>CM076992.1:62142722-72142722 GCA_039090855.1 Macrothele yani
TCTGACATGAGAAGTCAAGAATTTCTGATTTCGTTAAGCATCTCCTGCAATTAAAATTATTTATGCCGCCCCGGTGGCGCAGTGGTCTAAGGCGCTGGCCTCTGATCATTCGTCCGTAAGGGGTCTGGGTTCGAATCCCGTCAGGCATGGATGTTGTGTTTGTCTTACGGCACTGGCTCTCTCCCTTCCCTGGAACCAGTGACCCTAAATTAGGGACGGGCGACTGCTTATAGCCCACTGAGTTGCTCACGGTGGTCGTTAAACCTCCAATCAAAAAAAAAAAATTATTTACTAGTGAAAACATGTTTGCGAGTTCGTTCATTATTTACGAAGATTGTTGTCTTTTAGTATTTTTATTGCCCCTATTGTTATATCATTTAGCTCGGTTATGTCATGGCGAAAATTTTAACCTCTGGTGAATTTCAGAGAGACCTGATCAATCTTTCTGTTGGTTTATCAGAGATTAATTAATGCAAAAATTTTCTTCCATGACATACGTTAGAAGAAAATTCCTGGTTGAAAGGCAGGGGAATTCGTGCGCAAAATTCGCTTGTCTTAATCACAACCAGGAAAGCAAAATTTCATGTTGGTGAAAAGAAAGAAAAAAAAAGAATAATATATGATTTAACTGACTTTGGGTTTTTGAAAATAATTAATTTATCGGTTCTTTTATCGCGATAGGAAAAGGCGAGTAGGTGTGCAGCTCAGAGAATCAAAATTAATTTTGGTTTAACATCACGGAACGAGAGAAAAAGAAAATTAAAACTAGTGATTTTCTGCAAAGCAAGAATTCGCCATTTTTTTTTTTTTTTTTTTGCGTTCCTGTTTCCAAACGTCGTGGAAAAGTCACCCAAAAGTGTAACAACTTTTCGTCTTTTGGGGTAGGGAATTCAGCAACAGAATCTATTTTAGACCTCAGGGTCAAGAAGAGCCTGGTCTACACGTGTGAAGGTCAGAGGTCACTCGAGGCGTGGGAGTGAAGATTCCGTTGGGAGAGTCGTGAGTTGCTAGGCTGAAGTTTCGACCAATGAGAGGGGTCAGCGGTTTCAAGCACCCCTGAGTTTTATCCGTTGAGAGTCACTTTTGTTCTGGTCTTCTGGCTGGCCGTCAGAGAAAGAGAGGACGGCGGAGTTTTTTTTCTCCTCGCCTTTTGGCGGGGAAGGGGACAGTCAGAATGAGATGCACTGGGGTCTGTTGGCCCTGTGTGGAAAAAAAAATCTTTTTCTTTGGCCTGGTCGGCAGTAAGAATGACTGGCCGCTAGCTGTGTTCCTGTATTCTGAAGTGACTCTAAAATCGGTCAGCTAGGGTGATTGTTTTCAGGGATCTCGTTGCCGGAGATGAAATGACCGCTGATACACCCAAATTATCAAGTAGCGGTCGACTGCCGTGTTGGTGCAGATGGCGGAGAAGGATCAGACCCGATTTCTTACTTCCAAGCCCAACGTGCCTGAGGACCGAAAGTCCACCTCTGGTTGTTGCTGCCTCCATATTTTAACGCTGGGCTGCGCCCAGGCTTTGGGGAGAAGGCCATGGCTATCATGGACGGCCTTGTGAATGACATCGCCTTCGAATGCTGAATTGTCGAGCTGGGCCCACTACTGATTACAACAAGGGGTCCACCAGCAGGGTTCCAAAATGCCCGTTTCCTGTTTCGTTGGCCAAACACGCTGTCTCAGAAAAAAAAAAAAAAAAAAAAGCACCTTGGAAGTGAAGTGAAAATCAACCGGGACAGTGGTGTTCTCTCAGGGAGAGTTTTTTTTTTTTTATTTATTTATTTTATCTATTATTAGGCTGTGAAACCTTTTTTTTTATTATTATTATCGACGGTTAGTGTGCTTGTCAGGAAGTGTTGCAGCCCCAGTCCTAAAGGTAAATTCTCTCGGCATTTTCTTTTTTGTATTATGTTGTGGTTTCTTTAAAATTATAAAACGAGTTGGTTTTAATATCTTAGGCTGTTTAAATAAATTTCATGTCATCTTCTGTGGATAGGTAATTGAAAAACAAAACGAAACAAAGTAGTGGAAGTGGATAATTTTCTGGGTCATGTAGGGATAGATGATATAATAAGAATATTAAGTTATTTCGGAACGAACACCTCTCCAGACCAGTATTTCTCTTAGGTGAAATTTAACTCTTTTTGTGCTCGGTGATTTTTGTATTTGTGAAGTAGAATTTGTATTTATGAACTTAGCGTAGGTGCCATGTAGTTGGGAATTTTTCTTGTAGGCTGGTAATTATTTTGGTTTAGTGTTTTGGTAAATTTAGGTGCTAAATTACTCTTTAAAATTTAATTTTTGTATTAGTGAGGGCTAATTTCTAGTTTCAGCCCGTAGATTAGAAAAACAGGTTTTTATGGGGAAAAGAATATAAGAATTGGGCATACAGGCAGATATGAGCATATGTATATTGTGACAAAAAAAATAACCCGAATGGCTGTTGTGTTTCTTCAAGAGGTGATGATTTTTTTTTCAGGAAAAGAGTGATCTAGGAAGTATGGTGATGTATAGATTTTTCAGGAAATAAAGTAAGGTTTGGGTTAGTGTGTCAAGTATGGTATTATTGAGCTTTCTGGGAAATGAATATGTACAGTGTGTTCCTGGGAAATAAAGATAAGTGATTTTCTGGGAAATGAGTGTGTTCCTGGGAGAATAAGGATATGAAGTGTGTTCCTGGGGAAAATAGGATAAGAAGTAATTTTCTGGGAAAAAGGGTGATGTGTTGAATTTTCTGGAAAATGGACGAAGAGATATTTTGGGGACAAGAGAACTCTTGTGGGATACTTTACCCTATGTAGACAATGCCGCGGGGTCTGAAAGGGTGCACGAAACAAATTGGGGGATTTGTTTTCTGCCCGAGTAAGCTTGTTCGGTCCATAGGAGGTGGTACCTATGAGGGGAGTGATATAGGTTGTCCCCAAATCAGAGTGAAGGAACAGAAAAGGGTTAGGTCGCACTTTGCTCCACTACACTGTATAAGCTGGGAATGGATTCACGACCCATTCCCGCCTTCAGACTCAAACTTTGTTGTTCTCCCCGAAAAATAGTGTTTTTCTTGAGATGTGGGACTCATTGGTTGAGATGATTGTTTGGCTTTATGCCCGAGTTGATTATTACATGGGTGCCAGTTGACTGGAAAACTTATAGTATGGAATTTTGAAATGTTGGATTTGCACGATGATGGTGTAAGTAAGATTCTCTTGTCGGTGTAGCAATTTAATGATAACTTTGTGTAATTTGAATAAGGTATTTAGTGCATTAGGTTTTGGTATGGTGTATAGAATGGGTTGAGTATCCGGTAATGCTAGGAATGTTGATTGTAAGACAAATGTTGATTTAAGACAGTGTTATGCTGATTTTAAGACAAATTTTCCTGGAAGGGTAGAATCTTTTATTAAATTAACTTTCATTATACGTAGAATTTTGGCAGTTGTTATAGTAGTTTAAAATTAAAAGTGGATTCGGAAGTCTGGTCTGAGAAGGTTGGTTCGAGCGATTCAATTAGAACAATATAGTGTACACATATGCATATAATATTTTTTTTAGAGAGAGTGTGAGATATTTTCACTTCAAATACTTAAGTTGTACACCATGTTAATCAAGTGTTGGTGCTGTGAAGTACAATGAAATCCTTGTGTTTACTATTTTTATCAGTAGTGTCCCTGGTGCTAGTTTTTCTTGGAAAGAAACTAACCTGTCATCCGTTTATTTTTATTGGGCCCTGTGGCCAGGCATAAAATCTGTGACCTAAAAAATTTAACTTGTTAAGTTTTTAAAATAAATATAGGCCAAGTGGCCTTTCAAAAACCTAAACCTTAGTGCAGTGAAGTTTTAGGTATTTTCAGTTTAAATTTTCATCACATGGTTCAAGTGCATCCCCCTCAGCAATGACTGAGGTGGGAATGTAATCTGAGGTTATAACCGTAAAATCAATGTTTTTGTCCTAACTAGCTAATTTGATCATCGCCACTTCCAAAAGGTTATTTACACGTGTACATTGTATACCATTGAATTTTATTGTTTACAAATTTGGTACACATGCAAACAATAGTTACCTTTTCTTACACTTTCAGGTGTATCTACGCATCAAATGCAAACAACGCAAACAATACAATAGTAACTTTTGGGAGTTACCAAATTCAGTGGTGCATTTTATTTTATTTTTCTATTTTGTTTCATGGCCTTATTCAAAATTTCATTTTTGGTTTCGAAATGCATCCAACCATTTCCCAAATTTAAATTCTCTATATTTTCCATATTAAATTTAAATACCAGCATAAATATAGTCTTTTGATAAATAACCTCAATCAATCAATAAACAAAATAAATGATGTTTTTTTTTCCTCACCAAAACAGTTACAAGCCTGTGTTTGCTGTTTAGTTACAACGACAGAGTGCCATGATTTGCACTTTTTGATTTCGGCTTTTCACTCATTTATTTGAGATTTTCCTGTTGAATTTAATATGTATTGTCTGCTTTTTTTGCGTGAATTTTATTGCTACTGACTTTTTTCTTAGAGAACACCTTTCAGTATTTGTCTGTTAGTTAGAGCTTTTCTCAGATCCTTGCTTCATTTCTCACTGGACACTCAGTGCATGCAAGTTTCTTCACCTCCAGGGACTTTTACTCATACAATTTCTAGTTAATCTAGGGGAGTGTTGAAACTTTTTATAAAGCTAAAAGTTAGTTTAATAGCCAACATATCTTTTAGGTAAAATTAAATCTCCTTGACTCCTAGTTTTCTTATGAGAGCTTGAGCAGACCCTCCCCAACTCACTTTTTTTGAGTTTTCAGTTTTTCACTTAGTACTTTTACTTTTAAGGTTATTTAGGCGTCAGTGTTGGGTTTTTTTATTTTACTAGTTTGTTTTATATATTTCCTACCCAAACCACCAGTGATTTAGTTTCTAGTGCACCTGGGTTTAGTGGCGTAGTTAGAAATTTCTTAAGGGGGATCCATGGATTTGGTTCATTGGTGAAAGCCTCATATCTATATTGCTTTAAATTCGTGCTAACTTTTCCCTCAAGGGGAGATCCAGACTTGCGGGACCCCCCCCCCCCCCCGGCTATGCCTGGGTTTTTATCTGGAGCTTGAGCACACTTTTTAGGGAAAAGCAAAAGAAATGGCTAAAATTGTTGTCCAAATAAAAATCTTTTTGGTGTTTTGGTCTATTTAGAGACTAGGATTATGCTGTTAAATTTATTTACGGATAAACAAATTAAAGCGAAAATCCCAGCAAAATTACTATTTGTTTGTTTTTCACCTCAGTTATGCACGAATAACCAGATTTTGCTCTAATTTTTCTAAGTCTTGGAAATTGCTTCCCAGAGCTTAGGAAAACACTTTTTATTGAAGAGTTAAAATCTCGGTATCAGTGGTCTCTAACTTAACCAACTTCTCCCTTACTTTGCTCCTTTATTTCTTGACGGAATCTTCCAAAAGTGGCATGGATACAAACTTCAGAACAGAGGAATGAAACATCACACGAAAAAAATTGGAATAGAAAGCTTTTTTATCTCTTTTTAGCGCTCCAAAGTAAACTCGCTCTCAACGGCAGCGAACGCGAGCCGCCATGTTAAGTTCCCGCTGTCCGTAAGTTGCTTTCACCGCACAACCTGTCTAGTGGCGTCTGCTAGGAAGAACGGTGTCACGGAAGGGGGAGTAAAATGACGAAACTGTCATTCAAACTCCCCGGCTGCTCGGTCCTGTGACGTCAAACTCCCCGGCTGCTCGGTCGTGTTAGGTAAGTAGGTTTTTCTCGCGAAAATGTTGTTCCGGAAAGGAAGCAACATCGTGTGACGTATTTCCTAGTCTGATCGCGGCGGTTCGGTTAGTTTTCATGATACTCTTCGGGTCTGTTTTCGAGACTATCGTTTTCCCTCACAATGACAAAGCATTAAACAGCAATAAATACATTTCTGCTTTGTCGATAAACACATTTGTGTGTACGGGTGTGTATTCCTGAGTTATCAGCACGTGTCCCCTTAATTAATTGTTAAAATAATAAAAACCACACGTTGAAACCCTAAAGTTGCGTACTTTTTTTTTTTTATTGAATGACATTACTAAAATAAATACGAGTGGGTCTCAGCAGCACCGATGCCAAATGTGACAGCGCACTATTAGCGTAAATTATACTTCTATTGTATTCGTCTACTTAGAAGTAATTTTTAATCTCTCTAAAAATGGGGGTTCAAGGATTGGGCCCTGTATGCCAGGGCATAAATGAGGCCCTGCCTAAAGCTACAGCTGAACATAAAAAAAACAGGCTTCATTTCTCAAGGATGACGGGCAAAGTGAAGGGTCCCCTAAATTACTGATGCTCTGCTCGGGGCCCTGGTAACTACAAATCTTTCACTGAACAGCACAAACGTCGAATGTGACAATCCACTATTAGCCTAAATTATACTTATATTTGTTCGTTTACTTAGAAGTAATTTTTAACTTCTCCGAAAACGGGGCTCAGGCCCTGTATGTTCTTCATGATGCTTTTCGTGTGTGTATGTGTCGTTGGCTGTACGGAATACTTTCGTCACGTAACGATTTTATTAAAATATGAGTTGCTTTTTCCCCTAGACAATGCAATGAAACTTCACCTTGGGCCCCGCAAAAGTACCATTAGGCCCTAACTAGTAAAGTTTAAAATGTTTCACTTTTACTCAGGCATTAGTAACATGAACAAAGTCCTGGGCCATATCAGCAATGTGTGACCCATGTTAGTAAGATTTATAAGTTAATAATGATGTCACACTTTTTCTCAGGAACAAAACATTAATAATAAAATGTGGGACTTCCCCAATTTTACAAGGTTACTCATATTAATAATGTTTGCATTGCATGGCTAGTTCATAATATTGCGCTTTTATTCAAGCACATATTAATTTATGGGTTATGAATTTTATGTTTAGTGCCACGATAAAAGCACAATATTAGTAACTTGACGTGTCATGTAAACTTTATGAATTGAATAACGTTCGCCTTCCCGGTGGCGCAGTGGTCTAAGCGTTGGCTTGTGATCATTCGTCCGGGTTCGAATCCCGTGAAACATGGATTTTATGTTTGTCTTACGGCACTGGCTCTTTCCCTTCCCTGGAACCAGTGGCCCTAAATTAGGGATGGGCGACTGCTTATAGCCCACTGAGTTAATTTATTAGTATTTTTGCAGAACGACTTTGTTGTTATGAAATCGCAAAGTATCCAGCTTTCTAAACCATTAAAAGGTCAGATTTCTACCGTGTGAACGGTGAAACTAATTGGATTGCTAACATGCCCTGAAGACTAAGCATCTCATGTGTTCCACAATAGATTTCTGTCGGAAGAAACCTTTGTATAACTTACCGACAGGCAAGGCATATTTTTGTAATCCTCCCGCACAGGCGGTGGAGGACAAACGTTTTGTTACAGAGCGGGTTTAAGCCCCAACATGTGGCAAATATGTGTGACTAAGGATTAACTTCTGGAGTGCCTACTGTAAAAGAAACATTTACAGGCGCAGTGGTCTAAGGCGATGGCCTCTGATCATTCGCCCGTAAGGGGTCCGGGTTCGAATCCCGTGAGGCATGGATGTTGTGTTTGTCTTACGGCACTGGCTCTCTCCCTTCCCTGGAACCAGTGACCCTAAATTAGGGACGGGCGACTGCTTATAGCCCATTGAGTTGCTCACGGTGGTCGTTAAACCTCCAATAAAAAAAAATAAATAAAAAAAAAGCATTTACAGCAGGCTCTGTGCTTTCGGAGGACGGGAACAACAACGAACATCCGGTCAACAGATTAAACCGGCAAGTAGCCACACAAACTTCAGGGGCCGTACAGTTTTTTGTTTTTCTTTATTTTTTTTTTTTTTTTTTTTGCCACATCACCTTTCTAACGGAATTATTGTGAAAATCTGACATGCGCAACAAAATACTATTGTCACTTGAAAATGAAAATTGAATTGGAAACTCCATCGACGTAAGTATTAATTGAATCCAGGTAAAAAAGTCCGAGACTGTTGATAAACGCGGAAAAAAAGTCCGAGACTGTTGATAAACGCGGAAAAAAAGTCCGAGATGGGCGTTTTGATTGTCATCATGGGCATACTAATAAGTCGATTTGACATACTGTTTGAATGTTGGGTGGTGAGAGTCGGGGGGACATACTTTCATTATTTACCTAGTGTGGAGGGCGTGCAGGAAAACAGCCACACAGGAAAACTGCCGCACGTTTTTCATTAAGGGGCAGGAAAACTGCCACACATTCAAAGTGTTCCTCCGAGGAACACTTTGAATGTGTGGCAGTTTTCGAAGTTTCCAAATTATGTGTGGCTCTTTTCCAAGGTGCCTAACGACGGGAAGGAGCTCTTTTGTTTGTCTGAATTTTCATGCCGGTTCATACTTCGGGCAACAAGCCACAGAAGTTCAAGGGACGGGGGGGAAGGATAAGGATTGCTGTTTCATGGTCTATACTGAGAATTGAATTGAATTGGGAACTCCAAACAAATTTCGGGAAAACGTTCTATGTAAGCCAAGCGAGAATTGTTGTGTTCAGAAAGGACCCTAAGGTGGGATTTTTTAATAATGCTGCACTTTTACTTATAGGCACTAAATATTTACATAACATGTCAAGTTTGTAATATTTTTCTAGAGGCCATCGCTTAGACCACTGCGCCACCGGGGCGGCCCACGTTTTTCAGTCAGGGACCATGCACAAATTGCATTTGACACAAAATATAAAACGTGGGGGAGATTTCCGGGTCATCATTTCCATTTCCACGCTGTTTAAAACAAGATGCAGCCAAACAACTTGGGTGTAAGAAAACTGGCCACAAAATTTTAAGGGGCCGTATAAAAATTGCGTTTTTGACCGCTTCATGCCCACGACCCCCAGAGGTTGGTTTTCTGAGTCATATAAAGTTTCCGTAATTTCGTTTTTTCTTAGTTGCGATAATTAATGTAATTCTTTATTTAAAAAAATGTTTATGATCTACATCTCAGCAAAGGATTTCAAGGTTTTCAAACTACAAGTCTGCAAATTATCTCTCAGGAAACCCGTCGGGGGGGGGGGGGTAACAAAAGTGCAAAATATAAAGCATTTATGTTCCGATCGGGAGTTTTCAGCATTTAAAAGCTACGTACAACTCGACACATGAGGGCATGATATGCCTACTCAGCAAACCTATTGGGAGGGGGGGGGGGTCATTCCAAAAGTGTAAAATATGAAGATTTCTCGTCCGATCGGGAGATTTTCAGCATTTACAAGCTACAACTCGACACATTATCTGAGGGCATGTGCTAATGCAGCAAACCTGTTGTGTGTAAGGGGTGGGGGGGCTTAACACTGAAAATATAAAGATTTTGTAGCCCAGCCGGGAGATTTTCAGCGTTTACAAACTACAACTTAAATTTTTTTCAGATACGTGCAAACTCAGGAAACTTATCGGGGGTGGATTATGGCCCGACAGCGGGTTTCTTGAGGCAGCACATGCTCTCAGATAATGTGTCGAGTTGTAGCTTGTAAATGCTGGAAATTTTCTAATCGGACGAAATCCTTCAAATTTTACAGTTTGGATATTAACCCCCCTCACCCCCTCACCCCACCCCGACAAGTTTTCTGGGTTTTCACATACCCGCAGGAAATTTGTTTAGCTGTAATTTGTAGACCTTGAAAAATATCGTAAATAAGAAAATACGAAACTGCGGAAATGTTATGGTGTCATATAACCAATCTCTGTCTTACGGCACTGGCTCTCTCCCTTCCCTGGAACCAGTGACCCTAAATTAGGGACGGGCGACTGCTTATAGCCCATTGAGTTGCTCACGGTGGTCGTTAAACCTCCTATCAAAAAAAAAAAAAAAAATAATAACCAATCTCGGGAGACGTAACCGCGGAGCAGTGCAGAGCGCAACTTTTATACGACCCCTTAAAACTTTTGGGGCCAGTTCTCTGGTGGCCACTTGTCCTACACCAGCAAAACACATACAAATTGCGCGGAATATGGAAATACCACCCCCGGAAATTTCCCCACACTGTCAATCTGCTACTTCATTTGTAAGTCCGTTTTTTGCTATAAACACTGGTGAATATTGAAATGTCAATCCCCGGAAATTCCCCCACCTCATCCTGCTAATTATAAGACCGTTTCTTACTGTAAACTGCGGTGAAAGTAGAAATGCCAACCCCGGAAATTTCCCGCACCCCGTCCTGCTAATTGTAAACCGATTTTTTTTATAAACTGCGGATCTTCTGCTGGAACTAGGGAGATTATACTTTCTACCTCAGATATTAACTGTTTGATTTTAGGCTTCGACGGAGGGCAATATTTTGGCCCATGCTCCAAAACTCTCACTTGTTCATCCGTCATTCTAACTGTCGATTCCTTTATGAAGTCGACTTTGTAGTTATTAGTTCTAATCTGAGTTTATCGAAGAATCGATTTTAAGGTTTATTATAAACCGACCGCAGTACCGAACCTTGTCCCTCCTGATTCGCCCTACCCAAAAGAGAAAAAAACTTTCTGCGTATAGAGCGCCTAAGGTATGCAAACCCGACTCGATAAATAACAAAGAAATTGATAATATTTATAGCAAAGGTTTAAAGGCTGGATATAAGAAGGATGACATAGACAGAGTACATAGGACTGTAAGAAATCGTATAATGTCAGCGGACAAGAGGTGACCCGCTGTCACGCGCAATAGCACTCCATACTATAATGACTGCCTGACGGGCGATGGGGCGGTCGTGAACTAAACCAGGATCCGTTTACTCACCAGAGTGTAGCCACACACGGATCCGTCGATCGTCAGCACCCAGACAGAAACGGTATTCATCGCTGAAGACAACAGTAGTCCTTTCATGACCTTAGTACGCATGACTTTCACACCAAGCCAGACGAGCGCTGCGATGACTAGCCGTTAATGGCAGTTGACCTAACGGTTGCCTACTGCGCAGGTTTGCCACATGTAGCCTTCGGTTTACAATTTGGGCCGTTGTAGTGACGTCCATGGCCGATGACACAGCACGTCGAATATCGGCTGCAATGCTTTTAGATGACGCACGAGCGTGTTGAACAATCCGCTTGTCCAGGCGTGCTGGTGTTTGTTGGACTGAACCACTGTCGCTCCGACGCACTACGAACCTTCCTGTAGCCGCTGGCGCCTACAGCGTCCAACTGTTCGTGCATGCCGTTGCACATGTTCTGCGATACGACGTGTAGACCATGGTCTACACGTCGTCGCAGCCCGCTTCACACAAGCCTACAATTTTTCTCTCTGAAACGCATCCAAATGGCGATAAACCTGCCGATGGCGTGTAACCGGTATTTTTGGCCTTCCCTGAACAGCTTCTCAGCACAAACAACAAATCTGAGACGTCCGCGGGACTTCCACCTGCGACTACACATTACCACCCCTGTTGCTGCTTGCACTTTTGTTTCAAGAACGTGTGACGTCATCGGCTCCAGTTTAACATCATTTGCATATCTCGAATAGGTAAACCCGCCCTGCGATTTGCATGTTTGTAGCACACTTCCTTCTGGGTGGGGCACTTTCTATGTCTAGCAGTATATAACGTCTGCCAAAATACTTTGCGAGTCTTTCAACACATAACTTATGTTCTTTTAAAAATTTGGTACTTTATTTTTAAAAAGTTACTACCTTCTATTAACAATAGTTGCGTTTATCATCAGTTTTTAGTTTTTGTTGATAGATGGTGCTGAAAGGTAAGCATGATTATCAACGTTTAAAAACCTTTTTAAAATTTTCACGATTTCAACACACACACACGTCAACTGTATACCTACGTTTAAAACACTTTCCAAGACTACAATCCGATTTTTTGGTACAAATGTGACAAGGATGGTAAGTCAGATAATATCCGAAAACTTTAAAATTTTCATCGTCCTCAAGCAGGACTCGAACCCGCGTTTCCCAGATAGCGCCCGGGTATGCTAACCACTACACAACCCAGAGCCGCCAAGTTTCAAGTTTCCGATCAATTTGAGTATAACCATCACAGGATTTGCTAGAATGCCAAAAATCGGTTTGTCATCTTCAAAATTTGTATTATATGGCGTAATCCCGTATTTCTTTTATGATTTACAACACTACAGTTTCAAGGTACGCCTGTTAACATAAATCAACGTTGAAAAAAACATTTTACACCATCCGTGAACCAATAATCAAGTATCCAAACCAAATTTCAACCACGAGAAAATCTTACTGTGCTATATGGGCTGTTGTTTGCGCAAATGTCGAATTGAACTGAACTGTTTGCCAGATGCAATTGAAAAATCGACGGATGTAGTAATTCTTATTCACCGTGACACCTCAGAAAACATACAAGTTTGTTAGATTATGAACAGAATGAGGGCTGGTTCGTGTGAAGAATCCTCTGAGTGATGTTCGATTTGTAATGTATGGCTATTACAGTAATGCTTCCGGTTGTTTTATTCATTCTGCGTTATTTTCTTAAATGGTAAGCAGTCGCGTAGGGTGACCTAAAATTTCTCCGGGGCAAAATATTTTTAAATTCCTCTCAACCTTCTCCCCTATTATGAAATATAATTTCAGTGGATTGTGAGATTTCTAAACGCCACCTGCTGAAATCATACTTAACCACATAGAAGGAGGTAGACATCTTTTTTTACACACTCTACATAAAAAAAATAGTTGCACCCAGAAGGAAGCAACCGACAGGAATGAAACTTGGTGAGTATGTTTGACATCGTGAGACATGCAAATGATTCAAGTATCACGCTCGGCCGCACATGTGACGCAAGCAAAGAGGGGTCGTAGCGTTGTGCCTGACCAGCTATATAAGGTCGTCCCGTTGTGCGTGCTTGCCATTCTGACTCGTGCTGTTGTGTTGGTTGCATCCTTTGCACGTAAAGTATGCCTCGGAGAAAAGTTCGGAACCAATTCCAGCAGTCGGAGGAATTCGACAAGGGCCTTATCGTCGGGCTCAGGGAAGCGTGTTGGTCTTGTCGCTGTATTGCGGGCCATACTGGTCGTGCGGATATTACCCTTGCTGCAGTGGACAGAACAAGGCACGCAGCAGTGAGAGGAAGGGTCTGGGAGACCAGACGAATCATGGAAAGAGAGGACAAACGGATTGTCCGACATGCGCCGAGTGACTCAACTGCCACTATTGCGGACATACAGCGAGCAGTGGTGCCCTCCATTCATCGTCCGATAAGTACCAGCACCATCGGCTGCACGACGTAGGATTGATTACACGCACGCAAACCGTTACGACGTCTGCCTTTAACACCATTGCACCGCCGCCAAAAACTGCAATGGGGTCTTGCCGAACTGTCATGGAACCACTCAGACTGGCAGCGGCTGATCTTCAGCGACGAGTCCCGCTCTGGTCTTGGAGGAGACAACCAACGAATCCGTGTGTGACGGCACCGTGGTCAGCGCCTAAATGAGCGGTTTGTTGTCGAGCGTTATACGTCCAGGAGGCCTGGTGTCATGGTGTGGGGTGCAATTGTTTCCGATGCCAAACCACCTTTGGTACTTTGACTGCCCAACGTTACGTTAATGACGTCCTGCAACCAGTGGCCCTACATTTCCTGAACGCTCTCTCCGGTGCGACTTTCCAACAGGACAATGCTCGTCCGCATACTGCAGCTGTCTCGAGAGCTTGCCTTCAAGGCACTAACACTCTGCCATGGCCAGCCTCATCGCCAGACCTATCGCCGATTGAAAATGTGTGGGATGCTATTGGACGCGCTATACACACTCCACCCCTACCACACAATCGGCAGGAACTACGTGAGAAGATTCAAAGTGCATGGGATGGCTTATCGCAGAATACCATTAGGAACCTGTGCAACTCCATGCCGAGACGTCTGACACGCTGTGTCAGCAAACATGGCGGCCCAATGGCCATACTGAGAGACACTACTTATTGGCGTATAGCTCAATAAATATTGCCCATATCGATCTCAATGCCTAATCATTTATTGTTCCTGGTAACATTTACCTCCTTCCCGAATAGCATTGCAACCCAACACGTCCTTACGGGTTCAACTTTTTATTTTTTATTTTTTGACGTAGAGTGTTTATATGCAGTGCTGTATGACAAAAGTTTAGGTTTTAGACCTACATAACTTATAAAGGAACTGAGTACCGAGGCAAGTGATCTCCAATCTCTGGAGACAGTTCCAAGAAACCGGAACAATAACGAGATACCGGGACAAGGGCGCCCGCGCCACAACCAGTCAAGAAGACCTTCAGTATTGCCATCCGGGTTGCGTATTTCACAAGTAAATGTACGGAATTGCAATTAATACCATTTCCGCCACGCGATTGGTTCAGAGCTACTTTGGAGATTGCGAGTAGGCGGGGCCTATGAGGAGAGTCATGTGATGGATACTTGTAGGCTTTGCTGCACTCGCCATAAGCCATTCTAATGTTCGGGTCACGGTGTATGGTTCGTCTGGTGTTTTCTTTACGACAATGGTTACCTTCAGTTGGTTTACCCGTACAGTCGGAATGCGACAGGAGGTAAATAGAGAATGTACTTAATTGGTAAACGAACTTTTGAGTTTTTATATCAACATGACTTCATCGACTTGCGACTTATCTTCTGAAGTACCTTCACTCTATATAGTTCTCACAGGGCCGAGAGATGCCAGCGCTCACTCTTCCTATATCTCCGGATTAGTACTGATGTGTTTTGTATGGAGAACCCACTAGTTGTTTAACGTTTTTTTTTATTTTCGGGGAGAAGGGAGATTGAAATGCTTAATTGAAGGCATTTTTGATGAAGTTTGAAGGGACAAAAATATGAGGATTTCCTAAATATTAGAAAAATATGTATATGAAAGATCACTTACTATTTTATGAGACACAATACAATGTATGGCAAACAACATTCTGGAACATTTATTCAAACTGAGCTGTTTTATTTCAACAGAACACTGTTTTGAGGTTGTAACGTACCAGGAGATGTGACGTACCTGCCCGAAGGACGCACACGACATAAAGGCAGATAGGAATCAGAATAAAACGTCCGCGTAGCTCAATTGGTAGAGCAACTTATTCCGGAATGAGGGGACCCGGGTTCGAATCCTGGCGCGGATAAAAATGACGGAGAAATTTACTTCGTTATAATGGCGCCCGAACTATCCGGATGACCCGACCGTTCAAAATCTCGCATTGGTGTGATGTTATTTCCACACCGCGAGATAGGAAAAATAAGAGAACCCTTTCTCCAGCACTTCGAAAAAAAATAATAAGGGGGAGACGATGTAACGTACCAGGAGATGTGACGTACCTGCCCGAAGGACGCACACGACATAAAGGCAGATAGGAATCAGAATAAAACGTCCGCGTAGCTCAATTGGTAGAGCAACTTATTCCGGAATGAGGAGACCCGGGTTCGAATCCCGGCGTAGACCAAAAATGAAGGAGAAATTTACTTCGTTATAAGGTCTTACTTCGTATCATTAGATAGTTCTTTGCTAATACAAAATCACTATTTGATTTTTTTTTCTAGCTAGACCTCTTCACATTTATGAGGAAAAAAACTTTATCGTCAGAATAAATATTTCGGTGTGGAGACATACTTTTCATTGTTAAAGGTCCTTTCAAGGGTAATAGAAAGGACCTTTAAAAGGGTACTTTTAGTATCCTTATATACGCACTTTCACACAGCACAAATCGTGATGGGTACTAGGTTAACATGCTGCCATCTATTGGCTGATACGGAGTATGGTAGCTATTTATTGAAGTCGTCCTCAATTTTTATATTAAGATAGATTTTGACTTCTATTCATCTGAGAAATTGTAGATATTCCTTATGATATCGTGCACAAAATTACTTTACCGTATTATTCAATATGATCATTTGTCACATATGTTAATTAACCTCACAGGGAATTTCTTAGGAAGCAGAACTTCCCACGATAAAACTTTGCGCGATATAATTCAATATGGTCATTTGTCACATATGTTAAGTAACCTCACAATGAATTTCTTAGCAAGCAGAACTTCCCCCGATAAAAGACAGTGTTCCTGTTACGTGACTCTCCACATATGGCCCCGAAATCTCCAAAGTAGCTCTGAACCAATCGCGTGGCGGAAATGGCATTAATCGTAATTCCGCGTACATTCACTTGGGAAATACGCGTCCGGGATGCGCAGCGGTCTAAGGGCTGGATTATGATCATTCGTTCGAGATGGGCCCGGGTTCGAATCCTGGTTAGCATGGATGCTGTGTTTGTCTTACGGCACTGGCTGGCTCCCTTCTCTGGGACCAGTAGCTCTAAATTATGGACGGGCGACTGCTTATAGCCCATTTAGTTGCTCACGGTGGTCGTTAAACCTGTGCCCATGTGCTCTGGCGTTTTGTGTTTCTCAGTGCGTTGTTCTTGTTCCTGGTTCCTGGATTTTATTGAGCAGCGTTCATGAATGTTCCGTGCATCTAATTATCCCGGAAAGTTGTTCGGTAAGCTTTTATTTTTGTTATAGTGAAGTGTTTAATTTCATGAAAGTGCTAACGCGATCGTTGGCAAAGAGCTGCAGCTGAGTTTTGCATGTGTTGAGCCCTAATTTCTTCGACAAGCTTCTTACTGCATTTACTTGTTTAGCTGAGCTTCTTTCTTGTGGTTTTCCACCATAACTGCTTCTTGTGTGTGCTTCTTTTTTTTTTTTTTTTTTTTTTTTTTTTTTTTTGAGGTTTAACGACCACCGTGAGCAACTCAATGGGCTATAAGCAGTCACCCGTCCCTAATTTAGAGTCACTGGTTCCAGGGAAGGGAGAGAGCCAGTGCCGTAAGACAAACACAACATCCATGCCTCACCGGGATTCGAACCCGGACCCCTTCCGACGAATGATCAGAGGCCAACGCCTTAGACCACTGCGCCACCGGGGCTGCTGTGTGTGCTTCAAAGGGCTTCAGTGTGATAGAATCATCCTTAATATTGTTTATTTACATTTGCTGTGAGACTTATCAGCTGCATGGTTGATTCGCCTGATCAGCAAGATGCAGCCCAGCTAGCGGGCATCCGGTCGCTGCCTGTTAAGCGTAAAGCGCCTTCCTCACTGCCTTCCCCTCACCTTGTAGATATTGCTCGCACGGATTCTACGACGGATCTCATGGATACTACTGCTAATGAGTTGATTTCATCCGATGGTGCTGTTTCATCATGCTCTATTCTCATTCCTGATCAGCCTGGTATTGCTTCGGTGTCTTCTTCTCAACCAACTTCGGTTAATGCCGAAGTTGGTTGCGAAGAAAGCACCGAAGCAATACCAGGCTGATCATAATAAGTGATTATGCCCCCGCTACGTCTGGTTGTCGACGTACCACCCTTACGTCTAATGCTGGGCTTTGATGTGGATTCTCGTCTTTCCTTCTCCCGAGCTAAGGATGTTATCCGTGTGATTGTTCCTGAGAACTATTCTCAAGGTAAGGATCTTTAGCTGCGTCAGCGTTTAGGGCTTTGTATTTGAGGCGCTTCCTAACACTCACCTTAAGTTATACTTCTGAGCATTAAAAGGCATCCTTCCTTTGGGCGCAATTACAGATATGGCACGGTAACCACGGTCTGTGGTTGTTTACCTTGCTAAGATAGAGTATGTTGATTGTGTTAAATCAACGGTCATTGCTGTCCGTGATCCTACTCTGTTTGGTGTGCCCTTATCACAAAGTCCTGTGCTGGTTACTTTGTATCCAGTAGCTCCCGAGATCTCTGACGTACTGCTCCGGAGTGCACTTTCACAGTGCGGTCGAGTTGTTGGCCCCATCATTTCTCTTTCAGCTGCACGTACTGACCAGGATGATAAGGGAATTTTGGGCCTCAACAGACAAGCACGCATAGTGTTTTCATCAGAGGATGCTGCATCAGATTGCCCTTCATTTCTTGAGTTCATTATTGGCAGTCAGCGATTTCGCATCGACGTCCTTACAGCTCTTCAATGCTTCCAGTGTTAGGGCCCTGGTCATGGTCGTTCCAGGTGTCCTCACCGTTTATCTGTTCCACCTCCTGTTCCCTCGCAACTTCTTACTGGTTCTCGATCTTCAGATACTCAAACTTCTGTTTTTTTTTTTGATTGGAGGTTTAACGACCACCGTGAGCAACTCAATGGGCTATAAGCAGTCGCCCGTCCCTAATTTAGGGTCACTGGTTCTAGGGAAGGGAGAAAGCCAGTGCCGTAAGACAAACACAACATCCATGCCTGACCGGGATTCGAACCCGGACCCCTTACAGACGAATGATCAAGAGGCCAGCGCCTTAGACCACTGCGCCACCGGGGCGGCACTCAAATTTCAGCTTCATAGCTCTCTACGTCGATTCCTCTTAGTGCTGCAGATCCCTCGCCAAATGAGACGTCTGTTGCAGTGCTTCCTGCTTCTCCAACCAGTGTTTCTTTTTTTTTGATTGGAGGTTTAACGACCACCGTGAGCAACTCAATGGGCTATAAGCAGTCGCCCGTCCCTAATTTAGGGTCACTGGTTCTAGGGAAGGGAGAGAGCCAGTGCCGTAAGACAAACACAACATCCATGCCTGACCGGGATTCGAACCCGGACCCCTTACGGAGGAATGATCATAGGCAAGCGCCTTAGACCACTGCGCCACCGGGGCGGCCAAGTGTTTCTTTAGCCTAGTATAATGTTGCAGCGAAGTCGTGCCTCTCCATGTCAGTGCATATTGTTTCTCCTTCTCCCCTTGCTAGTTCTGTGCCAGCCAGTGCTCAACCATTTCCGCCGCCCCGGTGGCGCAGTGATCTAAGCGATGACCTCTGATCATTCGTCCAAAAGGGGTCCGGGTTCGAATCCCGGTCAGGCATGGATGTTGTGTTTGTCTTACGGCACTGGCTCTCTCCCTTCCCTGGAACCAGTGACCCTAAATTAGGGACGGGCGACTGCTTATAGCCCATTGAGTTGCTCACGGTGGTCGTTAAACCTCCAATCAACAACAACAACAAAAAACCATTTCCCTCACCTTCCGCTAGTGCGGTCCAGTCTTCATCTACAGTGTCTCTACTTGTTCCAGCTTTTGGATCTTCATCTGCTACTCCCGAGACTGTGGTTCCTGGTGATGTGACGCCTAGTTCATTTCCTTCACAAGATGCCCCTGGCTCTGGTACCCAAAACTGGGAGGATCAATCTCTTGGTGTTGACGCTGAATCCCAAGATGTCCCTGAGATCGACTGCGCATCTAATTTTTCTGACACCGCGACCCTAGACCAGGATGTTGTTATTGACCCTGATATCCCTGTGCCTGCATTTTCACCGCATGATTCTGTCTCTTCCTCTATCAGAGGACCTTTAGAGAATCCTCGTTTTGCGTCGGCTGCTGACTACTTTTTGCACGCACGTCCCTCTCCCGAGGCTGTGGGGATTCTTCCTCTTGTCGGACTCGCTCCCGGAGTTTCTGGCTTGCCAGAAGCTCCGAATCCTCTTTCCTTACCACCACTTGCAGCGAAACTCCCCACAGCTGACTTTATCCTTTTCCTTAGTGCCGTTTTCCGTCTGTGTTGGCAGGATCTAGTTGGTAGCCCTCACTCTTTTGAAGACCCTGAGGTCCGTAACGAAATCTGAGCTAACTTTGTTATAAGACGATATTGGAGGGTTCATCTACGTTCGCGACCTAGATGTCCAAAGCTTCCTGATTTTTTTTTTTTTTTTTTTGATTCGAGGTTTAACGACCACCGTGAGCAACTCAATGGGCTATAAGCAGTCGCCCGTCCCTAATTTAGGGTCACTGGTTCCAGGGAAGGGAGAGAGCCAGTGCCGTAAGACAAACACAACATCCATGCCTGACCGGGATTCGAACCCAGACCCCTTACGGACGAATGATCAGAGGCCATCGCTTAGACCACTGCGCCACCGGGGCGGCTTTCCTGATTTTGCATTTCGTTATTCTGCTGACTTATTTCTAGACTACTGTAATACTATTTGTTATCTCGATGATGAAGATTATGAATTTTTCAATGATATTGACAAAGATCGTAGCTCTGCGTGCAGGAATTTTTTGAACTTTTTGTATATTTTCCGTAGATTGCGCTTATAGACTGCAGTTTGTGTGATTTTTTCCTCCGCCTTGTTTCTTGTTGGCAGGTCTGGATACTAGACTGTACTGTTAATGTCATTTAGCTCTGATTTAGACATACTTGTGCATCTACACTTGTTTATTTCAACGTGTTGTACCTACAAATTTGTATTTTTAAATTTTTTCCCGCGTCGGGTACGGTGTACCCCTCCCGGATGTACATGTAAGTTTTTAATATGTCAAATAATGAAAAATAAAATCTCCAATTTAAAAAAAAAACGCAAAAGAAAAACGACTGGTATTTGTGTCTAACTGCTCGCCACCATGAGTAGTTGACAGCCAAGCAACTCTCACAGAAGTTCCACTCTGCTACGGGGACAGCGATATCGAGACAAACAGTTTACAGAAGGTTGTGAAGAACGGTCTGCGTGCAAAAAGGTCAATGGTCTCCGAATCCCACTTGCCACATCGCGCAGAACTGGTCGGGATGAACACAACCCAACAGCATCACCCCTGTAGCTCTGATAAATGGGCCTGTGCTGTCTTCAGTGATGAGTCGAGTTCAGCCTAAACACGGATTCTCGACGTGTGTATGTACTTAATTGGTAAACGAACTTTTGAGTTTTTATATCAACATGACTTCATCGACTTGTGACTTATCTTCTGAAGCACCTTCACTCTATATAGTTCTCACAGGGCCGAGAGATGCCAGCGCTCACTCTTCCTATAGCTCCGGATTAGTACTGATGTGTTTTGTATGGAGAACCCACTAGTTGTTTAACGTTTTTTTTTATTTTCGGGGAGAAGGGAGATTGAAATGCTTAATTGAAGGCATTTTTGATGAAGTTTGGAGGGACAAAAATATGAGGAATTTCCTAAATATTAGAAAAATATATATATGAAAGATCACTTATACTATTTTATGTGACACAATATATGGCAAACAACATTCTGGAGTATTTATTCAAACTGAGCTGTTTTATTTCAACAGAACACTGTTTTGAGGTCTTACTTCGTATCATTAGGTAGTTCTTTGCTAATACAAAATCACTATTTGATTTTTTTTTCTAGCTATAGACCTCTTCACATTCATGAGGAAAAAAACTTTATCGTCAGAATAAATATTTCGGTGTGGAGACATACTTTTCATTGTTAAAGGTCCTTTCAAGGGTAATAGAAAGGACCTTTAAAAGGGTACTTTTTAGTATCCTTATATACGCACTTTCACATAGCAGAAATCGTGATGGGTACTAGGTTAACATGCTGCCATCTATTGGCTGATACAGAGTAGAGAGAGGGCGGAAGCCGAATCTTCTTCCCTCCAACATTAGGAAAATTAACCACTACGGTGGTGGTTTGGCTGGCATCATGTTGAATGGAACACGAGTTTCCAAGAGGCACCGTTATTGCTGCCCGGTATAGGGATGATTGGTCCCCAATTCCTTTTATGGACGATAATGCCGGAGCCCATAGTGCTCAGTTAGTCTGCGAATACTTCAAAAGTGATGATATTCACAGGATGGAGTGGCCCGCAAGATCTCTGAACCTAAACCTGATAGACCATATCTGTGATATTCTGGAAAAGTTCCCCACCTTTTTCAATCAGAGACCGTGCACAAATTGAAGTTTACACAAAATATCGAATGTGGGGGAGCTTTCCGGGGTCACCATTTCCATTTTCACGCTGTTTAAAATAAGACGCAGCCGCACAAAGTGCACAAACATGTGGGGGAAATTTCCAGGGGTCGGCATTTCTATTTTCACGCAGTTCAAAATTTTTTTGGGGAGTGAAGGGGATTTCCGGGGTCGGCATTTCTACTTTTACGGCAGTTTATAAGAAAAAACTGACTTGCAAGTAGCTAGATGAGGTGAGGGAAATTTCCGGGTTAATATTCGACTGTTACCGCGCTTTTTAATTAAAAACGATCTTACAATTAGCCCTTAGCAGGCTGACAGGGTGAGGGGAAATTCCGGTGTTGGTGATTCCGTATTCACTGCAGTCTACAGAGAGTTGTGAAAAATGTGTGTGTGTGTGGGGGGGGGGATTTCGATTTCCACCGCAGTTTACAGTAAAAAATGGTCTTACACAAGATGAAGCCAAACAAGTAGCACAAATATGGGGGGAAATTTCCGGGATCGGCATTTTTTATTAGATCGTGCTCATGTTCATAACGTTTACGTAACATTTGAAATTATTAATATTGCCATATTACTCAGACAGAAAATATTATTAGGTCTAACTCTAGGTCCTTCAAAAAGTTTTCATTCCGTCATTCCCATATTCCTAAAATGTACATAAAATGAAATGTCGATAATATTGCGCTTCCACTTATGCACCATACATTAATTAATAGGCCGTAGGCCTAGACCTTCTTAACACTTTTTTCTTCCCCTATGAGATATCCGTAAAGCTTACAAAAAAAGTCAAATTTCATTTTTGTAGGTGGGGGTGGTCTTCAGGATGGACGGAAGAGTCCCCACATTCGGAAAAGTTCCCCATGGGAAAAGTCACCCACCGTTTTCAGCCAGGGACCATGCACAAATTGCATTTAACACAAAATAACGAACGTGGGGAGATTTCCGGGGTCATCATTTCCCTTCCACGCTGTTTAAAACAAGATGCAACCGAACTGCGTGAACAAATATATGGGTGAAATTCCCGGGGTCGGCATTTCAAACATTTGTCACTCTTTATAGTAAAAAAACTGTTTTGCAAGTAGCTGGATTAGGAGGGAGAAATTTCCGGGTTAGTATTTCGACTGTTGCCGCTGTTTTAAATGGAAAACGGTCTTACAATCAGCAGGCTGACAGAGTAGGGGGAAATTCCGGGGTCGGCATTTTAAACTTTTATCGCAGCTTACAGTACCGTAAGTAGCTGGATGAGGTGGAGGAAAGTTCTGGGTTGGTATCTTGACGGTTACCGCGCGTTTTAGTGAAAAACGGTCTTACACTAATCAGGCTGACAGGGTGGGGGAAAATTCCGGGTTAGTATTTTTATGGTTACCGCGGTTTTTAATGGAAAACGGTTTTAGAGACGGCATGCTGACAGGGTGGGAGAAAATTTCGTGGTCACCATTTCAAATTTCTACCGCAATTTTTTTTATTGGAGGCTTAACGACCACCGTGAGCAACTCAGTGGGCTATAAGCAGTCGCCCGTCCCTAATTTAGGGCCACTGGTTCCAGGGAAGGGAGAGAGCCAGTGCCGTAAGACAAACACAACATCCATGTCTCACGGGATTCGAACTCGGACCCTCCTCGGACAAATGATCACGAGCCAGTGCCGTAAGACAAACACAACATCCATGTCTCACGGGATTCGAACTCGGACCCTCCTCGGACAAATGATCACAAGCCAGCGCTTAGAACACGGTGCCACAGGGAGGCGAACGTTATTCAATTCATAAAGTTTACATGACACATCAAGTTACTAATACTGTGCTTTTATCGTGGCACTAAACATAAAATTCATAACCCATAAATTCACATGTGCTTGAATAAAAGCGCAATATTATGAACTAGCCATGCAATGCAAACATTATTAATATGAGTAACCTTGTAAAATTGGGGAAGTCCCACATTTTATTATTAATGTTTTGTTCCTGAGAAAAAGTGTTACATCATTATTAACTTATAAATCTTACTAACATGGGTCACACATTGCTGATATGGCCCAGGACTTTGTTCATGTTACTAATGCCTGAGTAAAAGTGAAACATTTTAAACTTTACTACTTAGGGCCTAATGGTACTTTTGCGGGGCACGAGGCGAAGTTTCATTGCATTGTCTAGGGGAAAAAACAACTCATATTTTAATATAATCGTTACGTGACGAATGTATTCCGTACAGCCAACGACACATACACACACGAAAACCATCATAAAGAACATACAGGGCCCAATCCCCGAGCCCCCGTTTTCGGAGAAGTTAAAAATTACTTCTAAGTAAACGAACAAATATAAGTATAATTTTGGCTAATAGTGGATTCTCACTTTCGACATTGGTGCTGTACAGTGAAAGATTTGTAGTTACCAGGGCCCCGAGCACAGCATCAGTAATTTAGGGGACATTTCAGTTTGCCCGTCATGCTTGAGAAAGAAGCCTTTTTTTTTTTTTTAAGTTCAGTTTTAGCTTTAGACAGGGCTTAATTTATGCACGGGCCTAGAGGGCCCAATCCTTGACCCCCGTTTTCGGAGAAGTTAAAAATTACTTCTAAGTAAACGAACAAATATAAGTATAATTTAGGCTAATAGTGGATTGTCACTTTCGACATTGGTGCTGTACAGTGAAAGATTTGTAGTTACCAGGGCCCCGAGCAGAGCATCAGTAATTTAGGGGACCCTTCACTTTGCCCGCCATCCTTGAGAAATGAAGCCTGTTTTTTTTATGTTCAGTTGTAGCTTTAGGCAGGGCCTCACTTATGCACTGGCATACAGGGCCCAATCCTCGAACCTCCATTTTTAGATAGATTAAAAATTACTTCTAAGTAGACGAATACAATAGAAATATAATTTACGCTAATAGTGCGCTGTCACATTTGGCATCGGTGCTGCTGAGACCCACTCGTATTTATTTTAGTAATGTCATTCAATAAAAAAAAAAAGTACGCAACTTTAGGGTTTCAACGTGTGGTTTTTACTATTCTAACAATTAATATTAAGGGGACACGTGCTGATAACTCAGAAATAAAATGAGTAAATGAATACACACCCGTACACACAAATGTGTTTATCGATAAAGCAGAAATGTATTTATTGCTGTTTAATGCTTTGTCATTGTGAGGGAAAACGATAGTCTCGAAACAGACCCGAAGAGTATCATGAAAACTAACCGAACCACCGCGATCAGACTAGGAAATACGTCACACGATGTTGCTTCCTTTCCGGAACAACATTTTCGCGAGAAAAACCTACTTACCTAACACGACCGAGCAGCCATGGAGTTTCGACGTCACAGGAAGTTTCGTCATTTTACTCCCCCTTTCGTGACACCGTTCTTCCTAGCAGACGCCACTAGGCACGTTGTGCGGTGAAAGCAACTTACGGACAGCGGGAACTTTACATGGCGGCTCGCGTTCGCTGCCGTTGAGAGTGAGTTTACTTTGGAGCGCAAAAACGAGATAAAAAAGCTTTCTATTCCAATTTTTTTTGTGTGATGCTTCATTCCTCTATTCTGAAGTTTATATCCATGCCACTTTTGGAAGATTCCGTCAAGAAATAAAGGAGCAAAGTAAGGGAGAAGTTGGTTAAGTTAGAGACCACTGATACCCCTAGGGTATCATTTTATTTTTGAGTTATCAGCACGTGTCCCCTTAATTAATTGTTAGAATAATAAAAACCACACGTTGAAACCCTAAAGTTGCGTACTTTTTTTTTCTTTTTTATTGAATGACATTACTAAAATAAATACGAGTGGGTCTCAGCAGCACCGATGCCAAATGTGGCAGCGCACTATTAGCGTAAATTATACTTCTATTGTATTCGTCTACTTAGAAGTAATTTTTAATCTCTCTAAAAATGGGGGTTCAAGGATTGGGCCCTGTATGCCAGGGCATAAATGAGGCCCTGCCTAAAGCTACAGCTGAACATAAAAAAAAAACTTGTTCAATGTTATTGAAGTGCAGTGACTTGCACTTAATGAATCAGGAGTTTCACTCTTTGATTCTAAGTTTTCTTGTTCAGTTTAGCTGGTGTTGACTAATTTTTTGTGTAGATTTTATTGTTACTGATTGTTTTCTTAAATAGCATCTTTAAATATCAGTCTGTGAGTTGTAATTTTTCTTAAATCCATCCTTCATAATCCAGTGGGCACTTCTGTGCACGTGGGGTTTTCACCTCCAGGGACATCTGCTCGGAAGGTTCCTGATTGATCCAGGGAGAAGGGGGTGTTGAAACGTTTTGTAGAGCTAAAAGTTTATTTATTGGCCAACCTTACTTTTAGCTAGAATCAAATATTCTTGGCTCCTCTTAATTTTTTTTATGAGAGCTTGAGCACACCATCCCCCTGATTCACCTTTTTGTGAGTTTTCTGCTTTTCGCTTTTAAGGTTATTTAGCTGTTGGTGTTAGGGAGGGGGTATTTTACTACTTTATTTTATACATTTCCTTGCAAATTCACCATTGATTTAACTTCTAGTAAGCCTGGATTTTTATTTGGAACTGAAGCACCCATTTGGGAATCATGCATTATCTACCGCAAGAGATTCTCAATTACGTGAAGGACATTGTTGGTTTACTTTTCATAATGGCGTTACTGTTTCAATGTAAAGTAACGTGGAATGGAAAGATAATTTTTTATATTACCCCCCCCCCCCCCCCAAAAAAAAAAACACTTTTGGAAAGGAAGGTTGAACAATGAGATTAGAAATAATGCTATTTAGAAGTACCAAGTGGATGTATATATTTTTTGGATAAAACACAGACAACACAGCTAATCATTGTTTTTTACTACATAGAATAATTCAATGAAACTACCTAAGATGCCAAATTGTTTTGCATTTATTTGCAAATATAGTATATTTGAAATAAATATAAAAGCAGATATATTTAGTGATGGCATATGTTTACTTTTTATTGTTTTAAATAAGAAATAATGTATGGGAATTCATGTTTTGGGGTTTCAAAGTATTTATTATAGAAAGTATGTTTTTAAATAAATTAGTACTTTCATTACTTTTTTTTTCTTTTTGATGTTTAACAACCAGTGTGGGCAACTCAATGGGTTATAAGCAGTCATCAGTCCCTAATTTATGGTCACTGATTCAAGGAAACGGAGAGAGCCTGTGCCGCAAGACAAACACAACATCCATGCCTCATCTGGATTCAAACCAAGACCCATCTCGAACGCCAGTGCTTAGACCACTGCGCCCCAGGGCGGCGCCTATACCTTACAATCTAAAATCAATAGCAGAAAGTAATGTTATGTATATACATTTGTGAATTTCACACTCTTCTGATACCCCCCCCCGGAATGGTCAAAATTAATTTTCCTGTAATTCATAAAGAAAATTTGTTGTACTACAGGGAAAAGGTATTTCAACCTTTCCTGGGAGGGGGCAAATTAACATGTAAGCAGGAACACCATTTGTCGTAGAACAGAATCGAAAGTAACCGTGTTAAATGCCTGCCTCCACTTGTGATAAGAGGGTTAAAATACATTATTTAGATAAACAGCAAATTCAATAAAGACTGATGTGAAATATTTTGTAACACTGACGAAGAAACTGTTAGATTTAACTGAGAAAGCACTGGTTCCTCCCCCACTGCTAGTAAAGCAGCTTTTTGCCTTCTATTGCATTATTTTTTGTTCATTCATTTCCTGATAATATTTATTCTTATTCCAGATCAAACCCATATATAACACTTATATATAGCGCCCTGCACCACCTAACTTCATCCTTTCAAACTCGAACACTTGCTTTGTTTTTATCAAAGATTGAAACAGTGTGTTTATTCTGTTTATACGCCATGCAATCAGAATTGCTATAATGCGTTGGGAAAAATCTAAGTACAACCAGTGGCGGCCTGTGACTAAAATTGCTGGCGAGGCAAACTACTTTTCAGCCGGGATTCAAATAAATTTATTCCATTTAATGCCATTTTTTTCACATTATAATTTTTTTTATTTACTTTTTCATGTGTGAAGTATAAAATAAGTAACGTAACCCGTGAAAAGATTTATAAATATTTTACCGGAGACGCACGTTTTACATGACTTTGAGACCAACACAAAACCTGTTTATGTAAGATTCCAGCCCTTCGCCTAGATATATTTTTTCTCAGTCTGAATTGCCCTCTTGGACTATTTGGAAACTGTTAAGCCAGTTTTAATATGAAATATATTGCATCGAAATAGTTTTTTTATTAAAGAGATCAACAGAAGATAAAAAGCAAGACTGAACTATACATCTTTTTCATCTCAAATGAAATTCTACATATATAGTATATACACCTCTACCTTCACTGATGCCAAAAAAATAAATCTTGAAAACTTCTACACATATCATAGCATTTACATATACAACAAGAGAGAAAGCTTACATTACGCTTATATTGTCTTGTATATGAGGTCTATCTTCGTTCTTTCTGTTTGGCGAAGTAATTTATTATATGGTCATACCATGTCTGTTCTGCTTCCATCCTCTTCACAAGCGCCTTCTCGATGGACAGAACTGATAAACTTGACAACCTTTCTTGCCCAATGGAGTTTCTCTTGTAGTTTTTTATCCTCTTCAGGCACGAGAAACTGCGTTCCACAGAGGCCGATGTTGCAGGAATTGTTACTACGACTGAAAGAAGTCTAAACAACTCTGGCAGTGTCTGTGTCAGATTATTATTGTATATGGCAGGTAGAAGTTATGTTGTACTTTTGGCATTGTTCCACAGATCTCTGTCTGAATACAGAACCTGCAACTCACTGTGCAGTTTGGTGCTGTCAAAGCATTTTTCATAAGTTTGAAGCAGAGCTTTAAAACAATGTTCAGGAAAAATTCTAGAATGAGCTTCAAAGCAGTGTACATCGATCGACCAGCTGAAGAAATTTTAATTTCTCAATGTCAGAAAACCGGCATTTTAACTTAGTTGTAACATTGTCTATTACCTCATAATACAGTCTTCTGTATTGCACGGTGGGTGGAATATCATTGCTTCCTTTAAATCTTTTATATGGAGAACCAACCTCACTGCACACGTTATGATAGAGATAATCAAACTGTCTCTGATCTCGAAAGTACAACCATTTTTCACATAAGCCAGTAATTCGGTTGTTACAGAATGTAACATCGGAACTATTTGATTGCAGTACAGAGAAAGTAACCTCAGTTAAATCAAATATTTTTTTATATGAGAAGAAAAGAAAAACGAAATTAAAATCTTGAAGCCACCGTTTTAGTCCTGCTGCTTTGTGAATTGTCTCGTCATCATAGTTGAAATCATCCTCAATTTTGTCAAATACTTCAATTAGCAGCAACCTGTGGTCAGCTATGGTAGACACTGAACGAGATTTGAAGTTCCACCTGGTCTGTGATACACGAGGTGGTCTGTGTCCACCAACAGATTCTAGTAAATGAACACGCTTTGTCGATTTGGAAAAAAATGCACAAATTGCATTTAAATTTGCAAAAAAAAAAAAAAAAAAAAAAAAAAAACGATTCCTTCAACACTGACGCTGCTCTGCTCAAAACTAAGTTCAGCCTGCGTGCGTAGCAGTGAACAAATAGTGCTTGAGGGGCATCACACTTCACTTTTGCTTGCAATCCATTCAGCTCTGATGCCATCACTGCTGCGCCATCATATGTCTGTGCAACTAGTTTTTCTTTGTAGCTAAATCTTTCCAGCTCACGTTCCAGTAATTCTTTAAGCGAAGTAGCACACCGATCAGAACTTACGTCAAAAAATCCCAAAAATCTTTCTACTGGTACTCCATCTTTCATGAAACGAACTACAATTGATATTTGTGCATGGGAGCTAATGTCTGTCGCTTAATCAATCTGCCAAGAAAAAAACTGGGCATTTTCAATATCTGCATTGATTTCATTCTTAACTATATGAGCAACCAGTGGCGCACCCAGGAATTCCTGTTAGAGGGGGCTATATATATATTATATATCATCATCATCATCATCATCATTGTCAACCATTATCAATCCACCGCTGGATGAAGGTCTCCCAAATTTCTTCCACAACGGTCTGTCTTGTGCCAGTCTCCTCCATGTTACTCCCGCGTACTTTCGAATTTCATCCACCCATCTTTCATGTGGTTTTCTTCTGGGTCTTTTCCTGTTCCTTGGAATCCAGTCTAATATTTCGGCTGTTCATCGATGGTCTGTCCTTCTGGCAATATGTCCAGCCAATTGCCATTTCAGGGATTTTACTCTGATCATGATGTGTTCCACTCTTGTCATTCTTCTGATCCACGAGTTCCTCTTCTTATCTCTCCTCGTTACACGAAGCATGCACCTCTCCATGCTCCTTCGAGTTGTCTGCAGTCTTTGTATGTCTCTTTTAGTTAAGGTCCACGTCTCTGCACCATACGTAAGCACTGGAAGGATGCATTGATCAAACACTTTTCTTTTACGACATAATGGCATAATGCTCTTGAAAATTATACTGTTTCTACCAAAAGCTCTCCAGGCAAGTTTTATACGCCGATTAATTTTTTATCAATGTGACCTTCATTTGATATCTGCTGTCCAAGATAAACGTACGCATCTGTTATCTCCAGCTTTTCCCCATCAATCGATAAATCTTCATTTCTTGTAAAAACATTGTACAACACTTTTGTCTTCTGAAAGTTCATTTTGAATCCCACTTCTTTACTCTTGTCCGCAAGTTCCTGGATCATGCACTGCAGCTCTGATGGGGTAGTTGCAAAAATGACTACGTCATCAGCAAAACGAAGGTGAGTTAGATAATCTCCATTAATCTTTATCTCTTTGTTTTCCCAGTCCAGTGATTGAAAGACATTTTCCAAAGTGGCATTAAAGAGTTTGAGAGATATCGTGTCGCCTTGTCTCACTCCCTTCCCAATTTTTATTGGTGCTGTATTCTCAAGTAGCCGAATCTTTGCATTTGCATAGATGTTACAAATAATAGTAATGTATGCATCTTCAATACCGCAAGATTTCAAAGCCATTGTAACTGCTGATGGTTTCACCGAATCAAAAGCCTTTTCATAATCGATAAAAGCCATGCATAACGGAAGTTCATATTCCTTCGCTTTCATATATATATATATATATATATATATATATATATATATAGTATACCTACACAATGTGTGTACATATATATACAGCGTGATTTCTAAAGTCCTAAGTCACCTCAATAACTTGGGAACAAAGACAGCTAGAGCTATGGAAGTAAGGTATGGTATAGTAAAATAACCATGCGCTATCGGATGAGAGTGACTGCAGCACCCCTAGTGACAAAATGTGGAAGTTAGCACTCTTATCTCGGAAATCATGAGAGATACGGGAAAGAGATCACATAGAAACTTGTTGAGCATCAACGAATTAGTAGGAAACGACATATGGTAGAAACGGCTGGGGTAAGTAGAAGGCTGGAAACGCGAACTTGTGCGAAGCCGGTTCGTGTCGTTGTTGCGTTAACAGTCTAGCAGAAAGAAATGTAGGACGTATGCGACCGCACGCCTGTGAGTGTCGTATGTAAATTCTGGTGTGACATAACGCCTCACCTGCCGTATCAGACGCGGTGTGACAATGTATAAAGGATCGTCGGTCAAGAGCTATGTCATTTGTAACGTGAGTATCGGGTAAAGAACGAGCATGACAGGCTATTCGAATGAACAGTATTGCCAGATGGTACTGCTATATGAAGAATTCGGACGCAACGCGAAGGAAGCGTCACGCCAGTATGACTTACGATTTCCGATTCATCCATCGCCGACAGCGTGAACCATCAGTCGCTCGGTTCGACGGCTACGAGAGACAGGCAGTATTGCAGTGCGTCCCCGTTCGGGTCGACCCACCGGAATAGGTAGGGATGTGCAACCAGTCGATGTTCAGGCATACGTTTTGGCCAACACACACACCAGTACGAGGGAAGTCAGTATGGCATGTGGCTTATCACAGTCCTGTGTGTGGAACATTTTGCATCAGCATGGTGCCCACCCGTACAGTGCAGTGCCGCTGCACGTACTGATGCCAGGGGATAACCAATGACGTCTAGATTGGTGCAATTTTGCAATGAACACCGTAGAAGAAAATGCGGCCTTTTTATTAAACATCCTTTGGACTGACGAGGCGCATCACACACGCGCCGGGGTGTTGAACAAACAAAACACCTATTACTGGGCAGTTCAGAATCCATGTTTTACACGGGAAATGAGGCATCAGGTGCACTGGTCGATCAATGTCTTGTGTGGCATCTGGAAGGACCGACTTGTTGGGCCTGTGTTCTATGAGGGCGCATTAAATGGACGAAGATACCTGCAGCTGTTACAAAGCACATTACCTGAGTGGTTAGATGACCTGTCTCTGCAAGATGTACGCTCATTATGGATTCAGCATGACGGCGCTCCGGCACATCAACCGACAGCGGTACAGCACTTCCTGTCCGACACTTTCGGGCAACAGATCATCGGTTATGGTGGTCGCGTAGCATGGCATCCACGATCCCCGGATCTAACTCCCATGGATTTCTTCCTCTGTGGTTACCTAAAGGATCACGTGTACAGGGTGGAACCGACGAGTCTCCACGATCTCCGACTGCGTATCGTCGATGCGTGTGAGAGCGCGTGACACCTGTTATGCTGGCGAACGTACAACGGGAAGTTCTGTCTCGCATTCAAATGTGTATTGTGGCAGATGGTGGCCATTTTGAACCCTATTTACGTTAAACGCAACGTTATGTAAGTACCGCTGTTGCATTAAATACGACCAATATACTCCATTTGTATTCATGCCTGAGTATAATAACCCTCGTGTTTCCCTCACGTTTCCAGCCTTCTACTTACCCCAGCTGTTTCTACCATATGTCATTTCCTACTAACTCGTTGATGCTCTACAAGTTTCTAATTGATCTCTTTCCCGTATCTCTCATGGTTTCCGAGATAGGAGTGCTAACGTCCACATTTTGCCACTATAAGCGCTGCAGTTACTCTCATCCGATAGCGCATGGTTGTTTTACTATACCATACCTTACTTCCATAGCTCTAGCTGTCTTTGTTTCCAAGTTATTGAGGTGACTTAGGACTTTTAGGAATCACCCTGTATAGTGTACGCCTATAGTTTATGTACGGTTGTGACGTAAGTAGCTCTTAATCTCTTTGGGGCTTTGGGAAGAAGACACCATGTAATAGAAGACACTATGCCAGACACTATGTAATTTTTTGAGCATGTAAAATAATAATTTTGAATGTTTAATTTGCGAAGAACGTCGCCCTTAATCTCTTTGGAGGGGGCTTAAACCCCCAAAGCCCCCTCTCCGTGGGTGCGCCAATCTGAGCAACTGATTCGATTAAATCATTCTGTATTGTTTTTAAAGTTCCTGAAAATGTTGTATTATTCTCCATAAACACTCTCAATGTTTCGTCACTCTTGGAGAGTAAATCAATCATCTCCAGGTAATTTCCCTTATTTTCAGAGACTTCTCCTCTCATGTGTCCACGAAATGGGAGCTCTTGCCGGGCCAATAGTGTTGTAATATCAATCAACTTCTTCATTACATCACGATTCTTTCTTACTTTTTCATTATGACGTAAGTCACTTGTTCTCCTAGCTTCGTTGAGAGAGTAGTCTATCCTTGTTTTGCCTAGCAACTCTAATTTAGTAACTGCCAGAATGTGATCTTTACACTTTTTGTGCCTGTCCAAAGCACGTGGTAAGTTTTTCAAATCACTGAAGCCTTTCTCTTGCCAGACTTCATTGCTACTCACAGGAAACAGCAAACATGGCCAATAATATAGTTTGTTCGTTGATTCACTACCAGTTAGCCAATGTTCTTTTTTGTACCAGTCAATATTAAAACCTCTGTTTGCAGTTTTGCCCTTTCAAGTCATCTTTTTCATTTCAGGTGTAGGCCTACCATCATTTTTAATTTGATTCTTTTCTTCAAAATCTCTCCTACTGAAAGGCTTTTCCAGTAAGCTCTCCACCATATTAGATATCTTTGAAGCAGAGGCCATGGTCTGAAAAACAACTCTTCATAAAACAAATAAAATCAGTTACACAAACATTAGTGTGGAAAAAAAGAAACTAGGAAGAAGGTGCTATGTAATGCCGCTTGAAGCTGTCAGAATGGGGAGTCACAGATCAGATCAGATCACATGTAGAGGATTTTAGGAAAAGAATGTCTGACCCCAGGTCTTAAACAACCCTTAGAAAGAGGAAGCTAGGAGAATTTGGGCTAGAGTGCCCGATAGGAAAGTCATACGGAAGCAAAGTAGAAAGGAAGAGGAAGACGCCCTTATTTGTTACCGGGGGGGCAGTACCAGGAGTCCGACGGCTTAACGTGCCGATCCGACGCGCGGCGGGTGTTTAGTGGTTCGAGCGTTCGTACCTACCCTGGATCGAACGTGAGGTTATAACCATGGTAGTCACGAACGCTGACCACTAGGCCACCAGTGGACCATTCGCCGTTCCACCTCCTACCCTTCGGATCTACTGATTCAGTGAAAGTAAACAGGTTTGGCGCAAAATCTACGAGAGGCATTTCGCTTCCTGCCTCACGGACAGAGATCGCAAGCTGAGGACATTTCGTAACTACGCGCTACCGATTGTTTTCCAAAAGCGTCAATTTAAAAAAACTGAATGAACGCATGGACGACATTTAATTCAAAAGAGTTAACTAGCATAAACTTTTGCTCTCCTATACCCAAAAGTACTGAATGAACAAAACGAATAATTCTAACTACTGAATGAACAAAACGAATAATTCTAACTACTGAATGAACAAAACGAATAACTCTACAAAACGAATAATTCCTAAAATTCTGAGGAGGCACTGCCTCCCTTGCCTCCTCCCAAAGGCCGCCACTGAGTACAACAGCTGAATTTGCATGATACATCATATGTAGGTTGTATCAGCCAATAGTTCATATGTAGGTTGTATCATGAATGCAAACCTACATATGAACTATTTGGCTGTTGTCGCAGCCAATGAGAGAGATCTATCTTGTTGGCTGCAGGCTGTTATATAAATGGAATGCACAAATTGCAGGAGTGTTAATTTTCTTGTTACTTACTCAGCTTTTTGTAACTTTCCTAAAGTGTGTGTGGAGGACAAGGTGGGCTTTTTTTTTTTTTTTTTTTTTTTGGAAAAAAAAAATCCAGACTAAATCCTAAATGTTTTACTCTTTACATTTTATTTTTATTTTTATTTTTTTTGCCAAAAATATAGAAACTTTTTTTCCCGCTTACAAAATATGCTATTGGTTACATATTATGTAAGCAAGACTACATAAGTAAAACTTTGGCAACTGTACATTAGAGAAATAAACAATATTATTTATTCACATGCTGATGGCTGTCAAAAGTGCTTCATTTTTCAAGGATTGCAACTTAATATTTTTAAGGTGTCATTTTTTTTTTTTGCTCATAAATGTTGTGTAAATGTTGTGTTAAAATTTGCATGCATCTACATTTGTTTCATTCCTGCTTGTATAACTAATACAAACACAAGATGTTAAGTTGATGTTATGCTGGCCACCAAAAATCATAATTGTATTTCTAACTGAAATGTGTACTATTGTGATATGCAAGCTCTAGTCAGTGAACAATTTTGTTAATTGGTTGGATGAACCTTTTAGGAGGGCATTTGATGCAACACCAGCTGCAGACATAATTTTCCATGTTCTACCCATCCCCTTCTTTTGATAAAGGTTTTTCCCCTGTTTCTATACCAATAGGAGTTTACTGTAAAAGAAAAAAATAAATCATGTTATAATCAAATTTATTTTAAAGTAGTTACTCCTACAGTCCTCATATTGTATCGTGTTGAGGGGGAAGGGCAGAGAAATTTACTTGCTTGACATCTTTAGCTACAGCCAATGCTGATATCACTTTAGGATGATAGTGGCATTAGAATGCTGCATTAACCAAACTTGTCTGCTTGTGAGTGCATGTGACTTTGGTTTTAAGACGTCAAATATGAACAGTGCTCCAGATTTGGGTGGCAAAACTACTCTGCAGGCCTGTGTGGTTCCATTACTTGGGATACAGTTTGGGGTACTTTGGCCTGTGTCTTCTGTAAGTAAAAGCATTGGGAACATATATTCAGTTATAGTCAAGTTATCAAATCTGTGTTACGGCAATGGCTGGATCCTAAAAATTTCAACTGCCTCCTATAAATCTTAAATATTTGTCCAGAATTGCAATATGGGATCATGCAGTTCACAGGATAATTATCACTTTTTAATCTTGGATGGGGGGGCATACTTGTGCATTGGTCTCATTGACATTCATCATACAAAACTGAAATTTATCACACAATGTATGGTATTTCATAGAGCCAGTTTGTAGTACCGTGAGTATATCGCCGAGTATGTGCATGTGAATTACAATTTACAGGAAAACAACCTATGTAATTTTTAGTTTCCTGTAAATGTGAAATTGTGTGCACAAATTACTTCCCGATAGATATGAATTACTAATTTACAGGAAAGTAATTTCTTCATTTCTTTTCTTTTTCAACAATCTGCAATTAAAAGCTTTTTGTTCTGCTGTAAATATAGTAAAGCTAATATTATGCACCCATTTAAAATTAAATCATAACTGATAAAAAGAAAAAACATATTTGTAGTGCCCATTGCAGAATATTCAACATGAGGATATTTTCCTTAGTCCTGTATGAATTAGACACGGCATTTTTTAATCATTTATTTTATTACACTTTGGTACCATGTAAAATGCTGCTCTAATTACCAGCAGTATTTTACTGTTGAAAATTAAACACAGGCAGCATAGATGCCTTGCACAAGAGAAAATATCGCACTGCTGAGACTAATTTCAATCATCATATATCTTGTCAGACACAGTAGTGCACACAGAATTTCTTCAAGGGAGGGGTCCAATAAAAATCCATGGGACAAGAGCAAATGCGTCATGTACATATATACCTACTCCGACAAAATTAGAAATAGCAAATGTATATATGAATGCATGCATTTTTAATGGGATGTTGAAATAAATGAACATTGATGTGCACTCAGGTAAATAAAAATACTTTTTTGAGAGACAAATTTGATAATTTTAGGACTGCAAGACATACAGAAAAAGAACGACCGTTACGAAAACTATAACTATGACACAGAAAAACAACTGATCATAATAAAAATATTAAATTTATAATAAAACCATCTGCAGTAAGTTATTTTTTAATTTAGCAGTAGTTGGAATAATGAATTTTAAAAGAACATCATTCGTTTCCTTCATCCGATGAATGAACGACAAGGGCATTCTTTGGAGGTGTTCGGAATCAGTAGACCCTCCCCGTGTGTGCGCCACTGGTGGCACAAGCTACTGCCTGATATATCCATCATTTGATATAGTACCAGCTGATGGAATCAAAATAAACCAATAGTGACAAAGCACCATGGTGGAAACACAATCAACAAACATTTTACTACAGAGAATTAAAAATGTAGCATAAGCCACAGTATAATTTCAGAAGTTATTTGGATATATAGCTTTGCACAAATATATATATAGCTTTGCATATATAGCATACATCATGCCAATTGCTTTTCTGATGAGACTTAATGGTTGAAACTAGTCACAAGCAAGTTGGTGTTGTGTTTTCTCTCTGAGAGGTGTTTATATTGATTGTTTAATTCTCTACAGTAAAATACTATGGCTCAAAACATTGTTTTAGATACTTATAAAACAAAAAATAAGAGGAACAGCCTTTAAAGCATTTTATAGCTTGCATTTTCCCCTCACCATCACTTTATGAAACATGTCAAAAGCACACCACATGAGAACTAGCAATGGAATAAGTTTGTTGCTTTCGCTTTTCAGCCATGCTAACACATTTTCTGAGCTGTAACTGGATACCAGAAACCGCTGCATCACAAAATTGTTTTGATAATGACACACTTAAGAAATTCATACAGATGTGGCATCTTAGTTGGACGAATTGAAGACATCTCATGCTTTAGTAATCCAGCCCCAGGTCTTTTCATTCAGGAAATTTCTGAATCATGTAGGGTAAATTTAAGATAGCTAAAGTTCCCTTTTTCTTGGAGGTTTCTTTTCCAACAAAAAAATTTACTCGAAATAATAATAATAATAATAACAATAATAAGCTATTTTGATTTAACTGAATATACAGTCAACATCAAAATATTTTAGTCACTGGTGATGACTTAGTTATATGATATAGTTTTCGATTTCAGATATTCGTAGTCAGAAAATAAGCCACACACTTTGAAGCTCAATGTTTGTCAGAAATTTCATAAAGTATATTTTACTCATACAGTTTGAAGTATCATCACGAAAACCGCAATTTGACACGAAGGCATTCAGAGAAAAACCCTGCAGTATGTATTCCTGCTGAAAAATGCCATCAGGCACCCCGTAAAAAAAGGAAAGAGCAATGGGTTTCAAAATATTGGGGGCATAATACTGAAACTGAGTGCACTTCCCCTTCCTAGTGTCACTTAAAAATGCGGAGGGTTGATTATGTTAAGCATGAACAATTTCGATATGCAAATATTCTGATCAGGTGGTCAGTTGAGGAATAGAGTCAATAAAGTGTTTGAACCGTCATTCCATAGTATTAGTAGTCTGAATTTGGTAGTTTGTGTTGTGTACTACGGCTTCTAAAATTTACAAGTTTTGGGGCAGACATAGTAAAAAAAGAGAAGTGCCTTGTAATGGGAGAATTCTAAAATGTAAAGGCCAATTGAAACCATTGTGAAAGTGTCCCAATCAACAGGCCATGACATTATTACAAAGAATCTTCAATTTCAAAAGTGCCAAAAGTTTTAAGTGCATAAACTTTTCCCAAGGCATGCTGCAGGGGGCAAACCAATTGCTAAAACTCTATGAAAGGTACCCGGTGAGAGAAAAATGGTGGTACGTCTATCCAAGTATCTGCAATAAACCCCAAGCAATTTTTGCAAAGGGACAAAGCAATTTCCATAGTTGGTGGAGAAAATGTTGTAGAATTTCGCACAAGGTTTTATGATCATTGCTAGGTACTGTGGCAGGGGAAAACTTGAGGTACATATGGTTACTTCAAATGTGAAAGTTAACTCGACGTCCTATCAGGCTTATTCCACTGGTCCCGTTGTTTCATGAAGAAATACCTGTTTTGTATGGACAGGATGTCCATTGAATATGTATTCACCAAGATGAGGCTTCTAGCCATACATCAAGATCGACAGTAGCGTATTTTAACACACGTGAGCAGGAAACGGGGATAAGGGCTATTACCTTGGTGAATATATTTCAAATATGTGGAAATAATGTAAATAGACGAAGTCATCGCTCTGTCCAGGTTATTTTTATAAACAACGCATAGCAACTGAAAAATAATTGTTCTGACACTCAGAACCTCAGATCTCTCGATACCTAGCTGAGTGCGTTCGCTTTACGCTACGGTGCCAACAATTCACAACGCTATGTGTGGTTTAATAGTCAGCATCTGACTACACAAATCCATATTGATGAGCTCAGCAACTGATATATCCCCATCTGGTGGCATTAACAGGACAAACTATTTTATAAATCCAAAGGACGAAAGAAATAGTAAATATTGGGTTGTCGGAAAAGTCATGACGTATTTTAGTCATGTTTCGCAAAGGTCATTTATTGATAGAAAGAGCAAAGATCAATCAATGATATAACACCAGTTTTGTTCGATAACATTTTGCCATCATTCAGTGAGCTGCCGAATGCTTCGTTCATAGAAGGACCTGTCTTTCGTGGCGAAAAGCTGTGCAAGGTGCTGATTTACAGCCTCATCTGAATTGAACGTTATACCACTCAGGGACTGTTGAAGAGAGCGAAACAAGTAAGTGGAAGTCTGACGGCGCAAGGACAGGCGAGTATGCTGGGTGTGGCAACACATCCCACCCAAACTCCAATAATTTTTGGTGGGTGATCAAACTTGTGTGTGGTCTCGCGTTGTCGTAATGGAACACAACGCCTTTACGATGAACGAGCTATGGGCGTTTCTGGATGATGGATTCGTTCAAACTGTCCAATTGCCGACAGTACACATTCGAATTGATTGTTTGGTTCCGTGGTAGGAGCTCGAAAAACACGACACCTTTAAAATCCCATCACACTGAGACCAGAACCTTCCGCTGATGAATGTCTGCTTTGGATGTCGTTTGAGGCGAAGAAGCACGTCGGGACCAAGACCGTTTGTGCAGCACATTGTGGTACACAATCCACTTTTCGTCACCAGTTATCAGTCGCTTCAAAAAATGATCGTTTTCCTCACGTTTAATAAGCATATCGCAGATGTTTATACGCGCCGTCAATTGAGCTTCTTTGAGTTCATGAGGAACCCACACATCGAGCTTGCTTGCGTATCCCAGCTTCTTCAGGTGGTCGTGAACGCTTGAATGATGGATGTGCAATGTGTCTGCAATCTCTCGCGTCGTGAACGCTTGAATGATGGATGTGCAATGTGTCTGCAATCTCTCGTGTAGTGAAACGTGGGTTTAACTCGATCAATGCCTTGATTTGGTCGTAATCATCCTCGGTGGGCCTCCCGGACCGAGGAGCATCGTTGAGATCTAAATCACCAGCACGAAATTTTGCGAACCACAGCTGGCACTGACGTTCTTGAAGAGCATTATTACCGTACACTTTACGCAACTTTTCACAAGCTTGACGCGCGTTCTTCCCTTTACGGAGGTAAAACAGTAAAATATGGCGAAAATGCACATTTCGGTCTTCCATCATCAACTTGATGTCAAATCTCCGCAAATCAACCAAATCGCTCACTATTCCTTTTAGACTGCAGCTAGAACTGGCATCTGTCGAATGTCATAGCGATAACAGAGCTGCGCATGCCTCTAGTACTTCCAAAACCGCCCAACCGCCATCGGGTGCCAAAATACGTCATGACTTTTCCGGCAACCCAATATATTTCAAATATGTGGAAATAATATAAATAGATGATGCCATCACTCTGTCCACGTTATTTTATAAATGCATAGCAACTGAAAAATTGTTGTTCCGACACCGCTGGAATCAGACCCCAGATGTGGCAAAGTAGCTTTAGCTTAATGGGATGAACTCTATTATTGGACACTCTATTACAGATGTTGACTGATAAACCACACATAGCGTTGGCGCCATAGTGTAGAGCTAACGCACCGCATTTGGCTAGTTATCGAGAGATCTGGGGTTCGATCCCAGCGATGTCGAAACAACAATTTTTCAGTTGCTATGCGTTGTTTACAAAATAGCGTGGACAGAGCAATGACATCATCTATTTAGGCTATTAACTTCTTGGACATTCCAGCTAAATCTCCCAATGCCTCCCCAATGGACTTTTGTGGGTTTGCGCTCCTAAAATGAGAACTTTGAAATTAACAACCCAAAACCATTGACAGTCTATGGAAAGCCTGTAGGAAATAATGATCCAGCGTAAACACAAATTCTTTGCGACTAAGCCTGTTACAGTGGAAATTATGCTGCAGAACTATAGTTTGAAACTGTGGATACCAAATTCAACACGATGTAAGTGGCAACATGGCATTAGCTAGTTCCAAGGTACGGCAAAATCGTTCATTCTTAACATAGTATGTCTTTTTTCCCTTCCTATGTCTGTAACTGCATTTTGCAGATATGTTTCAAGGAAAAGAGGTTAGTGAATAAAAGTACCTTATTCATTCTGTGTAAGCACTTATTGCCTTATGTGGTGAAAATGATGCAGCTTTAGCTTAATGGGATGAACTATGTTTGTGTGTATATACAGATATTATATCATCATCATCATCACTGTCAACCATTATCAATCCACTGCTGGACGAAGGTCTCCCCAAGTTTCCTCCACAACGGTCTGTCTTGTGCCAGTCTCCTCCATGTCACTCCCGCATACTTTCGAATTTCATCCACCCATCTCCCATGTGGTCTTCTTCTGGGTCTTTTCCTGTCCCTTGGAATCCAATCTAAAATTTCGGCTCTCCATCGATGGTCTGTTCTTCTGGCAGTATGCCCAGCTCATTGCCATTTCAGGGATTTAACGCTGATCATGATGTGTTCCACTCTTGTCATTCTTCTGATCCACGAGTTCCTCTTCTTATCTATCCTCGTTACACGAAGCATGCACCTCCCCATGCTTCTTTGAGTTGATGCAGCCTTTCTATGTCTCTTTTAGTTAAGGTCCACGTCTCTGCACCATACGTAAGCACTGGAAGGATGCATTGATCAAACACTTTTCTATTAAGACATAATGGCATATTGCTCTTGAAAATTATGCTGTTTCTTCCAAAAGCTCTCCAGGCAAGTTTTGTACGCCGATTAATTTCTTCATCAATGTGACCCTCACTTGATATCTGCTGTCCAAGATAAACGTAAGTGTCTGTTATCTCCAGCATTTCTCCATCAATCGATAAATCTTCATTTCTTGTAAAAGCATTGAACATCACTTTTGTCTTCTGAAAGTTCATTTTTAATCCCACTTCTTTACTCTTGTCAGCCAGTTCCTGGATCATACTCTGTAGCTCTGATGGGGTAGTTGCAAAAATGTTTACGTCATCAGCAAAACGAAGGTGAGTTAGATAATTTCCATTAATCTTTATCCCTTTGTTTTCCCAGTTCAGTGATTGAAAGCATTAAAGAGCTTCGGAGATATGGTGTCACCTTGTCTCACTCCCTTTCCAATTTTTATGTGTGTTGTATTTTTAAACAGCTGAATCTTTGCACTTGCATTTTCATAGATGTTATTAATAATATTAATGTATGCATCTTCAATACCGCAGGATTTCAGAGCCATTGTAACTGCTGATGGTTTCACCGAATTAAAGGCTTTTTCATAATCGATAAAAGCCATGCACAATGGAAGTTCATATTCCCTCGCTCTCTCAATTAGTTCTCTCAGTACGTGGATATGATCTATTGTGCTGTAGCCACTCCTGAATCCAGCTTGTTCTCTCGGTTGAGCCATGTCCAGTGTTACCTACAAACGGTGTGAAAGAACTTTAGTGAAGATTTTATAAACCACTGATAGGTCTGTAGTTCCTGAGATCCTCAATGTCACCTTTTGTATGTAGCAATATCATTGCAGAGTTGTTCCAATCCTCAGGAATCTTCCCTTCATTAAGGCATCGAGTGAAAATTTGGGCGAGTACTGTTTCGATTTCTCCACTTGCTTCTTGTATGATGTCTACAGTAATTCCATCTTCTCCTGGAGCTTTTCCCCGCTTCATGTTCTTAATTGCATGTGAAGCTTCTGCTGGGAGGACTGGAAGAACTCTGGTACTGGTACCTTTCATGATGTCTGGAGTACATGCATCATCCCTTTCATATAATTTGGAGTAGAAATCTTTCACTTTTATCAAAATTTCGCCTCTATTTCTTGTAACAGAACCATCTTATTTTCTCAGTGCCGTAATCTGTTTTCTTCCCTTACTGAGATGTCCCTTTGCTATCTTTAGGCTTTGGTTGGTTTCAATTGCTTTATATATGTATATAGTTTTACATGTATGTATGCATATATATATTTCAGATGGGGCGAATGGGAATTGCGGTTTGGCAGTATTCCACATCATTGTCCATTATCCAAAGGGGTCTGCGTCCTCATTGCACTTCCAAATGTTCACCAACATACCACATTTATACACATGAGCGAAAACGTCGTAAAAATATATCCTTGGTTGAGACTCCTCATCAGGCACATTGTGTGCCAATATCCCCCCCCTTCTTTGTTTTATACTTCACATTTTCACACTCATTTTTCTGGTGGTTATTTATGTACATGCAGACTAGGCCATCATAACGAATTAATTTGTTCTTGAGAAGCTGTTAACATCAGATTACCCATTACAAAATACCCATTACGATTACCTAATTCACATTTCTATCAACCGCAGTGCAAATTCCACTCGAAATACCTTTTACTTCCTAGGACTGATTGTAGCCTTTGCAACGTTATAAGGGATGCCGACATCGGATATGGAATATGCGGCAATGACAATTATTTGAAGCATGGGCGGAGGAACCTAATATTTTCAGGGGAGGGGGGGGGCTCCAATTGCTCCGAGAGCGAAAACAATTTTAAAAAGTAAGAGAGAAAGAGAAATAAAACAACGTAGGGTAGATGAGTATATACTTGTACATTTCATCATCAACCACTATCAATCCACTCCTGGATGAAGGTCTCCACAAGTTCCCTCCGCCGCCCCGGTGGCGCAGTGGTCTAACCAATGGCCTCTGATCATTCGTCCGAACGGGGTCCGGGTTCGAATCCCGGTGAGGCATAGATGTTGTGTTTGTCTTACGGCACTGGCTCTCTCCCTTCCCTGAAACCAGTTACCCTAAATTAGGGACGGGCGACTGCTTATAGCCCATTGAGTTGCTCACGGTGGTCGTTAAACCTCCAATCAAAAAAAAAAAAAAAAAGTTCCCTCCACAACTTTCTGTCTTGAACCAGACTCTTCCAAGTCACTCCAGCAGGCTTTCGTATTTCATCCACCAATCTTTCACGTGGTCTTGTTCTGCGTATTTTTCTGCCCCATGGTATTACATATAATATTTCAGTTGCTCATGCACCGCCAGTTTTTCTAGCAATCTGCCCAGCCAATTGTCACTTGAGCGTCTTCACTTTGATCGTGACGTCGTAAACATTTTTCCTTTCTCTAATGCATGTGTTCCTCTGTAACGTATACTCTAGATTCACTTTCCTTTTGATTTTTACTATCTCTGGTTATTTTATTTTACTATGTAAATTATCTTCTTACTGAACGAGATGTTATTTCTCCAGCTGAATGAGATCTGGCAATGAGTGTAAGTCATGACGTGGTGGTGGCCAGTATAAATAGGCGCGTTCAACGATACCTAGGAGAGAGCTGTTGTTGTATGGTGAGAGCTTTTTGTTGATGTGCGTAGAGAGAACTGTTGTTTATGTGCCAGAGAGCTGTTGTTGTATGGTGAGAGCTTTTTGTTGATGTGCGTAGAGAGAGCTGTTGTTTATGTGCCAGAGAGCTGTTGTTGTATGGTGAGAGCTTTTTGTTGATGTGCGTAGGGAGAGCTTCGTTTATGTGAGTAGAGCTACGTTATTTTGTGCCAAGAGCTTCGTTCTATGTGATTAGGTTTTTTCTTCATTATTGTGATACGATTTATGTGACTAGTGTGTGTGTGTTGGAGGATACCAGGACTTTCTCTGAATAAAGCTTGTGTTGTAAGTACGTTTTTCTCAATTCATAGTACTGTCAGACCTCTGTCTGGCTGTTAGGTTTATTTCATTAGTTGTTATTATTAACAACCAGCATAAGACTTTATTCATCTTAATTACTACTACAACATTACTAGCAGTTAAAAGCTTGTTCATTATTATTATTACTACACTACTAGCAGGAAAGTTTATTCATGATATAATTAACACAACAACCATTAGAAGAAGCTTAGTAGAAGAAGCTTGAATTCATTATAATTGGCGCCCGAACTTTTCTCGAACACGAGGTCTTGACAATTATTACCCATGTCTTCCTTACCTGAGACAACTTCAATTTTTCACCCTAAATCAAATTTCGATGGTGATGGGATTAATTTCGACCATCTGCAAGAAGCCTGTGGGGCTCACTTTGATATAAGTGATCTACACGTACCCATGCATTCTTCACAATTTCGTAATTCACCAGCTTCCTATCACTCTGAGTCGCGGGTCGTACCTGAGGGAGTTCAATATTCTCAGCGAAGCAGGATGCTTGCCCATTTCGTGCCGCATGCAGGAACAATTAATTTCAATGGTTTGGAGGGATCCTTAAAGTTTCTCGAAGATTTGGAAGATCATTTTGATCTCTACAATATTCCTCAAGACTGCAAAGTACAAATAGCAGGCACTTGCTTGAAGGATACCGCTAAGACCTGGTATCGGCAGTGGAGAGTGTCGAACCCGGATTCTCATTATGAGAATTTCCGAGCAGAATTTTTGGAGGTCTTTCCTTTCGGCCTCAGTCGAGCTAGCCTTGCACAACAACTTTTTTCTCGTCAGCAAGGACGCAACGATAGCCCTGTTGCATTTGCTTTGGAAACGACACGCTTGTATAACTTATGGGATCCACATGCCAGTCATGTCGACATGTTGGACACCCTATTACAGCAGCTCGATCCATTTCTACAGGATTTTCTTGAGGTTCGACACCCTGCTACAATTCATGAATGCCTTCGCCTCATACGAACGTATGAAGAGCGACACGGCAAACATGGTTCAACTCACCATGCTCGGGCACCCCGCGAGGCTTATTACGAATATCCTCAGCGGCATAATAGGCCTAATAACTTTCAACGCGAGCGTACATAAGTGCACGCCCAAGCTTCATACGTTCCACCGCATAGAAGAGGGGTACACCAACCGCTTGTTTCTGAACATATTTCTGGATATCGTACAAATGCACATTATGCTCGACCCCGTTCCAATCCGCAGCATTCGGAACGTTTTCATGCTCAGGGCAATGATGATTTTTCTGCCCGTGCTGAGGGAAGAAGTAATAGATATGAAAATGTCAACAGACATGCAGAGTTCCCGAAACAGTTTTCACGCAGTTTTCCTCATCGTGAATATTTTCCCGATACCCGGCAGGGGTCGAGGTTTCAGACCGCATGATAATCCAACCAGGAATCCTTTAAACTTCCAAAGGAAGTAGACCAAGGAGTCGGTCCTGCTTCCTGATACCAAGCATTCTGACCCTAAAACAGTATTAGTGACTGTCCAAACTCCTCAGTTGCCTGATGTGTTCTTGACAATTGAAGATATTATTGTCGAGACAAAGTTCGACACTGGTTCTGAAATATCAGCCCTAAATACGAAGTTTTGCACTGACAATTTTCCTGCAATACACGTTCAGTCTGCGACGCAGTATTTGCGAGGTGCAAATAACGAAATCTTCAGTATCACAGGAACTGTCAGATTATCTCTAGGGCTGGGAAAGGCTCGTTTTACGCATTCTTTCCTGCTTATAGACGAACTACCTGTTAAATGTCTAATGGGAATGGACTTTATTAATACGTTTCAAGTTACTCGAATTTCGTACAACATGTGATTTCCTTCCCGGAACCTATCGAAGTGATTCCTACGGTTCCTATAGATATACCGAGTTTGTTATTGAGTAACCAATTGAATGAGAGGCAACGAAACCAGCTTTCTCTACTTTTGCAGGAAAGCCCTGGTTTATTTTCTGATCAACCTGGTTTCACACAGGTGGTTTATCATGTCATTGACACTGAGGGTTCGAAACCGATAGCGACGAAACCTTACCCTTGTGCTCCCCATAAGAAACAGGAAATGCAACGTCAAATTTCTGAGATGATTAAACAGGGCAGAATAAGGGAATCAACAAGCGCCTGGTCTGCACCTGCCTTTTGGTTCCAAAGAAACAACCCAATGAATTTCGTTTCGTGACAGATTTCCGCAAGCTCAACCAAGTCAAGTCACGAAAACGATCAATTATCCACTACCTGTCATGTCGCATATTTTGCATGACCTGTCGTCAACTAAATGGATGTCAACCTTGGATTTGGCGAGTGGATATTGGCAGGTGGCGGTACATCCGGACTCTGTCGATAAAACAGGCTTTGTGACTCCTTTTGGGGCTTGTGAATACCTACGTATGCCCTTTGGACTAGCTTCTGCACCTGCTACTTTCCAAAAGCTTATGGATACGGTTCTCAGACCTGTTCTGGGTCCCCATGTGCATGTATATTTGGATGACATTATTATTACATCCGAGACTTTTGACGAGCACCTTTCTCTGCTCAAACAGGTGTTCCAACTCATATACAATGCTGGCTTGACGTTAAAACTTAGTAAATGCCAGATAGCTAGGGACGAGATTGTATATCTGGGGTTGAAAATCACTCCCCACGGCTTATTTACGGATAATGAAAAAATTAGGCCTATTGTTGACTTTCCTCGGCCTAAAACAGCAAAAGAACTATCACGCTTTCTGGGAATGACCGGATGGTATCAGCAGTTCGTCCCCGCTTATGCTACAATCTGTGAGCCATTGTATGCTTTGAAACGTAAATACAAGAAGTTTGTTTGGACACCTGGGGCTAACGCTGCATTTGAAACACTGAAGTCTGCGTTGACTCAGCCTCCTGTGTTGGCTTTCCCGGATCATACAAAGGAATTTGATATTTATACTGACGCATCCGGAGTTGGTCTTGGTTGCGTTTTGTCACAAGCTGGGCATCCAATAGCTTTTGCGTCTCGTACTTTAGCCAAAGCTGAACGCAATTATTCAGCTACGGAACGTGAATGTCTTGCTGTAGTGTATGCTCTTGACAAATTTCAATGTTATCTTAACGAATTGACAGTTAACATAATTACGGATCATTCTGCCCTTCAGTATTTGAATTCTGCTAAGCACCTATCTCAAAGACTTATGAAGTGGGCTCTGAAGTAACAAGAGAGCAATATCAAAATTTCGTATCAGCCAGGTCATAAGAATCAATTACCGGACGCATTGTCTCGCGTCCCGGTTAGTGGGTTCCCCACAGAAACTACTCCTGGATGTCAGCCTTTACTTCTAATAGCTGATATAACATCCAGAGAGCAGATAATGGCAGAATTAATAAATGATCCAGATTTCGGGGATATCTATAATTTTTTGCTTGCGGGTTCGCCCCTACACAGTGACCCTTCTCTGGCTGGAAGGTCACAACATTTTGAAGTCATAGAGGGTCTTCTTTACTATACGAAATCTAGGACTACTAGGGCAGAGTTTCGCCCATGTATTCCGCGAACCCTTAAAATGGCTCTTTTAAACGAATTTCATGACAAACCTCTTGCAGGCCATTTAGGTATTCGCAAGACCCGTTGTAAATTGCGGGATGTTGCCTATTGGCCTGGCATGTCCCAAAGTGTGCTCGCATACGTTCAATCATGTCACTTGTGTCAGATTAATAATTACCGTAATGTAAGACCGGCCGGTCACTTGAAATCTTGTTCAAGTTCTCATGTTTTTGACATTATTTCAATAGATTTATTGGGACTTTATCCTTTATCTGTTAAAAACAAAGCTCGTTACGTTTTAGTATTAACTGATAATTTTTCTAAATGGGTTGAAGTTTTTCCCATTAAATCCGCTACGGCAGAAGTTATTTGTAATGTATTAATTAATGAAGTATTCTCTAGATATGGTGCACCTAATAAAGTAGTTTCGGATAATGGTCCTCAATTTATTTCTGACATTTTTGAAAGAATGTGTGCGAGACTACACATTAAGCATAAATTCATTTCCCCATATCATCCCCAGAGTAATCCTGCGGAAGGAGTAAACCGCACGCTAGTGAAAATGATTGCTACATTTGTCCTGGATCATCACGAGCGATGGGATGAACATCTTGAGTTTTTTTCGTTCGCCCTCCGGTCGTCTGTTCACGAATCTACTAAAATTACTCCTGCAGAACTTTTCTGGGTCGCAAAATTAAAACCCCTTTTGAAAATTTAACGGGGATTATCGACGAACTAAACCAGCTACCAACTCCGCAATCAGTACGAATCATGGCAGAAAAAGCTCGTGTTGCAATGCTAGGAGCACAAGCGGCTCAAGCAAGATATTATAATACTAGGCGTAGGGAACCAGATCTTGTCGTTGGAGATCTCACTCTCGTGGAAACACACTTCCAGTCTTCTGTTTCTCATACTTTAGTGAAGAAATTTGCACCCAGCTACGAAGGTCCATATCGGGTGGCAAATGTGTTTGAAAATAACATTGTTCTTGAAAAACCTGACAATCAATTTCAATACGTACACGTTGCTCAGTGTCGCAAGTATCATGAACGGAATATAAATTTTATCATCAACCCTACTCAACCTTCTGTTCCACAGACTCAAGAGTCTATATCTCACGATCAACCTCCAGAAATTTTGGACGAACCAACAAACATTTTTGAAGAATCTCCAGTGATTTTTTCTTCACCCTCCTCCTCAAGACGGGTTTCCAAACACGCAACCTGATTCTCCCATGAGACGAAGGCTCGAATCAAGTTCTTCAAATACTAGTATCGTTCCTTTCCCTCAAACCATTGCCAAGACTATTGCTGCACCGTTTCCTGATAACTCTGCACCAACACAAGCTCCTACTTCCTTGAATACCTCGTCAGAGAGTATTCCTATAGGCAGAAATAAACATCGCCCTGCACGATCACGAATTTACAGCAGCGACTCAGAGTCTTCAGATATTTCTGATTTATCAGTTATGGACAATAGTTTGACTATTCCTAAACGTCAGACACAAATGACAAACCGTCCAGCAACACCAAAAGCTGGTCGAAAACGTAACTTGTCTCCCCAGTCTGCTTCACCGCAGCAGCGACGAAGGCAGAGATCCTTGCATCCGCCCGGGTTTCGCCCCTGGAACCTACGCTCAGGGCAAACAGGGCCGGATGCTTGCTTCTACTCTCATGCCACGAGGGAGAAAGCGAAAACAAACGATGTGGCCGGAGCCACGTCCCTCCAAAAGAATGCTGGAAGGACAACACGGGCCCCAGCACAAAGGGACTACATATCAAAAGCCTGGGGGAGCCCGTTCCTGTCAGCCGCAGGGATTTCCTGATCGACGGACTTCAGCTGTTCCTGACCGTTCCTGTCAGCCGCAGGGATTTCCGGACCGACGGACTTCAGCCGTTCCTGACCGTTCCTGTCAGCCGCAGGGATTTCCGGACCGACAGATATCAGCCGTTCCTGACCGTTCCTGTCAGCCGCCGGGATTTCTTGACCGACAGACTACAGATGATCCAGTCACGTCCTTAAAGAGATCTACGCCACCTGAATTTACCAGTCCGATTAGGCCTGGAAAACGTTATCGTACTAGAGTTTTTTATGCGTCCTCGAGATAAGTAAGTTCTCGTGGACAGGTTCTTTTCTCCGTTTGTTGTTTTTCCTGCACGACCAGTTGGCGTGTCAGAATTTCTTTTTTTCGTGTGGGCCTATGCATTCTTTTTGTGTATATATGTGTTTTTTTTTTTTTTTTTTTTGATATTTTTTCTATGTCCATCTAATAATCCAAATTTTTTTATATATCTATGTGCTTAGGGGTAAAATAATAAAAATTGTTACTGTTAGGCAGCTACAGGCAATCTTTGCTGCTGATACAGTTGGTTTGTATTCAACGATAATATGAGAACGTAATTTGAAATTAAAAAAGTGATTCCTGCTAGGCAGAATAAAAAAGGAAGGTATGCCGATGCAGGTTTGTTTTGTTCAAGTATACAAAGAGTTTGACAGACGAATACAGATTTCTTGATTTTGTCATGCCAAGTTTGATATTGTACATACTGCTGCCACCAAAACAACAAAACAAAAAAGAGGTCGATAAACGTCAATCAACGAAGTGTAAGACTTACACTCCGAAATTGATAGGTTTTTCGAAAAAAAAAAATTAATGGGGAGATGATGTAACGTATACTCTAGATTCACTTTCCTTTTGATTTTTACTATCTCTGGTTATTTTATTTTACTATGTAAATTATCTTCTTACTGAACGAGATGTTATTTCTCCAGCTGAATGAGATCTGGCAATGAGTGTAAGTCATGACGTGGTGGTGGCCAGTATAAATAGGCGCGTTCAACGATACCTAGGGAGAGAGCTGTTGTTGTATGGTGAGAGCTTTTTGTTGATGTGCGTAGAGAGAACTGTTGTTTATGTGCCAGAGAGCTGTTGTTGTATGGTGAGAGCTTTTTGTTGATGTGCGTAGAGAGAGCTGTTGTTTATGTGCCAGAGAGCTGTTGTTGTATGGTGAGAGCTTTTTGTTGATGTGCGTAGGGAGAGCTTCGTTTATGTGAGTAGAGCTACGTTATTTTGTGCCAAGAGCTTCGTTCTATGTGATTAGGTTTTTTCTTCATTATTGTGATACGATTAATGTGACTAGTGTGTGTATGTTGGAGGATACCAGGACTTTCTCTGAATAAAGCTTGTGTTGTAAGTACGTTTTTCTCAGTTCATAGTACTGTCAGACCTCTGTCTGGCTGTTAGGTTTATTTCATTAGTTGTTATTATTAACGACCAGCATAAGACTTTATTCATCTTAATTACTACTACAACATTACTAGCAGTTAAAAGCTTGTTCATTATTATTATTACTACACTACTAGCAGGAAAGTTTATTCATGATATAATTAACACAACAACCATTAGAAGAAGCTTAGTAGAAGAAGCTTGAATTCATTATACCTCTTCCTAGCACCTTTACATGTTTTGCTGAGTTGTCTTCATTCTCTGTCTTTTTCAGTTATCGTTAATGTCTCTGCTCCATATGTAAAAAATCGAAGGATGCATTGATTAAACACTTTTCCTTTAAGACATAATGGTAAACTGCTCTTGAAAACTTTGCTGTTTCTTCCAAATGCTCTTCAACTACGTTTTGTACGCTTATACCTGGGCGAGTCAAAAGTTCGTTACATTTTGAGCTCCACATAATGTTAGGCCTCTATTCCTGTGTAAAACGCGCTCCACGGTCGACTGCGTACAGCGATGACGTGACCACAAAAAGCTAATAACGCGCGTTTGGCACTGAGCCAAATTGCGTTGAAGGCGAGAAAACAGTGGACAGCAGCACTGCACGAAAATAGTTGAGGCGTTTCAATGCAGCGGACATCATTCTCAAACACAAATCGAGATCAGGAAGTCCATCGATCACCAAAACAGACACCACGGCGGAAGCTGTGACAGTGAACGCCGGTAGCAATACACGACAAATGGCAGCTGAGGTGTTGTCTTCCCGATCCATTTTTGTCCGTTATCTGCACAAGCTTGGTTTCTCCTCCGGTGCCATCGAATGGTTCCCATGTTGACACAACAGGAGGCGAAAAAAGGTGTTGCTCTCTGTCTAAGATACTTGTCAAATCCACAAGACGATAACTTTTGGCGTCCTATCACCACAGGCGATGAAAAGTGCATAATCTTACGTTATCCTACCACTAGGCACCAGTAGCTGAGGATGAGGACACACCAGAAAGTCATGCTGTATATTTGGTGGAACCGTGAGGATTCTCAATACTGGGAACTTGTACAAATTATTCAGGCTCCAGACGGAATCTTTATGCGAAATAACTGCAGCCTCCCAGCACTCATCAATTGAAAGCGGCCGTAGATAATACCCCCAAGGCACACCTACAGAATGGTCCGCCTGAAACTATAGGAATTAGAAGGGATTGGATACTATCTCATCTTCCATACAGCTCTGACTTGGCCCCATCTGAATGCCACCTGTTTCGATCCGTGGATTATTTCTTACGAGGAAGGCACTTTGCTTCATTGGTGGATGTGGAATCTCACATCAGATAGTTTCTGTCCTCGAAACCTGCCGAGTGGTACCGCCTTGTGAATGTGGCCTTGGTGGAACGTTGGCAAAGAAGTGTAGGATAACGGCCTGTACTTTGCAGAATGAGGTGAGCATCTATGGCTATTCTGCATCATTTAGCTCACCTTCGCATTTTTTCTCTATGTAGACCTTGCTTGATATCTGTTGTTCAAGGTAAATGTAAGGATCGGTCACATCCAGATTTACCCCATCAACTTCCTAATCTTCAGTTTTTGTAAAAGCACTTTACATGAATTTGTCAAATGTAAGTTCATTTGTAGACCCCTTTTTTGCACTTGTCACCAAGTTCCTGGATCATACACTCTAGCTCTGAGGGAGTACTCCCAAAAATGACTATGTCGTCAGCAAAGCCAGGGTGGGTTAAATAATCTACATTAACCTTTCCCCCCTTGTCTTCCCAGTTCAATGATTGGAACACATTCTCTGCCGCCCCGGTGGCGCAGTGGTCTAAGGCGCTGGCCTCTGATCATTCGTCCGTAAGAGGTCCGGGTTCGAATCCCGGTGAGGCATGGATGTTGTGTTTGTCTTACGGCACTGGCTCTCTCCCTTCCCTGGAACCAGTGACCCTAAATTAGGGACGGGCGACTGCTTATAGCCCATTGAGTTGCTCACGGTGGTCGTTAAACCTCCAATCAAAAAAAAAAAAACACACATTCTGCAAAAATGGCACAGGGCATTGGAGAGTTTGGGAGATATGTTGTCAACTTGTCTCTCTCCCTTTCAAATTTTTGTAAGTGTTGTGTCCTCAGACAGTCGAACCTTTGTGCTTGCATTTTCATAGATTTTATTAATGATGGTTATGTATTCATCTTCAATACCGCAGGATTTCTTTTTTTTTTTTTTTTTGATTGGAGGTTTAACGACCACCGTGAGCAACTCAATGGGCTATAAGCAGTCACCCGTCCCTAATTTAGGGTCACTGGTTCCAGGGAAGGGAGAGAGCCAGTGCGCAAGACAAACACAACATCCATGCCTCACCGGGATTCGAACCCGGACCCCTTTCGGACGAAGGATCAGATGCCATCGCTTCGACCACTGCGCCACCGGGGCGGCCCGCAGGATTTCAAAGACATCGATACTACTGATGATTTCACAGAATCAAAAGCCTTTTCATAATCAGTAAAAGCCAGGATTTCATATTCATTCTTCTTTTCAATTGGTTCTTTCAATACGTATATACACTGGCGGAAAGTGAAAAACGAACACCAAGAAGGAGACGTCTGATACCAATGAAATTTATACAGCATAATAACGGAATACAGAGGATAAGGTGATCAAAACATTATGGCAAAATACAGCTGTATTTGCTGGTAAAGTGAAAAATAACATTTCCATGTAACATGGTTAGTACGAGGTTGAACCGCCATGAACTGCGTCACACTGTGCAATTCCGGCATGGAGTCTGTCGTACAGATGTTGGATGTAAGTTTGGGGTATTGAGTTCCAAGCATCCTCAACCTGGACGCGGAAATCGGGGATGGTCGTGGCTGGCCGTGGAGACCGGATAAGTCGTTGTCCCATAAAATCCCACACGTGCTCAATGGGGGACAAATCCGGTGAACGTGCAGGCCATGGAAGTTGTCTCACACCCTGAAGTGCATGTTGCGCTGCACGTGCCGTGTGTGGGCGTGCGTTATCTTGCTGGAAAACACCACGATGGACCGACCTTACAAATGGCACAACAACGGGCTGAATGATGCTGTTAATGTAGGAGGTGCTGTTTAACGTACCCGGTACAAACACTAGTTGTGTACGGGAGTGATAGCTGATCGCTCCACTCACCAGGAGACCAGGTGTAGGCCCTGTGTGTCGCTGGCGGATGCAAGAAGGGTGGAGACGTTCCCCTGTGCGTCTGCGAACACGATACGGCCATCGAAGGCTCCCAAGCAGAATCTGCTTTCATCGCTGAACACAACAGATCACCATTGCGTTCTCCAGTGCAGACGTTGGCGACACCACTGCAGCCGATCCTGACGGTGGCTGGAGTCAGAGGTACACATGCCAAAGGCACCCGACGTGCACGTAGTCCTGCATCCAGTAGACGGTTGCGGATTGTTCGCACAGTCACCTCAGGTGCAACGGCAGCTCGGATTTGCGTGTTCTGCTTGACAACGCCGCTCTTCTTATGCGTCGATCGGTCCGCTCATCAGTCCGTCTGTGACTCCCGGTTCCACGTCTTCTCGTGTGGGAATGTTCCTCGGACCATCTACGCTCCCATCGTACCACCACCGATACTTCCCGTCCAATTCGCTCCGCAATACGACGATACGACCACCCGGCATCGCGAAGTCCGACTAGACGACCTCGCTCAAAGTCCGATAACTGTTGAAATCGTACACGTCTTCCATGTCCAGGCATTGCAGCTTCTTCAGGGTCTTCGCACGTATCCGTACGCAGACGACTGATTACATATTCACTTCGCCGTACTCCTTTAATACCACCGACGATAATTTGCATATTATGCCGTGCTGTGGCGTAAGCGCTCACCGGTTGGTCCCGAAATTAACATCACACCTACGTAAACTCGATCTCATTAACATATGTAAATTTCATGATCGTCCGCCAATTCCTTCTTCGTGTTCTTTTTTCACTTTCCGCCAGTGTATGATTAATAGTGCAACTGCTGCTCTCAAATTTAGCTTGTTCTTTTAGTTAAGCCAAGTCCAATTTTCCTTCAAGTGATGCGGCAGTGCCTTTCTGAAAATGAAGTAAACAACTGATAGGAGGTTGATGGGTCTGCCCTTCCTGAGGTCATCGAGGTCCAATTTGTTATGTGTCAGGATCAAAGAAGCATTCTTCCAGTCATCAAGAATCTTTCTTTCTTTGAGGCAATTAGTGAAAGTTTGGGCAAGTGTAGTTTGTTTCCCCATTGGCTTCATGTCCAATACCCATGGAAATTCCATCCCCTTCTGGAATTCTTCAGTTCTTCCCCGTTCTATGTTCTAATGGCATGACCAACATGAGCCAGGACTGGAGGGACTACTGGCAGAATTTGCGCATGCAGTTAAAAACATGAAACGGAGAAGAGCTCATGTATATGTACAGGGGTTTATCAAGATAATGGAAAGAAACACTTACTGTTTGCGGATAACTTTTTATTTACACTGCTGGCCACCCAAAATGCAACACCAAGAAGGACACGAGATAGCAAAGCCAGATTTACTGGACACATAGCAACAGATACAAAGATGAAACGAATGAGCTTACAAGTCCGTGAGACTTGCGGAACACGCAGACATCAATAGTTCGTGTGGCCCCCATGGCTGGCAATAACGGCCGCTACACGCCGCGGCAGCGAACGAAAGAGGCTTTGGATGTGGGCTTGGGGCATGTCGGTCCAGGCTGCTTCCACACGTTGCCACAGTTCATCAGGCGTAGCCGCGGGTGGTGGTTGCCGATCAGCGACCAGACGTGTTCGATGGGCGACATATCGGGAGAACAGGCGAGCCACGGCAGCAGTGACACCTGGTGGGCCGTGAAGAATTGTTGCACAATGCGTGCCACGTGCGGGCGCGCATTGTCCTGTTGAAATGTGGCCGCTGGCAGATCCTGCAGGTAAAGGAGGACTATAGGCTCCAAAACGTCGCAGATGTAGCGGTGGCTGCAGAGTGTACCAGCGAAGCATACCAGAGAGGTGCGGGTATAATATCCAATTGCGCCCCAAACCATAACGACAGGCGACGGACCGGTATGGCAATGCATAATGCAGGCGTCGTACAGTCTCTCGCCGGGGTGCCGCCGCATGCCGATCCGACTACTGTGGTGTTGCAAGCAGAAGCGGGATACGTCAGAGAAGACAATGTCGTGCCATTCCGTAGTCCAGGTGCGGCGTTCAACGGCTCACTACCGCCGCACTCGCCGGTGGTGTAACGTCAATGGTATTCGGAGCAATAGGCACCGTGCGACAAGTCCCAGCTCCTGCAGACGCCGCCGAACGGTACGTACTGACACAGGTTGTTGCGCAACACACCCTAATTCCTGCGCTAACGTTCGTGATGTGGCGGCGCGAGCCGTCAATGCCCGCCGCACAACATGCCGGTCCTCTCGTTCGGTGGTGTGCCGCGGCTGTGGCAATCGCTCACGTCGGTCCGTCCGTCTCTCCGGCACCCACAGAATCCATACTCGCCTAACTGTGGCTGAATGTCGTTCCATCATTGGCGCCGATGTCTCGGTACGATAAACCGCTGTCGCGATAAGCCACTATTCGTCCTCTGACGAACTCCGAATCGTGCTGGAATGACTGCCGTATTCTTCGACGAGGCATCAGGAAGCTTTCCACGCGCAGGTCCGGCAGCACAACACAGTTCCACTACTTCCACCCCGCCTTCTGTGCACCCTTCTTATAGTGCTTCTCGGTGGCGTGCCGGGCGCACATGATTTGGCATATGCCCCGCAATGCTAATCGTTTGCATATCCTCTCGCGGGCGACGCATGCTGCGAATTTCAGGCCAATCGGATGCTTCCTTCTTGGTGTTGCGTTTTGGGTGGCCAGCAATGTATAAGCTATAGGCCCAGCTCCGACTTTCAGAACAGAAGCAATTCGATTTGAAATAGACTTATTAAGTCATGCACATACGATAATCGAATTTGGGACCATTCTTCCTGTAAAATATATCCCAACTGTGCCAGTGAAGTTGGAGGTGGAAAGTGGAATGGACTGACCTTTTGCTCCAGATATTCCCACAAATGTTCAATAATAATATTGTCGTCTGGAATAGCTGATGCACCTTATCTTTATGCTCTGCAAACCACAACTTAACACGTTTCGCACAATGCACGAGTGTATTATCTGCTTGAAACCCGCGGTGACCGTTAGGGAACCATGCCTTCAACATTGGGTGCAGGTGCTCCGCAAGAATGGATTAGTACATTGCAAAAGTTACACGACTCTGCAGAACAACCAATGGATCTAAGAAAACAGTAATTAATTTCGTGCATCAGAGATCCTAGTTACATTTATTTTACCTTTCGTCAATTATAGTAATGTAATATTAAATGATACACAACAGAAAGCGCTAAAACGTGGACCGAAATTTGCTTACCCAACCCAATCCATCAATAAATTCCGAAACATTCCACAAATTGAAAATATCATCGTCCAGCTCCCAGAGGATGAACGTAACTACGTTCGGCATAATATAGCTTAGGGCCATCAAAGATCTTGACACGCAGCATCTTTCTTCAGAGCAACACCATTACAGGAATGAAATTCGTGAACTGAAATTACTACATGATAATAAAGCCTTAGCTATTACTACAGCAGACAAAGCTCAAAAAATAGTCATCATGAACAAAAACGATTACGTAGCAAAAATGCTTGAAGCGATCCATAAAATCCCGCACACTATTCTAAATTCAGATCCAACAGCAGCTACCTTATCTGCAGTAGCTCAATTAAAGAATCATAGCTCTCTACCAAGTTCAATAAAGAATGCCATGTATACAGTCACTGGACCAAGAGTACCTGAGTTATTTGGCAAGCTTAAAATACATAAAGATGGACACCCTCTCCGACCACTCGTTTCTGCGCACTCCAACCCAACGAGACATCTAGAGAAGGCGTTAACGCAATTCCTATCCCCTCTAATCAGAGGTTCACAGTACTCAATCTCCAGCACTAACCAAGCCTTGGACTACATCAAATCATACAGATCTGGCAACCTACCTTTCCTAATGGTGTCATTAGACGTCATCTCTTTATACCCGAACGTTCCAGTCACAGTAGTGCACTCTATTATTGAATCACGACTCAAAAAATATGACAAACATTTCGGCACAAGAAACCCAATCAGTGCTCAATGCCCTTAGACTGATCCAAAAGCGCACGTATTTCCGATACGAAGGTATCACATATCGCCAAACAGAAGGAGCTCCAATGGGTTCCCCTTTATCATGTATCCTAGCCGAAATACTGATGCAAGAGCTGGAAAGCGTTGTCTTGCTATCGGCACCACACAAACCAAGCTTATATATTAGGTACATCGATGATATTTTAATTTTCTGGACATATGGACGAGACCTGTTAACACAGTTTGTTGATGCTTTTTCTTCACAATATCCATCCATCAGTTTCACTACTGAGTATGAACAGGACCATAAGCTGCCGTATCTAGATTTTATGTTACAAAGTAATCAAGATACTCATAACATAACGTACTCTGTGTACCAAAAACCAACCTCCCAAACGATTATCATCCTAAGTAATTCAGCTCACCCCATGAGCCATAAGCTGTCCAGTTTTCAATTTTTGGTTAAAGGGCGTTCACACATTCATCAAGCATAGATGCATGCAATAAAGAATTGGATCACATATTAAATATAGCCATAAAAAATGGATACTCTAAAGAAACCATCTACCGTATAGTCAACAAACTACAACACTCCTCCAGCACAACCTTAATCCGAACCACATTATCAAACAGGTTTGTCGGTACAGTGGACTATATACCCGGCATAACAACAAGGCTTCTCAATGCTTGTAAAAGGAACCACATAAAATTTGGTGAACGCACCAAAAACATCTTTTCAATAGTCAAAAATGATAGAGACCCCATTGCAATACAACATCGACATGGCGTTTACCTTATACCAATGAAGCCGAATGATGAGCATGAAGAAACAGCATATATAGGATCTACACTGCGAACCTTGCACACAAGACTCTCTGAACATAAGTATGCCGTTAAAATTCACTCTGAAGAATCTGCGTTATCTAGAACAGTAAACAAAGGAACGCACACCCCGGTATGGAATGAATCTAAAATATTGGCAACAACTAACACTAGAAGATCCATTCTGCTTATGGAAAGTCTGTTTATTTACGAATATGATAAAAAGTGTTGCAACGAGGACCAACCCATCACGATCCCGACTCCATGGACAACATTATTTCGGCGAAGTCAAACCCAATAATAATACTCGCTAAGACTTTCTTTTGACTTGTTAATGTACGAGCCAATAACACTTGCAGTTGTATGATACTCAGTAACAACTCACGCGCTATTGACATCACGCGAATGTTTATAAAATACGTTACCCGTTTTTTGAACTGCTGTAATATAAACATAAAGTTTCTAATTTTTGTTGATCAGTTAATACCTGAAGATGAAACGCTTGGCGTTTTGAAAGATCTAGTAGTGTGTGAATGATCAAATAAAGATATTTATCTGGTTGCAGGTGGTTTTAAGATCTTTTTCGGATTTGAATATTTAGATTCAAAATTTTCATCGTGTATAGACGGTAAAAAAATGTAACTAGGATCTAAGAAAATGCCATGATCTAGCACCCAACAGCATCAGGGATCCACCTCCGTGCTTCACAGTGAGAATCAAACAGTCAGGTTGGTACGCTTCTGCAGGAGTTTGCCTGACGTACACTCTACCAATGGTAGGAAACAATGTGAAGAACGATTCACCAGACGAGATGACACGTTTCCAGTTTTTAGCATCCCAGTGTTTATGTGTTTTGCACCCACCACCTTACACGTTTTGCTGCATTGATGTTGGTAATCAGAGGTTGTTTATTGCAGAACGGCCATAAATACTCGTACGATGATTATCATGATCGCACGATGGAATTCCCGATGAATTGTTATGACGGAAACGGATCATTCCGATTGGCGTTCAACTCTGCTGTTATTCGCAGTGCCGTGGTCTAGTGCTTATGTTGTGCAACCCGTGCCAACGTTCGCCTATCCCTATCTGACATCTTCGTATGGGTCCAGAGTTTGCACGTTTGGAGGCAACCCCATATCCTCTTTGATAGGTATTCATAATCTTCGACACGATTCCTCGTGTTACACTACTATTCTACCGTTCTAGTTAGTAAAACCTCTGCAAGGAGCGCACGAATGATTACGCCTGTTTTGAGGTCTACGTAATAGAGAATAAGTTAACATAATAAGTTATAGTAGACTACGTAAATAGAGAATAAGTTAGCATCGACAAGCCTTACCTATTTTCCAGAGTCAGCAACCGTTTCATCAGTTTCAGGTTTATGGACCTTTCTCGGAAAAATTTCAAAATACCAGCACACCCAGTGATGCACTTACTGTATGTGTGGGGGGGGGGGTGGGGGAGGCTCGCCATAAGGTGTCGCTTGGTCCTTCGTGCTTAGTTGTTTGTCATTCGCTACTTATTTTTAAATATATTTGTACATATTTTACGAATCATTGGAAACTCATTTTAGAATAGCTGATTGTTTATCTCTACCCAATGCTTTCGGTGATAATGCTTTCGGTGAAATAGAATAGCGAATTGTTTATCTCTACCCAATGCTTTCGGTGAAATTTTCCGGAAGCTATTTTATTTGCATCTTCAATATTTTGGGCCACCCCATAAAGAAATTCCTGTTGCGCCATTGAGCAGATCTTTCATTTTCTAAGAAAAATGTGTACCCAACCTGAACAGCTAGACTAAAAACAAATGTTAGAAAATGTTGGGTGCAACTGAAAATATATTATCACCTGATATTCCAGAAGGGAGTGCATTCCAAAGCTAGTTTGTTGCCTTGCAGCACCTGTCTGCTAAATTGACTCAGTTGGAGGCTAAAGGCTTAAAGAGGTGCGGCGATTGGGAAATCGCCCCCCTTCTGTTCCATCCTGTGAAATACGAAACGTGTAAAGCACGCCGAAATCCGATTGTCAGTAAATGTCATAAATTAATTAAAAAGGGTGTCAGAATTTTTCGGATGTTTACTGCAGCTAACAAACGTCAAGAACTGGTAACCTATAATTATACAGTATATGAACGCCTAATTGTACCCAGGATGGCAAGAACCATTTGGTATTGCAATTACATATATCTTGGATTAAACGAGTAGGTCTGTTGTTGAGATGGCAGCAGCCAGTTCTTACTCGGGCGCTTTTAAATTCACATCAAGCTCAGTGTTTAAACAAATCTCTTGAGTTTTCTCTATCACACACAAGCATTATACATGAAGAAGACGGATGAAAACACAAACATCAAGGAAACGCCTACAGATTGTTTCTACCATCGGCAAAAACACCATCCAGCACGCCATTGAGTGTGAGAGGCAAGAGATTTCAATATCCTTATTTCGACAGTAGTTTTAGCAGCAAAAGCAAGCACATTCGTCCAGGATCGTTTATCTTCTATGTGAGAAAACAACAAGAATGCCATGTGCTCTGTGCACAACAAGTAGTATACTCACCGCTTAATTTCAGTTCGAGTTCTTTTGTTCAGTTATTTATTTCTCAGATCTATTTAAAGGGTTTTCTGATCTCTAGTAAGACACATTCGGACTTGGAATTAAAAATAAAAGGAAAAAGAATGCACAGAAGGAAGGAGAAAGACCCCTTCTGGTTACTGCTTTAAAGAAACTTAAAGAATTCTTTAACGATCTTTTTTAAGGAGAAAATCAGAGCGTTGAATTAACTTTTCAGTATATATGTGCGAAATTAATTTTTGAAATTGTACTTGAAGAGTTTTCCAGAAAGTTGCGAAGCATGGTGACGGTATGCAGGAAATCGTTAAAAACAAAACAAAAAACAAAACAGTAAATTATATGTGAACCACACAGCTTTAGGACGTTTCCTGGGTGGGCCCCTCAGTGAGGGGGACCATGAAATTCCAGAGGGGTCAGGACCCCCGGGTCTCCTGCCTTCCGCCGCCCATGATTTGAAGGCTATAACAACAATTATTAAGAGAATTATTATTGGCTGCCCGAAAAGCATTCAAATAAACAACTAAGGGTACTCGTAATCCTAATTGGGTTGTGTTTAGTTAGTTCTATATCATTTCTGAAAGTCTACAGCCGTGAAAATATTCACACTGGGTTACAAAGTTTTGAATTCAAATACTTTCCATATATATATATACTTCTACAAAACCTTTGTGCATTAATACAATTCTTTTACAGCGAAAACTGAGTTACATACAACATTTCGAATTCGCTGGAGTTCAAAACATTCTTTATTGATAAAAGTGCATGACAGAGGTAAATGACTTATTCAAAACAACGAGAAACAAATCGGAGGAATATATCATGTAATATATACAAATGCCGATCCTCCATGGAGGCCGGAAAGTAAATATAATGTTTAAAGACATGTGTTCCGTGACAGGCACTTGATCACAGATGCAAAGAAGATACAGCAGATTCACCAACAAAAAGTACAGAAACAATCACACCATGCGCAGTGAAGACAAAAGATATGTACAAAAAAATTGTCTCCCATCTGTAAGGAGAGCACCGTAAATTAAAAAGTAAGGTATGACTCGAGGAAGCACACATGACAAGCGTAAGAAAGACAGAGTAATTGTAACGTACCAGGAGATGTGACGTACCTCCCAGAAGGACGCACGCGACATAAAGGCAGATAGGAATCAGAATAAAACGTCCGCGTAGCTCAATTGGTAGAGTGACTTATTCAGGAATGAGGGGACCCGGGTTCGAATCCTGGCGCGGAAGAAAATGACGGAGAAATTTACTTCGTTATAATGGCTCCCGAACTATCCGGATGACCCGACCGTTCAAAATCTCGCAATGGTGTGATGTTATTTCCACACCGCGCGATAGGAAAAATAAGAGAATCTCTTCTCCAGCACTTCGAAAAAAAAAATAAAATAAAATAAGGGGGAGATGATGTAACGTACCAGGAGATGTGACGTACCTGCCAGAAGGACGCACACGACATAAAGGCAGATAGGAATCAGAATAAAACATCCGCGTAGCTCAATTGGTAGAGTGACTTATTCCGGAAATGAGGGGACCCGGATTCGAATCCTGGCGCGGATAAAAATGACGGAGAAATTTACTTCGTTATATAATAGATTCTAAGGACACAATCAACAGGCCATACAACACTAAAGGAGGAGTACAAGCAATGTACAAGTACCATACTACAATGTGCACGGTTACATACAGGTGACGCGCTGACATGACTCGTGTGTAAAATTTGCAAGAGCACAATACTAAGGAAGAAGAAACAGATGATCCGGTCAAGCACAAGCAGAAAGTAACATCACTAATAAGAACACTACAAAGGGTATCTACAATCGCACCCGCAGGGTTTATTCCACCCGTCCGAGAAGAGGCAGCACCACGGCTGCTTGACATCACAAGAAAGTACAACCTACTTCAGTAGGAAGAACACATAGGTACAATAAACACACAAACGACAAAAAATTCACACAAAACAAATGCCAAAGAACATTTAAGATTCGAACATTGTTGGGTGGATTCGTAGCAATCGTGATACAAAACGTACAGTATAGAGGCATGAGTTGATAAAGAATGAGACAAAAAAATGTGTTAATATATCATACAGTATGTACAACCTCCGGAACTCCATATAGTCCGGAGATGATCAAAAGCTACTACAAGATTTCAGTAGGAAGCACATATCAACAATTGCCAAGGGGAATCAGCAAGGTTTCCAGCAACGGTATATACAAAAACAAAAAACACGTACAACTCGTAAGGGATGTGCAAAAAACACTCTCCACCAAAAAGGATAGTGCACCTACTAATGATAAGTATCTACACAGGTAGGCACACGAAAGGAAATAGACCACTGAATTATGCGGTCCAAAAAAACCCCGATAAATCATCATACCATACAACACTAGGGGAGAAGCCAAACTACGTACAAGTGCCAAATCACAGTAGAACACGAGATGCAAACAGATACCGCGCAAACAAAACACATTCCAAATAAAACAGCGCACAACAGCAAGATAAGCGAGGTAGACTTCCTGCCCACGTACAGAACATATATAACTTCACGGTGCACACTAAATAAACACCACAGGCATTGGAAATACATATACACCGCTATAGCATAATTCAACGAGCCCAATAGAATCAGTACAACAATCAATAAAACACCACATGGGAGTACTTCCTACGCCAATAGGAAGAAACCAATATATACACCGAACTGACACAAATACAAGTAATTACACAACCAGTGACCGAAATGTGCTCGATATTCTTACCAATCGGTAAGAATCAACAAAAAGAAACCGTAAGCAAGCCAGATGCGGAAAAGAAATTCTCGTCCAAACGAAACCATCCACTCAAAGAAAGAGGGAACTTTCTTAAAAGGAAAGATGAAGCACATCATCATGAAATCTAAACCAGCCAGCATTTTGAGCCCACACGGTGTGAAAGCGGGCCAAGCAATTTGAGGAGCGGGCTTCAGCATGTTCCATGCGGAGGCGAGCTGTGAGGCGGCTCCTGAAGTTAATACGAAGCATGTCACCCGCTGCAAGGATACAGGTAGAAGTTGCCACAGGACGAGTATACAAATGATAGAGGTAAATTACCTGTTTCACCAATACAAACAAATACGCACAAACATCTGGAAGTCGGGCAGGGGTGTTTTGTAAGGAGAAGCCAAGCATACGCCGTGAATGGAAGATCACGAAAGCTGATACGATTCGCAATTTGAAAAGCTGTATGGAGAATCGGCAGGAGGACAGGACAGTAACAATACATGTGATCAACGTCTCCAGTAGATTTACAGAACGGGCCAAAGTGCAGAGGAAGAAAGAGACATACGCGAAAGAACGAGAGGAACAGGAAGCCGACGGTGAAGATACCGCCAGTGAACAATAAGCTCCAACGGAGAAGAAAAAGGAGAGGAGGAAGCTGACCAGATGGCTGTAGAGAGAGTGAACGGAGCAGCAGGAAGAGGGTGCGGAACAGCCAGAGGAGTGCGGAAAAAGTGGTACAAAGAAGCAGTAGAGATAGAAAGAAGGAGAGGAACACCCCGAAGGAGGAGGAAGAAAGGAACTGGAAGACTCGGACCAGAGACAGGGATAAGGCCAGAGTTAGAAACCAGAAAGGGGTAGATCGAAGCAATGGAAGAACGGAGAAGAGCATAATCAGCTGCAAGAGAGGGAGTAGGATCAGAGAACGGGGAGGAGAGGGGTCTCCAGGTCAGGTCAGAATTAACCAGGGCACGTACAGTTAAGATACCAGAACGAATCCAGGAAGGAAGGAGAAAGAAAGGCAGATGGGAGGGTGGACAAGCGACGAAAAGAGGAGAGGTTCGTCCAAAAGATCAAGAGTAGTGGTTGGGATAGCCCGAGAAAGCGGGAGAGAGCGAAAGAACGTCAGAGCTTCAGAAATCAAAGAAGGAAAGTTAGCAGAAGATGCAGTAAAGGAATCCATCCTAAGAAAAAGGAGAAAGGAAAAAGATGGATCATGAAGAGGGAGAAGAACATACAGAGTAGAAAGAAGAGAGGGAGAAGGGGCAACCAACAGACGAAGAAATGAAACAATGTGGTGAGCACGATAGTATCTGTGAATATCCGTGAGGTTGATATCTCTCAAAGAGGAAGAGAGATGGAGTGTCGCCGCCGCGATCCAGTGCTTCAAGGACCATATCACTGACGTGAATAAGCTGTGTACGATATCAAGGCGGTACTTTGACATTAAGACGAAGGACCATGAGAACGTGATTTGAGATAATGAGTAGCGGTGCACAATCGCAGCACGTTGGTGGTATGAAGTATAGTAATGAGCTGACCTCCAAAAGCCCACAGATCGTTGAAAACGAGGAAGTATGAAACCCAAGGAGGTTGAGGCTACCGTAAACGGGCGTCCAATGTGAGCACCCAGAATTTTCTGGACCGAGGAGGACCAGACCGCACCCAACGGGGCATCAATGTGGCCCACCCAGGACCCGCACCATAACCCTGTGCTTTCCTCCAAATTTAAGGAAGCACCAGACAGAGCACCGTATGATTGGTATGCCTGATGTAACACAGAAAACTGAGCATCATGACGAAGACAGAACGTGGCATCATCCGCATACGCAGTGTACACATGACGATGATGCCGTGTACTTGCAACTGCAGGAGGCATGGTTGAGAGAAGAGATCTGCGTGCCGAAAGAAGGAAAGGCTCAAATGCTAAAGCAAAGAGTTGTCCCGAGAGGGGACAACCCTGCCGGATCCCTCGTTGAAACGGAACTGGAGCAGTAGCAAAGAAGGCCGTCCGGACGTGAAAAACGGCGCCCCGATAGAGGCCAAGAAGAATAGACACAAAGCGAGAAGGAAAGCCAAATGATAGAAGGACAGCAGAAAGATAGTCATGGGAAACATTATCGAAAGCGGATTTCTGATCAATATTAAGAAGAGCAAGAGGTTCTGAATGTTTGCGGGCAAGAAAGGTGAGAAGGAGAAGAAAGGAGATATTGTTAGTAATAGACCGACCAGGCACAGTGTATGATTGGTCGGGAGAAACAATGAAGGGAAGAACATCGTTCAGCCTGCGAGAAAGGAGTTTAGTGTAAAATTTGTAATCAAGATTTAGTATAGAGATGGGGCGCCAATTCTCCAAATCCAGAAGGTCCCCTTTTTTTGGGAGAAGTATGATATGTGCGACGGTGAAGTCCGGCGGTAGCACTGCAGAAGAAAGAGCACATGAGAAGCAAGCAGAGAGAAAAGCTAAAAGAGAAGGAAGAAAAGCTCGGTAGAAAAAGAGAGGAAGACCGTCAGGTCCCGGGGAAGCGTGAGGGTTGAGAAACGCGAACGCCTCTCGAAGTTCAGGTAAAGAGAAATCAGAAAGTAGAAGCGGACAGAGACGAGACGGGACCTGGGGTAAAGAAGAAAGAAGGGGAGAGGAAGAAAAGGAAACAGAAGGCTGCGCCACCGTGCGGTACTTCTCCGTGAAGAAGCTGTGAACTGTGGAGCAAACGATCGACTGGTTTCCAGTAACAGTGCCATCCTCGACACGCAGGAATTGAACAGAAGAAGATGGTCGCTTCTTGGAGTCAAGTCGTGCAAGATATTCATACGACTTCGATGACAGTGAAATATGCCGTAAGCGCATCCGCCTTACAACCTGTTGAGTAAGCGGCTTGAGCAGTGCCTGCAAATCTCCCTGATATGCAGAGTAAAGTGGGTCCGTTATCGGCATCGTTGTTAAAATACCACGGGGATTATCAATCTGCTGAGCTCGGTCCGTGTGTTCGGCAAAGGAATAATTCCGGATGAAGAGCAGAAGGTCTCTCTTCACCTGCAGCCAAAGTTGTAGTGCGCTAGGAGTAGTATCCAACAAGTTGCGACGGCTTGCAAGGAACCGTTCAACGGTAGTGCAAAAGGCCGGATCTTCCAGAAGCTCATCATCAAATGTCCAAGTACGTCGTACACGAGGAGGGGTGGCAGGCACGCTAACAGTAGGGCTCACAGCACAATGATCGGACATAGCCGTTGGTACGTGAGCAATATCCGTGACAGATGAAATCAAGGTGGGTGAAACATAGATAAGGTCGAGGCGTACCATAGGCGAACCCAACGCTACTGGTCCATGCCAGGTAAACGAGATGGTGATAGGAAAGAAGTATCGGAAAGCATCCACCAGCTGAAACTCGTGGACCAACTGGGAGAGTAGAGTAGCAAGGAGGAGGCGATTTTCGCGACGTAAGGAGCTTCGATCTAAGGACGGCTGAAGGGTACAGTTGAAATCTCCTCCCAGAATAACAAATTCCTGGGAGGGGATTGTGTCAAGAGCAACATGCAGACAGGTACAGAAAGCTGTCACCACAGACTCATTCTGTGGAACATGCGCATTAAAGACATGGAAGATCTTCTGATCAAGGCAAATAGTAAACTGTTGCAATTTTCCTGGGTAAAGAGTTCGTACCGCATGAGAAGTGAAGCAATGAAACAGGCGGTGGTGAATCCCGATGGAGAGACAACCTCCTCGTGTGAGACGATATTCATGGAAGAACGTGTACGGCCACGTTCTCCAAAGGTGAAAGGGGGTAGTAGCTTCACAGTTCGTTTCTTGGAGGATAATAATGTCAGCAGACACAGCTCTCAAATCCTCAAATACCATTGCATTGTTCACAGGGGTGGCAAAACCCCTGCAGTTAAATGTCAGCACTCGGAAGGCTTAGGTCCTTCGTGGACACATATGACCTGGAGCTGGCAAGATAAAATTTTCCCACTTGTTGGCGAATCGTCGAGACAACGTCACCAGTATCTCCGGTCGCTTGGGCGTAGCTTTGAAATGCATAATCCACCGCTTTGAATTGATGAAGGATAGCCGGCAGCGTATCACCCGATTCGTGCATTAAAGCGGTAATGGTGTTCTGCCTCACTTTGTAGCACAGTAATTCATATAATTGCTTACAGGTGGCTGGTTGCTCTGGGATGTTGTAATGCCGAAGCTGGGTAACAAAATCTTCATAGAGGAAGAATGCAGAATCCTCACGGGAGTCAACAGACATGTCAAAATCCTTCCAAGAAGCGGGGGATGTACGACGTTTGCCGGAAGCAAGGGGGGAGCGAGGTGGAGCTCTCCTACGCTTAGCTGCACCACCCTGAGCTCGTGGTGCCAGTCGTTTCTCAGTACGAGAATGTGTGTCGTCTACCTAACCATCACTTAAGGCTGGATCACCCGTGCTGTAGGAGGAATCCTCAGGATCCACATTAGAAGTCACAGTATCAGAAATAATAGGACTGCTTTCCGAGGGTCGGGGAACTTCTGGGGTGCGGAAAGGCTGTGTTAAAGGTAGTGCTGGGTAGTTTTCCGTGGTGTTGGGTGGCGGACAAGGCGCCGCTTGCACAACATCCAGATCAGATGAAATCACAGAGGAAGAGTTGACGGGAACATCTCGGGCAACGGTCGTGGACGGAGGCGCACGATCCCTAGCTGGAGCCTGTTGTGAGGGAACACTCTGGCAATCTTTCTGGTGGTGCCCAAATTTTTTGCACTTACTGCAGTGATAAGTAGTTAGTACATCTATCCTGCGAAGATGCTCTCCACAGTTGACGGTCAACTGAGTAGGACAGTTTTTAATGGAATCTTGCTTCGGAAAAACAACCCGAGCAACTCGTCTTGCACCTTGAATTTCACGAGCAACAGCTCGACCCTCCGGTTTGGCTGGAGCGGCAGAGTGAGTAAGAATAGGGCCAACAACTCTACCAAGAGAAGAGGCAACTGCAAACAGCATGGTATCTGTTACTTCAGGCGGTACAGGGTAGAAATAGACATTGACCGGCTGGTACGCAACTCGCTCAGGAAAGAGGTGACAATCACGAATGGTTAAACCCTTATCCAGAACCTTATATGCATATTCCGCTTTTGTAAAATACACTATTACAGCAGATGGTCTACGCGCCATGAACTGAATAGAGGTAGAGGTAAACATACCTTTTAAGGCATCTTCATACACATAGAGAGGTGTGTTCGGTAGAAATTCGAAGACCACTCCACGATCGAGAATGGTTTTGAAAGATTGTCCAGCCGAGGATTCCACCGGAATGTCCAGTTGAACGGTGTTCCCAGTTCGGTGTAGAAGGGGCGTCAAAGTGTGTGCTTCACTGTTCATTTCACGAAGAGCAGGGCGTGGTTTGGATGTTGCTGCTGAATACGAGGTAGATGTCTGTGGACAAGAAGTAGAAGGAGCAGGAATCCCAGAGGTAGTAGTATCCATGACGTCATCAGCGTTGGCAACTCTTTGAAACGTTGAGCCAGTTACAGGAAGGGCACCAGAAGGGCAGTCGTTCGAAGCAGCACTGGAGGGTAGTTGATTGCCGCCTGGCAGAGAAGGCACTGTGACATCGGTAGACGCAGAAGAAGAGGAAGAAGTGATGACACCGGAAGTGGGGATGGAGCTCTGACAGCCTCCCCGGTGGCGCAGTGGTCTAAGCGATGGCCTCTGATCAGTCGTCCGAACGGGGTCCCGGTTCGAATCCCGGTGAGGCATGGATGTTGTGTTTGTCTTACGGCACTGGCTCTCTCCCTTCCCTGGAACCAGTGACCCTAAATTAGGGACGGGGGACTGCTTATGACCCATTGAGTTGCTCACGGTGGTTGTTAAACCTCCTATTAAAAAAAAAAAAAGCTCTGACAACGGTCCACCACTTCGGTTGATGCCATTGCAAATGGCGCCGCCGCCGCCCCGGTGGCGCAGTGGTCTAAGCGATGGCCTCTGATTATTCGTCCGAAAGGGGTCGGGGTTCTTTTTTTTTTTTTTTTTTTTTTTGGTTGGAGGTTAAACGACGACCGTGAGCAACTCAATGGGCTATAAGCAGTCGCCCGTCCCTAATTTAGGGTCACTGGTTCCAGGGAAGGAGAGCCAGTGCCGTAAGACAAATACAACATCCATGCCTCACCGGGATTCGAACCCGGACCCCTTACGGACGAATGATCAGAGGCCACAGCCTTAGACCACTGCGCCACCGGGGCGGCGGGTCGGGGTTCGAATCCCGTCAGGCATGGATGTTGTGTTTGTCTTACGGCACTGCCTCTCTCCCTTCCCAGGAACCAGTGACCCTAAATTAGGGACGGGCGACTGCTTATAGCCCATTGAGTTGCTCACGGTGGTCGTTAAACCTACAATAAAAAAAATGGCGCCGACGCACCGGAGCCAACCGGCCCGGTCAAAACGTAAACAAAACAGCAAAACGATATAAAATAACGACTCACCAACTCGTAAGCAAAACGGGAAGAGGAACCAGACCTTAAACTTAAGGCTGGTACAAAACAAGCAGTACAGGAGAGGTTGAAACACTCACTAGCAGGCCAGAATAACAGAGCTGCAGTCCAACGACAAAACGACAATATTTGTTTACATTCTGCGACTCACAAACCCCGATCTCCGAACAGGTTTCCCGAGCGCCGAGCCGAACGAAACGTGAACGAATGGTGAGACGTCTCGATGCCTGAACGCCATCCACTTGAACGTCGACCGGTTTTCAATGCTATTTCAATGGTATTTGTGTTGGCCAAATCGCCTTCTTTCGTCGCAAATATTTCCAATTTTGCATCGCAACTTGTTGCCAATGTGTGAGAAAATGCTGAATTTATAAAATTCTTAATTATTTTGAGGCTTCTTCTGATTTTTATTTTAAATTGAAATACACGAACGTTGGTGCGAATTCTAAACAAAACATAACGTTAAAATTATACATTTCACTCGTGTAAGAAGTATAATTCATTCCGGGGTGATATTAACACGGTTTCTGCAACCCAAAACCACGCAATTCCAAAATACAAACAGATGAAATTACATAGGTGTTATGTAAACAATGGCAAATTCCCACACCTTGCGGCTTTACGGTTAAGAGACGAGGTCATCTCCAGAAGTATTATTCTAACCTCCTTGGACCAGACCAAGGAGGTTAGAATAAGATATCTAAAGATGCCCTTGCTAATGGAGTAGTACCACTTTGCGTAAAGCCTATAACCGCGAGCGACAGCCGTCAAAGTGTGGGAAAGCTGATAGATTTCAATGCTATTGCAATGCATTTTGTGTTGGCCGAATCACCTTCTTTCGTCGCAAATGTTTCCAATTTCGCATCGTAAATTGCTGCCGATGTGCGAGAAAATGCTGAATTTTTAAAATTCTTAATTATTTTGAGACTCCTTCACATTTTTATTTTAAATTGAAATACACAAATGTTAGTGCGAATTCTACGCAAAACATAACGTTAAAATTAAAAACTTCACTCGTATAAGAAGTAAAACTCATTCCGGTTTGACATTAACACTGTTTCTGCAACCAAAAGCCAAGCAATTCCAAAATACACACGTTGAAATTACACGGTAGGGTTAGCCGTAAAAAACTTTTTCTAATTTGTAAATTGCCTAATGCGGAAAAGTTGCCATTTGGGTCAACAAGAATAGCAAAAGAATTTTTTTTGAAATCGACTAATATCTTACGTCTCCGCACGGCACACTAAGTTCGCATTTTTCCGACCGCATTGGGCCGTAAGCAAAAGCGGATGGAATTTTTTTGTAATTGAAATCGAGTAACCCCTAGTGCGGAAAAGTGTCCTTTAGTATTCCCAATAACAGTGAAAAAAAGTTTTGAAGTTGATTAATATGCTATGTCTCCGCACTGCTCACGAAGTTCACCATTTTCTTCCCACATTTGGCCCGTAGAGCTAGGCTAGGTAAAGGCATCCTGGCATGTAGGGCATCGGAAAAATCCGTAGGAAATTGCACTGTTCTGAGTGCACCATGCGTGTGCATGTTGTAATACACTCAGTTTGCTTCGCGATGTGTAGCACTTCGCTTGCTTCCAATGTCACATATGGAAACAACACAGAACTCACCGCGAGGAGGTAGCTACCGCTAACCCTCCCTCCAGCTCGGAATTTTGTTTCTACGTGGTATATCTTGTTCGGAAATCCGCTTTACTCGAAAAATGTGGCATTAATTGCTGTGATGCAATTGTTGCTCTTATGAACGAATCTCTAGCTTCAAATCCACACACTGAGGCAGCTGCTTCGGTCACCAGTTTCACGCAACGTTCCACAGCTTACGTGTGGCAGGGAAAATTGGTCATTTCTTCGCCAGCTGCGGGAGAAGTCGCGATTAGTCAATCCAGATCTTCGTCTGAAATGTGTTTTGTCAGGGGTGGTTCGGTAAGACGCGTTTTAGTCCACTCGATCATCTCATAATATTCATTAGCATTCAAATTTAATTGCGGCACTTCGAATTCTCTTATGACGTCATTCATTTGTTGCTGTCTAGCTTTCTTTTTTCTTCTCCATCCAAGAGCTCTAACGTGGGTGTGTTCGTCCGCAATCATACTTAGCTGTAAGGGTCGCCCGCAATCAAGCTATCAATTATAAATTTATTTAATTTTAATGTTGTGATGAACACGTGCGGACGGACGCTTCATTCCGCCATTTTGTTGTTTCAACTAAGAACTGACATTCTTCATCATGTGGTACAATTTTAATTCTGTGTGAGCATTAAAGAAGTGGTGCATGAACGCCTGGGGCACCTGACCTTGAAGAATCGGCTGCTCGGGAGCTATCAATTATAAATTTATTTAATTTTAATGTTGTGATGAACACGTGCGGACGGAAGCTTCATTCCGTCATTTTGTTGTTTCAACTACGAACTAACATTCTTCACCACGTGGTACAATTTTAATCCTATGTAAGGATTAAAGGAGTGGTGCATGAACGCCTGGGGCACCTGACCATGAAGAGTCGGCTGCTCGAGTGCTTCTGTTAAACAAGTTGTCATACCGCTTTTGTATATGTGCAAGGTTCTAATCGCCTGCGGGTATCCGACGATATTCCTGAGCTCAGGTATTTCACGTGCAGACCGGGGTAACGAGTTTTTCTTGCGCATGCGTGGTAGAGGACCAAAAGGGCCAAGAGAATTTAGTGAGGCAGTTGAACTTCGGTCGTCAAGGAGAGAGGGTCCTAATTTGGACACCAGTTTTTGACGGAAGGGCTACGGGTATCGCAGGAGTACAGTGTGGTGAACGGGAAAGAGGATTCCTTCGTCCACCGGGTATCGCGGAAAGAATTGTGAAAAAGTAGCACGTGGTCAGCACGGGGACCCTGAGCGGGAAGATATCGGAAACCCGTGAAGCAAATGTTATTGGAATAATAAAATCTTGTTGTTTTTTATTTCCGTGTACTGGACTGAGTTTCGTCGAGGTAATTATTGTTCTACGCAAGGACGCTTTCAGCCGCCTTGATAGCCAGATCGTGTAGTAAAGGCGAGGCGGTAGCTCACTATACGGCGGGAAACGAAAGGTATTATCTAAGAATTGATATGTCTGGCCCTAAACTTAGCAATATATTATCTATGTGACTGAAGAACGAGTTTCTCTTGACTACTGCATCAATGTCGTCGCCACTCAAAACCCATCGCAAACTTTGATCTGTGTTGCCAAGAACATAATGAAGGTATATGCCCCGGTCTGATTTTCCATAAAGAAGAAGCCATCGTGCACAGAAGTGGCCAAACACTTTTGGAAACTGATCAACTTATCGCGCTTCATGGATTTGAAGTGCAAAGTAATCATTCATGCAGTGATCAACAGAAAAACGCGTTCTTCAGTCACCCAGAGAATATATTACTAAGTATGATTGCGAACGAAGACACCCACGTTAGAGCTCTTGGATGGAGAAGAATAAAGAAAGCTAGACAACAACAAATGAATGACGTCATAAGAGAATTCGAAGTGCCGCAATTACATTTGGATGCTAATGAATATTATGAGATGATCGAATGGACTAAAACGCGTCTTACCGAACCACCCCTGACAAAACACATTTCAGAGGAAGATCTGGATTGATTAATCGCAACTTCTCCCGCAGCTGGCGAAGAAACGACCAAGTTTCCCTGCTACACGTAAGCTGTGGAACCTTGCGTGAAACTGGTGACCGAAGCAGCTGCCTCAGTGTGTGGATTTGAAGCTAGAGATTCGTTCATAAGAGCAACAATTGAATCACGGCAATTAATGCCACATTTTTCGAGTAAAGCTGCTTACCGAAGAAGATATACCACGTAGAAACAAAATTCCGAGCTGGAGGGAGGGTTGGCCGAACTCGAAGTGTTGCCAGTAGCTACCTCCTCGTGGTGAGTTCTGGGTTGTTTCCATATGTGACATTGGAAGCAAGCGAAGTGCTACACGCTACACATTACGAAGCGAACTGAGTGTACTACACATGCACACGCATGGTGCAATTTCCTACGGATTTTTCCGATGCCCTACATGCCAGGATGCCTTTACCTGGCCTAAGATTATTGAATGTGTTTGTCTTTCAGGTAAGAGAAGAACTTTGGTGCCAGAATTTGCAAAGACAAGGAACCTCTCGACCCTGCTAGCGTACCCAAGAGAACGGCAGGGGCTCACCGAGTTGGTCAAGCACCTCATAGAGCATCAGACGGTCTACTTAATTGAGGGGTGACCGCGGAAGGTAGAAGAGGGATGAAGGCGGAGAAGAGGAACTGATGACTCAGGCCCAGAGGCATCACTGCAGAACTGGTCCCAGTCCTGCGGCAGTGTAAGTACCAATGTAAATAGTTTCAATGTTATTTCTGTGTGAAAGGGCTCATTGAATAAAGGATTTATTTCCCTCATAAATGAGTTCCTCAGTGTATATATGTGCATGTATCTGTTTTTGAATAAAGGGCAGTCGCCCCAAACAGTTCACGCTAGCGATCGATTCTCCCAGGCAGAGATGTTTTCTAGCCCCTGCCCAATGGCACGCACACACGGGTCATGACGGAGAGGTGAGAAGTCCAGGCCCACGGGGGCAGCAGCAGCTGCGGGTCTACGGACGGATCCTGTCCTAATGGAGGACTGTTGGATCATGGCAGGATTACTCGCAATGCCGTCACACTTTTAACTTTGAGAGAGTTCGTTTAACCCTGTGGAGTCCGCATTTGGACGGTACAGGTTAATGGTCATCAGCTAGTCCTTACCTAGCCTAGCTCTAGGCCCCAAATGTGGCAAGAAAATGGTGAACTTCGTGAGCAGTGCGGAGACATAGCATATTGATCAACTTCAAAAAAAATTTCACTGTTATTGGAAACACTAAAGGACCCTTTTCCGTACTAGGGGTTACTCGATTTTAATTACAAAAAATTTCCATCCGTTTTTGCTTACGGCCCAATGCGGTCGGAAAAACGCGAACTTAGTGTGCCGTGCGGAGACGTAACCCAGCAAAACAGTCTTGCTGCCAGCAATGGCCCAGCACTATGTTGCCGCTGCCGAACCGTCAATAAAATATCCGGGCGGCCAACAGAAGGGCCAGCAGCTCAGGCCAACAGTTGGCACCCCATCAGTTGTCATATGCCACAACAGGGCCATCAGTTGTCCATCACAGGCAGTAGCTGCCATAAGTGGCCCTTCAAGCACGTGCCAGAAATTATGGCTAGCCTAATGTGGTCCGCTAGCTTGCCGGTAGTGGCAGCCAGCAACCACGTGACGTAACTGGTGGCTTGCAGAATCGTGTCCGCCAATTTCTCAGTAGTAGCCATAATAATTTTAAAAAAACCCCGCAGTTTCCCAAAGCTACAACTTTTTTTCTACCCTTACGAATCTTGTGAATAACAGAACTGCGCTGGGGAAATTTTCTCAACCGACCGGAAAAGCCCCGTTTGGATTTGGGTAGATACGAACCAGGGCCGTTGGCGTGGGAGCTGAGTTCTCTACAGACCGGACTAATTTGCCACGCACGTGCGCGTGATTAAAGCTGTCTGTTTTGTGCGGAATGTGCAATCAAATGATTTCCTCTTTCATTTTACAATTTTGCGAGGTATTTTTCATAAAACTCAGTTTCATATAATTCATAAATTTATTTTTTCAACGTAACGATAGTTTTTTTTTTTTTTACCTTAAAGGAACTTACTCATTTTCAAGGAGTGTACATACTTATTACTTAGAGTCGCTTTCCAAAGTTTTGTACTGTCCTTGTCGTCTTGAAAGGAGATTGTTGAATTAATATATATTTACCCGGGTTCATGTCACATTCTGTTACATTTTTAACGTTGTATCTTTTCTTTCTGTTGTCCGAAGCTACATTTGTTTTAAAATGGAAAGATATTTTATTTAACTTCTCGTTATTTTTAGAAGCGAATTCCTCCCAGTCTTGTGTATTCAACCTATGGATAAGTACATTATATCCACATAGCGTTGCTTTTTTTTTCTTTCAAATAATTAATAAATTTTGTACGCGTATAATTCTTTTTTTTTCAACAAACGTTTTTTTAATGGTTTTCCGAGACATTTGTTTCAAGCGGTTTCAAATTTTTTCTTGTTAATTCATGGAATAGAGTGGGTGTATTTCATGGCTGTTATATAGTATTTCATGGCTTAATCTGATATCTTCGTCGACGTGGAATTTAATTAGGAAATTAATTCGCCTCTCTACATATGGATTTTTTTCTTAACATCCACTAAAATAACACGATGGCGATAACGTCGTCTTCAACTAACTTGTACCATGACTTGCGTCAGCGCATGCGCAGTCCCGTTGCTTCCACCTGCTGTTGGGGTTGCATTGGTTGCCAGCAACGGGCCACTAGGGCAATTGCTTGGAGGCCCACAATTCACGGCGATGCTGCAGGGCCATCAATGGCTCTCCAACTGATAGCGCTGCCACAACGGACCACTACCGGGCCACTTTCACCACTTTCAGCCAGCAGTGACCCATCACTGCCAGCTGGTGGCCAGCAGTTTCCCAGCACTTGTGTTTTAGCTGCGAAGATATTGGTTGATTTAAAAAAATTCTTTTGTTCTTCTTGTTGACCCAAATGGCAACTTTTCCGCACTAGGTGATATGCAAATTTAAAAAAGTTTTTTTCGGCCCACCCTATTAACGGGTATCATGTAAACAACGTCAAATTCCCACACCTGGCGGCTTCACCGTTAAGAGACTCAGGGCATCTCCAGAAGAATTATTCTAACCTCCTTGGACAAGACCTACTAGCTTTGGACCAGACTACCCTCCCCTACGTCACCCAGCTTCCGGTATTCGGTGCGCGGGCCTATAGCTATGAGGGGGTGATGACACAACTGGATGTCTATATTTCCTCCATGACGTCTACTGGACCAGGTGGGAGTAATATATGCTTGCATTAGACGTCGCTGGTTGTGTGGGTACAATCATTCCTCATCTCAACTTGGGGGAGGAGGGAAGGTTCCAACACAGATGTGTTCCCTAGGCTGGAACCTGGAAATACTGTGAAAGCAATTTATAGCACAGCAGGCCTGTAATATGCCGCCGTTCAAATCAATCAGGAATGCACAGTATTGAAGAAAAAAGACTTCTTACCTGCCATTCATTTTTGGACGACGGCTCTGGAATCGCGGGTGGTTGAGGTCGTTATATATCAGTAATCCACAGGAAATATATAGCCGCCCCGGTGGCGCAGTGGTCTAAGGCGTTGGCCTCTGATCATTCGTCCGAAAGGGGTCCGGGTTCGAATCCCGGTGAGGCATGGATGTTGTGTTTGTCTTACGGCACTGGCTCTCTCCCTTCCCTGGAACCAGTGACCCTAAATTAGGGACGGGCGACTGCTTATAGCCCATTGAGTTGCTCACGGTGGTCGCTAAACCTCCAATCAAAAAAAAAAAAATATATATATATAATTCCGCCGAAGTTGACACAATGATTCACTCGAGACAGAAAATAACATCTAACATATAATTAACACGACACAGATGACCGACCGTACACATACTAAAAAAGACAAGTAACATAAAACACCGGCGTTATTTTGCCTCTTGAGTTCCATCTTGTGCAAAACACACGACTTCTCCTTTTCCGAGTTCAAATCATACGACTTTTTTCTCCTCTCGCCTCTCACAGGGGGACAGCGCCTTCTATTAGAATCGTCTCCACAGCTGCTCGGATTTTATTCATTTTTTCTCTTCGGGAGCTGTTGTTCTTCCGACAAGGCCAGTTAAGAATTCGCCTTAAACAATGAAAAGTGTGGGGAGCGTGAATACTTCCTTTACCTGCCACTAAAAGGAAGGCAGAATTATTTTAACCTTTCCTTTCAAAATAAGAACATTGATAAGAACTCAAAAATTCGGAGTATTAGCAACAGCAAGAAAAAATCTATGTTACTAATATGAGAAAGGAAAATATCAATTGACAATACAAAGTAGTCGCTTTAAAGATTGATTTGTTTCGGTCCGTGTAAACCAAAACAAAACTGATTATCCAATTATATGTTTTCAGGGCCCCTCAAGCTGTGTGGCCCTATGCAAGGCCATCTTTATACCTCACCAGTCCTGCCAAAGAATTTGTGACGTCACAATCGTGGTGCTATTGATTTGCTTTGCTCTCCGTGGTAACAGAAAGTTTTCGTATATTTTCTGTTACCACGTATTTTCATATTATCGTTTCTTATTTCAAGGGATTTTTTTTTTGATTGGAGGTTTAACGACCACCGTGAGCAACTCAATGGGCTATAAGCAGTCGCCCGTCCCTAATTTAGGGTCACTGGTTCCAGGGAAGGGAGAGAGCCAGTGCCGTAAGACAAACACAACATCCATGCCACACCGGGATTCGAACCCGGGCCCCTTACGGACGAATGATCAGAGGCCATCGCTTAGACCACTGCGCCACCGGGGCGGCATTTCAAGGGATATGTTATGGATCTTGGGTGCTTCTGGGACCTATTTTGTAATGCAATTTTTTCAGCAAGGTAAGTAGCATTCTTAATACTTTTGTGTGTATAGTTTTTGTTCAAGTATTCAAAATCGGAGCTTTTTTTATGACTGTCAGTGTCAGCCTATCATGGCACGTAAAGTCATTTTCTCTACATAAAGAGGAAGGAGTGGCATTTTTTGAACAGTAATTTTGTTAAGAAAATGGGAAAATGTCTGCTATGTTACTTCATATAGAAAAGGGTGCGTAAGGAGTGGCAAAACATACATTTTAAGTGAAAATATCAAAAATTGATACTGTCGTAGCTCGCTCTGCCGTAAAAACAATTTGACGGATCATGAAAATGAGAAAATGTAGCTCGCTCTGTCGTGAAGATGATTTTATAGGTCACGATTCCATCATGGACAGATGAAGCACATAGTTTGAAATTTAATTTTGCTAGCACAAGTTGGAGAAGGTGGAGGGAGGGAGGAATGCAATTCCAATGATTGATTTTGAAGGAAAGATTACTGAACTAGGAAAACACACATTCCTTTAAGCAACAGAACTTTGTCAGACAAATTTTGAATGTGGAAAAATCCGGAATATTTCCATGGCGCTAGAACGGGCATTACAACCCAAGGAGGTTATATTACTGGAGACACCACTCCTATTCACGCAGCATAGGCCACCATAAGTCACCGCCCGTGCTACAAATGACGTCATGAACCGGCACGACACAGCCGCAGTTAAGAAGCTGCTTTGAAACCAATGGAACAAAAGCTTCTAAGCGTATAAACAGATAAAATGAGTAATTCAATAATCTTTATCAATGATACACAAGCCTACTGTTTCATCAACAGTATAATTTAGTTCGTTTTTGCCTGCTTGTGACGTCACACCACAGATTAGCTGTGACCTATGGCGGCAGAGCCAGTGGTGTCTCCAGTAATATAACATCCTTGTTACAACCGATTACATAAGAAAGTCTCATGAACTTCCAGAAATGTAACAAATTTCAGTAGAAAACTTTTTCCTACCCGCAGACAACACGATCCACAATACTTGGCAGGTATGCCATTACGGCGAATTTTTTAAATTTTTTTTAACACTTTTTTAAATTTTTTTTAACACTTTTTAAAACATTTTGTGCAACTTCACAATTTTTAGTGATCATATATAAATACGCTTTCGCATTTCTCGGAGGGAAAAGAAATATAAATAAGGAGGAAAGGAGTTTTTGAATAACTTGACAATCATAACAAGTCTCCAAGATTTTCAAAAGACGAAAATACATCCACAATAAGCCCCAGAACGCAAAAATTAAAGCTATGTGTGTAGGGTTAACTACAGAATTACTGGTGGCATACAATATAAAATACGTTTTGAAATTCCAAATTATCAGTGCCGCCCCGGTGGCGCAGTGGTCTAAGGCGTTGGCCTCTGATCATTCGTCCGTAAGGGGTCCGGGTTCGAATCCCGGTCAGGCATGGATGTTGTGTTTGTCATACGGCACTGGCTCTCTCCCTTCCCTGGAACCAGTGACCCTAAATTAGGGACGGGCGACTGCTTATAGCCCATCGAGTTGCTCACGGTGGTCGTTAAACCTCCAATCAAAAAAAATTCCAAATTATCAGTTTCAAATTCATTGAACAACCAGTGAGACATGCTGCTTAAAACGAAAATCTCGTGTAATTTCTGGTAATTCTACCATTATTCATGACGAACTTTTACAGGCCGCCCCGGTGGCGCAGTGGTCTAAGGCGCTGGCCTCTGATCATTCGTCCGTAAGGGGTCCGGGTTCGAATCCCGGTCAGGCATGGATGTTGTGTTTGTCTTACGGCACTGGTTCTCTCCCTTCCCTGGAACCAGTGACCCTAAATTAGGGACGGGCGACTGCTTATAGCCCATTGAGTTGCTCACGGTGGTCGTTAAACCTCCAACCAAAAAAAAAAAACTTTTACAGAATACAGAAATGATTTTTCATGACTTCAGAATCATGCACCCATTTCTAAGATCACTTCAACAGCGAATTAAACTTGTACTATTTCCAGCATGCACATAATACATATAACAAAATGTATAAAATTACGTCTCTAAAATGTTTAAATTACATCGCAGCAATAAAAACGTTTAGAAACGTAAAACCCGCACTTCGTGAAGAATTAAGTGACGTTCAGTCAACAGCTGCAATTTATAAATTTTACTACTGAATACTAATAGAAGAAAAGAAACACACCGTACCACTGAAAATATCAATAATAACCTTAAAACGCGCTATAAATATCCAAACAATATTAACTGGAACAGCACAACTAGCCAACAAGAACGAATATAATATCAACAAACTCAGTGGCGTACTTACAGATTTGGCGCCCATAGGCACAAATTTTCTAAGCGCCCCCTGTGGAGGAGCTTATCACCCGTACACCCGTTCTCGTTCTGATATCGGGACCGGCAGAGTCGTACTCATGGGGGTCCAGCTCCAGGTGGCCTAGAACCCTCCATCCCTCCTAAATGTTTGACTTCATGGTCAAACACATATATTCATATATTGGCTGAGCATACAGGATTTTGTGCTTAACCCCTCGGAGCTTGGACCCTCCTCGAAATTAAGTTCTGCGTACGTGCCTGGGGCCCGGTTCTTAGCAGGATGTGGTTGCGATGCGTTCCCCCACTCCTGCCATTTTCTAGGCAAAATTTTTTATAGTTTCTACAGGTCCCTATTCCTAAAAAGTACCTTTTTTTCAGCTTCGTTCATAAAAGTCTGTGGTCGCCGCCCGAAAGATGGCGTTCGGATCTGTTCACATACGTCACCTGCACGGTGTGTGGGAAGCTGTTCTCGCGCTCATCAGAGAGAAGAGACTTGCGCTTTGTGATGCTTGTACACGATCTGTTATCTATTCAAAAAGTTCGCTCCTGTAGACGGTTATACGCAGTGATGTGGGATGTAAATATCAATTTGATTCTTATTATTAAAGAGATAAGGAATATATTTGGTGGCCCATTCTAAATTCATTAATTGCTCCAAAGTGGTGACCCGGACTCTTAACATTTGATATCGATACTAACTCCCGTTGGTGAACTAATACTTCAAGCTCCAATGAAGGACGTACGAGGCACAAAAATCAACAGGAAGTGATCTCGAACGTTGCTCAGATTTTCTTCGCTTTTCTACTTCGACCTGCGAGTTGTTAGTGGTTCGTTTATTTTTCAACATGGGTGTTTTCCACCATTTCGCTTCATCTTTCGTTCTTGCGTAATGGCTCCCGGCTATTTCTGGACTGCACACAGCGCAGCGACATACACTGTGGATTCTGCCATTTTTCTGGCGAAGGAAGGAAATTATTTTTTTCTAAAACGGTATTCGAATCGTTTCATAAAGTCGGATTCCGAAAATGCCGAGGTCTCAGTGGCGCGTGTGATGTTGAAATGCGCTCCATTTTGTGGTTCGCTCAGATTGAGTCACAGTTTTTCCTGCTCTGTGGTTCGCTCAGATTGAGTCACAGTTTTCCCTGCTCTGTGGTTCGCTCAGATTGAGTCACAGTTTTCCACGGCAGGAATTTCCAACCATAATACTAAGTTTCATCATGTAGTAGGATCAATCGAAAGTAATATTGTTGAGAAAATTAGTGACATTGTATTGCAACCCCACCTGCAGATAAAAATATTGCTTTGAAAAAGCGTCTTATTGCTCAGTTTGCTGACTCTGAGGAACGGACGCTCAGACTCTTATTGCAAGAATTATTATTGGGTGATTCTAAACCATCGCAGTTATTACATAGAATGAAAGATCTTGTTCAAAAGCGATGACATGCAGCGATACTTAAGTCCCTATGGCTTCAGCGTTTGCCCAGGCGGATGCAACAGATCTCAACCGTCAGCGGTGATGATTTAACACACGCCGCCCCGGTGGCGCAGTGGTCTAAGCGATGGCCTCTGATCATTCGTCCGAAAGGGGTCCGGGTTCGAATCCCGGTCAGGCATGGATGTTGTGTTTGTCTTACGGCACTGGCTCTCTCCCTTCCCTGGAACCAGTGACCCTAAATTAGGGACGGGCGACTGCTTATAGCCCATCGAGTTGCTCACGGTGGTCGTTAAACCTCCAATTAAAAAAAAATGATTTAACACAATTAGCAGTAATAGCTGCCAAAATTCATGAAATTGCTGATGCATCTTCTGAAGCGAACGTTGTTGATACCTCACAGCATGTTCGTCATGCTCCTATGCTTCAGAAACAAATCGAACACCTCACATCACAAGTAGCAAAACTTTCGGCACAGTTAGCCTCTTCCACTCGAACAGTTCGGCATCGCGCGAGGCCGCCCCAGTGGCGCAGTGGTCTAAGGCGCTGGCCTCTGATCATTCGTCCGTAAGGGGTCCGGGTTCGAATCCCGGTCAGGCATGGATGTTGTGTTTGTCTTACGGCGCTGGCTCTCTCCCTTCCCTGGAACCAGTGACCCTAAATTAGGGACGGGCGACTGCTTATAGCCCATTGAGTTGCTCACGGTGGTCGTTAAACCTCCAATAAAAAAAAAAAAAAAAATCGCGCGAGAGTCGTAGACATTCTCCCGCAGTTCGACGACAGAACCATAACAAGCCAACATCTCAAGTTTTTTTTTTTTTTTTTTTTTTGATTGGAGGTTTAACGACCACCGTGAGCAACTCAATGGGCTATACATCTCAAGTTTCCTGGTATCACAGAACCTTTAAGGACACTGCTAGGAAGTGTAAATTACCTTGTTCTTTTCATTCGGGAAACTAGAAGGGCCGCCCCTTGTGACCGCAAGTGGCGATAGCCTAAAACGGCACAGACTCATATTGGCCGATAGATCTACTGGTCTAAAAATTTTGATTGATACTGGGGCAGATGTCTCTGTTATTCCAGTCTATTCATCCAAACCGAAACAGCCGGAGAAGTTGAAATTATTTTGTGCAAATCATTCTGTTATTAACACGTAAGGCACACGTCTACTGTCCTTAGATCTCAATTTGCGTCGAAAATTTTCCTGGCCATTTGTTATTGCGTCAGTTTCTCTTTCTATTATCGGAGCTGATTTTCTTCAGCACTTTGGTTTGTTGGTAGATATAAAACATCATTGTCTGATCGATACGTTAACAGAGCTAAAATCTTCAGGTCACGCTACTTCGCAATCCGCTACTGTAATTACCGCTGTCTCTGGCACTTCGGATTTCCACAAATTATTAAAAAAGTTTCCACAGCTCGTAAGTACTGATGGTGTGCCTAAAAATAAAGATCACGGCGTTTTTCACCACATCGAGACCACCGGAACCCCAGTCTTTTCTAATCCTATGCTGTTAACTTTTGGGAAAACTTGCATGTGCCAAGAAGGAATTTCAATTCTTGCTCACGCAAGGTATTTGTCGTCCCTCTAAAAGCTGTTGGGCCAGCCCCTTACACATGGTTCCTAAGAATTCCGGAGACTGGAGACCCTGTGGCGACTACAGGCGTCTGAATGCGCTTACTGTACCAGACAGGTACCCTGTACCACATATACAAGATGTTACCCAATTTCTAGCATGTAAGACAATATTCTCCAAACTTGATTTGATCAGGGCATATCATCAGATCCCTGTAAACCCAAAGGATGTTCCAAAGAGAGCTGTCATTACGCCATTCGGCTTGATCGAGTTTCTATGCAGGCCAAACATTTCAACGTTTCATCAACACTGTCCTACAGGATCTGGATTTTTGTACCACATATCTCGACGTTATTATTATCGCTTCGACTAATGCAGAAGAACACCAACATAATTTAAGCTTGGTTTTCCAAAGACTTGCTGACTACGGTATTTAACTCAATCCCTCCAAATGTGTGTTGTTCGCCGCCCCGGTGGCGCAGTGGTCTAAGGCGTTGGCCTCTGATCATTCGTCCGTAAGGGGTCCGGGTTCGAATCCCGGTGAGGCATGGATGTTGTGTTTGTCTTACGGCACTGGCTCTCTCCCTTCCCTGGAACCAGTGACCCTAAATTAGGGACGGGCGACTGCTTATAGCCCATTGAGTTGCTCACGGTGGTCGTTAAACCTCCAATCAAAAAAAAATGTGTGTTGGGTCAGTTCACTATAGTATTCCTTGGCCATACCATCTCACCTGAAGGTATCATGCCACTTCAAGAGCGAGTGGACACTCTATTAGCTTACCCTGAACCTACCACCGTTCATGACCTTCGTCGTTTTCTGGGTATAATGAACTTTTATCGCAAAATTTGTTCCGCAAGCAGCTCAGGTGCAGAAACCACTGCATGAGTATCTTAAAGGTTCAAATAAGAGAACCAATAGATCAATCACCTTATCTGATGACGCACGTGATTCATTCACAAAATGTAAGCAAGCTCTAGCACAGGTGGCTCTTCTAGCACACCATTCTAAATTGATTAATTGCCCGAAAAGTCCATAGTTTTAGAAATGCCCCTTTTTTTCCATGGAATGAAGGTCCTCAAATTTTTTATCAGAATGATCAATTTTTACATAAAAAAAGTTCAGTTATGTTTCAATATCTCAATCAACAATCAACAGAAATATCTACATGCATGTAGCTATAATATTGTACTATTAGAAATTGGTGATTTGTAAAAAAACACCGCAAGGAAATATAATTTTTATTAAGAAAAGGAATAAAAATATCCGTTTATTGACGTAAAAATATGATTATTAAAGCGTAAGCTTTCAACACCAACGGGTGCCTTCTTCAAATGTATGCGTGGATAGGCGAGACAAGAGAACTAAACAACAGAAAAATTTAAAAAACCAAACACGAACAGGATATGAGAACATGCCATGTTGCGTCGCGTGCGTGCGACAACGAGAGATGTCTACAGAAACGAGCCAAGCGCGAAGAAATGTGCGCCATAATTGGGGAAGCTCAGTGAGACTTCATCATTGCAGACCACAAAGTTAGTCAATATCTCGATGGTTTCCCTGAGGGCAGTGCCTCTGGCGGTAGTATAAGCAGCCACTCTCTTGATCTGGTTCCACTTCGGGATGGCGGAATGGGTAACCACTTCCCTGGGGAGGGAGGGTGCGGTTTTCAATTTTCTCTGCAAGACGCCCCGCTTTGTGTTTTTTTTTTTTTTTTTGGTTGGAGGTTTAACGACCACCGTGAGCAACTCAATGGGCTATAAGCAGTCGCCCGTCCCTAATTTAGGGTCACTGGTTCCAGGGAAGGGAGAGAGCCAGTGCCGTAAGACAAACACAACATCCATGCCTCACCGGGATTCGAACCCGGACCCCTTCGGACGAATGATCAGAGGCCAACGCCTTAGACCACTGCGCCACCGGGGCGGCCGTTTGTGTTCGACTAGACGAAGAGCGAAAGGGCGTTTTGTCATTCCGATGTAATGATTGGTGGTACCATCCGGGTATTCCAATGGTATGGAATACACTCCCGCATCAGTCAGTGAGGTATGGGTGTTCCGGGATGATAGCAGCCCAGCAAAAACAGTATTGCTGGGCCAGCAGTGGGCCATTGCTGGCAGCCAGCACTGCCAGCAATGGCCCAGCACTATGTTGCCGCTGCCGAACCGTCAATAAAATGTCCGGGCGGCCAACAGAAGGGCCAGTAGTTCAGGCCAACAGCTGGCCAACAGTTGGCACCCCATCAGTTGTCATATGCCACAACAGGGACATCAGTGGTCCATCACAGGCAGTAGCTGCCACAAGTGGCCCTTCAGTGGCCCTGCAAGTACTTGCCAGAAATGATGGCTAGCCTTATGTGGTCCGCTAGTGGGCCGTTAGTGGCAGCCAGCAACCACGTGACGTAACTGGTGGCTTGCCGAATCTTGTCCGCCAATTTCCCAGTAGTAGCAATAATAATAATAAAAAAAAAAGCAAGGATAACCGAAGTTTCCTGAAGCTACAACTTTTTTTTTCTACTCTTACGAAGCTTCTGAATTAACGCACTGCGCTGGGGAAATTTTCTCGACAGACCGGGAAAACGCCGTTGCATGTGACTAGATTCGATCCTGGTCCGTTTATGTGGAAGCCGCGCTCGCTACCGAGCGCGGCTTTTTTTACCGACCGGACTAATCTTTTTTTACCGACCGGACTAATTCAGCTACCGACCGGACTAATTCAGAACACTCGGGTACGTGCTGGAAGCTATCTGTTTGGTATGCAATTTGTAATCGAATGCTTCCCTCTTTCATTTTATAATATTGCGAGGTATCTTTCATAAAAGTCAGTTTCATATAATTGTTAAATTAATTTTTTCAACGTAACGATAGTTTTTTTTTACCTTAAGGGAACTTCACTCATTTTCAAGGCATGTACATACTTAGAGTCGCTTTCCAAAGTTTTGTACTGTCCTTGCCGTCTTGAAAAAAGATTGTTGAATAAATATATATTTACCCGGGTTCATGTCACATTCTGTTACATTTTTAACGTTGTGTCTTTCCTTTCCGTTGTCCGAAGCTACATTTGTTTTAAAGAGTAAAAGATATTTTATTTTACTTCTCGTTATTTTTAGAAGCGTATTCCTCCCATTCTTGTGTATTTAACCCATGAATGAGTACACCACATAGCGTTGCTTTTTTTTCTTTCAAATAATTAATAAATTTTGTACGCGTATAATTCTTTTTTTCCCAACAAACGCTATTTTAATGGTTTTCCAGGATATGTGTTTCAAGCGGTTTCAAATTTTTTCTTGTTATTCATCCACTCCATTCTATGAATTGTTATTCATGGGAATGGAGTGTGTGTATTTCATGGCTGTAATCTAACATTTCACGGCTTAATCTGATATCTTCGGCGACGTAAAATTTCATTAGGGAATTAATTCGCCTCTCCACATATGGATTTTTTCTTAACATCCACTAAAATAACACGATGGCGATAGCGTCGTCTTCAACTAACTGGTACCATGAGAGACACAGCAAGTATTGTTTCTGCGCATGCGCAGTCCCGATGCTTCCACCTGCTGTTGGGGGTTGCATTGGTTGCCAGCAACGGGCCACTAGTGGCACTTGCTTGGAGGCCCACAATTCACGGCGATGCTGCAGGGCCATCAATGGCTCGCCAACTGATAGCGCTGCCACCAACGGACCACTACCAGGCCGTGAGCGGCAGATTTCAGCCAGTAGTGACCCATCAATGCCAGCTGGTGGCCAGCAGTTTCCCAGCACTTGTGTTTTTGCTGGGAGGTGGCGTGATATCGATTTGGTGAGCGTATCCCAAAGCTAAGCTCTAGTTTCTTTAAGGTGTTCTTCAAGAAGTAGGCTTTTCAGCAGCTTAGTATCCCTTCCTTTTTTTGCAATCGCGATTTTCCGATTCTGAGCCCATTGAGTTTTCTCTTTTTTTTGCACTCATCACTCACGGAGATTTCAGCACAGCACCTCACACACACTAAAACAAGCTTGTTCAAACTTCCTAGTAAAACTCTAAAAAGTACAACTCACAGCAGAAATTGCCGTAGACGCTAGGTTAATTATGAGTATGACACTTTGGTACACTTATAGCTCTGAGCTCTGACCAATTCCAGTTCCCTGAGCTTTGTCTTTGTGAGCCCATTTTCATCTGGTTGGGGTTGGGGGTACACGTACACCGTACACGCACGCCCAGCCATTCAGATGAAAGGAATTTAAAAACGTTTGTCTTCGACCACATATGGTATGGTAAACGGGTTTCACACGGTCACACCCATGCCTCCTCCCATGGGACTCCCTGGGAATGAAATATGTCTTGTCCCTTTCCTTTGCTTTTTTTTTCTTTATTCGTTTTTTGTTGTGTCGTGGTCACCATCAGGGGAGGGAGGGGGCAGGACGGACGTCGCGTGCCCAGTGCCCTTCCCCCGAATACGTCGCTTTCCTTTTTCTCCTCAACCTGTTCGGGTTTCGATTGGAATGATCAGGATGAATCATTTCCGGCCATGCCTCATCCGTTGCAGCAGTAGTTCCGTCCAAGAATATGAGCCGGGACTCACTCAGACAAAGAAAAGTCTTCTCCCAAACCGGAGGTTCTGGTGCCCAAGAGCACTGGTAGTGTTGTTGCCTGACTCACACACCCAAAATAAACTGTAGGGAACGTCCGAACATGACTCTGCTTAGCATTGTTCCCAGTCCGACCACAATTTTACACCCTCACTGAAATTTTTGATCCCATAGGCACGTGCCTACCGTGCCTAATTGGAAATCCGCCACTGAACGAACTACGAAACGAGTCAAATCCGTAGGTCTACTGAAAAAGCATGGAGGTAGGATGTGAAAAAGAGTAGCCCTACGATTGTGACGTCTTGGGCAGGTCATGTGACCTTGTGAGGTATAAAAATGGCCTTGCCCTAGGTGAGCGCCTAGTCGGAAATCCGCCCCTCTGTTCAGACAATAAAACTTTGTTGCACTTGTAAAGGCAAAAATTCATGCCATAGTTTTGACAAAAAACTTGTTCACGAAACTATAACATATAAAGATCGGGTTTATTCCTTTATATGATGACGAGTCTTCATGAGCCGCAGTGGTCTAAGCGATGGCCTCTGATCATTTGTCCGAAAGGGGTCCGATTTCGAATCCCGTGTGGCATGGATGCTGTGTTTGTCTTACGGCACTGGCTCTCTCCCTTCCCTGGAACCAGTGACCACAAATTAGGGACGGGCGACTGCTTATAGCCCATTCAGCTGCTCACGGTGGTCGTTAAACCTCCAACAACAACAACAACAAAAAAAAGTCTTTCAGAAGAATTATCCTTTTTAGATGTGCATTAGCTTGGCTGTAGAAATTGGCAACATTATATCACTTAACTGTCAACAAACTATATGATTGTGGAAGAAGGTTAGGTTTTAATGAGAGATTGTGAGCTACAGTACAATAAAAATTGTGAAGTACGTTTGAAATGAGTATAAATAATACTGAAAGAAAAAGCTGTGCGTGCAAAGGTGTAAGGTCATGTCTGGCATGCGAAGAAGAGAAAAGAACCCGAAAACCTGTGTCATCTTTAATTGATGAGGTAACTATTTTTTATTTGTGTGTGTTGTACCTTTATTTAGGTATGTTAAACTCCTCATGGAGTGCACAAAAGAAGTACATTCCTGCATAGTTATATACCCTTCTTAGGGCTAGTTCAACAGTAATGCTCCACTGTTCAGTGTCACTCGAAGAAATAAGGAATTTTTATACCAGACAACAATTTAATTTAAAATTTCGCTGATGTTGGCAGTTTTTACCCATAGTCGTGGGATGGTTTCAAATGCTGGACGGGAAATCTATAGAAGCTGGAATAGTTATGTGGAATTCTGCCCAAAAAGGCGAGCTCGTAACCTGTTCCCCTTGATTTCGTGTACCATTTTGTGGGATCTAAGACGTTGTCGTTCCTCGTATTTATTTTCCGAGTGCGAATTCTCGGTTAGACGTGAATGCTCAGTACGTACTTTTATAATAGTTTCCTTCCAATTCTGGAACCAGTAACCCTAAATTAGGGATGGGGACTTTTAGCCATAGATGCTCTAGCCCCCATGCCCTGAATTTTAAATTTTAGTACTATTCGGATAAGTTGTTCAAGAAAGGCCCAGGCTCTAGTTGTTACTCATTCTAACAAGTGGTTATTTTTATGGAGGAAAGAAGGAAGGAGATACAGTAATTATAAACTGAGAGCCAAGTGTAATAGTGAATCGTATTTAGTTTTAGTGACTTTTAAACTTGTGTCAATAGTTAAAATTTTAAGCAAATTGAAGGTTTTAAAGCATATCAGAGAATATATGAAGTGAGATGAGAACTAAAGCAGATGTGAAAGATAAACATGCCAGAGTGCAAACACTTACTTAATTAAGAAACATGTTGACTGGCAAAACCATTGGACACTTTGATCTGCTGTTAATTTTACAGGCTTTCACAGAAACGGGCCAAGCCGTAATTTTACCTGCATTGGTCGGACCCGCAGCTGCCGAACGCTGCTTGTAATCTTAGGGCGAAATTTTTAATAGTGTGTAAGGGTAAGTTTTCTTGTTAAACTATTTATTATTTTTTAAGTGACCCGTGCGTGTTTTAAATTTATTTTAAGCACTTATACAGATCACAAACCCTAAGCCTTATTTGTTATTAGAAAAAGGTATGACCACTGTTTAGTTTTTTTGTTTAGTTTTTCAAATCTTATGATTGTAATAGTTATTTTATAGCCTAAACTTTTTTTTTTAAACAATTTTCCAAATACCTGTATTCCATAATTTTTCGACTGCCATCTGGCGAACCCCCATCCCCTCAAAAAATGGCAAGCAATGACCTGTTTGCAGTGTTAAAATTAGAAATAAATCTTCTACAGGCCCAGCGGACCACTCGAATTTCCAAATCACTGGTCCGTCAAAAAAAAAAAAAAAAAAAAGCAGTACACATTTACAGTATACGTAGAAAATAAGGTATCAGAAAATAAGGTATCATTTTCATTGGAGTAGTATATCGCAAATTTAGAACAATGTGTGTGTGTGTGTACACATGAAGATATTTCTAATAAAGAAAACAAAACATGCTATGTAGTGGGAGAAATTTGAAATAAAAAAAAATGTGACCAGTGTATACCAAAAGTTGGAAGTTCCTTAATTTTTATTGGTACAGAAATTGCACAAAATATACTAATACATACTTGCCAACTTTTACAGATTATCCGTACAATTTATGGATTTTTTAATATTTTGATTGCCCAATTGAAATATTTCAATCACCTGCAACCATCCACTTAGATTTTCTACTTGACCTTATGAGTGCTGTGTCACGCGATGATGTCATCTTTGATTCGTTGGCTTCATGACGTCATACGGTAGCTCTCTCTCCATGGGAGTGTTCAAGTGAAGTGCTGAGTGCCGACACTAGACGCATGCACAGAGTCTGCAAAGGTGGCCGTCCCATTTTGTATTTCCACGGCCTGACTTTATCGAGCAAGTGGTAATGCTGATCGAGTGGCCATGGTATTTCAGTCCTTGTAGATGCTAGTTCATCGTAGCAGTTGATTAGTCTCCTCTTGGGAGCAAAATCACAGCCAATGAAAGAGAAGGGTAAAATCTGCATGCACAGTGTTGAGCAATGTTAGCAGCAAAAGAATACTTTCTTATATGTGTTGTTTTTAGTGTATGGTGGTGTTTCTTTGTTGTAGAGTTGAATTACCGGGAGGAGCGAGTTGCTAGTTTAGCTTTCATGCAAATCTATAAAGATGAGTACTAAGATTATACCATCTGGAAGTTATTTTCAAACTTTTAAGGAAGCATACACTGCAAAGTTCCAGTGCATCAGGAAATCTAATAAAGGTGTAAAATTTGCATTTTGTGACATTTGCCAAAACGATTTTAACATTGCCCATGGAGGCAGAAACTGTATTTTTCATCATGTAAATGGTCCCAAACACAAAGGTAATGTGAAGTGTACTGACAGTAACTCCAAACTGACTACATTTTTTAAAACATTGGATAATAGTCAAGGAAATGTAGCTCATGCCGAATTGTTGTTTACGTCTTTTTTGATGCAACACAACGTGCCAGTCAGTGCTGCCAGCCATGCTGGTCCACCACTTTTTCGGCAGATGTTTCCAAAAGATGAAACTGCCAAACGTTATGGCTGTGGTAAGACCAAAACGACAGTGATTGCCCATGAAATGGTTTTAGATCGAACTTCCGCTGTTGTGAAACTTTTACAAGAAGGGCTATTTTCTGCAGCATGTGATGGAAGTCATGAAAGTGATTACAGTATTATATAATCCTTATATACAAAATGAAGATTAGTAGGTATGTAACATACAGTTTTGAATGCAATGTATAGGTACTCTTAAAGTGAATATTTCCTTTTTACAGAAAATGTTTAGTTTGGTATTGAAACACCACAGGTTTGCAAGGCTTAACATTGAACAAAATTAAGATTTTACTTTATGGTTTTTTAAATTATTATTTTAAACACAGATAATACTAGTTTAGTTATTGTGGCATATGCAAAGATTGTTACTGCATATTTATTAATATGTTTTGTTTTGTGGTAAATGGCGTTCACACAAAAGTTTTACTGATGCACATTTTCCAAAGTTGGCAAGTATGCTAATACATTTTGTATGCACATGGTGCTAGTATCCAAGACGGTACCCTGATTATAAGGGCACTACTATGAAGCACTGTATATTATCGGCATGCTTTGCAGTAGTTGAAGGGTAAAAGTCCACACTAGAGAGGAGGACAAAGAATTGTTTAGAAATTCTCGCAGCATTGAGCGTGTGGCTCATCACGTGAACCCACATACGCTAAGTGACAACCAAACCAAAAGGTGGAAGTTCTTCATCAGTTGCAATGTTTTAATGCAAGCTATAAAAATGAACTCCAATATGTTCTGTGTATAGTGCTCCTGTTAAGTTATTTTATTAAATAATATTTTTTACATCAAAGGATACCATTATTCAAGGTGAGTTAATTTGTGCATGCAATAATTATTTTCCGAAGTTTTAAGTCCGCCATTGGGGCATTGCGCTGCTAGCTTCCGAAAGGCATTCTGTTTTATACATTCTGTTTTATATATCACACATAATTATCATACAATCAATAATTTTATTAGGAGACTGAACTGTTCCATGGATGAGACGAAAATGAACTCGGAATGAAATGTTAAATGAAATGCAATTATGATAAACGCTAACAAAGGATTTCCGAAATCGAAAGTAAAAAGTTAAGCCATTCATTGCATCACCCATGTTGCATGCGTAGTTGATAAAGAAGTGAAACTGTTGCTCTTTAAAAATAAAAATGACGTTTTCAAGCCAATAAACGTGACAAACTTTTCCATCGTGAAACTGAATAATGAAAATTATACAGTTTGGAAATTTAAAATCCAAATGCTTCTCATTAAAGAAGATACTTGGAATGTTATTTCCAAAGAGGAATCTACAGTTAAAACTAAGGACTGGATTAAAAAAATGCACAAGCGATGTCAACAATAAGTCTATTTTTGATTGATGACTTGGCTACTTTTTCAACTAAAAGTTACTTTTTATTTTTAAAGTCACTATTTGGTAACCTTTAAAAATTCAAAGTTACTTTAAGTTACTTTTTAGGAATAAACAGCAAGAAACATCACCTACAATGTAATGTACGTGTACCTAGAGGAATCACCTGTTTACGTAAGGTCATCATTTTTATTCTAATTGAAATAAATTATAGGCCTTATTTAAATTTATTGATTGAACTCTGATGATGAGAATAAACAAATATATCTATCCTTAAGGATATATTATCTGAAGAGTTAAACTTACCAATTAAACAAAAAGATGTAAAAGTTAATTACGTGCTGAATTCAACTATAAGTGTTTTTCTGTTCTTTCTCTTGTGTAGAACTCTATACTGAGGCTTTTTTTTTTTTTTTAGATTGATTTTGAATACAGAAAATAACATGGGAAAGTGCAAGTTTCAGACTTCATGATTATCAAAAACAGATTGCCTCGGTGTTAAAATATCTGAGTGGTTAAAAAAAGGAAACTCTGAAGATCAAGGATATTGTGTTGTTTGTGAGTGCAACTTTACAGTGGCTAAAGGGTTGCAGTCTGTGAAACATAAAAATAATGTTTCAACAAAGATGTCTTCTCTTCAACTGCATTTGTCAGCAGGAATTAGACCACCCGCAGCTCCAATATGTGATAACCATCAATCTGGATCATCCTTATCTGTATCATAGCCAGTCAGTACTACAGGGGCAGTGCTTTTATACAGTTCAAAAGACAGTACAATTAAAGGAAAATTAATTTGGGCGCTGAAAACTGTTGTTAGCAATTATTCTGCTGCTTCATGCGATAGAATAAGTGATATATTTCAGTCCATGTTTCCACAGTGTGTACCTGATGGGTTTTCCTTGTCGAAAACTGAAGTGAGTTTTCTTATTACGGAAGCATTAGGTCCTTCTTTTCATAACCAAATGATCAAAGATGCTCAGGGTTCATATTACAGTATTCAGTTTGATGAGACAACAAATGCAGAAAATGAAAAAGAACTTCAAATATTAATAAGATATTGGTCAAAAAATAAGGGAAAAATACAGGTTATGCACCTTGAATCTTTCTTCTTAGGTCATGTGACTGCAGAAGAACTATCAAAGCATATTATATTGCTGGCCTTAGAAAAATCAGATTTGTCCTTAAATCACATGTTGTTAGGAAGCAATGGACCCAACGTCAATATAAAAGTGCACAGACTAGTTAAGGAAAAAGTGTTGTCTGTTAGAGGTAGTGGCCTCATTAACATTGGCACATGCAACATACTTGTGGTTCATAATGTTTTCCTGAAGGGTCTTAATGAATTAGGAGAGAAATGTTCAGACATTGCTATTACAGTTTTCCATTTCTTTGATGGTTTTCTAAGTAGATGGAAAGATTACACCGAAGTACAGCAAGAAATGAATGTGCCATGGAAGAAATTATTGAAGCATGTGCCATCATGGTGGCTGACCTTGAGAGATTCTTGTGAATGCCTGCTTGAACAAAGTCCTGCGCTGGAGAAATATTTCTTGAATTTTATCCCTAAAAAATGTGCAGCCTTAATATCAACTAGAAAGTTCAAAGTTATCAGTGCATTCCTGAAAAAAAAACATACAAAGCTGAACTGACTTTTGTCATGTCAAGTGCTGATTTGTTTACAGGATTCACTAAGAGGTTTCAAAAGCAAGAACTGCTCATCCATATTTTGTATGATAAACTGAAAATACTCTGCTGCTCTCTTATTGGTTGGATTTACAAGACTGACGTATTAAAGAAACTGAATACATCATGTTCGTGGGATCAGGAACAAATTTTTCAGTCAGGCAACCTTCTTCCATTAAAAGCTGTTGTGGTTAACTGCATAGTGGAAGCTTACATGAAAGACTTGAAAGAAAATGAAGTCATTCTGTTTCTAAGGGGTGTACAGCAACATTATATTGCCAGTTGTAAACATCTTCTACAGAAAACATCGCTATCTGTATCTACGTCTGCATCTTTTCTTAAACACATGCATTTTCTGCCGCCTAAGGAGAAAAATTCAAATCATAGCGTTACAGGTATTGTAAAGGTTGTTAAGGCTCTTCCCATAGATATTCCCACTGACATCCTTCAAGATGAGTGGAAAATGCTACAGTTGGAAAAGTTGAAGCAAATAAAAAGTCTCCAATTGATGAGTACTGGAAAACATACATTAATCTCAAACTCCCTATGGCATGCTGAAGTATCCGAAGTTTGCTTAAGTTATAAAGGTATGTTTGACTCTTGTCTCATGGGAGTGGAGATGTTGAGAGAGGTTTCTCTCAATCTGGTAGAATTTTGACTGATGACAAAGCATCCATGTCAGTGCGTATGTTAAATGCACGAATTAAGATTCAATGTGCTTTAAAAAACTAGGGAAACAAACCAGAATTAATCCCAGTCACCAGGGAACTACTGGCTTTGGCAAGATCTGCCCACTCTTCCTACATGACACAGCTAGAGAATAAAAAATAGAGCAGCAGTTGAACTTAAAGAAGAAGGAAGAAGAAGAAGAGAAGTATGCCATGATCATAGAAGAAAGTGAATTAGAAATTAAAAAAGAGAAAACAGTGTATTGAAAAACTACAAGAAGATCTGAAGAGAATTAAAAAAAGATTGTAATGAGAAAAAAAACAAACAAACATCCAGTGACAAGCTTTTCGAAGAAGCACATTCTAAGTTAAAGAAAGCTTTGGACAGAAATGATCTTGGGGAAGCAAAGATTGCCCAAGCAAAGCTTGAAGGAATGATAGTTGTAAAAGAACAGGAAAATCTCGTTTGTAAAGAAGCAGAACTTATGCAGAATAATTTAGATAAGCAGAGAACGCGTCGTATTAAAAACTTTTCCAGAAAAAATAAATATTTTTAGTACATTGTTACTAACTACATTTGTCACTAATAATGTTCCTTCCATTATTTTTTGCAATTATATTACTTTTTACTATAACAAAGCAGAACTTATGCAAAATAATTTACATAATTATTACCAACTTTTTCGTAAGTAATAAATAATTTTTGTGTATTTTTTTATAAACAAACTACTTTCGTCACGTTTGCTCCATATTTTTATAATTACATTACTTTTCTATTCATGTATAAGTATATAAAATAGTTTAAAAAATAAAATAGAAATAAAGTGGGTGGATTGGATATCTGAGTCATTCCACATCAATTCATCCGATTTTTTGGGGAAATGTAACTCACTATCTCAGATTTTAATGAAATTTGGCATGGAGGTATACTTCACCAAGCTATAGAAAATGACCAGATTTTAACTTCCTACACCTCATAGTTTCTGAGATACAGTGCTCCAAAGTTTCACTGAACACCAATCGCACACGTAGAGTGACGGTACGGTGTACCACTTTTTACAAAATGCTGCATAACTGTAGTGCTATTTAGTTTAGAAGAAAGAAATTTTCTACCCTTATGCAAAAGAGCTTCCAGAATAAGAAATCATTTTAAATTTAATTGAAAACACTGAATGAATAAATTAAATACAGTGGTAAAGTTAAAATTTAAGAAAAAACTTGCTATTCTATGTTAGGCTCTACAGCAAATAGCAGAGGTATGAGGCAGCTCTTTTTTTATTGTATATTGGTCTTTGACTATACTGTCACACAAGAAGAAAAAAAAAAAAAATAGTGGCTTTCAGCTTGCTTTTGAAGATATGTGCAAATATCTGAAATGCGTGTGGAGTTCCACTTCTTCAATTCAACCACTTTTTTTTTTTATTAATTATAGTTCATCTCTGAAAATCAAGAAATTTCACAAGGAGATAAAACTAACAAGGACACAAAAATATAAAAAATTATGTTTTCTTATACCACATAGTTCCAGAAATACCATATTAACAAGTTTGACGATATGGCTAGTTCAGCTGCACCCCAGAACAAGTATGGTGAGGTTTTAAAAGTTTTTCAGTCATTTCAAAATATGTTGTTCTCTTATTGCACATAGCAAAAATTCCTGAAAAAAAAAAAAAAAAAAAAAACTTACTCTGACAAATCTCCCTAAAACAGAATTTTGGAAAATTTACCCCCTCCCCTCCCCTCCAAAAGTAAATATTTCCACAAAAGATATAAGCATGTTTTATATGTGCATGACTGGATAATACACTAAAGTAAGCTTGCAATGGATGGGCACTAGGAAACAATTGCAACTTGTCAGAGAGCACTTTGTGGCATTGGGCAAAAGGATACAGCATTATTCCTAAGGTCATGAGAATTTGTTTTGACTTCATCCCAGATCCTGTGCTCAACTGACCACAAGTTCAAATGGGGTAAGTTTTATGACATTGTAAAACTCCCCAAGTGCTGAGATGAGGGTGGAGGTCAAAAGATTTCTCTTTTCTCACCTCACCCACCTAGGGATGTCCTCCAGCTAAAGAGAAATAAGGTTTCCGTCCCTCATTCCCAGTTAAGGAAGCAATGGTTCAGATGCTCATGCTGATTTCACTGTAGGCAGGCTATCCAGAAGTCTCTTAAACTTTGCTGTGAAATATATTGCTTCCAATATTTTCCTTTTTGTGTATTGGTTGCTCTGTGTTAATCTGGCTTTGGGACAAGTTTGTCAACCTCAATCATGGAAAAAAAATAATGGACCAGTGTAGTGTTGGATCACTTGCTAATACAGAATGCAATAAATCAAGTTATGTGAAGACAAAAGGGTTTCTCAGTAGTGAAGAACTTTCTGTTGCTGACAAGGAACTTATTTCTTTAAGACCTAATATTCCACATAATGATATAATCTCAGTATGTTTACATCACAAATGTTATTATCTGAAGAAATATAAAAGCTACCAAGTAACTTGTTGCAACCCTTTTGGTGACCATGATGTGAAAAAACCTGTTAAGAGGTCCCTGCATCAAGTCAGTAAACAAATAGCCCAACAGCTGCAATCTAAAAATATCAGTGTATTCCCAGGTCAAAAATTATGTCCTCAGTGTTGTGGAAAAACATCTAAATTAGGACAACCTGTAGAAAATGAAGTTTTAAGTGAGACTGATGATAGTGAAATGGCCCCTGATGATTTTATTGTTAAAGAATGTGCTGCTAAAAAGAAGTTTTGAAAGTTTATCTGATTTCGGATTGTCCCTGTTAAAATTACATTCCTTGCCATCCCATAGTAAAAACCAGCATATATATGGGAAAAGAAAACTTCTCAAGCAAAGTTAGCTATGCAGAGTAAAATATCTTGTGCTCTAGAGTATGGCTTTACAGCGCAGTCTTCTACTAGGGACAGTGATGATGAACATTCCATAGATGAATTAAAACTTTTAAAAGCTCATGATTTGGAAAAACTTGTTGCTTTAATGAAAGAAAAGATATCTACTGTTAGTTGTCAAAAAAAAAAAAAAAAATCAGATATTAACAATGGCTCCCCCATCATGGTCCAAAAAAAAAAAAAAAAAAAAGTAGCACAACAGTTTACAGTTTCAGAATACACAGTACATCAGGCAAGAAAATTAGCAAAAGATAAAGGCATTATATCAGTTCCTGAACCCAGCCATGGTAAGAAACTTTCACAAGATACCATGAAAAATATTATAGGATTTCATGAAGATAACTATTTTAGGCAAATGCCAGGAATGAAGGACAAAGTAAGTGTCTCTAGAAACGTTCATGCTCAGAAAAGACTTATTCTGTACAATTTGAAAGAGTTATATCAACAATTTAAGCAAAGATATACTAATAAAAAAGTAGGATTTTCTAAATTTTGTGCTCTTCGTCCGAAATGGTGCATTCTTGCGGACTTCTCTGCAACCCATTCTGTATGTGTGTGTGCACTATACATCAAAATGTCTAACTTTTGATTAGTGCAGCACACTTTGAAGAATCACATCAGACACTATCAATAGTCTTGTCTGCAGCAGTAAGAATTCAAAGTGCATGCTTTGGTGGTGTTCAGTGTCCAAAAAGTACAAATCTGAATCAGTTATAGTTGCATAAATTGAAAGATTGTGATCCCACTGATGAAATTGAATATCACCAGTGGGTGTCTACAGACAGAATGGAGCTTCAAAAGTTATCTTCTTCAGTTGAGGAATTCATTGAATCATTTTTGTCAAAAAATGAGAAGCTCATTCCTCATTCATACATTACCAAAGCACATTCTTCATTTTTCAGTAAATTTAAAAGGAACAATTGGTCCAAAGTCTGCCATTATACTGATGGACTTCAGTGAAAATTATGCATTTGTAGTTCGGGAAGAAGCACAAGGGTATCATTGGACCCGCCATGCATGCACAGTTCACCCTGTTGTTATTTACTGTAAAAGAAATTCTGAATCTTTGAACTCTGCATCAAGTCAATGTTTCATTTCTGATGATTTTGATCATGATGTTGCAATGGTGTACAAGATTCAGAGTGAAATAATAACTTTCTTAAAAAAGAACTACCAACAAGTAAAATAAGTACATTATTTTACTGATGGTTGTGCTGCTCAGTACAAAAACTATAAAAACTTCATAAATCTATGTCATCATATTAATGATTTTGCAGTGACAGCTTCATGGTCTTTCTTTGCCAACAGCAGCAACGGGAAGTCTTGTGATGGCATAGGTGGGAATGTCAAACGAATCACTGCAAAAACAAGTCTCCAACGTCTACTGAAAGAGCAAATAACCACTCCACAAGAGATGTTTGGCTTCTGTCATAAGAATATCATGAAAATAAGAGTTCCATTTTATTTTGAAAAGTGATATGAATGCTGTGCGCAATGAGTGTCAAGTAAGATTTTCTCATGCTCAAACAATACCTGGTACACGGAGTTTCCACAACTTGGATAAAAATTACTCTTTGATTTTGGCTGTGCAAATCTAGGAATAATAAAGACAGTTATATACGCATTGTTATGTAGCATGTGTATATGTTTCTAACTGGTTTCTAGGAATAATAGAGAAAATCAATTATAAAGAAGGTGATGCATCTGTAAAATGTATGCACCCAAATGGCCCTGCAGTTTCATTTTACTGGCCTTCATTTAACGATGAGTGCAATATTCCATTTGGACACATTTTATGTTTAATTGACACTCCCATGACAACAAGTTCTGGAAGAACATATGTGTTTTCCAAATTGGATGAATTATAAGGACTCCATCCTCAGGAGTTGATCATGGCATATTAAGAACATCAATGTAAATATTTGTGAACAGTGCAAAACAAACTACTTGCTTGCATTTATTTTTTTCAAGTCAAAACTAATTATGAAAAAATAGATCTATGCACCGTAGGTAAGTACGACTAAGCAGTTTGTTGCATATGCTCACCTAACTTGTTGTCAGGTACAGCTGAACTAGCCATTTTGTCGAACTTGTTAATATGGTATTTCTGAAACTATATGGTGTAAGAAAATATAATTTTTAATATTGTTGTGTCCTTGTTAGTTTTATCTCCTTATGAAATTTCTTGAATGTCAAGAGATGAGTTATAATTAATAAAAAAAAAAAAAGTGGTTGAATTGACGAACTGGAACTCCACACGCATTTCAGATATTTGCACATATCTTCAAAATCAAGCTGAAAGCCACTATTTTTTTTTTCTTGTTATGTGACAGTATATATCAAGGACCAATATACATTAAAAAGAGCTCCCTCATACCTCTGTTATTTGCTGTAGAGCCTAATATAGAATAGCAAGTTTTTTTCTTAAATTTTAACTTTACCACTGTATTTAATTTATTTATTCAGTGTTTTCAATGAAATTTAAAATGATTTCTTATTCTGGAAGCTCTTTTGCATAAGGGTACAAAATTTCTTTCTTCTAAACTAGATAGCACTACAGTTATGCAGTATTTTGTGAAAAGTGGTACTCCGCCGCTCTATGTGTGCGATTGGTGTTCTGTGAAACTTTGGAGCACTGTATCTCAGAAACTATGAGGTGTAGGAAGTTAAAATTTGGTCATTTTCTATATCTTGGTGAAGTATGCCTCCATTCCAAATTTTATCAAAATCTGAGATGGTGGGTTACATGGCCTGGATGAAGGGACATGGAATGATGACCCGGCTATAACGGGTGATGAGGAGGCCATTAATAATATTAGGGTGGTCCTTATTTACATAGTAATTTTTTTTTTAAATTTTTCATAGCCTTACCCACTAATATTGTTGTGTCTGTGGAAAAAAACGATACATAAAAAATCTGGGGATAGTTAGAGAATTTTATGCTGTGTCACACCGAATCCAAACTTGGTAAGTAGGTTGTATCGGCAGTTAACATAGGGAATTTAAGGATACGACAGCACTCGCGAAATTTAAGCGCATGGAAAACGAAAAGGAAGTCCACAGGAAACATCCATCTTTCCTGCTTCATAATCTTGCAAGCACGACCTTCTCCTCCTTAGATTTGCGCATGCGCCATTGGAACGTAGTACAGGAATTCCCCTTATGTGATTGCGCGCTCTGCAACAACTGAACGAGCTGGTCTCCAGTCGCCAGTAAGTTAGTGTAACACAACAACAAAGCAAGTGTGAACAATGAACATGGCTTCAGCTTCACATGCTTTAGTTGTAACTCGCAAAAACTCCGAAGTCTGGCACGTCGGGCAACCAATTGATATTATTCCGGATAAAAAGCTCCCGTCGAAAGGAGAGGTTCTGCGTCGTTTGTTCTTCCTTATAAGAATGGAAAAGAATACAGTTAAAAATGCTTCAAGCATTATCACGCAAGAGCTTCTGTCAATCTGGGGAAAAGCCCGAATACCTGCCATGGCTGACTACAACATCATCCCAAAGGTTCAGAAAGAGTACAACCAGTGGCGTGCTCTTTGGAAGGGAAGTTCTCGGCGATCTGAACCGCAGATAGATAAGGAAAAACTCTTGGAAAAGCCCGAATACCTGCCATGGCTGACTACAACATCATCCCAAAGGTTCAGAAAGAGTACAACCAGTGGCATGCTCTTTGGAAGGGAAGTTCTCGGCGATCTGAACCGCAGATAGATAAGGAAAAACTCTTCACCAAGGAATTGGCCAATCTTTTCGATATCGCCCATGCCAATGCCCTTGACATGATTACCATTTTTGAAGACAAAGAGTTTCTATTCACCCAAAGAGAGAAGAGAAGGGAAGGAAAGGATACATTTGTATGTAAGACAAAAAGTTAGCTAAGCAGGAAGCCCGGAAGAGAGAGAAGGAAGACAATTTCGAGCGACTGAAAGTAAAACACACGGAACAAAGGGATCAGTTATTTGCAAAGGTTGAACTAGCCTCATCGAGTAGCAGCAGCGCTGAAAAGGAAGATCGCACAGCAACAGCAGGTTCTCCGAAGAAAATGAAACGAGCGAGGAAGAACATTGTTTTGCCAGCGCTTGCCTCAGCAATTGATTGCACTAAGGTGAGTGACCGAAATGCAATCTACGTGCTCTCAGCAACTGCTGCCACTCTGGGACATAATGTAGAAGAATTTTCGATCAACCGTAGCACCATGCATAGATCAAGACTTGACGTAAGGAACAAAATCGCAGACTTGCTGAAAGAAACCTTCAATGCCCAAATTCCCCTCACAGTCCACTGGGATGAGAAAATCCTTCTGGAGCTCACAGGGACAGGTAAAGTGGACCGACTGCCAGTTCTTGTTTCTGGGGCAGGAGTGCCAAAACTTCTTGGCATTCCAAAACTTCATTCCGGAACAGGCGAGGAAACTGCCAAAGCTGTGGTGGATTGCCCTAGGAGAATGAGGGATCAAGAATCACATCCAAGCAATGTCATTCGACACAACAATTAGTAACACCGGTCACAGGGCAGGGGCTTGCAAACTTATTGAATTCAATTTGAGATGAGACCTGCTGAATCTCGCATGTTGCTACCACATTATGGAGATTGTAGCCCAAAAGGTCTTTGCCGCATGTGACATCCACTCTACTGGTCCTGACATTCTGCTTTTTAAGCGCTTCCAACCGCATTGGCAATTTATCAACCAGAAGAATTTTGAAGTCATGGAAGAAGAGGTCACGGAACAGAAAAATATTATAAACTTCTGTGAGCAGCAGCTAACTGACAGCCAACCACGCGACGGCTACCGGGGACTGCTAGAACTGACTATAATCTACCTAGGTGCCAGTCTTTCCCGAGGAATCTGGTTCATGCAGGCTAGAGCCCTCCACCGAGCTAGATGGATGGCTCGCGTCATTTAGGCAATAAAGATATGTCTTTTTCATTCTCAGTTTAAAATGACAAAACGTGAGCAAGCCGCCTTAGCCAGCGACCTTGCTTTCTTAAAACAACTGGCAACTTATAATGACAAAGTCGTGTCAAGTGAAGCTATTAAAGCCTTTTCCAGACACCTGTAGTATCTGAACCAATTATTGAAGTCGCTGTCTTTCTTTGACTCTGACGTATCCTTGACAGTGAAGAGGGACATGATCAATGCGTTAAATAAGGATGGCACAGATAACCCTGCAAAGCGAATCAATCTAATGGTGACCCAATGTATTCATGAAAAGACAGTGGCCGACTTTGTGACCAGCTCGTCCTGTTACTTTTGCCAAATGCTGGACATAGACACCCAGTTTCTGTCTGTCGACCCCAGCGAGTCTGACAGATCATCCATTATCAATTCGTAATGAATATTGTTAAAACCCTGAAGGTAGTAAATGATTCAGCCGAGCGAGAAGTGGTGCTGATGCATGACTACAACAGCATTCTCACAAATAACGAAGACCAGAAACAGTCCTGCTGCAGATTGTGGAAGAACACAGGAAGAAATTTCCAAATGCACTAAAAATGACTGTGAGTGACAGTAAACAGCAAACTGAATAGGAATTGAAGAGTTTTTAATGTTTATTTACGGACAATGCCATTCCTTTATTTACTTGTACAATAAAAGAATTTAAGAGGCAGATTCTGATGTAGCGTCTCATGTTTCACTGTTTCATTAAGTAAAGAAATATGTAAAGTTCGAACTCCGTGTGGCACCTCTTAAAATTGCCTGATCAGCTGAAAATTCAAGGTACATCATTTTCTCAACCCAGTGAACAATATTAACAGGTAAGACATTAACATTTTTAATCTTAGTTTATAAGGACCACCCTTATATATATATATATATATACACACACACACACACTTTTATATATATGTATATACACACACTTTTTGCAAAATAAAATAGGTTACTTTTGGTTACTGTTTGTGCACAGATAGGTTACTTTTTAAATAATTTTGGTTACTTTTTCAACTTTTTTACTGCTTGAACCGAATGGCAACCCTGCAAATAATAAATGTCATAAATGAAACAACTGCACGAAATATGTGGTTAGCTTTGCAGAGAATTCATGAAAAAACAAATTTAAGCAGTAAGCTCTATTTGCTTAGAAAACTGTACAGTAAAAGGTTCAGTGACTATGAAAATATGCAAGAACACATCAACCAGATATTAGAAATTGCAAATAAACTAAAATCAATAGGTGAAGAAATTAAAGAGTCACACCTAGCAGCTATAATGTTGTGTGGCCTGCCATCCACATATGACACACTTGTAACAACAGTTCTTGAAGCAAAACATGAGGATGAACTAACATTAGAATATGTTAAAAATAAACTCATCGACGAATATAATAGTCGAAAAGAGAAAGCACAAACGCAGATTCCACAACAGCATTTCAAACAATTGACAAATCTAACAGAAATGCAAAAGCAAAACATTGCACATATTGCAATAAGAAAAGTCACACTAAAAATGAATGCTGACATACATATACCTAAATATACCTATTTATTTAAAATATAATAGTATTTGATTTTATATTTGACAGCAGTGGTCTAAGCAATGGCCTCTGATCATTCGTCCGAACGGGGTCTGGGTTCGAATCCCGGTGAGGCATGGATGTTGTGTTTGTCTTACGGCACTGGCTCTCTCCCTTCCCTGGAACCAGATCAATACATGTTGCGAGGTTGAACAAAAAAAAAAATGGGTGTAATATTGAACCGTAATTTGGCGTTAGGGTGAACCATAATTTGGTGTAAAGGCTGAACCAAAATTTTGTGTATGGCTGAACCATGATTTGGTGTTATTATGAACCATAAATTGGGGTGAAGTACTAAAGTTTGAGCCAAGTTATGGTTGCAGCAAATTTTCCCCTCATTGCTCCATATTTTGGTTCAACCTAGCACAAAAAATTTTAACAGTGTAGTATTTCAGTTGTCAAATGGTTGCCATTTGTTCTAGCAGTATGTCTAGCCCCTTGCCACTTGAGGTTCTTCACTTTGATAATGATATCATCAACTCTTTTCATTTCCCTAATCTATGAGTTCCTGTTATCTTATTTGGTTATACCAAGCATGCATCTCTCCATGCTTCTTTGAGTTGTTAGCAGTTTCTGAGTATTTTTCTTAGTTAAGTCCATGTCTCTGAGTAAGTACAAGAATTGGAAGGATGCAGTGATTAAACACTTTTAAGATAAAATGGTAAGTTGCTCTTCAAAATTGTGCAGTTTCTTCCAAAAGCTCTCCAACCAAGTATACTTATTTCTTCTATGAGGCCTTTGCTTGATATCTGTTGTTGAAGGTAAATGTAGGCATCAGTTACTTCTACAGTTGGTCAATCAATCGCTAAATCTCCAGTTCTTGAAAAAGCATTGTACATCAATTTTGTTTTCTTTAAATTAATTTTTAAACCCACTTCTTTGCTCTTGTTAGCAAGTTCTTGGATCATAACACTAGTTCTGAAAGGCTACTTGCAAAAATGGCGATGTCAGCAAAACAAAGATGGTTTAAACAATCTCCATTAATCTTGCCCGATTTGTCTTTCGATTTCACTGATGGAAGACATTCTGCAGTTTGGCATGAACTTGAGCGATATGGTGTCACCTTGTCTCACTCCCTTTCCAATTTTTATAAGCGCAGTGTTTTTGAACAGCCGAACCTTTTGCACTTGCGATTTCGTCGATGTTATTAATTATGTTGACGTGTGTGTCTTCAACACCACAGGATTTCAAAGACATTAAAACTGCTAATGGTTTCACAGAATCAAAAGACTTTTCATAATCAATATGACTATAAAAAAAACCCAATAAAACAAAACCCGACCAATCACTAATTGTCTGCCACAGCACATGGGATCCAACCACCGAGGAGGGTATATCAAGAGCAAAGCTCGCACTCAGGAACAATTGTGACAGAAGATTGTGGTTGCATTAACCTCCACGGACTGTGAGGCATAATACGAGCAGTGGAACGAGTTTGAGAGAGGCCGGTTGGTCAAGTCGCCATATCGCCAGGCATTTGGGTCATAGCAACGCAGCAATCGGCTGATGTTAGTGCCAATAGGTATACGGGCAGTGGATGGCCGAGGGCAAAGACAGAATGCGAGGATCGAGCGATTGTGAGAGCCGCACGAACAGAACTGAATTCATCGCTCTCAACCATCCGTGGCCATGTTGCGTCGTCTACAGGTACGGAAGTGGCCAATTGGACCAATGCCAGATGACTTGCGGCATGGGGATTACATTTGAGGAGGTCACACCGCTGCCACCACTGACCAGCAAGCATTGCCGGCAGTGGTGTCGGGCCCGATCAGTGTGGGTTAGTGTCCAGTGGTGTCATGTTGTCTTCAGTGATGAGTCATGGTTTGCACTTGGTGCCGATGACCAGCGGATACGTACTTGGGTAGGAGCCGGCCAGCGCACGGATCCTACCTTTACCCTGGAATGGCACACGGCTCGCATGCCGGGAGTGACTGTCTGGCGAGCCATTTCCTACGATAGCCGGACACCCTTGGCAATCCGTACCACTCTCACGGCTCAACGATACATTGATGACATTTTACGATCTGTTGCGTTGCCATTCCTGTCGCAACATCACCAAGCAAATTTTTGACATATAAAATGGAATACAACATGGTAGACTGCGTGGGAATCTATGCCATTTCTATGCGTTATGAGGATGTAAGAGTAAAGCTTTATGTAGGATTGATTAAGCAATCAGTAAGGACCAGGATTAAGGAGCATGGCAGGAACATAAAAGATGAAAAACCAACTACTGCTCTTGCTAGAGAGGTCTTATTCAACACAGCCATTGTTTGGCATGAGACAAAATGTATATCCAAGTACACCACCCAAAAAAGAAGCTGCTGTGAGAGAATTTATCGAGATCCTGATGAGACCTAATTTCTGCAATGAGAATGTATCATACGAGTTACCATACGTATGGCGCATCTTCAAATAAATTATGTATAATTTAGTATTTCATTGTGTAAATAAATTCATGACGCACGGGATATACCTAAAATGCGATGGTGCGCGCTCTTAATGTTTTCAAAAACTGTAAACACGTCAATGAATTACGTTATGTTTATTATATATTGTGTATATGCTATAGCTTTAGAATCTTGAGAAAGCCATCTGACAGACGTGCGAAAGCTCAGTGTTGTTTGTATATTATATTTTTACATCAACAAATTTGCCGCCCCGGTGGCGCAGTGGTCTAAGGCGTTGGCCTCTGATCATTCGTCCGAAGGGAGTCCGGGTTCGAATCCCGGTGAGGCATGGATGTTGTGTTTGTCTTACGGCACTGGCTCTCTCCCTTCCCTGGAACCAGTGACCCTAAATTAGGGACGGGCGACTGCTTATAGCCCATTGAGTTGCTCACGGTGGTCGTTAAACCTCCAATCAACAACAACAACAACATCAACAAATTTACGAATCGAAACTTCTAGTTTTCCGAAGATATCTTTAAATGGTGTATTTTTGCTTTTAAATTACCTATATTGAAAGTTCTCAGAAGCAAATTTATATTACTGGGCAGTGACGGAGCATGACGTTTTTGAAGGGGGAAGCGGTCAGAAGAGCCCATCTTTAGTCACGTTATTAATACACATACAATGCATATGTAATAAAAAAATTAGATGCTGCTATATGCATGCAAATATTAAATGTATGTACACACATGTATTTAAAATTTATGTACTTATGACGTTTAAAGATTACATTACTAACACATAAAATGAAAAAATAGTAGTAAAAAATTATGTTGCTTACGAGACTTTAATTTATGTGGTAAACACGGAAATGTCATTGTAAATATATATTACAACAATTTAGGGAAAGTATTCAGAGCTTCTTAAACTTTGCCTTTTTTGCAGCACAATGGAATTCTGTTTTTTCGGCAAAAATATTAATAACGTCATCATGGTACGATGGTTCCTTGCTTAGGTGATCTAAAAATGCCTTTTCAATACTTAAAGTCCCAGAGAAGTCAGTCAGTCTGTCTTGGCTTTGTGTACTTCTTAAAAATGTTTTGATTTGTTTGAGTGCAGAAAAGGCCCTTTCAGCAGATGCTTTTGGGGCAGGAATAGTCAACGTAAGCTGGCTGAGTCTGAATACCTCGGGAATACATTGACCAGACCTTCAGCAATCAGATACTGGTAGAATTCACCAGCACTTTCTTTCCGCATATCCGGCTGTGAATAAATTACGCTGAGTTCACTTTTCAGACAAATGAAATCGAAAAATGAAGGAAAAGTTTCTTTTAAACAAGAAAAAGCGATCTGGAAATTTCGTGATAAATTGAGAAAATTGTGTTTTGTCAAGCAGACATAGAAACATTAACTCTGGCACTTCACTAAATCTTACGGAAATATTCAAACTAACAATATTGACAACTTTTCGAAATAATCGACTCTACGAAGATTTCCCGTCTTTGCCAGAAATTTAATCAATTCACATGCTTTTTTTAACACAGTGGGGGAAGACTGTCTGCAAGTGCGTTTGCTTTGTTCCAAACTGATTTAAAATCATTTCTGAATTTCTGTAAAAAGATTTTAAAATTCTTATTCTTCAAACAAAAGCTAACATCAGCCTGCTTTGCTTGTAAGATTTGAAACAACTTGCCAGTGTGAGGGAAAAAACATAGAAAAAAGTGTAAAAAGGAACTTAAAGTCGGAAGTCTCGTAACTGTTCTAGTAAACCTTGAGCAGAGCAGATGGTTTCACCATCCCACTGATGAGCATTCTTATGTGTGATCGATACAAACAGGTTCATAATTTCTTGATAGTGTTCATGGACTGTTTCAACTAATCGACTGTTGTAGTTCCATCTAGTTGGAACGACACCTGGAAACCATTTCCTAACTTCCTCATCTAGAGCTTGTGTTCTCTGGGATGACTTCGCGATAAAGCTGGCAAAACCTGAGAGTCAGGGCCGCAGTCAAACTCTATACTTAGAGCAGGCTCAATAAAATTTAGGGTATGCTCAAAAAAGCTATATACTTCCATAGCTGCCAATCCTTCCGATTTACCCGGAATGCTTCCGATTTTGGGGCGTCTTTCCAATATTCCGATCGGAAAGTGATTTCTTCCGATTTTTCATTCTCATACCAAAAATCCCTATTTTTTTCTCCCCATTTCAAGTGCAAAAAAAAAAAAAAAAAAAAAAAAAATCTTTATTCCACTTCAAAAATTCCTTAACACGAGATGATTAAAAAGAAAAAATTCTCCTTATTTCTGCTGTGAAGAGAAAGTTCGAGCAGCACGGTTTTCTGCTTACACGTGGTGGATCCCAGTACCTTCCCTGCGCAAGCGGCCAGGGGCGGCTCCTGCTGTGGGGCTGCAGCCCCCTTACCCAAAGCAGTTTTTTTTTTTTGCCGTACCATGAAAGAGAAGTTTTGTGAACACCGCTGTAAGTTTTCCCAGCATAATGCCATGACTGCAGTTTTCTGAACTCAACTGGAAGTTTTCCCTGCATAACACCACTGGGAGCGGGAAGAACGTCACGGACTGTGCTTCTTGCAGCCCTGACGGCTATTGAAACCAACTCATGTGGGAAACTCTGCCTATTCCCACATCAGTTCGTTTCCTTTGAATAAAACTTCCCCGGGGACTGCATTCATGGCAGCTCTCGCTAGCAGGGTTGCTCGCGAATGCAGTCTTTCGTTGGGTGGGAATGCATCGCCGGGCCTGTGTGCTTTGTTGATTAATACGGTTCTTGTGCTTCCGAATAAGACGTAAAATAGGGGAATGAATTAAAAATAATGACGAATGTTGAAATAAAGTATTAAATAAAGTACGTTTGAATGTATTACTCGCCGCCCCGGTGGCGCAGTGGTCTAAGGCGCTGGCCTCTGATCATTCGTCCGTAAGGGGTCCGGGTTCGAATCCCGGTCAGGCATGGATGTTGTGTTTGTCTTACGGCGCTGGCTCTCTCCCTTCCCTGGAACCAGTGACTCTAAATTAGGGACGGGCGACTGCTTATAGCCCATTGAGTTGCTCACGGTGGTCGTTAAACCTCCAATCAAAAAAAAAAAAAAAAATGTATTACTCAACCTGTTTTTTTTTTCTTCCAATTTTTTGTTTGTTCCTGCTTTATTCAACGTAATAATTCTAACACCAATGTTGCTCCCATCTAATGACAAATACTCAGTTGCCGGAATGCCGGGACTTTTGCAAAAAAAGTTTTACTTATATTTTCTCTTCTGGTCAAAATGGGCATGTGAACAAATTGCGATTAAAAATAGAGTTCAGTATTGGATAAATTGAAAAAAAAAAGAAAAAAAAAAAGAGAGATATACTAATTTCTGCAGCGAAATACTTGCACAAAATTGATTTCTTCACTTACCAAGCACAGCGAAATTTTCGCTTTTAAACTCACGTAAATTTTTATTCACCAAAAATCATTGAAGTCCCTCCACTGGATACATTTTATTTTTGTGCTGCATCCCCCCTCCCTCCCAAAAATCAGCTGCGCATTTCAATTGAGGTAGTGTACTTTAATTACTTTGAAAAGAACATTTAATCAGATATCATTGTTTAGAAAATTTATGGAGTTGGTAAATTTTGGAAAACAAATTTTTCTACACTAAATTGTTATCATGATGGCTTCAGAATTAAAACTGGACTGAATATGTTTGCAATCCATTTTTATTAAAGAGAATGCCGGTGTGTGAGTATCGCAATAACAACTCATCGCGAAATTCTGGAAGACCCTTCAAAATTCCACAAAATGTTTTTCATCGCCGTCCAAGTTGCAGTGGTCGGTATCAAGTCGAAGTTTCAAAGTGAGTGTATCAGAAGAAAAAATATATATTGTCGTATTTCTAGGGGTCACAATGAGACACTTGAGAACGCGTAACGCGTACATGACCTTGAGTGTGTTTCCGCTACCACTGGCACACGCATTAATTTTTAAAATTTTTTTGTCCTTATATATATATATATACGTACACAGTATATGCATGTATATATAATTTGCAACCACCACCAATCCACTGCTGGATGAAAGTCTCAAAGTTTCTTCTTCCACAACAGTCTGCCTTGAGTCAGTTTTTTTCATGCTTTCGAATTTCATGTACCCATCTCCCTCTTGTCATCTTCTGGATATTGTTTTTTCCCTTGCTATCCAGTTCAATATTTCAACTCTCCATCGGTGGTTCTTTCTTCTAGCAATATGTACATCCCATTGCAATTTCAGGAATTTTGACCATGTCTTCCACTCTTGTCATTTTCCCGATCCACGAGTTCCTATTTGTATCATTCCAGGTAACAACAAACATGCATCTCTACAGGCTGCTTTCAGTTGTCTGCAACGTCTGTCTGTCTATTTTAGTTGATGTTCATGTCTGTGCTCCATGCGTAAGAACTGGAAGGATGCACTGATTAATCAGTTTCTTTTTAAGAAATAATGTATCCGACGAAGTTTTATTGGTCGATTATTTTCTTCATAAATGTGACAATGTGGCTATCGCTTAATATCTGTTGCCTAATTTAGGTATCGGTACCTTTACATTTTCCCCATTAATCGCTAAATATAAAATCTAAATATTAATTTCTTGTAAAAAAAAAAATGCACTTTCGATCAGTATATATATATATTATTGTTATTGTTGTTATTATTATTATTATTATTATTAAATGGACAGCGTCAGCACAGGCGCAGTAACTTAACTTTCGAAGTGGTATCGTGATATCTACAAAACTGAGATGCAGCCCCCATCTCAGCTTACCACGAGCCGCCACTGCAAGAGCGGCACAACGCTGGTGACAATTCCCATTAGGCTATGCAGCTGCGTAACGTAAGGCTACAATCACATTCTCTCTCTCGCTGCCCCCCCCCCCCCCGCTTCTCCTTTTCAGATAACGCATTGTTCGTCTCCGGGGTCGCAGCTTCTCAGAGGCCAGCGTGGGTGTGTCTTGCATTCCAGCACTCCCAGTTCAAAATGCTATTTCAGAACGTAGTTATCGTAGAAAAAAATTCAAACAAATTTTTAATCTGGGGAATTTTTAATCCCAGATCGATACCCAACATGACGAAATTAAGCAAAAGCTGCCAGTTTTGTGAAATTAAAAATGCATTAGGCATGGTTTCGTAACTTCTTCTGTGGCAATAAATTTGACCTAACAAAAGAATGCTACTGTAAGAGAAAGTTGAAAAAAAAAAAAAGTCCAATGTTCATTCGAGCCTGTGCTTCTCCAGCAATGATTTATTTTGCTGGTCCCATTAGTCAGTAAGTTTTCTACGCTTTTCAACAGTGCTTTTTTTGTTTGTCGCTCGATAATGTGCATAAAAATGTCTTGGCTTGATTCAACGAAATAAATATGTTGGGGTACTATTGTTTTCCTCTGCAAATTGCATCTCTTTAAGCTGTTACTGTTTTACTACAGCAGTTTTACTCGCATTTTTTTTTCAAGTGTCAATGAATTTAGTATTAGTGATTCGCTATAAGCAGCAGCGATATGAAAGGGGGAGAAAAAGTACTATCAAACATTCCGTGATGCGTATTCTGCGGAATTCCCGTGCATTGCAAAATCTTTAAAAAATGAAAAATATGCATTTTTGCACTGCGTGTCATGTAATTTCAGCGTTTTGCGTGGTGGAAGGAATTATATTACTAATCATACTTCTAATGCCCAGCACAAATCTAATGTTGACTGCGTGGAAAAAAATACGAAATTAACTTCCTTTGTTAAAAGTTTTAATGAACTGGATGCGATTCGTGCAAAATGTTTGTTCACTTCGTCTTTAGTTGAGCATAATTTACCAATTAGTGTCACTCATCTATTTCATTTTTTTTTATTTGGCTGTCTCATCGTCCGTCTCTCCGTAAGATAATCCTAGCATGAAAATGGTTTGTTTTTGAAAACATTTTAGTTTGCTCCGTGACGGCGTGGGATACGATCCTATTGAATTTGGGGGTCAAAGGGTGTGGAACATTCTTCCCTTTAGATGCAAGCTTCCATAAAAATAAATTTTTATCTCTTTATAGATCATAATGATATAGCATAGTAATGAGAAATTCTGTATGGATAATCGAAATAAACGTGCCGATAAATTCAAACATCTGTAGTCATATCAATTAAAAGTTGATACTTGAGTTAGGTAACATATCGCTTTTTAATCGACATGTTCAATACATTTAATCAATATGCGCGACAAGTAATTTCATTGGATATATCGATTAAAAATTTAATCGAATATATCGATTAAAAATTTAATCGAATATATCGATTATTTTTTCTACGATTTTCGGTTTCTGAAAGTTGGCAGGTATGTACCTCTTACCTTTTTTAAAGCTTTACTGAAATTTTACAAATTTCAACCCAGACTAAGTACCTTATCTAGGTACATCAGGTATAAAAGTACCATTTTTGATTAACATAAATAAAAAAACAAGAAGAAATATTTTGTAAAATAAAAATACATTTATAATCGTTGCTTACCAATAGAAAATCAAAATAGTTATAGTGGTCGGTTCTTTTGACCATTACATTTTCTCAAAAGTAAGTCCACCTCGGAAGCTTTTGTGCCGTTTTGTTCGAATGCAAGAAGGGTTAAATTCGACCCTCATTGAGGCACATCGAAAATCGCTGTGGGATGTTTATTCCCGTCAAAACAGAAAATGTGGTTTCGGAAGTAGCCGTGCTTGTCATTCCGAAATGATTAAAATAATTAAGGGAACTTACCACATAGTTTAAGACAACGATATAGTTTTCAAACTCGCTTTGTGCTTGTGGAGTAATTTATCAGCATTCCTTCTGAATAGTTTGTAAGATTATTTTCATGAATACCGTGCAAATTCCAAACTCGTTAGATATATATAACAGCCAGGTAAGCCAGGAGTACTCATTCTGCACGATAATGCCTGCCGACCTCATACGGCCCTGCGTGCTAGGTAACCAGTAGCATAACTAAGGCGGGGTGCCCGCCCAGGGTGCAGGCCAGCCAAGGGCGCAAGAATCTGCACATTAGCGATCACCCCAAATATATTTGGTATATAAATAAGTTTTGTAGGATTTGAGGTGAACAAAACACGTTGTTGGAGAACAGAAACAATATTTTAATATTAATCGAAGTATGCTCCCTTTGAAGCTACAACTTTACCCCATCTTTCGGGCAATGAACGTATGCTCCGAAGGAAGAATTCCGATTCCTTGGAAGAGATCCAGTTGTCCAGCCAATTTTTGATGTCTTCATAAGAACTAAACTGTTCTCCAGAAAGTGCTGACTGCATCGACCGGAACAAATGGTAGTCCGATGGCGCAATATCTGGCGAATATGGCGGGTGGGGTAGAACTTCCCAGTCGGATCCTTCTAAGTACTTTTTCACAGGTCGGTAAACATGTGGTCTTGCGTTGTCATGCTGTAAGATGACTTTGTTGTGTCTATTCTCCCATTCTGGCCGTTTTTGCGTGAGAGCTCGTTTTAAACGCATTAATTGGATTCGATACCGATCACCAGTAATAGTTTCTGATGGTTTCAGCAGTTCGTAGTGGATCACACCCTTCTGATCCCACCAGATACACAGCATTACCTTTGAACCATGGATATTGCATTTTGGCGTTGAAGGACCTGGTTCACCTGGCTTCACCTATGCTTTCTGCCGTTTAGGGTTATCATACCATATTCATTTCTCGTCGGCAGTAATAATACGATGCAAAAAAACTTTCTTTTTTGCCTTTGAAGCAACAATTCGCAAATGGTTTTTCGACGTTCAAAGTATCTTTCCCGCAAAGCATGTGGAACCCAATTCCCTTCTTTTTGCACCATTCCCATGGCAGCTAAATGTTGTGAAATGCATGGTTGACTAACATTTAATGCTGCTAAAAAAATAGTCTTCCTTTTATTTTTGTCTCAGCCTCTTATATATCAGTACAAAAATAGGAAAGAATGTACTAGAAACAGGGCGGTCACTCGACAGCGCATGCTGAGTTACTTCTGCCTTCTACTAAAAGTCTGGTTTGAAAGTTCACAAATTTATAAAAAAACAAACGTTTTGGTGGTGCATAATTATATTTATATTTTATAAGTACCTTAGTACTAATAATATTTTATAAGTACCTGCCGTAGTACTACAGTTAAACAAGTAACATATTTCATAAATTAAAAAAAAAGAAATATTTTGTAAAGGTAAAAATTTATAATCATTGCTTGCCAATAGATAATCAAAATAGTTGTAGTCGTCGGTTCTTTTGACCATTTAATTTTCTCAAAAGTAAGTCCATGTCAAGAGTTTCTGTGCGGTTTTGTTCAAATGCAAGAAGAGTCAAATTCAACATTCGTTGGTGGCACATCAAAAGCCGCTGTGTGCAGTTAATTCTCGTTTAAACAGAAAAGGTGGATTCACAAGTAGCCGTCGTACTACAGCCGAAAGTCCTGGCTGTGGCCAATAAATTATAAGTATCTCTGAAGACTACTTGCTGCTTAAAAATTTCATAAAAAAATGACTGAATTTGTGTTTTCTTTCTTCTGGGTTTGTATGAATCTGTTGACTACTGCAATTTCTTCTGGAGATGGAAGTTTGATACCTAAAGTTTGCAAATATTTGACTTTGTCTAAATCAATATTTTCGTCTTCAGCACTGGAAACTGCAATTAGGGATTTTTAATTTTCTATGAATCATTGGCAGGAAGGCGCAAAATCCTCCAGGGCAGGCAGCACCTGCCCTGGCGTCCCCCTGACTACGGCCCTGCTGAGAGTGTACTAAAGAAAATTTTGCATTCTTAAAGAAAACTGGCAGACTGCGACAGCACCAGGTTTAGTTTATGCGCATAACAAAGCACGAACAACACTTGCTTGCAACTGTCCTTGACTTTTGCTTGTAATCCATTGTGTTCGCCTGCCATTACTGATGCACCATCATATGTTTGAGCTGCTAATTTTGACTTACATTTGAAATCCTTCAATATCTTCATAGCATGCTGAAAAAGAACATCTGCAGTTGATGTTGCTGACATCTGTGAAATTCAAAAATCTTTCTTTGACTGACTCTTCCATAGTAACATGTCGGAAAACTGACGAAAGCTGAGATTTTATGCTGTCATCAGATGTTTCATCCATAATTAGAGAAACGAAAGTTGACTGAGATATTTCTTCTTTTATTCTTCTGACCATCAAATCAGCGACCAAATGAATAATGTCATTTTGGATGTCACCAGACAACCCTGAATAAACAGTTGAGTTTTCTAAGTGAATTTTAAGTTCTAGGTCATATCTTGATATCAAACTGACAAATTCAATATAATGTCCACGATTCAGCGATGCTTCTGCTTCATTGTGGCCACGGGAAGCCAACTCCTGTCTTCACAGAGAACAAGCTACATCTATAAGGTGACTAATAATCCTCCTATTTTTCTTCACAGTTTGGTTGTGTCTTTGAATGTCCAGTCTAAACTGTTCGTTAATGCCGACTCAATTCTACTTCTTCCGAACTGCGCCAAATCGTTAGCAGCTACTATGTGGCTAACTCTGCTTCTGTGCCATTTATCGGCTTTGTGAATGTTAGTTAAGTCATTAAATCCTTTCGTATTCCATACATTTTTTTCTTTACTGAAAAGGAGACATGGCCAACAAAACAATTTGCGTAATTGACTGAAACTGCACAACCATGAAAACGAATCGTATAGGTGGGTGTGGAAATGGTGAACAAAAGCTTTAGTACCTTTTACTTGAGAACACAAAGTGAGTGATGGTTTTGGTCTACCAGTGTTTTCAACTTTTAATTTACCGCTAAAAGTTAGCGAACTAAATGGTTTCTTCATTACCTGCTCAATAACACAGTCACCCGATTCGTGTTATTCCGGTAGGCGGCAAGTCATCCATTCCATAAATGTTTACCGCTGTGGAAGCGGCACCACAAGCATGTCACGCAGGCTGGATTTAAAGCTCTGTTGTGAACAACGGCAGCCTACTGAGATTGACGCACAGAGGCTGATCACAAAAGCGAATTCAGTATTATTAACGTAACTGTATATTCACGATGAATATCACTGCAGAATACTATTTCCGCACATTAACAGCCAACACAGTAGAACGCAGAAACAACAAAGTAATCACTTTATATGCAGACAAACAATTTCACCGAAAACGCAAGGCTACTATCTGAAAGTGGTCTAACCATGTCTAAACGCAGAGTCTAACATCACGCACCGCTCTGCCTCCCTTGCTGGGCTGAGAGGTCACGGCTGGCAGCGCAATAGAAATCACATCCAGGGAGACCGTAGCATGGCCATGATGAGTGTCCAAAAGGGACGTCACGTGCATGCGCCACCTTGGCTCCTTGCTGGACTGGGAGGCTAGAAGCGCAGTCAAGATCGCTTTCACGGAGAACATAGCATGGCCATGCGTACCCGAAAAGAGAAGCCTCATGGAATTCCCTGGTTCACAACGTAACCGGTCGCAAGTTGAAAATATTCACTTATTCGGGTAATCATGAAACTTGTTTTTATTGGGAAATAACTGAAAATTAATGCATAAATGAATTTGAATTTTTAACCGTTTATTGTATTTTGTTCACGATTTCGTGCAACATTTTGCCTCATGATTTCAAAGGGAAGCGGCGCTTCCATCACGTCTATGGACGCTTCACCACTGTTACTGGGGTTGTACGCGTTTGAAAAGTTTCCCTGGAATCCTCACAAGTCACAACACTTAAGTGTTAACAAGCTCTTGAGCTCCACGCAAGGCGAGAAGCACCCCCTTTCCCTTAATGACTCAACAGAACAATTCACCGCCACCCCTGTGGTGCAGTGGTCTAGGCAATGGCTTCTGATCATTCGTCCGAGATGGGCCCGGGTTCGAATCCCGGTGAGGCATGGATGTTGTATTTGTCTTATGGCACTGTCTCTCTCTCTCTCTCTCTCTCTCTGTCTCTCTCTTCCCTGGAACCAATGCCCCTAAATTAGGGATGGGCGACTGCTTATAGCCCATTGAGTTGGTCACAGTGGTCGTTAAACCCCTGATCAAAATAAATAAATAAATAAATCCGCCAACCCCTCAGACTGCAGATTTCAAGGAGCCTGTCACCATGTCTTGTTCTCCAGGAAAGCTTTGTATAAGGAAAAGGAATGCTACTCCTCCCTATCATTCGTATGCACAGGTCACAAAAACTCCGCCTCTCCCTCACAATCCTGCCCACTAAAACCACCAACCCTCCACCTGCAAAATCTACTCAACGTCATGGTGGCAACAGTACTAGGCCGACCAGTACTGCTTCCCGTCGTCAGCATGCCCCATCGATTTATATCCACAGATGTAATGTATAGATTCTTGATGACTGTCTCTCTTCAAACTGACATCAATAACCTGCTTCAGTGCTGTACGTTAAACAGTCTTCACCTCAACATCTCCAAGTGTAGAACGAATAGAACACACACCGTCTTTACGCGTTTTGAAAACTTGATGAACTCCTAGAGCTTACACAAGTTTAAAAATTAGTTTAATACTAAAAAGTTTAAAATACATACGAACATGAGACCTTTCGAACCCATAGTGGGTTCATCCTCAGATGTTTACTATCAGGTCATCGCAGAAGTAATGTTGTTCTGCGCAAGCCCAACAGTAGTGAGTCTCCTGGTGCCCAGACTATGACGTCGACCACGGTGAGTATAAGAGGGATCATGCGAGCAGACCTTCAAGTCACTTGAGATCGCAAACAAAGTTCTAGGTGCAGTCGTTGTGTACTTAAACTACATAAGAAATGGCAGTGCCAGAAGACCACATTAGGCACATTATGCTGTATGAGTTCCACCATCGACATTCAGCGATGGTAGCAACACGAAACATCAATGCTGTATATGGCCCGGGTACCTTGGAGATCAGGAAATGTCGACGCTGGTTCCAGAAATTTCGAAGGGGGGGACACCAGCGTCAAGAATATGCAGCAACCCAGATGGCCTGTTGAGCTGGATAATGACGTGCTGAAAGCTGCTGTTGAGGGAAATCCGTAGGCAACAGTCAAGAAATTGGCCACACTTGTTCATTCAACCCATTCCACTGTTCACCGGCATCTGCAGGACCTCGGTTATGTGTCGAAACTGGATAAATGGGTACCCCATGATCTCACTCCACAACAGCTGCAACAGCGTCTAGACATTTGCACTTCTTTGCTCTCCCGTGAAAAAGGGAGCCGTTCTTGCACAGAATTGTCATGGGCGATTCAAAATGGATTGTTTATCACAACATTAAATGTAAACGGCAGTGGCTTCCCAAAGGGAATGTGGTGAAACCAGGACATTTCCCACAAAAGGTTTTGATGTCTGTGTGGTGGGATGTGCAAGGCATAATCCATTACGAGCTGCTGCCACCCAACAAAACCATTACAGCGGAAGTCTACTGTTAGCAGCTGCAGCGTCTACGCACTGCTTTGCAGGATAAACATCCAGCACTCGTGAATCGTAAAGGCGTGCTGCTGCAGAAGGACAACGCAAAACCACACACAGCGAAAATGACCAGTGCCACGTTGCAGGACTTCGAATGGGAAAAACTTCCGCATCCAGCATATTCCCACATCGCCCCATCTGACTACCAACCACCTCTTTCGTAGCTTGCAAAACCTTATCTTGCTGGAACTACACTTTGAAATGTGGAGGAGGTACGGCAAACCCTTTCTGCCTTTTTTGCATCAAAACCCATGGAATTCTACAAGTCTGGGATTCAAAATCTTGTTGATCGAAGAGAGAAGGTTGTAACTACCAGGGGCACTTATTAAAACAACTATTCCAGGTACGTTTTTCTTTCCTTTCTTCACACGTTGAAAAAACAACAGTATTTTTGGGATTACCTGATATATTACAGATGGAGAGTAACAAGTTTATATTTACTTGATGAAAGTTGTTGTGATGACGTAGGAGATAACTTACGTCATCATATGATGTCAGTCTATAACTTCTATTGAGAGTCATTATTGGATGGAGAGTTCTTCATGTGATCATGAGGAAACTTGCAAAGTAAGGATTTCCAGGGGGTTGAGATGTATAAAAGAATGTTGTCATTGCAAGACAAATAACCATAATGATAGATATATGGACTTATGGTAAATTGTAAGGGAGCTTTATTTTGAGGTGTTGCAAGCATAGACGAATTTTTCCATAGGGGTAGTTATGATCCATCAATAGTGAGTCTTGAAAGAGCAGTGGACATGGAGGCTGTCTTTACATTATACTTATGTTCACTAATTCTTGTCTTTAAGTTCCGTTGTGTAGATCCTATGTATACTTAACGGAGGTTCTTCGGTGTCCGTTGCTTGTAACTTCGAACATTCGCCTACTTAAACAGGAAATTAAAATCATCAAACAGATCGCTGTTGCTCATGGATATGAAACACATGTGGTGAACCGTTTATACAGAAAATTGCAGTCTACCAATACATCTACCTTAACCCGAGACTAAACCCTGTAAATTCATCGGAGCCATAAACTTTGATCAGAGATCTACTCCTATATTAAAAAATGTTTGTCACCGACATAATCTAGATTTTGGAGTTAAATATTTCAGCTTTAATTAAAAAAGACCGCTATCCAATAAAATCTGACCATAAGTGTGGTGTCTACATTGTTCCTTTACAAGCTACGGACACCGAAGAACCTCCTAAAGTATACATAGGATCTACAAAACGGAATTTAAAGATGAGAATTAGTGAACATAAGTATAATGTAAAAACAGCCTCCATGTCCACTGCTCTTACAAGACTCACCATCAGTGGCGGACTGGCCAGGGTGTCAGCTTGCCCGATGGCAAGTGGACCCCTGATGAGGTGGGCTTCCTTAAACATTAGACTATACGTGCAAATCATTACTGCATCTTCTTGCAAATGTGAAAGACGTTGTACTGAGACGAATTTCAGAATCACTTCAGTTAGTTCTTCTGTTTCAATCACAGCAATAACCTCATTTTTATTCTTAATAATTGTTGGGCCTCCTCTAACCCAGTTTGGTCCTACAAAACTCTCTTCCCGATTGCTGCTCCTTCGAGGTCACCATTCGGTAGTGGATATGAAAAGTAAGGAGCGGACAAAAACCATAGAAATATCTCAAGAGTTGAACATATTCTTAATAATATATTGAACATATTCTTTCTATCAATTAACGTCATCCATAGATTACTAAAAATCAAAATTGATATATTCAAAACACACAAAATGTTAATGACCTTTTAGTAGCTTGAAAATATAATAGAAGTTCCAATTTTATTACTGTATGCAAAATTTTTTTACGTTGCATTACTATTTTAACCCTAGAAGGGAAACACGTGGCACTGAGTGCCCAACGTAAATTAGTTTTTGGAATTTCCAGAAGAGGGCTGTACTTAGCGCTCCCACCTCTCCTGACTTTTCTGTCGGGGTAGTTTTATCAGTCATCCCTGTGACCTTCACCTAGGAGACTGCTTACTGTTCATAAAGTTGACCTTGGGGCACTCAGTGCCCCACGTTTCCTTTCGGGTAACTTTGATTAACGCATGCTTCTTTCTCCCTTTCGAGTTTTTGTAAGAGCTAAAGACATCTAAACAACTGACAGGTGTTGTGTGTGCAGTCAATTTGTTTGTACAAAGCATAAATTGGTACTGTGTGCTGATTGCAAGTAGAAATTTTAATTTGTTTTAAGAAACCTCGTGAAAACAGACTTTCAGGATATTACCCCTACCAGCATGGAAAAGAAAAAGTACAAATCTGGATCACTGAAATGCAAAGAGCAACAAGAAACAGAAATGCAGGAATCAGCCAAGCCATGCAGGTCTATTGCAAATTTTATAATACCACAACCCCCCATCCACATCAATGTACAGTTCCGCAACAAATAATAAAGAAGCAAGAAACAATACTCATGGTGACGATGATAAAATGACTTATGATTAGACTAGTTAATTTTTTTATGGGATTTATCTTGGTAAATTCTTAAAATTTCTGCAAATTTACAGAGAGAACTCCTCTCCTTCGTCAGGCAGTCTTTCGTTCAATCTCTGTCATGGTCTTCGGTTACGGTTAAGCTTGGCGGTTACGGCGATTTTGCAAAATGTCTTGCCAGATGTTAGGCAGTGAAAACTCCTTACAGTCTTTAATGATGAAGTTCTGGTATTTTCCAATTTCAAAGTCCCTCTTTCAATTTTCGCTTCAGGAAGTTGGATTGATGTCCAATGACAGTCAAAGAGTCCCAGTCCATGCGGTGTCCGGTTTCTCTAACGTGTCTGTCTAATTCTGTCTTGTTTGAACAATTTTTATTGCTGCCTTGTGTTCCGCGATACGAGTTTCCAGCCTATGACCTGTTTCTCCTATGTAGTATTTTCCACAGCTGCAGGTTACTTTATAAATGGCTCCTTGCATTTTTAACCAAGCTAGGGCAAACATTTTTAGCTTGTTGTCTAAATGAGAGCTAATCTAATATCATATTTACTGCTTATTCTGTTTAAAGATTCAAACAAACCTTTTTGACACATACCTTTTCTTGTGAACCTGAACTCCTGCTTGCTAGTATTTTTTTGTTTATCTTGTTTGAGTAATTTATCTATTTCCTTTTTTAGGTAGTTATTTTCTGTTAGCATTACTTCCAGATCATCCATGTGGGCTTTTTTCATATCTTCTGAGGAAACCAAATTATTTATTTTTTCTAAAAATTGGTTTGCAACATTTTTCTTCATTGAATATGGATGAGAGGAGTTAAAATCTGGTATTTTGTTTGTATCCAAAGGTTTTTTTGTACATTTTTGTGAGGAACTTATCTTCCTGGACATAGATGGTCAAATCCAAGAAGTTTAATTTTCCTTCAGTTTGAACCTCCAAAGTGAACTTAAGGGATCATCTAATTCATTAAAGCACCTTAGAATTTTTTCTGGAAGGTTTTCATCCTTGTTATCGAATATGAATAAGATATCATCCATATATCTGTGATAAAGGCAAAAGTATGAGGGCAGAACCAGTATCTTTTCTTCCAGCTTTCCAACATAGTAATTTGCCAAAAGTGGGGAGCCCATTGCTAATCCAGACTTTTGGAGGAAAAATCTTTTCTCAAATTGAAAATAGTTGTTTTTTAAGGAGAAAATCAGCATTTCAAAAATCCCCACAAGTAAATTTGTTGCTTGATTATGAAAAATAATTTTGTCTGCCAGGTCATCTGCTAAAAATTCTATAAGCTGATCTAAATTAATGCTAGTGTACATAGATACTATGTCTAGGCTACCAATAATAGGAGAATCTAGGGTTGAAAGTTGTTCTAATTTACACTTTAGGGTTGAAGGGTTTTTTTATAATGGAAAGAGGTTACCCAAATAAATCCCATAAAAAAGTTAACTAGTCTGAACATATAATAATCCAGGAAGCCACAGAACAAAGATGATTTTGATTTACAGATGACTTATGAGTTACAAGAACAGGAAAGAGCTACTTTCAATATAGAGTCAAACATGATAGCATCCTTTACTCACCAACCCAGGCCCAGTACTTCTTCTGGCTTTATAAAAGTTCCAGTATCTTTACTACCTGTAGTTGCAACATCTGAACACATAGCTTCAACTAGTTACAGGGAATCAGATATACCGTCAGACATAAATGACTTGGTTTCTTAAGCACATCCTATAAATGAACCTACACAAGAAAATTAAAGATCAACTGCTGGAATCTTCCAATATCCATCACGAGCAAATCTGAAACAGTTTTTTGCTGAATATCCATTTCAGCCACTTGATGACCTGCTATTTGATGCTCGTTTATATGAGAGGAAAATTATGAATGACTCAGTCCCAAGAAAATGGCTAACATATAACAAAGAAAATAGGTGCTTATATTGTTCATACTGCTTGGCCTTTGATGAGTCTCCCAACACTTGTAATCCATCACTCTTTGTATGTGGCTTTAGTGGCTACAGGCATATTAGCGAAATCTTGGCTTTACACGAATCGACAACAACACATGTCAGAAATGTTCAGCAATTTATCAGTGTGGTTACTGATGGCACCTTAGGTATTTTTTTTTTTGTATCTTCACCAATTAAAAATAATAAAGAAGTGTTTTAGCAGAGGAGTATTGTCATGAAGATTATAGACATTATAAAGATGTTAGGCAAGCAAGCACTTCCTTTTCGAGGTCACAGAAATGAATCGGCCTACACTCTGGATAATGAGGTTATGAATCATGGCACTTTTTTTAGCTACAGTGCAGGTTTGTGAAAACACAAGTTTGTCCGTGTCCCCTCACTCCGGAGTATGTGGCTCTCCCAACTGAGTTGCATGGACATAATGTCTCGCTGCAGATTTGTCGTCTTGACACATGTTTTCACCTCTGTAGTATGTCACAAGCTGATGGCAAAATATGACCCCATTATGGCAGCTCACATTTCTGCAGTACAAAACAAGTCTACACAAATAATCAAATGATTAGAACAATAAGGAAAGGCTCAAAATAAAGGCTGTGGTGGACTTGTTACATACCTGAGTAAAACAACTATTAACATGTTAATCTGAATTATGAAGAATATGATACAAGAAAAAATTAGTCAAGAAGTTTCTCAAGCAAAATATTATTCTATTCAAGTTGATTTAATCATCAATCAGTTTAGCATTATTATTCGATATGTGCTTGAAGGTGTTATCTGTGAGCGACTACTTTCAGTTGTGCCAAATAATGATGCTACAGGACAAGGACTTTTTGATCTATTGACTGAAACATTACAGCACTTAAAATTTATCCCAAAACATGTTTATGCGATAGTACAGATGGAGATGCAAGCTACCATGGCCAGCATAATACGAGTAGTTTACAAAGTAAAATTACTGATGTGACTGATCAACATGTTCATATATTGTGCTATGCTCATGTCTTGAATTTGGAGATAACCGAAACAACAAATGTTGCGTGCCTGCAGTTTCATTTTTTAATTTGCTCCAGAATTCAACAATTTTTGTGAAAACATCATACAAGAGAATGGCTGTATGAATAGAAGCTGTTGGAAAACATCTAGGACAAGAAAAAAGGAAATGATTAAAGCTAATTGGTGAGACAAGATGGTCAGGAAAATCCAATGCAGCAACAACTATATTTGGACGTTTTGATGATGCCGCTGTCAGTACTTTTGTAAATCTATTGACATGCTTATCAATGATGCAAGATTCAGACAAGTTTGATGCAAAAACAAAACAAAAAGCAAATGTTATACTTCAAAGTTTTCTAAAGTTTGAAACAATATTGACAGCATTTACTTACTTGTATATCTCTCTATCTTCTGATTCAAGGCTCTTTGAATTGGAAGAGGAACTACAAAGGATCAAGTGGGACATCGCCTTGCTAAGTGAGTTAAGGAGAAAAGGTGAAGATCTCATTGAACTGAAAAGTGGACATCTCTTCTACTATCATGGGACATATATTGGCAGAACTAGTGGCGTTGGATTTATAATAAACAAGAAACTGAAGGATAAAGTTGTAAGAGTTGAAAGTTCCTCTGACAGAGTTGCACGACTTGTTATCCATCTCTCGAGAAGATACCAGTCTCAGATTATTCAAGCTTATGCACCCACCACAAGTCATCCGGATGAAGAGATTGAAGAATTTTATGAGGAAATTCGTCATCTAAATAATAAAGGCAAGCAGCACTTGAAGATCATTATGGGAGATTTCAATGCAAAAATAGGGCAACAGCAACAGAATGAAACTTCGGTTCGTAAATTTGGTTATGGGAACAGACATCAACGTGGAAATACTCTCATAGAGTTTGCAGAAGCAGAAAGATTTTTCATCATGAACTCCTTTTTCAAGAAACAGCTACACAGGAAATGGACATAGACACATCCGAATGGGACGACAAGGGAAATTGTTTTTATTATGTGTAACAAAAAATTCGTGATCGACTGCAGTGTGCTAAACAAGTTCAGCACAGGTAGTGACCTAGAATGGTGAGATGTAAAATGCACCTCAACACTAAACTCGAACGTAGCAAGCTCATAAGACAAACAAAATGTATTGTCATAACCAACCTTAAAAAACATACCATCAAGTTGGAACTGAGGAACAGATTCTCTGCATTAGAAGACCTAACATCGGAAGAAGTGGATATTTCTGAAGTTAACAGAGAACTCACCAAGGCTCTTATGAAAACAGCAACAAAAATAAGTTGTACTAAGAACAAGTTACATATGAAGAAATTATCAGAAAAAACCGAAATTCTGATGCAAAAAAGAAGAGAGGTGAGGGTAACTAAAGGAGATGACTTCCAAAGTGGAATATTTAGAGCTATGCAAGACAGTGCGAAAAAGTATCACCACAGACATAAGGAAATTCAATTGTGAACTAGTGAGGAAAGTAACTGAAAACAACCAAAGCCTGAAGAGAGCAAATATACATCTGAGTAAGGAAAGAAAACAGATTATGGCTCTGAGAAAAGAAGATTGTTCTGTAACAAGAAATAGAGGCAAAATTTTGACAAGAGTGAAATATTTCTACTCAAAGCTATATGAACAGGATGATACATGTACTCCAGACATTACGAAAGGTACCAGTACCAGAGTTCTTCCGTCCCCTCCCAGCAGAAGTTGCTCATGCAATCAAGAACATGAAACGGGGAAAAGCTCCAGGAGAAGATGGAATTACCGTAGACATCATACAAGAAGCAAGTGGAAAAATTGAAACAGTTCTCGCCCAAGTTTTCACTCCGTGCCTTAATGAAAGGAAGATTCCTGAGGATTGGAACAATGCTACAATGATCCTGCTACATAAAAAAAGGTGACATTGAGGATCTCAAGAACTACAGACCTATCAGCCTCCTATTGGTGGTTTATAAAATCTTCACTAAAGTTCTTTCACACCGCTTGAAGGTAACACTGGACATGGCTCAACCGAGAGAACAAGCTGGATTCAGGAGTGGCTGCAGCACTATAGATCATATCCACGTACTGAGAGAACTAATTGAAAGAGCGAGGGAATATGATTAGGAAAAGGCCTTTGATTCATTGAAACCATCAGCAGTTACAATGGCTTTGAAATCTTGCGGTATTGAAGATGCATACATTAATATTATTTATAACATCTATGAAAATGCAAGTGCAAAGATTCGGCTATTTGAGAATACAGCACCCATAAGAAATTGGAAAGGGAGTGAAGCAAGGCGACACGATATCTCCCAAACTCTTTAATGCCATTTTGGAAAATGTCTTTTAATTACTGAACTGGGAAAACAAATTGATAAAGATTAATGGATATTATCTAACTCACCTTCGTTTTGCTGATGACATAGTCGTTTTTGCAACTACCCCATCAGAGCTGCAGAGTATGATCCAGGAACTTGCTGACAAGAGTAAAGAAGTGCAATTAAAAATGAACTTTCAGAAGACAAAAGTGATGTACAATGCTTTTACAAGAAATGAAGATTTATCAATTGATGGGGAAAAGCTGGAGATAACCAATACTTACATTTATCTTGGACGGCAGATATCAAGTGAGGGTCACATTGATGAAGAAATTAATCGGTGTGTAAAACTTGCCTGGAGAGCTTTTGGAAGAAACAGTATAATATTCAAGAGCAATGTGCGATCATAAAAGTGTTTGATCAGTGCATCTTTCCAGTACTTACGTATGGTGCAGAGACGTGGACCTTAACTAAAAGAGACATACAAAGACTGCAGACAACTGAAAGAAGCATGGAGAGGTGCATGCTTGATGTAACCAGGAGAGATAAGAAGAGGAACTCGTGGATCAGAAGAATGACAAGAGTGGAAGACATCATGATCAGAGTTAAATCCCTGAAATGGCAATGGGCTGGACATGTTGCCAGAAGGACAGACCATCGATGGACAGCCGAAATTTTAGACTGGATTCCAAGGGGCAGGAAAAGACCCAGAAGAGGACCACACAAGAGATGGGTGGATGAAATTTAAAAGTATGCGGGAGTAACATGGAGGAGACTGGCACAAGACAGACTGTTGTGGAAGAATCTTGGGAAGACCTTTGTCCAACAGTGGATTGATAATGGTTGATGATGATATATTTGAAACTACAGCCTATCAAACTATTTACAGACAAGCGGTTTAGATATGTTTACCGCATGGAGTTTAATTGATTTAGCTACAACAAAGTTGATGGAACAGACAAGAACATTTGATAATGGAAATTTGTAAATAAATGCAATGACAAGATTTTTTTTTAAGTTGGAGGTTTAACGACCACCGTAAGCAACTCGATGGGCTATAAGCAGTCGTCCGTCCCTAATTTAGGGCCACTGGTTCCAGGGAAGGGAGAGAGCCAGCGTTGTAAGACAAACGCAACATCCATGCCTCACCGGGATTCGAACCCCGACCCTTCTCTGACAAATGGTTATAAGCCAGCGCTTAGACCACTGTGCCACCAGGGCAGCTGACAAGATTTCACAGTTGAATATGGATGAAAATCAAACATTGGAAATTGACTCTTTGGAAACAATGTTGCCAGTTAAGAGACAGAGGAAGAAGAAAAGAATGGCAGATGAGCTTATAGATGATGAAGGTAATTTCTCAGATTCTGTAGCTGAATTTCGAGAAAATATGTTGAACATAATAATGGACCGCATTGTCCAGTCACTAGATTCACGCTTTGTACAACACAAAAAGTTATATAAAGATTTATCGTGCTTGGACCCTGCAAAGTTTAAAACTATTGCAGAGAAGTGCCTTGAAGATGAAGCATTGGAAGGCATTATTAAGCTGTCTCCACAAATAAACAGATATCAAGTAATATTAGAATTGTTTTCTTTTGCTTCAAACTTTGATGTATTAAAGCTATTGCTTAATGATGGTGAGAATATGCATTCCAGCTGCAACAAGTGTAAAATTTGTAGCAGCACTTGCCCATCGTGTGTACTAAAAATTCTGGCATCCAACAAACTTCATGACAAGGCATATGATAACCTTTATTAACTTTATAAAGTCATTTGCACAGTATCAGTTACTCAAGTCCAATGTGAGAGGGCCTTTTCAAAGCTAAAGATCATAAAGACAAGGCTAAGAAATTCACTGTCTGAGGAGAACCTGAAATCATACATGTTGCTATCCATTGAAAAGGAATTGTTAGATGAAGTGGATGCAGAATCAAATATTGACAGATTCGCACAATCATCTAGTGAATTCAAGGGATTGCTCTTAATATAGTGGACTGCATGAAATATGCTTTTGAACTACCTGTTAATGTGTGAAATGCTCAGTACAAGCAAACTTTTAAAAAATATCAACCATTTATTTAAAATGGAAAAGAAAATAATTTAAAAATTCAATTATAACAATCTGTATTTACATTTAGTATGTACTGTAACTGCAAGTAATATGTACAGTGTATGTACCCTGTAATTACTAAAAAAATATAAATTTATTTCGCAAAAATTTTAATTGTACCCTCAAAACTCCGGTGTAGTAACACTGTCATACCGCCAATTCTCGTTCCACAGGGTTTGGTGTACGGTGGTGACGAGAAGGCTGAGCTCCTTGCTGGTGCCTTGGAGGAGCAGTTCTCACCTCATGTCATCCAAAATCCTAGTCACATGGATAGGGTAATGGAGGCTTTAGCTGCATACGATCTTGATGATACAAACAAGGTCACCACGCCTGTTAGTTACCTCGAGGTAACTCGACACATCAAAAAGCTAAAGGCGAAAAAAGCTCCCAGAAGAAATGGAGTTTCGGCAAGAGCTGTTCAACTGCTCTCTAAGATCACTGAAGCGAAGAAAGATTTCCGTCTTTAGCACGATTTAATGATTAAAAGATGAGAAATATATGCAATTAAAAACAATTAAAACCATGAGCACTTTCGAGGCAGCGGCTGCCTCTTCTTCAGATGTAATAAATAGATACACATTTAATCTATATATAATATAGATCATTGCATTGTGGGAAGCATGGTAAGTTAACCAATAGTAATCTACATGCGTCAAAAATGTTGCGTATACTGTTGGCCCAATGGTCTGAAGAAGAAAACATGGAAATATATAATAGAAATAAATGGTGTAGGGTGAACATTCAATTTTAAGTTTATATTACAATTTATAATTTACATTTTTAATAAGGGATTATATATTTCTCATCTTTTAATCATTAAATCGTGCTAAAGACGGAAATCTTTCTTCGCTTCAGTGATAAATGTCGCACGAGTCTTCAATATTTGTTGCTCATTGTACCGCATAATTATAGTTATTCAATATTCAAATTCACATAAGCATGTGGAAAGCAGCAGTATCTACTTTTAGAAACCTGCATCTCAGCTTGGCCAAGGAGGAAACACACTTATATTTTCTGCTAAATTGTAGGGACTTGGGAGTGATTCCACGATTTCTGCAAATCCATACTCAACGACTATCATGGCATGACAACAGAATACTCAGGATTGCCGAAAATAAAAGGCTATCAAGGGTTATACGCAACAAAAGAGGTTTATTGGATCTTCTAAACCGTAAGAGCTACTTTGCTTACCTAACCTTTGTCAAAAATGAACACCCAGCTATCGTAGATCAGGGGCTCACCATTACTTCTGCTAATTTAAGGAATGAAATCGAGACTCTGACTTGCACCCATATCAAGAAACTGTGTATGTTAGTCGACAAAAGTGTCGGAAAACAAACTGACTACCGTCGTACCTACCATGGTAGCCCGGAACACCCAGCTCTAACAAAGTTTAAAAATCTCAGTAATATTGAAATTAACAGTCTGCAAACCAAGGCCTTAAATAAGGGAGCAAAATTCTCTTATCCACCAAAGAAAGGATCCATACTGAACACTATTACCCAGGTGGAAAGCATAGTTAAATGTATTCCTGAACAGCATAAGGATTACGCCAGAGTGATAATGGCCCATACCTTACAACATGACTCTTGTTACCCTATCCCACAACCTGATCTTATTCAAGAGCAGAGACAATTGGTTGAACTCAAAAATAATAATGACTTGTCTATTGTGCTTGCAGACAAATCTAGTCAGATTGTGTTGTTGAATAATTGTGACTATGTTAAAAAAATGCATGAAGTTATTAACACTATTCCACACAAAACCATTCAAAGTGATCCTAGTCAGGCCACGGTAGCGGCTCTTCAAAAACTTAAAAAGGCTTATTCTTTTCCTGAAGGTTTTTCACATGCATTCACCCCTCCCCCCGGCTATCGTGTGCCTGATATGTTCGGACGGGTTAAATTGCATAAAGAGAATTTTCCCATTCGTCCTCTGGTGTCAGGCTATGTTAGCCCCACCAGACCCTTAGAAAAAGCCTTGGCACAATATTTAGCCCCTTATACAGTGGATTCACTTTATTCTATTAAAAGTTCCACAAAGGCTATAGAAAGACTGCGATCGCTTCAGCCACAATCGCAGCCTTTCATTTTGGCATCTCTTGATGTGGTCTCATTGTACCCTAATGTACCTGTTGAGGCCACACATCAGATTATTGAGGCAAAACTTGCTGATTCCCATATCCCGAGTTCAGAAATTAATGCTAATATGAACGCACTTCTTCTTGTTAAGAAACGTTCATATTTCAAATTTAAAGACAGCCTTTATCAACAGTTGGAGGGCTCCCCATTGGGTTCCCCCTGTCTGCTGTTCTAGCTGAAATTTTGTTACAGCACATTGAAAATCAGGTCATTGGTTCCTTCCCTCACCGCCCGTTGCTTTATTTAAGGTACGTTGACGACATCCTGGTTGCATGGCCTCACAACCGGGATGATTTACACTTATTCGCCAACGAACTATCATCCATGTTCCCAACTATCAGGCTCACGATAGAATTTGAAGCTAATAACTGCTTACCTTACTTGGATATTCTTATTCGTAAGGACTATAGCCTTAACTGCATTACCACTTGTGTATATAGAAAACCCAGTCATACACCTGTTTTAATACCTTATCATTCATCACACCCTAAACAACATAAGTTGACAGCATTATTCTATTTGTTTAGAAGAGCTCACTCACATTCATCAACTAATGAATTATTTCAGCAAGAAGTTAACTACATTTTTGGTTTGGCTGAGCAATATGAGTTCCCTAAATATCTGATTAGGCAAGTGTTTGGCAAGGTCAAATATGCCCTACATACTACCCTGGTAAGAAACTCCAACTGCAATTCCATATATGTTGGCTCTATGCAATACAATCCACATTTAACGAGAGCCTTAACACAACTATGTAAACCATATGACTTGAAGTTTGGTTCACGCACATGAAACTTATTTTCAGTAGTTCGTAAGGATCGTGAACGTAATAGCAAAATGGGACAGTGGGGTATTTACAATATCCCTCTGGTTAAGGCAACTACAAGACAAGCAGCTTCTAATTATGTGGGTTCTACAAAACGCAGTATTGCATTACGAATTAAAGAACACAAATACAATATTAAAACAGGCATGTATTGTACATCACTAGCCAAATCTGTTACACAAGATGATCTTAATCCCGACTGGAGCAATGTTAGAATAATTAATACTCCTAGTAAACCTGGTGATCTTTTAATTGCTGAAAGTGTGTATATAGAGGCCTCCGGTGAGCAATGTTGTAATGAACATGCCCCCTATAAGTTACATAACGTTTGGAAATCCCTTATTAAAAATGTAAATTATAAATTGTAATATAAACTTAAAATTGAATGTTCACCCTACACCATTTATTTCTATTATATATTTCCATGTTTTCTTCTTCAGACCATTGGGCCAACAGTATACGCAACATTTTTGATGCATGTAGATTACTATTTGTTAACTTACCATGCTTCCCACAATGCAATGATCTATATTATATATAGATTAAATGTGTATCTATTTATTACATCTGAAGAAGAGGCAGCCGCTGCCTCGAAAGTGCTCATGGTTTTAATTGTTTTTAATTGTATATATTTCTCATCTTTTAATCATTAAATCGTGCTAAAGACGGAAATCTTTCTTCGCTTCAGGGATTAATGTCGCACGAGTCTTCAATATTTGTGGCTCTCTAAGAGCTGGATTCTAGTACTGGTGGAGATTTTCAACGAGTCTCACCGGCTGAAGTATTTCCCCAGGGACTAGAAAAAGGCAGTGGTAGTGGTGTTGCCCAAACCTGGAAACAATCATACCTTACTTGAGAACAACCGTCCAATATCTCTCTTGCCCATCCTGGGTTAGCTCCCGCAAAGGGTCGTACTCTCTAGGCTTCTAGAGTTCTGTAAAATTAATGGTGTGATTCCTGACAAACAGGGTGTTTTCCGGGCGGAGCATGCTATGACCACCAGTTGATCAGACTTACGGAATTCGTTTCTGAAGGACGAGATAAGATCCACTGCTGTCTTCCTGGACATCAGCAAGGCTTTTGACTACGTTTGGCATGATTTGCAGGAGCTTCGATGCCCTCACCCAGTGGTTAAACTGATTGGCTCATACCTCAACAGCCGCAGTTTTACTGTTAAGATTAAATGTAAGCTTTCTTCGTTCCTCAATGTTCGGTTCTTGGACCAACGCTGTTCTCCATTTATCTGCACCACTTACCCAAATCCAAACAAGGGCAGGTCATGATGTATGCAGATGATACAGCTGCTGTCATCAGGTCCCTGAACAAAGGCAGAGCTGGGAAGCTCCTCCGGGACTTTCTCTCTCAGCTGGAAACATACTACACTAACTGGCGGATCAAGATCAATCCGTCTAAGAGTAGTGCGCTGTTGCTTTTTGGATCTCTCCAAGGAGTACCGAAACTCGTTATGTTTCAAGAGACAATCGCCTGGGCTACTTCCACTAAGTACCTATAGCTCCAACTAGATTGTCGACTTTCGTGGGTGGCGAACACCAGATACCACACGAATAAAGCTAGACAAGGCCTTGGGCAGCTAGCTCCAGTACTCCACGGGAGAAGCTTCCTTACAACACGGCACAAAGTACTGCTGTACAAGACGATCGTCAGGTCGGTGCTTACCTACACCTCCCCCATCTGGATAGGTATTAGTAGGAATCGGCGAGAGAGAATAGAGAGGAGGGTGCAGAGCCGAGCACTTCGTATGATCACTGGGGCTTCCCCTTGGACCCCACTTCGGAACCTGAGGAGCAGACTTGGAATTGAGAAGGTACATGCGTTTTTTTACCAGATTCGCCAAGAAGTTCTTCAAGAAATTGGAAGCCCACCCTAATGGAATTGTTAGGGGCCCGGTTGATTACAATCCCAGCGAATTCCTTAGGTATCCCAGAACTAAGACGGCAATCGTTGACTCCCTTGAAAGAGAGAGTAAGTTTGTGAACAACGATAGGGTTAGTTTTAACCATCCCCAGTGGCGTCGGCGGCCGGGGTGATGTTGTGGTTTTCTGTGATGTGCGGTGCTTGGTTCTCCCCTTTCCCCCGGACTGGTGTTACGGTTCACAGTTTGAAAGATATGTCACCCTTTTTTTCCTTTCACTCATTTTTCTGTTTATCTTTCCCATTGAGTTCACTTACTCAGACCGCCTAGCTTCCTATTTTTAAGGGTAGTTTTAGACCTGGGGTCAGACATTCCCTTCCTAAAACTTCTTCAAATATCGTATTGTATTTAATTGTACCTTTTTTCCACTTATGTATTTTTTGAAAATTTTATTTATTTCTTATAAAAATTCAATGATAATCTTATAGTTGTGGGTCTCAATATTTTTAGACACATAGTCTTATAGTTGTGGGTCTCAATTTTTTTAGACACTTTGTCTCCTGGCAACCAATATTTTTAGACACAGTCCGCCACTGCTCACCATTGATGGATCATGCCTACCCCTATGGAAAAATTCATCTATGCTTGCAACACCTCAAAATAAAGCTCTTACAATTTACCGGAAGTCTATATATCTATCATTATGGTTCTTTGTCTTGCAATGACAATATTCCTTTATACATTCCTTCCTCCTGGAAATCCTTACTTTGCAAATTTCCTCAAGATCACATGAAGAACTCTCCATCCAATAATGACTCTGAACAGAAGTTATAGACTGGCGTCATATAATGTCGTACGTTATCTCTTACGTCATCACAACTACTTTAATTAAGTAAATGTAAACTCGTTACTCTCCATCTGTAATATAGTTAAACATCTGAGGATGAACCCACTGTGGGTTCGAAAGGTCTCATGTTCATATGTATTTTAAACTTTTTAGTATTAAACTAATTTGTATAAGCTTTAGGAGTTCATTAAGTTTTAAAATCGTATGAAGACGGCGTGTGTTCTAGTCGTTTTACATTACTACACGAAAAACATATTAATCTCCAAGTGTCATATCATTTCGTTTTTGTTGAAAAGAAACCCAATTCTTTTTGACTACAAAGCTAGCGACTGTACTCTTGGCCAGACGAACTGTGTCCAGGACTTGGGAGTTACATCTGATTCCAACTTGAACGTTAAAAACCATATCCAAAGAATTGTATGTTCAAACTATAGAAATCCTGGGTACATTATGCTGCTTTCTAAGAGTTTTTCCAATCCTCAGACACTTATTCGCATTTTTGAGACTACGGTCCGACTTTCAGTAGAGTATAGTGAGCCTCGTCACACTACTAAATAAAATTGAGAAAGTACAAAATATATATATATATATATATATATATATATATATATATATATATTCTATGAAAATGTAGTGCAAAGATTCGGCTGCCTCACCACAAATACACATAAAAATTGGAAAGGGAGTGAGACAGGTGACACCATACTCGAAGTTTTTAATGCCACATTGAGCCGGAAAATGTCTTCAATCATCAAACTGGGAAAAACAAAGGATAAAGATTAATCGGGAGATTATCTAACCTTTCACCTTCCTCGCTTTGCTGATGACGTGAGTTACTTTTGCACCACCCCAATCAGGAGTCTGCAGAGTATGATCCAGAATCCTTGGGCTGACAAGAAAAAGTGAAGGATAAAACTTCAGAAGACAAAAGCATGTTCATCGCTTTCTACAGCTGAAATGAAGATTTTATCGCAATTGATGGAGAAAAAACTGGAGATAAACAGATACGAGATGTTTATCCTGACATGATATCAAGTGAGGGTCAAATTGATGAAGAAGACCGGCGCAGTTGTTCGGAAGAAATGGCTTTTTGGTAAAGAAATACATACCTTCAAGAGCACAAGTGCCAATATGCCCTCAAAGAAAAGGTTTGATAGCAGATGTGGTGGAGAGACGGGATCTTTAATTCCAAAAAGAGACATAAGCGCTGCAGATAACTCAGTGAGTTAGCATGGCATGCTTGGTGCACACCAGGAGAGATAAGAAGAGGAACTCATGGATCCCGGTAAAAATGCCCAGAGTTGGTTAAGACATCCTGATGACAGTATAGTCCTCGTGAAATGGCAACAGTAGTGTGACGACTGCCACAATGAGATTATAGATAGAGACAGCTGAAATTTTAGATTGACTTGCTAGACAGGAAAGACCTTAAGGAAAGAGTGCAGGGCGGGTGGATGAAATTGGGTGAATATGCGGGAGTGACATGGAGTGATGACTGGCTAATGATGATCTGCTGTGGAGTCAAACTGGGGAGACCTTCGTCTAGCAGTGGATTGATAATGGTTGATAACAAAAGGATGATGATTGTCAACCACATTATCAAATCCACTGCTGGACGAAGGTCTCCCCAAGTTTCCTCCACAACGTGTCTGTCTTGTGCCAGTCTCCTCCATGTCACTCCTGTATACTTTCGAAATTCCATCCCACCCATCTTCCCATGTGGTCTTCTTCTGGGTCTTTTCCCTGTCCCTTGGAATCTAATCTAAAATTTCAGCTGTCCATCGATGATCTCATCCTTCTGCAGCAGTATGTCCAGCCCAGTCACAGCACATTTCAGGGATTTAACTTCAGATCATGATGTTCTTCCACTCTGGTCATTTTTTTGGATCCACGCAGTTCCTCTTCTTATCTCTCCTGGTTATGCTAAGCATGTGTACCTTTCCATGCTGCTTTGAGTTGTCTGCAGCCTTTGTATGTCTCTTTTAGTTAAGGTCCAATGCTCTCCACCATGCTAGCACTGGAAGATATACTGATCAAACACTTTTCTTTAAGACATAATGGCATATTGCTCTTGATCAAATTATGCTGTTTCTTCCAAAAGCTCTCCAGGCAAGTTTTACGCCGATTAATGGCAATGTGACTTACTGATATCTGTTGTCCAAGATAAACGTTACGTGTCTGTTATTCCAGCTTTTTCCACTGAATCGATAATCTTCTGCTTCCTTTGTAAAAGCATTGAACATCACTTTTGTCTTTGTACGCTGGACTTTTACCTTCTGTCATGAATGTGACTCTGCAGCCTTGATACAATATTAGTTGCAAAATGACGACATCAGCAAAACGACAAAGCGATAACTCTACGTATTTTCCCCAGTTCAGCCGACTGAAAACACCCTCCAATGTGGCATCTAGCAGTATTCTCGACACCTTCTACATTCAGTAGTTTTATTTTATTTTTTTATCTTTTCTCCTTTTACTCACACAGGTAGATACATAACCTTTTCTATGTTGTACTAGGTGTGAGTCAAAATTATATATGTATTTTTTTGCTTAGGTATCTTCTTTATAGAATGTGAATTCTGAATTTTCAAAACTGCTGCGTTGCGCGTTTTGATCTTCAGGTTATTTTGCAACCTTCGTTTTAAATTCTAAAGGTTTTCCTTAGTCTTCAGTTTTGCTCTTAAGTATATATATATATATATATATATATATATATTTACGACACCTTTTTCAGAGATCTACAAGAGTTTATATCGCGGATATCCCGACTGCTGACCTCTCAACATTCAAGAAGGAAGGCTCTCCAACTTAAGTTTCTGTACGGTAAAACTAATGGAGAGACAGATGATATTTTAATTGTAAACCGATTAAATTTTCGTGTGCCACGTTCACCAAGGACAAAATGGGAAGTATTTGCTGTGCCATTCTGCAGGAGAATTTATAGACTTTACAACTCATGTGAAAAATGTCCGGATATTTTAATTTAAGTTATGATTTCTTTTGTAAAGCATGTTTTGCTAGATTGTAATTATCACTTTTAATGCACTATGATGTTAACGCACAATGATGTTATAGCAATCTGTGTAACTAGATCTGCTGTCTGTAGGAATGTGCTTACAAAATAAATAAACTTTGTTCATGGCTTTTTTTTTTAATATCGATGCCCCACGTATTCTGCGTTTCAAAAATCACGTGCTCCAATGTCTCAGAATTATGAGAGTAAATAGCAGAAAACGGATAAAATTTTACTTTGATTTGACTGTCGGTAAGGACATTTCTGAGAACAAAAGCAAGTCGATTTATTTGACTAACATTGGGTGTGTAGTGTGGAATTAACAGTCAAAGAGAAGTACAGGGTGTGCCATATAAAAGAGGCCCGAATATAATGAACGACAACAGTCAGGCAATGTTACTATACATGGTAAAGAATAGTTGAAATGACAGAAAACAGGAGTAATTTGCCTGCGTTTACAACAGTTGCTGAAAGTGCTGTCCTCCGACATCAAGACACAGCTGCACACGACGGATCATGTTCGTAACGCGCCACAACTCATCGGCAGTAATCTGGGCTATGGCATCCGTAATGTTCACTTTTAATTCATCAAGGGTGTGAAGATTAGTTGCGTACACTTTCCCTTTCAATGCTCCCCACATATAAAAGTCACAGGTGGAGAGATCGGGTGTTCTGGGTGGCCATAGTCCCTTCCATACAGTTCTGTCCTTCCCAAATACTTTATGCACAGCACGTAGACTATTCCGCGCAGTATGCGCCGTTGCACCATCCTGCTGAAAGAAAACATATGTTCGCTCTTCTGTAAATGAGGCAACAAATGGGTTGAACAGTTGCTGAATATAGCGCTCTGAGTTGATGGTGTCAGTGAAAAAGAATGGGCCGACTGTCCTCTTCCCAGACACAGCACACCAAACGCCTATCATTTGGTCGTACAAAGGAATCTCCATTGCCCGTTTGAGATTCGTGTTGGTCCAAATCCTGCTGTTTTGCGCATTAACATATCCGGACAGATGGAACCATGCTTCATCTGTTGTGTAATAAAGTGTTTGGTCCATTTCACCGCTGACAGTGGTCTCCTGAAACCACTTACAATATTGCATCCGTTTTGCATAATCAAAAGTTTTAAGTTCTTGGAGCGCCATAACTTTGTACGGCTGAAAATGCATATCCACTTTGAGTATGCGTCGGCATGACGTGACAGTTATTCCCGTTGCAGACAATAATCGACGAATCGACTTCCGAGGGCTTTGTAATATCATTGTGCACACATCCTTGATATTGTCTTCAGTACGAATTTTCTTGGGATTGTTTCTTTTCCTGTTGCACACCGTGCCGGTTTCACGAAATTTCCGCACTAACTTCTGTACCACTGATTTCGCCAGTGCTGCACAATGTGGAAATTTTTCTGTAAAGAAATACTGTTCCACAATAAAAATCCGCTGTACCGTACTTAAAAACCATTTCCATTGCCTTTGTTCTCCCTTCACTTACACTTATGACCGCGTACCTACACTGCTCTGGCTGTTACTAACCACTCTGGAGAATTCCTTTGCAGCTGTACACGCAGAAACCGGTTAGAAGTGGAACAAAGCGGTTTTAACTGGAAACCCGCCAAACAAATTTAATCCGCCTAACAACGTCTGGCCACGGGGGCCTCTTTTATATGGCGCACCCGGTGTGTCGCAGTTTTACTTCGTTGCTAAAACAAATTTCTTTGTCACGCATTATCGTTAAAAATTCATCGCAAATTGTGCTTGACAAATAACTCACACATCCTTTTCCTTTGCATATTTCTTCATATGATTTGGTAGAAAAGTGGCAAATTCTGCAAGTTACTCCAAACAACGAAAGTTCTTACGGTTTGCGACGCCCAAGAAATGCCAATCCCTGAGAAGTAAGAAACGTGATTGATGCAACCACCCTTATGAAAATGTTTCTCCAATAATTGTCTTCCACTTTCTAGGGGTCGGAGTTGTCCTGAAATTCCTGAAGTTCCTGATTTTTATTTTTTTGTCCTGAAATGTCCTTATTTTTGTTCTATATCCTGCAAATATGAGTGTAATCCTGAAATTTTAAGAATAAATGGTAAACTATGTATAGTGATTCATCATCTAGCGTTTACAAGTACCGCGTGAATAAAAAAATGGAACAGAGGTACTCTTTCGTTGTGACGTCATCGCCAAGAACTCTCCGTCTTGTAATTTGCGATGTACGCGAACGCGTTCCCGCTTTTGTGAGATTGTTCGAGAATCGAAGTTGCCGTGAAATCTCTTCCTACGGAGGACACCCAGAGGTGCCAACCATTACGGAATCTCCGTAATTATTACGGATGACTAACGAAAAATGACTGATATTCAGATTTTCGCTGTTATTAAGAAAGTTTTACTGGCTTTGTAATTAATCAATGTAAAAAAAAGCCTCTGAACAAAGTTCGTAACTCAGCTCTGTGTTTCTTTTTTTTTTTTTTAAGAGGAGGAGGAATTTGTTTTGCTTGTTTTTGAAAGAGTGCGAAAAAAAAAAAAAAGCAGGGTGCCGGGCCGAGATTACGTAGGCCCGGCGTGCTTCTTTCGCCGTGGCCCGGGATTACGTCGGCCCGAAGCATCTGAATAAATTTCGTGACGCAGCTCTTTGTTTCTTTTTTTCCCCTGAGGAGAAATAATGTTTTTTTGCTGCTTTGAAAGTTAAGTGGAAAGAAAGCACGGCACCAGGCTGGGATTACATAGGACCGGCGTGCTTCTTTCGCCATGACCCAGGATTACGTTGGCCCGGCGCGCTTCTTTCGCCGTGGCCCGGGATTACGTCGGTCTGAAGCCTCTGAATAAAGTTCGTGACGCAGCTCTTTTTCTTTTCTTTTTTTTTTTTTTCCCGAGGAGAAAGAATTTTTTTTTGCTTCTTTGAAAGCTAGAAAGCTAACTGGAAAGAAAGCACGGCGCCATGCCGGGATTACGTAGGACCGGCGTGCTTCTTTCGCCGTGACCCTGGATTACGTTGGCTCGGACGTGCTTCTTTCGCTGTGGCTCGGGATCGCGTCGGTCCGATGCCTCTGAGTCAAGTTCGTAACGTAGCTTTTTTTTTTCTTTTCGCCGGGCCAGGATAATGTCGGCCCGAAGCCTCTGAACAAAGTTCGTGACGCAACTCTTTGTTTTATTTCTAATTTTTTTTTTTTTTTAATGAGGAAGAATGTGTTTTGCTTGTTTGAAAGCTAAGTGGAAAGAAAGCACGGCTTCGGGCCAGTATTACATCGGCCCGAAGCCTCTGAACAAAGTTCGTGACGCAGCTTTTTTTTTTCTAATTATTATTTTTTATTTCTTTCTGAGGAGGAGGAATTTGTTTTGCTTGTTTGAAAGCTAAGTGGAAAGAATGCACGGCGCCGGGCCCCGGGATTACGTCAGCCGTTATCATTTGGAGCTTTCTCGTGGTCGATGCACAAACTGAGCAGAAATGGTTGTGGGGGTTGCTTTCCCCTTCTTCCTCCGGAAACGGAAGTTAGTTGGAGTGAAGATTTCTCCCGTAATCGTAATATTTTCTCGCGATGTTCCTTCTGCCCAGTATTTTTCTTAAATATCCATTTATTCCATAAATACTTACATTTCAGCTTAAAAATGGAGGAAAGAGTTTTCCAAAACGGTAGACGGTCGAAGCGAAGATTTCTCCTGTAATCATAATCCCCCGCGATGTTCTGACTATCTTGTGTTGTTAAACGTTACACATGACTATATTTTGAAGAAATTCTGACTGAAAAGTGAATTTCTGCTGCACGCAGGTTTGCTGATATAGGAATTAGTATGGAAGAAGCTTCATTTTCTTCAGTAATGTACTTTGCAAATATTTTCTCAGCTGCTGTTGTTAGTGACAGTGATCTGGACAAGTTGGAATTGGAGTTTGCCTTATGTCAGATTGATGAATTGAAAGAAGGTGTTTCGAATAGTCCACAATTGATACCGCATGATCAAAGATTTTAAAAATGGCTGGTGCAATTGGTGCTAAAAAGTATAAAGTTTTACCACACCTGATACATGCTATCTTGTTGTGCAACACAGTAATGCAACCGCGGAAAGAATTTTTAGCATTGTACGTAAGAGTAAAACAAAGTTTATGCCAAACCCCACTGAAATTTTAGGGGCGTTGTTAGCCTTAAAAGCAAAAAATTCCTGCTAACAACTGGGCAATAATATAGAAAACTTTTAGTAAAAGAATAACATTTATGCATTTGTACCAATATTCGATTTGATTTACCTGCCAGGTCCGCCAAAATATGTCCTGAAATTGTCCTGAAAATTTTTTTTTTGATCGCTCCTACCCCTGTGCTTTTTTATTATATCTGTATCAGTCCGGCCTTTATCTTGAGAACATATGCAAAAAATTGAACACAGCATGTAGGCCTACACTGAAGAGCAATTGAATTTAGAGACAGCTGGCGTTATGCAAATGTGGCGCTGTGGGCGGCCCTGTAAACGAAACGACAGGACGTATGCAGTGATCCGACAATATAAGGAGTGATGCGACGGGAATCAGTAAGAGTCGGACGCAGTATGGGTAAGACGAAGGATCTAAGTGCATTTGATCGTGAACAAATTGTCGGGGCCCGACGAATGGGTCACTCCATCTCGGAAGTCGTGCAGGCACTGGGATTTTCACGAGTCACTGTGTCACGGGTGCACCGTGAGTACATCGAATCCGGTAAAACCATCCTTACAAGGGCCAACTGCCGTGGACAACAGCGTGTGGATGAGCGGGGTCATCGTCGGCTAGTTAGCATTGTAACAGCGAATAGACGGGCCACAGTGCAAGAAATCACTCGGGAATTTAATGCTGGTGCACAAAAACGTGTAAGCAGCCACATCATCCAGAACCATCTCCTCGCAATGGAGTACAGAAACCATCGTCCCACGAGGGTACTGCTGCTGACCGCACATCACAGGGTGCAAAGATTAGCATGGGTGCGGGAACATCGCCACTGGACCCTAGACATGTGGAAAAATGTTGCCTGGACTGATGAGTCGAAATTCACGTTGGTACATGCGGATGGCAGGATACGAGTACGGCGCAAACCACATGAAGCGATGGATCCTTCTTGCCAGCAGGGTACTCTTCAAGCTGGTGGGGGTGGCATTCTCGTCTGGGGACTTTACGTGGACTGAAATGGGACCCCTGGTACGTGTGACATCGTCCCTCACAGGTCAACGTTACCGGGATATCCTGGACGACCATTTGCTCCCGTTTGTGCGTCTTCAACATCCCACTGGGGACCTCATCCTGCAACAAGACAATGCACCGTGACATCGCTCCCGAATTGTATCCGAATGGTTGGATGAACACTCCACCGACGTGACCTCGCTTCCTTGGCCAGCTAAGTCACCTGACATCAATCCCGTTGAGCACATCTGGGACGCCATCAAGAGAGATGTTCGAGGCTCTGACCCCCCTCCATCAAATGTTCGTGAACTGTGGGAGCTTATTCAGGGCTCGTGGATCCGTATGGTTTCCCAACGCTTCCGGTGTCTTGTCGAGTCCATGCCGAGACGAATCGCCGCCGTCATCAGGGCGAAAGGTGGTGATACACGTTACTAGACAGGTATCTCTAATTCAATTGCTTTTCGGTGTATATGATCGCGTGATTTTCCATGATTTGAAATTTTGATTGATATAGTTTTCCAGTCTGAACAACCGTGCGTTGAAAACTATACTCGGGGCAAAGCTATCCTGGCAATGAGGCCGAAGCTACGGTGACCTTTTCACTCCTAGTATTACTCCGCACTACTGGTGTGTAATTAACCTTCACTCGGAAAACTTCTCCCACAAGGCCTCAGGGCTGTCTGTCACCGTGATCCCTTACCAAACCCCTCTATTTTAACCCCCTCCCCACCGCCACGCGCTTTGCAGACCGGTAGACAAGCAGTTTATTTCTCCCTATCTTATCTTTTTTTTTTTTTTTTTTTTTTTTTGAGATGTTACAGAACGTGTAATGTTTCTTTCTTTCTTACTTTTAAAATGAAATTATCTTTGCTAAACACGGGAAGAAGTCTTAACTGGCCTAATTTTGTTTTCACGTATTTTTCCTTTTTTTATATATTTCATATATTTATACTTATTGCTTGAAGATTACCAACTACGGGATTTAATTAAAAGTATTTTTACCATGTCATCAGTTATGCGTAAAATTTCGTTCTTTCAAAAATTTTGCCTTGATTAGATTTTTTTATAACAGACATCCGTTAAATGCGTATGCATTTTTAACTACCCCGTGTTGCCATAAGTACTGGACAAGAGCCCGTCTCTGTGGTAAATGATATTTTAGGGTTCACTGTAAACTGCCACACATCTTTTAGCAACTTAGAAAATTGTAACACATTGGAAAATTGCCACATGTTTTTCACTGATGGGCCGGGCACAAATTGCTGTTCCTCCGAGGAACACTTTGAATGTGTGGCAGTTTTCCAAGTTTCCGAATTATGTGTGGCAGTGGAAGGAACTCTTTCATTTGTCTGAATTTTCATGCCGGTTCATACGCGTTTAACGCAAAAAGTTCAAAAGGAAAAGATGGCCGTTTCTTGGCCTATATTGAGAACTGAATTGGGAACTCCAAACTAATTTCGAGAAAACGTTCTATGTAAGCCAAGCGAGAATTGTATTTTAATTTGAAGAAATAAATTGCCGATGGATCTGAGGTACTTCAGTACTAAATTCAACCTTCATTCTCGCAATGGTGCGACTTGAAACGCCAGTGAGTTCTGCCGTAAGAACTGTTAATTCATTTGATTTATTCGGCGAATGTTTTTCCATCAATTTAGTGAAAACATTCATGACGATCACCTTAGCAGAACTTCGTAGTGGTTTCCCAGCTTTATGCGGCTGAAATACACTCGAGTGACCGGCAGATGCCATTCGAAAAAACCGAAAAGACAGAAAAGTGTTTTAAAACAACAATCAAGAAGGAGAAACCATGGGGAGAAACGCGAAATGTCCTCGGAAACCTTTTTTCGCCCTCATCCTTCCACTAATGACCCCCACCCCCACAGCAATAAATATCCCCTGGGTCGACAGCTTAACTCTGACCCAAACAAGAATGCTGTGACAGAGAACCATCAGTGACGTCACCAAAGCACGAATATCTGTATTTTTTAGAAATGCCGCTGAAACTGAGATCTGAATTTTTTAAATGCACACACACACACACAACGTATTGAACATCTGTGTCCTTTCTAAGTGCCAGTTGAAGCTGGAGTACGAGCTTTTAGACCGGAACTATTTTATGCAGTGGAAGTATACACTCTGTAGCCTTCCTTCCAATGACAGGTTAAGTTTGCCCCGAGTATAGATCAATCAACCTGCATGTGCATGGAAAACAGTACAATGTACGCCATCTATGTGCCGACAATGTTATACGTTTTTAGGTTGGAGAACATTTTGCAAATATAGCAGAAAACACTATCACATGTTTTGCTATAAATGAGTATTCACGTTTGTTTGTTTTTTGTTGTTGTTGTTCAATTGGCTTTCTTAATGTAAAAGTTCACCGAAAACTGTCGAACGTAAGTCCTATAAGGATCTTTAATTAGTTCCCCTGCATTTATTGGACTGCCCATATTTTTCAGTTTTCGTCTAAAATGTGTTTCTGCAGGTTTTCGGTCAAAACGTCTGGGCGTAGAGCTGTATCTGACATAGTATGATGTATTTGGAGATATTCATTGTCATCTCTGTTTCATGAAATTTCAATTTCTTTCACGCTTGCTGACTTCTCAGTAACGATGAACATTTCCGTATTCCTGAACAAGATGACATTTTCGTGAAGTGTGGAAAAGAATGTAGAAAATAATTCCTCTGTTTAATGTTGATGCTCTTAAAAAAAAAAAAAAAAAAATTTTTTTTTTTTTTTTGTCTGTGTGCTGCACCAGATTCTTAATTTCCTTTCATGGCGTTCTAAATTGTATGGTAAAATTGAAATAATGGCAATATAACTGCAAGTTTTCTTAATAGAAATGGAAACGCGAAAGAACAAAATGAATTACATATATTTCGAGGGGGGGGGGGGCGGCTGGAAATTAAGTGCTCTATACTCGGGGCAAACTTAACCTGGCATTGGAAGAAAGCCTACAGAATGTATACTTCCACTGCATAAAATAGTTCTAGTCCAAAAGCTCGTACTCCAGCTTCAACTGGCACTTAAGAAGTACACAGATGTTCAATACGTTGTGTGTATGTGCATTTAAAAAAATCAGATCTCAGTTTCAGCGGCATTTCTAAAAAATAGATATTCGTGTTTTGGTGACGTCACGATGGTCCTCTGTTTATTGCTGTGGGGGTGCGCGGGTCATTAGCGGAAGGGAGAGGGCAAGATAAGTGATTCCGATCCGAGGGCGTTTCTCCTTCTTGATGTTGTTTTAAAACACTCTTCTGACTTTTCGGGTTTTTCCAATGGCATCTGCCGGTCACTCGAGTGTATTTCAGCCGCATAAAGCTGTGAAACCACTACGAAGCTCTGCTAAGGTGATCGTTATGAATGTTTTCACTAAATTGGTGGAAAAACATTCGCCGAATAAATCGGAAAATGAAATAACAATTCTTACGGCAGAACTCACTGGTGTTTCAAGTCGCAGCATTGCGAGAATGAAGGTTGAATTTAGACGTAACGGTGCGTTTTCTACCCCTGGGAAAAAACGCCCGTTAAGAGCTAAAACCCAGACACGGCCGGAACGGTACGACGACTTTACTTTAACCGCAGTTCGTCAGAAAGTACACAGTTTCTTCTTCCGGAATGAAATTCCAACAGCATTCAAAGTTATGTCGGCTGTTAATGAAGATGATGAGCTGTCTATAGTTTGTATTAGTACTGTGAGGAACATTATGAAAGACTTGGGATTCAAGTACAGCAAGCGGAAACTGATATCAATGTTGATCGAGCGTGACGATATCCAGGAATGGCGTCGGAGATATACAAGAGAAATTCAGTATCATCGTTCTCAGGGTAGGTCCATATATTACACCGATGAAACATGGGTAAATTTTGGGCACACAAAAAACACAGTTTGGCAAGACAAGACAAGACAACTGTTAAATCCAGCGAAGAGAAATTTCTCCGCTGCCTTTCACCTGTTTTAAAAGCTCCTTTTGGAAAAGGCCAGAGGCTAATAATTATTCATGCTGGTAATGAAAAAGTATTTGTGGGCAAGGCATGTGAAATTTTCCTTGCTAAAAAAACCGCAGGAGACTGCCATGATGAAATGAATGGCAAATATTATGAAAACTGGTTAATCAACAAATTATTACCAAATATCGAACCAAAACAGTATTATTATATTTGATAATGCCCCTTATCACAGCGTCCACGTTGAAAATATACCGACAAAATCAACGAAGAAATCAGACATCCAGGAGTGGTTGACTGCAAAACAGATTCCGTGGAATTCGGACATGTTAAAAGCTGAGCTCATGAAGCTTGTTTCGAATGTCCGTAGTCGCTACGAAGCATATCGCATCGACAGCATTGCTCAAATACATGGACATAAAATTCTTCGCTTGTCTCCATATCACTGCGAGTTGAATCCAATCGAGCATGTGTGGAGTCAGGTCGAAGGATTTGTGGCAACTGAAAATCGCATAGTCAAAGCTGCAGAAGTTGAAAAACTGACTTATGAAGGGTTTAATCGAGTGGCGGCTTTACATAGGAGTAATTATGTCAATCACGTAATCAAAGAGGAGGATAAGATGTGGACTTTAGACGAGATGGTAGACAGCCGTGTTGAACGCCTTGAATTGACTGTTGGAGAATCCGACACTACAGTTTCTTCAGATAATGACGTTGATGGGATTGAACCTTTGCTTTCTTCCGAGGAGCCGGTGGGGAAGGTGTGAGTACGGTTAGCGTGAGTGAATTATGCTTCAAAAATTCAATATCAAGAAGAGGAAATATGTATATGAAAACGTAAGTCTTTTTAATATTAAATAAATAAATACACCGCTCTTTCCACGTTTCAGAAACACATAGCAACCGAAAAATTGTTTTCAGCCGCCGCCGTGGAATTGAGCCACGGAACTCTAGATATCTAGCCGAGTGCGTTAACTTTACTCAACGGTGGCCAACAATCCGCGGAGCTATGTGTATTTTTAAGTCAGCTTCTGACATCATAAATCCGTAAGATGGGCTCAGCTACTGAGACGTCTCCATCTGGTGGGCATTAACGGCACTGGCTATATATATTATAGCAGTTAAATCCAAAGGGCGAGATCCGAGTTGAAAATCCTCCAAATACGTGGCGTCAGTAAATAAATAAATACATCGCTCTTTCCACGTTCCAGAAACACATAGCAACCGAAAAATTGTTTTCAGCCGCCGCCGTGGAATTGAACCACGGAACTCTCGATATCTAGCCGAGTGCGTTAAAGATATCTAGATATCTCTCGATGTCTAGCCGAGTGCAACCGAAAAAAACAATTTTTCGGTTGCTTTGTGTTTCTGGAACGTGGAAAGAGCGATGTATTTATTTATTTACTGACGCCACGTATTTGGAGGATTTTCACCTCGGATCTCGCCCTTTGGATTTAACTGCGCAGCTTGTTGTTGCTCCGCGATTTTCTTCTGATTTGGGTGTGTTATTGGACTCTTCGCTCCTTAATTTCACGTTCACCTTAAGTATAAAGGTATCGTCTTTCATTTTGCTTCGTTTCGAGCGCGGTGAGTGCCTATTTTGTTGTATTTCATCTTATTTACGTTTGGCCGAGCTGGCCAAGCTCGCTACTGGGCGCTGCCATTAAAGATGGCGACTTCCGGTAGGGATAGTGATAGCCCTAATCTCTCTTCCTTTTCTGATGCCCCAGATGGGGGTGTTGCCACGCAAGCGTCCGCTCGTGGCGTTGCCAATTTGCCTTCTCCAGCTACGTCACATCTCCCGGCTTCCGCTATCGATGATGACGCAATGGACATCACTGGAAATGCAGCCTCTTCTAGCACTGCCGAGCCCAACGTGTCTTTACCTTCGTTTTCTTCTGTTGCAGCCTCCAAAGTCTCTCGTCCAGCATCCAAGAATAATTATGTTGGCGCTGAAAAGCTGAAATCTTTCATTTCCCAAGCTGGCAATAATATCGTGCTTAATATCCCAGCCAGCTCTCCAGCTGGCACAGCTTTTACTGAGAATCTTGCAAAAGGCGTTCATTTCGAAGCCCTTCCGGACACTCCTTTGCGAGTATATGCAGATGCCATTGCACAGCGGTTCCCATCTGAATCTATTCCGCAAATGTATCGTAGAGGACGACTTGTAGTTGTTTATCTGGCCACGGCTGAAATGGCGAAATCTCTCCTAACATCTGGTCTCACCATTGGTGATAGACATCTTTCTGCAGAACCAGTGGGCCAAAGACCCATTAACGTTTCTTTCTACCCGGTCCCGTTGGAAGTGACAGATCTCATGCTGTATGCTGTCTTATCTTCGGTTGGTCGGGTAGTTGGAGGCATACAAACGCATCTTGCTGCCCGAAACGACCCATTACGTGATCCACGACATGCGTCGATCCAAGGTGCTCGCCGTGTTGCGAGGGTCATATTTCCATCACAAGAAGCAATCGAACGGCTTCCAACACACTTCACTGTTCGGTGCGAAGATCAGGTCAGGCAAATAAACTTCCTGACGGAATTCCATTGTAGTCAATGTCATCAGGTTGGTCACTACTATAAGCAGTGTCCAGTTGCTCCACCAAAGTCTGTTTCGCCCGTCTATCAAGATCCGACGCCTTCTCATCAAGATCCTAGTAGCGCTCCGTTACCGACGGTGGTTCCTGCGAACAACCTAACTTCGGTAGCAACCTCTACGCCAATTGCTTTCCCACCTTCTCTCTCCGAGGAACACTACCCAGTTTTACAATCTTCAGCATCTTTTCGTGTTCCTGCGGACCCTACAGCAGTTGCTGAGTCCGTTGCGACTGACCAGTCTGATACCGAGACCTCGACCGCTGATGACACAGCCTATCAAAGCGTCAGCGACCAAGCGATGAGTGATGGGACGGAGGGCTATCTCCGGACCCGTTCTGACAAAAGGGATGCCAAACCTCCTCGCGGCTCTACGAAACGACTGCGACAATCTGGCCACTCTACTCAAACCTCTCCGACTAAGCCTGCTGGATCACCTGCTTCGGGTCGCCCTGTCAAATCTTCCAAGCCAGTTATCTACCTCCTGCCTCTTGAGGAATTTTCCGCACGCCTACACATGAATGTGTTTCCGGACACTCCTCTCCCTTATAACGAATTGCACGACTTTGCTTGTGCCAAGACTCTTCTTCCTAATTTACCCACCTATGTCAACCGATTTGAAGGTCGCTACCCAGCAGTTGAGAATCAATTGGCACAACTGTTAACTCTTTACAATACTATCAAGAGTCCATCTGCCGAGGATGCTGCCACTCAGAAGTGCATCCAACGGCGGTACAACAATTTCCGTTCCCATTTGGAAAAGATTGTCACTGCCACTAGAGACATGGCACTTTCACTGTGACTTCCTTGAATTGTCGCGGGTTCGCGACACCAATGTTGAACTCCCTCGTTTATGAGGACATTTCTGCCGCTGGTGAAGATGTTCTCCTTCTCCAGGAAACTCACTGCTCTGCTGACACTCCCACTCACCTATGGAGACGCTGGCCGTACACCTTTTACCACTCGTATCGCCTCTCGCGGTATGGTGGTATAGCTGTAGGTGTGCGCCAGCGGTTTTTGACTCAGCTGACTTCTATTTCTGTCACAAATTTACACCTTGATTTTCTTCAGTGTTTTACCTTTTGTGTGCATAATGTTACTTTTCATATCTTTAATGTATATATTCCCACTGATGAAATACATGTTGCTCATCTTTTCAGTAATATTCGTGCAGCGATTGCAGCGATTCCTCCCGGGGATTATTTCGTTCTTGGGGGAGATTTTAACTGCACGCTGCAGCCTTCTCTTGACAGGAATTCGTCTTTTGGCGAATACCGCATGAATTTAGTTTCACAGCTGACTCAGCTCCTTGATGATTTTCATCTTGTCGATTCCTTCAGACGGCTAAATCCTGATTCCATTTCCTTTACGTGGTGTAATCCGCCGACGTTCGGTTCTACTGCTGCGCGGTTGGACCGAATATATGTTTCTGCTTCCTTACTCCCTGCTATCACTGCTGCTCGACATTCACCTACTGTTTCTTCCGACCATTCTGCCGTTTCACTATCAATTTGCGTCTCTCCTGCACCTTCATCTACGCGTCGTCATTGGACGTTTGATGACACTCTCTTGCAAGACCGTTCCTTTTGTGAGGAAGTTGAGAAGTTCCTTTCTGATCGAAAGCTGCTGCTCACAACGACCCCAAGCGCATTGCGTTTGTGGCTTGATGTCAAACGGGATCTTCTCTTGCTCGTTCGTCAACTCTCCTTTACTATTTCCACCACTCGCTCGATGGAGGTGAGTAACCTACGAGGACTCCTCTCCGCGACGCCAATGTCTGACCCGCACTACGCCTCCGTCCGTGATGAACTTCATGCCTGCCTCGAACCGTTTGCTCAGCAAGCGGTCCGTCGTCTTCGGCTCCTACGTATTTCACCATCGACGCATTCTTTCGAAGTCCTTTCGAAGATGGAATCCATGCGACGCACGTCATCTTCCATCAGACATCTCCGATTGCCTGATGGCACTGTTACTGGCAATACAACTCTCATCTGCTCTCATGTCCGTCACTTCTTTCAGGAGAAGTTCCGAGCGGTTGCGCAGGGTTCTTCTTTTTCTTCCTCCTCTTTTCTTTCTTCTCTCCCTCAGGTCCCGTCTTCTCTCTGCGCCCCTCTCATTGCTGATTTTTCTTTGCCTGAATTGAGAGAGGCTTTTGCCTCCCTCAATCTTCACTCTTCCCCGGGACCTGATGGCCTCCCGCTCTCGTTCTATCGGGCCTTTCTTCCGTCACTCCTGCCTTTTCTCTCTGCCGCTTTTTCGTGTGCTCTTTCTTCTCCTGCGCTTCCACCGGAATTTACAGTTGCACATGTCATCCTCCTGCCGAAGAAGGGTGACCTTCTGGACTTGTCGAATTGGCGCCCCATCTCTATTCTCAACCTGGACTACAAATTCTTCACTAAACTCCTTTCTCGCCGCCTAAATTCTGTTCTTCCGTTCCTCATATCCCCCGACCAGACATATACCGTGCCTGGTCGTTCTATTTCTAACAATATCTCCTTTCTTCATAACCTTTCCTTTCTTGCACTAAAACATTCCGAACCCTTAGCTTTGTTTAATCTTGACCAGAAATCCGCTTTTGATAACGTCTCTCACGCTTACCTTTCTGCCGTATTAACTCACTATGGTTTTCCTCCCGCTTTTGTTTCTCTCATCCTTAGCCTCTACCGGGGCGCCCATTTGCACGTTCGGACGGCCACATTTTTGACGGCCCCGATTCCTTTTCAATCTGGCATCAGACAAGGTTGTCCATTATCAGGACAACTCTTTGCTCTCGCCTTTGAGCCCTTTTTGATTGCAAGTCGGGCGTCTCTCTTACCTGCGGTAGGACCGATTGTCTCTAGTACTCGGCATCACCGTTTTCTTGTCTCTGCTTACGCAGATGATGTTACCTTTTGTCTTCGCCGCGATGACCAATTTGATACTCTTCTTGCCACTTATGAACAGTATGCTGCTCTCTCTGGTGCTGCCCTGAATATTCAGAAAAGTGCTGGCCTGTGGTGTGGTTCTTGGAGAGGCCGCACTGACTCGCCGTGGGGAGCAGTGTGGTCCTCCTCGACCCAAAAATTTCTTGGAGCTCATTTTGGACACTCCTTTACCACAAGCAACGTTACTTGGCAAGCTCTTCGCCCACGACTTCATCGCACGGCTGGTTTTTGGCGATTTACGTTTTCCTTTTCCTCTTACTTTCAACGTGCTCAAATTGTTCATCGATATCTTCTCTCACAATGCTTCTATCCTTGGGATTCCTGTGTGTTTAAATCGCATCATTTCTCTGCCATCAATAGTATTTTCACTTCAGTGATATGGTCATCTAGACATTGGATTTCTGCTGCAACGCTTTCTCTGCCAACATCATTTGGTGGTCTTCATTTCCCGGATGTCAGAACATATTATCGAGCTCACCGAATCGTCTCCTTCATTCGTCTTCTCCTTTCGCCCTCCCCTGCACTTTCTTCTACCCTGAATACTCTTATTTCTCTTCATGATCCATCCTTCACTTTCCTCCTTTTTCTTCGGATGGATTCATCTCCTTCTACTTCTAAACGCCTCCCACCACTTCTTATCGACGCTCTATCGGTATTTCATTCTCTCCCGCTACTCCGCGCTCCTCCCTCTACCACCCTGGACCTGCTTGCAGAACCTCTTTTCTTTTCCACTCTGATTCATCCACCCGATCAACCATACTTTCTTTTCCCCTCTTGGTTCCGCTCAGGAATTCTCACTGTCGAAGCTTTATTAACTTCCGATTTGACCTGGAAACCCCTCTCTTCTCTTTTCCCTGACCCTTCTTCCACCTTGGAAGAGGAGTATGACCTTCTTCGCTCCGCTCTCCGTACCCTCTTTCCCACTTCTGGTTTCTGACACTGGCCTTATTTCTGTCTCTGGACCGAGCCTCTCTCTTCCTTTCTTCCTTCCCTTTCGGGACTCTGTTGCTCCCATTTCTTCTTTTTCCACTGCCTCTATCTATGCGATCCTTCGTGCGCCCCTCACTTCTCCGCATGGTCTTCCTGATGCTTCTCCTTCTCTTCTGCTGCCTATCTGGTCTGCCTCTTTCTCTCCCCTTTCTACCCCGTTAGAGCGAAACATCCACTGGCGGTTTCTTCACCGCCGCCTTCCTGTTCCTTCTTCTCTCTTTCACATGTCTATTTCTTCTACTTCTCTCTGCTGCTTTTGTGGTGTTGAAGGTGATGTTCCTCATGTCTACTGTCACTGTCCCGTTCTCCTTCCACTTCTCAATACTGCCTTTCGTCTTGTAGGCACCATTTGCTCCAGAGACATCCCTTTTCAAGCGTACGAGTGGCTATTGCTTACCAAACATCCCCCGGCTATTTTGCCGGATGCCTGTGCCTATCTCTTCGTACTTGTGAAACATGTCGTTTTTCTTTATCATCAATCTCTCCGCTCTCCTGCTACCACACCTAGTATCCTCTCTGCTGGCGCGGCCTTACGGTCGATTTTTAGGAATCGCATCGTGTCTCGACTACGCCTGGAGAACTTCGCTGCTTCCACCCCTCAATCTCAAGCCTCTTTCCGGTCTACCTGGGCGCAGGGGACCGGTTGGTTCGAAATCACTGGATCTTCCATTCATCTTTCTTTCTGATTTTTTGTTTTTTTCCAGCTTCGAAGATCTGAATGCATCAGTCGAGATTTTGTGTTCTCTCTTCCTGGCGCTTCGTCACAGCGTCTACTAAGTGTTTGTCATGTAACTGCTTATGATTTGTATTGTAGAGGTTTTCTGCAATTTTTGTGTAATTCGTGTGCATGTACCGTGTTGTATTTGTTTCTTCGTTGCACCTGTCCTTAATACTTATTCTTCACTCATGTGTCTGCTTTTGCTGCCTGTACCTTCATTGAGTTGCTCACCGTGTATTTGTTCTCTAGGAGCAATACGAGAAGTATTGCCCTGCGATACTTTGTTCTTTCTGTTTTTTCTTGCTGCATTGTGTTGTATCTTTTAATTTATACCTTATTTCTGTCTTGCATTTTCACATTCTTTGACGTCATGTATTTTTTGCTCGTCCCATGTCGTTGCTTTCTTGGACCGATGCAATACTGCACGGCTTGCTGTTTGTATTTTGCGTATCCTTGTGTTTCACTTGGGGAGTTCGCCCAAGTTTCCACCATGTTCTGTAATACTTATCATGTTTTTGTCACATATCGCGTGGTTTCCTGGATTGTGGGAACTTCTGTACCTTTATCGTAGTATATGCTTTTGTTGTGTTTTACATGTTCCCTTCTTTTTGTGCACTGCGTTGTACAGCCATGTTCTTGTAAATATATTTACCTGTTGTTTTGTGCTCTGCTTTCACTCTGCACGTCATCACATGCTTTATTAATTAATCATTACTTTTGCTTGTGCATCATCTTCCTCAAGCATATATTGTTCCTTATTAACGATTTTAACATTTTGTCATCCTTAGTTGACTGCCGTATCACATTCACCTGTAATATTTCATCAGTATCGCTCATTGTTTTGTTGTTTATTTTGCCATATGTCGTACGCCTGTATTCATTATGTTTTTGCCAATAAAGTATATTTTGAACTAACTGCTATAATATATATATAGCCAGTGCCGTTAATGCCCACCAGATGGAGACGTCTCAGTAGCTGAGCCCATCTTACGGATTTATGATGTCAGAAGCTGACTTAAAAATAACTGCTATAATATATAAACTAACTGCTATAATATATATATAGCCAGTGCCGTTAATGCCCACCAGATGGAGACGTCTCAGTAGCTGAGCCCATCTTACGGATTTATGATGTCAGAAGCTGACTTAAAAATACACATAACTCCGTGGATTGTTGGCCACCGTTGTGTAAAGTTAACGCACTCGGCTAGATATCGAGAGTTCCGTGGTTCAATTCCACGGAGGCGGCTGAAAAATTTTTTTCGGTTGCTATGTGTTTCTGGAACTTTTAAAGAGCGATGTATTTATTTATTTATTTACTGACGCCACGCCACGTATTTGGAGGATTTTTAATATTAAGCTCATTTTCCAAACTTTGATTACCAGCAGCACAACGAATAGTTTAAAAAAATTACTCAGACTGTACTTTATATGTACTTAAATAATATTCGTACAGTGGATTTCATTCATTCACAAAAATTATTTAAAACTAAACAATTTCTAAAATATGGTTGCCGGTAAATTGCCACTCAGGAACACTGCCACACAAGAAAATTGTCATATGTTTTTTATTAAGGGGCCGGGCACAAATTGCTGTTCCTCCAAGGAACACATTGAATGTGTGGCAGTTTTCTAAGGTGCCTAACGATCGACGGAAATGAACTTTTTTTTTGCTTGTCGGAATTTTCATGCCGATTCATGCAAGTTTAGGGCAACTACCCATAAAAGTTCAAGGGTGAGCAGGGGCTATAAAGATTGCAGTTTCTTGACCTATATTGAGAACTGAATTGGGAACTCCAAACAAATTTCGAGAAAACGTTCTATGCAAGCCAAGTAAGAATTGGCCGAGGGATCCGATCTGCTTTGGTTGGGGGGACTCTACCCCCAACTTCCGTAATTTTATATTCTGGACCGCTATAGTCGGTCGGTGTATCCGGTATTTCCCCTTGAAGCGTTCGCGAGCTTTGGGGGTGGGACTTCCCCTCAAAATGTAAAAATGGACGTAGAGCTGTAAACATTGGTACCATGCTTTATATAATGATTTTGTACACGACCACGAATTTTCAGGAGGGTGGGGTGAATTCACCCCCAATTACGGTAGTTGGGTAGAGCCTTCCAACCTAAATTCCTCGGATCTCTTTGACAGACTTCGCCAAATTTCTGGGGGGGAGCGTACCCACAAGTAGAGTCTATCACTCAACGGAACATGAAGAATGGAAACTGCGAGCAAATAACTTACATTGAACACCTTGTCTCCACTCTTAGAAACCTGGGGGGGGGGGGGGTTGAATTCACTGAACCCTTCTGAAAATTCGTGGTCGTTTACAGAATCATTATATAAAGCATGGTACCAAAGTTTATAGCTCTACGTTCATTTTTACATTTGTGGGCAAGCCCTCCCCCAAAGCTTACGGACATCGCGGAAGCTTCAAGGGGAACATCCTGGATACACTGACAGACTCCAGCGGTCCAGAATATAAAATTACGGTAGTTGCGGGTAGAGCCCTCCCCCCAACCCAAGTACCTCGGATCCCTCGGCAATTTATTTCTTCAAATTAAAATGCAATTCTTGCTTGGCTTTCATAGAACGTTTTCTCGAAATTTGTTTAGAATTCCCAATTCAGTTCTCAATATAGGCCAAGAAACCGCTATCTTTATAGCCCCCCTTCCCTTTGAACTTTTGTGGGCAATTGCCCTAAACGCGTATGAACCGGCATGAAAATTCAGACGCCGCTCAGTGGCGCAGTGGTTTAAGCGATGGGCTCTGATCATTCGTTCGAAATGGGTTCGGGTTCGAATCCCGGTGAAGCATAGATGTTGTGTTTGTCTTACGGCACTGGCTCTGTCTTTTCCCTTGAACTAGTGACCCTAAATTAGGGACGGATGTCTGCTTATAGCCCATTGAGTTGCTCACGGTGGTCGTCAAACCTCCAATCAAAAAAAAAAAAAAAAAAATCAGACAAACGAAAGAGTTCCTTCCCGTCGTTAGGCACCTTGGAAAACTGCCACACACGATTCGGAAACTTGGAAAACTGCCACACATTCAAAGGTTTCCCGGAGGAACAGCAATTTGTGCCCGGCCTCTCAATGAAAAACATGTGGCAATTTTCCAAGTTGTTGAAAGATGTGTGGCAGTGTTCTTGTGTGGAAGTTTACAGTGAACCCTAATATATCACAGAGACCGGCTCTTGCCCAGTACTTATGGCAACATAGGGTAGTTAAAAATGCATGCGCATTTAACGGGTATCTGTTGTAAAAAAATCCAATCAATGCAAAATTTTGGGAAGAATTAAATTTTACGCATAACTGATGACATGGTAAAAATACTTTTAATTAAATCCCACAGTTGGTAATCTTCAAGCAGTAAGTACATAAATGAAATACAAAAAAAAAAAAAATAGAAAAAATATGTGAAAACAAAATTAGGCCACTTCCCGTGTTTAGCAAAGAGAACTTCATTTTAAAAGAAAAGTTACACGTTCTGTAACATTTCAAAAAAAAAGAGAGAGAGAGAGAGAGAGAGAGAGAGAGAGAGAGAGAGAGAAATAAATTGCTTGTCTACCGGTCTAAAACGAGCGCGGGGGGCGGGGGTAGGTACTGGAGATATGGTCAGGGTTGGGACATGGTGGAAAAATGAGGGGTCAGTCCCGATCACGGTGACAGCTCTAAGGGCTTGTGGGCTGTCACCGTGGGCTCCCTCACAAAACTTCCGAGTGAAGATTAATTATGCACCATTAGTGTGGAGTAATACTTGTAACTGGGAGTGCTAAGGACCCGGAGCATTAGCCCCATTGCCAGGATAGCTTTTCCCCGAGTATAGGTGACGCGCACCAGTGTCTTCATTTGTAACTTGCTTGAAATCTAGTGAGTAAACCTGGTACTCATTCTACTGGTTAGTCGTGGAAAGCTTGATCAAACTGATCAGTTGTACAAGTTGGACGCTTATCCTCTACTTCGTAAACGAGTGCGCTGGAATTTTGGGAAAAACTGTATATTTCGGAGTACGATTTAGTGTTAACGTTATTTTAAATACACCAGACCGTGAATACTCAAGAAATGCATATAGCGTATTAAATCCGTAACGGGTTTAATACGCTATATGCGTTTCTTGATTTAGTGTTATTTTTTTATATTCAGTTTTGAGTGGTTATGGGTACACTCTGGGACATTAGCGTAAATATATAAAACAGTCACGGTCAAATTTTTTTTTTTTTTCAGATTACAATGACGCATTGTAGCAAGCAAGAACCTTCCTGTGACATATTTCTACTGAAACTAAAGATGGGAAGCTTAAAGTGTTATTGACTTTGTTATTAATGGGAAATTACGACAGTTCCGGATACCTGTGGCCTATGAGGATGTAGCAGACACGTGACTCTCAGCATGGCGACGAGCCTTAGTAACGTAAGTGAAGGACAACCAGCCCGTCGAAATGATGGTGTCTTACTTTGAAACTTTAACTTCCGAGTAGAAAATGCGGTATTTGGAAAAAATTAAAGAGATTGAAGGAAAAGATCCTTATGTGCTGAATGCAAGTATCTTCGAAGGTAATGCGAAAAGTTTTCCGAAAGTGCAAATAGTAAATATTTTCGATTACTTCGGCTTTGGTCGAAGTGCTTTTACCACAGAACAGTTCGAGGCATGTAAAAGTTTCGAAGCATATAACAACTTCTCCTCGTCGGTATTCTTTTACAGGGTAATTTAGTACGATCACAAATTCGTGAGTAATCAGTAATTTATGGAAAAAATAGGTACGCTGCCTTAATAAGTAAGGTTCTTTCCCTCCCAGGTGCGGAGACCTGAGTAAAAAAAGATAAATTTTCTTTCTTTCCAGGAATCGCTGATTTTGGATAAAACTCACCCTTGAAAGGTTCTATGCCTTTTTGAGAGTTTAACTTTTCAACAAAAAGTGTCTTTCTAAGCTCTGGGAAACGATTTCCAAGCCTTAGAAAAATGAGCAATTTTTTTTTTCGTAAAATTGTGCTGAAAAAACGAAATAATTTTGCTGGGATTTGTGTCCTATAATCTATTTATCCGTAAATAAATTTTGCAGCATAACACCGGCCTGTAAACAGATGTAGACACCAAAAACGATTTTATTTGAACAATAATTTTAGCAATTTTTGCATTTTTCCGCAAAAGTGTGCTTCGCAGCTCCAGGTAAAAATCCAGGTGTACTAAAAATAAAATCAACGGTAGTTTGGGAAGGAAATATCTTATAGAACAAAGTAGTAAACTAAAAAACTCCAACACCGACAACCAAATAACCTTAAAAGTGAAAAGCCGAAAACTCGCAAAAAAAAGTGAGTCAGGGGAACGGAAAGGTGTGCTCGAGATCTAAAAAATACAGAAAAGCGAGAGATTTGATTCTGACTAAAAGTCAGGTTTGCTAACAAATTAACTTTTAGCCCTATCAAAAGTTTCAACACCCCCTAGATCAATCAGGAACCTTCTGAAAAAAAGTCCCTGGAGAAAAAAAACACGTGCACACAAGTGTCGAGTGGGGACCAATAAGCGTTTATTTAAGAAATATTTAGACTAAGAGACATATTCTAAAAGGTGTTCATAAGAAAACAGTCAGTAGCAATAAAACCTATGCAAAAAAACAGCCAACACCTTTTAAATTCAACTTGAAAACTTTGAATTAACGAATGCCTGGCCCAATAAGTGCAAGTACTGCACTCCAATAGCGTTTGAACAAGTAAAAGATAGATTCTCTGCTTTACCCGACATAACTTTTTTCTGGATAAAATTAACATTTAAAAGGTTCTCTGCCTTTGAAGAGTCTAACTCTTTAATAAAAAGTGTTTTCTAAGCTTTGGGAAGCGATCTCTTTTCGTTTGGCTATAAGCGAATTTTTTGGTACTGCATTTAGAGACAGCAGCTAGTAGCCTGAAAAGACTTACGGTCTCAATATCCTCTATTACAGCAATTCGTAATAGCACAAAATCTAGGCATTTTGGCTTCAAATTTTTTATAAACACTGAGCGCTAATGATTTCACTTTACGCAGTAAGTGCAGGACAGCCAGCTATGCTTATCCTTCAGAAACTTGCTGGGACTGTTGCCACTTCACGTAAAGTTCTCGATGACGTCACGTGCTACTTCCTCATCTGCTTCGTTTGTTTGTGTGCGTGTGTGTTTTAGCTGTTTAACTAGACTCCCGTGTAGTTCGAAGGTCTTGAGTCTCATCATCTCAGATTAGCAGCAGTTGAGTCCGAGAAAAAGACACCTAAAACCGTAGTACAAACACGACATCCATGTTTCGCCGGGATTCGAACCAAGACCCTGTGGTACGAAATGCAAAAAGCCTTAAGAAAGGACACAACATTCAACAAGGGGCCACATTGTCGTACTTGTAAATACGGCCGTAACATGGCAATGTGACACCAGTTTTCATTAAACTGATTATCCTCTTTGAATTGATATTGTTTGGTAGAGATGATGTTACCACTGTGCTTACATAATTGTAAAGATCAATTTTTTCATGCTCTTACGGTGCTTGTGAAAAGATTTCCCGATTCAAGGTTGTTTCACCGTTAAATGAGTTTTCATAATATGATAAAATTCTGACGTCATGGGCGCGTGCTTGTCACTCTGCCAGTTCCGTTAGTGAAAGTTTTTATTTAAAGATTACCATCATAATTGCCCAGTCATGACTTTTTCCGTCTTTTGTCAGTTATGGAAGGCCGTCTGTTTGCTTGCTGTAGGTGGATTTCTTGCATAAGACCTTTTTATCCGCTTTACAGGAAATGCCGTGTTTTTCCTGTTTGGTACGCGTCCTGTGGTTAGACAACGCCGGATAAGAAACGGCTTTTGTTGTTTCTAGCCGACAAATATATGATAATTTCTATTCGCGGATTGATAGTTAACTGTTGTTTCAGTGTGCCGTGGTCCGTCGGAGCGTGCAGTTTTGTGTCTTTTTTTTTTTTTTTTTTTTTTTTGTTCAACCAATCCATCTGACCTTGGCCCATATCAAAATTTTGAGGATGAACCTTGTGCTATACAGCCGCAGTGTTACCTGTTAAGTGAGAGATGATGTTTAATACATTGATGGCTGGCAAGATACTCGATTCAAGAAAATAGTAATTTGAAATCAAGATTTTTACAATTTGAAACACGTTTTTGTCAAAAGAAAGATAGAACAGAAAAATTAACTTCAGACTTTTTTAAGACTTCGTTCATACGAGACACCACTTTGCTTGTGTGCTACATTAATGCAAAATCGCTTGATTTCTCTTCTAACTTCCGTTTTGAACTGCCTTTCTGCGGGGTACTGCTAAAGCTGTTCGATGAATATGCTCACACAGCCCGAATATCGCGTTTTGAGATTTTTGGTTACAGAATTTGAAAGACAAGTTTTCGGGGGAATAGAGGGGAAACAGAGCGAGATTTCTTTTACTTTTGTCCTGTGCTCATTGTTTTATTTATGCTCACTACTCTCTGGCTGGCTCTTCGAGGTGAAAGGAAATCTTCAATAGCTCACCGAAAAAAAATAAAAAAATTTAAAGGAGTATTTTTACTCCTTTGAAAAAGGCCGAAGCTATTTCCACCGACTGTGACGTCACAGTCGGTGGAAATAGCGGGCATTTAGTGGACCGGCTGTTTCTACCGAGTCGGTGAGAATACCCAAACACCTGTAAGTCGGCTGTTTTTACCGACTGACAAAGTGACATCATGTCGATACCTGTTGCAGCCAACGAGAAAGGTACCTGTTTAGTGCGTAGCATGAATGCGCCCCTATTTATGGACGGGGGAGCGGGAGGCATTGATATCTGAAGTTTTTTATTTTTCCTTAGGCGGCTGTTATAAGATTTTATTTGTTAAAATTCGCCATCACAACTGACGTAATTTAAGTACAAAATTCTATTTGTAATTTAACAGCTAATGAAAACATAATCCATGATATGAAATTAATAAACCCACTTTTCCGGGAAAATGTTTTTTATTTACTTTCTGTTTCTTTTTCTTTATAATAAAAAAGATGAACTAAAGTGATTTTTTTTAGCTAAAGTAAAATGGAGAGTACACTTTGTAACTGAAGCGTATAGTCTGGCTCAAAACCTCGACTTGTGGTCGGTGCCAAGAAATCGCTGCCTTTCATTGGTTCAAAACCTCGACTTCCGGTCGGTTGAAATTGACACTCCGTTTGAAAAAATGTAAGGAGTAATTTTTAAAAGTGGGAAGTATTTTAGCAAATTTAACAGATGAAATAAAAAACTTATAAAAATGCTGGGCAATTATGAAAAATCAGTCCATGTTTTGTACATATTAAAAATATTTCACTACCACGCAATGTATTTAGAATTTGGATCCGTTTTGCTTCTTGTTTTAGTATTAAGTATAATATTCGTATTTTAAAACAATAAAATTAAATTTATTATTTTTTTTGTAATGGCCACATGTTTTTAATGACAGCAACGTGTTCGAGAAGTGAATACATTGCACTTTTGACATTCTTATAGACATCTAAAAATACGAGTATCTAATAAACTTCTCAGCAAGTTCCACAGCCACATTTGCCTTTTGTTGACTCTGCAGCAGCACAGCATCCAGTGCTTAAATTTTCATTTTGCTGATATCTTTGTTTCCCTTACCATTTCTTTATTGTCGCTTTTTTTTCTTTATTTTATGCCATTACATGACAATTTTATCCATCATTTAAAATAGTACTAGTGATCCGAATTTCTTGGCCTAGAATATAAATAAAAGTTTCCAAGCTTTCGCACATCAACCAGATGACTTTTTCAAGAAAGGTAGACTGCAAACTGGATAATGGAACACTTCAACAATTTGAAAGTGGTGGCTTGACTAGACAATAAATGAATAGGCGCAAATGTGATCGGACATTCGAAGAAACGAGGTCACGTTGGTTAGGCGCGGGGTACTGTGGTAGAAAACACAGCATTATTTGAAGAATTGATTCCAAATGCGTGGCGACTCGAGAGAGGCACTATCATTGCAAGCTTCGCTGCTGGTCAAGATTTCCAAGGTTTCGCGAATGGCAGTAGATTTAGGTGTGGAGTATGAAGCATTCCACATTCTTGATATCATTCCACATAGGATCATCGGATTTGAACTTGACCTCTCTTGATAGGGCAGTGGTTATTTTACCGTCTTGTGTATCCCTTTTTATGTTCGTTGATTCTAATACCAAACGAACGTTTGGTCATTCCGTGCAGTATCGCCAGAAGCCGTCCGGATATTGTGAGCACCTGCCTCATTGAGAAGAGGGGGCTCGTCAATATTTCTCTTAAGCATCATAAGATAAAGATGCTGAAGACCTTATGCCGACACCGAAGCTCATCCTCCTCAGCGCGTTTTTGAGTTGATAAGAAACTTTTGGTATGTAGGGAATAAAGCCCAGGTAGCGAAGTTGCGGCATAGAAAGATTGATACGGCTGGTTCTGGCTTTTTCGATCAAGTTATGCATCTGGTTCGACGTATATCCTGCCTCAGTGGCCAATTCGACGATGTTTTTTAGTCCCGATTCTCTAGAACGAACATCGAAGGAGACGGTGAACTCTCTTCTAATTCGAGAACGGAAGAAGGCCGTCTTGAAATCGTCAGGGCAGAATGAACTGCGGAGCATCAAGTTCAGAACGGAGGTGGGTTTATAATAGACTTCCATACGAAGGCGATTGTCATGCGATTTTCTCACTAAGACGTCGATATAAGGTAAGGACCTAAGGTACCACTGCGCTCAAGCTGCATAGTAAAATTGATCGTAGGGTGCATATAATTGACTTTATCGAGAAAAGATAGGAGAGTCGCCTTTCCATGAGGCCATATGAAAAATACGTCGTCCGCACATCGCAGCCAGGTGGTAAGCCTTGGGTAATGTTAGTGAATATATGCTGCTTAATGGGGCGAAGTATTGCTTCTGCGACGGCTGAAAGCTAAGATCCCATCGGAGCGCCGTTTACTTGCTTATAAACTTTCCCTTGGAAACTGAAGTAGCTGGAATTTAAGACCAAGTCCATTAATTTGAAGATGCTGAGGCAAGACTCTTGCGAATAAACTGATGAATTAGAAACAGTCTCTTTCAATGTTCTGATGGCTTCCGGCACGGGGACTGATGGGTAAAGGGATACCACGTCGAAACTGCCGATAATATCATGTTGTTGAACAGTGAGTTGTTTGGTTTTCGTGATGAAATCTAAAGTAGAAATCAATACAAAGTCCGATTTAGGTAAATGACTAGTCGGAGTTTCGATAATGCCTTCTCTAAATGGTAGGTCAGTGCGGACCTTCTGGACACAATCGGTCTGGATTGCCGGGCTTATGGTGTTTAAGTCTACCAAAGAGTTTTGGAATCTGAGAGCCAGGTGATCCCAAGTCCACTGATCCTATGTAGAATGATACCAAGAAATTAGCTTCATACTCTACACCTAAATCTACTGCCACTCGCGAAACCTTGGAAAACTTGACCAGCAGCAAGGCTTGCAATGATAGTGCCTCTCTCGAGTTGCCACGCACTTGGAATCAATTCTTTAAATAATGCTGTGTTATCTACAACAGTACCGCGCTCCCAACCAACGTGACCTCGTTTCTTCGAATGTCCGATCACATTTGCGCCTATTCATTTATTGTCTAGTCAAGTCACCACTTTCAAATTGTTGAAGTGTTCCATTACCCAGTTTGCAGTTAGCTGTCTACCTTCCTTGAAAAAGTCATCTGGTTGATGTGCGAAAGCTTGGAAACTTTTATTTATATTCTATGCCAATAAATTGGGATCACTAGTATTATTTTAAGTGTAATTGGTGTACAGTTCCATATTATTATTTATCGATTATGCTGAAAGAACTTTCAGTCTGAGGACCATGAATGCTTTCACTATTTTAGATGAAAGCTAAATAGCGTAACTTTGAGAATATGAATACTTTTAAAATCATGCATCAATTCTTACAAATTTTTCAGCCCCCTCCCCTCCCCTCGCGCCTTTATTGATCTAAAATGCAAACATTTTTTGAGGGAATATTTAAGAACACAGAATACATGTTCGGGACTTCGTTGGGGGAAAAAAATACAGTTACAGGAAAAATCTTTGCTACGTCCGATTTCCGTTTTTGGACATTTTCCCTCCATTTTCAAGTTGAAATTCAAATATTTATGAAATAAAATGATATTTAACAACAATACTAGGCAGAGGAAACATCGCGTGATAAAATAAAATTACGATTACGGGAGAAATCTTCACTGCGTCTAACTTCCGTTTTCGGAAGTTTTGCAAGACGAAACTTCCGTTTTCGAAAGTTTCAGACGGAAAACATCCTCCACCACTACTGATTGGCCCAAAATTTCAGTTCAGTTATGCATTGATCTTGAGGATAGCCCAAAATATGACGGAAAAGGAGAAATTCCTCGAAGCCGTGGCACTCTCATGCCTGAAGATTACAGGTACATTTTTGCTCCGTCGAATTTCCGTTTTCGGAAATTTTTCCTCCATTTTTAAACTGAAATACAAATATTTATGGAATAAAAAGATATATAACAACAATACAGGACAGAGGCAACATCTCACGAAAACCAAATTACGATTACGGAAAAAATCTTTATTTCGTTTACTTCCGTTTTTGAAAGACGAAATATTGTCCCGATGCATATTTTTACGCGTTGATGTGTGTTTTAGGCGCTTCTCGAAACGTATTTTTACGCGTCGAGAAAAATCCCGATGCGTATTTTTACGCGTAGGTAAATTTTTGATGCGTAAATAGAATTTTCGATGCGTACTAGACGCGTAATTACGCATTTTGGCGAACTCTGCGTCCAAAGAAAAGTGAAATTTAAGCCAAATCCGAAACATTTTAAGAGCTAAACTTAGTTACTGCATTTGCGAATTTATAAGTCACACTTCTTGTTTCAAGAGGAATTTATCCTAAAGAATTGGGGTGCAGCTTATATACAGAAAGAGATATAAGCCTTTTGTTTTTCTTTCTTTTAAGGAAACCTAGATTATTCTTCTACTTCGAGATAGAGAGGAGGGTTCATACCCATTCCGCTTTCTCCCATAGTGCTTTATTTCCCCTCTCGTTTAAATTGGGGTCATTAGCGGCTGTAAAGCGAAGGAGAGGAAATCTTAGTCAGTAGCTATTCCCATATGGCTTTATATTGCGCCAAATAAAACAGGCGAAACTTTACCTGCTAAAAAACCTTTTAAGTTAATGTACATACCTTTTAAGGGGAATTCACCTGGTTTCATAGCAGTTAGGGGCGTGCAAATCTGTGGAAGAATTGATCAAGCTCATGTGCATTGCGTATTAATCAGATTTCAGCTATTTTCAACACATTCCTTCGATATGCACCATTTTTTCCCATCGAGTTTTTAAGTAAAAGATCGCCTCTTTGGGGTTCCTAAGAACAAACTAAAATTTCGACGGAATTGAAGGCTTTCGTATGCGCATCTTCATATTTTCATGTGTAAGTTTCGAAGAACATAACTGAAACCAGATGAAAATTTCTGGGAAACGCGCGTAATTAAAAAACATATTTTTAGGCACTCCGAGCACTGCTTTTTCTTAGCTTTCAAAATAGTTAGACAGCTTTCAATATAGTTAGACATATACAAAGTTCGTTCTGAATATTGTTTCTGGATTGGTTGCAACATGACGCTGCAGCCATTAGTGCAGAAATATTTCCACTATATGCTTTTATATTGGAATCTATAAATCAGCGTTTCCCTCAAGAAACTGATTGGGTAACATTCTATGCTGGAATAAATCTATCTATCCATCAGGGAATCCGAAAATAAGGCTAAAAATCAGTAAAAACTCAGGGAGAAATAATTTTTTTGCAAAAACCTGAAAAAGTAAGGGAAAATTAAACTGATAATTTTTTGTGTAATGCGTATGCAGTTACCAGGGATGGGAGTTTTACGCTAGAGTGCGCCAAAACAAAAATCTTGCTACAAAAGGCAGATTCTGCGCCATTGTGCGCCAGAACCGCGGTGCCCCGTCGTCATCGTCGGTACTGCGGCACACTACATTCTTCGTGCGCACCGAGTTCCGCTTGACGCTGAGTAAGACCATGCGTTGGGAAGAAAGAATCAGCGATTCCAAGTACTAAGGGTTTTATGTAGTTACTATAAAAATTGTTCGTCCGCTACGGACGACGGAAAACATCGAGTATGCTAGGGAAATCGTCGGTCCGCTACGGACAATGTAAAATGTCGAGTAGGCAATAAAAATCGAAAAAAATTTCAGCCAGCAAAAAAAAAAAAAGCCAGCAACTAATTCAAGTGTACAATGATGATAGCTTTTTTAGTATGTCTTTTGTAAAAAAAGATCGTGCTTATGTTATCAGTTTGTCCGCCCGTCTGTAGACACCATATCTCTGCAACTATTAGTCCGATTTGAAAAATTCTTTTCGCATTGGGAAGCTTGAAATATGCGAATGATGATCCTCTGTTTCTTTTTACGATGTACAATTTCGCCGCTAGGAGGCGTAAATGCAGATGATGTCGAATTCAAAATACATTTTATTCCATATATTTGCTTCTAAACATCTGAAATTGTTGAAAAGTATTTTAGGTATAGTTACTTTTTCAAGTGACACATAGATTTTCCGATAGGGGGCGTAAAAGTTATGTAATTACGTTTTCCCTGATATTTCTTCTAAAACTCTGATTTGAAATTTTTTTTCTTCAGCGGATACAGCTCCTGATGGAAAATCTTTTGCATATAATTTCTAATTTTTGGTAAATAATACTTTGGCCACCAGGGGGTGTAAGCGTTAATTTTTGCTTCTGATGTATTTGCCATAAAATTTGAGCTTCTAAAAACTCCATTGGAAAAATTCATTCATGGACCGATGCCATTCACGTCGACAAACCTTTTAGGAATATTTTCTTTTTAAAATAATGCATGGTTTCACCATCAGGGGCGTAGATGTATGTCTTATTTTTTTTTGTCAATATCTCTGCTTGTAATGGTCCGATTTGAAAAATTCTTACTTCATTGGATAGAGTTTCTTGTGTGACATGTTTTTCATATAGTTTCAAAATTTTCAAGTAATTCATAGACTTTCTGCTATGGGGCGTAAAGGTGAATTGTTTATCCCCCGATATTATCCTGTTGCTCAGTCCTGGAAACACATAAATCTGGCCAATTTATGTGAATTTTCATTCAGGACTGACAACAGTCCAACACATTTTGTATAAGAGAAAATGAGTAATTGTGTGATTATTATTATTATTTTTTCTCTCAGTGGTCTCTCATTTCTCTTGACCCTATGCAGGAGGGGGATATATATATATATATACACACACATGTAATCTTAAAAAAAGTTGAGAAAAAGTCAGAAATCTTTTCTTGGAAATTTCTCTTTCAAAATTAATCTGTATCTTCCTGTGAGTGTTGCTCTGTGCGGATGTCCTTTGGGTAACTTTAGTTTTTTCTCTATGTTGTCAGTAGGTCGGCGTGAGGACATTGTACTTTAGGTGAATCGGTGTAACTTCACTTCTTCATAAATTTGTTTTCCTCTTTTATTTTTCTGGGGGAAGGAGAAAAAAACAATAAAATATCTATATGTATATATAATAATAATGTTGTCGCTCTACCATCTACTCGTATTTATGTAACCACCATCAAAAGGAAAATTGTGTCAATTATGAATAAAATTAGGAAGTAATTATTTGTTGTGTGGAACAGTCTGCCCATTCAGAGTGTGGATATGTCTGTGTAAAGGGTGCAATGTGTGTGATGACTCCGAGATCTTCCTTTCCTTCCTCCCCCCTCTCATGATTCAAAACTACCACGAGGAGGTAAGTAGACAGAAAGATTCCCTGTCCCCTCTTTATTTATGGGAGGGCATGCTCCCTTGCAGCAGTACCATAGAGAACTTTACACATACTCGGGTTTTCTAAATGTAGCTGGGTAAGCAAGAGGGGTGGCTGATTTACTACTAAGCAGGGCGCTTGCAGTGTCCCCTCTCTAAATTTATAGGATGACCAGAGCGGTCAAATACTTCTGGCCAGAAACAACCTACATTCGCATGAGAAAAGGTTGTAGAAAGTTGGTGATATTGGATTTTACGTTCGGAGCTTGGACTCCTTGTTGCACGAGGTGATAAATTCATGACTGCAACCACACGCTTTTCATGTTATGTCGTAGCAGGCACCAGCTTAGCGCGGGAGAAATTTCTTTTTTTGCGTGTGTGTGAGTGTTTCATTTTCCCACACGGACCACGAAGTTGAGCCAGCCGGATAGAAGCGATCCTATTGGCTGAGAGTGGCCTCAACATAGAGGGCACTTGCATTCTTCTGCATCCTCCGAAAAGAGTGTGATTTAGAATTTTTTTTTTTTTTTTGAAATCACTCGATTTTTCTGACGGGCAGAAAGTTTTCAGAGAAAAAAAAAGCTTCGGCTGCCTCCGAGGGGACACAAGAAGTGAAGAGACCCGACGGTCCGCCCCTCTGGAATTCCTTGTGTCTATCCCGTTAGGATGGAGGAAAAGAACAAGTCGTTAAGAAACCAAAACGCCCAAGGCAGAGCGTAAGCTCAAAAATGTGCCTGCCACATACATCTGTGCTGCACGGGTGTAACCGGTGCGATTTGTATTCTGAGACCATGGTCAACTAGGCGACCAAAGCAACTTAGACAGTCATCTCGTTCTACTGCTTCACACCTCAAAAGGATTAATGTCTCCCTACTGTCCCGGGCAGCTAACAGGCTTTTGGAGTCGAGTGCAACGTCACAAGTACTTCTCCATCACTACTACTGTTCTGATGTTCCACTTCACGAGTGACCTCTCCATCAATACTGCCATTCAGATGTTCCACTTCACGACCACACTACGCTATTACTACTAGTGATTTTGTTTCTTTCGTCGCAAGAGCCAAGAGGGGATAGCATGAAGCGGTAAGCTGCACGTTTAAATCCTCTTCGTCACACCGAACATTTATCACCTCCAGCCAGACAGGTGAGACCTTTGGAAATCAGCTATTTCCTCACTACGAGGCCTTTTTCTTTCTCTCAATCTGCCCATTTGGAATAAAATCAATCAATCTTTATATGTAAACTAAAATCCATTTGTTCTTGGAGTTACTCCTCAAGAGCGACAGTTTTGTTTGTCAGAATGAAAATGTTGGTGACCTAAAGTAACACGAGTATTTGGAATCTTGGCCAAGATCTCCCATGCCATAATAAAATTGCCTGTATATATTATAACCATGAGGAACTGCTGCTAAACCAAAAACAAATAAAAATAAAAGGGAAATCTTGAAGACAATTAACAAAATAATTCAAAGAAAAAGGTCTTAAAAAGAAAGGAAATTTTTTTCATTTATTGTGTGGCTCAAAAGTTGATGATAAACTTTAATGTAACTTCTTACCTTAAATTAAAAACTTTTTTTTCCTTAACCCTTTAGTGTCTCATAACCAGAGCAGCTAAAAATTAAACTCAAAATTTACAATTTCAAACTTGTTTTAGGCCTACCTTAAGCTTGCTTCCGTGGAGACAGTATTAAATATAAAGATAAATATATACTGAATACCACTAGAAGATAGATAACATTTTCCTAACTGTCCTTAAGAAATTGAGTAATAAGAGTAGACAGTCCTCCTCTGGAAATGTGTGTTAGAAGTGTCCATTATGAGTTGAAATGCTGGTATAAAACTGAAACAAAATGTGAAATTTCCTTACCTTCCTAGGTGATTGTAACGCAAAGCTGCAAATCTAATTACAAAAAAAAAAAAAAAAAGGAATTACAACCCCTAATTAAATTTTAAATCAATAAATGCAGACAGACTGTTCTTTTACAAAATTGCATTCTTGAGTGTTGAATGTGTTGTGTGCTTAATATATGTAGTCAATAGCATGTGTTTACATTAGCTCCAATAGTTCTTGAATAACAAAAAATATTGGGTTTTTTTTTCTCTCTGCCATAAAAATGAAAATAATCCTCTCGTACTGCAACGACTAATTTCTTTCTTATTTTTATCACAGTTGTGGGAATAAATTAAGCTTTTATATATACAGGGTGCACAAGAAAGTCCCTTTAGCCTGGAATAACTTGCAAACGGAGAGAGGTACAGTTATGCAAGTGAGATAACGGTATAGTAAAGCGACTACGTCCGATCGAATGCAACCAAAAGCAGCGCCCCTAGTGGCAAAATGCGGAAGTTAGCCATTGCAAATCGAAAACAAAAAGAGATAGAGCAAAATTTCCAACTACAGAGTTGTAGAGCATCAATTAATTAGTACGAAACGACATTTGTTTCACACTGATAAGGTAAATTGTCGCCTGAATACCCTAAAATGTCCAAAATCGATGCGCGACCTTTTGTGTGAATGTTTGAAGCGAACAGGCATAGGTATGAGCAAATACACACAACTTATTGCATAAATGCATACTCATGTCAATACAGTTTGATTATGTCAGACAAAACAAAAACAAAAAAGGCAAACTGGCGCACAGTGATATAAAGTTAATGTCAAGTGTGTTCGAAAAGTTTGCCATTGCCCACAATACACATTTGTATTCGTGAAAGTAATTCTGCATGCACATTCCCCAGCATGGAAGGTGTCACACTATTGCAAGCATCTGTAACACGATGACGTAGATCCAGCAGACTTGTAGGCGCTGTTGCATACACCTGATTTTTTACGTAATCCCAGAAATCCAAGCTCGCCATTCTCACACAGCGTACGTAGACCTAAACTTCTGATCAGGGTACATCCTGCTACTGGTTTTTATATCGTAGGTACGATACAATGTCACAATCTGCATTTGCATACAGTTACATTTGCCAAATGTGAATATGCAGATTCGAATCGTCGCACATCGATTTCGGACATTGTAGGGTATTCAGGCGACAATTTATCTTATCCGTGTGAAACAAATGTCGTTTTGTACTAATAAATTGATGCTCTACAACTTTGTATTTGGAAATTCGCTGCTATCGGTTGCATTTGATCGGGCGTAGTCCCTTTACTATACCATTATTTCACTTGCATAACTGTAACTCTCTCCGTTCGCAAGTTATTCCAGGCTGAAGGGACTTTCCTATGCACCCTGTATATATCTAAATTTAGCTTGTCTGTTAATAATATTCATATTCTGGGTGAAAGTGTTGAAATTTAAATTTAAATTTGCATCAGTCAACTTTAATTTAAATGTCTCCTCCCACCCCCACAACATAAAGGTGAATTGTGTATCCCCCGATATCTCTGCTTCTAAAACTCTGATTTGAAAAATTCTTTCTGCACCGGATACAGCTCCTGATGGGGAATCCTTTGCATACAATTTCTAGTTTTTGGTAAATAATTTTTTAACCACCAGGGGGCAAAAGTCTTAATTTCCACTTTTGATGTATTTGCAGCAAAATCTGAGCTTCTAAAATCTCGATTGGAAAAAAATTCTTTTGTGTACTGATAATACTCACGTCGAAAAACCTTTTCAGAATATTTTCTTCTTAAAATAATGCATGGCTTCTACTCTAGGGGACGTTGATGTATATCTTATTTTTGTCAATATCTCTACTTCTAGGAGTCTGATTTGAAAAATTCCTTCTTTGTTGGATGGTGCTTCTGATGCGAGATGGTTTTTTTTATATAAATTCAACATTTTCAAGTAAATCATAGACTTTCCGCTAGGGGGCGCAAAGATAAATTGCATTTTCCCCGATATTTCTGCATCTTAAATTCCGATTTGAAAAATTCCTCCTATATCGTATACAGCTCCTGATGGAAATGTTTTTCATATATTTCTAATATTTGGTAAAGAATGGTTTGGCCACCAGGGAACAAAAGTTTTAATTTCTGCTTCTGATGTATTTGCAGCAAAATCTGAGCTCCTGAAAACTCGACTACAATTTTTTTTTCTTGGACCAATACCACTCACATCGAAAAACCTTTCGAGAATACTTCCTTCCTAAAATGCATATTTTACCTGCCAGGGTACATATATTCATATCTTATATTTTTCCACATCACTGCTTCTAAGAGTCCGACTTGAAGAATTATTTCTTTGTTGGAGAGCGTTTCCGTTGCGAAATGTTTCTCATATAAATTCAAACTTTTCTTAATGCACAAGTCTGCAGCCAGAGGGCGTAAGTTCACAATTCTGTTTACAGCAATCTCTGCGGGATTAAAAACCTGATTGAAAAACTTGTTTCTTCGGTCAGATGCTATTGTTTTCCATACCGGTTCCATTGATTTTGAATAGCTTTGATAAATTTAATTTGCGTCAGAACGGATTCAAAAGACGTGCTGATTATATCTGAAAATCCGGTGTCATCTTTCTTGTTCTTCTTGCATTGAATATATTGCATTATAGATGTGCCATTTAGTATGTGTATTATCATGGAGCCATACATAATCTGTAAATTTTGCCTGACATTCCAACAAAATTATCTTCTGGAAAACTCTGGGAATTTTTAAAGCCAATATGAGTGGCAACCCTGATCTATCTATCTATCTATCTATCTATCTATCTATCTATCTATCTATCTATCTATCTATCTATCTATCTATCTATCTATCTATCTATCTATCTATCTATCTATCTATCTATCTATCTATCTATCTATCTATCTATCTATCTATCTATCTATCTATCTATCTATCTATCTATCTATCTATCTATCTATCTATCTATCTATCTATCTATCTATCTATCTATCTATCTATCTATCTATCTATCTATCTATCTATCTATCTATCTATCTATCTATCTATCTATCTATCTATCTATCTATCTATCTATCTATCTATCTATCTATCTATCTATCTATCTATCTATCTATCTATCTATCTATCTATCTATCTATCTATCTATCTATCTATCTATCTATCTATCTATCTATCTATCTATCTATCTATCTATCTATCTATCTATCTATCTATCTATCTATCTATCTATCTATCTATCTATCTATCTATCTATCTATCTATCTATCTATCTATCTATCTATCTATCTATCTATCTATCTATCTATCTATCTATCTATCTATCTATCTATCTATCTATCTATCTATCTATCTATCTATCTATCTATCTATCTATCTATCTATCTATCTATCTATCTATCTATCTATCTATCTATCTATCTATCTATCTATCTATCTATCTATCTATCTATCTATCTATCTATCTATCTATCTATCTATCTATCTATCTATCTATCTATCTATCTATCTATCTATCATTCTAACATTGACAACCATGTACAATCCACTCCTGGATGAAGGCCTCCCGAGTTTCTTCCTCAAAGGTCTGCCTTGCGACAGTCTCCCCGACGTCACTCCCACATGCTTTCGAAGTTCATCTACACATCTCCCATGTGGTCTTCTGAGTTTTTTTCCTGTCCCTCAGAAAAATCCAATCTAGAATAGTGGTTGTCTATCGGTGATCCATTCTTCTGGCAACATGTCCAGCCCAGGCATTGCCATTTCAGAGATTTTACTCTGATCATGATGTCTTCCACTCTTGTCAGTTTCCTTATCCGTGATTTCCTCTTCTTATCTTTCCTGGTTACACCAAGTATGCATCTCCCCAGGCTTCTTTCAGTTGTCTGTGCAGTCTTTGTATGTTTTTTTTTAGTTAAGGTGTACGTCTCTGCTCCGTAAGTTAGCACTAGAAGGATACCTTGATTAAACTCTTTTCTTTTAAGACATAATGCCATATTGCTCTTAGAAATTGTATAGTTTCTTCCAAAAGCTCTTCAACCAAGTTTTATATGCCGATGAATTTCCTCATCAATGTTACCCTTGCTTGGTATCTATTGTCCAAGTTAAATGTAGGTGTAGCTTTGTGTAGGTAAAGCTTATAAATGTAGGTAAAAGCTTGTACAGCCTCAAGCTTTTGCCCATCTATTGCAAAATCTTGATTTTTTGAAAAAAGCATTGTCCATCAGTTTTGTCGTTTGAAAGTTCATTTTTAATCCCACTTAATCTTGTCAGCAATGATATGTTGCTGAAAATCTGTGTACACCTGATCAATGTTTTCAGATTTTCATCAACATTATCCACGTTTTCTTGAAAGAAAAATAAATAAATCGAAGGGATAATAGTGGTCAGTTCAGGAAAGGGGTGACGATTCTTCCCTGGAGTGATTTGCTGTTAAACATTTCGTAAATTTAGATTTCACCTCCCCTGGGTTCGATTTTTGGATCCAGAGAGAAAGTCAAGAAAAAGTTACAGAAAATTCTATTTTCTCATCATTGTTTTTTTTTTCTCCTCTTCTCTGCTTAATGTACAAAATGAGTGTTTTTACTTTGTTAAGGGATAGGAGAGTAGCAAAGGGCTACCCTCCCTCCAATTCAGTATTTATCATCACTCTGGGGCTAGCCTATGGATTTTTGGTTAAGTTCCAAGGTTAAGCATATAAATTGCGTAATAAAGAGTAAGTGATTGCTTTCAAAATTACTCAGCCCAGCAGGAGGGAATAACAGTGCACATCAGGAAAAAAAAAAAAAAGGAAGGGATGTAATATTCTGAGTGAAGAGTGGTGTAAATAATTTTTTTTCTTTCTTTTACCTTTGTTGTGTGAACAAAAATGTAGCATTTGTATTATTCATTATCTAATCTATGAGTAGGACAATTCAGAAGTTAGTAGGATGTATTATAATTTTAACTTTGAAATTATGAAGTTGGTGAGGTAAGGCTGGTATGGACTTGATAAGTGGGCCTTAAAACTTAAAAAAAACAAGAATAAATGTAATCCAAATCAAGAAGAAAAAAAAGGAAAAGAATAATCTTTTGCCGGGGCAAGTAATTTCATAAGTGATATTTTTTTGTTGAGTATTAAAAAAGGAATGCAAGAAAAAGAAAGCTGGTCTATGCTCAAAATAGTTAGTGAAAAAAAAAAAAATGTAGTTCTTTTTATGGTATATGATGTATGTATTTATATTTTCTGTAAGTCAAATGCAGTTCCTTTCTTCGTCCAACGGTCATTTTTTTTTCCCAAGCTCATTCCAAGAAAAGGGGAGTGCTGTTTGAAATTGTTAGGTCGCCCACCCGAAAGTGAGCCGTTATTTACACAAAAAGACATTTTTTCCTCTCTACAACGCTGTGGTGAAATTCTCAGAACAGAAACACTACTCCCGAGAAATTTCCCAGCTGGGTTCCGTGGGCTGGCAAAGGGAGTTTAACCCTGAAGAGATATAGTACTTGCTGTCAAGCTCTGAACGGCAGGAAAGCAGGCGTGAATAAAAATTTATGTGTTTTCCTCCAAAAAGGCAAGAAGGGTCATATCAGATTACGCATGTGCCTGGTCGCTGAGAGTTCCTGCGCTTTTGCTTTTTTCCCCCACCCTACCTTCCTCTGGTTGTAAGAGGAATGTCACGTGGGCAAGCACGAAACCCTTGCGTGGTTTTGACCGGCTGACCAATGGGAGCAAAGCGTCCCTCGTGGATGGCGCTGATTGGCTCTCTGTGTTCTTCTGCGAGGGAGCGTCGTTTTGAGTCTGGGCTGGGGAAGAAAGGGCTCTCGAAAGAGGAGTTGGAAGTGAAAGGAAGGGAAAAAGAATGCAGGGCAATTGGGAGATAGTCCTTGTCCTCGGTGGTTATCCACCACCAGCCAGAAAAAAAAAAAAAAGGTAAAGACCTCATCCCTGATCCCAGAGAAAAAATTTTTTTTTTTTTGCAAACAGCGGCTCTAAAACCGACTCCAGAGTATGAAGGGGCCCGGGTCGAGGTGTGCCACCACCACCAGGCAGTTAGGCCTTAAGAAAAAAAGATAGCCTATTTGCCGGGCCGTGAAGAGGTCAACCGACGCTTGCATCTCAACCCCAGACGAGACTTGGCATTCGATACCTGCAACCTCCACGAACTCACTCCCATCTATGCAATCCATGATGGTCAATGACGGCTCTGGGAAGAAAGCATCCTAACGTACCAGGTGCACTTCGTCAGTGAGCGTGGTCAAAGCTTTCAACACTCCCTTCAGATGTCAGCCTAAGACGTGGTGTTCCGACCTATTTGTGAATTTCAACACCGATTCCCCTCATCAAGGGGTAAGTTGTATACACTAATTCTATTTTTGGCCCTTTCGTAGAGCCGAAGTCGGCACTACAGTAATCAGATTACCAGTATGCTCTAAAGAAAAAAAAAAGGGTTACTTTCCGTCTGCATGTCGGAGGTTATCCAGTTAAGATTCATCAGGAAAGAAAGAGGGAACTGTACGTGACATTACTCTCGCAAATGTAGTAAACATATAAAAAAAAGGAAAAAGTTAAACTCACAAATATGATTGTAAATCGTGATAGTTTACTCGCCTCTTCAAGGCGGGAATTTTCATGTTAAAATGTTAACACTTCAGTTCACCTGTGCATACCTGCCTTAAGAAATTTATTTTGAGTTTTGTTAATAGAGAGAAAGATATAAGTAATCTTAATCTACACCTATATATATACCTATATAAATATACACTAATAAATATTGGATCCAGAGTTTTGATATTTGTTCAGAGAAGATACAATTTGTTTGGATAACATGTAAGCAAGCCACAAATGTAAATTAACGTTCACGCTGTGTTAATAAGTGACATTATTCACGTGGACTCTGCCATGATTATATAAGATCGATCATTTGAATTACTGACTTCACAAATGAGTGGGCCAGTGAAGCCTTAGCGAAGTGCTAAATTGTAAATGTATTAAATCTCTCATAGCAATATTAATATCTTTCCTATTTGTGCATGTTGTTATTGTTGTAAAAATAAATACAGGCATTATTAGCCTTTCAAAAACCAAATTTTGGTATAAGTTGGCATTCGATTTTTAGGTGTGTCTCATAGTTTCTGAGCCATCGCATTCATCAACCAACGCTTTGACGTTGGCCTAGGACAAGAATCTGGGTTGTGACACAATATATACCAATGTCTATTTAGTAAAATGAAGTGATGATTACACGACCATTTCTTTTTTGATGCTTATATACACGAGTTCCAAAATTACTGATTTTTCCAGAGTTGACACATTTATACACGTGTAACATGAATACAGTGTGATTTCATAACATATAGAAATAGTACAGGTGGTGAAAAAAAAAATTGTATCTGTGTACACACAAGCTCGCCTACAAGTGAAAACCTCATACACAATTGTCAATTCAAAGTAACAAGAATATAGCCACCATAAAAACACTTTGGGTTCCGAAATGCCTCTACCCATCTCCCGAAGTGAAATTTTAGTCTAAATTCAAAATTTTCCTTCAGGTTTACTTTTGGCTAGCTATTATAATCACCTTACATAATGTGGCTGAGATTTCCGCCACAACAGCAAGTTCCTGGATCATACTCTGCAGCTCTAAAGGGGCAGTTGCAAAAATGACTTCATCATCAGCAGAACGAAGGTGAGTTAAATAATCTCCATTAATTTTATCCCTTTGTTTTCCCAGTTCAATGATTGAAAGACACTTTGTAATGTAGCATTGAAGAGTTTGGAAGATATGGTGTCACCTGGTCTCACTCTCTTTCCAATTTTTATTGGTGCTGTATACTTAAGATAGCCGAATCTTTGCACTTGTGTTTTTCATAGATGTTATTAATGATAACATCCATGCATTATTAATAACATCCATGAAAACGCAAGTGCAAAGGTTCGGCTATAGTATATGTTTATTAATAACATATACTGCATATATTTATTCAAATATAATATATATATCATCATCATCATCATTGTCAACCATTATCGATCCACTGCTGATTGAAGGTCTTCCCAAGTTTCCTCCACAATGTTCTGTCTTATATATATATATATATAACAACCAAAGCCTAAAGATAGCAAAGGGACATCTCAGTAAGGGAAGAAAACAGATTATGGCACTGAGAAAAGAAGATGGTTCTGTAACAAGAAATAGAGGCGAAATTTTGACAAGAGTGAAAGATTTCTACTCCAAATTATATGAAAGGGATGATACATGTACTCCAGACATCATGAAAGGTACCAGTACCAGAGTTCTTCCAGTCCTCCCAGCAGAAGTTGCACATGCAATCAAGAACATGAAGCGGGGCAAAGCTCCAGGAGAAGATGGAATTACTGTAGACTTCATACAAGAAGCAAGTGGAGAAATCGAAACAATACTCGCCCAAATTTTCACTCGATGCCTGAATGAAGGGAAGATTCCTGAGGATTGGAACAACGCTACAATGACCTTGCTACATGAAAAAGGTGACATTGAGGATCTCAGGAACTACAGACCTATCAGCCTCCTATCAGTGGTTTATAAAATCTTCACTAAAGTTCTTTCACACTGCTTGAAGGTGACACTGGACATGGCTCAACCGAGAGAACAAGCTCGATTCTGGAGTGGGTACAGCACTATAGATCATATCCACGTAATGAGAGAACTAATTGAAAGAGCGAGGGAATACGAACTTCCATTGTGCATGGCTTTTATCGATTAGGAAAAAGCCTTTGATTCAGTGAAACCATCAGCAGTTACAATGGCTCTGAAATCCTGCGGTATTGAAGATGCGTACATTAATATTATTAATAACATCTATGAAAATGCAAATGCAAAGATTTGGCTGTTTGAAAATACAACAGTGAACACACATAAAAATTGGAAAGGGAGTGAGACAAGGTGACACCATATCTCCGAAGCTCTTTAATGCCACATTGGAAAATGTCTTTCAATCACTGAACTGGGAAAACAAAGGGATAAAGATTAATGGAGATTATCTAACCCACCTTCGTTTTGCTGATGACATAGTCATTTTTGCAACTACCCCATCAGAGCTGCAGAGTATGATCCAGGAACTTGCTGACAAGAGTGAAGAAGTGGGATTAAAAATGAACTTTCAGAAGACAAAAGTGATGTTCAGTGCTTTTACAAAAAATGAAGATTTATTGATTGATGGAGAAAAGCTGGAGATAACAGACACGTACGTTTATCTTGGACAGCAGATATCAAGTGAGGGTCACATTGATGAAGAAATTAATCGGCGTATAAAACTTGCCTGGAGAGCTTTTGGAAAAAACAGCATAATTTTCAAGAGCAATATGCCATTATGTCTTAAAAGAAAAGTGTTTGATCAATGCATCCTTCCAGTGCTTACGTATGGTGCAGAGACGTGGACCTTAACTAAAAGAGACGTACAAAGGCTGCAGACAACTCAAAGAAGCATGGAAAGGTGCATGCTTGGTGTAACCAGTAGAGATAAGAAGAGGAACTCGTGGATCCGAAAAATGACAAGAGTGGAAGACATCAATCAGAGTTAAATCCCTGAAATGGCAATGGGCTGGACATACTGCCAGAAGGACAGACCATCGATGGACAGCCAAAATTTTAGATTGGATTCCAAGGGACAGGAAAAGACCCAGAAGAAGACCACATGGAAGATGGGTGGATGAAATTCGAAAGTATGCGGGAGTGACATGGAGGAGACTGGCACAAGACAGACCGTTGTGGAGGAAACTTGGGGAGACCTTCGTCCAGCAGTGGATTGATAGTGGTTGACAATGATGATATATATTCAAATACATAATATATACAAGCGACCCGTGCAACATAAAGGCAGAGTTTGCTAAAATTTACCTCGGACAGCAGATATCAAGCAAAGGTGGTCACATTTATGTAGAAATTAATCGACGTATGAAACTTGGTTGGAGAGCTTTTGGAAGAAACAGTACAATTTTTAAGAGCAATATGCCATTATATCTTAAAAGAAAAGTGTCTGATCAATACATCCTTTCAGTGCTTACGTATAGAGTAGAGACAGGAACCTTAACTAAAAAAACACATACAAAGACTGCAGACAACTGAAAGACTTTAACTAAAAAACAGATACAAAGACTGCAGACAACTGAAAGAAGTATGGAGAGATGCAGACTTGTTGTAACCAGGAAAGATAAGAAGAGGAAATCACGGACAAGGAAACTGACCAGAGTGGAAGTCATCATGATCAGAGTAAAATCTCTGAAATGGCAATATGCTGGACATGTTGCCAGAAGAATGGATCACTGATGTACAACCGAAATTCTAGACTGGATTTTTCTGAGGGTCAGGAAAAAACCCAGAAGAAGACCACATGGGAGATGTGTAGATGCAATTCGAAAGCATGCGGGGGTGACATGGAGGAGACTGTTGCAAGGCACACCTTTGTGGAAGAAACTTGGGGAGGCCTTCATCCAGCAGTGGATTGTAAATGGTTGACAATGATGATGGTGATTCAAATATTATATATATATATATATATATATATATATATATATCATCATCATCATCATCATCATTGTCAACCATTATCAATCCACTGCTGGACGAAGGTCTCCCCAAGTTTCCTCCACAACGGTCTGTCTTGTGCCAGTCTCCTCCATGTCACCCCTGCATACTGCATACTTTCGAATTTCATCCACCCATCTCCCATGTGGTCTTCTTCTGGGTCTTTTCCTGTCCCTTGGAATCCAATCTAAAATTTCGGCTGTCCATCGATGATCTGTCCTTCTGGCAGTATGTCCAGCCCATTGCCATTTCAGGGATTTAACTCTGATCATGATGTCTTCCACTCTTGTCATTTTTCGGATCCACGAGTTCCTCTTCTTATCTCTCCTGGTTACACCTAGTATGCACCTCTCCATTCTTCTTTGAGTTGTCTGCAGCCTTTGTATGTCTCTTTTAGTTAAGGTCCACGTCTCTGCACCATACGTAAGCACTGGAAGGATGCATTGATCAAACACTTTTCTTTTAAGACATAATGGCATATTGCTCTTGAAAATTATGCTGTTTCTTCCAAAAGCTCTCCAGGCAAGTTTTGTACGCCGATTAATTTCTTCATCAATGTGACCCTCACTTGATATCTGCTGACCAAGATAAACGTACGTGTCTGTTATCTCCAGCTTTTCTCCATCAATCAATAAATCTTCATTTCTTGTAAAAGCATTGAACATCACTTTTGTCTTCTGAAAGTTCATTTTTAATCCCACTTCTTTACTCTTGTCAGCAAGTTCCTGGATCATACTCTGCAGCTCTGATGGGGTAGTTGCAAAAATGACTACGTCATCAGGAAAACGAAGGTGGGTTAGATAATCTCCATTAATCTTTATCCCTTTGTTTTCCCAGCTCAGTGATTGAAAGACACCCTCCAATGTGGCATTAAAGAGCTTCGGAGATATGGTGTCACCTTGTCTCACTCCCTTTCCAATTTTTATGTGTGTTGTATTTTCAAACAGCCGAATCTTTGCACTTGCATTTTCATAGATGTTAATAATATTAATGTATATATATATATATAGAGAGAGAGAGATAGATAGATAGATATAATCCAGCATAGAATGTTACCCATTCCGTTTCTTGAGGAAAACGTTCATTTATAGATGCCAATATAAAAGCACATAGTGGAAATATTTCTGCATTAATGGCTGTAGCGTAATGTTGCAACCAATCCAGAAACAACATTGTGAACAGACTTTAATTTTGAAAGCTAAGAAAAAGCAGTGTTCTTAGTGCCTAAAAATATGTTTTTTGATTATGCACGTTTCCCGGAAATCAGTCATTTTCTTCCAGAAATTTTCATCTGGTTTCAGTTATATTCTTTGAAACTTACGCATGAAAATATGAAGGTGCGCATACGAAAGCCTTCAATTCCATCGGAATTTTAGTTTGTTCTTAAGGACCCTGAAGAGGTGATCTTTTACTTAAAAACTTGAAGTGGGAAAAATGGTGCGTATCGAAGGAATGTGTTGAAAATGGCTGAAATCTGATTAATACGCAATGCGCATGAGCTTACTTAATTCTTCCATAGATTTGCACGCCGCTGATTGCTATGAAACCTTGAAAGGTATGTACATTAATTTGAAAGGTTTTTTTAGCAGGTAAAGTTTCCCCTGTTTTATTGGCGCAATATAACGCCGTATGGGAATAAAGGAGATTGGGAATAGCTGCTGACTTAAATTTTCTCTCCCCCACTTTACAGCAGCTAATGACTGCTAATGACCCCAATTTAAATGAGGGGAAATAAAGCACTTTGGGGAGAGAGAGAGAGAGAGAGAGAGAGAGAGAGAGAGAGTGTGTGTGTGTGTGTGTGTGTTTGTTTGTTGCCCGATAGTGCATTGAGCCCGCAACGCTGTTATCAGTATTTTGAGAAAAGGGAAAATTTTAAACTTGCTTACAATCCACGCTGTGCTGTGGTTAATTGGTTGGTAACACATTCTCCATAAAATTAGTTGTACAAAAACTAATATAATTTCTTGAAAAAAAAGAAAGAAAGAATTGATAATTGTAACTGAGTACGTAAACCGAAGTCCATTAATTCATTAGTGTTCTTCGCTGCCAGATCTTGCTTTGGCACCTTTCTTTGTCGAACTAATGCTGCAAGGAAATCGGCATCACTTTCTCCAGTCCTTTCTAACGTATTCCAGTAACTTTACAGCGTCCGCTATTATATGGTGCAAATGGATCGCCAGGCATCGGGAATCCACTGACATAGTTCCTTCAAAACGAAGTCGAACTTTTCGAATTGGAACGCACAGGAAAGGACTGCTTAATAGATCGGAAATGTAGAAACGCAGTCGCAGTCATTCAGTTGGCACACGTTGACTGAGCTGTAATGTGTGTGTGTTGTGCGTACTGTGTGATTAATATAGTTACAAGTTTTATCTCTAAATTAATTAATAAATTATAAGTGTGCAAAATTTGTGGTCACCAGCTCACTTACGACGAGTGAAAATTTGTTGTTAGCAAGTAAAACTTTTCTCATTGAATTACCGTAATTTTCTTGTTAACAGCCGCGGCTGTTTATGATGTTAAAAGTTGTTTTTTTCTTCTTCAAATATGTGGTGCATAATGTGGTGCTGCTGATATGCTGAATTTGTTTTCTGTAATTACTTTTCTCCTTCTGAAACTTCCACACAGATGATAATTCTTTTCAAAGAATTTTTACTGCCGGGTTCTTGGTGCTCATATTGCTTGTTTGGAGGCTCTAAAGATCACTCCGCAGGCTTGTTTATCTGTCACTGCTATGAAGGGAACTAACTCACTTAAATGAATGTTGACCAGCAGGTGTGTGTGTGGGGGGGGGGGGGGTTGGCTGAATCCCACCAAGAGATCAGCTGGAGGCCATAGCAAAGGCACAATCCCTTAAACAAGGAAAAGCAAAAAATAAATAAGCTTCCCTCAGATTTATAACACCTGCAATTAAGCTACCAGAATGAACAGTGCCCAAAAACACAAAACACAGGGTATTCAGAGCTGCATTTTTAGCAGGGCTTTTATAAAAAAAGATTGTGCTTATGTTATCGGTTTGTCCATCCGTCCGTCTGTGGACACCTTATCTCTCCAACTGTATTTCCGATCTGAAAACTTATTTTTGCGTTGAGAAACTTGAAATATGCGAATAACGATCCTTCATTTCGTTGAAACCAAATACGTGGAGACAATGTAAATAGACAAAGTCATCGCTCTTTCCACGTTTTTCTTTAATTAACCCACAGCAACCAAAAAATTGTATTTTGACACCGCTGGGATCGAACTCCAGCAGAAAATTGCATTTCGACACTGCTGTAATGGAACCCTAGTGGTGTCGAAATTTTTTCGGTTGCTGTATGTTAATTAAAGAAAAATATGGAAAGAGTGATGACTTTGTCTATTTACATTGTCTCCACATATTTGGAAGATTTTCACCATTTCTCTCGCCCTTCGGATTTATTGGCTATAATTAAATAGTCCACGTACTGAGAGAACTAATTGAAAGAGCGAGGGAATATGAACTTCCATTGTGCATGGCTTTTATCGATTATGAAAAAGCCTTTGATTCGGTGAAACCATCAGCAGTTACCACGGCTCTGAAATCCTGCGGTATTGAAGATGCATACATTAATATTATTAATAACATCTATGAAAATGCAAGTGCAAAGATTCGGCTGTTTGAAAATACAACACACATAAAAATTGGAAAGGGAGTGAGACAAGGTGACACCATATCTCCGAAGCTCTTTAATGCCACATTGGAAAATGTCTTTCAATCACTGAACTGGGAAAACAAAGGGATAAAGATTAATGGAGATTATCTAACCCACCTTCGTTTTGCTGATGACGTAGTCATTTTTGCAACTACCCCATCAGAGCTGCAGAGTATGATCCAGGAACTTGCTGACAAGAGTAAAGAAGTGGGATTAAAAATGAACTTTCAGAAGACAAAAGTGATGTTCAATGCTTTTACAAGAAATGAAGATTTATCGATTGATGGAGAAAAACTGGAGATAACAGATACGTATGTTTATCTTGGACAGCAGATATCAAGTGAGGGTCACATTGATGAAGAAATTAATCGGCGTACAAAACTTGCCTGGAGAGCTTTTGGAAGAAACAGCATAATTTTCAAGAGCAATATGCCATTATGTCTTAAAAGAAAAGTGCTTGATCAATGCATCCTTCCAGTGCTTACGTATGGTGCAGAGACGTGGACCTTAACTAAAAGAGACATACAAAGGCTGCAGACAACTCAAAGAAGCATGGAGAGGTGCATGCTTGGTATAACCAGGAGAGATAAGAAGAGGAACTCGTGGATCCGAAAAATGACAAGAGTGGAAGACATCATGATCAGAGTTAAATCCCTGAAATGGCAATGGGCTGGACATACTGCCAGAAGGACAGACCATAGATGGACAGCCGAAATTTTAGATTGGATTCCAAGGGACAGGAAAAGACCCAGAAAAAGACCACATGGGAGATGGGTGGATGAAATTCGTAAATATGCGGGAGTGACATGGAGGAGACTGGCACAAGACAGACCGTTGTGGAGGAAACTTGGGAGACCTTCGTCCAGCAGTGGATTGATAATGGTTGACAATGATGATGATGATGATATTTGCTTCTAAGAATCCGATTGAAAAAGTTCTTTTACCTTTCGATTACATTTATGTCAAAGAATATTTTAGGTATAGTTGCTTTTCAAGTTGCGAATAGATTTTCTGCTAGGGGCGTAAAAGTAAAGTGCGTTTTCCGATATCTCTACTTGAAAAACTGATTTGAAATTTTTTTTCTTCAGTGGATACAGGTCCTGATGGAAAATCCTTTGCATATAATTTCTAATTGTTGGTAAAGAATGGTTTGGCTACGAGGGGGCATAAGTGTTAATTTCTGCTTCTGGTGTATTTGCCACAAAATCTGAGCTTCTAAGATCTTGATTGAAAAAATTCATTCGCGCACCGATGCCACTCACATTGTTAAACCTTTTCGGAATATTTTCTTCTTAAAATATTGCATGGTTTTTCCACCAGGGGGCATAGACAGTGTTTAAGCTGTCGCTTGCATTTTCGCCAGATCGCGTTAAAGAGGGTGATTTTGTGATAAAACATTTCCATTGAATCGCCAAAAAGCGAATGTTTTCCGCCATTTTATCTTTCGTCATCCCGCCCTCCCCTGCTTCTCCGTTGCATTGTTTTTCATTCCCGTCATTTTTTTTCGTTCTGTCATCGCTGCTACGCCCTGCTGACCAGATATCCTTTCCTGTCATTCTTTCTTTCCGTCTTTGCTGTTACATGCTGCTTCATCCTGTTGTCTTTTCTCCTGCAGAAAAGCACCGGTGAGCCTCGAGAGCACTTTTCGCAAGGGCTTTGCTGCGATGGGTAAGGAAAGAGGCGTTTCATTTGTTTCTTTGGCGGTTCGCAGCCGCAGCATAAACCGCGGGAACAGCACGTGCCGTTTCAGTCCGGGTTGATCGGTGTGTTGTCGGTTGTGGCTTTGTTGAGTCCTTGTCTTTGTATATATTTTCACAAACTGCATGCATCAGCAAAAGTATTTTTATTAAAATTAGAAGTGTAAATGCCTATTTGTTTTTATTTTTGAATTCTATTTAAAGTACAAAATTTTATTTAGCCTAATATTAGAAAATACAAGCAAAAATTTATTTGTGCTTATATTTTCGTACGTAAATACAACAAAAATCAAAACCATAAATGGACTGGCATAACATTTTGCTACAACTTTTGCTGACAAAATCACCAAATTGCTACAAGAAAAAAATTCCAGCTTAAACACTGGGCATAGATGTATATCTTATTTTTTTGTCTGATTTTTGTCAATATCTGTGCTTCTAATGGCCCGATTTGAAAAATTCCTTCTTTATTGGATAAAGTTTCCGGTGTGACATGTTTTTCATATAATTTCAAAATTTTCAAGTAATTCATAGACTTTCCTCTAGGGCGTAAAGCTAAATTGTATTTCCCCCGATATATCTACTTCTAAAACTCCGATTTGAAAATTCTTTCTGCACCAGATACAGATCCTGATGGGAAATCTTTTGCATATAATTTCTAATTTTTGGTAAAAAATGGTTTGTCCACCAGGGGGCCTAAGTATTAATTTCCGCTTCTGATGTATTTGCAGCAAAATCTGAACCAAAGTCTATTGAAAAGATGTGCCCTGCACAAACTGTTTTTTGAAGAATGGCATTTACTGCATAAATCATATATATATTTTTTCTTTTGTTTAAGTTTTTTTAAGGAAAGTATAACTTTTTTCATGTGCTCTGTGTCAAGTTAAACTACAAAAAATGTTTGCATTACTGAGTTTGATAATAGGTAATTAATGCCTACTTCAGATAAACAACACTGTTAACTACACAAATTATACCCTATCTCATGTTTTTTTTTTCTACAAATGCAATAAAATTATTGCTGTTCTTCCTCCATGCACGCTGTTTTTGCTAAATTACACTGCAGATGGTGACTTAAGTTCATGTATGAACGTGTGTTTTGAAGAGGAAAAAGAGGTGACTGTTGCACATACCTCTTGAGTGTAAATAACGTGAAAGATAGTAAGTGGAGCTATCAGAGTTCTTTCTGAATTGGTGGAATCTTTGAAAAAAAAAAAAATTGAGAGTTATGCATATTATTGGGTTATTCTTATTAATCCATGATTGTATAATTGCTTAAAGTAATGCTAGATCTGTTTTCTGGTGGACAAGGCTTCGAAACCCTAAGGAGTGGCGAATGTTTTTTTTTTTTTTTTTTTTTTTTGGGCTATTGCATTTGGTCTTGAAATTTTGTCCCTTGAATTATTATTTGCTTTGTGCGGAACGCGAGTGGTAGTAGTAGTGAGACAAAGGCAATGGTGGCACCTAGCAACTCTAGTCGGTAATGATTAGAAGTTTTTAAATTAAAAAACCAAGAAGTATGGTATATGAAATAAATAAAACCAGATTAAAATAATTAAATGGGTGACAAATGTAGTATTTTCAATTTTAAAATGACTGAAAAGCTAATTTATATGGAAATTTTTTTCCAGCAACTGAACTGCAAATGCTTGGACTAGATGTTGATAAAGTGTGAAATCGATATGTGTCCTAAATATTTTATATCGATATAGCATCTGCAATATATGAGAATGAGAGTACTCCTAAATGCAATATATGTTCAAAAGTAGTAAAATCAAATGAAAATACCACAAACTTGAAAATATATGGTCTGCAATCATGTACTTCTTATTTAATTTTATTCTACGACTTTCATATACCATAATTCCTGGTTTTTAATTGAAAAACATAATAATTTCCCCTCTTTCAAGTGAACTACGATTTGAAATGTTTGCAACTTTGACTCTCTGTAACTAACAAAGTACTTTAAAAAACAAGTAGGGATTTTTGGATCTCTCTGTAGGCACACGGAAGAGTATTTTGTGAAAGTAGTAGATTTTTTATACCTTTCCCTTCTTAGATACAGAGCTTCAAATTTTGCGATTTTTGAAAAATCAGTAATTTCAGACCCTTCAGTATGAAGGGATTGTATAAGCCAATAGTTATTTGTTTCACCTTAAAGTACTTCTTGTAGGCTAGAAATAAGCCAAATGCAATTTTGTTTTTTTGATCCGTTATTATAAGAACTTACTGTAATGGACCAAAAACTAAAAAAATTCAATCTTGAATTTGAGTTAAGCATTCCTCCTCATTATTTAAATTTACAGTAAATACATTGCCCCCCCCGCCCCAAACGAACCTGAAGCACCCCGAGAAAGTTGTTCGATCCTGATGAAACTCCGCATGCAGGTACTGCAGGGCCGATTATGCAAATGATTACAAAATAAATACCAATAACTAAATAGTGGTCCGCCACAGCACAAAGGAACCACGCATTGAGGATGGTATATCAACAGCAAAGCTCGCATGCAGGGACAATTTTGACAGCGGATCAAATGTAAGAATGCCTTGATGTTGGATCCGTTCATACAACGAGCAGCTGAGTGAGTTTAAAAGAGGACGTATAAATGGGCTGAGAGAGACCGTTGGTTAAGTCGTCATATCTCCAAGCATTTGGTTCAGAGCGACGCTGCAATCAGACGGTGTTGGTGCCGATGGGTCTAGGAGGGTACTACCCAGCAGCACATGGGCAGTGGACGGCTGAGGGCAATAACAGAACGCGAAGATTGAACGATTGTGAGAGCCTCACGAACAGAACTGAATGTGTTGCTCTCAACCATCCTTGGCCATATTGTGTCATCTACAGGTACGGAAGTGGCCATCCAGATCATTGCCAGACGACTTGTGACACAGGGACTACTTCGAGGAGGCCACTCTGCCGCCAACCACTGACCAGCGAGCATCACCATCACCGGTTGCAGTGGCGTCGGGCCCGGTCGACGTGGGGTAGTGTCCAGTGGCGTCGTGTTGTCTTCAGTGATGAGTCACGGTTTGCACTTGGCACCGATGACCAGCGCCAGGGGCATATTTGGAGGGGCCTTGCCCCCCAAAATTTTTCATTTCTTTGTTAAAATGCGACTTACATTAGGAAAATGCTTTAATTTAATAAAAATTCATCAACTTACAATAAAAAATAATGCTTTAATTTTTTTATTTTATTTTTCATTAATTTTTGTTTTGTCTTGATGGTCTGAAAAAGTTTCATTTTCCGCACCCCCCTCCCCCAAGTCTATATACACTTCTGTTCAGCGCATATATGTCTGGAGACGAGCCAAGCAGCGCATGAATTTTGCCTTTACTGTGGAATGTCACACGGCTCGCACACCGGGAGGGACTGTCTGGGGAGCCATTTCCTATGAGAGCCAGGCCCCCTGGGTGGTCCTCCATGCCACCCTCATGGCTCAACGGTATGTTGACGACATTCTACCACCTGTTGTGTTGCTATTCCTGTCGCAACATCCCCGAGCAATTTTTCAATGGGATAATGCCCGGCCACATACACTACAGCTCTCCCAGGCCTGCCTTCGTAATGTCGACACCCTTCCATGGCCATCTTGATCGCCCAACCTCTCACTGATAGAACAGGTTTGGGACATGATAGGACACCACCTATGCCCATCCCGGAATGTCGGTGAACTGGCCCACAGTTTGGACACCATCTGTCATGCTATACCTCAGGACAGTATCCGTTAACTGTATGTGTCTATGCCACGCCGGGTAGCCGCTTGTATCCAAGTCAGAAGTGGCACTGCAACATACTGATGTGTTCCACTTGTGTAGCTGTTTTATCCGAATAAATGGCTCAACTGCTCTCGAATTGCAGTAATTTCCTTTTCTATACATATACGTGCACATACGAATTTTCATCTCAATTGGATGATTCCTTCTGGGTGCTTTAGGGGGGGGGGAGGCGAAGAGTGTATGTATATATTCCCTTTATAGATGGACCTGTAGTCTTTGAAATGAGACCAGTTAGAGCCCTGCGATTTATGGTTTTTTGTATAGTTAAGAAAGAAAAAAGCTGTCTGAGTATGGTTTTCCCGCTCTGCGGCGGCCATATTAGCTTGTGTGACGTGCCTGCACGGCAGGACGCACATGAGATAAAGGCAGGTAGCAGCTAGACATTCTGTCTGCGTAGCTCAGTTCGGAGAACAACTTACTCCAGAGTGAGGTAACCCTGGTTAGATGCCCGGCACGGACAAACTTGTACGTTATATTGGCGCCGGAATTTCCAGGATGACCCGGCTGTTAAGTTTCTCACAATGGTGTGATGTTCTTTCCACAAGGTGAGACAGGAAAAATGAGAATCCCTTCTTCAGTGCTTCGAAAAAATAAATCAGTATGATGTTACATTCCAGACACCAAACTGTCTGGGATTTCTCAAATGCACGTTTTTAGTAGGATGACTGCCTACAGCAACACATGGTCCCGGCTGATCCGTGGGCCATGCCCATGGCCCTCTTGAGGGGGGGGTGACATACCTGCTCCACAAGACGGACACATGGTGTTGATAATATAAAAAATATATATATCATCATCATCATTGTCAACCATCATCAATCCACTGCTGGACGAAGGTCTCCCCAAGTTTCAGTTTCCTCCACAACGGTCTGTCTTGTGCCAGTCTCCTCCATGTCACTCCCACATACTTTCGAATTTCATCCACCCATCTCCCATGTGGTCTTTTTCTGGGTCTTTTCCTGTCCCTTGGAATCCAATCTAAAATTTCGGCTGTCCATCGATGCTCTGTCCTTCTGGCAGTATATCCAGCCCATTGCCATTTCAGGGATTTAACTCTGATCATTACGTCTTCCACTCTTGTCATTTTTGGGATCCACGAGTTCCTCTTCTTATCACTCCTGGTTACACCTAGGATGCACCTCTCCATTCTTCTTTGAGTTGTCTGCAGCCTTTGTATGTCTCTTTTAGTTAAGGTCCACGTCTCTGCACCATACGTAAGCACTGGAAGGATGCATTGATCAAACACTTTTCTTTTAAGACATAATGGCATATTGCTCTTGAAAATTATGCTGTTTCTTCCAAAAGCTCTCCAGGCAAGTTTTGTACGCCGATTAATTTCTTCATCAATGTGACCCTCACTTTATATCTGCTGTCCAAGATAAATGTACGTGTCTGTTATCTCCAGCTTTTCTCCATCCATAGATAAATCTTCATTTTTTGTAAAAGCATTGAACATCACTTTTGTCTTCTGAAAGTTCATTTTTAATCCCACTTCTTTACTCTTGTCAGCAAGTTCCTGGATCATACTCTGCAGCTCTGATGGGGTAGTTGCAAAAATGACTACGTCATCAGCAAAACGAAGGTGGGTTAGATAATCTCCATTAATCTTTATTCCTTGGTTTTCCCAGCTCAGTGATTGAAAGACATTTTCCAATGTGGCATTAAAGAGTTTCGGAGATATGGTGTCACCTTGTCTTACTCCCTTTCCAGTTTTTATGTGTGTTGTATTTTCAAACAGCCGAATCTTTGCACTTGCATTTTCATAGATGTTATTAATAATATTAATTAATCACCGAATCAAAGGCTTTTTCATAATCGATAAAAACCATGCACAATGGAAGTTCATATTCCCTCGCTCTTTCAATTAGTTCTCTCAGTACGTGGATATGATCTATTGTGCTGTAGCCACTCCTGAATCCAGCTTGTTCTCTCGGTTGAGCCATGTCCAGTGTTACCTTCAAGCGGCGTGAAAGAACTTTAGGCCGCCCCGGTGGCGCAGTGGTCTAAGGCACTGGCCTATGATCATTCGTCCGTAAGGTGTCCGGGTTCGAATCCCGGTCAGGCATGGATGTTGTGTTTGTGTTACGGCACTGGCTCTCTCTCTTCCCTGGAACCGGTGACCCTAACTTAGGGACGGGCGACTGCTTATAGCCCATTGAGTTGCTCACGGTGGTCGTTAAACCTCCAATCAAAAAAAAAAAAAAAGAAAGAACTTTAGCGAAGATTTTATAAACCACTGATAGGAGGCTGATAGGTCTGTAGTTCCTGAGATCCTCAATGTCACTTTTTTTATGTAGCAGGATCATTGTAGTGTTGTTCCAATCCTCAGGAATCTTCCCTTCATTAAGGCATCGAGTGAAAATTTGGGCGAGTACTGTTTCGATTTCTCCACTTGCTTCTTCTATGATGTCTACAGTAATTCCATCTTCTCCTGGAGCTTTTCCCCGCTTCATGTTCTTGATTGCATGTGCAACTTCTGCTGGGAGGACTGGAAGAACTCTGGTACTGGTACCTTTCATGATATCTGGAGTACATGTATCATCCCTTTCATATAATTTGGAGTAGAAATCTTTTACTCTTGTCAAAATTTCGCCTCTGTTTTGTGTTACAGAACCATCTTCTTTTCTCAGTGCCATAATCTGTTTTCTTCCCTTACTGAGATGTCCCTTTGCTATCTTTAGGCTTTGGTTGTTTTCAATTGCTTTCCTCACTAGTTCACAGTTGAATTTTCTTACGTCTTCAGTGATACTTTTTCTTACTGTCTTGCATAGCTCTATATATTCCACTTTGGAAGTCACATCTTCTTTAGTTGTCCTCATCTCTCTTCTTTTTTGCATCAACTTTTTCATTTTTCCTGATAATTTATTTACATGCAACTTGTTCTTAGACCCAGCTAATTTTGTTGCTGTTTCCATAAGAGCTTTGGTTACTTTTCTGTTAACTTCAGAGATGTCCACTTCTTCCGATGTTAGGCCTTCTAAAACAGAGAATCTGTTCTTCAGTTCCAACTTAAAGGTATTATGGTGTTTTTTAAGGTTGGTTATGTCAATACATTTTGTTTGTCTTATGAGCTTGCCACGTTCGAGTTTAGTGTTGAGCTGCATCTTACATCTCACCAATCTGGCTTTGCTATATATAGATATGGTTGTATATACACTGCTGGCCACCCAAAATGCAACACCAAGAAGGAAGCATCTGATTGGCCTGAAATTCGCATCATGCGTCGCCCACGAGAGGACATGCAAACGATTAGCATTGCAGGGCATTTGCAAATCATGTGCGCCCAGCACGCCACCAAGCAGCACTATAAGAAGGGTGCACAGAAGGCAGGGTGTAAGTAGTGAAAGTGTGTTGTGCTGACGGACCTGTGCGTGGGAAGCTTCCTGATGCCTCGTCACAGAATACGGCAGTCATTCCAGCACGTTTCGGAGTTCGACAGAGGTTGAATAGTGGCTTATCGCGACAGCAGTTTATCGTATCGAGACATTGCCGCCCGTGTGGGACGACATCCAGCCACAGTGAGGCGACTATGGATTCGGTGGGTGCAGGAGGGACGGACGGACCGACGTGAGTGATTGCGTAGGCGTGGCACACCACCGAACGAGGAGACCGGCATGTTGTGCGGCGGGCATTGACGACTCGCACCGCCACATCACGAATGTTAGTGCAGGAATTAGGGTGTGTTGCACAACAACCTGTGTCAGCACGTACGTTTCGACGTCGTCTGCAGGAGCGGAGACTTGTTGCACGGCGCACATTGCTCCGATTACCATTGACGTTACACCACCGGCAAGTGCGGCGGCAGTGGGCCATTGAACGCCGCACCTGGACTACAGAATGGCAGGACTTGTCTTCTCCGACGAATCCCGCTTCTGCCTGCAACACCACGATGGTCGGATCCACGTGTGGCGACACAGCGGCGAGAGACTGTATGATGCCTGCATTATGCATCGCCATACCGGTCCATCGCCTGGCGTTATGGTTTGGAGTGCAATTGGATATGACACCCGCACCCCTCTGGTACGCATCGCTGGTACACTCAACAGCCACTGCACCATCTCCGACGTTTTGGAGCCTGTAGTCCTGCGTTACCTGCAGGACCTGCCAGGTGCCACATTTCAACAGGACAATGCGCGCCCGCACGTGGCACGCATCGTGCAACAATTCTTCACGGCCCACCAGGTGTCACTCCTCCCGTGGCCTGCCTGTTCTCCCGATATGTCGCCCATCAAACACGTCTGGTCGCTGATCGGCAACCGAGTGGCCCGAAAGGCACCATCCGCAGCTACGCCTGATGAATTGTTGCAACGTGTGGAAGCAGCCTGGACCGACATACCCCAAGCCCACATCCAAAGCCTCTTTCGTTGGATGCCGCGGCGTGTAGCAACCGTTATTGCCAGCCATGGGGGGCCACGCGAACTATTGATGTCTGCGTGTTCCGCAAGTCGCACGGGCCTGTAAGCTCAATCGTTTCATCTTTGTATCTGTTGTTATGTGTCAAGTAAATCTGGCTTGGTATCTCGTGTCCTTCTTGGTGTTGGAATTTGTGTGGCCAGCAGTGTTTATAGTATTTCCCTAGTACTTATTTATATTTTTTAGTTGTATTTGTTTTTGTGTATCATTGTAAAATAGTAGTATATAGGTTTCATGTATATGTAAATCAGCTACAGTCCAGCAGATATGTGATGTCACCAGTACCCAGCATGCTTTGTTGGATACTGGGGCATGCTAGTCTGGGTGACCAGGTGGTTGCTAGCTGGGCTGTCAGTTTTTTCTTTTGGGTTGTCCTCTCACTCAGGTCTTGTTTCAGTTAACCTACTCTGGTGTCAACTATTCTTCATTATTTTTTTATCAGTTCAAAAGTAATCTTGAATGTTAGTATGTAGTCTGTATACACCCTTAAGGAAAAGGTCTGTAAATTATTTTCTATATTAAAGTGTTTACATTAAAGAAGGAATGATGTCCATGATTTCAGTACTGAAACAAAGTTCCAGTCACTTTGCTGAAAGTTTTTTCTTCCATTAATGTATTTGCAGTACATTTAAAACATAATCTCCAACAGATAGCAGCTAGACATTCTGTCCGCATTGCTCAGTTGGGAGAGCGATTTACTCTGGAGTGAGGGGACCTGGGCTTGATGCCCGGCGTGGACAAACTTGTATGTTATATTGGTGCCCGAACTTCCTGGATTACCCGGCTGTTAAATTTCTCGCAATGATGTGATGTTCTTTCCACACGGCGAGACAGGAAAAATGAGAATCCCTTCTTTGGTGCTTCGAAAAATAAATGGGTGTGATGTTACGTTCCACACTTCAAATTGTTTGGGATTTCTCAAATGCACGTTCTTCATGGGATGACGGCTGTCCCGTGGGCCATGCCACTGGCCCTCTTGGGGGAGATGTGATGTGATGTGCCTGCCCCACAGGACAGACACACATGAGATAAAGGCAGACAGTGAGCACATGTCCGCATTGCTTAGTTAGGAGATCAACTTACTCCGGAGTGAGGGGACCCTGGTTTGATGCCCGGCGCGGACAAATGTGTACGTTATACTTGTGAATTCAAAATGGCAGATGTTTAAAAAAAAACAGATTTGAACTCTCCAAATATGACTTTCCAAGTGGACCAAAACAATTTTTTTTTTAAATGTGTCAGCCACCACCGCTGTGTGGTTTTCCATGTAATGACCTTGCTGTAAAGAATTTTCTTGTGTTTTATTTATTTATTCCATGAATGCGTTCTGTTAACACAGAATTGTTATTTTTCACATTACATCAGTGTTTTATTTTATATTACACATTTGCATTTATTGGCATTATATAAAGGTTGTTCAATGAGTAGTGAGACTTTCTGCCTGAAAGAGTGAAAACACAACATACGTAAAAGTAATCGCCGCCAGCATTTAGACAGCGGTCCCATTGTTGCACAAGTCTTTGTATTCATGCGACATAGGAGGAGGCAGGCTGCTGCTGCAACCAGTTATCTATAGCTACACATACCTGATCATTCGAAGTGAAACATTTGCCTTTAAGGAACTTTTTTGTGGCTTTCCAAAGATGTGAAAATCACAGGGCGATAGGTCAGAACTATGCTCCAGGTGTTGAACTTCCCAGAGAAAGCGTTGCAATGCAATGTGCTTTGCATGTTAACTGCCGTATGGGGCCAGGCGTTATCATGCCGAAGCACAATACCCTGAGTGAGGTTGCCAGGTATTTTGTAGCCATTCAAGAAACAGTGGTCCTTGATTGTCAAAAAACAGGATTAACATCACCTTGTGGATCATTATTTCCTCGGCGGTGGCGATGATGCATATTTCCACTACATGCTCTGGCATTTTGACTCTGGCTCGAAATGCCAGAGTATGCAGCGCCCAGCAATAATGCATAGCAGGAAATTTTCACCTTCTTCATGGTAGTGAAGAGATGTTGTAACGATAGTCCCATTCGTTGACTCATCTGTTCATCGGACAGAAGTTTCGGTACCCACGTGACGCATACCTTATGATATTCAAGGTGCGAATGCATGATTGTATTGACAGTTCTGATGCTCACACCCGCACTGTTCACCAGTTCTAGGATCGTGATTCTTCAGTTGGCCTTTACTGCAGCATCCACGTGTACAATTTTCATCTCTGAAACAGCACTGCGTGGTGCTTCTGATCTTGGCTAGTCTGCAGTGCTTGTTCGTCCACCACTAAAGAGCTGGCACCATCGCATTACAGTACTACGTGGAAGACAAGCAGGCCCATACACCACCTTCATTCGTGTGTGAATTTCGCTTTGCGGCGTTTTCTGCGCGTTCAAAAACTGAATTGCAGCACATTGAGCAACTTTGTATGTATCCATCTCCTACGAGAGAACAATAAAATTTGTCCAGCACTTTACTCTGCCTCAGTAACAAACAAGCTGCAATGCAGTTACATAGTTTAAATCGCCTGTACACTAGCGCCCTCCATTAACAAAATTAGGAAGCACAAACGTTACTCCAGCCAAAGAGTCTCACTACTTATTGAACAACACTTATACATGAAAAAGTTATGATAAACCGGGTGATCCAAAAGTTGCGCAAAACTTAAAAAATCAATAATTTGCTGAGTTTTGACAGTAGTGCTCTGTGATTTGCACAGAATTACATAATATTTTTTTGTAAAATTAAAACACTTATTGAATATTGTAGTTTTATTCATGGTCACCAGATGGCGCTACAGCCGAATGATTAATTGTGGGTTATGACCATCGATTTCGATGGTCACGGTTATACAAGGTAAATTGGTGTAACGTCCTCACAAAGTTACTTATGGTAATAAATGCTCAATGTAGTGCCCATCATTCATGAGCACTGCTTGCAGACGAGAGAAGACACCCCTGGACAGCAGCAGCATTGAATGGCATATCTGTTGATATGGCTGAAACATGATGTCGGATAGTCTTTCAACATGGCCAATGAAGTGGGACGATCTCTGCCTACCGGTGACTTGATGTAGCCCTATAACCAAAAATCACGTGGTATAAGGTGTGGAGGGAGACTTGGGAGGCCGTTCGTGTAAAAAATGACAGCTGATCGCATAATTTTCTCCAAACATTAACTGCAGAGTTGCTTGAAAGGGAATGCAATGTGCGGTGGCGCTCCATTTTGCATGAATGTTGCAGCATTCAATGCATGCCTATCTTGCAAGCTCAGTGTACTGCCGTTTCGTAAAACCTGCATAATGCACACCTTTGACAGAGATGGTTTTTAAAGCAGTATCACAGACTTCCTTAAAGAAAAAAGTACCAGTAATGAAGGACAATGTGAACCTACACCACACTGTGACTTTTGGCTGATGGAGTGAAGTTTCTGCAATTGCCCGGTGATTTTCCTTTGCCCAAATGTGACAGTTTTATATGTTTACTGCTCTGTTGGGAGTGAAGTGTGCTTATCTGTCCATAAAACTTTTAGCAGCCAGTTGTCATTTTCATCCACTTGATGAAAAACCCATGTTGCGAAATCTCTCTGCTTCGCGAAATCAGGAGCTTTCAGTTCCTGAAGGCGTTGAATTTTGTATGGATATCTGCAAAGGTCATAGTGCTCTCCAAACAGTCTCATATGAAATGCAAGTTCGACATGTAACTTCACGAGCGCTTGATTCCTCCACATGTGGATGTCGTCAAAATGTTTCTGATTTCCTGTGAAACTAGCCGCAGCTAAAACAGACATTGTTGGCTGGTCTTCCGCGTCTTACACTTGCTACCAAAGTTCCGGTCTCCTCAAACCTCTCAATCATCCACTGCAGTGCCAAACAAGACATCGGTCCTATCCCACTTTGAACACCTCTGAGTGAACAAAGACATCGCAAAGCTGTACTTGCAGATTCTGAGTTATGATAAAACAGTTTCACCAACAGAGCTTAATCTGGTAATGACAGCATGGTGACACGTTACCATTTCGACTGCAGCTGCTTTTATACCTGTCGCACTTCTCCGATATCAACTCGAATGAAGCGCCATCTGGCGATCATGAATAAAACTAAAATGTCCAATAAATGTTTTAATTTCTCAAAAAACCCCATGTCATTCTGTGCATTTCTGTGCAAAACACATTGCACTACTGTCAAAATGTAGCAAATTATTGTTATTTAAAGCTTTGCATGATTTTTGGAACAAATAAGTCATGGGAGGATCAGATTCAGGAGTGTCTGCATGAGAAAAAGATTATGAGTATGAAGTATAGAAGATCTTGTGTACGGCGTGTGATGGATATCAGTGAAGCTCGAGTTGTATGTCAAGATCGCTGTAAATGGAGATGTTTGATACGGCAACAGTAGGTAAAAATTATCTGGTAGTTTGTATTTCTTTGTGGAACTAACCTCTGAATCTCAGACAACAGCTTAGTGATATGATGTATGCAACTTTTGGATCATCGGGTACATAAAAGAACAAATATATTGTATCTTCAGGGTGTATTAACTGGAATGTACTTATGTAAGGTCAGGTGATGCGCAACATACTACAGCTTCTCCTTAACAAAGGTCAACCCCGCCTTCTCGTGTTGCATCCTGTTCCCACTAAAGGGGCTCTGATGACCGCCAATAGCGGCATAACTATACCATCGGGATTAGAGGAAATGCTATCCCACACTCACCAACCCGCTTGGCTAGCATGGTGAGTTATGGCCAAACCCCTCCAAAATGACTCCACAACTTAAATCTTGGCCCTCAGCCTCCGGCAGCTGGAATGTACCTGGCCAAGGCAGCGGCCAGTGCGACATGAAGGCAGAGGGTGCTAAGAATCACCGGAGGACAGGACTAGGCTTCCATCTGATGCTGACCTTGGCTACGTATAATGGACCCTCCCTGTCTTCTGATTCAAGGCTCCTTGAATTGGAAGAACTACAAAAGGTCAGGTGGGACATCGTTGGGCTAAGTGAGGTATAGAGAAAAGGAGATCTCATTAAACTGAAAAGTGGACATCTCTTCTATTATCGTGGGACAGATACTGGCAGAACTAGTGGTGTTGGATTTATAATAAACAAGAAACTGAAGGATAAAGTTGTAGAAGTTGAAAGTTCCTCTGAAAGAGCTGCATGACTTGTTATCCAACTCTCGAGAAGATACCAGTCTCAGATTATTCAAGCTTATGCACCCACCACAAGTCATCCTGAAGAAGAAATTGAAGAATTTTATGAGGAAATTTGTCATCTAAATAATAAAGGCAAGCAGCACTTGAAGATCATTATGGGAGATTTCAGTGCGAAAATAGGGCAACGGCAACAGAATGAAACTTTAGTAGGTAAATTCGGTCACAGCAACTGAAACCAGTGTGGAAATACTCTCGTAGAGTTTGCAGAGGCAAAAAGGTTTTTCATCACGAACTCCTTTTTCAAGAGAAAGCAGCAAAGGATATGGACATGGAGGCATCCAAATGGATTGTCAAGTGAAATTGATTTTATTATGTGTAACAAGAGATTTGTCATGAAAAACTGCAGTGTGCTACACAAGTTCAATACGGGTAGTGACCATAGAATGGTAAAATGTAAGATGCACCTCAATGGTAAACTCGAGCATGGCAAGCTCATAAAACAAACAAAGTGTATTGACATGACCAACCTTAAAAAAACATCATAATACCTTCAAATTGGAACTGAGGAACAGATTCTCTGCTCTAAAAGGTCTAATGTAGGAAGAAGTGGACATTTCTGAAGTTAACAGAAAACTGACCAAGGCTCTTATGGAAACAGCAACAAAAATGACTAAGAACAAGTTGCGTATGAACAAATTATCAGGAAAAACCAAAATGCTGATGCAAAAAAGAAGAGAAATGAGGACAACTAAAGGAGATGTGATTTCCAAAGTGGAATATGTAGAGCTACGCAAGACGGTACGAAAAAGAATCACTGAAGATGTAAGGAAATTAAACTTTGAACTAGTGAGGAAAGCAATTGAAAACAACCAAAGCCTGAAGACAACAAAGGGACATCTTAGTAAGGGAAGAAAACAGATTATGGCTCTGAGAAAAGAAGATAGTTCTGTAACAAGAAATAGAGGTGAAATTTTGACGAGAGTGAAAGATTTCTACTTAAAACTATGGGAAAGGGATGATACATGTACTCCAGACATTACAAAAGGTACCAGAGTTCTTCCAGTTCTCCCAGCAGAAGTTGCACATGCAATCAAGATCATGAAATGAGGAAAAGCTCCAGGAGAAGATGGAATTACTGTAGACATCATACAAGAAGCAAGTGGGGAAATTGAAACTGTACTCGCCCAAGTTTTCACTTGGTGCCTTAATGAAGGGAAGATTCCTGAGGATTGGAACAATGCTACAACGATCCTGCTACATAAAAAAGGTGACATTGAGGATCTCAGGAACTACAGACCTATCAGCCTCCTTATCAGTGGTTTATAAAATCTTCACTAAATACCGCTTGAAGGTGACACTGGACATGGCTCAACCAAGAGAACAAGCTGGATTCAGGAGTGGTTACAGCACTATAGATCATATCCACGTACTGAGAGAACTAAATAAAAGAGTGAGAGAATATGAAATTCCATTATGCATGACTTTTATCGATTATGAAAAGGCTTTTGATTCGGTGAAACCATCAGCGCTTACAATGGCTTTGAAATCCTGCGGTATTGAAGATGCATACATTAATATTATTCATAACATATATAAAAATGCAAGTGCAAAGATTTGGCTATTTGAGAATACAGCACTCATAAAAATTGGAAAGGGAGTGAGACAAGGTGACACTATATCTCCCAAACTCTTTAATGCCACATTGGAAAATGTCTTTTCAATCACTGAACTGGGAAAACAAAGGGATAAAGATTAATGGAGATTATCTAACTCACCTTCGTTTTGCTGATGACATAGTCATTTTTGCAACTACCCCGTCAGAGCTGCACAGTATGATCCAGGAACTTGCTGACAAGAGTAAAGAAGTGGGATTAAAAATGAACTTTCAGAAGACAAAAGTGATGTACAGTGCTTTTACAAAAAATGAAGATTTATCGATTGATGGGGAAAAGCTGGAGATAACCAATACCTACATTTATCTTGGACAGCAGATTTCAAGTGAGGGTCACATTGATGAAATTAATTGGCATATAAAACTTGCCTGGAGAGCTTTTGGAAGAAACAGTATAATTTTCAAGAAAAATATGCCATTATGTCTTAAAAGAAAAGTGTTTGATCAGTGCATCCTTCCAGTGTTTACATATGGTGCAGAGACATGTACCTTAACTAAAAGAGGCATACAAAGACTGCAGACAACTCAAAGAAGCACGGAGAGATGCATGCTTGGTTTAACCAGGAGATATAAGAAGAGGAACTCCACAGATCAGAAAAATGGCAAGAGTGGAAGACATCATGATCAGAGTAAAAATTCCTGAAATGGCAATGGGGTGTTCATATTGCCAGAAGGACAGACCATCAATGGACAGCTGAAATTTTAGACTGGATTCCAAGGGACAGGAAAGGACCCAGAAAAAGACCACATGTGAGATGGGTGGATGAAATTCAAAAGTATGCGGGAGTAACATGGAGGAGACTGGCACAAAACAGACCGTTGTGGAAGAAACTTGAAGAGACCTTCGTCCAGCAGTGGATTGATAATGGTTTACAATGACGATGATGACTTCTGTACAATATTTTGATGACTGATTATAATCTTGGAGTACTTCTAGAGGTAAAAATGCTATCATAACAATTAACTAACAATGCTGTTACAATATAATGTATATTAGCAATAACATTGTTACAACATTTCGATGACTACTGAAACAAGAAAGATAACACCGAATTTTTGGGTGTAATGAGCACATCCTTTGAATCCGTTCTGATGCAAATTAAATTTATCAAAAGTATTCAAAGTTAATTGAACCGGTATGGAAAACAATGGTATCTGACCGAAGAAAGAAGTTTTTCAATCAGGTTTTTAATCCCGCAGATATTGCTGTATACGGAATCGTGAGCTTACACCCTCTGGTTGCAGACTTGTGTATTAAGAAAAGTTTGAATTTATATGAGAAACATTTCGCAGCGGAAGCGCTCTCCAACAAAGAAAGAATTCTTCAAGTCGGATTCTTAGAATTTAGAAGCAGTGATGTGGAAAAATATAAGATATGAATATATGTACCCTGGCAGGTAAAATATGATTTTTAGGAACGAAGTATTCTCGAAAGGTTTTTCGATGTGAGTGGTATTGGTCCAAGAAAAAAAAAAAATGTAGTCGAGTTTTCAGGAGCTCAGATTTTGCTGCAGATACGTCAGAAGCAGAAATTAAAACTTATGCCCCCTGGTGGCCAAACCATTGATTACCAAATATTGAAAATTATATGGAAAACATTTTACATCAGGAGCTGTATGCAATACAGAAAGAATTTTTCAAATCGGAGTTTTAGAAGCCGAAATAACGCAGAAAACTCAACTTACCTTTGCACCCCCTAGCGGAAAGGCTATGATTTACTTGAAAATTTTGAATTTATATGAAAAATATTTCGCATAGGAAACACTATCCAACCAAGAAGGAATTTTTCAAATCGGACTCCAAGCAGTAGAGATATTGACAAAAGTAAGATATACATCTACGTCCCCTGGTGCAGAAACTATGCATTATTTTAAGAAGAAAATATTCCTAAAAGGTTTGTCGACATGAGTAGTATCGGTCCACGGAAGAATTTTTTTAATCGAGATTATAGAAGCTCAGATTTTGCTGCAAAATATATCAAAACCGGAAATTAAGACTTATATTACGCCCCCTGGTAGCCAAACAATTTTTTACCAAAATTATAAATTATATGCAAAAGATTTTCCATCAGGATCTGTATCCGATACAGAAAGATTTTTTTCAAAACGGAGTTTTAGAAGCAGAGATATCAGGGTTAACGCAATTTAACTTTACGCCTCATAGTGGAAAGTCTAGGAATTACTTGAAAACTTTGAAATTATTTGAAAAACATGTTACACCAGGAACTCTATCCAATAAAGAGAGAATTTTTCAAATCAGACCATTAGAAGCAGAGATATTGACAAAAATAAGATATACATCTATATCCCCTGGAAGAGAAGCCATGCAATATTTTAAGAAGAAAATATTCCAAAAAGGTTTATTGATGTGAGTGGCATCGTCCCAAGAAATATTTTTTTCAATCAAGACTTTAGATGCTCAGATTTTGTGACAAATACATCAGAAGCAAAAATTAATGCTTACGCCCCTGGGTGGCCAAAGTATTCTTTACCAAAAATTAGAAATTATATGCAAAAGATTTTCCACCGTTAGCTGTATCCACTGAAGAAAAAAATTTTCATATCGGAGTTTTAGAAGAAGAGATATCGAGGAAAATGTGATTTACTTTTACGCCCCTACCCGAAAATCTATTTGTAACTTGAAAAAGTCACTATACCTAAAATACTCTTCCACATAAATGGAATCGAAAGATAAAATAATTTTTCAAGCGGATGTTTAGATGCAAATATATGGAATTAAAGGTGTTTTGAATTTTACATAAACTGCATTTACACTCTCTAGCGGCGAAATTGTACATCGTAAAAATAAATAAAAATGAAATGAAGGATCATCATTTGCATATTCAAGCTTCCCAACGCAAAAAGACTTTTTCAAATTGGACTAATATAGTTTGCAGAGATATGGTGTCTACAGACGGACAGACAAACCTATAACATAAGAATGATTTTTTTACAAAAGACGTGCTAAAAAATATGATATGCACTTCGAATCGAAGAGTGCATAATATTCAGAAAGAAGAGCTGGTAAAAAGGAGGAAAAATTCTTATATCTAATTTAGAACATTTTGATGACAAATCTAAGTCCTTGAAACATATTGTTTTGTTTAGAATGGAAAGTATTTAATTTCTGCAATCTCTCTTTCTGCATACAGTGGAACCTTGGTTATATGGTTTCTGGGTAATGGCCTTAAAAATATATAAATATAAAAAACGTGTAAAAGAAATTTCAAACTGTTAAATATTTTTGTAAAATTTTGAATGCTTCTTCAAAATGTGCAAAAAAAAGAAAGGAAGAAATAAAAAAACCCAATGTAATTTTAGATCACAGTAATTTATAATGTAAGAACATGAATACTTTGTTCACTATCTTTAAGCTTATTGTTTATTTTTAACTTTTGTATTTATTTTTTATTTTAATTTCATTATATAGAAACCAGGTTAAGAAGTTCTGTATGATTTCATATTTCCAGTACATGAAAATGAAAAAAAAAAAAACTTTTGAAATACTTGGTAGTTAATCCAAATATGACTTTTTTATATTCAGTACCCCTGTTACACATCCATTACTTATTATAAGTCAAAGCACATCCATTACTTATTTATAATCAAAGCTCTTTTCAAAGCAGTTTGTCTACTAGTTAATTTAGCATTAGCGCAGAGTAAAATATTCATGAATCTTTGCTTCTTTCCAATTCCTTGAATTCAGAGAAAAAAGGAGAGCTGTGAACGTTATTTCGTAAATTTTTAATTACAGGATAACACAATTCGGGGGCGAATTTCCGTGTCACTTCCAGAACGACGCGTGCGAAACACCAAACACAGCCCAGGTGGCATAGTGGTCTAAGCGATGGCTTCTGATCGTTTGAATCCCTGTGAGGCATGGATGTTGTGTTCGTCTTACGGCACTGGTTTTCTCTCTTCTGTAGAACCAGTGGCCCTAAATTTGGGACGCGCAACTGCTTATAGCCCATTGAGTTGCTCACAGTGGGGTGGTCGTTAAACCTTCAATAAAAAAATAAAAATAAAAAACACCCCACCAAACTTACACTGCGTTGCTGACATTAAGTAATTCACGAGCGCTTTGTAACCATGGAGATGGGAAGTTTTTGATGTTGCGCCATTTAGGACAAATCACGAGATCTTCCAGGCTCTGTCCGTTGAAGGCATTTCTGTGTTGAAGCAATCGGCTATTCCCGAAGCTCTGTTTGGTAGTGATTCACAAACGCTTCATAACCATGGAGACAGAAGTCTCTTGATGTCCAGCCATGAACAACAAATCTCGAGATCACCTGTGTTCTGTTCCGTAACCATAGAAATCTCCTGATGTACCGTCTTGAACGACACATCACAAGATCATCCGAAGATCTACCACTCTGCTGATGTACGGTCTTGAATGACATATCACGTAAACATCAGATTTTCCACCTATCTCTACGTACCAATTGCAAACTGCCGATAACGGCTAGTTTATCATCGCACTGTGGACCAGTTTGAACATCCATGATACATCTCGATGGCGAAGTATCGTAGTTTCGTTAGTTGAAAAACTGTAACGTCGATGTGAAATTCACACCAGTTTTTCTCGATGTATCGATATATTGTACAGCCCTAGCGGTCCCTTTTGCTGGAGTTGTTCTGTGTTGTTTGGACGCAATCCTTGTTAGTGTTTGATGGTCCCTCTCATTCAGTGTCGGTTTCCACCCACTATTATTCTTTCCCGATGAAGTCTTGCCATGCTTTGTTTATGCAATCATAATCATGGTGACTGTTGCTCTTGAAACACAAAACAATTCTGCTGTTATGGTTACAGACTCTCCTGCTAAATGGGCTCCCACGATTTGTCCTCTTTGGAAGGGTCACACATTTCACCGACCGCTCGTAGGAACTGCTGCTTAACACAACTTGTACTACACTACCATACAACCTAGAGAATATATGTATTCAAAGAAAAGATTCACAGAAGATAATCACAAAGTTTTTTTTTTCTCAGTGCAGCTTACACGAATAACATAAACACCTATAATCACGATGTTCACACTATTTTGTCCAACCCCTGTACTCACACACACACTTTACACTTCGCAAAAAAACAACAAAAAAAAAACAACAACGAAGCACCCAGAATGAATCATCCAGTCGAGATTAAAATTGGTATGTGCAATGTACATGTATAGGAAAGGAAATTATTGCAATTCCAGAGCAGTTGGGCCATTTATTCGGATAAAACAGCTGTACGAGTGGAACAAGTCAGTACGCTGTAGTGCTACCCCCTGGCTCGGATACAAGCAGGTACCCGGCATGGCATAGACGCATACAGTTCACGGATACTGTCCTGAGGTATAGCATGACAGATGGTGTCCAAACTATGAGCCAGTTCGCCAACATTCCAGGATAGGTGTAGGTGGCGTACCATCATGTCCCAAACATGTTCTATCGGTGAGAGGTTGGGCCATCACGCTGGCCATATGGAAGGGTGTGGACATTACAGAGGCAGGCCTGGGAGAGCTGTGCTGTATGTGGCCGTGCATTATCCTGTTGTAAAATTGCTCAGGGATGCTGCGACAGGAATGGCAACACAACAGGCAGTAGAATGTCGTCGACGTACCGTTGAGCCATGAGGGTGGTACGGAGGACTACCAAGGCTGTGTCCGGCTATCGTAGGAAATGGCTCTCCAGATAGTCACTCTAGGTGTGCGAGCTGTGTACCATTCCACAGTAAAGTCAGGATCTGTGCACTGGCTGGCTGGTCATCGGCTCCAGTACAAACCGTGACTCATCACTGAAAATACCACGACACCACTGGGCGCTATCTCAGGTTGATCAGGCCCAACACCTGTGCAACCGGTGCCGGCGACGCTCACGGCTTAGTGGTAGGTGCAAGTTATTTGGCAAAGGTCCGGATTATCCCTTCCGTACGTGTAAATGATGCAACTTTGCCACGGATGGTTAAGAGCGGCGAATTCGGCTCTGCTTGTGAGGATCTCACAGTTGCTCGATCCTTAGGTTCTGTTGTTGCCCTCTGCTGTCCATTGCCCCCTGGCTGCTGGGTTGCGCTCTTCTTGACCAATTGGCACCAACATCGGCATATTGCTCTTTCGCTCTGATCCAAGTGACTGGAGATATGGCGACTTGACCAACTGGCCTCTCTCAGCCCAATTATACATCCTCTATCAAATTCGCTCAACTGCTCATAGTGTGTTCACGGATCTGACGTTGAGGCTTCCTCATAGCCTGTGGAGGTTAATGCAGCAACAATCTGCTGTCGTAATTGTGCCTGCGTGCGTGAGTTTTGCTCTTGATATACCATCCTCAATGCGTGGTTCCCAAGCACTGTGTTTCATCAGGATCGAACAACTTTCTCAGGTGCTTCATTTTTTTTTTTTTGCAAAGTGTTAATACTGACACATTGACATACACACTCAGTTGACAAAACATTAGTAATAGAGGTGATGGGCAGTTTTGACATGGGCATCCCCTGCACAGAGTGAAACAGACTCACACCGAACGCAGGCAAAAAATAGGTGGAGCAAGGCTTCCCAAACATGTATTGAAATAAGTGAAATATGGGTGATGAGCTGAGTGACTTTGATCGTGGACGCATTGTCAGTGCGAGACAGCAGATAAGTCATTCTATCACCCAAGTCAAGTGGTAGAACCCTAGGGCAGACGTGCCAACTCTCCGGATTTAGGCGGGAGACTCCGGATTTTCAGCCATTCCTCCAGCCCTCCGGATAAATGTCAAATTCTCCCGATTTTCGCCGATAATTAGCCGTTACGATGGTCGAAATTCCATCAACCACCGCTTTGAATCGACGCAGAAGAAAAAGATTTCGAACCGCTTGTGATATCTTTTTCTTTCTGCGTCGATGCAAGACAGCATTTACAGTCATCAGTATCGTACCTTTCGTCTCATATCTGCAAAAGAAAGCCAACCCCGGTGGTGCAGTGGTCTATTTTATGTTGGTTACAAACGCACTCGCGCGCCAGCTGTGACCTACTTATCGTTTCACGTCTCCCCGCTCTTAGCTGAGAGCTCTGTTTATGTTTTCTTCAGAGTTTTGCGGAGTGCTTTTCAGTTTTGCTTTACTGTGGAGATTTTTATTTCTTGTTTTACACCATGTTTGTCTCTTTTCCCTTCTTCGGCGCATTTTGTAGAAGATAAATGTGCTCCTTTTGTTCATTTCTAATTGCGAATCTGTTATTGTCAGCTTTGTTTTATCTTCTATTGTAGCATTTTGTGTACACTTAGTTTGTGAATTTGTTTTTTGTTTTTCTCATTCCTTTCGCTTACTTTTTGCGGGAGATTTTTTCTTTTGCATTACGCCATTTTCGCGGTTTTTAATGTTTTATTTTATGTCATATCTTTGGCAATTTGTTTCTTCTTTACATATTAGCTGTTATTGTCTTTGCTGCATAATAAAGTTGTGAAACTGAGCGCCGGCTTTCGACAAATTGTCCGAGATGGGTCCGGGTTCGAATCGCTTGGGGCGTGGATGTTGCACACTTGCTAACTATTACGGATTTTCCGTAAAATTTACGGATTTCTGCTTAATTTTTCTGACTTGCGGATAGAAGTCCCTTTTTTACGGATTTTTTAATATTTCGATTGCTCAATTGAAATATTTCAATCCCCTGCAACCATCCATTTAGATTTTCTACCGGACCTTACGAGCGCCGTGTTACGCAATGATGTCATCTTTGACTCGCCAGCTTCGTGCGGAGCCATCAAGTATAACGATGGCTCCGCTTCGTGCGGTAGCTCTCTCTCTCTCCCCACGGTAGTGCTCAAGTGACGTGCTGACCAGAGTTCTCCAAAATGCGTAATCTAATTACGCCTCTAGTACGCATTGAAATTTTGTCAACGTGTAAAAATACGCATCGGGAATTTTTCTCGACGTGTAAAATTACGCATCGGGAATTTTTTCGGCGTGTAAAACTACTCATCGAAGAATTTTACCAATTCGTAAAAATACGCATCAGGACGGTATTTCGTCTTTCAGAGACGGAAGTAAACGAAATAAAGATTTTTTCCGTTATCGTAATTTCTTTTTTCTATGATGTTGCCTCTGTCCAGTATTATTGTTATCTATCATTTTATTCCGTAAATATTTGTATTTCAGTTTGAAAATGGAGAAAAAAGTTCCGAAAACGGAAATTCGAGGGCGAAAGAATTTCGCTGTAATCTTTAGGCATGAGAGTGCGATGGCTTCGAGGAATTTCTACTTTTCCGTCATAGTTCGGGTTATCCACGATATCGATGCATAACTGAATAGAAATTTTGGGGTAATTAGTAGTGGTGGAGGATGTTTTCAGCCTAAAACTTTATAAACTTTCGAAAGAGGAAGTTTAGTCTTTCAAAACTTTCGGAAACGGAAATTAGACGCAGTGAAGATTTCTCCCGTAATAGTAATTTTATTTTTCACGTGGTGTTTCCTCTGCCTAGTATTGTTGTTAAATATCATTTTATTTCATAAATATTTGTATTTCAACTTGAAAATGGAGGGAAAATGTCCGAAAACGGAAATCAGATGTAGCAAAGATATCCCCTGTAACTGTAATATTTTCCCCCTCAACGCTGATCAGAACATGTATCCTGTATTCTTAAATATTCCTCCCCCAAAAGTTTTGCATTTCAGTTTGATAAACGGAGGGGGGGGCGAAAACGAAAGTGACTAAGCTGAAGAATTTGTAAAAATTGATGCATGGTGTTCTAAAGTATTTATATTTTCAAAGTTACACTGTTCATCTTTTGTTTAAAATAGTGAAAGCTGTCATGCATTCATGATGGATAAAATTGTCATCCAAGGGCATTAAAAAAAGACAATAATAAAGAAATGGGAAGGGAAACAAAGATATCAGCAAATGAAAATTTTAGTTTAGTATTGAAACACCACAGGTTTGCAAGGCTTAACATTGAACAAAATTAAGATTTTATTTTATGGTTTTTTAAATTATTATTTTAAACACAGATAATACTAGTTTAGTTATTGTGGCATATGCAGAGATTCTTACTGCATATTTATTAATATAATTATGTTTTGTTTTGTGGTAAATGGTGTTCGCACAAAAGTTTTACTGATGCACATTTTCCAAAGTTGGCAAGTATGATGTTGTATTTGTCTTATGGCACTGGCTCTCTCCCTTCCCTAGAACCAGTGGCCCAAAATTAGGAATGGGCGACTGCTTATAGCCCACTGAGGTGCTCACTGTGTTCGTTAAACCTCTAACCAAGAAGAAAGCTTGACTCTTCCACATTTGTTTTGACAGATACCTCTCTCTCTCTCTCTCTCTCTCTCTCTCTCTCTCTCTCTCTCTCTCTCTCTCTCTCTCTCTCTCTCACACACACACTGGAAAAACTGCTGACAGTTAAGTCCAGAATGAAAGAAAAATGCTTTGAACAAAACTTTTGTAGATCTTTGTTATAGAGAGCTAAATTGGCTACTGTACATTCACTAAATAAGGATAAAGATTAATTATGATTAAATAATGTATCAAAAATTAAGTATGTATCTTGTATTAATTGTATCTGGTTGACAACTATTTTCACTATGCTTTTTATTTTGCATATAAACATAGTCTGCATTTAGAATAACTTTTTAAACATTAAAAATGCTATGTGCCAATAATACTACTTCTGGAAAATTGCTCCTGCATCTGAAAAATGTTGATAAAAAATAGCGCTCATGTGATTTTATGAGCTGTAAAAAATATCCTGATTTTTTAGATTTTGAAGGTTGGTACGTCTACTAGGGTTTCAAAGGGCAACCATATCAAGTGTGTACTGCAAGTATACTATCGATGAAAGCACCAGCACCCAGAAAGCAAGCTGTGGCCAGCCACATTCCATTTATCACCGGGATCGATGTAGACTATGCAGGCTCATACAGACAGAGTCTTGCGCAGCAGCAGCACAAATCACATCCAGGTTAAATGCTGGAGGCTCGAGCATATGATCTGTCACCCAACCTCAAAATAACCTCTACAGAGGGGTGCCGGGTTATGTGGTCAGATGGATCCCGTTTTCAACTGTACTGTGCTGAAAAGAGAGTGGGGATGTGGCATAGACAGCATGAGACCATGGCCCTGTCATGCCAGGTTGGCTCTGTGATGATTTGGAGAGCCTCATAGGACACATTAGGTCCCTTAGCATGTGTAGAGAGGTCTTTAACCACTGCATGCTTCCAGCATGTGCTGGCTGGTCGACTACATGCTTTCATTGCCTTTGTGCATCCTGTGGCCGATGGTCTGTTTCAGCAGCACAGCGTGCCATCCCACCAGGCCACAACCACCCAGCTGTGTTTCAAGGAACACTCATCTGATTTTGAAACCACTCAGTGGCCCCAAGGTAAAGGTCTACAGATGCGTGGCCGACCCTACAAGCCTGAGCCCGCCCCAGCCTGCGGGCTGGGCCAAGTCGACTCATTTTTTACGCTTTCCAACCGTAGGTTGAAGAAGCGTATGGGCTCCAGCTTTGTCCTTCCGTCTGTCGGCACGATAACTCGCGTAAAAATGGTTAGATTTTGATGAAATTTCATTATGTGGTAGGGGACCACCTGGGGACGAACCCTATTGAAAATGGACGAAATGGGGTCAAAGGTCAGGACATAGGATCGGGATCCATTTCATTGCCCTTATGCTGTACTACAATCGTGTGCAAAAATTAAGGACAAAGAGGAGAAATTAGCATAACAGCGGAACGAGCAGGCAGAACGGACCGAAAGACCACTCAGGAGATAGACTAGGGTCCGGAACGGTAGGGCATGCGCATATATGCAGCATGACGGGAGGGGGGTCAGAAGGGTCTAAAGCACACAGGTGGTGTACGCTCAGCAATTTGGTGAAAGCTATTAACATGGTGTACATCAGTTTGAACGACGTCGATTTGCTGCCACCGTGTGATATGGCCAACAGGCAATCCAGTAGACGACATCTGGATGACTTTACCCGAGGTAGCGTAATTGGAAAGTTGCAAGAAGGTCGAAGTGTGACTAGTGTGGCGGAGGAGTTCGGTATCGCTTACAGCATCATTTCACAAGCTTGGAGAGCATTTCAAGCAACAGGAACAGCTGTCCGAGAGTATAGGAGTGGTTGTTCACGAGCAACCACGGCAGCAGACGACCAGTATATTGTGCTACAGGCGAGAAGAGACAGACTGCAGACAGCAGGAGATATCTCAAGGCACAAGCAAAAGACAACTGGACGTCCGTTATCGCGTTTTACCGTGGCCAGGAGGGTGCACAAAGGTGGTCTATTTGCACGTAGACCAGTATGGTGTGTGCCATTAACGCCTGCTCATCGGAGACGTCGGTTTCTGTGGTGCTAGGAACACAAGAACAGGACACATCAGCAATGGGGTCGAGTTCTCTTTACGGATGAGAGCCGATTTAGTCTGACGAGCGATTCTGGACGTATACACTTCTGGAGAGAGCAGGGAAAATGCAATCACACCTCCAACATCATTGAAAGGGACCGGTTTGGAGGTGGCTGAGTTCTTGTTTGGGGCGGTATTATGCTTGGTAGCCGTACTGACCTCCACATCTTCCAAGGAGGTTCAGTCACTGGTGTCCGCTATTGTACCGAGGTTCTCCTGCTTCACGTGCGTCTATTTAGAGGTGCTGTGCGTCCTGAGTTCCTCTTCATGGAGAGCAACGCTACATCTCATCGTACACTGGCTATCACAGAGCTGTTGGAGAGTGAAGATGTTCAACGCATGGATTGGCCCGCAAGGTCCCCGGACCTAAATCCAATCGAACACGTGCGGGACCTTCTCAGGAGACGCTTGGCAGCACGTCACCAGCCACCAGCAATGATTCCGCAGCTGCGATTGGCGCTACAAGCGGAATGGGCAGCGATGCCTCAAGAGCTCCTTGACAACCTCGTCCTCAGCATAGACAGACGTTGTAAATTCTGCAACGCAGTTAGGGGTGATCATATCCCCTACTAAAGACTGGATTTTTCTTGGCAGCCGCCTGTCACATGGACGTTTCTGTCTTCTGTCCAGTTGTGCTCGAAGCTACCTTTTCAATAAAGTGCCTTTGTATCCTTTGGATTCCTTGTTTAGATGGTTTTGCTCACTTGTCCCATATTCTTACATCTTGGGGATCTTATGGTATGATTTGAGTCGATGTGGAGAACTTCCGCACGACGTTACATTCGAAAAACAGTCTCGTCCTTAATTTTTGCACGCCAGTGTATGAGAGAGTAGGACTTCGATCCCTGATCCCTATAGGGATCGACTTTTGTAGTGTTATTGCTTGCTAATTATGAGAAAGGGACATTTTATTACCCTCCTGTGGCATTTCACTCAGAAAACTTATCCGCAGCAGATTCCTGTCGATGTCTTGCATTCATAGTTGAAAATGTAACTTTTTACCATGGAATTTAAGAAATCAATAGAATTGCATGAAAAAATTGCCACATGAGAATACATCCTAATAAATAATGTCACAAGCGGGAAAAGTGATATTTGGGAGCATTTGAAACTGCTTGGCAATGCAGAAACCCTTTGACCGAAAAACTTTATGTAGTGCATTCAGTGCAACAATTTTTTAAGCTATGACAGTTCAAAATCTGGAACAATCTGGAAAGACATAAATGTGTTTCTGCTGCTACAAGTTCCTTGTTAAAATTTTCTGTTTATACTAGGGGTGTTCAAATGAAAAGGTACGAAACGTCATAAGAACGTAACCGTTAACATATTTGCCTATGCCGCTATGGGAGAACGTAGCGACACATCTAGGGATGCGATCGGAGTCGCCGGCGTGAATCGGAGCATGCGTGGGCGCCCGCATGCACAGGAGAGAGCAGAGGCTCTTATAAAGAGCGCCGTCCAATTGACGCGGCAGTGCGTGTGAGGACAGGATGGCGTTCACATTGCAAAATTCGATGATTGAGGAGCAGCTAGGCGTTATCCGATTTCTGACAGCGGAAGGTGTTAAACCGGCCGCTATTCATCGCCGGATGGTGACCGTATACACGCGTCCACACGTCTTCAAGGTCACACACGCAGAACTGGCCAAGTTCCAGTGGGAGCAGCTTGACCATCCGCCCTACAGCCCGGACATGTCGCCCTGCGATTTCCATGTGTTTGGTCCCCTGAAAAAACATTTGAAAGGGAAGCGCTTCCACTCGGACGATGAACTCAAGGACGCTGTGCAGGACTGGGTCTCGTCACGGCCACAGGAATTCTGGGAACAAGGAATCCTTCGGCTCGTTAATCAATGGAATCGTTGTGCTACGGCCTATGGTGTATACTTTGAATAAAGTCTTCATTTATACCCACAGTGTCGTTTCGTACCTTTTCATTTGAACACTCCTTGTATATTGTGTAAGAGGAAATGTTTCCTGCTGCAGTCAGGTATGGTAATGTACTTATGTTTATTCAGAGTTAGTATAAAAATTAAATCATTTTTTATCATATTAAAGCTTATGAATATTATTAAAACTTATGAATGAAAGTTTATGAATTAACTAGTGTTTAGACTAGCAGTTGGAAGCATTTCAAATTTTTTTTTTTTTTTTGATTGTGCTATACTTTGAAAATTTATTTTGAACTCTTAGACTTTTATCATATATTCATACAGCATTGCAAATGTCAAATGTCATCTAGCTGCTTAATTATTCACATGCTATTTAGACGTAATCTATATTTTGAGGTTACTCACCTTTATTCCCAAAAATAAAGGTGAGTAACCTCAAAATATACACTGGTGGAAAGTGAAAAAAGAACACCAAGAAGGAGACGTCTGATACCAAAGAAATTTATACAGCATAATAACGGAATAGAGAGGATAACGTGATCAAAACATTATGGCAAAATACAGCTATATTTGCTGGTAAACTGAAAAATAACATTTCCATGTAACATGGTTAGTACGAGGTTGAACCGCCATGAACTGCGTCGCACTGTGCAATTCTGGCATGGAGTCTGTCTTGCAGATGTTGGATGTAAGTTTGGGGTATTGAATTCCAAGCATCCTCAACCTGGATGCGTAAATCGGGGATGGTCGTGGCTGGCCGTGGAGACCGGATAAGTCGTTGTCCCATAAAATCCCACACGTGCTCAATGGGGGACAAATCCAGTGAACGTGCAGGCCATGGAAGTTGTCTCACACCCTGAAGTGCAAGTTGCGTTGCACGTGCCGTGTGTGTGGGCGTGCGTTATCTTGCTGGAAAACACCACGATGGACCGACGTTACAAATGGCACAACAACGGGCTCAATGATTTTGATGTAGTAGGTGCTGTTTAACGTACCCGGTACAAACACTAGTTGTGTACGGAAGTGATAGCTGATCACTCCCCACACCAGGAGACCAGGTGTAGGCCCTGTGTGTTGCTGGCGGATGCAAGAAGGATGGAGACACTCCCCTGTGCGTCTGCGAACACGCATACGGCCATCGGAGGCTCCCAAGCAGAATCTGCTTTCATCGCTGAACATGACAGATCGCCATACGTTGGCGATACCACTGCAACCGTTCTTGACGGTGGGCTGGAGTCAGAGGTACACATGCCAGAGGCACATGTGCACATAGTCCTGCATCCAGTAGACAGTTGCGGATTGTTCGCACAGTCACCTCAGTTGCAACGGCAGCTCGGATTTGCGTCGCAGTGGATGTTCTGCTTGACAACGCCGCTCTTCTTATGCGTCGATCGGTCCGCTCATCAGTCCGTCTGTGACTCCCGGTTCCACGTCTTCTCGTGTGGGAATGTTCCTCGGACCATCTACGCCACCATCGTACCACCACCGATATTTCCTGTCCAATTCTCTCCGCAATATGACGATACGACCGCCCGGCCTCGCAGAGTCCGACTAGACGACCTCGCTCAAAGTTTGATAACTGCTAAAATCGTACACGTCTTCCATGTCCAGGCATTGCAGCTTCTTCAGGGTTTTCGTGCGTGTCCGTACGCCGACGACTGATTATATTCACTTCGTCGTACTCCTTAAATACCACCGACGATAATTTGCATATTATGCCGTGCTGTGACGTAAGCGCTCACCGGTTGGTCCTGAAATTAACATCACACCTACGTAAACTTGACCCCATGAACATATGTAAATTTCATGATCGTCCGCCAATTCCTTCTTGGTGTTCTTTTTCACTTTCTGCCAGTGTAAATTATCTTAGACTTTTTTTTTCCCTCTCTCTTTTAGGGTTATATTCTTCGATAATTACCAAAGTTTAGTTATTTTTAGGCTTACATTCAACTAAATATTTTCAATAATATCTCAGTTTATTATTTAAATAATACAAAATTGGTACATCATAGGGAAGGCTGGGCCTAAATAATAGCTGCAGTTTATGGGCTGGTCCTTAAATGCATGGGTTGGAGTGGCAGGGCTCACCAAATAAGGCCTGTGCAGACATCTGCCCCAAGGTCTCTGGATTTAAACTGTGTGGAAGCTCTCTGGGATGCTGTGGAGTAAAACATTTGATCTCTGGATCCTGAAACATCTCTGGCAGAGTTGTGGACAGTGCTGCAACAGACATGGCTGGCATTATCTGGAAACCCTCCAGCACCTGGTAGATTTGATGCCTCAGCATGTACAGGCTGTTTTTCATCTTAGAGGAAGACCAACACGCTATTAGGTAGGTATCTCTGATGTTTGGTCCATTGAGTGTATATACGTGTTTATATACACTATATTGACAAAAGTCACTGAACACCTAGAAGAAAAACACAACGTAGCATTTATTGACATACATTAGTATGGTGTTGGTTCACCTTTGGCCTTAATGCATGCACTTAACCCTTCGAGACATGCTTTTGACAAGGTTTTGGAACACAGCGCTAGGTATGCGCTTCCATTCAGTACATAATGCTGCCGCTAACTGTTGCTTAATAGCAGGCCTTGGGTGTGTGCGTAGGGGAGGACCTTGGAAGAGGTGACATTTTTTTGGAATTCTTTGGCCTTAAGCCGTAGACTACCATTTCTACAATGTGTATTCAAAATTTGGGGCTTATCTCTGGCCGTTTCACCACAATTTTAATTTGAAGTTTGATGTGCTTGTAAATTTCTTGCATACCCATGGTCAAAACTTTTTATCACTGTAATTTCAGTACAATTCTGCTATGTATAGTTAAATTTTTTAATTAGATTTCTAATAAGAAAAACATTACTTAGCTGGGCAAAGTTAGAAACTTCACATAATCCTTATATCGTTTTCCAGTAGGATAATAAACTGATCAATGCAAAAAAACAAAACAAAAAACACTTCAATAAGTTTTGATAATTTGCACTTTCCCTAAGTTATTTTTCTTCAGGTATACATGTTTAGTTGAAAACCACGTTCTGTAGGTTTGTTAAAAGTAATAAATTTAAAACTGAAGTTTTGAATGGAAAAAGGAAAGACAAAATTTAATAACAAACATTTTTCTCTTTAGCTCATAATAATTTTCCGATAATAAAAGAATTTCGAAGTATCAGAAACGCAGAAATAATAATAATAATAATAATAATAAACACTGCACACAGATACATTAATGATGCGTAAAAATTAAAAAGTAAGAAGCAGCACTAAACAGCACCCTACCCCCGAGTATTTGGGTAATCTGTAAAAGCGAAAATTTCAGATTATTAAATGTTTTCCATGTTTCTACGTACTTTGTTTCATTTTTTTATTAGTAAAGAGTGGAAGAAATATTCTCATAATACGTGGCAAATACGTCATGATAATTAACACAGCAATCAGACATCGCTGAATTGACTGTATTTACTGTTTCATACATGAAACAGTAATTACAGTCAATTCAGCGATGTCTGCTTGCTGTGTTAATTATCATGATTTTTTTATCATATAAACACTTTACATGTGCTATAAGTTTCGCTTCGGCAGCGCTAACAAAAAACTGAAGTGCATTGCCTGTGTATTACCATAAAGTCACCTGTAAACACTGCTGACAATTTCGGGAAGGAAAACTGGTTTTATCTGTGACCAAACGGGGGTTGTTCTGGTTACCAAGTTGATACCGTTGGGCATGTTGTTGCACACGGGGAAAGCCACCTGTTGAGGAAGGCTTCAGATCTGCTTTTCGTTGCCGCTGGGAGGGTTAAATGCATTCAACTGCTTCTATGGCATTTCTCATGTTGAGTTCCATGTTCAATCAGCCACAGTGTAAATGCCTATATTATTATTATATACAGTCGAACCTTGATATCTCAAACCTCTTTGTCTCGAATCCCTCAATATCAAAAAAATATTTTTTCCCTTCACTTTAGGTATTAAGTCAGTGTATTTTCCATAGTTATATTGAAGCATTTTCTTCAAAACCCTTGCTATCTCGAATTATTAGACTCCTGTGCCAGAGAAATGCAAGGTGTTTACAAACAGGTGTTCAGATGTCTTTGTGTTCATTGTTCATTCCCTTTAGAGGGATGAGGGTCTTTTGTTAGAATCTGAAAGGAATGCATTCTAAGAATTCTGTTCGAGGGGGAGGGGGTATTCCCTGATCAAGCGGATCTTTCGTGGAGCATGAATAATAGCAAGAGCATAGCATCACTCGGACTGCTCAGAACCAGTTCCACTCGGAGCCATCTTTGGTTTCACTCACTTCCTGTGAATAGGAGACCATGTGACCAGGACAGCATTAGTTTTCCTTCCCTCTTTGTTCGTAGAAGTTGTTTCAGTTTGCAAAGTCCATGGATACAGTTAGACATTCCTGGATGTTCTTGAGTGTTGTGTGCTTATGTAGTCAGTGGCCACCCTAAGTGATTGTAACGTTAAAACACGACACTGGTAGGAGTAAAATGAAAGTTAAATGTGCATCTAATTGAACAAAAAGTAAAAATCTTGACATTTTTGGATGAAAACACAACAATGAAGAAAAGCGAAATTGCTGCAAAGTTTGGAATACCTTCGAGTACGCTTTCAACAATCATAAAAAATAGAGAAACTATCGAAAGAAACTATGGTAAAAACAAGAAAAAAGTAAAAAAAAAATTCAAAACTCGGCATACTCCAAAGTGGAAGAGTGTGTGTGGAAGTGGTTTGTGCAATGCTGCGATCAAGGAGTTCCTGCCAGCGGATCACTGTTGCAGCAAAAAACGAGGACTTTGCTAAGGAGCTTGGCTAAAGTGAATTCAAAGCCAGGAAAGGATGGCTGGAAAACTTCAAAAACAGGCAGAATATCATCTTTAGGAAGCTATGTGGTGAAAGTGCATTGGTTAACCAAATTGTTTATGAGAGTGGTTCAAAGAACTTCCTTCTCTTTTACAAAGATACGAGCCAGATGATGTGTTTAATGCCGACGAAACACGGTTATTTTTCCAGTGTTTGCCAGATAAAACAGTTACATTCAAGGGAGAAGAGTGCCATGGTGGTAAGCGAAGCAAACTACATGTGACTATACTCTTAGCAGCCAATCAAAGTGGTAGTAAAAAACTTCCGCCATTAATGATTGGGCGAACAAAAAACCCAGGTGTTTCGCTGAGGTTAAATCATTCCCATGACGTACAAAGCAAACAGGAGAGCCTGGAGACAAGCGAAATTCTTGGTGATTGGCTAAAGGGAGTTGACAAAGCTATGGCTCTGAAAAAAAGATTCTCCTTTTTATTGATAAATCGTAATTAGCCGACTCCAATCTTCCAAGTCTAAAAAATATCACTGAAAATTTTGTCTCCTAACACGACATTGAAGTTACAACCGTCATCCGTAACTTCAAAGTCGGATACAGGCAGCAGCTGGTTAGGAAACTTGTAGACATTATTGAAGAAGATAAAGCCCTTCCCACCATCAATGTCTTGAATGCAATGTGGATGGCTGACTTCACTTGGAGAAATGTTACTAAGAAAAAAATAAAAAAATGTTTCATCAAAACAAGATTTGGAGAAGAAGCAATAATGAGGAACAAAAGCAGACTACCGATTTAAATGTAGTCGAAGCTGAAGACGGAGATAGCCTAACTTCGGAACAGTGGTGGTCATCAAACGTAACCTAAATCTTGCCATTTCATTGGATGATTTCTTGGAAGTTGACACTTCCCTTCAAACATGTGGTACTTTAATGGATGCAGAGATTGTAGTGGATGTAAAAGCAGCATCAGGGAGCGAGTCAAAAAGTGATTGTGAAGGAAGCAGAAAAAGCTGTTAATACGTTGTGTACTTTTGTCGAATCCTCGGAAAATATAGGTCCTGAATCATTTGCCTCAATTGCTGCCTTAGAGAAAGTGAAACAAAAATCTGAGGTTACTTACCTTTTTCCCAATATCATTCAGGAGGTTTTCTTCTCATATATATACATTTCCAACACGTAATTTTATTTGCCACTGCATGATTCAAGGCTCAAGTACCCTCCTTAAAAACTCATGAAAATTCCAATTTTCCCCCTTTTTCCCCAGTAACTATATGCAAGTTCTACTGTAAATGTACTAACTTCATTACAAAAACATTTCTCCTTAAAAACGCAGCTATCTAATTAAAAAGCAATCCGATTTAAAAAATTATAATACACACCTCCTAAAAACTTCAAAGTTTAAAATTCCTTATCCATAATTATTTACAAATGAAAACTCTTGATTATCGAACAAACAAACCTGAACACGACACAAAATGTGATTCTCAAGCATCGGACCTCTCCCCACACAGCAACAACATTCTTTCCAAGTACTTCCTGCCTCCACCGAGGCCGTTATCAAGGAGTGCTCCGTAACTTCCATCTGCTGTCACCGTCCTCCAAGGCAGCAAACGTTCTGGTGCGCCTATGTCTCCTCTTGTTCTTCACCGATCAACCGCAGTGGCGCCATCTGTCCGATGACCCAACTGCACACTCTTTTCTTTTTGTATCTACAATATCTGTTTAATGGCCTACTATTGTTAATTTTATGATATTGATCTTCTTGTAATGTGTCATAACAATTTCATTTCTTTGCTTCGTTTTTTTTCCCCTTTCATCTCCTCTTCCTTTTGGTTCTCTATTCCAAAACCTGTGTCTATTTTTCTCAATTAATAATGTTGCATAACCTGTGTTTAATTGAGAAAAACAGACACATATACTGGAAAGATTTAATTGGAATAGAGAACCGAAAGGAAGAGGAGATGAAAGGGGGAAAAAAAAACAAAGTAAAGAAATGAAATTGTTATGACACATTACAAGAAGATCAATATCATAAAATTAACAATAGTAGGCCATTAAACAGATATTGTAGATACAAAAAGAAAAAGAGGGTGCAGTTGGGTCATCGGACAGATGGCGCCACTGCCGTTGATCGGTGAAGAATGAGAGGAGACGATGCCACACGAAAACCAGAACGTTCGCTGCCTTGGAGGGCGGTGACAGCAGATGGAAGTTACGAGCACTCCTTGATAATGGCCTCGGCGGAGGCAAGAAATACTTGGAAAAGAATGTTGTTGCTGTGTGGGGAGAGGTCCGACATGCTTGAGAATCGTATTTTGTGTCGTGTTCAGGTTTGTTTGTTCGCTAATCAAGAGTTTTCATTTGTAAATAATTATGGATAAGGAATTTTAAACTTTGAAGTTTTTAGGAGGTGTGTATTATAGTTTTTTAAATCGAATCGCTTTTTAATTAGATATCTGAGTTTTTAAGGAGAAATGTTTTTGTAATGAAGTTAGTACATTTACAGTAGAATTGGAATATAGTTACTGGGGAAAAAGGGGGAACAAAATTGGAATTTTCATGAGTTTTTAAGGAGGGTACTTGAGCCTTGAATCATGCAGTGGCAAATGAAATTACGTGTTGGAAATGTATACATGAGAAGAAAACCTCCTGAATGATATTGGGAAAAAGGTCAGGTGAGCAACCTCAGATTTTGTTTATTTCTAAATAGCACGTTAATAGTAAAGCAGCTAAATGATATATTGACATTAGCAATGCTGTACATACATATTAGAGAGAGTTGTTCAGTCGCAGGAAGACTTAGCCAGGCATCAAACTTTATTGGCGGATTATTTTTGTTAAGGTATGTTGTTTACGTGCATATTTGTAAACTATAATGTGTAATGTATTATTGATTTGAAAAGTTTTATTTAAAATAGAACCTTGATATCTCAAACTCTTTCTCTCGAATCTTTTTCTGTTCCCTTGAGATTCGAGATATCAAGGTTACACTGTATTTATTTTTTTGGTTCTTTGTAGCCACTGGATGTCTTGTCATTAGATGCAGCAAATATAATAGCGTAAAATAATGATAGTACAGGGGCCATCTCCTAATATGCTAGTGACTGAAAGAGTTCATAAAATGGTGCTGAGTGTGTTTTTACATGATCTGTTAAACAATTACATTTGATTGCTTTACCTTGGCTAAAAACTAGGTAAAGTGTCACAGAGTTTTCATTTGTTATGAAATTAATTTTGTATTCATATTGACATATTTGGAAAAATTGTGAACTGGGTAGCCTAGAGATTATGAAATTCATATTTTAGTTGTAGCTGGACCTGATCATGCTATTTATACAAGTATATGGTAGAAGCAGTGTGTTGTGGGGCTGTACATAATTTTGTATGAAAGTAATTGTGGATCAATGTGTTTTCAGACAAAAACAATAAAATAAGAGGCAGAATAACTGCTTATACACAGTAAGTCCAGAAAGTTCCAGGAGTGTATTTTTTTATGTACTATGCATGCACACCATCTCTTGGGGAACATAAGAACTATTTTCCATGAACCTTCAGTTAGTGATAGTAATTTTTTCATCCAGTTTGGCTGCAGGCGTGGTAAACAGTGCATGTGTTCTTCATGCTGGAATTTTGACCTTGTCACACTTTAGAGGGTGGAACAAAGGGCCAGCATTAAGTTCTGCTTTAAATGTGGCAAAACTGCATCAGAAATGTGCAAATTGATGAAACAAGCAGATGGTGATAAATGTTTATCTCAATCCAGGGTATAGGAAATATGAATAGTATGCACATTTTCACGATTGTCGACAGTCATTGGAGGACGTTTACAGGAGTGGACAACCTCCAACAAGCAACACTGATGAAAATGTGCAGTCTGTTCATGAACTGCTGGATATGGATCGTCAATTAACATGTTGTTGGATAATAGGAGAACTGAATATTAGTAAGACAGTAGTGCACAGCATTATTCATGATGTTCTTGGCAAGCAGATGGTGTGCGCTAAGTTTGTCCCACGCTTTCTCACTCCCGAACAAAGAGAGTTGCGAGTGACAGCTTTGCAAAAACTTGGTGGAAACAGTGAATGACAACCCAGATTTTCTCAGCAGAATAATAACTGGAGATGAATCATGGTGTTATGAGTATGACCATCCACAAAACGACATACTAGCGAATGACCAAGTCCGGGAAAGCTGAAACCAAAGAAGGTGAGGGCTGTGAAGTGGGAAATCAAAACAATGCTCATTGTGTTCTTTGATTCCTATGGAATTAGCAAGTGTGAATTTGTGCCCGAAGGACAAACAGTCGATAACTTATTCTACAAGAAAGTCATGGATTGCCTTAAAAGTCATGGATTGCCTTAAAAGTCATGGATTGCCTTAAAGATATGATTCAAGAGAATTCAACGAGTTAGACCAGATTTGTATTGAAGTGAAGAATGGTTCCTCCTCCATGACAATGCTCTATGGCATACCTTGACCATTGTTACTCAGTTTCTGGCCAAAAACTAAGTGACAACAATAATGCAATTTCCCCTACTTGCCGGATCTAACCCAGGCATACTTATTTCTGTTCCCAAAACTCAAAGCATCCATGAAGGGAAGACAATATAGGTCCAGTCGAGTCATTCAAAGGACAGTGACAACGTACCTGAAAAACATCCCAGAAAATGACTTCCTCAGGGCATTTGAGAGACTTCTGGAATGATCCTAGCTGCGTGTCAAAAGAGAAGGGGACTATGTTGAAAATTAAATCAGTAAAATTGCTACAGATAAAATATATTTTTTTTCACTGAATTATTCCTTGAACTTTCTGGACCAACTGTGCATATTAAGAGAATCATATTTTGAAATTCTTGTAGGCCAGTGTTATCCATTTTTTATCTGTGGCAAATATCTCCTTATGCAATGATTGATGATGATATGGTGTATCATATCTGATACGGTGAGCTTGTTCAGGTATTCTTACTGTTTGAAAAATTCTGGCCATCATGATTTGGAGAATATAACATTGAGTAAGCTGCACACTGTCAAGATGGAGTTTAGTTTTTGTTCTTGGAAATAAATTGCAGGTAATTATTATGATTTCTTTTATATGAAATATTTACAAAGCTGCAGAAGTGTACAGTAAGGAATTCTTGTTTCTTGTAAATGATTATGAACTGTGTTATTATGGACCATCATATTCCGTACACCATGCAGCAATGTACTTGTAATTTATGTAATGCTCTTTCAGTATGTGATTATAATTGTTACGATTACATTTCAAACCAACAGTCTTCCATGGGATTTATCTATGGCTAAGTCAGTAATCATATATCAGCTTCTCTAAGCTGAAGTATTAGTATACTTCAGTGACCTTCCTTGCTCTGTGATAGCAGTACAGTTAGTCATACTCAACACAGTGAGGCATCACCTTCGTGTCTTCATTTTACTATTGTGCTGATGCATATTTTATGCTTCATTTTTTAGCTTCCTGAGATGTTTGGTTGTTATTTAACATGCTCATTTTAATTGCTTACTTTTTGGAAAGACTAATTTGAAGATTTAGTCACATGGAAGTTTCTGTGGATGTTTTTGTATCAAGTCTTTTAATGTTGTCAGTAATTTGTGAAATCTATGTATTTCATATATTTTTATGTATGTTTTTTTAGGATTTAACAGAATACATATTCTGTGATTCATGTGAACTTTGTTGGTCAAGTGGAAACCCTACTGATTGCAATCTGTCTAGCATGCCCAGTGTATTTCACTTACCTGGCATACTTCTGATTCATGATTTTATCAGTGTGGAAGAAGAGAGAAAAGTTGTTTCAGAAATTGATCAGATTTCCTGGGTACCATCACAGTCTGGACGTAGAAAGCAGGTTAGTGTCTAGAGAAAAAATTACATAATGTTGAGATGTAAAATTTTTGTCACATTTTATGATTCTTTCGTCAGATGTTACAGAACAACTCAGTGTGGAGGAATCATTCAGTAAATCCTGTCATGAGTTAAACTTTGTATAAGAAGAATTAGCTGTAAAGCAGGTTCTGCTCAGAAACTCATCCTTCTTTATTAATTGTATATTGGCCACACCCAGGAATAATGTACACGATTCTTAAACTATCAATGCCATAATGCATAAAAAAAAAGTTTATTACAAAACACAGGGCAGTTTGGCAGTGAGTTACAATAAAACTAAAAAAAAAAAAAAAAAAAAAAAAAGAAACTTTAATCATAATGACTTAGTAGATCTATCAAAGTACATTTTTCAGTAGTGTTGCCATGTTTGGCAAATAGTTCCAAAGTTTCCTCATGTCATTATTTTTAAACATGAAATTGTTCCAAAATGCTTAAAATTTTTAGTGGGAATCATTGTCCTTGCTTGTGGAAAAGGATGGATGGATTAGAAGGGAGCACTTGAATGGCTAGAAAAAGTCTGGAATAAAAGGCTGGGCACTCTTAAAAACTGTGTGTTATGTGGAATGCCTTTAGGGCACATAAAGCTGAAGGCCAAGGAAATTAACACTAGTACTGGGTTTAATGGCTGGTGCTTTAACGTCACTTCTGTGTCATTAGAAATAATTGAAAAATCATCGAGAAAATGCTGCCTAAGTTATGCCGTGAATGGTAAAAAGGATGACATAGTTTATGGTTTTATCAGTAGCCACTACAACTTTGATAATTATGATGCTCGTATTGATGATATGAAAACGCAGATTGCCGTTTACACACTATTTAAAAATTACAGTTAAAAATATATAGACAAAGTTAAAACATTAGCACTTTCAAGTCCACTGTGGACCCGTCATCAGATGGTGTGGTTGCGTTATGCCTTGGAAGGGTATATATATAGTAAACACATTGATGGAACTTTTTTTTTTTTTAACGTGCGCATGCTCATTCATCCCAGAAAGTTTGGTGTTGACCCTTCAGGCATAGTCTTGAAAGAGTGGTGGAGGTAGAGCATGATTTAACATTATATTTATGTTCAGACACATGAAAAGTTAAGGTTGCGAAGGATCGAACATATGTATATCTGGTCAGATACATAATCATTCATAGCTTTTAGTGGGATTACATACACACCAAACTTGGAATCAAGGGGATCTGATACCTGTCATTTTTAATATGGGCAAAAATGTTGCACGTTTTTATGCCAAAATCAATATTGAATGGTTGACATGCATTTTTAGGGTATTTGTGACAGCAGGGATGTATGATAATTTACCCACTTATGAACAGGTTGGTCTCGTTCTTGGTAATGTTGAGTATGATGCATTAAAGACACGGTGCATATTGGAGTTAATGGTGGTAGTTGGGTAATCATAGGATGCTGCAATGTCCTTGATTTTTGCAATTTCTGGGTCTCTTTGATGGGTTGTGGATGAATGTGTTTCTGCTCAATGAAATATACAATGAAGGGCTTCAAGTTTTTGCCTGAGTGGGTGGAAGGAGTTGTAAGGAATCATAGATATTGTTACAGTTGGTTTTCTATATGCAGAGTGAGGTTACTTTGTTCGTAATAGGATTTCTTTCCAACAAGAAGTCTAGATATGGTAATGTATAATTAGTCTTAAATTCCGTAGAAAATTTTATGGAACTGTATTTTGTAGACAACGAAGTGGTGTACTCAGTAAGGTTTTCACGGGTGGATTGCCAAAATAATAACACATCATCCACGTATCTCAGGTATAGAATAGACTTCACATGAAAGTTTGTAAGGACTCCGCTTTCCAGATCTTCTAATAACAATTCAGCTCCCTTATAATATTCAAGATGCTGCTAGATATCAAGTAGCTAGATCTATCAAGACTTTTCATAACCATTCTAGTAACAATCATGTACTTAAAAAAACTCAAATGTGAACTGAACCAACTCAGACTGCTGCGCCAAAACCCCGACCTGGATAATCAGTGCGGACAAGATGTCCCAAGTTATTATTATGGACAGGACTGATTACATTGATAAAATGAACCAAGCAATCGCAAAAATCTCACTTTCCATCTGCACCCGTGATCCCACTAATGCTATAATTTCGGCCCTCTCCGGGTTAAAATCTTCAGGTGTTCTTCCTCCAATATTACTAAAGTTATGCACCCACCACCTGGACCCAGTGTTCCCGAATTATTTGGGAAACTTAAAACTCATAAAACAAGTAATCCCTTACGCTTCCTCATATTGGCCTACGCAAGTCCAACTAAGCCCATCAAGGGGGCACTGGCAAAATGTCTAGCTCCATTAGCCACTTCATCCATCTACTCGGTTTCCAGCTCCATTCAGGCGTTAAATAAAATACATTCAGTTTTACCATCTAGCTCACAGTTTATAATGGTTTCACTTGATATCGTCTCCTTATATCCTAACGTACCCGTCCCTGCTGTCCACCATATCATCAAAGAAATGCTGTTAGCCCAGGGAACCTACTCCCATAATGAAATTCAAGGCATTGGTAAAGCCTTAAGACTAGTGTATAATATGACATTCTTTCAATTCAATGGTAATATTTACTGTCATGTCAATGGGGGGCTCTATGGGGTCACCCCTGTGAGCCATTCTAGCTGAATTGTTATTACAAGATCTGGAAAACGAAGTCCTTACAAACTTTCATGTGAAACCTATTCTATACCTGAGATACATGGATGATGTGTTATTATTTTGGTAATCCACCCTTGAAAACCTTACTGAGTACACCACTTTGTTGTCTACAAAATACAGTTCCATAAAATTTTCTACGGAATTTGAGACTAATTATGCATTGCCATATCTAGACTGCTTGTTGGAAAGAAACCCTATTACGAACGAAGTAACTCATTCTGTATATAGAAAACCAACTGCAACAATATCTAAGATTCCTCACAACTCTTTCCACCCACTCAGGAAAAAACTTGCAGCCCTTCATTGAGCAGTAACACATTCGTCCACAACCGATCAAAGAGACCTAGAAATTGCAAAAATTAAGGACATTGCGGTGTTCCAGGATTACCCAACTACCACCGTTAACTCCAAAATGTGATGTGTCTTTAATGCATTATACTCAACATTACCAAGAACGAGACCAACCTCTTCATAAGTGGGTAAATTACGATACATCCCTGCTGTCACAAATGCCCTGAAAAACGCATGTCGACCATTCAATGTAGATTTTGGCAAAAAAAAACGTGCAACATTCTCACCCATATTAAAAATGACAGGTATCAGATCCCCTTGATTCCAAATTTGGTGTGTATGCAATCCCACTAAAAGCTATGAATGATTATGTATCTGACCAGATATACATATGTTCGACCCTTCGCAACCTTAATTTATGTGTGTCTGAGCATAAATATAATGTTAAATCATGCTCTACCTCCACCACCCTTTCAAGACTATGCCTGAAGGGTCAACACCAACCTCTCTGGGATGAAGTTTCTATGCTAAATACGCCGACTACCTGCTCTTCTATCCTCTTGACAGAAAGCTCATTGATCCATAAATATAGGGTAGAATGTTGTAACGACGATACCACTACCACTATACCGTTACCATAGAAACTGCTTTGTAACTACTACAATGAAAGGGACAATACCGGCAACGGCCCACTCTCCAGTGTATAACGACATAATTACGTAATGAGTATGCGCATGTAAAAAAAAAAAAGGAAGTTTTGTTAATGTGTGTGCTATATACACTTTATTGACTAAAGTCACTGGACACCCCTTCAAAAGCAAATGAGTGGATCCTCTGCGTTGTTAAGATGCGCAGTATGGCTGCAAACGGTATAAAAACAGGTCTGCAGCTGACCACGATCATATCACACTGTGAGGTTGAGTGAAAATGTTGCGGCAGGAGAGAACTGACTTTGAGAAAGGAAAGATTGTTGGGTGTTATATTAGTAGGTTGTCCATAAGAGAAACTGCAAGCTCATTGATCCATAAAAAATATACCCATGTCAACTGTTTTATTTAAACATACCCATGTCAACTGTTTTGGATGTACTGAATAAGTGGAAGACACATGGCGTGCCTGAAGCAGCAAAACGTACCGGCAGACCAAAGAAATCCGGTGATAGAGGACATCGAAGACTCAGGAGAGTCGTTACAGCTAATCGACAGAGTACTACTGCACAAGACCTCAGTATACAGGTGAGTAAAAATGCTGGATCCTCGGTATGTACACGTACCATTCGCAGAGAACTTCATTCCATGGGTTACTGTGGTCGTGCGGCTGCTCATAAGCCTTTCATCTCTACTTGGAATGCTACTCATTTAACATGGTGTAAAGAACATTTATCGTGGACCGTAGATCAATGGAAACGGGTCCTATGGACTGATGAATCCAGATACACGATCCATCTGTCTGATGGTCGTGTATGGGTATGGTGGCAGCTGGAGGAACGCCATTTATCACAGTGTACTGTTCCTACAGTCAAGTTTGGAGCTGGCAGTGTACTCGTGTGGGGGTGTTTTTCATGGTATGGTCCCGGCCCATTGGTTATCGTGGTTAGGTTACACGCCTGTTAACCAGCACGTCTACCTCGATATTCTGGACAATTATGCCCTATCAACTCTGTGGCAATACTATGGTACTGAGCCTTGTTGGTACCAGCAGGATAATGCATTGAGTCATAAAGCAAGGACTGTTACGGCATGGTTTGATGATAATTCCGTATTGTGTGTGGACTGGGCAGCCCAAAGCGCTGATCTTAATCCCATAGACCACCTATGGGATGAATTAGAGTGCCGCATAAGAAGTTTGGAACCAAGGCCTGCTACTAAGTAACAGTTAGTGGCAGCATTAAGTACTGAATGGAAGCGCATACCTATTGCTATGTTCCAAAACCTTGTCGAAAGCATGTCTCGAATGGCCAGTGCATGCATTAACGCCAAAGGTGGACCAACACTGTACTAATGTATGTCAATAGTTGCTATGTTGTGTTTCTCTTCTAGGTGTCCGGTGACTTTTGTCAATATAGTGTATATACCCTTCCAAGGCATAACACAACCACACCATGTGATGGCGGGTCCAAAGTGGACTTGAAAGTGCTAATGTTTTAACTTTGTGTATATATATTTTTTACTGTAATTCTTAAATTGTGTGTAGATGGCAATCTATGTTTTTAATATCCTTCAGCACGAGTAAATTGACTTCCTATGATGATATGACTTCGATGGAAATGGACTAATAAGAACTCTGGTAATTCTGATATTGAGTTGGACATTCAAGGTTTTTAAAGCTGTTAATTTTTAAAAAAATATGTAATTTTACTTCAAGTAAATGTAAAGTTTTCTAAACTTAAAATTTAATCCTAGTTGTAAATTAATTTATGGCACCTCTATTTATAGTTTACTGTGGAAATAACTTTTTTACGGGTCTTACAGAGGTAATTTTTTAAAAAAGTTGGTGGTAAAATTTTTGAAGTAAGGCCTAGTTCATCACCAGGACTGCGTCACTGTAGTAGTTGCTGCCTCTTGGTCAGAAGTGTCCAACCACAATTATCGTTAATTGTGGTACCTCTTCTTCTCGCTATTTCTATCCCTTCTTCTAGTTTCCTCTTTATTAAGTTTGATTGGTTGGGTGATTATTCTTATTAAGTCCCAAATTATGGAGTGACCACTTGCTTGTATATGTCTGTCTAGGCCTGTTTTATTGCTAAAGTTCCTAATAGCTGCTTGGTGTTCTTTCATTAGGACTTTAATACTCCTTCCTGTTTCTCCTATATAGCTGCGCCCACAGTTACAGTCGATGCAATAGACTACTCCTTCTTGCAATTGGATGTCTGTTTCTTTCTGTTTTAGGACTGGAAGGAATTTCTTTAGTTTCTTATTTAGATCTGGAGCAAGTCTGATATATTTTGTTGTGATCCTCTTAAGTTTTTCGAAAAGTTCCTTGTGGTATGTAATTTTGCTGGCGAATTTAAAGTTTTTCGTTTGCTGCTGTTTTTTTTTTTTTTTTTTTACTTTTCTAAATAACTCCTTAATAAATGGGGAGGGCTAATTGTTCTCTGCCAATATTCTTTTTAATTCTTCTTTATGACTATCTTTTTAAGCATCTGAAGAGACAAGGACTTCAATTTTTTTCCAAAAATTGTCTCGCCGTATTAGACTTAATATAGTCAGGGTGAAATGAGCAGAAGCCTAATATCTTTCCTGTGTTACTGGGTTTTCTAAACAGCTGAGTGAAGATTTTCCCCTCTCTTGAGGTCAAGGTTAGATCAAGGTTAGCCCTAAAACAGAAAGAAACAGACATCCAATTGCAAGAAGGAGTAGTCTTTTCCATCGACTGTAACTGCGGGTGCAGCTATATAGGAGAGACAGGAAGGAGTATTAAAGTCCGAATGAAAGAACACCAAGTAGCTATTAGGAACATTAGCAATGAAACAGGGCTAGACAGACATATACAAGCAAGTGGAAACTCCATAATTTGGGACTCAATAATAATAATTGTCCACCAATCAAACTTAGTAAAGAGGAAACTAGAAGAAGGGATAGAAATAGCGAGAAGAAGAGGCACCACAATTAATGATAATTGCGGTTGAACACTTCTGACCAAGTGGCAGCAACTACTCCAGTGACGTCCTGATGATGAACTAGGCTTTGGTTAGAAAATTTGACCGCCAACTTTTTAAAAAAAAATTTACCTCTATAAGACCCATAAAAAAGTTATTTCCACAGTTAAAATTTAAGGTTGCTTAATTCAGATATATATATATATTTTTTACTGATTTTCGGCTGTTGAATTTTGTTAGCTTTTTTGGTATGAATATATATATAAAGCTTTAAGTACAGCATCTGTATGCCAAGAAATAGCACACTTGTCAAAAGCTGTATGCAATTTCCCCTGATAATTTAATGACATCATCCTTTTTCACTTTTTGTAGAAACCCATTTGTTTTAGCATTAAAATAATCTTCATAAGATTTATCAGTTTGATTTATGAATTTTTATTTATTTTTTGGAAAAGTTTTAGGCTGTTCACAACTGCATGCTTATGACTTTAACTAGAAAAATGGCGATGTTACGACTGTAGGAATTGCACCTTATAATTTGTCTATTAGTTATTTATAAGTGAATGCAAGTTGCTTTATATATATATATATATATATATATATATATATATATAAGGTAGGTTTGCACTTATATTGCTTGACCTTATGCTAGTTGATTTGAACTAGAATAACACACACACACACACACACACACACACACACACACACACAATTAGATACTTGTAAGAAAGAGACAATATGTGTCTTCTTTTCTATGAGTGGGGGAAAAATTCTTGCTAGCAGCATCCTCTTGTATTGTGGTACAAGGTATACTAACTACCTTACGCTTGCCTTTGTTTTTGCAATAAAACCCTTCAGAATCACCCGTGCTCACAGTGGTCATTAAATCCCCAAACAAAAAACAAATAAACAGAGTATCCACCATGACCAGGAAGTCTTTGCTATTGCCTTTTCTGATTTCCAATGATAATTCGAGCATAGCTGCCAACCCACCTAATTTAATTGATCACCGTTTTCCGATTTTCTGCTACTATGGTTTCTAAAACTACCAACATCTCCAACAACTGGCTTGGTACGAAGAAGTCTGTTTCCTACCTGTTGGTCCCACAGAGCCTGCAGTGCACATTTAAAATGCTGCTGAACTTTTAATCACAAATCTCGGTATTAGAGTGAAAAGGCAGTGGACTCCAATGTGGAAACGGACCTGGCAGTAACATCAGTTCACTCGCTACCCTGGATCCCAATATGACTGGGAATCCAGCAGAATCTGACCAGAAAACTAGCTTCATGCATAGGAAAGAGTAAACATCACAGGTTAAAAAGAGGATGGTCACTACAATCTGCTGAGGAGAGCTGCAAGACACTCAAAGAATCCAAACAGACCATAGCATGGCGATGGCAACGTGACTGGATGTTACATAGTGCAAAGTAGACAGTAGGCTTCTCTGAGAAAAACATGATCTTGGCTAGAATCTGCTTGTCAAAAATGTCATTATACATGGCAGAAAATCCCATGACTCCTCCCATCTTTGATCCATTGGTGAAAATAGGAATGTAATGAATGGAAAAACCAGTGCTCAGCAAAGAGCTGCTGGTAACCAATGCAGGGGTAGAGGTTTTATCATATGAAGTGAAAGAGATATTGGCCATGACACCAAGAGGCTGCCTGGGAGGTTCCTTTAAGCCATTGGTCTCTCGGATCAGTGACAAGTCGAGTCCTGCATCTCAAGCTGCAGTTGACATATGAAGTCTGGATGCATGAGATCCAGTTATAAAACAGATGAGCATGCTGATGATAGAAAACTACATCATACAGGGGATGTTCTGGAAGAGATTTCAGTTTCAGATAATATTGAAGGGACAACTGTAGACAGCGCACATCACGTGATGGTTTATTGGCAGCAGCATAAAGGCTGGGAATTGGAGGTGTGTGAAAGGCTCCTGTACACAAACAGAACACCTGATGCTGAATAATGTCCAAAGGCTGGAGCCCTGAATGATACACCATGTAGCCATAATCCAGTTTAAACCAAATCGACAACTGCACTCCAAAAAACAGATGAGAGGATCTTCAGACAGGAAGTCTTAAGCTGTCAAACATGTGTACAGAACATGAGAGCACAGTCAATAGTAAGACCAAGAAACCTGATCTCAGGCAAAACTGTTATGACTGTAGACCCCAAATGCAACATTAGTTCAGGGTGGAGACCACATCTACAACAGAAATAGACACACATTGTCTTGTCTGGAGAAAGAACAAAATAATTTATTACGTGCTGTTTTACAGACCTGATTAATCACCAACTGCAACTGCCATTCCTTGAAGTGCATACTACACTGGTGTGCAAAAATTAAGGACAAGATGGTTTTTCGAATGTAACGTTGTGCAGAAGTGCTCCACATCGACTCAAATCATACTGTAAGATCCCCAAGATGTAAGAATATGGGACAAGTGAGCAAAACCACCCAAACAAGGAATCCAAAGGATACAAAGGCACTTTATTGAAAAGGTAGCTTTGAGAACAACTGGGCAGAAGACAGAAATGTCCATGTGACAGGCGACTGCCAAGAAAAATCCAGTCTTTAGTAGAGGATATGATCACCCCTGACAGCGTTGCTGGATTTACAACGTCTGTCCATACTGAGGATGAGGCTGTCAAGGAGCTGTGGAGGCATCGCGGCCCATTCCTTTTGTGGCGCCAATCGCAGCTGTGGAATCGTTGCTGGCGGCTGGTGACGTGGTGCCAAGCGTCTCCCAAGAAGGTCCCACACGTGTTCAATTGGACTTAGGTCCGGGGTCCTTGCGGGCCAATCCATGCGTTGAATATCTTCACTCTCCAACAGCTCTGTGACAGCCACTGTACGATGAGGTGTAGCGTTGTCGTCCATGAAGAGGAACTCAGGACCCACAGCACCTCTAAATAGACGCACGTGAGGCAGGAGAACCTCGGTACAATAGCGGACACCAGTGACTGAACCTCCTTGGAAGATGTGGAGGTCAGAACAGCTACCAAGCATGATAACGCCCCAAATGAGAAATCCACCACCTCCAAACCGGTCCCTTTCGATGATGTTGGAGGTGTGATTCCATGTTCCCTGCTCTCTCCAGATGTGTATACGTCCAGAATCACTCGTCAGACTAAATCGTCTCTCATCCCTAAAGAGAACTCGACCCCATTGCTGATGTGTCCAGTTCTTGTGTTCCTGGCACCACAGAAACCGCCGTCTCCGATGAGCAGGCGTTAATGGCACACACCATACTGGTCGTCGTGCAAATAGACCACCTTTGTGCAGCCTCCTGGTCACGGTAGAACGTGATAACGGACGTCCAGTTGTCTGTTGTATGTGTCTTGTGATTTCTCCCGCTGTCAGCCGTCTGTCTCTTCTCGCCTGTAGGACAATATACCGGTCGTCCGCCGCTGTGGTTGCTCGTGGACGACCACTGCTAAACTCTCGTGCAGCTGTTCCTGTTGTTTGAAATGCTCTCCAAGCTCGTGAAACGATGCTGTGAGCGATCCCAAACTCCTCAACCACACTACTCACACTTCGACCTTCTTCCAACTTCCCAATGACGCGACCTCGGGTAAAGTCATCCAGATGTCGTCTACTGATTTGCCTGTTGGCCATATCACACGGTGGCAGCAGCTCGACGTTGTTCAAACTGATGTACACCGTGCAATAGCTTTCACCGAATTGCTGAGTGTACATCGCCCGTGTGCTATATACCCTTCCGAAACCCCACCCCTACGCCATGCTGCACATATGCGCATGGCCTACCGTGCCGTACCCTAGTCTATCTCCTGAGTGGTCTTTCGGTCCGTTCTGCCTGCTCGTTCTGCTGTTATGCTAATTTCTCCTCTTCATCCTTAATTTTTGCACACCAGTGTAGTAGGTGAACAAAAGATATGTAAGTCATTGACATAATCAGTAACTGAAACCATAGGAAGATCGTGTATGAGGCAATTGATCTGAAGAATGAATAACGTCACACCAAAAAATTGATCTTTGATGGACATCGTGTTCTTGCAGAAACAGTGCAGAGAGCACACCTGGAATATCGCACTATGAAGTAAACTCACAATGAAAGTAGATAGATTTCCCTACAAACCACATTCGTGGAGGTCATGAAGAAAAACTTCACCACCATACATAATCATATACTTTCTCAGTATCAAACAAAACAGACACCATATGCTGCTCGATCACGAACGTCTGACTGTTTTATATAGATAATATGACAATATCTGACACCTGTATAGTTTTTCCAAGTTACACATAGAACCATCTCAATAATTTTTAAGTATGTAGAAGATAATCAGAAAATCTCCCTGTTTTTAACATTTCAAGGTTAGAAGCAGTGTACAGGTTAAGCATCCTTTATTCAAAATGCTTAGTGCCAGATGTGTTTCAAATTCTAAAAGTTTTCAGATTTTGGAATTTCTGTTGGTAGGCAGTGTCTTATTTTTATTCTGAAAGATTAATTGAACTCTGCATTGCGAATGGATTTTGTGTGTGTGTGTGTGTGTGTGTGTGTGTGTGTGTGTGTGAGTGATAATGTTTTTCAACCACAAGTATATTCATACATACACTTGGGAGAATCATACTCTTGGGCAAAAGAATGTAATAAACTTTGTTGTATATGATCAACGTCTGAAACAGTTGTTGACCCTTGTGTGATGAGAGGTGGAGATGTTGCCTCTGATCATTACCAGTTAGTGTCGTGAGTGAAACTGAATGTTGGTTTGAGAAAAAGCAATAGGAAGAAGCCTGCGATGAAAAGAATAAAGGTTGAAAGATTGCTGAAGGGCATTAGCATTACTCTTGAATTACTCAGTGAATGACTGAATGAGTTGAAGTCATGTGAGAGAAGTGAGCATGTCTGGAAATATTTCTGAAGAACATCAGCAGTACTCGTTAATTACACAATGAATGACTGAATGAGTTGAAGTCATGTGAGAGAAGTGGGCATGTCTTAACTATGTTGACACTGCTGCTGATGAGGCTGTGGTACTGCAATGGTGGGTAATGTTGAAAGTGATGCTTGGTGGAACAGTGAGATTAAAGAAGCAGTAAAGAAAAAGAAGGAAGTATACTTGGGGATGTTGCAAGATAGAGTTTCTGAGGATGAATATTGTTAAATAGTAAGAAGCATGAGGCAGCAATGCTGGTTTGCCAGAATAAGGCAAAAGATAGGAAGGAAAAGGTGGGATGGCATAAATTGGCTTTTTTGAAAGATCAGAAAACGTTCTGGAAGTACATAAGACATAGGAAAAATAGGAAAAATAAAGTTCTGAGTTGTGTGAAGAATAGGATCAGAGAAATGATATGGGAGCCCAATGAGTTAAGTGAAAGATGGGTTGAATACTTCTGTGAGTTATTAGAATATCAAAGCAAAGATGATTTTGAAGCAGAAGCAGATCTGGGTGAATACTTCTGTGAGTTATTAGAATATCAAAGCGAAGATGATTTTGAAGCAGAAGCAGATAATGCCACACTGAGAGAAGGAAGCACAGGAGGGATCTCAAGGGAGGAGGTTTGTAAAGCTCAAAAATCTCTTCAGAATGCTAAGGCTTCAGGAGTAGGTGCCATAACTGCTGAGATGTTAAAATATGGTGGTGACTCTTTAATTGACTGGTTAACTGAAATTTGCCAGTTGTGCTCGGAGTTAGGAATGGTCCCTCAGAGTTAGAGGGATGCTATTATTGTTCCCTTGTATAAGAGGTATAAGAGCAGGGCCAGATTAAGGGGGGGGTCTACTGGGGATATAGCCTATGGCCTACTATTACCAAAGGCCGTGGAGGCATGCTGCTACACCACAAATAATACACAGCTTGTATACAAACATATTTCAAGACAGTGACTCACTAAAGGTAAACATTTCATGTCGCAGTGTACAGCAGGATCGGCGAGATAGTTTCATCTTTTTTCACTAACATCCATTCACACTTTCCTACTGGCACTTGAAACCATTAATGGTTGAAGTCCGCTGTGGCATCACATTGTATAACGAAAGAGATGCACCAAGAAAAGTATACAATGGTAAACCATTAAAACATCCAAAACAAAATCTAGGAATCTTGAGCTTTTAACTCATGTTCTTGTGAGAATAATGAAAAATAATAGTGACCTGTTATGAAAACTCAGCAGATATTTATTAGTTTGAAGAATGCACTACGTATTAATTACCACAAGCATATTGCCATAGTTTTGTGTTTTGAGGGACTCGTAATGATTCTCTGTCATAAGTTCTTTTTGGGGTGCGGGGCACTCAAATGTCTTAGCCTTGATGCGCAGTAAGGCCTTAATCCAGGCCTGTATAAGAGAAAAGGTGATCCGACTGAATGCAAGAACTATTGTGGTATCGGTCTGTTGAGTGTGCCAGGTAGTGTTTGAAAAGGTCATTATTGATAAGGAGATCTTACATCTGGAGAAGGTGTGGGATGTACACAAGGACGTCGTTAGACTTTAAAGTCTGGATGGGCGACAGGTGGGCGAGCATTATTTTTGGTGGGGAAAGCTTGATATCAATTTTTTTTTTACGAAACACCGAAAGAACTAATTTTTAATGCTTTTCACTACCCGCTACAAAGGAATTCGTGCAATTCTAACCCTCGACCTGGACACACACTCACCCACACATACACGGATCTGACTGTTATGCCACAGGTGTGAGGTACAAGTGTTATTAGAATGTTGCCTTCAACTTTTTGTTTGCTCTGAATGCATTGTCTTAAATTGCTTTTCAAAATTTTGCATTTTTGCTTACGGATATAGTATTGTGCTTGAACAGTTTAAAGGAAGATGTCATTTTTGTTTATCTAAACCAAATTTTAACGTCATGCCACGCAGACACAATACCTCCCCCCTCCTTCACTCCCTTCCTTCAAGCGAACGACTTTGCCTCGCACTTCTCTTCTACAAAGCATTCTTTGGCCACTTCCTGCACTTTCCCTGTCCCGGGAAATCTTAAGAGTGCAGGTGTAGCTTTAGACCCCACTTTTTGTGTTGAAATCCCCTATTTTGTGAAGAAAACAAATAGCAGAGCAATTAATAGTGACTCCTTCAGTGAATTCCTCTCCACCCTCCTCATTAGCCCTCCTGGCCATACAAACATGAAAAAAAAAATAGTTAAACTAAGAAATTGGAAGAGTGGAGAACAATTGAATTTTCATTGCTCTTCGGATGCTATTTTGATAACCTTTCTGTGGAGACGTAAACAACTCACATCCTAGGGGGAAATACGTAGGGTTACATAATGTAAAACACAAGACATATTACTTGGAAAAGTCCAGATTATATTTTAAAAATAAATATATTGGAAAATGGCGCATTTTGAACTGGGTGGGCGGGACAAATTTCAGGGTGCGCTCAAGCCCACTCTCGCACACCCTTGGCGATGTACCTGGATGTACATAGTAGTTTTATGCCTGGTAAGGGCTACACTAACCAAATTTGTGCATTACGCATGATGATCGAAAAGTATCTGCATGTTGGTAAGAAAGTTTTTGCTGCCTTCATAGATTTAGATAAAGCTAATGACTGCATAAACAGGATACTTCAGTGGAAGGTATTGGATAACTATAGCAGGGCTCATAACAGGTCACTTTTTGAACTAAAAGGCAGTTTTTTTGACGAAGTCACTAAAAGTACTTTTTTTTTTCTCTCCCAAAAATGAACTAAAAGTCACTTTTTCCCCATCATTGTTTTATTCTCATTAGTTGTTCTAATTTTATATTTTTAAAACCCAGATTCGATTGTAATTTTATTTTACTGTTTAGTTTCTATGAAGACTATCTGAGGGTCTAGAATATGCTCTTGTCTGGTGATAACCCAGGCTGTTACAGCATTATTTCTTACAGCAGGGATTGCAAATCTTGTATCCACCCCCCAACCCCCCCCCCTTTTTTTCATTCTAAATATGTTCTCTTTTTAGGTGAGAGTTTGGAGTGATCTACTTGGGAAAATATTGCATTTTTTTGCCATCTTTGTGTGTGCAGTATTTGTGCTTGTGTTCGCATTGCATTTTAGAATAGAATTCTATGATAGACAACTTCACCACATATTGTCTGTTTTCGAATAGATACTTGCTAGAGTGCAATGGTTTATTTTTTGTCTAACAATGGCCTGTTTCCTTCTTTCAGATTTTTAGCAGAGTAGATTATTGTTGACTTCTGAAATAGTAATTTTTAGTACTGCAGACTAACTTGTTTGCTTTGACTTTTAACAAGAGGCAAGTGCAATTTTAAGAAGTAGTGACTTCGAAAAATTTATGAGAAATGGTATTCTTTATTCCAAATGGGTGAAGAAGTTTAGTTACACTGAAGGATTTTGCATCGTTTGTGACACAAAGATGAGCACAATCAAAGGAATCCAAGATTTGTCTCAGCATGCTACAACTAGTGGGCACAAGGCAAATTCTCGAATTAAGCTAAAACTTCGCCAACTTCACCTTACTGCTGTCAGTCCTGCAGAGGAAATCCTTGCTTCTGAGATTCCACCTCTTTCCTGTGTGGCACCAGCTTCATCTTACTCTGTGTCTGGTGCTATAGCATTGTACAGCGAAAGAGACTATGCAAGAAGAGCAAAGATCATTTCGACTTTGAAGGCTTTAACTTTGGCCAGTTTTTGGAAGAAAAACTGGCCAAAGAAGAAGAAACTTGAAGAGAAAAGTGGAATTCACAAAATGGAAAAGGATCTTCAAAAGAAAAGGAAAGCAGAAGACGTTTTGTCAGAAGCAGCTAAACATATTAAAACTGCCATTAGACACAGTGATATGTCCAAATGAATGAATTGTGTTTTATCAAAATGGTTTTCTATTGGTGCAGGAGTCAGACAAGGTTGTGTAATGTCACCCTGGCTGTTTAAATATACCGCAATTTTTGGACTAAGAGAGCCGCAGGTGAGAAATTTTTCGATCTTGGAAGCAAAAGTTGCTGTAAGGGCCGCACTGGCATAAGGGCCACACCTGTGAAGTCGTGGTGCTGCTCAGGAAACTAAATTATCTTCCTTATTTTCATGAATTAACTCACACCAAATGTGATTTAATGTATACTTCAAAGGCCAATTCTGCAACTCAGTGTCGATCTGCATTATGCACTTATTTTTTCATACTGGCAAAAGCTTTTATTTATACATTTTTTATTAATCATACTTATGATGTTATTTGTTTGCCTTTATTAAATGCTCAAAATCATCCATGTAATCAATATAAATCACAGTTAATCTTAAGACTCCCGTTAGAATATCGCATTGCTCGTAAAACTGCACAATTGTCTAAATTCCATTCAATGTGGATGTCTGCTACAGGATGGTTCTCTATTCACCACAATAGAATCTTTCTTAGAAGTAATTAACTTATAAATTATCGCTTGTAATGCTTTCGATTAATGTTTTCTTTAATAATATGTTCCTTCTATGTTATGCTTTTTTTTCTCATCTACTGATGTTTTTGTTAGAATGAGTTGCTTTACGCTTCCTTTTACCAGCTGCCTCTCACGTGTTTGCGGATATCGCCGCCAACACTTAGAAACAGCGGTGTCTCCGCTTTCTCGCTTTTTTTCTTTTAAGTGATTTGACCTACTTTCATATACTGCGCACTGACCTTCACATTGAGTTCTGCTTTTATGTGAATGGGAAAGCTCTCCCTTCTTTTTTTCTTTTGCGTTTGTGAAGATTTTATCTTCAGTCAAGTATTGAATTAATTGCCTATTGTTAACATTAGATGATAATGCTACAGCGCTTATTAGTGAAAAAGCATTTCTAGCCGAAGCATTCAACTTCCACTATCATCAGTCAATAAAAATGAAAAGAAAAAAAAAGAAATCGAAGCAAAACTCAGGAGCACAGATCCAGGAAACATCTGTATCGCATGCCAGATTAACCAAGAAGAGTGAACAGAATTTGTCTTTCAGTCCCGCCAGTATTGTTTGGAATAGGTCACTGCTAATGGAATCGTCCTGGGGCAGGCTTTTGCATTGTTCATGTTCTTAAGCTTTTGTTCAGGGAAGTGCCCATCAAACCGGTCTCCCCACCCCAGTGAAAATCAATGTACCTTCCCTTGGTTGCATCGCATCTTCCTGCATGATGTATGCTGCAGCCAACGAAAGAGATACCCTGGGCGCGCTCTCCACAGAAGCCTCGGACGTCACGCTACTGGTCTGTGTGCGTATGTCCCCATTCCATCCCCCACGCAAAGGGCATTTGAGTCAGTCCTCCCCCACTTTCCCTCCTACACCAACATCAGGACAGCAGAGTTATCGTTTAAATAGACGTGTCTAACGCTCATGCGTTAGGGAGGAAAAATTTATCACAGTCCATTTTGTGAAAAAAAGACGTTTGAAAAAATTTACTAAGCATCTGCATGAAAAAAAAAAAAAAGGGAGGGAAGAAACAGTCTTATCGAAAACAAATTCGGCATAAGGGCCGCACACCCGAAAAATTTCATTTTTAGTAATGCAGGAGCCGCGGCTCTTAGCCCCAAAACTACGGTATATATCATCATCATTGTCAACCATTATCAATCCACTGCTGGACGAAGGTCTCCCCAAGTTTCCTCCACAACGGTCTGTCTTGTGCCAGTCTCCTCCATGTCACTCCCGCATACTTTCGAATTTCATCCACCCATCTCCCATGTGGTCTTCTTCTGGGTCTTTTCCTGTCCCTTGGAATCCAATCTAAAATTTCGGCTGTCCATCGATGGTCTGTCCTTCTGGCAGTATGTCCAGCCCATTGCCATTTCAGGGATTTTACTCTGATCATGATGTCTTCCACTCTTGTCATTTTACGGATCCACAAGTTCCTCTTCTTATCTCTCCTGGTTAATCCAAGCATGTGCCTCTCCATTCTTCTTTGAGTTGTCTGCAGCCTTTGTATGTCTCTTTTAGTTAAGGTCCACGTCTCTGCACCATACGTAAACACTGGAAGGATGCATTGATCAAACACTTTTCTTTTAAGACATGATGGCATATTGCTCTTGAAAATTATGCTGTTTCTTCCAAAAGCTCTACAGGCAAGTTTTGTACGCCGATTAATTTCTTCATCAATGTGACCCTCACTTGATATCTGCTGTCCAAGATAAATGTACGTGTCTGTTATCTCCAGCTTTTCTCCATCAATCGATAAATCTTCATTTCTTGTAAAAGCATTGAACATCACTTTTGTCTTTTGAAAGTTCATTTTTAATCCCACTTCTTTACTCTTGTCAGCAAGTTCCTGGATCATACTCTGCAGCTCTGATGGGGTAGTTGCAAAAATGACTACGTCATCAGCAAAATAAAGGTGGGTTAGATAATCTCCATTAATCTTTATCCCTTTGTTTTCCCAGTTCAGTGATTGAAAGACATTTTCCAATGTGGCATTAAAGAGCTTCGGAGATATGGTGTCACCTTGTCTCACTCCCTTTCCAATTTTTATGTGTGTTGTATTTTCAAACAGCCGAATCTTTGCACTTGCATTTTCATAGATGTTATTAGATTAACATCTATGAAAACGGTGTATATATATATATATATACTTAAGAGCAAAACTGAAGACTAAGGAAAAACTTTAGTGGTTTATGGCTTGGTGATATCCGTGTGTGCAGATTGTTGTATGCTGATACACAGTCCTGTTGGCAGAGAGCAGAAGTGAGTTGCACAGTATGTTGTCTCACATGTATGAAGTTTGTATGAAATTCAAACTGAGTGTAAATGAGGTAAAAACCAAAGTTACGGATTTTGAGGGAGGAACTGTAGTACTGAATGCAAGATAAGTCTTAATGGCACAGAGATTGACGAGGTGAATGAGAGTGTATATTTAGGAAGCATGTTTGACAAAGAGAACAAATTAGATGGTGAAATTAGTAGGCGAGTGAATCCTTGAGTACCCATCATTCCCATGAAATCCTCCTAAGTCGTAGCTGCCTTAGGAGGATTTCACGGAAATGATGGGTTCTCATGGAAGTCCATGGACTCCACGAAATGTTGCTCTGTATGAATGTGTAATTGTTCCTACTCTGATATAGGGCAGTGAAACCTGGGTACTGCAGAAAAGACATAGGAGTCATTTATGTGCTGGGGAGATGTGTTACTTACGGGGGATTTGTGGCAAGACAGGCTCTGATCATGTGAGGAATGAAGATGTGTTGCAGATGTGTAATGTGAAGCAAAATGTTGTTAGTAAGGTGGAGACTAATATTCTTAGGGGCTTTGGACATATTGAAAGAATGAGTGATGTGGTGCTTACTAAGATAATTTATTCAGCCCAAGTGACAAAAAAGAAAGGTAGAGGAAAGCCCAGGAAATCATGGGAGGACCAGATTCAGGAATGTCTGCAAGATTATGAGTATGAAGTACAAAAGGTCTTGTGTGCGGCGTGTGATGGATGTTAATGAAGCTCGTGCTATGTGCCGAGATTGTGGTAAATGGAAACATTTGATACACCAACTTTTAGTGAATTTTAGTTCCATCAGGTAAATGTTTATACTTTGTAGATGGTCTTTTTTTGAGGAGCTAACTTCTGAATCTCAGAGAACAGCTGAATGATGTGTATGTATGTGTATGAGAAAGGTGCAGAAACACTTTCAAGAATAAATTAAAAAGAAACGGAGAAGCTTCAAACTAAAATTGACTAGAAGAAAACAAGTCTCATCACCCAATTTCTTGTGAAGAAGGACAAATACTGTAGAAGAACTTGATCAGTTTGCAAAACATTGAAATTTAAATCGAGGACATTTTTTCTCTTTTTGTCAAAAGCCTATGCATGAATAATTTTTGAATTGGTAATTAATAATCTTTTATATCAGCTGTTAACATCTTTATAAAAAAAAAAAAAAAAGCCAGACCCCATCCAAATCAAAGCTTAAGCATAGAAGTGAGATAGATCTGTCAAGTGTCATCAGCCAACCACCTAGGCTATGACACCGTTTGTTAGCCCAAAAGCCTATGTATGGTTTTAAGTGTTTGCTCATGATCTGTTTTTTTTTTTTTTTTTTCTTTTTAAGTGTTTACAGTTGAGAATAAAATGATTAAATTGTGATTTTCCCATTTTAAGAATGCCATTTTGATAGTGAGTTATAGTCAGTTTACAGTTAATACTTCAGCTTTGATTCAACTAAAGAAAAACAAAAATAGTTTTGAATACTCTGTGTTCAGAAAAGCAACTTACATACCTGTACTGATACCATACTCGTCGCACCATCCAGTGATACATATAAAAAAAACAGTATAGTAAACTTGATACGGCGAGCGTACACACACACATCTAACAACAGGCTAAAAAATCAAGAGCTAGAGTTTATCTCGAAAATATCACAAGAGTATGGGTACCCGAGCAAGCTAATTAATAAATGGATACATGAGAGTAAAAAGCATATGACTCGGAGTAAAGAAGGCCAAGAAGTGCACAACCAAAGGAAGATGGGAAATAAAAAATTGAAATACATTGTAGCTTTCCCATACCTGGAAGGAGTGAGTAAAGAAATCAATAGGCACTGTGCTAAATATGACTTACAACTAGGAAGCTCAGTGCACACCGTGAAAAGTATGACTGTCAACAAAAAAACAGAGGAAAAAATGCTAGAAGAATCAGGAACCTACGAAATTCCAATAGCACACATACCCCCAATATCGTACATTGGAAGTACGAAAAACAGATTTAAAAAAAGACTTAAACAACACATATCTAACTGGCAAAAAAAAAGAAGCCAAAACGGCTTTAGTGCAATTCTGCTTGGAAAACCGGACATTCCCAAAGTTCGATGAAATTAAAATGCTAAAAAAGAATAAAAAATCGGAAAGGCAAATGAGGAGGGAAGAAGCAATATTAATCTACAAAAATAAAGCAAGGGTATGTAACCAGAACGACCCTAGCACATTATCGGGCCTGTGGAAAGAACTAATAAGACAAGAAAAACAACAACAAAAGAAAAACAGGCAAAAAAAGACATGAAAACCAGGATAGGAGAAGAAATTAAAAAATAAAAAAAAAAAAAAAAAAAATAAGGGAAAAAAAAAAGTGTTCTTAACGAAACATAGATGGCGCCAGCCGGGCTTGATAACGAAATATATCCAGGAAAGTTTTTCCGACGAATGGCAACAAGGAGTATCGGACTCCATTAGCGCGAAGTTAACCACGAACATCGGTGGTAAAGTCGCCACGCTCCTGAAGATGCCCAGAGTATGGGCGAAAATTTCGAGTATAAAGAACGGTAAAAATTGATGTTTGAATCCTAAAGCAAAGATCCAATGAGTATACCCAGCGAAAAGTGTGAGAAGTAAAGCCAGTCATCGCATACAACGGACTTTAGGACAATAACCTCAACAAAGACCGGAAAACATGTGCATGAAATGTCCCCGTCGCTAGAAAGGAATGCCAAGGTAAGCATTATCCGCTAGTTTTCTGTACAGGATAATTATTTTTTAAAAAAAGAAGAAAAAGTATTTTTAACTGCTTTGTGGTATTGGACCGATTATTGCTTATTCTTGTGATTCTGATGAATTGGAAAATAATAATATTTCTAAGTACGTGTTTAGAGACATTGGAATACCAGCTACTTAAAACATTGGTATCAAAACTAAAATGTGTTCTCTTATCGAAAAGATCCAGAATGATACCCTGACTTTGGGGAAGAAGGTCCATATCGAGGAAATGCACACGATCTTTAGATCCCGTTTCACAAAGCACTAGTCCTGGAGGATAGATGTCATTAATTTGGACAGAAGGGGTACCAGATGAAAATGTTATTAAATCTTCAATGTATCTGAAGGAAAAAATTGTAGGTGAACTAAATTTCTCCTCGTAGTGATGAAGATAAAGATTAGCTAACAGACTGGAGCAACAAGAACCCACTGGAACACCTTTTATTTGTACATACAATCATTTGTTGTCATAAATGTAATTATTCAAAATGCAAAAATTACATAAGGTTGTCCAATATTCAAATGTAACATCAAGCTGCAGACCAAACTATTCAAAATAAACATCCAAAATTCTCCTTCGATCATTCAAATTAATTGAGGTAAATACATTTGTGAAGTCATATGTAGTAATCTGTAGTTCAGTATGATTAATAGAATTAACAAAATCCAGAACTTTTCTATTGTTATCAATAATCCATGAAGTATTTTCAATTTGGCCATAAATAATAGATAATTTTTTTTATCTATTATCTATTTTTTTATCTATTACTTTGTAGTACACCTTTAAGAGATTTTATATATATATATAGAGAGAGAGAGAGAGAGAAAGAGAGAGAGGAGAGAGAGAGAGAGAGAGAGATTACTCATAAATTACACATTTTAAACCTGTGTGTGTGTGTATGTAATCTCAACTTAAGTGTGTGTGTGTGTATATATACCTGTATATATCACAGTTCTACTGCATAAAAGAAATGAATTCATACATAAAAGCTAGAAATTTGTGGAAATCCAAAGTGAAAAGTCTCTATTGGTCACCTTTTTTGAGTTTTTGGTCACTATTTCAACTATTTTTAAGGTCATGATCTATTGTGAGCCCTGATATGGATTAGTGGGAGTCTGCTGAATAGTGTCAAAGCTATGTATGCTTGCAGTATGTGTACAAATGAATGGTGCTTTACCGAAATGGTTTTCTGTTGGTGCAGGAGTTAGACAAGGTTCTGTAATGTCATCATGGCTGTTTAATATATTTATGGATGCATGATGCCAAGATGGACAATACTGGTTTATGTCTTGGTGATATCCGTGTGTGCAGATTGCTGTATGCTGATGACACAGTCCTGTTGACAGGGAGCAAAAAGTGAGTTGCAGAGTATGTTATCTGAGATGTATAAAGTTTGTACTGAGTATAGATAAGGGAAAAACCTAAGTTATGGTTTTTGAGTGAGGAACTGTTAGAACCAATTGCAAGATAAGTCTTAGTGGCACAGAGATTGACCAGGTAAATGAGTTTGTATATTTAGAAAGTATATTTGACAGTGAAAACAAATTATAATAGATGTTGAAATTAGTAGGCAAGTAAATTCTTCTTTGAAAGTCATAGCCGCTTTAGGAGGATTTCACTAGAATAATGACTTCTCAAGAAAGTCTCAAATGGCTGTGTTGCAAGAAAGTCTTGAAAGTGTAATTGTTTGTACTCTGAAGTACGGCAGTGAAACCTGGATACTGCAGAAGAGATATAGGAGGCATTTGTGTGATAGGGAGATGCATTTTTTATGGGGGTTTATGGCAAGACACGCTCTGATCGTATGAGGAACAAAGATGTGTTGCAGATGTGTAATGTGAGACGAAATGTTGTTAGTAAGGTAGAGACAAATATACTTAGGTGGTGTGGCCATGTTGAAAGAATGAGTGAAGAAATACTTGCGAAGAGAATTTATTCAGCCCAAGTGGCAGGAAAGAAAGGTAGAAGAAGGCAAAGGAAATCATGGGAGGATCAGATTCAGGAATGTCTACGTGAGATAAAGATTATGAGTATGAAGTACAAAAGGTCTTGTGGGAGACGTGTTATGGATGTCAGTGAAGCTCGAGCTGTGTGCCAAGATCGCTGTAAATGGAGATGTTTGATACAACAACAGTAAGTAAAAATCTAGTTCCATCAGTTTTAAATGTTAATCTGGAATATGGACTTTCTTTGAGGAGCTAAACTCTGAATCTCGGAGAACAACTTAAGAGTCCTCCATACTCCATGCAAGATAGGATTTCGGCACGGTCGTCTGCAATCAGCTCCTCTGGTGGACATCCCCGTAACCGAGCTATCAAGTTTCTTTCCTCCTGGAGGACGACAGTAGGAGAATGCCTGCTAGGCACTTGGGGTTACTAATTGCTTTTATATGACCCCACTGTTCAGACCCACCCACATCTGGTTTCGCAAGCGCACGGCGTATAGTCAGTGTTTCTTTCAGGCATACATCCAGGGGGCGAAGCCCTACCGAAAACGACCCCCCCTTGAGGCATTTTAGGATACCGAGCCAAAATTTAATAAATTCAGGCTATGATGAAAAAGGAAGTTTTGTTTCTTTTTATGCTACAAATATTTCTCCAATTATATTTTTTTCAATATTTGTTCAAATGGTACTAGTTTTAGTTTATTTTGTTAAAAAGTGTATTACGACGCATGGTATTCTTCAAAATATAATAAGTAGACTAATCATACCTAATTGCCTGGGAATCGTGATTCAGGATCAAGAGTGCGTTGAATGCATTTTAATAGATGAAAATTTCAAGCCCGCGGACTCCCTCCTTTAGCTGAAGAAAGTTTGTTATTCCTGAAATGTTTGAAGAAGTAATAACTATATAAGAGATGCATGTAGAATTTTTCTTCGAGGGGGGGGACAAAAATAGATAGTTTTTTGAAATCCACCATCTGGAACAAAATCAAAGTTAATGAAAAACTAAAGAAAAATTAAAGCATTTTTTTTCAATGTAAGTCAATACATTTTTATTAAATTAAGGCCTTTTTTTTCTAATGTAAGTCACAGTTTAACCAAAAAAAAAAAGACATTTTCCGGGGAGGGGGGAGCAAGGCCCTCTCTAAATGTGCCCCTGTGCTAGTTATACAGTAATTACTTCTATATATCATCATCATCATCATTGTCAACCATTATCAATCCACTGCTGGACGAAGGTCTCCCCAAGTTTCCTCCACAACGGTCTGTCTTGTGCCAGTCTCCTCCATGTCACCCCTGCATACTTTCGAATTTCATCCACCCATCTCCCATGTGGTCTTCTTCTGGGTCTTTTCCTGTCCCTTGGAATCCAATCTAAAATTTCGGCTGTCCATCGATGATCTGTCCTTCTGGCAGTATGTCCAGCCCATTGCCATTTCAGGGATTTAACTCTGATCATGATGTCTTCCACTCTTTGTCATTTTTCGGATCCACGAGTTCCTCTTCTTATCTCTCCTGGTTACACCAAGCATGCACCTCTCCATGCTGCTTTGAGTTGTCTGCAGCCTTTGTATGTCTCTTTTAGTTAAGGTCCACGTCTCTGCACCATACGTAAGCACTGGAAGGATGCATTGATCAAACACTTTTCTTTTAAGACATAATGGCATATTGCTCTTGAAAATTATGCTGTTTCTTCCAAAAGCTCTCCAGGCAAGTTTTGTACGCCGATTAATTTCTTGACCAATGTGACCCTCACTTGATAACTTCTATATATATAAATATAGAAGTTAAAATTATATATATATATATAGCAATTGGCACCTCTAGGGTTCCATTGCCCCCCCCCGGCCAAAAAGTCCTGAAAGAAACACTGCGTATAGTGCAATAATGCCTTGGTAGAATTGTGTACCGTACTGGACAAGGTTTCATTCAGCAGCAGTAACTTTGCTAAGAATGATCGACTGGGGGGCTACACTCATACGCCATGTATATATGAATTACATTATTTCATAATATTATAAATTATTTATAATCAAAAGACAAGTTCTTGAAAAACCCAAATATAATTTTAGCATATTTTTTTATTAGTACCTAGAAATAAACAATATAAACTAATAAAAATATACACTGTTTATTCCTAGGTACTAAGACGTCTTGGTAAAAAGACCCCCGCCGCTCCGGTGGCGCAGTGGTCTAAGGCGTTGGCCTCTGATCGTTCGTCCGTAAGGGGTCCGGGGTTCGAATCCCGGTCGGGCATGGATGTTGTGTTTGTCTTACGGCACTGGTTCTCTCCCTTCCCTGGAACCAGTGACCCTAAATTAGGGACGGGCGACTGCTTATAGCCCATTGAGTTGCTCACGGTGGTCGTTAAACCTCCAATCAAAAAAAAAAAAAAAAAAAAGACCCCTACCTCCCCCTCCCCCAAATTACACCTGTGTGTGTACAGCGGTTTATCAATTAAAAAGAAAACATCCTAAAGCAAAGCTGTGCTGCTTGACAAGAGCAACTCAAAACGGTAAAAATACCCCCGGAGAAAATACCCCTGAAAACTGAAAACCAGTAAAAATACCCCTGGAGGGGTTCACTGTAAACTGCCACACATCTTTCAGCAACTTGGCCACAAAAGTTCACGGGAGGGGGGGTATAAAGATTGCCGTTTCCCGGCCTATATTAAGAACTGAATTGGGAACTCCAACCGAATTTCGAGAAACGTTCCATGTAAGCCAAGCTAGAATTGTACTTTAATTTGAAGAAATAAATTGCTGAGGATCCTATGTACACTTAGTTTTGGGGGGGGGGGCTCTACCCCTAATTTCCGTAATATTATATTATGGGCCGCTGGAGTTTGGCAGTGCGTCCAGGATGTTCCCCTTGAAGCGTCCGCGAGGTCCGGGAGCTTTGGGGCGGCTTTCCTCCAAACTGTTAAAATTGACATAGAGCTTGTAAACATTAGTACCATGCTTTACATAATGATTCTGTACACGACCATGAATTTTCAGGAGAGTGGGGTGAATCCCCCCAGTTTCTAAGAGCTCTTCAGGGGTAACATCGAGGATACACTGACCGACTCTAGAGTTCCAGAATATAAAATTACGGAAGTTGGGGTTAGAGCACTCCAAACCAAGCACCTCGTATCCCTTTTACGGACCACCAAATTTCTGGCGGAGGGGGGGGCATACATAGTCTGCCACTAAACACAACATAAAGCATAGAAATTGATAGCAAATCCCTTACCTTGAACACTTGTCTGCGATCTTAGAAACTTGGGGGAGGGTGAATTCATCCCACCCTCCTGAAAATTCGTGGTTGCGTACAGAACCATTATATAAAGCATGGTTCTAATGTCTATAGCTGTAAGTACAATTTAACATTTTGTGGAGACCCCTCCCCCCAAGCTCACAGACTTCGCGGACGCTTCAAGGGGAACATCCTGGATACGTTGGCAGACTCCAGCGACCCCCAGAATATTATATTAATATAGGCCCAGAAATGGTAATCTTTATAGCCCCCCCCCCATTGAACTTTTGTGGCCAAGTTGCTTAAAGATGTGTGGCAGGGTTGCTGGTAAATTGCCACACCAGAACACTGCCACACATCATTGTTCCTGTTTGGTAATTTACAGTGAACCGTTTGTTCTGGGGGTATTTTTACCGCTTTTCAGTTGTCAGGGGTATTTTCTCCGGGGGTATTTTTACCTACTTCCACCCAAAACACCTTGATTTATTTAGAATATTGAAAGTTATATGAGATACCAGATTTTTCCTTGTATCACGGGACATTTTTCTAAATTTTAATAAATTTGGCAAGAAATATAGCAATTTTTGTCTGGAACGCATTTATTTCGTGTTACAGAGCTCATGCGCATCGATTGCTTGGGTTATCAATGGTTATGAAAGCCTTTCTAAGGCTGCAAATAATCCCTTATGTTGAAGCTTCCATATTACTGTAGTTTCATAAATAACTAAGGGAAATCAAATGATACTTCGGAAAGCTTTTGTCAAGTTGCACAACTTTGTTTCAGAGTGTTTTTTGAAGGAAATATTACTTCTAAAGTGATTTCCCTTTGATTGTGCCGTCCAACATAATATTTAAGAAAATTTCCATCCGGTTTTTTTAAGCAGAAAATTATTAGAGACAAACTAATGGAAGAAATAAAATGACGACGCCACTGTTGAACTTGTGTTTTTTTTTTTTTTTTTTTTTTCTACGAGTGATATTTTTTACTTGGTTGAGGTGCACTCAATTTTATTGAACCAACATGCAAAGTTTTCTCCTTTGTTCTCTTTGTTGTGTGCATTCATCTTCAGCCGATGTTTCTTGGTCATTCGATTATTATCAGTCTTCATAACTTAAGTGGCTCACGACCAGTTGCGCGCCAAGAGCATTTGCCGCCCCTTGTACAAGAACAATTTTCAATTTTTATTCATTTTTACATGAAATAAATACCTTTAGCAACATCATTTTCTATTTTCCATAAATTAAGAGTATTCATAAAACAATGGTCTCATATAAAACTGAAGGGAAAAAAATCTGTAAACCTCTAGTTCTGATGACGCTACGAATAACCCAAGAAGCCAGCTTCCTCATTGCCAATTTACGAAAAAGTCCACTTTACCGGTAAAAAAGTTTTGTCATGTACGATGATAAACATATTACAGTTTGCCTCTTGGAGGTAGGGCAATTGTGATATATACCGTATATGACATTGAACATGACGGGCGTCTTTTTAATTGTATTCCATTGTATTCTAAGCCAAAAATCTCTCATATGGGTACATATACAAATAAGTTGCATAAACCTAAAAGCAGAATTTTAAATAACTGGTTTTCGTATTAAATAAAAATATTTTTTCCTATAAACTAAAAACTGAAGCTTTGAGAAAGCACAAAAATATTCGTAGTTTTAGTTAAAATTAACTTCTGTGTTTTTTTGTTTTTGTGTTTTTTGTTAGAAACTTTTTAACGATGTCCGAATTGTGTCCAAGTCTGTAGCACTTTTGTTTTCAATACTAGCGATCAGGACCATAGCAAGCTTTTCTCAGCTGGGCAGGCGAGACTTGAAATTATGCCCATTCGAATTCAAAATTACGCCCCTCTTGAGTTCAAAATTACGCCTCTTCGAGTTCCACTCAAATAATACGTGATTTTTACTTTCTCACACACCGCACCGCCGTTATAGGAAAGTATCATGATCGTTCAAAAATCGCATTTCAGGTTTTTGACATAATTTTATTGAAAATGTAAAAACTAGATAAATACCCAAGAACCACAGGATATAAATACCAAGTAAAGCGTAAACGTTATGCAAACGCCGACAACACAACACTCCACAGAAATGCAGAACGTAAAGCAAACCACCGCAGAACGAATGAGTATCGGATGGTGAACATAGCAATAAAAAGAAGCTCTAGCGGTAGGGCTTGGAAAAATTCCATTCTAGGTTAAACGCTCAGAGAACTTTCTGCGACAAGCACAGATGATTAATTGGTTCTTCATCCCAACGACATGTTCGGAAAGGTCGTGAAGATTAGACATATCAGCGTATTGTTGTCTATGTCTCCATTCACTGTTTTGGAAAATTCAATTCATGGATATGAGATGGTCACACCTCATAGTGTATGTTACTCTGTATCCTAGTTACTACATGAAATATTGTATGAGACTAACACAAGTCTTTATAAAGAAAATAGTGAAGGGTGTAAATTCTTTTTTTTAGTTACAATTTCTATTTTTTTTAGATCTCCCAGAGCATGAATCTACTCCCCTAGAATAACCATTCTGGGAAAGCAATCGCCCTTCCTGTAGCTACGGCCCTGCTAACAATACTTATATCTGAAAGTCGTTCCTGTTTCACATTTTGGGCCGCGGAAGGCCTAGTGGTCAATTTCGTAACTGCCACGGTGGGACCTCAGGTTTGATCCTGGACGGGCACGCCATTTCATGAATTAATTCTTCGTTTCCAGATCGTAAAGATATGCCCACGTTTCATCCCTTGTCACCAGAACGGGAAAAAATGTTTCTTCGTTGTCTTCAAACGCTTCCAACAGATCAGAGCAGACATCCACCCTTCTCTCCTTCAAATCAGGTGTCAACTGCCGAGGTGCCCACTTTGCACACACTTTCCGATACCCTAAGTCTTTCACCACCTTCTGTATGGCATTGTGACCACAGCCCAGTTGTGCAACAAGCTCACGGTTATGACTCTTCTCTCCGCGCGTATCAGTTCTTCCACTCGTTGACAATTCGTGTCAGTGGTCGCAGATGATGGTCTCCCACTGCGTGGCTTGTCTTCAATGCTGGTTTCCCCTTCTTTAAACTTCTTCATCCATCTGTGCACATTGCTCTTATCAATGGTATCATCTTCGTAAACATTCTGTAGCCTTCTGTGGATGTCGGACAGCCTGCACCCTTCCTTCGTCAAGAACTCAATGACGACATGTTGCTTGGAATCCATTGTTTACTTGCAGTGAATAAAAAGGGTTACTATAGAGGAAGAGTTACTCTACCAACTTGTTCAATTTGAACAACCTCTGTCAGTTAATAAAAATGTTATGCCCATTTTTGCATTACTTTCGGTATAACCCTTGTATAAAGAATTTTTGGTCCGATCGGGAGATTTTCAGATCAGATAATTTCTTTCTATATTTCTCCTTTTAACTGTTCAATTTGAAAATATCTTTGTCTCTGGTGCCTTCCTTGTACTATGAGAAACTTTTTGTTCGCCATTTGTTAATTTTCGTTACATGTTTTTTAGCTGCTGGTGGAACTAAGTAGATGTTTCTATTTCTGGATGTTTTATCGATTGTTGGAACCGGTTGATTGTTTTCCAAACTGGTTCTGTTGACTTTGAATAGCTTTGATAAATTTAATTCGCGTCAGAACGGATTCAAAAGACGTGCTTATTACATCCGAAAATTCGGTGTTTTTCTTATGGGTCTAAACCAGTTCAACAGTTGGAAATTCTGTTTTCTCGGCAATTGTTTTACCTTCAGCTTACATGCAATTAAAATCTCCATGTGTTCTACATTCTTTTAAACAGCCATTTACTTGTTTTAACATTTCTATTATGGTTTTTATAACTACAAAAGATTTTGGCATTAATTTGCTACAAACATTAATTTTTGAAGAGTGTACCAAAATACTTAATCTGTTTTTCTGGGGTTCGGACATTTGGGCACCGGACTTTTGGGCACCGGACATTTGGGCACCGGACATTTGGGCACCCGGACATTTGGGCACATTCATTTTTAAAGCAATGAAATTGCGCTGCGTTGAAAATTATAGTGTTCCTATATTTCTCCCTACTTGAGCAAGTGGTGTGCACAAAAAATTTCACTTATATCTCATTATCATTAAGAAATTGAGACATATTTACGAATTTCTGTCTGAAAGACTGGGCGGACATTTGGGCACCGGACATTTGGGCACCGGACATTTGGGCACCGGACATTTGGGCACCCGGACATTTGGGCACCCGGACATTTGGGCACAAATGTTTAAGGGGCCGTATAACAATTGCCGTTTCTTGGCCCACTAGTAAGAGATTGACCGAGAAAATGATCGCCGTAAGTTACTTAGGCACTAAATATTTACGGGCACGAGCCTACTCAGCAAATCGGGGGGGGGGGGGGGTAATACTAAAAAGTGTGAAACATAAAAATTTCTCGTCCGATCGGGAGATTTTCAGCATTTACAAACTACAGCTGGAGACATTATCTCAGGGTGTAAACCTACTGAGCACACCTGTCGGGGGGGGGGGGGGGATACTAAAAAGTGTGAAATATAAAAAATTTCTCGTCCGTTCGGGAGATTTTCAGCATTTACAAACTACAGCTGGAGACATTATCTCAGGGTGTAAACCTACTGAGCACACGTGTCGGGGGGGGGATACTAAAAAGTGTGAAATATAAAAAATTTCTCTTCCGATCGGGAGATTTTCAGCATTTACAAGCTACAACTCGTAACATTGTCTGAGCGCACGTGCCTGCTCTGAAAACTTGTGGGGGGGAGGGGGGGGTTATACCAAAAGTGTAAAATATGAAGAATTTCTCTCCCGATCGAGAGATTTTCAGCATTTATAAGCTACAACTCGGCAGATTATTTGAGGGCACATGCCTAGTCAGCAAACCTGTCGGGGGGGGGGGGGATATGATAATTGTGAAATATAAAGAATTTCTTGTCCGATCGGGAGATTTTCAGCATTTACAAACTATTTTCAGCATTTACAAACTACAACTGGAGACATTATCTCAGGGCATGAACCTACTGAGCACACCTGTCGGGGGGGGGGGGGGGGGGGTAAGTGTGAAATATAAAAAAATTCTCGACCGATCGGGAGATTTTCAGCATTTACAAACTACAACTGGAGACATTATCTCAGGGCGTAAACCTACTGAGCACACCTGTCTGGGGGGGGGGTAATACTAAAAAGTGTGAAATATAAAAAATTTCTCGTCCGATCGGGAGATTTTCAGCATTTACAAGCTACAACTTGTAACATTGTCTGAGCGCACGTGCCTGCTCTGAAAACTTGTGTGTGTGTGTGTGTGTGTGGGGGGGGGGTTATACCAAAAGTGTAAAATATGAAGAATTTCTCTCCCGATCGAGATTTTCAGCATTTATAAGCTACAACTCGGCAGATTATTTGAGGGCACATGCCTAGTCAGCAAACCTGTCGGGGGGGGGGGGGGGGGTATATGATAATTGTGAAATATAAAGAATTTCTTGTCCGATCGGGAGATCTTTAGCATTTACAAACTACAACTGGAGACATTATCTCAGGGCATGAACCTACTGAGCAAACCTCCTGGGGGGGGGGTATACCAATAGTGTAAAATATGAAGGATGTCTCGTCCGATCGGGAGATTTTCAGCATTTACAAGCTACAACTCGAAACATTGTCTGAGCGCACGTGCCTACTCTGAAAACGTGAGGGGGAGGGGTTAATGCCAAAAGTGTAAAATATGAACAATTTCTCGTCCGATCGGGAGATTTTTAGCATTTACAAGCTACAACTCGACACATATCTGAGGGTATGTGCCTACTCAGCAAACCTGTCGGGGGGGGGCGATGCTGAATATAAAATACAAAGAATTTCTGGTCTTCACATCGGAAAATTTTCAGCGTTTACAAAGTACAACTCAACCAATTTTCTGCAGATGTCTGCAGACGGGCGACTGCTTTTAACCCATTGAGTTGCTCACGGTGGTCGTTAAACCTTCAATAAAAAAAAAAAAGAAAAAAACACCCAACCAAGAAAAAAAAAAAAGATGAAAGAAAAAAGAAACTGCATTGCCCGCCCTGTATTGTGTTTGACTTGTTCTTTTCGTGATATGTGATAACTGTTTAAAATAGTTATCAAGAATAAAATAAATAAAACTACAGGATCGTATAACATCTGGTGCCTTTATTTAGCTTTTTATTCTCTGCGCTTCTTTTTTGTACGAGTAAGTAAGCCAACTAATTTCTCATATTTTTTACAAACGTTTGGAAATAACATCTGTCTGGATACATTGACAAAAAATCACAGGCTGAATTTTATTTTTAAAAATATTAATATTCAGCAAAAGAATATTTGTGGGTTTTTTTGTACATTTCCTGATCAGCAATTACAATTGCCTTTTAAAACATACGTGAAATCTCGTAGTTTATGTTTTTGTCCTTTTTTTTTAATTTTCCTCCTGACAGTGGGGAGAGTGCTCTTCCCACGTCAGATCTCTTCACATCTGTGCCCCCCCCCCTCCAATAATTTGGTGAAGTCGGCGCTCCTGGTGTGTGTGAGTGTGTGTGTGCGCGCTTTGCGTTTCTTCTGTCACAACGTGCCGGAACTGAAAATTTTCGCTTTGTTTTAGAAAAAGGCTTAAGAAAAATGTTCAAGAAATTTATTTGCTTTTTGTTAGGTCCATCGGCCTTCTTTAGCAACAGCAGCTTGTGTTTTAGAGTAACGGCATCTTTTTCTCCAGAAAAAAAGCACACATTCACACACATATGCAAAACGGTACTGTTTTTTCTGGAGGATAAGCACACACAAACACACACACATCATTATCAATCCACTGCAGGATGATAGTCTCTCCAAATTTCTTCCAAAACTGTCTTCTTTGAAAACGTTTCTTCCAAAACTGCTGCACGTCCTAGTGACATAAGACGATATATAGAAGTTTTTCAATTCATGTAATTTTTAGTTATGATTTTAATATTTTGTGTGTAATAACTACAATAAAAAGCTAATAAAAAAGGATCCAACGGATCGATCTTCAAGTGTTTAAAAAGAACGTAGGCGGCCGGCCTTTCTCGTAAGTTTTGAATTACAACCTAAATATTCGGTGCGTGTAGACATGCCTGAAAGCTAGTGAAATGTACTCAATACATTAGTCGTCAGATATTTACAAGACACCTAGGCCGCGGGCCTTTTAGGAAGACTGAGTTACAACCTAAATATCAGTTTTGTATAAACATGTTACAAGAACTAATAAAAGAGGCTCAATGGAACAGCTTTAAACTGTCTGAAAGATACATAGGCTTCAGGCCTTTTGGAAGATTTGAAGTTACAATATAAATATTTGATTTGTATAAACACGTTAGAAGGCCTAATAAAAGAGACTCAAAGAAACAGCCTTAAAGTGCATGTTTAGAAGGCGCCTATGCCGGGGGCCATTCGGTTTATATAGGTCCTAAATTTTTTTCACAAACTTAAGTTGTTATTGTCGCATGTGAAACTACAATGATTTTAATATTTCGTAAGTCTGAATAGTGAATAAAAAAGTTCTCGAGAGCCATTTACGCATTTTATGTCAGATGCATTCAAGGAACCTAGACCTAGGAATTTTAAATGAAATTTAAGCTATGGTCTTGACTTTTTATAGTGAGGTGCGTTCAAATGTACAAAAAACTGATATAGATAAAACAGCACATCAGATCTCATAATGAAATTAAATTTTTTTCGCAGAATATGACCAGGTATATTTTATATTTGTAGAAGAAATGAAAAAGAAAGAAAACAAAAAATTCTGTTTGTGCTTCTATGCATGAACTACCATAACATTTTATCATTTGCAACTGCGCAATTCTAAGTTTCCGAAAATGCTGTTACTATTTTAACGCATTTTTGCTATCTGGCAATATCAGGAACAAGAGAACGTAGTTGCTTGTCCTCTGCGTAATCTTTTACAGTAAATGAAACAATGCGATTTAGGACCACTATGCATTTTTCGAGGGGCTTTGAAGGACGGGAACCCGACTGAAAAGGCCTGCTTTCAAACGATTTCATGAAAAAAAAAAAAAAAAAGAAAGAAAGAAATCCGAGAAATATTGCGACTGACTGCTGTTATTTGTATTCGATATTTCATCAGCTGCCTATTGAAACATCTAATGTGCGGCGAACGAACACAGGGAAAATGCGACTTTGTTGTGTCTGATATATTTATGCCTAATAACTGTCGGCCCTCCATTGCTTACGCATAGAAGTACATATCTTATACCAGACCGCGTTTTCCTGTGAGTTTTAGAACTTATGAAGCGCTATTTCCAGGTAAGTCTTTTATGCAATAAATTCTGTCCTGGTGTTCAGTAAACACGCTCTAAAACAAAATGGCGCAGACATGAATTATTACCGGTTTTCGTGATGCAAATTCCAAGTAAACAATTTAAGTAACAAGTGCAGATGGCGCGTGTGATGGCCAAAATGCTTCGAGGAGTAGGCTATAAAATGGCGCCCAAGTATGCAGATGAATCTCATTCGTAAACAAGTCACACAAGGGTTAACATGTCAAGCGATGAGCATCACACTTGGCACTGTTTGCTCATATGAGTTCGACAAAGGCAACAATGCAGATGAAGCCTGCAGCAACACTTGTGAGGTGTACGGCGAGGATGCTGTAGACAAAAGCACATGTCGCCTTTGGTTCGGAAACAAGCTGCAGAGATCAACCACGTTCTGCACGTCCATCAGAGGTTTCTGAAGAGGATGTCAACCAAGCCACATCAAATGACCAACATCTAACCGTTGAGGAATTATCAGAAAGGTTGTCTGTGCACAGAACAATAGTAAAAGGAATGAAGTATGCATTTGGGTTTATCACAAAGTTCGACCAGTAGGTACCACATGACCTATCGCAAGAAATCGATCGGACAGAATGACCACATGTCTTTCTTTGCTTGCGCGCCACAGAAATGAACTTTTCTTGGAACGATTAGTTACGGGTGATGAAATGTGTGTCCTCTACAGAAATGTAAAGCGTCATTGGACTGCATGCCGAGTTGGCGAGTCTACTCCATCCGGGAAAGGTCTTGTTAAGTGCATAGTGGGATGTCAAGGAGATAATTCACTGGAAGCTTCTTGCACCTGACTAAACGATAAGTGATGACCTGTACTGGCAACAGTTGGAAAGGCTGAAAGAAAAATTGAAACCTAAGCATCCAGTACTGGTTAACCGGAAAGGCGCCAACTTGCAATATGACAAAGCAAGACCCCATACAGCTTTAGCCACTCGGAGAAAATTACTGGACATTGGAGGAAGTGTTTACCTTGCAATTACGGACCAGAGACGGTCACGGGTCAACAATTTTTAGCGGGGCAAACGAGTCGGGTCAAGGTGCTTTTGACCTGATTTCGACCTGGTTTATGTCCGTTTTATTTCTGAAAAGAAAAAATTCAAAGAAAAACGCGCACTGTGGAATTTTGTTCTCGATACTGGTGCCCGCAGACTGAAAGATGATTTGTCATGCAATGTGAAGGAAGCGTGTCCTCAGAAAGAAAACTTGGCGTTAGTTTTCTCTTACATAAAATTTCTTCGGGTCAGTTTCTTTCATGAAATTGTCAGGTAAATATTTGAAAAGTTCATTTTTCACAAAGTTCGTTTTTGACTCGAATAAATTTCAGCAAGTCAAAAATGGTTTTGTTGTTTTTACAAAGAGGGCGATTTTTAAATTTTCCTTTTTTTTATAATCGCAAAAATCTCATAGAATAACACGGGAAATGCCATCCAACTAAAAGTCAATATTTGAATCGTTCATTTTTCACAAAGTTCGTTTTTGACTCGAATAAATTTCAGCAAGTCAAAAATGGTTTTGTTGTTTTTACAAAGAGGGCGATTTTTTAAATTTTTCTTTTTTTTTATAAACGCAAAAATCTCATAGAATAACACGGGAAATGCCATCCAACTAAAAGTCAATATTTGAATCGTTCATTTTTCCTTAAAGTAAAAAAATTTTAAACGATCATTTCTCCAAAAGTCAATATCTGATTTAACAATTTTTTACCAGATCAGTTTTTTCTTTCATAAATTTTCTTCAGGTTATATTTTTCTTTAATAAATTTTCTTCAGTTTAGTTTTTACGATTAAATATTTTACAAGAGGTTAGTTTTATTTATTTTTATTTTTCTATGGTTGTAAATAAAGTGTTTTCAACAAATAGGAAAATCATCTTATAGTTTCTGGATTGAGAGAAAGAGGATTTAATCGTGTCAAAAAGTTCAGTTTACATGTTTGCTAACCTTTTTTGATGAATTGGTGATGAACCTGAAAAGCACCGTTTTGATTTCCTTTTTTTTTACACCATTTTGTGATTTTTATTTATCGAAGTGGTTCGAACTCCCAGTCCTTTGTTCAGAAATCTTACATTCTTTCCGCGCTTAGACCATCGAACCATTGGAAAAAGATGCTTGAAAGAGTAAGATTTATGGTTTTTCATGGTGTTCAAATGTTTTAGGGATTTGGAATTTCTTTTAAAATGGTTTGCGAGGGGGAGTGGACGTTATTTGAGTTGTGATCGAGTTTGTGTGAACATGAGTTTTTCTGTTACGGTGGATCGTCTCTCGTTGAACTGTTGTAATGGAGGAAATGATGAAACAGACGTATATGACAACTCAGAAAGTAGGAAGTTTAGGTGGTCTCGATGCTTTATACCGTGCTGTCAAAAAAGAAGGCGTCAAGAAAAAAGACGTCATGAAATGGTTGAAGGAGGAGAAAACGTACACCCTTCACAAGCCGGTGAGACGACATTTTCCGAGAAATAGAGTGATGGTGAATAAAATAGGACAACAGTTCCAAGCAGACCTAGCTGATGTCTCCAGTTTGAGTCAATATAACGATGGATTTCGTTACTTGTTAACATGCATTGACATATTTTCCAAATATGCATGGGCGATTCCCTTAAAGCAAAAGTCAGGGTACCATATCGTTCAAGCATTTTCCCAGATTTTCCAAGATAGAAAACCAGTATAACTTCAAACAGACAAAGGAACTGAATTTAAGAACAAAGAATTTCAAAGGTTTTTAACACAACACGGTGTGCATTTCTTTATAACGAACAACGAGACAAAAGCAAGTGTTGTGGAGAGATTCAATCGCACGCTCAAAACTAGCATGTGGCGATACTTTACAAGTCAAAATACGTTTAAATTCATAGACGTGCTCAACGATTTAGTTCACAGTTACAATCATTCTCCCCATCGAAGTATAAAAATGAAACCTGTAGATGTAAACAAAGATAATGAAAAGCAAGTGTTTCTCAATCTGTATGGTGATCTCAAGAAGGAAAAACAGTCCTATAAATTTCAGGTGGGCTATCATGTGAGGATTAGTAAAGCAAAATTGACATTTGAAAAAGGATACGAATCAAATTGGACGGAAGAAGGTTTTGTTGTGAGCGGTCTTGTTCCCAGATCCCCACCCGTCTATAAAGATTTATTGAACGAAGAGCTGGAAGGAACTTTTTACGCCGAAGAGCTTCAAAACGTTACTCTGTCCGAGGCCTTTCCTGTGGAACGTGTTCTAAAGAAACGTAAAAGAAAAGGAAAAATGGAATACTTTGTTAAATTTAAAGGGTATCTTGATAAATTTAATGCTTGGATCCCCGCGGAAGACTTGACCTCTCTATAAAACCGACCTTTTTTTAGATGAAACATCATTCGTCAACATGAGTTGACGAATGATGTAACGTTACCTAGCGACAGCTCTCTCCGCTACTTTTCAGACAATAAAATTTGTCATTTCATCACGCGTCTTCCTTCCCCGATCAAACTCAATGGTGACTGGGAAGTGGGACTCGTCGAACTCATCTACCCTCATTCCTGGTTTAATGTGAATGTAAATTCAAATTCCTTTGCTTACGGTCTCGGTCCAAGTCAACTGAAAGCAGCAAAAATCCCTGCTGGATATTATGATTCTGTGGGAGACGTGGTAAAAGCCATGTCCCAGCATTGCTCGAAAAAAATTACGATGTTTTTTAATAAAACCACGAGACGTGTCAAAGCAGTTTTAACTCTTGGTTCTCAGCTGCAGTTATTTCCAGGAATAGCTGAAATTCTAGGTTTTCAACCTGGAGTGTATTCTGCCTCAGGAGGAAGCGATGCTACCATTCATGGAAATTTCGTAGCAGATCTGAACACGTCGCTTTCCTTATTGTACGTGTACAGCGATATTGTGGATCCTCAGCCTGTGGGAGACATGTTTGCTCCTCTCCTTCGCATCGTGAAAGTGAGCGGAGAAGACGGAGATGTGGTGAGCGCCTTATACGATCGCCCTCATTATTTGCCTCTAGCAAGAAAACATTTCCAAACCGTAGAAATCGTTATAAGGAATCGCTAGGGACAATTAGTACCATTTGAACGTGGGAGAGCGATCGTGAAACTTCATTTTCGTCTCAAGGCTCTGTAGTCATACATGAACCATACCGCTGTTGTACAAAATCCTTCGAGGAATATTACGTCACTCAAACTGGAAAAGGTTTAGTCTACTATCAAGGAGCACCCCTTCAAAAAGGGTATGGACTTGGGGGACTTTTTCGCTCGTTATTTAGAGCGGCTGTACCAATATTCAAACAAGGTGCAAAAACGCTTGGAAAACAAGTCTTTCAAACGGGGGTCGACCTTGCAAATGACTTAATGCTAGGAAAGGATGCAAAAACAGCAGCCAGACAACGAGCTAAAGAAGCAGGACAAATTCTCACCGACAAAGCTGCAAGCAAAGTGAAGAAAATGTTAGGAGGAAGCGTTAAAAGGAAGAGAAACACGATGAAGCGCATCATTCGTTCAAAGAAAGCCAAGACGACAGCACACGATATTTTCGATCCGTAAACCATGGCTTTGATTCACAGTCATTCTTCCGTATGTTTAAAGTCGGAACTTGATTTATTTGCTTTACCGCCCTCCCAAACGAGCATAGAAAAAGGACAATGGATCGAATATCACCCCTTGGCCAACATTCGAGATGGAGGACCTCTGGAATTTAATATTTCTGGGAGTGGAGAAGAATACTTGTCTTGACTTGTCTTCCAGCCAACTCTACTTAAAAATTAAAATTGTGAAAGCTGACAATTCCTTCATAGCTGACAAAGAGCCTGTGGGGCCCATAAACTGTTTTCTTCATTCTCTGTTTTCCCAAGTTGATGCTAAACGAAAGAGTGATTTCGTCCTCGAGCAACATGTATCCTCACAGAGCATATATTGAAACTCTATTAAATTATGGAGAAGACGCAAAGAAATCCTATTTAGCATGCGAAGGGTTTTACAAGTATACAGCCGGACATCTGAACGAAATTAATCCCACGAATGCTGCAACAAACAAAGGATTACATCAACGCTATGAGCTCGTGAAAGACAGCAAAACGTTTGACATGATTGGAACCTTGCACTGTGATTTATTTTTCCAAAACAGACTGCTTCTCAATTTAGTGGATGTGAAAATTAAACTGGTTCGAAGTAAACCTGATTTGTGCCTCGTTTCCTCCTCAGAGGCCCCCAATTACAGAGTTCTCATCGAACACGCCTCCATTTTTGTGAGAAAATTGAAAGTCAACCCGGGAGTTGCCATCGGCCATGCAAAAGCTTTAGAAAAATCTCCCGCCAAGTATCCTATTGATCGTGTTTTATGCAAAGTGTATTCCGTCTCTCAAGGAAGTATGTCCTTCATGCAAGACAACGTATTCCTAGGACAAATGCCCAAAAGACTGATTATTGGATGTGTCGATAACGATGCTTTTAATGGTACATATAAATCTAACCCCTTTGAATTTAAGCATTATGATGTTAACTTTATCGCCGTGTACGTTGACGGACAGTCAGTTCCTCATAAACCTCTAGAACCCAATTTCGAAAAGGGCAGCACAATTCGTTCTTTCCATAGTCTATTTCAAGGAACCGAGAAACTGGGCCAAGATTGTGGAATATATATCGATCGAGATGAATTTTCCAAGGGATACACTCTTTATGCATTCAATCTCAGTCCGGACCTGTGTGATGGAGGGCATATGAACCTGAACCAACAAGGAAATTTAAGAGTGGAAATCAAATTTGGAAAAGCTTTAGCAAAAACCATTTCTGTGCTAATCTACCCAGAGTTCCAAAACATTATTGAAATTTCAAAGTCCAGAAACATTCTTTGTGATTTCTCCAATTGAAGAAATGAACAGTGTTCAAATTGTAAAGACCCTAAAGCAAGATCACGTGACACAACGGTCCTTCCTCGGAGTGTTTGCCTGTGACAGACTTCCCAAGAGAATTGTCAAGTTCCCAGCATGTATTGTTGTGAATACGGATCGATATGGAAATCCTGGAAAACACTGGTTGGCTATGTACATACCAAACCCAAAAACAATGGAATTTTTTTATTCTTTCGGACATTCTCCAGAATATTTTCAAGGACTTATTGCCAGATTTGTCTCCAAGATTGATACTGTTAAATTGAATGAAGTACCTCTTCAAAGTTCGTTTACAGCCGTATGTGGACAATATTGTATTTTCTTCTTGTATTCTAGATGTCGCGGAAAAAGCTTGTACTCTATTGTAAGAAATTTTGGATGGAAATCTGAAACAAACGACCTGCGTGTCTTTCATTTCGTTCGACATAAATTTCGAATTGAATCAAAATTCAGAATTTAAAATAAAAATTGATTGAAATCTACTTTATGTGTCTTTAAATTATTTTGTACCTTTTTTAATGACTTCAGTCGACAACATGGAAGTGCCCAGACTACAACATCCTTTCACTGCTCTGATAGCGGGCCCTACTGGCTGTGGGAAGACTCAGTTTGTAAAACGTTTACTTCAGCATCAAGCGAAAGTTATATCTCCCCCTCCCGAACATGTGGTGTGGTTCTACGGGGTTCACCAAACATTGCATGATGAAATAGAAAACGTGACATTTGTGGAAGGCCTCCCCTCCAATTTCCGTGACTATGTGAAAGGAAGAACGCGTGGACAGAAATGACGGAGAAATTTACTTCGTTATAATGGCGCCCGAACTATCCGGATGACCCGACCGTTCAAAATCTCGCATTGGTGAGATGTTTTTTCCACACCGCGAGATAGGAAAAATAAGAGAATCCCTTCTCCGGCACTTCGAAAAAAAAAAAAAAAAAAAAAAAAAGACGGAGATGATGTAACGTACCGCAGGAGATGTGACGTACCTGCCCGAAGGACGCACACGACATAAAGGCAGATAGGAATCAGAACAAAACGTCCGCGTAGCTCAATTGGTAGAGTGACTTATTCCGGAATGAGGGGATCAGGGTTCGAATCCTGGCGTGGACAGAAATGACGGAGAAATTTGCTTCGTTATAAACAGTCTCGGACTTTTTTTCCGCGTTTTTCAACAGTCTCGGACTTTTTTTCTAGGACTTTTTACCCTGATTCAAAAAAATCAGTCATTCTGAAAAGAAAGAAAACCTAAGGGAGAGGGGAAGACAGGTATTTTTACACGTGGCTTTCTTTATAATGATGTCGTATTTTCTTTGCACATTTCTATTCAACCGCGGAGTACCTGTTTGATGTTCTGAGGGAAGCAGTGAAAAATAGCATTTTTTTTTTTTTTTTTTTTTTTGGCATTCCTGTGCCCATTATTGGAAGTACAGGAAACGGTTCAGAGGTATACTTTATCTCCTTCTCAAAAGAAAAAAACAAATGAAAACGATTTTGTTTGCTTTATGCAATATATATATATGTATATGTATAAAAAAAGTAAGAAATATATCTATTTAGCGACAATTTCAGAATCATTACAAAACTCGGTTGCTTAAATGAAACTCAAAACCCACGTCTACCTCATGTCAGACGCCCGATTACGTGCGGGAAGCGACCGTGCGTCAAGCGACCCTGTGGAAAATCATGCGCAAAGCGACCCTGTTATATTTGTTCGTGGATGAAGCGACCCTGCTATTCGAATCATTTTACTTATATCGTCATTGTCAACCATTTTCAATCCATTGCTGGACGAAGGTTTACCCAAGTTTCCTCCACAACGGTCTGTCTGTCTTGTGCCGGTCTCCTCCATGTCACTCCCGCATACTTTCGAATTTCATCCACCCATCTCCCATGTGGTCTTCTTCTGAGTCTTTTCCTGTCCCTTGGAATCCAATCTAAAATTTCGGCTGTCCATCGATGGTATATATATATATGTATATATAGAAATCGTAGTCAAATTATTTATTTACATCTAATTAATTAATTACTTACATCAAGTTTTTTATACTAAATACAAGTCTGTAATATCATTTTATATGTGTATACTATATATATACAAATCGTAGTCAAATTATTTACATCATTAATTAAGTACCTACATCTGAATTTTGTAGCTTTTGCACTTAGTCCAACTTGATAACACAGCTTAATGCTTTCAGGCATTTTTTAAGAACTTTAAAATTTCCAAATTCCCCCATGATATTGCGAATGCGTTCGTCTACTTGTATATGCATCTTCTTCCTTTTCCGACCAAGTTCTTCTAATTCTTTTAATTGTTGTTTGTGCATCACACGTCGAATTTGGAAATTCTGAAGAAATTAAAAAATGCCTTAAAGCATTAAACTATGTTACCAAGTTGGACTAAAGCTACAAAATTCAGAAGATGTAAGTACTTAATTAATTAGATATAAATAATTTCACTACGATTTGTATATATATAAGTAAAATGATTCGATTAGCAGGGTAGCTTCGCCCACGATAAAATATAACAGGGTCGCTTTGCGCACGATTTCCAGAGGGTCGCTTGACACCAGACCCAGTCTCACCCAGTCTCGTGTAAATAAACTAAACTCCCCTTCGGCCCTGCTGGGGCATTGATGAAGGGGGAGCGGAAGTCCAATATTCTTTGATCTTGTGGTCAGTCAGCGGCGGTGATGATGAGGAGTTCCCGCCCCTTTTTTCCCCTGTGGACAGTAAAGCAATTATACTGAGAAGGGGAAGCGTCTCAGCTTTCATTTAATGGGACCATAAAAACAGCAGGAGCAGATGTCAACTTTGATTAGAAAGTAAACGTTGACAGACGAGATTTCGGGGAAAACAGACCGACAGTCGATCTCAACCAAAATTTATTGCAAATACAATAGGTTGTCATTTAAAATCTTCTAAAAAGACCTCAAGATCAACTGGTTGAGTCCCCGTTGATTACCTTGTATTGCATGTTATGACATGCGAAATATTAAAATCATTGCTGAAGATTTAATGAATCGAAAAGCTTCTGCATAAACCTTGTGTCAATATAATCTTACATACGCACTTCCATATATGCCTAGGAAATAGACGATGTCATCACTCTGTTCAGCGGTGTCCGAACAACAATTTTTCAGCTGCTATGAGTTCTTTATAAAAGAACGTGAACAGAGCGATGTCATCGTCTACTGACATTATTTCGACATACTTGTAATATATTCACCATGCCCAGGAAAACTGGTACATTTCGTTATGGTCAGCTAGGATAATGACAAGATCTCGGAATGAAACGCAGTTCGTGTACATCCCCTTACATGAGAAGGTGTTCAAAGGTTTTTCGGTGTGCGAGCTTTCCGCCCTTTGCTGAGCTGTACGAGAAAGTGTGGGAGTTTTCGTTGATCCAACTTGAGTTGATACGTAATTGTTATGAATGTGACATGAATAGAACAAAAACTTAAAAAGGCCTAGGCCCTGTGAGAAATTTTTTAGTGAAAAAGTAAGGGCAGGATATTATTAACTTGAGTTGATACGTAATTGTTATGAATGTGACATCGCTCGAACAGAAAGTGTAATAAAGGCCTAGGCCTAGGGCCTGTGAAATGATATTTAGTGCTTAAGTAAAAGCAGAATATAATTAACTTGAGTTGATACGTAATTATTATGAATGTGACATGGATAGAACAAAAACTGTTAAAAAGGGCTACGCCTAGGCCCTGTGAGAAATTTTTAGCGAAAAAGTTAAGGCAGGATATTATTAACTTGAGTTGGTACGTAATTGTTATGAATGTGACATCGATAGAACAAAAACTGTTAAAAAGGCCTATGCCTAGGGCCTGTGAAATAATATTTAGTGCTTAAGTAAAAACGCAATATTATTACCTTAACTTGATACGTAATTGTTATGAATGTGACATCGGTACAACTAAAACTGCTAAAAAGGCCTGGGCCTAGGGCCTGTGAGAAAATTTTTAGTGAAAAAGTAAACGCAGAATATTAGTAACTTGAGTTGATACATAATTGTTATGAATGTGACATCGATAGAACAAAAACTGTTAAAAATGCCTATGCCTAGGGCCTGTGAAATAATATTTAGTGCTTAAGTAAAAGCGGAATATTATTAACTTGATTTGGCAGGTAATTGTTATGAATGTGACATCGATAGAACAAAAGCTGTTAAAAAGGCCTAGGCCTAGGGCCTATGAAATAATATTTAGTGCTTAAATAAAAGCGGAATATTATTAACTTGAGTTGATACGTAATTGTTATAAATGTGACATCGATAGAACAAAAACTGTTAAAAATGCCTAGGTAGGGTCTATGAATTAATATTTCGTGCTTAAGTGAAAGCGCAATATTATTACCTTGAGTTGATACGTAAACGTTATGAATATGGCATCGGTAGAAATAAAGGATGACAAAAGGGCCTACGAATGAGGCACAGTAATTTAGTGTCTAATTCAGTAAAAGAGAAATATTAATAACTTGATTTAGTGCCTAAGTAAAAGTGAGACGTTATAAAAAATTCCCTCCTTGTCGTCCTTTTCCGAGCATAGTATGAGTTCTGGTGTAATTGTTTTGTTCCTTTGAAACCTAAGAAATGTGCCATGCAGAGGTACCCGTATGAGTACTTGGAGGAAGGGGGTAAGAAAAACCCTTACCTCCTTCAAGGCTGTCAAACATTTAAAAAAAGGTTTCGTCTATTTTAGTATTTTAAATTTATCAATAATTTGGCTATGTTACAGGCGGGGGAGGCTCTCCCCCATGGGCGCCCTTGGTGCTATGTAATCATGAATATGATGTAATCCATATTCATGATTATGAGCAATGTAATCCCGATCCAGGACGACGAAATTATCCCGTCCGGGGGGGGGGGGGGGTAATTTCAAAAGTGTAAAATATGAAGAATTTCTCGTCCGATCCGAAGATTTTCAACATTTACAAGCTACAACCCCCCCCCCCCTCGCCCGATAAGTTTCCTGAGTAGGCACACGCCCTCAAATAATGTGTCCAGTTGTAAATGCCGAAAATCTGCCGATCGGACGAGAAATTCTTCATATTTTACACTTTTGAAATTATCCCCCCCGGACGGGTTTGCTGCGTAGGCACATACGCTCAGAACAGAAAAATATTTGTCGAGCTGCAGCTTGTAAATACTGAAAATCTCCCGATCGGACGAGAAAGTCTTCATATTTTACACTTTTGGTACGTATCCCCCCCCCCCCCTCGCATACACACGATTGCTGAGTTGGCACATGCCTTCAAATAATGTGGAGTTGTAGCTTGTAAATGCCGAAAATCTCCCGATGGGAGGAGGAATTTTTCATATTTTACACTTTTGGTATTAACCCCCCCCCCCCCCCCATCGCCGACAGGTTTCCAGAGAGTGCACATGCGCTGAGAAAATTTGTCGAGTTGCAGCTTGTAAATGCTGAAGATCTCCCGATCGGAAGATTAATGAGAAATCTTGATATTTTACGCTTTTGGTATCCCCCCCTAGTTTCCTGAGGCAGCAGATGCCCTCAGACAATTCGATGACTTGCAGCTTGTAATGGCTGAAAATCTCCCGATCGGACCACAATTTTTTTATATTTCATATTTTAGGTTTTAAGCCCCCCCCCCCCTCCACACACACTCGACAAGAGTCCTGGGTTTCCTCATACTCGCAGAGAATTTGTTTAGTTATAGTTTCTAGAAAAATATCGCTGAAAATCTCTCGATCGGACCACAATTTTTTTATATTTCATATTTTAGGTTTTAAGCCCCCCCCCCTTCCCCCACACACACTCGACAAGAGTCCTGGGTTTCGTCATACTCGCAGAGAATTTGTTTCCTTATAGTTTATAGAAAAACATCGCTGAAAATCTCACCATCGGACCATACATTTTTTATATTTCATATTTTAGGTTTTAAGCCCCCCCCCCCACTCGACAAGAGTCCTGGGTTTCGTCATACTCGCAGAGAATTTGTTTCGTTATTATTTATAGAAAAACATCGCTGAAAATCTCACAAATCGGACCATACATTTTTTATATTTCATATTTTAGGTTTTAAGCCCCCCCCCACTCGACAAGAGTCCTGAGTTTCGTCATACTCGCAGAGAATTTGTTTCGTTATAGTTTATAGAAAAACATCGCTGAAAATCTTACCATCGGACCATACATTTTTTATATTTCATATATTTTAGGTTTTAAGCCCCCCCCTCCACACACACACTCGACAAGAGTCCTGGGTTTCCTCATACTCGCAGAGAATTTGTTTAGTTATAGTTCATAGAAAAATTTCGCTGAAAATCTCCCGATCGGACCATACATTTTTTATATTTCATATTTTAGGTTTTAAGCCCCCCCCCCCTTCCCCCACACACACACTCGACAAGAGTCCTGGGATTCGTCATACTCGCAGAGAATTTGTTTCGTTATAGTTTATAGAAAAACATCGCTGAAAATCTCACCATCAGACCATACATTTTTTATATTTCATATTTTAGGTTTTAAGCCCTCCCCCCACTCGACAAAAGTCCTGAGTTTCGTCATACTAGCAGAGAATTTGTTTAGTTATAGTTTATAGAAAAATATCGCTGAAAATCTCCCAATCGGACCAGAAATTTTTTATATTTCATATTTTAGGTTTTAAGCCCCCCCCCCCTCCACACGCACACACACTCGACAAGAGTCCTGGGTTTCCTCATACTAGCACAGAATTTGTTTAGGTATAGTTTATAGAAAAATATCGTAAATAAGAAAATACGAAATTACGGACATTTTATGTGTGCTGGGGGGGCTCTCCCCCTGGACACCCAATTGTCGTTTGTCTTACTAGAAACGTTTTCTTCATTCAATTGCCCTCACAGCGAAAAAAAACCGGCAATTTTTGTACGGCCCCTCAAGATTTGTGCCCAAATGTCCGGGTGCCCAAATGTCCGGGTGCCCAAATGTCCGGGTGCCCAAATGTCCGGTGCCCAAATGTCCGGGTGCCCAAATGTCCGGTGCCCAAAAGTCCGGTGCCCAAATGTCCTAAACTCGTTTTTCTAAAAAAAAAAAAAAAAAAAAGTGTCTTTCTGAAAGAAATAAACTTGCATATTTTGTGTGTGTGTGTGTGTGTTTGTTTATTTTTTCTTCTAAGAAAGATTGGTAAAATTTCATGTATCACTGTCTCTAAAAGATTGGTTAAAGTGCTAATATAACGTATAGTGGATTACATCCAAACTGTACCGCAGTCCTCGTTACCCTTACTGCATCGATCCTATTTTCTCACCTTGTTTCACAGCACGGTTTTGCGGTCAACGCTGGGGACTGTTTCTTTAGAATTTGCCAACGGTGATGCAATTCAGTAAAGAAAGTATAATGCTGAAAAAGTTCAAAATTTCTAGAGAAATTTTTTTGTCGTTATTTAAGGCCAGATTTAAAGTATATGAGCTGCTCAACAAAGTACATAAAATGCATAAGGGTTTTAAGTCGAAAAATGATGTTTTTTGAAGTCCATTGTGTTTTTCCTTCATATCGGCCCCATTGTCATAGCGTTGGCCAAACATATCATGAATGCTGAAATATTTTAAGTTAGAAAAAAAAATTAGAAAAAGAATTTAGTTCTTTGCTCGCGGTATCTGTTACTGAAAAAAATAATGAAAATTATTCTCTTATTCCAAGTCGTTTTCTATTCACTTATATACAGGGTGCGCACGCGTGCTTCAAAACCTGGAAAGTCCTGGAAAATCATGATTACGTTTTCAAGGCCTGGAATATCCTGGAAAAACGGTATTTTTTTAATGCTGTCTTGAAAAGCCTTGAAATTTGAAATTAGTGCTTAAAAAAATGCCCTTTTAGGAAATCGTGTTACTGACTGTTACCCCTTAATTTTTTTAAGTTCCTCTCCTCTGTTCTCAAAGAAACCGCCGGCTACAGTGGTGTTTCGGATGTGCCCAAATCCTAATTTGGCTGGGGGGGGGAAGCACTACTTCCAGTGCAATAAAATTGGATGATTACTAGCAGGTCTGTTAGGGAAGGGGAGCTTGATGCATTCTCTAGCCCTGAGCTTGATGTCCGTCCGACAACTACTGAGAACAACAGAAGGGGAAAGAAGAGACATTTAGCATTTGCAAGGGGGTCGCGTGTTTACCAAGTCAGCTGGCATCCACCAGTGAAGAGTATGCCTGAACAACACATTCATCTGCTCCTTGTTTATTGCATTAAGACGCTTGCTTCCGGCCCACCCCTCAAGAGACTTCGGCTACTTATGATAAAAAATAAGAAAACTATCTTTGCGAATTTTTCACAAAAGTGGCTGAAATTTTTACGTTTACTATAATTGGATTACAGAAGCTCACTCCCAAAATTCCATTTGAATCGGTTTAAAACTTAAAAAGTTAGCATTGGAAATTTTTATTATGTGTGCCTCTTTAGACAGTGAGCCTTGAGTAGAAAGTGTGTTACCATAGCAACGGTTGATTGACAGCTGGGAGCGCTGATCCGAAGCCCTTGGTTGGGAAGAAAGCAAGCACCTGTTTATCACTTCCACGGCTCAAAAGCACTAAGAGATATTTTCAGAAATCCATTTTCCGGAATTTTGAAAATAACACAGTAAAATTTTTACAGTGGTTAAAATACATCACAATAAAGTTCTAGTGCAAATTTCGCCGAATTCCGTTTGAAACTTTAGCAGATGCAAAAAAAAAAAATCTTCCGTTGCAAAATCGGATTCAAAAAAAGAAACGGCAATTATAAATTACGGGAAAAGCAAGCAAATTATTTTTTTTTAGATGCCATGGTTTATTTAAACAGAGTGATCCTTAAATTTTGTTTCTGTGATGATATGGACTCTATTTTAATTACAAACACATTTTTATTCAGATGTCTGAGTTACTGTTTTAATAAAAAAATCTATAATTAAAAAAGTTTTCAATGGATTTAGGCGAAATTAAGCAGATAAACATATTTTAGTAAATTGCAACGTTATGACGTCAATTTGGTCATTTTGTCGAAAATTGGGCAGCATTTTTTTTTTACGTTTTCTCCTATAGTTAGGGTGAAGGAGGAAGACACTTCAGTGAGTTGCAGGTGGTGATTTATGGCGATGTGCCAAATGAAAAGAAGCCGTTCCATCAGGACATTCCAGAGGTTGAGTGTGCGTGGACGCGTGCTCCTGCTGTTTGAACTTAATCGGAATGTTTTCGGGAGGGGGAGAAATATCAGTTTCAGCTTTACAGCTTTCAGGCTCCTTTTTTTTTCTTGGTAATAAATAAAAACCATAGTTGCTGCATTCACCATTGATCCATATTCGCATTTCTTGAATATAAACAGCAGACAATCGGAAACATGGTGTTGGGTGGGTCTTGATGTTCTTCATTTGTATCTGCTGAATTTTGTTCTGTGGGAATACGGAATGAGTTATACTGTGAATACATACAAAACTACATATTTTTTGAGTTGAAAAAATATGTCTACTTGTACACAGTAGCTAACGTGTGAACTCAGACGAAGACAATCGGACATATGGACGTCTGATTCCATAAAAAAATCAACCCATTTTATTATACACGACAGGTAAAACAGAAAAAACATTACATGTTTTTAAACATTATAAAGGAAAGCGGATTTTTGAAACACCATGACTTGATGATATTAATTTCTGAAAGTTTTTTTTTCGATTTTAATTTCTGAAATCTTTTTTTTTTCAATTACAATACACTGTAACATGATACCTGTGTGTTGTATCCCTTAGTTGTATGGCAGATTTTCAGTTGGCCGATATCCGCGATCGTAAGTGGTAGTTACATTGCTATTGTTGATGATGACAAGATAAATACTGGAGTAATGTAGAATGTTGCATAAAGTAAAAAAAAAATCTCCCCCCTTCGAACTTTTATGCGGTTATCATAGCTGATCAACCATTTCATTCCATGAACATCAGCACATTTCAATCATTTGACCATTGGGGGTCTGACGGAATTCAGCAGTGCTTAAGCGCCTAGCGCAACGAGAACATGCTAATTATGGACAGTTCTATTCCCTTCCCCCTATCATCCCTAATAATTGAGAGCGCATACTGTAGTTTCAAATATTCTGTGTATGAGCTAGTTTTCACGCTGTTCGTTATGTTTTTATTTTAGAAATTACTAACCCTTTCGAACTGTAGGTTGCAGAAACGTTTATGCTTTGGTTTTTTCCATTTGTCCGTACGATAATTCACGTAAAAGGGGTTGGATTTTGGCGAAATTTTAGTATGCTGTTAGGTACAACCTAGGAACCTACCCTGTTGAAAATGGTCGAAATTAAATTCAAAGGCATAGATATAAGAGCAGCATTCATTCTCCAAGCTTGAAGCCCTACGTCCACTCTCCAGCTGGGTAAGTATGAAAGATTTGAGACTTGGAGGAGGGGACCCAGTACAAAGTTTTGCTTCCCTCAGGCACTAAGTGTTTGTTAACATTTCCTTTCCTCTGGTTTGGAGCCCAGCTGTAAGAGGTGATGCTTTGTAACAGTCTTTTAGCACAACACTCTGTCTACTGATTGGCATACAGGTCATAAAACAGTAACTTCACTAAGTGTTGTTTCCTTGTTTTGAATGAAGACTAAATCAATGCCAAAGCATTTGCAACCCAGGCTGCCTAAAGGACAAAGCTGGGGGAGCAGGAAAGAACATAGCAGTAAGACCCCTTTTTCTTTAATTACTTAAAATCTGGCTTATAGTAATTGGTCACATGTGTAGCCCCTTACTCAGGGGAAATTCTCAATTTTTAGTTGTGTGGTTCCTGATCTTAGATATTTTTTTGGTTTTCATTTACTGTTTCAGTTGATTTACCCATTTTTTCACCCCCCCCCCATTAAATATGGGTAAGTGTACTTTTAGTGATCTTTGGCTAATAAATCCTAAATATGCTGGATGGATTAAAAAAGATGAAAGCAATTGCCATGTTGCAAAATGCATTTTTATCCATTAAAATAATAGATGTTTCGAATATGGGGGAATCCGCTTTAAGAAGCCACATGAAAGGAAAAAAACATAGTATGTTGACAGAAAGCTGTAAAAATGTTCCACTAACTGTTGATAAATTGCTATGTGTATCAAGTGATAAACAAGTACAGCCTATTGCATCCACATCTAATCCTCTGCATATTCCTCTTGAAAAAAATGCAACCATTAAAGCAGAAGCATTGTGGTGTTTAAAAGTGGTTAAATCCCATTACTCTTACAGGTCTTGTGCAGGTAATGATGTTTTATTCCGCCTAATGTTTTCTGACAGCAGAATTGCTGGAAACTTCAGCTGTGGCGAAAAAAAATGTTCCTACATTTGTTGCTTTGGTTTGGCACCTCACTTTAAATCAGTGTTGGTTCAGGAAGTCAAAACTGAAAATGAAAATTTTGTGATTTTGTTTGACGAAAGTTTAAACAAGTTTAGTCAGTCAAAACAAATGGATATACATGTTCGTTTATGGGAAAAAGGAACAGTTTCAACCAGATATTTGTCATCAGTTTTGTTGGGTCATGCTAGTGCAGACATAATGATGGAAAAATTTCTTGCTTGAATGCATGGCGTGCCTCCCACTGTGTAACATTGTGCAGTTATCAATGGATGGACCCAATGTTAATTGGAAGTTTTGATATGCTGCAATCAACACTTAGTGCTGACTCAAATGTCCAACTCCTAAACACAGGGAGCTGTGGACTTCACATTGCAAACAATGCCTTTCGACATGGAGCCTCAGCAACAGGGTGGGAAATTCAAAAGTTGCTTTCATCATTATTTAGGCTTTTTAAAGATTCACCTGCAAGGAGGGAAAATTTTTCTAAAATAATTTTAGCCAGTAAGATGCCATTAAAATTCTACCCACACAGGTGGCTAGAAAATACTCCTGCCTGCGAGCGAGCATTAGAAATTTGGGCAGACATTGAAAATTATGTTAACCAAGTTGAAAAGAAGTGCATCAAGAATCCCCACACTGTATCATTTGATGCTATCAAAACTTTCACTAAAGATCCTTTTGTTTTGGCTAAACTGCATTTCTTCAATTCAGTTTCAAAACAGCTGGTACCATTTCTCAAGGCATATCAGTCAGATAAGCCAATGATGCCTTTTATGGCCACAGATCTTGAAAAGATGCTAAGAAATATGATGAATCGCTTTGTTAAAAGAACCGTAATGGCAGAAGCTAACTCTGCCTTAAAGCTGTTACAAGTAGACCTTACAGATGCATCTCAGTGTTGTCACTATAAAGAAATTGATGTTGGGTTTCAAACAGAGAAGGTATTGAAAGAATTAAGTGCTAAGAACATTAGTGAACGCAAACTTATGGAGTTTAGAATGGAATGCCGAATATTTTTGCAAAAGCTAGTTGTGAAGCTATTGGAAAAAAATCCACTTAAGTACTCCCTTGTTCGCCACATGAAGTGTTTAGATCCTCGGTTGATGTCAAAAAATAGTGAGACTTGTATTAAGAATCTAACATCCATTCTCACACTTCTTGTTGATGCTCATAGAATACAACCAGAATTATGTGATGGTGTAATATGGCAGTTTAAGGAATTTGTGACCAGTGTTGCAGCAGTAAAATCTTCATTCATAAACTTTGATCCAGAAGATAAACAACAAAGAGTAGACACATTATTGTATGAGTACATGTCTTCTACTAAAGCTTTTAGTGAACTGTGGAAAGTTGTGAAACTTCTTTTACTGTTGTCACATGGGCAAGCTTCTGTTGAGAGGGGTTTTTCAGTCAATAAGGAGCTCATTGTAGAAAACATGAGAGAGGAGTCAATTGTAGCACAGAGAATTATTTATGATCATATATCCTATGTAGGTGGTATTGATAAGGTAAATATCTCAAAATCCCTTCTGTTATCAGTTGGAGCTGCAAGGCAAAAATACATACATTATTTGGATGATAAGTCCAAAGAAAAGGAAAAAGCAGCTGTATGTGGAAAAAGGAAAGCTATTTTAGATGAAATTGATAGCATAGAAAAGAAAAGGAAACTCATTGAAGGAGAAGTCAAAGAATTACTTAACTCTGCTGATGATTTAGCTTTAAAAGCTGAAACTACAAATAACATTACAGACATTGTAAAATCTAATAACTTTAGAAAAACTGCTCATGAGAAAAGAGCAGTACTTAAAAAAATGGATATGGAACTTGAAACCAAAGTCAGCAATCTTAAATCTGTATAACCATCCATTGATACTCCATATTTGTGGTATCTTCCAAGCATATAGAGAATTAATACTAAAACATAAAATTTTTATATTTGTACAATTTACAATAGAAATGAACTTTTTTTTTCTTTGAAGTATGTTGAACTTCAAACCAGTTTTGATCTTATATCTTCATAATTATTTAGTGTTTTTCATATGAAGTTCATGTAAATAGACTAATGAACTCTTCTGTTCCAAAAACTTATAACTTTCTGCAACTAACTTCCACAATTGGGCTTCTTATTGGACTAAAACTTTGGTAAGTAATATAAAACCTTATATATACTTGTACAGTAAATACTCATGGGCTCCTAAAACATATTTTTGCTGTACATTTTACTATGAATTTGTGGCCAAAACAATTCAATCAATTGTCCTTAATGCATTGATCAGATTTTGGTTTATATAACTGACAAACTTCAATTTTTTTAAAAAGCTTTTAAAAACTTAATTCATATAATTGTCTTATGTTTTGGGAGTTGAACCAAAAGTGGTTATTCTGATTCTGGTTATGATTGAAGCTTAACTGGAGGTAGAGATTCCTTATGCTCATCATTTTTCATTTATGTAAAATACTTAAGAATATCCTAATTTATACCAATAAAAAACTGAAATTGTTTTATGTTTTAAAGGTTTTTATAAATAGTTTAGCTAGTTCCACATTTTGGGGTAGCACTTCATAAATTTAGTTTAGCAGTGATTTTGATTTAAAAAATAAAAGTAAATTGAGGCAATCTTGTTTGATATGAAAAATAATTTTTGGAAAGTAATATGAGGCAAGTGTACTGGTAGACATAAAGGTGGTTAGATTCTTTTGGGTTGGGTGGTGGGCCAGGACTTTCTGACTTCTATGATGAAACTTATTTGAAATTTGTTGCCATGTTCCTAAAATTACACTTTCTGTTTTAAACTATTGGTTCACCTTTCTATGATCGTCCACTCTCGAATCATTTCTTGAGGTGCATAGTGATTCCGTGGCTTATGCTTTTTGATTTAACATAACTGTACTACAATTGGATGAAATTTTCCTCAAGTCTGGAACATATTCTGTCTAGTAATTAAGATTTTCATTGCCTTCAAAAGTCACATCCCAATATGCATCCACCAGTGGCAGTCATTGGGAATGTTAAAAAGAAAAAAATCATTCCCATGTATGGAAACACTTTTTATCAGAGCTAGAATCCACCTGTGGGCATAACAGGCACATGCCCCATTTCAAAAAAAGGGGGGGGGTGAGTAAGTAGATAAGTGCTTTGCTTTGTCTCAAGTTTCTTGTTTTCAGACATTACACTTTTTCACTTATGGATTTGCAACTCCACGTTTTGTCTTGCATTGGCCCGAACTTTTCAGTGATCCACACAGCAGTACTTCAGAACTGCTGTTTGTGATGTACTCTGACAGGCAAGCACCCCATCTCCCCTTATGGGTCCTCCATGTTTTACCACCGTGTTTTTTTTGGAGGAAATAAATCTCAGATTTTTTTACCAGTCCTCTGTTAGACGTGCGCCCTCCCCATTCTTAAATTCTGAATCTTCCCTCACTTTATTTTATAATAATTTCAGTTATCAATAATAGTCTGATTACATGGAAGATAGTGCAGAATAGTGATGCAGCTAAAATGACTGATTGAATTAATCATTTTCTGATTGAGGGAAAGGATTTTCTGAATAGCCTTGTGGTAATTGCATCATGATTCAATTTAGCATTATTGGAGTAATTCGCCAATTAAAAACATTAAAAAGAAATGTAATGGGTAAAAAAGCACACTCGTCCATTTGCATCTTTCATCATTTTTATTACTTAAAACTGAAATTGCTTTTAAAAACTAATTTGAGCATGATACTGTAAAGCGTAGTAATCATCCTGGAATTTTTTTTATATGGCCTGGAAAAGGCCTGGAAAGTCCTTGAATTTTTTCCTCCAAAAAGAGTACGAACTCTGTATATAACGAATTATTTTTTCTAAAAAAATAAACGTGCCACGTAGCATTACGATTTCTCACAGTAAAACATTTTTTTCTCCCATGCCACTGATATTAATTTATCAACCATAAGATTTGATAGCTAGGCATCTTGGCGGGTCCGTGCTCACGACAGAGAATAAACAGAGAGAAATGTTTTTGTGTCAACTAAAATCTGCCAAGAAACAGCACTATTTCTTCGATTGAGTGAAAGAAACCACAGGACAGCCCCAGGCTGAATTGCCCTCTCCTTGCCCACTTGCCAGCCGACCCCAAGTCATAAATCATTCCCCTTCAGCGGGAGTTGTGTGATCTGATCCCTGCCTGCCGAGGGGAAAGGAAATCCCGTGTATTCCGCCAAATGCGAAATTGAAACAAATATATAGCATCATGCAGATGGAAAAATCAATATATCATATCACTCGTGTGTATTCTCAAATTTTTATATTTCGAGAGAAAATATCAAACTACTTTTCTGTTTTTCAACCTAGCAGATATCAAGATTAGAACTTTTTAAAAATAACTGTCAATCTGCCCATTTTTTCACACTTTTGGGATAATAATTAAAATATTACTCGGCAAAGTGACGCTAATATAGAAAGACAGAAAGGTGGTTCAATGTTTATTCTACATGTGAAAAAAAAAAAACGGGATTTATAAATTGTTTTGTTATATATATAATTTGGTTCTGCAAATGCGTGTTTTGAGCTATTTTTCACGAGGTATGGAGGACCCTTAATGATATACACTGAAGTGCCAGAAAAACTGGTACAGACGAGCTTATGCAAAATACATAGCAACGTCACCTATGCGCGTATTCGGTTGCATCCGCCAGTGCGTATATAAAGCGATAGACATCCTTGCCAGCTGTCAGAGCTGTTTTCGGCATGAGAATGACAAGTAATAACGATTTAAGCAATTTTCAACGCGGTGTCATAGTTGGCGCTCGTGAGATGGGCCATAGTATTTTGGAGGTAGAAACGAAGTTCGGATTTTCACGGACGACCATTGCAAGGATGTACCTTGACTACAAGAATTCCGGTAAAACCTCCAACCTACGATGCCAGTGTGGCCGTAAAAAGACATTGGGTGAGCGTGACCATCGTCGGCTGTCAAGAATAGTTTCACGCGATAGGCGTGCAACACTCTCGCAGGTATCATCGGAATTCAATGCTGGAGCCTCAACAAGCATCAGCGTCCGGACTGCACAACGTACCCTGCACGATATGGGCTTTGGGAGCCAACGCCCAACTCGAGTCCCCTTGATGGTTGCACAACACAGAGCTATGCGCCTCGCTTGGGCACGGAAACACCGCCACTGGACACTTGATGACTGGAAACAAGTAGCCTGGTCTGACGAGTCGCATTTCCAACTGTATCGGGCAGATGGAAGGGTGTGTGGTGCAAACCGCATGAAGCCATGGATCCCACCTGTCAACAGGGAACTGTACGGGCTGGTGGGGGGAGGGGGTCCGTAATGGTATGAGGTGAGCTTAGCTGGACTTCACTGGGACCCTTGGTACGTCTACAAACATCTGTGACCGGCCAAAGCTGTTCATGTCCGGCATTCATGCTGATGGGTTGAGCCTGTTCCAACAGGACAATGCACCTCCACACAAGTGTAGGGACGCCACATTATGGTCTGAGGAGCATTCATCTGAGTTTGGGGTATTGCCATTACCACCCAAGTCCCCAGATCTGAACGTGATAGAACACATTTGGGATGTCATGCAATGCGCTATCGAACACAGGAATCCGAGATCTCGGAATACACCCAAATTGTGTAACGCTCTGCAGGAAATATGGTGTGCATTGCCTACAGCATATTTCCAGAAGCTAATAAAGTCTATGCCCCGTTGTATTTCTGCAGTCCTGCGCTCCCATGGGGGACCTACCAAGTATTAGACTGGTGTACCAGTTTTTCTGGCACTTCAGTGTATATGTATATATTTATTATTGTAATTCATCATCTCCACCAACAGAGCTGTATTGTGATTAACTTCAGCGATATGTGTTTTATGTAAGATATACACTATATAAACAAACAGTATCAGATTAAATGAGAGCATTAAATTAAAAAGATACGCATTTTACTGCACATTTTTTAAATTTTATTAATGAAATACAGAAAGAAAACATTCAATATAATTCCAGTTGGAAGTAATTGTGAAAAGGCTGTTAGCGAGGAGGAACATTAGATGATTTTGAAATTCCAGAAAGTGGATGTCCTGAGGATGTACTGTGCAGGAGGCTTTTTATAAATGTTGCTTTTAGAGTTATGTGCCACATTAGTTATGGTTTTTGTTGTAGCAGTCTCTATTTGATTTTCTGTAAAATGGCATGGTTTCTTACTCCGTCATTAAGGTATCCTGCTCTAGTCTTTCAGTACGTACACACATTTTCACCAGGTCTTCTACGGTACTTTTTCTGTTTTGTTAACTATGCCATCTTCACTGTTATCATTATGATTACCTTGATTCAGAACAATTTCAATTTAACCACCAGTCATTAAATGAATAACAGGAGCATCGTTAACAGTGTTGAGAACATCATTAATGTCTATTTCCTTCAGCTTATTGACAGCATCCGAGGGTATCCCGTTTTCATGCTCAAGTTGGTGCGATATTATTGTTTTCTCACTTGTCAAAGGGAATGTTTCGAACTCATCAGTTTGTTCATCATCATCATGGACTTTTGTGATAGTTCACAGGTTGTGGTAAACATGCCCAAGGGTTAGATGTGATACATATGACCTGAAGGCTTAGTGTACTTAATTTACATGGGATATCGTTAATAGGTATAGGTGACGTCCATTAACAACCATACTTTGTAAAATACCATTCGACACGTTTGAACTTTAAGCTGTAGGAAGGAAATATTCTGCACATAGTGAGTAAAAAATAACATTCTATGTTTTCATTCACATACCTTGTTGAGCATATCCTTGAGGCACTGGTGGAATAGTGTTCTATGTAGAATCGTGGTTTAGATGACCAGAAGTAAAACCTTATGAAAAGTTTAAAAACTTGAAGAGGGTAAAAACGCAGAATGAAGAGAGTAGTTAAAACCTGAAGAGGGTAAAAAATGTAGGGAACCATAGTTAAAAATTACCATTTGATGAAGTAGTAAAATAACAATGATAAAGCTAAAAATATCCAGAAGGTTTGATTAGAATCCTAATAAGAACAAGCAACTCTTCAACTCGCACTATACACGAAGCAAGCAGATGTTCAAATATCCTGCGACATCTTTCGCCTGCTTTTTGCAGGCATCTTCAAGCATAGAATGATCCAGAATTCTGGTCAAGGTAAATTAAGTGCTCAAGGGTGTCTATCTATCTACACTGTTCCATACATTAGCAACTGCATAAATAGCATTCTTCAAATTAATCTTCTTTTGGAAAGTTTCCACACTTACACCTCTGTTTGCTGCTGAATTAAGGAAGTCCCATATGGGCTGAGTTAAGAAAGTCACATTTAGAGGAAAGTAGATAGCATAAACATTTTTCTTATGATAAGTTCTGCATCGGAGGAAGAAAAGTGCGGAACAATTGTTGAAGAATATTAAAATCTTGTATTTGCCATTCTGTCCAGCTCTCACGCAGTGGGTACAAGGTTTTGGTATAAATTGCATCTGTAAATAATCAGAAAAGATGTTCCTAGTAATTCCTTCCCTCGTGTTTTTGTAATATTGAGCTGGTAAGGTATTCACTCCTCTAAAACATCTGAAACACATACTGTTGTTCATCACGGTATGTTTACAATAATGTGTGCTTGCTACATTAGCACATTCCAGCACAGTCTCTGGGCATCACTCATGTTGCGGCCTTCTCATCAGCTGTAGTGTGTCTTCCTGGGACAAAAGCACCATAACAATGATGTTGCATCAACACTGTAGATTTGTTCTAGCATTAGATTTCTGTCAGTGATGATTTTGGCAAGCTCATCAATGAATTTCTTTGCTGCCTTATATGACCATTACAGGGTGGCACAGATGCTTGAAAACCTGAAAAGTCCTTGAAAATCATAACATTTTCAAGGCCTGGAATATCCTGGAAAAACAGTGTTTTTTAAAGCTGTCTTGAAAAGCCTTTATTTATTTATTTATTTATTTATTTTTTGATTGAAGGTTTTACGACCACTGTGAGCAACCCGATGGGCTATAAGCAGTTGCCCGTCCCTAATTTACAGCCATTGGTTCCAGGGATGAGAGAGTACCAATGCTGTAAGACAAAGACAACATTCATGCCTTACCGGAATTCGAACCAGGACCCTTCTCAGGCGAATGGTCACAACCCAACGCTTAAACCACTGTGCCTCGGGGCTGCTGAAAAGCCTTGAAATTTGAAATTAGTGCTTAAAAAATGTATTTGAATTTCTTTTAGGAAATCAGCAGTGTTGCCTCTTTTAGAACGTCTGTTGCATAATAAGAAAGATTGTGCTTATGTTACTGTTTTGTCTGCCCATCCATCTGTCTGTGGATGCTATAACACGACAACTATTAGTCTGATTTGGAAAATTCTTTTTGCGTTGGGAAGCTTGAAATGTGCGAACGATGATCCTTGCAATCCGTTTTCTAACGATGCACAATTTTGCTGCTAGAGAGTGTAAATGCAGAAGATATCTAATTCAAAAAATATTTTATTCCATATATTTGCTTCTAAACATCCCATTGAAAAAAATCTTTTACTTTTCGATTCCATTTATGTCAAAAACTATTTTAAGTATAGGCACTTTTTCAAGTTATGCAAAGAATTTCCTCTAAAGGAAATTACCGGAATTCGAACCAGGACCCTTCTCAGGCGAATGGTCACAACCCAACGCTTAAACCACTGTGCCTCGGGGCTGCTGAAAAGCTGGCTGCTGCGTTTTCCCAGTATCGTAAATTGCGTTTCCCCAATATCTCTGCTTTTAAAACTCCAATTTGAAACATTTTTCCTGAACCGGATACAGGTCTTAATAGGAAATGTTTTGCATATAATTTCTAATTTTTGGTAAAGAATGGTTTGGCCACCATGGGGCGTAAAAGTTAATTTCTACTTCTGATGTACTTGCAGCAAAATCTGAGCTTCTAAAATCTTGACTGAAAAAATTCTTTCATGGACCGATACCACTCTTCATGGACCGATGCCACTCACACCAATAAACCTTTTCGGAATATTTTCTTCTTAAAATAATGTATGGTTTCTCTGCCAGGGGGTGTAGACATATATATTGTTTTTGTCAATATCCCTGCTTCTAAGAGTCTGATTTAAAAAATTCCTTTTTTGTCAGATAGCGTTTCGTATGCAAATTGTTTTTCAGTTATGTTCAAAAATTTTAAGTAATTCATTGACTTTCTTCTAGAAAGTGTTAAAGCAAATTGCTTTTCCCCCGATATCTCTGCTTCTAAAACTCAGATTAGAAAAATTCTTCTTGTATCGGATACAGCTCTTGGCGGGAAATGTTTTGCATATAATTTCAAATAGCTGGTAAAGAATGGTTTGGTCACCACGGGGTGTAAATGTTTATTTCTGCAGCAAAATCTGAGCTCCTAAGAACTCTACTGAAAAAAATTCTTTCATGGACTGATACTGCTCACCTCGAAAAACCTTTTGAGAATACTTTATTCTAAAAATAATTCATAGTTTTTCTGCCACAGGGCATAGATGCATCTCTTATTTTTGTTGATTTCTCTGCTTCTAAGAGTCTGATTTAAAAATTCTTTCTTTCGTGGAGAGCTTTTCCGCTGTGAAATGTTTCGTATATAATTTCAAATTTTTCTTTATGCACTGGTCTGCCACCAGAAGGCTTAAGTTCACGGTTCAGTTTACAGCAATATCTGCAGGACTAAAAATCCAATTTAAAAACTTCTTTTTCGGTCAGATACTACTAACTATGCAAACTCTGTGTGCGTATTTTCTTTCCAAAATAATGCACAATTTCGTCGCTAGGGGTTGCCAATTTTTAATCTGTTTTCTCAATATCACTGCTTGTACATGTGCGATTTAAAAATTCTTTCAACACCAGATACCATTTACCTTGTAGAACACTTTAGGCTAGTATATGAGGAATTTTGTAGTTCACAGTTATGATGCTAGGTAGCAATTTTGTACTTCAGTATGCAGCTGTATCACTGCTTCTAAAACCCTATTGAGAAATTTCTTCTTTATTGTATTCCATTCACTACAATAGAGATGTGGAGCATTATCCTCTTTAATCCTTTCCAATCCTATCATTTCGTCCCTGCGATCCAGTTTCGTCCCTCAGATCCAGTTTATTTCTTCCGATAGTTCACTACTTTATGCCGACACGTAGAACACTGACAATCACCTCGCCAACAATGATGGGGAAAAAATCAGTCATTGTCAAGGAATGAACAATTTTTATTATACAATAGATACATTGTTATTTATAATTTTTCATTGTATGGTATTTTTTTAAACACATTCCCGGATGCAGGCCAGGTTTTTTATGCACTTTTCGCATTAAAAAGTGGTTTCCTGTCTCCCCCTCTCCCCCTCCTTTAATTTTTTGTTGCTGCATACAGCACAATCCTTTATCGATTTGCTTTCTTTCTGCATAATGAAGTGTGGTTTCCCATTCAGTTTTTCCTCATGGTCAGTAGAAGGTGGTCTTCCTCCGCTTGCGCCAAATTTTGTTCCTTACAATCCCTATTAGTTGTGTAACCAATTTCTTTTGGAAAGACAAATGGTTCTGCACTTTCTGGCCCCTTTCTTTCTTGTCAGTATTTGAAAGAATAAAACCATTCACTATGGACATTTCCAATAGCCAGAAAAAGTTTTTTCCACCATTTGTATGATTTTCTGTGAAACCCGTAACAGCCACAAAACTGGTCAGCTCGATCAACTCCACCCATAAATTTTGTGTATTCTAATATCATACATGGTTTTTTGAAATGCTGCAGTTCTCTCTTACGGTAGACAGACACCATCTGAGTTTGTGGGCCTAGAAAGTACTCAGCATGGTCACCAAATGCTTGTCATGATATAAGAGGCACATGACCTTCTTATCATTTCCGTAGGCTGACATTTCGTGATTTGCCAGCTTTTTATTTTTTAGCTCAGTAGGAAACTCTTTTATTGATGCCATTACTGACCCAGTCTTGTGTATTTTCATTTTATGCAACTTGTGGACTGGAATAGAATCTGTCCGTAAACTCATGGAATCCTGTACCTCCAGTTTGCTCCCGCACGGGGATAACTGGTTTTCCAGTTATTTGGGGAGCGGCACCCCCACGGCCCGAGCTAACCTTGTGACGGTTTCTCTTGCCTTTGCGGCTTTAACGATTACATAACCGAAGGGACAGCTGTTCATCCAGCTGATGGGGGATGGCGTCCCCACGGCCCGAGCCGATTTTCTCTTATCATTTTGCTTTTTCGTCTTTAGTTCATTTCTTGACATGTACCCGCCTCAGTTGTAGGCTGCTGAGGTTGTGATGAGGCGCCAGCTCCGGATTTTGTTCCTCGTTCTCTTCCCTGTCTTTTCTCTTTTATGTTACATTTTCTGTTTTTCCGGAGCTGGTTAGCTTAGACCTACCTGCATGTTTGCCGTGTGCGGTGACCCGTACAGGTGGAAATGAGGATGCCGGTGGCTGAGGTATTTGGGGGCCGGGTTGTAGTGTCTCCAGATGCCAACACTCCTCTTTGCCCTCTGCTTCACCCTAAACGGGAGGCTGGGAGCTAACCCACTCCTGGTCAGGAAGTCTGTGGCCGAGTTGCGTCCAGACTTCCAGCGGCTTGTCGTTCTGTTCGGCTGGGTGAGTTTGGGGGTAGGGTGGGCCTGCCAAAGGGGTGTTCTCCGGGCACGGGAAAGTCTGGGTGCACGCCGAGCGTGTGTCTGCCCTACCAACTTGCTGTATCCGCTGACTATCCCTAGAGCCGTGTCCTGCGTCCTCTTGGGCTTGCGGACCTCCGGCTCTCCCTCGTTGGGCTCGGTAGTGGGTGGGGAGGTTGGCGGACGAATCTATTTTTCTTCTCATGGCAACACAAAGTGTTTCCCATGCTGTACCTTTGAAGCGCCGTGTGGAGGATGGGTCGCCCTCCTCCACTAAGAAACTACTCAGTTCCAACTGCAATGCTCTGTTTCTTCTAATTCATTCTGTTGATCCTGCACAATCCCTCAGTTCGAAGAGTCCTTTTTGGATTAATAAGGCTCTTCAGGCCGTTGCGGAGCTCACCAAAGAGTGTTAAGAAGCTCCCGTCAGGGGATCTTCTTGTGGAGACATCAAATCCACGCCACAGTGCCACCTTGCTGGAGACGACCGTTCTGCTGGACGTTCCAGTCCAAATATCTCCCCATGGTTTCCTCAATTCCTCTCGCGGTGTTATCAACTTCCGCGACCTGCTGGAATGCAGCGATGAGGAATTGCTGGAAGAACTTGGGGAACAACATGTCACTGGAGTTCGGCGAATTCTTTTCCGGCGGGATGGGAAGTCTATTCCCTCCCGGAACATCGTGCTGACATTTGACTCACCTACCCTGCCAACTTCCATCAAGGCGGGGTACTTGCGGCTCGATGTTCGACCATATATCCCGAACCCCTTAAGATGTTTCAAGTGCCAGCATTACGGTCACTCCCAGCAGTCTTGCCGTAATGTAGCAAAGTGTGGGCGCTGTGGGTCGCCTGAGCACTCTTTGGCGGACTGCTCCGCTGACTCGGATCACTGTGTCAACTGCGAGGGATCTCACCCGGCTTCTTCTAAGCAGTGCCCAAAGTGGATCGAGGAGCAGGCTATCCAATGCCTGAAAACGACAGAACATCTGTCTTATCCTGAAGCCAGACGGCGGATAGCTCCTCTACCAACAGGCAGGCGCTCCTATTCATCGGTTGTGGTCCAGAAGGCTACTGTTGCGGTGCAGACTGAGGTGACCATCCCAGCGCGGTGTCCTTATGTTTTTGAGGACATCGTTGCTGCCGGATTGGAAGCACTGAAGTCTCGCCACATTGAATCCAAGGCGCCATCAACATCGACGCCTAAAACATCCTCTGTGCAGAAAACATCCTCTGCCAGCACTGGGACCCAGGCCCAGGGCGCAACTAAGAAGAAGCCGGAAAAGGTGAAGCCAGGATCCTCCCCCTCGAAACAGAGCAGGGTAAAACCTCCCAAACCCCCGGTAGCGCAGCCCTGTGTGAGTAAGCACAGCCCTGTGTTGCCTCCGGACATTGCAGATGGTCAGGAGCTGATGGACGACTCTGAGACATTCTAGTCGTCTGTCATTTTCGTTTTTCATCCTTTCCTTTTATTTTTCATTATGGCTATGCTCATTCAGTGGAATTGCTGAGGTCTGCGACCACGAATTGATGATCTGAAAGGCTTACTGTCTTCGCACACACCTGTGTGCGTTTGCTTCCAGGAGACAAAGCTTCGAACAACGGACACTTTTCCGCTGCGGAGATATTCAATTTTCCGCAAGGATCATGTGGACGGTGTTATCGCCTGCGGAGGAGTGGCCGTTGTTGTTCCTCATGGTGTTCCTGTCACTGCAGTTGCCCTTCGGACGACTTTGCAGGCAGGGGCAGTGAGACTATCTGTGAACACACTGTTCACAGTGTGTTCCATCTACATACCACCAAATGAAGCTGTACGCCTCTCGTATCTGGAAGATTTAGTTGACCAGCTGCCGCCTCCTTTCTTCATCTTAGGAGATTTCAATGAACACAATCCGTTGTAGGGTTCTACCACTCGTGACTCCAGGGGCCGTGTTGTTGAGTCCCTTTTCTCCAACATGTCCTTCTGTCTCCACAACACTGGGGCAGTCACTTATTTTCATGAACCCACCCGCTCGTACTCTGCCATTGATCTGTCCTTGAGTTCGCCATCGTTATATCCTGACTGATGCTGGAGCGTGTCTGATGATCCCCTTGGCAGTGATCATTTTCCCATCTTTCTCCGTGTAGCAGGTGACGGGTACCGTCATCCTACTCGCCCTGCTAGATGGGCCATCGATCGAGCCAAGTGGGACTCATTCACGGCTTCAGCGATCAGTACTCCAGTCATGGTGACCTCGGGTACGATCGATGAAGCTGTTGCGGCGGTAACGGATTGTATTGTACAAGCGGCAGACTTTACCATCCCTAAGACTTCGACTAAACTTCCACGTTGCCCGCGACCTTGGTGGAATTCCACTTGCAAGGCAGCTCGTCAGGCCCAACATCGGGCTTGGGGTAGGTTTCGTTGGTACCCCACCGACGCGAACCTACTTGCTTTCAAGCATGCCAAATCTAACGCGCGATTGGTACGTCGTCGTAGTCAACGGGAATCTTGGATACGCTACGTATCCGGGATTAACACCACTACCAGCTCTAAGATCGTTTGGGACAGGATCCGCAAGATTCGGGGTCAGTACCCTTCTGGGGAAATCTCCATTCTTGAGAGTGGTGGAGGAACGGTTGCTGACGCTCAGGGTATTGCTGACTGTCTGGGCACCGCATTTTCTTCGGTGTCCAGCAGCCGCAATTACCCTGCTTCGTTCCGGCAGTTACAGCCGCGGCTTGAACAGTCCAAGGTTTCCTTTGGACCGTTTTCCGCTGCTGATTATAACAGCCCGCTGACTGCCGTCGAACTGAAGATTGCCCTGAATCGGTCCGGCCGAACATCTGTCGGACCGGCTAACATCCATTATGAAATGCTGAAGCACCTTTCTCCGTCCTCTCTTGAATGTCTGCTGGTCCTGTTTAACAGGATCTAGCACGAGCTTGACTTTCCCGAATCTTGGCGCACTGCCATTGTCGTTCCTGTCCTCAAACCTGGTAAAGATCCCGCTAACCCGTTGCACTACCGACCAATTGCTATGACGAGCTGCCTTTGCAAAGTCCTAGAGCGCATCATCAATTTTCGTTTGGTTTTTTATTTGGAATCACTTCACCTTCTTTCACCTCATCAGAGTGGATTTCGGAAATTCCGATCCACCTCAGATCATCATCTTCGCCTTGAGACATCTGTCAGGGAGGCGTTTGTCCGGCGTCAGCACATAGTCTCCGTGTTCTTCGATATGGAAAAGGCCTACGATCGAACCTGGAGATACGGCATTCTCCGTGATCTGCATGACTGCAGATTGCGGGGAAATTTGCCAACCTTCATTGCCGGATTTCTCCAGAACCGGATGTTCCGTGTGCGCGTCGGATCGGCCCTCTCTGCGTTCTACCCACAAGAGCAGGGTGTCCCTCAAGGCTCCATTCTTTCTGTGACATTGTTCATCCTTCGTGTAAATCATATTTTCACTCTACTTCCTCCGACGGTTCGTGGCTCCATGTACGTGGATGATCTGCAGATCTCTTGCGCCTCTGTTAACATGTGCACCATCGAGAGACAGCTCCAGTCTGCCATTACCGAGATCTCTCACTGGGCTTCCCAAAATGGATTTGGCTTCTCGACGCAGAAGACCGTTTGCATGCATTTTTGCTGCAAACGGGGTCTTCACCCAGACCTCAGCCTCCGTCTGGGGTGTTCTACCATCCCCGTGGTGTCAGAAGCCAAGTTCCTTGGGCTAACTTTTGACCGTGCGCTCACCTTCCGGCCTCACATTCAGTCTTTGAAGGTGAAGTGCACGAAGTCATTGAGTATCCTGAAGGTCCTCTCTCGAACATTTTGGGGGGCTGACAGGTGCTCAATGCTTCGCATTTACCACTCTCTCATTCGGTCAAAGTTAGACTTCGGATGCATTACGTACGGTTCAGCACGTCCATCGGTTTTAAAGCCTTTGGACCCCGTCCATCACCAGGCATTGCGGCTATGTACTGGTGCTTTCCGTACCTCTCCTGTGCATAGCCTGTATGCGGAGGCTCATGAGCCGCCGTTATGCATCCGTCGTACGCAGCTGTCTCTTCAGTTTTACACAAAATTGATATCTCTTCCTGATCATCCACTGCATGGTTCCATCTTCCAACCGGACTGTGTCCGCTTGTTTTCCCACCGCCCCTCCTGTGTTCCAACATTCGGGATTCGGATGTCTGCCATAGTGCGCGATGCTGGTCTAGACTTGTCAATGATTGGTTTGACCCGATTCTACAATGAACTGCCTTGGCAGCCGGTTCATGCAACGACTGACCTTTCTCTTTGTGTGTGGCCAAAGTCGTCCACTCCTGCTCTGGTGTACCAGCAGCTCTTTGCTGAATTACAGTCTGTCTACCCGGATTTCGTGCCTGTGTTCACCGATGGCTCGAAGTTCGGGGATGTCGTTGGATCCGCTTTTGTGTGTGGCGATGCCTCTCAAGCTGAGAGGCTTCCGCCTGAATCCACCGTTTTTCGGCAGAGATGCGTGCGGTACACCTCGCTTTGTGCCACATACAGTCTCGATCACATCGTCGCGCTATGGTTTGCTCTGATTCCCAGTCCGTCATCCAAGTTTTATCTTCTCCAGAGGACACGGACTCACCTGTCATCCGTGATGTCCGTCGTCTTCTTGGAACTTTGGAGGGTGATGGCTTCCTGGTCCGATTCTGTTGGGTTCCTGGCCATGTTGGGATCCGGGGTAACTAGCTGGCAGATCTCTCTGCCAGGTCTGTTTCCTCCATGTCGCCAGCTCGGCTGCCACTGTCTTTCCGAGATTATCGGCCAGTGATCCGGAAATTTGTTATGGATGAGTGGCAGTCCCTGTGGTCTCAGCAGGGCAGCAATAAACTCTATGCCATCAAACCACAGATCGGACTATGGAAGTCTAGTTTGCGGAAGAACCGTCGTGAGGAAGTTGTTCTTGCACGTCTCCGCATTGGGCACTGTCATTTTACTCACCGCTTTTTGCTGTGTGGCGAGGGTGTTCCGGTGTGTGAGGCGTGCGACTGTCATCTCACTGTCCTTCATGTTTTGTGTACTTGTGTTCGGTTTTGTGATCATCATTTTCGTCATTTTCACTCTCATCTGTTAGACGAAGGAGCAGCTACGCTGCGAACTATTATTGGTGAAGCCTGCGACACGAGAGCAGTGTTTTCGTTTTTACAAGAAATTGACTTTTTTAAACTCATCTAGATTTTAACTTGTTCACTATCATATTTCATTTTTACCACATCAGCCTGTTTTTAACCTTGTGTACGTTTTTTATTGATTTTGTTTTGTTTTGATGTCTTTTGTTTGGCGCTCTTTGGCCAACCATGGCCCTTGCGCCATTAAAATCAAATAACCAACCAACCAACCAACCAACCAACCTCCAGTTTGTGTTGTCAACATCTGCATCAAGTGAATAACAATTTGGCTCGTAAATGGCAAGTCAAGACGCACCAAACCTTCCGTTGTCTAGCTACCATAATATGGCACATGGGCGTATATATATCTATTTGCCGAATTGCATAGGCAGTAAATTCTCAAACCCCACTTTGTGCACTTCTTGGGATTGTAGCACTTCCATTGTACTCTGCCTTTGAATCCCACAGTGCTCTCATCTACTGATACATTTGCACTAGGCTCATAGTATTCCCTGCATTTGCCGTCAATGTAGTCACTCACATTCTTTATTTTGCTGCCCCTTGTGCGAACACCTCTTGAAGTTGTTTCTGGTAGGATAAGATGCAGAGCCCAAAACACCTGAAGAAATCTTTGTCTCGAAAACACATCTTTTAAAAATGGTGTTCTGTCTAACCAATCCTCCGACAAATAATCAACTAATTAAGATTTTGGATTCAATGCGATATTTATAATAACTCCAAAGAGAGCCTTGAGTTCCTCCAAATTTACATCAACCCATGTGTTCCACACAGAAAATTGCCGTAAAGGTGTCACTTTCTGAATTTTCTCAGTTGTATATTTGTTGGTAGCAGGCACTATTTCATTTAGAAGATCGTCCGTGAAGAATAACTGAAAGTCATCTGGTTCATCATTAGGTTAATTTCCCTGTGGTGGCCGAATTTCTTGTTTTACTGTGCAAGGAAAACAAACGAGATCACCATCCGTTTCCGCATATGGTCTCCATGTACCTGTTGTAGTCCCACATGGTGTCTGGTCATCATCGTCACTATCATTACTCTCTTCACTGTCACTGGTGCCTTCCTCCTCACTACAACTAAAATCATTTATGCCAGAAACAATCTTTTTGCTGAAGTCGGAATAGCTGCTATCATCTTCACACAACCATCTGTGTATATCGTCATCATTTACTCTACCATCTCCAGCTATTGTACGCGAACTGTACCCCTAACCACATCGCAAATGATGTCTTTCCAAAGCCACCAAAACGGTAATACAGCAAACAATGAATGGCATCTGTTGGAAATAGTGTAAACCACGTGTCAAGAGGCGTCGGACCTAGTCCGACATTGGCGCACGTGAGTAAACGCAGGTAAAATTAGTGTCGGATGTGGTCTAACATTGGAGTGCAACAGGAAAATAACAGTGTCGGACAGGGTCCAACATAGGATTGGAAAGGGTTAAATAATGCAAAGATTTCCTGCTAGGGTCGTAAAGATGGAAACCTTTCCCCCCCCCCCCCCGCTATCTCTGCGTCTGGGAGATGTATTTGGAAAGTCCTTTTTTCTTAGCATAGCTTTTTCCATGAAGAATTTTTTTGCTTATTTTCAACTTTTCCATTATTCTCAATTCTTCTGCTAACAGGCATGGACTTATATCATGTTTCCTTGTATATTTCTTCTGTTAACTGATTAGACATGTGTCCTCCCCATTCTCAAATTTTGGATCTGCCCTTGCTTTTTTTATAATAATTTCAATTGTTACCATATATACTCGTGTATAGGTCGACTTTTTTGAATGAAATATTTAGGTCGAAATTAGGGGGTCGAACTATACACGGAAAATATTTCTGATAGGTTGAAAACCAAAATTTTGATGTCTTATGGAAATGCGCTGTTCTGTAGATTGTCATTTCCTTTGCGTCATCAGTTCATTTGCAGTTGTATATTTAGTCATTTTCCGGGTGTTACTGGTACAGAAGGAAGTTATTGCTAAGAATTTTCTTGATTTTATATCTACGAGTTTTTTATTCACTAATAGAAAAACTCATTTCTCAAGGATGTCTCAAAGCCCGTTTTAGATCTGTCGATATGGCCTTGACTGCCCCGCTGGTAAATTACCCAGAGGAAAGAGGTGAACGCGTCAGTCAGTAGTTTAAGTTGCACCATGCTGTGACCTACGACCGTGCTCAATTCTCGACGCGATGAAGAGGGAAAAGAACAGACTATTGAAAAAGGAGACCGCTGCCCCTGCTTAGCGACGGTGGAGAAGAGAGGTGTGACAATCTACAGAACAGTGGTAACTTGATCAATGCATCCCGAAAACGAAATGTTTAAACTTGGCCGATCGCTCAGAATAACATTGCCACTGATAGTAAAAAAGTGCATTAGTTTAACAACCTACTTACATTTGTTATTAAATTGAGTGTGCCCCGGCTCTAAAAATCAAACAAACAGTAACCTTTTCTGAAAACTAAGAGCGAGCAAAAAGGATTGCATCTTTACTGAATGGGGCGATGTTTGGTTTTGTCACTAAAACCGATTGTTTGTCACAAACATGGCAGAGAGGGTGGATGAAACTCGGGAGTAGATTAACGACCTGTCAATCACACACTCTTCCAGCTCAGCAGTTGACCGACAGCTGCTACGCTGCACAGGGTAGTGGAAGAAAATTTTATATAACAAAATTTCTTCAATTTTTTAAATAGTTGCGTGCAAATTTTCCAGTGTCCACAATACATCAAAATAAAGATTCATTTTAAATTTTGAAGAGATCAATTGAAAACTTTAAAAGTTACACATTTATTTTTTATGGCATGCATATTCTTTATGGGATAGAAAAACTTATCAGATTGACATCAAGGCCTATTTACGCTTTCCAAATATGTTTCAGGAAGTGTTTCTTTTTTTCTTTTTAAATAACGATGGATTCGTTTGCTGTGGGAGGAAATGCTTTACTCTCCATGGATGAAGTAACTGCAGAAAACTCGATCGCAAAAAGTGGGAGAAGGTGGGGGTGGGGGGTTGACATTGTGCAAAAGTGGGTTCATATATTGTTAAAATGTGTAACCTTCCCCTGAAAACTCTCTAACCAGGGTGGTGAGCCCTATCATCTTCCCAGAATTGTGCCTCAATTCCACCCACAGTTTGTGGGAAACTGCCGCAAGCAACATTGCGAGAGTCAGCTACAACAATAAATAGTAGCTTCGTATTTCCGCATGCGGGCGCATCCTCGGAAAAGAAAATTTTTTTTTTTTATTTATACACAAGATAGGTTTTTTAACAAAAACTGCAGATATTCACATAAAAATCGGGGGCTGACTTATACACGGGATATACAAAAACTGCAAACATTCAGATAAAAATGGGGGGGGTCGACCTATACACGAGTATATACGGTATCAATAGTAGACTGATTACATGGCAAGATAAAGCAGAATAGTGACTGATTGAATTAATCATTTTCAGATTGAGGGAAAAGATTTTCTGAGATAGGCCTTGTGGTAATTGAACCACAGTGATTCAGTTTTGCATTATTGGGTAATTCTCCAAATAAAAACATTAAAAAGAAATGTAATGAGTAAAAACATGCATTCATCCATCATCGTTTTTGGTACTTAAAACCGAAATTACTTCTAAAAAATAATTTGACCATGATACTGTAAAGCGTAATAATCATCGCGGAATTTTTGTTTATATGTCATGAAAAAGTCCTGGAAAGTCCTTGAATCCCCCCCCCCCCCCCCCCCAAGTGTATGAGCCCTGTCATAAGTCACCATAATTAACAAAATACACAGTCGAGTCACATTATTGTGACCACCTCCTACTTTTAACTTCAACAGCACGTAGCCAGTGAAAGAAGGCACGTGTCGTGAGTTGGCTTGGAGGGTATATAAGGTGTGCTGTAGGCATTCTGAAAACATATCACTCGTTGCTGTCATGGATAAAAGGAGCGATTTATCAGATTTCCAAAAAGGGATGATTATTGGCTTTCGGGCCAAGGGTGGCAGTATTTCTGGAACAGTACAGTTTGTGAACTGTTATACTATTAAAAATAACCAATCACTTACCCTAAAGATCATGGTAATTTCCATCCGTAAACACTTCAAGCACGTCAATTATCGTAATGTTGTTGGCCTTCAAAGGTTTACAGACTCCTTGCTTATGATTCCTTCTTCCGGGGATGAAACATGGTATTTTTTTTTTTTTTTATTTGCTAGACAAACAACACCGGTTTTTTTCTGCCATATGAGATGTAACCATAGCTCATCAATTCCATAGAAACCACTCAAGCATACCACTCATTCATACATTCAGTTCAAAAACTATGTACATAATTACATTCCCAGGTGGTCAAACCTTTGTCAACTGTGACTAACAAAATGCTCCATCCGTTTCAAAACCAGTGCTAACCCTACTGCAAGTGTCACCCTCATTCAGCCCTTCACACACAATCCTCTAGCGCTTTCAACAGGCAACTGTCATCCTCAGGAGGCAGGTGTGTCTCACCCGCCCACCACAGCTCAAGTCAGCAGAGCCATCGAGGCACGGGCTCCAGTCGCAATCTCTGCATCTTTGTGTCTCTGGTGCCATCTATTGTCATTGCTGCTCTCTTTTCTTTTTCCTCTCTAAGCTGTTGTTCAATTTTTATTAAGGCCTTCCATTGTTCGTTTAAGTTGCTAGGCTCATTAATGTTGCATAATCTTGATCTGTTTTTTTCAATTAACACTGACTCTGCAATTCTCAACTGCCTTTCGTTTTTACAGCTCTTAATAATTTTAATATCCTCAAACCTTGGACATTGTTAATTTTCCAGACAGTATTGGGTTAATGCTGTCTTAGCTTCTTTTTATTCCAATTATTTATATGCTGGTTCAATCTATACTTTAATTTATTCTTAGTGCTGCCTATATATGACAAAGGTGGTTGCTGGTTTATAGGGATTTCATATATTCCTGCTCTAACCAATTGGCTGATTTTTTCATTTTTTATCACTAATTTTTTTACAGTAAGTACCTGATTTCCTACCTGTATGTCATATTTGCCGCAAACTTTATTAATTTCAGCTGAAACGTTTTTAACATATGGTATTGCCCCTACATATTTTACAAGTTTTTTCAATCTTGGCTTTATTGTTAGCTTGAGTTACTTCTTAAATCCATTTTTTAATACCTGTTTAGGGTAACCAAAATCATATGCAATTTTTTCAATATATTCAATTTCTTCTTTTTTATATTGTTCCATTGATGAGTGTGTTAAACTTCTTTTAATTAGTGTTTTAACACTATTTCTTTTATGTGTTAATGGATGCGATGACTGAAAAGATATTAACACCGGGATATATGAAGATTTTCTATGCACTCTGTATTGCATATTATCATTTGTTTTAATTATCATAATATCCAAAAATGCCAATGTATTGTCATGTTCTTGTTCTACTGTCAATTCAATAGATGGATAAATTTCACTATACTTTTTTGTCAAGTCTTTCAAGTTCATCATTTTTAGCCTGGACAACAGAAAAATGTCATCAACATATCTGCAGTATATCAGTGGTGGATCTTCGAGTTTACTTATAATTTTTGCCTCTATGTCACTCATTATAATTTCGGCAAATAAAGTTGACAATGGTGACCCCATAGGTCCACCATAATTTTGTTTGTACATCTTGTTGTTAAACTTAAAAATGTTATTTTCATATATGTACAATAAAATTTCTCTTAATTCCTCTATTTGTATTGCATTCATTGTCTGTAACACATATAATTTTTCAATAATTATTTCAATTGCCTAGGTACTGGTGTGCTAGGAAAAAGAGCTCTCACATCCATACTAGCCATATGATATTCACTTAAATCTTGTTTAATTACTTTAATTTTCTCAATGAATTCATATGTATTCCTCACAGTGAACCTTGTCTTCATAAACAATGGTGCCAAATATTTGTAGATATTTTTTTCCAGCTTTATTAGTGGGGAATTCCTTTTTGATACTATCACTCTCATAGGTGTATCAGGCTTATGAGTTTTTATTTTTGCAAACATTTTTGGTATTCCAGTACCCATTGGTGGGTACGCTTTCTTTATTTCTTCAGGCAAGGTGCTGTGATTTCTTATTCTAGCTAAGTATCTTACTTGAGATTTGGTTGGGTCTCTTGCCAGAATGCTGCAATTCAGATCCTGTATTGCTCTATTCATTTTTAGATTATATTCAGTTGTGCTTAATATCACAATTTGCATCTCTTAATTTTATCATTTGTTCTTTCTCATACTGAACTTTATCTAAATGATATTCCTTTTTACTACTTTTTTCATTAAATTCTTTCAAAACAATTCTATACAATTTACTTCTAAATTTTTCACGTTCTTCTGCATGTACACTACGTGTCATTTCTTCTAAGTTAGGTATTAATTCCTCAGTCTTCGGCAAGCCACGTGGAAATGCAAATTTCTTACCTCTGTGCAAAACAGCTCTTTGCGTGAAGCTCAAGGTCAAGTTGGATTTATTCTGATATACTTCATACATATTCACCTGTTGTTCATGTACTCGTTGGCTGTCTATCATCACGTGCAACTATTTTTCCATGACTGTTTTTGAGCATTTCTTTTCGCATTCCACGATGTCAAAAATTTCCCTGAAGGTTACATCCAAAATTTCATCTTTCCAAGTACCGTCAAAATTTCTATACTCTTTATAATATATCAAATCAAATAAGTGCAAGCATTTTATATTCAAATTAAAAATCAATTTCCTTTTATTGACAATTTCAGCTCTTAAACTTTTTTTTTGGCACTCTTGGATTATATTATTATCTTTTATAGTGACTGGGCAATTCCGTATTTTTAAATAAAAAGCAAGGAGTCTGTAAACCTTTGAAGGCCAACAACATTACGATAATTGACGTGCTTTGAAGTGTTTACGGATGGAAATTACCACGATCTTTAGGGTAAGTGATTGGTTATTTTTAATAGTATATAATTAATTAATTGCACGTAAATATACACACTTTGCTGGGGTTTAATACCTTAAAAGTGCAAATATAATAATTGAGAATTACACGCAAAATTCTGAGCTGGGGGAGTTGAGGTGAGGGGTTTTCAGTCGCTATTGTACTCTTGGGAATATGCGCTATAGAAATCAATTTCACAACTTCGAGATGTGAGATATTACAGCATTTAAGAAAGCTAAAATTAAATGAGTAAAGTCAGTACATCAGGAAGAATTTTTGGTGATGTGCCGAGACCTTGCACTAACACCATATATTTAAAAATACGGAATTGCCCAGTCACTGTAAAAGATAATAAAATAATCCCAAGAGTGCCAAAAAAAGAGATTAAGAGCTGAAATTGTCAATAAAAGGAAATTGATTTTTAATTTGAATATGAAATGCTTGCACTTATTTGATTTGATATATTATAAAGAGTATAGAAATTTTGACGGTTCTTGGAAAGATGAGATTTTGGATGTAACCTTCAGGGAAATTTTTGACATCGTGGAATACGAAAAGAAATGCTCAAAAACAGTCATGGAAAAAAAGTTGCACGTGATGATAGACAGCCAACGAGTACATGAACAATAGGAAAATATGTATGAAGTATATCAGAATAAATCCAACTTGACCTTGAGCTTCACGCAAAGAGCTGTTTGGCAGAGAGGTAAGAAATTTGCGTTTCCACGTGGCTTGCCGAAGACTGAGGAATTAATACCTAACTTAGAAGAAATGACACGTAGTGTACCTGCAGAAGAACGTGAAAAATTTAGAAGTAAATTGTATAGAATTATTTTGAAATAATTTAATGAAAAGAGTAGTAAAAAGGAATATCATTTAGATAAAGTTCAGTATGAGAAAGAACAAATGATAAAATTAAGAGATGACCCAACAATTAAATTTTGTGAAGCTGATAAAACAGGGCAAATTGTGATATTAAGCACAACTGAATATAATCTAAAAATGAATAGAGCAATACAGGATCTGAATTGCAGCATTCTGGCAAGAGACCCAACCGAATCTCAAGTAAGATACTTAGCTAGAATAAGAAATCACAGCACCTTGCCTGAAGAAATAAAGAAAGCGTACCCACCAATGGGTACTGGAATACCAAAAATGTTTGCAAAAATAAAAACTCATAAGCCTGATACACCTATGAGAGTGATAGTATCAAAAAGGAATTCCCCACTAATAAAGCTGGAAAAAAATATCTACAAATATTTGGCACCATTGTTTATGAAGACAAGGTTCACTGTGAGGAATACATATGAATTCATTGAGAAAATTAAAGCAATTAAACAAGATTTAAGTGAATATCATATGGCTAGTATGGATGTGAGAGCTCTTTTTCCTAGCACACCAGTACCTAGGCAATTGAAATAATTATTGAAAAATTATATGTGTTACAGACAATGAATGCAATACAAATAGAGGAATTAAGAGAAATTTTATTGTACATATATGAAAATAACATTTTTAAGTTTAACAACAAGATGTACAAACAAAATTATGGTGGACCTATGGGGTCACCATTGTCAACTTTATTTGCCGAAATTATAATGAGTGACATAGAGGCAAAAATAATAAGTAAACTCGAAGATCCATCACTGATATACTGCAGATATGTTGATGGCATTTTTCTGTTGTCCAGGCTAAAAAATGATGAACTTGAAAGAGTTGACAAAAAAGTACAGTGAAATTTATCCATCTATTGAATTGACAGTAGAACAAGAACATGACAATACATTGGCATTTTTGGATATTATGATAATTAAAACAAATGATGATAATATGCAATACAGAGTGCATAGAAAATCTTCATATATCCCGGTATTAATACCTTTTCAGTCATCGCATCCATTAACACATAAAAGAAAGTGTTAAAACACTAATTAAAAGAAGTTTAACACACTCATCAATGGAACAATATAAAAAAGAAGAAATTGAATATATTGAAAAAATTGCATATGATTTTGGTTACCCTAAACAGGTATTAAAAAATGGATTTATGAAGTAACTCAAGCTAACAATAAAGCCGAGATTGAAAAAAAAAACTAGTAAAATATGTAGGGGCAATACCATATGTTAAAAACGTTTCAGCTGAAATTAATAAAGTTTGTGGCAAATATGACATACAGGTAGGAAATCAAGTACTTACTGTAAAAAATTTAGTGATAAAAAGTGAAAAAAATCAGCCAAGTGGATAGAGGAGGAATATATGAAATCCCTATAAACCAGCAACCACCTTTGTCATATATAGGCAGCACCAAGAATAAATTAAAGTATAGATTGAACCAGCATACAAATAATTGGAATAAAAAGAAGCTAAGACAGCATTAACCCAATACTGTCTGGAAAATTAACAATGTCCAAGGTTTGAGGATATTAAAATTATTAAGAGCTGTAAAAACGAAAGGCAGTTGAGAATTGCAGAGTCAGTGTTAATTGAAAAAAACAGATCAAGATTATGCAACATTAATGAGCCTAGCAACTTAAACGAACAATGGAAGGCCTTAATAAAAATTGTACAACAGCTTAGAGAAAAAAAGAAAAGAGAGCAGCAATGACAATAGATGGTGCGAAAGATATAAAGATGCAGAGATTGCGACTGGAGTCCGTGCCTCGATGGCTCTGCTGACTTGAGCTGTGGTGGGCGGGTGAGACACACCTGCCTCCTGAGGATGACAATTGCCTGTTGTGAAAGCGCTAGAGGATTGTGTGTGAAGGGCTGAATGAGGGTGACACTTGCAGTAGGGTTAGCACTGGTTTTGAAATGGAAGGAGCATATTGTTATTCACAGTTGACAAAGGTTTGACCACCTGGGAATGTAATTATGTACATAGTTTTTTAACTGAATGTATGAATGAGTGGTATGCTTGTGTGGTTTTTTATGGAATTGATGAGCTATGGTTACATCTCATATGGCAGAAAAAAAAACTGTGTATGTTTCATCCCCGGAAGAAGGAATCATAAGCAAGGAGTCTGTAAACCTTTGAAGGCCAACAACATTACGATAATTGACGTGCTTGAAGTGTTTACGGATGGAAATTACTATGATCTTTAGGGTAAGTGATTGGTTATTTTTAATAGTATATCATTAATGAATTGCTCATAAATATGCGCACTTTGCTGGGGTTTAATACCTTAAAAGTGCAAATATAATAAGTTTGTGAACTGTTTGCGTGCCGCTGTGGTTAAAGTTTATCGTGATTGGAGAAGTGGCACCATTGCGAATAAGTGATGTGGAAGCTGCAAAGCACCACGTGCCATTGATGTGAGAAGTGAACGTTGGCTTCGAAGGTGCGTGAGGGCCGTCGATACCCTACAGTGGAGCAACTCACTGGTGGAATGAACCAGGGGGCTACCGAAAGTGTGTCTAAAATGACAGTTCAGCAAACCCTGCTGCATATGGGGCTCCGATGCAGACGGATGGTCACTGCACCCATGCTAACGAAGATGCATCAGCAGAAAAGGCTTACATTTGCAATGCAGTATCGGAATTGGACCTCCGCAGATTGGTAAAGGATTGCCTCTTCCGCTGAGTCACGTTTTCTGCTTCATTGAACGGATGGACGCTGGCGTATAAGGTGAGAAACATCAGAGAACAAACACTATTTAACCATTGCTGGAAGAACACAAGCTGGTGGGGGCAGCGTTATGGTCTGGGGAATGTTTTGTGACATTCCCTGGGTCCACTCATACATGTGGAAGGAACTATGGACCAAATTTGTGGGGCGGATGGGATCTTCCAGCACGACAATGCGACGTGTTACACAGCCCCGAGAGTGGTTGGAGAGCACAATGAAGACTTCAAAGTACTTCTCTGGCCCCATAATTCCCCAGACTTAAACCCAATTGAGCATCTGTGGGACCACCTTGATCATGTTGTTCGCTCTATGGATCCTCCACCACGCACCACCCTCCAGCAGCTGTCAGATGCACTGCAGTCAACATGGCTCCACATGCCTGTGAACATCTTCCAGCATTTTATTGAGTCACTCCCAGCCCGTCTAGTTGTTGTCTGCGCTGCACACAGCGGTTACACAGGATATTAGCAGGTGGTCACAATAATGTGGCTCGACCGTGTATTTAAATCTTTGCCACCATTAATTTAATGCCATGTTTTTCTCTTGAATTTCTGCAACCAGGATGTTGAATGAATATTCACGATCAATTTTAAGTTCCTCATGCTATATCTTTGCTTGTTTTCATGACAAGCATACCATTTAACAGCATATGCTCACTCAGACACTGATGAATCCAATAACAGTACATGATCAAGATCTTTTTTTTTTCACCTTTTGCAGTGTTTCTCTATTTTTCATTAGCTTCTGCTTACCATTTTCAGCATTGAACTTTAATAGTTTGTCCTTCTGTTTCTTCAGGCACTAGATGGTGGTCATTCCAACACTATGCTTCTCTGTAAGATGCTTCAGATTTTCAGCACAGTCAAGTTTTTCCAACACCTCAACTTTTTATGCTGTATTTAAACACAGATGCATTCTGTTTTTGTTTTCTAATTATCCATAGGATATCTGTAAGGGTTTTTGTTTTGGCGTTTTCAACAGTTTATTTGTACCACAAAACACAGAAAGGTGCACAAAATAAACAGTTAATTACAGTGAGTGAAGCAATAATGTCTGGCTAGGAAGAATGCTTTAAGCTGTCAGTCGTATAAAAATATATGATGGTACTGAGTATTGAGTTTGCACAAGGAAATTATTGCCCAAGGTGCAGAACTCAACTTTGATAAATTAGGGAGCAAGCAGTGTTGTCTGATGTCAACTGACAGTGCTGTTTTATCTTTTATATCTTTGGGATCACCTGATACACTGAGTTAGCTTTGCATTAGGAGCACCCCCATTTTACACATTCGGAGCAGTAACGAAGTACGGCATAATATCAACGTCACATGCAGCTAGTATGAATTGTGCAATCTATCATCCATCTGTACATAATCAGTAGATGTTTGCCAGTAATGAGGAAATGCGGTCACAGCCAGTTTGACTGCTGCCAGATAGTTGGGAATCGGAGGGCGGGTGCCAGTATTACAGAAACAGCCGCACTTGTTGGCTGCTCCCATACTATTGTATCAGGGGTGAACCAGGACTGGATTAACCATGCACAGACATCTAGTAGAAGGGTTCACATTAGTCAGTCACACGCATTTGAGCCTAGAGGTGAGAGTCAGGGTTCACGACTGGTATCTCAGCAACAACGTGTAACATTCAACCAGCTCACCCACCAGTAGAACAACGGTGCAGTTCGAACTATTTCGACATGCACCATGCACTGTACATTCCTTTGCCTAAGGTTCCACAGCCAGAAACCAACGAATGTACCACGATGACTCCCAGTCATCACAAACAACACCTCGCATGAGCCAAGGAACGTTGTCAATGGACCCCCAACAGATGGAAGAAGGGAGTGATAAGTTCCATTTCCTGCTGTACTATGCTGATGGCAGGGTTTGCTTATGGTGTAAACAGCATGAATCCCTATTCCCTGGTTGCACAGTTGGGGTTCAGCAGGCTGGTGGCAGTGGTGTTCTGGTCTGAGGAACTTTTTCCTGGCAAGCTCTAGGTCCGTTGGTTATCATCCCACAAACACTGAATGGTGGACGCTACAGGGACCTGTTAGCTGACATTTTCATCCATATGTGCAGGAGGTTTATCTGGACCACAATGCCATCTTTCAACGGGACAACACACCATGTCATCGTGCTCGTATAGCTACTGAGTGGTTGGAGGAGCATGATAACAAATTTGCCACATTGCCTTGGCCCCCAAACTCCTCTGACTGTAACCCAATTGAACATTCATGAGATATGCTAGAATAGGGTGTAAGAACTACCAATCCTTCTCCATGGAATGAGTGTGAACTGATGGAGCTGCTGCAGTGGATGTGTCAAGTTATGCATGAAGGATGTTTGACACCATGTAGAATCTGTTCCTAGGCGTCTGCGGGCTGTGATTGCACAGGAAGGTGGGCCAACATGCTGTTAGGTAGGTGTTCTTAATGCAAAGCTAACTCAGTGTAAAGTCATGGTGAACAATCGTCACGTTATGAAGAGTAACCATTTCTTTAGAAGTGGAACACCTGCTGGGTTTCATATTGGGTTGTTCTATGAGGAGGGTGTGTGTGTTATATGAAATCTCCCATAATAAACTGTGATTGAAAGCCGTACAGACTCATGGCGTCATGTCAGTGCTCCCCCTCAGACAAGTCCGGAGAGCGTGCTGGCCAAGGGAGTTGATGCACAACTTGAAGAGCATGTTGAGTTGTGTGGGCATGTATTATCCTGCTGGAATATCGCATTGGGGATCGCACTAAAAAATGGCAGGATGACCGGCTGCATAATGTCGCTGGCATACGTACTGCTATTCAGTGTACCCTGTACAAACACCAGACTTGTACAAGATTGATGATAGCTAATTGCTCCCCACACCATGATGCCCGGTGTGGGGACTGTGTGTGGTTGGCAGATGCACGATGACAGAACCCGCTAACCTTGTCTCCTTCAGACGCGTACATGACCGTCAGATACTCCTAAGCAGAATTGGCTTTCATCATTGAAGACTACTGATCACCATTCTTCCCTCCAATGAACTTGTTCTTGTCACCACCGCAAATGTACTCGATGGTGACTAGGGGTCAGTGTTAATTGTGCTAGTGGCACGCATGCCCGTAGTACTGCTTCCAACAAACACATTCTGGTAGACACCCTTGGTATGACAGATTATCGAATTTATGACGCTGTAGTCATCCGCTCTGCCAACGCCGCCTTCCTGATATGCCGATCCTCTCCCGCATTCGTAACTCTGTGTTGCCCGGAACTACATCTGTGTGTGTGCGAATGCTCCTCTGACAACCAATGCCACCATCTTACCATGGCCGATACCTCTCGTCCCACTCGGCCCGCAATTTGGCGGAAGGACTAACCTCCTTCCCGCAGACCCGCTATATGGCCTCGCTCGAACTACGATAACTGAACAAATGTTGCATGCCCCCGTCGTCCACGCACGGTAGCTTCTTCAACGAGTGCTGAACAACATGACACCAGACAAATAACTACGTTCTGCACGCCCTAGTCTTTAAATACGTAATGTGTACATTTTCATCTTGTCGTCCACAGTGACGTCATGATTTCATCCAATGACGTTTCAATTTGGATCAGTTTCTGCTGCCCTTAACAATTAACATATTATAATATGACGTTCTTACTGGCATTCCTTGTGGGTGTTCTTTCACTTTTCGGCAGTGTATATTTAATGGGGGTGGGGAGGTGGGGGGCATTGGGAAACTTGGGAACTACAGATCCATCAGTCGTTTGTAAAATCTTCATTATGTACTCACATCGCTTGAAGAAAACACTGGACGCGGCTCAACCGAGAGAATGAGCTAGATTCCGGAGTAGTTACAGGGATATACCCTGAAAGGACAAATTATTATTACACCCCGGTAAAAATACACAAAGCAGCAGGACAGCAGCAAATCACTGTGTACAGGAAAACTGGTTGGGGCTATAAATAGAGTGGGTCGGTATGCACTGGAATACATTCTGTCAATGCCAGCATGGGTCTAGGACGAGACTTGAGTGAGTTTGATCGAGGGCAATTCATAGGAGCCAGGAATGCCTGATGTTCAATCAGCACAATGGCGAAACTGTTAGAAATGCAGCGACACACTGTAGCAAATGTGTACCAGAAGTGCGTGAAATCTGACAAAACCCCCAACAGTCGAATGAAATGTGGCCGTTAAAGTGCATTGGATGATTGAGGGCACCGACGATTGGCCTGCATTGTACAGACGAATCAGAAGGCTTGTTTGCAGCAAATCGCATCACGCAAACCGCATCACAGTTTAATGAAGGAGCATCCACAAGCTATGCTCAAAGACAATCCGTCAACACATGGCACAACTCGGCTGGGGCAGTCGATGACCGCATCGTGTTCTGATGTTAACGGCACAGCATCGCATGATTCAGCTGCAGTTTGCAAAGGCCCAATAAAACTGAAGCATGGATAATTGGAAACGCGTCATATGGTCTGACGAATCCTGTTTCACACAGTATCGCGCCAATGGCAGGCAGTGTGTGTGGCGTAAACCACACAAAGCTATGGACCCCACATGCCAAGTTGGGGTACTACAAGCCAATGGAGGCGGTGCAACTGTTCGGGCAACTTTCATGTGTTCTGGCCTGGGTCCCTTGGTACCTCTTGAGCCTTCCGTCACTGGTTCCAGCTATGTGCAGCTCCTGGCTGACCATCTGCACCCTTTCATTACGTGCCTCTTCCTAAACCAAGTTCCGATCTTTCAACAGGACAATGCTCCACCCCATCGGTCCAGGCTAGCGACTGACTGACTCCAGTAGCATAGCAGTAAGCTTACCACACTTGCATGGCCCCCTCGCTCATGGGACATCAACCCCATAGAGAATTTATGGGTCATATTGGAACGAGCTGTTCGTGATCAACCATCCCCACCTACATCTCTGCTTGCTCTACACCAAGCACTCTTAGATTGTTGGTCACCTATACCTAAATCTATTTCAGAACCTCATTGCATCTGTACCACGACGTTTGGATGCTATCCTGCGTGCAAAAGGTGGTGCCAGGGACGCACCCAAGGGGTGGTCCCCAGGTCCAGATCCCCCTCCTCCTTCCATGAGGCCAAGTGTTTTGTAATATGATTCTGACACCCTCGGTGGCTGACACAAGAGATTCCTAACCCTCTTAACTGTTCTCCAATTTTCACCAAGTGTACTTGTTTTCGCTAGCTAGATTTACTACGGTTGCTTTCGAAATGGACGCATACTTTTCCCTTCCCCACCCCATCTTCTCGGGGGTGGGGGTGGGGGTGGGGGTGGGGGTGGGGATGGGGGTTCTGCTTTGTCAGCAGTTGAAAATGGGAAAGGAATGTTTGGCGTCTGTCTCAAACCTGTTTCCCCGTTCGGTTGGGTTGGGGGCGATTTCTTCACGGTCATACCAGAAGTGTCTCCTTGGCGACAAGGTGAGCCACAATCATGAGCAGGCAGGGGAGCAACCAATCATGACAAGGGCAGGTGCAAACTGGTGGGAGGGTCGTGATGCTGACTCCAGTATAGTCATGGTGTTGGAAGGCTGAAAGCAGTGGTGTTTTCATTAAGTAAAAACAACAATGAAAACACCATTTGCAGCTGGATAATTCGTGAATACAATGTATTAAATTCATTCACAGATGAAAACATTTATTATAACAGTCACATCATGTAAGTACACATACATGAGCATTTTTACTTGCAGAGCCGGACCCCCCCCCCCCATTCCGAATTTCTAGGTGATGCCATCCCTACGTGATGCCATCGCTGTTAGGTGGGTGTACGTAATGATTTGTTTTTTCAGTATAGATCATATCCATGTACTGTGAAAACTAATTGTAATTGTGAATGCATGTGAACTCTCACTATGTATGGATTTTATTGATTACGCTGCTCAACAAAATTCAACATTGTAATTTTTCCTTAAAGCTAATATTTCAATTACATACGGTGTAGAGTACACATAAATGATGAAAAAAAAAATCTCTACTTTGTTCTTACTTTTTTTTAAAGGAGGATTTGTTTTTAGACATTACTACAAAATAATGCATTATTACTATATACTAGTCTGTAACCCGTGCCATACACTGTTGAAAACCTGTGGATGAAATTCTTTCCTGTCATGTAACACGAATCGTAATAAAATGCATGACTATAATAAACGGTTGAATTATTAATGGGCAGTGTATAAGATGGGTCACCAACAACAAAATTTTCCTAATATTCCCATTAATTTTTGATTTTTTCAATTACTCGTATCGGAATATAAGATGATGTTCCTCATTATTGTATAAACACGTTCTTACCCGTCATTGACGGGCTTACATTGGAGTATTGAGATGACGCTGCAAGAACTAAAGCGAGGACAAATGCCAAAATAACGAATGGCGGTTTGTACAATGAAAATGCCATGGTGACTTAAAAATTACTTATGACAATAAAAATTAGCTATGATAAATCTGTGGTTCAGTAGCTTTCATTAAAAAAAAAAAATCATGAAAATTGCTCCAGTGGGTGGCGCTGGCGGATTGTAGGAAGAAACGGCCTTGTGGTTTAAATATATAGATTACTTATGACAACAAAAATTAGCGATGACAAATTTTGTGGGTCAGTAGCTGTCATTTATAAAAAAATTTTAATTGCTTCAGTGGGTGGCACTGGCAGATTATAAAAAAACGGCCTTGTGTTTAAGTATATATATGCATAAGTTGATTCTTCAATAGGATATATAAAATATACAACAGAGGATTTGTTTTTATACGTTACTAGAATGTAATAGTATTTTATATGTTATTGCAATATATTTGCAAATGTTACATTACAATTAATTTACATTTTACAATGGGAACACTTACATTTTTCAATGGGAACACATTTTAAATGCATTAATATGCTATATTGGCAAAGTTTTTACATTACATGCTTTTCCGTTTATACTGTTATTCAGGAGCATCTCTCTTGATGGACCAACAGTAGTCAGCAAGCATCACTTCATTTCACTGTGCACGGTAATAGTTTTCCATGACAGATATTTGCTGGTGAAATCGTACACCATGTTCGTCACTAACTGCTCCCATATTATTGGGAAAAAAGTGTAGGTGAGAATGAAAGAAAGGCGGTTTTAAAGACATGTGACAACCCAACTTTTGAAAATTTTTCACCAGCTTTTGAACTACGCTCTTATAGTTTGCAGCTTTAGTATTTCCAAGGAAATTTTGCCCAACATCCTTGAATGCCAGCCATGCTCCCTTTTTTAGTTTCTGAAGAACACTTTCAAAGTGGTCATTTTGCATGAGCTTCTGAATGTCAGGACCAATAAATACTCCCTCTTTTATTTTAGCATCCGATATGGAAGGGACGAAATCTTGGATAAACCTAAATGCCTCACTGTTCTGGTCCAAAGCTTTAACAAAAAATTTTATCAATCCAAGTTTGATGCGCAGCGGTGGAAGAAGTATGTTTGCTGCTGCTGGTACAAGAAGTTGGTTCACTACATTCTTAGCACCGGGCTTCAGAGACTGCTGTGAAGGCCACTTTCTTACATGGTAGTGTTTCTCTTTAGTGCGACTGTCCCATTCGCAAAGGAAACATGAATATCTGGTATATCCCAGTTGCATTCCTAGTAAAAGAGAAATGACTTTCAAGTCACCACAAAATTTTCAATGAATATCATTGTACATCAGTACATGTAATAGCTTTTTCAAGGTATAGGTGCCCCCCCCTTCCCTTCCTCCATGTGAAGCATATCCAACAGGAATGGAGAGATGTCACCAGGCTGGGAATGTCATTACAAAAGCATATTTCACCATTGTGTCTGTCACGATACACGGAAATACAGGGTGATCATAATTAAAGTATCCCTAGTCAACACTCTGTGGAGAGATATCTAGCTGTCCAAATGCAACAAAATTTGGTATGCTGACAATTGAGGACATGCGGAAGAGATTTCCGAAAAAAAAAAAAAAAGTTCCAAAAGTCACCACTAGGAGATTTCTGGCGCTGCAAGCTCCAATAATATAGACAATTTTCAGCTCTACGTGGGAAACGACACAAAAATCAAAGCAGAAATCAACACATGTGTTGCAGTCAAGATGTTTTATTGTCTCCGGTATTTAATTGCACAAAGGAGAGATTGTGCTATTAAATACCGTAGACACCTTAGCGGTGCAACCGGTACTGCTCAATGTGGGCGCCATTGTTAAATTGCAAAACCTGAAGTCGATGAGCAGTGTGTTCAACTGCCGAACATAACTGATTATTGTCTTTCATTTCAACAGTGGAATCTGTTGAAATGCATGAGGATTTTGCAATGCCCAAATGCGACAGTTATGCGTGTTGACTGTTCCATTGAGGGGAAAATGTGCCTCGTCACTCCACCAGATCTCCCATGGCCACGCATCGTCCATTTCCATTCTATCAAGGAAGGTCAATGCAAAGGTCAGTCGGGTGTCCATGTCACCATCAATCAACTGTTGGGTGTGGCTGATCTTGTATGGAAAAAAATGCAACACCTTTTTCAGTACCTTCCACATAGTGGTGAAGGGCCCATCCAGCTTCCGTGACACTGCGCGTGCATCACTGAAACCTGGTACACATTATCCATGGAGCAATCCACAAGCACCGTTGTGATATCTTCAACCACTGCTGGAGCTATAGGTTTGTGCCCTTGCCCTGGTTGAACACATAGACATCCAGTTTCCTCGAAACGAGCAATCATTCTTCTGAGAGCACATGGAGTCAATGGACTTTTCTTACGACATCGGAATTCTCGAAGCGCATGTACGCGTGTTTTCATAAAACAGCTTCACAAGAAGAGCGCGTTCTGGCAAGGTAACCTATTGCGGTTGTTGGAATATGAATGGCATTCACCATGCCTAGGACTGTTTTATACCATGGAGTCGCCCATAGCGTGTGTGCCTTATGCAAATGATATGCTTTCTTGTCACTCGTAGTGCCACAAAGAGTCATTTCCCTCGTAGAGCCGAAAATTGTCCATATTATCGCAGCTTGCAGCGCCTGAAATCCCCTGGTGGCAACTTTTGGACCCCCCCCCCCCCCCGGAAATCTCTTCCGCATGTCCTGAATTGTCAGCATACCTAATTTGGTTGCGTTTGGACTGCTAGATATTTCTTCAGAGAGCATTAAATAGGGATACTTTAATTGTGATCACCCGGTACGTGCATCATTATCCAATTCATTCCACTCCTTAAGCCTTGATCCAAGTAATTCAGCTTTATTTTTGTTTAATCCCAGATCACGAACGAGGTAATTGAGCTCTGCTTGGGTGATTATATGAAGCATTGAATGTTTCCCTGATGAATATAATCTCGTCTTTTCGACTTTCGTGACTAGTTGATGGACTGCATTCTTCTTCATCTAAAGGACAGTTTACAGGTGGCTGTGGTACAGGATGCACATCACTATGAGGTACTAGCCTTATTGCGGAATCAATACTGGGATACTGCACATACTTTTGCATCTTAAAATTAATTCCTTTTTATTGCTGGAGTCATACAAAAGTAACAATCTGTTACATGATCTCTAGGTTCCCTCCAGATCATTGGTATGGCGAAAGGCATCGATGTTCCCTTTCCTCTAATCAACTCTGGAAGCCCAATTGATATTCCTCACCCAGGGTTTGTTTATTGAAATTAGTTAAAATTTCTGCGGGGAAAAAATTCTTGTTGATTAGTGTTATGCAAAAGCTTTTTGATTCTGTAAAACCGTCAACAGTTATGAGATCTTTGAAATCCTGCAGTATTGACACATATATGAATATTATTAATAACATCTATGAAAGTGCAAGGGATCAACGGCTCGAGGGCACAGCACTTATAAAAATTGGAAAGGGAGTGAGACAAAGTGACACCTTATCTGCCATATTGCAGAATGTTTTGTAATCATTGATCTAGGAAAACAAGGGGATAGAAATTAATGAAGATTATTTAACCCACCTTCGTTTTGCTGATGACATAGTCATTTTTTAAAGTACCCTCTCAATGCTGTGGAGTGTATGTAGTCCAGGAACTTGCTGATAAGAGTAAAGAAAGTGGGCTTAAAAAGTAACTGAAGATTTAGTGATTGAGAGATGGAGCAATTCTAGTAGTAACTGATGCCTACATTTACCTTGGACAACTGGTATTATGCAAGGGACTCATTGAAGAAATTAATAAGCACATAAAAATTAGTTGGAAAGCATTTTGCAGAAACAGTACAATTTTCAAGAGAAATTTGCAATTATGTCTTAAAAGAAGAGTGTTTAATCAGTGTATCCTTCTAGTTCTTACTTATGGGTCAGAGACATGGATGGATCTTAACTAAAAAGGACATCCAGAGGTTGCAAGATACTGAAAGAAGCAGGGATAGGTAGGTGCATGTTTGGCATAACCAAAAAAGTTAACAGTAATGCATGAATTAGAGAAATGATGGGAGTTGATGACATCATGATCAAGGTAAAATCCTGAAATGGCCATGGGCTGGGCGTATTTCTAGAAGAACTGACCACTGTTGGACAATAATGAAGGAAAAATTCACTTATGATTTATTACGTAATTTACATTAAATTTTCGTTAGATCTTGCAGCTGAACATCAGCCTTGTTCAAACTGGTAGCAAGTATTCGTGTGGTGAACAGTAGCGTGTGATTGTTGTATGCAACGCATGCATTGCATGCCCTAAATGAGTGCACGAATTTGCTCTATGAAAAAAGAACTACAGAAAGAAAAACTTTGTGGCACAGTTTTTTATGGAAAATTTTAAACTATATGTACCTAGTTTCAGAAGATTTTTATTTAAAATGAAATTCACCTATTTCTAGGTATTTTTAGAAAGACAGCACTAATGCAAAAACTACCTTTGCATTATCGTGCCGTAGTCATGGTGAGATCGTGCCGTCGGAAGTAGCTGATTCTAATAGAATAATAGCTATACACTATACTCACTACTGTTTCACACGTTATATACGTTCTATGCGTTGTGTGCATATTTGCAGCAAAATCATCTTGGCATTTATATATCATATGACTAGGAATATTATTATAAGTTTCAATTATTATATCATCAAGGACTCACCTTGTATCGGTATTCCAAATTAGTAAGCTTCATCTTGTATCTTGAAATAAAATATGTATCTAGCGTGTCATTAGCCACGTAGAATCATCATATTGCAAATAGGCCCAATTGAAATTTGCGACCAGGGTTTAAATTCAAATAAAACACGACTATGGATATCATACAAAGAGAGTGTGAAAGAATTATATACAATGCAATTAAAAAACCTTTACCATCAACAGGTATCGTCAATCTTTTAAAGAAGGAATGGATATAATCAATGACATTACAAACAGACCTCAAATAAAATTTTCGTCAATTATTGAACAATGCTAGACAATCTCTGCAACACGCACACGACTCCACATAAACCACCGGACATGTTTCGGCACTACTGACTTTCGGTCATTATCAACGGTATGCATCCTGGATCAATGTTCAAAGTTGTTATATATCTATGTCACCTCGGCATCACCTCCGCTATAGTTGTTCCACGTCGACATCTTCCGTCATTACATGTACGTGTATTCACGTGTGAGTCACATCCACGCCATCTATTGGGTTAATTTCGGAATTGCTGTCGCTGTTTATATATCTTAAGTATACATTATTTCTTTTATTTTCCTTTTTGTTGTTATATTTCGTATTATTTTTTTGTTGTATTAGATATTTCCACGGATACGGGATATCTTTCGGAGTAGACGTATTGCAATTGGATCTTTGGGTTTTCTCAATTGTTATAGCTTCAGACCACAAAATTTGATTATGTTTATTGTGGGAAGTTAAGATTTTACTATTTTCCCAATCGGGTATTAATTCATTTATCATACAATGTTGTATAAGTGATGTTTTTTCTTCCTTTTTAATCCAATTATTATAGTGCTCATTCAACCTCGTTTTAAACCTTCTTTTAGTACTACCGATGTAATATTTGTCCTGCTTATTTTCCTTTGGGTCTATTGTAGGAATCATGTATACACCTGCCTTATTTAGTGGATTTTTATTGTAACCACTATTTGTCAGTAATTTAGAATTATCAGTAACTATTTCAGCAATTTCAATATTGTAATTCTGGCATTCTTTTCTTATAATATTGCTTAGTGGAGGTAAATATGGTATACTTCCGTAAAATAATGTATTTCTTTTTGTTAATCCATTGTTGTGCCTCTGTATACCAGCTCTTCTTATTTTGCGATATAATGAATCTATCAAGCCAACAGGATATCCAAAACATTTAGCAGTGTCTTTAATCCATTTTATTTCCTCAATAAGTGCAATTTTCGTTGATGAATGTGTTATAGCTCTATTTATAGAGCTATAACAGTTGATGAATGTGTTATAGCTCTTTCATAAATAGAGCTATAACCATTCATCAACGAAAATTGCACTTATTGAGGAAATAAAATGGATTAAAGACACTGCTAAATGTTTTGGATATCATTTTAATTTAATTTAAATGTTTTGGACATTTTATTTAATCAAACTGTAAAAGGAAAATACGGAAATGAATAATGCAAAATTAATAAGTGTCTTTCGATTCCCTAAGTTTTACAGAAAAATCCAAATGTGTAAGCAGCGAAAAACCAACCTCAGACTTGAGTGGCTTAACATTGTCGTTAAGTATGCAGGTAAAAACGTACGAACTTATTACATATACATATTTCAATGCTTCTATTCACCAATCAGACAGGATTTGTAGTGTTCTAAAACTCCAAAAGCTGTTTTGTTGGCCCACACACCACTGTTTAAAACTCTGTACTCTTTTTTTCTTTTTACATGCCTACACATAGCTTTCACTTCATGCCACTGGTGGTGGGAATCGTTTTTGTAACTGTTGCCAGTAGAGATTTCCAAATATGTTGGAAAAATGAATACTAGACTGTATTTCAAGGGACAGGAAAAGACCCAGAACAAGACCATGTGGGAAATAGATGGATGATATTTTTAAGTATGGTGGAGACTGACTCAAGACAGAAAGTTGTGGAAGAAACTTTGGGTGACCTTCATCCAGCTGTGGATTGAAAATGGTTGATAATGATGATGGTATATTTGCAAGGTACTAACTGCTACTAGGTATGGTTAATACATGTAAATTTGTTAAATAAACTTGATTTTTTGATGATCTGATTAAATGTCCATAAAATACAGTGTTCTTTTACTATCACTGTAGGGTTATGGGGACACTCCTGTCAGAACAATGATGTCAAAAATTTATCTGTTGAAGTGGTCTGAGGTGGAGGAGTGCTGTGGTTAGGATGCCACTGAGGTGAAATGCATGAGGGTATCCAAACACAATCAGATATTTTTTTTGTGTCTTCTTCCTGTCAACTTTATAGTACCACGGAGTTGTAACATAAAGTAAGATTATTACTCCATAGTACTATGAAGTTGTAATATGAAGTAAGGCTATTACTTCATAGTACTATGAAGCAATAACATGCTTTAATATTGCTACTTAGTAATATTAGAGCAGGTTATTTCATCTGCAGAGATGAATTTGTGCATTCCAAAACCACTTTAATGCTTTAAATGTTTGGCCACTCCATCTAGCTTACTGAAAGCATCTTGCTTGAGATTGCTTGTTTTGCCCTTCTTTTCCAGTTGTTTGTGAACTGACCATGTTATGTAACTTTCCTTAGTGGAATGAAAAAGTTCAAGCTAAACCTGCTTGGAAGCATTTGAGGTATGTTGAAAGCTGCCAGTTTTTGTGTCTAGTAAACCTATGTATACCAGTATGGTGAATATTCTGTGGCTCAAACTAAAATTTCCATATTCCTTTTTCGGTCCTTCAGTGCAACAGTAAACTGCATTCTAGCTTACCTGCCATCTATTCCTGCTAATGCTACTAATGGGGAAGCACCCCTGTATCAGTAGTTGCTTCAATCTCTCTATTCTAAAAAAAAAAAAAGTAACTGCCACTGTTTTAGAAATTTCGTGACACTCTTGCTTTCCTGGCTCGCAGCGCAAAATGTATTGAACACAAAAATATGAAATTTACATCGTTTGTAGAGAATTGTTTGGAGAACACACTGAAATAAACCGTTTCTTGATTCTAGTGATACTTCAAGAGCTATTGTATTTCAAAGTTAAGGTAAGCAAAAAAGTGCTATCAGGTCGCGTTCCGGACACACTAACAGCAACAGAACCATGAAACTTAGTAGGCATGTAGTGCCATGACCGAATTTTTGCACCTCGTTGCCCTTTTTTGAATTTCGATTTATTTTACGAGAAATTAAATTTCTAAATTTCACAAAATTCTCTATTTCGCGATGGGATCTATTTAAAAAACGGATATGTGCCAAACTATAAATCATAACACATTGCAATTTTTACAGCATAAACTTACAACTATCATCTCTTTTTTACAAAAAAAAAAAAAAAAAAAATTAAGAAAAAGTCGTTTTCTGATTTTTAAGCATTTTTAAAGACGCAAAGGAAAGAAACGAACGGCTTGTCTGTCTTCTTGATAACCACAGAGAAATGTTCTGGTCTCGTAACCTGCTGCCATAGTGACACAGAGGATTTGTTATGCATATGTTTGTTGGTAAAGCTATCTCAGTTGTTTAAGGTGGACGCCAAGTAATTTTGCTTCCTATACTTCCAATGGAAAAACTTTTGTACACATTTCCTTCATAATTAGTGTGTTCCCAAGGATGAAAATTTGAACATCGATTAAAATAAATTCATATTATGACTTGGAATACTTAATATTTTCTAAAACATAACCATAATTATATTAAAAATCAATAACTTTTCCTTTGGTGGTGTTGAAACCAGAAAAAAGATGGCACGACCTGTACTTTGATGACGTCAGTGGACAAACAAATGTTGGATTGTATAATTATGATTATGTTTTAGAAAATATTAAGTATTCCAAGTTATAAAATGAAGCTATTTTAATCGATGTTCAAATTTTCATCCTTGGGAACGCATTAATTGTGAAGAAAATGTGTACAGAAGTTTCCACATTGGAAGTATAGGAAGCAAAATTACTTTAGGTCCACCTGAATAAATAGGCAAAAGAAAACATACACAGTAAAACTACATTTCTTAGCTGTCGTTCAACATAAGCGAGACGCTCGAGACATTTATCCCAGCATGGTACCAGTTTTAGTTCTTCATAAAAGTCTGTTTTCTTAAAGTCAAATCAGTTGTCCTCCTGCGGACTACTGATTTGACTTTGTCAGCCGAATGGAAGCCTTGATCGCCCGTGAATCTTTTCACGGGACCGAACAGATGAAAGTCCAGAGAAAACAGGTCTGGACTGTATGGTGGGTGCTGGAGCCCCTCCCAGCCAAATTGCGCAATTTTGTCACGAACGTGTTGTTCATTATGTGAGCGAGCGTTGTCATGAAGCAATCTGACATTTGCAGTGTCTCTGTTGGGTCTCTTGCCATGAACAGCACGACACAACTTTGTCAGTGTGTTAGTGTAGGATTTGGCATTCACGGTGGTCCCCATTGGATAAAACTCCACCAGGAGAACGCCATGCGTGTCCCAGAAAACCGTCATGAGGACTTTTTACGCTTTCCAACCGTAGGTTGAAGAAGTGTATATGCTCCAGCTTTGTCCATCCGTCTGTCCGCACGATAACTCGCATAAATATGGTTCGATTTCAATGAAATTTTAGTATGTGGTATGGGGACCACCTGGGAATGAATTCTATTAAAAATGGGATTAATGGGGTCAAAGGTCACAATATAGGAGTGGGATCCATTCCATTGCCCTTATGCGTCATAACTTGAGTAAATATGGTTCGATTTCGATGAAATTGTAGTATGTGGTAGGGTACCACCTGGGGACGAACCCTATTGAAAATGGGATTAATGGGGTCAAAGGTCAAGACATAGGATCAGGATCCATTCTGTCACCCTTATGCATTATAACTTACGTTAAAATGCTTTGATTGCAACAAAACTTTATCATGTTGTTCCGGAAGTATACTTTACCGGTTCTGTTGAATATCATCAAAATGGGGTCAAAGGTCAGGTCATAGGAGCGAGATTTATTCTACAGCCATTATCCCCATAACTTGAGTAATAATTGGAGTAATGATTTCTGGTATGTTGGAAAGCGTACATTATCAATGCATTGCATGATTTTACTAACTTGTTATTTCATGTGATATACTTGGAGATCGGGCTGCAGGGCCCGAGCGCTACTCTGGAAACGAGCGTAAGAAGCTTAGAGGCGCAGCCCCTAGTGTTTTAAAAGCAAACAGAATGATAGTGAGGTGACTATTGTTCAGCTCAAGGAAGGCAATATACAGTGGTGTTTGCGTTCCCGGTCTAACCCTGATTTCCGGGTTCTGTACTCAATCAAACCCGAAATTCCAGATTTCCCGCTATGTAAATTGTGCCGACACAGGTAAACGATGTGGTATATTGTTTAAAACATATCCCACTCCCTTTTACAGGTTTTTAAATTGTGCAGACGCCTGTAAACTGTATAAAAACAAAAACAACTAAAACAATTAGTCATGATTCTGTCCATCGCATTAAATAGTTGCTAAATAATTATGTAGCAGTGCAATATACTGTATATACCTTTCGAAGTTTTCACCAGTCTCGCCGCTCCCCCGCGTGAGGTCGCGAGGCTGAAATTCCGCCCAATGTGCATTGCTTTTCCATTGTTTTCTCCTTACAGGAAAACAACAGAAAAGCAACGCACATAAAATGATGTGGTATATTACTTAAGTTGAGGATTGGTGAAGCATGTTTTCCCATTGGAGAGCAACAGTGCTCCATGGGAAAGCAGAATTTAAAAAAAAATGTAACGTTACTTTTAACAGCTCACTAAGTGAATCTGAAAAATTAATGACAGGCAAATCTTAAAATCCTACACCATTCGTGAGAGTAAGATATCTACCCATTGACCATCAATCGAATAAAAAGACCTGGATAACAAACAAAATTTTCCATATAAGTTTTTTAAAAAGTTTTAAATATTTTTTTATTTTAATTCAAAATAATAGTTTAGTAATAGTGTGCCTTCCCACCCCGTAAGCCAAAATTTTCAGGTTTCAAACTTTCCCTCGCAATCACCTCTGAGTATATTCAGTGCCTCAAATTGGGTTCTAAAAATTAGCTCATTAACCCAAGCATCAGAGTGAACTTCACAGAGACAGGTTTAGTGTGAAACTAACATTGTTTTATCATGCCATTATTTGATTTTTCTTTGTTTCTTTTTGTGGAAGTTTTTGTAATGTAGTGGGATTAGTGATGATTTTGTTTCTAATGTTTGATAAGGTGAAAGGCTTTCTTTCCATTTGCTGATGTGCCATTGTCTTCATGGGGCAAAACTTTGGTCTTCTGATGCACTTTCAATGCTACAAATAACATGTTTTGGAAAAATGATGATTGTGTGGAGTTGTCAACAGTGTGTTCCATCACATTCTCTTCCAGTAGTTGTAGTTCATATGGAGCTGTTTTTCATTATTTGTCACATCCTCATGGCCCTGGATGAGGATGGAAAGAGTGGTTTGAATAGCTTCTGTTTCCTTTTTTTTTTTTTTTTTTTTTTAAGAATATCAGCTTTGTTGTGCAGTCTGCTTGGATCAGGAGTAGATTCCAGGATTCAATAGAATCAATCTCTTCATTTGTTTCAGTAGCCTACCCTCACATATTCTGCCACTTGTTTGTAAGTTTACCATTTCTGTATCAGATGGGTTCATGACTTTGTTGAATTTGTTGAACAATTTCTCCAGCAATTGGCTTCTAATCTTCCTTAATGCGTGAATACTAACTTACTTTCTCTGTGCTATGTAGAATCTTCATGGGGCTTAGTGGAAGTTTTTGACACACATGTTGTGGGTTATGGTTAAACACAAGAGATATATTGATATTCAGTAACATTGCTATAACAGTAATTGATTGTGTATGCAATTATTATAGTACCTAGGATGTTGACCATATTTCTGTAAAGTATCCAGTTCGTGATGAAATCCCTGCTGTAGAACAGCTAGAAAACTACAAAATAGCATTTAAGGCTGGTTTCTGTGCTACACGACTGGTCATGGCACATTTGTAGAGAGGTTGACATTATGACAGTCAGAAGGAATCTTAAATTCATTAAATTCAGTATGTATTTTAGATCAATAATATTAAACAGTACACAGATTACTATATTTTATGGAATATAAGATGCTCCCTTATTTCTTGAGAAAAAAATTAAGAAAAACATAAAATGACATTTTATAGATCTTTATTATGAAAAATTAAATTTAAAAAAGTTATACCTGCCAATGGTGTATTTGTGCTGCAGGATTTACCAACGATGTCACTCCGTCATTTAGCCAGTGGCCTACATTATTGGTTCGGATAGTCGTCCTCGTCGCATGGCTGATGTGTGAAAGTAAGGCAGCCTTGCTCGAAGTCTACAGGCGTTCTGTGGCATATGAGGGTCGATCAGAAAAAAAGGTTACACGTTCACGTAGGAGAAAGGACAACTCGCCAACCAAGAAGTGTTTGTGTGATGTGACAAAAGATATGAAGCATTGTTTCTCGACAAAATCACTGTGACAATTCAGATATTTGTCGGACCGCATGACCAACTTGTCTATTCTGCACCAAAAAAATTCCAGTTTCTTGCAGATGTTTTAACATCATCATCACACATGAAGCAAGTACCAGACAGGTGCTGTTTCAGGGCAGAAAAGATGTGAAAGTCACTAGAAATCAAGTCTGGGCTGTGGTCCATGTGGTTCCACCCCTCCCACTGGAATTTGTAGAGCAACTGCTGCATAGTGTTGGTGGTGTACAGCCTTGTGTTATCGTGAAGGAAAATGACACCACTGCTCAGCAGTCCTGGTCATTTTTGTCAAATGCTCTCGTGCAGTTTTTTCAGCATGGCCACAGTGCCGATCAGTGTTGGTGGTGCGTCCATGCTCTAAATTCACCAAAAGCACACCCGAGGAATCCCAGAAAACGGATGCCATAGTCTGACTTTAAATATTTTCCTCAGTGGCGAAGCATCATGTTTCCATTGCATGGAAGCTCTCTTTCTGGTGGAAGCGAAGTGGTGGAGCCACATGTCGCCCCCAGTGACACTATGGTCAAGAAAGCTCTGCCCGTCTTCAGCATAGTGCTGCAGGAATGTCAAACATACCATCATTCGTGCTGCTTTGTGATCGATGGATAATGAACGTGGCACCCATGTGGCACAAACCTTAGAGTACTGCAAAACATCTGCCACAAGATGTTGAACAATGCAGTAGCTCAATCCCAGCTCGAATGCAATATGGTGTAAAGTTATCCTTCTGTTGTGTTGAATCATTTCGTCCACACGTGCATTGTTGATCTCTCTCGTCGACTAGCTTGGATGTCCACTGTTTGTGCAATGTCGGTTCCCCACATCATCACTGCTGGATTTAAATGAACGGCACCATTTAGCCACGTGTTGTTGATACATCACATTGTCACCTTGACGAACTGCCGATGAATTTTGGCTGTGGTCACGTTCTTGGCCCATAAAAAACTTATCACGGCTTTCATTTCGACCTGAGACCATGTTTCCAACGGTGTCACCATTTTGAAATGTCACTGTACATCCCATGCTGGGCATAGGAGTTCACAGAGGTGCTTGGAGCACTAGCACCATCTATCGAACGTGCATGTCACCTATTCCACTCGTACAACATTCAGCATTTACTTTATAGCATGTGTGACTCTTTTTTTTTTTTTTTTTCTGATTGACCTACATACAAACAATTCCTGGGAACACAGAATTGTTTTTTTTAGTTAATCTAAAGCTGTCAAGAGCAGTTCAAAATAAAAGATATTGTCAAAAAGCAAATGAGCTACCTCTGCATGTTGTTGGCAAACAGTAAAGATGTCAGACTGTCAGATGTTGCACCAGTATCCATTGTAACTGCAAATAAAAGTAGGTTCCTTAAGTTAAAGTTCAAGCAAGATTTGCATGTTTCATGAATTGATTTTTCTAAAATTTATTTCAAAATTACAACTCTGTAGTACTTAAGATATTGTGAATGAATAAGATTACGTTTTGTCTACAAAAGTTTCACGAAACCCGAAGAATTTGCAGGAGCAATAATGCTGCTGGCACTAATGTGTTTGCACCCCCAATTTGCTGGTGAATATCTTAAGCATCTGTTGTGGTGTTTCTTTTTTTTTTTTTTTTTTTGATTGGATTTTTAACGACCACCGTGAGCAACTCAATGGGCTATAAGCAGCCGCCCGTCCCTAATGTAGGGTCACTGGTTCCAGGGAAGGGAGAGAGCCAGTGCCGTAAGACAAACACAACATCCATGCCTCACCGGGATTCGAACCCGGACCCCTTTCGGACGAATGATCAGAGGCCATCGCTTAGACCACTGCGCCACCAGGGCGGCATTGTGGTGTTTCATCCTGAGATGCAGTTCTTTCCTTTCTTTTTCTATCACTTTACATTTTAAAGGGATTATGACAGTCCTTTTATGTCCATTTCAGATTGCCAGAGTAGCAGAATGTAGATGTACATGCATATGCTGTACGCGGATACTTTCCAAATTATTAGCTGATTTTGCAGGTAGTTTTTGCTTGTAGATTGAACAAAAAGAAATTGTATTTACAGCAATTATAACACTGAAGACTTTACTCAGATTAACATACTTAATTCAAGTTTAACTTGAAGAACTTTCAATTATTTTCCACATCTTCTGAGTTCTTTTGTTTTCTCTAGATTTTTATCAAGGCCTGTTCTCAGTGTATGGAAACTGTATCAAAAGTTTTTTGTGGAATAACTTTTTTACGGGTCTTATAGAGGTTTTTTTTCATGAAAGTTATATATCTATAAGACCCGTAAAAAAGTTATTCCACAATACACTATGAATAGAGGTGCCATAAATTCATTTACAACTAGGATCAAAAGTTTTGTTTACACGAAAATAATTTACATTTTATTGCCAGGTTTCTCTTGCAGTTGCCAATTATTAAATTAAAATCTTCTTATGTATTTTGTGAGTCTGCTGTTTTTGAATTAAGTTGTTGAAAATGCTATTTGTATTGGGTCGTTTCATAATTATTGGCTGATGCCGACAATGCGAATTTGCATAGCCGGTTACAAGGGACGCCTCATAGGAGGAACTACCAAATGCTCATGCAAATTGAATCAGTTCAGTCCACGTGTATAAAACGGTATTTCAGACAGATCTCAGCAGTTGGGGACGTGATGGAGCAACCCGACGTGAGATTAGTGATTTTGCACAAATTCAAACTTGACCGGAATGTGTCCGAAACAGTCGCAAATGTCAATAGAGCGTGGGTTGTCGGAACGACGAGTGACAGAACTGTCTGTAGACTGTTTTCTAAGTTCCATACCCCAGGAGCCGGTCGTCCGGTTCTGTGTGACACTGTACATTTAAGGCGGAAAGTGGAAGAAAAACCAACGTCCACAGTACATGAGCTCAGTGCCGAACTTGTCGTATCATCAGCAACAGTTTCCAGACACCTGGCAGCTATGGGCACGGTTAAAAACTGGATACCTGGGTTCCACACGAACTCACCGAACAGCAGCAGATACGGCGTCTGGAAACATGCATTACCCTCCAAAAACGTGAGGCTAGTGCTCCCTTTCTGAATCAGATCTTTACAGTTGATGAAAAATGGGTGATTTATGACAATAGGAAGTGAACAGCGCCGTGGCTCAATAAAGGGGAACCACCCAAACACAGGTCCAAACCCGAGTTGCACCCACAGAAGGTTCTGATCTGTGTGTAGTGGACTGCCAAGACTAGTTCATTATGAGTTTTTGCCGCGAGGACAAAAAATCACAACAGATGTGTGCTGCCGTCAGCTGAACGAATGTCACCAGAAATTATGCAGCAAACAACCATTGCTCACCAACCGTTTGGGTCCCATACTGCTTCAGGATGGCGCACGACCGCATGTGTCTATTGGAAGCATGCGAAAAATCAATGCCTTGGAGTACGAGGTCCTCTCTCTACCCTGTTTATTCATCTGACTTGGCCCCCTCAGAGTTTCACATGTTTCACCATTTAGACCGCTTCTTGAGGGGCAAATGGTTCGCTAACAAGGATGCTGTGATTTCTGCCGTTAGCGATTCCTCGGACCACTGTGATGCCAGTTTCTGCCACCGTGGTATTTTTGCACTGAAAACACGTTGGGCACAATGTATTGCTACCAAGGGCAGAAATTTTTCGGAATAAAATGCATTTCGTCGTCTGTTACTGCCTTTTGTTTCTTTGTGTCCGAATCGGCCAATAATTATGAAACAACCCAATAAATTTTAAAAGTTCATTAATGGAACTGCTTTTCTAGATATAAAAGCTTTCTTTAATTAGTCTCTTGTCTTTATGAGGTTCATAGTTCAATATTTTAATATTTTGCCATATAGATCCATTTCACACACATTGCTGCACATTTATTTTTATTTTTTTATTGAAGGTTTAACGACCACCGTGAGCACCTCACTGGGCTATAAGCAGTCGCCCGTTCCTAATTTAGGGTCACTAGTTCCAGTGAAGGGAGAGAGCCAGTGGCGCAAGACAAACACAACATCCATGCCTCACCGGGATTCGAACCCGGACCCTTCACCGATGAATGATCATAAGCCAGCGCTTAGACCACTGCACCACCGGGGCGGTACTGCACATTCAATTGTAATATATTTAGTTTGTCCTCATTGGAATCTGTAATGTTCTAGTAATTATTTATTGTTTTAATAATTTCTTTATAAATTATCTTATTGCATTGTTATGTTGGTTCGCACTTTGTTTGTTTGCAGCAAGTTTTCTGTTTTAATGGTGGTGTATTCAGATGCATTTTATTTTGATACAGCTCTGCAGATTGCTATGTACAGCATATGAGGTATGTGCTTAAAGTGTATTTTACATCATTAACTCACTCTGACGAGCGCATGGGTATGTTCACAAGCACAATAGCAGGTCCGTCTCATAAAAAACTCACACGTCTAATAAACAACGGATAAACATAAAAGTTTAGTATATGCATGCATTCAAGATAATGACATTGTAGAAAAAGTGCATAGGAATATGAAGTACAAGATAAAGCAATAATATTTTAAACTCATTTTGCAGCCTTTGTAGCAACGTACATGCATATACATTCATGGCAATAATATTTACCTTCGGAATATGAATGACTAAATAAATGGTAAGTAGTTTTAGTAAGAGAGTGTCTGACCCCAGGTCTAAAACTGACTTTGAGGAAATTGGAAGTTCAGATATTTGAGTAACTGAAGTTGATGAGAATTTTATAACGGAAAGCTTAGAGATGGAGAGAAAAAAACAAATCTTCAGTAGCAACCATGCCACTGGGATCAGGGGTAGGGAAGGACTTTTGTTATGTAAGACACATGGGGATTTTGAAATCAATTTTTTTAGAAAAAAGTGCATCTTATATTCCAAAAAATATGGTACTTCATACCATCTCCATAAGACTAGGTTAAACACACTTCCTATCAGATATCAATTTTTGAGAGTATGGTGGCATTGAAATATTGGGAATTGATGACTAGCTAGGTGAAGTGTTTGTTTCTGAGTCCTGCTGTGGTAATTACCCTTCACCAAGCAATGAAGATATAACTGGAGGGGAAACTAGCAGTTTGCATCATTATCTTCTAACAATAGTGGAATTGAAGGCTACTGTGCATTTTTCTGGCTGCATATCTCTTGTGCTGGATAACATGCATTGTAAGATGCTTATACACATTTATCCATGTTATCTTAAATCTTTACTGTTTTCCAGGGTTTACACAGGTTATGAAAAGTTGAATTTTACTTTTCCAGGCTTAGAAAACTCATGGAAATCATCAATTTCATGAAAAAGTCAAGGAAAATATCTAAAAACCATGGAATATGATGACTGTATTATCTTTTTAATGAAGAGCTGAAATTTTGGAATGACAATTTTTTCTAATCAGTGAGAGAAGTGGTCTTTTCTGTATCACTACTGTGTCACTCTCTCCCATTCTTGAAAATGTATGACACTTGACATGGTGGGCTAGGTAGTTCTTTATGTTGAGAAGTGCTTTAACAGTGCAAAACTATGCTATGCTCATAGTCCAGAACAAAGCTATTTTTAGCAGAAAAGTCCTTTACATGAATTAAATCTTTTGGCGCTGCTGTAACACCGGTAACAAAGAAGAAGGGGGCTTACTTGTAGTTGCTGTGTTCAAAGAGTTGGGTGATCTCTAATCCTGTGATAATTATTTTGGTAACTTCCATTTGTAAAGTTAATTTCTGATTCTGTTTATATTGATGCCGGGTAAATATTCTTTTAATTCTGGTTGGCTTAAGAAGTCTGAATATGCTCATTGGCTGAGGTTCATAAGAAAATAGGTTTAAAGCATGTTGCATGTAGTGTGAAAAAAGTATCCATCTGTCAAACATGGGTGACGTTGCTATAACAAGTCACACAAAAAATCTCCAAGAAAGACGACACAGAATTTTTGGTTGTAATGAGCACATCTTTTGAATCCTTTCCACTGCAAATAAAACTTACCAAAGTTATTCAGAGCCAGTGGAACATATTAGAAAAAAAATCAACTGGATTACTACAATCGATAAAACATCCAGAAATCAAAACAGCTACTTACTTCCAGCAGCAGCTAAAAAGTATGTGATGAAGGTTAACAAATGGTGCACTAAAAATTTCTCATAGCTGAAGGAAAGTATCGGAGACAAAGAGATTTTTAAATCAAACAGTTGAAAGAAGAAATATAGAAGGAGACATGCGTGATATAACTGTACGTACACCTTCTAGCGGAAGAATTTGGCCTAGTGGAAAAGTTAAAAATAAGTGAAAAATATTGTTCGCAAAAGCTATGCTAAGAAAAAATAATTTTTCAAATACTTCTCCTGGAAGCACAGATGGCGAGAAAAAGGTATTGAACTTTATGGCCCCTAGCGAGAAAGCTGTGCATTATTTAAAGAAGATAATGCTCCCCATCTCTATTGTAATGAATGGCATACAGTAAAAAAAGAAAATTTTCAATAGGGTTTTTAGGAACAGAGATACAGCTGCAAACAGAAGTACACAAACACCACCTAATGACAGAACTGTGGACTACAAAACTCCTCAAATACAAACCTAAAGTGTTCCACAAGGTAAAGGGTAAATGATATCCTGTGTTGGAGAATTTTTTAAATTGCACACTTAGAACCCAGAGATATTGAGAAAAACAGATTTAACATTTGTGCCTCTAGCTGCCAAATTGCGCATTATTTTTACACTCAAAATGTTTCCATTGCTAGTAGTATCTGACCAAAAAATAATTTTTTTCAATCGGGCTTTTAATCCCGCAGATATTGCTGTAAACAGAAACTTGAATTTACGCCCTCTAGTGAAACACTTGTGCATTAAAAAAAAATTTGAAGTTATATAGAAACATTTTTCATCAAAAACGCTCTCCGACAAAGAAAGACTTTTTCAAATTGGATTCTTAGAAGCAGATATATCAACAAAGGTAAGATATACATCTACGCTCCCTGGTGGAAAAACTATGTATCATTTTAAGCAGAAGATATTTTCAAAAGGTTTTTTGAGGTGAGTGGTATCGGTTCAAGAAATAATTTTTTCAGTTGAGTATTCAGGAGCTCAGATTTTGTTGCAAATGCATCAGAAGCAGAAATAAACACTTATGCCCCTGGTGGCAAAACCATTCTTTACCAAAAATTAGAAATATATGCAAAACATTTTTTATTAGAAGCTGTAAGGAAGAATTTTTCATGTCAGACTTTTCGAAGCAGAGATATTTGGGGGAAATGCAATATACCTTTACGTCCTCTAGCGGAAAATCAATGCATTACTTGAAAAAGAGGCTATACCTAAAATGGTCTTCAATATAAATGGCATTGAAAGGAAAAAGAAATTTTTCAATTGGATATTTAAAAGGTACTACTATGTGAAATAAAATGTGTTTTGAATTCTGTAACACTGCATTTATGCCCTGGTGCACAAATTTGTGCATCTGGGGGGGGATGCAAGGATCATCATTCTCATATTTCAAGCTTCCCAATGCCAAATATAATTTTCCAAATTAGACTAATAGTTGCAGAGATCATATTAAAGCCCTTCAAAATAGTTTTAAAATAAACTCTAGGTGATCTTTCAATGACCAAGGGTCACAGATTTATGGGCATTCTTGTATATCAGGGTATACCTAAACTTTGCATTTTTCGCAATTTTCAAAAAATTGATTAAAAAAACTGCTACAAAAAGTCATAAAACCTGGATTTTTTATGTGCTCTAAGGTGCTACCAATATACCAAAAATCAAGCAAATCTGAAATGTCAAGGTTCAAAATAATTTTTTAACTATTTGATTTAATGACCCTTTTATGGTATTTGTAAAAAAGTTTCATGGCGGAATGTTAATTTAAAAAACAAAAACTCAAACGAGAGTTGGCTCACTGGACACTTGAAAGCAGTAAAGCAAACCTTAAGTGGACACCAATCGGAAAACGTTCGCTATCCCTGCTCTAGTGAATGTTACCTGATCTGTAATCTTACGAAATCTGCCTCCAGCAGAATGTTTTCACTGCACATTGGACTGCATTCTGATTAGACTGCAAAGTGCTGGAACTTTTTATGTTACCTAATAGTATGCATCAAAGAATTCAAGAAGTATGTGTCAAGGGAACATAATTACTATGATTTATTCTGATGTAAGGAAGGATTTAAAAAGAAACATGAGCTGATGTGAGAGTAACATTTGACAATCTTTCAGACTGGTTAGGTAAGTTCCTGTACAGGATACTCTTGTTATACTAGATAGTTTTGACTTGAAAGTTGTGTTAGTTTTGGACAAGTAGAATACTCTAGTTCTGAAGTGGATTCTATATGGAGCCCAAAGCCAGTCAAAGGAAGAAAAGGTTGCTATTCTTGGGGATTCAAATGGGACAGTTGGAAATGACAGCTAGGGAACTTTAAATTCCCTGTAAGTCCCTATCTTCAATGAATAACACACCAAAGAAATTGAAATTTACCTGAAAAATGCAGTAGATATTTAACACATAGTTTTCATGTTTTAAATTCTAACCCTATCTATTAAGTAGATTCCCAATAATACCGTTTTTATTCAGTACCTTCCACAGAAGTACCCTATTTATTTGGTCATAAGTTTTCTCTAAATGTATGAAGGCAGCAAAAACTTTCTTACCAACAGACAGATACTTTTCGATCATCATGCATAATGAAAAAATTTGGTTAGTGCAGCCCTTATCAGGCATGAAACCACTCTGAACATCCCACACTTTCTCTGATGTTAAGACCCCGTACCTCACCAAGAATGACCTTTCCAAACACTTTCCCTGGTACATTCAGCAAACTAATACCACAATAGTTCTTGCATTCAGTCTGATCACCTTATCCATTATACAAGGGAACAATGACAGCATCCCTCCAAGCCTGAAGGACCATTCCAAACACCCAGCACAACTGGCAAATTTCAGTTAACCAGTCAGTTACAGAGTCACCACCATATTTTAACATCTCAGCAGTTATGCCATCTGCTCCTGGAGCCTTACCATTCTGAAGAGATTTTAGAGCTTTACACATCTGTTCTCTGGAGATCCGTCCTGTACTTCTATCTCTCACTGCACACCATCTGCTTCTGCCTCAGAATCACCTTTGCTTTCATGGTCTAATAACTCACAGAAATATTCACCTCATCTTTCACATAACTCATTGGGCTCCTGTATCATTTCTCCTATCATATTCTTCACACAGTTTGAAACTTTATTTCCTCTATTTTCCTATGTCTCCATATACTTCCAAAAAGTTTTTCTATTTTTCCAAAAAGCCAATTCATGCCTTTCCACCTTTTCCTTCCTATCTTTTTTTGCCTTACTCTGGCAAACCAGCAACGCCGCCCTCGGTGGTGCAGGGGTCTAAACGATGGTTTCTGATCATTCGTCTGAAATGGGTTGGGGTTTGAATCCCGGTGAGGCGTGGATGTTGTGTTTGCCTTATGGTGCTGGCTCTTTCCCTTCTCTGCAACCAATGACCCTAAATTAGAGACAGGTGTCTGCTTTTAGCCCATTGAGAGTTAGTTGCTCATGGTGGTCGTTAAACATCTAATAATAATAATAATAATAAACAAAAAAAAGCAGAACCAGCAACATATTAGAAGCTTTTCCTAGGATGTAAAATCCCACATCAGGGGCTCTTGTATTTTAATTTTTTTGTAACTTATTTTCATGCTGAAGTGAAAAATTTTATGGTCAGCATAAAAATAGAAGGATTCATGTTCTAAATTCATAATGGCCAGGTGGCTATAATGGAAGGGCAGTTATCATAGTTTTTTAAAGTTGTATTTTAATTAGTTTTGGCTATCTGTAATATCTTGTATACACCAACGAGCCATTACATTATGACCACCCCCAGCCTAGAGAAATGTGCGCGCCTGGAGACCGAACAGTGGTGTGGGTGAAGTTCACAGAGCAGTATGTACACTGAAGTGCCAGAAAAACTGGTACAGACGAGCTTATGCAAAATACATAGCAACGTCACCTATGCACGTACTTGGTTGCGGCCGCCAGTGCGTATATAAAGCGATAGACATCCTTGCCAGCTGTCGGAGCTGTTTTCCGCATGAGAATGACAAGTAATAATGATTTAAGCGATTTTCAACGCTGTGTCATAGTTGGCGCTCGTGAGATGGGCCATAGTATTTTGGAGGTAGAAACGAAGTTCGGATTTTCACGGACAACCATTGCAAGGGTGTACCGTGACTACAAGAATTCTGGCAAAACCTCCAACCTACAATGCCAGTGTAACCGTTAAAAGACATTGGGTGAACGTGATCATCATCAGCTGTCAAGAATCGTTTCACGCGATAGGCGTGCAACACTCTCGCGCCGCCCCGGTGGCGCAGTGGTCTAAGGCGTTGGCCTCTGATCATTCGTCCGAAAGGGGTCCGGGTTCGAATCCCGGTCAGGCATGGATGTTGTGTTTGTCTTACGTCACTGGCTCTCTCCCTTCCCTGGAGCCAGTGACCCTAAATTAGGGACGGGCGACTGCTTATAGCCCATTGAGTTGCTCATGGTGGTCGTTAAACCTCCAATAAAAAAAAACAAAAAAAAACCACTCGCAGATATCATTGGAATTCCATGCTGGAGCCTCAACAAGCATCAGCGTCCGGACTGTGCAACGTACCCTGTACGATATGGGCTTTGGAAGCCACTGCCCAACTCGAGCCCCTTGATGGGTGCACGACACAGAGCTATGCGCCTCGCTCGGGCACGGCAATGCCGCTACTGGACACTTGATGACTGGAAGCAAGTAGCCTGGTCTGACGAGTCATGTTTCCAACTGTATCGGGCAGATGGAAGGATTCGCGTGTGGCGCAAACCCCATGAAGCCATGGATCCCGCCTGTCAACAGGGAACTGTACCGGCTGGTGGGGGGTCCGTAATGGTATGAGGTGTGCTTAGCTGGACTTCACTGGCACCCCTGGTATGTCTACAAACATCTGTGACTGGCCAACGCTATGTGCGCATCCTTTCTGACGAGGTACACCCGTTCATGTCCTGCATTCATGCTAATGGGTTGGGCCTGTTCCAACAGGACAATGCACCTCCACACAAGTGTAGGGACACCACATTATGGTTTGAGGAGCATTCATCTGAGTTTGGGGTGATCGAACACAGGAATCCAAGACCTCGGAATAAACCCGAATTGTGGAACGCTCTGCAGGAAGTATGGGGTGAATTGCCTACAGCATATTTTCCAGAAGCTAGTGGAGTCCATGCCCGTCGTATTTCTGCAGTCCTGCGCTCCTGTGGGGGACCTACCAAGTATTAGACTGGTGTACCAGTTTTTCTGGCACTTCAGTGTATACAACCTGATGGCCGGCTTTCGGTTAGTAGAGTGTTCAGAGTCAAAATGGAAAATATGCCGATTTATCTGAGTTTGATAAAGGACAAATTGTGATGGCACGGCGCCTTGGAACTGCGATCTTCCCCTCACAGGGATAACTGGTTTTCCAGTTATTATTTGGGGAGTTGCACCCTCACGGCCCGAGCTGACCTTGTGATGGACCATCTTGTCTTTTCGTCTTCGTACAATACCATCACCGCAGGGACAGCTGTTCATCCAGCTGATGGGGAGTGGCAACCCCACGGTTCTAGTCGACATGTAGTGTCTAATGTTTTCCCATTTTAGCCTTTTGTTCTTATCTTGCCACTCGCCCACCTCAGTTGTAAGTTGCCGAGGTTGTGACTATGCGCCAGCGCTTGAGTTTGGTTTCATATTCTCTTTCCTTTCTTCCCCATTTTATTTTCCCTTTTGTTTTTCTGGGCTGGTTAGCTAAGTCTACCTGCACGTTTGCCGTGTACCCGTAAGGTGGAAAAGGGGATGCTGGAGGCTGAGGTTTCTGGGGACTGAGGTGTAGTTGTTGCCAGCTACCAACGCTCCACTTTGCCCCATGTTTCACCCAAAACGGGCAGCTGAAAACTAACCCACACCTAATCAATGAAATCAGTGGCTCAGTGGAGTCCTGACTTCTAATGGCTTGTCGTTGCGTATGACAGGGTGAGTCTGGGGATAGTGTGGGCATGCCAAAGGGGTGTCACCCGGATACGGGAAACTCTAAGCACTCGCCGAGCGCACGTCTACCCTATCACCTTGCTATATTTGCTGCCTATCCCCAGAGCCGCGTCCTGCGTCGTCTGGAGCTTTGGGACCCTCCGGCTCTCCCCAGTTAAGCTACGTGGTGAGTTGGGGTCAGCGAACGAATTCTCTTCCATCATTTACGGATTCCTCTAACTCCTCCCCTTCTGTCAAACAGAATAATTTTTTGGACAAGGAGCCTAGCTCCGCAAACAAGAAACTGCGTACTTTGCCGACTCGCACTGCCCGCTTTATCATTCATGCATGGGAAGAATCTCACAAACTTAGTTTGAAATGTTCATTCTGGATCCAGAAGTCCCTGCAGGAAGCTGTTGGGTTACCAACAAGTGTTAAGAAGTTACAATTGGGGGATCTCCTGGTGGAAATGTCGAATCCATGCCATGGTGCATTACTCTTAAATGTTTCCAACTTGGGTGGTGTCCTTGTGGATATCGAGCCTCACCAGTCCCTGAATTCATCCCGAGGTGTCATCTCTGAATGCGACCTCATGGATGTTTCAGAGGAGGAACTTCTGTAGGAGCTTGCTAGCAAAAGTGTTACAGTGGTGCGTCGCATCAAGTTTCGCCAGAACAGGGACCTGGTGAACTCCAGGACAGTCATTCTGACATTTAATTACCTGACTCTGCCGTCCTCAATCCATGCGGGCTATTTGAACTGCACTGTGCGTCCGTACATTCCAAACCCTGTTCGTTGCTTCCAATGCCAAGTGTACGGGCACTCACATCAGTCTTGCTGTGGTGCTGCCACTTGTAGTCGTTGTGGGTCGCATGATCATCTTCAATCTGATTGTTTTGCTGCAGCTTCCCATTGTGTGAACTGCAAAGGCGGCCCGCGGCTAATGCGAAGGACTGCCCGAAGTGAATTGAGGAGTGGAGGATTCAGGAGGTAAAGATGCTGATCACCTGTCTTATCCTGAAGCTCAAAGGAAGATCATTCTCCCTGCCTCAGGTGGACGCACTTAAGCTTCTGTCTTGACTTCTACAATATCTATTGCTACTTGGATGGATGTCACTGTTCCGAAAGACTGTCCTTTCTCTTTCCAGGAGATTTATGCTGCTGGGCTGAAGGCCCTTGGAGTTTCCACCACTGATACTTTGTCTTCGCCACCACAGACCAATGCTCGGGGATCTACAGCCTCACCCAGTGCATGGCCCCAGAACAAGTTTTCCATGCTACGACGTCCGAATCTTCGCCTGGTAAACACGAAGGTAGGCCCAAACAATCCTCTGGCACTCAGTCTCAAACAAAGGCTTAAGCCATGATGAATCAGTCCCTGTCCTCCTCTCAAAACATCCAACAGTCCTACCCCCAGATAGCACGCCTCAGTGGGGCACTGTAGACCTGCCTGAGAAACTCATGGACTCGGGGACCTTTTAGTCGTCCCACTTTTTTGCTTTTTTCACCATGCTTTCATTTTTCATCATCGCTTGTATCATCCAGTGGAATTGCCAAGGCCTCCGACCACGTATTGATGATTTGAAGGGCTTACTGTCTTCACATTCATCAGTGTGCATGTGTCTCCATGAGACGAAAGTCCATGCTGCGGATGCTTTTTCGGTGCGCAAACATAGCATTTTTCATAAGGATTATAACCATGGGGTTATCGCATGTGGAGGAGTGGCCATTCTTGTGCCTCATGGTGTTCCTGTCTCGGCCGTCACTCTGCATACGAATCTGCAAGCAGTGGCGGTGAGAATTTCTGTGCGCATTCTGCTCACCGTCTGCTCGATCTAATTACCACCAGATGTAACAGTAAGCCTTTCCAACTTGGAAGACTTGGTTGATCAGCTGCTGCCTCCTTTTTATCTTCTTAGAGATTTTAATGCACATTATCTGCTGTGGAGAGACAACAATCGGGACTCAAGGGGTTGGGTTACCGAGTCCCTCCTGTCCATCACATCACTCTGTCTCCATAACATGGGGACACACACCTAGTTCCATGAACCCAGCCACTCGTACTCAGCCATTGATCTGTCGTTGTGTTCTTCATCCATATTCCCGGACTGGTTCTGGAGCTTGTCTTATGATCTCCTTGGCAGTGATCATTTTCCAATCTTTCTTCGGCTCTCAGGTGACAGATACTGCCTTCCCACCCGTCCTGCTAGATGGGACAATGATCATGCCAAGTGAGACATATTCACCACTTCAGCGACTATCACTGTTGATATGGTGTACACAGGTGCAGTCAGTGACACTGTTGTGGCAGTTACGGATTGTATTGTGCATGCGGCAGTGCTTTCCATTCTAAAGACGTCAGCTAATCTTCCAGGTTGTCCAAAGCCTTGATGACATTTTGATTGCAAAGCAGCTCGTCAAGCTCAGCATAAGGCTTGATGTAGGTTTCGTTGATACCCCACAGATGCCAACTTACTTGCTTTTAAGAAGGCAAAAACCTATGCGCTACTGGTTCGTTGTCGGGGGGAAAAAGGGTATCTTGGATCCAATACGTATCAGCGATCAACTCGTCTACGAGCTCTAAGATCGCTTGGGATTGGCTCCGCTAGATCCAGGGAAAGTATCTTTCTAGAGTGATCTCCATTCTCGAGAGTGGTGGAGGAATGGTTGCTGACGCTCAGGGTATTGCTGACTGTCTTGGTGCAGCGTTTGCATCTGTGTCCAGCGGCAGCAATTATTCTCCTTTGTTCCAAGAGCTTCAGATGTGGCTTGAGAGGAAAGAAACGCACATCCTTCCGTGCGTTTTCCTTGAAGGACTATAACAGCCCATTGACAGCGGTGGAACTAAAAGTTGCTTCAAATTGGTCTGGATGAACATCAGTCCGACCAGATAACATCCACTAAGAAATGCTGAAGCACCTTTCTTCATCATCTCTTGACTGTCTGCTAATCCTGTTTAACAGGATTTGGCATGAGCATGTTTTTTCCGATTTTTGGCGGATGGCTACTGTAATACCGGTTCTCAAACCTGGTAAAGATCCGACGAAACCCATTGAACTGCCACCCAATCACTATGACCAGCTGCTTCTGCAAAGTTCACGAATGTATCGTCAGTTTTCGTCTCATCTTTTTTCTGGAATTCCATCACTTTTTGTCACCTTGCCAGAGCAGATACCGTCATTTTTGCTCTACCACTGATCATCACCTTCGCCTTGAGACATCTATCAGGGAGGCATTTGTTCAATGTCAACACATGGTCTCCATGTTCTTTGACATGGAAAAGGCATGTGATCGCACTTGGAGGTACCGCATTCTTCGTGATCTGCATGATTGCGGGAAAATTGACCAACTTTTATTGCTGGTTTTCTTTAGAACCGAATGTTCCGTGTGCACATCGGTTCGACCCTCTCTGCGAGTACCCTCAAAAGCAGGAAGTCCCTCAGGTCTCCATTTTATCAGTCATTCTTTACATCCTTCGCGTCAATGATATTTTCACCCTACTTCCTCCGATGGTTTGTGGGACAATGTATGTGGATGATCTTCAGATTTCCTGGGCGTCTCGCAATGGTTTCAGCTTCTCGTTCCAGAAAACTGTTTGTATGCATTTTTGCTGCAAATGAGGTCTTCACGTGGATCCTCACCTCCATCTAGGGAGCACTACATAAAGGTGACGTGCATGCAATTATTGAGTTTCCTGAAGGTCCTCTCTGGTACGTCGTGTGTGTGAGGGGGGGGCTGACAGGTGCTCAATGCTTCTCATTTATCACTCTCTTGTCCAGTCAAGGTTGGACTATGGCTGTGTGATGTACGGATCAGCCCCGCCTTCTGTGTTAAAGCTTCTCGCTCCCGTTCATCACCAGGCTCTGTGCCTTTGCATCACAGCTTTTCATAAATCTCTTGTGCATAGTCTTTGTGCCGAGCCTAATGAACTGTCGTTTTTCTTTCACCGTCAGCAACCGTCTCTCCAGTTTTTCACCAAGCTGAAATCTCTCCCTGATCATCCACTGCATGCTCCCGCCTTCCAACCACAAAGTGTTTGCTTGTTTTCCAACCGCCCTTCTTGTGTTCCCACTTTCAGGATTCGCCTGTCAATGGTGGTGCGCGATGTGCTGGCCTTGATTTGTCGTTGATTGCTGAAGTTTCCCTTTCTGTGTGGCCCAAATCTTCCACACCTGCACAAGGGTACCAGCAGCTTTTTGCCAAGCACCTTTCGCTCCATCCCGATTTCGTCCCTGTCTTCACCAATGGCTCGAAATCTGGTGATGTTGTAGACTCAGCATTTGTCTGTGGTGATACGACCTGTGCTGAGAAGTTTCCTCTGGAAGCTAGAGTCTTCTCAGCAGAGCTGTGTGCGGTGCTCCTCGCCTTGTGTCACGTCCAGCCTGGAACCCATCATCGCGCCATGCTTTGCATTGACTCCCAGTCTGCCCTTCGTGTTTTATCTTCTCCGAAAGGCAATGATTCTCCAGTCACCAGGGATGTTTGTCGCCTCCTGCAGACTTTGACTGGTGCTGAATTCCTGGTCCGCTTCTGTTGGGTCCCTGGCCAGGTTGGGATTCTGGATAACGAGTTGGCATATGCTTCTGCCAGATCCGTGTCCTCCTTGCCCATCACTCTACTGCCACTGTTTTTCCGAGATCTTCATCCTGGCGTCTGCTCATTCATCATGGCTGAGTGGCAGTCCCTCTGGTCTCAACAGGACAGGAACAAACTTCTTTCCATCAAACCACAGATCAGACTATGGCTATCTAGTTTGCGAACAAACCGTTGTGGGGAAGTTATTCTTGCGAGTCTCTGCATTGGGCATTGTCGTTTCACCCACCACTTCTTGCTGTGTGACAATACTGCCCCGATGTGTGAGATGCGCGACTGCCGACTCACTGTTTGCTTATATTTCATGTAGTTGTGTTTGTTTTCGTTATCATCGGTTTCACTATTTTAATTCTTCTTTGTTCGATGATGGTACAGCTACGCTGCAAGGGCTCTGAGGTGACATTCGCAGTCTTTTCATTTCTTAAAGATATTGACTGTTTTAAACTAACTTTTAAAGTTTACATCATTCTCATCTTTCTGTTTTACCACATCAACCTGTTTTAAACTCTTATACCACGCTTTTAAGATATCTTTCTTTCTTGGTCTTGTGTTCTTTGGCCAAACATGGCCCTTGCGCCATAAAAATCTACCAACCAACCAACCAACTATGATCTTGGAAACGTCGTGGCTTGTGAGTTGTTTATGTGCTGTAGTGAGTACGTATCAAAAGTGGTCCACTGATGGCCAAACGAGAAACCGCCATCCGGCCGTGTGTCGTCTGCGGCTCATTGATGCCAGAGGGAAGCAGAGACTGTCACTCATTGTTCACATTGATCGCAGGGCCACAGTGCGACAAATCATCCGCAGCTACAACAGTGGTGATCAGGGCAATGTGTCACAGCACACAGTTTATCGCAGCCTTCTGCGCATGGGTCTGTGTAGCCGAAGACCCAGCTGGGTCCCTATGCTCACTGCACGTCATTGCCAACAATGTATGAAATGGGCCCCACGATCATCGAGATTGGACCATGGATGATTGGAAGAAAGTGGCCTGGTCTGACGAATCAAGATTCCTAGTGCATCATGTAGACGGCCGAGCGCAGATACACCAATTACCAACAGAGGCTATGGCAACTGGATGCACTGTTGGGCGGACACAGGCCGGACGCGACGGTGTTATGCTGTAGGCAATATTTTCTTGAGGCACTTTGGGCCCCATTATCCCAATAGCACAATCTCTGACAGCTGTGATATATCTGAACATCGTTGCAGACCAAGTTCACCCATTCATGGCAACTGTTCCCTGCTGGTGATGGCCATTACCAACAGGATAATGTGCCATGCCACACTGTCAGAATCGTCAAGGAATGGTTTGAGAAACATGCTGCTGACTTTTTGTTAACACCCTGGCATCCAAATTCGCCTGACATGAACCCAATTGAACATTTTTGGTTCGACTTGGAAAAGCATGTTCACGCTAAATCACCACCACTCCAAAATGCACGGGAACTGGAGTGGAGGACTTGCTGTTAACATTATGGTACTAGATACCCCAGGATACCTATCACCACCTCATTGAATCGATGCCTCACCGAGTGGCCGCAGTTTTGCTGGCTAAAGGGGGTCATACATCTTATTAGGTGTATGTGGTCATAATGTGATGCCTCATCGATGTAGTGTCTTTTAATTGTTGAACTATATAAAGTTTTTGCATAAATTAATGTTAAAATAGAAGAATGTACTGAAAACAACTTTCAAAAAAGTTTTTGTTTGACATTGTATACAAGAGAACTGACAGGAGTTTAAGACATACAAACTATATGTGAAATATCTACTGCATTTTTATAGTAAGTTCTCATTTTCTTGATGTGTTATTTGTTGAAGATGCCATGCCACACTGTCAGAACAGGGAATTTAAAGTAATATTGCTCTTTAAAATAACCTTATTGGATAGGTAAATTGAATGTACATATTCCATTTTATGTAATTTAAAGCTAGGTTACTGAAGATGTAATGTGGAATTATAGAGAAAGCTGCTTGGCAGATATGAATGAAAAAAGATCCATTGACTAATGTTTATTTAATGAATTCTTAATTAGTTACAGCATTTTCACAGGAACAAAAATATCCACAAATTGACTTGGAGGGTAGATGCTAGAAATAGGAAAAAAATAACAGAATGTGTCATGATAGGCAATTAACTTAAGAAAGGTTAATGATATTAAAGTTGGCCACCCTGGTGGCTGACTAGTTGGAAACACTGTTTCTGGCTAGTCGTCTTGAGGTGGGGCCCAAGTGAGGCATGGATGGTGTGTTTGTCCTGTGTTGCTTGCTTTCTCCCTTCTGTGGAACTATTAGCCCCAAATTAAGAATGGCAACTGCTTTTAGCCCTCACATTTGCTCCTGGTTATCATTAAATGCAGAACCAAAAACAGAGCAAAGAATAAACATTTTAAAAATATTGAAGTTACAGAGATTTTGAAATAAGTGAAGACCATTTTTAGTAGCATCCATTCTGTCAATTGTCCACTGGTTAAAAAACCAGTAGATTTGGAAATGCAACAAGGTTAATGGTTTGAATAATAGTGTTTTCTGTAAAGCAGTATGTAATAAGTAACCTCCATCTCTACTTCATTTGCATCTAAACAAAATAAAGTCTCAATTAAACTGGATAATTCATACATTTTGAGTTATGTGTAGTGACTTCCACCCAACCTTTCAGACATTGTAGTTGCCAGTGGTATTGTCATGTTTCCAATGCTGAGGATTTCAGGAAAGAAATTAAACAGGAATGATGAGGTTCATATTTCATATTGTGTCTGTTATGCATATAAAATTCTAAGAACATACAGGGTGTCGATAAAGCCTTTCCGACATTACAAAAATTAATATAAAAAATTTATGTAAGTGAAAATAAAATGGTTGGCAACATAATATAGCAGCACTCATAAATTTTTTTATTTTTTTTTTTCTGTTCTTTAGGTGAGCACTACCGCTGAATAAGAGGAGCATTTCAGTGATAATGGCTTCCATGCAAGAAACAGCGGCGTGCGTGTTGTGGTTCCACGAGACCAAATCGGCAGTTACTGTCCAGCGTCATTTCAGAAAAGAGTACAGATGATCACCACTGGACCAATAAAAGCTTGGTATTAAAAGTTTAAAGTGACGGGTGGTGTTGGCGACCTCCCCCAAGTGGGCCGACCACCGGTGTTACACAAGATCCAGCTGTTCAGGAGACATCTCCGCGAAGCCCCAAGAAATCTATTTGCCGTGCTTAACTAGAAACTGGGATTCCCCGTGCCATGGTTCACAAAATTTTACACAGATGTTTTCATCTGTATGTTTATAAGGTACATATCATTCGAGCTCTTCAGCCTGATGACCAGCCTCGCCGTGCTGCATTTGCAACAGAGATGTTGCAGTGCATAGCTCATGATAGTGTTTATCTGCACTGTGTCTGTTTCTCAGGTGAAGCCACATTCCAGGTCTCTGGTATGGTAAATAGGCACAATGTGCGAATCTGGGAATCAGAAAATCCCCATTATGTCATCGAACAACAGAGGGCTAACCCAAAAGTGAGCGTATGGTGCGGCCTGATGCATGAAAGAATCATCGGACCCTTCTTTTTTTACAGGGCCCACAGTAACATGTAATGTGTACCTGGACGTGCTGGAAGTTTTTGTAACACCTCAGTTGCATGCACCCCAACCCTTCGGTTATTTTCCAACAAGACGGTGCCCCACCACATTGGTCAATAATGGTTCATGAGTTCCTGAATGGCCCATTTTCGGACAGATGGATTGGTCGCGACGGTCCCATGACATGGCCACCTCGATTGTCCGACATAACCCCTCTAGACTTTTTCCTGTGGGGTTTTGTGAAAGACGAAGTTTACTTTAGCAGTGTTCCAGATGCCGAGACGTTGAAGAGCAGAATAACGGACGCCATTGGTCCTGTCTGTGCTGAGATGTTGAACAAAATATGGCATGGAATCGAATATCACTTAGATGTCCTCTGGGCCACAAATGGCGCCCATGTAGAGGTTTACTGACACTGGGAAAAAAAAAGCTTTACTTGTGCACCATGATTGTCGTGCAATCTCTTTCTTGTATCGGTAATACATTTTTTTATATTAGTTTTTGTAATGTGGTAAAGACTTGATGGACACCCTGTATTTCTTGGATCTGTGTCTTGCATCTGAAACAAATTAAGTCTGTGTTGAACTAAATGATTCATGAGTTTTATATCTATGCAGTGTGTACTATCCTTTCATGTTTTTTAACATGGTAATAGCCTAAGCTGTTGTCACTTCACTTGACTGAGAATATTGCTATGGAAATCAGGCTGCACATCAGTTATGCATCTGTTATGAATATTATGAATATTCATAACAGATGCATAACTACAGATTACACAACATACTGCATCTTTTGTGAATATCATTATACTGATTAACATTGCAGTAAAATTCGCTCTCTGAAATAAAGTATTTCCAAGCCCTGAATGATGCAGTACCATGTTTGATGCAACAAAATTTCAGAACCAGAAAATAATCTAGGTTGGCCACTGAAGTTTATTGTAACAAGTTTTGACCTGTTAAAATTTTTGTACATATTTGAGTTCTTTTTTTTTTTTTTTTTTTTTTTTTTGATTGGAATTTTAACGACCACTGTGAGCAACTCAATGGGCTATAAGCAGTCGCCATATTTGAGTTCATGTCTGTGTTCAAAACAATTTATGACAATGCTACTACTTCTACTACTACTACTACTACTACTACTACTAATAATAATAATATGTATGGTTATTTTGATTGTTACAAAGTTCAAAAACTTTTGCATGATTTAGTAGTTTTTGGCAGTGATGTTTTATGTAGTTATGCTTGGCATGTATTTCTTTAGTTTTAATTCTTTGACTTGTTTCATTGTTTCTGTGCACAAGGAATTAAAACATTGGAACTGTGGATTTTATTTTAAAAATTTGAAAGGTTATAGGTGGTACTAATCTTTAAGAACAGTCTACCAAAGGGCATTTTTTACACTCGGAGTTATATCCAGTTCAATTTTGTAGAGCACTTTTTTCTTTTCTTTTGGAATGTAATGTGAGTTACATGCCAAGCAAAAGTTTCATGGGCAGACAAGAAGTTAATACCTTATACAGGGTGATTCATAAGTCTGAAACCACCCAGATATTTTTCTAGACATTTAACAGCACATGAAAGTAACCATGTGCAATATACATTGGACCAAGTATTGTACCTTTGACACACGTTACCCCACCCGTCCACCATCTTGGATTCAACTTCAATTTTTCAAATAGCAATAGGGCCATGTGACCACTCAAAGTTATGTAAAATTTTTCTCAGAAAAGCAGTGGTACCATTATTTTTTACATATCTTTATTAGTTTTAAAGTTATTGAATGTTACATGTTCACTTGAGGTATGTATCGAACCACAAAAAATTCTATCCTTGTCCAGCTACACACACAGGCAAACCTCACAACAGGTGCTCAATATGTTGTCCTTGTCCAGTTACACACGTGTGCAAACCTCACAGCAGATGCTCAATATGCTGTCCTTGTCCAGCTACACACACATGTAAATGTCATTCCCATTCCATAAGAACACTGTTCAGCACGTCTGGTGTAATGCTGTCAGGCGCATCAGTGATGCCCACCTATAACTGTTGTAAATGTTGCAGATCTCTGATGTTGGGTGCATACACTACACCTTTTACATACCCCCACAGAAAAAAGTCCAACAGACTTAAATTGGGGGAGCGTGCAGGCCACTCGACAGGCCCATGCCACCCAATCCAACAATTAGGGAATTGCTCATCCAGATATGCACAAACAGCTGAGGAGAAGCACCATCCTGTTGGAAGCAGCAGGGAAAATCACAATTTTCTTCTAACAACATTGGGAGGATGGACTCTTGCAGTATGTGGAGTTACCTGTTGCCAGTCAAATTGCCATCAATAAACAGTGGACCAACAATGCGTGTCTTCCATATTTTATACCACACCATAACTTTTTGTGCACCTTGCATTTTAGATGGGTTCATCCAATGTGGATTGGTGTCCAACCAGTTCCGGGCATTATGGTGATTGACCTCTCAATTGAGGTAGAAATTGGCCTCTTCACTGAAAAGAATCTTTGATGCAAATGTTGTATCCGACTGAAGTTGCTGCATATCCCGCTCGCAGAATTGAAGACGGTAATCAGGATCATTCTCACTCAAATAGTATAACAGTTGCAGTTTATAAGGATGCCATTTGTTTTTTGAATGGACACGCACAATGGAGCTTTGACTGGTGCCACATTCGTCTGCTAAACGTCGTGTGCTCTTCTTTGGGCGTTTGGCAAGCGCCGCCAAAATCATGGTTGTCGACTCCTCATTTGTTGTTGTTTTGGGCCGACCATTTTTTGCCTTGTCACACACATTGCCAGTTTCAGTTTGCCTAAATTTCTGGATTAGCTTCAGTGCTGCACTATGCGTGATTGGTCGTCTTTCTGGGTGTTGGTGGCTGAAGTCAGCTGCAACCTCCCTTGAACTCCATCCACCATAATGTAGGATTATGTCAATGCACTCCTCTTTGGTCAATTCCATCACATTTCACTGCAAAACGAAGTTGAAACATTCATGTGTAACATGCAAGAAAAACACTGAACATTGATTAATAACACGCAATAACTCAAAAACTAATAAAGATATGTAAAAAATAATGGTACCACTGTTTTTCTGAGAAAATTTTATGTAACTTTTGGCGGTCACATGACCTGATTGACACTTGAAAAATTGTAGTTGAATCTAATATGGTGGATTCCAAGATGGCGGATGGGTGGGGTAACATGTGTCAGAGGTGCAGTACTTGGTCCAATGTATATTGCACTTGGTTACTCTCATGTGCTGTTAAATGTCTAAAAAATATTTGGGTGGTTTCAGACTTATATGAATCACCCTGTATATACACTCATCGTCAAAAAAATAGTTAAACCCAGAAGGACATGTCAGATTGCAATGCTATTCGGGAGAAAGGTAAAGTTTACCAGGAACAATAAATGATAAACATTGAGACTGATATGGGCAATATTTATTGAGCTAAACGCCAATAAGTAGTGTTTCTCAGTATGGTGTCGGACCACCATGTTTGTTCACACAGCATGCCAGACGTCTGCATAAAGTTGTATAGGTTCCTAATGGTGTCCTGTGATAAGCCATCCCATGCAGCTTGAGTAGCGTTTCTCAGTATGGTGTCGGACCACCATGTTTGTTCACACAGCATGCCAGACGTCTCTGCATAAAGTTGTATAGGTTCCTAATGGTGTCCTGCGATAAGCCATCCCATGCAGCTTGTATCTTCTCACACAGTTCTTGCAGATTGTGCAGTAGGGCTGGAGTGTGGATAGCGTGTCCAATAGCATCCCACACATTTTCAATCGGTGATAGGTCTGGTGATGTGGCCGGCCATGGCAGAGTGTCAGTGCCTAAAAGGCAAGCTCTCAAGACAGCAGCAGTATGCAGACGAGCGTTGTCCTGTTGGAAAATTGCACCGAAGTTAGCGTTCAGAAAAGGTAGGGGCCACTGGTTGCAGGACCTCATTAACATAATGTTGAACTGTCAAAGGGCCTGTAATGAACTCCAAAGGTGATCTGGCATCGTAGGCAATTGCACCACACACCATGACACCAGGCCTTCTGGATGTGTCATGCTCTACAACAAACCGTTCATTTAGGCGCTGACCACGGTGCCTCCACACATGGATTCGTTGGCTGTCTCCTCCAATACAAAAGCGGGACTCATCACTGAAGATCGCCTGCTGCTATTCTGAGTGGCTCCTTGATAGTCTGTCACGACACCATTGCAGTCTTTGGCGATGATGCAATGGTGTTAAGGGCAGTCGTCATTACGGTGTGCGTGCATGTAGTCCTATGTAGTGCAGCCATCTGCCAATGGTGCTGACACTAATTGGACAATGCATGGAGGGCACCACTGCTTGCTGAATATCCGCAATCATGGCTGTTGGGTCACTCTGCGCATGTCGTACAACACGTCGGTCTTCTCTCTCCGTGGTTCGTCTAGGTGGCGCTGACCCTTCCTGTCACTGCTGCGCACCTTGTTGTATCCACTGCTTCCAACAGCGTGTTATGGTAATATCCACACGATCGGTATGATGCACAATACAACGATAAGACCATCCCGGAGCCCGAAGACTTGGGCCCTCATGAACTCCTCCAACTGCTCAAATTGTTTCCGAACTTTTCTCCAAGGCATATTTTCACTTGCAAAGGATGCAAGCAATATGACAGGATGAGTCAAAATGGCAAGCGCGTGCAACGGCACGACCTTACATACCCGGTCAGGCACAGTGCTACGATCCCTCCTTGCTTGCGTCACGAGCGCCGCTGAGTGTGATACTTGAATCATTTGCATGTCTCATGATGCCAAACCTACCCTCCAAGTTTCATCCTGTCGGTTGCTTCCTTCTGGGTGCAACTATTTTTTTGACTATGAGTGTATATTCATGATGGTAGCACTGATCAGATTTTTTAGTATAATTCAAACATAGTTTCTACCTCGTATGCGTAAGGTGATTCAAAATGATTTTCCTGATTCTAAGAAAAAAAAAATGGAAAACTGACACAATAAAAGTAAAGCTCTAACAGGAAAATAAATCAGAATTTTTTTTCTGTGCTCTGACAGAGTTGATTGTGTATCCCATTATCTATAGACGTCAAAATGGTATTCCACTATATCATTCACTGTTATTTTTTGTCACACTTGCAATTTTCAGGGACAAGGGAGGTAATGCGTCCTCAAAACTCTCCTCACTGTTAGCTGTGAATAAATTAGGTTCACAAATAGGCTAGTGCATCCTGCTTCTTCTGTAGTAAAAAAATGGGGGGGGGGGATCTATTATTTCTAGCATTCTCAGCAGTTATTGCTGCACTTGTAGCCAGCTATCCTGGGCTTTTCCCTTGAGAGATAAACACTATCTCTTAAAACCATTTAGCTATTCACAGAGTGAGCTCTCATTAAACAGTACATATAGATTGTGTTGCATGTAGGTTTGAAATGCTGTTCTGAACTGTCAGCTTGTAAACTGGAATCTACAATACTGCCATCTGAAGATTTTACACAATTACTACATGTTGCTGGGGGGGGGGAGGGGGTATTTTTGGATAGAACTTCATTATTGCTATTGCTGTTAAGTATTTTGTAGTGTGTTGAAAATAAGGAAGATCAATTTGAGTAACTGTATGCACTTTATCTTCTCACATGGATGTTTGCATTGCCCAAATGAAGTTGTTTAGATTAGCTTTTTGATAAGCATTTCTTGTTGGTTCATAAATTCTCATTATTCCTGTAACCACGTTAACTAGTGGTACTTTGATAGACTTTTGCTAATTACCGAGTGTATTTGTTTCAGGATTTTGGGCCAAAAGTGAACTTCAAAAACGTAAGGTAAAAGTAAGAGGATTCTGTGGTTTTCCTGAGTTTAGTGCTTTCATAGTAAAGCGTTTTGCTTCGGTGCCTTCTGTGTCCTGCTTTCTTCCTGTGGAGTTATGCAACCTTGAATATTGCCCTGAAAGAGGTTCAGCTATTGAACCACATATGGATGATGTTTGGCTCTGGGGAGAGAGACTAATCACCTTAAATTTGTTATCAAGCACTGTTCTAACATTGACCCCAGTGGATGATCCTAACCCATGCAGTTCACATTGTGGAAAGAATGTTCTTCATGAAGAGTTGCCTCTCAAGCTCAACTTTGTAGACTGCAAACATACCACAAATGGATTTTTCATGGTAAATTGTTCCACTCTGATTTTGGATTTCAAGTGTAAATTTGTAAACAATTTTATTTAACAAAACTTGTTTGTCTGTTATATTTGATGTAAATGCTTTGCTATTTGTTATATGCAATGTGGAAAATATGAAAAAAATGGAAGTTGATGGTATATTTGTCAGGTGTAGAAAAAAAGTGGCTTTTTGTGAAACCGAGTTCGGCATTTAGCATAGTTGTTTGAACATACCCAAACTCATGGTGTAATTTCATGATGAAAGTTATGAAAAAAAAATGACTTTTAAATAAATTGAGAACACAATTTTAGTTTTTTTTAGCTAAGCATCAGAAATTATAATACTGGAGCTAATAGATGGAAAGGTAGCCTAAGCAGACAACTGCCAGAATGCCACTGCCCTCTCATTTGTTTGGAGTTGTTTGGAAGCTCAAATCAAGATGTGTCTGAGATCACAGATGACAGTAAATCATTAGGAAAACCAGTTGAAGTTAAAGATAGCAATACTGGAACCAAATATGAAGTTCTTAGTTCACAGCTACCTTGTATATTTTATCTTATTTGGATGAAAGTAAATGCATACATTAATAAATGTTAAGAATAAAAATGTTTCCTATTTGATTAAAAAGACATATATCATGTTGAAGCTTTCAAATTTTATAAACTATTAGTAAATATGAAGAACTGTGAAATCTATACTCATTAAGTTGTTTGCTTCTTATTTCAGTTTTGATGAATATGAATTTATGCAGTGTTCATCATAAATTGCAGTCTGATAAGTCCTCTGTTAAGTAGCACGTGGTCTTCTGAGTAAATAAATCCATCGCTCCTTTTACATAACAATTTTTCGGTTGCTGTGCGTTGCTTAACGTGGAAAGAGCGATGGATTTATTTACTCAACTGACGCCACGTATTTAGATGATTTTCATGTGGTCTTCCGATAAAAAATGCTTCCCATTCCTGTTATATGTGCTTTGAATTGCTACAGAAGTAGAAAAAATATTCTGGAATAAAGAGAAAGTGCATTGGTAAAGTATGAAATTAAATGTATGTTTGGGGCAGGTCAACATTTGTTAGAGATCTTTCAAGACCCCTGATTGAAATACTAGACTATTGCAATTATAAGAAATTGAGGGAAAATGAAATAAAAGGAGACACTCACTCTGAAATTCAAAAAAGATGTGTGGAACTGGTGAAGCTTATCACCTAGTGAGTTACATTGCATCTTCATGTGGAGTGGAAACTCTGTGTTAAATGCAGAGATACTAAAGGGAAGGGCTATCAAACTTGCTGGCTGACTGCTCTAGGATGTGTGTCGGCGAAGACCATTCAAATGGCACTGCACCATCAGCAGGCAGATATGTATAAGACTGTTTCTAGATCTGAGTGGTGCTGGGGCTAAATAGCTTCACAAGCAGCCTCTTTGGTCAGCCTGAAAAAAAAGAACTGCATAATAATCAGCATCCATCTATGTGGCAGATCAATTGCGGTGACTTGTATTTTATCACGGTCATTCACCACGTATGGATTAAAAAAAATGTCCCCACCATTTTTTTTTTTTTGCGTGGTTTATATGGATGAAGTAGTTTAAAAAAGCTGTGATATAGTATCAGATATTGAAGTAGATAAGGTTTTTTTTTTTATTGATAGTTTACTGTTACTAATGACTTAGTGCTAAATAAGTTACAGTATAACCTCAATCAGCTCAGCGGAATTTTATGAAAAAATTTGGAATGAAAATAAATGTTAAGAATTCTGAATTGTTGTTTATAATTTAATTTCCAAAAATTAGCAATTATGTAGTACAGGGTAAAAAAAGCTAAAATGTAAGTAACATCTTCATAATAAGTGTGGTTACTTATGTGACAAAAAAACATGATAAGGAATTCAGCAACACAAGCAGCAAAGCAAAGAAATTCAGGGTTCGTACTCCTCCTGGATTTCCTGGAATTAAATTTTTATTTTCCAGGGCCCTGGAAAACTCCTGGAAAAAATGCAATTTTTAGTGACTCTTGGAATTATTGTATTTCTTTTTATACTGAACTTGTTTGGTTAAAAGATTTGGCAGCCAGTGTTGCATCTGGAGCATTAGCCCTTCTCCAGCTGTGAACTGGAGTGGAGAGTGTGTGTGGGGGGTGGAAGGGGATTGCAGAAACTTCCTTTCCTAAACGGGTGTTGACTGATAAGCATCTCTAGTATGCTACTGGGATAAAAAATATGATTTTCTATCTTCGCGGAATTTCGACAAAACCGGCTGAAAATTTAATACACTTAATAAATTGCTAAAAGGAATGAACCCACCAAATTTCGTGTGAATCGGATAAAAATTGTGAAAACTAGCCATTAAAATTTTTAATCACGTTTGCAATTGCTGGCAATACGTCATAATAAAATGTTTTATGAGCTATTCAGAAAGTTTTCATTTGATTATATTGAAATTTGTTGAGTAACCTTATATGTCCCAGTTATGACATTTGTGAAAATTTCAGATATTTTAATTGATAATTCGGAAAATTCATTTTTCCACACTTTAAAGGTCTTTTGTAAAAAAGATAGTGCTTATGTTATCCGTCTGTCTGTGGACACCATATCTCTGCACCTAATAGTCCGATTTGAAAAATTCATTTTGCATTGGGAAGCGTGAAATGTGCAAATGAGGTGATCCTTTATTTCGTTTTTTTTTTCCCACGATGCACAATTATTTACCCCTAGAGGGCGTAAATGCAGATGATATTGAATTCAAAATACATTTTATTTCATATATTTGCTTCTAAACATCCGATTGAAAAAATCCATTTACCTTTCGATTCCATTCTTATTGGAGACTATTTTAGGTATAGTCACTTTTTCAAGTTACGCATAGATTTTCTGCTAGGGGGCGTAAAAGTAAACTGTGTTTTCCCTGATATATCTGCTTCTAATACTCTGATTTGGAAAATTCTTTCTCCTGCGGATACAGCTCCTGATGGGAAATCTTTTGCATATAATTTCTAATTTTTGGTAAAAAACGGTTTGGCCACCAGGGTGCGGAAGTGTTAATTTCTACTTCTGTTGCATTTGCAGCAAAATCTGAGCTTCTAAAATCTCGATTGAAAATTTTTTTTCATGGACTGACACCATTCACGTCAGTAAACCTTTTCCAAATATTTTCTTCTTAAAATAAGGGGCAGGGTTTCTCTGCCAGGGGTGTAGACGCATATCTTATTTTTATCGATATCTCTGCTTCTAAGAGACCAATTTGAAAAAAATCTTTTTTTGTTGGATAGTTTCCACTGCAAAATGTTTTTCATATAATTTCAAAATTTTGTAATTCATAGACTTTCCGCTAGGGGGTGTAAAGGTAAATATTGTTTTCCTCGATATCTCTGCTTCTAAAACTCCGATTTGAAAAATTCTTTCTGCACCAGATATAGCTTCTGATGGAAAGTGTGTTGCATATAATTTTTAATATTTGGTAAAGAATGGTTTGGCCACTAGGGAGCATAAGGGTTTATTTCTTCTGATGTATGTATTTGCAGCAAAATCTGAGCTCCTGAAAACTCAATGGAAAAAAAAATCTTCTGTGGACCGATACCACTCACATCGAAAAACCTTTTGAGAATACTTCTTAAAATAATGCATGGCTTTTCTGGCAGGGGGCGTAGATGCATATTTTATTTTTGTCAATATCTCTGCTTCTAAGAGTCCGATTTAAAAATTCTTCCTTTGTTGGAGAGCTTTTATGCTGCGGAATGTTTCTCATATAATTTCACATTTTTCTTAATGCAGAAGTCTGCCACCAGAGGGCATAAGTTCACGTTTCCATTTACAACAATATCTGCGGGACTAAAAACACAATTGAATTTTTTTTTTCGGTCAGCTACTACTAACTGTGCAAACTCTGTGTGCATATTTTCTTCCCAAAATAATGCACAATTTTGCCGCTAGGTGGCACAAATGCTTAATCTGGTTTTTTTCTTTCAATATCTCTGCTTCTATTGTGCTATTTAAAAATATTCTTTTAACACCAGATGCTATTTACCTTGTAGAACACTTTAGGGAGTGGAGGAAAAAAGAATTCTGTGTATCATTAAAAAAAGTGGCCTTGTGATTCTTCTAGGAGCTGCTTGGCATATTTAACACTAATATTAAATATTCTGATATTTAAGATTATTTCAAGTTCCTTTGATTTTTGACAGAAATTTTATTATTTAATTAACATAAGATACTTTTGAAATTACCATGATTGTTCTAACTGAGCAAAATATTCTGTCAAAAGATTTGGCATTTAGTCAAATACTTTTAAAGAAAACTAACTACAGATTATTACACAGTTTCTTGTTTGTAACCAAGCTATGGTGAGGATTAACAAGCATCCCCTCCCCTTCCAGTTTGTTCCAATTGTGTTAAAATTATATCTACTGCCTCAAATTGCTTTTTCCTGAATCACAGAGAATTCTTTTGTCCACCCTACCTTACGATCTACTGTAGTAATCCAAAGAGAGCAGCACCTTTAGGCAATTTAAAACCTTGTATCCCAATGTCACTCAAGGGAGTTTCACTGAAGAACGGCACCTTCATATCTGCTATCACCCCTAATTGTGGGGGAGTTCAATTCCGCCAACTCCCAAGTTTGTATGGACTGAGAATAAATGTAGAGGGAAAAGAAACACTAGCCATTTGAAAACACAAGTGCTATTGAAAGTAAAAAACATTGTAATTACCAAGTAAAACATTTTTATGTATTAAATTACCCAAAATTTTAAACCAGTAACCATTTTTCAAAAGTGAAATATCAAAAAGAAACAATAAATCCAGGTGGAGAAGGTAAGGTACATGTTGCAAAAATATGCATTTAAATGTTTCCCCTCATACTAAGTAGGCACCCAGAAACATAAATATTTCACTGTCTGTCATCCAATGAAGGCATGTTACATATTGTAAATAGAAAGTTCGGAATATTTTTATACACGTAAAAACAAAATCATTTCTTTTTTTTTTTTTTCCTGGTTCCCCAAACAGTTGGCATTCCAGCTTTTTGAGTTCTTGTTTCTATCTAGTTTCTTGAATTCTAGAGTATGGAATATCTCGCCTTTTAGATTTGTATCAAAGTAGATAAAAAAACAACAACACCTAAATCCTGTGAAGCTTGGTGATGCATAGTGTCATTGAGGTTTACATGATTCATACTCTGTGAATGCTTTGGGGTCTTTCACTTTAGCTCAGTGCCTGCACTCTGATATGTGGGCACTGTAAAAAAAATATTGTATTACAGGTGAAAAAATTGTCAGTATCATGCAAGTATTTTATTTTGTTTGTTTCAGAAATGCAACGAAGTATGTTTAAGGGTTTAATGAATCAGAATGTCCCATCTCTACTAATGTGTATATATCTTTTCTGTTTTCAGTTGATGTATTCTAAATGTGTAGTGCTGCCCCTGTGGCAAATGGTCTGATGCACTTCCTCTGACCATTCGTCCAAGGTGGGCCTGGTTTTGAGTCCCATATGAGGTATGGGTGGTGTATTTGTCTGATGGCACTGGCTCTCTCCCTTCGCTGCAACAAGTGGCCCTAAATTGGAGATGCGCGGCTGCTTATAGCACCCAGAGTTGCACATGGTGGTCAATAAACCGTAAAGCACAAGGGGAAAAAAAGAAAGAAAGAATAAGCAGTAAACTTCACCGCAGTTTACAATATAAACAACAAAGTACTATGATTCTAGCGAAAGTTTGGGCTCCTGGAATTTTTTTATGGACTCCTGGAAAAGTCCTGGAATTTATTTTCTGTAAAAGTGTACAAACCCTGGAAATTCTATTATCAGTGGAATAAAAACTATTTCCAGTTACAAAAGAGATTGTCAAGATAACAACATTGCAAATTGCAGACCCAGTTTCTTTCATGGCAGTGAATTTAGTGTACAAAATAAAGGGTTTTTAAAGGAGTTAAAAGCTGATGATGTAAGAGAAATGTTAGGTAAAAAGTGGTGGAGTAGGTGGCAGAGAAGAGAAATAGTAATTCAGACATCAGAACTGATATCTAACTTTATTTTGTCTAACTTTTATGATCTACTTTCAACAGTTAAGATTGTTTTCTCTGGCTTGATGGCTTAATATTTTCTCTAGTTAAAACAGCATAAAAACTGTTTTTGGAGAACAAATTTTGGATAATATAAAATATAATTATATTTAAATTTTGTTCTTTGTTAGGACAAAAAGGTAATGAGAATATATTGAAGTGTTTTTTTACGCAAATGAGATGAAAAATGATCCTATAGTAACATTGTATTCTGTGGTATAAGGTGTTGACCAAGGTGTAAACTTGTTGGATTGAGTGTGTAAAATTGGCCATTATTGACTTGACAGTATGTTTTAAAGGTTGAAAAAAGTATATAATTGACAGAAAGGGAGTAGATAAAAATTATTGCAAACTATTGGTGTATATTGTATTGTTATTAATTTAGTGAACCGTATAAACACAATATGTGTGCCTCTGCACCATGTTCATATGCAGGTTGGAGATGATGATGATTAAAAAGGAAAATTGTTTAATATAGAATGTGGGAAGGAAGGAAATAATGTAATCTGCTAAAATATAATTATTTCTTGCCAACCAAGTGGCTATGCAGAGTGTTCATTATACTTGAATCAATGATGGACTTGTCAAAATTAGAGTAGCTTATATAATTTCCATAAAGCAAATGTTCCGACCTTACATATCGGTATCATGTGTGATGTTTTGTGTTGGTCTTTACTGATTCACTACAGAGAGTGAAGATCAAACTTATGCTATGAAAAAAAGTGTTTAAATATTCTAATCTTGCATAATTTTATTCCTTTAAAAAGATATCATTTACTTCTAACTCTGGTGCAGTTGTACAGAAAATAAAAAAATGGTAAAGTAGGAGGAAGTTCCTTTTTTTTACTTTTGTTGTCTACCTCCACGAATGTTAGAAGCTTGTTCATGAAAAGAGGAAAACACGTACACAATGAGCTAACAAAAATTAAATACCGTAATATGTATAGAATAAATAAATATATATATATATATATTGGGTATATAAATAAGTTTTGAGGGATTTGAGGTGAACAAAACACGTTGTTTGAGAACAGAAACTATTTTAATATTAATCGAAGCATGCTCCCTCTGAAGCTACAACTTTACCCCATCTTTCGGGCAGTGAACGTATGCCCCGAAGAAAGAATTTCGGTTCCTTGGAAGAGATCCAGTTGTCCAGCCAATTTTTGATGGACCGGAACAAATGGTAATCCGATGGCGCAATATCTGGCGAATATGGCGGGTGGGGTAGAACTTCCCAGTCGGATCCTTCCAAGTACTTTTTCACAGGTCGAGAACCATGGGGTCTTATGTTGTCATGCTGTAAGATGACTTTGTTGTGTCTATTCTTCCATTCCGGCCGTTTTTGTGTGAGAGCTCGTTTTAAACGCATTTATTGGGTTCAATACCGATCACCAGTAATAGTGTTTGATGGTTTCAGCAGTTCATAGTGGATCACACCCTTCTGGTCCCACCAGATACACAGCATTCATTACCTTTGAACCATGGATATTGCGCTTTGGTGTTGAAGGACCTGGTTCACCTGGCTTCACCCATGCTTTCTGCCATTTAGGGTTATCGTACCATATCCATTTCTCGTCGGCAGTTATAATACGATGCAAAAAAACCCTTTCTTTTTTGCCTTTGAAGCAGCAATTCGCAAATGGTTTTTCGACGTTCAAGGTATCTTTCCCGCAAAGCATGTGGAACCCAATTCCCTTCTTTTTGCACCATTCCCATGGCAGCTAAACATTGTGAAATGCATGGTTGACTAACATTTAATGCTGCTGCTAATTCTTTGTGGGTCTGGCACGGATCCTCATCAAGTAAAGCTTCCAATTCGGCATCAGGAATTTTTTGGTGGTCCAGAACGTTCTTTATCACTGACATTGAAATCGTTCCTTTTGAATCGTCTAAACCAACACTCACATGTTTTTATGGAGGGGGAATGTTCACCATAGATTTCTGACATTAAGCGATAGCTGTCAGCAGCACTTTTCTTGACAACAAAGTAATACACTAACACTTCCCGCAAATGCTGTTTTGTCGGGACGAAAGTTGCCATTTTCTATCGAGTAAGACAAATACGTCTTCACACCTCAGTCGAACACCGTATACTGACTCTGACAGCTGGCGTCTCATACTGCAATACGCAGTGTTGCCACCTTAAAATATATGCGAGCAGTAATAAGTACGACACCGAACGGAAATCCCTCAAAACTTATTTATATACCCAATATAACTTGAGAGAGGCTTCCATTCAAAATACTAACTTATTTAATTATAAGAAACTAAGGAAGAATTGTGGTGACATCCAGTGTAAAGTTGAAAGTGTGCAGTGATTTTTGGTGCCACATCACTGAGTTCCACCTCTTCTAAGAATTTTCCATCTCTGAAGGTAGATAAATCACGCTTGTCATGTTAAAGAAAAATTAAAAAAATCACAGAAGCCTTTCAACCACTGTTTTTTGTTTTTTCAATTTTTAGCGTAACACGCATGACTCAATCTACCTTCAGTTATTGTTATTTGTGTATTGCATACTTATTATTTAAATATTTTTCCATCTCTTTTTGTTAAATTTTCTGGCTTTCCTTAGGGTAGTTGTTTTGTACTTTAAAGAAAATTTCTCTGAATATTTGTATCCTGATGGATTGCTATATTTTTTTAAGCTTGTTATTTTCCTTCAGGAGGTCTTGTATGTTTCTGCACATGTGCAGCCTTTGAGAGGCAGCAACAATTTTAATGAGATTTTCAACCTCAGCATCTATTTCCACTGTGGTTTCCTTTGCATAATGGTTCCTCAGCTACTTGGAACTCATGTTCCATTTTTTTCTTATCTAACAAAACAAACTTATCAAATAACAAAAAAAATTAACATCATGCACTGTGATGTGATACAGTGATTATTCGTGCAGAGTAGTCACTCAATGGGTACATGATCAGAAGTCAACTCATTTTTTTTAAACACATTTTTAGTGAAAATTTCATAGAAGTAACTATTATTTCTTTTAAGACATTAAAGTCTCTAAAATGCTACTAGTGCCATTATACTGATATGTGTTAGTTCCATAAAGCATACGTGACTTTATTTAAAAAAAATATATCTATCTATTTATCTACCTACCTACCTACCTACCTACCTACCTACCTACCTACCTACCTTCCTTCCTTCCTTCCCCGCACGGGGATAACTGGTTTACCAGCTGCGATCTTGGGGGAATTTCTGCTTGTGTGGAGCTAATGGCGATTTCTACATAGCTGATGCCCACTTAGTCTGCGTGTCGAAGACGAAACTCCATTTTTGATCCCCCATTATGATTCTTCTAAGAAATAGTGGGTCTTGGTTGGCGGCGGTTATGAGATCGCCAGTTATTTCCATTCGTATGGCCAACTGATCTTCAGTTAACATCCGTGGGACAATGTATTGACACACCTGATGCATCTTCAGGTCATCTGTTAGTATCCGTTGACACGTAGTCTCTGATATCCCAGCAGCCTCTACTATTTGCTAGATTGTCTGTTGACGTGTACGATGGCTTCAAGCTTCAAAATGTTTTCACCCATGAGAGCTGTCACTGACCGCCCACTTTGTTTGACGTCTTCAACCTCTTGTCTGCCTTTTCTGAAGTGTTAATGCAATCAAATGCTTGTGACGGCAAAAGGCTGTTTTCACCATACACTTGCTTCAACATCTTGGACTTTTGCCCAAATGAACACAAAACTTAATGCACTGCTCAAAAAGCACCAGTTTTCATTAGTCGCCAAACACTGCATAAGTTGCCCACAGTACCCAGATATACTGCAGTGAGCACGTGAATGAAACCAATTTTCCTCGGAGGGTGGATAATGTTGTAACATGATTCAATAAGGCACAGTCCAGGAACTTTTGGATCCTACTCCGTATAACATATTGCCAGAAGGATGGGCCACTGATGAACAAACGAAATTTTAAACTGGATTCACTGGGACAGAAGAAGACCACCTGGGAAATGGGTGGATGAAATTCGATAGCATGCGGGAGTAACATGGAAGAAACTTACTCAAGACAAACCATTGTGGAAGAAACTTCGACACCTTTATCCAGCAGTAGATTGATAATAGTTGACAATGATGATGATACATACCTACATACATACTGTATATATATCATCATCATCATCATTGTCAACCATTATCAATCCACTGCTGGACGAAGGTCTCCCCAAGTTTCCTCCACAACGGTCTGTCTTGTGCCAGTCTCCTCCGTGTCACTCCCGCATACTTTCGAATTTCATCCACCCATCTTCCATGTGGTCTTCTTCTGGGTCTTTTCCTGTCCCTTGGAATCCAATCTAAAATTTCGGCTGTCCATCGATGGTCTGTTCTTCTGGCAGTATGTCCAGCCCATTGCCATTTCAGGGATTTAACTCTGATCATGATGTCTTCCACTCTTGTCATTTTTCGGATCCACGTGTTCCTCTTCTTATCTCTCCTGGTTACACCAAGCATGCACCTCTCCATGCTGCTTTGAGTTGTCTGTAGCCTTTGTATGTCTCTTTTAGCTAAGGTCCACGTCTCTGCCCCATACGTAAGCACTGGAAGGATGCATTGATCACTTTTCTTTTAAGACATAATGGCATATTGCTCTTGAAAATTATGCTGTTTCTTCCAAAAGCTCTCCAGGCAAGTTTTGTACGCCGATTAATTTCTTCACCAATGTGACCCTCACTTGATATCTGCTGTCCAAGATAAACGTATGTGTCTGTTATCTCCAGCTTTTCTCCATCAATCGATAAATCTTCATTTCTTGTAAAAGCATTGAACATCACTTTTGTCTTCTGAAAGTTCATTTTTAATCCCACTTCTTTACTCTTGTCAGCAAGTTCCTGGATCATACTCTGTAGCTCTGATGGGGTAGTTGCAAAAATGACTATGTCATCAGCAAAACGAAGGTGGGTTAGATAATCTTCATTAATCTTTATCCCTTTGTTTTCCCAGTTCAGTGATTGAAAGACATTTTCCAATGTGGCATTAAAGAGCTTCGGAGATATGGTGTCACCTTGTCTCACTCCTTTTCCAATTTTTATGTGTGTTGTATTTTCAAACAGCCGAATCTTTGCACTTGCATTTTCATAGATGTTATTAATAATATTAATGTATGCATCTTCAATACCGCAGGATTTCAGAGCCATTGCAACTGCTGATGGTTTCACCGAATCAAAGGCTTTTTCATAATCGATAAAAGCCATGCACAATGAAAGTTCATATTCCCTCGCTCTTTCAATTAGTTCTCTCAGTACGTGGATATGATCTATTGTGCTGTAGCCACTACTGAATCCAGCTTGTTCTCTCGGTTGAGCCATGTCCAGTGTCACCTTCAAGCGGTGTGAAAGAACTTTAGTGAAGATTTTATAAACCACTGATAGGAGGCTGATAGGTCTGTAGTTCCTGAGATCCTCAATGTCACCTTTTTTATGTAGCAAGATCATTGTAGCGTTGTTCCAATCCTCAGGAATTTTCCCTTCATTAAGGCATCGAGTGACAATTTGGGCGAGTACTGTTTCGATTTCTCCACTTGCTTCTTGTATGATGTCTACAGTAATTCCATCTTCTCCTGGAGCTTTTCCCCGCTTCATGTTCTTGATTGCATGTGCAACTTCTGCTGGAAGGACTGGAAGAACTCTGGTACTGGTACCTTTCATGATGTCTGGAGTACATGTATCATCCCTTTCATATAATTTGGAGTAGAAATCTTTCACTCTTGTCAAAATTTCGCCTCTATTTCTTGTTACAGAACCCATCTTCTTTTCTCAGTGCCATAATCTGTTTTTTTCCCTTACTGAGATGTCCCTTTGCTATCTTTAGGCTTTGGTTGTTTTCAATTGCTTTCCTTACTAGTTCACAGTTGAATTTCCTTACGTCTTCAGTGATACTTTTTCGTACTGTCTTGCATAGCTCTATATATTCCACTTTGGAAGTCACATCTTCTTTAGTTGTCCTCATCTCTCTTCTTTTTTGCATCAGCATTTTGGTTTTTCCTGATAATTTGTTCACATACAATTTGTTCTTAGACCCAGCTAATTTTGTTGCTGTTTCCATAAGAGCTTTGGTTACTTTTCTGTTAACTTCAGAAATATCCACTTCTTCGAATGTTGGGCCTTCTAAAGCAGAGAATCTGTTCTTCAGTTCAATTTGAAGGTATTATGGTGTTTTTTAAGGTTGGTTATGTCAATACATTTTGTTTGTCTTATGAGCTTGCTACGTTCGAGTTTAGTGTTGAGGTGCATCTTACATCTTACCAATCTATGGTCACTGTCTGTGTTGAACTTGTTTAGCACACTGCAGTCTTCTATGACGAATTTTTTGTTACACATAATAAAATCAATTTCACTTGTCGTCCCATTTGGATGTCTCCATGTCCATTTCCTGTGTGGCTTTTTCTTGAAAAAGGAGTTCAAGATGAAAAACCCTTCTGCCTCTGCAAACTCTAAGAGAGTATTTCCACGCTGGTTTCTGTTGCCGTGACCGAATTTACCTACTGAAGTTTCATTCTGTTGCCGTTGCCCTATTTTTGCATTGAAATCTCCCATAATTATCTTCAAGTGCTGCTTACCTTTATTATTTAGATCACGAATTTCCTCATAAAATTCTTCAATTTCTTCTTCAGCATGACTTGTGGTGGGTGCATAAGTTTGAATAATCTGAGCCTGGTATCTTCGTGAGAGTTGGATAACAAGTCGTGCAGCTCTGTCAGAGGAACTTTCAACTTCTACAACTTTATCCTTCAGTTTCTTGTTTATTATAAATCCAACACCACTAGTTCTGCCAGTATCTGTCCCACGATAGTAGAAGAGATGTCCACTTTTCAGTTCAATGAGATCTTCTCCTTTTCTCCTTACCTCACTTAGCCCGACGATGTCCCACTTGATCCTTTGTAGTTCCTCTTCCAATTCAAGAAGCCTTGAATCAGAAGATAGGGAGCGTCCGTTATACATAGCCAAGGTCAGCATCAGATGGCAGGGGATGTAAGGTCAGGTGATGCGTAACATCACAGCCTCTCCTTGACAAATGTCAACCCCACCTTCTCGTGGTACATCCTGCTCCCACTAAAGGGGCTCTGACGACCGCCAATAGCGGTATAACTATACCATCGGGATTAGAGGAAATGCTATCCCACACTCACCAACCCGCTTGGCCAGCGGTGTGAGTTATGGCCAAACCCCTCCAAAATGACTCCACAACTTAAATCTTGGCCCTCAGTCTCCGGCAGCTGGAATGTACCTGGCCAAGGCAGCGGCCAGTGCGACATGAAGGCAGAGAATGCTAAGAATCCCCGGAGGACCGGACTAGGCTGCCATCTGATGTATATATATATACACACTGCTGGCCACCCAAAATGCAACACCAAGAAGGACACGAGATAGCAAAGCCAGATTTACTGGACACATAACAACAGATATAAAGATGAAACGATTGAGCTTACAGGCCCGTGCGACTTGCGGGACACGCAGACATCAATAGTTCATGTGGCCCCCATGGCTGGCAATAACAGCTGCTACACGCCGCGGCATCGAACAAAAGAGGCTTTGGATGTGGGTTTGGGGTATGTCGGACCAGGCTGCTTCCACATGTTGCCACAGTTCATCAGGCGTAGCCGCGGGTGGGGCTTGCCGAGCCACTCGGTTGCCGATCAGCGACCAGACATGTTCGATGGGCGACATATCGGGAGAACAGGCAGGCCATGGCAGCAGTGAGACCTGGTGGGTCGTAAAGAATTCTTGCACGATGCGTGCCACGTGCGGGCGCGCATTGTCTTGTTGAAACTTGGCTGCTGGCAGGTCCTGCAGGTAAGGAAGAACTACATGCTCCAAACCATCGGAGATGTAGCGGTAGCTGTTGAGTGTACCGGCGATGCGTACCAGAGGGGTGCGGGTGTCATATCCAATTGCGCCCCAAACCATAACGCCAGGCGACGGACCGGTATGGCGATGCATAATGCAGGCGCCATACAGTCTGTCGCCGTGGTGCAGCCACACGCGGATCCGACCATCGTGGTGTTGCAGGCAGAAGCGGGATTCGTCAGAAAAGACAATGTTGTGCCATTCTGTAGTCCAGTGCGGCATTCAACGGCCCACTACCGTCGCACTCGCCGGTGGTGTAACGTCAATGGTAATCGGAGCAACGGGCGCCGTGCGACAAGTTCCCGCTCCTGCAGACGACGTCGAACGTACGTGCTGACACAGGTTGTTGCGCAACACACCCTAATTACTGCGCTAACGTTCGTGATGTGGTGGTGCGAACCGTCAATGCCCACTGCACAACATGCCGTTGCTCTCGTTCGGTGGTGTGCCGCGGCGGCGGATATCGATCACGTCGGTCCGTCCGTCACTCCTGCACCCACCGAATCCATACTCGCCTCACAGTGGCTGGATGTCATCCCACACGGGCGACAATGTCTCGGTAAGAGAAACCGCTGTTGCGATAAGCCATTATTCGTCCTCTGTCGAACTCCGAAACGTGCTGGAATGACTGCTGTATTCTGCGACGAGGCATCAGGAAGCTTCCCACGCACAGGTCTGGCAGCACAACATACTTCCACTACTTACACCCCGCCTTCTGTGCACCCTTCTTATAATGCTTCTCGGTGTCGTGCCGGGCGCACATGATTTGCATATGCCCTGCAATGCTAATCGTTTGCATGTCCTCTCGCGGGCGACACATGCTGCGAATTTCAGGCCAATCGGATGCTTCCTTCTTGGTGTTGCATTTTGGGTGGCCAGCAGTGTATATATACAGGGGTCGCGCTGCCGATCACCATCTTCGCAATTTGCGAAAAAGAAATTGTTTTGGTGTTGGAAAAACAGCTTTGGCGATTTCCTTTTCATAGTGTTACAACACTTTTGCATAAAACATTTAATTTGGTGACTAAATTGGCGAAAAATTTAGAAAAGCCAGCGCAACCCCTGTGTGTACACACACACACACACACACACAGGATAATTCACAATGATTCATCCAATTTCAGATGACTGTATTTAATCTTTTTCTAAATATACAGCGATTAAATTTAAATAGGATAAAGAAAAAACTGTCTAAATTTTGTTTTCATACCTTATAAACACAAACTACGTTTAGGCGATAATCAAATTCCTGCAATACGTGATTAAGCATGTCTGTTGTCAACTACTGCAGAGCACTATGAATGTGAACTTTGAGTTCATCTAGCATTGTGGGCAATGGTGGCACATACACATTATCCTTAACATACCCTCATAAAAAAAAGTAGCAAGGGGTCAGATCCGGAGACCTGGTGGGCCACCTGTAGAGTGCCTTGTCGTCCTGTTCACGGCGACCAATCCAGCGGTTAGGAAGCTGTTCGTTAAGGTAACGGTGAACATCCATGTGCCAATGTGGTGGTGCTCCATCGAGCTGAAAGATGTGGTCATGTGAATCTTCATTTAATTGCGTAAATAGCCATATCACCAACACATCTAAATACGAGTGTCCTGTTACTGTTTGTTCCTGGAAAAAGAAAGGGCCGTAAACCTTTGCACGAGAAACCACGCAGGGCACACTGAGTTTAGATGAGTTGCACACAGTTTCAATTATTGCATCTGGGTTTTCCGTGCCCCATATGCGAATGCCATGATGGTTGACCTTGCCAATGAAATGGAATGTTGCCTCGTCATTAAACACCAGGTGTGAAGAAAATTCGTTGTCCTGCATGAAATTAGTGAAGCTCGCTCACTGATTTTTGTTGTCTTGCTTTAGGGCCTGCAACAGTTGCAACCTGTATGGTTTCATCAGCAGGTGCTTTTCAAAACCATGCATGTGTCGTCATTTGAGTCATCTTTGAGATTGGTGCAAAAATGAAGAGAAATTTGGGGGGATTAATGGGTGGGGGCTCGTTTTCCATTTGGGAACGGCATTACGTCTTTCAAAACTTTGTAAAACAGAAGTTAAACAGAGTCAAAAAGTTTTTTCCTGTAATCGTAATTTTTTTTCTCATGATGTTACCTTTGCCCATTATTGTTGAATATCATTTTATTACAAAAATGTTTGTATTACAGCATGTAACTGCGTGCAATGATTTCCGTAAACGGAAGTTAAGACGGCGCAAATATTTTCGTGTAATCTTTAGGCATTAGATTCTTCTGTGGATTTGAAGAATTCCGCCATTTCCATTATTATTTGGAGCATTCTCAAGATCAATGCACAACTGAACACAACTTTGGGGGATTGGTTGTGGGGGTTTCGCTTGAGGACAGAATTCCGTCTTTCGAAATCTAAAATGAAAGTTTGACAGAGCAAGATTTTTTCTGTAATTGTAATTTTGTTTTCTCTGTTGATGTTCCTTCTGCCCAGTATTGTTGTTAAATATTCTTTTATTCCGTAAATATTTGCATATCAGCTTAAAAATGGGGGAAAAAGTTTCCGAAAATGGAAGTTGGATGCAGCTAAGATTTCTTCCGCAATCGTAATTTTCCCCCTGCAATGTTCTCAATGTTCTGTGTTATTAAATGTTACTCCCCCCTCCCTCCCTCCCATAAATGTTTGCATTTAAGTTTGATAAGGGAGGGAAAATTCATAAGAATTTTTGCATGGTATTCAAAGTATAGTTATCTAAAATAGTGAAAGCTTCGATGTCGTGCATTATGGTCTTCAGGCTGCATTTCTTCGACGTGATGGATAAAATTGTCATCTGAGGGAATAAGAAGAAAAGGAAAGGGAAAATGAAGAAATGGGAAGAGAATGATATCAACAGAAAGTAAAATTATGCAATGAATGCTGTGCAGCTGCAGAGTCAACAAAATACAAACATGGCTGTTGAACTGGTTGAAATGAAAGTAATACAGGAGGAAACTTAAACTGATGTTCTAGCAATTACAACTACAAAACAAAGCAAAAAAAAATACTGTATTTGAACTGAACAATTGCATCTCTTACTGCATTATATTCACACTTTCTTGTCACATATTCTGATGTTTCATCCGGTTAAAAAGTTTAGCTTTTTTGTTTCTTGATCAGTCTCATGTATGCAAAACATGTCAAACAGTTGTTTGCAGCATTTTCAGTTTGTGACTGGCATAGTAAGTTGATTTCTTCGGGCTACTTTGAAAACTCTGTGTAATTTGTTCCACATTTTCCTTTGACACACATGGTCATCCTGCACTCTTCTCTTTGCACAGACATCTGGTTGTCGCGAACTGCTGATACCACCGACGAATGCTCTGAGCATCTGGCGCAGATCGATTTTGTAATGCTTATGAAAAGCTTGCCACCCAGTAACTACTGATTTACACTTCGCAAATTCCAGGACACAAAACCACACACACAGACACACACTCACACGTGTGTGTGCGTGCGTGCGTGCGTGTGTGTGCATGTGCATGCGCATGTGTGCTTTCTGTTGTGTGGTCGCCATTTTTCACAATGACAGTCTTTCACTGAGGCGCAGATACATGGGTTACATTGTGCCATCTAGCATTTACATTCATAAACTCGACGTTTCTTTTCGTTTTAATGTGGTACGCTATTATTGCCTTGATTTTTATGGAGCTATGATCTAATGAAATTGGATGAATCATTTTGAATTACCCTGTGTATCTTGGCCCTCAGTCTCCGGCAGCTGGAATGTACTTGGCCCGGGCAGTGGCCAGTGCTGCATGAAGGCAGAGGGTGCTAAGAATCACTAGAAAACTGGACTAGTCTGCCATCCGATGCTGACCTTGGCTACGTTTAATGGACAATCTCTATCTTCTGATTTAAGCTTCTTGAATTGGAGGAGGAACTCCAAAGGGTCAAGTGAGACATTGTTGGGCTAAGTGAGGTAAGAAGAAAATGAGAAGATCTCATTGAACTGAAAAGTGGACATCTTTACTATTATCGTGGGACAGATACTGGCAGAACTAGCGGTGTTGGATTTGTAATGAACAAGAACTAAAGGACAGTATTCCAGAAGTTGAAAGTTCCTCAGACAGAGCTGCACAACTCTTTATCCAACTCAGAAAGATACCAGGCTCAGATTATTCAAACTTGTGCGCCCACCACAAGTCATCCTGAGGAAGAAGTTGAAGAATTTTACGAAGAAATTCGGCAAGCAGCATTTGAAGATCATTATGGGTGATTTCAGTGCAAAAATAGGGCAACAGAATGAAATTTCGATAGGGTAATTCGGACATGAGAACAGAAACCAGTGTGGAAATACTCTCGTATAGTTTGTAGAGGCTGAAAGGTTTTTCATCATGAACTCCTTTTTCAAGAAAAAAACACATAGGAAATGGACATGAAAGCATCCCAATGGAATGGCAAGTGACATTGATTTTTGACGATGATGGGCAAAACACATAACAATATTAACAAATAAAGGTAACTTGATCACACTAGTCATTGGCATGATGAAGACCTAAGATAAGGTCGAAAGCTCCCAACTTACGAACTTTCTTGTAAAAGTTTTTCATTTAACGTAACTAGCGTGATCAAGTTACCTTTATTTGACATTGATTTTATTATGTTTAACAAAAAACTTGTCATTGAAGACTGCAGTGTGCTGAACAGATTCAACACGGGAAGTGATCATAGAATGGTGAGGTGTAAGATGCACATCAACTCTAAACTCGAACGTGGCAAGCTCATGAAACAAACAAAATGTATTGACATGACCAATCTTAAAAAGCATCACAATACCTTCAAATTGGAACTCAGGAACAGATTCTCTGCTTTAGAAAGCCTAACATCAGAAGAAGTGGACATTTCTAAATTTAACAGAAAACTCACCAAGGCTCTTATGGAAACAGCAAGAAAAATAGGTGGTACTAAAAACAAGTTGCGTATGAAGAAAATATCAGGAAAAACAAAAATGCTGATGCAAAACAGAAGAGAAATGAGGACAAATATAGAAGATGTAACTTCCAAAGTCGATACATAGAATTATGCAAGACAGTGCGAAAAAGTATCACAGAAGACATAAGGTAATTCAATTGTGAACTAGTGAGAAAAGCAATTGAAAACAACCAAAGCCTGAAGAGATCAAAGGGACGTCACAGTAAGGGAAGAAAACAGATTATGGCACTAAGAAAAGAACATGGTACTGTAACAAGAAATACAGGCAAAATTTTGACAATTTCTACTCAAAACCATATCAAAGGGATGATACATCTACTCCATACATTATGAAAGGTACCAGTACCAAAGTCCCTTCAGTTCTTCCGACAGAAAGTGCACATGCAATTAAGCGCGTGAAATGGGGAAGAGCTCCAGGAGAAGATAGAATTACCGTAGACATTATGCAAAAAGCAAGTGGAGAAATTGAAACTAGACTTGCCAAAGTTTGCACTAGATGTCTTAATGTAAGGAAGATTCCTGAGGATTGGAACAATGCTACAATAATCCTGCTACATAAAAAAAGTGAAAATTGAGGATCTCAGGAACTACAGGCCCATCAGCCTCCTATCAGTGGTTTATAAAATCTTCACTAAGGTTCTTTCTCATCACTTGAAGATAACACTGGACATGGCTCAACTGAGAGAACAAGTTGGATTCAGGAGTGGTTACAGCACTATATATCATATCCATGTACTGATAGAACTAAATGAAAGAACAAGAGAATATGAGCTCCCATTATGCATGGCTTGTATTGATTATGAAAAGGCCTTTGATTCTGTGAAACCATCAGCGGTTACGATGGCTTTGAAATCCTGCAGTGTTAAAGATTCGTACATTAGCATTATTAATAACTTCTATGAAAATGCAAGTGCAGAGGTTCGACTATTTGAAGATACAGCACCAATAAAAATTGAAAAGAGGGTGAAACAAGGTGACACCATATCTCCCAAACTCTTTAATGCCATATTACAAAATGTCTTTCAGTCATTGAACTGGGAAAACAAAGGAATAAAGATTAACGAAGATTATTTAACTCACCTTTGTTTTGCTGATGACGTAGTTATTTCTGCAAATGCCAATTCAAAACTGCAGAGTATGATCCAGGAACTTGCTGACAAGAGTAAAGAAGTGGGGTTAAAAATAAACTTTAAGAAGACAAAAGTGATGTACAATGCTTTTGCAATAAATGAAGATTTATCGATTGATGGGGAAAAGCTGGAGATAACCAATACCTACATTTACTTTGGACAGCAGATATCAAGTGAGGGTTGCATTGATGAAGAAATTAACAGGCATATAAAACTTGGTTAGAGAGCTTTTTGAAGAAACAGTACAATTTTTAATAGCAAAATGCTATTATGTCTTAAAAGAAAAGTGTTTAATCAATGCATTCTTCCAGTGCTTACATACAGAGCAGAGATGTGGACCTTAACTAAAAAAGGCATACAAAGGCTGCAGACAACTGAAAGCAGCTTGAGGAGATGCATGGTTGGTGTAACCAGGAGATATAAGAAGAGGAACTCATGGATAAGGACAATGAAAAAAGTGGAAGATGTCATGATCAGAGTAAAATCCCTAAAATGGTAATGGACTGGACTTATTGTCAGATGGACGGACCACCAATGGGCAACCAAAATTTTAGACTGGATTCTAATGGTCAGGAAAAAACCCAAAAGAAGAAGACCACATTGGAGATGAGTGGATAGAGTGACTTGGAGGAGACTGGTGTAAGATAGACCCTTGTGGAAGAAACTTGGGGAGACCTTCATCCATCAGTGGATTGATAATGGTTGACAATGATGATGATGATATATATATCATCATCATCATATATATATATATATATGCTGGACGAAGGTCTCCCCAAGTTTCTTAAACAACAGTCTGTCTTGTGCCAGACTCCTACATGTTACTCCCGCATACTTTCGAATTCCATCCACCTATCTCACATGTGGTCTTCTTCTGGGTCTTTTCTTGTCCTTTGGAATCCAGTCTAAAATTTCAGCTGTTCATCGATGGTCTGTCTTTCTGGCAATATGCCCAGCCCATTGCCATTTCAGGGATTTTACTCTGATCATGATGATGTCTTTCACTCTTGTCATTTTTCTGATCCACGAGTTCCTCTTCTTACCTCTCCTGGTTACACCAAGCATGCCTCTCTCCATGCTTCGTTGAGTTGTCTGTAGTCTTTGTATGTCTCTTTTAATTAAGGTCCACATCTCTGCACTATATACGTAAGCACTGGAAGGACGCATTGATCAAACATTTTTTCTTTTAAGACATAATGGCATATTGCTCTTGAAAATTATACTGTTTCTTCCAAAAGCTCTCCAGGCAAATTTTATACACCAATTAATTTCTTCATCAATGCAACCCTCACTTGATATCTGCTGTCCAAAGTAAATGTAGGTATTGTTTATCTCCAGCTTTTCCCCATCAATCGATAAATCTTCATTTTTTGTAAAAGCATTGTACATCACTTTTGTCTTCTGGATGTTCATTTTTAATCCCACTTCTTTACTCTTGCCAGCAAGTTCCTGGATCATGCTCTGCAGCTCTGATGGGGGTAGTTGCAAAAATGACTACATCATCAGCAAAACGAAGGTGAGTTAGGTAATCTCCATTAATCTTTATCCCTTTGTTTTCCCAGTTCAGTGATTGAAAGACATTTTCCAATGTGGCGTTAAAGAGTTTGGGAGATATAGTGTCACCTTGTCTCACTCCCTTTCCAATTTTTATGGGTGCTGTATTCTCAAATAGCCGAATCTTTGCACTTGCATTTTCATAGATGATATTAATAATATTAATGTATGCATCTTCAATACCGCAGGACTTCAAAGCCATTGTAACTGCTGATGGTTTCACCGAATCAAAGGCCTTTTCATAATCGATAAAAGCCATGCATAATGGAATTTCATATTCCCTCGCTCTTTCAATTAGTTCTCTCATTACGTGGATATGATCTATTGTGCTGTAGCCACTCCTGAATCCAGCTTGTTCTCTCGGTTGAGCCATGTCCAGTGTTAATTTCAAGCGGTGTGAAAGAACTTTAGTGAAGATTTTATAAACCACTGATAGGAGGCTGATAGGTCTGTAGTTCCTGAGATCCTCAATGTCACCTTTTTTATGTAGGAGGATCATTGTAGCATTGTTCCAATCCTCAGGAATCTTCCCTTCATTAAGGCATCGAGTGAAAACTTGGGCGAGTACTGTTTCAATTTCTCCACTTGCTTCTTGTATGATGTCTACAGTAATTCCATCTTCTCCTGGAGCTTTCCCCCGCTTCATGTTCTTGATTGCATGTGCAACTTCTGCTGGTAGGGCTGGAAAAACTCTGGTACTGGTACCTTTCGTAATATCTGGAGTACATGTATCATCCCTTTCATATAGTTTTGAGTAGAAATCTTTCACTCTTGTCCACATTTCACCTCTATTTCTTGTTACAGAACCATCTTCTTTTCTCAGAGCCATAATCTGTTTTCTTCCCTTACTCAGATGTCCTTTTGCCCTCTTCAAACTTTGGTTGTTTTTAATTGCTTTCTTCACTAGTTCACAGTTGAATTTCCTTACATCTTCGATGATACTTTTTCGTGCCATCTTGCATAGCTCTATATATTCCACTTTGGAAGTCACCTCTCTTTTAGTTGTCCTCGTCTCTCTTCTTTTTTGCATCAGAATTTTTTTTTCCTGATAATTTGTTCTTATGCAACTTCTTCTTAGTACCAGCTATTTTTGTTGCTGTTTCCATAAGAGTGTTGGTTAGTTTTCTGTTATCTTCAGAGATGTCCACTTCTTCCGATGTTAGACCTTCTAGAGCAGAGAATCTGTTCCTCAGTTCCAATTTGAAGGTATTATAATGTTTTTTGAGATTGGTCATGTCAATGCACTTTGTTTGTTTTATGAGCTTGTCATGCTCGAGTTTAGCGTTGAGGTTCATCTTACATTGTACCATTTTATATACATGGAGAGAGAGAGAGAGCTTTCCCATATTTAGTACTTTTCAGTCTATGTCACAGTGTGGTGGTAATTAAAGGATATTACGACTGGATTATAGGACATATGAGAATGTTCTCTGGAAGACTGCATCCAAATCTGAGGTGGAAGTTACTTGTGTTGAGTGGTTATTGTAATGAGATAATTTTCTAGTACCTAGAAGGTGTTTCTAGTATTAATGAGTATTTTTCTAGTTCAAAAATATTTGTGCAAATTTGATTCCGTGTAATGTCTTTAAATTATTCTTAAATGCAATGAAAATTCTGCCTCCATCCTCCTTCATTCTACCTTTCTTGTGTGCAAAGGGATTATAGAATTTCAAAGTGGTGCCACAGCTGTAAGTGGGTTTCACAGACAAGAGCCACATAAATTTTCTTCTAGGTATTGTTTTGTGCTGGTGCATTCCATTTCATCTGAATCATTTTGTCTGGTGGATATATTTGGCTGCTATGTGTTTGTGCCCAATTTGTTGCTTGCCTTGCTGCATCAGAGTATGCTAGTACCACCTTTTGATAATTTTTGTTACTGTTCTGAGTTTTCTGGGAGGTGGTTCCTTTATTTCTTTTTCCATTATTTTTTAGCTATAACTTTTGTTTTTCTGTTTTTAATTGTAATTTACAAAGGTATAATGGAAAAAGAAATGAAAGAGCCACCTCTCAAGAAGCCCAGAATAGTGCAAAAGCTGAGAAAAGATACACTACTAGTTATAATGAGGCAAGCAACCAAACCGGCACAAACATGTGGACAAACAAAAATGTGTCGAATAAAAAGAGCCCTCCAGAAAACTCACGAATACCTATAAAATGTTGACATAAATGAGGAGCTGTGAAAAGCACTTCAAGATTGTGTTGAAACTTTGTGTTTTCATGTGTGAAATAAACCACAAGAATATAATGACCACAAAACTGTTTGATCAAGTTGATAATCAGCATCTAATTGATGTAATACTTCCAAGGGTAACTAGCCATTCAAGCTTCCTTAGTAGAAACAAACCCAAAGGGTATAAGCATACAAATATACCCTATAAAAAACATTAGAAATAGTACTCAGTACAGCATGTGAAATCACAGGATTAAGTAGAAATTATTTTAAAACAGTTACTATATTTTGATAGCAGTTTCAATTAAAAAATACTTCATTTCAAACATGTTTCAACTTAGCATATTTTGTATCTCACTGAGATTTTTTTGTTTGACTTCAGGAATTTTTCATGTGTGTTACTGATGGCTTTAGATCTCAACATGGGACATACCATGTGTGTACTGGTAGTTTCATAAATGCTGACATACCCACGAGCCCCCCCCCTCCTCCTCCTAAGCCTCAAAGAGATTAAGAACGACGTACGTCAACTCATTTGTCTATCTATGTAATGTATATCTGTCTATCTTATGCACTATATATATATACTATTAAAAAGAGACAAATGCAATAACAATTTTTTAACCTAAATTCCAAAAACAACATAGTAAAACTCATATACTGGCAGGTATCAGTAAAAAGCTGATAAAAAATAGCAAACTGAATGTAGAAAGTGTCGAGAATGCCGAGCCTTGGCTTTATCAAGGACCAGCAAAACTCTGCATTTTCTCACTTCCGCAAAGACCTAGTTGGAAATGGGTTTCTGCAAAGCCATAGATGCAAGTAATATGCCCACCCAAATTTTTTTTTTTAAATATATTACAACCTCCTCAGAGTTGCATGTCAAAACACAAGATAAATATTATTTTTGCATGCATCTATAGCTTTCCTGGCCCAACCCATGCTCATCATCTGCTACTAAAACACAGAAAAATGATTACAAAAAAACACAAGTTGAGAGAGTGACTGATTGAATCATAAGGATTATTCAGTAATATCACAAATGCCAAGTAACCTAGCCGCCTAAGAGAGAATTTAAACTAGTATAGCAATACTAAAGTATTACATATTCTAATGTTTTGCAGTGAAAAAACGCTTATTCGAAAATACCATATAATAAAAAATATTTTTTTAAAAAGAACAGATTCCTGAAAGTGAACTGGAATATAGAACTCCCTTCTCCTCAACAACTGACAGCACATGAACAAAAAAAAATAATAAATGATAAAAACAAACTGAAAAAGGCTTTGTGAAGATTATAGGATTCTAACAATTAGTTGCAATATATACAAAGTATTCCAGAAGTGCTTTAAGTGCTTAATAATGTACAATTATGTTCTTTCCGACATTGAAACACATCTTTGACTTCAAGAACAAAAAAACTGCCAGCTACTTAGCCCAAGTGCCCTAAATAACGCTAAAATTCCAGGTAAAGTGTAAGCTAAAAAAACACAAAGTTTATAGACATGCACGCACCTAATTGCCTTATGTGAAAAAAAGAAAAGACAACTTAAAAAGTTATTAAATAGAACTTGGAACTCCCAAACTACAAGAACAAAGAAGAGATCTTACCTCTTATGTAACTTTTCAGCCACTGAAGTAAAAAAAAACATGGCCAAACTTTTTTCCCCCTAACTTTATCTTTGGCCATATATATATGTAAAGAGCAGAGACAAAAACAAAAGATATTACCTAAGAAGTTAATACAAAATTTGCAAAATAACCTGAAGATCAAGACGCGCACCGCAGCAGTCACGAAAATTCAGAATTCACATACTATTAAGAAGAGACAGAAGCAAAAGCAATTTTTTAACCAATATTTCAAAAATAACATAGTAAAACTCATATACAGTCAGGTATGAGTAAAAAGAGGATAAAATAAAAGCAAACTGAATGTAGAAAGTGTCGAGAATGCCGAGCCTTGGCTTTATCAAGGACCAGCAAAACTCTGCATATTATATATATATATATAGTATGTGTGTATACCCAAGAGCAGAGTCAAAGACAAAATTTCACCTAAGAATTTAAAACTAAATTTGTTAAAAAACCTGAAGATCGTGACGCGCAACGCAGCAGTTATGAATTTTCAGAATTCACATGCTATTAAGAAGAGACAGATGCAAAAGAAAATCTTTATCTGGTACTAAAACAACTAAGAAATACTCAAAAACCAACAGGTATGAGTAAAAAAAAGTAAAGTAATAGCAACCTGAATGTAGAAAGTGTCAAGAATGCCGAGCCTTGGCTTTATCAAGGACCAGCAAAACTCTGCATTTTCTCTTTTCCACAAAGACCTAGTTGGAAATGGGTTTCTGCAAAGCCATAGATGCAAGTTTAAAGCCCACAAAAATATTTTTTATAATTAACATAACTTCCTCAGAGTTGCATGAGGAATCATTAGTTAAAGTTTTTGCATGCATCTATAACTTTCCTAGCCCAACCCACGCTCGTCATCTACCACAAAAAACAGAAAAACGATTACAAAAACCACAAGTTGTGAGAGTGTCTGAATAAGCCATCAGAATTATTCAGCTAAGAACACGTTGCCAAGCAACCTAAGAGAGATTTTAAACATGAATAACAGGGCCAAAGTACTACAAAATCTTATGCTTTGTGGTGAAAAAAGCTTTATCCAAAATGCCATAAAATAAGAAACAAAAGAATATTTTTTTTTTTTTGTAATGAGATTCCTAAAAGTAAACAGGATTTTGGTACCCACAACTTTCTCAACAACTGACATCACAAGAAAAAAATTATAATAATAAAAATAAAATGCTTTGGAAAAAATTATATGAAGTTAACTATTAGTTGCAATATTTACAAATATTCCAGTAGTGCTTTAAGAGTATAATCATGTAGATATTATGTTCCTACCAACAATGATGTTTTTCATCGTTGACAACAGAAACAATAAAACGGCTAACTACTCAAACAAAGTGCCCAAAATCACGCTAAAATTCCAAGTTATGTGAAAGAGAAAAAAACTCAAAAAGTTAGTAAAAATGCTTGCTTCTAACTCTTGATGCTAAAAAACTAAAATTTCCGCCAAGAATGTTCATTAATTAAACTTAGAACGAAGTAAGTATAAGAACAAAGATGAGAGCTTACCTTCTAAGCCACACTTGCAGTTCAAGTGTCAAAAAAACATGGCCGAACTCCCTTCTCGGCCGCTCCCAGAAGCAGGGGGGTGGTGGGGGAGGTTCCCAACTTTGCTCTGCATAAAAGACCCTGCCCGTTAAATTTCTACCAAGAGAATTATACAACTAAGAATTAAGTCCTGCTTGTCCAGATAGAGTAGAATAACTCTCCAGAATACATGAAAAATATTATCAAATACACTAGTAGTGTATACATATAAAGGTTATTAAATACACTAGTAGTGTATTTAATAACCTTTATATGTATTTAATTACCTTAGTGTACTTCTACAGACACTTCAAGTTCCTATTTATTTTAACGTAAGTTTTTCTATTTTTAGGATAGTTATTCTAGTGAGCGAATACCTAGTTTACTTTTTATCATTGTTGGTAGGAACATAATATCTACATGATTATACTCTTAAAGCACTACTGGAATATTTGTAAATATTGCAACTAATTGTTAACTTCATATAATTTTTTCCAAAGCATCTTTTTATTTTTATTATTGTAATTTTTTTCTTGTGATGTCAGTTGTTGAGAAAGTTGTCGGTTCCAAAATCCTGTTTACTTTTAGGAATCTCATTATAAATAAAAAAAAAATTATTCTTTTGTTTCTTATTTTATGGCATTTTGGATAAAGCTTTTTTCACCACAAAGCATAAGATTTTGTAGTACTTTGGTACTGTTATTCATGTTTAAAATCTCTCTTAGGCGGCTAGGTTGCTTGGCAACGTGTTCTTTAGCTGAATAATTCTGATGGCTTATTCAGACACTCTCACAACTTGTGGTTTTTGTAATCGTTTTTCTGTTTTTTGTGGAAGATGACGAGCGTGGGTTGGGCCAGGAAAGTTATAGATGCATGCAAAAACTTTAACTAATGATTCCTCATGCAACTCTGAGGAAGTTATGTTAATTATAAAAATATTTTTGTGGGCTTTAAACTTGCATCTATGGCTTTGCAGAAACCCATTTCCAACTAGGTCTTTGTGGAAGTTAAAAAATGCAGAGTTTTGCTGGTCCTTGATAAAGCCAAAGGTCAGCATTCTCGACACTTTCTACATTCAGGTTGCTATTACTTTTTCTCCTTTTTACTCATACCTGTTGGTTTTTGAGTATTTCTTAGTTGTTTTAGTACCAGATAAAGATTTTTTTCATCTGTCTCTTCTTAATAGTATGTGTGTATACAGGCACATACCTACACACATATATATACCCCCCTCCCCCATCCGCCCTTGAACAGGAATTACTGGGGCTTTGTAAAGCAGTGTTTTCATCTGGGTTTGCTGAGTTCAGTAGTCTTGAATTCATTAATTTTATTTACATTTAGCTTTTGTGTATCCACAATGCAAATTTGTGTGTGTGGTAAAATTCCTGTTTATGTTAGTGGCTTGAGTACATGCATTTAATTTTTTTTTTTTTCCTCACTGCGTTTCACCAAAAATTTAGCTTTTCTTAAAAAGATTCCTCAAGATCCTCATTTTGAGATAAAACACACATTCAACATACCTGTTTTGGCTTCTGGTCGACCTTTAATTCTTGCACTATTTTAGGCCAGTTGGGATTGCAAGTGAAATGATAAACAAATCATATCTTCCACATTATCACATATACTTCATCACTTCTTGCATTCTTTTATGTATTTACCCTGTCCCACCATTGTAGTTCAAAGAAAATATTAATTGACCTGGTGTAATAGTTGACTTAGAGTTTTTGTTGATTAAGCTTTAAGATTTTTTTTCAGCATGAAACCTTTTGGCTGAAATATCATTTGTAGTTGTTCCAGTAGTATGATTTGTTTTAATTCAAAATTACATTCATCTTCTCCTTTTCAAAATATTAGTGTATTACAACATATTGAGTGGTGTGTAACCAGTATTCTTTGGAAAGTGTTGTTTTTAGTAGAATTTCTCTTGTTCCACATTCTTCATCTGTTCAAATAACTACCACTTTAGATGTTTGAGTCGGGTTGAATGATTATTTCAGCTCATTAACTGTTTTTTTATCTGCTCAAATAAAATTGTTGTGATATAGAGACATATTTTCATTTGTGTTCAGAAACTCTGGATGTGTTTTACTTTCCCAGTAGAGCATAAGTAGTAAATGATGTAGTATTAATAATTTAGTTTGCACCACATAATTTCATTATCATCCAGCTTGTTTTTCTTGTGGTTATCAACAAATCTATCTGCAAAAATTTGTTTCTAAGTCTATTGGAAGCAAATTATTACTCTGGTTGTCACCTGCCCTTTGATTTTGAAAAAATAAATTGTAGCCTTTTTTCTGTTATCTTTCTGTAGCCAAATGATGGCATTTGGAAACTTTAGTTATACTACAGAGGGTGAGGCGAAAGTTTTGCAATATTTGGATCACTTTGTCTTCATACATACCTTTACAACGAAAGCTAACTAGCATTCAAAATATAGGCCATCATGCTGCACCGTCTTTAGCCATCTGTCTGCCAGTTCTTCATTTCCAGAGTGGTACCAGTTCTTGTCCTTCGAGGTAATGAACTCCACCCCAGCTGCCACCTCCTCCTGATTGTTGAAGTGCTGCCCGCGAAGGAAGTGGGCCATGGACTGGAATAAGTAATAATCGATGGGGCAAGGTCCACACTGTATGCTAGGTATGGCATCAGTTCGATGTCGTCAAGTTCCTGGAGTTTTGCCCGGGTCTTTTATGCGGTATGAGGCCAAGCATCATTCTGCTGTAGGAGAGCATGCTTTCTGTTCACCAGTGCTGAATACCTCTCCAAAATGACATACATTCACTCCTGCTGTTCAGAGTGGAGGTTGGCGTTGATAGTTCGACCATCTGGAACAAATTCGTAATGGATTATCCCCTCGAAATTCCACCAGACGCAGAGCATCACCTTGTGCTCGAAGCGCCCACATTTGGCACCATGTTCAGGAAGCTGGCCCGGGCTCAACCACTGCCATTGTGTGTTAGGATTACAGAAATAGACCCACTTTTCATTGCATGTTACAATTTTCTTGATGAAACATACATCGCGCAGGTTTTCTAGGAGTTTCATGCACACTTCCACTCAGCGGTTTGCTTCAGCTGGCGTCAGCTCATGAGAGACAATGCAGCAGCTCCTGTAGACCTTGCCGAGGTCCTGAAGGTGACAAACCACAGTGGTCTGGGATATGCCCAGTTTGTCTGTTAATCTCAGAGTGCTGTTTGTTGGATTTGCCTCTACGGCCTGGCGCGCACAGCCTCTGAATCCACGGTTCGCAGCCTTCCTGACCTTGGCTGATTGAGATTTCTGTCACCTGAACAAAATTTTTTGAACCATCTGGTTGCAGTGCTGTGGTCCACAGAACCTTCCTCTTTCCCATGACAAATGTTTCGTGTTGCTTGAACAGCGTTATGGCCGAGTTCAAACTCGTAAAGCAAAAGTTCCCTAATTAGCCGGTTGTGGCTGTTCATCTTTCAGGTATCCCAACCACAGACAGAACAACGACATGCAATGCTGTTTACAGCGATGACTACCACTTTATATCCCTTTCGACTGACTGCAGTGTGCAACTTGAACTAGTTTTAAACACCTGACCTACCCGGCGCAGCACATGTGTTTATGCAAATATTGCAAAACTTTTGACACACCCTCTGTAAACTATGCTATTCTAAAAGTGTAGTGAATGTGTGCCACTTCCATAAAGTAAACTGAAAAAGAGTTCTAATGGTTATATATTTCTTTTGTTTTCACAATGCAGAGCTTCTACTTCTTTATCTTTTCATTTTGAGCTACTGTAATGGCAATGTGTTTTCACCATTTTTCCAACATAAAGTGGTTAACTTGGTACATAATTTGTTTCAGTGTTATAGAAGAAACTAGGATTCTCTTTTTGTTCTCATTCATACATGCTTGCTGTTTCTGTGGTAACTATCATTTTCTCTTTGTTCTGTAGCTTCTGCAGTTCTTGACCTTGTGGTAGAAACTCTGTTAGCTCTTTCTGTTGTCTAGCTCCCTCAATTTCACCAAACAATGATGCTGTGATAGACATTTTATCAGCTTCTTTTCTCCACCATTTTGCATCATTGTTTCTGTTGCTTTAACTTCGGCCATTAGTTTCTTTCCTTTCCAGTTTAGTTTTTAGTTGTTACAGTCAAATCTCGATTGAATGAACTTCAAGGGACCAACCCTCTTGTACATAAAATCCCGGAATTCGCTAAATCAAGGAAGCCTTTCGAATTAAACATTCAACTTAAGTTAGTGTTCATAACAGGATACGTAAGCAGCTAAGTTCTCTGTCTTTCAGTGAAATTTAAATTACTATAGTTCTTTTAATTACAAAACTTGTTATAAAAGGGTACACATTTACTTTGCATATTAAATACATAATTCATAGATATTAGACTTAAATATGTAGCATAACAATTTAAGTGTGCTTTAAAATTACGAGAGAACTACGATCTTTGATTCTTTTTTTCCGAGCATTTAGCTTCTTAAATAATGATTTTGGTATTATAAAGTGCATGAAGCAGAACATCAATTAGTACTAATTAACTTGTAAAAACAGAATACGCGTTGAATACCTTTTTGCACTGTAGAAGAGAAATGCTTTAGGGAAGATTGCTTATTCTTTTCTGAACGTTTAGCTTTATAAATTGAAACTTCAATTTTATGAAAACTTCATCCTTAATGTCGAAGCACATCAAGTAGTTTTTAACACATTCTATACCATTAGCAGCATCACTAAAGCAGCTAACTTTCGGTTCTGTTTCATCGTCTTCTTCAGAATCTGTTGCATTTAGTACGATCTGTTCATCCAAAACATCAAGGGCTTGCATTTGCAGGTATGCACATTTGCATCACAATCAACATAATCGGAAAACACAATACCTGATAAGGCAATTTCATTCCATTCTGCTAGATCGTCATCCGCAAAATTATCAGCAGGATTTTTGGTATTGGACCCATTTTCTTCTTGTTCACAACCTGAGAAGCCTGCTTTGTTAAAGCAGTTTTTAATGGTATCCGTTGTAACTGCATTCCACGAATCGCACGAAATGCATTGCATCGAGAATGTTAATTTTAGATGCAGCATCCTTTGCATCGATAACAGAAAGTACTTTTCGCATGAGAAGCTTTCGATAATGGGCTTTAAAATACCTAATAACACCCAGATCCAGCTGTTGCAATTCACTAATACAATTTGCTGGGGAAAAAATTACTTGAACATTTTTCGGATTTTCTTTTTTTGCTGAGGATGCGCAGTACACTGATAAATTAATAAGAGGATTTTTCTCTTTTTTGCCTGCATCTGAGTATCCAAGGCTTTTACATAATTTTTGAATAAAGCTGTGGTAACCCACAACATTTTATTTGCTTCATATTTGGTGGGCAAAGATTTTACATTTTTGAAGCAAGGTGGTTTAGCAGAATTTGCCTATAACTAATAGCTGCAGTTTTTCTGATCCGTCTGCATTGCCAGCTAGAACAGTGATTCTGTCTTTGGATTTCTCTCCCCCACGGCAGATGTCATTTCGAAAACACAAAAACACAGTGTTTTATCTGGCTGCAGGTTATAAAACTGTCCAGTTTCATCAACATTAAAAGTGTTACACAGCATATCATCATCTTCATCATTGTCAACCATTATCAATCCACTGCTGGACGAAGGTCTCCCCAAGTTTCCTCTACAACGGTCTGTCTTGTGCCAGTCTTCTCCATGTCACTCCCGCATACTTTCGAATTTCATCCACCCATCTCCCATGTGGTCTTCTTCTGGGTCTTTTCCTGTCCCTTGGAATCCAATCTAAAATTTCGGCTGTCCATCGATGGTCTGTCCTTCTGGCAGAATGTCCAGCCCATTGCCATTTCAGAGATTTAACTCTGATCATGATGTCTTCCACTCTTGTCATTTTTCGGATCCACGAGTTCCTCTTCTTATCTCTCCTGGTTACACCAAGCATGCACCTCTCCATGCTGCTTTGAGTTGTCTGCAGCCTTTGTATGTCTCTTTTAGTTAAGGTCCACGTCTCTGCACCATATGTAAGCACTGGAAGGATGCACTGATCAAACACTTTTCTTTTAAGACATAATGGCATATTGCTCTTGAAAATTATGCTGTTTCTTCCAAAAGCTCTACAGGCAAGTTTTGTACGCCGATTAATTTCTTCATCAATGTGACCCTCACTTGATATCTGCTGTCCAAGATAAACGTACGTGTCTGTTATCTCCAGCTTTTCTCCATCAATCGACAAATCTTCATTTCTTGTAAAAGCATTGAACAGCACTTTTGTCTTCTGAAAGTTCATTTTTAATCCCACTTCTTTACTCTTGTCAGCAAGTTCCTGGATCACACTCTGCAGCTCTGATGGGGTAGTTGCAAAAATGACTGCGTCATCAGCAAAACGAAGGTGGGTTAGATAATCTTCGTTAATCTTTATCCCTTTGTTTTCCCAGTTCAGTGATTGAAAGACATTTTCCAATGTGGCATTAAAGACCTTCGGAGATATGGTGTCACCTTGTCTCACTCCCTTTTCAATTTTTATGTGTGTTGTATTTTCAAACAGCCGAATCTTTGCACTTGCATTTTCATAGATGTTTTTAATAATATTAATGTATGCATCTTCAATACCGCAGGATTTCAGAGCCATTGTAACTGCTGATGGTTTCACCGAATCAAAGGCTTTTTCATAATCGATAAAAGCCATGCACAATGGAAGTTCGTATTCCCTCGCTCTCTCAATTAGTTCTCTCAGTACGTGGATATGATCTATTGTGCTGTAGCCACTCCTGAATCCAGCTGGTTCTCTTGGTTGAGCCATGTCCAGTGTTACCTTCAATCGGTGTGAAAGAACTTTAGTGAAGATTTTATAAACCACTGATAGGAGGCTGATAGGTCTGTAGTTCCTAAGATCCTCAATGTCACCCTTTTTATGTAGCAGGATCATTGTAGCGTTGTTCCAATCCTCAGGAATCTTCTCTTCATTAAGACATCGAGTGAAAATTTGGGCGAGTACTGTTTCAATTTCTCCACTTGCTTCTTGTATGATGTCTACAGTAATTCCATCTTCTCCTGGAGCTTTTCCCCACTTCATGTTCTTAATTGCATGTGCAACTTCTGCTGGGAGGACAGGAAGAACTCTGGTACCTTTCATGATGTCTGGAGTACATGCATCATCCCTTTCATATAATTTGGAGTAGAAATCTTTCACTCTTTTCAAAATTTCGCCTTTATTTCTTGTTACAGAACCATCTTCTTTTCTCAGTGCCATAATCTGTTTTCTTCCCTTACTGAGATGTCCCTTTGCTATCTTTAGTCTTTGGTTGTTTTCAATTGCTTTCCTCACTAGTTCGCAGTTGAATTTCCTTACGTCTTCAGTGATACTTTTTTGTACTGTCTTGCATAGCTCTATATTTTCCACTTTGGAAGTCACATCTTCTTTAGTAGTCCTCATCTGTCTTCTTTTTTGCATCAACATTTTGGTTTTTCCTGATAATTTGTTCACATGCAACTTGTTCTTAGACCCAGCTAATTTTGTTGCTGTATATACCCTACAATAATTACATATACCCTACAATAATTTGTGGCAACTGTTCATTTTTCCACATTTGTGCCTTCACGGGATCAACACATTTGCTTTTGCCGGATAGAGCTCCATACACTGTGGTATATTTTTGCTTAAAACAATCAATCCATTCATTTGAGGCAGTGAATTCTTTATTTGAAGTCTCTGGGCAAGATGAACTGCTTTTTCCTTCAGAAGTGATCCACTAATACGCAAATTACTAGCTTGTGTTTGTTATAACCAAGTGACGAGAGCGTTTGCCAACTCATTCAGGGGCGATGCTTTCATAAATTTCCTCTTACTCGAAAACTGCCTACACTTTGATGCACAGCTTTCAATTTTTGTCCTAATTTTCGCTATGGTAAACGACGTTGACTTGAAAATTCTGAGATCTCTGTTGCAGCAGTCTGTGATTGTGGGTTTGCATCAAGTTGCGGAAAAATGTCCATTTTTTCACTGATTGAAAATCTTTTCCACCTTTTTTTTCTGCAGTCATTCGTTTTTTTTTTTAAATGCTCTCACAAAATGCACGTAGGCAAAGTACAGTGCTCAATCAATTTCACTTTAACTTTTCTAGTGCTATTTATAGTATGATCATCAAAACTTTATTCATAAATGAGCTGTGTTGTCTAATTTTACCAGTAGATTTAACATTGCAAAGAAAAGGAGAAGTGCAATTTGGGTAAGTCTAATTTTACCTGTAGATTTAACATTGCGAAGAAAAGGAGAAGCGCAATTTGGGTAAGTCTAATTTTACCTGTAGATTTAACATTGCAAAGAAAAGGAGAAGCGCAATTTGGGTAAGAATTCCAGAGGTTCAGGAATACGGGTACGTACAATATGTGTCCCCTGATCTTACAGAGAGCTATTGTTCTGCCTGTAGCTGAAAACAAGAATCTCCCTGGTACTCTAGATTTCCTCTCCCACACCACCTTTCTTTTTCCTGCTTCCCACCCATGCAAAAAAATGTTGCACTCCTTTGGAACTTGTAGGTCATTTGCTTCCTCCTTTAAGAAGCTTACGCTTAATAGTCGGAGGAAAGGCGAACTGATTTATGATTCTGTAAAGCTGTGTCGCAGATGGTGTTCTTTGAAAAGCTGGTTAACTGCATGCGTAAAACTTTCCTGTTACATGATTGCTCTCTTTCTAGCTGGCTTTTAAGGTAAAAATGCTGGTTAACATAGTTTAATGGTTTAGAAAAAATAAAAAATGTTTGCTAAATTGAGGAAATGTGTTTTATTCGTTAAATCGGGAAACGCCAAGCATTAATTTCAATGTGGTTCCGTCCGGACCATAAAAAAATATACATAAAATCGTGGAATTCATTAAATCGCAGTTCGTTAAATAGGGGTTTGACTGTATTTACATGCTTACGCTCTCAGAAGGAACATAAAAATGTATTCATAAAAAATTACTAACCTTCAAACCAATGTTAGAATTTTGAAAAAAAAACAAAAAAAAAAAACTTCACTAGGGTTCTGCAGACAAGTGTATATCATAAGTTGATTATCCATATCCATTTTTTACTGCTTTGCAAATGACACAAACATTAATGCATTTTAGAATTACACTGCATTAGTTTCATTGCCTATCACCAAGGAGGAGTACAGTGAAATATAAATTTTAATTTGAAATTTACTAAATAATATAGTACAAATATTAAAAAATATTTTCACATTGGTTACAGTTTGTATGCCAACCATTGACCATGTAAGTTACATTTTACTTTTTTTTTTGGTATTTTGATGGGTGTAAGGCAATGGTTCCCAACCGGTGGTGGTCCGTGGGGCTACCAAGATATAAGTATAAAAAAAACATATTCATCCAAGATTACGAGAGTGAATATTCATGCGAGAATGAAATCGACAGATTTGTATGCGTGATTGAGTTGAAGGCTGATTGGCCTCATCCGTAACCATGGTTACACCTCAGCATGAGCCATGCGCATGCGTGTTGCAGTGCTGGACGCTACAGCAGAGTCAGTAGTCAGCCACTCTGAAAGGTTGATTTCCGTAAATGTTCTTTTTCAATTTACTGTTTGTGACATTGTGCATTGGCACTATAACTTATTTTGTGTTGTGTAAGAAAATGGCACCGCAGAGGAAATACGATAGTGGTTATATCAAGATCAGGTTCACTGCAATTGAAGTAAATAAGGAGATTAGACCCCAGTGTGTGATTTGTACTACAATCATCAGCAATGATGCACTAAAACCCGAAAAGCTGGAATGCCATTTGAAGACAGTCCATCCTAATTTGTGCAATCATCCACCAGAATACTTTGCAGGAGAACTTGAAGGAAACGAAACACAGAAAAAGTGGTACAAGATTTAAAATGCCCAAAAAAGCGCTTTCCTCATCATTTGAGATTTCACAATTAATTGCTAAATAAAAAAAAGAACTCATAGCATTATTGAAACATTAGTGAAACCATTATTTTCTATAAAAGCAGTGCAAAAAGTTTAAGGTGAGGAAGCAAAAAAAAAATTCAAGAAATTCCATTATCAAACAACACCGTGAAGGCGCAAATAGAAAAAGATGTCACAGAACACTGAAGAGCAGCTTGTGAGTGAAATTAAAAATTCTCCCTATTTCACTCTGCAATGTGACGAAAGTACTGATGTTGCTCAGTGTTGTCAATTGTCTTCGTTCGATTTCTAGGCGAAGACAACACAATCAAAGACGAACTGCTACTGTCACGAGAATTGGAAACTACGTCGAAAGGAAAAGACGTCGTGAAAAGAACCTGTGATTATTTCGAGAAACATGAAATTAAATGGTAAAACCTTACTAGGTTTTGTATTGATAGTGCTTCTGCTATGCCAGGATCATGTTCGGGTTTAGTAACGTTTGTGAAAGAGAATAACTCCTCCACATTGACGATGCACTGCATCATTTATCACCAAGCGCTGGCATTCAAATCGTTGCTGGATGACATAGCCATTACAATGAAACTGGCCATAAAGTTGGTGAATACTGTTAAACAGTGCGCTAAATACACGCATTTTTGAAAAATTGCGCACAGACTTGAACGTTCAGCACGAGACGCTACTTTATAATACTGAGGTTCGTTGGCTCTCAAAAGGAAACGTGTTGAGACTCTTATATGGGCTTAGAGAAGAGTTGAAAGTGCTTTTAATCGAGAAAAAAATTAACTATCTGTTGGAGCAGTTTTGTGAACCAACATGCAAAATGCAACTTGCCTATCTCGTGGATATGTTCGTCCATTTGAACCAGCTAAATTTGCAGCTGCAAGATTCTGGGAACGAAAAATTGGAAGGTGTGGCAAACATCTTTGTGTTTGAAGACAAACTTTGTGCATTTCTTTGCAAAATATATGTGTGGGTAGAAAAAAATCAGGCAAAAATTTATTCGTCATTTCCGACTCTAAAAACCCTTGCTAATGACAAGAAGTACACTACTGTCACAGCAGAGGCTCGTCATAACGCATTGCATCACCTGCAAATACTAAAAGACAAATTCAACAGTTATTTTCTAGAATATGACAAAATTGAAACATCTATTAAGAAACTAATTTGTAATCCTTTCAGTGTCAAGCCTAATTTGTAATCCTTTCAATGTCAAGTGAAGTTACTTTCGTGTTGAAGTTCGATGACTTCTTGAAATCCAAAAAGAGGTCATTGAACTTCAACACGATAGTAACTTCAGGGATTCATTTGAATCTGGTGTGAACATGGAGGATTTCTGGTGTAAGAAGGCCATGTCTTATCCAAACATTCGGCAAACTGCCTTATGGTATCTTACAGTGTTTCCGACAATGTTTTTGTGTGAACAGGCATTCTCTACTCTGCTATTGAATAAAAACAAGCAAAGAGATCTGCTGGACGCAAGCAACGACATATGACTCGCTTTGAGCAGCAGTATCAGCCCGAGAATTCCACAGCTAGTGAAAAATGCAAGCCCAAAAATCACACTGAATCTATATGAGCAAGCCCAAAAATTACATTGAATTATAATCTCAAGTAAGACAGTAACAAGTTCAGTTGATTTCAGTTATTTCAAACGTTATTTTAGTTAATTAAAATTAGTTTCATTAAATTAGATAAAATTAATTTTAGTTAATAAATATGGTTACTAAATAAATTGTACTTTTCCTTAGTTGCCTGATGCCCTTGGGAAGTGGGTGGTGGTCCACGCTTTATCTACCTTTCGAGTCAGTGGTCCGCGGTTAGCTTAAGGTTGGGAACCACCAGTGTAAGGTTTAGTGGCAACTTTTTTTTGTCTTTTTACCTGATTGGATCCATAGTGACACTACCAGAAGTAAGTCAAAGTGTGCAATATCTGGGGTATCTAGTAATATCCTCATTAAGTCAGAAACAGTTTATGTTCAATTTGTTTTGCCAGTCTGTTTTGATTTCCCCCATGTTTCTGAACCCCACTTCATACCTGGCTGATGTGCAAGGAACAGTGTAAAACATCAATCACAGCCAAAATATTTCCATGCCCAATATGATACTGTGAATGTATCTCGTCCCATGGCAATTCACTGGGTTCTACATTGCTAGAATACTATGACTTGTTTAAGGAAATCCACTTGGCTTCCATACTAGCTGTTTGAATTTTGAATTTATGCAATATGTCATTATATTCATCAATCTGTGCTGTGATTTTTTCCTTTCCAAATTTTTCTGGAAATCATTTCATTTTCTATTCAGACAAGGAAAAGAACCTGCTACCTGCAGTTAAACTTCTATTGATGTTAGGATACCTAGCTTTTCGTTGCTTAATTATTTGTTCAACAAACTGGGAGGATTGATCTTCGCTATCGTGAACTTTCCATTTTGTATCACATTTTAATTCTGGCCCTAGAACACACATTCTTTTTTTATTTTTTTCAGGATCTTCCTTCAGGTCATTGAGAGCTTCCATAACTGCACATACAGAAGTGTATGAATGAAACAAACAAAACATGTGGTATGTCTGTAAGGATCTCTGCGAACGGAAGGCCTCTATAAATATTTAAATATGATTTATATATTCAATTGATGTATTATTCAAATTTACCGTTCAGAGTTTTTTGTTTTTTTTATGTGTGTGTATGCATGTGTGTATGTTCAAGTAATGGCAGTGTAAGATATATTGTATGAGAGCAAACAATTTATTCTTATGAAACTCTGCACACCATTTTGTGAGAGACATTTCCTAAAAGATGCTTTGTTTGTTCGAACTGTTTAAGAGATTTAACTGTTTGTTAAATACAACGGTGAGGCTCTGCTGGCTTTCCACATGCTTTTAGGTGGAACTGAAATGACATTTCTTATGAGTGTCAAAGAATGCGACCCTCAAAAGGTTGGGCTCATGAAGTGAAGGGGGACAAGGACACGGGGAGACATTTGAGGCTGCTGAGAGAAGATGTCATGGAGATACAGAGTAATGTTGTTTTTGTTGTATGGGATATAACTCATAAAGTATGTAAATAATGTATGTATATAATAAAATGTGAATAGACAAAGTCATCGCTCTTTCCATGTTTTCTTTAATTAACACACAGCAACCGAAAAATTGTTATCCGGACACCGCTGGGATCATACCCCAGATCTCTCAATTACTATCATTTTTTATTTACGATCTCAGCGGTGTCCAGATAACAATTTTTCGGTTGCTGTGTGTTAATTAAAGAAAATATGGAAAGAGCAATGACTTTGTCTGTTCACATGGTCTCCACGTATTTGGAAGATTTTCACTATGTATGTAACACCTGAATAAATAATCAAACTTCATATTAATGGATTCCTAAGGCCATTTAAAGTAAGGGCCTGCTTCATTCATCATGAAAGATAAACGAACCAAAAATATTGGACCTTGCAAGAGAAATAAATGCCTGAAACCACAGCTCGCCGCATCACAATGTCCATATTGTAAGGTTAGGGAATCTTTCTGTAGTAAGCAGACCACACTTCTGATGCACAAATAAACTACAGCATGTCATTGATGTCATGGATTTTAGCAGTACTTTTACAACAGATGAAAATGATGTTTTAGATGACAAATAGGCAGTTTTCAGTTTTAATTGCAGATAATAAAAAATGGCCCCAAAATTATTCAATGTAATATCCAAATGAAATAGCCATTGGGTTCCACCAACTCTGGCAGGAATGTGTTGTTTAATTTTCAAAGACTTGCACACTTCTTTCAAATGAGAATTATTAATACAGACATATGACGTGGACCAGGGACATCAAACCAATGAGAATTTTTCCGTGACTCACTTATAAACGTGGAAAGAGCGAAGACCTTTGTTTCATAAATGAGAATTATTGGAAGGAATGTTTATAAAATTTGGGAATCTGTAAAAGAAGTTCTTCTGCATTATAATGCACTTTAAAAGCTTTCAGTATACATTTGAAGGCTAATTCTAGCCTATGTGCCATGCAGTGAAGCTTTATCACTGTCAGTTGTTCCTTCATAATCCTTTGCATAGCACTTGTTCTATTGCCTTGCATTGTTGCTCCCCAATCAGCAACAAAATAATAAGCTTTTCAAATGGATTAGGAACAAATTGAAGTAAATGCATGCATGCACCCCATACGGCTAAATAGATTGATTCTGCATCAACCTTATTAAGAGAACAGATACTTAAAATTTTTATTGAAAGCTTGCCTGTTCTGCAAAACACAGTATAAATAATTAGCTGTGCAATAATAGCTGAGTTGGTAGATTCATCACACATTATAGAGGAACATACAGCATCATTAATATATAGGAAACAAACTGTTTTAGACATGCCTTTGAGGTGAACGGTATAAATTTGTTACAAGCTGTCAGTCAAGTATGTTTTGCCCAAATATCAACATTTTTCATAATATCTGATTTGCACTGCCATGTAAAATCAGGGAATGGCCCACAATTTTTGGCTAAAACGTGAGCAATATGGAAAAAATTTAGCAAACTATTTGCAGTGACGATAAAGCTTTGCTGGCTTTAAATGCTTCTGGTGCTTGTTTAGTTGTATCAAAATTTATTACTACCAGATTATGGGAGATATGCTTAATGCATGCACCTTGATGGAATCAATTTGGAAATTATCACTTCCAACTGATGAGTGGTGGAAAGTTGCCTGAACTTTCCACCACTCATCAGTTTGTGGACACTTTGCCCTTCAGCCTGGCCTTCACTCACAAAGTTTGCTCCATTTGCAAGTCTTTCGGCTACAGGATTGCTGTTAAACCACCTCCACATCTTCTTAACCTTATCCTTAAAGACAGAGATCCCAATAAACCCCTAGAGTTACAAGGGGTCTACTCTATCCCTGTCACCACTTCCACAGGCATTACCCACTATATTGGTAGTACTTACCGAAGCATCAACCGATGATTGGTGGAACATGTCGCTGATGTTAAGAAAGAAAACTCTTCCACCTCGCTTTCAATTTTAAGCGCCAGCGATTCCCGATTGGCAAAATGTTAAATGCATCGCTCCGTTCAGCAATCGGAAAGCCCTCGGGTACCGCGAAAGTATTGAAATCTTCCTTACCCCTAACACCTGTAATACAGACGCACCTTCTAATATACCAATTATTTGGAAAGCTATTTTGAAATCTGGCAACAGCTGATGCTAATACCACGTGTTTCATTCCATGGCCGTTTAAGGTAGAAGTCGCTACCGAAACATCGTCCCAACACTTGTAATTTTTACGTAACTGAAGCGTGATATGTCGTCATCAAGAATTATTTTAATGTTACATGATTTTCGGAATTTCAAAATTTTCTTGCCAAGCTGCGAATTTTTGTTTGTTTGTTTTTGTCGCCTCATTTCTCTTTCTCATTATATTCTTATTTTTTATATTTTTCTGATCATGCTCCTCATTCTTAATGTCTTAGGTAATACTGAAAAAGAGTGACTTCATTTTTTAAGAATGTGTTCTTATTTCTGACAGTCTCTTCTTCAAAACCAATCAGTATAGCAAGCAATTTACTCCCTTCCCCATTTTTAGCACAAAATTAAATTTCAAAATAAGTACTTAATCTGTTCATGATGGAATCAGCCATTCCCGTGACTTGTAAAATTGTTATCATGATAGAGTGAAAAATGTTGTACCAATTTTTTGTTTAATCTTGCTTAAAAATTGTTTTTCCATATTTTAGTAACATTTTGCTGAACTAAAGGGGAGAGCAAAAATTTTTTGTTTCCTTTATAAAAAAATTAATGTTCCAAAATGCTACTACATAAAGGAAACAACTCTACTGCAAACGAAAGATGGCAACAGGAAGTTGCAGTTCCGATTTTAAACTTTAGTGCTTGCTCTTTTTGTCTGTTGATAAGCAGGAAGTCAGTAAGCAATAAGAAACCACGCATTTTCAGAGAAACTAAACTTTAAAAAGTGAGCTACTGAAGTTGGCTTCTAAAGCCAAGTTGACCTTGCAAATCCCAAGGTGTGCATTCTCCATATACTAAGTTATTTTGTGCCCCAACTTGGGGGGGATTGCTTTCCCCTTCTTGAATAGTGAATCTATAAGTAGATGGCACCCACTTATTTACTCATCAGAGGACTGTTTTTCCCCACGTATGAGTTGGATTATAGAAAATGCATTTGCTGATTAATAGGAGAGTTTAAAAAAATGCAAATAAATTCTTTAGTGATAAAACAAAAGTAATTTGGCCATCAGGACAGGTAAATTTCCAAGCGTGCGAGTAAGCAACTTTTTCTACTGGCTACTGTGTTTTCCAGTCATCACGTGGTGAGTGCTGATTGCTAACTTTTATCTTTAAGTGTGGCATTTTATTTCTATGTATCACATCCACTGATATTTTCTGAATACTAACTAGTTACTACCATGATATTTTGTCTTGTTAGTTTTTTGTAATTTCAAAATTTCCTTACTGGCACAGTGAAGTCATGCTTTGGCCTGACTGAAAAATGTGCTTACATGAAGATATACAGTAGTAGCCAAAATTGTGAAGCCTTTTGAAAATAGTGTATTTTTGAGGTTTGATGGCTCATAACACCACTGTTTTTTGGAGTAATACCATAAAATTATATATCAATGGAAAGATAATTTCATCAAGAATGTAATGCAATAACTTTTATGAATGATTTTGTATTAGAACAGCAGTTATAAAGAAGAAAAGTGAAACACATAGAAAAAATGAGATATACAAAAATTCTCACCATGTCAGTTAATACTTAGTTGGGTAACCTTTAGCGTTAATTACGGCCTTACAACACCTTTCCATTTAGTGAACCAAGTTTTTTAGTTCTGCAGCTGTTATAATGTGAAACCAAGATTGAATTTTTGCTTCTATTAATTGGGTTTTATTGCTGGGCTGCTTCTGACAAGTTTCTTTAGTCGGCTCCATAGACTTTCAATGGAGTTAAGGCCTGGGCTATTCCCAGGCCATTCCAGCAGTGGAATATAATTATCTTGAAACCACTTTTTGCACACAGCAGCAACATGACATTGGGCTGAATTCTATTGAAATATAAATGCTTCATTATCATGGAAAAGATCACGTGCGAAAGGCTTCAGTTTGGGCTCAAGTATTTCATTAATGTATTTTTGGCCATTTTTATTCTCATTAATCACGCAAATTCTGCCCCCACCTTTTGATGTCATACCCCCAGATCATAACACTAACTGGGTGTTTCACGGTACATGTAATGCAATCAGGATGCAAATCTCTGATTCTTCTCCTTGCGTATTTTATGCCATCACTACCAAACAGGGAGATTTTGGTCTCATCACTCCAAATAACACTGTCCCATTGTTCCGCTGTCCAGTTAACATGGGTTTTAGCCCAGTTTAATCTTTTCAACCTTTGTTTGAGAGATAAAAATGACTTTTTTTTATGGAATTCTAGCTTTTAGACCAAATTCCTGCAGTCTGCGCCAAACAGTCCTTGCACTCAGCTTCATGTTGCATTGCGCCATTTCATCTTGTATACACCCAGATGATTTTCTTCTGTCACCTAGGCACAGTCTCTTAATTCTTCTATCATCCCTTGCTATTGTGCACCTTTTCCTGCCTTTACCAGTCTGGTTTTGTAGTGACTGAGTCTCCTTATACCTCTTCAAAAATTTAGAAATGCCACATTTGGTTAAGTTTCCACCAATTTTTCTTCTAATATCTTCATAACTGAAGCCTTGTTCACTTAATTTTACATCGCTTTCTTGGGGACCAGTCAAATCATTGCGCCATTTCTTTAATTTTATTACGTTTTACAAGCTCACTAAATGAAAGAACACAAAAAAAAAAAAAAAAAGAAAAAAAAATTGATAGCAATTGCATAACACACTGACAAATGACCTCCTCTCAGCTCCAATACATGACATCAATAGCTGAATCCTACTGTGACCTGATTGGCTCATTGCCAAAACAAGATGACACCTGATTAGTTCTCTAAACACTCATGCTCATTGGCTTCATTCAAATGAAAGAAAGCTACTTCATATCAACCTAAGCAAGTTGTGCTTCCTTTTTTTTGGTTATTTGGCTATAACTTTACACAGAATACAGATAATTAAACAAACTTTGTTGCATTACATTCTTGATAAAATTATCTTTCCATTGATATATAATGTTATGGTATTACTCCAAAAAAAAAAGTGGTGTTATGAGCCATCAAACCTCAAAAATACGCTTTTCCCTAAAGGTTTCCACAATTTTAGCCACTACTGTAAATTTCAGTTCAACTGATACATACTCAGTGAAACTACATTTTTCTTGATGCCATTGAATTTAACCTAGATGTAATCAAGATTACAAATAGCATTATGGCAGAAGTTTTAATCTTATTAAAGACCAAAGATATTTCAGCGTATGAACTTATATATTATAAGACATGATAGCTTATTTTCATAGCCTTTTGAGTTGAGCAATATTACTCACCTCAGAACCGACTGCTTTGTTAAAGACTTACATTTTGCTCATATTAGCTCTGATGATCCTTCTGGCTGTAAGAGTTGCTCATTTTTACAAACTTTTTCAGAGTTAAAATATAATTACAAACTTAAATAACTCAAATTTACACTAAAAATGCTTTTGGAAAAGTAACTGTTGACTTATTAAAAGTTTCAGACATTTAGGCACCGTGAGATACATGCCTCGAGTGTGACCACGTGGTTCTGTACGTTTGCTTAGTGTAAATAGGTTTTGAAAATTATTTAAGTACAAAAGTTTTTTTTTAGTGTAAACTTGAGTTAATTTAAGTGTGTAATTATATTTTAATTCTGAAAAAGTTTGTAAAAAAGTGCAGTTCTTATAGCCAGGAGGATCATCAGAGTTAATGTGTGCAGATTGTATTATGTCTTTAATAAAGCAGTTGGTTCTGAGGTGAGTATTGTTGCTCAACTCAAAAGACTATGAAAATAATATTGTTGCATGTTGAATAATTTTTGGACTTGAAAAAGTGCCAAATTTGTATGTTATTACGTGATTGTTTATTATACATTTGTTTCTCAGAAGCTGTAGGAAAATGAGCCTAACATATTAATTTCTATATTTTTCATGAAAAGTGCACTTCTGAGCAAACTGTTTTATAATTATTCAAATAAAAAGACATTGGCACTCCTCAGAATCATGTTTATTATTTATTACAAATCTTTTAAATAAACTATATAATATTAATAAACAAAGATGGTGATTGATTTCTTTCTATGTGGATAAAAATTCAATGAACACAAGAAACTAAACAAATTAAGAGAAACAGGACATGTGTACCAATGTGAGGTTTTATTATATTTCTTATTTTTAAGGTTAATTGTTTTGCTTTTGCTGTCCATATAGCTTTTTCCATCTGTGTCATTTGTGTTTTTCTTTCACATTCATTTTTTTGAACCAATGTTAAAATTCTTTTACAGGAAAACTATTCTAAGTGCTGCCATCTTATGCCTGCAGTGGTGAAGCACAGTAAAAAGAGTGTGGACATAGGTTCCTACAGTGAGCTTCCCAAAGCCAATTTGAGGAATAAGACTTCTCTTAATGAAACTGATAATCATGTCATAAATGCCATTGATCATTCAAAAATAGCAGAATTAGATCCTGGAAAATTTATTCCTCATGATGGAAATGAACATTTGCAGCTGAACTGTAGAAGTAAATCACAAAAAAGTGTAAAAATTTCTCTTCCCCCACGATCTCTTCTTGTTTTGTATGATTGTGCCAGATATCACTGGTTTCATTCAATTGCAAGAAAGGACATTACAAAACGAAGATTAGCCATGACATTTAGAGAACTGTCTTCAGAATTTTTGCCAGGAGGCTCTCAGTCTGAAATAGGTGAAGTATTGTTAGATATTGCCAAAGTACACCTGAAAACGTAGTACAATCCATGCCAGGGACATACACTGCTGGACAATTGCTAAGGACGGATCATAAACGGCTATATAGCTCATAAAAAAGTAAGTGTGGTTGGATGCCAAGTGAAATAAAATAATGTCAGAATGCCAGGACATTACAAGAAAGACAATTTATTGTGCTCTGAAATCCAGAAGGCTTTGGAACGTGTTCAAGGGACAAACAGGCCATTTTGTGCAGAATACGTTAACGTGAAAAATGCAATTACCGTCTGCAGGCGTTCCGGCGTAAGATGTCAATACGGGATATGGCCACCATGGAGGGCGACGCAAGATTCCACACGTCGTGTCATGCTTTGCACAACATTATCAAGCAGCTGTTGGGGTAATTTTTCACATTCCTCTGTCAGTGCACGGAGTAATTTTTCACATTCCTTGTTTATTGGAGGGCATTGGCGACCAGCAAGACTCCTCCCCAAAGCATCCCACACATTTTCAATGGGATTCAGATCTGGAGAACGTGCTGGCCATACGAGGCATTGAATATCCTCGCTCTCAAGACACTCCTGGACAGCGACTGTTCGATGACATGTTGCGTTGTCGTCCATGAAAATAAATCTATCACTGACAGCACCACGGAACATGCGAACATGAGGTAGCAGAACATCATTAATGTATCGTTGGCCAGTCATAGTCCCAGTTGGAAGCACATAGAGGGACGTACGGCCATTGATCATGATGCCAGCCCATACCATGACATTACATGTCGGATATCGGTCCCTTTCCTGTATGTTTGCTGGACAATATGCAGTACCACTATCACGCCAGATCAGTTGTCGTCGACAATCAGATGATAGACTGTATCTACTCTCATCTGAGAAGAGGACAGCAGACCAGTCGTTAGCAGTCCAATTGCGATGTTGATGGCACTATTGCAAACGGGCGGTACGGTGACGTCTGGACAATGGGATGCACACAATAGGACTGCGGGCGTATAGTCCTCCTTCATGCAAACGTCTGGTGACAGTTTTTCGGGAGATCCGCTTGCCAGTAGCAGCCATGAACTGATTTGCTACCTCACTAGCTGTGCTGCGCCGGTTCCTTTTTGTTGATAGCACTATGTACCGATCTTCTGCAGGTGTCGTACTGCGAACACGACCTCCCCCGTGACGTTTGCTACACTCTCCATTTGTTTGAAATGATTTCCAAAGCCTTGAAACAACACTGTGGCTGACGTCGAACTCCCTGGCAACATCTGTTATTTTTCGCCCTTCTTCAATCTTGCCAATAATACGGCCATACGTAAAATCATCTAGGTGATGTCGGGAAGACATACTGAAAATTGCAAGTTCGTCAATTGATTCTTTCCCTTTCAACTTTGCGTTTGAGCAACAACGGTCAATACGCGTCAAATCCTTTATATCTCTTATCAGCGCTATGACGTCACGAACAAGTTCGGCAATCCAAAATTTGCATACGCACAACACGTCTTACTGTATCCCGCACTTATGCTAATTTCCACATTTTCCTGCCTTCCATTTTATGGTTGCTATCGTTGCTATTGTCATCCGTCCTTAGCAATTGTCCGGCAGTGTATTTAAAGCCTCCCACCCCAAGTGTTTTATTATTCTTTGTTTTGCTAAAAAGCAACTTGAAAAAAATGCTTTAATTTAATAAAAATACATCATCTTACATTAGAAAATAATGCTTTACCTTTTTCTTTTTTTAATTAACTTTTATTTTGTCCTGATGGATTTCAAAAACTTCCATTTTCTGTCAGACAAAAAAAAAAAAAACTATATATGCACCTGATCTATACTATATTACAACTTCTGTTTGGAAATGCTTAATTTGGATAATGTTGTAGCTACTTGAATTAAATTCCATATGAATGCTAATCAATGAAAAACATAATTTCTTTGCTAAAGCAGTAATGCTGAATTACCTCATGCTTTCAAAATGCAATATTAATTAACTTCCATGACATTTACAAGGGTTGATCAAAAAATAAGATTACAAGGATGAGCATTCCATCAGCACACCTGTAGGAAGAGCAACAACTATGAGTATAGGTAGTAATGTACCCAAATGGCTACATTGTGAAGCCTGAAGGTACATGCACACATTACAGCTGTATTGTGGAAGTTTAAACTGGCAAATGGGCTGAAATGTTGGTGTCTCAATTAGGTCCAAGGTGTAATGTGAATTTTGTAAGCAAAGAAAGTTTTGCTGGCTGATAACCTTCAATATCTTATTGAAGTGTTTTTAGAACCTGTAATGTCAAATCATCATGCTGCTGAATGGTGTTGAAAGTTTGTAGCTGGTGATGATAATCACAGTAGATATACTACTACTGATGATAATCACAGCAGGTATCCAAGCAACCCACCAGAAACCAACACAGTGCAAATTCAAGAAATGAAATCTCATACATAGCACATTCTACCTCTTTTGATTCTTGAAAGATCACCTGAAATTATATAGCTTCACTACAGATGAAGTGAAAATTACTGTCAAAACATGGCAACAGGAACAAGAATTTTGTATGGAGGGAATGAACAAGATCATAACTTGGTGGTGACTGTGTTCAAAAATAGTGTATGAATGGATGTTTTATTTCATATATCCTATTCAAAGCATCAGCTGTACTGATACAAGTAAAATACAGGTCTTGTAAGCTTACCTTCGTAAAAATCCTACATGCATGTGAATAAACTAGGGATTTGTATCCTCCATGATTCACTGGTATGGAGAGGCAAGATTTTGCTCTGTGGCAGATAGAATTTTATATGCCTGAAAATATGTGGTATAATGTCTGCTAAACTCAACAAAAAACAGGAGATACAGTTGAATTTCCACCCCAGCATAATACAGTTTTCAAGTTTTTTTGTTTTGTTTTACTTTTGGCCTCTTATGACTGACCCCAACATACATCTGAGGAGGTAATGAGGAGTTTCCCATCCTTAATTTAGGGCCACTGGTTTCAGGGAAGTGACAGAATCAGCATCATTAGAGAATGCACAACCCCAAACTCATCTGCGATTTAAATGCAGGCCCGACTCAGATGATTATCCAGAAACCTGTGCCTTTGACCGCTGAGGTAGCAGTTTCAAGTTTTCTGAGACGTTTGTCACATGAATGATGGTTGATAATGGCATGTTTCTATGCCAAAATCAACAATCAGAATTTCTGATGTTCAATCATTCTGTATTATTCTTTTGAATTACATTTATTACAAACTTCACAGTTTTGTGAGGCAAGGATTTTAGCATATTTTACAAAGCTATTTATACTTGAACTTATTGATCATAGATTTAACAGCAGCTAGCTGTGGTGCGCTTTTGGCCACTTCTGTCCCTTTCACCACCAAACCTTAGAAATCAGTAGCCACAGGATTTACTTAAAAGGTTATTATTATTAGTTTGAAAGAGTTACTGCAGTAAAATCTCAATTTTGTGATTTTAAAAGGTGCCAGTTTTTTAAAAAAAAAAAAAAGGCACAGTTATAGTGTCCAATTTTTTAATCTTTGATGCCCTTCAGCAATCTGTTTACCATTCATGTGCTTGTGAATTTTATTGATTCGGAAGGAGAAAGATACTATACAGTTGCTGTGCCACTAAAAAGGTGGCCTGTGAAAATCATGTGTTTCAAAATAAGTGTATTAAAAACACACACACATACTTCTTTGTGCTCAAGACATTATTGTCTTGTTTACAATGGCAGAATCTCTTGTTTCAGAGCTAGAAACAAAGTGAGGATAGAGATAGTGCAGCTTCAAAGAAGACCAGTTTTCTCACTGACATTCTTCATTTCAATAAATTAGCTAACCTAAGTTGTAAAAACCTGAATTTTTTTTTTTCATGATACTCCAAAAAATTTAAAGTATTAAGAAAATTTTATCAATTTATATTGCTGCCCTCTGTGATACATGCCTATAGGGAATTTAAGGCATACTCCTCTGCTGCATGGTCTGAACCAATCCTGGGAGAGAAGCAGATTCTCACTGTACTGTATTTTGGAGGACAAGAAGGTTGAGTACATGGGATTTCGATAATAGGTAGGAAAACTCTCTAGCCCTTGTAAACCTCACAGCATGAGGGTGTCGGCCAAAAGACGCCAAATAGGAAAGACAAGAGAAGGAATCAGATGTAAGCGAGCAGAAGTAATGTCTCATGCAGCTCAGGATCCTATGATCAATCACCATCCACATGCTCACCAGATGTAAGCCTATGAGATAAATACATTTCACATTTTTTCCCTCAAATGCAGACAAACAAAAAAGTTCAAAGTATGAGAGAAGTATTTCCACTGAAAAAAATTGCAACCAAATGTACAAACTTCCATATTCTTGTAGCTTGAAAGACAGCTTAAATTTGTGTGCTTTAAATCGATACTAATGAGTATGATTTTCTATCCATGCAATTTTTTTTTATTTGAACCAAATGTTCTTCTCAAATCTCTGTTAACATAATTTACATTTTATTCTATGTTCACTTGTTAAATATGGCACAATCATGTATGAAAAATATTGTATGCCATATAAAGATATCAGTTCATGTGTTCCTTTGTTGTTGAATAAACTACTCAACATCATTTTAAATTTCTTTAAACATGCCTGTTGTTATAGATATAAAGAAAGCACGTCTAAAGTTGAATGACTGCCAAACTATAAAGGTTGGAATAAATTGTGCATGAATTTGTGGTCAGATGTCAAAATCATACAGACTTGTTATGTAAATTATGTTAGCATAGACATTCTGAAAAGAGCTGAAAATAGTACTTTTCATAGATGTTATAAACTAACTTCCACATGCCATTGATAACTGTTCTCTACCTATCCATTAACAAACACCCAAAAAGCTTTGAGCTGATGCAATATATGCTTAATTGCTAAACCTTGGTACAACTCATCATTACATCTGAAAATGGATGCAACATCTTCCACGTAGAAAAGAACCTGAATTATTTACATGTACAGATCTATTAAATAAGCTAAAGAAGAAAATCTACCAAATGTATATGTATTTCCTTTGAATAGAATGCTCTTATAGAACTAAAGAAAAATCTTAACATAAGCATGCTAGAAGCTGATAAAAATGGCCAAATAAATGTTAACGTGGGGAACATATATTAATGAAATAAAAGAAAACAAAACTGAAGCTATTAAAATCGGTCCATCTAAAAGAACTCACGTAAAAATTAACAAAATTTAGAAACTGCAGTAACCTGTCAAAAACAAGTCATGTATTCAAGGGTTTAAGCATTCCAACCTGGAAACAGATTTCTGTCTTTGGAAGAAATAATATATGTAGGTAATTCTGGTTTTAAAGGATATTTTATTGGCCAGGTTCTTTCTGGCGGTTTTTATTGTTTTGATTGCATGGTTTTCATTGAAAAGAAACTGGAAAGTATTAGCAGAGTTTGTATGCCTCCTGGAATTTAAGGACTTTTTTAAAAAAATGGGCTGTTTTCTTCATATTTCCCCACAGACTCCTGAAAAGGTCCTTAAATTTTTAATTTTGATTCCTGGAATGTATTGTACTTCGGACTTTTTCAGTGTCTTCCATTGTTCATTTAGTGGCAGGAGATAATTTTTTCCAATTTTATCTATTTATTATTATTATTATTTTTTTTTAATTCATGATTTCCCTGTCTGTTGTAAACCATTTTGAGTTCATCTTTCTCAGCTGGTATGCATTCAGGCCTCTCCTGATGTGGTGAGCAACAGGCATTATTAGATAAACTTTGTCATGTGCCTCGGCATTACTTCAAAGAAAACCCAGATACTCCAAGTGCTATGGATTCTATGTAATCCGTACGGAAATCATTGGTCAGCTATAGAGTTCAGAAAACCTGATTATACTATGGAAATAAAAATCTCTGTAAAATAATGTTATTCAACATCTATGTAAAGTTTATTTTCAAGTTTCTAACATTTTTTAAACATTTTTGGGATTGCTTTTTGGATGTTTTTAATATCATGACATTACCTTTTTTTTTTTTTTATATATACACTATGTTGGCAAAAAGTCACCGGACATCTAGAAGAGAAACACAACACAACATAGCATTTATTGGCATACATTAGTACAGTGTCGGTCCAACTTTGGCCTTAATGCAGGCACTGACCCTTCGAGATATGCTTTTGACAAGGTTTTAGAACACAGCGATGGGTATGCGCTTCCATTCAGTACATATGCTGCCACTAACTGTCGCTTAGTAGTAGACCTTGGTTCCAAACTTCTTATGCAGTGCTCTAATTCATCCCATAGGTGCTCTATGGGATTAAGATCAGGGCCCTGTGCTGCCCAGTCCACACATAATACGGAAAATATCGTCAAACCACACCGTAACAGTCCTTGCTTTATGGCTCGGTGCATTAACCTGCTGGTACCAACAAGGCTTGGTTCCATAGTACTGCCACAGAGTTGGTAGGGCATAATTGTCCAGAATATCGAAGTAGACGTGCTGATTAACAAGTTTGTGCATGATAACCAATGGGCAGGTACCATACCACGAAAAACAGCCCCACATGAGTACACTGCCAGCTCCAAACTTGACCGTGGGAACAATACACTGTGGTAAATAGCGTTTCCCTGGCTGCCGCCATACCCACACATGGCCATCAGACTGATGGATCATGTATCTAGATTCATCAGTCCATAGGACCCGTTTCCATTAAACCACAGTCCACGATAAATGTTCTTTACACCATGCTAAACGACGAGTAGCATTCCGAGTGGAGATGAAAGGCTTATGAGCAGCCGCACGATCACGGTAATCCATGGAATGAGGTTCTTTGCGAATGGCATGTGTGCATACCGAGGTTCCAGCATTTTTACTCACCTGTACACCGAGGTCTTGTGCAGTATTCCGTCAATTAGGTGTAACGAATCTCCTGAGGCTTCGACGTCCTCTGTCAGTGATTTTCTTTGGTCTGCCGGTACGTTTTGCTGCTTCAGGCATGCCATGTGTCTTCCACTTATTCAGTACATCAAAAACAGTTGACTTGGGTATGTTTAAATGTTTCTCGGTTTCTCTTATGGACAACCCACTAATATAACACCCAACAATCTTTCCTTTCTCAAAGTCAGTTCTCTCCCGCTACAACATTTTCACTCAACCTCACAGTGTGATATGATCACATTCAGCTGCAGGCTTGTTTTTATACCGTTCGCAGCTGTACCGCACATCTTAACAATGCAGCGGATCTGTTCATTTGCTTTTGAAGGGGTGTCTGGTGACTTTTGTCAATATAGTGCATATTCTTTGGACATCTTCATGCCATACACTGCCTTAAAATGTTTGATGAGAACGTTCCATGATTTTCAGAAGTGTGCATTTATTGACCAACCTGTGGTTTGTTTGTTTTTTCATTTCTTTTTCTGATTGTATTCTTATTTTTAAAATTTTCATATCATGTTCCTCAGTTTTAATATTTTTGATAATAGTGAAAAAGATCACATTTTAAAGAATTTTTTTAATGAAATGCATGTTTATCTAACAGTCTTTTCTTCAAAACCAATCAGTAGAGCAAGCATGTTTGCTCCCTTCCCTTTTTTTAAAGTGAAATTGAATTTCAAAATCAGTATTTAATCTTAATGTGGAATCCAAGCCATTTCTATGACCCATAAAATTATTTTTACAGCACATTGATCAATTTAGTACCGATTTCTGATATTTAATTTAATTTAAAACATGTATTCCAATTATTTAGCAACTTCTTGCTATATCAAGGGGCAGAGCAAGCAAGCATGTTTTTTTGTTTAAAGCAAAATTAATATTAAAAAATGCTACTGCATGAATACTGTGCAGAAAAAACGACTTTGCAGGGAACATAAAATGGTGACAGGGAATTGAATTTTCGATTTTTAGCTTTAAATTTTCTGTAAACAAAAGGAAAAATGTTTGCGCTTTTTGTCTGTTGATATTGCAAGATGTGACTAAGAAATTGGAAACAATGCAATTCCTAGAAAGATTAAATTTTAAGAAGTTCTGATGTCAATTCCTGGAAAATTAAATGGCTTCCAAAAATCAATACAAACTCTGTATTTGGTTGTTGCAAATAAAATTTTGGATTTTGCAGACTCATGCATTTGGCAGGTAATTTTGGTATTAACACATCATGTGATGTGACTTGTAAATTTAAAGCATCAAAGCTCATTTAGTCAGCGGCATCATTCCAAGGGGATTGTGCTACATTGAAAAGGACAATGGATCAGACCGTAATTCATGTCATTTTCTTGTATGAGTTGAAACTTGGAAGCTGTGTGTCGGAGGCAGTTCACAACATCAATACAGCATTTAGGGAAGGCACCATTAGTGAATTCAGTTTACAATGTTGGTTTGCTAAATTCCAGTCCGGCGGTATGAGCCTCAAATATGAACCATGTAGTAGAACAGGTGGAGCTATTGATGATGCTCAGTTGAAAGCAATTCACATCATGAATCTGATCTACATCAAACAGTGCAAGATCTTGGCAAGAAACTCAGAATATGCTATGCAACCATTTCTCAACATTTATTGGCCATAGGCAGAGTGAAGAAGATGGATAATTGGGTCCCATGAGTTGAAGGAACAGCACAAAACTCAATGATTTGATATCTGCTCTGCTTATCCCCAACCAACCAAACAACATTTTGAGGTGCCTCATGACGTGATGAGAAATGGATGCTGTATGACAATTGCTCAACTCTGGTGAAGCCCCAAAACACACCCCAAAGCCAATACTCCATCCTAGGAAGATGATGGTCAATGTTTAGTGGTTCATAGCTGGTGTGATCCACTCCATCCTACACTTGGGTCAAACCATCATGGCCAACAGGTATTGTCAAGAACTTGACACTATGCGTGAAAAACTGTCCACCAAACAGTTGGCATTACTCAGTCTCCATTGGCCCATACAGTACTTCTCCATGATGATGTGAGACCCCTCGTTGTATGCCAAATGATCCAAAATCTCCATGAAGTATTAAACCTTACCTCATCCACCTTATTCTCCTGATTTTTCCCTTATGGACTATCACTTCTTCAAGCACCTGGACACTTTCCTAATGGGTAAATCCTTTTCCTAATCAAACATTAGTTAGTTAAAATTGCATCACGAGTTCGTCATATCCCTAAGCTCAACATTTTTTCACAATGGCCAACAGAAACTTGTATCTCATTAGCAAAAGTGTGTTGCTGCTGGCAGTGATTGTTTTGATTAATAAAATTTATTTTGAACTGTATTTTGGATGTTTGAAATTTTCATCAATATTCCAACATTTCATCTGCAACAACAGCCCATGGATGAGTGTAAAGAGTCTGTCTTCCAATTTCTTCTTGTCATCTTTATATAGGTTGAATAAACCCATCCCCTCTTCTCCCCAGTTATCTGTTTTTGGCTACTGATTGCCATCATAGTCTTCTACTAGACTACCCGTCATCTTCCCTTCAGGTTAGAACAATCGTTCTGTTCCCACAAACAAAATCGTAAGAGATTCTGTTGCCAGAAATTAAGCAGTGGAAAAACAATTTTCTATAAATGTTAAAATAAAATTCTGACCCCCCCCCCCCCCACTGAAATCGCTCTTCGATCCTTTCTAAGTTTGGTTTAGTATCGCTAAACTGAGTTAAGAAAGAAGGGAGCAAAGTGACCTGAGGTCATAAGCACAGGTATTCCTCAGCAGTAAAGGTTTCTAGATGGTGGAATAAATTTGTCTTCTAAAGAGAAGTTTAAAATTGCCGCCCCGGATGGTAACCCCATGAGACTTATAGTATCCAAAAGGAACTCACCATTGATTAATCTTGAAAATAATATTTACAGTTTCTTGGCACCAATATTTATGAAAACATAATACAATGTAAAGAATACATATGAATTTATTGAAATTGTGAAAAATGTAAACCAAGATCTAAAAGATTACAGAATGGCTAGTATGGATGTCAAGACACTGTTCCCAAGTACCCCTGTACCAGAAGCTATTGAGATTATTAATAAAAAATTACAACAGGATCAATTTCTGAATAACACACGCCTACAAGAGTTAAAAACAATTTTATTATACATCTATGGAAATAATATCTTCAAATATGATGAACAAATATACAAACAAAATTTTGGTGTCCCAATGGGCTCTCCTCTGTCAAACCTTTTTGCAGAAGTAATTATGAACAGCATAGAAGAACAAATTATCAGTACATTGGATGAACCACCATTGGTCTACTGTAGATACGTTGATGATATCTCCATCATGACCAGAATGAAAATTGAAGAGCTGGAATCTTTAACTCAACAACTTAGTAATGTCTATCCAACAATAAAATTGACAATAGAACATGAAGAAGAAAATATCTTACCTTACTTGGATGTCAGGATCATCAAGCAAAATAACCAACTGCAGTACAAGGTACACAGAAAACAAGCATATGTCCCCGTTCTGATACCATATAACTCAACACACCCTTACGCACAGAAATGTAATAGCATAAAAACATTAATTAAAAGAGCTACCACACATTCCTCTACAGAAGAATTTCGTAATGAAGAAATAAACTATATTCAAGAAATCACATACAACTATGGATACCCTCCACAGAAGATAAATAAATGGATTTATGAAGTACAAGTAAAGATGCAGGATACTTATTCACCTAACAGAAAAAAACAATTACAATATGTTGGAGTAACACCTTACCTATCAGGAATCTCTATGGAAATCAATAAATTATGCAAAATATGGAATTCAGATGGGAACCAAAGTAATGACTATTGGAGATATGATAATTAATAACACTGGAAAATGCAGTATCTTGGAAAGAGCTGGTGTGTATGAAATACCGATAAATGGAATCCCACCAATGTCATATATTGGAAGTACTAAAAATCAGCTAAAACATCGATTACAACTGCATGTTAAAAATTGGCAAAAAAAAAAAAAGAAGCAAAAACAGCACTGATACAGTACTGCCTAGATAACCAGACATATCTGAATTTTTTGAAGAAATTAAAATAATAAAAATATGTCGCAATGAAAGACACCTACGTATTGCAGAATCTGTATTAATTGAGAAAAATAGATACCGAGTATGTAATAGTAACGATCCTAATATACTTAATGAGAAATGGAAGGAATTAATAAAAATTGACCAAAAATTGACCAAAATGGAAGGAATTAATAAAAATTGACCAAAACACAGAAAGGGAAAGAGAAAATGAAGAGTTCACTAAAGTCAATGACAGATGGAGCCACGGTGGAAGCGTTTCGTGGATGACGAGGGGGCGGGGTGTAGAAGCTGGGCGTATCGCTCACTCTTGCTGCAGAGGCAGAAGAGAAAACACCTCCTGAAGATAACCCAGTAGGGGGTTGAAAGTACTCGAGGCAATCTGCTTGGGAGTGGCTTAGGGTATGGTTGGTTGTTCGTGAGGTGTTGAGGAGTCCAAAGAATGAATTGTGTGGAAAAATTATAAATTCGTTCGGAATTTGTATGTTTGTAAATAGTTGTCTATAATATCAAAAGATTTTGTGTTCAACAATTGGTTTTTAGCAACGAAAGTTAGGTTTTACAAGATTGTGGGAAGGGTGGGAAGGTGGGAGGATACAATTTTGCAACCTGGACAACAACGCACTTCATGGACTTGAGTGTTGGTAAAGCATTTGAAAGAACCTGAAAACCAAAAATGGAACACCGCACCGGAAGCCTAAACCAAGCATGACGGCAGAAAGAATGTAAGCCGCCCCGGTGGCGCAGTGGTCTAAGGCGCTGGCCTCTGATCATTCGTCCGTAAGGGGTCCGGGTTCGAATCCCGGTGAGGCATGGATGTTGTGTTTGTTTACGGAACTGGCTCTCTCCCTTCCCTGGAACCAGTGACCCTAAATTAGGGACGGGCGACTGCTTATAGCCCATTGAGTTGCTCACGGTGGTCGTTAAACCTCCAAAAAAAAAAAAAAAAAAAAAAAAAAAAAAGAATGAATGTAACGTGTGGCGAAATGTGAAAAGAGGTAAACAACCTTGTAAATATTGTTTCAGGAGAAGATGGAATTACTGTGGACATTATACAAGAAGCATGTGGGAAAATTGAAACTAGGCCCACTGAAGTTTTCACTAGATGTCTCAATGAAGGGAAGATTCCTAAGGATTGGAATAGTACTACTACATAAAAAAGGTGACACCAAGAATTTCAGGAAGTACAGGCCCTTCAGCCTCGTATCAGTGATTTATAAAATCTTCACTAAGGTTCTTTCACATTGCTTTAAGATGACACTGGACATGGCTTAACTGCGAGAACAAGCTGGATTCATCCAGGAGTGGCTATAGCACTATAAATCGTATCCATGTGCTGAGAGAACTAATTGAAAGAATGAGGGAATATGAATTCCCATTATGTATGGCTTTTATCGATTATGAAAAGGCCTTTGATTCCATGAAACCATCAGCAGTTACAATAGCTTTGAAATCCTGTGGTACTAAAGATTCATACATTAGTATTATTAGTAACATCTATGAAAATGCAAGTGCAAAGGTTTAGTTATTTGAGTATACAACACCAATAAAAATTGTAAAGGGAGTGAGACAAGGTGACACTATATCTCCCAAACTCTTTAATGCCACATTGCAAAATGTCTTCCAATCATTGAACTGGGAAAAGAAAGGGATAAAGATTAATGGTGATTATTTAATTCACCTTCGTTTTGCTGATGATGTAATCATTTTTGCAACTGCCCCTTCAGAGCTGCAGAGCATGATCCAGGAACTTGCTGACAAGAGTAAAGAAGTGGAATTAAAAATGAACTTTCAGAACAAAACTGATGTACAATGCTTTACAAGAAATGAAGATTTATTGATTGATGGGGGAAAGCTAGAAATGACTGATACCTACATTACCTTGGACAGCAGATATCAAACAAATATCACTCATAAAAAATTAATCGATGTATAAAACTCAGTTGGAGAGCTTTTTGAAGAAACAGTACAATTTTTAAGAGCAATATGCCATTATGTCGTAAAAAAATGTTTAATCAATGCATCCTCCCAGTGCTTACATACAGAGCAGAGACGTGGACCTTAACTAAAAAAGACTGCAGACAACTGAAAGAGGCATGGGGAGATGCATACTTGGTGTAACCAGGAGAGATAAGAACTCATGGATAAAAGGAAAATGGCAAGGGCAGAAGATATTATGATCAGAGTAAAATTCCTGAAATGGCAATGGGCTGGACATGTTGCCAGAAGATTAAACCACCATTAGACAACTGAAATTCTAGACTGGATTCCAAGAGACAGGAAAAGACCCAGAAGAAGACCACGTGGGATGGTGGATGAAATTCGAAAGCATGCAGGAGTGACATGGAGGAAGCTGGCACAAGATAGACCGTTGTGGAAGAAACTTGGGGAGACCATCCAGCAGTGGATTGACAATGGTTGTTGATGATACATGGAAGACACAGAAACTAGTTGTTTAATGGTGCAGAAAAGTCATGAATAACTTTCATTTGTGTATCTAAGTCTTCAGAAAAGTGCATCTTTCTTGAAGTGTGAAAAGTTCTGATTTGAGCATTCTGTCACTCAGGCCACTGCAATTTCAAGCAGTTGAAGTCTATTGTACAAAAATCTGAATAAACTTTCAGTTTATGCAGACACTATGAAAGAGACAACACGTACAACACTTGTCATATGGAACTGCTGCTTAATTCTAAAAACCAATAGAAATGCAGAAATTTCCTTATTGGTTATTCCCAAGCAAGGAACTTTGATCCTGTTTAAGGAAAATCTCAACGAGTTTCTGGACAATACAACGTAGCTCTGTGAAGTGTTTCTACCAAAACCTTTGATAAAGTTTGCCAAACTTTATCAAAGGTTTTGGCAGGCAGGACTAACTTAGAAACATTAAAACTAACTGACCTAGATGGATTATTAAAATTGTTAGCTGCTCCTGTGGCGCAGTGGTCTAAGCGATGGTTTCTGAACATTCGTATGCCACCCCGGTGGCGCAGTGGTCTAAGGCGCTGGCCTCTGATCATTCGTCCGTAAGGGGTCCGGGTTCGAATCCCGGTGAGGCATGGATGTTGTGTTTGTCTTACGGCACTGGCTCTCTCCCTTTCCTGGAACCAGTGACCCTAAATTAGGGACGGGCGACTGCTTATAGTCCATTGAGTTGCTCACGGTGGTCGTTAAACCTCAAATAAAAAAAAATGTTAATTCACACTTATAAAAAAGACATATTATTGTTAAAATTGTGGCCACCCTTCTCGACAAATACAGGATGACGTCACGAGCTCATCTGACTTTTCGTGAAAGACGCTAATGTAAACAGAATGTGCGTTCCCGGTTTTCTATCGAGTAGGACGTTCAGTTAGATGGCTGCGTCTAAGTTGTATCTAACGTTTGTGTATTATCGAGTATAGTAATGGAAGACTTACTGGTGTATATAATGTATAATAAATCATGTTGGCTTCACTAGTTGCAGTTTATGGCGTGGTCGTGTGCTTCACCCATCACAGTTGCTCGCATATTTGGCTTATGAGGTAAATATGCATCACTGTGATATGAAGAATACAAGTTAATGGTAGGTATCCCGGATATTTTCATCACATTGACCACAAAGTCAATGATTGTGCCGGCCGCCCCGGTGGCTTCTGATCATTCGTCCGAAAGGGGTCCCTTTAATGTTGTGTTTGTCTTACGGCACTGGCTCTCTCCCTTCCCTGGAACCAGTGACCCTAAATTATGGACGGGCGACTGCTTATAGCTCATTGAGTTGCTCACGGTGGTCGTTAAACATGCAATAAAAAAAAAAAAAGTAAGTCTCGAACAAATTTCAGCTGGAGTACCACAAAGTTCCTGGGTAGGGCCACTTCTTTTCCTGACACAAAAAAACCTCCGTTAACGGATACCTCCGAACAACGGTCAGCCTGTCCTGCAGCAGGTCTAACGGACACTGCCCGTAAGAATTTTACGCAATTCCTTCTGTACTTCGGCTGGAGGAATAAGAGGGGACAAAGAATGTTGCTATGTGGAATGCTTAAGCAGAAAAAAAAAAAAGACTTGAAGTTTAATTCGTATGGCGGTAATTGCTTAAGGCGAGTTCCATATCCTGTGATTATTTCAGTTCTACCATTGAGCTGGGGGGTAGGGGATGGTGCGTTAAATGTGCCCGTTGGCGGCGGTGTCAATCGGATTTGTCCCTGTATGTTCTGTTTCTGCTTTCCACTGGGGGCTGGTAAACTCTGCAGTGGCGCAGTGGTCTAAGCGATGGCCTCTGATCATTCGTCCGAACGGGGTCCGGGTTCGAATCCCGGTGAGGCATGGATGTTGTGTTTGTCTTACAGCACTGGCTCTCTCCCTTCCCTGGAACCAGTGACCCTAAATTAGGGACGGGCGACTGCTTATAGCCCATTGAGTTGCTCACGGTGGTCGTTAAACCTCCAATAAAAAAAAAAACTCTGCAGTAACACCTCACTGTTTGTAACATTTTTCTGTACAGGCACTGCCTTCCTAAAATCCTCTAAAACGTGATTAAATTGTAAAATAAAGCTTTGCTAGGACCATCCAATTCTAGTGAGCAAATATGGGAAGATAACGAGAAATGTTCATGGCCGCCCCGGTGCGCAGTGGTCTAAGCGATGGCCTCTGACATTCATCCGTAAGGGGTCCGGGTTCGAATCCCGTGAGGCATGGATGTTGTGTTTGTCTTACGGCACTGGCTCTCTCCCTTCCCTGGAACCAGTGACCCTAAATTAGGGACGGGCGACTCATTGAGTTGCTCACGGTGGTCGTTAAACCTACAATAAAAAAAACTGCAGTAACACTTCACTGTTTGTAACATTTTTCTGTACAGGCACTGCCTTCCTAAAATCCTCTAAAACGTGATTGATTAAATTGTAAAATAAAGCTTTGTTAGGACCATCCAATTCTAGTGAGCAAACATGGGAAGATAACGAGAAATGTTCATGGCCGCCCCGGTGCGCAGTGGTCTAAACCATGGCCTCTGACATTCATCCGTAAGGGGTTCGGGTTCGAATCCCGTGAGGCATGGATGTTGTGTTTGTCTTACGGCACTGGCTCTCTCCCTTCCCTGGAACCAGTGACCCTAAATTAGGGACGGGCGACCCATTGAGTTGCTCACGGTGGTCGTTAAACCTTCAAAAAGAAATGATCGTGCATTTAAACTGCAAGTTACTCTATTGCTTTTCTTACTTAAAAAAAGTTCAGCTGTAAATAGTCGTTTTACTGTTCTCAATCTGGACAGTGTCGATCTTGAACTAAGTTCAGTTTTTTGCAGGCTAACACTTGCGTTTTTATTCTGATCCCCGCATCACTAACGGCGTGGAACACATCTGTCTCTAATTTCGTATTGACTTTTAGGATTTGCTGAGCCCAACTGATTAATGAATTGTTTGGCATACAGAAACTATTTTCCCATGGGCTGTTTCTTTTCTCCCCATTTCGCACAAAGCTGGTTTCACATACACGTAAGCGAAATATCTGCAGTATTCAGGACAACATTCGATATTCACAAAAAGCACATTTTCTGCAGTTTAAATTTGAGTTCTTGCACTTTCATAAAAATAAGTGAAGAACGAAAGAGGAAGTTTTTGACAGCAGAAAAGACCAGGGATACAGTCGAGGTCTGGTGATGCCAGGCTACTTTTTATTTAACTGAGTCGGACTTTTTAAAATTTATTCATTCAATCGTCGCCCATCGAAATCGAAATTTTTTTTTAACACAGTAATCTTAACCGAGTTTTTTCTTTTTGAGCTTTCTTTAATATTTTTTTTCATAGTGACTATGCACAAATCCGTAGAAATGCCACACCACGAAGACGTAAACGCAGCGCCATGCAGCCGCCCCGGTGACGCAGTGGTCTAAGGCGTTGGCCTCTGATCATTCGTCCGTAAGGGGTCCGGGTTCGAATCCCGGTGAGGCATGGATGTTGTGTTTGTCTTACGGCACTGGCTCTCTCCCTTCCCTGGAACCAGTGACCCTAAATTAGGGACGGGCGACTGCTTATAGCCCATTGAGTTGCTCACGGTGGTCGTTAAACCTCCAATCAAAAAAAAAAAGCACCATGCAAATTGCGGGGTGGGTGCACACGTACACGTTATGCAAATGATTGGATTTGCAGGCCAATCGCATGAACGGCGCGAGAGATATAAGCGGACAACCAGCCCGTGCGTGAGGCCGTCAGTCTAGACGTCAAGGCCGCGAGAAACGAGTGGTTCTAATGTGACCGTGTCTGGAGAACGAACAAGGGGTAGCAATTCCTTTAAGACGCCGTCGTACGCGATTTCGTCAAACGAATGAGTTTACGAGAGGTGTCATCGTAGGCCTTCGTACCGCCGGATGGTCCTTGCGTCGTATTGCGGAAAAAAGCAACGTGATGCCACAACCGTCGGTCGCATTTGAAGACAGTAGTCCCAGGAAGGATCTGTGCAACGTCGTAGGGGGCACGGAGACGGACATCCGATGTCATGCCGTAGCGTACCCACAGGCCACAACGAGTGACATTTTGCGGAGTGTACGAGGAGGTTTGGATGCTTCGATATCGACGCGGACAGTGTCTTACTGATTTGCTGCGTCTGGTTTGCTGTCCAGCCGTCCGTTGCGAAGGCTACCCTTAACAGCGAGCCATCGTTGTCACCGCTTGGAGTCCAGAGCTGCGTGGTGTGCCGAATGGAACAGTGTGGTGTTCAGCGACGAATCGCGTTTCTGTCTCACCACGGATGATCGCCGTGTGAGAGTCTAGAGGCAACGTGGCCAACGGGAGGATTCCTCCGCCATTTTGGAGCGCCACATGGCCAAGCAACGTGAAATCATGGTGTGGAGTGCTGTCAGCGTCAACAGCCGCTCACCCCTGGTAGGCATTACGGGCACATTGACGGCACGCCGCTAAGTTGAGGTGCTGCGGCCCGTGGCACTACCGTATCTGCAGAGCACCCCAAATGCCGTTTTTCAACAGGATAACGCCCGGCCGTATACCGCTGGGATCAGCCTAAATGCTTTACATGGTGTGCGGATGCTTCTGTGGCCAGCACGATCCCCCGACTTCTCCCCTATTGAGCATCTGTCGGACACGATTGGACTCTCAATCCCGCAAAATGAAGATGAACTGTGTGGACTCAGATCAACACCACATGGTCCATGATACCCCAAGGACTATTCGGACTCTCATTACCCCGATGCCACGTCGGATTCAACGCTGTATCGCCCGAAATGGGAGCCACACTCCTTATTGATCATCCTGTATATTCAGCCACTGGAGCCTGGTCTGTAGGTGACAATTAAATAATTTGTTCAGGACCTACTTGACTATCTGTGTGTTCAGTTTGGTCTGTTTTCGAGCATTCCTTCATGGTGTGGCATTTTCTTTGTCAGGCAGTGTGTGTGCATATATATACAGTATATGCACACACATTGAATAAAAATTAAGAATAAATTTAGCTATACATTTATGACATACATGGCACAACTCACAACGACTCATCGTCCACAAATCCAGGAAAACCCAGTACAGAGCCTATGAGCAAAAAAAATAAACTATTGCCAGACATGTGGAGAATTTAGACAATTGAAACGTAATACAAAACCTGGAAAAAAAACTACTAAAGAAAATTTTTCAAAATCTACACTGTAATGTAAAAATTCTTAACTTGGAGAAAGACTTCAAATGAAAAAGATTTTTAATACGTACTCAACAATGTAAAGATGTTTTACTTGAAGGCACAAGTTACAGAAAATGAGACAGCGGAGACACGTGACTCAAATTACGAGGCATGCAACCAAAGCTAAAACTCAACAAGGAAGCAAGACAAAAAAACACAAAGCCAAGAGACAAAAGAAAATAAGGAAAGCCCCACGCTTGTGCCAACAAGCATCGACCAAAATTCCAGGAAACTAGCACGGAGACTAGGAGCGTAAAACAAAAAAACTTTTTATAGGCATTTCCCGCGATCCTCAGCAAGACTTTAAACATGCTTAGTGGTTTGGGTCTCGTAACTCTGCTTCCCTTTCGTTCGTAGTACGGAGGCACATTTATTGTATTTGTACTTTCTTGTAAAACATTCTTATAATACTGTGTACATATTGCAACTTTTCTTTTTTCATTTTTGAGTAACTTTCCAAGTTTTATATTACGTTTCTTTTGTCTAAAGTCTTGCTTAGTATCGCGGCAAATGTCTAAAAAAAGTTATTTTGTTTTGCTCTCCTGGTCTCTGTGCTAGTTTCCTGGAATTTTGGTCGATGTTTGTTGGCGCAAGCATGGTTTTTCTTTATATTCTTTTGCGTCTTGGCTTTGTTTTTGGTTTTTTTTTGCCTTGCTTCCTTGTTGAGTTTTAGCTCTGGTTGCATGCCTCGTGTTTTGAGCCACGTGGCTCCGCTGTCTCATTTTCTGGAACATGTGCCTTCAACTACACTGCTGGCCACCCAAAATGCAGCACCAAGAAGGAAGCATCCGATTGGCCTGAAATTCGCAGCATGCGTCGCCCGCAAGAGGACATGCAAACGATTAGCATTGCAGGGCATATGCAAATCATGCGTGCCCGGCACGCCACCGAGAAGCACTACAAGAAGGGTGCACAGAAGGCGGGTTGTAAGTTGTGGAAGTGTGTAGTGCTGCCGGACCTGTGCGTGGGAAGCTTCCTGATGCCTCGTCCCTGAATACGGCAGTCATTCCAGCACGTTTCGGAGTTCGAGAGAGGACGAATAGTGGCTTATCGCGACTGCGGTTTATCGTACCGAGACATCGGCGCCCGTGTGGGACGACATCCAGCCACAGTGAGGCGAGTATGGATTCGGTGGGTGCAGAAGGGACGGACGGACCGACGTGAGTGATTGCCGCAGTCGCGGCACACCACTGAACGAGAGGACCGGCATGTTGTGCGGTGAACGAGAGGACCGGCATGTTGTGCGGTGGGCATTGACGGCTCGCACCGCACATCACGAACGTTAGCGCAGGAATTAGGGTGTGTTGCGCAACAACCTGTGTCAGCACGTACCGTTCGACGTCGTCTGCAGGAGCGGGGACTTGTCGCACGGCGACCATTGCTTTGATTACCATTGACGTTACACCACCAGCGAGTGCGGCGGCAGTGGGCCGTTGAACGCCGCACCTGGACTACGGAATGGCACGACATTGTCTTCTCCGACGAATCTCGCTTCTGCCTGCAACACCACGATGGTCGGATCCGCGTGTGGCGGCACCGCGGCGAGAGACTGTATTACACCTGCATTATGCATCGCCATACAGGTCCGTCACCTGGCGTTTTGGCTTGGGGCGCAATTGGATATGACACCCGCACCCCTCTGGTACGCATCGCCGGTACACTCAATAGCCACCGCTACATCTCCGACGTTTTGGAGCCTGTAGTCCTCCCTTACCTGCAGGACCTTCCAGCGGCCACGTTTCAACAGGACAATGCGTGCCCGCACGTGGCACGCAACGTGCAACAATTCTTCACGGCCCACAAGGTGTCACTGCTGCCGTGGCCCGTCTGTTCTCCCGATATGTCGCCCATCGAACACGTCTGGTCGCTGATCGGCAACCGAGTGGCCCGTGAAGCACCACCCGCGGCTACGCCTGATGAACTGTGGCAACGTGTGGAAGCAGCCTGGACCGACATACCCCAAGCCTACATCCAAAGCCTCTTTCCTTCGTTGCCGCGGCGTTTAGCCGCCGTTATTGCCAGCCATGGGGGCCACACGAATTATTGATGTCTGCTTGTTCCGCAAGTTGCACGGGCCTGTAAGCTTAATCGTTTCATCTTTGTATCTGTTGTTATGTGTCCAGTAAATCTGGCTTTGCTATCTCGTGTCCTTCTTGGTGTTGCATTTTGGGTGGCTAGCAGTGTAAAACATTTTTACATTGTTGAGTACGTATTAAAAATCTTTTTCATTTTAATTCTTTCTCCAAGTTAAGCATTTTTACATTACTGTGTGCATTTTGAAAATTTTTCTTTAGTAGTTTTTTTTTTCCAGGTTTTGTAATACGCTTCAATTGTCTAAATTCTCCACATGTCTGGCAATAGTTTATTTTTTTACTCATGGGCTCTGTACTGGGTTTTCTTGGATTTGTGGACGATGAGTCGTTGTGGGTTGTGCCACGTATGTCATAAATGTATAGCTAAATTTATTCTTAATTTTTAGGTTTCCATGGCTTAGAAGGTGTTTTTGATTTATGGGGGCATTTACCTAAAATGCATTTATGACATAGCAGAAACCCATATTCATATAGGTCTTTGTAGAGATTAGTTAATGCTGTGTTTTGCTGGTCCTTGATAATGCCAAAGCTCAACATTTTCAAAACTTTCTGCATTCTTGCATGTTTTTTCCCTGCTCGTTGGCATTGGTGTTTTTTCTCCTGTTTTTGGCTCCTGTTGAAATTGCTTCTTCTTGTAGTAGGTGGTGTTTCTGAGAATTCTTCCCTGCTGCTTTTGCGCGTTTGAGTTTTCAGAATATATTTTTTGACGAATTTTTTAAAACATTTTAAATATTAAAAAAAAATTGTTCGTTCCTGAAGTTTGGTTTAAAATATATATTTATTTTATATTCAAAATATATATACAGGGGATGGACAAAAATATGGAAACACCTGTAAAAGGAGGAATTCCATACCTAATATGGTGTAGGACCGCCCTTTGCATTCAAGACGGCCTGGGAATGGACAAATATAAGTCTTGGATGGTGGGTAATGGGATGTTACACCATTCTTCCTGCAACACGCGTTCAAGTTTCTGTAAAGATGCAGGAGGCGAATAGTGCGCTCGAACCTTGTTCTCCAAAACGGCCCATAGGGGCTCTATTATATTGAGGTTTGGCGATTGAGAGGGCCCGGGAAGATGGGAAACCTCAGCAGCATGCTCAGGAAACCATGATTGAACGATATGAGCTGTATGAATTGGTGCTTTATCAGCATCGCCTGCAGGAAACACTGTACCATTGGGATAGACTTGGTCGCTTAAAACGCTTAAATAGTCCTTGGCAGTGACACGACCTCGCAAGGTAATAATGGTGCCGGCAGAATACCATGATATGGATGCCCAAACCATGACAGACCCGCCGCCATGCTTCACGGTCGACAAAAGGCCCGCCGGATCGTAAGTTTGGGCGAATGTGCGCCACACGTAAACTCGCTCACAGGTTGGAAACAGTGTAAAGGTCGATTCATCGGACCAGATGACAGTCTTCCATTGCTCAGCAGTTCACGTTTTACGAGTGTTGCACCACTCTCTCCTGCGTGCTGCATTCACGTTATTAACCAGTGGTTTAGCGATTGCAGCTCGACCATAAATTCCCTGCCTATGGAGTTCTCTTCGCACTGTTTTTGTACCGATAATGTTTGAAATCACGTTATTCAGCTCAGCAGTAACTTTTGCAGCTGTTGTCTTCTTATTTGTGGTCACAATCCTCAGCAGTGTCATTCTCTCTCCGACATTCAGCGCACACTTTCGTCCATGCTGGTATTTATCGGACGATGTTTTTCCAGAAGCACAATATGCTGTCATAACTTTCGATACAGTACCTCGCGATACACCAAATAAACTTGCTACTTTGGTCACAGAAGCACCCACCATACGGGCCCCAACAGTTTGCTCTCTTTGAAACTCTGTAAACTCCGACATAATTCACTTGCAACGCACAGATCAATGTCTAGACAGCAACTGTGGCTAACTGCTGGTTTGCCAGGTTTCGTGGCACACATTCACTATCAAGACCTCCGGCGCCATCTACATTTTCACGTGAAAAACGTTGGTCGTTTTATCTATACTTTTTACCAGGTGTTTCCATATTTTTGTCCATCCCCTGTATACATACTAGTGGCTTGGTGAGGCAAAAGCCCTATTCTAGTAAGAAGTATTCTTCACAGTTTTCAAGAAAGTAAAGTGGTAATAAAATTGCGCCATTTTTTCACGCTTTATGCACTATCTACCAACAAGTAATTGGACACCCCTGCAATCGACGATATCTGCGGTCCTGATACACGTCACGGCCGCCGCCGTTAAATATCGTGTGGGAAACAACAACGTCGAATGGACTGGCCTGCGCAGAGCCCGGACCTTAACCCTATCGAGCACCTCTGGGACGAGTTGGAGCGTCGACTTATGGGATGCCCCCACCGTCCGAAATCGGTGAAGGAACTGACCGGTCTCCTCCAAGCCGAGTGGAAGAAAATACCGCTAGCCGTCGTACAACGCCTGGTTGAGAGTATGCCCCGGAGGGTCGCAGCTGTAATCGCCGCTCGTGGAGGCTCCACCAACTATTGAAGGTGAATAAACTTCGTTTTCCTTTGCTATCACAGGTGTCCAATTACTTGTTGGTAGATAGTGTATATTCTGTTGAGGGCATATAGAGAATGTGTAAATATATTTATCAACGAAATGCAGGTCCAGGTTGTGTCCTGCTACTTCATATTCAATCGCCTCAGCTGCAGTCTTGTCTGCTTGGGCGTAAGAACTGAAGCCAGAATATCAGCCAGGGCTGTCAATATCGGTCGCTTTAATTCTTTATTTTCATCACGACCCATACGTATATCAGTAGCTGCCGAGGAATCTATAAAATACAATTTTCACCAGTAAGTGGTAATGAATTTGAGATGTACCGCTGTGAGTCTGTCCCTGAATTTTAAAGCAGTACGGACCATTGCCCTGAATCTCCTTTTTTGTGGCCGAGAGGGAAGCGAATGTCATTGCACTATTGTATTTCCGGATGTGTTGGACAAAAATAGGACTGTTCAGAAGTAAGTCCTTCAGCCCCGTATTTATCTGTAGTTCTGGAAGGGAAATAAGGCTGTTATGACAACAGAAATGAAAATGACTATTAATTTCCTCATTAGCGAAATGCAAAGCGTGGCAGTGCGCACACTCAATATTCATCACACCCAAGCTGTGCTCATGTATGGCCGTTTCGTCCAATAAAGCTTTTCGGAAAGATAGGTTGCCGCGTGTATTATTGTGATCATTACGTGTGCCTTCAAAATTCCTTCGCTCACGTACATTACGAAAAACACGGCCTCGTTTGGGTGGTCTCTCTTGAACGCTACTCATAACAGAACCCTATTTCCGTCCTCACTGTATCAATGTTTGCAGTTCAATAGCAGTTGAAGCACGTGCAGCCTTGATAATAGCCAATCAGCTCCTTGCTCTAGGACTGGTGCCATCTCCCAAGGTTGTACGACTACCCGTGTGCCCCGTGTTGCGATGACGAAGTCAGACTGACAGTTGTTACACGTACAGTAATCAGCTGATTAAATTTAGAAGAAAAAAATATATACATATTCGATTTCAAAGGTTTTTTGTCCCCCTTCCCTTCCCACGCATACCTGCTGGAGTCGATAACACTTGGGTCGGTCTTCGAAGCGCCAAGCCACTTCTTTTTTCAAGACTGCACCACTGGAAAAGACCATGTGTTAAACTTAGAATTTAACTCTCAAAATTCTACCCTTTTATGTTGATCCAAAATTAAAAGAAGGAAGGAAGTACTTCTACTCTAGCTAAATAACTTTAAAAGTTTTATAAGTCAACAAAACTAGGTCAACTCTTGCATCCACTACATTCAGAAATTGGACAGGAGAGAGGTGTAAACTCCGAAGTTTCTCTCCAAGGGAGAGGGAAAAAATAGCATACGACTCTTCTCAGAAATCTGGTTTTATTGTTGTTTTTCGTGTGCTTTGTGATGTTTTCTGTTGTTGTTTTTTTTCTGTCTCCTTTCAAGGTGCTGTTGTTGCCAGGATCTTTGCCTGTCCAGAAGTTAGATTGCAAAAAAGAGGATACTTAGTGGCTGTTCAGATAAGTATGTAGGACAGCGTATGACTTCGTTACTTAACTGGAGCCCGTCTAATCCTAAAAACTTAAATTTGCCGCACTCTTCTTATTTTACTTTCGTATCAGAGCATACTGCTCCCGCATCTAATTTTCTGTTCTCTCTCGCAAAAGAATCATTGGGCCATAGGTGTGTACGGTCTAAAACTTTCCAGGGATTTTCGTTTGCTTTTTCGCACTTGTATCGCACCTTGCATGCTCTATAGTCCATTAGTTTGCTAGAGCTGTTGGGAAATATGCAGACGAACACCCAGAGTTACTTCAAGAATTCGGAGAGGTGGATGGCCATCAGTAGGATGTTAGCTAGCAGACACAAGCCAAGGTAGCCAGAGGCATTGTCTCTCGGACGGTCATCTCCATGTAATGGCAACAATGTCCGGAATCCAGTAATGTGTCTTGATGTCCAATTTAAGCCCTCCGAGGGTCTGACTTCCCGGGTGGTCCAATATCTGTAGGTTTCGTACACCTGGAATTTAAGAACTCTTTGAATGAGCCTTTTTCTCCTTATTTCTGTTCCGACTATTGGAAAAGTCTAAATTTAATTTTGACTCCTGAAAATTATTGTACTTCGGACTTCTCTGATGTTTTCCATTGCTCATTTGCAGGCGGGAGGTGAACTTTTCCTTTTTTTTTTCTTCTCGAAATTCGGGATTTCGTTTCTGCTGGAAGCTGTTTTGACTTCTCCTTTTCTGACATGCACTCCGTTCTTTCGTGATCGGGCGAGCAAAAAGCGTGATTACATGAACTTCGTCACGTGCCTTGTTATTGCTTCAAATACCTAGACATTCTTAGAGCTACAGATTCTCCGAAGTCACTACGGAAATCGAAAACCTCAGTGTCATAATGCTTTCGACATCTGTGTAAAATTTATTTTGTTGCGTCGGTGGCGCAGTGGTCTAAGCGCTGGCATCTGACCATTCGTCCGAGATGGGTCCGAGTTTGAATCCCGGTTTGGAATGGATGCTGTGTTTGTTTTAGGGAAAGATCTATCTCTCTCCCTTCCCTGCAACCAGTGGCTCTAAATTAGGGACGGGCGAATACTTACACAGCACATCGAGTTGCTCACGGTGGTTGTTAAATCCCCAGTCAAAAAAACAAAAGTTTATTTTTATGTGTTCAAGTTTCTAACATTTATTAAAACTTTTTAGGATTGTTTATTGGGTGATTATAATATTGTGACATTTGTTTTGTGATTTTTTGGTCGTCTTCATGCCGTCCGCTGCCTGAAAATGTTTGAAACCGCTGGAAATTTATTGTTCTAGTAAGAATGTGCTGTGATTTTTGAAATTTCCTGTCCATGCTGCATTCTTTTTTTCATTTCTATTCTTGATTATACTCTTATTTTTTTTATATTTTCTGATTATGTTCCTCGTTTTAATATTTTTGGTAACAGTAAAAAAATTGACTTCATATTTCTAAGGAATTTTTCTAATGAAATGCGTGTTTTTTTTATTATTTCTAACAGTTTACAACTGTCAGCAGAGCAAGTAATTTTGTCCCCTTCCCCTTTTTAAAGCGAAATTAAATTTCAAAATAGGTACATAATCTGTGATGGAATCTAAGTCATTTCTATGACACGTGAAATTGTTTTCACGGCGCATTCAACAATGGCGTACCGATTTCTGATGTTTAATTTCGCTTGAAACATATTTTTTCCAATTCCTTAGTCACTTCTTGCTGTATTAAGTGGCAGTGCAAGCATTTTTTCTTTTGTTTAAAGCGACATTAATGTTCAAAAACGCCACTACATGCACACTGTGCAGAGAAAACGACTTTATGTGCAAACGAAAGACGACGAAAAGTTTAAGCTCCTATTTTGAAATTTAATTTTTTTGTAAGCCTGTCGACATAGCAAGAAGTAATAAAGAAATGGGAAATCAAGCGTTTTCAGAGAAATTAAACTTTAAAAAGTTTAAGAAATGCTAATGTTGTCGTCAGCCTCTGGAAAACTCTTTAAACGGGCTTCCAAATATTGAACCCTGTAACTGGCATTAACAGCTAGAAAGCATAGGGAAATATAGCCAGACACCTTGCTGTCAGGCTTGCCTGTGGTATAGGCAAGATGGTGACAAGAATAACTCTGTTCAGATGACTTCATGAGAGGAGTCTGTAAGCTAGGAGACAAATGATTTCCCTCCATCTCAAAGAGCTGGAAAGGGTGCAGGCATAATCGCACCTGCACGCAACAGCTGTGGATGCATGTGCTGTTGACGGACGAATCCTGTTTCAGTTTGACTATGGATTCCCATCATGTGCATATCTGGAGAGAATGTGGAATGTACAACCATCCCCAGAACATCCAGGAGTGAGACCACTATGGAGATCTTGTGGGGGGAGGTACAGTGCTATATGGTCAGATGTCAATTTCTGTATTTGAGGGTGCTACTGTACATGCCAAAGGTCATATGTGAGGCTTTTCAGGAACGCTGTAGGCACAGAGATCGTTTTTATGGATCTTAATGCTCATTCTCATGAGGCTCGGCTAGTCAATGATGCCTCAAGTATGAAGATATCCACAGGATTTGCTGGCCAGCTGGGTCTGGAATTTAATTATGTTGAGCATGTCGTTGATGCTCTGGGAAAATGCATCGCTGCTCTGGGAAAATGCATCGCTGCTCTTCAGCAACCTCCCAGAAGCATCATAGAGCTGTGATCTGTGCTAATGGAACAAAGGGGTCTATTGCCTTCTGACCTTACCCATCATCTTGTCACCAGTATGCATGATTGTTATTCAACATTCTGTCATCTGTGAAGGACTTTTTGACGCAGTAACGTTCTTATCTATTCTTTCGTATGTGTCTCATGTTTGTAGATTTCATTAAAGTTCGTCAATTTGTTATACTGCTATGTTAACTTTCATTTATGAAAAAGGGCTTATCCATCAGTGTACTTACCTAAACACCTTACTTGAAAAAGCACAAAAATTATATTTCAAACTTATGAAATTGTAACTACACTCCTTCAGTTATCCTATCTGATTCATTCTGCCCATGACGGAATAAAATTACCTTCCACTGTAAATCAGGAGAGCATTTACCAACTATTACAATAAAGAGACCGTAGGTAATGAACTGGATGAAAACTACAGTATATTCCCAGGAACACAAAATTCTAATCTCATTTTTTAACAGAGAAATTTAGAAGTCATTGCTTTTTTTATTGTAAGCGCTAGATGGCATGAAGTTTCTAGCCCCTTCCTCCAACAGATCAATCACTCCCGAACAGGAAACAATTTGGATAACAACATCAACAACCTCAGCAACAGAAGCAAGATCTCATTAAATTAGAATAGTAGCCGTACTAAAACAGAGATACTAAAATGTATCAGATCATGAACACAAAAAATCATCGTTCAAATTCTTTGGTGGTCTGCTGCTTCGAAACCACTAAATGTCGAGTCGGTCCACCAAAATCAAAATGTCGGTTGTCCGGTGGATCAGTCACTTTTCAAGTAACGTCATATACTAAAAAAAAACAAAAAAACTACTGCCTTTTTCTTTCCCATAAAGGGAAATTGCAAAATACGTTTCGTTCAAGTGAACAACTTAGTTATTACCATCCTCTCTAAATTCCAGAGGATGAAAAGTGCGTAGTCAGTGCATTGGCGAAGGAAAATCTGTAAGTACACTGGTGTCCAAAAGTTTAGTATAGTTAAAAAAAAAGACATTTTGGAACAAACGAAAGCGGTGAAGAAGGGTATAAAGGAAAGTACAGAGGACGTGGAATTGCCCCGAGAAATAGAAATCACTAAATTATGGCCACCCCTATCAAAAGTGAATGCTGCCCCGTTGACCACGTGATTTCCTAGGGGACATGATTAGTCGACCGACGTAGCAATATAAGTTGTGTGAGTGGAGCAGTAGGTAGTAAAATTCGGAGCGTGATGGGTAAACGGAAGGATTTATCGGGCTTGAAGTACAGATTGTGGGAGCTTAGAGAGCGGGTTTCTCGATTTACCAGATGGCTGAACCGGTCGATTGTTCGCGAGCTGCCGTAGTTAAAGTGTATCAGAACTGGCGTGAAAATGGTCAAACAACGACCGGGAGGCAAAACTGCACAAGATAGCAAAATGTTGATGTGACAGGTGAGAGTCGGGTCCGATGACTCGTATAGGCCAACAGACTCAGCACTGTTTAACAGTTGACTACCCAGTACAACGGATGTCAACCCGGAACGGTATCTGTCATGACCAGTGAGATAGAAACAGGTAGAGTGCTCGAGAAGACGCCATGTTTGAACGAAATTGAAAGAGCAGCGGCGGAAGCAGAGAACCAGAAGTCTGAGTGAGATCTGTGCCTGTGTGAAAACTTATGTAAACATTAAACATTTGCATGAGCTTAACCTAAAAACATGTGCTATAAGTGTGAATAGTAAATGCGCTTAAATTGAATATGATAAATATTTTCGACAATAAGTTGTGCTCGTATGCAACGTAAAACAGCGATAGTCATAAATGTTTTGCGTTGCAAAATAGTGATGATTCTCAGCACGTCTAAAAAGAAACAAAAAACACACCTGCCTATGTTATCAGTTATCACCATGTCCGTCCAACTGTGGACACCGTACTTTTGCATCTATTTGTCTGATTTAAAAAATTATATCTGCATTCGGAAGCTTGAAATGTGAGGATGATGATCCTTACCTTTTGGCGTTTTCCTATGCATAGGAGTAAATGCAGTTGCAATCGAATTCGAAATATACACTGCTGGACAATTGCTAAGGACGGATCATAAACGGCTATATAGCGCATAAAAAAGTAAGTGTGGCTGGACTCCAAGTGAAATAAAATAATGTCAGAATGCCAGGACATTACAAGAAAGACAATTTATTGTGCTCTGAAATACAGAAGGCTTTGGAACGTGTTCAACGGACAAACAGGCCATTTTGTGCAGAATACGTACACGTGAAAAAAATGCAATTACCGTCCGCAGGCGTTCCGGCGTAAGATGTCAATACGGGATATTGCCACCATGGAGGGCGATGCAAGATTCCACACGTCGTGTCATGCTTTGCACAACATTATCAAGCAGTTGTTGGGGTAATTTATCTGATTCCTCTGTCAGTGCAGGTATGAGGGTGTCCTTGTTTATTGGAGAGCATTGGCGACCAGCAAGACTCCTCCGCAAAGCATCCCACACATTTTCAATGGGATTCAGATCTGGAGAACGTGCTGGCCATACGAAGCGTTGAATATCCTCGCTCTCAAGACACTCCTGGACAGCGACTGTTCGATGACATGTTGCGTTGTCGTCCCTGAAAATGAATCTATCCCCGACAGAACCACGGAACATGCGAACATGAGGTAGCAGAACATTATTAATGTATCATTGGCCAGTCATAGTCCGAGTTGGAAACACATAGAGGGACGTACGACCATTGATCATGATGCCAGCCCATACCATGACACTAAATGTCGGATAGCGGTCCCTTTCTTGTATGTTTGCTGGACAATATGCAGTACCACTATCACGCCAGATCAGTTGTCGTCGACAATCAGACGATAAACTGTATCTACTCTCATCTGAGAAGAGGACAGCAGACCAGTCGTTATCAGTCCAATTGCGATGTTGATGGCACGGGCGGTACGGTGACGTCTGGACAATGGGATGCACACAACAGGACGGCGGGCGTATAGTCCTTCTTCATGCAAGCGTCTGGCGACAGTTTTTCGGGAGACCCGCTTGCCAGTAGCAGCCATAAACTGATTTGCTACCTCACTAGCTGTGCTGCGCCGGTGTCTTTTTGTTGATAGTACTATGTACCGATCTTCTGCAGGTGTCGTACTGCGAACACGACCTCCCCCGTAACGTTTGCTACACTCTCCACTTGATTGAAATGATTTCCAAAGCCTTGAAATAACACTGTGGTTGACGTCGAACTCCCGGGCAACATTTGTTATTTTTCGCCCTTCTTCAATCTTGCCAATAATAAGGCTACGCGTAAAAGCATCTAGGTGATGTCGGGAAGACATACTGAAATTGCAAGTTCGTCAAATGATTCTTTCCCTTTTAACTTTGCGTTTGAACAACAACGGTCAATACGCGTCAAATCCTTTATATCTGTTATCAGCGCTATGACGTCACGAACAAGTTCGGCAATCCAAAATTTGCATACGCACAACACGTCTTACCGTATCCCGCACTTATGCTAATTTCCACATTTTCCTGCCTGCCATTTTATGGTTGCTATCGTTGCTATTGTCATCCGTCCTTAGCAATTGTCCGGCAGTGTATTTATTCCGCCTCATTGCTTCTAACAAGCATATTGCTGCTTCGCGGCAAAGCGTTCTGAGACGTTGGCTTCGAATTATTCGTGCCGCCCCGGTGGCGCAGTGGTCTAAGCGATGGCTTCTGATCATTCGTCCGAAAGGGATCCGGGTTCGAATCCCGGTGAGGCATGGATGTTGTGTTTGTCTTACCGCACTGGCTCTGTCCCTTCCCTGGAACCAGTGACCCTAAATTAGGGACGGGAGACTGCTTATAGCCCATCGAGTTGTTCACGGTGGTCGTTAAACCTTCAATCATCCCGCACGGGGATAACTGGTTTTCTAGTTATTTGGGGAGCGGCGCCCCCACGGCCCGAGCTGACCTTGTGACTGGTCACCATCTGATGTCACGCCACCGCTTGTTTTTTATTTTGGTGTTTGCAGGGACAGCTGTTCATCCAGCTGTTGGGGAGTCGCGTCCCCACGTTCCCGAGCTGGTCTTGTGTCTCGCTTTTTCGTTTTTATTTATTTTCTCCACTGGCCAGTTGCCCGTGTTGTATTCTCTACCTAATCGCTACCACGTTATGTACTAACACCCCGGTCTTGTGGTTTTGTTACCCTCCACCACTAACTGTTTTATATTAACCGCTCAGTTCGTAGGTTGCTGAGATTCCGTTTAGGTTCCCTTCCAGGGTTTTGTCTTCCTTGGATTACTTTTTTCCTTTTAGCTGGTTTGGGTGCTAGACCTACCTGCATGTTTGCCGCGTGCGGAGACCCGTGAGGCGGAAATGGGATGTCTGGCGGCTGAGGTCGCAGGAGACCGGTTAAGTGCCTCCTGTGTACCAACACTCCTCTTCGACCCCGGCTTCGCTGTAAACGGGAGGCTAGAGACTAACCCACCTCTAGTCAGAAGTCTTGTACCAAGTTGTGTACAGGGCTTTAGCGGCTTTTTTGTCGTATAGCACGGCAGGGTAAGCCCGGGGGCTGTGGGATCATGCCAAAGGCGTTGGCATGACGGTACCCGGAGGCCGAAGTGTCCGCCGAGTGCGTGTGATCACAGCCAACGGACTATATCTGCAACGTATAAGCTCCAGAACTGTGTCCAGCGTCATTTTCTTGACTTGCAGACCTCCAGTTCTCCCTCGTAGGGCTCGGTGGTGGGTGGAGTAGTTTGCAGACGAATCCTCTTCCTTTTTTCCATGGGTAAAAACAAAAAGAAAAACTCCAAATTTAAGTCGCCTGAGAAAATGATTATTGACAATGACTCTCCTTCGTCTTCTCAACCTACTAAGTCTCATAACCTTAAACGATCTTTAGACCTTGACCTGGACCAAGAATGTGGAACCTCTTCTTCGGCAGCTGTTCCAGTCGCTCCGAAGCGTCGTCTCCCCTCGTTTGCTGTGACTACGCATGCTACACACTTAGTTGTGGAATCCATCGATCCGAATGAGAGACTGTCTACCAAATCTCCCTTTTTCATTTGTAAAGCTTTGGACGCCGCGGTTGGCCCCTTGAGGTCTGTGAAGAAGCTTCGCTCTGGGGACCTGCTTGTCCAAACTTGCAGTGTTTCTCAGAGTAACACTTTTCTGCACCTCACTAGTCTTCAAGGCATTCCTGTCAAAGTGACACCTCACCCGTTTCTTAACACCTCTCGGGGTGTTATTTCGGAGTTTGATCTCTTGCCATGCAGTGAAGAAGAATTGGTGACTGAACTTGCAGATCAAGGTGTTATTGCTGCACGTCGTATGATGTTTCGGCGCGATGGTTCTTTGATTAAGTCTAAAAATGTGATCTTGACTTTTAACTCCCCGAAAGTTCCAACCGAAATCAAGGCTGGCTACTTGGTCTGTGGAGTTCGCCCGTACATTCCCAGTCCTCTGCGCTGTTTCAGGTGCCAGAGGTACGGGCATTCACAACGTTTCTGTAAGAGTTCCGCTCGTTGCGCTAATTGTGGCTCCAGTGAACATGACGGGGAGGGTTGCACTTCTGCGGCCTGCTGTGTTAACTGTGGTGAGGCCCATGCAGCTTACTCCCGCAACTGTATGAAATGGAAGGACGAGATGGCGATCCAGCGCCTCAAAACCCTGGAAGGCCTCTCGTACCCTGCTGCAAAGGCCAAGTTGGGTATACCCACCAATCGACAGCGTACTTTTGCCGCAGTAGTTCAGTCTCTGCCACAACCCGTGCAGCTCTTTGTTCCGCACCCTGTAGCTCTCGCCGCACTTGCCAAGCGATCTACAGCTGAACAAGCGACACAGGTGGATTTCCCCGAGCTACAGATAGCTGAGTCTGCGCCTTCTCTTTTGAAGACGACCGACTCTTTCAGTTCCCAGCAGAAAGCCTGCACGTGCGGAAGACCCGGCCCTCAATCCGCAAAGGTGTGCAGTGTCCATCCAACTGTCGCGGTCCGATTGACCAACATTGCAACTGTCTCTGACTCAGCGAGGTCCCCACCCTCAACCAACATTATAGAGGAACATAGGGGGGAGGAGAGTGACAGTTCGTCCCCAGCCTCAACCAACATTGCAGAGGAACATGGGGGGAGGAGAGTGACAGTTCGTCCCCGCCCTCGGCCAGCATTGCAGAGGAGTGTGGGGGGGGGGGGAGGCGAGTGACGGTTCGTCCCCCTCCTGTGACTCATCCTTTGTGTAGTTGTGTTAAATGAAAAACAAATTATAATAATTACAATAGTCAGTTAATAAATTTTTATATAAACCCAATTAACTAACTTGTCTTCACGGCTTTCATCATCCTTTTTTCCAACTTTTACCAAGCCTGTCTGCTCTTAATCATTTTCCACGCTTTTAAAAATCTGTAGCTGATAGTTCTTTGTCTGACGCTCTTTGGCCAAACCTGCCCCTTGCGCCACTAAAATCAACCAACCAACCAACCTCAGTTTTACTTAATCGGCTTGTTTCTCACCATTGTACCATGTTTTTCATACTGTTTGTTTCTTTGTCTTTTTGGCCCTTCCTTCGTACTCATGGTTCGGTTTTACTTGGTCAGCCAGTTTTTGCGATTTATGCTCCGTTTTTTAATTTTGTCTGTTTGTCTTGTGTCTGGCGCTCTTTGGCCAACCATGGCCCTTGCGCCAATAAAATCTAATAACCAACCAACCAACCTAAACCTTCAATCAAAAAAATAAAAAATATTCGTCCGAGTTGGGAGCGGGTTCGAAACCCGGTAGAGGTATTTGACTGAACAAGAATAGTTTCCATCCGATTTCTAGACGCGCAAATATGATTTAAATAGAAATATTAACTTACGCTCTCTAGACGCCAGTTGAAGTTACGAAAAATTTAAAATTTTAGGTAAAACATTCCTCAGCGGAAGTGTTGTCCGACAAAGCAAGAATTTTCCAAATCGGACAGTTCGAAGCAGAGATTCGAAGAAAACATGATTTATAATTACGCCTCCTGGCGGAAAAATTGCATTGTTATGAGCATATAGTATGCAGAAAATGCTTTCTTAGTGGTATCTGACAGAAAAAGAATTTTTTTCAATAAAGTTTCCAAAAACGCAGATTTTGCTGCAAATAGTACATAGGAAAGAGAAATATACCCTTACGTTCCTAACCCCCTTGTGGAAAAATTACTCGTTGTGCGTGAATTATAAGCAAACCATTTCTCATTACGAATATTATCCGACGTGAAAAAAGATTTTTCAAATCGGACTTTTAAGAGCAGAGATATGGGAGGAAACGCAATTTACTTTTACGCCATCTAGCTGAAAAACAGCGTTATTTGAAAAAGAAACTGTCCAAAAGTGGTCTTTTTTATAAAGATATTGAAGGGAAGAAATATTTTTTTGAATCTGATAGAAGCAGTGAAATGGTTGTAAAACATCTGCATTTACGCCTTTTAGAGGCAACATTATGCATCGGGCGAAAAGAAAAAAGCAAGGATCATCCTTCTCGCATTTCATGCTTCTCACTGCTAGCAAACGTTTTTAGATCAGGGTGACAGGTGCAGAAATATGACGTCCAAAGGGTCATGCGGACTGATGGACAGACAACATATTGATAAGATATGCACGTCCTGATTTTCAGAAGACGTTTTAAAATATTTCTTCTCAGTTGCATTGTTTGTTTGTTTTTTCACTTTATAATTACCACATGCATGGTAACTACAAACAAACATTTTGAACCGTAGTTTGTTGCTTACTACAAACAGAAGGTTAAACAAAGAAATATTGACCGTAAATTTTTTCAATAAGTTTAGCCCATAAACGTGTGAAAGATTATTCCAGAATTCTTTCTCAAACGATCGATACGGTTGTATGCTGTATAAGAAGGTGACATAAGTTTTTTTTTTTGTTTTTTTTTTTGAAAAACTACGACACTCCCATTAAAATCAATGGTAAATATCAACAAGGATGCCCGTCATAGCTATGGCGCCGGGACGATTTTCAAAATCCTTCACGTCATGTGGACCTTAGCCAATAGGATGAGTACTCTATTACTTTCTATCCCCATTGGTCATGACCGTGCATCTCACGCTCGCACGTATGGGCTACAACAGCAGACATCACCGACGACATCCCCTCACAAACACGATTCATAGGCGCAAAAGACTCTCCTGGTGCAAGATCATGCAAGTTGGACATCGGATGACTGGAAAAAAAGTGTGCTGGTCTGACGAGTCGCGCTTTTACTTCATTGTACGTATTTGGCGCTAACATGAAGCACGATCCATTTTACATGGTTTCTACAGCCCAAGACGGTGGAGGCAGATGTATGGTGTGGGGTATGTTTACCTGGAAGGAAATTGAACCACTTTTGCATGTAGAACAACGTATGCTGTTGCCTACTGTCGTGAATTGCTTGCTGGCTGTACACCTAGCAATGTTGCACTTTCTCCCGAATGGCGACGGTGTCTTCCAAGATGACAATACACCGAGTTGCAGGTCCAATGTTGTGCAGGAATAGATTGAGGAACACAGATCAGACTTCCAGCGTATTGATTGGCCTCCGAACTCCTCCGATATCAATCCCATAGAGCACTTGTGGGACACTGTGGAATGGCATATCAGGCCTCTGGATGCACCAATTACCTCCATACTTGACCACACACCCCAACTGCTTCCGGCATCTTATTGAATTGATGCCACGTCGGATAGCTGCTGTACTGAGGGCGAAAGGAGGACCTACGAAGTATTAGGCAGGTGGTCATAATTCAGTGATCACTCAGTGTATGTTGAATCGATGCCACGTCGGACAGCTGCTGTACTGAGGGCGAAAGGAAGACCTACGAAGTAATAGGTAGGTGGTCAATTCAGTGATCACGCAGGGTATGCAAATGTGTAAATTATGATGCAGTACCATGTGACGAACAACAATTGGGCCGCCCCGGTGGCGCAGTGGTCTAAGCGATCGCCTCTGATCATTCGTCCGAAAGGGGTCCGGGTTCGACGCCCGGTGATGCATGGATGTTGTGTTTGTCTTATGGCACTGGATCTCCCCTTTTCCTGGAGCTCTAAATTAGGGACGGACGACTGCTTATAGCCCATTGAGTTGCTCACGGTGGTCGTTAAACCTCCAACAAGAAAAACCAGAAGCAATTGGCATAAAAGATAAAAGGCGAAACAGCACATTTGTGGAGTTGCGAAAGAGCTGCAGAAGTATGCAAAGTAACATTTCTTGTCATCGCGCGCTGCTAGTAGAATTTATTAAAACAGTACGTCCGAAAGATGGCAGGTGGTTAGGTATATACGTGGTCAAATTATCGGAATGTTGGAATCCACCCAGATGCAGAGTAATGTTGCTGGAATGTTGGAATCCATGGCGTGAGTAAATCCATTGTATAAAGGCTTTGGAGAAGGTACCAGGACACCAGAGGTGTTAATCACCAACATGTGGGTGGTCATCCACGGATTGCAACGGCCCATAATGATAGGTATGTGGCACTAACAGTGAGACTTAACAGGTTGATGTCAGCGAGCGCTTGCTTTAGAGCTGTCTGCGGCTGGTGGACCAGTTGTTTCAAGGGAAACAGTATGTAGACAGCCCAGCGAACAAGGACTATACGCAAGAAGACATGAATTTTGCATCCCACTCCCTCTGTCAGCAAAAAAAAAGTACCAGGGTACTGTGGTGCGGACAGCATCGAGACTGGGACGAAAATCCATGGGTCAATGTCCTCTTCACCAATGAATCCAGGTTCAGTCTCGAAAATGACACCCATCGTGCTCTCTTCTGGAGAGAACGTGGAGCCCGTTATTCCCCCACAAACATCTGAGAAATGCACCATTACAGAGGTGGTGGTGTACTTATTTGGGGACATTATATTCAACGGGCGCACACAGCTGTATGTCTATTCTGGTGGAACTTCCGGAGCTATAAAGACGAAATCTTCTGAACATTAGCAGATCGAAATCCGATCTGCTCTTGTTCAAGAGTGGGATTTTCTGCCACAGAGTGCTCTTGTTTCCCATGTCAACAGCATGAGACATCGGTGTGGCACTTGTATCGATGTAAGAGGCCACCATACGACTTACTAGACCGTTGTAGAAAATCAGAAACGCCTACGGAAAATTCCTGTTTTCACCATTTTGGACTATTGGTACGTTTTTATGTTCATCGTTTTTTTCTATGTGATTTGTACTGGTCATTTAGCTCCTTACTAAGATATCTATGTATAGTAAACAGCCTATTTCATTTTGCCTTTTCTTTTCTGTAATTTAACCCTTTTTGTTGATTATGCTTAACTTTTGGACACCGGTGTATGTTAAAAACGATCAGACCCAGGCAAGCGCATAAAGCTACAAATTTGGCAGCCCGCCAGACGTTTTGTTTAAAATGTATTGCATCGTAGGAATATTGCTAGAGTACGGTAACTCTCACTTCAGCGCAAGGAATTTTGCGAAGGAAAGTGCGTTCTGTGCGTTGCAGCGACACACCGGAAAGCATCAGTCTAAAAAGCGGCAACCCAGCTTCTTTTTGCGTTTGTGAATGGTAATCAGTTACATTCCATTAGCATCTGGTGTTGCGTCATCGGTTCTGAGCATCTTCCAAAAAAGAAAACGAAAGCATGTGAATCCGAAAGTATCCGAGATGAAAAATATTTGCGATCGGCGATCACGTGCATTCCAGCTGTAGTGGCCCAAGACTTGTTTTTTTTTTTTTCTAGTACGATTCTGAAGAAGACAAAATGGTTTGTTGAATTTGTAAAAATTCTAAACTTAACTGATAAACAGTTTGGGGGTAACTTCAAATTTATTTCATCAAGATGCATGCATCGATTATACACTCAGCAGACAAAACATGAACGATAGGGGAGATGGGCAGTTGACATGGGTATCCCCCGCGCAGCGTGGAACAGACTCAAACCGAACGCATGCGATAAATAAGAGGACAGCAAGGCTTCCCAAAAGTGTATTGCAATCGACGAACATAGGTAAATGTGGTAATCTGAGCAACTTTTATTGTGGACGCCTTTTCGGCGCAAGACAGATAGGTCATTCTTTCTCCCAAGTGGTAAGAACCCGAGGGTAAGCGTATCAAGGGTGTACTGGGAGTATACCATCGACGGACGAGCCAATGCCCAGAGAGCAAGCGTTGGGCGACCACACGCCATTGATGACTGGGGTCGACGTAGATTATCCAGGCTCGTACAAACCGACTGCTTTGTAACGGCGGCGCAAATTACATCCAGGTTAAATGTCGGAGGCCCAAGCAGCGTCAGCGAGTGAACGGTACAGCGCACTCTGCAAACCGCGGGCTACGGGAGCCGACGCCCTACTCGTATGCCAGTGTTGACTGCCCATCATCGGATATTAGCCTCGCCTGGTGCCGGGAACATCAAAACTGGATCTCTGCAGAGTGGCGCCGCGTCGTGTAGTCAGGTGAATCCCGTTTTCAGGTTTACCGAGCTCACGGGAGGGTTCGGTTGTGGCGTCGGCGGCATGAAGCCATGTCCACATCGTGCCAGGTCAGCTCTGTTCAAAGCGGTGATGGCTGTGCGATGGTTTGGGAAGTCTTGTCATGGGAGGAATTAGGTCCGTCAGTGTGTCTGGGGAGGTCAACCGCTGCACGCTACCAGCATGCACTGGCTGACCACCTACACGCTTTCATAGCCTTCCCGCATCCTGCAGCCGATGGTCTGTTTTAGCAGGACAGTGCGCCCCCCACTGTGCCGCTACCACCCAGTTGTGGCTCAAGTAACACTCGTCTGAGTTTGGGACAATCCAGTGGCTCCAAAGGTCCCCGGATTTAAACCCTGTGGAAACTCTCTGAGATGCTGTGGAGCCGAACATCAGATCCATCGATCCTGGACAGACGTATGGGGAGGAGTTGTCAACAATGCTGCAACAGAAATGACTGGCATCACCTATGGAAACCGTTGGGCATGTGGTGGACTCGATGCCTCGGCGTGTACAGGCTGTTGTTATTCGCGCTAAAGGAGGACCAGCACGCTGTTAGGTAGGTATCCCTAATGTTTTGTCTGTTGAGTGTGTTGAATAATGGCAGTAGTTTTCAACACTGCCGAGTGTGAACGAGGGTTCAGAAATACGGAAGTAATCAAAACAATCTGGTAAAATAAACTGAACACTGAAACTGTTTCAGACTTGTTATTAGTTGATATTCCAGATATTGCACAATTTGATCCACTTATGGCTGTGTCACTATGGGCTCAATCGGTGAAAAGACAAACAAGAAAGATGACACCGAATTTTCGGGTGTAATAAGCACGTCTTTTGAATCCGTTCTGACGCAAATTAAATTTATCAAAGCTATTCAAAGTCAATGGAACCGGTATGGAAAACAATAGTATCTGACGGAAGAAAGAAGTTTTTCAATCAGGTTTTTAATCCCTCAGATATTGATGTAAACGGAATCGTGAGCTTACGCCCTCTATTTGCAGACTTGTGCGTTAAGAAAAACATGAATTTATATGAGAAACATTTCGCACCGGAAACGTTCTCCAACACAGAAAGAATTTTTGAAATCGGACTCTTAGAAACAGAGATATCGACAAAAATAAAATGTGATTTTACATCCCCTGGTGGGAAAACCATGCATTATTTTAGGAAGAAAGTATTCTCAAAAGGTTTTTCAATATGAGCGGTATCGGTCCAAGAAACAAAAAAATTAGTCGAGTTTTCAGGAGCCTAGATTTTGCTACAAATACATCAGAAGCACGAATTAACACTTATGCCCCTTAGTGGCCAAACCATTCTTTACCAAACATTAGAAATTATGTGAAACATATTTTCCATCAGGTCTTGTATGCGATACAGGAAGAATTTTTCAAATCGGAGTTTTAGAAGCAGAAATAACGCCGAAAACGCAATTTACCTTTGTGCCCCCTAGCGGAAAGTCTATGATTTACTTGAAAATTTGGAATTTATAGGAAAAACATTTCGCATCGGAAAAACTATCCAACAAAGAAGGCATTTTTCAAATCGGACTCTTAGAAGTAGAAATAGTGACAAAAATAAGATATAAATCAACGCCCCCTGGCGTATAAATTATGCATTATTTCAAGAAGAAAATGTTCCTAAAAGGTTTGTCGACATAAGTAGTATCGGTCAATAAACCACTTTTTTCAATCGAGATTTTAGAAACTCATATTTTGCTGCAAATACAGCAGAAGCGGAAATTAAGACTTACGCCACCTGGTGGCCAAACCATTTTTACAAAAATTAGAAATTATGTGCAAAGGATTTCCTATCGGGAGCTGTATCCGGTGCAGAAAGAATTTTTTAAATCGGAGTTTTAGAAGCAGAAATAACGCCGAAAACGCAATTTACCTTTGTGCCCCCTAGCGAAAAGCCTATGAATTACTTGAAAATTTTGAAATTATATGAAAAACATGCCACACTGGAAACACTATCCAACAAAGAAGGAATTATTCAAATCGGACTCCTAGAAGTAGAGATATTGACAAAAAATTATATACATCTACGCCTCCTGGCGTAGAAACCATGCATTATTTTAAGAAGAAAATGTTTCTAAAAGGTTTGTAGACAAGATTACTATCGGTCTACAAAAGACGAATTTTTTCAATCGAGAATTTAGAAGCTCATAATTTGCTGCAAATACATCAGAAGCGGAAATTAAGATGTACGCCCCCTGGTTGCCAAACCATTTTTTTTTTTTTACAAAAATTAGAAATTATGTGCAAACGATTTCCCATGAGGAGCTGTATCCAGTGCAGAAATATTTTTTCAAATCGGAGATTTAGAAGCAGAGATATAGGTGGAAACGCAATTTACCTCTACGCCCCCTGGCGGAAAGTCTACGAATTACTTGAAAAATTTGAAATTATATGAAAAATATGTCACACTGGAGACACTATCCAACAAAGAAGGAATTTTCCAAATCGGACTCCTAGAAGTAGAGATATTGACAAAAATAAGATATACATCTACGCTTCTGGTGGAGAAACTGTGGAATATTTTAGGAAGAAAGTATTCCGAAAAGGTTTATCGATGTGAGTGGCATCAGTCCACGAAAGAATTTTTTCAATCGATATTTTAGAAGCTCAGATTTTATGGCTAATGCATAAGAAGCAAAAATTAACACTTACGCCCCCTGGTGGCTAAATTATTCTTTACCAAAAAATTTTAAATTATGTGCAAAAGACTTTTCATCAGCGGGTGTATCCGCTGAATTTTTTTTTTTTTTTCAAATCGGAGTTTTAGAAGAAGAGTTATCGGGGAAAATGTAATTTACTTTTACGCCTCCTAGCGGAAAATCTATGCGTAATTTGAAAAAGTAACTATATCTAAAATACTCTTCGACATAAATGGAATCGAAAGATAAAAGTATTTTTTCAATCGGATGTTTATAAGCAAATATGTGGAATAAAACGTATTTTTGAATTCGACATCATCTGTATTTACGCCCGCTAGCGGCGAAATTGTACATCGTAAAAAAAAAAACGAAATAAAGGATCATCATTCGCATATTTCAAGCTTCCCAATGCAAAAAGAATTTTTCAAATCGGACTAATAGTTGCTGAGATATCGTGGGTACAGACGGACGGACAGACAAACCAGTAACATAAGCACGATCTTTTTTTACAAAAGACGTGCTAAAAAGTTACTATTAAACCTTATACTCTTCAGAATGCTAATAAAGTTAAGTGTAACTTACAAGTTCATTAGTTGGCATACAAATCGTAATCAATATATATTTAAACATTTTGTAATATTTGTTCTATATTATTCAGTTAATTTGAAATTCAAGTTTATTCGTCACTGTACCCTGCTTTGAAGAAAGGTATTAAAACTGATACTTGTGCATATCAAATGCGTTAATATTTGCTGTATAGTAAAAATGGGAGGAGACAGCCAGTTTTTGGTATAAACTGGTCTGTAGGATCAGTGAAGTGTTTTACAAAATTTTACCACTGCAAAAAATATTTGAAAAAAATTCAGTTTTGAAATAACTTTTCTTTGATACCAACATCCAGAGCCGGATTTACACATTCTGAAGCCCTAAGCGCAGTCTGAAGTAGAGGCCCCTTTTATTAGCGATATCATTTTAGTAGGAATGCATGTTGGAGTGCGATAATAAAAACATCTTAGTAGTATGATCGCATATTTAAATAACCTTATTTCGCGCTTTCGTTTTTGGAAAAGTGTCGATTATCTCATTATAATTGAGAGAATTTGTTAAGTCTGATTCTATAAACGTCATAGATAAATGAGCCAACTTTTTTTGCCCTAATGAATTTATTAAGTAATTTTTTATCCTCTTCAAAACTGAAAGGGACCTTTCAACGCTGGTATTCATTCGCTACTCGCATTATAAAAAAAAATAATTCAGTATTGTTTCGAAATTTGGAAATGTTGATCGGAGCCAATTGTTAAGGCATTGATGCATATCCGTGGGATTGCTGACACCTTCTTCCTTAATGAATTTTAAAAACCGAGCAATGCCCTTTTTGTATGTCTTCATCAGCTTTAAAGAAGATGTCCGCACTTCGTCACTTGGTATCTGAATGCTGAAAAAAACCCAGCAAGCATACCTAATAAGTCTTCATAGACTTCTACTCTACGGTAAATTTCAGAATTAACGTGTCACATATAATGTAAGCGGTTTCTGTGATGAAATGTTCCCTGCGTTGGAGAACAAATTCCTTTTTTTAGACTAATCAAAAAACGTTTTCCTTTTGTTCTATCGACATTTTTCCATTTTTAAATTTATGGATATCGGTCAAAGTTTTAGCGTCGGCTTCTATGGATTGAAAATTCTCAAACTTATGATGAATATTTTTAATGATTTTAGCCAATTCACAGCTTTCAAAAGATTCGCTTTGGAATCCTGCAAATATTTGCTCGTTGCATTTAATCTTTGCAACACCGCATTCCAAAATATGGTTAATAAAGCTGTTTCATACTCCTGGAATTGTTTTAGCAGCCCGTTCGCTCCTAATCGACATTCTGGTTTTTCATCTTCGCATGATTCAACTTCATTCAACCCATTTTGTATGTTAACAAAATTATTCTTTAATGCCAATGTAGGCCGCCCCGGTGGCGCAGTGGTCTAAGTGATGGCCTCTGATCATTCGTCCGAACGGGGTCCGGGTTCGAATCCCGGTGAGGCATGGATGTTGTGTTTGTCTTACGGCACTGGCTCTCTCCCTTCCCTGGAGCCAGTGACCCTAAATTAGGGACGGGCGACTGCTTATAGCCCATTGAGTTGCTCACGGTGGGTTAGTCGTGTTTTTCTGTGCTCCTCAAGTTTTCGTCGGTGTGTGTTATTTTTCTTCGTTGACAGTGTTCTATTTCGTGTGTGTGTTGTGTGTGAAGGTCCCGTGTTTCTTTTTATATGCCTGCCGAGCTGGTAAGTGCTTATTTTGATTAGTTATCCTTATTTTTCTGCCTTGGCCAAGCTGGCTAAGGGCTAAGCTTCTCCTCGCCATTGCAAATGGCGGCATCCGGGGAGAATGACGTCCTAACCCTTGCTACCGGAAATGATGATCTCGCGATAACAGCTTCTCTAAATACTACTACCAATGACGTGTCTATCTCGATAAACCACTCCTCCTTGCAGCCTTCTGTTGCTGCCCTACCATCGGATATCGCCTCTTCTTCCAAGTCTCCCAGCGGTGATACGATGTCCTCTCTGAAAGCTAATGATGACGCCATGGATGTTTCGCACTCCATGCCGAAATCATCTCCAAAGCAACGTACATCTACCCTCTCATATGCTGACGTAACCGCATCTAAGTCGGGACCTTCCCAGTCTTCTTTTTCTCCTGGACAATATGTGATGACGCATAATGCCGAAGTCATTGAGGTTGTCCTTAAAGAAGATACCCCTTCTGGGTTGAAATTCCTTCAAACTATGGAGAATGGTGTTGTGTTTCCGAGCCTGAGAAATACAAAACTCACTGCATATACTGCTGCTCTTCGAGAGATTGTTCCTGCATCAGCCATAACTCATGTGGGCAGGAAGCCTTTCAAAGTAGTTGTTTACTTCTCTACTCCTGCCCATTCCCTACATGTACTGACCAAGGGCATCTCAATTGGTGATCGTCACATCCATGCCGAACCTGTTTCACAGAGTTCCGTTGTTGTAAGTTTCTCACCAGTTCCACCTGAAGTTTCAGATGATCTCTTGATTGCCGCTCTTCTTCCTTATGGCCGGATCATTGGAGGTGTAACTACCTACTCTTCGTTTCCAGAGGTGCCAGAAGATAGATACCTACTCGGGTTTCGCCGCAATGTTCGTGTGGTCTTCCCTTCAGAGGAGCACATGCTGCGTATTCCACCCACTTTACGTGTACGCTGCTACACGCACATTAGAGAGATATTCATCACAGTAGGCTCCGTCTGTCCGAATTGTAAAGGCACGGGACATCCCCGCGCTCTATGCCCTCATAATGCGAACACTCTTTCCAAGTCAACAGCACGACCTTCTTCCTCTTTGTCACGTCAATCGGCTTCCTCTTCTGGTGCTAAAGACCAGCAACAGCAGACTTCCTCAAAAAGTAGTGATGCAGCAGTTGGTCAACCGACGTCTACAAAAAGTAGTGAGACAACCGTTGGTCGGCCAACGTCTACCAGAAGTAGTGAGACAGCCGTTGGTCAACCGACGTCTACCATAAGTAGTAAGACAGCCGTTGGTCAGCCGACGTCTACCAGATGTAGTGAGACAGCCGTTGGTCAGCCGACGTCTACCAGATGTAGTGAGACAGCCGTTGGTCAGCCAACGTCTACCAGAAGTAGTGAGACAGCCGTTGGTCAACCGACGTCTACGGGTAAACCCTCGACCTCGGGTGATGCATTGGCGCCCCCATCATCTCTTCAGTCGAAAGAGGCATCAATTGTTAATCCCAAGTCTCCTATAGAGATGGTTGATGACGATTCTCGTCATACTGCTACACCGACCGTTGAGGTTGTTTCTTCAGTTCCTTTTAAATTGCCGGAAGTTCCAATTCCGGTTACAGCACAAAGTCGTGGACGGGCGAAGCGACGTAGAACTTCACGCGCTCAGAATAAGAAGTTTAGAATGACAACCACCCTTAGGGCAGGACGTGATCCTTCTAGTAGTCAGATGCTCACGTCTGAAGGCTCTATGGAATCTGATACAGATGATGGAACAATTATTCCGATCTCCTGTGAAAACTTTTACATATTCTAGAGGCATCCTCTCTTCCACAGACACCTGTGTCTGGAGAGAAGGTGTATGCGTTCCTAATAAGTCCCCGTAGAGACAAGCTGTCTCGCAATTTTTTGGAAGGTTACTCCCACTGTCTGTCTGACACCATGAATCAAATGTTGGCGATACATTCTCATTTACGCACCGTTCCGGGCAGAGATCTGGGTGGTCCCTACTGGGCAAAGAAGTTCCGTAGCCGTCTGGCCAAGTTACAGAACGCAGCCGACAACATCCTCCAACCATCATCAGACTATTCTGTTCAAGACAGTCTCACTGAATAGTAGGGGTATGTGTACCCCTTTGGCTAATGCTTTAGCGTATGAAGACGTCCACCACCTCAAAGCAGATCTCCTACTTTTGCAAGAGACAAATTGTCTCTCCACTTCACCCTTCCATCGCTGGAGGAGATGGGACTATCAATTTCATCACGCATATAGGCTCTCTCTTCGTGGACGTTTAGCGATTGGTGTACATAATAGATTTCGTCAAGCACTCTCCTCTGTTAAAGTTCATAACCTGTGCCGAGATTTATTGCAGCGACTCACTTTCGTCCTAGATGGACAACGATATTTAGTTTTCAACATATATATTCCATGTTCATCTACACATCTAACGTTGTTATTTTCGTCGCTCCGCACTGCACTTCAGTCAGCATTACCATCAGATCATGTGCTCATTGGAGGAGACTTTAACTGTACACTTCAACCAGAGCTCGATCGCGCTCCTTCGAGGATTGAACATCGTTCACGTCTTGTGGAGCAATTGCGATCATTAGTGTCTGATTTTGATTTACATGACGTGTTCCGACGATTGCATCCGACATCCATTTCACATACCTGGAGAGCTGCATCTGCATCCTCCTCTCTTTCTGCCAGGCTGGATCGATTTTACGCTTCTGCTCCGTTATTGCCCATTACAATGGATTGTATGCACTCTCCTACAGCTTCATCGGATCATTGTGCCATCACTATCTCTTGTAACTCTTCATCTCGTCTGCATGTTAGGTCTCGGTCATGGACACTAGACACTTTTCTCCTAGCTGATGAGAATATATGCACCGAGATCAGAGATCTTCTTGATCATATGCGAGAGGGCCTGTCCACTGCACCTTGTGCCATCAATTACTGGCTCGAGGTAAAATCTTACCTAATTTATCTTCTTAGACGTCATTCCTTCTCCGAAGGCACGAAGCGCTCCATGGAAGAGCAAAATCTCCGAAACATCCTGTTACAGCTTGGTGCGAGTCATCCCATGTATACAGCTTACCAAGCGGATCTTAGAGCACTTCTTGAGCCTCGTGCACGTCAGGTAATTCTTCGTCTCCGTTTACAACATCTATCACCAGAGGACTGCTCCTTTGAGTTTCTATCCGCGTTAGAAGAAAAACGCCGCTCGTCGCATCAGCTTCGACTACTTCGGCGGCCTGATGGTGAAATCACCTCTGATCCGGATGCAGTTTGCTCTCAGGTTCGTCGATATTTTACTATCAAATACAGTGAAACTCCTCAGCCTTCTGTTTCTGCTTCTGCTACTTTACTCTCTGCTCTTCCCCAAGTTCCTTCCAATCTCTCTGATTCCCTTTTACAACCTATTTCGCAGACTGAACTTCGGACCATTCTAGTCTCTCTAAATTCCCGTGCTGTCCCAGGTCCAGATGGCCTTCCGCTCCTTTTCTACCATACTTTTCTCCCTTCGTTGCTTCCATTTCTTCTCGCCGCTTTCAATGCTGCTCTTTTTCCTCTTCTCTTCCGAGGGGTTTCACAGAGGCTCATATGGTGTTATTTCCCAAGAAAGGCGATCTGCTTGACTTGGGAAACTGGCGTCCTATCTCGCTACTAAACATTGACTATAAACTATTCACTAAACTCCTTTCCAGTCGACTCAACCAAGTTCTTCCATTTCTTCTTTCTCCCGACCAGACCTACACGGTTCCTGGTCGGTCCATCACTTCTAACCTCAATCTCCTTCGAGATCTCCTACATCTGGCTCGTACTAACTCTGAACCACTTGCCCTCTTTAATCTTGACCAAAGAGCTGCTTTCGACAATATCTCACATTCGTATCTTTCTGCTGTTCTTATTGCTTTCGGCTTTCCTTTTGCTTTTGTTACCTCTATTCTTGCCCTTTATCAGGACGCTGCTTTCCATGTCAAGACGGCCGCCTTCTTGACTGCACCTATTCCTTTTCGGCGAGGTATTCGGCAGGGTTGCCCACTTTCTGGGCAGCTCTTTGCCATTGCTTTTGAGCCGTTTCTTCGGTCTGTCCATCGAGCCTTTATAGATGCACTGCCACCGCCTACTGCAAGTACTAGGCACTTTTCTGTGACATACTCTGCATATGCCGATGACGCGACCTTTTGTGTAAGGACAGACGCTCAATTCGACATCTTGCTCCAGATTTACGATCAATATTCTTCATGTTCAGCGGCATCACTTAATACATCCAAGAGTGCAGGCCTATGGAGCGGAGCGTGGGCTTCTAGGACTGACACCCCGTGGGGCGCCTCATGGACTGCTTCATCCCAAAAATTCCTTGGGGTTCATCTCGGAGTCCGTCTTTCTGCTCAAAATGAAACATGGAATGCTCTCAGAACACGCCTTACTCGAACTGCTGCATTCTGGCGAGGTTCCCAGTTTTGTACTTCTTACTTCTCAAGAGCTAGAATAGCTCAGACTTATATTTTTTCACCATGCCTATATGCATGGTCAGCAGAACGTATGCCCATTTATCACCTCAATGAAATCACTCGAATCATCTCAACGATAATATGGAACAGGTACCATTGGATCCAGGTCTCCACTCTCTGTCGTCGAGTCACTGATGGAGGTATTTCACTGCTGGAAGTTCGCACCTACTATAAAGCACATAAAGTGGTTTCTTTCCTGCGGCTACTAAGTGCACCAGAGTCGCCAGTTACGCTCGTTAGAGATGTCATGATATCGCCTAGGAATCCCCGAATCACTTTCATCACGTATCTTCTAATGGATCAATCTCCTTTTTTTCATTCTAAACTTTCCCCTTTCTACAAAGAGGTCCTTTTTTTCTCCGTTCTCTACCCCTCTTCCGTGCTCCACCGGCTTCCACCACTGAACTATTAGCTGAGCCCCTGTTCTTTTCTTCCATCCTTCATCCCCCTAATGCTTCCTACTTTACTGACCTTTCCTGGCTCCCCGCCGGAATAGTATCTGTTCAGGATCTAATTTCTCCAGATCTTTCTTGGAAACCCTTCTCTGATCTGTCCCCCCACATCTCCCCTACCTCTTCCTCTCTTTCGCTGTATGATTCCTTCCGTTCTTCAATCATTACCCTATTCCCTAACCTTGCTTCTCAAGCTGGGTTAACTCTTGTTCCCTCTGCCTCTCTTCTTCTTCCCTTTTTCCTTTCCGTTCGGGGCTCATCACTTCCTCTCTCCAGTTTTTCTGTCTCGTCTCTTTACCGTTGTCTCATTGATCCACTGTATGCTACACCATTGATGATTCCAGATGTTCCGAATGTCGCCCTTTCACAAGTGTGGTCCATGTCTAATTCGCCACTATCTATTCCAGCAGAAAGAAACATCCAATGGTTGTTTCTTCATCGGCGGTTACCAGTTCCTACCAAATTATTGAGGATGACGCTTGTTGATTCGCCTAACTGCATGTTTTGCTCTACGATTGCGGATGTAGATCATGTGTATCAACATTGCACAGTGCTTCTTCCCTTGCTACATCTGACCTTCACTACTGCACAGTGCCTTAGTACAAATGATCTCTCCTTCTCAGCCTATAGCACGCTACTCAGTTCAAGTACTCCGCCTATTCCTATATCAGAGTCATGTGCTTATGTATTCATATTAGCAAAACATGTGATTTTTTGCTACTATCAACAGCTACGTTCTACCCCTATACAGTCTACCATCTTTCAGGCGGGAGCTGCGATGTGCAGTCAGTTCCGGAACAGAATGATTTCACGCTTGAGGCTTGCTTTCACTGTTGCTAATGCTGCGAATCGAATCCCACACTTTATGTCAGTGTGGTCACCTTTTCGTCAATGGTTTTCTGGTCCATCAGAAGACCTTAGACTTTTATTCTGACTTCTGTGAAATTGTTTGGACTAATTGAAGTATAGTTTTGTGATTATCGTGTTCTTAGGTGCCCTTGTCATCATTGCTTCTTAATGTTACTGCACGTTTGCATGTTTCTCACCAACAAGGTCCTGTAGGTGAGTTTCTTGTTATACCACAGGCACTTAGAATAAGTTTAAAGTTTTTTTTCGGCACTTTCCTTATGTCTTCCGGGCTTTATAATATTTGTTTTTGCTCACGGTGCTAAGGAACTGTTTGATAGTGTTTCAATTGTATTATTGATTTTGCACAGTGTGGTTTTTGATCATGTTACATGTACATAAAGGGATATGATCAGTCGATTACACCATGTTCTGCAAGGTTTAGCACTTTTGTAGTGCAGGGGGTAATTGTTCATCATTCGGTTATTTGTACTGTACCTGAAGTATAGTTGCTATGCCAAAAGCTCAGTTTTGTATATACTAATGTACTTTCCTAATTGCACTGTAAAATTTATGTTTGGCACATTTCGCATGTTGGGTCACGATTACATGTCTTAAGTTTTATGCTCATGGTGCGGAGCAAACGCTTTGATAGTATTTCAATTATATGTTAATGTTACACAGTGTAGTTTTTCTCATGTCACATGTGCCTAACAGGAAATAATCAGTCTATTAGATAATGTTCTGCGCTGTGTTGCATATTTGCTGTACAAAGAGTCAGTTTCATATTTTCATTATTTGTATTGTACCCGAAGTATAAATTTTCTGTAAAACGCAAGTTCTGTTTGTACTAATATACTTTACTCTTTGCACTGTTAAATTTACAGTTGTACCATGGAATTGTAATTCCTTATTAGTGTCTTCCCTATGCCGTTGCATCTTGTGTACATATGTTGTTGTTCATTACAAGTTAATCTATAGCACTGTGATTGAGGCACTTGTTTAAGCCTAAGTAATAGTTCTTTTTGTAATTTGACAGCGTTTCACAAGAGAGATATTGCATTCAATTTGTATAGAGTTCACAAAATCATTGTGGATAGATCATTTATTCGCTTATCTTTCAGATACTGAAAAGTATAAACCTTCTGCTCTTTTCTTCTTTTTTTCAAGATTGCTCAAAATATACATGTTTGTTTTTGCACTGTAAAATTTATAGTTATACCTTGTACTGGTGTTCACCTATTAGAGATGGCACTCTGCTGATGCACATTGAGAACATATGATGTACATAGAGTAAGTCAACCCTTAAGTCAAGTATTGTCAGTGTTATGAATTTGCTTACATTGTATATAGTGCATCCACATAGTGTAAATATCTCATCATCATTGTAAATAGGTCATCTACTTGTTTATCTTTTGGTAACTGTTAAGCACAGGCCATCTGTATCTTCCTGTCCATGTTTGCTCCAAAATAAAAATTGTTGAAGCTCACGGTGGTCGTTAAACCTCCAATGAAAAAAAATGCCAATGTAGCAACACTTCCAACTAATCACCTTGTGTCACTAGACTTTTTCAATTATAAGAAAAGAAGGTATACAATATGTTCACAAACACTGTAAGTCCACAAGGTATAAATTTCTCACTGCATTTGGGCAGGGATTGACTGCCGAACTTCCAATTAAGTTTAGTGAGTGACTTGCTCAAGGAATGTAAAATGGTGGGACTATGACTTCTTATTCTGGGGCTCTGTATATTTGCCTGATGTATTTTGACGTATTTGCTGCGTCGTCATACGCTTGTTCCCTACACTATTGAATGTCAAGAGATAAATTGTCTAATTCTTTTAGCACAAGTTCTTCTAAGTATGCATCCTTATGCTCGTCTATTGCGACAAATCCAAAAAATCTTTCTGTGATTTCTCCGTTTGCAGCGACATTTCTTAATATAAAAACAAGCTGATCCACGTGCGATATGTCCGGTTTCGAATCTATTACAACTGAAAAGTATGCGGAACACAGGTCTGCAAAAAAAAAAAAAAAAATTTCAGCTGCATGGGATGTTTTTGGTAAATATTATGTTTTCGAGTGTGATGAATCCAAAAATGCCGCCCCGGTGGCGCAGTGGTCTAAGCGATGGCCTCTGATCATTCGTCCGAACAGGGTCCGAGTTCGAATCCCGGTGAGGCATGGATGTTGTGTTTGTCTTACGGCACTGGCTCTCTCCCTTCCCTGGAACCAGTGACCCTAAATTAGGGACGGGCGACTGCTTATAGCCCATTGAGTTGCTCACGGTGGTCGTTAAACCTCCAATCAAAAAAAAATCCGAAAATAACCTCCATTTCCCTCCATCGCGTACAGTTTTTTTTTTTTGCAAAATACAAGGTGTTTGCATAAAAAAAAGCATAACAATAATGAGAAAACCACCATTTCGTTACAATGAACTAAAAAATATTTCTTATAATAAACAAACAATTTCTTCATGAAATGTACTTAACATTCCGTGTTCATTCTTTTTGCCTATGAAACCTTTTCATCTTCTCTTTTTTTTTTTTTTTGATTGTAGGTTTAACGACCACCGTGAGCAACTCAATGGGCTATAAGCAGTCGCCCGTCCCTAATTTAGGGTCACTGGAACCAGGAAAGGGAGAGAGCCAGTGCCGTAAGACAAACACAACATCCATGCCTCACCGGGATTCGAACCCGGACACCGTTCGTGCGAATGATCAGAGGCCATCGCTTAGACCACTGCGCCACCGGGGCGGCCTTCTTCTCTTTGATACTTCTCCGAACACGCTTCCGCTTTCCACTTTCTGTTTCCCGCTTGAGCATCCAACAGTAGTCAGCTAGCATATTGACGTCCCATCGTTCTTGGTAGCGTCTCTCGATATCACGGACATCCCGGTGAAATCTTTCACCCTGCTCTTCACTGAGGGCTCCCAAGTTTTCGGGGAAATAGTCGACATGGGAGTGTAAGAAATGAACTTTTAAGCTCATCTTGCGTCCTTGAGCTTTATACGCAGCCAGCATGCGTTGTACAATGGTTTTGTAGTGAGGGTATGTAGTATTACCCAAAAACTTGTGCACTACGTCTTTGAAATAGTCCCACGCTTCTTTTTCTTTTTCTCCCATTGTTTCTGAAAAGAGGGAATCGGATAACAGTTTTCGTATGTCGGGGCCAGTAAAAACTCCCTCTTTCAACTTGGTTTCAGACAGTTTTGGGAACTTGGAACACAGATATCTGAAACACTCCCCATCTTTTGGCAGTGATTTCACAAACTGCTTCATAAGCCCCAATTTAATATGAAGAGGTGGTAATAAAACCTTTTCAGAAGGAACCAAGGTTGTATTAATGACGTTATTTTCGCCGGGGATTAAGACGTCTCGAAGTGGCCAGTCAGTTTTTGTCCAATGGAGATCTCTGGCTCGACTGTCCCACAAGCAAAGGAAGCAGGGATATTTCGTATAACCTGCCTGCTGGCCTAACAACTCGGTTAGTATTTTGAAGTCTCCACAAAGCATCCAGCGATGTTCTTGATATTTTATTTTCTTAAGAATCATTGCCACATCGTTATAGTTTTCCTCCAAATGCACCGAGTATCTTACAGGAAGTGATGCAAATTTATTCCCATTCTGCAGCAAGACTGTTTGAGGCTTGGTTTTGAGGAATCAATAAATAGGCGCCACTCAGATGAATCATATTCTATTTCAAGACACTTCATTAGCCCTTGAACATCACTACAAAAAACGAGATTTCTCACTTTGGAGTAAAATGTAGTGAATTCTCTCTCTCGGTGCCTGTACCACGAAAATGTGGTTCCGGGTGACAGCAGGTTTTTATTTTTTAATCTTGACTCCAGCAATTCGGCAACATCTTTTTAAAGGCCTAAATATCTAACGAGGTCATTGAGCTCGCTCTGATAAAAAAGTTGGGGTCCCTCATTAACAGAAAAATTTGAACTAGATTCGTCCTGGGGAGGTAATGTGTTTCCGTTCTCAGAATCACTCAGGATACCATCCAAACTGGAAGGTGGGTGTGGAACTGGTATTGCAGAGCTATGAGGCACTGGACGAATAGCTGAATTTAGGTTTGGGTAAGATATTTTATTTTATTTTTTGTATTGAAACCTTTCACATCTACCGAACAGAAACAGCAGTCGGTAGTATGTTTTTGCTGTTCACGCCACATCATAGGAATGCCAAAACGAAATGAGTGTTTCATACCCTTAAACGACAAACGGAGATCTTCGTCGCACCTTCTGCACACTTTATGAGGAGCCCAGGCTTTGTCTTGATCTCCAAGTTTCAACTTGAAGTAAGCAAAATACACTTTCTTCACGAAATCACTTATGTTTCTTTGTTGAATTTTAACAGTGTATTCACCACAAATAAAACAAAAGTTGTCAGGAGAAATAACACAACCTCTTGGAGCCATAATATATATCTAAAAACACGAGCACAGTCACGTTTGAATGCCAAATGTAAACAGAGTGTGGCTCCTCGCTGCTGTTTGTATACACCGCATTGAGTACACACACTGACTCTCCGTACATCTAGAAGCAAACGCTTTTCCTGTGGTAAAGCAGATGGAAACTAGCCTCGCTCCCTTCAAAAAGACCAGTGAAATAACACGTAAAACATAGGTGAACACGAGAGCGAACGAGGTTATGTTGACACCTGCGCGTCTGCCGATCGTCTCTCTGTAGCTGGGCAGGTTAATCGGCAACAACTGCTTCTTCCCCTGGCTCGATAAAAAAAAATCCAAAATGGCGCTGCACATAAATAAAAGAAAACAGGAAAAAGTTTCTTTTTTTCTTCTTTCCCCGTTCTTAAAGATAAAAATTAATGCTTTCGAGGGATTCTCTAGGCACTTTTAGCCTCGAATATCCAGTAGTCATCTATACAAGCTATGCAACATAACCAAAGCAACCTAGATCCAGAACTTATTTAGCATGTTGAAACATGATCAAATCTGACAATACGCTTGTTTATACTCATTCCTAATACCCTAGAGAACGTGTATAAACATGCTCAACCCAGCCAGTAAGATTCCTCACTTTTCGCAATAAATAAATTAAATCGGTTGGGACATGATCAACCTGAGCTTCCTCACACCGCCAACACCACCCTTGCCCTGCCACTCTTCCAGTGCCCCCCCCCATTCCGCTGATTTTCTCTTTGTATTTATTCTTGAGTCTCACTCTAATACATATTAAATGAAAGTAAGAAATCACTTTTGCATAAGATTTTTAGAATAAGAATAGGATACCAGATTTCGAGTTAAACGGGAGTTTCACTCTAAATGAAACTACAAACACGAGTTTTGCAAGAAAACCTGACGTGATGGAATGTTTTGAGTATTTTTCCCGGTTTCAGTGAGCAAAAATCTATAAGAATCAGTATAAAAATCCTGTGCAGTTTTTTGGTTGCAGACCTGTGGAATCTTTTACTTCAGCAAGTTGATGTCTCAATTTGACTCCCATTAAGTGAATAAACTCGTCACATGTATGATGCGACAAATAATTAGTTTTTCTTTGCCCACAGTTTCCGTGCATTTGTAAATGACGCTTCAAGAATTAATCAAATTCACTCAGACTTCCTAAGCAGGTTAAGAAGATTCCCTTTCTTTCAGACTGAATATTATCGCTGCTTCCCCTAAATACCAATCCTAATTCACTCAATAATTTCACAGGTGCAATGATCATTTTCAAAACTTCTTTCCAATGGTTTGTTCTGCTCATCTTTGTTTAGCCAATTCTTCGTCGACACGTCCCATGATTGAACACTTGTTTTTATATGAACACATGGCTTCGATATCGTCGCGACTAAGCTCATTCTCAGTTAAAATTTTTGAAATATTTCTCCAGTCATTGTATCCCGTTTTCCTTTTATTACATACTTTCGTGAAAAGTTTGCAAACAAAGCAATTTACTGATTTTTCTTTTGTCCGAGAAAATTAACCACTCCCGTTTCTCTTTTGTTCCATTACTTTTGATGCATTAGAACTGCGATTCATTAAAGTCTGTACAGTATTCCCGGTCACGATTTTTATACACAATTTTCAAACATTCAATATTACCAACATTTTGCGGTTTATAGATCAAATAAAGTTCAATAATTTTGTTATTCGATCCTATATCATTTGGCCATAATGCAATATCATTTGCGTATGCGCCCGTACTTGCAGTATCAGATTCGATGCTTAGATTAATACTTACTTCGATTTCTATTTCCGTTGGATTTGCAGATGGAGTCAAAGCACAAATTGTTTCTACATTTTCTCTTTGGTAATCCAATTTATTTTCTTCACTGCTTTCCACAAGTACACTGCTGGCCACCCAAAATGCAACACCAAGAAGGACACGAGATAGCAAAGCCAGAATTACTAGACACATAAAAACAGATACAAAGATGAAGGGATTGAGCTTACAGGCCCGTGCGACTTGCGGAACACGCAGACATCAATAGTTCGTGTGGCCCCCATGGCTGGAAATAACGGCCGCTACACGCCGCGGCATCAAACGAAAGAGGCTTTGGGTATGGGCTTGGGGTATGTCGATCCAGGCTGCTTCCACACGTTGCCACAGTTCATCAGGCGTAGCCGCGGGTGGTGCTTGCCGGGCCACTCGGTTGCCGATCAGCGACCAGACGTATTCGATGGGCGACATATCGGGAGTACAGGCGGGCCGCGGCAGTAGTGACACCCGGTGGGCCGTGAAGAATTGTTGCACGATGCGTGCCACGTACGGGCGCGCATTGTCCTGTTGAAACGTGGCCGCTGGCAGGTCCTGCAGGTAAGGGAGGACTACAGGCTCCAAAACGTCGGAGATGTAGCGGTGGCTATTGAGTGTACCGGCGATGCGTACCAGAGGGGTGCGGGTGTCATATCCAATTGCGCCCCAAACCATAACGCCAGGCGACGGAACGGTATGGTGATGCATAATGCAGACGTCATACAGTCTCTTGCCGCGGTGCCGCCACACGCGGATTCGACCATCTTGGTGTTGCAGGCAGAAGCGGGATTCGTCGGAGAAGACAATGTCGTGTCATTCCGTAGTCCAGGTATGGCGTTCAACGGCCCACTGCCGCCGCACTCGCTGGTGGTGTAACGTCAATGGTAATCGGAGCAATAGGCGCCGTGCGACAAGTCCCCGCTCCTGCAGACGACGTCGAACGGCACGTGCTGACACAGGTTGTTGCGCAACACACCCTAATTCCTCCGCTAACGTTCGTGATGTGGCGGTGCGAGCCGTCAATGCCCACCGCACAACATGCCGGTCCTCTCGTTCGGTGGTGTGCTGCGGCTGCAGCAATCGCTCACGTCGGTCCGTCCGTCCCTCCTGCACCCACCTGCAAATCCAACTTGCTGGGAAACACCACGATGGACCGACCTTACAAATGGCACAACAACGGGCTGAATGATGTTGTTGATGTAGGAGGTGCTGTTTAACGTACCCGGTACAAACACTAGTTGTGTACGGGAGTGATAGCTGATCGCTCCCCACACCAGGAGACCAGGTGTAGACCCTGTGTGTCGCTGGCAGATGCAAGAAGGGTGGAGACTCTCCCCTGTGCGTCTGCGAACAAGCATACGACCATGGAAGGCTGCCAAGCAGAATCTGCTTTCATCGCTGAACACGACAGATTGCCATTGCGTTCTCCAGTGCAGACGTTGGCGACACCACTGCAGTCGTTCCTGACGGTGGGATGGAGTCAGACGTACACATGCCAGAGGCACACGTGCACGTATCCTGCATCCAGTAGACGGTTGCGGATTGTTCGCACAGTCACCTCAGGTGCAAGGGCAGCTCGGATTTGCGTCGCAGTGGATGTTCTGCTTGACAACGCCGCTCTTCTTATGCGTCGATCGGTCCGCTCATCAGTCCGTCTGCGACTCCCGGTTCCACGTCTTCTCGTGTGGGAATGTTCCTCGGACCATCTACGCCACCATCGTACCCACACCGATACTTCCCGTCCAATCCGCTCCGCAATACGACGATACGACCACCCGGCCTCGCGGAGTCCGACTAGACGACCTCGCTCAAAGTCCGATAACTGCTGAAATCGTACACGTCTTCCATGTCCAGGCATTGCAGCTTCTTCAGTGTCTTCGCACGTGTCCGTACGCCGACGACTGATTACATTCACTTCGCCGTACTCCTTAAATACCACCGACGATAATTTGCATATTATGCCGTGCTGTGGCGTAAACGCTCACCGGTTGGTCTCAAAATTAACATCTCACCTACGTAAACTCGACCCCATTAACATATGTAAATTTCATGATCGTCCGCCAATTCCTTCTTGGTGTTCTTTTTCACTTTCCGCCAGTGTTCATATACTGCAGAACCCGAAAGTGTAAAATGTAGAGGAGAATCTCCATCTCCAGTGTATTTTCCCGTAAGGCAGGGAAACCTCTGACGTCACATGTATCTTTTGATTTCATTTTGCTGATAAGTGATGTCCTTTCTATTAAAGTTAATCCAATCCACAGGTGTTCTGGTGAATGACGATTTTCATGCATCTTATGCCCTACCTACATTATTAACGCAGTGATGACAACATCACTTTAGTATCCTTCCTCCTTGAATGGCAGTATTTTTTTAATTTTATAGTGTTTTACCCTAGACCTACTAGTCCTTTGTTAAAAGCAGCACAGTAACCAAAATTGTTCTGTTTCCATGGCAGGTAACCCTTTCAAAATAAGTTTTACTATCTGCTCTAAGTCCGAATAGTTCTTGCAGCTTGTCTCGTTACAGTCATATTTCTTCCATATCAAGATGTGCAGAAAAAGACAGTCACCTGTTTGAAAACCAGATATTTATTTGCCAATTCTCTTCGACTTCTTTTCCACATGCATGCTGTATATATTTTACAGCCATTAATACGTACTCCAAAGATGCTACCCTTAGTCACGTTTCTTGCTGCACTTCTAGAAACCAATGTATGTCTACTAAATAAGTGCTACTACAGGGCTTTGCCATCCAATTCATTGCTGCCATTCGAAATTCGTTACCTGGCTGTTTTCTCAGAATACTACAACTATCAGTTAAATCTGAAGCAAACAATATTGATATTGGTATTGTGTACAGAAGGTTTGTCTTTAACGATTAACATCTTTAAATAAATAGAATGTACACACTACGTTAACAAAAGTATTCGGACACCTCCACATCTACAAATACACGAGCATTTGCAGAAAAAGTAGCGTGTGTGCCGGGTGTGTTGAGCACTGTATATCAAGAGGACAGTTGGCACTCTTGTCAGACCGAATTGGAAGCAATTACGCCTTCTGAACTGACAGACTTGGAAAGTAGCATGGTTTGGTGTCACCTGAGTAAACAATCAGTGCCGCTCAGTAAGCAAGCACTGCCGCTCTTTTGGGATTCCCAAAATCTACTCGCTGATGTTCTTCATTGATGAAAAGCAGATGGTACCACTACAACGAAGCCGAACAAACTAAGTAATCGTGCCAAAGGAAGCTTACTAGGAAATGTGAAGCAAACATTGTTGAGCACGTTCTCTGCCACAGACATGGTCAGCGGCGTCGCATGATCTATTGGAACATCTATTTTCATCAGAAAAGTTCAGAAAATGCATGCCCACGGTTACCATGCTGTGCCAGCTGCTCACAAGACCTATATCACTCCAGGCAATGCCAGATGATGACTACATCGGTGCCCTCCCTCGCCGTTAGTGGACAACAGAAGTTGGTCGTGTGGAGTGAGGAATCACGCTACTCACTTGTTCGGGTGGACGCATTTGGTTCCGGTGTTTGCCCGGGAAACACTGCCAGGCGTACTACATTATCCTTACACTCATGTTGGGAGACTGAATCTGTGATGGTGTGGGGCTGTTTCTGCTGAGAACTGGGTCTAGTCCTTTGTTGTGTCCTTCAGCCTAAGGGTCGCCAGGTACGAACCCCCTCACTCCGGAATAAGTTGCTCTCCAAATCAAGCTACACGGACAGAATATATCCCTGCAAATTTGTCGTCTTGACACGTGCTTTACTTCTGTAGTACGTCGCATCATCTCTCACTTATTTTTTGTTTGTTTGTTTTTTTTACTTGAAGCGAAGTAGGAATTTTTTCATTAATTCCAAACGATGTGCGTAACAAACATTTTTCCAAGAACCCAAGGGCCAGTAGATCCATTTTTACGTTCGGGCGCTAATGCAAAAACACAAATTTGTCCGTGACGAAGATTGAAGCTGCGCCCTCTGACTCCGGAGTAAGTTGCTCACTCAAATAAGCTACACGGACAGAATGTATCGCTGCAAATTTGTCGTTTTAACACGTGCTTTATCTCTCTAGTACGCCACAGCTGTCCGATCGAAGTTTTCCCGAATGGAATGGAAGAAAACAGTGGTTGTAGTGCTGCCTAATCCAGAAACCAATCGCCCCTTACCACGGAACTACCGAACCATCTCGCTGTTGCCCATTTTGGGTAAGTTGCTTGAGGAGATTATCCTTCGTCGAATACTCTGTTTCTGTGTAAATAACGTAGTCATTTCTGACGAACAAAGTGGCTTCAGATTTAAGCACGCTACTAGCCATTAGCTACACACTCTAAAAAATTTATACAAAGAAACGAGGTGAAAATTTTTAACATTTTCTTTCCATTGCCGCAAAAGAAAAACAAGAAAGATGACACCGAGTTTTCGGGTGTAATAAGCACGTCTTTTGAACCCGTTCTGACGCAAATTAAATTTATCAAAGCTATTCAAAGGCAATGGAACCGGTATGGAAAACAATAGTATCTGACGGAAGAAAGAAGTTTTTCAATCGGGTCTTTAATCCCTCAGATATTGGTGTAAACCGAATCTTGAGCTTACGAACTCTTAGAAACAGAGTTATCGATAAAAATAAGATGTGACTTTACGTCCCCTGGTGGGAAAACCATGCATTATTTTAGGAAGAAAGTATTCTCAAAAGGTTTATCCATATGAGCGGTATCGGTCCAAGAAAAAGAAGTTTAGTCGAGTTTTCAGGAGCCCAGATTTTGCAACAAATACATCAGAATCAGAAATTAACTCTTATGACCCCTGGTGGCCAAACCATTCTTTACAAAACATTAGAAATTATGTGAAAAATATTTTCCATCAGGTCTTGTATGCGATATAGAAAGAATTTTTCAAATCGGAGTTTTAGGAGCAGAAAACGCAATTTACCTTTATGCGCCCTAGCGGAAAGTCTTAAATGATTTACGTGAAAATTTTGAATTTATAGGAAAAACATTTCGCATCGGAAACACTATTCAACAACGAAGGAATTTTTCAAATAGGAGGTTTAGAAGCAGAGAAATAGTGGGAAACGCAATTTACCATTACGCACCCTAGCGGAAAGTCTGTGAATTATTTGAAAATTTTGAATTTTTAGGAAAAACATGTCACACTAGAAACACTATCCAACAAAGAAGGATTTTTTAAAAATCGGACTCCTAGAAGTCCAGATATTGACAAAAATAAGATATACGTCTACGCCCCCTGGCGCAGAAACCGTGAGCTATTTTAAGAAGAAAATGCTTCTAAAAGGTTTGTCGACACGAGTAGCATCGGTCAACAAAAGACTTTTTTCAATCGAGATTTTAGAAGCTCATATTTTGCTGCAAATACATCAGAAGCGGAAATTAAGGTTTACGCCCCCTGGTGGCCAAACCATTTTTTTTTTACAAAAATTAGAAATTATGTGCAAACGATTTCCCATCAGGAGCTGTATCCGGTGCAGAAAGAATTTTTCAAATCGGAGATTTAGAAGCAGAGATATAGGGCGAAATGCAATTTACCTTTACGCCCCCTAGCGGAAAGTCTATGAATTACTTGAAAATTTTAAAATTATAGGAAACACATGTCACACCGAAAACACTATCCAACAAAGAAGGAATTTTTCAAATCGGAGTCCTAGAAGTAGAGATATTGACAAAAATAAGATATACATCTACGCCTCCTGGCGGAGAAACTGTGAGATATTTTAGGAAAAAAATATTCCGGAAAGGTTTATCGATGTGAGTGGCATCAGACCACGAAAGAATTTTTTGAATCGATGTTTTAGAAGCTCAGATTTTATGGCAAATACATCAGAAGCAAAAATTAACACTTACGCCCCCTGGTGGCCAAGTATTCTTTACCAAAAATTCAAAATTATATGCAAAAGATTTTCCATTAGGAGATGTATCCGCTGAAAAAAAGATTTTTCAAATCGGAGTTTTAGGAGAAGAGTTATCGGGGAAAATGTAATTTACTTTTACTCCCCCTAGCGGAAAATCTATGCGTAATTTGAAAATGAAACTATATCTAAAACACTCTTCGATATAAATGGAATCGAAAGATAAAAGAAGTTTTTCAATCGGATGTTTAGAAGCAAATATATGGATTAAAACGTAATTTTGAATTCGACATCATCTGCATTTACGCCCCCTAGCGGAAAAATTGTACATCGTAAAAAGGAAAACGAAATAAAGGATCATCATTCGCATATTTCAAGCTTCCGAATGCAAAAACAATTTTTCAAATCGGACAAATAGTTGCAGAGATACCGTGGGTACAGACGGACGGACGGACGGACATACCGATAACAGAAGCACGATCTTTTTTTACAAAAGACGTGCTAAAAAGAGTGTCTAATCTGGTCAATAATTTAATCAACGGCCAAGAAGAAAGAGAGCCATTCCGTTGACTTAGTCGTCTGAAACACTGGTTTCTGACTGTTCGTTCGAAATGGTCCCGGCATGGGCGGCGGAAGGTAGGGGACGCGGGGTCCCCGACCCCTCTGGAATTTCATGGTCCCCCTCACTGAGGGGGTCCACCCAGGAAACGTCCTAAAATATGTGGTTCACATGTAATTTATAGTTGTTTTTTTTTAAGATTTCCTGGATACCGTCACCATGCTTCGCAGTTTCTGGAAAACTGTTCAAATGCACTTTTGAAAATTGATTTCGCACAAATATACTGAAAAGTTAATTCAACGCTCCGTTTTTCTCCTTAGAAAAGATCGTTAAAGAACTCTTTAAATTTCTTTAAAGCAATTACCAGGGCGAAGAAGGGGTCTCCCTCCTTCCCTCTGTGCGTTCTTTTTTTTTTTTATTCCAAATCCGAATGTGTCTTACTCGAGATCAGAAAACCCATTAAATACATCTGACAAATAAATAACAACGAAAGAACTCGAACTCAAATTAAGCAGTGAGTATACTACTTGTTGTGCACAGAGCACAGGCCTTTCTTGGTGTTTTGTCAAATAGAGGATGAACGATCCAGCACGAATGTGCATGCTTTTGCTGCGAGAACAACTATTTTACAGGGTGGTCCGGATGCCTTGTTACTTCCTGCATAACAACTTACGAAGTTACTGATCCAGTAGGTCAGTATGACTTCCACCATTTTCGTGACACAAAATAATTCGTCTCCATGTCCTGCGCGAGATTTTACAGAGACAAGCCTTATCAATTTTTGTAAATGCAAAACGAACAGCGCCTTGCAACTGGTCGGTTGTCTGGTACCTTGTCTTGGACATGCAGTCTTTAATAATACCCCATAAGGAATTGTCACAAAAGGAGAGATCTGGGCAATTCCTTATTGCTATTCTAGAGGCGCAGGCAGGTGAGCAGATCCTCTCCCAATCCACCTATCAGGAAACACCTCATTCAAATATTCCCGAACACGGATAGCATAATGAACTGGAGCGCCGTCTTATTAGAACCAGTTTTCTGCTAGAAGACCACGTCTTTGCAGCTCGGGAACAAACCAGTTCCTCAGCCTGGTGAGATAGGAATGCTGATCGACTGAACCATCGAAAAAATAGGGGCCTATCGAGTGCTTACTGGATAGTGCAGCCCAAATCATCACATGTGGTGGATTGTGCTCCAACTTCTCATAATAATGTGAGTTTTCTTTGCTCCAAAAATAAACATTCCTAGCATGACTACTTCGGTAGATGGCACATTCATCACTAAGAACACCGCCCCACGTTGAGGGAGTATCACAAACGTCTCCAACAATCTTGCACATGCGGCACTCCGTTTCTCCAAATCAACATCAGTAAGCTCGTTGATAAACGCAGAACGTTAGGACTTCAATTGCAGATCTGTTTTCATGTGAGTCAGCATGGTGGTCTTTGGGATTCCAAGTTCCCCCGATCGTTTCCTTAGAGACTTTTTGGGAGATCTCAGCAGTGATACCGCAACGGCTGCACATTTTTCTTGCCTCGATTATGGTCTTCCAGTCCTCTTCTTATCCAGTATTGATCCAGTTGTGAACAGCTCATGTTCCCATCTCAATAATGGCTGTTTCGGTGGGCCTTCTTTGTTAAATCTGCAATACAGTCACGTTGCACTTTCCTTATTGTTTTACCAGTCTGTGGACGTTCATGTGTCGATACACTTGCTCCTAACCGTTCTTCCACACTATAGTTGCCTGTGTCAGCCATCTGAAAGTCGAGAACAAATTTAATTAGTTCCACTGTAATAACCATAGTGGGTAACAAGACATTCGGATCACGCTGTAGAAATAAGGGTATCGAAATCGCTTTCCTCTTACACTCTGGGGCGTTCCGGATAGGGTATTTGCCGAGGGTAGAAACAATCTATCGGCGTTTTCTTGATGTTTGTGTTTTCATCTGTCTCCTTTACACAATGCCTGTGTGTGGTAGAGAAAAACTCAAGAGATTTGATTAGGCACTGGGCTTGATGTGAATTTCAAAGCGCCCGAGTAAGAACCAGCTCCTGCCATCTCGACAACAGACTTACCCGTTTAACCCAAGAGATAGGTAATTGCAATACTAAATGGCTGTTGTCATCCCAGGTGCAATTTGGTGTTCATATATAAGTATACAGTAGCTTATCAGGTCTTGACGTTTATTAGCTGCAGTAAATATCCGAAAAGTTCAGACACCCTTTTTAATTCATTTATGACATTTACTGACAATCGGATGATTAAACGATTTCGGCGTGCTGTACAACTTTACACGTTTCGTATTTCACATGATGGAACTGGGGGTTGGGTGAGGAGATTTCCCAATTGCCGCACCTCTTTAAGCCTTTGGCCTTCTATTGAGTAAGGCGCCTGCAATTTAACAGACAGATGCTACAAGGCAACAAACTGGCTTTGGAATGTTCTCCCTTCTGGATATCAGTTGACAGGTGATAAAACATTTTCATAATCCAACAATAATCGACACTGTCACTGCACGATTTAAAATCCAGTGTAACAAAATCGCATTAAAGGTTTATTACATTAAAATATATTATTTACAAGTTAAAATCTACTAGATCTTTCGGGCCGTCAAACGTGCCCATCTTCAGGTAAAATGTACAGACGGCAGGGACTTATATACCGTTGGTTGTTGGTTGCTGACGTAAAAAAGTCATCCAAGCGCATGCTCAAACAGTTAGAGTCTTAAAGACTTCAGATGGGCAACTCCACTTCCTATGGCAATGTTGGGATGTCCTCGTCGTCAATTATGGTGTTTTGTAATGTTCCTTCGATGAGGGATTTCCACGGTTGTGGCACCAAATAAGGAGAATCCTCATTACATTTATCACCAAAGGAAGAAATGTACAAACTTTCGGCAAAAAGGGTTGAGGCCGTGGTTTTTTGACTACCCAATATTGAAGCTTCATTCCATATTGGCCGCCCCGGTGGCGCAGTGGTCAAGCGATGGCTTCTGAACATTCGTCCGAGATGGGTCCGTATTCGAATCCCGGTCAGGCTTGGATGTTGTGTCAGTCTTACGGCACTGGCTCTCCCCCTTCCCTGGAGTCAGTGTCCCTAAATTAGGGACGGCCGACTGCTTATAGCCCATTGAGTTGCTCACGGTGGTCGTTAAACCTCCAATAAAAAAATCCATATTGGCGTATATGAGCCTTCTCTTGTGAGTCGAGAGAGAGAGGTAGTTGTTGAATGGTTTCTAACGTTATATTTATGTTCATTTAATCTTACGCCCAAAGTACGTAAAGTTGATCCTATGTAAAGTTGGGGTTTATCTACTGGGTCGTAGCTTTCCAATGGTATACACTGTATACCAGATTTATTGATAGTATAGTAGAATAATTTATTATAAAGCATGTACCGAAAATTGGCTTCACAGGGATTAACAGAACCAATTACGTGCGGGGAAAAAAAGCCACGCTAATCCAAATACATATATTAATACAGTCCTCCAAAAGAAAGATGTTAAACAAAAAAAAAGTATTCAACAACACAAAACTAAACTCCCCATAATCACACCAATAATTATTATAATTGAACATCAACTTTTTCCAACTCCCAAATCAACTGAAATCACATAGAAAAAAAGAAATAATTAATAACAAGGGTTATAAATTAAGTTAAAAGTCAAACCCCAAATATTATATAATCAATGATATTATAAAATCAATGATAAATTAAAACCAAACTTATGTACACAATTAATCCAAGCTTATGTAGACCACTGAATTACCAAATCATATCAAGTAATCCATTTCACTAAAAATTACAACATAATTCACTAAAAAATGACAACATAATTCACTAAAAAATGACAACATAATTCACTAAAAAATTACAACATAATTCACTAAAAAATTACAACATAATTTCAAACAATAAATTTCAAATAACAAAAACAAACAACTCAAAATGAAGGTTCCCACTCTTCCTCCGGCTCCTTTACAGCATCAAGGCCAATAGACGGATCTCTGCGGAAAATATTCAACAGAGTCCCCTCGTCTTCCACAAGACTCCCGATCATGTAGGGAACTGCAGCACGGTGTCTGTTCATCCAAGTATGAAAGGGTGGCGGTCATAATGTCGACAGTCAAAAAGTCGACACCATAATGTCGACAGTCAAAATGTCGACAGTTCAAAATGTCGACATGGTCATAATGTCGACAGTCAAAATGTCGACAGGGTCATAATGTCGACAGGGTCATAATGTCGACACTATAATGTCGACATAGTCCAGAAAAAATATCCTCGTGGTACTCCCATTTAGACCGTAGACGGATTTTGGAAGGGGTCGGAGCCCGGTGGAAAAGCCCCCCAACACAAAATTTTCTTAAAATCTATAGATTTCAATTTAGAACCACCAAATTTGGTAAACTATTTCATGAATCACTGATGCCGCCCCGGTGGCGCAGTGGTCTAAGCGATGGCCTCTGATCATTCGTCCGAACGGGGTCCGGGTTCGAATCCCGGTGAGGCATGGATGTTGTGTTTGTCTTACGGCACTGGCTCTTTTCCTTCCCTGGAACCAGTGACCCTAAATTAGGGACGGGCGACTGCTTATAGCCCATTGAGTTGCTCACGGTGGTCGTTAAACCTCCAATCAAAAAAAAAAAAAAAAAAATGAATCACTAACTTAGACTGTAGACGGTTTCTGGAATAGGTCGGATCCCGGGGGTCAGAGCACCCCTAATACAAAATTTTCGTAAAATGTACAGTTTTCAATTTAGAACCACTAAATTTGGTATACTCTCTCATGAAACTCTAACTTAGACTGTAGACGGTTTTTGGATGGGGTCGGAGCACGGGGGTCAGAGCCCCCCCTTTATACAAAATTTTCGTAAAATCTACATTTCAAAATTGTATTTATTCTTCAGTAAAAATAACAGTTCTATGTACATGACAGTGGAATTCTGCCAATAAATAGAGAGGTATATACATCAACTGGAATGTTCCAGTGAAACGTAAAACAAAATATTGTTAAAATCATAAAATTATTTCGCCACGTAGGGCGAAGGAGAGGCAGACAATAAAGCACGAGCGATACAAATGAAAATGTATACCTTCAGTATTGTAGACAAGGAAAGACTTGATTCTATACTATGTACAAATTTCAATCACGCATTAGTACCATGCTCAAGATTAAACATGCACAAGGTACTAATTGACATAAAAGACCATGGGTGAGAAGGAACTAACAGGTGCAACAGTATTTAGAAATATGACAGTAATAGAAGAAACAATTAAGCACAAATACTTATCATATGTACAGAATTATGCAGTGACAAGAGAGAAATACGCTAAACGGACCCAGGAGGGTGACTTTACAAAAAAAAAGAAATCGAACAGTAATGCATAGCACAAGTGTCATATCATATGTACAGAGTTATATACAACATCATAAAATCCAACATTATCGAGGAGAACATGGGAAACATGGTGTGAGCTATCTCCAATAGCACATTAAACAGAATAATCACAATAAGCGAACCATGTGGGTGAAAAGGAGACTCCACCTAGGAGCCTCATACCACCAAAATTAATACGTAAAATCATGAGTTGTGACAGTGAATGTGGGCGACAACAAAAATCCCACCTATAAGTTGAGATGTAGATGTAGCTGGAAATTGTGGATATGGAACCACCCAGCCGATTGGGCCCAGGTGGATTGAAAAACGTTATCAGTGTTTGTTGAGGTAGCACGAGAGTGCTCCATTTCGAGACGAGTGGTTAACCGTACTAGGAAGCGTCTCCGAATGATAGCACTTGCCTCCTGAGGAGGTGTAGTAAGAGCAGGGAGGCGTTGTTCAAGATGGAAAGCATATACAGTGAACTTCACAAGAAGAAAAATGTAACGGCACACAGGAGGCAAGTGAGTAGGTGGATGCTTAGTTTGGAGTAGCCAAGCATATGCAAGAAATGGTAACAATCGAGCACAAATTCGATCAGCAAGACGAAATGCCGTGTTTAGGACTGGCAGGAGTACGGGGCAGAAGAGGTATTGATGTTGGACGTCGCTGACTTCAGGGCAAAAGGAGCACTGTGTAGAGGTGAGAAGAGTCATGCGAAATAGTACTGATGGGGCGGGGAGACGAAGGTGAAGAAATTGCCAATGGACATTGTGTTCAAGAGGGGAGGAAAGGGAAGAGTTAGAGGCTGTCCAGATGGCGGGGAGAAGAGAAGGAGAAGCAGGATGAACAGAAAGTGAAAATGCTGGAGGAAAAAGGAGCCAATAAAGAGAAGAGGAGGAGATAGAAGTAACTAGAACCGAAGAGCTACGAATGAGGAGAAGGAACGGTAGAGAAAGAGGGGCGGAGGGGACCGAGAAGAGACCATCAGGGGAAGCGAGGAGTGGAAAGGGCTCCAAAGCGCTGTGCGAAAGAGAAGATATTCGTTAGCAAGAGTAATTGTTGGAGATAGAAACAGGGAAGAAAGAGGTCTCCAGGTTAGATCAGAAGTTACGAGAGAACGGACAGTTATCACACCAGAGCGGATCCAATGAGGAAAGTAAAAGTAAGGGAGGTTAGGAGGATGAATAAGAGAAGAGAAGAAGAGAGGTTCATCTAGAAGATCAAGAGTTGAAGAAGGAAATGAACGGAGAAGAGGAAGCGAACTAAAGAGAGAAAGGCCCTCTCGCAGGACAGGAGGGAGGTGGGACGGAAGAAGAGAGTATGAATCCATCTTCAGAAACAGTATGAAGGTGAAAGATGGGTCACGGGAAGAAGCTAGGGCATTCAAGGTAGCGGTAAGGGACGGAACAGTTGAAGTGGCAAGGCGAATGAAATGAATAATGCGATGTGTTTTATAAAGGACAGCTGGATCAGGAAGCTGGATGCCACCTAATGAGGCTGGTAGATGAAGCGTGGCAGGTTTAACTCAGTGATGTGAAGACCAGATGAAGGAAGTTGAGAGGCGTGTGATGGTCATCATTTGTGACACGGGAACAACCGTCGACATCCAAGAGTATTCGCATAGGGAGATAAGTTGTCGACGAACAACGGCTGCTCGTTGACGGAACGATGCGAAAGGGCGGGCCTTACTCCAGTAGGCAGAGCCCATTGTATCCGGGGAAGAAGAGCAGGCCAGGTGGCAGATGCAGAAGCCAAGGGCAATCCGACATACGCACCGAGGATCTTCTGTGTAGTGGCTGTCCACTGCGCACCCCAAGGAGCATCGGTGCGGGCAGCCCATGCCCCGCACCATAAGCCAGTACTTTTAGTGGCATTCAGCGCAGCTCCAGATATTGCAACATACTGTTGATATACAGAATACAGGCGATCAAATTGAGATTCATCCCGGACGCAAAAGGTCACATCAGCAGCATAGGCGGTGAAAATTATACGTTGATGACGAGTACTAGCCACTGTCGGCGGTAGGACATCGAGGAGTGATCTTCGGGCTGCTAACAGGAAAGGCTCAAAAGCGAGAGCGAATAGCTGGCCGGAGAGCGGACATCCTTGCCGGATGCCTCGCTTAAACGGAATTGGAGCGGTTGAAATGTGGCCGCTCGAACATGGAAACTGGCGCCCTGATAAAGGGCCAAGAGAGCGGAAGAAAAGGCAGGAGGAAAGCCAAATTGTGAAAGGATAGCAGAGAGATAAAAGTGAGAGACGTTATCAAAAGCGGACTTTTGATCCAGATTGAGAATAGCAAGAGGTTCAGAAAAAGAGCAAGCGAGGAAGTGAAGATGAAGGAGAAGAGAAACGTTAGTGGAAATAGTCCGACCAGGCACAGTGTATGTCTGGTCGGGAGAAATAACGAAAGAGAGAACAGAATTAAGGCGACGGGATAAGAGTTTTGTATAGAACTTATAGTCAGTGTTTAGGATAGAGATAGGGCGCCAGTTTCCAAGATCCAAGAGGTCACCCTTCTTAGGAAGGAGGATGATGTGTGCCAAAGTAAAATCGGGCGGTAACGCAGGAAAGGAAAAAGCAGACGAGAAACACGCAGACAGAAAAGGCAGAAGGCACGGTAGAAAAGCACGATAAAAGGACAGAGGAAGGCCGTCAGGTCCAGGAGCGGCATGAGGATTGAGAGTAGCGAACGCCTCACGGAATTCGCGAAGAGAGAAAGGGGAGAGTGAAGAAGTAGATAAAGTAGAGGGGACCTGAGGAAGAGAGGAGAGAAGAGGAGAAGCTAATGAGGATGAAGACTGCGTTACTGCACTGTACTTGGCGGTGAAATACTGTTTGGTGAAATTGCATAGCTTCGATGGGTTCGAAGTGATGGAACCTTCCTGGAGGTGAAGATGACGCAAAGATGTAGCAGAACGATGTTGAAATTCCAAGGCGGTTAAGTAATCGTGAGAATCAGCTGTAGGGGAGAGATGCAAGAAATGCATCTTGCAGGCTGCATCGGATGCGCGAGGAAGAAGCAAAGCTTGGAGATCTGCCAGATAGCCGGGGTATTGTGGATCACCAAGAGAGAGAGCATCGACAATAGAGCACGTAGATTCGCAATTTTCATATCGCTCTCATTCCGAGAGGCATGGGAGTAGCGCCGTACAAAAAGGACCAAGTCGTGTTTGACACTGAGCCACAGTTGCATCGCGTCTGACGTAGTATCAAGAAGCGGCTGACGACTACGGAGGAACTCAGGCGCAGCAACACAAAATTGTTGATCATCCAGGAGCGAGTCCGGAAAAGTCCATACTCGTTGAGTCCTTGAAGGTGAAGGAGACACACACACCAACAGACTGACAATACTGTGGTCTGAAGCGGCGGAAGCATGATGGGCAGCAGCTGCGATCGACGGGAGAAGAGTAGTCGAAACATAAAATTTATCCAGCCGTGCTGCCGTAGTGCTGCCATGGATAGAAGAGCGCCAGGTAAAAGAGATGTCCGATGGGTGTAGATGCCGGAACGCATCAACCAATTGAAAAACATCTACTAGCTGAGAAATCTGTAATACACGGTGCCTGCGGTATTCGCCAACGGTTGAATTGCGGTCAAAGGCCGGCAACAACGTACAATTGAAATCTCCGCCGATGAGAATGTATTCAGACGGTGGGATGCATGACAGCTCTGTACGGAGTGTGGAGAGGAGATCAACTAACAGACGCTCATCACAGGGGACATAAATGTTAAAAACATGATAGGTCACGTTTTCAATGCAAAAGACAACGACCTGGAGGTTGTCCACATGTAATGCACGAACCACTGGCGTCGAAATCAGAGGGAGTAGGCGGTGATGGATCCCAAGTGCAAGGCCACCATTCCGCCCAACTCGATAAGCATGGTGAAAATCGTAGGGCCAAGCCCGCCAACGAGAGAATAAAGTGGTAGCAGAGCAATTGGTCTCTTGGAGCAAGAGAAGATCTGCGTGTAGAGGCGCCAAGTCCTCATACACTAGGGCGTTTCAAGGAGAAGCAGAGAACCCTCTGCAGTTAAGTGTGACCACCCTGAATCGGCAGGTCCTTCCCAGGTCGACACGCACGTGCGCTGGAATCTGTTATTTTCTTCACTTTCTTCTTTATTCTGTCAACACTAAATTTGAGATCGGGATAGGAAAGCACAAGATTTCGAAACTCAGATGTCACACTAGGAACTTGTGTTAGAACAGTAGGAAGATCAAGCATATGACGTGCAACAAACTGATTAAAGAATCTAGGATGTTTATGAGAGCATAATACTTCATATATTTTATGAAGAGAAAGCGGACCTACCGGTATATCCGCCTTCGCTTCCGCTTGGTATCGGAGAAAAGAATCTAGGGAAAGCACTGGGGAGGAGTCTTAAAACCAGGAAACACAGCAGGATGTCGACTTGTTCGTGGCGAAGTACGTCGTTGAGAGGAGGAGCGGGAAGACGAGTCAACAGAACGACCTCTTGCAGCACCGGTGCGAGGAGGGAGCGAAGTCTGCGGAGCACTCCAGGACTCCCGTCGAGCAGGCTTGCTGGTAGTGGTAGGGTCAGAGTCACTGCCAGAAGAGTTACCAGCAATAAGGCAATCCATGTCAGTAACTGTACTTGGAGTGTCTTCATCCGACGGAGGATGAAGGTCAGCAGTCAGGTCAGCTGGAGCTGCAAGAAACGTGGGCGGAGCAGTCGGCACCAGATGAGGAAAGTCCACTGTCAACAATTGTGGGACAGGACCCCGTGGAGGAGGTCCCGATGGTAGAGCGGGTGTTTGAAGTTCTGAAGACACCTCTTTAGAAGCGGTAGGGGTGGACAACACAGGACTGTCACGAGTGAATTTTGGTCCCGAAGACTGAGGTACAGCAGGACGGCAGAGGCACTCACTACGTTGATGGCCATACGCCTTACAAGTATGACAATGAAAGGAGGTTAAAACGTCGATGCGTCGGATCTGGTCTCCGCATTTTACAGTGAAGAGAGTAGGAAAAGTCTTGATATGATAATCCGAAGAGAATACAACTCGTGCAACTCGTCGGGCACTTTCAATCGAACGATCATTCTCGTCCTTTGGAGCAGAGGAGTGTGTGGTAATGTTACCAACAAACCGACCGGATTGCATTAGGAAAGCACAAAGCATAGCATCTGTGACTGCAGGATGTTCTGGGTACATCGAGACCGTTACTGGTCTTTGGGCGACAGGCTCAGGAAATAATTGGTGATCACCAACAACCAGCCCAGTCTGTAAGACATAGGTAGCATCTGCCGCATGAAAGAAGTAAACAATGACACTCGGCCCTCTGCGCGACACATGACGTATCGCTGACGGAGAGAACTTTTTTTCAGGGCAGTAGAGTACACTTTGAGTGGTGTGTCCGGCATCGCCTCAAAGCACACATCCAACTCAGTAGCCGTGATGAAAGAAGTACCTGCTGGAGAATCCAATGAATGTCGAGCACAACCTCATTACCAGAGCGACGGACATGAGGTTTCAAAGCTGCGGCATCCGCACGCATGGAATTAGACTTGAGCTGAAGCCTTTGGGAAGTTACCGCTGAAGAATAAGAGCGAGGAGCAGTAGAACTGGAGGTTGAAGGCAGAGGAGCACTGCCATCCATTGAGGACAGAGGAACATCGTCATTCATAGTGTCCCTGACGTAATCTGTCACTATATGAGAAGCAACAGGGGCAAGAGCTGTAATAGTGACGTCAGGGGAATAAAACGATACGCCGCCAACGGTTGATGTCGACCCGGAGGTCAACGTGACAACGCCACCTCTGGGCAAAGTGTCGTGATCACCGGAAGTGGTGTCAGGACTGACAGCCCTCCGGATGACGCCATGTTTAATGGCGCCGAGAAAACTAGGCTTCTACCAGCTCGGTGGGAATTCGTAAATTGTAAACACGACGATAAGAAACGAAAAAAGGCACTCACCACTTCGGGAGATGTTCGAAACGGATCCCCAAACCTTTATAGTGCAGGTAAGCACAAACTCAGTTATCCTAGTAGCCGAAATACTTGTTATTCAAACAAAACTCACGGAGCACAATTTCCATAAACCTACAGTTTTCAATTTAGAACCACTAAATTTGGTATACTATCTCATGAAACTCTAACTTAGACTGTAGACGGTTTTTGGAAGGGGTCTGAGCATGGGGGTCAGAGCCCCCCTCATACAAAATTTTCGTAAAAACTGCAGTTTTCAATTTAGAACCACCAAATTTGGTATACTATCGCATGAAACTAACTTAGACTGTAGACGGTTTTTGGAAGGGGTCGGAGCAGGGGGGTCAGAGCCCCCTCATACAAAGTTTTCATAAATTCTACAGTTTTCAATTTAGAACCACCAAATTTGGTACACTATCTCTTGAAACTAACTAAGACTTTAGACGGTTTTTGGAAGGGGTCGGAGCATGGAGGGTCAGAGCCCCCTCATACAAAATTTTCGTAAAATCTACAGTTTTTAATTTAGAACCACCAAATTTGATATACTATCTCACGGTACTGTAACTTAGACAGTTGATGGTTTTTGGAGGGGGGTCGAGGCCCGAGGTCAAGGGGTCCCACATAGAGAAGTTTCGTAAAATCTTCAGTTTTCAATTTAGATCCACCAAATTTGGTATACTATCTCATGGTACTTTATCTTAGTCCGTAGACGGCTTTTAGAAGGGTTCAAGGCCCAGTGTTAGTTGGAAACTGTAGATTTCACAAAAACGTTTTGTAAAATCTACAGTTTTCAATTTAGAACCACCAAATTTGTTATACTATCTCATGGTTATCTAACTTAGACTGAAGACGGTTTTCGGAAGGGGTCGGGGCCTGGGATCAAGGTGCCCCTACACAAAATTTTCCTGAAAACTATAGTTTTTCATTTGGAACCACCAAATTTCTTATACTATCTCATGAAACTCTAACTTATACTGTAGATGGTTTTAATGAAACCTTTGTGAAAAAGTTTTACGATGGTTTTGGAAGGAGTCAGGGCCAAGCGGCCCCCATACAAAATTTTCGTAATATCTGCAGTTTTCATTTTAGAACATCTAAATTTGGTATACTGTCTCATGAAACTGTAACTTAGACCTCATGTGGTTTCTGGAAGGGGTCGTGGCCCCGATACAAAATTTTCGTAAAATCTACAGTTTTCAATTTAGAACTACCAAATTTGGTATACAATCTCATGGTTATCTAACTTAGACGGAAGACTATTTTTGAAAGGAGTCGGGGCCCGGGGTCAGAGGTGCCCCATACAAAATTTTCGTAAAAGGTTCCATTTTTTACTCTTAAGATCTGCAGCACAATTCAGCTTTCCAATATTCTATCTACTTTCTCAGGCGCTCTTTGGCCTTTTGAGGCCCTTGCGCCATTAACCACCAACTAACTAGCCTACGGTATAAGTTAGAGACCGTAGATAACAATAAAGTGCAAAAATATGCGATTAATGGTGTATTAAAAACACAAATCAATATAGTTTAGCTTTCACTACCAACCGGCCGCTTATTAGGCAAAAATATAATGTAATGCAAATAGAGAGTTCCAGATGTTCAAAATTCAAAACGGTAAGAAAAAGATGATCAATGCCAATGTCAAGTCATATGCATGCGACATCAGATAGGTACATTGCAGTTCTGTGTCGGGGGATTCGCAGAAGCACACGCCAGATGTACGGCAGTTCTATAGATGTCTCCTCGACGGTAAATATTCCCATTTCTTTTTCTTTTCTTTTTTTTGTTTCGTAAATTTAAATTAATTAAATCAAAAAATTTAAAATAAGTTTACTGGAAAATTACAGGAATATATTTTTCATTCATTGAGTTTCACCCGCTGAACTTGGGGATTCCACAAATAGAAATATGTACCTGGCAAATACCTGGTATCCCTGCGAGTACAAATTATATTAATTATTTCTTAGCGTCCAGTTCAATCTAGTATGTCCATAAGAGCCGCCCCGGTGGCGCAGGCCTATGATCATTCGTCCGTAAGGGGTCCGGGTTCGAATCCCGGTCAGGCATGGATGTTGTGATTGTCTTACGGCACTGGCTCTCTCCCTTCCCTGGAACCAGTGACCCTAAATTAGGGACGGGCGACTGCTTATAGCCCATTGAGTTGCTCACGGTGGTCGTTAAACCTCCAATCAAAAAAAAAATGTCCATAAGAACGTTTGGGGCCGTATAAAAATACATTTCAACGTGATCCGCTACGGTGGCCCATTGGTACAAGCGCTGGCTTCTGACCACTCTTCCAGAAGGATCCTGGTTTGAATCCCGGTGAGTCATGGACGTTGTGATTGACTTCTGGCCCTGGCTGAAGTCAATCACAACGTTCCAGGAATCAGTGGCCCAAAATTAAGAGCCGCTCGGTGGCGCAGTGGTCTAAGGCGTTGGCCTCTGATCATTCGTCGGAAGGGGTCCGGGTTCGAATCCCGGTGAGGCATGTTTGTCTAACAGCACTGGCTCTCTCCCTTCCCTGGAACCAGTGACTCTAAATTAGGAACGGGCGACTGCTTATAGCCCATTGAGTTGCTCACGGTGGTCGTTAAACCTCAAAAAAAAAAGAAAAAAAAATTAAGAACGGCCGAATGCTTATAGAATACTGAATTGATCACGGTGGTCCTTAAACCACCAACTAAAAAAACGATTGCGACGTGTCCATTGCTATTTGTTATGGAGCCGTATGAAAAGTACGTTTTTGATATTAACGTGTCCACTTCCACGTAGGCTATTCATAAAATGTTAGGGGACCGTACAAAATTGCACTTTTGTTTTCACCTTGTCAGTGCTTCGGTATATGGTTGAGGTATACTTATATCTAGTTGTGCCATTTCAGCACGTAGTTTGGTTTATATAGAAAATAATGTTACACTTTTACTAAGTTACAACACATTAATCCCAAAGGCTATTTCTTGAAATCTTTAATCCGACGTGCTCATATTCACAACGTTAACACAACATGTCAAGTTTTTAATGTTGAAGTTTTACTCTGTCACAAAACCTTAATTACAAGACCTTCGGCGTAACCATTTTTTAGGAATTCTTAGTCCGACTAATTCACAAGGTTTCGATAACATACCAAGGTTATGGTACTGCGTTTTGACAGAGGCACAAAAATTAATAAACAAGCCTTAAGCCTTTTTATCAGTTTTCAATCAACCGTGCTCATCTACATAAAATTTTCACAGAGAGTCAAGTTTATTGTGTTGCGCTTTTACTCGAGTACAAAAATATAAACAGCCATTAGGCGTAGGCACAAGTCTTTTAAATAATTGTATACCAATGTCATATTGATAATGTTTGACGACAAGTCAGGTTAATAATGTTGCGCTTATTAAAGATTTTTAAAAATGTATAGAGGCTAATAATTATTGTTTGAAGCCTAAGATAAAGTTCATTATTAACTTGACTTGTCATGCAATCCTTATGAATATGGCATTTATTTTATTTTGCACATTTTACATAGCGTGTGCATTTTTTTTATGTTTTGGCATTTGTTTTATTGTGTGTTGTACTTGTTACATAGCGTTTCGCCTTTTTGTTATGCTTGTGACTTGAGATTGCATTTTGAATTTTTATTTGTTTCACATTTTGGATTACTTTTTGACATTTTATGTTTTCGTCATGCTGTTTTAAAAATTTTGTCTTTTCTAATTTTGCGCTGTGTTTAAATTCTTGCACCTTCGGCAGAATTACATTCTTGAAAAATTCAAATACAAGTTAGTAAAAGGTATAATTGAATTAGTGAAAAATACCAGCACATTTTAGTAAAGGGTAGAATTATAAGAAATTCCTCTTAAAACGTCTAGCACGTTAACATTGTCTCTGTGCGCCAAAGAAGTTCGAATTCCTTTTTATCTTGCCAGCGTTTCTCTTCTGGGGGGATTTGTTGGAATCTGTGCTATCACTCTTACGATTTTAGCCATAGTTGCTCTCTGCTCTTTTGCAATTTCACTGATTATTTTATACAGTCACAGTTTTTCTCTCCCAGAATTGTATTCCAGCGTCTGTCCCATCCTTCAAGTTTGTTTTGTGTTCTGGGAAAGCCTAGCAAATTGTTTTCATTTACTGACCGAATTGTTGGTGGGAAAAGCGGAGGGCTTCTGCTCGGATTGTTTCTTCTGCTTCCACGAAATTTTCCCCAAACCACTGAACTACAGAATCTGCATATTCTAGTAAAATTGAGTTCACTTCTTCAAAAGCAGCTGGAATTTCATCAGATGAAAGAAATGCGAGTGTTTGCAAATGTCTGACTTTGAGAGCAAACTCACTATTCCCCCCATATTCCGAGGCAATGCCAGAGGATGGATATTCCCCCGCACATTTTTTCCGAGATGAAACCAACAACATTTGTGTGTGCCGCTTCCAAATTCCTTTTTTAGCAGGATTATAATGGTAGCTATTTCAAAATCTATCATTATACGTATATTGTGGTGCAAGCTGAATATCATAGTCTGATGCATAGTCTTGTAAATCCGTGACTCACTTATAAACGTGGAAAGAGCGAAGATCTTTGTTTGATGTTCCTGGTCCACGTTAAATGTCTGTATTAAACTTGTAAATCCTGCAAAATTCTTGTATAATATAATATTCTTCATTCTTGCTGGAAAGTAACCCATGAACTAGTGGGACAAATCTTTGCATCTCTGGATTCGTTCCAACCATAGAATGAATGGTAGGTACTTGTCTACAAAGGGTTGAACAAGTTTTAAATGTCCCATCCATAATACAGAGGGGTGCTTCTTTAAGCTTTCGTAAATAATTTTCTGCTAAAAATAAAATAATTCTTTGATCTCCAAATGTGCTATCTCTGCCAAGAAATTTTGCACCATCTCTTTCCTGTAAATCTATTGGGACATCGATCCCTTCTAAAGTCGTAGGCTCCGCAGGCATGTCTTCTCTTCGTATTCGTTTTACAACTTGATTTAATGCATCTATATTAGGCATGTAAGCTGCATTTACTGTAGCCATTGACGTTGTCACGGTTTGAATAATTTGTGCAGGGGCTTTGTCCGTGTTTCTCGCTAGTTTTTTTACTTGCGCTCTTGCAATAGTAACACCACTTTTCTCCGGTCTTGGAGCATGATTATGTGGTTTTTCATTGCGTACCCTGTGTTCATCTCCAATAAGGATAGTACCAGCAAAGCCAGTACAGTTTCCATAATTTCTTTCAATACAGTGCCAATACCATAAATCACACCGGCAAAATAAATACCCTTTCCATCTCAGCAAATCATTTCCTTTTTGTGAGTTAACTATGTTGCATACTTCACCTGCATAGTGCTTTCGAAAAACAATGCACTTCCTCTTTCCAAAATATTTAGCATGATATATTTCCACTATTATCACTTGACAACACACAACAAAGGTTTCAACAAGCAAGTTCTTTGCTCCCCAGTCAATTACGAACTCATGAGCAACCATTCAATAAAACACTCAGAATACAAACGATCGCATGAGGCCTGTTCCTACAGTTAGGGTTTAGGCGAAGTTCAAGATTTTGGTACCTGCGGTCACAAGAAGAGGTTAAGTTTAGGGATCGGCATCTTATCTTTTGTTTTTCCAAAACGCAGAGGTGCATGTATTTTACAGCCGGGACGCTCCAAGCGGGAGATCAACGGATGCAAAACACTCGGGCCCCAGGTTCTGGGGGCGGCAGCAGGCGCGGACTGTGCCGCTGGACTCTGGGCCGGTAGGCGCCATGCTAATTCTCAAAAATGAATTGAAATATTTTTTTGTGCTGTGCCATGCGTACGAAAGAAAATTGTTATACTGAAAAGACAATTTGTTTACCCAGTAACGTATTAATAAAAAAAGACCTACGTCCCTACGTGCCAAATGGTCTGTAAGCCAAACACAGCTTTTCATGCACCACCTTCCCCCGACTTTCTAAGTTCAGATCCGTTTCGCTCGACTTATTTCCTGTACCGCACCTTTCTTTCCCTAATTGTAGTTAATTGATGTGAAACGGGTGTTTTACTTTGGGGCGTATTCCTGTGTGTCCTCAAGACTATACTGAAAGCGGTGAACCTCAGGGGAAAGGTATTCCATCAAAAGCAACAGAAATCCACTGCCAGAGCAAAACTTTGTTCGTTGGCGTTACCATCCAAGCAATTTAGGCGAAGTAGGAAATGTGTTTTTCTACTACGACACCAGAAGATTGCACGGATTCTCAGGCAGTTAAGATACAGATGTGTCCTTAGGACTTCTCTTTCAAGACGTCCAAAGGCCGGCACTAGGGGATGGGAGGGATACAGTGCGATTATTCTTTTTTGTTGGAGTTAGAAATTCTTAAACTCATTCTTCCTCAAAACTTTGTCTGGTTACTAGTAAGTACTGTCTCATGCCTCAACCGTTGCCCAGATTTGTTGTTTTTGTTTTCATTATTTGAGTTAACAACGGGAAAATATCTGAACTGCGTTGTTTCAGTTGTAAAGCTTTTTTTACTTCAGCAACAGGGCTTCATGTATAATTGCAAAATCCTTCGATAGAATAGACATACCTTACATAAAGATTTTACATGAGAAAATAGAGTAATAATAAGGAAAATATTCTAAAACCAAGAAAAGAAATTGCCGAGCCGAAAAAGCTAGGTAGAGGAAACAGAAGGCTCTGAGACAAAGTTCATATTTAAAGAAACCTGTAGCCGCTTAATGAGTAAGTGGTACAAATCAATACAAAAACAGGTGCTGTATTTGAAAAAAATTGTGAGCAAGTAAGCATCGTGACTGTCCACAGTTTCTCCTTTTCATCCTGTCGAAATTACAACCACCACAGAAAATGAAATAACCAAAACATAACAAAAATGCCCAAAACATAGAAACAAGTAATCACACAAAATGAAATGCCCAAAACATTAAAAAAATGTAACCTCACAAAATAAAATGCCCAAAACATGGAAAGAAATTCTGTTAAAAGCACAATGAAGATAAACAAATAGGTGAAATATATGTGTTTTCAGAACTTAATACAAGTGTCAAAACTGAAATATGCCGCCCCGGTGGCGCAGCGGTCAAAGCGATGGCCTCTGATCATTCGTCCGAACAGGGTCCGGGTTCGAATCCCGGTGAGGCATGGATGTTGTGTTTGTCTTACGGCACTGGCTCTCTCCCTTTCCTGGAACCAGTGACCCTAAATTAGGGACGGGTGACTGCTTATAGCCCATTGAGTTGCTCACGGTGGTCGTTAAACCTCCAATAAAAAAAACTGAAATAAAAAGAAAGAAAAAAGAAATATTCCAAATTTCATTGTTACTTATATATTTTGACCTGTCGACATTTCGTAAATTGCACTTGCACTCGGTCAGCAAATATTACTTACAAGGACTCTTTAGTAACTTTTAATCGATGTGCTGATATTTATAAGGTTTGCATAATAAATCAAGTTAATAATGTTGCGCTTTCACTTAGGCACCAAATATTAATTATTGGCCGCTAGGCCTAGGCCTTTAAAAGAATTTTTAATAAGCGCAGCACTCTTAAATTAATTTGCCATGCAAACCTCATATGATCACGGCATTATAAAAATTACTAAAAATGCATATGCGTAGGCCTCGGGCGTATCTATTAATGTTTTGCTCGAGTAAAATTTCAACAGAATACATTTGATTTTCTATGAAACCTATATGAATATCATCTTGGATGACTGAAAACTATCAAAAAGCCCTAAGGCTAGGGTGAGCTTAATAGTTTCAACCTCAGTAAAGCGCATTGCTAAAATCTTGGACATCTATGCAAGCCTTATGAAAATTAGCACGGCGGACTAAACATTGCTAAAAAGGCACAGGCCTAGGGCTTTATAATTATTGTTTTGTACCTGACTAAAAGTGTAACATTATCTTTAGTTCCTACTAGCCGAAGTACCCGGTGTTTCCCGGGTAAATATTATTATTTGTAGAATCACCAAGTCCAGCGGGTGAAAGTTAATGAATGAAAAATATTTCCGTAAATTCCCAGTAACCTTATTTTAATTATTTTGATTTAGTTATTTTAATTATACGAAACAAAAAATAATTTACATTATTTGCATTACATTGTATTTTTGCCTGATATGACACCCGTTGGTGGTGAAAGCTAACGTTTATTAATTTGTGTTTTTAATACACCATTAACCGGATATTTTTGCATTTTATTGCTATCTACGGCCTTTAACTTAGACCGTAGGTGGGGTTTTGGAGTATTTTAATTGGGCTATAGTTCTTAAGAGTAAAAATGTAATTTCTACGAAAACTTTGTAGTTGGGGGACTTTGACCCACCAAGCCCCGACCCGTTCCAAAAACCGTTTACCGTCTAAGTTAGAGTACCATGAAATAATATACCAAATTTGGTGGTTCTCAATTGAAAACAGTAGATTTTATGAAAACTGTGTATGGGGGGCTCTGACCCCCCGGGCTCCAACCCCTTCCAAAACCCGTCTACAGTCTAAGTTAGAGTACCATGAGATAGTATACCAAATTTGGTGGTTCTAAACTGAAAACTGTAGATTTTACGAATATTTTGTATGTGGGGAACTGTGACCACCCAGGCCGCAACCCTTTCCAAAACCGTTTACCGTCGAAGTTAGGGACGGGTTTTGACCCCCAAGCCCCGACCCCTTCCAAAAACCGTCTACCGTCTAAGTTAGTGTTCCGTGAAATAGTATACCAAATTTGGTCATTCTGAATTGAAAACTGTAGATTTTACGAAAACTTTGTAGATAGGGGGATGTGACCCCCGGGCCCTGACCCATTCCCAACACCGTCTACCGTCTAAGTTACAGTACCATGATATAGTATACCACATTTTGTAGTTCTAATTTGAAAACTGTAGATTTTACGAAGACTTTGTGTGTGGGGGACTTTTTTTTTTTTTGGTTGGAGGTTTAACGATCACCGTGAGCAACTCAATGGGCTATAAGCAGTCGCCCGTCCCTAATTTAGGGTCACTGGTTCCAGGGAAGGGAGAGAGCCAGTGCCGTAAGACAAACACGACATCCATGCCTCACGGGATTCGAACCCGGACCCCTTACGGACGAATGATCAGAGGCCAGCGCCTTAGACCACTGCGCCACCGGGGCGGCGTGGGGGACTTTGACCCACCAAGCCCCGACCCGTTCCAAAAACCGTTTACCGTCTAAGTTTGAGTATCATGAACTAATATACCAAATTTGGTGGTTCTAAATTGAAAACAGTAGATTTTAGGAAAATTGCATAAGAGGGGGCTCTGATCCCCCGGGCTCCAACCCCTTCCAAAACCCGTCTCCAGTGTAAGTTAAAGTACCATGAGATAGTATACCGAATTTGGTGGTTCTAAATTGAAAACAATAGATTTTAGAAAAATATATTATGGACGGGTTTTGACCCCCAAGCCCCGACCCCTTCCAAAAACCGTCTACCGTCTAAGTTAGTGTTCCGTGAAATAGTATACCAAATTTGGTCGTTCTGAATTGAAAACTGTAGATTTTACGAAAACTTTGTAGGTAGGGGGATGTGACCCCCGGGCCCTGACCCATTCCCAACACCGTCAACCGTCTAAGTTACAGTACCATGATATAGTATACCAAATTTGGTGGTTCTAAATTTAAAACTGTAGATTTTACGAAATTTTCTTATGATGGGGGCTCTCACCCCCCAGGCTCCAACCCCTCCCAAAACCGTCTACAGTCTAATTTATTATTTCGTGAGATCGTATACCAAATTTGGTGGTTCTAAATTGAAAACTGTAGATTTTACGAAAATTTTGTATGTGGGGGCTTTAACCCCCAGGCCACGACCCCTTCCAAAAACCATCTACCGTCTAAGTTAGAGTACCATGAGATAGTATACCAAATTTGGTGGTTCTAAATTGAAATCCGTAGATTTTAGGAAAATTTTGTATGGGCGGCTCTGACCCCACGGACTCCAACCCCTTCCGAAACCCGTCTACAGTCTAAGTTAGAGTTTCATGAGATAGTATACCAAATTTAGTGGCCGCCCCGCTGGCGCAGTGGTCTAAGGCGTTGGCCTCTGATCATTCGTCCGAAAGGGGTCCGGGTTCGAATTCCGGTGAGGCATGGATGTTGTGTTTGTCTTACGGCACTGGCTCTCTCCCTTCCCTGGAACCAGTGACCCTAAATTAGGGACGGGCGACTGCTTATAGCCCATTGAGTTGCTCACGGTGGTCGTTAAACCTCCAATCAAAAAAAAAAAAAAAAATTAGTGGTTCTAAATTGAAAACTGTAGGTTTATGGAAATTGTGCTCCGTGAGTTTTGTTTGAATAACAAGTATTTCGGCTACCAGGATAACTAAGTTTGTACTTACCTCCACTATAAAGGTTTGGTGATTCGTTTCGGACATCTCCCGTGGTGGTGAGTGCCTTTTTTCGTTTCTTATCGTCTTGTTTATAACTTCTACCCAGCTGGTTGAAGCTTCGTTGCCGCCCCGGTGGCGCAGTGGTCTAAGCGATGGCCTCTGATCATATTTCCGAAACCGGTCCGGGTTCGAAACCCGGTGAGGCATGGATGTTGTGTTTGTCTTAAGGCACAGGCTCTCTCCCTTCCCTGGAACCAGTGACCCTACATAAGGGACGGGTGACTGCTTATAGCTCATTGAGTTGCTCACGGTGGTCGTTAAACCTTCAATAAAAAAAAAAGCTTCGTTATCCCGGCGCCATTAAACATGGCGTCATCCGGTGGTGTTGTCAGCCGTGACATCACTTCCGGTGATATAGTACATTTTGAGTGGTGTGTGACGCTGCCAGACACACCACTCAAAATGTACTCTACTGCTCTGAAACAAAAATTCTTTCCGTCAGCGATACGTCATATGTCGCGCAGAGGGCCGAGTGTCATTGTTTACTTCTTTCATGCGGCAGATGCTACCTATGTCTTACAGACTGGGCTGGTTGTTGGTGATCACCAATTATTTCCTGAGCCCGTCGCCCAAAGACCAGTAACGGTCTCGATGTACCCAGTACATCCTGAAGTCACAGATGCTATGCTTTGTGCTTTCCTAATGCAATCCGGTCGTGTTGTGGGTAACATTACCACACACTCCGCTGCTCCAAAGGACGAGGATGATCGTTCGATTGAAAGTGCCCGACGAGTTGCACGAGTTGTATTCTCTTCGGATAATCATATCAAGACTTTTCCTACTCTCTTCACTGTAAAATGCGGAGACCAGATCCGACGCATCGACGTTTTAACCTCCTTTCATTGTCAGACTTGTAAGGCGTATGGCCATCAACGTAGTGAGTGCCTCCGCCGCCCTGATGTAGCTCAGTCTTCTGGACCAAAATTCACTCGTGACAGCCCTGTGTTGTCCACCCCTACCGCTTCTAAGGAGGTGTCTTCAGAACTTCAAACACCCGCTCTACCATCGGGCCCTCCTCCACGGGGTCCTGTCCCACAATTGTTGACAGTGGACTTTCCTCATCTGGTGCCGACTGCTCCGCCCACGTTCCTTGCAGCTCCAGCTGACCTGACTGCTGACCTTCATCCTCCGTCGGATGAAGACACTCCAAGTGCAGTTACTGGCATGGATTGCCTTATTGCTGGTGACTCTTCTGGCAGTGACTCTGACCCTACCACTACCAGCAAGGCTGCTCGACGGGAGTCCTGGAGTGCTCCGCAGACTTCGCTCCCTCCTCGCATCGGTTTTTCACGAGGTCGTTCTGTTGACTCATCTTCCCGCTCCTCCTCTCAACGACGTACTTCGCCACGAACGAGTCGACATCTTGCTGTGATTCCAGGTTCTAGGGCTCCACCCACAGTGCTTTCCCTAGATCCTTTTTCCGGTACCTAGCTGAAGAGAAGACGGATATACCGGTAGGTCCGCTTTCTCTTCATAAAATATATGAAGTATTATGTTCTCATAAACATCCTAGATACTTTAATCAGTTTGTTGCATGTCATATGCTTGATCTTCCTACTGTTCTAACCCAAGTTTCTAGTGTGACATCTGTGTTTCGAAATCTTGTGCTTTCCTATCCCGATCTCAAATTTAGTGTTGACAGAATGAAGAAGCGAGCGAAGAAAATAACGGATTCCAGCGCACGTGCGTGTCGACCTGGGAAGTACCTACCGATTCAAGGTGGTCACACTTAACTGCAGAGGGTTCTCTGCTTCTCCTTGAAACGCCCTAGTGTATGAGGACTTGGCGCCTCTACACGCAGATCTTCTCTTGCTCCAAGAGACCAATTGCTCTGCTACCACTTTGTTCTCTCGTTGGCGGGCTTGGCCCTACGATTTTCACCATGCTTATCGAGTTGGACAGAATGGTGGCCTTGCACTTGGGATCCATCACCGCCTACTCCCTCTGATTTCGACGCCAGTGGTTCGTGCATTGCATGTGGACAACCTCCAGGTCGTTGTCGTTTGCATTGAAAACGTGACCTATCATGTTTTTAACAGTTATGTCCCCTGTGATGAGCGTCTGTTACCTGATCTTCTCTCCACACTCCGTACAGAGCTGCCATGCATCCCACCGTCTGAATACATTCTCATCGGCGGAGATTTCAATTGTACGTTGTTGCCGGCCTTTGACCGCAATTCAGCCGTTGGCGAATACCGCAGGCACCGTGTATTACAGATTTCTCAGCTAGTAGAGGATTTTCAATTGGTTGATTCGTTCCGGCATCTACACCCGTCGGAAATCTCCTTTACCTGGCGCTCTTCCATCCATGGCAGCACAACGGCAGCACGGCTGGATAAATTTTATGTTTCGACTGCTTTTCTCCCGTTGATCGCAGCTGCCCATCATCCTTCCGCCGCTTCAGACCATAGTACTGTCAGTCTGTTGGTGTGTGTTTCGCCTTCACCTTCAAGGACTCAACGAGTATGGACTCTTTCGGATGATCAACAACTTTGTGTTGCTGTGCGTGAGTTCCACCGAAGTCGTCAGCCCCTTCTTAATACTACGTCGACGCGATGCAACTGTGGCTCTGTGTCAAACACGACTTGGTCATTTTTGTACGGCGCTACTCCCATGCCTCTCGGAATGAGAGCGATATTAAAATTGCGAATCTACGTGCTCTATTGTCGATGCTCTCTCTTGATGATGCGCAATACCCCGGCTATCTGGCAGATCTCCACGCTTTGCTTCTTCCCCGCGCATCCGATGCAGCCTGCAGGATGCATTTCTTGCATCTCTCCCCTACAGCTGATTCTCACGATTACTTAACCTCCTTGGAATCTCAACATCGTTCTGCTACATCTTTGCGTCATCTTCGCCTCCAGGATGGTTCCATCACTTCGAACCCATCGAAGCTATGCACTTTCACCAGACAGTATTTCACCGCCAAGTACAGTGCTTTAACGCAGTCTTCATCCTCATTAGCTTCTCCTCTTCTCTCCTCTCTTTCTCAGGTCTCTTCTACTTTATCTACTTCTTTACTCTCCCCTATTCTCTTTTCGCGAACTCCGCGAGGCGTTCGCTACTCTCAATCCTCATGCCGCTCCTGGACATGACGGCCTTCCTCTGTCCTTTTATCGTGCTTTTCTACCGTGCCTTCTGCCTTTTCTGTCTGCGTGTTTCTCGTCTGCTTTTTCCGCTCCTGCGTTACCACCCGACTTCACTTTGGCACACATCATCCTGCTTCCCTAAGAAGGGTGACCTCTTGGATCTCGGAAACTAGCGCCCTATCTCTATCCTAAACATTGACTATAGGTTCTATACAAAACTCTTATACCGTCGCCTTAATTCTGTTCTCTCTTTCGTTATTTCTTCCGACCAGACATACACCGTGCCTGGTCGGACTATTTTCACTAACGCTTCTCTTCTCCTTCATCTTCACTTCCTCGCTCGTTCTTTTTCTGAACCTCTTGCCTTTCTCAATCTGGATCAAAAGTCCGCTTTTGATAACGTCTCTCACTTTTATCTCTCTGCTGTCCTTTCACAATTTGGCTTTCCTCCTGCCTTTTCTTCCGCTCTCTTGGCCTTTTATCAGGGAGCCAGTTTCCATGTTCGAGCGGCCACTTTTCTAATCGCTCCAATTCGGTTTAAGTGTGGCATCCGGCAAGGATGTCCGCTCTGTGGCCAGCTATTCGCTCTCGCTTTCGAGCCTTTTCTGTTAGCAGCCCGAAACTAACTCCTGGCTGTCCTACCGCCTACAGTGGCTAGTACTCGTCATCATCGCCTATGCTGATGATGTGACCTTTTGCGTCCGGGATGAATCTCAATGTGATCGCCTGTATTCTGTATATCAACAGTATGTTGCAATATCTGGAGCTGCGCTTAATGCCACTAAAAGTACTGGCTTATGGTGTGGGGCATGGGCTGTCCGCACCGATGCTTCTTGGGGTGCGCAGTGGACTGCCACTACACAGAAGATCCTCGGTGCATATGTCGGATTGCCCTGGGCTTCTGCATCCGCCCCCTGGACTGCTGTTCTTTCCCGGATACAGCGGGCTGCTGCAAGGCCCGCCCTTTCACATCGTTCCGTCAACGAGCAGCGGTTGCTCGTTGACAACTTACTTCCCTATGCGAATACTCTTGGATGTCGACGGTTGTGCCCGTGTCACAAATGATGACCACACTCGCCTCTCGACTTCCGTCATCAGGTCTTCACATCACTCTGTTAAACCTGCCTCATTAGGTGGCATCCAGCTTCCTGATCCAGCTGTCCTTTATAAAACACATCGCATTATTCATTTCATTCGCCTTGCCACTTCAACTGTTCTGTCCCTTACCGCTACCTTGAATGTTCTAGCTTCTTCCCGTGACCCATCTTTCATCTTCTTACTGTTTCTGAAGATGGATGCATACTCTCTTCTCCCGTCCTACCTCTCTCCTGGTCTGCGAGAGGGCCTTTCTCTCTTTCGTTCGCTTCCTCTTCTCCGTTCATTTCCTTCTTCAACTCTTGATCTCCTAGATAAACCTCTCTTCTTCTCTTCTCTTATTCACCTGCTTAACCTCCCTTACTTTTACTTTCCTATTTGGATCCGCTCTGGTGTGATAACTGTCCGTTCTCTCGTAACTTCTGATCTGACCTGGAGACCCCTTCCTTCCCTGTTTCTATATCCAACCATTACTCTTGCTAACGAATATCTTCTCCTTCGTACAGCGCTATGGAACCTTTTTCCACTGCTAGCTGCCCCTGATGGTCTCTTCTCGGTCCCCTCCGCCCCTCTTTCTCTCCCGTTCTTTCTCCTCATTCGTAGTTCCCCTGTTCTAGTTACTTCTATCTCCTCCTCTTCTCTTTATTGGCTTCTTCTTTCCCCTCCCGCACTTCCACTTTCTGTTTATTCCGCTTCTCTTTCTCTCCTCCCCGCCATCTGGACAGCTTCTACCTCTCCCCTTTCCTCCCCTCTTGAACTCAATGTCCATTGGCAATTTCTTCACCTTCGTCTTCCCGCCCAATCAGTACTGTTTCGCATGATCCTTCTCACTTCTCCACAGTGCTCCTTTTGCCCTGAAGTCAGCGACGTCCAACATCAATACCTATTCTGCCCCGTACTCCTGCCAGTCCTAAACACAGCATTTCGTCTTGCTGATCGAATTTGTGTTCGATCGTTACCATTTCTTGCATATGCTTGGCTACTCCAAACGAAGCATCCACCTACTCACTTGCCTCCTGTGTGCCGTTACATTTTTCTTCTTGTGAAGTTCACTGTATATGCTTTCCGTCTTGAACAACGCCTCCCTGCTCTTACTACACCTCCTCAGGAGGCAAGTGCTATCATTCGGAAAACGTTTCCTAGCACGGTTAACCACTCGTCTCCGAATGGAGCACTCTCGTGCTGCCTCAACAAACACTGATAGCGTTTTTCAAACCACATGGGCCCAATCGGCTGGGTGGTTCCATATCCACAATTTGCAACTACATTTGAACTTATAGGTGAGAGTTTTGTTGTCGCCCACGTTCACTGTCACAACTCGTGATTTTGCGTATTTATTTTGGTGGTATGAGGCTCCTAGGTGGAGTCTTCTTTTCAGCCACATGGTTTACTATTTGTGATTATTCTGTTTAATGTGCTATTGGAGATAGCTCACCATGTTTCCCATGTTCTCTTCGATAATGTTGTATTTTATTATGTTGTATATAATTCTTTCTTCTGCACAGTTTACTGCACACGCAATGTCCCCTTCATTTTGTTGAATATATTTTGGAATTTTTTTGTCCCTGTGTGTATAATTTAATGTAAGAAGATGCCCATTTTAGTACATTTAACGTTTCTCCCCCTTGTCACTGAATACGTCTGTACACATGATGTAAATTTTTAGTGTAGCATCACTGTTACATTTCTGTTTCCTGAGAAGCTGCCATTCTGGGTATGTTTAGCGGCTTTCTTCCTTGTCACTCTATTGTTCTGTACATATGATATGACACTTATGCATTGCATTACTGTTCGATTTCTGTTTTTGTTTGTAAAGTCACACTCCTGTGTCCGTTTAGCGTATTTCTCTCTTGTCACTGCATAATTCTGTACATATGATAAGTATTTGTGCTTAATTGTTTCAACCATTACTGTCATATTTCTAAATACTGTTGCACCTGTTAGTTCCTTCTCACCCATGGTCCTTTATGTGAATTAGTACCTTGTGCATATTTAATCTTGAGTATGGTAGTAATGCTTGACTGGAATTTGTGAATAGTATAGAATCATGTCTTTCCTTGTCTACAATACTGTAGTATACATTTTCATTTGCATCGCTCGTGCTTTATTGTCTGCCTCTCCTTCGCCCTACGTGGCGAAATAATTTTATGATTTTAACAATATTTTGTTTTACGTTTCACTGGAACTTTCCAGTTGATGTATATATTTCCAGTTGATGTATTTATTGGAACTTTCCAGTTGATGTATTTATTGACAGAATTCTACTGTCATGTACATAGAAATGTTACTTTTACTGAAGAATAAAGACAATTTTGAAATGTAGATTTTACGAAATTTTCTTATGATGGGTGCTCTCACCCCACCCCCCACCCCGGCTCCAACCCCTCCAAAACCGTCTACAGTCTAAGTTAGTATTTTGTGAGATAGTATACCAAATTTGGTGGTTCTAAATTGAAAATTGTAGATTTTACGAAAAAGATTTATGGGGGAGGGGGCTCTGACCCTTGGGCGCCGACCCGTTCCAAAAACCGTCTGAGGTAGAGTACAATGCGGACATTTGCTATACCTTGTCGACATTTTGATTGTCGACACTTTGACTGTTGACATTTTGACCCTGTCGACAATATGACGGTGTCGACAATGTGACGGTGTTGACATTTTGACTGTCGACATTTTGACCGTGTCGATATTATGACGGTGTCGACAATTGGACTGTCGACATTTTGATTGTCGACATATTGACCCTGTCGACATTTTGATCCTGTCGACATTATGACCGTGTCGACATTTTGCCTGTCGACATTTTGAACTTGTCGACATTTTAACTGTCGACATTTTGAACTTGTCGACATTTTAACTGTCGACATTTTGACCCTGTCGACATTTCGTACCACACCCGTATGAAAAGGCTGATTTACACATGGTAACTGCACCGCAGCACGATGGGCACTTAATACCTCGCACTGCATCACAAGATAGAACATAGATGCGTTAACAGATCCACAAAAACAGGTGCAGTGCTTAATGTTAAAACGATTAAAATGGGCTGGAGTTATGCCATGCTCAGTCAGAAACTGATTTATGAGTCTATCAGAAAGGCATCGTTTAGTTTTCACCACCGGAAGATACCCATAAGTCACTCGACCAGTGTCACCATGTGTCCATCGCTCCTGCCATTCCAATATCATCATATCATTTTGGCCAAGAGCGCCAAACCAGTGGTGGACATGGAATCTCCATGTCCACCACTCGTTTGGCGCTCTTTGGCCAAACACGGCCCTTGCGCCATAAAAATCCACCAACCACCAGTGGTTTCCTAGTTCCACTTTTAGCAAGGTCATCAGCAAGCTCATTGCCACGATTTCCAGCATGACTCTTAATCCAATGAAAAAACACATTCGCCATGTTGTTATCACGGATCAACTGCTTCGACCTCTGTACCATGTTATCACAATTATCAAATTTAGCCAAAGACTTCAGGGCTGCTTGACTGTCCACATAAATGTCAACACGCTGACCATCCACCTCTGCATTGATCCATTCCAGAGCCCTTAAAATTGCCAATAATTCATCTTGAAAAACCGTGGACATATCTATTAAACGAAAGCACATCGATGTAACATGTTTTCCGTCCAAAATGGCACAAAATCCAGCTCCCACATGATCATTCAACTTGGAGCCGTCAGTAAAAATTTCATATCAGATTAATTGATATCGTCAATCGAGTCCCGATCTTTTCTTAATCATTGAAAACAGATTTGAAGTGGTTTCACCGAAATGCAAGTCATATTTTCTGCAAGCATTCCTTATAACTGGTGTGACGGTGGGTAGATAGTTCATAGTGCCAACATATTTGATGATTCGTGTCTCACGTTCCAGAGTTGTGAATACCGAGTGTCTTACATTTTAAAAAAAAGAAAAATTCCTTTTTCTACAGCGAGCTACTTCAGGTTTAGGGCGAATTCTAAACCTGCTTTTCGTGCCCTCACCTTTCTGACGAGGGGTGGTGGGGGGGATATATATGATATACCACTGAGGTGACGCAAGAGTCAGAATGGCAAGTTACAGCTATAGGCCAAGATCGGTGTAATTCATTTGGGAGAATACCTGGCTCTGGAGTGAGGAGATTTTGGATTTCAATTCCACCACCAGCAAAAGAGGCCTGCCGCCCCGGTGGCGCAGTGGTCTAAGCAATGGCCTATGATCATTAGTCCGAAAGGGGCCCGGGTTCGAATCCCAGTGAGGCATGGATGTTGTGTTTGCCTTACGGCACTGGCTCTCTCCCTTCCCTGGAACCAGTGACTCCAAATTAGGGACGGGCGACTGCTTATAGCCCATTGAGTTGCTCACGGTGGTCGTTAAACCTCCAATAAAAAAAAATGGCCTATTTTCACAACATTCTGTATTTATCAGTAATGAACAGCATAGTGCTATCTACACCGATGCTAACATATGCGTTGCAGATAAAAATTTTAACCTTTATTTTACTATTACACGTAAATAACTAGAACAGCACATGTCTTCATTTTGTGTTATCTAGCAGTACCATGTAGATGTTTTTCTATAAAAACATTTTTAAGAGCTCCGTAGCAATTTTCACTTTAATTCAATTGCTAGTTCTGTACTTAAATTTAAATTGCGAGTAATGAAACCTTTGCCACTGAGGAATTTTTGTTTCTCTTGGTGAACTCTTTTTAAATAAACACAAAAATCGTTTAAACGGTGTAAAAGAAATCAGCATATAATATGCTACCACATATAAAATTTTATTAAAACATTAAATTTACGGTACAACTTAATGTTCTCAACTTATTAGAATTTTTGAAGCTGTTTAGTTTGTCCAACTTTGTGCTAAAAAAATTGTCAAACTGCTCTTCCCTAAAAATTCGAGTTTGCTGGGAAAAATGATATATACTTTTATTTTTTTCTTCTCTGAGCTTTTTTGCAATATACACTGCTGGCCACCCAAAATGCAACACCAAAAAGGACACGAGATAGCAAAGCCAGATTTACTGGACACATAACAACAGATACAAGGATGAAACGATTCAGCTTACAGGCCTGTGCGACTTGCGGAACACGCAGACATCAATAGTTCGTGTGGCCCCAATGGCTGCCAATAATGGCTGCTACATGCCGCGGCATCGAACGAAAGAGGCTTTGGATGTGGGCTTGGGGTATGTCAGTCCAGGCTGCTTCCACACGTTGCCACAGTTCATCACGCGTAGCCGCGAGTGGTGCTTGGCGGGCCACTCGGTTGCCGATCAGCGACCAGACGTGTCCGATGGGCAACATATCGGGAGAACAGGCGGGCCACGGCAGCATGACACTTGGTGGGCCGCGAAGCATTGTTGCACGATGCGTGCCACGTGCAGGCGCACATTGTCCTGTTGACACGTGGCCGCTGGCAAGTCCTGCAGGTAAGGGAGGACTACAGGCTCCAAAACGTCAGAGATGTAGTGGTGGCTATTGAGTGTACCGGCGATGCATACCAGAGGGGTGCGGGTGTCATATCCAATTACGCCCCAACCCATAACGCTAGGCGATGGACCGGTATGGCGATGCATAATGTAGGCGTCATACAGTCTCTCGCCGCGGTGCCGCCACACGCGGATCCGACCATCTTGGTGTTGCAGGCAGAAGCAGGATTCGTCGGAGAAGACAATGTTGTGTCATTCCATAGTCCAGGTGCGGCGTTCAACGGCCCACTGCCGGCGCACTCGCCGGTGGTGTAACGTCAATGGTAATCGGAGCAACGGGCGCCGTGCGACAAGTTCCCGCTCCTGCAGACGACGTCGAACGTACGTGCTGACACAGGTTGTTGCGCAACACACCCTAATTACTGCGCTAACGTTCGTGATTTGGCGGTGCGAGCCGTCAATGCTCGCTGCACAACATGCCGGTCCTCTAGTTCGGTGGTGTGCCGCGGCTGCGGCAATAGCTCACGTCGGTCCGTCAGTCCCTCCTGCACCCACCGAATCCATACTCACCTCACTGTGGCTGGATGTCATCCCACACGGGCGCCGATGTCTCGGTACGATAAACCGCTGTCGCGATAAGTCACTATTCGTCCTCTGTCGAACTCCGAAACGTTCTGGAATGACTGCCGTATTCAGCGACGAGGCATCAGGAAGCTTCCCACGCACAGGTCCGGCAGCACAACACACTTCCACTACTTACACCCCGCCTTCTGTGCACCCTTCTTATAGTGCTTCTCGGTGGCGTGCCGGGCGCACATGACTTGCATATGCCCTGCAATGCTAATCGTTTGCATGTCCTCTCGCGGGCGATGCATGCTGCAAAATTCAGGCCAATCGGATGCTTCCTTCTTGGTGTTGCATTTTGGGTGGCCAGCAGTGTATACATTCTGTCAACACACACACATATGTATGTACAGGGGTTTATCAAAATATTGGAAACTACGACTGGAGTACGCGAAATGAGCTGTATGCAAACCCTGGAGACAACGTCATCTGTGATGTGAGTTACATAAAGGGGCACAGTACGATGTCGGCTATCACGTAGCGGTGCTATACACTGAAGAGCAATTGAATTAGAGATACCTGTCTAGTAACGTGTAGAACCACCTTTAGTCCTGATGACGGCAGCGATTCATCTCAGCATGGACTCTACAAGACACCGGAAGCGTTGGGAAGCCATACGGATCCACGACCCCTGAACAAGCCCCCACAGTTCACGAAGATTTGATGGAGGGAGTCAGAGCCTCGAACATCTCTCTCGATGGCATCCCAGATGTGTTCGATGGGATTGAGGTCAGGTGACCTAGCTGGCCAAGGAAGCGAGGTCACGTCGGTGGAGTGTTCATCCAACCATTCGGATACAATTCCGGAGCGATTGGATATTGAAGACGCACAAACGGAAGCAAATGGTCGTCCAGGATATCCCGGTAACGTTCACCTGTGAGGAACGATGTCTCACGTACCAGTGGTCCCTTTTCAGTCCACGTAAACTGTCCCCAGACGAGAATGCCACCCCCACCAACTTGAAGAGTACCCTGCTGGCAAGAAGGATCCATCGCTTCACGTGGTTTGCGCCGTACTCATATCCTGCCATCCGCATGTACCAACGTGAATCTCGACTCATCAGTCAAGGCAACATTTTCCTACATGTCAAGGGTCCAGTGGCGATGTTCCCGCGCCCATACTAATCTTTGCACCCTGCGATGTGCTGTCAGCAGCGGTACCCTCGTGGGACGATGGCTTCTGTACCCCATAGCGAGGAAATGGTTCTGGATGGTGGGGCTGCTTACACGTTTTTGTGCACCAGAATTAAATTGCCGTGTGATTTCTTGCACTGTGGCCCGTCTATCCGCTATTACAATGCGAGCTAGCCGACGATGATTCCGCTCATCCACACGCTGTTGTCCACGGCAGTTGGCCCTTGCAGGGATGGTTTTACCGGATTCGATGTACTCACGGTGCACCCGTGACACAGTGGGTCGTGAAAATCCCAGTGCCTGTACGACTTCCGAGATGGAGTGACCCATTTGTCGGGCCCCGACAATTTTCCCACGATCAAATGCGCTTAGATCCTTCGTCTTACCCATACTGCGTCCGACTCTTACTGATTCCCGTCGCATCACTCCTTATATTGTAGGATCGCTGCATATGTCATGTCGTTTCCGTTTACAGGGCAGCCCACAGCGCCACATTTGCATAACGCCAGCTGTCTCTAATTCAATTGCTCTTCAGTGTAGTTGCAGGTGAAACAGCAGTTGTCGAGTAATTGTCGACAACGTCAGATCTCAGTGACCTCAAAAAAGGCATGCTCATTGGTGCGCTCTTTGCAGGAGCTTTACTAACAAAAACGGTAGAAGCAGTAGTGTAGCATAAGGAATTATATCGAAGATTATGAATACCTATCAAAAAGGATAAGAGGTTGCCTCCAAACGTGAAAAATGCCGCCCCGGTGGCGCAGTGGTCTAAGGAGTTGGCCGTCCGAAAGGGATTCGGGTTCGAATCCCGGTGAGGCATGGATGTTGTGTTTGTCTTACGGCGCTGGCTCTCTCCCTTCCCTGGAACCAGTGACCCTAAATTAGGGACGGGCGACTGCTTATAGCCCATTGAGTTGCTCACGGTGGTCGTTAAACGTCCAATCAAAAAAAAAAAAAAAAAAAAAAAAACGTGAAAACTGTGGACGCTATACGAAGATGTCAGAGGCGCCCCGGTGGCGCAGTGGTCTAAGGCGTTGGCCTCTGATCATTCGTCCGTAAGGGGTCCGGGTTCGAATCCCGGTCAGGCATGGATGTTGTGTTTGTCTTACGGCACTGGCTCTCTCCCTTCCCTGGAACCAGTGACCCAAAATTAGGGACGGGCGACTGCTTATAGCCCATTGAGTTGCTCACGGTGGTCGTTAAAACTCCAATCAAAAAAAAAAAAAAAAAAAAAAAACGTGAAAACTGTGGACGCTATACGAAGATGTCAGAGCCGCCCCGGTGGCGCAGTGGTCTAAGGCGTTGGCCTCTGATCATTCGTCCGTAAGGGGTCCGGGTTCGAATCCCGGTCAGGCATGGATGTTGTGTTTGTCTTACGGCACTGGCTCTCTCCCTTCCCTGGAACCAGTGACCCAAAATTAGGGACGGGCGTCTGCTTATAGCCCATTGAGTTGCTCACGGTGGTCGTTAAACCTCCAATCAAAAAAAAAAAAAAAAAAAAAAAAGAAGATGTCAGATAGGGATAAGCGAACGTTGGCATGGATTGTACAATGGAAGCACAAGACCACGGCACTCCAAGTAACAGCAGATTTGAACATCAATCGAAATGATCCCGTTTCTGTCATAACACGTCGTCGGGAACTCCATCGTGCAGGTATTTATGGCTGTTCTGCAATCCACAACGTCTGATTACCAACATCTATGCAACAAAACATGTAAGGTGGTGCAAAGCACATAAACACTGGAATGCAACGATGACTGAGAACGTGTCATCTGTTCTGGTGAATCGTTTTTCACATTGTTTCCTACCATTAGTAGAGTCGTACGTCAGAGAAAAACCTTCAGAAGCGTACCAACCAGACTGTTTGATTCCCACTGTGAGGCACGGATGTGGATCCTTGATACTGTTGTGTGCCATATCATGGCATTTCTTAGAGGCATTGGTTGTTATGCAGGGTCGTGTAACATCTGCAATGTACTAATCAATTCTTGGGGAGCACCTGCACCCAATGTTGTAGGCATGATTCCCTAATGGCCATCACTGGTTTCAAGCAGATAACACACTCGTACATTGCGCATAACGTGTCACGTTTGTGACGTGACACGTTATGACATTTTGACGTGTCACGTTTGTGCCCAGCAGGACGCACACGACATAAAGGCAGATATCAGCGATTACGAACGTCCGCGTAGCTCAATTGGTAGAGCGACTTATTCCCGAATGAGGGGACCCGGGTTCGAGCCCCGGCGTGGACAAAAATGACGGAGACATTTACTTCGTTATAATGGCGCCCGAACTTCCCGGATGACCCGGCCGTTCAAGATCTCGCAATTGTGTGATATTCTTTCCACACCGCGGGATAGGAAAAATAAGAGAATCCCTTCTCCAGCGCTTCGAAAAATAAATGTGTGTGACGTTGTATTCCACATACCAGATTGACTGGGAGTTCTCCAGTGCAGGTTCTTCAGCGGATGCTGCCTATGACGATTCATGGTCACGGCTGACCCGTGGGCCATACCCCGGCCCTCTTTCGGGGGGGGGAGATGTTGCGTGCCTACCCATCAGGACGCACACGACATAAAGGCAGATAACAGCAATAACGAACGTCAATTGGTAGGGCGACTTATTCCGGAATGAGGGGACCCGGGTTCGAGCCCCAGCGTGGACAAAAATGACGGAGAAATTTACTTCGTTATACGTTGTAGTTTGCAGAGCATAAAGATGAGGTACAACAGCTATTCCAGACCTCAATATAATTATTGAACACTTGTGGGATTAAAAGATCAGTTCATTCTACTTTCCACCAACTTCACTGGCACAGTTAGGATATATTTTACAGGAAGAATGGTCCCAAATTTCATTATCGTATGTACATGACTTGTATAAGTCTATTTCAAGCCGAATTGCTTCGGTTCTGAAAGCCCGAAATGGGCCTATAGCTTATAAATAAAAAGTTCTCCGCAAACAGTGTTTCCATTATTTCGATAAACTCCTGTACATAGTATATATAGCACTTCTCCGTTTCATGTTCTTGACTTCATGCGCAACTTCTGCCAGTAGTCATTCCAGTCTTTCTGCTCATGTTGCTCATGCCATTCAGAACATAGAACGGGGAAGAACTCCAGAAGAGGATGGAATTTCTATGGGTATTGCACATGAAGCCAATGGAGAAACAAACTACGCTCGCCCAAATTTTCTCTAAATGCCTCAAAGAAGCAAAGATTCCTAATCACCGGAACAATGCTTCTTTGATTCTGCCACATAAAAAATTGGACCTTGATGACCTCAGGAACAACAGACCCATCAGCCTCCTATCAGTTGCTCACTACATTTTCAGGAAGGCCCTGTCAAATCACTTGAAGGACAAATTGCACTTGTCTTAACTAAAACAACAAGCTGGATTCAGGAGCGGCAATTAGACGATTAATCATATACACGCACTGAGAGAACTAACTGAAAGGATGAATTAATATGAAATCCTGACTTTTACTGATTATGAAAAGGCTTCTAATTCTGTGAAATCATCAGTAGTTTTGATGTCTTTGAAATTCTGCGGTATTGAAAATGAATATATAACCATCTTTAATAACATTTATAAAAATGCAGGCACAAAGGTTCGACTGTCTGAGGACACAACATTTATAAACATTTGAAAGGGAGGGAGACAAGGTGACAGCATATCGCCCAAACTCTTCAATGCCATATTTGCAGAATGTGTTTCAATCATTAAACTGGGAAGACAAGGGGAAAAGATTGATGTAGAATTGACTATGTCGTCAGCAAAGCGAGGGTGGGTTACACCCTCGCTTTGCTGACGACATAGTCATTTCTGGGAGTACCCCTCAGAGCTAGAGTGTATGATCTAGGAACTTGCTGAAAAGAGCAAAGAAGGGGGTTTACAAATGAACTTACATTTGACAAATTCATGTACAATGCTTTTACAAAAACTGAAGATTAGGAAGTTCATTGGGCAAATCTTGATGTGACCGATAGCATTTACCTTGAACAACAGATATGAAGCAAGGTCTACGTAGAGAAGAAATGTGAAGGTGAGTCAAAAGTTCGCCCCGTTTGCAGCTAAAAAGTTAAATGATGCAGGATAGCCATACACGCTCACCTCATTCTGCAAAGTACAGGCCGTTTTTTCCTACAGTTTTTGTCAACGTTTCACCATAGCCACATTCCCACCGCGGTACCACTCGGCAGGTTTCGAGGGCAGAAATTAGCTCATGTCAGATTCCACATCCACAAAGGAAGCGAAGTGCTTTCCTCGTAGGAAATAGACCACGGAGCGAAACAGGTGGCATTCGGATGAGCCCAAGTCATAGCCGTATGGAAGATGGGGTAGTATCACAGCCCCTTCGAATTCCTGTAGTTTCAGGCTGACCATTCTGTAGGTGTGCCTTAGAGGTATTATCCACGGCCGCTTTCAATTGATGAGTGGTGGGTAGCCGTGGTTGTTTCGCATAGAGATTCCGCCCGGAGCCTGAATATCTGGCACAAGTTCCCAGTGTAGGGGACCCTCACAATTCCACCAAATGCACAGCATGACGTTTCACTCGAGTTTCCTCTTTGTGCCACCGGCTGTACTTCCTAATGTGTCCTCAGCCTCTAGTGCCCAATAGTAGGATAACGCAGAATTTTACACTTTTTATCGTCTGTGGTAATGCGACGCCAAAAGCTATCGTCCTGTGGATTTGACAGCAATCTTCGACAGAGAGCAACACCTTGTTTCGCCTTCTGGGGTGCCAAAGCATGTGGAACCATTCAATGGCACCTGGAAGAGAAAACAAGCTTGGGCAGGTGACGAAAAAAATGGATTGAGAAGGCACCACCTCAGCTGCCATTTGTTCTGTATTAATACCAGGGTTCACTGTCACAGCTTCCGCCAGGGTATAAGTGTTGGTGATCGATGGACTTCCTGACCTCGACTTGTGTTCGAGACTGATGTCCGCAGCATTGAAACGCCGGAACTATTTTCGTGTAGTGCTGCTGTCGACTGTGTTTTCGCCTTCGAGTGCAGAAATTCGTTTCGTTGCTGCCACGTTTAGCCCATTTTTCCAATAATGGCGTAGGTGTACTCAAACAGTGCGTTTATTGACCTCCATCCTCTGCTCACCTGATAACGTAGTGTGGCTCCGTGCCAAACGCACGTCATTAGCCTTTTGTGTTTCACCTCATCTTTGTACGCTGTCGATGGTGGAGGCGTTTCGCACAGGAATGGACGCCCAACATTATGTGGAGCTCAAAATGGGACAAACTTTTGACTCGTTCAGGTAAACAGGCATACAAAACTTAGTTGGAGAGTCTTTGGAAAAAACAGTACATTTTTCAAGAGCAGTTTACCATTATGTCTTAAAAGAAAAGTGTTTAATCAATGCATTCTTCCAGTTCTTACATATGGAGTAGAGACATTAACCTGAACTAAAAAAGATATGCAGAAGATGAAGACAACTCAGAAAAACATGAGAAGGTGAATGCTTGGTGTAATCAAGAAAGATAGAAAGAAGAACACGTGGATCAGGGAAGGAAAAAGTTGACGACTTAATGGCCAAATTGAAGATGTTTAAGTGACACTCGGCTGGGCATATTGCTAGAAAAACTGGCCGTGCTAGAGCAACTGAACTATTAGACCCAGAACAAGAACACGTGGAAGATGGGTGGATGAAATACGAAAGCCTGCTGGAGTGACTTGGAAGAGATAGGTTCAAGACAAAAAGCTGTGGAAGGTACTTGGGGAGACCTTCACCCAGTAGTAGATTGACAATGGTTGATGATGATATCTACGAGTATATACTCATTTATCCTACGTTGTTTTCTCTCTCTCTCTCTCTCTCCTCTCCATACGTTTTTAAAATTGTTTTCGCTCTCGGAGAAGTTCGCCCCCCCCCCCCCCGAAAATATTAGGTTCCGCCGGTACCGGGTTCGATTTGGGTACCGGGTTCGATTCCTGGATGAGGCATGGATGGCGTGTTTTCTCAAGAACAGTAACAATGCTACAGTCTCTGCCATAGCTTCCTCAAAGATAATTTCTGCCGATGATGTGCGCCTACTTTTTCTTCTACGTTCTTCAGCCTTTGTATTCAGGGATGTTGTTTCATATCCATCAAACACTACTATCATTCTGGTTCTTTTTCTTTTTTTATGATTGGGGGTTTAACGACCGCCTTGAGCAACTCAATGGGCTATAAGCAGTTGCCCGTCCCAAATTTAGGGACACTGGTTCCAGGGAAGGACGAGAGCCAGTGCCTTAAGACAAACACGACCTCCATGCCTCACCGGGATTCGAACCCGGACCCACCTCGAACGAATGATAAGAAGCCATCGCTTAGACCATTGCGCCACCGGAGCTGCCACTGTGGTTGCCTTGCGGTTATGAATGCATGACAAGTACACACAATACAGATCACGGTGTGACACATTTCGACGGCAACCTTGGCCACTCTGGTTCCTTTGCGGTTATGAATGCATGACAAGTACACACAATACAGATCACGGTGTGACACATTTCGACGGCAACCTTGGCCACTCTGGTTCCCTTGCGGTTATGAATGCATGACAAGTACACACAATACAGATTACGGTGTGACACATTTCGACGGCAACCTTGTGTTGAAAATACTCTGCATCAACCACAGTATGTCATAAGGAATTTCTTGCTCAGTTGAGTTCCAAAAGGTTATGTTCCAACATAGGGACAATACCGGATTTGTTAGATTTTTTCATTAAACCGTTTTTAAACACTGCTGGATTAGATTTACGTTGATTGTACCACTGTGAATTCCAAATTTTAATGGCTGTGTCTTTTAAAGTATTTTTTTCTGACGGGAATGTCTGTAATGAGGATGCTGTCGCCATAATAGGGTTTAAGTTTCATTTTCAGCTGATTTTATGAGTACATTTGATCATGTCCGCATGACCCCTTTATTTTTCCAAATCAGATCTTCTGCACTTTACTGACATTCTTTATTGTCATCAAAAAATTCACGCAGCATTTCAAATGTTAAACGCTTACGCTCATCCACAGGTCTACGGAGTGGTTCCTGCATGTAGTGCAGAAATAGGCACGAATTCACCTTCTGCTGGAAACATAGGGGGTGGTATTCTAGCTTTTGCTGCAATTAAGTCGATGCAGCTGTCTCGTCTGGTCTGCAAAACTTGTCCCCATTTGTCAGAACGTGCTTGTGCATACGAGGATATGGTGTCTTTTATTTTTTAATTGGAGGTTTAACGACCACCGTGAGCAACTCAATGGGCTATAAGCAGTCGCCCGTTCCTAATTTAGGGTCATTGGTTCCAGGGAAGGGAGAGAGCCATTGTCGTAAGACAAGCACAACATCCATGCCTCACCGTGATTCGAACCTGGACCCCTTTTGGACGAATGATCAGAGGCCATCGCTTAGACCACTGCGCCACCGAGGCGGCGTCTTTTATTTGCAGCATGGTCACTACACTAATGCTGTTTCGGTACGTTGAGGGCTTTTTCTTTTCAGCTTCAGTATCAGCTAACTCACATAAAAGAGGCAGTGAAGTTCTCATTACTACTGATCTCATTATTATCTTCTCTTGTACGGCGCTTTTTTATAAGAAGCTATGGAACTGGAACGTGTGTACTTTTTACGACAGTCGGTATGAAGTAACACTGACCTAAGCTGCTGCAGTGTCTGCAAGGCCATCACCTTTCTTTACACTTGCACCAATGTGTCTGTAGTACGCTGTCTACTTTAACAATTCTTACACTTTCAAGGAACTCCCCGCATAGTATGCAGTTGTCAATGTCCTTTGATTCCATGGTGTGAATTTGGCGATGCTCTCATACACATTGATGCCTTAGTACAAATCATTCACTATGAATCCGTGCCAGCCGCCCCGGTGGCGCGGTGGTCTAAGCTCTGGCTGTTTTTTTCTTATTGGAGGTTTAACGACCACCATGAGCAACTCAATTGGCTATAAGCAGTCACCCGTCCCTAATTTAGAGCCACTGGTTCAAGGGAAGGGAGAGAGCCAGCGCCGTAAGACAAACACAACATCCATGCCTCACCGGGATTCGAACCCAGACCCTTCTCGGACGAATGATCATAAACCAGCGCTTATGCCACTGCGCCACCGGGGCGGCGCTCTGGTTTCTGACTATTCGCCCGAGAAGGGCCCGGGTTCAAATCTCGGTGAAGCACGTATGTTGGGTTTTTCTTACGGCACTGGCTCTCAATGTGTTACTTGACCAACACTGGCTCTCTGTGTACATCGGGCATTTAGCATACTGTAAAACCATGTTTAATGTGAACTTGTTCGCAATGTGTTACTTGATCAACACTGGTTTTCTCTGTGTAAATTGATTATCTGGCATACTGCAAACCATGTATGATATGTACTTGTCGATGTGAATTATCCGTATCCTGTCTATGTCTGCCTGTTTGTCATGTCATTGTAAATTTATTTGTAAACCTTCAAACAAAAAAATCCATGCCAATCATCGGTCAACTGTAAGCACAGAAACAGTGCTTTCAGATCTAGGCACAGTGGTACTATACAGAAATACGCAAAACTAAATACTGACAACATAACCCACAATTATGCTGATATATTAAATATTTCTGTGCAGTAGTACTGTACAGAAATATGTAAAAATAAATACTGACAAAATAACACACACACACACACACACAATTATGCTGAGAAAGGCAGTGACTATATTGGATGACGCAAAAGCTGGACATGCGGGGACTTTTATAATATGAGTATGTAGGGTAGAAGGAAGTTATCCACCAAGTTTCAAAAATTTACTCATTTTTTCTAGGTTTGGGTCAAAAATTTTCCCTACAGCCTAGACTATAAGTAAAGATATTGAATGTAAATTCTTAGATAATGTCCCTTATGGGGTTCATGGAGCAACAGCTGCTGATCCAGAAACAAAAATTGCTCCGTAGAAGAAATTTGGTGGCCGAAGTGGTTCTCATTAAGATCTTCAGAGTGAAAAAACGACTCTTTTAAGTAAGCAACAGGGCTATGTGTTTCATGGCGCAAATCTCAGCGGTAACATAACCATGCCAACTGTATTATTACACAGCAGAGAATTCGAACAAGTGATATCACATGTGACTGTCAGTCAGAGCAAAAAACTGATACACTGATAACAACCGTTCCGTTAGGGCCCCCGGTGTGACGTTATAATACTTGTCTGAAGGCTTTATTGCTCTAGAGGACATGGTTACGCACAGACGTTTCTAAAAAATGAAACCATTCTTGGTTAAAGTGCAAAAGAAATGGTGAAAAAAGAGAGATCGCAATACTAAAAACCTCGTTTTTTCTTTAGTTCACTTGGAGGATGATGGTACACAGACTGACAAACAAATTACGAACCTTTATTATAAGACAGTCACGTGAGTTGATGACGCTTTGCCTTGCCCTTTGTAAAGAGCATACAGATTATTTGGCTGCAGTAACCCATGCATACATGAGAAAAACCCAGAATCCGCCGGAATTCGGAAAACGTCTAATAATTTGCGCACATGTAGAGGGATCCGCCATTAACAAAAATGAAATTACTGGTTTCTCAAAGATGTTTAGCGACTCGAAGCCCAGAGGATATTCCATGTCCAAAAGTCATAAATGTGGCCGGAAAACTAGACCTAAGGAGCGTGACAGTCGTGTTATGAGAAAGATTGTGCGGAAGAACAGGGCTTCAAGTGTGCAGCAACTTATTGCTGAATTCAACCAAGGCCAGGAGCATACCATTTTGACCAGTATTATTGTTTTACATTGGGTCTTGAAAGTCGTCAGCCGATTCAGAACCCACTTCTCTCAGCAATAAATAAATGCGCTTACAGTGGTGCAGTGAATGGACAGTAGAACAATGGAAGAAAGCAATGGGGTCAGATGAATCATGCCTTAGATTGTTTTGAATTGGAAATATAGCTCAGAGCATTTTGGATTCAATACGAATAGCAGCTAATAAATACGCTGCAATGCTTTACCCATTGGTTGGGTGAACCTTTCCACTCGAAATGTTGAAGGCGTGGAAAAGATCACACACCACAAAACTCTGCAAAATCGAACCAGTAGGAAGCATTTTTAACATTTTTGAGGTGAGAATGGAACGCAACGAAAGTCTCCCGATTGCTCGAACAAGTTTCAGAGGTTGCGGTGGGATAATATTGCAAAATAAAAAAAGAAATCTGCTTGCTGCATGTATTCAGAACAGGGAAAGAAAAGGGAACATTTTTTATTTGGTGTGGTAAGGAATCCCATTCTTCGCAAGATTGTTATGAAGTAAAGAATTTCAAATTGAATAAGATGAAGTGCAACTTGAAGAAAAAGGATGCCTGCTTTCGTTGTTTTGAGAAGGAACTCGTGGACAATTTTTTTTTATTTGGACGTTTAACGAACATCGTGAGCAACTCATTGGGAAAAAGCAGTCACCTGTCCATAATCTGGAGCCACTGGTTCCAGTGAAGGGAGAAAGCTTTTGCCGTAAAGCAAACATAGCATTCATGCCTCACCGTGCTTCGAACCCGCACCCATTCCGGACGAATGATCAGAAGCCAGCGTTTAGAGAAGCCAGCACCGGATTGGCGTGCAAGAGTGCAAAGCTTTGATTAAGTTTTTCAAATGTTACAGCGGGCATCGTGCAATTATGTATATCAAATTAAGACAGCTAGAATATGTCAACAATCATGATAATGTCTAGATGAAAAAAATTAAATTAGGAAAACAGAAACATTGATCTCGCATGAAAAAAGACGAAACCCTTGAGCAAACCCTAATACTAAAAATTGCATCTAATGGTACACACAAATTAGAGAGAGCACTACTGGATACATTACTAAAAGTAGTGTGTAGAAATTAGATTGAAAACAGTGGGAGAATATAAACTAACACACCCTCTTTTTTTTGTTGTTTTGTGGGTTTAACGACCACAGTGAGCAACTCAATCTGCTATAAGCAGTCTCCTGTCCCTAATTTAGGGTAACTAGTTCCAGGGAAGGGAGCGAATCAGTGCCGCAAGACAAACACAACGTCCATGCCGCACCGGGATTCGAACCTAAGCTCATCTCGGAAGAATGGTCAGAAGCCAGCGCTGAACCACTGCGCACCTGTGCGGCCACCATCTTTTCGGGGTATGAAGACTGATCAGCAGGTGCACGGCATTTACGAGGTTACCTTTCTAAGTACCGATGAGATCTACAAATACACAATACCAATCCTAGATTTGCCGCCCCGGTGGCGCAGTGTTCTAAGCGATGGCCTCTGATCATTCGTCCGAACGGGGTCCGGGTTCGAATCCCGGTGAGGCAAGGATGTTGTGTTTGTCTTACGGCACTGGCTCTCTCCCTTCCCTGGAACCAGTGACCCTAAATTAGGGACGGGCGACTGCTTATAGCCCATTGAGTTGCTCACGGTGGTCGTTAAACCTCTAATAAAAAAAAAATCCTAGATTAAGTAAAAATATGCAATTGCTTTCGACTGATAGAAATTTCAAAGTTATTATCTTCTCAAAAGTAGGAACATAACTTTGTCCGATACAGGTTACGATATCATAGCAGTAAAGATATTCTTGGGAGGGGATGTGGTTGTTCCACTGTTATTTTTATTTTTTACTAGGTTAAATGACCACCCTGAGCAACTCGTAGGGCTATAAGTTGTCACCCGTTCCTAACTTAGAGCCACTGGTTTCAGGAAAGCTCTGTCCTTCCCAATCAGATAAACGCCCTTCCCGTGATTAATCGAGGGCTCAAACCCGGGCCCATCTTGGACGAATGGTCAGAAGCCAGCACCTCGGACCATTCGGCCACCAAGGCGTGAACAACTGTTGACAGGAATAATCGTAGGAGGCCTAACTGTACTGCAAACCAAATTAGGTCGGACTGTCACACGCCAGTGACGAACAAATGCCAACTTGACATCAATAAGCACTATTTGTCGCTTAAATCTTTTAGAGATTCGAGATTTGTCCATACCATAGGCATCACAGGTCCTTGCGGTATGAAAACCACAGAAAAATGGCAATAGGACACATTGAAATTCTTCGAAAGTACTAATTTAGATTAATAAAGAAGATATGAATTACTTCAAAGGTCATTCCCACCAAATGAGTGTGATGAATACTGCATTTTTGACATTCCGTTTTTCTGTTTCTTAACAAATTAATCTAGCGGCAATGCTGAGTGATCACCGAACTATGCCCACCTACCTAATACTTCGTAGATCCTCCTTTCTCCCTCAGTTCAGCATCTATCCGACGAGGCATCGATTCAGCATACACTGAGTGGTCACGGAATTATGACCACCTACCTAATTATTCGTAGTTCCTCGTTTCGTTCTCAGTGCAGCAGATATCCAACGAGGCATCGATTCAACATACACTGAGTGATCACTGAATTATGACAACCTATCTAATATTTCGAAGGTCATCCTTTCGCCCTTAGTACAGCAGCTATCCGACGTGGCATCGATTCAACATACACTGAGTGAACACTGAATTATGCCCACCTACCTAATAGTTCGTAGGTCCTCCTTTCTCCCTCAGTTCAGCATCTTTCCGACGTGGCATCGATTCAACATACACAGAGTGATCTCTGAATTATGACCACCTACCTGATATTTCGTAGGTTCCCCTTTCGTTCTCAGTGCAGCAGATATCCAACGTGGCATTGATTGAACATACGGTCATATGCGGTCATAATTCAGTGATCACTGAATTATGACCACATACCTAATACTTCGTAGGTCCTCCTTTCGCCCTCAGTACAGCAGTGGCGGCTCGTGGTTAGAAAAATAGGTAAAGAGGTACAAGGGCAGTAGGAAAAGATATATACTGTCTACAATGAATATCCCTTAATGAGGACTTACTTATTTTTTGTATATTAAATCAATTTTTCTTCCTTTTAAAGCTGCAGATTTGTCGATTATGTCATCATAAGATGGTTAGATGGTTGTTTCTTCGTGAGCATCAATAAAATGTCTTCCTGAATAGAAATATTTGCTAGAGAAGCAAGTCTATCTTGGGAACTAGTGTTTCTTGAGCAAGTTTGTATTCTTTTAAGAAAACTTCTTTCCACTGGCACACTTGTAGATGGAATTGTTAAACTGAGGAAAACCAAATCATAATCTTCTGTAAAAATGGTTTTGTCTCCGTGAAACACTCAAAGGAGTTCCTGAGTCAATATATTTCTTAATTTTTCATCGGCATATACAAGACTCAGTTCATTTTTAAGGCGCTGGTGTTTAGTAAATATGTTTCCGTAAAAATGTAGATTTTCAAGAGCACGAGTGGGAAAGCATGCATTAAATTATTCGAATTCGGTTGTGTCAGCAAGTCAGACAAATTAAAGTTCCTTACAGTCTTGAATTCTTATATACATTTCCATGGAAATGTGGTTCAAAATTTCAAAATACAATTGTTTATACTTTTGAAAAATTGTTTTTTGTGTAAGAGCAGCATATTCCCGTGCTTATTTCTGTGATTTTGCTAGCTTTTCCAAACTGTGTTTCAAATAACTCATCGCTTCTTTTATGGCTCAAAATTTCACGAGGTTTTTTTTTTAAATTTGAGTTACACAGCAGTTTATGTTTAGCTATTTTTTCTTCAAAAGTTCGAATAATAGATCGGTGTAGCCAAAAATGTAAATTCGAAAGTGTTCATATCATTCAAAAACCCCTTGGCAAGATGAATTGATTTTTTGTCTGATTATTCGCTATTCGTCAGAATTCCGAACACTTCCTTCAATTTATCCCAATCTTCAACAACTACACTTTCTAATTTCGAAGTAGAGGACCATCGACGTTTTGTTATGGTTGGTCTGCATCTTGCGGTTGTTGATATCAGTGTATAAGACCGCTTGGTAGAATGGTGAACAAACAAAGCAATTCCACTGAGGTTTGCAACAAGTATTCGACTCTTAGAAATTTTCGAAAAACTCTGGTGTAATACAAGATTCAAACGATGAACTAAGCATTGAACAAAAAACAGCTTGAGAAGCTTTATCCTTGACTTTTTTTTCTGTAGCCCATTTAAGTGTCCAGACATTAATTATACTTGCCCCAATCGTAACATTGTCCTATTTATTTGTGTTGGTAATCAGACTGTTCCAAAATTTTGTCTAGCATTTTGTGTAAAGCTCCTGACGTTCTATCTTCATTCACATCATGAAAATCAAATGTCCCTCAACCAATACACCTTCTGAATCAACAATCAAAAATTATTTAATTTTTGAAGTGATCGTTTATATATTCAGAAATACATTCAATTAATTCATTTTGAATAGTTTTTTATCCTTTAGTATTGAATTTCAATTTCTAAGGAACTTCTTCATATCAACCAATGAAAGTAATTCAATGAAATTTCCACGATTTATCGAGCCCATCCTTTCGTCATGGCCATAGAAAGACAGTTCTTGTCTGCTCAAATACAGTATAGACTAATACTGCATCAATCACTGTCTGCAGGAAAAGTCTATTTAAACGAACGTTTTCGTTAAAATGCGTTTTCTAAAGCCTAGCATTCTTCCTCAGGGCATCGGCAATGGTGTTTTGAATTTTTTCAAAATTCCTTAACATTAATCCGCATTTCAGGTGTTCGCTAGAATCACGATGTTTATGATGTGACCGTGTTACGCTTAATAAATCTGAGAATCCATCTTTATTCCACGCCGAATGTTTATTACTAAAAAGTAAGCAGGACCCCCAAAAAAATTAACACAGAAGTGCTGCAAATCCATTTATATTCAGTAAACCAACAATTTTTAAAATTAATATTGTTAGATTTACCGCTCTTCTTGATTTCGTTCTTGGTAACAATTGTCAGTGAATCCGTTGGTCGTCCTTGAAGCAAAATGTCTCTTTTATCTTCATCTTTCCACAGAGTAAATGGAGTTTGCAATAAATTACAAACAATGTCGTCCACAGGATGCATACTAAAAACTATCACTATGAGTTAAATTGTACACAAACCTAAAATATCAGTTAAAGCTTTCAACAAATAATAACAAGGCACGAAAGAACAAATTCGTTTCGGAAAATAATGTACCACAGCACCACAAAGAAAAAAAGCCCTAGCACATTGCATGGTACCCTGGTCGTCCGCCCACTCCCCCATGATCTCTGACGACTTGACGCTCAAAAACTGAAAGATACAGAGGTAAGGCGCGTGAAGCTGAAACACTTCACTTGAGCGAGAAGATTGGGGGGGGTAACGTCACGGTTACCATGGTAACTCGCCGGAAAACTGCATACATCCAAGCATTCTCATTTCGGCTCTTCACTTGCACTGGTTTGCGTACAAGGATTTGTTTTCCGTATTGAGCTCGCCATGTGAATTAATATCTATTCAAAATTTTGAGTAGTTTGGAACTGAATAAAGGCAAAAAAGAAAATATTATAAATAAATACTGAATAAAACTTTATTTTGAGTAAAATAGGTGAAGAGGCACTTCACCTACTTCTCCTGAAAAGCCGCCACTGCAGTACAGCATCTATCCGCCGTGACATCAATTCAACATACACTGAGTGATCACTGAATTATGACCAATTACGTAATACTCCGTAGGTCCTCCTTTCGCCCTCACTACAGCAGCCATCCAACGTGGCATCAATTCAACATACACTGAGTGATCACTGAATCATTACCACGTACCTAATACTTCGTAGGTCCTCCTTTCGCCCTCAGTACAGCAGCTATCCGACGTGGTATCGATTCAAGATACACTGAGTAATCACTGAATTGCCACCACTTACCTATTACTTCGTAGGCCCTCCTTTCATCCTCAGTGCAGCAGATATACAACGTGGCATCGATTCAACATACACTGAGTGATCGCTGAGTTATGTCCACCTACCTAATAGTTCGTAGGTCCTCCTTTCGCCCTCAGTACAGCATCTATCCGACGTGGCATCGATTCAACATACACTGAGTGATCATTGAATTACGACCACTTACCTATTACTTTGTAGGTCCTCCTTTCATCCTCAGTGCAGCAGATATACAACGTGGCATCGATTCAACATTCACTGAGTGATCACTGAATTATGACCACCTACCTAATACTTCGTAGGTCCTCCTTTCGCCCTCAGTACAGCAGTGGCGGCTCGTGGTTGGAAAAATAGGTAAAGAGGTGCAAGGGGAGTGTGAAAATATATATACTGTCTACAATGAATATCCCTTAATGAGGACTTACTTATTTTTTGTATATTAAGACAATTTTTCTTCCTTTTAAAGCTGCAGATTTGTCGATTATGTCATCATAAGATGGTTAGATGGTTGTTTCTTCGTGAGCATCAATAACATGTCTTCCTGAATAGAAATATTTGCCAGAGAAGCAAGTCTATCTTGGGAACTAGTGTTTCTTGTGCAAGTTTGTATTCTTTTAAGAAAACTTCTTTCCACTGGCACACTTGTAGATGGAATTGTTAAACTGAGGAAAACCAAATCATAATCTTCTGTAAAAATGGCTTTGTCTCCGTGAAACACTCGAAGGAGTTCCTGAGTCAATATATTTCTTAATTTTTCAGTTCATTTTTAAGGCGCTGGTGTTTAGTAAATATGTTTCCGTAAAAATATAGATTTTCAAGAGCACGAGTGGGAAAGCATGCATTAAATTATTCAAATTCGGTTGTGTCAGCAAGTCAGACAAATTAAAATTCCTTACAGTCTTGAATTCTTATATACATTTCCATGGAAATGTGGTTCAAAATTTCAAAATACAATTGTTTATAATTTTGAAAAATTGTTTCTTGTGTAAGAGCAGCATATTCCCGTGCTTATTTCTGTGATTTTGCTAGCTTTTCCAAACTGTGTTTCAAATAACTCATCGCTCCTTTTATGGCTCAAAATTTCACGAGACTTTTTTTTTTTAATTTGAGTTACACAGCAGTTTATGTTTAGTTATTTTTTCTTCAAAAGTTCGAATAATAGATCGGTGTAGCCAAAAATGTAAATTCGAAAGTGTTCATATCATTCAAAAACCCCTTGGCAAGATGAATTGATTTTTTGTCTGATTATTCGCTATTCGTCAGAATTCCGAACACTTCCTTCAATTTATCCCAATCTTTAACAACTACACTTTCTAATTTCGAAGTGGAGGACCATCGACGTTTTGTTATGGTTGGTCTGCATCTTGCGGTTGTTGATATCAGTGTATAAGACCGCTTCGCAGAATGGTGAACAAACGAAGCAATTCCACTGAGGCTTGCAACAAGTATTCGACTCTTAGAAATTTTCGAAAATCTCTGGTGTAATACAAGATTCAAACGATGAACTAAGCATTGAACAAAAAAAAAACAGCTTGAGAAGCTTTATCCTTGACTTTTTTATCTGTAGCCTATTTAAGTGTCCAGACATTAATTATACTTGCCCCAATCGTAACATTGTCCTATTTATTTGTGTTGGTAATCAGACTGTTCCAAAATTTTGTCTAGCATTTTGTGTAAAGCTCCTGACGTTCTATCTTCATTCACATCATGAAAATCCAAATGTCCCTCAACCAATACACCTTCTGAATCAACAATCAAATATTATTTAATTTTTGACGTGATCGTTTATATATTCAGAAATACATTCAATTAATTCATTTTGAATAGTTTTTTATCCTTGAGTATTAAATTTCAATTTCTAAGGAACTGCTTCATATCAACAATGAAAGTAATTCAATGAAATTTCCACGATTTATCGAGCCCATCCTTTCGTCATGGCCATAGAAAGACAGTTCTTGTCTGCTCAAATACAGTATAGACTAATACTGCATCAATCACTGTCTGCAGGAAAAATCTATTTAAACGAACGTTTTCGTTAAAATGCGTTTTCTAAAGCCTAGCATTCTTCCTCAGGGCATCGGCAATGGTGTTTTGAATTTTTTCAAAATTCCTTAACATTAATCCGCATTTCAGGTGTTCGCTAGAATCACGATGTTTATGAAGTGACCGTGTTACGCTTAATAAATCTGAGAATCCGTCTTTATTCCACGCCGAATGTTTATTACTAAAAAGTAAGCAGGGCCAAAAAAGAAAAAATTGACACAGAAGTGCTGCAAATCCATTTATATTCAGTAAACCAACAATTTTTAAAATTAATATTGTTAGATTTAACGCTCTTCTTGATTTCGTTCTTGGTAACAATTGTCAGTGAATCCGTTGGTCGTCCTTGAAGCAAAATGTCTCTTTTATCTTCATCTTTCCACAGAGTAAATGGAGTTTGCAATAAATTACAAACAATGTCGTCCACATTATGCATACTAAAAACTATCACTATCAGTTAAATTGTACACAAACCTAAAATATCAGTTAAAGCTTTCAAGAAATAATCACAAGGCACGAAAGAACAAATTCGTTTCGGAAAATAATGTACCACCGCACCACAAGGAAAAAAGCCCTAGCAGATTGCATGGTACCCTGGTAGTCCGCCCACTCCACCATGATCTCTCACGACTTGACGCTCAAAAACTGAAAGATGCAGAGGTAAGGCGCGTGAAGCTGAAACACTTCACTTGAGCGAGAAGATGGGGGGGGGGTTAACGTCACGGTTACCATGGCAACTCGCCGGAAAACTGCAGACATCCAAGCATTCTCATTTCGGCTCTTCACTTGCACTGGTTTGCGTATAAGGATTTGTTTTCCGTATTGAGCTCGCCATGTGAATTAATATCTAATCAAAATTTTGAGTATTTTGGAACTGAATAAAGGCAAAAAAGAAAATATTATAAATAAATACTGAATAAAACTTTATTTTGAGTAAAGTAGGTGAAGAGGCACTTCACCTACTTCTCCTGAAAAGCCGCCACTGCAGTACAGCATCTATCCGACGTGGCATCAATTCAACATACACTGAGTGATCACTGAATTTTGACCACCTGCGTAATACTCCGTAGGTCCTCCTTTCGCCCTCACTACAACAGCCATCCAACGTGGCATCAATTCAACATACACTGAGTGATCACTGAATAATGACCACGTACCTAATACTTCGTAGGTCCTCCTTTCGGTCTCAGTACAGCAGCTATTCGACGTGGTATCGATTCAAGATACACTGAGTAATCACTGAATTACGACCACTTACCTATCACTTCGTAGGCCATCCTTTCATCCTCAGTGCAGCAGATATACAACATGGCATAGATTCAACATTCACTGAGTAATCACTGAATTTCGACCACATACCTAATACTTCGTAGGTCCTCCTTTCGCCCTCAGTACAGCAGCTATCCGACGTGGCATCGATTCAACATACACTGAGTGATCACTGAATTACGACAACTTTCCTAATACTTCGTAGGCCCTCCTTTCATCCTCAGTGTAGCAGGTATCCAACGTGGCATCGATTCAACATACACTGAGTGATCACTGAATTACGACCACTTTCTTAATACTTCGTAGGCCCTCCTTTCATCCTCAGTGTAGCAGATATCCAACGTGGCATCGATTCAACATACACTGAGTGATCGCTGAATTATGTCCACCTACCTAATAGTTCGTAGGTCCTCCTTTCGCCCTCAGTACAGCATCTATCCGACGTTTCATCGATTCAACATACACTGAGTGATCATTAAATTACGACCACTTACCTATTACTTCGTAGGTCCTCCTTTCATCCTCAGTGCAGCAGCTATCCCACGTGGCATCGATTCAACATACACAGAGTGATCACTGAATTATGACCACATACTTAATACTTCGTAGGTCCCCCTTTCGCCCTCAGTACAGCAGCTATCCGACGTGGCATCGATTCAACATACACTGAGTGATCACTGCATTACGACCACTTTCGTAATACTTTGTGGGCTCTCCTTTCATCCTCAGTGTAGCAGATATCCAACGTGGCATCGATTCAACATGCACTGAGTGATCGCTGAATTATGTCCACCTACCTAATAGTTCGTAGGTCCTCCTTTCGCCCTCAGTACAGCACCTATCCGGCGTGGCATCGATTCAACATACACTGAGTGATCATTGAATTACGACCACCACTTACCTATTAATTCGTATGTCCTCCTTTCATCCTCAGTGCAGCAGATATACAACGTGGCATCGATTCAACATTCACTGAGTGATCACTGAATTATGACCACATACCTAATACTTCGTAGGTCCTCCTTTCGCCCTCAGTACAGCAGCTATCCCACGTGGCATCGATTCAATATGCACAGAGTGATCACTGAATTATGCCCACCTACCTAATACTTCGTAGGTCCTCTTTCTCCCTCAGTTCAGCATCTATCCGACGTGGCATCGATTCAACATACACTGAGTGATCACTGAATTATGCCCACCTACCTAATATTTCGTAGGTACTCTTTCTCCCTCAGTTCAGCATCTATCCGACGTGGCATCGATTCAACATACACTGAGTGATCACTGAATTATGACCACCTACCTAATACTTTGTAGGTCCTCCGTTCACCCTCAGTACAGCAGTGGCTGCTCGTAGTTGGAAAAATAGGTGAAGAGGTACAGGGGCAGTATGAAAAGATATATACTGTCTACAATGAATATCCCTTAATGAGGACTTACTTATTTTTTGTATATTGTTTTTGAATGATATGAACACTTTCGAATTTACATCCGTTGGTCGTCCTTGAAGCAAAATGTCTCTTTTATCTTCATCTTTCCACAGAGTAAATGGAGTTTGCAATAAATTACAAACAATGTCGTCCACAGGATGCATACTAAAAACTATCACTATCAGTTAAATTGTACACAAACCTAAATTATCAGTTAAAGCTTTCAACAAATAATCACAAGGCACGAAAGAACAAATTCGTTTCGGAAATTAATGTACCACATCACCACAAAGAAAAAAAAGTCCTAGCACATTGCATGGTACCCTGGTCGTCCGCTCACTCCCCCATGATCTCTGACGACTTGACGCTCAAAAACTGAAAGATACAGAGGTAAGGCGCGTGAAGCTGAAACACTTCACTTGAGCGAGAAGATTGGGGGGGTAACGTCACGGTTACCATGGTAACTCGCCGGAAAACTGCATACATCCAAGCATTCTCATTTCGGCTCTTCACTTGCACTGGTTTGCGTATAAGGATTTGTTTTCCGTACTGAGCTCGCAATGTGAATTAATATCTATTCAAAATTTTGAGTAGTTTGGAACTGAATAAAGGCAAAAAAGAAAATATTATAAATGAATACTGAATAAAACTTTATTTTGAGTAAAATAGGTGAAGAGGCACTTCACCTACTTCTCCTGAAAAGCCGCCACTGCAGTACAGCATCTATCCGACGTGGCATCAATTCAACATACACTGAGTGATCACTGAATTATGACCACCCACGTAATACTCCGTAGGTCCTCCTTTCGCCCTCAGTACAGCAGCTATCCGACGTGGTATCGATTCAAGATACACTGAGTAATCACTGAATTACGACCACTTAACTATCACTTCGTAGGCCATCCTTTCATCCTCAGTGCAGCAGATATACAACGTGGCATCGATTCAACATTCACTGAGTGATCACTGAATTTCGACCACATACCTAATATTTCGTAGGTCCTCCTTTCGCCCTCAGTACAGCAACTATCCGACGTGGCATCGATTCAACATACACTGAGTGATCACTGAATTACGACAACTTTCCTAACACTTCGTAGGCCCTCCTTTCATCCTCAGTGTAGCAGGTATCCAACGTGGCATCGATTCAACATACACTGAGTGATCACTGAATTACGACCACTTTCCTAATATTTCGTAGGCCCTCCTTTCATCCTGAGTGTAGCAGATATCCAACGTGCCATCGATTCAACATACACTGAGTGATCGCTGAATTATGTCCACCTACCTAATAGTTCGTAGGTCCTCCTTTCGCCCTCAGTACAGCATCTATCCGACGTGGCATCGATTCAACATACACTGAGTGATCACTGAATTACGACCACTTACCTAATACTTCGTAGGCCCTCCTTTCGCCCTCAGTACAGCAGCTATCCGACGTGGCATCGATTTAACATACACTGAGTGATCACTGAATTATGACCACCTACGTAATACTCCGTAGGTCCTCCTTTCGCCCTCACTACAGCAGCCATCCAACGTGGCATTAATTCAACATACACTGAGTGATCACTGAATCATGACCACGTACCTAAGACTTCGTAGGTCCTCCTTTCGCCCTCAGTACAGCAGCTATCCGACGTGGTAGCGATTCAAGATACTCTGAGTAATCACTGAATTACGACCACCACTTACCTATTAATTCGTAGGTCCTCCTTTCATCCTCAGTGCAGCAGATATACAACGTGGCATCGATTCAACATTCACGGAGTGATCACTGAATTATGACCACATACCTAATACTTCGTAGGTCCTCCTTTCGCCCTCAGTACAGCAGCTATCCGACGTGGCATCGATTCAACATACACTGAGTGATCACTGAATTACGACCACTTTCCTAATACTTCGTAGACCACCTACCTAATACTTCCTACTTTCGCCCTCAGTGCAGCAGCTATCCGCCGTGGTATCGATTCAACATACACTGAGTAATCACTGAATTACGACCACTTACCTAATACTTCGTAGGTCCTCCTTTCATCCTCAGTGCAGCAGATATCCAACGTGGCATCGATTCAACATTCACTGAGTGATCACTGAATTATGACCACATACCTAATACTTTGTAGGCTCTCCTTTCGCCCTCAGTACAGCAGCTATCCGACGTGGCGTCGATTCAACATACACTGAGTGATTATGAAAAGATATATACTTCTACAATTATTTTTTACTTATTTTTTGTATATTGTTTTTGAATGATATGAACACTTTCGAATTTACATCCGTAGGTCCTCCTTTCGCCCTCACTACAGCAGCCATCCGACGTGGTATCGATTCAACATACACTGAGTGATCACTGAATTGCGAACACTTTCCTTATTTCGTCAGGTTCCTGTCACAAACCTAAATTATCAGTTAAAGCTTTCAACAAATAATCACAAGGCACGAAAGAACAAATTCGTTTCGGAAATTAATGTACCACATCACCACAAAGAAAAAAAGCCCTAGCACATTGCATGGTACCCTGGTCGTCCGCTCACTCCAGCATGATATCTAACGTGGCATTGACGCTCAATATACACTGAAAGATACAGAGGTAAGGCGCGTGAAGCTGAAACACTTCACTTGAGCGAGAAGATTGGGGGGGGGGTAACGTCACGGTTACCATGGTAACTCGCCGGAAAACTGCATACATCCAAGCATTCTCATTTCGGCTCTTCACTTGCACTGGTTTGCGTATAAGGATTTGTTTTCCGTACTGAGCTCGCAATGTGAATTAATATCTATTCAAAATTTTGAGTAGTTTGGAACTGAATAAAGGCAAAAAAGAAAATATTATAAATGAATACTGAATAAAACTTTATTTTGAGTAAAATAGGTGAAGAGGCACTTCACCTACTTCTCCTGAAAAGCCGCCACTGCAGTACAGCAGCTATCCGGCGTGGCATCGATTCAGCATACACTGAGTGATCACTGAATTATGACCACATATCTAATACTTCGTTCGTCCTCTATTCGCCCTCAGTACAGCAGCTATCCGACGTGGTATCGATTCAAGATACACTGAGTAATCACTGAATTACGACCACTTACCTATCACTTCGTAGGCCATCCTTTCATCCTCAGTGCAGCAGATATACAACGTGGCATCGATTCAACATTCACTGAGTGATCACTGAATTTCGACCACCTACGTAATATTTCGTAGGTCCTCCTTTCGCCCTCAGTACAGCAGCTATCCGACGTGGCATTGACTCAACATACACTGAGTGATCACTGAATTACGACAACTTTCCTAACACTTCGTAGGCCCTCCTTTCATCCTCAGTGTAGCAGGTATCCAACGTGGCATCGATTCAACATACACTGAGTGATCACTGAATTACGACCACTTTTCTAATACTTCGTAGGCTCTCCTTTCATCCTCAGTGTAGCAGATATCCAACGTGGCATCGATTCAACATACACTGAGTGATCGCTGAATTATGTCCACCTACCTAATAGTTCGTAGGTCCTCCTTTCGCCCTCAGTACAGCATCTATCCGACGTGACATCAATTCAACATACACTGAGTGATCACTGAATTACGACCACTTACCTAATACTTCGTAGGCCCTCCTTTCGCCCTCAGTACAGTCGCTATCCGACGTGGCATCGATTTAACATACACTGAGTGATCACTGAATTATGACCACCTACGTAATACTCCGTAGGTCCTCCTTTCGCCCTCACTACAGCAGCCATCCAACGTGGCATTAGTTCAACATACACTGAGTGATCACTGAATCATGACCACGTACCTAATACTTCGTAGGTCCTCCTTTCGCCCTCAGTACAGCAGCTATCCGACGTGGTAGCGATTCAAGATATTCTGAGTAATCACTGAATTACGACCACTTACCTTTTACTTCGTAGGTCCTCCTTTCGTCCTCAGTGCAGCAGATATACAACGGGGCATCGATTCAACATTCACTGAGTGATCACGGAATTATGGCCACATACCTAATACTTCGTAGGTCCTCCTTTCGCCCTCAGTACAGCAGCTATCCGACGTGGCATCGATTCAACATACACTGAGTGATCACTAAATTATGACCACCTACCTATTCGTAGGTTCTCCTTTGGCCCTCAGTACAGCAGCTATCCGGCGTGGCATCGATTCAGCATACACTGAGTGATCACTGAATTATGACCACATATCTAATACTTCGTTCGTCCTCTATTCGCCCTCAGTACAGCAGCTATCCGACGTGGTATCGATTCAAGATACACTGAGTAATCACTGAATTACGACCACTTACCTATCACTTCGTAGGCCATCCTTTCATCCTCAGTGCAGCAGATATACAACGTGGCATCGATTCAACATTCACTGAGTGATCACTGAATTTCGACCACATACCTAATATTTCGTAGGTCCTCCTTTCGCCCTCAGTACAGCAGCTATCCGACGTGGCATTGACTCAACATACACTGAGTGATCACTGAATTACGACAACTTTCCTAACACTTCGTAGGCCCTCCTTTCATCCTCAGTGTAGCAGGTATCCAACGTGGCATCGATTCAACATACACTGAGTGATCACTGAATTACGACCACTTTTCTAATACTTCGTAGGCCCTCCTTTCATCCTGAGTGTAGCAGATATCCAACGTGGCATCGATTCAACATACACTGAGTGATCGCTGAATTATGTCCACCTACCTAATAGTTCGTAGGTCCTCCTTTCGCCCTCAGTACAGCATCTATCCGACGTGACATCAATTCAACATACACTGAGTGATCACTGAATTACGACCACTTACCTAATACTTCGTAGGTCCTCCTTTCGCCCTCAGTACAGTCGCTATCCGACGTGGCATCGATTTAACATACACTGAGTGATCACTGAATTATGACCACCTACGTAACACTCCGTAGGTCCTCCTTTCGCCCTCACTACAGCAGCCATCCAACGTGGCATTAATTCAACATACACTGAGTGATCACTGAATCATGACCACGTACCTAATACTTCGTAGGTCCTCCTTTCGCCCTCAGTACAGCAGCTATCCGACGTGGTAGCGATTCAAGATACTCTGAGTAATCACTGAATTACGACAACTTACCTTTTACTTCGTAGGTCCTCCTTTCGTCCTCAGTGCAGCAGATATACAACGGGGCATCGATTCAACATTCACTGAGTGATCACTGAATTATGGCCACATACCTAATACTTCGTAGGTCCTCCTTTCGCCCTCAGTACAGCAGCTATCCGACGTGGCATCGATTCAACATACACTGAGTGATCACTGAATTACGACCACTTTCCTAATACTTCGTAGACCACCTACCTAATACTTCCTACTTTCGCCCTCAGTGCAGCAGCTATCCGTCGTGGTATCGATTCAACATACACTGAGTAATCACTGAATTACGACCACTTACCTAATACTTCGTAGGTCCTCCTTTCTTCCTCAGTGCAGCAGGGGCCCAACGGTTTAACGTGCCCATCCGACAAACGGCAGATATGTTGTAGTTCGAGCGTTCGTACGTGCTTGGGATCGAACCCGAGGTCTTCTCTGTGGCAGTCACGAACGTTGACCACTTGGCCACCCGCTGCCCCGGGAGTGGATACCGTTGGGGTTGTCTGCTTTTACAGCCCATGAATGCAACGCATGGTCATGACAGATAATGTTCCGTGTGCTGGAAGCCGTTGGGAGGTATTGGGGGTGTCAACTGTTGAACAGTGCTGCCTCTGTTTGCTTATACGAGTCGTCGGACCCAGCGCTCATCTGTCACATCAACCCTTCGCAGTCCTGTTCAGTTTTTCCTCCGGCTAATTGTTTGACCATTTTCACTCTAGTCCTGATACACTTTAACTACGGCGGGTCGTCAACAACCTACCAAGTCAGACGTTTTGGGAAATCGAGACACCCACTCTCCGAACTTACATAATCTGTCCTTTCTCAAAGTCCGATAAATCCTTCCGTTTACCCGTCACGCTCGAATTTTATTTCCTTCTTCTCTACTCACACCTTATACAATAAGCCATTACATTATGACCACCTACCTAAGAAGCTATAGGACCCCCTTTAGCCTGCAAAGCAGCGTCCACTCTCCGAGGCATTGATTTGATGAGGTAGCGATAGGTATCGTGTGGTGTCTGATACCATAATATCAACAGCATGTCCTCCCGTGCTCGGCATCAGCTCCGATATTTTCGAGTCCAAAGTTTCGTTTATAGTGCCCTCCCAGTTCTAATTTTGTGTTTTTCATGAATCTAAAGGTCTAGTGCATCGTTTTGTTCTACTTTCCGATTCGTAAGTACGATATTTTCTGCATTCCAAGCTTTATTTACCTTCTGGTCGAGCTGGACAGAAGAACTGCTGAGGGCCGCCATTAGTAATGACGGCTTCCGGTGGAGATGTCATGTTCGGTAGCCCTACTTCCACTCTTGCTGTAACCGGCGACGCTACTGCTGGCGCCGCTACGCTGCCCTCTTCCGGTGCGTCATTCGGCACCTCTTCTCCTGCTGCTGCCCAGTCAGACAGATCCTCTGATTCAGCTTCTACTGTGACTTTTACGGATGCAATGCATACTCACGATGACGTCACTCCTCCACCTTCCACAGCAGCTCGATTGCCATCGTCTTATTCTGCTGCAGAGACCTCTGCATCTGATCGCCAATCCTCGATTGTGTTACAGCAAGTCGATGCTTTGAAACCTCAGGTTCGTCGCACCGGCAACTCTATTCATCTTCATATTCCGGCGTCATCTGTTCAAGCTCAAAAGTTCTCCTCGCATATGACTTTAGGAGTTTCTTTTAAAGCCCTTCCCGATACCAAGTTGAAAGTTTATGCTACTGCAGCTAAGCAGATAAGCAGCTTTTATCTCCGTCTGCTATTACTCATCTCTATCGTCGGGCTCGGACTATTGTTGTTTATCTTTCTCAACCTGACCATGTGACCTCTCTTTTGCAGAAAGGTATTACTATTAATAATAACCTCTTGATGCCCAAACCTGTGATACAGCGCCCGATTAACGTGTCATTTTACCCGGTGCCACCTGAAGTCACAAATGTCATGATCCTTTCAGTTATCTCACCTCTTGGTCGCGTTGCCGGGGATGTCGTAACCTACTCGGCACCGCCCAACGACTTTGCGGATCGCCATATTTATGGTGCTCGTCACATGGTGCCTGTCATTGTTTCTTCTCAGGACGATATTGCAACTTTACCTACACAACTTACTGTCCATTGTCACCGTCAACGGAGACACACTGATCTCTTAACTGAGTTCCACTGCAGCAAGTGTAAAGGCCTAGGGCATTTTTTATAAAGAGTGTCCTGGACCTTCCTCTTCTTCTGGACCCTCTTCTGGATTGTTGTCTACATCAGTGCCTGTTGATACGTCCCCGTCTGGTTCACGTGCAGAGCCTGACTTGCGTGCTCCTGATTTTACTGAAGCTCACTTTCTTCCTCTCCTAGGTTCTTCAACTTCACCTGAACCGTTTTCACTACCTTGCTCGATTTCTGAGCAGCACGCTTCTGCTCAGGTGGTGCTTTCTACTTCTCCGGGTGAGGCTCCCTCTACGGAGGTGGCCATGGTTACCACTGATTCATCGGCAACTGATCTTGATGATTACCGCGATGCTTTAATGACTGCTCCGGACACTCCTGGACTGTTTCATCTTCCTATTACTCCTACTGCAGATCCCACCAGTGTGGATGACTTGGCCATTACTGATGAGACTGTTGTTGATTCTAGTGGCCGATACGCAAAACGCACCGTCTTCAAAGCTCCTAGTGCTTCTGCTAAACGTGGACGTCCACGAGTGTATCGCTCTCGCTCATCTTCTAGCACTCGTTCTCCTCCAGTGTCCCCCAGGGGGTGTAGCCTTACGGAAAATCAAGAGGAACTCGCAGAGGTTGCGCTCCAAGCGCAATTTGAACAGTTTTGTCAAGATACCGTTGTGCTCACTCGACCCTTTACCCATAAACAACTCTTTCGCCTATTTTCGCTCTTCCGGGATCCATCGTTTGATATGGCCTCTTACCTTTCTCACTCCACTTTTCCTCCGGATGTTGTTCATCGTCGGCTAACGTGTTCCCACTAAAGGGGCTCTGACGACCGCCAATAGCGGTATAACTATACCATCGGGATTAGAGGAAATGCTATCCCACACTCACCAACCCGCTTGGCCAGCGTGGTGAGTTATGGCCAAACCCCTCCAAAATGACTCCACAACTTAAATCTTGGCCCTCAGTCTCCGGCAGCTGGAATGTACCTGGCCAAGGCAGCGGCCAGTGCGACATGAAGGCAGAGGGTGCTAAGAATCCCCGGAGGACTAGGCTGCCATCTGATGCTGACCTTGGCTACGTTCAACGGACGCTCCCTATCTTCTGATTCAAGGCTTCTTGAATTATAAGAGGAACTACAAAGGATCAAGTGGGACATCGTCGGGCTAAGTGAGGTAAGGAGAAAAGGAGAAGATCTCGTTGAACTGAAAAGTGGACATCTCTTCTACTATCGCGGGACAGATACTGGCAGAACTAGTGGTGTTGGATTTATAATAAACAAGAAACTGAAGGATAAAGTTGTAGAAGTTGAAAGTTCCTCTGACAGAGCTGCACGACTCGTTATCCAACTCTCGAGAAGATACAAGGCTCAGATTATTCAAACTTATGCACCCACCACAAGTCATGCTGAAGAAGAAATTGAAGAATTTTATGAGGAAATTCGTGATCTAAATAATAAAGGTAAGCAGCACTTGAAGATAATTATGGGAGATTTCAATGCAAAAATAGGGCAACGGCAACAGAATGAAACTTCAGTAGGTAAATTCGGTCACGGCAACAGAAACCAGCGTGGAAATACTCTCGTAGAGTTTGCAGAGGCAGAAGGGTTTTTCATCTTGAACTCCTTTTTCAAGAAAAAGCCACACAGGAAATGGACATGGAGACATCCAAATGGGACGACAAGTGAAATTGATTTTATTATGTGTAACAAAAAATTCGTCATAGAAGACTGCAGTGTGCTAAACAAGTTCAACACAAGCAGTGACCATAGATTGGTGAGATGTAAGATGCACCTCAACACTAAACTCGAACGTAGCAAGCTCATAAGACAAACAAAATGTATTGACATAACCAACCTTAAAAAACACCATAATACCTTCAAATTGGAACTGAAGAACAGATTCTCTGCTTTAGAAGGCCTAACATTGGAAGAAGTGGATATTTCTGAAGTTAACAGAAAAGTAACCAAAGCTCTTATGGAAACAGCAACAAAATTAGCTGGGTCTAAGAACAAATTGCATGTGAACAAATTATCAGGAAAAACCAAAATGTTGATGCAAAAAAGAAGAGTGATGAGGACAACTAAAGAAGATGTGACTTCCAAAGTGGAATATATAGAGCTATGCAAGACAGTACGAAAAAGTATCACTGAAGACGTAAGGAAATTCAACTGTGAACTAGTAAGGAAAGCAATTGAAAACAACCAAAGCCTAAAGATAGCAAAGGGACATCTCAGTAAGGGGAAAAAACAGATTATGGCACTGAGAAAAGAAGATGGTTCTGTAACAAGAAATAGAGGCGAAATTTTGACAAGAGTGAAAGATTTCTACTCCAAATTATATGAAAGGGATGATACATGTACTCCAGACATCATGAAAGGTACCAGTACCAGAGTTCTTCCAGTCCTTCCAGCAGAAGTTGCACATGCAATCAAGAACATGAAGCGGGGAAAAGCTCCAGGAGAAGATGGAATTACTGTAGACATCATACAAGAAGCAAGTGGAGAAATCGAAACAGTACTCGCCCAAATTTTCACTCGATGCCTTAATGAAGGGAAAACTCCTGAGGATTGGAACAACGCTACAATGATCTTGCTACATAAAAAAGGTGACATTGAGGATCTCAGGAACTACAGACCTATCAGCCTCCTATCAGTGGTTTATAAAATCTTCACTAAAGTTCTTTCACACCGCTTGAAGGTGACACTGGACATGGCTCAACCGAGAGAACAAGCTGGATTCAGGAGTGGCTACAGCACAATAGATCATATCCACGTACTGAGAGAACTAATTGAAAGAGCGAGGGAATATGAGCTTCCATTGTGCATGGCTTTTATCGATTATGAAAAAGCCTTTGATTCGGTGAAACCATCAGCAGTTGCAATGGCTCTGAAATCCTGCGGTATTGAAGATGCATACATTAATATTATTAATAACATCTATGAAAATGCAAGTGCAAAGATTCGGCTGTTTGAAAATACAACAGTGAACACACATAAAAATTGGAAAGGGAGTGAGACAAGGTGACACCATATCTCCGAAGCTCTTTAATGCCACATTGGAAAATGTCTTTCAATCACTGAACTGGGAAAACAAAAGGATAAAGATTAATGGAGATTATCTAACCCACCTTCGTTTTGCTGATGAAGTAGTCCTTTTTGCAACTACCCCATCAAAGCTGCAGAGTATGATCCAGGAACTTGCTGACAAGAGTAAAGAAGTGGGATTAAAAATGAACTTTCAGAAGACAAAAGTGATGTTCAATGCTTTTACAAGAAATGAAGATTTATCGATTAATGGAAATAAGCTGGATATTACATACAGGTACGTTTATCTTGGACAGCAGATATCAAGTGAGGGTCTCATTGGTGAAGAAATTAATCGGCGTACAAAACTTGCCTGGAGAGCTTTTGGAAGAAACAGCATAATTTTCAAGAGCAATATGCCATTATGTCTTAAAAGAAAAGTGTTTGATCAATGCATCCTTCCAGTGCTTACGTATGGTGCAGAGACGTGGACCTTAGCTAAAAGAGACATACAAAGGCTGCAGACAACTCAAAGAAGAATGGAGAGGTGCATGCTCGGTGTAACCAGGAGAGATAAGAAGAGGAACTCGTGGATCCGAAAAATGACAAGAGTGGAAGACATCATGATCAGAGTTAAATCCCTGAAATGGCAATGGGCTGGACATACTGCCAGAAGAACAGACCATCGATGGACAGCCGAAATTTTAGATTGGATTCCAAGGGACAGGAAAAGACCCAGAAGAAGACCACATGGAAGATGGGTGGATGAAATTCGAAAGTATGCGGGAGTGACATGGAGGAGACTGGCACAAGACAGACCGTTGTGGAGGAAACTTTGGGAGACCTTCGTCCAGCATTGGATTGATAATGGTTGACAATGATGATGATGATGATATATATATATGAAGGTGGCGTTGCACAGCCCACACCGACGGATGAAGGACTGTCGTACTCTCTCGTAGACTCCCGGTGTGTCCGGGCTGACTGTGCCTGACCCAACGAGCGTCACGACCCGCAGCACTGGGGTATTGGCAACGATTTCATGGGAACGGATTCTACGACATTACCAAGTTAACACCGTGCGGCATAACACGGCCACACGTAGCGGATGAGTCGTACACGACATGGGGGACTGCTTCCACGACATGGGGGACTGCTTCCACGACATGGGAGCAAGTTCTTCCCGGTTTGTTGCAGTGTGTTCCGCACAATGCTCGGAGAGACATGTGGTTCATGCATGATGAGGCCCCTATACATTTTCCCACCGCAGTCGGGGACTTCCTGAATGCGACGTATCCCGGCAGGTGGATTGGACAGAGCGGACGGGTAGCTTGGCCTCCACGCTTTCTGGACCTGAATCCACTGGATTTCTTCTTCTGGGGTCATCTGAAAACACTGGTGTACGAGACGCCTGTGGTTTCACCAGAAGATCCCGTCGCGAACGTCGTTGTCGCTGCGGACCAGATCAACACCACACCGGGAGTCTACGAAAGAGTGCGACAGTCCTTCAACCGTCGGTGTGGGCTGTGCAACGACACCCTCGGGAGCCACTTCGAGGACCTCCTTTGAGTCCTGCTCTGCCTCTACGTTCACCAACGCAAGTCTGCAAACCACAATTTAGGTAAGTTGTGTTTTTTTCCACTGTTAGAGGATTAACGTGGACATGAAACTTAACGTTTTTCGGGCACTAGGAGTAGAGTGCCACCCTACGTTCCACTGCAAAAGTTATTCGTGTTTATGTGTACTATCACCCCTCTTTATTTGTTTGTCACACTAATCAAGGAACACCCTGTATATATATATTGCTGCTGGATTAACTTGTTAAGATTTTTTAGTTGTCGTATTTGCAACTGGGACGTAGCCGCCCAGGTGACCCATTGGTCTTAGCGCTAGCTTATGATCATTTGTCCCTGAAGGGTCCGGGTTCGAATCCCAGTGAGGCATGGATACCACCCTGGTGGCGCAGTGGTCTAAGCGCTGGTTTATGATATTTGTCCGTGAGGTTGTCGGGGTTCGAATCCCGGTGAGGAATGGATGTTGTTTTTGTCTTACGGCACTGGCTCCCTCCCTCCCCTGGAACGAGTAGCCCTAAATTAGGGATGGACGACTGTTTATAGCCCATTGAGTCGCTCACGGTGGTCGTTGAGCCTTCAATTGAAATGTGACTTAAGCGAATAAACCCCGTTACTAGAAGGTTTTAGTGTAAGCGAACTAATTAATTTGCTTTTCGAACAGTAGTTCATTATTAATTGGCACCCAAACAGGGACCTCAGGATTCATGATTCGTCTTGACACTGGAAGCTCTCAGTACCTTGCTTTCTGATCGTGATTTGGGTTTTTTTGATTCGCCAATGTTTACTTCACGTTCGCCGTTTAGAACGGTACCAGCGTCAACCATGCCACCTTGTCGTTCTCCTTTACTTAGTCAATTTGTCCCTCAAGTTGGAACGGTCCAGTACAATGAAGTAGGTAGTTCCCTGAAATTCTTGGACGACACTGAAGACCATTGTGATTTGTATGATACATGTGAGGACTACAAATGCCAAATTGCAGGCACATAGATAGCCTACAGGATGCCTCAAAGACGTGGTACCGCCAGTGGCGTGCTGTCAATACCGGGCTTCATATCAAGTCTTTCGAGCAGATTTTCCGGATGTCTCTTACGGGTTTACCATGGCAAGGACCTCCCAAAAGGTACCACAAACAACGAATATCAGACAGCCCTGTGCCTTTGGTACTGAAATCCTCTCTATGGGCTGCGAAATCCCTACGCCTCTAACGCCAAAATGCTTACCACCCTACTGGAACAGTTGAATCCTTTCCTGCAAGATTTTCGAGAAATTCGGTAACTGGTGACTGCGTGAGTGTTTGCGGCTAATTCGCCAGTATGAAGAACGCCTTCAAGCACTCTGTCCTTAAATGTTTTTTCAAATTCTGGAATGAAACTGCTGACCATGTTGATAAGCATGTCTTTGCTTTGGTTCTGGACATTCTTAAACATATTCTTAAAGATAAAATTTCTCTTAAAGAATTTTCCAGTAATTTTGTTACCATCAGGTTCCTAAATAAAGCCTACGATAATCTCAATGTAAGGAAGCTGTTCTACAATAATGCAATTTTTTTTCCCATCCACAGGCACCAGTCTATTGTAAGTTTTAAATATGTTAAGACCTTAGGGTCAATAGTTAAAAACTACAAACTTAACTCTTCGAGCTACATTCCTGTAATTACTTCTTGTTCTTGTGATGAACATAAAGAAACAGTTCACTATGATAAGAATTACAACCATATTATCACCGGAAACTTGAGTTATGTTGAAAATGAAAAGCTTAGGAATTTATTAGAGTATGGCTCTAAATTCAGACCTTCCTTCACAATTTCCAAAGAAAGGATTCTTGAGAGCTTCACTCAAGATGTAAATAAGTACATCGTAAAAACCAGTTTGACGTACAATCAGCCTATTGAGGCCTTCGCAGAATGGAAATATAATATAATCAATAGCTTCACCGGTGAGTTGGCAGGTCTGGACTTTTGTTTCGACAGAAATCTCTTTTCTCTGGAGAAGCTAAAAGGTCACTCTCCAAACTACAAGACCAATTTATTTTTACCACTACGGATAAAGCTAGCAATAATTTTGCAATTATCTGTAAGAAGTTCTATTTTGAATTGTTAACTATGGAACTCAATAATAGAGTAACATACGAGCCCGTAAGTTATTCTACCAAGCAGTTAGAAAATCGGTTTAAGGCATTCTTCAAGAAACTTAAAATTCCACAAACTAGAAGATATGGGCCTGAATTTCCATTTCTTTTTGCAACGGTTAAGTTTCATAAGGATCCTGTGAGGTTCAGGTTCATAGCTAGTGGAGTAAGGAGTCATAAAAAGAAAAATAGATCTTGCTTTTGAAGATGTCTTAAAGAAGGTTTTGAAACACATTAGAAACTGTTCTAACTTGATGTACAGAGATTTTTGGATAATTAATAATAATGCAGAAGTAATTTCTACTATACTCAAAGTTTGTCCCCTAGATATTAATAGTTATGATTTTGAAAACCTATATACTAATCTGCCTCTATCAGATATAATCACTACCTTTAAAGAGCTGTATGCAGAATTTAAACTTAACCAATTTGTTGATGTAGGAACTTGGAACTCTTATCTCAATTGCTGCATAAAAAATAACCATATCTTATATAATAATACCCTCTATAAGCAAGTGAACGGTATTCCAATGGGAACATCAACGTCCACAAATATCGCTAATCTATTCCTGTTCTTTAAGGAATATAAATTCATTAAAAATCACCCCACCTGCTCAGATAACTACCTTTACACTTTTAGATATATTGATGATCTGCTGTGTATCAATAATTCAGAAGTTATAGAGAGTGATTTTGATAATATCTATCCTAGCTCTCTTAACTTATGTAAAACCAACCACAGTAATCAGGAACTTGAGTTCCTAGACTTAAGCATTAAGCTCAACAGAGGTAACCCATCAATTAGCCTCTTTGATAAAAGAGTTAATTTTCCTTTCAAAGTAATTAAATATCTACACTGGAATAATAACATTTCAACCAAAGTAATTGAGAATGTACTAATTTCTCAGGTCCTAAGAATTTCAAGAATTTGCAGCAACAATTTGGATTTCAATTACCACATTAATATACTTTTAGAAAGTTTTCTAGAGAACGAAATTCCTTCTTCTTTCATCAAAAGAACTTTAAGAAAAATTATTCTGAATAATAGGGTAAGGTTGGCAGATCTGCTTTAATTTTCTACACAGTTAATAATATGATTCTGACCAATCAAAGCCGTAAGGAAGTTGGCTAGAGGATGCCTATTAACTACCTAAAGGAACCTTAGTGCTATGGATATGACGGTCCTATTAAAACAAAAAATTAAATAATATAAACAAAATCACAAAAAAGCTTAAAAATCTGTTTATAAAAGAAAATAAAAACAAATAAAAAAGAAAACTAGTTATTCATCACTAGGATAGCTATACTAAAAATAGTAAAACCAACATTAAAATTAATAAGATTCTGATTAATCTATAGAAGCTCACTAAGGTGATTTAATACATGCAAAGATTATTAAATAAACTGCTCGTGTATTTTATAATATTTCTCATGTATTCTGGAGAGTTAATTCTGCTCATTCTGATCATACAGATCCACAGTCTTAAGTTTATATATTTTTTTCTCTGGTTAAAATCTCCGCGCGTTGGTTTCTTGCTGTATGAGGAGGCCATCAGCCCCACCCTCACTGCCCCCAGCGTCAAGGGAGTGGCGGAAGGGGTCAGCCATGTTCTCCTCTTGTGTGGAGAAAAGTTTTTGTCACACAAGAGGTAAGCTTTCTTCCTTGTTTTTGGGTTCTAGGTTTCATAAGTTCAATGTTTGTACTTTATGTACCTTTTCTCTGTCGTTTTTTAGCTTTTCAGCTTTTAAGCATTGGTTTGTCTGTTAACATTTATGCGGGTTTTAACTCTTACTTTTCTTTGTAACTTTGAGCGTCTTTTGGGGTACCTAGGAACAGAAGAAGGCTAAGCTTGTTCCTTTTCTACGCGCTGTCTATGCGCTGTTTTTTCAAAGTAGTTAAGTTCTTAATAACTAATTAATTATGCACTTAAAGCACTGCTGAAATACTTTGTACGTATTGCAACTAACTGTTTAAGGTATATAACTTTCACAAAGTTTTCTTTAGTTAATTATTATCTTTAACTTATTCTCGTTTTCGTGCTGTCATAAGTTGTAGAGTAGGGGGTTTTAGACTCAAGTCTTCTTTCAAAAATCTGTTCGTTATAAATTAACATTTCCTTTTTTAATTGCAATGTAAAATTTGGATTTCTTTTGCATTGTTTTTCAGGTTTAAATTCTCTCTCAAACGAACTTGGAATTTCGTTATAGCTGAAAATCATTTCTATTTATTATGTCACTCTCACAGCTTGAGTTCTCTTTAATCTTCTTCTCTCTGTTTAATAGTAACAGATGAAGAGCATGGGTCGGGCCATGAAGGTTAATGGATGCAAGCGAAATTGTTAACTAGTGCTAGGTCATGCTACTCTACGGAGGACATGACTTATATATATATATTTTTTAAACTATTTTAGGTGGGAATGTTACTTGCATCTATGGCCTTGCAGAAACCCATTTCCAACTAGGTCTTTGTGGAAGTGAGAAAATGCAGAGTTTTTGCTGGTCCTTGATAAAGCCAAGGCTCAGTATTCTCGACACCTTCTACATTCAGTTGTTTTATTTTATTTTTTTATCTTTTCTCCTTTTACTCACATAGGTAGATACATAACCTTTTCTATGTTGTATTAGGTGTGAGTCAAAATTATATATGTATTTTTTTGCTTGGGTATCTTCTTTATAGAATGTGAATTCTGAATTTTCAAAACTGCTGCGTTGCGCGTTTTGATTTTCAGGTTATTTTGCACCCTTCGTTAAAAATTAAAAAATTTTTTCCTTAGTCTTCAGTTTTGCTCTTAAGTAACTAATTTCAATTTATTATTTAGCAGCTCATGCGCAAATTCTAGTTGAAATGTTTTATTATTATTATTATTATTTTTTTTTTTTTTTTTTTTTTATTACTATTTTTTTCACTTGAGGTTTTTTTTTCATTTTCTAATTTTTCTTTTTTAGTATGTTTTGGATGCAGCTTTTTGGAGTGTAGTTTATACTCGAGTTTGGTCTTTTCCTGGACTGCTTATTTCTAAAAAGTTTTTCCTAGTTGGTTTGCTCAGAATTTGTATGTTTTGGCCCAAGTGGAGTTCTAAGGACGATGAAAGGATTGGAGGTCAGCTCAGATATTTTAAGTCCTCCTGCTCAGTTAGGCTAGCACCCTTTCCCATAGTGTATGAACTCGCTGGCAAAGGTAATCTAAAGTTATGAAATGACAAACGTTGTTTGACATGTAAATCTGCAGATCCTAACCTGTATTCTTCTGTTGAGGATAATTGCTCCAACAAGTTTTGCAAAGCCTACAATACCATCTATAAACTCACCTGTACTGTCTGCAACCTTAGCTATATTGGCCAAAGTAAAAATCCTCTTCATCTTAGGATTAATGGTCACAGGTCTCTAGTAAACAAGTTCTCTAATTCAGGAGTGAACCCCTCCACAAACGCCAACCAGTACTCTACCTTTGAATTAGAGCATTTCCATACTCATGGTTTTGACAAAGTGAAAATAGAGGTACTACATATTATTCCTGACCTCTATGCTCGGCTAGAAACTGAATCCCTTGAAATTTTGCAGCATCAGTCTCTTTATCCCTATGGCCTTAATTCCACTCTATCTGACAATAAGCATAATCAGCATAAATTTTCAATTCGTGAACTCTTCTTTCTTGTTAATAATAAGAGCTGCTCAAGAGGTAATAGAGGACAGAGGTTATTTCGCACATCAAGCAAAGTTGATTTTGCTAACTTGCTAAAAACTCTGGAAAGCTTTAAAACTGGCACTAATTTTGTTAAAAATACTTACAAAATTCTCAAGTCCTTCAAGCACTCTGTCCTTAAATGTTTTTTTCAAATTCTGGAATGAAACTGCTGACCATGTTGATAAGCATGTCTTTGCTTTGGTTCTGGACATTCTTAAACATATTCTTAAAGATAAAATTTCTCTTAAAGAATTTTCCAGTAATTTTGTTACCATCAGGTTCCTAAATAAAGCCTACGATAATCTCAATGTAAGGAAGCTGTTCTACAATAATGCAATTTTTTTCCCATCCACAGGCACCAGTCTATTGTAAGTTTTAAATATGTTAAGACCTTAGGGTCAATAGTTAAAAACTACAAACTTAACTCTTCGAGCTACATTCCTGTAATTACTTCTTGTTCTTGTGATGAACATAAAGAAACAGTTCACTATGATAAGAATTACAACCATATTATCACCGGAAACTTGAGTTATGTTGAAAATGAAAAGCTTAGGAATTTATTAGAGTATGGCTCTAAATTCAGACCTTCCTTCACAATTTCCAAAGAAAGGATTCTTGAGAGCTTCACTCAAGATGTAAATAAGTACATCGTAAAAACCAGTTTGACGTACAATCAGCCTATTGAGGCCTTCGCAGAATGGAAATATAATATAATCAATAGCTTCACCGGTGAGTTGGCAGGTCTGGACTTTGTTTCGACAGAAATCTCTTTTTTCTCTGGAGAAGCTAAAAGGTCACTCTCCAAACTACAAGACCAATTTATTTTTACCACTACGGATAAAGCTAGCAATAATTTTGCAATTATCTGTAAGAAGTTCTATTTTGAATTGTTAACTATGGAACTCAATAATAGAGTAACATACGAGCCCGTAAGTTATTCTACCAAGCAGTTAGAAAATCGGTTTAAGGCATTCTTCAAGAAACTTAAAATTCCACAAACTAGAAGATATGGGCCTGAATTTCCATTTCTTTTTGCAACGGTTAAGTTTCATAAGGATCCTGTGAGGTTCAGGTTCATAGCTAGTGGAGTAAGGAGTCATAAAAAGAAAATAGATCTTGCTTTTGAAGATGTCTTAAAGAAGGTTTTGAAACACATTAGAAACTGTTCTAACTTGATGTACAGAGATTTTTGGATAATTAATAATAATGCAGAAGTAATTTCTACTATACTCAAAGTTTGTCCCCTAGATATTAATAGTTATGATTTTGAAAACCTATATACTAATCTGCCTCTATCAGATATAATCACTACCTTTAAAGAGCTGTATGCAGAATTTAAACTTAACCAATTTGTTGATGTAGGAACTTGGAACTCTTATCTCAATTGCTGCATAAAAAATAACCATATCTTATATAATAATACCCTCTATAAGCAAGTGAACGGTATTCCAATGGGAACATCAACGTCCACAAATATCGCTAATCTATTCCTGTTCTTTAAGGAATATAAATTCATTAAAAATCACCCCACCTGCTCAGATAACTACCTTTACACTTTTAGATATATTGATGATCTGCTGTGTATCAATAATTCAGAAGTTATAGAGAGTGATTTTGATAATATCTATCCTAGCTCTCTTAACTTATGTAAAACCAACCACAGTAATCAGGAACTTGAGTTCCTAGACTTAAGCATTAAGCTCAACAGAGGTAACCCATCTATTAGCCTCTTTGATAAAAGAGTTAATTTTCCTTTCAAAGTAATTAAATATCTACACTGGAATAATAACATTTCAACCAAAGTAATTGAGAATGTACTAATTTCTCAGGTCCTAAGAATTTCAAGAATTTGCAGCAACAATTTGGATTTCAATTACCACATTAATATACTTTTAGAAAGTTTTCTAGAGAACGAAATTCCTTCTTCTTTCATCAAAAGAACTTTAAGAAAAATTATTCTGAATAATAGAGTAAGGTTGGCAGATCTGCTTTAATTTTCTACACAGTTAATAATATGATTCTGACCAATCAAAGCCGTAAGGAAGTTGGCTAGAGGATGCCTATTAACTACCTAAAGGAACCTTAGTGCTATGGATATGACGGTCCTATTAAAACAAAAAATTAAATAATATAAACAAAATCACAAAAAAAAGCTTAAAAATCTGTTTATAAAAGAAAATAAAAACAAATAAAAAAGAAAACTAGTTATTCATCACTAGGATAGCTATACTAAAAATAGTAAAACCAACATTAAAATTAATAAGATTCTGATTAATCTATAGAAGCTCACTAAGGTGATTTAATACATGCAAAGATTATTAAATAAACTGCTCGTGTATTTTATAATATTTCTCATGTATTCTGGAGAGTTAATTCTGCTCATTCTGATCATACAGATCCACAGTCTTAAGTTTATATATTTTTTTCTCTGGTTAAAATCTCCGCGCGTTGGTTTCTTGCTGTATGAGGAGGCCATCAGCCCCACCCTCACTGCCCCCAGCGTCAAGGGAGTGGCGGAAGGGGTCAGCCATGTTCTCCTCTTGTGTGGAGAAAAGTTTTTGTCACACAAGAGGTAAGCTTTCTTCCTTGTTTTTGGGTTCTAGGTTTTATAAGTTCAATGTTTGTACTTTATGTACCTTTTCTCTGTCGTTTTTTAGCTTTTCAGCTTTTAAGCACTGGTTTGTCTGTTAACATTTATGCGGGTTTTTAACTCTTACTTTTCTTTGTAACTTTGAGCGTCTTTTGGGGTACCTAGGAACAGAAGAAGGCTAAGCTTGTTCCTTTTCTATGCGCTGTCTATGCGCTGTTTTTTCAAAGTAGTTAAGTTCTTAATAACTAATTAATTATGCACTTAAAGCACTGCTGAAATACTTTGTACGTATTGCAACTAACTGTTTAAGGTATATAACTTTCACAAAGTTTTCTTTAGTTAATTATTATCTTTAACTTATTCTCGTTTTCGTGCTGTCATAAGTTGTAGAGTAGGGGGTTTTAGACTCAAGTCTTCTTTCAAAAATCTGTTCGTTATAAATTAACATTTCCTTTTTTTAATTGCAATGTAAAATTTGGATTTCTTTTGCATTGTTTTTCAGGTTTAAATTCTCTCTCAAACGAACTTGAATTTCGTTATAGCTGAAAATCATTTCTATTTATTATGTCACTCTCACAGCTTGAGTTCTCTTTAATCTTCTTCTCTCTGTTTAATAGTAACAGATGAAGAGCATGGGTCGGGCCATGAAGGTTAATGGATGCAAGCGAAATTGTTAACTAGTGCTAGGTCATGCTACTCTACGGAGGACATGACTTATTTATATATTTTTTAAACTATTTTAGGTGGGAATGTTACTTGCATCTATGGCCTTGCAGAAACCCATTTCCAACTAGGTCTTTGTGGAAGTGAGAAAATGCAGAGTTTTTGCTGGTCCTTGATAAAGCCAAGGCTCAGTATTCTCGACACCTTCTACATTCAGTTGTTTTATTTTATTTTTTTTACCTTTTCTCCTTTTACTCACACAGGTAGATACATAACCTTTTCTATGTTGTATTAGGTGTGAGTCAAAATTATATATGTATTTTTTTTTGCTTGGGTATCTTCTTTATAGAAAGCCATGCGACTACTTATAGATCCCTCCCGCAACCTACAGAGGTTCAACGGTATGTGTTACCGCTTCGTCGGGACTTTCCGTCGCTGCAGCACAAGGCTCTCAGCAAAGAAATGCCGAAGTTTTGTCACGACACGAGCATCCATCATAATATAATTGGAATCATCGATCTGGTCGAGAGGTAGGACAAGTAATTTTTTATTGTAATAATTCCAATGCTGCTGCTAATAATTATGGATCTCAAACACTAGTTATGGGTTACGGAAGATGACGTTCACAATAATCGGAGGCCCAGAAATAACTTCAATTTAAACTACCGATGGGATTGAGCAAAAGGTCTACCTTACTCCCTCCCTGGACTTAAAAAACTGTTCTTATTATTGTATAAGCCCCAGAACTCCCAGGTGCCCTTGTTACTCTGAGAAACACTGTAGTCTATGCCAAATTCGACAGCGGATCAGTTAAAAATGATCATTGACTAACGTTCTCCAGGTAATGATCTTTTATGCAGACGACATTTTTCCATGTGCCAGTAGGAAGTGAACTACACACTTTGCTTACTGCCACTAATGCTACGTTGCAATTGGGTTTTTTTTTCAAGGTTTAACGACCACCCTGAACAACTCGATGGGCCATAAGAAGCAGTTGCCCGTCCCTAATTTAGGGCCTCTGGTTCGAGGGAAGGGAAAGAGCCAGTGCCGTAAGACAAACACCCCATCCATGTCTCACCGAGATTCGAACCCGTACCTTTCTCGGATGTACGGTCATGAGCCAGCACTTAGACCACTGCGCCACCGGGGCAGCTCTAATTTTCTCGTCAAGTAACACTGATCACCAAGTTTCGTAAATTCGAATTAATGCATTCGTTCTCGATAAAAGACAAATTTCCTGTCAAATGTCTGTTGAGCTTGGACTTTATTAAAAAACAAAACAACAACAACAAAAAAAAACAATCTGTTAGGTGTGCAACTTAACCCTCGGCCCCTAAACGCAAGCGATCATAGAACGTCGGCAAATACAAATAGCTGTGTGCGATAATGGCTGATTGCAGCGCCATCCAACAGCTTTCCAGGCAACTGTAACCGCTCACAGCTGTAGTGACAGAAGGGACGAAAGTTGACGCTGAAAGCAATGTCGTTCGAGAAGCAACATTTGAGGCGTTTCAGCTGAAACAAAGTGACGCGGAAGCCCAGCAAATGATCTGTGCTGCTTCGGGTGAGGCTGCTGTGTCCTACAGTACGTGTAAGAAGTGGTTCCAGCGGTTTAAGCAAGGAAATTGCGATCTTCGTGACGCAGAACGTCCGGGACAGCCACAGAAAGTTGACGATGAGGAACTGGAACAACTGTTGGACGCGGATCCCTGTCGCACACAGTCAGAGCTCGCCCAGGAACGCGGAGTAGCACGGCAAGCTATTGCAAAGCTCCTGCACAAGCTTGGACGGATTCACAAGGAGAGCCGTTGGGTGCCCCACCAACTCACAGCTACGAACAAGTCTAGGCGCTACAATGTTGCTGTGTCCTTGCTTTCCAGATTCAAGAAGAAGGATTTCATCCACAAGATTTTGACCTGTGATGAGAAGTGGATCCTCTACGATAATCCTAAGCGGTGCAAATAGTATGTTTATCCAGGTCAGCGTACCACCAGTGCCGCCAAATCGAATATACATGCCAGGAAGTTGTTGCTGTGCATATGGTAGGATTAGCACGGTGTCGTACTCTATGAGTTGCTCAGACCTAGTGAAACGGTCAATGCTGAGCGTTCTTGTCAGCAACTCATTCGTACGAGTGACGCAATGGAGGCGAAAAGGCCATACACCGGCAAAGGCAGAAGGCTAGGCCTGTTGCTTCAGGATAACGCGTGTCCTCACACCGCAAAAACGACTTTAAACACGATCACCAACCTTGGATGGGATATTTTGTCCCACCCAGCGTATTCTCCAGACTTCGCCCAGTAGGATTATCACCTCTTTCGCTCCCTGCAACATTACCTGAATGATACGCACTTCACTTTTGTCGAGGAGGTCCACACAAGAATTGATGACTTTATCAACTCGAAACAGCCCTCTTCTTTCCTCAGTGGCATTCGGCAGCTCCTGACCGATGGCTCAAATGTATCCAACACGACGGAGATTATTTCCCTGTTTAGGTACGTATTCGATTTGCTATAATTTGCTGTGAACATGTCGTGCCTGTGGCCGAGAATTAAGTTGTGCACCTAATATTATCTTGAATTCTGAAGAAAATCTACTGTACTTAATATGCTTGAACCATTCCCGCATCAGAGCATACCGACTTTACCTTCAATAGTCAGTGAATATTAATGGAACAGAATGATAGAGTTTTGCCCTTATTGCATCGGTGTCCGAAACTTTTCTCTACTAAGCCTGGCTTCACCCAAGTAATTCATCCCATTATTGACACAGGAACGGCCCGGCCCCTTCAGTAATTTTCAAGTCTTATTCTTGTTCACATCATAAAAAGGATACGATGAAAAGACAAATTGATTGTGTTGAAGCAGGGAATTAGTCATGAGGTACCAGGGCATAGGTAGTACGAGGACTCCTTGTGCCCTAGAAAGATCGGAGAAGGGCCTTTAATTTGTTATTAATTAAAGCAGGTAACCAACCACGTCAATTATCTCCTGCTTGTTATAAATTATATTTTGTAATGTAAGGTCTACCCAAGGAGGTTAGAATAGATGGAGTAAAGATGACTTCACGAACCTGAAACTTTTTGAGCAGACGACGCGGTGCTGATGGCCACGCCCATTGAAACCTTGCTAGTACTTTTTCACCATTATGAGAATAGGGAAGAGACCATTTTCCGTCGCCTCATCAACATGGCGGTAGAGGCTGAGATTGGCTGTGACGTCATGATCATGACGTTTCGATGGCTTCATTTTGATTACACAAGGGCAACGGCTGGTCTTTACTCCATCTACAGTGCTGGCCACCCAAAATGCAACACCAAGAAGGAACCATCCGATTGGCCTGAAATTCGCAGCATGCGTCGCCCGCGAAAGGATATGCAAACGATTAGCATTGCAGGACATATGCAAATCATGTGCGCCCGGCACGCCACCGAGAAGCACTATAAGAAGGGTGCACAGAAGGCGGGGTGTAAGTAGTGGAAGTGTGTTGTGCTGCCGGACCTGTGCGTGGGAAGCTTAATGATGCCTCGTCGCAGAATACGGCAGTCATTCCAGCGCGTTTAGGAATTCGACAGAGGACGAATAGTGACTTATCGCGACAGCGGGTTATCATACCGAGTCATCGGCGCCCTTGTGGGACGACATCCAGCCACAGTGAGGCGAGAATGGATTCGGTAAGTGCAGGAGGGGCGGGCGGACCAACGTGAGCGATTGCTGCAGCCGCGGCACACCATCGAATGAGTGGACCGGCATGTTGTGCGGCGGGCATTAACGGCTCGCACCGCCACATCACGAACGTTAGCGCAGGAATTAGGGTGTGTTGCGCACTAACCTGTGTCAGCACATACCGTTCGACGTCGTCTGCAGGAGCGGGGACTTGTCGCATGGCGCCCATTGCTCCGATTACCAATGATGTTACACCACCGGCGAGTGCGGCGGCAGTGGGCTATTGAACGCCATATCTGGACTACGGAATGGCACGACATTGTCTTCTCCGACGAATCCCGCTTCTGCCTGCAACACCACGATGGTCAGATCCGCGCGTGGCGGCACCACAGTGAGAGACTGTATGACGCCTGCAATATGCATCGCCATACCGGTCTGTCGCCTGGCGTTATGGTTTGGTGCGCAATTGGATATTACACCCGCACCTCTCTGGTACGCATCGCCGGTACACTCAACAGCCACCGCACTATCTCCGACGTTTTGGAGCCTGTAGTCCTCCCTTACCTGCAATGCCAGCGGCCACGTTTCAACAGGACAATGCGCGGTACGTCACATCTCCTGGTACGTTACATCATCTTTGTATCTGTTGTTATGTGTCCAGTAAATCTGGCTTTGCTATCTCGTGTCCTTCTTGGTGTTGTATTTTGGGTGGGCAGCAGTGTATTCTAACATCTTTGGGTGTACTGCGGTATTTCTTAGTATTGATTTAGCCTCAGGATATTGGCAAATGGTGGTCCACCCAGATTCCGTAGATAAGACAGGCTTTGTTACACCCTTGGGTGCATATTCATTGTTAAGAATGCCATTTGGTGATGCTGCTGCCCCTTCCACATTCCAACGCGTAATGGGCGTTGTTTCACAAGTATTGGGGTCTGATATTCATGTAGAATTGGTTCAACTGCCACATTTGACGGATATTTAGAAGTCCTCGATCAGGTTTTTCATTTATTACATGTTGCTGACCTTATACTCATGCCCAGTAAATGCAGCTGTGGGAATGATGACTTAAAAATCATCAATTTTCACGTCCAAGGAATTCAAATAAACTGTCTCGCTTCCTACGCGAAACCGACTGGTGCCAAAAATTCGTCTTGAACTATGCAACTTAGTGAGCCCTTATACACTGAGTGGCTACTTTGCTATGACCACCCCCTCAGTACTTCGTTGGGCCACCTTTTGCCTTTAATACTGCGTCGATTCTTCGTGGCACGGACTCCACGAGATGTTGATAGGTGGTTTGTGGAATCTGAGACCATGCTTGATGAATAGCACTTTCCAGGAGTGTGACATTGCAGGGTTGTGGATCCAGCTGTCTGATGGCTCGTTCAACTTCCTCCCACAAATTCTCAATGAGGTTGAGATCTGGAGATTGTGGGGGCCACCTAAGCAAAGTAAACTCACTCGCATGTTCCTGAAACCAATCCTGTACAATACGAGCACTATGGCAGGACGCATTATCTTGTTGAAAGTAGCCATCGCCATTGGGATAAACCATTCACATGACTGGATGCACTTGGTCCGCAACGACGTTTAGATATGATGTGCCAGTCAGACGTTGATCAACACGAATTAAATGGCCCACAGCATGCCAGGAAAACATTCCTCAAACCATAACTTTGCCTCCACCAGCTTGAAGGGTTGTAGGAATGCATTTGGGGTCCATGCTTTCGTGCTGTTTCCGCCAAATTCTCACTCGGCCATCAGCATGGTGCAACTGAAAACGGGATTCATTGGACCACATAATTTGTTTCCAACTATTGACTGTCCAATCCTTGTGCTCCTGTGCGAACTGGAGACGTTTTCTCTTGTTAACTGCAGACAGCAAAGGTGTTCGAACAGGCCTTCGGCTGCCATATACCATCTGATGCAGTGTACGGCGAACAGTGCGCGCAGAGATCATTTGAGGGGATCCTTGATTAAGATGGTCTGTCATTTGCTGCACTGTTGCCCTTCTGTTGTCTGTTACCAGTCTGGACAGTCTCCGTTCCGCCCGAGCAGTCACTAGTCGATGACGACCACACGTTGCACGTAAAGACCCAGTTGTTTGGCTGACAGTCCAGTCTTTAAACATTTTAACAACAGCTGATCTGGAACATTTCACGAATGCAGCGGTTTCGGTGATACTCGCTCCATGGCTCCGAGCTCCTACAATCATCCCAAGTTGAAAGTTCGTCAAATCGCATTTTTTACCCATCTTGTCACCCAAAAATCATTTCTACTACTGTCGCAAGCACTAAGCTTTCCATTTTTATACTAGCCTCGCCCTCTGGCGGCAACAGCGTGTAGCCATAGCTCATTTCCTTAAAACTGTCCGGTGGTCATAAAAAAGTGGCCACTCAGTGTATATGAAATAAGGCGAAAGTAAACACACCAGACAAAAAACTGCAGAATGCTGATTGAAACATGTGCATAAGTATAAAGTTGACGAACGTAACGAGTTGTATAAATATGGAGAGTGACTGCTGGATTATGATTGTGGATCTCTGAGGTGGTACTTAAAGTATATATAGTATTCTATATTTCCTTTTACAGGTACAACTATCGGTCGTAAAGGGGACGTTACAAAGTGGCAAAAGGGGACCATTGTTTTTGGCCGAGAACATGGCGATTCATTGAAAGAGGTGGCGAAATTTGTTGGACCTGCCCGAGTCAATAGTCAGTAGTGTCCATTTCCAGTGGAAGAAATGTGGAAGCTATCACTGTACGCTGAGCAACTGTGTTAGAAGCTCTGTGATGACAAATAGGGATCGCAGGCGTTTGGAACGATTAGCAACTGCTGCACGTTTCCAGACTCGTCAAGAACTGCTTCAACAGTACAATGCTAGACCCAGTAAACCAGTCCCAGAACGAACACTACTTAGAGAGCTGCATGGCTTGGGCATTTTCAGTCGTGTTGATCGGATACGTCCGAAGTTAACAACTGTCCAGAAGAAAAATTGCCGTTCTTGGGCAAAACAGCATCATCACTGAACCATTGAACAGTGGCGACGAATAATATGGTCTAACGATTCCCGATTCTGCTTGTATTTCAATGATGGTCGCTCCAGGGTCTTGCGGAAGGCTGGAGAAACATTTAACCCAAAATGTGCAAAAAGAATTGTACAAAAAAGGAGGCCGAAGTGTCATGTTTTGGGGACTGTATTTCAAATGCTGCAGTTAGACCATTCGATGAGGTATCCCATTGCATGAAATCTATGGATTATGTGCCACTTTTAAATAATGCATTATTGCCATTTGTCCAGTTTTGGGAACAAGAAGGACACCTAGTGGATCCTATGTTTCAAGATGATTACTCTCTATTATGAAGGCTAATCCAGCGCTTTCTGCACCTTCACCATTTTCCAAAGTGACTGCTTCTGTGCTTCATCGGATCATCTTATCTCAAAGGATACCCACGCTTCCAGCATTCCAGTTTTCTCAGCAGAAAGAGACTAGGAAAGCGTCCAGCTTTCGACTCATCTATCCAGACTGCTAGATGACATCGACCTCCTCCTCTAAACATCCATGGTTTATGTTCCTTGAACCTAAGATCCAGAAACATGGAGACTGTACCTTCCCATGCTTGCCTGCCACGAAAGCGAAACGGTTTTCTCTCTATGTCCTCCAGCTCGCTTCATTCATCTAAAAGACCGACGGTGCTGCGGGAGGGGGATTCGTGTGAATGTCCGCGATCCATCACAATCGTCTAATAACAACACCCTTCGGTGTCAGTTGCTCAATGAAGCAAGAGATGAGCTCCAACAACAGACGTTATCCAACAAGGATTTTATACATCAAACCTTCTGGTATAGATCATTATTGTTATTTTTAATTTTTTCTGGTCGTACAGAAGTGCGAACTTACTACTTTTTTTCTCCTTCTTGGTTAGAATTATTTTTTTATAGGGCCTAGTAATGTTATATTTTTTTTCTTTTAGAATCTTTTCCACCACTGTTTTAGACTCTGTTTCTTTTTTTCATTTTTTTTTCGGACTCTCAAGCATAGGGATTTTTCTAGATTCGTACTAGGACTGTGTGGACAATTTCTAAAACTGACTCTTCTTCAGCGATGCATCATCTAAATACTTTTTTCTATGGACTTTACATAATACGAACCTTTACGGATTCACACGAGAACTGTGTTCATTATGAGAACTTCCTTTTTACTATTTATTACAATCATTAACAGACAATTTTCAAAGGACTGAGCTCGTATTCTATCCTGTTATCAGCATTTACCTACGAGTGCGTTCCAATGTGCTTTTAAAATTCTACACCGATCTTGTAAATAGATGGCTCAAAAATAGCTGAGCGTCGAATCTCTTAGATTCTTGTTTGTTGAACTGATTGCTAGCTTCCTAACATTTTATTAGGTAACAAAAAATAAAAATGCTGGGAGGAGAATGATGTAACATATACTGCCTTTTAATTTTCCGTATCGTTGACCTTTCACTTGTCTAAATTTCAAGTACTATGGGTTTTTCACCTTTTGGGTTGCAATCAGTCAAGTCACGCATGCGGATATAAATGCAGAAACCATGCAACGTAAAGGTCTGACTGCTTCGGTTGCTTGTTTGTGTTTACTACGTCTGTTATTTTTCTACAGCTGTTACGACTTTGTCAGTAGTTGCCAGGGGCGTATTTAGACTGGGCCAAGGACTGTTTGCCCCCCACCCCCGATAGTGTTTCATTTTTTAATATTTTTGTTAAAATGCAAATTACGTTTGAAAATACGCTTTATTTTAATGAAAATGCATCAACTTACAATAGAAAACTGCTGTTCTTCTCTTTTTGAACAGCATTAGAAAAATGCTGTTCTATTTTTCATTAATTTTTATTTTGTTCTGGTGGATTTCCAAAACTTCCATTTTCTGTCAGCCCCCAGCCCCGAAAAAGAATTTTGCAAGCTATTATACGCCCCTGGTAGTTGTTGTTAAGATTTGTTAGCAGTGGTATTTTTGACTGCAACTTAAAAACAAGTAGACCCGTTACTCTGGAAGGATTTGGTGTAAGCGAATTCATTTGTGTGCTTTTTGAACTGTACTTCATCATATGAGCAATAAAGAGATGGCGGAGAAGAGGCTGGTAATGATGGTCAGGAAGAGATTGAAGGATATCAACTGATATGAATATTATGATGACGTATTTCAAGAGCGGTTAGAATTACGTATAATTGAGCCAGTACTTGAAATTAGTGAGTGCAGAAGCTATTATTTGCCTCATCGAGCTTTAAAGAAATCAAGTTTGACGACTAAACTTAGACCTCCTATATTTGGTGCACTTCCTAAGGACGATAGGGAAGATTATTTCAACAGCTGTACAGAACAAGCACCCAATTCACTCGAAAAAATACCTCAGATTAATGTACAGTTTAAAAACCATGCCATAAAAGTCACTTTTGCTGTGAAAAAGATTTTCTCTAGGTCAGCGAAGATAAAAGGGACACAGATTTATTGCGATTCCTATGGAGGAAAAATGCACAACACTTTAAGGCACTAAAAAGCAACTTGGAGTGAGCTTGGAGTGACTCAATAAGATGGTGGAAGGTGTTCACAGGTATGTGAAGCCATGCTGTCTGCAGTGAATCTGGAGGTCGCGTGGTGGAGGATCCATAGAGCGAACAACACGATCGAGGTGGTGAAGGACCCACAGATGCTCAATTGGGTTTAAGTCTGAGAAAATAGGGGGCTAGGGAAATACTTTGAAGTCTTCATCGTGTTCTTCCAACCACTCTCGGACATTTCTAGCTGTGTGACACGTCACATTATCGTGCTAGAAAATCCCATGCACCCTAGAGAAGACAATCAGCATGTATGGGTGTACGTGGTCTGCAAGGATGGATTCATAACGAATTCAGTCCATAGTGCCTTCCACAGGTATGAGTGAACCCAGAGAATGCCACTAAAACATTCCCCAGACCATAACGCTGCCCCCAGCAGCTTGTGTTCTTCTAGCAATGGTTAAAGAGTGTTTGTTTTTCGATGTTTCTCGCTCTTATATCAAAGTCCATCCGTTCGATGAAGCAGAAAACTTGACTCATTGGAGAACGCAATCCTTTGCCAATCAGCGGAGGTCCAATTCCGATACTTCCGTGCAAATGTAAGCTTTTTCTGCCGATGAACTTTCGTTAGCATAGGTGCAGGGACGATCCGTCAGCATCGGAGACCCCATACACAGTAGGGTTCGCTGAACTATTGTTTTAAACACACATCCGGTAGCCATTCGGCCAGTGAGTTGATCCACTGTAGCTTGTCGATCGGCTCTCACACACCTTCGAAGCCGACGTTCACCTCTCACATCAATGGCATGTGGTGCTCTGCAGTTTCCACGTCGCTTATTCGCAATGGTGCCATTTCTCCAATCACGATACACTTTAACCACAGCAGCACGCAAACAGTTCACAAAATGCGCTGTTTCAGAAATACTGCCACCCTTAGCCAGAAAGCCAATAATCGTCGCTTCTTGCAAATCTGATAAATCGGTCCTTTTATCCATGACAGCAACGAGTGATGTGTTTTCAGAATGCCTGCAGCACACCTCATATATCCTCCAAGCCAGCTCACGACACGTACCTTCTTTCATTGGCTACACGCTATTGACGTCAAACGTAGGAGGTGGTCCCAATAATGTGACCCGACTGTGTATATATATACTGTATATATATATATATATATATATATATATATATGTGTGCTCTTGTGGGTTAAGTTTGCTATGAAACATCAAGTGGCACATGGTGCAAAACTGCGCCCCCTCCCCTCGTGGAAAAATTATTTAGGTGTCCCTCCACCAGCAAAAATTATTTTTGCACACTTTTGATGATCTCGAATAAATCGTAACAACTTTTAGTCGCACGAGCATAAAAAAAACACGTGTTATAGCGATCACATTAGTATATAAAATATTATACAAACATCAAAATTCTGGTAATGAGGGAAAGTGACGCCGACAGAAATACTTAAGGAATAGTGGTCGAGATCGATTACTGAAGGGGAATTCTGCTGCTCAGCAGCCTAGGCTACCTCACGGTTTCGGAAACATTTAGAAGATGCTTATTCTTACAGAATGCAGAAACAATTGATATTGCGATTAAGCTGCAGTTCGCCGGGCCTGAACGAGATTAATCATCTAGTAAAGCAGTGAAAAAACTAGTTAAGAGCAAGTGTGTGGATAACATCCTCCTCTATCTGGGGTTTCAGAGGAAACAAGTAAATGTTATCCATAGTGTCCTCTGCAATGAAAGTATGAAAAGAAAATTGGTTTTGAAGACTGCTCAGGAATATAATTTCAACTGTCATGCGATAATAACAGAAAGCGTTTCTTTAAAACTGTAATGAATGTTAAGGAAAATATTATTCATATGGATTTCAAGCACCAAGTCTGTTGGGGCTCCTTTCGCTATGGGCAGTGCGGGAGAATACGCCTCTGGGCACATCCTATATGATGAGCTATAGCCGCCCCGGTGGCGCAGTGGTCTAAGGCGTTGGCCTCTGATCATTCGTCCGAAGGGGTCCGGGTTCGAATCCCGGTCAGGCATGGATGTTGTGTTTGTCTTACGGCACTGGCACTCTCCCTTCCCTGGAACCAGTGACCCTAAATTAGGGACGGGCGACTGCTTATAGCCCATTGAGTTGCTCACGGTGGTCGTTAAACATCCAATCAAAAAAAAAATGATGAGCTATATTGGGATATTAATTTGACCGCCATCATGACCTCTGGGATAAAGAGAAACTTGCTCTCTGTGGCACAGAGATTTTTCGATCCGACTGGGTTTACCTGCCCATTAATTGTTCTCCCAAAACTCCTCTTGCAGGAAATAGGAATGGCGAAATGTCGATCGGATGACGAGCTTTCAGAAACAGTGGTCTTGAATCGTTATATGTTCTGTGACCCAAGTAAATTGCGTACGCAGTTTGTGCTTCCTTGAGAGCGAGTAAAGGTGCAGAGTTGTCAATGGAGCTAGTGCAAACTTAATTAAGGATTGCACCAACAAAGCCTGTAACCATGCCCGATTGGAATTATCAGCTGCAGTTACAGGAACACAAATGCACATTTAGATCGCCCTGGAATTTAAAAATTACAAAGCATGTGTATAGAAACAAGTAAATGCAAGACTTTAAAATATAAGTATCCGTTTTTTATAGGTGTAAACAGGATCATAAAGAATCTGCCGAACTTTCAAAAACCGGATTATTTCCTTTCAAAGTCTTGTCCTTACTTGTTTCTAGTTAACTTTGGTGTATCTACAGCATTTTATTTTATTTAAAAAAACATACTTTCGGGGTGATTTATCTGTCGTATTAATACGAACTAAATGGAAGGATGAGTGAAATACCTTTGTGAGCGATCGATGGAAAGAAATACACTGACGGAAAAAAATCCCACCACGAAAAAATAGTTGTAGAGGAATGAAATGGCGGCAATACATTTGTATAGGGAATATATTTAATCGATTAAGGTTTCAAGATCACAGCTTAATGTAAGCGCGAGAAGAGCCATTTTAAATGTGAAATGCTGGTACATTAATAACCGGTGTAACCGCCAGAATGTTGAATGCAAGCACGCAAACGTTCATGCATTGTGTCGTTCAGGTGCTGGATGTCAGTTTGTGGGATGGAGTTCCATGCCTGTTGCACTTGGTCGGTCAATACAGGGACGGTTAATGCTAGTTGGGGGTGACGCTGGAGTTGTCGTCCAACGATGTCCCATACGTGCTCGATTGGTGAAAGATCTGGTGATCTAGCAGGCCACGGCAACATGTCGACACTCGTAGAGCATGTTGGGTTACAACAGCGGTATGCGGGCGAGCGTTATCCTGTTGGAAAACACCCCCTGGAATGCTGTTCATGAATGGCAGCACAACAGGTTGAATCACCAGACCGACGTACAACTGTGCCGTCAGGGTGCGTGGGATAACCACGAGAGTGCTCCTGCTGTCATAGGAAATTGCTCCCCAGACCATAACTCCAGGTGTAGGTCCAGTGTGTCTCGGCCGCAGACAGGTTGGTTACAGGCGCTCACCTGGCCTCCTTCTAACCAACACACGGCCATCACTGGCATCCAGGCAGAACCGGCTTTCATCAGAAAACACAACAGATCTCCACTCCATCCTCCAATGAGCTCTAGCTTGATACCACTGAGGTCGCAAACAGCAGTGGTTTGGAGTAAGTGGAATGCACGCTACAGGTCGTCTGGCTAGGAGCTGTCCTTCAAGTAACCGATTTGTAACAGTTCGTTGTGTCACTGTGGTGGCAACTGCAGCTCGAATTGCTGCCGCAGACGCGGTACGATGCGCCACGGCCATTCGCGGCGGTCTTCCTTCTCAGTAGTGCCACGTGGCAGGCCGGAACCCGGTCTTCTTGAGGCAGTACCTTCCCTTGACCACCGCTACCAAAAATCATGCACAGTGGCTACATTCCTGCCAAGTCGTTCTGCAATATTGCGGAACGAAGATCCACCTTCTCGTAGCCCTATTACACGACCTCGTTCAAACTCCGTGAGCTGTTGATAATGGCTTCTTCGTCTTCTTAAAGGCATTCTTGACTAACATCAACACACTACGTCGAATCTCAACGATAACTAACGCTCACGAACGTTACAGCGCGTATTTACAGCAAACCTGCTTTTCATGTTCCGAGGGGCGGTACTAGCTCCACACGTATGCGCCGAGTGCAAAATTTGCATAGACGTCATCTTACAGATGTACTCTCACCACCTACCAACTGTCGTTTATCTAACACAACCCCTTCTTGGTGTTGGGATTTTTTTTCCGTCAGTGTATGTCAATACAGTGATCCTGATGATTGGCATCATGTACCGAGAACTTTTAATCCAGCCGATTTGCCCTCACAAGTATGAAGCCCGAAAGCACTAGTCAACAGCATAAGCGTAACCACTGGAGGGGGAGGGGAGGGGGTCAGGTCCCCCAGATTTTCAGAGTCGGAGATCCTCATATACATATATGTATATACACTGACGGAAAAAAATCCCAACACCATGAAGGGGTTGTGTTAGATAAACGACAGTTGGTAGGCGGTGAGAGTACATCTGTAAGATGACGTCTATGCAAATTTTGCGCTCGGCGCCTACGTGTGGCGCTAGTAGCGCCCCTCGGAACATGCAAAGCAGGTTTGCTGTAAATACGCGCTGTAACGTTCGTGAGCGTTAGTTATCGTTGAGATTCGACGTAGGGTGTTGATGTTAGTCAAGAATGCCTTTAAGAAGACGAAGAAGCCATTATCAACAGCTCACGGAGTTTGAACGAGGTCGTGTAATAGGGCTACGAGAAGGTGGATTTTCTTTCCGCAATATTGCAGAACGACTTGGCAGGAATGTAGCCACTGCGCATGATTGTTGGCAGCGGTGGTCAAGGGAAGGTACTGCCTCAAGAAGACCGGGTTCTGGCCGGCCACGTGGCACTACTGAGAAGGAAGACCGCCGCGTATGGCCGTGGCGCATCGTACCGCGTCTGCGGCAGCAATTCGAGCTGCAGTTGCCACCACAGTGACACAACGAGCTGTTACAAATCGGTTACTTGAAGGACAGCTCTTAGCCAGACGCCCTGTAGCGTGCATTCCACTTACTCCAAACCACTGTCGTTTGTGACGTCAGTGGTGTCAAGCTAGAGCTCATTGGAGGACGGAGTGGAGTTCTGTTGTGTTTTCTGATGAAAGCCGGTTCTGCCTGTGTGCCAGTGATGGCCGTGTGTTGGGTAGAAGGAGGCCAGTTGAGCGCCTGCAACCAACCTGTCTGCGGCCGAGACGCACTGGACCTACACCTGGAGTTATGGTCTGGGGAGCAATTTCCTATGACAGCAGGAGCACTCTCGTGGTTATCCCACGCACCCTGACGGCACAGTTGTACGCCGGTCTGGTGATTCAACCTGTTGTGCTGCCATTCATGAACAGCATTCCAGGGGGTGTTTTGCAACAGGATAACGCTCGCCCGCATACCGCTGTTGTAACCCAACATGCTCTACAAAGTGTCGACATGTTGCCGTGGCCTGCTAGATCACCAGATCTTTCACCAATCGAGCACGTATGGGACATCATTGGACGACAACTCCAGCGTCACCCCAACCAGCATTAACCGTCCTTGTATTGACCGACCAAGTGGAACTCCATCCCACAAACTGACATCCAGCACCTGTACGACACAATGCACGAACGCGAACGTTTGCGTGCTCGCATTCAACATTCTGGCGGTTACACCGGTTATTAATGTACCAGCATTTCACATTTAAAATGGCTCTTCTCGCGCTTACATTAAGCTGTGATCTTGAAACCTTAATCGATTAAATATATTCCCTATACAAATGTATTGCCGCCATTTCATTCCTCTACAACTATTTTTTCGTGGTGTTGGGATTTTTTTTGTCAGTGTATATAATATGTGTATGTGTGATCGGACCCCCCGATATTTTGAAACATGGTTACGCCGCTGGCCAATAGAAAATGGTGGTAGGTACATGAGTTGCTGAAGAATGATCCGTCAAAAGACCTTGTCAGGAATTCGTAGCCTCCGAGGAAGATGTCACTTTGCAGAAAAAGAAGGTTGTGCTTACCGTTACTGGCATCACGAAATGAGAAAAGACTATCTCCGGACTATTATATTTTTCGCAATACACTAAGGTGATGATAATGATTGGATGAATTAGTACATTCCATCAAACCATATCTTGTAAAGATGATAGAATTAGAGATAAGCTGCCTAGTGGCAAAATTAGACGATCAGAAAACATTTTATTGAAATTGGTGCAGTTAGAAAGTTTTTCTGCACCCAAACTCGTGAAAGGAATGCCTGTATTCAAGGACGAGAATGAGCTTTTGAGTTTTAAAACGAAACTTCCCAAAGTGAAGAGAGCAAACAGTTCCAAAATCCTATTTTATTGCCTTCAAACATTATAGTCTCGAGATTTATCTCGGAAGAACTTCGCCGCTCATTGCATGCTGGCTTTCGAACGTCGCTTTCAAGACTTAAAAAAAACTACTGGGTTTCCGGATTGAGAAAATAAGCGAAACGAATAATTTGTAAGTGTATTATTTGCAAGCGACACAAAGTTAATCCTTTGAAAGTGTCATTCTCACCATTGTCCAAAGACCAAATAAAACATACACAAGCTTTTGTGGTTTCAGGAGTGGACTAGACCGGACTACTTAAGATATCGGGAAAAGTCGTGGATCATCATCTTTACATGTGCCGTATACCGTGCAATGCACATTTAGAACTCATTACATCCATATCAATATGTACCTTCATTCAGGCTCTTAAAAGGCTCATTACACGTTCTGATAATGATGCCAATTTTGAAGGTGCTAATAATGCTCGCCTGGCATTGACTGGGAATTAGATACCACCGAACAGATTATGGAAGTTCATCCCACCAACTGCAGCATGGTGGAGAGGAGGATGGTGGGAGCGAATTATCAGAATGTTAAGAGAACCGTTACGGCGAGTCTTCGGTAAGTCCAGAGTGGACTATGAAGAACTGTACACAATAATCTGCGTTTACGAAGGGTTGTGTAAATTAAAGGCCGTTAATTTATTTATGAAACCAGTGATTCTTCATTCAAATGAGTTGTTACCTTTAACACCGGCAACATTTCTTCAAGGAATACCCAACAATGAAACACTGGACCTAGATATCATAGATAAATCTACGTTAGCTTGGCGATCTAGATCTTTACAAGCAACAAAGCTTCAGAAATGATTACATAGTGTTCCTTGTTCATCGTGGTTCAAAGGAGAAATAACAGCGTAGAGGTTGGGGATATAGTGCTTTAAGGGGATACGTCTGCAAAACTCATTTCTTGGCCGCTTAGTATTGTACTAGAAGTGTTCCATGGGAATGACAGAATATTCAGATTCGCGAAACTGAAAACATAGCAGGGGGAAAAACGTCCCTTTTTAGGTATCTTCCAGAAATGATGTGTACTCACTTAAATCAAAGCAGACAGAGTGAAAGAGATGCATCTTGAAGCAAAACGAGCAGCTTTAGAAAAGTCTACACTACTAGAATAGAGCGCAAGATACTATCTGCCTAGACTTACGATCTGTACACTATTTTAATTTCTGGACTTGTAGTGAAAACTTTTAATTGATAGTATGCCGCAGTTTTAAGCTGTGCGAAATTGCTAGGTAGGATTATGTTGAAAAATATAATCTGTTTATTTGTTACTTTCTCTGTACTGGTTAATGGCAACGCGCTAAATGTACATAAGCCACTACAAAATGAAAGATCAGTTGTCATCAAGCTAGAATTGGACTTCCTCCGTAATGATGTTTCTCATCTTATGACGAAAAAATGCTTCATGTCAAATCGTTCAAGTTCACTTTCATTCTAGTAAGTGTTATTTTCAACTTTAGGCTTAACTAAATTAGCTTTCATCGCTTTTTGTTTCTACAGAAAGAGGTAATGCCTCTAGGAAGAATATAATGCCTAAGTTTTCTCCTGGGATAGGTAAACCAGGACACTCAACCATTAGAGGACATCCCCATCGTATCTGCTTGGAAATGCTTGAAAACTTTGCATTTTCTCAATGGTATAAACCGACAGCGCTCAATGCTGCAGGAACTAGGAAAGGAATATATATATGAAAAACTTCATTTCAACTCCAAATCACAACATAATGAACACACAAAACAACAAGGAAAAACCCCTCTAAACAACCCAGAAGCAAACCACAGAACCACACAACAATCAAAAGGAAACTTCAAACTTCAAACAACAACAGTAAAAATGACTACGTTTTGTTTTTGTATTCATTTTTACAGTGGTTCTTTGAAGTTTCCTTTTGCTTGTTGTGTGGTTCTGTGGTTTGCTTTTGGGTTGTTTAGAGGGGTTTTCCTTGTTGTTTTGTGTGTTCATGATGTTGTGATTTGGAGTTGACATGAAGTTTTTCATATACACTGAAGAGCAATTCAATTAGAGATACCTGTCTAACAACGTGTAGCACCACCTTTCGCCCTGTGAATGCGGCGATTCATCTCGGCATGGACTCGACAAGACACCGGAAGCGTTGGGAAGCCATACGGATCCACGACCCCTGAACAAGCACACACAGTTCACGAAGATTTGATGGAGGGGGGTCAGAGCCTCGAACATCTCTCTCGATGGCATCCCAGATGTGCTCGATGGGATTGAGGTCAGGTGACCTAGCTGGCCAAGGAAGCGAGGTCACGTCGGTGGAGTGTTCATCCAACCATTCGGATACAATTCGGGAGCGATGGCACGGTGCATTGTCTTGTTGCAGGATGAGGTCCCCAGTGGGATGTTGAAGACGCACAAACGGGTGAAAATGGTTGTCCAGGATATCCCGGTAACGTTGACTTGTGAGGGACGATGTCACACGTACCAGGGGTCCCACTTCTGCCTTCGTAAACAGTCCCCAGACGAGAATGCCACCCCCACCAGCTTGACGAGTACCCTGCTGGCAAGAAGGATCCATCGCTTCATGTGGTTTGCGCCGTACTCGTATCCTGCCATCTGCACGTACCAACGTGAATCTCGACTCATCAGTCCAGGCAACATTTCCCCACTTGTCTGGGATCCAGTGGCGATGTTCCCGCGCCCATGGCAATCTTTGCACCCTGTGATGTGCGGTCAGCAGCGGTACCCTCGTGGGACGATGGCTTCTGTACCCCATAGCAAGGAGATGGTTCTGGATGGTGTGGCTGCTTACACGTTTTTGTGCACCAGCGTTAAATTGCCGAGTGATTTCTTGCATTGTGGTCCTTCTATCCGCTGTTAAAATGCGAGCTAGCCGACGATGACCCCGCTCATCTACACGCTGTTATCCACGCCAGTTGGCTCTTGCAGGGATGGTTTTACCGGGTTCAATGTACTCACGGTGCACCCGTGACACAGTGGCTCGTGAAAATCCCAGAGCCTGCACGACTTCCGAGATGAAGTGACCCATTCGTCGGGCCTCGACAGTTTTCCCACGATCAAATGCGTTTAGATCCTTCGTCTTACCCATACTGCGTCCGACTCTTACTGATTCCCGTCGCATCACTCCTTATATTGTCGGATCGCTGCATACGTCATGTCGTTTCCGTTTACAGGGCCTCCCACATCGCCACATTTGCATAACGCCAGCTGTCTCTATTGCAATTGCTCTTCAGTGTATATTCCTTTAATAGTTCCTGCAGCATTGAGCGGAACTGGAGGGTTTTTGTAATATTGAGCTTATTACTCTTTCTTCATTTAATATGTATATATATATATATATATATATATTTCATCTCAGCTTCTCTGAGCCGGTTTGCGAATTTAAAATTAATATTGGATAATTGTTAAAAGGATCGGTATTACCCACGTGCTTTCAAATTTTCCAGGTGAAAAATTTTCCTTTCAGGAGGTGCAGTAGTGCTTTCTCTTGCTCACCGTGTCTCGGCTTCGGAGTTATATTTGAAAACCTATTTGGAGCGGATAGCTAATGTAACTATCAAGAATGTTCAAGTGCTTTTTTGTTCTTGTTGGCCAGAGTTTCTCGCTAGGAGCTTTAAGTGTACATATGTACATTTGTTAGGCACGATATCTTCGCTTCTAGAACCACACGAAAAAATTCGATACTAAGTGTATAGCTGAAGCATGACTAAGGTTTTACATGCATTATTCATATTTTTATAACGCAAAATGTTTACTCTGTGCAGCGTAAACATACATTTGCATTTTCAGCCATATTTGAACTTTCAGCAGCCGGATTTGAAAAATTCTTGGACGTCGGACAGTTTAAATCATTCGAATTAATGATAGTTTAGTATTTACTTCCTTTTCCATATCACCTATGATACGTGAAACTCACATACGAGACTTTGTGTGATTTTTACTTATAGCACATTTGATACCGGAATCTGCACCAACCGCTTTCCAGTACCACTCAGTACTTGTGCCGAATCTGAACAAAGATATCTGACGCACGGCTTGATGTCATGGATCATTATCATATAAAATTGCCCTCAAGGCGGATCCAGAAGTTTACTTTAGGGGGAAGAGACGGATACTCTCGTCTAATATGAAAAAAGAAAATGGAGACTAAAGAAGATATCGTCGGATAGTATTAATATTAATCACATATTTTCTATTTCTTCAGGTGGACAGTTTTCCGGTTAGGTGGCCTAACTGATCGTTTGAATTTAACAGAATATCTTCGCATTCATGTGTGAAATTAGAAAATTTCCTTTTGTAGCGCGTGACTGATAGCATGACGAAGTTTAGTAATAACTTTTCCAGCTTTTCTTGATGTGATATTTCTCCAGTGGATAAAATAAGTAAGTGTGTATTAGGTACATTGCTTTAGCATGATTCAAACTGCAATTGTTTCTGTTACGTTAGTCAGTATGAGCACCAAAACTTTGTTTTAAAGGATTTTTATTGAGACGTACAATTCTGAAAAGCATTTCCTCGAGAAGCATATAATTCCACCACCATTGAAATGATGTCGCAGTATGTTTGTATGTATGTATGTACACAAACTCTTCTGTAGTCTCCGTTTTCTTTTTTTAGATTAGACGAGAGTATCCGGCCCTTCCTTCTAAATTAAGCTTCTGGATCTGCCTTGAGGGCAATTTTATATGATAATGATCCATGACATCAAGTCGTGCGTCAGACATCTTTGTTCAGATTCGGTACAAGTACTGAGTGGTACTGGAAAGCGGTTGGTGCATATTCCGGAAATGAAATGTGCTATAAGTAAAAAATCACACGGAGTCTCGAATGTGAGTTTCATGTACGTTATATTTTACCAATCGTATCTTGTTCAGGCTCCAGGAAGTGATATCATAGGTGATATAGAAAAGGGAATAAATGCTTTTTAATTACAGAATCCTTTGAGAGATTTATAACTTTATGTCATGTAATCACATGGCTTTTTTTTCATGTTTCAGAACTAGATATCGATGGAAAACAGGAAATTATGCACTTCTTCTGAGTGCGCTATCCATTCACCCTTTTTCTTTTTGTCGTTTAACGATTCCCATGGGTTCTGAGTAGTCGCCCATCTTTAATTGAAGACTGGGAGTAATAAAAAATAACTAAACCAAAGGACAAACACAACGCCCATATCTCAATTGGATTCGAGTCCAGCTCTCGGCTACGCATGAAAACCTTTGAAGGAATTCCTTATCATCTCTGGTTTGTTATTATTTTTTTATTGGAGGTTTAACGAACACCATGAGCAACTCAATGGGCTATAAGCAGTCTCCCGTCTCTAATTTAGGGCCACTGACTCCAGGGAAGGGAGAGAGCCAGTGCTGTAAGACAAAACACAACATCCAAGCCTCACCGGGATTCGAACCCGGACCCATCTCGGACGAATGAGCAGAAGCCATCGCTTAGACCACTGCGCCACAGGGGTGGCCTGGTTTATTGCAGTTTGGTACAGCAAATAGGAAAGAACAGAAAATATCTGTCATTGCAGACTGCCCTGTATAGATGGAGAAAGCCTGTTGCTCTTTGATGCAAGACTTATGCAAGACTTGTAAAGCAGAGTTTCTGCTACAATTATTCGGATCAAGAACCAAACTGAAAAAAACAGCTTAAATGCAGAATAAAATAAGCAATGATTTAAGAAAGAACTGTCAGTGTCGATATAAGTAAGGTCATCACTGCACTTGCTCCGAAAGAAAAATTGAGTGCAGGTACGGAGGTGAATCTACACTGACACTGAAAAGACGACGGAAAAACAGAAATCACTCAACGACCATTTAACCGATTAAGACTTAATTTCAATGCCAGATGTGCTGCGATAAATGCCGCACGTTGACAATGAATGGACGAAATTAGTCATGAACAATGTCATTTACGGCCAGAAGCTTGAGACTAGTAAATAACATTTGACAAGCCTTTGGAAACTTACCATATGTCATGTATGGTCACCTATGTAAGTAATTCAGGTTAGACAGCAACTGCTCATGCAGAGAATGCAACTGTACAGAAGTTCTAGGAGCAGCAATGTCCACTCATGATTCAGAGAAAATTACAGTATTATAAGGAATATAGAGAGAAAAAATGATTGGCCACCCATATCCTTCGATCATCCCAGATATTCGGCGCTTTTTGGCCCATTGAGGCCCATGCACCAATAAACCCAAATCAACCGACCAATCCCAGACATTCTCATTGGGAGCTAACTATTTCAGTATGGTGCTTTGCTCTAAGTAGTCATGCAGTAAGCGAACTCCGGGGTGACGGCCACTAAAAGTATGCCAGTACACGCTGCTCCTACAAACAGGCCAACGTCAGGTTGAAGATTTCATTTCGGTATCACGGCGCTGTCTGTTTGAATATGGCGTTTGCACTAGAAATTTTCTACACAAAAGCTCATTTTGATAGCTTACTGCTGTCACCTTTTTTTATTAGAGAATGAAGAAAGGTCTGCGTCGCCACTGACCTGCTGCCTCCCCACAGCATGAACACGCCTCCTCCAAAACTGATCCTTTCTACGACGTTAGAGAGGTGGGGAGATCTACATTCTTCGTCCCTCCAGATGAAGGGTTATCTGAAAGTTTGTTGGACATTGAATCGTGATTCACCCATGAACACGACAGTGACTCATTGCACTTAATGTCGGATATGGAAACGGATTGATTTACGCACCAGAATTCGTCGCGCTGTTATTTAGGATTTTATGTTTTGTCTTTAACTTTTGAGCAACAGTGGAGAAACTTGCACTTTTGAAAAATAATTCCATAGAAATTTACGTACACTCTTTGAGATTTTTGAGAATTTCTAAACTCATAAAGTACTACAGGCAAAACATATGTGGAAATATTCGTTATTTACTGTCCTACGTCCACCCTTCGCGCGTCAGAGAGGTCTTAATAATGATGAACGAGCTTGGAAACATGTATTCCTCTCTCTTGCCCTCTGTTTTTAGTTATTGCTTTAAGGGTTTAGCGAACCCTGTGAGCATCCAAGGCCATAAGGAGTGAGACGTCCCTAATTTGGGGCCACTAGCTCTAGTGAAGAGATGAAGTCAGCGCCGTATGCTTCATCTGGTATCCCAGTCCCCGTCCAACTCGAATTATTAGCCACACATTACAGCGCCTCTGACCATATGTCCTATAAACTTATTGCATTTGATACTCAGTCACGAGGGCAGCGCCTGATCCTTTCTAAACGTCATAAGAAGCTGCGAAGTGTTTTGAGCGAAAAATAGCCCTTAATCAGTTAGTACTTCGAAATATGTGCACGGTTCTCAGCGTGAAAGTATCGCAGTTGCGGAGTGGTAAGCGCTGGCTTCTGACTATTCGTCCGAGATGGGTCCGGATTCGAATCCCGGTGATGCATGGATGCTCTTTCCCTTCGTTGGAACCAATGACCCTAAATTAGGGATGGATGACTGCTTGTAGTCACCGAATTGCTCACGGTAGTCGTTAAACTCGAAAACAACAACAAAGTATCGCAGTTTCAACGGATGATTGACCGGACTAGGACAGACTTGTACAACCGATGGTTGCCTGAACTAGGGTATGGTTGTAGAACCGATGATCCGCTGATCACTGGAGGTCCCTGATTGAGTGAAAGGATTCCTCATGCTAAAGAGATTATTTTTCTCAGTACGAACCTTCCAAAAATGCAATTACCCGTAATTTAGCATAATGAATACGTATTAGGCCATTCATGGTATGTTTCCTCTACTATCAAAATATGTCCTATAAACTTATTGCATTTGATAACAAGAAGTGTGTGTGTGTGTGTGTGTGTGTGTGTGTGTGTGTGTTTGCCATCAGAACACAGCTAAAAAATAGTAAACATTCTGAAATTGTTAATGAACACTTGAGCACATTCGAAACGGAAACCGGCCGTCGCTTGGCGCAGTGGTCTCAACGCTGGCTTCTGACCATTCGTCCGAGATGGGTACAGGTTCGAATATCCCGGTGAGGCATGTTGCGTTTGTCTTATATGACACCGGCTTTCTACCTTCCCTGAAACTGGTGGCCTTACAAAGGGGCCGGGCGACCTGTTACAGCCCACTGAGTTGATCACGGTGGTCGTTAACACTCCCCCCGATAAAAAACGCAAAAAAACCGGAAACCTATTACTTCTAAATACCTTTAAACACCATCCTGAAATGAAATTCTCACCCTTGACAGTCTCATCGAAGAGACCACTGATAGAACCCGGATGATAACAAAATTAAAGCAGGAAACGTTTCTCACATTTTGACTAAGGACAACTAACCTCCGATGACAGTAAAAATACTTCAGATTTTAAAGCCATTCTCGTCGAAATTGTCGTGCGATGAGAAAGTTGTTCTGCAGTTTCTTCTATAAAAACAAAGAATGGAAATCGATTCCGCTTAATGGATGAATACGTCACTTGTAAACTCCGTTCAATGAGAGCTGAATTTAAAAACAATAGAACAGAAATTATGTACAGTTTTAGAATGTGTATTTTGCATGTGTATGTTTACTTAATGTTTAAGACAACATCAAGTTTCTATAAGAGCTGTTTTACATCATATTTTAATAGTTTATTACATAAATATGAACCTCTCAGTGGCGGCTCGTGGGTTATTTAAATGGGGGTTCACAATACATAAACTGTAAAAATTAAATTTTTAGTAACGACATAACGTACAGGTTAAAATACATTTCTGTTTCTACAAGTAAAAAAAAGCAATGCAACTAAAAGAAGAAAACAAGCACTCATACGAAGAAAAACTGTAACATTCGACTTTGTACAAAGGCAGATTCTTTTATAATAGTGCTTACGATTTACTTCAAAGGTAAACTTTCAAAGGGAATGAGGATTACTCAAGTGAAATTATTGTAAATTAAGTCAATCCGACTGTCTCTTTTTGAGGCAAACAAATCAATAACATATTCGTGGAATTTACGTATGTCATTTATCATGTTTTTTTCAATTGCGAGCATGGCTAAAGCGCTCAGTCTGTCCTCACTCATGATGCTTCTTAATAATGTCTTAACTCGTTTTAAAGTTCAGAAGCATCTCTCGGCCTCAGCAGTTGTCATTGGAATAGTAGAAATATTTAGCAACAGTTTGTAGGTCTCCGAGAACGTAGTTTGTCATTGGAATAGTAGAAATAATTAGCAACAGTTTGTAGGTCTCCGAGAACGTAGTTTGTCATTGGAATAGTAGAAATAATTAGCAACAGTTTGTAGGTCTCCGAGAACGTAGTTTGTCATTGGAACAGTAGAAATAATTAGCAACATTTTGTAGGTCTCCGAGAACGTAGTTTGTCATTGGAAAAGTAGAAATAATTAGCAACAGTTTGTAGGTCTCCGAGAACGTAGTTTGTCAATGGAATAGTAGAAATAATTAGCAACAGTTTGTAGGTCTCCGAGAACGTAGTTTGTCAATGGAATAGTAGAAATAATTAGTAACAGTTTGTAGGTCTCCGAGAACGTAGTTTGTCAATGGAATAGTAGAAATAATTAGGAACAGTTTGTAGGTCTCCGAGAACGTAGTTTGTCAATGGAATAGTAGAAATAATTAGCAACAGTTTGTAGGTCTCCGAGAACGTAGTTTGTCAATGGAATAGTAGAAATAATTAGCAACAGTTTGTAGGTCTCCGAGAACGTAGTTTGTCATTGGAATAGTAGAAATAATTAGCAACAGTTTGTAGGTCTCCGAGAACGTAGTTTGTCATTGGAATAGTAGAAATAATTAGCAACAGTTTGTAGGTCTCCGAGAACGTAGTTTGTCAATGGAATAGTAGAAATAATTAGCAACAGTTTGTAGGTCTCCGAGAACGTAGTTTGTCATTGGAATAGTAGAAATAATTAGCAACAGTTTGTAGGTCTCCGAGAACGTAGTTTGTCATTGGAATAGTAGAAATAATTAGCAACAGTTTGTAGGTCTCCGAGAACGTAGTTTGTCAATGGAATAGTAGAAATAATTAGCAACAGTTTGTAGGTCTCCGAGAACGTAGTTTGTCAATGGAATAGTAGAAATAATTAGCAACAGTTTGTAGGTCTCCGAGAACGTAGTTTGTCATTGGAATAGTAGAAATAATTAGCAACAGTTTGTAGGTCTCCGAGAATCATAGTTTGTTATGGAATTGTAGAAATAATTAGCAACAGTTTGTAGGTCTCCGAGAACGTAGTTTGTCAATGGAATAGTAGAAATAATTAGCAACAGTTTGTAGGTCTCCGAGAACGTAGTTTGTCAATGGAATAGTAGAAATAATTAGCAACAGTTTGTAGGTCTCCGAGAACGTAGTTTGTCAATGGAATAGTAGAAATATTTAGCAACAGTTTGTAGGTCTCCGAGAACGTAGTTTGTCAATGGAATAGTAGAAATAATTAGCAACAGTTTGTAGGTCTCCGAGAACGTAGTTTGTCAATGGAATAGTAGAAATAATTAGCAACAGTTTGTAGGTCTCCGAGAACGTAGTTTGTCATTGGAATAGTAGAAATAATTAGCAACAGTTTGTAGGTCTCCGAGAACGTAGTTTGTCAATGGAATAGTAGAAATAATTAGCAACAGTTTGTAGGTCTCCGAGAACGTAGTTTGTCAATGGAATAGTAGAAATAATTAGCAACAGTTTGTAGGTCTCCGAGAACGTAGTTTGTCATTGGAATAGTAGAAATAATTAGCAACAGTTTGTAGGTCTCCGAGAACGTAGTTTGTCAATGGAATAGTAGAAATAATTAGCAAAAGTTTGTAGGTCTCCGAGAACGTAGCTTGTCATTGGAATAAAAGAAATAATTAGCAACAGTTTGTAGGTCTCCGAGAACGTAGTTTGTCATTGGAATAGTAGAAATAATTAGCAACAGTTTGTAGGTCTCCGAGAACGTAGTTTGTCATTGGAATAGTAGAAATAATTAGCAACAGTTTGTAGGTCTCCGAGAACGTAGTTTGTCATTGGAATAGTAGAAATAATTAGCAACAGTTTGTAGGTCTCCGAGAACGTAGTTTGTCATTGGAATAGTAGAAATAATTAGCAACAGTTTGTAGGTCTCTGAGAACGTAGTTTGTCATTGGAATAGTAGAAATAATTGGGAACAGTTTGTAGGTCTCCGAGAACGTAGTGTGTCAATGGAATAGTAGAAATACCTAGCAACAGTTTGTAGGTCTCCGAGAACGTAGTTTGTCATTGGAATAGTAGAAATAATTAGCAACAGTTTGTAGGTCTCCGAGAACGTAGTTTGTCAATGGAATAGTAGAAATAATTAGCAACAGTTTGTAGGTCTCCGAGAACGTAATTTGTCAATGGAATAGTAGAAATAATTAGCAACAGTTTGTAGGTCTCCGAGAACGTAGTTTGTCAATGGAATAGTAGAAATAATTAGCAACAGTTTGTAGGTCTCCGAGAACGTAGTTTGTCAATGGAATAGTAGAAATAATTAGCAACAGTTTGTAGGTCTCCGAGAACGTAGTTTGTCATTGGAATAGTAGAAATAATTAGCAACAGTTTGTAGGTCTCCGAGAACGTAGTTTGTCATTGGAATAGTAGAAATAATTAGCAACAGTTTGTAGGTCTCCGAGAACGTAGTTTGTCAATGGAATAGTAGAAATAATTAGCAACAGTTTGTAGGTCTCCGAGAACGTAGTTTGTCAATGGAATAGTAGAAATAATTAGCAACAGTTTGTAGGTCTCCGAGAACGTAGTTTGTCAATGGAATAGTAGAAATAATTAGCAACAGTTTGTAGGTCTCCGAGAACGTAGTTTGTCATTGGAATAGTAGAAATAATTAGCAACAGTTTGTAGGTCTCCGAGAACGTAGTTTGTCATTGGAATAGTAGAAATAATTTAGCAACAGTTTGTAGGTCTCCGAGAACGTAGTTTGTCAATGGAATAGTAGAAATATTTAGCAACAGTTTGTAGGTCTCCGAGAACGTAGTTTGTCAATGGAATAGTAGAAATAATTAGCAACAGTTTGTAGGTCTCCGAGAACGTAGTTTGTCAATGGAATAGTAGAAATAATTAGCAACAGTTTGTAGGTCTCCGAGAACGTAGTTTGTCATTGGAATAGTAGAAATAATTAGCAAACAGTTTGTAGGTCTCCGAGAACGTAAGTTTGTCAAGGAAATAGTAGAAATAATTAGCATATGTTTGTAGGTCTCCGAGAACGTAGCTTGTCATTGGAATAAAAGAAATTAATTAGCAACAGTTTGTAGGTCTCCGAGAACGTAGTTTGTCAATGGAATAGTAGAAATAATTAGCAACAGTTTGTAGGTCTCTGAGAACGTAGTTTGTCATTGGAATAGTAGAAATAATTACACAGTTTGTAGGTCTCTGAGAACGTAGTTTGTCATTGGAATAGTAGAAATAATTAGCAACAGTTTGTAGGTCTCTGAGAACGTAGTTTGCGATTGGAATAGTAGAAATAATTGGGAACATTTTGTAGGTCTCCGAGAACGTAGTGTGTCAATGGAATAGTAGAAATAATTAGCAACAGTTTGTAGGTCTCCGAGAACGTAGTTTGTCAATGGAATAGTAGAAATAATTAGCAACAGTTTGTAGGTCTCCGAGAACGTAGTTTGTCAATGGAATAGTAGAAATAATTAGCAACAGTTTGTAATGTCTCCGAGAACGTAGTTTGTCATTGGAATAGTAGAAATCATTAGCAACAGTTTGTAGGTCTCCGAGAACCTTGTTTGTCTTTGGAATAGTAGAAATAATTAGCAACAGTTTGTAGGTCTCCGAGAACGTAGTTTGTCATTGGAATAGTAGAAATAATTAGCAACAGTTTGTAGGTCTCCGAGAACGTAGTTTGTCATTGGAATAGTAGAAATAATTAGCAACAGTTTGTAGGTCTCCGAGAACGTAGTTTGTCATTGGAATAGTAGAAATAATTAGCAACAGTTTGTAGGTCTCAGAGAACGTAGTTTGTCATTGGAATAGTAGAAATATTTAGCAACAGTTTGTAGGTTCCCGAAAACGTAGTGTGTCAATGGAATAGTACAAATACCTAGCAACAGTTTGTAGGTCTCCGAGAACGTAGTTTGTCAATGGAATAGTAGAAATAATTAGCAACAGTTTGTAGGTCTCCGAGAACGTAGTTTGTCAATGGAATAGTAGAAATAATTAGCAACAGTTTGTAGGTCTCCGAGAACGTAGTTTGTCAATGGAATAGTAGAAATAATTAGCAACAGTTTGTAGGTCTCCGAGAACGTAGTTTGTCATTGGAATAGTAGAAATAATTAGCAACAGTTTGTAGGTCTCCGAGAACGTAGTTTGTCAATGGAATAGTAGAAATAATTAGCAACAGTTTGTAGGTCTCCGAGAACGTAGTTTGTCATTGGAATAGTAGAAATAATTAGCAACAGTTTGTAGGTCTCCGAGAACGTAGTTTGTCATTGGAATAGTAGAAATAATTAGCAACAGTTTGTAGGTCTCCGAGAACGTAGTTTGTCATTGGAATAGTAGAAATAATTAGCAACAGTTTGTAGGTCTCCGAGAACGTAGTTTGTCAATGGAATAGTAGAAATAATTAGCAACAGTTTGTAGGTCTCCGAGAACGTAGTTTGTCAATGGAATAGTAGAAATAATTAGCAACAGTTTGTAGGTCTCCGAGAACGTAGTTTGTCAATGGAATAGTAGAAATAATTAGCAACAGTTTGTAGGTCTCCGAGAACGTAGTTTGTCAATGGAATAGTAGAAATAATTAGCAACAGTTTGTAGGTCTCCGAGAACGTAGTTTGTCAATGGAATAGTAGAAATAATTAGCAACAGTTTGTAGGTCTCCGAGAACGTAGTTTGTCATTGGAATAGTAGAAATAATTAGCAACAGTTTGTAGGTCTCCGAGAACGTAGTTTGTCAATGGAATAGTAGAAATAATTAGCAACAGTTTGTAGGTCTCCGAGAACGTAGTTTGTCAATGGAATAGTAGAAATATTTAGCAACAGTTTGTAGGTCTCCGAGAACGTAGTTTGTCAATGGAATAGTAGAAATAATTAGCAACAGTTTGTAGGTCTCCGAGAACGTAGTTTGTCAATGGAATAGTAGAAATAATTAGCAACAGTTTGTAGGTCTCCGAGAACGTAGTTTGTCATTGGAATAGTAGAAATTATTAGCAACAGTTTGTAGGTCTCCGAGAACGTAGTTTGTCAATGGAATAGTAGAAATAATTAGCAACAGTTTGTAGGTCTCCGAGAACGTAGTTTGTCATTGGAATAGTAGAAATAATTAGCAACAGTTTGTAGGTCTCTGAGAACGTAGTTTGTCAATGGAATAGTAGAAATAATTAGCAACAGTTTGTAGGTCTCCGAGAACGTAGTTTGTCATTGGAATAGTAGAAATAATTAGCAACAGTTTGTAGGTCTCTGAGAACGTAGTTTGCGATTGGACAGTAGAAATAATTGGGAACATTTTGTAGGTCTCCGAGAACGTAGTGTGTCAATGGAATAGTAGAAATACCTAGCAACAGTTTGTAGGTCTCCGAGAACGTAGTTTGTCATTGTAATAGCAGAAATAATTAGCAACAATTTGTAGGTCTCCGAGAACGTAGTTTGTCAATGGCATAGTAGAAATGATTAGCAACAGTTTGTAGGTCTCCGAGAACGTAGTTTGTCAATGGAATAGTAGACATAATTCGTAACAGTTTGAGGTCTCCGAGAACGTAGTTTGTCATTGGAATAGTAGAAATCATTAGCAACAGTTTGTAGGTCTCCGAGAACCTTGTTTGTCTTTGGATTAGTCGAAATAATTAGCAACAGTTTGTAGGTCTCCGAGGAACGTAGTTTGTCATTGGTATAGTAGAAATAATTAGCAACAGTTTTATAGGTCTCCGAGAACGTAGTTTGTCATTGGAATAGTAGAAATAATTAGCAACAGTTTGTAGGTCTCCGAGAACGTAGTTTGTCAATGGAATAGTAGAAATAATTAGCAACAGTTTGTAGGTCTCCGAGAACGTAGTTTGTCAATGGAATAGTAGAAATATTTAGCAACAGTTTGTAGGTCTCCGAGAACGTAGTTTGTCAATCGAATAGTAGAAATAATTAGCAACATTTTGTAGGTCTCCGAGAACGTATTTGTCCATTGGAATAGTAGAAATATTTAGCAAAAGTTTGTAGGTCTCCGGGAACATAGTTTGTCATTGTAATAGTAGAAATATTTAGCAACAGTTTGTAGGTCTCCGAGAACGTAGTTTGTCAATAGAATAGTAGAAATATTTAGCAACAGTTTGTAGGTCTCCGAGAACATAGTTTGTCAATGGAATAGTAGAAATAATTAGCAACAGTTTGTAGGTCTCCGAGAACGTAGTTTGTCAATGGAAAAGTAGAAATGATTAGCAGCAGTTTGTAGGTCTCCGAGAACGTAGTTTGTCATTGGAATTGTAGAAATAATTAGAAACAGTTTGCAGGTCTCCGAGAACGTAGTTTGTCAATGGAATAGTAGAAATAATTAGCATATGTTTGTAGGTCTCCGAGAACGTAGCTTGTCATTGGAATAAAAGAAATTATTAGCAACAGTTTGTAGGTCTCCGAGAACGTAGTTTGTCAATGGAATAGTAGAAATAATTAGCAACAGTTTGTAGGTCTCCGAGAACGTAGTTTGTCATTGGAATAGTAGAAATAATTAGCAACAGTTTGTAGGTCTCTGAGAACGTAGTTTGTCATTGGAATAGTAGAAATAATTAGCAACAGTTTGTAGGTCTCTGAGAACGTAGTTTGTCATTGGAATAGTAGAAATATTTAACAACAGTTTTTAGGTTCCCGAAAACGTAGTGTGTCAATGGAATAGTACAAATACCTAGCAACAGTTTGTAGCTCTTCGAGAACGTAGTTTGTCAATGGAATAGTAGAAATAATTAGCAACAGTTTGTAGGTCTCCGAGAACGTAGTTTGTCAATGGAATAGTAGAAATAATTAGCAACAGTTTGTAGGTCTCCGAGAACGTAGTTTGTCAATGGAATAGTAGAAATAATTGGCAACTATTTGTAGGTCTCCGAGAACGTAGTTTGTCAATGGAATAGTAGAAATAATTAGCAACAGTTTGTAGGTCTCCGAGAACGTAGTTTGTCATTGGAATAGTAGAAATAATTAGCAACAGTTTGTAGGTCTCCGAGAACGTAGTTTGTCATTCGAATAGTAGAAATAATTAGCAACAGTTTGTAGGTCTCCGAGAACGTAGTTTGTCAATGGAATAGTAGAAATAATTAGCAACAGTTTGTAGGTCTCCGAGAACGTAGCTTGTCAATGGAATAGTAGAAATATTTAGCAACAGTTTGTAGGTCTCCGAGAACGTAGTTTGTCAATGGAATAGTAGAAATAATTAGCAACAGTTTGTAGGTCTCCGAGAACGTAGTTTGTCATTGGAATAGTAGAAATATTTAGCAACAGTTTGTAGGTCTCCGGGAACGTAGTTTGTTATTGTAATTGCAGAAATATTTAGCAACAGTTTGTAGGTCTCCGAGAACGTAGTTTGTCAATGGAATAGTAGAAATATTTAGCAACAGTTTGTAGGTCTCCGAGAACGTAGTTTGTCAATGGAATAGTAGAAATAATTAGCAACAGTTTGTAGGTCTCCGAGAACGTAGTTTGTCAATGGAATAGTAGAAATAATTAGCAACAGTTTGTAGGTCTCCGAGAACGTAGTTTGTCAATGGAATAGTAGAAATAATTAGCAACAGTTTGTAGGTCTCCGAGAACGTAGTTTGTCAATGGAAAAGTAGAAATGATTAGCAACAGTTTGTAGGTCTCCGAGAACGTAGTTTGTCATTGGAATAGTAGAAATAATTAGAAACAGTTTGTAGGTCTCAGAGAACGTAGTTTGTCAATGGAATAGTAGAAATAATTAGCAAATGTTTGTAGGTCTCCGAGAACGTAGCTTGTCATTGGAATAAAAGAAATTATTAGCAACAGTTTGTAGGTCTCCGAGAACGTAGTTTGTCAATGGAATAGTAGAAATAATTAGCAACAGTTTGTAGGTCTCCGAGAACGTAGTTTGTCATTGGAATAGTAGAAATAATTAGCAACAGTTTGTAGGTCTCCGAGAACGTAGTTTGTCAATGGAATAGTAGAAATAATTAGCAACAGTTTGTAGGTCTCCGAGAACGTAGTTTGTCATTGGAACAGTAGAAATAATTAGAAACAGTTTCTAGGTCTCCGAGAACGTAGTTTGTCATTGGAATAGTAGAAATAATTAGCAACAGTTTGTAGGTCTCAGAGAACGTAGTTTGTCATTGGAATAGTAGAAATATTTAGCAACAGTTTGTAGGTTCCCGAAAACGTAGTGTGTCAATGGAATAGTACAAATACCTAGCAACAGTTTGTAGGTCTCCGAGAACGTAGTTTGTCAATGGAATAGTAGAAATAATTAGCAACAGTTTGTAGGTCTCCGAGAACGTAGTTTGTCAATGGAATAGTAGAAATAATTAGCAACAGTTTGTAGGTCTCCGAGAACGTAGTTTGTCAATGGAATAGTAGAAATAATTAGCAACTATTTGTAGGTCTCCGAGAACGTAGTTTGTCCATGGAATAGTAGAAATAATTAGCAACAGTTTGTAGGTCTCCGAGAACGTAGTTTGTCATTGGAATAGTAGAAATAATTAGCAACAGTTTGTAGGTCTCCGAGAACGTAGTTTGTCATTGGAATAGTAGAAATAATTAGCAACAGTTTGTAGGTCTCCGAGAACGTAGTTTGTCATTGGAATAGTAGAAATAATTAGCAACAGTTTGTAGGTCTCCGAGAACGTAGTTTGTCAATGGAATAGTAGAAATAATTAGCAACAGTTTGTAGGTCTCCGAGAACGTAGTTTGTCAATGGAATAGTAGAAATAATTGGCAACTATTTGTAGGTCTCCGAGAACGTAGTTTGTCCATGGAAAAATGGAAATATTTAGCAACAGTTTGTAGGTCTCTGAGAACGTAGTTTGTCAATGGAATAGTAGAAATGATTAGCAACAGTTTGTAGGTCTCCGAGAACGTAGTTTGTCATTGGAATAGTAGAAATAATTAGAAACAGTTTGTAGGTCTCAGAGAACGTAGTTTGTCAATGGAATAGTAGAAATAATTAGCAACATGTTTGTAGGTCTCCGAGAACGTAGCTTGTCATTGGAATAAAAGAAATTATTAGCAACAGTTTGTAGGTCTCCGAGAACGTAGTTTGTCAGAGGAATAGTAGAAATAATTAGCAACAGTTTGTAGGTCTCCGAGAACGTAGTTTGTCAATGGAATAGTAGAAATAATTAGCAACAGTTTGTAGGTCTCCGAGAACGTAGTTTGTCATTGGAATAGTAGAAATAATTAGCAACAGTTTGTAGGTCTCAGAGAACGTAGTTTGTCATTGGAATAGTAGAAATATTTAGCAACAGTTTGTAGGTCTCCGAGAACGTAGTTTGTCAATGGAATAGTAGAAATACCTGCCAACAGTTTGTAAGTCTCCGAGAACGTAGTTTGTCAATGGAATAGTAGAAATATTTAGCAACAGTTTGTAGGTCTCCGAGAACGTAGTTTGTCATTGGAATAGTAGAAATAATTAGCAACAGTTTGTAGGTCTCCGAGAACGTAGTTTGTCATTGGAATAGTAGAAATAATTAGCAACAGTTTGTAGGTCTCCGAGAACGTAGTTTGTCATTGGAATAGTAGAAATAAATAGCAACAGTTTGTAGGTCTCCGAGAACATAGTTTGTTATTGTAATAGTAGAAATAATTAGCAACAGTTTGTAGGTCTCCGAGAACGTAGTTTGTCAATGGCATAGTAGAAATATTTAGCAACAGTTTGTAGGTCTCTGAGAACGTAGCTTGTCATTGGAATAGTAGAAATAATTAGCCACAATTTGTAGGTCTCTGAGAACGTAATTTGTTATTGAAAGAGTAGAAATAATTAGCAACAGTTTGTAGGTCTCTGAAAACGAAGTTTGTCATTGGAATAGTAAAAATAATTAGCAACAGTTTGTAGGTCTCTGAGAACGTAGTTTGCGATTGGACAGTAGAAATAATTGGGAACATTTTGTAGGTCTCCGAGAACGTAGTGTGTCAATGGAATAGTAGAAATACCTAGCAACAGTTTGTAGGTCTCCGAGAACGTAGTTTGTCATTGGAATAGTAGAAATAATTAGCAACAGTTTGTAGGTCTCCGAGAACGTAGTTTGTCAATGGAATAGTAGAAATACCTAGCAACAGTTTGTAGGTCTCCGAGAACGTAGTTTGTCAATGGAATAGTAGAAATAATTAGCAACAGTTTGTAGGTCTCCGAGAACGTAGTTTGTCAATGGAATAGTAGAAATAATTAGCAACAGTTTGTAGGTCTCCGAGAACGTAGTTTGTCATTGGAATAGTAGAAATAATTAGCAACAGTTTGTAGGTCTCCGAGAACGTAGTTTGTCATTGGAATAGTAGAAATAATTAGCAACAGTTTGTAGGTCTCCGAGAACGTAGTTTGTCATTGGAATAGTAGAAATAATTAGCAACAGTTTGTAGGTCTCCGAGAACGTAGTTTGTCAATGGAATAGTAGAAATATTTAGCAACAGTTTGTAGGTCTCCGAGAACGTAGTTTGTCATTGGAATAGTAGAAATAATTAGCAACAGTTTGTAGGTCTCCGAGAACGTAGTTTGTCATTGGAATAGTAGAAATAATTAGCAACAGTTTGTAGGTCTCCGAGAACGTAGTTTGTCAATGGAATAGTAGAAATAATTGGCAACTAGTTTGTAGGTCTCCGAGAACGTAGTTTGTCAATGGAATAGTAGAAATATTTAGCAACAGTTTGTAGGTCTCCGAGAACGTAGTTTGTCATTGGAATAGTAGAAATAATTAGCAACAATTTGTAGGTCTCCGAGAACGTAGTTTGTCATTCGAATAGTAGAAATAATTAGCAACAGTTTGTAGGTCTCCGAGAACGTAGTTTGTCAATGGAATAGTAGAAATAATTAGCAACAGTTTGTAGGTCTCCGAGAACGTAGTTTGTCATTGGAATAGTAGAAATATTTAGCAACAGTTTGTAGGTCTCCGAGAACGTAGTTTGTCATTGGAATAGTAGAAATAATTAGCAACAGTTTGTAGGTCTCCGAGAACGTAGTTTGTCAATGGAATAGTAGAAATAATTAGCAACAGTTTGTAGGTCTCCGAGAACGTAGTTTGTCAATGGAATAGTAGAAATAATTAGCAACAGTTTGTAGGTCTCCGAGAACGTAGTTTGTCAATGGAATAGTAGAAATAATTAGCAACAGTTTGTAGGTCTCCGAGAACGTAGTTTGTCAATGGAATAGTAGAAATAATTAGCAACAGTTTGTAGGTCTCCGAGAACGTAGTTTGTCATTGGAATAGTAGAAATAATTAGCAACAGTTTGTAGGTCTCCGAGAACGTAGTTTGTCAATGGAATAGTAGAAATAATTAGCAACAGTTTGTAGGTCTCCGAGAACGTAGTTTGTCAATTGGAATAGTAGAAATAATTAGCAACAGTTTGTAGGTCTCCGAGAACGTAGTTTGTCATTGGAATAGTAGAAATAATTAGCAACAGTTTGTAGGTCTCCGAGAACGTAGTTTGTCAATGGAATAGTAGAAATAATTAGCAACAGTTTGTAGGTCTCCGAGAACGTAGTTTGTCAATGGAATAGTAGAAATAATTAGCAACAGTTTGTAGGTCTCCGAGAACGTAGTTTGTCAATGGAATAGTAGAAATAATTAGCAACAGTTTGTAGGTCTCCGAGAACGTAGTTTGTCATTGGAATAGTAGAAATAATTAGCAACAGTTTGTAGGTCTCCGAGAACGTAGTTTGTCAATGGAATAGTAGAAATAATTAGCAACAGTTTGTAGGTCTCCGAGAACGTAGTTTGTCAATGGAATAGTAGAAATAATTAGCAACAGTTTGTAGGTCTCCGAGAACGTAGTTTGTCAATGGAATAGTAGAAATAATTAGCAACAGTTTGTAGGTCTCCGAGAACGTAGTTTGTCAATGGAATAGTAGAAATAATTAGCAACAGTTTGTAGGTCTCCGAGAACGTAGTTTGTCAATGGAATAGTAGAAATAATTAGCAACAGTTTGTAGGTCTCCGAGAACGTAGTTTGTCATTGGAATAGTAGAAATAATTAGCAACAGTTTGTAGGTCTCCGAGAACGTAGTTTGTCATTGGAATAGTAGAAATAATTAGCAACAGTTTGTAGGTCTCCGAGAACGTAGTTTGTCAATGGAATAGTAGAAATAATTAGCAACAGTTTGTAGGTCTCCGAGAACGTAGTTTGTCATTGGAATAGTAGAAATAATTAGCAACAGTTTGTAGGTCTCCGAGAACGTAGTTTGTCATTGGAATAGTAGAAATAATTAGCAACAGTTTGTAGGTCTCCGAGAACGTAGTTTGTCATTGGAATAGTAGAAATAATTAGCAACAGTTTGTAGGTCTCTGAGAACGTAGTTTGCGATTGGACAGTAGAAATAATTGGGAACATTTTGTAGGTCTCCGAGAACGTAGTTTGTCAATGGAATAGTAGAAATAATTAGCAACAGTTTGTAGGTCTCCGAGAACGTAGTTTGTCATTGGAATAGTAGAAATAATTAGCAACAATTTGTAGGTCTCCGAGAACGTAGTTTGTCAATGGAATAGTAGAAATGATTAGCAACAGTTTGTAGGTCTCCGAGAACGTAGTTTGTCAATGGAATAGTAGAAATAATTAGCAACAGTTTGTAGGTCTCCGAGAACGTAGTTTGTCATTGGAATAGTAGAAATAATTAGCAACAGTTTGTAGGTCTCCGAGAACGTAGTTTGTCATTGGAATAGTAGAAATAATTAGCAACAGTTTGTAGGTCTCCGAGAACGTAGTTTGTCATTGGAATAGTAGAAATAATTAGCAACAGTTTGTAGGTCTCCGAGAACGTAGTTTGTCAATGGAATAGTAGAAATAATTAGCAACAGTTTGTAGGTCTCCGAGAACGTAGTTTGTCAATGGAATAGTAGAAATAATTAGCAACAGTTTGTAGGTCTCCGAGAACGTAGTTTGTCAATGGAATAGTAGAAATAATTAGCAACAGTTTGTAGGTCTCCGAGAACGTAGTTTGTCATTGGAATAGTAGAAATAATTAGCAACAGTTTGTAGGTCTCCGAGAACGTAGTTTGTCATTGGAATAGTAGAAATATTTAGCAACAGTTTGTAGGTCTCCGAGAACGTAGTTTGTCATTGGAATAGTAGAAATAATTAGCAACAGTTTGTAGGTCTCCGAGAACGTAGTTTGTCAATGGAATAGTAGAAATAATTAGCAACAGTTTGTAGGTCTCCGAGAACGTAGTTTGTCAATGGAATAGTAGAAATAATTAGCAACAGTTTGTAGGTCTCCGAGAACGTAGTTTGTCAATGGAATAGTAGAAATAATTAGCAACAGTTTGTAGGTCTCCGAGAACGTAGTTTGTCAATGGAATAGTAGAAATAATTAGCAACAGTTTGTAGGTCTCCGAGAACGTAGTTTGTCAATGGAATAGTAGAAATAATTAGCAACAGTTTGTAGGTCTCCGAGAACGTAGTTTGTCATTGGAATAGTAGAAATAATTAGCAACAGTTTGTAGGTCTCCGAGAACGTAGTTTGTCAATGGAATAGTAGAAATAATTAGCAACAGTTTGTAGGTCTCCGAGAACGTAGTTTGTCAATGGAATAGTAGAAATAATTAGCAACAGTTTGTAGGTCTCCGAGAACGTAGTTTGTCATTGGAATAGTAGAAATAATTAGCAACAGTTTGTAGGTCTCCGAGAACGTAGTTTGTCAATGGAATAGTAGAAATAATTAGCAACAGTTTGTAGGTCTCCGAGAACGTAGTTTGTCATTGGAATAGTAGAAATAATTAGCAACAGTTTGTAGGTCTCCGAGAACGTAGTTTGTCAATGGAATAGTAGAAATAATTAGCAACAGTTTGTAGGTCTCCGAGAACGTAGTTTGTCAATGGAATAGTAGAAATAATTAGCAACAGTTTGTAGGTCTCCGAGAACGTAGTTTGTCATTGGAATAGTAGAAATAATTAGCAACAGTTTGTAGGTCTCCGAGAACGTAGTTTGTCATTGGAATAGTAGAAATAATTTAGCAACAGTTTGTAGGTCTCCGAGAACGTAGTTTGTCAATTGAATAGTAGAAATAATTAGCAACAGTTTGTAGGTCTCCGAGAACGTAGTTTGTCAATGGAATAGTAGAAATAATTAGCAACAGTTTGTAGGTCTCCGAGAACGTAGTTTGTCATTGGAATAGTAGAAATAATTAGCAACAGTTTGTAGGTCTCCGAGAACGTAGTTTGTCAATGGAATAGTAGAAATAATTAGCAACAGTTTGTAGGTCTCCGAGAACGTAGTTTGTCAATGGAATAGTAGAAATAATTAGCAACAGTTTGTAGGTCTCCGAGAACGTAGTTTGTCATTGGAATAGTAGAAATAATTAGCAACAGTTTGTAGGTCTCCGAGAACGTAGTTTGTCATTGGAATAGTAGAAATAATTAGCAACAGTTTGTAGGTCTCCGAGAACGTAGTTTGTCATTGGAATAGTAGAAATAATTAGCAACAGTTTGTAGGTCTCCGAGAACGTAGTTTGTCATTGGAATAGTAGAAATAATTAGCAACAGTTTGTAGGTCTCCGAGAACGTAGTTTGTCAATGGAATAGTAGAAATAATTAGCAACAGTTTGTAGGTCTCCGAGAACGTAGTTTGTCAATGGAATAGTAGAAATAATTAGCAACAGTTTGTAGGTCTCCGAGAACGTAGTTTGTCAATGGAATAGTAGAAATAATTAGCAACAGTTTGTAGGTCTCCGAGAACGTAGTTTGTCATTGGAATAGTAGAAATAATTAGCAACAGTTTGTAGGTCTCCGAGAACGTAGTTTGTCAATGGAATAGTAGAAATAATTAGCAACAGTTTGTAGGTCTCCGAGAACGTAGTTTGTCAATGGAATAGTAGAAATAATTAGCAACAGTTTGTAGGTCTCCGAGAACGTAGTTTGTCAATGGAATAGTAGAAATAATTAGCAACAGTTTGTAGGTCTCCGAGAACGTAGTTTGTCAATGGAATAGTAGAAATAATTAGCAACAGTTTGTAGGTCTCCGAGAACGTAGTTTGTCATTGGAATAGTAGAAATAATTAGCAACAGTTTGTAGGTCTCCGAGAACGTAGTTTGTCAATGGAATAGTAGAAATAATTAGCAACAGTTTGTAGGTCTCCGAGAACGTAGTTTGTCATTGGAATAGTAGAAATAATTAGCAACAGTTTGTAGGTCTCCGAGAACGTAGTTTGTCATTGGAATAGTAGAAATAATTAGCAACAGTTTGTAGGTCTCCGAGAACGTAGTTTGTCATTGGAATAGTAGAAATAATTAGCAACAGTTTGTAGGTCTCTGAGAACGTAGTTTGTCATTGGAATAGTAGAAATAATTAGCAACAGTTTGTAGGTCTCCGAGAACGTAGTTTGCGATTGGACAGTAGAAATAATTAGCAACATTTTGTAGGTCTCCGAGAACGTAGTTTGTCAATGGAATAGTAGAAATAATTAGCAACAGTTTGTAGGTCTCCGAGAACGTAGTTTGTCATTGTAATAGTAGAAATAATTAGCAACAATTTGTAGGTCTCCGAGAACGTAGTTTGTCAATGGAATAGTAGAAATGATTAGCAACAGTTTGTAGGTCTCCGAGAACGTAGTTTGTCAATGGAATAGTAGAAATAATTAGCAACAGTTTGTAGGTCTCCGAGAACGTAGTTTGTCATTGGAATAGTAGAAATAATTAGCAACAGTTTGTAGGTCTCCGAGAACGTAGTTTGTCAATGGAATAGTAGAAATAATTAGCAACAGTTTGTAGGTCTCCGAGAACGTAGTTTGTCATTGGAATAGTAGAAATAATTAGCAACAGTTTGTAGGTCTCCGAGAACGTAGTTTGTCATTGGAATAGTAGAAATAATTAGCAACAGTTTGTAGGTCTCCGAGAACGTAGTTTGTCATTGGAATAGTAGAAATAATTAGCAACAGTTTGTAGGTCTCAGAGAACGTAGTTTGTCATTGGAATAGTAGAAATAATTAGCAACAGTTTGTAGGTCTCCGAGAACGTAGTTTGTCAATGGAATAGTAGAAATAATTAGCAACAGTTTGTAGGTCTCCGAGAACGTAGTTTGTCAATGGAATAGTAGAAATAATTAGCAACAGTTTGTAGGTCTCCGAGAACGTAGTTTGTCAATGGAATAGTAGAAATAATTAGCAACAGTTTGTAGGTCTCCGAGAACGTAGTTTGTCAATGGAATAGTAGAAATAATTAGCAACAGTTTGTAGGTCTCCGAGAACGTAGTTTGTCATTGGAATAGTAGAAATAATTAGCAACAGTTTGTAGGTCTCCGAGAACGTAGTTTGTCAATTGGAATAGTAGAAATAATTAGCAACAGTTTGTAGGTCTCCGAGAACGTAGTTTGTCATTGGAATAGTAGAAATAATTAGCAACAGTTTGTAGGTCTCCGAGAACGTAGTTTGTCAATGGAATAGTAGAAATAATTAGCAACAGTTTGTAGGTCTCCGAGAACGTAGTTTGTCAATGGAATAGTAGAAATAATTAGCAACAGTTTGTAGGTCTCCGAGAACGTAGTTTGTCAATGGAATAGTAGAAATAATTAGCAACAGTTTGTAGGTCTCCGAGAACGTAGTTTGTCATTGGAATAGTAGAAATAATTAGCAACAGTTTGTAGGTCTCCGAGAACGTAGTTTGTCAATGGAATAGTAGAAATAATTAGCAACAGTTTGTAGGTCTCCGAGAACGTAGTTTGTCAATGGAATAGTAGAAATAATTAGCAACAGTTTGTAGGTCTCCGAGAACGTAGTTTGTCAATGGAATAGTAGAAATAATTAGCAACAGTTTGTAGGTCTCCGAGAACGTAGTTTGTCATTGGAATAGTAGAAATAATTAGCAACAGTTTGTAGGTCTCCGAGAACGTAGTTTGTCATTGGAATAGTAGAAATAATTAGCAACAGTTTGTAGGTCTCCGAGAACGTAGTTTGTCAATGGAATAGTAGAAATAATTAGCAACAGTTTGTAGGTCTCCGAGAACGTAGTTTGTCAATGGAATAGTAGAAATAATTAGCAACAGTTTGTAGGTCTCCGAGAACGTAGTTTGTCAATGGAATAGTAGAAATAATTAGCAACAGTTTGTAGGTCTCCGAGAACGTAGTTTGTCAATGGAATAGTAGAAATAATTAGCAACAGTTTGTAGGTCTCCGAGAACGTAGTTTGTCAATGGAATAGTAGAAATAATTAGCAACAGTTTGTAGGTCTCCGAGAACGTAGTTTGTCATTGGAATAGTAGAAATAATTAGCAACAGTTTGTAGGTCTCCGAGAACGTAGTTTGTCAATGGAATAGTAGAAATAATTAGCAACAGTTTGTAGGTCTCCGAGAACGTAGTTTGTCATTGGAATAGTAGAAATAATTAGCAACAGTTTGTAGGTCTCCGAGAACGTAGTTTGTCAATGGAATAGTAGAAATAATTAGCAACAGTTTGTAGGTCTCCGAGAACGTAGTTTGTCATTGGAATAGTAGAAATAATTAGCAACAGTTTGTAGGTCTCCGAGAACGTAGTTTGTCATTGGAATAGTAGAAATAATTAGCAACAGTTTGTAGGTCTCCGAGAACGTAGTTTGTCATTGGAATAGTAGAAATAATTAGCAACAGTTTGTAGGTCTCCGAGAACGTAGTTTGTCAATGGAATAGTAGAAATAATTAGCAACAGTTTGTAGGTCTCCGAGAACGTAGTTTGTCATTGGAATAGTAGAAATAATTAGCAACAGTTTGTAGGTCTCCGAGAACGTAGTTTGTCAATGGAATAGTAGAAATAATTAGCAACAGTTTGTAGGTCTCCGAGAACGTAGTTTGTCAATGGAATAGTAGAAATAATTAGCAACAGTTTGTAGGTCTCCGAGAACGTAGTTTGTCAATGGAATAGTAGAAATAATTAGCAACAGTTTGTAGGTCTCCGAGAACGTAGTTTGTCAATGGAATAGTAGAAATAATTAGCAACAGTTTGTAGGTCTCCGAGAACGTAGTTTGTCAATGGAATAGTAGAAATAATTAGCAACAGTTTGTAGGTCTCCGAGAACGTAGTTTGTCATTGGAATAGTAGAAATAATTAGCAACAGTTTGTAGGTCTCCGAGAACGTAGTTTGTCATTGGAATAGTAGAAATAATTAGCAACAGTTTGTAGGTCTCCGAGAACGTAGTTTGTCATTGGAATAGTAGAAATAATTAGCAACAGTTTGTAGGTCTCCGAGAACGTAGTTTGTCATGGAATAGTAGAAATAATTAGCAACAGTTTGTAGGTCTCCGAGAACGTAGTTTGTCAATGGAATAGTAGAAATAATTAGCAACAGTTTGTAGGTCTCCGAGAACGTAGTTTGTCAATGGAATAGTAGAAATAATTAGCAACAGTTTGTAGGTCTCCGAGAACGTAGTTTGTCAATGGAATAGTAGAAATAATTAGCAACAGTTTGTAGGTCTCCGAGAACGTAGTTTGTCATTGGAATAGTAGAAATAATTAGCAACAGTTTGTAGGTCTCCGAGAACGTAGTTTGTCAATGGAATAGTAGAAATAATTAGCAACAGTTTGTAGGTCTCCGAGAACGTAGTTTGTCATTGGAATAGTAGAAATAATTAGCAACAGTTTGTAGGTCTCCGAGAACGTAGTTTGTCAATGGAATAGTAGAAATAATTAGCAACAGTTTGTAGGTCTCCGAGAACGTAGTTTGTCAATGGAATAGTAGAAATAATTAGCAACAGTTTGTAGGTCTCCGAGAACGTAGTTTGTCATTGGAATAGTAGAAATAATTAGCAACAGTTTGTAGGTCTCCGAGAACGTAGTTTGTCATTGGAATAGTAGAAATATTTAGCAACAGTTTGTAGGTCTCCGAGAACGTAGTTTGTCAATGGAATAGTAGAAATAATTAGCAACAGTTTGTAGGTCTCCGAGAACGTAGTTTGTCAATGGAATAGTAGAAATAATTAGCAACAGTTTGTAGGTCTCCGAGAACGTAGTTTGTCATTGGAATAGTAGAAATAATTAGCAACAGTTTGTAGGTCTCCGAGAACGTAGTTTGTCATTGGAATAGTAGAAATAATTAGCAACAGTTTGTAGGTCTCCGAGAACGTAGTTTGTCATTGGAATAGTAGAAATAATTAGCAACAGTTTGTAGGTCTCCGAGAACGTAGTTTGTCATTGGAATAGTAGAAATAATTAGCAACAGTTTGTAGGTCTCCGAGAACGTAGTTTGTCAATGGAATAGTAGAAATAATTAGCAACAGTTTGTAGGTCTCCGAGAACGTAGTTTGTCATTGGAATAGTAGAAATAATTAGCAACAGTTTGTAGGTCTCTGAGAACGTAGTTTGTCATTGGAATAGTAGAAATAATTAGCAACAGTTTGTAGGTCTCCGAGAACGTAGTTTGTCATTGGAATAGTAGAAATAATTAGCAACAGTTTGTAGGTCTCCGAGAACGTAGTTTGTCATTGGAATAGTAGAAATAATTAGCAACAGTTTGTAGGTCTCCGAGAACGTAGTTTGTCAATGGAATAGTAGAAATAATTAGCAACAGTTTGTAGGTCTCCGAGAACGTAGTTTGTCATTGGAATAGTAGAAATAATTAGCAACAGTTTGTAGGTCTCCGAGAACGTAGTTTGTCAATGGAATAGTAGAAATAATTAGCAACAGTTTGTAGGTCTCCGAGAACGTAGTTTGTCAATGGAATAGTAGAAATAATTAGCAACAGTTTGTAGGTCTCCGAGAACGTAGTTTGTCAATGGAATAGTAGAAATAATTAGCAACAGTTTGTAGGTCTCCGAGAACGTAGTTTGTCATTGGAATAGTAGAAATAATTAGCAACAGTTTGTAGGTCTCCGAGAACGTAGTTTGTCATTGGAATAGTAGAAATAATTAGCAACAGTTTGTAGGTCTCCGAGAACGTAGTTTGTCATTGGAATAGTAGAAATAATTAGCAACAGTTTGTAGGTCTCCGAGAACGTAGTTTGTCAATGGAATAGTAGAAATAATTAGCAACAGTTTGTAGGTCTCCGAGAACGTAGTTTGTCATTGGAATAGTAGAAATAATTAGCAACAGTTTGTAGGTCTCCGAGAACGTAGTTTGTCATTGGAATAGTAGAAATAATTAGCAACAGTTTGTAGGTCTCCGAGAACGTAGTTTGTCAATGGAATAGTAGAAATAATTAGCAACAGTTTGTAGGTCTCCGAGAACGTAGTTTGTCAATGGAATAGTAGAAATAATTAGCAACAGTTTGTAGGTCTCCGAGAACGTAGTTTGTCATTGGAATAGTAGAAATAATTAGCAACAGTTTGTAGGTCTCCGAGAACGTAGTTTGTCATTGGAATAGTAGAAATAATTAGCAACAGTTTGTAGGTCTCCGAGAACGTAGTTTGTCAATGGAATAGTAGAAATAATTAGCAACAGTTTGTAGGTCTCCGAGAACGTAGTTTGTCATTGGAATAGTAGAAATAATTAGCAACAGTTTGTAGGTCTCCGAGAACGTAGTTTGTCATTGGAATAGTAGAAATAATTAGCAACAGTTTGTAGGTCTCCGAGAACGTAGTTTGTCAATGGAATAGTAGAAATAATTAGCAACAGTTTGTAGGTCTCCGAGAACGTAGTTTGTCAATGGAATAGTAGAAATAATTAGCAACAGTTTGTAGGTCTCCGAGAACGTAGTTTGTCAATGGAATAGTAGAAATAATTAGCAACAGTTTGTAGGTCTCCGAGAACGTAGTTTGTCAATGGAATAGTAGAAATAATTAGCAACAGTTTGTAGGTCTCCGAGAACGTAGTTTGTCATTGGAATAGTAGAAATAATTAGCAACAGTTTGTAGGTCTCCGAGAACGTAGTTTGTCATTGGAATAGTAGAAATAATTAGCAACAGTTTGTAGGTCTCCGAGAACGTAGTTTGTCAATGGAATAGTAGAAATAATTAGCAACAGTTTGTAGGTCTCCGAGAACGTAGTTTGTCATTGGAATAGTAGAAATAATTAGCAACAGTTTGTAGGTCTCCGAGAACGTAGTTTGTCAATGGAATAGTAGAAATAATTAGCAACAGTTTGTAGGTCTCCGAGAACGTAGTTTGTCAATGGAATAGTAGAAATAATTAGCAACAGTTTGTAGGTCTCCGAGAACGTAGTTTGTCAATGGAATAGTAGAAATAATTAGCAACAGTTTGTAGGTCTCCGAGAACGTAGTTTGTCATTGGAATAGTAGAAATAATTAGCAACAGTTTGTAGGTCTCCGAGAACGTAGTTTGTCATTGGAATAGTAGAAATAATTAGCAACAGTTTGTAGGTCTCCGAGAACGTAGTTTGTCAATGGAATAGTAGAAATAATTAGCAACAGTTTGTAGGTCTCCGAGAACGTAGTTTGTCAATGGAATAGTAGAAATAATTAGCAACAGTTTGTAGGTCTCCGAGAACGTAGTTTGTCAATGGAATAGTAGAAATAATTAGCAACAGTTTGTAGGTCTCCGAGAACGTAGTTTGTCAATGGAATAGTAGAAATAATTAGCAACAGTTTGTAGGTCTCCGAGAACGTAGTTTGTCAATGGAATAGTAGAAATAATTAGCAACAGTTTGTAGGTCTCCGAGAACGTAGTTTGTCAATGGAATAGTAGAAATAATTAGCAACAGTTTGTAGGTCTCCGAGAACGTAGTTTGTCATTGGAATAGTAGAAATAATTAGCAACAGTTTGTAGGTCTCCGAGAACGTAGTTTGTCATTGGAATAGTAGAAATAATTAGCAACAGTTTGTAGGTCTCCGAGAACGTAGTTTGTCATTGGAATAGTAGAAATAATTAGCAACAGTTTGTAGGTCTCCGAGAACGTAGTTTGTCAATGGAATAGTAGAAATAATTAGCAACAGTTTGTAGGTCTCCGAGAACGTAGTTTGTCATTGGAATAGTAGAAATAATTAGCAACAGTTTGTAGGTCTCCGAGAACGTAGTTTGTCAATGGAATAGTAGAAATAATTAGCAACAGTTTGTAGGTCTCCGAGAACGTAGTTTGTCATTGGAATAGTAGAAATAATTAGCAACAGTTTGTAGGTCTCCGAGAACGTAGTTTGTCAATGGAATAGTAGAAATAATTAGCAACAGTTTGTAGGTCTCCGAGAACGTAGTTTGTCAATGGAATAGTAGAAATAATTAGCAACAGTTTGTAGGTCTCCGAGAACGTAGTTTGTCATTGGAATAGTAGAAATAATTAGCAACAGTTTGTAGGTCTCCGAGAACGTAGTTTGTCATTGGAATAGTAGAAATAATTAGCAACAGTTTGTAGGTCTCCGAGAACGTAGTTTGTCATTGGAATAGTAGAAATAATTAGCAACAGTTTGTAGGTCTCCGAGAACGTAGTTTGTCATTGGAATAGTAGAAATAATTAGCAACAGTTTGTAGGTCTCCGAGAACGTAGTTTGTCAATGGAATAGTAGAAATAATTAGCAACAGTTTGTAGGTCTCCGAGAACGTAGTTTGTCAATGGAATAGTAGAAATAATTAGCAACAGTTTGTAGGTCTCCGAGAACGTAGTTTGTCAATGGAATAGTAGAAATAATTAGCAACAGTTTGTAGGTCTCCGAGAACGTAGTTTGTCATTGGAATAGTAGAAATAATTAGCAACAGTTTGTAGGTCTCCGAGAACGTAGTTTGTCATTGGAATAGTAGAAATAATTAGCAACAGTTTGTAGGTCTCCGAGAACGTAGTTTGTCAATGGAATAGTAGAAATAATTAGCAACAGTTTGTAGGTCTCCGAGAACGTAGTTTGTCAATGGAATAGTAGAAATAATTAGCAACAGTTTGTAGGTCTCCGAGAACGTAGTTTGTCAATGGAATAGTAGAAATAATTAGCAACAGTTTGTAGGTCTCCGAGAACGTAGTTTGTCAATGGAATAGTAGAAATAATTAGCAACAGTTTGTAGGTCTCCGAGAACGTAGTTTGTCAATGGAATAGTAGAAATAATTAGCAACAGTTTGTAGGTCTCCGAGAACGTAGTTTGTCAATGGAATAGTAGAAATAATTAGCAACAGTTTGTAGGTCTCCGAGAACGTAGTTTGTCATTGGAATAGTAGAAATAATTAGCAACAGTTTGTAGGTCTCCGAGAACGTAGTTTGTCAATGGAATAGTAGAAATAATTAGCAACAGTTTGTAGGTCTCCGAGAACGTAGTTTGTCATTGGAATAGTAGAAATAATTAGCAACAGTTTGTAGGTCTCCGAGAACGTAGTTTGTCAATGGAATAGTAGAAATAATTAGCAACAGTTTGTAGGTCTCCGAGAACGTAGTTTGTCATTGGAATAGTAGAAATAATTAGCAACAGTTTGTAGGTCTCCGAGAACGTAGTTTGTCATTGGAATAGTAGAAATAATTAGCAACAGTTTGTAGGTCTCCGAGAACGTAGTTTGTCAATTGGAATAGTAGAAATAATTAGCAACAGTTTGTAGGTCTCCGAGAACGTAGTTTGTCAATGGAATAGTAGAAATAATTAGCAACAGTTTGTAGGTCTCCGAGAACGTAGTTTGTCATTGGAATAGTAGAAATAATTAGCAACAGTTTGTAGGTCTCCGAGAACGTAGTTTGTCAATGGAATAGTAGAAATAATTAGCAACAGTTTGTAGGTCTCCGAGAACGTAGTTTGTCAATGGAATAGTAGAAATAATTAGCAACAGTTTGTAGGTCTCCGAGAACGTAGTTTGTCATTGGAATAGTAGAAATAATTAGCAACAGTTTGTAGGTCTCCGAGAACGTAGTTTGTCATTGGAATAGTAGAAATAATTAGCAACAGTTTGTAGGTCTCCGAGAACGTAGTTTGTCATTGGAATAGTAGAAATAATTAGCAACAGTTTGTAGGTCTCCGAGAACGTAGTTTGTCATTGGAATAGTAGAAATAATTAGCAACAGTTTGTAGGTCTCCGAGAACGTAGTTTGTCATTGGAATAGTAGAAATAATTAGCAACAGTTTGTAGGTCTCCGAGAACGTAGTTTGTCATTGGAATAGTAGAAATAATTAGCAACAGTTTGTAGGTCTCCGAGAACGTAGTTTGTCAATGGAATAGTAGAAATAATTAGCAACAGTTTGTAGGTCTCCGAGAACGTAGTTTGTCAATGGAATAGTAGAAATAATTAGCAACAGTTTGTAGGTCTCCGAGAACGTAGTTTGTCATTGGAATAGTAGAAATAATTAGCAACAGTTTGTAGGTCTCCGAGAACGTAGTTTGTCAATGGAATAGTAGAAATAATTAGCAACAGTTTGTAGGTCTCCGAGAACGTAGTTTGTCATTGGAATAGTAGAAATAATTAGCAACAGTTTGTAGGTCTCCGAGAACGTAGTTTGTCATTGGAATAGTAGAAATAATTAGCAACAGTTTGTAGGTCTCCGAGAACGTAGTTTGTCATTGGAATAGTAGAAATAATTAGCAACAGTTTGTAGGTCTCCGAGAACGTAGTTTGTCAATGGAATAGTAGAAATAATTAGCAACAGTTTGTAGGTCTCCGAGAACGTAGTTTGTCAATGGAATAGTAGAAATAATTAGCAACAGTTTGTAGGTCTCCGAGAACGTAGTTTGTCAATGGAATAGTAGAAATAATTAGCAACAGTTTGTAGGTCTCCGAGAACGTAGTTTGTCAATGGAATAGTAGAAATAATTAGCAACAGTTTGTAGGTCTCCGAGAACGTAGTTTGTCAATGGAATAGTAGAAATAATTAGCAACAGTTTGTAGGTCTCCGAGAACGTAGTTTGTCATTGGAATAGTAGAAATAATTAGCAACAGTTTGTAGGTCTCCGAGAACGTAGTTTGTCAATGGAATAGTAGAAATAATTAGCAACAGTTTGTAGGTCTCCGAGAACGTAGTTTGTCATTGGAATAGTAGAAATAATTAGCAACAGTTTGTAGGTCTCCGAGAACGTAGTTTGTCAATGGAATAGTAGAAATAATTAGCAACAGTTTGTAGGTCTCCGAGAACGTAGTTTGTCAATGGAATAGTAGAAATAATTAGCAACAGTTTGTAGGTCTCCGAGAACGTAGTTTGTCATTGGAATAGTAGAAATAATTAGCAACAGTTTGTAGGTCTCCGAGAACGTAGTTTGTCATTGGAATAGTAGAAATAATTAGCAACAGTTTGTAGGTCTCCGAGAACGTAGTTTGTCAATGGAATAGTAGAAATAATTAGCAACAGTTTGTAGGTCTCCGAGAACGTAGTTTGTCAATGGAATAGTAGAAATAATTAGCAACAGTTTGTAGGTCTCCGAGAACGTAGTTTGTCAATGGAATAGTAGAAATAATTAGCAACAGTTTGTAGGTCTCCGAGAACGTAGTTTGTCAATGGAATAGTAGAAATAATTAGCAACAGTTTGTAGGTCTCCGAGAACGTAGTTTGTCAATGGAATAGTAGAAATAATTAGCAACAGTTTGTAGGTCTCCGAGAACGTAGTTTGTCATTGGAATAGTAGAAATAATTAGCAACAGTTTGTAGGTCTCCGAGAACGTAGTTTGTCAATGGAATAGTAGAAATAATTAGCAACAGTTTGTAGGTCTCCGAGAACGTAGTTTGTCATTGGAATAGTAGAAATAATTAGCAACAGTTTGTAGGTCTCCGAGAACGTAGTTTGTCAATGGAATAGTAGAAATAATTAGCAACAGTTTGTAGGTCTCCGAGAACGTAGTTTGTCAATTGGAATAGTAGAAATAATTAGCAACAGTTTGTAGGTCTCCGAGAACGTAGTTTGTCAATGGAATAGTAGAAATAATTAGCAACAGTTTGTAGGTCTCCGAGAACGTAGTTTGTCATTGGAATAGTAGAAATAATTAGCAACAGTTTGTAGGTCTCCGAGAACGTAGTTTGTCATTGGAATAGTAGAAATAATTAGCAACAGTTTGTAGGTCTCCGAGAACGTAGTTTGTCATTGGAATAGTAGAAATAATTAGCAACAGTTTGTAGGTCTCCGAGAACGTAGTTTGTCAATGGAATAGTAGAAATAATTAGCAACAGTTTGTAGGTCTCCGAGAACGTAGTTTGTCAATGGAATAGTAGAAATAATTAGCAACAGTTTGTAGGTCTCCGAGAACGTAGTTTGTCAATGGAATAGTAGAAATAATTAGCAACAGTTTGTAGGTCTCCGAGAACGTAGTTTGTCAATGGAATAGTAGAAATAATTAGCAACAGTTTGTAGGTCTCCGAGAACGTAGTTTGTCAATGGAATAGTAGAAATAATTAGCAACAGTTTGTAGGTCTCCGAGAACGTAGTTTGTCATTGGAATAGTAGAAATAATTAGCAACAGTTTGTAGGTCTCCGAGAACGTAGTTTGTCATTGGAATAGTAGAAATAATTAGCAACAGTTTGTAGGTCTCCGAGAACGTAGTTTGTCAATGGAATAGTAGAAATAATTAGCAACAGTTTGTAGGTCTCCGAGAACGTAGTTTGTCATTGGAATAGTAGAAATAATTAGCAACAGTTTGTAGGTCTCCGAGAACGTAGTTTGTCATTGGAATAGTAGAAATAATTAGCAACAGTTTGTAGGTCTCCGAGAACGTAGTTTGTCAATGGAATAGTAGAAATAATTTAGCAACAGTTTGTAGGTCTCCGAGAACGTAGTTTGTCAATGGAATAGTAGAAATAATTAGCAACAGTTTGTAGGTCTCCGAGAACGTAGTTTGTCAATGGAATAGTAGAAATAATTAGCAACAGTTTGTAGGTCTCCGAGAACGTAGTTTGTCAATGGAATAGTAGAAATAATTAGCAACAGTTTGTAGGTCTCCGAGAACGTAGTTTGTCAATGGAATAGTAGAAATAATTAGCAACAGTTTGTAGGTCTCCGAGAACGTAGTTTGTCATTGGAATAGTAGAAATAATTAGCAACAGTTTGTAGGTCTCCGAGAACGTAGTTTGTCAATGGAATAGTAGAAATAATTAGCAACAGTTTGTAGGTCTCCGAGAACGTAGTTTGTCATTGGAATAGTAGAAATAATTAGCAACAGTTTGTAGGTCTCCGAGAACGTAGTTTGTCAATGGAATAGTAGAAATAATTAGCAACAGTTTGTAGGTCTCCGAGAACGTAGTTTGTCATTGGAATAGTAGAAATAATTAGCAACAGTTTGTAGGTCTCCGAGAACGTAGTTTGTCATTGGAATAGTAGAAATAATTAGCAACAGTTTGTAGGTCTCCGAGAACGTAGTTTGTCATTGGAATAGTAGAAATAATTAGCAACAGTTTGTAGGTCTCCGAGAACGTAGTTTGTCAATTGGAATAGTAGAAATAATTAGCAACAGTTTGTAGGTCTCCGAGAACGTAGTTTGTCAATGGAATAGTAGAAATAATTAGCAACAGTTTGTAGGTCTCCGAGAACGTAGTTTGTCATTGGAATAGTAGAAATAATTAGCAACAGTTTGTAGGTCTCCGAGAACGTAGTTTGTCAATGGAATAGTAGAAATAATTAGCAACAGTTTGTAGGTCTCCGAGAACGTAGTTTGTCAATGGAATAGTAGAAATAATTAGCAACAGTTTGTAGGTCTCCGAGAACGTAGTTTGTCATTGGAATAGTAGAAATAATTAGCAACAGTTTGTAGGTCTCCGAGAACGTAGTTTGTCATTTGGAATAGTAGAAATAATTAGCAACAGTTTGTAGGTCTCCGAGAACGTAGTTTGTCATTGGAATAGTAGAAATAATTAGCAACAGTTTGTAGGTCTCCGAGAACGTAGTTTGTCATTGGAATAGTAGAAATAATTAGCAACAGTTTGTAGGTCTCCGAGAACGTAGTTTGTCAATTGGAATAGTAGAAATAATTAGCAACAGTTTGTAGGTCTCCGAGAACGTAGTTTGTCATTGGAATAGTAGAAATAATTAGCAACAGTTTGTAGGTCTCCGAGAACGTAGTTTGTCAATGGAATAGTAGAAATAATTAGCAACAGTTTGTAGGTCTCCGAGAACGTAGTTTGTCAATGGAATAGTAGAAATAATTAGCAACAGTTTGTAGGTCTCCGAGAACGTAGTTTGTCAATGGAATAGTAGAAATAATTAGCAACAGTTTGTAGGTCTCCGAGAACGTAGTTTGTCAATGGAATAGTAGAAATAATTAGCAACAGTTTGTAGGTCTCCGAGAACGTAGTTTGTCATTGGAATAGTAGAAATAATTAGCAACAGTTTGTAGGTCTCCGAGAACGTAGTTTGTCATTGGAATAGTAGAAATAATTAGCAACAGTTTGTAGGTCTCCGAGAACGTAGTTTGTCATTGGAATAGTAGAAATAATTAGCAACAGTTTGTAGGTCTCCGAGAACGTAGTTTGTCAATGGAATAGTAGAAATAATTAGCAACAGTTTGTAGGTCTCCGAGAACGTAGTTTGTCAATGGAATAGTAGAAATAATTAGCAACAGTTTGTAGGTCTCCGAGAACGTAGTTTGTCAATGGAATAGTAGAAATAATTAGCAACAGTTTGTAGGTCTCCGAGAACGTAGTTTGTCAATGGAATAGTAGAAATAATTAGCAACAGTTTGTAGGTCTCCGAGAACGTAGTTTGTCAATGGAATAGTAGAAATAATTAGCAACAGTTTGTAGGTCTCCGAGAACGTAGTTTGTCATTGGAATAGTAGAAATAATTAGCAACAGTTTGTAGGTCTCCGAGAACGTAGTTTGTCATTGGAATAGTAGAAATAATTAGCAACAGTTTGTAGGTCTCCGAGAACGTAGTTTGTCAATGGAATAGTAGAAATAATTAGCAACAGTTTGTAGGTCTCCGAGAACGTAGTTTGTCAATGGAATAGTAGAAATAATTAGCAACAGTTTGTAGGTCTCCGAGAACGTAGTTTGTCAATGGAATAGTAGAAATAATTAGCAACAGTTTGTAGGTCTCCGAGAACGTAGTTTGTCAATGGAATAGTAGAAATAATTAGCAACAGTTTGTAGGTCTCCGAGAACGTAGTTTGTCATTGGAATAGTAGAAATAATTAGCAACAGTTTGTAGGTCTCCGAGAACGTAGTTTGTCAATGGAATAGTAGAAATAATTAGCAACAGTTTGTAGGTCTCCGAGAACGTAGTTTGTCATTGGAATAGTAGAAATAATTAGCAACAGTTTGTAGGTCTCCGAGAACGTAGTTTGTCATTGGAATAGTAGAAATAATTAGCAACAGTTTGTAGGTCTCCGAGAACGTAGTTTGTCAATGGAATAGTAGAAATAATTAGCAACAGTTTGTAGGTCTCCGAGAACGTAGTTTGTCATTGGAATAGTAGAAATAATTAGCAACAGTTTGTAGGTCTCCGAGAACGTAGTTTGTCATTGGAATAGTAGAAATAATTAGCAACAGTTTGTAGGTCTCCGAGAACGTAGTTTGTCAATGGAATAGTAGAAATAATTAGCAACAGTTTGTAGGTCTCCGAGAACGTAGTTTGTCAATGGAATAGTAGAAATAATTAGCAACAGTTTGTAGGTCTCCGAGAACGTAGTTTGTCATTGGAATAGTAGAAATAATTAGCAACAGTTTGTAGGTCTCCGAGAACGTAGTTTGTCAATGGAATAGTAGAAATAATTAGCAACAGTTTGTAGGTCTCCGAGAACGTAGTTTGTCAATGGAATAGTAGAAATAATTAGCAACAGTTTGTAGGTCTCCGAGAACGTAGTTTGTCATTGGAATAGTAGAAATAATTAGCAACAGTTTGTAGGTCTCCGAGAACGTAGTTTGTCAATGGAATAGTAGAAATAATTAGCAACAGTTTGTAGGTCTCCGAGAACGTAGTTTGTCATTGGAATAGTAGAAATAATTAGCAACAGTTTGTAGGTCTCCGAGAACGTAGTTTGTCAATGGAATAGTAGAAATAATTAGCAACAGTTTGTAGGTCTCCGAGAACGTAGTTTGTCATTGGAATAGTAGAAATAATTAGCAACAGTTTGTAGGTCTCCGAGAACGTAGTTTGTCAATGGAATAGTAGAAATAATTAGCAACAGTTTGTAGGTCTCCGAGAACGTAGTTTGTCAATGGAATAGTAGAAATAATTAGCAACAGTTTGTAGGTCTCCGAGAACGTAGTTTGTCAATGGAATAGTAGAAATAATTAGCAACAGTTTGTAGGTCTCCGAGAACGTAGTTTGTCAATGGAATAGTAGAAATAATTAGCAACAGTTTGTAGGTCTCCGAGAACGTAGTTTGTCAATGGAATAGTAGAAATAATTAGCAACAGTTTGTAGGTCTCCGAGAACGTAGTTTGTCATTGGAATAGTAGAAATAATTAGCAACAGTTTGTAGGTCTCCGAGAACGTAGTTTGTCATTGGAATAGTAGAAATAATTAGCAACAGTTTGTAGGTCTCCGAGAACGTAGTTTGTCATTGGAATAGTAGAAATAATTAGCAACAGTTTGTAGGTCTCCGAGAACGTAGTTTGTCATTGGAATAGTAGAAATAATTAGCAACAGTTTGTAGGTCTCCGAGAACGTAGTTTGTCATTGGAATAGTAGAAATAATTAGCAACAGTTTGTAGGTCTCCGAGAACGTAGTTTGTCATTGGAATAGTAGAAATAATTAGCAACAGTTTGTAGGTCTCCGAGAACGTAGTTTGTCAATGGAATAGTAGAAATAATTAGCAACAGTTTGTAGGTCTCCGAGAACGTAGTTTGTCAATGGAATAGTAGAAATAATTAGCAACAGTTTGTAGGTCTCCGAGAACGTAGTTTGTCATTGGAATAGTAGAAATAATTAGCAACAGTTTGTAGGTCTCCGAGAACGTAGTTTGTCATTGGAATAGTAGAAATAATTAGCAACAGTTTGTAGGTCTCCGAGAACGTAGTTTGTCAATGGAATAGTAGAAATAATTAGCAACAGTTTGTAGGTCTCCGAGAACGTAGTTTGTCAATGGAATAGTAGAAATAATTAGCAACAGTTTGTAGGTCTCCGAGAACGTAGTTTGTCATTGGAATAGTAGAAATAATTAGCAACAGTTTGTAGGTCTCCGAGAACGTAGTTTGTCATTGGAATAGTAGAAATAATTAGCAACAGTTTGTAGGTCTCCGAGAACGTAGTTTGTCAATGGAATAGTAGAAATAATTAGCAACAGTTTGTAGGTCTCCGAGAACGTAGTTTGTCATTGGAATAGTAGAAATAATTAGCAACAGTTTGTAGGTCTCCGAGAACGTAGTTTGTCAATGGAATAGTAGAAATAATTAGCAACAGTTTGTAGGTCTCCGAGAACGTAGTTTGTCAATGGAATAGTAGAAATAATTAGCAACAGTTTGTAGGTCTCCGAGAACGTAGTTTGTCAATGGAATAGTAGAAATAATTAGCAACAGTTTGTAGGTCTCCGAGAACGTAGTTTGTCAATGGAATAGTAGAAATAATTAGCAACAGTTTGTAGGTCTCCGAGAACGTAGTTTGTCAATGGAATAGTAGAAATAATTAGCAACAGTTTGTAGGTCTCCGAGAACGTAGTTTGTCAATGGAATAGTAGAAATAATTAGCAACAGTTTGTAGGTCTCCGAGAACGTAGTTTGTCATTGGAATAGTAGAAATAATTAGCAACAGTTTGTAGGTCTCCGAGAACGTAGTTTGTCAATGGAATAGTAGAAATAATTAGCAACAGTTTGTAGGTCTCCGAGAACGTAGTTTGTCATTGGAATAGTAGAAATAATTAGCAACAGTTTGTAGGTCTCCGAGAACGTAGTTTGTCAATGGAATAGTAGAAATAATTAGCAACAGTTTGTAGGTCTCCGAGAACGTAGTTTGTCAATGGAATAGTAGAAATAATTAGCAACAGTTTGTAGGTCTCCGAGAACGTAGTTTGTCATTGGAATAGTAGAAATAATTAGCAACAGTTTGTAGGTCTCCGAGAACGTAGTTTGTCATTGGAATAGTAGAAATAATTAGCAACAGTTTGTAGGTCTCCGAGAACGTAGTTTGTCAATGGAATAGTAGAAATAATTAGCAACAGTTTGTAGGTCTCCGAGAACGTAGTTTGTCAATGGAATAGTAGAAATAATTAGCAACAGTTTGTAGGTCTCCGAGAACGTAGTTTGTCAATGGAATAGTAGAAATAATTAGCAACAGTTTGTAGGTCTCCGAGAACGTAGTTTGTCATTGGAATAGTAGAAATAATTAGCAACAGTTTGTAGGTCTCCGAGAACGTAGTTTGTCATTGGAATAGTAGAAATAATTAGCAACAGTTTGTAGGTCTCCGAGAACGTAGTTTGTCATTGGAATAGTAGAAATAATTAGCAACAGTTTGTAGGTCTCCGAGAACGTAGTTTGTCAATGGAATAGTAGAAATAATTAGCAACAGTTTGTAGGTCTCCGAGAACGTAGTTTGTCAATGGAATAGTAGAAATAATTAGCAACAGTTTGTAGGTCTCCGAGAACGTAGTTTGTCATTGGAATAGTAGAAATAATTAGCAACAGTTTGTAGGTCTCCGAGAACGTAGTTTGTCATTGGAATAGTAGAAATAATTAGCAACAGTTTGTAGGTCTCCGAGAACGTAGTTTGTCATTGGAATAGTAGAAATAATTAGCAACAGTTTGTAGGTCTCCGAGAACGTAGTTTGTCATTGGAATAGTAGAAATAATTAGCAACAGTTTGTAGGTCTCCGAGAACGTAGTTTGTCAATGGAATAGTAGAAATAATTAGCAACAGTTTGTAGGTCTCCGAGAACGTAGTTTGTCATTGGAATAGTAGAAATAATTAGCAACAGTTTGTAGGTCTCCGAGAACGTAGTTTGTCAATGGAATAGTAGAAATAATTAGCAACAGTTTGTAGGTCTCCGAGAACGTAGTTTGTCAATGGAATAGTAGAAATAATTAGCAACAGTTTGTAGGTCTCCGAGAACGTAGTTTGTCAATGGAATAGTAGAAATAATTAGCAACAGTTTGTAGGTCTCCGAGAACGTAGTTTGTCATTGGAATAGTAGAAATAATTAGCAACAGTTTGTAGGTCTCCGAGAACGTAGTTTGTCATTGGAATAGTAGAAATAATTAGCAACAGTTTGTAGGTCTCCGAGAACGTAGTTTGTCAATGGAATAGTAGAAATAATTAGCAACAGTTTGTAGGTCTCCGAGAACGTAGTTTGTCAATGGAATAGTAGAAATAATTAGCAACAGTTTGTAGGTCTCCGAGAACGTAGTTTGTCATTGGAATAGTAGAAATAATTAGCAACAGTTTGTAGGTCTCCGAGAACGTAGTTTGTCATTGGAATAGTAGAAATAATTAGCAACAGTTTGTAGGTCTCCGAGAACGTAGTTTGTCAATGGAATAGTAGAAATAATTAGCAACAGTTTGTAGGTCTCCGAGAACGTAGTTTGTCATTGGAATAGTAGAAATAATTAGCAACAGTTTGTAGGTCTCCGAGAACGTAGTTTGTCATTGGAATAGTAGAAATAATTAGCAACAGTTTGTAGGTCTCCGAGAACGTAGTTTGTCAATGGAATAGTAGAAATAATTAGCAACAGTTTGTAGGTCTCCGAGAACGTAGTTTGTCAATGGAATAGTAGAAATAATTAGCAACAGTTTGTAGGTCTCCGAGAACGTAGTTTGTCAATGGAATAGTAGAAATAATTAGCAACAGTTTGTAGGTCTCCGAGAACGTAGTTTGTCAATGGAATAGTAGAAATAATTAGCAACAGTTTGTAGGTCTCCGAGAACGTAGTTTGTCAATGGAATAGTAGAAATAATTAGCAACAGTTTGTAGGTCTCCGAGAACGTAGTTTGTCAATGGAATAGTAGAAATAATTAGCAACAGTTTGTAGGTCTCCGAGAACGTAGTTTGTCAATTGGAATAGTAGAAATAATTAGCAACAGTTTGTAGGTCTCCGAGAACGTAGTTTGTCAATTGGAATAGTAGAAATAATTAGCAACAGTTTGTAGGTCTCCGAGAACGTAGTTTGTCAATGGAATAGTAGAAATAATTAGCAACAGTTTGTAGGTCTCCGAGAACGTAGTTTGTCAATGGAATAGTAGAAATAATTAGCAACAGTTTGTAGGTCTCCGAGAACGTAGTTTGTCAATGGAATAGTAGAAATAATTAGCAACAGTTTGTAGGTCTCCGAGAACGTAGTTTGTCAATGGAATAGTAGAAATAATTAGCAACAGTTTGTAGGTCTCCGAGAACGTAGTTTGTCAATGGAATAGTAGAAATAATTAGCAACAGTTTGTAGGTCTCCGAGAACGTAGTTTGTCAATGGAATAGTAGAAATAATTAGCAACAGTTTGTAGGTCTCCGAGAACGTAGTTTGTCAATGGAATAGTAGAAATAATTAGCAACAGTTTGTAGGTCTCCGAGAACGTAGTTTGTCAATGGAATAGTAGAAATAATTAGCAACAGTTTGTAGGTCTCCGAGAACGTAGTTTGTCATTGGAATAGTAGAAATAATTAGCAACAGTTTGTAGGTCTCCGAGAACGTAGTTTGTCATTGGAATAGTAGAAATAATTAGCAACAGTTTGTAGGTCTCCGAGAACGTAGTTTGTCATTGGAATAGTAGAAATAATTAGCAACAGTTTGTAGGTCTCCGAGAACGTAGTTTGTCAATGGAATAGTAGAAATAATTAGCAACAGTTTGTAGGTCTCCGAGAACGTAGTTTGTCAATGGAATAGTAGAAATAATTAGCAACAGTTTGTAGGTCTCCGAGAACGTAGTTTGTCAATGGAATAGTAGAAATAATTAGCAACAGTTTGTAGGTCTCCGAGAACGTAGTTTGTCAATGGAATAGTAGAAATAATTAGCAACAGTTTGTAGGTCTCCGAGAACGTAGTTTGTCATTGGAATAGTAGAAATAATTAGCAACAGTTTGTAGGTCTCCGAGAACGTAGTTTGTCAATGGAATAGTAGAAATAATTAGCAACAGTTTGTAGGTCTCCGAGAACGTAGTTTGTCATTGGAATAGTAGAAATAATTAGCAACAGTTTGTAGGTCTCCGAGAACGTAGTTTGTCAATGGAATAGTAGAAATAATTAGCAACAGTTTGTAGGTCTCCGAGAACGTAGTTTGTCATTGGAATAGTAGAAATAATTAGCAACAGTTTGTAGGTCTCCGAGAACGTAGTTTGTCAATGGAATAGTAGAAATAATTAGCAACAGTTTGTAGGTCTCCGAGAACGTAGTTTGTCATTGGAATAGTAGAAATAATTAGCAACAGTTTGTAGGTCTCCGAGAACGTAGTTTGTCAATTGGAATAGTAGAAATAATTAGCAACAGTTTGTAGGTCTCCGAGAACGTAGTTTGTCATTGGAATAGTAGAAATAATTAGCAACAGTTTGTAGGTCTCCGAGAACGTAGTTTGTCAATGGAATAGTAGAAATAATTAGCAACAGTTTGTAGGTCTCCGAGAACGTAGTTTGTCAATGGAATAGTAGAAATAATTAGCAACAGTTTGTAGGTCTCCGAGAACGTAGTTTGTCAATGGAATAGTAGAAATAATTAGCAACAGTTTGTAGGTCTCCGAGAACGTAGTTTGTCAATGGAATAGTAGAAATAATTAGCAACAGTTTGTAGGTCTCCGAGAACGTAGTTTGTCAATGGAATAGTAGAAATAATTAGCAACAGTTTGTAGGTCTCCGAGAACGTAGTTTGTCATTGGAATAGTAGAAATAATTAGCAACAGTTTGTAGGTCTCCGAGAACGTAGTTTGTCAATGGAATAGTAGAAATAATTAGCAACAGTTTGTAGGTCTCCGAGAACGTAGTTTGTCAATGGAATAGTAGAAATAATTAGCAACAGTTTGTAGGTCTCCGAGAACGTAGTTTGTCATTGGAATAGTAGAAATAATTAGCAACAGTTTGTAGGTCTCCGAGAACGTAGTTTGTCATTGGAATAGTAGAAATAATTAGCAACAGTTTGTAGGTCTCCGAGAACGTAGTTTGTCAATGGAATAGTAGAAATAATTTAGCAACAGTTTGTAGGTCTCCGAGAACGTAGTTTGTCAATGGAATAGTAGAAATAATTAGCAACAGTTTGTAGGTCTCCGAGAACGTAGTTTGTCAATGGAATAGTAGAAATAATTAGCAACAGTTTGTAGGTCTCCGAGAACGTAGTTTGTCAATGGAATAGTAGAAATAATTAGCAACAGTTTGTAGGTCTCCGAGAACGTAGTTTGTCAATGGAATAGTAGAAATAATTAGCAACAGTTTGTAGGTCTCCGAGAACGTAGTTTGTCATTGGAATAGTAGAAATAATTAGCAACAGTTTGTAGGTCTCCGAGAACGTAGTTTGTCATTGGAATAGTAGAAATAATTAGCAACAGTTTGTAGGTCTCCGAGAACGTAGTTTGTCATTGGAATAGTAGAAATAATTAGCAACAGTTTGTAGGTCTCCGAGAACGTAGTTTGTCAATTGGAATAGTAGAAATAATTAGCAACAGTTTGTAGGTCTCCGAGAACGTAGTTTGTCATTGGAATAGTAGAAATAATTAGCAACAGTTTGTAGGTCTCCGAGAACGTAGTTTGTCATTGGAATAGTAGAAATAATTAGCAACAGTTTGTAGGTCTCCGAGAACGTAGTTTGTCATTGGAATAGTAGAAATAATTAGCAACAGTTTGTAGGTCTCCGAGAACGTAGTTTGTCAATGGAATAGTAGAAATAATTAGCAACAGTTTGTAGGTCTCCGAGAACGTAGTTTGTCAATGGAATAGTAGAAATAATTAGCAACAGTTTGTAGGTCTCCGAGAACGTAGTTTGTCAATGGAATAGTAGAAATAATTAGCAACAGTTTGTAGGTCTCCGAGAACGTAGTTTGTCAATGGAATAGTAGAAATAATTAGCAACAGTTTGTAGGTCTCCGAGAACGTAGTTTGTCAATGGAATAGTAGAAATAATTAGCAACAGTTTGTAGGTCTCCGAGAACGTAGTTTGTCATTGGAATAGTAGAAATAATTAGCAACAGTTTGTAGGTCTCCGAGAACGTAGTTTGTCATTGGAATAGTAGAAATAATTAGCAACAGTTTGTAGGTCTCCGAGAACGTAGTTTGTCATTGGAATAGTAGAAATAATTAGCAACAGTTTGTAGGTCTCCGAGAACGTAGTTTGTCATTGGAATAGTAGAAATAATTAGCAACAGTTTGTAGGTCTCCGAGAACGTAGTTTGTCAATGGAATAGTAGAAATAATTAGCAACAGTTTGTAGGTCTCCGAGAACGTAGTTTGTCAATGGAATAGTAGAAATAATTAGCAACAGTTTGTAGGTCTCCGAGAACGTAGTTTGTCAATGGAATAGTAGAAATAATTAGCAACAGTTTGTAGGTCTCCGAGAACGTAGTTTGTCAATGGAATAGTAGAAATAATTAGCAACAGTTTGTAGGTCTCCGAGAACGTAGTTTGTCATTGGAATAGTAGAAATAATTAGCAACAGTTTGTAGGTCTCCGAGAACGTAGTTTGTCATTGGAATAGTAGAAATAATTAGCAACAGTTTGTAGGTCTCCGAGAACGTAGTTTGTCAATGGAATAGTAGAAATAATTAGCAACAGTTTGTAGGTCTCCGAGAACGTAGTTTGTCAATGGAATAGTAGAAATAATTAGCAACAGTTTGTAGGTCTCCGAGAACGTAGTTTGTCAATGGAATAGTAGAAATAATTAGCAACAGTTTGTAGGTCTCCGAGAACGTAGTTTGTCAATGGAATAGTAGAAATAATTAGCAACAGTTTGTAGGTCTCCGAGAACGTAGTTTGTCAATGGAATAGTAGAAATAATTAGCAACAGTTTGTAGGTCTCCGAGAACGTAGTTTGTCAATGGAATAGTAGAAATAATTAGCAACAGTTTGTAGGTCTCCGAGAACGTAGTTTGTCAATGGAATAGTAGAAATAATTAGCAACAGTTTGTAGGTCTCCGAGAACGTAGTTTGTCATTGGAATAGTAGAAATAATTAGCAACAGTTTGTAGGTCTCCGAGAACGTAGTTTGTCAATGGAATAGTAGAAATAATTAGCAACAGTTTGTAGGTCTCCGAGAACGTAGTTTGTCAATGGAATAGTAGAAATAATTAGCAACAGTTTGTAGGTCTCCGAGAACGTAGTTTGTCAATGGAATAGTAGAAATAATTAGCAACAGTTTGTAGGTCTCCGAGAACGTAGTTTGTCAATGGAATAGTAGAAATAATTAGCAACAGTTTGTAGGTCTCCGAGAACGTAGTTTGTCAATGGAATAGTAGAAATAATTAGCAACAGTTTGTAGGTCTCCGAGAACGTAGTTTGTCATTGGAATAGTAGAAATAATTAGCAACAGTTTGTAGGTCTCCGAGAACGTAGTTTGTCAATGGAATAGTAGAAATAATTAGCAACAGTTTGTAGGTCTCCGAGAACGTAGTTTGTCAATGGAATAGTAGAAATAATTAGCAACAGTTTGTAGGTCTCCGAGAACGTAGTTTGTCATTGGAATAGTAGAAATAATTAGCAACAGTTTGTAGGTCTCCGAGAACGTAGTTTGTCAATTGGAATAGTAGAAATAATTAGCAACAGTTTGTAGGTCTCCGAGAACGTAGTTTGTCATTGGAATAGTAGAAATAATTAGCAACAGTTTGTAGGTCTCCGAGAACGTAGTTTGTCATTGGAATAGTAGAAATAATTAGCAACAGTTTGTAGGTCTCCGAGAACGTAGTTTGTCAATGGAATAGTAGAAATAATTAGCAACAGTTTGTAGGTCTCCGAGAACGTAGTTTGTCAATGGAATAGTAGAAATAATTAGCAACAGTTTGTAGGTCTCCGAGAACGTAGTTTGTCAATGGAATAGTAGAAATAATTAGCAACAGTTTGTAGGTCTCCGAGAACGTAGTTTGTCAATTGGAATAGTAGAAATAATTAGCAACAGTTTGTAGGTCTCCGAGAACGTAGTTTGTCAATGGAATAGTAGAAATAATTAGCAACAGTTTGTAGGTCTCCGAGAACGTAGTTTGTCATTGGAATAGTAGAAATAATTAGCAACAGTTTGTAGGTCTCCGAGAACGTAGTTTGTCAATGGAATAGTAGAAATAATTAGCAACAGTTTGTAGGTCTCCGAGAACGTAGTTTGTCAATGGAATAGTAGAAATAATTAGCAACAGTTTGTAGGTCTCCGAGAACGTAGTTTGTCAATGGAATAGTAGAAATAATTAGCAACAGTTTGTAGGTCTCCGAGAACGTAGTTTGTCAATGGAATAGTAGAAATAATTAGCAACAGTTTGTAGGTCTCCGAGAACGTAGTTTGTCATTGGAATAGTAGAAATAATTAGCAACAGTTTGTAGGTCTCCGAGAACGTAGTTTGTCAATGGAATAGTAGAAATAATTAGCAACAGTTTGTAGGTCTCCGAGAACGTAGTTTGTCATTGGAATAGTAGAAATAATTAGCAACAGTTTGTAGGTCTCCGAGAACGTAGTTTGTCAATGGAATAGTAGAAATAATTAGCAACAGTTTGTAGGTCTCCGAGAACGTAGTTTGTCAATGGAATAGTAGAAATAATTAGCAACAGTTTGTAGGTCTCCGAGAACGTAGTTTGTCATTGGAATAGTAGAAATAATTAGCAACAGTTTGTAGGTCTCCGAGAACGTAGTTTGTCAATGGAATAGTAGAAATAATTAGCAACAGTTTGTAGGTCTCCGAGAACGTAGTTTGTCAATGGAATAGTAGAAATAATTAGCAACAGTTTGTAGGTCTCCGAGAACGTAGTTTGTCATTGGAATAGTAGAAATAATTAGCAACAGTTTGTAGGTCTCCGAGAACGTAGTTTGTCATTGGAATAGTAGAAATAATTAGCAACAGTTTGTAGGTCTCCGAGAACGTAGTTTGTCATTGGAATAGTAGAAATAATTAGCAACAGTTTGTAGGTCTCCGAGAACGTAGTTTGTCATTGGAATAGTAGAAATAATTAGCAACAGTTTGTAGGTCTCCGAGAACGTAGTTTGTCAATTGGAATAGTAGAAATAATTAGCAACAGTTTGTAGGTCTCCGAGAACGTAGTTTGTCAATGGAATAGTAGAAATAATTAGCAACAGTTTGTAGGTCTCCGAGAACGTAGTTTGTCAATGGAATAGTAGAAATAATTAGCAACAGTTTGTAGGTCTCCGAGAACGTAGTTTGTCATTGGAATAGTAGAAATAATTAGCAACAGTTTGTAGGTCTCCGAGAACGTAGTTTGTCATTGGAATAGTAGAAATAATTAGCAACAGTTTGTAGGTCTCCGAGAACGTAGTTTGTCAATGGAATAGTAGAAATAATTAGCAACAGTTTGTAGGTCTCCGAGAACGTAGTTTGTCAATGGAATAGTAGAAATAATTAGCAACAGTTTGTAGGTCTCCGAGAACGTAGTTTGTCAATGGAATAGTAGAAATAATTAGCAACAGTTTGTAGGTCTCCGAGAACGTAGTTTGTCATTGGAATAGTAGAAATAATTAGCAACAGTTTGTAGGTCTCCGAGAACGTAGTTTGTCATTGGAATAGTAGAAATAATTAGCAACAGTTTGTAGGTCTCCGAGAACGTAGTTTGTCAATGGAATAGTAGAAATAATTAGCAACAGTTTGTAGGTCTCCGAGAACGTAGTTTGTCAATGGAATAGTAGAAATAATTAGCAACAGTTTGTAGGTCTCCGAGAACGTAGTTTGTCAATGGAATAGTAGAAATAATTAGCAACAGTTTGTAGGTCTCCGAGAACGTAGTTTGTCAATGGAATAGTAGAAATAATTAGCAACAGTTTGTAGGTCTCCGAGAACGTAGTTTGTCAATGGAATAGTAGAAATAATTAGCAACAGTTTGTAGGTCTCCGAGAACGTAGTTTGTCAATGGAATAGTAGAAATAATTAGCAACAGTTTGTAGGTCTCCGAGAACGTAGTTTGTCAATGGAATAGTAGAAATAATTAGCAACAGTTTGTAGGTCTCCGAGAACGTAGTTTGTCATTGGAATAGTAGAAATAATTAGCAACAGTTTGTAGGTCTCCGAGAACGTAGTTTGTCAATGGAATAGTAGAAATAATTAGCAACAGTTTGTAGGTCTCCGAGAACGTAGTTTGTCATTGGAATAGTAGAAATAATTAGCAACAGTTTGTAGGTCTCCGAGAACGTAGTTTGTCAATGGAATAGTAGAAATAATTAGCAACAGTTTGTAGGTCTCCGAGAACGTAGTTTGTCAATGGAATAGTAGAAATAATTAGCAACAGTTTGTAGGTCTCCGAGAACGTAGTTTGTCATTGGAATAGTAGAAATAATTAGCAACAGTTTGTAGGTCTCCGAGAACGTAGTTTGTCATTGGAATAGTAGAAATAATTAGCAACAGTTTGTAGGTCTCCGAGAACGTAGTTTGTCAATGGAATAGTAGAAATAATTAGCAACAGTTTGTAGGTCTCCGAGAACGTAGTTTGTCAATGGAATAGTAGAAATAATTAGCAACAGTTTGTAGGTCTCCGAGAACGTAGTTTGTCATTGGAATAGTAGAAATAATTAGCAACAGTTTGTAGGTCTCCGAGAACGTAGTTTGTCATTGGAATAGTAGAAATAATTAGCAACAGTTTGTAGGTCTCCGAGAACGTAGTTTGTCAATGGAATAGTAGAAATAATTAGCAACAGTTTGTAGGTCTCCGAGAACGTAGTTTGTCATTGGAATAGTAGAAATAATTAGCAACAGTTTGTAGGTCTCCGAGAACGTAGTTTGTCATTGGAATAGTAGAAATAATTAGCAACAGTTTGTAGGTCTCCGAGAACGTAGTTTGTCATTGGAATAGTAGAAATAATTAGCAACAGTTTGTAGGTCTCCGAGAACGTAGTTTGTCATTGGAATAGTAGAAATAATTAGCAACAGTTTGTAGGTCTCCGAGAACGTAGTTTGTCAATGGAATAGTAGAAATAATTAGCAACAGTTTGTAGGTCTCCGAGAACGTAGTTTGTCATTGGAATAGTAGAAATAATTAGCAACAGTTTGTAGGTCTCCGAGAACGTAGTTTGTCAATGGAATAGTAGAAATAATTAGCAACAGTTTGTAGGTCTCCGAGAACGTAGTTTGTCAATGGAATAGTAGAAATAATTAGCAACAGTTTGTAGGTCTCCGAGAACGTAGTTTGTCATTGGAATAGTAGAAATAATTAGCAACAGTTTGTAGGTCTCCGAGAACGTAGTTTGTCATTGGAATAGTAGAAATAATTAGCAACAGTTTGTAGGTCTCCGAGAACGTAGTTTGTCATTGGAATAGTAGAAATAATTAGCAACAGTTTGTAGGTCTCCGAGAACGTAGTTTGTCAATGGAATAGTAGAAATAATTAGCAACAGTTTGTAGGTCTCCGAGAACGTAGTTTGTCAATGGAATAGTAGAAATAATTAGCAACAGTTTGTAGGTCTCCGAGAACGTAGTTTGTCATTGGAATAGTAGAAATAATTAGCAACAGTTTGTAGGTCTCCGAGAACGTAGTTTGTCATTGGAATAGTAGAAATAATTAGCAACAGTTTGTAGGTCTCCGAGAACGTAGTTTGTCAATGGAATAGTAGAAATAATTAGCAACAGTTTGTAGGTCTCCGAGAACGTAGTTTGTCATTGGAATAGTAGAAATAATTAGCAACAGTTTGTAGGTCTCCGAGAACGTAGTTTGTCATTGGAATAGTAGAAATAATTAGCAACAGTTTGTAGGTCTCCGAGAACGTAGTTTGTCATTGGAATAGTAGAAATAATTAGCAACAGTTTGTAGGTCTCCGAGAACGTAGTTTGTCATTGGAATAGTAGAAATAATTTAGCAACAGTTTGTAGGTCTCCGAGAACGTAGTTTGTCAATGGAATAGTAGAAATAATTAGCAACAGTTTGTAGGTCTCCGAGAACGTAGTTTGTCAATGGAATAGTAGAAATAATTAGCAACAGTTTGTAGGTCTCCGAGAACGTAGTTTGTCAATGGAATAGTAGAAATAATTAGCAACAGTTTGTAGGTCTCCGAGAACGTAGTTTGTCAATGGAATAGTAGAAATAATTAGCAACAGTTTGTAGGTCTCCGAGAACGTAGTTTGTCATTGGAATAGTAGAAATAATTAGCAACAGTTTGTAGGTCTCCGAGAACGTAGTTTGTCATTGGAATAGTAGAAATATTTAGCAACAGTTTGTAGGTCTCCGAGAACGTAGTTTGTCAATGGAATAGTAGAAATAATTAGCAACAGTTTGTAGGTCTCCGAGAACGTAGTTTGTCAATGGAATAGTAGAAATAATTAGCAACAGTTTGTAGGTCTCCGAGAACGTAGTTTGTCAATGGAATAGTAGAAATAATTAGCAACAGTTTGTAGGTCTCCGAGAACGTAGTTTGTCAATGGAATAGTAGAAATAATTAGCAACAGTTTGTAGGTCTCCGAGAACGTAGTTTGTCAATGGAATAGTAGAAATAATTAGCAACAGTTTGTAGGTCTCCGAGAACGTAGTTTGTCATTGGAATAGTAGAAATAATTAGCAACAGTTTGTAGGTCTCCGAGAACGTAGTTTGTCAATGGAATAGTAGAAATAATTAGCAACAGTTTGTAGGTCTCCGAGAACGTAGTTTGTCATTGGAATAGTAGAAATAATTAGCAACAGTTTGTAGGTCTCCGAGAACGTAGTTTGTCAATGGAATAGTAGAAATAATTAGCAACAGTTTGTAGGTCTCCGAGAACGTAGTTTGTCAATGGAATAGTAGAAATAATTAGCAACAGTTTGTAGGTCTCCGAGAACGTAGTTTGTCATTGGAATAGTAGAAATAATTAGCAACAGTTTGTAGGTCTCCGAGAACGTAGTTTGTCATTGGAATAGTAGAAATAATTAGCAACAGTTTGTAGGTCTCCGAGAACGTAGTTTGTCATTGGAATAGTAGAAATAATTAGCAACAGTTTGTAGGTCTCCGAGAACGTAGTTTGTCATTGGAATAGTAGAAATATTTAGCAACAGTTTGTAGGTTCCCGAGAACGTAGTGTGTCAATGGAATAGTACAAATAATTAGCAACAGTTTGTAGGTCTCCGAGAACGTAGTTTGTCAATGGAATAGTAGAAATAATTAGCAACAGTTTGTAGGTCTCCGAGAACGTAGTTTGTCAATGGAATAGTAGAAATAATTAGCAACAGTTTGTAGGTCTCCGAGAACGTAGTTTGTCAATGGAATAGTAGAAATAATTAGCAACAGTTTGTAGGTCTCCGAGAACGTAGTTTGTCAATGGAATAGTAGAAATAATTAGCAACAGTTTGTAGGTCTCCGAGAACGTAGTTTGTCATTGGAATAGTAGAAATAATTAGCAACAGTTTGTAGGTCTCCGAGAACGTAGTTTGTCAATTGGAATAGTAGAAATAATTAGCAACAGTTTGTAGGTCTCCGAGAACGTAGTTTGTCAATGGAATAGTAGAAATAATTAGCAACAGTTTGTAGGTCTCCGAGAACGTAGTTTGTCATTGGAATAGTAGAAATAATTAGCAACAGTTTGTAGGTCTCCGAGAACGTAGTTTGTCATTGGAATAGTAGAAATAATTAGCAACAGTTTGTAGGTCTCCGAGAACGTAGTTTGTCAATGGAATAGTAGAAATAATTAGCAACAGTTTGTAGGTCTCTGAGAACGTAGTTTGTCAATGGAATAGTAGAAATAATTAGCAACAGTTTGTAGGTCTCCGAGAACGTAGTTTGTCAATGGAATAGTAGAAATAATTAGCAACAGTTTGTAGGTCTCCGAGAACGTAGTTTGTCAATGGAATAGTAGAAATAATTAGCAACAGTTTGTAGGTCTCCGAGAACGTAGTTTGTCAATGGAATAGTAGAAATAATTAGCAACAGTTTGTAGGTCTCCGAGAACGTAGTTTGTCATTGGAATAGTAGAAATAATTAGCAACAGTTTGTAGGTCTCCGAGAACGTAGTTTGTCATTGGAATAGTAGAAATAATTAGCAACAGTTTGTAGGTCTCCGAGAACGTAGTTTGTCATTGGAATAGTAGAAATAATTAGCAACAGTTTGTAGGTCTCCGAGAACGTAGTTTGTCATTGGAATAGTAGAAATAATTAGCAACAGTTTGTAGGTCTCCGAGAACGTAGTTTGTCATTGGAATAGTAGAAATAATTAGCAACAGTTTGTAGGTCTCCGAGAACGTAGTTTGTCATTGGAATAGTAGAAATAATTAGCAACAGTTTGTAGGTCTCTGAGAACGTAGTTTGTCATTGGAATAGTAGAAATAATTAGCAACAGTTTGTAGGTCTCCGAGAACGTAGTTTGCGATTGGACAGTAGAAATAATTAGCAACAGTTTGTAGGTCTCCGAGAACGTAGTTTGTCAATGGAATAGTAGAAATAATTAGCAACAGTTTGTAGGTCTCCGAGAACGTAGTTTGTCATTGTAATAGTAGAAATAATTAGCAACAGTTTGTAGGTCTCCGAGAACGTAGTTTGTCAATGGATAGTAGAAATGATTAGCAACAGTTTGTAGGTCTCCGAGAACGTAGTTTGTCAATGGAATAGTAGAAATAATTAGTAACAGTTTGTAGGTCTCCGAGAACGTAGTTTGTCATTGGAATAGTAGAAATAATTAGCAACAGTTTGTAGGTCTCCGAGAACGTAGTTTGTCATTGGAATAGTAGAAATAATTAGCAACAGTTTGTAGGTCTCCGAGAACGTAGTTTGTCATTGGAATAGTAGAAATAATTAGCAACAGTTTGTAGGTCTCCGAGAACGTAGTTTGTCATTGGAATAGTAGAAATAATTAGCAACAGTTTGTAGGTCTCCGAGAACGTAGTTTGTCAATTGGAATAGTAGAAATAATTAGCAACAGTTTGTAGGTCTCCGAGAACGTAGTTTGTCATTGGAATAGTAGAAATAATTAGCAACAGTTTGTAGGTCTCCGAGAACGTAGTTTGTCAATGGAATAGTAGAAATAATTAGCAACAGTTTGTAGGTCTCCGAGAACGTAGTTTGTCAATGGAATAGTAGAAATAATTAGCAACAGTTTGTAGGTCTCCGAGAACGTAGTTTGTCAATGGAATAGTAGAAATAATTAGCAACAGTTTGTAGGTCTCCGAGAACGTAGTTTGTCAATGGAATAGTAGAAATAATTAGCAACAGTTTGTAGGTCTCCGAGAACGTAGTTTGTCATTGGAATAGTAGAAATAATTAGCAACAGTTTGTAGGTCTCCGAGAACGTAGTTTGTCATTGGAATAGTAGAAATAATTAGCAACAGTTTGTAGGTCTCCGAGAACGTAGTTTGTCATTGGAATAGTAGAAATAATTAGCAACAGTTTGTAGGTCTCCGAGAACGTAGTTTGTCAATGGAATAGTAGAAATAATTAGCAACAGTTTGTAGGTCTCCGAGAACGTAGTTTGTCAATGGAATAGTAGAAATAATTAGCAACAGTTTGTAGGTCTCCGAGAACGTAGTTTGTCAATGGAATAGTAGAAATAATTAGCAACAGTTTGTAGGTCTCCGAGAACGTAGTTTGTCAATGGAATAGTAGAAATAATTAGCAACAGTTTGTAGGTCTCCGAGAACGTAGTTTGTCAATGGAATAGTAGAAATAATTAGCAACAGTTTGTAGGTCTCCGAGAACGTAGTTTGTCATTGGAATAGTAGAAATAATTAGCAACAGTTTGTAGGTCTCCGAGAACGTAGTTTGTCATTGGAATAGTAGAAATAATTAGCAACAGTTTGTAGGTCTCCGAGAACGTAGTTTGTCAATGGAATAGTAGAAATAATTAGCAACAGTTTGTAGGTCTCCGAGAACGTAGTTTGTCAATGGAATAGTAGAAATAATTAGCAACAGTTTGTAGGTCTCCGAGAACGTAGTTTGTCAATGGAATAGTAGAAATAATTAGCAACAGTTTGTAGGTCTCCGAGAACGTAGTTTGTCAATGGAATAGTAGAAATAATTAGCAACAGTTTGTAGGTCTCCGAGAACGTAGTTTGTCATTGGAATAGTAGAAATAATTAGCAACAGTTTGTAGGTCTCCGAGAACGTAGTTTGTCAATGGAATAGTAGAAATAATTAGCAACAGTTTGTAGGTCTCCGAGAACGTAGTTTGTCAATGGAATAGTAGAAATAATTAGCAACAGTTTGTAGGTCTCCGAGAACGTAGTTTGTCATTGGAATAGTAGAAATAATTAGCAACAGTTTGTAGGTCTCCGAGAACGTAGTTTGTCATTGGAATAGTAGAAATAATTAGCAACAGTTTGTAGGTCTCCGAGAACGTAGTTTGTCATTGGAATAGTAGAAATAATTAGCAACAGTTTGTAGGTCTCCGAGAACGTAGTTTGTCATTGGAATAGTAGAAATAATTTAGCAACAGTTTGTAGGTCTCCGAGAACGTAGTTTGTCAATGGAATAGTAGAAATACCTAGCAACAGTTTGTAGGTCTCCGAGAACGTAGTTTGTCAATGGAATAGTAGAAATAATTAGCAACAGTTTGTAGGTCTCCGAGAACGTAGTTTGTCATTGGAATAGTAGAAATAATTAGCAACAGTTTGTAGGTCTCCGAGAACGTAGTTTGTCAATGGAATAGTAGAAATAATTAGCAACAGTTTGTAGGTCTCCGAGAACGTAGTTTGTCAATGGAATAGTAGAAATAATTAGCAACAGTTTGTAGGTCTCCGAGAACGTAGTTTGTCAATGGAATAGTAGAAATAATTAGCAACAGTTTGTAGGTCTCCGAGAACGTAGTTTGTCAATGGAATAGTAGAAATAATTAGCAACAGTTTGTAGGTCTCCGAGAACGTAGTTTGTCATTGGAATAGTAGAAATAATTAGCAACAGTTTGTAGGTCTCCGAGAACGTAGTTTGTCAATGGAATAGTAGAAATAATTAGCAACAGTTTGTAGGTCTCCGAGAACGTAGTTTGTCATTGGAATAGTAGAAATAATTAGCAACAGTTTGTAGGTCTCCGAGAACGTAGTTTGTCAATGGAATAGTAGAAATAATTAGCAACAGTTTGTAGGTCTCCGAGAACGTAGTTTGTCAATGGAATAGTAGAAATAATTAGCAACAGTTTGTAGGTCTCCGAGAACGTAGTTTGTCATTGGAATAGTAGAAATAATTAGCAACAGTTTGTAGGTCTCCGAGAACGTAGTTTGTCAATGGAATAGTAGAAATAATTAGCAACAGTTTGTAGGTCTCCGAGAACGTAGTTTGTCAATGGAATAGTAGAAATAATTAGCAACAGTTTGTAGGTCTCCGAGAACGTAGTTTGTCAATGGAATAGTAGAAATAATTAGCAACAGTTTGTAGGTCTCCGAGAACGTAGTTTGTCATTGGAATAGTAGAAATAATTAGCAACAGTTTGTAGGTCTCCGAGAACGTAGTTTGTCATTGGAATAGTAGAAATAATTAGCAACAGTTTGTAGGTCTCCGAGAACGTAGTTTGTCATTGGAATAGTAGAAATAATTAGCAACAGTTTGTAGGTCTCCGAGAACGTAGTTTGTCATTGGAATAGTAGAAATAATTAGCAACAGTTTGTAGGTCTCCGAGAACGTAGTTTGTCATTGGAATAGTAGAAATAATTAGCAACAGTTTGTAGGTCTCCGAGAACGTAGTTTGTCAATGGAATAGTAGAAATAATTAGCAACAGTTTGTAGGTCTCCGAGAACGTAGTTTGTCATGGAATAGTAGAAATAATTAGCAACAGTTTGTAGGTCTCCGAGAACGTAGTTTGTCATTGGAATAGTAGAAATAATTAGCAACAGTTTGTAGGTCTCCGAGAACGTAGTTTGTCATTGGAATAGTAGAAATAATTAGCAACAGTTTGTAGGTCTCCGAGAACGTAGTTTGTCAATGGAATAGTAGAAATAATTAGCAACAGTTTGTAGGTCTCCGAGAACGTAGTTTGTCAATGGAATAGTAGAAATAATTAGCAACAGTTTGTAGGTCTCCGAGAACGTAGTTTGTCAATGGAATAGTAGAAATAATTAGCAACAGTTTGTAGGTCTCCGAGAACGTAGTTTGTCATTGGAATAGTAGAAATAATTAGCAACAGTTTGTAGGTCTCCGAGAACGTAGTTTGTCATTGGAATAGTAGAAATATTAGCAACAGTTTGTAGGTCTCCGAGAACGTAGTTTGTCAATGGAATAGTAGAAATAATTAGCAACAGTTTGTAGGTCTCCGAGAACGTAGTTTGTCAATGGAATAGTAGAAATAATTAGCAACAGTTTGTAGGTCTCCGAGAACGTAGTTTGTCAATGGAATAGTAGAAATAATTAGCAACAGTTTGTAGGTCTCCGAGAACGTAGTTTGTCAATGGAATAGTAGAAATAATTAGCAACAGTTTGTAGGTCTCCGAGAACGTAGTTTGTCAATGGAATAGTAGAAATAATTAGCAACAGTTTGTAGGTCTCCGAGAACGTAGTTTGTCAATGGAATAGTAGAAATAATTAGCAACAGTTTGTAGGTCTCCGAGAACGTAGTTTGTCAATGGAATAGTAGAAATAATTAGCAACAGTTTGTAGGTCTCCGAGAACGTAGTTTGTCATTGGAATAGTAGAAATAATTAGCAACAGTTTGTAGGTCTCCGAGAACGTAGTTTGTCAATGGAATAGTAGAAATAATTAGCAACAGTTTGTAGGTCTCCGAGAACGTAGTTTGTCATTGGAATAGTAGAAATAATTAGCAACAGTTTGTAGGTCTCCGAGAACGTAGTTTGTCAATGGAATAGTAGAAATAATTAGCAACAGTTTGTAGGTCTCCGAGAACGTAGTTTGTCAATGGAATAGTAGAAATAATTAGCAACAGTTTGTAGGTCTCCGAGAACGTAGTTTGTCATTGGAATAGTAGAAATAATTAGCAACAGTTTGTAGGTCTCCGAGAACGTAGTTTGTCATTGGAATAGTAGAAATAATTAGCAACAGTTTGTAGGTCTCCGAGAACGTAGTTTGTCAATGGAATAGTAGAAATAATTAGCAACAGTTTGTAGGTCTCCGAGAACGTAGTTTGTCAATGGAATAGTAGAAATAATTAGCAACAGTTTGTAGGTCTCCGAGAACGTAGTTTGTCATTGGAATAGTAGAAATAATTAGCAACAGTTTGTAGGTCTCCGAGAACGTAGTTTGTCATTGGAATAGTAGAAATAATTAGCAACAGTTTGTAGGTCTCCGAGAACGTAGTTTGTCATTGGAATAGTAGAAATAATTAGCAACAGTTTGTAGGTCTCCGAGAACGTAGTTTGTCATTGGAATAGTAGAAATAATTAGCAACAGTTTGTAGGTCTCCGAGAACGTAGTTTGTCATTGTAATAGTAGAAATAATTAGCAACAGTTTGTAGGTCTCCGAGAACGTAGTTTGTCAATGGAATAGTAGAAATAATTAGCAACAGTTTGTAGGTCTCTGAGAACGTAGTTTGTCATTGGAATAGTAGAAATAATTAGCAACAGTTTGTAGGTCTCTGAGAACGTAGTTTGTCATTGGAATAGTAGAAATAATTAGCAACAGTTTGTAGGTCTCTGAGAACGTAGTTTGTCATTGGAATAGTAGAAATAATTAGCAACAGTTTGTAGGTCTCTGAGAACGTAGTTTGTCATTGGAATAGTAGAAATAATTAGCAACAGTTTGTAGGTCTCCGAGAACGTAGTTTGTCAATGGAATAGTAGAAATACCTAGCAACAGTTTGTAGGTCTCCGAGAACGTAGTTTGTCATTGTAATAGTAGAAATAATTAGCAACAATTTGTAGGTCTCCGAGAACGTAGTTTGTCAATGGAATAGTAGAAATGATTAGCAACAGTTTGTAGGTCTCCGAGAACGTAGTTTGTCAATGGAATAGTAGAAATAATTAGTAACAGTTTGTAGGTCTCCGAGAACGTAGTTTGTCATTGGAATAGTAGAAATAATTAGCAACAGTTTGTAGGTCTCCGAGAACGTAGTTTGTCTTTGGAATAGTAGAAATAATTAGCAACAGTTTGTAGGTCTCCGAGAACGTAGTTTGTCATTGGAATAGTAGAAATAATTAGCAACAGTTTGTAGGTCTCCGAGAACGTAGTTTGTCAATGGAATAGTAGAAATAATTAGCAACAGTTTGTAGGTCTCCGAGAACGTAGTTTGTCAATGGAATAGTAGAAATAATTAGCAACAGTTTGTAGGTCTCCGAGAACGTAGTTTGTCATTGGAATAGTAGAAATAATTAGCAACAGTTTGTAGGTCTCCGAGAACGTAGTTTGTCAATGGAATAGTAGAAATAATTAGCAACAGTTTGTAGGTCTCCGAGAACGTAGTTTGTCAATGGAATAGTAGAAATAATTAGCAACAGTTTGTAGGTCTCCGAGAACGTAGTTTGTCATTGGAATAGTAGAAATAATTAGCAACAGTTTGTAGGTCTCCGAGAACGTAGTTTGTCATTGGAATAGTAGAAATAATTAGCAACAGTTTGTAGGTCTCCGAGAACGTAGTTTGTCATTGGAATAGTAGAAATAATTAGCAACAGTTTGTAGGTCTCCGAGAACGTAGTTTGTCATTGGAATAGTAGAAATAATTAGCAACAGTTTGTAGGTCTCCGAGAACGTAGTTTGTCAATGGAATAGTAGAAATAATTAGCAACAGTTTGTAGGTCTCCGAGAACGTAGTTTGTCAATGGAATAGTAGAAATAATTAGCAACAGTTTGTAGGTCTCCGAGAACGTAGTTTGTCAATGGAATAGTAGAAATAATTAGCAACAGTTTGTAGGTCTCCGAGAACGTAGTTTGTCAATGGAATAGTAGAAATAATTAGCAACAGTTTGTAGGTCTCCGAGAACGTAGTTTGTCAATGGAATAGTAGAAATAATTAGCAACAGTTTGTAGGTCTCCGAGAACGTAGTTTGTCATTGGAATAGTAGAAATAATTAGCAACAGTTTGTAGGTCTCCGAGAACGTAGTTTGTCATTGGAATAGTAGAAATAATTAGCAACAGTTTGTAGGTCTCCGAGAACGTAGTTTGTCAATGGAATAGTAGAAATAATTAGCAACAGTTTGTAGGTCTCCGAGAACGTAGTTTGTCAATGGAATAGTAGAAATAATTAGCAACAGTTTGTAGGTCTCCGAGAACGTAGTTTGTCATTGGAATAGTAGAAATAATTAGCAACAGTTTGTAGGTCTCCGAGAACGTAGTTTGTCAATGGAATAGTAGAAATAATTAGCAACAGTTTGTAGGTCTCCGAGAACGTAGTTTGTCAATGGAATAGTAGAAATAATTAGCAACAGTTTGTAGGTCTCCGAGAACGTAGTTTGTCAATGGAATAGTAGAAATAATTAGCAACAGTTTGTAGGTCTCCGAGAACGTAGTTTGTCAATGGAATAGTAGAAATAATTAGCAACAGTTTGTAGGTCTCCGAGAACGTAGTTTGTCAATGGAATAGTAGAAATAATTAGCAACAGTTTGTAGGTCTCCGAGAACGTAGTTTGTCATTGGAATAGTAGAAATAATTAGCAACAGTTTGTAGGTCTCCGAGAACGTAGTTTGTCATTGGAATAGTAGAAATAATTAGCAACAGTTTGTAGGTCTCCGAGAACGTAGTTTGTCAATGGAATAGTAGAAATAATTAGCAACAGTTTGTAGGTCTCCGAGAACGTAGTTTGTCAATGGAATAGTAGAAATAATTAGCAACAGTTTGTAGGTCTCCGAGAACGTAGTTTGTCAATGGAATAGTAGAAATAATTAGCAACAGTTTGTAGGTCTCCGAGAACGTAGTTTGTCAATGGAATAGTAGAAATAATTAGCAACAGTTTGTAGGTCTCCGAGAACGTAGTTTGTCATTGGAATAGTAGAAATAATTAGCAACAGTTTGTAGGTCTCCGAGAACGTAGTTTGTCAATGGAATAGTAGAAATAATTAGCAACAGTTTGTAGGTCTCCGAGAACGTAGTTTGTCATTGGAATAGTAGAAATAATTAGCAACAGTTTGTAGGTCTCCGAGAACGTAGTTTGTCAATGGAATAGTAGAAATAATTAGCAACAGTTTGTAGGTCTCCGAGAACGTAGTTTGTCAATGGAATAGTAGAAATAATTAGCAACAGTTTGTAGGTCTCCGAGAACGTAGTTTGTCAATGGAATAGTAGAAATAATTAGCAACAGTTTGTAGGTCTCCGAGAACGTAGTTTGTCATTGGAATAGTAGAAATAATTAGCAACAGTTTGTAGGTCTCCGAGAACGTAGTTTGTCATTGGAATAGTAGAAATAATTAGCAACAGTTTGTAGGTCTCCGAGAACGTAGTTTGTCATTGGAATAGTAGAAATAATTAGCAACAGTTTGTAGGTCTCCGAGAACGTAGTTTGTCAATGGAATAGTAGAAATAATTAGCAACAGTTTGTAGGTCTCCGAGAACGTAGTTTGTCAATGGAATAGTAGAAATAATTAGCAACAGTTTGTAGGTCTCCGAGAACGTAGTTTGTCAATGGAATAGTAGAAATAATTAGCAACAGTTTGTAGGTCTCCGAGAACGTAGTTTGTCAATGGAATAGTAGAAATAATTAGCAACAGTTTGTAGGTCTCCGAGAACGTAGTTTGTCAATTGGAATAGTAGAAATAATTAGCAACAGTTTGTAGGTCTCCGAGAACGTAGTTTGTCATTGGAATAGTAGAAATAATTAGCAACAGTTTGTAGGTCTCCGAGAACGTAGTTTGTCATTGGAATAGTAGAAATAATTAGCAACAGTTTGTAGGTCTCCGAGAACGTAGTTTGTCAATGGAATAGTAGAAATAATTAGCAACAGTTTGTAGGTCTCCGAGAACGTAGTTTGTCATTGGAATAGTAGAAATAATTAGCAACAGTTTGTAGGTCTCCGAGAACGTAGTTTGTCATTGGAATAGTAGAAATAATTAGCAACAGTTTGTAGGTCTCCGAGAACGTAGTTTGTCAATGGAATAGTAGAAATAATTAGCAACAGTTTGTAGGTCTCCGAGAACGTAGTTTGTCAATGGAATAGTAGAAATAATTAGCAACAGTTTGTAGGTCTCCGAGAACGTAGTTTGTCAATGGAATAGTAGAAATAATTAGCAACAGTTTGTAGGTCTCCGAGAACGTAGTTTGTCAATGGAATAGTAGAAATAATTAGCAACAGTTTGTAGGTCTCCGAGAACGTAGTTTGTCAATGGAATAGTAGAAATAATTAGCAACAGTTTGTAGGTCTCCGAGAACGTAGTTTGTCATTGGAATAGTAGAAATAATTAGCAACAGTTTGTAGGTCTCCGAGAACGTAGTTTGTCATTGGAATAGTAGAAATAATTAGCAACAGTTTGTAGGTCTCCGAGAACGTAGTTTGTCATTGGAATAGTAGAAATAATTAGCAACAGTTTGTAGGTCTCCGAGAACGTAGTTTGTCATTGGAATAGTAGAAATAATTAGCAACAGTTTGTAGGTCTCCGAGAACGTAGTTTGTCATTGGAATAGTAGAAATAATTAGCAACAGTTTGTAGGTCTCTGAGAACGTAGTTTGTCATTGGAATAGTAGAAATAATTAGCAACAGTTTGTAGGTCTCTGAGAACGTAGTTTGTCATTGGAATAGTAGAAATAATTAGCAACAGTTTGTAGGTCTCTGAGAACGTAGTTTGTCATTGGAACAGTAGAAATAATTAGCAACAGTTTGTAGGTCTCCGAGAACGTAGTTTGTCAATGGAATAGTAGAAATAATTAGCAACAGTTTGTAGGTCTCCGAGAACGTAGTTTGTCATTGGAATAGTAGAAATAATTAGCAACAATTTGTAGGTCTCCGAGAACGTAGTTTGTCAATGGAATAGTAGAAATGATTAGCAACAGTTTGTAGGTCTCCGAGAACGTAGTTTGTCAATGGAATAGTAGAAATAATTAGTAACAGTTTGTAGGTCTCCGAGAACGTAGTTTGTCATTGGAATAGTAGAAATAATTAGCAACAGTTTGTAGGTCTCCGAGAACGTAGTTTGTCATTGGAATAGTAGAAATAATTAGCAACAGTTTGTAGGTCTCCGAGAACGTAGTTTGTCATTGGAATAGTAGAAATAATTAGCAACAGTTTGTAGGTCTCCGAGAACGTAGTTTGTCATTGGAATAGTAGAAATAATTAGCAACAGTTTGTAGGTCTCCGAGAACGTAGTTTGTCATTGGAATAGTAGAAATAATTTAGCAACAGTTTTTAGGTCTCCGAGAACGTAGTGTGTCAATGGAATAGTACAAATACCTAGCAACAGTTTGTAGGTCTCCGAGAACGTAGTTTGTCAATGGAATAGTAGAAATAATTAGCAACAGTTTGTAGGTCTCCGAGAACGTAGTTTGTCAATGGAATAGTAGAAATAATTAGCAACAGTTTGTAGGTCTCCGAGAACGTAGTTTGTCAATGGAATAGTAGAAATAATTAGCAACAGTTTGTAGGTCTCCGAGAACGTAGTTTGTCATTGGAATAGTAGAAATAATTAGCAACAGTTTGTAGGTCTCCGAGAACGTAGTTTGTCATTGGAATAGTAGAAATAATTAGCAACAGTTTGTAGGTCTCCGAGAACGTAGTTTGTCAATGGAATAGTAGAAATAATTAGCAACAGTTTGTAGGTCTCCGAGAACGTAGTTTGTCAATGGAATAGTAGAAATAATTAGCAACAGTTTGTAGGTCTCCGAGAACGTAGTTTGTCAATTGGAATAGTAGAAATAATTAGCAACAGTTTGTAGGTCTCCGAGAACGTAGTTTGTCAATGGAATAGTAGAAATAATTAGCAACAGTTTGTAGGTCTCCGAGAACGTAGTTTGTCAATGGAATAGTAGAAATAATTAGCAACAGTTTGTAGGTCTCCGAGAACGTAGTTTGTCAATGGAATAGTAGAAATAATTAGCAACAGTTTGTAGGTCTCCGAGAACGTAGTTTGTCATTGGAATAGTAGAAATAATTAGCAACAGTTTGTAGGTCTCCGAGAACGTAGTTTGTCATTGGAATAGTAGAAATAATTAGCAACAGTTTGTAGGTCTCCGAGAACGTAGTTTGTCAATGGAATAGTAGAAATAATTAGCAACAGTTTGTAGGTCTCCGAGAACGTAGTTTGTCAATGGAATAGTAGAAATAATTAGCAACAGTTTGTAGGTCTCCGAGAACGTAGTTTGTCAATGGAATAGTAGAAATAATTAGCAACAGTTTGTAGGTCTCCGAGAACGTAGTTTGTCAATGGAATAGTAGAAATAATTAGCAACAGTTTGTAGGTCTCCGAGAACGTAGTTTGTCATTGGAATAGTAGAAATAATTAGCAACAGTTTGTAGGTCTCCGAGAACGTAGTTTGTCAATGGAATAGTAGAAATAATTAGCAACAGTTTGTAGGTCTCCGAGAACGTAGTTTGTCAATGGAATAGTAGAAATAATTAGCAACAGTTTGTAGGTCTCCGAGAACGTAGTTTGTCATTGGAATAGTAGAAATAATTAGCAACAGTTTGTAGGTCTCCGAGAACGTAGTTTGTCATTGGAATAGTAGAAATAATTAGCAACAGTTTGTAGGTCTCCGAGAACGTAGTTTGTCATTGGAATAGTAGAAATAATTAGCAACAGTTTGTAGGTCTCCGAGAACGTAGTTTGTCATTGGAATAGTAGAAATATTTAGCAACAGTTTGTAGGTCTCCGAGAACGTAGTTTGTCAATGGAATAGTAGAAATAATTAGCAACAGTTTGTAGGTCTCCGAGAACGTAGTTTGTCAATGGAATAGTAGAAATAATTAGCAACAGTTTGTAGGTCTCCGAGAACGTAGTTTGTCAATGGAATAGTAGAAATAATTAGCAACAGTTTGTAGGTCTCCGAGAACGTAGTTTGTCAATGGAATAGTAGAAATAATTAGCAACAGTTTGTAGGTCTCCGAGAACGTAGTTTGTCAATGGAATAGTAGAAATAATTAGCAACAGTTTGTAGGTCTCCGAGAACGTAGTTTGTCATTGGAATAGTAGAAATAATTAGCAACAGTTTGTAGGTCTCCGAGAACGTAGTTTGTCAATGGAATAGTAGAAATAATTAGCAACAGTTTGTAGGTCTCCGAGAACGTAGTTTGTCAATGGAATAGTAGAAATAATTAGCAACAGTTTGTAGGTCTCCGAGAACGTAGTTTGTCAATGGAATAGTAGAAATAATTAGCAACAGTTTGTAGGTCTCCGAGAACGTAGTTTGTCAATGGAATAGTAGAAATAATTAGCAACAGTTTGTAGGTCTCCGAGAACGTAGTTTGTCATTGGAATAGTAGAAATAATTAGCAACAGTTTGTAGGTCTCCGAGAACGTAGTTTGTCAATGGAATAGTAGAAATAATTAGCAACAGTTTGTAGGTCTCCGAGAACGTAGTTTGTCATTGGAATAGTAGAAATAATTAGCAACAGTTTGTAGGTCTCCGAGAACGTAGTTTGTCAATGGAATAGTAGAAATAATTAGCAACAGTTTGTAGGTCTCCGAGAACGTAGTTTGTCAATGGAATAGTAGAAATAATTAGCAACAGTTTGTAGGTCTCCGAGAACGTAGTTTGTCATTGGAATAGTAGAAATAATTAGCAACAGTTTGTAGGTCTCCGAGAACGTAGTTTGTCAATGGAATAGTAGAAATAATTAGCAACAGTTTGTAGGTCTCCGAGAACGTAGTTTGTCAATGGAATAGTAGAAATAATTAGCAACAGTTTGTAGGTCTCCGAGAACGTAGTTTGTCATTGGAATAGTAGAAATAATTAGCAACAGTTTGTAGGTCTCCGAGAACGTAGTTTGTCATTGGAATAGTAGAAATAATTAGCAACAGTTTGTAGGTCTCCGAGAACGTAGTTTGTCATTGGAATAGTAGAAATAATTAGCAACAGTTTGTAGGTCTCCGAGAACGTAGTTTGTCATTGGAATAGTAGAAATAATTAGCAACAGTTTGTAGGTCTCCGAGAACGTAGTTTGTCATTGGAATAGTAGAAATAATTAGCAACAGTTTGTAGGTCTCCGAGAACGTAGTTTGTCAATGGAATAGTAGAAATAATTAGCAACAGTTTGTAGGTCTCCGAGAACGTAGTTTGTCAATTGGAATAGTAGAAATAATTAGCAACAGTTTGTAGGTCTCCGAGAACGTAGTTTGTCATTGGAATAGTAGAAATAATTAGCAACAGTTTGTAGGTCTCCGAGAACGTAGTTTGTCATTGGAATAGTAGAAATAATTAGCAACAGTTTGTAGGTCTCCGAGAACGTAGTTTGTCAATGGAATAGTAGAAATAATTAGCAACAGTTTGTAGGTCTCCGAGAACGTAGTTTGTCAATGGAATAGTAGAAATAATTAGCAACAGTTTGTAGGTCTCCGAGAACGTAGTTTGTCATTGGAATAGTAGAAATAATTAGCAACAGTTTGTAGGTCTCCGAGAACGTAGTTTGTCATTGGAATAGTAGAAATAATTAGCAACAGTTTGTAGGTCTCCGAGAACGTAGTTTGTCATTGGAATAGTAGAAATAATTAGCAACAGTTTGTAGGTCTCCGAGAACGTAGTTTGTCAATGGAATAGTAGAAATAATTAGCAACAGTTTGTAGGTCTCCGAGAACGTAGTTTGTCAATGGAATAGTAGAAATAATTAGCAACAGTTTGTAGGTCTCCGAGAACGTAGTTTGTCAATGGAATAGTAGAAATAATTAGCAACAGTTTGTAGGTCTCCGAGAACGTAGTTTGTCAATGGAATAGTAGAAATAATTAGCAACAGTTTGTAGGTCTCCGAGAACGTAGTTTGTCAATGGAATAGTAGAAATAATTAGCAACAGTTTGTAGGTCTCCGAGAACGTAGTTTGTCATTGGAATAGTAGAAATAATTTAGCAACAGTTTGTAGGTCTCCGAGAACGTAGTTTGTCAATGGAATAGTAGAAATGATTAGCAACAGTTTGTAGGTCTCCGAGAACGTAGTTTGTCATTGGAATAGTAGAAATAATTAGCAACAGTTTGTAGGTCTCCGAGAACGTAGTTTGTCAATGGAATAGTAGAAATAATTAGCAACAGTTTGTAGGTCTCCGAGAACGTAGTTTGTCATTGGAATAGTAGAAATAATTAGCAACAGTTTGTAGGTCTCCGAGAACGTAGTTTGTCATTGGAATAGTAGAAATAATTAGCAACAGTTTGTAGGTCTCCGAGAACGTAGTTTGTCAATGGAATAGTAGAAATAATTAGCAACAGTTTGTAGGTCTCCGAGAACGTAGTTTGTCATTGGAATAGTAGAAATAATTAGCAACAGTTTGTAGGTCTCCGAGAACGTAGTTTGTCATTGGAATAGTAGAAATAATTAGCAACAGTTTGTAGGTCTCCGAGAACGTAGTTTGTCAATGGAATAGTAGAAATAATTAGCAACAGTTTGTAGGTCTCCGAGAACGTAGTTTGTCAATGGAATAGTAGAAATAATTAGCAACAGTTTGTAGGTCTCCGAGAACGTAGTTTGTCATTGGAATAGTAGAAATAATTAGCAACAGTTTGTAGGTCTCCGAGAACGTAGTTTGTCATTGGAATAGTAGAAATAATTAGCAACAGTTTGTAGGTCTCCGAGAACGTAGTTTGTCATTGGAATAGTAGAAATAATTAGCAACAGTTTGTAGGTCTCCGAGAACGTAGTTTGTCATTGGAATAGTAGAAATAATTAGCAACAGTTTGTAGGTCTCCGAGAACGTAGTTTGTCATTGGAATAGTAGAAATAATTAGCAACAGTTTGTAGGTCTCCGAGAACGTAGTTTGTCAATGGAATAGTAGAAATAATTAGCAACAGTTTGTAGGTCTCCGAGAACGTAGTTTGTCATTGGAATAGTAGAAATAATTAGCAACAGTTTGTAGGTCTCTGAGAACGTAGTTTGTCATTGGAATAGTAGAAATAATTAGCAACAGTTTGTAGGTCTCCGAGAACGTAGTTTGTCATTGGAATAGTAGAAATAATTAGCAACAGTTTGTAGGTCTCTGAGAACGTAGTTTGTCATTGGACAGTAGAAATAATTAGCAACAGTTTGTAGGTCTCCGAGAACGTAGTTTGTCAATGGAATAGTAGAAATAATTAGCAACAGTTTGTAGGTCTCCGAGAACGTAGTTTGTCATTGGAATAGTAGAAATAATTAGCAACAGTTTGTAGGTCTCCGAGAACGTAGTTTGTCAATGGAATAGTAGAAATAATTAGCAACAGTTTGTAGGTCTCCGAGAACGTAGTTTGTCAATGGAATAGTAGAAATAATTAGCAACAGTTTGTAGGTCTCCGAGAACGTAGTTTGTCATTGGAATAGTAGAAATAATTAGCAACAGTTTGTAGGTCTCCGAGAACGTAGTTTGTCATTGGAATAGTAGAAATAATTAGCAACAGTTTGTAGGTCTCCGAGAACGTAGTTTGTCATTGGAATAGTAGAAATAATTAGCAACAGTTTGTAGGTCTCCGAGAACGTAGTTTGTCAATGGAATAGTAGAAATAATTAGCAACAGTTTGTAGGTCTCCGAGAACGTAGTTTGTCAATGGAATAGTAGAAATAATTAGCAACAGTTTGTAGGTCTCCGAGAACGTAGTTTGTCATTGGAATAGTAGAAATAATTAGCAACAGTTTGTAGGTCTCCGAGAACGTAGTTTGTCATTGGAATAGTAGAAATAATTAGCAACAGTTTGTAGGTCTCCGAGAACGTAGTTTGTCAATGGAATAGTAGAAATAATTAGCAACAGTTTGTAGGTCTCCGAGAACGTAGTTTGTCATTGGAATAGTAGAAATAATTAGCAACAGTTTGTAGGTCTCCGAGAACGTAGTTTGTCATTGGAATAGTAGAAATAATTAGCAACAGTTTGTAGGTCTCCGAGAACGTAGTTTGTCATTGGAATAGTAGAAATAATTAGCAACAGTTTGTAGGTCTCCGAGAACGTAGTTTGTCATTGGAATAGTAGAAATATTTAGCAACAGTTTGTAGGTCTCCGAGAACGTAGTGTGTCAATGGAATAGTAGAAATAATTAGCAACAGTTTGTAGGTCTCCGAGAACGTAGTTTGTCAATGGAATAGTAGAAATAATTAGCAACAGTTTGTAGGTCTCCGAGAACGTAGTTTGTCAATGGAATAGTAGAAATAATTAGCAACAGTTTGTAGGTCTCCGAGAACGTAGTTTGTCAATGGAATAGTAGAAATAATTAGCAACAGTTTGTAGGTCTCCGAGAACGTAGTTTGTCAATGGAATAGTAGAAATAATTAGCAACAGTTTGTAGGTCTCCGAGAACGTAGTTTGTCATTGGAATAGTAGAAATAATTAGCAACAGTTTGTAGGTCTCCGAGAACGTAGTTTGTCATTGGAATAGTAGAAATAATTAGCAACAGTTTGTAGGTCTCCGAGAACGTAGTTTGTCAATGGAATAGTAGAAATAATTAGCAACAGTTTGTAGGTCTCCGAGAACGTAGTTTGTCAATGGAATAGTAGAAATAATTAGCAACAGTTTGTAGGTCTCCGAGAACGTAGTTTGTCATTGGAATAGTAGAAATATTTAGCAACAGTTTGTAGGTCTCCGAGAACGTAGTTTGTCAATGGAATAGTAGAAATAATTAGCAACAGTTTGTAGGTCTCCGAGAACGTAGTTTGTCAATGGAATAGTAGAAATAATTAGCAACAGTTTGTAGGTCTCCGAGAACGTAGTTTGTCAATGGAATAGTAGAAATAATTAGCAACAGTTTGTAGGTCTCCGAGAACGTAGTTTGTCATTGTTATAGCTGAAATAACTAGCAACAATTTGAAGTTCTCCGAGAGCGTAGTTTGTCAATGTCATAGTAGAAATAATTAGCAACAGTTTGTAGGTCTCCGAGAACGTAGTTTGTCAATGGAATAGTAGAAATAATTAGCAACAGTTTGTAGGTCTCTGAGAACGTAGTTTGTCATTGGAATAGTAGAAATAATTAGCAACAGTTTGTAGGTCTCCGAGAACGTAGTTTGTCATTGGAATAGTAGAAATAATTAGCAACAGTTTGTAGGTCTCCGAGAACGTAGTTTGTCATTGGAATAGTAGAAATAATTAGCAACAGTTTGTAGGTCTCCGAGAACGTAGTTTGTCAATGGAATAGTAGAAATAATTAGCAACAGTTTGTAGGTCTCCGAGAACGTAGTTTGTCATTGTAATAGTAGAAATAATTAGCAACAGTTTGTAGGTCTCCGAGAACGTAGTTTGTCAATGGAATAGTAGAAATGATTAGCAACAGTTTGTAGGTCTCCGAGAACGTAGTTTGTCAATGGAATAGTAGAAATAATTAGTAACAGTTTGTAGGTCTCTGAGAACGTAGTTTGTCATTTTAATAGTAGAAATAATTAGCAACAGTTTGTAGGTCTCCGAGAACGTAGTTTGTCTTTGGAATAGTAGAAATAATTAGCAACAGTTTGTAGGTCTCCGAGAACGTAGTTTGTCATTGGAATAGTAGAAATAATTAGCAACAGTTTGTAGGTCTCCGAGAACGTAGTTTGTCAATGGAATAGTAGAAATATTAGCAACAGTTTGTAGGTCTCCGAGAACGTAGTTTGTCATTGTAATAGTAGAAATAATTAGCAACAATTTGTAGGTCTCCGAGAACGTAGTTTGTCAATGTCATAGTAGAAATGATTAGCAACAGTTTGTAGGTCTCCGAGAACGTAGTTTGTCATTGGAATAGTAGAAATAATTAGCAACAGTTTGTAGGTCTCCGAGAACGTAGTTTGTCAATGGAATAGTAGAAATAATTAGCAACAGTTTGTAGGTCTCCGAGAACGTAGTTTGTCATTGTTATAGCAGAAATAACTAGCAACAATTTAAAGTTCTCCGAGAGCGTAGTTTGTCAATGTCATAGTAGAAATGATTAGCAACAGTTTGTAGGTCTCCGGGAACGTAGTTTATCAATGGAATAGAAGAAATATTTAGCAACAAATTGTAGGTCTAAGAGAACATAGTTTGTCATTGGAATAGTAGAAATAATTAGCAACAGTTTGTAGGTCTCCGAGAACGTAGTTTGTCATTGGAATAGTAGAAATAATTAGCAACAGTTTGTAGGTCTCCGAGAACGTAGTTTGTCATTGGAATAGTAGAAATAATTAGCAACAGTTTGTAGGTCTCCGAGAACGTAGTTTGTCAATGGCAATAGTAGAAATAATTAGCAACAGTTTGTAGGTCTCCGAGAACGTAGTTTGTCAATGGAATAGTAGAAATAATTAGCAACAGTTTGTAGGTCTCCGAGAACGTAGTTTGTCAATGGAATAGTAGAAATAATTAGCAACAGTTTGTAGGTCTCCGAGAACGTAGTTTGTCATTGGAATAGTAGAAATAATTAGCAACAGTTTGTAGGTCTCAGAGAACGTAGTTTGTCATTGGAATAGTAGAAATAATTAGAAACAGTTTATAGGTCTCCGAGAACGTAGTTTGTCATTGGAATAGTAGAAATATTTAGCAACAGTTTGTAGGTCTCCGAGAACGTAGTTTGTCAATGGAATAGTAGAAATAATTAGCAACAGTTTGTAGGTCTCCGAGAACGTAGTTTGTCAATGGAATAGTAGAAATAATTAGCAACAAATTGTAGGTCTCTGAGAACGTAGTTTGTCATTATAATAGTAGAAATAATTAGCAACAGTTTGTAGGTCTCTGAGAACGTAGTTTGTCATTGGAATAGTAGAAATCATTAGCAACAGTTTGTAGGTCTCAGAGAACGTAGTTTGTCATTGGAACAGTAGAAATAATTAGAAACAGTTTCTAGGTCTCCGAGAACGTAGTTTGTCATTGGAATAGTAGAAATAATTAGCAACAGTTTGTAGGTCTCCGAGAACGTAGTTTGTCATTGTAATAGCAGAAATAATTAGCAACAATTTGTAGGTCTCCGAGAACGTAGTTTGTCAATGGAATAGTAGAAATAATTAGTAACAGTTTGTAGGTCTCCGAGAACGTAGTTTGTCAATGGAATAGTAGAAATAATTAGCAACAAATTGTAGGTCTCTGAGAACGTAGTTTGTAATTATAATAGTAGAAATCATTAGCAACAGTTTGTAGGTCTCAGAGAACGTAGTTTGTCATTGGAACAGTAGAAATAATTAGAAACAGTTTGTAGGTCTCCGAGAACGTAGTTTGTCATTGGAATAGTAGAAATAATTAGCAACAGTTTGTAGGTCTCCGAGAACGTAGTTTGTCATTGTAATAGTAGAAATAATTAGCAACAATTTGTAGGTCTCCGAGAACGTAGTTTGTCAATGGAATAGTAGAAATAATTAGTAACAGTTTGTAGGTCTCCGAGAACGTAGTTTGTCAATGGAATAGTAGAAATAATTAGCAACAGTTTGTAGGTCTCTGAGAACGTAGTTTGTCATTATAATAGTAGAAATAATTAGCAACAGTTTGTAGGTCTCTGAGAACGTAGTTTGTCATTGTAATAGTAGAAATCATTAGCAACAGTTTGTAGGTCTCAGAGAACGTAGTTTGTCTTTGGAACAGTAGAAATTATTAGAAACAGTTTCTAGGTCTCCGAGAACGTAGTTTGTCAATGGAATAATAGAAATAATTAGCAACAGTTTGTAGGTCTCCGAGAACGTAGTTTGTCATTGTAATAGTAGAAATAGTTAGCAACAGTTTGTAGGTCTCCGAAAACGTAGTTTGTCAATGGCATAGTAGAAATTATTAGCAACAGTTTGTAATTCTCCGAGAACGTAGTTTGTCATTGGAATAGTATAAATAATTAGCAACCGTTTGTAGGTCTCTGAGAACGTAAATTGTCATTGTAAATAGTAGAAATAATTAGCAACAGTTTGTAGGTCTCCGAGAACGTAGTTTGTCATTGGAATAGTAGAAATAGTTAGCAACAGTTTGTAGGTCTCTGAGAACGTAGTTTGTCAATGGAATAGTAGAAATAATTAGCAACAGTTTGTTGGTCTCCGAGAACGTAGTTTGTCATTGTAATAGCAGAAATAATTAGCAACAATTTGTAGGTCTCCGAGAACGTAGTTTGTCAATTTCATAGTAGAAATGATTAGTAACAGTTTGTAGGTCTCCGAGAACGTAGTTTGTCAATGGAATAGAAGAAATAATTAGTAACAGTTTGTAGGTCTCTGAGATCGTAGTTTGTCATTTTAATAGTAGAAATCGTTAGCAACAATTTGTAGGTCTCAGAGAACGTAGATTGTCTTTGGAAAAGTAGTAATAACAAGCAACAGTTTGTAATTTTCTGAGAACGTAGTTTGTCAATGGAATAGTAGAAATAATTAGTAACAGTTTGTAGGTCTCCGAGAACGTAGTTTGTCAAAGGAATAGTAGAAATAAACAGCAACAGTTTGTAGGTCTCCGAGAACGTAGTTTGTCATTGTAATAGTAGAAATAATTAGCAACAATTTGTAGCTCTCCGAGAACGTGATTTGTCAATGGCATAGTATAAATGATTAGCAACAATTCGTAGGTCTCCGAGAACGTAGTTTGTCAATGGAATAGTAGAAATAATTAGTAACAGTTTGAATGTCTCCGAGAACGTAGTTTGTCAATGGAATAGTAGAAATAATTAGTAACAGTTTGTAGGTCTCCGAGAACGTAGTTTGTCATTGTTATAGCTGAAATAACTAGCAACAATTTGAAGTTCTCCGGGAACGTAGTTTGTCAATGGAATAGTAGAAATAATTAGTAACAGTTTGTAGGTCTCCGAGAACGTAGTTTGTCAATGGAATAGTAGAAATCATTAGCTACAAGTTGTAGGTCTCGGAGAACGTAGTTTGTTATTGGAATAGTAGAAATAATTAGCAACAGTTTGTAGGTCTCCGAGAACGTAGTTTGTCATTGGAATAGTAGAAATCATTAGCAACAGTTTGAAGGTCTCAGAGAACGTAGATTGTCATTGGAACAGTAGAAATAATTAGAAACAGTTTATAGGTCTCCGAGAACGTTGTTTGTCATTGGAATAGTAGAAATATTTAGCAACAGTTTGTAGGTCTCCGAGAACGTAGTTTGTCAATGGAATAGTAGAAATAATTAGTAACAGTTTGTAGGTCTCCGAGCACGTAGTTTGTCAATGGAATAGTAGAAATAATTAGCAACAAATTGTAGGTCTCTGAGAACGTAGTTTGTCATTATAATAGTAGAAATAATTAGCAACAGTTTGTAGGTCTCTGAGAACGTAGTTTGTCATTGGAATAGTAGAAATCATTAGCAACAGTTTGTAGGTCTCAGAGAACGTAGTTTGTCATTGGAACAGTAGAAATAATTAGAAACAGTTTCTAGGTCTCCGAGAACGTAGTTTGGCATTGGAATAGTAGAAATAATAAGCAACAGTTTGTAGGTCTCCGAGAACGTAGTTTGTCATTGTAATAGCAGAAATAATTAGCAACAATTTGTAGGTCTCCGAGAACGTAGTTTGTCAATGGCATAGTAGAAATGATTAGCAGCAGTTTGTAGGGCTCCGAGAACGTAGTTTGTCAATGGAATAGTAGAAATAATTAGTAACAGTTTGTAGGTCTCTGAGATCGTAGTTTGTCATTGGAATTGTAGAAATCGTTAGCAACAGTTTGTAGGTCTCCGAGAACGTAGATTGTGTTTGGAATAGTAGGAACAGTTAGCAACAGTTTGTAGGTTTCCGAGAACGTAGTTTGTCATTGGAATAGTATAAATAATTAGCAACAGTTTGTAGGTCTCTGAGAACGTAAATTGTCATTGTAAATACTAGAAATAATTAGCAACAGTTTGTAGGTCTCCGAGAACGTAGTTTGTCATTCGAATAGTAGAAATAATTAGCAACAGTTTGTAGGTCTCCGAGAACGTAGTTTGTCAATGGAATAGTAGAAATAATTAGCAACAGTTTGTAGGTCTCCGAGAACGTAGTTTGTCAATGGAATAGTAGAAATAATTAGCAACAGTTTGTAGGTCTCCGAGAACGTAGTTTGTCATTGTTATAGCTGAAATAACTAGCAACAATTTGAAGTTCTCCGAGAGCGTAGTTTGTCAATGTCATAGTAGAAATGATTAGCAACAGTTTGTAGGTCTCCGAGAACGTAGTTTGTCAATGGAATAGTAGAAATAATTAGTAACAGTTTGTAGGTCTCTGAGATCGTAGTTTGTCATTTTAATAGTATAAATCGTTAGCAACAGTTTGTAGGTCTCCGAGAACGTAGATTGTCTTTGGAATAGTAGAAATAATTAGCAACAGTCTGTAGGTTTCCGAGAGCGTTGTTTGTCATTGGAATAGTAGAAATGATTAGCAACAGTTTGTAGGTCTCCGAGAACGTTGTTTGTCAATGGAATAGTAGAAATATTTAGCAACACTTTGTAGGTCTCGGAGAAGGTAGTTTGTCATTGTAATAATAGAAATAATTAGCAACAATTTGAAGTTCTCCGAGAGCGTAGTTTGTCAATGTCATAGTAGAAATGATTAGCAACAGTTTGTAGGTCTCCGAGAACGTAGTTTGTCAATGGAATAGTAGAAATAATTAGTAACAGTTTGTAGGTCTCTGAGATCGTAGTTTGTCATTTTAATAGTATAAATCGTTAGCAACAGTTTGTTGGTCTCCGAGAACGTAGTTTTTCAATGGAATAGTAGAAATAATTAGCAACAGTTTGTAGGTCTCCGAGAACGTAGTTTGTCATTGTTATAGCAGAAATAACTAGCAACAATTTAAAGTTCTCCGAGAGCGTAGTTTGTCAATGTCATAGTAGAAATGATTAGCAACAGTTTGTAGGTCTCCGGGAACGTAGTTTATCAATGGAATAGAAGAAATATTTAGCAACAAATTGTAGGTCTAAGAGAACGTAGTTTGTCATTGGAATAGTAGAAATAATTAGCAACAGTTTGAAGGTCTCCAAGAACGTTGTTTGTCATTGGAATAGTAGAAATAATTAGCAACAGTTTGTAGGTCTCCGAGAACGTAGTTTGTCATTGTAATAGTAGAAATAATTAGCAACAATTTGTAGGTCTCCGAGAACGTAATTTGTCAATGGCATAGTAGAAATAATTAGTAACAGTTTGTAGATCATCTCCTTAGACGTAGTTTTTCAATGGAATAGTAGAAACAATTAGTAACAGTTCGTAGGTCTCCGAGAACGTAGTTTGTCATTGGAATAGTAGAAATAATTAGCAACAGTTTGTAGGTCTCAGAGAACGTAGTTTGTCATTGGAATAGTAGAAATAATTAGCAACAGTTTGTAGGTCTCCGAGAACGTAGTTTGTCATTGGAATAGTAGAAATATTTAGCAACAGTTTGTAGGTCTCCGAGAACGTAGTTTGTCAATGGAATAGTAGAAATAATTAGCAACAGTTTGTAGGTCTCCGAGAACGTAGTTTGTCAATGGAATAGTAGAAAGTTTGTCAATGGAATAGTAGAAACAATTAGCAACAAATTGTAGGTCTCTGAGAACGTAGTTTGTCATTATAATAGTAGAAATAATTAGCAACAGTTTGTAGGTCTCTGAGAACGTAGTTTGTCATTGGAATAGTAGAAATAATTAGCAACAGTTTGTAGGTCTCAGAGAACGTAGTTTGTCATTGGAATAGTAGAAATAATTAGCAACAGTTTGTAGGTCTCCGAGAACGTAGTTTGTCATTGGAATAGTAGAAATAATTAGCAACAGTTTGTAGGTCTCCGAGAACGTAGTTTGTCATTGGAATAGTAGAAATAATTAGCAACAGTTTGTAGGTCTCCGAGAACGTAGTTTGTCAATGGAATAGTAGAAATAATTAGCAACAGTTTGTAGGTCTCCGAGAACGTAGTTTGTCATTGGAATAGTAGAAATAATTAGCAACAGTTTGTAGGTCTCCGAGAACGTAGTTTGTCAATGGCATAGTAGAAATTATTAGCAACAGTTTGTAGGTCTCCGAGAACGTAGTTTGTCATTGGAATAGTAGAAATAATTAGCAACAGTTTGTAGGTCTCTGAGAACGTAGTTTGTCATTGTAAATAGTAGAAATAATTAGCAACAGTTTGTAGGTCTCCGAGAACGTAGTTTGTCATTGGAATAGTAGAAATAGTTAGCAACAGTTTGTAGGTCTCTGAGAACGTAGTTTGTCAATGGAATAGTAGAAATAATTAGCAACAGTTTGTAGGTCTCCGAGAACGTAGTTTGTCATTGTAATAGCAGAAATAATTAGCAACAGTTTGTAGGTCTCCGAGAACGTAGTTTGTCAATTTCATAGTAGAAATGATTAGCAACAGTTTGTAGGTCTCCGAGAACGTAGTTTGTCAATGGAATAGTAGAAATAATTAGTAACAGTTTGTAGGTCTCTGAGATCGTAGTTTGTCATTTTAATAGTAGAAATCGTTAGCAACAATTTGTAGGTCTCAGAGAACGTAGATTGTCTTTGGAAAAGTAGTAATAACAAGCAACAGTTTGTAGGTTTCTGAGAACGTAGTTTGTCAATGGAATAGTAGAAATAATTAGCAACAGTTTGTAGGTCTCCGAGAACGTAGTTTGTCAATGGAATAGTAGAAATAATTAGCAACAGTTTGTAGGTCTCCGAGAACGTAGTTTGTCATTGTAATAGTAGAAATAATTAGCAACAGTTTGTAGGTCTCCGAGAACGTGATTTGTCAATGGCATAGTATAAATGATTAGCAACAATTCGTAGGTCTCCGAGAACGTAGTTTGTCAATGGAATAGTAGAAATAATTAGTAACAGTTTGTAGGTCTCCGAGAACGTAGTTTGTCAATGGAATAGTAGAAATAATTAGCAACAGTTTGTAGGTCTCCGAGAACGTAGTTTGTCATTGTTATAGCTGAAATAACTAGCAACAATTTGTAGTTCTCCGGGAACGTAGTTTGTCAATGGAATAGTAGAAATAATTAGCAACAGTTTGTAGGTCTCCGAGAACGTAGTTTGTCAATGGAATAGTAGAAATCATTAGCAACAAGTTGTAGGTCTCGGAGAACGTAGTTTGTCATTGGAATAGTAGAAATAATTAGCAACAGTTTGTAGGTCTCCGAGAACGTAGTTTGTCATTGGAATAGTAGAAATAATTAGCAACAGTTTGTAGGTCTCAGAGAACGTAGTTTGTCATTGGAACAGTAGAAATAATTAGAAACAGTTTGTAGGTCTCCGAGAACGTAGTTTGTCATTGGAATAGTAGAAATATTTAGCAACAGTTTGTAGGTCTCCGAGAACGTAGTTTGTCAATGGAATAGTAGAAATAATTAGCAACAGTTTGTAGGTCTCCGAGAACGTAGTTTGTCAATGGAATAGTAGAAATAATTAGCAACAAATTGTAGGTCTCTGAGAACGTAGTTTGTCATTATAATAGTAGAAATAATTAGCAACAGTTTGTAGGTCTCTGAGAACGTAGTTTGTCATTGGAATAGTAGAAATAATTAGCAACAGTTTGTAGGTCTCCGAGAACGTAGTTTGTCAATGGAATAGTAGAAATAATTAGTAACAGTTTGTAGGTCTCTGAGAACGTAGTTTGTCATTTTAATAGTAGAAATCGTTAGCAACAGTTTGTTGGTCTCCGAGAACGTAGTTTGTCAATGGAATAGTAGAAATAATTAGCAACAGTTTGTAGGTCTCCGAGAACGTAGTTTGTCATTGTTATAGCAGAAATAACTAGCAACAATTTAAAGTTCTCCGAGAGCGTAGTTTGTCAATGTCATAGTAGAAATGATTAGCAACAGTTTGTAGGTCTCCGAGAACGTAGTTTATCAATGGAATAGAAGAAATATTTAGCAACAAATTGTAGGTCTAAGAGAACGTAGTTTGTCATTGGAATAGTAGAAATAATTAGCAACAGTTTGAAGGTCTCCAAGAACGTTGTTTGTCATTGGAATAGTAGAAATAATTAGCAACAGTTTGTAGGTCTCCGAGAACGTAGTTTGTCATTGTAATAGTAGAAATAATTAGCAACAATTTGTAGCTCTCCGAGAACGTAATTTGTCAAAGGCATAGTAGAAATAATTAGTAACAGTTTGTAGATCATCTCCTTAGACGTAGTTTTTCAATGGAATAGTAGAAACAATTAGTAACAGTTCGTAGGTCTCCGAGAACGTAGTTTGTCTTTGGAATAGTAGAAATAATTAGCAACAGTTTGTAGGTCTCAGAGAACGTAGATTGTCATTGGAACAGTAGAAATAATTAGAAACAGTTTATAGGTCTCCGAGAACGTTGTTTGTCATTGGAATAGTAGAAATATTTAGCAACAGTTTGTAGGTCTCCGAGAACGTAGTTTGTCAATGGAATAGTAGAAATAATTAATAACAGTTTGTAGGTCTCCGAGAACGTAGTTTGTCAATGGAATAGTAGAAATAATTAGCAACAAATTGTAGGTCTCTGAGAACGTAGTTTGTCATTATAATAGTAGAAATAATTAGCAACAGTTTGTAGGTCTCTGAGAACGTAGTTTGTCATTGGAATAGTAGAAATCATTAGCAACAGTTTGTAGGTCTCAGAGAACGTAGTTTGTCATTGGAACAGTAGAAATAATTAGAAACAGTTTCTAGGTCTCCGAGAACGTAGTTTGGCATTGGAATAGTAGAAATAATTAGCAACAGTTTGTAGGTCTCCGAGAACGTAGTTTGTCATTGTAATAGCAGAAATAATTAGCAACAATTTGTAGGTCTCCGAGAAAGTAGTTTGTCAATGGAATAGTAGAAATAATTAGCAACAGTTTGTAGGTCTCCGAGAACGTAGTTTGTCAATGGAATAGTAGAAATAATTAGCAACAAATTGTAGGTCTCTGAGAACGTAGTTTGTAATTATAATAGTAGAAATCATTAGCAACAGTTTGTAGCTCTCAGAGAACGTAGTTTGTCATTGGAACAGTAGAAATAATTACAAACAGTTTCTAGGTCTCCGAGAACGTAGTTTGGCATTGGAAAAGTAGAAATAATTAGCAACAGTTTGTAGGTCTCTGAGAACGTAGTTTGTCATTGGAATAGTAGAAATAATTAGCAACAGTTTGTAGGTCTCTGAGAACGTAGTTTGTCATTGGAATAGTAGAAATAATTAGCAACAGTTTGTAGGTCTCCGAGAACGTAGTTTGTCAATGGAATAGTAGAAATAATTAGTAACAGTTTGTAGGTCTCCGAGAACGTAGTTTGTCAATGGAATAGTAGAAATAATTAGCAACAGTTTGTAGGTCTCTGAGAACGTAGTTTGTCATTGGAATAGTAGAAATAATTAGCAACAGTTTGTAGGTCTCTGAGAACGTAGTTTGTCATTGTAATAGTAGAAATCATTAGCAACAGTTTGTAGGTCTCAGAAAACGTAGTTTGTCTTTGGAACAGTAGAAATAATTAGAAACAGTTTCTAGGTCTCCGAGAACGTAGTTTGTCAATGGAATAGTAGAAATAATTAGCAACAGTTTGTAGGTCTCCGAGGACGTAGTTTGTCATTGTAATAGTAGAAATAGTTAGCAACAGTTTGTAGGTCTCCGAAAACGTAGTTTGTCAATGGCATAGTAGAAATTATTAGCAACAGTTTGTAATTCTCCGTGAACGTAGTTTGTCATTGGAATAGTATAAATAATTAGCAACCGTTTGTAGGTCTCTGAGAACGTAAATTGTCATTGTAAATAGTAGAAATAATTAGCAACAGTTTGTAAGGCTCCGAGAACGTAGTTTGTCATTTTAATAGTAGAAATAGTTAGCAACAGTTTGTAGGTCTCTGAGAACGTAGTTTGTCAATGGAATAGTAGAAATAATTAGCAACAATTTGTTGGTCTCCGAGAACGTAGTTTGTCATTGTAATAGCAGAAATAATTAGCAACAATTTGTAGGTCTCCGAGAACGTAGTTTGTCAATTTCATAGTAGAAATGATTAGTAACAGTTTGTAGGTCTCCGAGAACGTAGTTTGTCAATGGAATAGAAGAAATAATTAGTAACAGTTTGTAGGTCTCTGAGATCGTAGTTTGTCATTTTAATAGTAGAAATCGTTAGCAACAATTTGTAGGTCTCAGAGAACGTAGATTGTCTTTGGAAAAGTAGTAATAACAAGCAACAGTTTGTAGGTTTCTGAGAACGTAGTTTGTCAATGGAATAGTAAAAATAATTAGTAACAGTTTGTAGGTCACCGAGAACGTAGTTTGTCAAAGGAATAGTAGAAATAAACAGCAACAGTTTGTAGGTCTCCGAGAACGTAGTTTGTCATTGTAATAGTAGAAATAATTAGCAACAATATGTAGCTCTCCGAGAACGTGATTTGTCAATGGCATAGTATAAATGATTAGCAACAATTCGTAGGTCTCCGAGAACGTAGTTTGTCAATGGAATAGTGGAAATAATTAGTAACAGTTTGAATGTCTCCGAGAACGTAGTTTGTCAATGGAATAGTTGAAATAATTAGTAACAGTTTGTAGGTCTCCGAGAACGTAGTTTGTCATTGTTATAGCTGAAATAACTAGCAACAATTTGAAGTTCTCCGGGAACGTAGTTTGTCAATGGAATAGTAGAAATAATTAGTAACAATTTGTAGGTCTCCGAGAACGTAGTTTGTCAATGGAATAGTAGAAATCATTAGCTACAAGTTGTAGGTCTCGGAGAACGTAGTTTGTTATTGGAATAGTAGAAATAATTAGCAACAGTTTGTAGGTCTCCGAGAACGTAGTTTGTCATTGGAATAGTAGAAATCATTAGCAACAGTTTGAAGGTCTCAGAGAACGTAGATTGTCATTGGAACAGTAGAAATAATTAGAAACAGTTTATAGGTCTCCGAGAACGTTGTTTGTCATTGGAATAGTAGAAATATTTAGCAACAGTTTGTAGGTCTCCGAGAACGTAGTTTGTCAATGGAATAGTAGAAATAATTAGTAACAGTTTGTAGGTCTCCGAGCACGTAGTTTGTCAATGGAATAGTAGAAATAATTAGCAACAAATTGTAGGTCTCTGAGAACGTAGTTTGTCATTATAATAGTAGAAATAATTAGCAACAGTTTGTAGGTCTCCGAGAACGTAGTTTGTCATTGTAATAGTAGAAATAATTAGCAACAATTTGTAGGTCTCCGAGAACGTAGTTTGTCAATGGCATAGTAGAAATGATTAGCAGCAGTTTGTAGGTCTCCGAGAACGTAGTTTGTCAATGGAATAGTAGAAATAATTAGTAACAGTTTGTAGGTCTCTGAGATCGTAGTTTGTCATTGGAATTGTAGAAATCGTTAGCAACAGTTTGTAGGTCTCCGAGAACGTAGATTGTGTTTGGAATAGTAGGAACAGTTAGCAACAGTTTGTAGGTTTCCGAGAACGTAGTTTGTCATTGGAATAGTATAAATAATTAGCAACAGTTTGTAGGTCTCTGAGAACGTAAATTGTCATTGTAAATACTAGAAATAATTAGCAACAGTTTGTAGGTCTCCGAGAACGTAGTTTGTCATTCGAATAGTAGAAATAATTAGCAACAGTTTGTAGGTCTCCGAGAACGTAGTTTGTCAATGGAATAGTAGAAATAATTAGCAACAGTTTGTTGGTCTCCGAGAACGTAGTTTTTCAATGGAATAGTAGAAATAATTAGCAACAGTTTGTAGGTCTCCGAGAACGTAGTTTGTCATTGTTATAGCTGAAATAACTAGCAACAATTTGAAGTTCTCCGAGAGCGTAGTTTGTCAATGTCATAGTAGAAATGATTAGCAACAGTTTGTAGGTCTCCGAGAACGTAGTTTGTCAATGGAATAGTAGAAATAATTAGTAACAGTTTGTAGGTCTCTGAGATCGTAGTTTGTCATTTTAATAGTATAAATCGTTAGCAACAGTTTGTAGGTCTCCGAGAACGTAGATTGTCTTTGGAATAGTAGAAATAATTAGCAACAGTCTGTAGGTTTCCGAGAGCGTTGTTTGTCATTGGAATAGTAGAAATGATTAGCAACAGTTTGTAGGTCTCCGAGAACGTTGTTTGTCAATGGAATAGTAGAAATATTTAGCAACACTTTGTAGGTCTCGGAGAAGGTAGTTTGTCATTGTAATAATAGAAATAATTAGCAACAATTTGAAGTTCTCCGAGAGCGTAGTTTGTCAATGTCATAGTAGAAATGATTAGCAACAGTTTGTAGGTCTCCGAGAACGTAGTTTGTCAATGGAATAGTAGAAATAATTAGTAACAGTTTGTAGGTCTCTGAGATCGTAGTTTGTCATTTTAATAGTATAAATCGTTAGCAACAGTTTGTTGGTCTCCGAGAACGTAGTTTTTCAATGGAATAGTAGAAATAATTAGCAACAGTTTGTAGGTCTCCGAGAACGTAGTTTGTCATTGTTATAGCAGAAATAACTAGCAACAATTTAAAGTTCTCCGAGAGCGTAGTTTGTCAATGTCATAGTAGAAATGATTAGCAACAGTTTGTAGGTCTCCGGGAACGTAGTTTATCAATGGAATAGAAGAAATATTTAGCAACAAATTGTAGGTCTAAGAGAACGTAGTTTGTCATTGGAATAGTAGAAATAATTAGCAACAGTTTGAAGGTCTCCAAGAACGTTGTTTGTCATTGCAATAGTAGAAATAATTAGCAACAGTTTGTAGGTCTCCGAGAACGTAGTTTGTCATTGTAATAGTAGAAATAATTAGCAACAATTTGTAGCTCTCCGAGAACGTAATTTGTCAATGGCATAGTAGAAATAATTAGTAACAGTTTGTAGATCATCTCCTTAGACGTAGTTTTTCAATGGAATAGTAGAAACAATTAGTAACAGTTCGTAGGTCTCCGAGAACGTAGTTTGTCTTTGGAATAGTAGAAATAATTAGCAACAGTTTGTAGGTCTCAGAGAACGTAGATTGTCATTGGAACAGTAGAAATAATTAGAAACAGTTTATAGGTCTCCGAGAACGTTGTTTGTCATTGGAATAGTAGAAATATTTAGCAACAGTTTGTAGGTCTCCGAGAACGTAGTTTGTCAATGGAATAGTAGAAATAATTAATAACAGTTTGTAGGTCTCCGAGAACGTAGTTTGTCAATGGAATAGTAGAAATAATTAGCAACAAATTGTAGGTCTCTGAGAACGTAGTTTGTCATTATAATAGTAGAAATAATTAGCAACAGTTTGTAGGTCTCTGAGAACGTAGTTTGTCATTGGAATAGTAGAAATCATTAGCAACAGTTTGTAGGTCTCAGAGAACGTAGTTTGTCATTGGAACAGTAGAAATAATTAGAAACAGTTTCTAGGTCTCCGAGAACGTAGTTTGGCATTGGAATAGTAGAAATAATTAGCAACAGTTTGTAGGTCTCCGAGAACGTAGTTTGTCATTGTAATAGCAGAAATAATTAGCAACAATTTGTAGGTCTCCGAGAAAGTAGTTTGTCAATGGAATAGTAGAAATAATTAGTAACAGTTTGTAGGTCTCCGAGAACGTAGTTTGTCAATGGAATAGTAGAAATAATTAGCAACAAATTGTAGGTCTCTGAGAACGTAGTTTGTAATTATAATAGTAGAAATCATTAGCAACAGTTTGTAGCTCTCAGAGAACGTAGTTTGTCATTGGAACAGTAGAAATAATTACAAACAGTTTCTAGGTCTCCGAGAACGTAGTTTGGCATTGGAAAAGTAGAAATAATTAGCAACAGTTTGTAGGTCTCTGAGAACGTAGTTTGTCATTATAATAGTAGAAATAATTAGCAACAGTTTGTAGGTCTCTGAGAACGTAGTTTGTCATTGGAATAGTAGAAATCATTAGCAACAGTTTGTAGGTCTCCGAGAACGTAGTTTGTCAATGGAATAGTAGAAATAATTAGTAACAGTTTGTAGGTCTCCGAGAACGTAGTTTGTCAATGGAATAGTAGAAATAATTAGCAACAAATTGTAGGTCTCTGAGAACGTAGTTTGTCATTATAATAGTAGAAATAATTAGCAACAGTTTGTAGGTCTCTGAGAACGTAGTTTGTCATTGTAATAGTAGAAATCATTAGCAACAGTTTGTAGGTCTCAGAAAACGTAGTTTGTCTTTGGAACAGTAGAAATTATTAGAAACAGTTTCTAGGTCTCCGAGAACGTAGTTTGTCAATGGAATAATAGAAATAATTAGCAACAGTTTGTAGGTCTCCGAGGACGTAGTTTGTCATTGTAATAGTAGAAATAGTTAGCAACAGTTTGTAGGTCTCCGAAAACGTAGTTTGTCAATGGCATAGTAGAAATTATTAGCAACAGTTTGTAATTCTCCGTGAACGTAGTTTGTCATTGGAATAGTATAAATAATTAGCAACCGTTTGTAGGTCTCTGAGAACGTAAATTGTCATTGTAAATAGTAGAAATAATTAGCAACAGTTTGTAGGTCTCCGAGAACGTAGTTTGTCATTTTAATAGTAGAAATAGTTAGCAACAGTTTGTAGGTCTCTGAGAACGTAGTTTGTCAATGGAATAGTAGAAATAATTAGCAACAATTTGTTGGTCTCCGAGAACGTAGTTTGTCATTGTAATAACAGAAATAATTAGCAACAATTTGTAGGTCTCCGAGAACGTAGTTTGTCAATTTCATAGTAGAAATGATTAGTAACAGTTTGTAGGTCTCCGAGAACGTAGTTTGTCAATGGAATAGAAGAAATAATTAGTAACAGTTTGTAGGTCTCTGAGATCGTAGTTTGTCATTTTAATAGTAGAAATCGTTAGCAACAATTTGTAGGTCTCAGAGAACGTAGATTGTCTTTGGAAAAGTAGTAATAACAAGCAACAGTTTGTAATTTTCTGAGAACGTAGTTTGTCAATGGAATAGTAAAAATAATTAGTAACAGTTTGTAGGTCACCGAGAACGTAGTTTGTCAAAGGAATAGTAGAAATAAACAGCAACAGTTTGTAGGTCTCCGAGAACGTAGTTTGTCATTGTAATAGTAGAAATAATTAGCAACAATATGTAGCTCTCCGAGAACGTGATTTGTCAATGGCATAGTATAAATGATTAGCAACAATTCGTAGGTCTCCGAGAACGTAGTTTGTCAATGGAATAGTAGAAATAATTAGTAACAGTTTGAATGTCTCCGAGAACGTAGTTTGTCAATGGAATAGTTGAAATAATTAGTAACAGTTTGTAGGTCTCCGAGAACGTAGTTTGTCATTGTTATAGCTGAAATAACTAGCAACAATTTGAAGTTCTCCGGGAACGTAGTTTGTCAATGGAATAGTAGAAATAATTAGTAACAATTTGTAGGTCTCCGAGAACGTAGTTTGTCAATGGAATAGTAGAAATCATTAGCTACAAGTTGTAGGTCTCGGAGAACGTAGTTTGTTATTGGAATAGTAGAAATAATTAGCAACAGTTTGTAGGTCTCCGAGAACGTAGTTTGTCATTGGAATAGTAGAAATCATTAGCAACAGTTTGAAGGTCTCAGAGAACGTAGATTGTCATTGGAACAGTAGAAATAATTAGAAACAGTTTATAGGTCTCCGAGAACGTTGTTTGTCATTGGAATAGTAGAAATATTTAGCAACAGTTTGTAGGTCTCCGAGAACGTAGTTTGTCAATGGAATAGTAGAAATAATTAGTAACAGTTTGTAGGTCTCCGAGCACGTAGTTTGTCAATGGAATAGTAGAAATAATTATCAACAAATTGTAGGTCTCTGAGAACGTAGTTTGTCATTATAATAGTAGAAATAATAAGCAACAGTTTGTAGGTCTCCGAGAACGTAGTTTGTCATTGTAATAGCAGAAATAATTAGCAACAATTTGTAGGTCTCCGAGAACGTAGTTTGTCAATGGCATAGTAGAAATGATTAGCAGCAGTTTGTAGGGCTCCGAGAACGTAGTTTGTCAATGGAATAGTAGAAATAATTAGTAACAGTTTGTAGGTCTCTGAGATCGTAGTTTGTCATTGGAATTGTAGAAATCGTTAGCAACAGTTTGTAGGTCTCCGAGAACGTAGATTGTGTTTGGAATAGTAGGAACAGTTAGCAACAGTTTGTAGGTTTCCGAGAACGTAGTTTGTCATTGGAATAGTATAAATAATTAGCAACAGTTTGTAGGTCTCTGAGAACGTAAATTGTCATTGTAAATACTAGAAATAATTAGCAACAGTTTGTAGGTCTCCGAGAACGTAGTTTGTCATTCGAATAGTAGAAATAATTAGCAACAGTTTGTAGGTCTCCGAGAACGTAGTTTGTCAATGGAATAGTAGAAATAATTAGCAACAGTTTGTAGGTCTCCGAGAACGTAGTTTGTCAATGGAATAGTAGAAATAATTAGCAACAGTTTGTAGGTCTCCGAGAACGTAGTTTGTCATTGTTATAGCTGAAATAACTAGCAACAATTTGAAGTTCTCCGAGAGCGTAGTTTGTCAATGTCATAGTAGAAATGATTAGCAACAGTTTGTAGGTCTCCGAGAACGTAGTTTGTCAATGGAATAGTAGAAATAATTAGTAACAGTTTGTAGGTCTCTGAGATCGTAGTTTGTCATTTTAATAGTATAAATCGTTAGCAACAGTTTGTAGGTCTCCGAGAACGTAGATTGTCTTTGGAATAGTAGAAATAATTAGCAACAGTCTGTAGGTTTCCGAGAGCGTTGTTTGTCATTGGAATAGTAGAAATGATTAGCAACAGTTTGTAGGTCTCCGAGAACGTTGTTTGTCAATGGAATAGTAGAAATATTTAGCAACACTTTGCAGGTCTCGGAGAAGGTAGTTTGTCATTGTAATAATAGAAATAATTAGCAACAATTTGAAGTTCTCCGAGAGCGTAGTTTGTCAATGTCATAGTAGAAATGATTAGCAACAGTTTGTAGGTCTCCGAGAACGTAGTTTGTCAATGGAATAGTAGAAATAATTAGTAACAGTTTGTAGGTCTCTGAGATCGTAGTTTGTCATTTTAATAGTATAAATCGTTAGCAACAGTTTGTTGGTCTCCGAGAACGTAGTTTTTCAATGGAATAGTAGAAATAATTAGCAACAGTTTGTAGGTCTCCGAGAACGTAGTTTGTCATTGTTATAGCAGAAATAACTAGCAACAATTTAAAGTTCTCCGAGAGCGTAGTTTGTCAATGTCATAGTAGAAATGATTAGCAACAGTTTGTAGGTCTCCGGGAACGTAGTTTATCAATGGAATAGAAGAAATATTTAGCAACAAATTGTAGGTCTAAGAGAACGTAGTTTGTCATTGGAATAGTAGAAATAATTAGCAACAGTTTGAAGGTCTCCAAGAACGTTGTTTGTCATTGCAATAGTAGAAATAATTAGCAACAGTTTGTAGGTCTCCGAGAACGTAGTTTGTCATTGTAATAGTAGAAATAATTAGCAACAATTTGTAGCTCTCCGAGAACGTAATTTGTCAATGGCATAGTAGAAATAATTAGTAACAGTTTGTAGATCATCTCCTTAGACGTAGTTTTTCAATGGAATAGTAGAAACAATTAGTAACAGTTCGTAGGTCTCCGAGAACGTAGTTTGTCTTTGGAATAGTAGAAATAATTAGCAACAGTTTGTAGGTCTCAGAGAACGTAGATTGTCATTGGAACAGTAGAAATAATTAGAAACAGTTTATAGGTCTCCGAGAACGTTGTTTGTCATTGGAATAGTAGAAATATTTAGCAACAGTTTGTAGGTCTCCGAGAACGTAGTTTGTCAATGGAATAGTAGAAATAATTAATAACAGTTTGTAGGTCTCCGAGAACGTAGTTTGTCAATGGAATAGTAGAAATAATTAGCAACAAATTGTAGGTCTCTGAGAACGTAGTTTGTCATTATAATAGTAGAAATAATTAGCAACAGTTTGTAGGTCTCTGAGAACGTAGTTTGTCATTGGAATAGTAGAAATCATTAGCAACAGTTTGTAGGTCTCAGAGAACGTAGTTTGTCATTGGAACAGTAGAAATAATTAGAAACAGTTTCTAGGTCTCCGAGAACGTAGTTTGGCATTGGAATAGTAGAAATAATTAGCAACAGTTTGTAGGTCTCCGAGAACGTAGTTTGTCATTGTAATAGCAGAAATAATTAGCAACAATTTGTAGGTCTCCGAGAAAGTAGTTTGTCAATGGAATAGTAGAAATAATTAGCAACAGTTTGTAGGTCTCCGAGGACGTAGTTTGTCATTGTAATAGTAGAAATAGTTAGCAACAGTTTGTAGGTCTCCGAAAACGTAGTTTGTCAATGGCATAGTAGAAATTATTAGAAACAGTTTGTAATTCTCCGTGAACGTAGTTTGTCATTGGAATAGTATAAATAATTAGCAACCGTTTGTAGGTCTCTGAGAACGTAAATTGTCATTGTAAATAGTAGAAATAATTAGCAACAGTTTGTAAGGCTCCGAGAACGTAGTTTGTCATTTTAATAGTAGAAATAGTTAGCAACAGTTTGTAGGTCTCTGAGAACGTAGTTTGTCAATGGAATAGTAGAAATAATTAGCAACAATTTGTTGGTCTCCGAGAACGTAGTTTGTCATTGTAATAGCAGAAATAATTAGCAACAATTTGTAGGTCTCCGAGAACGTAGTTTGTCAATTTCCTAGTAGAAATGATTAGTAACAGTTTGTAGGTCTCCGAGAACGTAGTTTGTCAATGGAATAGTAGAAATAATTAGTAACAGTTTGTAGGTCTCTGAGATCGTAGTTTGTCATTTTAATAGTAGAAATCGTTAGCAACAATTTGTAGGTCTCAGAGAACGTAGATTGTCTTTGGAATAGTAGTAATAACAAGCAACAGTTTGTAGGTTTCTGAGAACGTAGTTTGTCAATGGAATAGTAAAAATAATTAGTAACAGTTTGTAGGTCACCGAGAACGTAGTTTGTCAAAGGAATAGTAGAAATAAACAGCAACAGTTTGTAGGTCTCCGAGAACGTAGTTTGTCATTGTAATAGTAGAAATAATTAGCAACAATATGTAGCTCTCCGAGAACGTGATTTGTCAATGGCATAGTATAAATGATTAGCAACAATTCGTAGGTCTCCGAGAACGTAGTTTGTCAATGGAATAGTAGAAATAATTAGTAACAGTTTGAATGTCTCCGAGAACGTAGTTTGTCAATGGAATAGTTGAAATAATTAGTAACAATTTGTAGGTCTCCGAGAACGTAGTTTGTCATTGTTATAGCTGAAATAACTAGCAACAATTTGAAGTTCTCCGGGAACGTAGTTTGTCAATGGAATAGTAGAAATAATTAGTAACAATTTGTAGGTCTCCGAGAACGTAGTTTGTCAATGGAATAGTAGAAATCATTAGCTACAAGTTGTAGGTCTCGGAGAACGTAGTTTGTTATTGGAATAGTAGAAATAATTAGCAACAGTTTGTAGGTCTCCGAGAACGTAGTTTGTCATTGGAATAGTAGAAATCAGTAGCAACAGTTTGAAGGTCTCAGAGAACGTAGATTGTCATTGGAACAGTAGAAATAATTAGAAACAGTTTATAGGTCTCCGAGAACGTTGTTTGTCATTGGAATAGTAGAAATATTTAGCAACAGTTTGTAGGTCTCCGAGAACGTAGTTTGTCAATGGAATAGTAGAAATAATTAGTAACAGTTTGTAGGTCTCCGAGAACGTAGTTTGTCAATGGAATAGTAGAAATAATTAGCAACAAATTGTAGGTCTCTGAGAACGTAGTTTGTCATTATAATAGTAGAAATAATTAGCAACAGTTTGTAGGTCTCTGAGAACGTAGTTTGTCATTGGAATAGTAGAAATCATTAGCAACAGTTTGTAGGTCTCAGAGAACGTAGTTTGTCAATGGAATAGTAGAAATAATTAGTAACAGTTTGTAGGTCTCTTCGATCGTAGTTTGTCATTTTAATAGTATAAATCGTTAGCAACAGTTTGTTGGTCTCCGAGAACGTAGTTTTTCAATGGAATAGTAGAAATAATTAGCAACAGTTTGTAGGTCTCCGAGAACGTAGTTTGTCATTGTTATAGCAGAAATAACTAGCAACAATTTAAAGTTCTCCGAGAGCGTAGTTTGTCAATGTCATAGTAGAAATGATTAGCAACAGTTTGTAGGTCTCCGGGAACGTAGTTTATCAATGGAATAGAAGAAATATTTAGCAACAAATTGTAGGTCTAAGAGAACGTAGTTTGTCATTGGAATAGTAGAAATAATTAGCAACAGTTTGAAGGTCTCCAAGAACGTTGTTTGTCATTGCAATAGTAGAAATAATTAGCAACAGTTTGTAGGTCTCCGAGAACGTAGTTTGTCATTGTAATAGTAGAAATAATTAGCAACAATTTGTAGCTCTCCGAGAACGTAGTTTGTCAATGGCATAGTAGAAATAATTAGTAACAGTTTGTAGGTCTCCTTAGAACGTAGTTTTTCAATGGAATAGTAGAAATAATTAGCAACAGTTTGTTGGTCTCCGGGAACGTAGTTTGTCAATTGAATAGTAGAAACAATTAGTAACAGTTCGTAGGTCTCCGAGAACGTAGTTTGTCTTTGGAATAGTAGAAATAATTAGCAACAGTTTGTAGGTCTCCGAGAACGTAGTTTGTCATTGGAATAGTAGAAATAATTAGCAACAGTTTGTTGGTCTCCGAGAACGTAGTTTGTCATTGTAATAGCAGAAATAATTAGCAACAATTTGTAGGTCTCCGAGAACGTAGTTTGTCAATGTCATAGTAGAAATGATTAGCAACAATTTGTTGGTCTCCGAGAACGTAGTTTGTCAATGAAATAGTAAAAATGATTAGCAGCAGTTTTTAGGTCTCCGAGAACGTAGTTTGTCAATGGAATAGTAGAAATAATTAGCAACAGTTTGTAGGTCTCCGAGAACGTAGTTTCTAAGTGGAATAGTAGAAATAATTAGCAACATTTTGTAGGTCTCCGGGAACGTAGTTTGTCATTGGAATACTAGAAATATTTAGCAACAGTTTGTAGGTCTCCGAGAACGTAATTTGTCATTCGAATAGTAGAAATAATTAGCAACAGTTTGTAGGTCTCCGAGAACGTAGTTTGCCAATGGCATAGTAGAAATTATTAGCAACAGTTTGTAGATCTCCGAGAACGTAGTTTGTCATTGGAATAGTATAAATAGTTAGCAACAGTTTGTAGGTCACCGAGAACGTAGTTTGTCAATAGAATATAAGAAATGATTAGCAATAGTTTGTAGGTCTCCGAGAATGTAGCTTGTCAATGGAATAGTAGAAATAATTAGTAACAGTTTGTAGGTCTCCGAGAACGTAGTTTGTCAATGGAATAATAGAAATAATTAGCAACAGTTTGTAGTTCTCCGAGGACGTAGTTTGTCATTGTAATAGTAGAAATAGTTAGCAACAGTTTGTAGGTCTCCGAAAACGTAGTTTGTCAATGGCATAGTAGAAATTTTTAGCAACAGTTTGTAATTCTCCGAGAACGTAATTTGTCATTGGAATAGTATAAATGTTTAGCAACCGTTTGTAGGTCTCTGAGAACGTAAATTTTCATTGTAAATAGTAGAAATAATTAGCAACAGTTTGTAGTTCTCCGAGAACGTAGTTTGTCAATGGAATAGTAGAAATAATTAGCAACAGTTTGTTGGTCTCCGAGAACGTAGTTTGTCATTGTAATAGCAGAAATAATTAGCAACAATTTGTAGGTCTCCGAGAACGTAGTTTGTCAATTTCATAGTAGAAATGATTAGTAACATTCTGTAGGTCTCCGAAAACGTAGTTTGTCAATGGAATAGAAGAAATAATTAGTAACAGTTTGTAGGTCTCTGAGATCGTAGTTTGTCATTTTAATAGTAGAAATCGTTAGCAACAGTTTGTAGGTCTCAGAGAACGTAGATTGTCTTTGGAAAAGTAGTAAAAATAAGCAACAGTTTCTAGGTTTCTGAGACCGTAGTTTGTCATTGGAATAGTAGAAATCATTAGCAACAGTTTGTAGGTCTCCGAGAACGTAAATTTTCAATGGAATAGTAGAAAAATTTAGCAACAGTTTGTAGGTCTCCGAGAACGTAGTTTGTCAATGGAATAGTAAAAATAATTAGTAACAGTTTGTAGGTCACCGAGAACGTAGTTTGTCAAAGGAATAGTAGAAATAATCAGCAACAGTTTGTAGGTCTCCGAGAACGTAGTTTGTCATTGTAATATTAGAAATAATTAGCAACAATTTGTAGCTCTCTGAGAACGTGATTTGTCAATGGCATAGTATAAATGATTAGCAACAATTCGTAGGTCTCCGAGAACGTAGTTTGTCAATAGAATAGTAGAAATAATTAGTAACAGTTTGAATGTCTCCGAGAACGTAGTTTGTCAATGGAATAGTTGAAATAATTAGTAACAGTTTGTAGGTCTCCGAGAACGTAGTTTGTCAATGGAATAGTAGAAATCATTAGCTACAAGTTGTAGGTCTCGGAGAACGTAGTTTGTTATTGGAATAGTAGAAATAATTAGCAACAGTTTGTAGGTCTCCGAGAACGTAGTTTGTCATTGGAATAGTAGAAATCATTAGCAACAGTTTGAAGGACTCAGAGAACGTAGATTGTCATTGGAACAGTAGAAATAATTAGCAACAGTTTGTAGGTCTCCGAGAACGTAGTTTGTCAATGGAATAGTAGAAATAATTAGTAACAGTTTGTAGGTCTCCGAGAACGTAGTTTGTCAATGGAATAGTAGAAATAATTAGCAACAAATTGTAGGTCTCTGAGAACGTAGTTTGTCATTATAATAGTAGAAATCATTAGCAACAGTTTGTAGGTCTCAGAGAACGTAGTTTGTCATTGGAAAAGTAGAAATAATTAGAAACAGTTTCTGGGTCTCCGAGAACGTAGTTTGGCATTGGAATAGTAGAAATAATTAGAAACAGTTTCTAGGTCTCCGAGAACGTAGTTTGGCATTGGAATAGTAGAAATAATAAGCAACAGTTTGTAGGTCTCCGAGAACGTAGTTTGTCATTGTAATAGCAGAAATAATTAGCAACAATTTGTAGGTCTCCGAGAACGTAGTTTGTCAATGGCATAGTAGAAATGATTAACAACAGTTTGTAGGTCTCCGAGAACATAGTTTGTCAATGGAATAGTAGAAATAATTAGCAACAGTTTGTTGGTCTCCGAGAACGTAGTTTTTCATTGGAATAGTAGAAATAATTAGCAACAGTTTGTAGGTCTCCGAGAACGTAGTTTGTCAATGGAAAAGTAGAAATAATTAGCAACAGTTTGTAGGTCTCCGAGAACGTAGTTTGTCAATGGAATAGTAAAAATAATTAGTAACAGTTTGTAGGTCACCGAGAACGTAGTTTGTCAAAGGAATAGTAGAAATAATCAGCAACAGTTTGTAGGTCTCCGAGAACGTAGTTTGTCATTGTAATAGTAGAAATAATTAGCAACAATTTGTAGCTCTCCGAGAACGTGATTTGTCAATGGCATAGTATAAATGATTAGCAACAATTTGCAGGTCTCCGAGAACGTAGTTTGTCAATGGAATAGTAGAAATAAATAGTAACAGTTTGAATGTCTCCGAGAACGTAGTTTGTCAATGGAATAGTTGAAATAATTAGTAACAGTTTGTAGGTCTCCGAGAACGTAGTTTGTCAATGGAATAGTAGAAATCATTAGCTACAAGTTGTAGGTCTCGGAGAACGTAGTTTGTTATTGGAATAGTAGAAATAATCAGCAACAGTTTGTAGGTCTCCGAGAACGTAGTTTGTCATTGGAATAGTAGAAATCATTAGCAACAGTTTGAAGGTCTCAGAGAACGTAGATTTTCATTGGAACAGTAGAAATAATTAGAAATAGTTTATAGGTCTCTGAGAACGTTGTTTGTCATTGGAATAGTAGAAATATTTAGCAACAGTTTGTAGGTCTCCGAGAACGTAGTTTGTCAATGGAATAGTAGAAATAATTAGTCCCAGTTTGTAGGTCTCCGAGAACGTAGTTTGTCAATGGAATAGTAGAAATAATTAGCAACAAATTGTAGGTCTCTGAGAACGTAGTTTGTCATTGGAATAGTAGAAATCATTAGCAACAGTTTGTAGGTCTCAGAGAACGTAGTTTGTCATTGGAACAGTAGAAATAATTAGAAACAGTTTCTAGGTCTCCGAGAACGTAGTTTGGCATTGGAATAGTAGAAATAATAAGCAACAGTTTGTAGGTCTCCGAGAACGTAGTTTGTCATTGTAATAGCAGAAATAATTAGCAACAATTTGTAGGTCTCCGAGAACGTAGTTTGTCAATGGCATAGTAGAAATGATTAACAACAGTTTGTAGGGCTCCGAGAACGTAGTTTGTCAATGGAATAGTAGAAATAATTAGTAACAGTTTGTAGGTCTCTGAGATCGTAGTTTGTCATTGGAATTGTAGAAATCGTTAGCAACAGTTTGTAGGTCTCCGAGAACGTAGATTGTGTTTGGAATAGTAGGAATAGTTAGCAACAGTTTGTAGGTTTCCGAGAACGTAGTTTGTCATTGGAATAGTATAAATAATTAGCAACAGTTTGTAGGTCTCTGAGAACGTAAATTGTCATTGTAAATACTAGAAATAATTAGCAACAGTTTGTAGATCTCCGAGAACGTAGTTTGTCATTCGAATAGTAGAAATAATTAGCAACAGTTTGTAGGTCTCCGAGAACGTAGTTTGTCAATGGAATAGTAGAAATAATTAGCAACAGTTTGTTGGTCTCCGAGAACGTAGTTTTTCAATGGAATAGTAGAAATAATTAGCAACAGTTTGTAGGTCTCCGAGAAAGTAGTTTGTCATTGTTATAGCTGAAATAACTAGCAACAATTTGAAGTTCTCCGAGAGCGTAGTTTGTCAATGTCATAGTAGAAATGATTAGCAACAGTTTGTAGGTCTCCGAGAACGTAGTTTGTCAATGGAATAGTAGAAATAATTAGTAACAGTTTGTAGGTCTCTGAGATCGTAGTTTGTCATTTTAATAGTATAAATCGTTAGCAACAGTTTGTAGGTCTCCGAGAACGTAGATTGTCTTTGGAATAGTAGAAATAATTAGCAACAGTCTGTAGGTTTCCGAGAGCGTTGTTTGTCATTGGAATAGTAGAAATGATTAGCAACAGTTTGTAGGTCTCCGAGAACGTTGTTTGTCAATGGAATAGTAGAAATATTTAGCAACACTTTGTAGGTCTCGGAGAAGGTAGTTTGTCATTGTAATAATAGAAATAATTAGCAACAATTTGAAGTTCTCCGAGAGCGTAGTTTGTCAATGTCATAGTAGAAATGATTAGCAACAGTTTGTAGGTCTCCGAGAACGTAGTTTGTCAATGGAATAGTAGAAATAATTAGTAACAGTTTGTAGGTCTCTGAGATCGTAGTTTGTCATTTTAATAGTATAAATCGTTAGCAATAGTTTGTTGGTCTCCGAGAACGTAGTTTTTCAATGGAATAGTAGAAATAATTAGCAACAGTTTGTAGGTCTCCGAGAACGTAGTTTGTCATTGTTATAGCAGAAATAACTAGCAACAATTTAAAGTTCTCCGAGAGCGTAGTTTGTCAATGTCATAGTAGAAATGATTAGCAACAGTTTGTAGGTCTCCGGGAACGTAGTTTATCAATGGAATAGAAGAAATATTTAGCAACAAATTGTAGGTCTAAGAGAACGTAGTTTGTCATTGGAATAGTAGAAATAATTAGCAACAGTTTGAAGGTCTCCAAGAACGTTGTTTGTCATTGCAATAGTAGAAATAATTAGCAACAGTTTGTAGGTCTCCGAGAACGTAGTTTGTCATTGTAATAGTAGAAATAATCAGCAACAATTTGTAGCTCTCCGAGAACGTAATTTGTCAATGGCATATGTAGAAATAATTAGTAACAGTTTGTAGGTCTCCTTAGACGTAGTTTTTCAATGGAATAGTAGAAATAATTAGCAACAGTTTGTTGGTCTCCGGGAACGTAGTTTGTCAATTGAATAGTAGAAACAATTAGTAACAGTTCGTAGGTCTCCGAGAACGTAGTTTGTCTTTGGAATAGTAGAAATAATTAGCAACAGTTTGTAGGTCTCCGAGAACGTAGTTTGTCATTGGAATAGTAGAAATAATTAGCAACAGTTTGTTGGTCTCCGAGAACGTAGTTTGTCATTGTAATAGCAGAAATAATTAGCAACAATTTGTAGGTCTCCGAGAACGTAGTTTGTCAATGTCATAGTAGAAATGATTAGCAACAATTTGTTGGTCTCCGAGAACGTAGTTTGTCAATGAAATAGTAGAAATGATTAGCAGCAGTTTTTAGGTCTCCGAGAACGTAGTTTGTCAATGGAATTGTAGAAATAATTAGCAACAGTTTGTAGGTCTCCGAGAACGTAGTTTGTCATTGTAATAGTAGAAATAATTAGCAACAGTTTGTAAGTCTCCGAGAACGTAGTTTGTCAATGGAATAGTATAAATAATTAGCAACAGTTTGTAGGACTACGGGAGCGTAGTTTCTAAGTGGAATAGTAGAAATAATTAGCAACATTTTGTAGGTCTCCGGGAACGTAGTTTGTCATTGGAATACTAGAAATATTTAGCAACAGTTTGTAGGTCACCGAGAACGTAATTTGTCATTCGAATAGTAGAAATAATTAGCAACAGTTTGTAGGTCTCCGAGAACGTAGTTTGCCAATGGCATAGTAGAAATTATTAGCAACAGTTTGTAGATCTCCGAGAACGTAGTTTGTCATTGGAATAGTATAAATAGTTAGCAACAGTTTGTAGGTCACCGAGAACGTAGTTTGTCAATAGAATATAAGAAATGATTAGCAATAGTTTGTAGGTCTCCGAGAATGTAGCTTGTCAATGGAATAGTAGAAATAATTAGTAACAGTTTGTAGGTCTCCGAGAACGTAGTTTGTCAATGGAATAATAGAAATAATTAGCAACAGTTTGTAGTTCTCCGAGGACGTAGTTTGTCATTGTAATAGTAGAAATAGTTAGCAACAGTTTGTAGGTCTCCGAAAACGTAGTTTGTCAATGGCATAGTAGAAATTTTTAGCAACAGTTTGTAATTCTCCGAGAACGTAATTTGTCATTGGAATAGTATAAATGTTTAGCAACCGTTTGTAGGTCTCTGAGAACGTAAATTGTCATTGTAAATAGTAGAAATAATTAGCAACAGTTTGTAGGTCTCCGAGAACGTAGTTTGTCAATGGAATAGTAGAAATAATTAGCAACAGTTTGTTGGTCTCCGAGAACGTAGTTTGTCATTGTAATAGCAGAAATAATTAGCAACAATTTGTAGGTCTCCGAGAACGTAGTTTGTCAATTTCATTATAGAAATGATTAGTAACATTCTGTAGGTCTCCGAAAACGTAGTTTGTCAATGGAATAGAAGAAATAATTAGTAACAGTTTGTAGGTCTCCGAGAACGTAGTTTGTCAATGGAATAGTAGAAATCATTAGCTACAAGTTGTAGGTCTCAGAGAACGTAGTTTGTTATTGGAATAGTAGAAATAATTAGCAACAGTTTGTAGGTCTCCGAGAACGTAGTTTGTCATTGGAATAGTAGAAATCATTAGCAACAGTTTGTAGGTCTCAGAGAACGTAGATTGTCATTGGAACAGTAGAAATAATTAGCAACAGTTTGTAGGTCTCCGAGAACGTAGTTTGCCAATGGCATAGTAGAAATTATTAGCAGCAGTTTGTAGATCTCCGAGAACGTAGTTTGTCATTGGAATAGTATAAATAGTTAGCAACAGTTTGTAGGTCACCGAGAACGTAGTTTGTCAATAGAATATAAGAAATGATTAGCAATAGTTTGTAGGTCTCCGAGAATGTAGCTTGTCAATGGAATAGTAGAAATAATTAGTAACAGTTTGTAGGTCTCCGAGAACGTAGTTTGTCAATGGAATAGTAGAAATCGTTAGCAACAGTTTGTAGGTCTCAGAGAACGTAGATTGTCTTTGGAAAAGTAGTAAAAATAAGCAACAGTTTCTAGGTTTCTGAGACCGTAGTTTGTCATTGGAATAGTAGAAATCATTAGCAACAGTTTGTAGGTCTCCGAGAACGTAGTTTGTCAATGGAATAGTAAAAATAATTAGTAACAGTTTGTAGGTCTCCGAGAACGTAGTTTGTCATTGTAATATTAGAAATAATTAGCAACAATTTGTAGCTCTCTGAGAACGTGATTTGTCAATGGCATAGTATAAATGATTAGCAACAATTCGTAGGTCTCCGAGAACGTAGTTTGTCAATAGAATAGTAGAAATAATTAGTAACAGTTTGAATGTCTCCGAGAACGTAGTTTGTCAATGGAATAGTTGAAATAATTAGTAACAGTTTGTAGGTCTCTGAGAACGTAGTTTGTCAATGGAATAGTAGAAATCATTAGCTACAAGTTGTAGGTCTCGGAGAACGTAGTTTGTTATTGGAATAGTAGAAATAATTAGCAACAGTTTGTAGGTCTCCGAGAACGTAGTTTGTCATTGGAATAGTAGAAATCATTAGCAACAGTTTGAAGGACTCAGAGAACGTAGATTGTCATTGGAACAGTAGAAATAATTAGAAACAGTTTATAGGTCTCCGAGAACGTTGTTTGTCATTGGAATAGTAGAAATATTTAGCAACAGTTTGTAGGTCTCCGAGAACGTAGTTTGTCAATGGAATAGTAGAAATAATTAGTAACAGTTTGTAGGTCTCCGAGAACGTAGTTTGTCAATGGAATAGTAGAAATAATTAGCAACAAATTGTAGGTCTCTGAGAACGTAGTTTGTCATTATAATAGTAGAAATCATTAGCAACAGTTTGTAGGTCTCAGAGAACGTAGTTTGTCATTGGAAAAGTAGAAATAATTAGAAACAGTTTCTGGGTCTCCGAGAACGTAGTTTGGCAATGGAATAGTAGAAATAATAAGCAACAGTTTGTAGGTCTCCGAGAACGTAGTTTGTCATTGTAATAGCAGAAATAATTAGCAACAATTTGTAGGTCTCCGAGAACGTAGTTTGTCAATGGCATAGTAGAAATGATTAGCAACAGTTTGTAGGGCTCCAAGAACGTAGTTTGTCAATGGAATAGTAGAAATAATTAGTAACAGTTTGTAGGTCTCTGAGATCGTAGTTTGTCATTGGAATTGTAGAAATCGTTAGCAACAGTTTGTAGGTCTCCGAGAACGTAGACTGTGTTTGGAATAGTAGGAATAGTTAGCAACAGTTTGTAGGTTTCCGAGAACGTAGTTTGTCATTGGAATAGTATAAATAATTAGCAACAGTTTGTAGGTCTCCGAGAACGTAGTTTGTCATTCGAATAGTAGAAATAATTAGCAACAGTTTGTAGGTCTCCGAGAACATAGTTTGTCAATGGAATAGTAGAAATAATTAGCAACAGTTTGTTGGTCTCCGAGAACGTAGTTTTTCAATGGAATAGTAGAAATAATTAGCAACAGTTTGTAGGTCTCCGAGAACGTAGTTTGTCAATGGAAAAGTAGAAATAATTAGCAACAGTTTGTAGGTCTCCGAGAACGTAGTTTGTCAATGGAATAGTAAAAATAATTAGTAACAGTTTGTAGGTCACCGAGAACGTAGTTTGTCAAAGGAATAGTAGAAATAATCAGCAACAGTTTGTAGGTCTCCGAGAACGTAGTTTGTCATTGTAATAGTAGAAATAATTAGCAACAATTTGTAGCTCTCCGAGAACGTAGTTTGTCAATGGCATAGTAGAAATGATTAGCAACAATTTGTAGGTCTCCGAGAACGTAGTTTGTCAATGGAATAGTAGAAATAATTAGTAACAGTTTGAATGTCTCCGAGAACGTAGTTTGTCAATGGAATAGTAGAAATAATTAGTAACAGTCTGTAGGTCTCCGAGAACGTAGTTTGTCAATGGAATAGTAGAAATCATTAGCTACAAGTTGTAGGTCTCGGAGAACGTAGTTTGTTATTGGAATAGTAGAAATAATCAGCAACAGTTTGTAGGTCTCCGAGAACGTAGTTTGTCATTGGAATAGTAGAAATCATTAGCAACAGTTTGAAGGTCTCCGAGAACGTAGTTTGTCAATGGAATAGTAGAAATAATTAGCAACAAATTGTAGGTCTCTGAGAACGTAGTTTGTCATTATAATAGTAGAAATAATTAGCAACAGTTTGTAGGTCTCTGAGAACGTAGTTTGTCATTGGAATAGTAGAAATCATTAGCAACAGTTTGTAGGTCTCAGAGAACGTAGTTTGTCATTGGAACAGTAGAAATAATTAGAAACAGTTTATAGGTCTCCGAGAACGTAGTTTGGCATTGGAATAGTAGAAATAATAAGCAACAGTTTGTAGGTCTCCGAGAACGTAGTATGTCATTGTAATAGCAGAAATAATTAGCAACAATTTGTAGGTCTCCGAGAACGTAGTTTGTCAATGGCATAGTAGAAATGATTAACAACAGTTTGTAGGGCTCCGAGAACGTAGTTTGTCAATGGAATAGTAGAAATAATTAGTAACAGTTTGTAGGTCTCTGAGATCGTAGTTTGTCATTGGAATTGTAGAAATCGTTAGCAACAGTTTGTAGGTCTCCGAGAACGTAGATTGTGTTTGGAATAGTAGGAATAGTTAGCAACAGTTTGTAGGTTTCCGAGAACGTAGTTTGTCATTGGAATAGTATAAATAATTAGCAACAGTTTGTAGGTCTCTGAGAACGTAAATTGTCATTGTAAATACTAGAAATAATTAGCAACAGTTTGTAGATCTCCGAGAACGTAGTTTGTCATTCGAATAGTAGAAATAATTAGCAACAGTTTGTAGGTCTCCGAGAACGTAGTTTGTCAATGGAATAGTAGAAATAATTAGCAACAGTTTGTAGGTCTCCGAGAACGTAGTTTGTCAATGGAAAAGTAGAAATAATTAGCAACAGTTTGTAGGTCTCCGAGAACGTAGTTTGTCAATGGAATAGTAAAAATAATTAGTAACAGTTTGTAGGTCACCGAGAACGTAGTTTGTCAAAGGAATAGTAGAAATAATCAGCAACAGTTTGTAGGTCTCCGAGAACGTAGTTTGTCATTCGAATAGTAGAAATAATTAGCAACAGTTTGTTGGTCTCCGAGAACGTAGTTTTTCAATGGAATAGTAGAAATAATTAGCAACAGTTTGTAGGTCTCCGAGAACGTAGTTTGTCAATGGAAAAGTAGAAATAATTAGCAACAGTTTGTAGGTCTCCGAGAACGTAGTTTGTCAATGGAATAGTAAAAATAATTAGTAACAGTTTGTAGGTCACCGAGAACGTAGTTTGTCAAAGGAATAGTAGAAATAATCAGCAACAGTTTGTAGGTCTCCGAGAACGTAGTTTGTCATTGTAATAGTAGAAATAATTAGCAACAATTTGTAGCTCTCCGAGAACGTGATTTGTCAATGGCATAGTATAAATGATTAGCAACAATTTGTAGGTCTCCGAGAACGTAGTTTGTCAATGGAATAGTAGAAATAATTAGTAACAGTTTGAATGTCTACGAGAACGTAGTTTGTCAATGGAATAGTTGAAATAATTAGTAACAGTTTGTAAGTCTCCGAAAACGTAGTTTGTCATTGTAATAATAGAAATAATTAGCAACAATTTGTAGCTCTCCGAGAACGTGATTTGTCAATGGCATAGTATAAATGATTAGCAACAATTCGTAGGTCTCCGAGAACGTAGTTTGTCAATGGAATAGTAGAAATAATTAGTAACAGTTTGAATGTCTCGGAGAACGTAGTTTGTTATTGGAATAGTAGAAATAATTAGCAACAGTTTGTAGGTCTCCGAGAACGTAGTTTGTCATTATAATAGTAGAAATCATTAGCAACAGTTTGAAGGTCTCAGAGAACGTAGATTGTCATTGGAACAGTAGAAATAATTAGAAACAGTTTATAGGTCTCCGAGAACGTTGTTTGTCATTGGAATAGTAGAAATATTTAGCAACAGTTTGTAGGTCTCCGAGAACGTAGTTTGTCAATGGAATAGTAGAAATAATTAGTAACAGTTTGTAGGTCTCCGAGAACGTAGTTTGTCAATGGAATAGTAGAAATAATTAGCAAAAAATTGTAGGTCTCTGAGAACGTAGTTTGTCATTATAATAGTAGAAATAATTAGCAACAGTTTGTAGGTCTCTGAGAACGTAGTTTGTCTTTGGAATAGTAGAAATCATTAGCAACAGTTTGTAGGTCTCAGAGAACGTAGTTTGTCATTGGAACAGTAGAAATAATTAGAAACAGTTTCTAGGTCTCTGAGATCGTAGTTTGTCATTGGAATTGTAGAAATCGTTAGCAACAGTTTGTAGGTCTCCGAGAACGTTGATTGTGTTTGGAATAGTAGGAATAGTTAGCAACAGTTTGTAGGTTTCCGAGAACGTAGTTTGTCATTGTAATAGTATAAATAATTAGCAACAGTTTGTAGGTCTCTGAGAACGTAAATTGTCATTGTAAATACTAGAAATAATTAGCAACAGTTTGTAGGTCTTCGAGAACGTAGTTTGTCATTCGAATAGTAGAAATAATTAGCAACAGTTTGTAGGTCTCCGAAAACGTAGTTTGTCAATGGAATAGTAGAAATAATTAGCAACAGTTTGTTGGTCTCCGAGAACGTAGTTTTTCAATGGAATAGTAGAAATAATTAGCAACAGTTTGTAGGTCTCCGAGAACGTAGTTTGTCATTTTAATAGTATAAATTGTTAGCAACAGTTTGTAGGTCTCCGAGAACGTAGATTGTCTTTGGAATAGTAGAAATAATTAGCAAAAGTTTGTAGGTTTCCGAGACCGTTGTGTGTCATTGGAAGAGTAGAAATGATTAGCAACAGTTTGTAGGTCTCCGAGAACGTAGTTTGTCAATGGAATAGTAGAAATTTTTAGCAACAGTTTGTAATTCTCGGAGAAGGTAGTTTGTCATTGTAATAATAGAAATAATTAGCAACAATTTGTAGCTCTCCGAGAACTTAATTTGTCAATGACATAGTATAAATGATTAGCAACAATTCGTAGGTCTCCGGGAACGTAGTTTATCAATGGAATAGAAGAAATAGCTAGGCAACAAAAAATTTCTACATGCTCTTGCAATGGTAACGCAATCACAGCTAGGCAAAAAAATCTTTCTACAGGCTCTTGCTATGATAACGCAATCACAGCTGGACAAGAAAATCTTTCTACGTGCTCTTGCTATAGTAACGCAATCACATCTAGACTACAAAATCTTTCTACGTGCTCTTGCTATGATAACGCAATTACAGCTAGACAACGAAATGTTTCAAGATGCTCTTGCTGTAGTAACGCAATCACAGCTAGACAACGAAATCTTTCTACATGCCCTTACTATAGTAACGCAATCACATTTACACAAAAAATCTTTCTACGTGCTTTTCTATGATGGCGCAATCATAGCTAGAAAACAAAATCTTTCTACATGCTCTTGTTATGGTAACCCAATCACAGCTAGACAACAAAATCTTTCTTCATGCTCTTGCTATGGTAACGCAATCACATCTAGGCAACAAAATCTTTCTACATGCTCTTGCTATGGTAACGCAATCACAGCTAGGCAACAGAATCTTTGTACAGGCTCTTTTTATGATCACGCAATCACAGCTGGACAACGAAATCTTTCAACATGCTCTTGCTATAGTAACGCAATCACAGCTAAACCACAAAATCTTTCTACATGCTCTTGCTATAGTAACGCAATAACAGCTATACAACGAAATCTTTCTACATTCTCTTGCTATGGTAACGCAATCACAGCTAGACAACAAAATCTTTTTACATGCTTTTCCTATAATAACACATTCACACCTAGACAAAAAAATCTTTCTTCATGCTCTTGCTATGGTAACGCAATCACATCTAGAGAACAAAATCTTTCTACATGTTCTTGCTATGGTAACGCAATCACAGCTAGGCAACAAAATCCTTCAACATGCTCTTGCTATGGTAACGCAATCACAGCTAGACAACGAAAACTTTCTACATGCTCTTGCTATAGTAACGCAATCAGATTTACACAACAAAATCTTTCTACGTGCTTTGCTATGATAACGCAATCATAGCTAGACAACAAAATCTTTCTACATGCTCTTGTTATGGTAACGCAATCACAGCTAGACAACAAAATCTTTCTACATGCTTTTGCTATGATAACACATTCACAGCTAGACAACAAAATCTTTCTTCATGCTCTTGCTATGGTAACGCAATCACATCTAGAGAACAAAATCTTTCTACATGCTCTTGCTATGGTAACGCAATCACAGCTAGGCAACAAAATCCTTCAAATGGCTCTTGCTATGGTAACGCAATCACAGCTAGGCAACAAAGTCCTTCAACATGCTCTTGCTATGGTAAGGCAATCACAGCTAGACAACAAAATCTTTCTACATGCTCTTGCTATGGTAACGCAATCATAGCTAGAAAGTCCTTCAACATGCTCTTGCTATGGTAACGCAATCGCAGCTAGTCAACAAAATCTTTCTCCGTGCTCTTGCTATATTAATGCAATCACAGCTAGGCATTAAAAATTTTCTACATGCTCTTGCTATGGTAACGCAATCACTGCTAGGCAATAAAGTCCTTCAACATGCTCTTGCTATATTAACGCAGTCCCAGCTAGACAAGAAAATATATCTACATGCACTTGCTATAGTAACGCAATGACAGCTAGACAACAAAATCTTTCTACATGCTGTTGCTATGGTAACGCAATCACAGCTAGGCAACAAAATCTTTCTACATGCTCTTGCTATAGTAACGCAATCACAGCTAGACAACAAAATCTTTCTACATGCTCTTGCTATAGTAACGCAATCACATCTAGCCTACAAAATCTTTCTACGTGCTCTTGCTATGATATTGCAGTTACAGCTAGGCAACAAAATCTTTCAAGATGCTCTTGCTATAGTAACGCAATCACAGCTAGACAACGAAACTTTTCTAGATGCTCTTGCATCTAGAAAAGTTCTATCATAGCTAGACAACAAAATCCTTTTACATGCTCTAGCTAGACAAGAAAATCCTTTTACATGCTCTTGCTATGGTAACGCAATCACAGCTAGACAAGAAAATCTTTCTACATGCTCTTGCTATAATAACGCAATCACATCTAGACTACAAAATCTTTCTACGTGCTCTTGCTATGGTAATTCAATCATAGCTAGACAACAAAGTCATTCTACATGATCTTGCTTTAGTAACGCAATCACAGCTAGACAAAGAAAACTTTCTACATGCTCTTGCTATAGTAACGCAATCTTATTTACACAACAAAATCTTTCTACGTGCTTTGCTATGATAACGCAATCACAGCTAGACAACAAAATCTTTCTACGTGTTCTTGCTGTGGTAACGCAATCCCAGCTAGACAACAAAATCTTTCTACATGCTTTTGCTATAGTAACGCAATCACATTTACACAACAAAATCTTTCTACATGCTGTTGTTATGGTAACGCAATCACAGCTAGGCAACAAAATCTTTCTACATGCTCTTGCTATAGTAACGCAATCACAGCTAGACAACAAAATCTTTCTACATGCTCTTGCTATAGTAACGCAATCACATCTAGCCTACAAAATCTTTCTACGTGCTCTTGCTATGATATTGCAGTTACAGCTAGGCAACAAAATCTTTCAAGATGCTCTTGCTATAGTAACGCAATCACAGCTAGACAACGAAACTTTTCTAGATGCTCTTGCATCTAGAAAAGTTCTATCATAGCTAGACAACAAAATCCTTTTACATGCTCTAGCTAGACAAGAAAATCCTTTTACATGCTCTTGCTATGGTAACGCAATCACAGCTACACAAGAAAATCTTTCTACATGCTCTTGCTATAATAACGCAATCACATCTAGACTACAAAATCTTTCTACGTGCTCTTGCTATGGTAATTCAATCATAGCTAGACAACAAAGTCATTCTACATGATCTTGCTTTAGTAACGCAATCACAGCTAGACAAAGAAAACTTTCTACATGCTCTTGCTATAGTAACGCAATCTTATTTACACAACAAAATCTTTCTACGTGCTTTGCTATGATAACGCAATCACAGCTAGACAACAAAATCTTTCTACGTGTTCTTGCTGTGGTAACGCAATCCCAGCTAGACAACAAAATCTTTCTACATGCTTTTGCTATAGTAACGCAATCACATTTACACAACAAAATCTTTCTACATGCTGTTGTTATGGTAACGCAATCACAGCTAGACAACAAAATTTTTCTTCATGCTCTTGCTATAGTAACGCAATCACAGCTAGACAACAAAATCTTTCTACATGCTCTTGCTATAGTAACGCAATCACATCTAGCCTACAAAATCTTTCTACGTGCTCTTGCTATGATATTGCAGTTACAGCTAGGCAACAAAATCTTTCAAGATGCTCTTGCTATAGTAACGCAATCACAGCTAGACAACGAAACTTTTCTAGATGCTCTTGCATCTAGAAAAGTTCTATCATAGCTAGACAACAAAATCCTTTTACATGCTCTAGCTAGACAAGAAAATCCTTTTACATGCTCTTGCTATGGTAACGCAATCACAGCTAGACAAGAAAATCTTTCTACATGCTCTTGCTATAATAACGCAATCACATCTAGACTACAAAATCTTTCTACGTGCTCTTGCTATGGTAATTCAATCATAGCTAGACAACAAAGTCATTCTACATGATCTTGCTTTAGTAACGCAATCACAGCTAGACAAAGAAAACTTTCTACATGCTCTTGCTATAGTAACGCAATCTTATTTACACAACAAAATCTTTCTACGTGCTTTGCTATGATAACGCAATCACAGCTAGACAACAAAATCTTTCTACGTGTTCTTGCTGTGGTAACGCAATCCCAGCTAGACAACAAAATCTTTCTACATGCTTTTGCTATAGTAACGCAATCACATTTACACAACAAAATCTTTCTACATGCTGTTGTTATGGTAACGCAATCACAGCTAGGCAACAAAATCTTTCTACATGCTCTTGCTATAGTAACGCAATCACAGCTAGACAACAAAATCTTTCTACATGCTCTTGCTATAGTAACGCAATCACATCTAGCCTACAAAATCTTTCTACGTGCTCTTGCTATGATATTGCAGTTACAGCTAGGCAACAAAATCTTTCAAGATGCTCTTGCTATAGTAACGCAATCACAGCTAGACAACGAAACTTTTCTAGATGCTCTTGCATCTAGAAAAGTTCTATCATAGCTAGACAACAAAATCCTTTTACATGCTCTAGCTAGACAAGAAAATCCTTTTACATGCTCTTGCTATGGTAACGCAATCACAGCTACACAAGAAAATCTTTCTACATGCTCTTGCTATAATAACGCAATCACATCTAGACTACAAAATCTTTCTACGTGCTCTTGCTATGGTAATTCAATCATAGCTAGACAACAAAGTCATTCTACATGATCTTGCTTTAGTAACGCAATCACAGCTAGACAAAGAAAACTTTCTACATGCTCTTGCTATAGTAACGCAATCTTATTTACACAACAAAATCTTTCTACGTGCTTTGCTATGATAACGCAATCACAGCTAGACAACAAAATCTTTCTACGTGTTCTTGCTGTGGTAACGCAATCCCAGCTAGACAACAAAATCTTTCTACATGCTTTTGCTATAGTAACGCAATCACATTTACACAACAAAATCTTTCTACATGCTGTTGTTATGGTAACGCAATCACAGCTAGACAACAAAATTTTTCTTCATGCTCTTGCTATAGTAACGCAATCACAGCTAGACAAAATATTATTTCTATATGCTCTTGATACGGTAACGCAACAACAGCTAGGCAACAAAATCTTTCTACGTGCTCTTGCTATGGTAACGCAATTAGAGATAGACAACAAAATCTTTCTACATGCTCTTGCTATAGTAACGGAATCACAGCTACACAACGAAATCTTTCTACATGCTCTTGCTATGGTAATTCAATCATAGCTAGACAACAAAATCTATCTACATGCTCTTGCTAAAGTAACGCCATCACAGGTAGACAACGAAAACTTTCTACATGCTCTTGCTATAGTAACGCAATCACATTTACACAACAAAATCTTCCTACGTGCTTTGCTATGATAACACATTCACAGCTAGAGAACAAAATCTTTCTTCATGCTCTTGCTATGGTAACGCAATCACATTTAGACAACAAAGTCTTTCTACATGCTCTTGCTATGGTAACGCAACCACAGCTAGGAAACAAAATCCTTCAACATGCTCTTGCTATGGTAACGCAATCACAGCTAGGCAAAAAGTCCTTCAACATGATCTTGCTATGGTAATTCAATCATAGCTAGAAAACAAAATCTTTCTACATGCTATTGCTATAGTAACGCAATCACAGCTAGAGATCGAAAACTTTCTACATGCTCTTCCTATGGTATCGCAACCACAGTGAGGAAACAAAATCTTTCTACATGCTCTTGCTATAGTAACGCAATCACAGCTACGAAACAAAAAATTTCTACATGCTCTTGCTATGGTAATGGAATCACAGCTAGAGAACAAAATCTTTGTACATGCTTTTGCTATGGTAAAGCAGTCACAGCTAGACAACAAAAACTTTCTACATGCTCTTGCTAGAGTAACGCAATCACATTTACACAACAAAATCTTTCTACATGCTTTTGCTATGATAAGACATTCACAGCTAGACAACAAAATCTTTCTTCATGCTCTTGCTATGGTAACGCAATCACATCTAGACAACAAAATCATTCTACATGCTCTTGCTATGGTAACGCAATCACAGCTAGGCAACAAAATCCTTCAAAATGCTCTTGCTATAATAACGCAATCACAGGTAGGCAACAAAGTCCGCCAACATGCTCTTGCTATGGTAACGCAATCACAGCTAGACAAAATATTATTTCTACATGCTGTTGCTACGGTAACGCAACTACAGCTAGGCAACAAAATCTTTCTACATCTTCTTGCTATGGTAACGCAATCACAGCCTGACAACGAAAACTTTCTACATGCTCTTGCTATAGTAACGCAATCTTATTTACACAACAAAATCTTTCTACGTGCTTTGCTATGATAACGCAATCACAGCTAGACAACAAAATCTTTCTACGTGCTCTTGCTATGGTAAAGCAATCGCAGCTAGACAACGAAATTTTTCTACATGCTCTTGCTATGGTAACACATTCACAGCTAGAGAACAAAATCTTTCTTCATGCTCTTGCTATGGTAACGCAATCACATTTAGACAACAAAATCTTTCTACATGCTCCTGCTATGGTAACGCAATCACAGCTAGGCAAAAAAGTCATTCAACATGCTCTTGCTATGGTAACGCAATCACAGCTAGGCAACAAAATCTTTCTACATCCTCTTGCTATGGTAACACAATCATAGCTGGACAACAAAATCTTTTAACATGCTCTTGCTATGGTAACGCAAACACAGCTAGACAACGGAATCTTTCTACTTGCTCTTGCTACGGTAATTCAATCATAGCTTAACAACAAAATGCTTCTACCTGCTCTTGCTATAGTAACGCAATCACAGCTAGACAAAATAATATTTATACATGCTCTTGCTACGGAAACGCAACAACAGCTAGGCAACAAAATCTTTCTACATCTTCTTGCTATGGTAACGCAATCACAGCCTGACTTCGAAAACTTTCTTCATGCTCTTGCTATAGTAACGCAATCTTATTTACACAACAAAATCTTTCTACGTGCTTTGCTATGAAAACGCAATCACAGCTAGGCTACAAAATCTTTCTACATGCTCTTGCTATTGTAACGCAATCGCAGCTAGACAAAAAAAATCTTTCTACGTGCTCTTGCTATGGTAACGCAATAATAGCTAGACAACAAAATCTTTCTACATGCTCTTGTTATGGTAACGCAATCACAGCTAGACAACAAAATCTTTCTACATGCTCTTGCTATGGTAACGCAATCACATCTAGACAACAAAATATTTCTACATCTTCTTGCTATGGTAATGCATTCACAGCTAGGCAACAAAAAATTTCTACATGCTCTTGCTATGGTAACGCAGTCACAGCTAGACAAAAAATCTTTCTACGTGCTCTTGCTATGGTAACTCAATAATAGCTAGACAAAAAAATCTTTCTACATGCTCTTGTTATGGTAACGCAATCACAGCTAGGAAACAAAAAAATTCTACATGCTCTTGCTATGGTAATGCAATCACAGCTAGAGAACAAAATCTTTGTACATGCTCTTGCTATGGTAAAATAGTCACAGCTAGACAACGAAATCTTTCTACATGCTCTTGCTCTAGTAACGTAGTCACATTTACACACCAAAGTCTTTCTACGTGCTTTGCTATGATAACGCAATCTTAGCAAGACAACAAAATCTTTCTACATGCTCTTGCTATGGCAACGCAATCAAAGCTAGACAACAAAATCTTTCTACGTGCTCTTGCTATAATAACGCAATCACAGCTAGACAACAAAATCTTTCAACATGCTCTTGCTATAGTAACGCAATCACAGCTAGACAACGAAAACTTTCTTCATGCTCTTGCTATAGTAACGCAATCACATTTACACAACAAAATCTTTCTACATGCCCTTGCTATTGTAACGCAATCACAGCTAGACAACAAAATCTTTCTACGTGCTCTTCCTATGGTAAAGCAATCGCAGCTAGACAACAAAATGTTTCTACGTGCTCTTGCTATTATAATGCAATTACAGCTAGACAACGAAATCTTTAAAGATGCTCTTGCTGTAGTAACGCAGTAACAGCTAGACAACGAAATTTTTCTACATGCTCTTGCTATGGTAATTCAATCATAGCTAGAAAACAAAATGTTTCTACATGCTCTTGCTATAGTAACGCAATCACAGCTAGAGAACGAAAACTTTCTACATGCTCTTGCTATGGTATCGCAACCACGGTTAGGAAACAAAATCTTTCTACATGCTTTTGCTATAGTAACGCAAACACAGCTAGGAAACGAAAAATTTCTACATGCTCTTGCTATGGTAATGCAATCACAGCTAGAGAACAAAATCTTTGTACATGCTCTTGCTATGGTAAAGCGGTCACAGCTGGACAACGAAATCTTTCTACATGCTCTTGCTCTAGTAACGTAGTCACATTTACACACCAAAGTCTTTCTACGTGCTTCGCTATGATAACACATTCACAGCTAGAGAACAAAATCTTTCTACATGCACTTGCTATGGTAACGCAATCACAGCTAGACAACGAAATTTTTCTACATCCTCTTGCTATGGTAATTCAATCATAGCTAGACAACAAAATCTTTCTACATGCTCTTGCTATAGTAACGCAATCACAGCTAGAGAACGAAAACTTTCTACATGCTCTTGCTATGGTATCGCAACCACAGTTAGGAAACAAAATCTTTCTACAACTTCTTGCTATTGTAAGGCAATCACAGCTAGGCAACAAAAAATTTCTACATGCTCTTGCTATGGTAATGCAATCACAGCTAGAGAACAAAATCTTTGTACATGCTCTTGTTATGGTAACGCAGTCACAGCTAGACAACAAAATCTTTCTACGTGCTCTTGCTATGGTAACGCAATCACAGCTAGACAAAAAAATCTTTCTACGTGTTCTTGCTATGGTAACGCAATCACAGCTAGACAACAAAATCTTTCTACGTGCTCTTGCTATGGTAACGCAATCACAGATAGACGACAAAATCTTTCTACATGGTCTTGCTAGAGTAACGCAATCACATTTACACAACAAAATCTTTCTACATGCTCTTGTTATGGTAACGCAATCACAGCTAGACAACAAAATCTTTCTACATGCTTTTGCTATGATAACACATTCACACCTAGACAACAAAATCTTTCTTCATGCTCTTGCTATTATAACGCAATCACAGCTAGGCAACAAAATCCTTCAACATGCTCTTGCTATGGTAACGCAATCACAGGTAGGCAACAAACCCGTCAACATGCTCTTGCTATGGTAACGCAATCACAGCTAGACAAAATATTATTTCTACATGTTCTTGCTACGGTAACGCAACTACAGCTAGGCAACAAAATCTTTCTACATGCTCTTGCTATAGTAACGCAATCTTATTTACACAACAAAATCTTTCTACGTGCTTTGCTATGAGAACGCAATCACAGCTAGACAACAAAATCTTTCTACGTGCTCTTCCTATGGTAACGCAATCGCAGCTAGACAGCAAAATCTTTTTACGTGCTCTTGTTATGGTAATGCAATTACAGCTAGACAACGAAATCTTTCAAGATGCTCCTGCTATAGTAACGCAATCACAGCTAGACAACGAAAATTTTCTACATGCTCTTGCTATGGTAATTCAATCATAGCTAGGCAACAAAATCTATCTACATGCTCTTGCTAAAGTAACGCAATCACAGCTAGACAACGAAAACTTTCTACATGCTCTTGCTATGGTAACGCAATCGCAGCTAGACAACAGAATCTTTCTACGTGCTCTTGCTATGGTAATGCAATTACAGCTAGACAAAGAAATCTTTCAAGATGCTCTTGCTATAGTAACGCAATCACAGCTAGACAACGAAATTTTTCTACATCCTCTTGCTATGGTAATTCAATCATAGCTAGACAACAAAATCTTTCTACATGCTCTTGCTATAGTAACGCAATCACAGCTAGAGAACGAAAACTTTCTACATGCTCTTGCTATGGTATCGCAACCACAGTTAGGAAACAAAATCTTTCTACAACTTCTTGCTATTGTAACGCAATCACAGCTAGGCAACAAAAAATTTCTACATGCTCTTGCTATGGTAATGCAATCACAGCTAGAGAACAAAATCTTTGTACATGCTCTTGTTATGGTAACGCAGTCACAGCTAGACAACAAAATCTTTCTACGTGCTCTTGCTATGGTAACGCAATCACAGCTAGACAAAAAAATCTTTCTACGTGTTCTTGCTATGGTAACGAAATCACAGCTAGACAACAAAATCTTTCTACGTGCTCTTGCTATGGTAACGCAATCACAGATAGACGACAAAATCTTTCTACATGGTCTTGCTAGAGTAACGCAATCACATTTACACAACAAAATCTTTCTACATGCTCTTGTTATGGTAACGCAATCACAGCTAGACAACAAAATCTTTCTACATGCTTTTGCTATGATAACACATTCACACCTAGACAACAAAATCTTTCGTCATGCTCTTGCTATTATAACGCAATCACAGCTAGGCAACAAAATCCTTCAACATGCTCTTGCTATGGTAACGCAATCACAGGTAGGCAACAAAGCCGTCAACATGCTCTTGCTATGGTAACGCAATCACAGCTAGACAAAATATTATTTCTACATGTTCTTGCTAAGGTAACGCAACTACAGGTAGGCAACAAAATCTTTCTACATGCTCTTGCTATAGTAACGCAATCTTATTTACACAACAAAATCTTTCTACGTGCTTTGCTATGATAACGCAATCGCAGGTAGACAACAAAATCTTTCTACGTGCTCTTGCTATGGTAACGCAATCACAGCTAGACAACAAAATGTTTCTACGTGCACTTGCTATGGTAATGCAATTACAGCTAGACAACGAAATCTTTCAAGATGCTCTTGCTATAATAACGCAGTCACAGCTAGACAACGAAATTTTTCTACATGCTCTTGCTATGGTAATTCAATCATAGCTAGAAAACAAAATCTTTCTACATGCTCTTGCTATAGTAACGCAATCACAGCTAGAGAACAAAAACTTTCTACGTGCTCTTGCTATGGTATCGCAACCACAGTTAGGAAACAAAATCTTTCTACAACTTCTTGCTATTGTAACGCAATCACAGCTATACAACGAAATCTTTCTACATGCTCTTGCTATGGTAATTCAATCATAGCTAGACAAAAAAATCTATCTACATGCTCTTGCTAAAGTAACGGAATCACAGCTAGACAACGAAAACTTTCTACATGCTCTTGCTATAGTAACGCAATCACATTTACAAAACAAAATCTTTTTACATGCTCTTGTTATGGTAACGCAATCACAGCTAGACAACAAAATCTTTCTACATGCTTTTGCTATGATAACACATTCACAGCTAGACAACAAAATCTTTCTTCATGCTCTTGCTATGGTAACACAATCACATCTAGACAACAAAATCTTTCTACATGCTCTTGCTATGTTAACGCCATCACAGCTAGGCAACAAAATCCTTCAACATGCTCTTGCTATGGTAACGCAATCACAGCTAGGCAACAAAGTCCTTCAACATGCTCTTGCTATGGTAACGCAATCACAGCTATACAACAAAGTCTTTCTACATTCTCATGCTATGGTAACGCAATCATAGCTAGACAACAAAATCTTTTAACATGCTCTTGCTATGGTAACACAATCACAGTTAGACAACGAAATCTTTCTACATGCTCTTGCTACGGTAATTCAATCATAGCTAGACAACAAAATCTTTTTACATGCTCTTGCTATAGTAACGCAATCACATCTAGACAAAATATTATTTCTACATGCTCTTGCTACGGTAACACAACCACAGCTAGGCACCAAAATCTTTCAACATCTTCTTGCTATGGTAACGCGATCACAGCCTGACAACGAAAATTTTCTACATGCTCTCGCTATAGTAATGCAATCTTATTTACACAACAAAATCTTTCTACGTGCTTTGCTATGATAACACATTCACAGCTAGACAACAAAATCTTTCTTCATGCTCTTGCTATGGTAACACAATCACATCTAGACAACAAAATCTTTCTACATGCTCTTGCTATGGTAACGCCATCACAGCTAGGCAACAAAATCCTTCAACATGCTCTTGCTATGGTAACGCAATCACAGCTATACAACAAAGTCTTTCTACATTCTCATGCTATGGTAACGCAATCATAGCTAGACAACAAAATCTTTTAACATGCTCTTGCTATGGTAACACAATCACAGTTAGACAACGAAATCCTTCTACATGCTCTTGCTACGGTAATTCAATCATAGCTAGACAACAAAATCTTTTACATGCTCTTGCTATAGTAACGTAATCACAGCTAGACAAAATATTATTTCTACATGCTCTTGCTACGGTAACACAACCACAGCTAGGCACCAAAATCTTTCAACATCTTCTTGCTATGGTAACGCAATCACAGCCTGACAACGAAAATTTTCTACATGCTCTCGCTATAGTAATGCAATCTTATTTACACAACAAAATCTTTCTACGTGCTCTTGCTATGGTAACGCAATCGCAGCTAGACAGCAAAATCTTTTTACGTGCTCTTGTTATGGTAATGCAATTACAGCTAGACAACGAAATCTTTCAAGATGCTCTTGCTATAGTAACGCAATCACAGCTAGACAACGAAATTTTTCTACATGCTCTTGCTATGGTAATTCAATCATAGCTAGGCAACAAAATCTATCTACATGCTCTTGCTAAAGTAACGCAATCACAGCTAGACAACGAAATCTTTCTACATGCTCTTGCTATGGTAACGCAATCGCAGCTAGACAACAGAATCTTTCTACGTGCTCTTGCTATGGTAATGCAATTACAGCTAGACAAAGAAATCTTTCAAGATGCTCTTGCTATAGTAACGCAATCACAGCTAGACAACGAAATTTTTCTACATCCTCTTGCTATGGTAATTCAATCATAGCTAGACAATAAAATCTTTCTACATGCTCTTGCTATAGTAACGCAATCACAGCTAGAGAACGAAAAATTTCTACATGCTCTTGCTATGGTAATGCAATCACAGCTAGAGAACAAAATCTTTGTACATGCTCTTGTTATGGTAACGCAGTCACAGCTAGACAACAAAATCTTTCTACGTGTTCTTGCTATGGTAACGCAATCACAGCTAGACAAAAAATCTTTCTACGTGCTCTTGCTATGGTAACGCAATCACAGCTAGACAAAAAATCTTTCTACGTGCTCTTGCTATGGTAACGCAATCACAGCTAGACAAAAAAATCTTTCTACGTGCTCTTGCTATGGTAACGCAATCACAGATAGACGACAAAATCTTTCTACATGGTCTTGCTAGAGTAACGCAATCACATTTACACAACAAAATCTTTCTACATGCTCTTGTTATGGTAACGCAATCACAGCTAGACAACAAAATCTTTCTACATGCTTTTGCTATGATAACACATTCACACCTAGACAACAAAATCTTTCTTCATGCTCTTGCTATTATAACGCAATCACAGCTAGGCAACAAAATCCTTCAACATGCTCTTGCTATGGTAACGCAATCACAGGTAGGCAACAAAGTCCGTCAACATGCTCTTGCTATGGTAACGCAATCACAGCTGGACAAAATATTATTTCTACATGTTCTTGCTACGGTAACGCAACTACAGCTAGGCAACAAAATCTTTCTACATGCTCTTGCTATAGTAACGCAATCTTATTTACACAACAAAATCTTTCTACGTGCTTTGCTATGATAACGCAATCACAGGTAGACAACAAAATCTTTCTACGTGCTCTTGCTATGGTAACGCAATCGCAGCTAGACAACAAAATCTTTCTACGTGCTCTTGCTATGGTAATGCAATTACAGCTAAACAACGAAATCTTTCAAGATGCTCTTGCTATAGTAACGCAGTCACAGCTAGACAACGAAATTTTTCTACGTGCTCTTGCTATGGTAATTCAATCATAGCTAGAAAACAAAATCTTTATACATGCTCTTGCTATAGTAACGCAATCACAGCTAGAGAACGAAAACTTTCTACATGCTCTTGCTATGGTATCGCAACCACAGTTAGGAAACAAAATCTTTCTACAACTTCTTGCTATTGTAACGCAATCACAGCTATACAACGAAATCTTTCTACATGCTTTTGCTATGATAACACATTCACAGCCTGACAAGGAAAATTTTCTACATGCTCTTGCTATAGTAACGCAATCTTATTTACACAACAAAATCTTTCTATGTGCTTTGCTATGATAACGCAATCACAGCTAGACAACAAAATCTTTCTACGTGCTCTTTCTATGGTAATGCAATTACTGCTAGACAACGAAATTTTTCAAGATGCTCTTGCTATAGTAACGCAATCACAGCTAGACAACGAAATTTTTCTACATGCTCTTGCTATGATAATTCAATCATAGCTAGAAAACAAAATCTTTCTACATGCTCTTGCTATAGTAACGCAATCACAGCTAGAGAACGAAAACTTTCTACATGCTCTTGCTATGGTATCGCAACCACAGTTAGGAAACAAAATCTGTATACAACTTCTTGCTATTGTAACGTAATCACAGCTAGGCAACAAAAAATTTCTACATTCTCTTCCTATGGTAATGCAATCACAGCTAGAGAACAAAATCTTTGTACATGCTCTTGTTATGGTAACGCAGTCACAGCTAGACAAAAAAATCTTTCTACGTGCTCTTGCTATGGTAACACAATCACATTTACACAACAAAATCTTTCTACATGCTCTTGTTATGGTAACGCAATCACAGCTAGACAACAAAATCTTTCTACATGCTTTTTCTATGATAACACATTCACAGCTAGACAACAAAATCTTTCTTCATGCTCTTGCTATGGTAACGCCATCACAGCTAGGCAACAAAATCCTTCAACATGCTCTTGCTATGGTAACGCAATCACAGCTAGGCAACAAAGTCCTTCAACATGCTCTTGCTATGGTAACGCAATCACAGCTATACAACAAAGTCTTTCTACATTCTCATGCTATGGTAACGCAATCATAGCTAGACAACAAAATCTTTTAACATGCTCTTGCTATGGTAACACAATCACAGTTAGACAACGAAATCCTTCTACATGCTCTTGCTACGGTAATTCAATCATAGCTAGACAACAAAATCTTTTTACATGCTCTTGCTATAGTAACGTAATCACAGCTAGACAAAATATTATTTCTACATGCTCTTGCTACGGTAACACAACCACAGCTAGGCACCAAAATCTTTCAACATCTTCTTGCTATGGTAACGCAATCACAGCCTGACAACGAAAATTTTCTACATGCTCTCGCTATAGTAATGCAATCTTATTTACACAACAAAATCTTTCTACGTGCTCTTGCTATGGTAACGCAATCGCAGCTAGACAGCAAAATCTTTTTACGTGCTCTTGTTATGGTAATGCAATTACAGCTAGACAACGAAATCTTTCAAGATGCTCTTGCTATAGTAACGCAATCACAGCTAGACAACGAAATTTTTCTACATGCTCTTGCTATGGTAATTCAATCATAGCTAGGCAACAAAATCTATCTACATGCTCTTGCTAAAGTAACGCAATCACAGCTAGACAACGAAATCTTTCTACATGCTCTTGCTATGGTAACGCAATCGCAGCTAGACAACAGAATCTTTCTACGTGCTCTTGCTATGGTAATGCAATTACAGCTAGACAAAGAAATCTTTCAAGATGCTCTTGCTATAGTAACGCAATCACAGCTAGACAACGAAATTTTTCTACATCCTCTTGCTATGGTAATTCAATCATAGCTAGACAACAAAATCTTTCTACATGCTCTTGCTATAGTAACGCAATCACAGCTAGAGAACGAAAAATTTCTACATGCTCTTGCTATGGTAATGCAATCACAGCTAGAGAACAAAATCTTTGTACATGCTCTTGTTATGGTAACGCAGTCACAGCTAGACAACAAAATCTTTCTACGTGTTCTTGCTATGGTAACGCAATCACAGCTAGACAAAAAATCTTTCTACGTGCTCTTGCTATGGTAACGCAATCACAGCTAGACAAAAAATCTTTCTACGTGCTCTTGCTATGGTAACGCAATCACAGCTAGACAAAAAAATCTTTCTACGTGCTCTTGCTATGGTAACGCAATCACAGATAGACGACAAAATCTTTCTACATGGTCTTGCTAGAGTAACGCAATCACATTTACACAACAAAATCTTTCTACATGCTCTTGTTATGGTAACGCAATCACAGCTAGACAACAAAATCTTTCTACATGCTCTTGTTATGGTAACGCAATCACAGCTAGACAACAAAATCTTTCTACATGCTTTTGCTATGATAACACATTCACACCTAGACAACAAAATCTTTCTTCATGCTCTTGCTATTATAACGCAATCACAGCTAGGCAACAAAATCCTTCAACATGCTCTTGCTATGGTAACGCAATCACAGGTAGGCAACAAAGTCCGTCAACATGCTCTTGCTATGGTAACGCAATCACAGCTGGACAAAATATTATTTCTACATGTTCTTGCTACGGTAACGCAACTACAGCTAGGCAACAAAATCTTTCTACATGCTCTTGCTATAGTAACGCAATCTTATTTACACAACAAAATCTTTCTACGTGCTTTGCTATGATAACGCAATCACAGGTAGACAACAAAATCTTTCTACGTGCTCTTGCTATGGTAACGCAATCGCAGCTAGACAACAAAATCTTTCTACGTGCTCTTGCTATGGTAATGCAATTACAGCTAAACAACGAAATCTTTCAAGATGCTCTTGCTATAGTAACGCAGTCACAGCTAGACAACGAAATTTTTCTACGTGCTCTTGCTATGGTAATTCAATCATAGCTAGAAAACAAAATCTTTATACATGCTCTTGCTATAGTAACGCAATCACAGCTAGAGAACGAAAACTTTCTACATGCTCTTGCTATGGTATCGCAACCACAGTTAGGAAACAAAATCTTTCTACAACTTCTTGCTATTGTAACGCAATCACAGCTATACAACGAAATCTTTCTACATGCTTTTGCTATGATAACACATTCACAGCCTGACAAGGAAAATTTTCTACATGCTCTTGCTATAGTAACGCAATCTTATTTACACAACAAAATCTTTCTATGTGCTTTGCTATGATAACGCAATCACAGCTAGACAACAAAATCTTTCTACGTGCTCTTTCTATGGTAATGCAATTACTGCTAGACAACGAAATTTTTCAAGATGCTCTTGCTATAGTAACGCAATCACAGCTAGACAACGAAATTTTTCTACATGCTCTTGCTATGATAATTCAATCATAGCTAGAAAACAAAATCTTTCTACATGCTCTTGCTATAGTAACGCAATCACAGCTAGAGAACGAAAACTTTCTACATGCTCTTGCTATGGTATCGCAACCACAGTTAGGAAACAAAATCTGTATACAACTTCTTGCTATTGTAACGTAATCACAGCTAGGCAACAAAAAATTTCTACATTCTCTTCCTATGGTAATGCAATCACAGCTAGAGAACAAAATCTTTGTACATGCTCTTGTTATGGTAACGCAGTCACAGCTAGACAAAAAAATCTTTCTACGTGCTCTTGCTATGGTAACACAATCACATTTACACAACAAAATCTTTCTACATGCTCTTGTTATGGTAACGCAATCACAGCTAGACAACAAAATCTTTCTACATGCTTTTTCTATGATAACACATTCACAGCTAGACAACAAAATCTTTCTTCATGCTCTTGCTATGGTAACGCAATCACATCTAGACAACAAAATCTTTCTACATGCTCTTGCTATGGTAACGCCATCACAGCTATGCAACAAAGTCCTTCAACATGCTCTTGCTATGGTAACGCAATCACAGCTAGACAACAAAGTCTTTCTACATTCTCATGCTATGGCAACGCAATCATAGCTAGACAACAAAATCTTTTAACATGCTCTTGTTATGGTAACGCAATCACAGCTAGACAAAATATTATTTCTACATGCTCTTGCTACGGTAACGCAAGCACAGCTAGGCACCCAAATCTTTCAGCATCTTCTTGCTATGGTAACGCAATCACAGCCTGACAACGAAAACTTTCTACATGCTCTTGCTATAGTAACGCAACCACAGTTAGGAAACAAAATCTTTCTACAACTTCTAGCTATTATAACGCAATCACAGCTATACAACGAAATCTTTCTACATGCTCTTGCTATGGTAATTCAATCATAGCTAGACAAAAAAATCTATCTACATGCTCTTGCTAAAGTAACGGAATCACAGCTAGACAACGAAAACTTTCTACATGCTCTTGCTATAGTAACGCAATCACATTTACATAACAAAATCTTTTTACATGCTCTTGTTATGGTAACGCAATCACAGCTAGACAACAAAATCTTTCTACATGCTTTTGCTATGATAACACATTCACAGCCTGACAACGAAAACTTTCTACATGCTGTTGCTATAGTAACGCAATCACAGCTAGAGAACGAAAACTTTCTACATGCTCTTGCTATGGTATCGCAACCACAGTTAGGAAACAAAATCTTTCTTCAACTTCTTGCTATTGTAACGCAATCACAGCTAGGCAACAAAAATGTCTACATGCTCTTGCTATGGTAATGCAATCACAGCTAGAGAACAAAATCTTTGTACATGCTCTTGTTATGGTAACGCAGTCCCAGCTAGACAACGAAATCTTTCTACATGCTCTTGCCCTAGTAAGGCAGTCACATTTACACACCAAAGTCTTTCTACGTGCTTTGCTATGATAACGCAATCATAGCTAGACAAAAAAATCTTTCTACGTGCTCTTGCTATGGTAACGCAATCACAGATAGACGACAAAATCTTTCTACATGCTCTTGCTAGAGTAACGCAATCACATTTACACAAGAAAATCTTTCTACATGCTCTTGTTATGGTAACGCAATCACAGCTAGACAACAAAATCTTTCTACATGCTTTTGCTATGATAACACATTCACAGCTAGACAACAAAATCTTTCTTCATGCTCTTGCTATGGTAACGCAATCACATCTAGACAACAAAATCCTTCAACATGCTCTTGCTATGGTAACGCAATCACAGCTAGGCAACAAAATCCTTCAACATGCTCTTGCTATGGTAACGCAATCACAGGTAGGCAACAAAGTCCGTCAACATGCTCTTGCTATGGTAACGTAATCACAGCTAGACAAAATATGATTTCTACATGCTCTAGCTACGGTAACGCAACTACAGCTAGGCAACAAAATCTTTCTACATCTTCTTGCTATAATAACGCAATCACAGCCTGACAACGAAAACTTTCTACATGCTCTTGCTATAGTAACACAATCTTATTTACACAACAAAATCTTTCCACGTGCTTTGCTATGATAACGCAATTACAGCTAGACAACAAAATCTTTCTACGTGCTCTTGCTATGGTAACGCAATCGCAGCTAGAAAACAAAATCTTTGTACATGCTCTTGCTACGGTAAAGCAGTCACAGCTAGACAACGAAATCTTTCTACATGCTCTTGCTCTAGTAACGCAGTCACATTTACACACCAAAGTCTTTCTACGTGCTTTGCTATGATAACGCAATCTTAGCAAGACAACAAAATGTTTCTACATGCACTTGCTATGGCAACGCAATCAAAGCTAGACACCAAAATCTTTCTACGTGCTCTTGCTAAAATAACGCAATCACAGCTAGACAACAAAATCTTTCAACATGCTTTTGCTATAGTAACGCAATCACAGCTAGACAACGAAATCTTTCTACATGCTCTTGCTATGGTAATTCAATCATAGCTAGATAACAAAATCTATCTACATGCTCTTGCTAAAGAAACGCAATCACAGCTAGACAACGGAAACTTTCTACATACTCTTGCTATAGTAACGCAATCACATCTAGACAACAAAATCTTTCTACATGCTCTTGCTATGGTAATGCAATCACAGCTAGGCAACAAAGTCCTTCAACATACTCTTGCTATGGTAACGCAATCACAGCTAGACAACAAAGTCTTTCTACATTCTCATGCTATGGTAACGCAATCATAGCTAGACAACAAAATCTTTTAACATGCTCTTGCTATGGTAACGCAATCACAGCTAGACAACGAAATCCTTCTACATGCTCTTTCTACGGTAATTCAATCATAGCTAGACAACAAAATCTTTTTACATGCTCTTGCTATAGTAACGCAATCACAGCTAGACAAAATATTATTTCTACATGCTCTTGCTACGGTAACACAACCACAGCTAGGCACCAAAATCTTTCAACATCTTCTTGCTATGGTAACGCAATCACAGCCTGACAACGAAAATTTTCTACATGCTCTTGCTATAGTAATGCAATCTTATTTACACATCAAAAATTTTCTATGTGCTTTGCTATGATAACGCAATCACAGCTAGACAACAAAATCTTTCTACGTGCTCTTGCTATGGTAACGCAATCGCAGCTAGACAGCAAAATCTTTTTACGTGCTCTTGCTATGGTAATGCAATTACAGCTAGACAACGAAATCTTTCAAGATGCTCTTGCTATAGTAACGCAATCACAGCTAGACAACGGAATTTTTCTACATGCTCTTGCAATGGTAATTCAATCATAGCTAGACAGCAAAATCTATCTACATGCTCTTGCTAAAGTAACGCAATCACAGCTAGACAACGAAAACTTTCTACATGCTCTTGCTATGGTAACGCAATCGCAGCTAGACAAGAGAATCTTTCTACGTGCTCTTGCTATGGTAATGCAATTACAGCTAGACAACGAAATCTTTCAAGATGCTCTTGCTATAGTAACGCAATCACAGCTAGACAACAAAATTTTTCTACATCCTCTTGCTATGGTAATTCAATCATAGCTAGACAACAAAATCTTTCTACAACTTCTTGCTATGGTAATGCAATCACAGCTAGAGAACAAAATCTTTGTACATGCTCTTGTTATGGTAACGCAGTCACAGCTAGACAACGAAATCTTTCTACATGCTCTTGCTCTAGTAAGGCAGTCACATTTACACACCAAAGTCTTTCTACGTGCTTTGCTATGATAACGCAATCATAGCAAGACAACAAGATCTTTCTACATGCTCTTGCTATGGTAACGCAATCATAGCTAGACAACAAAATCTTTCTACGTGCTCTTGCTATGGTAACGCAATCACAGCTAGACAAAAAATCTTTCTACGTGCTCTTGCTATGGTAACGCAATCACAGCTAGACAAAAAAATCTTTCTACGTGTTCTTGCTATGGTAACGCAATCACAGCTAGACAACATAATCTTTCTACGTGCTCTTGCTATGGTAACGCAATCACAGATAGACGACAAACCTTTCTACATGGTCTTGCTAGAGTAACGCAATCACATTTACACAACAAAATCTTTCTACATGCTCTTGCTATGGTAACGCAATCACAGCTAGGCAACAAAATCCTTCAACATGCTCTTGCTATGGTAACGCAATCACAGGTAGGCAACAAAGTCCGTCAACATGCTCTTGCTACGGTAACGCAATCACAGCTAGACAAAATATGATTTCTACATGCTCTTGCTACGGTAACGCAACTACAGCTAGGCAACAAAATCTTTCTACATCTTCTTGCTATGGTAACGCAATCACAGATTGACAACGAAAACTTTCTACATGCTCTTGCTATAGTAACACAATCTTATTTACACAACAAAATCTTTCCACGTGCTTTGCTATGATAACGCAATCACAGCTAGACAACAAAATCTTTCTACGTGCTCTTGCTATGGTAACGCAATCGCAGCTAGAAAGCAAAATCTTTGTACATGCTCTTGCTATGGTAACGCAATCGCAGCTAGAAAGCAAAATCTTTGTACATGCTCTTCCTATGGTAAAGCAGTCACAGCTAGACAACGAAATCTTTCTACATGCTCTTGCTCTAGTAACGCAGTCACATTTACACACCAAAGTCTTTCTACGTGCTTTGCTATGATAACGCAATCTTAGCAAGACAACAAAATCTTTCTACATGCTCTTGCTATGGCAACGCAATCAAAGCTAGACACCAAAATCTTTCTACGTGCTCTTGCTAAAATAACGCAATCACAGCTAGACAACAAAATCTTTCAACATGCTTTTGCTATAGTAACGCAATCACAGCTAGACAACGAAATCTTTCTACATGCTCTTGCTATGGTAATTCAATCATAGCTAGATAACAAAATCTGTCTACATGCTCTTGCTAAAGAAACGCAATCACAGCTAGACAACGAAATATTTCTACATCCTCTTGCTATGGTAATTCAATCATAGCTAGACAACAAAATCTTTCTACATGCTCTTGCTATAGTAACGCAATCACAGCTAGAGAACGAAAACTTTCTACATGCTCTTGCTATGGTCTCGCAACCACAGTTGGGAAACAAAATCTTTCTATAACTTTTTGCTATTGTAACGCAATCACAGCTAGGCAACAAAAAATTTCTACATGCTCTTGCTATGCTAATGCAATCACAGCTAGAGAACAAAATCTTTGTACATGCTCTTGTTATGGTAACGCAGTCACAGCTAGACAACGAAATCTTTCTACATGCTCTTGCTCTAGTAATGCAGTCACATTTACACACCAAAGTCTTTCTACGTGCTTTGCTATGATAACGCAATCATAGCAAGACAACAAAATCTTTCTACGTGCTCTGGCTATGGTAACGCAATCACAGCTAGACAAAAAAATCTTTCTACGTGCTCTTGCTATGGTAACGCAATCACAGCTAGACAAAAAAATCTTTCTACGTGTTCTTGCTATGGTAACGCAATCACAGCTAGACAACAAAATATTTCAACGTGCTCTTGCTATGGTAACGCAATCACAGATAGACGACAAAATCTTTCTACATGCTCTTGCTAGAGTAACGAAATCACATTTACACAACAAAATCTTTCTACATGCTCTTGTTATGGTAACGCAATCACAGCTAGACAACAAAATCTTTCTACATGCTTTTGCTATGATAACACATTCACAGCTAGACAACAAAGTCTTTCTTCATGCTCTTGCTATGGTAACGCAATCACATCTAGACAACAAAATCATTCCACATGCTCTTGCTATGGTAACGCAATCACATCTAGACAACAAAATCATTCCACATGCTCTTGCTATGGTAAAGCAATCACAGCTAGGCAACAAAATCCTTCAACATGCTCTTGCTATAATAACGCAATCACAGGTAGGCAACCAAGTCCGTCAACATGCTCTTGCTATGGTAACGCAATCACAGCTGGACAAAATATTATTTCTACATGCTCTTGCTACGGTAACACAACTACAGCTAGGCAACAAAATCTTTCTACATCTTCTTGCTATGGTAACGCAATCACAGCCTGACAACGAAAACTTTCTACATGCTCTTGCTATAGTAACGCAATCTTATTTACACACCAAAGTCTTTCTACGTGCTTTGCTATGATAACGCAATCTTAGCAAGACAACAAAATCTTTCTACATGCTCTTGCTATGGCAACGCAATCAAAGCTAGACAACAAAATCTTTCTACGTGCTCTTGCTATAATAACGCAATCACAGCTAGACAACAAAATCTTTCAAAATGCTCTTGCTGTAGTAACGCAATCACAGCCACAGCTATACAACGAAATCTGTCTACATGCTCTTGCTATGGTAAATCAATCATAGCTAGACAACAAAATCTATCTACATGCTCTTGCTAAAGTAACGCAATCACAGCTAGACAACGGAAACTTTCTAATGCTCTTGCTATAGTAACGCAATCACATTTACACAACAAAATCTTTCAACATGCTCTTGTTATGGTAACGCAATCACAGCTAGACAAAAAAATCTTTCTACATGCTTTTCCTATTATAACACATTCACAGCTAGACAACAAAATCTTTCTTCATGCTCTTGCTATGGTAACGCAATCACATCTATACAAAAAAATATTTCTACATGCTCTTGCTATGGTAACGCCATCACAGCTAGGCAACAAATTCCTTCAACATGCTCTTGCTATGGTAACGCAATCACAGCTAGACAACAAAGTTTTTCTACATTCTCTTGCTATGGTAACGCAATCATAGCTAGACAACAAAATCTTTTAACATGCTCTTGCTATGGTAACGCAATCACAGCTAGACAACGAAATCTTTCTACATGCTCTTGCTACGGTAATTCAATCATAGCTAGACAACAAAATCTTTCTACATGCTCTTGCTATAGTAACGCAATCACAGCTAGACAAAATATAGTTTCTAAATACTCTTGCTACGGTAACGCAACCACAGCTAGGCACCAAAATCTTTCTACATCTTCTTGCTATGGTAACGCAATCACAGCCTGACAACGAAAACTTTCTACATGCTCTTGCTATAGTAACGCAATCTTATTTACACAACAAAATCTTTCTACGTGCTTTGCTATGATAACGCAATCGCAGCTAGACAACAAAATCTTTCTACGTGCTCTTGCTATGGTAACGCAATCGCAGCTAGACAACAAAATATTTCTACGTCCTCTTGCTATGGTAATGCAATTACAGCTAAACAACGAAATCTTTCAAGATGCTTTTGCTATAGTAACGCAGTCACAGCTAGACAACGAAATTTTTCTACATGCTCTTGCTATGGTAATTCAATCATAGCTAGAAAACAAAATCTTTCTACATGCTCTTGCTATAGTAACGCAATCACAGCTGGAAAACGAAAAATTTCTACATGCTCTTGCTATGGTAATGCAATCACAGCTAGACAACGAAATCTTTCAACATGCTCTTGCTCTAGTAACGCAGTCACATTTACACACCAAAGTCTTTCTACGCTTTGCTATGATAACGCAATCTTAGCAAGACAACAAAATCTCTCTATATGCTCTTGCTATGGCAACGCAATCAAAGCTAGACACCAAAATCTTTCTGCGTGCTCTTGCTATAATAACGCAATCACAGCTAGACAACAAAATCTTTCAACATGCTTTTGCTATAGTAACGCAATCACAGCTAGACAACAAAGTCTTTCTACATTCTCATGCTATGGTAACGCAATCATAGCTAGACAACAAAATCTTTTAACATGCTCTTGCTATGGTAACGGAATCACAGCTAGACAAAATATTATTTCTACATGCTCTTGCTACGGTAACGCAACCACAGCTAGGCACCCAAATCTTTCAACATCTTCTTGCTATGGTAACGCAATCACAGCCTGACAACGAAAACTTTCTACATGCTCTTGCTATAGTAACGCAATCTTATTTGCACAACAAAATTTTTCTATGTGCTGTGCTATGATAACGCAATCACAGCTAGACAACAAAATCTTTCTACGTGCTCTTGCTATGGTAACGCAATCGCAGCTAGACAGCAAAATCTTTCTACGTGCTCTTGCTATGGTAATGCAATTACAGCTAGACAACGAAATCTTTCAAGATGCTCTTGCTATAGTAATGCAATCACAGCTAGACAACGAAATTTTTCTACATGCTCTTGCTATGGTAATTTAATCATAGCTAGACAACAAAATCTATCTACATGCTCTTGCTAAAGTGACGCAATCACAGCTAGACAACGAAAACTTTCTACATGCTCTTGCTATGGTAACGCAATCGCAGCTAGACAACAGAATCTTTTTACGTGCTCTTAATGTGGTAATGCAATTACAGCTAGACAACGAAATCTTTCAAGATGCTCTTGCTATAGTAACGCAATCACAGCTAGACAACGAAATTTTTCTGCATGCTCTTGCTATGGTAATTCTATCATAGCTAGACAACAAAATTTATCTACATGCTCTTGCTAAAGTAACGCAATCACAGCTAGACAACGAAAACTTTCTACATACTCTTGCTATGGTAACGCAATCGCAGCTAGACAACATAATGTTTCTAGGTGCTCTTGCTATGGTAATGCAATTACAGCTAGACAACGAAATCTTTCAAGATGCTCTTGCTATAGTAACGCAATCACAGCTAGACAACGAAATTTTTCTACATCCTCTTGCTATGGTATCGCAATCACAGCTAGAGAACGAAAACTTTCTACATGCTCTTGCTATGTTATCGCAACCACAGTTAGGAAACAAAATCTTTCTACAACTTCTTGCTATTGTAACGCAATCACAGCTAGGCAACAAAACATTTCTACATTGTCTTGCTATGGTAATGCAATCACAGCTAGAGAACAAAATCTTTGTACATGCTCTTGTTATGGTAACGCAGTCACAGCTAGACAACGAAATCTTTCTACATGCTCTTGCTCTAGTAAGACAGTCACATTTACACACCAAAGTCTTTCTACGTGCTTTGCTATGATAACGCAATCATAGCAAGACAACAAGATATTTCTACATGCTCTTGCTATGGTAACGCAATCATAGCTATACAACAAAATCTTTCTACGTCCTCTTGCTATGGTAACGCAATCACAGCTAGACAAAAAATCTTTCTACGTGCTCTTGCTATGGTAACGCCATCACAGCTAGGCAACAAAATCCTTCAACATGCTCTTGCTATGGTAACGCAATCACAGCTAGACAAAAAATCTTTCTACGTGTTCTTGCTATGGTAACGCAATCACAGCTAGACAACAAAATCTTTCTACGTGCTCTTGCTATGGTAACGCAATCACAGATAGACGACAAAATCTTTCTACATGCTCTTGCTAGAGTAACGCAATCACATTTACACAACAAAATCTTTCTACATGCTCTTGTTATGGTAACGCAATCACAGCTAGACAACAAAATCTTTCTACATGCTTTTGCTACGATAACACCTTCACAGCTAGACAACAAAATCTTTCTTCATGCTCTTGCTATGGTAACGCAGTCACAGCTAGACAACAAAAATCTTTCTACATGCTCTTGCTATGGTAACGCCATCACAGCTAGGCAACAAAATCCTTCAACATGCTCTTGCTATGGTAACGCAATCACAGCTAGACAACAAAGTCTTTCTACATTCTCTTGCTATGGTAACGCAATCATAGCTAGACAACAAAATCTTTTAACATGCTCTTGCTATGGTAACGCAATCACAGCTAGACAACGAAATCTTTCTACATGCTCTTGTTACGGTAATTCAATCATAGCTAGGCAACAAAATCTTTCTACATGCTCTTGCTATAGTAACGCAATCACAGCTAGACAAAATATAATTTCTACATGCTCTTGCTACGGTAACGCAACCACAGCTAGGCACCAAAATCTTTCTACATCTTCTTGCTACGGTAACGCAATCACAGCCTGACAACGAAAACTTTCTACATGCTCTTGCTATAGTAACGCAATCTTATTTACACAACAAAATCTTTCTACGTGCTTTGCTATGATAACGCAATCACAGCTAGACAACAAAATCTTTTTACGTGCTCTTGCTCAGGTAATGCAGTTACTGCTAGACAACGAAATCTTTTCAAGATGCTCTTGCTATAGTAACGCAATCACAGCTAGACAACGAAATTTTTCTACATGCTCTTGCTATGGTAATTCAATCATAGCTAGAAAACAAAATCTTTCTACATGCTCTTGCTATAGTAACACAATCACAGCTAGAGAACGAAAACTTTCTACGTGCTCTTGCTATGGTAACGCAATCACAGCTAGACAAAAAAATCTTTCTACGTGCTCTTGCTATGGTAACGCAATCACAGCTAGACAAAAAAATCTTTCTACATGTTCTTGCTATGGTAACGCAATCACAGCTAGACAACAAAATCTTTCTACGTGCTCTTGCTATGGTAACGCAATCACAGATAGACGACAAAATCTTTCTACTTGCTCTTGCTAGAGTAACGCAATCACATTTACACAACAAAATCTTTCTACATGGTCTTGTTATGGTAACGCAATCACAGGTATACAACAAAATCTTTCAACATGCTCTTGCTATAGTAACGCAATCACAGCTAGGCAACAAAATCCTTCAACATGCTCTTGCTATGGTAACGCAATCACAGGTAGGCAACAAAGTCCGGCAACATGCTCTTGCTATGGTAACGCAATCACAGCTGGACAAAATATTATTTCTACATGCTCTTGCTACGGTAACACAACTACAGCTAGGCAACAAAATCTTTCTACATCTTCTTGCTATGGTAACGCAATCACAGCCTGACAACGAAAACTTTCTACATGCTCTTGCTATAGTAACGCAATCTTATTTACACAACAAAATCTTTCCTACGTGCTCTTGCTATGATAACGCAATCACAGCTAGACAACAAAATCTTTCTACGTGCTCTGGCTATGGTAATGCAATTACTGCTAGACAACGAAATCTTTCAAGATGCTCTTGCTATAGTAACGCAATCACAGCTAGACAACGAAATCTTTCTACATCCTCTTGCTATGGTAATTCAATCATAGCTAGACAACAAAATCTTTCTACATGCTCTTGCTTTAGTAACGCAATCACAGCTAGAGAACGAAAACTTTCTACATGCTCTTGCTATGGTATCGCAACCACAGTTAGGAACCAAAATCTTTCTACAACTTTTTGCTATTGTAACGCAATCACAGCTAGGCAACAAAAAATTTTCTACATGCTCTTGCTATGGTAATGCAATCACAGCTAGAGAACAAAATCTTTGTACATGCTCTTGCTATGGTAACGCAGTCACAGCTAGACAACGAAATCTTTCTACATGCTCTTGCTCTAGTAACGCAGTAACATTTACACACCAAAGTCTTTCTACGTGCTCTTGCTATGATAACGCAATCATAGCAAGACAACAAAATCTTTCTACGTGCTCTTGCTATGGTAACGCAATCACAGCTAGACAAAAAATCTTTCTACGTGCTCTTGCTATGGTAACGCAATCACAGCTAGACAACAAAATCTTTCTACGTGCTCTTGCTATGGTAACGCAATCACAGATAGACGACAAAATCTTTCTACATGCTCTTGCTAGAGTAACGCAATCACATTTACACAACAAAATCTTTCTACATGCTCTTGTTATGGTAACGCAATCACAGCTAGACAACAAAATCTTTCTACGTGCTCTTGCTATGATAACGCAATCACATCTAGACAACAAAATCATTTCACATGCTCTTGCTATGGTAACGCAATCACAGCTAGGCAACAAAATCCTTCAACATGCTCTTGCTATAATAACGCAATCACAGGTAGGCAACCAAGTCCGTCAACATGCTCTTGCTATGGTAACGCAATCACAGCTGGACAAAATATTATTTCTACATGCTCTTGCTACGGTAACACAACTACAGCTAGGCAACAAAATCTTTCTACATCTTCTTGCTATGGTAACGCAATCACAGCCTGACAACGAAAACTTTCTACATGCTCTTGCTATAGTAACGCAATCTTATTTACACAACAAAATCTTTCTATGTGCTTTGCTATGATAACGCAATCACAGCTAGACAACAAAATCTTTCTACGTGCTCTGGCTATGGTAATGCAATTACTGCTAGACAACGAAATTTTTCAAGATGCTCTTGCTATAGTAACGCAATCACAGCTAGACAACGAAATCTTTCTACATGCTCTTGCTATGGTAATTCAATCATAGCTAGAAAACAAAATCTTTCTACATGCTCTTGCTATAGTAACGCAATCACAGCTAGAGAACGAAAACTTTCTACATGCTCTTGCTATGGTATCGCAACCACAGTTAGGAAACAAAATCTTTCTACAACTTCTTGCTATTGTAACGCAATCACAGCTAGGCAACAAAAAATTTCTACATGCTCTTGCTATGGTAATGCAATCACAGCTAGAGAACAAAATCTTTGTACATGCTCTTGTTATGGTAACGCAGTCACAGCTAGACAACGAAATCTTTCTACATGCTCTTGCTATGGTAACGCAATCACATTTACACACCAAAGTCTTTCTACGTGCTCTTGCTATGATAACGCAATCATAGCTAGACAACAAAATCTTTCTACATGCTCTTGCTATGGTAACGCAATCACAGCTAGACAAAAAAATCTTTCTACATGCTCTTGCTATGGTAACGCAATCACAGCTAGACAACAAAATATTTCTACATGCTCTTGCTATGGTAACGCAATCACAGCTAGACAACAAAATCTTTCTACGTGCTCTTGCTATGGTAACGCAATCACAGCTAGACAACAAAATCTTTCTACATGCTCTTGCTAGAGTAACGCAATCACATTTAGACAAGAAAATCTTTCTACATGCTCTTGCTATGGTAACGCAATCACAGCTAGACAACAAAATCTTTCTACATGCTCTTGCTATAATAACGCAATCACAGCTAGACAACAAAATCATTTCTACATGCTCTTGCTATGGTAACGCAATCACAGCTAGGCAACAAAATCCTTTCAACATGCTCTTGCTATGGTAACGCAATCACAGGCTAGACAACCAAATCTTTCAACATGCTCTTGCTATAGTAACGCAATCACAGCTAGACAACGAAATTTTTCTACATGCTCTTGCTATGGTAATTCAATCATAGCTAGGCAACAAAATCTATCTACATGCTCTTGCTAAAGTAACGCAATCACAGCTAGACAACGAAATCTTTCTACATGCTCTTGCTATGGTAACGCAATCGCAGCTAGACAACAGAATCTTTCTACGTGCTCTTGCTATGGTAATGCAATTACAGCTAGACAAAGAAATCTTTCAAGATGCTCTTGCTATAGTAACGCAATCACAGCTAGACAACGAAATTTTTCTACATCCTCTTGCTATGGTAATTCAATCATAGCTAGACAACAAAATCTTTCTACATGCTCTTGCTATAGTAACGCAATCACAGCTAGAGAACGAAAAATTTCTACATGCTCTTGCTATGGTAATGCAATCACAGCTAGAGAACAAAATCTTTGTACATGCTCTTGTTATGGTAACGCAGTCACAGCTAGACAACAAAATCTTTCTACGTGTTCTTGCTATGGTAACGCAATCACAGCTAGACAAAAAATCTTTCTACGTGCTCTTGCTATGGTAACGCAATCACAGCTAGACAAAAAATCTTTCTACGTGCTCTTGCTATGGTAACGCAATCACAGCTAGACAAAAAAATCTTTCTACGTGCTCTTGCTATGGTAACGCAATCACAGATAGACGACAAAATCTTTCTACATGGTCTTGCTAGAGTAACGCAATCACATTTACACAACAAAATCTTTCTACATGCTCTTGTTATGGTAACGCAATCACAGCTAGACAACAAAATCTTTCTACATGCTTTTGCTATGATAACACCTTCACACCTAGACAACAAAATCTTTCTTCATGCTCTTGCTATTATAACGCAATCACAGCTAGGCAACAAAATCCTTCAACATGCTCTTGCTATGGTAACGCAATCACAGGTAGGCAACAAAGTCCGTCAACATGCTCTTGCTATGGTAACGCAATCACAGCTGGACAAAATATTATTTCTACATGTTCTTGCTACGGTAACGCAACTACAGCTAGGCAACAAAATCTTTCTACATGCTCTTGCTATAGTAACGCAATCTTATTTACACAACAAAATCTTTCTACGTGCTTTGCTATGATAACGCAATCACAGGTAGACAACAAAATCTTTCTACGTGCTCTTGCTATGGTAACGCAATCGCAGCTAGACAACAAAATCTTTCTACGTGCTCTTGCTATGGTAATGCAATTACAGCTAAACAACGAAATCTTTCAAGATGCTCTTGCTATAGTAACGCAGTCACAGCTAGACAACGAAATTTTTCTACGTGCTCTTGCTATGGTAATTCAATCATAGCTAGAAAACAAAATCTTTATACATGCTCTTGCTATAGTAACGCAATCACAGCTAGAGAACGAAAACTTTCTACATGCTCTTGCTATGGTATCGCAACCACAGTTAGGAAACAAAATCTTTCTACAACTTCTTGCTATTGTAACGCAATCACAGCTATACAACGAAATCTTTCTACATGCTTTTGCTATGATAACACATTCACAGCCTGACAAGGAAAATTTTCTACATGCTCTTGCTATAGTAACGCAATCTTATTTACACAACAAAATCTTTCTATGTGCTTTGCTATGATAACGCAATCACAGCTAGACAACAAAATCTTTCTACGTGCTCTTTCTATGGTAATGCAATTACTGCTAGACAACGAAATTTTTCAAGATGCTCTTGCTATAGTAACGCAATCACAGCTAGACAACGAAATTTTTCTACATGCTCTTGCTATGATAATTCAATCATAGCTAGAAAACAAAATCTTTCTACATGCTCTTGCTATAGTAACGCAATCACAGCTAGAGAACGAAAACTTTCTACATGCTCTTGCTATGGTATCGCAACCACAGTTAGGAAACAAAATCTGTATACAACTTCTTGCTATTGTAACGTAATCACAGCTAGGCAACAAAAAATTTCTACATTCTCTTCCTATGGTAATGCAATCACAGCTAGAGAACAAAATCTTTGTACATGCTCTTGTTATGGTAACGCAGTCACAGCTAGACAAAAAAATCTTTCTACGTGCTCTTGCTATGGTAACACAATCACATTTACACAACAAAATCTTTCTACATGCTCTTGTTATGGTAACGCAATCACAGCTAGACAACAAAATCTTTCTACATGCTTTTTCTATGATAACACATTCACAGCTAGACAACAAAATCTTTCTTCATGCTCTTGCTATGGTAACGCAATCACATCTAGACAACAAAATCTTTCTACATGCTCTTGCTATGGTAACGCCATCACAGCTATGCAACAAAGTCCTTCAACATGCTCTTGCTATGGTAACGCAATCACAGCTAGACAACAAAGTCTTTCTACATTCTCATGCTATGGCAACGCAATCATAGCTAGACAACAAAATCTTTTAACATGCTCTTGTTATGGTAACGCAATCACAGCTAGACAAAATATTATTTCTACATGCTCTTGCTACGGTAACGCAAGCACAGCTAGGCACCCAAATCTTTCAGCATCTTCTTGCTATGGTAACGCAATCACAGCCTGACAACGAAAACTTTCTACATGCTCTTGCTATAGTAACGCAACCACAGATAGGAAACAAAATCTTTCTACAACTTCTAGCTATTATAACGCAATCACAGCTATACAACGAAATCTTTCTACATGCTCTTGCTATGGTAATTCAATCATAGCTAGACAAAAAAATCTATCTACATGCTCTTGCTAAAGTAACGGAATCACAGCTAGACAACGAAAACTTTCTACATGCTCTTGCTATAGTAACGCAATCACATTTACATAACAAAATCTTTTTACATGCTCTTGTTATGGTAACGCAATCACAGCTAGACAACAAAATCTTTCTACATGCTTTTGCTATGATAACACATTCACAGCCTGACAACGAAAACTTTCTACATGCTGTTGCTATAGTAACGCAATCACAGCTAGAGAACGAAAACTTTCTACATGCTCTTGCTATGGTATCGCAACCACAGTTAGGAAACAAAATCTTTCTTCAACTTCTTGCTATTGTAACGCAATCACAGCTAGGCAACAAAAAATGTCTACATGCTCTTGCTATGGTAATGCAATCACAGCTAGAGAACAAAATCTTTGTACATGCTCTTGTTATGGTAACGCAGTCCCAGCTAGACAACGAAATCTTTCTACATGCTCTTGCCCTAGTAAGGCAGTCACATTTACACACCAAAGTCTTTCTACGTGCTTTGCTATGATAACGCAATCATAGCTAGACAAAAAAATCTTTCTACGTGCTCTTGCTATGGTAACGCAATCACAGATAGACGACAAAATCTTTCTACATGCTCTTGCTAGAGTAACGCAATCACATTTACACATCAATCTTTACACAAGAAAATCTTTCTACATGCTCTTGTTATGGTAACGCAATCACAGCTAGACAACAAAATCTTTCTACATGCTTTTGCTATGATAACACATTCACAGCTAGACAACAAAATCTTTCTTCATGCTCTTGCTATGGTAACGCAATCACATCTAGACAACAAAATCCTTCAACATGCTCTTGCTATGGTAACGCAATCACAGCTAGGCAACAAAATCCTTCAACATGCTCTTGCTATGGTAACGCAATCACAGGTAGGCAACAAAGTCCGTCAACATGCTCTTGCTATGGTAACGTAATCACAGCTAGACAAAATATGATTTCTACATGCTCTAGCTACGGTAACGCAACTACAGCTAGGCAACAAAATCTTTCTACATCTTCTTGCTATAATAACGCAATCACAGCCTGACAACGAAAACTTTCTACATGCTCTTGCTATAGTAACACAATCTTATTTACACAACAAAATCTTTCCACGTGCTTTGCTATGATAACGCAATTACAGCTAGACAACAAAATCTTTCTACGTGCTCTTGCTATGGTAACGCAATCGCAGCTAGAAAACAAAATCTTTGTACATGCTCTTGCTACGGTAAAGCAGTCACAGCTAGACAACGAAATCTTTCTACATGCTCTTGCTCTAGTAACGCAGTCACATTTACACACCAAAGTCTTTCTACGTGCTTTGCTATGATAACGCAATCTTAGCAAGACAACAAAATGTTTCTACATGCACTTGCTATGGCAACGCAATCAAAGCTAGACACCAAAATCTTTCTACGTGCTCTTGCTAAAATAACGCAATCACAGCTAGACAACAAAATCTTTCAACATGCTTTTGCTATAGTAACGCAATCACAGCTAGACAACGAAATCTTTCTACATGCTCTTGCTATGGTAATTCAATCATAGCTAGATAACAAAATCTATCTACATGCTCTTGCTAAAGAAACGCAATCACAGCTAGACAACGGAAACTTTCTACATACTCTTGCTATAGTAACGCAATCACATCTAGACAACAAAATCTTTCTACATGCTCTTGCTATGGTAATGCAATTACAGCTAGGCAACAAAGTCCTTCAACATACTCTTGCTATGGTAACGCAATCACAGCTAGACAACAAAGTCTTTCTACATTCTCATGCTATGGTAACGCAATCATAGCTAGACAACAAAATCTTTTAACATGCTCTTGCTATGGTAACGCAATCACAGCTAGACAACGAAATCCTTCTACATGCTCTTTCTACGGTAATTCAATCATAGCTAGACAACAAAATCTTTTTACATGCTCTTGCTATAGTAACGCAATCACAGCTAGACAAAATATTATTTCTACATGCTCGTGCTACGGTAACACAACCACAGCTAGGCACCAAAATCTTTCAACATCTTCTTGCTATGGTAACGCAATCACAGCCTGACAACGAAAATTTTCTACATGCTCTTGCTATAGTAATGCAATCTTATTTACACATCAAAAATTTTCTATGTGCTTTGCTATGATAACGCAATCACAGCTAGACAACAAAATCTTTCTACGTGCTCTTGCTATGGTAACGCAATCGCAGCTAGACAGCAAAATCTTTCTACGTGCTCTTGCTATGGTAATGCAATTACAGCTAGACAACGAAATCTTTCAAGATGCTCTTGCTATAGTAACGCAATCACAGCTAGACAACGGAATTTTTCTACATGCTCTTGCAATGGTAATTCAATCATAGCTAGACAGCAAAATCTATCTACATGCTCTTGCTAAAGTAACGCAATCACAGCTAGACAACGAAAACTTTCTACATGCTCTTGCTATGGTAACGCAATCGCAGCTAGACAAGAGAATCTTTCTACGTGCTCTTGCTATGGTAATGCAATTACAGCTAGACAACGAAATCTTTCAAGATGCTCTTGCTATAGTAACGCAATCACAGCTAGACAACAAAATTTTTCTACATCCTCTTGCTATGGTAATTCAATCATAGCTAGACAACAAAATCTTTCTACAACTTCTTGCTATGGTAATGCAATCACAGCTAGAGAACAAAATCTTTGTACATGCTCTTGTTATGGTAACGCAGTCACAGCTAGACAACGAAATCTTTCTACATGCTCTTGGTCTAGTAAGGCAGTCACATTTACACACCAAAGTCTTTCTACGTGCTTTGCTATGATAACGCAATCATAGCAAGACAACAAGATCTTTCTACATGCTCTTGCTATGGTAACGCAATCATAGCTAGACAACAAAATCTTTCTACGTGCTCTTGCTATGGTAACGCAATCACAGCTAGACAAAAAATCTTTCTACGTGCTCTTGCTATGGTAACGCAATCACAGCTAGACAAAAAAATCTTTCTACGTGTTCTTGCTATGGTAACGCAATCACAGCTAGACAACATAATCTTTCTACGTGCTCTTGCTATGGTAACGCAATCACAGATAGACGACAAACCTTTCTACATGGTCTTGCTAGAGTAACGCAATCACATTTACACAACAAAATCTTTCTACATGCTCTTGCTATGGTAACGCAATCACAGCTAGGCAACAAAATCCTTCAACATGCTCTTGCTATGGTAACGCAATCACAGGTAGGCAACAAAGTCCGTCAACATGCTCTTGCTACGGTAACGCAATCACAGCTAGACAAAATATGATTTCTACATGCTCTTGCTACGGTAACGCAACTACAGCTAGGCAACAAAATCTTTCTACATCTTCTTGCTATGGTAACGCAATCACAGATTGACAACGAAAACTTTCTACATGCTCTTGCTATAGTAACACAATCTTATTTACACAACAAAATCTTTCCACGTGCTTTGCTATGATAACGCAATCACAGCTAGACAACAAAATCTTTCTACGTGCTCTTGCTATGGTAACGCAATCGCAGCTAGAATGCAAAATCTTTGTACATGCTCTTGCTATGGTAACGCAATCGCAGCTAGAAAGCAAAATCTTTGTACATGCTCTTCCTATGGTAAAGCAGTCACAGCTAGACAACGAAATCTTTCTACATGCTCTTGCTCTAGTAACGCAGTCACATTTACACACCAAAGTCTTTCTACGTGCTTTGCTATGATAACGCAATCTTAGCAAGACAACAAAATCTTTCTACATGCTCTTGCTATGGCAACGCAATCAAAGCTAGACACCAAAATCTTTCTACGTGCTCTTGCTAAAATAACGCAATCACAGCTAGACAACAAAATCTTTCAACATGCTTTTGCTATAGTAACGCAATCACAGCTAGACAACGAAATCTTTCTACATGCTCTTGCTATGGTAATTCAATCATAGCTAGATAACAAAATCTGTCTACATGCTCTTGCTAAAGAAACGCAATCACAGCTAGACAACGAAATATTTCTACATCCTCTTGCTATGGTAATTCAATCATAGCTAGACAACAAAATCTTTCTACATGCTCTTGCTATAGTAACGCAATCACAGCTAGAGAACGAAAACTTTCTACATGCTCTTGCTATGGTCTCGCAACCACAGTTGGGAAACAAAATCTTTCTATAACTTTTTGCTATTGTAACGCAATCACAGCTAGGCAACAAAAAATTTCTACATGCTCTTGCTATGCTAATGCAATCACAGCTAGAGAACAAAATCTTTGTACATGCTCTTGTTATGGTAACGCAGTCACAGCTAGACAACGAAATCTTTCTACATGCTCTTGCTCTAGTAATGCAGTCACATTTACACACCAAAGTCTTTCTACGTGCTTTGCTATGATAACGCAATCATAGCAAGACAACAAAATCTTTCTACGTGCTCTGGCTATGGTAACGCAATCACAGCTAGACAAAAAAATCTTTCTACGTGCTCTTGCTATGGTAACGCAATCACAGCTAGACAAAAAAATCTTTCTACGTGTTCTTGCTATGGTAACGCAATCACAGATAGACGACAAAATCTTTCTACATGCTCTTGCTAGAGTAACGAAATCACATTTACACAACAAAATCTTTCTACATGCTCTTGTTATGGTAACGCAATCACAGCTAGACAACAAAATCTTTCTACATGCTTTTGCTATGATAACACATTCACAGCTAGACAACAAAGTCTTTCTTCATGCTCTTGCTATGGTAACGCAATCACATCTAGACAACAAAATCATTCCACATGCTCTTGCTATGGTAACGCAATCACATCTAGACAACAAAATCATTCCACATGCTCTTGCTATGGTAAAGCAATCACAGCTAGGCAACAAAATCCTTCAACATGCTCTTGCTATAATAACGCAATCACAGGTAGGCAACCAAGTCCGTCAACATGCTCTTGCTATGGTAACGCAATCACAGCTGGACAAAATATTATTTCTACATGCTCTTGCTACGGTAACACAACTACAGCTAGGCAACAAAATCTTTCTACATCTTCTTGCTATGGTAACGCAATCACAGCCTGACAACGAAAACTTTCTACATGCTCTTGCTATAGTAACGCAATCTTATTTACACACCAAAGTCTTTCTACGTGCTTTGCTATGATAACGCAATCTTAGCAAGACAACAAAATCTTTCTACATGCTCTTGCTATGGCAACGCAATCAAAGCTAGACAACAAAATCTTTCTACGTGCTCTTGCTATAATAACGCAATCACAGCTAGACAACAAAATCTTTCAAAATGCTCTTGCTGTAGTAACGCAATCACAGCCACAGCTATACAACGAAATCTGTCTACATGCTCTTGCTATGGTAAATCAATCATAGCTAGACAACAAAATCTATCTACATGCTCTTGCTAAAGTAACGCAATCACAGCTAGACAACGGAAACTTTCTAATGCTCTTGCTATAGTAACGCAATCACATTTACACAACAAAATCTTTCAACATGCTCTTGTTATGGTAACGCAATCACAGCTAGACAAAAAAATCTTTCTACATGCTTTTCCTATTATAACACATTCACAGCTAGACAACAAAATCTTTCTTCATGCTCTTGCTATGGTAACGCAATCACATCTATACAAAAATATTTCTACATGCTCTTGCTATGGTAACGCCATCACAGCTAGGCAACAAATTCCTTCAACATGCTCTTGCTATGGTAACGCAATCACAGCTAGACAACAAAGTTTTTCTACATTCTCTTGCTATGGTAACGCAATCATAGCTAGACAACAAAATCTTTTAACATGCTCTTGCTATGGTAACGCAATCACAGCTAGACAACGAAATCTTTCTACATGCTCTTGCTACGGTAATTCAATCATAGCTAGACAACAAAATCTTTCTACATGCTCTTGCTATAGTAACGCAATCACAGCTAGACAAAATATAGTTTCTAAATACTCTTGCTACGGTAACGCAACCACAGCTAGGCACCAAAATCTTTCTACATCTTCTTGCTATGGTAACGCAATCACAGCCTGACAACGAAAACTTTCTACATGCTCTTGCTATAGTAACGCAATCTTATTTACACAACAAAATCTTTCTACGTGCTTTGCTATGATAACGCAATCGCAGCTAGACAACAAAATCTTTCTACGTGCTCTTGCTATGGTAACGCAATCGCAGCTAGACAACAAAATATTTCTACGTCCTCTTGCTATGGTAATGCAATTACAGCTAAACAACGAAATCTTTCAAGATGCTTTTGCTATAGTAACGCAGTCACAGCTAGACAACGAAATTTTTCTACATGCTCTTGCTATGGTAATTCAATCATAGCTAGAAAACAAAATCTTTCTACATGCTCTTGCTATAGTAACGCAATCACAGCTGGAAAACGAAAAATTTCTACATGCTCTTGCTATGGTAATGCAATCACAGCTAGACAACGAAATCTTTCAACATGCTCTTGCTCTAGTAACGCAGTCACATTTACACACCAAAGTCTTTCTACGCTTTGCTATGATAACGCAATCTTAGCAAGACAACAAAATCTCTCTATATGCTCTTGCTATGGCAACGCAATCAAAGCTAGACACCAAAATCTTTCTGCGTGCTCTTGCTATAATAACGCAATCACAGCTAGACAACAAAATCTTTCAACATGCTTTTGCTATAGTAACGCAATCACAGCTAGACAACAAAGTCTTTCTACATTCTCATGCTATGGTAACGCAATCATAGCTAGACAACAAAATCTTTTAACATGCTCTTGCTATGGTAACGGAATCACAGCTAGACAAAATATTATTTCTACATGCTCTTGCTACGGTAACGCAACCACAGCTAGGCACCCAAATCTTTCAACATCTTCTTGCTATGGTAACGCAATCACAGCCTGACAACGAAAACTTTCTACATGCTCTTGCTATAGTAACGCAATCTTATTTGCACAACAAAATTTTTCTATGTGCTGTGCTATGATAACGCAATCACAGCTAGACAACAAAATCTTTCTACGTGCTCTTGCTATGGTAACGCAATCGCAGCTAGACAGCAAAATCTTTCTACGTGCTCTTGCTATGGTAATGCAATTACAGCTAGACAACGAAATCTTTCAAGATGCTCTTGCTATAGTAATGCAATCACAGCTAGACAACGAAATTTTTCTACATGCTCTTGCTATGGTAATTTAATCATAGCTAGACAACAAAATCTATCTACATGCTCTTGCTAAAGTGACGCAATCACAGCTAGACAACGAAAACTTTCTACATGCTCTTGCTATGGTAACGCAATCGCAGCTAGACAACAGAATCTTTTTACGTGCTCTTAATGTGGTAATGCAATTACAGCTAGACAACGAAATCTTTCAAGATGCTCTTGCTATAGTAACGCAATCACAGCTAGACAACGAAATTTTTCTGCATGCTCTTGCTATGGTAATTCTATCATAGCTAGACAACAAAATTTATCTACATGCTCTTGCTAAAGTAACGCAATCACAGCTAGACAACGAAAACTTTCTACATACTCTTGCTATGGTAACGCAATCGCAGCTAGACAACATAATGTTTCTAGGTGCTCTTGCTATGGTAATGCAATTACAGCTAGACAACGAAATCTTTCAAGATGCTCTTGCTATAGTAACGCAATCACAGCTAGACAACGAAATTTTTCTACATCCTCTTGCTATGGTATCGCAATCACAGCTAGAGAACGAAAACTTTCTACATGCTCTTGCTATGTTATCGCAACCACAGTTAGGAAACAAAATCTTTCTACAACTTCTTGCTATTGTAACGCAATCACAGCTAGGCAACAAAACATTTCTACATTGTCTTGCTATGGTAATGCAATCACAGCTAGAGAACAAAATCTTTGTACATGCTCTTGTTATGGTAACGCAGTCACAGCTAGACAACGAAATCTTTCTACATGCTCTTGCTCTAGTAAGACAGTCACATTTACACACCAAAGTCTTTCTACGTGCTTTGCTATGATAACGCAATCATAGCAAGACAACAAGATATTTCTACATGCTCTTGCTATGGTAACGCAATCATAGCTATACAACAAAATCTTTCTACGTCCTCTTGCTATGGTAACGCAATCACAGCTAGACAAAAAAATCTTTCTACGTGCTCTTGCTATGGTAACGCCATCACAGCTAGGCAACAAAATCCTTCAACATGCTCTTGCTATGGTAACGCAATCACAGCTAGACAAAAAATCTTTCTACGTGTTCTTGCTATGGTAACGCAATCACAGCTAGACAACAAAATCTTTCTACGTGCTCTTGCTATGGTAACGCATTCACAGATAGACGACAAAATCTTTCTACATGCTCTTGCTAGAGTAACGCAATCACATTTACACAACAAAATCTTTCTACATGCTCTTGTTATGGTAACGCAATCACAGCTAGACAACAAAATCGTTCTACATGCTTTTGCTACGATAACACCTTCACAGCTAGACAACAAAATCTTTCTTCATGCTCTTGCTATGGTAACGCAATCACATCTAGACAAAAAAATCTTTCTACATGCTCTTGCTATGGTAACGCCATCACAGCTAGGCAACAAAATCCTTCAACATGCTCTTGCTATGGTAACGCAATCACAGCTAGACAACAAAGTCTTTCTACATTCTCTTGCTATGGTAACGCACTCATAGCTAGACAACAAAATCTTTTAACATGCTCTTGCTATGGTAACGCAATCACAGCTAGACAACGAAATCTTTCTACATGCTCTTGTTACGGTAATTCAATCATAGCTAGGCAACAAAATCTTTCTACATGCTCTTGCTATAGTAACGCAATCACAGCTAGACAAAATATAATTTCTACATGCTCTTGCTACGGTAACGCAACCACAGCTAGGCACCAAAATCTTTCTACATCTTCTTGCTACGGTAACGCAATCACAGCCTGACAACGAAAACTTTCTACATGCTCTTGCTATAGTAACGCAATCTTATTTACACAACAAAATCTTTCCACGTGCTTTGCTATGATAACGCAATCACAGCTAGACAACAAAATCTTTTTACGTGCTCTTGCTCAGGTAATGCAGTTACTGCTAGACAACGAAATTTTTCAAGATGCTCTTGCTATAGTAACGCAATCACAGCTAGACAACGAAATTTTTCTACATGCTCTTGCTATGGTAATTCAATCATAGCTAGAAAACAAAATCTTTCTATATGCTCTTGCTATAGTAACACAATCAGAGCTAGAGAACGAAAACTTTCTACGTGCTTTTGCTATGGTAACGCAATCACAGCTAGACAAAAAATCTTTCTACGTGCTCTTGCTATGGTAACGCAATCACAGCTAGACAAAAAAATCTTTCTACGTGTTCTTGCTATGGTAACGCAATCACAGCTAGACAACAAAATCTTTCTACGTGCTCTTGCTATGGTAACGCAATCACAGATAGACGACAAAATCTTTCTACTTGCTCTTGCTAGAGTAACGCAATCACATTTACACAACAAAATCTTTCTACATGGTCTTGTTATGGTAACGCAATCACAGGTATACAACAAAATCTTTCAACATGCTCTTGCTATAGTAACGCAATCACAGCTAGGCAACAAAATCCTTCAACATGCTCTTGCTATGGTAACGCAATCACAGGTAGGCAACAAAGTCCGGCAACATGCTCTTGCTATGGAAACGCAATCACAGCTGGACAAAATATTATTTCTACATGCTCTTGCTATGGTAACACAACTACAGCTAGGCAACAAAATCTTTCTACATCTTCTTGCTATGGTAACGCAATCACAGCCTGACAACGAAAACTTTCTACATGCTCTTGCTATAGTAACGCAATCTTATTTACACAACAAAATCTTCCTATGTGCTTTGCTATGATAACGCAATCACAGCTAGACAACAAAATCTTTCTACGTGCTCTGGCTATGGTAATGCAATTACTGCTAGACAACGAAATTTTTCAATATGCTCTTGCTATAGTAACGCAATCACAGCTAGACAACGAAATCTTTCTTCATCCTCTTGCTATGGTAATTCAATCATAGCTAGACAACAAAATCTTTCTACATGCTCTTGCTTTAGTAACGCAATCACAGCTAGAGAACGAAAACTTTCTACATGCTCTTGCTATGGTATCGCAACCACAGTTAGGAACCAAAATCTTTCTACAACTTTTTGCTATTGTAACGCAATCACAGCTAGGCAACAAAAAATTTCTACATGCTCTTGCTATGCTAATGCAATCACAGCTAGAGAACAAAATCTTTGTACATGCTCTTGTTATGGTAACGCAGTCACAGCTAGACAACGAAATCTTTCTACATGCTCTTGCTCTAGTAACGCAGTAACATTTACACACCAAAGTCTTTCTACGTGCTTTGCTATGATAACGCAATCATAGCAAGACAACAAAATCTTTCTACGTGCTCTTGCTATGGTAACGCAATCACAGCTAGACAAAAAAATCTTTCTACGTGCTCTTCCTATTTTAACGCAATCACAGCTAGACAAAAAAATATTTCTACGTGTTCTTGCTATGGTAACGCAATCACAGCTAGACAACAAAATCTTTCTACGTGCTCTTGCTATGGTAACGCAATCACAGATAGACGACAAAATCTTTCTACATGCTCTTGGTAGAGTAACGCAATCACATTTACGCAAGAAAATCTTTCTACATGCTCTTGTTATGGTAACGCAATCACAGCTAGACAACAAAATCTTTCTACGTGCTCTTGCTATAATAACGCAATCACATCTAGACAACAAAATCATTTCACATGCTCTTGCTATGGTAACGCAATCACAGCTAGGCAACAAAATCCTTCAACATGCTCCTGCTATAATAACGCAATCACAGGTAGGCAACCAAGTCCGTCAACATGCTCTTGCTATGGTAACGCAATCACAGCTGGACAAAATATTATTTCTACATGCTCTTGCTACGGTAACACAACTACAGCTAGGCAACAAAATCTTTCTACATCTTCTTGCTATGGTAACGCAATCACAGCCTGACAACGAAAACTTTCTACATGCTCTTGCTATAGTAACGCAATCTTATTTACACAACAAAATCTTCCTACGTGCTTTGCTATGATAACGCAATCACAGCTAGACAACAAAATCTTTCTACGTGCTCTGGCTATGGTAATGCAATTACTGCTAGACAACGAAATTTTTCAATATGCTCTTGCTATAGTAACGCAATCACAGCTAGACAACGAAATCTTTCTTCATCCTCTTGCTATGGTAATTCAATCATAGCTAGACAACAAAATCTTTCTACATGCTCTTGCTTTAGTAACGCAATCACAGCTAGAGAACGAAAACTTTCTACATGCTCTTGCTATGGTATCGCAACCACAGTTAGGAACCAAAATCTTTCTACAACTTTTTGCTATTGTAACGCAATCACAGCTAGGCAACAAAAAATTTCTACATGCTCTTGCTATGCTAATGCAATCACAGCTAGAGAACAAAATCTTTGTACATGCTCTTGTTATGGTAACGCAGTCACAGCTAGACAACGAAATCTTTCTACATGCTCTTGCTCTAGTAACGCAGTAACATTTACACACCAAAGTCTTTCTACGTGCTTTGCTATGATAACGCAATCATAGCAAGACAACAAAATCTTTCTACGTGCTCTTGCTATGGTAACGCAATCACAGCTAGACAAAAAAATCTTTCTACGTGCTCTTCCTATTTTAACGCAATCACAGCTAGACAAAAAATATTTCTACGTGTTCTTGCTATGGTAACGCAATCACAGCTAGACAACAAAATCTTTCTACGTGCTCTTGCTATGGTAACGCAATCACAGATAGACGACAAAATCTTTCAACATGCTCTTGGTAGAGTAACGCAATCACATTTACGCAAGAAAATCTTTCTACATGCTCTTGTTATGGTAACGCAATCACAGCTAGACAACAAAATCTTTCTACGTGCTCTTGCTATAATAACGCAATCACATCTAGACAACAAAATCATTTCACATGCTCTTGCTATGGTAACGCAATCACAGCTAGGCAACAAAATCCTTCAACATGCTCCTGCTATAATAACGCAATCACAGGTAGGCAACCAAGTCCGTCAACATGCTCTTGCTATGGTAACGCAATCACAGCTGGACAAAATATTATTTCTACATGCTCTTGCTACGGTAACACAACTACAGCTAGGCAACAAAATCTTTCTACATCTTCTTGCTATGGTAACGCAATCACAGCCTGACAACGAAAACTTTCTACATGCTCTTGCTATAGTAACGCAATCTTATTTACACAACAAAATCTTTCTTCTTGCTTTGCTATGATAACGCAATCACAGCTAGACAACAAAATCTTTCTACGTGCTCTTGCTATGGTAATGCAATTACAGCTAGACAACGAAATCTTTCAAGATGCTCTTGCTATAGTAACTCAGTCACAGCTAGACAACGAAATTTTTCTACATGCTCTTGCTATGGTAATTCAATCATAGGTAGAAAACAAAATCTTTCTACATGCTCTTGCTATAGTAACGCAATCACAGCTAGAGAACGAAAACTTTCTACATGCTCTTGCTATGGTATCGCAACCACAGTTAGGAAACAAAATCTTTCTACAACTTCTTGCTATTGTAACGCAATCACAGCTAGGCAACAAAAAATTTCTACATGCTCTTGCTATGGTAATGCAATCACAGCTAGAGAACAAAATCTTTGTACATGCTCTTGTTATGGTAACGCAGTCACAGCTAGACAAAAAAATCTTTCTACATGCTCTTGCTATGGTAACGCCATCACAGCTAGGCAACAAAATCCTTCAACATGCTCTTGCTATGTTAACGCAATCACAGCTAGACAACAAAGTCTTTCTACTTTCTCTTGCTATGGTAACGCAATCATAGCAAGACAACAAAATCTTTCTACATGCTCTTGCTATGGCAACGCAATCAAAGCTAGACAACAAAATCTTTCTACATGCTCTTGCTATGGTATTTCAATCATAGCTAGACAAAAAAATCTATCTACATGCTCTTGCTAAAGTAACGGAATCACAGCTAGACAACTAAAACTTTCTACATGCTCTTGCTATAGTAACGCAATCTTATTTACACAACAAAATTTTTCTATGTGCTGTGCTATGATAACGCAATCACAGCTAGACAACAAAATCTTTCTACGTGCTCTTGCTATGGTAACACATTCCACAGCTAGACAACAAAATCTTTCTACATGCTCTTGCTATGGTAACGCCATCACAGCTAGGCAACAAAATCCTTCAACATGCTCTTGCTATGTTAACGCAATCACAGCTAGACAACAAAGTCTTTCTACTTTCTCTTGCTATGGTAACGCAATCATAGTTAGACAACAAAATATTTTAACATGCTCTTGCTATGGTAACGCAATCACAGCTAGACAACGAAATCTTTCTACATGCTCTTGCTACGGTAATTCAATCATAGCTAGACAACAAAATCTTTCTACATGCTCTTGCTATAGTAACGCAATCACAGCTAGACAAAATATAATTTCTAAATGCTCTTGCTACGGTAACGCAACCACAGCTAGGCACCAAAATCTTTCTACATCTTCTTGCTATGGTAACGCAATCACAGCCTGACAACGAAAACTTTCTACATGCTCTTGCTATAGTAACGCAATCTTATTTACACAACAAAATCTTTCTATGTGCTTTGCTATGATAACGCAATCACAGCTAGACAACGAAATTTTTCTACATGCTCTTGCTATGGTAATTCAATCATAGCTAGAAAACAAAATCTTTCTATATGCTCTTGCTATAGTAACGCAATCACAGCTAGAGAACGAAAACTTTCTACATGATCTTGCTATGGTAATGCAATCACAGCTAGAGAGCAAAATCTTTGTACATGCTGTTGCTATGGTAAAGCAGTCACAGCTAGACAACGAAATCTTTCTACATGCTCTTGCTTTAGTAACACAGTCACATTTACACACCAAAGTCTTTCTACGTGCTTTGCTCTGATAACGCAATCATAGCAAGACAACAAGATCCTTCTACATGCTCTTGCTATGGTAACGCAATCATAGCTAGACAACAAAATCATTCTACGTGCTGTTGCTATGAAAACGCAATCACAGCTAGACAAAAAATCTTTCTACGTGCTCTTGCTATGGTAACGCAATCACAGCTAGACAAAAAATCTTTCTACGTGTTTTTGCTATGGTAACGCAATCACAGCTAGACAACAAAATCTTTCTACGTGCTCTTGCTATGGGAACGCAATCACAGATAGACGACAAAATCTTTCTACATGCTCTTGCTAGAGTAACGCAATCACATTTACACAACAAAATCTTTCTACATGCTCTTGTTATGGTAACGCAATCACAGCTAGACAACAAAATCTTTCTACGTGCTCTTGCTATAATAACGCAATCACAGGTAGACAACAAAATCTTTCAACATGCTCTTGCTATAGTAACGCAATCACAGCTATACAACGAAATCTTTCTACATGCTCTTGCTATGGTAATTCAATCATAGCTAGACAACAAAATCTATCAACATGCTCTTGCTAAAGTAACGCAATCACAGCTAGACAACGAAAATTTTCTACATGCTCTTGCTATGGTAACGCAATCACAGCTAGACAACAGAATCTTTTTACGTGCTCTTGCTATGGTAATGCAATTACAGCTAGACAACGAAATCTTTCAAGATGCTCTTGCTATAGTAACGCAATCACAGCTAGACAACGAAATTTTTCTACATCCTCTTGCTATGGTAATTCAATCATAGCTGGACAACAAAATCTTTCTACATGCTCTTGCTATAGTAACGCAATCACAGCTAGAGAACGAAAACTTTCTACATGCTCTTGCTATGGTATCGCAACCACAGTTGGGAAACAAAATCTTTCTACAACTTTTTGCTATTGTAACGCAATCACAGCTAGGCAACAAAAAATTTCTACATGCTCTTGCTATGCTAATGCAATCACAGCTAGAGAACAAAATCTTTGTACATGCTCTTGTTATGGTAACGCAATCACAGCTAGACAAAAAAATCTTTCTACGTGCTCTTGCTAAGGTAACGCAATCACAGCTAGACAAAAAAATCTTTCAACGTGTTCTTGCTATGGTAACGCAATCACAGCTAGACAACAAAATATTTCTACATGTTCTTGCTAGAGTAACGCAATCACATTTACACAACAAAATCTTTCTACATGCTCTTGTTATGGTAACGCAATCACAGCTAGACAACAAAATCTTTCTACATGCTTTTGCTATGATAACACATTCACAGCTAGACAACAAAATCTTTCTTCATGCTCTTGCTATGGTAACGCAATCACATCTCGACAACAAAATCATTCCACATGCTCTTGCTATGGTAACGCAATCACATCTAGACAACAAAATCATTCCACATGCTCTTGCTATGGTAACGCAATCACAGCTAGGCAACAAAATCCTTCAACATGCTCTTGCTATAATAACGCAATTACAGGTAGGCAACCAAGTCCGTTAACATGCTCTTGCTATGGTAACGCAATCGCAGCTGGACAAAATATTATTTCTACATGCTCTTGCTACGGTAACACAACTACAGCTAGGCAACAAAATCTTTCTACATCTTCTTGCTATGGTAACGCAATCACAGCCTGACAACGAAAACTTTCTACATGCTCTTGCTATAGTAACGCAATCTTATTTACACAACAAAATCTTTCTACGTGCTTTGCTATGATAACGCAATCATAGCAAGACAACAAAATCTTTCTACGTGCTCTTGCTATGGTAACGCAATCACAGCTAGACAAAAAAATCTTTCTACGTGCTCTTCCTATTTTAACGCAATCACAGCTAGACAAAAAAATATTTCTACGTGTTCTTGCTATGGTAACGCAATCACAGCTAGACAACAAAATCTTTCTACGTGCTCTTGCTATGGTAACGCAATCACAGATAGACGACAAAATCTTTCAACATGCTCTTGGTAGAGTAACGCAATCACATTTACGCAAGAAAATCTTTCTACATGCTCTTGTTATGGTAACGCAATCACAGCTAGACAACAAAATCTTTCTACGTGCTCTTGCTATAATAACGCAATCACATCTAGACAACAAAATCATTTCACATGCTCTTGCTATGGTAACGCAATCACAGCTAGGCAACAAAATCCTTCAACATGCTCCTGCTATAATAACGCAATCACAGGTAGGCAACCAAGTCCGTCAACATGCTCTTGCTATGGTAACGCAATCACAGCTGGACAAAATATTATTTCTACATGCTCTTGCTACGGTAACACAACTACAGCTAGGCAACAAAATCTTTCTACATCTTCTTGCTATGGTAACGCAATCACAGCCTGACAACGAAAACTTTCTACATGCTCTTGCTATAGTAACGCAATCTTATTTACACAACAAAATCTTTCTTCTTGCTTTGCTATGATAACGCAATCACAGCTAGACAACAAAATCTTTCTACGTGCTCTTGCTATGGTAATGCAATTACAGCTAGACAACGAAATCTTTCAAGATGCTCTTGCTATAGTAACTCAGTCACAGCTAGACAACGAAATTTTTCTACATGCTCTTGCTATGGTAATTCAATCATAGGTAGAAAACAAAATCTTTCTACATGCTCTTGCTATAGTAACGCAATCACAGCTAGAGAACGAAAACTTTCTACATGCTCTTGCTATGGTATCGCAACCACAGTTAGGAAACAAAATCTTTCTACAACTTCTTGCTATTGTAACGCAATCACAGCTAGGCAACAAAAAATTTCTACATGCTCTTGCTATGGTAATGCAATCACAGCTAGAGAACAAAATCTTTGTACATGCTCTTGTTATGGTAACGCAGTCACAGCTAGACAAAAAAATCTTTCTACATGCTCTTGCTATGGTAACGCCATCACAGCTAGGCAACAAAATCCTTCAACATGCTCTTGCTATGTTAACGCAATCACAGCTAGACAACAAAGTCTTTCTACTTTCTCTTGCTATGGTAACGCAATCATAGCAAGACAACAAAATCTTTCTACATGCTCTTGCTATGGCAACGCAATCAAAGCTAGACAACAAAATCTTTCTACATGCTCTTGCTATGGTATTTCAATCATAGCTAGACAAAAAAATCTATCTACATGCTCTTGCTAAAGTAACGGAATCACAGCTAGACAACTAAAACTTTCTACATGCTCTTGCTATAGTAACGCAATCTTATTTACACAACAAAATTTTTCTATGTGCTGTGCTATGATAACGCAATCACAGCTAGACAACAAAATCTTTCTACGTGCTCTTGCTATGGTAACACATTCCACAGCTAGACAACAAAATCTTTCTTCATGCTCTTGCTATGGTAACGCAATCACATCTAGACAAAAAAATCTTTCTACATGCTCTTGCTATGGTAACGCCATCACAGCTAGGCAACAAAATCCTTCAACATGCTCTTGCTATGTTAACGCAATCACAGCTAGACAACAAAGTCTTTCTACTTTCTCTTGCTATGGTAGCGCAATCATAGTTAGACAACAAAATATTTTAACATGCTCTTGCTATGGTAACGCAATCACAGCTAGACAACGAAATCTTTCTACATGCTCTTGCTACGGTAATTCAATCATAGCTAGACAACAAAATCTTTCTACATGCTCTTGCTATAGTAACGCAATCACAGCTAGACAAAATATAATTTCTAAATGCTCTTGCTACGGTAACGCAACCACAGCTAGGCACCAAAATCTTTCTACATCTTCTTGCTATGGTAACGCAATCACAGCCTGACAACGAAAACTTTCTACATGCTCTTGCTATAGTAACGCAATCTTATTTACACAACAAAATCTTTCTATGTGCTTTGCTATGATAACGCAATCACAGCTAGACAACGAAATTTTTCTACATGCTCTTGCTATGGTAATTCAATCATAGCTAGAAAACAAAATCTTTCTATATGCTCTTGCTATAGTAACGCAATCACAGCTAGAGAACGAAAACTTTCTACATGATCTTGCTATGGTAATGCAATCACAGCTAGAGAGCAAAATCTTTGTACATGCTGTTGCTATGGTAAAGCAGTCACAGCTAGACAACGAAATCTTTCTACATGCTCTTGCTCTAGTAACACAGTCACATTTACACACCAAAGTCTTTCTACGTGCTTTGCTCTGATAACGCAATCATAGCAAGACAACAAGATCCTTCTACATGCTCTTGCTATGGTAACGCAATCATAGCTAGACAACAAAATCATTCTACGTGCTGTTGCTATGAAAACGCAATCACAGCTAGACAAAAAATCTTTCTACGTGCTCTTGCTATGGTAACGCAATCACAGCTAGACAAAAATCTTTCTACGTGTTTTTGCTATGGTAACGCAATCACAGCTAGACAACAAAATCTTTCTACGTGCTCTTGCTATGGGAACGCAATCACAGATAGACGACAAAATCTTTCTACATGCTCTTGCTAGAGTAACGCAATCACATTTACACAACAAAATCTTTCTACATGCTCTTGTTATGGTAACGCAATCACAGCTAGACAACAAAATCTTTCTACGTGCTCTTGCTATAATAACGCAATCACAGGTAGACAACAAAATCTTTCAACATGCTCTTGCTATAGTAACGCAATCACAGCTATACAACGAAATCTTTCTACATGCTCTTGCCATGGTAATTCAATCATAGCTAGACAACAAAATCTATCAACATGCTCTTGCTAAAGTAACGCAATCACAGCTAGACAACGAAAATTTTCTACATGCTCTTGCTATGGTAACGCAATCACAGCTAGACAACAGAATCTTTTTACGTGCTCTTGCTATGGTAATGCAATTACAGCTAGACAACGAAATCTTTCAAGATGCTCTTGCTATAGTAACGCAATCACAGCTAGACAACGAAATTTTTCTACATCCTCTTGCTATGGTAATTCAATCATAGCTGGACAACAAAATCTTTCTACATGCTCTTGCTATAGTAACGCAATCACAGCTAGAGAACGAAAACTTTCTACATGCTCTTGCTATGGTATCGCAACCACAGTTGGGAAACAAAATCTTTCTACAACTTTTTGCTATTGTAACGCAATCACAGCTAGGCAACAAAAAATTTCTACATGCTCTTGCTATGCTAATGCAATCACAGCTAGAGAACAAAATCTTTGTACATGCTCTTGTTATGGTAACGCAATCACAGCTAGACAAAAAATCTTTCTACGTGCTCTTGCTAAGGTAACGCAATCACAGCTAGACAAAAAAATCTTTCTACGTGTTCTTGCTATGGTAACGCAATCACAGCTAGACAACAAAATATTTCTACATGTTCTTGCTAGAGTAACGCAATCACATTTACACAACAAAATCTTTCTACATGCTCTTGTTATGGTAACGCAATCACAGCTAGACAACAAAATCTTTCTACATGCTTTTGCTATGATAACACATTCACAGCTAGACAACAAAATCTTTCTTCATGCTCTTGCTATGGTAACGCAATCACATCTCGACAACAAAATCATTCCACATGCTCTTGCTATGGTAACGCAATCACATCTAGACAACAAAATCATTCCACATGCTCTTGCTATGGTAACGCAATCACAGCTAGGCAACAAAATCCTTCAACATGCTCTTGCTATAATAACGCAATTACAGGTAGGCAACCAAGTCCGTTAACATGCTCTTGCTATGGTAACGCAATCACAGCTGGACAAAATATTATTTCTACATGCTCTTGCTACGGTAACACAACTACAGCTAGGCAACAAAATCTTTCTACATCTTCTTGCTATGGTAACGCAATCACAGCCTGACAACGAAAACTTTCTACATGCTCTTGCTATAGTAACGCAATCTTATTTACACAACAAAATCTTTCTACGTGCTTTGCTATGTTAACGCAATTACAGCTAGACAACGAAAACTTTCTACATGCTCTTGCTATGGTATCGCAACCACAGTTAGGAAACAAAATCTTTCTACAACTTCTTGCTATTGTAACGCAACCACAGCTAGGCACCCAAATCTTTCAACATCTTCTTGCTATGGTAACGCAATCACAGCCTGACAACGAAAACTTTCTACATGCTCTTGCTATAGTAACGCAATCTTATTTACACAACAAAATTTTTCTATGTGCTGTGCTATGATAACGCAATCACAGCTAGACAACAAAATCTTTCTACGTGCTCTTGCTATGGTAACGCAATCGCAGCTAGACAGCAAAATCTTTCTACGTGCTCTTGCTATGGTAATGCAATTACAGCTAGACAACGAAATCTTTTAAGATGCTCTTGCTATAGTAATGCAATCACAGCTAGACAACGAAATTTTTCTACATGCTCTTGCTATGGTAATTTATTCATAGCTAGACAACAAAATCTATCTACATGCTCTTGCTAAAGTGACGCAATCACAGCTAGACAACGAAAACTTTCTACATGCTCTTGCTATGGTAACGCAATCGCAGCTAGACAACAGAATCTTTCTACGTGCTCTTAATGTGGTAATGCAATTACAGCTAGACAACGAAATCTTTCAAGATGCTCTTGCTATAGTAACGCAATCACAGCTAGACAACGAAATTTTTCTGCATGCTCTTGCTATGGTAATTCTATCATAGCTAGACAACAAAATTTATCTACATGCTCTTGCTAAAGTAACGCAATCACAGCTAGACAACGAAAACTTTCTACATGCTCTTGCTATGGTAACGCAATCGCAGCTAGACAACATAATGTTTCTAGGTGCTCTTGCTATGGTAATGCAATTACAGCTAGACAACGAAATCTTTCAAGATGCTCTTGCTATAGTAACGCAATCACAGCTAGACAACGAAATTTTTCTACATCCTCTTGCTATGGTATCGCAATCACAGCTAGAGAACGAAAACTTTCTACATGCTCTTGCTATGGTATCGCAACCACAGTTAGGAAACAAAATCTTTCTACAACTTCTTGCTATTGTAACGCAATCACAGCTAGGCAACAAAACATTTCTACATGGTCTTGCTATGGTAATGCAATCACAGCTAGAGAACAAAATCTTTGTACATGCTCTTGTTATGGTAACGCAGTCACAGCTAGACAACGAAATCTTTCTACATGCTCTTGCTCTAGTAAGGCAGTCACATTTACACACCAAAGTCTTTCTACGTGCTTTGCTATGATAACGCAATCATAGCAAGACAACAAGATATTTCTACATGCTCTTGCTATGGTAACGCAATCATAGCTAGACAACAAAATCTTTCTACGTCCTCTTGCTATGGTAACGCAATCACAGCTAGACAAAAAATCTTTCTACGTGCTCTTGCTATGGTAACGCAATCACAGCTAGACAAAAAAATCTTTAAACGTGTTCTTGCTATGGTAACGCAATCACAGCTAGACAACAAAATCTTTCTACGTGCTCTTGCTATGGTAACGCATTCACAGATAGACGACAAAATCTTTCTACATGCTCTTGCTAGAGTAACGCAATCACATTTACACAACAAAATCTTTCTACATGCTCTTGTTATGGTAACGCAATCACAGCTAGACAACAAAATCTTTCTACATGCTTTTGCTACGATAACACATTCACAGCTAGACAACAAAATCTTTCTTCATGCTCTTGCTATGGTAACGCAATCACATCTAGACAAAAAAATCTTTCTACATGCTCTTGCTATGGTAACGCCATCACAGCTAGGCAACAAAATCCTTCAACATGCTCTTGCTATGGTAACGCAATCACAGCTAGACAACAAAGTCTTTCTACATTCTCTTGCTATGGTAACGCACTCATAGCTAGACAACAAAATCTTTTAACATGCTCTTGCTATGGTAACGCAATCACAGCTAGACAACGAAATCTTTCTACATGCTCTTGTTACGGTAATTCAATCATAGCTAGGCAACAAAATCTTTCTACATGCTCTTGCTATAGTAACGCAATCACAGCTAGACAAAATATAATTTCTACATGCTCTTGCTACGGTAACGCAACCACAGCTAGGCACCAAAATCTTTCTACATCTTCTTGCTACGGTAACGCAATCACAGCCTGACAACGAAAACTTTCTACATGCTCTTGCTATAGTAACGCAATCTTATTTACACAACAAAATCTTTCTATGTGCTTTGCTATGATAACGCAATCACAGCTAGACAACAAAATCTTTTTACGTGCTCTTGCTATGGTAATGCAGTTACTGCTAGACAACGAAATTTTTCAAGATGCTCTTGCTATAGTAACGCAATCACAGCTAGACAACGAAATTTTTCTACATGCTCTTGCTATGGTAATTCAATCATAGCTAGAAAACAAAATCTTTCTATATGCTCTTGCTATAGTAACACAATCACAGCTAGAGAACGAAAACTTTCTACGTGCTTTTGCTATGGTAATGCAATCACAGCTAGATAAAAAATCTTTCTACGTGCTCTTGCTATGGTAACGCAATCACAGCTAGACAAAAAAATCTTTCTACGTGTTCTTGCTATGGTAACGCAATCACAGCTAGACAACAAAATCTTTCTACGTGCTCTTGCTATGGTAACGCAATCACAGATAGACGACAAAATCTTTCTACTTGCTCTTGCTAGAGTAACGCAATCACATTTACACAACAAAATCTTTCTACATGGTCTTGTTATGGTAACGCAATCACAGGTATACAACAAAATCTTTCAACATGCTCTTGCTATAGTAACGCAATCACAGCTAGGCAACAAAATCCTTCAACATGCTCTTGCTATGGTAACGCAATCACAGGTAGGCAACAAAGTCCGGCAACATGCTCTTGCTATGGAAACGCAATCACAGCTGGACAAAATATTATTTCTACATGCTCTTGCTATGGTAACACAACTACAGCTAGGCAACAAAATCTTTCTACATCTTCTTGCTATGGTAACGCAATCACAGCCTGACAACGAAAACTTTCTACATGCTCTTGCTATAGTAACGCAATCTTATTTACACAACAAAATCTTCTTATGTGCTTTGCTATGATAACGCAATCACAGCTAGACAACAAAATCTTTCTACGTGCTCTTGCTATGGTAATGCAATTACTGCTAGACAACGAAATTTTTCAAGATGCTCTTGCTATAGTAACGCAATCACAGCTAGACAACGAAATCTTTCTACATCCTCTTGCTATGGTAATTCAATCATAGCTAGACAACAAAATCTTTCTACATGCTCTTGCTTTAGTAACGCAATCACAGCTAGAGAACGAAAACTTTCTACATGCTCTTGCTATGGTATCGCAACCACAGTTAGGAACCAAAATCTTTCTACAACTTTTTGCTATTGTAACGCAATCACAGCTAGGCAACAAAAAATTTCTACATGCTCTTGCTATGCTAATGCAATCACAGCTAGAGAACAAAATCTTTGTACATGCTCTTGTTATGGTAACGCAGTCACAGCTAGACAACGAAATCTTTCTACATGCTCTTGCTCTAGTAACGCAGTAACATTTACACACCAAAGTCTTTCTACGTGCTTTGCTATGATAACGCAATCATAGCAAGACAACAAAATCTTTCTACGTGCTCTTGCTATGGTAACGCAATCACAGCTAGACAAAAAAATCTTTCTACGTGCTCTTCCTATTTTAACGCAATCACAGCTAGACAAAAAAATCTTTCTACGTGTTCTTGCTATGGTAACGCAATCACAGCTAGACAACAAAATCTTTCTACGTGCTCTTGCTATGGTAACGCAATCACAGATAGACGACAAAATCTTTCTACATGCTCTTGCTAGAGTAACGCAATCACATTTACGCAAGAAAATCTTTCTACATGCTCTTGTTATGGTAACGCAATCACATCTAGACAACAAAATCATTTCACATGCTCTTGCTATGGTAACGCAATCACAGCTAGGCAACAAAATCCTTCAACATGCTCTTGCTATAATAACGCAATCACAGGTAGGCAACCAAGTCCGTCAACATGCTCTTGCTATGGTAACGCAATCACAGCTGGACAAAATATTATTTCTACATGCTCTTGCTACGGTAACACAACTACAGCTAGGCAACAAAATCTTTCTACATCTTCTTGCTATATTAACGCAATCACAGCCTGACAACGAAAACTTTCTACATGCTCTTGCTATAGTAACGCAATCTTATTTACACAACAAAATCTTTCTACGTGCTTTGCTATGATAACGCAATCACAGCTAGACAACAAAATCTTTCTACGTGCTCTTGCTATGGTAATGCAATTACAGCTAGACAACGAAATCTTTCAAGATGCTCTTGCTATAGTAACTCAGTCACAGCTAGACAACGAAGTTTTTCTACATGCTCTTGCTAAGGTAATTCAATCATAGCTAGAAAACAAAATCTTTCTACATGCTCTTGCTATAGTAACGCAATCACAGCTAGAGAACGAAAACTTTCTACATGCTCTTGCTATGGTATCGCAACCACAGTTAGGAAACAAAATATTTCTACAACTTCTTGCTATTGTAACGCAATCACAGCTAGGCAACAAAATATTTCTACATGCTCTTGCTATGGTAATGCAATCACAGCTAGAGAACAAAATCTTTGTACATGCTCTTGTTATATTAACGCAGTCACAGCTAGACACCAAAGTCTTTCTACGTGCTTTGCTATGATAACGCAATCTTAGCAAGACAACAAAATCTTTCTACATGCTCTTGCTATGGCAACGCAATCAAAGCTAGACAACAAAATCTTTCTACATGCTCTTGCTATGGTATTTCAATCATAGCTAGACAAAAAAATCTATCTACATGCTCTTGCTAAAGTAACGGAATCACCGCTAGACAACTAAAACTTTCTACATGCTCTTGCTATAGTAACGCAATCACATTTACACAACAAAATCTTTCTACATGCTCTTGTTATGGTAACGCAATCACAGCTAGACAACAAAATCTTTCTACATGCTTTTGCAATAATAACACATTCACAGCTAGACAACAAAATCTTTCTTCATGCTCTTGCTATGGTAACGCAATCACATCTAGACAAAAAAATCTTTCTACATGCTCTTGCTATGGTAACGCCATCACAGCTAGGCAACAAAATCCTTCAACATGCTCTTGCTATGTTAACGCAATCACAGCTAGACAACAAAGTCTTTCTACTTTCTCTTGCTATGGTAACGCAATCATAGCTAGACAACAAAATATTTTAACATGCTCTTGCTATAGTAACGCAATCACAGCTAGAGAACGAAAACTTTCTACATGCTCTTGCTATGGTATCGCAACCACAGTTAGGAAACAAAATATTTCTACAACTTCTTGCTATGGTAACGCAATCATAGCTAGACAACAAAATATTTTAACATGCTCTTGCTATGGTAACGCAATCACAGATAGACGACAAAATCTTTCTACTTGCTCTTGCTAGAGTAACGCAATCACATTTACACAACAAAATCTTTCTACATGGTCTTGTTATGGTAACGCAATCACAGGTATACAACAAAATCTTTCAACATGCTCTTGCTATAGTAACGCAATCACAGCTAGGCAACAAAATCCTTCAACATGCTCTTGCTATGGTAACGCAATCACAGGTAGGCAACAAAGTCCGGCAACATGCTCTTGCTATGGAAACGCAATCACAGCTGGACAAAATATTATTTCTACATGCTCTTGCTATGGTAACACAACTACAGCTAGGCAACAAAATCTTTCTACATCTTCTTGCTATGGTAACGCAATCACAGCCTGACAACGAAAACTTTCTACATGCTCTTGCTATAGTAACGCAATCTTATTTACACAACAAAATCTTCTTATGTGCTTTGCTATGATAACGCAATCACAGCTAGACAACAAAATCTTTCTACGTGCTCTTGCTATGGTAATGCAATTACTGCTAGACAACGAAATTTTTCAAGATGCTCTTGCTATAGTAACGCAATCACAGCTAGACAACGAAATCTTTCTACATCCTCTTGCTATGGTAATTCAATCATAGCTAGACAACAAAATCTTTCTACATGCTCTTGCTTTAGTAACGCAATCACAGCTAGAGAACGAAAACTTTCTACATGCTCTTGCTATGGTATCGCAACCACAGTTAGGAACCAAAATCTTTCTACAACTTTTTGCTATTGTAACGCAATCACAGCTAGGCAACAAAAAATTTCTACATGCTCTTGCTATGCTAATGCAATCACAGCTAGAGAACAAAATCTTTGTACATGCTCTTGTTATGGTAACGCAGTCACAGCTAGACAACGAAATCTTTCTACATGCTCTTGCTCTAGTAACGCAGTAACATTTACACACCAAAGTCTTTCTACGTGCTTTGCTATGATAACGCAATCATAGCAAGACAACAAAATCTTTCTACGTGCTCTTGCTATGGTAACGCAATCACAGCTAGACAAAAAAATCTTTCTACGTGCTCTTCCTATTTTAACGCAATCACAGCTAGACAAAAAAATCTTTCTACGTGTTCTTGCTATGGTAACGCAATCACAGCTAGACAACAAAATCTTTCTACGTGCTCTTGCTATGGTAACGCAATCACAGATAGACGACAAAATCTTTCTACATGCTCTTGCTAGAGTAACGCAATCACATTTACGCAAGAAAATCTTTCTACATGCTCTTGTTATGGTAACGCAATCACATCTAGACAACAAAATCATTTCACATGCTCTTGCTATGGTAACGCAATCACAGCTAGGCAACAAAATCCTTCAACATGCTCTTGCTATAATAACGCAATCACAGGTAGGCAACCAAGTCCGTCAACATGCTCTTGCTATGGTAACGCAATCACAGCTGGACAAAATATTATTTCTACATGCTCTTGCTACGGTAACACAACTACAGCTAGGCAACAAAATCTTTCTACATCTTCTTGCTATATTAACGCAATCACAGCCTGACAACGAAAACTTTCTACATGCTCTTGCTATAGTAACGCAATCTTATTTACACAACAAAATCTTTCTACGTGCTTTGCTATGATAACGCAATCACAGCTAGACAACAAAATCTTTCTACGTGCTCTTGCTATGGTAATGCAATTACAGCTAGACAACGAAATCTTTCAAGATGCTCTTGCTATAGTAACTCAGTCACAGCTAGACAACGAAGTTTTTCTACATGCTCTTGCTAAGGTAATTCAATCATAGCTAGAAAACAAAATCTTTCTACATGCTCTTGCTATAGTAACGCAATCACAGCTAGAGAACGAAAACTTTCTACATGCTCTTGCTATGGTATCGCAACCACAGTTAGGAAACAAAATATTTCTACAACTTCTTGCTATTGTAACGCAATCACAGCTAGGCAACAAAATATTTCTACATGCTCTTGCTATGGTAATGCAATCACAGCTAGAGAACAAAATCTTTGTACATGCTCTTGTTATATTAACGCAGTCACAGCTAGACACCAAAGTCTTTCTACGTGCTTTGCTATGATAACGCAATCTTAGCAAGACAACAAAATCTTTCTACATGCTCTTGCTATGGCAACGCAATCAAAGCTAGACAACAAAATCTTTCTACATGCTCTTGCTATGGTATTTCAATCATAGCTAGACAAAAAAATCTATCTACATGCTCTTGCTAAAGTAACGGAATCACCGCTAGACAACTAAAACTTTCTACATGCTCTTGCTATAGTAACGCAATCACATTTACACAACAAAATCTTTCTACATGCTCTTGTTATGGTAACGCAATCACAGCTAGACAACAAAATCTTTCTACATGCTTTTGCAATAATAACACATTCACAGCTAGACAACAAAATCTTTCTTCATGCTCTTGCTATGGTAACGCAATCACATCTAGACAAAAAAATCTTTCTACATGCTCTTGCTATGGTAACGCCATCACAGCTAGGCAACAAAATCCTTCAACATGCTCTTGCTATGTTAACGCAATCACAGCTAGACAACAAAGTCTTTCTACTTTCTCTTGCTATGGTAACGCAATCATAGCTAGACAACAAAATATTTTAACATGCTCTTGCTATGGTAACGCAATCACAGCTAGACAACGAAATCTTTCTACATGCTCTTGCTACGGTAATTCAATCATAGCTAGACAACAAAATCTTTCTACATGCTCTTGCTATAGTAACGCAATCACAGCTAGACAAAATATAATTTCTAAATGCTCTTGCTACGGTAACGCAACCACAGCTAGGCACCAAAATCTTTCTACATCTTCTTGCTATGGTAACGCAATCACAGCCTGACAACGAAAACTTTCTACATGCTCTTGCTATAGTAACGCAATCTTATTTACACAACAAAATCTTTCTATGTGCTTTGCTATGATAACGCTATCACAGCTAGACAACGAAATCTTTCAACGTGCTCTTGCTATGGTAATGCAATTACTGCTAGACAACGAAATTTTTCAAGATGCTCTTGCTATAGTAACGCAATCACAGCTAGACAACGAAATTTTTCTACATGCTCTTGCTATGGTAATTCAATCATAGCTAGAAAACAAAATCTTTCTATATGCTCTTGCTATAGTAACGCAATCACAGCTAGAGAACAAAAACTTTCTACATGATCTTGCTATGGTAATGCAATCACAGCTAGAGAACAAAATCTTTGTACATGCTGTTGCTATGGTAAAGCAGTCACAGCTAGACAACGAAATCTTTCTACATGCTCTTGCTCTAGTAACACAGTCACATTTACACACCAAAGTCTTTCTACGTGCTTTGCTCTGATAACGCAATCATAGCAAGACAACAAGATCTTTCTACATGCTCTTGCTATGGTAACGCAATCATAGCTAGACAACAAAATCATTCTACGTGCTGTTGCTATGAAAACGCAATCACAGCTAGACAAAAAATCTTTCTACGTGCTCTTGCTATGGTAACGCAATCACAGCTAGACAAAAATTCTTTCTACGTGTTCTTGCTATGGTAACGCAATCACAGCTAGACAACAAAATCTTTCTACGTGCTCTTGCTATGGTAACGCAATCACAGATAGACGACAAAATCTTTCTACATGCTCTTGCTAGAGTAACGCAATCACATTTACACAACAAAATCTTTCTACATGCTCTTGTTATGGTAACGCAATCACAGCTAGACAACAAAATCTTTCTACGTGCTCTTGCTATAATAACGCAATCACAGGTAGACAACGAAATATTTCTACATGCTCTTGCTATGGTAATTCAATCATAGCTAGACAACAAAATCTATCAACATGCTCTTGCTAAAGTAACGCAATCACAGCTAGACAACGAAAATTTTCTACATGCTCTTGCTATGGTAACGCAATCACAGCTAGACAACAGAATCTTTTTACGTGCTCTTGCTATGGTAATGCAATTACAGCTAGACAACGAAATCTTTCAAGATGCTCTTGCTATAGTAACGCAATCACAGCTAGACAACGAAATCTTTCTACATGCTCTTGCTACGGTAATTCAATCATAGCTAGACAACAAAATCTTTCTACATGCTCTTGCTATAGTAACGCAATCACAGCTAGACAAAATATAATTTCTAAATGCTCTTGCTACGGTAACGCAACCACAGCTAGGCACCAAAATCTTTCTACATCTTCTTGCTATGGTAACGCAATCACAGCCTGACAACGAAAACTTTCTACATGCTCTTGCTATAGTAACGCAATCTTATTTACACAACAAAATCTTTCTATGTGCTTTGCTATGATAACGCAATCACAGCTAGACAACGAAATCTTTCAACGTGCTCTTGCTATGGTAATGCAATTACTGCTAGACAACGAAATTTTTCAAGATGCTCTTGCTATAGTAACGCAATCACAGCTAGACAACGAAATTTTTCTACATGCTCTTGCTATGGTAATTCAATCATAGCTAGAAAACAAAATCTTTCTATATGCTCTTGCTATAGTAACGCAATCACAGCTAGAGAACGAAAACTTTCTACATGATCTTGCTATGGTAATGCAATCACAGCTAGAGAACAAAATCTTTGTACATGCTGTTGCTATGGTAAAGCAGTCACAGCTAGACAACGAAATCTTTCTACATGCTCTTGCTCTAGTAACACAGTCACATTTACACACCAAAGTCTTTCTACGTGCTTTGCTCTGATAACGCAATCATAGCAAGACAACAAGATCATTCTACATGCTCTTGCTATGGTAACGCAATCACAGCTAGACAAAAAATCTTTCTACGTGCTCTTGCTATGGTAACGCAATCACAGCTAGACAAAAAATCTTTCTACGTGTTCTTGCTATGGTAACGCAATCACAGCTAGACAACAAAATCTTTCTACGTGCTCTTGCTATGGTAACGCAATCACAGATAGACGACAAAATCTTTCTACATGCTCTTGCTAGAGTAACGCAATCACATTTACACAACAAAATCTTTCTACATGCTCTTGTTATGGTAACGCAATCACAGCTAGACAACAAAATCTTTCTACGTGCTCTTGCTATAATAACGCAATCACAGGTAGACAACGAAATCTTTCTACATGCTCTTGCTATGGTAATTCAATCATAGCTAGACAACAAAATCTATCAACATGCTCTTGCTAAAGTAACGCAATCACAGCTAGACAACGAAAATTTTCTACATGCTCTTGCTATGGTAACGCAATCACAGCTAGACAACAGAATCTTTTTACGTGCTCTTGCTATGGTAATGCAATTACAGCTAGACAACGAAATCTTTCAAGATGCTCTTGCTATAGTAACGCAATCACAGCTAGAGAACGAAAACTTTCTACATGCTCTTGCTATGGTATCGCAACCACATTTGGGAAACAAAATCTTTCTACAACTTTTTGCTATTGTAACGCAATCACAGCTAGGCAACAAAAAATTTTCTACATGCTCTTGCTATGCTAATGCAATCACAGCTAGAGAACAAAAACTTTGTACATGCTCTTGTTATGGTAACGCAATCACAGCTAGACAAAAAAATCTTTCTACGTGCTCTTGCTAAGGTAACGCAATCACAGCTAGACAAAAAAATCTTTCTACGTGTTCTTGCTATGGTAACGCAATCACAGCTAGACAACAAAATATTTCTACATGCTCTTGCTATGGTAATGCAATCACAGCTAGAGAACAAAATCTTTGTACATGCTCTTGTTCTGGTAACGCAGTCACAGCTAGACAAAAAAATCTTTCGACGTGCTCTTCTTATGGTAACGCAATCACATTTACACAACAAAATCTTTCTACATGCTCTTGTTATGGTAACGCAATCACAGCTAGACAACAAAATCTTTCTACATGCTTTTGCTATGATAACACATTCACAGCTAGACAACAAAATCTTTCTTCATGCTCTTGCTATGGTAACGCAATCACATCTCGACAACAAAATCATTCCACATGCTCTTGCTATGGTAACGCAATCACATCTAGACAACAAAATCATTCCACATGCTCTTGCTATGGTAACGCAATCACAGCTAGGCAACAAAATCCTTCAACATGCTCTTGCTATAATAACGCAATTACAGTTAGGCAACCAAGTCCGTTAACATGCTCTTGCTATGGTAACGAAATCACAGCTGGACAAAATATTATTTCTACATGCTCTTGCTACGGTAACACAACTACAGCTAGGCAACAAAATCTTTCTACATCTTCTTGCTATGGTAACGCAATCACAGCCTGACAACGAAAACTTTCTACATGCTCTTGCTATAGTAACGCAATCTTATTTACACAACAAAATCTTTCTACGTGCTTTGCTATGTTAATGCAATTACAGCTAGACAACGAAAACTTTCTACATGCTCTTGCTATGGTATCGCAACCACAGTTAGGAAACAAAATCTTTCTACAACTTCTTGCTATTGTAACGCAATCACAGCTAGGCAACAAAAAATTTCTACATGCTCTTGCTATGGAAATGCAATCACAGCTAGAGAACAAAATCGTTGTACATGCTCTTGCTATAATAACGCAATCACAGCTAGACAACAAAATCTTTCAAAATGCTCTTGCTATAGTAACGCAATCACAGCCACAGCTATACAACGAAATCTTTCTACATGCTCTTGCTATGGTAAATCAATCATAGCTAGACAACAAAATCTATCTACATGCTCTTGCTATAGTAACGCAGTCACAGCTAGACAACGAAATATTTCTACATCCTCTTGCTATGGTAATTCAATCATAGCTAGACAACAAAATCTTTCTACATGCTCTTGCTATAGTAACGCAATCACAGCTAGAGAACGAAAACTTTCTACATGCTCTTGCTATGGTCTCGCAACCACAGTTGGGAAACAAAATCTTTCTACAACTTTTTGCTATTGTAACGCAATCACAGCTAGGCAACAAAAATTTTCTACATGCTCTTGCTATGCTAATGCAATCACAGCTAGAGAACAAAATCTTTGTACATGCTCTTGTTATGGTAACGCAGTCACAGCTAGACAACGAAATCTTTCTACATGCTCTTGCTCTAGTAATGCAGTCACATTTACACACCAAAGTCTTTCTACGTGCTTTGCTATGATAACGCAATCATAGCAAGACAACAAAATCTTTCTACGTGCTCTGGCTATGGTAACGCAATCACAGCTAGACAAAAAAATCTTTCTACGTGCTCTTGCTATGGTAACGCAATCACAGCTAGACAAAAAAATCTTTCTACGTGTTCTTGCTATGGTAACGCAATCACGGCTAGACAACAAAATATTTCTACGTGCTCTTGCTATGGTAACGCAATCACAGATAGACGACAAAATCTTTCTACATGCCCTTGCTAGAGTAACGCAATCACATTTACACAACAAAATCTTTCTACATGCTCTTGTTATGGTAACGCAATCACAGCTAGACAACAAAATCTTTCTACATGCTTTTGCTATGATAACACATTCACAGCTAGACAACAAAGTCTTTCTTCATGCTCTTGCTATGGTAACGCAATCACATCTAGACAACAAAATCATTCCACATGCTCTTACTATGGTAACGCAATCACATCTAGACAACAAAATCATTCCACATGCTCTTGCTATGGTAACGCAATCACAGCTAGGCAACAAAATCCTTCAACATGCTCTTGCTATAATAACGCAATCACAGGTAGGCAACCAAGTCCGTCAACATGCTCTTGCTATGGTAACGCAATCACAGCTGGACAAAATATTATTTCTACATGCTCTTGCTACGGTAACACAACTACAGCTAGGCAACAAAATCTTTCTACATCTTCTTGCTATGGTAACGCAATCACAGCCTGACAACGAAAACTTTCTACATGCTCTTGCTATAGTACCGCAATCTTATTTACACACCAAAGTCTTTCTACGTGCTTTGCTATAATAACGCAATCTTAGCAAGACAACAAAATCTTTCTACATGCTCTTGCTATGGCAACGCAATCAAAGCTAGACAACGAAATCTTTCAAGATGCTCTTGCTATAGTAACGCAATCACATTTACACAACAAAATCTTTCTACATGCTCTTGTTATGGTAACGCAATCACAGCTAGACAACAAAATCATTTCACATGCTCTTGCTATGGTAACGCAATCACAGCTAGGCAACAAAATCCTTCAACATGCTCTTGCTATAATAACGCAATCACAGGTAGGCAACCAAGTCCGTCAACATGCTCTTGCTATGGTAACGCAATCACAGCTGGACAATATATTATTTCTACATGCTCTTGCTACGGTAACACAACTACAGCTAGGCAACAAAATCTTTCTACATCTTCTTGCTATGGTAACGCAATCACAGCCTGACAACGAAAACTTTCTACATGCTCTTGCTATAGTAACGCAATCTTATTTACACAACAAAATCTTTCTACGTGCTTTGCTATGATAACGCAATCACAGCTAGACAACAAAATCTTTCTACGTGCTCTTGCTATGTTAATGCAATTACAGCTAGACAACGAAATCTTTCAAGATGCTCTTGCTATAGTAACGCAATCACATTTACACAACAAAATCTTTCTACATGCTCTTGTTATGGTAACGCAATCACAGCTAGACACCAAAATCTTTCTTCATGCTCTTGCTATGGTATCGCAACCACAGTTAGGAAACAAAATCTTTCTACAAATTCTTGCTATTGTAACGCAATCACAGCAAGGCAACAAAAACCTTCAACATGCTCTTGCTATGGTAACGCAATCACAGCTGGGCAACAAAGTCCTTCAACATGCTCTTGCTATGGTAACGCAATCACAGCTAGACAACAAAGTCTTTCTACATTCCCTTGTTATGGTAACGCAATCATAGCTAGACAACAAAATCTTTTAACATGCTCTTGCTATGGTAACGCAATCAGAGCTAGTCAACAAAATCTTTCTACGTGCTCTTGCTATGGTAATGCAATTACTGCTAGACAACGAAATTTTTCAAGATGCTCTTGCTATAGTAACGCAATGACAGCTAGACAACGAAATTTTTCTACATGCTCTTGCTATGGTAATTCAATCATAGCTAGAAAACAAAATGTTTCTATATGCTTTTGCTATAGTAACGCAATCACAGCTAGAGAACGAAAACTTTCTACATGCTCTTGCTATGGTATCGCAACCACAGTTAGGAAACAAAATCTTTCTACAACTTCTTGCTATTGTAACGTAATCACAGCTAGGCAACAAAAGTTTCTACATTCTCTTGCTATTGTAATGCAATCACAGCTAGAGAACAAAATCTTTGTACATGCTGTTGCTATGGTAAAGCAGTCACAGCTAGACAACGAAATCTTTCTACATGCTCTTGCTCTAGTAACGCAGTCACATTTACACACCAAAGTCTTTCTACGTGCTTTGCTCTGATAACGCAATCATAGCAAGACAACAAGATCTTTCTACATGCTCTTGCTATGGTAACGCAATCATAACTAGACAACAAAATCATTCTACGTGCTGTTGCTATGGTAACGCAATCACAGCTAGACAAAAAAATCTTTCTACGTGCTCTTGCTATGGTAACGCAATCACAGCTAGACAAAAAAATCTTTCTACGTGTTCTTGCTATGGTAACGCAATCACAGCTAGACAACAAAATCTTTCTACGTGCTCTTGCTATGGTAACGCAATCACAGATAGACGACAAAATCTTTCTACATGCTCTTGCTAGAGTAACGCAATCACATTTACACAACAAAATCTTTCTACATGCTCTTGTTATGGTAACGCAATCACAGCTAGAAAACAAAATCTTTCTACGTGCTCTTGCTATAATAACGCAATCACAGCTAGAGAACGAAAACTTTCTACATGCTCTTGCTATGGTATCGCAACCACAGTTAGGAAACAAAATCTTTCTACAACTTTTTGCTATTGTAACGCAATCACAGCTAGGCAACAAAAAATTTCTACATGCTCTTGCTATGGTAATGCAATCACAGCTAGAGAACAAAATCTTTGTACATGCTCTTGTTATGGTAACGCAGTCACAGCTAGACAACCAAAGTCTTTCTACGTGCTCTTGCTATGATAACGCAATCTTATAGCAAGACAACAAAATCTTTCTACATGCTCTTGCTATGGTAACGCAATCACAGCTAGACAACAAAATCTTTCTACGTGCTCTTGCTATGGTAACGCAATCACAGCTAGACAAAAAAATCTTTCTACATGCTCTTGCTATGGTAACGGAATCACAGCTAGACAACAAAATCTTTCTACATGCTCTTGCTATAGTAACGCAATCACATTTACACAACAAAATCTTTCTACATGCTCTTGTTATGGTAACGCAATCACAGCTAGACAACAAAATCTTTCTACATGCTTTTGCTATGATAACACATTCACAGCTAGACAACAAAATCTTTCTTCATGCTCTTGCTATGGTAACGCAATCACATCTAGACAACAAAATCTTTCTACATGCTCTTGCTATGGTAACGCAATCACAGCTAGGCAACAAAATCCTTCAACATGCTCTTGCTATGGTAACGCAATCACAGCTAGACAACGAAAATCTTTCTACATGCTCTTGCTATGGTAACGCAATCATAGCTAGACAACAAAATCTTTTAACATGCTCTTGCTATAGTAACGCAATCACAGCTAGACAACGAAAACTTTCTACATGCTCTTGCTATGGTATCGCAACCACAGTTAGGAAACAAAATCTTTCTACAACTTCTTGCTATGGTAACGCAATCACAGCTAGACAACAAAATCTTTTAACATGCTCTTGCTATGGTAACGCAATCACAGCTAGACAACAAAATCTTTCTACTTGCTCTTGCTAGAGTAACGCAATCACATTTACACAACAAAATCTTTCTACATGCTCTTGTTATGGTAACGCAATCACAGCTAGACAACAAAATCTTTCAACATGCTCTTGCTATAGTAACGCAATCACAGCTAGGCAACAAAATCCTTCAACATGCTCTTGCTATGGTAACGCAATCACAGGTAGGCAACAAAGTCCGGCAACATGCTCTTGCTATGGTAACGCAATCACAGCTGGACAAAATATTATTTCTACATGCTCTTGCTATGGTAACGCAATCACAGCTAGGCAACAAAATCTTTCTACATCTTCTTGCTATGGTAACGCAATCACAGCCTGACAACGAAAACTTTCTACATGCTCTTGCTATAGTAACGCAATCTTATTTACACAACAAAATCTTTCTATGTGCTTTGCTATGATAACGCAATCACAGCTAGACAACAAAATCTTTCTACGTGCTCTTGCTATGGTAATGCAATTACTGCTAGACAACGAAATTTTTCAAGATGCTCTTGCTATAGTAACGCAATCACAGCTAGACAACGAAATCTTTCTACATGCTCTTGCTATGGTAATTCAATCATAGCTAGACAACAAAATCTTTCTACATGCTCTTGCTATAGTAACGCAATCACAGCTAGAGAACGAAAACTTTCTACATGCTCTTGCTATGGTATCGCAACCACAGTTAGGAAACAAAATCTTTCTACAACTTTTTGCTATTGTAACGCAATCACAGCTAGGCAACAAAAAATTTCTACATGCTCTTGCTATGGTAATGCAATCACAGCTAGAGAACAAAATCTTTGTACATGCTCTTGCTATGGTAACGCAGTCACAGCTAGACAACGAAATCTTTCTACATGCTCTTGCTCTAGTAACGCAGTCACATTTACACACCAAAGTCTTTCTACGTGCTTTGCTATGATAACGCAATCATAGCAAGACAACAAAATCTTTCTACGTGCTCTTGCTATGGTAACGCAATCACAGCTAGACAAAAAAATCTTTCTACGTGCTCTTGCTATGGTAACGCAATCACAGCTAGACAAAAAAATCTTTCTACATGCTCTTGCTATGGTAACGCAATCACAGCTAGACAACAAAATCTTTCTACATGCTCTTGCTATGGTAACGCAATCACAGCTAGACAACAAAATCTTTCTACATGCTCTTGCTATAGTAACGCAATCACATTTACACAACAAAATCTTTCTACATGCTCTTGTTATGGTAACGCAATCACATCTAGACAACAAAATCATTTCTACATGCTCTTGCTATGGTAACGCAATCACAGCTAGGCAACAAAATCCTTCAACATGCTCTTGCTATAATAACGCAATCACAGGTAGGCAACCAAGTCCGTCAACATGCTCTTGCTATGGTAACGCAATCACAGCTGGACAAAATATTATTTCTACATGCTCTTGCTACGGTAACGCAACTACAGCTAGGCAACAAAATCTTTCTACATCTTCTTGCTATGGTAACGCAATCACAGCCTGACAACGAAAACTTTCTACATGCTCTTGCTATAGTAACGCAATCTTATTTACACAACAAAATCTTTCTACGTGCTTTGCTATGATAACGCAATCACAGCTAGACAACAAAATCTTTCTACGTGCTCTTGCTATGGTAATGCAATTACAGCTAGACAACGAAATCTTTCAAGATGCTCTTGCTATAGTAACTCAGTCACAGCTAGACAACGAAATTTTTCTACATGCTCTTGCTAAGGTAATTCAATCATAGCTAGAAAACAAAATCTTTCTACATGCTCTTGCTATAGTAACGCAATCACAGCTAGAGAACGAAAACTTTCTACATGCTCTTGCTATGGTATCGCAACCACAGTTAGGAAACAAAATCTTTCTACAACTTCTTGCTATTGTAACGCAATCACAGCTAGGCAACAAAAAATTTCTACATGCTCTTGCTATGGTAATGCAATCACAGCTAGAGAACAAAATCTTTGTACATGCTCTTGCTATGGTAACGCAGTCACAGCTAGACACCAAAGTCTTTCTACGTGCTTTGCTATGATAACGCAATCTTAGCAAGACAACAAAATCTTTCTACATGCTCTTGCTATGGCAACGCAATCAAAGCTAGACAACAAAATCTTTCTACATGCTCTTGCTATGGTAAATCAATCATAGCTAGACAACAAAATCTATCTACATGCTCTTGCTAAAGTAACGCAATCACAGCTAGACAACTAAAACTTTCTACATGCTCTTGCTATAGTAACGCAATCACATTTACACAACAAAATCTTTCTACATGCTCTTGTTATGGTAACGCAATCACAGCTAGACAACAAAATCTTTCTACATGCTTTTGCTATGATAACACATTCACAGCTAGACAACAAAATCTTTCTTCATGCTCTTGCTATGGTAACGCAATCACATCTAGACAAAAAAATCTTTCTACATGCTCTTGCTATGGTAACGCCATCACAGCTAGGCAACAAAATCCTTCAACATGCTCTTGCTATGGTAACGCAATCACAGCTAGACAACAAAGTCTTTCTACATTCTCTTGCTATGGTAACGCAATCATAGCTAGACAACAAAATCTTTTAACATGCTCTTGCTATGGTAACGCAATCACAGCTAGACAACGAAATCTTTCTACATGCTCTTGCTACGGTAATTCAATCATAGCTAGACAACAAAATCTTTCTACATGCTCTTGCTATAGTAACGCAATCACAGCTAGACAAAATATAATTTCTAAATGCTCTTGCTACGGTAACGCAACCACAGCTAGGCACCAAAATCTTTCTACATCTTCTTGCTATGGTAACGCAATCACAGCCTGACAACGAAAACTTTCTACATGCTCTTGCTATAGTAACGCAATCTTATTTACACAACAAAATCTTTCTATGTGCTTTGCTATGATAACGCAATCACAGCTAGACAACAAAATCTTTCTACGTGCTCTTGCTATGGTAATGCAATTACTGCTAGACAACGAAATTTTTCAAGATGCTCTTGCTATAGTAACGCAATCACAGCTAGACAACAAAATTTTTCTACATGCTCTTGCTATAGTAACGCAATCACAGCTAGAGAACGAAAACTTTCTACATGCTCTTGCTATGGTAACGCAATCACAGTTAGGAAACAAAATCTTTCTACAACTTCTTGCTATGGTAACGCAATCACAGCTAGACAACAAAATCTTTCTACATGCTCTTGCTATGGTAACGCAATCACAGCTAGACAACGAAATCTTTCAACATGCTCTTGCTATAGTAACGCAATCACAGCTATACAACGAAATCTTTCTACATGCTCTTGCTATGGTAATTCAATCATAGCTAGACAACAAAATCTTTCTACATGCTCTTGCTATGGTAACGCAATCACAGCTAGACAACGAAAATCTTTCTACATGCTCTTGCTATTGTAACGCAATCACAGCTAGACAACAGAATCTTTCTACGTGCTCTTGCTATGGTAGTGCAATTACAGCTAGACAACGAAATCTTTCAAGATGCTCTTGCTATAGTAACGCAATCACAGCTAGACAACGAAATTTTTCTACATGCTCTTGCTATGGTAACGCAATCATAGCTAGACAACAAAATCTTTCTACATGCTCTTGCTATAGTAACGCAATCACAGCTAGACAACAAAATCTTTCAACATGCTCTTGCTATGGTAACGCAATCACAGGTAGGCAACAAAATCTTTCTACATGCTCTTGCTATGGTAACGCAATCACAGCTAGACAAAATATTATTTCTACATGCTCTTGCTATGGTAACGCAATCACAGCTAGACAACAAAATCTTTCTACATGCTCTTGCTATGGTAACGCAATCACAGCTAGACAACGAAATCTTTCTACATGCTCTTGCTATAGTAACGCAATCTTATTTACACAACAAAATCTTTCTATGTGCTCTTGCTATGATAACGCAATCACAGCTAGACAACAAAATCTTTCTACGTGCTCTTGCTATGGTAACGCAATCACAGCTAGACAACAAAATCTTTCAACATGCTCTTGCTATAGTAACGCAATCACAGCTAGACAACGAAATCTTTCTACATGCTCTTGCTATGGTAATTCAATCATAGCTAGACAACAAAATCTATCTACATGCTCTTGCTAAAGTAACGCAATCACAGCTAGACAACGAAAACTTTCTACATGCTCTTGCTATAGTAACGCAATCACATTTACACAACAAAATCTTTCTACATGCTCTTGCTATGGTAACGCAATCACAGCTAGACAGCAAAATCTTTCTACAAGCTTTTGCTATGATAACGCATTCACAGCTAGACAACAAAATCTTTCTGAATGCTCTTGCTATGGTAACGCAATCACATCTAGACAAAAAAATCTTTCTACATGCTCTTGCTATGGTAACGCAATCACAGCTAGGCAACAAAATCTTTCAACATGCTCTTGCTATGGTAACGCAATCACAGCTAGGCAACAAAGTCCTTCAACATGCTCTTGCTATGGTAACGCAATCACAGCTAGACAACAAAGTCTTTCTACATTCTCTTGTTATGGTAACGCAATCATAGCTAGACAACAAAATCTTTTAACATGCTCTTGCTATGGTAACGCAATCACAGCTAGACAACGAAATCTTTCTACATGCTCTTGCTACGGTAATTCAATCATAGCTAGACAACAAAATCTTTCTACATGCTCTTGCTATAGTAACGCAATCACAGCTAGACAAAATATTATTTCTACATGCTCTTGCTACGGTAACGCAACCACAGCTAGGCACCAAAATCTTTCTACATCTTCTTGCTATGGTAACGCAATCACAGCCTGACAACGAAAAATTTCTACATGCTCTTGCTATAGTAACGCAATCTTATTTACACAACAAAATCTTTCTATGTGCTTTGCTATGATAACGCAATCACGGCTAGACAACAAAATCTTTCTACGTGCTCTTGCTATGGTAACGCAATCACAGCTAGACAACAAAATCTTTCTACGTGCTCTTGCTATGGTAACGCAATCACAGCTAGACAACGAAATCTTTCAAGATGCTCTTGCTATAGTAACGCAATCACAGCTAGACAACGAAATTTTTCTACATGCTCTTGCTATAGTAACGCAATCACAGCTAGAGAACGAAAACTTTCTACATGCTCTTGCTATGGTATCGCAACCACAGTTAGGAAACAAAATCTTTCTACAACTTCTTGCTATTGTAACGCAATCACAGCTAGGCAACAAAAACTTTCTACATGCTCTTGCTATGGTAATGCAATCACAGCTAGAGAACAAAATCTTTGTACATGCTCTTGCTATGGTAAAGCAGTCACAGCTAGACAACGAAATCTTTCTACATGCTCTTGCTCTAGTAACGCAGTCACATTTACACACCAAAGTCTTTCTACGTGCTTTGCATTGATAACGCAATCTTAGCAAGACAACAAAATCTTTCTACATGCTCTTGCTATGGTAACGCAATCAAAGCTAGACAACAAAATCTTTCTACGTGCTCTTGCTATAACAACGCAATCACAGCTAGACAACAAAATCTTTCAAAATGCTCTTGCTATAGTAACGCAATCACAGCTATACAACGAAATCTTTCTACATGCTCTTGCTATGGTAAATCAATCATAGCTAGACAACAAAATCTATCTACATGCTCTTGCTAAAGTAACGCAATCACAGCTAGACAACGAAAACTTTCTACATGCTCTTGCTATAGTAACGCAATCACATTTACACAACAAAATCTTTCTACATGCTCTTGTTATGGTAACGCAATCACAGCTAGACAACAAAATCTTTCTTCATGCTCTTGCTATGGTAACGCAATCACATCTAGACAAAAAAATCTTTCTACATGCTCTTGCTATGGTAACGCCATCACAGCTAGGCAACAAATTCCTTCAACATGCTCTTGCTATGGTAACGCAATCACAGCTAGACAACAAAGTCTTTCTACATTCTCTTGCTATGGTAACGCAATCATAGCTAGACAACAAAATCTTTTAACATGCTCTTGCTATGGTAACGCAATCACAGCTAGACAACGAAATCTTTCTACATGCTCTTGCTACGGTAATTCAATCATAGCTAGACAACAAAATCTTTCTACATGCTCTTGCTATAGTAACGCAATCACAGCTAGACAAAATATAGTTTCTACATGCTCTTGCTACGGTAACGCAACCACAGCTAGGCACCAAAATCTTTCTACATCTTCTTGCTATGGTAACGCAATCACAGCCTGACAACGAAAACTTTCTACATGCTCTTGCTATAGTAACGCAATCTTATTTACACAACAAAATCTTTCTATGTGCTCTTGCTATGATAACGCAATCACAGCTAGACAACAAAATCTTTCTACGTGCTCTTGCTATGGTAATGCAATTACTGCTAGACAACGAAATTTTTCAAGATGCTCTTGCTATAGTAACGCAATCACAGCTAGACAACAAAATTTTTCTACATGCTCTTGCTATAGTAACGCAATCACAGCTAGAGAACGAAAACTTTCTACATGCTCTTGCTATGGTATCGCAACCACAGTTAGGAAACAAAATCTTTCTACAACTTCTTGCTATTGTAACGCAATCACAGCTAGACAACAAAATCTTTCTACGTGCTCTTGCTATAATAACGCAATCACAGCTAGACAACAAAATCTTTCAACATGCTCTTGCTATAGTAACGCAATCACAGCTATACAACGAAATCTTTCTACATGCTCTTGCTATGGTAATTCAATCATAGCTAGACAACAAAATCTATCTGCATGCTCTTGCTAAAGAAACGCAATCACAGCTAGACAACGAAAATCTTTCTACATGCTCTTGCTATTGTAACGCAATCGCAGCTAGACAACAGAATCTTTCTACGTGCTCTTGCTATGGTAATGCAATCACAGCTAGACAACGAAATCTTTCAAGATGCTCTTGCTATAGTAACGCAATCACAGCTAGACAACGAAATTTTTCTACATCCTCTTGCTATGGTTATTCAATCATAGCTAGACAACAAAATCTTTCTACATGCTCTTGCTATAGTAACGCAATCACAGCTAGGCAACAAAATCCTACAACATGCTCTTGCTATGGTAACGCAATCACAGGTAGGCAACAAAGTCCGTCAACATGCTCTTGCTATGGTAACGCAATCACAGCTAGACAAAATATTATTTCTACATGCTCTTGCTACGGTAACGCAACTACAGCTAGGCAACAAAATCTTTCTACATCTTCTTGCTATGGTAACGCAATCACAGCCTGACAACGAAAACTTTCTACATGCTCTTGCTATAGTAACGCAATCTTATTTACACAACAAAATCTTTCTACGTGCTTTGCTATGATAACGCAATCACAGCTAGACAACAAAATCTTTCTACGTGCTCTTGCTATGGTAACGCAATCGCAGCTAGACAACAAAATCTTTCTACGTGCTCTTGCTATGGTAATGCAATTACAGCTAAACAACGAAATCTTTTAAGATGCTCTTGCTATAGTAACGCAGTCACAGCTAGACAACGAAATTTTTCTACATGCTCTTGCTATGGTAACGCAATCACAGCTAGAGAACGAAAACTTTCTACATGCTCTTGCTATGGTATCGCAACCACAGTTAGGAAACAAAATCTTTCTACAACTTCTTGCTATTGTAACGCAATCACAGCTAGGCAACAAAAAATTTCTACATGCTCTTGCTATAGTAATGCAATCACAGCTAGAGAACAAAATCTTTGTACATGCTCTTGCTATGGTAAAGCAGTCACAGCTAGACAACGAAATCTTTCTACATGCTCTTGCTCTAGTAACGCAGTCACATTTACACACCAAAGTCTTTCTACGTGCTTTGCTATGATAACGCAATCTTAGCAAGACAACAAAATCTTTCTACATGCTCTTGCTATGGTAACGCAATCAAAGCTAGACAACAAAATCTTTCTACGTGCTCTTGCTATAATAACGCAATCACAGCTAGACAACAAAATCTTTCTACATGCTTTTGCTATAGTAACGCAATCACAGCTATACAACGAAATCTTTCTACATGCTCTTGCTATGGTAATTCAATCATAGCTAGACAAAAAAATCTATCTACATGCTCTTGCTAAAGTAACGCAATCACAGCTAGACAACGAAAACTTTCTACATGCTCTTGCTATAGTAACGCAATCACATTTACACAACAAAATCTTTCTACATGCTCTTGTTATGGTAACGCAATCACAGCTAGACAACAAAATCTTTCTACATGCTTTTGCTATGATAACACATTCACAGCTAGACAACAAAATCTTTCTTCATGCTCTTGCTATGGTAACGCAATCACATCTAGACAAAACAATCTTTCTACATGCTCTTGCTATGGTAACGCCATCACAGCTAGGCAACAAAGTCTTTCTACATTCTCTTGCTATGGTAACGCAATCATAGCTAGACAACAAAATCTTTTAACATGCTCTTGCTATGGTAACGCAATCACAGCTAGACAACAAAATCTTTCTACATGCTCTTGCTACGGTAATTCAATCATAGCTAGACAACAAAATCTTTCTACATGCTCTTGCTAGAGTAACGCAATCACATTTACACAACAAAATCTTTCTACATGCTCTTGTTATGGTAACGCAATCACAGCTAGACAACAAAATCTTTCTACATGCTTTTGCTACGATAACACATTCACAGCTAGACAACAGAATCTTTCTTCATGCTCTTGCTATGGTAACGCAATCACATCTAGACAACAAAATCATTCCACGTGCTCTTGCTATGGTAACGCAATCACAGCTAGGCAACAAAATCCTTCAACATGCTCTTGCTATGGTAACGCAATCACAGGTAGGCAACAAAGTCCGTCAACATGCTCTTGCTATGGTAACGCAATCACAGCTAGACAAATTATTATTTCTACATGCTCTTGCTACGGTAACACAACTACAGCTAGGCAACAAAATCTTTCTACATCTTCTTGCTATGGTAACGCAATCACAGCCTGACAACGAAAACTTTCTACATGCTCTTGCTATAGTAACGCAATCTTATTTACACAACAAAATCTTTCTACGTGCTTTGCTATGATAACGCAATCACAGCTAAACAACAAAATCTTTTAACATGCTCTTGCTATGGTAACGCAATCACAGCTAGACAACGAAATTTTTCTACATGCTCTTGCTATGGTAATTCAATCATAGCTAGAAAACAAAATCTTTCTACATGCTCTTGCTATAGTAACGCAATCACAGCTAGAGAACAAAATCTTTCTACATGCTCTTGCTATAGTAACGCAATCACAGCTATACAACGAAATCCTTCTACATGCTCTTGCTATGGTAATTCAATCATAGCTAGACAAAAAAATCTATCTACATGCTCTTGCTAAAGTAACGCAATCACAGCTAGACAACGAAAACTTTCTACATGCTCTTGCTATAGTAACGCAATCACATTTACACAACAAAATCTTTCTACATGCTCTTGTTATGGTAACGCAATCACAGCTAGACAAAAAAATCTTTCTACATGCTCTTGCTATGGTAACGCCATCCCAGCTAGGCAACAAAATCCTTCAACATGCTCTTGCTATGGTAACGCAATCACAGCTAGGCAACAAAGTCCTTCAACATGCTCTTGCTATGGTAACGCAATCACAGCTAGACAACAAAGTCTTTCTACATTCTCTTGCTATGGTAACGCAATCACAGCTAGACAACAAAGTCTTTCTACATGCTTTTGCTATGGTAACGCAATCATAGCTAGACAACAAAATCTTTTAACATGCTCTTGCTATGGTAACGCAATCACAGCTAGACAACAAAATCTTTCTACATGCTCTTGCTACGGTAACGCAATCATAGCTAGACAACAAAATCTTTCTACATGCTCTTGCTATAGTAACGCAATCACAGCTAGACAAAATATTATTTCTACATTCTCTTGCTATGGTAACGCAATCACAGCCTGACAACGAAAACTTTCTACATGCTCTTGCTATAGTAACGCAATCTTATTTACACAACAAAATCTTTCTATGTGCTTTGCTATGATAACGCAATCACAGCTAGACAACAAAATCTTTCTACGTGCTCTTGCTATGGTAACGAAATCGTAGCTAGACAACAAAATCTTTCTACGTGCTCTTGCTATGGTAATGCAATTACTGCTAGACAACGAAATTTTTCAAGATGCTCTTGCTATAGTAACGCAATCACAGCTAGACAACGAAATTTTTCTACATGCTCTTGCTATGGTAATTCAATCATAGCTAGAAAACAAAATCTTTCTACATGCTCTTGCTATAGTAACGCAATCACAGCTAGAGAACGAAAACTTTCTACATGCTCTTGCTATAGTATCGCAACCACAGTTAGGAAACAAAATCTTTCAACAACTTCTTGCTATTGTAACGTAATCACAGCTAGGCAACAAACAATTTCTACATGCTCTTGCTATGGTAACGCAGTCACAGCTAGACAAAAAAATCTTTCTACATGCTCTTGCTATGGTAACGCAATCACAGCTAGACAAAAAAATCTTTCTACATGCTCTTGCTATGGTAACGCAATCACAGGTAGACAACAAAATCTTTCTACGTGCTCTTGCTATGGTAACGCAATCACAGCTAGACAACAAAATCTTTCTACGTGCTCTTGCTATGGTAACGCAATCGCAGCTAGACATTGAAATCTTTCAACAAGCTGTTGCTTTTGTAACGCAATCACAGCTAGACAACGAAATCTTTCTACATGCTCTTGCTATGGTAACGCAATCACAGCTAGACAACAAAATCTTTCTACATGCTCTTCCTACGGTAACGCAGCCACAGCTAGCCAGCAATATCTTTCTACAAGCTCTTGCTATGGTAACGCAATCACAGCTAGACAACAAAATCTTTCTACATGCTGTTGCTATGGTAACGCAATCACAGCTAGACAACCAAGCCTTTCTACATGCTCTTGCTATTGTAACGCAATCACAGCTAGACAACAAAATCTTTCTACATCCTCTTGCTATACTATCGCAATCACAATTAGACAACGAAACCTTTCTACATGCTTTTGCTATGGTAACGCAATCACAGCTAGACAACAAAAACTTTCTACATGCTCTTGCTATGGTAACGCAATCACAGCTAGACAACAAAATCTTTCTACATGCTCTTGCTATATTAACGCAATCACAGCTAGACAAAATATTATTTCTACGTGCTCTTGCTACGGTAATGCAACCACAGCTAGGCAACAAAATCTTTGTACATGCTCTTGCTATGATAACGCAATCATAGCTAGACAACAAAATCTTTCTACATGCTCTTGCTATGTAACGCAATCACAGCTACTCAACAAAATCTTTCTACGTGCTCTTGCTATGGTAACGCAATCACAGCTAGACAACAAAATCTTTCTACGTGCTCTTGCTATGGTAACGCAATCACAGCTAGACAACAAAATCTTTCTACATGCTCTTGCTATAGTAACGCAATCCCAGCTAGACTACAAAATCTTTCTACATGCTCTTGCTATCATAACGCAATCACAGCTAGACAACGAAATCTTTCTACATGCTCTTCCTATGGTAACGCAATCACAGATAGACAACAATATCTTTCTACATGCTCTTGTTATGGTAACGCATTCACAGCTAGACAACAAAATCTTTCTATATGCTCTTGCTATGGTAACGCAATCACAGGTAGACAACCAAGCCTTTCTACATGCTCTTGCTATTGTAACGCAATCACAGCTAGACAACAAAATCTTTCTACATCCTCTTGCTATACTAACGCAATCACAGTTAGACAACGAAACTTTTCTACATGCATTTGCTATGGTAACGCAATCACAGCTAGACAACAAAATCTTTCTACATGCTCTTGCTAAAGTAACGCAATCACAGCTAGACAAAATATTATTTCTACATGCTCTTGCAATGGTAACGCAACCACAGCTAGGCAACAAAATCTTTCTACATCTTCTTGCTATTATAACGCAATCACAGCTAGGCAACAAAATCTTTGTACATGCTCCTGCTATGGTTTCGCAATCACAGCTAGACAACAAAATCTTTCTACATGTTCTTGCTATTATAACGCAATCACAGCTAGGCAACAAAATCTTTGTACATGCTCTTGCTATGGTTTCGCAATCACAGCTAGACAACAAAATCTATGTACATGCTCTTGCTATGGTAACGAAATCACCGCCCAACAACGAAGTCTTTCTAAGTACTTTGCTATGGTAACGCAATCACAGCTAGACAACAAAATCTTTCTACGTGCTCTTGCTATGGTAACGCAATGGTAGCTAGACAACAAAATCTTTCTACATGCTCTTGCTATGGTAACGCAATCACAGCTAGACAAGAAAATCTTTCTATATGCTCTTGCTATGGTAACGCAATCACAGCTAGACAGCAAAATCTTTCTACATGCTCTTGCTATGGTAACGAAATCATAGCTAGACAACAAAATATTTCAACATGCTCTTGCTATGGTAACGCAATCACATCTAGACAAAAAAATCTTTCTACATGCTCTTGCTATGGTAACGCCATCCCAGCTAGGCAACAAAATCCTTCAACATGCTCTTGCTATGGTAACGCAATCACAGCTAGGCAACAAAGTCCTTCAACATGCTCTTGCTATGGTAACGCAATCACAGCTAGACAACAAAGTCTTTCTACATTCTCTTGCTATGGTAACGCAATCACAGCTAGACAACAAAGTCTTTCTACATTCTCTTGCTATGGTAACGCAATCATAGCTAGACAACAAAATCTTTTAACATGCTCTTGCTATGGTAACGCAATCACAGCTAGACAACGAAATCTTTCTACATGCTCTTGCTACGGTAATTCAATCATAGCTAGACAACAAAATCTTTCTACATGCTCTTGCTATAGTAACGCAATCACAGCTAGACAAAATATTATTTCTACATGCTCTTGCTACGGTAACGCAACCACAGCTAGGCACCAAAATCTTTCTACATCTTCTTGCTATGGTAACGCAATCACAGCCTGACAACGAAAACTTTCTACATGCTCTTGCTATAGTAACGCAATCTTATTTACACAACAAAATCTTTCTATGTGCTTTGCTATGATAACGCAATAACAGCTAGACAACAAAATCTTTCTACGTGCTCTTGCTATGGTAACGCAATCGTAGCTAGACAACAAAATCTTTCTACGTGCTCTTGCTATGGTAATGCAATTACTGCTAGACAACGAAATTTTTCAAGATGCTCTTGCTATAGTAACGCAATCACAGCTAGACAACGAAATTTTTCTACATGCTCTTGCTATGGTAATTCAATCATAGCTAGAAAACAAAATCTTTCTACATGCTCTTGCTATAGTAACGCAATCACAGCTAGAGAACGAAAACTTTCTACATGCTCTTGCTATAGTATCGCAACCACAGTTAGGAAACAAAATCTTTCAACAACTTCTTGCTATTGTAACGTAATCACAGCTAGGCAACAAACAATTTCTACATGCTCTTGTTATGGTAACGCAGTCACAGCTAGACAAAAAAATCTTTCTACGTGCTCTTGCTATGGTAACGCAATCACAGCTAGACAAAAAAATCTTTCTACGTGCTCTTGCTATGGTAACGAAATCAGAGGTAGACAACAAAATCTTTCTACGTGCTCTTGCTATGGTAACGCAATGATAGAAAATATTTCTACATGCTCTTGCTATGATAACGCGATCGCAGCTAGACATTAAAATCTTTCAACAAGCTGTGTCTTATGTAACGCAATCACAGCTAGTCGACGAAATCTTTCTACATGCTCTTGCTATGGTAACGCAATCACAGATAGACAACAGAATCTTTCTACATGCTCTTCCTACGGTAACACAGCCACAGCTAGCCAGCAATATCTTTCTACAAGCTCTTGCTATGGTAACGCATTCACAGCTAGACAACAAAATCTTTCTACATGCTGTTGCTATGGTAACGCAATCACAGCTAGACAACCAAGCCTTTCTACATGCTCGCTATTGTAACGCAATCACAGCTAGACAACAAAATCTTTCTACATCCTCTTGCTATACTATCGCAATCACAATTAGACAACGAAACCTTTCTACATGCTTTTGCTATGGTAACGCAATCACAGCTAGACAACAAAAACTTTCTACATGCTCTTGATATGGTAACGCAATCACAGCTAGACAACAAAATCTTTCTACATGCTCTTGCTATAGTAACGCAATCACAGCTAGACAAAATATTATTTCTACATGCTCTTGCTATGGTAACGCAATCACAGCTAGACCAAATATTATTTCTACGTGCTCTTACTACGGTAATGCAACCACAGCTAGGCAACAAAATCTTTCTACATCTTCTTGCTATGATAACGCAATCACGGCTAGGCAACGAAATCTTTGTACATGCCCTTGCTATGGTAACGCAATCACAGCTAGACAACAAAATATTTCTACGTGCTCTTGCTACGGTAACGCAATCACAGCTAGACAACGAAATCTTTCTACGTGCTCTTGGTATGGTAACGTAATCACAGCTAGACAACAAATACGTTCTACGTGCTCTTGCTATGGTAACGCAATCACAGCTAGACAACAAAATCTTTCTACGTGCTCTTGCTATGGTAACGCAATGATAGAAAATCTTTCTACATGCTCTTGCTAAGGTAACGCACTCACAGCTAGACAACAAAATATTTCTACATGCTCTTGCTATGGTAACGCAATCACAGCTAGACAACAAAATCTTTCTACATTCTCTTGCTGTGGTAACGAAATCATAGCTAGACAACAAAATCTTTCAACTTGCTCTTGCTATTTTAACGCAATCACAGCTAGAGAAGAAATTCTTTCTACATGCTCTTGCTATAGTAACGAAATCACATCTAGACTACAAAAACTTTCTACGTGCTCTTGCTATGATAACGCAATCACAGCTAGACAACGAAATCTTTCAACATGCTGTTTCTTATGTAACGCAATCACAGCTAGACGACAAAATCTTTCTACGTGCTCATGCTATGGTTACGCAATCACAGGTAGACAACAGAATCTTTCTACATGCTGTTGCTATGGTACCACAGTCTTAGGAAGACAACAAAATCTTTCTACAGGCTCTTGCTATGGTAACGCATTCACAGCTAGACAACAAAATCTTTCTACATGCTCTTGCTATGGTAACGCAAACACAGCTAGACAACAAAGCCTTTCTACATGCTCGCTATTGTAACGCAATCACAGCTAGGCAACAAAGTCCTTTAACATTCTCTTGCTATGGTAATGCAATCGTAGCTAGACAACAAAATCTTTCTACATGCTCTTGCTATCTTAACGCATTCACAGCTAGGCAACAAAATCTTTCTACATGCTCTTTCTATGGTAATGCAATCACAGCTAGACAACAAAATCTTTGTACATGCTCTTGCTATGATAACGCAATCATAGCTAGACAACAAAACATTTCTACGTGCTCTTGCTATGGTAACGCAATCACAGCTAGAGAACAAAATCTTTCTACGTGCTTTGCTATGGTAACGCAATCACAGCTAGACAACAAAATCTTTCTACATGCTCTTGCTATAGTAACGCCATCTCATCTAGACTACAAAATCTTTCTACATGATCTTGCTATGATAACGCAATCCCATCTAGACTACAAAATCTTTCTACATGCTCTTGCTATGGTAACGCATTCACAGCTAGACAACAAAATCTGTCTAAACGCTCTTGCTATGGTAACGCAATCACAGGTAGACAACCAAGCCTTTCTACATGCTCGCTAATGTAACGCAATCACAGCTAGACAACAAAATCTTTCTACATCCTCTTGCTATACTAACGCAATCACAGTTAGACAACGAAACTTTTCTACATGCATTTGCTATGGTAACGCAATCACAGCTAGACAACAAAATCTTTCTGCATGCTCTTGCTATAGTAACGCAATCACAGCTAGACAAAATATTATTTCTACATGCTCTTGCAATTATAACGCAACCACAGCTAGGCAACAAAATCTTTCTACATCTTCTTGCTATGGTAACGCAATCACAGCCAGGAAACAAAATCTTTGTACATGCTCTTGCTATGGTAATGCAATCACAGCTAGACAACAAAATCTATGTACATGCTCTTGCTATGGTAACGAAATCACCGCCCGACAACGAAATCTTTCTACATGCTCTTGCTATAGTAACGCAATCACATTTACACAACAAAATCTTTCTACGTGCTTTGCTATGTTAACGCAATCACAGCTAGACAACAAAATCTTTCTAGGTGCTCTTGCAATGGTAACGCAATCACAGCTAGACAACAAAATCTTTCTACGTGCTCTTGCTATGGTAACGCACTCACAGCTAGACAAGAAAATCTTTCTATATGCTCTTGCTATGGTAACGCAATCACAGCTAGACAGCAAAATCTTTCTACATTCTCTTGCTGTGGTAACGAAATCATAGCTAGACAACAAAATCTTTCAACATGCTCTTGCTATGGTAACGCAATCACAGCTAGACAAGAAATTCTTTCTACATGCTCTTGCTATAGTAACGCAATCACAGCTAGACAACGAAAACTTTCAACATGCTGTTTCTTATGTAACGCAATCACAGCTAGACGACAAAATCTTTCTACATGGTCTTTCTATGGTAACGCAATCACAGATAGACAACAGAATCTTTCTACATGCTCTTCCTATGTTAAAACAGTCACAGCTAGCCAATAATATCTTTCTACAGGCTCTTGGTATGGTAACGCAATCACAGCTAGACAACCAAGCCTTTCTACATGCTCGCTATTGTAACGCAATCACAGCTAGACACCAAATGTTTTTACATCCTCTTGCTATACTAACGCAATCACAGTTAGACAACGAAACCTTTCTACATGCTTTTGCTATGGTAACGCAATCACAGCTAGACAAAAAAATCTTTCTACATGCTTTTGATATGGTAACGCAATCACAGCTAGACAACAAAATCTTTCTACATGCTCTTGTTATAGTAACGCAATCACTACTAGACAAAATACTATTTCTACATGCTTTTGCAATGGTAACGCAACCACAGCTAGGCAACAAAATATTTCTACATCTTCTTGCTATGGTAACGCAATCACATCTAGGCAACAAAATGTTTCTACCTGCTGTTGCTATAGTAACGCAATCTTAGCTAGACAACGAAATTCTTCTACATGCTCTTTCTAAGGTAATTCAATCATAGCTAGACAACAAAATCTTTCTACATGCTCTTGCTATAGTAACGCAATCGCAGCTAGAGAACGAAAACTTTTTACATGATCTTGCTATGGTAACGCAACCACAGCTAGACGAAATATTATTTCTACATGCTCTTGCTACGGTAATGCAAAAACAGCTAGGCAACAAAATCTTTCTACATCTTCTTGCTATGATAACGCAATCACGGCTGGGCAACGAAATCTTTGTACGTGCCCTTGCTATGGTAACGCAATTACAGCTAGACAACAAAATCTTTCTACGTGCTCTTGCTTTGGTAAAGCAATCACAGCTAGACAACAAAATCTTTCTACGTGCTCTTGCTATGGCAACGCAATGATAGAAAATCTTTCTACATGCTCTTGCTATGGTAACGCAATCACAGCTAGACAATAAAATCTTTCTACATTCTCTTGCTGTGGTAACGAAATCATAGCTAGACAACAAAATCTTTCAACATGCTCTTGCTATGGTAACGCAATCACAGCTAGACAAGAAATTCTTTCTACATGCTCTTGCTATAGTAGCGCAATCACATCTAGACTACAAAATCTTTCTACATGATCTTGCTATGATAACGCAATCGCAGCTAGACAACGAAATCTTTCTACATGCTCTTCCTATGGTAACGCAATCACAGATAGACAAAAGAATCTTTCTACATGCTCTTCCTATGGTAACACAGTCACAGCTAGCCAACAATATCTTTCTACAGGCTCTTGCTATGGTAACGCATTCACAGCTAGACAACAAAACCTTTCTACATGCTCTTGCTATGGTAACGCAATCACAGCTAGACAACAAAATCTTTCTACATGCTCTTGCTATAGTAACGCAATCACAGCTAGACAAAATATTATTTCTACATGCTCTTGCAATTGTAACGCAACCACAGCTAGGCAACAAAATCTTTCTACATCTTCTTGCTATGGTAACGCAATCACAGCCAGGCAACAAAATCTTTGTACATGCTCTTCTATGGTAATGCAATCACAGCTAGACAACAAAATCTATGTACATGCTCTTGCTATGGTAACGAAATCACCGCCCGACAACGAAATCTTTCTACATGCTCTTGCTATAGTAACGCAATCACAGCTTACACAACAAAATATTTCTACGTGCTCTTGCTATGGTAACGCAATCACAGCTAGACAACAAAATCGTTCTAGGTGCTCTTGCTATTTTAACGCAATCACAGCTAGACAACAAAATCTTTCTACATTCTCTTGCTGTGGTAACGAAATCATAGCTAGACAACAAAATCTTTCAACATGCTCTTGCTATGGTAACGCAATCACAGCTAGACAAGAAATTCTTTCTACATGCTCTTGCTATAGTAACGCAATCACAGCTAGACAACGAAAACTTTCTACATGCTCTTGCTATAGTAACGCAATCCCATCTAGACTACAAAATCTTTCTACATGATCTTGCTATGATAACGCAATCTCATCTAGACTACAAAATCTTTCTACATGATCTTGCTATGATAACGCAATCCCATCTGGACTACAAAATCTTTCTACATGCTCTTGCTATGGTAACGCAATCACAGCTAGACAAGAAAATCTTTCTACATCCTCTTGCTATACTAACGCAATCACAGTTAGACAACGAAACTTTTCTACATGCATTTGCTATGGTAACGCAATCACAGCTAGACAGCAAAATCTTTCTACTTGCTCTTGCTATAGTAACGCAATCAGAGCTAGACAAAATATTATTTCTACATGCTCTTGCAATGGTAACGCAACCACAGCTAGGCAACAAAATCTTTCTACATCTTCTTGCTATTATAACGCAATCACAGCTAGACAACAAAATCTATGTACATGCTCTTGCTATGGTAACGAAATCACCGCCCAACAACGAAATCTTTCTACATGCTCTTGCTATAGTAGCGCAATCACATTTACACAACAAAATCTTTCTAAGTGCTTTGCTATGGTAACGCAATCACAGCTAGACAACAAAATCTTTCTACGTGCTCTTGCTATGGTAACGCAATGGTAGCTAGACAACAAAATCTTTCTACGTGCTCTTGCTGTGGTAACACAATGGTAGCTAGACAACAAAATCTTTCTACGTGCTCTTGCTATGGTAACGCACTCACAGCTAGACAAGAAAATCTTTCTATATGCTCTTGCTATGGTAACGCAATCACAGCTAGACAGCAAAATCTTTCTACATTCTCTTGCTGTGGTAACGAAATCATAGCTAGACAACAAAATCTTTCAACATGCTCTTGCTATGGTAACGCAATCACAGCTAGACAAGAAATTCTTTCTACATGCTCTTGCTATAGTAACGCACTCACAGCTAGACAAGAAAATCTTTCTATATGCTCTTGCTATGATAACGCAATCACAGCTAGACAACGAAAACTTTCAACATGCTGTTTCTTATGTAACGCAATCACAGCTAGACGACAAAATCTTTCTATATGCTCTTGCTATGGTAACGCAATCACAGATAGACAACAGAATCTTTCTACATGCTCTTCCTATGGTAACATAGGCACAGCTAGCCAATAATATCTTTCTACAGGCTCTTGGTATGGTAACGCAATCACAGCTAGACAACCAAGCCTTTCTACATGCTCGCTATTGTAACGCAATCACAGCTAGACACCAAATGTTTTTACATCCTCTTGCTATACTAACGCAATCACAGTTAGACAACGAAACCTTTCTACATGCTTTTGCTATGGTAACGCAATCACAGCTAGACAACAAAATCTTTCTACATGCTTTTGATATGGTAACGCAATCACAGCTAGACAACAAAATCTTTCTACATGCTCTTGTTATAGTAACGCAATCACTACTAGACAAAATACTATTTCTACATGCTTTTGCAATGGTAACGCAACCACAGCTAGGCAACAAAATATTTCTACATCTTCTTGCTATGGTAACGCAATCACATCTAGGCAACAAAATGTTTCTACATGCTGTTGCTATAGTAACGCAATCTTAGCTAGACAACGAAATTCTTCTACATGCTCTTTCTATGGTAATTCAATCATAGCTAGACAACAAAATCTTTCTACATGCTCTTGCTATAGTAACGCAATCGCAGCTAGAGAACGAAAACTTTCTACATGATCTTGCTATGGTAACGCAACCACAGCTAGACCAAATATTATTTCTACATGCTCTTGCTACGGTAATGCAAAAACAGCTAGGCAACAAAATCTTTCTACATCTTCTTGCTATGATAACGCAATCACGGCTGGGCAACGAAATCTTTGTACGTGCCCTTGCTATGGTAACGCAATTACAGCTAGACAACAAAATCTTTCTACGTGCTCTTGCTTTGGTAAAGCAATCACAGCTAGACAACAAAATCTTTCTACGTGTTCTTGCTATGGTAACGCAATGATAGAAAATCTTTCTACGTGCTCTTGCTATGGCAACGCAATGATAGAAAATCTTTCTACATGCTCTTGCTATGGTAACGCAATCACAGCTAGACAATAAAATCTTTCTACATTCTCTTGCTGTGGTAACGAAATCATAGCTAGACAACAAAATCTTTCAACATGCTCTTGCTATGGTAACGCAATCACAGCTAGACAAGAAATTCTTTCTACATCCTCATGCTATACTAACGCAATCACAGTTAGACAAAGAAACTTTTCTACATGCTTTTGCTATGGTAACGCAATCACAGCTAGACAACAAAATCTTTCTACATGCTCGCTATTGTAACGCAATCACAGCTAGACAACAAAATACTTTAACATGCTCTTGCTATGGTAACGCAATAACAGCTAGGCAACAAAGTCCTTTAACATGCTCTTGCTATGGTAACGCAATCAACGCTAGGCAATAAAGTTCTTTAACATTCTCTTTCTATGGTATTGCAATCCCAGCTAGACAAAAAAATCTATCTACATGCTCTTGCTATGGTAACGCATTCACAGCTAGACAACAAAATCTTTCTACATGCTCTTGGTATGGTAACGCAACCACAGCTAGGCAACAAATATTTTCTACATCTTCTTGCTATGGTAACGCGATCACAGCTAGGCAACAAAATCTTTCTACATGCTCTTTCTATGGTAATGCAATCACAGCTAGACAACAAAATCTTTGTACATGCTCTTGCTATGATAATGCAATCATAGCTAGACAACAAAACATTTCTACATGCTCTTGCTATGTAACGCAATCACAGCTACTCAACATAATCTTTCTACGTGCTCTTGCTATGGTAACGCAATCACAGCTAGAGAACAAAATCTTTCTACGTGCTTTGCTATGGTAACGCAATCACAGCTAAAAACAGCTAGGCAACAAAATCTTTCTACATCTTCTTGCTATGATAACGCAACGAAAACTTTCAACATGCTGTTTCTTATGTAACGCAATCACAGCTAGACGACAAAATCTTTCTACATGCTCTTGCTATGGTAACGCAATCACAGATAGACAACAGAATCATTCTACATGCTCTTCCTATGGTAACACAGTCACAGCTGGCCAATAATATCTTTCTACAGGGTCTTGGTATGGTAACGCAGTCACAGCTAGACAACCAAGCCTTTCTACATACTCGCTATTGTAACGCAATCACAGCTAGACACCAAATGTTTTTACATCCTCTTGCTATACTAACGCAATCACAGTTAGACAACGAAACTTTTCTACATGCTTTTGCTATGGTAACGCAATCACAGCTAGACAACAAAATCTTTCTACATGCTTTTGATATGGTAACGCAATCACAGCTAGACAACAAAATCTTTCTACATGCTCTTGTTATAGTAACGCAATCACTACTAGACAAAATACTATTTCTACATGCTTTTGCAATGGTAACGCAACCACAGCTAGGCAACAAAATATTTCTACATCTTCTTGCTATGGTAACCCAATCACGGCTGGGCAACGAAATCTTTGTACATGCCCTTGCTATGGTAACGCAATTACAGCTAGACAACAAAATCTTTCTACGTGCTCTTGCTATAGTAACGCAATCGCAGTTAGACAACGAAACCTTTCTACGTGCTTTTGCTATGGTAACGCAATCACAGCTAGACAACAAAATCTTTCTACATGCCCTTTGATATGGTAACGCAATCAGAGCTAGACAACAAAATCTTTCTACATGCTCTTGCTATAGTAACGCAATCACAGCTAGACAAAATATTATTTCTACATGCTCTTGCTATGGTAATGCTATCACAGCTAGACAACAAAATCTTTCCACATGCTCTTTGCTATTTTAACGCAATCACAGCTAGACAAGAAATTCTTTCTACATGCTCTTGCTACAGTAACGCAATCACATCTAGACTACAAAATCTTTCTACGTGCTCTTGCTATGATAACGCAATCACAGCTAGACAACGAAATCTTTCAACATGCTGTTTCTTATGTCACGCAATCACAGCTAGACGACAAAATCTTTCTACATGCTCTTGCAATGGTAACGGAATCACAGATAGACAACAGAATCTTTCTACATGCTCTTGGTATGGCACCACAGTCACAGCTAGACAACAAAATCTTTCTACAGGCTCTTGCTATGATAACGCATTCACAGGTACACAATAAAATCTTTCTACATGCTCTTGCTATGGTAACGCAATCACAGTTAGAAAACAAAGCCTTTCTCTATGCTCGCTATTGTAACGCAATCACAGCTAGACAACAAAATCTTTCTACATCCTCTTGCTATAGTAACGCAATCACAGTTAAACAACGAAACCTTCCTACATGCTTTTGCTATGGTAAAGCAATCACAGCTAGACAACAAAATCTTTCTACATGCTCTTACTATGGTAACGCAATCACAGCTAGACAAAAAATCTTTCTACATGCTCTTGCTATAGTTACACAATCACAGCTAGACAAAATATTATTTCTACATGCTCTTGCAATGGTAACGCATTCACAGCTAGGCAACAAAATCTTTCTACACCTTCTTGCTATAATAACGCAATCACAGCTAGGCAACAAAATATTTCTACATGCTCTTGCTTTCGTAATGCAATCACAGCTAGACAACAAAATCTTTCTACATGCTCTTGCTATGGTAACGCAATCACAGCTAGACAACAAAATCTTTCTACATGCTCTTGCTATAATAACGCATTTACATTTAAACAAAAAGCTTTCTACATGCTCTTGTTAGGGTAACGCAATCACAGCTAGACAACAAAATCTTTCTACATGCTGTTGCTATGATAACTAAATCACAGCTATACAAGAAAATCTTTCTACATGCTCTTGCTATGGTAACGCAATCACAGCTAGGCAACAAAATCCTTTAACATGCTCTTGCTATGGTAACGCCATCAACGCTAGGCAATAAAGTCCTTTAACATTCTCTTTCTATGGTAACGCAATCCCAGCTAGACAAAAAATCTATCTACATTCTCTTGCTATGGTAACGCATTCACAGCTAGACAACAAAATCTTTCTACATGCTCTTGGTATGGTAACGCAACCACAGCTAGGCAACAAAAATTTTCTACATTTTCTTGCTATGGTAACGCAATCACAGCTAGGCAAGAAAATCTTTCTACATGCTCTTGCTTTGGTTATGCAATCACAGCTAGTCAACAGAATCTTTCTACGTGCTCTTGCTATGGTAACGCAATCACAGCTGGAGAACACAATCTTTCTACGTGCTTTGCTATGGTAACGCAATCACAGCTAGACAACAAAATCTTTCTTCGTGCTGTTGCTATGGTAGCGCAATGATAGCTAGACAACATAACCTTTCTAAATGTTCTTGCTATGTTAACGCATGCACAGCTAGACAACGAAATCTTTCTACATTCTCTTGCTATGGTAACGCAATCATAGCTAGAATACAAAATCTTTCAACATGCTCTTGCTATGGTAACGCAATCACAGCTAGAGAACAAAATCTTTCTACATGCTCTTGCTATAGTAACGCAATCCCATCTAGACTACAAAATCTTTCTACATGCTCTTGCTATAGTAACGCAATCACAGCTAGAAAACGAAATCTTTCTACATGCTCTTGCTATGGTAATTCAACCACAGCTAGGCAACAAAATCTTTCTACATGCTCTTGCTATGGTAACGCAATCACAGCCTGACAACGAAATCTTTCTACATGCTCTTGCTATAGTAACGCAATCACAGCTAGACAACGAAATTTTTCTACATGCTCTTGCTATGGTAATTCAATCATAGCTAGACAACAAAATCTTTCTACATGCTCTTGCTATAGTAACGCAATCACAGCTAGAGAACGAAAACTTTCTACATGCTCTTGCTATGTTATCGCAACCACAGTTAGGCCACAAAATCTTTCTACTACTTCTTGCTATGATAACGCTATCACAGCTAGGCAACAAAAAATTTCTACTTGCTCTTGCTATGGTAATGCAATCACAGCTTTAGAAAAAATTTTGTACATGCTCTTGCTATGTTAACGCAGTCACATTTACACACCAAAGTCTTTCTACGTGCTTTGCTATGATAACGCAATCATAGCTAGACAAAAAAATCTTTCTTCGTGCTCTTGCTATGGTAACGCAATCACAGCTAGACAACAAAATCTTTCTACATGCTCTTGCTATGGTAACGCAATCATAGCTAGGCAACAAAATGTTTCTACATGCTCTTGCTATGATAACACATTCACATCTAGACAACAAAATATTTCTACATCTTCTTGCTATGTTAACGCAATCACAGCTAGACAACAAAATCTTTCTACATGCTCTTGCTATAGTAACGCAATCACAGCTAGACAAGAGAATTTTTCTACATGCTCTTGCTATAGCATTGCAATCATCGCTAGACAACAAAATCTTTTTACATGCTCTTGGTGATGAGTCACAGTGCAGTCCATAGCTTACTGCACCATTGTCTTGGTAGTAACTTTTTCAAGATGCCAGCGATCATTTAATTTTTACTACACTAGTACAATTTACCACTTATTTTAGAGATCTCTGATGAAATGCATGGTAATGTGCTTTGGTTATGTCTTATCTGATGACTATAAATTTATAGCAGAGTTCGGGCGCGCTGCTTCACAATATGTTGAATTATTTACCAGCTTCTTTTCTTTTTGCTTGCGTCTTCTTAAATCTGTATACATGGTGTGATGTTTCTTCAGCCTTTCTTTATCACATTCAACACAGTTTTGAGTGAGATAGCCTTTAAATTCTGCTACGGTGATCAACGGCCATAGTGGGTCCTGACTATTGTTAGCATTGTTTTTAATTTGTTAGTTTTCTCTGTAAAACGTTGTCTCAGATTTTCTGTGGCTTTACCTTTGTTACTTGTTAAATATGTGCAAGCGAATCTTAAATAATCGTCGAAGAAAAATATGAAAGAGCTTACCCTCCAGGAGGTGCTGCTTATGCAGCTAGTATCACTTCTAGGGAAGTCACAGAATAAGCGGTCTGAATTACGATTTTTCAGATAAAACCACTCTTTAATATTTAAAAAATGATGTTAAAAACACATTAAAAACATTAAATAGGGACGACGTCTTTCGGTGATCGCATCGGTCCCTTCATCAGGTCATATACACTGAGCAATAGAAATGAAAAGTTGGGTGACTTAAATACAGAATGAAGATGTCATAATAAAAGTACACTACGCGTGTCAAAGAATCAGATTTACATAAAGTGGATACACCAATTAAAGTTCTGAACAACTTGAAGTTATGGTTCCGGTGTCGTCATTACAACATTTAGGTCCAAACTTGTAAATACATAAGCTTTCAGAGAATAGAGTAGCAAAGTGTGTTGTTGGAGCCGAAAGGATAGTACTGTAGTAATATTCCATAGTGGCTCGTGATTACCTTCCGAGCATAATCTGGATAATGCCGTAGCAGAGGAATTTGTCCTTAAATTGTATTTGTGTTCATATATTCGGCATTTTAAATTACGAAATGTAGAACCTATATATGCAGAGTCTCTTTCATTAGAGTCTATGGTCCTTAATGGAATGGCGTAAACTCCGTGACGATAGTCCTAATTCATTATACCTCTGTCATTTCTTATTTGCGATATTAGATTACAAGTTTTTACTCCAAAACTCATATCATACCTCTTACAAATGTTCTTAAGAATATTGAAAACTTTAACATATTGTTATTGGCCCTATATACTTAACTGGGGTTCTGTCACGGGTAAGGGTTGAGGCAGGTAATTCAGTTGAACGGCAAATTAAGTTGTTAATGATATGGTTAATGGTAACCATAAGTCCTGGCGAATTCTTTTATTTTTGAAATTTCCAGATCTCAAAGACGATTATTGGACGAATGAGTTATAGCCCGGTGTAAGAAAAATATTGAGGGCAGAAATTTTATATTTAATTGGATGTGCTGAATCAAAAGGAATTAAGCAATTGGCAGAAGTAGGTTTTGAATAAACAGAGTAAATAATGGTTTTATCTCCTGTGTCCCGTTGTAAGAAAAATTCCAGAAATGCTATGGAACATTTTTGTTCAAATTCGACGGAAAGTTTAATAGAAGGATATCGCAATGAAAGCCTATTGGCGAAATCGACTAGTTCATCGCAACTGGAGGGCCAAAAAAACAGTATATCGTCAACGTAACGAATATACAAAAGTGGTTTAGTGGGGGAGGATTGAACAACATTGATTCAATCCTCCCCACTAAACCACTTTAATTTTGGTCGCTCAACACAAAAATCACAGTTAAAATACTCTCCCAGCTCAAATTTCCCAGTAAATCGACCATTGGTCTTTCACATATACACTGAGTGGCCACTTTATTATGACCACCTGGCAGTTTTAAGCAAATGAACTATGGCTGCACGCTGTTGCCGCCAGAGGGCGAGGCTGGTATAAAAAGGGAAAGCTTAGTGCTTGCGACAGTAGTAGCAGTGGTTTTTGGGTGACGAGATGGGTAAAAAATGCGATTTTACGGACTTTCAACGTGGGATGATTGTAGGAGGTCGGAGCCATGGAGCGAGTATCACCAAAACCGCCGCATTCGGGAAATGTTCCGGAGAAGCTGTTGTTAAAGTGTTTAAAGACTGGACTGTCAGCCAAAAAACTGGATCTCTACGTGCAACGTGTGGTCGTCATCGACTAGTGACTGCTCGGGCGGAACGGAGAGTATCCAGACAGGTAACAGACAACAGAAGTGCAACAGTGCAGCAAATTACAGACCATCTTAATCAAGGAATCCCCCAAATGATCTCTGCACGCATTGTTCGCCGTACACTGCATCGGATGGGATATGGCAGCCGAAGGCCTGTTCGAACACCTTTGCTGTCTGCAGTTAACAAGAGAAAACGTCTCCAGTTCACACAGTATCACAAGGATTGGACAGTCGATAATTGGAAACAAATTAGGTGGTCCAATGAATCACGTTTTCAGTTGCACCATGCCGAAGGCCGAGTGAGAATTTGGCGGAAACAGCACGAACGCATGGACCCCAAATGCATTGCTACAACCCTTCAAGCTGGTGGAGGCAACGTTATGGTTTGGGGAATGTTTTCCTGGCATGCTTTGGGCCCTTTAATTCGTGTTGATCAACGTTTGACTGGCACATCATATCTAAACATCGTTGCGGACCAAGTGCATCCAGTCATGTCGATGGTTTATCCCAATGGCGATGGCTACTTTAAACAAGATAATGCGTCCTGCTATTGAGCTCGTATTGTACAGGATTGGTTTCAGGAACATGCCGGTGAGTTTACTTTGCTTAGGTGGCTCCCACAATCTCCAGAACTCAACCCCATTGATAATTTGTGGGATGAAGTTGAACGAGCCATCAGACAGCTGGATTCATAACCGTGCAATCTCACACTCCTGGAAAGTGCTATTCATCAAGCATGGTCTCAGATTCCACAAACCACATATCAACATCTCGTGGAGTCCATGCCACGAAGAATCGACGCAGGATTTAAGGCAAAAGGTGGCCCAACGAAGTACTAAGGGGTGGTCATAATAAAGTGGCCACTTAGTGTATATTATATCAATGGGATTTTATAATAGTAACACTCATAAGTCAGCTCGGCAAATGTTAAATTGTGGTCCTGGTGAGTTGATTAACGAGGCGAAGACTCGTGAATCACGTATGTAATCATAGCAAAGAAGCTGTTGGAACCGGATCCATTCAGTTTCTTTTGTTCCCAGGAGCATATGTATCAAACTGTGTCAGTTTTATCGCACTGCGTGTTTCTGTTAGAGTGTTGATTAGTGAATTCATTTAAATAAGATAATTTTATTTCATTCACGTTTTATTGTGTTTCTGTTCGAGTGTTGGCTTTCACTACAGTGACAATGCCCCACAAATGCATTAACAATCTAGATAACTGTTGTTTTATTCGTGGTGACGTGATTTGTGGCTCCAGGAAGCGACCATTGACTCCAGCTGTGAAAAAAAGTACATTTCATGTATTTTGGGTGTCGTGTGGGAGACCAAGATAAATCTTGGGCTCCACATGTGTGCTGTACGGCATGTTCATCAACTCTGAATGCTTGGATGCATAGGAAGAAAGTCTCAAGGTGCTTTGCTGTGCCCGCCATTTGGCGTGAACCAACAAACCACTCAACCGATTGCTATTTCTGCATGATACCTCCTTTGAAGAAAGGAATAAATACGAAGATGAAGAGAAATATTGAATACCCTAATACCATCCGTTATTCGCCCAGTGGCCCATGTAGAGAGATTGCCGGTTCCTGATCCCCCAGTTAACGTTCAGGCAAGTAGTGATATCGATGATGGTGAACTTATAGAATCAGTTGATATACAAGCTCATCCATCCACCAGTGATGCGGATCCTATATATGTGCCACCATCTTCCTCCAGTGAACCACACAGAATCACACAATGTGAACTTAGTGATCTCATTAGGCATTTGGAGCTGCCAAAGTGTAAAGCTGAACTGTTAGCATCACGATTGCAACAGCGGAACCTTCTTGCCGATACAGCAAGATTGTTTTTTTTCCTGATCGTCAGAAACAACTGGAAGGCTATTTTAGCAGTGAAGATGAACTAACATTCTGCAAAAATGTTGAAGGTGTGATACAGGAACTAAACATTCTGTACAAAGCAGACGAGAAGAGACTCTTCATAGATGTATACAAAACAAGCCTTTAGGCTGTACTACTACATATTAGTAACAAAAGGCCTTCTATCCCTGTTGCATATGCAGCCTTAGCTAAAGAAAGTTATACCATGTTAAAACATGTTCTAAGCATCATCAGCTACAGTAAACATGAATATCTGATATGTGCAGATTTCAAAGTTATTGTGATTTTTCTTGGCTTGCAATGAGGGTACACAACGTACTCTTGCTATATCTGCGAGTGGGATAGCCGCGCAAGAGATCTACATTACAAACAGAATGAAAGGCCTCGACGAACAGCTTTTTCCTGGCACAAAAAATGTTGAATACGAACGTCTGGTGAAGGCAAGCAAAATTATTCTGTCACCATCGCCCATAAAACTGGGGCCCATAAAGACATTTGTAAAGGCTGTGAACAAGAATCAATCTGCATTTCAGTACTTGTGCCAAAATTTCCCACGACTAAGTACTGAGAAGATCAAACAAGGAATATTCATTGGACCACAGATACGCCAGCTCTTGGGAGACCAACAGTTTGAGTGTATTCTTAATAGTGATTAGCAACATGCTTGGCAATTTTTCGGAATGTTGCAACATTGTTCTTGGGAAGCAAGAGGGCTGAAAATTACATGGACCTTGTGGATGAACTATAACGTGCTTATGAAAAACTTGGCTGCAACATGACACTCAAGATGCACTTCCTACATTCACATATCGATGTCTTCCCTGAGAACTGTGATTTCAGTGATGAACATGGGGAGCGATTCCACCAGGACATTTCTGCAATGGAACAACGATACAAAGGAAAGTGGAATGCTGCAATGTTAGCAGATTTTTGCTAGATGCTCCAGAGAGATGCATAGGACGTTCACCACAAGCGGCAGGCAAAACATCAACGCGTATAAAGTAGGCGAATTCGTTAAATTGTATTCCTAGTATTTGGACATCCCATTGAAATATACTGTTGGCCACCCAAAATGCAACACCAAGAAGAACACGAGATAGCAAAGCCAGATTTACTGGACACATAACAACAAATGCAAAGATGAAACGATTGAGCTTACAGGCCCGTGCGACTTGCGGAACACGCAGACATCAATAGTTCGTGTGGCTCCCATGGCTGGCAATAACGGCCGCTACACGTCGCAGCATCGAACGAAAGAGGTTTTGGATGTGGGCTTGGGGTATGTCGGTTCAGGCTGCTTCCACACGTTGCCACAGTTTATCAGGCGTAGCTGCGGGTGGTGCATGCCGGGCCACTCGGTTGCCGATCAGCGACCAGACGTGTTCGATGGGCGGCATATCGGGAGAACAGGCGGGCCACGGCAGCAGTGACACCTGGTGGGCCGTGAATAATTGTTGCACGATGCATGCCACGTGCGGGCGCGCATTGTCCTGCTGAAACGTGGCCGCTGGCAGGTCCTGCAGGTAAGGGAGGACTACAGGCTCCAAAACGTCGGAGATGTAGCGGTGGCTGTTGATTTTACTGGCGACGCGTACCGGAGGGGTGCGGGTGTCATATCCAATTGCGCCCCAAACCATAACGCCAGGCGACGGACCGGTATGGCGATGCGTAATGCAGGCGTCATACAATCTCTCGCCGCGGTGCCGCCACACGCGGATCCGACCATCGTGGTGTTGCAGGCAGAAGCGAACTCCGAAACGTGCTGGAATGAGTGCCGTATTCTGCTACAAGGCATCAGGAAGCTTCCCACGCCACACTTTTACTACTTACACCCCGTCTTCTGTGCACCCTTCTTATAGTGCTTCTCGGTGGGGTGCCGGGCGCACATTATTTACATATGCCCTGCAATGCTAATCGTTTGCATGTCTTCCCGCGGGCGATGCATGCTGCAAATTTCAAGCCAATCGGATGCTTCCTTCTTGGTGTTGCATTTTGGGTGGCCAGCAGTGTATATGTAATATATACAAAATATAAATGGTCAAATTTATCCGGAACCGTAGCTAAGAGAGGAATTTTACTGTTATTTTCGTGTTCAGCGCCCAAAAATCTATAAAGGAAAACCACTTCCATTCTTGCGAAAATTTAATTGTTGAACAGTGTAATTTTCGCTATTTAGCATTACGATGGAAAATATTCGATTGGAAAACCCCATATTTATTTAATTTAGATTTCCCTTTTTGTTTTTCAAGTTGGCTTCAAGCTGACAAAAGAGGGACTGGACTGTGTGTGACAGATTTTAATGCAATTCAATATTTAACTTTCGAAACTAAAGTTTCGCAAATTTTTATATTCTTTACTGTCAGACTTTTTCCCTTAGACATAAATTTCGTAATCTGATTCCGACGGTGTATATTTTAAAGTTCACTTAAACGTAAGCAAACAAAATTAACACGCCAGTGTTAGTTTGTGTATGTATGCCTCAGCAGCGGAGATCCACCATGCTTTCTACAATATGTGGACAAAAGTGATTGGACACCGTAAGTAAATAGAAAAACAGTATTGTATTTACAGTAGTAGAGCGTAGTTCTTCCATTTGCGGAGATCACAGCAGCCACCAGTCGAAATAAACTGTCCACAAGTCCATGGAGTACGGAGAGCGGGGATGTTTCTCCATTCCGCCTTGAGTACATCGACCAGCTCTGTCAGTGAAGAAGGTCGTGTTGGTCTAGACCTCACCCGTCGTTCAAGTTCATTCCATAGGTTTCAATGGGATTGAAGTCCGGGGCTCTTAGCAGTCCAGTTCATCTGCGACACCTGATTTTCATCATACCACTCCACTGTAGCTCTGAAAACATAACAAGAGGCATTGCCGTCTGAAAGAAACAATCGTCGCATCCATAGAACAGCCACACCATTGGGAGCATTGATTTATCCAGGATATCTCTGTACAGCACAGAATTCCTCTTACCATGAATAACAACCAGTGGACCCACACTGTACCAGCTGAAACAGCCCCATACCATAGCTCTACCGCCTCCGTGCTTCACAGTCGGCACTGTACTCTCCGGAAGCAGTCATTCTCTGGGTAACCACCAAACCCAGACGCGTCCATTTGACCGGAATAATGTGAAGCGGGATTTGTCGCTCTAAAACACCTGCCGACATTATTCCAAAGTCCAACTTTTTGTGCTGTTGAAACCATCATAGCCGCGTGGCTTTATTGGTTTTTGTTCTGAGAGGTTTATGGGCTGCTACTCGGCCATGAAACCCGAGTGCATGGGCCTCTCTTTGAAGTGTTTTGGTGGAGAATAGCATCTGTGACCATCTGGAACTCATGTGCTAGGGCGTACATTGGTTGCGACCTGGTTTTCATGATCTCTCTCTCTGCAGCACCCTCTGGTCCCTGGGTTGCAGTTTCATGAGTCTTCCAGGGGAAGGAGAATTCCTGCAATGTCCCGTTTTCTTTAACATGTTGATGACAAAGGCCACAGTCCATTTAGCGACCTGTCTAGCATCAGCAATGCTTCTTATGATCATACCTCCAATTGAACAACCTTTTATAACTCCCTTTTCACACTCGGAGAGCCCTCTCCTGCTAGCCATTTTATCAGCGATTGATAAGCGTACTCTCGTTGCTGTTTTTACACCTTTTTGACGCCGTGTCTGCTGCTGGAGCACACCATTGCGTCTGTGTGGGGGTCCAATCACTTTTGTCCATATAGTGTACAACACACAGTGACATATGACTCTGTGAAATGAAACAAATAAATATTTACTTCATTTCTAGTTTCACCATTTTAATCGGAGGTTAAATGCATTTATCCAGTTAGTTTAGGGAAAGAAGATACATCACTCATACTATCCAAAATAAACTTTCGCTCCTCACTGCATACTCTAACGGCGGCTTTTGTACAAACGCAATAATTCAGCGGGTAAGGTCTATCAGTATGCGCTGAGAGCAGTGACCCTGCTAAAAGGTCTCAGTTCTAGTTTTTCGAACTAAAACCATCTAGACAGTGAAGTTATGGTAAAGCAATTATCTTTTGACGTCAAAAACTTCTTACGCAAACATTCACTAATACATTGGCGTGCAAAAATGAAGGACGAGACGGTTTGTCGAATGTAACGTGGTGCAGAAGTGCTCCACATCGACTCAAATCATACCATAAGATCCCCAAGATGTAAGAATATGGGACAAGTGAGCAAAACCATCCAAACAAGGAATCCAGGATACAAAGGTACTTTATTGAAAAGGTAGCTTCGAGCACAACTGGGCAGAAGTCCACGTCCATGTGACAGGCGACTGCCAAGAAAAATACAGTCTTTAGTAGGGGATATGATCACCCCTGACTGCGTTGCAGGATTTACAACGTCTTTCCATGCTGAGGACGAGGTTGTCAAGGAGCTGTTGAGGCATCGCGGCCCATTCCTCTTGTAGCGCCAATCGCAACTGTGGAATCGTTGCTGGCGGCTGGTGACGTGCTGCCAAGCGTCTCCCGAGAAGGTCCCACACGTGTTCGATTGGTTTTAGGTCCGGGGACCTTGCGGGCCAATCCATGCGTTGAATATCTTCACTCTCCAACAGCTCTGCGACAGCCACTGTACGCTGAGGTGTAGCGTTGTCGTCCATGAAGAGGAACTCAGGACCCACAGCACCTCTAAAGAAACGCACGTGAGGCAGGAAAACCTCGGTACAATAGCGGACACCAGTGACTGAACCTCCTTGGAAGATGTGGAGGTCAGTACGGCTACCAAGAATGATGCTGCCCCAAGCGAGAACTCCGTCACCTCCAAACCGGTCGCTTTCGATGATGTTGGAGGTGTGATTGCGTTTTCCCTGCTCTCTCCAGATGTGTATACGTCCAGAATCGCTCGTCAAACTAAATCGGCTCTCATCCGTAAAGAGAACTCGACCCCATTGCTGATGTGTCCAGTTCTTGTGTTCCTGGCAACACAGAAACCGCCGTCTCCGATGAGCAGGCGTTAACCTTTGTGCAGCCTCCTGGCCACGGTAAAACGCGATGACGGACGTCCTGTTGTCTGTTGCATGTGCCTTGCGATTTCTCCCGCTGTCTGCCGTCTGTCTCTTCTTGCCTGTAGGACAATATACCGGTCGTCCACCGCCGTGGTTGCTCGTGGACGACCACTGCTAAACTCTCGGGCAGCTGTTCCTGTCGTTTGAAATGCTCTCCAAGCTCGTGAAACGTTGCTGTGAGTGATCCCGAACTCCTCGGCCACACTAGTCACACTTCGACCTTCTTGCAACTTCCCAATGACGCTACCTCGGGTAAAGTCATTCAGATGTCGTCTACTGGATTGCCTGCTGGCCATATCACACGGCGGCAGCAACTCGACGTCGTTCAAACCGATGTACACCGTGCAATAGCTTTCACCGAATTGCTGAGCTAAGATCTAATGTAGATGATTTTAGGAAGGGAGTGTATGACCCCAGGTCTTAAACAGCCCTTAGAAATAGGAAGCTACGAGATTCGGGCTAGAGTGCCCGATAGGGAAGTGACACGGAAGCGAGGTAGAAAGGGGGAGGAAGAAGTCATTATTTATTACCGGGAGGCCAGTACCCGGGGTCTGACGGCTTAATGTGCCCATCCGACGCACGGCGGGTATTTAGTGGTTCGAACGTTCATACCTGCCCAGGATCGAACCTGAGGTTATCTCAACAGCAGTCAAGAACGCTGACCACTAGGCCACCCGCGGCCCCGAATTGCTGTGCTTACACCGCCCGTGTGCTTTCTACCCTTCCGACACCCCCCTACGTCATGCTGCATATATACGCATGCCCTACAGTACCGGACCCTAGTCTATCTCCTGAGTGGTCTTTCGGTCACTTCTGCCTGCTCGTTCCGCTGTTATGCTAATTTCTCCTCTTCGTCCTTAATTTTTGCACACCAGTGTAACGAAAGTTACATGGGTATACTTGCCGACAACAGATTCGTACATTGTCTCGTGAAGTACGAAGTTTCCTGCTTGTCTGTTGTGTTCTACTTACCATGCATGTTTTTACACAGAGCTGCTGTGCTGACTCTTTTGATTTCAGAAAAGATAATTGTTTTCAATATACACTGGCAGAAAGTGAAAAAAGAACACCAAGAAGGAGACGTCTGATACCAACGAAATTTATACAGAATAATAACGGAATACAGATGATAACGTGATCAAAACATTATGGCAAAATACAGCTGTATTTGCTGGTAAACGGAAAAATAACATTTCCATGTAACATGGTTCGTACGAAGTTGAACCGTCATGAACTGCGTCACACTGTGCAATTCTGGCATGGAGTCTGTCGTACAGATGTTGGATGTAAGTTTGGGATACGGAGTTCCAAGCATCCTCAACCTGGACGTGTAAATCGGGGAAGGTCGTGGCTGGCCGTGGAGACCGGATAAGTTGTTGTCCCATAAAACCCCACACGTGCTCAATGGGGGACAAATCCGGTGAACGTGCAGGCCATGGAAGTTGTCTCACACCCTGAAGTGCATGTTGCGGTGCACGTGCCGTGTGTGGGCTTGCGTTATCTTTCTGGAAAACACCACGATGGACCGACCTAACAAATGGCACAACAACGGGCTGAATGATGTTGATGTAGGAGGTCTTGTTTAACGTACCCGGTACAAACACTAGTTGCGTACGGGAGTGATAGCTGATCGCTCCCCACACCAGGAGACCAGGTGCAAGCAATGTGTGTCGCTGGCGGATGCAAGAAGGGTGGAGACGCTCCCCTGTGCGTCTGCGAACACGCATACGGCCATCGGAGGCTCCCTAACAGAATCTGCTTTCAACGCTGAACACGACAGATCGCTATTGCGTTCTCCAGTGCAGACGTTGGTGACACCACTGCAGCCGTTCTTGACGGTGGGCTGGAGTCAGAAATACACATGCCAGAGGCACACGTGCACGTAGTCCTGCATCCAGTAGACGGTTGCGGATTGTTCGCACAGTCACCTCAGGTGCAACGGCAGCTCGGAAATGCGTCGCAGTGGATGTTCTGCTTGACAACGCCGCTTTTCTTATACGTCGATCGGTCAGCTCATCAGTCCGTCTGTGACTCCCGGTTCCACGTCTTCTCGTGTGGGAATGTTCCTCGGACCATCTACGCCACCATCGTACCACCACCGACACTTCTCGTCCAATTCGCTCCGCAATACGACGGTACGACCACCCGGCCTCGCGGCGTCCGACTAGACAACCTCGCTCAAAGTCCGATAACTGCTGAAATCGTACACGTCTTCCATGTTCAGGCATTGCAGCTTCTTCAGGGTCTTCGCACGTGTACGTACGCCGACGACTGATTACATTCACTTCGCCGTACTCCTTAAATACCACCGACGATAATTTGCATATTATGCCGTGCTGTGGCGTAAGCGCTCACCGGTTGGTCCCGAAATTAACATCACACCTACGTAAACTCGACCCCATTAACATATGTAAATTTCATGATCGTCCGCCAATTCCTTCTTTGTGTTCTTTTTTCACTTTCCGCCAGTGTATTACTAGTACCTGGTGTGTCTTCAGCGTTAGTTACTTTCCCATTGTCAAATTTATAATATGATTATTTTATTCTACCTTTTGGTAACGGCACGCTGTAGGTTATTTTGTCGTCATCGTAATCGTTATCGTGTTTCTTCTGGTACCCGTAACTCTTGGATATGTTGTGTGTCTTCTCCGTTCCACATACAATACATTTTTCATTAGACTGAAAAATGTATTGTATGTACCAAAAGTGAGAGGAAATTTGATGTTCGTCCCAAATATAGTAAAAAATGTAAATTAAGTTTTTCTGAATAAACAAGGGGCATATATTTATGATGGTGAAAAGAATTTAATATTCCAAGGAGAGTTTACAGGAGATATGTTTATTGTAAAATTAATGCCAAAATAAAAAAATGTCATAAAAGAAGAAAACTGCCTTCAACCAAGAGAGAATTCATACAAACTATCGCACAAACGACTTGGACATATTAAGCATGAATACTTATCCATGATGTACAAAAACCAAATGGTTAGAGGTTTAGATAAAATGGATAAAAAACAGATAATTGTGAACTATGTATAAGAGGGAAAATGCCTCGTTATTCAGTCGAAACAACGCACATAGAAAGGGCAAAAAAATCCATTGGAATGCTTACATATCGATTTGTGTGGTCCATTCCAGGTACCAACCCTAGTAGGGAGCAAATACATAATGGTAGTAGCTGATGAATACACAAGAAGATGTTTTGCAGAGTTTTTAAGAACAAAAAATGAAACAAATAATAAATTACAGAAACTTATAAATAGAAGGGAAAATAAACTAAATACTAAAGTAAAGAAAACTAGATAAAAACGGGTAGTAATACGCCAAACAACTAAGTAAAGAACGATAATATCCGTTTATTTGCATAAAACAGAAAACAACAGGTTGCAAGCTTTCAGCACCTACAGGTGCCTTCTTCAGGCTTAGATGTGGTTTTGGAACAACGTTAGTAATCTAAATGAATGAACAGAAAATTTAAATATGCATGTGAAATGTATAAAATGTATTAAAAACGAGACAGCACGGAACGTGCGGAAACAGTTGAAAATGAGAAGAACTAGGTCCTTTTACGAGAGGCACGCAGGAACATGCGCCATATCAAAGGCAGCTCCATTGACACGTCATCGTTGCAGACATCATTGCTAAACAAGATCTCCAGAGACTCCCTAATGTCTGTACCTCTGGCGGTAGTGTATGGTGCAACCTGTTGCAGATCGGCCCATTGTGGAACGGCAGAAGATGTCATGACCTCCCTAAATAGGGCAGTGGATGATTTATTTTTCAAGACGTCTCTTTTGTGTTCGGACAAACGACTCGCAAAGGACTTCTTTGTTATGCCAATATAAAACTTGGTATTTCCATCCTGGTATCAAAGGGGTACGGAATATACCCCTGCGTTTTTTCAGACATCGTACTAAGCGAGCACGATGTCTGAAAAATAAAAAAATGCCAATCTTTTATAATTGGCATTTTTCAGACATCTGGCTAAGCGATCGTTTTCCCACTCTTCAAATGACGCGTCCAGGATTGCGAAGATCAACAATATCAAATCGTTGGCCTCAGCTGCAGGCTTTAAAGAGCTGTAATTGATGACATCTTTAGGAGCGCCGAACTTGAGTTTGTTAATCAACGTCGTCGTATCAAGAAACCCAGTCAGAGGTTCATCGGCTCCTTTCCGTACGTAATGGGACTTTCCTATTCCATCCGGAATGCGTTTAAGAAGTTAGGGCTTGGAGTTGGAATTTGTCACCCTAGGTCAATATCACAATACCTTCTTTCATGCGGAAGCCGCAGCACTTTACTTGCTAACGCAGGCGTACATTCTATACCCCTTCGATACCAGGATGCAAATACCAAGTTTTATATTGGCATGACAAAGAGGTCCTTTGCGACTCGTTTGTGTGAACACAAAAGAGACGTCTTTAAGAATAAATCATCCACTGCCCTATCTAGGGAGGTCATGACATCTTCTGCCGCTCCACAATGGACTGATTTGCAACAGGTTGCACCATACACTACAGCCAGAGGTACAGCCATTAGGGAGTCTATGGAGATCTTGTTTGGCAATGATGTCTGCAACGATGACGTGTCCTTTGATATGGCGCATGTTCCTGCGTGCCTCTCGTGAAAGTACCTGATTCTTCTCATTTTCAACTGTTTCCGCATGTGCCGTGCTGTCTCGTTTTTATACATTTTATACATTTCACATGCATATTTAAATTTTTTGGTCATTCATTTAGATTACTAACGTTGTTCCAAAACCACGTCTAAGCCTGAAAACGGCACCCGTAGGTGCTGAAAGCTTGCAACCAGTTGTTTTCTGTTTTATGCCAATAAACGGATATTATCGTTCTTTACTTAAAGTAAAGAAGGTAAGAACTGATAATGGGTCAGGGTTCATAAATGATGATATGGAGGACTATCTATCACAAAAAGGATTAAGCATGAGAAGACAGTAATTTACTCACCCAGGAGTAACGGAATAGCAGAAAGAGCCAACAGGACTTTGCTAGATGAAGCAAGAACATTAATGATAGATGCTAATCTACCACTTGCTTTTTGGAGAGAAGTGGTGGTAACAGAAGAGTACTTGTACAACATCACACCGACTAAAAGCAGGAATGACAAGACCCCGATGGAACTATGGAATTCCAAAAAACCATCTGTTAAACACTTCAGGACATTTGGATGCCTTGCTTACTATAAGGTGGATTATGTCAGGAGACACAAAATTGGAACCAAAAGCACAGAGAGGTCATAGGATATTCAAGGGAGAGGAAAGCTTATAGAATTTATGATATGGAAGAACAAAGAGTATATAAAAGCTTCAACGTTATATTCCATGCAGAAGGAAAAGGATACAAAGAATGAAAAACCACATTACATATTCTACTGCTCTGATTCCCATTAAGGCAAAATTCTGATTAATCACTGAAAAGAACATTTTCTCATTGCTTGGTTGTTCATGAGAAATGCTGTTTTGCCGACTGAAGTTTATGCTGTCTTTGATTTGCAGTTAACAGTGGTTTACGTCTGCTTTTGGAACCACATAAGTCAGTGAAGCAGCCTCCTCCTAACAGTAGATGTACTAACAGTAACATCAGTCACTTCAGATGATCTTTGAAACAGTTCAGGTGAATTGAGCCTCCTGTCTGCCAAGCTTAGTTTTCTGAGCGCTCTGTCCTGCCCAAGGAGGTTTGAATGATATTTTTGGAGATGCTGTGAGCCTCTTAACCGTGAAGCCGCCATGAGTGGGAATTTGACGTTGTTTACATAACACCTATGTAATTTCAACGCATGCATTTTGGAATTGCGTGTCTTTTGGTTACAGAAACTGTGTTAATATCAAACCGGAATGAATTATGCTTCATAGATGAGTAAAGTTTTCAACTTTAACGTTATATTTTGTTTTGAATTCACCCTAATGTTCGTGTATTTCAATTTAAAATAAAAATGGGAAGGGGTTTCAAAATAACTAAGAATTTTATAAATTTAACATTTTCTCACACATCGGAAGCAAGTTGTGATGCGAAATTTGAAACATTTACGACGAAAGAAGGCGATTCGGCCAACACACAGTGCATTGCAATAGCATTGGAAACCATCAGCTTTCCCACACTTTGATGGCTGTCGCTAATGGTTACATTCTTCACACAAAGTGGTACTGCTCCATTAACAAGGGCATCTCCAAATACACTGACGGAAAAAAATCCCAACACCACGAAAGAATAGTTGTAGAGGAATGAAATGGCAGATATACATTTGTATAGGTAACATATTTAATCGATTAAGGTTTCAAGATCACAGCTTAATGTAAGCGCGAGAAAAGCCATTTTAAATGTGAAATGCTGGTACATTAATAACCGGTGTAACCGCCAGAATGTTGAATGCAAGCACCCAAACGTTCATGCATTGTGTCGTACAGGTGCTGGATGTCAGTTTGTGGGATGGAGTTCCATGCCTGTTGCACTTGGTCGGTCAATACAGGGACGGTAAATGCTGGTTGGGGGTGACGCTAGAGTTGTCGTCCAATGATGTCCCGTACGTGCTCGATTGGTGAATGTTGGGTTACAACAGCGGTATGCGGCCGAGCGTTATCCTGTTGGAAAACACCCCCTGGAATGCTGTTCATGAATGGCAGCACAACAGGTTGAATCACCAGACCGACGTACAACTGTGCCGTCAGGGTGCGTGGGATAACCACGAGAGTGCTCCTGCTGTCATAGGAAATTGCTCCCCAGACCAAAACTCCAGGTGTAGGTCCAGTGTGTCTCGGCCGCATACAGGCTGGTTGCAGGCGCTCACCTGGCCTCCTTCTAACCAACACATGGCCATCACTGGCAACCAGGCAGAATCAGCTTTCATCAGAAAACACAACAGATCTCCACTCCGTCCTCCAATGAGCTCTAGCTTGACACCACTGACGTCGCAAACGGCAGTGGTTTGGAGAAAGTGGAATGCACGCTACAGGGCGTCTGGCTCGGAGATGTCCTTCAAGTAACCGATTTGTAACCGTTCGTTGTGTCACTGTGGTGGCAACTGCAGTTCGAATTGCTGCCGCAGACGCGGTACGATGCGCCACGGCCATACGCCGTACACGGCGGTCTTCCCTCTCAGTAGTGCCACGTGGCCGGCCGGAACCCGGTCTTCTTGAGGCAGTACCTTCCCTTGACCACCGCTACCAACAATCATGCACAGTGGCTACATTCCTGCCAAGTCGTTCTGCAATATTGCGGAACGAAAATCCACCTTCTCGTAGCCCTATTACACGACCTCGTTCAAACTCCGCGAGCTGTTGATAATGGCTTCTTCGTCTTCTTAAAGGCATTCTTGACTAACATCAAGACACAACGTCGAATCTCTACGATAACTAACGCTCAAGAAAGTTACAGCGCGTATTTACTGCAAACTTGCTTTGCATGTTCCGAGTGGCGCTACTAGTGCCACACGTATGCGCCGAGCGCGAAATTTGCATAGACGTCATCTTACAGATGTACTCTCACGGCCTACCAACTGTCGTTTATCTAACACAACCCCTTCTTGGCGTTGGGATTTTTTTCCGTCAGTGTATCTTATTTTAACCTCCTTGGTCCTGGTTGTAGTGGATCTAGGCCTTCCACTGCGACGCATATTTTTAATATCACTCACCAGTGTCTTTTACTTTCTTCAGAACCCAAATAACTATAAATTGATTACGGCCTACTCTTTCAGCGATTTGTCTTGAAGAATATCCCTCTTCATGCAGAACAACTGTTTTACTCTACCGGCTGTGGACAATTCCGCAGTTTTAATCATTATTGAGAATGTACACAACTTATACCCTAATAACAACAAGAAGCGACCACTACAATGCTTTAGTACGATACGATAGGATATTTGAAGAAGTTTTAGGAAGGGAGTGTCTGACCCCAGGTCTAAAACTGCCCTTAGAAATAGGAAACTAGGAGATCTGAGTAAGTGAACTCAATAGGAAAGACAAACAGAAAAATACAGTGAAAGGAGAGGGTGATCCGTAACACTAGTCCGGAGGTTTTGCAATGCCCTAGTAGCTCTGCGTGAACATTTATAAAGCCTATAGTAAGATTAGAATAGCATTAGGAAGCAGCCAATCAAGTAAAAGAATTTATATGATTGGCTGTAACAACTGATACGAAGCTAATGCGAATTTCAATGTATTTGTCAAACCTCATATTTTATGTCATACCTTAAAAACTGAAGTAGCTGCAGGAAAAACTGAGGCATTTTTGAAATTTTCATTAAATTTCACATCTAGTGACATATAAAGGATGAAATAACTATGAAAATTAGTTAGTTAAAAAAAGAGTTAAACTTAAAAAATCGCGGTTTTTGCTGATGCTGCTATACTTTGGCATACCACTGTAGATGAAATTTTTATTTTAAAACTTACGAAATCTTTAAAATCTCAACTAACTACCATATTTTTAATATTAAGTTTTAAAGAGGTGATTTTGCAAAGGTACGATCCATAAACTAATTTGTAGAAAAAATATTCACGAATCTAATGTATGCATGTCTCATGATCTAAGAATATCAGACATCAGTGAACATGTCTGATGTATAAAAACATCCGTAAACATGTACCACTGTCAACTTTAAACGCTTATTGTGTTACTCAATAGCAGCAAATTTTTTACTGATCCATATGTTGAAATATAAAGATATCGAACCAAAAGCTCGATAACCGGCAGCCCCATCCACGTAACCCAATGAGATGTTTGGATCTCAATCATTTCACCAACATGACAGGAGAGGCTGTGACGTCAAGATCGTGAAGTATCGTTATCTTCATTTTGATTACACGAGACGAATGAGCGGACGCTTACTTCACCTATCTAACCTCCTTGATCCAGACAACTAAGAGCCAGCTGTTAATTCAGGGCTGTCGGTAAACAAGGAATTATAACACATAGGTAGCAAACCCTATGTAAGAACGGACACATTAACGATGTTAATGAATATAAATGATGAACATTATGTTGCTTTTTCATAACGAAAGGAGCATCGCAAGTTCTCAAAATGGCGACAGAAAGTTCGCAAATATTCTTTTTTTGTTTTTGTGAAGTCGAGAATTGTAACAAAGGACTTCAGGTTCTCACGCCTTAGAAGGGCGAGGCCTTTTTTCGACGAACTGACAGTATCGTCAAGGACACTGCGACTTTCGCAGTACATTGTTCATATCGACCAGGCGCCTACAAGTCTGAAAGACAGACATACTCCTTTGTATCAATATAACAATGTGTATTGTGTTACTATACGGATGTACTCCGGCGGTAGGATTACTTTCTCAAAAGGAGGCACTCACTAATGGATGACTTGGGGAGAAACGAAAACGCGCAGGGTAGGATTAAAAGTCCAGCAGCAAGAAACCCAGCCAACGCCCATGGGTGTGGCCGGTGAAGGGCGCCAAAGGTGACCCACGTGACCAGAGAAGCGAGCAACATGAACCGATCAGCGTGAGGTAAGGTCAGCGCCGACGTCCTTGGGACAGGTGTAGCGTGAAGGGGGAGACGAGCAGGTCTCTCATAGAGAATCTGTTCGTCAGTCTGATTTCGGAAACCGGAGGGAGCAGTTCTCCGAGAGAAAGGAACGCGACGCGTTTGCATTGATTGTGCGGTGGACCCCGAGATGTTCCAGGATTGAGAACTCCCGAAGTTCACTGAAAGTTAGCGAACATCTATCCTAGAAGAGATACGTCGCCGCTGCAACGGAATCAGCCCGTGTCATGGATTCCGGGTGGAGTAGTGGATATTACACTTCTGAAATACGGACTTAGTACAGACTACTGAAATACGGACTTAGTAACAGTCTACTGAAACATCGGTTAGAGAAGGATAGCTAGAAGACTATTCCTTAAGCGTCGACGAGATATACAGCTACCTAGTGTCAGGGAGACTCTAAGTTAGGACTTCAACGCTGAGCGAGAATTCTTCAGAATTTGACCATCTTAGCTTGCACGTTTCACGATCCTTGCCAGGTCCAATCCTAGGGAGGCGTAATGTTAAGGAGTGAGTAATCCACCACCATCAAAATTTTAATTGATGCTGAAATAAATGTTCGTGTGTCTTTTACCTAGCTTCCTCTTGAAATTATTACATCGAAAGGAGAATATTATTCTGTATGATCAGCTGTTGTCTGTCCGTTTTCCCGGTTCACAGATTTACATATTAAAGTGGGGAAGGCTTCGTTTGTTCGCTCGAACAGAGTGAGAGAGTGTTTCTGGGAAGCATAAACACCTCTCTGTTGTTGTGAGAGCCCATATAGCGCGGGCGCCTCAGATCCTTAAGTAGGAGGCGGCGCTAAGACACGTGACGGCACGTTCGCTCTTACAGCAAAGGAAAATATGGCGCAGCCAACGGTAGGATATAGAATAAACGAACTTTGAGGAGAGAGACAGGCAAGAGAAAGATCCCGGTACCCACAGGTGAAAGAGAAGGTACCGACAGAACTTTATCCGACGACGGACGACTAGAGGAGGTCCGCAACTAGGACGCTTCACGTACGCTGCGGTGGACGAGAGATCCAGTGCATCGAAAGAGACCTACAATTTAGACGGCGAGAGAGTGGATACACTGAGGAGAGCTCGTAACCAGAGTGTCTCACGGTGCTACAGGACGCAATCGGTGAAAGTGGACAACGAGAGAGTGGATACAGTGAGGAGAGCTCGTAACCAGAGTGCCTCACGGTGCTACAGAACGGAATTGTGTCACCACAAAGAAAGAACTCAAACCAAAGTGAAGTGCCCGGCCATCAAAGGACACAGAATGAAGCAGAAGGAAATTCGAATCTCTTCAGCGGGTAAGTACCACTTCGGAACAGCAATTTTATTTCCGGGGCACTACCTGTAGTATTTTAGCTACCTAAAGCTAACAGAAATCGCGTTAGGGTGCGGTCAGTTAGAGACCATAGGGTCAGAGAAATTATCAATTATCGAAGTATATTTATGTGTAAAGTTTGAGGTTATTATTTAAGTTAGGAATTTAATTGTGGAATTTAATATGTTGAAATAAGCATGTAGGAATGTTAGGAGTGAATAGGCTAACCAGTTTGAGAGCATAGGCAGATATCGAAAATTTGATTGTATTTTTATATGTATATTGATTTTATGAGTATTGTATGTGAATATTGCATGAAATATGGATGAGCTTTTGGACGGGCAAAAGAGTCAGGAGTACGAAGGACAGAGTGTAGAGGAAGTGAAGGGGAAAGTGATAAAGAGATAACAGCTCAGATTCTAATCAAGAGGTACAGATTAACCAAAGAAAGATGGAAGGGGATACCGCTAGGTTGGAAATGGAATTTAAATTTAGAATGCTCGAGTTACAAGAAAAGAAAGCGGAAAGAGAATGGCAGGAAAACCGAGCTAGAAGCGGAAAGAGAATGGCAGGAAAACCGAGCTAGAAGCGGAAAGAGAACTGAAGAAGGCCGAGCTAGAAGCGGAGAGAAGACTGAAAAAATCGAACTAGAAGCCGAACGGGCCGAGAGGATGCTTCAGCTGCAATTAACAGATAGAAAGGAAGAAAGGGATTTCGAACTGAATAAGATACAGTTATCCTCAGAAAGTCCGGCTCCGGCGAAGAAAGGGAGCGAACAGGGGCGCCTGGCCGATTACATGAGAATAATAGAGAGGACAATTCCAAAGAGTCCCTCTTAGCCCGAGGAGATCCTAGATTTCTTCGATTCGATAGAGAGGGCTTTTCTGTTACATGCTGTTCCAGAAGAGATGCAGGGACGGTTAGTCGTGGCTTTATTTAACGCCGAATGCGTGAACCAGTTGTTCAGACGATTAACCCTGGAGCAGTATGACTGCTACCGCACCGTCAAGAAAGCTATTTTGGCGGAGTTCCACTTGACCCCGATATCTATCTCAAACAGTTTGAGACGATGAAAAGGAATAAGGGGTAAAGCTTCCAGCAGTTAGCAGGTCGTATTGGACGAGCGCTCCAGTACTACGTGGAGAAGAGCGGAGTATCTGAATTCCAGCAGTTAATGAACTTATTAATTTGTGATAAATTCAAGGGTTTGCTTTCTCCAAGTTTGAAAAGTTATCTGCTGCAGAGGGGTGCCGTAGGGAAATTGGTTCCAGCGGGCGAACTGGGAGAGTTATGTGACCTGTATGAGACACATGTGGAAGCTATGGAATTGGGAGAAGGGAGACCCAAAAACAATTATGCGGCGGGCTCTAATTTTAAGGGAGGTCAGTATAATACAGGAGGGACAACCCAGATAAAGAGGGAAAATCCGCAGAATAAAGGGCTACCCCAGAAAGGGAAATTCCCAGCGACCGGATCAGGGTTCCAAAATAGGGGGAATTAATCGGCCTCCAGTGAACTCCAATTTTGATCAGGGTGTGATCTGTTTTCTCTGCGGTAAAGCGGGACACAGACGAGCGAACTGTCAGCTGAGAGTTACTACGGGGCAAGATAACAAGAGATCAACAGGCAATTGGAGAAACGATGGGAATAAGAAAGTAAGTCGGGTAGCGAATAGAGAGGAGAGAAGGGAAGTAACCGAAGTAAGGGACGTCGAGACGAAACTCGAAGAGGACCCCAAGAAGTTAAATGCAAAAATAGGAAGGATACGGGGATCCGAGAGTAGCCAATGCGAGATTATGGAGATACCCGTAGGAGGACATTTAAAGATAGAAACAGTGAAAGGAATTCGGGCCGGAATAATCGTAGACAGCGGGGCCGAATTTTGTTGTGTAAAAGAGGGTTAGCTAGGGGAAGAAGATGAGGAGGAGATCGGGCGGATTAATTTGACGGGATTTGACGGGAGGACTGCCAACTTTCCCGTGAAACAACTGCAAGTTAGGTTGATAGACCCAGATTTGGAAAAAGCCGGAAAAGAGATAATGGGTACGACAGAAATAATTTGTGCGATTGTACCCCAGCTCAGCAACGATGCGTTAATTACGCCGTTAGATTATGCGAAGATGAAGGAAGCTAGGCAAGCGAGTCCCGAGGGGGTAGTTTCAACCCAGGGGCGTTTACCATTTCAGGAGAGGAGGGCGACGAAAGTGATTTACAGGAAAGAAAAAGCTTACGGGAATAGATCTAAACAAAGCCCAGGATGTATGCATCGCGAGGGGAGAGCGAGAGGAGAAAACATCGGAAGACTTGTTGGCGTCCCAGGCATCAGAGAGCGAGGTTACAGAGGTAGGCGGGGCATCCGTGGAGCGCGCGACAGGCAGCCAATCAGATCCGGGGACAGGAATTTTGCAGTCGACGGCAAGCGAGATGAACTCTGGCCAAGATAGGAGTCCCATAGATGGGGAGGCTCATGGCTCGGACTACGGAGAGTTTAAGGACCAGCAGACACGCGACGAGACGCTGAAAGAAGACTTTAACCAAGCCATAGAGGGGAAGGGAGGGTTTCTTTTGGAGAATGGACTACTACATCACCGAGAGAAGGTGTTAGGACAAACAGTCAATCAGCTAGTAGTGCCGGAATGTAGGAAGGGAGAAGTATTGAAGTTGGCGCACGACTCAGTGTTTTCGGCTCATTTAGGCCACAAGAAGACCTTAGAGCGGATACGCTACTCGTTTCATTGGCCATACGCCAAGAAGGACGTTAAAAGATATTGTGATGACTGCCAAGCTTGCCAACTTAGGAGGCCAGTCACACAGAGCGACCGGGTTCGCATAACCCCAGTTAGGAGTCCAGCGTTACCATTTCAGGAGGGAAAAGCAGAAATTATTGGACCCATAGGGATAACAGCGCCGGCTACCCAATACCTTCAGGAGTGGGAAGAGAGAGTAGAGAAGATGACACAGCAAGCAGAGGGAGTAGCCGAGGATCAACCGCGACGGTACACCTCATACTATAAACGACGGCGGAGGCCGTAAGCCTTTGAAGTAGGAGACCAAGTTCTAGCACTCATCCCCGACTCTAAGAATGAAATTGATACAAGATGGACGGGTCTAGTATTTATTTTAGAGAAGCGAGGGAGCAATAGCTACATCATCGATTTGTGTCTGGGACACAAGCGCCACGTGCACGTAGGAAAGCTGAGGGAGTACAGACCCAGGATCGACGTCTTAAGAGGCATCTTGGAAGCGGACAAGGATTTAGGGGATATGCAAGAAGTGTAAACGAGGAGAACGGAGGAAAAGTGGCCATGCCCGACGGACGCACGAGTAGGAAGCCTAACGATAACACTGGAGCCATTACAGGAGCGACCGGAAGTAGTAAGTGATATGGACAAAGTTTTCTCTGGAGAGGAAAAAGCCGCTACCGGAGGGGAGCATATAATCTCCGTTAAATCGGGGAGTTTATGGCGTACGCAGCATGGGAGATTGGTGAGGAGGAGTCTGGAGGGAGCAGGGTTCACGGGCAACTTAAAGAAATGTTGTTTCGCTCGGGAGAGCGTTCATTATTTAGGACATGTAGTAGGGTCTATGTGCCACCAGCCAGATCCCGAGAAACTTCAGGCAGTACAAGATTTGGAACCACCTAAGACGAAAAGGGAGGTACGGAGCTTTTTCGGACTGTGTAGTTACTACAGAGATTATGTGCCTAAATTTGCAGAGATAGCTAAACCGTCGAGCGATCTGACCGGAAAGGAGGCGTCAGAGAAAGTTGTTTGAACGCCAGAACTGGAGGAGGCGTTCACCGTTCTGAAGGGGCTATTATGTACGGCGCCCGGAATGTTTACCCCAGACTTTAATAAGCCGTTCTGTATTGCACACGGACGCTAGCGCCTACACAGTAGCGTGTTGTTTGGGGCAAAGAGATGAGAGGAGGAAAGTCCGACCAGTAGCGTACGCCAGTAAAAAGCTTACTAGCACGCAGGGACGCTGGGCAACGAGCCATAAGGAAGCCTACGCGATAGTGTGGGCTTTACAAAAGTTTGAGGGGTGGATCTTCGGACACCAGATCGAGATTATGTCTGACCATAACCCTCTAACCTATTTGACCAGTGCGGCTTCACAGAGTTCAAAGCTACAGAGGTGGAGCTTAGCCATACTTAACCATATCGCACATTCAACTTAACCATATCGCACATCGCAGGGAAATTAATTCCCCACGCAGATGTATTTTCACGATTGGCTTTTAGGGAAAAAGGAGGAGGGCTTCGCACCCAGGATAACTGAAAGGGGAGGAGTCAACACTCAGGTAGTAACCCAGCGAGGTTCTTTGGTAGTGCTGGCCAGTGTATATATGTATATGTGTGTGTCGCAACAGAAGCTTGTGGGCGTGTCTAATTAAAGAGACGCCGAAGAAATTACAGATTGAACTTTGCTTGTTTGGTTTAAGACTCTACATGTGAAATATGACATCCCACATGTTTCGTCTCAGAAGTAGTGGCCTGTAAGAACGGACACATTAACGATGTTAATGCATATTAATGATGAACATTATGTTGCTTTTCATAACGAAAGGAGCATCGCAAGTTCCCAAAATGTTGGCAGAAAGTTCGTAAATATTCTTTTTTTTTTTGAAGTCGAGAATCGTAACAAAGGACTTCAGGTTCTCACGCCTTAGAAGGGCGAGGCCTTTTTTCGACGAACTGACAGTATCGTCAAGGACACTGCGACTTTTGCAGTACATTGTTCATATCGACCAGGCGCCTACAAGTCTGAAAGACAGACATACTCCTTTGTATCAATATAACAATGTGTATTGTGTTACTATACGGATGTACTCCGGCGGTAGGATTACTTTCTCAAAAAGAGGCACTCACTAATGGATGACCTGGGGAGAAACGAGAACGCGCAGGGTAGGATTAAAAGTCCAGCAGCAAGAAACTCAGCCAACGCCTATGGGTGTGGCCGGTGAAGGGCGCCAAAGGTGACCCACGTGACCAGAGAAGCGAGCAACATGAACCGATCAGCGTGAGGTAAGGTCAGCGCCGACGTCCTTGGGACAGGTGCAGCGTAAAGGGGGAGGCGAGCAGGTCACTCGGAGGGGATCTGTTCGTCAGTCTGATTTCGGAAACCGGAGGGACCAGTTCTCCGAGAGAAAGGAACGCGACGCGTTTGCATTGATTGTGCGGTGGACCCCGAGATGTTCCAGGATTGAGAACTCCCGAAGTTCACTGAAAGTTAGCGAACATCTATCCTAGAAGAGATAGGTCGCCGCTGCAACGGAATCAGCCCGTGGCAGGGATTCCGGGTGGAGTAGTGGATATTACACTACTGAAATACGGACTTAGAACAGTCTACTGAAATATCGGTTAGAGAAGGATAGCTAGAAGACTATTCCTTAAGCGTCAACGAGATATAGAGCTACCTAGTGTCAGGGAGACTCTAAGTTAGGACTTCAACGCTGAGCGAGATTTCTTCAGAATTTGACCATCTTAGCTTGCACGTTTCACGATCCTTGCCAGGTCCAATCCTAGTGAGGCCTAATGTTAAGGAGCGAATAATCCGCCACCATCAAAATTCTAATTGATGCTGAAATAAATGTTCGTATGTCTTTTACCTAGCTTCCTCTTGAAATTTTTACATCGAAAGGAGAATATTATTCTGTATGATCAGCTGTTGTCAGTCCGTTTTCCCGGTTCACAGATTTACATATTAAAGTGGGAAGGCTTTGTTTGTTCGCTCGAACAGAGTGAGAGAGTGTTTCTGGGAAGCATAAACACCTCTCTGTTGTTGTGAGAGCCCATATAGCACGGACGCCTCAGATCCTTAAGTAGGAAGCGGCGCTAAGTCACTTGACGGCACGTTCGCTCTTACACCCCAAATACCCAAATTCAAGAAAATGTATAATATAAACTTAAAGAGACAGAGTCTAAATATATGTAAAATCCAAAATTTAACAAAATATTTATAAAAATTAAATGAAATTACTCGAAATAATTTTGTTTTCCAGGGCTTTTCTTACTGTACTGGTACAACATAATTTCCTGCTGAATTTGCTTCTCAGCTCCCTTCATTTCTTTTCATGAGTTCCACCATGGTTTTTTCGACATGGTGCGAAAAGCGAAATTTGCTGTACTACGAAATTCATTTTTAATTCGGAAATAATTAATTTTAATCGATTAGAATTACAGAGATGAGACAACAAATATGCTAACCTAAGTAGAGACATGCCATATTACTTATCAATGAGGAGTCATTATCCATAAATGCCTGATATTCAGTTAGTGAATGGTACAATACTGGGAGGGTAGCCGTAAAGTAAATAATGATAGAAGCTAACAAACGATGTGTTTCTACTATGTTTCTGTTATTGTTCACACCGTGTAGCGTTTGGAAGTTGTCTTGTCAGAAATTCCGTAAATAGAAAACTATGGCAGTTTTTTTTGTTTTTTTTTGGTAATTTAATGAAAAATACATATGAAATATTTTTCCATCGCGCTAAAGAGATTCTACGGGGGCAGCGAGCGCATTGGCTGATTGTATGCTTGTGTGCGTTATATATCTTAGTTGCATATATTAGGTGTACAAATAAGTTTTAAAGCGTTTTAAGACAAGGCAACATGTAATTTGAGAAAAAACAACAATACCTTTTCGAATCAAAATATGCGCCGTCATTATCTATCACCTTCCGCCATCGGTCGGGCAGTTGACGGATTCCAGACATGAAGAATACTTCGTCGTGTGACGCGATGAAGTCGTCAGCCCATTTTTGCACTTCGTCACATGTCCGGAACCGTACAGCAGACAAACCATGTTGCATCGATCGAAACGAATGATACTCTGAAAGGGCTATCTCGAGACTATACGCCGGTTGCTCCAAAACTTCCCAGCCAAGCGTCAATAACGTTTCCTTGGCCGCTTTCGCGACATGCGGTGTAGCGTTGTAATGCAGTAATTTCACGTGACGCAATCCTTTGCCTGTGAATGGACGTTTCCGACAGATTTCCTGGTTCAATCGCAGCAATGCAATTGTTGCTTGTAACAGTTAGATCCTGTTCCAATAGTTCATAATAGAGCACACCCTTCATATCCCACCAGATGCACAGCAGAACTTTCTTGGAGTGAATATTGCTTTTTGGTGTCGAAGTCGTTGCTTGAGCGGGGTCTACGCAGTGTTTTTTGCGTTTAGGAGTGTCGTACCATATCCACTTTTCATCAACCGCAACGATTTTCCACAGGAAAGACTTTCTGTGCTGTTTGTTCAACAGATTCAAACACTTCATGACACGCTCATCCTCGTTCCTCTGGCCCAGGTCATGTGGCACCCGTTTTCCTTAATTCTGAATCTTTCCAATTGCGCGTAAACGATTAAAAATGGTTTATTGAGTAACCCCCAGTTGTTCAGCTAGTTATTTTTGCGTTTGAAACGAATCTTCATCCAGCAATGCTTGCAGTTCTTCATGCACAGCCTTCTGTAGGGCGCCGCTTTGCTCTCGATCGCTAACATCAAAATCACCTGCTTTAAATCGTCTAAACAAAACTCACACGTGCTTTTTGATACAATATTCTCAACCAGAACAGAACAGATTGATGCACATGCTTTTGCAGCTCTTTTTGCTTGATGGAATCCGTAACGAATGCAGTGTTGAATAAATGCAGTATCACTTGCCATCTTTCACCTACCGATGTGCAAGTGCGTTTGACTGTTGGGCAAACTTCTGTGTCACATTTTATACTCTGGACCAGTTACGGTCACATGACAACAACGCGGGGGAATGTCGGATATGTAAATTAGCAGTATACGTCGCAGAAAAAAAGGTTTAAAACTTATTTGTACTCCTAATGATATGTATATACTGAGTAGCCACCTTTTTAGATGCATCTTCATTTTGTACCAATCAAAAGAGAACGTTTGTAGTTAATATAATAATTTCAACACCACAGAAGGGATAAATTAAAGACAAGATGAACTTGACACATCTAAAGTACCCAAATATGGAATTAATTGTTACCAAACTGCAAGAAATACGGAAGTTTAAATGCTTGAGACCAATTTATCTAAGATAGGGAATTCTCTCCTTAATTTTGGGTTTCTACCGAAAAGATAATTTTTATTAATTTCACTAGTTCAGCATTCCTTAAGTGCAATTCTTACATGCAACCCTTATTTCTATAATCGCACCACTAGTGAGTGTTGTTTGCCCCACGAACGTAATGTGAAGGTGATCCTAATTAAGTGTCCACATGCACTATAAGAATTCATCAAAATACGTTTCTTGGAAGAAGATAAGAACCTCTGAAAAAACGTTCTTTCAATCGGAAACTGTAGTTAATGCTCAATAAATTTGAAACGTTTTTCCGTGGATACTTGGGCTCTGAAGAAAAGCTAATCTTGTCAAAACTGGCTGAAACACAGAAATTCAGCGTTAGTTATCTATCATATTATTAGGATATTGAACCGATATCTCTACCCACAGCACTGCTTTGATTTTTAAAAAATCTAAATTTTTTAATACATACTGCGTTTTTTTGCCTTTAACGAAGTAATGGAAATCAATTGCCTTAGCTTTATTTAGGCTTCTGTAGTGCTGAAACCTGGTAAATAAATGATAATAAATTTGTATGCTTTTTCGGTAAGTATTTTAAGTTCGACCATTGTGAACGTAATTTTTTCGTAAGAACATTATTTTGAAAGTAATCGTATACCTAACAGTGTCTTCATACAGAACAGCGTACGAATTAACCAGTTATAATTCAATGGTTTAAACAGTTTGGTTACGTTCTGGAGCAGGAGTTTTTTCTAATGAAGTGTTATTTGTCAAGCTGTTGTTCTTGAAATACGACTTTCCACAAATTAAACACATTTTTCTAATATTCTGCGGTATTGACCACCGTTCGCCACGTAAAAAATTCGTTGTCCATGATAACTGATGACCCGTTTGATGTAAAAATAAGTAGAAATTTATTAACAAGGTGGAACAGTTGAATAACATCATCTAAAAAGATAACAATGTGTAAACAAGTCTAAATATCGTTTCATGATATTTAGAGTTGTTTACACTCATGTTTTTTTCAAGCGAACATCATAAAGTATTCAACCCAAGCACTGATGTGCGTCAACTGTCAGGCAGCATTCTTTCAACGGGGAACAAAGGGTCAAAGGTCATGCATAGCTCTTGCACTCACGTTATTTGCCTTCTTGCTCGGATAGCACTTGTGGAAACTATTTGCTTTCTCGCTCGGATAGCACTTGTGGAAACTATTTGCTTTCTCGCTCGGATAGCACTTGTGGAAACTCACTATTTTCTTATAGAACACCTTTTAGAGTCAATCGGCACTTCTGTGCACGCGGGGTTTTCACCTCCAGCGACTTTTATTCAGAAGGTTCCTGGTTGATCAGGGGAGGGGGATGAAACTTTTTATAGAGCTAAAAGTTAATTTGTTAGCCAACCTGACTTTTAGTCAGAATCGAATCTCTTTGGCTGTTCTGGATTTTTTAGGAGAACTCGAGCACACCGACCTTGACTCACTTTTTTTGCAAGTTTTCGGCATTTCACTTAGTATTTTCACTCATAAGGTTATTTGGCTGTCGGTGTTGGAGGAAGGAGGGGTTACTTACTAGTTTGTTCTATATGATATTTCCTCCCCAAACCACCGCTGATTTTATTTTTAGTATACCAGGATTTTTATCTTGAGCTGAAACACACTTTTGGGGGAAAATGCAAATGATGGCTAAACTTACTGTCCAAATAAAACTGTTTTTAGTGACTTGGTCTGTTTACAGACCGAAATTATGCTGCTAAATTTGTTTACGGATAAATAAATTAGGGTGAAAATCCCAGCAAAATTATTGTGTTTTTTCACCACGATTTTGCGTGAAAAACTAGATTTTTCTATAAATTTTTCTAAGTCCTGAAATTCGCTTCACAGAACTTAGAAAAATACTTTTTTACTTAAGAGTTACTAATTACTCACTAAAATGCCATGTAAAAGAATATCCACGAAGAGAAATTGTTATATGCTTCGAGACTTTTATATGCCTCGATCTGCTCTGCGGTAAAGGCGCTTCGACAGGAGACGAAGTAATAGAAAATATTTACTATTTGCACTTTCGGAAAACTTTTCGGGCCACTTTCAAAGATACTTGCATTCAGCACATAGGGATCTTTTCCTTCAATTTCCAGATACCGCATTTTGTACTCGGAAGTTTAACTTTCATAGTAAGACGCCATCATTTCAACGGGCACTGGTTGTCCTTCACTTACGTTACAAAGGCTCGTTACCATGCTGAAAGTCACGTGTCTGCTACATCTTCATTATTTAGTGATGAACATAAATTTAATTTAGTTGGCCCAGACGGTGCGGAATATTATTGGCATGATATGAGAACGGAAAAACGCCAAATATTCAGCCGACAATACGGAGGAGGTTCCGTGATGGCATGGGCCTTTTTGGATTTCATGGGCAAGGTAATATCTGCGTTTTGTCAGGACGTCAAAATGCCGTAACATACCAGGAACTTTTAAAAGACAGTTTGCTCCCAGCTGCTGCTGAAATAGGTGGTCCTGATTGGGTTTTCCAGCAGGACAAAGCAAGCATTCACAAAGCAATCTCTACGACGGCCTGCCTGAGATATAACAATGTCAAATTAGTGCCGTGGCTAGCTCGCAGCCCGGATCTCAACCCAATTGAAAATCTTTGGGGAATTTTGGTTCGAAGCGTTTATGCCAATCACCGGCAGTTTTCAAGCGTTAAAGATCTGGAAACCGAAATCCTGAACTGTTGGTATAATAACGGTAGAATTATGCATAATTTAATATATAGTATACCAGAACGCATATTTCAGCTTATTGCGCGTGGAGGAAAGTCAGTTAATCATTAATTGTGTTTGCCATTTAAATATTCTTCTTTTTTTGTTTCCACATAATTCTGAGACAATGTTACATAGTTTGATTTCATAAAGCTCGAATATTACGTTAAGTATATCTTGTCAACAGAGTTTGACATGTGTATATTATGTTGTTGGTCAAAATACATAATGTTCCACTGGAAGTCTTTGTTACTTTCTGCATGCAACTGTTTTCGTTTACAGAATTATGTTTCCATATATACACTCACGGACAATGAAATTTGCGCACCAAGAAGGAAACACCGGATTGAACTGCAATTTTATGGACGTAATTATACAGATGAATGATACACATGATGGCAAAAATGGAGCTGCAGGACAATTACAGAGGGCTCTGTGGCACGCAGTCCGGTCATCTTCAATAGCGCGTCGCACCGCCTCCTGCCGCGATATATGCTGCAATACGGTCCGGCATGGAGGCGAACAGACGTCTGACGTCCCGCGGCAGACTGGCCCACACATGTTGGACGGTGTGCTCCAAATCCAGGATAGTGCGGCACGGCAGAAGCCGGCGTTTCAACTGGTCCCACACATGCTCAATAGGGAACATTTCCAGGGAGCGGGCAGGCCATGGAAGTGTCTGGATATGAAGTGCGCAGTCCTAGGCAACCCGGCCCGTGTGCGGGAGGGCAGTATCCTGCTGGTATAGCGCACCTGGAATCCAGGACAGGAATGGGAGCACATGGGGCCATAGTATCTCATCCACATACAGCTGGCCCGTCAATGATCCACGTACCACTACTAGAGCTGATCCGCTATCGTAGGCAATGGCTCCGCAGACCATAATGCCTGCAGTAGGGGAGGTGTGGTGCCCGATAAAGAGGTTGGGTTTGTGCCGTTGACCCGGGGACCTCTACCCCCGGACACGATGATAATCTGTCCCCAAAGCGAAGCGGCACTCATCGCTAAACACCACACGTCGCCAGTCTGTGGCGTTCCACGTCGCTTTGGCCTGGCACCTCTGCACACGAAGCCGGCGATGTTCTGGTGTTAATGGCAGCCCATGTAAGGGGCGCTGCGATCGCTGATTCGCTTCCGTGAGGCATCGGGAAATTGTGTATGGTCGCACAGGAGCAGCTGCACCTGCTTGTATAGTGGACCGGGTCCCCGTAGAATCCGTTCGTACCTAGAGCACGATCCTTCTATCCTCTCTACCGGTGGTCCTCCTGGTCCATCCGGAGCCGCTCCGCCGTGTGACAGTGCCCTCACGTGTCCACTGTTCCTAACACAGTCGGGCGGTATGGTCATAACGATCCACGTAGCAGGCTGTACTGCGCGCCGACCACCCTGCGGTTTTTAGTCCGATGATCAAGCATCTCTCAAAGTTCGTAAGTTGTGTAAATCGACGTCCCTGGCATTTTGTCACTCTGTACTCTTGCTGCGCCGGCCGGTGCTTTTCACTTTCATGGGGCATCAACTATACGCCGGTTTACAAGGCTGCCGGTTCGTGCTTGCAGCGCCAACACAGGGTGTGTTGTCATGCACACTCGCACCAAACGTATATTATTTTCATACCAGCACGAACGCTAGCTATTTGCAAAGTTTCGCTGTTGTAGCATGTTTTCTTCTAGGTACGCAAATTTCATTGTCCGTGATTGATATGGGACGGACTGTACAATGATCTTGCTACGTAAAAAAGATGATAATGAGGATCTCAGGAACTACAGGGCCATCAGCTTCCTAACAGTGGTTTATAAAATCTTCTCTAAGGTTCTTTCATGTTACCGCGGAATTTTCTATATCCCCGTAACATTTAAATTTCATCCGTATAATTTTGCTTATTTATTATTATTTTATTTTTACTCTAAAGCGGTAGGAAATAAATATTTAAATTGCCAAATTAGAATATCAATGATTAAAATTACTTTCCGGTGAAGCTGAGCCAGGCTACCCGAAAGTTTCGGTTCATAATTAGAACGGTCTTAATTGCACTCAAGCCAAATGGAAAGGGGAAAATTATATATTTTTTTTCACGGAAACGATGAAAATCCCAGATGGGAAGGAAGAGAAAAGAAGACATTCACAGTTCTTTTTTTTTTTCTCACGGAACGCACGGAAGGAAGGCATAATAGCAGTAGTCTCGTAGCCGAAGCTGAGAGAATAGCAGGAGCGCAATAAATCCTTTTGGAGGCGTCACCCCTTTTTTCAAGCAACGCTTGCGAGAATCTCTGTTTTGTCCGATTAGCGACGAAATTCAGAATAAGTCACGTCGCCGGAAATACCTACGTGACAATCTTCGCTTCTAAGTAGCTAGGTGCAGTTAATTAGTAAAAGGTGTGAGAACAAGTTGACAGCTGAAAGAAGACATAATTTTTGGGAAAGTGACCCGAACTGAACGGATGGCAAGCGAATCGCATAGCAGGGCTATCTGTGAGGGCCAATGACATAACACGACGCGATTCGGACGGCCGGGCCGTCACGCCCCAAGATGGACACCGGACACGGAAAAACAGAAATATTAACTGAATGAGGAATGAGGACAGACTAGAGACTAGAGACGAGTGGCGCGAAGAGATAACGACGGACTCAACACCCGAGAATTGCAGTCTGAGTAGAAGAGAGGTCTCAGCGTTTTCGGAGGAGGGATGTTTCCAAGACAGAGGATGAAGTAGTTAGGAGTTTGGCAATAGTCCACGACCAGCCGGCAACCCAGTTTCACGATCGGGGCTTCCCAAGGAAAAGAGGGTATGATGACTTTTATCTTACGCATTTCTGATTCATGCCTCATAGCTTTGCATGTGCTATGCAGGACTAATTACCCGAAAGTCTCTCACATAGTGCATTAACAATTTTCCTCTGGCGCACCTTGCCGTGTTTTAAACCAGTAACTAAAGTTTAAAGTCAATAATATTTAAGTGCATTATACCTGTTTGAAATAAACACTAAATTGTTTAGCTAAAACAAGCAACCTCACCGGTACATTGTACCTAACTTTAAGACCATCTTCTAAAAGAAATAAACAGTTAAATTTAATTCACGTGTCACTCAGATCATTTCTCCAAATGTCATTAGAGTTCAATTAGTGATTTTCTTATTGTTATTCATGCAACTTTTTATTTTAACTTCTTTGCGGCATATGGATAAGCATGGAAACCCCATGCTAATTCATATGAAACACAACGCGATGCATTTGTCGACCCTGAGCTTGGAGACCCTTATTTAGGGAATTCAAATTCATTGTTGACACCACTAGGCGAAATTTTGGGGGTGAATTGTATATAATTGAAATTTTGACCTTTTTAACTTTTTTCCCACTACGGCGAATAAGACGTAGTAGTGGTTCGCTGATACCCGACAGGGAGCGGTAATATTCACATGGCTTGATGGCAACACAGGATATGGCTCAACCGAAAGAACAAGCTGGATTCAGAAGTGCTGATTCAGAAGTGCTGATTCAGAAGTGGATATGTCCTAAGAGAACTGATTGAAAGAACGAAGGAATATGAACTCCTATTATGTACGGCTTTTATTGATTATGAAAAGGCCTTTGATTTCGTGAAACCATCAGCAGTTACAATGCATTGAAATCCTGCGGTATTGAAGATGCATACATTAGAATTATTAATAACATCTATGAAAATGCAAATGCAAAGGTTCGGATATTTGACGACACAGTACCAATAAAAATTGGAAAGGGAGTGAGGCAAGGTGTAAGACCATATCTCCCAGACCTTTCAATGACATTCTGCAAAATATCTTTCAATCATTGAACTGGGAAAACAAAGGGATAAATATTAATGGAGATTATTTAACTCACCCTCGTTTTGCTGATGACGTAATCATTTGTGCAACTGCGCCTTCAGAACTGCATAGTATGACCCAGGAACTTGTTGACAACAGTGAAGAAGTGGGATTAAAAATTAACATTCAGAAAACAAAGTTGATGCATAATACTTTTACAAGAAATGAAAATTTCTCGATTGATGGGGTAAAGCTGGAAATAATAACCGATATCTTCATTTACTTTGGACAAATATCAAAATAACTGATATGACAGATATCAAGCGAGGGTTACGTTGATGAAGAAATTAATCGGCGTATAAAATGGACAGCTTTTGGAAGAAACAGAACAATTTTAAAGAGCAATGTGCCATTTTGTCTTAAAATGAAAGTGTTTAATCAATGCATTCGTCCAGTTCTTACGTATGAAGCAGAGACGCATATACCGTAACTAAAAAAGACATGCAAAGGCTACAGACAACTGAAAGAAGCATAGATAGCTGCATGCTTGGTGTAAGCAGGAAAGATAAGAAGAGGAACTCTTGGATAAGGAAAATGAGAAGGGTGAAAGACATTGTGTTAAAAGTAAAATCTCTAAAATGGCAAGAGGCTGGACATATTGCCGAAAGAATGGATCACAGATGGACGACCGAATTATTAGACTGAATTCCAAGGGACAGGAAAAGACCCAGAAGAAGTTCACATGGGAGATCTGGGGCTGAAATTCGAAAGCATGCGGGAGTGATATGAAGGTGACTGTCGCAAGACATACCATTGTGGAAGAAACTTGGGGAGACTTTCATCCACCACTGGATTGAAAATGGTTCATAATGATGATGATGATGATGATGATATACACTATATTGACAGAAGTCACCAGACACCTAGAAGAGAAACACAACATAGTATCTTGTACATTAGTACAGTGTTGGTCCACCATTGGCCTTAATGCATGCACTGACTCTTCGAGACATGCTTTCGACAATGTTTTGGAATACAGTGATAGGTATGCGCTTTCATTCAGTGCGTAATGCTGCCGCTAACTAGTAGTAGGCCTTGGTTCCAAACTTCTTACGCGGCGCTCAAATTCATCCCATAGGTGCTCTATGGGATTAAGATCGGGGCTTTGCGCTGGCCAGTTCACACACGATACGGAATTATCGTCAAACTACGCCGTAATAGTCCTTGCTTTATCGCTTGGTGCATTATCCTGCTCGTACCAACAAGGCTCGGTTCCATAGTATTGCCACATAGTTGATAGGGCATAATTGTCCAGAATATCGAGGTTGTGACGTGCCTGCACCGCAGGACGCACATGAGATAAAGGCAGATATCATCGAGAAGATATGTCTGCGTAGCTCAGTTGGTAGAGCGACTAATTCCGGAATAATTGGACTCTGGTTCGATGCCCGGCGTGGACAAAAATGACGGAGAAATGTTTTTCGCTATAAGGTAGACGTGCTGGTTAACAGGTTTTTCCACGATAACCAATGGGTCGGGACCATACCACGAAAAACACCCCCACGCGAGTATACTGCCTGCTCCAAACTTGACCGTAAGAACAGTACATTGTGGTGAATAGCGTTCTCCCTGCTGTCACCATACCCACACACGGCCATCAGGCTGATGGATCGTGTATCTGGATTCATCAGTCCATATGACCCCTTTCCATTGATCTACGGTCCCCTATAAATGTTCTTTACACTACACTGAAGAGCAATTGAATTAGAGATACCTGTCTAGTAACGTGTAGCATCACCTTTTTCGCCCTGATGACGGCGGCGATTCGTCTCGGCATGGACTCGACATGACACGGGAAGCGTTGGGAAGCCATACGGATCCACGACCCCTGAACAAGCTCCCACAGTTCACGAAGATTTGATGGAGGGGGATCAGAGCCTCGAACATTTCTCTCGATTGGCATCCCAGATGTGCTCTATGGGATTGAGGTCAGGGGACCTAGCTGGCCAAGGAAGCGAGGTCACGTCGGTGGAGTGTTCATCCAACCATTCGGATACCATTCGGGAGCGATGGCACGGTGCATTGTCTTGTTGCAGGATGAGGTCCCCAGTGGGATGTTGAAGATGCACAAACGGGAGCAAATGGTCGTCCAGGATATCCCGGTAACGTTGACCTGTGAGGGACGATGTCACACGTACCAGGGGTCCCATTTCAGTCCACGTAAACAGTGCCCAGGCGAGAATGCCACCCCCACCAGCTTGAAGAGTACCCTGCTGGCAAGAAGGATCCATCGCTTCATGTGGTTTGCGCCGTACTCGTATCCTGCCATCCGCATGTACCAACGTGAATCTCGACTCATCAGTCCAGGCAACATTTTCTCACATGTCTAGGGTCCAGTGGCGATGTTCCCGCGCCCATGCTGATCTTTGCACCCTGTGATGTGCGGTCAGCAGCGGTATCCTCGTGGGACGATGGCTTCTGTACCCCATAGCGAGGAGATGGTTCTGGATGGTGTGGCTGCTTACACATTTTTGTGCACCAGCGTTAAATTGCCGAGTGATTTCTTGCACTGTGGCCCGTCTATCCGCTGTTACTGATTCCGTCGCATCACTCCTTATATTGTCGCATCGCTTTATACGTCATGTCGTTTCCGTTTACAGGGCCGCCCACAGCGCCACATTTGCGTAACGCCAGCTGTCTCTAATTCAATTGCTCTTCAGCGTATGCTAAACGATGAGCAGCATTCCGAGTGGAGATGAAAGGCTTATGAGTAGACGCTCGACCACGGTAGCCCATGGAATGAAGTTCTCTGCGAATGGTACGTGTGCATACCGAGGTTGCAGAATTTGCACTCACATGTACACTGAGGTCTTGTTCAGTACTTCGTCGATTAGCTGTAACGACTCTCCTGAGGCTTCGACGTTCTCTATCACTGATTTTCTTTGGTCTGCCGGTACATTTTGCTGCTTCAGGGACGCCATGTATCTTCCACTTATTCAGTACATCCAAAACAGTTGACTTGGGTATGCTTAAACGCCTCTCGGTTTCTCTTATGGACAACCCACTAATATAACACCCAACAATCTTTCCTTTCTCAAAGTCAGTTCTCTCCCGCCGCGACATTTTCACTGAACCTCACAGTGCGATATGATCTCTGTCAGTTGCAGGCTTGTTTTTATACCGTTTGCAGCTGTACCTCGCATCTTAACAACGCAGAAGATCCGTTCATTTGCTTTTGAAGGGTTGTCCGGTAACATTTGTCCACATTGTGTATATTACAAAAACAAGGAAGGTAAATAATTGTTTAACTGAGATAAAATAATTGCTTAACTGCTCCCTCTGATTTGACTACAGTCTAGCTAACTTGTTTCCTATTTTTAATGTACAGTATACAAGGGTTGGACAAAATATTGTGAACATCTGGGAAATAGGCGATATGTCTTTATTAACACAGTATTAGACTACCATTTTCCGTTAATAAAACTTTAAACCTTCTTAGAATACATTCATCCAGCTTTTGAATAGTCTCCAGTGTAATCTTATACCATTCATCGATCATAACATCAATCAGTTACTTCAGAGATGTTGGAGGAGAGAATCCTCTTTTCACACTCCGCTCTCCAAAACTGCTCACACTGTTCCGATGATATTCAAATCAGGTGATTGAGCTGGCAAGGGCACGATGTTGAAGTACGTTTTGGTACTTCCTCTGACCAAGACTGAATTGGCCTAGCTGTGTGTATGGGCGCATTATCATCTTGAAAAGTGGCATCATTGCTGGGAAACAACATTTAGAACATAGGATGCACCGGATCACCTAGAATGTCCAAGTACCTGCTGGGAGTAAATCTACCATGTAGGGTAACGATGGGGCAGTCCGAATACCAAGATATAGCCGCCCAAATTACATATCCAACCCCGTGTTTGACAGTTGGAAACAGACATATCAAATTGTACGCTTCCTTGGGGGTTTTCCATACATAAACCGGACCTACTGTTAGCAATAATGTAAACGAGGACACAGCGGACCATATTACACGTTTCTAGTCATCAGCTGTCCAGGTTTTATGCTCATGCCACCATGGTTTTTGCGTTGTAGCGTTGGTTTCTGTGATTAATGATTTAGCAATTGCACGTCTTCTATTGCTGTTGGCTTTGCAAAGTTCTCTACGGACTGTTTTTTGTGGAAATAGGGTCTTCCTGGTGGATACTGAGTTCTGCCGTCACTTTTGGTGAAGTAGTACTCTGTTGGTTTTACAGAACCCTTGTAAGTGTTCAACGGTTCCTCTCATTCAGTCTCGGCTTTCGCCCCTTATTTTTCTTCGCCGATGAAGTCTTGCCATGCTTTGTGTACGCAGTCATAACCGTGAAGACTGTTGTCTTGAAACACTAAACTATTTGGCTGTTGTGGTTACAGACGCTCCTGCTAAACGGGTTTCCACTATTTGTCCTCTTTAGAAGTCTGACAGGACGCCCATTTTGCGACCGCTCGTACGAACCGGTGCTAAACACAATTTTACTACACTAACATACAACTTAGAGAATATATACAAAGAAAAAGATAATCACAATTTTGTTTTTCCGTGTAGCCTACACGAATAACATTAACCCCTATAATCATAGCTTTCACATTATTTTGTCCAACCCCAGTGTACATGTTGTTGTGTGTAAGCCGTAAGTTCATAGATTCAATAGCTTTGATGCATTCCTTTTAGATTTTAGTTTTCCGTCATTGAGAAAAAATATGCTACTGAAATCTGATTAAACTGATATTTTAACAATTAAGAACATGCATAGTTTTTAGCCTAAACTGCTATTAGGGGCCGCCAAGTCAATTTTTGCTAGAACCGCCGAAGTATTAAGGCCCGTGCTTAATATTTTGGAAGTGAGATGTGGCGGATACAGATGCACCATGATTTCATCCTACTTTTTCGGGTAAACGAGCCCCAAAAGCATGTAAACTTAGGTGGAGTCACCCTTCTGTGATTTAGAAATTATAGAGAAGAAAGAATCCAATGTCATTGGATCATATACAGCATCCATGTCTTATCAGGGATTTTTTTTTTTTGATTGGAGGTTTAACGACCACCGTGAGCAACTCAATGGGCTATAAGCAGTCGCCCGTCCCTAATTTAGGGTCACTGGTTTCAGGGAAGGGAGAGAGCCAGTGCCGTAAGACAAACACAACATCCATGCCTCACCGGGATTTGAACCCGGACCCCTTACGGACGAATGATCATAGGCCAGCGCCTTAGACCACTGCGCCACCGGGGCGGCTATCAGGGATTTGAACGCACCCCTTCAGGAGGAGAAGGCAAAGCTCTCGCCCTTTATTTATTTATTTATTTTTTCATTGGTGGTTTAACGAACACCATGAGCAACTCAATGGGCTATAAGCAGTGGACGGTCCCTAATTTAGGGTCACTGGTTCCAGGGAAGGAAGAGAGCCAGTGCCGTAAGACAAACACAACATCCATGCCTCACCGGGATTCGAACCCGGACCCCGTTCGGACGAATGATCAGAGGCCATCGCTTAGACCACTGCGCCACCTCACCCTTTATTCACGTATAGCTGAGTAGAAATAAGGGTTGGCGGTTCAAATAGTAGGCATGCACTCACCTATTGCACGTAATTTTGGTTCAATCCCGTCAGATGATGTTTCGTGAGCTACTGTGATCAGGGCCGGATTAAGGCCTTAGTGGGCCCCTAGGCTAATACATGTGAGTGGGCCCTAAAGTACTTATGACGGGAAATCATTAAGAAGTCCGTTAAAACACAAAACTATGGCAATATGCTTGTGATAATTAATACGTAGGACATTCTCCAATTTGATAAATGATCTGCAAAGTTTTCACAATTATCTGCAGATTTTTCATTGTTCTCATAAGAACGTGAGTTAATAGCTTAAGATTCCTAGATTTTGTCATGGATTTTCTAATGATTTATCATCGTATACCTTTCTCATTTCATCTCTTTTGCTCAATACAACACAGGGAACTTTAACCATTAACGGTTCCAAGTGCAAATTGGGTGGTGTGGGTGGATGGTGTTAGTGAAAAAGTTGAAACTGTCTCGCAGACCCACATAACCTTTTACCCATGGTAAGTCACTGGTTTGGAATCTGTCCTTCTTCCAGCCTTTGTTTCTGACCAATCATACGAAACAAAAATAAAACGATTTTATAAACCTCTCTCTCTCTCTCTCTTTCTCTATCTATCTATTATTTGCTTAGGCATGCCTCCTGGGCCCCCGGGCATGGTGGGCCCCAAGGCTATAGCCCCTATAGACCCCCTTAATCCGGCTCTGACTGTGATGCAATACTACAATGACTGTAAATAAATAACGTTCTCGTGAAGTGCACACTTTCAATGCAGTCCTTCGAAAGCCATAAAACTTGCCACCTTTATACAAGTGCATCTCAACTGTTCCATTTATTTAAAGAACTTTTCTAATTCCTGGGGGGAAATACCTCTCTCGTACTCACATGCCGTTCTTTGTACTTGAATTTCTTAATGACTTGAATTTCGAGGAAAGGGAAAAGCGAGTATTTTGTTTCGCTACGCGCACATCACAAACACCGCCTGAGACCGATGCAGTCGAAAAACAAAACCGCACAAAAATGCATTAAAGGAAGAAAATTACAAGCACATACCAAAAATTTACGTTGAAAATAATTATACTAAAATGACACGTTTCTGGGCAGGATTTCTTATTTAAAGAACCACAAAGACACTGATAGTGGGGGACAAAAACACGGTTTTCTTTCTCCTCTCCTGGTCAAACATCCTTGCACTCGCCGTAACCGTCATCGGACTCCTTTTGGGGTTGATCCGGCAGAAGGTATTAATGAATCAGCCGAGAGTGTAACAACATATAATTTGTCTTCAGGTGCGGGAAGGTCAAAGCCCTTACAATACACAAGTTGTAAAGTGGAAAGTTCGGAACGACGCGGGAGGGGAGGGGTCAAGAGACCTCTGAGAGTATTGTTCTCACTTCGAGATGTTCTTTAGAAATTAGTACTTATTACACAATATACCCGGCGGTCATGACTGTGCTTAGGAACTCTGGTGAAAAGTGTGATGAATCCAAACATTCAGACACTTTCCACGTCAACAGAAACAAACAGCCTACAGCGTGTATGCGGAACAATGGGTAACACTGAGTGTTTTAGGTCTCGTAATGGAAAATTGCTGGGATCTCGTTTCTGAAAGGCCTTTCCTTTATAAAGAAGTTCACTTTGGGCACCCTAAAAACACAAAAGAATTAAGAGTTCAGTTCAAAAATGTCGACTTATGCTTATGAACGGCGCTAGTGGAGATCGGATTCTAGGAAAAAAGATGGCACGGAATAAAAAATATATATATATATATATTTCAGCGCACAACAAGCAGAATAGACATATAGTTTATGATGTATTGATCTAACATTTATATCCTATTGATACAGAAATAATTTCTGAATTTTAATGTTTTTTTCTTTCTTTTATTAGAAGAAAATATTTCAAGAAAAGTTTTTCCTATCTTTTAGTGTTTTTCTTTTTCATATATTCTTACTGTGTTGAAGCGAGAAACACACAGCTTCGAAATTTTCAATCTTATTGATGTTGCAGATTGCGCGGGAAGGATAGCAAATGCACATATGAGCATAACGGGTGGTTTTGTGAGTGTGTGTGTGTGCGTGTGGTTTAACGACCACCATGGGCAACTCTATAAAGGGCAACAAGCAGTCTCCCGTCACTAATTTGGAGCCACTGGCTCCAAGAAGGAGATAGAGCCCGCCATCGAACAGGCGCAACACTCGTGTCCAGCTCGGACAAATGATCAGAAGCCAATGATTCCCAACGTGTGGGGCGCGGCCTCCTAAGGGAGCGCGAAATATCTAAACGGAGGGGCGCGAAGAAAAGAGGAAATCGAAGAAAAAACTATTTAGTGAAACAACAACAACATCAACAAAAAACAAAATACATTCTGAAAATAAAATACCTTCCCCGTGGCAACGGGGAAGGTATTTACGCGCACCCCAAGCGCGGTTGTTATAAACGGTAAGGAAAGAGGACTCGTTCGCGTTTGTAAGGAAACTTGTTTAATAAACAAAGTACTCAACTTGAACTATGGTTTACAACAAAAATTGGTAAAAACTGTAACAGACATCTCGAGGTATGCCTAGAAGCATTACTCTACCCAAAACTCGGAGGCAATAAATTTACGCGCACTCAGCTCTCGTCAGACGTTGCTCGGCTGGACTCGCAAAAATTCATGATACGGTAGGTGGGTGATGACAATCAGAAATTTGCAGCGATGCATATTTTATGACGCGGACGACGATCTATGCATACAATAGATTTGAAGAGATGTTTTAAACTGATCAATACTAAAGAATTTGTGTAATGTAAAAATTATACTGCATTTACGCAATTACAGTGTTCATATAGCAATAGCTAACTAATCCGAGTAACAAGTGTAGTGTCTTGACAGCGTCCCGGTAAAAGGACTGGAAGGGTAGCGCAATAAAAATTGATATGGAAAAGGGGGCTACAAATACAAAAAGGTTGAGAAATACTGCCTTAAACCATTCAGCTACCGTGATAGGCGGTAACTATGAGCATAGCACTGCTCTGAAGTATAATAATAAAAAAAGCTAATAAAACAGAAGAGCTAGCACATTATGAATATCAACATAAAAAGTCATTCGTGTGTTTTACATTTCATTCTACCTTCACGTTGTTTTCTTGTTTGCAGGAGTTCATTGCAACACGGAAATTCTCTTGCGAGTGTTGGTTTTTCTGTAGCGTGAGGTACCTGAAAGTTGCGGTGCCCCATTTAACTTTGCACTAATATTTGTTAAGTTGTTTGTTTGCATAACATTGAAGATATGTTGAGCCGCCCCGGTGGCGCAGTGGCCTAAGCGATGGCCTCCGATCATTCGTCCGAAGGGGTCCGGGTTCGAATCCCGGTGAGGCATGAGTATTGTGTTTGTCTTTCGGCACTGGCTCTCTCCCTTCCCTGGAACCAGTGACCCTAAATTAGGAGCGGGCGACTGCTTATAGCCCACTGAGATGCTCATGGTGGTCGTTAAACCTCCAATCAAAAAAAAAAAAAGAAGATATGTTGGTATCGCTTACTTTTTTTGCGTGTGTGTTTCGGGGTTTAACGATCACCATGAGCAACTCACACGGCTATAAGAAGTAGCTCATCCCTAATTAAGGACCACGGGTTCCAGGGAAGGGACAGGTACAGTGCCATCAGGAAAACACACCACCCATGCCTTATCCGGGACTTGAACCAAGACCCAGCTCGGACGACTTGCCAGAAACCCGCATCTCTGAACAATCGGCCACCAGGGCGCCATATCTCTTCCTTCGGTTGTTTGATTTTATCTTTATATTATATACTCAGTTTATCTCAAACCTTAAGACATTTTTATAAGGTACTGGTTTTCGGTTAGACCTTTGTCACTTCCTGGAAGCGGGATGTCGTTATACCCAAACTACAATATACGTAGATATACAACGTGAATATAGTGTGTTAGGAATAAAATCTTTATTATAATGAACAGAAGGCCCCAGTTTGTGCATGTAAGTACATTCATTGTTGCGCTATACTAAAATATCCTTCAAAGTAATCCTAGCATACACGTTGCATTTGAGCCATCTCTGAAATCAAGACTTCTGTCTATTTGGAAAAATTATGATGAGTATTGTCCTATTTATGTCTTCAATGTGACTTTAATGGCCTCCGCTTCAGCATATCTTTGTCAATGGATAATTTTTCTCATTGAGCCGAATAAATGAAAATCCGACGGTGCCAAATCCGGAATGCAAGGAGATGCGACATCAGAGACCCACCTCCCTCACCACATGAGTTGCCTAATTTATGGAGAAAGATGCGTGAAGATGGGCGTTGTCAGCTGAATGGATTTGGGATGTTGTTACGGCCACTGCTCTTCGATTATTTGCCGAAGCTTCACAATCTAGCGCGCTCCTCACCGCGCGTTAGCCTAGCACGAACGTTGGAAGTGTGAAGCCGTCCTCCATCAGAAACACGACGGCAGCCCCTTGTTATAACTTCGGATCCATGGTTCACCTGCACCTCTGATTCCACGAAAGGAATGCGAACGTGCAATTTACATACCTTACTAAGTACATACATGAACCCTCAGCTATCGTTATGAGAATCAAAAAGTCGTCATTTTGCAAAGCACATTGAAAGACATCTATCATTAAAGCCCTAAAGTAACTACCCCCGAAAAAAGAAACGAAGCACCCCGAGGAAGTCGTTCAATCTTGATGAAACCCCGCAACCGCATGAAAGTACTTCAGGCCCGAATATGCAAATGATTAAAAAATAACACCAATGACTAAATAGTGACCCGCAACAGCCCCTGGGGACAGCGCATCGTGGAAGGTATATAAAGAGCAAAGTTCGCACGCAGGGACAATTGTAACAGCGGATTGCAGTTGCATTAACATCAACGGACCATGTGAATGCCTCGACGTTGTATCCGTGCACAATACGAGCAGGTGAGCGAGTTTCAGAGAGGATGTTTAATTGGGCTGAGAGAGGCCGGTTGGCCAAGTCGCCGTATCACTAGGCGTTTAGGTCCGAGCGACACGGCAATCGGACGATGTTGGCGTCAATGGGTTGAGGAGGGCACAACCCAGCGGTACGCTGGTATTGGACGGCCGAGGGCAACGACAGAACGAGAGGATCTCGCCCTTTGGTTTTTACTGCTATAATATATATAGCCAGTGCCGTTAATTCCCACCAGATGGAGACTTCTCAGTAGCTGAGCCCATCTTACGGATTTATGTTGTCAGAAGCAGACTAAAAAAATATGCATAACATCGTGTATTGTTGGCCACCGTGGTGTAAAGCTAACGCGCTCGGCTAGATATCGAGAGATCTGTGGATTCATTTCCCCGGCTGCGGCTGAAAACAATTTTTCGGTTGCTATGTGTTTCTGGAACGTGGAAAGAGCGATGTATTTATTTATTTATAGAACTAGAAGATCGAGCGATTGTGAGAGTCGCACGAACAGACCCGAATTCGTCGCTCTCGGCTATACATGCTGCGTCGTCCACAGGTACATGTTGCGTCGTCCACAGGTACATGTTGCGTCGTCCACAGGTACTGAAGTGGCCATCCGGATCGTTGCGGCACGGGGACTACATTCAAGGAATGTCCGGCTGTCGTAGGAAATCGCTCCCCAGACAGTCACTTCCGGTGTGCGAGCAGTGTTCCGTTCCACGGTAAAGACAGGAGTCTCCAGACACATACGCGCTGGCCATTCGGCGCCAAGTCTAAACCTTATCTCATCACCGAAGACAACATGATGCCACTGGACACTATTCCACGTTGATCGGCACCGACATCACTGCAACCGGTGCAGGCTATGCTTGCTGATCAATGGTAGGAGGCGAAGTGGTCTCCTTGAAGTATCAATAGTTCCCTGTACCGCAAGTCTCTGGCTACTTACATATCTGTAGACGAGGCAACATGGTCACGGATGGTTGAGAGCGACGAATTTGGTTCTGGTCGTGCGTCTCTCACAATAGCTTGATCCCCGCTTTCTGTCGTTGCCTTCGGCCATCCACTGCCTGCATACCACTGGGTTGTGCCCTCTTCGACCTATTGGCGCCATCATCGTCCGATTACCGCGTCGCTCCGATCTAAATGCTTGGCGATACGGCAAATCGACCAACCGGCCTCTCTCAGCCCAATTAAACGCCCTCTGTCAAACTCTCTCAACTGCACGTAGTGTGCACGGAACCGCCGTCGAGGCATCCTCACAGTCCGTGGAGGTTAATGAAACCGCAATTCGCTGTCACAATTGTCCCTGCGTACGATCTTTGTTCTTGATAAGCCCTCCTCTATGCAGGATTTCCATGCGCTGTGGCGGGCCACTGTTCAGTCATAGGTCGTTTTTTTTTAATCATTTGCATATTCGGCCCTTAGCTACTTTCATGCAGATTTTCATCAGGATCGAACAACTTTCTCGGGGTGCTTCGTTTTTTATTTTATTTTATTTATTTATTTATTTACTTTTTGCAAGGAGTGTATATTCGTTTCCGTGACTTGAGTGACTTCTAGTGAATACCTGAAGACATTAAGCTCTGACGTTTCGCGAAGTTCAGAATACAAAACGAAAGATAACCAAAAATTTACATAAATAAAAACGGAGATTCAAGTAAGGTAATATACTGTACGTCACAATGACTTTTAGATGCTACCATTTTTAGCACGTCTTTGGTAAAAAAGATCGTGCTATGTTATCACTTATCACTTTGTCCCTTCGTCCATCTGTCCATGGACACTATATCTATGCAACTATTAACACGATTTGAATAATTATTTTTGCATTGGGAAGCCTGAAATGTGAAAACGATTATCCTTCCTTTTCGGGTTTTCTATGATGCATAACCACGCCACCAGAGGGCATAAATGCAGATGCTATGGAATTCAACATACATTTCATTTAATGTAATTGTTTCTGAACATCCGATTAAAAACATACTTCCTTCCATTCGATAAAATTTATAACGAAGACTAGTTTGGGTACAGTTTCAGTTTTCAAAGTAATGCATAGTTTTTCCGCTAGGGGGCATAAAATTAAACTGAGATTTCCCGATATCTCTTCTAGGCGAAAATCTGGTTTTGTCGATATCTCAGTTCCTAACAGTCCGGTTTGAAAATTTTTTCCTTCGTTGGAGAGCGTTTTGGATGCGAAATGTTGCACATATAATTTGAAATTTTTCTTAACGCACTAGAGGGCGTAAGTTCACGTTTCCGTTTGTAGTATATTAGCATCAACATCTGCGCTTGCAAAAATCCTATTGAAAACATCGTTTTTCAGTCAAAACATTTTGTGTGCATTTACTGCTAGAAATAGAGCACGATTTTCCCGCTAGGAGCGCAAGTGTCTTATCGGTTAACATCTCTGCATTTAAAACTCCGACTTAAGAAATTTATTGAATGCCGTATACTATTTACTTTGTGGAACACTATATCTACAGTTCTAGCACTGCGTGGTATTAGTGTACATTTTGTTTGCAGCTGTATTTGTGCTTCTAAAAATCCTTTTGAAATTTATTTTTTTTTTTTTTACTGTATGCCGTTCGTTACAGTAAAGATGGGGAATAGTATCTTTCTAAAATAGCCCATAGTTTATCCGCTAGGGTTAGAAATGTCAAAAACTTTTTCTCGCTATCTCTGCTTCAAAAAGACGTATTTGAATAATTGTTTTTCCTTAATATAACTTTTGCTGTGATGAATGAATACCTTTTACGTGTTTTCTCCTTTTTCATTATTCAAAATTTTTCCTGCTAGGGGTTGTAAAGTTAGATAATATTTTCCTCTATACAGTATATGTTCTTCTAAGTGGTTGATATATATATGGTTTTTTTTTGTTTTTTTTTATTAAAAGTTTAACGACCACCGTGAGCAACTCAATGGGCTATAAGCAATCGCTCGTTCCTAATTTAGGGCCACTGACTCCAGGGAGGGAGAGAGCCAGTGCCGTAAGACAAACACAACATCCATGTCTCACCGGGATTCGAACCCAGACACATCTCGGACGAATGATCAGAAACCATCGCTTAGACCACTGCGCCAGCGGGGCGGCCTTTTTGATATAAAAATCGCTTTGTCTCTGATTGAAGTTTTTGAGCATAATTTGTTAATTTTCATAACATACTTTTCATCCGCTAGTTAGGAAAGGAGCTGCTTCTGTTTTGAAATGTTTTATCGATCGCAGAAATGTAGTTGATTTTTTTATATACGTATATGTGATGGGTCCTATCGGCGATGAATAATGAGGGCAGAGGGGCAACGGCCTCAATAGATGTTTTATCGATCGTAGAAATGCTGTTGGTTTTTTTATATATTTTGTGATGGGCCCCATCGGCAATGAGTAATGGTAGCAGAGGGGCAACGGCCTCCATAACTGTTTTATCGATCGTAGAAATGCAGTTGATTGTTTTATATACACTGCCGGACAATTGCTAAGGACGAATGACATTAGAAACGATAGCAACCATAAAATGGAAGGCAGGAAAATGTGGAAATTAGCATAAGTGCGGGATACAGTAAGACGTGTTGTGGGTATGCAAATTTTGGATTGCCGAACTTGTTCTTGACGTCATAGCGCTGATAAGAGATATAAAGGATTTGACGCGTATTGACCGTTGTTGTTCAAACGCAAAGTTGAAAGGGAAAGAATCAATTGACGAACTTGCAATTTTCAGTATGTCTTCCCGACATCACCTAGATGATTTTACGCGTGGCCGTATTATTGGCAAGATTGAAGAAGGGCGAAAAATAACAGATGTTGCCAGGGAGTTCGACGTCAGCCACAGTGTTGTTTCAAAGCTTTGGAAATCATTTCAAACAAATGGAGAGTGTAGCAAACGTCACGGGGGAGGTCGTGTTTGTTTGCAGTACGACACCTGCAGAAGTTCGGTACATAGTGCTATCAACAAAAAGACAGCGGCGCAGCACAGCTAGTGACGTAGCAAATCAGTTTATGGCTGCTACTGGCAAGCGGATCATCCGAAAAACTGTCGCCAGACGTTTGCATGAAGGAGGACTATACGCCCGCCATCCTGTTGTGTGCATCCCATTGTCCAGACGTCACCGTACCGCCCGTTTGCAATGGTGCCATCAACATCGCAATTGGACTGATAACGACTGGTCTGCTGTCCTCTTCTCAGATAAGAGTAGATACAGTCTATCATCTGATTGTCGACGACAACTCATCTGGCGTGATAGTGGTACTGCATATTGTCCAGCAAACATACAGGAAAGGGACCGATATCCGACATGTAGTGTCATGTTATGGGCTCTGGCATCATGATCAATGGCCGTACGTCCCTCTATGTGCTTCCAACTGGGACTATGACTAGCCAACGATACATTAATGATGTTCTGCTACCTCATGTTCGCATGTTCCTTGGTGATGTCGGTGATAGATTTATTTTCATGGACGACAACGCAACATGTCATCGAACAGTCGCTGTCCAGGAGTGTCTTGAGAGCGAGGATATTCAACGCCTCGTATGGCCAGCACGTTCTCCAGATCTGAATCCCATTGAAAATGTGTGGGATGCTTTGGGGAGGAGTCTTGCTGGTCGCCAATGCCCTCCAATAAACAAGGACACCCTCATACGTGCACTGACAGAGGAATGGGATAAATTACCCCAACAGCTGCTTGATAATGTTGTGCAAAGCATGACACGACGTGTGGAATCTTGCATCGCCCTCCATGGTGGCCATACCCCGTATTGACATTTTACGCCGGAACGCTTGCGGACGGTAATTGCATTTTTTTCACGTTTACGTATTCTGTACAAAATGGCCTGTTTGTCCCTTGAACACGTTCCAAAGCCTTCTGGATTTCAGAGCACAATAAATTGTCTTTCTTGTAATGTCCTGGCATTCTGACATTATTTTATTTCACTTGGTATCCAACCACACTTACTTTTTTATGCGCTATATAGCCCTTTATGATCAGTCCTTAGCAATTGTCCAGCAGTTTATTTTGTAATGGGTTCCATCGGCGATGAATAACTTTGAAAAAATTATTCGTGTCGGAAAAGATTCAAAAAACGTGCTCATTACAACCAGAAATTTGGTGTCATCTTTCTTGTTTTTGTTTTTTTTTCAACTGGTTTCATTGACAATGAATAACTTTGACAAATTTCATTCGCGCCTGAAAGGATTCAAAAGGCGTGCTCATTACACCCGAAAGTTCGGTACCATTTTTCATGTATCTGCTCATTTGTACACTGGACCGGAATTCAGGTTCAGCTTGTGACCGGTAAACATATAATTATGATCAGATCTTACTTAATATATGAATCCTTAAAGTGTTAGATTTCAGTCATGAGAAGTCGATTAGAACCAGTGGTGTCGGAACCACGGGGGCAGAGGGGCAACGGCCCCATTACTCACTTATGTGTAGTGGCAAAACATCACATTTGCCCCCTCACTTATCCTCTTTTTTTAATTACGTTCGTAATCAGAAATGCTACAATATAAATATTTGAATGTTTCTCATTTCCTGTCATTTAAAATTTCTTCTGATAAATTTAAATATTATCTTCTGATTTGATTGATAATGATATACAACTGCGAATTTTCAATGCCATTACAGATACGCAGGTTAAATTTCCTCGCTCTGTCCAGTATGAAGAAAAAACGTTTCAAGAAATACCATACTTTTAATTATCAGTGTAAGAAAAAGATTATTTCACGAAGTACCTGCTTTGTAGTCACCACACATGGTGTCACAGTTTCTTTACCAATGGATTTATAGGATAAGAAATGGCTATTGCTTCACTTAAGGCATATATATATATATATTTCAAATTTATGTTACATAACTAATACCTTGATTGCAAACTTTGTAATGATCTTGTTTTTTATTAGAGATGGGACATTCGAATCCCGCGAATCCCGCGAATCTTGAAAACGATTCGAGATTCGAAAACTTTAATCTTCGCGCATTTTTGTCATTCGAATCTTAACCTAAAAAACTTGGCATTTGGTGCTTGTTCTAGTGTGATATTTGTTCGGATTTTTGTCAGCATGACGAGTTCTGACATTAGAAAACAATCGAAGAAGATCTTCTACAGTGTGTACACAGCTATTTGAAATAGATCGTTACTTCCAAATCGGATGCACCAGTGAAGGAATTGTTCAGCCAAACACAGAGAGCAACCGCCGAAGCGACTGGCGTCTCCCATCGGACAGTGCCTTAGTCACCATACCCCAAGTACAATGGGAAAAGTGACTTAGCCATATTTTTCTCTTTTTCCGGTAGTCGTTACCGTGATAACGAGCGTCAGAACGGAGGGAGGAGCGTGAACTTGAGCCGCATCGCGCACATGACTCAAGTTACTCTGTCTACAGGTCAGCGTTTCTAGTTCTACCCAACTCTCCGCAGCGTATCATTTGCACACGCTATCAGTATACGCTCGGCGTTATCCGGTCTGTATTTTTTGTCTTAGTCTCAGCGTTTCTTACGCTTTATTGTTTTTATTCCTACGTAGTTTCTATCGCTAACCACAGCATTTACGCATACTTAAGAGCGATTTACCTTGTGCCTGTAACATAACCATCGCATCTCCTAAAACCTGCAACGAATGTCAACTCGTGAGATGACATCATCTCAAGCATCTTCTAATATCTGGAACTATTTCCAAATTTCGGATAATGAAAATTATGCTTATTGCAGCCTGTGTTCTGCACAAAACACTTGCCATGCGTTTCTTATACATTTCAATTAGTTCTCGAAGATGGTTTACTGAACAAAAGTGAAATTAAGGAAATAATGTCAACCTGCCGGAGTATTGTGGGACATTTCAAGCACTCTTCTAAAGTCATGAAAGTCTTACGAACTTCTCAAGCTAAGCTGTCTTAAACCTCATCGTTTGATACCAAACGAACCGGCTAGATGGAATTCTCAGCTTCACGTGCTCATTCGTCTCATGGAACAAAAGCAAGCTGTTTTATTATTAGCTTCAGTGTTAAATTTTCAGGTAGATCTTAGTGCTCGACAGTGGACAACTATAGAAGAAGTGATATGAATCCTAGATCTGTTCGATAGAGCTACATTTGTGGCCAGTTCCAGCAAAGTAACAATCTCAGAAATAATTCCTTTAGTGAATAGCACCATTAGTATTCTACAAAACTTTAAATCAACTTTAGGTTCCTTACAGGGTTTCCGAAATGACTTGCTTACATCTGTAAAAAGGCGCTATCAGTCTGTTGAGACCGAAAAAATGTATGCTTTTGGAACTATACTGGATTCTCGATTCAAAGAAAACCTTGATCAAGTTAAATCAACACTGGCCATTGAAATTTCTGATATTAGTATTTTTCAAGCAGATGACAGAGATCTGCAGTCATCAAAACAAAGTCAAAGAGATTCCACTCAAAAATCGTTAACTCAACAACAAGGAGTTCATAGGATGTGGATTTACTATTCTCAAATGATGACACCATCTACCAGCAGTGAACAGAGTTACAGTTTGTCTCCTGAGGAAGAAATAAATGCCTACTTTCCAGAAACACTGCGGACATCTTTAAACACTGGAAGGACAACACAAATACCAAAATTTGAGGAAACTCTCTAAAAAGTTCTTAATCACACTACCATCGACAGTAATGTTAGAAAGACTATTCAGTACATTAGGTGTCATACCTGATAAAAAACAAAGTAAGATAGCTCCAGAGCAAGTTTGAATGCTAGTGTTTTTAAATAAAAATCTTCACTAAAGGTTTCTGATTTTTTTTACATTGCCCTGAAAGAGTTCAGTGTTTACTCTTTTTATTAACTCTTAAAACAAACATGTTTTTGAGTTTTCTTAATTTTCTAGAAAGAATTTCCTCAATTTAGTGTTCCATGTTTAGTGTTTATCTACATTAACTCTTGAAATAATCCTCCCCACCGCTACACTTGCTTTGATTTAAAAAGGTTTGGAAGTTTTGTTAGTAAAGAAAAATGTCAGAAATGTGAATTGTTACTCAAATATTTTTTTGTTAAATCATGTTCAGAAAATGGAAATGAACCTCAAGACTCAAGAGTTATGTACTTCATTTAATAAATGTAAATTATAAATTTAATTTGTATCTTCGTAATAAGTATGGGTATATTTTTTGAAAACTGTATTCTTTAATTTGTTTTTCATTAAACACAGATATCAAGTTTTGCTTCAATTAAAAACTTTTAATTTTAAGTAGAATACTTTTCTTTCCCTTTTTTCTTTATAATTATTCTTACATGAAGGATTCGAGAGATTCGAGATTCAGGAGATACGAGGGATTCGAGAATCTTTTAGTATTCGGATTCGGATTGGAGATAATTTAGGATTCGTCCCACCTCTATTTTTTATAAAGTTTCAAATATCTATTACCAAACCTGGTATTTAGCTTGGAATATTGTACTTGACCAAACTAAATGAATCTGTGTCTAGTAAAGCTAGTAAAGTCTTTTCATATTCAGATTGACTTTTTAGTGAAGTTTAAATGTCAAGAGTCCAATAAAGGTTTTCTTATAAACATTCTGTCGATTGCGAGATGACAAAATATGATTCTAAAGTAATTTTTTGGTGTTATTTATATTAAAAATTTCAGGGGTACATTTGTTTTCTGAGATGCCACTGAAAATGAGCAAAAGAGAAATTTTTTTGACACGCAATTCTGACATGAAGGAAAAAACTTCGGTATAAAAATTGAACTGTGCCAAAACAGAAAAGAAAGAAACTTTCTGCATGAACACAAATATTCGGAGTAAAAATGTTGAATAAAAACAAATTCAGAATAAAAGTTTCCTGAAGTAAAGCTTTATATAAAAAGCGAATTTCAAATTTAATTTATTGATCACTATATAACATATCGGAAAGCTTAAAAAGTACATTTCCTTAGAGTGATACAATTCATAATCTTTTTGCAATGTTACATGGTAACAAGAAATTATAAAGCAATTTAGTATTGTAATCTGAAAATTGGAAATAAACTGAATCAAAATAGACAGAAATGTAAATTTCCTAAACTGCAGGAACTTTCTGTATGAATACGGAAAAAACTAGAAAAGAAATGTCCTGAAGTGAAGGGCATTTCTGTAAAGAGATGGAAAAATTCAAAATAGAAATATCTGAAAATTCAGAAAGCATCTGTACAAAAGCGGAAAAAGTGAAAATGAAAATTTCTGAAAATACAGCATAATGAGTTTTGTGCTCTAATCAAGAAGGACATATCCTGAAAACTTGCTCCCGTTTTCCAAAAATAGTTCCGACGCCCCTGGTTAGAACACAGAAAGACCTACGCAGAATGGTCAACTCCGCGCCATGTCCCGGAACGTCTCAGGATAGGTGGAGTTTTACGAAATTTAACGTAAGAATCATTTTTGACATTTCGGCGGAAAAATCACAAGTTTGATTGTGTGGATCATTTTAAGAATAGAAATCTGTAATATATGGAAATACATGCATTTGGAATATTATGTGTCGAATAACCTTCTGAATGAAAAGACGTTCATGAAATCAAAAATATGTGATTTTTCCATAGAATCTGCGTATATAAAAATAAACAACTTACAGTCATATATAGCCTGAAAAGAGAGGGCGCGGAGCGAGGAATATTTTCTAAATTACCGATGTCCAATTTGTGAAAATATGAAAATAGTTAATAAATATTTTGTTAAATTTATCATAGCACAGTATTTCAAAACAAAATTGGTATATTTCAACCTTTTGCCCAGTGAGATCATTAACACACACTCCAGCTACGATGGCGTTTTATTTATTTTTTTTTTTGGTTCAAGGCTTTGTATTGTGGTTCTCCTCAGTAAAAGTCACTTGTGACCACTGACCACTTTTGCCTGTTCTATAGCAGTCAAAGAAAAACACAAAAGCGCACACAGGATGTTGAGCATCTGATGACTACAGCATTAATATTTATAATAACCACAGTTTTTATTTTGTTTTGTTTTGTTTTTCGCCTTATGGCATTTGCGAGGCCATGAATTAGACCAGGAGGATTCGCTGTATCCAAAATTTGAGTTACTAGCACCAAGAAAAGGGAGAGAACAAAGCCAGCAGACTTTAGGAAAATTTATTTTCTCTCTCTCTCCTTTTGGTATTCAAAACCCGTTCTCTATGTGAGAGGTTAATGTCGCTGAGCTATTTAACTTTCTGGCTTCTTCCGGTTGCGGCAGTCAGAATCGTACTAGCAAAGGGGGTATATTATGTAGCAATTGCCTTTCTTACTTGGGTGATATAGCTTTCGACACCCGATATTACTGATAATCAATACAGAACCTTTCAATGAAATGCACACTGCTGGCCACCCAAAAATGCAACACCAAGAAGGACACGAGATAGCAAAGCCAGATTTACTGGACAAATAACAACAGATACAAAGATGAAACGATTGAGCTTACAGGCCAGGGCGACTTGCGGAACACGCAGACATCCATAATTCGTGTGGCCCCCATAGCATGGTAATAACGGCCGCTACACGCCGCAGCATCGAACGAAAGAGGCTTTGGATGTGGGCTTGGGATATGTCGGTTCAGGCTGCTTCCACACGTTGGCACAGTTCACCAGGCGTAGCCGAGGGTGGTGCTTGCCAGGCCATTCGGTTGCCGATCAGCGACCAGACGTGTTCGGTGGGCGACATATCGGGAGAATAGGCGGGCCACGGCAGCAGTGACACCTAGTGGGCCGTGAAGAATTGTTGCGCGATGCGTGCCACGTGCGGGCGCGCATTGTCCTGTTGAAACGTGACCGCTGGTGGGTCCTGCAGGTAAGGGAGGACTACAAGCTCCAAAACGTCGGAGATGTAGCGGTGGCTGTTGATCGTACCCTGCGATGCGTACCAGAGGGGTGCGGGTGTCATATCCAATTGCGTCCCAAACCATTACGCAAGGCGACGGACCGGTATGGCGATGCATAATGCAGGCGTCATAGAGTCTCTCGCCGCGGTGCCGCCACACGCGGATCCGACCATCGTGGTGTTGCAGGCAGAAGCGGGATTCGTCGGAGAAGACAATGTCGTGCCATTCCGTCGTCCAGGTGCGGCGTTCAACGGCCCACTCGCCGGTGGTGTAACGTCAATGGTAATCGGAGCAATGGGCGCCGTGCGACAAGTCCCCGCTCCTGCAGACGACGTCGAATGGTACGTGCTGATACAGGTTGTTACACAACACACCCTAATTCCTACGCTAACGTTCGTGATGTGGCTGTGCGAGCCGTCAATGCCCGCCGCACAACATGCCGGTCCTTTCGTTCGGTGGTGTGCCGCGGCAGCGGCAATCGCTCACGTCGGTCCGTCCATCCCTCCTGCGCCCTCTGAATCCATACTCGCCTCACTGTGGCTGGATGTCGTCCCACACGGGCGCCGAAGTCTCGGTACGATAAACCGCTGTCACGAGAAGCCACTATTCGTCCTCTGTCGAACTCCGAAACGTGCTGGAATGATTGCCGTATTCTGCGACGAGGCATCAGGAAGTTCCCACGCACAGGTCCGGCAGCACAACACACTTCCACTACTTACACCCCGCCTTCTGTGCACCATTCTTATAGTGCTTCTTGGTGGCGTGCCGGGCGCACATGATTTGCATATGTGCTGCAATGCTAATCGTTTGCATGTCCTCTCGCGGGCGACGAATGCTGCGAATTTCAGGCCAATCTGATGCTTCCTTCTTGGTGTTGCATTTTGGGTGGCCAGAGTGTATAATTGAATTGCACGAAACTTTCAACCACTATTTTTTTACTTATGAAATGTCGCTGCGAATAAAGTCGTGATTTAAAAATTCAGTCGGGAATTAATGAGTTTCGGTTGGCGGGCCCCAATTTATTGTCTTTAAATCACGGAAGTTGATTATTATGGCCTACCTAACTTTCTCTGTACATGCACCCTTAAAGAATTTTTAAATCTTAATCTTGCCATTTTGGGGCACAAATATGCACTATATTGACAAAAGTCATCGGACACCTAGAAGAGAAACACCACATAGCATTAATTGACATACATTAGTACGCTGTCGGTCGACCTTTGGCCTTAATGCATGCACTGACCCTTCGACACATGCTTTCGACAAGGTTTTGGAACACAGCGATAGGTATGCGCTTCCATTTAGTACATAACGCTGCCGCTAACTAGTAGTAGGCCTTGGTTCCAAATTTCTTATGCGGCGCTCTAATTCATCTCATAGGTGCTATATGGGATTAAGATTAAGGCTCTGTGCTAGCCAGTCTCTGTGTTAGTCAAGTCAAGTTACGTTGATGATGATGTGGGTGATTCAGTTACTGCAAAGAAAATCGTCTATTTGTATTATTTATGGTCACGTATTGTCCCATTTTTTGGATGTGCTTCGTCGTGAGAGTTCAGTTGCTCCGTCTGCAGAGACAGGGGTCAGCAAGTTTGGTAACATCAGTGAGTTGGATTTAAAAATTGATGTATCATGTTGGCGTTGAGATTTGTGTTAAATATCTTCTACGAGTGACGTATTTGTACTGACTGGACTGATTTCTTGATAGGAGAAATTATTGTCTGCTGTTACAGTTCGTTTGCTGTTGCCAACTAACGTTGTTGCTCGTGTCGCCTGCTGTGCTGGGTCGACTTGGCTGCCAGTGTTGTCTGCATTACTGAGTTGCTGTGCTGTCTTGTTGCTTGATTTGCTTGTACACAGAAAATCAGAAATATCATGTCTTCGTTGAAGTGCTCCGCTTGTTCTGACAGATTGCTTGAAGATCACTGTGTACATTGCTATAGAAGATGCGGTGGAAGATTCCATTTCAACTGTTCTTTGATTGGCGAGGTTTCCCATCGAAAAATAAGCAAGGAAAGAAAATTGAAATGACAATGTAATAGTTGTCGGCGGGGCGTTTCTCCCGTGGATGTGAGAACCCGGGGTGGATCTGATGTCAGTGGGCGACCGATGAAGTCCTCCGTGGATATAGCTACACGGGATATAAGTGTTTTTGAAGAATTTATGGAGCGTTTAAATGAGAAGTTGGATATGATCGTGAGCTTGAAAACTGAGATATCTGATTTGCGTAAGTCAGTATAGTTTTTTTCATTAAAATATGACGATGTCATGGATAAAATTGGACAAACTCATGCATTACTGCAGGAATCATGTAAGAACATTGCATCTTTGCAGGAGAGAGTGCATACTCAGGCTGCTGATATAAATACATTAAAGGAAAGCTTGAATACTTTGGATCAATATGTTAGAAATAAAAACTTGGAGATCTACGGAATCAAGGAGGTACAGGGAGAGGGAGTTGATGATCTCAAGGACTTGGTACATCGCATCGCGGGTAAGTTGAATATTGATGGATTTTCTGTGACTGACGTTGAGGTAATTCACAGGCTGCGTGGAAGAGAGTCCCGGAAAGTGTCGCCAATTATTGTTCAGTTTAAAGGTAGAGAAATGAGGAACGAATTCCTTGCGAGGGGTAGGACTGGTCTGAGAGTGATGGATGTTGTTAAAAATTGTACGGACAGCAACAAGGTGTATATTAATGAAAATTGAACTGTTCATAATAGACAGCTTTTTTGGCTGGCACGTGACTTTTCAAAAACGAACAATGTTAAATTCTGTTGGTACAGAAACGGAAAAATCTTCTGCCGGTTGGCGGAGGGTTCGAACCCAGTTCATATAAAGAGTAAGCTGGATTTGAATTTGGAGCGGTTTTAGCGCTCTAAATTGTATCAATATTTCTGTTATTGACTGTATTTCTTTTGATTGTATATTTCGTGTTTGATGGCGAATTGTGCACCGGACTATGTAACAGTTGCAGAATTGCAAGGTTTGATTTAATCGAATTCTTACAGTTTGAAATTTTTGCACTTGAATGCCCGAAGTCTATATAGTAAGTTAGATGCTTTGGTTTGCTTGCTGCATGATATAAATTACCAATTAGATTTTATATGTGTCTCAGAGACCTGGTATGATGCTGGTTATGTACGTAATATACCTGGTTGCCAGGTTTTCGCGGCTTCCCGTTCTGGGTCCCGGGGGGGGTTGCGATATATGTTAAGCGTTCCATTACCGCATTATTACTTGATAAATACACTGTCATAACTGAAGATTATGAAATACTTTCAATTGTGTTACAACAATCAATAATAAGTGTTATGTACCGTCCTCCACACGGTAATATTGGATCTTTTTTGAACTTTTATTCTGGTTTGTTGGATGACATAAATTTCACTGGTAGGACATTGTACTCTTTTCACTGGTAGGACATTGTACTCTTTTCACTGGTAGGACATTGTACTCTTTTCACTGGTAGGACATTGTACTCTTTTGGTGACTTTAGTGTGGATATGAATTCCTCTGGAACGGGTGCTGCCTTATTTAGAGATAAAATTATTTCTTCTGGAATGTGAAATGTAATAACTATTCCCACTAGAGTTACAGATTTAACCTCTTCTTTATTAGATTTGTGTATAACAAATAACTATAGTACATGCTCGGGGGTTCTCTCATTTCATATCAGTGATCATCTACCGATTTTTCTTTTGGCGGACTGTTTAGTAGTACACAAATCTAATTCATGTTCTATGTTAATAAGAAATTATAGTTATGATAATTTACTTCTGTTTCGTGGGGCTTTATCACTAATTGATTGGACTTCTGTACTTCAGTTGGATGATCCAGTTGAGTCATATAATGAATTCTGGAGAATTTTTTGGAATTCTTACGATGTTGCGTTTCCATTTCGTAACTTAGTCGTACGTCGCGTTGCAGGAAACCTTGGTTTAACCGGAGTTTGTTACGTTGCTTAAATAGAAAAAATAAATTATTTGCTGCTTTCCTCCGTCCCAGGAACCCAATTCATTTGTCTAATTTTCGTATGTATAGAAATTGGTATAATTATAAATTAAGACTGACAAAAAAAAACTATTATTTTAGTTATTTCGGTGCTACTGCTGACAGTAGGAAAATCTGGCGTTCAGTTAATGAACTGTTGGAAACCTCGAGGGATGCCCAATCATCAACTATAATTGAATTAGGACGTCTAATTTAGGAGAGGTTATAACGAAGTAAATTTCTTCGTCATTTTTGGTCTACGCCGGGAACCGAACCCGAGTCCGCTAATTCCGGAACAAGTCGCTCTACCAACTGAGCTACGCAGACGTTCATTCTGATTGCTATCTGCCTTTATGTCGTGTGCGTCCTGCTGGAAGGTACGTCACATCTCCCCTCCCCCAAAGAGGGCCGGGGGCATGGCCCACGGGTCAGCCGTGACCATGAATCGTTGCAGCCAGCCATCCGCTGTAGTACGTGCACTTGAGAACTCCCAGTCAATCTGGTGTGTGGAATGCAACGTCACACATTTTTATTTTTCGAAGCGCTGGAGAAGGGATTCTCTGATTTTTCCTATCTCGCGGTGTGGAAAGAACATCACACCAATGCGAGATTTTGAACGGCCGAGTCATCCGGAAAGTTCGGGAGCCATTATAACGAAGTAAATTTCTCCGTCAATTTTGTCCACGCCAGGATTCGAACCCGGATCCCCTCATTCCGGAATAAGTCACTCTACCAATTGAGCTACACTGACGTTTGTTCTGACTACTATCTGCCTTTATGTCGTGTGCGTCCTGCTGGCAGGTACGTCACAAGGTTGTTGATATTTTTAATACATATTTTTTTGGAGTTGCCGGACATTCTGTTGTCTGAAATTCCTCATTATACTAACAATTTCTCTGATTACCTACCTCCGTCGTCTGATTCCTCATTCTTTTTTAAACCAGTGGGTGATGACCTCTTGAGGGTAAATAAGTGAATTGGACCTGTCCAAAAGTGTGAGGCCTGATAACGTACATCCTAGGGTTGTAAAGTTTGTTTCAGGGGAGCTACTTGTTTCGTTGACCCATATTTTTAATCGTATTTTGTATACAGGGTGTATCCCGTTGCCATTGAAGTTAAGTCGTGTTACTGTTATACATAAAAAGGGATCAGTAACAAATGCTGCAAATTATCGACCAGTATCTGTAATTCCTGTGGTTGCTAAAATTATGGAGAGATTAATACTGATGCAGTTGTTATCTTATATTGATACAAAAATATTTTAAATAAAAGCCAACATGGGTTTCGTAAGGGGTTTTCGACAGAAACTGCTATTTTGGATGTATTAAACTATTTACATTTTAGTCTTGATAATGGCACCAGTGCGGTGGGGGTCTTTTGTGATCTTTCCCACGCTTTTGATACCATTTGTCACGACACATTGTTATCTAAGTTAGAAAATATTGTCATCAGGGGTTGTTAAGAATTTATTCCAAAATTATTTAACAGGCCGGAAGCAATTTGTACAAATACAGGGTGTTCGATCTTCTGCTCTTATGGTTCGTCATAGTGTTCCTCAGGGATCGGTTTTGGGCCCATTATTATTTTTAATTTATGTTAATGATTTATTTACTATTACTTCAAGTGCTACTCCTATTTTATATGCTGTTGACACAAGCCTATTTTTTTCCGGGGACACTGTATCTGAGTTGAACCAACCTGTGAATCTGGAACTTCAGGATTACTTTCGTTGGTTTTGCTGTAATTACTTAACAATAAATTTTTCCAAAACTACTAGTGTACTATTTTCGTGATGTAGGCGAAGAGTGGATATTGCAAATGGGATATTATTTAATGGAGTGCCCCTTGACTTTCAGGCTGTTGTAAAGTTCTTGGGTGTATATTTAAAAGATAACTTGAGATGGGATACACATGTTAGTGAAATTGCGGTTGGGCTCAGATCCCGCATTGGGGTCATTTATAAGATTTCAAGTTTTGTTGCCTGCCAGGGTTAATTTGCTATTTTATTTTTCATTTATTTATCCATTTCTATCTTATTGTCTCTTGGCTTGGGGTCGCACAACTATTGGGAATGTTAATAGAATTCATGTTTTACAAAATTTTTTTTTACGTTTGGTGAATCCGTCTTTACAGGTACATTTTCTTTTTCTCAGTTATCAAATAATGTCATTTGATAAATTATACAGTTTTCGATTATTACTGTTTATGCATGAACGTACACTGGCGGAAAGTGAAAAAAGAACACCAAGAAGGAATTGGCGGACGATCATGAAATTTACATATGTTAATGGAGTCGAGTTGACGTAGGTGTGATGTTAATTTCGGGACCAACCGGTGAGCGCTTACGCCACAGCACGGCATAATATGCAAATTATCGTCGGTGGTATTTAAGGAGTACGGCAAAGTGAATGTAATCGGTCGTCGGCGTACGGACACGTGTGAAGACCCTGAAGAAGCTGCAATGCCTGGACATGGAAGACATGCACGATTTCAGCAGTTATCGGACTTTGAGCGAGGTCGTCTAGTCGGACTCCGCGAGGCCGGGTGGTCGTATCGTCGTATTGCGGAGCGAATTGGACGGGTGGTGGTACGATGGTAGCGTAGATGGTCCGAGGAACATTCCCGCACGAGAAGACGTGGAACCGGAAGTCACAGACGGACTGATGAGCGGACCGATCGACGCTAAGAAGAGCGGCGTTGTCAAGCAGAACATCCACTGCGACGCAAATCCGAGCTGCCGTTGCACCTGAGGTGACTGTTCGAACAATCCGCTTCTGTCTAATGGATGCAAGACTACAAGCACGTGTGCCTCTGGCATGTGTACCTCTGACTCCAGTCCACCGTCAGGAACGGCTGCAGTAGTGTCGCCAACGTCTGCACTGGAGAACGCAATGGCAATCTGTCGTGTTCAGCAATGAAAGCAGATTCTGCTTGGGAGCCTCCGATGGCCGTATGCGTGTTTGCAGACGCACAGGGGAGCGTCTCCACCCTTCTTGCATCCGCCAGCGACACACAGGGACTACACCTGGTCTCCTGGTGTGGGGAGCGATCAGCTATCACTCCCGTACACAACTAGTGTTTGTACCGGGTACGTTAAACAGCACCTCCTACATCAACAACATCATTCAACCCGTTGTTGTGCCATTTGTAAGGTCGGTCCATCGTGGTGTTTTCCAGCAAGATAACGCACGCCCACACACGGCACGTGCAACGTAACATGCACTTCAGGGTGTGAGATAACTTCCATGGCCTGCACGTCCACCGGATTTGTCCCCCATTGAGCACGTGTGGGGTTTTATGGGACAACGACTTATCCGGTCTCCACGGCCAGCCACGACCATCCCCGATTTACGCATCCAGGTTGCTTGGAACTCAATATCCCAAACTTACATGCTTGGAACTCAATATCCCAAACTTACATCCAACATCTGTACGACAGAGTTTATGCCAGAATTACACAGTGTGACGCAGTTCATGGCGGTTCCACCTCGTACTAACCATGTTACATGGAAACGTTATTTTTCAGTTTACCAGCAAATACAGCTGTATTTTGCCATAATGTTTTGATCACGTTATCCTCTGTATTCCGTCATTCTGCTGTATAAATTTCGTTGGTATCAGGCGTCTCCTTCTTGGTGTTCTTTTTTCCCTTTCCGCCAGTGTATATATGCTAAGAAATATTCAGATCTAATCACCTTGCATTTCCGTTTGACCGTAGGAACAGTACACTGTATTAAATAGCGTTCCTCTGGCTACCAACATACCCACACACGGCCATCAGACTGATGGATCGTGTATTTGGATTCATCAGTTCATAGGACCCGTTTCCATTGATCTACGGCCCACGATAAATGTTCTTTACACCATGTTAAACGACGAGTAGCATTCCGAGGGGAGATGAAAAGCTTATGAGCAGCCGCACGACCACGGTAACCCATGGAATGAAGTTCTCTACGAATGGTACGTGTACATACCGAGGTTCCAGTATTTTTATTCACCTGTACACTGAGGTCTTGTGCAGTACTCCGTCGATAGGTGTAACGACTCTCTCTCCTGAGGCTTCGACGTCCTCTATCACTGATTTTCTTTGGTCTGCCGGTACGTTTTGCTGCTTCAGGCACGCCATGTGGCTTGCACTAATTCAGTACATCCAAAACAGTTTACGTGGGTATGTTTAAACGCCTCTCGGTTTCTCTTATGGACAACCAACTATTATTAACAGCCAACAATTTTTTCTTTCTCAAAGTCAGTTCTCTCCCGCCGCGACATTTTAACTGAACCTCACAGTGCGATACGATTGCGGTCAGCTGTAGGCTTGTTTTTATACCGTTTGCAGCTGTACCGTGCATCTTAACAACGCAGCTGATCCGTTCATTTGCTTTTGAAGGGGTGTCCGGTGACTTTTGTCTATATAGTGTATGTAGTGTCAATAAGATTATTCATGGCACACTGAAATAATATTGTTAAACGGACCTTGCTTTCTTTACCATTTTGTCGTTTAGTCAAGTCAGGCCACGAGGTATTTTTACTCCGCGTTAATGACGGGTCTAAAGATTTACTTCGGACACGATGCGCAGATTTACAGTTTTTCTATTACTCGTTTTTGCATAAGGTGGCGTATAAGTCTTGACTCATAGGGTTCGTGTCTGAGTTGTTACGTTCAGTATATAGATTCATAAATATTGTACAATTTGCAATAATACAGATATTTTTTGTTATTTACAATCCGAAATTTCGCAAGCACTGAGAACAAACCAAACTGAACTGAAACTGGTGTAGGGAAGACCTGAAGTTCTTCACCGTGCTGAAGATCAATAAAACACCCAGACTACAGATCAATTTAATGTCTCTCGCATCTTGCAGAGGTACAACGAGAGAGAAAGCGTGAATTCTCTGATAAAAATGACCTACACCGACGAGCCATTACATTATGACCACCTACCAAATAAACTGTAGGACCCCCTTTTGCCCGCAAAACAGCTGCCGTTCGGCAGCTGTGAGGTGGCGATAGGTATACTTGGGTAATTGTTAAAATAATGTTAACAGCAGGTCCTCCAGTTCCCGTACATTTTAGAGTGGTGGTGATTTAGCGCGAACATGCTTTTCTAAGTCGAACCACAAATGCTTGACAGGGTTCATGTCAGGTGAATTTGGAAGCCAGGGCATTAAGAGAAAGTCACCATCATGTTCCTCAAACCACTCCTTGACGATTCTGGCAGTATGGCAGGGCGTATTATCCTGTTGGTAATGGCCATCACCAGCATGGAACACAGTTGCCATGAATGGTGAACTTGGTCCGCAACGATGTTCAGATACCTGACAGCTGCCAGGGAATGCGCTATTGGGATAATTGGGCTTAAAGTGTCCCGAGAAAACATCGCCCACAGCATAACCCAACCGCCGCCAGCCTGTTTCCGCCCAGCAGTTCATCCAGGTGCCATAGCCTCCGTTGGTAATTGTCGTATCCACACTCGGCAGTCTACATGATGCACCAGCAATCTTGATTCGTCAGACCAGGCCACTTTCTTCCTATCATCCACGGTGCAATCTCGATGATCTTGGTTCCACTTCATACGTTGTTGGCGATGACGTGCAGTGAGCATGGAGACCCGGCTGGGTCTTCGGCTCACAGGCCCATGCGCAGAAGGTTGTGATGAACTGTGTGCTGTGACACATTGCCCTGATCACCAATGTTGTAGCTGCAGGTGATTTGTCGCGCTGTGGCTCTGCGGTCGCTGTGAACAATGTGCGACAGTCTCCGCTCCCCTCTGGCATCAATGAGCTGCGGACGACACACGGATGGACAAAAGCTCGTCGTTTGGCCATCTTTGCACCACTTTTGATACGTACTCATTACAGCGTCACGTCAACAAACCACAAGCCGCACCGTTTCCGAGATCATAGTTCCGAGGCGCCGTGCCACCACAATTTGTCCTTTATCAAACTCCGATAAATCGGCTGCTCTTTCCATCTTGACCCCGAACACTCTACTAATCGAAAGCCGGTCCTCGAATTGTACACTGCTGGCCACCCAAAATGCAACACCAAAAGGACACGAGATAGCAAAGCCAGATTTACTGGACACATAACAACAGATACAAAGATGAAACGATTGAGCTTACAGGCCCGTGCGACTTGCGGAACACGCAGACATCAATAATTCGTGTGGCCCCCATGGTTGGCAATAACGGCCGCTACACGCCGCGGCATCGAACGAAAGGGGCTTTGGATGTGAGCTTGGAGTATATCGGTCCAGGCTGCTTCCACACGTTGCCACAGTTCATCAGGCGTAGCCGCGAGTGGTGCTTGCCGGGCCACTCGGTTGCCGATCAGCGACCAGACGTGTTCGATGGGCGACATATCGGGAAAACAGGCGGGCCACGGCAGCAGTGACACCTTGTGGACCGTGAAGAATTGTTGCACGATGCATGCCACGTGCGGGCGCGCATTGTCCTGTTGAAACGTGGCCGCTGGCAGGTCCTGCAGGTAAGGGAGGACTACAGGCTCCAAAACGTCGGAGAGTGCGGTGGCTGTTAAGTGTACCGGCGATGCGTACCAGAGGGGTGCGGGTGTCATATCCAATTGCGCCCCAAACCATAACGCTAGGCGACGGGCCGGTATGGCGATGCATAATGCAGGCGTCATACAGTCTCTCGCCGCGGTGCCGCCACACGCGGATCCGACCATCGTGGTGTTGCAGGTGGAAGCGGGATTCGTCGGAGAAGACAATGTCGTGCCATTCCGTAGTCCAGGTGCGGCGTTCAACAGCCCACTGCCACCGACTCGCCGGTGGTGTAACGTCAATGGTAATCGGAGCAATGGGCGCCGTGTGACAAGTCCCCGCTCCTGCAGACGACGTCGAACGGTACGTGCTGACACAGGTTGTTGCGCAACACACCCTAATTTCTGCGCTAACGTTCGTGATGTGGCGGTGCGAACCGTCAATGCCCGCCGCACAACATGCCGGTCCTCTCGATCGTTGGTGTGCCGCGGCTGCGGCAATCACTCACGTCGGTCCGTCCGTCCCTCCTGCACCCACCGAATCCATACTCGGCTCACTGTGGCTGGATGTCGCCCCACACGGGCGCCGATGTCTCGGTACGATAAGCCGCTGTCTCGATAAGCCACTATTCGTCCTCTGTCGAACTCCGAAACGTGCTGGAATGACAGCCGTGTTCTCCGACGGAGCATCAGGAAGCTTCCCACGCACAGGTCCGGCAGCACAACACACTTCCACTACTTACACCCCGCCTTCTGTATACCTTTCTTATAGTGCTTCTCGGTGGCGTGCCGGGCGCACATGATTTGCATATGCCCTGCAATGCTAATCGTTTGCATCTCCTCTTGCGAGGGCGACGCATGCTGCAAATTTCAGGCCAATCAGATGCTTCCTTCTTGGTGTTGCATTTTGGGTGGCCAGCAGTGTATATATATTGCACTGTGAACTTCACCTGCACCTCCGTTCAGTTGTGACTGACTACAGAAGTGAAAACATGTGTCAAGACGACAAATCTGCAGCGAGACACTCTGTCCACGTAACTCAGTTGGGAGAGCAAGTTACTCCGGAATGAGGGGACACGTATTTGGTGCTGTCGCGGACAATCTTGTGTTTTCGTATTCGCGCCCGATTGTGGAATATGAATCCACTGGCTGTTGGGTTCTTTGAAAAATGTGTGATGTTTGTTCCACACAGTGTTTGGAAGTAATGAAAAATTCCTACTTCACTTCAAAAAAAAAAAAAATCAAGCGAGAGATGATGTGACGTACTACCGAGGTGAAAATATGTGTCAAGACTACAAATCTGCAGCGAGACATTCTGTCCGCGTAGCTCGGTTGGGAGAGCGACTTACTCTGGAGTGAGGGGGATACGGATTCGATGGCCGTAAAGGACAAACTTATGTTTTCACACAGTCTCCAGGCGTGCTCATTTTTCTAGGCTGGGGGTAGTCATAATGTGACGGCTCATCGGTTTATGAAGAGACAATAAATAATATTAGATTATATGGTGGCCAGCCCAAATAAATATACACCAAAATCAGCGCAACAAACGGGACTAAGCCGTAATTTTATTTACGAACAGCATCTCAACCCTGATCAAATGAATGTGGTTTTTAAATTACATTGTAAAGACATTGATTACCGCGTTTTTTTCGCAATTGTTTCCCGATACAGAAAAATCTGTTATCATGGATGATGTTTAGCGATCAAAGTGTAAACAAATTGCTGGACAAACTAATGAGACAGTGCACAGAATTTACTAAACATTAACATGACCTCCATGATATTGGACTTATTGTGCATTGCATTTTGCTGAGTGGAGTGTTAAGTTCTTGCAACGCTTTTTCAAATTTGGCGATCTGTCCAGAATAAAACCAGAGGTACAATGAAAGTTTAATGACATGACATCATTTTGACATTAAGAGACATCGAATTGGAAATTCTGGTTAATCTAAACTACTTCAGGTGTAAATGAGTCCAGGTGACACATTTTGTCCGACGTTAAAGTACAACTGTGGACGTAATTGCTTTTATTGTGAGATCTGGAATTTTCTTAGATAAAACATTGAAGTAAAATTTTGATAAATTGCATCCTGTATGTCAAACTTTATAGTATGTCTTCGATTTTTTTCCCTCGGGTCCTCTGATCTTCGAAAATATGAAAATTTTAAAGTTTGGGGCACATACGGCTAAGTAACCGGTTACGCAAACCATTATACACTGAAGAGCAATTGAATTAGAGACAGCTGGCGTTATGCAAATGTGGCGCTGTGGGCGCCCCTGTAAACGGAAACGACATGACGTATGCAGCGATCCGACAATATAAGGAGTAATGCGACGGGAATCAGTAAGAGTCGGACGTAGTATGGGTAAGACGAAGGATCTAAGCGCATTTGATCGTGGGCAAATTGTCGGGGCTCGACGAATGGGTCACTCCATCTCGGAAGTCATGCAGGCACTGGGATTTTCGCGAGCCACTGTGTCACGGGTGCACCGTGAGTACATCGAATCTGGTAAAACCATCCGTGCAATGGCCAACTGCCGTGGACAACAGCATGTGGATGAGTGGGGTCATCGTCAGCTAGCTCGCATTGTAACAGCGGATAGACGGGCCACAGTGCAAGAAATCACTCGGCAATTTAACGCTGGTGCACAAAAACGTGTAAGCAGCCACACCATCCAGAACCATCTCCTCGCTACAGGGTACAGAAGGCATCGTCCCACGAGGATACCGCTGCTGACCGCACATCACAGGGTGCAAAGATTAGCATGGGCGTGGGAAAATCGCCACTGGACCCTAGACATGTGGAAAAATGTTGCCTGGACTGATGAGTCGAGATTCACGTTGGTACATGCGGATGGCAGGATACGAGTACGGCGCAAACCACATGAAGCGATGGATCCTTCTTGCCAGCAGGGTACTGTTCAAGCTGGTCGGGTGGCATTCTCATCTGGGCACTGTTAACGTGGATTGAAATGGGACCCCTGGTACGTGTGACATCGTCCCTCACAGGTCAACGTTACCGGGATATCCTGGACGACCATTTGCTCCCGTTTGTGCGTCTTCAACATCCCACTGGGGACCTCATCCTGCAACAAAACAATGCATCGTGCCATCGCTCCCGAATTGTATCCGAATGGTTGGATGAACACTCCACCGACTTGACCTCGCTTCCTTGGCCAGCTAGGTCCCCTGACCTTAATCCCATCGAGCACATCTGGGATGCCATCGAGAGAGATGTTCAAGGCTCTGTCCCCCATCCATCAAATTTTCGTGAACTGTGGGAGCTTGTTCAGGGGTCGTGGATCCGTATGGCTTCCCAACGCTTCCGATGACTTGTCGAGTCCATTACCGAAACGAATCGCCGCCGACATCAGAGCGAAAGTTGGTACTACACGTTACTAGACAGGTATCTCTAATTCAATTACTTTTCAGTGTAGTAGTATACTGTGTATCACCGTGGACTCCTCAGTATGTGCATACATGGTGGTTATAAAACAAGTATCCGGATTCTTGGATTTCCAGAAAAGTGAGAAATGAAAATATCGGGACCAAACTTGGTAAGTAGCTCATTTGGGAGAATGGAAACACTATTTAGTGAGACAAAATAGTTCAGAATTGCGCCGCTAGGAGAATAATGGTACTGCAGACATAAGAAAAGAACAGACACGTACGTGAATTTACTGTTTATTGACAATACAAACGTTTCAAGACAGAATCTGTTAAGTATGCTGTTCATCAGAAGATATTACCTGTGATGTGCAGAAAAAGCATCGCTCTTGATATCCAAGAAATTGCAGGTCGTTCACATTGAAAGTTTCACATGCAAATTGAAACATGCAATGCTTTTTCACATGCAAATTGAAACATGCAATGCTTTTTCACATACCAATTTGACATGCGGCTTCTGGCAGTATAAAGCAGCAATGAACACGCTGCCCGTAGTCAATATGGTTCTTGCAAGAGAAGGAATGCGCGCTACTGATAAAATTTTATTTTCAAAGACACAGTAATTAATGCCAATCGTGCCGTAGGCCAGTATCGAGGAACCAATGGATTACGGAAAGGACCCCTTACACCAGCAGTGTGGAGGAGGATGATATGGAAGTTCAAACACATTGGAAATCTGGGTATTATGTCGGGAAGAGGACGTCTACCAGTTTCTGAAAATGCCGTGGATGAAGTTGTAGTCGTCAGTGCCGACAGGGCAAGCCGGAACGTACTCTCACACAGCACTGTCAGAGTGGAGGCCCGACAATTGCACCTTCTGTGGTCAACAGTTCGCAAAATACCGCGGTATGTCGGGGATGGTATCCGTACAGTATACGTATGTGTGATACAAGAACTGCTACCGGGCGACAAAGAACGACGCTTGAACTTCATTCTCCAATTTCTAGTCCGGATGGATGTTGATAGCTTGTGGCTTTGGGCTATCGTGCTGTCAGAAGAAGCACATTTCACTATTACTGGGACTGTGAACTAGAAGAACTGTCCCATTTGGGGAACTGCGCGATAAGCTGCTATTCACAAAAGACCTCTACAGAGTCCGTACGTTAAGGTATGGTGTGGCTTTTGTCAATGGACCATTTTTGTCGAAACCACCACATCCCGGAGCCCAATAATATGCAATATAACCAGTGACCGGAATTGCACTCTTCTGAGACAGCATGTTATTCCCGCTTTGCTGAAACGGCAATGTTTAGGTACTACCCTGTTCATGCAGGACGGTGCACCTCCACGTGTCTGTCGGCAGATGAAGGAATTGCTCAGTCGAACATTCAATAATGAATGCATTGTTTTGTGAGAGTTTCCGAATCCCTGTTCAGCCAGCTCACCAGAACTTACTCCTTGTGATTTCCGGCTTTGGATATGCCTGAAAGACAGAGTTTATAGGGCTCGCATACGCTCTCTCTCGGATCTGAAAACAGGTACCAGACGTGAAGTGGCCAACAATGACAGAGACATGCTGCCAGCAGTCGGGCGGAAGATGTGACGCACCTGCTCCGCAGGACGCACATGAGATAAAGGCAGATAGCAGTGAGAGCACATTCCAGTGTTATATAGTGGATATCACTCCGAACTCCGGAGCCGACAGTTGCAGGTTCAAATCCTGCCCTTGGCAAAAAAGGATGAAGAAATTTTCTTCGTCATACCGTTTAGTATTATAGATGAATACGAGTATATGCGCTTTTGCACGATCAAACTCTTATTTCTGTCACATTGTTACGTAATATGGTTATACCTGAACGTGTCGGTATAAATCATACCTTTAGGCGTTTTACTGAGTTCGCTGGTGGATGAGAAACGACTGTGGCGCCCAATACATAATGCTAATAAACTTACTTAAGCTTCCTTGTATTTCTTGTCACCTCTTTTTATTGCTTCACTCATCCCACAAGGCTCTTTGCAGTGTCAAAAAGGGAAGAGAAACTGTGCAGGGATTCAGAAGGAATAATAAATGCATGAAAGTCGCTATAAAGAGTTTAAATGTCCTGCAACAACGCTTAGTAATCGTTAATTCAAGATTTAGAGGCCAGTAATGAACTCTCTTAACTGATTGTTGAAGATGTTGTTCACCCGGCTGTGTCCTTGAGTTGTCAACAAAGGATTTCATTTGATTTTTATCAATATAAAAAAAAGGTGGTAAAGAACAATACATGTTTTTTATTAAAAGTTTACTAACATACGTTCTTTAATTGCCTTTCTCTGCTTTTAACAGCGATGCTTCCACAATGGTTGTCAGGTATTTAATGTTAATAATGTAGGTGTGTTTAAAAGATTTCGAGACAGTCCACAGCAGCTGCTATTATGCTGTAAACAATGTCTTTTTTCTTGATAATGAATTTGAAATTAACTTTATTCTATGCTCGAAACATTCGTGTAAACTTGACGGATTATCAGAGACCCCGCACTTTTGTTAATGGTATGTCAAACTTATATTTTTCAGATTTTTATGTAATGCCACAATAAGTCTTGAGTGGCTGCCGATGAGTGCTAAATATGTTAGATGCACGATGTTGAAGGTGAGGTACTGAAATTTGGCAATTCCGTGGAAATAGGAATACCTATAAATTTGCATACTGACGTCCCGGTGACGCAGTGGTCTAAACGACCATCCGTCCGAGATGTGTCCGCGTTCGAACATCGGTGAGTCATGGATGTTGTGTTTGTCTTACGGCACTGGTTCTCTCCTTTCTCTGGAGCCAGTTACCCTAAATTAGGGACAAGCGACTGCTTATAGCCCATCGAGTTGCTCACGGTGTTCGTCAAACCCCCAAACGAAAAAAAATATTCTGCGTGCTGCATGACTGGTGTTGAAACATACTGGAGGAAGGTGCATCGAAAAACTGGTAATCCATACCAGGTGGTGTTACTAGTGTAGAGCCCATTTTTCTTGTTTAACAACAGTTGCAGTTTTTCCGGAAATCGAAATTAAAAATGACGTGGTAGAAAAACACACGTTTTACTTAGTTCTCGAAATGACGCTCCTATCTAGTACCTTACGGTTACGGCCGGCCGTTTGTAGGAACAGGTCGCGCGAGTGTCAGTGTCTTGGATTGAGTATCTTTGGTTGAAAAAGCGATCCTCAGGGAAAGCGGGACACCCCCACCCATTTTTTTGTTCGTATTTTGACTGTACCAAAACACTTTCGAGTTGGACTTCGTTTCGTCCAAATTGCCCTTTTGAAGGCAAACTAACTCTCCAAGAGTGACGCTTATGTCCGACAATTAAGGGGTACATCGCTGTCGTACCGGTTTCCCCATAGTCTCCAGACTGGGCCAAAGCCCACGCGCGACCGACTGCCAAGTTTTGGCAGTGTGGGTGAGCCCCTGGGTGCCCACTCAGCACTCAGCAGGAAACTCTTGCAGAGATGTTTCCAACTCAAAAGGAGTCACCCCCTCAATCCTCCATGTCAACCCGGACCTTGAAGGTGATATCCACTAAATTGCCAGCTCTATCTTTGGCAAAGAAGGAAGTCGAAATTAAAGGAACTCCATCTTCCCAACTTGGGTCCTCTCGGGCTCAAAAAGAACTTCTACCCAGCCCGTGGAAGGAAACTTCGAAGGAGAACCAGCGAGTAGAGGTACCTGTGTTGGCTACCTCTTCAGAATTTACTGCACAGATCATTGGCTACATGGCGGAAATAGAGGCCATTTTGGGCAATGGCTCGAGCAGAGTTACCAAGCATAAAGCCAATAGGATCAGAGCGGTGATGCGCAAAGTTCAAGATGTCTGAGAACACCATATTGTCCAAATGGCAGTCATTGAGGGCAGGCTCAAAGAAAGGGATGAGCAGAAGCGCTCAGTCCCGGAAGCTAAATCCTATGCCGCAGCGGCTAGGGAAGGAGCTCATAAGGCGCAAGGGACAGCGTCTGCTCCTAAAAAGACAAAGGAGGTGGAAGAACGGAGACACGTTCTTCTCGTCTACCCCACCAAAGGCGACGTGTCCTCCGATGAGGTCAAGGGGCACTCCAATGTGCAGTCAATCCGGAGATTGGTGTTACGGGAGTTTGGAAAGTGAAGAAAGGTTGGGTAGCGGTGGAGTGCTCTAAAGCAGAGGACCTCACCCGCTCAAAGAAGGAACTAAAGAAAAATCATCAAGCCAAGGATTGATTCCTCCTCAAGGCCCCTCAGAAGAGACTTATCCATCTCATTGTGTACAATGTTGACGGGGATCTCTCTCAGAAGGATTTCTAAGAAGGAGTGCTGGAACAAACCCCGACCTCGAAGGTGGAGTATCCGCGCGGTTCTCCATCAAGGCCAAAGGAGGTAAGGTCCACTGGGTTGTGGACACGGAGCCTCTGGCCTTCAGTGTGTTGATAAAGAAAGGGAAACTGAACCTGGGCTAGCCAGTTCTCCGCCTTCGAGAGTTTCTGCGTGAAGTAACGTGCTTTCGGTGCAATGGATTCGGCCATTTAAAGAGCAGGTGCTCGGAAGCCGAGGATAGGTGCGGCAAATGCAGTGAGGTTAGCCACCAAGATCACAAGTGCGAAGCCACACCAGAGTGCAGTAATTTGCACTCAAGCTAACTCTGCGTTCCATTTGAACCTGGACGTGAATCACCCCAGCTTCGATAAGGCCTGTTCCAGCCTTATCAGAGAATTTGAGCAGCTTAGAAGTCGAGTTAATTATGGATAACTCGGCTAGAGCAGGTATTGGAGTACTTCAGCTCAACGCCCACCACGCGAAAGCTGCAACAGTGCAGATTCAGAAAAAGGCCAGTGGAGTCGCTGCAAAGAGTTTGCTCATCCAAAAGCCCTACCATTCACACGGTAGAGTTACAGGGTTCCTCAAGTCCTCATGGCGATATCACTCTCAACGAGAAAAATCCCTGGTAACCACTGTCGTCCTTGATTCAGACCTCTCAGTCTTGGAACTAGGGTGTACACTTAACGTGGTAGCCTTGGGCGTCGAGAGCGGCCGGGAGAAAATTCCATTGATTAATGCATACAGCTCGTTCTCGGGTACTGTCTCAGAGGTGCTTGATACAATCTCGATGTAGCTGGAGGCTCACCAGCAACACGAGACAATAACAGCAAGAGATTTCAATGCAAAGAGCCCCCTATGAGGAAGTGAAGAGGAGGATGAGAGGGGAAAAACTACTCCGCTACTTCACCAGTTAGTCAGAGCTGACGATCAGGTACGATCCAGACAGTGTCCTCACGTTCCAAGGAGCGCGTGGGTCCTCCTGGATCAATTTCACTCTCACTCGCACCTCGAGACTCACATATCTTCAGCACTGGAAGGTCCTGGACGACGTGAGCTGCAGCGACCACCTTGCTATAACCTTCAAGAGTTAGGAAGAAGTTCACCACTGTAACGTATACTCTAGATTCAGTTTCCTTTTGATTTTACTATCTCTTGTTATTTTATTTTCCTATGCAAATTATCTTCTCACTTAACGAGATATTATTTCTCCCGCTGAATGATATGTGGCAACGAGTGTAAGTCATGACGTGGTGGTATGCAGTATATATAGGCGCGCTCAACTATACCAAAGAGCTTCGTTTTATGTGATAGGTTCTTCTTAATTATTGTTATGCGATTCTACGAAAGTTCGGATATTCAGTAGTAGTGTGATTTGTTGAGAGTGTGTTTGATAATACCAGGAGTTCTCCAATAAAAGGTTTAAAGTGAGTACGTTTTCTCAGTTCATATTATTGTCAGACCTCTGTCTGGCCGTTAAGTCTCTTTCATTAAGTGTCTCCATTAAGTCCAGGGTATTTTGTGTTTACCGCTCCAATAAGGAGCCTTCAAGGTACTAATGTACTAAAACCGAAGTTATAGTACTGATATTCAAGATAATGAGGAACGCTAAGTAAAAAGAAGTTCCATATTCAATGAATTTATTGCACGTGCGAGTCTTACCTAAACAAACTCTAGCACTTTGAAGATTAGGTACACTTTAGCTACGTCAAGTAACCTTCCAATAACCCTAACGTGACTTAACGAAAACTTCCCTGCACTACACTTCCAGGCGTAAAACTTTATTCATTATAATTGGCGCCCGAACATTTCTTGAACACGAGGTATTGACACCTATGACTATGTCTTCATTACCTGAGAAGCCTTCACTATTTCGACCTGAATCCAGTTCGGTGGAGGTGGGGTTATTTTCGACAATTTGCAAGAAGCCTGTTCGTCTAACTTTGATGTCAATGATTTGCAAGTACCCAGGCATTCCTCACAATTTCGTCATTCACCAGCTTCATATCACTCTGAGTCGTGGGTCGTACCTGAGGTATTTCAATCCTCTCACGGAAGCAAAATGCTTGCACATTTCGTGCCGCATGAGGGAACAATTACTTTCAATGGTTTGGAGGGGTCCTTGAAATTTCTCGAGGATTTGGAGGATCATTTCGACTTATACAATATTTCTCAAGATTGCAAAGTGCAAATAGCAGGCACTTGCTTGAAAGATACCGCTAAGATCTAGTATCGGCAGTGGAGAGTATCGAACCCGGATTCTCGTTGTGAGAATTTCCGAGCAGAATTTTTAGAAGTATTTCCTTTCGGCCTCAGTCGGGCTGGCCTTGCACAACAACTTTTTTCTCGTAAGCAAGGACCCAACGATAGCCCTGTTGCGTTTGCTTTAGAAACAACACGCTTGTATAAATTATGGGATCCACATGCCAGTCATGTCGACATGTTGGACACCCTATTGCAATAGCTCGATCTATTTCTACAGGATTATCTTGAGGTCCGACACCCTGCTCTACAATTCATGAATGCCTTCGCCTCATACGAACGTATGAGGAGCGACACGGCAAACATGGTCCAACTCAACATGCTCTGGTACCCCGGGAGGCTTATCACGAAAATCTTCAGCGGCATAATAGGCCTAATGACTTTCAACACGAGCGTACATATGTGCAAGTCCAAGCATCATACGTCCCACCGCATAGAAGAGTGGTACACCAACCGCTAGTTTCTAAACAATTTTCTGGGTACAGTACAAATGCACAGTATGCTCGACCCCGTTTCAATCCGCAGAATTCGGAACATTTTTATGCTAAGGGCAATGATGATTTTTCAGCCCGTGCTGAGGGAAGAAGTAATAGAACTGGAAATTTCAACAGACATGCGGAGTTCCCGCAGCAGTTTTCACGAAGTTTTCCTAAGCGTGAAAACTTTCCCGATACCCGGCAGAGCCGAGGTTTCAGACCGCATGATAAACCGCATAACCAGGAATCCTTTAAACTTCCAAACGAAGTAGACCAAGGGTTGGTACTGCTTCCTGATACCAAGAATTCTGACCCTAAAATAGTATTATTGACTGTCCAAACTCCTCAGTTGCCTGATGTGTTATTGACAATTGAAGATATTATTGTCGAGACAAAGTTCGACACTGGTTCTGAAATATCAGCCCTAAATACGAGGTTTTGCACTGAAGGTTTTCCTGCAATCCACGTCCAGCCTGCGACACAGTATTTGCGAAGTGCAAATAACGAAATATTCAGTATCACAGGAACTGTCACATTATCTCTAGGGCTGGGAAAGGCTCGTTTTACGCATTCTTTCCTGCTCACAGACGACCTACCTGTTAAATGTCTAATGGGCATAGATTTTATCAATACTTTTCAAGTTACCCTGAATTTCGTACAACATGTTATTTCCTTTCCGGAACCTGTCGAAGTGATTCCTACGGATCCTATAGACATAACGAGTTTGTTACTGAGTAACCACCTGAATGAGAGGCAACGAAACCAGCTTTCTCTACTTTTGCATGAAAGACCTATTTTATTTTCCGACCAACCGGGTTTCACAAAGGTGGTTTATCACGTCATTGACACTAATGGTTCGAAACCGATAGCGACGAAACCTTACCCTTGTGCTCCCCATAAAAAACAGGAAATGCAACGTCAAATTTCAGAGATGATTAAACAGGGCATAATAAGGGAATCAATAAGCGCCTGGGCTGCACCTGCTTTTCTTGTACCAAAGAAACAACCCAACGAATTTCGTTTCGTGACAGATTTCCGCAAGCTAAACCAAGTCACGAAAGCGATAAATTATCCACTACCTGTCATGTCGCATATTTTGCATGACCTGTCGTCAACTAAATGGACACCAACCTTGGGTTTGGCGAGTGGATATTGGCAGGTTGCGGTACATCCAGACTCCGTCGATAAAACAGGCTTTTTGACTCCTTTTGGGGCTTATGAATACCTGCGTATGCCCTTTGGACTAGCTTCTGCACCTGCTACTTTCCAAAAGCTTATGGATACGGTTCTCAGACCTGTTCTAGGTCCCCATGTGCATGTATATTTTGATGACATTATTATTACATCCGAGACTTTTGACGAGCACCTTTCTCTGCTCAAACAGGTGTTCCAACTCATATACAATGCTGGCTTGACGTTAAAACCTAGTAAATGCCAGATAGCGAGGGACGAGATTGTATATCTGGGGTTGAAAATCACTCCCCACGGCTTATTTACGGATGATGAAAAAATCAGGCCTATTGTTGACTTTCCACGGCCAAACACAGCCAAAGAACTATCACGCTTTCTGGGAATGACCGGATGGTATCAGCAGTTCGTCCCTGCTTATGCTACAATCTGTGAGCCATTGTATGCTTTGAAACGTAAATACAAGAAGTTTGCTTTGGACACCTGAGGCTAACGCTGCATTTGAAGCACTAAAGTCTGCGTTGACTCAGCCTCCTGTATTAGCTTTCCCAGATCATACGAAGGAATTTGATATTTACACTGACGCATCCGGAGTTGGTCTTGGTCGCGTTTTGTCACAAGCTGGGCATCCAATAGCTTTTGCGTCCCGTACTTTAGCCAAAGCTGATCGCAATTATTCAGCTACGGAACGCGAATGTCATGCTGTAGTGTATGCTCTTGACAAATTTCAGTGTTATCTCAACGAATTGACAGTTAATATAATTACGGATCATTCTGCCCTTCAGTATTTGCATTCTGCTAAGCACCTCTCTCAAAGACTTATGAAGTGGGCTCTTAAGTTACAGGAGAGCAATATCAAAATTTCGTACCAGCCAGGTCATAAGAATCAATCACCGGATGCTTTGTCTCGCGTCCCGATTAGTGGGGTTCCCACAGAAACTACTCCTGGATGTCAGTCTTTACTTTTAATAGCTGATATAACATCCAGAGAGCAGATAATGGCAGAATTAGTAAATGATCCAGATTTTGGAGATATCTATAATTTTTTGCTTGCGGGTTCACCACTACAAAGTGACCCTTCTCTGGCTGAGAGGTCACAGCATTTTGAAGTCATAGAGGGTCTTCTATACAATACGAAATCTAGGACTACTAAGGCAGAGTTTCGCCCATGTATTCCGCGAACCTTTAGAATGACCCTTTTAAACGAATTTCATGACAAACCTATTGCAGGCCATTTAGGTATCCGCAAGACCCGTTGTAAATTGCGGGATGTTGCCTATTGGCCTGTCATGTACCAAAGTGTGCTCGCATACGTTCATTTATGTCACTTGTGTCAGATTTATAATTACCGTAATGTAAGACTGGCCGGTCACTTGAAATCTAGTTCAAGTTCTCATGTTTTTGACATTATTTCAATAGATTTATTGGGACCTTATCCTTTATCTGTTAAAAACAAAGCTCGCTACGTTTTAGTATTAACTGATAATTTCTCTAAATGGGTCGAAGTTTTTCCCATTAAAGCCGCTACGGCGGAAGTTATTTGTTATATATTAATTAATGAAGTATTCTCTAGATATGGTGCACCTAATCAAGTAGTTTCGGATAATGGTCCCCAATTTATTTCTGACATTTTTGAAAGAATGTGTGCGAGACTACACATAAAGCATAACTTCATTTCCCCATATCATCCCCAGAGTAATCCCGCGGAACGAGTAAACCGCACTCTAGTTAAAATGATTGCTACATTTGTCATGGATCATCACGAGCGGTGGGACGAACATCTTGAGCTTTTTTCGTTCGCCCTCCGCTCGCCTGTTCACGAATCTACTAAATTTACTCCCGCGGAACGTTTTTGGGTCGAAAAATTAAGACCCCTTTTGAAAATTTAACGGGGATTATCGACGAACTAAACCAGCGACCAACTCCGCAATCAGTACGAATCATGGCAGAGAAAGCTCGTGTTGCAATGATAGGAGCACAAGCGGCTCAAGCAAGATACTATAATACTAGGCGTAGTGAACCAGATCTTGTCGTTGGTGATCTAACTCTCGTGGAGACACACTTCCAGTCTTCTGTTTCTCATACTTTAGTAAAGAAATTTGCACCCAGCTACGAAGGTCCATATCGGGTGGCAAATGTGTATGAAAATAACATTATCCTTGAAAAACCTGACAATCAATTTCAATACGTACACGTTGCTCAGTGTCGCAAGTATCATGAACGAAATATAGATTTTATAATCAACCCTACTCAACCTTCTGTTCCACAGACTCAAAAGTCTATATCACACGATCAACCTCCAGACATTTTGTACGAACCGACAAACCTTTTTGAAGAATCTCCAGTGATGATTTTTTCTTCACCCTCCCCTCCACAAGACTGGCTTCCAAGAACGCAACCTGATTCTACCATAAGACGAAGGCTCGAATCAAGTTCTTCAAATTCTAGTATCATTCCCTTCCCTCCAACCATTGCCGAGACTATTGCTGCACCATTCCCTAATAACTCTGCACCAACACAAGCTCCTACTTCCTTGAATACCTCGTCAGAGAGTATTCCTATAGGCAGAAATAAACATCGCCCTGCACGACCACTAACTTACAGCAGCGACCCAGAGTCATCACATATTTCTGATTTATCAGATATAACAAATAGTTTGACGATTCCTAAACGTCAGACACAAATTACAAACCGTCCAGCAACACCAAAAGCTGGTCGAAAACGCAACTTGTCTCCCCAATCTGCTTCGCCGCAACAGCGACGAAGGCAGAGATCCTTGCATCCGCCCGAGTTTCGCCCCTGGAACTTACGCTCAGGGCAAACAGGGCAGTTGCCTGCTTCTACTGTCATGCCAAGAGGTAGAAAGCGAAAACAAGCGATGTGGCCGGAGCCACGTCCCTTCAAAAGAATGCTGGAAGGACAACACGGGCCCCAGCACAAAGGGACAACATATCGAAAGCCTGGGGGAGCCCGTTCCTGTCAGACGCAGGGATTTCCTGACCGACAGACTTCAGCCGTTCCTGACCGACGGACTTCAGCCGTTCCTGACCGTTCCTGTCAGACGCAGGGATTTCCTGACCGACAGACTTCAGCCGTTCCTGACCGACGGACATCAGCCGTTCCTGTCAGACGCAGGGATCTCCTGACCTACAGACTTCAGCCGTTCCTGGCCGTTCCTGTCAGCCGCAGGGATTTCTTGACCGACAGACTACAGATGTTCCAGATCCATTCAAGTCGCAGAAAAGATCGACGCCATCTGAATTTACCAGTCCGATTAGGCCTGGAAAACGTTATCGTACTTGGGTTTTCTATGCGTCCTCGAGATAAGTAAGTTCTCGTGGACAGGTGATTTTCTCATTATGTTGTTTTTCCTGCACGACCAGTTGGCGTGTCAGAATTTATTTTTTCGTGTGGGCTTACGCATTCTTTTTGTGTATATATGTGTTTTTTTTATATATATCTTCTATGTCCGTCTACTAATCCAATTTTTATATATATATATATATGTGTTGGGATGTAAGGTCAGGTGATGCGTAACATCACAGCCTCTCCTTGACAAATGTCAACCCCGCCTTCTCGTGGTGCATCCTGTTCCCACTAAAGGGGCTCTGACGACCGCCAATAGCGGTATAACTATACCATCGGGATCAGAGGAAATGCTATCCCACACTCACCAACCCGCTTGGCCAGCGTGGTGAGTTATGGCCAAACACCTCCAAAATGACTCTACAACTTAAATCTTGGCCCTCAGTCTCCGGCAGCTGGAATGTACCTGGCCAAGGCAGCGGCCAGTGCGACATGAAGGCAGAGGGTGCTAAGAATCCCCGGAGGACCGGACTAGGCTGCCATTTGATGCTGACCTTGGCTACCTATAACGGACGCTCCCTATCTTCTGATTCAAGGCTTCTTGAATTGGAAGAGGAACTACAAAGGATCAAGTGGGACATCGTGGGGCTAAGTGAGGTAAGGAGAAAAGGAGAAGATCTCATTGAACTGAAAAGTGGACATCTCTTCTATTATCGTGGGACAGATACTGGCAGAACTAGTGGTGTTGGATTTATAATAAACAAGAAACTGAAGGATAAAGTGGTAGAAGTTGAAAGTTCCTCTGACAGAGCTGCACGACTCGTTATCCAACTATCGAGAAGATACCAGGCTCAGATTATTCAAACTTATGCACCCACCACAAGTCATCCTGAAGAAGAAATTGAAGAATTTTATGAGGAAATTCGTCATCTAAATAATAAAGGTAAGCAGCACTTGAAGATAATTATGGGAGATTTCAATGCAAAAATAGGGCAACGGCAACAGAATGAAACTTCAGTAGGTAAATTCGGTCAAGGCAACAGAAACCAGCGTGGAAATACTCTCGTTGAGTTTGCAGAGGCAGAAGGATTTTTCATCTTGAACTCCTTTTTCAAGAAAAAGCCACACAGGAAATGGACATGGAGACATCCAATTGGGACGACAAGTGAAATTAATTTTATTATGTGTAACAAAAAATTCGTCATCGAAGACTGCAGTGTGCTGAACAAGTTCAACACAGGTAGTGACCATAGATTGGTGAGATGTAAGATGCACCTCAACACTAAACTGGAACGTGGCAAGCTCATAAGACAAACAAAATGTATTGACATAACCAACCTTAAAAAACACCATAATACTTTCAAGTTGGAACTGAAGAACAGATTCTCTGCTTTAGAAGGCCTAACATCGGAAGAAGTGGATATTTCGGAAGTTAACAGAAAAGTAACCAAAGCTCTAATGGAAACAGCAACAAAATTAGCTGGGTCTAAGAACAAGTTGCATGTGAACAAATTATCAGGAAAAACCAAAATGTTGATGCAAAAAAAAAGAGAGATGAGGACAACTAAAGAAGATGTGACTTCCAAAGTGGAATATATAGAGCTATGCAAGACAACACGAAAAAGTATCACTGAAGACGTAAGGAAATTCAACTGTGAGATAGTGAGGAAAGCAATTGAAAACAACCAAAGCCTTAAGATAGCAAAGGGACATCTCAGTAAGGGAAGAAAACAGATTATGGCTCTGAGAAAAGAAGATGGTTCTATAACAAGAAATAGAGGCGAAATTTTGACAAGAGTGAAAGATTTCTACTCCAAATTATATGAAAGGGATGATACATGTACTCCAGACATCATGAAAGGTACCAGAGTTCCTCCAGTCCTCCCAGCAGAAGTTGCTCATGCAATCAAGAACATGAAGCGGGGGAAAGCTCCAGGAGAAGATGGAATTACTATAGACATCATACAAGAAGCAAGTGGAGAAATTGAAACAGTACTCGCCCAAATTTTCACTCGATGCCTTAATGAAGGGAAGATTCCTGAGGATTGGAACAATGCTACAATGATCCTGCTACATAAAAAAGGTGACATTGAGGATCTCAGGAACTACAGACCTATCAGCCTCCTATCAGTGATTTATAAAATCTTCACTAAAGTTCTTTCACACCGCTTGAAGGTAACACTGGACATGGCTCAACCGAGAGAACAAGCTGGATTCAGGAGTGGCTACAGCACAATAGATCATATCCACGTACTGAGAGAACTAATTGAAAGAGCGAGGGAATATGAACTTCCATTGTGCATGGCTTTTATCGATTATGAAAAAGCCTTTGATTCGATGAAACCATCAGCAGTTACCACGGCTCTGAAATCCTGCGGTATTGAAGATGCATACATTAATATTATTAATAACATCTATGAAAATGCAAGTGCAAAGATTCGGCTGTTTGAAAATACAACACACATAAAAATTGGAAAGGGAGTGAGACAAGGTGACACCATATCTCCGAAGCTCTTTAATGCCACATTGGAAAATGTCTTTCAATCACTGAACTGGGAAAACAAAGGGATAAAGATTAATGGAGATTATCTAACCCACCTTCGTTTTGCTGATGACGTAGTCATTTTTGCAACTACCCCATCAGAACTGCAGAGTATGATCCAGGAACTTGCTGACAAGAGTAAAGAAGTGGGATTAAAAATGAACTTTCAGAAGACAAAAGTGATGTTCAATGCTTTTACAAGAAATGAAGATTTATCGATTGATGGAGAAAAACTGGAGATAACAGATACGTATGTTTATCTTGGACAGCAGATATCAAGTGAGGGTCACATTGATGAAGAAATTAATCGGCGTACAAAACTTGCCTGGAGAGCTTTTGGAAGAAACAGCATAATTTTCAAGAGCAATATGCCATTATGTCTTAAAAGAAAAGTGTTTGATCAATGCATCCTTCCAGTGCTTACGTATGGTGCAGAGACGTGGACCTTAACTAAAAGAGACATACAAAGGCTGCAGACAACTCAAAGTAGCATGGAGAGGTGCATGCTTGGTGTAACCAGGAGAGATAAGAAGAGGAACTCGTGGATCCGAAAAATGACGAGAGTGGAAGACATCATGATCAGAGTTAAATCCCTGAAATGGCAATGGGCTGGACATACTGCCAGAAGGACAGACCATAGATGGACAGCCGAAATTTTAGATTGGATTCCAAGGGACAGGAAAAGACCCAGAAAAAGACCACATGGGAGATGGGTGGATGAAATTCGTAAATATGCGGGAGTGACATGGAGGAGACTGGCACAAGACAGACCGTTGTGGAGGAAACTTGGGGAGACCTTCGTCCAGCAGTGGATTGATAATGGTTGACAATGATGATGATGATATATGTGTTAGGGGTGAAATAGTGAAAATTGTTACTGTTAGGCAGCTACAGGCAATCTTCGCTGCTGATACAGTTGGTTTGTAATCAACGATAATATGAGGAAGTAATATGAAATCAAAAAAGTGATTCCTGCTAGGCAGAATAAAAATAAGGTATGCCGATGCAGGTTGTTCAAGTATAAAAAGTGTTTCCTGCTTCACAGACGACAATTGCTGCGGATACAGGTTTACTGAATTTGTTATGCCAAGTTTGATGTTGTAAATACTGCTGCCACCAAAAAAAAAAAAAAGTAGGACGATAAACGTCAGTCAGCGAAATGTAAGACTACACTCAAAATTTGATAGGTTTTTCGAAAAAAAAAATTAAGGGAGAGATGATGTAACGTATACTCTAGATTCAGTTTCCTTTTGATTTTACTATCTCTTGTTATTTTATTTTCCTATGCAAATTATCTTCTCACTTAACGAGATGTTATTTCTCCCGCTGAATTATATGTGGCAACGAGTGTAAGTCATGACGTGGTGGTATGCAGTATATATAGGCGCGCTCAACTATACCAAAGAGCTTCGTTTTATGTGATAGGTTCTTCTTAATTATTGTTATGCGATTCTACGAAAGTTCGGATATTCAGTAGTAGTGTGATTTGTTGAGACTGTGTTTGATAATACCAGGAGTTCTCCAATAAAAGGTTTAAAGTGAGTACGTTTTCTCAGTTCATATTATTGTCAGACCTCTGTCTGGCCGTTAAGTCTCTTTCATTAAGTGTCTCCATTAAGTCCAGGGTATTTTGTGTTTACCGCTCCAATAAGGAGCCTTCAAGGTACTAATGTACTAAAACCGAAGTTATAGTACTGATATTCAAGATAATGAGGAACGCTAAGTAAAAAGAAGTTCCATATTCAATGAATTTATTGCACGTGCGAGTCTTACCTAAACAAACTCTAGCACTTTGAAGATTAGGTACACTTTAGCTACGTCAAGTAACCTCCCAATAACCCTCACGTGACTTAACGAAAACTTCCCTGCACTACTTTATTCATTATACCACCCAGAACCTCAATTGGATGGAGTTAAAAACCCAGCTAACAAAATTACTCGGTGATAATAAATGCGATGATTTACAAATGGTAGATGACCTGAGCTTTTACTTCGGTCATCTCACCGAGGAGATAATATGCATCTGTGACGGCTGCAGAAAAACCGAGGGTGGGCCTAAACACGTGCTTCTCTGGTGGAAACCCTGAGTCTGTTCAGAGGCATGCTTTGCAGAAGAAAGATGGGAAGAGAGAGGTTTGACCTTTAAAGCAGGCAACTCCTGAAAAAGGAATACGACCTCTCGTACGCAGAATACAGGAAAGCTATGATCGCATAAAAGAGAGTGTATTGGAGACAGCTGTGGGAGACACAACCGGTAGGCAATCCCTTGGGTATTCCCTATACGGTTGCAAAGGACTCACTCACCGGCCCACTGTCACTGGCCTCAGTCAGCACAGAGAGTGGTAACAACACCACCACCATAGAGGAGACAGTGGAAGTTCTCCTGAAGTACCACTTCCAGGCCGATGAGGAGTCTGGGGATACTCTGTAGCAAAGAGCAATCAGAAAAAGCTACAGAACTCCGCCGGATACTGGAGACGACCCTCCGTTCCCAGAGACCGAGGTAGAGTATGCCATTAACAGCCTGAAAGTTGGCAAAGCACCAGGTAAAGACGGATTGAAACTTAGTGTCATTCGTGAAGTTTTCACAACCAATCCGGGGTACTTCGTTGGTTAACTGAACAAGTGCCTTGAAAGAGGGTGTTTCCCTTCCATCTGGAAAACCACTACCGCGGTTTTCCAGATGAAAACTCTCCAACCGCCAATTCGGTTTCTTATAAGAGAGGTGTACCACCCAAGCGCCGATTAGCCTTAAACATCAGGCGAAACTTAACAGGAAAAAAGGGATGTACACCTGCCTCGTCTCTCTGGACGTGCGCGGAGCGTTCAGTAGTGTCTGGTGGCCACTGGTACTGGACCGACTTAAAATGCTTGGATTTCCAAGTAATCTGTTCCTGTTAGTAAGTGATTTTCTCTCAAACAGGAGGGTCGAGTTTGAAGTTGGTAGTCAAAGCTTCAGCAGAGTCTGTGAAATTGGGTTTCCGCAGGGCTCCAACTCGGGCCCATTGTTGTGGAACATTTTAGCGGACACAGCATTCAATCTTCCTCTGGAGGATGGAGTGCAGTGCAGAGCTATGCGGATGAATTTATCCTCATAGCGTCTGCATCGGGAAGGCATGTGATGAAGTAGAAGGTACACACTGCTTTAGCACATTTGGATAGTTGGTGTAAGGAGTGTAAGTTGAACTTCGCTCCGGAAAAGACGGCACTTTTGGCTATAGCGGAAAAGGGGAGATGGTTACTCCCCCCAAGTGTAGCTTCAAGGGGTTCACGATCAAAGCGGTGAGGGAGATGAAGTACCTGGGAGTAATTCTGTATACCAAACTGGCGGGACTCCCTCACCTAACATACCTGAAAGACAAGAGTTCAGTAATCCTGAACTGGATTAACGGAATGAGGCTGACTGGGCAAGCCAAAAAGGTGGTATATAAGCGAGGAGTCGAGAGAATCCTAATTTATGCCTGTTCGGCATAGTGGTCGGACACGGTTAGGATGAAAAATGGTCTAAACCTGATCCGGAGAAGTGCGTTGCTAAATATCACAAGGTGTGTCCGCACGACATCCACTGCTGCACTGCAAGTGCTAGCTGGGAGTGAACCGGCGGACCTAGTGGTGGCGAGGGAAGCAGCATTGCAAACCGTCAGATGGGGAAAGGATGTAAGTCTACTAAGAGACCACTAGCGGTCCTCCGAGGTAGAACTGCCGAGAATTGACTGGATTTGTCACCCAGCCAACGAGATCTATCCTACATGGGATAGGAGTCTCCCCTCAAGGATGGAGAGAGAGCTGTTTACGGACGGCTCTAAAATTAGTGGCCACGAACATGCAAGGTTTTGTGAGCTCTCGGATGGCAACGAAACGTTCGCAAGATAGATTAAGCTCTTGCCCAACTCCTCTGTCTTCCAAGCAGGGTTGTTGGCGATTAGGGAGGTGTTGCGGTGGGCTCAGCCCAGCAGCGACGCAGAAGAAATTAAGATTTTTTTTTGACAGTCAGGTGTCCTTAAAAGCGCTTGGCCAGTTCAGAAGCAAACTCTCGTGTTCAGGGAGATTAAGTCTCTGGTTGGGACAGCAGGAGGTACGGTTATTTCTTCCCACTGGGTCAGAAGCCATGTCGGAACCAGTGGAAACGAACGTGCAGACCAGCTGGCGAAAGAGGCCGCTGGCAAGCAGGACATTGCCTTTCATCTGAGAACGCCGCTGCAAAGTGTGCGAACTCAGATGGAAAAAGCCACGCTGGTAGAGTGGCGAAGAAGGTGGGACGAAGGGGATACGGGGAGGAAAAGAAACAATATGTTTCCCAGAGTATCCACCAAGAGAGTGGAGTCAGATGGGTTCGTGAACCAAGTACTCACCGGCAGTGGCGTATAGCCAGAGTATTTCCGCCGCTTTTGGGGTGAAGAAAACGAGCGTGCGGATGCGGTGCCCAGTCCGTAGACGTCGTCCACATGATTCTAGACTACGTGTCTCCTTCAATAAAAAGGAAAGTGCCCGCTCCAGAATTGGAAAAGACGAAGGACCTGTCGATCCTGCTAGATCATCCTAGAGATGGTCAAAGACTTCTTCGCGAGGCAGGAAGAACTGCTGACGGCGAACGTCGGAAAATACGAAGTGGAGAACAATGACTCTGGCCCAGAGTTATCACCATAGCACCCGCCCAAGTGCTAAATAATAGTGTACTATATTCATATCTCAGTGCAGTTATCCTTTTTCATCTCTGTAAGAGGGCTCATGAAAATAAAGGATGAAATTCCCAAAGCATGAGACTCTAAGTGTATAAATGTGCATGTAACATTTCCATCTTAGCCGAGACACAATAAAGGACTTTAGTGTCAACTTTCATCGCGTTGGCGAACGAATCTCCCAGCCAGACGCGAAATTAAGAACCCCGGCCCATTAGCATGTCGCACATGCGGGCTATGGTAAAGGGAAGAGAAGTGGTGGTCTTGTGGGGTCAGCAGAGTCCAGCCGATTCATCGCCCAATCCTGTCTGGGTGGATGACTCGTCGGATCATGACAGGATTACTCACGCAACGCCTTCACTTAAGAACCTATGAGAGCCTTCACTTAAGAACCTTTGAATCTATCCCTGCAGAGTCGGCATTTCGACGGAGCAGGTAAACTCATCAGCTTAGCTTACCTTCAGGTTACAGTAACCCATGGGAGCGGTAATGTTGTGTGTGTGTAGGGGGGGCGGTATGCATTTAACGTAGCGGGATAAGTGCATACGCACATGTCTGATAATATATATATATATAAATGTCACTACTCCATGTTTACCTGGAGGAGTTATGATTATTTCTAATCTTCATCGCTGTACGTTTGCCTGCCCGTTAGTAAACCAACAAATAAAGTACACCAATTTTCATAAAAATCCGTACACCAAAAAAGAGGCGTCGGATTGAAATAAGATTTTAATAGTGAGATGGTACATACAAAGGACAGAAGTGATTACAATATCACAGCAACAGGACGATTTCCGTCTGACATACGGTACACATTCCGGTCAGAGTTAGTACCGCCTCGTGCTTGGATACATGCGGTGATACGGTCCGGCATGGAATAAAAAAGACGCCGTATGTTATCCTGGGACAGATTGGCGCACACTTCTTGCGACTGACGCTCTAAATCACGAACACTGGGACATGGAGAAAGTTGGCGTGCCCTCTTGTCCCACACGTGTTCGATAGGCGAGAGATCAGGCGATCTGACAGGCCACGGAAGCATCGAAGTATGACGTAGACAGTCCTGGGAAACCCGAGCCGTGTGCGGACAGGCGTTATCTTGTTAGAAAATGGCTTCTGGCCGCCCAACTAGGAAAGGCAGCACATGGGGCAGCAGGATATATTGTACCTAGCGCTGGGCTGTCAACGTCTCTCGGATCACTGCGAGGGAAGTCCGGTTGTAATACGCGATGGCTCCCCAGACCATCACGCCTGCCGTTCGGGACGTGTGCCGCTGTACAGCGAGGTTGGGATTGTAGCGATCACCTGCGTTCCTCCACACTCAGTGGTCGTCCGTTCCCATACAGAAGCGGGATTCGTCGCTCTACACAATACGTCGCCAGACTGTAGCATTCTACGTTGCTTGCTGCTAAGACCACTGCAATCGACGCCGTCTATGGTCAGGTGTTAATAGCAGAAAACGTAAGGGCCGTCGAGAGTGCAGTTTCACCTCTGCCAGGAGTCTGGAAATGGTTCTTGCGGACACAGGACTACCTTGTACAGCCGCCACATGTCTCTGGATATTGGACAAGGATGTCTTTGCATCTGTGAGTGCCGCTGTCACGGCCCCACGGCCCTCTCTTCTGGTGGTGTGTTTGGGTCGTCCAGAGCCAGTCCGTCGTGTCTGGGTGCCTTCCCGTGTCCATCGCTCCCTGCACTATCACACCGTACTATGCGACCGGGACAAATGGACGCCGATTTGGCACGCCGGCCACCCTGCCTCTCTCATCCCGACGATACGGTTTCTTTCAAACTCCATTAGTTGCTCGTACGCACATCTACGGCGGCTCCTCGGCATGTCTATCGCTCAGGGATCTCACCCCGTACTCTTTCCGTGCACTTCGGTACGAATGTGGAGTCCCCTGCACGGTGTCTTATAAGCCCCAAGGATTGCGATCGCAGCACCAGTCTTGGACGGGCGGGCATGCAGGAATCGCACGAAATTTTAATCATTTGCATGTCTACCTTCCCCATAGCTATTCGCCGAGTTTTGCGTTAATCGCACGGTTTTTTCTTGGTGCGCGGATTTTTATGACAATGAGTGTAGTTAATAAGAAGTCAATAAATCATATTTATCCGTCCCTCTAACTGAACGACTTATATTAAACTAGAAATATTCACATGAAACGGCAATTCAATTGTAAAAAAGAAAAATACCAGTTATCAGGTAGCTAATCCATCCTTAATGCTACGCATGTGACGTCGACTAAGAGATAGGCAACTGGTCATATGCCACTCAAATTTATGAAAGGAATACGGGATTACACCATGCAATACAATTTTGGATTATCATCTTAAAAAAAACAACCGGATTGGCATCTTCAAAATTTGCACTCCAATTTAATTTGGCAATAACTGCTCAGCGTTGAAATAAGTTTTCACTGTCTGTAGTTATAGTGTTTTAAGCTAAACATTTAGTTACATGAAACTTAAACCTAACTTTTCACTTCATTTCATTATTTCACCTAACCGCTCAGGACTCAGGATACTTGGTAAATTGAAATGCGTACCAACTTGCTGTTCAGCGGATGAAAACCTACTTTATCCTTGCTTCTGTTGAAGTACACACAGACGACAGACACAAGATGTATCTCTGACAAAAACACACACACACACACACACACAAACACAACACACACACACACAGACTATTATAATTAAGGAAGATAAACTATTCATTGTAGTACAACCAACAACAAATAATGTTTATTATCATTAAACAAGTACGTAAAGGTTAGTCCTGAGAAGATCTCGGTACATTCCCCTCTCTTACACACTGCTGCTATATTTTATCTATCGAGTTTACTTTTGACTTGCTGTCAGATATATTACATCATTAGAAACTTTCAGGAGTTCCGATATTACATTAAATACGGAAAACGTAAATTTTTTTAGGTGGTTCAACGACCAACATGAGCAACTCGATGGGCTATATGCAGTTGTCCATCCCTCGTTTAGCGCTACTGAATCCAGGGAAGGGAAAAAGCCAGTGTCGTAAGAAAAACACGCCATCCATGCCTCACCCGAGATTCGAACCCGCAATAATCTGGGATGAATGATCAGAAGCCATTGCTGAGACCACTGCTCCACCAGGTCGCCGAAAATGCAAGATAAACAACATTTACATACGAGGTCGGAAAACAAAATACAACAGAACGTTAAAATAAATTATACCAAGTCGTTCTGAAAATAACGGCCGATTTGGAGGGTACCTGAAGAGACTTACCTCATAGCACAAAACCTTATTTTATTCGAAATAGGCGCCTTCAGCAGCTACACATCTCTACCAGGGAGCGACAAGGGCTTCAATGCCAGTGCAGAAGAAATCTTGCTCCCTGGATGCAAGAATGCAATTTCGGCCTGCTCTTGGTTTCTGAAGGTCCTGTCTTTGAGGTAATTGCTAAAACTCATGAACAGGTGGAAATCAATAAGTGCCAAGTCAGGCGAGCAGGCTTAATGTGGGAAGGTTTCGAACCTCACTTCGTATAGTTCCTGCTCCATCGTTTGTGACACGTGTCTTCTCGCGTTATCATGCAGGATGACAGGACCCTTACTGTTCTCCAAAGATGTCTATTTGGAACACAACTTCTGGTGCATTTGGTCAATTTCTTCACAGTATGTGACTGAGATACTACTTTCACCACCATTCAAGAACCTGTAGTGTGTGACACCGTGAACAGCCCAGCACACTGTAAAAAAACCCTTCTTTAGCGTCAACCTTGGTTTAGGATGTTGTTGGGGTGGATCACCATGGTTCAGCTACTGTCCAGATTGCTTACGGTTGTTGTATAGCACCCACTTTTCACCACATGTTAAAAAGCTATCAAGTAGGGTCTCCGTTTTATTGCAGAGACGATTACTGCACATCTCAAACCGTTGTTGTTTCTGATGCTCCATCAGTTCTTGTGGGACCCACGTATCGAGCTTCTTCACCTTACAAATTTAGTGGAGATGTTCAGAAATGGTTGACACCGACACATTGTACTGTTTAGCAAGTTCTCTGGCTGTGACGCGAGATTTGCCTCCACATTTGCCTTCAGAGCGTCGTTAGCAATGCACGAATGTTGCCATCTGCTCTCTTCAACTTGTAGGCTCGTGTCACCGGAACGAAACTTTTCAAAGCACCAACGAGCGGTACGTTCAGATGTTGCCACCTCTCTCCATGCCTCGACCACATTACGGTAGGTTTGTGCCGCATTGCGACCCAATTTGAACTCATGAACCAGAATCACCCGCAACTCACTCCTTCCTAACATGTTGAACAGACCACTCTCACACGAGTAGAAACGATCGCAGCTCAACCGATTATGGCGTGTATGTGGCGTCTGAGTCGCCCTTCAGCTCTTACGAATGGCGCTGCGAGCAAGTTGGTCTGCAAGCATTAGGGGCGAGTTGAATATAGCACCACAGAAAATCGGCCATTATTTTCCGAACGATCTGATATAAGCCACATATTTTTAAAACATTTATTCGGCATTTAATACACGACAATAATGAATCGCCGGCCAGGTGGGACAGTGGTCAAAGCGCTGGCTTCTGATCATTCGTCAGAGGTGGGTGCGGTTTCAAATCCTGGTGAAGCATGGATGACGTGTTTGTCTTACGGAACTGGCTTTCTCCCTTCATTGAAACCAGGGACCCTAAATTAGGGACGGGCGGCCACTTATATCCCATTGAAGTGCTTACAATGGTCCTTAAACCCCCAATAAAAAGAAAAAACAATGAATCGTCTTCCATAAGAAGTAGCTAATAAATGCATTTGATTCAATGAACTGCAGTAAAAGTGGAAAACTTAAAACACAGTAAATTCAAATAATTTAAATGCAGACGGAAGCAATTCTCAAAACTAAACGAGGACTGAAGTTGAAATAGTATACTGTACATCAAAACTTAAGGAAACCTGAAACGCATAAAACATAAAGTTGAAGTTGTGAACCAAATATTAATTCTTTGCTTTATCAAGTTCTCAGTTACTATGATTGCTGGAGCAGAAACAGTGTATATCGTGACTCTTTTATCTACCGAAGTGTAGTAGCTGATCATATTTTGAAGATGATTATCATATTTAGAGAAATCAGAGTTTTTCCTTTTTAATTGACTCTGCACTCAAGGATCAGTCGTGACATCGTTTCTGACAAACTAGGAATTTTTGGTAATAGGGTGAAGCATTTTCTGTTAGTGATGCTTTTTTATTTGTACTCCCTCAAACGGAACTGACTACCGAACAGTGTTGCCTGTGAAATATCTTTGTCATGCCATTCTAAGCAGCTGAAGTACATAGTTTAAAAATGAATATTTTGAAGACAAAATCTTTTTTATGAAACATGGAGATTCCTGCAGTCTCTGTGAAGAAGAAAAGTATTTTCCATCGCTTGTCCATTTAACATTTTGATTGAGAATAACTACTGTTCCTACTGGTTTGAATTTCTGTTAATGGGAAAGAGAAAATACCACTTCTCTTTATTAATATTGATTTGTAACTGCCAAGTTTTGATCTACTTCACTTCAACAGGGGACACACACAGGATATGGGTGCCGGTGAAAAAAAACGGAATTTGGGTGCAGGTGATATGGGTGAGGATATGAGAGCAGGTGAAAAAGGGTTTTGCACCTTCGACACTTGCTTGGCGAAATATCTTTCGGTTTGCCCTTTGTGTAGGCGAGTATGTATCTTCTGTAAAGTCCTTATACTATGACCTGAACCAACGTTATGATAGGCTTAATTGTTAACGTTCTCTTTCGCTTAAATGGACACGTCGAGTGACTTTTACCAGCATAATGTTTATTATTTCTAGGGGTAGACTGGGACTGTAAAAGCGACCCAATCATTTTGAATTTTTACCTATCCTCGTATATTACCTGAATATCATTTTGTTAAGCTAATTATTTATGAAAACAAGACAAGTAAAATATTTAAATAATAAAATAAAAGGAATTAATTTTATTATGACTAATAATATTGTTGCGAATCCTAATTTGAGAAAGTAAAATGGCTGAATTTATTTTTTAAGAAACAAGGAGTTGGCCCGGCTACCCGAGTTGCACTTTGGTAAAAAGGAAAGAGTCCAGTTTTGGGGGTTATTTGTAGTAATGCTTATTAATGTTATGTTGGCAGTAATGTATTAATGGACAGTTGGTAGTAATGTCCGCGTAATTTTTATTAATGCTCATTCACAGATACTCGTATTTGGCTTCAGTTGGATATTAAAGTTTTCTGTGGTTATGCTGAAATTTGTGCATCTGCGTTATTTAAGTTGCATGTACTGAACTGGCTTTCAATTGAATTATTAGTAAGTATTAAAAACGTCGTGCGAATTAATAACAAAGATAAGAAGAGTTGCCGTTAATGCACGATACACTAAAACCTAAGACTCAAGGTTAAAATTTATTACTTCAAAAATACACAATGACATAAGATCTTTCGAACCTTTAAAGAAGGTCCATCATCAAATGTAAAAACCATTGCACGGAACACAAGCTGTTATAAGCACGTGGAAACAAACCTTACATGACGTAAGCCCTGATGCAATCAGGTAATGTCCAATTAGCGGGCTTGGTAAGATAGTTCATGCTAGACTAAGTGTCCAGGTGGGAAAGACATTGTTCCTCGGAATACTCCTGGGAAACTGCAGAGAAAATAGCCCTCTAGGGGATTGGAACACACTCAGTAAAGATATCATTACAAACCCTATCTCCATAACTATGAATGTAAGCACTTTCTGTAAACCGTAACACAGATCTGGAGGATGAGGTATTCAAAATCGTAGTATTCGACCATACTGGAAAATAAGATCCCTGGTTTACAAGATGAGAGATAGCAGTGCCATTGGCACCAATTTTGACGCTATACTTGTGTTCTGCAGACCCGGTCTGTAAAGTTCTAAAAGTAGAAACGATATATATTTTTGTACCTTAAAGTTATATTTTCTCACTCACTTAATGTTATGTTGTCAGCAGTCTTGAGGTCAAGAGTTAATGATTTGTACATGTTTGACAAGCTAAGAACGAGATATGTCTCGAGCTGCTAGCAGACAAAGTGGGTGCGCTAGAGGTAGTCATGGAAGCTGTCTTAATCTGTAAGCGGTATTTTTCATGCAGATCTGTGGTGTATGCACTGTATACAGGGTGATTCAGAACTCATGGGAGAAACTTTAAGGGGTGGTAGAGCACACTGCAACACACATTTTTTGTATAGGAATGTATGGGAGAAAGTGACGCGTTGAGGCACAAACACAAGAAATAGGCATGAAAGGAAACATAAATTGTGTACTTACAGCATCGTTGACAAGTGCTTCTTCACAGCAATGTTCATAATAATTACTTAAAATTGCGTCCGCCAAGAGTAATACATGCGTGGCAGCGTCGACGGAGTGATTGGCATGTACTGTTGCCGGTAGAGGGCAGTAGGTGGCTTACACAATATGCATCTGCTTGGCCCACATCTACTACGAACGCGACTCGATGGCAGATGTTATCGTATTTTTCTGGAAGAGGTTTTACCAGAATTGCTTCAAGATATACCACTGGCCGTCCGACAAGGACTGTGGTTTCAGCATGATGGGGCGCCAGCCCATTTTAGCATTAATGTGCGAAATTACCTGGATGCCACTTTTGGGGCGCGATGGATTAGCCGTGGTGGACCAGTCCGTTGGCCACCCCGATCGCCCGATTTATCGAGCTTCGATTACTTCTTATGGGGACATCTGAAGGCCCTCGTTTACGAGACTCCAGTTGACTCTGTTGAGGACCTCGTCTCTCGAATATCCGTTGCGGCTGTGTGCGAGAAATACCTGGCATCTTTGAAACTGTACGCCAATCACTCCGTCGACGCTGCCACGCATGTATTACTGTTGGTGGACGCAATTTTGAGCAATTATTGTAAACGTTGCTGTAAAGAAGCACTTGTCAACGCTGCTGTAAGTATGCAATTTATGTTTCCTTTCATGTCTATTCCTTGTGCTTTGTGCCTCAACGCGTCATTTGCGCCCATACATTCCTATACAAAAAATGTTAAAGTTTGTCCCATGAGTTCTGAATCACCCTGTATATTTCGTGTCAGAGTCTCGTCAAGCTACTATTGTGTTTATTAACTCACGTTAATCAGTATAAATTATTAGTGCTGTTACGAATTAGTTCTTTATGAGTATTGGACTTTCCGAGTGAAGTACTAATCAGATATTGACGGAATAAAAGAAGAACTGTAAGTAACTCTTTCTTGAACTTTATTTGAGTGACTGTTGTTTCATTTAAAGTGGGGGAATAAGAAGAATAAACTTTACGTAGTGTTCCCGAAGCTACGTATACGCGTTTTAAACATTGAGGAACGCTACACATTCCACATCAACATCAACTTTTGGCGAACATGATCCATTTACACACACCGGCCACTGAATTAAAAACCTTTATGCATATGCGCATAAACGTCACTTACGTAGCGTATATGCAAAATGCGTAGTCACGCGCATCACCATGTGATCTACGAAATTATTTAAGACTGCTACTCGTCAGTAGTGTTGATCACAATGGAAAAAACAAAGTATCTTCGGGAGTTCGATAAACGGCTTATTGTGGGCGCTTGTATGGCTGGAGCGGTGATTCTCAAAAGGTGATATATCCCGGGTCTTTAATCACTGGAAAAATAACCCACATTGCTTGTCTAAGGGGCTTGTGGTACAACAAAAATCTGTCAGGAACGAGATGGCGATCATCTGAGAAGACTTGCACGGAGAAACAAGACTTCATGTATGCAGCAATTGACCGAGGCATTCAATGAAGGCTGTTCCCGACCCATATCTCAGTGAACTGTGCGTAAGGAATTGAAGAGGATCTGCATTGGCAGTCGCATGCCTATACGGAAATCACTGGTTTTTGGGAAGAACTAAAAGGTTCGTTTGCAGTGGTGTCAGCAATACCGTGACTGGACGCTGGAAGATTGGAAAAAGTCATGTGGTCCAACGCGTTGTGGTACATCTTGTTCTGTACCGACGGTAGGCAGAGGATTGGCGGAAGCCCATGAAGCGATGGACCCAGCTTGCCTTGTAAACACAACTCAAGGTTCTGGAGGTCGTGTCATAGTGTGGAGCACATTCTGTTGGTACGGAACGCTTCCCTTCTGGAAGGTCGGGTGTCCTCCAAGGATTATCTGAACATTGTTACTCATCAAGTCCATCCTGCAATGTTGACTTATCATCCAACAGGTGACGGCTGTTTCATGGATGACAATGCTGTTGTCCATCTCACAGAGAGCATGGCAGCGACTTTCAGTATCTTTTCTGGCTACCACAAAGCCCGAATCAGAACTCCGTTGAGAATGTATGTGACATGTTAGAAAAACAGATCCGCAAGCAAAGTCCTTTTCCGTCAAACCTGAGATAGTTAAATTAGGACAGCCTGGTGAACGCCTGGTATGCTGTACGCGTAGATGCACTCCTACACCTTGTGGAATCAATGCCAAACTGCATACGGGCTGTAATTCTGGTTAAAGGAGGTCCAAGCCGGTGCTGAATAAAAGTTTCTAATTCAGTGGCCGGTATGTGCACATACCTAGTGTCTTTCTCTCTGACATCAAAGTTTATGTACATGCTTTGTTGCGTATGCGTCTCATCATGTATGGCGATCTACTAACACTATAATGTGTGAAAACACAATTTTGTCCACCCCGGCCATCGAACCCGGTCCCGTCACTCCGGAGTAAGTCGCTCTCCCAACTGAGCTACGTGGACATGTGCTCTCGCTGTTATCTGCCTTTATCTCGTGTGCTTCCTGCGGTGCAGGCACGTCACAAATGTTTTTCCAAAGACAATTCTTTGCATTTGATATGAAATGTTGGGCGATCTGTATTAGTGCTAAATCCATACTTTTACCCTTTGCGGTCGTATGGTAGTTATAATGCGGTTAGATCCACGTTCGTTCATATTGTTAGCTTCACTTCCTCTTGACTGAGCGAAATGTGGACATGAGCGATCTTCCTTCAACTGTGATCAATGGGTGGAGGGAGTTACGAATGCAGTCAGTATACAAGTTTCTAGACTGTTGCCATTTTAGTTGTTAGCCTACCATAACACAAAAACCTACCGAAACGGAACGTGAATTGAGCTCATTTTGCTAAGTGTTGCTATAATCGTGACGCGTGTATTTTTATTCACACCCTTACTCTTGTCAGTAAAAATATCCTTAAATGTCTGCCCTATGTTTAGATTTTACCTTTGTGCTGCATGTAAATTTTGAATGTAAAAAAATATTTTTTTTGTTAATGAACTTTAAATTGTCCCGCAACAGACACAACACAATCGCTTTCCTTTTATTTTGCTCTTATACCCCTCTAACATGGAGTATCTTTATAGTCTAACATAGTGCATTTTCTGTAGGCATTATATATGTTGGTGTCTGAATGTTCTAGTTCGAATACCCTGTGAGGTGTCATACAACAAACATCTGCTGCTTTGGAACTCGGATGACGGACAAAGTGTTCTCTGTCATTTTCTTACATGACCAGAGAACAAATTATCTCAAAACTGAATTTCGGTTGAGAAGTCAATTTCTGCACACGAATTTTCGTGCCACGGTGCGTAGCTTCGCGGATGTATGATTTCAGATTGCCACATCCGTGAAGTTTTGTTTTTCTCCATCTAAAACCATACACATGTTGTTGGCGATGTTTTCGATTTCCGTCATCGTTCGTGATAGGGATACTTACTTGACTGAAAAATTGAGCAAACACCTCGTCGGTTGTTTATGATGGGCAGCTGCATCGATGCATCGCGGCAGAACTTCACCCTGATCGTTTGAGCGCCTCACTTGCGCTGACTTCTTTGGTATCTGAGAGGAACCATCGAAAATGTCGTTTTTAATCATTGAAGTGATAATGATTGGTTCATTAATTTTTGAAAGATCACTCGCTTTCACAATATCTTTTTCCTGTGCCTCTTTCTCTATGGTGTGTTTGACCTCTAAATGGATTCCAGCATTGTCCAGAGAAGTAAATATATCTTAAAAGCAAAAGTAAAAACGAAATGAAAGTAAGAGAAAGGAAGCAGAACGCGTGCTAGGAAAAAAAGAAAGAAAGAAGAATGAAATGCAATAAGATCTTTTGTTTGAGTTTTATGTGGTTGCAAGATTCCACTAAAAATAATTGCAGCGTGATTTATTCTTTTTTTTTCTTGATTAGCGTGCTGCCATCTGATTCACTAGAATTAATTCAGAGAAAGCAATGATTTAAAGCTCATTACACAAAAGATTAGCTCTGTCTCATCTTTAGCATCAAAGACAATAAGAAAAAGTCCGAAACCAAAGGAGAGAAAAAGAAAAGGCCCAAGTAACAGCACTAAAAGTCGTAAGTCTGGATTGCCAGAGTCGATACAGGTCACGAAATATTATTTTATTGCAGCTGTCCGTGTTGCAGAAAAAAACAGATCCACCCAGACAATTAGACGATCGTCTTTCTTCGAACTTCTTTTTTGGTGTTGCGTCTGATGGGATTTTAGTGGAATCTGTTGGGATGAGCGTTCATATCCTTTAATGCACAAATAAAGTTGAAAAGGAAACACTCCTTGGACATCAAGTACTCGTAAATTCAGATGTTCACTGGTCAGACAACTTCCTAAAAAGTAACTTAATCACTATACGTTTTCTTGAAAAATGTTGCTCTTGTATTTTCATCAGGTTATTTCCTCAGGAGAGGTATTCTCGTTAAACTTTCACTTTGCATGAAAAAAGAAGGTACCGTTTTTATTAATAAAACCTGTCTTTCAGTTTTAGTGTTTATAATTTATGTGCTCTCATGTTAATTCACTCAAACTTGCAGATATACCGATGACTCATTCCATTATGAACACCCCCAGCTTAGAAAAATGAGCGCGCCTGGAGACCGAACGGTGGCGCCGGTGAAGTTCACAGAGCAGTACATATACAACCCGAGGACCGGCTTTCGGTTAGTAGAGTGTTTGGAGTCAGAATGGGAAAAGCTGCCGATTTATTGGGGTTTGATAAAGGGAAAATTGTGATAGTACGGCTCCTCGGAACTACGATCTCGGAAACGGCGCGGCTTGTGGATTGTTCACGTGCCTCAGTAGTGAGTACGTATCAAAAGTGGTGCATAGATTGCCAAACGAGGAACCGTCGTCCAGCCATGTGTCGTCCGCAGCTCATTGATGCCAGAGGGAAGCGGAGATTGTCGCGCATTGTTCACAGCGACCGTAGGGCCACAGTGCGACAAATCATCCGCAGTTACAACAGTGATGATCAGGGCAATGTGTCACACACACAGTTTATCGCAGCCTTCTGCGCATGGGCATGCGTAGCCGAAGACAAGACCCATCCGGGTCTTCATGCTCACTGCACGTCATCGCCAACAACGCATGAAATGGGCCCCAATATTATCGAGATTGGACCGTTGATGATTGGAAGAAAGTGGTCTGGTCTGACGAATCAAGATTCATGGGGCATCACGTAGACGGCTGAGCGCGGATACGCCGATTACCAACGGACGCTAGATTATCTGGATGCACTGTTGGGCAAAAACAGCCCGGCGTCGGTGGTGTTATGCTGTGGGCGATGTTTTCCTGGGACACTTTATGGCCCATTATACCAATAGCACAATACCTGACAGCTGTCAGGTATTTGAACATCGTTTCGGACCAAGTTCACCCGTTCATAACACCTGTGTTCCCTGCTGGTAATGGCCATTACCAACAGGATAATGCGTCATGGCACACTGCCAGAATCGTCAAGGAGTGGTTCGAGGAACATGCTGGTGACTTTATGTTAATGCCCTGGCCTTCATATTCACCTGACATGAACCCAATCGAACATTTGGGGTTCGACTTGGAAAAGCGGGTTCGCGCGAAATCACCACCACCTCGACATGTACGGGAACTGGAGGGCCTGCTGTTGACATTATGGTACCAGATACCCTAGGACACCTATCGCCCCCTCATCGACTCGATGCCTCTCCGAGTGGCAGCTGTTTTGCCGGCTAAAGGGGATCCTACAGCGTATTAGGTAGGTGGTCATAATGTAATGTCTCATCTGTGTATTAATGGAGCAGTTATGTAGAGGAAGCTTCAGGTGGACGCAGAAATGAGATAGGAAAGGGCAGATTTGAATTTTTTCACGTGGACCGTGTTTTCTACTCACAGAAATATTGTACCTTAAATTCTTTTTATCCAGCTGGAATTAATGCCCTTTATGTACGCTTATACACCACTGTTTGCGAAAATTGCAACACCACGGCATACTTCTGTATTATCCTGAAACTTACAGGATACGTACAACAGGTTGGGACATGCAAATGATTAAATTGTCAGTGAAAATGGGCTTGAGGTTTCGAAGCAGCGCCCTCTGAACTGTCCGATCTTGGGTATAAAGAGCTGGCTCAAACGAGATGTAATCAGTGAAGAGCCGACATTGAGTCGAAAGGGTGTTTCTTATGGCACATGTCGCCGAAGAAGGTCTCATTATGAACACCTGACAGGCTTTGAGCGAGAAAGGATCGTTGGGATGAGAGATGCTGGATTTTTCTTCAGCTAAATTGCCACTCGTACGAGACCAAACGCCAGTACACCGATGCAAATGCAGCGTCAGTGGACAGATGAGGTTCGGACGCCCAGAAATCCGGGAAATGGAGCTCAAAATCGCACGACTGCACTGGATAATAGACACCTCTACCGAATGGCAGTGACCGATCGCACAGCTATAAAAGGATTTAGGAGTGAAGACGGTAAAAATCCCTTTAAGTATAACTCATCTTCACTTCACGAAATTAAATGTGTTGTGAAGCTTTCTAGCCTAACAGTCACATAATTATGAGATGGATAGGGCTGGATAATTCCTTAGTGTTTTTCTGTAGCGTTCCGCCGTTACCAAGGCGGTTGGCCACCGACAATACGGATTCATCGGGCTTCCGACGGAGAATCAAAAAAGTTCCTGGAGTGGGTCCTAGTACAGACCGGAGACGCGCTGAAGAGAAGAGGCGAGCTGCTTTCGCTCAAAACGTACCTCACCCAGAAACCAAGTGGGCTGGTGTCTGTACCCTCCCGACAAGGCAAGAGCGTATGTTCTGCGAACAGCGAAGAGAAGCACAGATCCTCTTCTTGCCCACTGACACTCTCACTTTTCTATGATCTGTGAGGGGCAACTACCTCACTCCCTCACCTTTCGCAAATGTAAAGGATTAGCTAAACATAGTGGAAATTAACTCGTTTATCTTTGTATGCATGCTGACATCATCTGCTGAACTTTTGAATCCTTTTCGGTCAAGATGGCACCAGATTATTCAATGGCTGAATGGTCATTTCTATCAAATGTTTGTTTACTTGGGAGTTCAACAACCACCGTGAGAAACTCAGTGGACTACAAAACGTCTTCCGTCCCTAATTTAGGGACACTAGGGAGTTCAACAACCACCGTGAGAAACTCAGTGGACTACAAAACGTCTTCCGTCCCTAATTTAGGGACACTAGTTCCAGGAAAGGGAGAGAGCCAGCGCCGCAAGACAAACACAGCATCTATGCCTCACTCGGGACTCGAACCCGAACCCATCTCGGACGAATGGTAAAAAGCCAGCCCTTAGATCACTGCGCCACCAAGGGTGGCTCTGTTAAGTGTACAAAGTGTAGTATAGCAAACAAGTTTACCTTGTATAGCATAGCTCAGGAAATATATGTGCTTTGCAAGTGAGCTGTTCAGACGTGCGTGTTTTTGCTTGATTTTTGGTTGCCGCCATTGATCTTTCGAGTTATCGTTCGTCATCAGCGTATCCATTATGCAACGTTTTGATGTCTGTAAAGACATTAGAAATCATCTCAGCAACCCCTTGACTCATGTGCAACCCCATAGTTCATGTGTCTTGGTGATGCAATCGGAAGAGCGACTGGCTTCCAATTGCAGACAGTAGTGTTAATTTTAGAACACGGAATTCAAAGATAGCAGCAGTATTGCCATTGCTGCTTTGTACAATTAAGTGGGAAACAGTCAAGGACTTCTACACGTTTCCAGGAAAGAACATTTTCATTTTCATTTGAAATGCGAAGCATTAATTTCTGGTTTTCACTCTTTTTTTCTTTATATCTGTATACATGCATATACGCTCATGAGCCACTGATGACCATGAAAATAATCCCCATACCATGATTCCGTCCAACCGTTTAAGCTGGTCGCTGCTGGTAACCTCGCGGCGTCGAACGCGGACCCGTCCATCAGCATGTTGAAGCAGGAACCTGGATTCGTCAAACCAGGCGGTTCGTTTTCCAGATGTCCAGTCACGGTGGTCCTGTGCCCATTGTGTGCGGTGCTGTCGATAATGGTCGGTCAACATGGACACATGAATGGTATGTCGACTCCTTAGGCTCATGAGCAAGACCGTCCGTTGGACTGTGTGTGTTCGGACACGATTCTCTGAGTTCCCTATCTGTTATCTCTCGAAACTTAAGAGGTCATAAACCGTCTGTTGTTCAAACAGCACGTGCGAACCGCAGTTCATCTCGATTCTCAACCAGTGGGGGCCTCCATTTCTGAAGCGTTGGGTAGATGTATGTCACTTTCGAACCATTCCTATCATACGTTTACGGTGGCTTTCGAAAAGACAACAATGCCTGCGGTTGCTGAGATGCCTTCTTCATACCGATAATCATTCCCTGTTCAAGCTCCGAAAAGGGCTTCTCTTTCTCTATTGCAAAGGCTTTGTACAAGCTAACTGATATGTCCTACCCGGACGTCTATATACATATTCCACGCCGGTAGGTGACGCCACTGCTATGAGCTGTGGGACGCGCCCACTCGTGAAGAAAAGGGTGGCCATAATGATCTGGCTCATGAGTGTATATACGACACTTAATACTACACACACTCATCGTGCCCATATATACAGTGTGTATATATGCATATGTAAATACAGTATACGTATAAAAACACCTCCCCAAAAATTTTCTAGGATTTAAACAGAGCGTTCCCGAAAACAATTCATCACAGTTTTAAATCTAGCGAGGTAACTGTACATACGAAAAGTCTCCCCTTTCTCTCCCTTAAAAAAAGCATAGAAATGTCGGTTGCAGTGAAAACACTATCTTATGCAAAAGGTTTTTTTAAAACTTTGAGAACATGAGACATAATTTGAAATAAGGAACTACGTTTTTGTCATCCAGTGGAAAAGCTGTGTATCATGACAAGCAGACATAACACGAAAAACTGGCGCCTTACTGAAAACTCTCCGATGGAAATGAATATTTTTAGTCGTATATGTACAGATGGAGATATTGTCCCAACCACATACATGCACGTACGCCCCCTAGTAGTGGAGCTGTGCATGTTAAGTATGCAACTATGCATTTCACCCAAGGAAGGTTTAGACGCAACTACCTTGAAAACCTGGGGTGCACGCCGCGCACTAAAAAGGATCCAGAAGCCTTCGCAAGAAAGTCGGTAGACAGGTAGAAATGGTTAAGAGTGTTAGACTGAACTAACATTGTTGCAGACGATACCAGAGCAAAGTGTGAACTTCGAGAGGGAAGAAATAGATGACCTTATATTGAACGGAACGTCCAATATTCCGGACCGCGGGCTTAACGTGCCCTACAAAGCACGGCAAATCTTTGGTGGTGCTTCTCTTACTACTGGGCTATTGTGGGGGAGGACTGTCCACGACGAAAAAAAGGAACATGTATACAAAAAAAAAAAAAAAAAAAAAAAAAAGAGGAAGTTAGCTGACGCTAAATGATTTTTCCAACCGGACGTTTAAAAGCTATGAGATCGAGACAAACTGCATATAGGCCTACATGAATGTTCTACAGTGAGAAAACTGCGCATCACTAAAAATAGAAAATGTACGTAAATCTTTTTTCATAGTTAGAGATATCTGGTCAAAATTGGATTTTCTGAATTGCCGTTTTAGAAATGGACACAGCTTCGAATAGCATAACAGTGTATAGTGAAAAAGAAGAAAATAAGCGCAAAAGTTCGTTTCAGATGTTGAAGTAGGTAGTTCTAACCTCAAAAGTTTTCTATATGCTGAGTGCTGACTTCTAAACAAATTACAACAGAATCTCAATCAATTGTGCATGACGTGTGATAAATTTGGGATGAAGATGAATGTTGATAAATCTAGTTGAACTCCAAAAATGATGAATTTTGTAGCACAGGGTAAGTAAGCGCCTAGAATAGGTTACAGATTTCGATCATCTGGGTGTGATTTATGACGCGAATGGAAGGCTTAATAAGGAGCTAGATAATAAAACATTTTCAAGGCAAGGAAAGTTTCTCATGAACTCTATATTTTCACCAAGACAGAGGTTAGCCAGAGAACTGAACTTGCTGTTTACACTGCAGTAATTAGACCTACTCTCTTCTGTAGCAGCGACAGTTGGTGTAAATACCTAGCTCTGTAGGAGGTTAGAAGCTGAAGACGTACGAGTGGTGAAAGGAACAGCAGGGGGGAAATATTGAATTGGTGGATTCAGTAGCAAATCATAAATAGTAATGAAAACGTTAGAACAAAGCTGGGTATTCTTTCAGTGCAAGAAAAACTTAGTTACAACATTTTGAGATGGTATGGACATGTGAGTCGAATGGAAAATGAAAGACTGCCTGAAAAGTGTGTTAAAATTCGATTTTATCAAGTCGTACACCAAGAGATAGACCTAGAACAAGGTAGATCAAAGGTAGAATATCAGCCACTATCAATCGAAGAGCCGTATGGTTTTCGAAAGATATCGTGCACCTGTCTGCCATATGTAGAAACAGATAACGGGCCTGTTGTCAAGATCAGGTGTTTTCGTTTTGAGCAGTGGTACGAAACACACAGAGATTTGTCTGTTGCGCTTGCGCACAAAGCCTAAGAGAAAGCAGGAACTGAGGATCACTCTATTCAACAGAACATACGTTCTGTGTCAACTCTTTTGTATTTGGATACATGCGTGTTCTTAGGTGATGAGTAATTTTGTTTTTGCTTTCATTTCAGTGTTTTTCTCGCGTTTGATTTGTTTATTGCATGTGGACAACTGTTTTATTTTTACTTCGCAGATTATTTATTTCTATCTGTGATTTGAACAACTAGAATGAACTACAGTGCTATATGTACCCCTGCGCTTCGATTATTAATGTAGTGAGAGAATTTGTTTATGTGGTTACCAGTTCGCTAAATTTACCATTTTCTGTCACAAATTGCGATGAAAAAACAAGAAAATAATTGAAAACGGTAAACCCACTCGTTCGCCAAAACTATTTAAAACACAATCCAAATATACAGTCCGCCACTTTTACGATACTTAGCATTCTGTTCATTCGTTGTTGCAATGAAACAAACAGAATTTACTGTCGGCTGTGTTTTCCGTTTTCTCTAGAAACAAGCGCTTAAATTAAAGACTGTGTGCACGACTTAGACAATCTCAAAACGTCGTCATGAAACATCTACTGAACGTACACATTTCAGTTGCCTAGCTGATTTGATTCAGTTTGGAAAAGAAAGAAAAGAGTTTTGTATTGAACGAGAAGAGTGTTTGATTCGGAAAATTCTTTTTGCATTGAACGCTTGAAATGTGCGAATTATGATCCTTTATTTCGTTTTTTTACGATGCACAATTTGGCGGTTAGAGGGCGTAAATGCAGATGATATCGAATTCAAGATACATTTTATTCCATATATTTCCTTCTAAACAACCGATTGAAAAAATTATTTTACTTTTCGATTTCATATATGGCAAAGACTATTTTAGGTATAGTCACTTTTTAAAGTTACGGACAGATTTTTTTCTAAGGGGCGTAAAAGTAAACTGCGTTTCCCCGATATCTCTGCTTCTAAAACTCAGATTTGAAAAACTCTTTCTGCAGCGGATACAGCTCAACACAGGAAATGCTTTGCATAAAATTTCTAATTTTTGAAAAAAACGCTTTGGCCACCAGGGAGCGTAAGAGTTAATTTCTGCTACTGATGTATTTGCAGCAAAATCTGAGCTTCTAAAATCTCGACTGAAAAAATTCTTTCTTGGGTCGATACAACTCAAGCCGATAAACCTTTTCGGAATATTTTCTTCTTAAAATAATGAATAGTTTCTCCGCCAGGGCTAGATGTATATCTTATTTTTGTCGATATCTCTGCTTCTAAGAATCCGATTTGAAAAATTCCTTCTCTGTTGGATAGATTTTCCGGTGCGAAATATTTTTCATATAATTTCAAAATTTTCAAGTAATTCATAGACTTCTCAACAGACGGCGTAGAGGTAAATTGTGTTTTCCCCGATATCTCTGCTTTTAAAACTCCGATTTGAAAAATATTTTCGGTACAGGATACAGCCCTTGATAGGAAATGCCTTGCATATAATTTCTAATATTTTGTGAAGAACAGTTTGGCCACCAGGGGGCGTAAGTGTTAATATCTGCTTCTGGTGTATTTGAAGTGAAATCTGAGCTCCTAAATACTCGATTGAAAAAATTCTTTCGTGGACGAATACCACTCACGTGGATAAACCTTTTCGGAGTATTTTCTTCTTAAAATAATGTATGGTTTCTCCGCAAGGGGGCGTAGATATATATCTTATTTTTGTAGATATCTCTGCTTCTAAGAGGCCAATTTGAACAATTATTTCTTTGCTGGAAAGCGTTTCCGATGCGAAATATCTCTCGTATATTTCACATTTTTTTTAACGCACAAGTCTGCCACCAGAGGGCGTTTACAGCAATATCTGTGGGACTAAAAACCCGATTAGAAATCTTCTTTTCCGGTCAGATGCTACTAACTATGCAAACTCTGTGTGTGTATTTTTTCATAAAATAATGCACAAATTAGCCGCTAGGTGGCGCAAATGTTTAATCTGTTTTTCTCGTTGTCTCTGCTTCTACATGTGCGATTTAAAACATTCTTTCAACACCGGATGCCATTTACCTTGTAGAGCACTTTAGGTTAGTATATGAGGAGTTTTTTAGTACACAGTTCTGTCGCTAGGTGGTGTTTGTGTACTTCAGTTTGCAGCTGTATCTCCGCTTCTAAAAACATATTGAGAATTTTTTTTTTTTTTTACTGTATGCCATTAGCTACAATAGAGAAATGTGGAGCATTATCCTCTTTAAATAATGCAAAGATTTTCCGCTAGGGAGCGTAACGGTCGAAAAAATTTTCTCGCTATCTCTGCTTCCGAGAAACCTATTTGAAAAGTTATTTTTCCATGAAGAATATTTTTCGCCAATTTTCAACTCTTCCATTGTGCAAAATTCTTCCACTAGAAGGCGTAGAGTTATATCATGTTTTATTCTGCATGTATATTTCTTCTTTTAACTGTTCGATTTGAAAATCTCTTTGTCTCTGATTCCTTCCTTCTGCTATGAGAAACCTTTTGCGCGTCATTTGTTACTTTTTGCAACATACATTTTAGCCGCTGGCGGAAGTAAGTAGCTGTTTCTATTTCTGGATGTTTTATCGATTGTAGAAACCCAGTTGATAGTTTTCCTAACCGGTTCCATTAACTCTGAATAACTTTGATGAATTTAATTCGCGTCAGAAAGGATTCAAAAGACGTGCTCATTACAAACGAAGATTCGGTGTCGTTTTTCTTGATATAATTCAAATTCATTTGCTTCCATCCTCCCCAAATCCGAAATTCTCTTTGAAATCCCGGAGAAAAACTATGATATTGTGTGTGTGTGTGTGTGTGTGTGTGTGGCTTTCGTACTAAACATATTCAAGAGTTTCAAAAATTTCTACAGCTGTGAGGGATGATTTCGAAAGAGAATGGTCTAAATTATAACATTTTGAAAACATAAGTAACTTACCAGAAGAAGACGAAGATTTGAAAATATCTCGGTTGATAAAAAGATATGGTACCGTCGAATGTATTTTGAAGTTCTGGATACAATTTCGACACAGATTCACACAGGTTTTCTGGTACCAATAAACTAGAATTTCTTTCGTTGTTGAACATCAAAAAGTTTAAAACCAGGACAAAAAAAATTTCCGGACTGTGCATTTGCTTCTTCAGTGAAGTCTTACGTACAGCGATTTGATTGTGTAAAACTGAAAACAAAACTTCTCGTGCTGTATGTAAAACCCAATGATTTGCACAGTAATCCCAATTAATTTTACTAACATTTATGCATCACTAGATTTCAGAATGCATTCCCAGAGCCTGAAAAAATTCTGAATTGCTTTTGTGTACACCAGCTACAAATTCCTCGGCTAAAGAAATCTCCACCCTAAAAGAATCAGTCTTTCAACGGAACAGGAAACCACAAGATAAGCTTTCCTCATTTCTATTGAAAAATAGTTTTTGAACAAATTGATGAAAACTCCTGTTTTCGGCTACACTGTTGCAGACGTATTTGCTGGAAAAGTGCACCATCATGTCGATGTGAAATATAAGTAATAAAGAAATAGGTATTTCTTCCTCCTTTTTAATATCCCTATCCACTTTCAAATTCTTTGTCTGGAGAATGATCACAGCATTTCTGGTGTTAAAAATACGTAGCTGTCCTTTTTACTTTTCTAGAGAAAAATAAAGGTTGTAAAAATAAATATTTGAAGACGTTCTTCAAATGTAAAAAAGAATAAATAAAAATGCGATAATAAATTATCATTTTATTATTATGCTTATAAGTTCTCTATTGTAGGATTGTGGTGACACCATCGCCTCACTACTGCTGAATGGACAGAAAGGGATGAAAAAATTTCGTTTTCACGAAGAAAGAAATATCTCTTCAAAAACGGTATCTGAACGCCGTATACTACTCAGGAGTAAGATGATGGTGATATACGAAAAATGTTCCTCATGGTGGAAGCTATCTTACGTGAAAAGGATTTATTTTTAATTTTAAGAAAAAAATGTAAGCAAATGAATCGTATTCGATGCAAAAAGAACTTTACTCAATTATTGGCATATTTTCACTGTATTCCATGCAACCACTTTCCATCGTTCTGGAGCGGGAAATTTTCAAGTTTTTTGAAGAAAGTAGTAACATGGAATACAGTGAAAATATGCCAATAATAGCATTACAATGCCTACCATGTATTTATGAAGAATTATTTCTTCGGGGAAATTCGTTTCTCAATTGTATAGAACTTTACTCTTTTTCAGAACGCTGTTAACAGGTTTGTAGCAGGTTTCACTAAAAGGTTGTGCGACACCAGATGCATCACCTTTTGGGACTAAGGTACAATCTTGTGTGATGCATGAATTTCGGAAATAAAAACAAAATCCTTTTTAGTAGATTATTTTCATATTTATTATTTTTGGGGTTGCGGGCATTAAATATACATATTTTTTTATTTGAGGTTTAACGACTACCGTGAGCAACTCAATGGGCGATATCAGTTGCCCGTCCCTAATTTAGGGCCAGTGGTTCCAGGGAAGCGAGAGAGCCAGCGCCGTAAGACAAACACAAAATTTCATGCCTCACGAGATTCGAACTCGGTCACATCTCGGACGAATAATCAGAAACCATCGCGTAGACCACTGCCTTCAAAATAAACCTTTATTAGTCTAAAAGCAAGGTACATGTCATACGCTTCAGTCACATGAGACTGTATTAAAAGAGACGAGGCCAAGAAGTCTCAACACAAAAGAAAGGAGGAAAGAAAACTGGTAACATCAGAACAAGATTAAAATATATACAGATAAAAAAGGAACACAGAAAACAAAAACAAAAAACACACACATCACAAAACCCAAACCCCAGAGGGAGGGAAGAAAAACACATTCCAAAGACTAGTACATAGCAGCGCGAACACAAAAGTGACAGGTAAAAAACACAACAACAATACAACACAACACAAATTGACTGACACTGCAAGACAGTGACAGGAGAAACAAAACTGTACTTCTGAAAACATGCAGCAGCGGCCAAAACATTAGTACAAGAAGAACATAAAAAACAAAAAACCGTGCACATAAAGAGGGGTGTTAACCAACCGCTATAACTAAAAACGAAATACGAAGCGACGCATGTATGTCAGAAGGAACACTGCACAGAAGAATACATGAATAATAAGGGGAAAAACCGCCGCATAACACAAAAAAAAAGTAACCAAAAAGGCACACGAGTTTCACAAAAAAAATCGCACTCAATTCAAATTTCATACTCAAAACAAGAAGTCACGCGTTGACAAACCCCGAAAGCCGACGTGGCGCTATAGAGAGAATCACGCGGAAACAAGATCGCATAGCACCATAACACATTGAAAACAACACAATGTACGTCCAGTCGTGCACGGCAACAGAAGGCTGGGCCGAGAAAAAAATAAAATATTACAGGAATAACCCGGACAGGAGAAGCACGAAGCAAGACGTAGAACCCTAGCTTGAGTGCAAAGAAACACAAAAACGAAAACACAAAAAGTGCACTTAAAACATAATCAAAGACAAAACTGCCCCAAACGACAACTTCACTACACATGTAGTCGCATACAGTCAAGAAAAAAACACAAGAGGCACAGTAAAAAAAAATGAGCACAAGGCAAATAGTGCGTTGACCAACTCCTTGGGTCAACGTAACCCAATAGACAAGATACACACGAGAAGCACACTTTATAGAAAACGAGAGATAAGGCTGAGTACTCAATGAAAAAACACAACGAGACCAGCAGGGCCACACTAAGTAATTCAAAGTTCATAAAAAAAAAGTAAAACAAGTGAACATGAAACACAGGGCATGAGAAAAAAAAAGGCTCCCTAAACTGCGGAGCCAACTGAAACACGAAAGTAGAATATACACAAACAAGTAAAAAACAAGATTATCACATTAGCGGTATAGGTAAAATACAATCGCAGTATTAAAAAAAACTCACACAGGAGCAGAGCGAGTAGGACAGCCGCCATCCGAACAACTAAACAAAACACGTGCAAAAAGCAAGAGCAATTACAAAAGCACGGGAATACCACATACAGGAAACACAGTACAAAAAAGAAGATCAGGAACAACAACAAACAAACAAGCACAAAAGAAACACAACACTCCAAAAAAATTTTGCAAAACTAGACAACACAGACTAGCCCAACGGAAAACAACAACACCCAACAAGCATCACACTATACCAAACAATAACAGTGATCACAAACAATTGGTGGCCAACCAGTACAACAAAACACCACAACAAGAAATGCGTCGACCAACAACTGTGGCCGACAAAAACATAGAAAGCAAGCACACAATAATACATAGACAAACAACTCAACAAAAATACCGACACAAAAAACAATAACCGATTGCACAGCACCACCAAGAACCAGAAGAAAAATACACACAGAACACAGGAACACGAATGCCCACCGACTCCGGACAGAAAAATAGTCAAAGCAACTAGCTGTAAAACATCCAATCACAGCGCAAAACGGCAAGAAAATTTAGACAAAGAGGCCGAGGCCGCTAGTAAGAGGAACAGTATAGAAAAGCACTATCCAAGACAGAATATACCGACCAGTAGAATGAGCTAACGAAGCACAGGGGAAAAAGCAACAAAAAGACCGGAATCTCAAGGAAGCAAAACAGTACAACATTACCAAAGGGCCATCATAAAAACAAGAAAAGGAAAAACAACAGGATCAGAGGAAAAGAATGAATACAAGGGAAAAAACCTGCAGCTCAATCAAAAACAGAACAAGACAACAACCCGGAAAAGCAAAAACAAACAAAGTGAAGAAACCAGTACACCAAAACAAAAACAAGAAAAATAAAACTGATCAAACGAATTGAATCAACCCATTCTCAACCCGAAACCATGGGAAGTGGGAGGACCAGATCGAGAAGAAAGCAAGAACTGCCTGCCGGGCCAGAGCTACCTCGTACTCAAGTTGGATGACGGACTTGATCGAGGAACGAAACCTACGGCACAGAAAAACTCTCGCAGGATGATATCGACGAAAAGCAGGCCGATCAACACTGGTATGTAAGTATAAATAAATAGTCAGTTTGGCCTGCAAAATTAAAAACGCGCAAACTGGATTGTGAACAGCAGCGGAAGGATGATGATGGCGAAGAAAATAGTAATGTGAAACAGAGTGAAAGGAAGGACAGACCTTGGAGAGAAGAGCAAACATCAATGAAAAAAGAGGCTGTAAAACTAAACAGGAGTCATATGCGTGATGAACATCACCGAGCGTTGAACAGAAAAAACACAAGGGAGAAGACAGGCGACCAAAACGATGAAGAGTCCGTGGTGTGAGCAAGCGACAATGAAGGTGGAGCCAATGAATATCAGTAGCTTTTGGGGAAGCTAGAGAAGTGTGTGAATCGAACCATGTCTGAGAGGTTTCATCAGGTGGCACAAAAGGAATAGCGAGAGGTGATCTAAAATAAGTAAGAAAGTGGCGGTACAAGAGTTTTGCAGTAACTTGATGCACCAGAAAGGGAACATCATTCAACTAAACCAGAAAAGGAAGGCAAGAGGACGCCGAAGAAGAAACAATTAACCCATAAGAATTCACGAGGGACGGGTAAAGGCGTTGAAGCTGAATATGAAGCAACCGGAGCTGGGCGCGATGTAACGGAGTGTCAGCAAGAGAGGGGTCGATTTGGGAAAGAGACTTCCAGCGGAGAGAAGCATCTACAAGTTGGGATACCTGTACCACGCCACTGGCGAACCAGGTGGAGAAGCACAAGTACGGTGAAGAGGGAGAACGGAGTGCAGAAGAGTAAAAGAGAGGTTCCGCAAGCAGATCATTAGTTGAGGTAGGTGAGAGACGGACGGGACATAAGGAATGCCAGAGGGAAAAGACGGTGCGATAAGTATCGGGAAAGTGATCTGGAATGAGAGGGAACAGATCCATACGGAGGAAAGTAGCGAGAGTGAGAAACGGACTGCGAGGGAAACGTAAAGTATCAACAATTAACAACGAGTTGAGTGAGATTGGAAACAAGGTCGGAACGGCTTTCGGTTGAACCATCTCGGTCAAAACCGGGTTACAAAGTGCAATTGAAATCGCCTGCAACAATGACTGTATCATTTGGATGGAGGGTCGAAAGGATAGAAGAAAGATGTTGGAGGAGAGTTTCTGCATCCGTAGCAGATTGCGGAATATGGATATTGAAAACATGAATACGTTTAGAACAAAAACAAAAAGAAATATGTTGAAAAGAACCCAGCAGACTCTGTGACTCAACAAGATCAGAAAGGGAAGAATGAAAACGCACATGAAATGCTATAGCGGTACCAGACCTGAGATGGGTCCGGTAATTATGATTAAAAATGTACGGCCAGCGTCTCCAGCGGGAACACCCGGTATCCAAGGAACAGTTCGTCTCCTGGAGAAGGAGGATATTAGCCCCCAGGTAACGAACGTCCTCGAAAACCAAAGCATTCGCCGCAGAAGACGCAAGCCCTCTACAATTAAAGCTAAGTAGTGTTAACAAGGACATCACTGGTAGGTTGCATCCAGCCTTCCAGTTCAGCCCTCAAAATCTTGAGTAAGTAGCCCAGACGGCGAGCATATTGCTCAGTCCCGCCAGGCAAAGTAACATTAGTTATAAATGTATGGAACTGGTTTAGCTGTGCAATCATTTCAGGCAGCAAGTGAAGCTTACTCTTAATGCAAGGTAGTGTGATCAACTTCGCCTTACGCGGGCGAGTGGTCAATGCATACAGATCAGATAAGGTAAGAGGGTGCAAAGGCACCGCAAGTTCTTCAAACATAGTAGAAATGTCAAGAAGTGTAGGAGAAGGAGAATCATCGTCAGAGTCAACCATTGCAGTGTCATCAGGATCAGGGGCGACCGTGTCCATAACATCATCATCCTGGAGACATGCGAATCGGTTCGAAACTAGTAATTCAGAATTTGGCTGATGATGGCTAGGCGAACCCGAGGTAGAATGGGCTGGTTTTTTGGATCGTAGACGTTGAGACGAACGGGAAGAGCGAGTAGGAACACCAAGTGAGCTGGGGCGTTTACGCTGTGATTTAGGTGCAGACACTTCCAGCGAAGGAAAATCCACATTGGAGGGCTCCAAACCACCCAGTACGACGACAGGAACCGGGAGGGAAGGAACGACTGGAGAAACAGCAGGCAAACTTGATGAAGGTAGAATGTGAGCAGGTGCCTCAGCGGCCTGCACAACATCCGCAGCGGCAGCGGCCACCGGAACTGTAGTAGTTAATGAAGAATCAGATCTAGCACCAGGAGTAGCATGAGGACAAGCAGAAGCGAGATGACCTTCCCCTTTACAGCGGAAGCACTGAACCCTGCAAAAAGATTAAAAATGTACGTCCGGGTATCAGTGACTAATTTCAGAGTTGCAGGGCGTTTCGCAATTGACTGAGAAGTTAGAAAAATAACCCGGTACTGGCGGCGCCCACCCTGCACATGTTTCAGGGGGAATCACGGGCTGTAGCTGGAAGCATCTTGGTCACTCCCACAACACGACCCATCGTGTTGAGGGCATCAATCAACAGAGAATCAGGAACAGCCGTTGGTACAGGAGAGAGGGTCACCGTAACTGGTCTTTGGGCTGCAGCGACAGGTTGTAGATGAAAGGACCCAATATCAATCCCATGAACTATAATTAAATCTACTGCTTGCTGGTGGGTGAAGTGAACAACTACCCCTCCACCCAAGCGAATAATGGACACAATGCTTTCGGCTGGAACGACCATCGACACAGCATGCAGATACTGGGGGAGGGGGTGTCACGCAAAGCAGGAATGAAAACACTTAATAATAAGGCAGACGACAACTGCTTACCTTGCGGTGAATCACTTGGAAGAATAATTTTCAACGCCGAAGCTACACGTTTGAAATGTGGTGCAGAATCACTAGAAATATATGAGGTACTTCCCACAGCTTGTGCGAACGACGTTGAAGTAGAACTAGCAGAACCAGGAATATTAGACGCAGCCGACACACGGGTGGCCAGAAGCACAGTCTCTGGAAGTCCAGCAGCACTAGTCGACGCAACATTCCCCGAAGAAGGCGCAGAACTAAGAAGCGAAGACATATCAGCAATCGACGAAGCAGCTGTAGACGACGGTGACTTATTCACAGTGGTAGTGGACATTCTCGACCACTGGCCCACCAAAACTCATACGTCGTAACTGACGACACACGAAAATGAAAAAAAATGAGCACCCACTCGGCACTCAGCCTCACTGCTCGTGAAGCGAGGGTACGAAACACTGCAACCAAAACACAAAACGGCGAAATACCACAAAAAGAACAAGTAAACAAACGAACGTTGACTTCTACGCAGGAGCCGAAAAAAATGCGACTTGTCTGTTCAACGACCACTGCGCCACCAGGGCGGCGAGACATTTTGATATCGTTTTTGTTTTTTAGTTTCCAATCCCCTCACTTTCAACAGGGTTATCACTCTTCGCCTACAGATACTGAGATTTGCAGATTTCAAATGAATATCATGACCATCTTAATCTTTTGGGCATTCATGAAAAAGCAAATTTAATTTTGTCATTTTGTGGTTTCCCCATTTCTATATATTTAATAATTTGTGTGTAAACCAGATACTTGAATTTAAAAAAAATAAAAAAGAATGATATCAAAGTTGTTTTGAGGCTATATATGAGGCCAGTTGTTCAGTGACTTTAAAAACAATACTGAAAATTTAAAACAAAAAGCAATTTTCATATATGAGCTTGTATAAAGGTAAAAAAAAAGTCACTAATTGTTCAGTTATAATACTCCACCCTGCATCAAAAATCAATCACTAAAACATGTATCGCGGGGGGGGGGCTACTATTTATACAAATTCGTTTTAGAGGAATCCTTATTATTCGCTACGTAAAAAATATTCGCTACGCAGATTAGTTGAAGTAATCTTTTTGTGACCTCAACCACCTTCTCCCCAGAAAGAAAATCGTAGATTTTAACACTTGCTACTATCTCTCTCTCAGAACTTTTAATCGATATTATGGTCTTTTTCTTAAGCTTAAAGCAAATACTCCTTTGAGTTATTATTTTTTTCCTTTACGATAGTTTTCGTGTGTGTTCTTTACGGACGAAAGTTTTCACGTAAAGTGTTTATTAAAATATGAGATTTATTTTCTAGGTCTCACATCTCCGGGCCCCACAATGAAATTTCGCCCCGGGCCCCGCAGAAGTACCAACTTGCCCTGGCAGTGGAACAACTTTGCACCAAGAAGTTTGGACCCATAACCTGTTCCAGAATTTTTCAAATCGGACTTTTAGTTCCAATAATGTCGAAGGACAAAGAATATTAATCTACTCCCTAACGGGTGAATTACGAATTATTTGAAGAATGTTCATCACAGTGAAAGTAACCTAACGAGAAAGGACTTCTTTTCCAATCAGTTTTTAGAAGCAGTGGTATGGAGTAAAATAAATATCGAGGTAAATAGCTTCGTGTGTACAACTGAGAGCAAGATTAAACATCGTAAACAAAACGAAAGGCATGAATCATCTGAATCATCGTTCTCATATAGTATAGGCTACCCGAAGGAAAAAGATTTTTCAAATCCAGCGGATAGGTGCAGAGATATTGTATCCACAAACAAGCAAACATGTTGATTACAACAGCATGAATTTTTGCATATTTTCTTTGCAAAATTAGGTACTAAAATGCAGCACAGTGCTAACATGTTGTTAAGTTGTGCTCATCATACCGGAGAGATGTGAAATCGCTTTCATTCTCATTAACGTTGTAAATACGGATCCGGTACAAAGCAGGGCCGTAGCTACCGGGGGTGGGGGTTGCCCTCTCATAATGGTCATTTCAGAGACGTAACTTTCATGCACTGGAGGATGTAAAAATAGAAACCGTAATTAAAAAAGAAAGTTACACTCTCCAGTATTTTCTTTATTAAGTACTTTTTTTAGTCTCACATGATATTCCATACAGTTAACCAGGTTACAGAGTAACATACACTATGAGGTGTAAACATCTCATGTCCATGAAGGGAATTTTCCAAAACAGTGAATGGATGCATAGGAAACAATATGCTGATACGCCTAACCTCCATAACCTTCCCGAACATGTCGTTGAAATGAAGAGCTAATTAATCATTTTTACTCTGTCTCAGAAAGTTTTCTGAGTTATAACGAAGTAAATTTCTCCGCCATTTTTGGTCTACGCCGGGATTCGAACCCGAGGCCGCTTATTCCGGAACAAGTCGCTCTACCAACTGAGCTACGCAGACGATTATTCTGATTCCTATCTGCCTCTATGTCGTGTGCGTCCTGCTGGCAGGTACGTCACAGAGTGTTTATCCTTGAACGGAACTTTTCTAACCCCTACCCCTGAAGCGTCTGCCTATTGTTACGTTCACTATCCGATACTCATTCGTTCTTCATTTCTGTGGAGTGTTGTACTGTCGGCGTTCATTTTACTTGGTATTTACAATATGCGGCTATTTGGTATTTACCAAGTTTTTACATTTTTAATGAAATTATGTCAAAAACCTGAAGTGCTATTTTTGAACGGTTATAACACTTTCATATAACGGCGGTGTGTGAGAAAGTAAAAACTACGTATTATTTGAGTGGAACTCGAAGGGGGCGTAAATTTTGAACTCGAAGAAGCGTAATTTCAAGTCTCGCCCTCCCGGGTAAGAAAAGGTTGCTATGGTCCTGGTACAAAGGTATGTTTTATGTTTCCTAATAATGCGAGTTCTTCATGCTGTTTTCTGTGCTTGTCTTGTTTAGTTTTCTGCCATCATCATTTGTGCAACTCGTGAAAGAAAATCCTGAATTCTGTGAAATCATAGTTTTCATTTCCCTTTTTTTAATTTCAGTTTAATGTTCCCCTACCCCAGCATGGCATTTCTTAATTAACCTTCTTTTGGAGTTTCTATCATTATGTAAATTATGTCACTTCTTTCGGAACGACACATTAGAACTCCAAGTTTCGTAATATACCCTTTGGCAAAGGCTGATACTGAGTCAGAGTAAATCAAAACCCACACCCAGTGTTTTTAAAAAGGGGTGTGTGCGAGTAAGACGAGATACTACTGCAAGTCAGACTGCATATTATCTTCGATATTTCTACTTTGCTAGAATCGACGATCACTTGTACGTCGAGTGGATGTTAAAGTGTTATCTCATGATACCCAGTCCAGTCAAAAAACTATGACCACCACTAATGTAAGAAGGAACCGTAACCAGCAGCCAGATAGCTGGCGTAGCAACATATGAAAAACATGTAAGGCATTTAAAAGGACCCGAACTCGCGGACGGTATGCAGTTTCGCGTGAAAATGGGAAAAGGACGTGACCTAGCAGAGCCTGAAAAAGGAATGGTTACGGACTGAAGGGTAATAGCATTTCAGAAACGGCCGACATTGTAAGCTGTTCACGTGGTGCAGTTGTTAAAGTCTCCCAGGAATGGAAGGAAGCCGGCAAGACCTGCAGCATTCGGGGTAATAAAACGGAAGCCCACGGAGCACCTTGTGCAGCGACGGCTATCCCAACTAGTATGATCCAACAGACGGGCCACAGCGGAACTACCGGTCAGAGCATTTAATGCAGGCATATCGAAGAGCGTATCACAGATCACAGTCCAACGAACTTTGCTCTCTATGGGTTTGACGGCCGGACATTGCTGCGTGAATTTGAATCTGAGAGGAGGCATTGGACTATGGAACAGTGGGAAAAGTCGTCTTTTCAGATGAATCACGTTTTCTACTTTATCGTGTAGATGGCCGATGGAGACTGCGGCGAAGAATTGCTGACAAAAATCATCCTAGTGACTCTTGATGATCCACCATCGACGACTTTTGATGATCTGTGAGAAGTTCTGGTGTCTCCACGGTATAGCATCCATACACAAACGTTCAATGGCCTCATTGAATCAATGCCATGCCGTATATCTGCGGTAGTGGCGACACGTGGAGGTCATGCCTCATACTAACTGGTGAACATAATGTTTTGAGTGGACTGTGTATTTGATACATTGTTAGTGTTATCGTTTGGAAGTGAATTTGTGTCGATGAGCTGTAAGTTGACAAGTAAAGAAGAATAAAGCATGACCATGATGTCTTACGTAAGTAGTGATTTCTTAGCCAAATGAACTCTGGCCGTTAGCATTTAACTGGATTGATTAATTATTAAGCGCTTAATTCTAATTATCCAAGTGCTTAGTTATTATTTTAGTGACTGTGTAACATTTCAGTGCTACGTACTTTTAACATATACGAAATATTCTGTGCTGTGTGAGTGGTGACCTCCCCCGCCCCCCAGTGAATATAAGAATGACTTTCTGCAGCATTTCATGATGTTCGTTTTGATATATTTCCCATGGATCCTAATAAGCAACTTGCCAAACATGATGAAAACATAGCAGAGCATCTATGTTGAAAAATATATAGCATCTATGGCTATGTTTACGGGATTTTAGGACTACTGCTTCCAGGAAAGGATGCGAATTAAGGACAAATACGACATCCTGAAATTTGAATCTCGCAGCAGAACGAAAAGCCAGAAGCTAGCGCCCTGGACTACTAGGGCAACATTTTTTCCTCCAAATATTTTTCATACATAATTTACGTTTCATAAATAAAACTCATACTTGGTACCATGTATTGTGTATGCTAGGTATATTTTTTACGTGTGGTTGTTTTTCAACAAACGTGGGACCATCAAGAAAAAAATCAGTTTCCTGTAAGTGTTTATTTAGTAATCCCAAGAACTTGAGTTTTTTTCTGTGGCCTTAACTCCCTTTGAGTTGTACCTACTAACAGGCTAATAAAATGCAGTTCACGTGACATTACTCCTCACTAACAACAAACACAAAGAAACGATCCACATGAGGAGTACAACTTCCTTTAGTTGACGTCTGCATTCCTGCTTAGATTAAATATAGAAGTATTGTTCATGCTACTTAGTTTACATGTGAAGGTTTTTTAGCACATTCGCATAATTCTCGATGTTCAGCGAGATAGAAACTTGAAGGATACGCAGTTCGGAGCATCACGCGCATTGTCACGAAACAAACTTAATGCTCTGTGACCGCCGTCGACCTTTATGATTATTTTATGATCTCGGCTGGGAACAGAATGCTGTTATTAATTACTTCCCCTTTTAATTTCCTGCATGCACTTTTATTTTATTTTTATTTTCAGCCTCATCGCAACGAATGATGAGCGTCTCTCACAGACTGCGACTTCCATTCAACAGAGATAGTGCGGGTTCCTGGAAACATTTCGCAAAAGAATCAGTAAAAGATTTATTCTTTTTCTTGCCTCATTGTTTTTCCTGTTTCGTCATAAAATGCTGTTTGATTGATTGATGCCTGTTGAATGCTTCTCATCTGAAAACCTAAGAAAGCGCAAGTTGCTCCTTACTTTTCTGTTCTTCAAAGAATTTTTTTTATGTGTAAGAATCTCTACTTCGATAGAACCTATAAATGCATTATACCTTTTAATGAATTTAAAGAAACTGCAAAACAAGGTTCTCAGCATTCAGAACTGAATGGAACTGGAATAACTGCCGTGTCCCCTCTTCTCAGAAAGGAAACAAACAACAGAGTTTCACGTTTTGCAGATGCTCATGTCGCGTTATCGGTGGATATTATTGGTGTACTGCAAGTGGTAAACAATTAAAATTATGCTGACATCATAAGGTAGCAATATTCAGTTTTAAGAGGGGTTTTTTTCTTCCTTTCTTTTTTTTTCATTTTCTCTTTTTCTAAATTCTTGCATCTGGCGAAAAAAGGAAAACAATCTTAAAAAGCCGAATTGGTATTTTGTGTGTGAAAGCGCGTGCGTGCACTTCGGCATAGATGTGCATGCGTGTGATGATTTTCGAAAAACTGGAAAGTTTTCCATCTTTGGGTTTCTCTGCAAGCACTTTCATCAGGAACATTTCCTTCTGCTGATAGTTAAGTTATTTCATAAGCAAGAGAACTAAAATGACTTGGGCATGTATGTCTTCAACATTGATTAACATCAGCTGAATTTAATTTCCTGCCTCTTTTGTCGATTTTTTGCTTGGGGGCAGTACCTGAAAAACATAACAATTTTAAGTTAGTGGTTGATGGCAAGAGCGAAACAATTTTTGCCGCTAGTAGAGCCCACATTTACTGCTCTAGGTTAGGGTAGTTGTTCTCATTTGCACACTGAAGAAAATTTACTTGCTAGGAAAATTTGCAATTTCAGCATTCATTCAATTAAAATTTAATTTTCCCAGCTAAAGGGAACTGAAAAGTAGGAAATTGCGAATCTTAAACGGCATCAATTTCAATTCATCCGGGAGAAATGCAATAACATTTATCCTCTCAAGCAAATTTTGACTGTCATCAATGGTCATTCTTCTTTTTCATCTAATTTTGGAAGAAGGATTTATCTGGCTTGACATAAACAGTCTTACGGAAGGAGTTGTTTCTTTGTTTTCCGTAGTTTTTTTTATAATTTTTTTGTTTTTTTGTTGACTTTGAGAAGGCGTTTTCCGTGGTCTCTGAAATTCAAAATACTTGCATGTTAAAAAATTTTGTTACAAATTGTGCTGAACGGCAAATCCGAAATAATTTATTAACACAGCCTTCGCACACAAAATAATAAAATTTAAAAATTTCACATGTATTTCTGACTGCAGAGCAGGTGTTAGGAAAATAGTATTACATATAAAATTAATGTCAGTAAATATGTAATGAAAATTACTTGGAGAATGCCGAAAACTCCAGTAAACAAGAAAGATGACACCGAATTTTCGGGTGTAATAAGCACGTCTTTTGAATCCGTTCTGACGCAAATTAAATTTATCAATGCTATTCAAAGTCAATGGAACCGGTATGGAAAACAATAGATCTGACGGAAGAAAGAAGTTTTTCAATCGGGTTTTTAATCTCTCAGATATTGCTGTAAATGAAATCGTGAGCTTACGCCCTCTGGTTGCAGACTTGTACTTAACAAAAACATGAATTTATATGAGAAACATTTCGCACCTGAAACGCTCTCCAACACAGAAAGAATTTTTCAAATCGGACTCTTAGAAACAGAGATATCGACAAAAATAAGATGTGACTTTACGTCTCCTGGTGGGAAACCATGCATTATTTTAGGAAGAAAGTATTCTCAAAAGGTTTATCCATATGAGCGGTATCGGTCCAAGAAAAAAATTAGTCGAGTTTCAGTAGCCCAGTTTTTTCTGCAAATACATCAGAAGCGGAAAGTAGGGCTTGCGCCACCTGGTGGCCAAACCATTTTTTACAAAAATTAGAAATTATGTGCAAACGATTTCCCATCAGGAGCTGTATCCGGTGCAGAAAGAATTTTTCAAATCGGAGGAAATTCTATCCCACACTCACCAACCCGCTTGGCCAGCGTGGTGAGTTATGGCCAAACCCCTCCAAAATGATTCCACAACTTAAATCTTGGCCCTCAGTCTCCGGCAGCTGGAATGTACCTGGCCAAGGCAGCGGCCAGTGCGACATGAAGGCAGAGGGTGCTAAGAATCCCCGGAGGACCGGACTAGGCTGCCATCTGATGCTGACCTTGGCTACTTACAATGGACGCTCCCTATCTTCTGATTCAAGGCTTCTTGAATTGGAAGAGGAACTACAAAGGATCAAGTGGGACATCGTGGGGCTAAGTGAGGTAAGGAGAAAAGGAGAAGATCTCATCGAACTGAAAAGTGGACATCTCTTCTACTATCGTGGGACAGATACTGGCAGAACTAGTGGTGTTGGATTTATAATAAACAAGAAACTGAAGGATAAAGTTGTAGAAGTTGAAAGTTCCTCTGACAGAACTGCACGACTTGTTATCCAACTCTCGAAAAGATACCAGGCTCAGATTATTCAAACTTATGCACCCACCACAAGTCATCCTGAAGAAGAAATTGAAGAATTTTATGAGGAAATTCGTCATCTAAATAATAAAGGTAAGCAGCACTTGAAAATAATTATGGGAGATTTCAATGCAAAAATAGGGCAACGGCAACAGAATGAAACTTCAGCAGGTAAATTCGGTCACGGCAACAGAAACCAGCGTGGAAATACTTTCGTTGAGTTTGAAGAGGCAGAAGGGTTTTTCATCTTGAACTCCTTCTTCAAGAAAAAGCCACACAGGAAATGGACATGGAGACATCCAAATGGGACGACAAGTGAAATTGATTTTATTATGTGTAACAAAAAATTCGTCATAGAAGACTGCAGTGTGCTAAGCAAGTTCAACACAGGTAGTGACCATAGATTGGTGAGATGTAAGATGCACCTCAACACTAAACTTGAACGTGGCAAGCTCATAAGACAAACAAAATCTATTGACATAACCAACCTTAAAAAACACCATAATACCTTCAAGTTAGAACTGAAGAACAGGTTCTCTGCTTTAGAAGGCCTAACATCGGAAGAAGTGGACATCTCTGAAGTTAACAGAAAAGTAACCAAAGCTCTTATGGAAACAGCAACAAAATTAGCTGGGTCTAAGAACAAGTTGCATGTGAACAAATTATCAGGAAAAACTAAAATGTTGATGCAAAAAAGAAGAGAGATGAGGACAACTAAAGAAGATGTGACTTCCAAAGTGGAATATATAGAGCTATGCAAGACAATAAGAAAAAGTATCACTGAAGACGTAAGGAAATTCAACTGTGAATTAGTGAGGAAAGCAATTGAAAACAACCAAAGCCTAAAGATAGCAAAGGGACATCTCAATAAATGAAGAAAACAGATTATGGCACTGAGAAAAGAAGATGGTTCTGTAACAAGAAATAGAGGCGAAATTTTGACAAGAGTGAAAGATTTCTACTCCAAATTATATGAAAGGGATGATATATGCACTCCAGACATCATGAAAGATACCAGTACCAGAGTTCCTCCAGTCCTTCCAGCAGAAGTTGCACATGCAATCAAGAACATGAAGCGAGGAAAAGCTCCAGGAGAAGATGGAATTACTGTAGACATCATACAAGAAGCAAGTGGAGAAATCGAAACAGTACTCGCCCAAATTTTCACTCGATGCCTTAATGAAGGAAAGATTCCTGAGGATTGGAACACCGCTACAATGATCCTGCTACATAAGAAAGGTGACATTGAGGATCTCGGAAACTACAGACCTATCAGCCTCCTATCAGTAGTTTATAAAATCTTCACTAAAGTTCTTTCACACCGCTTGAAGGTAACACTGGACATGGCTCAACCGAGAGAACAAGCTGGATTCAGGAGTGGCTACAGCACAATAGATCATATCCACGTGCTGAGAGAACTAATTGAAAGAGCGAGGGAATATGAACTTCCATTGTGCATGGCTTTTATCGATTATGAAAAAGCCTTTGATTCGGTGAAACCATCAGCAGTTACAATGGCTCTGAAAACCTGCGGTATTGAAGATGCATACATTAATATTATTAATAACATCTATGAAAATGCAAGTGCAAAGATTAGGCTGTTTGAAAATACAACACACGTAAAAATTGGAAAGGGAGTGAGACAAGGTGACACCATATCTCCGAAGCTCTTTAATGCCACATTGGAGGGTGTTTTTCAGTCGCTGAGCTGGGAAAACACGGGGATAAAGATTAATGGAGATTATCTAACCCACCTTCGTTTTGCTGATGACATAGTCATTTTTGCAACTACCCCATCAGAGCTGCAGAGTATGATCCAGGAACTTGCTGACAAGAGTAAAGAAGTGGGATTAAAAATGAACTTTCAGAAGACAAAAGTGATGTTCAATGCTTTTACAAGAAATGAAGATTTATCGATTGATGGAGAAAAGCTGGAGATAACAGACACGTACGTTAATCTTGGACAGCAGATATCAAGTGAGGGTCACATTGATGAAGAAATTAATCGGCGTACAAAACTTGCCTGGAGAGCTTTTGGAAGAAACAGCATAATTTTCAAGAGCAATATGCCATTATGTCTTAAAAGAAAAGTGTTTGATCAATGCATCCTTCCAGTGCTTACGTATGGTGCAGAGACGTGGACCTTAACTAAAAGAGACATACAAAGGCTGCAGACAACTCAAAGAAGCATGGAGAGGTGCATGCTTGGTGTAACCAGGAGAGATAAGAAGAGGAACTCGTGGATCCGAAAAATGACAAGAGTGGAAGACATCATGATCAGAGTTAAATCCCTGAAATGGCAATGGGCTGGACATACTGCCAGAAGGACAGATCATCGATGGACAGCCGAAATTTTAGATTGGATTCCACGGGACAGGAAAAGACCCAGAAGAAGACCACATGGGAGATGGGTGGATGAAATTCGAAAGTATGCAGGGGTGACATGGAGGAGACTGGCACAAGACAGACCGTTGTGGAGGAAATTTGGGGAGACCTTCGTCCAGCAGTGGATTGATAATGGTTGACAATGATGATGATGATGATGATGATATAAGGGGAAACGCAATTTACCTCTACGCCCCCTAGCGGAAAGTATATGAATTACTTGAAAATTTTGAAATTATATGAAATAAATGTCACATTGAAAACACTTTCAAACAAAGAAGGAATTTTTCAAATCGGGCTCCTAGAAGTAGAGATATTGACAAAAATAAGATATACATCTACGCCCCCTGGCGGAGAAACTGTTGAATATTTTCAGAAGAAAATATTCCGAAAAGGTTTATTGATGTGAGTGGCATCAGTCCACGAAAGAAGTTTTTCAATCGATATTTTAGAAGCTCAGAGTTTATGGCAAATACATCAGCAGCAAAAGTTAACACTTACGCCCCCTGGCGGCCAAAATATTCTTTTTCAAAAATTAGAAATTATATGCAAAAGATTTTCCATCAGGAGATGTATCCGCTGAAGAAAACATTTTTCAAATCGGAGTTTTAGAAGAAGAGTTATCGGTAAAAATGTAATTTACTTTTACGCCCCCTAGCGGAAAATCTATGAGTAATTTAAAAAGCAACTATATCTAAATACTCTTCTACATAAGTGGAATCGAAAGATAAATATTTTTTTCAATCGGATGTTTCGAAGCAAATATGTGGAATAAAACGTATTTTTGAATTCGACATCATCTGCATTTACGCCCTCTAGCAGCGAAACTGTACATCGTAAATAAAAAGGAAATGAAGGATCGTCATTCGCATATTTCAGGCCTCCCAATGCAAAAAGAATTTTTCAAATCTGACTAACAGTTGCTCAGATATCGTGGGTACAGACGGACGGACGGACAAACCGATAACATAAGCACGATCTTTTTTTTACAAAAGACGTGCTAAAAACCATATAACACAAACTGCAGCGTGACATAAAGACCATCAGTGTAAATTTAAAACTTGGACAGAGAAAACATATGCTTGTCAATTTCTCAGTAATTACGGAAAACGAACAATGCTAGACAAAACCTGTGATGCACAGAACAGTGATCATTTTCGCTGTGCGTATGTTTCGTTTCAGTTTGCTTGTTTGGTGTTTTAACGACCCCGTGAACGTCTGATGATAGAAAGAGTCGCAGGTCCCTAATTTGGAGCCAGTAACACATGGAATGGGGCAGAACTATCTCAGCAGGATAAACGCATCACCCATGGCTCGACCAAGAGAACCAGCTTTTCTGACCACTAGGACGCCGGAGTGACTCAGTTTTGTTTCTAGAACTGAAAATGTGCAACTGCGTAAAACAATAGTTTACCAGAACTAAGTGTAAATATCTGAAGGTTGTAACTTGAGAAAAAGTATAACCTTCCAAGTTCAGAGCACCAATAATTGAACATGGAAAATGACAATTCTCAACGTAGCGCTGGAGGATATGGGACAAGGTGTGACAGCTTTTGGAAGAGGCGTCCGTTGTGGCATGGGTAAAAGTCTCACGAAACTGCCACTTCTTGCTTGTGGCAAAGTGCCGGGTTGTTCATCAAACAAAAGATTTTCTCTCCAGATCATCAAGAAGTTTCTTTATCTCAGAGTGGATATGAGTGTACCACCCTTAAATATGGAGGACATATTGTGTGTAGGCGTACACGAACTTGTGACTCATAAAGCGACAGAAATTGTGTTTGTTTACTGGAATTTTAATGACGCAAGAGCCATATTTGTCATATTTGGCTATACAGTGCCAAGAACGTAAGAACGTTATCCCCTAGTTAGCTGACCCCGTGCGCTTACAACATTTAATTTCTTACAGCAAAGTTCGCATTAAAACTTCATAAACTATACCATAACGTATAGTGCTTCATCACAACTTTTTCGTACTTAGCTATCAGTTCTGGACAATCAAGTTGTTCTTCATTTTTCCAAGTTTTCTTAGGTGTTACCTCTCCACTTAAGGCACTGTATAACTCATCCTGCACACTCTTGTCCGCCGCCCCGGTGGCGCAGTGGTCTAAGGAGCTGGCCTCTGATCATTCGTCCGTAAGGGGTCGGGGTTCGAATCCCGGTCAGGCATGGATGTTGTGTTTGTCTAACGGTACTGGCTCTCTCCCTTCCCTGGAACCAGTGACCCTAAATTAGGGACGGGCGACTGCTAATAGCCCATTGAGTTGCTCACGGTGGTCGTTAAACCTCCAATCAAAAAAAAAAAAAAAACACTCTTGTCCACTACTTGCTGAACAATAAAATTTTCTGGTTTCACAGAAGATTGCAATGCGACTGCATTACTTCGTGTACTTGGGACGTCCAATGAACTATTTTTTTCACAGCCTCCCCGATTTTCGTCTTCTAAAAGGATCTGTTTAGTAAGGAAAACAGAAAATTGCTGCGCACTCTCCAGGGTACTTTCTCCTTCATTGTTTGTGCTCGGCCGCGGGAAACTTTGCCCACGCTGTCCTTTATGGTGATCAGAATTTCAAACACTCCTTAGAACAAGTGACAGTTTCATGATCCAGCTTGTCATATTTTCGACATACCTTCACAAAACTACGATGTATTTAATACAGCACTTGCTTGAGAACTTTCTGTCGGCAGAGAATTGTGTATTTCCTTCTTCATTCGTAGTGTCACTACACGAGTGCCAGACTTCAGGAATAAAAACTTCTGTAGAGGGATACACTTCCTCGCAATCGAGGACACAGTATCTCAAATAGGTCACAAGAGAACTGTGAACAGAAGAGTTATTCAGTTCCACAGGCACAGCTTTAACTTAAATATTCTTTAGAGCCCATCGTAAGGGAATTTTATCATGTCAAGTGTCAATACATATTCCCCAAAATCCGCCTGCGGCAATTGTTCGCCAAACGGTAAGGTCAAAATCAGTTTCATTCATAAGCTGTGCCGACTACAAAGTGTTAGGCTGTTGCAGATGAAATGTCAGATTTTGCAGACTCGTACGGTTGTCAAGTAATTTAGGAATTAAAACATCGCGCGATGTGACTTCTGATATGTACAATTAAAGCGTGAAAGCTGCTGTCTGTAAAGTACTGGTCATTTTGTTGGTGGCATCAGTTCCAAGGAGATTGTAATACAGTGAAAAGGAAGATGGATCAAAGAAACAATCATGTCATTTTTTTACATGAGTTTAAATTTGTACACCGGAGGCACCTTGAAACATCGATATAGCATGTGGGGAAGGCACCGTTAGTGAACGCAAAGCACAACGTCGATTTGCTGAATTCCGGTCCTGTGATATGAATAAGCCACGAAAATGAACTACATGGTAGACCAGAAGTAAGACCTTAATTGAATGCGATCCACGTCAAACGGTACGAGAACTTGATGAGAAACTTGGAAGACACTGTGCAACCATTCCGCGATAGTTAACGGCCCTGTACAAAGTGAAGATAATGGGAAAATGGGTACCACACGTGTATACGGAACAGCACCAAACACGACGATTTGATGTTTGATCTTCTCTGCTTATCCGTAACCAAACGAACAACATTTTGAGGCGCTTCGTCACGTGTAATTATAATCGCCGACGTTCGGGGCAATGGCTAGACCGTAGTGAAGTCCCGAAACATACCCAAAGCTGGTGCTCCATCCCAAGAAGACGATGGTCAGTGTTTGGTGGTCTGCAACTGGTGTGAACCACTTCTACTCCTTACAACAGAGTCAAACCATCACGATGCACAGGTATTGTTTGCATCGAAAACTGTCAAAGAAACAGCCAGCATTAGTCATCACAATAATCCCATATTTCTCCATGTAACACGAGACCCCACATTTCACGCCAGACGACCCAGAAGCTGCACTACTTGAGGTACGAAGCCGTACCTCCTCTGCCTTATTCACCAGATCTGTTCCCTACGAAATATCACATCTTCAAGCGCCTGGACACCTTTTACATGGTAAATTCTTTCCCAAATAAGCATCAGTTGAAACTGCATTCCACGAGTTTATCGCATCCCGAAGATCGATATTTTACAAATCTCATTGGTGAAAGTGTCTTGCTAGTGGCAGTGATTGTTTTAATTAATAAAGTTTCACCGTAATTTGGGTTTCTAAAGTCTCCATCAATATTCGGACATTTCATCTGTAACAACCTAACATTACGTCCATTCATTTCTGAAGGACGTGAAGTAATTTAAATTCAATTTTTCATTCTACAGCGTTCTAACTTTTGATAAAATAAATAAGAAGAATAAGAACACATATTGTACGATAATATGACGAAAATCGAAGGTTTTACTTGTGATAAAGATAATTTGTTCTAAGAGGAAGATTAAAAAAATATATGATACGATGAATATACATTCTATGTACATGAGGAAAAAACCATAATAATTTAAAACACTTCAAACAGTATCCATCTTGTTTCGTTGAACTTTTGAAGTCTTGTTTTTGGGTCCTTTCAGGCACGAGCCCTCCTTCACACAGCAACCTTTACTCAGCAACCTTATAAAAAGTTCTAACAATTGTCCTCGGAAAAAGAAAACATCACGTCACACCCACGTAGCGGTTATCATGTTCATAAAACGTTTAGTCACAGAAGATCTGCACATGACTTGAGTTTAAAAACAAAGTTGCTGCCGCCCCGGTGGCACAGTGGTCTAAGCGATGGCCTCTGATCATTCATCCGAAAGGGGTGAGGGTTCGAATCCCGGTGAGGCATGGATGCTATGTTTGTCTTACGGCACTGGCTCTCTCCCTTCCCTGGAACCAGTGACACTAAATTAGGGACGGGCTATTGCTTATAGCCCACTGAGGTGCTCACGGTGATCGTTAAACCTCCAATAAAAAAAACAAAGTTGTTTAGGGAAGAAATTCATGACATCATCGTCCAGCAATTTCCTTAGTAAGTGGTGTTAACATTGTTTTGCTGCTCAACGAATCCGCATGCGAGACACGAACAGATCTCATTCACTTAATTGTACCCATTCCTGCGACGTGGACCCAGGAGAATTGAGAATGCACGCCCTGTCACAACAGAGGCTACAGATATTCTCCAGTCAATCGTTTTTCAGAGAAAAAGTAGTTTTTTTTAAGCAGATTTATATAAGAAATGTGATCATACAAGATAGGGCCCGCCCTGTGGCGCATTGGTCTAAGCGATGGCTACTGACCATTCGTCCGCGATGGGTCCAGGTTTGAATCCCGGTGAGGCATGGATGTTGTGTTTATCTTACGGCACTGGCTCTCTCCCTTCCCTGGAGCCAGTTGCCCTAAATTAGAAACGGGCAACTGCTTCTAGCCGAGTTGCTCTCGGTGGTGTTTAAACCCTCAATAAAAAAAATAAAAGATGGGTTTAGAGAAACATTCAGATTCCTTGTCAGAGGTTTACGTAACTCAGCAGCAGAAGGGAAAGTTCAGCGTCTGGGTTATCAAAACTTAACGAGGTTTTCCTCACACCAGGTTTTCCACAGTGTCGCAATTTAAGAAGGGAGCAATACTTGCAGCGCAAACACCGCTACGTACTGGGGCCACGTGATCAGCATAAGGGGGTTGATCACGTGGTACCAGATACATGAACGTCGTAAGATACATAAACTCAATAATCATCAAAACTATGGGCTGAGGGAGATAGTTACAATGGAAAGGGGTAACTGATATACAGAATAATGAGGTTTGGTGATAGAACTGGTCCTTGTGGCTCATCTGCATTAAAAAACAAAACAAAAATGTACTTTAAACAACGACATGTATGTTGAGGCTAGATAGGAAGCTAGAAAGCCTCAAACATATGTGCAAGATGAACACCATACGCCTGAATTCTATTTAGAAGTCTTCGAATTTTAATACTAATCACATAATTTGATAAAATTCTTTTGAAAACATGAACTGCTGCTCTTTACTTTATTCCATTCTGGTAGCAGAATATTCGTAAGTTTTGTGGAAATCCTGATTTGCCCAAGAAACAATCCTACCTTCACCGCATTGCATGTCATGTTTTCCGTGTGTATGAGAAATTTAGTAATTTTTCTATGAACTTGTAACTGAACAACAGTACACAAAATTTACGAGCTGAAAGTAAGTGAAAGAACAGATGTGAATCAAATCACAGGAGCCGAACTTCCCCGGGAAATAGTCCTAACTGCTCCGGTTTGTATTTTATTATAGTAATATATCAATTATCACAACCCCAGGAAGTAATTTCATGCAGTAGTGATAGCTCAAATTATGTGTAATATGAACATTCCAAAAACAAACAAGTGAAGTAGCTTGAAAATCAGATTTCCTCATATAAGACATTCTATTTGTGATATGTTGACTTACGCATGTGAATTCTTTTTGAAATTACTATTTGAAATCCTAAATATTTTATAGCATTTTTTCACTTCTTATTTTGCTACAATCGCAATTATCACTTTCAGTGTAATTATTTCCCCGCCACTTCAGAGAAAGGGTAATGTCAAATGAATTATTTAGTTAAAATACTGGACCTGCAGTTTTCGGTCATTCATAGATATTTGCTGTTTTGCCGGTTCGAACCAAAACTTGGTATGAAAAAACAGAAATGATATTTAAGCACGACGGTGATGCAGTGGTCTAAGCGCTGGCTTCTGATCATTCTTCCAAGATGGGTCTGGGTTCGAATCCTGGGTGAGCCATAGATGGTGTGTTAGTCTTCCGGCACTGGCTCTCTCCCTTCCATGGAACTAGTGGCCTTAAATCTGGGACAGGGTTCTGCTTATAGCCCATTGAGTTGATCACGGTGGTCGTTAACCCCCCCCCCAACCAAACAAATGATATTTAATTGATGATATATTGTCGTCGTGATTAATACTATTTTCCCTCTTAACAAGTTTTCTTTTATTTCTGCTCGATAACTGTTTGAAGGCGAAAACCCAGTGGACATCGTTCTAAATGTGTTTCAATTGCTGAGAAGTTTCACCATCAAGATGTTACTGCCACTACAAGATTAAGTGAAAGCCCTATAGTTTAGGTAACTCCAAGATTAAGAAATACGATGAATGGCAAAGCTCAAGGAAAAGATCTTGAGCTTTGGATGGTCCTTCTTGACGTAAGTGGGCAAGCTTATTCTGGTAAAGAATGACACCTTTTCGTTTGCCCGCACTGGGATGATTACTCTCTGAAGCAGCCTTCAAACGGTCGAGTTGGGGGTAACAGATCAGAGCACTGATGCATTGTTGTCGTGGTAACATCGCAAAGAGAATAACTGCTTTGATATTCTAGTAATGCACAGCATGACTTTCGGCATGTGCAAACCATTTCTGGTGGTACGGTTGTTGAAACTGCTTTGAGAAATTTACTGTTGTTTACTCTTACGTTGACGAAAAGGTCCTACTTTTCGTCAGTGATAACAATGCGATTCCAAATTGGCCCATTACGTTGACAGCTTTGCAACAAAAGGCCGTTACATTTGGTTTTGCGAAGACAGTTTACGTGGGATCAACCATATAAACTTAGACACTTTTCCTATGGCCAAAAAGTGACGATAAACGGTTAAATGAGTCGATCCTAGTTGACCACCTATTTTTCCCACATAAGTTGGAATTCGCTTTCAACCTGCTCCTCTTCACGTCTTTGGAGCTCTGGATAGCTTGCCACAACGCTCTTTATCTAAGACGCAACAACTGTCAAATCGGAATTTTCCAAATTAGGTCTTGTTGGTTCTTTCCGTGACACAGGCTTCTCCATGGACATTGATAATGTTTCGCCTAGTCTAAGTAGCATTTGCTTTATTAAACTCGCACAACATAACATGCCGAATATGGCTTTTGTTCACTTCCATCTTTAGCTGCGGTCGTTCTTTTCCGCACTGCAGATGTGACCGTTTTCACGGCTATACGTACCCTACCGTAACAGCGCCTCCCATCTAAAAGCATGAATGTCATTTGACGTGCAGATATGACGTTATAATACAAGATTCCGCGGTCTCTCCGCCTGTTGATAATGGCTTATTATGGTATGAACGATAATTTTATCCAAATTTCTTACAAAGTCATTATTAATAAACTATTCTCTAAGCCTTTTCAAATCCTGTTTAACATGTTTATTTGAACAATTTAGTGTTTTCCACCTGGAGTTAAGGACAGGGGCATCAACCTACCATTAAAATTACTATCACACGTGTCATTTACATGCACAGTCGGTTTCATAAGTTAAGGAAGTTCCATGTTTAAAATTTTTTTATATGAAGAAAATTTTTTCTGTCACAATTGTATGTATATACGAGGGAAGAACAAAAACAAAGGTGAATAGAGCCGCCCTTGCTGCGGAAGCAAAGGAGAGGTGTCTGACGTAAGCGGTCACTAGCCCTCAACCCTCGCACGTGTCGCCTGGTCAGAAACTGGTTTGGCAGCAAATGCCAGTAGTCTTCCAGACAGCAAAGAGTGTAGACGCGTGTTTCTCGTTTTTTCAAAGCTATTGGGATGTCCAAGTTCGACAACGCGCAAACATGAAATTCTGTTTCCACCTTGCGTATTCGCTGAGAAAAACACATAAAAAACTGACAACTGTTTATGGTGAAAGTTCTGTGACCCAAAAGACAGTGTTTAAATGGTTTTCGAGGTTTAAAGATGGCGCTTCGTCCATCGAAGAAGAATCTCGTGTTGAAAGACCCTCAACGGCGGTAACCGATGAAAACGTCATTGAAATTGGCGCTATGATCAGTAAGAACTGACACCTCACCATCACAGCAATCGCAGCACAGACTGGTCTGCCATTTGGTTCTGTTCAAGTCATCTTCACCGACAAATTGAACATGAAACGTGGCAGTTCCAAGTTCATTCCTCGTCTTCTGAACGACGACCAGAAAAACAATCGTCAAACAATTTTGTCTAAGTTTTTTCTACCTGCAAAAGCAGATACAAACTTTTTAGGGAAAATTGTGACTGGTGATGAAACTTTGGTCTGTGGTTACGACCTTAAAACAAAGGTTAAGGTCGCTTTTGCAGGTTGAAAAAACTCAGACAAAATTGTCTGAGTTTAGGAAGAGGTTCTCTCAGTGGAAAACCTCTTCCTCCCCAAGACACAAGAAAGCACGTTGGTCTCGATCGCACGTTAAAGTCCTGTTTGTGTATTTTCCGGTATCGAAGGATTGGTGCATTGGGAATTCCTACCATGTGGCTCCATTGTTAATGTTGCACATTACTTGGAAATCCGGATACGCTTGAAGACTGCAGTCAATCACAAGAGGCTGGAGAAGAAGATCAGTGGATGGATACTTCATCACGACAATGCGCCAAGTCACACTGTTCTGTCGGTCATCCAATTCTTGGCTCCAAAATCTGTTCCGATGCTTCCTCACGCCCTTTATTCACCGGACTTACTACCAAGTGACTTCTGGATGTTCCCGAAACTTAAGGCAGTTATGAAAGATAAACGGTTTCACTCTGTGGAAAACATCAAAGACAATGTAACGAGGGTCTTGAAGGGCATTTCGAAACTGAACTTTTATGGGTATTTCCAACAAAGGCAGAACCGTTGGAATAAGTGTGTGTGTGCCGAAGGTAATTATTTTGAAGGGGATTAATTTGTGTGACTCTACTATTAAATTTCTGTCTTGGGTAAAAATTTTTACCTTATTTTTTTAGCACACCTCGTATATGGTAATCCAGTGAATGTGAAACCCTATGCAAATTTTTTGCTGCAGCACCGAATATGAAAATTAGGGAAATCTTCGAAAGAAGCTCTCCGGGCGCCTGCCTTTCATTTGTGATTTAGCGACATCTCAATTGCTATTGCTTAGAATTTTTGAGCCAAGTGTTTTCAAGACGCCATTTAAATAATAATCTGGGGTAAGGAGCTGTCGGAAGGATGGATGGGGTCAAAGACATGCAGAGGCTGTCAGATTTATGAATCTCTCAGAAAGTGTCATATCAAGGCCATGGTGACAGCTCCAAGATACAGAAACATGCACTAGGCGAGCAACCGAAGGTCGACCACGGTCTACAACAGCTGAGGATGGCAGGTATGTATCCCTAACTGAAAAGCTCAAAGTCGTTAAATATCCTCGGAATTTGCCTCGGCAACAGAAAGTTCAGTATCGAGGTGCACTGTATCCAGAACGCTTTGCGAAAGAGGACTGTAAGCCAGAATATCTAGGGTCTGTATCCTCCTTGCATGAAACCACAAAAGATCTCTATTAGCACGAAGTATTCAGTATCCCAATTGTACCCCTGAGCAGTGGTGACATGTATTTTTCACAGATGAGTCAAGATTCTGATAGCCGCCCCGGTGGCGTAGTGGTCTAAGCGATGGCCTCTGATCATTCGTCCGAAAGGGGTCTGGGTTCGAATCCTGGTGAGGCATGGATGTTGTGTTTGTCTTATGGCACTGGCTCTGTCCCTTCCCTGGAACCAGTGACCCTAAATTAGGGACGGGCAACTGCTTATAGGCCGTTGAGTTGCTCATGGTGGTCGTTAAACCTCCAATCAAAAAAAAAAAAAAAAAGAGAAGATTCTGATAACATTACCTGATATCATAGCAATTTACATTATACAAGACAAATGGTAAGACGTTCTTACCTATGATAGTGAATTTCCTGGATGAATTAAATCAAGAGTGCATTCATAGCGATTTGATTTGAGTTTATTCACAATCAGAAGGAAAATAGTGTTGGAGAAATGAAAAACATATGAGTAAGGTTCTGTGACCTTGTTGGTTGTTTAACAATTGATGTTAAAGTTTCGGGCAATACGTAAATTTTGAAAACTTCAATTTTTCTTCAGCAGAGTTTTCCACGGAAAATCTTTTTCCAAACGCTGTTGATCGTTAATGAAATTACACATAAATGTAAGGTGAAATATTTCCATTATTTTGTCCACTACTTACACTTAATAACATTTTGGATATATATATTTTGCTAATCTTGTTCTTAAACGCGATAAGTTATGATTCTTCCCGTGAGAGAAAAATCATATTCTTCAATATGTTATCCACTTTTAAATATGATGATAACTTTTATTAAGTTTCATATTTTAGTATGAAGCAATAACGCGTGGATATTGACAGTGCATGTCAGCATTGCAATGCCATTTGGCATTGTAAAATGGACTACGCAATCACGAATAGACAATTGTCGGAGTTCTGTCAAGCTGATTTCTTATCTCATAGAAGTTTAAAAGCATCCGCTTAGAGTGACCGAATTTGTAATGAAAGAAGGAACTGTTAGAGAAAGTATTAATTAGTGTTTGGTTAGCTTATATAGGATTCTGCACCATCTTATGCCATCGTGGAGGTTTTACCAGCAGTCTCTTGAAACGTGGAACACATTTCAGAGACGATGATGAAAGTGCTTCAAGACACAGAGGATGTCGTGGTAAAGGGAATATGATAAACACTTTTCTTACCGATGACTAACATAACTCGAAAAAAAAACACTAATTGTATTGAAGATAATAGGTCTAAAAGCAAAAGTAAAATATTTCCCGAATGTAAAACATCAATAATACTGTATGTATTTAGAAATAGAAACGTAATTAGAGTAGGCTAGCGGGCCGATATTTCCTGTCGCATATCAAGACAGGCACAAAAATCACTGTTTACAATCAGAGTGAAACTGGAATTGAAACTTTTGCGCCATTTTCATGTACAGTTTTTTCGCGCCATACTTTTTCATTTGTCCATTAACGGAATTTGCCCATAAAATGTTGCACCAGTTTCGGTAGCCTTGGCAGCATGAAATTCGCATTTCATCCTCAAAACGTCAGGGGATGTCAGTTTTTCACATTCACAGATGAAGACACACGCAGTAACATAAGGACGTCGTTCACACTTTTGAAGATTCTCTGGGGGATACTTGAACATTACTGCGACTACGAGCCACAGATGCCTGTTGCGTTCGGCCTGTTTTATGGTCCGAACTCCGAAGCAGCCGGGAAAAGCCCTACAAATTACAGATTTCCTTTTTACAATTTGATTGTGCCTCCCACATAGAGGGGATGCTAACTTTGTTTTATTTAGCAAGATATATTTATGTGGATATTTTTCGTGTATGTGTGTGTGCAAGATAGAAAGATTGATGGGGCGGGGGCGAAATATTTTGTGGCCTATCCCGGGCGTATAATTGCTTAGTTACGCCTCTGCTTAGAACGAAACCCTTGTACTTCATTTCAATCTGATGTGATGTTGGAGTTCGGAATTCAGTCATGAATCAATCACGTCTGGCTCTAGTGGGAACGTTAGGAATTTTTTTTTCTTTTTCTGTATAATTCTTCCTACAGAAAGAAAGAGCTTGCCTCGAGGCAACGAATAGTTCCAACAGTACCCGAAAACTGCAGAAAAGTACTTAAAGAGGTGAGTTTTTCATTGGAAAGTGTTGGGAAAGAAACTTATAACTTATCTCGAGTCTTGTTTCATTTATTCGGTTACGTCGTGACATCTCACACGACCTGCACCGATTTAAATCGTTGTGATGCCAGATTCCTTCATTAAATAGGAAGAAAGTGGACTAAATAAGAAGTAACTTGTGTGATCTTGGCCCGCTTTCATCCTCCACCCTCGGAGTCAGTGAACTCTCTGGGCATTACATAACACTCCCCTTTATGGGATCCTCACTGCGAAAGAAAATGATCGTTTCAAGATAAAAGACATTTTTTATTACAACGGTCAACATTAAGTCAACTGCTTTTTCTTCTTCTGCTCCCCCAAATTAGTCAAAAGAAGGGAAACAGTCTGCTCAGGCAGAATCGTGCTTGTGCATAGGTTGGGCGGAGATTAACCATGGTTAAAATATTAAAAGAAAGCAGTAAAACTGCCCTCAGGCACTGAAAAATTGCAGCAACTAGGCGGTCTTTCTGTTCCACATCTGAAATTCCTCATCTACTTCAGAACAAAGGAGAAACCAGATTCAAAGTTTTGGATTTCTGTTTTGTCTAGTAATCCTACATTATTCGAAAATGTTCAGAAATACTATGTACAACAAACTCCTTTTTCGCCTGCAATGTTATTTTCCCCGCAAGTAATGTCGTATTCCTTCATCTGCGGGGAAAATAAATATCTTTCTTATAATGGGGAAATATCCTTTTCCTCCTTTTCGACTCAATTAGATTATGCCTTCATTTCACTGTTTAAATTCGTTCCTCTCGTATCACTGTTCGGACAGTCCCTTCCATCGGTTTCTGACTAGTCATCCGAGATGGGTGCTCGGGTTAGAGTACCGGATTAGGCATGGGTAGTTTAATTTTCTTAAGGCGTTGACTTCAATGACCCTAAATTAGGGAAGGTTATGAGTCTCTCGTGGTGGTCTATATAAACCTCGGAAAAAATATTTCTATCTTATCTTAGGTCTTCCTCTGTTCCGCTTTCCTGGCTGCTCCATATTCATCACTCTTTATACCTCGTATTCTAAATTTGTTCTCAATATGCGTCCATACTGGCGAAGTTTTGCCCCTTGGGCCTTCTTCGAAATCTCTGTGACTTTAACTGTTCTCTTTATCTCCTCGTTCCTAATTCTACGCTCTGTTGCCCCCCCCCCTCTTCCGCTTCAGCCTTTTACTTTAGCAATATCTATCTTGTTACTCAAAGCTATGCTAACCTTGTTAATTCTTGAAAACACAACAGACCTTTCCTTCAGATATCCCATCATGCTTGTGACCTGCTGCTAAATTTTTCTTTCAAATTTCCATATATTCCTACTACATTGATCTTAAATATTCAAACTTTCTCACTCTTTTTGTCATTTCTTTATGGCCAATAGCGTCAGTAATGCGACTTTCTCCTTCTCAGAGCACATACTGTACTCTGTTTTGGTTCGACTAATCTTCAGCTCTCTGTTTTCTAACACAGTACAGACAGCAAAACTCTCAATTTATCGGTTTTCACCAACCAAACTTATTCATTCGCCGATACAAAAACGAACAAAATTTTTTAGGTGAATGACCAGAAGTTTTAAAACTTCTGGTCATTCATTTCTGGAAATATGCTGTAGGCAATGCACACATACTTCCTGCAGGGCGTTCCACAATTCGGGTGTATTCCGAGGTCTTGGATTCCTGTGTTCGATAGCACGTTGCATGGCATCCCAAATGTGTTCTATCACGTTCAGATCTGGGGACATGGGTGGGAATGGTAAAACCCCAAACTCAGATGAATGCTCCTCTAACCATAATGTGGCGTCCCGACACTTGCGTGGAGGTGTATTGTCCTGTTGGAACAGGCCCAACCCGTCAGCGTGAATGCAGGACCTGAACGGGTGTACCTCGTCAGAAAGGATGCGCACATAGCGTTGGCCTGTCACAGACGTTTGTAGACGTATCAGGGGTCCCAGCGAAGTCCAGCTAAACACACCCCATACCATTACGGACCCCCCAGCAGCCGGTACAGTTCTCTGTTGACAGGCGGGTCCATGGCTTCATGGGGTTACGCGCCACACACGAATCCTTCCATCTGCCCGATACAGTTGGAAACGCGACTCGTCAGACCAGGCTACTTATTTCCAGTCATCAAATGTCCAGTGGCGGTGTTGCCGTGCCCAAGCGAGGCGCATAGCTCTGTGTCGTGCACCCATCTAGGGGACTCGAGTTGGACGTCGGCTCCCAAAGCACATATCGAGCAGGGTACGTTGCACAGTCCAGACGCTGATGCTTGTTGAGGCTCCAGCATTGAATTCCGATGATACCTGCGAGAGTGTTGCACGCTTATCGCGTGAAACGATTCTTGACAGCCGACGATGGTCACGTTAACCCAATGTCTTTTTACGGTCATACTGGTATCATTGGTTGGAGCTTTTGCCGGAATTCTTGTAGTCACGCTACATCCTTGCAATGGTCGTCCGTGAAAATCTGAACTTCGTTTCTACCTCCGAAATACTATGGCCCATCTCACTCTCACGAGCGCCACCTATGACACCGCGTTGAAAATCGCTTAAATCGTTATTACTTGTCATTCTCAGGCCGAAAACAGCTCTGACAGCTAGCGCGGATGTCTATTGCTATGTATACTCACTGGCGGACGCAAACGAGTACTCGCATAGGTGACGTTGCTATGTTTTTTTCATAAGCTCGTCTGAACCAGTTTTTCTGGCACTTCAGTGTATATATATATATATATATATATATAATTTGTACAGATTATTATATAATATATAATAATCCGTACAGAACTTGCTGTTGAACCCCTACCAGTACATATCTTATCTCCTAAACCCTCCCCCCTCCCCTCCAAAGCTGTACTATAACTTTTTGGTACTTCACTTGATAAACGTATGAGTATATTTGAGTGTCAGGTAAAACGAATAAGTCTAAAATAAAATGAAATACCTGCATTAAATTTCCTTTTTCGCGCGTTACATGTGAAAAATCGGATCACATAATTGCTACTTTTCTGTGTATTTTCTCCGCATTTTAGGAAATTTAAAAATAAAGTAATTATTAAATTTAAGACAAATAAAAATTGCACACATTATGATTATTGATTCTTTTAAGAAAAACAATAAAAAGCACCGTAACTAAAAGTGTCTTTTCATTTTCGCTTTCCATTAAACTGGGCATGCAACTAATGAGATGGGTGTGCTTGTCGTTTAGAGATAAGATTTTTGAATTCAGGTTTGATGTTGGACAATTGGAGCCGCACGTCTGCTTCAAGATGGAGTTTTTATTTTCTTGATCTTAGTGAGAGTGTATTTGAAAATCCTATCTCACAACTGTATGTTTAAGCAAATGGTACTAGTTGTTCTACAGCGTGCCTCGCAATTTCTGGGTATTTACTCCTAAGTTAGGCCCAAAATTCAAAGAAAGTTGCCAATTTGAAAGTGTCTTTTGGGTTTCTGTCAGCCGTTATTTCGATAAGCTGTTCGATTTCTTTGAGTGGTAGGTCCAAACCTTCTGTGGGAATTGAAAACGGATTTCGGAGCCAGTTCATATCTTCATTTGGAGGTGAAAAATGTTTTTTTTTTTTTAAGCTTATAGGTTTTTAAGATGTTCTACACTGGTCTGGTGTGCAAAAACTAAGGACGAAGAGGAGAAATTAGCATAACAGCGAAACGAGCAGGCAGAACGGACCGAAAGACTAGAGTCCGGTACGGTAGGGCATGCGCATATATGCAGCATGACGTAGGGGGGAGTGTCGGAAGGGTATAAAGCACACGGGCGGTGTACGCTCAGCAATTCGCTGAAAACTATTGCACGGTGTACATCGGTTTGAACGACGTCGAGTTGCTGCCACCGTGTGATATGGTCAACAGGCAAATTAGTAGACGACATGTGGAGGACTTTACCCGAGGTCGCGTCATTGGGAAGTTGGCAGAAGGTCCAAGTGTGACTAGTGTGGCCGAGGAGTTCGGGATCGCTCACTGCATCGTTTCACGAGCTTGGAGAGCATTTCAAACGACAGGAACAGCTGTCCGAGAGTTTAGCAGTGGTCGTCCACGAGCAACCACGGCGGTGGGTGACCGGTATATTGTCCTACAGGCAAGAAGAGACAGACGGTAGACAGCGGGAGAAATCGCAAGGCACATGTAACAGACAACTGGACGTCCGTTATCGTGTTTTACCGTGGCCAGGAGGCAGCACAAAGGTGGTCTATTTGCACGACGACCAGTACGTTGTGTGCCATTAACGCCTGCTCATCGGAGACGGCGGTTTCTGTGGTGCCAGGAACACAAGAACTGAACACATCAGCAATGGGATCGAGTTCTCTTTATGGATGAGAACCGATTTAGTCTGACGATCGATTCTGGACGTATACACTTCCGGAGAGAGCAGGAAACACGCAATTACACCTCCAACATCATCGAAAGGGACCGGTTTGGAAGTGGCGGAGTTCTCGTTTACGGCGGTATCGTGCTTGGTAGCCGTACTGACCTCCACATCTTCCAAGGAGGTTCAGTCACTGGTGTCAGCTATTGTACCGAGGTCCTCCTGCCTCACGTGCGTCTGTTTAGAGGTGCTGTGGGTCCTGAGTTCCTCTTCATGGACGACAACGCTACACCTCATCGTACAGTGGCTATCGCAGAGCTGTTCAAGAGTGAAGATATTCAACGCATGGATTGGCCCGCAAGGTCCCCGGACCTAAATCCAATCGAACACGTGTGGGACCTTCTCGGGAGATGCTTGACAGCACGTCACCAGCCACCAGCCACCAGCAACGATTCCGCAGCTGTGATTGGCTCTACAAGAGGAATGGGCCTCGATGCCTCAACAGCTCCTTGACAACTTCGTCCTCAGCATTGACAGACGTTGTAAGTCCTGCAACGCAGTCAGGGGTGATCATATCCGCTACTAAAGACTGAATTTTTCTTGGCAGCCACCTGTCACATGGACGTTTTTCTCTTCTGTCCAGTTGTGCTCGAAGCTACCTTTTCAATAAAGTACCTTTGTATCCTTTGGATTCCTTGTTTGGCCGGTTTTGCTCGCTTGTCCCATATTGTTACATCTTGGGGATCTTATGATATGATTTGAGTCGACGTGGAGCACTTCTGCACGACGTTACATTCGAAAAACCGTCTCGTCTTTATTCTTTGCACGCCAGTGTATTATTTCTGCAGCAATTTCTGACGAAAGAGGAGTTTCTGCTTCAGAAACAAAATCGTGAAGTCTAGGGAAGCATCCAATTATCTCTTTCTTCACACAAGATTACCCAAACTGGATTTTTACTGCTTTGCTTCAATTTCGTCATAATCTGAAAATATTGTCACCGATGTAAGGTCGAGTTCTTTGAGACTCAAAAAGATATCCGAGAGATAAGACACACGTTGCAACCACTCAGGATTAAATAGTCGCGATGGTAGGTTGAATTATAATTCAGAAAGAAATAACATAACTTCATTCCGCAAGCGAAGAGCCGGACCAGAAATTTATCCCGAGACAAACATCTCACTCCTGTGTAAAATAGCATTATTGAATTTGCATTCCAATTCTCACAAAGAACAGCAAAAAGTCGAAAATTCATAGGCCTCGATTTTTATGAAATTCACCATTTGTACAGATTCACTGACAATACGTTGAAGCTTTAACAGCATTTTTTTCACTACCTCTGCATGCCAATAAATTCTGAGGGCTCGAGCAATAAATCCACGGTGTTTTCCGGTCATTGACTATTAGTTCAGATATCAACGCATTCGCTCAATGACAATCCCTTTTCTTTGACATAAGTGTTAGAGATGAGTTTGAGCTCAGTTTTCGAAGCCCAAATCTGTCCGAGCCCGAAATGTTTGGCCTGAGTCCTTGTCAGCCACATGAGATCAGTGTATTGTGGCGGCCAGAGCCAGGCTCTTCGAAGCGCTGATGCTTTCCCCCTTTTATCCCATTTTTACATGAAATAGGAAGACGCAAGGAATATGATGCTCAGCATTTATGCGTCTCATTAGGCAAGATATAACCGTGAAATAAAAATCATGTTTTACAGCCATTAACTAGTTACTGTTCTGATAAAAGTGCAAAATATGGATTTAATTTTTTAGAAAAGTGAACTTTCGTTTGTATTGAGCTAGTACATTCACAACATCACATGACATTTTTCCAGGGATTCTTATAACAATGATAAAACCATTTGTTTAGCAAGAGTTTTTGGGCTCCAATTCAGAAGCTGCAATAATCTGTACCTTAAGACTTTAAATTTGATAACTTTGAATCAATTTAAGACTTAAACAGTAATTTTAGATTTCATAATAATTTTAAGTCTTAAGAGTATAAGAATTTAGAAATATTTATTCCATTAATCCATATCACGAAAAATGTGCATACATCCAAAAATGAAAAAAAGTTAAGCAATATTTTATACATCGCAATACAGCACTTTGGCCCTTTTTCTTATGAGTTGGAGTTTGTGTTCTTAAATCTTGATTAGATTTCCTTCTTTTTGTGTCTGGAAATTGCGTCATAGCCCTCACGGGAAAATCATCGATATTGGTTTTCTTCAGTCATCATTTTCAAAGTCTTAAGGTGTGGGTGCAAAAACATAGTAACATGTAGCACATTAATCTTGAACTTTTTCCCTAGTCTCTCGGCTATAATTTTCTTTTTCAGGAGAATTTCTGAAGGAGAATCTGTAACTGTTGTATTTCAACGTTTTTAAGGCGATTATACCACAAAAGCACAAGATGCAGAAATGGATGTAACTCTCCTAACTGTCTGTTGGCTTTTTTTGTACCAGATGTTTTTAAAAATCTTACTAAAAATTTTATCTTTTCCACAGCACTACTCATCTGGGATTATTCTTCAGATGTTTCCGGAAAACTCTGCTTTAAATCTGTATTTCACAAATAGTAAACACACGTCAAACGTAGGTAGCATTTCAAAGCAGATACGATGTTTGGACCTTCATCTGTAACAAATATGCATTATGATGTTACCAGATTTACGTCAAATTAAATTTTTCCAGTGATGACGTCAATTCAACTCTCATATTTTGTGCTGTTTCTGCCGATTTCGGAGAACTGTATGCTTTGAGAATTATGCTTTTTAGCTCAAAACAATCATCAATGAAACGACAGGTTATCGATATGAATGATGCTCAACGAATGCCTCACTTCACATGACTGTAGTCATAGGGTGGAGTGAAATTTCACATTTACGAATTTTTCATCGGCTGAGTAGCCAAAAGTTGTGTAATTGTGTGCAATTATACTGTTTTAAACTGTTTTGCCGTAACATTATATTTTCATATGCTCCAAAGTATTTGAAATTATCCTATATAGTGTATTGTACATATGTGCATATACACTGCTGGCCACCCAAACTGCAACACCAAGAAGGACACGAGATAGCAAAGCCAGATTTACTGGACACATAACAACAGATACAAAGATGAAACGATTGATCTTACAGGCCCGTGCGACTTGCGGAACACGCAGCCATCAATAGTTCGTGTGGCCCCCACGCTGGCAATAACGGCCGCTACACGCCGCGGCATCGAACGAAAGAGGCTTTGGGTGTGGGCTTGGGGTATGTCGGTCCAGGATGCTTCCACACGCTGCCACAGTTCATCAGGCGTAGCCGCGGGTGGTGCTTGCCGGGCCACTCGGTTGCCGATCAGCGACCAGACGTGTTCGATGGGCGACATATCGGGAAAGCAGGCGGGCTACGGCCGCAGTGACACCTGGTGGGCCGTGAAGAATTGTTGCACGATGCGTGCCATGTGCGGGCGCGCATTGTCCTGTTGAAACGTGGCCGCTGGCAGGTGCTGCAGGTAAGGGAGGACTACAGGCTCCAAAACGTCAGAGATGGTGCGGTGGTTGTTGAGTGTACCGGAGATGCGTACCAGAGGGGTGCGGGTGTCATATCCAATTGTGCCCCAAACCATAACGCCAGGCGACGGACCGGTATGGCGATGCATAATGCAGGCGTCATACAGTCTCTCGCCGGGGTTCCGCCACACGCGTATCCGACCATCGTGGTGTTGCAGGCAGAAGCGGGATTCGTCGGAGAAGACAATGTCTTGCCATTCCGTAGTCCAGGTGCGGCGTTCAACGGCCCACTGAAGCCGCACTCGCCGGTGGTGTAACGTCAATGGTAATCGGAGCAATGAGCGCCGTGCGACAAGTCCCCGCTCCTGCAGACGACGTCGAACGGTACGTGCTGACACAGGTTGTTGCGCAACACACCCTAGTTCCTGCTAAACGTTCGTGATGTGGCGGTGCGAGCCGTCAATTCCCGCCGCACAACATGCCGGTCCTCTGGTTTGGTGGTGTGCCGCGGCTGCGGCAATCGCTCACGTCGGTTCGTCGGTCCGTCGGTCCCTCCTGCACCCACCGAATTTATACTCGCCTCACTGTGGCTGGATGTCGTCCCACACGGGCGCCGATGTCTCGGTACGATAAACCGCTGTCGCGAAAAGTCACTATTCGTCCTCTGTCGAACTCCGAAACGTGCTGGAATGACTGCCGTATTCTGCGACGAGGCATCAGGAAGCTTCCCACGCACAGGCCCAGCAGCACAACACACTTCCACTACTTACACCCCGCTTTCTGTGCACCCTTCTTATAGTGCTTCTCGGTGGCGTGCCGGGCGCACATGATTTGCATATGCCCTACAATGCTAATCGTTTGCATGTCCTCTCACGGGCGACGCATACCGCGAATTTCATTTCAGGCCAATCGGATGCTTCCTTCTTGGTGTTGCATTTTGGGTGGCCAGCAGTGTAGTATAGTGTTATATGTAAGTCTTCTTTTTGTTTTTGGCGGTAACCTTAATTACAACCGTCTGAACTGTAATGCTATTTTGAAATGCTATTGGCATACAAGGCAAAATATTAAACCAGATACTCTATCTCGGGAACCACAGGTTATTGATGTTGCAAGAGTCGTTGCAGGAAACGTTGTAGCCATGTGGAAAAAGGCTTCTATTCCATATGCAACGCTCAAAAGTGTGACTGAAGGAGTTATTGCTTTGGACGAAAAATACAGTAATTTGTTGACGATTCAAGGGAAGACAATATGATATGAAGAATCAAGAAAAATTGAAAGAATTTTCGAACAAGGCAGAGTCTCAAATGTTTGATGTGTCATCTTGTAAGTGTACTGATTTCTCGATGTGTAAATGTAGTAAAGAACGGAAAGTTCCACAAGAGGAAAGAATATTTTTAATTAATCAAAGAACTTGCAAGAAAATGGACATTTGAAATATTAATGCTGTACTGACAAAGAAAAGATTAAAACAAGAAGAAAGAAAACAGCAAGTGAGAAAAAAAGAGAACTTCCCTCTCCTTCTGTGAAAGAAAGAGATATTTCCTCTTCTACTGATAGTGAATCTGACTCTGAAGAAGAAGACTATGCTATAGCTTGAAATAGTGTGTGTAATTGAAAGTTTAAAGACCACCGTAAGCAACTCAATGGGCTATAAGCAGTCACCCACCCCCTAATTTAGGGCCACTGGTTCCAGGGAAGGGAGAGAGCCAGCGCCATAAGACAAACACAACATCCTTGCCTCACAGGGATTTGAACCAGGACCCCATTTCGGACGAATGATCAGAAGCCATCGCTGAGACCATTGCGCCACTGGGGCAGCATAGCTGGAAATACAAAAAAAAGGTTTGTTGAAAAACATCAAATAAGGTTAAAACTGCCAAATTTTGCAAGATAATGTGAACGCCGTGGTATTTCAGATCGTTGCGCAGCTTCAATAGCGTCTGATGTTTTGCAGAACGTTGGTATAATTCATGAAGGGCGAACAGAAAAGGTAATTGATCGCAGTAAGGTTTAAAGAGAAAGACAAAGATTTAGATCTCAAATGACAGAAAGTGAAGTACAAGAGAGGGAGGTAATAATTGGACCTCTATTTCGACAGAAGAAATGACAACACCCTTGTGCAAATTTAAAAAGGAAATAACTTCCAACGTAGCACTACTACAGAGGAGCATTTCACTTTGGTTTAAAAGCCACAATGGAAATACATTGGCCATATTGCGACTCCATCTGGTGAATCAAGAATTAGTAAATGTAAAATTATCGAATTTTTTAAAACAGAAATATATCTCTTGAGAACATGATCGCAGTAGGATGTGATGGAACAAATGTAAATAATATCCCAATTGGTGGTGTTGTGCGTCTTCTGGAAATAGACTTTGGCCGACCGTTACAGTGGTTTATTTGTCTTTTCCATACTAATAAGTTACTTTTCAGACATCTTTTTAAAAAACATGATAGAGGAACACAAGGACCAAAGGTATTCTGAGGGCCTATTGGCAAATACGTGAAAACTTCTGAAGGGTTACCTGTTGTTGAATTTGAACCAATTCAACTTGAAAATTTACCAATTATCAACTCATCTGATCTTAGCACTGATCAGAAATATTTATATGATATTGACCTATCTGTATCCCAAGGTACTTGCTCTGAGGATTTAGCTCTTCTTAAGCTTGGGCCTGTCTTTTATTCAAGGTGCCTCACTACAGCTAGCAGAGTTCTGAGGTTGTATGTTGCAACAGAAAATCTCTAATTTGGAGACACTTGCTACAATTGTGACACCGATCAGCTATTACATTATGACCACCCCCAGCCTGGAAGATTGAGCGTGCCTGGAGACCAAACGGTCGTGCAGATGAAGTTCACAGAGCAGTATATATACAACCCGAGGACCGGCTTTCGGTTAGCAGAGTGTTTGGAGTCAGAGTGGGAAAAGATGCCTATTTATCGGAGTTTGATAAAGGACAAATTGTGAGGGTACGGCTCCTCGGAACTACGATCTCGGAAAGGGCGCGGCTTGTGGGTTGTTCACGTGCCGCGGTAGTGAGTATGTATCAAAAGTGGTGCACAGATGGCCAAACGACGACCCGTCGTCCAGCCGTGTGTCTTCCACAGCTCATTGATGCCATAGGAGAGCATTGTCCATAGCGACCGTCCACAGCGACCGCATAGCCACAGTGTAACAAATCACCGACAACTACAACAGTGGTGATCAGGGCAATGTGTCACAGCACATAGTTCATCCATCACAGCCTTCTGCGCATGGTCCTGCGTATCCAAAGACCCAGCCGTATACCCATGTTTACTGCACTTCATCTTTAACAACGCATTAAATGGACCGAAGATCACCGAGATTGGACCGTGGATGATTGGAACAAAGTGGCCTGGTCTGACAAATCAAGATTCCTGGTGCATCACGTAAACGGCCGTGCGCGGATACGCCGATTACCAACGGAGGCTATGGCACCGGGATGAACTGTTGGGCGGAAACAGGCCGGCGGCGGCGGCGGTGTTATGCTGTGTGCTATGTTCTATTGCGACACTTTAGGCCCCATTATTCCAATAGAACAATCCCTGACAGCTTTTAGGTATCTGAACATCGTTGCGGACCAAATTCACCCATTCATGGCCACTGTGTTTCCTGTTGGTGATGGCCATTGCCAACAGAATAATGCACCATGCCACGCTGCCAGAATCGTCAAGGAGTGGTTCGAGGAACGTGCTGGCGACTTTCTGTCACACCCTCTGGCCTCCAAGTTCAATTGACATGAACCCAATCGAACATTTGTGGTTCAACGTGGAAATGTGGGTTCGCGCTAAAACACGACCACCCCAAAATGTGCGGGAACTGGAGACTTGCTGTTGACATTATGGTACCAGATACCCCAGGATACCTATCTCCACCTCATCGAACTGCTGTTTTGCGGGCTAAAGGGTGTCCTAAAGATTATTAGGCAGGTGGTCATAATGTAATAGCTCATCGGTGTATGTTTCAGTGTGGTTCAGCACCAAAATGAAACCAGATTGCACTGAAGGCCCGGGTCACTTTTGGAAAATTGTATCATTGTCGAGACATCTTCCTCAGGATTTAAAAAGCACTCAGAATAATGTTTTCTTTGCTCACCCTGAAAATTTGTTACTTGGCATGTTAACTGATGAAAGAAGCCACATTCAGCAGTTAGCATACCGCAGAATATCTGCTATAAGGGCAGTTAAAGAACAGAATCTGAGGCAGTTTGGAGTACCAAAACTGGATTTCGATGCACAAGACTACACAGAACTGATAATTTGGCAAGAAAAGAGATCTGATCCCCCTTTATTGAGAAGTATACCTGATGGTCAGATACTAACTGCGCTAAAAGCAGTTGAAAGTGAAAATATTGAGCTGCCAAAATTTCCTTGTCACTCACAAGCAACAAAGAGATTTGTTAGGCTGTCATGGAAGCCTCTGAAAGCGCGTGTGGTGAAGAAACTCGCCATGGATTTAGTTTAACAAACCTAAAATCACAATCTATAATGAAATCTTTAATACAAAATAAGAATTTGTTGTTTCTCATTAAACTTCATTCATTTTTATATAAATCGTTATTGTTCAAAGAATTGCATCTCTGTATCACATGTGTGTTGTTCTCAAAGTCCAATATACCTGGGACTGGGATATTAGCCTATAAAAATGAATAAGCTTAAAATTTACCTTATTTTTTGTTATGAAAAATACCCTGAAAACAATTTATTACCGAAAATTGCTCTTCAATCAAATAGTCTATGTGCTTTCTTATCAGATATCAACCGTAGTTGAGGGCACAGATTAAACAGCCTTGGAGCGCATGAAAATATAGACTTAGAATGATAAAAATTTGAGGAATTATTACTGGCATGTAATTGTATATGCATATTTTACACCTCCAGCCAATTCCTATTTCTAAATGTTATTTATTGGGCTTTTTTATACTCCATTTTAGTTAGTAGTCAGAGTTCCTTCAACAGCTTGAATAATTTTGTTTATTTTGGAACATTTTCTTTCCTCAAATTTTGCGCCGTCATTCTATCATGCTAGGAAGTACTTGTTTGTATGGAAGCATATCAACCGTTTTTACTTTTCCTTCAGGTGCATCCAAATCTATTAAGGGTTGCGTTAAAACAATAAATTTTGACATTCAACAATATCAAATCAGCGCAGATCTTCTGCGTACGGTTTCGAACATTTTTCTAATATTTTGTGTTTTGTAGTAGCTGATATTTTTTGCTTATCTAATAAATAGAATTCATCTGCTTTTTTGTGCATGGAGAGGTGATGGTCGTCACGCATGTTTTGGCAAGAACGCAGAAGTCTGATAGAGCCTGAAGACCCTTTACATTTCAAAATGTATTTGCATTTCTCGCCGTGAACATAATAAAATTTTGGCTTGCTCGTGCAATCAATAACTTGGAAAAAATTGTTTTCACACGGTAGATTTTCCACTTCATTTTTAACCGTTTTATTAGCACCAGTATTAATATTCTTTGCTATAACTTCAGGATAAGGATCATTCATATTTTAATGCGCAAACTGATAAAAAGAAATAACTCAAATGTGATCGTTTGGCTGTAGTAGGAGAATATTGAGTAGGAGGCGATAGCAACAGCTATTAGGAAAGCTTTATTTAATTTGTTACACAATGTGTGGTTTAAAGAAGCCTTTGGAAAGATACATGTACTTGGAGTGCCACTTTTCCAAAATAAAAAATCAACGATGCCAAAGTTTTGTACAAGTTTTGTACAAGTTTTGTACACCCAAAATAAAATTTTGTACACCACCGGAAGTGGCACTTTTCGGCTCTCTAAAAGTGGCACTCCAAGTTCGTGCTGGAGTACCACTTTTTCAAAATCGAAAATAAACACTGCCAATGTTTTGTACTAGTTTTGTACACCCAAAAGAAAATTTTGTACGCCACCGGAAGTGGTACTTTTCGGCTCTCTAAAAGTGGCACTTCAAGTACATGCTCGAGGGCCACAAAGGAGATTCAAAAGGTACCACTTCCGGTGGTGTAAAAATTTTTCTTTTGTGTGTACAAAACTGTAGAAAACTAGGACAACACTGTGGCAGTGTTTATTTTCGATTTTGGAAAAGTGGCACTCCAAGTACATGCTCGAGAGCCACAAAGGAGAGTAAAAGAGTACCACTTCCGGTGGTGTACAAAATGTTCTTTTGGGTGTACAAAACTGTACAAAACTAGCACAAAACTTTTGCAGTATTTATTTTCGATTTTGAAAAAGTGGCACTCCAGCATGTACTTGGAGTGCTACTTTTAGAGAGCCGAAAAGTACCACTTCCGGTGGTGTACACAATTTTTTTGGGTGTACAAAACTTGTACAAAACTTTGGCAGCGTTGATTTTTTATTTTGGAAAAGTGGCACTCCAAGTACATGTATCTCCTTTGGAAATACCGAGAGCGAACTTCTGTCTGTAACACTGCCTCAAAGCTGAGGCTGTAATAGTTTCTTCTGGGGGATTTCCTTAGATTCCCCTTTCTACTACTATCTCCACCAGTGTATATATTCGCAACATAGTCAAACTGCATATCTTCACCAACCCTCTAAGTCCTAATTTGTATTAGAATAAAAAAAATTTCCTTTCGTATTTATTACGTTTCAATGACAAATATATGACACTAGCGGCTTCTCCTTTTCCATACCCATCTGTTTTATTGTTGTTGGTTCTTTTGAAAATTAAGATTGTCTTCTTTGATGTGTCCAAATGCAATTTTAGTTCGCCACTGACTGTCCTAGTGTGCATGGGAAGGTGAAGTTCCCTAATCTCTATTTTCCCTACCTCAACCCTACTATTCTACTTTTGTTATTGCTAATTGCTCTCTTTCTCTCTCTCTCCCTCTCTTAAAATGCACTTAAACCACCACACAATGACACACCAATTCCCTTCCCATGCAATAAGGATTTCCGGAGACACTGCAGGAAAAGAACTGTTTCCTCTTCTTAAACATCAGCAAAAAAAGAAAAAAAAAAAGAAAAGGAAGATTCTCAGTATTTGAACATACGACAGACGCCCACCGGTGAGGTAACTGATTATGCTATTCGTAGCCGTCGTAGTCCTACCGAGATGAAACTAATAATGCTGTTCGTAGTTAGACTAAGCCCGTCTCATCTCTAGTAAAAGTCAAACAAGCTAAAAATATCTTTCCCGGTAGTCCGAGTCCTCAAGGGCTTACAAAGCGACAGTTCGTCTTCAATTGAGTTGTTACTGTATTTGCGTACCGAGATACAGCAAGAAGTACTGCAAGTCCTGAAACCCCCGTTGTCTCATCAAGTTGTAATCAGTAATATCCACTACTTTTTATATGCACAATGACTTCATTTTCAAGCTCCCTACTCATTTTACGAATTCTCCTAGGAACAGTATCTTTTAAAAGTGGCACAGTTTTTATAATGTTTGTAAATTGTTCACCAATCATAGTTTCAACAACGTCTTTTAAACATAGTTTTATAAGAACTTGGGCAATTGCATGCACTTTTCCAGCCTTAGCTACGCGGCAACTAACTGAAATGTGGCTTCCCATGTCGTTTTATTGATATTACCGCCAGCTGGAGATGATAAGGTTTTCTTGCTTCAATTTAGTTTTTCCAAACTACGTTGAAAAAATTCAAAGGATTTGTCTTTATGTTCACTGAGATTTGTTTGCAAGTGTCTTAGAAACTTAGTTGGACCTAATATTCGAGGTTGGAAACGTCTGGAAACAAACTTTGTATACACAGGCCTTTTGGAACATCAGGATCGCCCACAAACGTAGAACCGCAAGACAAATGTACCACGTAGTATTTCTTGATTTTAATGTTTTTCTCATTTGAAAATCAAACAGAACTTACAGGACTGTTACTATTGTCTGGAACCTCCTCAGTTTCTTCACTAAGATCGAGAGTATCTTCTTGTTTCCTCTTCAGACTACCGCTTTTTAACCAGTTATCCATGTACAAAACATTTACAAAAACAAGGACATAAAACAAATCCAGTATCACTAAGGGCCAAACTCAAACTGACTTATAAACTGATCGTACTGCGTGCCACATAGTCTCCGTTTACGGTGTTGTTGGTATTTTAACTGCGTTGTCAGGATGCACCATCATCGAAGCGAGGCCTAGAACGTTCTTAGCGGCGTTTGGTGATAAAAAAAAATCAACAGGGGTGGTACTATGTATAAGAACGCTTCTGGAGTGCAGCTGCAGTTGATTCTCTGAGCATTGTCAGTGACGAAATGAGTAGTATCAAGTGTAACCACACGATTTTAATTCGTACATACAAATTTAGAACAGCTAATAATTTCTTTCAGTCATTACGCATTTTCGTCCCGCGAAACCCAGTTTGAGAAACACTGCCATAGAGGGATCTTTATTTAAGTATAAAATTATATATACCAAAGAGCGATCTTCATTTATGTATATGAAGGTATAAAATAGGAAACCTATAGACTCATCAACCTCCTATAATATACGTTGTTTACAAAATCCTCACAAAGGTACCGTTATATTGCTTGAAGGAAACACTGTACGTAATTCAACCAAGAGAACAAGCTGGATTCAGTAGTGTCTACAACACTATAAATCATATCCATGTACTGGGAGGACTAACTAAAAGGTCGAATGAATATAAACTCCCACTATGTATGACTTTTTTTACTATGAAATGGTTTCGATTCCATGAAGCAATTACAGTGGTATTGAAGATCTTGCGGTATTGAAGATGCATACGTTAAGAGTATTGATAACTTCTATGAAAACGAAACTGCAAAAGTTCAACTGTTTGAGGGCACAGCATGTACAAAAATTGTGAATGAAGAAAGACAAGGTGACCCCATTTCTTCCTAGCTCTTATGTCACATTGCAGAATGTCCTTCAATCATTTAAATGGAAAGACAAGAGTATAAATATTAATGGATACTGTTTAACATCTATTAATTATTTAATGTCCGTTAACATTTTTCTTTTTGACGACATAGTCATTTATGCAAATATCCCGTCTGAGCTGCAGAGTATGATTCAGGGACTTTCTGGCATGAGTAAAGAAATGGGATTAAAAATGAACTTACAGAAAACAAAATTAACTATATTCTTTTTACAAGAACTGGAGATTTAAAAGCTAATGGAGCAAATTTAGAAGTAACTGATGCCGACATCTACGTTGAACGACATGTATCAAGCGAGAGCAACATCGAAGAAGAAATTATTGGAGAATAAAACTAGTCTCCCGTCCTTAATTTGACGCCACTGGTCCCAGCGAAGGGAGAGAGAGTGGATACGGTAAGACAAACAAGCCACCCATGCCTTATTCTGGGTTCGAACGCAAGCCCAGCTCGAACGACTGGCCAGAAACCTACACCTCTGACCAATCGTCAAAAAAGAAAAGTGATTGATCTATGCAGCCGGTTCTTGCTTATGGTCTTAACTAAAAGGGACATACAAAGTCTGCGGGTAACCCAAAGAAGCATGGAGAGATACCTGCTTGGTGTGACCAGGAAAGATATGCACAGGAACTCATATATCAGGAAAATGATAAGTGCTGGTCACATAATCACAGTAAAGACCCTCAAGTGGCAAATGGGCTGGACATACTGCTAGAAGAACTGACCACAGTTGGGCAGCTGTCATGTTAAATTGGATACCAAGAGACATAAAAGGGCTCATAAAAAGACCACATTGGATATGGATGGGTGAAATTCGAAAGCATGCTGGAGTGACGTGGAAGACAATTGCTCTCGATGCAGTTGTGGAACACATTTGGGGAGGCCTTCATCCAGCAGATGATTGAGAATAGATGAAGAGAATAATACAAGAGCGATTTTTGAATACAGTGAAAATGTAGTATATAACGATAATTAGTGATGTCACGAAAAGTTTTCATTGTAATTAGTACTCGCTGTAGCAGTTAGCATCTGGAAAAGCAAATATTGCGCTTAGAATGAAATGCGGAGGGCGCAGTGGTCTAAGCGCTGGCTTATGACCATTCGTCGGCGATGGGACCAGGTTCGAATCCCGGTGAGGCATGGATATTGTGTTTGTCTTAAGTCATTGGCTCTCTCCCTTCCGTGGGACCAGTGGCCCTTAATTAGGGACGGGCGACTACTTATAGCCCATTGAGTTGCTCACGGTGGTTGTTAAACCCCAAATAAAAGAAATGCAGAGGGATTCGGCTTTATCGACCAAATTTTAGACGCACCTCCGTAAGAAAGTCAATAAACCAATAAATGTTTCGCTCCTGAGAAATCTTTTTTTTTTTTTTTTTTGCCGTTAGAGATGATAAATGCCTCAAACTCCCCCACTATAACTAAAGAGGTCAACCTCAGTTTTGATGTCATCCTCAGTTTGATGTCATATTACTTTCACTTTCATTTCAGATTTCATCATTTGCAATGTGAATCGAGAAACGCTCTTTCGGCTGTCAGTTGTGTATTCTGAAAAACCCATATACACAGTAATGACGTCATTATGTCCGTTAAGTGGATTGTTTACTGCGCGCTAGGTAGTCAGAAAACTGTTTCTTTCTTCAAAATGTACCAGCAAATTATATCCTTGGAACAAAGGGTCATCCAAAGTTTAAAGTCGAAAAATCACCAGCCAGTGTGACAAAAATTACAGAATACTCCGAAAAAAATATTGTGTAATACGTAAGTTTGCTATATTCCATTCGTTTTTTAAGCAAAGCACGGAGGCGAAAGACAAAAACAACAACAACGAAAAACAAGCAATCAGTAAAGATTTTCAGTAGGCAAGGCTTTTTTTCAGAGCTGGTTGCAACAGATTTAACTGACGATGGCCCACCACTTAGCTAACGGCTTAACACATTAGCTCAAAGTTCTTTTGTGTAACGCTGAGACGCATTGTAGAAATGGTAAGCAACAAATATAATACTGTAATCTTATGTAGGAATAAATGAATCGACGTTAGTCGCAATAATTTTTTCGCATTTTGTCGACCGCAGTCAGCATAAATGATGAAGCTGGGCTTTAAGCACAGCGGAAGTACGATCGACAAAAAAGTATTGTGACTAACTGTACCTTTATTGATTGCTACATTTCGACGAATGCTTAGGTGTAGATGTAACATCAGACGGACAAATGGAGCTTGAGAACTTCCAGGATATTAAAAATTGTCACTGTCACGCTGCTAGCAAAGATCGTGATGAAGAAACTGAAGTTGAAGAGGAGGGTGGACAAAAATTCGTAAATAATGTCTTGAAAGTTCTAAGATAGTATTGAAAATTTAGACAGCAAGAGGAAAGTATCATAGAATATCGCAAAAAATTGCTTATATGGAAGAAAACGTTGAACGCAAATACAAGTCCTCAGTGTGAAAGCAAAAGACTACTGCAAATTTCTTAGTGCAGTCATAGATAATAAGAAAAAAGTATTACCAATACTATCGTCCCTGAAAATAATGTTGCGATACTCCAGAGGCGGTTTCATTCAAATTAAACAGTACAGAAACGAACTCGAGCTCCCACACAAGAGCGCCGAAAACAACCAAAATTATTATATTGACAACGAAAGCACATTGATGAATTATATTAAGAGCTACCATCCACTTAAACTTAATTTTACCATCACTAGAGCACCCACTAAAAACGACGAGGATTGCGGGCATATAAAATGCACTTTTATTTTAAAACACGTATTTACATAATTTATGAGGTTATAGATGTTGACAAGTCTCTACGACCAATGCTGAAATTCCAACAGGTTGTACTGTTCGACTCTTCATTTTGAGACAGTCAATCAAACGTTCTGCCACAAGTAAGTTTATTTCTAGTCTGTACTCCGGATGGATTATTTCCTCACTGGACGATACATAATAATCATATGAAAGGGCACTTACAATTCAAGTGCCGATGTAATCCACACATATGTGCACTTTTCTTCTTTTTTACTTCGACGACAATTGTAAATATGGTTGCCGACTCTTTCAATGGCCGAAACTTGACAATTAAAAAACATCACACTCGCAAACACTTGAACTGGTCAGGCTGCAGCCGCCGTCGTGGGAGATAGCTTCATCATCGTCATTGACTACCCGGAAAAGAGCACCACTGTGATTGGTTCCTGCAGTTCTCAAAGAAAGGAGTGCAAAACTGCGAAGAGATATCTTCCTCCTTCAAGACAATGCACTGACGGGGGCCGCGGGTAGCCTAGTAGGTAACGTTTGTGACTGCCACGGAAAGGACCTCAGGTTCGATCCCAGGCAGGTACGAACGCTCGATCCACTAAATATCCGCCGTGCGTCGGATGGGCACGTTACGCCGTCGGACCCCGGGTACTGGCCCTCCGGTAATAAATAAGGGCGTCTTCCTTTCCACGTCGCTTCCGTGTAACTTTCCTATCGGGCACTCTAGCCCAAATCTCCTAGCTTCCTATTTCAAAGGGTTGTTTAAGACCTCGGGTCAGACACTCCCTTCCTAAAATCCTCTACATATGATCATGATCATGCACTGAGTCACAGATCGCGAAGACCTCTATACAGACTGCAGGATTTGAGTTACTTCTATTCCGTACCTTGTCGCTAGTGAGTTTTATTTGTTACTCAAAAAGGAAAACATCCGTAGGAAGCGATATGCCTCGGACTCTTTTATTTTATTTATATATATTTTTTTTGAGGTTTAACGAGTCCCGTGAGCAACTCGATGGGCTATAAGCAGTCGTCCGCTTCTAATTTAGGGCCACTGCCTCCAGGAAAGGGAGAGAGCCCATGCCGCAAGACAAACACAACATCCGTGCCTAACGGGATTCGTACCCAGACCCATCTCGGACGAATGATCAAAAGCCAGCGCTTAGAGCACTGGCCCACCGGGATAGCGCCTCGGACTCTGAGCTCCCGACTTTGAGCTTCCCATGTCGGAGTCGAGTGTATGGTTGGACGACCGAGATAACGATTTTTTTAACTGGGATCAAGAAATTACAATATCGGTGGGAGAAATGCTTTGTAGTGGCCGAAGGCTACGTCGGAAAATGAAAAGGAATCATAATGGCAGAGCTATCTTGTATGTGTTTGGGTACAATTTTCTGAACGACCCTCGAATATGAAAACAAGTACATATTATCGCACATAGCTGTCATCATGTTTATGCATTTTTCTCATTTTTTTAACCAACGAATCAAATCATATCAATAATATATTTCGCACGAAAACTGTAGAATTACTATACACATGCTGTCGAAACGTACGATTTTCAAACCGTGTCTCCAACTACAAATTAAAATACATTTATTTACAATTAAAAACACTATTTACAATAAAAGGCAAGTACTTTCAGGGATCTAATGTCCCCATCATCAGGCCTATGTGCCACGAATCATGAGGAGCTATCCCATATATATACATCACAAGAAAGCTCCCGTCACACGTCTGTTTAACATTCCTGTGTTGCGGACTTTAAAAGACCCGAACTATAATGTTTAAAAATTATTATACAAGTCAAAGTTATATCTAAGTTTCATTCTCGATGGCTGTGAGGGTTACCAGCCGTCTCCATGGGTTTGGTATATAGGTAGGCAAGTCAAAATTACAACACTTGTTACCATTAATTATATGTAAACTTTCGGACACAAATATTGTACTTTTTGTTACATTTGAGCTGAGAATTTTAGCATTATTCCAGTCGGGGGAGTACCCTCCTTGCCCAACAGCAGTAGTAAGTGCTGTGCTTATAGTCCCTGTTCGTAGAGCATATTTATGTTCACTCACTCTCTTATCCAAAGTCCGAAGTGCAGAACCCATATAGTATGTAACGTCGGTATTGGGGTCCGCGGATAAAATCAAGTGGTGACTTCCTTTAGGCTTCCCCTTTGCTTCATTACTGATAATTAACACTTCGTCTTTATACTCAAGACAAATTTTTCTCATGAATTTCTAGCATTTTCTTTGCAAAGAAAACAGAGGAATTTAGTCAGGGCTCGTTGCTCATGAGAGGGTGCAAAATAAAAAAGGCGAGGTTTACCGCAATAAAACTTACACGATTGAAATACATTGTATCTTATCCAGCATACGTTTATAGCAGAGGGTTCAGGTATTATACCATCTTGAAATATATTATTTATCTTATAGAAATAAAATAATACAAACCAACTAACATTTCTTTTTAGCCCACCTATAACGAAGTAAATTTCTCCGTCATTTCTGTCCACGCAGGACTCGAACCCGGATCCCCTCATTCCGGAATAAGTCACTCTACCAATTGAGCTACGCGGACGTTTTATTCTGATTCCTATCGGCCTTTATATCGTGTGCGTCCTTCTGGCAGGTACGTCACATCATCTCCCCCTTCTTTTTTTTTTTTTTTTTTTCGTAGTGCTGTAGAAGGGATTCTCTTATTTTTCCTATCTCGCGGTGTGGAAATAACATCACACCATTGCGAGATTTTGAACGGTCGGGTCATCCGGATAGTTCGGGTGCCATTAGAACGAAGTGAATTTCTCCGTCATTTTTATCCGCGGCATGATTCGAACCCGGGTCCCCTCATTCCGGAATAAGTTGCTCTACCAATTGAGCTACGCGGACGTTCATTCTGACTCCTATCCGCCTATATGTCGTGTGCGTCCTTCTGGCAGGTACGTCACATCTCCTGGTACGTTACACACCCTTGAACCAATACAGTTTAGTAATTTTCAGTGCATCATATTTTGGATATATACACTCACGGACAATGAAATTTGCGCACCAAGAAGAAAACATGCTACAACCGCGAAACTTTACAAATAGTTAGCATGCGTACTGGTATGAAAATGATACACGTTTGGTGCGATTGCGCATGACCGCACGCCCTGTGGTGGCGCTGCAAGCACGAGCCGGAGCCTTATAATCCGTCGTGTAGTCAATGCCCCATGAAAGCGAAAAGCACCGGCCGACGTAAGCAAGAGTGCAGAGAGACAAGAATGCCAGGTAGACGCCAGAGACGTCGAGTTACACAACTTACCGACTTTGAGAGGGGCTGATCATCGGGATGAAAACCGCAGGGATTTAATTGGCGCGCCGTTCAGCCCGCCACGCGGATCGTTCTGACCATACCGTCCGACTGTCTTGGGAGCAGTGGACACGTGACGGCACTGTCACACGGCGGAGCTGCTCCAGACAGACCAGGAGGACCACCGGTAGAGAGAATCGACGGATCGTGCGCCGGGCACCAACGGATCCCACGGGGACCCGGTTCACTATACAGACAGATGTAGCGGCTCCTGTGTGCCCACGAACCTTTTCCCGACGCCTCGCAGAAGCGAATCTGCGATCCCAGCGCCCCTTACGTGTGCGGCTTTTAACACCAGAACATCGCCGGCTCCTTGTGCAGTGGTGCCAGGCCAGAGCGACGTGGAACACCACAGACTAGCGACTTGTGGCGTTTAGCGGCGATGAGTGCTGCTTTGTTTTGGGGACAGATGATCATTGTGTCCGGGTGTGGAGATCCCCGGGTAAACGGCACAATGCCAACCTCGTTATCGAGCGCCACACCTCCCTCACTGCAGGCATTACGGTCTGGGGAGCCATTGCCTACGATAGCGGATCAGCTCTAGTAGTGGTACGTAGATCATTGACGGGCCAACGGTATGTGGATGAGATCCTACGGCCCCATGTGCTCCCATTCCTGGCCGGCATTCCAGGTGCACTATAACAGCAGGATAATGCCCGTCCGCACACGGTTCGGGTTGCCTAGGACTGCCTACGTCATGTCCAGGCACTCCCATGGCATGCCAGCTCCTTGGACATGTCATCTATCGAGCATATGTGGGACCAGTTGAAACGCCAGCTGTTGTCGTGCCGCACTATCCGGAATTTAGAGCACACCGTCCAACACGCGTGGGCCAGTCTGCCGCAGGACAACATTAGGCGTCTGTTCGCCTCCATGCGAACCGTATTGCAGTATGTATCGCCGCACAAGGCGATGCGACGCCCTATTGAAGATGACCGGACTGCGTGCCACAGATCCCTCTGTAATTGTCCTGGAGCTCTGTTTTTGCCATCATGTGTATCATTCATCTGCATCATTGCGTCCACAAAATTTCAGTTCAATCCGATGCAACTCTTGGTGCGAAAATGTCCTTGTCCGTGAGTGTATATGCTTATATGAATTGCAACCGTCGGTTGGAGCGCGCCGCGGGCTCTGTGTAAAACTGCAGACTAATATTTCTTCAAAAACACGGCTAGTAAATAGTTTCATTTTCCGCTTTTCATTAATTTATTTCACTAGAGTATAATTTCAGAAATTGTAAAAAATTAATGAAAAAGTTTCATCCTAATACACTCAATGGACAAAACATTAAAGATACCTACTTAATAGCTTGTTGGTCCTCTTTTATCGCGAATTTAGCGATGCCGAGGTATCGAATCCACCAGATGCCGGAAAGTTTTCGGAGGTAATGCCAGCCATGTCTATTGCTGCATTTTTCACAACTCCTCCCGAGACGTCTGCGGAGGATCCATGGATCTGATGTTCCACTCCACGACACTCAGAGAACTTCCACAGGGTTTTAAATAAGGGGACCTCGGAGACCACTGAATGGTTCCAAACTCAGATGAGTGTTCTTCGAGCCATGCCTGGGTAGTTGCGGCCCTGTGGAGAGGCGCGTTATCCTTCTGGAACAGACCATCTGTCTCAGCATGCGCCAAGGCCATGAAAGCATGTAGGTGATCAGCAAGCAAATTCTGGTAGCGCGCATGGAGACCAAACGGTGGTGCAGGTGAAGTTTTCTTTTTCATTGGTGGTTTAACGAACACCATGAGCAACTCAATGGGCTATAAGCAGACGCCCGTCCCTAATTTAGGGCCACTGGTTCCAGGGAAGGGAGAGTGCCTGTGCCGTAAGACAAGCACAACATCCATGCCTCACCGGGATTCGAACCCGGACTCTTGTCGGACAAATGATCAGAAGCAATCGCTTAGACCACTGCGCAACCCCAGGTGAAGTTCACAGAGCAGCATATATACAACCCGAGGACCGTCTTTCGGTAAGTAGAATGTTCAGAGCCAGAATGGGAAAAGCTGCCGATTTATAGGAGTTTGATAAAGGACAAATTGTGATGGTACGGCGCCTCAAAACTACAGTCTCGGAAACGGCGTGGCTTGTTCAAGTGCCGCTGTAATGAGTACGTATCAAAAGTGGTGCACAGATGGGCCAAACGAGGAACCGTCGTCCAGCCGTGTGTCGTCCGCAGCTCATTGATGCCAGAGGGAAGCGGAGACTGTCGCGCATTGTTCACAGCGACCGCAGGGCCACAGTGCGACAAATCACCCGCATCTACAACAGTGGTGATCAGGGCAATGTGTCACAGCACACAGTTCATCACAGCTTTCTGCGCATGGGCCTGCTTTCCCGAAGACCCAGCCGGATCCCCATGCTCACGGCACGTCATCTCCAACAACGCATTAAATGGACCCAAGATCATCGAGATTGGACCGTCGATGATTGAAAGAAAGCGGCCTAGTCAGACGAATCAAAATTCCTGGTGCATCACGTAGACTTTCGAGCGCGCATACGCCGACTGCCAACGGAGGCTATGGCACCGGGATGAACTGTTGGGCGGAAACAGGCCGGCGGCGGTGTTATGCTGCGGGCGATGGTTTTTTTTTTTTCGAACACTTTAAGCCCCATTATATCAACAGCGCTATCCCTGGGAGCTGTCAGGTATCTGAACATCGTTGCGGACTAAGTTCACCCATTCATGGCAACTGTGTTTCTTGCTGGTGATGGTCTTGGGACACTTTAGGCCCCCAGGCCAGTGTGGCATGGCGCATTATCCAACAAGATAATGAGATATAATTATATAACAGGATAATACATTATCCAACAGAATAATGCCCCATGCCACACTGCCAGAATCGTCAAGGAGTGGTTCGAGAAACATGCTAGTGACTTTCGGTTAATGCCTTGGCCTCAAAAATCACCTGGCATGAACCCAGTCGAACATTTGTGGTTCGATTTGGAAACGCGGGTTCGCGCTAAATCACCACCACCCCGAAATGTGGGGGCGCCACTTCATCGAATAGCCGAGTGGCCGCTGTTTTGCCGGTTAAAGGGGTCCAACAGCTTATTAGGTAGGTGGTCATAATGTAAAGGCTCTTCGGTGTAGAAATATTCTCTTAATTGCACCAGCAGCTAAAAAGCATGCTGCGAAGATTTACAAATGGCGCACAAAAAAGTTTCTCATAGCACAAGGATGGTACCAGGGAAAAAGAGATTTTCAAATCAAACAGTTAAAAGAAGAAATATAGTAGGAAACATGATGTAAGACTGCGCCTGCTAGAGGAAGAATTCTGCATAATGGAAAAGTTGATAACAGGCTAGAAATATTCTTCATGGAAAACGCTTGCTAAATAAAAGGAACGTTTCAAATACATCACCCGGAAGCAGATATAGCGAAAAAAAGGCTTCGACCTTTACGACCCTAGCGGGAACTCTTTGCATTACTTAAAGAGGATAATGTTCCACATATCTATTTTAACGAATGGCATACAGTAAAGAAGAAATTTTTAATAGGGGTTTTAGAAGCGGAGATACAGCTGCAAACTGAAGTACACAAAACCACCTACCGACAGAACTATGAATTGCTAAATTCCTCATACACTAGTCTAAATTGTTTTACAAAGTAAATGACACAAGGTGTTGAAAGAATTTTTTAAATCGCACTTGTAGAAGCAGAGATATTGAGAAAAACAGATTAAATATTTGCTCCTCGTAGCGGTTAAATTGTGCATTATTTTGGGAAGAAAATACGCACATAGAGTTTTCATAGTAAATATTATCTGACCGAAGAAAGAAGTTTTTCAATCGGGTTTTTAGCCCAGCAGATATTGCTGTAAATGGAAATGGGAACTTATGCCCTCTGGTGGCAGACCTGTGCGTTAAGAAAAATTTAAAATTATTGTATATGAGAAACATTTCGCAGCGGAAACTCTCCAACAAAGAAAGAATTTTTCAAATCGGACTTTTAGAAGCAAATATATCGACAAATATATGATATACATCTACGCCCCTTGCGGAAAAATTAAGCATTGTTTTAAGAAGTAAGTATTCTCAAAATGTTTTTCGATGTGAGTGGTATCGATCCACGAAATAATTTTTTCAGTCGAATGTTCAGGCGCTCAGATTTTGCTGCAAATACACCAGAAGCAGAAATTAAAAATTACGCCCCCTGGTGGCCAAACCATTGTTTACCGAATATTAGAAATTATATGCAAAAGTTTCCCATTAGGAGCTGTATGCGGCACAGGAAGAAATTTTCAAATCGGAGTTTTGGAAGCAGAGATATCGAGGAAAACGCAATTTACCTTAACGCCCCCTAGCGTAAAGTCTATGAATTAATTGTAAATTTTGAAATTATATGAAAAACATTTCGCACCGGAAACGCTATCCAACAAAGAAGGAATTTTTCAAATCGTACTTGTAGAAGCAGAGATATTGGCAAACATAGGACATTCATCTACGCCTCCTGGCGAAGAAACCGTGCATTATTTAGGAATTAAAAATTCTGAAAAGGTTTATCGACGTAAGTGGTATCGGTTCATGGACGAATTTTTTCTGTCGAGATTTTAGAAGCTCAGATTTTGTTGCAAATACATCAGAAGCAAAAATTAGCACTCATGTCTGCCTGGTAGCCAAACTATTTTTAATCAAAAATTAGGAATTTTATGCGAAAGATTTCCCATCAAGAGCTGTATCCGCCGCAGAAAGAATTTTTCAAATCAGAGTTTTAAGAAGCAGAGATATCGGGGGAAACGCAGTTTACTTTTACGTCCCCTAGCGGACCATTTGTGCGTAACTTGAAATATGGACTATATGTAAAATAATCTTCGACATAAACGGAATCCAAATGTAAAATAATTTTTTCAATCGGATGTTTAGAAGCAAATATATGGAATAAAATGTATGTTGAATTCGTTATCATCTGCATTTACACCCTCTAGCGGCGAAATTATGTATCATAAAAAAAACGAAATGAAGGATCTGTGCGCGTTTTAAGTTTCCCACTGCAAAAATGTTTTTTTAAAAAGGACTAATAGTTGTTGAGATATGGTGTCCACAGACGGACGGATGGACGGACAAACTGGTAACATAAGCACCATCGTTTTTACAAAAGACGTGCTGAAAACCTAAAATTATTTGCTACCGCATATTCACACACAAAACGCATGCAAATATTTACAGAATAGGATTTCACCTGAGTTATGTGCTTGGATACTAGAAATACATGATCAACGCCTTTGGGTGACAAGAGGCAAGTATCCACCGTTTGTAAAAGGGGTTCACAAAAGAGACGCGAAAGGTTAGAAAAAAAGAACACTTTTCTTCTCATATCCCCACCTTTATTTGCTGGCATCAGGCGTGAGAAGAAAGGCGATTTCTTAAAAACACAGGCACACATATGCTTGATTTTTGTCTATTTCCTAGACGTCAAATCTGGAAGTGGGAAGAGAGAAGTGACATTTTCAGTGAGATGAGCCAGCTGCAGATTTTGTAAGTTGTGGGAAAATAAACTTTTTTCTTTTGTGTCGAAAAAATGACCAAAATCTTGTTTTCTCGCGAAACCGAAAAAGCATATGTTTTTTCGCAACAGGTTGTGTGTAATTTCTTAGTTTTCTATTGGGAACAAGGAAATTGCAGTAAGAAAATGTTTTTCCACACACACTACGCGGACTCCATGAAATGCAATTAAGTTATAATTCTTTCCGAATTGCTTCATTTATCGAGAGGCAGAGAGTGGCGTAGCTATATGGGTCTGCGTTAGGCTCTTTTGAGGAGAGACTACAGCATTTTCACGGGCTATTTTGTGTATTGGTTGTGATGTCGGGGCTGTTTTGTCGTGGCTATTTTGATGGGAGATATTTTGTCGGGATATCATATACATATATGTGGTAATCCAGTGAGCAGTGAAAACTTATGTAAATATTCTGCTGCAGTACCGAATATAGAAATATACAGGCGCCTGCCTTTAATTTGTGATTTAGCGACATCGGAATTGCTGTTGTTAGCACGTCTTTTGTAAAAAAAGATCGTGCTTCTGTTATAGGTTTGTCCGTCCGTCCGTCCGTTCGTCTGTACCCACGATATCTCAGCAACTATTAGTCCAATTTGAAAAATTCTTATTTCATTGGGAAGCTTGAAATATGCAAATGATGATCCTTTATTTCGTTTTTCTTACGATGTACAATTTCGCCGGTAGAGGGCGTAAATGCAGATGATGTCGAATTCAAAAATACGTTTTATTCCACATATTTGCTTCTGAACATCCAATTGAAAAAAAATTTATTTCTTTCGATTCCATTTATGTCGAACAGTATTTTAGATATAGTTACTTTTTCAAACTATGCATACATTTTCCGCTAGGGGGCGTTAAAAGTAAATTACATTTTTCCCGATAACTCTTCTTCTAAAACTCCGATTTGAAAAATGTTTTCTTCAGCGTATACATCTCCTAATGGAAAATGTTTTACATATAATTTCAAATTTTTGGTAAAAATAACTTTGGCCACCAGGGGACGTAAGTGTTAAATTTTGCTTCTGATGTATTTGCCATAAAATCGTAGCTTCTAAAATATCGATTAAAAAATTCATTCGTGGACTGATGCCACTCACATCAATCAACCTTCTCGGAATATTTTTTCTTAAAATATTCCACAGTTTCTCCGCCAGGGGCGTAGATGTACATCTTATTTTTGTCAATATCTCTACTTCTAGGAGTCCGATTTGAAAAATTCCTTCTTTCTTGGATAGTGTTTTCCGTGTGACATGTTTTTCATATAATTTCAAAATTTTCAAGTAATTCATTGACTTTCCGCTAGGGGCGTAGCGGTAAATTGCGTTTCCCCCTATATCTCTGCTTCTAAATCTCCGATTTGAAATATTCTTTCTTCACCGGATACAGCTCCTGATGGGAAATCGTTTGCACATAATTTCTAATTTTTGTAAAAAAATAGTTTGGCCACCAGGCGGCGTAAATCTTAATTTCCGCTTCTGTTGTATTTGCTGCAAAATATGACCTTCTAAATTCTCGATTGAAAAAAACGTCGTTTGTTGACTGATACTACTCATGTCGACAAACCTTTTAGGAAAATTTTCTTCTTGAAAAAATGCATGGTTTCTACGCCAGGGGGCATGGATGTATATCTTATTTTTCTCAATATCTCTACTTCTAAGAGTACGATTTGAAAAATTCCTTCTTTGTTAGATAGTGTTTCCGATGTGAAATGTTTTTCCTATAAATTCAAAATTTTCAAGTAAATCATACACTTTCCGCTAGGGGGGCACAAAGGTAAATTGCGTTTTCTGCGCTATTTCTGCTCCTAAAGCTTTGATTTGAAAAACTCTTCCTGTATCGCATACAAGACCTGGTGGAAAATATTTTTCACATAATTTCTAATGTTTGGTAAAGAATGGTTTAGCTACCAGGGGTCATATGTGTTAATTTCTGCTTCTGAAGTATTTGTTGCAAAATCTGGACTCCTGAAAACTCGACTAATTTTTTTTTCTTCGACCGATACCGCTTATACGGATAAACCTTTTGAGAATACTTTCTTCCTAAAATAATGCATGGTTTTCCCACAGGGGACGTAAAGTCACATCTTATTTTTGTCGATATCTCTGTTTCTAAGAGTTCGTAAGCTCACGATTCCGTTTACAGCAATATCTGAGGGATTAAAAACCAGATTGAAAATCTTCTTTCTTTGGTCAGATCTATTGCTTTCCATACCGGTTCCATTGACTTTGAATAGCTTAGATAAACTTAATTTGCGTCAGAACGGATTCAAAAGACGTGCTTATTACACCCGAAAATTCTGTGTCAACTTTCTTGTTTAAAACTTTTGTTCGATATGTCTTCACGATGTCATTTTAAGGGTAATCAGAGGTGGGGAGCCATCGGAAGTGTTCAAGCATATCAAAGGCATGCAGAGATTTCCAGGTTCGTAAATGTGTCCAAAAGTGTCATATCAGGATTATGTCCACTGTTCTAAGATACAGGAACATGCACTAGACGAGCAACTTAAGGTAGACCACAGTCTACAGCAGCTGAGGATGACAGGTATGTAGACCTAGTTGCAAAGCGCAACAGACGCGTGACAGCTGGTCTAAAGAGTATTTCTGAGCTCCAAAGAGTATTTCTAAAATGATTCAGAAATACTCTTTGGAGCTTGCCTCGGCAACAGAAAGATCAGTATAATGGTGCACTGTATCCAGAAGGCTTCACGAAAGAGGACTATATGACAGGAAATCTAGGGTCTGTATCCCCTTACACGTGGTCGCAAATGAGCTCGGTTGTCATGGAGTAGGTAGCATCGCAATTGAACACCTAAGCTGTGGTGACATGTACTTTTCACAGATGAGTCAATATTGTCGCTAACAAGTAATTCTCGATGACAATACATCGGAGATAAATAGGCACTATAAATCACCCCTACGACATAATAATGAGAACGAGTTTTGAACGTGGAGACGTGATGGCGTAGGCAGTTATCACGATTGATGGCCGTACCTCTGTACGTATCTTACACAGAAGAACTTTGACTGGTCACAGGTATTGAGAAGAGGTTCTAGAAGCCCATGTAAACATTTTTCGAGGTGCTGTTGGTCAAGTATTCGTTTTAACGGACGATAATGCTGGTTCTCATAGGGCGAGGCTTGTGGATGAATGCCTGGAAAGTGAAGTTATACAAAGAATGAACTGGACAACTAAGTCCACAGAACTGAACCCCAACGAGAAGGGTACTTTAGGACGGAAGGTCGTCAGCACCCTCTATGAACAGCTTGTGAGCTGAAAACTACTTTGATAGAGGAATGGGAATATCACGCTACTGGGCCACATTGTTGGAAGTATGAGGGATCGTTGTGAAACTTGTACAGCAGTTAGAGGGGACCATGCTTTTTAATGACCCCAAACGGACTATGAAACAATATGTAAAATCAGACATTTGCATGCTCTGTAACATTTACCATGATGAAAACGCACATTTTTTTGTATCAGAGGTTTATCAAGGAATATCATATTGGAGGGGGCTGAAAATGGAGAGGCAGTTAAAAAACCCTTTGGTGCGGGAGGGGGTGGATGAAAAAAGCTTTTTCGAAGGCTGAAAATTTTCAAAGTGAAATAAATATTTAGGTTTTAAACCTAGAATTAAAAATGAGGAAAACTTTAAAAAACGAAGAACGGCTGAATTTTTTATAGCTAAGAATGGTTATAACCGGGCGTCTTTTTTCCAAAAAATATATGCGGTGAGCTGTTTTTGTTTTTTACCTCTCGTGTCTTAATACTTCCCTAAACAAAGCTAGAGCAAAGAAGTATTAACATGGGTTGCTGAAATAGTAGATATTGATAGTTTCACAAATCCTTTTCATGCTGAAATGATTCAGAAATACAGGGGTAACATGGTAAATGAGAAAAATTCATGCATATAATGAAACAATTAATTGAAACATGAATATACGTTCTATTGATGCAAATCTTGCACAATAGTTAATGAACAAACATACTCCGTAATTATTTGATGAACCTGCCGTTGTTGGCGATGACTGCCTCGATCCTTAAGCGGAATCGGTCACAGGCCTTGGTGACCTGAGCCTTTTTCATGTGAGTCATCACGTTGGTGATAGCATACCTGACGACGTCTAGGGTGTTACGGGGATGCTTGTTGGTCTCTCTTTCAATTACGCACGATATATAGTAATCCAAGGGATTCAAGTCAATGAGGGCCAAACTTCTGGAGCCCAGTGGTAGGGCACGTTCTCTTTAAGCTATTTCTGAGTTGCTTTAGCCTTGTGGGTTGGGGCAGAGTCCCGTTGGAGATGTGAGGCCTTCTGTCAGCAATGGTGTCCATCCAGAGCTTCACTAGATCTCTCAGCGCCTTAATGTACCTGTCTGCGTTGACCCTTAAACCCTTCTCAAAGAAGTGAGGAGTCATGACATCTCCCTCTCTAGAGATGACCCAGGCAGAAAATTTTGTGTGCATGACCCTGGGCACGTCATCAGGGTTCTTGCACAACCATCTCTCATTCCTCCTATTGACTTTCTGGTTGTGGTAAATTCTTCTTATCTGAAAAGAATCTCAGCAAGTTGTTTTTCTCGAAGTGCTTGACATTGTTGATGACTTTCTTTCCCTTCGTCAGATGCCTTTGCTGCATGGCCTGGTCCAGTGACTGACCCCTCTTAAGAATGTAGGAGCTGTAGTGTAGGTCCTCGTGGATGATACGGTGGATAGTATCATACGCTACTCTTTGGATAAGGCGTTCATTGATTTCCTAGAGCCGTTGTCCACCATCCCTTGCACTTTGGGGACAAACTCGGGCGTCCTCATGGTGTCGGAGCAATGAACATTCTTCTTACGCTTGGTAGGGATGGATGTCGTCGGGGTCCTCTGTGATTTCGACCTTCCTCTTGATCTTGTAAACAAAGGATAAAGAGAATTTGCGGAATTCAGAAATCTCCTTTGGGGTTCTCCTGGTTATCAGAGCTGACAGCAGCGATGCTCTTTTTATTTCTTCTGTGACAGTGATGTTCATCACGATGTTATCAAAGATTTACGTGGAAAGATTAAACTGAGCTTTCAAATGCTGGATTCTTAACTTTTCTAGATTAAATAGTTTTTAAAATATAAGCATCTAAAACCATTTCACATTTACCATGATAACCCTGTATATCAGCAAAATCTGGAATAGACTAAATACAAACATGTTTTTTATGATCGCAATGACTCACTTTAAAAATCTGATTTAAACAAGAAAAATTAAAAAGAGACATCACTGCTATGTACATAGAATTGTAATTAATAAATAAATAAAATTGTTGCACTATGGAAGAAGATACTTCAAGTTAAAGCTGAGAAACCCATTTAAATGTCAACTGCTGTTGACAACTGTGCTATATGATAGTAAAAAGGACTGATACGGAAATTAAAAATTATATACACTCAATGGGCAAAACATTAGAGATACATGCATAATAGTGTGTTGGTTCTCTTCTAGCGCGAATAACAGCCTGCACACGCCGAAGCATCGACTCCATCAGATGCCGGAGAGTTTCCGGAGGTAATGCCAGCCATGCCTATTGCGGCATTGGCCACAACTCCTCCCGAGACGTCAGTTCAGGATCAAGGGTCCTGATGCTTCGCTCACGGCATCCCAGAGTGCTCCCATAGGATTTAAATCCGGGAACCTTGGGGACCACTGAATGATTCCAAACTTACATGAGAGTTCATCGAGCCATACCTGGATGATTGCCGCTTAGTGGAGCGGCGCATTGTCCTTCTGAAACCGACCATCGGCCGCAGGATGCACGAAGTCCACGAAAGTGCCTAGGTGATCAGCTAGCACATGCTGGTAGCAGTTCAGGACCTCTTCAGACACACTAAGGGACTTAATATGTCCCATGAGAAGGCTCTCTAAACCACCACAGAGCTACCGCTGCCTTGAACATAGCCGCCCTGACACGACAGGCCCATGGCCATAATGCTGTCGATGCCACACCCGCACCTTTCCGTCAGCACGGTACAGCTGAAAACGAGGTTCAACTGACCACACGACGCGGCGCCGCTCTGTGGAGCTCTAGTTTTGATGTCCCAGCACCAGGTGAGACATAATTTCCAATGACGAGCAATCAACAGTGGTACACGAGTGGGGCGTCATGTCCCGTAGCCCAGGGTATGCACTGTGCGCCGTAACGTTCGGTCGCTCACGCTGTTTAGGCATTCAGCATTTAACCTGAATGTGATTTGCGCCGCAGTTGCCAAGCTGTCGGTCTGTACGAACCAGGATAACCTACGTTCAATCCGGTCATTATTGGAAAGATCTCCTGTACGCCTATTTATCGCCTGCGTTCGGTTTGGGTCTGTTCCACTTTGCCCTGAGGAAGCCCATGTCAACTGCTCATCACTTTTATATTAAATGTTTTGTCTACTGAGTGTACACTGTCATATCAGAATAATATGACCACCCCCGGAATAACAGTGTACCCGCCCAGGCTGGTCAAAGAGTGTACGTGACAAGGTCGACCACACGGAGATATAAGCGGCCGGCCAGGAAAGATGAGCAATAGTACGTTGCGTGAGCACAATGGGCAGAGGTAGTGATTTGACGGACGTTCAAAAAGGAATGACTATAGGCTAATGCGCCAAGGATCGAAGCATATCAGAAATAGCAGACTTCGTGGGCTGTTCGCGAGGTGCTGTAGTAAGGGTGTTTAAAGAATGAACCGCTGGCACGCCGAGTATCTCCTGACGTCATAACAGTGGAGCCCCAAAGACCATCGACACCAGAGGAGAACGTCGCCTCCATCGACTAGTAAAGGCCAATCGACGCGAAATAGTTCAGCAATTGACCACGCAAATGAACGCTGGGCACCCAGGTACGTGTCCCGATAACAGTAGAGCAAACCCTGTTACGCATGGGTCTCCGGAGTCAACCCTGCTTCAAGGCGCACATGTTAACCCAAGTCCATCGGCAACGACGCCTGCAGTACGCATTTGACTATCGTCATTGGACAGTGGAAGAATGGAAAGAAGGTTGCCTTCTCAGACGAATCGAGGTTTGTACTCCACAGGAGTGACGCGCGGTGGCGGATACGGCGTCAGACACACGAAAACCAACACTCGGACACGCTTGTCGGTCAAGTACAGGCCGGCCGTGGCAGTGTGCATGTCTGAGGATGTTTTCCTCGTATGATCTGGGACCGCTGGTACCACTGGATGGGTCCCTGAACGCCAATGGCTTCTTGCCCATCCTCGCTGATCGCATGCATCCCTTAATGTTGGACGTTTATCCTGGTAAAGATGGTGTCTACCAACAGGACAATACGCCGTGCCACGTTGCTAAGTAGATGCATGACTGGTTCCAGGAACAGGACAGTGATGTCTCTGTTGTCCGCCGCCGGCAAAATCGCCCGACCTCAATCCCATAGAGCACTTGTAGGACTATTTGAATCGACGGGTTCGACGTTCCGACCCACAACCACATCATCTCCGGGACCTCCGTGCTCTGCTGCAGTCCAAATGAACACGTGTGCCTCGCGCAACCTTCCAGGGCCTCATTGCGCCCATGCCACTCCGTCTCGCTGCTGTCATCCGGGCCAAGGGTTGTAATCCCATTATTAGGTTCCAAGGGTGTAATCCCATTATTAGGTTCCAAGGGTGTAATCCCATTATTAGGTTCCAAGGGTGTATTCCCATTATTGACTGTGTATATATACAACGTATATATACACAGTCGTATCAGAATAATTGGTCATATTATTCTGATAACATTGGATATATACGTCTGTGTGTGTGTGTGTGTGTGTGTGTGTGTGTGTGAGAGAGAGAGAGAGAGAGAGAGAGAGAGTGTGTGTGTGTGTGTGTGTGTTTTACACACCTCGAAATGGAGAGATGTTGAAATTTTCGGAGGTGGATGTCGAGGAAATTTGGGGGGTGGATGTTAGGTATGTGCGTATAAGCCGCCGCCATAACGTGACAAGCTGCTCATCCCTGTTTTGTATTTTTACATAATTTTGACAAGTTATTTTTAAATATATATCAATACAAGTTTTGTTAAATTCTGTGTATCATTGAAATATTTGAATTTATGTCTTCTTTAATTTATGCTTTCACATTCAATGAAGATATAGAAAAACTTACGTTCGATTTTTTTATCTCATGATTTTCTGAAATTGTTGGAAGTGTTGATAAACATCCAACACAGCTGTTTAATTCAAATATTTGCAGTGAACTAAATTAAAACTTCTTTCTTTCAGAAAACTTTGGTATAATAAAAGTTGTATCGTTTCTGATGTGCGATGCAGGGTATTAATAATCCGTGTTTTTAATTTTGTGTCTGATAAGATTTTCTATATTCATGTTTTAATGATTTACTGCCAGCTTTTATCCTTAATATATTTTAGAATCCGGTAATAAAAGTTTCTTTTGTGATGAATAATAAGAGGAGAACACACACATAAGGAACACGATAATAAAAGCTTAGGATTGAAATTAATTGAAAAAATTGTGGTCATCTTTGGAATGATGGGAAAGAGTATGGAAATAATTGTCAGCAACTCCAAAAATCTTTCAGGTATTAAGATAAATTTCCGGGATCAAATGGTTTTGTTTCATCTTATAATAAAACGACACAGAGATTGAAGTGAAAATATTAATTTTATTTTTATGAAACAATTTTGTTTCCATAATGAGCATAGATACACGTTTTTTCTAATAATCGGTGACGATTGTTTTAAGACTTAATTTGTGTGTAATTTCGTAGCCCAGCTGAAAACCAAGGTGGGGATCAAAATATATCTCAAGAAATACGCGCTTCTACGAGATTGTGACAGTAAGTTTCACATGACCGAGAAATATGTGCGTCTGGTTCATGTGTGTGCGTGTGAAAGAGAGAGCATGAGTTCATAAACAAGAACCACACGCGTACGCTTGGTCAAATTGTGGGCCGCCGCCATAACGTGAGAAGCTACCCACGCATTACTGCCATCATGTGCTGTTGTGCGTGGCAATTGCTTTGTCCAAATGAAGGGTAATTTGTGTATGTATGTATGTGTGTGTGGATTAGAAGATAGCGTTTCATCTGCTTATTTTCTTTCTGAATACCCTTGCCGTGGTACTTCAGACTCCCACGTCCAGAATTCCATCATGAAGTCTGGAATCATCTGGGATTTTTTCATTAACCTGTTGACGACGGCAGCGTTCATAAGATTAGGGTAAATGACGTCATCTCATTTCGTGCGTTTATTCCAATGAACAGGCTGTCAACAACAATCACGTTTTAGACTCCGGAAAAATTTAGTTTCCGTTTCATTTTTTTTTCTTTAACACAATGCGTCAGTGACCTTCGTACTGAATAAATTAGGAAGGATGAAATTAAGGAAGTAAACATAAGCTCGGAGCGATAAGGAAAGGGAGAGAGTTTGAGCATCTGTTGTCGGGGTTTTAGTTTGACCCACGTGATTCTTGCTAGATCCTGGAAATCACATCTCACCCATCAGTTTTTGCTTTCTCTACTGCGTCTCTAAACTCTCACGATTTCTATGAGATATCATACGTAGGTTTCATGGGGGTACATACAGCCACTAGCTACACGATTTTATTCCTTTATTTTATTTTAGTTTCAGTTTATTCACATTTTTTTTCCATTTTTGCTTATTTATTTATTCATTTTTGATGCCTTCGTGAGTTTAAAATGCTTGTCGATGCTGGTGCACGTAATACGTACATGCTTGCAGCAATATCGCCGAAGTTCCACAAAGTGGGAGTTCATAAGCATAAAAATCGGTGGCTGGCATTTAATCTACTCATAGGTGGCTGTTGTAGCCTTCAACTTTTCTGCTTCACATGAATCAATACTCAAGAAAGGCACTTCTTATGAGGCGCAACATTTTTAATACTGAACCTAAACCAAAACCACTCTACAGATAACAAAATACCTTGCCAGCCTAACTGCATAGAACAAAATGTAAACATAGCTTAACTACATGGTACGTGCGTCTCGCCCGTTACACCCAAGCTCTCTGCCGCACTGACGCTGTTTTGAAACAGTACGTGCCTTTAAAGCACGCGACAATCTCGTGCGCTGCATGCCGTATTATCACACGCGACATCATAGACAATTACGTATCAACTACAACAGTGGCAAACTGTTTTTCACACCGTCCTGGCGACGTAGTGCTCTGAGGCGCTGGCGCCTTACCAATTGTCCGCGATGGACCCCGAGATGGAATTCCCGTAAGGCATGTGTCGTTCGTTTGTCCTGTGGAGCTGTTTCCCTGGACCTAGTGGTCCCAAAGGGGCCAACAACTTCCTATAGCATTGCTCATGGTGGTCGTCAACCTCCCCCAAGATGTTTTCACCATAAAACGTAACTTTCTTAAAACGGTTATAACGAAGTGAATTTCTCCGTCATTGTTATCCGCGCCAGGATTCGAACCCGGGTCCACTCATTCCGGAATAAATTGCTCTACCATTTGAGCTACGCGGACATTGATTCTAATTGCTATCTGCCTTTATGTCGTGTGCGTCCTTCTGGCAGGTACGTCACATCTCCTGGTACGTTACATCATCTCCCCTTTATTTTTCTTTTTTTTTTTTTCTTTCGAAGTGCTGCTCATATTTTTCCTATCTCGCGGTGTGGAAATAACATCACACCAATGCGAGATTTTGAACGGTCGGGTCATCCGGATAGTTCGGGCGCCATTATAACGAAGTGAATTTCTCCGTCATTGTTATCCGCGCCAGGATTCGAACCCGGGTCCACTCATTCCGGAATAAATTGCTCTACCATTTGAGCTACGCGGACATTGATTCTAATTGCTATCTGCCTTTATGTCGTGTGCGTCCTTCTGGCAGGTACGTCACATCTCCTGGTACGTTACATCATCTCCCCCTTATTTTTCTTTTTTTTTTTTTTCTTTCGAAGTGCTGCTCATATTTTTCCTATCTCGCGGTGTGGAAATAACATCACACCAATGCGAGATTTTGAACGGTCGGGTCATCCGGATAGTTCGGGCGCCATTATAACGAAGTGAATTTCTCCGTCATTGTTATCCGCGCCAGGATTCGAACCCGGGTCCACTCATTCCGGAATAAATTGCTCTACCATTTGAGCTACGCGGACATTGATTCTAATTGCTATCTGCCTTTATGTCGTGTGCGTCCTTCTGGCAGGTACGTCACATCTCCTGGTACGTTACATCATCTCCCCCTTATTTTTCTTTTTTTTTTTCTTTCGAAGTGCTGCTCATATTTTTCCTATCTCGCGGTGTGGAAATAACATCACACCAATGCGAGATTTTGAACGGTCGGGTCATCCGGATAGTTCGGGCGCCATTATAACGAAGTGAATTTCTCCGTCATTGTTATCCGCGCCAGGATTCGAACCCGGGTCCACTCATTCCGGAATAAATTGCTCTACCATTTGAGCTACGCGGACATTGATTCTAATTGCTATCTGCCTTTATGTCGTGTGCGTCCTTCTGGCAGGTACGTCACATCTCCTGGTACGTTACATCATCTCCCCCTTATTTTTCTTTTTTTTTTTTCTTTCGAAGTGCTGCTCATATTTTTCCTATCTCGCGGTGTGGAAATAACATCACACCAATGCGAGATTTTGAACGGTCGGGTCATCCGGATAGTTCGGGCGCCATTATAACGAAGTGAATTTCTCCGTCATTGTTATCCGCGCCAGGATTCGAACCCGGGTCCACTCATTCCGGAATAAATTGCTCTACCATTTGAGCTACGCGGACATTGATTCTAATTGCTATCTGCCTTTATGTCGTGTGCGTCCTTCTGGCAGGTGCGTCACATCTCCTGGTACGTTACACGGTAGAAGGGCTCTTTTACCGGCTGAAACAAATTAACTCGGGGTTAGCCAGTGGCTTCACTCAGCCAGTTCGGGCGAACCGGTTCTTAAAAATAGACAAGTTTGGTTGAACCGGTTCTCAAAAATAGACAAGTTTGGTTGAACCGGTTGTTAAAAATTGGCCAGTTTGGTTAAACTAGTTCTTGACGTTAACGCTGTTGAGGTAAACAGTGAAAGTTTCTCCTCATTGAATCTTCTGTATTTAATATTTTAGATCCTTTATTCTGGCCAAATAATGTTTTTTTTTATTGGAGTTTAACAACGACAACCGTTAGCAACTCACTGGGCTACAACCAGTCACCCTTTCCTAATTTAGGGCCACTGGTTCTAGTGACGGGAGAGAGTCAGTGCCGTAAGACAAACACAACATCCATGCTTCACCGGGATTTGAACCCGGACCCATTTTGGACGAATGGTCACAAGCCAACGGTAGACCACTGCGCCACGTGGGCTGCCCGAATGATGTTACACTTTCTCCTTGGGTTGCAGGCAAAATAGTACTTAATAAGTTAAGTACTATTTTAAAATTTCCCATTCCGATTAATGATTTTAGGTATGCCGTCCGGGTGGCGCAGTGGTCTAAGCGCTGGCTTGTGACCATTCGTCCAGAAGGGTCCGGGTTCGAATCCCGGTGAGGCATGGATGGTGTGATTGTCTTACGGCACTGGCTCTCTCTCATCCCTGGAGTCAATGGCCCTAAATTAGGGACGGGCGACTGCTTATAGCCCATTGTGTTGCTCACGGTGGTCGTTAATCCTCCAATAAAAAAAAAAAAATTAGGTACCTAATTGATGAAAGAGATTTTCCATCTAAACCTACCTAAAAGTTAAGCAAGCGAAATTATGAAAGTAATTGCTGTAAACTCAGCAGAGGCAGAGAGGGTATTTAGTTTAACGAACCTTATGGCTACCTGATCACCATCAAGCTTATTGGAAAGCCTATGCAATTGAGGGGCCTGACACCAAATGCGGCTGTGGCAGAGATATCACGCAGCGACTCACGCTATAGTGAAACAAGAAAGATGATACGGAATTTTCGGTAGCAATGAGCATGCGTTTTGAATTCTTTCCGAAACGAAAACATTTTTTTAAAGTCGTTCATCATCAATGAAATCAGTTGCAAAAACAAAACAAAAAATTCAACCAGAATTCTACAGTAGATAAAAACATCTAGAAAAAAACCCCAAAAACAGCTACTTTCTTCCACCAGCGGCTGAAATGCATGTTACAAAAATCAACAAATTCTGCAAAAAGTTTCTCATTGCTGAAGAAAGATATCAGAGACAAAGGAATTTTCAAATCGAACAGTTACAAGAAGGGATATAGAGGAAAACATGTTATAATTTTACGCCACCAAGTGGAAGAACTTGGGATAATGAAACAGTAGAAAGTACGCGAAAAGTATTCTTCAAAGCAAAAGCTTTGCTACGGAAAAGGAATTTTTTGAATACGTCTCCTGGAAGCAGAGAACAAAGGACATTTACGACCCCTAACCGCTAACGGGAAAACTATACATTATTTAATGAGTATAATGTTCCCAGTTCTTTACTGAAGCTAATGGCCTACAAAACAGAATATTTTTCAGTACGGCTTTTAAAAGGGAAGATACAGCTGCACACATAACTACACACTAACACCACCTGGTGCCAGAACTGTGGACAAAAAAAAACAAAAAACACGAGTACAGGCAAAGTGCTTCACGAGGTAAATGGCTTCGTTGTAAAATAATTTTTTTAAATAGGACTTTTTGGGAGCAGAGATATCGAAAGAAAAAAAAACATATTAAATATTTGCCCCATAGGGGAAAAATTACGCATTATTTGGGGAAGGAAATGCCCACAAATATTTTTCGTAGTTCGTATCTCTCTGAAACAGGATTTATTTCAATCGGGCTTTTAGACGAGCAGATATTGTTGTAAATATGCTGTAAACGCAAATGTGAACATGCCCTCCCTCTGGTGGCAAACTTGTAGGTTAAGAAAACTTTGAAATTACATGCAAAACATTCGTACAAAAAAATACTTTGCGACAAAGAAAGAGTTTTTTCAAATCGGAATGCTAAAAGCAGAGGTATCAAAAGAAAAAGAAAAAGATCTACATCGACGCCCCCTGGAGGAAAAACTGTGAATTGTTTAAGCAGAAGCTATTTTGAAAAGGATTTTCTTATAGTGAGCGGTAACTGATCCCAAAAGAATGTTTGCAATCGAGTTTCCAGAAGTGTTGTAACATACTGCAAATATATCAGAAACAGAAATATACACTTACGCCTCTAGTGGCAAAACCGTTCTTTACCGAAAAGGAAAAATTATATGCAGAACATTTTCCACGAAGAGAAATTTTCAGCATTTCCTCCGATTTGAAACAAATTTTCTTCATAAATTTGTTCAAATCGATTGTTTAGAAACAGAGATATCGGGAAATCGGAATTTACTTTCACGCTCCCTAGTGGAAAGACTATGCATTGCTGGGAAAAGAAACTGTACCCAAAATAGTCTTCTTTAGAAGTGGTATTGAAAGAAAGAAAGATTTTTTTCAGTCGAATATTTAGAAGCAATGATATGGGATAGAATGTATATTGAGTTCGATAGCACCTACATTTACCCCCTTTAGCGGCGAAGCTGTGCTTCAGGAAAAACAAACAAAAAACAAAAACAAATGGAAAGCAAGGATCATCGTTCTCACATTTCGGGCTTTTCAACATAAAACGAATTTTTCAAGTCGAACTAATAGTTTCAGAGATACCAATAATATATTTCGCACGAAAACTGTAGAATTACTATATACACATGCTGTCGAAACGTACGATGAATTCAAATTGTGCCTCCAAATGCAAATTAAAATACATTTATTTACAATTAAAAACACTATTTACAATAAAAAGGCAAGTACTTTCAGGGATCTCATGTCCCCATCATCAGGCCTATGTGCCACGAATCATGAGGAGCTATCCCATATATATATATACATCACAAGAAAGCCCCCGTCACACGTCTGTTTTACATCCCTGTGTTGCCAACTTTAAAAGACACAAAACTATAATGTTTAAAAACAATTATACAAGTCAAAGTTATATCTAAGTTTCATTCTCGATGGCTGTGAGATTTACCAGCCGTCTCCATGGGTTTGGTATATAGGTAGGCAAGTCAAAGTTACAACACTTGTTACCATGTGAAATTATATGTAAACTTTCGGACACAAATATTGTACTTTTTGTTACATTTGAGCTGAGAATTTTAGCATTATTCCAGTCGGGAGTACCCTCCTTGCCCAACAGCAGTAGTAAGTGCTGTGCTTATAGTCCCTGTTCCTAGAGCATATTTATGTTCACTCACTCTCTTATCCAAAGTCCGAAGTGTAGAACCTATATAGTATGTAACGTCGGTATTGGGGTCCTCATGAATAAGTGGAATACTATAGACACCATGTCTACAAAAATCTGAAACCTTATCACGATCGTTCCGAATTAGTGAAAAGATATTTCTAGTGCATATACCGAATTTCAAATCATATTTTCGGCATACCTTTTTGAGGATAGAAATAATTGGGGGAAATATTCCACTTTACAAACATACCTAAGGGTCTCGACCTCCGCAGACAATGTCGTGAATCTCAAATTTGTGAAGTTTCTCAATCACTTAGAGAAAACCCGATCTGCAAAACCAAACGACCGAGCTATAGCTTTAATAGTAGAAAGTTCCTTATTTCTGGCTCTACAAGTAGAAGAATGAGTGAAAGCTCGCCTTATCATGAAACGAAGGGCTAAGACCTTTTGTTCATTAGGGTGTGAAGAATCAAAAGGGATAATACATGGTATAAACGTAGGTTTTCTGTAGACTGAATATTTGACTTGATGTGACGAAGGGTCCCTTGACAACATAAAATCCAAAAAAGGCAATTTTCCGTCTTGTTCCAATTCTCTAGTAAATTTAATAATGGGAAATTGTGAAGAGAGGTGTTCCGTAAATTCATTCGGGAGAGTAATAGAATGGGGCCAAAAGTTTACATATAATTTCATATGGTAACAAGTGTTGTAATTTTGACTTGCCTACCTATATACCAAACACATGGAGACAGCTGGTAACCCTCACAGCCATCGAGAATGAAACTTAGATATAACTTTGACTTGTATAATTATTTTTAAACATTATAGTTTTGTGTCTTTTAAAGTTGGCAACACAAGAATGTAAAACAGACGCGTGACGGGGACTTTCTTGTGATGTATATATATGGGATAGCTCCTCACGATTCGTGGCACATAGGCCTGATGATGGGGACATGAGATCCCTGAAAGTACTTGCCTTTTTATTGTAAATAGTGTTTTTAATTGTAAATAAATGTATTTTAATTTGCAGTTGGAGGCACAATTTGAATTCATCGTATGTTTCGACAGCATGTGTATATAGTTATTCTGCAGTTTTCGTGCGAAATATATTATTGGTATCACATTTTTTAGCTGCAAAAACTTGATTTGTTACAGTGTGGCCATTGGAGGATACACAGTATATAATAAATTTGTGCACGGAGAATGGAGAGAGCTACAAAGATCTTTTGTGCAGTACGTCGCAAATTAACGATCAACGAGGCCCACCTGTACTTCCTGACTAATTGCCGGTCTTTACAAGTTTACCGAAGTTCCTCAGGATCCACTGTTGTGCAGTGTCACAGAGAGCCGCCCGAGTCATTGTTAACGCAGAGAAGAAGCGTTTTAATTCAGAGATACGAATAAAAAGAAGTTTCATTGATTTACTCAGCCGTCAATCCTATAGAGAATACGTTAAATTGACGGAACTTATCCATCCTATTATAGTAGGTAAGCTACTAATGAAGGTATTTACCTCACTGCAAAATATACTGAACAATGTTACTGATAGACACATAGAAAAACTTCGTAAACTGGTTTCAGGGCGTACTTATAGACTACAACCTTCAGAACTATCTACTGGTTTTCATCATGAACTCACACATCCAGAACCTTTTATTAATTTAAGTTCAATTCAATTATCAGCCAGCCAAGTCTCTACCCTCAAAGAGGGTTAAAGTTTAGTTTCCCTGTTTCCAAAGTTCGAATTCTACATACAATACCACTTCTGGAAAATGTTATTGGGCACTTCCGGAGGATGAACGTGAATCCATTAGATACTCGTTGGCAGGATCTATTTCACGAGAAATTCAGACCACACCAAAAATAAGGTATGAAAAACAACAATTATTGGAGTTGGCGAAAAACCCTTAAAATGAATAAGCTTTTCTTACTGGTAGTTATTGTTGTTATTAATTATACCATGAATAAGCCTAACTGCTAGTAACGTTGTAGTAGTAGTGATTTATGATGAATAAAGTCTTATGCTGGTTGTTAATAGTAACACTTAATGAAAGAGACCTAACAGCCAGACAGAGGTCTGACAAAACTATGAACTGAGAAAAACGTACTTAGTAAGAAAACCTTTTATTAGGGAAACTCCTGGTATTATCCACACACACTTCATAGGTCACACAACTACTCGATATCTGGCTCTCACATATAACGAAGTTCCTCTCACATAAACGAAGCTCTCTTTACACCAAACGAAGATCTCTTTACACATAAAACAAAGCTCTCCCTACGCACATCAACAATAAGCTCTCTCTACGCACATAAAAGCTCTCTACGCACATAAACAAAAGCTCTCCCTGGTATCGTTGAACGCGCCTATTTATACTGCCTACCACCACGTCATGACTTACACTCGTTGACACATATCATTCAGCGGGAGAAATAACATCTCGTTAAGTAAGAAGATAATTTACATAGGAAAATAAAATAACCAGAAATAGTAAAATCAAAAGGAAACTGAATCTAGAGTATACGTTACATCATCTCCCCCTTAATTTTTTTTTTTTTTTCGAAAAACCTATCAATTTTGGAGTGTAAGTCTTACACTTGCTGACTGACGTTTATCGTCCTCTTTTTTGTTTGTTGTTTGGTGGCAGCAGTATGTACAATATCAAACTTGGCATGACAAAATCAAGAAATCTGTGACCGCAGCAATTGTCTGTGAAGCAGGAAACACTTTATATACTTAAACAGAACAAACCTGCATCGGCATACCTTACTTTTATTCTGTCTAGCAGGAATCACTTTTTTAATTTCAAATTACGTCTTCCTATTAGCGTTGATTACAAACCAACTGTATCAGCAGCGAAGATTGCCTGCAGCTGCCTAACAGTAACAATTTTCATTATTTTATCCCTACGCACATAGATATATAAAAAAAAATATGGATTAGTAGACGGACATAGAAGAAATATAAAAAAACCCACATATATACACAAAAAGAATGCATAGGCCCACACGAAAAAAAAATTCTGACACGCCAACTGGTCGTGCAGGAAAAACAACAAACGGAGAAAAGAACCTGTCCACGAGAACTTACTTATCTCGAGGACGCATAAAAAAACTCTAGTACGATAACGTTTTCCACGCCTAATCGGACTGGTAAATTCAGGTGGCGTAGATCTTTTCAAAGACTTGAATGGATCTGGAACATCTGTAGTCTGTCGGTCAAGAAATCCCGGCGGCTGACAGGAACGGTCAGGAACGGCTGAAGTCCGTCGGTCAGGAACGGCTGAAGTCTGTCGGTCAGGAAATCCCTGCAGCTGACAGGAACGGTCAGGAACGGCTGAAGTCTGTCGGTCAGGAAATCCCTGCGGCGGACAGGAACGGTCAGGAACGGCTGAAGTCTGTCGGTCAGGAAATCCCTGCGGCGGACAGGAACGGCTGAAATCTGTCGGTCCGGAAATCCCTGCGGCTGACAGGAACGGGCTCCCCCAGGCTTTTGATATGTAGTCCCTTTGTGCTGGGGCCCTTGTTGTCCTTCCAGCATTCATTTGAAGGGACGTGGCTTCGGCCACATCGTTTGTTTTCGCTTTCTACCTCTGGGCATGAGAGTAGAAGCAGGCATCGGCCCTGTTTGCCCTGAGCGTAGGTTCCAGGGGCGAAACCCGGGCGGATGCAAGGATCTCTGCCTTCGTCGCTGTTGCGGCGAAGCAGATTGGGGAGACAAGTTGCGTTTCCGACCAGCTTTTGGTGTTGCTGGACGGTTTGTAATTTGTGTCTGACGTTTAGGAATCGTCACCCTATTGTCTATATCTGATAAATCAGAAATATTTGATGACTCTGAGTCGCTGCTGTAAGTTAGTGGTCGTGCAGGGCGATGTTTATTTCTGCCTATAGGAATACTCTCTGACGAGGTATTCAAGGAAGTAGGAGCTTGTGTTGGTGCAGATTTATTAGGGAATGGTGCAGCAATAGTTTTGGCAATGGTTGGAGGGAAAGAAACGATACTAGCATTTGAAGAACTTGATTCGAGCCTTCGTCTTATGGTTGAATCAGGTTGCGTTTTTGGAAGCCCGTCTTGTGGAGGTGAGGGTGAAAAAAAAATCACTTGAGATTCTTCAAAAATGTTTGTCGGTTCGTCCAAAATTTCTGGAGGTTGATCGTGAGATATAGACTCTTGAGTCTGTGGAACAGAAGGTTGAGTAGGGTTGATTATAAAATCGATATTTCGTTCATGATATTTGCGACACTGAGCAACGTGTACATATTGAAATTGATTATCAGGTTTTTCAAAGATAATGTTATTTTCAAACACATTTGCCACCCGATATGGACCTTCGTAGCTGGGTGCAAATTTCTTGACTAAAGTATGAGAAACAGAAGACTGGAAGTGTGTTTCCACAAGAGTGAGATCTCCAACGACAAGATCTGGTTCCCTACGCCTAGTATTATAGTATCTTGCTTGAGCCGCTTGTGCTCCTATCATTGCAACACGAGCTTTTTTCTGCCATGATTCGTACTGATTGCGGAGTTGGTCGCTGGTTTAGTTCGTCGATAATCCCCGTTAAATTTTCAAAAGGTGTCTTAATTTTTCGACCCAAAAAAAGTTCCGCGGGAGTAAATTTAGTAGATTCGTGAACAGACGAGCGGAGGGCGAACGAAAAAAGCTCAAGATGTTCATCCCACCGCTTGTGATGATCCATGACAAATGTAGCAGTCATTTTAACTAGAGTGCGGTTTACTTGTTCCGCGGGATTACTCTGGGAATGATATGGGGAAATGAATTTATGCTTAATGTGTAGTCTCGCACACATTCTTTCAAAAATGTCAGAAATAAATTGGGGACCATTATCCGAAACTACTTTATTAGGTGCACCATATCTAGAGAATACTTCATTAATTAATACATTACAAATAACTTCCGCCGTAGCGGCTTTAATGGGAAAAACTTCAACCCATTTAGAAAAATTATCAGTTAATACTAAAACGTAACGAGCTTTGTTTCCAACAGATAAAGGATAAGGTACCAATAAATCTATTGAAATAATATCAAAAACATGAGAACTTGAACTAGATTTCAAGTGACCGGCCAGTCTTACATTACGGTAATTATGAATCTGACACAAGTGACATGATTGAATGTATGCGAGCACACTTTGGTACATGCCAGGCCAATAGGCAACATCCCGCAATTTACAACGGGTCTTGCGAATACCTAAATGGCCTGCAATAGGTTTGTCATGAAATTCGTTTAAAAGGGCCATTCTAAGGGTTCGTGGAATACATGAGCGAAACTCTGCCCTAGTAGTCCTAGATTTCGTATAGTAAAGAAGACCCTCTATGACTTCAAAATGCTGTGACCTCCCAGCCAGAGAAGGATCACTTTGCTGTGGTGAACCCGCAAGCAAAAAATTATAGATATCCCCAAAATCTGGATCATTTAGTAATTCTGCCATTATCTGCTCTCTGGATGTTATATCAGCTATTAGAAGTAAAGGCTGACATCCAGGAGTAGTTTCTGTGGGAACCCTACTAATCGGGACGCGAGACAATGCGTCCGGTAATTAATTCTTATGACCTGGTTGGTACGAAATTTTGATATTGCTCTCTTGTAACTTAAGAGCCCACTTCATAAGTCTTTGAGAGAGGTGCTTAGCAGAATTCAAATACTGAAGGGCAGAATGATCCATAATTATGTTAACTGTCAATTCGTTAAGATAACATTGAAATTTGTCAAGAGCATACACTACAGCAAGACATTCACGTTCCGTAGCTGAATAATTGCGTTCAGCTTTGGCTAAAGTACGAGACGCAAAAGCTATTGGATGCCCAGCTTGTGACAAAACGCAACCAAGACCAACTCCAGATGCGTCAGTATAAATATCAAATTCCTTAGTATGATCCGGGAAAGCCAACACAGGAGGCTGAGTCAACGCAGACTTTAGTGCTTCAAATGCAGCGTTAGCCTCAGGTGTCCAAACAAACTTCGTGTACTTATGTTTCAAAGCATACAATGGCTCACTGATTGTAGCATAAGCGGAGACGAACTGCTGATACCATCCGGTCATTCCCAGAAAGCGTGATAGTTCTTTTGCTGTTTTAGGCAGAGGAAAGTCAACAATAGGCCTAATTTTTTCATTATCCGTAAATAAGCCGTGGGGAGTGATTTTCAACCCCAGATATACAATCTCGTCCCTCGCTATCTGGCATTTACTAGGTTTTAACGTCAAGCCAGCATTGTATATGAGTTGGAACACCTGTTTGAGCAGAGAAAGGTGCTCGTCAAAAGTCTCGGATGTAATAATAATGTCATCCAAATATACATGCACATGGGGACCTAGAACAGGTCTGAGAACCGTATCCATAAGCTTTTGGAAAGTAGCAGGTGCAGAAGCTAGTCCAAAGGGCATACGCAGGTATTCATATGCCCCAAAAGGAGTCACAAAGCCTGTTTTATCGACGGAGTCCGGATGTACCGCCACCTGCCAATATCCACTCGCCAAATCCAAAGTTGACATCCATTTAGTTGACGACAGGTCATGCAAAATATGCGACATGACAGGTAGTGGATAATTTATCGCTTTCGTGACTTGGTTGAGCTTGCGGAAATCTGTCACGAAACGAAATTCATTGGGTTGTTTCTTTGGAACCAAAAAGCAGGTGCGGCCCAGGCGCTTGTCGATTCCCTTATTATGCCGTGTTTAATCATCTCGGAAATTTGACGTTGCATTTTCTGTTTCTTATGGGGAGCACAAGGGTAAGGTTTCGTCGCTATCGGTTTCGAACCATCAGTGTCAATGACGTGATAAACCACCTGCGTGAAACCAGGTTGATCAGAAAATAAACCAGGGCTTTCCTGCAAAAGTAGAGAAAGCTGGTTTCGTTGCCTCTCATTCAGTTGGTTACTCAGTAACAAACTCGTTATGTCTATAGGATCCGTAGGAATCACTTCGACAGGTTCCGGAAAGGAAATAACATGTTGTACGAAATTCAGGGTAACTTGAAAAGTATTGATAAAGTCCATGCCCATTAGACATTTAACAGGTAGTTCGTCTATGAGCAGGAAAGAATGCGTAAAACGAGCCTTTCCCAGCCCTAGAGATAATGTGACAGTTCCTGTGATACTGAATATTTCGTTATTTGCACCTCGCAAATACTGCGTCGCAGGCTGAACGTGTATTGCAGGAAAATTGTCAGTGCAAAACTTCGTATTTAGGGCTGATATTTCAGAACCAGTGTCGAACTTTGTCTCGACAATAATATCTTCAATTGTCAAGAACACATCAGGCAACTGAGGAGTTTGGACAGTCACTAATACTGTTTTAGGGTCAGAATGCTTGGTATCAGGAAGCAGTACCGACCCTTGGTCTACTTCCTTTGGAAGTTTAAAGGATTCTTGGTTGTATTATCATGCGGTCTGAAACCTCGGCCCTGCCGGGTATCGGGAAAGTTTTGATGATGAGGAAAACTGCGTGAAAACTGCTGCGGGAACTTCGCATGTCTGTTGAAATTTTCATTTCTATTACTTCTTCCCTCAGCACGGGCAGAAAAATCATCATTGCCCTGAGCATGAAAACGTTCCGAATTCTGCGGATTGGAACGGGGTCGTGCATACTGTGCATTTGTACGGTACCCAGAAAATTGATTAGAAACTCGCGGTTGGTGTACCACTCTTCCATGCGGTGGAACGTATGATGCTTGGACTTGCACCTGTGTACGCTCGCGTTGAAAGTCATTAGGCCTATTATGCCGCTGAGGATTTTCGTAATAAGCCTCGCGGGGTGCCCGAGCATGGTGAGTTGGACCATGTTTGCTATGTCGCTCTTCATACGTTCGTATGAGGCGAAGGCATTCATGAATTGTAGCAGGGTGTCGGACCTTAAGAAAATCCTGTAGAAATGGATCGAGCTGTTGCAATAGGGTGTCCAACATGTCGACATGACTGGCATGTGGATCCCATAAGTTATACAAGCGTGATGTTTCTAAAGCAAATGCAACAGGGCTATCGTTGGGTCCTTGCTGACGAGAAAAAAGTTGTTGTGCAAGGCTAGCTCGACTGAGGCTGAAAGGAAAGACTTCCAAAATCTCTGCTCGGAAATTCTCATAATGAGAATCCGGGTTAGACACTCTCCACTGCCGATACTAGGTCTTAGCGGTATCCTTCAAGCAAGTGCTTGCTATTTGCACTTTGCAGTCTTGAGGAATATTGTATAGATCGAAATGATCCTCCAGGTCCTCAAGAAATTTTAAGGACCCCTCCAAACCATTGAAATGAATTGTTCCTGCATGCGGCACGAAATGGGCAAGCATTCTGCTTCTCTGAGAGGATTGAAGTCTCTCAGGTACGACCCGCGACTCAGAGTAATAGGAAGCTGGTGAATTACGAAATTGTGAAGAATGCCTGGGCACTTGGAAATCATTATCAGTAAAGTGAGCCCCACAGGCTTCTTGCAGATGGTCGAAATTAATCCCATCACCACCGAAACTTGCCTTAGGGTGAAATATTGAAGTTGTCTCAGGTAAAGAAGACATGCGTAATAATTTTCAAGACCTCGTGTTCAGAAATAGTTCGGGCGCCAATTATAATGAATAAGCTTTTATAATGGTAATTGTTATGTAGTAGTAATTAAGATGAATAAAGTCTTATGCTGGTTGTTAATAGTAACACTTAATGAAAGAGACCTAACAGCCAGACAGAGGTCTGACAAAACTATGAACTGAGAAAAACGTACTTACTAAGAAAACCTTTTATTTGGGAAACTCCTGGTATTATCCACACACACTTCATAGGTCACACAACTACTCGATATCTGGCTCTCACATATAACGAAGTTCCTCTCACATAAACGAAGCTCTCTTTACACCAAACGAAGATCTCTTTACACATAAAACAAAGCTCTCCCTACGCACATCAACAAAAAGCTCTCTCTACGCACATAAAAGCTCTCTACTCACATAAACAAAAGCTCTCCCTGGTATCGTTGAACGCGCCTATTTATACTGCCTACCACCACGTCATGACTTACACTCGTTGCCACATATCATTCAGCGGGAGAAATAACATCTCGTTAAGTAAGAAGATAATTTACATAGGAAAATAAAATAACCAGAAATAGTAAAATCAAAAGGAAACTGAATCTAGAGTATACGTTACACCCTAACCTATCCATTATTAGCGCTGATAAAACTCAACAGGTCGTTTTTATGGACCGTTCACTCTATTGCGATAAGATGTTACAAGCTATCGCTTTAGTCCCTCACCGTGTACTTAGGTCCGACCCAACCTCTACTACGGTTTCGGATCTGAGTAAACTCCGTAACCAAGGTTTTCTGCCACCTTCTGTTTCTTCTAGGATGAAACCCCTAATTGGACCAAGAGTTCCGGAAGTTTTCGGGAAACTCAGGATTCATAAACCAGATCAACCACTTAGGCTTTTGGTCTCGGGTTATACTAACCCAACTCGCAACCTGGAGACGGCTCTTGCTTCTTACCTGAAACCTTTAACGCTAAACTCTCAGATTTCTATTAAGAGTTCTATTCAGGCCTTGAATTGTGTCAGAGCTTTTGACTCTCAGGGGATTGAGTTTGTCATGGCTTCATTAGACGTTGTCTCTTTGTTCCCTAGTGTTCCACTTACCCAAGTTCATTCCATTATTGCTGACAAATTACGGGCTGATTCATCCATTCCTCCACTTGAAGCAGAGGCTATCCTCTCCGCTCTTAAATTGGTAGCCAGGAGGTCGTATTTCAAATTCGAAGGAATATTTTTTCAACAACGAGAAGGTGCACCTATGGGGTCACCATTGTCCCCCATTTTAGCAGAGATCTTACTTCAGTCACTGGAAGACCAAGCGTTATTGAATTTCCCATTTCATCCTGCTCTCATTGTTAGATATGCGGACGATATGTTGGATTTTGGCCCCATTCTATTACTCTCCTGGATGAATTTACGGAACACCTCTCTTCACAATTTCCCACTATTAAATTTACTAGAGAATTGGAACAAGACGGAAAATTGCCTTTTTTGGATTTTATGTTGTCAAGGGACCCTTCGTCACATCAAGTCAAATATTCAGTCTACAGAAAACCTACGTTTACACCATGTATTATCCCTTTTGATTCTTCACACCCTAATGAACAAAAGGTCTCAGCCCTTCGTTTCATGATAAGGCGAGCTTTCACTCATTCTTCTACTTGTAGAGCCAGAAATAAGAAACTTTCTACTATTAAAGCAATAGCTTGGTCGTTTGGTTTTGCAGATCGGGGTTTCTCTAAGTGGTTGAGAAACTTCACAAATTTGAGATTCACGACATTGTCTACGGAGGTCGAGACCCTTAGGTATGTTGGTAAGGTGGAATATTTTCCCCCAATTATTTCTATCCTCAAAAAGGCATGCCGAAAATATGATTTGAAATTCGGTATATGCACTAGAAATATCTGTTCACTAATTCGGAACGATCGTGATAAGGTTTCAGATTTTTGTAGACATGGTGTCTATAGTATTCCACTTATTCATGAGGACCCCAATACCGACGTTACATACTATATAGGTTCTACACTTCGGACTTTGGATAAGAGAGTGAGTGAACATAAATATGCTCTACGAACAGGGACTATAAGCACAGCACTTACTACTGCTGTTGGGCAAGGAGGGTACTCCCCCGACTGGAATAATGCTAAAATTCTCAGCTCAAATGTAACAAAAAGTACAATATTTGTGTCCGAAAGTTTACATATAATTTCATATGGTAACAAGTGTTGTAATTTTGACTTGCCTACCTATATACCAAACCCATGGAGACGGCTGGTAACACTCACAGCCATCGAGAATGAAACTTAGATATAACTTTGACTTGTATAATTATTTTTAAACATTATAGTTTTGTGTCTTTTAAAGTTGGCAACACAGGGATGTAAAACAGACGTGTGACGGGGGCTTTCTTGTGATGTATATATATATATGGGATAGCTCCTCATGATTCGTGGCACATAGGCCTGATGATGGGGACATGAGATCCCTGAAAGTACTTGCCTTTTTATTGTAAATAGTGTTTTTAATTGTAAATAAATGTATTTTAATTTGCATTTGGAGGTACAGTTTGAATTAATCGTACGTTTCGACAGCATGTGTATATAGTAATTCTATAGTTTCAGAGATATTGTGTTCACAGACGGACGGACGGACAGACAAAGGGATACTATAAGCACGCACTTTTTGTTTTATAATACAAATAACACCCTTAAAAATAAAGCTAATCAAGAACAATCCGAAAGCCTAACTGCTGTTTGGAGCCTGCTGTGAGAAATATGTATATCTGTAAGATTACAGTGCGGCTCCGGTGGCGCAGTGGTCTAAGTGATGGCTTATGATCATTAGTCCGAGATTAGTTTGGGTTCGAATCCCGGTAAGGCATGGATGCTGTGTTTGTCTTACGGCACTGGCTCTCTCCCTTCCCTGAAAGCAATGGCCCTAAATTAGGGATAGGCGGCTGCTTATAGCCCACTGAATTGCTCACAGTGGTCGTTCAACCCCAATTCAATATAAAAAAAAAAAAGATTACCGTGCTCCAGAAAGTAGGTATTTGACAAGTATTATGTAAGTATTTGACTTTTCTGTACCTTATAAGTACCAATAATGAAATTCTTTTTAATACTTTTATACACAATTCTAATACACCCTTACTCTTACCGTACGGCGTGCATCGTGGTGGTATATCTATCCAGGTTTATCGAACTGGTTGTTAAATATTTTGGATGGCACGACTAGGGTTAGCGAAATGGGCTGATATCAGCTCGAACGAATGTATTCGCTGTCTAAGAAGTGGGCTGAACACTGCTGGAAGTAAACCTGCGCATCAGATTAAACACACTGCTGGAAAAAAAACCTGCGCATTGCTTTCTCTTAGCTTCGTTGTTAAAAGTTGTCATATGGGGGGGGGGGGGTATAACTGACACTAAAACCTACTTAAATGGTTATTATAATGGCGTTGAATCTAAGAAAGGAGCAAGAAGAAAATGTTTGAGCCACTTGTTTCTACCCAGTGGCATCATATCCATGTCAGAGCCTTCCCCCAACATGTCCTGAATCACGAAGAAGGGAATAAAGGACTTGAAGCATGGCCATACTTGAAGAAGACCTGCTCCTCCTCGAGTGTCACGTGACCTGACGTCACAAACGGCGGCTGGAAGTTTGACTGTGGTGACTGGCGAGCTATTCAAATCGTGGTAGCGTGATAATTATTTTTGTTAATATGTACGTTGTTCGTTCTCATTTTTTGTGTTTTAGCGATATTTTAAAACAAATGTATTAGTGTCCTATGATCTTTAAGAGGAGGAAAATTGTCATCCTGGAACACATGTCAGCAAATTTCACAACTACAGAGGAACGTGTGCACCAGGTTAGGTATCTTACGAAATTTTAGATAAATTTCTTGGGAGCTCATTTCTGGCAATTTCGCCAGATGAGGGGGGCAAATTATCCTTTATCACACAAATTCTGGAGTCAGTTTAATAAAAATTAATGACTTTTAAAAGAGGTATCTTTTCTCTGAAATCTTTTTCAGGTGGAGAGGACTTTTCTGATAACTAAAGTTATGTGTGCTGAACTTGCAGCAGACAGAAGTTTAGTACGAGGACTAATGTCCTCAGAAATTAAATAACTTCTTTTTCATTTACTGTACTTGTCTACATGTGTGGTAAGTTTCTTCTCACTTCTTGAATTCCTTGATGGTGTGTCATTTTCTGTGTTCAGTAGTGTATACATGTGTTCTATAAAATCGAGCTGAAGAAACTCTTAACACCCTAATGATTAGAGGACTAAACACAAGTAGTGGAGGACGTGCAGGCCTATACGTAGAGCAGTAAATTTGAAGGGGTGCAATTTTTCAGAAAAGCATTAATAATAACAAATATTCGTATCACATTTTGTATACTAACGGAACCAAAAGCATTTTAATTTTGAACATACGACTGAATGATCATGATCCCTGATTAAGAATACAAGCCGACGGAAAATATTCCAGAGTGTACTATCATGTGAAGATTCGCAGATGGCTACTTCGAGGAGGCGCTGACTCAGAAATCACCGAACAATTTCAGATGCTCAGAAAATAATGCATGTACACACACACGTACATTTTCCTCTAATCTCAGGTTATTCACAATTGAAATGCGGCCGTGTGCGCAAATGAAATCATACCTACACAGAACGAGAGCGTGAGACTAGCATGGTTTTGACCATGAAGAAGCACTACAATCTACTCCATAACAGCTGCGACACCTTTCATGTTGTACGGCGGAACATACTTCTCGTGTCTTATAGGAGGAGAATTAAGAGCTACATTTTTTGTTTTTTCTCGTGTATTCAAAAGATTAGAATTTCCAACGTTCTTTACTTCCGGTTCGACAGCTGATTGGAAGGTTGCGTCCCCATTCCCCAATGCACGAAGGTCTCTTAGTTTATTATCTTGCTCTTGGAGCCTCCAGACCAAACCTGGTGCTTGCGCCTCGAAAACCTCAAAACTACCTAATCAACGTTGTTTTCGTGTCTTTCGAGGATCAGGAATGATTAATGATGAAAAGTGTCAAAAGACACAATAAATAATTAGAATTATAGTCATCAATATCGCACGATGAAATCACTACTGCGTTCTCCGAAAAACAATCAAGCTTTATGAATTTCCATTTTTCAAGTAAATGCTACTACTGTTGTTGGATTAGGCATTAAAAACTTTTAAATAAATACTTTTAAACTAATTTCAGAGGGGAGGCGTTTCGCAACTTGTTTTCTTTCTAAAGGCTTCATCTATTTACTTTCACTATTAATCATTTTATCATGGCTTCTATACGTTTTGCATTCACGTGCAGGTCTTAGTGTCAAATATTTCTTTTTACTCTCTTTTTGAAGGCATATAAGGTACGCCAAAAATCTATGCAGGTCAGCTGTAGTTATCCCTTCTTTAGCGTACTCTTGGTTTTATAGTACTCGTGCGTATTACTGGTATATTTGCTCGACGTCTTTTCAGATTTATCGAAGCGGAAACTTATGCAGAGTCATCTGGTTGACTTGCCAGAAATGAACACCCATAATTTTAACCTTTGTGGCTACTATTTGATATGATGTATATGCAAAGGAAAGATAAATAAAGGATCTCCACCAGAAGGCAGGCAGGAGTGCAGAAAAGAAGAGCCGGAAACCCTCTGAAGGGCGCAGTTCATCGAAGCATTAATACATCCTGATTTTTCTTGACGTCTGTCTCACCCATACGCTTTTCTTCGTGGCTGCCGGTTTCTTGGGTGCAAAAATGCAGATGAAATTCCTAGCAGAAGATGGGCGTGAAGGAAGGTTCTTCACCAGGAGCCCACCAGTTCAATAAGGCACTGGTCTATGTATCGCGGTGTGCACGCGATACATGACATACACTTTCTCCAACAGCCACCGTCACACTCACACGCACAATTGACGGCAACCCTTCTGTTTCGTGCTCAGTGGGTAAATTGCCCCCCCCTCCTCTATTTTTTCCGCGTGAATTCTTTCATCCGTGTTGTAGCAGGAAAGCTCAAATTTTAACGAACGATACCTGAAGCAGAAAATAGTTTCCACAAATGAATAATTTTATTGTGCAGACTTTGGCGGCGAGAAAGCCCCAGTTCAGTGACGTGCAAATTTACATAATAGCTAACTCATGAATACCTAAAAGAGAGACTGATTAAAGAAAAGAAAAAAGAAACCACTTTTTTCTTTCAATAAGAGCTCAGCACTTGTCAATAAACCTGTGCCGTGATGAAAAGGAAATTAAAAAAATTTACTGACAAAAATTAGGGAATGAACAGCAAACATCCGATGAGATCCAAATAAAAGTTAATTCATTTTATTGAAATAAACAAAAAAAAATGTTCAAATAAATAACAGGATGATTTGGCCAGAGAGAGTAGGACAGTCTGTTTTCTGTGGTGTTGAGGAGGGCCAAACATATCGTTCATTGAGGGTAAGAGAACTCATGGCAGCGTATACCATGGACCCTCTGTCTTTACCCAAATTTATAAGTATACAGTACATAATAATTATTGCCACTTTATGAGAAATTCAAGTTTACCCGTTAATTTACTGTAATTTTTCTCGATTTTTACAAGAAAAAAGAGACAGTCCGGGAAAAATTATATGCCCTTGATAATGCAGACAAAATACAGTATTTTTGAATGCGTAAAAATATACTCTGAGACACCAGTTTATTAGGTACACTTACCTTCATAACATAACTGGTTCATTCCAAAACGTAAGACGGCACGGTGTGCGGTATAAATCAAGCGCACCAGCTCGTCGAGCATGAGTCAAGGTCCGATTGAGGATCAGAATGAACAAAACGAGTTATCTGAGCAACTTTGAACGTAACGCGATAGTGGCACTATTCATGACGATTCGACCATTTCCCAACTGGTCTTTCTCCAGGGGTTTTCACGCACAGCCGTAGCAAGGGTTTACCGTGAATGGTGTGACATACACTGAAGAGCAATTGAATTAGAGATACCTGTCTAGTAACGTGTAGCACCACCTTTCGCCCTGATGACGGCAGCGATTCGTCTCGGCATGGACTCGACAACACACCGGAAGCGTTGGGAAGCCATACGGATCCACTACCCCTGAACAAGCTCCCACAGTTTACGAAGATTTGATTGACGGGGGTCAGAGCCTCGCACATCTCTCTCGATGGCATCTCAGATGTGCTCGATGGGATTGAGGTCAGGTCATCTAGCTGGCCAAGAAAGCGAGGTAACGTCCAACCATTCGGATACAATTCGGGAGCGATGGCACGGTGCATTGTCTTGTTGCAGGATGAGGTCCCCAGTGAGATGTTGAAGACACACAAAAGGGAGCAATTGGTCGTCCAGGATATCCCGGTAACGTTGACCTTTGAAGGACGATGTCACACGTACCAGGGGCCCCATTTCAGTCCACGTAAACAGTCCCCAGACGAGAACGCCACCCCCACCAGCTTGAAGAGTACCCTGCTGGCAAGAAGGATCCGTCGCTTCATGTAGTTTGCGCGGCACTCGTATCCTCCCATCCGCATGTACCAACGTGAATCTCGACTCATCAGTCCAAGCAACATTTTCCCACAAGTCTAGGGTCCAGTGGCAAAGTTCCCGCGCCCATGCTAATCTTTGCGCCCTGTGATGTGCGGTCAGCAGCGGTATCCTCGTGGGGCAATGGCTTCTTTACCCCATAGCGAGGAGATGGTTCTGGATGGTGTGGCTGTTTACACGTTTTTGTGCACCAGCGTTAAATTGCCGAGTGATTTCTTGCCCTGTGGTCCGTCTATCCGCTGTTACAATGCATGCTAGCCGACGATGACCCCGTTCATCCGCACGCTGTTGCCCACGGCAGTTGGCCCTTGCAGAGATGGTTTTACCGGATTCGATGTACTCATGGTGCACCGTGACACAGTGGCTCGTGAAAATCCCAGTGCCTGCACGACTTCCGAGATGGAGTGACCCATTCGTCGGGCCCCGACAATTTGCCCACGATCAAATGCGCTTAGATGAAATACTGCGTCCGACTCTTACTGATTAACGTCGCATCACTCTTTATATTGTTGGATCGCTGCATACGTCATGTCGTTTCCGTTTACAGGGCCGCCCACAGCGCCACATTTGCATAACGCCAGCCGTCTCTAATTCAATTGCTCTTCAGTGTACAAAAAAACTTGTAGCAATCTGCAATCCTATGGATGAAAACAGCTGGTGGGTCAGAGAGGTCAAAAGAGACTGACGACATGGTCAGATACGTGATGCGTTTGGAGATGACCCTCGGCACACCAATGTTGAGTTCTGCCGTGATTTTTCGGGTTGTAGCTAGTCTGTTTGCTTACACGATTCTCGCCAGTATCCTTTGACCCTCTGATCCGATACCAGTTGTTTTCTTCGACAGAATTGCTAGCCGATTGCTGGAAGTTTTTTGTGTATCTTACCATTCACGGTAAACTTTTGTTACATTGTTTATGAAAAGATACGGGCGTTTGGGGATGCTTGAACTGGCACGCATAGCGTCAGCTATCATAACATGTTCAAAGTCGCTCAGATCACTTGTTTTTCTCATTTCGAACCTTAAGCCAACGTTAATAGGTGCATTTCACCAGCCCCCCCACCACGGAATTTTTTAATTTTTCAGACACCATTCGTTTGTACCACGTATGAACCGAAATGAACTCGGTTTTTTTCGTTTGAACCGCAAAAGTTTTGGAGATATTTAAAAAACAAAGTGGGGTGGCTGGTGAAACGATAGCCCCCCCCCCACCATGGAATTTTTAAATTTTTTTTGCGCCATTCGTTTGTACCACGTATGAACCGGAATGAACTCAATTTTTTTCGTTTGAACCGCAATAGTGTTTGAGTTATTTAAAAAACAAAGTGGGGGGGCTGGTGAAATGGTACCCCCAAAAAATAGATATTTCAAATTTCAGCATAGCCATTCGTTAATAAATCGTATGAACCGGAATGAACTCCATTTTCATCGTTTGAACCACAATAGTTTTTGAGATATTTAACAAATAATATTGAGAATTTGCATATAAATATAGGAGGCCGACCATTTCACCAGTCCCCCCACCATGGAAATTCAAAATTTCGAAATAGCCATTCGTTAGTAAATCGTATGAACCGGAATGAACTCCATTTCTATCGTTTGAACCGCAATAGTTTTTGAGATATTTAAAAAATAATATTGAGAATTTGCATATATACAGAATTTCCATATATATATATATGGATATTTTGAAATTCCATATATATATATATGGAAATTCAAAATTTCAAAATAGGCATTCGTTAGCAAATCGTGTAAACTGAAAAGAACTCCATTTTCATTGTTTGAACCGCAATAGTTTTTGAGATATTTAAAAAATAATGTTACAGGCCTATCATTTCACCCCCCTTCATCATGGAAATTCAAAATTCCAAAATAGCCATTCGTTAATAAATCGTATGAACAGGAATGAACTCCATTTTTATCGTTTGAACCGCAATAGTTTTTGAAATATTTAAAAAATAATAGAATTTACATATACGCACAGAGACCGACCATTTCACCAGCCCCCCACCCCCATGGAAATTCAAAATTTCAAAATAGCCATTCGTTAGCAAATCGTATGAACCGAAAATAACTCCATTTTCATCGTTTGAACCGCAATAGTTTTTGAGATATTTAAAAAAGAATGTCACAGGCCTACACCATTTACCCCCCCCTTCATCATGGAAATTCAAAATTCCGAAATAGCCATTCGTTAGTAAATCGTATGAACAGGAATGAACTCCATTTTTATCGTTTGAACCGCAATAGTTTTTGAGATATTTAAAAATTAATATTGAGATTTTGCATATACACAGAGAAACCGACCATTTCACCAGCCCCCCACCATGGAAATTCAAAATTTCAAAATAGCCATTCGTTAGCAAATCGTATGAACCGAAAAGAACTCCATTTTCATCGTTTGAACCGCAATAGTTTTTGAGATATTTAAAAAATAATGTTACAGGCCTATCATTTCACACACCCCCCCTTAATCATGGAAATTCAAAATTCAGAAATAGCCATTCGTTAGTAAATCGTATGAACAGGAATGAACTCCATTTTTATCGTTTGAACCGCAATAGTTTTTGAAATATTTAATAAATAATAGAATTTACATATACGCACAGAGACCGCCCATTTCACCAGCCCCCCACCCCCATGGAAATTCAAAATTTCAAAATAGCCATTCGTTAGCAAATCGTATGAACCGATAATAACTCCATTTTCATTGTTTGAACCGCAATAGTTTTTGAGATATTTAAAAAAGAATGTCACAGGCCTACACCATTTACCCCCCCCCTTCATCATGGAAATTCAAAATTCCGAAATAGCCATTCGTTAGTAAATCGTATGAACTCCATTTTTATCGTTTGAACCGCAATAGTTTTTGAGATATTTAAAAAATAATATTGAGATTTTGCATATATACAGAGAAACCGACCATTTCACCAGCCCCCCACCATGGAAATTCAAAATTTCAAAATAGCCATTCGTTAGCAAATCGTATGAACCGAAAAGAACTCCATTTTCATCGTTTGAACCGCAATAATTTTTGAGATATTTAAAAAAGAATGTTACAGGCCATTTTATCCCCCCTCCCCCCTCATCATGGAAATTTAAAATTCCGAAATAGCCATTCGTTAGTAAATCGTATGAACTGGAAAAGAACTCCATTTTCATCGTTTGAACCGCAATAATTTTTGAGATATTTAAAAAGAATGTTACAGGCCATTTCATCCCCCCTCCCCCTCATCATGGAAATTTAAAATTCCGAAATAGCCATTCGTTAGCAAATCGTATGAACAGGAATGAACTCCATTTTTATCGTTTGAACCGCAATAGTTTTTGAGATATTTAAAAAATAATATTGAGAATTTGCATATATACAGAGAGACCGACCATTTCACCAGCCCCCCCACCATGGAAATTCAAAATTTAAAAATAGCCATTCGTTAGCAAATCGTATGAACCGAAAAGAACTCCATTTTCATCGTTTGAACCGCAATAACTTTTGAGATATTTAAAAAAGAATGTTACAGGCCATTTCATCCCCCTCCCCCCCCTCATCATGGAAATTTAAAATTCCGAAATAGCCATTCGTTAGTAAATCGTATGAACTGAAAAGAACTCCATTTTCATCGTTTGAACCGCAATAATTTTTGAGATATTTAAAAAAGAATGTTACAGGCCATTTCATCCCCCCTCCCCCCCTCATCATGGAAATTTAAAATTCCGAAATAGCCATTCGTTAGTAAATCGTATGAACTGAAAAGAACTCCATTTTCATCGTTTGAACTGCAATAATTTTTGAGATATTTAAAAAAGAATGTTACAGGCCATTTCATCCCCCATCCCCCCTCATCATGGAAATTCAAAATTCCGAAATAGCCATTCGTTAGCAAATCGTATGAACTGAAAAGAACTCCATTTTCATCGTTTGAACCGCAATAATTTTTGAGATATTTAAAAAAGAATGTTACAGGCCATTTCATCCCCCTCCCCCTCATCATGGAAATTCAAAATTCCGAAATAGCCATTCGTTAGCAAATCGTATGAACTGAAAAGAACTCCATTTTCATCGTTTGAACCGCAATAATTTGTGAGATATTTAAAAAAGAATGTTACAGTCCATTTCATCCCCCTCCCCCCTCATCATGGAAATTTGAAATTCCGAAATAGCCATTCGTTAGCAAATCGTATGAACAGGAATGAACTCCATTTTTATCGTTTGAACCGCAATAGTTTTCGAGATATTTAAAAAATAATATTGAGAATTTGAACTGAAAAGAACTCCATTTTCATCGTTTGAACCGCAATAATTTTTGAGATATTTAAAAAAGAATGCTACAGGCCATTTCATCCCCCCTCCCCCCTCATCATGGAAATTCAAAATTCCGAAATAGCCATTCGTTAGCAAATCGTATGAACTGAAAAGAACTCCATTTTCATCGTTTGAACCGCAATAATTTTTGAGATATTTAAAAAAGAATGTTACACGCCATTTCATCCCCCTCCCCCTCATCATGGAAATTTGAAATTCCGAAATAGCCATTCGTTAGCAAATCGTATGAACAGGAATGAACTCCATTTTTATCGTTTGAACCGCAATAGTTTTTGAGATATTTAAAAAATAATATTGAGAATTTGCATATATACAGAGAGACCGACCATTTCACCAGCCCCCCCCCCCCCACCATGGAAATTCAAAATTTAAAAATAGCCATTCGTTAGCAAATCGTATGAACCGAAAGTAACTCTATTTTCATCGTTTGAACCGCAGTAGTTTTTGAGATATTTAAAAAAGAATGTCACAGGCCTACACCATTTACCCCCCCCCCTTTCATCATGGAAATTCAAAATTTCAAAATAGCCATTCGTTAGCAAATCGTATGAACCGAAAAGAACTCTATTTTCATCGTTTGATCCGCAATAATTTTTGAGATATTTAAAAAAGAATGTTACAGGCCATTTCATCCCTCCTCCCCCCTCATCATGGAAATTTAAAATTCCGAAATAGCCATTCGTTAATAAATCGTATGAACTGAAAAGAACTCCATTTTCATCGTTTGAACCGCAATAATTTTTGAGATATTTAAAAAAGAATGTTACACGCCATTTCATCCCCCTCCCCCCTCATCATGGAAATTTGAAATTCCGAAATAGCCATTCGTTAGCAAATCGTATGAACAGGAATGAACTCCATTTTTATCGTTTGAACCGCAATAGTTTTTGAGATATTTAAAAAATAATATTGAGAATTTGCATATATACAGAGAGACCGACCATTTCACCAGCCCCCCCCCCCCATGGAAATTCAAAATTTAAAAATAGCCATTCGTTAGCAAATCGTATGAACCGAAAGTAACTCTATTTTCATCGTTTGAACCGCAGTAGTTTTTGAGATATTTAAAAAAGAATGTCACAGGCCTACACCATTTACCCCCCCCCCTTTCATCATGGAAATTCAAAATTTCGAAATAGCCATTCGTTAGCAAATCGTATGAACTGAAAAGAACTCCATTTTCATCGTTTGAACCGCAATAATTTTTGAGATATTTAAAAAAGAATGTTACAGGCCATTTCATTCCCCCTCCCCCTCGTCATGGAAATTTAAAATTCCGAAATAGCCATTCGTTGGCAAATCGTATGAACTGAAAAGAACTCCATTTTCATCGTTTGAACCGCAATAATTTTTGAGATATTTAAAAAAGAATGTTACAGGCCATTTCATCCTCCCTCCCCCCTCATCGTGGAAATTTAAAATTCCGAAATAGCCATTCGTTAGTAAATCGTATGAACAGGAATGAGCTCCATTTTTATCGTTTGAACAGCAATAGTTTTTGAGATATTTAAAAAATAATATTGAGAATTTGCACATATACAGAGAGACTGACCATTTCACCAGCCCCCCACCCCCATGGAAATTCAAAATTTCAAAATAGCCATTCGTTAGCAAATCGTATGAACCGAAAGTAACTCTATTTTCATTGTTTGAACCGCAGTAGTTTTTGAGATATTTAAAAAAGAATGTCACAGGCCTACACCATTTACCCCCCCTTTCATCATGGAAATTCAAAATTTCAAATTAGCCATTCGTTAGCAAATCGTATGAACCGAAAATAACTCTATTTTCATCGTTTGAACCGCAATAATTTTTGAGATATTTAAAAAAGAATGTTACAGGCCATTTCATCCCTCCTCCCCCCCTCATCATGGAAATTTAAAATTCCGAAATAGCCATTCGTTAGTAAATCGTATGAACTGAAAAGAACTCCATTTTCATCGTTTGAACCGCAATAATTTTTGAGATATTTAAAAAAGAATGTTACAGGCCATTTCATCCCCCCTCCCCCCTCATCATGGAAATTCAAAATTCCGAAATAGCCATTCGTTAGCAAATCGTATGAACTGAAAAGAACTCCATTTTCATCGTTTGAACCGCAATAATTTTTGAGATATTTAAAAAAGAATGTTACAGGCCATTTCTTCCCCCCCTCATCATGGAAATTTAAAATTCCGAAATAGCCATTCGTTAGTAAATCGTATGAACTGAAAAGAACTCCATTTTCATCGTTTGAACCGCAATAATTTTTGAGATATTTAAAAAAGAATGTTACAGGCCATTTCATCCCCCCTCCCCCCTCATCATGGAAATTCAAAATTCCGAAATAGCCATTCGTTGGCAAATCGTATGAACTGAAAGAACTCCATTTTCATCGTTTGAACCGCAATAATTTTTGAGATATTTAAAAAAGAATGTTACAGGCCATTTCATCCCCCTCCCCCCCTCATCATGGAAATTTAAAATTCCGAAATAGCCATTCGTTAGTAAATCGTATGAACAGGAATGAGCTCCATTTTTATCGTTTGAACAGCAATAGTTTTTGAGATATTTAAAAAATAATATTGAGAATTTGCACATATACAGAGAGACCGACCATTTCACCAGCCCCCCACCCCCATGGAAATTCAAAATTTCAAAATAGCCATTCGTTAGCAAATCGTATGAACCGAAAAAGAACTCCATTTTCATCGTTTGAACCGCAATAGTTTTTGAGATATTTAACAAATAATGTTACAGGCCTACCATTTCACCCCCCCTCATCATGGAAATTCAAAATTCCGAAATAGCCATTCGTTAGTAAATCGTATGAACAGGAATGAACTCCATTTTTATCGTTTGAACCGCAACAGGTTTTTTTATTGGAGATTTAACGACCACCGTGAGCAACTCAATGGGCTATAAGCAGTCGCCCGTCCCTAATTCACTGACACTGGTTCCAGGGAAGGGAGAGAGCCAGTGCCGTGAAACAAACACAACATTCATGCCTCACCGGGATTCGAACCCGGACCCTGTTCGAACGAATGATCAGAGTCCGTCGCTTAGACCACTGCGTCACCGGAGCGGCCAACAGTTTTTGATAGATTTAAAAAAAAAAAAAAAGTTTGAGAAAATTGGGGGACGACCATTGCACACACCCCCATGGAAAAATTCAAAATTTCAAAATAGCCATTCGTTAGCAAATCGTATGAACCGAGGGGAAATCCATTTTCATCGTTTGAACCACATCAGTTTTTGAGAAAAAAATAACAATATTGAGAACTTATGTATATATATATTCGAGATCGACCATCACCCCCCCTCTCACCATGTAAATTCATTAAAAATTTCAAGATAGTCATTCGTTAGTAAATGGTGTGAAACGGAATAAACGCCATTTTCATAGTTTGAATAGCAATAGTTTTGGAGATGTTTAAAAAAGAATGTTAGTAGCCCACGATTTCACCTGCCTCCCCCCCGCCCACCCCAACCTGGACATTTCCCATTTCAGGATAGCTATTCGTTAGCATGGTGTGAATCAGAAAGACCTTCTTCATCGTTCGAATCTTGATAGTTTTTGAGATATTTGTAATAAGGGTAATGGAGGATAATGAAGAAGTAATTTGTTTTGCACAAAGTCTTTCATTCGTTCCTGACATTAGCTGAAAGAACTCCCCGTTTCTAGCTTTGAACATCAGCAGTTGAAAAGACATTCCAAAAACAACGTGACGTTGCTTTATTAGTTATCGAGGACTAGTACACAGAAGAACGGAAAATAAATGGCATGATAAAACAATAAGAATAACGGTACTGGACGAGCAGCACAAAGCAGTCTGTAAAAGCCAATCAGGACATACAAAGATAAACGAAGCTGAACGAGCAGCACAAGGCAATCTGTGATAGGCGAAGCACACTGGAACAGTCACTGAGCAGAAGGAACGACGGACATGGAGATGGAGAATACATCGAACTGGAGGCTGCTTTTCATGCTCCGGGGCGCAGCATGAAAAGCAGAAAACGAGGTGCAACAGATAACACTTGCAAAGATGGCATGGTGTAGGTAACAGTATGGGACAATCAATTAGCATGAGGCAAAGCAATAACGGTAAGTATCTGACGAGATGAGTCACACTGGATGAGCAAGTAACGTAGCACAACAGTAGAAGGTATGCTGAGGCACATGGCATGACATAAGACAAATACTCGACGAGACAGGAAAAACAAACCCACGGAACACCTGAAAAAACTAACTGGGTGCGAACAGCAACATAGGGCAATCCAGGACAATGACGAAAGGTATAAGAGAAGAATCGCGCATAACAATGCACACAGGAAGAAGCTCTGTGAACAAAACGATGTGACGGGTTCACGGAAGTAGGCACCGGGCGGATGTTTGAAAGAACCGAGATGTGGAGAAAACATGGCGGTACATAGGATACAACGGAAAGAAAAAGGTTGGGTAAAACGCAAAACAGAAACATGCAAAGGAGTAAGACGGAACAGCAGCAAGGCAAAGACGGCAGGAAGCGAAACATCATGCAAGTGCAGACAGAAACTAATCGGTCAGAACCAGATCAATGAGGCGATTTTGAGTATCACCAAGGTAGCAATTAAGAAAACTTTAATAACGAAATATCTCAGGGGTAAGATCTCGTGAGGTCAACGAAAACGTGGAGGAAGCAGCGAATATCCTCGATCATATTCGAGTAATCAGCTGGATCATGTGAGTCAAGAAGGGGATCCAAACCAGCGTCACAAGAAGAGGCAAAGAACAAGGGTTGGCAGCATCTGGGAAGAGAATCTTCGAATACCCAGGGACAGCTTGGAGGCGAGCGACAATTGCAGTGGAAACGAAGGGAGTACCAATAAGTTCGGCGAAAGCAGCAACAGTAGAATTAGGAGCGGAACCTGAAGAACGATGAAGAGAAGGCTGAGCGACTGCGGTTCGCTTAGTACGAGTCTCTCGATTAGAGCGACGACGGCACTTCTTATTAGAAGCAGTACCAACAGGGACGTGGTGATGAAGAAGGAGTAACCGACAGCAAGTGAGAAGTCTGACAAGGAAGATATGGATCATGTGCGCATAACGCAAGCAAAGAGGCAACTGATGGGGCAACAGGAGCTGGTGAAGGTGAGGCTTCACACAAATCCAGAAGAGTAGCTGTGCTGGAAAGCGGGGACCCATCACGGGACAAGAAATCGAAAGGAAGGCAACAATACTAGAGGCATCAGAAGAGCTCGGAGAAGGTGAAACGGGCGGAGAGCACACCGGAGTACTGGAACGGCTAAAGAAAGGATGAGCGTCTGAGGGTGGCGAGGCTGACGTACACAGCGAAGATGATGGAGCAGAGAATCCCGTGGTTGGGATTGACGAGGTGACGTGCGAAAACAAAGAAGGCAGCACCTGAGCAGGCGGAGAAAGGTCGGCAACGGGATGTGACAAAGCACAGACAACAGACGACGAAGAAGAAAGCAAGACAGACGAAGGCACCGAAGCAGGAGCAGTAGATCCAGATGTATCCACAAGAGGCAACACTAGTGGAGAAGGAAAAAGACCTGCAGAGGAAGGCAACGACACTCGAGATGAAGACTAAGAAGGTGGAAGCGAAACAAGTGCAGGCGTGGTGACCGGAAGTGAAGAAGTGGGTTCTGTGATGGGCACTTGAGCAGCCGTTGAGGAAGAACAAGAAGAGGTGAGCGGACACTGCAAGCGATGATGACCAGGCGTTTTACATGAGAAGCAATGATACGCAGTGAACACGTTTATAACGACATTGTGATGAACACAAAGCACCTGGAAAGCAGTGGGGCAGGAAGTAATGGAGTCCATATCAGGGAAGAGAACTAAGGCTTGGCGTCGGAAGCCTAAATAAGGACGATCACCTTGATCGGCGGAAAGCGCGCGAATAACACAAACAATGCGCCCACACCGAGAAAGAAATGCATGTAAAACCGTCGTCGGGGCTGACGTTCGCAAACGGAGGACTTTGCTATGACATTTGTTACAGTTCAAACAGTGGGTTACGAAGATACTGCAATATCGGAAAGTATGTTTAAAATTAATCCCGCGGATGCTGACTGACCAATATAAGGAAGAATGTATGGGTTGGAGTTTGAACCACTTGCTGCGTTACAAGGCAGAGGGTGATGCATTTATATCGCGCATAGTGGCAGGTGACGAATCGCGGTGCCACCACATTGAGCCATCCAGCAAACCAGCGAGCATGCAATGGAAACATCCCGGACCACCAAAACACATAAAATTCAAGTCACAGGACTCTGCCGGGGAGGTTATGCTGACCGCATTTTTTGACCATGAAGGGCTTTTGTTGGTGGACTTTAAAGAGCCTCACGTGAACAGCAATGCCAACCACTACATCGACACAGTGGACAAGCTGCATAAAGCAATCAAGAATGGGTGACCTGGCATGCTTTCGCGTGGTGTGATTCCGTTGCACACATTATGCAGGATGCGTTAGCACGGAAAGGGTGAGAGGTTCTGCACCACCCAGCCTATAGCCCGGATCTGTCAACATGTGACTTTCATGTTGACAGATCCAAATGGTTCAAGGAGAAACTAAAGTTCCTCTTTCCAGACGGTATGCGTCGTCTTTCCCAGCAATGGGATGCGTCGTCTTTCCAAGCAATGGGATGCGTGTTAATTCTGCCACACCTGCGGATGTAACTCTTCGTTCGTTTATATATATATATATATATATATATATATATGGAATGCAAGGTCAGGTGATGCGTAACATCAAAGCCTCTCCTTGACAAATGTCAACCGCGCCTTCTCGTGGTGCATCCTGTTCCCACTAAAGGGGCTCTGACGACCGCCAATAGCGGTATAACTATACCATCGGGATTAGAGGAAATGCTATCCCACACTCACCAACCCGCTTGGCCAGTGTGGTGAGTTATGGCCAAACCCCTCCAACATGACTCTACAACTTAAATCTTGGCCCTCAGTCTCCGGCAGCTCGAATGTACCTGGCCAAGGCTGCGGCCAGTGCGACATGAACGCAGAGGGTGCTAAGAATCCTTGGAGGACCGGACTAGGCTGCCATCTGATACTGACCTTGGTTACTTACAATGGATGCTCCCTATCTCCTGATTCAAGGCTTCTTGAATTGGAAGAGGAACTACAAAGGATCAAGTGGGACATCGTGGGGCTAAGTGAGGTAAGGAGAAAAGGAGAAGATCTCATTGAACGGAAAAGTGGACATCTCCTCTACTATCGTGGGACACATACTGGCAGAACTAGTGGTGTTGGATTTATAATAAACAAGAAACTGAAGGATAAAGTTGTAGAAGTTGAAAGTTCCTCTGACAGAGGTGCACGATTCGTTATCCAACTCTCGAGAAGATACCAGGCTCAGATTATGCAAACTTATGCACCCACCACAAATCATCCTGAAGAAGAAATTGAAGAATTTTATGAGGAAATTCGTCATCTAAATAATAAAGGTAAGCAGCACTTGAAGATCATTATGGGAGATTTTAATGCAAAAATAGGGCAACGGCAACAGAATGAAACTTCAGTAGGTAAATTCGGTCACGGCAACAGAAACCAGCGTGGAAATACTCTCCTTGAGTTAGTAGACGCAGAAGGGTTTTACATCTTGAACTCCGTCTTCAAGAAAAAGCCACACAGGAAATGGACATGGAGACATCCAAATGGGACGACAAGTGAAATTGATTTTATTATGTGTAACAAAAAATTCGTCATAGAAGACTGCAGTGTACTAAACAAGTTCAACACAGGTAGTGACCATAGATTGGTGAGATGTAAGATGCACCTCAACACTAAACTCGAACGTGGCAAGCTCATAAGACAAACAAAATCTATTGACATAACCAACCTTAAAAAACACCATAATACTTTCAAGTTAGAACTGAAGAACAGGTTCTCTGCTTTAGAAGGCCTAACATCGGAAGAAGTGGATATTTCTGAAGTTAACAGAAAAGTAACCAAAGCTCTTATGGAAACAGCAACAAAATTAACTGGGTCTAAGAACAAGTTGCATGTGAACAAATTATCAGGAAAAACCAAAATGTTGATGCAAAAAAGAAGAGAGATGAGGACAACTAAAGAAGATGTGACTTCCAAAGTGGAATATATAGAGCTATGCAAGACAGTACAAAAAATTATCACTAAAGACGTAAGGAAATTCAACTGCGAACTAGTGAGGAAAGCAATTGAAAACAACCAAAGCCTAAAGATAGCAAAGCGACATCTCAGTAAGGGAAAAAACAGATTATGGCACTGAGCAAAGAAAATGGTTCTGTAACAAGAAATAGAGGCGAAATTTTGACAAGAGTGAAAGATTTCTACTCCAAATTATATGAAAGGGGTGATACATGTTCTCCAGACATCATGAAAGGTACCAGTACCAGAGTTCTTCCAGTCCTTCCAGCAGAAGTTGCGCATGCAATCAAGAACATGAAGCGGGGGAAAACTCCAGGAGAAGATGGAATTACTGCAGACACCATACAAGAAGCAAGTGGAGAAATCGAAACAGTACTCGCCCAAATTTTCACTCGATGCCTTAATGAAGGAAAGATTCCTGAGGATTGGAACAACGCTACAATGATCCTGCTACATAAAAAAGGTGACATTGAGGATCTCAGGAACTACAGACCTATCAGCCTCCGATCAGTGGTTTATAAAATCTTCACTAAAGTTCTTTCACACCGCTTAAAGGTAACACTGAACATGGCTCAACCGAGAGAACAAGCTGGATTCAGGAGTGGCTACAGCACAATAGATCATATCCACGTACTGAGAGAACTAATTGAAAGAGCGAGGGAATATGAACTTCCATTGTGCATGGCTTTTATCGATTATGAAAAAGCCTTTGATTCGGTGAAACCATCAGCAGTTGCAATGGGTCTGAAATCCTGCGGTATTGAAGATGCATACATTAATATTATTAATAACATCTATGAAAATGCAAGTGCAAAGATTAGGCTGTTTGAGAATACAGCACACATAAAAATTGGAAAGGGAGTGAGACAAGGTGACACCATATCTCCCAAACTCTTTAATGCCACATTGGAAAATGTCTTTCAATCACTGAACTGGGAAAATAAAGGGATAAAGATTAATGGAGATTATCTAACTCACCTTCGTTTTGCCGATGACGTAGTCATTTTTGCAACTACCCCATCAGAGCTGCAGAGTATGATCCAAGAACTTGATGACAAGAGTAAAGAAGTGGGATTAAAAATGAACTTTCAGAAGACAAAAGTAATGTACAATGCTTTTACAAGAAATGAAGATTTATCGATTGATGGAGAAAAGCTGGAGATACAAGTTACGTACGTTATCTTGGACAGCAGATATCAAGTGAGGGTCACATTGATGGAGAAATTAATCAGCGTATAAAACTTGCCTGGAGAGCTTTTTGAAGAAACATCATAATTTTTAAGAGCAATATGCCATTATGTCTTAAAAGAAAAGTGTTTGATCAATGCATCCTTCCAGTGCTTACGTATGGTGCAGAGACGTGGACCTTAACTAAAAGAGACATACAAAGGCCGCAGACAACTCAAAGCAGCATGGACAGGTGCATGCTTGGTGTAACCAGGAGAGATAAGAAGAGGAACTTGTGAATCCGAAAAATGACGAGAGTGGAAGACATCATGATCAGAGTAAAATCCCTGAAATGGCAATGGGCTGGACATACTGCCAGAAGGACAGACCATCGATGGACAGCCGAAATTATAGATTGGATTCCAAGGGACAGGAAAAGACCCAGAAGAAGACCACATGGGAGATGGGTGGATGAAATTCGAAAGTATGCGGGAGTGACATGGAAGAGACTGGCACAAGACAGACCGTTGTGGAGAAAATTTGGGGAGACCTTCGTCCAGCAGTGGATTGATAATGGTTGACAATGATATATATATATCATCATCATTGCCAACTGCTTTGAATCCACTACTGGATGAAGGTCTCCCAAGTTTCTTCCACAATTGTCTGTCTTGAGCGTGTCTCCTCGATGACACACCTCTATGCTTTCGAATTTCATCCATCAATCTACCATAGGGTCTTCTTCTGGGTCTTTTCCTGTCCCTCGAAATTCATTCTAAAATTTCGGTTTTCCGTCGGTGGTCGTTCTTCTAGCAACATGTCATGCCCTCACCATTTCAGTGATTTCATTCTGGTCATGATGTCGTCAACTCTTGTCGTTTTCCTTATCCATGAGTTCCTCTGCTTATCTTTCCTGTTTACACCAAGCATGATTCTCTCCAGGGCTTTTTGCGTTGTCTGCAGTCTTTTTTTGTCTTTTTTACGCTTTCCAACCGTAGGTTGAAGAAGCGTATATGCTTCAGCGTTTTCCGTCCGTCTGTCCGTCTGTCCGTCCGTCCGTCCGTCTGTCGGCATGATAACTCACGTAAAAATGGTTCGATTTCGATGAAATTTTAGTATGTGGTAGGGAACCCCTGGGGACAAACCCTATGGAAAATGGACAAAATGGGGTCAAAGGTTAGGACACAGGAGCGGGATCTATTCCATAGTCCTTATGCATCATAACTTACGTAAAAATGCTTCGATTGCGACAAAACGTTATCATGTTATTTCGGAGGTATACCGAACCGGTTCTGTTGAATATCATCGAAATGGGATCAAAGGTCGGGGCACAGGACCGAGATTTATTCCACAACCATTATTCTCATAACTTGAGTAATTATTTCTGGTATGTTGGAAAGCGTATCATATTCAATGCATTGCATTATTTTACTAACTTGTGTAGTTAAGGTCCATGTCTGTGCTCCATACGTAAGCACTGGCAGGATGAACTGATTAAACCCTTATCTTTTAAGACACAATGGCATACCTTTCGTAAAAATTGTACTTCTTCTTCCAAAAACTATCCATCCAAGTTTTACACGCCGATTAATTTCTTCATCAATTTTTTCCTTACTTCATATCTGCTGCCCAAGATAAATGTAGGTATCGGTTGTCTCAAGCTTTTCACCATCAATAAATAAATCTTCGTTTCTTGTAAAAGCAATATACGTCACTTTTGCCTTCTGAAAGTTCATTTTTAATTCCACTTCTTTACTCTTGTCAGCAAGTTCCTGGATCGTATTCTGCGGTTCAGAAGTCGTAGTTGCAAAAATGACAACGTCATCAGCAAAACGAACGAGATTTGAATTATCTGCATAAATATTTTTTTCTTTGTCCCAGTTCAGTAATTAAAAAATATTTTGCTATGTGGGATTAAAGAGTTTGGGAGATATGATTTTACTTTGTCACACTAGCTTTCCAATTTTTATTAGTGCTGCATCCTCAAATATCCAAACTTTTGCAATTGCATTTTCAGAGATACTATTAATAATGCTAATGTATGCATCTGCAATACCGCAGGTTTTCAAAGCAGTTGTAACTGCTGATGGTTTTACGGAATCGAAGGCCTTTTTATAATCAATAGAAGCCTTGCATAATGGGAGTTCATATTCTCTTTTTCTTTCAGTTAGTTCTCTAAGTACATGGACATGATCTTCAGTGCCGTAGTCACTCCTGAATTCAGCTTCTTTTCTTGCTTGAGCCATGTCCAGTTTTACCTTCATGCGATGTGAAAGAACCTAAGTGAAAATTTTATAAATAACTGATAGGAGGCTGATGAGCCTGTAGGTCCTGAGATCCTCAACGTCACCTTTTTTATGTAGCAGGATCATTGTACCATTATCCCAATACTCAAGAATCTTACCTTCGTTGAGACAGCTGGTGAAAACTTGGGCGAGTGAAGTTTCAATTCTTCCACTTGCTTCTTGTACACTCGTGGACAAGAAATTTGCACACCTAGAAGAAAACATGCTACAACCGCGAAACTTTGCAAATAGCTAGGGTGAGTTTGGTGCGAGTGCGCATAACCGCACACCTTGTGGTGGCGCTGCTAGCACGAACCGGCAGCCTTATAAACCGGCGTGTAGTCGATGCCCCATGAAAGAGAAAAGCACCGGCCGGCGCAAGCAAGAGTATAGAGTGACAAGAATGCCGGGTAGACACCAGAGACGTCGATGTACGCAACTTACGGGCTTTGAGAGAGGCCTGATCATCGGGCTGAAAACAGCAGGTCGGTCGGCGCGCCGTATAACCCACCACGTGGATCGTTCTGACCATACCGTCCGACTGTGTTGGGAGCAGTGGACACGTGACGGCACTGCCACACGGCGGGTGTCTCCGAACGAACCAGGAGGACCATCCGTAGAGAGGATCGACAGTTCGTACGGCAGGCACGAATAGATCCCACGAGAACCCTGTCCTCTCCCCAGGCAAATGTAGCGGCTCTTGTGTGCCAACGAGCCATTTCTTGAAGCCTCGCGGAAGCGAATCTGCGATCCCAGCGCCTCTTACGTGTTCTGCCATTAACACCGGATCATCGCCGGCTCCGTTTGCAATGGTGCCAGGCGAGAGCAACGTGGAACGCCACAGACTGGTGACGTGTGGTGTTCAGCGATTGGTGTCGGTTCGTTTTGGGGACAGAGGATCATCGTGTCCGGGTGTGGAGGTCCCGGGGTCAAAGGCACAATTCCAACCTTGCTATCGAGCGTACCACCTACTCCACTGCAGGCATTATGGTCTAGGGAGCCTTTATGGTTTATTGCCTACGATAGCCGATCAGCTCTAGTAGTAGTACGTGGATCATTGTCGGGCCAGCGGTATGTGGATGAGATCATATGGCCCCATGTGCTCCCACTCCTGGGCAGAATTCTAGGTGCGCTATACCAGCAGGATAGTGCCATCCCGCACACGGCTCGGGTTTTCTAGGACTGCCTACGTCATGTCCATACAGTTCCATGGCCTGCCCGCTCACCGAACATGTCCTCTATCGAGCATGCGTGGGACCAGTTGAAACGCCGGTTGACTCTGTGCCGCACTATCCGGGATTTGGAGCACACCGTCCAACAAGTGTGGGCCCTCTTCAGCAGGACATCAGGCGTCTGTTCGCCTCTATGCTGGACCATATTGCAACATGTATCACCGCACGAAGCGGTGCGACGCGCTATTGAAGATGACCGAACTACGTGCCACAGATGCCTCTGTAATTGTCCTGCATTAATACACACAATCGACGTGGATTAGGAACATCAAACAGAAGTCATTTCTCTTTCCACGTTTTTAAGTGAGTCACGGAAAAACTATCATCGGCCGCCACCGGGAATTGAATTCAGGGTCTTCCAGTTACGCGCTGGACATGCTACCACTGCACCGCAGCGGCCTCGAATTCTCCAGACTCACATGTGATTAATTGCCAAACCACATGGCTGGTTGCTTCTTGGAGACCCGCACAATGGTGGGGATTCCCCAAAGATGGTAAGAAGCAATTGGTGCAGTGGTAGCATGTCCAGCGAGTAACTGGAAGACCCTTGGTTCGATTTCCGTTGGCGGCCGATGATACTTTTCCCGTGACTCACTTAAAACCGTGGAAAGAGCCATGCCATCTGTTTGATGTCCCAAATCTACGTCAATTGTGTGTATTAATTATTCATTCGTATACTAGTTATTTGTTCAGTTGCTGCCTACCATCTTTGGTAGGCAGCAACTGAACAAATAGTACTGAGATTTGAATTGGCAAAATCTTCTATAGATCTAAAAATAAAATCAGTTATCTCCTGCAACATGAGGAATCTGTGATATAAATTTCTTTTGAATAGTGCGATTCTTTTTTGGCGTTGCAATTTTCACAAACGGTAATGTACGTATTTGCTCGTCGTAACAGAAAAATTCGGTAATATTAAGATACAATAAGCTGTACGTAAAAATGGTACATTCAATAGGCGTCGAAAGTGTTTCAATCTGATTTTTGAGCAACGATATGAAGCAAAATATATTTTGAAATCGGTGGAATTTGCATTTCGCTCTTGGCGGCGAAATTATGGATCAGATAAAGATTAAAATGCTAGGATCATCGTTCTCACTGTTCTAGCTTCCCAAAGCAAAAAGAGGCTGATATTAAATCAGACTTAGAGGTACACAGATAAACGTATACAGACAGATACATGTATATAGTGAAGGTATAAGTACATCCTTTAGTTTTCAAAGAACGTGCAGGAAACTTTTCCACTTTAACACGCTTCGGTCGAAAGGAAGTGCAAAGCAGATGCACCCTTAAATTTAAAACAAACATTCTTGAAATGGTCCCATCCAAACAATTGTCTTTGTACGATATTTGACTCACACAGCATCCCGTCACGTTGCTCTGCTGGCCACGCCCTTTCGAGCTCTGCATTTTGTGCTCCGCCTGTATCTAGCGCCCACCGCCGAATTAATTTGTGTTTCTCTCGTGAATGAATGTCTGCGCTCTCTTCCTAGTCATTCTTTCGAGTTGGTACATACATATTTTGCCGATATTCCTTTATAATTCATCTCGTTGGGCCTGTTTACAATTCATTTCGTTGGGCCTGTTTACAATTCATTTCGTTGGGCCTGTTTACAATTCATCTCGTTGGGCCTGTTTACAATCTGCCCATTGTGACTCGCCTTGACTTTTTGCTCTAAAACTGTCTACTGCATGTAGTAGCCTTCCTGCTGCTGTGTCTACGTTTGCCTTCCGTGTTTGCGCTCCAATCATCGTTAATGGTTCTCTGCGCTGCCTTCACCGGTGTGTGGATTACCTTCCTTGTGTTCCACCCATTGACAGTGGTTCTCTGCGCTGCCTTCTTTGGTATGCTGATCGCCTTCCTGGTGCTCCACCTTGTCATAGTGGATCTGTGTGCCCTTCGCCGTGCATTTCTACACATTGTCCATGGCCTGTGCTTCGGCTTCTAAATTCTATTTCCCTCTCACGTCACTATGTGCTGCTTCGATGACTTGTCCTCCAAGTGTGCTGGATGCGTCCCACGGCTGCTCTTCTCCTCATCCTGCTACAGATCCGTGTTCAACGTCTCCGACTTTCCTCGCGACAGCCTTGGACTCCTATATTTCACGTCAAGGTTCTACGCTTATTGCACACGTACAATGCTTTCAACTCTTAGTTTAAGTGTCAAGTTCGACGCCTTACCCAATGTCAAGTTGCACGTCTATACAGTGTATGTCTGCATTGTCGTTTCTCCCTTCCGGTGCAATTACACATTTCGCCAGCAAGCCTAAGTCCATTCTTGTATATATTTTTTCACCTGAGTTTGTTCCTCAAGTCCTATCGACTAGCCTTTCCGTTGGAGATCATAGCGTGGTCCCTATCCCCCTTGCACATTCTCCCGTTTTTCTTAATTTGTAACCTGTACCTCCGGACGTTTCCGATGAGTTTTTACATGCTTTTCCTTCTCGGTGTGGCCGCGTTCTTGGTGATATCCGCAAGATACCCGCCGCCCATGTTGATCAAGGTGATCGTCCTTATTTTGGCTTCCGCCGCCAAGACTTAGTTTTTTTCCCTGACACAGACTGTTTCTTACTGCCCCACAACTTTTCTGGTGATTTGTTGTCATCACAACGTCGCAATCAACGTATTCACTGCCTATCATTGCATCTCATGTAAACAGCCTGGTCACCATTTCTCGCAATGCCCCCTCATTTCTTCCTAGTCTTCTTCAACGGCTGCTCAAGATCCCGTCACAGAACCTCTTTCTTCGCTTCCAGTCACCACGCTTTCGCCTGATCCGTTCACACCTTCTTAGTCTCCATCTCCATCATCTGCCTCCGTTGGTCTTTTTCCTTCCTCGCCAGCATCGTCTGTTGTGGGTACATCTGGATCTACTGCTCCTGTTTCGGTGCCTTCGTCTCTATTTCTTTCTTTTTCATCGTCTGATGTTTGCGCTTTGTCACATCCTGTTGCTGCACCTTCTCCGCCTGTTCAGGTGCTGCCTTCTTTGTTTTCGCAAGTCACTTCGTCTATCCCGATCCCGGGATTTTCTGCTCCACCATCGCCGCTGCGTACGTCGGCTTCGCCACCCTCAGACGCTCATCTTTCCTCCACTGGTTCCAGTACTCCGGTGTGCTCTCCGCCCTTTTCACCTTCTCGGGGCTCTTCTGATGCTTCTAGTGCCGTTGTCTTTGTTTCACCTTCTGGTCGCCATGATCGGTTCCCGCTCTTTCGCACAGCTCCTCTTCTAGACTCGTTTGAAACCCCACCCTCCCCGGGTTCTGTTGTTCCTGCAGTTACCTCTTTACATGTGTCATCCGACTTTGTACCCTATTCACCTCGCCAGATTCCCGAGACGCCGCCTGTTGTTCCTTCTACGTCGTCTCGTCCTCTTCGTCAACATTTCCCTACTGGTATTGCTCCTAATAAGAAGCGTCGTCATCGGTCTAATCGCAAGATTCGCGCTAAGCGTGCCGCTGTGGTTATGTCTCCTCCTCATCGTTCTTCGCAAGGCTCCGCTCCTGATCCTGCTGCCGTCACTTTTGCTCGCGTTCTTGACAGTCCCTCTGTTGTGCCTGATCTTGTTGCTCGCCTTCAAGTTGTTCCCGAGTTTACGCAGACTCTTTCTCTAGATGCCGCTTTCCCATTGTTCTTTGACTCTTCTCACGATGCTCCACTTAATCACTTTATTGCTTCCAACGATCCGGCAGTTTACTCATCTCTGGTTGACAATCTTAGCGCTTTTTACTTTGCATTTTTTCACCTTTCGGGCTCTTACCCGGAAGTTGAATGTTACTATGGTTGTCTTGACCACTTCATTTGTCATGCCCAACATCGTCTCCTTCTTCGGTGTCCACCTGATTAGCTCCTGTGTGGTTTTGTTTGATGATTGATTTCTGTTGTGTTTTCTTAGCTATGTTTCTCCCTGTCTCTTTGAGCCCTTGTTGTTTCGTTCTCCTCTTTGTGAAGTGTTTTCTCTCGTGCCTCGTTTTTTTCCCCTCATCATTCTGCTTTGTGACCTTTTTCTGTGTGTTTTGTCTTACGATGTCCTGCCTGCATCCGCTTTACATGACCATCACCAACTGCCTCGCACCGTTCGTTCTGCTTGTTTTTCTGTGGTTCAAGCATGCCCCCTGCCCGATTTTCACGGAGTGCCATGTGTTGCTTCCTACCCTGCTATGTTTTGTATAGTATGTCTAACTGCCATGCCACTGTTAGACAGAAAATGCCAATTTTAAAGAAAGTAATAGTTTTTCCTTAATGTTTTTCTTTTCAATGTGGCATAAGTACCATTATTTCTCTTTTTATCGGAGGATGGCGCCCAATAACCACAGATGGTTTGTTTGTTTGTTTGATTGGAGGTTTAACGACCACCGTGAGCAACTCAATGGGCTATAAGCAGTCGCCCGTCCCTAATTTAGGGTCACTGGTTCCAGGGAAGGGAGAGAGCCAGTGCTTAAGACAAACACAACATCCATGCCTCACCGGGATTCGAACCCGGACCCCTTTCGGACGAATGATCAGAGGCCATCGCTTAGACCACTGCGCCACCGGGGCGGCAACCACAGATGGACAGCAATAATTTCGCACCAATAATTTTGTTTTTTCCTTAAAAGGAAGAAGGAATAGTTCCTGGGTTTTCTACTCATCATGTTGCTCCGTGGTTCCAGGTATGGTGCTTTCTCTATTTGCTGACTCAGCCGTTCCTCTGCTCAGTGACTGTTCCCTGTGTGCTTCGCCTCGTGTTGTATCTGCCACCGACTACAGAGCACGATTGTAATGTAACAGACTGCTTTGTGCCTCTGCCATGCTCCGTTTCTTTCTGTGATGCCTTGTACTGTATGTTTACTACAGACTGGATTGCGTCGTTTGTTTCCGCTCCGAGATTTTGGCTATTTTACTATGCCATGCATTTTCCGGTTCTCTTGTGTTCTGGTCCTTGAGACACATTGAAGAAATGTTGAAACCGTCACGTTCTTTTTGGAATGTCTTTTCAACTGCTGCGGTTCAAAGCTAGAAACGGAGAGATCTTTAATATAATGACAGGAACGAATACAAGACTTTTTGAAAATAAATTACTTCTTCATCATCCTCCATTACCCTTTATACAAATATCTCAGAAACTATCCAGATTCGAACGATAAAGATGTAGCTCCTTCCGGTTCACACGATGCTAACGAATAGCTATTCTGAAACAGGAAATGTCCGGGGGTGGGGGTGGGGGCAGCTGAAATCGTGGAACATTTTTAAACATCTCAAAAACTATCTAGGTTCAAAAAATAAACATGGAGTTTGTAAGAACGGACACATTAACGATGTTAATTCATTTCAATGATAAACATTATGTGGTTTTTTTACCAAAGAAAACATCGCAAGTTCCCAAAATGGCGACAGAGAATTCGTAAATATGTTTAATCCTTTTGGGGGGGGGGGAAGGCGAGATGTATGACAAAAGACTTCAGGTTCTCACGCCTTAGAAAGGGCGAGGACTTGTTCTACGAACTGAAAGTATCGCCAAGGACGCTGTGACTTTCACAGATACATTGTTCATTTTCACTTGGCGCCTACAAGTCTGAAATGCAGACATAGTCTTTTGTATAGTTATAACAATGTGTATTGTATTGCTACGGATGTACTACGACGATAGGATTGCTTTCTCGGAAGGAGGCACTCAATAATGTATAGCCTGAGGATAAGCGAGGAATGCGCAAGGTAGATTTAAAGGTCTAGGAGCCCGATTCCCGGAAAACGACTAGGGATGGGGCAGGTGAAGGGCGCGAGAGGTGACACGTGGCGCGAGAGGAGAGCAGCATGTTGAAGGTCAGCGCCGTCGCCCTTGAAGAAGGAGCAGCGTGAAGGGGGGCGAAGAGGTCGCTCCGAGTGGACCTGTTCGAGCAGTCTGTCTTCGGAGAGCGAAAGGTGATAGTCCTCCGATAGAAAGGAACGCGTTTGCGTGGATGGTGTGGTGGGCTCTCGGAGTCCACGGGGAAAGAGCGGGCACCGACCTAGATGAAGTAGGTCGCCGCTACAGAAGGAATCTACCCGAGTCAGGGATACCGGTAGAGTAGCTGATGATATACTACTGAATTACGGACTTAGTACAGTCCACTGAAGCATCGATTAGAGAAGGATAGCTAGAAGACTACTCCTGAAGCATCGATAAGATAGATATCTATCTAGTGTCAAGGAGACCCTAAGTTAGGACGCCAACGCAGGGTGAGATTTCTACAGAATTCGATCACTTTATCTTACGCGTTCCACGATCTTTGCCAGGTCCAGTCATAACGAGGTCACTTTCAAGAGCGAGTAATCCGCCGCCATCAAAATTCTAGTTGATGAAGAATAAGTGTTTCGTATATGTGTTAACCAAGCGTTCTTTTCAAATTATGTCTGAAAGTGGATAAACTTCCGTATAACCAGCTGTTGTCGCTCTGCCTCCCCGATTCACAGATATATATATAGTAAAGTGGGGGAGGTTTCGTTTGTTCGCTCGAACAGAGTGAGAGAGAGAGAGAGAGTGTGTGTGTTTCCGGGAAGAGTAAACGAACTCTCTGCTTGTTGTGAGAGCCCCCGCTGCGCGTGCTCCTCGGATACTTAAGTAGGAGGCGGCGCTAAGTCACGTGACGACACGTTCGCTCTTACAGAGTTTTCCCGGTTCATACGATTTACTAACGAATGGCTATTTTGAAATTTTGAAATTCCATGGGGGGGGGGGGGAATTGTCGGCTCCATATTTTCTGAATCCTTTTTTTTGTAGGTATGTCAAACTCTATTGCGGTTCAAACGATAATAATGGAGTTCTTTTCGGTTCATACGATTTTTTTTTATTGGAAGTTTAACGACCACCGTGAGCAACTCAATGGGCTATAAGCAGTCGCCCGTTCCCAATTTAGGGTCACTGGTTCCAGGGAAGGGAGAGAGCCAGTGCCGTAAGACAAACACAACATCCATGCCTGACCGGGATTCGAACCCGGACCCCTTACGGACGAAAGATCAGAGGCCAACGCCTTAGACCACTGCGCCAACGGGGCGGCCATACGATTTATTAACGAATGGCTATGAAATTTCGAATTCCATGGTGAGGGGGGTTAATGGTGTAGGCTTGTAACATCCTTTTTTCAATACCTCAAAAACTATTGCGGTTTAAACGATGAAAATGGAGTTCTTTTCGGTTCACACGATTTGCTAACGAATGGCTATTTTTAAATTTTGAATTTCCATGGGGGGGGGGGGGGGGTGAAATGGTCGGGCTCTGTATATATGCAAATTCTCAATATTATTTTTTAAATATCTCAAAAACTATTGCGGTTCAAACGATAGAAATGGAGTTCATTCCGGTTCATACGATTTACTAACGAATGGCTATTTCGAAATTTTGAGTTTCCATGGTGGGGAGGGCTGGTGAAATGGTCGGCCTCCTATATTTATATGCAAATTCTCGATATTATTTGCTAAATATCTCAAAAACTATTGTGGTTCAAACGATGAAAATGGAGTTCATTCCGGTTCATACGATTTATTAACGAATGGCAATGCTGAAATTTGAAATATCTATTTTTTGGGGGTACCATTTCACCAGCCCCCCCCCCCCACTTTGTTTTTTAAATAACTCAAAAACTATTGCGGTTCAAACGAAAAAAATTGAGTTCATTCCGGTTCATACGTGGTACAAACGAATGGTGCAAAAAAAATTTAAAAATTCCATGGTGGGGGGGGGGGCTATCGTTTCACCAGCCCCCCCACTTTGTTTTTTAAATATCTCCAAAACTTTTGCGGTTCAAACGAAAAAAACCGAGTTCATTCCGGTTCATACGTGGTACAAACGAATGGTGTCTGAAAAATTAAAAAATTCCGTGGTGGGGGGCTGGTGAAATGCACCTAACGTTAATTGCTGTTCGACATGCTGGTCAGCACGCATACCACGTTCACTTATAGTCTCACGTGTTGGAGTTTGCCATTTATGTTACAAGGGCATGTGCACCTAAATGAACTTTCATCTCAGTGTAGATATGAATTAAACGGAAATTATTTTAACATTTGAGTTCATTCGAACTTGTAGAACATAAATAAAGTTGTGAAAAAATCGAAATAGTTGCTGCTATGCAACCCATAACACAGAAACCAGAAACAGCGACCATTCCGTCATTCCATGTGGCTGTACAACTCGTACCTTAAAAAATGTTTGTTTAGGTGTTACTTCGAATACATATGCTCCAAGTTAGATTTTTATAAACAAAACACAGAGTAACAACTGCTGCACTAAATTTTTATTCATTTAATTTGAATAAAAGTTCTTTTTTTATTCTTTACAAAGGGATGGCACCCCAAATGAGGACACTCTGTGCCCGATGAAAAGTCTGAAACACAATTTTTATCTCTAAAGAACAATAACCACCATTGGACGAAGGCCCAGTTACGCCACTTACAATACCATTGCGTTATGGGTTAGAAGCAGAGATATATGGGGAAACGTAATTTAACTCTACGACCCCTAGCGGAAAGTCTATGAATTACTTGAAAATTTTGAAGTTATATGAAAAACATGTCACATTGGAAACACTATCCAACAAAGAAAGAATTTTTCAAATCGGACTCCTAGAAGTAGAGATATTGACAAAAATAAGATATACATCTACGCCACCTGGCGGAGAAACTGTGGAATATTTTAAGAAGAAAATATTCCAAAAAGGTTTATCAATGTGAGTGGCATCAGTTCACGAAAGAATAGAAGCTCAGATCTTATGGCAAATACATCAGAAGCAAAAATTGACACTTACGCCTCCTGGTGGCCAAAGTATTCTTTAACAAAAATTTGAAATTATATACAAAAGATTTTCCATCATGAGGTGTATCCGCTGAAGAAAAAAATTTCAAATCGGGGGTTTTAGAAAAAGAGTTATCGGGAAAAATGTAATTTACTTTTACGCCCCCTAGCAGAAAATCTATGCGTAATTTGAAAAAAGTAACTATATCTACAATACTCTTCGACATAAATGGAATCGAAAGATAAAATAATGTTTTCAATCCGATGTTTAGAAGATAATATGTGGAATAAAACGTATTTTTTAATTCGACATCATCTGCATTTAAGCCCTCTAGCAGCAAAATTGTACATCGTAAAAAAAAACGAAATGAAGGATCATCATTCGTATATTTCAATCTTCCCAATGCAAAAATAATTTTTCAAATCGAACTAATGGTTGCAGAGATATCGTGGGTACAGACGGACGGACGGACAAACCGGTAACATAAGCACGATCTTTTTTTACAAAAGACGTGCAAACCGGTAACATAAGCAAAAGACGTGCAAACCGGTAACAAAGTACGTTAAATCTCGTCATATACTAAAAAGTAAAGACTAGAAGATGAAGAGTGACGAGACCCGTACAATGGATAAACTAGAAACATAAACACGACACTCAGACAGGACAAGAATGCATATATATCATCTATCTGCCAAAATCTTGAGCAGCATTGTAATAAGTATGAAACCAGAGATCTGTTTCAAAAAATTAAGCAGCTAACAAGACATTTTCAAAATCGATCCCTACTTATCAAAAATGAAGCCGGTGAAACTCTCACAGGAAAACAGTAGTCATATATTTGGGGGTCCGCATAACCAACAACGGTAATTGCGAAGGCGAAATCGAAGGAGGATCGGAATGGCCAAATCTCCTCTGGCAGGAGTTACAAAAATTTGGAAGTATCCCCACATCAGCAAAATCACCAAGGTGAGGCTGGTCAGAGCCCTCGTGTTCCCCGTAACGACTTACGATTCTGAAACATCGACTTTAAATGCAGCATGTAGCAGACGAATTGAGGAGTTTGAACTTATCTGCTACAGACACATGCTAAGAATATCCTGGGTTGTGCATAGGATTAATGCATCAATCTTGAGGAAGCTCGGTATAGACGCGCACAAGCGACTTCTTCCGACAATCCAAAGACGCATACTAACCTTCTTCGGCCACATCATCCGGTAAGACGGTTTAAAAAAAATTGTAATTAGGAGAAAGTCGACGGCAAAAGAACGAGAAAACGTTTCCCAGACAGATTTATCGATCAAATAAAAACTCTCAGTTGCAAAAATCATGAGAACTGTGGAGAACAGACAGGAATGGCGAATCTTGACTGCCGACAATATGTGAATCGGGTCACGACTCTCGAACCGAGCAACGAAGGGAGAGAGAGAGAGAGTTAAATCCATCAGCAAAGTCATTTCCTTGCTTGTGTTCATTGCTATTGCAACTGAACTGCCTTATTCTTGAAATAATTATTTCAGTTTTAATCTTTTGGTAGATGCAGTTCAGGTGATTAACAAATTAGCTCGCTAATGTTTCTAGAGAATTTTGGAGATATATTCGCTTTTGTTTTTTGTTTTTTTGAACGACTAAGTAAATACTTCCGGCCAGGTAGAAAACATCACCAAAACACCAACGTATAATGATAATTTCTCCCTTTATTGTTCCATTCATTGGAAGTTCAAATGGCATCAGTATAATCCTATGTCGCAAAATATCTCGCTTTTACCAGCACAGATCTCAAGCGTATGACAACAATTGACCACATATACAGTATATCAAAAAAGGTTTTAATCTCTTTCGCAATATCAACGCTCCACAATATACACGCAATCACTCTACATCTCCACAAATCCCCACTTATCACCCTGCATAATTATTTAGCAACACACCCCTGCTTGCCATCGAAATTACCCTACCCCCAAAGAAAGGGTGTAAATCAAATGAAAATCAGCACAGACACAGATGGATAAAAAAACGATTTAATTTTCTGATGGAGGCTTAATCGAAAGTCGTCGTAACGTTTGTTAATAGGTCTTGTCGTTACCATGGTTTGCGATACGGTGAGCTACACCTCGCTGCATAGAGCAGTACAGGTGGCTGTTGGTGTAGGATGCAGCCGTACAAATATCAGCCGATGTTCTGAAAGATTTCTTTCCACGTCACGTACAGCTGGTTTACAATGCAGCTATATTCTGCTATGGTTTAGGAACGTGTTGGAGGTGACATCCGATGATGTTTGACACATGTTCGATAAACCAGATATCTGGATATCTTGCAAATCATGAAAACATTTTAATGCCTTGTAGTCTCAACTCCGGTGAAGGAATAAGTATGTGGGCGAGCGTTCTCTTTTTGGAAGATGATGTTCGGAACACCCGCCAGAAATGACAGTACAGCTGGTATTAGACTTTGGTCGATGTATCGCCAATCTGTCAAAAAATGAGTACCCTCATTTAGGGGTCGATGTATCTGGCAGTGCGGCCCTGCCCTTCAGGCAGGGCCGGATTAAGGGGGTCTACAGGGGCTAGAGCCTTGTGGCTCCTGGCACCCCAAATGAGGACACTCTGTGCCCGAGTGATATGACGTTCACGGCCGAAAGCTGGATCAGCTCTCTCTCTCCCGTTGTGGATGAAACAATCTCCAGCACCTATACAAAGCCGGGACTAGTCGCTGAACATGATGAATTCTTTTGTATTTCGAGACTAGTTCAGCAGAGTCTAAATCTGGCTTGCATCCAAAGAGCGTCGATGCAACAGAACTAAGGACCACTGCCCTGGCGATGGTCTCCATTGGGATAAGGAAGTCCATGGTAGCTCACTCAGTTCGTCCAATGACGGTTACAATTGTCCCTGAGCTCTCAACCGTCTATCGACAAATGTGAAATTCTACATCTCCGATGTAGTCTACATCTCTGATGAAGTCTACATCTTTTACAGAGGATGTCCACTTGCGATCCTTGACTTCGACCGTTAATGACAACAGCAACACGATCCTCTTGACATTTCGGTCCACATGTGCCACGACATGGAGGAATCACGCAATCCTTGCTGATAAGTTTGACGACAATGTCTGCAAGGCATTTTCTACACCTCGGAAGCAATATTCGCTTTAGATTCTATTTTTCACTTTAATAGAGACACCTACAGGGCCTGATGCGGCTTAGCAATTCTGCGTGGGCTTTAATCCCTCTTGAATGATTTGCGTGCACCCCTTGTTTGGACATACATACTCATACGCATGCTAATCTTTCCACCCCTTCTGGGTGGAGCGAGTTTCAAAGCCGACCAATCTGTATTTCGCGTATATATAGGGTGCAATACGTAAATCTCGAATCTTTTTCCTTTTAAAAATCGATATCCATATGCAAGCGAGTGCGAAAAGTAGAAACACAGCGCTCGTGGGAACCAGCAAAAGCTTAAGGAAAACTTGTGTAAAATAATACAGCATTTACAGGTCAATGAGCTTTCATCAACTTAAACAAATCGAAGAACGTGAAAAGTATGTGGCAGGGTGATGTTCACATAGCACGAAGACATCAGGGGAACAGGAGGCCAATAATTTGGGACTCGAACATAAACCCTGTGACCACTCACACCTAGTGATATGCTCAATTCACAAAAATTAACATTGATACAAAATTTAATGACCCATGACTCCACCAAGGACAAAAGAATCACAGATGAACAGGTACCAACAGAAATGCTGAAGAAAAGTACACTGTATACACACAAGAAGACAGAAAAGCTGTACATATTCAATAAACACAATAACAAGAACAAGGCATAAACAACACGGTACACATTATCAGCTTATCCGCGAGGAACACAGCAAGCGAGTGCGAAAAAGAGAAGCACAACGCTCGCGAGAACTGGAGAAATCATGATAAAGAAAATCGTAGAAAATGATACAGTATTTACAGGTCAATGAGCTTTCACTAACTCAAACAGAACGAAGAGCGTGAAAAGTATGCAGCGAGGTCACGTTCATATAGCACAAATACAACAAGGGAGCGAGAGTCCGGGAACTTCGGACTCGAACATAAACCCTGTGATAAGCCGAACAATACATGACTGGGAAGAATAACAAGGAATAAGCACATTGGGTACACAGGGAAACAGAACATTCGAGTGAGAGGTACGAACCAGCATACGCTGTTCCTCGTTGCATAACACTACAGAATACAGAGTACAACGGTCCAGTGAACGGGAACGATATACAACTTCAGTATGAATATACACAATGAGCATGCTATATAAATTACAAGCGTAGAGAACAGAACTTCACTGTCTCAGATAACAGTAGGGAAAAAGAAGCAAAGGACAAGCAATATACAATAAACAGGGTGCATGACAATCCAAAGTGTGAAAAAAAGTGACAATGTCAGAAATTATGTAAAATGAAGATAGGTTACAACAGCATAAAATTACAGGCAACCAACAATACCACGCCTATTGACAGCAATAAGGTGACCATAAGAAGATATGGTACATATATATCATAAAACACCAGGAAGAAAATGATAAAAGTGGTACATGTAGCTTGGACTCAGGTACAAACCTGTACCCAAACAAAAGAAAACGAGCCACAAGAGTTAGCAATTCTCAAAACTTATGCCAAGAAAGGCACACCACGGTGGACAACTACATGCCCTGCCATTTGAGAGAACAGACACTAAGAAATGCAGATCCAACAAAATAACAAAATATAATTGCAAAGATACACTGTGTCCCAAAAGGCACATGGAAGAGTAAGAGGGGAAATCACAATGCAATTAACACGAAAGATACAGCGTCGACCCGTGAACTCGGAACCGCCCGGTTTCCTGCGCCCAGGCAGACCGGAAGGAAGCCAGAGATTGGGGGAGGGGGTGGACGCTGTAAAGTACTCCAGCCGAAGACGAGCCAAGAGGCGATTCCGAAAAATCCTCGGCAAAGCTGCACCTGCAGAAACGATGCTAGGTGTGGCAGAACGGGAACGTATAGAAAGGCGGTAAAAATGAATAACATGCTTCACAAGGACAAATAGGTAGTCAGAAACATCCGGAAGTTTAGTTGGAGGATGCTTAGTGAGAAGTAGCCATGGATATGCTTGGAAAGGAAGATCCCTGGAACAAATAATGTCAGCCTGATGAAAAGCAGTATGAAGCAACGGTAACAGAATGTGACAGTGACAATAAACGTGTGGAACATCGCCTTCAGAACCACAAAAAATGCAGAGTGAAGAAGAAAAATAGACATACGAAAGAGAGAGGAAGGGACGGGAAGGCGACGGTGGAGAAACCGCCATTGAAGGTTAAGCTGCAGCGGCGAGGAGAGCGGCGAAAAAGATGCAGACCAGATTGTCGAAGAAAGCGAAGAAGAAACATCTGGGACAGGGTGGGGAATAGCGAGGGGTGCGCTGAGAAGAGTATAAATCGAACCGGTGGAAAAAGAAGAAATGGGGGCAACAGAGTCACGAAGAGGAAGGAAGAAAGGAATAGAGAGGCTAAGACTAGAAACAGAGATGAGACCAGTATCAGATACAAGGGAAGGGAAGAGAGAACAGAGAGTAGAACAAAGGAGATCATAACCTTCCTCCAGTAGGGGAGTAGAAGCGGGGAAGAGAGAGGAAAGGGGCTTCCAGGAGAGGTCAGCAGTAACTAAATCGTGAACAGTTAAGATTCCAGAGCGGACCCAAGGAGGGAAGAGGAAGTAGGGTTGATCAGGAGGGTGAATCAGAGTCGAAAAGAAAAGTGGTTCAGCAAGAAGATCACGAGTATAGAGGGAGTTGCGCGAAGAAGTGGAAGTGAGCGGAAGAACGCAAGAGCTTGAGTAATGAGGGGGGAAATTGATTAAAATAAGAAGGGTAAGAGTCCATCCGAAGATATAAGAGAAAAGAAAAGGATGGATCTTGGAGAGATATAAGAATATCAAAAGTAGAGCAAAGTGAGGGAGAAGGAGTGAGAAGAAGGCGAAGGAATGAAACGATGCGAAAGGCTCGGTTGTACAGGCGTACATCCGGTAGGCAAATTCCTTCCAGGAAGGCTGGAAGAGAGAGTCGCTGCAGCAGCCCAATGCTTCGCTGACCAAATCACGGAAGTGAAGATGCTGTTGATAGTAGAGAAAACGAGCCGAGGTAAACACCGATGAGTTCCAGGAAAACAAGCATTGGGATAGAAGGCATCGCTGGACAATTTGCGCTCTCTAAATGTAAGATGCGAAAGAATGCGTGAATCGCCAAAACGCAGCTGAGCGTTGTAATTGAGGAAGGTGACCATGCCAGGTAATAATTCCAGCAATGAATGGATGTCCAATCTGGGCGCCAAGAATTTTCTGGGTCTAGGAGAACCACGCCGCACCCCATGGGTCATCGGTGCGGCCCATCCAAGACCCACACCACAACCCGGTGCTCTTGAGCACGTTCAAGGATGCACCAGAGAGAGCTGCATACTGTTGATACGTGGAAAGTAGTATATCAAACTGTTCATCTCGTCGGAGACAGAAAGTGGCGTCATCTGCATAGGCCGAAACAACGAAACGGTAATGCCTGGTGCTAGAAACGGTCAACGGATATAAAGAAAGAAGAGATGAACGGCTGGCAATCAAGAAAGGTTCAAATGCGATGGCAAAGAGTTGCCCTGAGAGGGGGCAGCCCTGCCGGATTCCTCGTTGGAAAAGGATGGGTGCCGTCAAAAATGAGGCCGCCGGAACATGAAAATGAGCGCCCCGATAAAGACTGAGAAGGAGAGAGACAAAAGGAGAAGGAAAGCCAAAATGGGCTAGAACAGTAGAGAGATAGTCATGGGAAACGTTATCAAAAGCAGACTGTTGAATAATGTTAAATATGGCTAGGGGTTCCGAATGTTTGCGAGCAAGAAAATTGAGATTAAGAAGAAAAGAAATGTTGTTAGCGATAGACCGACCAGGCACAGTGTATGACTGGTCGGGAGAAACAAGAAACGAAATGACAGAGTTAAGACGTCGAGAAAGGAGTTTCGTGAAGAATTTATAATCAATATTAAGGATGAAGATAGTGCGCCAATTCGTCATATTCAGGAGGTTCCCCTTCTTTGGCAGGAGGATGACATGAGCAACTATAAATTCCGGCGGAAGCGCAGAAGAAGAAAGAGCGCAAGAAAAACCAGCAGAAAGAAAAGGTAGAAGGGACGGAAGAAAAGCACGGTAGAAGGGCAGCGGAAGACCATCAGGTCCCGGGGAGGCATGGGAGTTCAGGGAGGAAAACGCCTCTCGAAGTTCAGGCAAAGAAAACTCAGCAGTGAGGGGAGCACAGAGAGAAGGCGGGACCTGAGGGAGAGAAGAGAGAAGGAGAGAAGAAGAAAAATCAGTAACCTGCGCAACCGCTCGGAACTTCTCCTGAAAGAAGTGACGGACGTGGGAGCAAATAAGAGATGTGTCGAACGTGGTGGTGTCATTAGGAAGGCAAAGATGTCGAAGTGAGGTTGACGCTCGTCTCGATTATTCCATCTTGGAAAGAACTTCAAAGGCTTATGTCGATGGAGATAGATGCAGAAGTCGAAGTCGACGCACAGCTTGTTGGGCAAGCGGTTGTAGGTGAGCGTGTAGTTCATCATGAACTACTGAATACTGAGGATCCGACATTGATAACGAAGAAAGCAAGCCCCGAAGATTGCTAATCGGCATCGCACGAGTGGTAGTGATGGAAAATGAAAGGTGTCGTACCAATAATAGAAGGTCTTGTTTAATGTCGAGCCACAGGCGTAGGGCACTCGGAGTAGTAGCTAGCAGAGATTTCCGAGCAGCAAGGAACTGCTCAACTGTTTCGCAGGAAGATCGATCTTGTGGAATTGTATCATCAAAACTCCATCCACGACGAGCCGAAGGTGGTGATGGGGAGACACAAACAGATAGAGACCCAGCGCTATGATCGGAGGACACTGTGAGGAGGTACCTTGCCGAAGTAATAGTGGGAATCAAAGAAGAGACAACATAAATACGGTCCAATCGAGAGGCAGCAGAAAACTGCGTCGGGGAATTGCACCAAGTAAATGAAATGGTTTGAGGATTTAGCTGGCGAAAAGAGTCAACAAGCTGAAAATCAGCAATAAACTGTGTTAACTTGGAGACTAGATTCGCACGGTGTTCTCCGTGCGACAAATAGAGGTCTACAGAGGGCTGCACCGTGCAGTTAAAATCCCTCCAATGATGAAAAAATCCCCGGAGGGAATCGCAGCAAACGCTGCACGTAGACTCCGAAAACGTGGATCAACATACGCTTCTTCAGTTGGTATATACACATTAAACACATGAAAAGTTACAGTATCAACACAGAAAGTAAGACATTGCAATAAATCTGAATGTAAGTTATTGACAGAAATAGAAGAGATACGGTGCATTAAACGACGGTGTACACCGACGGCAATGCCACCAGACCTCGTTTGGCGGTACACATGGTAGTATGTGTAAGGCCACGACCTCCATCTGTGCGTCGGCGTATCAGTTGAACATTGAGTCTCTTGAAGGAGGAGGACATCACTGCCATCCGCCGCGAGGTCCTAGTAAACAAGGGCATTCACATCAGGGGTCGCAAAGCCGCGACAGTTGAAGGTTGTCACCGTGAAAGCGCCAAATCAGAGGGTGGAGTGAGCACCTTACGCAAGTGGTCTCGAAGATTAGTGTAGCGACGATACATCATTTTCACAACAGCATCATCATCAGAAAACGGACTACGAAGCAATTGATAGATGCAGTCCAACGCCGTCAACTGCGCAGTCACTGCCGGAAGCTCAGTCTTATGTGCCTGGACAAAAGGAGGGAATCCCCCAGGCAACGATTTCCGACAGAAAACGTCATACAACTCCAGATATGATAGGGAGTCGACGGAAATACATGTTGTTGCAGTTTTGCAAGAAAATCCTCATAAGGTAAGAGAAAGTCTTCAGGGTTCTAAGACAAATCACAGTCTTTCAGGCTAGAAGCCAAAGTACGGGATCGAGTAGAAAGTGGCGACTGCCCTTGAGGCTTCCGCCGCTTGGAGGAACCGCGGGGGCTTTTGGCGCTTCTGTTTTGTCAGTGAGGGACCGAGAGGTCGCGTCCGACCCATCACTTAAGGTGCGGTCACTGACGCTCTGGTAAGCGGTGTCGGTGTCCGCATTGGACGTTTCAGTATCAGACAACACCCCACCATAAGCATCAGTTATGTAGCCAGGTGGTGCAGGAGCAAGGAAAGGTGATGTCGGCAGGAATTCGGGATAATGCTCTACAGAAGCAGGAGGTGGTAAGGCAGTCGACTTAGAAGCGATCTCCAGGTGAAGAGGATCAGCAGGCGCCGAAGATAGTGATAAGGCACCAACAGGGGTGTAGTGAGTTTCCATCCGTGGTGCAGAAGAACCAGGTGATGGCAGTGCAATATGACACTCTTTGTAGAAATGTCCAACTTCCTTGCACTGACTGCAATGGAATTCAGTCAAGAGATCAATTTGGCGAGTCTGACCATCAACTTAACTGTGAAGTGAGTTGGGAGCTGAGCAATAGCTTCTTGGGAAGGAAAAACGACACGTGCAACTCGACGGGCTCCACTGGTGGTATCATGCATCGGGTCGTTCTTTGCTGCTAAGTGTGTTTGAATCCCTCCAACGACTCGCCCCAGAGATGAAAGCACAGCATATAACATGACGTCAGTCCTCTCTGGGGGTACAGGGTAAAAAGAAACATTTACTGGTCGTTGGGCCACTGGTTCTGGAGTAAGTTGGCGATCTTCTATGGTCAGGCCTGTCGTCAGGACCGACTTGGCATATTCAACCTTGGCAAGATAAACGACAACCGTCCGGCCCCGCCGGAACATATGCGAAATGGCATCTGGGGGAAACTGGCGTTGAAGGGCATCGGTATAGATCCGCATCGGTTTATCTGGGAGAGCCTTAAAACTAATTCCCTTAACCAGGTTTTCAAAGAAAGCAGTCGCGGCTGGCGAGCCTGCTGGAATATCAAGAAGATTGTTTCCAGCACGATGAATATAAGTGTGCAAAGCTTGAGCGCTTGCATACAGATCCTTGGAAAGCTGTCAAGAAGTAGAAGAGGCTGCAACCTTAGAATACGTGGCAGACAACTGAATGGGCACAGAAGAACTGGAAGAGTAATATCCATGGCTCCATCACCAGTAATATCTATGGCTTCATCGACTGGAGCAGAATCTGAAAGGTTTGACGTAGCTGGGGAAGTCAACGGATTGACACCCTAAAGGCTACCAAACGCACCACTCGGAGAGGGTAGTGCATCAATGCGAGCTAGGGAAGACAGCGCAGGGACGCTGGCATCAGTCGAAGACGAAAATGATGATGATGATGATGGGCCACCGGAAGCGAGGGCTGGGCTCCGTCCCTCTCCGCCGGAAGTCGGCCATTTGCAATTTTGATGAGGTCTGCACCGCCGACCGGCTAGGTCGAACGTAAACAAACTGATAATAGCAAAAGAAAAACTCACCCGCTCGGGAGTAGACTTAAAATGATCACAAGACTTTCACGAATCGACGACGACAAACAGGTAAGGAAGAAACACTTGATATTATACAACACAAACCCAATATATACGGAACTCACGACCGCTGAGGCTTCGACGTCCTCTATGACTGATTTTCTTTGGTCTGCCGGTGCGTTTTGCTGCTTCAGGCGCGCCATATGTCTTCCATTTATTCAGTACATCCAAAACAGTTGATTTGGGTATGTTTAAACGCCTCTCGGTTTCTCTTATGGACAACCTACTAATATAACACCCAACAATCTTTTTTTCTCAAAGTCAGTTCTCTCCCGTTTTTTTTTTTTTTTGATTGGAGGTTTAACGACCACCGTGAGCAACTCAATGGGCTATAAGCAGTCGCCCGTCCCTAATTTAGGGTCACTGGTTCCAGGGAAGGGAGAGAGCCAGTGCCGTAAGACAAACACAACATCCATGCCTCACCGGGATTCGAACCCGGACCCCTTACGGACGAATGATCAGAGGCCATCGCTTAGACCACTGCGCCACCGGGGCGGCTCTCTCCCGTTGCAACATTTCACTCAACCTCACAGTGCGATATGATCGCAGTCAGCTGCAGGCTTGTTTTTATACCGTTTGCAGCTGTACCGCGCATCTTAACAACGCAGCGGATCCGTTCATTTGCTTTTTTTTTTTTTTTTTTTTTTTTTTTGAATGGAGGTTTAACGACCACCGTGAGCAACTCAATGGGCTATAAGCAGTCCCCGTCCCTAATTTAGGGTCACTGGTTCCAGGGAAGGGAGAGAGCCAGTGCCGTAAGACAAACACAACGTCCATGCCTGACCGGGATTCGAACCCGGACCCCTTACGGACGAATGATCAGAGGCCAACGCCTTAGACCACTGCGCCACCGGGGCGGCTCATTTGCTTTTGAAGGGGTGTCCTGTGACTTTTGTCAATATATAGTGTATTTAGCTTTGCCTAACCGCCCCGGTGGCGCAGTGGTCTAAGCGCTGGCTTCTGACCATTCACCCTAGTTGGGTCCGGGTTCGAATCCCTGTGAGGCATGGTTGTTTGTGTTTGTCTTTCGGCATTGGCTCTCAGCGTGTTACTTTTCCAACACTGGTTATCTGTGTACATTGGTCATTTAGCATACTGTAAAATCCAAGTTTGGTGTATACTTGTTCCCAATGTGTTACATGATCAACACTGTCTATATCTGTGTACGTTGATCATTTGGCATGCTGTAAACCATGTATCATTTGTACTTGTTGCCGTGAATTATCTGTATCCTGTTTATGTCTGTCTGTTTGTCATGTCTCTGTACCACCAGGCCCAATAAATCATTTAAAAAAAAAACATCCAACCAAAAGAAAAAAATAGCTTTGCCTAAATAGATGTCAAGTTTCACTCTTACGCAACACTAGATATTTGATGGCCCAATTCAGTAGCAAGTTTGAGGGAATGCGTGCTGTAGCGGAGATATTTGTATTTCTTATGCCTTCTGCCTTGGCAGGAGCTACGGATGAAGATATTGTGATGTGTACAAACCGATTAGTAAGCACATACCCAAGTGGCCTGACAAGCAAGTTAGCAGAGGAACACGGTTTTCGAACTGCACTCTGCAACCATATAGCTGAGAAAACCACCATTCTGGAAATAGCAAATCTACTCGTTGTAAAAAATCCTGCAATTGACAGTGGTTGCACAAACCTATTAACAGCCTTAATGCTTTTCTTAACTCTATCCGTCACAGTAGCATCTGCAGAGAGATCATTTTCCAAGTTAAAACTTATCAAAAGCTATTTGAGAAGCACGATGATAAAAGACAGAGTGCAGGGATTGCCACTGTTAAACATAGAAAAGTAGTTTTTCAAAAGAATGGACCTTGATAATGTGCTTGATGAGTCCGCCGAAATGAAAGCCAGAAAGAAAGAAAACCTTAGACCTAAAACATCAAAATTTCCCTTTATCGTACAAAACAATATTTTTTCTACAATAAATGAGCTCCGTCTTAACACGATTTATTTAAAAAACGAACATATATTTACAATTAAAAACCATTAGCACTTTCGGAGTGCCGTTCACTCCATCCTCAGATGATCCATGTTGCTGTATTATGCAGCTATATATATATATACACAGAGTCACGTGGGGCATTACGTAGCTAAAATAATTGTCATTCATGATTTACACGGTGTTATATCACATACATCTGTTGCCACAAAAAATAGTGAAAAGCTATATATATATATTTTATAATTTGATGATTTCACTAAGTGCTTCCAAAATTCAGGTAGATCGACAAGGTAATAGTCGTTACAACATTTCGTATCCAATGCCGTGATAAAAACTCTTTCTGCTATCAATAGGGCATGAACAGAGAAAGGAGTTTGGAGTATACTGACATTGCACCAATCAGGGATAAATGTGCCATTATTTATATTACGTGCAAGTGCTGTATTATAAAGGTGCGCTTTAATGCTATACTTGTGTTCATTCACTCGTTGCTCCAAATTCCTCCTTGTAGAACCTACATAATTACTAACACGCTGTTTTGTAATTGGGTCTAAAAGCGGAATATTGTAAACACCCCAGCTTCACAAAATATCGGGTTTATCTCGGTCTCGTTTGAGTTGTGCAAAAAAATTGTTACACATAATGCCTAGTTGTAATTTATATTTGGAACACACATGTGACAACAAATGTGTAACACCAGGTAAGTATTCTAGTGATCCCATGAACTTCTGACTACGTTCATTTTCTCTGACCAACGTAGTAGAACAACGTGTTATTACCCTTTCATGAATCCTACATGTGATATATTCCGGGTACGCAAACATGTTAGTCATCTCAAAATTCCCCTAATCTCTCTGTTTAAAGCTCGGTCTGTGGATGAATGTGAGTAAGCTCTCCGGAAGTATAAAATCAATCGCTGAAGTTTTCTGCTTAAAAGGGTGACATGAGTTATACGGAATGATAGAACAAACAAAAGACGGTTTTCGATAAACAGAAAATGCTAACTCATGGGGGGTAGAGTTACGACTAATACATATATCTAGAAACGGTAAAACATAGTTACACTCGATTTCAACCGTGAGCCTGATGGTAAGGAAAATAGAAGATAGTGCGTCGACAAACTGTTTTAATAAACCTGGTGTTACAAATTTGTTGTTACATGTGTGTTCCAAATATAAATTACAACTAGGCATTAGGTGTAACAATTTTTTTGCACAACTTAGACGAGACCGAGATAAACCCGATATTTTGCGAAGTTGGGGTGTTTACAACATTCCACTTTTAGACCCAATTACAAAACAGCATATTAGTAATTATGTGGGTTCTACAAGAAAGAATTTGGAGCTACGAGTGAATGAACACAAGTATATCATTAAAGCGCACCTTTATAATACAGCACTTGCGCGTAATATAAATAATGGCACATTTATCCCTGATTGGTGCAATGTCAGTATACTCCAGACTCCTTCCTCTGTTCATGCTCTATTGATGCAGAAAGTGTTTTTATCACGGCATTGGACACTTTTTCGACCGTAATTTTTTTCTGCTGGACCAAATCAGGTCATTTTTGGATATGATATTTGTTGATTTGTGGGTTACAATGCCGCGTAGTTTGTATTTTGCTCAGAGCGAATTTGTCTTTAGAAATGGGCCATATTCAAGAGTCTCCAATTATTACCCATTTGTTTGCTGCATGTATTAATGTTTTTCTTGTTTTTCTTGTGATTTTTGAAGGTTTTGTGATGTGTAGTGTAGATAATAAGTCAATCTTAGGTTTTCAGAAATGAGTAAAAAGGCGGAGATCCCTGTTGGAGCTCGCCAGGCGGCCGTGAACATGATGGAATCCGGAATGCGCGTCACCAACATTGCGAGGGCCCTGAAGATCCGACACCAGTCCATTTCAGCTATCTCGCAACGTTATAAGAAGACTGGGACCGTCGAGAACAGTCCGCGATGTGGTAGGCCTCGTTCCACTACGTTGCGTCAGGATAGACGCATCCTCCGTCGATCTCGTGCTGATCCCCCTTGACTGATGTGGACATCGCCACCGAATTCCGCGACAGCGACCACCTGAACGTCAGCCGAATGACAATCTCCCGTCGTCTCATTGCTGGTGGATTGAATGGAAGACGCCCCGCCAAGAAACCACTCATCGGAGTCAAGAATCGACGAGCCACAGTCACGTTCGTGCGCCATCATCGACACTGGACCGCGGTGGACTGGAGTAAGGTGCTTTTCACCGACCAGAGCAAGTTCAACTTGTTCAGAAGTCATGGCATCCGATACGTACGACGTCCGTGTGGCCAGAGATTCAACCCCCAGTTCATTCAGCCGACAGTCAAGCACGGAGGAGAATCGCTCATGGTTTACGGCGCCTTCTCTCGCAATGGAATGGGCCCCATCATCAAGATTGACGGAATAATGACCGGCCAGAGCTGAACAAACATGCTTATCAACGACGTCTTCCCATGGACAAACCAGAACATGCCCCCTGGATGGATCATGCAGCAAGACAACGACCTGAAGCACACCTCCAGAGTAGCGAAGGCAGCCTTCCAGCAGCAACAGGTCACACTTCTAGACTGGTCAAGCCAATCTCCAGACCTCAACCCCATCGAGCACATGTGGGAGGAGCTGGAGAGACGATGTGCAAAGAAAACCTGCCAGAATAGGGCCCAGAAGTTCGACCAGCTGTCTGCAGAATGGGGGCGAATTCCGCAGGTCACCGTCGAGAAGCTAGTGGACTCGGTGCAGGCCCGTTGTACAGCTGTTATTAAGTCTCGTGGTTATCCCACTAAGCATTAATTATTGTTTTGTCGTTTTCTCATACTTGTTTTTGGTTATCGTTGCATTAAATGAATGTGATACACACCTACTTTGTTGGTCAATATGTGTGATCTTTGCGATTAAGCTCGGTACCTGATCTGTGTTAAGGTTTCCGATCCATCTGCATATGGGTCATGTTTACAACTGAATAACACATATCATATCCCAAAATGACCCGATTTGGTCCAGCAGAAAAACATTTATGGTCGAAAAAGTATTTCGCCAAATACTTTTGTTCGCTACTATATGTATATAGCTTTTCACTATTTTTTGTGGCAACAGATGTATGTGATATATCACCGTGTAAATCATGAAGGACAATTAGTTTAGCTACGTAATGCCCCACGTGACTCTGTATATATATATATATAGCTGCATAATACAGCAACATGGATCATCTGAGGATGGAGTGAACGGCACTCCGAAAGTGCTAATGGTTTTTAATTGTAAATATACACTGACGGAAAAAAAATCCCAATACCAAGAAGGGGTTGTGTTAGATAAACGACAGTTGGTAGGCGGTGAGAGTACATCTCTAAGATGACGTCTATGCAAAGTTCGCGCTCGGCGCATACGTGTAGCGCTAGTAGCGCCCCTCGGAACATGCAAGTTTGCTGTAAATACGCGCTGTAACGTTCGTGAGGGTTAGTTATCGTTGAGATTCGACGTAGGGTGTTGATGTTAGTCAAGAATGCCTTTAAGAAGACGAAGAAGCCATTATCAACAGCTCACGGAGTTTGAACGAGGTCGTGTAATAGGGCTACGAGAAGGTGGATTTTCTTTTCGCAATATTGCAGAACGACTTGGCAGGAATGTAGCCACTGTGCATGATTGTTAGCAGCGGTGGTCAAGGGAAGGTACAGCCTCAAGAAGACCGGGTTCCTGCCTGCCACGTGACACTACTGAGCGGAAAGACCGCCGTGTACGGCGTATGGCCGTGGCGCATCGTACTGCGTCTGCGGCAGTGTCATGATCTGAATGCCTTTCTTTATTTAGTCTTATTCGTTTTTGTGTATATTTTCTATTTCTTACCATCAGCTGCACTTACTTGTTTTTTTCTTGCTGCCACCAGTCTAGATTGGGGTAAGGTCTAGACGCCTTATGGAGATTACATTATTTGAGACACAGGCGTGTTTGAAGACTTCCAAGCTGGTGTAGAAATGAGCCGAAGATAGTTAACAAATAACAAACAAATTTATTATCCACCACTTAGGGTAGGATTAAGGTTGGTTTGACACCTTGCATACAGAAGAATTTTAGGTGACAATGGAACTTGAACTGAGCACAACAGAATTATGGTGCTTCCTTGTTAGCACCGTTCAGTTCCTCTTGGGTACTTAATTGATACATTCATAAGTTACACAGCAGCACTATACTTTTATGCACTTTTGATACAAGATATGAGATTACCCGATCTCAGATATAATGGATCTAGACCTCGGCCTGATCCCTTGGAACAAATATAGATGGTTACTAACCGCAGTTAGTTGAAATCTATTCCTAGCTAACTCGACCGCAGCCGAGCGCTTTTCTTACGGCAAAATCATCCCACGCGATGACCTGACGTCCTGCTCTGGTGAAAACTAGACGAGAAGAAAGCGCCAAAAAACTAACTTCCTGAGTTCTCCCCAAACTTTTCTGAGCTCCAGCGAGCGCTTAGCCAATCGCAAGAACGCATTCGACCCCCCTTAGCTGGGCATCCTTCACTCTCCGCGTTTTGCTTACCACGGTTTACATCCGCTGGATGGCTGCTCTTCGAAGAATTCCATGCTCCAAGTTCTGAGAATTCATGGGCTCGTTGTGACCTTGTGAACTGGTCACCAAGATGGATGTCATTCTCCCTTCCTCGCTTTTCACTTCAAAAATGGCGTTCCCTTGCCCATTTCTGATTTTTCCCACGTTTACTTTTTTAACATTCAGCAGTTCCTATTTTTCTGTGCGACGCTGGCATTTTTTTCAATTCTATTTTTCCTAACGGTTTTCACATCATCACAGTCCTCCCTCCCAAGTTTTTACGACTGTTTCTTTTCAAGTGCCACCTGACAAGAAACCAGTCGCTTGAGCTGTCTTGCTGTATCCAGCACTAACTGTTCTGGACTGCCTTTCATGTGACTACGTTAACCGCTACGTTCTGTTATTGACTCTGAGCTACACGTTTACACCATTAATTCTATTATGGTTCAGCCAAGTTCTAAAGTATGTACAAATGATGATATTCGACACCATTCACTAACACTAACTCACACTGATACTAATACCTACAATTACTACACAGTACCACATTGTACTAACACTAATACCACTGATTATATATTATGTACATTACCCTACACTAATGATTACATACTACGTACATTACACTAACACTAATACCAATGTTTACATGATTACAGACACTAACCACTACACGCTATTACTACGGCTATCAACTATTTACACTCGTCTTGATAACCCGTCAGCATTCCCATGCTTCGCTCCTGGTTTGTATTGTACCTTGAAATTGTATTCTTGTAAATACAAAGACCATCTCATCAGTTTCATATTCCTATCTTTTACGTGATCTAGCCAAACTAATGGGTTGTGATCACTCACTACTACAAAAGATCAAGAGTCCAAATATGGCTTTAACTTCTAAATTGCCCAAACTACAGCTAAAGTTTCCTTTTCTGTAGTTGAGTATCTTTTTTGTTTCTGTAAGCTTTCTGCTTAAGTACGCCACTGGATGTTCTTCTCCATTTTGGTCTCTTTGACTCAATACTGCTCATAATCCAATTCCACTGGCATCAGTTTGCACTTTGTATCCTTGGAAGGATCAAAACATTTGAGCACACCGCCCTCTGTTAATATAAACTTCAGAGTTGAGAACGCCTTCTCACACTCCTCATTCCACTCAATTTTGTCTGGATTTCTTTTTTTCAGCGTCTCTGCCAAAGCACTGGAAATGTCTGCATATTTCTGAATGAATTTCCGGTAATATCCAGTAATGCCTAAAAATGCTCTGACATCTCTTTTGGTGATTGGGCGAGGCCAAGTACAAATTTTGTGAACTCGTGCCTCTTCCGGTGTTATCCCGTCAGGTCCTACGTGAAATCCCAAGTAATTTATACTTGCGTTACCAAATTCACTGTTCCTCGGGTTCACTGTTAGTCCTGCGTCTTTTATTTTACCCAACACTGACTCTATATGGTGTAAGTGTTGGTCCCAAGTTCTGCTGTAGATAACTATGTCGTCGACATAACACTTGGCATAGTCTTCTGTCCCTTTCAACACCTTTGACATTAATCTGAGATAGGTCGGAGGGCTGTTCTTTAGACCAAAAGGCATCACAACAAACTGGTACAGTTTATCCGTTGTGGTAAAAGCACTTCGTTCTTTCGCTCGTTCTGTCAATCTAACCTGCCAGTAACCTTTGGTCATATCCAACTTAGTCAAGTAGTTGCACGTGTGCAAACCACTCACCAACTCATCTATGTTCGGTGTTGGAAAAGCATCCCCCTTTGTAATCGAGTTGAGCTTTTTGTAATTCACACAAAATCTCATGCTCCCGTCTTTCTTGGGTACTAGCACTACCGGTGCAGCATAAAGGCTCTTACTCTCTTGAATGATTCCCATCTCCAACATTGTGTCAATTTCTCTGTCAATGTTCTCTTTCTTCTCTTTGTTCACCCTATATGGCTTACACTTTACAGGGGTCTCATCCATCAATTCGGTGTCATGTGTAACCACATTTGTTCTCCCTGGTATCTCCGTCAAGATACTTTGATACTTTTGTAGCATTGCTACTAAATCTGCTTGCTGAGCTTGAAAGAGATTCTCTCTAATGTTAAGCTCGTCCATTTTCCCACCTTCGTCTCTGTTGGGTAGGGCTGGCAAATCTGATCCACTCTCCTCTTCTACACTTTCGTCTCCATAGCATACTGTGCTGATACCTTCACTCCTCCGATTGTACTTCTTTAACATATTAATGTGATATGTCCGAGGGCACGGCTCGTCTTCACCTACATCGATGACATACGTATTCTCAGCCTTTCGGCGAAGTACCTTGAATGGTCCTTCCCATTCCACTTCCATAGCCCTCTTTCTATTCGGAGTGAGCACTAAAGCTTCCTCTCCCTCACCCAACACTCTCACTCGTGACTTCTTATTATACCACTTTGCTTGCTTGATTTGATCATTTTCTAAATTTTTCTGTGCCAATGTCAGTCCTCTTTCCAAATTTGAATTCACTCTGTTTACATATTCTAATAGGTCTAATTTCTCTTCTTCTGATCTTTCAATCTGTCCCCTTAACAAATCAGGTGGTCCTCTGACATTATGTCCAAAAATTAACTCAAACGGCGAGAGTCCTGTGCTCGCCTGGGGTACCTCTCTACATCCAAATAAGATGCATGGCAACATCTTATCCCAATCATCGGGACTATCCTGACTCACTCTTTTGAGTAAAGATTTCAGGGTTCCTATATATTTCTACACTAGACCGTTGCACTGAGGGTGATACACGCTAGAAAATAAGGGTTTAACACCTAATTGCGCCCATAATTCCTGGGTCAGTAAATTACTTTCCTTGGTCTGAAAGAATTACAAGTAAATTACTTTCCTTGGTCTGAAAGAATTTCTTTTGGAAAACCGACATGGGAAAACATGTCGATCAATGCAGTTACCACTTCCTCAGCCTCAATTGTTTCCAAAGCTCTTGCGTCAGGGTATCTGCTGGCATGATCAACCATGACCACTGCATATTTCATGCCTGAATTACTAACATTCAGAGGTCCAACTAGATCCACTGACACTCGAGTAAAAGGCTCCTCAATAATAGGCAAAGGGTGGAGTTTGCTTGGTGCGTGATCTCCCCTTTTCTTTACCAACTGGCACTGCGGACAAGAATTCACATACTCGGCTATGTCTTTGTACATTCCTGCCCAATAGAAATTCTTTAGCACTCTGTCGGTAGTTTTTTTGATTCCCAAATGACCAGATATTGGTAGGTAATGTGCTATCTCTAAAATTCTTTTCCTACATGCTTTTGGGGCTACCAACTGAACTATAGCATCTTGTTTGCCTTTTCCCTGGAACACCCTTTTTAATATCTCTTCCTCCAAAATGAAATGTGATGTAGCACTTTCATCAGGAATAGCTACCTCAAATTTTTTCCAAACATTTTCCAAACTTACATCAGTTTTCTGCGCTTTACTGAATTCGTCAGATGTAAACATCTGAGATAAATTCTCGTCACTCTCCACTACCCTTTCCATGTCACTATCTCCAACCTCTTGCTCGCTTTCACTATCTTCACCCATTTGTTGACATGAACTTGCAATACCTACTTCTTGAACCTGATGTTTCTCGACTTCACCCTTTTTAAGTTTTTCTTCCTCTTGAGCTCTTAACATTCCCCTAGTTAACACCCCACACTCTTTCTTATGAGTGCTGTCTGTACTTTCTTCACTCTGTGGGTTACTATTTCCTTCTATACTTCCTAAATCTTGTTCAGTAACTTGATTTATGTCTCTCTCTACTTCCAATGGTTCCTGACTTTTCTTTTCCTCCTCCTTATCCCTATTCACTTCACTACTTGGGTTTTCTGATGGTACCTCCCAGTCGTTTCCGAGGATTATATATCACGGGATATCTGACACTACTGAAAACTCGTGTGTCTTCATCGTATCATTAACTTCTACAGTTACCTCGGCTATGTCCAACTCTTGTTTGTTACCAGTCACGGGGAAAACTGTGACTTTCTTACCTGTTTGTGTTCCTGAAGGGACGTTACTGCTTTTAATAAGAGAAATGCACGACCCTGTGGCACGCAAAGTGCAAAGTGTCTCTCCGTTCAACTTTGCTTCTCTTAAATAAGGCCCAAAGCTAGATTCTGGTGTTGCCCAAATGGATTTTGTGGTTGAACACAACATGGATGGAGATTTTTCTCTTAATGACCGGAAATTCTGTTTACTAATTCCCGCTTTATCCTTTACACTACTGTCAACTTGCGGTTTACTTGTTGCTACCTTATCTCTACTTCCTCTACATGCAAATGACTTGTGACCAAGTTTTTCCACATATGTAACATCTAATTTTTGAACCCATTCCTGATGCATCAGTTGAATTTTGAACTTGCTTTCCCTCTTCAACCTGGTGTCTTTTCTGCTGACTAAAATATCCTTTACCTGGTTGAGATTTTTGACTGCCCTGTACATACTGCCTTTCTCTAGCCTCAACATACCTGTCAGCTAATTTGATTGCTTCCTCAAGAGTTTCAGGTTCATTATCTTTAATGTAAATTTTAACAGATTCGTTTACCATAGAATATAACTGTTCTAGCAATAGTACACTCTTTAATTTTTCAAAACTATTCTCAACTTGAGCTCCAATTAACCATTTATCTAATAACTCTGTCTATCGTACACCATACTGATGATATGTTTGATTTTTTCCTTTGTTGAAATTTCTAAACATGACTCTATATTTCTCCGGAGTGATCCTATACTCTTTTAATAGATTTTCCTGTAACCTATCAAAATTCTGGACTTCATCTTCTGCCATGGAATGAATGACACTGGCCCCTCGTGCAGATAACCTAGGGATTAAAAGTGCTGCCCACTTGGAACTTGGAACGTGGAATTCCTAGAGATGTACTGATTTTAATAAATTCCGTTAAATAGCTATCCATCTCATCTGATGTTTCTGAGAATTTTCTGATAATATCCCCATAGCTATGTAAAGGTCGCTGAGAATTATTATCATACCCACTGGCTTCTGTTACTCCTTCCAATTCTCTTATTATTTGCAATCTTAATCTTTCGACATCTTGTTTCTTAGATTCCAGCTCTAATCGTTTTAATTCCAGCTGATAATTCCTCTCGGCCCCATTAATCCCACTGTCAGTATTACTATCGGTGATCTCTTCTCTATTCCCCTCTCTTACCCTTTCTCTAGAGTTAAGTTCTTCCTGCCTATCTGCTTCTCTTAAATCCATTATTAATTCTTGCCTAGTTTTTCTCTTAGCATTTATCCCTCTTAATTGGCACTCTTGCCTAAGATCTTTAACTGAAAAACTCGCGTAACTATCTCCCATTTTGCTTAAACTTCTTAGAATTTTAAGAGTTGGATTTTATATTTCACATTAAGCTTCCATTCCAAAAACTATTCTTATATACACTCTTGATAATCTTCCCCTCCAAAAACTATCATTACATACACTTTTGATAATCTTCCCCTCCAAAAACTATCATTACATACACTTTAAGCTCTTTTTTTTTTTAGCAAATACTATCACTTGCTTCACACCTTAACATATTACAATACACTGAATTCTCTTTCTTAAAGCTTGTGTTCTGTTTTTGTTTTGTTAAGTGTTGCAATAATGTTTTTTTTCATGCAGTGTACATGTCCCTGTGCGTATTTTGTGCTCAGTCTTAAGAGTTAATAATATTTTCCAAACGTACGGTACCTGCAGTCCTTGTATGGCGCTGCCAGATTTTTTGAGGAGGTAATTTCCTCCTTAGGTGTAATTTACGATGCACAACGCTTTATTGTTTTTCACTTCTCACCTGCTCAAGTAATTCCCACCTTGCGATGCTTACTTTTTCCACTTGATGATAGCACTGCACTATCACTTATGTACACTCACTCACTTCTTTCGGCGATGGGAACCCTCTTTGGCTTCAAGGGGTTTCAGTACGGAGGGAACGTCACCTCTCCACACTTGAGGCTCGCGGGTCGTAGCTGTTTCCTTGGTAACGGACGACCTCTGACCTGCAGCGATGTTCCACTCGGCGTGTTCGTTGCTTACGCGACTTCCGGTTTTCGCTCCGCAGTTGTCCGTGAATCGTACGGAAGCCTTCTCCGCGGCGTTTTCTGTAATGGGAACTTTTCTGTTCTCGATCTCTAACGCTGCGCTATGCTTCAAGCAAAAGTTCTTTTATTTCTGTAATTCAGCTACTGTTTTTTTTTATTCTATTTCCGATCTTTCGATGCTTGTAAATCTTCTGAACGATCCCACCGCTGCCACCGTCTGTCATGATCTGAATGTCTTTCTTTATTTAGTCTTATTCGTTTTTGTGTATATTTTTTGTTTCTTACCATCAGCTGCACTTACTTGTTTTTTTATTTCTTGCTGCCACCAGTCTAGATTGGGGTAAGGTCTAGACGCCTTATGGAGATCACATTATTTGAGACAGAGGCGTGTTTGAAGACTTCCAAGCTGGTGTAGAAATGAGCAGAAGATAGTTAGCAAATAACAAACAAATTTATTATCCACCACTTAGGGTAGGATTAAGGTTGGTTTAACACCTTGCATACAGAAGAATTTTAGGTGACAATGGAACTTGAGCTGAGCACAACAGAATTATGGTGCTTCCTTGTTAGCACCGTTCAGTTCGTCTTGGGCACTTAATTGATACATTCATAAGTTACACAGCAGCATTATGCTTTTATGCACTTTTGATACAAGATATAAGATTACCCGATCTCAGGTATAATGGATCTAGACCTCGGCCTGATCCCTTGGAACAAATATAAATAGTTACTAACTGCAGTTAGTTGAAATCTATTCCTAGCTTACTCGACCGCAGCCGAGCGCTTTTCTTACGGCAAAATCATCCCACGCGATGACCTGACGTCCTGCTCTGGTGAAAACTAGACGAGAAGAGAGCGCCAAAAAACTAACTTCCTGAGTTCTCCCCAAACTTTTCTGAGCTCCAGCGAGCGCTTAGCCAATCACAAGAACGCATTCGACCCCCCTTAGCTGGACATCCTTCACTCTCCGCGTCCTGCTTCCCACGGTTTACATCCGCTGGATGGCTGCTCTTCGAAGAATTCCATGCTCCAAGTTCTGAGAATTCATGGGCTCGTTGTGACCTTGTGAACTGGTCACCAAGATGGATGTCATTCTCCCTTCCTCTCTTTTCACTTCAAAAATGGCGTTCCGTTGCCCATTTCTGATTTTTCCCACGTTTACTTTTTTAACATTCAGCAGTTCCTATTTTTCTGTGCGACGCTGGCATTTTTTTCAATTCTATTTTTCCTAACGGTTTTCACATCATCACAGGCAGCAATTCGAGCTGCAGTTGCCAGCACAGTGACACAACGAACTGTTACAAATCGGTTACTTGAAGGACAGCTCCGAGCCAGACGCCCTGTAGCGTGCATTCCACTTACTCCAAATCACTGCCGTTTGCGACGTCAGTGGTGTCAAGGTAGAGCTCATTGGAGGACGGAGTGGAGATCTGTTGTGTTTTCTGATGAAAGCCGGTTCTGCCTGGGTGCCAGTGATGGCCGTGTGTTGGTTAGAAGGAGGCCAGGTGAGCGCCTGCAACCAACCTGTCTGTGGCCGAGACACACTGGACCTACACCTGGAGTTATGGTCTGAGGAGCAATTTCCTATGACAGCAGGAGCACTCTCGTGGTTATCCCACGCATCCTGACGGCACAGTTGTACGTCGGTCTGGTGATTCAACCTGTTGTGCTGCCATTCATGAACAGCATTCCATGGGGGTTTTCCAACAGGATAACGCTCGCTCGCATACCGCTGTTGTAACCGAACATGCTCTACAGAGTGTCGACATGTTGCCGTGGCCTGCTAGATCACCAGATTTTTCACCAATCGAGCACGTATGGGACATCATTGGACGACAACTCCAGCGTCACCCCCAACCAGTATTAACCGTCCCTGTATTGACCGACCAAGTGCAACAGGCATGGAACTCCATCCCACAAACTGACATCGACCACCTGTACGACACAATGCATCAACGTTTGCGTGCTTGCATTCAACATTCTGGCGGTTACACCGGTTATTAATGTACCAGCATTTCACATTGGCTCTTCTCGCGCTTACATTAAGCTGTGATCTTGAAACCTTATTCGATTAAATATGTTACCTATACAAATGTATTGCCGCCATTTCATTCCTCTACAACTATTTTTTCGTGGTGTTGGGATTTTTTTCCCGTCAGTGTATGTTCGTTTTTTAAATAAATCGTGTGAAGACGGAGCTCATTTATTGTATTTTAATTGCACGACTTACTCTTCATATTTGAAATATTTTTTCTATTTGCATTGTAATCATGTAATTTCCCATTGTAATCATTTTTCCCTGTCCTGCTCTGTTGAAGTTTTGTCGTACATCCAAATAAATACCTGTAGCTACGGAAGTCCATATTGCATTCTTACGGTGTAGAGCACTGAATTATCGATTTGTATGCAACCATATCCAGTAAAGATAATTAGTTTTATAGATTAACCTTAACCATTTAAATATATTTTACCACATTCGTTTCTTGCGATAAAATGTATATTCACGTTCATGCATCGGTCCGCGCACCGATGCACGAACATGAATATAATCCTGATTGGCTGATTGATAACCTTACATTATGTATTTCTGTTCCAAAAATTACTTAAAAAGTTAAAACTACAAGGCACAAATTACCCCTCTTACTTTTCCAGACACTTTCTCTCACTTCCTGATCCCTCCTCCCCCTCCCACCACACACACCATAAAAAACACATCCTACCTCGCGTTCGAAATCCTGGGAAAATTAAAAAGTCATGCAGGTGAAACATGACATGTGATGAATGTACGTAAGTGAATATAATTATTCTGCCAGAGATCTTCTGACAGAACGCTTGTAATATCTGCTCTCAAAGGCCTCAGGATACCAATGGGCGAATCATTCTAACTTTAGGTACTTTCAAAGATTTCCAAACTACAGAAAAATAAAATAATATAAAAAAACTTCCACTGAGGCAGGGTGTTTTTTTTAAAGTGCTTTACATGAATTTAAACGGTGTCTGAAATACGCCTGATTAAAAGATAATCATGGAAATTTTAACTAACTAAATCCCTTTGAAATTCTTATGAGAGACAGGAAAAATTATCTACCGCAAATTTATTTTTTATTAATACTTTTTTTTCGGAGTTTTAATATCCTTCATTGAACCATTTTCAATTGTTCAGAGGTCACAGCTATGCATAACTTAAAGTGTAATTCAGTTGATGCTCCTTTTCTGCGCGTAAAATACGAATTCAAGGGTACGAGTAATTTCAGCAAGCGTCAGCGTGTGATGATATATAGCAATGAACGTTTTAAAATTAAAAAGAAAATCATCACAAATTCATGATTGATTGAAACGAATAAATGTCAGTGACATAAAGAGGGTCTGCTTTTGACCTACCAAATTTATATTCCCGAGTGAAAACGAATAGCAGAAAAAATGTAATGAACTTCTTTTGCAGCGTTCCGCAAACACTCTAAGCAAAGGAACACGTACAGAAGGCAGTGAACTTCCGATATGATAAACTAATTTCGAGCACTTCGGACGCGTCGTTGTTAGAGTCTGCGCTGAATGTCAGTCTGACTTGTATGCCTTGCTTCTAAATGCAACGACAAATAAAAGTACAAGAAAAATCATTTCTGATTTATTTTTTTAACTCTTTCTCTTTTTTTTTCTTTTCATCTTGTTTTTAACACCGCGAAAGCAGAGAAAAAAGAATTACTATTCAAATTACGGCGGCGTGAAATTGACTGGGGAATCTTTCACATTACCCAATCATTTCTTCGGAGACATATGAGCATCGGGAAAACCAAAAACGAGTCCTATTATCCAGTGGTCTACGAACACAGAGCGTCAGCAGGGAGATTTTCTTTTCATTAGACCTTAAAAAATGCACCGACTTCAGCATCAAACAGAAATTTTATTGTGTTCATGATTGACATAGATATTGAATAGGAATAAAGGGGAGTAAAAGAAGGGATGAGAGAGTCTATGGAATAATACAAAATATAAGTACTTTTAAAATAGCTGAAACTTTTTATGTCACGATTTCCTTTGTTCAACACCGTCACATTGTAAATTGAATGAAGCATTTCACTGTATATATTGGACACTGTTTCAACAATAAATAACCTTAAACATCCTCAGAGAGATTAATAACCTTTTCAGAGCACTAACAGACACACAATAATTTCACTTGAAAAGCTATATCTACAAAACTGGGATACTGGCCCTTCCTCATCTCTGCTTACCACGATCCGCTGCTGTAATTATGCGAGTAACATGTCTGGAAAATATAATGGACTGCAAGCATAATGGACTATAAAGAATATAAACCATTGGCCTATTTGTCCCCTGTGTAGATCACTCCCTGAACCAAGTTGGTCCAAGCAGTGTTAAGCAAAGTTTGTAATCAGGAAAATTCTTTGATTTTTTGCAAAAGCTTTATTGTCACGTCAACACAAAAGCTTTATTGTCACGTCAACACATTGACGAGGAATTCTTCATAAGAGTCTATCTGAGAATGTTCAGGGTCAAAGTTTTGTTCTAAAAACCTTGTCTTCAACAAGAGAAAGCAACAAAAGCTCAGGCTTGTGAATTGTGAAAGTGTTTGTAAAAGCTTTATGCGTACGAAAGAGACATTGCTACTACTAACGATGAAACGTGTGCTGCAAGAACAGAAGCCAGATCTTTGAAGAAAATAATGACAAAACTGGAAACAGCACTTATGGATGATTTTTGGGATAAAATTTTGCAAAGATTCGATGAAACTTTGATAACTGCGAATGAGATAAGCTTAATTCGCTTGTTAGTTTTACATGTTCCCTCAGATGCTGTTTTTATGAGCTTAAGAAACAAGGGAAACAAATTAGTGTTTATGTCGGCAGATCTAATGTCGATGAAAATCTATGTAAACAAAAATCGGTAAACATATCCAGATGACGTATGCGACAATAGCCGAGAATTAAAAGATTTAATATAAACTGCTTCCATATGGCAATCGGCAAACTGCTTGTGGAGTTGAAAAAACAAAGGATACTTAGACAAATATAGTTAAGCTCTTTGGTTCTTTAACTTCTTTAACCCAGCTGATGACAATGGATATTCACGAAGTCAAGAAAAATGTATACAAAAATTACCAGTTCCTATTCATAGGATTTGAAAAGCAAATTCAAAAATGAAGTAGAACATTTCTGTTATTATATCAGAAACTCATGCAACCCCAAATTCAGTGCTCAAGACATTTTGAAGGGTTTTGCAGAGAACGAACTTTGGGATAAGATATTTTTCTTTAATGTTTACATACATTATGTTATTTTTAACTACGTCTATTACGAAATGTGAAGAGGGAAGATCATTTTCAAGGCTCGCTCTATTAAAAAATACAGGCTGCGATGACCACTGGCAGATTCCAGACTTACACATATTTCATTAATGGTCATTGAAAGTGATTGGGTGAAAAAAAATTATTTCTGTACTTTACACACGATTTTGGGCAAATAAAATAAAAAAATGTCTTTTTGATATTGACAGAATAGGTATGTTCTTACATAAATCAGTTCTATGCCCTACCTGATACTCAGATAATTAGGATTTTCTATATGATGTGAAACAAAGATTTAAAAATACCAATTATCTAATATACATGCAAACAAAAAATTAGCAAAATAAATAAAAAAAAAGCGTATTAAAACATACAGTATTTAGAGGAATAATTTTGCCAAAAGACCGTATAACTAAAAGGCAAAGCTAAGGATACGTACAATTAAAATTAAAGTTAGAAATAAAAAAATACAACTAGTTCCTTATCCACCAACAACCTTCCGTCTTTTCCACAATTAGTCAGAATAAAAGTTGAAGTATTAGGCTGGCATGTTTTCCAGCCAACTCGTACAAGAATCTCTGAAGAGGAATTATTAATCTGATTCCCAATACTTTCTATAATGCATAAAAAATTTCTATTCACACAATGATTTTTCACTATCAAGTTTACTGGAGATACATGTTTTGTGTGTGAACCATGATCAAACTCTTCAGGGTTTTATTGCTTGAGTTTTTTTTTATAATTTTCCTATACATATTCACTGCAGAACTAGTCGTCAAACATCCAAAAAGGACAAACACGTGTGGTAAATACCCATGCGTTTAGGCTACAGTTGAGAATCAACATAATATTTGGTCTGGCAAAATATGTGACGGCTTAACTGACGCATCCTCCCATTTGCGTTTGACATGGAGATTAAGGATATTGCAACTCTTAATGCGCTATTATGTTGGTGCATACAGACATGTTTAGAATATGTATAAGCTGGACAAACTGATGATAAAACAAATAGATCGCAATTTTTCCCTTCCCTTATTTCTTTTCAACAGAATGGGAAAATGAAGAGTTGAAAATTATGGCGTGATCAAACGCTGACAGCAAAAGAAAATTCCAAACTTTCTTACTGACGTGAAAAATGAAATAAAATAAAACTAATGATTTCAGATAATTTGCAGTTCTGAGGTAATGAAACGCACGTTATTGAAGTTCTTTTCGCCACCCGGTGACGCAGTGACCTAAACGCTGGCTTCTGACCATTCGTTCGCAGTGGGTCCGGATTGGAATCCCAGTGTGGCATAGATGTTGTGTTTGTCTTAGGGCACTGGCTCTTTCTTTCCCTGGAAACAGTGGCCCTAAATTAGGGACGAGCAACTGCTTATTGCCCATTAAGTTTCTCGCAGTGGTCGTTAAACCTCAAAAAAAAAAAAAAAAAAAGATCTTTTCAGACTGATGGTCGGCTCTTTTCAGAAATTCTTCTCTCTCTCTCTCTCTCTCTCTCTCTCTCTCTCCCTCTGTCTGACATGAATATCTCGAGTTTCGTGCTTTCCATTTTTTTTATACGTTTTTGCTCTCGTTGTGAAAAAGTTACATCCCCTTATGCCCGTAGTTTACATAAAGCATTTTATCGTTTTTCTTTGTTTACTGTTTCAAGGAGTAAAAACAAAAAAGTTGAAGAGCTAAAGCCATGTACCCTCATACTTCACGGATTGAAGCAGCTTTGATTCGACCCAGAATTAAGTAAAATTCCAGCACTATTGTACTTGATTAAGACCTGTTCGTGGACCATTTGCGTGAATTTGAGACGGCACAAATAAAAAGTATATTCTTCTGGGACTTGCATTTTCTATTTCCCTAAGCAGCAGTGACTATTATTCTTTATCTACGTTTTGAACCGTCTGTCTTACTTCACTTTGCTTTGATTTATGAGCGCGTGAATTTCGCACATAGAACAATTTAAACGAAGCAAAAATTTTTTTATCTAGTATTCTCTTGAATGGGTTATGTACCATTAACTTTTTTATCTAGTATTCTTTTTCGCGGTTATGTACCATTAACTACGGACAAAACTGAATCGAAAAGCGGCTTCCCTTGCTGACTATTATTTAAGTATATTATGAAAAGCGGTTTCCCTTGCACATATTATTTAAAGTATATTATGAATAGGAAGAAAGATTTGTGGCAAAAAAATTCATATCTAATCATATTCAATGGCTGTGTCAGTTATAACGACATTTCAATTCGATGACCGCGTTGGTGAAATTTCGCAGCAATACTGAAAATAATTTAAAAGTTAAAAGCTGAAAATAAATTCATAATACGACATTTACAAATTAATTAAGGCATTCGTTTATTTGAGAGTAAAAAAATTCGCTACATTCACCAATCAAAAAATGAATCATAGCGCAATACATTCTTGTTTGGACTTTTGTACTCCACACAACGTCTACCACAATTTAATTGCACTTATTGTCTGACTCCGTGGAATCATGGCAGATGAAGTTAGTAAGAATGTTATGCTGACCATAAGTTCAAATTTCTTCCAAATGAATTAAAAATTCAAAAGACAAAATTTCAAAGCAACTTTACCACGCATTGCTTCCAGTAAATGGGCTGAAATTCGGGGCTTCGAAAACGAAAACCCATTCGGCAGATCCGGAGGATGGAAACATGGAAAGCGCAGCCATAATTGCAGAGGGACAACAAAGCAGGGAAATCTGGAGCAGTGGAGCAGGTGCACCCCTGCACGGTAAAAAACGTTAACCTATAGAAATTCGTGAGTACTTAAAATCCCGTCATTCATTAAAACTTTTAATCAGTCACCTAACCGGAAAAAATTTATAAAGGGGCTGAAACATCTTTGAAAATACGTAAATTACCCACACTGTCTCCAGTTTCGCCCAACACACATTCCTACTTGATTCAGCTCAGCTCTTCGGCAGTCCCCTTATGTCACATAATGCATGTATAATGTTCCAATTCTCAGCCCTCCTATAAGTGAAAAGCGATCGTCTTAGACCTCAGCTGCTCCCATGCTTACCGGAAACTACCTTTTCCTTCCTGATACTTTTTTCTTTTTTGTGTTTGTCTATTATTTCTTATTTTTTCTTGTCTTTCCCAGAAACAATCATTTCAAACATCGAGAAATAGTCATTCTTCAGAAAGACTCGTGAAAAAATAGAGGAAGTGGAAACAACGATTTCCCCGATTTCCGATACTTACTGTTACAATTGTCAGTACTATACTATAGATGCCAATCAGAAATGTTAATTTAAGATTTGAAGTGAAATTTAACAATAGAGGACGGTGCTGGATACAAATTCTGGTTGATATTTAAACTTCAAATAACAAAAGTATTTATTTCCGTTACATATTTCTTTGTTTTAACATTTAACATGTTTGCTCCTTCACTTAGTGTTTCCGAGTTTTGTGCAGCAGGTTTATTATAATTTAAAGTGCCCGTACTCGTGGCGTGACAACAGCTTTCAGCTTCCACTTCCTCGATTACGGTCCTTTCCAGGTTCCTTCCCAAACGTCACAACACTTCTGCTTTTCACGCTTGCTATTTCCTCAAGCATCATGAGACAAATTTGATTTGCTGTTTTCTTTCTTTAGTCCTGCCAGTCGTGATATCAGCATCCCCCGTTGTTTGGGGCCTTTTCTTTGATGCTTCTTATCCCGCTTTCACTTTGCTATGTTATATTTCATTTCTACCTTAAATTTAGACATACTTGGGATTATATATTTATTAGGAACACGTGGTGGTTATATGTATTGTGTATATAAGTGAGTTTCCTTCGGCCAGCTTTTGGGTTTTTCTAAGTAACAGAGAGCACCGCCAATGTGATAGAAAAACCCACGAGAACATACAAATACTGCACACCTAAAAGAGTCCTTGTAATTATCTACATGCATTTCAGTTACGTATGTATATGTACACTGGCATCCAAAAGTTAGTTAAAACAAACATTTTAGAACAAACGAAAGGGAAGAATGCCGCCCCGGTGGCGCAGTGGTCTAAGGCGTTGGTCTCTGATCATTCGTCCGTAAGGGGTCCGGGTTCGAATCCCGGTCAGGCATGGATGTTGTGTTTGTCTTACGGCACTGGCTCTCTCCCTTCCCTGGAACCAGTGACCCTAAATTAGGGACGGGTGACTGCTTATAGCCCATTGAGTTGCTCACGGTGGTCGTTAAACCTCCATTCAAAAAAAAAAAAAAAAAAAAAAAAAAAAAAAAAGGGAAGAAAGGTAATAAATAAAGTACAGAAGATGTGGGAATATGCAAATATGAAAATCATGACGCATTATCATGTGACGAACGATAATTGGCATAAAAGGCGTAGCAGCACATTGGTGGAGTTGAGAAAGAGCTGCAAAAATATGAAAAGGGACATTTCTTGTCATCGCACCCTGCTAATAGTAGAATTTATTTTCTTTAAAATAGTATGTCCGAAGACGGCAAGTGGATATGTGTACACGTAGTCAGATTATCGGAATGTTGGAATCCACCCAGACGCAGAGTAATGTTGCCGAGCCAATGGCGTGAATCAATCCATTGTACCCAGGCTTTGGAGAAGGTACCAGGCCACCGGAGGTGTTAATTGTCAATATGTGGCTGGTCATCCACGGATTACAACGGCCCAGGATGATAGGTATGTGGCACTAACAGCGAAACATACCAGGTTGATGTCAGCGAGCGCTTGCTTTAAACTGTCTGCGACTGGTGGACCAGCTGTTTCCAGAGGAACTGTATTAGAAGGCTCAACGAAAAAGGACCATAAGCGAGAAGACATTCAGTTTGTATCCCACTCCCTCCGTCAGCAAGAAATGCCAGGGTACTGTGGTGCAGACAACATTGAGACTGGGGAGAAAATCAATAAGCCAGTGACTTCTTTTCCGATGAATGTTGAGTCTCAAAAGTGACAGCTGTCGTGCTCTTATCTGCAGAGAAACTGGAATCCGTTATGCTCTCACAAACATCTCAGAAATGCGCCATTATAGTGGTGGTGGTGTGCTTGTTTTGGGTGGCATTATGTCCAGTGAGGTCACACAGTTCCATGTCTATTCTGGTAGAACTTTAATAGGTTGAAGATACAGAGAAGAAATCTTTGATCCCTACGTGACGATTTTTCGGGGTGCTGTTTGTCCAGATTTCCAGTTCATGGGCGATAGCCATAGTGCTGTTATTGTCGATGATTATCTGGAAAGTGAAGATATCCACTGTAGACCATGGCCAGTGCATTCTCCGGACCTCAATCCAATGGAGCGTTTGTGGGATGCATTGGGGAGACGCATTGCAGGTCGTCAACCTCCTGCCAGAAATCTCGAGGAACTCCGATCTAATCTCGTTCAGAAGTAGGATTTGCTGGCACATAGTCTTCTTGTTTCCCATGTCAGCAGCATGAGACAGTGATATGACTCTTGTATTGCTGTAAGAAGTCACCATACACCTTACTAGATCGCTGTACGAAATCAGAAACGCCGCCAGGAAATTTCTGCTGTTTTCACCAATTTGGACTGTTGGTACGTTTTCATGGTTTATCATTTTCTTTTTTTATGATTTGCACTGCACGTATAGTTTCTCAAAGATATGTATATATAGTAAAAAGCCTATTTCATTGTGACTTCTCGTTTTTGTAATTTAACACATTTTGTTGATTATGCTTAACTTTTAGACACCGCTATATACACTTGTGACCAAACTTGTGGAAAGCTTTAGGAAAATTTGTATTTCTAAGGTTTGATAGCTAAAAACACACCAGTCTTTTTTAGAATAATACCAGAAAAGTTATATATCATTAGGAAGATAATTTAATGCAGAATGTAATGCAATGAACTGTACTGCCTTTATTCTATCAAAAGTTATAGCCAAAGAACTAGAAAAAGAAAACACAACAACTGCCTTATGTAACAAGAAGTGGATTTCCTTAACCCAAAATCAACCAATGAGACTGGTTGTTCTGAGAGCCGATCAGGTGTTATTATGACATAATAACACCTGATCGGCTCTCAGAACAACCAGTGTTATTATTACACAGCATGGAACCAATAAGGTTCCATGCTGTGTAATAATAACACCTGATTAGAGCTAAATACAGAACTCCTATTCAGTTACATGAGATTAGAGCTAATTACAGAACACCTATTCAGTAAATATCAGAGCTAATTACAGAACTCCTATTCAGTAATATGAGCGTCATCAAGTTGGCCACTGGTTTTTTGACGGAGTTTTCTATTCCTCAATAACTTAGAAAGATAACAAACAGAGTGAAAAGAGTTGAACAAAAAAAAAAAAAAGGAATGAACAAAAAAAATATATATATAAATTATTAGAATTAAATAACAGTGAACATTTTCTATTCTACTTTAAAAGTGCCTTTCGTGTGTGCGTGTTTTTTTTAATTTAAATTATTTACTATTTTATTTTAATCATTTTTAAAATTATAGAAATTTGGGTTGAAATAACAAAAATAATTAACGTCAACAGAAATGTACAGTTTTGGTAAACATTATTAATTCCCTAGTCAACATTTTTAAACTTTGTTTTCATAACATGGATGAAATAAGGTGTTTTTAACTAATTTCGGGGTGCTGAATTCAAATATGACTGTAAAACCTCTCAGTCACGTATAGTTTTTTTGTGTATGAATATTTGTTATATTTCCCGATACATATATACAATGCAAGGTGCGCACATTACAGCTTCGTATTATAATGCATTACGGCATTTATGTGTCTCGTTAGCTATAGAATTAGTGTTATAAAGTATAAATGCCATATTTAAATATCACTGCATATGAGACAGCAAAAGAAAAAAGAAACAGAGTAAACAATACTAACACAAATGTTAATGTACACACACATATTCGTATACCCGTACAAGTAGTTCATTTTTTTCTCTTACGCGCCATGTTGCCTTCCTCCTGCAAAAACCAGCAGTAATCAAACCGACCGTAGTATTATAAAACAACCGCAGTACCGAACCTTGTCCCTCCTGATTCGTACTACCCAAAAGAATACAAACTTTCTGCGTTTAGAGGATGGCTCTATAAAGCGTATAAAGTATGCAACCCCGACTACCTAAATAATAAGGAAATCGATAATGTTTATGGCGGGGTCTAAAGGCTCTGTATAAGAAGGATGACATAGACAGAATACATAGAACTGTAAGAAATCGTATAATGTCAGCAATAACAAAATCACCTAGTAAGACGATGTGATACGCAGAATCCATCACATATGCACCAGGCTTTACATATTGGTTAAAGAATTTATTACTTACACTGGCGTGCAAAAATTAAGGACGAGACGGTTTTTCGAATGTAACGTCGTGCAGAAGTGCTCCACATCGACTCCAATCATACCATAAGATCCCCAAGATGTAGGAATATGGGACAAGTGAGCAAAACCGTCCAAACAAGGAATCCAAAAAATACAATGGCACTTTATTGAAAAGGTAGCTTCGAGCACAACTGGACAAAAGACAGAAACGTCCATGTGACAGGCGGCTGCCAAGAAAAATCCAGTCTTTAGTAGGGGATATGACACCCCTGACTGCGTTGCAGAATTTACAACGTCTTTCCATGCTGAGGACGAGGTTGTCAAGAAGCTGTTGAGGCATCGCGGCCCATTCCTCTTGTAGTGCCAATCGCAACTGCGGAATCGTTGCTGGCGGCTGGTGACGTGCTGCCAAGCGTCTCCCGAGAAGGTCCCACACGTGTTCGATTGGATTTAGGTCCGGGGACCTTGCGGGCCAATCCATGCATTGAATATCTTCACTCTCCAACAGCTATGCGACAGCTACTGTACGATGAGGTGTAGCGTTGTCGTCCATGAAGAGAAACTCAGGACCCACAGTACCTCTAAACATACGCACGTGAGGAAGTAGACCCTCGGTACAATAGCGGACACCAGTGACTGAACCTCCTTGGAAGATGTGGAGGTCAGTACGGCTACCAAGCATGATACCGCCCCAAACGAGAACTCCGCCACCTCCAAACTGGTCCCTTTCGATAATGTTGGAGGTGTAATTGCGTGTTTGTTCCTTGCTCTCTCTAGATGTGTAGACAACCAGAATCGCTCGTCCGACTAAATCAGCTCTCATCCGTAAAGAAAAATTGACCCCATTGCTCATGTGTCCAGTTCTTGTGTTCCTGGCACCACAAAAACCGCCGTCTCCGATGAGCAGGCGTTAATGGCACACACCATACTGGTCGTCGTGCAAATAGACCACCTTTGTGCAGCCTCCTGGCCACGGTAAAACGCGATAACGGACGTTCAGTTGTCTTTTGCTTGTGCCTGCCCGCTGTCTGACGTCTGTCTCTTCTCGTCTGTAGGACAATATACCGGTCGTCCGCCGCCGTGGTTGCTTGTGGACGACCACTGCTAAACTCTCAGACAGCTGTTCCTGTCGTTTGAAATGCTCTCCAAGCTCGTGAAACGATGCTGTGAGCAATCCCGGACTCCTCGGCCACACTAGTCACACTTCGACACTCTTCCAACTTCCCAATGACCCGACCTCGTGTTAAGTCATCCAGATGTCATCTACTGGATTGCCTGTTGGCCATATCACACGGTGGCAGCAACTCGACGTCGTTCAAGCCGATGTACACCGTGCAATAGCTTTCAACGAATTGCTGAGCGTACACCACACGTGTGCTTTATACCCTTCCGACACTCGCCCCCCCCCCTACGTCATGCTGCATTTATGCGCATGCCCTTACTACTAGACCCTAGTCTATCTCCTGAGTGGTCTTTCGGTCCGTTTTGCCTGCTCGTTCCGCTGTTATGCTAATTTCTCCTCTTCGTCTTTAATTTTTTCACACCAGTGTAGATACAACATATTAATAGCAATGAAGTCCCCGACCCCGTTATCACATATAATATCAGGTTGCAAGGAGAGACAGTATAAAAAATAAAAGGCGGTTGTGTATGCTATACCGTTGGTATGTTCTTACAACACAGAAAAGATATACACTGATCGTCAAAAAAATACTTGCACCCAGAAGGACGTGTCGGATTGCATTGCTATTCAGCAGGAAAGTAACAGTTGCCAGTAACAATAAATTATTAAACATTAAGACTGATATGGGCAATATTTATTGAGCTACACGCCAATAAGTAGTGTCTCTAAGTATGGCGTCGGGCCGTCATGTTTGCTCACACAGCATGCCAGACGTCTCGGCATGGAGTTGTACAGGTTCCTAATGGTGCCCTGCGATAAGCCATCCCTTGCCGCTTGAACCTTCTCACGCAGTTCCTGCAGATTATATGGTAGAAGTGGGAGTGTCGATAGCGCGTCCACTAGCATCCCACATATTTTCAATCGGCGATAGGTCTGGCGATGCGGCTGGCCATGGAAGAGCGTCAGTGCCTTGAAAGCAAGCTCTGAAGACAGCAGCAGTATGTGGACGAGCGTTGTCCTGTTGGAAAATCGCACTGGGGTGAGCATTCAGAAAAGGCAGGGCCACTGATTTCCGGACCTCATTAACGTAACGTTGGGTTGTGCAAGTGCCTGTAATGAACACCAAAGGTGATCTGGCATCGTAGGCAATTGCACCCCACACCATGACACCAGGCTTTCTGGACTTGGACGTGTGACGCTCGACAACAAACCGTTCACTTTGGGGCTGACCTTCGTCTCCAAGACAAAAGCGGGACTCGTTACTGAAGATCACCCGCTGCTATTCTGAGTGGCTCCTTGACACTCTGGCACGACACCATTGCAATATTTGGTGACGATGCAAAGGTGTTAAGGGCAGTTCTCGTAACTGTCTGAGTGCGTGTAGTCCTACTTCGTGCAGCCGTCTGCCAATGGTGCTAGAACTAATCGGACGACGCATGGAGAGCCCCACTGCTAACTGAATATCAGCAATCGTGGCTGCTGGTTCACTCCGCGCATGTCGGACAACCCGTAGGTCCTCTCTCTCTCCGTGGATCTTCTAGGTCTCACAGACACTTATTGTCGTTGCTGCGTGCTTTGTTCTATCCACTGCCGCCAACATCGTGTTATGGGGATATCCGCACGACCGGTATGGCGCGCAATACGGTGATAAGATCATCCGCTTCCCGGAGCCCGACGGTGCCGTCCCTCTCGAACTCCTCCAACTGCTTGAATTGATTCCGAACGTTTCTCCGAGGCATACTTCACTTGGAAAGGATGCAACTAACACAACAGCACGAGTCAGAATGGCAAGCACGCGCAACGGGACGACCTTATATAGCCAGTCAGGCACAGTCCTGCTGCTCCTCCTTGCTTGCGTCATATGCACGGCCGAGCGTGATACTTAAATCATTTGCATGTCTCACGATGTCAAACCTATCCACCAAGTTTCATTCCTGTCTGTTGCTTGCTTCTGAGTACAACTATTATTTTGACGATAAGTGTATATCGGAATGACAAAGCGATCCTTGGACACTAGATGTAAAGAACACGTGCGAAGTGTCACCCAGGACATGAAGAATAGAGCCCTTGCCAGAGAAATCATGCATTCATCTGCCGCTTCTGTATAGGATAGTATTAGGAGAATTGCTCCTTACACAAACTTCAAAGGGACTGCCATCAGGGAAACAGACGAAATCCTATCCAGCAAACTGGCATGCTATGATATGGTCTCTACTGAACTACCAATGGTTTGGCATGCGTTATTAAAAGATGGAAACACATCGCCGCATATCGTATAATTGCGTGATAAAAAGTCATGTAATATGCTCGTGGTGTCACCCTCGTTATTTTCAAAAATCAGCTGTGCTCCTTACGTGTTCCAATTCCCTGCATTTTTATGTCTATCATTGCCTTGAAAAAAGCTTCCCAGTGGAGTGCAAAAATTTGGCAAATCTTTGTGCTTACTACACCACAAAAATAAACGGATTTAATACGCTATATGCGTTTCTTAAATATTCACAGTCTGGTATATTTAAAATGAAATATTAACACAAATGTAAATGTACACTTTCGTGTATATAGTTCCTTTTTTCTCTTAAGTGTCGTGTTGTCCTTCTGAAAAAACCAGCAGTAATCACTCATCTTCTGCAAAACCACCGGCCTTGATGCCTCTCCTCCATTGTTCGGATGTCTTGGTGGAACCTCTCTCCTTGTTCATCGCTGAGTGCTCCTAGGTTGTCAGAAAAGAAATCCCGATGTGAATGGAGGAAATGTATTTTTAAGGACATCCGGCACTCAAGATTTTATAGCTCTTGAGAAGGTTGTGAATCAGCTGTTTATAGTTGCCTTCTTTGTGGTTACCCAGAAATCCCTTGACTACAGATGTGAAAGATTGCCATACGGCGAGCTCCATACTGTTTAGCTTTTCGGTAAAAACAGAATCACGCAGTAGTTTCCGTATCTGAGGACCAGCGAAGACGCCTTCCTTGATTTTTGCATCACTTAATTGCGGAAATGATTGCTTTAAGTGCAAGAAACCTGAGCCACATTTGCCCATAGCCTTTACAAAGTTTTCATCAGCCCCAGTTTGATATGAAGTAGTGGAAGCATCACATCAGAGGGATTAATTAGGGGCTTGTGACGAACGTTACTCTCTCCCCGGAATGAAAATATTTCCGTTCTGGCCACTCTGTCCACAAAATTTGGTGAAGCCACTTTGAAGCCCGAGCAAGAAAGAAATCACTTTCAGATCACTGCATATTGACTACCTAAACTGGTCATATTGTGCTTCAGTGAGAAGTTTGTCCATGCTTTTATACGTCTCCTTCATTCTGACAGCATGTGTCACTGGAATGGAAGGCTTCTGGTTTCCGTTGGACAAAAGGACAGCTTTTAAACTAACCTTGGAGGAGTCGATAAATAGACGCCATTACGTAGGATCGTGAGATATTCCTAATTCTGTCATTAGATTCGGAATATCTGAACATAAATACATACAATCCTGCATTTCATAGAAAGAACATAGACCCGCATTTCTGTTTCTGAACACAGACATACGTGTATTCTTCGCCAGTAGGTTCCACTCCTGCAGTCGGGAACCTAAATGTTCAGCTTGTTGCTTGGAAAGGTGTATTAATAGGTCTCGAACAAGATCAGTCAGTTCATTTTGCTCAATCAAATGGGGCTCTGCTAAGTGCTTAGGAGTGTATGTAGGATCCGGATTTTCATGTGCGTCCATATCTTCACTGAATGAATTTGAATCTATCTCTTTATAGTTCAATGGAGGTTTTGATTTAGGAAGATCTTACCCATGCGGAACAGACCTAAGGCTGATGACAAATTTGGATATTATGGAAATTTGGACTCTGCGAAAGACATGGATTTCAGCTTACCTTTCAACCATTCACTCAGGCCAACAAAGTAGGAAATGCAGCAGACATTTGGAGCTCACGATTTATTTTGATCTCCAACATGACATCCAAAGTACAAATAGTAGGATTTCCTCACAGTCTTTGTCAATGGACGACTCTGCAATTTTATAACATACTGTCCGCACACATAGCAAAACTTATCAGGAACATTAATACATTCGTGACGATCTCTTTTCTCCATTTCACCAACTTTTGCTCATACACATGCAGCACGTGTTTCTCCTTCAATGTAAAAAACAGCAATAGCTGTTCGGTTGCGGTTACATATCCTCTACCTGTGAAAAAATCAGTGTTGCCACCCATAACATGTCCGGTAGCGTAATATGACCATTAAAAGACCTAGTATCTTTTTACATGCCTACAAGCGCTAATGTGAAACAATAGTGCATATTTAATGCCTGATAACAAAACAAATGTGACGTGGTGGCCATTTTCTTAGGTCAGATCTGAAATCAGCACCCAAAAATAGTTAAAAACAGCTAGTTCATGTTATAAAAACCTTGTAGACCAGTGCAGTTAGTGTAGACAAAGGGTACTAGCAGCAGAGCGTGTATTGTGAAGATTGAATGTTCTACAGGTTTATTTCATACCTCATAACATGTCTGCATTTCATGTTTCACTCTCTAATTATTACTTGGAAAGTTTTCGTCTCCATAAAAGTTTTTTATTTAGGAGCAAAAGGGAGGCATCTTGAATGGAGAGACATTATATCTAAGATTTTGTCTGCACTAAGAGGAGCATTTGAATGCATTGAAGGAGGTATCAACCCTTCTGTCATTGCCGTCCAGTTTTGTTCCTTAAAACAGACTTAACCCTCTTCATCATCGAAAAGGATCGTCTATTATTTTCCGTTGCGAATGAGAGCTAACCCAGAACTTTTTAATTGCCACTGAATACTTGGGTAGAATTCTTGCTCAGATGTAACCAGAGCTGTAGTAAAATTACATGCAACTAGAGCTGTAGTAAATTTACACGCAACTAGAGCTGTAGTAACGTTGACGGGTATTAATTTTTCTCGTTCCTGTTTCCCTTTCCCAGACCACATAAGATATTTTGACTTCACTCTTGTATGAATCAGAAAGTTTCCAATTGAGGCTGCAAGCGTTAACGTAAATTAACTTTGTCCAGCGATACTTTACGGTCCCTACTGTACAAAGTCCGCTGTGATCTTTCATGAGTAGAGAAAAACAGAAAGATGAGAAGACAACACAACACATAAATAGTGTAATGATCAGCGAAAACAATTTTGAACGGTCAACATTCAATATATTCAAATTCAGTTGTAATAACTGCAGCTAACATGATTAATCTTAAAAACTTAAGTAGAAAAACAATACACAATTTGTATGTAATTATGTCGTAAGAAGTACGTATCTTGACACGACTATGAAAGAAATAAAAAAAATACTTCAAGTGAAAATTTTCGGGATAGATCCGCACCCCTGGGGCTTTACCCTTAGATAGGTCTCTGATGATTTCATAGAAAAATCTAAAGCAAGTGATGTAAATTAACAATAGAACAATAGATTGGTGATGAATGTCTCTACCAAATGATATTTGTCCCGCTCAACGAGGTTAGAATAATACTTCTGGAGATGCCCTGGTCTCTTAACCGTGAAGCCGCTAGGTGTGGGAATTTGCCATTGTTTACATGATACCTATGTAATTTCATCTGTTTGTATTTTGGAATTGCGTGGTTTATGGTTGCAGAAACCGTGTTAATATCAAATCGGAATATTTCATACTTCTTAGACGAGTGAAGTTTACAATTTTAACTTTATCTTTTGTTTAGAATTCGCACCAATGTTCGTGTACTTCAATTTAAAATAAAAATGGGAAGGAGCCTCAAAAAAATTAAGAATTTTATATATTCAGCATTTTCTCACACATAGGCAACAAGTTATGATGCGAAATTGGAAACATTTGCAACGAATGAAGGCGATTCGGCCAACAGAAAATGGACTGTAATAGCATTGAAAACCATGAGCTTTCCCACACTTTGACGGCCGTCGCTCGCGGATATAGGCTTCACGCAAAATGGTACTGCTTCATTAACAAGGGCATGTCCAAATATCTTATTCTAAACTGCTTGGTCCCGCTCCGGTGGTGCTGGCTTATGACCATTCGTCGGAGAAAGGCCTGGGTTCGAATCCCGGTGAGGCATGGATGTTGTGTTTGTCTTAGGGCACTTGCTCTCTCTCTTCCCGGCGACCAGTGCCCCTAATTTAGAGACGGGCGACTGCGTGTAGCCCGTTGAGTTGCTCACGGTGGTCGTTAAACCTTCAATAAAAAATGAATGATATTTGCGTGTGCTTTTAAAGCACGCCGTTGTCAAAAAAAGTATTCGCTTGTAGTATCATTTTGTCTGTTCGTCTGTGGACAACATATCTCCTAAACTATTAGCCCGATTTGAATTTTTTTTTTTGCAATGGAAAGATTGAAATGTGAGGACAATGATCCTGGCATTCCGTTTTCTTTTTACGATGCACAACTTTGCCTCTAGAGGGCATAAATACAGATGCTGTCGAATGCGAAATACAGTTTATTCCATATCGGTACTTCTAAATATCCGAATGAAAAAAAAATCCCTGCTTCCTTTTTATGCCCTTTATAATGAAAACTGTTTTGGGTACAGTTTCTTTGTTAGGTAATGCATAGTTTTCCCGCTAGGCGGCGAAAAGGTAAATTGCTACTTCTCCAATATCTCTGCTTCTAAAAGTATTGTTTGAAAAACACTTTCTGCATCGGATAGAGCTTCTGCTGGGAAATGTGCTGCCTTTAATTCCTACTTTTTGATAAAGAATGGTTTGGCTACTAGGGGGAATAAGTGTACATTTCTGTTTCTGATGTATTTGCAGCAAAATCTGTGCTTCTAAAAACTCGATTTAAAAAATTCTTTCTTGGGCCGATGCAGCTCACTACGATTTCGCTAATATCTCTGCTTATAAAATTCCGATTTGAATTATTCTTTCTTTGTCGGAGATATTTTCTGATGGGAAATGTCCTGCATATAATTTCAAATTTTTCTTAACGTATAAGTGTGCCACTAGAGGGGTTAAGTTCACGTTTCTGTTTACAGCATATTTGCAGCAATATCTGCGGGACTAAAAATCCGATTGAAAAACTTCTTTTTGGGTCAGGTACTACTAAGTATGCAAACATTTTGTGTGCATTTCGTTCTCAAAATAATACACAATTTCCTCACTAGGCGGGCAAATACTCAATCTGTTTTCTTCGATATCTCTACTTTTAAATGACCGATTAAAAATATTCGTTTAACACGGGATATCATTTACTGCGTGGGAACACTTTGCTCGTTCTTGTGGATTTTTTTGCAGTTTCCAGTTCTGTCGCTATGTTGTGCTTGTGTGTTTCTGTTTGCAGCTGTATCTTCTCTTCTAAAAATCCTATTGTAAACTTTTTTTTTACTGTATATCATTCGCTACAGTAAAGATGGGGAACATTACTCTCTTTAAATAATGCACAACTTTTCCGTTAGGCGACGTAAATATCAAGACCTTTCTCTATTTATCTTTGTTTCCCGGAGAGATATTTAAAAAATTCTGTTTTCTTAGAACAGGTTTTGACATGAAGAACACTTTCTCATATTTTCTACTTTTTCATTATTTAAAATTACTCCACTATGAGGCTTGAAGTTATATCATGTTTTCCTTTCATCTCTTCTTCTAACTGTTCGATATGGAAATGCCTTTTTCGTCTGTGGCATCTTCCTTTACCTATGAGAAACGTTTTCTGACTGTTTGTTAATTTTCATAACATAATTTACGGCCGCTAGTGGAGGAAAGTAGTTATTTGTATTTCTAGATGTTTTATCGATTGTAGAACTCCGGTTGATTTTTTTATAACTGGTTCCATTGACTAGAAATAACTTTAAAATATTTCATTCGCGCCGTAACGCAAATTATTCAAAAGACATGCTCACTACAGCCGAAATTTCGATGTCTTCCTTTTTGTTTCTTTTCTACTTAACTAAAAATTTTAAAAGTTTCAAAATTTTGCTCTATCTCAAGAGCGGTTAGCGGAGCTTGTAGAATTCCTGGGGCACTCAGCTGTACTAAGCTATCTCTTTTATGGTTGTGGGCTAGATTTTATGTTGTTATATGTTTCGCAATCAGCATCGTGAAAAGAAAACAGCCCCTGAAAACTCTGGAAGATGAAAGAGCATCGTGAAAAATTAAAACTCATTGTTTTCTTCATTTTTACTATGGCTGGTGGCCTTATTTGTTGCAGGTATCTAGCAAAAACTGTGTTTCGATGTTTCCTCTATTTACTGAAGACTGGACAAAAACGTGCACATACTTTTTTCTTGTGTAAGTAAAATAGCGAATGTTATTTTTTTTTTATTTGATTGAAGGTTTAACGACCACCGTGAGCAACTCAATGGGCTATAAGCAGTCGCCCGTCCCTAATTTAGGGTCACAGGTTCCAGGGAAGGGAGAGAGCCAGTGACGTAAGACAAACACAACATCCATGCCTCACCGGGATTCGAACCCGGATCCCTTTCGGACGAATGATCAGAGGCCATCGCTTAGACCACTGCGCCACCGGGGCGGCGCGAATGTTATGAAAAACCTATTTGTGACATAAGTAAAGTGCATATAAAGAAATTAATCACGGTTAAACCCGATGAGTAGTAATTTTCAGAACTACAAACGATTAAACACAAAGGATAAATTGGAATAAATATAAGACTTTGCATAATTTTAATTTGGTTTAAATGGTTGTTTAAGATGTTGCTGTAGTTGTAAGACTTACTTACTTTAATGTTAGCGCTGTTTATGACCTGAACTTGTTAGCATAAAGATGGAACACTAGTGAATGTAGAGATCACTAACGGCCAAGGAAATGAATCAGCTGAAACAATTTACATGTATTCACTCTTACCCGTATTCTCGTCAGTGGCACCTCAGGGAAGGTAGCTCAATGCTAGTCAGAATATGAACTTGCTGGCTAATCATAGAACATTCACAATACATGCGTTTCTAACGAGACGCAATATCCCTTGCAGTTCTAGCAAGCCGATAATCAAATTCTGTTATCAAAACGCGCTTCCTTGTAACGAGTCGCTATTACAATCTGCCTCTGTCAAAATGCACAACTATCAAATACACCCATCAACCATTCCATTATGACCACCCCAGCCTAGCCAAATGAGCACGCCTGGAGACCGAACGGTGGCACAAGTGAAGTTCACAGAGCTGTATATGTACAACCCAAGGACCGACTTTCGGTTAGTAGAGTGTTTGGAGTCAGAATGGGAAAAGCTGCCGATTTATCGGAGTTTGATAAAGGACAAATTGTGATGGTACGGCTCCTTGGAACTAGGATCTCGGAAACAGCGCGGCTTGTGTGTTGTCCCACGTGCCGCTGTAGTGAGTACGTATCAAAAGTGGTGCACAGATGGCCAAATGACGAACTGTCGTCCAGCCGTGTGTCTTCCACAGCTCATTGATGCCGTAGGGGAGCGTAGACTGTCTCGCGTTGTTCACAGCGATCGCATGGCCACAGTGCGACAAATCACCCGCAACTACAACAATGGTGATCAGGGGAATGTGTCACAGCACACGGTTCATCCATCACAGCCTTCTGCGCATGGTCCTGCGTAGCCGAAGACCCTACCGGACCCCCATGTTCACTGCACGTCATCTCCAACAACGCATGAAATGGACCCAAGATCATCGAGATTGGGCCGTGGATGATTGGAAGAAAGTGGCCTGGTCTGACGAATCAAGATTCCTGATGCATCACGTAGACGGCCAAGCGCGGATACGCGGATTGACAACGGAGGCTATGGCCACTGGATGCACTGTTGGGCGGAAACAGCCCGGCGGCGGTAGTGTTATTCTGTGGACGATGTTTTTTGGGACACTTTAGGCCCCATTATCCCAACAGCACAATCCCTGACAGCTGTCAGGTATCCAAACATCATTGCCGACCAAGTTCACCCATTCATGGCAACTGTGTTCCCTGCTGGTGATGGCCATTACCAACAGGATAATGCGCTATGCCACACTGCCAGAATCGTCAAGGAGTGGTTCGAGGAACATGCTGGTGACTTTTTGTTAATGCCCTGGTCTCCAAATTCACCTGACATGAACCCAATCGAACATTTGTGGCTCGACTTGGAAATGCAAGTTCACGATAAATCACTACCACCCCGAAATGTACAGGAACTGGAGGACCTGCTGTTGACATTATGGTACCAGATCGCTCCCTCATCGAATCGATGCCTCGCCGAGTGGCCGCTGTTTTGCAGGCTAAAAGGGCGTCCTACAGCTCATTAGATAGATGGTCATAATGTAATGGCTCATCGCTGTAAGTCACCCTCGCAAATGAACTCTTACTACATTCTGTGTTGAAGTTATATTGAACTCTGACCCACTGTCAGTACTGCCAAAACTAGAAAGCTCTTCGGAGAAAACGATGTGTCGTTCAGCAGAAAACTTTTAACGAGAAGAAACTAACTTTGCATAAGAACACATAAGCTCAAAAGGAAAGTTAAATTAGAGGTATACATCACAACGCGTGAATTGTGTTTCACACATATGGTTACGAACGAAAACTTTTAAAGATGTTGTTAGACTCATCCTTTGGTTCATTTAGAAGCAACAGCTTTTAAAATTTTGTTTCCATGCTTTCGGTCTTCTATATATTGAGCATTTTTTTCATATTTCTTTTTTTTTCTTTCTTTTATTTATTCTAAGCACCGAAAGTTAAACGAATGGTTGTAGATTAGTCTATGATTCTGCCGCTGTTTATGATAGATTAGTTCACAAAGGTCTTTCTTTCAGTTCATTTAAAAGCAACAGTGTTCAACTTTTGGTTCATTTAGAAGAATTGTTTATTTTCTTAGTTTATTTAACATATCCTCGGATTCATATCATCTAAAAGCACCACTTTTGTTTGTTTCCACGCTTTCTGGTCTTCTTTATGGAAAGTAAAATATTTTTTCTTTTCTTTTCTTTATTTATTTATTAAAAACACTGCGTCCCCAATTTAACCGAAAGTTAAACAACTGGTTGTAGATTAGTCTATGATTCAGCCGCTGTTCATTATCGATTAGTGGAAAGGTCAGGGCCCTTTCGATGCTAAGGCTTCATCTATAAATAACGTCACTTCTTAGTTCGGTCTTCCGGGCTAATGTCTGTCAACTTCTTTTCTGGAAGTCGGTGAACAATAGAAGGAAATGACAGACGAGACAAATTGGACATGCCCAGCGTAATGTTGCGACCAAATTCGGACATCATTAATGAACGTTAAATTCAGTCCCGGGTATCTTGTCACATTAATATGCCAATCACACTTCCACGTAAAATAACGCTTTCTTCATATCTCGATTTTGGCAGGCATCTGGTGCGTTGAAAACACGACAAAGGCTTTTTACTGCGGCAGTTATGAGTTAAAGATAAAAAAATTGGACGGACGATGGTATCAGCAGAAAACGCAGCAATCCTCTAAGCTCACTGCTAAAGACAGTATGTTGGTATTCAATTGGGGCGATGGCCCAAGACCCCTTAGAGATGCGGAGATGGTTTCGCTAAGGATTACATCGCCACAAAGATGTCAAGATATAAATACAATATAATTAAGGGGTCAAAATTCAGAATAAGAGCAAAGTGAGACAATACGCTTGAATTATTACATTTAACCATTCTCGCTGGATGGACATACACACATGTGTATGCTAGATGTCGATGACTTGAAGAACCGCAAAAGTAAAAGCTACAAGATATATATCTCTCCAAACAGAATATGTTTACACAGGATTCAACTTCGCAGCTAACTGCGCTTGCCCTTACACGCATGATTAACGGTCCCATAGTAAATTCCAGTGAAAAATGTCCTTTATTTTATGTTAGTCATGCGTTCACTACTGTAGGACTGGAAAGTTCGATCAATTATCTTATAGTTTAAACATTAGTTCCTTAGATGTCACCTGTTTTTTCAGTTACTGGGAGTTAATGGAAAAATATTTTCTATTAAGTCACATGCCTCGTTTGGGTAGAAGATTTCCTTGAATGAGAAAAACGCTTTCTGTGATTTCAAAATAATATACGACGATGAGAATACTACTTAGTACTTTTCGTTCAGCATACATTGCGAAACTACTTCGGAGCTGCAAATAATCATTTATTGCTTACATACTTTTCTCATCATGTTTGTACGATAAAGAAAGTATTTATAGTATAACTTTCTTCTCTTGTCTGTAGACATGATATCTCCATATCCAATAATCGGATCCGAAGACTTTCCGCCCCGGTGGCGCAGTGGTCTACGCGCTGGCTTCTGACTGTTCGTCCGAAATGGGTCCAGGTTCGAATTCCAATGAGGCATGGATGTTGTGTTTGTCTTACGGCAGTGCCTCTCTCCCTTCCCTGGAACCAGTGACCCTAAATTAGGGACAGGCGACTGTTTATAGCCCAATAAGTTGCTCACTAAGAACTAGATGTCCTCAAACAATTATGGGTGGTTTTCAAAGCACAAAACTCGGGTTGGGCTGGAAATTTAACGACCACCGTGAGCAACTCAATAAGCTATAAGCAGTCGCCCGTCCCTAATTTAGGGTCACTGGTTCCAGGGAAGCGAGAGAGCCAGTGCGGTACGACAAACACAACATCCATGCCTCAACGGGATCCAAACCCGTACCCATCTCTGGCGACTGGTCAGAAGCCATCGCTTAGACCACTACGCTACCAGGAAGGCTAGAAAAACTTCGTTTCGTATACGCGTTACTGATGGGTATGCACAGGAAAATCGTCAGGATGACATCAATATTAAAAAAAGTTGAACTTATTCTTTTTTCTCTAATTTATTGCTAAGAATCAGCAACAGAAACACTTGAATCTGTTGTTGGCCAATCTAAATTATGACAAGATTTTTGGAAATGCAGGCATTCTTGTTCGAATTTAGATAAATAATCCAACTGGGGCTGTATGCAGCAGAATGTTTGTGTAACGAGTTCTCTCTCTCTCTCTCTTTCTCTCTCTCTCTCTCTCTGTCTCTCTCCTCTGCTGCCACTCACACTACCCTAGGGGGCCTTGAGCTTATAGAAATCTGCTTTAAGAAGTAAACCATTCCAATTTCTGTCACCCTCAGTTTTATTAAAATGTACCTTGTGAAAACTATCGGCCCCAGCCTCCAAGACTCCCACTCTTATACACGCCAGGCTGTCAGCGAGCTCTGTTAAGGAAATGTCTCCCCGTGGACCATGCTGGCCCAATAAACCCGCCCCTGTCTAGAGGTGAACGACGGGTGCGTGGCCTTGTACAAGACAGTCAGCGCACCACAGTTTCGGAGCTGAAAGTCCAGTACAATAGGAGTCAACCAGAAACAATGTTCCGCGCGACTATGCACCCTACTAGCCATCATGGGCCAGAGTGCGGCGGCTCATGGGCTCTATACGCTACCCTTTCCTAACAAAAGTACATCGACGCAAATCACTCTCCTGGTTCCAAGAGCCTGCGGATTGAAAGATAGAAGATTGAAAGCAGGTGTGCTGGCCCGAATAATCACGAAATGCACTCCATTGTGCTGGTGGTAGAGTCTTCATTTGGCGTCAGCAACTTGAGGCTACGGATCCCTCATGTTTGACCTCGACTGTCCAGCAGGTGAGGGTGGTTATATGATATGGAGTAGGATTGGCGGGCATGAACGGCGATCTCTGGAGCGTTTGGACCAACGTATGGACTCCGGCTACTACCAAGGATTGCTTTCGGATCATGTATATCTCACAATATTGTATCTCGATCCAGAAGCGGATGGGATCTTCATGGGCGATAATGTTCCATGTAATCAAGCCCGCCTCGTGCGACAATGGTTTCACGGACACAGTGCGACATCACGAATGGACCCCAGATTCTCCTGATATCAACTCAATCGGATATCTGTGGGATGTTGTGGAACGCCAGATGTGGCAGTTGGACACACCACCATGTTCCGTATCGGAATTGTGGACTGCAATATTTGGTTGCAGATGTCTATAGAACTGTATAGATACTTTGTGGAGTTGATGCCACACCGGTTGCTGCCGTTCCCCTGGCAAAACGAGGGTGCTCGAACTATTAGGTAGGTGGTCAAAATTCAGTTAGTACTCAGTGTATATCTACTATCTTCCTCGTTTCTTTTTTAGCCTGCAAAATTATAATACAGTGCTGACAGGAATCCAATATCTACGCCTTGTTGTACCATACTCTGGCATCGTATGCTTCAAATGGAAGAATTTTATCCATTGTGCCTAAGTTTGTGGAAAATAACTTCATTGTACCCGTATTAGTATATACTAAGGCAGCTCGGAATTGTCGGATATGCACTCATATGCTCATTGATTAGCATCTTTGTTTTGAGGACTTGACTCGTGCCGTTAACCGTCATTCATTCTTTCCCTTTCGAATTTTTTGAGTGATACAGAGCAGAAATGCCGAGGAAAATTAAAGTAAATTAATCTAAAGCATTTATCTAGTTTTTGATTCCTGGGGTGATGATGCATATTGGCGATCACTCGAGGCTTCTCAGAAAGGTAGACTTTCAAATGTGTAGCACATTTAACGTCTAATGCTGATATATGAAGTAAAATTTATTACAATTATGCTTCTTGGAATTACATGATTGGTTTTTTCTTCTTTGGGGGTTTAACGACCACCGTGAGCAGCTCGATGGGCTGTAAGCAGTCGGCCGTCCCTGTTTTAGGGCTATTGGTTCCAGGGTAGGGAGAGAACCAGCTTTGCAAGGCAAACACAACATCCATGCCTCACTGGGATTCAAACTCGGACCCATCTCTGATGAAACGGTCAGGAGTCAGCGCCACCGGGGCAGCAATTACACGATTGAGGAAAGTGATTATGAAAAAAGAAAAATCTTGTCAGCTGCAATTTTATACGTAATTATTTCTAAGTAACCAGTATTAATCTTCAAAAATGTACGAATTTTGCTTTTTCTCTCCTACGATTGAGAGATCTTGTATTATTAATCAGCATAACTCTTACAGGAAATTGGGTACGACCACGGAAGCGATTTGTGAGCTCCCTAATGAAAATTAAAGCAAAAATCATTATACAGTTCCTAAACCACTTTTTCATTCACACTGACATTCATCCGAAGATTTGTCAGAAGATGTAGTAATTGTACCTACCGCACAAATTTTGAGTAAGATTTTAATCATCATTAGCCACTTTTGTCATTATATTTGTATAATTTTTATGAATGGAAAGACTATTAATTCTACATAAGAAATTTTCCTAAAAGTTACTGAAGCATGAATAAAATAAAATAGTTTATTATGAAAGCCAACTTACGCATGACATGAAGTAACTCAAGGTAAGATTTTTGAATTAGTTTTCCTTCATGCCATGTCGACTATTTCACTTTGCCTAGAGAACTGAGTAAAATTAACAAAGCTACCGTTTTTCAGTTGCAAAGAAGAAAATATAATAACTGGAAACTTATTTAGATCTTTACCTATGTCTGTTTTATTTGATAGGCAATACGCAGATAATTTTTTTAATCATACGAACTAAACGAGAAAAATCTCGAGCAAACTCAAACCGCTTAGATCTCAATACGAGATTTTTAAGCTATGTCCAAAACAGGATGTCATAGTTGTCTATTCCGCGTCTGAAAATGTATGCTTCTTGACAACTGCTCAAAACATTTTACGTTTGACTGGAGTGAAATTTTCTGCAATACAGATCTTCTGTACTAAAAATTTGATTCAATATCCATCAATGAAATTTAATGTCATGGCTGTTTATCCTGGTACGCTGAAGTGTAATAACACTGAAGAATTTGACTATTGTACACACCATTTAGAAACAATGAAAACTATTTCAAGTGACAACAATCAGAGGAAGTTTTTGGTAGATAGATAGATATAGATAGATAGATATAGATAGATAGATAGATAGATAGATTATTTGACAGACCAAATAAATTTGATTCAGACTTTCGGGGAATCTACATTCTATGGATTTCAAGTTACACACTCATCGCCATTCGTAAAATATTAGCTTTCCACAAAGTAAGTCGAATACGAAAATTCTACCTTCGAATATATCTGAAGTCTAAATCAAATAAAATTGATTGAATTGGCTGTCATATGCAAGCTATGGAATTTTCTTGAATATAAATGAAATTTTCTCTACTACTACAATTTTGGAAATCTGAATAAAACAAAAAAAAAGCAAATTTTGCTAAACATTTAATTCCCACAGCCCCAAAAGAAATTCTAAAATTCCATAAAAATGAAGAAGATCAATTTAGGAAAAAAAATGCTGCTGAATCGTAATATATGCATTCATTACAGGACACCGAGGAAAATATTATTAGCACTAAACCAATTCGTTCTGTTTGTTTTGCATTTTATTGGATTATTTTTAGGTTAAACTTATTACTCATTACGTCGTACTTTTTTAAATGAATATATTTACAAGCTTGATAATACTTTAAAAGTTACATTCTGTCATATTACCAGTCTGAGTTTTATGTAAATCATCTGATGAGCGCAGCACGACCGGATGTGTAAAGCTTTCCATTTCAAGATAAATCAGAAGGAGGAAATCGTCGCTACAAGCAGAGGCGAAGCGAACTACAGTATTTTTACCACCCAAAGCACCGATTCCGGTGCTCCATCAACCCCATTTATTAGGTTTTTACAAATGAACTGTCGGATTTTGAAGACTCGTACAGCTAGTAGGTAATTAGGAATTAACACATCGCGCGATATGACTTGTGATATATAAATTAAAAGCGACAAGGCTGCTGTTTTATCGCTTTAAATTTACTGGTCATTTCGTCAGTGGCATCAGTTCCAAAGGAATTGTGCAACAGGGAAGAGGAGGATTTATCAGAGGAAATTTGTTTGTTTGGGGGTTTAATGATCAAGGCGAGCAACTCAATTGGCGAAAAACAGTTCTCCGTTTCTAATTTAGGGTCACTGGTTCCGGAAAAGTGAGAGTGCTAGTGCCGTAAGACAAACACAACATCCATGCCTCACTGGGATTCGAACCCGAACCCATTCGGACGAATGGTCAAAAACCAGCCCTTAGACCTCTGCGCCACCTGGGAGGCGAGGAAATTTGGTGTAACTTTCTTATATGAATTTAAACTTGGACGCCATGCATCGGAGGCAGCTCGCAACATCAATACATCATTTGGAGAAGGCGCTGTTAGTGAACGCAAGATACAACGTTGGTTTGCTGAATTCCGATCAGGTGATATCAGCTTCAAAACTGAACCACGCGGTAGAACAGAAGGAGTTATCGATGATGCAAAAGTTAAAGGCTTTGATTGAATCCAATCCATGCCAAAGAGTACCAGAGCTTGGCCAGAAACTTGGATTACATTATTCAACCATTTCCCTAAATTCGACGTTCATAAACGAAGTGTAGAAAATGGAAAAATGGGTCCAGCATGAGTTAACGGAGCAGCACAAAACGCAACTATTGGATGTCTCTTCTCTGCTTATCCACAGCCAAACAAACGAGAATTTGAGACCCTACGTGACGTGTGATGAGAATTGGGTGCTGTATGACAATCGTCGACGTTTCTTGCAGCGGCTTGACCGGGGTGAAGCCCCGAAACACTCCACGAAGCCGGCATTTCGTCCCACGAAGCCGTCATTTCGTCCCACGAAGCCGGCATTTCGTCCCACGAAGACGACGGCTAGTGTTTGGTGGCCCGCACGCGGTGTGATCTATTCCTCCTTCTTACAATCGAATCAAACCATCTCAGTGGAAGATGAAGACTGGTATCTGTTGATTGTAATCGCCTTTCCACTAAGTGATCTGAATTCATGTACAGAAGAGAGATATGGCTTCTGGATTATTTGACTTTCGCAGAGCTTGAACGCCCGGCTAACCTGGTGCCAACATATCTGCACGAGTTTCATGAAAAGTTGCAGAAGATGCATCAGTTTGCTAGGAAGAATGTGAAAATTGCGACGGAAAGCATGAAGACATGATACGATGAGTGTGTGCTGAAGCAAAAGCTTATGGGGTAGGTGATCTAGTGTGGTTGTATAATCCACTACGAAAAAAGGATTGTCTCTTTAGCTACAAAGAGCGTAAGAAGGTCCTTATGAAGTCGTGAAAAAGATTAACGGCCTAGTTTACCGAATCAAGTACAGCAATAAGCCATCAAGAGGCATAGCTTTCGACAAGATGAGACCACATTTTGGAGCGGTGTTAAGCGTTGAAGAAAAGAGTCAGCATTGAAAGATAGATTTAAAGTTTTACTGCACCCCTCTGGAACAAAAAGCCTTCGTTCATAAAGAGGGTGCAATGTTACGAATGTTTATGGCTGTTAGCGCAGCAGTTTGTTTTACTTTATGAGAACGAGAGCAAGGGAAAGTTGTTAATGTTTTGATTACTAGCCGTTGTCAGATTACAATTAGCATCTGCAGTTGCATTGAACATCTCCAGTTTAAAAACATACGTATACCTCTACTTCATGCGTTCTTGTTCCTTTTGCTTAAAGCTAGCAGAAAAAATTTTCGTGAGTAATTCTGGTGAGGGATGGAGAGTAAATTCTTTGGATCACCACTTGATTGCAAGCATTGAAAGACAAAAGAACGGGTGGTTGTGAGGATTTGTCATGAGAAAGATTAAGCAAAAGGTTAATCTTTCTTATGAAGATGTAATGTGAAAGGCTAAGCAAATCTATGTGCTTTGTGAACAAATGGATAAATAAATTTTGCATAAAAGTTCCGGACTGAGTCGGAGTTCCCCTAAAACATTAAAATTGGGTTTATTGTTCAGTTTCGCGACTAGGGCGTTACGGCTACGCGAAAAAGGACTGTTATGTATTATTTGATTGGATAATATTTCTTTTTGTGGGAAAAGTGTTACCATGTGACTTTTAATGACGTTCGTTGATATAAATAAATATTTTTAAAGACGATTTAATCAATTGTCCTTACGGGAAGTGAAACATCAGTATTTGAGAATTCTTAATTATTTTAAGCAGCTTGATGGTAATGTGTAATACAAATGGTTTATCTCGTATATTATTCTTTAGAGCAAATTGAATATAGTGTATTTGGATAAGAAACTGAGTTGACATTTGAGTGTTGCCATCTTCTTGGTTGTACCTGATTTAGTGGGACGAACTCATTTTCGGTCTCGTCCTTGGCCAAAATTGTTTGATAAGTATTTTTAACCAGATCTTCAGCTTGATATTAAAACATATTTATGGATGGATGCATAATGCCAACATAACATTGTTGGTCTATGTCTAGGGACTTTACGTGCGTGCAGGATTTTGTAGGCTGATGAGAGCCCTGTTGCCTGAGAGCAAAAGTGAAGCAGAGTATACTGAGCAGGATAAACAAAAGTGTGCGAAATTTGAAGTGAATATGTATAAGTAAAGGTGATACCAAAATCATGGTTTTTCAGTGAAGGACTGTCGGTACTGAATTCTAGATCAGTCTGAATGGTACGGAGTTAGACTGGGCGAATGCGTGTGTGTATTTATGAAGCATGTTTGACAGGGAAAACCAATTAGATGGTGAAACTAGTAGTAGGCAATTGTATTCGGCTTTGAAAGTCATTGTGGCTTTACAAGGATTTCACAGGACTGACGGGTTGTCAAAAAGGTCCCAAGTGGCTGCATATGAAAATGTAATTTCTCGTACTTTGATGTATAGTAGTGAAACCCGGGTATTGCAGAAGAGACTCATGAGTTGCTTGTGTGCTGGAGAGATGTGTTACTTACGGAGAGTTTATGGCAAGACTCGTTCTTATCGCGCGTATCGGATGTACAGTTGAAGCAAAATATTGTTAATACGGTGGGAACAAATATTTTAAGGATGGGTGATGAGACATATCAATGTATTAGAAAATAAGTTCATCCAAAGTAGCAGCACAGAAGGTTAGAGGAAGATCGAGGAAATCGTGGGAGGACTCGTTTCAGGAAACCTCCCCTACTGACTGAATGAAAAGATGCGCTGATTTCTGGCTAGTCTTTTGAGCTGGGCTAAGGTTCTAGGCCTGGGTGAGGCGTGAGTGGGGTGGTTGTCTTGCTGATCTGGCTGCCTCCCTTCCCTGGAACCAATGATCTCAAATTAGGGACGGGGAGACTGTTTATAGCCATAAGAGTCGTTTATGGTGGTCATTAAATCCCAAAACAAAAAAAGAGGGATATTCATTATGCCTCAAACAGAAGCAGATGAGCTTAATGAAGTGCAAAAGATGCGTGTGAGACGTGCTATTGATGTGTGTGTGTGTGTGTGTGAAGCTTAAGTTGTGTGCCAAGATCGCTCTAACTCAGCAAAATCAGTGTTGCTGGGCCAGCACTCATACCAGCACTGGCAGCCAGCAGAGCCTGCAGTTGCCCAGCACCATGCTACCGCAGCCGAACTGTCAAAAAAATGTGCCGGCAACAACCACATGTGCCAGCAGTTCAGGACAGCAGCTGGCCAACATTTGGCACCTACACCAGTTGTCATATGCCAGAATAGGGTCATCAGTTATCTATCCCAGGCAGTGGCTTCCACAAGCGGCCCTGCAATCACGTGCCATAAATGATGGCTAGCCTAATGTAGCCCGCCAGTTTCCCGGCAGTGGCAGCCGGCAATCAGGTGACGTTACTGATGGCTTGCCAAATCTTGTCCGCCAATTTCTCAGTAGTAGCCATAAAAAAACAGAACCGCTGTTTCCCAAAGACACGAGTACTCCCCCCCCTAACGAAACTTCTGCATGACGGTAAATCGCTAGGGAAACTTTCTCGACGGGTCCTGAAAAACTCCCGTTCGGATCTGGCTGGTATCGAACAGAGGACATTCTTTGTGCGAAGCGGAGTCTCTAGCCACTACACCGGTTTGTCACGCATGACCCTTTGCTTCAAGGTATGTCTTTCCTGTGCGATGTGAAACCAAGGGTTCTCTTTTTAATTTTACAATATTGTGAGGTATTTTTCATAAATGTCTGTTTCATATAATTCATGAATTTATTTTTTCAACGTAACGATTGTTTTTATTTACCTTAAGGGAACTTCACTCATTTTCAGCGAGTGTACCAACTTAAAGACGTTTTCCAACATTTTGTGCTGTCCTTGAGGTCTTGAAAGGCGATTGTTTAATTAATATATTTACCCGCTCAGGTCACATTCTGTTACATTTTTAACGTTGTATCTCTTCTTTCCACGGTCCAAAGCTACATTTTTTTTAAAGAGGAAAGATATTTTATTTTACTTGCCGTTATTTTTAACAGCGAATTCCTCCAGTCTTGTGTATTCAACCCATGATTGAGTACATTATATCCACATAGCGTTGCTTTTTTCCCCAAATAATTGATAAAAATTTTGTACGCGTGTAATTCTTATTTTTTTCCAACATAACGATTTTTTAATGTCTTTCCGGGACTTTTGTTTGAAACGAAAGATTATGTTAAAACGAAACGTAACACAGAAATTATTACTTGTTATTCATGTGTATGTTAAAACGAAAGATTACACAGAAATTATTTCTTGTTATTCATGGGAATGGAGTGAGTGTGTTTCACAGCTGTCTGTGTTCGCAATTCTTTGTGTGTTAGTGCAGGAATTTTGCTACGAAATGAGTTGTTATAAATACATGAGAGTAATTGACTATTTCTTACAGTTCATTAATAATTATTTATATAATTTTCTTCCGACGGTAATCTTCGTCGACGTGGCATTTCATTAGGAAATTAATTCGTCTTTCTACCTACGGCTTTTTTTTCTTAACATCCACTAAAATAACACGATGGCGATAACGTCGTCTTCACTAACTAGTACCACGAGAGACACAGCATGCGTTGCTTCTGCGTATGTGTAGTTCCGTTGCTTCCACCTCGTGTTGGAGTTGCTTCGGTTGCGAGCTACTGGCCACTAGTGGCACTTGCTTGAAGGCCCGTAATTCACGGCGATGCTGCTGGGCCATCAATGGCTGCCAACTGATGGCTCTGCCACCAACGGACCGCTACTGGGCCGTGAGCGGCAGATTTCAGCCAGCAGTGACCCATCACTGCCAGCTGGTGACCAGCAGTGACCCATCACTACCAGCTGGTGACCAGCAGTTTCCCAACACTTGTATTTTTGCTGGGAAATGAAGACGTTTGAAACCTCAACAGTAATCTAAAATTATGAATAACTTTAATTTGCCGAGCAATTTTATTTTGAGAAGCTAACTTCTGAATCTCGGAGAATATCTGAGTGATCTGTATGTAAGTAATGAATCTTACATTCCTGTTGTTTTCCAATGGCATTTTGGCATGTTAACTGTACAGTCCCGAAGCATAATCAGCATCAGTAAACGACGCAGTATAAAGATGGGAATTATGTTGGAAATAAGACATTCTGCTGTAGATGAAGTAAATACACATCTGATATCTCAAGTAATGCTCACTGAGGCCTTAGAATAAGAGAGGAATTCTTTTTTCTTTTCATGCAGCAAGCTTGTGTTGAACCGTAGACTCATCATATGGCTGTTAAAAAATGAAAGAAACATTGGTTTTACAAATGTAATGAAATTATTTCCCGTTAATCACTGATACTAAATTGACCCCAACTTGTCAGAAGATTCATTACTCCACACTTGCTTGAATGTCTCTAAAGGATCACGAAGTAACATTTAAACACTTTTTTGCTGTTCGTTTGAAATCTTGTGGATGCTCGACACCTCATGAAGAGTTCAAAAGATGCAATATTGTTCTAAATTTCATTCACAACCAAAAGTTCACACGTCAAAAGGCGAAAAATATGAATTGTTTTAGGTAAGTCTAAACAAGTAATAATTTTCCGTTTTAGTAATACATAGCAATAATGTTTTTCAGCCTCTCGGCGTTATCGGTGTGTGAGCATCAAATCTGGCTCAAATTAAGTGTGAGTTTTCCTAATCACGTTCTTTTTGCTTTACAAAAACTTTTCATCAGAGAAAATTACTCGTACTACTTTATAGAACACTAATGACTTCACCTGAGGATATTAAATTTAGCAAATGTTTGAATTACATAATCAGTGCTGTCCGGTATTTGATGGATTGTTACCCTTTCTTCGGTGGGAAGAATAAGCATTTTCTGTTTACGATATTAATGACGCTGTTCATGTGAGATGACAGGTGATCATTCGAACTTAGAAATCACAGAGGCTATTTCTCCCTTTTTTTAGGTTTTTTTTTTTTTTTTCTCAGATGAGAGTACATGCGTCTTTTTTACACAAAATAAGGAGGAACCAATCGTGTTCTCCGCTAAAAGTAAAAGCTAACTGGCGGAAACGTTCAATGATAACCTGGGTTTTTTTATTAATAGCTGAACGCGCTGAGAATGAGGTAGGAGTCTGAGCACAAACATGGCCGGTGGCTATAATTTTTATTGCATTTGTATGGTGGGGAGAAGGGAGCTAGAGATTCCGTCATGTATGTTGACGATGTGCAGTTGGTTAAGAGGGAACTCAGGTAAGCGAAAAGAAAGTTGCATGCACACTCTGGGGTCTTTGAACTCTGTTTTCAAACTGGAGTGCTGTTCACTTTGAAAACTTCAGAGGAAATATCACTTCATGAACTCTCAGCGAATTAGAGTCTAATTTAAGTGAGGGACCAATTCACAATAATAAAATGGTATCAAAATTTTCCATGACGCTACCGTTCCTAAAGCGCCATCTTAATATTTACAGTTTTATGATGGAGTACAAAAGAAAATATGAAAAGTAAAATGCCGCAAAGGGAAGAAAAGCATAGGTTTTCCTCTATATACTATTGTCTAAACAATAGAGATTGAAAACATTTTCGTTAGCCTTAATACTGTATTAGCACAATGTGTTCGCCTCGAGCTGTCCATATTTTGTTATTTTCTATTATTTAAAGAGAAAACAATGTTCCCCAGGAATGGATAATTTATTCTGTTAGATCGTTCATTCCTTTCGAAGAGGACAGTTGCGATGAGTAGTTCAAATTTTTGTCACGTTATGCCATTCATTTTAATCTAAATCAAGCACAACTCAGAGCCAACACAGTACAAGGTAACAGTACAAGGTAACACAGTACAAGGGCCAATATTCGTTCAGCCCATTCCGCAATTATTTTGATATTCAAAATGTAATTAATCGAACATTTTTGTATACACGGGGAGTACAGGTACGTGACTCAAACAAACAAGAGATATGAAACTAACATTGTACTGTCAGAGGTAAAGTTATAATAATACATGTGTTACTGTTAAATTACACCAACAACCTTTTAAACAATTTCATAATGAAACAAATTGTGAAGTACGAAATGATTCAGGTTGAAATTCTTTCCAATTTTCACTCATTGCAAAAGCGAAAGTCTAAGTTTTAACGTACATGTGTGCAAAACAAAGGGCAACATCCTTCCGGGCTCACCATGATGTATTGAAAAATGGTGAAAGATGGAAAACGTGCCTTCATGTAATAAATTGAGTTGACTTAAAAAGAAGATTAATTCACTCAATTCCAAAAAAAATTGCAACACTAGGAAGAAATGCACGAATATATGTGCAAATTAGGGGGCAGTTAAGCACGTAAAAGATGAGCAAATGATCAAAGAATGGGACAAGTCGACATGGATTTAACACTTTTATTGCCTAAACTTAACATACATTAGCATAACGTACTTTCACCGTCATTTGCAATGCATTCGACAATGTGGTGGGGCAATGAGTCATACAGATGTCGAGCATCCTCCTGCTGTACCGGTGACCAAGACTGAATGTCCTCCTGGTGAAGCTCACGTCCAACCATGTCCAGTACATGTGCAACTGGGAGCAAGTCCGGCGATCGGGCTGGCCCATCTGGAACGCTGAAGGTGTGTAAGCGCTGTCTGGTGGTACGTGCGGTATGTGCACATGCATTATCATGCTCTAGTATAGCCCCACGAACCTGTTCTACGAAAGGGATTGGGACGGGATCCACAACGAGATCCACGTATCGCTGAGCAGTCAAAATGCTATCTAGAAAAAGTAGAGTGAAATGGCTACCATAGTTGATGGCTCCTCAGACCATGACACCAGGCATTCGAGCTTTTTTGAGGTGAGCAATAACACGTGGATTGTTTCGCTCTCAGCTTCTTCGCCACGCATACATACGGCGATCGTCTGATCCTAAACAAAAGCGAGATTCATCTGCAAAAATCACATGTCGCCATTCTGTTGTCCAGGACCGACGTTCGCGACACAACTTTAGACGATGTCGACAATCCTCATTTGTGAATGGTAGGCGACAAACCAGACGTCCACCTTCTTCTAATCGTCTGAAAATGGCTCACCGACTAATAGAGCGACTCAGAGTACCGCGTACATTCTGTCGTATCGAGGACAGGCTAGCTGTAGGACTGGAAATTTCTTCTAGTCGAAGCAGGCCATCTTCCCATGTTCACATCATTGTCAGTCTTTCCGATCCAGGCTGCCCGGTCATGAGATTCTTGTCTGATGTACTACTGCCAAAATCGATGCACCGTTGAGCAGTTGCGCTCCAATTTTTCAGTAACATGCCGCAGATACCATTCAGCTCCTAGAAAGGCCACGATCAACACTCTCTCAAAGTCATTCAACTGAATCTAGGGTTGTCGACTTCGTCTCCTGTGTGGATTTGGGCACTGTGCTGTCCTTTAATTCACTTATGCAAAAAAAAAAAAATTGACAACAAAACAGTCGCTTCAACTCTGGTGCCTGCTCCAAATTTTTGATGAACCCGACTGTGTGTCACTTTGCATACCTTTTCGTGCATTCATTCCTGGAGTTGAAATCTTTTTGAAACTGAGTATACCATAAAAAACATACCAAAATGTCACTAGAAAAGCAATATGCTTCAAAAGTACTTCACAAATTAAGTTTTGATGTATGATTAGATTTTAAAGAATCATCAGTGAAAAGCGTATTACAACGTGTTGTGTATGTAATCCCATTACTACATTTACACTGATTTACACGTGTTTGTAAGATATCTCTCAGTAACAGTTTCTTAATATCTTAAAGTGTTAGAAATGTATATAACAATATTCTTGGCATTGAATGTATGGCATTCAAAATATTAGTCAATAGAAATGTATTGTAAAGCTTATGCATTCATCGTCAAAAAAATAGTTGCACCCAGAAGGAAGCAACCGACAGGAATGAAACTTTGCGGGTAGGTTTGACATCGTGAGACATGCAAATTATTCAAGTATCACGCTCAGCCTCTCGTGTGATGCAAGCAAAGAGGGGTCGTTGCGCTGTGCCTGACCGGCTATATAAGGTCGTCCCGTGGCGCGTGCTTGCCATTCTGACTCGTGCTGTTGTGTTGGATGCATTCTTTGCAAGTGAAGTATGCCTTGGAGAAAAGTTCGGAAGCAATTCGAGCAGTTGGAGGAGTTCAAGAGGGGCCACATCGTCGGGCTCCGGGAAGCAGGATGGCCTTATTGCCGTATTGCGCGCCATACCGGTCGTGCGGATATCACCATAGCACGCTGTTGGCAGCAGTGGATAGAACAAGATACGCAGCAGTGACAGGACGGCTCTGGAAGATCTAGATGAACCACGGAAAAAGAGGACCGACAGGTTGTCCGACATGCGTGGAGTGAACCAACAGCCACGATTGCGGATATTCAGCGAGCAGTGGTGCTCTCCATGCATCGTCCGATTAGTGCCAGTACCAATGGCAGACGGCTGCACGACGTAGGACTACACGCACGCAGACCGTTACGACGACTGCCCTTAACACCACTGCATCGTCGCCAAAGACTGCCATGGTGTCGTGCCAGACTGTTATAGAGCCACTCAGAATGGCAGCGGGTGATCTTCAGGGACGAGTCCCGCATTTGTCTTGGAGGAGACGACCACCGAATCCGTGTGTGGAGGCAACGAGGTCAGCGCCAAGATGAACGGTTTGTTGTCGAGCGTCACACGTCCAGAAGGCTTGGTGTCATGGTGTGGTATAATGAATATGCTTTCTTCTAAGCTTCTTCTAATGGTTGTTGTGTTATTAATTATATCATGAATAAACTTTCCTGCTAGTAATGTTGTAATAATAATGAACAAGCTTTTAACTGCTAGTAATGTTGTAGTAGTAATTAAGATGAATAAAGTCTTAATGCTGGTTGTTAATAATAACAACTAATGAAATAAACCTAACAGCCAGACAGAAATCTGACAAAACTATGAACTGAGAAAAACGTACTTACTTGAACAACTTTTTATTAGAGAAACTCTTGATATGATCCAACATACACTTCACCGGACACACAGCTACTCAATAAAACGTAGCTCCTTGCACATGAACGAAGCTCTACTCACATAAACGAAGCTCTCCTTACGCATATAACCAAAGCTCTCCCTACGCACATCAACAAAAAGCTCTCACACGTAACACAAACAAAAGCTCTCTCTGGTATCGTTGAACGCGCCTATTTATACTGGCTACCACCACGTCATGACTTACACTCATTGCCAGATATCATTCAGCGGGAGAAATAACATCTCGTTAAGTCAGAAGATAATTTACATAGCAAAATAAAATAACCAGAGATAGTAAAATCAAAAGGAAAGTGAATCTAGAGTATACGTTACAGTGGGGTGCAATTGCTTACGATGCCAGATAACTTTTGGTGTTCATTTACAGGCACTTTGACAGCCCAACGTTACGTTAATTAGGTCCTGCAACCAGTGGCCATGCCTTTTCTGAACGCTCACTCCGGTGCGATTTTCCAACAGGACAACGCTTGTCCGCATAATGCTACTGTCTCGAGAGCTTGCCTTCAAGGCACTGACTTTCTGCCATGGCCAGCCGGATTTTCAGACCTATCGCCGATTGAAAATGTGTGGGATGCTATTGGACGCGCTATCCACACTCCACCCCTACCGCACAATCTGCAGGAATTGCTTGAGAAGATTCATACTGCATGGGATGGCTTATCGCAGGACACCATTAGGAACTTGTACAACTCCATGCCGAGACATCTAGCATGCTGTGTGAGCAAACATGGCGGCCTCGCTCAACAAATATTGCCCATTTTAGTCTCGAAGTTTTATCATTTATTGTTCCTGGTAACATTTCGCTTCCTCCCGAATAACATTGCAATCCGATCCGTCATTCTGGGTGCAACTATTTTTTCTGATGATGAGTGTATATACGTGTTTTCCAAACGAAGTAATTAAGTTTTTGTCTTCTATTGGAGTGAAAATTGTGGCAAAGCAGAACCACCAATTTTGGGTAATGTTCATTGAGTTAGTAAGAAACGTTTGTTTCAGCATTGGTTTTGATTCATGCGCTTCCTATTTGTGAAAAAGAGGATTTAATTTAAAAAAAAATTAAATTCAGTTTGCTTATCGCAGTGATATATTGCGTTGTTCTTTTGGTGATAGGAAACCAATTTTTTACAGAAGGAAAAATGGCAATTTTCTAATCACAGTCACTGATATAGATTATGTAATAAAAATGACGACCGCTTAATTTGTTGTTGATGAGATATGTGGTCATTCCTTCTGGAACCTTGGAAGCGTACAAAGCTCCCGTGTGTTGGTCGGCAGTTTCGATGTACTCATTGCCTGTGAGGTGACCCATCTGCGCGAAGCCCGAGGACATTAAGATAACTCACGTATTTTTTTTTCTTGTTTGTTCGCTGAATAAGGGAGAGTTTTATTGCAGTAATTGTGTGTATGTGTGTGGTGTCATACGATTCATTAGACATTTAAATGCCTTTTTGTTTTAAAGAAATGGTATTTCAGTGACTAATGAATCAAAACAAAAAGGGATAGAAACACGTGAATACAAGCAACCAACGATTTCAGAATTTACGTCACCCCCGCGTTTGTGGGAGAGGGGGGATAACAGAAAACGAAGATCTCTGTCGAAAAATTTTCAATGTTTTCAAAATTTAAACTGTATCTGCAGAACAATGATAGTCCCTTTGATCATTTAGTTTGACGGAGCTGCTAATTTTTCACCTTTTTGGGTTTCGCTATCAAGTAGAAAAGCTGCCTTACTATAACACAAATTACGGTGACCAGTGTGGCATCTAATGATTTTCGTTACTGTTGGTAAAAATACTGCACAGCAATAGTTATAGGGCGGTACTTGATATCTGCTAAAACCACAGGTTTTCCAACGCCATCTTGCTAAAACCACAGGTTTTCCCTTGCTTGATGAGAACATCGCTTTGTGCTTTATTCCTTTATTTTTGTACATTTTTTATGAGGGGTTTCTTCTTTAATGCATCGTGTTCCTTTCGGGGTTAATGTTCGATATTTTGAGTCGAGGAAGATTTAGGTTTGTATTTAATTTGAAAACCAGCCATTTCACGACATTTTGGTGAATTTCAATTCTGTTTTATAGAGAATTCTTTATAATGATGGCTTTTGCAGAGGATGTTGTTCGATGTAAATTTTATATTGAAAATAATTTTAAAGGAGATTTTCGTTTACTTCATCCCTCCGTCTTCGCAAACACGGAAGGGAATGTAAATTTTGTATCACTGGAAGACTCTGTTCACTTCTTTTAAATGTTTTTCTGTTGAATCGCAATATCTTCATTTATTCAAAAGACATTTTAGTGTCTAACGAATCGTGGGACACCGTGGATATGTAGCTGGATAAGCGGAGTGTTGGTGGAGGTGTTATGTTTTCGTTCTCGGTCTATCCCGAGGTGTTGAAAATTTTTCAAAATTATAGACATACTTTCGCTATCCCAAACGATTTGAAACAAAAAGAAAAGTAAAAGGAGTAAAATATTTAGACTTTCGATTAGTTAAACAAATTCTTTGTTGCCTTACGAAGTGTTAGATGGCTGAGGAGGGAAAGTCGAATAAGCTGGATGCTTTATTTTGCTGTTTTCTTTGAGAACTTAATTTTCTCAATCTGCGGCAGTACCAATGAAGAAATTCCTTAGACAAGGACTTCTTAACCCATGCAAGATTCATCCTAATCCGTGGCTATGTTGACGAATGTGACCCAGGTTCTTTACAAGGAGGTTTCTTTCGAATGAAGATCTTTAAAACTAAAGTGTTTACATGGACCGAGACCTGTGGTAATAATCATTCGTTTTGATGTCAGAGTAAACTAAACTTTTGTTATGTTTATTACCTTATATTTCACTTGATTGAAAATTATCTAATGACTGAGTACACTGAACTTATCCTTTGTTTGCTGCCTTATATATTCCATTTGGTAGATAATAGAGTGTTGTGTTTGCCAATATAGAAAAGATTATTTAGGAGATGTAGTAAGAGAAAAGGAAAGGAGATAAATGTTTTGGTTGTTTCTTGCAAACATGAGTAATAATGATACTTCAGTTTTTAATTTCTGTAGGGTTGCTATTAATCTTAAATTACACTTAGGTATATGAGTTTGAACAATTTTGAAGAATATAAACCACGTGTTGAGGCAGTTTCAAACTGTAGATAATCCAGATTTTGCGAGAGAGTAATTTTCTTAATACATATTCAGCTAATTCATGGATGTCATTCACCCATTGTTTCGGTGGGACAAAAAAAGGATTTGACGGGCTGATCCGATTTTGATGGGTGCAATTTTCGAACAGATGAGTGCAGTCAAGAAAACAGCTATGTACGTTTCGTGAATTTATTTACAATAGTTTGTATTTTAAAGTATTGGTAACGTTTGTTTTCATGTGAATTTAAATCCGTTTTTTAGAGCAAGGGAGCTTCGATCTTTCATGACCGTTCAAGGAACTTATTGTCCCTCCCCCCTCCCGTCCGCCTCACACCAAGATAGCTTGTTTTTTAGTTGGTTTATTGACTTTAATGAAATAAAACATTGAAATTAATCTGAAAATGAAATATTTTGGTTGAAAGTAAAACCTTTAAGGAAGTTTCAACTATTCACATTCCAGTAAGAGTATTTTAAAATGAATTTCAGAATTTTTTTTTTAAATTTGATGTTTACTGGTAAATAGTACGTATAAATGAATGAATGTATGATTATTTTTTTTGTTAAGAACAAATGATTTCTTTTTTCAAGAGAATTTAAAAGTTTTTAGCACGTCTTTCGTAAAGAAAGATCGTGCTTCTGTTATCGGTTGTCCGTCCGTCCGTCCGTCCGTCTGTACCCACGATATCTCTGCAACTATTAGTCCGATTTGAAAAATTCTTTTTGCATTGAGAAGCTTGAAATATGCAAATGATGATCCTTTATTTCGTTTTTTTTTTTTTTTGCGATGTACAATTTCGCCGGTAGAAGGCGTAAATGCAGATGATGTCGAATTCAAAAATACGTTTTATTCCACATATTTACTTCTAAACATCCGACTGAATTTTTTTTTATCTTTCGATTTTATTTATACCGAAGAGTATTTTAGATATAGTTACTTTTTCAAATTACGCATAGATTTTCCGCTAGGATGCGTAAAAGTAAATTACCTTTTCCTCGATAACTCTTCTTCTAAAACCCCGATTTGATTTTTTTTCTTCAACGGATACATTTCCTGATGGAAAATCTTTTGCATATAATTTCAAATTTTTGGTAAAGAATACTTTGGCCAACAGGGGGCGTAAGTGTTAATTTTTGCTTCTGATGCATTTACCATAAAATCTGAGCTTCAAAAATATCGATTGAAAAAATTATTTCGTGAACTGATGCCACTCACATCGATAAACCTTTTCGGAATATTTTTTCTTAAAATATTTGACAGATTCTCCGCCAGGGTCGTAGATGTACATCTTATTTTTGTCAATATCTCTACTTCTAGGAGTCCGATTTGAAAAATTCCTTCTTTGTTGGATAGTGTTTTCCGTGTGACATATTTTTCATGTAATTTCAAAATTTTCAAGTAATTCATAGACTTCCCGCTAGGGGTCGTAGCGGTAAATTGCGTTTCCCCCTATATCTCTGCTTCTAAATCTCCGATTTGAAAAATTATTTCTGCACCGGATACAGCTCCTGATGGGAAATCGTTTGAACATAATTTCTAATTTTTTGTAAAAAAAATAGTTTGGCCACCAAGGGGCGTAAATCTTAATTTCCGCTTCTGTTGTATTTGCAGCAAAATACGATGTTCTAAATTCTCGATTGAAAAAAACGTCGTTTTTTGACCGATACTACTCATGACGACAAACCTTTTAGAAACATTTTCTTCTTAAAATAGTGCATGGTTTCTACGCCAGGGGGCGTAGATGTATATCTTATTCTTGTCAATATCTCTACTTCTAAGAGTCTGATTTGAAAAATTTCTTCTTTGTTGGATAGTGTTTCTAGTGTGACATGTGGTTTATATAATTTCAAAATTTTCAAGTAATTCATAGACTTTCCGTTAGGGGGCGTAAATGTAAATTCCGTTTCCCAATATATCTCTGCTTCTAAATCTCCGATTTGAAAAATTCTTTCTGCACCGCATACAGCTCCTGATGGGAAATAGTTTGCACATATTTTCTAATTTTTGTAAGAAATGGTTTGGCCACCAGGTGGCGTAAGACTTAATTTCCGCTTCTGATATATTTGCAGCAAAATATGAGCTTCTAAAACCTCGATTGAAAAAAAGTCGTTTGTTGACCGATACTATTCTTCATGTCGACAAACCTCTTAGGAAAATTTTCTTCTTGAAAAAATGCATGATTTCTACGACAGGGGGCGTAGATGTATATCTTATTTTTTGTCAATATCTCTACTTCTAAGAGTACGATTTGAAAAATTCCTTCTTTGTTGGATAGTGTTTCCGATGTGAAATGTTTTTTCTATAAATTCAAAATTTTCAAGTAAATCATAGACTTTCCGCTAGAGAGCACAAAGGTAAATTGCGTTTTCTGCGTTATTTCTGCTCCTAAAGATCTGATTTGAAAAGTTCTTCCTGTGCCGCATACAAGACCTGATGGAAAATATTTTTCACATAATTTCTAATGTTTGGTAAAGAATGGTTTAGCCACCAGGCGTCATAAGTGTTAATTTCTGTTTCTGAAGTATTTGTTGCAAAATCTGGGCTCCGGAAAACTGGACTAATTTTTTTTTCTTCGACCGATACCGCTTATATGGATACATCTTTTGAGAATACTTTCTTCCTAAAATAATGCTTGGTTTTCCCACCAGAGGACGTAAAGTCACATCTTATTTTTGTCGATATCTCTGTTTCTAAGAGTTTGTAAGCTCACGATTCCGTTTACATCAATATCTGAGGGATTAAAAACCCGATTGAAAAACTTCTTTCTTTCGTCAGATCTATTGTTTTCCATACCGGTTCCATTGACTTTGAATAGCTTTGATAAATTTAATTTGCGTCAGAACGGATTCAAAAGACGTGCTTCTTACACCCGAAAATTCGGTGTCATCTTTCTTGTTTATTCTTATGTTGATGTCAAAACAAAGTCAGCATGAAAACAGTTTAAATACTGTGGAAATATAAAATTTACAAACGATATGTTGATGAAAAATTCGGCGTCGTTTTGCTAGGAAAGTCTTATAAAACTTTAGGCTCTTAGAAAGAACTGCCGCTAATAAACACTTCCAGATTTCAACAAAATTAACTTTCAAAATTTTTATATTGAAATTAAAATTTTGACCTTATTTAACTTTCAAGGTTGTTCGTTACTTTACAACTTTGGCAATTCTTCGGCCATTTCCTAATGTTTCGAAACGTGATTTAACTTTAAACATATTAATACAATACATTTCGCTGTTTAAAATTCTCCTCACTGGACATTTCGATATTTCGCTTTCTTAATGAACGAGTTGCTCTTATATTCTGGTGTAAGCAATTTGTGTACAGGGTGCATAGAAAACGTCATTCCGTGTAGTTTCCTTTGAGTAAAAGCCGTTGATTGCGTGTTTAGATAATTTTAACAGTTGGTTATGATGAAATAGACCTAATTAAAAAAGTTAATTATGAAATTAAGTTTTTTGCTTTATGAAAAATATGTTTCATGTAAATTTAAGCAGTAAATATTTGGATGAGAATCTTTTATTTAGACGACAATTTTTAAAATGTAGAGTTGCTAAAATTTTGGAAGTGTAACTGATTTTTTTACCTGTACAACCCGAGTTCGTATTCTTGTAGCGGGTTAAACCAAAAAGTATTTTTAGATTTCGATGATAAAATAAGAATATTATGTCTGAGTAATATTAGTTTTATTATACGTCTTCACTGTCGAACACACACACACAACCCACAAAATCTTACCCATTTGCATTAGCAGACAGTGTTCATTTGTTAAATATTCAAAGGAATCTTATTGTGTCAAAATTAACTACAGTGTACTTATTGTATTTATAGGCAATCTGAATCTCATCTGCAATTTTGCGATAATTTGTTTTTGGTTATTAAATATTCACAACGCAGACTGCTTATATAGAAATTGAAGTTGATTTCAGAATTTTTGAGTACTCTGAACTGTATTTGCTATTCGTTTATTTTTATTAAAAAGTTTTTCTTTTCATTGTTTATGTGTATTCATTGAATCAAATGTGTTCATGATTCGTCAGTGTTTCTAGTCCAAACACATCATCTACACTACCATGGCCTAGGAGTAATCACCCAAAACCTCTCCTCTATACCTTGCTGCTTAAAGACTCGCAAATGCGCATGTACTTATGATGTAGACTCTGACACTAGGGATCTCCCACTGCTCTTTCTGAGCAATACTGTAACATACACCCATGTTCATAAAAAACAGGACACCTGAAAGAAATCCATCTACGACTTTGATTTTTACAGAATATGTTAATCAAGTAATATCGCAGAAATGATTTTCATTAAAAGACCGAAGGCTATTTTAAATAAAATTCCTGAAAAGAATCCAGTTCACAGTTATACTTTCAAAAAAAATAGAAATAACTGGGACTAGACTGGAGTTATTCTTCACACATGGGAAGAAAGCAAGAATTGAATATCAAGAGTTTTGGGGGACCCCCCCATACCCGGCCCTTTTAAGGGCCGAGCAAAATGTTGCATAAAAGATTTATCTTTTTTTTGTACTGAATATCTCTCCCCCTAACTAACAAGGTGTGGTTTGTCTTGTCTTTTATATTAAATTTTTTTCTTACTCCTTAGTTCTGACTAAAAAAAGAAAAAAAAAAAAAAAAATAAATAAATAAAACAGGACTTCATTTTTTCCGCTGTTGCACACAATTGTGCAACAAGCAGACAAGTAGCGAAGAAAAAAATGATTGGCCCTTATACTACCGGCTCCCTAAATAAGGAATAAAAACCCTGATTGTGGCTGTTTTTATATTTTTGTTTTTCTGTTGTTTACTCAAAATGAGTAACTTAAACCTCCATCGGTGTAATCTTGTGATCACACCACCTCAGCTATGGTTACTCTGACATGTCAGGCAAGAATCAACAAAAGTAAACCTCAGAAAAAAAATTTTGAACCAATGGGGAAAAATCTTTTCTCTCATTGGCTGACGAGTAACGAAGCAATAGCGGACCCGAGAGAAACACTGAGCAAATGGCCAGTTTTGTCTTATCCGGTGTTGAACGTCGATTTTTCTCTGGGAAACTTATTCTGTGTATGATGTTTTTTTTTCAGGTTCCCTTTTTCCGTGTCCTTCCCTTCTTTTCCCCCTGTACTCATCTGTGGCAGCAGTGTACCGGGCATTTTTCTGCGGAGAAAAATATCGCTCGGAACGACTTGTTGTTGCAGGTAAGTATGTATGGCAGCTTATAACTTCACTACTTAACGGGAAACCGTTTACTTCTTGTGCTCTAATATTTCCATACTTTTCTTTCGTGCTATCCTATCAGGGCAATCTACTCCTAACTGTCTTAGATTCTCTTTCACCTGCCAAAAGACGCATAGCGCTGTGGGTTCGGGTCTCTCATCCTAAATTAGGAACTCCTTTATATTCAGCATGTCAGTGCTTGGTTGGCAGTGGGTACGGATGTTTCTTCTGTGTGTCAGACAGTCGTACAGTCACATCAGCGAGTTCGACAGAGGTCGCATTATCGGCATGAGAGACCGCAATGTTTCCCTCCGGGTGACTGGCAGTCGTGTGGGGCGCAGTGTGCCCTTCGTGACAAGAGTGTGCAAGGAATGCTACGAAGTAGGACGTAGGACACCAAGAGAGGATTCTGAATGTCGTGGACAACCAATGCCGAGGAACAACCGTCATCTCATGAGGATGTCTTTGGGTGATCGTTCTGCATCATCGACGGCGTTGGCCCAGCAGTGGCGAACTGTGACGCATTCTTCCATGTCAGCTATAACAGTACGTTGCCGGTTATTACAGTTCGGACTGCAGAATCTCGTCGACTCCCTCCTCAGGCTACCTTTGACACCGCAGCAACGGACTGCCAGGCTGTAATGGTGCATAGAACGAAGGGAGTGGCGTCACGAATGGTAAAACATCATGTTCTCGAATGGAACGAACGCGCTTCTGTTTAGCTCCAAATGATGACCGCATCTGTGTCCGCAGATGACAGGGGGAGAGGCATCGGGAAGAGTGTATTCACACCAGGAATACCTCACCAACATGAGGCACTGTGGCCTAGGGTGCTATCGGGTTCGAAAGCAGATCACCTCTTGTAAGAGTCCGTACAACCCGAACGAGTGCCCGTTACGTCACCGACATTCCACGGCCGGTCGCCCTTCCGTACCTGCAGGACGTCCCCGAGGACACATTTCAGCAGGACAATGCCACACTTCATGGCGCAGCGACAACACGCGCCTTCTTCAGGGTTAACAGTGTTCCACTTCTGCCGTGGCCGGATTTATCGCCCATTGAAAAACACATGCTGAAACAACAGGTGCAGTGGTTCGACCGTCCGTCAATAATTCTTGATGAACTTTGGACGCGGGTCTATACAACCTGGATGGATATTCCATAGGATACCATTCACACATTATTTGATTCGATGTCTTAACGCGTACAGCAGGTGATACAAGTCAGAGGTGGCCACACAGATTATTTTATTAGCTGTACCAACTCACCTGATGCGTATGACACCGAGATGCTAATCATTTGTTCTGTATTGCCTAATGAACATAACCTGTAAAAATCGAAGTCGTAGCTCGACTCCTTTAAGGTGTTCTGTTTTTTATGGAGTGAATTTACCATATACCCAAACCCGTCTCTAATGATTATTAAATTTCAATCACTTTTTGTATTTTCCCATATTTTTCTACAAACTATTTCCCTCGAATCATTCAAGTTGAATGATGAAAGAGTGACTTTTCAGCAAACATAATTTTTACAAATTTGAAATGAAAGAATTTTTAGGTAACCATGCCAAAGAATGGTGAATGGTGCTAAATTTCATAAGAGTAAGGACGGACGGACGGACGGGGGATTCTGAGTTCATTTCGGAAATCAATAATCAGAACTTCAGAAACAGAAATTTTGCTTTCATGTCAAGATTCGTGTCTTCAATCGCTCGAAGAGTAAATATTCAAATTAATAACGAGGAACTATACACGAACTATGTAAAAAATAGTGTAACTATGCTAGTAATCCGAATGTATTGGAGTATGATAAAAATCAGTATTCCAAGCTTTCATACATCAACCAGATAGTTTTTTCAATCTATCTTCCGTGTAAATATTCCTTCGTCTTCGGCACGACGCGCGATGCAATCTGGAAATTACTTTAACGATTGGGAATACGGAAACGTATTAGCCTCTATGCACGTATAGATAAAAAACTGCACAACTTTAGAAGATATTAGCTTTTAAAAAGACCGTTGCAGTCCCTGGGAAATTATGTTTGTTCAGTGGATAAAGTCAAATAGAAGATAAAGAAAGGTAATTAAACAAAGTCATAGTACATAATAGAAGATAAAGAAAGGAAATTAAACAAAGTCATAGTAGATAATAGAAGATAAAGAAAGATAATTAAACAAATGATTGGAATTTCTTGTTAGTGTTTTCCTCATCATTTCAGGTGTATATTGTGAATATTGTTTGTGTTTACTTTCCACAATTAAAGTCGATGTCAAACTGAATCGAAGATTTTATTTTCAAAACCATTCGGGTCCTTTTTACGATTGCTTGGCTAGGAAGAAATACCAGAGAAAAGCAACATTTTGTGATATCAGGAAATTCAGATGAATGGGCGAAAGGTTTTGCGATTTTAATAAACCACAAAGGAAATTTACAAAATGTTTTGTGCAACACGATTGGTACAAGGTGAACAAAATCTTAAGTCTGCTTCCATTAGTAATATTATATTAACATTAGAAAAACAAAATATTCCTTTCAGACACCACAAACCTATTAGATATATCTAAACATAATGTAAGGTAAATCGAAAGAGGGAATCTTAGCTATATTAGAATTCATGGGCATAAAGGTAAAATCTTTTACTTATGACCGAATTTTTAGGCTAAAATATAGCCCGTCGTTTAGGCTTTTGCTGAAGTAGATGCACGTGATTACAACGTGAACGCGGTTGACAACATCCACTTCAGCTGAGACCCAGACGACAGTCTTTGTTGAAGTGGGGTTTTTCCAACCAGTTGTAATCACTTCAGCAGAGACCTAGACGATGGGCTAGGTTCTAGACTGAAAATATGGTAGAAAATAAAAGATTTAACCTCTACGAAACGCGGTTTTAAATTATTAACCTTTTAAGCAGACAATGTACCTGAACCAAATGGTGTTCAAACTCTTCTGTGCCCCCAAACACAACTGTTTACATAGAGGTCAAATTTTACGAAAGCTACAATTCCTTTTGCCCCTCTCACCTTACCTGTACCGATCATAAACCTATCGCTAGTAGTAAGCGCTCTCTTCTAGTCCTTTATTCTCTGCTTCCTAATTCAAGGCATTATGAAGAAGGGCTAGACCTCCTGACGCGGGCATCATGAGACTAAGTACAAACAATTGATTCACTTACCGTATTTTTCTGTGTATGAAACGATCCCTACTTTTTCAAACCGAAAATTCAGAAATCAATATTTTTATTACAAAAAAGGACACATTTGATATTTTTTTGAAATTAGGTACTATCATTGAGGTACATTTAGAAATTAGGTAATATCACAGACAAAGTCTGTGGTAATATTTAAAAAAAAGAAGTTTGGAAATGTATATTATTTAGAAATTAGGTAATATTTTTAAGATACAACCTATGAAATTATGCATCACTTTCTTCAGCACTATTAGTTCCAGACATATCACTTTTTCCAACCTCAACTGCGTCACTGCTGTCGTTCACTGTCTATATACATTAGATCATCCTCAGTTGCATCCATAGCATTGCTGATTCCACACATCTTGAAGGACTTCACAACCACCTCTTCCTTGACGCCATTCCATGAGTTTAGAACCCAGTTGCAGATCTCACTAATGGTTGTTTTTTTCACTCTCCCTGTCAATGTCAAGTTATTACCTGCTTTTTGCAACCATTTATTCCATTCTTCTTTCATTGGGGCCTTGAAAGGCTTGCTGATGGAAACATCTAGAGGCTGTAGCAGACCTGTAAGTCTACCAGGAATAACTGCTAGCTGTGTTCGCAAATCCGCTTCAATCTTTTTTGTCTTTTCTATTAAATGTGCTCGGAACTGATCAAACACAAGCAGAGCTGGCTTCTTCGAGAGCCCTTCCAGGTTTTATGGACCAAATCTTTCGAAACCAAATAGCCATAATCTCTTCATTCTTCCAGCCCTCCTCATGAATTTGGACAATAACTCCAGGTGGATACGTTTTCTTCTTAAAAATGAGCATAGGAGGCAGCTTGGTACCATCTGCACAGCATGCAAGGACAGCAGTTTAGTGTGTCTTTTCATGGACACTTGTTTGGATTGCCACTTCATATCAACAGTTCTGTTGGAAGGCACATCAAAATTGAGAGGCACCTCATCCATGTTGCAATCTGATTTGGTTCAAAATCATATTTTTTCCGAAGTTTTGTAAAAATAGAGTGGAACTGTAGGACTTTATCCTCATAAGCTGGTGGCATTTTCTGGCCTAACTTGGTTCCTGTTCTCATGGCCAATACTTCTCTCCTCATGAAGTTGAAACACCATTTTGGCTTTCCTGTGAAATCAACAATGTTCGTTTCCCTTTCAAACCTTTTTGTCTCGTATTGAATAAGCTTGGTTGACACACATATCCCACTCTGGCGCTGTTCCATAATCCAAGTATTAGCTCAGCCTCTGCTCTAAGTTTGGTCATTTCGCTGCTATTTCTCTTAAGGCCCTCTTTTTATTTGGCATCTTAAGGAGTTGTTCTTCCTGTTTTCTCCACTGTCTCATCATGCACTCAGTAGGAGGAGGTCTAAACTGTCTCCCTGCAGCTTTATTTCCATGTTCCTTTGCGTAACTGATGACTTTCAGCTTGAATTTTACAGAATATGACAATCGTTTTTTATTTTCGAACAATTTTATGGGGCTAATGCTAATGCATTACATTTTGCATCTACACACGCACTGTTGAAGAAGTACTGACTGATCCAGCGCAATGACGCCAAAACGCTACCCCCACCAACGGAGTTGCAAAGTTACGGATGCTTTCAGAATTCTCCTTGGTTTGTTCAGAATCGGCAGTTAATGGCGTCAATCGACTGAATTTCCAAAGGCTAGTGATTACAGGAAGCTTAACAAAAATAGCTGTGACACAGTGCGTCGGTGACTCAGTAGATTTGCAAGTCATAGTGGGGAGAGGAGATAAAAGGTACTGACAGTTTCGCTCCGGTAACCACAGGGTTCTCTCAACCGGTTAGCATCCGTGTATAAGACGACCCTCAATTTTTGGTCTAAAAATTTGGAAAAAAATCGTCTTATGCACCGAAAAATACGGTATCTTCACTCTGCTTTCTAGGTTCGTAGCCATTGTTATATTAGTAGTAGGGGATACACTTGGGCGGCGGAAGTGACGTTACATGTGGGCGTGGTCAACTCCCTGAAGTGACGTCGTGGATGCGTTCCCCCTGAATGTCGATGAAGAAACTTTACTTCAGGTGGTAACGGTGGGCGTGGCCCTCGGTGTCCGCTATTTTTTTACTGCATGACGTCTCTTCACATGGTTATCGTCGAAGCAGCTTTAAACCTTGGGGAAACAATTTCATCATTTTTATTTTCGAATTTCTCAATCTGTTTTTCGGGTGACGGGAAGTTTAATTGAAAGCGGACTCGGGAATTTTTTTGTGATCGATGGACTTATTTTCGGAAAACAAGGCAAGTAGGTTTGGAACTGGGTGGATTCGAACCCCGTCCGTTTACATGGTAGTCAAATGCTCTTCCGATTCGGCTACCGTGATATTGGTCGGGTGGTCAAGGGGATTAAGAGCCGTGGTTTGCGTAATGGGGAAGACTGCCCGAGGAACTTTCTGTAGGTCGTCTTTAGGTCAAATATATGGAGGAGAGCATATGAGTCATGCAAACTCGTTTAATCCGTGCATAGTTTTCACAACCACGCAGGTGCGTTTCCACCACCGTGGAGAATTGCTACTGATCACATGCTGGAAGTCTCGCGTTCGTAAACTGTAACAGGGAAGTTTATTTCTTTGTGAACAGGAGCTTATTTTCTTTTTTTATGACATATTATTCGTCATAGTCCTAAACACACTTTTTTCTTCACGAATTTTCAAACGTAAAGTGTTGTTTAAACATTTTTTCCGACATGATTCATACGCGTTTAATCCGGTTCATACCTTTTCTTGCGAAATGAAGGAATTTTTTTCACGTTTTAGAATTACTTTTTCTGTAGGGGTTTCTTGTAATTTAATTTTTTTCAATCGGAGGACCTATGAAATCTTTTTCACTACATTTTCTATGCAACGTGTGATTTTCAGTAATTCAGATTTTTTTTTTTTTTGATTGGAGGTTTAACGACCACCGTGAGCAACTCAATGGGCTGTAAGCAGTCGCCCGTCCCTAATTTAGGGCCACTGGTTCCAGGGAAGGGAGAGAGCCAGTGCCGTAAGACAAACACAACATCCATGCCTCACCGGGATTCGAACCCGGACCCCTTTGGGACGAATGATCAGAGGCCATCGCTTAGACCACTGCGCCACCGGGGCGGCAATTCAGATTTTTTCTACCGTATTTTTTTTGTTCATGATTTTCATCTTGTAAAATGAAGAACTTGATTTATTTTCTTCGTGTCTTCAAAATTATTTTTTTCTCTTCATGGGTTTGTCATACTTTATTTTTTCCATAGGAAGACTTATTAATTTTGTTCTTCCTTATTTATTCTGTAGAACGTGTTGTTTTCAGAAATTAAGATTTTTTTGTATCACATTTATGTTCGTTCATGTTTTTTTCTCTTATGGAATTTTGGGGTCATTATTATTTTTTTCCGTTGCAGCAATTTTTCCGCAGGGGCTTAGTATATTTTATTTTTCTGTAGAGGGACATAATTTCTTGTTTCTTCATAATTTTTCAAAACGTTACGTTATGTTTTGAGAACTTAAGATTTCTTGATCTGTTACGATCATGTTTAAGTTCGGTCATGCCTTTTGTAGTGAAATGAAGTATAGTCTTCCTTTTTCACGTTTCAAAATTATTTTTTTCTGTAGGATTTTATTATAAGTTTTTTTTCTGTAGGAAGACTGACAAATTTTTTCACGATTTTTCTATGTAACGTGTTTAAAAATATCGCGATATTTATACAATCATGTTCATGCTCGTTCATGTTTTATTTGTAAAATAAAGAACTTTACTTTCTTTGCGTTTTCAACATTACTTCTTTGTAGAAGTTTATTTTAATTTTTTTCTAAAAGACGTCTACGTTTTTCATCAATATTCCACGCGACATGCTGTTTTCAGTAACTGAGGTTATTTTCCATCATGTTTATATTATTTCATGTACTTATCTAGTGAAATGAAGAACTTGATTTATTTTCTTCGTGTCCTCAAAATTATTTTTTTCCGCAGGGGTTTATTAAGATCTTTTTCGATCATATTTTTCATATGAAATGAAGTACTTCATGTTTCAACAATATTTTTTGTAGGCATTTGTTACATTTTATATTTTCCATAGGAGAATTTTTGTAAAATCATTTCGTCGTCATCAGTTCTGTGCATCGTATTTAAAAAAAAATTTCGACCTACTTCAGTAGTTTTTAATTTCGTTCCTGCTTCGCTATGTGAAATGAAAAACTTTATTTTCTTCATGTTTCAACATTAAGTTGTCTGAAAAAGTTTATTTTACTTTATTTTACAGGAGTTTTAATTTATTTTAATTTATAAGTTTTCTATATTTTTCACGAATCATAAGTTTATAGTTTTCACGAGTTACAAGAGGCATCCTGAAAGTAATGCCTCCTCCTTAGTAACTTTTGAAATTTTGAAGTGATTTTAATGAAATTGCACTGACATGTACTATGATATGTTACCAATGTGGGAACAAATGTTTTTCAGAATCGGAAATAAAGATGACAGAGAAAAGTAGCGAGCCGTAATTTAATTCCTGAAAAAAGAGGGATGTGAGGCTCCAGAAATCCACAGAAGGCTCCTGGCGGTGTATGGAACTGCCACAATCGATATCAGTAATGTCCGAAGATGGATGAAGAGGTTTCGAGAGGGAGAACGTTCAGTGTCGGACAAACAACGGAGTGGAAGACCCGCAACTGCAGTGACAGATGCCAACCGGCAACGAGTGAAAGACCTCATCGCAGCAGATTGCCGTGTCACCATCCAGGAGTTGCAACAATAAACAGTGCTCACTATGTGCAAACATTGAAGAAGCTAAAGGAAGCTATCAGAAGGAAACAACGTGACATTCCACTTCATAGTGTTGTTTTACAACATGATAACGCACGTCCCCACACCTTAATGGAGATTTCACATGCTGTTGCCAAAATGGGGTGGACGGTGATGCCCCAACCCCCTACAGTCCTGATTTGGCTCACTCCGACTTTTTCCTGTTTGCCCCTTTGAAAAACACCCTTCGTGCTGAACGTTTCGACAATGTGACAGACGCTAAACTATCTGTGAAACCGACAGCCTCAGGAATTTTTCCAAAATGGATTTTACCAATGGATTCAAAGATGGCGGAAATGTATAGAAAGTGATGGACAATACTTTGAATAGGCTAGAATTATTAACAATATGCCCAAGTATTGGACATATTGCATGTCCAAGTATTTGACATATTTTTGGACATATTGCTAAAAGAACTAAAGAACTGACCACCGTTGGACAACTGAAATGCTAGACTGGATAGCAGACCACAGCAACAGGCTCATGGAAACTGTGTCTGAACCTCCCCACCGTAGTGGAATCCACCTTTAGAAGCTGATTTAACGTTTCATTTGCTATGCATTTTTAATCACAGCAAATGATTCTTTGAATATTTTTTTTTTAAGAGAAAGTTGAGAAAAATAGTTGAGGTGGGAAAGTAAAAAGTCATTCTTGCTGCATTGAAATATTGGAATTCCTTATATGGTTCAATCTTCGAGGAAACTTGCGACATTCAGCTATTTAAATCAAGGGCAAATAGACTATATCTTGAAATAAGGGAGCATAAAATAATAGGATCGTGATACCAGGCGCTAGAAGCCTTGCCTTAATTCTCCGTTAAAAAAGAATTCTATGAAATAGCAGTTAATATTTCAGTACTATACTCGTTACGATTTATTTATCATCATATTCACACACACGCACACACGCTGTGTGTGAAAATTTATCTAGAGCATGATGCAATTAAGGGAGGCTTAATTTGCAGGAAGATCCAAAACATTTCCAAGTCTGAATCTGGTGGTGCATTGCAAAACAAATCTTTTTTGCTCCTGACAAGTAATTTTTTTATTTTACATTTTACGAAGCAAATCAAAACACGAAATCGAGATTAGTTTCACAGCCGCAGTAAAATGTTATTTTTCGAAGTATCTCACTGGCGCTTTATCAAATTAATTGCACTTGTAAAAAGACCCTTTCTTCTCAGCGCAGAGGAAATGAAAACGCATATGTTTTGAGAAATGAAATTTCAGGTTAGCAAATTTTTCAGTAATGCACGGAAAGAGGCCTGGGAAAGTGAGCGTCCCTCAAGATCAGATCACCCACTACAGTAACCCATTGGTTCATTGGCCTTGATGAGCTCGCAAGGTCACCGACCCACTGCTCTGGGAAGGGGGAGCGTCCTGAGAGCGAAAGTATAAAGAGGTAGTTTAGCTGCTGCACAAGCAGCAGCTAAACTACCTGTCGACTTGGGGAAAGAAGGAAACTCCAAAGAATCTACTAGACGACGACCTTGATTTATATTTCAGCTTGGCTTTCACGTAAAAATCATGTATTTACGGTTGACTTACCCAAACACGACATTAAACCTAATGACGCGCGATTATATTTCACCTCGACAAGCACGTTCATGTCACGTGGTCCCTGAGAAAACAGGAGAGACGGCAAACGACACACACACATTCATAAGATGCGCGCGCACTCTGCTTACCAGTTTTGGAAGGGGGAAAAGGGAGCTGGGTGAATAAAATAATAACCATGGAATCACTGAAATCTCTGCGTGATGGCATCAGGAAGAACTTCTCTACGTCAAGTCTCTTTCACATTAATTCTAATATTTGAAAAAAGGAAAAAATATTTAAGTAGATGGAACTTCAGCTTGGGATCTCAGTTTTATGGGAGTTAGTTTCTGAATGAGTGATGTCTTGTTAATCCTGGAAAAAAACTGTTCACAGTGTCAAATATGTAATTCATTAGCGTTAGAGGGGCAGGGCAATGCCGAATTGGTGCAATTTCTAGATTTAAAAGCTGTTTCTTTTTCTGATATTTAGGTATTTCATAACTCGACATGGTACTTGGGTTATCATTTCTGTCACATTTCCTGCAGTATTGGAAATGTCACGTTCAGATGGTATCGCTGTTGCGGATCTTCCATTTCCATTCTGCTTCGCTTTACATCAACTCTAGGACCGGATTAAGGGGAATTCTGACGTTGCTATATATACACTGCCGGAAAATGAAAAAAGAACACCCAGAAGGAATGCCGGTAGGAACGTTGTGAGGATCTCTGCGAACGAGAGGCCTCTATAAATATTTAAATATGATATAAATATTTAATGGATGTAGTATTGAAATTTGCCTTACAGTATGAATATGATTTTGGTTTCTTTTTCGTGTGTATATGCATGTGTTCAAGTAACGGCCGGGTAAGCTATCTTGTACGAGAACGGACAATTTATCCTTACAAACCCACTGTTGGACATTTTGGTAACATTTGTCCTCAACTACGCCATTTTTGCTCGAACTGGTAAGATAGTCGTTGGTTGTCAAGTACATAGTGATATTCGGTACGCCTTCTTACATGGTTGGAGGCGAAACTAAAAGAATATTCGTTATGAGGTGTCACCAATGCCACCCCCAAACGTTGGGGGATTCGCGGTGGACGAGAGAGAGAGAGGAGGACATTAGAGATTCGAAGTGGCAATGAGAAGGAGATGTCACGGTGATACAGCATAATGTTTTTTCGTTGTATGGGATATAACCCATAAAGTATGTAAATAATGTACATTTTTATCTATGTATCTTGAAAAAATATTCGGACCTCTTAGGAAATGGATTCCCGAAGGTATTTTCCCTAAGGCCGTGCATTGTAAAGGACGAAACGAACCAAACTGGCCTGGGATCCACAGGCTCGCTAAACCATCTCACAAACGTCATGTTGTACAGAGGGTGAGTCGAAAGTTTTGCAATATTTGCATAAACGCATGTGCCGCGGGGGGTATGTCACGTGTTTAAACTAGTTAAAGTCGCGCACTGCAGTCAGTCGAAAGGGACATAAAGTGGTAGCCGTTGCTCTGAAAAGCATTGCATGTCGTCGTTCTATCTGTGGTTGGGACGCCTAAAAGATGAACAGCCACAACCGGCTAATTAGAGAACTTTTGCTTTCAGAGTTTGAACTCGGTAATAACGCTGCTGAAGCAACACGAAAAATGTGTCATGCAAAAGGGGAAGGTTCCGTGGATCACAGCACCGCAACCAGATGGTTCAAGAAATTTCGCTCAGCTGACAGAAACCTCGACATTTAGCCAAGGTCAGGTAGGCCGCGAACCGTGGATTCGGAGGCCGTGCGCCAACTGCTTCCAACAACTCGGAGATTATCAGGCGAGCCGGGCATATCACAGACCACCGAAGTTCGTCACCTTCAGGATCTCGGCAACGTTTCCAGGAGGTGCCGCATTGCCCCTCATAAACTCACGCCAGCTGAAGTAAACCGCCGAGTGGAAATGTGCACGAAACTACTTGAAAACCTGCGTGACGTGCGTTTCGTCAAGAGAATTGTTACGTGCGATTAAAAATGGGTCTATTTCCATAATCCTAACACACAACGGCAGTGGTTGAGCTGAGCCCGGGCCAGCTTCTTGAACCTGTTGCCAAACTTGCGCGGTTCGAGCGCAGGGTGATGCTCTGTGTCCGGTGTAATTTCGCGGAGATAATCCATTTCGAGAATTTGTTCCAGACGGTCTGGCCATCAACACCAACCTCTATTCTGAACAGCTGGAGCTGATCTCTGACGTTTTGGAGAAGAAGTATCTAGCACTGGTGATCAGAAAGCGCGCTCTCCTACAGCAGGACAACGCTCTGCCTACATACCGCTCGAATGACCCAGGGAAAACTCCAGGAACTTGAGGGCATCGAACTGAGGCCACACACAGCACATAATCCGGACCTTGCCCCGTCGGATAATTACTTGTTCCGGTCCATGGCGCACTTCCTTCGCGGGTGGCACTTCAACAACCAGGAGGAGGTGGCTGCTGGGGTGAAGGAGTTCTTCGCCTCGGAGGACAGGAACTGGTACCGCCGCGGAATCGAAGAACTGGCAGACAGATGGCTAAAGACGGTGCAACACGATGGCCTATACTTTGAATGCTAGTCAGCTTTCAACGTAAAGGTGTGTATGAAGACATAAAGTGATACAAATATTGGAAAACTTTAAACTCACCCTCTGTAATATGTTAATTGTTAAAGGCAGAAGAAACTGTAATCCAAATTGAAATGTCATTGGATGAAATAATGGCGTCACTGTGGACAACAGCATGCAAATGCACGCAGTGCGTATTTAAGGACTAGGGCGTGCTGAACGAAGCCATTCGAATGGCGTCGTGTTGTTCAGTGCTCGTTGAAGAAGTTACCATGCCTGGACGACTCAGGCGCGCAACATTTGTTCAGTTAAAGGAGTTCGTGCGAGGCCGTATAGTGGACGTGCGGGAAGGAGGTTGGTCTTCCGTCAAATTGCGGACCGAGAGGTATCGGCCGTGGTAAGATGGTGGCGTCGGTGGTCAGAGGAGCATTCGCACTCTTGAAGATGTAGTTCCGGGTAACACAGAGTTACGAACGCACGAGAGGATCGGCGTATCAGGAGGACGGCGTTTGCAGAGCGGACGGCTACGGCGTCACAAATTCGATCCTCTTTCATACCAAGGGTGTCTACCAGCACCTCTATGTCGTCACTCAAAAGCCATCGCAACCTTTGATCTGTGTTGCCAACTACATAATGAAGGTATATGCCCCGGTCTGGTTTTCCGTATAGAAGAAGCCAAACACTTTTGGAAACTGATGAACTTATCGCGCTTCATGGATTTGAAGTACACAGTAATCATTGAAGCAGTGATAAAGAGAAACGCGTTCTTCAGTCACCCAGAGAATATATTTCTAAGTATGATTGCGGACGAACGCACCCACGTTAGAGCTCTTGGATGGAGAAGAATAAAGAAAGCTAGATAGCAACAAATGAATGATGTCATAAGAGAATTCAAAGTGCCGCAATTAAATTTGGATGCTAATGACTATTATGAGATGATCGATTGAACTAAAACGCGTCTTACTGAACCACCCCTGACAAAACACATCTCAGACGAAGATCTGGATCAATTAATCTCAACGTCTGCCACAGCTGGCGAAGAAATAACCAAGTTTCCCTACCACACGCAAGCTGTGCAACGTTGCGTGAAACTGGTGACCGAAGCAGCTGCATCAGTGTGGATTTGAAGCTAGAGATTCGTTCATAAGAGCAACAATTGCATCACGGCAATTAATGCCACATTTTTCAAGTAAAGCAGATTACTGAACAATATATACCACGTAGAAAGAAAATTCTGAGTTAAGGGAGGGTGGGTGGAACTCGAAGTGTAGCCACCTCCTCGTGGTGAGTTCTGGGTTGTTTCCATATGTGACATTGGAAGCAAGCGAAGAGCTACACGCTACACATTGCAAAGCAAACTGAGTGTACTACACATGCACACGCATGGTGCACTCAGAACAGTGCAATTTTTTACGGATTTTTTCCGATGCCCTACATTCCAGGATGCCTTTACCTAGCCTATATGCCTACGGGCCAACTGTGGGAAGAAAATTGTGAAATTCGCGTACTGTTCGGAGGCATGGCATATTGATCAACTTCAAAACTTTTTTTTCACTGTTATTGGGAACACTAAAGGACGCTTTTCCGCAATAGGGGTTACTCGATTTCATTTATTAAAACATTCCATCTGGTTTTGCTTACGGCCCAATGCGGTCTGAACAACGCGAATTTAGTGTACCGAGCGGAGACGTAAGATATTGGTCGATTTCAAAAAAATATTTTGCTATTCTTATTGACCCAAATGGCAACTTTTCCGTACTAGACGATATGCAAATTAAAAAAAGGTTTTTTAGGCCCAACCTAGTGCCCGGATATCGCAGGAAATAGCTCCAGAGACAGTGACTACCGGTATGTGAACCGAGCGCCGTTCCACGGTAAAAGCAGGAACCGTGCGTTAGCCGGCCCGTCTCCAGACACATGTGCGATGATCACCGGCGCCAAGTGCAAACTGTGACTCATCACTGAAAACGACACACCGCCACTGGACACTATCTCACGTTATCTGGGCTCGATACCCTGCAACCGGTGCCGCGATGCTCGCTGAACAGTGATTAGCGGCGGAGTGGCCTCCTTGAATGTAGTCCCCGTGCCTCAAGTCCGCTGGCAACAGTACAGATGGCCACTTCGACGAATTCGGTTCTGTTCGTACAGCTGTCACAATCGCTCGATTCTCCCGTTCTGTCGTTGTCCTCGGCCCTCCACTGCCGGCATGCCGCTGGGTTGTGCCCTCCTCGACCCATTCGCGATATCATCGTCCTATTGCGACCTCGCTCAGACCCAAATGCCTGGCGATACGGCGACTTGACCAATCGGCCTCTCTCAGCTCAATCATGCGTCCTCTCTCAAACTCATTCAACTGTTCGTAGTGTGCACGGATTCGACGTCGAGGCATCCTCACAGTCCATGGAGGTTAATGCAACCGCAATCCGCTGTCACAATTATCCCCGTGTGCGAGCTTTGTTGTTGATAGATCCTGTTAGATGTGCGGTTCCCATTCGCTGTGGAGGGCCACCATTTAGTCATTGGTCGTTATTTTCTAATCATTTGCATATTCTGCCCTGTGGTATTTGTCTGCAGAGTTTCATCAAGATCGAACGGCTTTCTTAGGGTGCTTCGGTTTTTCTTGTTTTTTGTTCTATTTTTTCTTTTAGGAAGGAATTATATATATATATATATATATACTAAAAGAGACATACAAAGGCTGCAGACAACTCAAAGCAGCATGGAGAGGTGCATGCTTGGTATAACCAGGAGAGATAAGAAGAGAAACTCGTGGATCCGAAAAATGACGAGAGTGGAAGACATCATGATCAGAGTTAAATCCCTGAAATGGCAATGGGCTGGACATACTGCCAGAAGGACAGACCATAGATGGACAGCCGAAATTTTAGATTGGATTCCAAGGGACAGGAAAAGACCCAGAAAAAGACCACATGGGAGATGGGTGGATGAAATTCGTAAATATGCGGGAGTGACATGGAGGAGACTGGCACAAGACAGACCGTTGTGGAGGAAACTTGGGGAGACCTTCGTCCAGCAGTGGATTGATAATGGTTGACAATGATGATGATGATATATATACAGAGAGAGAGAGAGAGAGAGGGGGAGAAAAGAGAGGGAGGGAGTCGATCAATCGGGCAGTCAGCAAAGTCCCGGATATAATCTATTCGTTCATCACTCATACCAAAGCAGAAAGCCTCCCCAGTGACCGAGTCGTCCGCAATCATACTTAGAAATATATTCTCTGGGTGACTGAAGAACGCGGACTATCAGTCAGAGCTGGACCCAAGCTTTACTCCCGGATAAGACATTGGAGACGAGGGTATTATTTCAAGAATCTGGCTCCCCCTTTTCCTGGAACCAGCGGTCCCAAATTATGGGCGGGAGACTGCTTAAAACTCTTAGAGTTGCTCGTAGTGGTAGTTAAACCCCGTAAATATCACTACTGAAGTCCATTCCAGTCCCCTGATGAACCGTGAATGATACTTTTTTGGAGTGAACTAGTTGGGCGACTGTCCGGGTCACAAATCTACATGGGACCCCAAAGTAACAGTTGTGTACATTCCAAATGTAAATACAGTCGAACCCGTTATAACGAAGTAAATTTCTCCGTCATTTTTGTCCACGCCGGGCATCGAACCCGAGTCCTCTTATTCCGGAATAAGTCGCTCTACCAACTTAGCTACGCAGACGCATCTTCTCGCTGCTATCTGCCTTTATCTCGTGTGCGTCCTGCGGGGCAGGCACGTCCCACCGTATATAACGAAGTTGAAGGGAGATTCAAAAGCATTCGATATATGCGAACGTCGTTATAGTCAGACATATAAAAAAGTACTATTTTAGTATACCCCATTATGTCTGTGTAAAACTGTACTATTTATCAATTAATCGAAGGAAAATGATACCTGTTGATTAAAAACTACAGCTACGAAAAAAACTTGAGAGAGATTTGTAATAAGAAAAACCCCTACCCGCTGGCGCAGTGGTCTAAGGGCTGGCTTCTGATCACTCGTCCAAGATGGGTCTGGGCTCGAGTCCCGGTGAGGCATGGATGTTCTATTTGTCTTACGGCACTGACTCATTTCCTTCCATTGAACTAGTGACCTTAAATTAGGGACGGGCGACTGCTTATTTAAACCTCTCAAAAAGAAAAAGGAAAAACATTTGACGAATGTAAAAATGAAAGTAACTGAACAAAATTTTAAATTTCATCTGTTACATGTTTCGTCGGATATATGAGCCAATTCTTTCTTGTTTTGTGCTTATCGTGTTCACTGTTTTAACTGTTTTGCAACTTCCTCTGACGCGGTGGTTAAAATGTTTCTAGATGCAAAATAAACTCTAAGATTTTCTAAACAGAATTTCAGTGATCGAAAGGTAGCGAGGGAGAGAAAAAACAGGTAGTGTTCCCGAGGACATGTATATTTAGCAAGCGGAAAAGGAGGGGAGCGGTAGGTAGTAAATACGCAAAGGGACCTATGAAAACTGAAAACTTCGGTTTATGCGAAAGTTCCTATTATGCGAGCTCGTTATCTGTGGGTTCGACTGTAAATACACACACACACACACACACACACACACACGCATTGTTTCGTCGACTTGGAGTACCGAAATGTTTTGACCCGGCCCGAAATGGAAGTGAAAAGATCTTGAATGATATTCTTGTTTACATTTCTATCATTGTAATTCTCAACTCTTAGATCGGTGAATATTTTAGTGAGGAAGGCCACTTTCTCGAAGCTAACCGACCTTTTAGAAACTCGAAGCAAAATTTGAAAGAAAAATAAAAAAGTTTAGCTATTAAATTTATATCTTAACTTTGAGGATAATTTGCATAGTATGTAGCTTTCATCTAACCAGAACCTTCATTATCCTAGTTCTCCAGTCCGAAACTAGTTTGGCTTCCTATTAGTATTGTTATTTTTCCCAGAGATCAGCAGTTCGCCGAGAAACGCACATACAGTATTTGCAGCAGCTAACTGGCGGTGAGGTACATCGTCGTTGCCACTTGAACTAGATGCATACCTACTTCTCCAATTTATTTTTTCAAACTTTGCTTTCTGTTCAACACCTCACTGCTAAATATGACCCTTCCACACACACACACACACACACACACACACACACAAAGCAAATTCCTTACTCGCTCCATCGTTTGGGTAGTACATTTTAAATTTCATCGTGTTAAAATTCAAAAGCATCACATGGAAAAAATGGTACCAACAAACAACAGCTGGAGTTTTAAAATGGCGAGTTTTTTTTTTTAGTTAAAACGCATGATACGAAGGTTGTACCGAAAGTAATGCAAAAGTGGACATACTTTTTTATTAACTGACAAAGATCGTCCAAATTGCACATGTTAGTAGAGTAACTCCTTTTCTATACAAATGTACTACTCAACATAGTCTCCATCACAAGCGATGTATTTGCGCCATCGTTGAACCCAACTCTCAAATCCTCTTTGAAAAAATCAGGTGTGGATTGTTGTACCTACTTCTTCACAGCCACTTTCTCGGAGACTGTCGTTCATTGGAACGAACAAATGGAAGTCGGAGGGCGCCATATCTGGGCTGTATGGTGGATGGGGACCATCGGCCAGCCTAATTTGCTGATCGCCTGATCTGTTGCCAAAGATGTGCGTGGTCTCGCATTGTCTATGGCAAATATGGATCCTTTTCAGATTCTTGTTCGGCCTCTTCCTCCTTATGTCTTCTCTAAGCTACTCGCGTGTCTCAATGTACCGCTCGCTGGTCACGGTACGGCCCCGTTCCAGAAAATCAAGGAGAATGACACTCCTGTTATCCCAAAAACCAGTCACCCAGACTAACTTTCTGTACTGATCGCTGGCTTTTGAACTTCTTAGGCCTTGGTGAAGAGGTGTAACGGCATTCAATGGATTGATTCTTCGTTTCCGGATCGTTAAGATACGCCCACGTTTTATGCCCTGTCACTAGATCGGGAAAAACGTGCCTTCATTGGGTTCAAATGCTTCCAGCAGATCAGAGCAGACTTACACCCTTGTCTCCTTCAAATCGGATATCAACTGCCGAAGTACCCACTTTGCACACACTTTCTGATACCCTTAGTCTTCCACTATCTTCTGTATGGCATTGTGACCACAGTCCAGTTGTGAAACACGCTTAAGGATTGTGACTCGTCTCTCCTCGCGAATCGATTCATCCACTCGCTGATGATTCGTGTCGGTGGTCGCAGATGATGGTCTTCCACTGCGTGGTTTGTCTTCAATGCTGGTTCCTCTTCTTTATACTTCTTGATCCATCTGTGCACATTGTTCTTGTCAATGGTTTCATCTCCGTAAACATTCTGTAGCCTTCTGTGGATGTCGGACAGCCTGCACCCTTCCTTCGTCAAGAACTCAATGACGGCACGTTGCTTCTGCTTGGAATCCCTTATTTACATGCAATGAAAAGGAATGGTTACTATAGAGGAAGAGTTACTCTATCAACATGTTCAATTTGAACGACCTCTGTCAGTTAATAAAAAAGTTATGCCCATTTTTGCATTACTTTCGGTACAACCCTCGTATAATGCATAAATGATTAGTAGTCCTCTTATTTCTTAGGCAATCCTTGTTGTATATCTCACGGTTTATCACAGAGGTCCTCACGATACTACTCGTCGAGAAGCTTTTGGCTGGCCACTTTTCTTCACGCTCATGATGTTCATAATCCTTCATGTGATATGTATATCTTTAAAATATCCTCATTAATCTGTTTTTTTCATAGCAGGTATAAAAGTTGTTCTCTTCAGGATCTAGTTCTGAAATTAACTATTACTGCTTTGATAGTAATCATTAAATCAGAAACAAACCGGATTCTAAGTTTGTTCGTTACCTACAAGGATAATCACTCATCCCTACTGCGTCATGACGTTATTAGGGAAGTAAATATGGTTCAATATTGGTGCCACTGATTGCGTTGCAAGTAATTGGTCTGAATCTATCACGCACCAGTGAAACTCGCGTGTGAAAGATAAACCTTTAATGTTTTGTTATTTTGTAGCAGCTAGTCAAAAATGATTCAATTCACATCACTCCTCAAATGGAATATTTTAAATGCCAATTCAACCAAAGATTTCTTTAGTTTGTCGAAAACTGAACATGGAATTACCACTTCTAAATCAGTTCTTTTGTGTACATTGCACCAATGCTACCAAGACTGTTTCGGAAATCACATGAAAGTTAAGTGAATGATCTAGTATTCTAAACTTCCCTTTTTCTGTCGAAATACTTTAAGAAAAAAGCCGTCATTGAGACGAACCTATATATGTAAATTTTCCCTTCTCATCAATAAAGATTATTACTCCGAAAGGTCATTTGCCATCGCACAACATTTATTGGTTTGCAGACTGTCAACTAGAGCCATCATCCAACACTCCACCGACGAACAGAGACGGAATCGAGTCAAGATTTGGGGATCTAGACCCGACTCGGACTCGCATGCTCTTCGTTCGGACCGGACCCGAAATCGATCAAACCCGGAATTGAAATGATCTGACCCGGACCAGAGAGCTTTGAACTATAAATACAGTATGTTACATTATACTTACACGTAACTTACCTGCGTACAAGATTTCCGTGTCAATGAGTTAGTTTAGCATGCCGATTCATTACACATGTAATTTCATTTCCTGTTATTGTATAAAATGTAATATTTGATATATTTTACACATACATTCTTGGATAAGGGACTATTAAAGTCTTTAAACTAGAAAACTAGGTCATGCGAAGAAATAATTATCACGGTTGATCAAAGTTTTTGTTGCATTGATACCAGCACTTGTTCTTACATAATTTGAGTGTGCTGAATTCAAATCTGAAGTTAGTTTTTCTCTCTAAGCTCTAGATTTTTTTAAATTCAACATTTTCATTTTTCGCGAAATTTTGACGCCTCTTTCATAATGACATGATCTACACTGCTGGCCACCCAAAATGCCACACCAAGAAGGACACGAGATAGCAAATCCAGATTTACTGGATACATAACAACAGATACGAAGATGAAACGATTGACCTTACAAGCCCACGCGACTTGCAGAACACGCAGACATTAATAGTTCGTGTGGCCCCCATGGCTGGCAATAACGGCCGCTACACGCCGCGGCATCGAACGAAAGAGGCTTTGGATTTTGGTTTGGGATATGTCGGTCCAGGATGCTTTCACACGTTGCCACAGTTCATCAGCCGTAGCCGCGAGTGTTGCTTGCCGGGCCACTCGGTTGCCGATCAGCGACCAGACGTGTCCGATGGGCGAAATATCGGGAGAACAGGCGGGCCACGGCAGCAGTGACACCTGGTATGCTTTGAATAATTCTTGCACGATGCGTGCCACGTGCGGACGCTCATTGCTCTGTTGAAACGTGGCCTCTGGCAGGTCCTGCTGCTAAGGGAGGACTAAAGGCTCCAAAACGTCGGAGATGGTCCGGTGGCTGTTGAGTGTACCGGCGATGCGTACCAGAGGGGTGCGGGTGTCATATCCAATTGCGCCCCAAACCATAACGCCAGGCGACGGACCGGTATGGCGATGCATAATGCTAGCGTCATGCAGTCTCTCGCCGCGGTGCCGCCACACGCGGATCCGACCATCGTGGTGTTGCAGGCAGAAGCGGGATTCGTCGGAGAAGACAGTGTCGTGCCATTCCGTAGTTCAGGTGCGACGTTCAACGGCCAACTGCCGCCGCACTCGACGGTGGTGTAACGTCAATGGTAATCGGAGCAATGGGCGCCGTGGGACAAGTCCCCGCTCCTGCAGACGACGTCGAATGGTACGTGCTGACACAGGTTGTTGCGCAACACACCCTAATTCCTGCGCTACCGTTCGTGATGTGGCGGTGCGAGCCGTCAATGCCCGCCTTACAACATTCCGGTCCTCTCGTTCGGTGGTGTGCCGCGGTTGCGGCAATCGCTCACGTCGGTCAGTCCAACCCTCCTGCACCCACCGAATCCATACTCGCCTCACTGTGGCTGGATGTCGTCCCACACGGGCGCCGATGTATCGGTACGAGAAACCGCTGTCACGATAAGCCACTATTCGTCCTCTGTCGAACTCCGAAACGTGCTGGAATGACTGCCGTATTTTGAGACGAGACATCAGGAAGCTTCCCACGCACAGGTCCAGCAGCACAACACACTTCCACTACTTAAACCCCGCCTTCTGTGCACCCTTCTTATAGTGCTTCTCGGTGGCGTGCCGGGTGCACATGATTTGCATATGCCCTGCAATGCTAATCGTTTGCATGTCCTCTCGCGGGCGACGCATGCTGCGAATTTCAGGCCAATCAGATGCTTCCTTCTTGGTGTTGCATTTTGGGTGGCCAGCAGTGTATCTGAGGAATTTATGGTCACGCAGTTGTAAAATTAGGCTTTAACAACCGTTTTGGCAAAGATATTCTTTACGTATTCACAAAAACGCGTAGGTGCATCACAATATGCATTAAAGTTTGTAAAAAGGCAAAAAATCCCTTGTGTGGAGTAAAATACATGTATGTATCGCCACTTGTCAAATCTGAAACATTATCCATTATACTCAAATCTGAGTATGCATTAATGCTTTTTCTTTAAATTAACATACATTTCGACACAAAGATGATAGGTGATTCATAACAACTGATAAGAATGGGATGCAAAGTTCAAATATGCCCTAATCAAGCAAATATTTGCGCTTGTATTAGGTGTGCAACTTAATTCTCGGCCGCAGGCACGACACGTTGACAGCAAATTATAGCAAATCGAATACGTACCTAAAAGGAAGCCGCCCCCCCCCCGGTGACGCAGCGGTCTAAGCGATGGCCTCTGATCATTCGTCCGAACGGGGTCCGGGTTCGAATCCCGGTGAGGCATGGATGTTGTGTTTGTCTTACGGCACTCGCTCTCTCCCTTCCCTGGAACAGGTGACCCTAAATTAGGGACGGGCGACTGCTTATAGCTCATTGAGCTGCTCACGGTGGTCGTTAAATCTCCAAGCAAATAAAAAAAGGAAATAATCCCCGTCGTGTTGGATACATTTGAGCCATCGGTCAGGGAGCTGTCGAATGCCACTGTGGAAAAAAGAGAGCTGTTTCGAGTTGATAAAATAATCAGTACTTGTGTGGACCTCCTCGACAGAAGTTAAGTGCGTATCACTCTGGTGACGCTGCAGGAAGCGAAAGAGGTGATAATCCGACGGGGTGGAGTCTGGAGAGTACGCCGGGTGGGACAGAATCTCCTATCCCAGGTCAGTGATCGTGTTTAAAGTCGTTTTCGTGGTGTGAGGACGCGCGTTATTCTGAAGCAACAGGACTGACCTTCTGCCGTTGCCGGTGTATGGCCCCTTCGCCTCCATTACGTCACTCACACGAATGAGTTACTGACAATAACGCTCAGCATTGGCCGTTTCATCAGGTTTGAGCAACTCATACGACGCCGCGCTGATCCCACCATATGCACAGCAACAACTTCCTGGCGTGGATATTCGGTTTGGCGGTACTGGTGGTAGGTTGGCCTGGATAAACCCACGATTTGCGCCGCTTAGGATTATTGTAGAGGATCCACTTCTCATCACAGGTCAAAATCTTGTGGAGGAAATCCTTCTTCTTGAATCTGGAGAGCAAGGACACAGCAACATCGCAGCGCCTAGACTTGTTCGCAGCTGTGAATTGGTGGGACACCCAACGGCCCTCCTTATGATTCCATCCAAGCTTGTGCAGGCGCTTTGCAATGGCCTCTCATATAGTTATCTGCCTTTTTGTTACATGTGGCAAGCCGCTCGATCTTACTCAAACATGCAGGGATCTGTACCGAAGTACTGTCACAGCTTAGGTAGTTCGGATTGTTCAGAATGCCTTCGTACCTGGCGGTCATCAGGCTGGATGGCATCACAACCAGATGATCGAATCCTTCTTAGTAGAAGCGACCTCACAAAATTACAGATTCCCCTCCAAACTTTACTGTAGGGACAATGCAGTCCTCCTGACAGCGTTCGCCGGAGAAACTCCACACTCAAATATGCCCCGCCAAACGAAAGTGTGAGTAGCGTGATTCGTCACTCCACACGACCCTCTTACACTATTCTGTTTCCCACGAATGGCGAGCGTCTAGCTTTGCCAAGAGTGACGGAGCATGGTAACCGTGAGTATGCAGTTCCCGACAGACTGTTCTGGTGCAAATAGCTGTTTCAGTGGCTTGTGCAACGCCGTCGGCCAGGTCTGTAGCAAAGGACGTGAGTACCTGCTTCATATTCCCAAGTAAGCTTCGCGTGATATGATCACTCAGTTTTGTACTGCCTCACCAATGACGGCTCCGTTGTTGTAGTACCATATGGTTTTCGTTGATGAAGAACATCAGTGAGAGTGGATTTGGGGCATCCCAGAAGAGCGGCAATGCTAAGCACTGATTACTTACTCATATGGCAACCAAACACCATGCCCCTTTCAAAGCCCACCAGTTCAGCTTCGCGAGGTACAGTCGCTTCAATACGGTCTTACGGGAGTACCAATGCTTCCCTTTTTATACAGCTCCCAACACACCAAGGTCGTGCGCATCTGGTTCTGCAAATGCACATTTATTTGTATATGTGGAGGTGCTCGAGTACTTTTTCTACACAGTATATTTAAAATACAGATCCTATCTGCTCTACAGTGTTAGTGAGACATCGTTTATGTAAAATAATTAAAAAAATACTAATTTCAATGCTCATTCTGTTAGTCTTTCAGCAACCAGGACTTCAGCCTCTTGCTTTGGAGGCTTTAGTTGAACTCTGTCCTTTCTTGCAGCCCCACCAGCGCACGAAAAGTGACGTTCTGACTCAGCCGATGACGCTTGTATTACTTAGGTTTTCTTCGCAACTGTGCTTAGTATAGAGTACATAAATTGTTGTTCATCCTACCACTTTAGAGGATTGAATGCAGAGATTTCACGGCTGTCCGCACGTCTTCCATGTTTGCACCGGGGAGTAAAACATGAGTCAATCGTTGTTATGTAACATTTTAGTTCCACTTCAACATCTTCAGCTTTAGAAATCGCTTGATTCATAGATAACGAAGAAATTTTAATAAGTTCAAAGTTTGGTACTTGGAAAGAAGCAAATATGTCTTTACACTTTAAGTGTGGACCCTGGAGAGTTATTGGTCCTTTTGAACTGAGATTGTGACTCTCCGTTTCAGCGTGAAATGGTTCTTCTGAAGCGTTGCTTTTATCAATTATATTTCCGACCTAATTACGTAGATGGTGAAGTGCTTGATCAATGCAAAGTTCTTGTTCACTTGTTTTCCTCAGGAACAAATACGAATGTTCTCAAACTTGGGTTGAGTACGATTGCGTAATATTGAATTGCGCTCATGGAACTCCACATTTTCTCATCCAGCTGCTTCACTAACTCTTTTCTTATTCTTCGAATTTCGACAGAATCGAGTAGACTTCTGCGTATAATGCAAGAAGGTACTCCTTTCCTCTCTCATGTAACCGGTATCTTAGCTTGCTCTCTGGTTTGTGATTTGCCAGTATATATAATTTAGTATAGAATTTAACATTTGCTGAAGAGATCGCCATGGATGGCCTTCTCACCATGTTTCTGTTAGATGTCTAATTAATTTGAATACTAGTATTTTTCTTTTCAAATGGAAACAGATCACAAGAGCTCTGATCAAGCACTTAAATGCTCTCCATTTCCTTGTAGGTTTTTTTTTTTTTTTTTTTTTACAGAAACTGCTGTATTTAATCTGTGGCATATACAATCAACGTGAACGTTTTTTTCAGTTGCTGCTATGATGTTGGGTCTTTTGTCTCTGTAGTAATATTCCATCCCACTTCTCTAAGAGATGCATTTGTAGTAATATTCTCACTGCATCCCACTTCTCTAAGAGATGCATCAAACACATGTAACACAATATTTTGAATATTCTGAGCAGTCTTTTTTTATTTATTTGGGGGTTAAACGACCACCGTGAAAAACTCAATGTTATGTAAACTGTCGTCGGTCCCTAATTTAGAGCCACTAGTTCCAGGGAAGAGAGAAAGCCAGTGACATAAAACAAGCACATTTTCCATGCCTTACCCGGGAAACGAACCCAGACTCATCTCGGACGAATGATTACAAGCCAACGCTTCGTGCCACTCGACCACCGGAAAGGCACCCGCCTCTTCCTTTGGAAAATAAGCACAAAATTACATGACATGATTGAGTCTCCAACATGATTTATCAGAGCCACCTTCTGCAACCCAGAATGTAATGTCCAAAAAGGTTCTTTGCATACCATTATCAGTCGTGGACGACGCTGCTTTTAAATCCGCAATAGCTGGTAGTGTATATTCTTTGACACAATTTTCCAGAATTGCAACAATTTTAATATAGTCAGAATTTACTAACCTTCTTCCCGCTAATACACTCTTTATATTGAAATTTACATACTCCTCTCACAATTTCACAAATTCCTGTGCAAATTCGCGAAAGTCCACAAGCAAAATGCGCTCTAGCCAGCGATTGAGCTTTATATTTTCTAACTGTTTTTCGTTAATCATCGTGACGTATTAAGCGATCGCTTGAACCACCAAATTGATTGCTCACAGTTCCCAGACTCGGATCGAAGTGCATACGTTTTCATGCTGTTTGTGAGATTTTTCGTTCCATAATCTCTGATTACGCCCTGAATATTTTTGCAACTACGGATTTTGGATTGAAGGTTTAACGACCACCGTGAGCAACGCGATCGGCTATAAGTAGTCGCCCGTCGCTAATTTAGGGTCACTGGTTCCAAGGAAGGTAGGGTACCAGTGCCATAAGAGGAACACAACATCCATGCCTCACCGGGTTTCGTACCCGGGCCCTTCGGACGAATTATCATAAGCCAGCGCTTAGACCACTGCGCCACGGCTTAGCAACTACGCACTTTTCACATTCCAAACAACAGTGGTGTTTAGATCTCCCTTTTTGGTTTTTTTATGAGACTAAACAATTTCCAACATTCACTTTTCCCTTTCCGTTCTCAATAAGCACGTATCTTTTGGATGAAATGCCTTCTTCAATCTGCTTAATATTCATTGTTTGCGATGTCACTGTGTATCATTCTAGCACTAATACCATAATAGTGGAAAATACTGAATATAAACAAAAACTCGAAGGATCCCTGCTATGCAGCATCGTGCGGGCAGAAAGATGAACGCGAGAAAGTAGATAAGTGATTCCCTCGCGGAGAAAGAGACAGACAGTGATTCATCGTTCTATACCAAAGTAACGCATTAGCGCCAGCCAATCACAACAAACCGTAACCAACCCGTTCACAGGAGCAAATTAAAGCATGCGAATCGTTTTTCCATAGCTAAAACAAAAGTGATGCCATGGAATCGATTTTTCGGATGTAGTGAGCATGTCACGAATTTGGTGTACTATAGGTTTTCCAAGTCCTGCAAAAAGTAAATAAATAAATCCGCCGCTCTTTCCACGTTCCAGAAACACATAGCAACCGAAAAATTGTTTTCAGTCGCCGCCGAGGAATTGAAATCACGGATCTCTCGATATCTAGCCGAGCGCGTTAGCTTTACACCACGGTGGCTAACAATTCCCCGGTATCGGCTGAAAACAATTTTTCGGTTGCTATGTGTTTCTGGAACGTGGAAAGAGCGATGTATTTATTTATTTACTGACGCCACGTATTTGAAGAATTTTCACTTGTAATAAGTAGCTGTAAAAAAGTAAATACAATTTTCAAGGCCATTGTTTTCTAGTTCCGCTTTCGGCTACTAAATCCTGGAACATGCACATACTCGTACGCCACCTAGAAACGAATTTGCGTATAATAAAAACCAGAAAATATGTGGTTAATTTTAGTCATGCATATGGGTGGACAAAAAATCTAATCTCACTTCTGAAAGTGGAGATACGATACATAAAATAAATGTGCATTAATATCGTCGACGGGGTTAACAAATCACAGATTTGAGCGCATTAAGTCCGAAGACGAATATTCCGCAAAACATTATGCACCGATTTGTCATTTTTCTCTAAAGAGATTCAAATCCCACTCCATAAAAACGTGTCAAAACCGGATGAGGAGGTTTCGACCGAAAAGAAAATCTTGGCCTGGGTGACCCAGAGACTCGTTGACTTGGATAACCATGACCGGTTCCGTCTCTGACTACGAACGGCTACCACGTCAAGTACCAATTACACTAATGTCCATAAATTAAGGGGCTGTTATATTTTTAGAGGGAAAAAAATTCTGGCAGGATGATGATGATAAATATATTAATATGACATACAGACAGGCTTAACAGAAATTTATACGCATAAATAAGCAGACATTTGTGAATGACAGGCAATATAGGGTATATGAACAAATCGTCCCATTTTTGGTCTTTGGCAAAGCAGAAGCAAAACGGCCATAACACTTGGAATACTGTCCCCTGTCAAAGTTTAATAGGGGATATGTCCACCCCTCACTGCAATGCACGCATGACATTGGTTGCGCATCCTCTTGACAATATTGTCCAGCAGATCTTGAGGTAGGTTGCGCCACTCCTGTTTCAGCGCCACAACCAGGTCATTTTTGGTACGCGGTGAGGGATTGCGTTCCGCCATGCACTTCCCAAGAACATCCCATACATGCTCTATTGGATTCAGGTCAGGGGAGTACACAGGTCACTCCATGCGGTCTATTCCTTCGCTGTTGAGCAGGTCATCAGCACAGGTCGAATGATGACAACGGGCATTGTCATCCATAAAGATGAAGGAATTTCAAACAAAACCACAAAAATTGCGTACATGAGGAACGATAACATCCTGACAATAACGCTGAGCATTCATGGTTCCACTTTGCAACACGTAAAGTTCGGTAAGTCCATTCGTAATGATACCGGCCCGGACCATCACCCCACCACCTTTGTAATGGTCAACTTTCACGATGTTGGTGGAAGAATATGCAATGCGTGGTTCACACCAGATGTATTGGCGCCTTGAATCGGACGACAAACAAAATCTAGTGTCGTCCGAGAACAGGACATTGACCCATTGATCGTCAGTCTAGTTGGCGTGCTCACGACACCATCGATACTTCTGTGTTTTGTGTGATGTGGTCAAAGGTACACATCGCACCGGTTTGCGGGCATACAAACCAACACTACTCCAGCACTTTGACACAGTCTGGCGCGATATTGTGGTCCCCGTGCTTCCTTGAAGCTCTCTTGCTAACCTTCAAGGAGTTATGCGTCGACATCTTTTCGCCATTACAGTTATACAAGGTTTGTCCGGAAAGTAATGAGACCAATTTTCCTGGGTCAATCAGAAGGGCCGGAGGGGGAGTCTCCGAGCGTGACTGTGGCGGGGTATGTTAGGTAAACGATCGATGTCTCGTCAGTTGGCTCTGAGCTTTTACATAGTGAGGATCGCTTGCTAAGTGGACAGCTGTGTGAGCTTCGCGTAACGGTCAAAATGCAAAAGAGTGCCGAACAGTGATACGCGGTAAAGTTTTGCGTTAAACTTGAAAAATTCGCGACCGAGACGCTTGCTATGATACAGAAAGCCTACGGGAAGGATGCTTTATCGAAAACACAAGTGTTTCGGTGGTGGGAAACCTTCACAGAGGGAAGAGAGAGCGTCGAGGATGAGCCACGCCCAGGGCGCCCTTCAACGTCTCACACTTCGGACAATGTGGAAAAGGTGAAAGCGGTCTTGGACTCTAACCGACGTCTGAGTGTTAGATGTGTAACAGAGCACGTGGGACTCGCGAAATCCATTGTGCATGAAATCATTACTCAAGAATTGCTGATGCGGAAAGTTTGCGGCAAATTGGTTCCTAAGATTTTGACCAATGAACAGAGGAACAACCGTGTGTCGATTTCTCGTGAGCTTGTGGACAGTGTGAAGAGTGAATCTGGATTTTGGAAAAAATGATAACAGGTGATGAAATGTGGGTCTTTGAGTACGATCCGGAGACGAAAAGAGAGAGCTCAGAGTGGCACACTCCCGAGTCTCCTCGACCAAAGAAGGCTTGAATTTGCAAATCGAAGTGTTTTCTTTGACTGTAAACGTGTTGTTCATAAGGAGTTCGTACTACCCGGACAAACGGTCAACGATGCATTTTACGTTGAAGTGCTTCAACGGCTGAAGAACAGAGTTGCGCGCGGCCGCCCGGAGATCACCAGTTGGGTTCTTCACCATGATAATGCGCCGAGCCATGCGTTGCTGAGAGTGAGAGAGTTTCTGGCGAAACACAACGTGGCAACGCTGCCCCAACCTCCCTACAGCCCGGACTTGGCCCCGACTGACTTCTTTTCTTTTTCCGGGCTCAAATCTAGCCTGAAAGGACACCATTTTGGGATTGTTACAAACGTGCAAACTGCCGTGACGAGTGCTTTGAATGCGATCCCTGTTCCCGACTTCCAGGCAAGCTACGTGGCGTGGCAGAACCGCTGTCAGCGGTGTATTGATGTTCAAGGATGTTATTTCGAGGAATTTTAATGTTGTGTAAGTATAACTTTAATTAAACGTCTGTTATTGAATGAGTCTCATTACTTTCCGGACAGACCTTGTATGTATAACGATCATCAGCAGGGGTTGTTTTGCGTTGTCGACCACTGCTGTACCATGTGGAAGCTGTTCCACTTTCGGAAAATTGCTTCCACAGCCGTGTGATTATGCTTTTGCCAACTCCGAACTCATTGGCTATATTTCGCGTTGAACGTCCCGCTTCCAATTTCCCCACAATTCTTCCACGGCTAAAATCATCGAGATGTGTTTTTCGTGATCTTGTGCCACTTGCTATAACAAAAAATAACGATCAACAACAAGTAACCAACAAATAACTATATCGCTTCGGTTTTTATGACTGTTTAACAATCTCGTGCTGTCAAGTTTTTCCACATAAGTAAATTATGGGCAGCCAATCGCTCGTATCTGCCTCTTACGTCGGTTGCTACCGTCAGCAATTTTCAGCCAATAAAGACCTATTTCAACGTCCGAAAATTTGCATATTGCCTCTGCCCCTTAATTCATGGACATCAGTGTAATTTGTTATGTACAATGTACATGTTTAGTCAACCTAGGTATCACAGGACGGTGAGGTATTGAAGAATCAATTGAGTTTGGTTTTATCTTAGGTTCTATGATTTTTATCGCTGACTAAAAATACTATGAATCTGATGCTTAACGCTCGGCTCACTGCATTTTTTTTTCTGATTTATTCTTCTTTTTTGGGGGATGGTGTAGGACCGGGGTTAACGACAACTATGATCAGCTCACCAGTTCCGAATTTGAGGCTACTGGTTCCAGGGAACGGAGAAAATCGACCATTACACCACCCATGCCTCGGTGTCTGAGTGCTCTTAGGCACTATGCTTTGACTACTTGTTCGACAAGGACCCAGGTTAGAGTCCCGGATGAGGCATAGGTGATGTGTTTGTCTGATAACCTGATGGCGCTGCCTCTGTCCCTTCCCTGGAACCAGTGGTCCCAAATTTCAGACAAGCGAGTGCTTATAGCCCTATACAATGCTCTTGGTGGTCGTTGTACCCTGAAAGAAACAACCCCCCCCCTGCCTCATTTTATACTTGAACCAGGAACCAGCTGAAACGATTAGCCAGAAACCAACGCCTCTTACCATTCGCCCACAGGGTCGGCTTTCGGATTTGAAGCATAGCAGTGTCTTAAGCTTGTTCGAACCACATCTCGCATTATTGTTAGTGCTCTAAAGTGTAAATGGCTCAGGATCGCTGGTTCAGCATACGTAATTATAACTTCCTTTTGCGATTTGCTTTTAAGCTTAGAATTTATGTGTTAACCCTTTAACGACCATAACGCCTAAAACGCCTGTACATACAAACGGCCAGGCCGCCCGAAACGCCTGCCTAGAGTGAGTCAGATTTCGTACCCTTACCTGTTCTTCAAATGTTCTCGACCTATGATGTTTCAGAAGGAGTCACCCCCAGTCACTATTGTTGCTATTAAACAAAGAAGTGAACCAACAGACAATATCGGGCGTTATGATATTTGTAGTGATCAAAGATTTTTGGTCATGGTCGTTAAAGGGTTAAATATCCTGGGCCAAGTTTCTCATTTTCGCTGACCAATTTGTCTTGATGACTTTCCTTTCCACATTGACTCCTTTAAGTAGGCTTTTCCAAATAAGTGGAAGATTGGGAGGATTTCCACTTCACGCTGGCTTTGTAAACAGAACTAATTCAATCTTTGTTTGTTTCCCTGTTTTGGGGTATAACGAATAGCATGAGCGTCAAATACTACACTGCTGGCCACCCAAAATGCAACACCAAGAAGGAAGCATCCGATTGGCCTCAAATTCGCAGCATGCGTCGCTCGCGAGAGGACATGCAAACGATTAGCATTACAGGGCATATGCAAATCATGTGCGCCCGGCACGCCACCGAGAAGCACTATAATAAGGGTGCACAGAAGGCACAGTAAGTAGTGGAAGTGTGTTGTGCTGCCGGACCTGTGCGTGGGAAGCTTCCTGATACCTCGTATCAGAATACGGCAGTCATTACAGAACGTTTCACAGTTCCACAGAGGACGAATAGTGGCTTATCGCGACAGCGGTTTATCGTACCGAGACATCGGCGCCCGTGTGGGACGACATCCAGCCACAGTGAGGCGAGTATGAATTCGGTGGGTGCAGGAGGGACGGACTGACCGACGTGAGCGATTGCCGCAGCCGCGGCACACCACCGAACGAGAGGACCGGAATGTTGTAAGGCGGGCATTGACGGCTCGCACCGCCACATCACGAACGGTAGCGCAGGAATTAGGGTGTGTTGCGCAACAACCTGTGTCAGCACGTACCATTCGACGTCGTCTGCAGGAGCGGGGACTTGTCCCACGGCGCCCATTGCTCTGATTACCATTGCCGTTACACCACCGGCAAGTGCGGCGGCAGTGGGCCGTTGAACGCCGAACCTGGACTACGGAATGGCACGACATTATCTTCTCCGACGAATCCCGCTTCTGCCTGCAACGCCACGATGGTCGGATCCGTGTGTGGCGGCACCGCGGCGAGAGACTGTATGACGCCTGCATTATGCATCGCCATACCGGTCCATCGCCTGGCGTTATGGTTTGGGGCGCAATTGGATATGACACCCGCACCCCTCTGGTACGCATCGCCGGTACACTCAACAGCCACCGCACCATCTCCGACGTTTTGGAGCCTGTAGTCCTCCCTTACCTGCAGTACCTGCCAGCGGCCACGTTTCAACAGGACAATGCGCGCCCGCACGTGGCACGCATCGTGCAACAATTCTTCAAAGCCCACCAGGTGTCACTGCTGCCGTGGCCCTCCTGTTCTCTCGATATGTCGCCCATCGAACACGTCTGGTCGCTGATCGGCAACCGAGTGGCCCGGCAAGCACCACTCGCGGCTACGCCTGATGAACTGTGGCAACGTGTGGAAGCAGCCTGGACCGACATACCCCAAGCTCACATCCAAAGGCTCTTTCGTTCGATGCCGCGGCATGTAGCGGCCATTATTGGCAGCCATGGGGGCCACACGAACTATTGATGTCTGCGTGTTCCGCAGGTCGCACGGGCCTGTAAGCTCAATCGTTTCATCTTTGTATCTGTTGTTATGTGTCCAGTAAATCTGGCTTTGCTATCTCGCGTCCTTCTTGGTGTTGCATTTTGGGTGGCCAGCAGTGTATATAGAATTGTCCATCCCCAATTTAGGATTTCTATTTCCAGGAAAAGGCAGATAGAGTGCCGTTGAATGAAAAATACACTAATCGTGCCTTATCCGGTACTCAGACTTGGGCCCAATTCAGCCGATTAGTTGGAACCGTGTCTCTGACACTTGCCCAGATGCTAAGTGTCAGAGAACTGTTCCCTCCTGCTTTCAGGGAAATTCAAGAAAAATGCAGTTCTTGTAAGATAACCTTTACCTACGATATTATTTGATTCCTCTTTTCCTCGTTGCATGGTTACCTTTTTGTCAAACGGAACCAAATAATAAGCCCCTTAATTCACTTCTCACTGTATGAGCTGATCGATGATTTTGATTTATTTCTTCCTCCCTCGGCATCAAGTGTCTAACGCTGTTTGATTGCATCTGGCCCATGTACTATTAAACCCGATCACTCATCCGCAGATTGGAGGAAAACAAAAGTTTCATATATCTCCCAAGTAATGCGAAACTTTAAGAAAGAACGGCTTTCATTCATACACTTAGATGCAAAGGTGGCGGAGTGGTCAAACGCTCGTCCAAATTGGGTCCGGGCTTGAGAACCGGACGTGGTACGGGTGATGTGTCTATCTTACGGCGATGACTTTCTCCCCTCCCTGGAACTATTAGTCTTAAATTAGGGACGGGCGACTGCTAATAGCCATAAGAGCTGCTCATGTGATCGTTGAACCTAGAAAAAAAAACTTCGTTTGCACCTGTCAGATAGCCTTCCACACATTATATTTTTTTTAAAGTTCATTTCCAAAGAAATCTAAGTTTTTACGATCGGACAACCCACCACTTTTTATTTCACGATGTTTAATGAAGTCAGTAAAATATTGCCATGTAACAGATTCAATCATCCGTTGCAATCTCCCTTTATACATAATAGCTTAAGGATGTTCGAATATTAAATATATTTGCAATCGCATTTTTCACACAAATGACATCAGTACGGGTTTTTAGAGGAGGAGGGTGGGGTGGGGGATTTAACAATCACCGTGAGCAACAACTCGATGTGCTATAAGCAGTCGCCCGTCCCTAATTTAGGGTCGCTGGTTCCAGGGAAGGGAGAAAACCAGTACCGTAAGACAAACACATCATCTATGACCCACCGAGATTCGAATCCGGACCCATCTCGGATAAATCATCATAAGCCATAGCTTAGACCACTGCGCCACCAAGGCTGCATCAACATGTATGACGCCGCCCTGGTGACACAGTGGCCTAAGCTCTGGCTTTTTGCCATTCTTCCGAGATGGGTCCGGGTTCCAATCCCGGTGAGACATGTTTGCCTTACAGTGCTGGTTCTGACCCTTAATTAGGGACGGGTGACTGCTTATAGCCCACTGAGTTTCTCACGGTGGTCGTTAAACTCCTAAACAAAAAAAGCAAACAACATGACGTAACGGGATATGCCGCTGCAGTCCTTTCTTGGAATGCCTGCAACAGTTTCAAAGGCATGTGCTTCACGGAACTTTTTTTTTTTTTATTTCGGTGTTTAACGAACAACGTGAGCAGCTCAATGGGTTATGCGCATGCGTTGGTCCCTGATTTTGGGGTCATTGGTCCCACGAAAGGAAGAGAACCCGGGACTCGAGCCACAATTTTATTTTTATTTTTATTTGGGGGTTTAACGACCACAATGAGCAACTCGATGGGCTATAAGCCGTCGGCCATCCCATATTTAGGGCCATGGTCAGGGAAGGAAGAGAGACAGTTCCGTAAGACAAACACAACAACCATGCTTCACCGGGATTCGAACCCGGACCCATCTCGGACGAATGGTCAGAAGCCAGCGTTAACATTGAGCAACCGGGCAGCAGCTAGGGTTAAGCTCGGACGACTAGCCAGAAACCAATGCCTGTAAACCCCTGGTTACAGGGTCAGCAATTCAAGTTTACTACTCACTTTCACAAGAAGACAGTTTCACACATAACTGACTTTTTCGTGTCAGTCAATAACAAGTCACCAGGAAAAATTTTGGAAAAAAAATACCATTACTTATCTAAGACTATTATTTTTTGCATTTTTGCTCATATGGCTCATATGTTACTCTTTCATAAAGCAGATCATTTGATCCACTTAAAACAGTGTTCGTAAAATCGAAAAAGCAATTTTGCAAATGCATATTCAGTATTTGATTAATGCATCTCAGTGGATTTAAAAATCAGTGTGTAACTGCTTAGTTAAAGACTTTTCAGCACTTTTAGTCCGGCGTCGGGTTCAGCTAGGGAATACTGAAGTCCTTCTTCCGATTACGGGTTTGTGGTTTGGGGTGGGCTATGGATAATATTTTACAAATTATAATACAACCTTTGAAACAAAAATAAAACAAAAACCGAAGCACCCAGAGAAAGTCGTTCGATCTTAATGAAACTCCGCATGCAAGTACCTCAGGGCCGAAATGCAAATGATTAAAAAATAACGACCAATGACTAAATACCACCGTCATAGCGCAGTTGGTTAAGTCGATGTGCACTGGGGGGGGGGGGACGTTTCTAATAGGTGTTCGACTCCCGGTCCTGCAGGTCATCTAGTCTACGGTTTTTCCAGGGTTTGGGAGTGCGAATGTGTAGATGGTTTCCTCTCAAGTCGGTCCCGGACGCACTTTGTCCTTGGATCCCTTTCCCTAGACTACCTGGGTTTACCAGATGAGTGCCGATGCGCTGGTAGTGAAACAATGAAAGACGATTGTAATCTGATGCTTCATAGCACCAGATTCCTACGGGAATCTTCCCATGATTGTTGATGATGCTTATGATGAATGACTGAGTAGTAGCCCGCCACAGCGCATGTGAACCGCGCATCGAGGAGGGTATATCAACAGCAAAGTTTACACGTAGGGACAATTGTGACAGTGGATTGCGGTTGCATTAACCTTCACGGATTGTGAGGATGCCTGGACGTCGGATCCGTGCACAATACGAGCAGTTGAGCGAGTTTGAAAGAGAGCGTATAATTGGACTGGGAAAGAACAGTAGGTCAGGTCGCGGTTTCGCCACGAATTTGGATCTGAGCGACGCGGCAATCGGACAAGGTTGGCGCCAATGGGTCGAGGAGGGCACAACTCAGCAGCACGCGGGCTGTGGATTGCCAAGAGCTACGACAGAACGTGAGGATCAAGCGACTGTAGGACCCACACGAACAGAACCGAATCCGTCTCTCTCAACCATTCGTAGCCCTGTTGTGTCGTCTACAGGTACGGAAGTGGCCATCCGGACCGTTGCCAGACGACTTGTGGCATAGGCACTACATTCAAGGAGGCCCTTACCTCTGACCAGTGGGCATCGCCGACACCGGTTGCAGCAGTATCGGGCCCGGTTAACGTGGGATAGTGTCCAGTGGCGTCGTGTTGGCTACTCACACTTGGTGCCGATGACCAGCTCGTACGTGTCTAGGTACGAGCCGGCCAGAGCACGGATCCTGTCTTTACCATGGAACGGTACACGGCTCGCTCATGGGGAGTGACTGTCTGGGGAGCCATTTCCTACCATAGCCGTACACCCTTGGTAGTCCTCCGTACCATCGTCACAGCTCAACTGTACGTCGGCGACATTCTACGATATGTTGTGTTGCCATTCCTGTTGCAGCATCACCGAGCAATTTTTCAACAGGATAATACTTGGCCACACACGGCACATCTCTCCCAGGCCTAATGTCGACACCCTTCCATCGCTAGCCCGATCCCCGACTTATCATCGATCGAACATATTTAGACATGATGGAACGCCACCTACATCCATCCCGGAATGTCGGCGAACTGGCCAGCATTTGGACACCATGTGGCATGCGTCAGGACAATATCCATAAACTGTATGCGTCTATGTCACGCCGGGTAACTGCTTGTATCCGAACCAGAAGTGGCTCTACAACTTACTGACTTCTTCTACTCGTGTCGCTGTTTTAGGTGAATAAATGACCCCAACTCTCTGGAAGTGCAATAATTTCTTTTCTTATACATGTACATTGCACATACGAATTTTCATCTTGATTGGATGACTCCTTCTGGGTGCTTCGTTTTGTGTTTGACAAAAAGTGTAAGTTTAATCACGATATGAGGAACCTCTTGTTATATAAGTTTAATTACGAACCTCTTGTAATTATTGATAAGGGTTGTGCAGATGTCTCTCTCAAACCTTTTCTCTTTATGTCCATCATCTCACAAGATTAGAAAATTTCTCCCTATCTCTTTTTTCATACGTCAGGTTACTGGTTCCAAGAAAATGAAAGACGCAAAGAAAAATACACTAATATCAATGTCTCATTGAGGGCTCAAATGAAAAAAAAGAAAGGAAAAGAAAAAGAAACCGGGTCTGGGGTTCAGTCAGGCCGGGCACAGGAAGGTGTGTATCTGAAACGACGGACTCCTGTAAAATAAAATAATAATTCTCTAAAATAAATATAATAATTCTCTCAGCGCGTTATAGCCAGTACCTGGTTATCTATCTGTATGTATAGTAGTTATCCGCCATCCAAGTAAATTGATCTCGGCTTGGCTGCTGAGATTGCTTTGACTTCAATCTGTTTTGCTGATATTGCTTAATTTACGTTACGTGAGCTTATGACTTCTTGTTCTTAACGGGACACCGTATACTCCTATAATTCTAATTTTCACTCACTATCTTCTTTAACTCTTTTCTATCAGGGCAACTTGAACCCACTTTTAAATTTAAATTTTCCCCCTCGCAAGAGGCCCAATGGGCTACAGAAACGAGGGAACTAAGTCTTATTAGGGTCGCTCTATTCGATTCATAAAATTGAAAAAATATCTTACTTGAATATTACTTGAAATTAACAATCAAATTTTAATTTAAATACGCGAGACTGTTGTTCAAACAAATAAAAATCTACGTGATAAGAGCAACAAATCACCTTGAAACATTTTCCCTAATACAAGCTGGATTGTTACAACAGTCATCTACTATTGCACCTACGTTCTTCCGGCTGTTGAATTTTTATCCCGTTTCCAGACAGAAATTAAGTGATGGTTGGTTTGTTCTTGCGCTAACTCATTCCTCCTCAGTGGCCCTGTTATTTCGTCTGAATTTTTCAGTGGGTAGACGATCATTCGGTTACGGTCCGCTGTGCAAAACATCTACCCACTTTCAGCCTCCTACCCGGGGGAAAACCTAGCTGGCCATGTGCCACGGCTGCCACCTACCCCGTTCGGGTAGCAAATTGTTTCTTCCTGTCGATCGTGGTGGGTTGCGGAGGTCGCAGAAATGCCAGCGTGGCTTATCTCACCTGATGCTTTCAGATAATAACGGTTCTTTTCGTCCTTTGTTTAGAGCTTCGCCAATAATTCGATGTAATACCGCCTTTTATTTGTTTTCGATGACGGTAGTGGAAAGGGAATGTTACATAAATCTAGTAGGGGAAAATCGCCCATATTTCCGGGAAAAAAGATCTTCGAACAGGGATTTTTTTTTCATCTTTAAAATCTTTCGGACGGACATATTGCGTTAAAGAGAGTGGAGGTTTTCAATCACACGAATTTCTGAAGAGCCAAACGACCTGGCTTTGAACCTCTACAATGTCGAGAAATGATCCTGCCGAGATTAATATTTTTTTTCAGTTCTTGTCTCCCTATGAAACAAGCGTTTTGTATCAGAAATACAAACTATTGGAATTTCCTAATAATGTCATCTCATGTTTGAAATTCAATGATACCTCAGTAAGACATATTACGAAAGACAAATAATAATGATACACCTGTTTCCAAAGTACTGCAAATTCTTAAACTTCAGATTCCGCAGAATGAAATTTCTTGTTATTAAATTAAGCAGTTTCCTAGAGCGTATCATGTACAACAACTATATATTTTTCTCAACGAACTGGCCATTTTTCCAGAATCAGTTCCAAAAGTTCATAACTTTAGGTGTAAGTAACTTGGAAATGAGTGCCACAGTATAATTCATCAGCGAAGTTACAATTCATTTGGTCGCTCAGAGTTAAAACAGAAACTTGTTTTGTTTTTGTGGCTGATATTGGTAATAACGGTTGTTGATAGTTATGACGGCTCAGTGGTAGACTTTATTAATATTTTATACCTAACAAAAATTTCAAGCAGAGCATTTTAATGACAAACAGCAGCAGTTCCTGAACTTTCGAAGAGTTCGTACCCATTCCAGCCTCCTAAAGTTTTCATGAAACCCAGATACTATTACTAGATACATATTTTTTAACAATCATTTTCCTATCATCAGTAACTTTTTGCCGAGTAATGCGTTTTCTTAGTAATAAACAGTAACATACCTTCCTGAGGTAATGTTAAATCCTACACACTACCTGTAAAAAAATGACTTAAGGAGCAGAGCAGTTCATATGAGGGAGGAATGTCACAGGCGGAAAGTAAGGCCAGTGCAATGGCAATTATAGACTCAAATTTGATCCACATTTAGCTTACTTCTGTGTTTTGATCTTATTGTAAAAAGGACGAAATACAAACCTACCCAATTACGCAGTATATTGCGACTGAGTAAATAAATAAATGAATGAAATGTTTTGCTATCTTAGCTGATAATTTTGGTGTTCAGAACCAATGCGAATCCGAAGCCAATTTTATGTGTAGTCGTATCTGAAAAAGAACAAATTCAGTTACTTTCTATGCACTTTTTAAGTCAGATTTTCACTTCCAATGTTAGAGTATGACATCGAAAGCTCCAAGCTGAGGAAGGATTTCTAACGTAAAATGCTTGCCCTGCTGTGTGTACTGTTTTATTTCGAATTTTTCATTCCCCAAATACCTCTGAAAAACTGGATTTCCAATACGATAAAAAACTAAATTTGGAAATAAGTTATTTCATTGATGAAGATGACAAAAATGACAATGAAGATCTAACTTCCTTCTGGTAACTTTTGTTTTGTCTTGAAATTAAGACAACGTCATGACTAAGTTTAAGCGCATTTAAGGAATTGGAAATGCCGATTTAAACACATTTTAGACTCACGTTCTTAAAATGCTTACTTTATCATGCATATATCAGTAAAATTCAGTGTGTAGATTATGATACCTGAAGATGGCCACCCTGATGACGGCCGCCCTTGTGACGCAGTGGTCTAAGCGCTGGCTTCTGACCATTCGTCCGAGTGGGTCTGTATCCGAATCCCGGTGAGGCATGGGTGTTGTGTTTGTCTTACGGCACTGGCTCTCCTTTCCCTGGAACCAGTGGCCCTAAATTAGGGACGGGATACTCCTTATACATAGTCCATCGAATTGCTCACGGTGATCGTTAAGCCCCAAACAAAAATACACTGCCGGACAATTGCTTAGGACGGATGACAATAGCAACGATAGCAACCATAAAATGGAAGGCAGGAAAATGTGGAAATTAGCATAAGTGCGGGATACAGTAAGACGTGTTGTGCGTATGCAAATTTTGGATTACCGAACTTGTTCGTGACGTCATAGCGCTGATAAGAGATATAAAGGATTTGACGCGTATTGACCGTTGTTGTTCAAACGCAAAGTTGAAAGGGAAAGATTCAATTGACGAACTTGCAATTTTAAGTATGTCTTCCCGACATCACCTAGATGACTTTACGCGTAGCCGTATTATTGGCAAGATTGAAGAAGGGCGAAAAATAGCAGATATTGCCAGGGAGTTCGACGTCAGCCACAGTGTTGTTTCAAGGCTTTGGAAATCATTTCAAACAAATGGAGAGTGTAGCAAACGTCACGGGGGAGGTCGTGTTCGCAGTACGACACCTGCAGAAGATCGGTACATGTGCTATCAACAAAAAGACACCGGCGCAGCACAGCTAGTGAGGTAGCAAATCAGTTTATGGCTACTACTGGCAAGCGGATCTCCCGAAAAACTGTAGCCAGACGTTTGCACGAAGGAGGACTATACGCCCGCCGTCCTGTTGTGTGCATCCCATTGTCCAGACGTCACCGTACCGCCCGTTTGCAATGGTGCCATCAACATCGCAATTGGACTGATAACGATTGGTCTGCTGTCCTCTTCTCAGATGAGAGTAGGAACAGTCTATCGTCTGATTGTCGACGACAACTGATCTGGCGTGATAGTGGTACTGCATATTGTCCAGTAAACATACAGGAAAGGGACCGATATCCGACATGTAGTGTCATGGTATGGGCTGGCATCATGATCAATGGCCGTACATCCCCCTATGTGCTTTTAACTGGGACTATGACTGGCCAACGGTACATTAATGATGTTCTGCTACCTCATGTTCTCATGTTCCGTGGTGCTGTCGGTGATAGATTCATTTTCATGGACGACAACGCAACATGTCATCGAACAGTCGCTGTCCCGGAGTGTCTTAAGAGCGAGAATATTCAACGCCTCGTATGGCCAGCACGTTCTCCAGATCTGAATCCCATTGAAAATGTATGGGATGCTTTGGGGAGGAGTCTTGCTGGTCGCCAATGCCCTCCAATAAACAAGGACACCCTCATCCGTGCACTGACAGAGGAATGGGATAAATTACTCCAACAGCTGCTTGATAATGTTGTGCAAATCATGACCCGACGTGTGGAATCTTGCATCGCCCTCCATGGTGGCCATATACCGTATTGACATCTTATGCCGGAACGCCTGCGGACGGTAATTGCATTTTTTTTCACGTTTACGTATTCTGCACAAAATGGCCTGCTTGTCCCTTGAACACGTTCCAAAACCTTCTGGATTTCAGAGCACAATAAATTGTCTTTCTTGTAATGTCCAGGCATTCTGACATTATTTTATTTCACTTGGCATCCAACCACTCTTACTTTTTTATGCGCTATATAGCCGTTTATGATCCGTCCTTAGCAATTGTCCAGCAGTGTACAAAAAAATATCTGATGATGACTACTGCAAGTATTCTTAATTCAAGAATGGACCTTGTTCAGTTAAATTTGATTGGGTTTTTCGGTAACGTTCAGTCATTTGAAACAGCAGCAAATTATTTAATTATTATTATTCTTGGATTTATTATTTACTTATGATTTAATATATTATTATTTTGCCGTCATTGTAGCTAGCGCATTATTACAGTATATACGGCTTAAGAATTTAGTGAACGCTGTCTGCTAATCACGAATAGCAATTGTTGATGTTAGGCCACCTGAGAAGTCACAAACCTGAGCACTAATCTCCAACATGCTTACCAATGACAGATATCCTTCACTCGTCTTTCCTCATTCCATGGGAACTACAAAAGTGTGAACGTTAATGAAATGATCCATGTAAAGTTTCTTTACGAAATGCCATTTCACTCTGGTGGAGAACAGATAAGCCAGACTGCACTTACTCCCCGTCTTTCTTTGTTTGACCTTTTGGGATCATGAATACATTTTGTCGTTATACTGTTGAAATGTTCTTCATGCACGGGTTTAAAAATGTCAAAAACCAACACTGATGGTTAAATTCTTACGTCGTCCATGTAATCGGGTGTCAAAGGTTTCTAAAATGTAACATAACCACAGCACTGAATAATATTTTTAAAATATCATTGTACTAGTATGTGAGCATTATGTGATGTGATCATAATGAGGAAAGACGATCACACTAGAACATAATAAAATTCTTTTCAACCTCCTTTTGTTCAGTGAATTGCGCTGCTGCTAATAGAAATTGCAACACCAAGAAAGAAACAAGCAATCACAATGATATTTATGGGAGTCATCAGTTATGGTACAAGCTGCAAACGATCACAATTACATACCGGTTCGTCATGAGGAAGGCCAAAAAATTAGTAATAAATAAATCCACCATGGGCGGTGAAAACCAACCCCACATTCCGTGGGATCGAATGAAACAGAGTTTGGATGGTCGTCTGCAATATTGCATTCCATTCTGCTCCGACACACATCCACAATTCGTTGGTCGTGACAGGCGGCGATGCCATGCGATACAGTCGTTACGCGACGACAACCCAGATTTTTTCTACATGCGACAAATCTGGCGAGAGAGCAGGTCAGGAAAGACGAGCGACTTGATGCGTACAGAGTACGTCTTGGACAGTACGAGCAACATGGGGTCAGGCATTGTCTTGTTGGTAGACGGCTTCCGGGATCGTCTGAAGGAAGGGTAGAAGTTCAGCTTGCAACAATTCCGTGATGTAGCGTTGGCTGTTGAATGTGCCTGTGATACGTAGTAGGCAAGTGCGTAAATGAAACGCAATAGCGCCCCAGGCATCACGCTCGGCGTGGGACCGGTATGGTGCTGCACAATATAGCCTTCCAGATGCCATTCCCCAAGGTATTTGCGAACAAGGATTCGGCCGTCGTGATGCATTAGATTGAATCTGGGGTCGTCCGGAAACACAATATGCTCCCAATCAGCACTCTAGTTTCGACGTTCGCGGCACCACTGCAATCGCTGGCGTCTATCGTTGAGAGTCAAGGGAAGTCGCAGTAATGGACGGCGAGCAAGTCGCAGCTCTGCTGACGAACAGTGCAATCGGTGACGAACAGTGCTTGCAGACATCGGACGATGTGTGACCGTCCTCAGCAATCGGTGACGAACAGTGCTTGCAGACATCGGACGATGTGTGACCGTCCTCAGCAATCGGTGACGAACAGTGCTTGCAGACATCGGACGATGTGTGACCGTCCTCCATTGCTGCGCAAGTGCCGTGGATAGTGTTGATCACGACGTCACTGCCATACGGTGCAAGTGCCTGCCTTCCTGTTCGGTCGTGCGATTTCGAGCTCCAGACCCTGCACGACGATGTGTAGAACCTTCTGCTGCCCATTGATGCCATATACGCATAACTTGCATACATGGCATCAACCCTAACGCGTGCAGCAATGTCACGGTATGATAAGCCATATTCTCTGAGTCCGACACCTCTCCTCTTTCAAACTCCGTCAAGTGTTCGTATGGTTGTCTCGTTCTCATACGCGACATTTTTACATGTTAACAACTGCGTACGGTCAAGTTTAGCGATAACAAGTTTGAAAACCTGCTCTCTGTACGCCCTCTTTTATACCCCCTGGTGTGATGTTTCCGATGGCGTGTGCGCGACTCACATGTGCCTGAAATTGTAATAATTTTCATCTCCCATGGTGCCCTGCCCACCCTGCAAATTTCGTACAAATCCGAGCGTTTCTTCATGGTGTTGCAATTTCTATTAACATCAGTGTATTTACATTTACTGAATAATACGGTTTTCTGAAGATGCATCACATAATTTTATTAATGACTTATTGCAAAGCTTTATAACTTACTTCCGATTCATATCCCGTAACAGATGGAGATTGGTCTTCAAGTTGCATCACACACAAGCCCCACACAGCAGCAAATCACTGTAAAATACCTAGAACTACTCTGCAAATTAATCGTTTAAAAGGTATTATAAAATGAGGTTTGAAAGCTTTTTTTATGAGAGCCAGGTATGGTTACTAGAGAGGTATAGTACTTGATCAGGCACCGTGTTAAATTCGATATTAATCAGTAATCACCATCATCAACAACCATGGGAAGACTCCCGAGGTGCCTGGTGCCATGAGGCATCAGATTACAATCGTCTTTCATTCGTTGTATAAACAGCGCATCGACACTCATCTGGTATGCACAGGGAGCCTGGAGAACGCGGGCCCAAGGACAAAGCGCGTCCGGGGCCGACTTCAGAGGGAATCATCTACGTATTCGCGTCCCCCAACACGGGGAGTCAGAGGAAAACCGCAGACTAGATGGCCGGCAGGACGGAGGTTCGAACACCCGTCAGAAACGGCCGCCTCCCACACAGTGATTTAACCAACTGCAAATAAACAAACAAAGATATTTCCTATCTGAGGTTGAGAGACCCGAACCCACAGCGCTCTGCGCCTTTTGTCAGGTGAAAAAAGAAGATAAGATATTTGGGAACAGATTTCCCTGATAGAACAGCATGAAAGAAAAGTACAGAAAAATTAGAGCAAAAGGAGTATACGGTTTCCCGTTAAGTATTGAAGTTGTAAGCTACCCTACATACCAACTGCGCTATGCCGGTGGTTAATCAGTAATCCTGGTGCGAAAGCAAGAAAAAAACCCAGCAGAAAATCCATTTGCCAAAAAGAGCACATCGAACAGAACCGGAAAGGTCGTATCAGTCGTGCATGCGCCTGTGTGCTGGTTGTGTTCCTTCCTGGAACCAGTGGCTCCAAATTAGTGACGGACAACCCCTCAGATGCTCGTAGGGAAGCCCGAAATAAGAAAGCAAATGTGATTCATTTCACTGCTTCAAGGATCTATTTTTGTTTATACTTATGTAGAACTTTCTCTATTTGTAAAAACTCGTTTTTCTCTTTCAGGGTTTTTTGTGCAGAAGATGAATGGTTGATGACCAAAGTCTTCAGGCTCATTCTATATAATGAAGATCCATATACTCGTATACAGCTAAGGCTATAGGGGGTCGGAACCCGGAAAAATATATTAACTTTTTGAAACTCGGAGAATGACTTCCTTTTACCCTATATAGTCATATCCTAAATGCCCCCGCATGTCCGACTTTTGCGTCATCCAATACGCCACTGCCATCTGTAGGCCAATTAAGTTTTTCCTTTTTCAGCACGTCTTTTGTAAAAAAAGATCGTGCTTATGTTACCGGTTTGTCCGTCCGTCTGTACCCACGATATCTCTGCAACTATTAGTCCGATTTGAAAAATTCTTTTTGCATTGGGAAGCTTGAAATATGCGAATGATGATCCTTTATTTCGTTTTTTTTTTTTTTGCGATGTACGATTTCGCCGCTAGAAGGCGTAAATGCAGATGATGTTGAATTCAAAAATACGTTTTATTTAACATATTTGCTTCTAAACATCGATTGAAAAAAATATTTTATCTTTAGATTCCATTTATGGTGAAGAGTATTTTAGATACAGTTACTTTTTCAAATTACGCATGGATTTTCCGCTAGGGGGCGTAAAAGTAAATTACATTTTTCCCGATAACTCTTCTTCTAAAACTCCGATTTGAAAACTTTTTTCTTCAGCGGATACATCTCCTGATGGAAAATCTGTTGCACGTAATTTCAAATTTTTGGTAAAAAATACTTTGGCCACCAGAGGGCGTAAGTGTTAATTTTTGCTTCTGATGTATTTGCCATAAAATCTGAGCTTCTAAAATATCGATTGAAAAAATTCTTTCGTGGACTGAGGCCACTCACATCGATAAACCTTCTCGGAATACTTTCTTCCTAAAATATTCCACAGTTTCTCCGCCAGTGGGCGTAGATGTATATCTTATTTTTGTCAATATCTCTACTTCCATGAGTCCGATTTGAAAAATTCCTTCTTTGTTGAATAGTGTTTTCAATGTGACATGTGTTTCATATAATTTCAAAATTTTCAAGTAATTCATAGACTTTCCGCTAGGTGGCGTAGAGGTAAATTGCGTTTCCCTCTATATCTTTGCTTCTAAATCTCCGATTTGAAAAAATTCTTTCTGCGCCCGATACAGCTCCTGATGGGATATCATTTGCACATAATTTCCAATTTAAAAAAAATGGTTTGGCCACCAGGGGGCGTAAATATTAATTTCCGCTTCTGATTTATTTGCAGCAAAATATGAGCTTCTAAATTCTCGATTGAAAAAACGTCGTTTGTAGATTTGTAGACCGATACTACTCATGTCAACAAACCTTTTAGAAACATTTTCTTCTTAAAATAATGCATGGTTCTGCGCCAGGGGGCGCAGAAACTTTGCTCTCTGTTTAAAAGAATATGTTTAGATGATGCGATGTCAGAATCTTCAGCTACAACTGCAACATGGTTACCTGAAGTAGATGTTTGGGTCACTGTTAAGACGTAGAAAAATCTGTTAACCATACGATCAGTATCATCAAGGACTACTTCGATCTCAGACGAAATTAGGTATTTACTTAATCCTTGAATGAAGCGAGACTTATTTGGTGGGTTCTTCAAGAACAGTGACTTTCATAGTTTCCTCAATGATAATTTCTGCCGATGATGTGCACATACTTCTTCTGTGTTCTTCAACCTTTGTATTCCACGGATTCTAGTACATGCCTCCACGACATTTACCTCTTCTGTGCACGATGGCACAAAAAGGGTCGATTTCCCTAGGGTATTTTCTTTGAAACCTCTGCCATGAATCAGACCACCAGTTGTTTTCGTTGCTCTCATCAGCACCTGCTCTATAACCATATACTCCGAACACCCTATCGTAGCTTCGTCGTCCGATGAATGGCAAAGTTTCCGGATGTGGCAAAACTCTCGCACGCATTTGGTGGAATGGTATTTGGCAGGTTTTAGTTAATCAAGTCGATGGTGCTGTCTAGTCTGGCCTGTACAGTTTCTCGCCATTTGTCAGAACGTGCTTGTGCATACGAGGATATGGTATCTTTTACTTGCAGCAGTGTCACAACACTAATGCTGTTTCAGTACGTTGAGGGCTGTTTCTTTTCAGCTTCAGTATTAGCTAACTCACAACAAAAGAGACAGTGCAGTTTAAAGTTGAAAGGTAATAATTCTGATCTTGTGCTTCTACTGACCTCATTATCATCTTCTCCAGTTTGTACGGTACTTTCTGTAAGCAACTGGGAAGTGTGTACTTTTTACGACAGTAACACTGACGGAATGTACTGGAGAGTGTCTGCAAGTCCTTCACCTCACTTAACACTTGCATCAATGAGTATCTGAAGACCTCTGTTTACTTTAATAACTTACACTTCCAAGGAGCTCCCCGCACTGTATGCAGTTTTCAATGTCCATGGATTCCATGGTGTGAATTTGGCGATGCAGTCGTACACGGAGATGTAGTCGCCTTGGTACAAATCATTTACTATGAATCCATACCAGTCATCAGACAGTCGCCTGTAAGCACACAGACAGTACCTTCAGATCTAGGGACAGTGGTACTGTATAGAAATATCCAAAAATAAATACTGACAATAATAAATACACAATTATCCTGAGAAAGAAGGAAAAACGTAACTGCAAAAGTCGTACATGCGGGTACTTTTAAGATATGACTATGTAAGGTAAAAGGAAGTTATCTTCCAAGTTTCAAAAAGTTACTATTTTTTTCCAGGTTTGGGTCAAAATTTTCCCTTACAGCCTACACAAATACTGCAGCATATTGTAGACAGTTTATTTCACTATCGCAATTGTTTTCCATGAAGTATTCTATTATTACGTTATACTTAATTTAAGATATAATGATACTTGGGGTTCAAACAAATATTACTAGAGCAAAGTGACGCCAAAGGAAGGACTTACTAATGTTTTCTTGAAATAAATTTATTTCAACAGGACGGACGAAGCTTCATACACAGGAGCCACCACACACGCAAACATGAAGAATGATGATAGAAATTTTAGCAAACTGTTAGTAACTAACGTGAATAGCTCTTAACGAAAGTTACTCAAACTTTAACCTGAGCACGAGGGATTAATACTGAGGTAACTCTTTGACAACGGTACTATAAAAGACGTAGCTTAAAAAGTTCTTCGTCGGGGAATCATTCGACCACATCTCGCAGCAGCGAGGATCGTATACTTACTCCTTTTCCTGACATGACTGACTGCCAGCGAATTTCTAACGGAATAAATTCTTGGGAGTTATAATGTGACGTTCAGTTCGGAAAGTATAGCGAGAGACAACCAAACATTTACGTAAGACCCAGTAAACAAAAACGGAAAGTTAAATAGTTAATAATATGCGCCACAAAGATTATACGCCATTTAAATCAGATGTCGCTCTGGTGGAGCAGTGATCTTCTGATCGTTAGTCCGACATGGGTCAGGGTTTGAATATCGGTGATGAATGGGTGGTGTGTTTGTTTTACGGCCGTGGCTTTCTCCCTTTCTTGGAACCAGTGGCCCGAAATTAGAGACGGGCGACTGCATACAGCCCATCGAGTTGCTCACAGTGGTCATTAAATCTCCAAACAAAACAAAAAAGAAGAAAAATCGGATAACATTATTGACTTAGGTGTCACATTTAACTTTTCTGAATATGTCAAAGTAACTACTGCCACAGCAGTGAAAATTTCGGATTTCATTTCACGGAACTCGGGCAAATTTTTATAACATCAGAACTATGAAGAAACTCTAGTTACGTAAGTGAAACTCTGCTTCACTTTCGTAAGACTTACGCTATCTGATAAAAAATATCTGGACACTTCCCTATCGACAAACTCCGGGCAATAGCAAAGGAATTAATATCGAATTGGTCCTTCCTTTGATGATCTCACACCCTCCACTCTTCTGGGAAAGTTTTCCACTGGTCTTTGGTACACTGTGCAGAAAATGCCTTCCATTCTTCTTCAAGAGCATTAGACAGGTAGGTCACCAATGTCAGGCGGTTCCGTCAGGCTCGTAGTCGGCTCTCCAATTAATCCCAAAGGTATTCCTTGAGATTGAGATCGGGGCTCTGTGCAGACTAATCAAGTTCTTCCACACTCATCTCATCAAACTATTTATGGACGGACCTAGCTCTGTGAAAGGAGGCATTGGCCTATTGGTAAAGGAAAAGGCCTTTACCGAACTGTCGCCATAATTTTAGGAGCACGTAATTGTCGAGGATGTCATTATTGGCCCACTGAAACTAGGTGGCGAAGCCCAAACCAAGGAAATCCACCCCATTAGAGTGATACCTCCTCCACCAAATTTCACAGTTGGCACAACCCAGTCGGGCAGGTAGCGTTCACCTGGCATACGCCACAAACGTTCGATGCCGCGGCGTGTAGCTGCCTGCAACACCACAATGGTCGGATCCAAGTGTGGCGGCACCGCAGCGAGAGACTGTATGACGCCTGCATTATGCATCGTCATACCGGTCCGTCGCCTGGCGTTATGGTTTGGAGCGCAATTGGATATGACACCCGCACCCCTCAGGTACGCTTTGCCGGTAACTCAACAGCCACCGCACCATCTCCGACGTTTTGGAGCCTGTAGTCATCCCTTACCTGCAGGACCTGCCAACGGCCACGTTTCAACAGGACAATGCGCGCCCGCACGTGGCACGCATCGTGCAACAAGTCTTCACGGCCCACCAGGTGTCACTGCTGCCGTGGCCTGCCTGTTCTCCCAATATGTCGCCCATCGAATACGTCTGGTCTCTGATCGGCAAACGAGTGGCACGGCAAGCACCATCCGCGGCTACGCCTGATGAACAGTGGCAACGTGTGTAAGCAGCCTGGACCGACATAACCCAAGCCCACATCCAAAGCCTCTTTCGTTCGTTGCCGCGGCGTGTAGCGGCCGTTATTGCCAGCCATGAGGGCCACATGAACTATTGATGTCTGCGTGTTCCGCAAGTCGCACGGGCCTGTAAGCTCAATCGTTTCATCTTTGTATCTGTTGTTATGTGTCCAGTAAATCTGGCTTTGCTATCTCGTGTCCTTCTTGGTGTTGCATTTTGGGTTGGCAGCAGTGTAGAAGGAAACGTTTCGTTTTCGTTCTTTTTTTTTTTAAGGAAATAACTTTTCAGGCAGAAATAAATGCTAAGTGAAATTAACGATTATTATTCATAAATTCCAAAATAATTGTACTTCCGTTCCCAAAAATTCAAACAAACAGAATACAAGAAACTGTGTCGTTTCTTGAGTGGTCCACCGGGAAATGTCCTGGTGTGCCAATCCGCCCGTATTTACAGCTTTTTGTTATCACCAACTCAGTACTTGCTGATACCTGTACAGTTTCCATATGCTGCTCATGCAGTTTATATTTATGCTGTTTTTATTTTCACTTTTTAATTTCGTGAATTATATCAATTGCCCCATCTTTGCGATTTTCTTAATTTTATTATGTAGCGTTGTAAGCTTAAATATGCGGGATTAAATAAGGATAAAAAAGAATAAAAGTAAAAATATTTTTCTCCTAAAGAGTGTTGAGTTGTAGAAGAAGATAGATTATATTTCCATTTACGAAAGAACCGTTACAGATTTTCTGAAAATTTCTAGAGACGTAATTAAATTTGTTAACTAAGTTTCAAAACTGCCCGTATAGATATCGAAAGAAGCTGTCATACGCTGTCGTACAGCTGGGAGAAAACAGGATTTTCAGATCCATGCATTACTTTCTTTCTGTTCGTCACTTCTCTGCCGTTTTCTCTTCTTTTTCGTTTTTTAAAAATAAAAAAAAGGGCTTTGTTCAAATGTTTTGTTACGTTTGATATGTGTTGGAATGTACTCTTTTACTCGAAGACGTGACGTGTGAGGTTTTCTTTGGAGACAGAGTTTTGGAATTGGCAATCAAGTCTTCTTAACCGTCTGCCCGAAGAAAATGGTAGTTTAGCTGGCTACCCAAGTTGAAAATTATGGAGCGTGAAAATACCTGAACATCCATTCAGCGTGCATTTGTTTTAGCTCCTACCGCAGATTTACATTTAGTAGCTTTCACAAACCCGATAGTTAGGAAGAAATTTTGTTTTACTTTTCGTAAAGGCAAATGGTAATCACTCACGCAAAGAAAGAATTACCGCATGTTTCCGACTACAAAGTAGTTTTTAAGGAAAATCATGCACAAAAGAAGAAGAACTGCTTTTAAGTAGTTTACAACAAACAGAATTCCTCGATGTAAGATAAAGCAGTCCCGTGGCTTCTAACAATCCATGACGTTCTCTTGGGACATAATCGCGGAAAACAAAGATATTCGATAACATTCAAAAACATTTTTTTTATGTCTAATGTTGCGAATTAGACCCTATTGTATTTCAACTATTTAGAAGTTTCTTTTGTCATTTATCATTTTCAAGGATCGAAAACAATCGCCTGTCTGCTGAACTTTCAAAATGTGTAGACATTAACTTTCATAAAAACGAAATTACTTTCTAGGACTGGCTGTCTATGTCATCTTCGAACAGACAAGTTTTCTAATCCAGTTGATTTTATTGAATGACAGAAGTAAACCATGATCGACAAATGTGTGCTTAATTGATACTTATGTTTCTGTATTTCATACCATACACTGAGCGCGAGATATCTTTATTTCGTTGCATTGTTGGTTAAATCATATGAGTGTGTGTACATTGCTTCATACAAAATTTTAATTAAGTCATTTATGTACTGTAACTTTTAATTTCTTATTAAAATAACTATTAAGACAAATGGGAATTCAAGGCATACTTTGATAGCAAAGACAAAATACAGTGTTCTTGAAAGTGTAAAAATCTATCTATGAATTAAACGGAGTTAAATTTAATTCTCACACCGGATATACAGGTGCGTAGAACATAACTGATAGCTCTCAGCACATCTTCTAGTATTCGATTCTAGTATACGGTAGGAATAAAATAAAAATGCTGTGGTATGGCTTGTAACAGATATAATAAGTCAATATTTGACAGAAATTACCTTTATGGATGGGAGTTTGTCTCGGCCTCTACATGACCCCCTTTGCGGACTCAGTTTATAACGGGTGCTCAATTCATGCCACGTGTTTTCTAACATCCACGGAGGGATTTGTTCACCTTCACGTCATCCAGGGTCGTTAAGGTTTCCCGTTAATTGGTCGTTAAAATTTTCTCTTTACATAAAAGCTGCTCGTGCAGTAGTCGTTAAAAAATTTCGCCGTGAGGTGGTCTTTTAAAAAGCTTCCCAGTGAGTTGGTCGTTAAAATTTTCCCAGTTAGGTGCTCCTTAAACAGTTTCCCCGCGAGGTGGTCGTGAAAAATTCCCCTTTACGTGTTCGTTAAAGTTCCCCGGTTAGGAGGCAGATAAAAAGTCTCCTGGTTGGGTGGTCGTTAAAATTTTCCCGTTTGTCGGACGTTATAAAAATGTTTCCCGTTAGCTGTTCATTACAAAGGTTTCCCCGTTAGTTGGTCGTTAAAACATTTTCCCGTTCGGTAGTCATTAAAAATTTTCCCGTTCGGTAGTCATTAAAAATTTTCCCGTTCGGTAGTCGTTAAAACTTTTCCCGTTAGGTGGTCGTCAAAGCGTTTTCCCGATCGGTGGTCGTTAAAAAATTTCCTAGTTTGGTGTAGTTAAAGTTTCTCCATTGGTGGTTATCAAAGAGTTCAGTGGTCGCTAAAAAATTCCCGGTTAGGTGGTCGTTAAAGTTTCCCCTCTAAATGTTCGTACAATTTTCGGCATTGAGTAGTCGTTAAAAATTTCCAGATTCGGTGGTCGTTAAAAAAGTTTCCCCGTTAGGAGGACATCTAAAGTTTCTCCCTTAGTTGATCGTTAAAAAAAATTCCAGTTCGGGGTCGTTAGGAACCCCTTTTGATGGTCTTAAATAAATTCCCCATCAGGTTGTAGTTAAAAAAGTTCCCCCTTCGGTGGTCGTTAAAGTTTCCCCGTTAGGTGGTTTTCCCTGGGTCCACTCATACCGTAACACCACACTGATTTGTTTTTTTCGAAGCACTGAAGAAGGGATTCTCATTTTTCCTGACTTGCCGTGAGGAAAGAACATCACATCATTGCGAGAAACTTAACAGCCGGGTCATCCTGAAAGTTCGGGCGTCAATAAAACGTACAAGTTTGCCCGCGCCGGGCATTGAATCAGTGGTCTCCTCACTCCAGAGTGTGTCGCTCTCCAACTGAGCTACGCAGACATGTGCTCTTATTGGTACTTGCCTTTATCTCATGTGCGTTCTGCGGTACAGGCACGTCACACCTGATAGGTGGTTGTTAAAGTTTCCCGGTTAGATGGCCGTTAAAAATTTTCCCCGTTAGTTGATCGTTAAAAAATTTTTCGTTTGGTGGTTGTTAAAAATTTCCCTGTTAAGTTGTCTCTAAAACATTTCCACCTTTCGGTGGTCATTGAAAATTTCTCCATTTGCTGGTCGTTATACATTTTCACGTCCAGTTGTTATGAAAAAGTTACCCGTTAAGTGGTCGTCAAAAGTTTCCCCGTTAGTTGGTCGCTAAAAATTTTCCAATTAGGTGGTCGTTAAAAATTCCCCGTTAGGTGATCGTTAAAAAGTTTCCTCTTCTGCTGGTCATTAAAATACTTTCCCAACTTCGATGGTCGTTAAGGTTCCCTCGTCAGGTGGTTGTTAGAAAAATCCCCGTTAAGTTGTTAAAAAATTCAGTTAAGTGGTCGTTAAAGTTTTTCCGTTAGGTGGTCATGAAAAGTTTCCCCGTTAGGTGGTTGTAAAAATCTTTTCACGTTAAGTGGTCGTTAAAAAGTTTCCCATGAGGTGTTAGTTATAAATTTTGACTTTCAGTGGTCATTAAAAAGTCTTTCCGTGAGGTGGTTGTAAAAAATGTTCCCCCTTAGGGGGTCGTTATGGTTTCCCCGTCAGGTGGACCTTAAAGGAATTTTCCCATCTGGTTGTGATTAAAAAGTTTCCTCGTTCGGTGGTCGTTAAAGAATTCCCTGTTCGGTGATCACTAAAGTTTCCCAGTTATGTGGTCGCTAGAAAAATTCCCAGTCAGGTGGTGGTCAAAATTTTCCTTTTATGTGGTCGTTAAAATTTTCAAGTTCTGCGGTTGTTAAAAATTCCCCGTTCAGTCGTCGTTAAATTTTTTTCCTTCGGAGGGCGTTAAAACTGTCCCCGTTAGGTTGTCCTTAAAAATTTCTCCGTTTGGTAGTCGTTAAAGATTTGCACATTGGTTGATTGTTAAAAATTTTCTTGTTAGGTGGTCGTTAAAAATTTTCCCACGAGGTAGTTTTTAAAAAGTTTACCCTTCAGGTGGTGGTTAAAAATTTCCTGTTAGGTGGTCGCTAAAAAATTCACGCTCTGTGCTCCTTAAAAAAATTCCCGTTAGGTTGTCTTTAATAATTTCCTTGTTCGGTGGTCGTTAAGAATTCCTGGCTCTGTGGCTGTTTAAGTAAATTCCGTGTTCGGTAATCGTTAAAAAAATTCCACTTCGGTTATCATTGAGGTTTTCTCTTAACTGGTCGTTAATGTTTTCCTTTTAAGTGGTCTCAAAAGTTTCACCGTTGAGTGTGGTCGTTAAAAAATTCCATTTCGGTGGTCGTTAAGAAATTTCCTGCTGTGTGGTCCTTAAAATTCCTCTTTCGGTGGTATTTAAAAATGTTTTCGTTCGGTGGTCATTTAAAAATTTCTCCGTTAGGTGGTTGTAAAAAAAAAAGTCTCAGCTAGTGGTCGTCAAAATTTCTTCGTTATGCTGTCGTTATAGTTTCTCCGGTAGTTGGTCGTTGTAGTTTTCCGTTTGGCAGTCGTTCTAGGTTTCCCCATTAGGTGGTTGTTAAAGAATTTTCCCGTTCTGCGGTCGTGAAAGAATTTCTCGTTCCGTGGTCATTAAAAATTCCTCGTTCAGTATTCGTTAAAAAATACTGTCTCTACTTTTCATTAAAAAGTTTCCTTGTTTGGTGGTTGTTAAAAATTTCTTCAATGCGTGATCGCTAAAGTTTCCTCGTTTGGTGGCCGATCAAAAGTTTCCCGTTCGGTGGTTATCAAAAATATCCCCATTATGTGGTCGCTAAAAATTCCCCGTTCAGTGGTCGTTAAAAAGTTTCCTCGTTCGGTAGTCGTTAAAAAAATTCCTGCTAGCTGGTCGTTATAAAAGTTTCCTCTTTAGGTAGTCTTTAAAGACTTTTTCCTTTTAGGTCGCAGTTAAAAAGTTTCCCTGTTATGTGGTCGTTAAAGAATTTTTCCATTAGCAGATCTTTAAATTTTCACTGTTCGGTGGCCGTAAAATTTTTTTCCTTTGGTGGTTGCAAAAGTTTCCTTATTCAGTGGTCGCAAAAAAAAACTTCTCCGTTAGGTGGCCATTAAAAAATTCACCGATCGGTTGTCGTTAAAAAATTGTTTCTCGTTACGTGGTCATTAAAAATACCCTGTTCGGTGGTAGTAAGAATTCCCGGTTCGGTGGTCGTGAAAAATCTCCCTGTTCGATGGTCGATAAAAATTACCTTGTTAAGTTGTCATTACAGTTTCCCCGTTAGATGGTCGTAAAAAATTCCCCGTTGAGTGATCGTTTAGAAATTTTCCCGTTCGGTGGTCGTTGAAAAATTTTCGTTCGGTGGTCGTTAGAAAATTTCCCTGTTAAGTGGTCGTCAAAATTTCCCCGTTGAGTGGTCGTCAATAAATTTCCCTGTTCGGTGGTTGTTAAATTTTCCCCGTTAGGTGGTCGTTAAAAAATTTCCTCGTCAGGAGATCGTTAAAAATTTGCTAAAACTGTAAAGGGGGGGGGGACGTGGATTCCATATGTGAACGACGGTTACTTCTTGTACAAGACAAACAGCGCAACACAGTGTCGCAGTTGGCTGCGCAATGCAACATGGGTGAACCAGAAACAATTACTTCTACGACTGTGCGTCGGACGGTTGCATGTTCTGATGTAAGTAGGTAAGTTTTAATCTTATACTATTGGAACTATTTTAACTAGCTTTGGCTGTGTCAAAGCTGGTTCCTTCCATATTTGAGTGCAAACATAATCAGCATTGTCAGTGCACACTTCATTTTCACATGGTAACAACTTAGCACACGGTTTACCCTTATTTGATTCATCTTCATTGACTGCCGCGGTGCCAGAGCTGTGACTGTCAGTACTGCAATTACTGCGTCATTAAACTGGTGATCTTCCTTATGAAGTGAAACCTGTCTAAGATGGAATCCAAGGGACTGGAACTGTTTTCTGTTTACGTTTTATACAGGTGCATCCATGGAAACCATTGAAATGTAAACATTTGAATTTTTGTCATGCTAATAACAGATTCTACATAAGTAGTGATTACCTAAGAGAATGTATTGTTTGTTCGTACCTTAATCATATAAAAAAAGAAACTTTTATTTCTTTAAATACTTTAACATCGATTTTTGTACACCAACATTCAGTCATGTAAGTGTTAGTGTACAAAAATCGATGTTAAAATAAATGAAATAATTTAGCGTCACCCCGACAAGATTGAAATCTCGAATCTCCTGAATATTCTTCAGTGCTTGATGATATGTTTTCTTTTTCCTAGATGTATTCACCTCCTGTATTTCATCATTTTCATTGCTATTGCTGTTTTCTTCATTTTGATGTAGCTCAATAACTTCTTTCAAGATCTTCATTACAAGGATTGGTCGCAACGTTGCAACCAATGTTTACATAATCCTTTGCACCGACTGTTACAAAACTGGCTCTGTTTAGTGCTGTCTGCAAATTATCGGTGATTTTACCACACACGTCCAGTAAGTCCCCCGAAAGGCCACCCTGATTGCGCAACGGTCTAACAGGTGGCTTCTGTTCCATTCGTCCGAGATGGGTTTGGGTTCAAATCCCGGCGGGGCATGGATGTTGTATTTGTCTTACGGCACTGACTCTCTCCCTTCCCTGGAACCAGTGACCTAAATTGGGGACTAGCGACTTATAGCCCATCGAGTTGCTCACGGTGGTCGTTAAACCCACTCCCCCAAAATAGCCTTCAAATGAAATTTTGCTTTCTTAAAACACTACTTAATCGTTTCAGGTGATACCACGCGTAATGCTTTTGCAAGCCATCTAATGGTATTATGAACCGTTATGGATTTCGTTAGTTTGCTAGAAGAGGATGCGAATTTCATGATGACTGTATAACAAGTTTCCGAAAACCAAATTTGGCGTGTTGAATAATCCTTTGATCAACTAGCTGACAGATACTGATTGTGTTTGATAGAAACTCCGAAAGCTTTACATTTGATAGGTCAATACGAAGATGGCATGTTGAATCACCCCAAAACAAAAGAAAATGTCTGTTTTGCATTTTCACCTTTGCATTATAGCTTGTTATCCATTAGGCCATAATTTTTGTAGACTTTCTCGTTTGACTTCCACCCAAGGGGAAACTATTTAAAATCCAAGGTATTCAAACATCGTGGTTTGGCGGCTTTGCAAATCGCTAATGGTTTCCCATTTTCTCTGACAAACACGCATAAATAAAAACTTGAAGGCGTTCCTTAGAACTTTTGTCCTCCAGTACACGTTTCGCTTTTAATTTCTTAATTTCAAACGCAAAATTTTATTCGGAAGTAGCAAAAAAAAAAAAAAAAAAAAAAAAAAAAAACTTCATCACCATTAGCAATTGCTTCGAGGTTCATACCCTTCAACGAATGATGATAATTTTCGTATCCAATCCGAACATTTCCTCTTGACGTCTGCATTTTTACCACGAATTTCCTGGAACGAAATGTCGTACCTCTTTTGAAAACCACTAGTAGCATAAAACTCTTTCCCAAGATTTTTGGATACATTTCTTTCTCATGTTTGCAGCATGGGCATGAAATTGGTAGATTTTTCACTCTTGCGCTAACAAACCCCTCCCAGAGAATTTTATTCAACTTTTCGTTTCCAGTTTGCTTTTCTTCGTTGAGTTGTAACTTTTACACCACTGCTCTTTAACCTTGTTTTTTAAAAAGCACGTCTGTAGTAAAAAAAGATCGTGCTTATGTTATCGGTTTGTCCGTCCGTCCGCCTGTACCCACCATATCTCTGCAACTATAAGTCCGATTTTAAAAATTCTTTTTGCATGAGGAAGCTTGAAATATGCGAATCATGATCCTTCATTTTGTTTTCTTTTTCACGATGTACAATTTTGCCGCTAGAGGGCGTAAATGCAGATGATGTCGAATTCAAAAATACGTTTTAATCCACATATCCACATATTTGCTTCTAAACATCAGATTGAAAAAAAAAATTTACCTTTCGATTCCACTTATGTCGAAGAGTATTTTAGATATAGTTACTTTTTCAAATTACGCATAGATTTTCCGCCAGTGGGCGTAAAAGTAAATTACATTTTCCCCGATAACTGTTCTTCTAAAACTCCGATTTGAAAAAAATTCTTCAGCGGATACACCTCCTCATGGAAAATATTTTGCATATAATTTCAAATTTTTGGTAAAGAAGACTTTGGCAACCAGGGGGCGTAAGCGTTACTTTTTGCTTCTGATGTATCTGCCATTAAATCTGAGCTTCTAAAATATCGATTGAAAAAATGCTTTCGTGGACTGATGGCACTCACATCGATAAACCTTTCCGGAATATTTTCTTCTTAAAATATTCCACAGTTTCTCCGCCAGGGGGCGTAGATGTATATCTTATTTTCGTCAATATCTCTACTTCTAGAAGTCCGATTTGAAAAATTTCTTCTTTGTTGGATAGTGTTTTGAGTGTGATATGTTTTTCATATAATTTCAAAATTTTTAAGTAATTCATAGACTTTCCGCTAGGGTCCGTAAAGGTAAATTGCCCCCCCCCCCCCTATATCTCTGCTTCTAAATCTCCGATTTGAAAAAATTCTTTCTGCACCAGATACAGCTCCTGGTAGGAAATCCTTTGCACATAATTTCACATGTTTGTAAAAAATGGTTTGGCCACCAGGTGGCGTAAGTCTGAATTTCCGCTTCTGATATATTTGCAGCAAAATATGAGCTTCTAAAATCTCGATTGAAAAAAAAGTCATTTGTTGACCGATACCACTCATGTCGACAAACCTTTTAGGAACATTTTCTTCTTGAAATAATGCATGTTTTCAAAGTCGGGGCGTAGATGTATGTCTTATTTTTGTGAATATCTCTACTTCTAGGAGACCGATTTGAAAAATTCCTTCTTTGTTGGATAGTGTTTCCGATGCGAAATGTTATTCCTATGAATTCAAAATTTTCAAGTAATTCATGGACTTTCCGCTAGGGGGCACAAAGGTAAATTGCGTTTTCTGCGTTATTTCTGCTTTTAAAACTCCGATTGAAAAAATTATTCCTGTATCGCATACACGACCTGATGGAAAATATTTTTCCCATCGTCTCTAATGTTTGGTAAAGAATGGTTTGGCCACCAGGTGGCATAAGTGTTAATTTCTGCTTCTGATGTATTTGTATCAAAATCTGGGCTCCTGAAAACTGGACAATATTTTTTTCCTTGGACCGATACCGCTCATATTGGAAAAACTTTTGAGAATACTTTCTTCCTAAAATGATGCATGGTTTTTCCACCAGGGGACGTAAAGCCACATCTTATTTTTGTCGATATCTCTGTTTCTAAGAGTCCGATTTGAAAAATTATTTAGATGTTGGAGAGCGTTTCCGGTGCGAAATGTTTCTCACATAAATTCATGTTTTTCTTAACGCACAAGTCTGCAACCAGAGGGCGTAAGCTCACGGTTCCGTTTACAGTAATATTTGAGGGATTAAAAACCCGTTTGAAAAACTTTTTTCTTCCGTCAGATACTATTGTTTTCAATACCGGTTCCATTGACTTTGAATAGCTTTGATAAATTTAATTTCCGTCAGAACGGATTCAAAAGACGTGCTTATTACACCCGAAAATTCGGTGTCACCTTTCTTGTTTTTTTCTTTTGCTCTAAAATGTGATATATTTGTGTTTTTCCGACATTGAACTTCTCTGTTAAATACCTGACTTCACGCCTACTTTTTCGTGCGTTTCAATAACTTAAGCTTTTGAATATAACTCGAGAACGTTCTTCTTTGGCACCACGGCAGGAGGCAAACAAATGAACGCAACTCACAACAAGCAAAAACTGTGAATGATAATCCCAATGAATATATGTTAAGATAGTTACATTGAAGCATCTTGTTGAAATCCTTACGAAACAGCCATCAGCAAAGACTTCGGAGTATGCATCCAGGAAAATAAGCAACACTGCTCGCATGACCTAAACCTGAGTTGAGGTATGCGCTTAAGGATCTAAATAGTGAGTGTCCTGAAGTGTGTGTTTGTGTAAACAACCCCAAAGCAATCGTTTTCTGTTTAATTATGTTATCTTCAATTTCAAGGAAATTTGTGCCCTGTGAATTAATCGTCACATTTAATCGCGTAATGTTTTGTATTTAATTCAAATACTTGACGGCACGGGAACCCCTGCTAACTTTCCGTGGCTACCAGGTTCATTTACTCCCTCGATACTTCCGTTTCCACGTTAGGCAGGTTCCGTTTTAAAGTGGTTAAATAGTACGTCATTTCTTACTTTCATTTCGAGACCAATAAAAAGTTACGTTTTATGCAGGTTCCGTCTTAAACAGGTTTTACTGCGGTTAGTTTGTTCGATGCACCCGTTTTGCAGAAAGTGGTATAAATGTGCGTTTGGTTCTTTTTCTGAAAGTTTGATTTCAAAAACTCTTGCATTTAAATGCTGCAGGCCACAACTATATACACTGACGGAAAAAAAATCCCAACACCACGAAAAAATAGTTGTAGAGGAATGAAATGGCGGCAATACATTTGTATAGGTAACATATTTAATCGATTAAGATTTCAAGATCACAGCTTACTGTAAGCGCGAGAAGAGCCATTTTAAATGTGAAGTGCTGGTACATTAAAAACCGGTGTAACCGCCAGAATGTTGAATGCAAGCACGCAAACCTTCATGCATTGTGTCGTACAGGTGCTGGATGTCAGTTTGTGAGATGGAGTTCCATGCCTGTTGCACTTGGTCGGTCAATACAGGGACGGTTAATGCTAGTTGGGGGTGACGCTGGAGTTGTCGTCCAATGATGTCCCATACGTGCTCGATTGGTTAAAGATCTGGTGATCTAGCAGGCCACGGCAACATGTCAACACTCTGTAGAGCATGTTGGGTTACAACAGCGGTATGCAGGCGAGCGTTATCCTGTTGGAAAACACCCCCTGGAATGCTGTTCATGAATGGCAGCACAACATTTTGAATCACCAGACCGACGTACAACTCTGCCGTCAGGGTGCGTAGGATAACCACGAGAGTTCTCCTGCTGTCATAGGAAATTGCTCCCCAGACCATAACTCCAGGTGTAGGTCCAGTGTGTCTCGGCCGCAGACAGGTTGGTTGCAGGCGCTCACCTGGCCTCCTTCTAACCAACACACGGCCATCACTGGCACCCAGGCAGAACCGGCTTTCATCAGAAAACACAACAGATCTCCACTCCGTCCTCCAATGAGCTCTAGCTTGACGCCACTGACGTCGCAAACGGTAGTGGTTTGGAGTAAGTAGAATGCACGCTACAGGGCGTCTGGCTTGGAGCTGTCCTTCAAGTAACCGATTTGTAACAGTTCTTTGTGTCACTGTGGTGGCAACTGCAGCTCGAATTGCTGCCACAGGCGCGGTACGATGCGCCACGGCCATACGCCGTATACGGCGGTTTTCCCTCTCAGTAGTGCCACGTGGCCGGCCGGAACCCGGTCTTCTTTAGGCAGTACCTTCCATTGACCACTGCTGCCAACAATCATGCACAGTGGCTACATTCCTGCCAAGTCGTTCTGCAATATTGCGGAAAGAAAATCCACCTTCTCGTAGCCCTATTACAGGACCTCGTTCAAACTCCGTAAGCTATTGATAATGGTTTCTGCGTCTTTTTGAAGGCATTCTTGACTAACATCAACACCCTACGTCGAATCTCAACGATAACTGACGCTCACGAACGTTACAGCGCGCATTTACAGCAAACCTGCTTTGCGTGTTCCGAGGGGTGCTACTAGAGCCACACGTATGCGCCGTGCGCGAAATTTGCATAGACGTCATCTTACAGATGTACTCTCACCGCCTACCAACTGTCGTTTATCTAACACAACCCCTTCTTGGTGTTGGGATTTTTTTTTCCGTCGGTGTATTTTCCATACATTAGGAAACGTTTCCCTTGTAAATTCTTTCCAAAACATATGTTCGTTGCACCGGACAATTCGAAGGCATCGTCCAGCAGTTAAGGTGGACGTCTAGTAATTTTGCTTCCTATACTTCCAATGGGCAAACTTCTGTACACATTTTCTTCAAAATTAATGCGTTCCCAAGGATGAAAATTTGAACATCGATTAAAATAACTTCATATTATAACTTGGAATACTTAATGTTTTCTAAAACATAACCATAATTAAGCAATCCAACATTTGTTTGTCTAATGACGTAATCAATGTACAGGTCGTGCCATCTTTTTTCTGATCTCAACACCACCAGAGGAAAAGTTCTTGATTTTTAATATAATTATGGTTATATTTTAGAAAATATTAAGTATTCCAAGTTATAATATGAAGTTATTTTAATTGATGTTCAAATTTTCATCCTTGGGAACGCAGCAATTGTGAAAAAATGTGTACAGAAGTTTGCCCATTGGAAGTATAGGAAGCAAACTCACTAGATGTCCACCTTAAAGAATCATGGCAGACATCTCTGTGCTTGTCGTAGTACCAGCAAACAGTTCTATAAAGCTTGAAACGAAATTAATCCGTCTTTACATGAGTCTGCGCAGAACTTGTGACAAGAAGTATTTGTTTAGATATAATTTTATGCATATGCACAGTGCGGCAATAAAGTAATGAGACTCTTAGAAAAAAATAGAAAAGCAAGAAAACTTACGTGGATATATTTTATTCTAAATACCTTCCTCCTGAGTTATTACAATAAGTGGCACGATCAACCAACGCTAGGAAGGTCTAGCAGAGGTTATCCTTCGGTGTGGAGTGTAACAGTTCTTTGCATGTCTTCAATGTCTTGCAAAACTTTTCCTTTTAAAAGTAGCTTTAATTTAGGGAATAGAAAGTAGTCACACTGCGACAAATCTGGATAATAGGTCGGATGGTTGAGTACACACTTGTTTTCGTGCCAAAAATTGTTGTACACTGACTGTCCTGTGTGCGGATGCGTTGTCGTGAAGAAAGAACCATTGCCCGGTTATGTGCTCAGCCCTGACACGAACAATCCTCTTCCACAATCGTTCTAAAATGGATGTGTAAGCATTGCTAATGATTAGTTGTACCTTCAAGAGTGAACTTATGATGCAAAATTTCCTTACTGTCGGAAAAACACACAAGCATTACATTGATTTTGGACTTCTGTAACCTGATCTTCTTTCCTTTGGGTGGCTCTGGCGACTTCCATTGAGCAATCTGGCGCTTCGTTTCAGGATCATAAAGAAAACACCATGTCCTGTCACCTGCCACAATGCTCTGGGGAAAATTTTGCATTGTTTTTGCAGTCTCCAGGATGGCTTTTGCATACTCCACTCGTGCATGTTTCTGGTCGTCTGACAAAGCATGCGGAACGAAACGAGCACACACACCCCCAACACCCCCCCCCCAATCTTGCATTAAAATTTGACGAATCATCTCCTTATTAACACCGAACTCACATTCCAGCAACCTCAAGGTCACACAACGATTACTTTTTATCCTTTCGCGAACTTCCTCAATTAGTTCAGACGCGCGCACTAAGATCAGGCTTTCGCGCCTTTCGTTACTTTCCAAATCTTCCCGCCCATCCCTGAATCGTGCATACCATCGGAATATTTGTGCACGAGATAGACAGTTAGCCCCCATGCACATCACGCAACAATTCAACCGTCTCAGATGCAGTTTTACCGATTTTCAAACAGAACAGGATATTTGTTCTCTGCTCCATGGCAAAGCTGTGACAATGTTCTTCCACCGCATGACGTCATGCACGCCGTAAATAATCATTTGCGCAATTTTCACGCAAACGCTGTTGCCATCGCATAGCTGATAAATGACTTATAAAAAAACACGACGCCCTGTCCCTTGTGTTTTACCGGGATTTTTAAATGAAATCAGTCTCATTACTTAATTGCCGCACTCTGTATTATCTAAATATTAATGTTGGAATTCGATTTTTTTGTATAAAACAGAGTAACAACTATTGTATTAATTTCTTTTTCACTTGACGAAATATAGTTATGAATGTTTTTTGTGACAAATTCCTGAAAAAAAAATGAATTTTTAAGTAGTGGATTTTAGTGGGTTCTGGATCATATAGAGCTAACGCTATGCTCTCTACTTGCATCGCACACTTCTAGCACTGCAAGGCGACATGAGTTGCAGCTTTCTTTGAAAACATTTTCCTGTGCTAGTGCATTATTTTCATCGGAATTTTACGATCTCATATGATTTTTTCTTTCTTCAAGTAAACTGAGCAGAAGCATTGATTAGTTTCCGAAAATCTGGGTGCTTCTTCCCAGCTTGTTTGGTGTCTCCACGGCCCGAACGGACATTCTGTGTATATATATACATATATCGTGCACCGGCATTCTTCGGCTGACTATAGCTCTTACACAACAGGAAATTAAAATAAATCAATTAATAAATAGATCCCAAGCTAAGATATTGAAACAATAGCAATCAGTATATGTATCATAAAATAGCCTCAGAACGTCACATCCTTCAAAGGACGTAATAATCTTATGCTATTTTATTACTTATTTATTCAATTTCAGTTCGATTTTTTCTTGATTAACTCGTTACGCCACAGGAAACCGTGTTTCTTTGGTTTTGAAAAAGTGAATGTTTTCTGAAGAGTTGCGATGCTTCATTTTTTATAATATTTTTATTAGTAATAGAAATGTCCTAAAGAGATAAATGTTGAGCCACTGTCAAGACACACTGCTTCAGACTCTATAGTTTCGAGCCTCACAGATGTGTAACGAGATGAAGACGCAGACCAAAATCAGAAAATAATTTTCGAAAACGCACGCACTAACTCTATGTTTTACTGTTCGTTCACACTTTTGGGGCTCGAATGAGTTGTACGAGAGCGTTTTATGTATATTTCTCTCTACATGTCCTTCTGTTTACATTTTTATTCCTAAAATTTCTGTGATAAATAATTGTTTTACTCTTTCGTACAGTTCCGAATAATGGTAGAATCTTTCTTTGTTTAAAAATCACTCTTTGTCATTTTACAGTGTTGTACCCAATTTGTCTGGTTCGTTTATGCAATTTAGTGGCCCAATTTGGCTAGAGCTCCAAGAGCGGGACATTTCAGAAGAATCGGCATTTCGGGACATGGCAACACCTCCACCCTGACCAACTGGTGAACCAGCCTGCTTCGTGCTAAGCCACCAATGAGTAGCCTCGAGATGGTATTCATTTAACTACGATGATCGTACATCTTGGTTTGACCAACATAGACTTCCTTCCCGCTATAGCAGTCGGTAGTTTTAAATCACCAAGAAAGTGCCATCATCGGCCAACAATGAAAGGAAGTTTGCATTAGTTTTTCAAAAGGAAAAATCAGAAGGAAAATAATTCGATGATTCTAGGTAAACAAGTCAGAGAAGTAAAACACTTTCAAGGATGGCATATCGCAAAAGACAAATCACTACTCCTCTTTCTGAATCTCATTGAAACACTTGAATCATCATTGCGTTACGTTACCACTCGAACCCACATTTCTATAAACTCTAAACGGCATTTACAGTAGTGGCCATAATTGTGGAAACCTTTTTGGAAATAGTGTATTTTTGAGGTTTGGTGGCTCATAACACCACTTTTTTTTTTGTTTGAAGTAATACCATAAAATTATATATCAATTAAAAAATAATTTCATCAAGAATGTAATGCAATAACTTTTATGAAGGCTTTTGTATTAGAACAGCAGTTATAAAGAAGAAAAGTTAAACACATAGAAAAAATGAAAACACAAAAATTCTCACCATGTCAATTAATACTTAGTTGGGTAACCTTTAGCGTTAACTACGACCTTACAACGCCTTCCCGTGGAGTGAACCAAGTTTTTTAGTTCGGCAGCTGTTATAATGTGAAACCAAGATTGAATTATTGTTTCTATTAATTGGGTTTTATTGCTGGGTTGCTTCTGACTAACAAGTTTCTTTATTCGGCTCCATAGATCTTCGATGGGGTTAAGGTCTGTGCTATTCCCAGGCCATTCCAGCAGTGGAATATAATTATATTGAAACCACTTTTTGCACACAGCAGCAACATGACATGGAGTTGAATCTTGTTGAAATATAAATGCTTCATTACCTTGGAAGAGATCACGTACGGAAGGCTTCAGTTCGGGCTCAAGTATTTCATTAATGTATTTTTGGCCATTTATATTCCCATTAATCACGCAAATTCTGCTCACACTTTTTGATGTCATACAACCCCAGATCATAACACTAACTGGGTGTTTCACGGTACATGTAATGCAATCAGGATGCAAATCTTCTCCGATTCTTCTCCTTACGTACTTTGCGCCATCACTACCAAACAGGGAGGTTTTGGTCTCATCACTCCAAATAACACTGTCCCATTGTTTCACTGTCCAGTTAACATGGATTTTAGCCCAGTTTAATCCTTTTAACCTTTGTTTGAGAGATAAAAATGGCTTTTTTCGTGGAATTCTAGCTTTTAGACTAAATTCCTGCAGTCTGCGCCGAACAGTCTTTGCACTTAACTTCAAATTGCATTGCGCCATTTCATCTTGTATATACTTAGATGATTTTCTTCTGTCACCTTGGCACAGTCTCTTAATTCTTCTATCATCACTTGCTGTTGTGCACCTTTTCCTGCCTTTACCAGTCTGGTTTTGTTGTGACTGGGTCTCCTTATACCGCTTCAAAAATTTAGAAACACCACCTTAGGTTAAGTTTCCATCAATTTCTCATCTAATCCTTCATAACTGAAACCTTGTTCACTTAATAGTACTATTTTACATAACTTTCTGGGTGACCACTCAACTCTTTGCGCCATTTCTTTAATTTTATTACGCTTTACAAGTTCACTAAATGAAAGAACACAAAAAAAAAACCCAACCAACTTGATAGCAATCACATAACACACCGACAAATGTCCTCCTCTCAACTCCAATACATGACATCAATAGCTGAATCTTACTGTGATCTGATTGGCTCCTTGCCAAAACAAGATGACACCTGATTGGTTCTCTAAACATTCATGCTCATTGGCTACATTCAAATGAAAGAAAGCTACTTCATATCAACTTAAGCAAGTTGTGCTTCCTTTTTCTGGTTATTTGGCTATAACTTTTCATAGAATACAGATAACTGAACAAACGTTATTGCACTATATTCTTGTTGAAATTATCTTTCCATTGATATATAATTTCATGGTATTACGCCAAACATAAGTGGTGTTATGAGCCATCAAACCTCAAAAATACACTTTTTCCAAAAGTTTTCACAATTTTGGCCACTACTGTATGTATTAAAAAACAACTATATGTGATTTGCTTGTATGGCTTAGTGGGCTGGCCAAACATTTATTCTACGTATACACATTAGCTTTGTTATATGAGACACTTCCACGCAAAAAGAAAAAAAAATGCAGTATTTCATACAGTATACCCATATACAGTACGTACACAACCCTACCGTTAATATCCGGACACCCCTCTGCTAATAGGGAATTAGGTCTAACGCAAACACCACGTCACAGGCCAAACTAAAAATATGCTCGTAAGGCTATGATGAGACAGTAGCATGACTCTGATTGCAAGATGCCTCGATGGATGAAGTTGATAATAGGGTGCCACATAAGTAATCGTTCCGTGCGTGACATTTCAGCTGCACTGACGATCCGTAGGTAGACGGTTGGCGATGTGATATGCAAATAGAAACGGACTGGGGCTGAATCTGCCTAGAAAAGACCAAGTAAGCCTCCGCAGCTAAGAGAACGTAACGGAGAGCTTGCAAAGGATTGTCTGCTCAGAACGCAAATCAACATTGTCACAAATTACGCAAACCCTATGTAAGACTTTGGGACTAATTTCAGCACCAATAGGGTGTGCAAGATGTTGCAGTACATGGATTACCACGTTAGAGAAGCTATTCACAAGCCCTAACTACTTCGACTAATGCCACCCGCCGATAAGCGTGGCATAAGGAACTTTGATCTTGGATTGGAGACCAATTGAAAACTGTGTTTTGGACTGATGAGTCACGGTACTCAGCCTACCAGTTTGATTATTGTTCCTGGATGTGGTGAATGCCGGGAGAAAGGTACCTTTGGGACTCTATCGTCTTGACAATGAAATTTCATTGAGGCGCAGCGTGATGTTATGAAGCTGTTTTTCGTGGTTCAGCTTGGGCTATTAATCATTTCGGACAAAACAATGAATTCTGAGCTCCACCTATACGTCATAAACATTTATGCTCTAGCAACATTGTGAAAGTACTTTGGAGAAGACCAATACCTCTGTATGCAAGACAGCGCATTATATGCTGCTAGCGTTGTTACGGATTGGTTTGAAGATATGGGCTACTAAAAGTTGAGTTGTCCAGCCAGTCCAAATTTTAAGAGTCCTGGCCTGATTCTATAAATAATCTCTTTGATGAATTGCATCGTCGGGTGCGCGGAAGGAAATATCGCTTAACAAACATACTTGAACTGGTCACTGCCTTGAAGGCAGAATGGCGGAACATATAGGCGGACATTTTCAAACTCTGGTGGAGTGTATGCCATGAGGCCGTCATAAGGGCCAAAAGTTTCAGCACACAATATTAAATTTCCTGTAAACAAAGATTATTTGTAAACATGCAGACCTCCGGATATTAATGGCCGGAAAGTGTACTACATTAAGCCAGCTAAAGTATTAGGCACATAGTTACCAAAATCATCAACCAGTGCTATAACTGTAGTAAGATAACACTGATTGGCAAAAATAAATTACATGGAATCCTCAAGGCTCTACATTAAATGGAACTATTTGATTTATAATTTATACAATAATTTATTAAATATCGATATACATAAATACTGTTGCTTATTCAGATGCAGACGAAACAATGTTTTTAGACATTAATAACTAACGAAGACATCAGAGAAATTGTATTTCTTGCATACTACAACGGGAACCTTAGAGGACAGCACCTACTAAAAACTAGTGCAGGATATTACGAGACGATATTTTCATTTTTTTTAATTAAAATATTTAAATCATTTTGAAAAGCTTATTGTGCATAACGCGTCCAGATCAGTTGTGTGGCTGTTCCAATTGAAATACGGTCGTTTGCTCTGAGATATGTATATGGATATCTGCTTAGCAATGATAGACTGTAGCACGTAACTTCGACATGAAACGATTTTTTACTCTCACACTTCCAGTAGTACAGAGATTTCTTGGTGTCCATGGAGGACTTTTGAAAATGTATCTTGTGATCTAACCATTGTGTTCTTTTTAACTGAATGGGGTGAGATTTTTTGTCCAGTTCAATTAGTTAAGAAAACATTTCAGGAGCCATCCAAAGCATTGAAAGCAAATCTGTTTTGCTTTCGGAGTTTCGAATTACTTGCAAAAATTATAAAAATAAAGTTCAGCAACATAAAAGAAATTAAATCTTTTGCCAGTAAAGGAAATAAAAAGTAGAAACAAGCAGTTGTACAGACGAAACAGCAAAAGAAATCTATATGTACATATACGTACAGATAAATTACTTTTATGAGCGTATTACAAATATTTCGAGCTGTGTGAAGGTTTAAATAAAAACACGTACAATGAAACGTACTGCTTTTCGGATTCGGAATAATTATACCTCTCCCAGGAAAATCACTAGTATTTCAATTAGCCGCCATTTACATACGATAAACATGCAGCATTTGGTTGATTGCTTGTAGTGTTTCCGTAGATGAAGGAATTGTGATCACCCGCAAACAGTCTGCTCAACCTAGAATTTAGACGAGAACTGCATAGAACAAGCTTGGAAATGAACAGTTTGTTAAGTTATGTACCCTTCAATGAAACATAATTGATTTTAAGTAAGAGATGAAAAATATTACAGATATTTAGCTGTCAGTCTGCGTTAATGAACTCAGCTAAGACGGTTATCAAACAAATGCCGAGTTAGGTTTCAAAAATGTTTTTTCTATAATGCACACTGATAAAAACAAGTGTGGTAAAACATTGCGCCAAGAATGGTGTATCCTTCCGTGTTTCACCAGCTGGTTATTTTTAAGGTTGTTGTTTCCCAAAAGCCCAGTTGTGACCCAACCAAGGTGCTTTGTTTCCGTTAATTCTCGTTTTCTATGCCATGGCTAACACTGGTTCGCCACCGCAAAATATTTCCCATGATTTACCTTGTACAACCCAGGTGTAATTTCTGTGACTTCTAAATTTATTAAGGTAAGGAATGTAGGGTAAGAAACCCATCACATATCGTTCCTCCAGTCCATAAGAATGACATAATTCAGTTTTCATTCATCACCATAATTGACCATCCCGTTAAAACAGAAACACCATTGTTCATGGAAGGTCCAAAGTAATCCTGCTTAGCGTTCTTAATACATTGGCCACTGTGTGTACATATGTGACGGCCGTTATGTGCATGAGCAAGTGAGAGTATCTGGTAGGTTGGGTGGGAATCATTCGTCGAGATGGAATCGGTGTCAATGCGCAAACTGTGCAGACTACATCAAGGTTTCCTTATCCAGCTCAGACCAATGCGCTCTTGAAAGATTTGTGGATAAAAATGATTGAGATCAGAAACGCCGATTGTTTTCCGCCTCAGAACCGGTCGAAAATCAATTTCTTGACCTAACCTTTCTATTTCGCTGGGGAGCCTAAGGCGGGGAGGGGGGTTGATGAGATTGCATCAATTGAAACGTCGTTCAGACGAGGGACACTGCTGTTGCGTGGGTAGGGGTGGCCTTCTTATTGCGTATTAAAGAAAAGAGAAAGGGAATGGGGAGAGGTAATATGACAAACAAGACAAAAACTCTATTGTCTCTTTAGAATTGATTCCTGGTATTACAGATGGACCGAATCATCCCGTTTGAATTTCACAAATTTTCAAATCGCATGACTAACAGTGCCGGATATACTAATTCAAAGATAAGCAAAATTACATGAATTTAAATCCACAAACCCATCACATCTCTTTATGAGATCGTTTTAAAGTCTTATGTATGTTTAATAATGTAAGTAGAAAAAAAGTACAAAAATACTAAAAACCTGATTTACTGATACGTCCCTGAGTTCTTTCGGCGTTAAATGACAAATGTTATCCTTGGGTACTCTTTCTAGAGTAAAAAAATGACTTAATAACCTGCCTGGATGTTAGTTTTTTCATCCTTCAGATCTGTTTTATTAGATCTTTTCTACACTATTTTGTTGTAACTTTACCAAATTCATTCTGTGTCTAAAGACGTTGAGAATAAATTAATAAATTATTATTTTCACTTTTAGCCCACGAACTTTTATTTTTATCTGCTTTGTATTTTCCTAATAATGCATCATATTTCATTGCTGGCGCAAAGGAGAATTCGGAATTACTGAATATTTTCCACAGCGAGTGTTGTGAGACAAATACTCCACCCAAGCAAAAATTCGCTTCAGCTCTTATAGTGTACATAGATTTATTAATTCTAACATCATAAATTTTGTAGTTTTCTTTTCACGAGATCGGAAGATCATGTTTTCAGGATTCCGCAGATACTGATAAAGGATACTAAGTCCTTAATGTGGTACATTTTAAATTATTGATCATTAGTTACTTAAAAAAATATAAAGCATTGTTACGCGTCAGTGAGTAATTCCATTATTTCGCAGACTTTACCTGCTCGTTATCTTTTAATTTTAAAGGAATTCAAAAAGGGAAAAAATTGTTTCTGAGCTGTTAAAAGATTACACACTCAGAGAAATATATTCCATATGAAGTAGTTTAGTGAAGTATAAGCACAAAATGATACAGTAAAAATTGAATTTTGACAGCGTTTGTTAGTATTGCACTCTCTTGTCAGTATGAAAATGATAAGGCATCCAGCAGATATTAGTTGGTGGACTTCTGCAAATTGATCTGTTATGTCTCTCCATAACAACGGAGAAAATTGTAAATGTTTCGCATTTGACAGTGACGGAATTTCTAACGGAGTAACTACTTGCATATTCAAGTATTGGGTTGGAAAGAAAGTAATGTCTGCAAATGCAAGGCGAAAGAAAAGTGCTAATTACCGTATATACAGAGCCTGTACAAGTACAAAATGTAGTCGCCATGGTTTGCAATGACCTGCGCCCATCGTTTGGACAGCTTTTGGATACCGGCCCGGTAGAATTGTGGCGTGGCGGCTTGGACGCAAAGAAGTGTGTAAATGCATGTTCTACATGATCCCGGTTGGTAAACCGCTGTCCGTCTAGGAAATGCTGAAACTACCGGGAAAGGTGGTAGTCGCTTGGGACAATGTCTGGGAAATAGGCTGGGTGTAGCTGAAGCTCCCAGCCCAGGTCCCTGACCTTGTGACAGGTTAGCAGTGCTGTGTGAGGTATCGCTCCATCCTGCTGTAGAGGGACGCCTTTGCGGTTCAGCAGTGCAGGTCGTTTCGACGTGAGCGATATGTGCAGATCGTCGAGTTGACAGCACTGCACATAGGAGGGGATAGTGGAGTTGTCCGTCAGAAGCTCAAAAACAAGACATCCCGCGTATCCCACCAAACAGACAGCGCGGCCTCGCGTAGGTGTAAGCCAGCTTTGCGAGTCGTCATCGGATCCTGCTTTGGATACAACCACTGTTTCCGGGCGCTGAAATTGCCATATAGGACTCATTTCTCGTCATCTGTCACAAAATGCAGTCCAAGAACGGTTCAACTTGGTCACGGGCAAGCAAGAAAACTCATGCACTCAGCGATTTGCTTTCTGCTCAACTGTGAGTTGATGGAGTGCCTAAACTCCCCTCTTGTGTACCTTCCCAAGTTGACGCAGGTGCATTATAATGCTGGCGTGGGTAGTCCCCAGTTGTTTGTCCATCTCCACTAAGGTCTTCAGCATGTCCATATCCACTGCTGCGGGTCTTCCGACTTTGCGACAGTCTGACAGGTCAAAATTTCCTTCTTAGAACCGTTGGAGTCTACGACAGCACTGACGATGTGATATGGCATTGGGGTACAGAATGGTAATGTTTCTTATAGCTCTTCCGGGGTGCTACCGCGACGAAACTCATACAGCATGCAGTGGCGGATGTGCTCCTTGTCCCCTTCCATGTTGGCTGGAGCTTACAAACTTCGCCTTCTGACGGCTAACTGCCGTTGATTTAAGCCACCTGTCTGCTGATGTCATGTCGATGTGCTGCGCACTCTTAGTGACCAACGTGCGCCTTCGCCTAAACTACGACTTCGGGTACCTCGTCATCGAACACTACTTTCTTTCCAACCCAATAGTTACGAGCGTGCGGTGAGTCTATGGAGATTGTGCACCATCGTATGCCATCCTGGAGCTGTTCATCGTAGTCTCTGAGACAGATGATAAAGAAGCTCCAGGATACAACAGAGTAATCCGATGATAAGGTGATAAGGAGAGAGTATTTTTGAGTCCTTGGAGATGGTGCACCATCCTCTGATTTCCTGGAGCTTCTAATCGTAATCTTTGAAACCGTGGAACACGTTTCAAAGACAGACGAAAAAGAAAGCACTCCACATAGCCACAGACTGAGAGAGTGATGTGACAAGCATATGGTAAGAGTCTATGGAGGTTTGGTGCGGTCATGGAGTTCTTCATTGTAGTCTCTGCAAGAGACTGTAAAGAAAGAGTTCCTTGAACCCGCAGTAAAGAGGCGATGAGTATGGAAAGAGTATCGGGAGGGTGTGCAACATCTAGAAGATTTTCATCGTAGTCGCTGAAAATTTAGCACAGTTTCAAAGACGAGCAATTAAGAAAGAGTTCTAGAAAGCCACAGAGGGAAACGAGTGTTAGACAAGCATATGGTTCAAGTCCGTGGGCGTTAATAACCATCGAACGGTATTCTGTAGCTCTTCATCGCCGTTTCTGATACAGACAATAAAGAAAGACCTTCAGGAAGCCGCACAGGGAGGCGATGATGAGACGAGCATATGGTTAGAGTAGCGTTTCCCAAACTGTGAGTCGTGAGCCGATTTCTGGTGGACCGCAAAATGTTTTTGAAATGTGAAAATTTTGTATTATTTGAAAATAATAAATCATGAAAAATAGGGCAGTGAAAAACACGAGAAGAAATGAAAAAGTGGTGGCGTAGGGAATAAGGCTCATAATATGAGGATACGGGAATCGGGTCTCATGTTCGTTCCTGTGGTGCCTTCCGAAGCAGGATAGACAACCCGTCACAGTTCCTAACAGCCACAGTGCAAACATGGATACACAAACAGACATAGCCTAGTCTTGCCATCTAACAACCACGGCGGCGCGCTTCTAACTCGAGAACTTACTAGACGCCTCCATTTAGGCATTTCCATTGTTAGAAGTTTTCAGAACATTCCATCATCATATTTAACATGACCAGCTTCTCTCGAGCCCAGTAAGGATACAACAATACATGCAATAATTTTGAAATGATCTGAACCAAACTATATCCTCGTTATGGACGTAGGACACAGTGCTCGACAAATAAGAACAAGCGGTTGACGAAGAAGCCGACGACAACGCAGAATGCTAGAATTAAACAGGGAAAAAAAGCAGAACCGCGACGGATGAAACTGCCAATCAATTAGTAAAACAACGAAGTCGACGACGAGATCATCGATCTGCCCGAAGACACCTCGTTTAAAAATGAATTTCAACCGAAATAAAATTTACCCAGTTCTGGCTACTCAACAAATATGTCCAACTCTTTCTACTGAAGCTTTGAAGGCGCTGGTTCTTTTCACATCCTCATACATCTATGAAGTTGGATTTTCGGTGATAGTAGGAATCAAAACCAGATTTCGAAATAATCTGCAGTTGTCGAATTCCTTGCGCCTGAAAATGGCCCACTTCGGCGTGGGCGTCAATGCTGTGTCATCAGCAGAAACCGAAAACAAGTGCACCTTTGCACACAGCTCAATTTGAGAATTTGATCAGTTTTTTTGTAAAATTATATGCAATAATTAATTTAAAAATAGTAGTAAAAATAAATAAATTAAATATAGAGCCACTTTCATATCCATTAAAATTAGGTGGGTTGCGAAACTTCGTCGTTCTGAAAACTGGGCCGCGGTTCCAAAATGTTAGGGAAGCAGTTGGTTACAGTATATGGAGATTAACCATCTTATGCCATCCTGAAGCTTTTCATCGAAGTGTCTGAAACCGTGGTTCACGTTTCAGTCCCAGACGACGAGCAAAGAGCTCCAGAAATCCACAGAGGGAGACAAGGATGAGAAAATCGCCAGTAAACAAGGAAGGCTAGCAACTCAATCTTCGTCACAAAGATAAATCGAAGAGCCAAAACATTATGACCACCGCGTTCTTATGTAGATCAAAGCACCTGCAGGTAAACGACGGCGCGTGTGAATGTCATGAATTGGTATAAATAACACCTGATACTGAGATCTGTTAATCAGTGTTATTCTAGTCCTTCAGATGGGGAAGGGCCAAACTGTAATGGCCAAACGACTGGGTCACAGCATTTCTGAGATGGGCAAATCTTGTAGTGTAATCACGGTCAGCCGTGGTTGGTACCTTCAGAAAGTGGTCCGAAGAGGAAAAACCACGAACCGCCGTCAAGGTGTGGATCGACCACGGTTCATTGATGCTAGAGGTGAGCCAAGGCTATCCCGTATGGTACGAGCCAACAGAAGGGACACCGTGGCGCAACTTGCCAGTAATTTGAATGCTGGTGATTGGAGTAATGTGTCACACAACACACACAGTACCTCGAACTCTGCTGAAAATAGAGCTACGTTGCCGCAGGCCGCTCCGAGTGCCCATGCTAACCTCGGTTTTCTGTCAAAAGTGTCTGCAATGGACACGCGAGCATCAAAATTAGGCCTCGAAGGATTGAAAGAAGGTCATCTGATCAGATGAATCTTGTTCCTGTGGTACCATATGAACGGCCGGGTACGTGTGCGTCATTTACCTCGGGAAGTGTTGGCGCCAGGATGCACCGTGGGATGAAAACAAGCCGGTGAAGGATGTGTAATTCTTCGGGCAATGTTCTGCTGGAAAACCCTAGGTCCAGTCATTCATGTGCAGGAAATTATGACGTCCACCACCTACTAAAACATTACTGCAGACCAAGTAGTTCATTCCTTCATGGCAACGGTATTGCCCTCTAATAGTTCCTTCTTCCAGCACGAGAATGCTCCAACCACACTGCCCGGATTGTTCAAGAATGGTTCACGGAACATGAGGATGAATTCCAGGACGTAACTTAGAAGAGTTAAAGGATCTGCTGGCAACGTGTTCACATCAGATACCACAAGACACCTTTAGAAATCTTGTAGCGTCAATACCTTGCTTATTAAGAGCTGTTTTGACGGCACTTGAAAAACCAACATCTTATTACACAGGTGGTCATAATGCTTTAGCTCTTCGGTGTATATAACCACTTTTTAATTCTTTGGTTCAGATAGAAACATATTTGTCTTCAGATAGAAACATATTTTGGAAGTGAAAGTTTTTAGGCCGACAATTTTTTTCTGCGGACCGAGCCTGTCCTTGAAGGCACGTTTGGTAGTTCAAGGTTTTTCGGATAGGTAAAATTTCCTGATGTGAAATTAAGATCTGTGCGAATGAAACGCCATGCTCAATAATAAAGAACAAAAGTCTTAGAATCACTCTGATCATTCAGAAAGTTCTATCTAACATTTTTTCTACTGACAAAAAATTATCCATGACTGTTGGAAGTGTTGAAAATTTCCGATCTATCGAGACTTGAACAGAAAAAGTTTCACAGAGTTTTGCCCAATGGCAAAGGAGTAGAGAATTTATAAAATTGTGTCCTCCACTGGAGCCCTTCATAAACACCCAGGGAGCTGTTAAAGAACTCTCAGTTCTTGAAACGGAAACTGTACAATATTCACAAAGGTCAGAAAAACGTTAAAGTAAAGGCAATTCTCAATAGGCACACGGTAGGATGAAGATATGCCAATGTGGGAGACAGGTGTGACATTACCACCCTAAGACTTCATTGAGAGACCGTCTAAGTGCTCCTCTCACACAAAATGCGTGGATCACATGGGATCGACGTGTCACATACATAGTGTTCTCGATTGTATTCGGTGAAGGAAGCCTGAACGGGATAATTGAGTTTATGGTTATTTAATATCTTTTAACGGTTGATTCCAAAGTAGGTGACACCCACAGTCGAAGAGCATAAATAGCTCTGGGCTGGCACCACAATGCCATGGAAAAAGGGATGAATTTCTTTCAGGAAGTATACCTGTAACCAAAGATGGATCCACTACTTCGAGGCAGAGACAAAAGGACAAACTGTGCGATAAGGAAGATTTTACAGGAGTGTTGGAAAAGTGGCTCTAACATACTCTTGAAAACATCTATCATCAAATATGTAGGTCGTTGTTCCCAGCTGGCGTAAAGCCATAGAAAGTGATGGAGACTATGCAGAAAATTCATTTTGATAAATACTTGGGAAGAAAAACGTGTGGCACAACTTTTTTTAACGCTAAGTGACCTTCAGAGTTAAATTGAATTATCTAAATTAAAGTTCAGGAAATTGTGTGCAGCCCTGGTGGCGCAGTGGTCTAAGCGCTGCTTTCTGACCATAGGTCCGGGGCCGTCCCGGTGGTGCAGTGGTCTAAGCGATGGCTTCTGATCATTCGTACGGAAGGGGTCCGGGTTCGAATACCGGTGAGGCATGGATGTTGTGTTTGTCTTACGGCACTGGCTCCGTCCCTTCCCTGGAACCAGTGGCCCTAAATTAATGATGGGCGGCTGCTTATAGCCCATTGAGTTGCTCACGGTGGCCGTTAAACCTCCAATAAAAAAAAAAAGGTCCGGGTTCGAATCCCGGTCAAACATAGATATTGCGTTTGTCTTACGACACTGGCTCTCTCCCTTCCCTGGAACCAGTGACCCTAAATTAAGGACGCGTGTGTGCTTATATCTCACGGTGCTCGTTAAACCTCCAAACAAAAAATTATGCGCAAACAAGTTTTCACTTCTTTAAGCAAATCCCTTCACTTTTTCTTTTTTTAGGTGTAATATCAACCATGAACAACTTTTTATTATAATGAGATAGATTCGGGTTCGACTATAAAGCAGACTCCGGTGCCAAATGTTGGACCACTGGTTCCAGGGAAGCGACAGAGCCAGCACCATCAGACAAACATACCACCCATGCCCCATCCCTTACTCGAACCTGGTACCATCTCGAACGATTGGCCAGAGTACAATACCTTTAGATCCTTCGGCCATGGTGGAGTCTCCCTATACTCTACAGTTCGATGTTCGGATTCTTATTCTATAGATCGGCCTATTAATTTTATTTACCAAAATTTCCCGACTTTTTCAGTTTTCTAAGGTCGTAGTTCACAGGACTCTTGCCACAGTTACCGAGAGAGTCCTTTACCTTAACGTGGTGAAGGGGCACTTCTCATGATTCACGAGTAGTGAAATCTGCATCCCCTGATACTGCGAGCGTGTCTGGAGATACAGGTTCCACCGCATCTCATAGTTCACACCCGCGTAATGTTTATGATCAGCATGTTGTACTAAACGCTATGCCCCGCTTTCTTAGATTTCGGTACTCCAAAATAATGGACGCCAGTAAATTTGTCTTCAAAAAGAGACAAAAAAAATTATAATAGCAAATTAAAAAATGAGCACCAGTATGTAAAATTTATCTGTTGTCTGCGTAAATCGTTTTTCAACACACATTCTCTGAAAAAAGAGGAAATTTTAATTGGCTAACGAAAAACAAGTAAAAAAAAAAGATCAGAAACAGTTGCGCAGACGCTAGAACAGTAAAATAAATTTGCTTGACTGATTTGCTCGACGCAATTTTTTTTTTTTTTTTTTTTGCATTGGCTTTGCGCTTTTTGTCCCCTTCTGACCTTAACGCCACAGAACCTAAATAATAATTTATAAGTTGATGAACTATGTGGTAAAATGCGCTCAATATAAAGAGCTGTAGAAAAAATCTAAAGAAACCCTTCGTACAACAGTGAATCAAGCGAGAAAAGTTGCTGTGGATGATGACACATATTTTTTCTTCTTTCATACTGCACATCTGAAAACAGCCGTTCAGCACACTATCAGAAACTGAAGCATTAGTAAGTATTGTACATCAGTTGTCAGTGTTACTGTAATTAAAAAAAGGTTGATGATATGTCCCAATTGTAATAGTAGACACAGATATTCTGGAGAGGACACGTCTCCTCTTGACCCAGCCCAGTACCTGCGCTTATACAACCGAAATGGGTGAGTGACTAAGAACACAATTTAGTGATTTATTTTTCAGATCTCTTGTGTCTTCATAAAGTCTCGCTAATGCCTTTTTTTCTTGGCCTTTTCTTCGGTTTTCTGCCTTAACGTTTTCCCAAGAATGTTGAGTCTTCACAGATGTTGGTTTTATTTACCTTAAGTTGCAGGCTGCACCACCTTTTCTCACTACTGTCAAATATGCTTAAAATCAAATTCAAAATTCATTCGTGGTTCAAACTTCTCTCATGGAATTAACTGGAAGATAATCTGGATTTCTTCCATTACTACGGGAAGAAGTGATGTGGACATCAACTTGTCCAGTGACTTGTTCAACGTACGTATGTTGCCTCTCAAATTTTCTTTCAGGTTATTTTTTACTTTGGAGTTATATGAACCTTTCTCTGATGCAATAAAGAGGTAACTTTGTCTTTTCATAAGTACAAGCAATTCCTGTTCTCAAGGTATTTATTTCCTCTTTTATAAGTGTAAATTGTGTCACTCCGCACGAAATACTTCAGGTATTTCTCCATTTAAAGTTTCTTGCTTTGAAATAAAGTCAGTTTCCATATTTTCCGTAAGTGTATCAGAGGAAATGAGTATCCAATATGTTATAACCAATTCGATTGCGACATTTCCCTATTTTTCGTTGGCTGCGAGGATATTGTTCTTCTATCAGCTAAAAGTTCTTCAGTCGGGACTTTTGAGATGTTTTGCTGGCAATGTGCTGATACTTTCTGAGATCTAGATGCTAATTTAGGGTCACTTATTCCAGTAGGAAGACTGAATCGGCTGCTGTAGGTAGAGGATCGAAATTGGGGGCCACAGGAAACCTGCTCTGGAGAATCACTTTGAAAGGAGATTCCGTTATACAGAACTTCTAGAGTCTTTCTTGACTTTCTGAAAAGGAAAATAAATCCTAAAAATGGAACGAAGACCTCGTTCTCGCAATTGTTCAAAACTCCGATTTAATTTTTTAATTTTAAATGTCCGTGGTCGACTTTATTTAACTGAACAAAATCAGCTCCTGTGAGCCCACGATTTTTTTTTTTATCTTTCTTCGTGAACTAAATCGAGGAAAGTCGATTAGAACGCTCTCGTGACGTCCACAATAGTACGAACGATTAACTTCGCACAATTTAAGCATCTGTGTCAGTGACATGAACTTTTTTCCCCTATGTTATAACAATGTTCATTCTTGCTGATTCCCAGAGTAGAAATCCTGACGGTTGCTTTCTGAGTACATTTAATCCGTTAATGCTCCATTTTAGCACGGCAGCAATTTGGATTTACTTAGTCAGGTTGAAGGTCGCCACCTCATCTATTTACCAAGCTCTAGGAACTTCTGGAAGTGAATGATGTTTCAATGCACCTGTGAAAAATCCCATATGTAGTTACTTATTATAGCTCATCGACGTTATTACTTTGCAAATGGATCGAGTAATCTTGACTTCTTAGAAATTTTTCTTCAGCCAAAATTGTGGACACAAAAACTGAGAGATACCTTAACAATGCGCAAGAACAGATCCAACAATGGGCACGTGCTCCTCCTCCCTTTCCGCACAATCGTCCGGAATAATTCAGCCCGGTCTTCTTTTTTAATCCCACTTCCTTTAAATTAGGAACTACATAGAAATGTTTCTTAGTGTCAATACAAAGAAAAAGTTCTGTCGGTACTAATCAGTAGTATTTAAAATTTATGACCGCTCTTTTTGAGGTTATTCTCAGAAATTAAACATACCGCTCTTTTTGAGGTTATTCTCAAAAATTAAACATACCGCTCTTTTTGAGGTTATTCTCAGAATCAAAAACATAGGATTTACCGTAGGAAACTTGAATAAATCCCGTAACGCACGCTTTGCGTTTCTTATCCTTGCTCTCTTTTAGAGGTGATTTAACTTCTGATATGTGGTTGTTAGTTTTACGTGCTAAGATGCACAGTTTCGAATTTCAGATAAACATGGGGAATGTCGAGTTGCCTTTGTATTTATTTTGTCTTTGATGGGGGAGGGCTTAACGACCGACATGAGCAACCCATAGTGCAATAAGCAGTCGCCCGTCCCTAAAAAAATTGGGACCACTGGTTCCACGGAAGGGAGAAAGCCAGTGCCACATCTAGGACTCGAACTCGGGCCCATCACGGACGAATGGTCAGAATTACCAGCTTCTTAGATAACTAAGCTTCCAGGCAAGCGTGTTGGGGCTCTTCCTTTCTTATATGGGACCAGTAAGCTATACATTACAAGTATGCAATTTCTGATAGTTCATAAGAAGAATATTATGATCATTAAAAAATGTCGACAAACAAGGAAACACAAGCAAATTTCCTCCAGAGATCTAAAACGTACACTTCTATCCCTTTCATGTAATCGTGCTTTCCATTCCATCCGTGTGCGTCAGACGCTGGGCAAGTGATTAGATGTTGGCATCTCCACGGTCCTAGCACACTACTAACTTTACCAGTTTTAAGGTTAGGGCTCCATTACCACATCAAGTCCTTGCCATTTAAGATCCAGGGTCACATTGATGAAGAAATTAATCGGCGTATAAAACTTGCCTAAAGAGCGTTTGGAAGAAACAGTATAATTTTCAAAAGCAATATGCCATTATTTATTAAAAGAAGAGTGTTTGATCAATGCATCCTTCCAGTGCTTACGTATGGTGCAGAGACGTGGGCCTTAACTAAAAGAGACATTCAAAGACTGCAGACAACTCAAAGAAGCATGTAGAGGTGCATGCTTGGTGTAATTAGGAGAGATAAGAAGAGGAACTCGTGGATCAGAAAAATGACAGGAGTGGAAGACATCATGACCAGAGTAAAATCCCTGAAATGGCAATGGGCTGGACATATTGCCAGAAGGACAGATCATCGATGGACAGCTGAAATTTTTGACTGTATTCCAAGTGACAGGAAAAGATCCAGAAGAAGATCACATGGGAGATGGGCGGATGAAATTCGAAACTATGCGGGAGTAATATGGAAGAGACTGGCACAAGACAGACCGTTGTGGAAGAAACTTGGGGAGACTTTCGTCCAGCAGTGGATTGATAATGGTTGACAATGATGATGATGATGATAAATTTATTCATTCACTCATTCTCATACTTCCATGCCGTGATCAGCGAGTGGAAGTTCTTTCTTTTTAACTCCGTGAGCTGAGTAAATGAATATAGCTACTTCATAGTTTCCTGTTGTCATCCGTGAAAGATAGCCATTGGATTATGAAACACAGCAAGTCTGAAGTTAAAAGTGGGTTAAAATTGAAATGTCAGTTTCTCAAAATAAGAAATGGTAATAGATTGACAGAAATATTTGTATGAATTCAAAACTACGGAAAAAAAACAAAAACGATTTAGTCTTCAGAAAATAATGTGTAATTCGAAGTACATTTTTTGATCGTAATTGGTTTACGGAAAAAGCATCCTCAGCTGTTTCGATTTGCAGTATTACATTACATCTGTAAATGGTCAAAACCCGAAAAGAATACAAAAAACCTCTCTGATGTAGTCTCAGCGAAGGTTGAAAAAACAATACGTTATAAAAATGATACGTTCGAAAATATGAAACAACCAGCGACTTAGAGCTTGAGTTAGCTTTCCTAAATGTAAGAGTCCATCAAGTGTATGAGTCTTCTCATGTGGCCGAGCGGACAAAGGCGAGGGCTTCTGGCAAATCGTCGGAACCCCGGGTGAAACATGGGTGGTGCTCCTGTTCCACGATGCTGGCTTAGTTTCCTCCTCAGAATCAGTGGCCTTAAATTAGGGACAGGCGACTCGTTATAGCCTTACATGATCACGAGGATCTTTAAGAACCAAAACGAAGAAAAAAATTTACTACTGTCGTCTTGTTCCCGAAAATTTTATTCTTAATTTCCTCACCTATTTTAATTATTGTAGTACATCATCATCTCTTCTGTGCTGTGATCGGTTTCTTCTGTTACTCAAGTGATACTTCACGTTTATTAAGCCTTGGTTTCTCTATTTTTTTTTTGTTTGAAAGATCATCACATCATATAAAGTTAGAAGTCGCCTGTTCCTAACCTAAGGCAACTGATTGCAGAAATGCAGGAGATCCAACGTCGCAAAATCTGAAAAAAAAAGAAAGAAGGAAAGGAAAGAAAAACATCTATGTCTTAGTTGCGATTCGAACTCAGGCGCAGCTGAACGAAACGGTGTAAGCCCGGGCACTAGTTCATTCGAGCACCGTCCTCTGTCCTACCAAGAGACTAAAGAATACTTTTTCCTTTAAAAGCATTAAATTTTCATTTGCACGATTATTATTTTCAAGTTAGCCTCTTTTACCTCAGAATTAGATTACAGAGTTCATATACGCTCTTTTAACAACACAAAGGCCTTTAGCACCAGGTTTGGGTTTATATTCACAGTGAGCGAAATAATTATGACTCACGTATCATTTATTCAGCAAAAAAAACAAAAAAACATTACAATATAAAAAGAAAACAGATGACATTGAACTAATTGTATTCTAAATTACGCACAATAAAGATAAATAGTTCTTATACTCAAAAGATATGTTTGTACAGGCCTTGCACACGTTCAAGTGATAAAGTGCGCAATAATTATGGCCCTCTGGGCGCTTAATTTATCTGTGTTATTTTTAGAAGCTAGGTATTTTTAATATTTTGTCCACCCAACTTTAGCATTATAGCCAGCTTCCATTCCACAAGGAAAGCAGATCTTGAATGTACATGTACTTCATATTTGATAGAATTCCATGATTCAAAAATAGTTGCTTCCAAACTGTCCTTATTCATGAAATGACGGCCATTTTCATACACTTTCCGTGTCAGCCTATACCACAAATTCTCTATTATATTCATATATTATATTGATTTTGCCGGCCAGTGTTCGAGTACTTTTATTTTTTTCGACTTAAATCAAATCTGGGACGCTTTCGACACATGAATTTTGCAGTTATCTTGCTGAAATAACCAATTTCTACCGGCCATTTAAAAATATTTCAAGCTAACTGTTTGCTTAACATTTGTTGGTAACTAGAACTGTTCATTTTTTTCATCCACGAATGCAATATCGCTTTTCTTTTGCCATTTAATTGCACCCCATATCATGACCAAACCACCTCCCTAATGTCGAATGGAAAACACTTGCTGTTCTTGTTTGTCATCCTTCCAATGACTGTGCATACCATCCGGCCCATCCAGATTAAATTTTTTCTTGTCGGAAAAAATAACTTTTCGCCACTCAGAGCTCCAACTCAAATGGCTGCGAGCGAATACTTTTCAATTGGCTTTGTGGACTGAAGACAGCACCGGTTTGCTCTGGAGTTTTCTCATCTTGATTGATTCAGCAACTGTTGTGTTCGTCGAACAGTGACTGGCACATCTAATTCGACGCACAATTATCGAAGTTGTCGAGCTGTTACAATTCTATTTGATGTTTTGCGCCTCAGAAGATAAAGTACCGATTTGTAACTTTAGATGGTCTGCCCGTGCGTTTTTTTACCGTAACCAGTCAAATCTTTCAAGTAATTTTGGACGACCGACCTTTGAGCTCTTATCGATAGCCAAGGCAATAATATATGTAGCATTCATATCGATCTGTGCTCTTAAGACATCGATCCCCCCCCCCCCCATTTGATGTCAGACAGTCGAGAGCCGGACGGCATGCTTGTTTTTTTAGACCTAACACTTTCAACAAGTTATTTCTTTAATTCTGTCTTAGGGCTGTTGTTACAAATCCCTACCTAGCACCTGTTTCTCCCAAAGAGCACCCATATCACTAAACGTTCAACTGAGCAGGGCCATAACTGCTTGGCTTTCTAAAGACTGATTTCACTTATCAGACTTCGCCACGCATGCGCAGAGTACCTTTATGAACACCAATGAGTGCGTTTCGAATTTCCATGTGACAGTGGGGTATGTATTACAGGAACTGTCCTTCACGTCTATTTATATCTGTCAAAAATACGACGGGCCATAATTATTTCGCTCACTGTAGTTTACTTGCGGTAAAGCGAAATCATAACACAAAACAGAAATCCAACCTAATCCTAGTCAACGTATAATTTTTCTTTTTTAGCATAATGGCTGTACTACATCAATTTTTAAAGCGAATGTGTTGAATGTTGGTGATATTCGTCTGGCCGGTCGATCCCGTAGAACTTTTTCATGTGGTTTTCATAATGAACAACGATCTCCAAGAGGTCTCGGACACTCTGGTTTGTCTTCCTACGTAGATGAAACTATTCTCTTCGAAACCTACTCATGTCTCCCTCATTTAACGATGTTCTACTTTTCATTTCGGGGTTGAACGGACTTTCACCCTAATTTCCTAACTATTCCCATTACTTAATATTAGCTGGTGCAGGAACAGATAAATTTGAAACGGGCTGGGCAGGGCAAAAGCAAAAAAGGAAGTGAGGGAAGTAAACTGTGGGGTGCTTCTCTCTCAATAGCATCAAATTGAAAACAAAACAAAATGTTTACTTTATTTGGAAGTTCTTCACTTCCATTCTGAATATTTGTTGACACTTAACTGCCTCTCCTATTTCTCAAATAATTTCATTGTGTGCGTGTTAGCACCAAAACGTTGTCTTGTGACAAGACAGAATTTCGTTCCTGACAATTCACCGGAATTTCGTCAGATACAAGATGTGCTAAACAAATCTATTCCTCTCGGAACTGTTTTATTAGAAAGAGACGTATGTCGTACTTGGCTTAAGAGAACGCTCAATTTGCATAATATCTTATCATTACCTATTGTGGTTGCTTCCCTTCGGACAAGTCACACAATAGAATAGCTGTCACCAGCAGAAGTGTCTGCGAAATGTAGTGGCGGAGAAACTGCTACGTTTCTCGTTCATTGTAGTTTGCTGTTATGTAGGCGTCCTGGTTATCCAGTCATGACGACCTTTAACCTCATCTCTGGCCGTAACCTTTTCATGCACACAAACAGAGCTTTTATACTTATCATCGCTATTAGTAAGTGTACACTGAGACTTCGTTCTTTGCAGTTTGCAAGTACTTTAAACGAAAGAAGTGTGTGGAGACAGGCGTCGTGAAGCAATTTCATGTGGCATGCCACCACTTCTCAGCTAAAAGGTCATCATTAATTGAATGAAACAAAAGAATGAATGCGGAAGAATGAAAATTAAATATTTTGACTGATGTTGAATAAAATGGGCCGATAAAATAAATAACTAAAAAAAGAAAACAAAATACCTATTCTAATGGAAACTAAATTCTACTTGCAGAGATTCTGTATTGGTTTCTTATTCATTTGAATGAAAAATTATTATTTTTAAATATTTTTACTAAATCTAAACAATGGTCTCTCTCTCTCTCTCTCTCTCTCTCTCTCTCCTGCATCTCATATTTATTTTTCCAGGAATAAAATTTAATGCGAGGGAAGGCCAATTCTGATTAGGGAACTATATAATGTTAACTCATCAAGAAAATTATTTGATCTTTCTTTCTTATTTTAACCAAATTCATAAACAGAATTTATGCCATGGAGGACAGTTGTCTAACAATTTTTGCTTTGCACATACAACCAAGCTATATAACTGCTTGGCTATATGTGAACATCCTGGTATTATAATGTATCTGTGAAAAGAAACGTTCGCGCGTGGTGCTATTATCAGTTGAATCTAAGAATTATACTTAAAAGGGACGTTGACTCAGAAGACTACATGAAACACTCTAAGAAAATGGGAATTTAAACTTATACCAAATTTCTCTATGTCAAGATTCCAAAATCATTGTTTGTACAAATTTAAGGCGTTTGAAAACTTGGCAGGATAACTTTGCTGTAAAGTTTTGCGTAAAATCAAGGGAAAAATCTGTATCCTGGTGAAACTGATGTCAAAAGTTTAAGCTCCCATATTATTATACACTATCTACCAACAAGTAATTAAACACCTGTGATAGCAATGGAAAACGAAGTTTATTCACCTTCAATAGTTGGTGGAGCCTCCACGAGCGGCGATTACAGCTGCGACAATCCGGGGCATACTCTCAACCAGGCGTTGTACGACGGCTAGCGGTATTTTCTTCCACTCGGCTTGGAGAAGACAGGTCAGTTCCTTCACCGATTTCGTACGGTGGGGGCACCCCTTAAGTCGACGCTCCAACTCGTCCTAGAGGTGCTCGATAGGGTTAAGGTCTGAGCTCTGCGCAGGCCAGTCCATTCGATTAACCCCATTGTCACCATACCAAGCCATGGTGGACCTCGCAACATGACAGGTGGCATTGTCATCCTGAAAGTAACATGGGTCCACCCCGTAAAACTGCCACAACGTAGGAAGCGCAAAATAGCGCAGTAGGTCTCGGCGTTGAGTCTACCAGGAATTGCGACCAAGGGTCCCGTGCCATACCAGGAGAAACACCCCCATAGCATAATTCCACCGCCGCCGAACTTCACAGTTGGCACAATACATTCCGGCAGTAAGCGTTCTCCAGGCAGACGCCAAAACCAGACCCTGCCATCCGAACGGTAGAGGGTGAACCTTGATTCGTCGCTCCAGAGAACCTGTTTCCACTGTTCAACGGTCCACTGTCGACGTTCTTTGCACCCCGTTAGCCGAGCAGCGCTATTGGACTTGGTGATCAAAGGCTTGTGGGAGGCAGTGCGTCCATGATAACCGAGCAGATGGGCTTCTTTACGGATGGTATTCATCAAAAGAACACTCCCGGATGTCTGTTGAAACTCCTCGCGGATGTGGCCCATCGATTTGGTGCGGTTCTTTCGAATTTCTCTGGCCAGCACCCGTCGGTCTCTAACTCCCAGTTTTGTGGGTCTGCCGGGTCGGGGCACATTCCGACAGTCACCTCTCATCTTCCACTTGCCAATCACATAGACCACTGTTGATTTTGGGTACTTCAACTCGCTGGATATGTCACGTATGGATCGGCCATTTCTGTGATACCCGACGATTACACCTATCTCAAAATCAGAGAGCTCCGAACGGCGTGGCATCTTGCATGCAACTGGTTGCGTTGTTGTTTCCCACACGATATTTAACTGCGGCGGCCGTGACGTGTATCAGGACCGCAGATATCGTCGATTGCAGGGGTGTCCAATTACTTGTTGGTAGATAGTGTATTATTACTGATCAATATGTGACTAATGCCATACGTACTTCTGCGCTTTTGAATGAGTTATGTCAAGTTCACTAAAATCCATTCCTTCTCATGGAATTGTTGGTTTGTTTCTTTGTTTATAGTTTAATTACACCGGTAAGAATCTAAGGCTATTATAAGAAGTCGTTCGCTCCTAATTTAGAGTCAGCGGGTCAAAAGAAGTGAGAGCCATTTGCGGAACGACAAAGTCTGTGTTTTGCCCTGAGGTATGAGACGTCAGAAATCGTTGCCATATACACTGTAAAGCAATTGAATTACAGATACCTGTCTAGTAACGTGTAGCACCACCTTTCGCCCTGATGACAGCGACGATTCGTCTCAGCATGGACTCGACAAGACACCGGAAACGTTGGGAAGCCATACGGATCCACCACCCCTGAACAAGCTCCCACAGTTCATGAAGATTTGATAGAGGGGGTCAGAGCCTCGAAAATCTCTTTCGGTTGCATCCCAGATGTGGTGGATGGGATTGAAGGAAGCGAGGTCACGTCGGTGGAGTGTTCATCCAACCATTCGGATACAATTCGAGAGTTATGGCACGGTGCATTGTCTTGTTGCAGGATGAGGTCCCCAGTGGGATGTTGAAGATGCACAAACGGGAGCAAAGGGTCGTCCAGGATATCCAGGTAACGTTGACCTGTGAGGGACGATGTCACACGTACCAAGAGTCCCATTTCAGTCCACGTAAGCAGTCCTCAGACGAGAATGCCACCCTCACCAGCTTGAAGAGTACCCTGCTGGCAAGAAGGATCAATCGCTTCATGTGGTTCTGCCATCCGCCTGTACCAACATGAATCTTGACTCATCAGTCCAGGCAACATTTTTCCACATGCCTAGGGTCCCGTGGCGATGTTCCCGCGCCCATGCTAATCTTTGCACCCTGTGATGTGCTGTCAGCAGCGGTACCCTCGTGGGACTCATGCTCCTGTACCCCATAGCGAGGAGATGATTCTGGATGGTGTGGCTGCTTGCACGTTTTTGTGCACCAGCGTTAAATTGCCGAGTGATTTCTTGCACTGTGGCCCGTCTATCCACTGTACAATGCGAGCTAGCCGACGATGACCCCGCTCATCCACACGCTGTTGTCCACGGCAGCTGGCCCTTGCAGGGATGGTTTTACCGAATTCGATGTACTCACGGTGCACTCGTGACACAGTGGCTCGTGAAAATCTCAGTGCCTGCACGGCTTCCGTGATTGAGTAACCCATTCGTCGGGCCTCGACAATTTGCCCACGATCAAATGCGCTTATATCCTTCGTCTTACCCATAGTGCGTCGGACTCTTACTGATTCCCGTCGCATCACTCGTTATATTGTCGGATTGCTGCATACGTCATGAAATTTCCGTTTACAGGGCCGCTCACATTGCCACATTTGCATAACGCCAGCTGTCTCTAATTCAATTGCTCTTCAGTGTAGACCACTCGGATCACTGGGGGACTAAACTGTTATTTAAATTTGTACACACATACATATCACTAAGCTGTTCTTTGAGATTGAGAAGTTAGCTCCACAAAGAAATACAAACTTCCAGATAAATGTTTAACTGATTATTATTTACTTACTGTTGCCGTATCAAACTTCTCCATTGACATGACTTCTCATTCCCATTAAATTTTTGCGCTGACTATTAGTGTTTCTATTAACAGAAAAAATATTAGGCTGTTCCTAATAAAGTGTCCAGGCAGTGCATAATATGCATATTAGTATCATATATCTGATGTTAAAGTTAGATCAAATTGCTTTGTCATCTTATCGCCTGTTTAGTTTTTTCCCCGTGAAATTGACTTTAAAAGTTTTTAGATTTGACACGTTCTCTTCAGTAGAAATAACATAAAATGCTACTCCTGTGGAAGTATGCCTCGGAAACTTCAACACCTTTATCTTACATGCAGGGCAATTCTCTCAAAATTCACTTAGCTGATTCCATCAATTACTCTTGGTGATAATTGTGAAAAGATTATTTCATTTGTAGTTACCGCGTTACCCTTATTCCCTCCACTTCTAATGAAAAATTATCTTTACGCTTAAACATTTTTATTGAACTTTTCAGTAACAGAACTACGAGATCTCTTTTCTGAAGCCTCAGTTTTCTTTCAGAATGTCCCTTTATAATTTAATTGATCGTCGTTCAACCTGGATGCATTTCCTTCGTTTCTTAGATCTTATCAGTTAATGATTAACTTGCGTCTGTCCAGTTTTATCTAAAAAGAACTTTAAATTCGGTTCAAGATCAATAATTTTCCAACCAAAGTATCATATTTTGTCAGAATATATAATCTCTCTTCACTAAAACCAGTGCCCTAAACTAAGGATGAGAGGCCCCTTGCAATAAACTAAAATATAAAAAAGTGTATAAATATTACTTTTGTTGAAAATGCGCAGCTAGATAACAGAGGCTTATTTTAATAGTCCGATGACTGTTTGGAAATTAGCTTCTGTATGAATGGTTATAATTTTTCAAAATTGTTTTATTTCTTTGTTCATTCATTAAAATATTTATTTGCACAAACGACATATTTGATTCCTGCGCCAGGTGCAAAGAAAGAGGTAACATAATTAGCTTAGGCTTTGAGTACCTTAGCCACAATCAACGGGATTATCAGCTTAACCAGCTGACCCAGTGTAGTTACAACACTTACTTCGTTACAGTAAAATTTGCTTAACTCAGCTTTAAACCTTCGCGCATAGATTCCAGCAACTAATGTTGTCCTGTGGGTGTTCTCAAGTGTTCTCAGAGTAGGATAATTCCTCCATTTGACATGGTATTCAACTTCGGCATTCAGCACTTTCTTGTTCATTACTTTCTCAATAGCGAAATTCTTTACTTCCAAAGCAGATGATAAAACCCTTGACAGCAAAGCTGCACTCTTTCGCGTATCTATGGTAAGCTCCATAACTTCGAAAAGAAATTTGTTTTACACCCTTCGATGCACAATGCCATTCATGGCTGTAAGAATTGCTACTATCCCGATACGAGGCCTCAGGAAAGGCTCCAGTTCATGCACCCACTTGATGCACTTTCGGGGGTGCATTTCGCCAGCCCCCCCACCCAGGCAAATTCAAAATTCAACAATGCCATTCGTTTGTGCTACGTTTGTGCTGGTTTGTGCCGCAAACCGTGTCGTTTGTGCTAGCATAGTTTTTGAGATATTCAAAATATAAATTGGGGGGCTGGGGAAATGGTCAGCCCCCACCCCGGCAAATTCAAAATTCAACAATGCCATTCGTTTGTGCTACGTTTGTGCTGGTTTGTGCCGCAAACCGTGTCGTTTGTGCTAGCATAGTTTTTGAGATATTCAAAATATAAATTGGGGGGGCTGGGGAAATGGTCAGCCCCCACCCCGGCAAATTCAAAATTCAACAATGCCATTCGTTTGTGCTACGTTTGTGCTGGTTTGTGCCGCAAACCGTGTCGTTTGTGCTAGCATAGTTTTTGAGATATTCAAAATATAAATTGGGGGGGCTGGGGAAATGGTCAGCCCCCCACCCCGGCAAATTCAAAATTCAACAATGCCATTCGTTTGTGCTACGTTTGTGCTGGTTTGTGCCGCAAACCGTGTCGTTTGTGCTAGCATAGTTTTTGAGATATTCAAAATATAAATTGGGGGGGGGCGCTGGGGAAATGGTCAGCCCCCACCCCGGCAAATTCAAAATTCAACAGTGCCATTCGTTTGTGCTACGTTTGTGCTGGTTTGTGCCGCAAACCGTGTCGTTTGTGCTAGCATAGTTTTTGAGATATTCAAAATATAAATTGGGGGGGCTGGAGAAATGGTCAGCCCCACCCCGGCAAATTCAAAATTCAACAGCGCCATTCGTTTGTGCTACGTTTGTGCTGGTTTGTGCGGCAAACCGTGTCGTTTGTGCTAGCATAGTTTTTGAGATATTCAAAATATAAGTTAGGGGGTGGGGGTGGCGATATGGTCAGCCCCCACCCCGGCAAATTCAAAATCCAACAATGTCATTCGTTTGTGCTACGTTTGTGCTGGTTTGTGCCGCAAACCGTGTCGTTTGTGCTAGCATAGTTTTTGAGATATTCAAAATATAAGGTGGGGGGTGGGGTGGCGATATGGTCAGCCCCCACCGGCAAATTCAAAATCCAACAATGTCATTCGTTTGTGCTACATTTGTGCTGGTTTGTGCCGCAAACCGTGTCGTTTGTGCTAGCTTAGTTTTTGAGATATTCAAAATGTAATTCGGGGGGGGGGGGATGCTCAGCGCCACACTCCGGCAAATTAAAAATTCAACAGTGCCATTCGTTTTTCTTACGTTTGTGCTGGTTTGTGCCGCAAACCGTGTCGTTTGTACTAGCTTAGTTTTCGAAATATTAAGTACCTAAATTTTGTTGTCAACCATTTCCTTAGCCCCGCCCTCCCCCCACCCCACTCGCAAATTCAAAATTTAGCATAGCCATTCGTTTGTGCTGGTTTGTGCTAGCTTAGCTTCCGAGTTATTAAATACCCAAATTTCGGTGTGGACCATTTCCCCAGCCTGTTTTGAATATAACATAAATTTGGCGGGTTGGGGGAATGCCCCTTCCTCATCCCACAAGTTTAAAATTCAACACAGGCATTCATTTGTGCTGGTTTGTGCCATAAAACGTGTCGTTTGTGGTAGCTTAGTCTTCGAGATATTTCTGCGAACAAGCCTTTCTTTAATAACAAACAGATCATGATTCTACAGTGAGCACCAGGTCATAAATGATGCACTGTGGATCAGTGGCATTAGATCATCTGGAGTGACTAAAGAATTTGATTCATAACAAAAGGAGGACATTTGTACGTATGACGCTGACAACATGATCCGAACCCTACTGTACCTACATTCAAACAGTAAAGCATCCTACTGCCGTTATGATGTGGGGTTGCATCTCAGCTCATGGAGTGGGTAGACTGCGTAACATTGAATGTAACATGAATGCTGCCCATTATATACAAGTACTGGAGAGGGACAATGGTTTTTTCATCTGCTAGCACGTTTCCAAATAGTGATATCATCTTTCAGGACGACAACGTGCCCTACCATCGGACACGAGTAGTGGACAGGTGGTTGGTTTCTAAAACTGTCGGGAGGTTGCAATGTCCTACACAATAGTCGAATCTTAATCCGATCGAATATTTTGGATGAAACTGAAACAGGTGAGTGCGAGAAATCCTACAAATTAAGTAAAGTTACTTGAAGCTATGATTTCATGTTGGTATCATCTAACATCAAAGGATGAACTTGAACACCTTTTGAGTAGTATGCCCAGGAGATGTGTCTTAGCAATTAAAAACAAAGGCAACCCCAATAATTATTAGACAATTTTATGTATGTGTACATACAAACAATTGATTTATAATAATAATTATGCATAAAAATTATGGATACATTACGTATGTGTACATACAGAGAAGTATGTCTTGAAACATATTTGACATTCATTGACTAAATGAACAAGTTTAACGAGTTCTATTTTTTTTTATTTCTCGTAACTTAAACAGTTTGTACTTAACCAGAAAAAAAAGAAGCTTATGTTAGCTTTACAATTTCTTTCTGTCTTCTCATCCACTTCATGTACAACAATGCAGATATGTTAGATCTGTAAAACGTTTTGAATTCCTTACGAAATTATTTTTAAAATGATGTACAGCCGTCGGTGGCGCAGTGGTCTAAGCGATGGCTTCTGATCATTCGTCCGAAAGGGGTCAGGGTTTGAATCCCGTCAGGAATGGATGTTGTGTTTGTTTTACGGCACTGGATCTCTCCCTTCCCTGGAAACAGTGGCCTTAAATTAGGGACGGGCGACTACTTATAGCCCATTGAGTTGCTCACGGTGGTCGTTAAACTTTCAATCAAAAAAAAAAATCTGAAATATATGCAAACAATGTTCTATCATACCCTCTGCAGAAAGAATTTTTCAAATCCAAATTTCAGGAGCAAAGATATCGGAAAAAATGCAATTTACCTTTACGCCTTCCTTTGTAAATCTATAAACAACTTGAAAAAATGACTATACCTAAAATAGTACTAGACATAAATGGAATCGAAAGATAAAAGAAATTTTTCAATCGGATGTTTAGAAGCAAATATATTGAATAAAATGTATTTCTAATTCGGCATCATCTGCGTTTATGCTCTCTAGCGGCTAAATTGTGTATCATATGAGAAAACGAAATGAAGAATCATCATTCGCACATTTCAGGCTTCCCAATGCAAAAATAATTTTTGAAATCTGATTAGTAGTTGAAGAGATATGGTGTCAACAGACGGACGGACGGACAAACCGATAACGTAAGCACGATCTGTTCGACAAAAGACTAGCTAAAAATTTAAAAAAATATCTCGTACAAGGGGCGGCAAATTTGGGCTTGCACTCGGACGGCAAATGCCCTTCGCGCGGCCCTGACTGCATGACACATTACTTTGCTATCATTGATCAAACAGAAATATTCGCATGAAGACGGTTATGGCAGTTTTTTTTATTTACTAAACAAACTATCAGTACGGAATCAAGTTGCTAGAAGCCTTACTATTCTGCGCATAGTAACAAAAAAACATTAGCATAAGTAGAAACAACTTCACCGCCCCAGTGGTGCAGTGGTCTATGCATTGGCTTGGGATCTTTTGCCTAAGACATGCGGGGGTTCGAATCATGGTGAAGCATGAAAGCTGTGTTTGTCTTACAACAGTGGTTCTCTCTCTTACCTGGAAAAAGTTGCCCTAATTTTTTTTTTTATTGGAGGTTTAAGGACCACCGTGAGCAACTCACGGTGGTCGTATAAGCAGTCTCCCGTCCCTAATTTAGGGTCACTGGTTCCAGGGAAGGGAGAGAGCCAGTGCCGTAAGACAAACACAACATCCATGCCTCACCGGGATTCGAACCCGCACCCCTTTTGGACGAATGATCAGAGGCCATCGCCTTAGACCACTGCCCAATGGAGCAGTTGTGTGCCCTAAATTAGGAACACACAACTGCTCCATTGGGTTGCTCACGGTGGTCGACGAAAAAAAAATACTGTTTGTGACAACTGTAAAACAGCCGCCTCGGTAGCGCAGTGGTCTAAGCGCTGGCTTATAATCATTCGTCCCTGATGGGTCCGGGTTAAAATCCCGTGAGGCAAGAATGTTGTGTTTGTCTAACGGCACTGGCTGTCTGACAACTGTAAAACAGCCGCCACGGTAGCGCAGTGGTCTAAGCGCTGGCTTATAATCATTCGTCCCTGATGGGTCCGGGTTAAAATCCCGTGAGGCATGGATGTTGTGTTTGTCTAACGGCACTGGCTGTCTCCCTTCTCTGGAACCAGTGATCCTAAGTTAGGGACGGGCGACTGCTTATAGCCCATTGAGTTGCTCACGGTGGTCGTTAAACCTATAATTAAAAAAGAAAAAAAAGGTGTTCACTGGTATGTGGAGCCATGCTGACTGCAGTGCATCTGACAGCTGATGGAGGGTGCGTGGGGGAGGATCCATAGAGCGAACAACACGATCGAGGTAGTTTCACAGATACTCAATTGGGTTTAAGTCTGGGAAATTAGGGGCCCAGGGAAGTGCTTTGTCTTTCAACCACTCGCGGACATTTCTAGCTTCGTGACACGTCGCATTGTCATTCGGGAAGATCCCATCTGCCTCAGGGAAGACAATCAGCATGTATGGGTGTACGTGGTCTGCAAGTACGGATTCATAACGAATTCGGTAGTATGAATAGATGATGCCTTCCAAAAGTATGAATGGATCCAGATAATGCCAGGAAAACATTCCCCAGACCATAACGCTGCACCCACTAGCTTGGGTTCTTCCAGCAGAGGTTGAAGAGTGTTTGTTCTCCAATGTTTCCGGCCTTATATGCCAACATCCATTCGTTCGATGTAGGAGGAAACGTGGCTCATCGGAGAAGGCAATCCTTTGCCAATCAGAAGAGGTCCAATTCCGATACTGCCGTTCAAATGTAAGCCTTTTCTGCCGATGGACCTTCGTTAGCATAACTGCAGTGACTATACGTCTACATCGGAGCCCCAAACGCAACAGGGTTCGCTGAACTGTAGTTTTAGACCCACTTCCGGTAGCCCCCTGGTTCATTCGGCTAGTGAGTTGCTCCACTGTAGCTTGTCGATCGGCCCTCACTCACCTTCGAAGCCTACGTTCACCTCTCACACCAATGACACGTGGTGCTCTGCAGTTTCCACTTCGTTTATTCGCAATGGTGCTGTCTCCGATCGCGATACACTTTAACCATAGCAGCACGCGAACAGTTCACAAACTGCGCTTTTTCAGAAATATTGCCATGCTTGGTTGAAATGCCGATAATCATCCCATTTTGCAAATGGAATAAATCGCTCCTTTTATCCATGACAGCAATAGGTTATATATTTTCAGAATGCTTACAGCACACCTTATATACCCTCCAAACCAGCTCACGACACGTGTCTTCTTTCACTGGCTACACGCTGTTGACGTCAACAGTAGTAGGTGGTCACAATAATGCGACTCGACTGTGTATATTGTGACGTGCCTGCACCGCAGGACGCACATGAGATAAAGGCTGGTAGCAGTGAGAGCATATGTCCGCGAGCTCAGTTGGGAGAGCGACGTACTCCGGTGTGAGGGGACCCGGATTCGATGTCGGCGTGGACAAAGATGTTGGATAAAATTACTTCGTCATAATATATAACAGTGAACATGACGGCATCTCTAACTATTCGAACCAAAAATCTCATATAGGGTTCGAAAAGTTAAAGACTCTCTCATATATACAAATAAACTGTATAAAACTAAAAGCAATATTCGAAATAAGTGGTTTTCGTATTAAATAAAAATATTTTTTCCTATAAACTAAAGCTTCAAGAATGCACTCAAACATGCGTAGTTTCAGCTAAAATTAACTTTTGTAGCCTTTTTTCCCCCCTGTTACAAACTTTTTAACTATGTCCACATTGTCTAAGTATGCAGCAATTTTGTTTTCAATACTAACGATTCCTATATTTGGAAGCCGTTCCTGTTTCATATGTAATCGAAAGTAACGTTTTATGATTTTAAGCTTGGATAACGATCTTTTCTCGTAATCCAGTGTTACAGACAGTAAAACTTTGAAAAGAGGGTTTTGTGCACCTTATTATTGCTGTTAATTCCATGGAATGGAAAAGGAGGCATTGAAATTTTGAAGATCTTTTGTATTTCAAGCTTAACAGTAAGAAAAAGATGTTTATTTTTAGGCAGTGTAAGAATCCACAAATCGAAAAAGAATTTCGTTTAATTTAACATGAGACACGTATGCTCCCCTTTCCCTCCTCCCACCATATTTTGCTATAGGCAACAAAATATTATTAAAGCTACTGAATTGTTTGGAAAACATTAATCAGTCATTTGAAAATATGTACTCTAAAGCACTTTATGGGTTCATGCGATGCTTAACGTAAGTCCAAAGAGTTTTACGAGACAGATATTTTTTAAATTCTTGAGCAATTATATTCTTTTTTTGCAAAACCTGACAATTTTATTTGTAAGTCCGTATGATATTTTATTTTCATATCACTGCTTAGTGTCAGTGAAGAATAAAGGTCATTAAAAAAATTGAAAAGTCTCGTTATGCGTGTTCAGGTGTTCGAACCGTTCTTATCGTTGTATCACAAATATAACAGTTTTCTATTTGTTTGTTTCTCTTTGGCAGATCAATATCTCATTCGTATTTTGGTACCAAAAAATTGCTTTTATTTTCTTACGTGGTCTAACCAACACAACAGTTGGAAATTCTGTTTCGCAGTCTATTTCCTCTGCAATTGTTTTATCTTCAGCAAACATGCCTTTAAAACCCCTACATGCTCTACATTCTTTTAAACAGCCATTTACTTGTTTTAATATTTCTGTTATGGTTGGTATAACTACAACACAATTGAGCATTAATTTGCTAATAACATTAATTTTTGATAAAAGAGTGTACCAAAATCTTTCTGGAACAAATAAACGTGTACGTTTTCTTGTTTTTAATTATTTTTTCTAAGGTCGATTTGTTAAATTTCATGTATCATGGTCTCTAAAAGATTCGTTAAATCTCAAAAATAATACATCGTGGATTACATCTAAATTGTACCCCAGTCCTTCTTAGTGGTGTCCCCATAAGTTTTTTTCTGGGAGGTTACGAAATTTTTTTTTCATACAACTAAATGCGTTATGAGTGCATTTTTGAAATGTATCCAACATCCCAGTAAAAATATTCAAATAAATATTGCTGGAAATTAATAATATTCTTATCACCACATAATGGTTGGCCACTTATATTGTGCAATTTATCTATGCAGAAAACAAGTTGGGAAAAGTGACTAGAATCCTGATAAGACCGATTTGTGTGCGAGAAATCTATTTTCAAAAGCACCAATTAACATGTCTAAAAATGGTACATAAATTAAAATCCTGTAATAGTCTTCTGGGGTTTCTGTGTTTATGTTATAGCGTAGGTTTTGCTTTGATGTGATTGTTATTATTTGTATCAAAACTCCTTGCTTTTCAGCGTGCTTTAGAGTAATCTGGAATAAGTCAAAGAACTTAAATGTGGCAATGTCTCGTCGCCACAGAAACTTTGTTTACCCATGCATTGGTTTTTCATTGCAATGGGACATTCTAGTCTTTGGCTAATTGCAGTTTCCTTGTCTTCATGGAGAAAACACCTTCAGTTGCTTCCATGAGACATAAAAACAATCTGAAATACTAACAAAACTTTGCCTTTTAAAATCGCGTTTTTGAAATTTCGAAAGGTTCCAAAATTTGGCGGGGGTTAACACCCCCGGCACGCCACTGATCTCCCTTACTCTTATTGCATCGATAATGTTTTCTCACCTTGTTTCACAGCACGGTTGAACGCTTCGTTAAAATTTGCCAACGTAATTCAGAAAAAGCATATATTTCTTGAACAATTCTGAAAATGTTCACAATTTCTAGGGATATTTTTCGTCGTTATTTACGACCACATTTAAAGTATCAGCCGCTCAAAGTACATAAAATGTACAAGAGTTTTAGATCAAAATATTATGTATTTTGAAGTCCATCGTGTTTTCCCTTCATATTGGCCCGTTGTCATAGTGCTGGCGATGCATATCATGAATGCTGAAATTTTCAAAATTGTAAAAGAAATTAGAAAAAAAAATGTTAGTCTTTGCTCGCGGTATTCGTTACTGAACAAAACAAAAATTATTCTGATTTCAAGTTGTTTTCCAATGAATTATATAGTGAATTATTTTTACTAAAAAATAAACGTACCACACGTAGCAGTACGATTTCTCACAGCAAGATGTTTTCTTAACTTTGCTCATGTGATTGATATTAATTTTTCAACCATAAAATTGGATTGGGGGTCCTGCCGCTCCCGGAACTTTGCTCGTCCTTGCTTGCAGTATCTTAAATCGGTATTATGAATTACTTAGTATCCTAAGATTTTGTGTTGCTCTGGATCAGTCCTCCACTTGTGTCAGGCATCGCATTGTTTTCAGTATGGACCAAAATTGATGGAAGCTGCTCTTTGAAAAGAGAAATGCTTTTTTGGTGGAAATAAAAATATCTGTCTCACAAATACAAAACATTAGGACAAAATTCTAATGCTCAATTTTCTTTTAATACATAAGGAATGACTCTTTAATATCAAGACATCAAACTTTCCATGTGATAGTGAGATATAGAACACCCAGATTTCTGCAAAAAACTACAAATTGTGATGATTTATATGACATTTTAAACGCCAACACAAAAGACATGCATTGCGAATTACACGAAAAGATAAAAAAAGAAATTTTTATTGAACTATTAAAGTTTTATTTTCAATGTAGACGACTGTACCAAACAACACTATTACTTAAAAGAAACTTCAATGTTCTCCTCCTCAGCGGAAAATGTAACACTATAGAAACACAAAACATTTTGAAGAAGTTGAAATGCTCAGTTTGCTTTAATAATAAGGGATGGGTTCCAGTTGCTCTGTACATTATTTTCAGTGACTATATATCGTGTCCTAAGCAACGGTAATGTCTTTTTACTCGTTCTATAAATCATAGCACTGCAATTGCACATTTTGATACAGTATTAAGGAATGGCACTTTAATACATAAAGAAAATTCAAATGCTCAAAAACGTACTAAAAACGTACGGAACAAAACTTCATTGAGAACATTAAACTTTTGAATGTGAAAACAAGAGATTAAAATCACACATTCCATCGCAACACTGAAATGTGATATTTTTTTATAAATTTTGTTACGACGCAAACGGCATACTTTGAAAATGTGATGAAAAATATGGAAATTGTATTTAACTATTTAAATTTCATTTACAGTCTGGCTGTCAATATCAAATAACACATATATTTAAAATGAACTTAAATTTCTTATTCTTAGCAGAAAACATAATACAAAAAATACAAAACGTAAGAAAATTTAAATGCTCAATCTGTTTTATTATAATTTGAGTTAAACTTTAATATCAAGAAATCAAAATTTAATAGTGAGATAAAAAAAAACAGATTTCATCACAACACTGTAAGTGTGGTAATTTATATGATATTTTAACTTGTAACACAAATGACATACGTTGCAAATTACATGAAAAGTAAGAAAATCATATTCAATTTCAAAAAAAATATTTACAGTTTGGGTGATTGTACCAAACAAAAGATATGTATAAATAAACATCTACTTTCAAACTGCAATGTGCAACGATTTGTACAATATTTTCAATTACAACGCAAAAGGCATACATTGGAAATGACATGAAAAAGAAACAAATCGCTTTTAATTAATAGAATTTTATTTACAGTGCATCTAACTGTATTCACATAATATGTTCTCAGCAGAAAATGGGTAGTATAAAAATATAAATTCAATGGTTTGTATAAAATATAATTCCAAATTTTCTGTGAAAATTTGGAATGCTCATTTTTTTTCATTCTTATTAATTTTAATGCTTATGAAACTATGTAGTTTGGTATCTTGACCAAAAAGATATAGCCAAGACACCAAATTACGAACCATGGTAATGTGATGCCAAATATGAGTTACTAAATTCACGAAATAAAGGGTAACTTCTTCAAGACCACACATTTTCTCTGTAGGCCTTCTCTATCTAATCAACTGTTCTGAGATTCAACATTGACATGAAACTGACTGCTTTCAAGGGTTAGTGCTGATATAATGCTGTGTTTGGAAGACCATTTGGCACAGCCTGTTACTGTTGATGCTTCGGTAGTTCTTCTTTCCTAGTAGCTTTTACGAATACCGTGAGCAACTCATTGGGCTATAAAGCAGTCGCCCGTTCCCAATTTTGGGACACTGACTCCAGAAAAAAGAAAGCGACAGTACCGTAAGACAAACACGACATCCATGTCTCACCGGGATTCGAATCCGGACACGTAACGGGCGAACCGTCAGAAGCCAGCGCTGCGCCACCCGGGCGGCTATGCTTCAGTGAAAGCTCCCAAGGTATACCGAGAATCCTAAGGAGGATGAAATAGGTATGGCATAAACTTTATGGGTGTCCAGGGGTAGGACAGGATCTTTGTCTTTTAGCGGACACTTTATTATAGGAAAGTTAGGTCTGACAGTGAGGGTGTAGCCCATAGTTCTGAAGAGTTTAAAAATCTTATAAGAAAAGGAACCATGTTAAGGGACTGAACCAATGAATTGGGTTTCTATGTAAGTGTTGGTGTAAGAGTTGTCAGTTTTTAATATGGAAATCCTGGATAATTTTGTTTATTGTAGATGATGGGAACTGATGGATTTCAGCAGTTTTCTTCATTGCAGCACATTTTGTTCGAAGGATGATTCACTATTGCAAATAATTCTGGCAAAATTATTAAAAGTTTTTTAAGCAGCAAATTTTGAGTAATGGGGCAGTAGGATACACCGCAGGCACATACCAAAACATCAGCACAAAAGTGGATGAATACAAACTCGATGTGTCAGGAGATCTTTCAAAAACAGCATTAACAGCATTAACTCGTGGACACTTTTGCAGTCTCCTTAAGAAAGAAACAAAAAAACTTTTCTCCTTTGTACACAAAGCAACTCCAGTTTTTCAAGAAAGTAGAGAAATATTTCTAACCTAGAACTGCGATTCAGATATTCCTTACCAAATACTATTTATTCAGATCTCTCTAATGAAATTTGGTAAATACCGTATATATTACACATACGTACATATATTACAAAACTGACCACCGATAGGCAACTGAATTATTAGACTGGACGTCAAAAGACAGAAATCCATATGGAAGATGGGTGGGTGAATGACCGGAGTGACATAGAGGCTGACCCAAGATGGATAAATGTGGAAGAGACTTAGAGAGAAGAAAAAGGGTAAACTATATAGAGGAACAATTCCACACCGATTCATTCAACATCATAAAAATGGTGGCAAACAGTGCCGGCCACCATCTGTGGTTCAGCCAGCTGGAAACTCACCAGCGAGAACATACGTATATATATTGACATGTTAATATTTGATCTAACTCTCTTAATGTTTCACACATTTCATATAAATCAGTATTAAGAAACAAATCTTTTTTCAGTACCACATGTGAAGATATAAAATTGTACAACATTCTGTACTATGAAATTAAAAGTTGCTGTCTTTAGCACGATATATTAAAACAATTTACCAAACCGTAAACAAATTTTACATTTATTCACGATCCAAAACCGTTCAATGAAAGTGACAAGTACTTTCGAAGCCACAATGGCTTCATCCTCAGGCCGACTATGACACGGTACAAGAAACAAACCAGTCAATTTGTACTGTAATACGAAGCGCATCTCATGAACAGATGTGCCTCGTATTCAATCAAACTCATGAACAGATGCGCCTCGTATTACAGTACAAATTGACTGGTTTGTTTCTTGTACCGTGTCATAGTCTGCCTGAGGATAAAGCCGTTGTGGCTTCGAAAGTACTTGTCACCTTTATTGAACGGTTTTGGATCGTGAATAAAATGTAAAATTTGTTTACGGTTTGGTAAATTATTTTAATATATCGTGCTAAAGACAGCAAATTTTAATTTCATACTTCATCAGCACGAAAGAAACTGGTATCATTCTGTACTAGTTCAACAATTGACACAAATAGACACCAAATCAATTCTGCTAAAAAAGTCTGAAATACCAAAATTATTATTCTCACATACATAACACCCTCTTGAGCCTTTTGAGTAGCTTACAGCCACTAAATTAATTAAATGTAATGAATATACAATACTAAGAGGTAAGTCATCTGACAAAACATCATCTGACTTTCATCAATCTATACATAAACAGTGTTGCCATTTTAAGATTTGCTATCAGGGTTGCATAATTTATACATAGAAGAAATATTATAACATATATATCATCACACACAAGAGCAAACCCACAAATTCCAAGTGAGCATACATTTACTTACACAGGTAATGATTCTTATATACATTACCTAAATATAGCTGTTATGTCTTCACCAGTTAAAATAAAATATAAATATGAAAATACTATAACCATAATTTCTGCATTGAAGAAAGCTAAAACAAATAATCATCATTACGAAAACTTTCTGTAATTGTGATACACTGTTATTAATATTTAAACCAGTGTGTTCACGTTCCTGCCATCATAAATTTTCCCACATTTGAAGCAAGCCAGTAATTAGTAATTTACCATCTACGCATGTGTATATGCCATGGCTTATATGATGCCCATTGCTTAGTATCATTCAAGTCATTATTTAGAACATAAGCATTACATATCTAGACAAATTAATTAACTGTAGATATTGTACATACGCGTAACAGAAACAATAACATATATAGGCTAAACCACACTACTGGTACTTTTGTTTCGATACCAATATTGCGTACTTCTTTCTTCTGGTAGCTGGTAGTTATCTTTCGCGTTCGTTGTTCAACGTTACACGCCAACAGAATTGTAGCAAAATTGCACATCCAAAAATAGAAATATAGAATATCATCATCATCATCATTGTCAACCATAATCAATCCACTGCTGGACGAAGGTCTCCCCAAGTTTCCTCCACAACGGTCTGTCTTGTGCCAGTCTCCTCCATGTCACTCCCGCATACTTTCGAATTTCATCCACCCATCTTCCATGTGGCCTTCTTCTGGGTCTTTTCCTGTCCATTGGAATCCAATCTAAAATTTCGGCTGTCCATCGATGGTCTGTTCTTCTGGCAGTATGTCCAGCCCATTGCCATTTCAGGGATTTAACTCTGATCATGATGTCTTCCACTCTTGTCATTTTTCGGATCCACGTGTTCCTCTTCTTATCTCTCCTGGTTACACGAAGCATGCACCTCTCCATGCTTCTTTGAGTTGTCTGCAGTCTTTGTATATCTCTTTTAGTTAAGGTCCACGTCTCTGCACCATACGTAAGCACTGGAAGGATGCATTGATCAAACACTTTTCTTTTAAGACATAACGGCATATTGCTCTTGAAAATTATGCTGTTTCTTCCAAAAGCTCTCCAGGCAAGTTTTGTACGCAGATTAATTTCTTCACCAATGTGACCCTCACTTGATATCTGCTGTCCAAGATAAACGTACGTGTCTGTTATCTCCAGCTTTTCTCCATCAATCGATAAATCTTCATTTCTTGTAAAAGCATTGAACATCACTTTTGTCTTCTGAAAGTTCATTTTTAATCCCACTTCTTTACTCTTGTCAGCAAGTTCCTGGATCATACTCTGTAGCTCTGATGGGGTAGTTGCAAAAATGACTATGTCATCAGCAAAACGAAGGTGGGTTAGATAATCTCCATTAATCTTTATCCCTTTGTTTTCCCAGTTCAGTGATTGAAAGACATTTTCCAATGTGGCATTAAAGAGCTTGGGAGATATGGTGTCACCTTGTCTCACTCCTTTTCCAAGTTTTATGTGTGTTGTATTTTCAAATAGCAGAATCTTTGCACTTGCATTTTCATAGATGTTATTAATAATATTAATGTATGCATCTTTAATACCGCAGGATTTCAGAGCCATTGTAACTGCTGATAGTTTCACCGAATCAAAGGCTTTTTCATAATCGATGAAAGCCATGCACAATGGAAGTTCATATTCCCTCGCTCTTTCAATTAGTTCTCTCAGTACGTGGATATGATCTATTGTGCTGTAGCCACTCCTGAATCCAGCTTGTTCTCTCGGTTGAGCCATGTCCAGGGTTACCTTCAAACGGTGTGAAAGAACTTTAGTGAAGATTTTATAAACCACTGATAGGAGGCTGATAGGTCTGTAGTTCCTGAGATCTTCAATGTCGCCTTTTTTATGTAGCAGGATCATTGTAGCGTTGTTCCAATCTTCAGAAATCTTCCCTTCATTAAGGCATCGAGTGTAAATTTGGGCGAGTACTGTTTCGATTTCTCCACTTTCTTCTTGTATGGTGTCTACAGTAATTCCATCTTCTCCTGGAGCTTTTACCAGCTTCATGTTTTTGATTGCATGTGCAACTTCTGCTGGGAAGACTGGAAGAACTCTGGTACTGGTACCTTTCATGATGTCTGGAGTACATGTATCATCCCTTTCATATAATTTGGAGTAGCAATCTTTCACTCTTGTCAAAATTTTTCTTCCATTTCTTGTTACAGAACCATCTTCTTTTTTCAGTGCCAAAATCTGTTTTCTTCCCTTACTGAGATGTCCCTTTGCTATCTTTAGTCTTTGGTTGTTTTCAATTGTTTTCCTCACTACTTCACAGTCGAATTTCCTTACGTCTTCAGTGATACTTTTTAGTACTGTCTTGCATAGCTCTATATATTCCATTTTGGAAGTCACATCTTCTTTAGTTGTCCTCATCTCTCTTCTTTTTTGCATCAACATTTTGGTTTTTCCTGATAATTTGTTCACATGCAACTTGTTCTTAGACCCAGCTAATTTTGTTGCTGTTTTCATAAGAGCTTTGGTTACTTTTCTGTTAACTTCAGAAATATCCACTTCTTCCGATGTTAGGCCTTCTAAAGCTGCGAATCTGTTCTTCAGTTCCAACTTGAAGGTATTATGGTGTTTTTTAAGGTTGGTTATGCCAATACATTTTGTTTGTCTTATGAGCTTGCCACGTTCGAGTTTAGTGTTGAGGTGCATCTTACTTCTCACCAATCTATGGTCACTACCTGTGTTGAACTTGTTTAGCACACTGCAGTCTTCTATGACAAATTTTTGGTTACACATAATAAAATCAATTTCACTTGTCGTCCCATTTGGATGTCTCCATGTCCATTTCCTGTGTGGCTTTTTCTTGAAAAAGGAGTTCAAGATGAAAAACCCTTCTGCCTCTGCAAACTCAACGAGAGTATTCCCACGCTGGTTTCTGTTGCTGTGACCGAATTTACCTACTGAAGTTTCATTCTGTTGCAGTTGCCCAATTTTTGCATTGAAATCTCCCATAATTATCTTCAAGTGCTGCTTACCTTTATTATTTAGATGACGAATTTCCTCATAAAATTCTTCAATTTCTTCTTCAGGATGACTTGTGGTGGGTGCATACGTTTGAATAATCTGAGCCTTGTATCTTCTCGAGAGTAGGATAACGAGTCGTGCAGCTCTGTCAGAGAAACTTTCAACTTCTACAACTTTATCTTTCAGTTTCTTGTTTATTATAAATCCAACACCACTAGTTCTGCCAGTATCTGTCCCACGATAGTAGAAGAGATGTCCACTTTTCAGTTCAATGAGATCTCCTTACCTCACTTAGCCCGACGATGTCCCACTTGATCCTTTGTAGTTCCTCTTCCAATTCAAGAAGCCTTGAATCAGAAGATAGGGAGCGTCCATTATACGTAGCCAAGGTCAGCATCAGATGGCAGCCTAGTCCGGTCGTCCGGGGATTCTTAGCACCCTCTGCCTTCATGTCGCACTGGCCACTGCCTTGGTATGGTACATTCCAACTGCCGGAGACTGAGGGCCAAGATTTAAGTTGTGGAGTCATTTTGGAGGGGTTTGGCCATAACTCACCACGCTGGCCGAGCGGGTTGGTGAATGTGTGATAGCATTTCCTCGAATCCCGATGGTATAGTTATACCGCTATTGGCGGTCGTCAGAGCCCCTTCAGTGGGAACAGGATGCACCACGAGAAGGCGGGGTTGACATTTGTCAAGGAGAGGCTGGGATGTTACGCATCACCTGACCTTACATCTCTTTCAAGACATACTTCTCTGTATGTGCACATACATAATGTATCCATAATTATTATGCATAATTATTATAAGACAATTGTTTGTATGTACACATACATAAAATTGTCTAATAATTATTGGGGTTGCCTTTGATTTTAATTGGTAAGGCACATCTCCTGGGCATACTACTCAATAGGTGTTCCAGTTCATCCTTTGATGTTAGATGATACCAACTATAATGAATTAGCTTTCACTAAGCTAATTATAATGAATATAATGCTTCTGCTACTAGTTTCTTCTAGTAATGCTTCTTCTAATGGTGGTTGTGTTAATTATTATCATGAATAAACTTTCCTGCTAGTAGTGTAGTAATAATAATGAACAAGCTTTTAACTGCTAGTAATGTTGTAGTAGTAATTAAGATGAATAAAGTCTTATGCTGGTTGTTAATAATAATCACCTAATGAAATAAACCTAACAGCCAGACAGAGATCTGACAAAACTATGAACTGAGAAAGACGTACTTACTAAGACAATCTTTTATTTGGTAAACTTCTGGCTCTCACATAAACGAAGATCTCTTTACACACGAAACAAAGCTCTCACGCACATAAACAACCTCTCTCTCTATACAACAACAGCTCTCTGACACATAAACAACAGCTCACTTCGTACAACAACAGCTCTCTCCGTACCACATCAACAAAAAGCTCTCTCTACGTATCGTTGAACGCGCCTATTTATACTGGCTACCACCACGTCATGACTTACACTCATTGCCAGATCTCATTCAGCGGGAGAAATAACATCTCGTTCAGTAAGAAGATAATTACATAGTAAAATAAAATAACCAGAGATAGTAAAAATCAAAAGGAAAGTGAATCTAGAGTATACGTTACACAACATGAAATCATAGCTTCAAGTAACTTTACTTAATTTGTAGGATTTCTCGTACTCACCTGTTTCAGTTTCATCCAAAGTTTTCAATCGGATTAAGATTCGGCTATTGTGTAGGACATTGCAAACTCCCGACAGATTTAGAAACCAACCACCTGTCCACTACACGTGTCCGATGGCAGGGCACGTTGTCGTCCTGAAAGATGATATCACTATTTGGAAACTTTCTCCAGTACTTGTAAATAATGGGCAGCATTCATGTTACATTCAATGTTACGCAGTCTACGCACTCCATGAGCTGAGATGCAACCCCACATCATAACGGCAGTAGGATGCTTTACTGTTTGAATGTAGGTACAGTAGGGTTCGGATCATGTTGTCAGCGTCATACGTACAAATGTCCTCCTTTTGTTATGAATCAAATTCTTTAGTCACTCCAGATGATCTAATGCCACTGATCCACAGTGCATCATTTATGACCTCGTGCTCAATGTAGAATCATGATCTGTTTGTTATTAAAGAAAGGCTTGTTCGCAGAAATATCTCGAAGACTAAGCTACCACAAACGGCCTGTTCTGTGGCACAAACCAGCACAAACGAAAGGCTGTGTTGAATTTTGAACTTGTCGGATGGGACGGTGGGGGGGGTCATTCCCCCACCCGCCAAATTTATGTTGTATTCAAAACAGGCTGGGGAAATGGTCGACACCGAAATTTGGGTATTTAATAACTCGGAAGCTAAGCTAGCACAAACGACAGGGTTTCCGGCACTAACCAGCACAAACGAATGGCTATACTAAATTTTGAATTTGCGAGAGGGGTGGGAGGAGGGCGGGGCTGAGGAAATGGTTGACAACGAAATTTAGGTACTTTATATCTCCAAAACACTAAGCTAGCACAAACGACACGGTTTGCGGCACAAACCAGTACAAACGTAGCACAAACGAATGGCATTGTTGAATTTTGAATTTGCCGGGGTGGGGGGCTGACCATTTCCCCAGCCCCCCCCAATTTATATTTTGAATATCTCAAAAACTATGCTAGCACAAACGACACGGTTTGCGGCACAAACCAGCACAAACGTAGCACAAACGTAGCACAAACGAATGGCATTGTTGAATTTTGAATTTGCCGGGGTGGGGGGCTGACCATTCCCCCCCCCCCAATTTATATTTTGAATATCTCAAAAACTATGCTAGCACAAACGACGCGGTTTGCGGCACAAACCAGCACAAACGTAGCACAAACGAATGGCATTGTTGAATTTTGAATTTTTCGGGGTGGGGGGCTGACCATTTCCCCAGCCCTCCCAATTTATATTTTGAATATCTCAAAAACTATGCTAGCACAAACGACACGGTTTGCGGCACAAACCAGCACAAACGTAGCACAAACGAATGGCACTGTTGAATTTTGAATTTTCCTAGGTGGGGGGCTGACCATTTCCCCAGCCCCCCCCCCCCAATTTATATTTTGAATATCTCAAAAACTATGCTAGCACAAACGACACGGTTTGCGGCACAAACCAGCACAAACGTAGCACAAACGAATGGCATTGTTGAATTTTGAATTTGCCGGGGTGGGGGCTGACCATTTCCCCAGCCCCCCCCCCCAATTTATATTTTGAATATCTGAAAAACTATGCTAGCACAAACGACACGGTTTGCGGTACAAACCAGCACAAACGTAGCACAAACGAATGGCACTGTTGAATTTTGAATTTTCCGGGGTGGGGGCTGGCGAAATGTACCTCACTTTCGGCATGCCTCCAAGAATTTGATGTAGGTACTTGCCTCCAAGAATTTGATGTACTTAATACTTGCCTCCAAGAATCTGATGTACTTAATACTTGGTTGATAACTTCCTGTCTACAAAACATTGGGTATTTCCTTCTTCATTCGTAGCTTTACAGTACAAGTATCAGGTCGGGGATGAAAACTTCTGTACAGGGATACTTTTCCTGATAATCGGTCCATAATATCTCTAATAAGCCACAATAGCACTGTAAACAACAAAGTCGTCATTTTCTACAATCACAGCGTTAACGTACACAATCTTTAAAGCCCCATCGTAAGGCAGGAATTTCGTCAAACCAAGCGTAAATACAAATTCCTAAAAATTCCCCTACAGCAACTATTCGACAAACCTTACCGCACGAAGGTGGGGTCAATATTATTCCCACTCATGAGCAGTGCTAAATAAAAAGTATTACGCCCATCCATTTCTTTATTGATTAAAATCAAATAACCAACCAAACGGCCGTTCCTTTAGTACGAACTTTCAACAGTCTCTCGTTACTTAATGTGCCCCCATGCGGGATACAAACAGATCACGATCACTTAAGCTCAACCGCTGTTGCGCCGTGGATCAGAGAGAACTAAATGTTTTTCCTGTCACAAAGGCAGCTACAGTAACTTCTCTTAAAAACTGTCTCGCTCATCATGTTACATCTGGGTTTAAGAACGTTGAAAATTCAGCCGCAGTGTTTATTTCAATAAAATCATGTTGATTTGCAGAAATGATTCAGAACAATTTTGCTGTCTGATACACACTGGAATACTTAGAAACAATCTAGAGAAGTATTTCCAATATCTAAGGAGTGAACACATGTTGCCCACTATTAGAGTGATTTGACTCCTAAAGTTTCCACGGGCTGAGCCTACCTTTTTCGTATACTACGATGTTCTTCGTCCTCTTATAGTTGTTCGCCAGGAGCTTCAAATAATCAAACAAACTTTAGATTCTTATACCGCTGAGCTATTTTAATTAGGGAAAATCCTCCAAGTACGTGGCGTCAGTGAATAAACAAATATATCGCTCTTTCCACGTTTTACGAACACACAGCAACCGAAAAATCGTTATTCCCCGGCGGTGACCGAATAACAATTTTTCTGTTGCTGTGGCTGCTAAAACGTGGAAAGAGCGATGTATTTGTTTATTATTATACTATTCTGATTAATTTTTTTTTTGAGGCTTTAACGACCAGCGTGGGCATTTAGGGCTATAACGAGTTGCTCCTCCCTAATTTAGTGCCACTGGATTCAGAACCTGCGACACAGAGCAAGAACAGTACCCTTGCCTCATCTGGGACTTAACCCTTCGTACTATTAAAGCCTGAGCTCCTGACCACCTGGGCATCGTGGCCACCAGCCAGCCTTCAAACCTGCATAAGAGATATTTTGTGGTTTTTCTAATGACACTAATTATCATCTTTTCCTCGAACCAGTTGCTCTAAATCAGAGAAGCGCCTACAATAACTCTTGTATGAACACGGTAGTAGTTAAACTCTTCAGTCAAAAGAAAAAAGATGCGTATTGTTCATGTTCTCCCTTTTTTTGCGAAACTTTCCATATTACCCTCAGAGTGTAAGAAACTTAATCGTCAATGACGTGTTGCTTGATGAATGTTTTAATCAAAACGGGATGTTTAATTCGCGAAAAGGCAATACACTGTGATGTCAGTTTATTAGGTGCACCTGTCCTAGTCACATAAATGACTCACTCTAGCAGGTAAGACGTCAGTTGACTGCTGTGTGAGGTTTAAATCAGGCAGATCAGCTCGTTGATCATCAGTTAACCTTCGATTGAGGATCGAAATGGGTAAAACGAGTGATATGAGAAACTTTTTACATGGTATGATAGTTATGCCAGGCCTGCCGGCTCGAGAATCTCCCAAACAGACGTCTACCTGTTTTTTACACGCACAAACATAGCCAGGGTTTACCGTGAATGGTGCGACACGCCAAATGCTTCCAGCAGTCGGAGACCCTGAGGACGAAAACAGCTGGTGGATTGGAGAAGTCAAAGAAGATTGACAAGAACCGTGCAAACGAACACACGGGCTGCTGTCCGGCAAATCACTGCAAAAGTCAACATCCGTGTGATGAGGGTCATCTCCGAACGTCATACGTATCGGACTATGTCGCGCATGGGCTACAACAGTCCACAACTATATCGAATGCCGATGTTGTCAATGTTTAACACGAAGTCTGTAAACAGGAGTGAGGACTGAAGTGGACGCAGGAGCATCAACAGTGGACTGTTGAGAACTGGAAAAAGGTCGTCTGGACAGAAGAATCAAGGTTCCTTCTGAATCATGCAGGTGGAAGGATCTTTTTTTTTTTTTTTTTTTTTTTTTGATTGGATGTTTAACGACCACCGTGAGCAACTCAATGGGCTATAAGCAGTCGCCCGTCCCTAATTTAGGGTCACTGGTTCCAGGGAAGGGAGAGAGCCAGTGCCGTAAGACAAACACAACATCCATGCCTCACCGGGATTCGAACCCGGACCCCTTACGGACGAATGATCAGAGGCCAGCGCCTTAGACCACTGCGCCACCGGGGCGGCATGGAAGGATCTGAAGTAGTGGTGCTGGCGTAGAAAATATTTTCCTGGAAGGCATTTGGTTTCCTGATACCCATCGAAGGACATCTGAACACGTCAGCGTATGTGAATATCGTTGTCGACTAGGTTCATACCTTCATGGCTACGGTTTATCCTCAAACAGATGTACACGTCCAGGTTGATAACGCCCCGGCTCACAAGTCTCGTATCGTCACCGAATGGTTCCAGGAACATGCCTACAAGTTTTCCTTGTTTCAATGGCCTGCAAAGTCCCCGGATTAGAACCCACATTAAGTATCTCTATGATGAGGTGGAACGGTCTGTTTGCTGCGAGACTGTGCTGCCGTCTAGTCTTTTGCAACTACGTCGCTCTACCATTTCTGCATGGTGCAACATTCCTGCACGAAGCTTCCAGCATTTGGTATGTTCCCTGCCCCAAAGAATTCGGGCTATTCTGCAGGCCAAGGGCGTCGCAACACGTTACTAGGTAGGTGTACCTAACAAACTGGTATTTTAGCAAATATTTCGGTATCATTATTCCTTCAGTACTGCCGAAGTCGTCCATCTAATATGTGTGCTTCAGACATTTCGACTGGAGGTTTGGTAACTATGCTATTATATTTTTCTCCTTTTGATTCAACGAACACCATGAGAATCTAAGGTTAGAAGTCTTTCGACCTTAATTTAGAGCCAATGATTCCACGAAATGATAAGAGTTATCTCCGTTGAAATGGAAATAATATCCGTGTCTTTTCCAAGATTAAGACCCCAGGCATAGCATACGAATCTCCAGAATCTACCCGCTGGAAAATTAATTTACCACTGAAACGTTATCGTATTTTGAGAACATCGTTTTGTCAGGATAGTTTGAAACCTTCTTTCTTATACAGTTTTCCATAAAGAAGAATAAAATTATAGCTACCAGAACCTATTCAAGGTGGGAATGATCCGCCTTTCAACAAGCATAAGACGAGGACATTTCTAGTTATATCCGATAAGTTTAGAAGTGAGTGAGCAGAAGAAGGCCCGGATCAGTGAGATAAAACAGCGCTGTTTACGCTTCGGAAATAGCACTAAAAACGTATGCCTCGGAAGGAAATTGTACGCATATTTCACTTTCTCTTGTCTAAAGGGGATTCAGTATAAGTTTGATAAGTGATCTTTTCGTCGCAATCGCAATATAAAAATATTTGTTTAGTGCCAGCGTTTTTCTGCTATAATGCTTCTTCTGTAAGCAGTATGACAGTTGATGTTAGAGAGCAGTCATATCTCAGACCCTCTAAGCTTCGTTCTGATGTTGCTTACTTTACTTACCAGTGCCTTTTTTGTCCTTTACCTAAAATTTCGTGTTGACAAATTGCATTGAATTGTTCATTCGTATCGATTTTTACCTAATGTCGAACTTCTGACCACGGTAAGAGTACCCTTCGTAGATTAATGAGATAATTGTAACCAAAAAAGGGGATCATAAAAGAATTAACATTCATTTCTTGGATTGCGTAAAGGGTTTATTCGGTTAAAGACACAGTGCCTCTATACTTCAGTGTAGTGTAGTGCAAAGAGGTGTTTATGCTCTTGAAACTTCAAGAGTAGGGCGCGAAATCTCATTGACGTAGTAGAAATGAGCGTCTTCATCTCAGGAGACAATTACCCCGATGAAGAAATAGAACTGAATTGATTGAGGACCGAGCTATCCCAAAAGAAAAAATTCAGAAGGCGAAACAGATTTTCGTCACCGGGGACCAATAATCTAATGTGAGTTTTGACCCACAGTGGCTGTTTGGCGGTGAGAGGGCGCGAACCTAAGATGTTTCATCCCTACGTCGCGAGCCCTAACCGCTAGGTCATCTTGCATATTGAGCAGATACTCCATGTGCTTAATAAGTTTCGAATGTGACGACCCTGACGCACTTCAAGGAGCGTCCGTACGTCTAATAACAGTTTGGTATAGTATGGGGACGCGGAAAAGGGTTTCATTCCCTGACCTAGGATTGTCAACAGTCTTGATTTGATCTGTTTCATGGATTTAATAATGTCATTTGGAGCTGACGTGCTTGGGATATGACAAACGTTGATGCAGACCAAGGAAGAGCGGATGCTCCTCAAAAGATGGCAGGCATTGGCTTATCAAATTCACGGGGGGGGGGGTGAAGCTTTCTTTGTATTATACAGGTTGAGAACCACATACATGAGCAATGGCCCGCTTCTCCTCTTCATAAATTACTTAAAGAAGATTTATGTCTAATCATAGCAATCTACACTGTGCTGAATGAAACGCGACCACAAGAAATGCGCTACTATACTTGTGTCGAAAGCATACATAAATATTTTTCGCTTCTTAGAATTTGTTTTTATTTTACACTGCTGGCCACCCAAAATGCAACACCAAGAAGGAAGCATCCGATTGGCCTGAAATTCGCAGCATGCGTCGCCCGCGAGAGGACATGAAAACGATTAGCATTGCAGGGCATATGCAAATCATGTGCGCCCGACACGCCACCGAGAAGCACCATAAGAAGGGTGCACAGAAAGCTGTGTGTAAGTAGTGGAAGTATGTAGTGTAGCCGGACCTGTGCGTGGGAAGCTTCCTGATGCCTCGTCGCAGAATACGGTAGTCATTCCAGCACGTTTCGAAGTTCGTCAGAGCACGAATAGTGGCTTATCGCGACAGCGGTTTATCGTACCGAGACATCGGCGCCCGTGTGGGACAATATCTAGCCACAGTGAGGTGAGTATGGATTCGGTGAATGCAGGAGGGACAGACAGACCGACGTGAGCGATTGCCGCAGCCGCTGCGCACCACCGAACGAGAGGACCGGCATGTTGTGCGGCAGGCACAACATTGCTCCGATTACCATTGCCGTTGCACCACCGGCGAGTGCGGCGGCAGTGGGCCGTTGAACGCCGCACCTGGACTACGTAATGGCACAACATTGTCTTCTCCGACGAATCCCGCTTCTACCTGCAACACCACGATGGTCGGATCCACGTGTGGCGGCACCGCGGCGAGAGACTGTATGACGCCTGCATTATGCATCGTCATACCGGTCCGTCGTCTGGCGTTATGGTTTGGGGCGCAATTGGATATGACACCCGCACTCCTCTGGTACGCATCGCCGGTACATTCAACAGCCACCGGTGAATCTTCGACGTTTTGGAGCCTGTATTCCTCCTTTACCTGCAGTACCTGCCAGCGGCCACGTTTCAACAGGACAATGCGCGCCCGCATGTGGCACGCTTCGTGCAACAAGTCTTCACGGCCCACCAGGTTTCACTGCTGCCGTGGCCCTCCTGTTCTCTCGATATGTCGCCCATATCGGGAGAACAGATCGGCAACCGAGTGGCCCGCCAAGCACCACTCGCGGCTACGCGTGATGAACTGTGGCAACGTGTGGAAGCAGCCTGGACCGACATACCCCAAATCCACATCCAAAGCCACTTTCGTTCGATGCCGCGGCGTGTAGCGGACGTTATTGTCAGCCATGGGGACCACACGAACTATTGATGTCTGCGTGTTCCGCAAGTCGCACGGGCCTGTAAGCTCAATCGTTTCATCTTTGTATCTGTTGTTATGTGTCCAGTAAATCTGGCTTTGCTATCTCGTGTCCTTCTTGGTGTTGCATTTTGGGTGGCCAACAGTGTATAAGACTTTTACGCATTCACGAATTATGGAAATTCGACGTTACGTAACCGTAGGATCACCTGTATGTAATTCGCGTGTTGTCGAGTAGTCAGGTTGTTAGAGAAATAACTTTTCTCCCGAGAAACAGTTGAATACTGGGAAAGACACGAATGTTATCCTTTCCCCTTCCACGGTAGACTCCGGATTAACCTCTCTGATCGAGAGTTGAAAGTGAAAGGTTTATATAGAAGTACCAATCTCTCGTTATATTTATGAAAAATAATAATGGTAATTAACGCATTAATTGTTGCAAATCAGTAAACCCTGGAAATCTCTCAAAAATCACCGGGAAACAGGTTGTGATTGTGTGTGTTTTCTTACAAACTTCTTAACAAATAATGAAGAGAATGCAAACGTTGAGTGTTAACTGAACCATCGTCAATATACCTCGAAAACGAAAAAGGGCTTTAGTTTTCAGTTTGATGACCCATATGAGCATCTACAATCAGGGAGAATGGCCTCCTCCTGTTTTAAAATTTACTGCCCCCGCTGCTCTGAAAAAGGGAGAGAACCTGTGCCATCAAAACGAAAACAATAATCATGTCGTCGTACCCGGAATTCGAAACAAGGCCCAGCAATACGAGAGGTTCTCCTTGAACGACAAGCAAAGAGAATCTATGTAATGACACACAACTTTAAAAGTGAGCACGTCTTCATATTTCTTCCCCTCGACAAAATATGAAAATCTCTCGAGAGTGTAACATAAATCTTGAATGTTGGATGACCGTGAAATTCCAGTTTGAGACGTTTCAAAAGGAATTTCATTCTCAAGAAACAGGCCAACTCAATCAACGTCTTTTGTGTTCGTACTACAGTTCAACGATTTCCTTTGTCATGTATCTGTCAGAGACGCATTCCACGCATAAATGGCTCACGTTGATGACGATAAATGTTGTTTTGACGTCACAGTATTGAGTGATTAATCGATTACCAAAAAGTCATTTTTTCCGCTTTTATAGCATCCTTAACTTTCTTCCTATGTAGTTTATTCCATCGCAGGTGTAGTCTTTTTCGACTTCCGTGACTTTTAAAGTAGAAAGTGGGCTGCGACGGGCACATCGGCCCTTTGTGGCTGCCTGGGTCGTCCCGTGGGTGCGACGTCGTAGGCTGCGGAACACCGGTCGAACAGTGGGCGGTGTCCGCGGTGCATTGACACCGGACTTGTTGTTCTCAAACTTTGATTCCTCGGATCTCAGTTTAATCTGACACGAACAGTAGAGTCAATTATCGGGAAATGAGAATTTTATCAGAAAATCGTTGGTGATTCTCAGAGAAACTAATGGATCTCGATTCCTAAAAGCTGTGCCCCCTCCCCCATAATATTACAAGTTTTTATAAACTGGAACTAAAAAAAATCTGTGACCTAATAATTATTTACTTTCGCAGAGCAGTGATTACCAAGGCTCACAGTATACCCACATATTATCTTCGATGAAAGGAATATTCATAGAATACTTAAAAAAATTGAACAAAATTGGGCAACTACAGATTATAAATTCTGAAATAAAAGTTTTAAAACCATGAACTAAAAGTTACTCCTCAAATGCAGTTGTGCACTTAACTTTTCGCGGTCGCTAAACATTTCTGAACACCCACATGTTATGTTTTACAAAAAGCATATTACATCCAGCGAACTTTAAAAATGAATATTTTATGAGAATAACTCACAGAAGAGAAGTTGAAGTTTGTAAAATGTGCCATAACCTAATCCCACTATTCAAGTCAGGCGATCCTGTTTACAACTGAATTGGAGCATGTGTTGTAAAAAAAAGATGAATTTTTTCTTCATTCTGCTGAAAGAAACTCTGACAAAACCAAATAGGTTAACAAAGAGATTAACTTCGTTAATAATACAGTGGGTGCCGTTATAACTTGCAGAGAATCTAATGAATAGGCCTACTATTTTTTAAAACCTCTAAAGTGGTGCAAATATGTCTTGCATTGGAAGCATTTGCAATTAGCACTCACCATTCCGCTTATTTGCTCATTTGCAACTATTTTTTTCTTGGTTTACCCACATAGCGTAAGTACCAGAACGACATATAATAAAGTTTTCAGAATGTTGCAAACCCTAAGGTGTTAAAGAATTACAGAAGATAACCGTAATTTAAAATCATCCTATATAAAATAGAAAAATAGTTTACTTCTCCGGAACACACACTTGTTGATTCGTTAGCAACTGGTATAGATAAGCGAATATTGCTCAACTCTTCAGCAAAAATATTAATATATTGAAGAATAAAACGTCAAGCATTTGACTTATAAACAAGGATTTCATAATAGACAAAAACTTCCATTAAGACGCAGTGGTGAAATAAATATTCTTCTTTCGGTAGGCGGACCACCATGAGCAGCTCTTAGGGCTACTTTCCTGATTTACGGCCACTGTTTCGGGAACACTAGCCATGCCTGATCTCTGACTCAGGTGACTAGCCAGAAATTAGTGCCTCTAACCACTCTGTCACCTGGGCTGTTAATATTCTTCAAGCACTGATAGAGAACCAACAAAGATGATTTCATATGTCAGCGTCCTAAAGTCACCGTGGAGACCTAAGCGTATAGGAGAGGAGCGATGAAGAAAGCTAAGCGTTACTGGAAGATCGATGCAGTGTCACCGCTAACATTAACTTCTCCTCTGAGTACAAGGATAATGGGACAGCCGGGGACTCCTGTCAAAAACGTAACTTCAATTTTTTCATTTTTTTTTGTTTGAAAGAAGTCCGTATTATTTATTCATTTTGCGACTCTCCCAACCATTTTTGCCGAATTAATTGAGGAAGCAAAAACAGAAATTGCCCCTTAAAGATTTTTGTTGCAAGGAAATCACATGCAATCCAGAGTGAGTGATCCATGTTAGGCTATATTGATGCTTTATCACGACGGCAGTTTAGGACGCTTAAATGCGAAATTACCACAACGTTTCCATTTCCACCTATCCTAAGATTTCGGTAAAGGAAATTTAGTACGATTTTTTCTTATCTTCGCTTCAAACTTTTTTCCATATTCTTACAGGATTCCTGTTTTATACAGCTAATAGTGTTTTTGGAAATCTGTCACCAAATCTGAAACGTTGCATCGCGGACTTTGTACACCCATAAATACACCCAGATATGTCTTCTTTCTTTGTTTCTTTCTTTTCGTTTTTTTTTATTGGCAGTTTAACTACCACCGTGAGGAACTCAGTGGGTTATAAGCAGTCGCCCGTCCCTAATTTAGGGTCACTGGTTCCAGGGAAGAGAGACAGCCAGTGCCGTAAGACAAACACAACATCCATGCCTCACCTGGATTCCAACCCCGAGCCATGTTGGAGGAATGGTCAGAAATCATCGCTTAAACCACTGCGCCACCGGGGCGGCCATCTTTCTTTCATTATGTTAAAGTGAAACACTTGTTTGTTTAAAGCAGTAAGTTTATATGCTGTATTCGTAATAATTTCAAACTCTGTAGAAAAAATTCTGGACCATCTCGAAACGGAAATTATGGGTAATACAGTGTTTAGTCTACACCAGTGGCGTATATAGCTGCGAGGACCAGAGAATGCACAAATACAAGTCAATTAGATATACACAAATAAAAGTCAATTATCATCGGTATTAAGATATGTTGATGCTTTCGCTGCGAAAAAAACAAGAAAGATGACACCGAATTTTCGGGTGTAATAAGCACGTCTTTTGAATCCGTTCTGACGCAAATTAAATTTATCAAAGCTATTCAAAGTCAATGGAACCGGTATGGAAGACAATATTATCTGACGGAAGAAAGAAGTTTTTCAATCGATTTTTAATCCCTCGGATATGGCTGTAAACGGAAACGTGAGCTTACGCTCTCTGGTTGCAGACTTGTGCGTTAAGAAAAAACATGAATTTATATGAGAAACATTTCGCACCGGAAACGCTCTCCAACATAGAAACAATTTTTCAAATCGGACTCTTAGAAATAGAGATATCGACAAAACTAAGATGTGACTTTACGTCCCCTGGTGGGAAACCCATGCATTATTTTAGGAAGAACGTATTCTCAACAGGTATATTTATATGAGCGGTATCGGTCCAAGAAAAAAAATTTAGTCGAGTTTTAAGGATCCCAGATTTTGCTACAAATACATCAGAAGCAGATATTAACACTCATGCCCCCTGGTAGCCAAACCATTCTTTACCAAGCATTAGAAATTATGTGAAAAATATTTTCCATCAGGTCTTGTATGCGATACAAGAAGAATTTTTCAAATCGGAATTTTAGAAGTAGAAATAACGCAGAAAACGCAATTTACCTTTGTGCCCACTAGCGGAAAGTCTAGGATTTACTTGAAAATTTCGAATTTATGGGGAAAACATTTCGCATCGGAAACACTATCCAACAAAGAAGGGATTTTTCAAATCGCACTTCTAGAAGTAGAGATATTGACAAAAATAAAATATACATCTACGCCCCCTGACGTAGAAACCATGCGTTATTTCAAGAAGAAAATGTTCCTGAAAGGTTTGTCGACATGAGTAGTATCAATCAAAAAAAGACTTTTTTTTTCAATCGAGATTATAGTAGCTCATAGTTTGCTGCAAATACATCAGAAGCGGAAATTGAGACTTATGCCACCTGGTGGTCAAACCATTTTTTACAAAAATTAGAAATTATGTGCAAAGGATTTCCCATCAGGAGCTGTATCAGGTGCAGAAAGAATTTTCCGAATCGGAGATTTAGAAACAGAGATATAGGGGGGAAGCAATTTACCTTTACGCCCCCTAGCGGAAAGTCTATGAATTACTTGAAAATTTTTGAAATTATGTGAAAAACATGTCACACTGGAAACACTATCCAACAAAGAAAGAATTTTTCAAATCGGACTCCTAAAGGTAGATATATTGACAAAAATAGGATATACATCTACGCCCCCTGGCGTAGAAACCATGCATTTTTTAAGAAGAAAATGTTTCTAAAAGGTTTGTTGACATGAGTAGTATCGGCCTACAAACGACGTTTTTTTCAATCGAGAATTTAGAAGCTCATATTTTGCTGCAAATACATCAGAAGCGGAAATTAAGACTTACGCCCCCTGGTGGCCAAACCATTTTTTTTACAAAAAATAGAAATCATGTGCAAAGGATTTCCCATCAGCAGCTGCACCCTGTGTAGAAAAAAATTTTCAAATCGGAGATTTAGAAGCAGAGATATAGGGGGAAACACAATTTACCTTTACGCCCCCTGGCGGAAAGTCTAGGAATTTCTTGAAAGTTTTGAAATTATATGAAAAACATGTCACACTGAAAACACTATGCAACAAAGAAGGAATTTTTCAAATCGGACTCCTAGAAGTAGAGATATTGACAAAAATAAGACATACATCTACGCCCCTGGCGGAGAAACTGTGAAATATTTCAAAAAGAAAATATTCCGAAAAGGTTTATCCATGTGAGTGGCATCAGTCCACGAAACAAATTTTTCAATCGATATTTTAGAAGCTCAGATTTTATGGCAAATACATCAGAAGCAAAAATTAACACTTACGCCCCTGGTGGCCAAAGTGTTTATTACCAAAAATTAGAAATTATATGCAAAAGATTTTCTATCAGGAGATGTATCCGCTGAAGAAAAAAATTAAATCGGAGTTTCAGAAGAAGAGTTATCGGGAGCAATGTAATTTACTTTTACGCCCCCTAGCGGAAAATATATACATAATTTGGAAAAGTAACCATATCTAAAATACTCTTCGACATAAATGGAATCGAAGGATAAAAGATTTTTTTTCAATCGGATGTTTAGAAGCAAATATGTGGAATAAAACGTATTTTTGAATTCGACATCATCTGCATTTACGCCCTCTAGCGGCGCAATTGTACATTGTAAAAAAAGACGAAATAAAAGATCATCATTCTCATATTTCAAGCTTCCCAATGCAAAAGGAATTTTTTAAATCGGACTAATAGTTGCAGAGATATCGTGGGTACAGACGGACTGACGGACGGACGGACAAACCGATAACATAAGCACGATCTTTTTTTACAAAAGACGTGCTAAAAACATGTGCGGATTCGCTTTTTTTGACTAAGAGGATCAGTCTGGCGACCAAAGACCAACGGAGCTTATCGTAACGCAACCAGCTCTTCAAGTCTTCGCTGTGTGATTCGAAGACTTTCGATTCGATCGCCAGCTAGCGTTTCCATGACAACATGAATGAGCGACTGAAATGGCCATTGCTTTGGTCAACGGTTCGCTCAGAAAAGAGAAAACTTAAACTTAGGACCACATTAGTCACTCTCATGCTCTCGCCCGTAACAGCACGTGTTTCGCGAGAGATGTTTCAGTTGTGTGAAGTGTCAATGAATTAAAATCTTCAATTCGTGGCTTTGTTGGATTCGGACAGTTTTGTTAAATTTTGTGAATTTTCCTGGACATCTACTGTCCGAACTTAAAGAACCTATGCTTCAAATTTTGATACAATTCGACTGAAAAATGAACTGAAGTTGTTTTATTCACTTAATGAATACAAAAAGAAATCAGTAAGAGACATTACTTGTTACATGAAATTGAATAAATTGGACATGGTGTTTAGCGAGGTGTACAATTTAGCAGACTTAATATTAAAGTTTCCATCAACAACTTCAACTGCCGAAAGACGTTTTTCTGCATTAAAAAGAATCAAGACATATTTAGAGGCATATCTTTGAGAAACTTGGCTGTTTTGTCAATAGAGAAAAACATTCTTTTTAAATATGAAAAAGTACTCGAAAGAAACTTTTTATGAAAATGTAACACTCAAGTTCACACAAAAGGAAAGAAGAATGGAGTTATTGTACAAATAAAGTATTCAAAAGATAAAGTGCTAAAATCCTGATCCTCATACTTATTTGGTATTATGTTAGCAATAGCATGTACCTAAAATTTACAAAAATTACTTCTATTACTTAATAACTGAAAAATAAACTTCGCAATTTAAAAAAAAAAACAGTACTGGAGGAAGTAGAGGAGGACGGGTGAAATAGTCCAGGTCTCAGACCCAAGATACGCCACAGAACTACACCTACAAAAATTTAACATCAGTTACTTATTAAATTGAAAGAACATGAAATTTTGCAGCCATCAGATCTGTACTCCACCACATAGACCAGTGTTTCACCATCTTTTTTCCATGGCGGAGCCATTAGAATAATTTCCGTATCGCGATGAACCCCTAACTACATGGGAGCTCATAACTTAATTTTTAGGAAGACACAAACGGAAATTTTAAATGCGAATGGCATGCTCAAACACTATTTGTTAATTTCTTCTGTGCCTTTCCTGTTATCTAACTGTATTTATCACACGCCCTCAAAAGATAAATATAACTGAAACCCAGGAGACTCAAAACTTACATAAATAAGACGAGTAAATGAAATCAGGCAGCATCATGGTTCAATAAGGAAATTTCTTTGTTACTCTTTCGAACCTTACGCCATTTGGTCTCTTGTGTTTCATGTGCTACCAAAACCCAACAATCCGTCAATCTATCATCAAGAAGGAAACAACACTTTCGAGAAAAAGTTTTGGAAGAAACTTCAAAGATCTGCTGCATGAATGACTGCTGCAGAGGATGATGTACTTTCATTTCGTCGTCTTTCCTACTTTTCCATTATGTATTATATGTACATATGTCCAAGGTGCTCAAACATGCAATGGGAAATTTCAATATTATACTCCTGTACTGTAAAAATTTCCAATTTTTCTAGTGTTGATTCTCAACGATTTTACTATTTTTACTACACTGTGACGTGCTACAGAGGTGAAAACATGTGTCAACACGATAAATCAGCAACTAGACATTCTGTCCGCGTAGCTCAGTTGGGAGAGCGACTTACTCCGGAGTGAGGGGACACAGACAAGTTTGTGTTTTCACAACGCGTAAACATATCCAGAAGTTGAACAAAAAATTGGAAATGATATTTAGTTCTTGCCACGGAAGTGCACATCTGTATATCTCTCAAGAACTGAAATGGCAGATTTCCGGGGTTGGTAAGTGCCCCCACAAAGGCGCTTGTACTACTTTATCTATGAAAATATTTTCGGCTCAGAAAACGATGATTGCTGGAAGACGCCAATTACGTTATTGTTGAATTTTTGCCAAGAAAATGTATGGGTTTGGAGTTGCGTTTAGCTCCAAATAATGTCCATGTAAGGCTTACTTACAGTGCGACACTGTTTTATTTGTTTCAGAGTTTAACGACCACTATGAGCAGCTCTTAGGGCCATAAGCAGTCGCTCGTCCCTAATTTAGGGCCACTACTTCCAGGGAAGAGACAGAGCCAGGCCACCCTAAAAGCACACCCCTAAGCTCAATCCTGGACTAGAACCCGGACCAATCTCAAGATTTCTTTCGGAATCCCTTCCGACGTCCTAAGGTGCCGTGGTTGAGTAATACTGATATAGACTATGAATCTAAAATCTGAAGATAAAGCAATGTTACGGTGTGCATGAATTAACTGAATGTGGTTAAAGTTCGGCACGTGAATTTTCTTTTTCCTTTCTGACTGTTCTTTTCTTGAGAAGAAATTGTTTATTCAAACTCAGGAAAACATTCTTCTGTTGGAGGAAATAGTCATACAGTATATGCCTACGTTTGTGTGACGTTACAATTTGATAAATGAACGAAGTTGCGTTTAAGTAATTTATTATCATCGTAGGTATGAAGTACTCGTGCAAATACCATCATGCGCCGTGTATAACGTAATTGTATTTCCGCTGTAACTTAGTCCTTACGTCAGTAATTACGTTATGTGTGCTAAAGTCAATGTAATATTAGGTAACTTCAAGGTTTCCATACACATTACAAGAAAGAGGTCAATTGTAGTACTTACAAATGAGTTTATTTTGCTTGCATGGTTTGTACTCCACACTCACATCGGTTTATGGGTGTACTCAATACAGTATCAGTGATTTAACATCCAATCGCAGTATAACAGCACGTCTATCATCAATAACATCAATCCCCATAAACAACCGCTGCATTGCCTTTTTATCTATCGCTCTTATCCGGCCACACATACGCCACTCGTTTCGACCGCAGTATTGCCAACATCATTCTCGTTTGAGGGAAAAGATATAACCTTAAGGTTTGAAAATATCTAAGAGAACAAATTCAAATTTACATAGAAAAAGAAACTCAAAAGGAAAGTTAAAATAGAATATACGTTACACGTGATAGTGGGGTTCTTTGATATTGGAACATCATTTTCATTACATACACTCTTTGCAAAAAAAAAAAAAAAAAAACGAAGCACCCAGAAGGTATCGTCCAATTGAGATGAAAATTCGTATGTGCAATGCATATGTATAAGAAAGGAAATGTTTGTAATTCCAGAGCAGTTGGGCCATTTCTTCGGATAAAACAGCTACACGAGTGGAACAAGTCAGTACGTTGTAGCACCACCACCGGCTCGGACACAAGCGGTTATGTAGTGTGGCATAGACTCATACAGTTCACGGATACTGTCCTGAAGTACAGCTTGCTAGATGGTGTCCAAATTGTGGGCCAGTTAGCCGACATTCCCGGATGGGCTTAGGTGGAGTTCCAATACGTCCCAAAAATGTTCGATGGTTGAGAGGTCGGACGATCGGGCTGGCCATGAAAGGGCATCGTTACGGTGGCAGGCCTGGGAGAACTGTGTCGTGTATGGCTGCTGAAAAATTAGTCGGCAGTGCTGCGGCAGGAATGGCAACACAACAGGTCGTAGAATGTCGTCGTTGTACCATTAAGCCCTAACTGTTGTACGGAGGACTACCAAAGTTGTTCGGCTATCGTAAGAAATGGCTTCCCAGACAGTCGATTCCGGTGAGCCGTCGTTCCACGGTAAAGTCAGAATTCGTGCACTGGCCGGCTCGTCTCCAGACACGTATGTGCTGGTCATCGGCGCCAAGTGCGAACTGTGACTCATCACCGAAGACAACACGATACCACTGGACTCTATCCCATGTAGATCAGGCCCGACACCACTGCAACCGGTGCCGGTGATGCTCGCTGGTCAGTGGTAGGCAGCGAAATGGCCTCCTTGAATGTAGTCCCTATGCCGCAAGTTGTCCGGCAACGGTCCGGATGGCCACTTCCGTACCTGTAGACGAAGCAACATGGCCACGGATTGTTGAGAGCGACGAATTTGGTTCTGTTCGGGAGGCTTTCGCAATCGCTCGATCCTCGCGTTCTGTCGTTGCCCTCTGCCATCCAGTGCCAGCGTACATATGAGTTGTGCCCTTCTCGACCCATTGGCGCCAACATCGTTCGATTGCCGCGTAGCTCCAATCCAAATGCCAGGAGATACGGCGACTTGACTAACTGGCTTCTTTCAGCCCAACTACACGTCCTCTCTGAGACTCGTTCAGTGTTTATATTTTGCACGAATCCGACGTCGAGGGATCCTCACAGTCCATGGTGGTTAATACAACAGAAATCCACTGTCATAATTGTTCCTGCATGCGAGCTTAGCCCTTGATATGCCTTCCTCGACACGCGGTTTCCGTGCGCTGTTGCTGGCAGCTATTTAGTCATTGGCCGCTATTTTTTTTTTAATTTGCATATTTGGCCCTGAGGTACTTGGATGCAGAATTTCATCAGGACCGAACGACTTTCTCGGGGTGCTTTGTTTTGTTGTTGTTATTTTTTGTTTGCCAGGTAGCGTAAGCACACGTACATTCGGTTTACTAATGATTCTTACAGTACTATTTTTCTGGAAATGCTTCAACTTGCCGGCCAGCTGCAGGACGTGGACACTGGCAATGTGCAGAAGCTACACTACCTCACCAGAAAAGTAATATCACCCAAGAGATGTTACAGATGAAAGTGTGTCGCACTACTGAGGTGACTCATTGGTCAAAATGGTAAGCTACAGTGAGTAACCACGCCTTACCGATGTAGTTCAATCGGTAAAACAGCCTCTCTGAAGTTGGAAGATGTGGTTTCGAATCCCACAAACGGCAGAAAGAACTGATCGCTATATTGGCGCACGAATGTTAAAATAAATCTCCTAGCCCTGAGGTTCGAAAAAAAAATGTGTGATGCTTCTTCCACACATCGTCCGGAATTAAAAAAGATTCGAAAACAATGTGTGATGCTTCTTCCACACATCGTCCGGAATTAAAAAAATCGAAAACAATGTGTGATGCTTCTTCCACACATCGTCCGGAATTAAAAAAGATTCGAAAACAATGTGTGATGCTTCTTCCACACATCGTCCGGAATTAAAAAAAAATCGAAAAAAATGTGTGATGCTTCTTTCACACATCGTCCGGAATTTAAAAAAAATCGAAAAAAATGTGTGATGCTTCTTTCACACATCGCATCGTCCGGAATTAAAAAAGATTCGAAAAAATGTGTGATGATTCTCCCACACATTGTCTGGAATTAATAAAAAATCCTTTTTTTACAGTGAGCTCCTTCCAGCATGGTTTATCGGCGGACCGGAAATACACGACTTCGGGCCCCCGCCTTTCTCGGGGGCGGGGGATATATATGTGAAGTACTGTTGAGGTGACGCACGAGTGAAAGACGACAAGTTGCAGCGATAAGCCTTGCGGACGTAGTTTAATCAGTAGAACAACCCCACGTTTGCTGTAGAAAAGCTGTAGGCTAATGTAGATGACGATGAATTTACAGATTAGAATGATACATGTAAAAGAATCCTCACCACAGGAATTTTTGACGGTGAGTAACAGTAAGTTCATGAATGATCTCGACATCTTGTCTGAAAATGGTCTTTGGCAGCAGTAAAACAAAGAAATGATTTCTACTAATGCAATCTGTTGCTACAGGAAATCGGTCCTTGATATCGTCAAGAGTGAGGATGCACTACAACCTGGTCTAACTTCCTGCTACTAACTCATTTAATCCCTTGATTCTGTACGTTCGGAGTCGCATGTAAAATTTACCATTTTAATCTTAGTCCTCACATTTTTATGACACTTTTATTTATTTTACAGTTCTTTTTCTGCTGCAGCGTTGTTGAACTCATAGGTGTGGCTGTTGCGAATCATCTTTTTTTCCATTAAACTCAGCTAGGTCTTGCGTCATCTCTCTTTTTGAAAAATTTCCGTCACATGTTTGTTTAAACTATTCTCCATCAGTTCCATTTTCCTGGAAGCTCCATGTTTATAACTTCATATTTCATGTAGTCTTCATTTATTCTTAACATATGTCCACGCCCCTTCAATTTTCCTTTCTTGGGGCTTTCTTTGAAACTTCTGGTGCTTTATCTGTTATTCTTATCTTTTCATTTCCAATGCTATCATTTGCAGTGACACAGCATATACATGCAGCATGTTCATTTCTGCAAACGTTCAGGCTTTTCGTCGTACGTCTAAGCGCTGTGCAGTATTCCTACTCTCATCAACACTGATAAAAGCACCTTTACAATCTGTGTAACTGGTCAAGAAATGCAATACGTTCTTAACATATTGGTAGAAGGTATTGAAGTTTGACATCGAGGAGGCATCCCAAAATATAAGGGTCGCCCAAATGAAAGTAAGACTCGTGTAATAGCGTCATTGTATAATTACACAGAGACACTTATTTGGGCCGGTAGATGGTGTGTCATGTCAGGAAGCATGCTGTTATCGGCGGCACGTGTCAGTGTGCTGTTTGCACGTACGGAGGCAAGTTGACTACGTAGTGTCGTGACACGGATTCGTCCAAACAGGCCCAGCTGGCAGTTATGCACATTTTGACGGCAGAAGGTATTAGTGGAGCCGAAATTTATTGTCCTATGAAGGATGTGCATGGGAATGAGTGTCAGTCACGGTGTACAGTGCTCCGCTGGTGTAGTGAATTTCGTAAAGGAGGACATGCCGAGACCTGGGCAAGCACACGTAGCCATCACCATGGAATCGATTGCTGCCGTGGACAACCTTGTGAAGGAGAATCGCCGAATCACCACCCGCGAGCTTACTGCAACATTGTCCGTGAGTAAGGGAACTGTTAACACCATTCTCTATCGCCGATTGGGATACAGTAAGGTTTGCGCACAATGGGTCCCCAAGCATCTCCAGGAGGAGCAGAGGACTCGGCGAATGTGTGCTTCCCTGGAGCATCTGTATCGTTACCACGTAGAGGGGGGACAATTTCTTTCCAAGATTGTGGCAGTAGATGAAACTTGGTGCCACCACTTTGATCCGGCCACAAAACGGATGAGTATGGAATGGCGGCATCCCAACTCTCCACTCCCAAAAAATCTCAGTCCTCTTTAAGATCTGGAAAAGTGATGCTTACGGTTTTCTTCGATGAGAATAGCCCATTGCCGTTGGATTGGCTGGACGCAGGCAGTACGGTCAAGGCAACCACACACTGCAATACGTTACGCAACCTCAAAACGGCTACCAAGCGTAAGCGACCCGGCATGTTGTCAAATGGGGTTATTCTGCTTCACGACAACGCACGCCCACATGTGGCGACAGTGTGCCAAGATTTGCTACGGAGCTTCCGCTGAGAGGTCCTCGACCATCCCCTCTATAGCCCCGACCTGTCGCTCTGTGGCTACCACATCTTCGGGCCACTGAAAAAAGCTCTCAAGGGCCGCCGGTCCTCTAACGACGCTGAGGTCCTGAACGCAGTTGAAAACTGGTTCCACAGCCAACCACGGACGATCTTCTCTCAGGGTATCCACAATCCCGTGCTGCTGCCATGGGACACTTACTCGAACTTACAAGGCGACTGACTATGTGTAGCGGGTATGTAGCCCATGTATCACTCTTACGACCTGTATGTTCCCATACTCCAACCTATAAACCCTTACGGCAAAATACCGACAGTCTCAGTTTCATTTGGGCGACCCTTATAGGTTACGCTGTAATAACTCTTGCGATGATTCAGTTCACATTTCTGTTTCTCTAGGAATGTATCTGTCTCACGCTAAAGCGGCACTCGTGGCGAACTTACGGAAATTCCATATTGTAGGCTTCATGAATAGACCCTCATCTACCACCATTTGTTTGCACCAGCATGCAATATTTTATTTCTGCTTGCTTCATCGGTACGCCTATCACTGTCGTACATATTGCTTTGCAGTGTAGAACCAGGGTGAAATAAGGTCTATATATGAGAACTAGACAATGGCCCATCTTAAGACCGGAACATTTCCATACACATCTAGTATACTTCAACTCAGAGCAGTCATGCTGTTGATAAAAAGATCTGAATTTGTTTGTTTGATTATTTATTTTTATGGATTTAAAGACCACCATGAGAAACTCTACGTACATATCCCGATCACCATGAGAAACTCTATAGCAGTCGCCTGTCCCTAATTTGGGACCAGTGGTTCCACGAAAGGGAGAGAGTCAGTGCCGTAAGACAAGCGCACCCCTATATTTCATTCAGCACTCGAGCCCGGGTTCAACTTGGACGAGTAGCCAAAAATTAGCATCTCTGACCACTCGACCAGCTATTAGATTTTTGAATGAAAGAACTATGCTTGGCCATAGTTTTCGAGGTACAAATGCATTGGTTTCAAAGTCGCTTCTGTTTCAAGGTACGCTAAGTTTGAGTGAATTAGAATACTAAATGATCCTTCACGACCGGCACTTCAATTGAAAAAGGTCTGAATAAATCTTCGGACATTTTTTGGTCAAATTGCCGGTCTCCTAGCAGGGAGAGCAGTCCTGTCGTACTTGGAATCAGGCCAGATATTCAGCTCCCAGATACAGAAATCAACTGAAGAAATAATCCAAAAATCTGTATGGAAATGTATTGAAGCATTTTTTTTTATTTAAAATAAATTCCAGGTTTAAATTACACTTAACGTGAATACTGCATCATTCTTCAGAGGAGCACTTTCGCCATCGTCTTTGCTGTTCTTGAGCTACTTCTTGCTTTCGCTGTACAGGGGTTTTCATATTATTTTCAGTTTAACAATAAAAATTTTAAAATAATTTATTGAAAAAAAGAAAAAAATTGCCAACTTTTCAGAGGGGTCCTAAGAATCAAATAATATGTTCGCTGCGCTGTTTTGGCCGTCAGTCGCGTTTACTACGAAGTCCTTTCTTCTGCGTATGATTCCAACTGTTCTTACTTTGAAAGCCAGTTTATAAAAAAGAGACTCATGGCAACAGAAATCCATTAAAACAAAACGGAACAGGAAACCCTATCGTAATATAAATTCTATCAGCTGATATCTCCGTAGACACCACTATAACAGATAAATTACATTAGCATTACTCCTCAGAATACCCAAAAAAGTGGAATACAAAAAATCAAGTATGATTTCAGTGAAAGTCATGAATTTCTGTAGACAATGAAGCTCTGGGTATAAAACACTTCTTTAGATTTAAAATGGTATAACGGTTCAACGGATAAACAGCCATAATCGCAACGGAAATTTTATATTCAAAATAAAACACCAGTGTTTACGTTAATATTAAAGATACTGATTCGCAGCTACTTCATTCATGACGTCAGCGTTACACACAGATTCCAAGATCACTGCGTAATATTTTCGATATGTGATACATTTTTTCTCTAGAATCATGCTTCAAAAGAATTAGTTAAAAAATATCGCCCACGCAAGCAGAATATTGAGTAAATCAAAAAAATAAACTGATAATTTTCGGTAAAAATGATTCATTTTTATTCTTCACGTAGAAATCAAAATATGAATGAATTTAGAGATAAAAATAAGAGAATAAAAAATCAGAAAAAGAAAATCTGATGGAGAAAAAACCTTAAAGGACAGAATGCTTTTTATTTGTAAACGCACCCATTGAGACAGAATAATAGACACGTACGTGCCTACTAAAAAAGATGGAGGAGGAGTTAAACCTGGATGGTTTTAAAAATAAGCTTTTAAATTGTGCATAAAGCGTGTTTACTTACATTTCCGAGCCTGGCCACTTTATCCTGAAATTCTGCATTGCAAGGTGTCATCATCTTTGCCCAGTGTCTTGACACTGACATTCAGGCAAGAACGATTTCTGTGTCAAAGTAAAAAAATGTCACAAGCATCACTTTTGTTTTCCGCTCCTGTATTTGCGTCAACAGTCATCGATAGGGAACTATTTTTGTTCTTTTAGTTGGGGCCACACACGCTCTGCGATTCACTGCGGTTTGAACTCAATAATAACGTACAGGATCAAAGGATTAAAAAATATTAAAAAATTGCCTGATTATCCCAAGTATACCTCTGACGAAAGATGGTTAACTTGCTTTGTGTGATAGATAAGTCTTTAACAAAATTCATTGTTTTGGCTCTGTAGTTATCATAGTTACTGAGATAAAATTTACGTTAGAAAAGGCTACAATACGGAAAAGTTCAGAAGGGTTCTTGTAAAACGTCTACCTCAGACGGAACAAAAAACTTTCTTTTTGGATTTGAAAGACATTATTTGGCTTAAAAAAAACTTCAAATTTTTGAATTACTTTTTAAGTTTCGGGCTGGAGCCTTTAGAGATCTGAAATCCTGTCCTTCTTTTCGTTATTCCAAAAAGTAATGCTGTAGTTCTTCAGTATTTTTCGTTAACTTTCTGATAACTGCTATATTTTCGAGAAGATGTTTTTCTGCGTCTGTAATAACTTTGAAGAACTTAGCAGTATGTTTCTCTATAGAAGTTACTGAAAGCTAAAAAAAGTTGAGTGATCTTTCTAAAATGTATTTCATCAGAAGTAACATAATTTATAACTATTCATGATGGCAGAATGCTTGCATGACTAAAAATTAGAGTTGTGAAACCCTTACTCCTGGGTTTATCATTTATTCTGATAACAATGCATCAGTACAGCTTCAAGTGAAAGGCATAAATATCATGGCTCAAGTCTATAGTAAAATCGTATTTCGTTCATCGTTGTGTTGAACTTATCAGGTTCTTTTTTTACGTTAACCCTGAGCTGACAAGAAACTTTTTTTAAAGGGAGACATAAATTTGGTTGCCCAGAGCTCAACGTAAGTTGAAGTTAAATATAGCGAAGTAATTCAAGAATTTTCCCCTCTTGGTTAGTGTTATCGCTGAGTAAAGTTTAAAGTGGAACTTTCGTGTAAATTAAGGCTCTACGAGACCCGCCATCTTGTATTGCTGCCTTCTCTTGTTAACCAACGGGCAAGCGTATTTCACAAATTCCTCGGGCAATTTTGCACATTTTGGAACACCGTTTGTGGCTAACGTAAGATATATGATAAATAAAGAGTTCCCTGGTTTCAGATTTTCATTTTGGACTCTTTTAGTATTTTTTATTAATTAATAAAACTAGGAAGACGCCTTGGCACGACTTTCGCTGCAGATAAGAAATGGAGGGAAAGGTCAATAAAAATTCTGAAACCAGAGAACTCTTTATTTATCATATATCTTACGTTAGCCACAAACGCTGTTCCAAAATGTGCGAAACTGCCCGAGCAATTTGTGAAATACGCTTGCACGTTGGTTAACAAGAGAAAGCAGCAATACAAGATAGCGAGTCTCGTAGAGCCTTAAATAGAAAAATCTTGCCAGAGATATCCCCAAAAAACTTTGAAAAGGCGGGCTAAGAAGTATTTCCACTAGTCAGGAGGCAGCGAACACAGAGCAAGAACCTACCGTAACCGGGAATTGTACAAATCCAAATGCAAAATACTGTTCAGCTACTGCAAACATGACATTTTGCAAGACAATAAGTTCAACTAGTATTATACCAACAGCTGCATTGCAAATGACAAAAACAGCGTTATCGCTCCGGTGTCTGAGTGCTGTGATACACTGACTTCTGACCATTCGGCCTAGGTTTCAATCCCGGAAGAAGCATGTGTGATGGCCTAAATGACCACTAATAGCCCTCAGAGTTGCTCATGGCTGTCTTTAGACAAAAAAAAATTAAATTCCGAAAACTTAAAAAATAAAAGATACCAGAGAAGGCAGAGCCAAAAAAATATAAGAACATAAATTTTGTTTAGTTAACCAAGACAAGATGATGGAGAAAAAAGAACATGAAAACAAAACAAAGTAAATTGGACTGCCTGGCTATTCAGAGAGAAGGTTATTTATCTATTTTTATTTTTTTTTTTGAGAAAGTTACTACAGCACATTTTCAACAACATATGTTCAGTGGTGGACTGATGTTCCATAAACGGCCCTAGAAGCTGATTTTGATCAGTTCACTTTTGAGGGAAATTATCATGTTACCCCATCCCTTAAAAAAAGGACGGTATATCAGCATCACCGTTTAAACATCTTTTCAACACAAGTCTACGAATCATTGCAGGTTTTTGTATTGAGGCAACAAAGATATTTAACAACAATTTACCCATTTTCCTAGACCACAGCTCTAGTAAAATTCAGTGTACGGAAAAAAATTACTTCCTTCACGGAGAAGCTACAGACAAGATACGTTCTTTGAGAGAGACCGTCGAAGACTTCATCCCATCATTATGAATATTATAGCTTTAACTGAATTCGAAATTTGTAACAGTTTCTTCGCCTTTAGTGAGAACGGTAATCCAAATTGCGCCAAAAATTAATTTCTTTTTCAAGACTTACCTATCATTAATAAAATAATTACAAAAAAATATTTTGAGAAAATTTAAAATGTATAGAATTGCAAGAATTTCATTGTAAATTTATAAAGCGAGAGTAGTTTAAGAATACGAAAATTAATTTTTAGAACGTCTTTTGTAAAATAAGATCGTGCTTGTGTTATCACTTTGTCCATCTGTCTGTCTGTGGACACCATATCTCTGCAACTATAAGTCCGATTTGAAAAATTCCTATTGTATTGGGAAGCTTGAAATGTGAGAATGATGATTCTTGTATTCAGAATTTTCCGATTCAAAACTTCGTCCCTAGAGGGCGTAAATGCAGATGGTATCGAATTCAAAATACATTTTGTTGCATATATTTGCTTCTAATTATCCGATGGAAAAAATTCTTTCTTCCTTTCGATGACATTTATAACAAAGACTATTTTAGGTGCAGTTTATTTTTCAAGTAACGCACAGACTTTCCGCTAGAGGGCGAAAAGTTAAATTATCTTTTCCCATATACCTCTGCTTTTAAAACTCCGATTTGAAAATTTCCTCCCGCATTGGATCCAGCTCCTGATGAGAAATGTTTTGCATATAAGTTCTAATTTTTGGTACAGAACTGTTTGGCCACCAGGGGGGGGGGCGTAAGCGTTTATTTCTGCTTCTGATGTATTTGCAGCAAAATCTAAGCTTCTGGTAATTCGATTGAAAAAACTATTTCGTAGGCTGATATCGCTCACCTCGAAAAACCTTTCGAGAATACCTCCTGCTTGAAATAGCGCATATTTTCCCCGCTAGGGGCGTAGAGATATATATCTTATTGTGGTTGATATCTTTGCCTCTAAGAGTCCGATTTGAAAAATTCCTTGTTTGTTGGACAGCGTTTCCGGTGCAAAACATTTCATATATAATTTCAGAGTTTTCGAGTAAAGCATAGATTTTCTGCTAGGGGGCTTAAAGTTAAATTGCGTTTTCCCCGATATCCCTTATCCTAACACTCCGATTTGAAAAATTCTTCCTCCATCGGATACAGTTCCTGATGCGAAATGTTTTGGTAATAATTTCTAATTTTTGATAAAAAATGATTTGGTCACCCGGGGTGCGTAAGTGTTTATTTCTGCTTCTGATGTATTTGCAACAAAACCTAAGCTTCTGAAATTTCAATTGAAAGAATTCGTTCGTGGACTGATACCACTCACCTGGAAAATATTTTCAGAATATTTTCCTCTTAAAATAATGTGTAGTTTTCCGGCCAGGGGGCGTAGATGTATATCTTATTTTTGCCGATATCTCTGCTTGAAAGAGCCCGATTTGAAAAATTCTTTCGTTGACGGAGAGCGTTTCCGGTACGAAATGTTTCTCATATAATTTCAAATTTTTCTTAACGCACTAGTTTGCCACTTGAGGGTGTAAGTTCACGTTTCCGTTTACAGCAATATCTGCGGGACTAAAAACCCGATATAAAATAATTATTTTTCGGTCAGATACTACAAAAATTCGGTGTCATCTTTCTTTTTATTTAATTACTTTCAAATGGAAAAAGTATTTTTGCTGTAGCTGAAATAGAATTTCCCAAACAGTAGTTCAAGAGTTCCTGTTAATTGTAAAGTCCAAGAAGTTGTGGATCAGATGCAGATCTCGTTAGAAATATATATATATATACTGTATACATATACAGGATGCATAGGAAAGTGTCTTTAGCCTGGAATAACTTGCGAACGGAGAGAGGTACAGTTATGCAAGTGAGATAACGGTATAGTAAAGTGACTACGCCCGATAGAAAGCAACCAATAGCAGCGCCTCTAGTGGCTAAATGCGGAAGTTAGCCATTGCAAATCGAAAACGAAAAGCGATAGAGCAAAATTTTCAATTCAAAGTTGTAGAACATTAATTAATTAGTACAAAACGACATTTTTTTACACGGATAAGATAAATTGTCGCCTGAATACCCTAAAATGTGCGAAATCGATGCGCGATCTTTTGTGTGAACGTTTGAAGGGAACAGGCATAGATATGAGCAAATACACACAATTTATTGCATATATGCGTACTTATGTCAATACAGTTTGATGACGTCAGACAAAACAAAAACAAAAAAGGCAAACTGGCGCACAGTGATAAAAAGTTAATGTCGAGTATGTTCGAAAAGTTCGCCATTGCCCACGATACACATTTGTATTCGTGAAAGAACTCTGCATGCACGTTCCTCAGCATGGAAGGTGTCACACTATTACAAGCATCTGTAACAGACTTGTAGGCGCTGTTGCATACACCTGATTTTTTACGTAACCCCAGAAATTCAAGCTCGCCATTCTCACACAGCGTACGTAGACCTAAACTTCTGATCAGGGTACATCCTGCTACTGGTTTTTATATCGTAGGTACGGTACAACGTCACAATCTGCATTTGCATACGGCTACATTTGCGAAATGTGAATATGCAGATTCGAATCGTCGCGCATCGATTTTGGACATTGTAGGGTATTCAGGCGATAATTTATCTTATTCGTGTAAAACAAATGTCGTTTTGTACTAATTATTTGACGCTCTACAACTTTGTTATTGGAAATTTTGCTCTATCTCTTTTCGTTTTCGATTTGCAGTGGCTAACGTCCGCATTTCGCCACTAGGAGCGCTGCTATTGATTGCATTCGATCGGGCGTAGTCGCTTTACTATATCGTTTTCTCACTTGCATAACTGTACCTCTCTCCGTTCGTTAGTTATTTCAGGCTAAAGGGACTTTCCTATGCACCCTGTATATACGTATACATATAAAAAGCACCAAGCAACACAATTTTACCGTAGCTGATCCCTAATGCATTGATCCCCACAATGAATTTCGAGTTTCTGCCCCAGACTATTGGTCGCATATTTAATTAGATTGTACTGATTATTCAACTGCAACTGTTAAAAACGGACGGAAGTAGAGGATATCAGCCCAAAGGGACGGGACTTAAATTTGGAACTCGCGAAAGGGGAAGGGGAGGTACCAAAACTGTGTTTGGCTGAACAGAACGTTTGCTACGCAGGTTGTTTTTCTTTTCTTTGAAGTAGTCGAAGGAGTATGACTTGGTTTCCTTCTACAAGAATATGGAAATACAAGCATATATTTTTTTTTCTTGAATTAGCATTAAGGCCTACCGGCTCAGAATAAAGCAACCCGGGTCGCGCCTGCATACGTTAAATAGACGAGGTAGGGTTACAGGCGAGCTCGAAAACTTCAATCAGGGAAGTTTACTGAAGCTTCTCCCTGAATTCCAAAATTTTTAGAGTAACTTACTTTTCCAGTTTATTTTTTTCTTTTTTTTTCCTACATGTCCATACTTCAATGGCAAGTTAACGTTCTTTTTTTTTTCTTTTTTTTTTTTTTTTTTTTTGAGGGGTTAACGACCACCGTGAGCAACTCGATCGGATATTAGCAGTCGCCCGTTCTTAATTTAGGGTCAGAAGTTCGAGGGAAGGGGAGAGAAAGCGAGAGAGCCAGTGCCGTAAGACAAACACTACATTGCCTCACGGGATTCGAACTCTCGGACCCATCTCGGACGATTGGTGCGCCATTGGAGCGGTAAAGTTAACGTTCTTGTAGCCTTCTAGAAGGATCTATAATTGATATCGAATCTTTCCTTTTGTGATATTTTGTTACTAGGATATTCCGATGTTCTTTGCGTTGTTAGAGCAATTTTTCCCAAAATGTCGGTCGCGAAAAGTTTTTGAAAAATGAAAATTTTGTAAATATTTGAAAAAAGAAATCATTGGGGTGGAACCAGCTGATGGGGCATAATCTTCGCGATCTCAGCACATTTGAACTCGTTGAAAGAAAAATGTGATTGTTACTTCCTTGAAGAGATAAAAAACCGTCAGCAAAAGAACTGGATTGCGATTTCGTTTCAGGGCGACATGACGATTCGAATATTGACAAAAGCCAACGAAGAGGTCATCGATCTGTCAGGAAACACATAGTTAAAAATTAATTTCAGCCGCAAAAAAAAAAACAAAAAAAAACTGAATCAGTTTTGGCTGCCTGTTGAACAAAATTATCCAACTCCCACTACGAACGCTTTGAAAGTGCTGCTCCCTTTGACATCTTCCTACATCTGTGTAATTGGATTTTCGGCGATGGTAGGAATCAAAACTAAATCATTTCAAAACCATCTGCAATTATCCAACTACTTGCCCCTGAAATGTCTCGCATTGGCATGGACGGCAATGCCGTCATCAAACCGAAAACAAACGTGCCCTTTGCACCTCGTAACTATAAATAGATCAGGTTTTTTTTTTGGTTTTTTTGTAAAATTACATTCAACAATAAATTAAAAAAAACAGTAAAAATACTTAAATTAAAAAATTAGATAAGTGTTTGTAAAATTGTATACAATAATAAATTAAAAAAAGTAGTAAAAATAATTAAACTAAAAAATATTCCTCCCCATTGATGTCCATTAAAGCTAGGTGGGTCGCGAGTTTTTTTCATCACAGATGAGACCCCCGAAATAAGGCCTTCCTCATTCCATGCATCATACTTGAAGTGACAATTCAAAATGCAAGTTTTTCCGGAATTGTGTTTAAACTGATCAGCCTCCATCTTTCTTATGAACGCATCTTTACATTTTTCTCTACTTTAAAAGATCATGGTATCTCCGTCAGATGCTTCCTTTCATATTCATTTTCTCTTCTGAAACATTTTCAACCTAATCAGACCTTGCACTTTTGTCGCATCATCATCTCAAACAATTTTCAATTGCCAAAAACCAATATACAGTGCTCGACGTAGAAATGTCACACCATGAAGGAATACACGAAATGAGATTAAACTTACCACAAGTAGGCAGGAACAACGTAATTTAGTTTCTGAGTGATTACATTAATCGATGGACGAGAGAGAGTGAGGGGAGATCGCATAATGTTGCCTGAGTCATTATGTCATATAACCGCCATGCTGGGCTATATATTCCGTAACACGGAGTAGCATTGGACGGAAAAGTCCCTGGACGGCGCCTTCAGGTATCGCTGACAGTGCGACGTTTACCTGTGTCCACTATTCATCCACTAGCGTCTCTAGACAGGAATGATTCACTATGGGAGTCTTACTGCGCATGCTCACGGACATTTTTTTTTTTTTTTTAATTGGAGGTTTAACGACCACCGTGAGCAACTCAATGGGCTATAAGCAGTCGCCCGTCCCTAATTTAGGGTCACTGGTTCCAGGGAAGGGAGAGAGCCAGTGCCGTAAGACAAACACAACATCCATGCCTGACCGGGATTCGAACCCGGACCCCTTACGGACGAATGATCAGAGGCCAGCGCCTTAGACCACTGCGCTCTCACGGACATGGGCTCTTGATGATCTTGGGAATTTCAGTATCGGGGGTCGTACGCATATTGCATTAATGAAGGCGGCAGCCCGACTTCTACTCTCGAACGCAGGTGTTGTTGATATTGCTTTCAGTTCGGTAGGTATACTCTCGTGAGCAGAAGATAAGAAGTTCGAAAAAACTTGAAGTATGTCGAACGCCACAACTGTTTCTTGTGCTTATTGTAAGCGTGAGTTTTCTAGGAAAAGTAATAAAAGTAATTTATCGAGGCACGTGAAAACCTTTCATCGTCATCCTACAGAAATATCTGGAACTTCAGACAATTTCCACTGTGGTCTTTGTAATCAGTTTCAGGCGTTTGGTTGACTTTCAACAGCACACATTGAATTGCAATATGGCCGCAGTGGTCTAAGCGATGGCCTCTGATCATTAAAATGGTCCGGGTTCGAATCCCGGTGAGGCATGAATGTTGTGTTTGTCTTACGGCACTATCTCTCTCCCTTCCCTGGAACCAGTGACCCTAAATTAGGGACGGGCAACTGCTTATAGCCCATTGAGTTGCTCACGGTGATCGTTAAACCTCCGATCAAAAAAAAAGTGAACAAATTACATTTTATTCTATGGAAGATATTGAACTTTGAAAGGAGGAGATGGAACGCGAGACTCAATCCTATTTTGTTAAACAGACAGGAAATTAAAAAAGCAAAACAAAAAAAAAACTGGCGGATGGTGGCACAATAATGTATTTTTCTTGTCATCGAAGTGGCATGTACGTATGTAAAGTGCAAGGAGAAAGAAAACGTCCCTTAAAATGTAGTGGGAGCCACAAAACCCAGAAAACGTGTCCTGCCAGCATTGTTGCTCGTGTTCAGCAACTGAATGATGCTACTGAAATTGTTGTCGCTTATCAATTTGTAGAGTAGAAATCGGACGCTCCGCTGACGAAATGTAAATAACACCTGCGTTCGAGAGTAGAAGTCGGGCTGCCGCCTTCATTAATGCAATATGTGTTCGACCCCCGAAATTGAAGTCCCCAAGATCATAAAGTGTCGATTTCCGTGAGCATGTGCAGTAAGACTCCCATAGGGATTCATTCCTGTCTTGAAACGCTAGTCTATTAATCCACATTGCGAGGGGGTCGTGCAGAGGCGTTAAGTCGTCTGGCAATGACTTCCAACACGTTCTGTACTGGGACTGGCCAGTGTAGTACCTGGATACCTTTTAGACACTGTCTGCTGATCTTGGCAGTGTGCGGGCGGACGTTAACTTGCTGGAAGTTTTTATGATAAGTTACTGTCCAAGTCGAGTCGAATTATTAATTATTAGTTATAGGTTAAAGAGCATGAAATAATTTATTATTGTTTCAAGGGTGTAAAAACAACAGTTGTTTTTCAGAATGACTCAAACCACCTGTTGATGCCTACCATTCATTTGCTATTATGGCTGTTCCAAATGTATGTAATTATTTGCTAATGTGTAGGATGAGTCATGTCCTCTGCTATTTTTCGGAAAAATCAAGCCATCTAACTTTTTGTCCTGGGTGAGTCGATTCGTCTGTTGTTCAAAAATAGTCAATGCGTATTCGAACACCAAAATGCAAATATTTGAAAACAAAATAGCTTCCGTTGCACAATGAAGTCTCAAGAAATGTTTAGCCATGATTGAAGGTTAATAATTAATTCCAGTGCGAACATCTTTTGTCAATGAAGTATTTGTGCCTCTTTATCACAATGTTCCTTCTAAATACACAGCTAGGTGCCAAAAGGTCATAGGTCAAGTACTGGCTGTTCTTATTAGCCTGTGGCTAGTGCGTCCTTATTCTGAGGCTTTTGATTTTGGAAGGTCCAATGGAAGTACACCTCCCTGCTACATTAAGCTCAGCGTCGGTAGAATGCATGGTGAATATTGTTTAAGCATGTTCAATCACATAAGAAGCTAGAACATGAAATTGCAAGTCGAGGTCAGGCAGTTTATAAGCAAGTGTTAAAGCAACTGTTCTATGTCAAGTCCTGCCTATTAAAAAACAGCCTTCAACATATTAGCGACATGCAACATATTGGTGTTACTCTTTACCATTGCTAACGGTTACCCTTTCATCTAATACGTAGATCTAGGGAAAAGTGCTGATCCAAAGGTGATTACAGTGGATGACAACCTTAAAATTTTCTTGACACTTTTTTTCCCGATCGACATCGTCAAGGTCCAGTTATTGTCCTAGGCTTGATCAAATGATCATATGAAGAGGATTTTAGGAAAAGAGTGTCTGACCCCAGGTTTTAAACAGCCTTTAGAAACAGGAAACTAGGAGATTTGGGATAGAGCGCCCGATAGGAAAGTGACACGGAAGCGAAGTAAAAGGAGGAGGAAGACGTCCTTATTTATTACCGGGGGGGGGGGCAGTACCCGGTAATAAATAAGGGCGTCTTCCTCCCCCATTTTCTACATGTTCTCTCTTATAGAAGCGGTTAGTTTCTTTGGAAAGTGGGTTGCTGGGCCTTATTTGATCTTTGATAGGTGTTTCATTATACCCTTGCTGGGGAATTTTTTTCTTTTTCAGCTAAGGAAGGCGACAGCTATCAGATGAACATGGTGATCTTTGAATTCCAACTGAACTTAATAAAACTGTTGCAGACTACAAGTTGCATCAAAACTACGAGTGAGTTTTTGTCAAACAAATTTATGCATCCGAATTCCAGTATCAGAGTGAAACCCTCTGCCTTTTCATTAAGACGGAGTAAGAACAGACTGAAAAGATCCTTTTCTGAGATTTATGTACTTGGAAAATTGTTGATTTTACAATTTATTTTAAATACTCAAAGGCAAAAGCATTACTGCATTCACTGAATTTTTACTTGAGTTGTGTATTTGTTTCGCTTCATGAGGCATCACGGTCGCAAACAAGCTCATCCATTATGACGACACAGGGAACAAACAATGTTGTTTTACTGTCTCTATCAACATTCCCTAATTAGGGCAGCGAAGAGGAAACTGTCCGCTCACACACTTCAAAAGCTTTAAGAAATATTTGTTTGTTACTTAAAGAAAAAGTAGTAAAAAGACATACGTAGAATTATCATGTTTGTATTAAATGCGTACATTTGAACAAATAAAATTACCACAAAATTTATCTCATAATTTCTTTAACGGAAGTTGGCGTTTTCAAAATGGAGAAGGAATCTACATTATGCAGTGAAGTGTAAAACCTCATTCGTATTAATGAAAATAAAGTGCTCGCAGTTTGCAATTAAATAACTTCAATAAAATTGCTGTTGTTGTTTCGGGGTTTAAAAACCACCATGAGCAACTCTGAGGGCTATAATCCCGTCCCTAATTTAGGGCCACTGGTTCCAGGAAAGGGGAAGAATCAGAACAATTTAACAAGCATCCATGCCTCATCCAGGACCAGCGCCGCAAACCACTCCGCCACCGGTATGGCCCAACAAAAATTAGGTTGTTTCCGTATGTATAACTGCTGGAGTAGTGATCATTTGTGAAACGTCGAATATCTATAAATAAAGAAAAGGTTTTGCAGAAAATGAAAATTCTGTTTTAACAAGATGGAATCAGAAACAAACGTTATGGCCGGAAAGGTGCTATGAGAAGTAAACTGCGCGAGTGCTTCCTGCGTAGTTACGTTAAATAAATGAATTCTACCAAATATAGTTACGAAAAGCGTCCATCAATAAATAAATCCTTCCTGTATATTTTTATTTTCCGAGAGATAGAGAAAATGTTAATCTCAGCCTTCGTTAACTGGCAGACATAGTCTTTTTAGTCTGAATTTAAAGTATAAAAAGTTACCTGTTGGCGAAGCACAACAGTTGCGCTTCGTTCCGGAAAATGTCCCAATTTCAATATGCATTGTATTGACAAAAGTCACAGGACACCTTGAAGAGAAACACAACATAGCATTTATTGACATACATTAATACGGTGTCGGTCCACCTTTGGCTTTAATGCATGCACTGACCCTTCGAGACAAGCTTTCGACAAGATTTTGGAACACAGCGATAGGTATGCGCTTCCATTCAGTACATAATGCTGCCGCTAACTATTACTTAGTAGTAGGCCTTGCTTCCAAACTTCTTATGCGGCGCTCTAATGCATCCCATAGGTGCACTATGGGATTAAGATCGGGGCTCTCTGCTGGCCAGTCCACACACGGTACGGAATTATCGTCAAATCACGCCATAACAGTCCTTTCTTTATGGCTCGGTGCATTATCCTGCTGGTACCAACAAGGCTCAGTTCCATAGTATTGCCACAGAGTTGGTAGGGCATAATTGTCCAGAATATCGAGGTAGACGTGCTGGTTAGCAGGTTTGTCCACGATAACCAATGGGCCGAGATCATACCACGAAAAACATCCCCACACGAGTACACTACCAGCTCCAAACTTGACCGTAGGAACAGTACACTGTGGTAAATAGTGTTTCCCGGCTGCCGCCATACCCTCACACGGTCATCAGACTGATGGATCGTGTATCTGGATTCATCAGTCCATAGCACCCGTTTTCATTGATATACGGTCCACGATAAATGTTCTTTACACCATGCTAAACGACGAGTAGCATTCCGAGTGCAGATGAAAGGCTTATGAGCAGTCGCACGACCACGGTAACGCATGGAATGAAGTTCTCTCTGAATGGTACGTGTTCATACCGAGGTTCCAGCATTTTTACTCACCTGTACACATAGGTCTTGTGCAGTACTCCGTCAATTAGCTGTAACGACTCTCCTGAGGCTTCGACGTCCTCTATCACTGATTTTCTTTGGTCTGCCGGTACGTTTTGCTGCTTCAGGCAGGCCATGTGTCTTCCACTTATTCAGTACATCCAAAACAGTTGATTTGGGTATATTTAAACGAATCTCGGGTTCTCTTATGGACAACCCACTAATATAACACCCAATAATCTTTCTTTTCTCAAAGTCAGTTCTCTCCCGCAGCGACATTTTCACAGATTTCACTCAACCTCACAGTCCGATATGTTCGCGGTCAGCTGCAGGCTTGTGTTTACACCGTTTGCAGCTGTACCGCGCATCTTAACAACGGAGCGGGTCCGTTCATTTGCTTTTGAAGCGGTGTCCGGTGACTTTTGTAAATATAGTGTATTTGGATAAAGAGCTTGCGTTTGCGATGTAGTTAAATGACGTCTTCGGTAGTAATCATGGCAATCAAATAACTTTTTCGGCACAGATAATTATAGTTATTAACACACTTGTTAACTTCACATTTTACAAGACTCTGAATTTATTTAATTTATTTAAATTCAGCCACAATAACCATCGTAATTCAGTTTACATGCAATGGCAATGACAAATGAGTTAAATCTACTGGTAGTAATCATTTCAATTAAATTCACTACTAACGACGTGAAAAAAAAAATTATATTAAATTTATATATGCCGAGTCTTTGGGCCATTTGATGAGACATGGTAAAATATATGATAGTTTATCAAGTTTGAATTTGCACTTTCCTAAGGGTTTTGCGTAAGTTGCAATTGTGCATTTACACAGAGAATTAAAAGCATCCAATACCAAGTTATTTATTATTGCAAGATACAGATGTGTAAGAGCAATTAAAATGTGCAGTGGCGTAACTACAAATTTTCGGCCCTTAAGAAAAGTTATAAAAAGTCCCCGCTTCTGCTCTATTTGCAAAACTAACAGAAAAAATCAAAATACACGTGTCTTAGCTTGCAAAAACATTTATTTTATTAAAAGGAATCCTTATATTTTTATATATCGATGGATTATATATAAATATTCAAAGGAAAAAAATAGTCCTTCCTGCTTTTTGCATTAGCAAAGTCTCTGTTTAAAACTTTGGTAATTAATTTTTCTGCCTCTTGAGCTTCACTGGGAATTGGTGAAAGATATTTCGGTCGTTCCTGTCACACGTCGCAAATCACTTTTGACTATTTTCAGCTTGTTGAATAATCTCTCAGAAGTAGGTACTATAGTTGGAAGTGTTATAAAATAAATTCTGTAGAGACGTCCGCAGGTGCATGACAAATTGTTAAACTTTATAATTAAAAATTCCGCGTGTTCTTTTACCGAATTTATTGATTAGATTTCTTGTTTTGTAAAGCTATTTGAAACTATTTGCAAACGTTGAATGGAAAAATTATTACTTAGATCGTTGTCATATACCTTTTATAAATTGTCTGCATATTTTTACACAACACTTTCCGTTAGCGCAAGCAATTTCTGAGGCTCCAAAAATGAGAAATTATTGACAAGTTTTTCATATCGATAAATCTTTCTGTAATTTGTGTTATACATATATCTAAAATTCTGCAAAACACATTTACCCTGAATGCGTCTTCAACTCCTTTAAATCTGTAATCCAATACTTGGTATAATGCCAACTTTTGCTCTAGCTTGCTGTTTGTAGTTATTTTTCTTTCCCCCCGCATCTCTAATCTTCCTTTTTTGTCAGTGGATTTCAGTAAAAATTCTATTTTCTTAATCCCCTTTGGGCACCCTAACGTGACAGGCATCGCATAACCGAGGTTAATAGTGACAAGCATCGCATAACCGAGGTTAATGGTATTGTAGTTACGCCACTGAATATAGGACACAAGTCTTACACTTTTTGTATGCTATTATTGGCATATTTTCACTGTATTCCACATAACCACTTCCTTCAGAAAACTTGAAAATTACATTGTCCTGGAGCGGAAATCAAGCCCGCACCTCCTGATTTCCGGTCGAGCATGCTAGTCATTACACTATCCAAGACAAGGAAGTGTTCTCTTTAGTGATGTTTGAGGAGTCCCTGCAAGCAATATTCTTGCAGGGACTCCTCAAACAGTGCATTCAGATTCGTCATGCGGCACGGCCATCTCGGGACATTGTTTTCCTAGGGCGGCTACTCCTCCTCCGATCGCTAAATGTCTCAAAATCTTTAAATTTATCGATTGTATTGCGGTTATCAGACTAGCTGACGTGCAAATTGCGTTTATAATATCCTTCTAAGTCACAATTTGTCATAAAGTCACAATTTCTGTTTTCTGGATTTACGCTCACTGTGCTGCTTTGTTTTCTTGTCTATAATGCGAACATTGAGAAAATGCACATCACAACCTATTTTCTTGGAAATCAGAGGCCGACGGGACTTTAAATGCCCGGCTGACTCGAAAAATGTTTGCTCTAGACGTATGATGCAGTCACAAAATGAAAGGACGTAATCACGAAATGATATGAAGAAATTTAATGAAATGGCTGAGAAATGGTTGGTGGTTTCAAACTTCTGCAAATAACTCTGTATTTTTCACAAACAGAAATCTCCACCATATATCTACATCACGTAATTGATCGCTCCACATACATCTACAGCAGGCTTTTCATCTCTCCACTTATACACACATCGGTCACTGAATTAGAAACCTTTATGCAGGTGTACGTAAACGTTACTTGAGCAGCATATATGCAAAATACGTTGTAACGTGCGTCACCACGTGCTGTAGGAAACTATTTAAGACTACCGTTCATCAGTCATCGTCAGTAGTGTTGATCCCAATGGGGAAATGCAGGATCTTTCGGAGTTTGATAAAGAACTTACCGTGGGTGCGCGTCTAACTGTAGCAACAATTTTTAAAACAGCAGGGCTGATTGGTTTCCAAAAGATAAAATATATCAGGAACGAGATTGCCGTTGTCTGAAAAGGCGTGTACGGAGGAACAGGACTTACTGTGTGCAGCAATTGACTGAGGCTTTCGATGGCTGTTTCTGACCCATATCTCAGCGAATAATAAGCAGAGAATTGAAGAAGATTGGTATTGGCAGTCTCGTGCCTATACGGAAACCATTGATTTCTGTAAAGAATCGGAAAGTTCGTCTACAGTGGTGTCAGGATCACCGTGACCAGTCACTGGAAAAAAGTCATGTGGTCCGACGAGTCGCGGTATACTTTGTTTTGTACCAACGGTAAGCAGAAAGTTTGTCAATAGCCCCATGAAGCAATGGACCCAACTAGCCTTGTAAACACAGTCCAAGGTTTTGGAGGTCGTGTCATGGTGTGGGACACAGTCTGTTGGCACAGAACGGGTCCCCTGATATATCTGGAAGGTCGAGTGTCCTCCAAGGATTATCTGAACATTGTTGCTGATCAAGTCCATCCTGCAAAACTGACCTTTTATCCAGAAGGTAACAGCTGTTTCATGGACAACTATGCTACTGTCCATAGCTCAAGATGTGTTCAGCAGTGGTTCATCGACCATGACTGCGACTTCCACCATCTTCCCAGGCCACCACAAAGCGCGGATACGAACCCCATTGAGAATGTACGGGTCATGTTAGAAAAACAGATCCGGAAGCAAATTCCTCTTCGGTCAAATCTGAGGCAGTTAAAGAACTGTCTAGTGAACGTCTGGTATGCTGTAGACGTAGATGCATTGTAACTCCTTGTGAAATCTGTGCTAAACAGTATATGTGCTGTAATTCGGGCTGAAGGAGGTCCAACCCAGTATTGAATAAAATTTTCCAATTCAATGGCGGTATGTGTATCTACAACTTTCTCTTCATCACTCCACGCTCAATAGTCTTAGCTTTTTTATTTACATTTGACTCACTGTCCGCGTTGCCAAAACGTACAAGATGTTCGGGGAAGTAATGTGCAGTTCAGTAAGAAAATCTCTAACAGAGAACTAATGAAGTTTACATAAAAAATAGAAACTGCCAAGGAAATTTCAATTAGAGGTGGTATACATTACACCTACATTACCGAGACGACAGTTATTTGAGCCAGTGTACATTCTTCAAGGGTTTTGAGCCAGTGCACATTAATTATTTTTACCGGCATACACTTCTTTACGGCTGTATATTACACATTGTCTTCGTATTTTTGGGCCAAACTAAATGTGAGGACAAAATGTCTTTAGTTATCGCACCTCTTATCGAAAAAAAAAATCAGCTGGACGATAATCGGACTGCTGAGCGGCAAGCTGTTTTTTTTTTCATGAAAGGCAAAAGAAAGAACAAAGAAACCAAAAGAAAATACTAGAAGGCGTCACAGGAAGTATATTTCACAATGCGGTTAAAGCTGAAACGTAATGCCGAAGCGATCATTAGTATAAAAATGTATATTTCCGTGTAGGCATCAGAGTTTAAAGAATCAAAAATGGAGGATATGTCTCTTAGCTTCGGGGGTCCAAAATGAGTGTGTGTGTAAATATGTGGATACACACAGCCTATGTTTTAAAATAAATAACTTTATGTTAACATCCTGCAAAGATCCAAAGAGCCAGTGCACATTAATTATTTTTGCCGGCATTCACTTCTTTACGACTGTATATTATATATTGTCTTCTTATTTCTGAAAACACACAGAGTTGCGTGCAGCCTCCTTCTCTTTTCCTGTATAAACACATCTACACGGAGGGTCTAATCTAAAAAGGAGACGCGACACAAAATTGTAGGACTACGTCTGTTGCGCGTTCCGCTGAATACATTTTGTCACACTATTCAGCAAAAGAATTCACTTTTACTTTCGTTTTTTCACAGTTGGCGTGATTTTCTCCCATCGGAGGACGGAAACAAGGTGAGGATGAGTGGGTGGTGAATGGCGTGATGGCGTGTTGTCTCGGGTGTAGAGCATTCGTTCCTATAAGTGGTTCCTCTTCGTCACGCATAGACCAATTTTCCTGGTTCTAAAAATCCTCACATTTTTAATCAAGGGCACAGTCCTTTTCCAAGGGTAACTTACGCATTCCAAACACATAGCTGGAACTTGTACAGGACCTTTAGACTTTAAATGGCTATTTACCTACCTGTCAAAACTTTCAAAAACGAAGGTTCGACCGGTTGACAAAAATGCTTTTGATGCAGCTAGATGATTTGACTACTATGTGTGTGTTTCACTGAGAACTGTGAACATAAAATTCTGAGACACCGGACATAAGGAGATACAGGACAAATGACGATGTTTAATAATTGCATAATGTTTTCATTGAGCACTAAAGAGAAATTGATATAACAGCATTCTATACGACACAGAGATGTTTTACCTTTTCCAGTCTTTATGATAACGTTTACGCAGATATAAGAAATAACAGTTTTACTGGTACATTGGCAAGTATGAGCAACTTTGGGAAATCCGTACTTCGTCACTGGTGGTCACGAGATTGCAAGAGTTTATTTAAGATCTTACCGAAATATAATGAATGAATATCCTTTACAATATTAAAGGACTCAGCTTTTCATCTTTTTTAAACAATGGCAAGCCTTAGCTGCAGATTCATAGCGCCAGCTGCACGTTGCAGTTTCGGAAATGAAAATTTCAAAACCAGAGTCAAGTCTTCTGAAACATGTTTGATTTTTTTATTGAAGTGTAATAACGTATGTTTTTAACTTTCCAGAGTCTCGTTATTGACCTTAGCATAGCAAATTGAGTTCTTCCTTGTCAGGCAATACATTCTGATATAACTAATAAGCTCCTTTAAATTATACGGAACTGAACCGTAAGAAAGTAGTAACCGATATGTGGTTGTAGGAGTTAATGTTAACTGGTTTGCGGCGCCGGTGGCGCAGTGGTTAAGCATTGGCTGCTCGAATCCCAGATGAGGCATAGGTGGTTCATTTGTCCTACGGCACTGGTTCTCCCTCTTTCCGGGAATCAGTGACCTCAAATTAGAGACGGACGACTGCTCATAACCCATAGAAATACTCACGGTGGGAAATAAACCTGAAAAAAAAGTTAACTATACTTTTTTATACTACAACTTTAACGTCTGGACGATTTTCACTCTGAAATCTTTAATTTCACGGGTTTCTCGCAGTAATCCCGAATGGAATTGTGCCATAAGCATACCAGTATGCTAGTAAGGACATTTTAACCTTGTGGTCAGTAGCTTTATTTTCAGGATGTTAAGCAGTTACCTCACTGGGCAAAGAATATAAACGGGCAGTGCACTCATACTCTTATTTAATTAATTCCTATTATTCTGTTAAGTAGAAAATACACGATGACCTATTTAAATGGAAACCACGAAAATGAACAATTGTTTTTTAAACACTGATTTCGACGTAAAGTTTTTTTTAACAGTTAACGGATTTTAACATTATCAATTTACACCAGTGAACATATCTCATGCAAATGCTCAGCTGTCATCAGGGTTCTGTTCACCCAACGTAGCATGTTGAGAAATACGCGAGGCACAGCCTTATGAAAATTTCCTTGAATGTAGGATTTGGTGTTATGTTTTAAGTTAGCCAACGTCTTTTGGTTTTTCGAACACAGTCTCCTTCATTTACCCCGAGAAGAAAAAGTCTAGAGGTACGAAAAGTTCAAGGGATAAAATCCTCAGAGCCCACAGGAAATTACGCTCTCTTCCAAACAGCCGTTAAGAAGCCCATAGTACTACTCTCTCTATGTGTTATGTAGCTTCATCCTTCTGCAGTCAGATCACTACATTATAAAACATACCAATAAAATATTTTTTCAACTTGTTGGGACGAACTATTCTGAAATTTGCTTGCAGTGAATAACTTCAGCAAGTGTAACAGCTCTGATTATTATTATTATTATTATTGCGCGACAGTTCTGAATTACCGTAACTGGCTATAGACAAGTGCTTCCCGCTCTACGTATTTCTGGATCTGTGTTGAAACCCAGGGTAAGACGAGGACATATCATTCTTCCTAAAGACGCATTTCCCCACCCTTTCCCTGAAACCGGTAGTCTTAAATTTGGGGCCGGAATCTCTTCCTGGCCTTGGATGTTGCAGCAGGTTGTTAAAAACATAATATAAAATAAAATAAAACAAAAACTGTCGGATACATATTACATAAATTAGTTTCTTCCAACGTTACTATATTCTGCTGAGTAGAGAGCGTCGCAAGGCGCTAGAGCTGGAATCAAGAACTGCGTGTGGTGGAAAACAGAATCAAGCGAAAATGATTACCAGCTTAAAAACATGAGCTGTGGCAATATTTTTTCCGGATACGAAAAACGTCGGCAGCGAAGATCTATCGCCGGGTATAAAGCACACGGGCGGTGTACGCTCAGCAATTCGGTGAAAGCTATTGCACGGTGTACATCGGTTTGAACGACGTCGAGTTGCTGCCACCGTGTGATATGGCTGACAGGCAATCCAGTAGAAGACATCTGGATGACTTTACTTTACCCGAGGTCGCGTCATTGGGAAGTTGGAAGAAGGTCGAAGTGTGACTAGTGTGGCCGAGGAGTTCGGGATACAATATTTGTCCCATCTAAGCCAATATCAGGGACAGAATCTGCCAGACAGAGAAATATTTTCAACAGTTTTCTTTATGCTGATGAATTTTTGTTTAGCATCTTGCGGTAGAATTTTAATGAGCTGAGTAGGACTTGTGAAGATGTTTGAGAAATCTAATCTTGGTGAATGTTCAGAAATCTAAATTTATTCAAGTAGAGCTGCTAAAAACGTTGATTCCGTAGTCCAAGTTAATATGCATGAACAGGCAACATATCTTAACCGTTTGGGTGTAGTAATGGATGAGACAGGACCACCGGTAAGGAATAGACGATAAAATTAGCAAAGCAAGAAAAGTGACTTTTCAACTCTCTCGAAGAATGAAATAACAGAAGTTTTACATTGCAGTTTTCAAACCTACTGTAGTTAGCTGGTGCGGGTATGCATGTCGTATGGCAGAGGAAAGATTGCCACGATAGCTTACATTCTAAAGTAGTTAATCGCAAATCAAGAGGAAGACCTAGAAACAGATGTCTTGATGGTGTGAAAGAGCGCGTTAAGTGATACAGACAGTAATTTGCCAGAGGGAGAAAATCTTGGAACTGAACATAAGAGATAAAGCAAGTTTGTTGGTAATCAGCATTATTTTTTTTATTTTGTTTCAATTTTTTTGTTCTCATGGGATGTATGCAGTATATCTGCTGTGCCTCACCATCCTGAACGCCCATAGGTATACAAGTGTGACTGAGGTTGTTGTGTTCTTCAAATGTGATAAATAACTAACGGTAATTTTTTTTTCTTTCGCGTAGATTTTACTATTTCAACGTTCATTAAGCACAGTATTTAAATACATTAGTTATTTCAATGATTGCATTGACTGTGATCGTCGTTTACCATTGAAATTATACGAAGTTGCTTCTTAGGGTAGATCATACACCCTCAAATGTTCCGGGGCCACTCAGAGTATGAAATTAACGAATGAAACAGCGGCTTCAAAATTATTAGTTTTTGCGGAAAAAGTTTCAACTTTCTTTCTAGCAAGAACTTTACCTACTTAGAAGTGTTTTTAGAATTGCTATTAGAGAACTGCAGACACTATCTTTAAAAATAAACCATCTTAGATATTGCATTTAAAAGTAAAGTCCTTTAATGATAATTTAAATGCTACAGACAATTTAAGACCACCGACATACCGCAGTTGGTTAACGCGCTGTGTAGGAGGCGGACGTTTTGTCAGGTGTTCGAATCCTGATCCCGCCGGCCATTTGACCAGCGGTTTTTCCGGGGTTTTCCGCTGACTCCCTGGGCTCGGGGAAGCGAATGCTTAGATAGTTCCTTGTGAAGTCGGCCCCGGACGCACATTACCCCTTACCCACATGCAGCAGAGGAATGGCAAACCGGCTGCATTAATTTGCCACTAACCCTCAAAGGCGCATAATCGTCTTTGCGGAAATCAACCCGTCATGGACGGACGAGAGAGAGAGAGAGAGAGAAAGACAATTTTAGAAGCGTGGTACTTTTCAGATGCATCTCATGTGGCCAATTATGTACTGAAGGAAGCAGGCATAAGAGTTCATCCTTCTTGGGGAAAGAAATAGTGATCACGTCGTAGATTCACTAAAAAAAAAAATAAAAAAGGAAAGAAAGAAAGCACGCAGAGGTATTTTTCAGGGTGCCATGGCGCTCTCCTTAAGATTGACCCTGGTGCTCCTGCTAAAGTAGTGACCCACTGGAAACGGCATTGTCGACTTCACTATGATTACCCAAGACATTGACAGATAAAGACTCTTCGACAGAGTATCTTTATCCAACAATCTGTCAGGAGCGGAACAACATGAATTCATTCTTTTTATTGCATTTTAGTAGAGAGCATAAACACGTCGTGGCGTTAGTTGAAATCTTTGAAATTTTCCTTCTGAATTTATTTTTAATTTTTAAGGTTTTCTTTTTAATTTTTTTATTTTTTATAAGTTTTTGTCTTTAAGAGTTTTGTCTTTAATTTTTTATAAGTTTTGTCTTTAATTTTTTATAAGTTTTTGTCTTTAAGGGTTACTGAAGAAAAAAACTTCAAAATTTCAACTAACGTAAAGAATTCCAAACTTCCCGAAATGTTTGCAAAATAAGCGGTACAAATTATTTCATGATTTCAACAAAACGCGAGCACTGAACACTATATTCAAGGTATTGGAACTGTTATTCAAGATATTGGAACAAGGTATTCAAGATATTGGAACTGTTTCAAAAACATGTGCTTTTTGGTCATATTCTTATGGGAATTTAGTTAATACCGAACTTATTCTTGAGCTGAGCATTAAAACGTATTTAGAATTTTCCAGTAACAAGAAAACGTTCCGATGAGTTGCCGCACACTAACAGTAAGCCAAATCCAAACTGGTCTTCGTGCATACCGACGTCACAACTTTTTTTGATGATGTACGATAAGATCAGAGAATAACAACCTGGACTTATTTATTTCCTACTTTTACTCTGGATGCCGGTAACTTTTCTTGCGATGAGAAGCACCACAACAATAAATAACCAAAATCATGAATCTCGTAACAGTAACAACAAGTAAAGACTGTAATGACGAAATATGAATAAAGATCCATATGATGCCTTAAAAAAGTCAAGTCACTTTATAAGAAATATTACTTCACTGTGGCTGGGCCAAACTTATTTGTGACTACAGATGTATCACTTTTGGGCATTAGAATGAGTCAGAGCATAATTTCAGGCTTTGGAACCAAAGCGTGTTCCAATTATGGTATGAGCCAGGAGCTTACTGAACGAGAATTAAGAATTTGTTTGCATCTAGAGCCAATTTTTTCTAGTAAATCAAAGGCAAAATTCATTAAAACAATAATCAGTTAAGAAATCACCCTAACATGGTCGTCCGATTCAGATCTACTTCTTTTCGGCTGTTTTAGAACCGACAATCGAAGGGTTTGGTTTTTCCTGTCTTGAGCATTCTCCCTTTCTATTTTGACTTCTTTCATGTCCTTTACTATTAGGGGTATGCAAAAGTTTCTGCCGTTTTAAGGAGAAAGGAGACAGGAACAATCAGGAAACCAGTACACATTTATTCAACGAAATAATGGCCGTTAGCATCAATGACCTTTTGCCATTTTTCAGGCAACAAATGAATGCCCCTCTGATAGAATGACTCGGAGTTTGAGCTGAAAAACGCAGTGACCAATTTTTCACCTCTGGAACTGTGGTGAACCGCTGATGGGCTAGGGCATGTTGCATAGAGCGAAACAGATGAAAGTATGAGGGTGCAATGTCCGGGGAGTAAGCTGGGTGCGGTAAAACCTCCCAGTGTAACTGTTCAAGGGTTAATTTCGTGGTGGCACCGACATGTGGTCTGGCATTATCGTGTAACAGGATGAGTGGGTGGCGTCCTTTGCCTGTCCTTGGGCGTTTTTGCTCGACTGCGACGTTGAGTTTCATCAACTGATCGCTATATTGTTGTGCAGTGATTGTTTCGTCCGGTTTCAACAGTTCGAAGTACGGCACTCCATGCATATCTCACCACACACACAACAGCACCTTTTTCTCGTGGATATCGTGTCTTGCAGTGGATGTTGATGACTGGCTTGGATCGACCCAGGATCGCTTGCGTATGGGGTTGTTGCAATAGACCAATTTTTCCTCCTCGGTGACAACTTTCCACAAGAAATTCTTCCCTTGAAACCTCTTCAGCAATGACATGCAGATGCCTAATCGTTTACCAATATTACGCTCCGTTAAAGTATGCGGAACCCACTTGCCAATCTTCTGGATCTTCCCGAAGGCCTGTAGACGCCGTACCACCGTCGATTGAGTAACTTTCAAACGTGTCGTCAGTTGCGTGGTCGATTACGTGGCATCCTGTTGCAACAGCGATTCCAGCTCCTCGTCTGCAAGTTCCTGCGGTCTCCCAGCACATGGCTTGTCTTCCAAGCTTAGATCACCTTTCTTAAACCTGGCAAACCATTCCCGACACGTCTGTTCACCCATAACCGTTTCGCCATACGCCTGACATATTAAACCGTATGTTTAACTCGCACTTTTCTCTAAATTAAACATGAATAAAAAACAGTGCCACAAATGAACTTCATCGACCGCTGTGCTTGGCTTCATGTACGAACTGACGGCACGGGTAGCCGGCCGGTTAGACCCCGAAGCGCCCACTAGCGGGGGTGGCGGAAACTTTTACATACCCCTAATATATGTTCCACTATATTTTTCTTGGTCTTTCTATTCTCCTATTTTTTTCGGCATCTCAATTTCCATTGCGTTCCGAACTGAATTTTCTTCTTCTCAGACACAGACATGTCCGTCCCATTGAACGACGATCTTTCAATAACTTACTATTTTTCGAATTCCAGGCAATTTCCGAGTTACTTCATTCCTTCCATAGGCGCCGACTTCTGAAAATTTCGATGGGTGCTGAAATTCAAAAGGCAGGTACCGTTTCCAGAGTTGAAATTTTACATGTTTAAATGGACCACGTCTTATGTGTAAACGCAAACAAACTGATATACACTGAAGAGCAATTGAATTAGAGACAGCTGGCGTTATGCAAATGTGGCGCTGTGGGCGACCCTGTAAACGGAAACGACAAGACGTATGCAGCGATACGACAATATAAGGAGTGATGCGACGGGAATCAGTAAGAGTCGGACGCAGTATGGGTAAGACGAAGGATCCAAGCGCATTTGATCTTGGGCAAATTGTCGGGGCCCGACTAATGGGTCACTCCATCTCGGAAGTCGTTCAAGCACTGGGATTTTCACGAGCCACTGCGTCACGGGTGCACCGTGAGTACATCGAATCCGGTAAAACCATCCCTGCAAGGGCCAACTGCCGTGGACAACAGCGTGTGGATGAGCGAGGTCATCGTCGGCTAGCTCGCATTGTAACAGCAGATAGACGGACCACAGTGCAAGAAATCACTCGGCAATTTAACGCTGGTTGCACAAAAACGTGTAAGCAGCCACACCATCCAGAACCATCTCCTCGCTATGGGGTACAGAAGCCATCGTCTCACAAGGGTACCGCAGCTGACCGCACATCACAGGGTGCAAAGATTGGCATGGGCGCGGGAACATCGCCACTGGACCCTAGACATGTGGAAAAATGTTGCCTGGACTGATGAGTCGAGATTCACGTTGGTACATGCGGATGGCAGGATACGAGTACGGCGCAAACCACATGAAGCGATGGATCCTCCTTGCCAGCAGGGTACTTTACTTTTCAAGATGGTGGGAGTGGCATTCTCGTCTGGGGACTGTTTACGTGGACTAAAATGGGACCCCTGGTACGTGTGACATCGTCTTTCACAGGTCAACGTTACCGGAATATCCTGGACGACCATTTGCTCCCGTTTGTGCGTCTTCAACATCCCACTGGGGATCTCATCTTGCAACAAGACAATGCACCGTGCCATCGCACCCGAATTGTGTCCGAATGGTTGGATGAACACTCCACCGACGTGACCTCGCTTTCTTGGCCAGCTAGGTCACCTGACCTCAATACCATTGAGCATATCTGGGATGCCATCGATAGAGATTTTCGAGGCTCTGACCTCCCTCCAACAAATCTTCGTGAACTGTGGGAGCTTGTTCAGGGGTCGTGGATCCGTATGGCTTCCCAACGCTTCAGGTGTCTTGTTGAGTCCATGCCGAGACGAATCGCAGCCGTCATCAGGGCGAAAGGTGGTGCTACACGTTACTAGACAGGTATCTCTAATTCAATTGCTCTTCAGTGTATGATTTCATGATAAAGATATTACATTTTTTTTGTAGCAACCAAATTCTTGAACCCCGTTTTAATTCTTCCGATTTAATTTTCTGTAATGTGCGCACAAGAGCTCCTATAATTTTTTTCTTTTGGACAAAATTTGAGCATTTTGTTGGGTACTACTACCAGAAAACCAAACCTGTTGAAAAAGTCTGAGATTGGCAGTACATAACATTAGTCAAAATAGACAGTAGGCAAGTAGCGATGCCTTTGAGGAGCTCGCTCTAGCAGTAGGAAACAAACTATAACGAAGTAAATTTCTCCGTCATTTTTATCCGCGCCAGGATTCGAACCCGGGTCCACTCATTCCGGAATAAGTTGCTCTACCAATTGAGCTACGCGGACATTTTATTCTGATTCCTATCTGCCTTTATGTCGTGTGCGTCCTTCGGGCAGGTACATCACATCTCCTGGTACGTTACAAAACTGACGTCTCAGTGTTGGAATGGAATCCGCTTCATAATTATTGCACTGTATCATTTTCCTTACTTGTCATTGTTAGCATTTAGCGTATATCACAGTGAAATTTTTGCTTTGATCAACAAGTGTATCTTGGAAATCTCCACCCCCACACAGCCATCATTCATCTTGCAGTCCATGTGAACCGCTTGTTATCAATTTGGCATATTACCCCTGCGTGGATTGATTGATGTTACTATTGGTGACTGCTTATATGTTTTATAAAGCTAGGAAGAAAAAATCCTTAACAGAATTATGTCAAACAAATAAACAAACAAACAATAACTGCAACAACAACAGTAAAAAAACAAAAAAAAAAAAAACTTCAAAATTATCCCTTGAGTGAGAAAAGATTACTCTCAGTCTCGCTGTGTGTCTTCTGCTCTCGGACGGTCATTCTTTACTCCCGCTCTGATATTTATGGCTGTATGATCCTACCGAAGCTCAATGCCTGCATGGTGAGCTGCTGACAACTTACTGATGTGCAAGGAACGTGATTGCGAAAAGGAAAAATCGGTAGCTTTAAACAATCAGGAAGGTAGGGTACAAACCACATCCCATACCCCGATTTCTTACTTGCTTGGTTGTCTTATTTCTTAAGTGTTTATTCGGTATCGGTAGTTAAAATACGATTTTTTGAAGATATTGACTTTTTTTTTATAGAAACCAAATATTTGCGCTATATTCCGATTATATTATTTAATTTTATGTAAAGTGGAACTAAATATTTAAGTATGAATCCAGTACATATAACAAAAATTCGGAGGGGTGCGGAGCCTCCCTAAATGATTTAAAGGGGTGCTTAAGCCCCTGAGCACCCCGTAGTGGGCGCCAGTGATTCCTTCTGTGTTCCTTCCTCGATATCCCTTTCATACATTTAAGCATTCTCATTTCTTTTCTTTCCGGTGTTTTGTTGGCTTCTTGGCTGCCCAAGTTTCTGATACAAGAGAGAAAATAGGTCTGTATATTTTTAGCTCGTCTTTTACAAAAAAAAAAAAAAATCGTGCTTATGTTATCTATTTGTCCGTCCGTCCGTCTGCAGACACCATATCTCTGCAACTAATAGTCCGATTTAAAGAATTCTTTTTGCGTTAGGAAGCTTAAAATGTGCGAATGATCCTTTATTTCGTTTTGTTTTACGATGCACAGTCGTGCCGCTAGAGGGCGTAAACGCAAATGATATCGAATTAGAAACACATTTTATTCCATATATTTTTTTCTAAGCATCCAATTCAAAAAATCCTTTTACCTTTCGATTCCATTCATGTCGAAGATTATTTTAGGTATAGTCACTTTTTCAAGTTACGCATAGATTCTCCGCTAGGGGGCGTAAAAGTAAATTGCGTTTCCCTCGATATCTCTGCTTCTAAAACTCCGATTTGAAAAATTATTTCTGCAGCGGATACAGCTCCTGATAGGAAATATTTTGCATATAATTCCTAATTTTTGTATAATATGGTATGGCCACCAGGGGGCGTAAGCACTAAGTTCTGCTTCTGATGTATTTGCAGCAAAATCTGAGCTTCTAAAATCTCGATTGAAAAACTTCTTTCGTGGACCGATATTGTTCACGTCGATAAAACTTTTCCGAATATTTTCTTAAAATATTGCATGGTTTCTCCGCCAGGGGGCGTAGATGTATATCTTATTTTTGTCAATATCTCTGCTTCTAATGGTGCGATTTGAAAAATGTCTTCCTTGTTGGATAGAGTTTCCGGTGCTACATGTTTTTCATATAATTTTAGAATTTTCAAGTAATTCATTGACTTTCCGCTAGCGGGAGTAAAGGTAAATTGCGCTTTCCCCTATATTTCTGCTTCTAAAACTTCGATTTGAAACATTCTTCCTGTACTGGATACAGCTCCTGGTGAGAAATGTTTTGATTGTAATTTCTAACTTTTTATAAAATACATTGTATGGTTTGGCCACCAGGGGTAGTAAGGGTTAATATCTGCTTCGTAGGTATTTGAAGATAAATGTGAGCTTCTAAAAGCTTGATTGAAAAAATTCTTTCGTGAACCGATACCGCTCATGTCGATAAACATTTGAGAATATTTTCTTCTTAAAATAATGCATGATTTCTCCGCCAGGGGGCGTAGATGTATATCTAATTTTTGTCAATATCTCTGCTAGCAGTCGGATTTGAGAAATTCCTTCTTTGTTAGATAGCGTTTCCGGTGTAAAACGTTTCTCGTATAATTTCAGAATTTTCAAGTAAAGCGTAGACTTTCCGCTCGGCGGCATAAAGGTAAATTGCTTTTTCCCAGACATCTCTGCTTTTAAAACTCCGATTTGAAAACTTCTTTCTGCACCGGATACAGCTCCTGATGGGAAATGCTTTGCATATAATTCCTAATATTTGATAAAGAATGGTTTGACCACCAGGGGGCGTAATTTTTAATTTCTGCGTCTGTGGTATTTGCAGCAAAATCTGAACTCCTGAAAACTCGATTGAAAAATTATTTCGTGGACCGATACCGCTCACATCGAAAAGCCTTTTGAGAATACTTTATTATTAAAATAATACATGGTTTTCCCGCCGGGGACGTAAACGCATATCTTATTTCTGTCAATATCTCTGCTTATAAAAGTCCGATTTGAAAAATTATTTCTTTGTTGGAGAGCGTTTCCGCTACGAAATGTTTCTCATGTACTTTCAAATTTTTCTTAGCACACAAGCCTGCCACAATAAGGCGTAAGTTCACGTTTCCGTTTACAGCAATATCAGCGGGATTAAAAACCCAATTGAAAAACTTCTTTCTTTGGTCAGATACTACTAACTATGCAAACTCTGTGTGTGTCTGTGTGTGTATTTTCTTTCCAAAATAGTGAACAATTTCGCCGCTAGGGGCGCAAGTGCTTAATCTGTTTTTCTCAATATCACTGTTTTTACATGTGCGATTTTAAAATCCTTTCAACACCGGATGCCGTTTACTTTGTAGAACACTTTAGGCTAGTATATGAGGAAGTTTATAGTTCACAGTTCTGTCAGTAGCTCGTGTTTGTGTACTTCAGTTTGCAGCTGTATCGCCTCTTCTAAAAACGCTATTGAGAAATTTCTTCTTTACTGTATGCCATTCACTACAACAGAGATGTGGAGTATTATCCTCTTTAAATAATACAAAGATTTCCTGCTAGCTGCATAAATGTCGAAAAAATTTTTCCACTATCTCTGCCCCCAGGAGACGTATTTGAAAAGTTATTTTCCCTTAGCATAGCTTTTTCCATGAAGAATAATTTTCTCCTATTTCCAACTTTTCCGTTATGCAAAATTTTTCCGCTAGCAGATGTGGACCTATATCATGTTTTCTTCTATTTCTCCTTTTAACTGTTCGATTTGGAAATCTCTTTGTCTCTGGTACCTTCCTTGCACTATGAGAAACTTTTTATTCGCCATTTGTTAATTTTAGTAACATGCTTTTTAGTCGCTGGTGGAACTAAGTAGATGTTTCTATTCCTGGATGTTTATCGATTGTTGGTCAAGGAAACCGGCGTTTTCCAAACAGGTTCCATTGACTTTGACTAGATTTGTTAAATTTAATTTGCGTCAAAACCGATTCAAAAGACCTGCTTTTTACATCCGAAAATTCGGTGTCATCTTTCTTGTTATTTCACTTTTACCGGGGTTGTTTTGTCACAGATTACTTCAGGCATCTGTTCCTATTTATTTCAGCCTTCCCTTTGTTGTACCTCACTGACTTTTTGCAGCAGCCATCCTTTTGTGAGATTGAGCAGAAGTATTTGAACTGTTCTAGTTCTGTTAGTCATTTTTGTTCCCCATTACCTAAGAACAAATTGTGTTTTTCACATTTTGAACTAATCACCACCTCTGTTTTTGCTGATAAAAGTGTCTTTTAGTTGTCAGTTTCAATATCAAACTCAAACGTATAATTAGGGACGTCGCCTGCCCTTAATTTAGGCCCACTGCTTCCAGGAAATGGGAAGAGCTAAGAAAGATACACCCACCATCCATGCCATACCTCGGGTTCGAACCCGGACCCATTTCGAAAGAACGTTTAGAAGTCTACGCCTCATAGCACTAGGCCAGCGGTGCAGCAATTGTTCCTTTCCAATGATCCTTTCAATTAAGAGGTTCATGAATGAGAAATTAAAACCGATTTTCCCCGAAGCGTGCTACTTGCATTTCGGTTTTGATATTTATCAATTTAAATGAATGTGAACGTACGTAAACTCCAAATTCCAAATCACTTCTGCGTAGTTAAGGATTAATGGTGAATTAATTATGAAATTTGCTTTCATCCACGATTATATCGTACGGTGTTTTTTTTAGAGGAATAAGTATAACTTATAATATATGTATAATGTGTAATCGATAATACTTTGCAGTAAAGCATTGTAATCGACAGAATGGTATCCAGCAAGCTGCACCCGGATCTGTTACACAATTCCCACAGAAAGTGTGATAATAAATCGTTTCCCTAATCTTTTTTATGAGAAACAAAGACAACATTTAGTTAAGGCTTTCTAACGAGGTCAAACCCACTTGCGCAGCAAATATGTTAGATGTTTTTATTTTGAACAAAAGCCGACAGATCATCAGTTCAGTATCTAAAACAACCTCCATTTTAGGACTTCTTTGGTAAGAACAAAGAGCCTTTGCATCAGATAACGGTTCGTCTCAAGTCGAGTTGAAAGTTTTTCGGCCTTTCCGATAAAACAAGTTTTTATCGAACATCGCTGTCAACAAGAAACCATATCACAGAGATATGTATCTAACTACTCCTACAGAAAGAGAACGCATAGGAAAAGAAATATATATCTCAAAGATCTGTAAAAAAAAATACTGACAGTAAACATGAGTGGTATTTCGAGTGAAATGCACACTTTTTTTGACAACCTTCCCACTGCCTTTCCCCCAGAAAGCCTCCAATTTAGAATCTTTTACTATAGTTCACAATCATGAGTAACCTCATGAGTAATCATGAACACAATCATGAGTTCTACTGTAGTTCACAATCATAGTAAATACTTGCTAGGTTTACGTCAGCCGCCCCGGTGGCGCAGTGGTCTAAGCTATGGCTTCTGACAATTCGTACGAGATGAGTCCGGGTTCGAATACCGGTGAGGCATGGATGTTTTGTTTGTCTTACTGCACTGGCTTTCTCCCTTCCCTGGAATCAGTGGCCTTTAATTAGGGACGGGCGACTGCTTATAGCCAGAGTTGGAAACTGGGCAACAATTTCGGACCCGGACCCGACCCGATCCTGACCCGTAACTGACCCGGACAAATCTGATTTGAACTATGAATTCTAAACTCAATTTATATATATATATATATATATATATATACATATAAACGTAATATATATATTCATCACAATAACTGCTTGATATTTAATAACTGAAATCATTTTTAATAATAAAATTTGGTTACTTGCTAAATTTTAGTGCCATTTTTAGTTCCACTATTTTGCGTAATCCAGAAGTAATGGCTGACTATGACCGTGGCCATGGAGCATATTACAAATGGGAATCATTATTTAAGATTACACAAATGTATTTTTTAATGTATTTAGATTGTTCAACAAAGAGCCTTTGATGGAGGTGCGCGTAGTTTCATATGATCCGTTAGATTTTTGGTTCCATAATCTTTTATAACACCATCGACATCGTTCTTTGTAATTATACACTTTCCACATTTTGAACAACAAGCAAGACCAAACAACACAGAATTATCCACCGGTTCCTTAATGAGACGGAACAATTTCCTGCATTCACTCTTCCAATTGTGGTTTTCAACAAGCACGTATTTGTTGGCCTCGACGCCTTTCTCAACCTCCTTAATATTAAATCCATCCATATTAACAAATAAGGAGTTAATTTCGACATGACATGTCATGGGAACGGGATGTTAGCACATCAATCGAAAACCTCTGAATGCTCAATGTAAAAGATGCGATGTGAAAAGTAACTCTTAGTCATACAGTGAACTTCGCACGGAGAGAGTGAATCAGCTGCGAAGCAGGTGAATAGCGTTTGCCTGTACCTTGTCCTGGACAATTGCACTGTAAAAGAGCGCAAAGGAAGTATCTTTTTACGATATGGTGTGCCTGACGTCGGTTGGTGGAAATCTTCGTTGCTTTAAGAAAGATATGATCCGTTAGATTTTGGGTTCCATAATAAGACAATATTTTTGCATGGCAAATCATTCACTCCGTGGGCACCAGTATCGACTATAGAATTCCATAACGCGCATTTTCCTTTGAAAAATATTTTTCTCTTTTCAAAAATAAAACAGAAATAAAACTAGGTCAAAATTGGGTCAGGAACACCATGACCCGACCCGTTGGACCCGCAAGAAATTGTCGACCCGTGACCTCTTTCCATCTCTCCTTGTAGCCCATGGAGTTGCTCACGGCGGTCGTTAAAATTCCAACCAAAAAAGAAAAACAAAGGTATCTCAACAAACATAAACATTACTTTATATGGTGGAAGAATTGCCCTCCGAAAAAAGTGTGAAATACTGAAATATCTGGGACGAGTTATTATGTACCGTAAGTTGAGATAACTTTGGCCCAAAATTTCATTCTTTGTCTAACTCAAGAGCAAAATTTGAAAGAAATATTCAGTTATTATTTGGGCAATATTGTTTTTCGTATGTAGTATGAACAAAAGATACATTTAAGTGGGTCGTATAAATTTTTTCGAGTTTTTAAAGCCCCCCCCCCCAAAAAAAATTATTGAAATTTTGGGACAAAGTTGCCATGACTTGGGGAAACTTTTCCCCTGATGTGATATTACACTGATTTGAAAGTAAAATATCATTGTGATATTTATTCATATCAGGATATACCATACATCATATCAGATTGTTCATCTTGGGAGCAAAAAATTGATTCCTCTTTGAAATCACTTGTGGGGGATTTATTTTACAAAAAACATCTTGCCATTCGTATGGAATACAATCCTTCATTTGAGACCATCTTCAAATTCTGATGCCTTTTTCCATACAATCAACTGTTGGTCCTTCTTCTGAGATGTTGACGATCCTTCCGGAGTAACTTTGACCGTTGAATAAAACAATTACAAAATCATCAACAGCATAAATCCTGAAGCGTAAATTTTGGTGGTATGATAGATGCATCATTTGCATGCTTTTGTAAATCAGAAAATGTTTCACTTTCTATGTCAGAATCCAAGAGCACATCAAGATTCCTTTCATCTGAATGTTCGTTGTAGATGGAAACTTTTGTCGTTTTGATGGAGGCTGGGGTTTTGGTTTTCAAGGACCAGCATCAGAAAGTACGACATCCGTCAGACAAATGCTTTTACCAGCTGGTATTTGCAATTTTTTTCTTGTTTTCTTCGGTCCTTCAGTTCCTGAAAGCAATAAAAATGCTTTTGGAAAGAGATTATGTGCAGCGTTATGATAGATGCGCCAAGAAGGTTAAAAATTGAGGTTGGGCCAAATCTTGGGACAAAGTAACCCCAAGGCATACAAAAGTCAACAAAGAAAACAATATGAAATAACTTTAATTTTTAACATTACGGACTCTTTCTATACGTATATAAGGAAAACAATGTACTTACCAAAACGTATTAACTTCGAGGTTGAGTCACACAGATAGATGTTAGGGAGGTATGTATTTACTAATCACAACAGCTGTCTACATCAGAGATACTGTATGGCGTCCCGGAAGAACGAATTACACTTAACTGTGTGTCATATGTGACTAGTGTTGCCACCTACTTTTCGCGTCAAAATTACCGGAATCAGGCAAAATGCAGGGTTGAAACATACAAAATAAACATTTTCCGGTTTTGGGCCGAAGTTTCGCCAACTTACGGTACCTTAAGTCAAAAAGAATACTTTCAATCTGCCTTCTAGAAATACTTATTGAGGTAAATATGCAGTCTTGCGATAGAGATTCGTACTTCTCCAATACGACTTCCAGAAACGTAGGTACCATTCTGCTGAACTGGGCAGCAGTGGCCTAAACGCTGACTTTTCGCCAGAGCATCTGTAAACTTAGTTACTTCCGGATCTTTTTTGGACGTACAGATACACGCCGCAATGTTTTTTAATTTGGTCGTTGAACCTCCAAATTAAAAAATATCAAAAAATCATTTCGCTGATGGGCAAATAAAAAAGCGCCTCATTTTTGGATGCGTTTCAGGCGATAGAACAAGTTCCCAAAGTTTGGCCAAACGTTTTAGATATAGCCTGTATGTATGTTCTTTGATGCACGAATATAAAAACGCTTGCTCAGAACTAAAATTTATTTTCTGGTATGACGTCAAAAAGCCACAAATTAATTCTTAGATTCATTTTCTTATGGTGATCTTATACAGCAGTATACGAACTTTAACGTAAGGTTAGCGACGATTTGTGTCTCCTCTTGAGGAATTAAAATATTTCAAAATATTTCTGGGCATCTGTAAACTTGTTACTTCCTGGATATGAATACTGAAGGACGTACAGACACACGCTCAGTAAGTGGCCACTCTAATTAGGACTTCTGTCGTATTGTGACGATGTGCTGTAAAATGGTATGCATAGTCTGTGTAGACCTAAACAAGAGTTTTGGGAGAAAGAATGAATTGAAAACAAGTTGAGCCTGACAGAATTATCTAAAGCAGTGATGCTAACTGGTGACTCGCGACCCTCGTCATGAGTTTGTTCGGCCCGCCAAAAGGTAGCACCTCAAGTGGGAATTGGATTCAATAAAAAACTGAAGGAAAAGTCTGCAGTGTTAACGTTTTCCACAGAAAGTCGGATGAACTGCCAAATTCTCCCAGATTGCTATTTAAAGCAGCGGGAAAAAATTCGACTTGTGATATGAGATCTGGAAAGTGATTCCGTCTTCCTGTCACGGCACAAAACAGAAATTGATCTCTGGGAACTGGATCCAAGAAATAAATTTCCAGGACTAAGTGAGACTTTTCCGGAATAATTGTTTTCATGTGTGGAAGCACGTACATTTGTGAATGTACGTTCTCCTTAAATCCTTTCAACGAGACCGATTTAGTGACGGTCACCTTTTAGAGTTTCTGCAACTATCGTCATCTTCATTAGAAAGTTGATTTAAAAGAACTTGGGAACTCATGCGCGTATGAACTACCACAATACTCTCATTAGCTTTTTTCACGCACTTCATCAATAAGAAACTGATTTCAAAACTTTATTTCCGTTTAACATTTTTAGCACGTCTTTTGTAAAAAAAAAGATCGAGCTTATGTAATCGGTCCGTCTGTCCGTCTGTAGACACCATATCTCTGCCACTATTAGTCCGATTTGAAAAATTCCTTCTTTGTTGAATAGTGTTTCCGATGCAAAATGCTTTTCATATAAATTCAAAATTTTCAAGTAAATCATAGACGTTCCGCTAGGGGGCGCAAAGGTACATTGCGTTTTCCCCGATATTTCTGCTTTTAAAACTCCGATTTGAAAAATTCTTCCTGTATCGCATATAGCTCCTGATGGAAAATGTTTTTCATATAATTTCTAATATATGGTAAAGAATGGTTTGGTCACCAGAGGGCATAAGTGTTAATTTGTGCTTCTGATGTATTGCAGCAAAATCTGAGCTCCTGAAATCTCGATTAATCTTTTTTTTTTCTTGGACCGATACCGCTCACATCGAAAAACTTTTTGAGAATACTTTCTTCCTAAAATAATGCATGGTTTTACCGCTAGGGAATGTAAATGCATATCTTATACTTGTCCATATCTCTGCTTCGAAGAGTCCGATTTTAAAAATTCTTTCTTTGTTGGAGAGCGTTTTCGCTGCGAAATGTTTCTCATATGATTTTAATTTTTTCTTAACGCATAAGTCTGCAACTAGAGGACGTAAGTTCACGATTCCGTTTGCAGCAATATTTGCAAGATTAAAAACCCGATTAAAAAATTTCCTTCTTCGGTCAGATACTATTGTTTTCCATACCGGCTCCATTGACTTTGAATAGTTTTGATAAATTTAATTTGCATCAGAACGGATTCAAAAGACGTGCTCATTACACCCGAAAATTCGGTGTCATCTTTCTTGTTTATATTACACATTTTGACGGTCGCTTTCTAATCATTAATAAATTTAATTGGTGCGCCAAATACGAGCTCGTGCGATTTTAGTAACCATTTAATTCCTGTATTTTGTTACATATTTCTACTCAATAAAAATATGTAAATATGACTTCCTAGTTTACATTGGCCAGAAATTTACATGTGGGCCTCAAAGCTTCAAATTATTGGGTCTTAGAGCTTGAGGAGACAGAAGCTGATCCTTCCTGATCTTAAAGCATTGAAACATGATTTCAGTAACATTTCAGACTGCAAGACTATGCGAACTCAATTTTTTGAGACCAGCATTTCCAAGATTCTGCGTAAAACATAAAAAATGTGCGTCCACGCTTTTATATGTATATACTGAATTTATGAAGACAACGATTTTGCTCTCTTTCTCCCGTTTCTACGTGATTTCGGTACAGAACCTGCGATACATAATTTTTGCCAATTTTTAGGTCCCAATATTCACGAAATATGAATAATTGAGTATAAATTTAAGTGCTTTAGGTAGATTTAATCTGGTTCAACATTCCTTAAGCACAGTGGGGGTTTGGGGGAGTGACTACCACAATGAGCAACTTGTTGGGCTATAAGCAGTTGGGAGCCACTGGTTGCAGGGGAGGGAGAGAGACAACATCGTAAGACAAACCACCCATGTCTCATCCGGGTCTTGAGCCTCGGCCCAACTCAGCCGACTGATCCGACACTAACGCCTCACACCGCTCGTCCACGACGAAGCTAAGCACACTTCTTGCATGTAGTCGTTATTTCAGTAATTACACTGACTAGGAGCATTCCATTTCATAGGCCTAATGAAACTGACCCTAATAAAGTTTCCAGGCAGTACATCGAAATATATACAGTGATTTTTTGTTGTTGTTGTGACGTATGCAACTGTAAGGAGTAACGGTACCTTATTAAAGGTGATGCATCGAATGCATGGTGGAGGCTGTATGCGATAGAACTGTATGCGATAGAAACAGTACCCACTAAGTCTCATTGCTTTCTGACACCATGGATTTGTTTCATGCTTTCATTCGCCCCTTTGTCTGTGCCATGTTCAACAATTTTATTTCTAACCGTGGTCAGTAGTATTTTCTTCTTCATTTTGATGATGTTTATTGCATTGAACAAGTAAATTTTTGGTCAACTCCTGATATCCTTCGACTTTGCAATATTTCGGATTCATGGCTGCTATGAAAACACGTCATTCAGCCCTAGACGCAAACAGTAAAGAGTACAGTCGTGATTTGCATTGCGCGTGAACTTAATAAAAATTTCGAATTTTCCATAAAAACCTTGTTATAAAATCAAGTACCTTTATGTATTTTTAGAGCTTGTGCAACAAGTTTATAAACGGCGTGTCAAAAAATCTTATTTTTGCTTTCATTTCAACAATATTATCACAATACTAACAACAGTATCGATAATATTTTTAATACAAAAGGGCAAGGGGCATTTTCAACTTTTTCTGTTAGGAAAAGATAAATTCAAAGGGGCACTTTTACTTTACAGAAAAAGCATTGCATATCCATATATAGAGAACATCGATCAGTGGGATAAAATCATCTGGAGAGATTGTAATGAACTGAATTTCTGCTTATGTTTTTCAACTGAAGCATTCGAGCTGAAAATGATGAAGTTTTTGAAGCAATAGGGATAGAAGATTGCAAAAAAGGAAAGAAACACTCTGTAGCCGGTATGAGCTTGCATCTACTCCAAAGTAAGAAGATACTCTGCATTTAAAGGACTTTAAAGGAAATTTTTCCATAGGCCACTTAGCTGGAAAAAAGTAATTATTCCATAACTAAGGAATTGAGAAAAAAGCAACAGAAAGCTTTTGTTTTTCAATTCGCAGGCGATTAACGGACTAGTTGTGAAGGACGAACTATGAAGTGTCTCACAATACCGAAAAACACATGAGCATTTTACAAACCACTGAAACAATACCAAGTAAGGGTGGTAAGGTAGTAGATAATCTTTTATACCTATTACTCTAATAATGCACCATCGACTCTGCTACCACTTCAAATCCTTCACATCGGACAGAACTTCCAACTACTTGAGGATGTCAGAAGCTACGCAAATGAATCTTTTGATTCAAAATCTGATTTACTGTTATTTTTGCGAAGCAGTTTTATGCCGCCCCGGTGGCGTAATAATCTTAGCGCTGGATTCTGACCGTTCGTCCGAGATGAGTCTGGGTTCGAATCCCGGTTGGGCATGGATGTTGTGTTTGTCTTACGGCACTGGCTCTTTCCCTTCCCTGGAACCAGTGGCCCTAAATTAGGTTGGTTGGTTGGTTGTTGGATTTTATTGGCGCAAGGGCCAGGTTTGGCCAAAGAGCGCCAGACAAAGAACTATCAGCCACAGATTTTTAAAAACGTGGAAAATGATTAAGAGCAGACAGGCTTGGTAAAAGTTGAAAAAGAGTATGATGAAAGCTGTGAAGACAAGGTAGTTAATTAGGTTTATATAAAAATTTATTAATTTACTATTATAATTATATTTTTTTTAAACACAACTACACAAAGGATGAGTCACTCTCCTCCCCCCACACTCCTCTGCAATGCTGGCAGAGGGCGGGGACGAACTGTCACTCTCTTCCCCCCATGTTCCTCTGCAATGTTGTTTGAGGCTGGGGACGAACTGTCACTCTCCTCCCCCTATGTTCCTCTATAATGTTGGTTGAGGGTGGGGACCTCGCTGAGGCCGAGACAGTTGGATGGACACTGCACACCTTTGCGGATTGAGGGCCGGGTCGTCCGCACGTGCAGGCTTTCTGCTTTAAACTGGAAGAGAGGGTCGGCTGCAAAGAGAAGGCCCAGAATCAGGTAGTCGAAAAATCGCGAGCTCGGGGAAAAACACCTGTGTCGCTTGGTCAGCTGTAGATCGCTTGGCAAGCGCTGCGAGAGCTACAGGGCGCGGAACAAAGGGCTGCACGGGTTGTGGCTGAGACTGAACAACTGCGGCAAAAGTACGCTGGCGGGTGTTGGGAATACCCAACTTGGCCTTGGCAGCAGGGTACGAGAAGGCCTTCCAGGGTCTTGAGGCGCTGGATCGCCATCTCGTCCTTCCATTTCATACAGTTGCGGGAGTAAGCTGCATGGGCCTCACCGCAGTTAACACAGCAGGCCGCAGAAGTGCAGCCTTCCCCGTCATGTTCACTGGAGCCACAATTTGCGCAACGAGCGGAACTCTTACAGAAACGTTGTGAATGCCCGTACCTCTGGCACCTGAAACAGCGCAGAGGACTGGGAATGTACGGGCGAACTCCACAGACCAAGTAGCCAGCCTTGATTTCGGTCGGAACTTTCGGGGAGTTAAAAGTCAAGATGACATTTTTTGACTTAATCATGGAACCATCACGCCGGAACATCATACGACGTGCAGCAATAACACCTTGATCAGCAAGTTCAGTCACGAATTCGTCTTCACTGCATGGCAAGAGATCAAACTCCGAAATAACACCCCGAGAGGTGTTAAGAAACGGGTGAGGTGTCACTTTTACAGGAATGCCTTGAAGACTAGTGAGGTTCAGAAAAGTGTTACTCTGAGAAACACTGCAAGTTTGGACAAGCAGGTCCCCAGAGCGAAGCTTCCTCACAGACTTCAAGGGGCCAACCGCAGCGTCCAAAGCTTTAGAAATGAAAAGGGAGATCTGGTGGACAGTCTCTCATGCGGATCGATGGATTCTACAAGCAAGTGTGTAGCATGCGTAGTCACAGCAATTGAGGGGAGACGACGCTTCGGAGCGGCTGGTACAGCCGCCGAAGAAGAGGTTCCACATTCTTGGTCCAGGTCAAGGTCTAAAGACCGTTTAAGGGTATGAGACTTGGTAGGTTGAGAAGACGAAGGACAGTCGTTGTCAACTATCATTTTGTCATTTGACTTAAATTTGGAGTTTTTGTTCTTTTTACCCATGGAAAAAAAGGAGGAAGATTCGTCTGCAGACTACTCCACCCACCACCGAGCCCTACAAGGGAGAACTGGAAGTCTGCAAGCCAAGAAAATGACGCTGGACACAGTTCTGGAGCTTATACGTTGCAGATATAGTCCGTTGGCTGTGATCACACGCACTCGGCGGACACTTCGGCCTCCGGGTACCGTCATGCCAACGCCTTTGGCATGATCCCACAGCCCCCGGGCTCACCCTGCCGTGCTATACGACAAAAAAGCCGCTAAAGCCGTGTACACAACTTGGTACAAGACTTCTGACTAGAGGTGGGTTAGTCTCTAGCCTCCCGTTTACAGCGAAGCCGGGGTCGAAGAGGAGTGTTGGTACACAGGAGGCACTTATCCGGTCTCCTGCGACCTCAGCCGCCAGACATCCCATTTCCGCCTCACGGGTCTCCGCACGCAGCAAACATGCAGGTAGGTCTAGCACCCAAACCAGCTAAAAGGAAAAAAAAAGAAATCCAAAGAAGACAAATCCTGGAAGGGAACCTAAACGGAATCTCAGCAACCTACGAACTGAGCGGTTAATATAATACAGTTAGTGGTGGAGGGTAACAAAACCACAAGACCGGGGTGTTAGTGCATAACGTGGTAGCGATTAGGTAAAGTATACAACACGGGCAACTAGCCAGTGGAGAAAATAAATAAAAACGAAAAAGCGAGACACAAGACCAGCTCGGGATCGTGGGGCCGCGACTCCCCAACAGCTGGATGAACAGCCGTCCCTGCAAACACCAACAGCACCAAAATAAGAAAAAAACAAGCTGTGGCATGACATCAGATGTTGACCAGTCACAAGGTCAGCTCGGGCCGTGGGGGCGCCGCTCCCCAAATAACTGGAAAACCAGTTATCCCCGTGCGGGGAGCCCTAAATTAGGCACGGGCAATTGCTTATAGTCCATTGAGTTGCTCACGGTGGTCGTTAAACTTCCAGCCAAAAAAAAAAAGAAAAGGGAACTAGTTTTATGAAACTACCAAGTAATTGGAAAAAGTTATGAAAAGTATAATCTTGCGTAAAATATTTTTTTAACTATGGAAAAAATATTTCACGTACGAATATGTACGTACACTGAGTGGCCACTTCATCAGAATCATCCTCATGTCTATATTAGACAACAGTCACTGTATAACTATTAAAATAAGAGTGTTGAACACAACAATTGTGCTTTAGAAATTTTGAAAAATAGTAAGTTTGTGTACGAGGTGTGTTGTAAATAGTTCGCAGAATGGCCTCGGTGTGGCGCACGGGTGGATCTAGGATTTTTGTGAGTGGGGGGGGGAGTTAGTGTCGGAATAATCGCGGACCTTTCTGGTATTTTCCCACAGAATGAAAAAGTGTTCTTAGTATGTCTATAAATTCTTCCAATTAATTAACGAAAGTAATATACTTTTAAGTAATGTTTTCTTTCACAAAAAAATATTCAATTTTTTAATGAAACTTAAAAAATCGAAGCTTTTCCTTCGTTTCTGAGAGAGAGCTCCCCATCCCTGGATCAGCCCCTGGTGTAGCGCGATCGTGCGTGAGCTGTCGTTTGGACCTTGAGCATCATCTATATTCCGAGTCGACTTAAAAGTGTACCACTGTGGATGGTACAGAACAGCTACCTCCGCTATGAAAAGTAGTCCCTAGCGTTTAGATGGAAAAGCAAGAAATTTATTGCTCAGAATCCATTTTTGTTTGCTCAGAAGTTTATCGGGCAAAATTGCTGTTTAAAATAAATTTTCAAAATGATAGGGCGTTTTTAGAAATAAATTTAATATGGGAAGTTACTGAATCAAGAGCATCACACATTCAGACGCTGACTGTTCAGAAGGGAAATGTCCTTTTTTTAACGAGGAAATCTCCGTTTTCTAACTACTTGGAGAAGGAAAAGGGGAAGAAGACTTTCCCAACATTCGCAACACAGAGATAATAAATTGACAACCGGGAAAAGTCGGTTCTTGGAGTTTCGTCAACAGAATAAACAGAAGAATTTCTTCGAAGTTCGAACCCCACCACACCCCTATTTTGGTCTATCTCCACTGCTTCTCTTGAAACGGATCCTTGTATAATGACCTTTCAGTTTCTTGTGGTGTTAAGATTAACTTCGTTACTCAACCTGGGTAGGTGGGTCGGGTGGTCATTGCGGAAGTACTTTGCTTGACAAAGAGGACACAACAGGAGTGCATGCAACGCGGATTGATACCGTTCTAGCGTTCCACCGAGAGGTAGTGATCAGGCTTCCCCAGTTTTTACAGCAGCACACTTTCAAGGTGACTTGGAATATAGACTGGAATGTGTTGAGTCATACGATGCTTCACGGAGTCCTCCTTCTTGCTTCAGTGTCCACTGTTACGAAGTACAGTGAATACGTGTTGAGTGCCCTTTGCATTTTTTCAGCTTTAAGAGAACGATCAGTTTCAAAGAACAGCGCGTGTGCATCAAATTTTCTTTCAAATTGGGCAAGACTGCACCAAAAAACCTATGAAATGTTCAAAACTGCTTTTGGAGAAGAAACAATGGACAGAGCACGAACATTTGAGTGGTATTCAAAATTTTAAAGTTCCTTCAGGACGCAGAACGTTCAGAAAGTCCATCAACAAGTAAATCTGATGAAAATGTGAATTGGGTTAAGGACATTTTACCAGAAAATAAGACATGTCATTATTCTTAAAATACACTCACGGACGATGAAATTTGCGCACCTAGACGAAAACATGCTACAACCGCGAAACTTTGCAAATAGCTAGAGTGCGTGTTGGTATGTAAATGATCCACGTTTGATGCGAGTGCGCATGACCGCACACCCAGTGGTAGCGCTGCAAGCTCGAACCGGCAGCCTTATAAACCGGCGTGTAGTCGATGCCCAATGAAAGCGAAAAGCACCGGCCCACGCAAGCAAGAGTACAGAGTGATGAGAATGCCGGGTAGACGCCAGAGACGTTGATTTACGAAACTTACGGACATTGAGAAAGGCCGGATCATCGGGTTGAAAACCGCAAGGTATAGTGGCGCGCCGTATAGCCCGCCACGTGGATCGTTCTGACCATACCGTCTGACTGTGTTGGGAGCAGATGGGCACGTGACGGCTCTGCCACACGGCGGAGCGGCTCCGGACGGACCAGGAGGACCACCGGTAGAGAGGATCGATGGATCGTGCGCCAGGCACGAACGGATCCCACGGGACCTGCTTCACTATACAGGCAGATGTAGCGGCTCCTGTATGCCCACGAACCATTTCCCGACGCCTTGCGGAAGCAAATCTGCGATCTCAGCGACTCTTACGTGTGCTGCTATTAACACCGGAACATCGCCCGCTCCTTGTGCAGTGGTGTCAGGCCAGAGCGACGTGGAACGCCACAGACTGGCGACGTGTGGTGTTTATCGATGACTGCCGCTTTGTTTTGGGCAAAGATGATCAGCGTGTCCGGGTGTGGAGATCCCCGGGTCAACAGCACAATCCCAACCTCGCTATCGAGCGCCACACCTCCCCCACTGCAAGCATTATGGTCTGGGGACCCATTGCCTACGATAGCCGATCAGCTCTATTAGTGGTACGTGGATCATTGACGGGCAAGCGGTATGTGGATGAGATCCTACGGCTCCATGTACTCCCATTCCTGGCTGGGATTCCAAGTGCGCTATACCAGCAGGATAATGCCCTTCCGCACACGGCTCGGGTTGCCCATGACACCCTACGTCATGGCTAGATACTCCCATAGCCTGCCCGCTCCCTGGACATGTCCCCTGTCGAGCATGTGTGGGAACAGTTGAAACGCCGGCTGCTGCGGTGCCGCACTACCCGTGATTTGGAGCACACCATTCCCACACGTGTGGGTCATACTGCCGCAGGATAACATCAGTCGTCTGTTCGCCTCCCTGCCGGACCACATAGCAGCATGTATCGCTGCACGAGGCGGTGCGACGCGCTGTTGCCGATAACCGCCACAGATCCCTCTGTAATTGTCCTGCAGCTCTGTTTTTGCCTTTATGTGTATCATTCGTCTGTATCATTACGTCCATAAAATTTCATCTCAATTCGATGCTTCCTTCTTGGTGCGCAAATTTCATTGTCCGTAAGTGTATCATCTGAATTGGGCGTTTCTTTTGGTACCTGGCATAGCATTTTAACGAATGACCTGAACATGGAAAGAATTGCCGCGAAATTTGGGCCATACATCTGGACCGATGAACAAATGCAATCGCCGGTGAATGTGAGCACGAAGTTGAAAGAGAACATGAAACAGAACCTAACTTTTTATCCAACCAAGTTCATAGCTGGTGACGAATCATGGATTTACAGGTACGACCCTGAAGCAAAACAGCAGTTGTTGCAGTGAAAACGTCCACGCCCTCAAAAAGGTGCACAAGTGCGGTGTCCCATTTGAAATCCATGCTGATTATCTTTAATAATATTGAAGGGATTGTTCATCAGGAATTCGTACTTCTGGGCCAATATGTGAATCAGATGTTTTACATCCTGCGGCGCAAACGTCCGGAAAAGTGACACAGCAGAAATGTTTTGTCCATCACGACAATGCACCTGAACAGGCAGCATTTTCCGTTCATGAGTTCATGGAGAAAAATGTAATAGTTACTCTTCAGCATCCTCCCTACTCTCCTCATTTGGTACATTGCGATTCTTTTTTATTCCCAAAACTTAAATGCGGATCAGATAGGAAGATCTGAAGACATTAATGCTATTCAGGAAAAATAGCAGAAAGCATTAAAAATGTCCCACAAAAGGACTTTCAAAAGTGCTTCGAACAATGGTGCGATCGCTGGGAACGGTGTGTCAGCTCTCAAGGTGAGTACTTTGGTAAGGAATAGCTGCTACCTGCAGTTCTTATTGTCTTATATGACCATTCCGGAAACTTTTTATCACACCTAGTAAAACACTCAAATGCACAGTAACTTATCTGTTACATTTCACTGATGTGGGAACTTAAATATGCACTAAATTAGTGAATTGTTCCGTAGAATCTGTTCCTATATTTAGCAAAAATAAGAGAAAGAAACAATCTCGATATGATTTCAATAAAGGAGTGGTTGGACAGCACTCTTTTTAAGGCTTTATTCAAAATCAGATGACAAAAGTTCTATCATCTCAGATATTCGAACTTGAATTGAGTGACGAAGCGGAATTGTAATTCTAACCGGATGAGTTTCTTTCAACAAAATATAAATAAATAAATAAATAAAAAAAAAGGTCAACCTCCGTCAACCGAAAGTGAGGATTTTTCTATTGCAAATAAGAAAGTTTCACATAATGCCTGAATGAAAACAGTACTAATACAATTATTTTCTTAGAAAGCTGTCTTTAAAGCAAAAATAAGCATTATGATAATACAACAAATATATCATCTTCATCATCATCATCATTGTCAACCATTATCAATCCACTGCTGGACGAAGGTCTCTCCAAGCCTCTTCTACAACGGTCTGTCTTGTGCCAGTCCCCTAAAAAAGAAAAAAACTACATCGTAACATTTTCAAGTAAAAAAATAGAACTTAAAACATGAAGAATGTAACATGCAAAACTACTGATGACACTGGACGTGTACCCATTCTTGCATTAAAAAGTTGGCTCACTGTTATAAGAGTGATTCAATCTAAAAATGTCGGTTGTGTGATACATTGGCCCAATGTTATAAACATGGTGGCTCAACGTCATAACAGTGGCTGCATGTTGTGTGAGTGATGGCTTAATGTTGTAGGAGATGTTGGCACAATGTTATCCAAATGATGATTTAACGTTGGGCGATACGCTGGCTCAATAATGAAAATAAGTTGGGCCGTCGTTGTAATAGTGGCACACTGTTATCTAAGTGATGGCTTAATGTTGTAAAAGATGTTGGCACAATATTATCCAAGTGATAGTATAACGTTGTGTGCTGTGTTGGCGTAACATTATTCCACCGATGGCTCAATGTTGCAAGAGTCGCTCAGTGTTGAAGGATTGATGGATTTATGTTGTATGAAACATTGGTTTAATGCTGGCACAATGTTATATCAACGTTCATTCTTACGTTGGATCATTGCTGGCTAGTACACTGGGCCTACCAGATGCTGGTAAGTGGCCAGCGAGACTATGGAGGTAGGCCCACCGTAGTAACCGAACGTTTTGTGTTTTACATTGCATAATGAATTCGGTTTTATAATGGTAGTTGTTATGTATTAGTTATAATGAACAAGCTTAACTGCTAGTAACGTTGTAGTAGTAGTGATTTATGATGAATAAAGTCTTATGCTGGTTATTAATAGTAACACTTAATGAAAGAGACCTAACAGCCAGACAGAGGTCTGACAAAACTATGAACTGAGAAAAACGTACTTACTAAGAAAACCTTTTATTAGGGAAACTCCTGGTATTATCCACACACACTTCATAGGTCACACAACTACTCGATATCTGGCTCTCACATATAACGAAGTTCCTCTCACATAAACGAAGCTCTCTTTACACCAAACGAAAATCTCTTTACACATAAAACAAAGCTCTCTACGCACATAAACAAAAGCTCTCCCTAGGCATCGTTGAACGCGCCTATTTATACTGCCTACCACCACGTCATGACTTACACTCATTGCCACATATCATTCAGCGGGAGAAATAACATCTCGTTCAGTAAGAAGATAGTTTACATAGGAAAATAAAATAACCAGAGATAGTAAAATCAAAGGGAAACTGAATCTAGAGTATACGTTACATCATCTCCCCCTTAATTTTTTTTTTTTTCCGAAAAACCTATCAATTTTGGAGTGTAAGTCTTACACTTGCTGACTGACGTTTATCGTCCTCTTTTTTGTTTGTTGTTTGGTGGCAGCAGTATGTACAATATCAAACTTGGCATGACAAAATCAAGAAATCTGTGACCGCAGCAATTGTCTGTGAAGCAGGAAACACTTTATATACTTGAACAGAACAAACCTGCATCGGCATACATTACTTTTATTCTGCCTAGCAGGAATCACTTTTTTGATTTCAAATTACGTCTTCATATTATCGTTGAATACAAACCAACTGTATCAGCAGCGAAGATTGCCTGTAGCTGCCTAACAGTAACAATTTTCATTATTTTAACCCTACGCACATAAACAAACGCTCTCCTAGGTATCGTTGAACGCGCCTATTTATACTGCCTACCACCACGTCATGACTTACACTCATTGCCAGATCTCATTCAGCGGGAGAAATAACATCTCGTTCAGTAAGAAGATGATTTACATAGGAAAATAAAATAACCAGAGATAGAAAAATCAAAAGGAAACTGAATCTAGAGTATACGTTACAATTGGGCCAATGTAAATGTGCTGCCTGGGTCTCCTCCATGTTGCTCCCGAATACTTTCGAATTTCATCCACCCATCTACCACGTGGTCTTCTTCTGGGTCTTTTCCTGTCCCTTGGAATCCAATCTAAAAGGTCGGCTGTTAATCGATGGTTTGTCCTTCTGGCAGTATGTCCAGCCCATTGCCATTTCAGGGATTTAACTCTGATCATGATGTCTTCCACTCTTGTCATTTTTCTGATCCACGAGTTCTTCTTCTTATCTCTCCTGGTTACACCAAGCATGCACCTCTACATGCTTCTTTGAGTTGTCTGCAGCCTTTGTATGTTTCTTTTAGTTAAGGTCCACGTCTCTGTACCATACGTAAGCACTGGAAGGATGCATTAATCAAACACATTTCTTTTAAGACAAAATGCCATATTGCTCTTGAAAATTATGCTGTTTCTTCCAAAAGATTTCCAGGCAAGTTTTATACGCCGATTAATTTCTTCATCAATGTGACCCTCACTTGATATCTGCTGTCCAAGATAAACTTACGTATCTGTTATCTCCAGCTTTTCTCCACCAATCGATAAATCTTCATTCCTTGTAAAAGCATTGTACATCACTTTTGCCTTCTGAAAGCTCATTTTTAATCCCATTTCTTTACTCTTGTCAGCAAGTTCCTGGATCATACTCTGCAGCTCTGATGGGGTAGTTGCAAAAATGACTACGTCATCAGCAAAACGAAGGTGAGTTAGATAATCTCCATTAGTCTTTTCCCCTTTGTTTTCCCAGTTCAGTAATTGAAAGACATTTTCCAGTGTGGCATTAAAGAGCTTGGGAGATATGGTGTCACCTTGTCTCACTCCCTTTCCAATTTTTATGTGTGCTGTATTTTCAAACAGCCGAATCTTTGCACTTGCATTAACATATATGTTATTAATAATATTAGTGTATGCATCTTCAATACCGCAGGATTTCAAAGCCATTGTAAGTGCTGTTGGTTTCACCGAATCAAAGACCTTTTCATAATCGATAAAAGCCATGCACAATGGAAGTTCATATTCACTCGCTCTTTCAATTAGTTCTCTCAGTACGTGGATATGATCTATAGTGCTGTAGACACTCCTGAATCCAGCTTGTTCTCTCGGTTGAGCCATGTCCAGTGTTACCTTTAAACGGTGTGAAAGAACTTTAGTGAAGATTTTATAAACCACCGATAGGAGGCTGATAAGTCTGTAGTTCCTGAGATCCTCAATGTCACCTTTTTTATGTAGCAGGATCATTGTAGCATTGTTCCAATCTTCAGGAATCTTCCCTTCATTAAGGCATCGCGAGAAAACTTGGGCAAGTACTGTTTTAATTTCTCCACTTGCTTCTTGTATGATGTCTACAGAAATTTCATCTTCTCCTGGAGCTTTTCCCCGCTTCATGTTCTTGATTGCATGTGTAACTTCTGCTGGGAAGACTGGAAGAACCCTGGTACTGATACCTTTCGTAATGTCCAGAATATATGTATCATCCCTTTCATATAATTTGGAGTAGAAATCTTTCACTCTTGTCAAAATTTCGCCTCTACTTCTTGTTGCAGAACCATCTTCTTTTCTCAGTGCCATAATCTGTTTTCTTCCCTTACTCAGATGTCCCTTTGCTATCTTTAGGTTTTGGTTGTTTCCAATTGCTTTCCTCACTAGTTCACAGTTGAATTTTCTTACGTCTTCAGTGATACTTTTTCGTACTGTCTTGCATAGCTCTATATATTCCACTTTGGAAGTCACATCTTCTTTAGTTGTCCTCATCTGTCTTCTTTTTTGCATCAACATTTTGGTTTTTCCTGATAATTTGTTCACATGCGACTTGTTCTTAGACCCAGCTAATTTTGTTGCTGTTTCCATAAGAGCTTTGGTTACTTTTCTGTTAACTTCAGAAATATCCACTTCTTCCGATGTTAGGCCTTCTAAAGCAGAGAATCTGTTCTTCAGTTCCAACTTGAAGGTATTATGGTGTTTTTTAAGGTTGGTTATGTCAATACATTTTGTTTGTCTTATGAGCTTGTCACGTTCGAGTTTAGTGTTGAGGTGCATCTTACATCTTACCATTCTATGGTCACTACCTGTGTTGAACTTGTTCAGCACACTGCAGTCTTCCGCTAGAAGTTGCGTAAGTTTTAGTCTAAAGTCAGTTAAGCATTTCAAAAGTTTCTCATTTGCTTGATTTTATTGATTGCCCTAAAAATGTCGGCTTCGAAATCTTCACTTGTTGAGCACACATACACACACACAAAAAGAACTGATCGAGAGCTTTTCTGAACAGTCGAGCTAGAGTTTCTGACATCTAAATGGCAGTCATATAAATGTGTTAACTATGTTACTCTCCTAGAAAGCAATCAAAATCCTCAACAAGTTAGTAAAATCATGCAATGCATTGATTAGCCGCTTTCCAACATACCAGAAATCATTACTCAAGTTATTACTCAAGTTATGATGACAATGGCTGTGGAATAAATCTCGCTCCTGTGTCCTGAACTTTGACCCCATTTCGCCCATGTTCAATAGAATTTGTCCCCAGGTGTGCCCTTACCACATACTAAAACTTCATCGAAATCGAAGGATTTTTACTCAAGTTATGATGCATAAGGGTAATGGAATGGATCCCACTTCTATGTCGTGACCTTTGACCCCATTTCACCCATTTTCAATAGAGTTCGTCCCCAGGTGGTCCCCTACCACATACTAAAATTTCATCGAAATTGAACAATTTTTACGCGAGTTTTCTTGCAGACGGACGGACAGACAGACGGATAAAGCTGGAGAATATATGCTTCTTCAACCTACTGTTGGAAAGCGTAAAAAAAATTAAAAAAGTACTTTTATTATCTCTTTCCACTTGTTTTTTTAGGATTTTAATGACAAGTTTCATCATTTGTTAGGAGTATTCGCGCTATCCTATTTAAAAGCTATTGGTTCAACGTCAGGGAAAGAACAAGAGCCGTAAGTGTTAAACTAACCTAAGTTTTAACCAAGGATTCGAACCCTACCCCTGTCGCCTAGAGTGGCCAGTACCGTGTGATCCGTTCAAACTAAGCCAAATGCTCGAGTTCCGAATGAGACATGGATGGCGTGTTTGTCTGTCTTACAGTGCTGGCTGCTTCCCTTCCCTTGAACCAGAGGAAGGTCTCAAATTAGGGAAGGTCGACTGCTTCTAGCTTTTGATGCTTACGGTGGGAGTTTTACCCCGTAACAATGGGTGCGGGAACTTGACCCAGAAATAGCATGAGCCCTACCACTCCGTGACTTATGACTCTGACTAGGAAAGTGAGAAGTGTCAGAAATTCACTCCTGCAAGCGCAGAGATATGGTCTGAATGATAGGGGGAGGCACAGCACGTGCGTACAAATTCACTCCTGGTATCTTACGTATCTCGTCTGTCGCAGGAGGAAAGTGAAAGTATGCTCGTAATGCGTATGATAATAACGAATTCAAGGTGAAAGTTTCTCTTTAAGTAGAGGAAAGTACCTTGAGAATCTCTCAACCGAAAAACCACTATATATTTACAATGTTGGCATTTAAATCTTAAGATGGATTTCGCAGCATGCCTGAGATCCGGTTGAGGAGCACCCACGAACTGCCACCCACTCCCTCTGGTGGTTGCCTTTTCGCAGTGCTCGTGGGGGGCGGAGTTCAGCGACCTTGCTGCCATGCCTTCCTGCTTACGATTGCAGTTCAAGCTAACCTGCCTACCCTAGAACTCACTGCTTCCCCACAGAGGCAAAAATCGGGGAAGGAACAGCCGCAAACACTTGAACTTCAGATTTATTTATTTTGATCCTTTTTACTGTAATAAAGTGTTTTACTTAAAGCTCACGTATTAAAGCTCAAAAATATAAATTCAATATGCAATAGAGTATGAACTGAATTTAATTGGATCACAGAAAATTTCCCTCATTTGTATTTCAAGAAAGCAGAACAATGACGTTGCAAGAAAATTCAGAAAGGGAGAGAAAGTGTTTGATTCTCGTTGCGAGAGAGGGGGTCGTTTAAGACTTGCCAATAAATATTCTTACTTTCACTGACTGTAGAGACCGTTTATTCAGGGGACACGGGGACCTATGACCTCAAAACATCACTAAGCCACTGCTTGGTAAAAGGAAAACTTCGATTTTCAAATTATTTCTCCTTTTCACGATTTCCGTCAAAAACGAAAAAAGAAAAGAAAAGCTCCTTTCGAAGCTCCTTTTGTTACTGTTCATTTCTTCGGACAATCCAAAGGCAGCGCATACGTTTCAAAAGAGCACCTATTGCAAGAAGTGTTTCTTTAACTCCCTTAAAGGCGTTCTTGTTTTAGAAATAAAAACAGTTTGGAGAGAGGCTGCATCCCATAGTGAGATCCAACGGTATGGAACGAAGCCTACTGGTTCCCTCAGCTTGTGAAAAGAAGTGACGTCTAATAAATGATTAACTTTTAAGTTCTTGTTAAACTTTTTATTTGTAAATTGATTTTAGCTGCACCGGTGGCGCGGTGGTCTAAGCGATGGCCTCTGATCATTCGGCTGAAAGGGGTCCGGGTTCGAATCCCGGTGAGGCATGGATGTTGTGTTTGTCTTACAGTCCTGGCTCTCTCTCTCCCTTCCCAGTGGCCCTAAATTAGAGACGGGCGACTGCTTATAGTCCATTGAGTTGCGCATGGTGGTTGTTAAACCTCCAATAAAAAAATTGATTTTAATCGAAACAAACTTTATGTGCATATTATCACTTTAGGTTTTCTCTTCACAAAGCTTTAAAATTCTACACTACTTCTATAGTAGCATTTTCAACACTCCTTTAACATGTATGTTTGCAACTACTGTGGGAATATGTTTATAAGAATCCCATAAAAAAGACATCGGTTACTGTTTCTTGAAGTTTTGTAGTTTCATTCGATAAACTTACACATTGGCGTACTCCCACAACAATAACAACAAAAAAAAACGTCGCAAGGCGTCAATTTTATATTCATGAATCTGACAACCCATCACCTTGAAAAATGATAATGCAGCAATCTTGGAACGTTGTTTGCAAAATGATGGGTGTTACATACTGAATGGATGGAAGTGTAGCAATGTTTGCCCTCGAAGTGATTACCAGCCATACACGATCTTTGAACATTTCGTGGTATCACTCATTGCATATCTTTGTTGTTCCTGTTGTTGTTTTGCTGTCTAACTGTAACTATCAGCACGTGCGTCTGAAGATATGAATGTCCCAAATTTAGGGCCAATGGTTCCAGGGAAGGGGACTGATCAAACGCCGTAGGAGAAACACAATACCCATGCCTCACAAGGGCTCAAATTGGATGAACAGCCAGAACTCTGTGTATCTGACCATTCGGGCACCGAGGTAGTGTGTCCTCAGAATCAAAGGTCGTGTAAAAGTGGATGATACCACACCAGCCGCCTGTTACCTTTGGACGACTCTAAAGCTTTTGCACCCTGTGATCTGGATTTTATTCTATATAATAGGTAGTTGTGTCAATTCACGAACCCCTCAAAGTGAAACACTGCTTCGTCATATGGTAGAATTGTATAGAAGAACCATCCCATCCCAGAAATTAAATGTCTATTACCATTCCATCCCAGAAATGTTTCAGCGAAATCAACTTTTTTTTAATGATCTGAGTATTCGAGAATTAATCGCTGCACGTACTAGAGTTGGGATGTTTGAAAGATAGGTCGCTACTGCATAATTTGTGAACCCATGTTCACATGTAACTGGACGTGAACTTCTTGTGAAAATCTCATTCGAAGCGGCTACGTTTACAGAAGTCCGTAATGTTGATGGTCGTCCTGATCAGTCAGTGCCACAGCCTTTGTAAATTGTTCTTTTATCGCAGTTTCTCATTCAGTGTTATGTTAATCCTGTGTTGAGATCTCTACACTTGGAACTTATCATTTATCCCTTCATTTCCTAACGGACTGCGATTTTAGTCCTCTTTTGCGCACTCAAAACTTGAGACACCTTAAAGAAATTTCATATTGATCTTGCGAAATTTGAATAAATAATTTATCATCTAAAATTTATTTCATCAAAATCAGTTAACAGGAAAAATAGGTATATTGACTTACAAACCACCTTTGGCGATTAACCAAATTTATGCTGTTAAATCCTAATCCAATAGCTACTCCAGCAGAAAGCGAATTCGTTTTTACCACCTGAATATAAAAGTAGTCAAACTGCACAACTGTTTACCTTGTCTTCTTAAAAGCCTTTTTTACGCTTTCCAACCGTAATTTGAAGAAGCGTATATGCTCCAGCTTTGTCCGTCTGTCCGTCCGCACGATAACTCGCGTTAAAATGGTTCGATTTTGATGAAATTTTAGTATCTGATAGGGGATCACTGGGGACGAACTCTGTTGAAAATGGGTGAAGTGGGGTGAAAGGTCAGGACATAGGAGTGGGATGCATTCCATTGCCCTTCTGCGTCATAACTTGCATAAATATCGTTCGATTTCGATGAAATTTTAGTATGTGGTAGGAGACAACCTGGGAACGAACCTATTGAAAATGGGTGAAATGGGGTCAAAGGTCAGGACATAGGATCGAAATCCGTTCCATCGCTCTTATGCGTTATAACTTACGAAGAATGCTTCGATTGAGACAAAACTTTACCATGATGTTCTGGAGGTATACTTTACCGATTCTGTTGAATATCATCGAAATGGGGTCAAAGGTCGGGTCATAGGAGCGAGATTTATTCTACAGCCATTATCCTGATAACTTGAGTAATGCTTTCTGGTATGTTGGAAAGCGTATCATAATCAATGCATTGCATGATTTTACTAACTTGTTTAAAGTTGAGTAAAATTAAAGCACTGTAATTTTTTTTCTGCAATGTACCATATCCGAAATTTAAACAACATTGCATTGCATCCGTAAAATTCGATTTCGGTATTCCAACAGATATTCTGCTAAAATATGTCGTATATTTCACACGAATTGCTGTAAGAGCAAGTCATTTTAGAGCACTTAGCCCCACATTTCAGGTTCAGTTGTATACATTATAACATGCACTTTAGAATCAGTTGGCCGAGTAATCAGAGGCGGAGGCTTCTAGCTAGGCGTCCTAGGTGGGCACGTGTTCGAGTCCCGGATGAGGTATGGGTTGTGCTTTTGTCCGAAGGCACTTGCTCTCTCCTTTTCCTCGAACCAATAACCCCAATTTAGGGACGTGCCACTTCTTAGATACTCATCGGGGTTGTTAATACACAAAATTAGTCAATAAATGAAGTCAGTTGTCAGACATCTGAAAAGAAGGCAACAAAATGCAATTAGAACCCTGGGTGTATAATTCTTAGTACTTTTTCTGTCATTTAATTCTTAGTACGTGTAGATTGTACTTTGTAAATTGGTTTCAAAGTCATGCAACAAAACTGTGAATGCTCACATCTTAAGGTGGACGTCAAGTAATTCTGCTTCATATACTTCCATTGGAAAAACTTTTGTACACATTTCCTTCACAATTAGTGGGTTCCCAAGATTGAAAATTTGAACATCGATAAAAATAACTTCATATTATAACTTGGAATACTTAATATTTTCTAAAACATAAACATAATTACATTAAAAATCAATAATTTTTCCTTTGGTGGTGTTGAAACCAGAAAAGATGGCGCGACCTATACTTTGATGACGTCAGTAGACAAACAAATGTTAGATTGCATAATTATGGTCATGTTTTAGAAAATATTAAGTATTCCGAGTTATAAAAGGAAGCTATTTTAATCGATGTTCAAATTTTCATCCTTGGGAAAGCATGAAGAAATGTGAATAAAATGTGTACAGAAGTTTTTCCATTGGAAGTATAGGAAGCAAAATTACTTGACGTCCACCTTAACCGTTCAAAAATTCTTTTGATACAATCTTCTGTTGCTCTTAATTATCTGTTTAAATTTCACTCCGGAGGACACAACCTTGCTGGAAGCGAATACGTTCGCAAAATTATAAACTTTGTTATTTGATAGGGGTTGGTTAATAGATGATTGAGAGTTTTCAACGTCAGTAAACTAAACAGTAAACTCTTACCTTCCAGAAAATGTATTTGCTTTTTACAGACAAATAATGGCAAGATCTGCGCAATTTTTTTATCGCACTGGTGAACGGTATTAAAGTTGCTAGAAAATCACAGTCTACAGAAAGGAACAGTGGAAAGACATCACTACAAATTCTGCGCAGAAAAACAATTTCATTATGCGTTCTTGCTCATGCAAACATAGGCTCAACTTTTTCTCTTTTATTATAATTTAACCATTAATACAGACATGAAAGGGTTGCACATCCCAAACTTAGTACTTTGGTAACTCCAGATAAGGGTGAAACCAAATGTAGAGATCAAGTATCATACCCATGCCTTCCCAGGGCCTTGAGCCCAAGTACTCAGCGAGAGGAGATAATATCTTGATCTTTCTGCTATATCAGTGATTCCGAAAAATGGAGTTAACGTTTGTGTACTACTATCAAGATAACACAAAGCATTCGATATTGTCTGTACAAGACTATCGTTAAGATGAGGGAATGAAAAATCTACCGAAGTTTAAAGTAACTGTTGAAAGCAATTTAAAAGACTCATTCATGGTGCCAAAACACATGAAAAGAAATATTTCGATTGCGAAAATGTAAATAACACGCCTTACAACATGAAGGATGAATTTGAAATTCCTTGGTTTTATGCCACATATACACAGATTATTTATTCGGTTAAAATAAATGCATAATTTTTCAAAAGTTCAGAAGTTTCACATTCTTCTGACTTCGATGAAATTAAAAGAATGAGTAATGCTTAAACACGATAAAAATTATGAAAACATTCTAAGTTTTGAAATTTCAAAACTTGCAAAATACTTAAGTTATTTGTGGTTGCCAAACAGCCAATTAACTCTATATGCTTAAACATTAGCACTTCAAAGAAAAACATAACTGTCAGGGTACGAGGAGCTAAGTGCCAAATCTGGGAGAGAGAAAAAAAATTCGCACTCCCTTTAATACAAACAGTAAAGAGGCAATATAAAATACAGATTCCTGTGAATAACATAGGCAAATAATAAACATAGTGCAAAACATAACACAAACGCAGATGTAGAACATGGACAGACTTAAGAAGAAAAACTTAGTCACTTCACCCTGAAAAGAAGATGAAGAAGAAAAAGAAAAATCCTCTTATTTACGCAGTACCAAATGACAGTCACGCCATATATGTATGTTACTCTGACGATAATAAAGGTTCATTAGCGTCAACATGTTGGAGGACTTAACGATGCAGTTGAACTTGATGCAAGGAAAGAACTCAAACGGTAGGATCATAAGCGGTACCTGTGCGAAAATAGTTCCAATCATCGAGTAACTGTCGAAACCGCAAATGTACATATTTAAAGAAATCGATATTACTACACGGTGTTTCAAAACTAATGGAACAAAGTTTAAGGGGTGATAGAACACACCGAAACAAGCACTTTTCATCATAGAATGCATGGTCGCAAGTTACTCGGTTAGGCGCTGGAGGGCGCTTTCCGTTTCCCCACACACGCCGTCTTTCGCAACGCAAAGACCCATGTCTTTTACCGGAACGTCTGGGTGGGAGGACGTACCTTATTTTCCTTCAACAAGTCTTGCCTGAATTGATCCAGCATGTGCCAGCAGCCGTCCGCTGTAAAATGTGGTTCCAGCATGATGGAGCTCCAGCTCATTTCAGCACTCAGGTGCGTGATTACTTGAATACCACATTTCCAGGCCAATGGATTGGCCGAGGTGGACCCATCGCTTGGCCCCCACGATCACCAGATCTTTCCCCTCTGGATTTCTTTTTATGGGGGCATCTTAAGTCCGTAATGTACGACACTCCTATTGATTCCAATGAGGAACTAGTCTCCAGACTTTCAGTCGCTGCTACAGCTGTCCGGGAAATGCCTGGTATTTTCCACAACATACGGGCATCTTTACCTCGACGATGCGAAGCGTGTATCAGGAGTGGCTGTCGCCCTTTTGAGCAGCTTTTGTAAATGTAATTAATTTCAGTATTTACTTATTAATATTTGCAAATTTGATGTAATTTTGTGATGTCACGTTTTTTTTATTTTGTCTGCAATAAAGCTTTGTTTTGATTTGTTGTGCCATTCCTGTGTTTGCGTTGCGAAAGACGGCGTGTGTGGGGAAACGGAAAGCGTCCTCCAGCGCCTAACCGCGTAACTTGCGACCATGCATTCTACGACGAAAAGTGCTTGTTTCGGTGTGTTCTATCACCCTTAAAGTTTGTTCCATCAGTTTTGAAACACCTTGTATAATGTTTCAAAACTTGCCGAAGCTGTGGAGCATATTCCTCCTGTTGACAGGGTGGTTCAGTCGACAGAAAAAGCGTACATTCGTCTACGTCAAAGTCATCACAACGGGCACAACACGGGGGAGAAAAAAAAACGTGTCATCTGGAAAAGGGTGCAAAACATACGTAAAACGAGGTAAAACCCTTGAGACGTGGAGAGTAACAAAAATGGAAGAGAAGAGGGAACACCTTGTACTGGAAAGAAATCACCCGCAGAAACAGAAGAGTTTGTACCACAGTAAGCATCGGGTAGGAATCATATGCAGACAAATCAACAGATTAACTAGAAGGACAACCATCTAATGCATTAGCAGGAGCGGCCACTAGTAATGGATAGAAAACAGAAGATGATGAATCAACAGTAGTAAGAACCGGCACACCAGCCGATGGACAAAATGACAAAATAGCAGAATCAGGCAAAAGCGAGGGTGGCTGCGCAGATGACATTCGAACAATTCCTGCAGAAGATTTCAAACACATCAGTAGTCACGGTTTTTGAAGCGACAGGCGACAAATCCGCTGAAGGTATGGCAGCAGATAAAGAAAGTGACACGCTCAAGCCATAACGACCCTTAATGGTAATACGAGATGATCTCGAGGTGCGGGACATACGCGTAGAACGTACCTGGCGAGCATGAGCACTGGAGTCAGGCCTTCGTTGACGATTATTGCTGTCAGGCGAAAGAGAAGGAGAAGAGTCTCAAAGGTTCTGAACGCAACGAAGTGCACAGGAACAGAGAATGAACAGGATCCTAAAGAAGAGGAACCAAGAAGACAGGAAGAAGGGGCAATAGTCGAACAAATAGGAGTAGACATACTGTAAGCAAAGAAAAGGAAAGAACAACAGAGGAAGCAACGTGGGTATTGGAAGAACACGAAGAAAAAAGAAGAGCCAAGGAGAGAGGAAACCGCAAGAGTCAACGATGGAGTAGGATAAAAAACTGATAAACAAGGAGAAGTCGATTCAGAAGACAAAGAAGTAGGTGACATTGAACTAGAGGAACCAGAGATTACCGAAGAAACAGGTGCTGTATTGGAAACATCACGAGGAATTGTGGTTGGAGGCATCAGAGTGGATCTCGATAATGTAGAAGAAGCTTGGCGTTTTGGGCACTGTGGTGACGCAGTGGCCTAAGCGCTGGCTTTTGATCATTCGTCCGAGATCGATCTGTGTTCGAATCCCGGTGAGCTAAGGATGTGGGATTTGTCTTACTGCTCTGGTTCTCTGCTTTCCCTGAGACCAGTGGCCTTAAATTATAGATAGGCTCTTGCTTATAGCCCATCATGTTGCTCACGGTGGTCGTTCATTAACACTGAATGAATAAAACTTGGGTATTGTAAACGCAAATGTCCAGGTTCGGGACAATAGTTGCAGGACTTATCGGAAAAGTTTCCAAATCTATACGTACGTGCACCAAACATTACATGTGCACTGGAAGAACAGCGTTCGAAAGCATCGTCCGATGAGAACTCAGTGCCGCCCCGGTGGCGCAGTAGTCTAAGCGATGGCTTCTGATCATTCGTCCGAGATGGGTCCGGGTTCGAATCCCGGTGAGGCATGGATGTTGTGTTTGTCTTACGGCGCTGGGTTTCTCCCTTTCCTGGCGCCAGTGGTCTTAAATTAGGGACGGGCGACTGCCTATAGCCCATTGAGTTGCTCACGGTGATCGTTAAACCTCCAATCAATAAAAAAAACCTCAACGCGTAATTGGCGTTTTAAACCGATAACATGACCAAAGGAAGAGTCACGTGGAGCATCTGATAGGCGTTGCACCGCACCGACGACTTTACAATACGATGCAAGAGCGAAAGTAGAACATCATGAGGGAGTTCCAGAGGAACTGGGTGGAATGTAAGAGTAACTAGCTTACGCTGAAGCGGCGAAGAGAACACTCGGCGAGATACAATTTCAACACCAGGTGAAACGACGACTGCTGCAGCAGAAGCACTTGCGAAAAGTAAAGAAATGCCTCGAGTACAGTGGGACACCCCAACTAGAGCATCTCGTGTAACAATGATTTCTGTGGCCACCAAATATCGAGGTACTTGAGTGTTCGGTAAGGCTGGGAACACCACTCCACGGCTCAGCAGGCCCGCATGGTCGCGACCAGTCGCAAAGTCAGTCCGCAGCAACTTGAAGGATGACAGTATCTTCAGCAAATATGACCGATGAACGAGGAGGCACAGCAGAGAATGAAGACGATGCTACACCGGAACAAGCTACATTGACAAAACCTCTGGATCCAGTAGAGACAGGGGGTGGCAGTGAAGTAGCCGAGCCGTCCCGGTGGCTCAGTGGTCTAAGCGATGGCCTCTGATCATTCGCCCAAACGGAGTCCGGGTTCAAATCCCGGTGAGGCATGGATGTTGTGTTTGTCTTACGGCACTGGCTCTCTCCCTTCCCTGGAACCAGTGACCTTAAATTAGGGACGGGTGACTGCTTATAGCCCATTGAGTTGCTCACGGAGGTCGTTAAACCTCCAATCAAAAAAAAAAAAAAAAGAAGATCCATGGTTAATGGAAGTCGCCATTTGCAATGGATACACTAAAGAATGGTAAGATAAAAGGGTCACAGAATTAAATTTACAGCTTACCATGTCAAAAACGTGAGTTGCCAGCAAGATTCATGAATAATATCCACTTATAACGAAGTAAATTTTTCTATCATTTTTATGCCAGGGGCGGATTCGAACCAACAACTCTCGGCTCCGGAGCTCTGCGTTTTATCCACTATACTATACTGGCATGTGCTATCACAGTTATCTGCCTTTATCTCACGTGCGTCCTGCGGAGCAGGCACGTCACACACTAATCAAGCAATGTAACTTGCAGCTTTAGCTAAGTAATGGAACTTACAGCTTTTACAGGTGGATCGTCATTAATTCTGCCTTTAGTTTTTGATTTAAAACTCCACTTGCCGCTGAACGCAACATCACAATTCCAAAGTAAACAGAGCCCGGTGGCGCAGTGGTCTAAGCGATGGCCTCTGATCATTCGTCCAAACGGGGTCTGGGTTCGAATCCCGGTGAGGCATGGATGTCGTGTTTGTCTTACGGCACTGTCTCTCTCCTTTCCCTGGAACCAGTGACCCTAAATTAGGGACGGGCGACTGCTTATAGCCCATTTGAGTTGCTCACGGTGGTCGTTAAACCTATAATCAATAAAAAAAAAAAAAGTAAACAGATTGAACTCTAATAGCCGCCGCCTCGGTGGCGTCTTTTTTTTCATTGAAGGTTTAACGACCGCCGTGAGCAACGCAATGGCCTATAAGCAGTCGCCCGTCCCTAATTTAGGGCCACTGGTTCCAGGGAAGGAGAGAGCCAGGGTAGTGAGACAAACACAACATCCATGCCTCACGGGATTCGAACCCGGACCTTTCGGACGAATGATCAGAGGCCATCGCTTAGACCGCAGTGGTCTAAGTGATGGCCTCTGATCATTCAACCGAGGTGGGTCCGGGTTCGAATCATGGATGTTGTGTTTGTCTTACAGCCCTGGCTCTCTCCCTTCCCAGTGACCCTAAATTAGGGACGGACGACTGCTTATAGTCCATTGCCTTGCTCACGGTGGTCGTTAAACCTTCAATCAGAAAAAAAGAACTCTAACGTCATTAATAGGAACAACTTGAACTGTGACACTATTATAACCATTCATATTCTCAGATAATAATCGGTCGGTAGACAGACTAGCTCGCCACCCCCACCCTCTTTCTCTCTCTCTCTCTCTCTCTCTCTCTCTCTCTCTCTCTGTCTCACACACCTTAAGCGTAACTTTATTTACTTCATAACTAACTACCAGCCGCTGCCAAAAAGTCGGAGAAACTATGAAAAATACACGAAGAAGTAACAAAATTTTAGAGAGACTATGAAAAAGTGTACGTATGAGGTAACAAAATTTGCATAGGAAAAAGAAGCTGAAAAGGGTAGTTAAAATAGTGATAGAAGTCACAAAATTTATATAACTGCTAAAGTTAATACATCTTCTGAAGTTAACATACGTCGTAGCGTTTATTGATACCCACATGAGGGCACGCTGCGCCTCCTTTTACCTAGGAAACAACTTTCACTTGGCGTGCTATGGGCTATCTACTGTACATTACCTGTTGCATCAACCAAACACACAGGAGAAATTTTCATTTCTTACCTGGGCCCACGCCCATTGCCTACCACTTGGAGATACTCTCCCTCGAGTTCTGTCTTTAGTAAACCTTCGAAGGTATCCTCGGGTATTCTGTAATAGCTGGACGACGAAGGAGAGAGGAGCACTGGCGTAGACCGGAGAATGTTACACTCCGCTTTAACCCACAGATGTTCAATGAGATTCAAGCCTGCGGTATTATGGCTGCCAGAGGAGCACACTAAAGACTTTGACATTATCCTCGACCAATTCCGGAACAATGCGGGCCTTGTGCATGGGGTGTCGTCTTTCTGAAAGAGCCTACTGCCATCTAGACACATTGTCGCAATGCAGAGCAATGCCTGGTCCGAAACAATACCTAGCTGAGATCTACAGGTTCCGCTATGTTCAAACAGGATGAGAAGACCCTGTGATGACCATGAGAACAGTCTCAGTAGAACGTAACCGCTGGCCTGATCCCTTCCAACTGTGCAATCTGGTTGCAGCTGATCACTCGCGCAGAGTCAAGTGTGGTTCCATCCATTTCCATCCGTCGACATGTTGGTGCTGGAATCTGGACTCCTTGGACCAAAGTCACCCTTTTCCAGTTGTCCAACATCAACTCACCGTGCTCTCTTACCCACTGGAGGCAGAAATGTCGATCACGGTAAGTAAAAATATGCGTATGAAAGGCTGATCAACTCGTTATGCCTAGCCTCTGGTTTATAGCTCGGAAACTTTTCTCGGTGCGTCTTGGTTGTAATCTGCCGTTAAGTGAGAAATCGTGAGCTGTCTGTTGTCCCCGACAGTACATACAAACTGGTGTTCACCTAAACTATTAATCAGTGGTGGTCTTCCCTGTTTGGTACGTTGGGTGAATGTATGTCCTCTTTGGACCATTCCCGTCATCACTTCACTGCGGCGGGCATCAAACAGTGAGAAATGCCTGTGGCTTCAAAGATTCTGTCTCTCGCCATCGTCACGTCGGTAATCGTTCCCCATACAAACTCCCACAAATGCTTCCCTTTTCCTCTTGCATGGGCTTCGTACTGGCGAACTGACACGTCTTGGCCATACTTTCTGTATATATTCCGCCTTTGTCGGTGATGGTATTGCTATGTGCTGTAGGATTAGTTCACTCGTAGAAACAGAGGTGGTCATAATGATCTGGCCCACGAGCATGTAACAAAATCACTGGACGTATTCAAAATGTACACTTTCTTCTACTGCAGCATTATTAGTCCCTGTCGCTCCGGTGGCGCAGTGGTCTGAGCGCTGGCTTCTGACCATTCATCCGTGATAGGTCTGGGTTCGAATCCCCGTGAGGCATGGATATTGTGTTTGTCTTACGGCACTGGCTCTCTCCCTCTTCTGGAAACAGCGGCCCTAAATTAGGGCCGGGCGACTGCTTATAGCCCATCGAGTTGCTCACGGTGGTAGTTAAACCTCCAATAAAAAAATATATATATATCAAGATTAGTCCCACATCTAAGTGTTGTCGCTGTAGCGGATCCTCTCCCTCCACTCTTTTATTTATTGCCTTAACTCGCTTTTCAATTTCATATCCTACATTACATTGCTAACATAACCAATTCCATCTCCCCTCAGATCATCCACTAGTTCGCCGCCCAAGTAACTTCATCACGTTCCATGCATTCCTTTGCTCTTTCTCAAAACATGACCATAAATTATTTAAATGTATACCATAAAAACAAAACTTACGAGAATTCGAACTTAAATGCAGAGTGTCTTTGCGCCTGTGTGTCCCTCCTCCAGTAGCTTAACGAAGGTGATTGGCACCCGAGGCCAGGATATATAATTTGCGCCCCTTGGAAAAGAATAACACAAACCATGGAGAAAGTTGTTTGGGGAAGTGACTTGAGTATCGGTAAGCACCTACTCGAGAAAAGTTTGAGCTGTTTCTATATTGAACATATTCTGAAAGTTTATTCAAAGCAAACTTAATTTATATCAAATACGCTTAAAAACATTAAAGACTAGACAGCGAAAAAAGAGTATATGTTATGATTCGGTGCCGGGTTGAATCAAGGAGCACTAAACAGAATGAACAATTAAAAGCAAAAATAATAAAATTTATCGCCACTTCGCTGGCTGAGACATTGGTTTCTGACCCTTCGTCCGAATGGGCCCAGGGTGAGGAATGGGTGATGTGTTTATGTGATGGCGCTGGCTTTTTCCCTTCCCTGAAACCAGTGGCTCTAAATTACGAATGGGCGACTGCCAACAGCCCTCGACTCATGGAGGTGCTTAAATTTCCGAAACAAAGAAAAAACAAAGAGGTGAACATTTATTTGCAAGGAAATGTCCTCCATGTGAAAAGCATATTTTTCAAAACTATAAAATTAATTGCCGTGGGGCATTTCAAACTTTAGCAATATCATCATTCCAGCCTTTTCTTCGCTCCCATAGACTAACCCCGGGGAGACTGCCGCTCTCGGTCTCCACCTCTCCCCAATCGTCGCGTCGTTAGGCCTTTGCCCTTCTCGCTGTTTAAATTTAAACAATTGTCTGTGACAGAGGAGAGAAACTGCGAGCTCTTTTTGAGGAGTCTGTTTCGAGACGGCATAGCTCTGACACACTCAGATGTTGCTTGACGAAGACCATCTAAATAACCACCTCAAATAATTTTAATCATTTTTTAATGTCTCAAATAATTTTAATGGCTGTTTCTAATTAAACTCCGCAATTGTTTTTAAGGAACTGACAGAGAAGAGGGAAATATGTTCGTAATTCTGAACCTTGCACACTAAAAAACGAATTCTGAATTTAACGATGAAACTGGTTTGCTTGCATGTATGCGAGTTTTAAGGTAACGAATAACTTGAGTGGCAGGAATCAAGGCCATGTGGAAACCTGACTTCTGCGAAACCGAGTTTGCGCTAATGTTGTGTAACCGAGCAAAGAGCTTCCGGACGAGAACAAAGTGCGTCGCTGTGGAAGTGTATTATATCACATAGAGAAACATTAAACACGATCAAAAAGGAAACATGTAGAAAGTATTCGATCTCTCCTTGGAAGACGATATGATCATTCACCCGTGGGTGGTTTGCATTCCGTCTATTTGCATGTGAACATCCATCCAGTTCACGCCGGCAGCGATCAATTAGGGAAATGAAAGGGTGATAGAAAAAATTATAACGACGGTTGCGGTGAAGCTTCACTTGTTCCGACATCCCGGTGAGAAGCATCAGCCTCTTGTTGCTAACGCTTTTCAACGACTAACTGAAAAACTAATTAACTGCATTTTTTCCAGGGCACTCTGGGCGTTAACCTCGAATGATAACCCATCCAGCAGTCGAAGAGGGGGAGGGAGGGGGAGGTGTAGGATGTGTGTATATATATATATATATATATATGCATTATTATTTTTCATTTTCTCTTTCTCGCAGAGCATATCCAGCGAAAAGGAAACGAACTTCTATAACTGTACTTGGCACGCGTATTGATGGGGCTGAAAAAAGTAAAAACGTAATGTGTCTGGAGTCGACGAGCGAGCAATCATGCCTCCGTCCAAAAAGGAATCATTTTTCCTTTGTAGAAAAGCGTGACCTTGAGTGGGAATAGACATAATTATTCTTAGACAAAAGAAAAAAAACATTTTTATGGTTATTTCGGAACTCGACTTGAAATACTGTCAATTTTTTTCAATAAAAAAATCGACAGTATTTTTTGAAGATAAAATGTCAATATTTGCTAAATTTTAAATAAAATTGCTACAACTATTGCGAAGAATTCTGGTAAAAATTGCTCATTTAAAATAAAAATCAGAACTCTGGTTTAAAGGCGTAAAGAGAAACGCATGTTTTAATAACTATTTCTAACACATACAAGTCACCTACATATTTTCTTAGTATATCTTTGAATCTTGATATAAAAAGCCTTTTTAGTTGGATATTTTAATTCGACTTAGAAAGTTTTGTATCATTGTCCTCGTTACCAGGATAGTCCATAGTTTTGGTACATGACCTTCCGCTCTTTTGTACAGCATTTGTTCTTGAATTGTCATTTTTACGTTTACACATATTTCGTACTGGTTTATCTTCGTCCTGTGATATAATATTTTAAGGAGTAAAAGGGTTTGTCTACTAAACAAAAACCAATACTGATCTTATTAATAAAGGAGATGTGACTTAAAGAAAATTAACATGAGATTCTTTGAGGAATGACTAGCATTCGCTAATATTTTCTCGTTCGCATGACATAATAATAATGGACTTAGGCAAATAGGGCAACGGCAACAGAATGAAACTTCAGTAGGTAAATTCGGTCACGGCAACAGAAACCAGCGTGGAAATACTCTCGTTGAGTTTGCAGAGGCAGAAGGGTTTTTCATCTTGAACTCCTTCTTCAAGAAAAAGCCACACAGGAAATGGACATGGAGACATCCAAATGGGACGACAAGTGAAATTGACTTTATTATGTGTAACAAAAAATTCGTCATAGAAGACTGCAGTGTGCTAAACAAGTTCAACACAGGTAGTGACCATAGATTGGTGAGATGTAAGATGCACCTCAGCACTAAACTTGAACGTGGCAAGCTCATAAGACAAACAAAATCTATTGACATAACCAACCTTAAAAAACACCATAATACCTTCAAGTTGGAACTGAAGAACAGGTTCTCTGCTTTAGAACGCCTAACATCGGAAGAAGTGGACATCTCTGAAGTTAACAGAAAAGTAACCAAAGCTCTTATGGAAACAGCAACAAAATTAGCTGGGTCTAAGAACAAGGTGCATGTAAATAAATTATCAGGAAAAACGAAAATGTTGATGCAAAAAAGAAGAGAGATGAGGACAACTAAAGAAGATGTGACTTCCAAAGTGGAATATATAGAGCTATGCAAGATAGTAAGAAAAAGTATCAGTGAAGACGTAAGAAAATTCAACTGTGAACTAGTGAGGAAAGCAATCGAAAACAACCAAAGCCTAAAGATAGCAAAGGGACATCTGAGTAAGGGAAGAAAACAGATTATGGCACTGAGAAAAGAAGATGGTTCTGTAACAAGAAATAGAGGCGAAATTTTGACAAGAGTGAAAGATTTCTACTCCAAATTATATGAAAGGGATTATACATGCACTCCAGACATCATGAAAGATACCAGTACCAGAGTTCCTCCAGTCCTTCCAGCAGAAGTTGCACATGCAATCAAGAACATGAAGCGGGGAAAAGCTCCAGGAGAAGATGAAATTACTGTAGACATCATACAAGAAGCAAGTGGAGAAATCGAAACAGTACTCGCCCAAATTTTCACTCGATGCCTTAATGAAGGAAAGATTCCTGAGGATTGGAACACCGCTACAATGATCCTGCTACATAAGAAAGGTGACATTGAGGATCTTGGAAACTACAGACCTATCAGCCTCCTATCAGTAGTTTATAAAATCTTCACTAAAGTTCTTTCACACCGCTAGAAGGTAACACTGGACATGGCTCAACCGAGAGAACAAGCTGGATTCAGGAGTCGCTACAGCACAATAGATCATATCCACGTGCTGAGAGAACTAATTGAAAGAGCGAGGGAATATGAACTTCCATTGTGCATGGCTTTTATCGATTATGAAAAAGCCTTTGATTCCGTGAAACCATCAGCAGTTACAATGGCTCTGAAAACCTGCGGTATTGAAGATGCATACATTAATATTATTAATAACATCTATGAAAATGCAAGTGCAAAGATTAGGCTGTTTGAAAATACAACACACGTAAAAATTGGAAAGGGAGTGAGACAAGGTGACACCATATCTCCGAAGCTCTTTAATGCAACATTGGAGGGTGTTTTTCAGTCGCAGAGCTGGGAAAACAAGGGGATAAAGATTAATGGAGATTATCTAACCCACCTTCGTTTTGCTGATGACGTAGTCATTTTTGCAACTACCCCATCAGAGCTGCAGTGTATGATCCAGGATCTTGCTGACAAGAGTAAAGAAGTGGGATTAAAAATGAACTTTCAGAAGACAAAAGTGATGTTCAATGCTTTTACAAGAAATGAAGATTTATCGATTGATGGAGAAAAGCTGGAGATAACAGACACGTACGTTTATCTTGGACAGCAGATATCAAGTGAGGGTCACATTGATGAAGAAATTAATCGGCGTACAAAACTTGCCTGGAGAGCTTTTTGGAAGAAACAGCATAATTTTCAAGAGCAATATGCCATTATGTCTTAAAAGAAAAGTGTTTGATCAATGCATCCTTCCAGTGCTTACGTATGGTGCAGAGACGTGGACCTTAACTAAAAGAGACATACAAAGGCTGCAGACAACTCAAAAAAGCATGGAGAGGTGCATGCTTGGTGTAACCAGGAGAGATAAGAAGAGGAACTCGTGGATCCGAAAAATGACAAGAGTGGAAGACATCATGATCAGAGTTAAATCCCTGAAATGGCAATGGGCTGGACATACTGCCAGAAGGACAGATCATCGATGGACAGCCGAAATTTTAGATTGGATTCCAAGGGACAGGAAAAGACCCAGAAGAAGACCACATGGGAGATGGGTGGATGAAATTCGAAAGTATGCAGGGGTGACATGGAGGAGACTGGCACAAGACAGACCGTTGTGGAGGAAACTTGGGGAGACCTTCGTCCAGCAGTGGATTGATAATGGTTGACAATGATGATGATGATGACATCAGCTACTGAATGAATGCGTGTATTTAAAATAGTATAATTATACTAGTAACATGAATTTCTTGGCGTATAATAGAAATCAAAGTTTCCAAGCTTCCGCACATCAACCAGATGGCTTTTTCAAGGAAGGTAGACAGCTAACTGCAAACTGAATAGTAGAATAAATAAATACATCGCTCTTTCCACGTTCCAGAAACACATAGCAACTGAAAAACAATTTTTCAGTTGCTATGTGTTTCTGGAACGAGGAAAGAGCGATGTATTTATTTATTTACTGACGCCACGTATTTGGAGGATTTTCACCTTGAATAGTAGAACACTTCAGCAATTTGAACGTGGTGGCTTGACTGGACAATAAATTAATAGACGCAAATGTGATTATTCATTCGAAGAAATTAAGAGTCACGTTGGTTAGGCACGCGGTACCGTGGGGGAAAACGCAGCATTACTTGAAGAATTGATTCCAAATGCGTAGCAGCTCTAGAAAGACGCTATCATTTCAACCCAGCAAAAACAGTCTTGCTGGGCCAGCACTGCCAGCGGTGGCCTAGCACTATGTTACCGCCGCCCAACCGTCAATAAAATGCCCGGGAGTCCACCACATTGGCCAGCAGCGGGCCAACAGTGACACCTCCATCAGTTGTCATATGCCAGAACAGGGCCATTAGTTATCATCACAGGCAATAGATGCCACAAGTGGCCCTTCGGCGGCCCTGCAAGCACGTGCCATAAATGATGGCTAGCCTAATATGGTCCGCTAGTTTCCCGGCAGCGGCAACCGGCAATCACGTAACGTAACTGATGACTTGCCGAATCTTGTCCACCAATTTTCCAGTAGTAGCCATAAAAAATGAAGTATCACCGCAGTTTCCCAAAGCTACAACGGCTTTTATTTTTCGCCTTACGAAATTTCTGCATTAGAGAACTGCGCTGCGGAAATTTTTTCAACAGGTTTCGAAAAACGCTCGTTTGGATCTGCGCGGGAAGCGGGCGCTCTACCAATGGGACGGATTTGCCACACACGAGCGTCAGCTTGAAGCTGAGCCTCTTCCTGCGGAATGTGTAACGAATGGTTCTCTTTCTAATTTTACAATATTGCGAGGTATCTTTCATAAATGTCAGTTTCATATAATTCTTAAATTTATTTTTTCAACGTAAATTTTTTCAACATTGTTGTTTTTTACCTTAAGGGAACTTCACTCATTTTCAACGAGTGTACCGACTTAAAGGCGCTTTCCAAAGTTTCGTACTGTCCTTGTCGTCTTGAAAGGCGATTGTTGAATTAATATATTAACCCCTTCATGTTACATTCTGTTACATTTTTAACGTTGTATCTTTTCTTTCCGCTGTCCGAAGCCACTTTTGTTTTAAAGAGGAAAGGTACTTTATTTTACTTCTCGTTACTTTTAGAAGTGAATTCCTCCAGTCGTGTGTATTCAACCCATGGATGAGTACATTATATCCACATAGCGTTGGGTTTTTTTGTTTTGTTTTTTTCAAATAATTGATAAATTTTGTACGCGTATAGTTCTTTTTTTCCCAACATAACGCGTTCTTAATGTTTTTCCAGGACTTTAGTTTCAAGCGGTTTAGTGTATGTTAAAACGAAAGATTACACAGAAATTATTTCTTGTTATTCATGGGAATGGAGTGGGTGAATTTCATGGTTTAATCTGATATCTTCGTCGACGTGGCATTTCATTATAGGAAATTTATTCGCCTCTCTACATGTGTTTTTTTCTTAATATCTACTAAGATAACACAATGGCGATAGCGTCGTCTTCAACTAACTGGTACCACAAGAGACACAGCACGTCTTGCTTTGCGCATGCGCAGTCTCGTTGCTTCCTCCTGGTGTTGGGGTTGCATCGGTTGCCAGCTGCGGCAACTTCTTGCTTGGAGACCCGCAATTCACGGCGATGCTGCAGGGCCATCAATGGCTGCCACCAACGGACCGCTACCGGGCCGTGAGTGGCAGATTTCAGCCAGCAGTGACCCATCACTGCCAGCTGGTGGCCTGCAGTTTCCCAACACTTGTGTTTTTGCTGGGAAGCCTCGCTGTTGGTTATGATCTGTAAGTTTTTGCGAATAGCAGTGGATTTGAGCGTGGAGTATGAAGCTAATTTCTGGTTATTTTTCCGTTCTTTATACCCCTTTTATGTTCGTAAGGCCGTAGATCCAGAATCGGATATAAAATCCTCTAGTATCCTATTGTAATCCGCTGTGTTCATAATCGCGATCTGAACGGATTTGTCCGTTAACGTCAACACTATTTGGCTATTTCAATCAAGGACAAACCAACTGCTTAAGAAAAGTTTACCTGATTTGAAAAGATATGTCGTATTTGAGCAGTGCCATTCGTGATCAATTTTATATCGACACAAATAATTTTTTCTTTTAGAAATTCATTCATTTTAACTGCATCGTCTGATTTTAAAGACTCACGAAGTTTTAAAGCAGAAGTTTCATCACACCACGTGGAATGAAAATATGGTGATCGAGACTAAGTGATCTGCGTAGAGGCCTCACGATTGGTCAAAATTTCCCATCCGCTCGCATGCACATCGTCAGTTTACAAAGAACATCCTGAGTCCGCACGCTGACCAATGGTTTCTCATTACAGTGACCAAATATGAAATGATCAGTTGTGCTGACTCGTTGCCTCAGAAATTCTTCTAATTTCGGGTACATTGCTTCAAGAAAATAGGCACCCAAATTCGGGATTTAAGTACCCAATTAATTATGTTAATTAATTAGTCATTTTAGTTCCTGGTTGGATTTGCAGGGGTTATTATCCCGGCCTAGGTTACATAAAAATTTTGCTGTTTTCTTTTTTTCTCTCTCTTCGCGTGGGAAGGAAGATCGGAACGCGGGCGCTAGGCCAGGTGCAAAGTTCTGAAAACGAAATGAAAGGTATTTTCATTGCCAGGCATTTGCAGAGTAGAACAAACATGGAGGTGTAGCGTAGGGATTAGAAACTATAGCCTCAGCTAACAATAGGCCACAGCGGTGACCATACGGCTCGAGTCCGCAACAGAAGTCCTGCCGGAATCTGGTCAGAAGGTAAAATTTATGAAATAACTCTGTCACCCAGTTTCTGTGTCGGGGAACACAACTCAAGTGGGTGTACTTGCATTCGATCATCATACTTAAAGATTTAGAAACAATAGAACTCCGAGACAGGGCGACAGCTGGGGCCAAATAAATTTTTAAAGGGCTTAGCTCGGCAGATGGTCAGCTATCCGGAATAATATCTGCTCGAAATAGCCAGTGCTCATCGTCCACCAGAGAACAAGCCTCGAGTGGATGAGGGAATCCCCCCCCCCCCCCCTCGCAACCAATGCAGACGAAGGTTACACCTCAAGGAGGTAAGAACACTCCTAGGAATACAGCAGACGCGAAGCCGACGGAAATTGTCAGGAGCGGAGAGTTGAAAAGTACAAGATTGTTAAACGCGCAGTGGGCAAGTTGCAAAATTGTTAGGGGGAAAACGTTCAAGTTCCGACGGCTTTTGAAGCAAAGGGTAAGGCAGCGTTTTATCCATGGAGGTTACCAGCCCCATCCCATGGACGAAGGAGGGAAGCCGTTTCCTGACGCCGAAGCACCATCATCCTAGGAGGACCAGCGAAGTAGAAGACTCAGCATAAGACATCATCCAAATATTCAACCCTTGAATGTCGAAGTAATTTATGAAATTTGAAAGTGAAATATTATTGCTCACCCTGTACGAGGCGGGTTGGTAGATAACATTTACATAAATCATAGGCTTAACCTAACTATGTTTGAAGTGATGTGATTTAATATTACTTTTTCTGACCCCACCATTAATCTGTAATTAAGTTAAGCAATATGTCAAAATAAATTTTATAGTTGTTTTTCTTAACAAACGTGTCTTTCTTCGCTTGCTGCTCTGCAAATCAATATGAGTGTCGGGTGCAGGTCTATTTTTAGGTAAACAGTTTTCTTTCTTTTAGAGGTACCAAGATTAAGAAAAACATAATACAGGAATGTTAGTTTTAAAAATTAACTTCATTGCGGCATATGAGTTCACGCGACAACCTCGCACGAGCTGGTATGAAACACAACGCGTACAGGTCCCAACGATGAGACTGGGTCAAACTGCATTAGCCATTTTCCACGCAGGCATTTCTTTTTTGTTTATCTTATATAATATTTTTTTATTTTTTGGCTTGTTTATGTGGATATTTCATTTGTCGCGTAAATTCACTTATGTGGAGAAAACATACCTTTAAAGTACGAGGGTGAGTAAACTCTAAGTATAGGAATTAATAAAATACCTTATTTTTACACTGGCTAAATGTTACGGTCAATTACTTTTCTGTAAGTCTTAGTTCTAGTTTTCGTAATGATCGTTATTTTTCTGTATGAGTTTTCTGTATGTCTTAGTGCACATCACATTTATCTTACTTATTAAACTTTTTTAATCTACGGGCAAATCAGTGTTGATTTATGCCAACATTCATTTAAAAAAGCATACATCCATAAATATACGCGCGCGCGTGCACACATATATGCTCTCACGCGCGCGTATGTGGTCTGGAGTGACTGGGAAGCGACTGGCTCTCACGGCAAAAGAGTTGTGGGGAAGACTTTACACATATGTTTTAATTTAGCTGTAATTATATATATATGTATATATATAAACAGCCATATCGATATTATTAATAACATCTATGAAAATGCAAGTGCAAAGATTCGCCTGTTTGAAAATACAACACACATAAAAATTGGAAAGGGAGTGAGACAAGGTGACACCATATCTCCAAACCTCTTTAATGCCACATTGGAGGGTGTCTTTCAGTCGCTGAGCTGGGAAAACAAGGGGATAAAGATTAATGGATATTATCTAACCCACCTTCGTTTTGCTGATGACGTAGTCATTTTTGCAGCTACCCCATCAGAGCTACAGAGTATGATGCAGGAACTTGCTGACAAGAGTAAAGAAATGGGATTAAAAATGAACTTTCAGAAGACAAAAGTGATGTTCAATGCTTTTACAAGAAATGAAGATTTATCGATTGATGGAGAAAAGCTGGAGATAACAGGCACGTACGTTTATCTTGGACAGCAGATATCAAGTGAGGGTCACATTGATGAAGAAATTAATCGGCGTATAAAACTTGCCTGGAGAGCTTTCGGAAGAAACAGCACAGCATAATCTTCAAGAGCAATATGCCATTATGTCTTAAAAGAAAAGTGTTTGATCAATGCATCCCTCCAGTGCTTACGTATGGTGCAGAGACGTGGACCTTAACTAAAAGAGACATACAAAGGCTGCAGGCAACTCAAAGAACCATGGAGAGGTGCTCGCTTGGTGTAACCAGGAGAGATAAGAAGAGGAACTCGTGGATCAGAAAAATGACACGAGTGGAAGACATCATGATCAGAGTTAAATACCTGAAATGGCAATGGGCTGGACATACTGCCAGAAGGACAGATCATCGATGAACAGCCGAAATTTTTGATTGGATTCCAAGAGACAGGAAAAGACCCAGAAGAAGATCACATGGGAGATGGGTGGATGAAATTCGAAAGTGTGCAGGAGTGACATGGAGGAGACTGGCACAAGACAGACCGTTGTGGAGGAAACTTGGGGAGACCTTCGTCCAGCAGTGGATTGATAATGGTTGACAATGATGATGATGATGATGATGATGATAAACAGCGATATCATCATTGTCAACCATTATCAATCCACTGCTGTGCGAAGGTCTCCCCAAGTTTCCTCCACAACGGTCTGTCTTGTGCCAGTCTCCTCCATGTTACTCCCGCATACTTTCGAATTTCATCCACCCATCTCACATGTGGTCTTCTTCTGGGTCTTTTCCTGTCCCTTGGAATCCAGTCTCAAATTTCAGCTGTCCATCGATGGTCTGTCCTTCTGGCAATATGTGCAGTCCATTGCCATTTCAGAGATTTTGCTCTGATCATGATGTCTTCCACTCTTGTCATTTTTCTGATCCACGAGTTCCTCTTTTATCTCTCCTGGTTACCCCAAGCATGCACCTCTCCATGCTGCTTTGAGTTGTCTGCAGCCTTTGTATGTCTCTTTTAGTTAAAGTCCACGTCTCTGCACCATACGTAAGCACTGGAAGGATGCATTGATCAAACACTTTTATTTTAAGACATAATGGCATATTGCTCTTAAAAATTATACTGTTTCTTCCAACAGCCATATATATACACTGCTGGCCACCCAAAATGCAACACCAAGAAGGAAGCATCCGATTGGCCTGGAATTCTCAGCAGGCGTCGCCCGCGAGAGAACATGCAAACGATTAGTATTGCAGGGCATATGAAAATCATGTGCACCCGGCACGCCACCGAGAAGCACTATAAGAAGGGTGCACAGAAGGCAGGGTGTAAGTAGTGGAAGTGTGTTGTGCTACCGGACCCGTGCGTGAGAAGCTTCCTGATGCCTCGTCGCAGAATACGGCAGTCATTCCAGCACGTTTCGGAGTTCGACAGAGGACGAATAATGGCTTATCGCGACAGCGGTTTATCGTACCGAAACATCGGCGCCCGTGTGGGACGACATCCAGCCACAGTGAGGCGAGTATGGATTCAATGGGTGCAGGAGGGACGGACGGACGGACCGACGTGAGCGATTGCCACAGCAGCGGCACCCCACCGAACGGGATGACAGGCATGCTGTGCGGCGGGTATTGACGACTCGCACCGCCACATCACGAACGTTAGCACAGGAATTAGGGTGTGTTGCGCAACAAACTGTGTCAGCACGTACCGTTCGACGTCGTCTGCAGGAGCGGGGACTTGTCGCACGGCGCCCATTGTTCCGATTACCATTGACGTTACACCACAGGCGAGTGCGGCGGCAGTGGGCCGTTGAACGCCGCACCTAGACTACGGAATGGCACGACATTGTCTTTTCCGACGAAACCCGCTTCTACCTGCAACACCACGATGGTCGGATCCGCGTGTGGCGGCACCGCGGCGAGAGACTGTAAGACGCCTGCATTATGCATCGCCATACCGGTCCGTCGCCTGGCGTTATGGTTTGGGGCGAAATTGGATATGACACCCGCACCCCTCTGGTACGCTTCACCGGTACACTCAACGGCCACCGCTACATCTCCAACGTTTTGGAGCCTGTAGTCTTCCCTTACCTGCAGGACCTGCCAGCGGCCACGTTTCAACAGGACAATGCGCGTTCGCATGTGGCACGCATCGTGCAACAATTTTTCACGGCCCACCAGGTGTCACTGCTGCCATGGCCCGCCTGTTCTCCCAATATGTCGCCCATCGAACACGTCTGGTCGCTGATCGGTAACTGAGTGTGGCAACGTGTGGAAGCAGCCTGGACCGTCATACCCCAAGCCTACATCCAAAGCCTCTTTCGTTCGATACCGCGGCGTGTAGCGGCCGTTATGCCAGCCATGGGAGCCACACGAACTATTGATGTCTGCGTGTTCCGCAAGTCGCACGGGCCTGTAAGCTCAATCGTTTTATCTTTGTATCTGTTGTTATGTGTCCCTGAAATCTGGCTTTGCTATCTCGTGACATTCCTGGTGTTTCATTTTGGGTGGCCAGCAGTGTGTATATAAGTCCCCACCCTCTCAGCACACCATACTCCTCTCCAGGAAATTCTGTGTGAGCCACTGTCAATGCGTATAACAAATCAGCCCTGGCAGAGGACGTTCTGTATTAAAATATAACAAAAAGGAATTTCTATTAAATGTATGTAGGCCATAAGCATGATGCTCATGGCGTGTATACATTTAATAAAAATTGATATTAAATAAGTCCCAGGCTTTTTCATTAAATTTCAAAAACGTCCCGCGTTTCTGAGCTTACCTATGTAAATAGTGCACAAATTTGTAGGCATGAATAAACAAATTTCAATTCTTAGGTTAATGAACACGTTCATGTACACTACAGTCATTTTTTCCTGTTAGAATTTTTTTCTTTCTCCTGTCATTCATTATATCATTGCATTATATCATAAGTGATTGTCTATCGCCTTATATCTTAAGGGAATGAGAAGAAAAAATAAGTACAACTTCTCTTCCTTAGACATACCAATGCGCTGATTCTTTTTTCCTTTCTTAGTAAGACTAACATACCACCCATGCCTCATTCAAGATTCGAACCCGCGCCCAGCTCGGACCACAAGTAAGACACCTTCGCCTTTGACTCTCCGTCACCAGAAAGGCACAATATTTTTATGTATTTCTTTTTATAAACTACTATTCTATATTTTGTATAGATCGGCACAGTACAGCTAAGTACAGGGCCCATTCAATTCCTGATTTGCACCTAGGCACGCAAGATACGGGCCTACGGCCCCGCATTTTAGGGGTCCCAGAACCACCATGCAAAACAAAAAAAAACTATGCTTTTTTATTAATTTCTTATGAATGGTAAAAACACTTGAGGGGTGGGGGAGCCTTTTTTTCCTGAAATGAAGATTAATACTGGTGCTTTTACTAACGTGAAAACACAAGTTTGTCAGCGACGGACATCGAATCCGTGTTCCCTCACTCCGTAGTAAGTTGCTCTCCCAGCTGGGCTATGTACGCGGACAGAATGTCTCGCCACAGCTTTGTCGTCTTGACACATGTTTTCACATCTTTAGTACATCACACTAGGCTCTTTCACTACCACCTTATTTCAACTGCAGTTCAGTGACGTCATGAGGTGTCACTTTCATCTGAAACTTGCGAATGAAATATAAATGTGATGTCTTCCTATTACTATACACCTCTCGAGAGGTTTTGCATTGCTAAGACACTTTGTAGAAGCTTTGAGTATTTCATATTGTAAAGTATCAGATTTTAAAATTGTTTGTGTCTGAATTAAGTGAATTAATGAGCTGAATAATGTGCTTTTATGAATGTGAGAATTATCCAGTTATGCATGTTTGCTCAAATCTAAGTATCATTCCTCTGTTAATGGAATTATTCTACTATAACATTGAACACATCACAGGTGATTAATCAGCTACATGGAAGTTCACCTTGCCCCGCAAAAATGAGTCTGTACCAAGTTCATCGGTTAAAAAATAAATAAAAAAGGGATGAATAACATAACATCTGTGGATATTTGAATTAATAATTAAATGCAAAAATAGCAATACTAAACTATTAAAGAGTGGTTTACTTACCCGTCTCTATTTTTAAGTGCGAATTTCTTTGCTAATATTAAAATTTAATAAAAGTAAATATTTCCTATTTTGTCCCATTTATTAAATCAACTTTTACATTAATTGATAGCATTTAGTGGCGATAAATGCATTTACTAATTCAAGAATGTGGATGGGTGACGGCCTCATCTTGTGCTGCCCTATGCACATTCGTTGAAATTACTATTTTAAATAATGTCGAATCAAGCGAAGTAATACTCTGTCTGACACCAACACAGCTCACGAGAATCGGGAACATGTTCTGAGGTTGTATTCTCATGTCAACGAACACTTGTCTAAGTAAGTTCTGAGGTTGTATTCTCATGTCAACGAACACTTGTCTAAGTAAGCGCGAGTAGCGTAGGCCATTGCTAAGACAGTTTTAATAATGAAGTACACAGGATAATGAGTTTATGTGTTCTTTCCACGAGCTTTCCGTTGTATATTTTTTCTTCCCGTTCTCATGTTAGGAAAAACTTGTGAAAACCATAAAACTCTGTCTGAATATTTCTTCCAGTCGTTTTGTCATAATCACATTTCATCGTTGGCTAAATCTGCTACAAAAAAAAAAAAAAAAAGAAAAACACCTTAGGATATCTCGTTGGATCTAGCCGATGTCTACCCAATTAACTTTAATATTCCTGCATTAACTTTAATATTGTGCTTTCCAATTAACTTTAATATTCCTTGATGTTGAGCTGAAAAAAACCAGTTGATCTGATTTACAACCTGTTCCACAACCTTCCTATCCCACAGGAGGGCGTGGGCAGCTCTGTGTATCTTTTACTGATACTGTAATGTTTTTGGTTTGTTGTAGCAATAGTCTGTGGGTTTCAACTACTACTCCAACATGAACTTACTGTGAAGTACTATCTGAATACCAGCTAAAACTTAACACCTGTGGAAATAAACGGCTTCTCTGTGAAGCTTGCTAATTCGTCTTAATTGAAATCCTGGATAGCTTAAAACTTAACAGCTGGGAATGTCTTTAGTTAAGCACAAAAATCTCACTTCATGATACGTCTGAAAATTCAGTGAAAGCAAGGTCTACTTACAGATTTCGACTTGATTTATCGGTGCCTGTATGTTACTCATTGTCCACAGGTTGTCAGCACATAACAATATGCGTTGCATATAACTTCACTGTTTTAATCAATCGACAGTCTCTTCAATATCGGAATACTGCAACTGCTTATAACTCAACAATAATTTAATGCTTCAATGTCAACGAAACGCAACATTCAACATGAAAGGATTAATTCATTAACAGGTAAATTAAACTCTCTTAACATTCATCTCCAAAGCAATACAACGATATCCCAATCAAGCCGACTTCTAAGAAGAGTGAGCTTCTTCTAACGAGAGCTCTGCTGCATCGTAAACATCACTGTAGCCGCCCCGGTGGCGCAGTGGTCTAAGGCGTTGGCCTCTGATCATTCGTCCGTAAGGGGTCCGGGTTCGAATCCCGGTGAGGCATGGATGTTGTGTTTGTCTTACGGCACTGGCTCTCTCCCTTCCCTGGAACCAGTGACCCTAAATTAGGGACGGGCGACTGCTTATAGCCCATTGAGTTGCTCACGGTGGTCGTTAAACCTCCAATCAAAAAAAAAAACAAAAAACATCACTGTTATCTGTCTCGTTAACATACGTCATTCAACTTTTGACCTCAAGTCAGATTGCCACAAAAACATTCAACGAGAGAGAAAATGTAGCGTTAAGTTCGAAAAATGCTTAAGGAGAATAAACCAAAATTTGCATAAGATAACAGAAACAAAGAACGACAGTTAAATAAAAGTATAGGTCACAGTACTACTATGAACATCGCTTTTAGGATTAGTGTGCCCTTGTCCCTCCAGTAGTTTTCCATCGCCCTACACGGATCATGGTCATCCGTCCTGTGTGCAACAGGAAAAGTTCCTCATTACACGCTTTGTCAAAACATCTACTCGTGTTATTGTGAAACTTTGGAATTCCTTGTCTCTGGTTGCACTTCCCTAAGCATTATAGCCTTCAGTTTTCTAAATCAAAAGAAAGCATACTACTCGGGAAGTTAAATGCTTAAGACCAAAAAAAGAAAAAAAAAAGAAAAAGGAAACTAAACTTATCACGTAAAGAAGAAAACGAAACTCATCAAAAAAGGAAAAGAAACTGATTAGAAAACGAAACTGAAACTACGCGTTGTACCTTTCGCTGTTTGTTATTAATATTCTATTGAAAGAATGAACGTTTATTTTACCGTATTTTCGAACTAGCAAGTGATTTTTAATCATCGCGACCTTGTGGAGTGTAACTTCATTTGATCATCCTGGCACTGGGGAATCTGAACATTGTGTTAATTCAAGACACAGAAGTGAACTTGAGAAGAAAAACAATACATGGAATAGCGAATGATACTTAATGTTTTCATCAAAAACAAATCAGGGGATGAGATAAATATAACTTCACTTTTAATTTGGTCAAATCATGGAAATTAACTGAGGTAAATATGGTATCAAATTTTTAATGGCGCCGTTTCAGAAATGAAGAATGCCCATAAAATCATGAGCTTTTATCAATACGCTTTGTACAAAAAAGGAATACTAATAAATAATCTTGGTAGACCGCTATTTCGTCGGATAGTTAGCTTTCAACTTTCAAAACTGGGTGTCAGCCCTTCATTCAAAATTTTGCAAACTACGTATTATACAATTCCGAAGCTGAATTTTCAAGAATTCCTTATGCTATACTCATATACTTAGTGAAGTATTGTGTTATTTAAAGGTAATTACAGGCCATCCAATCAAAGTTCCTATCGTTTGCTCAAAACCTGCAATTATGAAGTTAGGAGGACTTGCGTGCCATCAGGAATGGCGGTCACGAAAGTGGAAAAATTCACACCCTGCCTCAGTAGCTAGCATAGCGGAGGCAAAAATGGGTGAAAGACCTTACCGCCTTCCCCCTCCTCCCCCAACAACCAGCCCTACCCTCTTCTTGTGGTCAGGATTAATATATATCGGGGTTTATACCTATGTGGGATGGTCCCTTAAAGAAAGTAATAGTAGATTACTATCCAGTCTTTCGAACGAACTTGACCCACTCGGCAGTAGTCTTTAGAAAAGCAAATTGTGGTCCCGTAACCTGTATCGTGTTCCCTCCTCTTTCCAGAGAAAGTGATCCTGGTTTTTTTTTTTTTTTTTTTTTTTTCTTCTTCCTTCCTTTGTTATTGCTGTGCATGATAAATGGATTCTGGTCCACCCCTTAAATGCCGGGAAAATCTTCAAAGAAGAAGCGGGAGGGGAGGGGGTTGAGATGTATTCGGAGAAAAGAATCATTTCTTTAATGCTAACACAATTCAATATTGTATGGGGAAGTCACTTCAAGAACGTGAACACACGAAACTTGCTGCATTCTTGAATGCAGACGCCAACTTTCCAAGTTCGAAATGCTAAAATAGGAAATAATCAACACAAATAAAAACAAATACAAAAGATTTCAGAATGAAATGAAATGCCATTCTATGCTCAATCAGTGTGGATATCTATAAGTACTGGAGCGCTTTTTTCGATGAAAGAAAATTCTAGCATACAGATAAAAGCTTTAAAGCATTGATACTTCGTGGCAGTACCTCAGTATTTGGTGTTTTTTAATCCGGTTATGTTTTTCTTGTCTTTTTCTTTTACGCGAATTTCGAAAATGAGCAGTTTTCGGTTATTGCTTATTGTTTTGACGTAAACAGGCAAGGTTTTTAAGACCTCAAATAGGAAATACGGTTGAATATCTGATGCTTTTGTACACTCCCTGCCTTTTCTGTTCCATAGTACTCCTTTTCAATTATTTCTATGAAAAGAAACTCTTGCAGTCGGTGTAATATTTTAAGTAACAGTTTTACAAGAAAGAATTAATTAGGAGAAAGTCATATTGACAAAGCGTAACTGAAACACTCAAATATGGCATCCGTTATTTATTGAATTACATGAATATGGTGACTCATGAACTTGAGACCTAATTTTCTAGGGCAGGAATTTCTCAATTTGGGGAAAAACTTTGTCAAACTCTTGTGTACCTACAGTTAATATGCTGAATTTATATAGGCAATGGCTTGGTTGTCTTCTCCTCATTTCAATCAAATTTACGAACAGAATTAGCACCGCGCATGAAGAAACTCCTTTCGGATTCTCTACCGAGCAAATGAATGGTACCGGTATTTATTAATTTTGAAAACACAAATTGGGTCGGTGACAGAGATCAAAACCGCGCGTCCTCGCTCCAGGCCAGTTGTTCTAACCGACTAAACTACACCGACAGAATATATCACTACTGATTTATCGTCTTGACACGTTTCACCTCTGTAGTACGTCACATGATTCATTAAAGACTCGAAGGAATTATGTTTCATAATGGAAATATATATGAATTCGTTGATTCCTTTGAATCATTAAATGAACTTGAAAAAAAAACAGTATAAACTTCCAACTTCTGTTGGAGAAAATGCAGTCCAAAGATCATGGTTGAGGACTGCTCATTGCTTGGTTACCGGTCCGGCTGCACAATTGCTGTGGCTCATTGTTTCGTCACATGTCCGGCAGTGGCGGCTCGTGGCTGGAAAAATAGGTGAAGAGGTACAAGAGCAGTAAAAAAAGATATGTACTGTCTACAATGAAAATCCCTTAATGAAGACTTACCTGTTTTTTGTATATTAAATCAATTTCTCTTCCTTTTTAAAGCTGCAAATTTCTCGATTATGTCGTCATAAGATGGTTAGATGGCTGTTTCTTCGTGAGCATCAATAAAAATGTCTTCCTGAATAGAAATATTTGCCAAAGAAGCAAGTCTCTTGGGAACTAGTGTTTCTTGAGCAAGTCTGTATTCTTTTAAGAAAACTTCTTTCCACTGGCACACTTGTAGATGAAATTGTTAAACTGAGGAAAACCAGTTTATAATCTTCTGTAAAAATGTCTTTGTCTCCGTGAAACATTCGAAGGAGTTCTTGAGTCAATATATTCCTTAATTTTTCATCGGCATATAAATCATTTTTAAGGCACTGGTGTTTAGTAAATATGTTTCCGTAAAAATGAAGAGTTTCAAGAGCGCGAGAGGGAAAGCATGCATTAAATTATTCGAATTTGGTTGTGTCAGCAAGTCAGACAAATTGAAGTTTCTTACAGTCTTGAAATCTTATATCCATTTCCATAAGAATGTGGTCCAAAATTCCAAAATACAACTGTTTATAATTTTGAAAAATTGTTTCCTGTGTAAGAGCAGCATATTCCCGTGCTTATTTCTGTGATTTTGCTAGCTTTTCCAAACGGTGTCTCATCGTTCCTTTTATGGCTCAAAATTTCACGAGGTTTTTTTTTTTTTAATTTGAGTTACACAGTAGTTTATGTTTAGTTTTTTTTTTCTTCAAAAGTTCGAATAATAGATCGGTGGAGCCAAAAATGTAAATTCGAAAGTTTTCATATCATTCAAAAACCCCTTGGCAAGATGAATTTATTTTTTGTCTGATTATTCGTTATTCGTCAGAAATCCGAACACTTCCTTCAATTTATCCCAATATTCAACAACTACACTTTCTAATTTCGAAGTGGAGGACCATCGAGTTTCTATTATGGTTGGTCTGCGTCTTGTGGTTGTTGATATAAGTGTATAAGACCGCTTCGCAGAATGCTGAACGAACGAAGCAATTCCACTAAGGCTTGCAAAAAGTATTTGACACTTAGAAATTTTAGAAAAACTCTGGTGTAATACAAGATTCAAACGATGAACTAAGCAATGAACAAAAACAGCTTGAGAAGCTTTATCCTTAAATTTTTGTGTGTAGCCCATTTAAGTGTCCAGACATTATACTTGCCCCATCGTAACATTGTCCTATTTGTGTTGGTAATCAGACTGTTCCAAAATTTTGTCTAGCATTTTGTATAAAGCTCCTGACGTTCTATCTTCATTCACATCATGGAAACCCAAAAATCTCTCAACCAATACACCTTCCGAATCAACAATAAAAAATTATTTAATTTTTGACGTGATCGTTTATATATTCAGAAATACATTCAATTAATTCATTTTGAACAGTTTTTTATACTTTCGTATTGATTTTCAATTTCTAAAGAACTTCTTCATATCAACAATGAATGTAATTCAATGAAATTTCCACGATTTATCGAGCCCATGCTTTCGTCATGGCCATGGAATGCTTGTTTGCTCAAATACAGTATAGACTAATACTGCATCAATCACTTTCTGCAGGAAAAGTCTATTTAAACGAACGTTTTCGTTAAAATGCGTTTTCAAAAGCCTAGTATTCTTCTTCAGGGCATCGGCAATGGTGTTTTGAATTTTTTCAAAATTCCTTAACATTAATCCGCATTTCAAGTGTTCGCTAGAATCACGATGTTTATGAAGTGACAGTGTTACGCTTGATAAATCTGAGAATCCGTCTTTATTCCACGCCGAATGTTTATTACTAAAAAGTAAGCAGGGCCAAAAAAAATAAACAAAGAAGTGCTGCAAATCCATTTATATTCAGTAAACCAACAATTTTTAAAATTAATATTGTTAGATTTACCGCTCTTCTTGATTTCGTTCTTGGCAACAATTGTCAATGAGTCGTCCTTGAAGCAAAATGTCTCTTTTATCTTCATCTTTCCACAGATTAAATGGAGTTTGCAATAAATTACAAACAATGTCGTCCACAGGATGCATATTAAAAACTATCACTATCAGTAAAATTGTACACAAACCTAAAATATCAGTTAAAGCTTTCAACAAATAATCACAAAGCACGAAAGAACAAATTCCCTTAGGAAAATAAGGTATCACAGCACCACAAGTAAAAAAGCCCTAGCTGATTGCAAGGTACCCTATCCTTGGAATAATAATTCCGTTCAACAATAATAAGGAGGGTACAAAACCCTCCTTGGAATAACAATTCCCTTCAACAATAATAAGGAGGGTACAAAACCCTCCTTGGAATAACAATTCCCTTCAACAATAATAAGGAGGGTACAAAACTCTCCTTGGAATAACAATTGCCTTCAACAATAATAAGGAGAGTACAAAACCCTCCTTGGAATAACAATTCCTTTCAACAATAATAAGGAGGGTACAAAACTCTCCTTGGAATAACAATTCCCTTCAACAATAATAAGGAGGGTACAAAACCCTCCTTGGAATAACAATTGCCTTCAACAATAATAAGGAGAGTACAAAACACTCCTTGAAATAACAATTCCCTTCAACAATAATAAGGAGGGTACAAAACTCTCCTTGGAATAACAATTCCCTTCAACAATAATAAGGAGGGTACAAAACCCTCCTTGGAATAACAATTCCCTTCAACAATAATAAGGAGGGTACAAAACACTCCTTGAAATAACAATTCCCTTCAACAATAATAAGGAGGGTACAAAACTCTCCTTGGAATACCAATTGTCTTCAACAATAATAAGGAGGGTACAAAACCCTCCTTGGAATAACAATTCCCTTCAACAATAATAAGGAGGGTTCAAAACCTTCCTTGGAATAACAATTCCCTTCAACAATAATAAGGAGGGTTTACGAAAGAGTATGTAAAATCTCCGAGCGAGGAAAGTGTTTAGTATATCATGTACATTTGCTAAAAGTTTCTGTCACATGACCAAATCAAGAAGGAGCTTTTATTGGTTCTAAAATCGGCAAGTTCGTGTTGGACAAACAATTTAAAGCCATGATCAAAATGAGAAACTAGCAATTTAAAGCCATGATCAACTGAGAAACTAGATTCGGAAATGTGATCGAAAATTTCTTGGGATACAAAAGTACCTAACTGCTGTACAGCGTGAAATACATGTTAGAAAACTTTCGAAAATTGGACTAGATAGTACAACTGAGGTTTCGAAAGCTGCACCTTTCAAAACCTCAGTTGTACTATCTAGGATTCGAAAGCAGTGTCCTAAATCAGTACAATTTAATAACTCTGACAACTATTTTATTTATATGTACATTCATTCGAAGCAGCCAGTAAAGGGGCTAAGCAGAAAGTAAAAGGGCTACATTAGAATAGCGAGAAAAGGGTTTTTCTTTTGGTTTCACCAAAAATTATTTATGATACCACAAACGCGGGGCTAGTTTTAAAATTAGCGACCAAATTCATAATCAATTCAGAAACAGCCATCGACTTCAAATATCAAAATTCACCAACATACGCTGCGTGTTCCATTTAGTTGATGAGTCCTGAAATGAATTTTAAAAACATTTTTCTAACTTTTGTCTCTTCCACATCTTTTAATGCTAACTAAGAAGTAAAATATTAAATGTACCTTACTCAATCTATTCATTGATAAGGAATTACATAAGCACGCCTGACAAAACAATTACTCACCCCTAAAAGAAATGACAGTAGGAAGTTATCGGTTGCACAGAGGGCGTCGTGATAGCAGTGTTGTAAGATAAATAGCCCTGACGTGGTCACCCGGATCATTTCTGTCTCGTGCAGTGGTGAGGAGCAACGTGTGTGTTGAATTTAGTCTGCAATACGGGTCATAAGACAGACGTCACTGAGTGGCAAAAAAGGGCCATCGTGTTTGGCCGTGCCCACGGACACAAAGTAAATAAAATCGCCCAATTTGTCGGTGTGTCGAAGCGTACTGTCCAGCAGGTCTACAAACAGTGGTGTAGTTCGCAGTCAACTGAAAATCGGCGACGTAACTGAGGCCGGAAAACGATTCTCACCAACAGGGACCGCCACCATGTTTCATGCCTAGTAAGTGCAAATCGCTTTCAAACCAGGCAACAACTGCTCCAAACAGTCAATGAAAATCCACTCCAACCAATTTCCGAGAGAACATTGCGATGAGAACTGCATGCGATGGACATCAGGAGCAGAGTACCATTTTTTTTTTTTTTTATTTTTATTTTTTTGAGGTTTAACGACCACCGTGAGCAACTCAATGGGCTATAAGCAGTCGCCCGTCCCTAATTTAGGGTCACTGGTTCCAGGGAAGGGAGAGAGCCAGTGCCGTAAGACAAACACAACATCCATGCCTGACCGGGATTCGAACCCGGACCCCTTACGGACGAACGATCAGAGGCGAACGCCTTAGACCACTGCGCCACCGGGGCGGCCAGAGTACCATGGAAGAGGCCTCTTTTAACAGCAAGTCACAAAGTCGTACATTATCAATGGGCTCAGAGGCACCAACACTTTGCTGTGGAGGATTGGAAACGAGTAATTTGGTCTGATGAGTCTCGCTTTTGTTTGCAATCCAATGATGGTAGGCGACTAGTGCGTCGCAGGCCCAATGAAGCCTTTAATCTTGATTGTGTCTAATGTGTTAGAGCTGGAAAGGGTTATGTGATGTTTTGGGGATATTTTTCGTACCACGAAATCAGCCCTCTCGTTGCAGTGATGATGTATTTGAACCAGCATGCGTACCTCCGCATACTGAATGACGAAGTGTTGCCCTTTGCCCTACATCTCCAGGAGCAGCATCACATTGCCACTCTTGTCTTCCAAGACGACAATTGCCGTGTACACAGGGCTGAAACTGCGTCTGAGTGGCATAGCGAACAATCAGCAACATTGTCTCACCTCGACTGGCCCGCCAAATCCCCAGATTTAAATCCTATTAAAAGCCTGTGGGATCATTTGAAACAGAAGGTGAAACGCCAGAATAAACACCCGCGTACTCTGGCGCAACTTCGGGACCAGTGGACGCACGAGTGGCTGCAAATCGATGTCCAATACATCCACAACCTCGTGGAGATTCTACCACACCGGATTCATGATGTTATGAAGGCAAGAAGCGCCGTCACCCGTTATCAGGCAACTTCTGACAGGGGCGACTAATTTTTTGTCTGGTGTGCTTCTATATGTACATTTTGTTTCGGAGTTGAACGACCACCGTTAGCAACTTTAATGACTATGAACAGTCGGCCGTCTCTAATTTGTGGCCACGGGTTCTAGGAAGAAGTGCGAACCAGTGGCGTAAGACAAGCGCACTACCCATGCCTCATCCAAAGCTCGAGCCTACTCAGATGGACGATCAGAAGCCGGCGCTCAGACCACTGAGCCACTGGGGTGGCGAAGGAATGATTAGTGCCCCAATGTTTGTCAAATATGATTTGTTTGAGATTTACACTAATTAACATACATTTTTAAAAAATACTTCCGATGGCTCGTATTTAACAGATGAAGGTACTCTCGGTATATTAGTATGTCTGATTTATTTATCTTCACAGTTACAGTACGTAGTTTAGTTAAAGTTGTCTCAACAGTTCCGTGGATCTGAGTTGCTATCTTAATAGCTGTACCGAGTACGTTTTTAACCAAAGTAATACTCTTGTCTTTCTCTTCAGTTAGTCAGCGCAGGTGGTCCGTCGCCGTCTTCGGTAATTCAGCCCTTGAAATCCATAACCAATTAATCATGAAACTGGGATCTAACACTTTATCGCGGTAAACGGCTATTTTCCGTATCCATTTAACTGTTTAATCCAGAGAGTTCCGCAGCCCTATCTATATGTTGAATCAGGTAGGGTGTGCAAGGCAGCATAGTTGATTACAGAACTTTCAACTCAGTCAGTAGTTTAATTTTACCTCACAAGCAAGGGAGTTCATTGAAAATCAGCAGGTGAAACCATTTGCTGCCTACCACAAAGGTCATGCAGTCAGCTGCATTCATAAGTATGGGTAATGCGCAGATCGTTTGTTATCGCGGACCAGATATGACTTAAATGTACTTCAAACAGTGGGTATATACACTGAAATGTCAATTTATCAAATACACCTGCTCTCGTCACATAAATGGCTCATTCCATCATGTCAAACGGCACATCAGCTCGGTGAAATTCAGACAGATCAGCTTGTTGGGCATCAGATCTTCGATTGAGGGTCGGTTTGGGCAAAGTGAGTAATCTGAGCTACTTTGCACGTAGCATGATAATTGGACCCTAGCCTTTTCACGCACGACCATAGTAAGGGTTTACGGTGAATGGTGCAACACGCAAGAAACTTCCAGCAACTGGCGGTCGCGTGAGCGAAAACACCTTGTGGATCAGAGGAGACTCGCAAGAATCGTACAAAAAAGCAGACGGGCCACAACAGGCAGATCAGTGCATCATTCAGCGTTGGTCTTCACAGGATGATCCTCGGACACACAACGTATCGGACCATGTGGCGAATGGGCTATAATAGTCGAAGACAATGTCACCAGTTTCCTTTGACCCCTTTCTTTCAGCAGTTGTTTTCGTCTACAGTATAGCAGGTTGTTAGATGTTTTTCGCATAACGCACCATTCACGATAAACCCTCGCTACCGTTGTGTATGAAAAGCCTGGCCAGCCGTTTGGGAAATGCTCGAACCAGCACGCCTCCAACTATCATGCCACTTTTGAAATCTCTCAGACCACTCGTTTTGCCCATTCTGACGCTCAATCGAACGTCAACTAATGCTCAACGATCTGGTCGGCCTGTTTCATTCTGCACATCACCCTCAAAGTGCCGTCTTATGTGTTGGAGTGAGCCATTTATGTGACGAGAGCAGGTGTACCTAATAAACTAGCATCTCAATGTACATAACTCGTAAAGAAGCCCTCGACTCTGCAGTAAAGTTAAATTTAACTGGTGTATTATGTTTCATGTTACACACCAATGCCTAATTCTGTGTGCGCGTCATGCACTTATATGCAAATGTGTATTTTGCCAGTTTCTGCAAGGCTAAAATAAAATGCAGAAATTTATCATTTACCCGAAATGGTCGCGAAGCGGCCTGTTTCAGCTGCGTAATTTCTTCGAGATGTTGGATTTCTTCGAGATGTTGGATACAGCACACCGATAAGTATATACATTATATGATCAAAGTATCCAATCACCCATTTTGAGTAGTGGATTTGCCCATATTCTTCACAGCCATGGCCCATACAAGAATGAAAAGACGCACGTGGTCTAGGAAACATCATAGACAAGCATGAAGAGTAGAATGGGCCGTACGGCAGAGCGCAGTGTCTTTCAACGTGGCACAGAAATGGGATGTCATCTTAGCAACACGTCAGTTCGGGAAATTTCTACTCTGCTGCAACTGCCACGATCGACTGTAAAGGGAAGTTATTGTAAAGTGGAACCGCCAAGGAGCAATGACAGGGCATTTGCGACCTGGTAGACCAGGTAAAATCACAGAGCAAGACCGCAGGGGACTGAAGCAGGTCGCAATACAAAACAGCTTATCTTAGGTTGCAACACTCACCATCAAATTCCAAAATACCTCTGATAGTACCACAAAGGTTCGGCGAAAGCTCAAAGGAATGGATTTCCATGACCGAGCAGACACACACAAGCCTAACATCAGCAAGATCTACCCAAAGCGTTGGTTGGAGTGCTGTAAAGCATGGCGCCAGTGGTCTTTGGAAACAGTAGAAATGCGTTCTCTGAGGTGATTAATCGAGATTCACTATCTGGCTATCCGACGGACGAGTTCGGGTGTGCAGGATGCCAGGTGAACGTTACGTGCCCGACTGTATTGTGCCAACTGTGAAGCTCGGTGGAGGAGGTATCATACTCTGGGGCCGTTTTCCATGGTTCGAAGTGTGACTCCTAGTTTCTGTGTCCGCGAATCTTAACGCTGCTGACTATAATGACATTTCCTACAATTCTTTGCTTCCAGAATTATGGCAACAGTTCGATAAACGCCCTTTCGCTTAACAACAGCACAATGTTTCCGCCAGGAAAGCGAGGTGCGTGCAGGAATGGTTTATGAGAAGCGTGTGAAAGAACTTTACTGGCCTACATAGGGTCCAGATCCAACCCATGGGAACATCTTTGGGATGAATTGGAATTCCAACTGCGAGCTAGACAGAACCACTCGACATCGGGGACAGAGCTGACTAATACTCTTGTAACTTCAATGAAAGCAATTCCCTCATCAAGGTACCAAAATCTAGTGAAAAGCTTTCGCAGCAGAGTGAAAGCTGCGACAGCAGCAAAAGGTGGACTAACTCGATGTTAATCGCTTTCCTATTACAGGAAATTTGTGGATATGCAAGTATTTGGATACTTTTCATAAAATAGTGTATTTTAACAGGTTGAGGGAGATGTGTATGAATTATTTTTAACATCAAATATACTCCCAAAACCCATTTTTTAAATTAAATTAATCATGTGGTGAGGTATATCCATTTATCTATTCAGAATTATTTACGAAAATACATGGAAACTTGTCGAGGCGTAGCCCACATTAGGAACTGAAATTGAGATGACCAGCGATGGCTCCCTATGACTGCGACAGGTCCTGGAAAGTGCGCCGTGTCAGAAAACTGTCCTCAGCTGATTTCCAAGCACTTAAAAGTCAACCCTGGTTCATACGCTTTTAAGCAAATGACATTATTCTTAAGCAGAAACCATACATGGCAAGGAAAGGAAACTTTACTTCGAGTACGTGACTGTCCTACCATAGGAAAACTTGCAATGTAATGACCAAGCGCTAACTTACGCAATGATACCACAGCAAACTCGAGAGTCGCCTGGTGATCGAGTGATCAGGCCAAGTCACAAGCTCTTATTTGCTGTCATTATAAATTTTATGAGGGAAGAGTAAACTGCAGTATTTACTCCTCAGGTATCGTCATCAACTGTTTTGTTGTTTGGACGTTCCACTGCTTTGAACCTGGGATAGACGATCGACCGCTGTAATCACAGAACATTCTGTAACTCATTCTCCAGGGTAAGCCATCACTTGGTCACCACGGGACCCCTATATTGGACACTCCAAATGTAAATAGTGTGTCCAGTTTGTGGCTCTGAAAGCTCGCTTGCATAAGTCCATTGACTTAATTAAATACAAGCGTCTTCTCATACCCAAAGCCGAAAAGGTACTGATGGTAGACAAAAAATTAATTCAAAAGAAAAATACAAAGCTAAACTGCTGCGTAGTTTGAGTTTATGAACTGAAATAAGAGCTACCTCAAATTCACATTTTGTTCAGAATTCTGTCTAACGACCCCAATACACAAGTGTACATACCTGACACAGTACCTCAAATTTTGAGTTATGTACTACAACTCAAAGCGCACAGGATTCGTCATTATAAATCTGATACATTAAATAAATTATTCATTTACTACACTCTGCAGAAAGTCATGACATTAAATATTCAACCTATATTTTTATTTGTACAGAATTCTGTTGTAACATTAAAACTACACTCGTGAATTAGATCATTATGAATCACGAGTGTAGTTCTCATAGCAGTAACGTCGCCGACTGGCACGGAACATACACTGGTGTGTAAAAATTAAGGACGAAGAGGAGAAATTAGCATAACAGCGGAACGAGCAGGCAGAACGGACCAAAAGACCACTCAAGAGATAGACTAGGGTCCGGTACTGTAGGGCATTCGCATATATGCAGCATGACGTGGGGGGGCTGTTCGAAGGGTATAAAGCACACGGGCGGCGTACGCTCAGCAAATCGGTGAAAGCTATTGAACGGTGTACATCGGTTTGAACGACGTCGAGTTGCTGCCACCGTGTGATATGGCCAACAGGCAATACAGTAGGCGACATCTGGATGACTTTACTCGAGGTCGCGTCATTGGGAAGTTGGAAGAAGGTCGAAGTGTGACTAGTGTAGCCGAGGAGTTCGGGATCGCTCACAGCATCGTTTCACGAGCTTCGAGAGCATTTCAAACGACAGTAACAGCTGTCCGAGAGTTTAGCAGTGGTCGTCCACGAGCAACCACGGCGGCGGATGACCGGTATATTGTCCTACAGGCGAGAAGAAACAGACGGCAGACAGCGGGAGAAATCGCAAGGCACATGCAACAGACAACTGGACGTCCGTTATCGCGTTCTACCGTGGCCAGGAAGCTGCACAAAGGTAGTCTATTTGCACGACGACCAGTACGGTGTATGTCATTAACGCCTGCTCATCGGAGACAGCGGTTTCTGTGGTGCCCGGAACACAAGAACTAGACACATCAGCAATGGGGTCGAGTTCTCTTTACGGATGAGAGCCTATTTAGTCTGACGAGCTATTCTGGACGTATCCACATCTGGAGAAAGCAGGGAAAATGCAATCACACCTCCAACATCATCGAAAGGGACCGGTTTGGAGGTGGCGGAGTTCTCGTTTTGGGCGGTATCATGCTTGGTAGTCGTACTGACCTCTACATCTCCCAAGGAGGTTCAGTCACTGGTGCCCGTTATTGCACCGAGGTTCTCCTGCCTCACGTGCGTCTGTTTAGAGGTGCTGTGGGTCCTGAGTTCCTCTTCATGGATGACAACGCTACACCTCATCGTACAGTGGCTGTCGCAGAGCTGTTGAAGAGTGAAGATATTCAACGCATGGATTGGCCCGCAAGGTCCCCGGACCTAAATCCAATCGAACACGTGTGGGACCTTCTCAGGAGACGCTTGGCAGTACGTCACCAGCCGCCAGCAACGATTCCGCAGCTGCGATTGGCGCTACAAGAGGAATGGGCCGCGATGCCTCAACAGCTCCTTGACAACCTCGTCCTCAGCATGGACAGACGTTGTAAATCCTGCAACGTAGTCACGGGTGATCATATCCCCTACTAAAGACTGGATTTTTCTTGGCAGCCGCCTGTCACATGGACGTTTCTGTCTCCTGCCCAATTGCGCTCGAAGCTACCTTTTCAATAAAATGCCTTTGTTTCCTTTGGATTCTTTGTTTGGACGGTTTTGCTCACTTGTTCCATATTCTTACATCTTGGGGATCTTATGGTATGATGGTATGATTTGAGTTGATGTGGAGCACTTCTGCACGACGTTACATTCGAAAAACCGCCTCGTCCTTAATTTTTGCACTCCAGCGTATATTGATAGCATGGGCACAGTGTTTGAGTTCTCCCGCCCGAAACCTTGAAATGCGGAATGGGGCGGACTCGTCGGATATTGAACAGAGAATGGTTATCGGCGCGAGAGAGGCGAGACCTATCACCTCAGTAACCCCAGGCATTGTTAGCTGTTCGAAGGCCGCCGTGTAGAAAGTGTGGAGGGAATTGCTGAAGAGAGACACTCATTCAACATATCGGGAAAGGAAAGCCACCACTGGTGGTGACAGTCGAGGTGAACGCCGGTTTTTACGTGCTTTCCAGAACAACACACGGCTCACGAATCCTCATTTAATAGCAAACTACAACCAGGACGCGCAGAGAACCGTTTCCGAATCAAGCGTACTCGCTTGCGGCGGTCGGTTTGTGTGCCCGTGTTGTCTGACGTCATCGACAACATGACGATGGACGGGTCCGTATTCGACACCGCGCGGGTGAACAGCTGTAACCAACAGTGCTGTTGGATGGAAACAGACCTGCGGCTGTATCATAACATGGGGAATGTTCTCATGGACATGGCTGACCCTCCTCATCCCCGTTGAACACAGCCTTACGTACAGATCCTATCTAGGCATTTTTTGGATCAAATGTGGCCCTACATGGTGACCGTGTATGTGGATAGCACCTTCAGAGACAACGTTCGTGTTACAAGGCCCATATTGTGCAGAAATGATTCGAAGATCATGCCCAAGCATTTCGTGTGCCGTCAGATTCTCCGGATTTGAACCCCATCGAATATTTGTAGGATGCAGTGGAACACTGCTTTCAGTGGTGCTTCGCTGAGTAGCCGAATTCTTGGACATTATTCTGTCCATCTGGTGCAGAATACCTGGGAACACCTTCCCGTTGGAGACGATGTCAGGCCAGGTGAAAGCGGTTATCGCGGTGAAAAGGAGACCTTATTAGGTAAGCGACCTCCTTACCCAGATGCAAGCGGTTATCGCGATGGAAAACACCTTATTAGGTAGAAGGTCATAATTTTATGCTCATTAGTGAGTACTTAGCACCGTGCGTTCAGCCGTTCGACAGATTATAGCGTAAAAGCCATTTTCCGATGGCGAATCGAACCCGCATCCTTCCCTCCGGAGCCAAATGCTTCCCCAACTAAGCTACCCCGCTAGTTCGTAGCTAGTTCGTAGCTGCAACTTTGCCCCTTGACATGTGCGTCACCTGCTTTGAGGTAGGTACTCCACATATATTCCCCCTCCTTGAGAAAGGTCTGCGAAGGAACCGTAGGTTTCCAGGTCAGCCAGCAAGCCACGCTTGAAGGAGAGCTCACTGTAGAAAATAATTCCAGGCAATATCTGCCACGAACATTACACATTTTTGGAAAAACCCAACGCCAAGGTGATTTATTTTACGTTCGGGCTCCACTAAAGCCTAAAAGCTACACTGCTGGCCACCCAAAACGCAACACCAAGAAGGGCACGAGATAGCAAAGCCAGATTTACTGGACACATAACAACAGATACAAAGATGAAACGATTGAGCTTACAGGCCCGTGCGACTTGCGCAACACGCAGACATCAATAGTTCGTGTGGCTCCCATGGCTGGCAATAACGGCCGCTACACGCCGCGGCATCGAACGAAAGAGGCTTTGTATGTGGGCTTGGGTACGTTGGTCCAGGCTGCTTCCACACGTTGACACAGTTCATCAGGCGCACCCGCGGGTGGTGCTTGCCGGGCCACTCGGTTGCCGATCAGCGACCAGACGTGTTCGATGGGCGACATATTGGGAGAACAGGCAGGCCACGGCAGCAGTGACACTTGGTGGGCCGTGAAAAATTGTTGCACGATGCGTAGCACGTGCGGGCGCGCATTGTCCTGTTGAAACGTGGCCGCTGGCAGGTCTTGCAGGTAAGGGAGAACTACAGGCTCCAAAACGTCGGAGATATAGCGGTGGCTGTTGAGTGTACCGGCGATGCGTACCAGAGGGGTGGGAGTCTCATATCCAATTGCACCCCAAACCATAACGCCAGGCGACGGACCGGTATGGCGATGCATAATGCAGGCGTCATACAGTCTCTCGCTGCGGTGCTGCCACACGCGGATCCGACCATCTTGGTGTTGCAGGCAGAAGCGGGATTCGTCGGAAAAGACAATGTCGTGCCATTCCGTAGTCCAGGTGCGGCGTTCAAAGGGCCACTGCCGCGGCACTCGCCGGTGGTGCAACGTCAATGGTAATCGGAGCAATGGGCGCCGTGCGACAAGTCCTCGCTCCTGCAGACGACGTCGTACGGTACGTGCTGACACAGGTTGTTGCGCAACACACCCTAATTCCTGTGCTAATTTTCGTGATGTGGCGGTGCGAGCCGTCAATTCCCGCCGCACAACATGCTGGTCCTCTCGTTCGGTGGTCTGCCGCGGCTGCGGCAATCGCTCACGTCGGTCCGTCCGTCCCTCCTGCACCCACCGAATCCATACTCGCCTCACTGTGGCTGGATGTCGTCCCACACGAGCGCCGATGTCTCGGAACGATAAACCGCTGTCGCGATAAGCCACTATTCGTCCTCTGTCGAACTCCGAAACGTGCTGGAATGACTGCCGTATTCTGCGACGAGGCATCAGGAAGCTTCCCACGCATAGGTCCGGCAGCACAACACACTTCCACTACTTACACCCCACCTTCTGTGCACCCTTCGTATAGTGCTTCTCGGTGGCGTGCCGGGCGCACATGATTTGCATATGCCCTGCAATGCCAATCGTTTGCTTGTTCTCTCGCGGGCGACGCATGCTGCGAATTTCAGGCCAATCGGATGCTTCCTTCTTGGTGTTGCATTTTGGGTGGCCAGCAGTGTATTTGTCGGTGGCGGACATTGAGCCAACATCCTTCTGTTCCGGAACCGAATGCTTTCCCAATTAAGCTACACCGACGAAGTTTGTCGCTGCAACTTTGCCGTCTTGACATGTGCATCACCTCTGAGGTAGGTACGTCACAAAATGCAGAAAGTTCAGCAGTTACTATGTCAACGTTTAAAATTTTGAATTTCGATAGATACTCATGTCTTCAGTGTATGACTAAGGATTTCTACATGTAGCTTCTGGACGTTGGCCCTGGGGGTTTATACCCAGGTCATTAACTTCCGGGGGCAGGAGACCGTTGCCATCCCAAAGCGTAAGTTCATGCTCTGAGGGTGGGGTTTTTTTTTGTGTGGGTTTTTTATTGGGGGTTTAACGACCACCGTGAGCAACTCAGTGGGCTATAAGCAGTCGCCCGTACCTAATTTAGGGTCACAGGTTCCAGGGAAGAGAGAGAGAGCCAGGGCCATAAGAGAAACACAACATCCATGCCTCACCGGAATTCGAACCCGAACCTCTTCATGGACGAATGATCACAAGCCAGCGGTTAGACCACTACGCCACTGGGGCGGCCGCTCTGAGAGGTGTAAAATATAGAAACGCACAACTTGTGAATAAATTTACTGATTCAGTATTTTCTTTTTTAAAGACTTTAGTTCGGCGCATAATATTCCTCACAGCTAAATATGATACAGACAGACTTCAGAGTTCCTCACTCTGTGAGGTGTGAACCCCTTATATGCACGAAAGAAATTGTCCGAAGCACGGGAGAGAAGCATATAAAACAATATGCATATATACTTAACCTCCGTGACATTTCTGAATACCCCGTAGGGATGAAGAGCTAATTAGTTGTCTGCGCTCTGTCACAGAAATTTAACGTTGAAATGGAATAAGAGATTTTTTTAACATTCAATGGAATTTTTTACTGTCGCAGATTTTTTTTAACGTTGAATGGAATTTCTTAAAACCCTACGCCGAAAGCTTCTTCCTATTGTTGCGTTCATTTTCTGATACTCATTCACTCTATGCTACCTCGTTTTGAATTCCGCATTTCTTTGGAAATCAAGAAATTTCTGCAATTGCTGTGTTGTCCGCGTACACATAAATTTTGCGTTTTACTGGATATTTACACCCTTTGGTTCATGGGGATTTACCTAGTTTTCACATTTTTAGTAAAACTATGTCCAATAACCGGAAATACGATTTTTGAACAATCATTATACTTTCCTATAACAGAGTCTGAGAAAGAAAACACTGCGTACTAATTGAGTGGAAGAGTGGGGAACTTTTGAACTCGAAGGCGCTAAATTTCAACCCCTGCTCACCTCTCAGAGAAGAAGAAAGGCTTGCTCCGGCTTAAGTCATACCGTTTCTATAAGCAAAATCACGTCTTCCAAAAGGAAAAGAACACCTTCTTTTCACAATTTAAGTAGTGACGTTGATTTCTCAAATGCCTGTGACTACGGGTCGAACAATGCGAAACTTTGGAAATTAGGAAAGGCAGAGAATGGTCGCTCAATAATTAACACGAAATGCACTGATGAACTAACAGCGATCAAAAACCGCAGGCGTTTCTAATCGTGTCTTTAAGGAAGCAAGCTCAGTATTGATGTCAATGTCATTCAGCAGCTTTATGGTCTTTGACAGATTCGTGATTTGGCAATTTAAGAGAGGCCTGCTGATTCTCTAAATATCCTACGAAAGAAATGGGGAACGTAAAAAACACCTGAATAATTTTTTTCACAACATTTTCGTATGCATAATTGGAAAATCAAAATGAGGAGGTATATTTCGTTTAAATTTTTAATAAGAACTTATTTCTTTAAAACAGTAAGTTCAGTTTGGTGTTTTAGATTAAAAGTCGAACTCATTAACAAAAATGAAGTCCCTGCAATAGTGTTTTCATGGAAGAACTGCCCTGAAGAAATCATCTTGACAAAATCTCTCTAGAACATTATTTTCCAAATTGTTTGGTCGCGGAACTATGGTACGAAAAAATATCCGGAATACCCACGAAGACAGTTACTCGGATGAGCTCGGTTTTTTTTTTGGTTTGTTTTACATCCAACTGTATTTTTAATAAGAGTAGGTAATAACTCCACAGTTAGCACCCAGTAAGTTTTGGATAATTTTTAGCACGTCTTTTGTAAAAAAAGATGGTGCTTATGTTATCGGTTTGTCCGTCTGTACCCACGATATCTCTGCAACTATTATTCCGATTTGAAAAATTCTTTTTGCATTGGGAAGCTCGAAATATGCGAATGATGATCCTTCATTTCGTTTTTTTTTTTTTACGATGTACAATTTCGCCGCTAGAGGGCGTAAATGCAGATCATGTCGAATTCAAAAATACGTTTCATTCCACATATTTGCTTCTAAACATCCGATTAAAAAAATTATTTTATCTTTCGATTCCATTTATGTCGAAGAGTATTTTAGATATAGTTACTTTTTCTAATTACGCATAGATGTTCCGCTAGGGGGCGTAAAAGTAAATTACATTTTTCCCGATAACTCTTCTTCTAAAACTCCGATTCGAAAACAAATTTCTACAGCGGATACATCTCCTGATGGAAAATCTTTTGCATATAATTTTTAGCACGTCTTTTGTAAAAAATGATCGTGCTTATGTTATCGGGTTGTCCGTCCGTCCGTCCGTCCGTCCGTCCATCCGCCCATCTTACCCACGGTGTCTCTGCAACTATTAGTCCGATTTGAAAAATTATTTTTGTTGCATTCGGAAGCTTGAAATATGCCAATAATGATCCTTCATTTCGTTTTTTTTACGATGTACAATTTCGCCGCTAGAGGGCGTAAGTGCAAATGATGTCGAATTCAAAATTACATTTTATTCCACATATTTGCTTCTAAACATCCGATTGAAAAACTTCTTTTATCTTTCGATTCCATTTATGTCGAAGAGTATTTTAGATATAGTTTCTTTTTCAAATTACGCATAGAATTTCCCCTAGGGGGCGTAAAAGTAAATTATATTTTCCCCCAATAACTCTTCTTCTAAAACTCCGATTTGAATTTTTTTTCCAGCAGATACATCTTCTGATGAAAAATCTTTTGCATATAATTTCAAATTTTTGGTAAAGAATACTTCGGCCACCAGGGGCGTAAGTGTTAATTTTCGCTTCTGATGTATCTGCCATAAAATCTGAGTTTGTAAAACTTCGATTGAAAAAATTCTTTCGCGGACTGATGCCACTCACATCGATAAACCTTTTCGCAATATTTTCTTCCTAAAATATTCCACAGTTTCTCCGCCAGGGGGTGTAGATGTATTTCTTATTTTTGTCAATATCTCTACTTCTGGAGTCCGATTTGAAAAATTCCTTCTTTGTTGGATAGTGTTTTCCGTGTAACATGTTTTTCATATAATTTCAAAATTCTCAAGTAATTCATTGACTTTCCGCTAGGGGGCGTAAAGGTAAATTGCGTTTCTCCCTATATCTCTGCTTTTAAATCTACGATTTGAAAATTTCTTTCTGCACCGGATACAGCTCCTGATCGGAAATAGTTTGCACGTAATTTTAAATTTTTTGGTAAAACAATAGTTTGGCCACCAGGGGGCGTAAATCTTAATTTCCGCTTTTGATGCATTTGCAGGAAAATACGAGCTTCCAAATTTCCGATTGAAAAAAACGTCGTTTGTAGACTGATACTACTCATGTCGACAAACCTTTTAGAAACATTTTCTTCTTAAAATAGTGCACGGTTTCTACGCCAGGGGGCGTAGATGTATATCTTATTTTTGTCAATATCTCTACTTCTAGGAGTCCGATTTGAAAAATCCCTTCTTTGTTGGATAGTGTTTCTAGTGTGACATGTGGTTCATATAATTTCAAAATTTTCAAGTAATTCATAGACTTTCCGCTAGGGGGCGTAAAGGTAAATAGCGTTTCCCTTTATATCTCTGCTTCTATATCTCCGATTTGAAAAATTCTTTCTGCACCGGATACAGCTCCTGATGGGAAACCGTTTGCACGTAATTTGTAAATTTTGTAAAAAAATTGTTTGGCACCAGGTGGCGTAAGACTTAATTTCCGCTTCTGATGTATTTGCAGCAAAATATGAGCTTCTAAAATCTCGATTGAAAAAAAAATGTCATCTGTTGACCGATACTACTCATGTCGACAAACCTTTTAGGAAAATTTTCTTCTTGAAATAATGCATGGTTTATACGCCAGGGGGCGTAGATGTATATCTTATTTTTGTCAATATCTCTACTTCTAAAAGTCCGATTTGAAAAATTCCTTCTTTGTTGGATAGTGTTTCCGATGCGAAATGTTTTTCTTATAAATTCAAAATTTTCAGGTAAATCATAGACTTTCCGCTAGGGCGCACAAAGGTAAATTGCGTTTTCTGCTCCTAAAACTCCGATTTGAAAAATTCTTCCTGTGTCGCATACAAGACCTGATGGAAAATATTTTTCACATAATTTCTAATGTTTGGTAACGAATGGTTTGGCCACCAGGGGTCATAAGTGGTAATTTCTGCTTCTGATGTATTTGTAGCAAAATCTGGGCTCCTGAACACTCGACTAAAATTTTTTTCTTGGACCGATACCGCTCATATGGATAAACCTTTTAAGAATACTTTCTTCCTAAAATAATGCATGGTTTTACCACCAGGAGACGTAAAGTCACATCTTATTTTTGTCGATAACTCTGTTTCTAAGAGTTCGTAAGCCCACGATTCCGTTTACAGCAATATCTGAGGGATTAAAGACCCGATTGAAAAGCTTCTTTCTTCCGTCAGATACTATTGTTTTCCATACCGGTTCCATTGACTTTGAATAGCATTGATAAATTTAATTTGCGTCCAAACGGATTCAAAAGACGTGCTTATTACACCCTAAATTCGGTGTCATCTTTCTTGTTAATTTTTGGTAAAGAATAATTTGGCCAGCAGGGGGCGTAACTGTTAATTTTTGCTTCTGATGTATCTGCCATAAAATCTGAGCTTCTAAAATATCGATTGAAATAATTCTTTCGTGGACTGATGCCACTCACATCGATAAGCCTTTTCGGAATATTTTCTTCCTAAAATATTCCACAGTTTCTCCGCCATGGGGCGTACATGTATATCTTATTTTTGCCAATATCTCTAATTCTAGGAGTCCGATTTGAAAAATTCCTTCTTTGTTGGATAATGTTTTCCGTGTGACATGTTTTTCATATAATTTCAAAATTTTCCGGTAATTCACAAACTTTCCGCTAGGGGGCGTAGCAGTGAATTGCGTCTCCCCCTATATCTCTGCTTCTAAATCTCCGATTGAAAATTTCTTACTGCACCGTTTACAACTCCTGGTGGGAAATCGTTTGCATATAATTTCTAATTTTTGGAAAGAAATGGTTTGGCCACTAGGGGGCGTAAATCTTAATTTCCGCTTCTGATATATTTGCAGCAAAATATGAGCTTCTAAATTCTCGACTGAAAAAAAAGTCGTTTGTAGACCGATTCTACTCATGTCGACAAACTTTTTAAAAACATTTTCTTCTTAAAATAGTGCATGGTTTCTACGCCAGGGGGCGTAGATGTATATCTTATTTTTGTCAATATCTCTACTTCTAGGAGTTCCTTTTGAAAAGTTCCTTCTTTGTTGGATAGTTTTTCTAGTGTGACATGTGACTCATATAATTTCAAAATTCTCAAGTAATTCGTAGACTTTCCGCAAGGAGGCGTAAATGTAAATTGCGTTTCCCCCTATATCTCTGCTTCTAAATCTCCGATTTGAAAAATTCTTTCTGCACCGGATACAGCTCCAGACGGGAAATGCTTTCCAAGTAATTTCTAATTTTTGTAAAAAAATGGTTTGGCCACCAGGGGGCGTAAGTCTTAATTTCCGCTTGTGATGTATTTGCAGCAAAATATGAGCCGACCGATACTACTCATGTCGACAAACTGTTTAGGAACATTTTCTTCTTGAAATAATGCATGGTTTATACGCCAGGGGCGTAGGTGAATATCTTGTTGTTTTCAATAACTCTATTTCTAGGAACCAGATTTTTAAAAAATCCTTATTTGTTGGATACTGTTCCCGATGCGAAATGCTTTTCCTATAAATTCGAAATTTACAAGTAAATCATAGACTTTCCGCTAAGGGGCACAAAGGTAAATTGCGTTTTCTCCGTTATTTCTGCTGCTAAAACTTCGATTTGAAAAATTCTTCCTGTATCGCATACAAGACCTGATGGAAAATATTTTTCACATAATTTCTAATGTTTGGTAAAGAATGGTTTGGCCACCAGGGGTCATAAGTGTTAATTTCTGCTTCTGATGTACTTGTAGCAAAATCTGGGCTCCTGAAAACTCGACTAATTTTTTTTATGTGACCGATACTGCTTATATAGATAAACCTTTTGATAATACTTTCTTCCTAAAATAATGCATGGTTTTCCCACCAGGGGACGTAAAGTCACATCGTACTTTTGTCGATGTTTCTGTTTCTAAGAGTTCGTAAGCTCACGATTCCGTTTACAGCAATATCTGAGGGATTAAAAACCCGGTTGAAAATCTTCTTTCTTTAGTCAGATCTATTGTTTTCCATACCGGTTCCATTGATTTGAATAGCTTTCATAAACTTAATTTGCGTCAAAACGGATTCAAAAGTCGTGCTTATTACACCCGAAAATTCGATGTCCTCTTTTTGTTTCTATTCGTTTAGTTTTCATATAAAAATTTGCATATTGTTGCTCAAATATATTTTAATTTACAAAATAAAACAAAAATGCAAGTATTAAATTTAAAGTATTAACTTCTAACACAAAGGAGCTTACGAAGTAGTACAAAAAATCAAATGCAAAAGTCAAAATTAAAAAGTGTTCTACAAAAAATTGATTGTATGTATAAGTTAACATAAAACATGAATTCAATGTGATTGTTATTTCTGCGTTTTTGTACCACAAATTCGCTTAATATTAAGCTTAATGCTGGGAAATTGAATCCTCTTTTCAGATGCAGCATCAGGTCTATTTCTATATTTGGTTTACGTTGCAGTATAATATGAAAACCCTGTTTCACACAGATAAGATAAGTGTAGGAAAAGGAAGCAGCAATCGAACTGCATATTTAGTTAAATAATGGCACTCTTCTGTCAGGCACTGAGTCGATACATCAGAGAAAAAATCGCGGCAAACGGAATAAAAGAATCGTCACCTCATCCGCTGCCTCATTCAATATCCCACTTAATAGATTTTCTTTAACGAATTAGTAATTTGCAAACATTTGTGCCTCCTCATCTGGCCTCAGATGCATTTGTGCTTAGATGTGTACACGGCTTTATCTTCATATGAGAAATATCAGTATCCGGAAAATGTTTTATGATAAATTATAATGAGTTGAAAAAGAGTTGTAAAGGAGATTTCAAATAGGCTAACTTTTAATTAAAAAAAGTTGAAGACCTTTTTTTTTTTTTATAATTACGATTTTTTTAACAGAACACCTACTCACAAATTGTAGAACACTAGTGTAACACATCTTGAGAAACACTGCTCTGAAACGGCATGTTTTGTAGTAAACGAATTGCAAATGCTAGAAAGCATCGCACCGCCCCGGGGGCGCAGTGGTCCAAGCGCTGGCTTATGACCATTCGTATATGAAGGGTCCGGGTTCGAATCCCAGTGCGGCATGGATGTTGTGTTTGTCTTACGGCACTGGTTCTTTCTCTTCCATGAAACCAGAGGCCCTATATTAAGGACGGGCGACTGCTTATAGCCCATTGAGTTGTTCACGGTGGTCGCTAAACCTTCAATAAAAAAAAAAAAAAAAAAAAAAAAGCATCGACCCCTTCTCGTATGCCTGCCATCATCCAGCGGATTCTGTTCTGGTTGACATACTTCCTTAAAGTGCTTAGGTGGTTGCACCTCCTGATCTCTGCCATCGCTGACTCTCTGCGTTAACGCGTCTGCGCGTGACATCGAGAATATTGCACGTCAACTACTGCAGCCTATGACGTACTACAGAGGTGAAAACATGTGTGAGAGCGACTTGCTCTTGCGACATTCTGTCCGCGTAGCTCAGTTGGGAGAGCGACTTGCTGCGGAGTGGGGGGGGACACTGACAAACTTGCGTTTTCACAAGCCCTCTATGCTTCGTAGTCCAACTCTTTGAACAATGGAGAGGGGTATTTCAGGAAATATATTAAGCGTTGCAAACCATGACTTCACTGAAAAGTGGCGAGGCAGTCATCAAAACAAAACACTTTACCAATGTGAAGCACTGGAGACGTCACGTGATATACAGGACACGACATGTCCTCCTTCTGTTTAATTGTTGCATCAAATGAGGGAGCTATTTCATATTTCATGCTATACAGCAATTTTGATTGCATGAGATCTAACAGTTGAATACTCGTAAAACGTTAATATGAATCCACGGATTTTCAATGATCTTAGAATTTGTAATAAATTCTAAAGTAAAATGTATTGTCATCTTGAAGGGAGGCAGCAATTTTAGAGAAGAGTAACAAACGGTTTTGTAAAAGCATTGCATGTTAACCGATAAGAGGGTGCAACAAAACTCCACATAAAATATTACTTTCACAATAATAATAACAACAATAATAAAAATAATAATAGTAAACAGAACTTTAACAATTCCACTCAATGGACAAAACATTAGACCCCACCTGAAAGCGTGTTGATCCACCTCTAGCGAGCGTGAATAACTGCTTGTACACGTCGAGGAATCAACTCCACCAGATGTCGGAGGGTTTCCGAGGTAGTGTAAGCCATGCCTGTTACAGCATTGTCCACAAAAGACCCCCCCCCCCACTCGCGCGACGTCGGTCCAGGATCCCTGGATCTGATGTTCTCAACTCCACCAGATGCCAGAGGGTTTCCAGAAGTAATGCTAGCCATGTCTGTTGAAGCATTGTCCACAACTCCGCCAGAGACGTCGGTCCAGGATCCATGGATCTGGTGTTCTCAACTCCACCAGATGCCGGAGGGTTTCCAGAGGTAATGCTAGCCATGCCTGTTTGAGCATTGTCCACAACTCCACCCGAGACGTCGGTCCAGGATCCATGGTTCTGATGTTCTCAACTCCACCAGATGCCGGAGGGTTTCCAGAGGTAATTTCCAGAGGTGCTAGCCATGCCTGTTTGAGCATTGTCCACAACTCCACCCGAGACGTCGGTCCAGGATCCATGGATCTGATGTTCTCAACTCCACCAGATGCCGGAGGGTTTCCAGAGGTAATGCTAGCCATGTTTGTTGAAGCATTGTCCACAACTCCGCCAGAGACGTCGGTCCAGGATCCATGGATCTGGTGTTCTCAACTCCACCAGATGCCGGAGGGTTTCCAGAGGTAATGCTAGCCATGCCTGTTTGAGCATTGTCCACAACTCCACCCGAGACGTCGGTCCAGGATCCATGGATCTGATGTTCTTAACTCCACCAGATGCCAGAGGGTTTCTAGAGGTAATGCCAGCCATGCCTGTTGCAGCATTGTCAACAAACCTTCCCGAGACGTCATTCCAGGATCCATGTATCTAATGTTCCACGGCATCCCAGTGAACTTCCACAGGGTTTACCTCCTGGGACCCTGGGGGCCACTGGATGGTGCCAAACTCAGATGCGTGTTCCTTTAGCCATGCATGGGTGGTTGCTGCCCGGTGGGGTGGCGCATTGTCCTGTTGAAACAGACCATCGGCCGCAGGATGCGGGAAGGCCATGAAAGCGTGTCAGTGATCAGCCAGCTCTTGTTGGTGGGGCTCAGTGGTTAAAGACTTTTTCCAACACACTAAGGTACCTAATGTTGCGGCATAAAAAGGCTCCCCAAGCAACAAAAAGCCTTGAACACAGCCGACCTGGAACGAGGGGTTCATGGCCTCATACTATCGACGATACACTCGCGCCCTTCCTTCAGCTCGGCGCAGCTGAAAATGGAATTCGTCGGACCACACGAGGTGGCGCCACGCTGAAGAGGTCCAGTTTTGATGTTCCCGGCGAGGCGTAGTGCCCGATGACGAACAGTCAACAATGGCACACGAGTAGGAAGTCGGCTTCCGTAGCCAAGATACGCAGCGTGCGCCGTGCCGTTCGCTAGCTGACGCTGCTTAGACCTCCGATATTTAACCTGAATGTGATTTCCGCTGCCGGTGCTGAGTGGTCGGTCTGTACGAGGCTGGATAATCTACGTCTAGTCTACGTCTAGTCGACCTCTGTCATCAATGGCGTGTGGTTGTCCACCACTTGCTCCCTGGACGGTGGTACGGCCGTCGATAGTATACTCGCGGTACACCCTTTATACGGTTGTCTTCGGGGGCCCTGCGGTTTTTACCATTTGGGCGATAGAATGTCCCATCTGTTTTACGCCGACAATGCGTCCACGATCAAAGTCGTTCAGATCACCACGTTTACCCATGTTCGTCGATTGTGGTACACTGTTGGGAAGCCCTGTTATCTTTATCGTCTGCGTTTGGTTCGGGTCTGTTTTACTCTATGCGGGGGATGCCTATGTCAACTGCCCATCACCCTTATCTCTAACGTTTTGTGTTCTGAGTGTATTAGGTCATTTATAGAAGCAATTGTACAAAAGGAAGGCTCTATTAAACAGTGGGGCCCGTTTAGCAGGGCTTTCTACCCTTCACCGCGCGAAACTGACAGCAAGTGTATATTTTCTATTCGATGATTCATGGGACTGCTGCTTATTAGTAATTACACTCTGGAACCAAGAATCTGCTCATAATTGTCTTTTTGTTGCAGCGTCACCTATCACATTATTATGGAAAAATTTCTGTCTCTCAAGGCACGAACTTCCTACAGCCAAAGCTCACGTCTGTGTCCCTAAAGACAGGGAATTTTCATGTCGATACAGATATACAGCACATCAGTATTCAACGAGAAGGTTTTTTCATCTGATTCGTCGTGAAACTTAAGAAACAGTTATGTATGCATGCCATAAAATTAAACTATGACTGTACTTTTATCATTTTAATCGAATACAGACATGCAGTATGGAGAACGGAACTTGCAATCATTAGACGTTAATCCTCGTGATGTATTGAAAAACAGGTGTTAAATTTGCGTGAATTAGAAAGACGTTGCATTTGTTGTCCTTTCTTCTTTTTTTTCTTTTTTTCTCTCTCTCTCTACTTCTTTACTTTTTTGTTTTAGTACAATATCTATGAGAAAGTGTCGTCAAAAGTCATTGTTTCAGGTAAATAAGGTTTAAAACACATAACTGAATAATAGTAAATTAAAAAAAAATTTAAAGAGCTTCGAAATAAATAACCTAACCTACGCTGAGCTGTAATTACGCATAAGTTGCGACGAACCGTTTTAATCATACTCACAATAAAAAAGTGTTTAGAATATTTAAAACATCTTTCATAAAAGTGAATCAGAAGAAAATCGCTCATCGAAATTCTTGGAAACCACGCTCAATTGTGCCCAGAGAATAGAACAACTTTTTCTTCCTTCGTTTCCTTTTTATTATATCTTCTTTTTCCATTTCGTCTCATAATTTTGTCGCTTCTGATATTTACGTACATGTACTATTGTCGAAATAATCCTCTTCGTATTTGCTTCAATCTGAGTTTTCTTATAATTATATGCGGATAACAGCTCTGTGATGTATAATAATATGCGGATAACAGCTCTGTGATGTAATAATAATATTCTTGCAGTAGTTCTTATGTAGCTTCAAAAAAAATTGATTTTTTCAGGTATCTTACTGTCCTCAAATAAAGCGCTTTCTCATATGAATTTATTCATTTATAATCAGTAGGCATGATTTTTCCATTAACCTAATGCTTACAGGTCAATGAAGAAATCACGCCCATATTCTAAAGGCCTGAATGTCATGAACGACTTTCATGACTCAGCGCGTGGAACTGTGAAATGTAGGAATATTGATAAGACAGCTTCAGCAGTTATTAAATAACTTTTGCATCGTTTGTTCCACAGTTTATAAGTATTTGTCACCTGCGATATGATGAACAAAAGAATTCAAGCCTTTCTTTTGCAAATGAAAGCAAGGAAACTGTTGCTGAAATTTTCAGGCAGAAAGCAAAAAAAAAAAAAAAGAGAAAGAAAAAAGGCTAGAAAGTATTAAAGTATTAAGATATATTTTAGATCTCCTTCTCTTGTCTATAAAGGAGTCACGTACTTTAAACTTTCAAGAAATTATCTCGTGTCGGAGTGACGAATATCTTAAAAAATTCAGTAAGTTCACAGAGCGCATCGTGAAAACTAAAACACTAACATCTTTCTTCTGTTTCAGCTCTACAGATACAAGTAAAAAAGGTAGATTCGAAAGGATATGTTTGTGGCAAGCAAAATAAAACAGTTTTACAGTGAACTGCAGTTTTTGCTCTATTTCGTAGTTTAAGTTTTGGAATTCATTACACAACTGCGCATTACCGTGACATATGACATACATATTTGTATGTAGTTCAAATAATTAAATTACGTTAAATTCAAATCTTTAGTTGAAGAATTGGAATTATACATTAGATTCAAATCTCGAGTTAAAATCTTAAATTACATTAGATTCAAAACTCGAGTTAAAAAGTCTAAATAAAAATCCGAAGACTATTTTCTCCTTTCAAGTCGTGTAAAATGACTTGGAGTAAAAAATTAAGAAATAAAAACTACGATTTTATTCATCACATTTCTGAAGTACACCCTAATCAAATATCACAAGGCTCCTACATGGTGAAATGGACACATTTTGTTGTTCCACCATGGTCAGGGGCGGATCCGGAAGTTTACCTTAAGAGTGGTGATTGCTCCGATGGTTTACTGTTCTTTTAAGCCATTATGTGTGTACATTTATACTTTCATAAACAATATATATATTTTGAGTCACAAAAAATGCCATGCGTGTATACATATCAACCATTCTCACTCCTCTGCTGGATGAAGGTCTCCGTAAGTCCGTTTCACAAATTTCTGTCTTCAGCAATTCTCTTCCATGTCATTCCAGAATGCTTTTGAATTTCTTCTACCCATATCCCACCTAATATTTTTTAAGGGGCTGAGGGTTTAATGACTACCATGAGCAACTTAATGAGCTATAAGCAGTCGCTCGTCCCTAATTTAGGGACACTGGTTCCAGGGAAAGGGAGAGATTTAGTGTCGTAGGGCAAATACACAATCTATGCCTCGCTCGGGATGATTAGAAGCCAAAGCTTCGTAGCACATGGCCACAGGAGGTGCTCCTTCTGTTGGCATCCAGTGTAGTATTTCAGCTGTGAAATGCTGTTCAGTTTTAGAAATATTTCCGGCCCAATTCTATTTGTGAGTCTTTACTTTGATCATGATGTCATCCATTTCCTGATCTATGTCATGTCATTTTCCTAATCTAAGAGTTCCTTTTCCTATCTTTCTTGGGTGCACGAAACATACATCTTTCCATGTGCATAAACTATATTGACAAAAGTCACCGGACACCTAAAAGAGAAACACAACATAGCATTTATTGACATACATTAGTACGGTGTCGGTCCACCTTTGGCCTTAATGCATGCACTGACTCTTCGAGACATGCTTTCGACAAGGTTTCGGAACACAGCGATAGGTATGCGCGTCCATTCAGTACATACGGTATGCAGCTAAGTGTTGCTTAGTAGTAGGCCTTGGTTCCAAACTTATTGTGCGGCGCTCTAATTCATCCCATAGGTGCTCTATGGGATTACGATCAGGGCTCTGTGCTGGCCAGTCCCCACACGATACGGAATTATCGTCAAACCACGCTGTAACAGTCCTTGCTTTATGGCTCGGTGCATTATCCTGCTGGTACCAACAAGGCTCGGTTCCATAATATTGCCACAGAGTTGGTAGAGCATAATTGTCCAGAATATCGAGGTAGACGTGCTGGTTAACAGGTATTTCCACGATAACCAATGGGCTGGGACCATACCACGACAAACACCCCCACACGAGTACACTGCCTACTCGAAACTTGACCGTAGGAACAGTACACTGTGGTAAATAGCGTTCCCATGGCTACTGCCATACCAACACCTGGCCATCAGACTGATTGATCGTGTATCATCTGGATTCATCAGTCCATAAGGCCCGTTCTATTGATCTACGGTCCACGATAAATGTTCTTTACACTATGCTAAACGACGAGTAGCATGCCGAGTGGAGATGAAAGGCTTATGAGCAGTCATACGACCACGGTATCCCATGGAATGAAGTTGTCTGCGAATGGTACGTGTAGATACCGAGGTTTCAGCATTTTTACTCACCTGTACACTGAGGTCTTGTGCAGTACTCCGTCGATTAGCTGTAACGACTCTCCTGAGGTTTCGACGTCCTCTATCACTGATTTTCTTTTGTGTACCGGTACGTTTTGCTGCTTCAGGCACGTCATGTGTCTTCCACTTATTCAGTACATCCAAAACAGTTGACTTGGGTATGTTTAAACGCCTCTCGGTTTCTCTTATGGACAACCCACTAATATAACACCCAACAATCTTTCCTTTCTCAAAGTCAGTTCTCTCTCGCCGCGGCATTTTCACTCAACCTCACAGCGGGATATGATCGCGGTCAGCTGTAGGCTTGTTTTTATACCGTTTGCAGCTGTACCGCGCATTTTAACACCGCAGAAGATCAGTCCATTTGCTTTTGAAGGGGTGTCCGGTGATTTTTGTCAATTTAGTGTATATCATACTACGTTATTGAATCATATTTAAGCAAAATGGCTGATAATTACCCTTTGAAGTGTTTGTTTATACTTTCATAATGCATTCGTCTCTGAGGGAAATTCTATTAAATTATAAACTTCCCAAAAAAAGTTATATTACAGAAAAAAAAAGAGATAGAGAGCACATAAAGCAACCTTATGCGTTTAATTTTGAACAACATAGGATGCAGAACATAAAAAAAAACATGAAATGGCCTGGCAAAAGGTACACAAAAAAATAATCAAGATATGGCCTAGTCAGAGTTCAAACAAGGGAACACCTCATTGATTGAAAAGGACTGAGAAGCACTCGAGGCTTACCTTGGTTAGTCAGCACATTGTGGCATCTCTTCCGCTGTTCTCAACTGATCGACACCCCCGTGGCATAATGCAGATGAGATGATTCAGCTAGCTTTGAGGTAGTGCACCTAACGACGACGCAAAAGGTCACAAATGTCTGAAAATGTCGTAGGGGCCGAATGATGCCTATCAACAATCTTTCCTTTCGCAGTCACCAATGCACTCCAGACGTGCACAGTGGATTACGGTAGGAGGACCTTGTAAGCAGAGGTAAATGTGGAATGCCGTGATCTTCGAGCTCTTGCACCACGATGTTAGCTCGATAAGGTCATCCACTAAGAGAAAATTGAGACTTATTGCACCAAGGAAAAGTATCACAGTATTCCTGATGACGTCGTATCACTACATGTTAGCGTTCATGTGCCCTTGACAATCATACAGATTTGATGGGCCATCGAAACACGCCCCCCTACCGCACACACACACACCATGACTGAGCTGCAGTGGAACTGATGCACAGATTGACACAAATACTGACAGCTACGTGTTCTTTAGGTTCTCCTGACAAGAAGTTTCAGTTTACCGTAATGTAAGTCAAATCTAACCTCATTGCAGAATAGGGCGTTTTGTCACTTTTTCTGCCACAATCAGTGTCGTCGTGCCCACTTACATCTTTCTAGTCAGATTCTCACAGGCAGTGCTATTTACTGCAATGGACATCTCGCCTTGATGAAGCCAATGAAGTCAATTATGGACCGTTTGATCACTTATTCCGACGCCGATGGAACTTCTTAGGACATCTCGGATGTAGCAGCTGGACACTGTTGGATTTCTTCGAGCGTTTATTGTGCGATGCCAATCTTGCCCGGCAGTTGTTGTTATCGGACGGCCACTTCTCAGTTGCTCGGCTACAACACTGTGCTTCCGACTGCCCTCATGGAGTACGACTACCCACATGGAGAAGAATTATTATCACATTTTGGGATACATAAAGTGCTGCTGTAACATCTTTCTGTATTTCCGATGAAGGCATACACTAAATTGCCTTCTAGTTCAGCAGAGCATTTTATTTCCAAATTCAAGGCAAAGTTCAATTGCAATAAATTATTTATCTTACCAAAAGCTGGAAATAACATAAATAAACGCAAAGTTAATTATTTGCGATCTTGGCTACTTTAAAAGGAAACCCCAGCGGATGCCTTGCTGGATCCACCATTTGGGGGGGGATTAACGATTAGGGAAGGGAGAAGAGAAGTACGATCACATTACCCATACCTCATGCCGGACTCGAACTTTGAACCACCTCGAACGATTAGTCCGAAACCTACGCCACTGATCACTTGCCCACCGGGACGATATTTGTCACGACCGACTCATCTCAGCGATTCTTTTCTAGTTTCTTGCTTCTAGTTTCCCAGAGATCTACGTATTAGATTCCTTCCCATCTTTTCTTCTTTCTTTTTTTTCCTGGTCATTATTTCACTCTGGGAGTTCATCATGTCTATAGGAAATTTTACCACTCTCGCAAAATGGACACTTTTATTTACAGCACATGCATATTGAACAAATATAGTCGTTCATGATGAAGATGGGATCACATGCTTTCTTGTTTTACATATATTTTATTCGTATACATACAATGGTACTTCTGATAATTATGACGTATCTATCATAGAATCAAAACGACAAATTGGAGCGATAAGCCTTGTCGATGAAGTTCAAGCGGTAGAATATCCGACTCCGGAGAAGAAATATGTGGGTTAGAAAACATCACCGGCAAATTTGGGCTTTTACGCTGTGAGACTTTAACCGTTCCAAGCCCACCATCGCTAAATGTATCAGTTTCCAATCGGATATAAGATTTATGTGTGAAAAAACCGTAATGCGTTCCAAATACTACTTTATGTGTTACAAATATTAGTAATCTAGTATTACTAATATTTGTAACACATAAAGTAAGACAGGTTTCAGGAGAATCGCCATTCAAGAAAACCCCTGGTTATTCCGGGATGACGGAAGTTGAAGACAATGCAGAACTTACTGTAGAGGAAATGAAGAATAAAGGATCACAAGATTCTGACATCAGTTGAAGTTTCTTTTGGAAGAAATTTTTCATATGGATTGAATGAGTAGAATTGGGTTCATGTTTCTAATATTTATATTCACTTCGAAATGTGTTGCATGTTTTCTTATCTTTTCTTAAATGCGCGTAGATGTACATATTTATATGAAAACATGAGGGTTTCGTTCATTCTTTAAGTTCCTCTCTTTTACTGGTCGATATACTGATTCACTGTATGCAACAAATGAAATATGATATGTAAGGCTTCTGTCACTTCATCTTTTATGAATTCTTAACAAGAAACACAAGATTTTTACATTCCTAGAACACCAAAAACTCTGATTAGTCGCAGGTTTCATCTGCGTCTTAGGAGTACAGTAATTGTTAATTGACCCATTGTTGCCGTACGCGCGGCTAATAGTTAAACGATTTATCGGTAATGGATTCACTCGTAAAAAGACCTTCGACTATACTGATACAGCGACCGCAAGCCTACACTCTTTTCGTCAAAACTGAACCCAGGATTTGCTTCTTTATCTTCTTCAACTGTTTTACATTAGATCTCCACCGTCTTTTCATGTAGCAGTCTGCTTTTCTCTTTCACTCTATTCACGTCTACTCTCACTTCTCTCCAGTGGTTCAACAATCACGGCTACGTCCACCTTTTCCCTTCCATCCCTTTTATTTGTTGTACTCAAACGCTCGCCATTTGGCCTAAAAATAGAAAACACCTGCTTTTCTTCAAGCCCCCCCTCTTATTTACTCTGTTTCGCTACAGCAGCTGCCATGGAGGTCCATGAAACACCTGTGTTTAACCATCGCGTTTCGGTGAATTGGCTCTCTCTCTCTCTCTCTCTCTCTCTGTCTGTATCTATCTATCTATCTATCTATCTGCTATTTTATTCAATAACAAACACACACCAAGTGTGACTTCTCTCCCCTTTGAGCAACAATGCAGAATTAGTTAATGACTCCGGTTTTGTTCCTGGCACAATTTAAGGAGCTGTCTGCTCAACATAACTTAAAAAACGCTTTTTTTAATTTTTTAAGAGGGGGGAGGATTTTTTTTTTTTTGATTTTTTAAGAGGGGGAGGTAACGACCACGGTGAGCAACTCAATGGGTTATAAGCAGTCACGCGTCATTAATTTAGGGCCACTGGTTCCAGGGAAGGGAGGCAGCAGGTGCCGTAAGACAAACACAATATCCATGCCTCGCCGGCATTCGAACCCGGACCTCCTCTCGATCGAATGGTCAGAGGCAAGCGCTTAGACCCCTGATCCTACGGGAATTGCACATATTTTAATATAAATTATCTATTAAAATTTTTAAGTATTTGAAAATCAGGACAGAATTCATGACGTCATGCTACATTAACGGTACCTAGTTGTAAATGCATTTATGGCACCTCTATTCATAGTGATTGTGGAATAACTTTTTTACGGTGTTATAGAGGCTATTTTTCATGAAAGTTGGTTGTCAAATTTTCGAACTAAAGCCTAGTTCGTCATCAGGACTATGTCACTGGAGTAGTTGCTGCCACTCAATTGGAAGAGTCCATCCGCAATTATCGTTAATTGTGGTACTTCTTCTTCTTGCTATTTCGATCCCTTCTTCTAGTTTCCTCTTTACTAAGTTTGACTGGTGGGCGATTATTTTCACTGAGTCCCAATTTATGGAGTGTCCACTTGCTTGTATATGTCTGTCTAGCCCTGTTTTGTTCCCAGTGTTTCTAATAGCTGCTTGGTGTTCTTTCATTCGGACCTTAATACTTCTCCCTGTTTCTCCTATATAGCTGAGTCCGCAGTTACAGTCGATGCAGTAAATTACTCCTTCTTGCAATTGGATGTCCAATTCTTTCTGCTTTAAAGCTGGCAGGAATTTCTTTATTTTGTTATTAAGATCTGGAGCTAGCCTGATATTATATTTTGCTCCGATACTTTTCAGTTTCTCGAAAAGTCCCTTGTGGTACGTAATTTTGCTGGTGAGTTTGAAGTTGGTTTTTTCCTGCTTCTTTTTTGGCACTTGTTTAAATATTTTCTCAAGACAATTTTTGGAAAAAAATTGAAATCCTGGTCTCTTCAGCTACTCAAAAAGATCTTCACAAAGAAGAATTAAAGGAAATATTGGCAGAAAACAATTACCCCTCCCCATATGTTGAGAAAATATTTAAACAAGTGCCAAAAAAGAAGCAGGAAAAAACCAACTTCAAATTCACCAGCAAAATTACGTACCACAAGGGATTTTTCGAGAAACTGAAAAGTATCGGAGCAAAATATAATATCAGGCTAGCTCCAGATCTTAATAACAAAATAAAGAAATTCCTGCCAGCTTTAAAGCAGAAAGAATTGGACATCCAATTGCAGGAAGGAGTAATTTACTGCATCGACTGTAACTGCGGACTCAGCTATATAGGAGAAACAGGGAGAAGTATTAAGGTCCGAATGAAAGAGCACCAAGCAGCTATTAGGAATATTGGGAACAAAACAGGGCTAGACAGACATATACAAGCAAGTGGACACTCCATAAATTGGGACTCAGTGAAAATAATCGCCCACCAGTCAAACTTAGTAAAGAGGAAACTAGAAGAAGGGATCGAAATAGCAAGAAGAAGAAGTACCACAATTAACGATAATTGCGGACGGACTCTTCCAATTGAGTGGCAGCAACTACTCCAGTGACATAGTCCTGATGACGAACTAGGCTTTAGTTCGAAAATTTGACAACCAACTTTCATGAAAAATAACCTCTATAAGACCCGTAAAAAAGTTATTCCACAATTAACGGTACCGTTAAAAAACGATTTATTTTAGCGGCCATCTACATCCTTCCGTTGACAGTTTTGTCATTAATGGTTCACTTACAGGGACAGTGATGGTGATAAAAACTACTTGTCTCACATTGGTTGGGCTTTAAACGATCCGAGGACAGCAATTTTCGAACGGGAATCTGCTAAACTTTTGTTCCCACCTGCGCAAAGTCAAAAAATTCCAGCGAAACAACTCTTTTTCTATATGCATATTAATAATATCAAGGCCCGTTCTAAAGTTTCGGTGAGGCACTTTTATCGAGCATGATTTTTTTTTTTTTGCAGCCAGCGCTACCCAAGAAATTTCGCACAATGATCACAAACGGTCGATGCTATCATGAATAAAGACTAAGTTAGAGTTTAACGAAAGAGGGTCCACAACCACCCCCACCCATCCCCGTTATGCCAGGTGTTGAAACAAGGAAATTTTTAACAGTGCACAGTTGCCTTTTATATCACTGAATTTCTTGAACATTTAGTCTTACGGGTCTTTTGTAGCACCAAAAATTATAATTCCAGTGTATTTAACTGCATCCGACTTTTCACTTTTCTATTGATATTTCAAGCAGCTTTACGTTTTCAGGACAAGCTTTATTCACCGTATTACGAAGCCCGTTATGAGGAACGACACAGATCTGCCCGGAAAACAAACGCATTTGTCTTAGGTGAAAGATTTTCAATGAAAGCACACTATTTCAGCATAGGTCACAGGAAACTTGAAGACAGCCAATTACTATAGTGTTAAATGGACAGTTGACATAAAAATAGGAGGAAAACTTGGATGTTGCTCATTTAAAATGACTCGCTCTAGGAAAACGTTGATCGCAAGTGATAATCTAAACACACTGATAGTCTCGACCCCAGTATTCGAAATCTGGAAAATGTGTTACGCCAAAACTAGTAATAAAAGTTTTCCTCTACGAAGGATGCAAAAGCACAGTTCCTGTTTTCAGACTTATTTCTTTTAAAATAAACAGCCTCCTCTGCGAAAGCTCAAACACAGGGTCTTGGAACTTCATTAAGATGTCATATCGTTTCAAATGCGGTAAATACCGTTTATAACGGGAATGACGCAAACCCTCTCTAAATCCGGGCACTAGCTACATCTGTTTTTGGATGAAAATTCCCACCATGTGAAAATATGCATACGTGATAATATGCATAAAAAACTGCATGTACGTTTACATTATAAATCCCTAACAATTGGATATACTTGAAAGATTTAATTAATTAACCACATTAGCTCTATAGTTAATGAATTAAATTTCCAGTAAGCACATCGGACAAAACATTAGTCACCCCAGTCAGAACTTGCCTAATAACGTGTGACGGCGTCACCTGTCTTGATAACACCATAAATCCGGTGTGATAGAAACTCCACGAGGTTGTGGATGTATTGAACATCGATTTGCAGCCACTCGTGTGTCAATTGGTCCCCAAGTTCCGCCAGAGTACGTGGGTGTCTATTCCGGCGTTTCATCTTCTGCTCCAAATTATCCCACAGATTTTCAATAAGATTTAAATCTGGGGATTTGGCGGTCCAGTCGAGGTGAAACAGTGTTGCTGATTGTTCGTTGTGCCACTCAGACACAGTTTTAGCCCTGTGCACAAGGCAATTGTCATCTTGGAAGATAGGAGTGGCAATGTGATGCTGCTCTTAGAGACGTAGAGCAAAGGGCAACACTTCGTCACTCAGAATGCAAAGATACGCATGCTGGTTCAAATTCATCGTCACTGCAACGACAGGGCCCATTTCGTGGTACAAAACATCCCCAAAAGATCACAGAACCCCTCCAACTTGAACAACATCTTCGACACAATCAAGATTAAAGGCTTCACTGGGCTTGCGATGCACTTGTCGCCTCCCATCATTGGATTACAAGCGACAAGTTAGTAAAATCATGCAATGCTTTGGTTATGATACGCTTTCCAAAATACCAGAAATCATTACTCAAGTTATAAGGATATTGGCTGTGGAAATAAATCTCGCTCCTGTGCCCTGACCTTTGACCCCATTTCGATTATATTAAACAGAATTGGTTCAGTATACCTCCGGACCAACATACTAAAGTTTTGTCGTTCAATATCGCTGTATTAGACAACTAATAGTGTGAAATAAAACGGTGGCATATAACATGAGCAAAAGGCCAAAAAGGCGTGGACAAAATCACAGGCTTACACGTGAGGCATTGAGAACATAAGAAAAAAACATAAGAAAAATAACTATGGGCGCGCAGGCCACTCTCTCAAACAGAGAGATATTTTGAGGAACATGATATACACAGGACATTAAGCATGGCAAAAGTCAAGCAGAAGTCTAAGGGCTCACACTCTGGAAGATACTGGAATAATAAGGAACTGGTGTTAGCGGATAAGGGAAAGAGAAGTCTGGATATTTATACATAGCACGTTTCACCCAATGCTCATAAGCGCGGCAATAATCACCATAAGAAGTAAAGTCTTGTTGTGAAGGAGGATCTGGAGCAAGAGGCTTACGCCGTCGTCGGGAACGTCGAGCCGTAGAAGATGTACAAGTAGGAGAAGTACTATCAGCAGAAGTCGAGGAAGGCAACAATGGAACATGATGAAGCACAGGTGAAGGAGCACTGGCAGGAACAGTGGCTGAAGCTGATGGAAGGACGACAGGAACGACTGTAGAGGAAGATGACACGTCAGAAGGCAAATGAGCACACTGTGAGTCGGAGGATGCAGGTTCAATGGACATGACAAGAGTTGCTGGGAGTGAAGAACTCACAGAGACGATCGGCATGAGACAGCTGATAAAAGGCGGAGTAGGATCTTCGTCCGACGACTCAGGAGTTGTCGAAGCAGAAGTGTCTAGAGAAAAGGCCGAATAGAGACATCAACAGAAGACAAGTGCAACCCAGAAGACACTACAGAGCTGTCAGTGGAGGGTCCTGTAGATAATAGACTTGCTTGAAGGGAGCACGGCGGTGAACATGAAGTTGTAAGAGGAACATCTAGGAGTGAGGACTGGAGGTGATGAGCAGGAGACGAATCAACATCAGCCGTCGGTAAAGGAAAATGAAATGAAGTAGAATCTGGAGGCACAGAAACAGATAAGTTGCACTGGGGCGGTGAGGAAGCAGGAGATATAAGGCAGCTGGTAGACGCTGGCTCCGTGGAGACGAAGAGCGGAACCGTAGAAGTGGAGACCGCAGTCGAACATGGAGACAATGGACTGACAGGAGCAGGAGATGAAAGCGGAGAGGGTGACTGAGGGCACTTCAGCGAGATCTGGGCAGAAGACGGGCTCTATGGAGGCGTGCAAAGTGGTGTAGTAGTAACAGAAGCGAGAACATCCAGGAGAGCTGTCGGTAGTAGATGATCAGGAAAAATATTCTCCGGAGAAGCACGTGAAGTAGAAGTATCAGGGGCCGGGAGCAAACCACTAGAAACCGGAAGCTGCGAATATGTATATGGAAAAGTCGACAAAGATGTGGATGATAAAGAAAAGTCACACGATTCTGGCAAGGCAGAAGGGCGAATGGAAGTAGAAAAATTCCGAGTTGGACAAGAAGAACTATGGTGACCGGGCAATTTGCAAGAAAAACAATGATAGGCGGTAAAAACATTGACAGTGCGAGTGTGTAGACCGCAGATAACGTGGAAAGCTGTCGGACAGGAAACAATGGACTGTTCGTCAGGAAAAACGACGAGAGCTTGACGTCGAAAACTATAATAGGGACGATTCCCTTGATCGTCTGAAGCAGCAGGCAAAGTCTTAATAGGGCCAATAACTAAACCACATTGAGAATAGAAAGCATGCAGTAAATTGTTGGAGAGTTCAGGAGGAACTGGAGATAAACTAACGAGAGTAGGGCAATGAGCAAGAGGAATTGCGAACAAACTTTGGTCGCCGACTGAAATTGGAAAAGAAAGAACCAACTCAACTTGAGCGGGATTAGAAAAATAAACCAACACCGAGCGAGGCTTTCGTGCGATGTGCGTGATGGCATCAGGTGGAACAATCTGATGGAGTGCTGAAGTGTAAGCTGTAAGTTTAGTATGTGGAAGCGCCGAATATTTTACTCCGAGAGCTAAAGAAGCGAAGAAAGACTTCCCCGGTGACGAGGACTCTAATAAATGAGCTGTTAAAACGGAGCCGGTACAAGAAAACCGGAAGCCCAAGGCAGTTGAGAAAGGATCCGAGGGGAAGGCAGTGACTGCGGGCGAAGAGAGATGAGTTGAACTGTCAAGTAGTACATCCGGAGGAGGCGTCAGTGGTCGAAGAAAAGCAGTAGACATAGTACAAATCAGAAACTGTAAAGCAAAGCAGCAAAATCTCGAGAGCGTAAGACGATGGAGATGGCAAAAGGCACGTCAAGAAGACGGCCGATGGGAAGATGCGAAGTAATGACGTCACTGGAAGAACGGTGAGAAACAGATGGAGCACAGTAACGATGACGTTACCCAAGGACCACTGTTAAAGGGTGACGTAAGCGGGAAGGCGTGTAGATAACAGGAAGATAAGCACAGAAGGCAACTGAATAGAATGCAGGTGAGAAGACAGAAGGAAGTCAAGGCAAGTCACGACAGGCAGATGTAAACATAACCACCGAGATGAAAAATGAAGGAATATCGGTGTAAAATTCACTTACTGGTGCTGAAAAGTAGCTGGGAAGATTTCTGGCAGCCAATTACTTGAACAGGGTATGCAGGAAAGGAACAGCAGGCATTGGAACATGTACTTGGGCGCACACTTCAGAAACGCAGTATGGTGTAGTCGGCCGGTAATATTATGATAAAATTCGAAGTAAATACGTACTTTCTGACTCGGAAAAGTAGCAAGAAAGGTAGCACATACCCTTATACACACACGGAACACAGAAGTCTGAAGCAATGGGCTCTTTGACCGAACAAACTGGGCGAAAACTGAGGAGCTCGAGAGGGCACGTCCAACGACAGTTTTGTCGCAATAGATGCATTTTTAGTCAAGTTATGAGGATAATGGCTGTGGAATAAATCTCGCTCCTGTGCCCTGACCTTTGATCCCATTTCGATGATATTAAACAGAACCGTTTCAGTATACCTCCGAAACAACATACCAAAGTTTTGTCGCAATCGAAGCATTTTTACGTAAGTTATGACGCATAAGGGTGATGGAATGGATCCCTCTCCTATGTCCTGGCCTTTGAAATTTTAGTAGGTAGTCCCCTACCACATACTAAAATTTCATCGAAATAGAACCATTTTTACGCGAGTTATCGTGCGCAAGGACAGACAGACAGACGGACAAAGCTGGAGTACATACGCTTCTTCAACAAACTACGGTTGGAAAGCTTAAAAAACGAGACTCATCAGACCAAAATACTCGTTTACAATCCTCCACAGTAAAGTTTTGGTGCCTCTGAGCCCATTGATAACGTGCGACTTTGTGACTTGCTGTTAAAAGAGGCCTCTTCCGTGATACTCTGCTCCTGAGGTCCATCGCATGCAGTTCTCATCACAATGTCCTTTCGGAAATTGGTTGAAGTGGATTTCCATTGACTCTTTGGAGCAATTGTTGCCTGGTTTGAAAGCGATTCGCAGTTACTAGGCGTGAAACATGGCGGCAGTCCCTGTTGGGGAGAATCGTTTTCCGGCCACAGTCACGTCACCGATTTTCAGTTGATTGCGAACTACACCACTGTTTGTAGACCCGACGGACACCGCTCTTCGACACACTAACAAATTAGGCGACTTCATTCACTTTGTGTCCGTGAACACGGCCAAGCACGATGGTTCCTTTTTGCCACTTAGTAACGTCTGTCTTACGACCCATATTGCAGACTAAATTCAACACACACGTTGCTGTTCGTCACTGCACGAGGCAGAAATGATCCTGTAGACCACATCAATGCTATTTATCTCCCAACAATGTTACCACGTCGCCCTCTGTGCAACCATTAACTTCCTACTGTCATTTCTGTTAGGGGTGACTAATGTTTTATCCGGTGTGTTTATATTCAGTTTGACGGCCACGTGAGACTGAATATTGTTTAACTACACAACACACATGAAGCAAAAACAGCACTGATCCTCACAACGGAACATTCGCTTGGAGAGTGAAAGTGCAAATACACATTGTTGTCACCTGTTCCCCCTCTGGCAAGATTCCCAATACATTGCTTCCCTATCCCTCTCTACAATTGACACCCAGAAATCCACTTACATGTGCGTGTGCGCTACCCATCCTTCTTTTTGCCTAGAAGTAGTTGGCCTGTTTTCTATTCTGTTGACGCGATACTCCCAGTGCGTAGCCCCTTGTAGTAGGTGGCGGAGAGAATCTCTTGCAACCTCGTTTGTTGAAAAGTTCATGTATTCCTTCCTCAATGCTTTTCTATGAACATTTTGTCACTAGCGCAGAAGAATTCCCCTGCGCTGTTGCAATTTTGTCCTGTTTACCACCATTTCTATTCTTCCATTCCAGGAAGAATAGAAATGGCGCACAAGATTTTCTCTACCACATTAAATATTTATTTTCGTTAAATTTTGAAATTTTTGATCATCTTAGTTTTCTCACCCTCGTTAAACCCGGAGACTTCATTAAATTTTGTTGTTAAAAACGATCTAATTAGCTTTCAATTAACATTATACCAAGCAAAAGTTCCTCTTTTGCTCGTTAAATCCAAGATTTCGCTAAATACGGGCTCGTTATAAGCCGGTTCTTTTATATTACCTTCTTCGAGTGTCGTCCACGGTACTCCCTGTTTGTCATGACTACTCTCAGTTCTAGTATATGAAATATGAAAACTGTCGCAGGATATATATATAGCAAAGAATACTCAGCAAGCTACGTAAACCAAAGCAAAAGTACATTCAGTTCTCACTTCATTGGGAGCTGTTCTGGTGTTCATTTATCCGTCCACTGAAAATCAGCGATCTGGATCAGAAATTACAGCAGTGATTTGCACTTTGACCTCCTGAGTTATATCAGATAACATACTTTTATTTGAGCGGAACAGAGGAGATCGCTCCTGTCCCTGAATCACATGAAAGAAACAATGGGTCTTGAGTATTTCGAATGGTGGCTTCCGTGTAAGCTAATACCTGTAGTCACGCCCTTTGGGAAGAACTCTTTATATTTTCTGTTAATTTTGTATTTTCCTGATGTTTGTTACTTTTTCTGATCCTTCCGAGAAACAACGATTTCCCATGCTTACTGTTGCAGTTGTCGGAACACCAATCAGAAATATTAGTCTGATAATATTTCTGATTAAAATATTATCAGACTAATATTTAACGTGAAAGTTAACAAAAGAGAGAGATGTTTAATTAATAAGATTATATATTTACTTTTGTTAGGTGTTTCCTTGTTTTAACTTTTTTTTTTGTAATAAATTTTCCCGTCCTTTCTCCAACAGGTTTATCATAATTTAAAGCACCCGCTCGTGGTGAGTCCGTACCTTTCGCCTTCCTGCTTGATGACTTACGCGTCTTTTCCAGTTCCTTTTCCTCTCACCACAACAACTAGTTATTTCTTCAACCATCGGTAGAGAAAATGTTTTTCAGATGCTGATACAGAGAAGGAATAGGTGGAGAGTTCGGCTCTCCTGTCATTTTTAAAGTAATTTGTGTGTGTGTGTGTGTGCTGAAACCGTTCTTTTAAACTCTTTTAAACTGAGAAGTCTCATCCACAACACATTTATGAAAAACACTTTTGAGGTGCACAATGTACACAGAATTTATTCAGACATAAAATTTTGTCTTTGCAATGATAACTGGTCACAATATCAAAAGGGATCTAGATACACATGTATGGTTGACGACATGAATGGTTCTTGCTGTGGTTCAAGTAATACTAGGCTCAGTTTCTCTCCTTTACTCCTATTGCTTAAAAGGTCACATGAAGTTTATATTTGATGACTACCTTAGACTTCGCTCGAGTCTAGAAGTCAGTTTAAATCAGTGGTATACCTACTTTAACAAAATAACGAAAGAAGGCAAAAAGGAACATGCAGGCCATCGTAAAGCAAAAAAGAGGGAGGTCGATAAAAATTAATTTTAATTGAAGGCCCAGTAGTTGGATCAACATAATCTACATTTAAATCCCCAAGAAAATAAAAAAAATTGGGAAAAACACACTCAGGTCACCTCATCAATAATGAGGATAAAATCGGAAAGATGGTGGTGTGTTCGAAGACTAGAAGCACAAACCAAAAGGATTATTTATCATGAATCTAAAGTTAAATTTAACAACCAAGAAATGCTAGCAATGCTTTCCCCTCTTAAATGAGAAGTTAAACAATCGAATCTATTTTTAAGCAAGTGGTGATAGTAAGTCGATAAAAAAATTTTTAAGAGTAACATTTCATTTAAAAAGTAATTGTTTTTCAGTAAAAATTGATCCCATTGGTTTCTTATTCAAACGATCGGCATTCAATTTTTTTATGTGAAGTTACCGTTAAATTGCTTTGTTTGAGCATCACAGTTTTTCCATAGACAAGTCCCCCCCCTTAGTAAGAACTTCTGGAGCAGCCAATGATATATTGTATTCTTCCTTCTTTACCTGGAAAAGTCGCAATTTTGCGATCTCACATTGTTTTGATTCCTTTCATTGAAATTTAACTTTCAACATAAACATTCCACCTAACTTCAGAAACATTTTTCATTTTTAAATTTATTTGCAATTGCATTTATGTCAGTATTTCTGCCAGTGTTTTATATGAATATGTAAAGTTGTCAAATCATTCAATATTTTTTGTGCCATTGTTAACTTTACAAATGTTTTCAATCAAGTTCAGAAAATGACTGCTCAGAAGTGCACAAACCACGAAGTTAAAATAATCCTTGCAAACCGTAGGAAAACGCTATCTTGTCTACTTAAAATATGTGCAATATTTGGCGTATCCGTCACTCTCTCGTTTTTTGTCTTGCATACATCTAGAAACACATCCGAATGCCTTCTTTGTCAATATCATACCTGGAAAATTTTAGTTTGATCAGCACTTATTTCGCCGACAGCAAACAAGTCAAGTTGGGAAATGATTCACCGTCAGATTAATGATATCAAAATAAATTTGCCGACACACCCTTTCTGGCGCCTGAAACGTGTGAAGGCACTACCATCATCGTAACACAATTTCCTCATTTTAGGTATTCATTCCTTTGCTTTTTTTCGTAGTTTCGTTCCATAAATCAATAAATAAATTTTTTTGTGGAGCTAAACTTGCAGATGAATTTTGCATAAGAAATGTGATGTCTCGGTTAAATAATGATTTGCTCTGAGGAACAGAATTAAGCTCTTCAACTTTATCGAACTCTAAAATCAGTGTTTTCAGGAAAAAAAAGGGAAAGCAAAGACAGAAAAAGAAAAAATAACAAAGAAAGAAAGGAAAGAAAAAGAAAATTTAACTGCTGTAAGCTTGCAGGATAGCCATTAGCTGTTCCACCTGCTTCATCCTTTTCTTGTGATACACTTCTATCTATTGAAACTGCAACACCTAGAACGACTCGAATCAGACGGAAACTTGTATGACGGGGTAAGGCACGGTAGGAGATGCAAATGATTACAGCTACAATTCACAGACAAATTTCGTGTGTCAGCCACACTCTTCCAACGGATCCATTGTAGAGCAGACCGCAGAGATGTTTCCCTAATTACATCGCGCGAATACGAGCAGTGTAGCATTGCTAGCGAGTGACCAAGCAAACAGCAGAATCAGTATGTACAGTTGTCAGACAGACTTTGAACGAAGCAGAATTCTAGAACTGCGGAAGGCTGGATTGTCTTTCTGTGATATCGCCACTCGTGTCGAAAAAAATGCAAGCACGGTGATGCGAGTACGGCGGGCGGTAATGGGAAGAAGAGGGTAAAACGCACCGCCATAAGGGGTCTGGAGCGCAACGTCGCAGGAGTGAACTGAAAGATCGCAACTTGTACAGTATGAAGTTGGCGGACTCTATGGCCACTTCTCGAACGTTGGCGCAATACTGGAGGTTTGTCAGATGTCCGCAAGCTCTGCTCGACGATATTTGGTGTAGAGAGGACTCGTCGCTCGCCGTCCGTTTCCGACTTCCACTGACCTCAAAGAGTGAAACGGTGCCAAGAATGAAAATATGATGTGACGAATGGCATCACATAGTGTTTACAAACAAGTCGAGGTTTTACCTGATGCACCATGATGGACGGACCTTTTCAAGAAGACGCTCTGCTGAACGGCCGTAAGAGGCGTGCTTTTTGGAGGTTAATATGGCCACGACATGGAGCGTTATGGTATGAGATCTTATTGGGTTTTGTTCAAGTTCCCACCTCATATGCATTACCGAAACCCTAAATTGCCAGTAATACATCGACAACATTTTGGAGGATGAAGCCCTACAGTATCAGCAAACTGACTCTGGCTGCATCTTTTAACTAGACAACGTCCGGCAATATATAGCACGGAATGTGGTAGATCTCCTGAATGCCCGACATGTGCCATTTCTTTCTTGGCCTGCACGCTCGCCTGATTAATCGCCCACTGAACAAGTCTGGGATATGGTCGCTCGGCTGTTGCCCCAACAGATCACGCCGGCATCTACCAAGCATGACTTTTGGGTATGAATAAAGGCAGCATGGCATAACATTCCCCCAAACATACATTCACGACTTCTTCAGTGTAATGCAACGACTTTATCGCAGCTCGTGACAGGTACACCCGAATACTGTTCACGCCGGCATCCTTTAAGTATGAATAAAGGCAGCACGGCAGAACATCCCCCAAACATACATTCAGGACCTCTTCAGTTCAATGCAACGCCATTATCGCTGCTCGTGACGGGTACACCGAACACTGAATATTGTGTCTTTCTCTACACCTACATCACTATATTCCTGATCGGTCATGTTTTGAATCGAAAGTAATTTTCCATATAAAATCCACTACGTCATCTCGTGTCAGTCTTGGTGTTGCAATTTCTATAAACAGCAGCGCACGTCTAAAGGAAACATCATAATAGTGTTTCAATGCAGTAGCAGCTAGTGGCAAGCTGAGATCAGGGGGAATGCATTCCAGTTCTGTAAATATCATCTTTAAAGCTAAATTATTATGAGCTTGCGAGAGCTTATAACACTTTTTATTTCTGAAATAAGGCCCACTATATACAGTAAGTGTTTCAGTAGATTTATGACGTGAGGGTACTAAACAAACAAAATCGTGGTTTATAATTTTCAAGCTATTTGGAAAGTACTGGTATTGCTTTATTTCATAGACCTATCCTCTTCTTTTAGTCCCCTGTACTCGGCGCACTCCGGATATATTGTTTAAGATGTACCCTGTAAGGTATATTTTGATTTTTACTGCAATAAATTATTGTGCTTGAGTACCCCAATCCCTCTCGAACCCCTTAACCACGAAAAATGTTGGCTTCGTATGCACTCTATATGTGCACTTGTTGTTAGCAGTGCAGTAATAATACACACCGATGATCCATTTCCTTATCAGCGCGCCTGGAGACCGAACGGTGGCGCAGGTCAATTTCACAGCTCAGTATATATACAACCCGAGGACCGTCTTTCGTTTAGTAGTGTTCGGAGTCAGAATGGGAAAAGCTGCCGATTTATCGTAGTTTGATAAAGGACAAATTGTGATGGCACGGCCCCTAGGAACGACGATCTCGGAAACGGCGCGGCTTGTGCATTGATCACGTGCCGCTCTAGTGAGTACGCATCAAAAGTGGTGCACAGATTACCAAACGACAAACCGTCGTCCAGCTGTGTATCGTCCGCAGCTCACTTGATGGCAGAGGGGAGCGGAGACAGTCGAGCATTGTTCAGAGCGACCGCAGGGCCACAGTGCGACAAATCACCCGCAGATACAACAGTGGTGATCAGAACAATGTGTCACAGCACACAATTCATCGCAGCCTTCTGCGCATGGGTCTGCGTAGCCGAGACCCAGACAGGTTCCCATGTTCACTGTACGTCATCGCCAACAACGAATGAAATGTGCCCAAGATAATCGAGATTGAACCGTGGATAAAAAAGTGGCCTGGGAAAAAGATTCCTGGTACATCACGTAAACGGCCGAGCACAGATACGTCGATTACCAATGAAGGCTATGGCACTTTTATGCACTATTGGGAGGAAACGGCCTGGCGGCGGCGGTGGCGGTGTTATGCTGTGGGTGATGTTTTCTAGGGGCACGTTAGGCCCCATTATCCCAATAGCACAATTCCTGACAGCTGTCAAGTATCTGAACATCGTTGCGGACCAAGTTCACCCATTCATGGCAACTGTGTTCCCTGCTAGTGATGGCCATTACCAACAGCATAATGCGCCATGCCACACTGCCAAAATCGCCAAGAAGTGGTTCGAGGAACATGCTGGTAACTTTCTGTTAATGCCCTGGCCACCAAATTCACCTGACGTAAACCCAATCGAATGTTTGTGGTTCGACTTGGAAAAGCTGGTTCGCGCTAAATCGCCACCACCCCAAAATGAACGGGAAATGGAAGACCTGTTGTTAACATTATGGTACCAGATACCCCAGGATACCTATCGCCTCCTCATCGAATCGATGCCTCGCCGAGTAGGCACTTTTTTGCAGGCTAAAGAGGGTCCTACAGCTTATTAGGTAGGTGGTCATAATGTAATGGCACATCGGTGTATTTGGAATATATGCATACACAAAAATATCAGTTCATGATACCTCTTTAAAACCTACGTTAGTCGTGTTTCTACTGAGTTCATAACAAAAGTTCTGCCCACTGTCCATTTTTGAGAAGAGTGTGAAGTAATGGGGAAAACTTACCTTACTAAAGTTCAATGTACTCCCCTCCGTTGCTAATGACAGCTTGACAGCGGTGAGGTAGGTCCTGGCTGCTCCGTACTACGCCATCTTTGTTCAGCTGTCGTATTACTCGGGTCATGTCCAACGACACTTCGTCCAGTGATTCGTAGCGGATGCCACGGAGCCGATTCTTTTACTTTGGGAAAAGATCAAAGTCGAGTGGACTGAGATCAGGGCTGTATGGTGGGTAGGATAAAGTTTCCCAGCCATATTACAACAAAAGTCCGCGTACCGACGCTTCACCATGACGCGATGCGTTGTCATGCAACATGATCGCTCCCGCTTCCAACAAGTTGGGGCGATTTTAACGAATTTTTGGTCTCAACTTTGTCCTCAGAAAGTCACGAGGATATTATGCGTTGACATTTTGCCCTGTCGGCACTCGATCAGAGACCGCAGCACCCTGGGCATCGTACGCAAAAATCATCATTTCCTTCACTTTGGATTGTTGCTCCATTCCGCTATTGGTGACTTCAGTTCGGGCTCAAATCACGGGTCCAAGTCTCATCAATTGCGACAATTCTGTTCAGGAAGATGTCGCCCTCCCTTTCGAACCTGTGTAGGTGATCCTGTGCGTTGCTCACTATGGCTGCCTTCTGCTCGGGGGTGAGTTGATGGGGCACACAGAGCGCTGCGAGTTTTCTTTTTTCCAGTGAGGCGGTCAAAATCCGGTGAACAGAAATGGACAAAATTGTCTGATGAGCAATCCTTTCGACTGTCAAACGGCGATTCTCTCCGATTAGCGTTGCAAAAATGGTGATAGATGTTTTGTCTGCCGCCGTTTGAGGTCGCCCTGAGCTGTGATCATCCTCGATGCTGCTTCAGCCCTCCCGAAAGCGTGATACCTAAAGAGAAATGGTGCTTCGATCAAGAGTTCGTTCCCCCCAAACGTCTTGCAACGCAGTGTGGATCCGTGTCGAATTTTATCCCAGCAGAGTTTCTATTTTCACGTACGAGTGCTGGTCTAACGCTGTGACTCGACCTGAGGAGCTGCACACTTCCATTTTCAAAACTCCCACGTCCACACAGCAAATGACAAAGCGTCATTTTAACAGCACTGCATTGCTGAGAGTCTAATCTTGATATGACGCAATCATTTTCCCGATTGCATCATCCGCTTCCATGTTACACTGTTGGCCACCCAAAATGCAACACTAAGAAGGAAGCATCCGATTAGCCTGAAATTCGCAGCATGCGTCGCCCGCGAGAGGACATGCAAACGATTAGCATTGCAGGGCATATGCAAATCATGTGCGCCTGGCACGTCACCGAGAAGCACTATAAGAAGGGTGCGCAGAAGGCGGGGTGTAAGTAGTGGAAGTGTGTTGTACTGCCGGACCTGTGCGTGGGAAGCTTCCTGATGCCTGGTCGCAGAATACGGCAGTCATTCCAGCACGTTTCGGAGTTCGACAGAGGACGAATAGTGGCTTATCGCGACAGCGGTTTATCGTACCGAGACATCGGCGTCCGTGTGGGACGACATCCAGTCACAGTAAGACGAGTATGGATTCGGTGGGTGCAGGAGATATGGACGGACTGACGTGAGCGAATGCCGCAGACGCGGCACACCACCGAACGAGAGGACCGACAAGTTGTTCGGCGGGCATTGACAGCTCGCACTGCCACATCACGAACGTTAGTGCAGGAATTAGGGTGTGTTGCACAACCACCCGTGTCAGCACGTACCGTTCAACGTCGTCTGCAATAGCGGGGACTTGTCGCACGGCGCCCGTTGCTCCGATTACCACTGACGTTACACCACCGGCGAGTGCGGCGGAAGTGGGCCGTTGAACGCCGCACCTGGACTACGGAATGGCGCGACATTTTCTTCTCCGACGAATCCCGCATCTGCCTGAAACACCACGATGGTCGGATCCGCGTGTGGCGGCACCGCGGCGAGAGACTTTATGACGCCTGCATTATGCATCGCCATACCGGTCCGTCGCCTGGCGTTATTGTTTGGGGCGCAATTGGATATGACACCCGCACCCCTCTGGTACGCATCGCTGGTACACTCAACAGCCACCGCTACATCTCCGACGTTTTGGAGCCTTATGTCCACCCTTACCTGCAGGACCTGCCAGAGGCCACGTTTCAACAGGACAATGCGCTCCCGCAGGTGGCACGCATCGTGCAACAATTATTCACGGCCCATCAGGTGTCACATGCTGCCGTGGCCCGCCTGTTCTCCCGATATGTCGCCCACCGAACACGTCTGGTCGCTGATCGGCAACCGAGTGGCCCGGGAAGCACCACCCGCGGCTACGCCTGATGAACTGTGGCAACGTGTGGAAGCAGCCTGGACCGACATACCCCAAGCCCACATCCAAAGCCTCTTTCTTTCGATGCCGCGACGTGTAGCGCCAGCCGTGGGGGCCACGCGAACTATTGATGTCTGCGTGTTCCGCAAGTCGCCTGGGTCTGTAAGCTCAATCGTTTCATCTTTGTATCGGTTGTTATGTGTCCAGTAAATCTGGCTTTGCTATCTGGTGTCTTTCTTGGTGTTGCATTTTGGGTGGCCAGCAGTGTAGATTAACGTGTGCAAAACTTTTGTTATGATCCTCTTATTAGTTACTAAAATGCTTCTTTTCTCTGCCCCTCGCTTCCTTTTTTACCGTAGTTGCAGTGTGAATTTCCTGTTTCAGAAGGAATGTAAAGAAAATGAGTTCAACATGCACATTCTGCATAACATTTTGTGACATACTACATGATGAAGCACGTGTCAAGACGACAAATTTGCAGCGACATATTCTGTCGGTGTAGTTTAGTCGGTTAGAGCAACTCACTCCGGAGCGAGAAGAAGCGTATTCCATATTTTTCACCGACAAATTGCTGTTTTCACACTTTTACGATCACACTTTTGTAATTTGCCTAATAGCACCGGCGGGTAGTGAAACACTGCATGTTTCGCGTGAGAAACGTACGTTCGTCACCACAAAAATTGCGACCACTGATGGAATAGCAATACCTGGTTAAAGGAACCTGTTTTGGTGCTGGCGGCGCACACGTGACTGAAACATTTTAATGGCGGTCTAATGGCAGTGCACGTACATTCAAGGTCACATACACGTTCTCAGCTATCTTTTTGGGTTCCGTAAAAATACCATAATAAATATTTTTGTTTCTAATATTCCCCCTTTTTGGAACTTCGACTTGAAACCGGCCACTGTAACTCAGACGAGAAAGCGTCTGGTTTGATTTCGCGATGAGTTGTGTCTGAGATGCACACCCATAGAGCCATTCTCTTTAATAATTACAGATTGAAAACACATTCAATTTCGTTTTGGAAATTTAACATCCTTCTAAATTTTTTAAACAGTTCAAACTACATTTTTAAAAAGTCTTCGGTTTGAACGGAACGTGTTTATTCTGCGGTTTTGCGTCTTCGTGAAAAAGAACCGCTGGGTTTCCGTTAACACGTACGCCTCTTATTAAGGATTGTAGCATTGTAGAAAGATGTTTGAACTGATTCTGATTAAATTCCCAGTGTTACAAGAACAGTGGAAATAATACTCAATAATTCTTAGCGATGCGGAAATCCAAATTCTTGCTTACAAATTGGGCGGATTTTCACCTCTCAAACGAACAAAACCCGCTTCCGTTTCCTGCCCGTCAGAACAAAAATGCCGTACTGAGCCGGCTAGCTTAAAGAAGTGAAAGAAAATACATTATGACACTTCATCTCACACATATTGCATTGGGAAGTTCGTTTAGTTAATTTAGAGGACTTGGAAGATTTAACGATCATCCTTTCCCTTCGGAAGTCAGCGTGTCTTAAATACACTGCTGGCCACCCAAAACGCAACACCAAGAAGGACACGAGATAGCAAAGCCAGATTTACTGGACACATAACAACAGTTACAAAGATGAAACGATTGAGCTTACAGGCCCGTGCGACTTGAAGAACACGCAGACATCAATAGTTCGTGTGGCCCCCACGGCTGGCGCTACACGCCGCAGCATCGAACGAAAGAGGCTTTGGATGTGGGCTTTGGGTATGTCGGTCCAGGCTGCTTCCACGCGTTGCCACAGTTCATCAGGCGTAGCCGCGGGTGGTTCTTGCCGGGCCACTCGGTTGCCGATCAGCGACCAGACGTGTTCGGTGGGCGACATATCGGGAGAACAGGCGGGCCACGACAGCTGTGACACCAGGTGGGCCGTGAAGAATCGTTGCACGATGCGTGCTACCTGCGGGCGCGCATTGTTCTGTTGAAACGTGGCCGCTGGTAGATCCTGCAGGTAAGGGTGGACTACAGTCTCCAAAACGTCGGAGACGTAGCGGTGGCTGTTGAGTGTACCGGCGATGCGTACCAGAGGGGTACGGGTGTCATATCCAATTCCGCCCCAAACCATAACGCCAGGCGACGGACTGGTATGGCGAAGCATAATGCAGGCGTCATAAAGTCTCTCGCCGCGGTGCCGCCACACGCGGATCCGACCATCGTGGTGTTTCAGGCAGATGCGGGATTCGTCGGAGAAGAAAATGTCGCGCCATTCCGTAGTCCTGGTGCGGCGTTCATCGGCCCCCTGCCACCGCACTCCCCGGTGGTGTAACATTAATTGTAATCGGAGCAATGGGCGCCGTGCGACAAGTCCCCGCTCCTGAAGACGACGTCGAACGGTACGTGCTGACACAGGTTGTTGCGCAACACACCCTAATTCCTGCGCTAACGTTCGTAATGTGGCGGTGCGAGCCGTCAATGCCCGCCGAAACAACATGCCAGTGTTCTTGTTCGGTGATGTGCCGCGGCTGCGGCAATCGCTCACGTCGGTCCGTCCGTCCCTCCTGCACCCACCGAGTCCATACTCGCCTCACTGTGGCTGGATGCCGTCCCACACGGGCGCCGATGTCTCGGTACGATAAACCGCTGCCGCGATAGGCCACTATTCGTGCTCTGTCGAACTCCGAAACGTGCTGGAATGACTGCCGTATTCTGCGACGAGTCATCAGGAAGCTTCCCACGCACAGGTCCGGTAGCTCAACACACTTCCACTACTTACACCCCACCTTATGTGCACCCTTCTTATAGTGCTTCTCGGTGGCCTGCCGGGCGCACATGATTTGCATATGCCTTGCAATGCTAATCGTTTGCATGTCCTCTCGCGGGCGACGCATGATGCGAATTTCAGGTCAATCGGATGCTTCCTTCTTGGTGTTGCATTTTGGGTGGCCAGCAGTGTAGTTACGTCTCGCTAACAAATTACCAGACGTTTCACCTAAAGCAAATGTAAGTAATGTAGACGAACGTTTGTTTCATAGTTGGCAGCTGAATTGATAGAAAATGCTATAGAGCCTGAAGAAAGACAGCACACGCAGTATACAAATGTTGAAAGTACAGGGTGATTGATAATTAGTCTCGTGTTTTCAGTGGGATATAATCGGAAAACGGGGAAACAACAAACTAAAACCGCAAACAGAATATGACAGATGATAACTAAAAGTTTTATTTCTTGCAGAATAAATACATCAAATTGCTGGCACGTAAGATATCCAAGCGGTAATCAATTTCCCGCCAAGTGTTCGCCAGCATTTGCGACGTTATTGTTAGTATCGCAGCACCGATTGTTGTCTTCACGTCATCGATAGAGTTCACAGGAGTCTGGTAAACGATCTTTTTCATGTATCCCTACAGGAAAAAATTCAGTAGCGAAATATCGGGTGAACGCGGAGGCACACCGCGAAAAATTCTCTCCGCTAGGTAAGTGAACCAATCAAGTTTATTGACAGCAAGTTTTTCTGAAAAGGTTATTTGTATTTTTGTCTATTTGCAATTCTTAATTACAAACTTTAAAATTCCTAATCAAACTTTATTCGCATGCCCATGTTGACTAGAAGATAAATTAACCAAAACTTTTCACAAAAATCACAGCAGCTCATTATTAGTAGCAAACATGGATAATTTCCGTCAGTTTGATGGAAGTGACATCGCTGTAGAAATATCTTATTTACTAAAAGCAGGATCAAACCAAAGATTGGAAAAAAAAAAAAAAAAAAAAAAGGGTGAAACTATCAAATAATACACTGTACATTATATTACACTGAAGTGCCAAAAGTCATATTATAGCAGTACGCAAACTTTTACCTGGAGCTGCCGTCGTATAAAGGCTTCGACGCACATCGCGATTTTTATCAGTCGCGAGGTGTAATCTCGTGAGTCAGGTTGAACAACCACCAGTAGGATTATGGCAAGCCGACGTGAAATATCGGAGTTTGAACGAGGCATGTTAATGAGAGCCAGACGGATTCCAAAGTTGTGCTAACATTCAACATTCCTCGATTCATGGTGTCACGTGTGTACCGAGAACACTTCATGAAAGGCATTACCACCCACCGTCGACAGCGCAGTGGCAGACCACGGGTGCTGAATGGCCGTTACCAGCGTCCGACCAGGATTACCCATGCTAACAGACAAGCGACACTGGCTCAAATAATATCCACATTCACTGCAGATGGTACCAGAGGCATAGCCGTCAGGTCAGGGCAGCGCAATTTAGCTTCAGTGGAATACGGGAGCAGAAGACCCACCAGAGTGCCTTTGTTAACACCACGACAATGGACACAGCGCCTCAACTGGGCTCGTGAACACGGTAATTGGACCCTGGAAGACTGGCAATATGTGGCTTGGTCCGATGAGTCACGCTACCAGTTGTTACTAGCTGATGGTAGGGTTTGGGTGTGGCGCAGATCCCTCGAAGCCATGGACCCAGGCTGTCAACAACGCACTGTGTAATCTGGTGGTGGTTCCATGCATGTGTGGGGTGTCTTTACGTGGCACGCTGTGGGTCCTCTGGTCCTCGTAAGCACGTCATTAACCGGTAATCGCTTTGTTGCTCTGCTGGGTGACCGTTTACAGCCTTCATGGACTTAATGTACCCCAACAACCATAGGATTTTCCAGGCAGATAATGCACCATGTCATCGGGCCCAAGTTGTCCAAAATTGGCTCGAGGAGCATTCTGGACATTTCCTACGGATGGTGTGGCCACCACGTTCGCCCGACACGAACTCAATAGAGCACTTATGGGACGTGGTGGAAAGGTCCATTCGCCCCCAAGATCATGCACTTACATATACCAGCGAACTTTGAGCGACTGTTCAGATGGCATGGCTCAACATCTCTCCAGAAGTCTTCCGGCCACTTGTGTAGTCGATGCCACCTCTAGTTGCTGCACTTCGCCTGGATAGAGGAGGAGGTCCTACTTGATACTAAGTACGTATCCCATGACTTTTAGCACTTCAGTGTAATTTTTACGTTTTATAACTGATTTCATTATTTTATTTCATGTTCGGCAGCACAATGATTGTATTTATTAGCAGAGTTTACGGCACAGAGCAAAGCAAACGTGATACCCAACACGCAGTGATGCATCCCAGTTACGTCACTGATCGCGACTCTGGGGACAACTCAAATCGGCCAAATAAGGTTTCACCCACTGCAACTAATGTGGGAATAGACTGATATCCCCGCATGAATTGGTTTCAATAGACTTCGATGCTGCGATCAGTTCAGCTCCCAGTGAACAGAGGACTACAGAGACAATAGATTGTTCATTACGCAAGAAAACACCAAGCTGAGTTTAGAAAACTTCCGTGCATAACGAAGGAAAACTACAAAAACTTAAAGTGGGAGGAGCTGCAGCCCTGCAGCCGCATAGCACCGCCAGGTGCCGTTACTATGTTTCTAGTCATTTTATGCTCACAATCTCCTTAGATTACATGAACGCAATGCAGTACGAGAAATGTTTTGTTGATCATTCTTAGCCATACTTTTTGCAGCGACTGAAATATTGCTAGCCTTTTGGGTGAAGGTTTGACAAATGAGATGAGCTGAAGCGGTATTACTAAGAAATCTCACGCAGATCTCACATTTTTCTTGGCCCCCTGCGATGCTAAATTTCAATTAGGTGTCGAACAATGAACAAATATGGCTACTGATTCCAAATGGGTAATGCTATTTTGCAATCCTGTTAGACATCCACAGATATTCGTTACTCCGTTGTAACATCTACTCTGTCTTCCATAACAAGGGTAAAACGTGTTAAAATAAACTAATCAACTTTAAACAAAGTGGTTGGGGCAGTTGTAGGTCTTCGTAGAAGCCCACAAACTTTTCAATTTTTAGAGTGTCATCGACAAATCTAAAACATATTTTTATCTGTTCTTTAGTGGTTATGTTAGTGAAAAATACTGTCATTTCTTAATACACCTCATACTACACTGCTGACCACCCAAAAGGACTACAGGCTCCAAAACGTCAGAGATGGTGCGCTGGCTGTTGAGTGTACCGGCGATGCGTACCAGAGGGGTGCGGGTGCCATATCCAATTGCGCCCCAAACCATAACGCCAGGCGACGGACCGGCATGGCGATGCATATAAGGGGTGTCATACAGTCTCTCGCCGCGGTGCCGCCACACGCGGATCCGACCATCGTGGTGTTGCAGGCAGAAGCGGGATTCGTCGGAGAAGACAATGTCCTGCCATTCCGTAGTCCAGGTGCGGCGTTCAACGGCCCACTGCCACCGCACTCGCCGGTGGTGTAACGTCAATGGTAATCGGAGCAACGGGCGCCGTGCGACAAGTCCCCGCTCCTGCACACGACGTCGAACGGTACGTGCTGACACAGGTTGTAGCGCAACACACCCTAATTCCTGCGCTAACGTTCGTGAAGTGGCGGTGTGAGCCGTCAATGCCTGCCGCACAACATGCCGGTCCTCTCGTTCTGTAGTGTGTCGCGGCGGCGGCAATCGTTCACGTCGGTCCGTCCGTCCCTCCTGTACCCAACGAATCCATACTCGCCTCACTGTGGCCGGATGTCGTCCCACACGGGCGCCGATATCTCCGTTCGATAAATCGCTGTCGCGATAAGCCACTATTCGTCTTCTGTCGAACTCCGAAACCTGCTGGAATGACTGCCGTATTTTGCGACGAGGCATCAGGAAGCTTCCCACGCACAGGTCCGGCCGCACAACACACTTCCACTACTTACACCGCGCCTTCTGTGCACCCTTCTATAGTGCTTCTCGGTGGCGTGCAGGGCGAACATGATTTGCATATGCCCTGCAATGCTAATCGTTTGCATGTCCTCTCGCGGGCGACGCATGCTGCGACTTTCAGGCCAATCGGATGCGACCTTCTTGGTGTTGCATTTTGGGTGGCCAGCAGTGTATTTACAGGCGCCTTCCTAATTCAACTCGGTTGTAATTTCCCTCCAATGTTTGGTTCTTTGTTTTAGTAAGCGCTCTCATTTCCCATATGCTACAGAAATTTGGAAATAAAATCTCTCTGGATATTTTCATAAAATAAAAAAGGTGATCTTTCATTTTTAAAAATATGAACGATCAGCAAGAATATTCGTTTCTTTATCAGGTGAAAGCATTCGTGCTAATAATAACTATATCACCAGGTAAAGCTGTCGAAGCACGATCTTGAAGAATCAGACGTAAAAAAACACACGTGTATATTTCAACTCATAAAAATACATTAAAATTTATTCTACGTTGAAATATTCATAGGTTAAAAGTCCTACAAGTACTTTCGGGTGAGCCATCCTCCCGTCTTCAGGGAGTACTAGCTAAATGAGACATAAGAACGGTATTGTATATATACATCGTCAAGATAACGATGTATGACGACATTGCATGGATACTGCGCAATCTCATCGACCCAATGGGTTAGTTCGTATAAGGTGTACGCATTTACTCTGTTACATCCAGTATTATATTGCTACCATCTGGCATATCCTGGGTTGATGACTGTATACGTGATCTCCATACCGTATGGAGAAAGTATGGCATGTCGTCGTTACAGCATTGGTCTGCATATTTACAAATATACAGAGTTTCAGCAATAAGAGTCTGTCTTTTTCTTCTAAGGTTTATTAAGACACGCGCTTCATCCCATGATGGATAATGTGTTCCGGTGACGACAAGTCTGGCTAATGCTGTATCAGTCGAGCAACATCTGCAACATCTTCGGTCCCCGAGGACAAGAGGAGTGGATTATATGCCATCCCTATGATGAGCCATCACCCAACTATTATAGACAAAGTATATATCGGCTCCACTACCCGATCTTTGGGGGTGAGATTGTCTGAGCACAAGTATAATGTCAGATGTTGCTCGACTAATACAGCATTAGCCAGACTTGTCGTCACCGGAACACATTATCCATCATGGGATGAAGCGCGTGTCTTAGTAAATCTTAGAACAAAAAGACAGACTCTTAATTATTGCTGAAACTCTGTATATTTGTACATATGCACACCAATGCTGTAACGACGACATGCCATACTTTCTTCCTACGATATGGAGATCACTTATACAGTCATCAACCAAGGATATGCCAGATGGTAGCAATATAATACTGGATGTAACAGAGTAAATGCGTACACCTTATACGAACTAGCCCATTGGGCCAATGAGATTGCGCAGTATCCATGCAATGTCGTCATACATTGTTATTATCTTGACGATGTATGTATACAACACCATTTATAACGAAGTAAATTACTCCGTCATTTCTGTCCATGCCAGGATTCGAACCCGGATCCCCTCATTCCGGAATAAGTCACTCTACCAATTGAGCTACGCGGACGTTTTATTCTGATTCCTATCTGCCTCTATGTCGTGTGCGACCTGCTGGCAGGTACGTCATATCTCTTGGTACGTTACATCATCTCCCCCTTATTTTTTTTTTTTTTTTTTTTTTTTTTTTGAAGTGCTGGAGAAGGGATTATCTTATTTTTCCTATCTCGCGGTGTGGAAATAACATCACACCAATGCGAGATTTTGAACGGTCGGGTCATCCGGATAGTTCGGGCGCCATTATAACGAAGTAAATTTCTCCGTCATTTCTCTCCACGCCAGGATTCGAACCCGGATCCCCTCATTCCGGAATAAGTCACTCTACCAATTGAGCTACGCGGACGTTTTATTCTGATTCCTATCTGCCTCTATGTCGTGTGCGTCCTGCTGGCAGGTACGTCACATCTCCTGGTACGTTACACATTCTTATGTATCATTTAGCTTGTACTACCTGAAGATGGGTGAATGGTCCACCCGAAAGTACTTGTAGGACTTTTAAATTGTGTATATTTTAACGTAGAATAAATTTTAATGTATTTTATGGGTTGGAGTATACACGTGTGTTTTTTTACGTCTGATTCTTCAAGATCGTGCTTCGACAGCTTTACCTGTGATATAATTCGTTTCTTTATTGTTCATTCGCCTATGAACAACTAACGATTACGCGAATCTCTTTCGACGTATATTTTCAAAAATTGAGTCTTTTCCCATTTGTTTTGCTCCTGACAATGGGAAAGAGGGTTTACCCCTCCACCCACGTCTGACTCTTTGAGCCCCCACCCCTCAATAGTTTAGTGAAGTCCAAGTCGGCATTCCTGGGAAGCATACTGTTTTGCATGGTGAGATGCCTTCAAACATGGTGCATGAGTGATGCCAACTGATTATCAAGCATTAAAGAGTTAAATGGCGCTATCATCTACAATCTCTGCGACGACGATGACCGATCAAAACGGGAGCGCTGGAGCGCTGCAAAAAAATGGGAGGGGGGTCGTAGTATTTCATAGTTTCTAGGTTAAGTCTGCCATTTTCAGAGATTAAACAAACACAATAATTCTAAAACACTTAATATTTCTTGGATTTTTTTGGGGGGGGGGGGATTTTCAGCATTTTTCTCGGGAACACAAAGTACCAAGCATACAGTTCCTGCGTCCTTGCATTAGCAAGTTATACAAACACATGTATATCATGAATGATGGGAGAAAAAATTCTTATATAAGTGCAAATTATTCTCATTTGATGAAATAAAGGCATATAAATAAGCATTCATGCAATCGAAATTTACCACAACATTGCTTGTATTATGATTGGTTCATTGATTTTATTGGCGCAAGGGCCATGGTTGGCCAAAGAGCGCCAACTTGTATTATGAGGGATTTCTGTATAACATTCCATTTCTTAATATAGTTGGGAAATGTTTGTTGAAATGTATTATGAACAAATTATTTACTCCAAGCTAGCAAAATGTAATATGGATAAAGCATTTAATCCCTCGTGATATAAGAGTGGAAAGTAGAAATGGTGGCTCTGCGTTGTAAAAAGATTTCGTTAAACTTAAAGGCAAGTACTTTCCTATTGCTTTACCTATTGTTCACATTAAGTTTGACAATACTGAATCGTAAACGAGTTACAAGTTCAAAAAAAATAGATTACTGGCAGAACGTGCTACTCTTGAAGTAAAACCGTGTAGTAAATATACAGGCGAAAATAATTTTGATCTTTCAATAAACCGATGGAAAAGCTTGCCATCCAAAAGAAAAAGAAGAAATATAAAAATATATAAGTAATTGTTAGCAGTGGCGAATCTGCAAGGGCCTTTCATTTGAGGGCCAGTGAGCTTTAATTATTCCTTCAAAGAAAAGAAAAAGTCCTCCTCTCAGTCCTCATAGAAAAATGACGATGTAGAAAATACTGTACTATAACTGCTTTTTTTTTTTTTCTAAATTGCAGTTTTTCTTATCTCTGAGTTAAGACACGTTTTCTTATTACAGAAGTGCCCACACTGCTTTCCCATGTTTGTCATTAAACAAATGATGAAAAAAACAATTAGTTCGAAAGCCCGAAGAAAGCTAGTGTGGAAGTTTTCTTGGAGGAAGGGGGAGGCAAAGTTATTGTAACATGAAAGCCCAGAGGATTTTTTGCGGTTGAATCCTACAATTCTCGCCACGCCATCAATTATGGCACATTTAGGTTGCTAATAATTACTAGCAACCTAAATTTACCATACTTAACTTTTCCCCTGCCGATTTGTTTCTTTTGAAAATTTCAGTTTACGGCTTTAGTTTTATGTAGAGAACGACATTTGTTAAAAGTTAAACACAAACCTATTGAAGAATTTTAAAGTCTGAAAACAACAAAAGCAAAATTTTAATTCGTTCATAGTTTCACGTGTTTTGTTTGAAAAAAAAGTATCTAAGAGCCGCTAAAATGTTTTACACTAATAAAGAGCGAAAATGCTGTCTTTAAAGATTTTAAGTTGGTTCCTCCTTTCTTCTTTAAATACAGCTCTTCAATATTTTTCGCACGACAATTTGTCTCACTGTGTGCTTGGAAGAGACTGAAATACCTTAGCTCTGAATTTTGGAAGGGGGATGGGACAACAACGAAATGCATGCATGCGAAATTCGAAAATATGGTTTATTTTTTGAGTAGTGGGAGGTTGGCGACCACCGTAAGCAACTCAATAGGCTATAATCAGTCGTCCGTCCCTAATTGAGGGCCACTGGTTCCATGAAAGAGAGACGCTTATATGTCTATTGGAAGCGCTTGTATGTCCATTTCCTAAGCCAATAAATCAGATCACTAGAACGGGATTACTATTTCCTACATAATTGGAGCACTGTTCCTTGTTATCAATAAAAGTTTTGATACACAAAACCAGTTCCTAAAATCTACACAGGAGTACTTACGGATTTACCTTAAATCCTTCATCAGATGTGATTAAAAATAAACAATAAAACAGGCTAAAAGAATTGTCCCAGCTGAGATATGTGATGTTATACGGTGTTTGTTAGTCGTGTTGGTTGTGACATACAGATTTCTTCTGCACATGCGTAGATGATTTCTATTCTGTGCTTGTGTCGTAAGACAAACACAACATCCATTTCTATTCTGTGCCCATGCCGTAAAACAAACACAACATCCATGCCTCAACGGGATTCGAACTCAGACAGATCGCGAGCGAATGATCAGAAGTCAGCGCCTCGTATGCCTGTGCCACCAGGGCGGCTGCAAACTTTCATCAGAAAGAAAGTTCGGAAATGTGACTCCGAAGAAGGACTTTACATTGGGGCGCAAACATACCTTGAGCTGGCGCTTCCAGACTGATTAATTTTTCTCTACTGTTTTGACTGATAGAATGCTTTCCTGCATGACATGGATACTGAGCAGGAAACCAAATAACTATTCACAGTCACGACTCAAGACGGTTAGAACAAATGCACGTCGGTTGTTGGTTTTTACATTTTGAAGCCCTTCGTCTTTTTTCTGATTTTCATACCAGGTTCTCCATTTCACCTACTAGAGTTGATGTCTTGCAGAGAAGAAGACTGTTACTGAAAAAGAATTTGACATCATCCGATTTTGAGGGTCATTTTAAAAGGAAAGAATAGTTCACATTAGAAATTACAGAAACACGATAAGCTGGAACGTCTATCCGACCTGTGTGCAATACATTACAGGTAAGCTACATATTCTACGAATTTTTAAGAAAACCAAGTTTAACTAAATTCAGTTTCACTGATCATCTCTTGAATGAAAATGAATAGTTTCTTTTTTCAAGGTCTAACTTAATAAAAGTGCTTCACATATAATATATGTGCTTTACAATAACTTTGCATTGCATATACGAATTTTACGAATATCGAATTTGTGTATCACACAACTGAAAACATTTGCTTCCGAAATCTTATCCATCACTATCAAAACTTTTCTTCCCATATTTTTTACCTCTGAAATTACTTCTGCATTTCGTGGATTGCAGTGATTTCCCGAACAACCTATCGCTGTTTAAGATACTTGAGCTGTTCTGCTAAAGTAAATGCTCTCAATTTATTTAAACATTTAAAAGAAAAAGAAAATAGAATACACACATTCACAGCAACGAAGACCGAAATTAGATTAAATTGCCCTGAAAATATCTGATATGACTGAAACAGATGCACAAGGGTATTAACATAGGGTCATAAAATTTCTCTTGAAGCTTAAAATGTTTCTAGTGTTACTAGTTGAAGACGTCTGTTAACTGTCTATGTTACACCAAACTCCTAGCATACTTCAGTGCAAACACTCCTCTTATTGACCCGCAAAGTTTCAGTTGTGCTCAGGAAAGCTTAAACTGCATGACCCAGAACTAACTAAACACTGAATAGAATTTACGGCCAGGAAAGTCGTGTCCACTTACGAGTTCAATCATTTGCTTGTCCTCGGTAGGTATTCAAGTTAGCACAACATCACAGAACAGAATTCACTTTGTACGCAATCCTCTAGTATTTTTACATCAAAATGCAACCGATTCTCAATATACAGGGCACTTCTCAAGTCTTACGAACTCAATAACAATTTAAGACTTCAACATCAACGTAAGCGATTCAATCAAGCTGAAATAATATCTCTCGTAACAAATCTTTCCGAGCTCTGTCAACCTCTCTCCAAAGCAATTACAACGATCTCACGCTCTAGCAGACTTCTAACGAGAGCACTGATACATTCGTAAACATCACTCTTATCAGTCTCGCTAACATACTCTCTCATCTCTCACTTTTGACCTAACTTCAGGTTGCCAAATCAAAATCCGGCGAGAGAGAAAATGTAGCGTTAAGTTTAGAAACTGCTTGAGAATGAACCGACATTTACATAAGATAACAGGAATCGAAAAGGTAAGTTCAATTAGAGTATACGACACAAGGACTTGACGCAAAGTTGATAACGAGTCCTAATGAAATTTTTAGTCGCTCAAATTTTAGATCTTGTCGTAATAAGAAATGTGAGTCGCCCTCTGGACGAATATTTTGTGTATGTTTTTTGTGGGGTTTAACATCCATACCGTAAGCAACTCAATGGATTATAAGCAGTCGCCCATCCCTAATTTAAGGACACTGGTTCCAAGGAGGGGAGAATGTCAGTGCCATAAGACCAATACACCCCCCCGAATGGTTAGAAGCTAATGCCTCATACCATTCGGCTATAGGAGCTGCGTTGAACACCTTGAATCAAGTCTAATAGTGCAGGTGATTCACGAAACCACATGAATGAATGCATTACTAAGTTATAGGATTTCAATTTCTATTTCTAAGTTATCGATTTCAATTACTTTTTCTAAGATATGCGATTTCAATTACTCTAAATACCCATGGCTGTGTATTGGTCACGTGTACGTTTTCATATATTTGACTGTATAAATTCCCGCAGCTCCCAGATCGCTCACTGAATTCGGAACGTCATTTAAAAATGACTAAGAATCAAGGGGTAAAAAGGAAAAATGAGTGAGCGAAAGAAAAAAAAGACGATAGGCAACGCTGAAAAGAAAGGTAAGGAACGTGTTTACTGTACAAATAGCGTAAGAAATTTATACAATGAGAACAATCCAAGTGCCTGTGGAGGACCCTCCCAACGCCGCATCTTTCGTGGGATGCGTTGTCAAAATGTCGAAAGAATCCTGTCGGTATCAATGTCGTCGGACGAGTATCACATATAATCATCCTTTGTCCCGTTGACGGGGGATGGGGAAGGTCTGTCTTGCCGAGCACATCGACCTCACCTGCATTTCTCTCGCTACCACTCGACGGAACTGTCTAATAACATTGCCACCCACCCAACATCACACCTTTCCTCTTCATCTGTTCTTTTCTTTGCATTCATAGCTTCGATGAGCAGGCGAAAGGAACGACACAGAGAGAAAAAAGAACGAGTGAAAAAATGAGGGGAGGGGATGAATAAAACGGAAAAAGACGAGGGGTATAAGAATGATCTTGGCACACTCCAGCCTGGCGATCAGGAATCCCACAAGGTGTACCACTGTTCCCTCAGCGACCTTGGGGAGCAAGAATGTATGGGTGTGTGTGTGTGTGTGTGTGCGTGCGTGTGTGTGGAAGAAGCGGTGAGTAAGAGGATCATTGACTACAAGATCAGATAGCAATAAAGGACTCGCCCTGTTCATCTTGCCTCTCGCCTGTCTTTGCCAGAAGCCATTGCAGTGCCAAGATTCAATCCAACGCAGTAGAATAAATGGCTGGAAGATAACAATAAGCATTTGCTCTGAGTGCTACCCTATAGGCAGACTACAGTTAATGTTACGACACTTTCCAGCATTTTATTTCAATGTCGAGTCAGTATTGTAGTCTTGCACCATAAGATGCTAAAATTTCTCGGACAAAATTTCACAGCTGATTTATATTTTTTCACCTGAATCCAGTGGCGCATTCAAAATTTCTTTCTGAGGGTGACTCAAAATATTGAAGATGCAAATGAAAATTCCCCGAAGAAAACATCTTCCTAAATATTGGAAAGTGATAAAAACATCTTCGCCGTATTAAAGTGCGTTTCCAATTATTCGTAAAATATATATTTAAGAATATGTACAAATATATTACAAAATTAGCAGCCAATAACAAAGAACAAAGTGATACCTCATGGGGAAGGCCCGGTCCCCTGGGCCACCCCCACTGAGTGCTACACCGCCTGAATCCCTAATTATTTTGGGGTTGTATATAGTCGTGATGTGGGAGCATAGCCATCCTAATTACGCATACGTTACATGGTCCAAGAAAAAATTGGGAGTATTATTGCCTATATGAAGCACACGGGAAAATAAATTAATTCCAAACTCATAAAATTCCAAACTGAGACTTTTATGGAGATGATGTACCGAAAGAAATCTTCCTCGAAATCTGTCATGAGAAAGTTTAAAAGAAAGGTTTGTTTTTAAGACTTTGCAGCGTAGTTTTTGCTGCATAACAATCCTTTCATAATGCACATAAAGCAAAAAGGTTATTAATATACTATAATGAATTAGCTTTATTTTGCTTTCCGCTAAGCTAATTATAATGAATAAGCTTTCCTACTGAGCTTAAGTATAATGCTTCTGCTACTGAATGATATACTTGTACTAAGCTTCAAATAGTGAATTCAAATGGTTGTTGTTACTAGTTAATTAAGAACATGAATAAAGTCTTAACGCTGGTTGTTAATGGTAATAAACTAATGATATAAACCTAACAGCCAGACAGAGGTCTGACAAAAACTATGAATTGAGAAAGACGTACTTACGACAAGCTTTTTTATTCGGTACGCTTGATCATCCAAAGCACACACACACAACTTGTTTCACAATAATGAAGAATCACTAATCACATACAACAAAATCTCTCCTTATAACAACAAAATCTCTCCTCGTATAACAAACGCTCTCTCGCCATCGATGAACGCGCCTATATATACTAGCTACCAATACGTCATGACTTACACTCATTGCCAGATCTCATTCATCGGGTGAAATAATATTTCGTTCAGTAAGAAGATAATTTACATAGAAAAATAAAATAACCAGAGATAGTAAAATCAAAAGGAAAGTGAATATAGAGTATACGTTACATATTATGGAATTATGGCAGTTTTATTTAAGGAAATAAATGCATTATGCATTTATCCAACAGTTTTTCGGGGGAGGGGGGAGGTAGCGACCACCATGAACAACTCTAATGGTTATAAGAGGTCTCCCATTCCTAATTTTGAGCCACTGGTTGGAACCAGCTACGTAAGAAAAACTCACCACTCATGTCCCATCCGTGCCTCGAACAGGGACCCATCTTGGACGGCCACTGGGGCGGATATGCAACACTTTCTTCTACATAATTTCCTTAATGCGATAAATTAGGTTTACTTATTTTAAATTAATCATAAGTAAGTAGTTTATTGATAATTTAAGTTTTTGATAAGCGACAAATTTGATTGCGCCAAGAAGTAAATAGGAGAACGATGGACACATTGTGGAAATGACAGCAGCTTAGGCTCCTTTTTTTAATGCCATGAAAACAAGCACACAAGAAAATAAAGTGACTGATACTAAGTTACGAAAATGAAAGTTTCTGTGCTTAAATTTTTCTGTAATGTGCTAGAAACAAGTGAGAAGGAAAACTAAGTCATTAACACAAACTGAGACGATACTGAGCGTGCAAATGCGTAACGGTATTGCCGAATATACCATAACTTATGGCGTATATTCAGAGCTGTAGTGGAACCGAAAAGTCCCGGAACGGTGTTCCGGTACTATTTTTTTAGTGTGTACTCGTTCCGGTAAAACCTACCTATACAACATAATTTGTTTTCTTTATAAAATTCGAATGTCCTATAATTCCTTTCCAACATAAAAAATGCAACAGAAAAACTGCACAGTTAGTGGATTTACGTCATATGCTTGTTTGAAGGTAGAGTTAGTTTAAATCCATTCTCACTTGGCAGTTCCAAATGGTGAAATCTTGTTCCTTGAATGCCAAAATGAGTGAATCCGGAATTCTGATTTATTTATTTTTTGGTGAACGACCACCGCGAGCAACTCAGTGGGCTATAAGGAGTTGCCCGTCCCTAATTTAGGTGCACTGGTTCCAGGGAAGGGAGAGAGCCAGTGTCGTAAGACAAACACAACATACATGCCTCACCGGGATTCGAATCCGGAACCATCGCTTAGACCACTGCGCCACCGGGGCGGCAAGTCGGAATTTCGACTGATCACTATACTTTCCTATACTATAAATACACTGCTCGACATAGAAATTGCCACACCCAGAAGAAGGTGTGCTAGAAACATGCAAATCGCAGGGCGGGTGTACCCACTCGAGATATGCAAATCATGTTAAACCTGATTCGATGACGTTACACGTTCCTGAGACAAAGGTGTCAGTAGCAACAGGGATGGTAATCCGTGGTCGCTGGTGGAAATGTCGCAGACGTCTCAGATTTGTTGTTTTTGCTAGGAAACTGTTCAGCAAACGCCGAAAATGCCGGGTACTCGCAATCGGCAGCTTTATCGCCATTTTAAATGCATTTCAGAGAGGAAGAATGATAGGCCTGTGGGAAGTGGGCTGTTCTACACATCGTATCGCTGCACATGTGCAATGGGATGCACAAACTGTTGGACGCTGTTGGCACCATTGGCTACAGGAAAGTTTGTACGTGCGTCAGAGCGGCAGTGGTGCAGTCAGACAGACGTCAGCACGCCTGGAAAGACGGATTGTTCGACACGCTCGTTCGTCACCAGAAAGCACTGCAACCGACATTCGACGTGTTGTGTCATATAACGACCCGAACTGTAAACCGAAGGTTGCATGTAGCAAAACTGCGCAGTAGGCAACCGTTACGTCGACTGCCATTGACGGCCAGCTATCGCAGCGCTTGTCTGGCTTGGTGCGAAAGTCATGCGAACTCGGGTCACTAATGGGCCACTGTGGTCTCCAGTGATGAATCCCGTTTCTGTCTGTGTGCTGACGATCGACGGATCCCGGTTTCGTTTGCGGCCGCTACACCGCCTGTCAGGCAGGCATCGTGGTATGGGATCCTATTGCGCATGACAGCAGGTCACCACTTGTCCGCATCACTGGCACACTGACAGTTGCACGATACGTGAGCGAGGTTCTGAAGCCCATTTTGATGCCGTTCCTGAATGGCCTACAGTACCCTATTTTCCAAAAAGATAACGCCCGCTGTACACACCGCTCGGGTCTCCAGACAATGTTTGCAACATGATAAAACACTGCCACGGCCAGAAAGATCTCCCGATTTATCCCCAATCGAAGACGTGTGGCCACACTGGACGTCGTTTGCAATCGAATCGGCCTGCGCACGATCTCGAGAATTATGGGAGCAAATCAACAGTGCTTGGTGTTCCATTCCTCAGGACGATATCCGTCGACTGTATGACACATTGCCACGCCGCATTGCTGCCTGTACTGCTGTTCGCGGCTGTGCAAACACTTGCTGAGGCGTACCCATTGTGCTGCATTATCTCATCTGATAAACACACTGTACGTGGGTGAAAATAACATCAAGGTAAACCCTTATGTATTCCTATTTGCATGCTCAATTTCACCCTTCTATCCTCACTCCATTTGGGTGGGGCAATTTCAATCTTGAGCAGTGTATAAGAAAGTAAAAAGGGAAGAGCGGAATGGAGAGGTAAGAAGGGGAAGGCATTGAAGACGTAAATGCCCCAGGCGTCCCTGTACTTTTTCACCTAGCACTACTCCACTGGGTATATTGGGCAATACCATGTGCCGGGTGATCCAAAAGTCGTGCAAAAATTTTAAAAATCAATAATTCGCTGAATTTTAACAGTAGCGCAATGCGGTTTGCCCAGAAATGCACAGAATGACGTGGGATTTTTTTCTGAAATTAAAACATTTATTGGATACATTTTAGTTTTATTCACGCTCTCCAGATGGCTCTGTGCCGGAGCTGATATCGGACAAGCGACAGGGATAAAAGCAGCTGTAGCTAAAACTGCAACGTTTAGCCGCGGATGGCTTAGTGGTTAGCGCGTCAAACTATCGATGCAAGGTCCTCAGGTTCGAACCTGGGCTGATCTTTCAGAGTTGGTGTGATTTACTAACAATCGCTGAATATCCGCCGTGCATCGGACGAGCACGTTAAGTGACGGCCCCCAGGATGGACCCACTGGTTAAATGGGTATCCTTTCCTATGCCCCCTAAAATTCTCTCACCCCTCTGTGTGCAACATCGTACTTGTACGGTGGCGCCATCTACTGTACTCTAATCTCACTACAAACTGTTCTGTCAAAGTCGCTAGACTTGCTTTCATTCCTTCTGTTTCTGTGTTGTGCCCAAAAGGCGATCTCGCTGTAGGTGGCTGGGACCTAAACTCTACTCACTGTGGACGGAAGTCCTACAAGAAAATGACAAATACAACTGCAACGTTTGGACTTCCAGGACGTCTCAGTGGCGAAACGTAAAGTGCGGGCGTTAGAAAAATTTATTGTGCTCAACAAACGTTTCATTGCGCAGTGGTCTAAGGCGTTGGCCTCTGAGCATTCGTCCGTAAGGGGTCCGGGTTCGAATCCCGGTCAGGCATGGATGTTGTGTTTGTCTTACGGCACTGGCTCTCTCCCTTCCCTGGAACCAGTGACCCTAAATTAGGGACGGGCGACTGCTTATAGCCCATTGAGTTGCTCACGGTGGCCGTTAAACCTCCAATAAAAAAAACGTTTCATTGATTAGATGCACTATCCTGCACGTGTAGCTGTGAGGCACAAAGCTCGTCTATAGGCCTCGGATCCCATAAAAAAAACCCGTAACGTGCCATCATGTTGTGTTTACCGGATAAGCTCGGAATCTGCACGTTCAGCTTTGTTATATTTTCGTTCACTCAGAGGTGTTCGAAGTGGGAAAAGACCGATGTTTTGTTTGGCACTGCAGATGATGATTAAAAGATTTAAGGAGACCAGAACTTTGGTAGCAAATCCACGGCGTGAAAGATCAGCAACGTCTGTTTCAGCTGCGGTTACAGTTTCACACGAAATCGGAAACATTTCGATGGCATCCGCACACAAGGAATCAAGTGCTCGTGAAGTTACGCGTCGAACTGTCGAACTGGTACATCATATGGAACAGTTTAAAGAGCACTAAGAGTAGTCTTTCGCAGATATCCATACAAAATTCAACGCCATCAGTAACTGAAAGCTTTCGGTTTCGGAAAGCTGAGAGATTTTTCAACATGGGTTTTCCGGCAAATGGATGAAAACGAGAACTGGCTGCTAAATGTTTCACGAATAGACGAAGCACACTTCGCTCTCAACGGAGCAGTAAACACAAAAAACTGCCGCATTTTGACAACGAAAAATCCTCGGGCTCTTACAAAAACCCCACTCCATCAGCGAAAAGTCACCGTGTGGTGTGGATTCACGTCGTACTTCATTATTGGCTCTTTTTTTCTACGAAGAAATCCGTGATACTGCTCTTGAAACCGTCTCTATCACAAGTGTGCGTTACGCAGAACTTTTACGAAACAGCATTATACCGAGCTTGCAAGAGAGGCATGCACTGAATGCTGTAACATTCATGCAAGACGGAGCACCACCGCAAATCGCATCTCCTGTCAAGCAACTCCTGAAATCAACATTTGGAGAAAATCATGTGATCATGCATCATTTTTAACACGTATGACCACCCAGGTCTCCATATCTTGCACCATGTGATTTTTGGCTATGGACATAACTGACGTCACGGGTGTACAGAGATCGTCCCACTTCATTGGCCATATTGAAAGACTATCTGACATCATGTGTCAGCCATACCCACAGATATGCTGTTCAATGCTGTCCATGGCGTCTTCTCTCTTCTGCATGCAGTGCTCGCGAATGGTGAGCCCCACATGAGAACTTATTACCGTAAGCGACTTTGTGTGGACGTTGCGTCAATTTAACTTGTACAACTCACAATTAATCATTCGGCTCTAGAGCCATGAATAAAACTAAAATGTCTAATAAATGTTTTAATTTTACAAAAAGACCCACATCATTCTGTGCATTTCTGTGCAAACCACATTGCGCTAGTATCAAAACCCAGTGAATTATCGATTTTTAAATTCTTGTGTGACTTTACGATCACCTGGTATACCACCGCGTGTAATAATATAACAACCGCGTGTGGCCACCCCGGAGACATTACTTTTTTTCGCAAATTTATTACTAATGGAAGTTTAGAACACACAGAATTCTTTAAAAAGAAGGAAAAGCCGTAGAAAAATACTTTATTAATATCGTATAAACTGAAAATATTTACTCAATATATTTTATCAAAACCACATAAACTGAGAATACTGAGGAAAAAAAGTACGAATCAGTATACGAAGCTTGTGACGTACTACAGTGGTGAATCACGTGTCAAGACGACAAATCTGCCGTGAGACATTCAGTCCACATAGCTTAATTGGGAGAGTGACTTACTCCGGAGTGTGGGGGCACGGTCATACTGGTGTTTTCATAAGCTGGAGTAGCATATTCAAAGTAAAAACCTTGGCTGGCTATAGATTTCCGAAAAGTATTTAATTTGCCATATTGGAAAATCATGCAGTCTTATATAGGCATTTTGGTTATTAAAATCTGGTTCTTGAGAAGAAAAGTGACTATAAGAACTGTAGTTTTTTTGGGGTTTTTTTTTTTTTTTTGTCAAAAACGTAATGCTGAACGAAAATCTTTTAAGATGGATCTTCCATACGGGTATTTCGAAATGTTTTAAATTTGAATTGTCTTTCAGTTTTGTAACCTATGTATGTCGCATTCTTTCGAAATACTTTGATTTGGGAATTTACTCTCGTTATCAGTTTCTTCAACGGGCTTTTTAGTTTTGAGAAACTTCACGCCTTCCTGATAAAGTCCTTCTACAATTTCTTCTTAACCCTAGGCGGAAGGCCAGATGGAGCACAGGTATCAGGGGAAGGGAAAGAAGTTAAAGGAATGGCATCAAAGCGAAATAATGTTCCCGTTGCAAAACACATTCCGAAAGCGATTACAAGAGCACATTATAGGCGAAGAATTTCATCACACTGACTTGAGCATAACAATTGTTTCCGAATTTGTTTTCTTCCGAAAGGACAAAGTTGTTTCTCTAAGAAGAAAGAAAAAAGACCCCCCCCTCCCCTCGTGTGTGTGTGTGTGTGTGTTGATCTTCTCTTCAACTTACGTAGGGATTAACATTCTGCAAGGAGGCAATAATTTTACTCCTTATCTGTGAAAGCAGACTAAAGCCTTTCTGCATTCATTTACTTAGCCGGTCTGCGCGACTGAGGTTAATAACATTACATGCACAGGAATGATCCTGTCTCAAAGCTCAAGTTATATTGGCAACAGGATAATATTAGCCGAGACCATGAAGCATTACTGAAGTGATCCGATTGAGTAAAATGAGCTAAACGTGTGTGTAGTATTACTTCAAGCGTACATGCAATTGATGAAAAACGAGCGGCAAAATTTTCAATCTTAACGGTGGAACAATCTCTCTAAAGGTCAAAGACCAGCACATCATATACGACTTTAAACAACACCCTTTTTGTTTGATTCCAAAAATAACAAACCGACAACAGTAACTTTATTCATGCTAAATATTTTATGTGAAGCTTTGTGCACATGTATGTACAGAAAACGACGGAGAAGAACTGCTTTGGTGTTACTACTGAAAGCAAGATGGGTTCAATTCACGTGGAATCTGAGCAGAAACCTAAATTCAATGATTTCTCGAAAAAAAATATATTTTATTGAAATACGAATCACTTTTTTTCTTTATTTTATTATTTTCATTTTTCTGGAATAGGTTTAATTTTTATCCGCTGAATTTTTGTATAAGCAGTTGATTTAAAAACGAGAGAAAAAGTTATTTTTTTAGCTTTTCTTTGTGAAATAAGATAGAATAATTATTTTTAGAGAAACGTAATATTCCACTCATTTTAATAACCTTGGGAAAACCGATTACTTTAATAGTAAAGATGCTTATCAAAGGTAAGTTGTGTTCACATAGACAAAATCCAGTTATAGCAATAAATTAGTATCTAAAAGATATTATAGTCCAAATAGGGAAAGAACCATGTGAAAGTTTTTGCTGAGTGTAACCTTTTGCCGTGGTGATATTCAAAACCACGTCTTCCTACTCCGAAACGGCTATTCTCCCAAATGAACTATGTTGGCAAGACATTGCCGATTTGATTCCTACGTCATCTACGTTAGGTGACGTAGTACGTTATGTCATCCCCCCTTTTGAGAAAGGCGGGGGATCGAAAGCGGCTCAGCTGACAACCATGTATTGCATATCGCATTGTAGAAGAATTGCTAATTACGTGCGTTGAGTGGAAGGATACTTAGCAAAACTAACGGACAGTAGATTGACTTGCGTTCGAGTGCTAGCATAACCTCTTGCCGGTGAACCCACGAGCTCCGGAGCGGTTCTTCTCCGAACTGAACTACGCTTACCGCTGCTTTATTGTCGATTTGCCTCATGCGTCACCTCAGTAGTACGCCATGACATGCGTTATTCCACAAATCTAAAATCAGCTCGGTATATCCGTGAAAACCGAAATACGCTTTTGTGACTGATAGGACATAATTAATGCTTCAAAAAATTGGACGCGTTTAGAATTTTAATTTAATATTAAGTTCCTGTTATCGGCTCTAAGTCCCAAGTTCGAAACTCTTGAAGAGTCGTTGTGAAGAAACCATTGCAGTTAGAGAAAAATGTTTTATCTATGCCTCATAGGTTATGCGAAACCGCTTGCTGTGTTTCAGGGTTCAACACTCAATAAAAGGAAAGTACTTACACAAAAAAGTCCTCATGAGAAATGTGCATTCCAGATAGTCCACAATGTACACGAAAAACTGAAGACACTCACAATCCTCCAAAATCGTAACAATCAATATCGATGTTAACTGTAGATTTAACAAGTAGCTTTGCTACACAATCACGTCGTAACAAAACAGACAAAAGTGACAACAGCTTAGAACGGCATCTATTACAAAAAATCTTGTCTTCTTCGCTTTCTGACCTAAAATACCGTTCAGCTATACGGCCCTGTTTATATGTACATCTTCTTGACGTGTATCTGCCTGTCAGTGATGCCACAATGAATAAACTCTTGGGAATTCCAACGTGATGCTCAGTACAGAAAACATAACGACAGCAGGTCCGTAGCCAGAATGGAGTAGAGGGGGCTCATCTCCTCTGCAGAGCCCCCTCCCCCCTCCTTCGGGAAAATGGACGTTGATGTAAATTTTCCAAATTCTTATTTTCGGTTTTTTTATGAAAATTATGTACTTTTGTGTTTCATTATAAGTATCAATACTTTAAATTATGTATTTGCGTACGGCACGATTTTCAAAAAGGCAAAATTGAAATGATAGAGCACAAAAGGTGGATAACTCAAAAGAAATTACTTCTTTTATTAAATCAGTAGGAACATCTGCGCCGATGATTCTTTGCCACGTGGGCGCAAGGCTTGTTGGTGTTAACGGTCAGGGAAGAGGGAAATGGCTTTTTTTTTTTCGGAGAAACACAAAATTTGGGAGAGCATCTCCAAAAAAAAAAAAAAAAGAAGAGAGAGAGAGAAAGATGCATAGGTGGAAGCGTAGTTGCGCAGAAAGCTAAAACACTGTCCCTTGCTTGGTAAGTGACTATAAAATGCTGATTTGTTGTTTAAAAACTTCAAGGTATAAAAAACTTCCATTTGCTTACAAAGAAGTGTCGTGGGGGCATTATAGCTAAGCGTCTCCCTCCATGCACTGGAAAGTAGTGCCAAAGGAAAATCCTTGTGTGAGAGAGAAAAAGCTTTCAGCTTAATCCTGATCATTGTTTCACAGTCAGTAGGATTGGTTTTACCATGTTTGTGTAGGACAAAAGAGGTTTATTTTGGCGGGAATCTAGAGGCCTTTGATTTTTGTGAGGGTTGAACGGGGAAGGTTTAACTGTTGACCGCAGTAAGAAGAGGCTATCTAAAGGACCAGCGAAGGAGAAATGCGTGATTAAAAACGGAGAAGAAAGTGGAACCGAAGAAAAGGAGTAGAAAGAGTCAAAATATGGTATCAATAACTTCCCGATTCCGTTGCGTGGATTCACGGAAAGTAACCAGACGTGTAAACTAAAAAATTAAATTTTCCAAGCTATTTGGGAGTTATTTTGTCTTGTTTTTTCTTAAAACGTTAAATGAATGCGAGCCTTCACATCTAATGTAAGCTGGCGCGACTCAACCCCGAAAAAAGTTATGTAGTACGGTATCTTAGCGTTTGTGATGAAAAAATATAACAGCAGAATCAGAATTGTTCATAAAATTTGAAGAGGAATTTCAGGCATCAGTGAGGGAAGAATTGTCATTCGAACAGATTAGCAATGTGGACGACATTGGCTTGAATTTCAGAAAGTGATGACTTCACAAACTCTTGCTCTGAATCCTGGATACAAAAGAACTAAGGAATAAGTCATGCTTTTTTATCTGTAGTGACGCATCAGGAGATCATAACATTAAATTATCACCGAATGGAGAGGCAAAAGAACGTGCGTTCAAAACTAATTGAAACACGTTTGTTTTTGTTTTTTTTCATTACAGGTGTCCTTCGTAATACGAGATCTAGCCTATCGCCTCTTTGCTATAACACGATTTCAAGAAGAAAGTAAAAGCTGCGCAAATGTACGACCGGCGGAACTAATGCAATTAATAATTTCATGTAAAGTATTCAATCTGTGGTGAAGCGGGCTCACTGCTCATGCCAGATCTGCAACAAAAATTAACGAGAGAGCGCATCCTCGAATAGGAAGTATGTATTGCAATTCCTCGCATAAAAGTCTGCCTTACTTTTGTGGGAAAAGGTACAGTGTGAATAGTATAGGCAGATGAAATTAAAAAGTGAAATAGAAGCAATCGCTTATGCTTCTCACCTTTTTTTTTTTTTTTTTTTTGATTGGAGGTTTAACGACCACCGTGAGCAACTCAATGGGCTATAAGCAGTCGCCCGTCCCTAATTTAGGATCACTGGTTCCAGGGAAGGGAGAGAGCCAGTGCCGTAAGACAAACACAACATCCATGCCTCACCGGGATACGAACCCGGACCCCTTTCGGACGAATGATCAGAGGCCATCGCTTAGACCACTGCGACACCTGGGCGGCCTTCTCACCTTCCTGTATCACTAGCAGGCTCAGATAGTACATAACTCTCTGAATTACGGATCTGAAATTCCAAGGTTGGACAGAGAGCAACTGGGAACAGCGAAACACACGCTGGCCATGCTGCGCAGCAGCCAGTGGTCAATTTACCCGCATCCCGCGCCACGTGAGCAGAGTTACATAATACAGCATTATGTGATAGCGCTGTTATGTGGTGAAATACGGTAAGTGTTCAGTACCTATGCAGTTGCAGAGCTAGAAGCATCACAAACATATTGTAGCTTCTTGAATTGGTGTAAATTAATGTAATATTGAAGAGTGTCTAATTTGAAATCAATCCTCATGGTAAAACGTAAAAACAGTGACCGAAATGCTCCCAGTGACAGAAAAAAAGAAAATCTGTATACCTCCAGGAGAAATGAAATATGTTTAAGTAGTATGAACGTAAAGAACCCACTGTTGACATAGTCAAGTGTCCCAGGAATCTTCGAATCGGATTCAAGAGCAATAATGAATCAAGATGAGAAAATTTGAAAAAAGTACGCGGAACGGGATTTACAGCCATAAGGATCACACACAAAAAGCAGCTATATGGAGAAATTGGAAAGGATGTTGGGTTTAGCTAATTGAACATCAAAATCCCCTTGCTATATTCCTGTATTCATCAGTATTATCCAGGATAAAGCGAAGTCTTTTTTCGAGAACTTGAATACTGTTGAGCTCCGATCAGAAATGCTGTCCTTTATTACAAGTAATAGGTGGTTTGAACATTTTAATGGGCAACATGTATACCTTAACCTAACAGGCGAGGATGCAGAAGCAGATTTCATTTGCTATTGAGAACTAATACAGCTCAACTTGTAGCGGCAACTGAAAAGCATGGTTACTTGCCTCAACAGGTGTTCAGTCCAGATTAAATATGGTTATTGTGGAAGCCTATGCTACGCAGAACACTTGTTTCAGTGCAGGAGAATGAGTGATCTGGATTTTAAACTTTCCAAAGATTAATCGCCTTATATTGCTGTTCGGAGGAAACGCATCTGGAGATCATCAAACCAAACACCTCATGATTTATCACTTCAAAAATCTACGAGCACTGAAGGGCTATACTAATATACATCTATGTGCCTGTTTTATGGCGATCTAACAGAAAAGCTCGGAATATAGCAGCTGTGTTTGAATTCCACTTTTCCACTGAACTCCACAGTGAATTGAAGCTTATATCAGAGAAGAGATAAATGTGCCCTATAAAATCCTCCGTTTCCGGTTAGTGCACCTGGAAACCCTCCAAGTTTCGCTAATTTTAAAGAGATCATTATGTTCCAGCCACCAAACACATCTCTTACTCAACCTATGAAGCAGTAGGACGTTGCAACTTTTGAAAGTTGTTATTTCCGGAAGAAGTTTATTCAGACGATTAAAAGTACTAATATCGTGTAGATGAGTTGCTTCGATCACCCTCAAGAGAGCTGATCGACTAAGATTTTATTCAACTGAAGAAAGACTTAAATGAAGATCATCGTCCCTCTGTTGTTGAACTTTTCAAACACCTTTCAATGCAACAAATACTTGAATTGTGCTTATCGCTAAATGCAGAAAGCCGAACTTTCGAGAACTTTTGAATTGCAACAGAGAAGATAAATCATGAAGCGCACAAGTCAGCCGCATTGTCCAAACTACATTACTTTGTTGGGGTCGTGCACGATGTTAAGATAAGAATTGTGACTTACTACAGAGGTGAAAACATGTGTCAAGACGACAAATCTGCAGCGAGACATTCCGTCCGCGTAGCTCAGTTGGGAGAGCTACTAACTCCGGAGTGAGGGGACACGGACAAACTTGTGTTTTCACAGAATACTGTCATCAGAGTTAGTATGTCGCTATATCTGGTGACTGTCGTAGCGAAACTGATTTCTTGCTACAAGCAAGGTGGAACAATTATGTCTTCTGAAAAGACAGATCTCCAGGTGCCTAGACCATTGCAAACCACAACTGCCACAACACAGAACCAGACAACTGATGCTGTAAAAAGCCGTATGATAACAGTGAAACAGATATAAATCCGTGCGGTTCATTGATAAATACCAGTTCCCCAACAAACATGAATGATTTCCGGAAACATGCATTGTTCATCGAGATGTCGATGTAGCAAACGGTGTGGGAAGGCAATATGGCCTTTTGTACGGCAGATTCATATATCGTGTAGACATTAAGAAAATGGGAACTACCTGATCGCATTGTGTAACTCACAATTCTACTATTTCTTGGGACAATATACTGCAGCTGCAAAATGCCTATCCGCACATGTTTCCATGGACATTTTAACTTGTCCATGGAAACTTGTGTGGATAGTTCCATGGACATTTTAACTCGTGATACTGCCTTCATGGTTGCTGGACTGTTCCTCATATAAGTGTGATTAGGCTATAGGAAACGCTAACGCCATACGGATGGCTCCTTATGGGAACTTACGGGGTTGCTAGCGGTCGAGTGGTTTTTTTGCTAGCGCTGGGCTATAGAACATTCCAGGGTAAAACGGCAAGACATGGATGTTGCGTTTGTCCTTCCGGCTGTAATCCTTTTCCTTTCCTGGAATCAGCGGCTCTAAATTTATGATGGCTAACTCCTAATATATAACTTTAGATGTTCATAGAAGATCGATAAATACAGGTAGAAAAAAATTTACATGAACTCCTCGGACCTGACTGGAGCTCAATGCTGAGAAGACGTGTTTTGGAGCCAGAACTGATGATCTGATACTGCACTCGTTGTCTCAGCGTCTGCATAGTCGTAGAAAGTCAGTATCGTTCCTACCGAATGAAAGCTACGGTACAGCTAGCACATTTCTGTTTGTGATTTCAATTAGCTGGTAAGGTACTGCACATTTCTGTCTAAAATTGTATCCTGTATAAAAGGAGAACCTCTCTCTTCACGCCCACACGCACACGCTCTCTCTCTCTCTCTCTCTCTCTCTCTCTCTCTCTCACACACACACACTCAGTTTTGTTTATTAATTGTGTGATGTTTCGAGATCCATGTTGAGTCTTGTGATTTTAAACGAAGAAATGTGATGAGGTGTACATATTTTGGCTCCAGAAGTAAACTCTTGAGTTTTGAATGTTGTTTCTGCCCAAGACGGGGAAAGAACTTAAAAAACAGTTAAAATTTTATATTCCTCTGGATTTAAAAAAAAAAAAGAAGAAAAACAGGTCACAATTCAGTCAATAATACTTTAAAGCAGTTGATACATTATAAAATTTATGGGCTAGAGAATAAAGTACGTAATATAAAGCAACTTCTATTCTTATTGCATTATTTCCATTCCGTGAAATCATTTATTGTTACTTATACACAAGCTCGACGAGCATCACATCTGTGGGAAATGAATTCTTCAAGCTGCCAATTTTTTTACGAACTGTTAAATACACTCAACAAGATTCTATATTCCTGAAAAGTCATTATATCAAGATAAATATCAGTCAGTCAGTACCCAGATTTATAGAGCAAAGAAAGAACAACAGTATGAGATCTCTGACACACTGTACGGAACCCAAAGCTGAATTTTTCGCATACCCGTTCGTCGTACAAGATTTGCGCCTTATTTAGTTCTGTAATCCCAGTTTTTAAATGTCACAGTCTATGATATGTGCACTAAAAAGGAAGAATGTTCTTTTGCTAAGGAAATTACTATTCGCTGTTCAGGTGCCTCCAATAGCTTAGTACAGGTTGCCAAATTACATTGTCACCACTGGAACAGAGCATAAACGGGATGTTGCTGTAATTAACAACAATGCAGAAAAAAGTTTCGCTCACCTGTATGGCAATTTATCTCCGCCTTGTGACCTTTGCCCTTACGTCAATTCTTTCCCAAGTGTAAATCGATTGATGAATTTTAGAGGAATGTTTCTCTCTCTTTTTCTTATTTTTTGTGTTTCTTCCCTTCTTGTTTGAAAGGATAGGCTTCTTCCAGCAACAGAGTTGATCGTTGAAGAGGGAAGGAGTTTTCTCAGACAGATTACTCGAAAGGTGGACGACTGAGGCATTGGCCCGTGCACTTACCAATCAATCCACAGCGTTATTGTTGCTTTTGTGACAAGAAGGTTCCCTTGACTTTGACAAACGACGACGTTCCACTTGAACAAAAGTCGCAGTAGAACACTCCCCATAGAGAGGTGGGGTTCAAGGGATGTTGAGGGGTGTGGGGGATCCCATTCATCTGCTTCACGAATCCATCCATGAAAAAGCATGCCCTTCCAGGCCAAAAAGCTGCAATCTTTAACTGATTCATAACAGACGTTTATTATTAAAACATTAGCTGCGCTAAAAGTGCTTCTTGATTTCATTTTGAATTTTTTGCGGAATATTTAAGGAATAAATATGAAATGAAAACATTTTCAGAAGCACACAAAACTTCTGTTACGATATTTCTCGGTATTTTCACAACTTTTGAATTCAATGCATGGGTTAACCAGAGAGACAATAAATATGCACAAGTTTTATGGGGTGTTTTGGTGGTACCGTGCGGTTATCCGTGTAAAGAATGGGTGTTTCTTTCTTCACTGTGGTTGTAAGTTCCAAATCGTATCTCGAGTGGTTCCCTTTTTAGTATTGTGATCGTTGGCGTTTTTGTTTTTCTTTCGTTCCCCTTTAACGTCTTTGCAGTTTCGGTTTATTTTCTGTAAAATCCGCTTTCTTCCTTTACTTTCCGGCGCTAGGTCCACTCAGTTTCTTTTACGTTCTCAGCTGCTTTACTTGTACCTTTTTCTTGTTTATCCTGCTATATTTATATTTTAGTGCTTTTCGTTTAGTTGTTTTTTTGTTTTGTTTTTCATCAATCAACTTGCAGTCATTGTTCATGGTTATTTCATGATCAGTATGTGCATGTGTAGTAAGATTTCTTTTGCTTTCTCAGTCACATAGGGTGTTTCTTAATTTCATTTCCTCATCAGTATTTAATCCTGGATGTCTGTCCGTCACGCCGGATGCTCACACATTTTAGAGGGTTTTTTTTCAGGGGTGTTGGGTTTTGTCTATGGGTTGGTTTTTCTGATTCACAGGGGTTTTGTCTGTTGGGGAGGTGGGGTTTTTAGTTTTCTCTTTTTTTCTGTTGTTAGTCCGTTTTCAAGTGCGAGCACCTCAGTAACAGGTTTCTCAATGTGGCCTCCTTAGTAAATTGTGTTTTCATATTTGTGTAGGCTACATTTAAATTTGCTCATTCATGCATCTCATTCAATTTTACCTTTGGTGATTTTCAATTGAATTGCCATAATATCATTTCACTATCGTTAAAGTTGAACTTTTTTATGTGTATTCCATGTTTATAAACTCAGTGCCGTTAAGGTGGTTTCTCCTAAAATCTCTGCCTTATGTTTCCAATGGTAAAACGTCTTTTCATATTTTCTACTCCATTAATGTATTCCCGAGGACGAAAATTTTCACATCGATGAAACTAACTTTAAGTTATAGCATGGGATACTTAATACCTTCTAAAACATAACCATAATTATATTAAAAATCAATCATTTTTCTTTGAATAATGTTCAGACTTGTTAATAGATGGCGCGACCTGTACATTGATGACGTCAGTAGACAAGCAAATGTTGGATTGCTTATTTATGGTTATGTCTGAGCAAGTATTAAGTATCCCATGCTATAACTTAAAGTTAGTTTTATCGATGTGCAAATTTTCATCCTTGGAAATACATTAATTGCGTAGAAAATATGTAAAGAAGTTTTACTATTGGAAACATAAGGCAGAGATTTAAGGTGGAACCACCTTGAGACGTGTGTGTGTGTGTGTGTGTGTGTGTGTGTGTGTGCTCAATGAACGCGAGTGTATTACTTTCACTCGCTTGCAAGTTTGTTCAGAGCTCAGTATTACCTGAGCTGCATCTCCTTGTCACTTGCTAAGAGCTGATTCTTTCCCACTTTTTATGATCGTTTTTTGTTGTTGTTGTTAGTTTATTACGATCAATATCTGCATGATTTATATCTGCAAATTCTGCGATCGCACGCTCATATTTTTGTAATGGATGGACTGCCGTCTGCTCTCTGTTTCTGTAATTACGCTTCCATATTGTTCAATTACGATATTTAACAGTTATACATGTTACAGTACCACAGTCTCACATGCATGTCATCGTTTATCTGCCATGCTTTACGTTTCAACCTAAATCCTTATATTATTTGCGTTCTATGGTTAAGTTACCCTTCTATGTTCTCTGGCGAGTGTTGCCAGTAATCCTGGATGTTTATCAATGACTCATACAAATGCTTGTTATGTTATTTATTTTTGCTACTGTATATTGTGAGATTTTTTCATTTATTAATATTTTAATTAATTAGATATGTTTTGGCATACCTACAGTTTTGTCACATCTCTACATTTAGGTTGAAGATTGATTAAAACCAGCATTTAATCTTATACATTCAACTGAACGGCAGTTTCATTACTATGTACGAAATGCATACAGAGCTTAACTGTAAGAAGTTTTAGAGGGATGGCTTCAGAACCTTACCCACCGAGGAGGCGTTGTCTTCCCGAACTGATCATACTAGGGGCATAAATGTATGCGACGAGGGGTGTAAAAAATAGAAATGCACAAACTACTAATACATTTACCGAAACGTGTAACTAAAATAAAGAAGTTATACACTTAAGTATTTTCTTTTATAAAAACTTTAGTTAGCTGCAGGTGGTGGGCGTAATGTCGACGATCAAAATCTTGGCAGTCGCAATGTCATATTCATTACATTTTTTTTTTCGAAGATTTGTTTTCCCCTTAAATATTATTTTATTTCAGTTTTTAGGCGTGTTTTGAGGGGTTTGGAAAAGTGGACACACGGAAAACTGGCCACAAAGCGTTCGGGGGACGTATTAAAATTGAATTATTGATTTCTTCCTGTCCACTTCCACGTAGTTTAGCCATAAAAGCGTTAAGAGTCATATAAAAATGTCACATTGATTTCTTCGTGTCCACTACCATATAGGCTGGAAATTAAAGAGTTAGGGGGTCATATAAAAATATATTGTTTATTTTTTACGTCCACTTCCATGTAGGTTGACCACAAAACCGTAAGGGGTTCGTACAAAAATCGCCGTTTGTTTTCACCGCGTCCCTTTCTCGTATATACATATATACATAGACATGACATAAGTAAATATACATTGTATATATATATATATATATATATATATATATGGGATGTAAGGTCAGGTGATGCGTAACATCACAGCCTCTCCTTGACAAATGTCAACCCCGCCTTCTCGTGGTGCATCCTGTTCCCACTAAAAAGGCTCTGACGACCGCCAATAGCGGTATAACTATACCATCGGGATCAGAGGAAATTCTATCCCACACTCACCAACCCGCTTGGCCAGTGTGGTGAGTTATGGCCAAACCCCTCCAAAATGACTCCACAACTTAAATCTTGGCCCTCAGTCTCCGGCAGCTGGAATGTACCTGGCCAAGGCAGCGGCCAGTGCGACATGAAGGCAGAGGGTGCTAAGAATCCCCGGAGAACCGGACTAGGCTGCCATCTGATGCTGACCTTGGCAATGTACAATGGACGCTCCTTATCTTCTGATTCAAGGCTTCTTGAATTGGAAGAGGAACTACAAAGGATCAAGTGGGACATCGTGGGGCTAAGTGAGGTAAGGAGAAAAGGAGAAGATCTCATCGAACTGAAAAGTGGACATCTCTTCTACTATCGTGGGACAGATACTGGCAGAACTAGTGGTGTTGGATTTATAATAAACAAGAAACTGAAGGATAAAGTGGTAGAAGTTGAAAGTTGCTCTGACAGAGCTGCACGACTCGTTATCCAACTATCGAGAAGATACCAGGCTCAGATTATTCAAACTTATGCACCCACCACAAGTCATCCTGAAGAAGAAATTGAAGAATTTTATGAGGAAATTTGTCATCTAAATAATAAAGGTAAGCAGCACTTGAAAATAATTATGGGAGATTTCAATGCAAAAATAGGGCAACGGCAACAGAATGAAACTTCAGTAGGTAAATTCGGTCACGGCAACAGAAACCAGCGTGGAAATACTCTCGTTGAGTTTGCAGAGGCAGAAGGGTTTTTCATCTTGAACTCCTTCTTCAAGAAAAAGCCACACAGGAAATGGACATGGAGACATCCAAATGGGACGACAAGTGAAATTGATTTTATTATGTGTAACAAAAAATTCGTCATAGAAGACTGCAGTGTGCTAAACAAGTTCAACACAGGTAGTGACCATAGATTGGTGAGATGTAAGATGCACCTCAACACTAAACTTGAACGTGGCAAGCTCATAAGACAAACAAAATCTATTGACATAACAAACCTTAAAAAACACCATAATACCTTCAAGTTGGAACTGAAGAACAGGTTCTCTGCTTTAGAAGGCCTAACATCGGAAGAAGTGGACATCTCTGAAGTTAACAGAAAAGTAAATAAAGCTCTTATGGAAACAGCAACAAAATTAGCTGGGTCTAAGAACAAGTTGCATGTAAATAAATTATCAGGAAAAACGAAAATGTTGATGCAAAAAAGAAGAGAGATGAGGACAACTAAAGAAGATGTGACTTCCAAAGTGGAATATATAGAGCTATGCAAGACAGTACGAAAAAGTATCACTGAAGACGTAAGAAAATTCAACTGTGAACTAGTGAGGAAAGCAATTGAAAACTACCAAAGCCTAAAGATAGCAAAGGGACATCTCAGTAAGGGAAGAAAACAGATTATGGCACTGAGAAAAGAAGATTCTGTAACAAGAAATAGAGGCGAAATTTTGACAAGAGTGAAAGATTTCTACTCCAAATTATATGAAAGGGATGATACATGCACTCCAGACATCATGAAAGATACCAGTACCAGAGTTCCTCCAGTCCTTCCAGCAGAAGTTGCACATGCAATCAAGAACATGAAGCGGGGAAAAGCTCCAGGAGAAGATGGAATTACTGTAGACATCATACAAGAAGCAAGTGGAGAAATCGAAACAGTACTCGCCCAAATTTTCACTCGATGCCTTAATGAAGGAAAGATTCCTGAGGATTGGAACACCGCTACAATGATCCTGCTACATAAGAAAGGTGACATTGAGGATCTCGGAAACTACAGACCTATCAGCCTCCTATCAGTAGTTTATAAAATCTTCACTAAAGTTCTTTCACACCGCTTGAAGGTAACACTGGACATGGCTCAACCGAGAGAACAAGCTGGATTCAGGAGTGGCTACAGCACAATAGATCATATCCATGTGCTGAGAGAACTAATTGAAAGAGCGAGGGAATATGAACTTCCATTGTGCATGGCTTTTATCGATTATGAAAAAGCCTTTGATTCGGTGAAATCATCAGCAGTTACAATGGCTCTGAAAACCTGCGGTATTGAAGATGCATACATTAATATTATTAATAACATCTATGAAAATGCAAGTGCAAAGATTAGGCTGTTTGAAAATACAACACACATAAAAATTGGAAAGGGAGTGAGACAAGGTGACACCATATCTCCGAAGCTCTTTAATGCCACATCGGAGGGTGTTTTTCAGTCACTGAGCTGGGAAAACAAGGGGATAAAGATTAATGGAGATTATCTAACCCACCTTCGTTTTGCTGATGACGTTGTCATTTTTGCAACTAGCCCATCAGAGCTGCAGAGTATGATCCAGGAACTTGCTAACAAGAGTAAAGAAGTGGGATTAAAAATGAACTTTCAGAAGACAAAAGTGATGTTCAATGCTTTTACAAGAAATGAAGATTTATCGATTGATGGAGAAAAGCTGGAGATAACAGATACGTACGTTTATCTTGGACAGCAGATATCAAGTGAGGGTCACATTGATGAAGAAATTAATCGGCGTACAAAACTTGCCTGGAGAGCTTTTGGAAGAAACAGCATAATTTTCAAGAGCAATATGCCATTATGTCTTAAAAGAAAAGTGTTTGATCAATGCATCCTTCCAGTGCTTACGTATGGTGCAGAGACGTGGACCTTAACTAAAAGAGACATACAAAGGCTGCAGACAACTCAAAAAAGCATGGAGAGGTGCATACTTGGTGTAACCAGGAGAGATAAGAAGAGGAACTCGTGGATCCGAAAAATGACAAGAGTGGAAGACATCATGATCAGAGTTAAATCCCTGAAATGGTAATGGGCTGGACATACTGCCAGAAGGACAGATCATCGATGGACAGCCGAAATTTTAGATTGGATTCCAAGGGACAAGAAAAGACCCAGAAGAAGACCACATGGGAGAAGGGTGGATGAAATTCGAAAGTATGCAGGGGTGACATGGAGGAGACTGGCACAAGACAGACCGTTGTGGAGGAAACTTGGGGAGACCTTCGTCCAGCAGTGGATTGATAATGGTTGACAATGATGATGAATGATGATATATATATATATATATATATATATATATATATATATATATATATATATATATGGACCTTAACTAAAACAGACATACAAAGGCTGCAGACAACTCAAAAAAGCATGGAGAGGTGCATGCTTGGTGTAACCAGGAGAGATAGGAAGAGGAACTCGTGGATCCGAAAAGTGACAAGAGTGGAAGACATCATGATCAGAGTTAAATCCTTGAAATGGCAATGGGTTGGACATACTGCCAGAAGGACAGACCATCGATAGACAGCCGAAATTTTAGATTGGATTAAAAGGGACAGGAAAAGACGCAGAAGAAGACCACATGGGAGATGGGTGGATGAAATTCGAAAGTATGCGGGAGTGACATGGAGGAGACTGGCACAAGACAGACCGTTGTGGAGGAAACTTGGGGAGACCTGCCACTGTCTAAAATTGGACTCATCAGAGAATATATATATATAGAGTTGCACGACTCGTTATCCAACTCTCGAGAAGATACCAGGCTCAGATTATTCAAACTTATGCACCCACCACAAGTCATGCTGAAGAAGAAATTGAAGAATTTTATGAGGAAATTTGTCATCTAAATAATAAAGGTAAGCAGCACTTGAAGATAATTATGGGAGATTTCAATGCAAAAATAGGGCAACGGCAACAGAATTAAACTTCAGTGGGTAAATTCGGTCACGGCAACAGACACCAGCGTGGAAATACTCTCGTAGAGTTTGCAGAGGCAGAAGGGTTTTTTATCTTGAACTCCTTTTTCAAGAAAATGCCACACAGGAAATGGACATGGAGACATCCAAATGGGACGACAAGTGAAATTGATTTTATTATGTGTAACAAAAAATTCGTCATAGTAGACTGCAGTGTGCTAAACAAGTTCAACACAGGCAGTGACCATAGATTGGTGAGATGTAAGATGCACCTCAACACTAAACTCGAACGTAGCAAACTCATAAGACAAACAAAATGTATTGACATAACCAACCTTAAAAAACACCATAATACCTTCAAATTGGAACTGAAGAACAATTTCTCTGCTTTAGAAGGCCTAACATCGGAAGAAGTGGACATTTCTGAAGTTAACAGAAAAGTAACCAAAGCTCTTATGGAAACAGCAACAAAATTAGCTGGGTCTAAGAACAAATTGCATGTGAACAAATTATCAGGAAAAACCAAAATGCTGATGCAAAAAAGAAGAGTGATGAGGACAACTAAAGAAGATGTGACTTCCAAAGTGGAATATATAGAGCTATGCAAGACAGTACGAAAAAGTATCACTGAAGACGTAAGTAACTTCAACTGTGAACTAGTAAGGGAAGCAATTGAAAACAACCAAAGCCTAAAGACAGCAAAGGGACATCTCAGTAAGGGAAAAAAACAGATTATGGCACTGAGAAAAGAAGATGGTTCTGTAACAAGAAATAGAGGCGAAATTTTGACAAGAGTGAAAGATTTCTACTCCAAATTATATGAAAGGGATGATACATGTACTCCAGGCATCATGAAAGGTACCAGAGTTCTTCCAGTCCTTCCAGCAGAAGTTGCACATGCAATCAAGAACATGAAGCGGGGAAAAGCTCCAGGAGAAGATGGAATTACTGTAGACATCATACAAGAAGCAAGTGGAGAAATCGAAACAGTACTCGCCCAAATTTTCACTCGATGCCTTAATGAAGGGAAAATTCCTGAGGATTGGAACAACGCTACAATGATCTTGCTACATAAAAAATGTGACACTGAGGATCTCAGGAACTACAGACCTATCAGCCTCCTATCAGTGGTTTATAAAATCTTCAATAAAGTTCTTTCACACCGCTTGAAGGTGACACTGGACATGGCTCAACCGAGAGAACAAGCTGGATTCAGGAGTGGCTCCAGCACAATAGATCATATCCACGTACTGAGAGAACTAATTGAAAGAGCGAGGGAATATGAACTTCCATTGTGCATGGCTTTTATCGATTATGAAAAAGCCTTTGATTCGGTGAAATCATCAGCAGTTACAATGGCTTTGAAAACCTGCGGTATTGAAGATGCATACATTAATATTATTAATAACATCTATGAAAATGCAAGTGCAAAGATTCGGCTGTTTGAAAATACAACACGCATAAAAATTGGAAAAGGAGTGAGACAAGGTGACACCATATCTCCGAAGCTCTTTAATGCTACATTGGAAAATGTCTTTCAATCACTGAACTGGGAAAACAAAGGGATAAAGATTAATGGAGATTATCTAACCCACCTTCGTTTTGCTGATGACATAGTCATTTTTGCAACTACCCCATCAGAGCTACAGAGTATGATCCAGGAACATGCTGACAAGAGTAAAGAAGTGGGATTAAAAATGAACTCTCAGAAGACAAAAGTGATGTACAATGCTTTTACAAGAAATAAAGATTTATCGATTGATGGAGAAAAGCTGGAGATAACAGACACGTACGTTTATCTTGGACAGCAGATATCAAGTGAGGGTCACATTGATGAAGAAATTAATCGGCGTACAAAACTTGCCTGGAGAGCTTTTGGAAGAAACAGCATAATTTTCAAGAGCAATATGCCATTTTGTCTTAAAAGAAAAGTGTTTGATCAATGCATCCTTCCAGTGCTTACGTATGGTGCAGAGACGTGGACCTTAGCTAAAAGAGACATACAAAGGCTGCAGACAACTCAAAAAAGCATGGAGAGGTGCATGCTTGGTGTAACCAGGAGAGATAAGAAGAGGAACACGTGGATCCGAAAAATGACAAGAGTGGAAGACATCATGATCAGAGTTAAATCCCTGAAATGGCAATGGGCTGGACATACTGCCAGAAGAACAGACCATCGATGGACAGCCGAAATTTTAGATTGGATTCCAAGGGACAGGAAAAGACCCAGAAGAAGACCACATGGAAGATGGGTGGATGAAATTCGAAAGTATGCGGGAGTGACATGGAGGAGACTGGCACAAGACAGACCGTTGTGGAGGAAACTTGGGGAGACCTTCGTCCAGCAGTGGATTGATAATGGTTGACAATGATGATGATGATGATGATGATATATATATAGTCCTCCCGCTCGGTTAGGCTAGCACCCTTTCCCATAGTGTATGAACTCGCTGGCAAAGGTAATCTAAAGTTATGAAATGACAAACGTTGTTTGACATGTAAATCTGCAGATCCTAACCTGTATTCTTCTGTTGAGGATAATTGCTCCAACAAGTTTTGCAAAGCCTACAATACCATCTATAAGCTCACCTGTACTGTCTGCAACCTTAGCTATATTGGCCAAAGTAAAAATCCTCTTCATCTTAGGATTAATGGTCACAGGTCTCTAGTAAACAAGTTCTCTAATTCAGGAGTGAACCCCTCCACAAACGCCAACCAGTACTCTACCTTTGAATTAGAGCATTTCCATACTCATGGTTTTGACAAAGTGAAAATAGAGGTACTACATATTATCCCTGACCTCTATGCTCGGCTAGAAACTGAATCCCTTGAAATTTTGCAGCATCAGTCTCTTTATCCCTATGGCCTTAATTCCACTCTATCTGACAATAAGCATAATCAGCATAAATTTTCAATTCGTGAACTCTTCTTTCTTGTTAATAATAAGAGCTGCTCTAGAGGTAATAGAGGACAGAGGTTATTTCGCACATCAAGCAAAGTTGATTTTGCTAACTTGCTAAAAACTCTGGAAAGCTTTAAAACTGGCACTAATTTTGTTAAAAATACTTACAAAATTCTCAAGTCCTTCAAGCACTCTGTCCTTAAATGTTTTTTCAAATTCTGGAATGAAACTGCTGACCATGTTGATAAGCATGTTTTTGCTTTGGTTCTGGACATTCTTAAACATATTCTTAAAGATAAAATTTCTCTTAAAAGAATTTTCCAGTAATTTTGTTACCATCAGGTTCCTAAATAAAGCCTACGATAATCTCAATGTAAGGAAGCTGTTCTACAATAATGCAATTTTTTTCCCATCCACAGGCACCAGTCTATTGTAAGTTTTAAATATGTTAAGACCTTAGGGTCAATAGTTAAAAACTACAAACTTAACTCTTCGAGCTACATTCCTGTAATTACTACTTGTTCTTGTGATGAACATAAAGAAACAGTTCACTATGATAAGAATTACAACCATATTATCACCGGAAACTTGAGTTTTGTTGAAAATGAAAAGCTTAGGAATTTATTAGAGTATGGCTCTAAATTCAGACCTTCCTTCACAATTTCCAAAGAAAGGATTCTTGAGAGCTTCACTCAAGATGTAAATAAGTACATCGTAAAAACCAGTTTAACGTACAATCAGCCTATTGAGGCCTTCGCAGAATGGAAATATAATATAATCAATAGCTTCACCGGTGAGTTGGCAGGTCTGGACTTTTGCTTCGACAGAAATCTCTTTTTCTCTGGAGAAGCTAAAAGGTCACTCTCCAAACTACAAGACCAATTTATTTTTACCACTACGGATAAAGCTAGCAATAATTTTGCAATTATCTGTAAGAAGTTCTATTTTGAATTGTTAACTATGGAACTCAATAATATAGTAACATACGAGCCCGTAAGTTATTCTACCAAGCAGTTAGAAAATCGGTTTAAGGCATTCTTCAAGAAACTTAAAATTCCGCAAACTAGAAGATATGGGCCTGAATTTCCATTTCTTTTTGCAACGGTTAAGTTTCATAAGGATCCTGTGAAGTTCAGAGTTCATAGCTAGTGGAGTAAGGAGTCATAAAAAGAAAATAGATCTTGCTTTTGAAGATGTCTTAAAGAAGGTTTTGAAACACATTAGAAACTGTTCTAACTTGATGTACAGAGATTTTTGGATAATTAATAATAATGCAGAAGTAATTTCTACTATACTCAAAGTTTGTCCCCTAGATATTAATAGTTATGATTTTGAAAACCTATATACTAATCTGCCTCTATCAGATATAATCACTACCTTTAAAGAGCTGTATGCAGAATTTAAACTTAACCAATTTGTTGATGTAGGAACTTGGAACTCTTATCTCAATTGCTGCATAAAAAATAACCATATCTTATATAATAATACTCTCTATAAGCAAGTGAACGGTATTCCAATGGGAACATCAACGTCCACGAATATCGCTAATCTATTCCTGTTCTTTAAGGAATATAAATTCATTAAAAATCACCCCACCTGCTCAGATAACTACCTTTACACTTTTAGATATATTGATGATCTGCTGTGTATCAATAATTCCGAAGTTATAGAGAGTGATTTTGATAATATCTATCCTAGCTCTCTTAACTTATAAAAAACCAACCACAGTAATCAGGAACTTGAGTTCCTAGACTTAAGCATTAAGCTCAACAGAGGTAACCCATCTATTAGCCTCTTTGATAAAAGAGCTAATTTTCCTTTCAAAGTAATTAAATATCTACACTGGAATAATAACATTTCAACCAAAGTAATTGAGAATGTACTAATTTCTCAGGTTCTAAGAATTTCAAGAATTTGCAGCAACAATTTGGACTTCAATTACCACATTAATATACTATTAGAAAGTTTTCTAGAGAACGAAATTCCTTCTTCTTTCATCAAAAGAACTTTAAGAAAAATTATTCTGAATAATAGAGTAAGGTTGGCAGATCTGCTTTAATTTTCTACACAGTTAATAATATGATTCTGACCAATCAAAGCCGTAAGGAAGTTGGCTAGAGGATGCCTATTAACTACCTAAAGGAACCTTAGTGCTATGGATATGACGGTCCTATTAAAACAAAAAAAATTAAATAATATAAACAAAATCACAAAAAAGCTTAAAAATCTGTTTATAAAAGAAAATAAAAACAAATAAAAAAGAAAACTAGTTATTCATCACTAGGATAGCTATACTAAAAATAGTAAAACCAACATTAAAATTAATAAGATTCTGATTAATCTATAGAAGCTCACTAAGGTGATTTAATACATGCAAAGATTATTAAATAAACTGCTCGTGTATTTTATAATATTTCTCATGTATTCTGGAGAGTTAATTCTGCTCATTCTGATCATACAGATCCACAGTCTTAAGTTTATATTTTTTTCTCTGGTTAAAATCTCCGCGCGTTGGTTTCTTGCTGTATGAGGAGGCCATCAGCCCCACCCTCACTGCCCCCCAGCGTCTAGGGAGTGGCGGAAGAGGTCAGCCATGTTCTCCTCTTGTGAGGAGAAAAGTTTTTGTAACACAAGAGGTAAGCTCTCTTCCTTGTTTTTGGGCTCTAGGTTTTATAAGTTCAATGTTAGTACTTCATGTACCTTTTCTCTGTATTTTTAGCTTTTCAGCTTTTAAGCATTGGTTTGTCTGTTAACATTTATGCGGGTTTTAACTCTTACTTTTCTTTGTAACTTTGAGCGTCTTTTGTGGTACCTAGGAACAGAAGATGGCTAAGCTTGTTCCTTTTCTATGCGCTGTCTATGCGCTGTTTTTTTCAAAGTAGTTAAGTTCTTAATAACTAATTAATTATGCACTTAAAGCACTGCTGAAATACTTTGTACATATTGCAACTAACTGTTTAAGGTATATAACTTTCACAAAGTTTTCTTTAGTTAATTATTATCTTTAACTTATTCTCGTTTTCGTGCTGTCATAAGTTGTAGAGTAGGGGGTTTTTAGGCTCAAGTTTTCTTTCAAAAATCTGTTCGTTATAAATTAACATTTCCTTTTTTAATTGCAATGTAAAATTTGTTTTTCAGGTTTAAATTCTCTCTCAAACGAACTTGGAATTTCGTTATAGCTGAAAATCATTTCTATTTATTATGTCACTCTCACAGCTTGAGTTCTCTTTAATCTTCTTCTCTCTGTTTAATAGTAACAGATGAAGAGCATGGGTCGGGCCATGAAGGTTAATGGATGCAAGCGAAATTGTTAACTAGTGCTAGGTCATGCTACTCTACGGAGGACATGACTTATATATATATATATTTTAAACTATTTTAGGTGGGAATGTTACTTGCATCTATGGCCTTGCAGAAACCCATTTCCAACTAGGTCTTTGTGGAAGTGAGAAAATGCAGAGTTTTTGCTGGTCCTTGATAAAGCCAAGGCTCAGTATTCTCGACACCTTCTACATTCAGTTGTTTTATTTTATTTTTTTTTCTTTTCTCCTTTTACTCACACAGGTAGATACATAACCTTTTCTATGTTGTACTAGGTGTGAGTCAAAATTATATTTGTATATTTTTTTTGCTTAGGTATCTTTATAGAATATATATATATATATATATACTAAAGAGCAAAGCCGAAAACATAAGAAAAACTTTAGAATTTAAAACGAAAGTTGCAAAATAACGTGAAAATCAAAACGCGCAACGCAGCAGTTATGAAAATTCAGAATTCACATTCTATTATGAAGAGACTGAAGCAAAAAATTTTTTGACTCATACCAAATATATATATATATATATACAGACATGACATAAGTAAATAGACACCTGATTTGTTAATAATATTTATTTTATGTCCGCATGGAATGGGAGGAGCTGTAGTTATAGCTTAATTTAATGTCTGGTTACCATACCCTTTGCAATATATAGGGCTTTCACTCTGTCAGTCATGGTGGAAACGAGATCAGCAATGGTGCTCTGTGGAATTTGAGCCCACAATTCACGTAATAAGACCATCAGGTGTGCTTTGTTTTTTGGTTTATGTGGCATTCTTCCTAAATTTCCATCTAATATGGCCAACAGATGTTCCATTGGGTTCACGTCAGGGCTATGGCTTGGCCACGACAGTTTCTGGATGGCGTTTTTTTCGTGCCATGTTTGGGTACGTTTTGCCCTATGACATGGAGCACCATCTTTGACATCTGACCACTGGAGAATATTGATATCAGGCCCCTCTCAAGGATGGTTATATATTTTTGTGGATTGATGTTGCCTTCACATTCTATACGAACTGAACGACCAGTTATCCATATGGCTCACCATATCATGACTGAAAAACCGCCATGTTCCACAGTTGGCTGCAGGTGCTTCGAACTGAATTCCTGGCTGGGTAATCGCCACACCTAAAAATTGTCTAAAAATTGTGCAAATTGGGACTCATCAGAGAATATGACAGTGTGCCAAAATGCTAAGGGTCTCTCAATCATGTCTGTTGCGACAAACTGCGGCGAATATTTGCTTCTAGCAAGAAAGGTTTACATCCAGCCGCTCTTCCATGGTAGCCAAGTCAGTGAAGAAATCGCTGAGCAGTTCTAGAACTCACTTGGAGCTGTTCCGCAATCTCAGTGGCCTTGATACGAGGATAGGTTTCCACAGAACGCTTGACAGCTCGAAGGCACCTCTGTGATGGCTCGTGATGCTGGTGCTTCCTTGCCTGCCTTCTTGAATTCCACTCGTATTTAATTAAATATGGAAAGAGGAATTTGCAGGGTTGCAGCAATCTGACGCTGGCTGGCTCCGAGATCCCATTGCCCCACGATTCGTCCTCACTGAAAGTAGCTTTGTTCCTTGGCTCTCTTGGGTCGAGGCATGTTCGTTTGGTGTCATCTACTCATTGACGTTGTCCTGAAAAATATATTAAAGGGAATTCGAGCATGCAATGCAAAATAGACTTCACTGCCTAGACAAAAGGGCATCACGACAAGTGTCTATTTACTTGTGCCATGTCTGTGTATATATGTATTTACACTGAAGAGCAATTGACTTAGAGACAGCTGGCGTTATGCAAATGCACTGTGGGTGGCCCTGTAAAAGGAAACGACATGACGTATGCAGCGATCCGACAATATAAGGAGTGATGCGACGGGAATCAATAAGAGTCGGACGCAGTATGGGCATTTGATCGTGGGCAAATTTTCAGGGCCCGACGAATGGGTCACTCCATCGCAGAAGTCGTGCAGGCACTGGGATTTTCACGAGCCACTGTGTCACGGGTGCACCGGGAGTACATCGAATCCGGTAAAACCATCCCTGCAAGGGCCAACTGCCGTGGACAACAGCGTGTAGATGAGCGGGGTCATCGTCGGCTAGCTCGCATTGTAACAGCGGATAGGCGGGCCACAGTGCAAGAAATCACTCGGCAATTTAACGCTGGTGCACAAAAACGTGTAATCAGTCACACCATCCAGAACCATCTCATTGCTGTAGGGTACAGAAGCCATCGTCCCACGAGGGTACCGCTGCTGACCGCACATCACAGGGAGCAAAGATTAGCATGGGCGCGGGAACATCTCAACTGGACCCTAGACATGTGGAAAAATGTTGCCTGGACTGATGAGTCGAGATTCACGTTGGTACATGCGGATGGCAGGATATGAGTACGGCGCAAACCACATGAAGCGATGGATCCTTCTTGCCAGCAGGGTACTCTTCAAGCTGGTGGGGGTGGCATTCTCGTCTGGGGATTGTTTACGTGGACTGAAATGGGACCCCTGCTACGTGTGACATCGTCTCTCACAGATCAACGTTACCGGGATATCCTGTACGACCATTTGCTCCCGTTTGAGCGTGTTCAGCATACCACTGGGGACCTCATCCTGCAACAAGACAATGCAGCTCCCGAATTGTATCCGAATGGTTGGATGAACACTCCACAGACGTGACCACGCTTCCTTGGCCAGCTAGGTCACCTGACCTCAATCCCATCGAGCACATCTGTGATGCCATCGAGAGAGATGACCCCTCCATCAAATCTTCGTAAACTGTGAGAGCTTGTTCAGGGGTCGTGGATCCTTATGGTTTCCCAACGCTTCCGGTGTCTTGTCGAGTGAATGCCGAGACGAATCGCTGCCGTCATCAAGGCGAAAGGTTTTGTTACGCGTTACTAGACAGGTATCTCTAGTTCAATTGTTCTGCAGTGTATATATATATATATAGGTCGCCTATATATACACTAATTATCAAAAGTATACGGACTCTACCAAATATAGTATTTGCATAAGTGCAAAGAACGGTTGCGCTGGAAGGTGCGCTGTGAGTCAGGAAGTACGTATATGAATATAAAAATCTGAGGTGTTCTGTCGTGTTATCAGTAACTTTGAAGCGGATATGCCGCGGGGATGTGAACTTTCCGAGTTCCAGCATGGGCTGGCCATAGGATGTCATTTGAGTAGCGTTTCCATACGGAGAATTGCAGCTAAACTATACATACCAAAATCGACTGTAAGTGATGTCGCGAAGAGATAGAAACAAGGTGGTGCAACTACAACAAAAATCGTTTCGGAAGGCAGCACAAACTGATGGAAAGTGACAGAAGAGCCATGGTAATAATTCCTCTGCCGTTTCCATCGCTGCTGAACTAGGAAATGCTTGTAATGGTTCGGTTAGTACCATAACTATCCGCAGAGTTACACAGTGTGGGTTATTGCGGTAGAGCAGCGGCACACAAGCCACACATGACTACCGTGAATGCGAAGCGCCGTTTGGAGTGGTGTGTCTCCCGTTGTTCCTGGACTGTGGGCGACTGGAACGCTCTTCTTGGGAGCTATGAGTGACGCTTTTCACTCTTCCAACCTGATGGGCATGTTTGGATTTGGCGACAGCCTAGCGAACGATTTTCGTAGGACTGTGTTCTTCTAACTGTTATTTTTGGTGAAGGCTCCATCACGATATGGAGTTGTTTTTCGTGGATGGAACTCGGCCACCTCGATTGGATAATTCTTTCTGGGTGCTTTGCTGTTGTTTGGCAAAGAGTGTGCATGATATATGTATAACAGGTATAGGATGTAGGGCAACTTACAGAAAATAGAGTACTTACAAATCTGCAGCTTTTCCTTTTTGGTATATCCTCATAAAAATAACCGCACAGTCGAAGAACACACACATTAGTCAGATTTTACTTTCATTTGGCGCGGGCAATTAACATGCGAACTGTGGACGATAGAGAAAGGAGTCGAGCTCCATTTCCCACTTAAGCACCCATGAACACACACGGTAGTTGACTGTAGCCAGGGAACAGCAAGATGTCGCTCACTTATTTTAGAATAGACCGATGCCGTTGACTTGATTTAGGGCTCCGTGGGTCAACATTCTGGCACCCCACAGGTAGAGGTGAGCTGCTCCAGATCACGAGGCGCGAGTCCTAGCCACTACGGGTTTATCAATTCCATCACTTCGTCTGACCTCCGGGATGCTGCTTTTCCGGTAGAAATTACTTCGAATCTCCAGTCTTACGTGCAGTCATGCATCAGGAAAGGGGCATTTCCAACCTCCTTTTCCTCGCCGCAACGTCAGCCTCTCGGCAAACTCTTGGCTCGGCTGGCCTACTTCTTCCGGCAGAAGCTTTCCTTTTGTCACAAAACACCGCGCCGCAAGGTCCCGCTGGTACCGCTATGGAGACCAGCCCTTCTCCTTCATGAGCTTGTTCAGACTGCCCTTTTTCGGTAATGCCCATTTGGGCAAAAAGTTCTTTTCTCTCTTCCTAGGGATCTGTATAAATGCCGTTGCCAATTTTAATTGCTTCCTAAATGCATTCGGCATGGTGCAAGATTGTTAACAGTACACAGTTCTGCGCTCAGAATAAATGGCGGTCAACGATCCCATAAGGGTCCCAAACATAGAAATCAGTTGCTATTCTTCTGAACTGATACTGCGACCCTCGAGAACGCCATAAACTCTCCGACCGGTTGACACCAACTGTTTCCCAAATATTGGTTGTCTCATATTTACGCGGACTCCCCAAATAGCAGTCGACCAAAGCACGTGGGGGCCATAATGCTTTTCCCCACACCAACGTCAACGTTCCTCTCTAGAAAGAGCAAAGTAACGACTTCTTTTTGTTCTCTTATCTCTTTTCTTACACACAGGGGAAAACCACAAGCTGAACGCTGTACCCGCATTATGCAGATCAACTAATCGAATTAATTTCAGAACCCAAATATATATATATACATGAAATGAAGGAGTGCTACTCAAAAATACAGAGAAGAAACGAAATTCGGAAGAAAGTGGTACACACAACAGCATTAATTTTTTCTGTAATGAGTAAAGTCAGTAATTGTTATCATTAAAGGAATATGAAAATGGGCAGATCCGATTACACAATTTTATGATGATGACGTACTATTGAGCGATAGAGAACACAAGAAATTTTTAAATCATCAGAGTACATAGTGACGCAGAGATGAGATAATTTTCCTGCTATGCATAACAACCTCAAAAGAGGTTCACTTTCTAGGCAACAAGTTTTACAAAAGATCATTATTCAAATACAAATTTAGCCTGAACTACTCCCAAAGCAAACGGCCTAAACTACACTACTGGCCACCCAAAATGCAACACCAAGAAGGACACGAGATAGCAAAGCTAGATTTACTGGACACCTAACAACAGATACAATGATGAAACGATTGAGCTTACTGGCTCGTGTGACTTGCGAAACACGCAGACATCAATAGTTCGTGTGGCCCCCATGGCTGGCAATAACGGCCGCTACATGCCGCGGCATCGAACGAAAGAGGCTTTGTATGTAAGCTTGGGGTATGTCGGTCAGGCTGCTTCCACACGTTGCCACAGTTCATAAGCCGTAGCCGCGGGTGGTGCTTGCCGGGCCACTTGGTTGCCGATCAGCGACCAGACGTGTTCGATGGGCGACATATCGGGAGAACAGGCGGGCCACGGCAGCAGTGACACCTCGTGGGCCGTGAAGAATTGTTGCACGACGAGTGCCACGTGCGGGTGCGCATTGTCCTGTTGAAATGTGGCCGCTGGCAAGTCCTGCAGGTAAGGGAGGACTACAGGCTTCAAAACGTCGGAGATGGTGCGGTGGCTGTTGAATGTACCGGTGATGCGTACCAGAGGGGTGCGGGTGTCATATCCAATTGTGCCCTAAACCCTAACGCCCGGCGATGGGCCGGTATGGCGATGCATAACGCAGGCGCCATACAGTCTCTCGCCGCGGTGCCGCCACACGCGGATCCGACCATCGTGGTGTTGCAGGCAGAAGCGGGATTCGTCGGAGAAGACAATGTCGGGCCATTTCCGTAGTCCAGGTGCGGCGTTCAACGGCCCACTGCCGCCGCACTCGCCGATGGTGTAACGTCAATGGTAATCGGAGCAATGGGCGCCGTGCGACAAATCCCCGCTCCTGCAGACGACGTCGAACGGTACGTGCTGACACAGATGGTTGTGCAACACACCCTAATTCCTGCGCTAACGTTCGTGATGTGGCGGTGCGAGCCGTCAATGCCCGCCGCACAACATGCCGGTCCTCTCGTTCGGTGGTGTGGCGCGGCTGTGGCAATCACTCACGTCGGTCCGTCCGTCCCTCCTGCAGACACCAAATCCATACTCGCCTCACTGTGGCTGGATGTCGTCCCAGACGGGTGCCGATGTCTCGGTACGATAAACCGCTGTCGCGATAAGCCACTATTCGTCCTCTGTCGAACTCCGAAACCTGCTGGAATGACTGCCGTATTCTGCGACGAGGCATCAGGAAGCTTCCCACGCACAAGTGCGGCAGCACAACACAGTTCCACTACTTACACTCCGCCTTCTGTGCACCCTTCTTATAGTGCTTCTCGGTGGCGTGCCGGGCGCACATGATTTGCATATGCCCTGCAATGCTAATCGTTTTCATGTCCTCTCGCGCGCGACGCATGCTGTGAATTTCAAGACAATCGGATGCTTCCTTCTTGGTGTTGCATTTCGGGTGGCCAGTAGTGTATATAACCTCAGGGTGGGGTCATTATGCCCTTCAGAGTTAACTGCTTTCCCTATTATTTACATTACGAACGAACACATTTTCACCAACACCTGCTTTTATTTTCAATTTCTCTTAAAAAAATTTTTGGCTGACGTTAAGGAAATTGAATTTGGAAGGTGAAATTACATTTCTTTTTATTGTAGGTATACAGAAATGTCAGAATCAGCTGAACGCATCCTAGAAGAAAAGTTCTGTGAAATGAGAAGTTGGAAAGATAGGTTATACGGCGCGGCCGGCGCCAATTCTTCTCTGAAGTTTCATGTTCTGTTTTCAATTTCTTTCTTTCTTTTTACGTCAAATGTCACATTTGATAAATCGCTTTGATATGCCAAATAAAAAACTCTTTACAGATGAAACTACTATATCGATTACTTCGCAAAACATTCTGCGTGAGGCCAACTCGTTCTATAGTTGTGTGGTAGAGAAAAGGACCTCTGCAACAGTTTAGATTGAACGTACGACTAGCCTATCTCTTTTTCTTTTCTATCTTTGTTTCTCAACTCACTGAAGAGACTAGGCTCGAGGGAAACAATACTCCAATAAATTCCTGATTAAGACATAAATACTAGATTTCCTTGTCTTGCTGCTCAATTTATGTTCTTTTCATAAATTTTTATGTCATTGAGTTTTCGTATATTTTTATTGAATATTTTATGATTTATCGATTTTTTAAACAAATTTCATTTCTGCATCATTTCATTAGAGAAAATGATTTTGAAACACAGAAATGTGAAAGCAAGAAACGGAGGCTACATGAAAAATATCAATTATGTTTGTGTACAAAACCTTTTGTTCAGAGTTTTGTCATGATACATAAATAACTAACATAACTTCACCTACAGCCCGCATATGTGGTGGAAAGTGTGTCATCTGAAAGTAGGCGTCTTCCAGCGGAAACGCAGTATATACCGAGAATTACTAGATCTGAAAACAGAGAAAAGTTATCAGTGTATCGTCTTACGCAACGTCGAGGACAAATCAAGTGTCAGGTTGAGTAGCAGAGAAGCACATTACAGAAGAAGAGATAGCCATCATTTACAAGCCCAAACGGTAATTTTGTTTTCCCTATTTTGAAGACTCAAACGTAGGGGGGAAATAGGGTAAAGTAGCCGCGTGTTCGACTTTCTAAAAGAAATGAGGCTCTGAAAATATACAGCTATGACAAAAAAACACAAAAGATACTTTAGTCTACACCTCCGCAAAAAACTTCGTGTAAAACCGCCGTAACATTATTAATTCAAAGTGCTTTTCATTGAGTTATGGTTTAATGGATTGTTTAGAAGGTGTTCATCATCGACGTAGTATGAAATTAATATATTTTCCAGTAGTTGAGTGATTGGAGTACGAGTTCGTAGAGTTTTAGCCATTCGTTCCGGCAGAGACGTATCTGGCTCTGTTCTTCTCCCTTTTCTAGATACAGTAAGCCTAAATTACGAATACAAGACTGGTTTTAACCACTGACGCTGTTACCTGGCTTTAAGATATCCTTTTAAGGAAATAAAGAAACTCGGGAATTTTTTAGGAGGGATGGAGAGGAAGTTCGATCAGTACAGTAGTGATCAGAATACCAGCTGAACCCGTGGGGTTGAAACACTTACTACGTTACAACAAATTTTAAAGTAAACTTTCAGAAAAGTGTACAATTGATCACAGTACTGCAACACAATACCTCTTCATACTTATCTATTAATTCCGGGCAATAAATTTGCCATTCAAATTCTCAAATGTTCTTAGAACAGGAGAAATTTTTCCACTTATTCTACTTTACCGTTTCGAGCACTCCTGCCCACTACTTGCCCAATAACAAAATTTTCTAGTTCCACGGAAAGTAATTCCTTTGCACTTTGACTAAACTACTTACACCGATAAGTCATTATATTATGACCACCTACCTAATAAGCTGTAGGACCTTCTTTAGCCCCCAAAACAGCGGCCACTTGGCGAGGCATCGATTCGATGAGGAGGCGATAGGTATCCTGGGGTTACTGGTACCATCATGACAACAACAACAGGTCCTCCAGTTCCCGTACATTTCGGGTGGTGGTGATTTAGCGGAAACCCTCTTTTCCAAGTCGAACCACAAATGTTCGATTGGGTTCGTGTCAGACGAATTTGGAGGCCTGGGTATTAACAGAAAGTCACCAGCATGTTCCTCGAACCACTCCTTGATGATTCTGGCCGTGTGGCATGGCGCATTATTCTGTTGGTAATGGCCATCACCAACAGGGAAGACAGTTGCCATGAATGGGTGAACTTGGTCCGCAACGATGTTCAGATACCTGACAGCTTTCAGGGATCGTGCTATTGCGATAATGGGGCCTAAAGTGTCCCAAGAAAACATCGTCCACAGCATAACACCTCCGCCTCCAGCCTGTTTCCGCCCAATATTGCATCCAGGTGCCATAGCCTCCGTTGGTAATCGGCGTATTCGTGCTCGGCCGTCTACGTGATGCACCAAGAATCTTGATTCGTCAGACCAAGCCACTTTCTTCCAATCATCCAAGGTCCAATCTCGATTATCTTGGGCCCATTTTATGCGTTGTTGGCGATGACGTGCAGCGAGCATGAGAACCCGGCTGGGTCTTCGGCTACGCAGGCCCATGCGCAGAAGACATCGATGAACTGTATGCTGCGACACATTGTCCCGATCACCACTGTTGTAGCTCGGGTGATTTGTCGCACTGTGGCCCTGCGGTCGCTGTGAACAATGCGTGACAGTCTCGGCTCCCCTCTGGCATCAATGAGCTGCGGACGACACACGGCTGGACGACGGTTCGTCGTTTGGCCATCTGTGCACCACTTTTGATACGTACTCACTACAGCGGCACGTGAACAACCCTCAAGCCGCGCCGTTTCCGAGATCGTAGTTCCGAGGAGCCGTGCCATCACAATTTGTCTTTCATTATACTCCGATAAATCGGCAGCTTTTTCCATTCTGACTCCGAACATTCTACTAATCGAAAGCCAGTCCTCGGGTTGTACATATACTGCTCTGTGAACTTCACCTACTCCACCGTTCGGTCTCCAGGCGCACTCATTTCTCATTGGTTGGAGTGGACATAATGTAATGGATCATCGGTGTAAGTGCCTTTCTTTGCAAGAGACGTGAGAAATGGTTCAGTGACCTAAAGGACACACTGTCCATCATGGTTGATTTATTTTTTTTTGATTGGAGGTTTAACGACCACCGTGAGCAACTCAATGGGCTATAAGCAGTCGCCCGTCCCTAATTTAGGGTCACTGGTTCCAGGGAAGGGAGAGAAACAGTGCCGTAAGACAAACACAACATCCATGCCTGACCGGGATTCGAACCCGGACCCCTTACGGACGAATGATCAGAGGCCAGCGCCTTAGACCACTGCGCCACCGGGGCGGCCCATCATGGTTGTCAGACACAGAAACTTGCGTCATAACCTCTGGTACAGACTTTCATGATGGTCAACAAGAACCTGCATTGCAAACCGTAACCTCTTGTGCATTCTGAGCACATTTGTGGCAAATCTTTACGACTCCAGTATATATAATTCTTTTTTGATAATTTTGTATCCATAAAACATTGAGCGTTCCAAGCATCAGGAATAAAAACTTCAAGCTTCAGGCTCAGGGATGCATATCCTCATAACCTGTCACGGCATCCTTAATGGATCACAAGAGCACTGTACATAGCACAATAATGGATTCGCGTATGCACAGCTTATGTAATGAGTACTCACGGCAACATCGTAAGAGATGAATTCCATCAAATAGTCAGACGTCTGTGCAAGGTCCGAAAAATCCGCCAGCAGCACATGTTGCATGAAACTCTCATGCACAAAGGTAAGATAAGAATTGTTTTCATTTTAACACTATTCAGAATACGAAGTACTTACTGTGTCCATTTTTTACTTCAATAACAGCTTTCAGTGCTGTCTCTCTACTCATTGTGTCCGCATGCCAAACACAGACGCTTAAAAGTACCAGTGTTTTTTTACAGTGGATCTGAGAGAACTAATAATGCACCAAGATCACTGGGGAGCCTGAACTCTGATGAAATTTGGTGAACTGTTGAGGTGCATGACCACATGACCGAGAGCGCCGGAACTATTTTTGACAGTGGGGGCAAGATGTCAGGTAAAGCTTTCTTTTCTTTTTTTTTTTTTTGTCAGATCATAAAATGTACACTGCTGTTACAAGGCAGAACGTAATGACGTCGTTTGAACATTCTACAGATGAAACGATCATATCCATAAAATCTAAATTATTATAAAACTTGAATTTTATATCTATTTTATAGAGTTTTCTGATATAAAATAATTTCTCATGTCATAAACGATGTTTAACTGTATTGATTTGGTCACTTTCATATTAGCATTGTTTCCACAAAAACCGATGCCCTGAAGTTATACTTCAAACTACATTAGTATAAAAATATAACTAGTCCCCCTTTTCCACCTTCCCCTTTCATTTTATTTCATTACAGAAAGACTTATTTTATTGTACTTAGGTGAAAAAAAAAGCATTCCTGGTCTTATGAAGACACAGTACTTTTAAGGTATTTCAGGGCAACTATTTAATAAGGCTGGTACTTCGTCAGACAGCCGTCCCATTGGCGCATTGCTCTCAGCACTGATTTCCGACTGTTGGGTAGAGCGGGCTCGGGCACGATTCCCGGATGAGACATGGGGTGGTGTTCTTGTCTTAGGGCACTGGCTTTCTCCCAACCCCGGGCCATTGGCCCAAAATTATGGACGAGCGACTGCTTATAGCCCTTAGAGTGGCTCACGGTGTTCGTTAATTCTGAAAAAAAAAACATGAGACGATTTTATTTTTTTTTTCTCATACTGATAACTATAACTTCGTGAAACTCGTTTTTTTCTCATACTTGATAAGCCTGGAAAGTTTGGCCCGCTCTCAGCAGTAGCATTAAAATGCTCACAGTTCTACATGGTTAATAATTAAAATAAAAAATGGTGTTTAATTTAATCAGAAGATATTTTAATTGGCAAAAAATAAAGAAATCAAAATATTTTTCCGATTTCCGATTGCGGTCATAATTAAAAAGGAAGAAACTCGTGGGTATGATAACCTTTTGGTTCCTAGGGCTCATACAAATACGCATTATTTTAATATTAATGCTCGTTGCCCCCGGCTGTGGAACGGGTTGCGGATTTATTAGATCACTTTTCAGTTTTGCATCGTTTAAAAGAGCACTAAAGGAATCTTATGTTTACAATAAAATTACATCCACTTTAATAATACTGTATTATGAATATGTGTATGTAAGTTGAAAAATACGTAAATTACTTGTAGCTCTAAGAATTGTTCACAGTTAACCCCTCCCCCCAAAAAAGGGAACTGAATAATCTACATGATTTTCACCAACAAAATTTTATTTATTTCATTGCAACAACAGTGGTGCTTTAATTAGATCTTGATTTTGACAGCCGCCAAATCCTGTGGAAAGAGTAAATCGTATTCTTGTCAAAATGAGTTCTTGTTACGTTCCGGAGAATCGCGAACGTTTAGATAAACACCTGGATCTCCTTTGTTATGTCGTCCGTTCTTCTGTGCATGAAATCAAAAAGTTTACCACTGCAGAGTTCTTTCTCGGAAGAAGTATTAGAACCACCCCAGTGGCACAGTTGTTTAACTGTTGGCCTCAGACCATTAACCCAAGTAGACCCGTGTTCGAGTCCCGGTGAAGCATGGATCTTGTGTTTTTCTTATGGCCCTAGGCTATCACCCTCTCCCCTGGAACCAGCTGAGAGAGGGAGACAGCCTCTCCGTACGTAGCCATGACGTAGCCTGAGGTAGCTAAGACGTAGCCTGAGGACCCCCAGGGTAGGCTCAGCCTCCCCTGTATGAACTTGAGCCTCCTCTAAGAAATCCTCAACTCAAGTTATAGTAATTAGCACATACCGTATCTGAAAAAAGAAAATGAACGAAAAATCATTCAATATCACGCTTAAAGCACTCTGTATCTAATGACTGAGAGGATACGCCTGCAAATCAGCTGATTCAAGATCATGTCCGTTGAGCATCAATATGGAAATTTGAAGTTTTCATGTTTTTATAGAAGTTTGTGTGACGTGCCTGCCCAGCAGGACGCACACGATATAAAGGCAGATACCAGCGATAACGAAAGTCCGCGTAGCTCAATTGCTAGAGTGACTTATTCCGGAATGAAAGACCCGGGTTCGAGCCCTGTCGTGGACAAAAAGGACGGAGAAATTTACTTCGTTATATTTGTTAAAGACACAGCGATAATGTTTATAGATCAATTTGTCGCTGTGACTTCTATAATGAAGTGTTGCAATTGTACACTGTATGTCCGTCCACTTCTCTGTACTCATTTTTTAATGCTTTTGCATTCAGTGGATCGTAAAATGACTTTATCGTCGTATCTTTGGATTTCTTAACAAAAATCACTTTTCTTGAATCTCATCTTAAATTAACATGCTTTCGTTCCCGATAGCTGCATTTAAGAAAATCTTACTCAGTGCTAACATGAACCACACAAGCCGCAACTACAAAAATTCCTGTTCCTATAGGAGGGAAATTTTCTTACTTCAGGTTGTGGCAACTGAAAATACACATGAACAGTTAAACGTCAGTAGTGGGAGTCCACTTGCCTGAAGCGATATTTCATCGGAAAAGAAACATCAATGCACTTGAAACTCATTGCTACTTCGTGTCGCATGATCATTCCTCCTCCCACTTGTGCAATCATGTGCATCAGTCAGTTCAGGAATACGAAAATCAGACTAGTAGCGCCTTTGTGGCTTTTGTTCCATTTGTCTCCTCCTCTTAATCGTAATTCAGGTTTCCATAATTCCAAAGCCTGAATTCCCAGTAATTGAATATTCATTGTATAAAGAATTAATCAGTATGTGTTTTTGGGTTTTCTTAGATGACTTTCTTTCGAGTTCTCAAAAACATTTCCCCCGATTTTTTTTAAATCTCCTAGAGGAAATAAACAGCAGTATCGCATTTCATGAAGAATGCTTTTGGCAGATCTCAACCAAATCGAACCTAAACGTTTTTAAATAAAGCTTTGAAATTCGAATTTCGTCTTGTTAATTAAACAGTTCTTAAGTCCTTTCATTAGAAATTTTAAAAAATCATCTTTTGATACCCTAAACACCTGGGGAGCTTTCAAAAGCATATATAGAATAGCAATTATTAACTTCGAAAACATGATGTTTAATTAATAGTTAATAAACCGTTTGTGGCATAAAATGAAAAAACGAACTTATTCTGCTCATTCAAAATAGCAGAAAACATCTTGTGTAGAAGCACTTTTTAAAAGTATATTTATAAATATACTTTTAAAACGCTAAAATGAATAGAGAGATAACCATATAACAGTATTTCTGTGCGCTTATTAAGTTTTCAATAAGTAACGCTATTTTAAATTAGAATTAAAGTAGCGAAGAAGCTAAAATATTTCTAACCTTCCTTGTATTCCTGTAGCCTCCCCTAAATTTATCTCTAGCTACTGCCCTGCTGCTTATAGCCCATCGAGTTGCTCACGGTGGTCGTTCAACCCTCAAGAAAAAAAAGTTACAGATTTTTGGATAACTTGAAACAGAAATTGCGGGGAAGAAACGCTCAAAACATGCATGTACGACTCATCCAGGAGTGCTAGGTTCCAATCCCGGGTGACGTCATTAATTTGTTTTATATGTAACTTCAAATGTGAATTTCTTTGAAGATTTCATTTATGTAGATACATTTATAAGCAATCACTGTGACATAACTTTTTTGTTGTTTTTGTTCAGAAAGCATACAAAACTGGTATTGGTGTACAGTAACCTGCTTACTTAAACACTCATGAACAGAACTGAGCAACATACGTGCTTTAAGGAAGACAAAGAATTCTGTATAATAAATTATTGAATGGCTTAACTTAGAGAAAACGTTTTCTGATGTTTGAAAATCCCCATGATAGTCATACGCTATTAACACAGTTTGCACGTCTCACCCGGGATTGCAACCCATCAATATAAGAAGCCGAAATGCTGCTCTCTTGAATACCCAGCCAAGGGATGACTGGAGTTTATCCTATATACTTTTTAACTTTCGGCAGCTAAATTTATGATCTGTATCATCATCAGCAACAACCATTCTCAATCCACGACCTCTGTATTGCGCAATTATCATCCATGTTGCTCCGGCATGCTTTCAAATTTAATCCACACATCGCTCACGTGATCTTCTTCTGGGTCTTTTCCTGCCCTGTTGTATTCAGTCTAGAATTTCAGCTGTCCAACTCTGGTCAGTTCTAGCAATAAGTTCAACCCATTGTTTTTTGAGGGTCTTTACTTTGGTCATGATATCATCAACTATTGTCGTTTTCCTAATCGATGAGTTCCTTTTCCTATTTCCCTTGGTTACACGAAGCAGGCAGATCTCAATGACGTTTTAACTGCCCTCAGTCTCTGTATGTCTTTTTCAGTTAAGGACCATATTTCTACTCCATAATTAAAAACTGAGATGACGCATTGATCAAACACTTTTCATTTTAAGACATAATGATAAATTGCTTTCGAAAATTTCAGTGCTTCTTCTAAACGCACTCCAGCTAAGTTTAATACTCTTGAGAGGTACTACAAATATTTTTCGATATCACTTATTCTGATCACGATTTTTTCTGTTGAACATCTGGATGTATGTGTGTGATGTTTGCTCAGGAAAAAAGGAAAACCTTTGGCAATTTACAGTAGAAAGTAATGATATTGAAAGTTCTTGTTGCCTGTCGGAGTAGGGCATATACTGTACGTGCAGCATGGAAAGGCATGAAAGGTAAAAGAATGAAACATGATATATTTTTCTACAACAGCCATTACCCGAAGTTTCTTCTAAAATTTTGTGCTGAAATTATTTTTTCCTCCCTGTGTGATGACCGACGGAGTGATCCCTGGAGTTTCGGGTCGCATATGATACAAGAGGCCAAAAGACGCAAGACTCAAAAGAACGACATAGAAATCTTATTGTTTCAACACGCTGCCTAATTTCAGTTATCCGTCTCTTTCATATTGTTTTGGAGTGTTCTGATTTTTCATTCAATTTATCTGGTGTGTGTGTGTATGTGTAGTAAATTTTTTAGATAACAGGGAAGACACAGTGGAAATTTGCATATGGAGTTCGTGTATGTTTTGTTTTATATTTACAATTTCTGTTGTCCCCCATCCTGAAAACTAAGATACTGGCACCCATGTCTCTCATGCTTATTTTGAGTTGTCCTCAGTCTCTATGTTTTTTTGTTTAGGTTAAGGTCCATGTCTTTGATCCATAAGTAAGAACTGGAAGCACGCATTTTGATTGAACACTTTTTTTAATACATAATGATAAATTGTTCTTGGAAACTGTACCGTTTTTTCCAAATGCACTCCGGCCAAGTTTTACATTCCTATTAATTTCTTCTTCGACGTGGCCCTTGTTTGATAAATGTTGTTCAAGATAGATGTAGGTCTATATACTGTATGTACAGTATTTGTGTAAGAATGCAAATTCGAATGCTTTGGTTATGACCGTTGCTATTAGAAAAGTGGGACAACCCAGCCCACTTTAATGACATTTCAGACAAAAGTAGAGACGGCGATCCAGAAGATGTATCGCAATCAACGTAGAAGATTCAAAGCATGAATTAGAGCCTAAAAGATCGCTAGTGTTCTGAGTTTTACCTGCAGATCACAAGGAACAGCTAAAATAAATTTGTGACGTAAATCTAGCCTGGAAGGTTTTGCTTTTTTTTAATAATAAACATCAAGATGCTTCTGAATAAATTAGGAAGGACATCCCATTTATTTGCAAAATATCAGAACTGTATAGAGAATGCAAAACTGAACATTTTGGCAAATAATGAGTGCAGAGAACATTTGATTAGTAATAAGTTTATTCCTAATAAAGAAGTTAACTTAAGTCTACAAAATCAGAGTTGTATTTTTTTCTGTAATACAGAGAGAGAGAGAGAGAGAGAGAGGTTTACAATTTTTGTTTCTATACAATTTTTGAGTCATATTTTCTGACACGGCTAATTCCTCAAATCACTTCAAGTTGGAAATAAAGCAATACATAAACGAATTGCAGAGTATCTGAGAAGCCCACAAATTGATTCCCAGTAGTAATAACTATTACCACATGAATAGTTTCTTAGAAGTTACAGAACATTTTAAAAAATCGCCACCAATCTAACACAAGAAAAAACTATTGGGATTTATTTGGAATTTCATTTGTATGAATGCATGAATTCACTTTTAACTTGAACAAGATACTTATGATATCCCTCGCTACGCAAAGAACAACTGCTGAGAGATATGACGGCTTATCGTGTTCAAGATTTGATGTATGGAAAAAATGCCGTAAACGGCCAGTTTATTAGGAATAACTAACTATTATGACGATGTAAAGAAGTACGGGTAGTGCAACTACTGAAATAACAGCTGTGTGCAAGAGCTGCGCTTAAGAAATTTGATCAGACAAAATATGTGTAAAACACTCAAATTCGGCATCACTTGTTTACCATGTTTTAAGAACTTTAAGAACATGGGAATTGAAGTACGTGAAACTAATTCTCTCTCCGGCTGATTCAATTCCTGAATATGATTACAATGGAAGAAATAAATTCATACAAATGTAGATGCATGGATGGTCAACGTTTTTTGCAGTTTTATCCTTATTCAGGTAGGGAACTGTCGTTTTCCTTCTATACAACTTTTTTATTCAAACATTGCACTTGATTTTAATTGGGCCATGTAAAATTGAAAAACCAAGTGATTTCTAAATTGTTATTATTGTGTGACAATACTACTGAAACAACGTACTTTGATCTTCAAGTCCGGCACAAGCATTAAAAAAAGCGGCCCGACAATTTAAAAGTTATGTTTTTCCTTGGAGCCGCCAAATTTCCTTAGGCACAATTTAAATGTCATTGTTTTTGGCGTAAAGAAACAAGGGTCAAGTGAAGCATGAACATCGGTTCTAAGCATCAGGGAATAGTGCTGACATTTTTTTGCTGAACGAAAACATAAAAATGTGCAAAAGTGTTCTCATGACAGTTTGTTACATTTAACTCCATATGTCCACGGCTCCAAGGAAAAACATAACTTTTTTACCGTCCACTATATAAGTAGCGGAATTACTTTCAACAGTCTTTTCTGTAACTGTTCTTAAAATTAAGAATTTTTAAATCTGAAAAGAATTTGTTCAAGGTTCGAGGAAGCACACAGCTCAAACTTTAATCCTTTACTGTAAAGTGAAAGGAAAAAGAAGACACTGAAAGTGATAATTTACTTAAAGATGCGAAGAACTGTATTTCATTAATAGAGATGTAACAGTTCAAAACTTTTTCAGTCTGCTTTTTAGTGTTGTAAGCAGCTGGAGAAACACTTAGTGCATGGCCATTTTATACGGTACACTTTCGTACTACGCCTGCGGAATGAAAAACTTTTAGTCGGCGAAATTTTAAATTACACTGTTAAAAATTTTGTAGTACTTTCTGGAAAAAGATACACCATTGTGTGATGCAAACAAAACCCAACAACATCGTGCAACCGTGTTCCATAATGTAGTGCAACTTCATACCATAACGTATTGCAAAGTTGCACCATGTTGTTGGGTTTTGTTTGCACCACACAATGGTGTACCTTTTCCCAGAAAGTGGTGCAGCTGGTGTAGCACCACTTTTTGGTGCAACCTACCACAAAATACTTAATAGTGTACAGTCTCGTATGAAGAAATGCCTTGAACTTCATGTAATCGATATGAAAGCACCAGGATACGGCATTAATTAGTGATGAAACTATACGAATAAGGGAGCTCAAAGGTTTGAGACTGCTCCATGACCAGAATTTCCCCCTGATATTAGGTAAAGCTTTATAGCAATGTCGTCCACCCGATACGTAACCAAGAGGATGGCCCCTGGGATCCGGATGCCCCCCAATTTGTTTTACCTGTAGTATTTCTCTGATTGCTCACGTACAGTTCATTCAAAATACCTACCTTTTACAACAAAATTACGTATATACAATTTGTGCGTTGTTTTCTTCCTCACGTTTGTAAGATTAATGAAGTTAGCTGTCGGTTTTACAACTGAATTCGAATATACCGGATGTCCATAATCAATGTTCACGTTTCCAATGGCTCTACGGGAACCATTGCTCGGAATGACTTCAAATTTGATATGAGGACTCTTGCCCCAATGGTACATTATGTTACACTTCACTCGGTACATTATGTTACACTTCACAATTTTTTCTTTGAGCATTGCACTTTTTATGTGTGTTGTCTTTTCGTCTCCACGTGTACTAGTGCGGGAACAAAGCTGTCTCTGTGAATTAGGGACTGTAAAGTATCTCTGGAAAACGTAAATTTACTGCATCACTTAGAATCTTATTTTGAATATCTCTGGTTCATAACATTAAAGTAAGAATATCTTACGAGGTGTGAAAATGGAAACAGACTTCGAAAAAATTAATACCCGCAGACGTTATTACATCCCTTATTGCCTCTGAACAGGACTTCTACTCAAGTATTCGGATGCTGTGTAAAGTTCTGAGTTCGTTCCCAGCTCAACGGTAAATGAACGGTTCTTTTCGAGGATGTGTGAAGAGGGTTAAAATCGTTTCGAGAAAAAAAAAACTTGGAAAGCAACAAGTGAATGGCTTGGCTGTTCTTTCAAAGCATTCAGATGTTCCTCTTAGCACAAACAAAGTCTTCTCGGTAATGTCCCGCTGCCTATATAGTGCTTACCTTCTGCTCACCAATAAAAAAATTTGATAGCGATGAAAAACAGTTTCCAAATATTAATATCAGAATGAAACATGAAATGCATACTTGTTATCGGATGTAGAATAAATCGATAGAACTTCAGTTACTTCTACATGTAGTAAGTGCGTTATATAAATTCTTCTGTGTGTAATTTACATTCCATGTATTTTTCGCAAAATTTTTGCTCAGTTTCATCCCAGGTTTTACATCTCAATATCTCACGGGCGCAGTGAAACTAGAAGTTAGTTATTAACCATTTATGTAAGTGGATCAGTATTTGTTTGATATACACTGACGGAAAAAAATCCCAACACCACGAAAAAATAGTTGTAGAGGAATGAAATGGCGGCAATACATTTGTATAGGTAACATCTTTAATCGATTAAGGTTTCAAGATCACAGCTTATTGTAAGCGCGAGAAGAGCCATTTTAAATGTGAAATGCTGGTACATAAATAACCGGTGTAACCGCCAGAATATTGAATGCAAGCACGCAAACGTTCGTGCATTGTGTCGTACAGGTGCTGGATGTCAGTTTGTGGGATGGAGTTCCGTGCCTGTTGCACTTGGTCGGTCAATACAGGGACGGTTAATGCTGGTTGGGGGTGACGCTGGAGTTGTCGTCCAATGATGTCCGTACCTGCTCAATTGGTGAAAGATCTGGTGATCTAGCAGGCCACGGCAACATGTCAACACTCTGTAGAGCATGTTGGGTTACAGCAGCGGTATGCGGGCGGGCGTTATCCTGTTGGAAAACGCCCCATGGAATGCTGTTCATGAATGGCAACACAACAGGTTGAATCACCAGACCGACGTACAACTGTGCCGTCAGGGTGCGTGGGATGTAGCTCCAGGTGTAGGTCCAGTGTGTCTCGGCCGTAGACAGGTTGGATGCAGGCGCTCACCTGGCCTCCTTCTAACCAACACACGGCCATCACTGGCACACAGGCAGAACCGGCTTTCATCAGAAAACACAACAGATCTCCACTCCGTCCTCCAATGAGCTCTAGCTTGACACCACTGACGTCGCAAACGGCAGTGGTTTGGAGTAAGTGGAATGCACGCTACAGGGCGTCTGGCACGGAGCTGTCCTTGATTTTTTTTTTGATTGGAGGTTTAACGACCACCGTGAGCAACTCAATGGGCTATAAGCAGTCGCCCGTCCCTAATTTGGGGTCACTGGTTCCAGGGAAGGGAGAGAGCCAGTGCCGTAAGACAAACACAACATCCATGCCTCACCGGGATTCGAACCCGGACCCCTTTCGGACGAATGATCAGAGGCCAACGCCTTAGACCACTGCGCCACCGGGGCGGCGGAGCTGTCCTTCAAGTAACCGATTTGTAACAGTTCGTTGTGTCACTGTGGTCGCAACTGCAGCTTGAATTGTTGCCGTAGACGCGGTACGATGCGCCACGGCCATACGCCGTACACGGCGGTCTTCCCTCTCAGTAGTGCCACGTGGCCGGCCGGAACCCGGTCTTCTTGAGGCAGTACCTTCCTTTGACCACCGCTGCCAACAATCATACACAGTGGCTACATTCTTGCCAAGTCGTTCTGCAATATTGCGGAAAGAAAATCCACCTTCTCGTAGCCCTATTACACGACCTCGTTCAAATTCCGTGAGCTGTTGATAATGGCTTCTTCGTCTTCTTAAAGGCATTCTTGACTAACATCAACACCCTACGTCGAATCTCAACGATAACTAACGCTCACGAACGTTACAGCGCGTATTTACAGCAAACCTGCTTTGCTTGTTCCGAGGGGCGCTAATAGCGCCACACGTATGCGCCGAGAGCTAAATTTGCATAGACGTCATCTTACAGATGTACTCTCACCGCCTACCAACTGTCGTTTATCTAACACAACCCCTTCTTGGTGTTGATATGTTTTTTCCGTCAGTGTATTAACATACCATGCTAACACAACGATATACTTGGAGTTTCTCCGCTAAATCTTTGAATTCTTTCATGCAAATAGTACGTGAAAATTTGTGACATTCTTACAACGAGTAAAAAGATGAAAGTTAAAGTATGGTTCAGTCAGCTGTGTGCTTTAGAAACAATTTTCATTTCGAATTCGTACATTGGCCTTCGAAGTACATCCAGTGAATTCCCACTACATAAAATCATCGTTTCTCAGAAAAAAATGAGATGATGTCATACATTACACTTCATATTTTCAACACAACTGACTTGTTAGCGAAATGTCGTACCACTGCTGATTACAATTTTTATGTAATTTGATAATGAACTTAAAATTAAGAATTTGTTGGCTTTGCATCAAAGCTTCCTGTTCAAATAAAGGTCTTGTAATAAGAGTTGTGGTATGATAGAAGTTAAATTGCGCTTTATCTAAGAATGCCTTATAACAATTAACACACCAATTATATACAGTTATAATAATAGTCGAAATTGATAAGAGAAGTACAGAAAGGGGGGGGGGGGAGAAATGAAGAAAAAGAACAAGTAGTGAATATATATATATATATATCATCATCATCATCATTGTCAACCATTATCAATCCACTGCTGGACGAAGGTCTCCCCAAGTTTCCTCCACAACGGTCTGTCTTGTGCCAGTCTCCTCCATGTCACCCCTGCATACTTTCGAATTTCATCCACCCATCTCCCATGTGGTCTTCTTCTGGGTCTTTTCCTGTCCCTTGGAATCCAATCTAAAATTTCGGCTGTCCATCGATGATCTGTCCTTCTGGCAGTATGTCCAGCCCATTGCCATTTCAGGGATTTAACTCTGATCATGATGTCTTCCACTCTTGTCATTTTTCGGATCCACGAGTTCCTCTTCTTATCTCTCCTGGTTACACCAAGCATGCACCTCTCCATGCTTCTTTGAGTTGTCTGCAGCCTTTGTATGTCTCTTTTAGTTAAGGTCCACGTCTCTGCACCATACGTAAGCACTGGAAGGATGCATTGATCAAACACTTTTCTTTTAAGACATAATGGCATATTGCTCTTGAAAATTATGCTGTTTCTTCCAAAAGCTCTCCAGGCAAGTTTTGTACGCCGATTAATTTCTTCATCAATGTGACCCTCACTTGATATCTGCTGTCCAAGATAAACGTACGTGTCTGTTATCTCCAGCTTTTCTCCATCAATCGATAAATCTTCATTTCTTGTAAAAGCATTGAACATCACTTTTGTCTTCCGAAAGTTCATTTTTAATCCCACTTCTTTACTCTTGTCAGCAAGTTCCTGGATCATACTCTGCAGCTCTGATGGGCTAGTTGCAAAAATGACTACGTCATCAGCAAAACGAAGGTGGGTTAGATAATCTCCATTAATCTTTATCCCCTTGTTTTCCCAGCTCAGTGACTGAAAAACACCCTCCAATGTGGCATTAAAGAGCTTCGGAGATATGGTGTCACCTTGTCTCACTCCCTTTCCAATTTTTATGTGTGTTGTATTTTCAAACAGCCGAATCTTTGCACTTGCATTTTCATAGATGTTATTAATAATATTAATGTATGCATCTTCAATACCGCAGGTTTTCAGAGCCATTGAAACTGCTGATGGTTTCACCGAATCAAAGGCTTTTTCATAATCGATAAAAGCCATGCACAATGGAAGTTCATATTCCCTCGCTCTTTCAATTAGTTCTCTCAGCACATGGATATGATCTATTGTGCTGTAGCCACTCCTGAATCCAGCTTGTTCTCTCGGTTGAGCCATGTCCAGTGTTACCTTCAAGCGGTGTGAAAGAACTTTAGTGAAGATTTTATAAACTACTGATAGGAGGCTGATAGGTCTGTAGTTTCCGAGATCCTCAATGTCACCTTTCTTATGTAGCAGGATCATTGTAGCGGTGTTCCAATCCTCAGGAATCTTTCCTTCATTAAGGCATCGAGTGAAAATTTGGGCGAGTACTGTTTCGATTTCTCCACTTGCTTCTTGTATGATGTCTACAGTAATTCCATCTTCTCCTGGAGCTTTTCCCCGCTTCATGTTCTTGATTGCATGTGCAACTTCTGCTGGAAGGACTGGAGGAACTCTGGTACTGGTATCTTTCATGATGTCTGGAGTGCATGTATCATCCCTTTCATATAATTTGGAGTAGAAATCTTTCACTCTTGTCAAAATTTCGCCTCTATTTCTTGTTACAGAACCATCTTCTTTTCTCAGTGCCATAATCTGTTTTCTTCCCTTACTGAGATGTCCCTTTGCTATCTTTAGGCTTTGGTTGTTTTCAATTGCTTTCCTCACTAGTTCACAGTTGAATTTTCTTACGTCTTCAGTGATACTTTTTCGTACTGTCTTGCATAGCTCTATATATTCCACTTTGGAAGTCGCATCTTCTTTAGTTGTCCTCATCTCTCTTCTTTTTCGCATCAACATTTTCGTTTTTCCTGATAATTTATTTACATGCAACTTGTTCTTAGACCCAGCTAATTTTGTTGCTGTTTCCATAAGAGCTTTGGTTACTTTTCTGTTAACTTCAGAGATGTCCACTTCTTCCGATGTTAGGCCTTCTAAAGCAGAGAACCTGTTCTTCAGTTCCAACTTGAAGGTATTATGGTGTTTTTTAAGGTTGGTTATGTCAATAGATTTTGTTTGTCTTATGAGCTTGTCACGTTCAAGTTTAGTGTTGAGGTGCATCTTACATCTCACCAATCTATGGTCACTACCTGTGTTGAACTTGTTTAGCACACTGCAGTCTTCTATGACGAATTTTTTGTTACACATAATAAAATCAATTTCATTTGTCGTCCCATTTGGATGTCTCCATGTCCATTTCCTGTGTGGCTTTTTCTTGAAGAAGGAGTTCAAGATGAAAAACCCTTCTGCCTCTGCAAACTCAACGAGAGTATTTCCACGCTGGTTTCTGTTGCCGTGACCGAATTTACCTACTGAAGTTTCATTCTGTTGCCGTTGCCCTATTTTTGCATTGAAATCTCCCATAATTATTTTCAAGTGCTGCTTACCTTTATTATTTAGATGACAAATTTCCTCATAAAATTCTTCAATTTCTTCTTCAGGATGACTTGTGGTGGGTGCATAAGTTTGAATAATCTGAGCCTGGTATCTTTTCGAGAGTTGGATAACGAGTCGTGCAGCTCTGTCAGAGGAACTTTCAACTTCTACAACTTTATCCTTCAGTTTCTTGTTTATTATAAATCCAACACCACTAGTTCTGCCAGTATCTGTCCCACGATAGTAGAAGAGATGTCCACTTTTCAGTTCGATGAGATCTTCTCCTTTTCTCCTTACCTCACTTAGCCCCACGATGTCCCACTTGATCCTTTGTAGTTCCTCTTCCAATTCAAGAAGCCTTGAATCAGAAGATAGGGAGCGTCCATTGTACATTGCCAAGGTCAGCATCAGATGGCAGCCTAGTCCGGTCCTCCGGGGATTCTTAGCACCCTCTGCCTTCATGTCGCACTGGCCGCTGCCTTGGCCAGGTACATTCCAGCTGCCGGAGACTGAGGGCCAAGATTTAAGTTGTGGAGTCATTTTGGAGGGGTTTGGCCATAACTCACCACGCTGGCCAAGCGGGTTGGTGAGTGTGGGATAGAATTTCCTCTAATCCCGATGGTATAGTTATACCGCTATTGGCGGTCGTCAGAGCCCCTTTAGTAGGAACAGGATGCACCACGAGAAGGCGGGGTTGACATTTGTCAAGGAGAGGCTGTGATGTTACGCATCACCTGACCTTACATCCCATATATATATATATATATATATATATACTGAAGAGTAAAGCTGAAAACTAAGGAAAAACTTTTGAATTTAAAACGAAAGTTGCAAAATAACCTGAAGATCAAAACGCGCAACGCAGCAGTTATGAAAATTCAGAATTCACATTCTATTAAGAAGAGACCTAAGCAAAAAAAATATATATATATATATATATTTTTGACTCATACCAAGTACAACATAGAAAGGGTTATGTATCTACCGGTGTGAGTAAAAGGAGAAAAGATAAAAAATAAAATAAAACAACTGAATGTAGAAAGTGTCGAGAATACTGAGCCTTGGCTTTATCAAGGACCAGCAAAAACTCTGCATTTTCTCACTTCCACAAAGACCTAGTTGGAAATGGGTTTCTGCAAAGCCATAGATGCAAGTTATAAGCCCACCAAAAATTGTTTTAAAATATATATATATGTCATGACCTCCGCAGAGTTGTATGACCTAGCTTTAGTTAACAATTTAGCTTGCATCCATAACTTTCATGGCCCGACCCATGCTCTTCATCTGTTACTATTAAACAGAAAGAAGAAGATTAAAGAGAACTCAAGTTGTGAGAGTGACATAATAATTAGAAATAATGTTCAGCTATAACGAAATGCCAAGTTCGCCTGAGAGAGAATTTAAACCTGAAAAGCAATGCAAAAGTATTCCAAATTTTTACATTGCAATTAAAAAATGAAATATTAATTATTTAAAACTCAGATTTGTAAAAGAAAACTTGATTCTAAAACCCCTTACTCCACAACTTCTGACAACACAAAAACGAGAATAAATTAAAGACAATAATTAACTAAAGAAATGCTTTGTGAAAGTTATATGACATAAACAATTAGTTGCAATATGTACAAAGTATTTCAGCAGTGCTTTAAGTGCATAATTAAGAAGTTATTAAGAACTTAACTACTTTGAAAATACAGCGCAATGTAAAGGAACTATGCTTGGCCAGCTGCTGGGCCTACGTTTCCTAAAAAACGCGCAAAGTTACCAAGAAAAGAAAGAGACCCGCAAAAAAGTTAACAGACTAGCCAGTGCCTAAATGCTAAAAAGCAAAAAACAACAGAGAAAAAAAGTACAAGAAGTACAAACATTGAACTTATAAAACCTAAAACCCAAAGACAATGAACAGAGCTTACCTCTTATGCAACTAAACTTTCTCCACACAAGAGGAAACATGGCTGACCTTTTCCCCAAACGTCCAAACACCTCTGCCACTCCCTAGTCGCTGGGGGCAGTGTGAGTGGGGCTGGTAGCCTCCTCACACTGAAAGAAACCAACTCGCGGAGATTTTAACCAGAGAAAAAATATATACTTAAGACTGTGGACCTGTATGATCAGAAAGAGCAGAATTAACTCTCCAGAATACATGAGAAATATTATAAAATACACAAGTGGTGTATTTGATAATCTTTGCATGTATTAAATCACCTTAGTGAGCTTCTATAGATTATTCAGAATCTTATTAATTTTAATGTTAGTTTTACTATTTTTTGTATAGCTATTCTAGTGAGTGAATAACTAGTTTTCTTTTTTATTTGTTTTTATTTTCTTTTATAAACAGATTTTTAAGCTTTTTTTGTGATTTTGTCAGTTGTTTTATTTTATTTTTTATCTTTTCTCCTTTTACTCACACCGGTAGATACATAACCTTTTCTATGTTGTACTTGGTATGAGTCAAATATATATATATATATTTTTTTTGCTTAGGTCTCTTCTTAATAGAATATATATCATCATCATCATCATTGTCAACCATTATCAATCCACTGCTGGACGAAGGTCTCCCCAAGTTTCCTCCACAACGGTCTGTCTTGTGCCAGTCTCCTCCATATCACTCCCGCATACTTTCGAATTTCATCCACCCATCTTCCATGTGGTCTTCTTCTGGGTCTTTTCCTGTCCCTTGGAATCCAATCTAACTTTTCGGCTGTCCATCGATGGTCTGTTCGTCTGGCAGTATGTCCAGCCCATTGCCATTTCAGGGATTTAACTCTGATCACGATGTCTTCCACTCTTGTCATTTTTCGGATCCACGAGTTCTTCTTCTTATCTCTCCTGGTTACACCAAGCATGCACCTCACCATGCTTCTTTGAGTTGTCTGCAGCCTTTGTATGTCTCTTTTAGTTAAGGTCCACGTCTCTGCACCATACGTAAGCACTGGAAGGATGCATTGATCAAATCCTTTTCTTTTAAGACATAATGGCATATTGCTCTTGAAAATTATGCTGTTTCTTCCAAAAGCTCTCCAGGCAAGTTTTGTACGCCGATTAATTTCTTCACCAATGTGACCCTCACTTGATATCTGCTGTCCAAGATAAACGTACGTGTCTGTTATCTCCAGCTTTTCTCCATCAATCGATAAATCTTCATTTCTTGTAAAAGCATTGAACATCACTTTTGTCTTCTGAGAGTTCATTTTTAATCCCACTTCTTTACTCTTGTCAGCAAGTTCCTGCATCATACTCTGTAGCTCTGATGGGGTAGTTGCAAAAATGACTATGTCATCAGCAAAACGAAGGTGGGTTAGATAATCTCCATTAATCTTTATGCCTTTGTTTTCCCAGTTCAGTGATTGAAAGACATTTTCCAATGTGGCATTAAGGAGCTTCGGAGATATGGTGTCACCTTGTCTCACTCCTTTTCCAATTTTTATGTGTGTTGTATTTTCAAACACCCGAATCTTTGCACTTGCATTTTCATAGATGTTATTAATAATATTAATGTATGCATCTTCAGTACCGCAGGATTTCAGAGCCATTGCAACTGCTGATGGTTTCACCGAATCAAAGGCTTTTTCATAATCGATAAAAGCCATGCACAATGGAAGTTCATATTCCCTCGCTCTTTCAATTAGTTCTCTCAGTACGTGGATATGATCTATTGTGCTGTAGCCACTCCTGAATCCAGCTTGTTCTCTCGGTTGAGCCATGTCCAGTGTTACCTTCAAGCGGTGTGAAAGAACTTTAGTGAAGATTTTATAAACCACTGATAGGAGGCTGATAGGTCTGTAGTTTCTGAGATCCTCAATGTCACCTGTTTTATGTAGCAAGATCATTATAGCGTTGTTCCAATCCTCAGGAATTTTCCCTTCATTAAGGCATCGAGCGAAAATTTGGGCGAGTACTGTTTCGATTTCTCCACTTGCTTCTTGTATGATGTCTACAGTAATTCCATCTTCTCCTGGAGCTTTTCCCCGCTTCATGTTCTTGATTGCATGTGCAACTTCTGCTGGAAGGACTGGAAGAACTCTGGTACCTTTCATGATGCCTGGAGTACATGTATCATCCCTTTCATATAATTTGGAGTAGAAATCTTTCACTCTTGTCAAAATTTCGCCTCTATTTCTTGTTACAGAACCATCTTCTTTTCTCAGTGCCATAATCTGTTTTTTTCCCTTACTGAGATGTCCCTTTGCTATCTTTAGGCTTTGGTTGTTTTCAATTGCTTTCTTTACTAGTTCACAGTTGAATTTCCTTACGTCTTCAGTGATACTTTTTCGTACTGTCTTGCATAGCTCTATATATTCCACTTTGGAAGTCACATCTTCTTTAGTTGTCCTCATCTCTCTTCTTTTTTGCATCAACATTTTGGTTTTTCCTGATAATTTGTTCACATGCAATTTGTTCTTAGACCCAGCTAATTTTGTTGCTGTTTCCATAAGAGCTTTGGTTACTTTTCTGTTAACTTCAGAAATATCCACTGCTTTCGATGTTAGGCCTTCTAAAGCAGAGAATCTGTTCTTCAGTTCCAATTTGAAGGTATTATGGTGTTTTTTAAGGTTGGTTATGTCAATACATTTTGTTTGTCTTATGAGCTTGCTACGTTCGAGTTTAGTGTTGAGGTGCATCTTACATCTCACCAATCTATGGTCACTGCCTGTGTTGAACTTGTTTAGCACACTGCAGTCTTCTATGACGAATTTTTTGTTACACATAATAAAATCAATTTCACTTGTGGTCCCATTTGGATGTCTCCATGTCCATTTCCTGTGTGGCTTTTTCTTGAAAAAGGAGTTCAAGATGAAAAACCCTTCTGCCTCTGCAAACTCTACGAGAGTATTTCCACGCTGGTTTCTGTTGCCGTGACCGAATTTACCTACTGAAGTTTCATTCTGTTGCCGTTGCCCTATTTTTGCATTGAAATCTCCCATAATTATCTTCAAGTGCTGCTTACCTTTATTATTTAGATCACGAATTTCCTCATAAAATTCTTCAATTTCTTCTTCAGCATGACTTGTGGTGGGTGCATAAGTTTGAATAATCTGAGCCTGGTATCTTCTCGAGAGTTGGATAACGAGTCGTGCAGCTCTGTCAGAGGAACTTTCAACTTCTACAACTTTATCCTTCAGTTTCTTGTTTATTATAAATCCAACACCACTAGTTCTGCCAGTATCTGTCCCACGATAGTAGAAGAGATGTCCACTTTTCAGTTCAATGAGATCTTCTCCTTTTCTCCTTACCTCACTTAGCCCGACGATATCCCACTTGATCCTTTGTAGTTCCTCTTCCATATCAAGAAGCCTTGAATCAGAAGATAGGGAGAGTCAGTTATACGTAGCCAAGGTCAGCATCAGATGGCAGCCTAGTCCGGTCCTCCGGGGATTCTTAGCACCCTCTGCCTTCATGTCGCACTGGCAGCTGCCTTGGCCAGGTACATTCCAGCTGCCGGAGACTGAGGGCCAAGATTTAAGTTGTGAAGTCATTTTGGAGGGGTTTGGCCATAACTCACCAAGCTGGCCAAGCGGGTTGGTGAGTGTGGGATAGCATTTCCTCTAATCCCGATGGTATAGTTATACCGCTATTGGCGGTCGTCAGAGCCCCTTTAGTGGGAACAGGATGTACCACGAGAAGGCGGGGTTGACATTTGTCAAGGAGAGGCTGTGATGTTACGCATCACCTGACCTTACATCCCAGAATATATATATATATACGTACGGAAACAATGCAATTTTTAAGAGCAATATGCCGTTATGTCTTAAAAGAAAAAGCATTTAATCAATGCATCCTTCCAGTGCTTACGTACGGAGCAGAGACGTGGACCTTAACTAAAAATGACATAAAAGATTGCAGACAACTGAAAGAAGCATGGCCAGATGCATGCTTGGTGTAACCAAAAAAGATAAGAGGAACTCGTGGAAAATGACAAGAGCGGAACACATCATGACCAGAGTAAAATCCCTGAAATGGAATTAGGCTGGACATATTTCCAGGAGAACGGATCACCGATGAACAACCGAAATTTTAGACTGGATTCGAAGAGACAGGAAAAGACCCAGAAGAAGACCACATAAGAGATGGGTGGATGAAATTCGAAAGCACGCGGGAGTGACATGGAGAAGATTGGTTCAAGACAGACCGTTGTGGAAGAAACTTTGGGAGACCTTCATCCAGCAGTGGATTTATAATGGTTGACAATGGTGATGATGATGATGATACATATATATACACACACAATCGAGTCACATTATTGTGACCACCTCCTACTTTTAACATCAACAACGCGTAGCCAATGAAAGAATGCACGTGTCGTGAGCTGGCTTGGCGGGTATATAAGGTGTGCTGTAGGCATTCTGAAAACATATCACTCGTTGCTGTCATGGATAAAAGGAGCGATTTATCAGATTTGCAAAAAGGGATGATTATCGGCATTCGGGCTAAGGGTGGCAGTATTTCTGAAACAGCGCAGTTTGTGAACTGTTCGCGTGCTGCTGTGGTTAAAGTGTATCGTGATTGGAGAAATGGCACCATTGCGAATAAGCTTCGTGGAAACTGCGGAGAACCACGTGCCATTGATGTAAAAGGTGAACGTCGGCTGCGAAGGTGCGTGAGAGCCGATCGACACGCTACAGTGGAGCAACTCACTGGCCGAATGAACCAGGGTGCTACCGAAAGTGTATCTAAAACGACAGTTCAGCGAACCTCGCTGCGTATGGAGCTCCAATGCAGACGGATGGTCACTGCACCTATACTAAGGAAGGTGCATCGGCAGAAAAGGCTTACATATGCCCGGCAGTATCGAAATTTGACCTCCGCTAATTGGCAAAGGATTGCCTTCTCCAATGAGTCACGTTTTCTGCTTCATCGAACGGATGGACGTTGGCGTATAAGGCGAGAAACATCGGAGAACAAACACACTTCAACCATTTTTGGAAGAACACAAGCTGGTGGGGGCAGCGTTATTGTCTGGGCAATGTTTTCGTGACATCCCCTGAGTCCACTCATACATGTGGAAGGCACTATGGACCTAATTCGTTATGAATCCATCCTTGCAGACCACGTACACCCATATATGTTGATTGTCTTCCATGGGGGCGGGTGGGATCTTCCAGCACTACAATGCGACGTGTCACACAGCTAGAAATGTCCTAGAGAGGTTGGAAGAGCACGATGAAGACTTCAAAGTACTTCCCTGGCCCCCTAATTCCCCAGACTTAAACCCAATTGAGCATCTGTGGGTCCTTCACCACCTCGATCGTGTTGTTCGCTCTATGGATCCTCCACCACGCACCCTCCAGCAGCTGTCAGATGCACTGCAGTCAGCATGGCTCCATATACCTGTGAACACCTTCCAGCACCTTATTGAGTCCCTCTCAGCCTGTCTAGCTGCTGCCCGCGCTACACACGGAGGTTAATCTGGACATTAGCTGGTGATCACAATAATGTTACTCGACCGTGTATATATACATATATATGATGGCTGTTTTTCTGTTACCTTGCCTTTTAAAATGGTCCGTAAATTTTCGAGGGGGTTAAGGTCTGGACTATTACCGGGCCAGTCAAGCACAGTTATGTTTTCCTCTGCAGGTTGCGCTTTACTGTCTTTGATCTGTGGCATGGATCACCATCATGCATAAAGATTGTGCACCCGTACACTTGCATATACGTTAACAGCTTCTCACGTAACATTTCTACATAAAAAGGACCAGTCATGGTAGTTCCAGTCGGCAAAAAGGATAATGAAGCAGTACCGGTTGTATCACGGTGCTAGCGGTGTATTTTTCATCAAACCTTTTGCCTTTCGGTTGTCGAACATGCGTTTCACGTGATTCAAATTGACGCACAGTTGATTCATCGGGAAAAAGAACTTGGCTCCAGTTTTCAGCAGTTCACGATTGATGACGCTTCGAAAACTGGAGTCTCTTCTTTTTCACGACAGAGGTTAGTCTATAGGTTTACGTGTAGATTTATTAGACTTTAATCCAAAATCTTTGTTAGGACGTCGGAGAGAGAGGGGGGAGGGGGGAGAACAAGCCCGAAAGGGTGGGTGAATATTGCAAAGCGAGCATTGCCTGTTTCATGCTGATACTTCGGTTTTCTTTTCATGATCTGTCAAACGTTGGGCTTTATTTGACTGTTTAAGTATAACTTCGGGGTTTCAAGGCTAAGTCAGGTCACTATGTAGACCTTTTCGTTGATTCTCCGTGCTGTTTTAGTATTCCCGTAATAATATGTAAATAATTGTGTTAATTGTAGTAATATTTCATGTAACAGGTAAAAATGGTAAATAAATAAATAAATAAATAAATAAATAAACAGTGCTGATACCAATATCAGACCCTTTTGAATGTAGAAAGGCCTTGATTTTCTTGCACGAACTCCTCGGAGAGCGCATAACTATTCGCCTTATGGTATTGTTATTAAGTGGGGTTGTTTTCCTTGGACGTCCACTTCTCTTTCGGCTCTAAATTCACCTGTATCTCGGTATTTCATGATCGCATTATGAATAGAGTCTTGCTTATATTCACCTTTCTCCTAATGTCACGTTCCTTCATGATGTAAAGTTACTATTTGTGCCCTCTGAGTAACACTTAATGACGCTTTGTTTGCCCATTTTTCGCTATATAGAAAACACGTACAAAACCTCTCAGCTTGAAAACCAGAAGCAAACTGACGCTCGCACGCTTCCCCCAACTCTATCAACAGCTACCGCTGTAGGATGATGCAACACCGACAGGAAGTTGAGTAATACAGACAGTAGCTGACGCATCCCGCAAAATGAAATTCGGGCTGCGTCACTGGCTTTCCCATATATTGAATTCACAAGGACAATAACTTCGTTGTCTATTCACCATTTTAATCAAATTTAGGAATGGAATCTGTGAGAGACAGAAGTGGTTTAGCATGTTTAAGTTTGTGTATTCTTAAATAAGTAATGATAAATTTCGGTGTTTTTGTCTGTTTCAACATTCCTTAAGTCAAGTTCTCACATGAAACTTATTTCAGTATAATTGCGCCACTCACGAGTGTTCTTTTCCATAAACATCATGCGAGAGTGTACTTAACAAAGTGACTACTCTGAGTATATTGTTACTCTCAGGCAGAATTTCGGTAGTACAGGAAGTGATTACACTAGAGCTGTTTTGTTTTTAACGAACGCGTGACCAGTTGAAGCTTCTCATGAGATGTAAGACAGGACTGATTTCTTCATCTGCAGCAGTTTAAGGAACAAGACATCTCTGAACACCATATCATTTAGGTCTTATCTATTTCGTTTTTCCGCGCCTTTTGTTAGGCAAGATCAAATTAGCTCAAGGTGAGGTGGTAAATATTCCTTTCTGTTTTTCATCACGTTTCGCGAAGCAGCATTCGCTGTTAAAACCTGCTTGTGTTGCAATATTGTTACTGTAGTTCAATTAACAGAACATGAAAGCAGCGAAAACGACCAAACTTTTTATTTGTCGCATATTTTGACATTTTAATTTTTGAAAAATAATTCTCTTTAAAATATTTAATTTGGTGTGCATACCTTGCATGACTGTCGTTCGGAGAAGAAATATGAACATTGCATCGGTCCTTTGTGTACTTAAAAAGAAACTGTATGCAGTAAAATGTTTCAAAAGAAAATTTAACCTCCAACTTCATGGAGGTTAACTTCTGAAACAGCGAAGTTACACATAGAATCATTTTAGTCTGTTCTCAATTTCCTTTAAAAACTAGCAGAAATAAACGGTCTTGAGTTTTCATGCCCTCAAGAAACTTTATTAGAATCATCCCGTGAGAGGTGCGTAAAACTTGAATTACATATGTTTTGTGCTTGTTTCAAAAATTCCTACATTTCGTCTAACTCGATCGTCGTATTTATGAGTTCATTCATTTATCATGATTGCATTTCGATGTCCTGATTAGCGCTTTTACCTTTTCTTTACGTCTTTTTTCGGGGAAAGGAAACAATGATTCCCTGGGCATTTTTAAGTTTTTTTCTTACCTTCTTTGCTTACCAACAATTTTAAAATATGATTGGCTGTTGCTATACCAACCATTTTTTTCTTCAGCATTTAAAAACTTCCTTGAGCATCTGTCCCTTCTATGGGGCCACTGGTTTCCAGAAAAAGAGACAAAAATAGGAAAACACACCACCCACACCTCATCCGGGACTCGAGTCCTGGCCCTACGCAGGCGATTAGCCAGTAACCCGCTCCCCTGGCAACTTGGCCACCGGGGAGGCGCCAGATAGGGAAGGCACCCGGTGGCACTCATTCAATGTGCAAAATGTTCAGATATACCGTTCGCATAACCTACACAATATAGAAAAAAGACAAAGGGAAAGAATCCAAAGCCGTCCCTTTGCGTGAGGAAACATGACCCTTTGACACTGAGCCCCGAGTAAAACCATAAATTGGTACACGTAGCATGTAAACAACGAGTCAGAGACTCACGCAGACTACAAGAGATCTCTGACAGCAACTGAGACGTATAGCTCAAATGGAGCAATCAAAGCAATGACTGGAGGTGCAGGAAGAATGAAAGTTCTATGGTCTGATGATTCCCGATTTAAGCTGTTCCCTATCGATTGAAAAGTATACATACAGGGAATCACATGAAACAATGAAGGTATCTCTTTGCAAACCGACAGTTTATAATTATTGAAAGGAACTGATAGTATCTTCAATGATATCATCACATGATATGACTACTACACAAATGTTTAATTATCCTTTATTATGAAAGATATGAACATCATGTTGTAACTGGCAAGATAGTACATGAATTAAGAGATTTCTACGCACAAGTTTTTGATTTCATGTATTTAAAGAATGGGAAAAAAATTATTTTCCCTATGATATTTAAAAACAAAAGAAGGTATTAAGGTAAACCAAAGTGTGAAATCACAAGTTTGTCCATGGCGGAGATCGAATCGGCGCCCCGTCACTCCGGAATAAGTTGCTCTCCCAACTAAGCTACACGGACGGATTATATTGCTGCAGATTTCTCGTCTTGACACGTGCTTTACCTGCACGTTCGGACGCTAATGTGAAAACACAAATTTGTCAGTGACAAAGATCGAAGCTGCGCCTCCTCACTCCGGAGTAAGTTTCTCTCCCAATTAAGCTACACGGACGAATTATATTGCTTCAGATTTGTCGTCTTGACACGTGCTTTACCTCTGTAGTACATCACAAAAGGTTACGGCAATTTTGTTGCATTTACCAAAACCAAAGTGAAACTTGCATACCTATAGCATTATCTTTCAATGTACTGTAGTTTCCCTGCAGTTACACACAGTTTTTGTAACGGCCCACAAGCTTTTTGATCCTACCGGAGGAGGTTTTCGGCTGTCCCTGAAGCTATGTATGTATCGCTTTTTTCACCTCTTCATCACTACCAAACTTCCAAACACGTAAGCCTTTTTTAAGCGGATCGAAGAGATCAAAATCGATTGATGTGAGTTCCGTGCTCTAAGATGGGTACAGAAGAACTTCTAACTTGAGGTTTCGAATTGTTGCAAAGATTACAGTCTTTGTACGGGTGCAATACTAGTGCAGAAAGACTGTTTGGCAAAATCCTACTTTGTTTGCGAATTGAAGGTTTCAACTCGTTTTTAAGCGTTGCTGAATATATTGCACTCTTTACAGATTTTGTTTTCGAAGTTTAACGACACCTTGAGCAACTCTAAGGGTTATAAGTAGTTGCCTGTCCCTAATTTGGGCCACTAGTTCCAGGGAAAGGAGAGAGCCAGTGCCCGTAAGACATATTCACCACTCATGACTCACCTAGGACTCGAGGCCGGGCCAATCCGACAAGCGATCAGAATTCAAATGGTATTTATTGAGAAACAAATATATACAAGTATTTACAATCACCGGGTTGTCGTCGCACGTTGGCGATCCTATCATGCTTTTCACTTCACAAAGCAATTCACAGAAGTAACAAAAAAGTGACGCAAATATAGGACTGCTCATAAAAGTCAATGAAAGTCAGTCGGGGAATGTTCAAATTTCGGAGGAACAAAACACAAAGGGATCAATTGTTGAAGAAATGTAGGAAAATTACTGATGAAGAAGGAGAAAAAAGTCAGCTTGATGTTGGGTGCCGGCTTCGCAGAAAAAGTCTGTCGTGGAAAGCGCTATGATTCACTGGGAAGAAAGGAGCTCATCATAGGAAGACGCAAAAAGTTCAGCGATGACTACGCACAACACGATGCGACACTGTTAACACAACATGAGGCATCCTCATCACGAGAAAGAAACACTAGTCACACTTCCTGGTGATGAAAGAAAAAAAACACAATAAGCAGATACTACAAAAAGACGTTCTTAACAAAAAAATCCTTGGTTCCCGCAAAAAAAGAAAAAAATGGTGAGCCCTTCCATTTGTATAGACAAAAGAAGAGCGTTGATACGTTGCTACCGGCGAATTTTGCCTGTAGCAGCTAAACAAAAGAATAAATGATTTGTATAAAAACAGAGCATCATTGGGGTGGTTGAAGATGTTCTGCAAGTTTAGGCATGAGAACCTTAAGCATATATTTTGTCCTTCTACCATATTGGATGTCCCAAGACGGCAGAGAGACATTACTAAAGACTTCCTCGAGCGCTGCGAGTTGTTGAACCATTTCGGGAAGGCACTGTAAATTCCTCCGCACACATGGTATTTGCATAATGTTGCTCTTTTTCGGACACTGATAGAAAGATATTAATTCAGGAAGAGTAAATGGCGAATTGGGGATAGTGCTGTCCTGGAAAACTTCTGGAAAGTCAAGAAAGGTGTGGGGAGGGGGGCATTCACCTTCTGAAGAAGACTGAGATTCACTATCATGGACAGTTTCCATGCTTTCTTCTGCCGAATCGGTAAGGATGCCATAGGTGTTGGATGTGGAAACAGCGTATTGACTGTCCTGGCTAGGTGAAGAAGAAGAACGTCGAGAGTTCGGGGTTAAAGTGCGTTTCTTTTGTCGTAAACTAAAACGAGAAAACGCACGAATACATCGTGGTGAAGCTGGGGAAATAGAGCGTGCGTTTATTAGCTGTCTGAGACTGGGTGGTCTGTTGAGGTGGTAGCAGATGTGGAAAATTTGAAGTGTCCATATCAAGGGGATTATGTAAACCCACTGTAGTAGAGGTCAAAGTAGGACATGGTCGAACATCATCAAATTGACGAGATCTAGGATCTGAAGCAACAGGGTTACCAGTAGAAGTAGAGTCTGTAGAAGGTATTACAAGGGATTTTCCTACAGTTCCTGGTTGAACAACAAATAAAGCCGATGAAGGTTCCTGTATGCTGGAAATAGAAGTAGCAGCGGCAGCAGAACTGTCCTGTAGAACACGATGTGGGCATTCAGACACGACGTGCCCTTCAGCTTTGCACTTAAAGCACTGGAAAACCCGCAAACACATTAAAAACGAATGTGCGGGTGCCAATGCTGAGTTCCATGGATGTGGGACGTTCAACAATAGCTTTATCACTAGGGAATATGATACGGTACTGTCGACGTCCTCCTTGTACTGAACTGTAGTGCGAGTCGCGACCTAAAGCTGTGTTTTGGTGAAAAAAAATATTTGAATTTAATTCATTTTGAGTATATTGAATTGGATTGATATTTATTAATCGCGTTATATTTATGCCGGTATTGAAATCCATATGGAAACCATAGAAAAGTTAAATTTGGGAGATGGGTGGATGCATTTCGAAACAAAAATATTTTCTAAGTACTAGAAAAGGCCATGAACATCCTAAACAAAAATGCATCTGAAAATTTACATTCCACAAGAAGTTATTGGAAAGTTTGCGTTGTTTGTGTTCAAGCAGAGTTGAGTCACCTGAAAGTGCAAAAATAAGTGGATATTGTTGCATGTGTATGAAAATATGTCACTATAAGTCATACGATAAAATGTACTCGTTCAATAACAACTTGCGGAGGCGGTGAAAGTCAATTTAAATAGGTTAGGACAAAAATTGCAGTTATGAAAAACCTTAGAAAATCAGGATTCGGATCGATAGCCTTAGTCAAGCTAAGGGGGAGTACATGGGACCAAGTCATGGAAGACAACAGCACACAAAAACTTTTACACTGCACTCATTTTGAACTTTTTTTTGAAAGGCTACTGCCTGTATTTATTATTTTTCTTTAAAAACTTAACCAGTTAATTTTAATGGACAAACAGATGGTATTTCCTTTTTTTCTTGTTTGCTTAAACACAGCAGTATAAAACAGAATCTCAATTTACTTTCTATTTCTATTTGGCCACTGGCCTTATGAACAGCACAACTTTACATATTTCAACACAGTTGGTTTGAACACTAGGCATGCATCCAAAATTATACCATGATTCACATAGCTTAAAAAAAAAATACTGGATTATTTTTAATTCTACAAGGTGGACAAATTCTGTTCTTTTGAAACGTACTCTCTTCTCTCTCACCCAGTTAGCTCAATGACCAATTTACAATTTTACACTTATTGATTTAAATTTAAACAATCTTAGCAAACTCCGCAATCTCCCAGACCAGATTCAAAGACTTCAATTAAATTTACAGTTATTTTAAGAGAGACAAATTATACTTTAACAAATCTACTATCAGCAAGTAAACAAACCAAGTAAATTATCCTCAAAACAGAATTTACACTGAGCACAAGCATTAATTAACATTACATAACCTATAGAACTACCCTGAATGAACCTACTTCACTTATAAAGAAACCTCACTAACTAATCTTAAAAATTATCACTATTCATAACATCAACATAATTCAGAAATTCAAACAATCTTCTTGCACTAGCTTGCTCATAAAAATCACCTCACTCTGCACTTCACATAATAGCTCAGGATACTTAATAACTCTATACTGTAAACAAAAGCTCAAAATACCAATTAACTAAATTTCCAAACTAAATATCAAGTTCACTAACACCAACAACCAGAATTTAGAATTTACATCCCTAGCACTACAGCAAATCATAAACAAATAAATTTAGATACTTTAAATCACCAAACAAACTTAAATTGAACACCTGCAGTGAATTACTGAGGTAGCGGTGAGGCAAATACTCTCAGTTCAGACACTACCCTGGGTTTTGAGAACCAACACAGGAAGAAAATACCAAGTCAGGCTGAAGGCGTGAAATTGGGTCGTGAATCCACTTTCAGCCTATGCAAAGGGAAAGAAAAAAATCCTCAAGTGTGACACATCATCATCAGGCACAGAATTTCCTCTAACATGATCTCACCACATTTCTTGAAGCAACGCTCGACCGACCCTCGCTGGCAGTACATATCTCCGTGAGCAGCGAAACTACTGGGGGGTTTGAAGACAAGTTTTCCCCAAAAAACCACGTCTTCAAGGATCTCCCCTTTTCGAACCAATGCATGATCCCACCTTGATCAACCACGCCTGCAAGAGCCTGTCGTACTTCAACCCTAAATACTCCAGGCACATCTGGCCCAGAACTAACACAACTATATCTCAGGAACAATTCACTTATCTCTGTATATATCCCAAGAAATTCTAAATCACAATATCCACATATATCCCAGGAAAATTCACTTATCTCTCTATATCCCAAGAAATCCTAAATCACTATATCCACATATATCCCAGGAAAATTCACTTATCTCTCTATATCCCAAGAAATCCTAAATCACTATATCCACATATATCCCAGGAAAATTCACTTATCTCTATATCCCAAGAAATCCTAAATCACTATATCCACATATATCCCAGGAAAAATTCACTTATCTCTCTATATCCCAAGAAATCCTAAATCACTATATCCACATATATCCCAGGAAAAATTCACTTATCTCTCTATATCCCAAGAAATCCTAAATCACTATATCCACATATATCCCAGGAAAAATCACTAGCAAGGAAATTCTTCTGCACCATGGCAATGCGCAGGTCCACTTCAGACAATACACTGACCATTTACATAACCCACTAAATATTTTCACCTTATTGAAAATTAAAATTACACTTAGACTTTTAACCTTATAGTAAAAACAAGAAAATTTAGGCCAAAGAAAAGAACAATTAATACTGGAACTGGTGAGCAAAAGTGTGTCTTCTCAACCCATGATGTTCATTCTTTTTGTGAAATACTAAACTTGAGAACAAAAAAAATACTTTAACTTCTATTCTGCACATATCGCATCCTGGTGAAAATTCCCTACTCAGAGCCCTCTGCCCTAGGACAAGTTCCCTGCTTGCCCTAAGATCACCCCTTTCCAATGGGAGATTAACACTCATCTGGAGCATGTAAAATACTGGTCCTCAATTAACACTCCTACCATCTCAATTTCGACACTCAACACTCCAAGAATGTAAACAGCACTTTAGGTTTCCAATTTCATCACACTATAATATGTTCCCAAAATTCCAATATAAATCATCCCATAATTTATCTTCACTCAAAAAAAAATAACTCAACGCTGTAAAAAGGCTAGAGAAAAAAAATGTTTACAATTATTTTATCACCCACGACATCACAATAACACTGCTTTTCAATTATCACATGCCCAACTAAACTATTATCGATGCACCAAAATTCACTGTGCCCAACTATTAAAATAAATTTTTCCGATACATCAAAATTTACTGGCCTGGGAAGTTGCTAAAATACCAGACATGACAGCACAAAAAAAACATAAATGAAAGCATTTTCAACTCCCCTCTCTTTTTTTCTTTCTTTTTTTTTCTGAATTCGTACCTGAGTAACTAATACATTTTAATTTTGAAAGCTGAACGACGACACAGCCAAAATCAGAGGGAAAAAAAACTTGCTCTTTTTCTTTTTGTTTCTTATGCTCAGCTCGAAGTTTAGGTACCCTGCGTGGGATGTTATATATCAATACAAAAAGATATGAACTAAAACATTACCTTCGAGCTGGCGTTCTTTTTTTTTCCTTTCTGTTTTCAATACAATTTACAGTCCTGGCACAACCACATTCTCGTTGGACTTTCTTTTTCTTCCTCCCAGTTCCCTTCCTTAAACGGTTAGTAGCAGAGGTAACCATTTCCGAAACCTCGGGATGAGATGGAACCTTTGAGGCAGGCCTCCTTTTCGGAGTAGCAGCCGAGTTGGGAGCGGTAGAGGCTGGGCCCACTCTTCCAGGGGTTTCCATAAGGGAGAAGGCATGTCCTCCTTCAGCCAAGAATCCTCCATTAACGACAATGTCCCAGCCTGCCGCCATTTTGTTCCTCAGGGCGAGGTTCCCGGCCGGCGGAATGCCGCTTTAACTGCGTTCTACATCGTAAAAATTTTTCAATCGTCAGCCCAGATCCAGAGTGTCTCCTTGTGGTGGACTGGTGGTCAGCAAAATGCTGCCATGGAAAAAACTCTTTTTTCTCTGTGGTTCTCTCCCGCCAAAAGGCGAGGAGAAAAAAAACTCCGCCGTCCCCTCTTTCTCTGACGTCCAGCAACAAGACAAGAGCAAAAGTGACTCTCAACGGATAAAAACTCTGGGGGTGCTTGAAACCGCTGACCCCTCTCATTGGTCGAAACTTCAGCCTAGCAACTCACGGCTTCCCAACGGACTTTTCACTCCCACGCCTCGAGTGACCTCTGACCTTCACACGTGTAGACCAAGCTCTTCTTTTTGACCCTGGGGTCTAAAAATAGATTTCGTTGCTGAATTCCTTACCCCAAAAGACGAAAAGATGTTACACTTTTGGGCGACTTCTCGCTTGGAAACAGGAACGCAAAAAAAAATGGCGGATTCTTGCTTTGCAGAAAATCACTAATTTTAATTTTTTTTTTCTTTTCTCTCGTTCCGTGATGTGAAAGTAAAATTAATTTTGATTCTCTGAGCTGCACACCTACTCGCCTTTTCCTATCGCGATATAAGAACCGATAAAATAATTATTTTCAAAACCCCAAAGTCAGTTAAATCAAATATTATTCTTTTTTTTTTCTTTTTTTCTTTCTCCAACATGAAATTTTGTTTTCCTGTTTGTGATTAAGACAAGCGAATTTTGCGCATGAATTCCCCTGCCTTTCAACCAGGAATTTTCTTCTAACGTATGTCATGGAAGAAAATTTTTGCATTAATTAATCTCCGATAAACCAACAGAAAGATTGATCAGGTCTCTCTGAAATTCACCAGAGGTTAAAATTTTCGCCATGACAGCTGGAAGAATTTTCGTTTTACCAATCACTCGTCCAAAAGGCCATAGTGCTTTAATTAGTATTGAATCCGGGAGGGTTGTCTGCACCTGCGGGAGGGTAACAGTAATAGGCCTATGTGAAGCAAGAATAGGTTGCAAATGAAAATGTCTAATTTCAATTCCTGACTGAAGAATTTTATCAACAGTAGTGTGGTCTGTAAACTGCACTATAATTCCCCCTCCCATACGAATAATAGGCACTATCTGTTTTTCGGGAACAACTTTATAAACAGCATCTAGATAAAGTGGGAGGGTGTCGGGCAACGATTGAAAAAAGACACTAAGAAGTAATGCAGAGTTATAATGCTTACCTTCATGAGATTCTTCAGGAACCAAAATCTTCAATACTTTATCCACTCTGGTTAGTTCAATGTTAACACAAATTGAATTCGTAATCCGCTGAGATGAGCCACCAACAACAGGCGCAAACGCAAGCGGGGGTGGAGGTGGGCACATATCAGTAGCCCTAACACTAGAGTTGGTTCCATCGGTATATGGGACGTTGCTTGTAGAAGACATAGTAGAGATATCAGAAAACACAGCTGAAGATGCAGGCACATTCAATGCTGATGAAAACGATATCGTAGAAACTGACGACGAAGAAGAATCATGTGAAGCGGTAGAAACGATAGCAGAAGTTGCGGCCATCTCGACCACGAACTCTAACGTGAGCGAGTGCTGCACCTAGCAACACTCAAAAAGATAAAACCACAAACCTGTGGCTGTCCACAATCACTGCTTGTGAAGTGGAAAGGAGTGTAGAAAACAACAAATCGGTACCACGAGCACTTAAACCAACACAAAAATTCAAAAGGGCAAGCAAGAATCGACTATCACTCTGGAGCTCTACGAATATGCGACTTGTCCTTATCAGAAGCCAGCTCTTAGACCACTGCGCCAACTGGGCGTCTTTAACAGTTTGTCCGTGTTCCAGAAAAAAGTTCCAAAATAGGCCTATGCATATTCCAAAATAAGGTTAGTAAGAACTTCTTTTTGCTGGGAATGAAGAGCTTTTCCACTTCATAATTTGTCTCTCGCTTTCAGGGTCAAAACGATGCACCCAGGTCTCATCCCCAGTGACATCGTTTTCCAGTAACCTGTTTCTTCATAACGATGAGAAAACTGGATGAAAGTCTTCATATGCTGTTGTTTGTGTTGATTGGTTAATTGTTTTGGGGCTCACCTGGCACACACCTTCCGGTATGCTAAGTCATCGTGCGCGAATGCTTAAGCAGAGCCGTAATTTATGTCCAGCACATCAGCCACAGCAAAAACAGTAATCCATCGGTATTCGTAAATGAGGGAGTTTACTCGATCTACATGGTCTTGAGTTCGCGATGTTGATGGGCCCCTTCTCTCTGATTGACCTTCGTCAGCCGCACTTGTTCTGCCAGATTTCAACTTTTCTACATGTTTATATAAACTTTTCTCTGGCCCACACTTTTATTTCTGTGCTGCCAATCTTCTGTACATTTTAGACAGCTTGACCACTTCTGCCCAAAGAAAGCTTATTACGGCACGCTGTTCAAAAGCGGTGCACTCGGGAAGAGGAGATTTCATATTTACACTCTCACCGGCTCAGCCAGACTGACTAGCCATCTTGTCTAACTATTTTAATGGCGTGTTAATGTTGGTCAGTTGCGGTATCAGTTAAATTCACAAAGTGCCATTACTGTTTCATTTGTACGTTAATTCGTATAATTCTGGAAGAAAACTGTTTCGAGGTAGCGTTTAAATGCGCTACGCCGAATAGTATCGTTGAAGTGGAATACTATTTTTTTTTCGCAAATAAGCACGTGTTGCAGATGCACCGCAATACAAAAGGTGGCGATAAAGTGACCTCATCTTGCTTTCATCTAAAAGGAATTTATTAATTAAGTTAAAACAAAGATGCGTTTTGTTCCCTAAGAAGTTATAAAGTAGTTTTCCTGCAAAGGAAAAGAACGCAAATCAATTTTAAATGGAATCGTGACTGGAATAACTAATTTCCAAAATTCAGTTCTGACCAAATTTTAATCAGAATATAAACCAAAAATAATTATAAATGTGCGAGTCCTTGGGTTTAATTTTCAACTGAGATATACACTATGTTGACAAAAGTCATCGGACACCTAGAAGAGAAACACAACATAGCGTTTATTGACATACATTAGTACGGTGTCGGTCCAGCTTTGGCATTAATGCATTCACTGACCCTTCGAGACATGCTTTCGACAAGGTTTTGGAACACAGCGATTGGTATGCGCTTCCATTCAGTACACAATGCTGCCGGTAACTGTTGCTTAGTAGTAGGCCTTGGTTCCAAACTTCTTATGCGGCGCTCTAATTCATCCCATAGGTGCTCTACGGGAATAATATCAGGGCTCTATGCTGGCCAGTCCACACACGATACGGAATTATCGATAAACCACGCCGTAACAGTCCTTGCTTTATGGATCGGTGCATTATTCTGCTGGTGCCAACAAGACTCGGTTCCATAGTATTGCCACAGAGTTGGTAGAGCATAATTGTCTAGAATATCGAGGTAGACGTGCTGGTTAACAGGTTTGCCACGATAACCAATGGGCCGGGACCATACCACAAAAAATATCCCCACACGAGTACACTGCCAGCTCCAAACTTAACCGTCGGTACAGTACCTGAAAAATGCAGAACATGTCATACTTTTTGCTCTCCATTCTAACAGCTTTACGATTAATTGCCCTAAACGTTTTGTGCTTTATTTTCCACGAAGTTCATCACTTCTCTGAAGATGGTGTTTCAGGTATCTATACTGAATTTAGTACATGCTTTTATAGCGAATGAGCCCGTTTCTGCCTGTGATGAGATTCGAAGTCGCATCTTCCTTCTCCGGAGTTCGATCTTCTACCGCTTGAACTACACAGACGAAGGCTTATCGCTGCAACTTGACATTCTGACACGTACGTCACCTTTGAGGTAGTACGTGACATACACTGAAGTGCCAGGAAAACTGGTACACCAGTCTAATACTTGGTAAGTCCCCACGGGAGCGCAGGACTGCAGAAATACGACGGGGCATGGACTCCACTAGCTTCTGGAAATATGCTGTAGGCAATGCACACCATACTTCCTGCAGAGCGTTCCACAATTCGTTTGTATTCCGAAGTCTCGGATTCCTGTGTTCGATAGAGCGTTGCATGGCATCCCAAATGTGTTCTATCACGTTCAGATCTGGGGACATGGCAACACCCCAAACTCAGATGAATGCTCCTCTAACCATAATGAATCTTCCCGACACTTGCATTGTCTTGCTGGAACAGGTAACCCATCAGCATGAATGCAGGACATGAACAGGTGTACCTCGTCAGAAAGGATGCGCACATAGCGTTGGTCGGTCACAGACGTTTGTAGACGTACCAGGGGTCTCAGTGAAGTCCAGTTAAACACACCCCATACCATTACGGACCCCCTCCCCTCCCACCAGCCAGCACAGTTCCCTGTTGACAGGCGGGATCCATGGCTTCATGGGATTCGCGCCACACACGAATCTTTCCATCTGCCCGATACAGTTGGAAACGCGACTCGTCAGACCAGGCTACTTGTTTCCAGTCATCAAGTGTCCAATGGCGGGGTTGCCGTGCCCAAGCGAGGCGCATAGCTCTGTGTCGTGCACTCATCAAGGGGACTAGAGTTGGGTGTCGGCTCCCAAAGCCCATATCGTGCAGGGTACGTTGCACAGTCCGGACGCTGATGCTTGTTGAGGCTCCAGCATTGAATTCTGATGATACCTGCGAGAGTATTGCACGCTTATCGTGTGAAACGATTCTTGACAGCCGATGACGGTCACGTTCACCTAATGTCTTTTTACGGCCACACTGGTATCGTAGGTTGGAGGTTTTTCCGGAATTCTTGTTGTCACGGTACACCCTTGCAATGGTCGTCCGTGAAAATCTGAATTTCGTTTCTACCTCCGAAATACTATGGCCCATCTCATGAGCGCCAACTATGACACCGCGTTGAAAATCGCTTAAATCGTTATTACTTGTCATTCTCATGCCGAAAACATCTCTGACAGCTGGCAAAGGATGTCTATCACTTTATATATGCACTGGCAAACGCAACCGAGTACGCGCATAGGTGACGTTGCTATGTATTTTGCATAAGCTTGTCTGTACCAGTTTTTCTGGCACTTCAGTGTATATCTCCCTCCTTGAGAAAGGCAAGTGCACGAAACCGCTGGTTATTTCTGGTCAGCCGACTAACCATGCTCGAAGGAACTCTGTGTAGAAGAAGGAATTCTGATTAATTCCAGACGACGCATGAAAGAAGCATCACACATTTTTCAAAGCGCAGGAGACGAAATTCTGATTAATTCCAGACGACGCATGGAAGGAGAATCACACAATTTTCGAAGCGCAGGAGGAGGAATTCTGATTAATTCCAGACGACGCATGGAAGAAGGATCACACATTTTTCGAAGCACAAAAGAAGGAATTCTCATTAAATTCAGACGACGTGTGGAAGAAGAATATCACATTCAGAATTAGTTGCCGTGCACCACTCGAATAATCCAACAATAATCGGCACTGTCACTGCACGATTTAAAGTCCAATTTAACAAGATCACATTAAAGGTTTATTAAATTAAAATATATTATTATTTACAAGTTAAATTCTACTAGAACTTTCGGACCGTCAACCGTGCCCATCTTCAGGTAAAATGTAAGTGAAGTATACAGACAGCAGTGACTTATATACAGTTGGTTGGTGACGTAAAAAGTCATTCAAGCGCATGCTCAAAGAGTTACAATTTTACGGGATTGGGATGGGTAACTCCACTTCCTATGGCAATGTTGAGATGTCGTCGTCGTCAATTATGGGGCCTTGTAGTGTTCCTTCGATGAGGGATTTCTACGGTTGTAGCACTAAATAAGGCGAATTCTCATTACAACATTTATCGCCAAAGGTAGAGATGTACAAACTCTCGGCAAAAAGAGTTGAGGCTTTGGTCTTTTGTCTACCCAATATTGAAGCTTCATTCCATATTGGCGTATATGAGCCTTCTGTTGTGAGTCGAGAGAGGGAGGTAGTTGTTGAATGGTTTCTAACGTTATATTTATATATATATTTGCAGAAAATATGACTTGGATTTCGGGGAAACCACTTCTAATCTGTTTTCAATTATTACAAAAGATCGGGACTCGATTGACGACATCAATAAATCTGGTATATATTGTATACCATTGGAAAGCTACGGCCCAGCAGATAAACCCCAAGTTTACATAGGATGAACTTTACGTGACCTGGGTGTAAGAATAAATGAACATAAAAATAACGTTAGAAACCATTCAACAACTACCTCATTCTCTCGAATTACAAGGGAAGGCTCATATACGCCAATATAGAATGAAGCTTCACTATTTGGTAGTCAAAAGACCAAGGCCTCAACCCTTTTTGCCGAGAGTTTGTACATCTCTGCCTTTGGTGATAAATGTTGTAATGAGAATACGCCTTATTTAGTGCCACAACCGTGGAAACCCCTCAGCGAAGGAACACTACAAGACACCATAATTGACGACGAGGACATCCCAACATTGCCAAAGGAAGTGGAGTTTCCGATCCCAATTCTTAAGACTCTAACTCTTTGAGCATGCGATTGGATTACTCTTTACGTCACTAACCAACTATATATAAGTCCCTGCTGTCTGTATACTTTCCTTATGGGCCGCGAATGGTCTAGTGGTAAACATTCGTGACTTCCACGGAGAAACCCCAGGTTCGATCCCAGGCAGGTACGAATGCTCGAACCACTAAACATCCGCCGAGTACCCGGGGTGTACCAATGGTTCGACGTTAAGCCATCGGATCCCGGGTACTAGCGAACCACTAAATATCCGCCTAGTTAAGCCAACGGACCCCGGGTGGAACGCTCGAACCATTAAATATCCCCCGAGTACCCCCAGTACCCGGGTCCGATGTTAAGCTGTTGGACCCCGGGTACTGGCCCCCCGGTAATAAATAAAGGCGTCTTCCTCCCCTTTCTACCTCGCTCCCGTGTCCCTTTACTATCGGACACCGTAGCCCAAAACTCCTACCTTCCTATTTCTAAGGGTTGCTTAGACCTGGAGTTAGACCCTACCTTCCTAAAATCCTCTACATATGATCTAATCTGATCCGATACTTCCCTTACATTTTACCTGAAGATGGGCACGTTTGACGGCCCGAAAGATCTAGTAGATTTTAACTTGTAAATAATGAATTTTAATGTAATAAACCTTTAATGTGATCTTGTTAAATTGGATTTTAAATCGTGCAGTGACAGTGTCGATTACTGTTGGCATCTCACATTTTTCGAAGCGCAGAAGAAGGAATTCTCATTAATTCCAGACGACGTGTGGAAGAAGTATCACCCATTTTTTCCTCGAACCTCGAGGCCAGTAGATTCATTTTACATTCGGAAGCCAAGACAGCTTTGAAGCCCAAATTTGAGGATAATGGGATTCGAACCATCAGCTTCCTCCTCCGGAGACGGATATTCTACCTCTTGAATTACACCGACGAAGATTTATCGCTGCAGCTTGCCGTATTAACATTTGCGTCACCTCTGAGGTAGGAAACTTACACTTTATTTTAGAAAAAATAAACAGCTATTTTTTTTTCTTGGGTGTAAAACAAACGACGAGTTATGCCACTGATGCGCAGATGAAAAAAAAAGTAGATCGGAAACAGTTTCAGATTTCAATTATGAACACTGACAGAGCTGTAACACAGATACAATGGATGTGCACCAGTACGTGGCTTTGTATGCTCGACAAATAATGAACGCTTAAGTTATTTATCAAAAATGAGCTTGCGTCGGACAAATGTGGCTACCCACTTGCACCCATCTTTAATGCAGTGTTATCCAGCACAAAGTACGCATTAACTCTCCTTACACAGGATCGAATCTACTGCCATTGTTTTCATGATGTCTTTCCTTCATTTTATTTCTCTTTCTTTTTCACGTTTAGCTTTCTTTCGTGTTAGTGTCAAGTTCGATTTCATATAATCATAACCACTTTCTCCAAGTATCAGTGTCGTTATCTAAATCTTCTTTTAAAGCCCATGTACTTCCGCTTCCGGGAACCCCGCATCTAACACTGATGACAAAAAGATTGAAGATCAGAAACTAAATGTCACGAAAAGCGCGAAGCAAACAAAAATATAATAGTAAAAAAGCGCTGCGTATTGAAAATGACCGTGATTGCCGGGAATCAAGAGGTACACCTGGTAATCCTTTCGACACGCTCTACTTCTTTGCTTTCCTTGCTTAATATTATACTCAAGAAACTTGTATTTGAACACTTCATCTCTCTGTTCTGTTGTGTGCATTTTTTTTCGTATCAAGTAAATAAGTGGTGTCCGTGTCTTTCTGTGGACTTTGTCTACTTAACTGTAAAACGATATTTTCAGCAACCGATAGAGATGATGTGGCAGTACTTTAAAAAGATGAAAGATTTGCTGTAATGCCATTTTTGACCTCACAGGTCACGGAAAGGAACGCAAAGAGTGGAAATCGCATAGCTGTTTTTGTCAAGTTTTTTTTCTTTTGCGCGTGTATGTGATTTGCCCAGCTGCAACAAACCTACTGTTGCAAAGCATTACTAACGACAAAATGAAATTGCATTTACGCGTTCGTTTGCCCGAATTCAGGAAACACCGTAAAAACCATAGAATCTTTAATGGCCAGAAATTTTAGGAATTTTCCAGCTTTTTATCCAAAATAACAGGAAAGATTTTGGAAAAGCTGATCTGAGAAACATATCTGTATCTATGTTTCTTGGTTTCCAAAGTTTCATTTCATGCCACTAAAAAAAGAAACATATAGCTGGTGTGACGTATATTCTAAATTAACTTTCATTTTTAGTTCCTTTTCCTATGTAAATTTGAGCTTGTTATCCGTTATACTTCCAAACTTAACGTTACATCTTCTCTCTCACGAGAATACTGTTGGCAACACATTTGAGGTCAGAGAGAAAGGGGCGTATAAATGTGATAAGAACGATAGATAAAAAGGACGATACGACAGTTGCTCGTGTGGATGTGTGTGTGTGTGTGTGTGTAGACGTTCGATTGTTAAGTTAAATGTGAAATTAACAATTTTAGTGCCATGTTGTGGAGTTCTATTGAATTATTGCTGGAATAAAGAAAGAATTACCGTAAGTTGACTTCTGTTTATATTTCGTCTGGCCGTAAAAGCTTAATTAGGAACTATTGCATCGTACTCTTATTTAGTTCAACATTCTTTAGTCATGGTTTAGACATAACGTAAAACCAATCTTGCTCACGAAAAAGACATTACGGTATACTGGTTTTTATACCAATGCTGATATTGCAGTCCAACAATCAAAAGTCGTATGTTATGTATGATCATTTTAATGACCTTAATTTCACACGAAATTCAGTAAGGTTGTCAATATTATTTAAGATAATTATTATAGTATAACCTTAATTGAACATAAAGCCGCCTCGGAGGCGAAGGCTTAAGACAATTCGTCCGAGATGGTTCCGGGTTAGAATCCCGGTGAGATATGGATGTTGTGTTTGTCTTACAGCACTGACTCTCTCTCTTCTCTGGAACTAGTGATCTTAAATTAGGGACTGACGCCTGCTCATAGAATATCGACTTGCTCACGGTGGTGGTTAAAACCTCAAGCCAAAAAAAAAAAGGCACATAAAAAATGTGAAAAGCTGTAAAGTCGTAAATATTAAGTATGTTACGGTATGTGGTTGATTTCTTGAAATATTTTGCAAAAGCGAGTTCGCAAACCTTAAAAAACTAGTAACATCAAGATATTTCTTCCTTTTTTTTTTTTTTTACATTTTTGATGAAAGAAACTGTAAAATAAAATAAATAATGAAGAATATTTTACCAGGAGAAATATTGCTTCCTTGATCTTGAAGATGAATCAATATATTTGAATTGAGCATTGCATTCCCCCAGTACTATAATTTTTCACTGCTAATTAATTTCAGATGACGATCAGGTTCAGAATTGAGATTTGAACAATATTTCAATTAAGTAGTGAAGAACAGATTTATAAATCACAGCAATTTATTTGTAACAGTGTTTTACATTACTCCTTTCTTCCACCCCATTTCATAAAATTTATGATAATTCTGCCTTCCATCTCAAGCCTAACAGCATTTTTTTGTAGAATCTGTGGAATGATATTTATGTAAGCAAATGCTTTTTACTTCAACTAAATTTTAACATATTAGATAACAACAAAAGTATTTGCCGTTTTTCGAGGCAGCAAAAGAAACACTTTGTAATGATTGAATCTGCTAGGAGATGGGGTTCCGCCCGCGGTATAACGTCAGCTGAAATCCCAAGAAGCCGTGCGCATATGAATCAGATGAGTAAGCAGTTTGATAGTGTAAAGACGTGCGATTACAATGGCGATATCAGTGGAGATTATTCGTGAGTGTTTGTTATACGAATTTAAACTCGGTTCATCTCCTGCAGAAACAACTCGTCGCATTTGCTTAGCCTTCGGGGCAAATGCTGTGAAGGAAAGTACAACTCGGAATTGGTTCCGAAAGTTCAGAGACGGAGATGAATCCCTTCAAGGAAAGTCCCGGAGTGCTCACCCTATCAGCCTTGACACAGAAGCCTTGAAAGTTGCTATTGAGCAGGACAGTAGCTAAACATGCCAGGTACTAGCCCAGTCATTTGGTGTTAATGACCAAACCGTCCGAAGACATCTACATGCAATATGTAAGGCACACAAATTGTCTAAGCGAGTCCACCACGAATTGTTTGCAGTGAACAAACAGCATCGTGCCTCAGTTTGTCTTGCATTGCTGTCTTGCTATGACAAGGAACCATTTCTGGATAGGGTAGTCACATGTGATGAGAAGTGGGTCCAGTGCAGCCCTCCAAAACGTTCCAGACATTGGTTGTCCACCAGTGGCTCAATTCCTCACACATCGAAGCCAGCACTGCATCCACGTAAAGTTATGCTGTTGTGTATGGTGGACAGCACGTGGTGTTATTCATTATGAACTCTTGCAACACGGCCAAACGATCACCGCTGCAGTTTACTGTGAACAACTGAAACGTGAATATGAGGATCTTAAAAAGGAGGAAGCAGCTCTGATCAACAGAAAGAGAGTTTTGCTCCTTCAAGATAACGCTCGTGCCCACTCCGCTTCATTGACCAGAAACACTATCAAATATCTTGGTTGGGAGCTTTTATGTCATCCAGCTCTTACCACCAGATATCTCTACTTCAGACTATCGATTGTCTCTTTTACTCGACAAACATTGCGTGGACACGACTTCAACTTTGATGAGCTGCACGCTGCTCTCCAAAACGTTTTCTCTTCCCACGAACCGGCTTTTTATCGTAGCGGTGTACACTGAAGAGCAACTGAATTAGAGACAGCTGGCGTTATGCAAATATGGCGCTATGAGCGGCCCTGTAAACGGAAACGACATGACGTATGCAGCGATCCGACAATATGAAGAGTGATGCGACGGGAATCAGTAAGAGTCGGACGCAGTATTTGATCTAAGCGCATTTGATCGTGGGCAAATTGTCGGGGCCCGACGAATGGGTCACTCCATCTCGGAAGTCGTGCAGGCACTTTGATTTTCACGAGCCACTGTCTCATGGGTGCACCGTGAGTACATCAAATCTGGTAAAACCATCCCTGCAAGGGCCAACTGCCGTGGACAACAGCGTGTGGATGAGTGAGGTCACCGTCGGCTAGCTCGCATTGTAACAGCGGATAGACTGGCCACAGTGCAAGAAATCACTCGGCAATTTAACGCTGGTGCACAAAAACGTGTAAGCAGCCACACCATCCAGAACCATCTCCTCGCTATGGGGTACAAAATCCATCGTCCCACGAGGGTACCGCTGCTGACCGCACATCGCAGGGTGCAAAGATTAGCATGGGCGCGGGAACATCGCCACTGGACCCTAGACATGTGAGAAAATGTTGCATGGAGTGATGAGTCGAGATTCACGCTGGTACATGTGGATGGCAGGATACGAATACGGCACAAACCACATGAAGCGATGAATCCTTCTTGACAGCAGGGTACTCTTCAAGCTAGTGGGGGTGGCATTCTCGTCTGGGGACTGTTTACGTGGACTGAAATGGGACTCCTGGTACGTGTGATATCGTCCCTCACAGTTCAACGTTACCGGGATATCCTGGACGACCATTTGCTCCCGTTTGTGCGTCTTCAACATCCCACTCGGGACCTCATCCTGCAACAAGACAATGCAGCTCCCGAATTGTATCCGAATGTGTGGATGAACACTCCACCGACGTGACCTCGCTTCCTTGGCCAGCTAGGTCACCTGACCTCAATCCCATTGAGCACATCTGGGATGCCATCGAGAGAGATGTACGAGGCTCTGACCTCACTCCATCAAACCTTCGTGAACTGTGGGAGCTTGTTCAGCGGTCGTGGATCCGTATGGCTTCCCAACGCTTCCGGTGTCTTGTCGAGTTCATGCCCAGACGAATCGCGGTCGTCATCAGGACGAAATGTGGTGCTACACGTTACTAGACAGGTATCTCTAATTCGATTGCTCCTTAGTGTGTATAAGTTGTTAACACGGTGGCAGAACGTTGTTGATGCCCATCTTAATTATTTTGATGAATAAGTTGCTTTTCTTTCGACTATGTATGTGTTATACACCGATGAGTCATTACATTATGACCACTCCCAGCCTAGAGAAGTGAGAGCCTGGAGACCGAACGGTGGGGTAGGTGAAGTTCACAGAGCAGTATATCTACAATCCGAGGACCGGCTTTCGATTAGTCCAGTGTTCAGAGTCAGAATGAGAAAAGCTGCTGATTTATCGGAGTTTGAAAAAGACAAATTGTGATGGCACGGTGCCTCGGAACTACGATCTCATAAACGGCGCGGCTGGTGGGTCGTTCACGTGCTGCTGTAGTGAGTACGTATCAAAAGTGGTGCACAGATGGCCAAACGACGAACCGTCGTCCTTCCGTGTGTCGTCCGCAGCTCATTGATGCCAGATGAGAGCAGAGACTGTCGCGCATTGTTCACAGTGACCGCAGGGCCACAGTGTGACAAATCACCAGCAGCTACAACAGGGGTGATCGGGACTATGCGTCGCAGCATACAGTTCATCGATGCCTTCTGCGCATGGGCCTGCGTAGCCGAAGACCCAGCCGGGTCCCCATGCTCACTGCACGTCATCGCCAACAACGCATAAAATGGGCCCAAGATAATCGAGATTGGACTGTGGATGATTTGAAGAAATTGGCCTGGTGTGACGAATCGAGATTCCTGATGCATCACGTAGACGGCCGAGCACGAATACGCCAATTACCAACGGAGGCTATGGCACCTGGATGCAATATTGGGCGGAAACAGGCTGGCGGCGGAGGTGTTATGCTGTGGGCAATGTTTTCTTGGGACACTTTAGGCTCCGTTATCCGAATAGCACAATCCCTGACAGCTGTCAGGTATCTGAACACCGTTGCGGACCAAGTTCACCCATTCATGGCAACTGTGTTCTCCGCTGGTGATGGCCATTACCAACAGGATAATGCGCCAGGAGATACTGCCTGAATCGTCAAGGAGTGGTCCGAGGAACATGCTGGTGTCTTTCTGTTAATGCCCTGGCCCCCAAATTCACCTGACATTAACCAAATCGAACATTTGTGGTTCGACTTGGAAAAGCGTGTTCGCGCTGAATCACCAGCACCCTGAAATGTGCGGGAACTGGAGGATCTGCTGTTGACAATATGGTATCAGATACCTCAGGATACCTATCGCCACCCCATCGAATCGCTGTCTCGCCGAGTCGCAGCTGTTTTGCTGGCTAAAAGGGGTCCTACAGCTTATTAGGTAGGTGGTCATATTGTAAAGGTTCATTGGTTTACTTTGTCTCAGTCTCCGAAAACGGCGAATACTTTGTGATTACCTGATAATTCTTCTAAAACAGTCCTCTCAGTTTTGAATTCGAGTCAGATAGTGGTCTGTAGCCTGTTTAAGTAGATGCCTTCAAAATTTAAGCAGTGCCTTCACAAATTACAGAATTCTTCATTAAGCTAAACTTTATATGTAAATACAAACGAGCCTGTATTGGTTTGATATGTGGGACCCCAAGTTTGTTTTTTAATTGGAGGTTTAACGACCACCGTGAGCAACTCAATGGGCTATAAGCAGTCGCCCGTCCCTAATTTAGGGTCACTGGTTCCAGGGAAGGAAGAGAGCCAGTGCCGTAAGACAAACACAACATCCATGCCTCACCGGGATTCGAACCCGGACCCCTTACGGACGAATGATCAGAGGCCATCGCTTAGACCACTGCGCCACCGGGGCGGCACCCCAAGTTTTGTCTTAATCTTCAATTCAGCACCCAAAGTAGAAACAATATGTCATTTTAATAGTACTGCAGAATAAATTTTCTTCTTCGCCATCTTTGTAAACTCTTCATGTACGTAGCGGAAAACCTCTAGAGATGTCATTGAGACATTTTCTATGCATTTCTTTATCCGTTTCATTGGGTTGATGCGTAAGTTCATGCCATTTTATTTCACGAGTGTTTTCTAGGTCAGTAGTGACGGTGCTGATGGTCAGTTGTATATCAAAATGTAGCCAGTAATATGGTGTATCTATATTACTGGCTAAATCATATTACGTTTTGTGATTGGAGCTAATGTTTTTTTGGTTTTCAGGTCCGGAAGTTTGGAGTGTCAAGTAGAGAGGAATGAACATTTCCGACATCTACTCCTCTACGAGTTAAACAAGGGATCCACAGCCACCGAGGCTACTCGACAAATTTGTGCTGTGTATGGAGAGGATGCTATTGCTCCGAGGACAGCCCGCAAATCGTTTGAGCGGTTCCGAGGTGGCTATTTTGACCTCAACGACACTCCGCGCTCAGGTCATCCCTCTTACTTTGATGAGGACCGTTTGAACCATTTCATCCACTTGGATCCGCGTCAAACCACACGCGAATTGGCCACTTAGATGGACTGTAATCAATCCACAGTGGTGCAACACCTGGAACGTATGGGAAAGGTCCAGATATTGGGGTCTTGGGTGCCTCACACACTCACCGAGGAAAACAAGAATCAACGTGTTGCCATATGCGTTTTCTTGCACGCCCGCTAGCGCGAATGTTTCTCAGCAACACAAACCCTTTCTGTCACGTATTGTTACTCCAGATGAAAAGTGGTGCCTGTGCGTGAATTTCAGGCATCGGAAGAAAATTGTTAAGCTCAAACAAGACGCCCATACCAAGTCCAAAACATGACCTTCATCCTGTGAAGATTATGTTGTGTGTCTGGTGAAATATGGAAGGCATTATTCACTGAGAAATGCTGCCGTAGAATCGGACCATTAACGCTGCACTCTATTGTGAGCAAGTCCACCGTGTGGAGGGTGCAATTAAGCAGAAACGGCCACATCGGCGCCATGGTGTCCTTCTCCAACATGATAACGCACGCACTCACAGTGCAAACATGACTAAAATGGTCATTCAGGATATGAAATGGGAGATACTTCCACATCCGGCCTATTCTTCAGATGTCGCCCCTTCAGACTATCCCCTGTTCCGATCTCTGTCGAATACTCTGTTGCAGAACATTCAACAATGATGTTGATCTCCAGAATCTCCTTGCTGATTTCTTCGCAGCAAAACCTGCACGTTTTTTCAAGAATGGCATTACAGACCTATCCAGACGTTTGGACGTCATAGTAAACATTGGGGGAGGGGGATACACAGTTGATTGATTCCGTTTTCTCTTCTAATGTAATACATTCCTGTAGTGCGGTGATAAAAACGGTATGAACTCATGCATCAACCCAATAACAATAAGTACGACGCTAAGAAAAACTCACAAGATGCAGGAAATGTGAAACAAATAATCTATAGGGGAACTTTACAGATCCACTCATTATTAATGTGCTTTTTTTACTGAGAGAGAAGGAATATCGTAGGAGTCAGAGTAACCAGATGATCGGAAAGGAATTATGAGACTAACGTTTGGAAATCTATACCGAGAAACTATGATGGGAAATTTTACGAATTATGTCAGAATCCAGTTATAACGATTCCACATTTAGCGAGGACCCGGATTTAATGAGGAAGAAAGTATTTGTTTGTGAACTCAAGGCTAATTGAATCGTTATTAGTGGGGGAAATGAATGAATTCCAAGAATGTAACGTGAGAGTGAAAAGATTATCTCATCATTTGTAACGGAGAAATTAACAATATTGACTGAAGACTTACTATTTGACGAGGAAGAGATAATCTGATGCTCATTGACCCGAAAGGGAAATAATATAAAAGGATGGTACGAGAAGATTCGAAAAAAGGATGACCAGAGATCGAAGGAACACAGGTAGGTTTCCTTAAAAGGCTAATGAGCAAGAGACTACTTGTCTCCAGTCACTCCATTCGAGCTTTGGAAGAATCACATAAATACAGTTAAAAGTAAACCACCTACGCATGCGAAAAGAAGGTTCCTGGATTTCATGCTCATATAAGCATGCTGACGAGGGGTAACATTCACCATCAGAGAATAGATCTTAAAGAAATGTAATGCCGTTAGAATACATGTGTTCGGCCATTGGTAGTTTCTGGCAATTGCTCCGAGTACTGGAGGAGTACCAGTGCGTATTTCTTCTTAGTCTGCGCACGAACATTTTTCGGGACTTCATACTGAAGAAAGAACGATGGTTTTGTGACGTGCCTGCCCCGCAGGATGCACATGAGATAAAGGCAGATAGCAGTGAGAGCCCATGTCCGCGAAGCTCAGTTGGGAGGGCGACTTACTCCCGAGTGAGGGGACCCGGATCCGATATGCGCAGCTGACAAATTTGTAGGTTATAGCTTCTCAACCTGTATTTTCCAGTTAATCGAAACACTGCAAGAAACATATTTAGAGTAATGCAAGCAATGTGTCTTTATAACAAGCATGATAAAAAATTAAATTTTCCAATGGAAAGTGAGAAACAGTTGAAAATGGCAACAGCAAATCTGTGAAGCTGTTCTTGGATGTCGGACGTATGAAAATATGTTAATAAAACTTAACTATTTGGAAAAAAAGCTACTTAATTGTTTCAGTTTCAGGCCTTCCAACCTAAGCTGTTTCCGGCTTTTAGAGAGCGAGTCTAAGTTAAGTTGGCTAATACAGCATCCATTAAGAGTATCGAGCCGACGAGTAGTGGCAAGTGTGTGTTCTGTTATATGGTAATGCTGTGAAGCCACAGTAAGCCAGCGTTTCTTAGAGATTAGAGTATCCAAATACTTCTCTGACGCAAGTGCAGTTGCACAACCTTTAAACCACATTCGGCTTTCTCTGATTTGATTTGGCAATCGAACTACATCCTTTTCGCAATCACTAAACAATTTCAGAAAAATATTTACATTGTTTCAGAAAAAAGGACGTGTGACAACTATAACGACACAGACAAGCACAATTTTCAGAGCATGTATGAAATTAACTTAATGATTGTTCGTAGTTTCACTACAACGAATATACAGTTAGCGGTAGCGTGGCATCTTTCAGGTGCAATGATACAGCTCTTAAAACTGTTATTTCTCATTTTTTGTATCACATGTAGACTCATGAAACTGTCAGAAAACCTTAGCAACTCGGGAAAAGAATTTAAAGAAATCTCAGCAGTTAGTTGAAATTAATAAAAAAAAAGTAACAATGTCGGACTCTCTAGTTCACGTGCGTAATGGATACGTTTCTGTGTACGTGGGAACGCTGTGTGCAGGACTTGAGGCATGAGAACCCTCAAGCAGGATGCAAACAACTTTTGTTAAGGAAAACCTATATCACCGAAAAATGCATATAAAATGTCCTTCAGGAGTCAATAGGAATTTTTCTCTTTGTGCCTTAAAACGTTTACGGTCCGCTCGACGCACTAATTTGTTGTGGTGATGTGTCCGAGTGAACTGTTTTTTATTTTTTTTTTGTTCTTGTTGTATGTATCGGGGTTTAACAGGCACTTTAGCGGCTATAAGGAGTAGAGCATCCCTAATTTGGGGCCACTAGTTCCAGTGAGAGGAGAGAAACAGCGTCATAAAGGAGGCACGCCACAAAAACCTAGGACCGTCTCAGACGACCGGCCAAAAACCAGCGTTTTCTGACCACTAAGGCACAGGGGTCGGCTGAGTGAACTATGGAGTGCAGCGTTGGAATGCTGTGACACAGAGGATCAAATATATTTATGCTTACATCTTTATTGAAGTCACCCAAGAATTTCACCATCATGTAATGCAATGATTAAAACTTAGTGATAAAAGGTTTCATTGTTTGCTAGTTATACATCAGAAAAACAATATGTGGGAAAACATATTATTTGTTTGGTATACACCAGCGAAACAATACAGATAGCAAGTAACAGTTCTTATGTCGAACCGAATCATTTGTGGGAGAGGTATATTTTGCAGCTACTAACAAATTCGAAAGTTCTGTGAGAAATACGAACCGTTATAGTAAAGGCAGAAGTCCCTGATACCAGTATTTATCATGCTGTTCTACGAAAAAAATGAGTTTCAGTGACTTCTGTCTTTTACACTGAAAAAATATTGCTGCAAAAGCAAAAAACTTGCTGCTGCAGCAAATTTCGCCAGTGAATATAGGCACAGCAAAAAGGTTTGCTGGCAATACTAACGAATTCTGCTTTGCTGCAGCAGCAAGTTATCCGTTTCCTGTGGCAAGTTTTTATTGCTCGTTTAGCAAAACAACTTTGCTACTTCAGCAAATATTTCTGCTACAGATGCCGATCTCCAGCAATGTCAGTTTGCTCATCCAGCAAACAAACTTTACTACTGTAGCAAATATTTTCTGCTACAGAGCAAAATTCTTTGCAATGTTGAATTTCTACTTCAGCCAAGATGTAATGCTACAAACACAAATCTATAGTAATGTTGAAATTTAATAAAATAAATTTGCTTAATTCCATCTATTCCTCGATTTCCTATCCTAGCAAATCAACATTTCCGGTGCATAACTAAGTAAATTCTCCGTCAATTTCGTCGACGACGGGCATCGAACCCAGGTCCCCTCATTCCGGAATAAGTCGCTCTCCCAACTGAGCTACGCGGACGTATGCTCTCGCTGCTATCTGCCTTTATCTCTTGTGCGTCCTGCGGCGCAGGCACGTCACTCCCCCCCCCCCCCCATTCCTCCAACAGACCAGACCGCCATCATGCTGGAATTCATGAACGGTTACGCTTAGTACATTTAGCCAAACTTTCTTCGCGGTACTAGCATTTTCAGCTGTTACCATCATCTTGAATTTTGCTGAATATTACAGACACCTTTGCTGCAGTTACTCATTTTTTATGGCAGCTGGTGTGGCGGACATAGAAAAAGCATTTGGTTGTTTCAGCAAAGTGATTCGTACGGCCAACAAAATTTCAGCTGCAGTAAGTAAATATTGTTATTTGCTAGGGCAACAAATGTTTTGGCATTTCGAGCAAATTCAATGCAGCGAAATTGGTTTTGCTGCTCCAGCTTAGTTTGTTTTTTCAGTGTACAAACACTATTTTATTTCAAAGCGCCATTTCAAAATGCTTTTCCTTTCCAGAATCAACATATCAAAAAACGTTTATAAACTAGTCCCGCCCTCTGATTTTTCGTAGATTTTGCGTGGAAACGAAAATCGGCCCCTTTCGAAGTAGCGACCTTCAATTCAGCTCTCAGCAATTCCGAGTTTGACTCGTAACCTGTAGTGGATAGTGTGCGACCAAGATAAAGCAACCCAACTGATATCCTGTTGTCCGATAAAGGGGAAGGCGACTGATAACCAACAGGTTTAGTTTACGATCCTCAATAGTATTATAACATTTTATTTACAATCGCTGCTCAAGTTTCATTTTGTAAATAACTCATCCAAGTTCCTCAGCGAGTTGGGGAAATCATAACGAATAAAAATGAGAAATCACTTCCTTTGTCTTATTCAAAGTAAGTTGAAGCACCACCTCGAAATCATTTCTTTCGTGCAGAAGGATTGAGTCCAAATCCTAAGTGGACGCATTTATTGTATGACTAGTTCTATCTTTACTAGAACCAATAACATTAAACTGAATATGTATAACCTCTTCCAAATTTGCTAAGCTCATGGGGGAGTCGGGGGAAAGACAAAAATAAATAACCTTTGGCCACAGGGCCCTGATTTTTGTGCATGGTGGAATGAATCCGATAGATTTATCACTGGTATTCTCATAGGCTAACAGCCCGAATTAATGCCTAATTCGCATAGATACATAATAAAAATTAATAACAGAGATAAATAATTGCTTTCGATTAACAAAGGAAAAAATATTTAGCCTAGTTCAAAGATAAGCATTTCAATCTCCGTAACATTCGAAAGTTCGCACGGTATGAAGCAACAATACGTCATGTGGACGGCTGACGCCAACAGAATAGGTGAAGTGAATTATTATGGCAGTTATTAGTGTTGCTTTGTAATAACTCCTCCCTTCCTCTCCATTTTATTTTCACTTGCCATTCTATTCTTCCTTTGCTTGTATCGGGACATGAACGATGGTTTCCTGACGTATGATTAGCATAATGTGCCGGCTTGCAAGGAATAGGGGGGAAGGTTGTGGAGCCTCCGGTGAAGTCAGCACCTGATCGTCCGTCCGTAACAGGCAAATGAAGAAGCGGAATATCAAAGATCAAAATAAATCGAACCTAGGCATAGAAGCTTGTCCGTAATTACACACCGAATGAAATCTTTCCCGAGGTCTCGACTAAACGATCGTCTGCGCCTTTGAACTCCAACAGTGATTTCTTCATACATGATGGTCAAGCTTGAACCCTCTGTTGATTCATTGTTCAAAAAAGGTGACGGAACGTAAAATGGGAACCGAAGAGTGATGTGTTATTACAAGATGTGCACTCGAGATTCTGTGCGTTTTCAGCGACCGGCTTTTTACAGGAACCACAATGAGTATTTTTCTTTGTTATTGTGGTACCATTTTGTACCAGTCGTCACTTCATGAAATTCGTTCAGCCGTTCCTTTTCATTTCCATTGTATCTTATGTGGGTCAGAGCAGTACAATGTGTTATAGAAATTTACTTCTCCATTTTTTTAGTTAGCGTCAATTTCACACAACTTCCAGTAACTGAATTGTAGCATCTTTCAGAAAATAAAATTGGTCGAGATGTCAATTTTGCGCACACAACAGAAGCCAAAATTTGTGCTCGTCTTGGAGAGTAAAAACGAAGAATGGCATCCTAAATTACTTCAAAAAGTGCTGCTCTCACATAGCTTTCAAATACTCTGTTGTAGTCTTTAAAGAAAGTTTTTCCGGTTGAAAGGTAAATTTTGTGCAACTGCTTCTTACTTGTAAAGTTGTCTCTTAAAATACAAACTACTTTAGTTAAAGTACATATTTCGAACATTTTTCACTGATGACCTGAAGTCCGAAATCAAATATTAGTTTTGTTCATTTCGGGTTTTAAGGACAGCAACTCTAGGGGCTATAAGCAGCCGCCTGCCCCTAATTTGTAGGCTACCGATTCCAGTGGTGGGGGGAGACAGTGCCGTAAGGCAAGCCCACCATCCAGGCTTCATCAGAGACTCGAACCCCACTTGGACGACAAGCTTAGGCGCCCATATAAGGAGGCAAGAAGGGGCACTTGGCCTCCCTTGGAAATCTCATCATGCCATTTCAGCTTTGGGGAGGTATTACAAAGTTTTTCGCGAAAACACGAGTTGTGATTCCTAATTTTTGTGTTGAACTTCTGAGTGTGCATGTGTATGTGCAGTTGAAACAGCCAAACGTTGGGAATTTACAGTAGAAGGTGTAGAAATTTACAATCGGAAGTAATAATACTGAAATTTCCTATTTCAATACACATATTCCACACCGTACGTAATACACTAGCACAACGTATTACGTACGGTATGGAAATGTATGAACGCCAAAGAAATGAAAATTATATCATCTTCCGCAGCAGTCATTCACTGCTTGACAAAAATCTCCCAAAGTTTCTTGTAGCTTTTTTCCTTCTGGTGACCGATTAAGTGATCTCTGGGATTTTGTGGAGAATGGAATACAAGGGTTCAAAGGACACAACACTCATAAAAACAACAAAGAAATTTCCTTGTTATATTAACATACTGTCAAATTTCATTCATCCATCTCTTTTGTGTAGTTTTTTTTTTATTTCCTGCTTTTCAACTAAATTTGTCTGTGTGTAGTAAAGTTTGTTGGACAACACAGAAGGCAAAATGTAAATTTGCTTATGGTTTTTGTGTGTGTTATTTTTATTTTTCATACAATTTCAGTTTGCCCTCTCCTGAAAACTAAACTATGGGCGCCCATGGCGGCTACTGAGAAAACTACGCCTCTGACTATTCGACCACTGGAGGCGGCATATTAGTTTTGTTTAAATGTTCATTTTTCATGTCTACCAATTACAAGGAATAAAAAAATAAAATTTGGCATATTATAGAGAATAAGTTCGCATAGTTTTTAGCGATGAATTGTAGTCCAAAATGAATTATTGGTTTTATCAAAATGTTAATTTCTCATGTCTAACAATTAAACAAAACTTAGTGTTAATTTGGTCTATAGGTATAAATTTTTCATGTTAGCAGTAAATGAACTGCGGCATGGAATAAAAATATATTGCCCGTAGAGGATGAATTTTTCACGCACGCCTAGTTACAGAGTTGTATTCTAGATAAATAATGTTTGATCCATCTGTTGATATGTTATGTACCTTCGAAATGGGTTAATTATTTGTTAATAGGTTGCCAGAATTCAGTGAATTGTCAACTGCATTTAATGACTGAAGTGGAGCTGGGCTGGGACTCGATATTTTGAAACGTGAAAATGTAGGAATTTAAAAGAAATGAAACAAACACTCTTCCAGTCAAATCTTGAGCATTGCATTTGTAAACAATGCAGAGCTCACTGGTAAGCAAATTTTGTGTGCAAAGCTCTTGGTTAACAATATATAGACCACCAACAGGCCAACACACTTGAGTAGCTCTCAAGTAAATAATGTAGACAAATAACGTTATAAAGGTGGATTATTGGGATGTAGCAACCACATGATTCGAGCTGGCAGCTTCCCTCATTCTTCTTGTTCTTAGCACTCTATAACTGATCTCTTTCCATTGCACTATTCAATCTCAAATACCAGCGGACCTGTTCTCGGCTATAAGCAAACGGTTTGATCATTTGCTTCCATCCTTTCAGTAAGTCTACTGACTCCTGTACGATATCAGCTGGTTCTCTAGTTGATCAGGATATACCATTTACAGCGTAAATTCCAGAAACAACTTCTTTCTCCGGAGTCGGACATTCTACTGATTGAACTACACCGACGAAGGCTTATCGCTGCAACTTGCCGTTTTGACATTTGCGTCGACTCTGAGGTAGGTGCGTCACATATATCTGCCCCTCCCCTCTTCCCCCAAAAAGGCGGGTGCATGAGATCGCATGTTATTTCTGGTCAGCGGAATAGCCATGCTTAAAGAAGGAATTCTCTGTAGAAGAAGGAATTCTGATTAATTCCAGACGACAAGTGGAAGAAACATCAACACATTTTTCTCGAATCTCACGGCAAGGTGATTCATTTCGCGTTCGGGCGCCAATATAGCACAAATCCCCTTTTCTGCCGGCGATGAAATCGAACCACATCTTCCTTCTCTGGAGTCGGATTTTCTACGATTGAACTGCTCCAAAGAAGGCGTATCACTGCAGCTTGCCGTTTTGACATGTCGTCACCTTTGAGGTAGGTACGTTATACATTCACTCGGTCCGAACTCCCAGCTTTCCGACTTCGTTAGCGCTTGGCACGGTATGGCCACAATTCTGGCTCTTACACCATTAAATCCAAAATAGTAATCAACCTGTTTCATGTGTTATAGTGTGATACGTTAGTTACTTGACATTTCTATCATCCAACTTTTTTCAGTCACGTTACGGACCCTGTACGAGATCAGGTAGATGTCCGGCTCAATGGCATATAGCATCCACCCAGCACGGTCTCTCAGCTTTCTTACTTCGTCTCGCTCTTAACACTCTAATGACCTACCTTCGCCATTGCGCCATAATAAAAATCCCCAATGTCTACTAGCCATCCACATCTGCATAATGAAAATCCTGAATTCAAGCCGAGTCTAGAATCATCCCTGTAATTCGTTCTTCCACCTTCGACAGTGGGCTATGAGCTGGCCTTCCATTCCAAGACTGTCAAGCACAGATATCACACTTTAGAAAACCATTTTACACGGACCAAGCTGTTTGTTCTTAATACGATGGCTATTGATAGGTTCGAATTTTGAGTCCATTAATATCTATTTTAGACAAACTTCTTAAGCATTATTACTGGAATACTGACACTGTTTTGTTTGAGATGCATGCATCAAAATTTGTAAAATTTTGTAATTTAATTCCTGAGCTTAGTCTGGCAGTTTTCTATGCATTACAGCTTAATGTTTTTTCAGAACAATTATCATCAGCGTAGGTCGGAGAATAGTTCATAAGACTTCGTGTACCCAAAATTCAGAGCCGTTTTTAAAGTTTAACGTGATTGTATGTTTCAGATCACCGACGTCTCGCCATTTGATCAAAATTTACAGTACCAATAGGCGTTTCTATAGAAAGTTAGAAAGCACATCATTTGCTGAGTTCTACTTTTTGCCGTTGCTTTCTCGTCTCTAAAAGTTAACAAAATTGCTCAAGCACTTATGACGTTTCATTTATCAGCCGTATGCAACAGTGGCGTACTCAGCGCAAAGTTTCCTGTTTCTTGATGTTTAATTGCATATGCATCATCTAGTTTCCCGTTTTCCCGAATTTTAAATAACTACAAAACAATAGAAGTTTATTTCAAATTTCACCTATAGGATATAAATTAGATTTAACATAGTCGAAGATAAGTGAAATGCTCGTTTGCTGTGTTAGGAATTTTTGCCTATCGGGCGCCGTGTCGTCGCATCGTGGGTACCCGTTGTTGGCTGCATTTATTGCCCTGGGCACCAACAGTGTGGAAGCGAATGGAGTTTTATTAGGGCTAAGGGCATTTTGCTCGTCAAGGCATTCTTCATATGGGACTGTCAGTCTCCGGCTTCATGACATATCTTCGTGAGTAGGAGGTGAATGTAAGCCGTAAGGAGAAAAGTTATTTGGAGGTAGTGCGTTACGGTTTGGAGGATGAGAGAGAGAGAGTATCGATTTTTGTAGCGGAAACAAACAAGCTCAGAGAACGAACGGAGGGACTCTACTCTCAATAGCGAGAAAAATCCGTTAAAAGCCGATTTAAGTATAAAAAATCCGGAATCCGAATAAAGTATAAAAAATTAATTAAAAATAGTTTTAATCCTCAAGAATCCTGTGGTGTCCACCCCACAGGATTCTTTGCGGATTAATTTCGAAAAAGTGTTGCGCTATGTTTTTTCTATCTGATATCATCCTCGATTCCAGTTTAATTTCACATGAGCAACAAGAAGCAGGAATCTCTGTTAAATTATTTTAGCAAACATCGTCAATTAGAGATAGAAAAAACAGAACGCAGAAAGCATAGTGAAAAATGGGATGAAGAGGCTGAATCTGATGATATAAAACAGAAATCCTAAACGACTGCTAATGAATCTGAGAAAACTACAATTACGCCATTTGAATATAATTTTTTATTTTTGCATTAGAGTACTAACTTTGAAGTAAGGTTTTTATATGAAAACTAGTATTTGTTTTACTGTCAAACATTATGGATACTTATAAACATATTGTTAATAACATATCAATAATAAATATAAAAATAACAATATTAAAAATAATAATAGCAGTAAAAATCCTAATAATCGAATATTTAATCAATTAAAAATGATGCACCATCCCAAAGATTTAATTTCTGGGTTCGCCTCTGGTATGCAAAGTGAGTCTTGTCATTGCAGTACAATATTTTGTACTCTAGTTACAGAATAATATGTTTGTGACACAGTTTACAGCGCGAAAACGTGATTTGTGTGTGTGCGTGTGTGTGTGTTCTTGTGAGAGAGAGAGAATTGAGTTTTTAGTAATAAATGTATTTAAACTTTTAGCATTAGAAATAACATCTTCAATTCTTCGATTCTTTGGGTTACCGAAGGAGCTCGCAATCTGTACGGATACGTCTAGTCCATCATTTCCAACGACCACCATTCTCCTTTTTGCCTCCCCCCCCCCCCCCCCGTAGTACCTGCTGCCCTCTCTCGCTAGTACAGTGTCATAGGACTAATTGTTGTGCTTCTGTAAAAGGCATTTTAATTTCTAATTTCCAGGCATTTTAAATATTGTGTTTATGGACTTTGACTGTTGTATATTCTCTCTCCTATTTTCTAAACCAAACTACCCGGGTCTTTTTTTTTTCCCCGACACCAGCACTTCATTTTCAGAATATCCCTTCGCTGTAGCTAATGACTATAAAATATCATTTGTGGTCTTGTATTACATCCCCTAATATAATCCACTAGAAATTATTTTCGTATTATATCTCTTTATTGGTTTAACTCTTGTAGAACCTTACCCCATCACGTAAGACAGAAAAATCTTGCCACTCTTTTGAGGTACTATGGATTAACACCCAGGGATTTTTCTTGTTTGTTATTTATTCATCATGCTATGTTCATTCACCAGAGCTAAACATATTTCACTTCACACCCTTTGCCGATAACAAACTTTTTTAATACTGATTTTTTCTATGAAGCAAATTTCGGCATTTCGAACATTTTTATAGAATATGACTCAACTACTGAATGTTGTTCTTCTGTCTTCTTACCCAAATGTTCTTTCCGAAATCTTTCTTTCTTTCCGAAATTTCAGTTCTTTCAGCCAGGAGGACGTCTTGAATACATATTGTCACTGTTAAGGAAATTATGGCTGAAAAATGTTTGTTGGACGTCGCACAACAGTTAATCAGACAGGACTAATTACCAAATGAGAGAAGAAAAAGGTTTTCTTAAGAGCCGTTCAGTTTGTTCCCTTCGATCTGCAACGATGGGTTTTTGAAGCTAACAAGAGGATTTACTTGAAACAAGTTCCTGAAACAATAAATTGACTTAGTAGTGTAAGCCTGATGGCAGTATAAAAATTTATTTGTACATGCATAACGTGAAAAAGAATAGCATAAAGAACATTTGATAACGCGAAAGAATTTGAATCTTGAAAACGTCGGCAGTCTGAGAAATAATGTCTACAAAGTTGTTCTCTCGGCAGTTCTCACGGAAACATATACGAATTATAAGCTGCCAGAGGGCTAATTCTGTTAATTGCCAACTTAAGGACGCAAAAATGCTGTAGCATAGTATGGAAATGAAGTACTCGTATTATGCATGAGGTGTACACTGAGTGAGCATTTTATTAGGTACAGCACCTTATGTCTACGGAAAGGAACACTCACAGGCTGTGTAATTATTGAAATATGTTGCAATGTAAGAATTGCACTTTTTTAAAAGGAATCTTAAACGAAACAAAGTGCCTTCAAAACACTGAATTTTTCATCTCTCATGAGTTACGTTTCATCAATATGCATACGAAAATACATTAAATCGGTTCCGTGATTCACAAGCTCTGTTTCGAAATTTGATTAAAATGGAGGAAAGACAGCCAAATTATTGTCTGCATGAATTCATTACATATAGAAGTACAGGTGAACAGTATTACTGTAGTCTTACTTAATGTCAGGTGGGAAATCTTTGTTACAGATAAATTGGTCTCAAAGTTTAGAGGATGCAGAAAAAAATCGTTCAGATGTCAGTAAATCTAAGTTGTGGTAACGAAACAGCTCGATTTTCGAATGTACCCCGTGTTTACAAGCTTATTAAGAAAAGATTCCTTTCACTTCAACTTAACGTACGTCATGTACACTGAAGAGCAATTGAATTAGAGACAGCTGGCGTTATGCAAATGTGACGCCGTGGGCGGCCCTGTAAACGGAAGCGACATGACGTATGCAGCGATCCGACAATATAAGGAGTGATGCGACGGGAATCAGTAACAGTCGGACGCAGTATCGGTAAGACTCTAAGCGCATTTCATCGTGGGCAAATTGTCGGGGCCCGACGAATGGGTCACTCCATCTCGCAAGTCGTGCAGACACTGGGATTTTCACGAGTCACTCTGTCACGGTACATCGAATCCGGTAAAACCATTTATGCAAGGGCCAACTGCCGTGGACAACAGCGTGTGGATGAGCGGACTCATCTTCGGCTGGCTCGCATTGTAACAGCGGATAGAGTGCAAGAAATCACTCTGCAATTTAACGCTGGTGCACAAAAACGTGTAAGCAGCCACACCATCTAGAACCATCTCCTCGCTATGGGGTACAGAAGCCATCGTCCCACGAGGGTACCGCTGCTGACCGCACATCACAGGGTGTAAAGATTAGCATGGGCGCGGTAACATCGCTACTGGACCCTAGACATGTGGGAAAATGTTGCCTGGAGTGATGAGTCGAGATTCACGTTGGTACATGCGGATGGCAGGATACGAGTACGGCGCAAACCACATGAAGCGATGGATCGTTCTTGACAGCAGGGTACTCTTCAAGCTGGTGGGGGTGGCATTCTCGTCTGGGGACTGTTTACTTGGACTGAAATGGGACCCCTGGTACGTGTGACATCGTTCCTCACAGGTCAACGTTACCGGGATATCCTGGACGACCATTTGCTCCCGTTTGTGCGTCTTCAACATCCCACTGGGGACCTCATCCTGCAACAAGACAATGCACCGTGCCATCGCTCCCGAATTGTATCCGAATGGTTGGATGAACACTCCACCGATGTGACCTCGCTTCCTTGGCCAGCTAGGTCACCTGACCTTAGTCCCATCGAGCACATCTGGGATGCCATCGAGAGAGATGTTCGAGGTTCTGACCCCTCTCCATCAAATCTTCGTGAACTGTGGGAGCTTGTTCAGGGGTCGTGGATCCGTATGGCTTCCCAACGCTTCCGGTGTCTTGTCGAGTCCATGCCGAGACGAATCGCCGCCGTCATCAAGGCGAAAGGTGGTGCTACACGTTACTAGACAAGTATCTCTAATTCAATTGCTCTTCAGTGTAATATGAAGAAGTTAAACGGAATGCTTCTTACAGCAAAAGGAATATTTGTAATGAAAGAGGGAAAATTTTATTGAGTGTTAACTCCGATTGTCCATATTTCAAGGTTGGCAGTGCCAAAGGATGAAAAATATGAGACCATTGTTATATGCACGGTTTGTGACTTCAAATGGATCAGAACCTTGAAGATGTCTCCGGCCTCTGATAAATGTCTTGTAAAGGAATTTTTCCTAATAGTGACAGCACTCACCTCTAAGCAGTCCCCATAGCCGCTGAGTGCTTTTGTAATACATGTCTCTAGTTTTTGTGCTGAGCAGTCTCACAAACAACAGCTGGAGATTAAGGTCGAGTTCGGATTAACACAAATTTCACAGAGCAATATCCACGCGATTCACATTAAAGTTTACAGCATTTGTCTTTGTTGGTTTCCCACTGTGAACAACCGTTAGCTTTCCGTTCTAGAAAGGTAAACCATTACCCACAGTTCTCCCTGTGTGACAAGCTGTGTACTAATTATTTTTAAATAGACAATTCCTAGGGAAAAGGCAAAGCCTACATGCAATGCGTCATGTTCTTTGTTACTTAAACAGTCATGGAAAATGCAACCACTTAATTCCGAAGCCTCACTGGAATAAATGCGCTTGCAATACCAAAAATTATTCCGTTGGGAACGTAATGAGTTTCGGGCGATCGCGTTTCTTCCAGCGCGAAAGAAACTGAAGGAAATGGGACAAAGGCTGACAATTCCTGTGAAACAAGCCCGTGGTAGTATCAGTAAACGACACTAGACTGAGCTGTTGCTTCCCGTTTTGGGGAAAATGATTGAAAACAGTGAATAGATTCCGGGCTATTAATCTAGTGAATTACGCTTTTCCTTTTTAATTAGTTGCTTACTTTTAGTTCTTACTATTATTGACTAGATAGCAGCTAAGGTTTTATCGATAGTATTGGGGTGAACTTATTTGTTAATTTGTTTAAATAAACGAGTTCTTGATTAATAGAATAATTTCTCAGGAATCATTGATAGCAAGTTTGAAAGAAAAAAAATTAAATAAACATATACGGGTCCTGCCAATTTATTAGATTTAATTCTAGAAATATTGGCCAAACCCGTTTTCAAAGGTATTATATATATGAATTAATTCTAGAAGGATATGTCTGAGGTACATTTTGTGCTATGAAGACTTTCGATGAGAATTTAACATGTTATCAAAAAGTTATCTAATTTTGTTGAGAAGAATTAGTAAAATAGAAATGCGCTGCATAGGTGATAAAACGCGTTTTTCAATACAAGAAGAAATGCATATTATCCACAGTTATAAGCTTTCTTCTTCAGGTATACAGCCAGTTGCTTGTAAAAAGAATTTAAAAAAACTACCATGAACCATACTACTGAATATTAAAACGGAAAACTTTACAACTTTTTAGTAGAAATACACTGGTCGCAAAAAGTTAGGAGAGATATTTCGGATTCGAAAGGAAAACATGGTGATATGCAAATTTAGTGACTACTGAAGATCGGTTATCAGCGTGGGAAGCTACGTCAAATGTAAATTAGCATCATGACAACACAGCACTTGGCGTGCCAGTCCTGATAAAATTACCAAGCGAGAAGTGCAAAACGGGTCGTTTCACCGCTTGGTCTAAATGTTTGCTGAATGTATTGCCTTCAGTGTAGATTAACTTGAAAAGATGTCTAGACGACATTTAAGATGACATCAGGAATAGGTCTGTTGGCATGTTACAAGCAAGTGTACGGCAGATCGACGTGGCTTCTGCTTTAGGACTTTCGCAAAGTGTAGTAAGTCGGCTACATACAAGACTTCTACGGCATGAAAATGTTGCAAATCGACACAGGAATGGTCGGCCGAGAGTAGCCACCAGGATGCAAGAACGCTACCTGACAGTAAGTGCTCGGAGGAGGCCTAGTAACACTAGTAGTCCACGTCTGGTATCTCTTCGAGCTGCATCTGGTGTCACAGTATGTACTCAAACTGTACGAAACCGTCTTCACAAGTACGGACTCAGAGCAAGGAAGCGTCTAAGATGTATAGCATTAACATCAACTCACCGTCGTGAAATATGTACCTGGGTCCAACAGCACAGGTAATGGAACACAGAGTGGCACCATGTACTTTTCACAGACGAATCCTGTTTCGCTCTTTATCCTGATACTTGACGAGGTCACATGTAGAGGAGATCCGGCACACAAGTGCAACCACACTATTGTGCAGTCCGTCCACCCTAATCAGCGGCAGTCAGTCCTGGTCTGGGCGGGAGTATGTTTTAATGGCCGTACTTCCTTGTATGTTTATCAAGGCAACATAAATGCCTCAGTGTACCGAAACGAGATCACTTTGCCCATTGTGACACTGCTTCTCACTGCTATTGGACATGCATTCCGTTTTCTTGATGACAGTGCAACCAGTGATCGTGCCTGGAGCTTGTTTCAGGTGCTGGAAAATCGTGGAATTGAGTCGCTACACCTGCCTTCGAGGTCTTCTGATCTGAATCCTATTGAGAACATTTGGGACGCTGTGCAACGATGTCTGAATAACCACGTTCCTACCACAGTACAGTGGCAGACCTCCTAAACGTGATGCCTGTAATATGGAATGAGTTGTCCCTGGCACTCATCAATAATGCCATTGCAAGTATGCCTCGTAGGTGTCAAGACGCCCTTCGACATCGAGGTGGTGTTGTACTGAAATCCAGAGGCATGGCGTTCTCTTCATTTACTATTTTGTCTATATCGCAGTGCTACTTTGTTATGTGCAGAAATTTCACAATAGATTGTTTTTGTGAACGCACACTTTATCGCTTGTATTACGTAGTCTCACTGATGCTATTTCAATGCGTGTTACTTGAGTCGGATTCAAACATCCTTCATTCCATGCAATATCTCTAACTTTTTGTAACCAGTGTACTAGCTGAATTTATTGGGTTGTCGGAAAAGTCATGACGTATTTTAGCCATGTTTTGCAAAGGTCATTTATTGATAGAAATCACAAAGATTAATCAATGATATAATGCCCGTTTTGTTCGATAACCTTTTGCCATCTTTCAGTGAGCTGAAGATTGCTTCGTTCATAGAAGGACCTGTCTTTCGGGGCAAAAAACTATACAAGGTGCTGATTTACAGCCTCATCTGAATTGAACGTTATACCACGCAAGGACTGTTGAAGAGAGCGAAACAAGTGGAAATCTGACGGCGCAAGGTCAGACGAGTATGCTGGGTGTGGCAACACATCCTACCCAAGCTCCAATAATTTTTGGCAGGTTATCAAACTTGTGTGTGGTCTCGCGTTGTCGTGATGGAACACAACACCTTTACGATGAACAAGCTCTGGACGTTTCTGGATGATGGGTTCGTTCAAACTGTCCAATTTCCGACAGTACACATTCGAATTGATTGTTCGGTTCCGTGGTAGGAGCTCGAAAAACACGACACCTTTAAAATCCCACCACACTGAGACCAGAACCTTCCGGTGATGAATGTCTGCTTTGGATGTCGTTTGAGGCGAAGCAGCACGTCGGGACCAAGACCGTTTGCGCAGCACATTGTTGTACACAATCCGCTTTTCGTCACCAGTTATCAGTCGCTTCAAAAAAGGATCGTTTTCTTCACGTTTAATGAGCATATCGCAGATTTATACGCGCCGTCAATTGAGCTTCTCTGAGTTCACGAGGAACCCACACATCGAGCTTGCTTACGTATCCAAGCTCCTTCAGGTAGTGTGAGCGCTTGAATGATGGATGTGCAATGTGTCTGCAATCTCTCGTGTCGTGTAACGTGGGTTTGACTCGATCAATGCCTTGATTTGGTCGTCATCAACCTCGGTTGGCCTCCCGGACCGAGGAGCAACGTTGAGGTCAAAATCACCAGCACGGAATTTTGCGAACCACCGCTGGCACTGTCGTTCTTGTAAAGCATTATCACCGTACACTTTACGCAACTTTTCACAAGCTTGACGCGCGTTCTTCCCTTTACGGAAGTAAAACAGTAAAATATGGTGAAAATGCACAGTTTGGTCATCCATTTCATCTTGATGTCAAGTCTCCACAAATCAACCAAATCGCTCACTATTACTTTTAGACTGCAGCTAGAACTGGCACCTGTCGAATGTCACAGCGATAGCAGAGCTGCGCATGCCTCTAGTACTTCCAAAACCGCTTAACCGCCATCGGGTGCCAAAATACGTCATGACTTTTCCGACAACCCAATATATAATAAGTGATAGTGATGCCAGATTTATTGAGTGAATATTTTGAGATAGCATAGTAGGATATTATTTACGTGATTTTGTGTTGATATCATTCATATTCTAAATTCATGATATTATACACTGGTGTACAAAAATTAAGAACGAAGAGTAGAAATTAGCATAACAGCGGAACGAGCAAGCAGAACGGACCGAAAGACCACTTAGGAGATAGACTAGGGTCCGGTACGGTAGGGCATGCGCATATATGTAGCATGAAGTAGGGGAGGGGTCGGAAGGGTATAAAGCACACTGGCAGTGTACGCTCAGCAATTCGGTGAAAGCTATTGCACGGTGTACATCGGTTTGAACGACGTTGAGTTGCTGCCACCGTGTGATATGGCCAACAGGCAATACAGTAGGCGACATCTGGATGACTTTACCCGAGGTCGCGTCATTGGGAAGTTGGAAGAAGGTCGAAGTGTGACTAGTGTGGCCGAGGAGTTCGGAATCGCTCACAGCATCGTTTCACGAGCTTCGAGAGCATTTCAAACGACAGTAACAGCTGTCCGAGAGTTTAGCAGTGGTCGTCCAGGAGCAACCACGGCGGTGGACGATCGGTATATTGTCCAACAGGCGAGAAGAGACAGACGGCAGACAGCGGGAGAAATCGCAAGGCACATGCACCAGACAACTGGACGTCCGTTATCGCGTTTTACCGTGGGCAGGAGACTGCACAAATGTGGTCTATTTGCACGATGACCAGTACGGTGTGTGCCATTAACGCCTGCTCATCGGAGACGGCGGTTTCTGTGGTGCCAGGAACACAAGAACTTTACACATCAGCAATGGGGTCGAGTTCTCTTTACGGATGAGAGCCGATTTAGTCTGACGAGAGATTCTGGACGTATACACATCTGGAGAGAGCAGGGAAAATGCAATCACACCTCCAACATCATCGAAAGGGACCGGTTTGGAGGTGGCTGAGTTCTCGTTATGGGCGGTATCATGCTTGGTAGTCGTACTGACCTCCACATCTTCCAAGGAGGTTCAGTCACTGGTGTCCGCTATTGTACCGAGGTTCTCCTGCCTCACGTGCGTCTGTTTAGAGGTGCTGTGGGTCCTGAGTTCCTCTTCATGGACGAGAACGCTATACCTCATCGTACAGTGGCTGTCGCAGAGCTGTTGGAGAGTGAAGATATTCAACGCATGAATTGGCCCGCAAGGTACCCGGACCTAAATCCAATCGAGCACGTATGGGACCTTCTCGAGAGACGCTTGGCAGCATGTCACCAGCCGCCAGCAACGATTCCGCAGCTGCGCTTGGCGCTACAAGAGGAATGGGCTGCGATGCCGCAACAGCTCCTTGACAACCTCGTCCTCGGCGTGGACAGACGTTGTAAATCCTGCAACGCAGTCAGGGGTGATCATATCCCCTGTTAAAGACAGGATTTTTCTTGGCAGCCGCCTGTCACATGGACGTTTCTGTCTTCTGTCCAGTTGTGCTCGAAGCTACCTTTTCAATAAAGTGCCTTTGTATCCTTTGAATTCCTTGTTTGGACGGTTTTTTTTTTTTTTTTTTTTTTTTGATTGGAGGTTTAACGACCACCGTGAGCAACTCAATGGGCTATAAGCAGTCGCCCGTCCCTAATTTAGGGTCACTGGTTCCAGGGAAGAGAGAGAGCCAGTGCCGTAAGACAAACACAACATCCATGCCTGACCGGGATTCGAACCCGGACCCCTTACGGACGAATGATCAGAGGCCAACGCCTTAGACCACTGCGCCACCGGGGCGGCGGACGGTTTTGCTCACTTGTCTTATATTCTTACATCTCTGGGATCTTATGGTATGATTTGAGTCGATGTGGAGCACTTCTGCACGACATTACACTCGAAAAACCGCCTCGTCCTTAATTTTTGCACGCCAGTGTAGTTTTGGTAGCACCCAGCGAACATTTGTCGTAAGGTTTGAGGTGTTTCGTGGCAGTACATTCTACTTGTTATGAGAAAAGTTTTAATGGAAAATTAATTTTTAGTTAGAGGTTTAATTAATGTTTTCTAAATAAATTTAAATTAGAGGCAAAGCATATAGTGCATAGCGCCACGATCAATTTTGCTTTCCTCTTTTAAAACGTAATTATTCAAAAGCCCTTTATCAACCTTTAATTAAGCAGCTCGATTTCATAGCCTTCAGAAAAATGGGACCAGGTAGAAAATCTCAAAGTTTCGTTACTGCAGGAATGACTGCTTTAGCAAAGCGATTTATGAGGTATTTTTTCCGCTGGCTACAAAATGTATGCTTATTCATTTTGCATCCTATAATGCGGGCGGAAATCCTGAGGAGGTTGGACAAAGATTAGCAAATCGTGAAAGAAGTTTCCATGGTAGTATCAGTAAAAGATACACCAAGACCGTCTGTGAAAACGGATTGAAGACAGTGTGTAACGAGTTATTATTCAGGTGAACTGCTCTTTTCTGCTAAGCATCAAGAAATTTTAAGGTTGAGTAACAGTACTCCAGTATTTAACGAGCTTCTGATTCATACGCTCGTATAGTGTCAAGAGCTGTTCACGGGATAACTATCCTCTAGATCGAAGGAGAAATCTTAGGTTTTCTGCAGAAGAGTTAGCTAATAAAGAAATGTGACTGTAACATGACATCTGGAGGAAATATTCAGACCTAGAACGGACAGAGAAGTGATCCTCGTCATAGATTTTCCTGACACTGAACGAGGAGAAAAATGTCGGTCTCTTATACAGCTAACGACAGAAGAACTGGGTTTTGCAAGACTAATAGAAATCGAGACAGGATCGTCCACCGTCCATGAAAAGTGGCTTCATAATGATAGTTCAATGATCAGGTAAAGATACAGCGCAATCACTGATGTCCATTAGTAGCACGTGAAAAATCCGGTGCTAATATGCATGGAGAGAGGCACCGTCAAATACAGTACGTAATATATTACAGACATTGGTTGTATGTAAACAATACCATGATTTTTTATGTAGTCAATACTATCTTCTGAATTTCCGTAGTGACAGTCGCGCGTTCAGGAAAATTGTTTTCGCGATGTCACAATAAAACGGTCTAAAAATGAAATCAAACTGCTATCACTATCATTCATTTCAGACAAGAGTACAGCTAGTACAATACACATTAATAAATTGCACTCAGACTATGTAACTTCTTAAAACTAAACCAGGTAGCCTAGTGGTCAAGGAAGCAGAGTTCTGGCTAATGGCATGAGTTGGGCTCGGGTTCGAGTCCTAGTTGAGGCATGGTCGTTGTATTTGTCCTACAGCTCTGGTTCTATCCTTTCCTTCAAACCAGCACCCCTAAATTAAGGAAGAGAACTCCTTCTGAGTTTAAAGCACGAAATTAAAAACAAAAATGGGCCATTAAACCCCGAAACAAACAAAAAATAATCCTATTTTGTTTAGCTGCTAAACTTTGGTATTACGGCTGAAAAACTATGATAGTTGACAGTAAACTGTTTTTCACGTATTACTGCTGAACTCTGAGATGATAATCAAAACCTGAGAGCTAACAGCATCGAGTTTAACGTCAAGATGGCATTTTACATATGCACTGGTGCTCAAAATTAAAGCACCAACCACAAAAACCTAGTTGCCAAACAATAACTGACAAAGAAATGAACATAAAAGAAGGAACTTTATGTATGACATATGATACAGTCTTTCACACTTGTGAACACAAGACAAGTAAGATGTATGCAAATGCGCCTAAATTATGGGCCTGTGTAAAAGAAATCAGTGAAATAAGGTATGAACCTGTATCACATAAATCAGCAAAAAATGTGATACCACAGTCTTCAATGTGAAATATGGTCACCAAGCAGAGATGCAAACTTCTCAGCGCCGAATCATGCTTTGAATAAAGGTGTCCACGAGAAACAGACGGATTAAGTCTCATTCTTCCAGAAGAGCACACGTTAAGTCCTGTAAAGAGCGTCTGAGCCAATTGACTGCGATGTTTCTTGGACTGCGCTTAGCGAGTGGTGTTGTGGAGTAGAATTGATTCCCCGATGCCCTTGCCCATGTCTTGTCGAGATTTTTTCAGTGTCCTGAAATTGTCTCCAGTGGCGGTAAACAACGGATCGATCCCCCTTTGACCCTCTGGCCACTTCAGTTTGAGACTGCCCTGCTTCTAATCGACTGTACGTGCAGCTCTCCACCGCAATTAGTCATCTAAACGAACTCGTGGAGACATAATGATGCCGTCCTGATGGCGCAGTGCTCTAAGCGATGGCTTCTGATCATTCGCCCGAAAGGAGTCCGGGTTCGAATCCCGTGAGGCATGGATGTTGTGCTTGTTTTACGGCACTGGCTCTCTCCCTTCCCGGGAACCAGTGACCCTAAATTAGGGACGGGCGACTGCTTATAGCCCATTGAGTTGCTCACGGTGGTCCACAAACCTCCAATAAAAAATAATCCTTTTGTGTGTGGCTTATGCAAATTTTGCTGTCCCTTGGCTACTAATAGCGCCGTTGTTCGTTTATTAGCTACAGCATTTGCTGCTTTACATAATCAGTTTCTTATGTACCATTTACTTGTGATTTCGGGTCAGGGTTGCTGTGGTAACTAAATTTTTGTGATTGTTATCATTTTGAGCACCAATGCATGTGTGTGCTGGGAATGGAGCCCCTGTCTACGAATATTTGTGAGTCAGCTTGATGACTTCCGGATAGTTGTGTACTCTTCGTCAAATTGCAATCTGCTGGATAAGACATTTAGGACTATTGCTGGTTGATGTGCAAACGCTGCAAGGGCATAAACCGACAACCACACCTCAAGCAATGAAAACAGCCACAAGGAAAATATATTCGTGTCGAAAACATTCGTTCACCTCTCCGGCTGCGCAGAAAGATTTGTGTGACTTCTTATTGGTGTTGCATATTCTATTGCTGTATTATATTAATATATTAATACTGATGTGTTGTGTGTGTAATATCAATATTTATTAATGCATATTGGTGTTACACAGGCACTTAAGTTTGTACGATATCTTGGATGTTTATAACGTCTTTTTTACCCACTTTTTTATGTTCATCCTTCATTCGCATTTTTAAAGTACATTTATTTTTGAAGATTTGTGGTCTAAAAAGACATTTCAATTGATTCCTTTTTATGGAGACAAACTCCATAAAAAAGAATCAATTGGATGATTTGTTATCTGATTCTTCGAGCCTGTTACTTATAAAATGTATATATGCACTCTGTTAGGTACTTCGCAACCATAGTAAGATTTTTCTGCTTTTCCTTATTACGTTATAAGATGTTAATTTATGAAATTTCCTCAGTGTAACAGATGCAAACATGATGAGTTCGTATCAACACTAAGATCAGAGAGAAGTGCTGACAGAAGTGTGGCATGTTGAGCCGTCCTCTTACAGGAAACGTGTAGCAAATCCCAAAACACCATCGTGACGACAAAACTTTTCTTTGCTTTTTCGTGGAAGGGAGTGAACGAACTAGTGCTGTATTAACGAATAGCAGTGCAAGAAGTCAGACTCCTAAACCATTCGACGACTGGGCGAAAAGAAAAGTGTACTAGTAGCAATTTTGCATGCCTCTCAGATCTGTATCAGCACAAAGGAATAAGAGATGATGTTTTTCTGTGTGCTAAAGTGGAACCCGCATCATGATAGTAAGTTTGAAATACGTGCCTTCAGACCCACATATGCTTGTTTCGTGGGAACATATGAAACTTTGACGAAGAGCAATTAACATGTGTATGTTAGTCGAATCCTGTTGAAAACGTCTGCAACTAATAGAGCAACGGATCACTCCTGATTTCATTATTAGTGTGGTACGGCAGGCTACGTTTTCTACCAGCTGAGCTCTGTATGTGTGTGTTTCGATGAGGTAAAATCGTTTGCTGGAGTTTGTTTACCTCACCAAGTTAGGCCAGCTGTGTTATGATATACAGTGTAACAGAACGGTGCAGCCCAGGCTCTAGCTGCCTGTTGCTTTGGTGTGCATTAATTTGAAAGCCTCAGCAGCAATGAAGAATTTGGACATCGTCTCTAATCAGTACTATGCTGGTCCTCACGAACAGACTATCCAGTGACCCTTCGATGTGTGTCAGATTTGCAGCAACACCATTAGATAAGCATACATCCTCCCCATAGTGGAGAACATTCTCCGCGAAATGTAGAAACCCAATAACCAGTAAGCATGGATGGTCGTCTTTAGATTCAGGCAACCAATGTCACATGGTGACCGTTTGCTACGGATGTGTGATCGTTTCCATACCATTTATTTATTTATTTGTTTCGGGTGTTTAAAAACTTCCATGAGTATCTAAGACTATGAAGAATCTTATAAGACATAACCAGTGTCGCAGGACAAAAGCACAGCTCATGCCTAATCCGGGACTCGAACCTGCACTCAACGTTGACCAATTCCCTGAAGCCCGCTTTTCTGACCACTTCGCCACCGGGACGGCTGCAAATCTCTTTCAGTACAATACTTGGTGGGGCGATTTACATAGCTTTTCTTCGACTTCTTACTCTCTGAATTTCCGTGATTTGAACTATAAAAGTGAATCACAGCAGTTTCGAAAAAAACTTTAGTAACCGGCAAAAACGCCCCATAAATAAGGAAGTCTTAAGCGTTCAGTGTATTGCAACAACTCTACTCGGCAGCCTGCGTACTATTTGACCTTGTTTAAATTTCATTAAAGCCATTAAACTCATTTATTTTTAATGTATCAGCCCAACACTGACCCAATCCTAAATTGCTGCTTCCAAACACTACTTTCAGCCCTGAGTGCAGAAGAAGAAAAATCCCAGCGCTCGTATACACGTGACAGTCGCAGAAGGTAGTTGATTAACATGGATCGAATGTAAGTTTAGTTTCATATCAAAACATTTTCAGCAGAATTAAGTGTTTTAAGGACACTCAGTTATGCAGTTCATGATATGCAATTTTAATAAATATTATTACATTTGGAAAAATAAGTATTAAAACTGAGAAAACAGTCTTTACAAGGTGCGTCAATAGAGTTCGGTGAATGCATGGTAAAAATGAACACAACAGTTAGTGTTTAAAGAAACTTACTTTAATGGCCTTCAAGATAATCCCCTTCTGATCCAATATCTTTTGGCATCGTTGGTATAACGCTGGTAGCTATAGGGAAAATCCTCCGTTTGTTATCATCTGCAGCTGGGTCGCTATGTTTTCTTGAATGTCCGAAATGTCCGCAAATCTCTTCGTTTCCAACTCTAATTTCAGTCGGCGAAACAAAGGGAAGTCAGCTGTTGCTAGACTAGATGAATGTGGTGTGTGATTCAATACAGAAACGGTTCGTGGTTAGGGAAATCTTGAACAGATCTTACGTTTCCATAAGTCGTCTTTTAAAATCAGCGATCATTCGCGCAGTTAGTAATCGACGATCCTTTGCTACAAAATCACTCTCGTTTTCAATGTTTTCAGAATTTTTGGAGCTCGCAGGGTTACCGCATCGAGAGGCGTCCTCAACGGAGTCGCTTCCTTTGCGGAAAAGCTTGAACCAGTCGAAAACACATTTCAAGGATACTGTTTCGTCCCCGTAAGATTTTTTCAGCATTGTATGCGTTTGCGGTGCTGATTTTTCCAGTTTGAAGTAGAATTTGATATTAATTCATTGCTCCGTTTTTGCCCTGTAGCAACGTTCACTTACATCAGCGGCTGAGACAACTCTTTGTATCACACCCTTTCTCACAGCTCCGTGACAGTTAAGGACATGTTCGCTCACGTACTTTACTGAGCGGTGCAAGTTACCGTACCTTTCAGAACCTCTCCTTTCATGCGTTGCAACAGCATTCACCTGACTTTATTGACTTACTCCAGCAAAAATACAAGTGTTGGGAAACTGCTGGCAACCAGCTGGTAGTGATGGGTCACTGCTGACTGAAATATGCCGCTTACGGTACGGTAGCGGTCCGTTGGTAGCATCGCCATCATTTGGCAGCCATTGATGGCCCTGCAGCATCGCGTTGAATTACAGGCCTCCAAGCGAGCGTCACTAGTGGTCCGTAGCTGGCAATTGAAACAACCCCCACACGAGGTGGAAGCAGCGAGACTGCGCATGCGCTAAAGCAACACGTGCACAGTCTTTCGTGGTACCAGTTAGTTGAAGACGACGTCATCACCATCGTGTTATTTTAGTGGATGTTAAGAAAAAAACATATGCAGAGAGGCGAATTAATTTCCTAATAAAATGCCACGTCGACGAAAATTACCGTCGGAAGAAAACCATATAAATAATCAATGAACTGTAAGAAATAGTTAATTACTCTCACGTATTTAAAGAAACTCATTTCGTAGCAAAATTCCTGCACTAACACACAAAGAATCGAGAATGCAGACAGCCATGAAATTCACCTACTCCATTCCCATGAATAACAAGGAATAATTTCTGTATAATCTTTCGTTTTAACACACACTAAACCGCTTCAAATAAAAGTCTCCGAAAGACATTAAAAGATCGTTATGTTGGAAAAAAATAAGAATCATACGTGTACAAAATTTATCAATTATTTGAAGAAAAAAAAAGCAACGCTATGTAGATATAATATACTCATCCACGGGTTGAATACACAACATTGGAGAAATAAGGGAGAAATAAGCTGCTAAAAATAACGACAAGTAAAATAAAATATATTTCCTCTTTAGAACAAATGTAGCTTCGGACCGTGGAAAAAAGATACAACGTTAGAAATGTAACACAATGGGACATGAACGGGTAAATATATTACTTAAACATTAGACATGAACGGGTAAATATATTAATTAAACAATCGCCTTTCAAGATCACAAGGACAGCACAAAACTTTGGAAAACGTCTTTAAGTTGGTACACTCGTTGAAAATGAGTGAAATTTTCTTAAGGTAAATAAAAACAACCGTTACGTTGAAAAAGTGAATTTAGGAATTACATGAAACGAACATTTATGAAAAATAAAACGCAATATTGTAAAATTAAAAACAGAACCCTCCGTTTTACATGGAGCACGAAAAAGGTTCACCTTCAAGCAGACGCTCGTGCGTGGCAAACTAGTGTAGTGGCTAAAGAGCCTGCTTTGCGAGCAGGCTGCCTTTGGTTCGAAGCTCCATTGGTCCAAACGGGCGTTTTTTAGGACCTGTTGATAAAATTTCCCCAGCGCCGTGCCGTCATTCAGAAAGCAGAAATTTCGTTGGAAGAGGAGTTTTGCCTTTTGGGAACTGTGAATTGTCTCCCTTTTTTTTTTTTTTTTTTTTTTTTTTATGGCTACCACTGGGAAATGGGCGGACAAGATTCGGCAACCCATCAGTTACGTCACGTGATTGCCGGCTGCCACTGCCGGGAAACTGGCAAGCCACATTAGGCTAGCCATCATTTATGGCACGTGCTTGAAGGATCGCTTAAGATCCGCTTGTGGCAGCCACTGCCTCTGATGGATAACTGATGACCCTGTTCTGGCATATGATAGCTAATAGGAGTGCCAACTTTTCGCCAGCTTCTGGCCTGAACTGATGGCCCATGGGGTGGCCGCCGAGACACTTTATTGATGATTGGGCAGCGGCAACATAGTGCTGGTCCACTGCTGGCCCAGCAACACTGGGTTTTTTGGGACCTTGTATACTTTTATAAAGGAGTAACATTAATGCCCATTTGTGTAAGGGGCACCGTATAGATAAGCTGATAACATTACTATGCATCACTTTCCCAGTTAAACTGGTCTGTCATAAAATATCCTAATATCGAAGTGAAACAGCAAAATTTTGCCAAAACTAAAAAATAATAATAATAAATGCAAAGGCACTAAGAAATTAAACACAGTCGTAGCGTTGTGATCCACCGCTGTTTAAACATCGTATCATTCATAATCATGCCTTTTTGAGCTAACCGGAAAAGGTGGTCTCTACGACCGACTGGTCTGTGGCGCGGATTCTAATTCCCAGTAAGACACGAATGCTGTGTTGGTTTCTCTGCTAGATGAACATTGCATTCAAGTTCATATCAGTGTTCGTTATCATCAACAAGTGATTCAAATGCCTGAGCAGTTTTTCTGTCATTACTATACCTAGCACATTTGGGGAGTCGTTTTCTTAAAACCCTCATGCAAACATTTTCCTTTCACACACAATGTAAAGCAGTAAAACGGGTCGCGCTACGTACTTTCTACCAGGTGCTTCTCTTGCGTTTGTCAGTTACTTCTTTCGTGACGTCGTAAAAGCTATGTACTGAGATCAGTAATGTTGTCAGGAATCCGTAGCATAACCGGCGCGTAAAGTTATATTGAACTCATCGCATAAATGATGTGATGTCACAAAGGTAATTTCTTCATGACGTCACAACATTTATTAAACTACCTTTCTAAGGAAAATTATGTTAAATTGCCAAACACTTCTTAGTTCTATAAAAAAAACATTTATGCACGCGTATAAAGGGGCATGCGTTTCTCGACGTGGTATATTAATGCAAGTATGTGATTTATCTAGTTACAATCTCTTTACAATGTCCCAAGAAGTTTATTGAAGTACAAAAAGTGGATTCCACTAAGCTCGTGAAAGTGCCTAAACTTTTAAGTATTCTCTAGACATTTATCAATGTACTGTATTAGATCTAAACACATACTGAACACCAGGTGAGTATTTTGTTAAATCAATTCGCATTCCTGAGTGAAAACCAAATTGAAAAAGCACGTTGCGTGTGGCAGGAATATGCATATTTCCTTCTCGGTAGTCAATAGCAAGGGAAGGTCATATGATAAGCACTAGGAAGTAATTAACAGAGTTTTAAAAGAAGGAATGATAGATTGGGAGCTCACTTCTGGGAAATGTTGGTGCGTTCGACTGCGTTAAGCATTTCCGAGATCAACTGATGTTTCTCTGAAGAAATGGTTGTCCAGAGGCGTCATAGATAGGTAGAAAATACTTACTGATAGGTTTCTGAACTATTAGGTTTTTGCCGCAAGGGCCATGCTTGACCAAAGAGAAGCGTGTCACAGACCGTATTTACAATGGTCGGCTCAACTCACTGACAGGATCCACGTGTCCCGAGACGACGGATGGTTTCATTTTGCCAACAGACCCCACAAACTCAGAGCCTAACAGTAAGAAAAGTGACATAAAAGCCTGTAAACTTTCCCACGGAAAAGCTACATGATACAGACTAACACGGATAAGCTGCATGTACAAGTTTTGAATAAACAAAAACTAATGCGCGGGTTTAATAGCATGATAGCACATCACACATGGACTATGGAACAATTAAAGTCCGTCTGAGAGAGTAACCGTCTCGCCTACTCCCAGAATTTAAACTTCCGTCTATGTGAGGGAAAGTTCATCCTCACCCTCCTACCTCCTTTAAGACTCTGTTGACAACTGTAACAGCTCTTGATCTCCCAGAGGTGTTTCTACACTGGGAAATGTAATAGTCTACGCAAAGTTTGATAGCTTGTCGAACATTTCAGCAATCAGTGACGCTTTGTTTAGGGAGTCATTTTCTTACATTCCAAATAAAAGTGCGTCGCACAACTTATGTAGCGCTACTAATGAAATCTTTTCCAGTTTCTGGTGCAATAATCTATTGGGTTGTCGGAAAAGTCATGACGTATTTTGGAAACCCGATGGCGGTTGGGCGGTTATGGAAGTACTAGAAACATGCGCAGCTCTGCTATCGCTATGACATTCGACAGGTGCCAGTTCTAGCTGCAGTCTAAAAGGAATAGTGAGCGATTTGGTTGATTTGTGGAGATTTGACATCAAGATGAAATGGAAGACCAAACTGTGCATTTTCGCCATATTTTACTGTTTTACTTCCGTAAAGGGAAGTATAACGAAGTAAATTTCTCCGTCATTTCTGTCCACGCCAGGATTCGAACCCGGATCCCCTCATTCCGGAATAAGTTGCTCTACCAATTGAGCTACGCGGACGTTTTATTCTGATTCCTATCTGCCTTTATGTCGTGTGCGTCCTTCTGGCAGGTACGTCACATCTCCTGGTACGTAACATCATCTCCCCCTTATTTTTTATTTTTTTATTTTCGAAGTGCTGGAGAAGGGATTCTCTTATTTTTCCTATCTCGCGGTGTGGAAATAACATCACACCAATGCGAGATTTTGAACGGTCGGGTCATCCGGATAGTTCGGGCGCCATTATAACGAAGTAAATTTCTCCGTCATTTCTGTCCACGCCAGGATTCGAAACCGGATCCCCTCATTCCGGAATAAGTTGCTCTACCAATTGAGCTACGCGAACGTTTTATTCTGATTCCTATCTGCCTTTATGTCGTGTGCGTCCTTCTGGCAGGTACGTCACATCTCCTGGTACGTAACAGAAGAACGCGCGTCAAGCTTGTGAAAAGTTGCGTAAAGTGTGCGGTGATAATGCTCTACAAGAACGTCAGTGCCAGCGGTGGTTCGCAAAATTCCGTGCTGGTGATTTTGACCTCAACGATGCTCCTGGGTCCGGGACGCCAACCGAGTTTGATGTCGACCAAATCAAGGCATTGATCTAGTCAAATCCACGTTACACGACACGAGAGATTGCAGACACATTGCACATCAATCATTCAAGCGTTCACGACCACCTGAAGAAGCTGGGATACGTAAGCAAGCTCGATGTGTGGGTTCCTCGTGAACTCAGAGAAGCTCAATTGACGGCGCATATAAACATCTGCGATATGCTCATTGAACGTGAGGAAAACGACTTTTTTTAAGCGACTGGTAACTGGTGACGAAAAGTGGATTGTGTACAACAATGTGCTGCGCAAACGGTTTATGTCCGACGTGCTGCTTCGCCTCAAACGACATCGAAAGCAGACATTCATCAGCGGAAGGTTCTGGTCTCAGTGTGGTGGGATTTTAAAGGTGTTGTGTTTTTGGAGTTTCTACCACGGAACCAAACAATCAATTCAAATGTGTACTGTCGGAAATTAGACAGTTTGAACGTATCCATCATCCAGAAACGTCCAGAGCTCGTTCATCGTAAAGGTGTTGTGTTCCATCACGACAACGCGCGACCACACACAAGTTTGATAACCTGCCAAAAATTATAGGAGCTTGCGTGGGATGTGTTGCCACACCCAGAAAACTCGCCTGACCTTGCACCGTCAGACTTCCACTTGTTTCGCTCTCTTCAACAGTCCTTGCGTGGTATAACGTTCAATTCAGACGAGGCTGTAAATTTGCACCTTATACAGTTTTTCGCCACGAAAGACAGGTTCTTCTATGAACGAGGCATTCTGCAGCTCACCGAAAGATGGCAAAAGGTTATCGAACAAAACGAGCATTTTATCATTGATTGATCTTTGTTCTTTCTATCAATAAATGACCTTTGCAAAACATGGCTAAAATACGTCATGGCTTTTCCGACAACCCAATATAAAACTTGTCAAGTTTGAGTTGGCACATGAGCCGAAGAGCCAAAACATTATGACCACCTGCCTTATATGATGTTGGTCCTCCACGTGCTTACAAAACAGATCTTACCCAGCGAAGTATGGATGTTACAAGATTCCTAAAGGCGTTTTGTGGTATCTGGTACCAAGAAATTACTAGCCCATCCTTTAACTCTTGTAAGCTACGTGGTTGAGCCACCCCAGATCGGATTTGCTGTTCCAACATAAACCACAGGCTCGATTGGATTGATTTCCTAGGAATTTGGAGGTCAAGGCAATACCTGGAAGTCTTCCTCCTTTTTCGCCAACCATTCCATAACGGTCCGGGCAGTGTGGCATGACGCATTATTCTTCTGAAATAAGGCGCAACTAGAGGGGCATACTGTTACCATGAAAGGATGTATCTGGTGTGCAATGATGTTTAGGTAGGTGTTAGACGTCATAGTTTTATGTACACTATATTGACAAAAGTCACCGGACACCTAGAAGAGAAACACAACCACCTTTGGCTGTAATGCATGCATTGAACCTTCGAGACATGCTTTCGACAGTGTTTTGGAACACAGCTATATGTATGCGCTTCCATTCAGTACACAATGCTACCGCTAACTGTTGCTTAGTAGTACGCCTTGGTTCCAAACTTCTAATGCGGCTCTGTTATTCATCCCATAGGTGCTCTACGGGATTAAGATCAGGGCTCTGTGCTGGCCGGTCCACACACGATACACAATTATCGTGAAACCACGCCGTAACAGTCCTTGCTTTATGGCTCGGTGCATTATCCTGCTGTTACCAACAAGGCTCGGTTCCATCGTATTGCTACAGAGTTGGTATGTCCAGAGTTGTCCAGAATTCGATAACCAATGGGACGGGACCATACCATGAAAACCACCCCTACACGAGTACACTGTCAGCTATAAACTTGACCATAGGAACAGAACACTGTGGTAAATAGCGTTCCCCCGGCTGCTGCCATACCCACACACAGCCATCAGACTGATGGATCGTGTATCTGGATTCATCAGTCCTTATAACGCGTTTCCATTGATCTATGGTCCATGATAAATGTTCTTTACACCATGCTAAACGACGATTAGCATTCCGAGTAGAGATGAAAGGCTTATGAGCAGCCGCAACACCACGGTAACCCATTAAATTAAGTTCTCTGCGAATGGTGCATGTATGTACCAAGATTCCAGCATTTTTACTCACGTGTACATCGAGGTCTTGTGCAGTTCTTCGTCAATTAGCTGTAACGACTCTCCTGAGGCTTCGACGTCCTCTATCACTGTTTTTCTTTAGTCTGCTGGTACGTTTTGCTGTTTCAGGCACACCATGTGTCTCCCACTTATTCAGTACATCCAAAACAGTTGACTTGGGTATGTTTAAACGCCTCTCGGTTTCTCTTATGGACAACCCACTCATATAACACCGAACAATCTTTCTTTTCTCAAAGTCAGTTCTCTCCCGCCGCGACATTTTCACTCAACCTCACAGTGCGATATGATCGCGGTCAGCTGCAGGCTTGTTTTTATACCATTTCAGCTGTACCGCGCATCTTACCAACGCAGCGGATCCGTTTATTTGCTTTTAAAGGGGTGTCCGGTGACTTTTGTCAATATAGTGTATATGAATGACTGGACCCAGGGTTTTTTAGTAGAACATTGCCTAAGTCATTCCACTTCCTCCACCGCACTGTTTTCTTCCCATGGTGCATCCCGGTGCCAGCACTTTACACTTCCCCATATAAATGACCTCGGCGTACCCTGACGCCCACGCAGTGCAACGAAAAATGTGATTCATCGGGCCACACGACTTTCTTCTAATCATTCAAAGTCCAATTTTGATGCTCCCGTGCCCAGTCTAGGTGCTTTCGATGGTGAGCTGAAGTTAGCATGGGCACTCGGAGCAGCCTGTGACTATGCAGCTCCGTTTTTAGCAGGGTTCGATATACTGTGTGTTGTGACACATTACTCCCGTCAAATTACCGGAGAGTTGCGCCACAGTATCCCTTCTGTTAGCTCGTACTATACAGGATAGCTTTCGTTCTCCTCTAGCATCGATAAGCCGCGGTGAGCCCACACCTTGCTGGTGGTTCTTGGTTTTGCCTGCCTCTGACCACTTTTTGAAGATGCCAACCACGACGGACCGCAAGCACCCCTCAAGCCCTGCTGTCTCGGAAATACACTTACCCAATCGTCTAGCCACTAAAATTTGACCTTCGTCAAACTCGAAGTACGTTGCCTTTTCCATCTGAACAACAGGAATAACACTGATGAAGAGAGCTCAATATCTGTTGTTCGTTATACCGTTTCATGACCTTCACACGCACCGTTTTTTACCTGCATTTGCTTCGATTTGCGTAAAAAAATTATCTGGGTACATGCTGAACAGCGTCGCAGATACATCTATAAAGATAACAACAAAATATTTGGCCCAAAAGACAAAACAAATCTAGTTCCTGGTAATCATTAGCCTACAGCAACCAATCCACATTCTTCGCAGTCATCATAAACTGAGTCTTCACAAAATCAAAGTGCAATAACAGTGCTTAACCGTCACAGAATCAGCTGGCCGTAGTGCCAGCTTTTTGTGCACTGAACTTCCTTTCATCTGAGGCAACTTCTACTGAATTATGTCACTAACCTTCACCTATTCCATTGCGGTGTCGCAGTCTTTCAGTGCTATGCATCATCTGCAGGGGCAAAATATTTCTCCTCGCTCTACATCCAGTGCTACCATAAGTATCATAAACCAAGTCACATCCGTCTGCCTGTTCAGGGCATCATGTATCTTCGTCAACTATGACTGCTTCACTGACTTCAAAGTCCCATGCCTTTTCTAGTTCGCCAACATCTGTGTGGGTCGGATGTCCTTCCCGTGCTGTGATGATAACTTCTGAAAAATATTTCCACAGTCCTGCAAACAGGAGGTTATCATTTACTGCCACTACTGTTCCTGCTGCAAAACCTAGTTCTTCGTCATCTTCAATTTCAATGCCTCTTGAATCTTTTTCCCGTATTCCAATTCTTACCAGTCCTTCTAGAAGTCTGGCTCACACAATATCCTTGTCAACATCAAGTGTTTCTGTTTCATCGAGTTGTCGTTCCATTCTACCAACTTCCAAGTCCACAGAGCGTTGAAAAGACCTCCATCTGCGCTCTTTTAGTGTCGTTGTTAGTGCCCCTTGGCGTTCCAGCTGTTTGAACGTATTACAATACGTTCCAGCTGTTTGCATTATTCTTAAGAACATTTGTAAGAGGTATGATTTGATTTTCTGTGTAAAAACTTGTAATTTAATATCGCAAATAAGAAACGGCATAGATTTAATGAATTTGGAAAACCGTCACGGCGTTTACGCCATTCCGTTAAGGGCCATAGATTCCGATGAAAGATACTCTGTAATTGTGGGTTCTACATTTCGTAACCTAAAATGACAAATCTATGAACCCAAATACAATTTAAAAGCAAATTCTTCTGGTACGGCATTATCCAGATTATGTTCGGAAGGTAATCACGAGCCACTATGAAACCTTACTACAACCTGTCGGTTCCAACAATACACTTTGCTACTCTATTTTCTGAAAGCTTATGGATTTACGAGCATGGACCTAAATGTTGAAATGACGACACACTTGTTCAGATTCCTCCTCCCTGGAAATTTCTTCTGAAACCGGAACCATAACTTCAGGTTGTTCAGAACTTTAATTGGTGTATCCAATTTATGTAAATTTGATTATTTGACATGCGTAGTGTACTTGCATCATGACATTTTCTTTCTGTATTTAAATCATCCAACTTTTCATTCCCATTGCTCAGTGTGTACGACCTGATGAAGGGACCGACGCGGTCACCGAAAGATATCGTCCCTTTTTAAGGTGTGTTTTTAAAATCATTTTTTTATATTAAAGAGTAGTTTACCTGAAAAATCGTGCAGAGACGGCTTATTCTATGACACTTATCAGTTCCATTGCCATGAATGGGAACTATCAAATTATTTTAAAAATTTAAGTGACCGTTTTATCTTTGTTCATTTTTGCACGCATGCATTTTACGGTGAGGATGTGCACGAAATGTTCCTGACATAACATATTTTTTCTAGGTGAACATATGAAAATATTTTTTCTCTTCAAATAAAACATATGTTTCTCTGTTCATTTTCACACAATTATTTTTTTACGTTCGCGTGGGAAGATCACTCTTTCACTCCTTGTGAATATTTCAGACAAAGGGTATACAGAACCTCTTGATTTTTAGCACAACGTTGGGCGTATACTGCAGACTGTAGCTCCAGTTAAGTGCTTGATAAGGTGCTGGAACAGATCGCTGCGATTAATAAGAATGGATTCCAAACAAAGTGTTAATTTTTTGAATTAACTCAGCAACTGAAGATTGCTGACCGGTGAAAGCAGGAAGTTTTGCCTCCTTCGTAATTATTATTTATATATTATTCAAAAATGCACCTGCAATGTATTCCTTTTTTGGGAGCATCCCTGTTTATGAGAATGCACATTCAGGAAGACTAGCTTTTGAAACCCTTTTTGCAGGAAACTTCCCATAAGCTTCATTAAAAATCACAAAGAAGGATTCTTCCCCCGTAGGAATTCATCTCTTATCTCTAAGATTCGAAAAAAAGAGAAATGTGCCCTACAAAGTGGAGTGTTTACCCCGAAGAGGAAGGCGACATGGTGGGATCTATGTTTTGGTTGGTACTAGCAGAATGAACTTTACGGTGACTTGCATATTCATTTCCCACTTGCTGACCGGTTTCGTTTGTAAGAATCCCTGACATGGCAATAACGTCTTATCTACTCAATAGAATGAAGCTTGAAGATCAAAATCTGAGACGATGGAAGACTTGTCCTGCGCAATAAGTTCATGTTACTCCACAACTTATGTAACATTGTCCAAAGCTTAAACACAAGGGTCACTTTGACCGAAGTTTACTGTTTGAATACGTATAATATTCATTGTTGTTCATAAGACAGGAGTTTTTTTGCCAAGTTTTGATAAAAATAAGAAAAAAAACGATTATGGAAATCTATCACCCTGTATGGACGTCTGTGGGTTCAATTAGCATCTTGATCTTAAGAAATTATTCAGAAATTCCTTTTTTACTGAGATGCCACAAATCTTGAAAACGAATGCAAATTTCTATACTCCTGCATTGTTTCGTGAGCTTTCTAGAATTATTTCTACGGCACTGTTAGCTATAAAATTGACAGTGATTTGGTAATATTATCGACACATTATCATTTATAACCCAAAAGGAGTTTTAAACCCATAGGTTTTATAAAAGCGATGACTCCGGTATTTTTTAATTTTCCTATTAAGTGACCTGTTTCACACATTTCAGGTTACATGAAATAAAAAATATGACTAACTATTAATTTAGCCGGATGTATGAAGTTTGTATGAAATTCAAACTGAGTATAAATAATTAAAAAAATAAAATTATGGTTTTTGAGCGAGGAACCGTTCGTACTGAATGCAAGATAAGCCTTAATGGCACAGAGATTGGCCAGGTGAATGAGTTTGTATATTTAGGAAGTATGTTTGACAGAGAGAATAAATTAGATGGTGAAATTAGTAGGCGAGGGAATTCTTCATTGAAAGTCATAGCTGCATTAGGAGGATTTCACGGGAATGATGGGTTCTCAAGGAAGTCCCGAATGGCTGTGTATGAAAGTGTAATTGTTTTTACTCTGATGTGCGACAGTGAAACTTGGGTATTACAGCAAATATATAGGAGTCGTTTGTGTGCTGGGGAGATGCGTTACTTAGGGGAGTTGTGGTAAGACACACGGTGATCGTGTGAGGAATGAAGATGTGTTGCAGATGTGTAATGTGAGACAAAATGTTATTAGTAAGGTGGGGACTAATATTCTTAGGTGGTTTGGCCATGTTGAAAGAATGAGTGATGAAGTGATGACTAAGAGAATTTTTTCAGCCCAAGTGGCAGGAAAGAAAGGTAGATACAGGCCAAGGAAATCATGGGAGGACCAGATTCAGGAATGTCTGCTTGAGAAAAAGATTGTGAGTATGAAGTACAAAAGGTCGTGTGTGCGGCTTGTGATGGATGTTAATGAAGCTCGAGCGGTGTGCCGAGATGGTTGTAAATGGAGACATTTGTTACACCAACAGTAAGTAAATTCTGGTTCTATCAGTTAAATGTTTACTTGGGACATGGCCTTTCTTTGAGGAGCTAACCTCTGAATCTCAAAGAACAGCTTAATGATATGTATGTATGTAAATTTCTTGATTTACTTTGTACATTTCTTGCTGAGATCACTTCAGGGCTATGAAAATTTTGAACTGGTGTTACGGAAAGATCATTTTTGTGTGTGAAATACGATGGCAATAGTTTTAGCTTCCGATATGTATTGGGAAATTACAAATTTGAGTACTGCGAATTTTATGATTACTGCATAACTTTCCCATTTCAAATGCAATAATTTAAAAGCTTTTAGGGCCTTCAAAGTTTCGCAAAAGCAATTCATACGCACATCCATAATATTGTGGGTCTTCGAAAATCATAATTTTTGACAGTTTTTTTTTTCCGAGGTTTTTGAAATTTACCGGAAGGTAAAGGTAATCGCAAGACTTCGAACATCTTCAGTGAAATTTGCTTTATCTGGATCGATAATCAACAGAAAAAGCTCGCAAATCATCCCGTTTTAGAAAGTGTGCTTCTATACAAGTCAGTTTAGTTTCAGCAACACTTTTAAATGCTAGGTGTAAAATTCAAAGCCTCTCTCTGCCGGTGGCTAGACTCAAACCCACATCCTGCTGCTCCGGAGCCGAATGCTTTTCCAATTAAGCTACGCTGACAACAGCTTATCGCTTTTACTGGCCATCTTGATATGTGCGTCACCTTTTGAGGTAGGTACGACACATGCATCTCCCCTTGAGAAAGGGCTGGGACAGAATCCTTGGTTTCCGGGTCAGCCGGCAAACCATGCTTGAAGTAGTTCGCTGTAGAAGAAGTAATTTAATTTTATTCCAGACGATGTGTGGAAGAAGCGTCGCACATTTTGCGAACCTCAATACCAAGAGATTAATTTTAAGTTCGAGCGCCAACGTGAAGAAAAGCTCTTTTTGCCGGTTGTGAAGTTCGAAACCACGCCTCCTAGCTCCTTAGCCAGTTCTCCCAACTAAGCTACACCGACGGAGCTTATCGCTGTAACTTTGCTGTCTTGACATGTGCGTCACCTCTGACGAACATGCCAAGACAGCAAAGTTACAGCGATAATCTCTATACATAGGGCACTTATGAGCCTCGCTGTGTATGTCTGCTTACCAGTACAATTTAATATTTCTGTAACCGACAGATCATCGTGGAATTTAATGTGTGCCAATCACATGGCTTAACTGAGGATGCGCCTTCAGAGGTAGAATTTCCCATGAATTCAACTTCAGTTCATCCATCGTCATGAATTTTCCTATTCATTTAACATGTTACAGCACTGGTTTCGATTAGGTCAGATCAATATGAGATGAATTCATTGCAAGTATATTTAGCCATTAATTTAAAGCTTAATGGCTAAATATATTTGCAGTTAGATATGATGAAGAGACTATCGTGCTGATTGATACACAAATAAAGAAGATAGCTGTCTAAGCACGAACACTTTAGCTCAAACCAATTACAACACTCAAATGAAGCTAAGACGTATCACCGGTATCAAAAGTATACACAGTTAAAACCATGACGACACAAATAACTCATTCCATTGAGGTTTAAAAAGGTTTAATGTTAAAAACTTGCGAGATCTTTCGAACCTACGACTTATAGGTTCATCATCAGGCACCAAAACTCGCAAGGTGCACATGAAACGTAGTGGTTATATACACGTGTGGTTATGGGCAAAGACCGCGCATGCGTACAATCCAAGAAACAAGATTAGACAACCATTGATTTACAAACCAAGAAACAAGATTAGACAACCATTGATTTTATTGTACATATATAAAACTCAGGCGAGGGAACTTTGACCTTCATTTTATATTTCTTATATTTATGACAACCATTATGTGTTTTTTACCCTACAGGTTATTTTAAATGTATGTATTTTATGACCTCATACTGTTCCGACTTGTACGCATGCGCGGTCTTTGCCCATAACCACACGTGTATATAACCACTACGTTTCATGTGCACCTTGCGAGTTTTGGTGCCTGATGATGAACCTATAAGTCGTAGGTTCGAAAGATCTCGCAAGTTTTTAACATTAAACCTTTTTAAACCTCAATGGAATGAGTTATTTGTGTCGTCATGGTTTTAACTGTGTATACTTTTGATACCGGTGATACGTCTTAGCTTCATTTGAGTGTTGTAATTGGTTTGAGCTAAAGTGTTCGTGCTTAGACAGCTATCTTCTTTATTTGTGTATTTGCAGTTAGTTAAATGATCTCTCTAAACTTGTTAAGTTTCAGAGAGATCATTTAACTAACTTTCATTTTACTGACATAATTTTTAAAGTGGCAATCCTTTTTAGTGTTGCAAATAATGATCCAAGAATGCGCAATAGTGAAGAAACTGCATTTACGATTAACTTATAGAAAACAAACAAATAAGAATAAAAAATTTGCACGAAAAAAGAATTAGAGGTCAACAAAAGGAAACGGAAGCCGGAAATGACCTTGTCTACCAAAGCCAAAGGATATCTATTCAGTGTGGTATTAAGCAGAGTAATGGATTACGTAGGGGACTATTGGGGCTATCACAGCCCCAGTAACGCTGACTTTCCCCTTTAAAATACTCAATTAAAAATAATTAACTTTGAATGTGTTTACTATTTTCCGATTTTCACAAAAAATTTATAACAATTGAATTTCGTGTTGCATTCGGAAATGAAATAGTATGTTGATGTAGGTCCACAGCGGAAAGGTAAAAAAAGAATACTAATAAATATATATCTTCTTCGGAATGCATTTGCAGTGCTTAGAATCTTGATTGAATGATATAGTTTGAGCAACGGAAAGTCTGTTCTTTGGTGGGAAATAATTTGCTCCAGTGTATGAAGTTCAATATGAAGCATATATAAAAAGTGTGTATTTATTGCAATTTAAAATATTTAGACGATTAAAGGGACCGCACACATCAGGGATTATATGATATACAATATCTTCGTATTTATAGTTACGACATGCTACGTATCTAATAAATTTTCTACTTGGCTATTAGAATTTACGCTAATACACATGCGCAATTTCACACACGCATGCAAGAGTTGCCCGTTGATCGCCAAATTCGCCAGCTGAGAATTCGTGTTACACATTTTGAGTTGACGAGTTTTTATTAAACTGTTGAATGAAAATGGTGATAAGAAAGTATCTGTAAATTGTTAGAAGTCAGAAGCACTTGATTTTTAAAAAATAAAAAAGTTACCAATGAATTTCGTTCTTTTGTGGGATTTTTGGTATTTGCTGCATTCGTGACTGGAAAATTAGTTTTGCAGCCATTGGAAGATGTTTTTATTTTGCACTGGCACTCATTTCCAATAGTGACATGCTACAACCTTTTTCGTAAAGCCACACAATGCTGTACTGTCTTCTGAGCACTTTCCTAAAGCCTCACCGGTATCGCTGCGCGGCGTATCTTGTCAGATGCTGCGGCCCTAGTTAGGGGTGGTTCTAAACATGTATGCCTCGGAGTGATATATTCCTGACATTGTCCGTTTAAATTTATGATAAGAAGTGACGATTTCGGACGAAATCCGTCATGCCTGTCCAGGATAATAGAATTGTGTGGCTCTGTGGAAGGGTTTCGTTGCTTAGTGGAAGGGTTTCGTTGCTTAGCGGAAGCGTCGCATCATTCCGATATTGGAAAATATTGTCAGTACAAAATTAAATCCTTTCTAATAGTTATAAAATTAATTTCGCAGAGTAGCCAGTGTAGAAGATATCAAAAATCACCAAAAGGAGCGAAATTCATCGGTAAATTTCTAAATAAATCGAGTGCGTTCAGCTTCTAAAAGATCACTATATTTTTCCATGTATTCGTGTTCTACATCATTGCTACTGATGTAAAACGTTCTTTGAGCACGGAAAACTTGACACAGGTTATCCTCATCAGCCTGTCATTTGCTTTCTGTTATATGAATGCGCCTAGAATTTGGTACCGACTTCTCAGTTTTATGAGAACATTTTTTTTATTTGGAAGTTTACCGACCACCGTGAGCAACTCAATGGGCTATAAGCAGTCGCCCGTCCCTAATTTAGGATCACTGGTTCCAAGGAAGGGAGAGAGCCATTGCCGTAAGACAAACACAACATCCATGTCTCACCGGGATTTGAACCCGGACCCCTTTCGGAGGAATGATCAGAAGCCAGCGCTTAGACCACTGCGCCATGAGAACATACAGTATACAGTATAAAGGCATTAGCTGAACGTATTTCTGCAACAGATCATAAATATTTAACTGAACGTGAATTGAACTTACATAGGTCGTAGAAAGCCAGTACATGGATACATAAAAAATATGTTGAAATATTAAGAAATTACGCAAGACGAAAAGGCGTACATGTGTGTGTGCGCTTAATGCATGCAAAACTGACATTTTTCCATGAGACGGAAAAGTTTGCCATAACATGGCCGGCCCTTTTGCCTACTTATAACAGACGGATACTATCTTCTGTTTCACGATTTTGTGACCGAAATCTCTAATATAACCTTCCTTTTTGATTTTCTGTTCTTATGTAAATTATATTAATTCTACTTTATATTTCTTACTAAATGACATGTCGACTCCTCCCAATTTCTTTATACTTTTTGGCAATGACTGACAGTGAATCAGAGATCAAAAGACACGCTCAGTGTAAAGAAGTTCTGACCATTCGTCCGAGAGGGGTAGGGGTTCAAATCGGTGAGGTATGGATGTTGTGCTCGTCTTGCAGCACTGGCTCTCTCCCTTCCCGGGAACCAGTGTCCCTAAATTAGGAACGTGCGACTGCTTATAGCCCATTGAGTTGCTCAAGGTGGTCATTAAACCCCCAAACAAACAAAAAAGAAGTTTAGACGATATACTCTTTGAATTTGCTCCGCATGTTTTATTGATCTGAACACAGAATAAATGCTATCTTCGTTGATAATGTGATTCATTTTACGAGGCTGTTTTAGTTGTTCCAACAGGAATTGCGCTTGTGAAAAATCACGTTGTGATTCCAAAAAATAAGTTGTACTTCAACAAGAAGTAGGGAAATAAAGATTACTTGAATTTTTACGAAAGTGCTATTTGTCAAACACACTCTGGCCATATTGATTAAGTGCTTAATATTTATAAGACTGTTATTTCTACAAACAATCTGCAAAAATACACAAACCTAAAAATATTAAGTAATTTTAATTTCAAATATGATGGCGTTTGACAAAGCGAAGGCAGAAAGAAGTTGGTGTTGTGGAAGTAGGCAGCTTTTATGATAAGAAAACGCTGGCAATGAGACATCTAGTGGAAATGGATTTACAATAAACAAACAAATAATAAATAAGTACTAAAATATTCTAGAGATTAAAATGTTCTCCCATGGTTGTTCTGCCTACCATCCAACACGCAAAAACATAATTCAAATTCACACTTCACTACATGTCGGCACAATGAAAAAATTGAAGGGTTTTATAACGAAATTCGACATCTGAGTTTCAAAAGGAGAGCGACATTCGAAGGCTGGCAGATTTTACTAAAAAACTAGACAACAGACAAACTTCAATAGACAGATTTGGTTGCAAGGGAAACGACCGAGAAAATATTGTTGTGTAATTTGGAGATAAACCGGTATAAAATTTCCACATCTTATTTCTCAAGAAAGAATGAATATGTGGACAACAAAATGCTGAAACAAGTGAAATTCATTAAACTTTGTTTAACAAGATCCCTCTGTATTCACTACAAATGTAAAACAAATTTAGCAGGTTTTACACTTGCAATCAACACCGGGTGATAAGATGTAGAATGCATCGTATCACAAAATTAGAACGATGTAGGTTTGCATAAATAAAAAAAATATTGATTCGGTAAGCCAGTGAACAACTTGAAGTTATGTGTAAGTTGGAACTAAAAACAACAATTCTTCACCAGACATCTCTGTGACTACTAATAAAACAATTACTGAGACCCTTGCGGAAGCAATAATCAAAACAGGAGGCAAGTACACGTCAAGGATGACCAAAACAATATAGAATAAAAACAATTCACGGATAAATAGAAAATGAAGTTGAATAAAGAAAATTTTATTTCAGAGATTGAATGCCTAGCAACATGTAAGACTGCGCAAAAAAAATTGTATAACTGAACGCTTCAAAAAATTTAATTGCGAAAAATCATAAAAATTGGAAAGGGAGATGAGACAGGATGAAACCATATCTTCCATTTTTTTTTATCGTTGTGAAAAGTATTTTCTAGTCATTGAAGCAAGAACACCACAACAGCATATAGATCTTAAGTGATAATTTAGTACACTTTTCTTTTATCCCCTAATGATGTCTGACCTTTGCAAATAATGCATAAAATCAGGATCTAAGAACATGAAGAAAGAAGTAGGCTTAAACATGAACTTAGGACTTTCCCAAGAAGGGAAAAATTACAGGCTGGAGTGAAATTAGAACTAACAAGTATCTACCTCTACCTTGATAAAAAAAATATGGCTATTGCGAATATCAGCAGATAAGAAATTAAAATGCATAAGATGTGTGCAGTCGAACGAAAGGCTGAAGTTTCCCTGCACCCAAAGCTTTCGTTTTTTCATCGTCCCCATCTGGTAGGGTTTTTTTTGTTTGTTGGTTTTTGTTGTCTTGATTGGGGGTTTAACGACCACCGTGAGAGTGAGATATAAGCAGTCGTCGGACCCTAATTTAAGGCCACTGGTTCCAGGGAAGGGAGAGAGCCAGTGCCTAAAGACAAACACAACATCTATGCCTCACCGGGATTTGAATCCGGACCCATCTTGAACAAATGGTCATGAGCCATCTTAGACCATTACGCCACCGGGGAAGCCCATCTGGCAGTTAGACGGACGAGTCCGGATATGAAGAATGTCAGGTGGACCCATAGGCCCGACTTTGTTGTGCCAACTGGAGGCATATTGCACTGGGGCTGTTTTTCAGTTTTTCATGGCTTGGGCTGGGCCCCCTAGTTCCAGTACCTGGGAATCTTACCACTGCGGCCTATATGACATTCTCGGCAATTCTGTGCTTACAGTATTATGGCAACAGTTCGGTAAAGGCCCTTTCCTTTGCGAAAAGGACCCTGTCTCCGTCCACAAACAAAGAGGGGTCCGTGCAGGAAAGGTTTGATGAGATGGGTGTGGAAAATCTTGACTGGCCTGCACTGGGCCCCGACCTGAACCCTATGGGGCACTTTTGGGATGAATTGGAACACCGACTGCAAGATAGGCCAATCCTTCCGACATCGGTGATCGACATTAGGAATAGAAGGAAATTCCCGCTGTAAAGTACCAAAATCTAGTGGAAAGCCTTCCCAGCAGATTGGAGGCTGTGACTGTAGCAAAAGATGGACCAACTCGATATTAATATCTTTCCTATTACAGGGAGTTTGTGGATAGGCCAGTGTCCAGATAATTTTGATCATATAGTGTATGTTCCATACGGGGGGGGGGAGAGACACCACTGCTACACGCTGCGGAACGCATCCATTCTCAGAGGCAGGAGTGATGATCATAATGATCTGGCCAAAGAATGTATTTTAATGAATACCAGAGCCTGGAGCTTGATATGTGTGCTTTGGAGATCTTACCACTTGCGGGACATCACAGAAATTATGTGCGCTATTTTAACGTGTTCGCAAGCCATGGTCCTGTTGTCTCCCGAAGACAGATGAGTGATTCATTAGGATAATGCATCATGGCACAGTGAAGAGACGGGGCTCAACGAACATTTGGCAGATTCTACCTTACTTTTCTAGCTGCCTAAGTCCTCTAATCCTATCAATAATCGACAAAATATTTGGAACTGGATGTCATACGTAAATGAAGGTCTATTGTACAAGACGAAAAATACACGGCTTTTAGAAAACGTACCTAACGGCTTGAATCTGCGTATCATCGCCAGTTGTACGTCTGTCACAAATCTATATTATTTCATGTTATTTAAATTTCTAGATTTAACTTTTCTGATGTTTTCTTTCATGTATAAGTTGCGTTATTTCTTGATTATGCTCTAGATTTCTAAACGTCACGTTGTGAACCTCCACTTTCTTTGTTAAGTTTGACAACGCTGACAGTTAAGAGGTGAAAGTAATAAAAGCGACTGTAACAAGAGTTCAGGGACTTTGACTAGATTATAGTGTATTGTTGTCTGCTGTAAAATACACTACGTTAATCTACCTTGTAAACTATAGTTTCCGAGATGTACTACCATTTGTAATTATGTTGTCACTAGCTCTCTCTCCTTCCCTGGAATCAGTGACCCTAAATTAGGGACGGGCGACTGCTTATAGCCCATTGAGTTGCTCACGGTGGTCGTTAAACCTCCAATCAAAAAAAAAATGTGGAGAGCTACATGCTGTAAAGAGTACGAAGTATTTATTATTGTTTCATTCATTGATATTACCTTCAGGTTGTGTTGTGGTTTAGGCACTAAATAAGATAAATACACAGACATTCACAAACTTAAACATTCCAATGTTCCTATATATTATATATAGAGAGAAACATTCCAATGTTTATTTATATATATATATATATATATATATATATATATACACCATCTACCAACAAGTAATTGGACACCCCTGCAATCGACGATATCTGCGGTCCTGATACACGTCACGGCCGCCGCCGTTAAATATCGTCTGGGAAACAACAACGAAACCAGTCGTATGCACGATGCCACGCAGTTCGCAGCTCTCTGATTTCGAGAAAGGTATAATCGTCGGGTATCACAGAAATGGCCGTTCCATACGTGACATATCCAGCGAGTTGAAGTACCTAAAATCGACAGTGGCCTACGTGATTGGCAAGTGGAAGGTGAGAGGTGACTGTCGGAATGTGCCCCGACCCGGCAGACCCACAAAACTGGGAGTTAGAGACCGACGGGTCCTGGCCAGAGAAATTCGGAAGAACCGCACCAAATCAATGGGCCACATCCGCGAGGAGTTTCAACAGGCATCCGGGAGTGTTCTTTCGATGAATACCATTGGTTAGGAAGCCCAACTGCTTGGTTATCATGGACGTGCTGTCGCCCAGAAGCCTTTGATCACCAAGTCCAATCGCGCTGCTCGGCTAACGTGGTGCAAAGAACGTCGACAGTGGACCGCTGAACAGTGGAAACAGGTTCTCTGGAGCGACGAATCAAGGTTCACCCTCTACCGTTCGGATGGCAGGGTATGGGTTTGGCGTCTGCCTGGAGAACGCCTCCTGCCGGAATGTATTGTGCCAACTGTGAAGTTCGGCGGCGGTGGAATTATGCTATGGGGGTGTTTCTCCTGGTATGGCACGGGACCCTTGGTCACAATTCCTGGTAGACTCAACGCCGAGACCTACTGCACCATTTTGGATGACCATGCGCTTCCTACGTTGTGGCAGTTTTACGGGGTGGACCCCTGTTACTTTCAGGATGACAATGCCACCTGTCATGTTGCGAGGTCCACCATGGCTTGGTATGGTGACAATGGGGTTAATCGAATGGACTGGCCTGTGCAGAGCCCGGACCTTAACCCTATCGAGCACCTCTGGGACGAGTTGGAGCGTCGACTTAAAAGGTGCCCCCACCGTCCGAAATCGGTGAAGGAACTGACCTGTCTTCTCCAAGCCGAGTGGAAGAAAATAGCGCTAGCCGTCGTACAACGTCTGGTTGAGAGTATGCCCCGGAGGATCGCAGCTATAATCGCCGCTCGTGGAGGCTCCACCAACTATTGAAGGTGAATAAACTTTGTTTTCCTTTGCTGTCATAGGTGCCCAATTACTTGTTGGTAGATAGTGTATATATATTGGAAGGTACTATAAAGATACCTAAGCAAAAAAATACATATATAATTTTGACTCACACCTAGTACAACATAGAAAAGGTTATGTATCTACCTGTGTGAGTAAAAGGAGAAAAGAAAAAAATAAAATAAAACAACTGAATGTAGAAGGTGTCGAGAATACTGAGCCTTGGCTTTATCAAGGACCAGCAAAAACTCTGCATTTTCTCACTTCCACAAAGACCTAGTTGGAAATGGGTTTCTGCAAGGCCATAGATGCAAGTAACATTCCCACCTAAAATAGTTTAAAAAATATATATATAAGTCATGTCCTCCGTAGAGTAGCATGACCTAGCACTAGTTAACAATTTCGCTTGCATCCATTAACCTTCATGGCCCGACCCATGCTCTTCATCTGTTACTATTAAACAGAGAGAAGAAGATTAAAGAGAACTCAAGCTGTGAGAGTGACATAATAAATAGAAATGACTTTCAGCTATAACGAAATTCCAAGTGTTTACAGGTATGTGGAGCCATGCTGCCTGCAGTGCATCTGACAGGTGTTAGAGGGTGCTTGGTAGACGGTCCATAGAGCGAACAACACGATCGATGTGGTCCCACAGATGCTCAATTGGGTTTAAGTCTGGGGAATAAGTGGGCCAGGAAAGTGCTTTAAAGTATTCGCCGTGCTCTTCCAACCACTCTCAGACATTTCTAGCTGAGTGACACGTCGCATTGTCGTGTGTAAGATACCATCCGCCCCAGGGAAGACAATCAGCACGTATGGGTGTGCGTGGTCTTCAAGGATGGATTCATAACGAATTAGGTCCATAATGCCTTCCTCAGGTATGAGTGGACTCAGAGAATGCCACGAAAACATTGCCCAGACCATAACGCTGCCCCCATCAGCTTGTGTTCTTTCAAAAATGGTTGAAGTGTGTTTGTTCTCGGATGTTTCTCGCCTTATACGGCAACGTCCATCCTTTCGATGAAGCAGAAAACGTGACTCATCAGAGAAGGCAATCATTTGCCAATCAGCGGAGGTCCAATTCCGATTCTGCCGTGCAAATGTAAGCCTTTTCTGCCGATGCACCTTCCTTAGCATGGGTGTAGTGACCATCCGTCTGCATCGGAGCCCCATGCGCAGCAGGATTCGCTGAACTGTCGTTTTAGACACACTTCCGGTAGCCCCCTTGTTCATTCGGCCAGTGAGTTGCTCCACTGTAGCTTGTCGATCGGCCCTCACGCACCTTCGAAGTCGACGTTCACCTCTCACATCAATGGCACGTGGTGCTCCGCAATTTTCACGTCGCTTATTCGCAATGGTGCCAATCCTCCAATCATGATACACTTTAACCACAGTAGCACGCAAACAGTTCACAAACTACGCTGTTTTAGAAATACTGCCACCCTTGACCCGAAAGCTGATAATCATCCCTTTTTGCAAATCTGATAAATCGCTTTTTTTATCCATGACAGCAAAGAGTTATATGTTTTCAAATTGCCTACAGCACACCTTATATACCCTCTAAGCCAGCTCACGACACGTGCCTTCTTCTTTCATTGGCTACCCGCTGTTGACGTCAAAAGAAGGATGTTGTCACAATAATGTGACTCGACTGTGTATATATACAGTATATCATCATCTTCATAATTGTCAACCATTATCAATCCACTGCTGGACGAAGGTCTCCCCAAGTTTCCTCCACAACGGTCTGTCTTGTGCCAGTCTCCTTCATGTCACTCCCGCATACTTTCGAATTTCATCCACCCATCTTCCATGTGGTCTTCTTCTGTGTCTTTTCCTGTCCCTTGGAATCCAATCTAAAATTTCGGCTGTCCATCGATGGTCTGTCCTTCTGGCAGTATGTCCAGCCCATTGCCATTTCAGGGATTTAACTCTGATCATGATGTCTTCCACTCTTGTCATTTTTCGGATCCACGTGTTCCTCTTTTTATCTCTCCTGGTTACACCAAGCATGCACCTCTCCATGGTTCTTTGAGTTGTCTGCAGCCTTTGTATGTCTCTTTTAGCTAAGGTCCACGTCTCTGCACCATACGTAAGCACTGGAAGGATGCATTGATCAAACACTTTTCTTTTAAGACATAATGGCATATTGCTCTTGAAAATTATGCTGTTTCTTCCTAAAGCTCTCCAGGCAAGTTTTGTACGCCGATTAATTTCTTCACCAATGTGACCCTCACTTGATATCTGCTGTCCAAGATAAACGTAATTTTCAAAATAAATTTACAAAAGCCCATGCAAAAGTAAACTTGAGTTACTTGTTTTACTTCTCGAGGATAGAGCTATCTTTTTGTTAGTTTAAAAACTAGTGGCAAAAGCGCCATACTTGGTCAAGGAGCCGCTAAATATGTTACAAATACATACAAATGCCGGCTCGTACCGTGAGAACTTACCTGCACCAAACCTCCAAATGAAGTAAAAGAAAGTGACGTGATATGTTTATAAATCTGCGATTTCTGTTTTACGTCACAATCCATTAACATATTTCGCGATCAGTCGAAAAAGAAAAGCTGTTCACCGACACACACACCCACACACAAAAAAATACAAGAGCGTTGAAACAGTTACTGTCTCTAAAATCACAGAGTTTTATCAACAGTCCAAAAGTACTTCATAACAGTGATTTCGGTTTGACGACAACGCGTCATTGTAACCATATCACATTTCTGGGCCATAAAATAAATCTGCACTGTCTTTTGTAGCTACTGAATCGGTTCGATAACAAACTAAAATACTAACCTTGTTCTGTAGCTTCCTTCAATGCTAACTTACCAATAAATCTGCCCATCTGAATAAATGTCGGTAAGCCGAGTTTTCCATCACAAAGAAAGGCAGTCATAATGACAAAGGGTGGTATATAGGATGGTATGTAAATTTAGCATTTACCCACATATGTAGTTTCAAGAGATTCATATACCCGAATGATATATATTGATCTCAATGAAATTGGCATACTCTCAAATAAATGTTCCTAATCATATCTACCTGAGAAACAGTAAAGATTATATTTTCGTAAAACAATTAAAAATTCATATCTCAGAATCTGATTTCTTCTTCTTATTTACAGGATTAGTTAAAACGATATCCTCAACTGTAAAGTTTCATTGGTCATGAAGTAATGATCACCCAAAAGTGACAGTTGCTCCATTCAAAAGCGTAACTGGAAGTGTTCCTCACAGAAGTTCAGCATGTGTTTCACCTGCTACAGTGCTGCACACATCCAGAAGATAGTCACCTTCCTGGCTAACTCTTTGTAAGAAATGGCAGTCAATTTGTATCTCAGGTGTTCGTATTCGATGCTTCAGGTTGTGCACATGAGTTTTCGTGAAGGTCCATAGAAAAAGTTATGGGGACTGAAATCTAGGTGGCGCCGGCGCCGATCAGTGCTCCCTTCCATGACCAATCCAATTCTCAAAGATCCTCGAATTTAAAAACGTTTTAATAGAACTGTGAGTGTGTTGGGTTTCTCTGTCTTGCTGAAAAATAGCATTGGGTTTGTCTTCAAGTAGCAGTTCAGGCATCAACCGCAAACCCAACATGTCACAATAGAAAATTCCGCTCATCGAATTTTCTACACAAAAGAAAGCTCCGTACACTTTACCAATGTTATGGCCCAAAAAGCATTTACCTTTGAATTATCCCTCGTTTTTAGCACGTTTTTTGTAAAAAGATCGTGCTTCTGTTATCGGTTTGTCCGTCCGTCCGTCTGTACCCACGATATCTCAGCAACTATTAGTCCGATTTGAAAAATTCTTTTTGCGTTGGGAAGCTTGAAATATGCAAATGATGATCCTTTATTTCGTTTTTTTACGATGTACAATTTCGCCGGTAGAGGGCGTAAATGCAGATGATGTCGAATTCAAAAATACGTTTTATTCCACATATTTGCTTATAAACATCCGATTGAAAAAAAATTATATCTTTCGATTCCATTTATGTCAAAGAGTATTTTAAATATAGTTACTTTTTCAAATTACGCACAAATTTTCCGCTAGGGGGCGAAAAAGTAAATTACATTTTCTCCGATAACTCTTCTTCTAAAACTCCGATTTGAAAACATTTTCTTCAGCGGATACATCTCCTGATGGAAAATCTTTTGCATATAATTTAAAATTTTTGGTAAATAATACTTTGCCCACCAGGGGGCGGAAGTGTTAATTTTTGCTTCTTGTGTATTTGCCATAAAATCGGAGCTTCTAAAATATCGATTGAAAAAATTATTTCGTGGACTGATGCCACTCACATCGATGAACCTTTTCGGAATATTTTTTTCTTAAAATATTCCACAGTTTCTCCGCCAGGGGGCGTAAATGTACATTTTATTTTTGTCAATATCTGTACTTCTAGGAGTCCGATTTGAAAAATTCCTTCTTTGTTGGATAGTGTTTTCCGTGTGACATGTTTTTCATATAATTTCAAAATTTTCAAGTAATTCATAGACTTTCCGCTTGGGGGCGTAGCAGTAAATTGCGTTTCCCGCTGTATCTCTGCTTCTAAATCTCCGATTTGAAAAATTCTTTCTGCACCGGATACAGCTCCTGATGGGAAATCCTTTGCACATAATTTCTAATTTTTGTAAAAAAATAGTTTGGCCGCCGGGTGGAGTAAATCTTAATTTCCGCTTCTGTTGTATTTGCAGCAAAATATGAGCTTCTAAATTCTCGATTGAAAAAAGGTCGTTTGTTGACCGATACTACTCATGTCGACAAACCTTTTAGAAACATTTTCTTTTTAAAATAGCACATGGTTTCTACGCCAGGGGCGTAGATGTACATCTTATTTTTGTCAATTTCTCTACTTCTAAGAGTACGATTTGAAAAATTCCTTATTTGTTGGATAGTGTTTCTGATGTGAAATGTTTTTCTTCTAAATTCAAAATTTTCAAGTAAATCATACACTTTCCGCTAGGGGGCACAAAGGTAAATTGCGTTTTCTGCGTTATTTCTGCTCCTAAAGCTCTGATTTGAAAAATTCTTCCTGTATCGCATAGAAGACCTGGTGGAAAATATTTTTCACATAATTTCTAATGTTTGGTAAAAAATGGTTTAGCCACCAGGGGTCATATGTGTTAATTTCTGCTTCTGAAGTATTTGTTGCAAAATCTGGGCTCCTGAAAACTCGAGAAATTTTTTTCTTCGACCGATACCGCTTATACGGATAAACCTTTTGAGAATACGTTCTTCCTAAAATAATGCATGGTTTTCCCACCAGGGGACGTAAAGTCACATCTTATTTTTGTCAATATCTCTGTTTCTAAGAGTTCGTAAGCTCACGATTCCGTTTACAGTAATATCTGAGGGAATAAAAACCCGATTGAAAATCTTCTTTCTTTGGTCAGATCTATTGTTTTCCATACCGGTTCCATTGCCTTTGAATATGTTTGATAAATTTAATTTGCGTCAGAACGGATTCAAAAGACGTGCTTATTACACCCGAAAATTCGGTGTCAACTTTCTTGTTTGTTTTTTTTTCAATTGCAGCTTTAACGACCACCGTGAGCAACTCAATGGGCTATAAGCAGTCGCCCGTCCGTTATTTTGGGTCACTGGTTCCAGGGTAGGGAGAGAGCCAGTGCCGTAAGACAAACACAACGTCCATCTCTCACCGGGATTCGAACCCGGACCCTTTCGGACGAACGATCAGAGGCCATCGCTTAGACCACAAGCGCCACCGGGCAGACCTCATTTGTTTAAAGACGACGCGTGGATTTTCATTACCCAATACATGAATGTTATGGCTGTTGAAGTTCCCCGAAAGATAAAATGCCCCTTCATCACTGAAATGGATCTTTCAGAGAAAAGTTTTATCTTTTTTAGTACGAGAAATCGCTTAATTTGTTTATGAGGTGTTTGCACTCGATGCTTCAAGTTACCTAATGTTGTCAGAAACATGCATATAATTTTTCATAAAGGTCCACAGAAAATGCTATGGGAGTAGAAATCTAGATACCGACAGCACAAAGCAGTGATCCCTTCTATGAGCAATCCAATTTTCAAAGACCTCCGCATTTATTAATAAAAATGTTTTCATGGAACGTGGGGGTTCCATGAAAACATTATAAGACATTATAAGAACCCCCACGAGTACGTGGGGGTTCTTATTCCTTTTGTTGAAAAATTAAACTGGGTTTATCTTGAAGTAGCAGTTAAAGCATCAACAGCAAACCCAACATATCATAATAGGAAATTTCGTTCACCGATTTTTCTACACAAAAGAATGCTCCGTACATTTTGTCACTGTCATAGCACAAAAAGCATTTACTGTTGGACTACCCCTTCAGTGTTTAAATGGAGTGTAGACTTTCATCACCCCATATATGGATATCACGGCTGTTGACGCTCCCCGAAAGACAAAATGTCACTTCTGCATTGAAAGGGATCTTTCAGAGAAGGTTTCATCTTCCTCAGTACGAGAAATTGCGTTCACAGAAAATTCATAATCTAATCCTTTCCATTTGTTGATATCACCCACAATCGGCACTGATGTACAGAAAGTCGCTTTCGAAGATTTCTCCACATAAGTTTCATCGCTACATTCATCTTGCGGCTGCAATGATACCTGATTTTTGCTTGCTCCGCCGAAATGAGCGCGGAGCACGATCAACGGTTTCCTCGCCCATTGCAAGTATAATAATTTTCTGTAAACTTCAGATACCACTTTCGAGCAGATTGAGCCGTTGGCGAGCCATTTAGATACAAACTTCCAAATTCTTTATGTACACTCGTAACACACTGCATAGAATAAATTCACAACACATAAAGCACCTTCTTCTATTGACTCTACATTTTACTTCTCTTTTATGCTCGTATAGAAGACCTCCGAATTACTTCTGACACATACGCACAAAGGGTGCAGAACAGCGGTTAACAACTTTTTATGAGCGCCATGCCAAAATAATAGTATGAAGTTTCCCGGAGGGCGTAAAAGAGAAACGTCTAATTTTCTGAGACACGAGGGAAAATACAAAATAATTTAGATACAGAATAAATCAAATAATCTAGGAACATATACCAACCACTCGCAGAAATCGCCAACGCACTACGCGTTCGTGTGCTCCACAATTTCGCATATTTGTTTTATAAATTGATAAATGTTTGAATCAAGTTTAATAATTAATGAAAAAAATGATAAAAATGTTATATATTTCGAAGGAAATTCAGCTCAAAGGTAATTACAGTGTAACCCCGATTTTACAAGGATCAGCCTAAAAAATCGTACGATGCGGGAAAACGTAAAACCTAGGTCGAGGTAAAACAAACTTTGCAAGCATACATAATGTGTAAGAAAAATAGAAACCAATGCACACTACCCAGCAAAAACACAAGTCTTTAGTTTTTGCTGGGTTGTATGCGTTGGTTCTGGCATGCCGCTTACGGCACAACAGCGGTCCGTTGGTGGCAGCGCCATCAGTTGGCAGCCATTGATGGCCCTGCAGCATCACCGTGTATTTCGGGGCTCCAAGCAAGTGCCACTAGTGGCCCGTAGCTGGCAAGCAAAGCAACCCCCAACACGAGGTGGAAGCAAAGGGAGTGCGCATGCGCAGAAGCAACACGGGCTGTGTCTCGTGGTGCCACTTCGTTGAAGACGACGCTATTGCCATCGTGTTATTTTAGTGGATGTTAATAAAGAAAAGCCATATGTACAGAGGCGAATTAATTTCCTAATGAAATGCCACGTCGACGAAGATTACCGTCGGAAGAAAAATATATAAATAATTATTAATGAACTGTAAGAAATAGTCAATTACTCTCATGCATTTAAGAAACTCATTTCATAACAAAATTCCTGCACTAACACACAAAGAATCGAGAGTACAGACAGCCATGAAACACGCCCACTCCATTCCCATGAATAATAAGAAAATATTTCAGTGTAACCTTTCGTTTTAACGTACACTAAACCGCTTCAGGTAAAAGTGACGCAAAAACATTAAAAAATCGTTATGTTGGAAAAAAAATAAGAATTATACGAGAAAAGAAAAAAAAAGAAAAAAGAAACGCAATGTACTCATCCATGGGTTGAATACACAAGATTGAAGAAATTCGCTGCTAAAAATAACGACAAGTAAAATAAAATATCTTACCTCTTTAGAACAAATGTAGCTTCGGACCGCGGAAAGGAAAGATACAACGTTAAAAATGTAACAGAATGTGACATGAACGGGTAAATATATTAATTAAACAATTGGCTTTCAAGACCACAAGGACAGCACATAACTTTGGAAACCTCTTTAAGTCAGTACACTCGTTGAAAATGAGTGAAGTTGCCTTAAGGTAAATGAAAACAATCGTTACATTGAAAAAATAAATTTATGAATTATATAAAAGGGGCATTTCTGAAAAATACCTCGCAATATTGTAAAATTAAAAAGTGAACCCTTCGTTCATATCGCGCAAAAAAGAGACTGAGCTCCAAGCTGCGGTTAGGGCGTAGCAAACGTGTGTAGTGGGTAGAAAACTTGCTTCACAAGCAGACTGTTCTGGGTTCGTTTTCAGCAAGGTCCAAGTGGGCGTTTTTGCGGACCTGTTGAGAAAATTTCCCAATCGCTGTTCCGTCATGCTGATGTTTCATACGTGGGAAAAAAAGTAGTGGCTGCTTTGTTTTTTGTTTTTTTATTGGATTTTTTACGACCACCGTGAGCAACTCAATGGGCTATAAGCAGTCTCCCGTCCCTAATTTAGGGTCACTGGTTCCAGGGAAGGGAGAGAGCCAGTACCGTAAGACAAACACAACATCCATGCCTCGCCGGGATTTGAGCCCGGATCCCGTTCGGACGAATGATCAGAGGCCATCGCTTAGACCACTGCGCCACCGGGGCGGCAGTGGCTGCTTTGGGAAACTGCGGTTATTTATATTTTTTTATGGCTACTACTGGGAAATTAACGGACAAGATTCGGCAAGCCATCAGTTACATCAGATGGTTGCCGGTTGCCACTGCTGGGAAACTAGCGGACCACATTAGGCTAGCCAACATTTATGGAACGTGCTTGCAGGGCCGCTTAAGGGCCGCTTGTGGCGGCCACTGCCTGTGGTGGATAACTGATGGCCCTGCTGTGGCATATGTCAACTGATAGAGTGCCAACTGTTGGCCCTGCTCTGGCATATGTCAACTGATAGAGTGCCAACTGTTGGCCAGCTGCTGGCCTGAATTGCTGGCCCATGTGGTGGGCGCCGGGACATTTTTTTGACGGTTGGGCAGCTGCAAGATAGTACTTCCTGGGCTACTAATGCCACTGCTGGGTGCCAGTGCTGGCCCAGCAACACTGTTTTTGTTGGGTAGTAGTAGTACAGTACTATACTAGTACATGATATGTATTGTAGACACATTTATGTAAGAACCAGAAAACATGCAGTATAACTATGTGCGTACTTACATTATGGGATGTTGGTTCGGAAAAAATCTTTAATTTCCTTTTTGCTTTCTATTTTTAGTGTTTAGCTCAAGCAAAACTTTCTGAATAATTGAAAGACTTTGCAAGTGTTTTTCTTGAGAATCGTGATCAAGGAAAAGGTTTGTCTCAAGTTTTAATCCATTTAATGCAGCTTTGAAAGAAGGCATAGGTTCCGAAATTTCAGCTACATTGTCGTCGTCATTATCTTCTTCCGGCGAACAATCCATTACATCGAACATTGTTTGAACCTCTGAAGTTAGCACATGGTCCCGGCTGACCCATGTATTTCTGTAGGCAGTCATCCGCAGAAGAACGTACATTGGATAAATCCCAGTTAATTTGGTGTGTGGAACGTAACATCACACACATTTATTTTTCGAAGCGCTCAAGAAGGGATTCTCTTATTTTTCCTGTCTCGCGGTGTGGAAAGAACATCACACCATTGCGAAAACTTTAACGGTCAGGTCATTCTTGAAGTTCGGGCGCCAATATAACGAAGTAAATTTCTCCGTCATTTTTGTCCACGCCGGGCATCGAACCCTGGTCCCCCTCCCAACTGAGCTACGCTGACGTATGCTCTCGCTGCTATCTGCCTTTATCTCATGTGCGTCCTGCGGTGCAGGCACGTCACACCACCTTCACTGTCACGTCTAAAAAGCGAGAATTAAAGAGACAGCAAATTGACTGAATTGCTCTCAGAAGCTCACACCGTTCTTTCCAAGCTGAGGCACAGTCCCGTTCAACACGAGGATTCACGGCACTAAACGAGTCGCTCCAGCAAAGTTGCTAAGATAAGAAACGTACAGTCTGAGGAATATGACACTGCCCCAACTGGTCGTCACATGCTTTCGACAAATTCTGGGGAGGAACAACTAGTTTAAGGCAACCTGGTCGTCAGATTCTGTTGAGGAATGCGTAAAGAAGGGGAAGAACCGGTTTAAAGCAATCTTACGTGTATGGAAACTAAGAAAGATACGAAATTAGAGAAAAATCAGGTTTGGCACCAAAAATTTTAAACGACGTTAAATGCGGGAAATCGTGTGATTGGAAAAACATATAACCCGGAGGAAATGCAGAAGAATTATGGGGATTTCAGAAAAACGTCGCTCGAAATGGAAAAACAAAAAATGTGGGGCTGTAAGATCGGGGTTTTACTGTATTATACACTGCTGGCTACCCGAAATGCAACACCAAGAAGGACACGAGATAGCAAAGCCAGATTTACTTGACACATAACAACAGATACAAAGATGAAACGATTGAGCTTACAGACCCGTGTGACTTGCGGAACACCCAGACATCAATAGTTCGTGTGGCCCCCATGGCTGGCAATAACGGCCGCTACACGCCGCGGCATCGAACGAAAGAGGCTTTGGATGTGGGCGGGGGGTATGTCGGTCCAAGCTGCTTCCACACGTTGCCACAGTTCATCAGGTGTAGCCGCGGGTGGTGCTTGTCGGGCCACTCGGTTGCCGATCAGCGACCAGACGTGTTCGATGGGCTACGTATCGGTAGAACAGGAAAGCCACGGCAGCAGTGACACCTGTTGGGCCGTGAAGATTTGTTGTACGATGCGTGCCACGTGCGGGCACGCATTGTCCTGTTGAAACGTGGCCGCTGGCAGGTCCTGCAGGTAAGGGAGGATTACAGGCTCCAAAACTTCGGAGATGTAGCGGTGGGTATTGAGTGTACCGGAGATGCATACCAGAGGGGTGCAGGTGTCATATCCAATTGCGCCCCAAACCATAACGCCAGGCGGCGGACCGGTATGGCGATGCATAATGAAGGCGTCATACAGTCTCTCACCGAGGTGCCGCCACACGCGGATCCGACCATTGTGGTGCTGCAGGCAGAAGCGGGATTCGTCGGAAAACACAATGTCGTGCCATTCCGTAGTCCAGGCGTGGCGTTCAACGGCCCACTGCCGCCGCACTCGCCGGTGGTGTAATGTCAATGGTAATCGGAGCAATGGGCGCCGTGCGACAAGTCCCCGCTCTTGCAGACGACGTCGAACGGTACGTGCTAACACAGGTTGTTGGGCAACACACCCTAATTCCTGCGCTAACGTTCGTGATGTGGCGGTGCGAACCGTCAATGCCCGCCGAACAACATGCCTGTCCTCTCGTTCGGTGGTGTACCGCGTCTGCGGCATTCGCTCACGTCGGTCCGTCCGTCCCTCCTGCACCCACCAAATCCATACTCGTCTTACTGTGGCTGGATGTCATCCCACACGGGCGCCGATGTCTCGGTACGATAAACCGCTGTCGCGATAAGCACCTATTCGTCCTCTGTCGAACTCCGAAACGTGCTGGAATGATTGCCGTATTCTGCGACGAGGCATCAGGAAGCTTCCCACGCACAGGTCCGGCAGCACAACACAATTCCATTACTTACACCCCGCCTTCTGTGCACCCTTCTTATAGTGCTTCTCGGTGGCGTGCCGGGTGCACATGATTTTCATACGCCCTGCAATGCTAATCGTTTGCATGTCCTCTCGCGGGCGACGCATGCTGCGAATTTCAGGCCAATCAGATGCTTCCTTCTTGGTGTTGCACTTTGGGTGGCCAGCAGTGTAATATGAAAGTGTAATGAAGTATCTATGTTGATTTGTCTTTGTCTTTCAATGGTGGCATTTCATTTCATTTCCCACTTGATGCAAATGTTTATAAAATAAGTGATAACAATTCAAATGAAGAAGAAATACCACACTTTTTTATAAAAACAAAAACAAAAAAACATTAGTGATATTCTTTTCCTTGCTATTATTCCTTGCTTAGTTCTTCTTCGCATATCAGGAGCGTATTCCCTAACTTGAAGTTCACGTAGGCTTCTCAAGATGCAGTAGTCAGGCAGCTTCTGCGAGCATTCAAAAATGTTTTCATGAGTTAAAATATCTGCTCATACGTATCTGTTTATCCGGAAGCTGAAAACAATGCAAATGCATCTCTTTCTTTCCCACCTCCCTCAAGGTTGCATTCCAACCTCACATTCAGCAGCAAAACGGATAAACAAAACTATTTCACAGCGGTGAGCCATTCCATTATGACCACCCCCATCCTAGAGAAATGAGAGCGCCTGGAGACCGAACTGTAGCGCAGGTGAAGTTCAGAGAGCAGAATATATACAACCCGAGGATCGGCTTTTGGTTAGTAGTGTTCGGAGTCAGAGTGGGAAAAGCTGCCGATTTATCGGAGTTTGATAAAAGACAAATTGCGATGCCACGGCGCCTTGGAATTACGATCTCGGAAACGGCGCGCCGCTTGTGGGTATTTCACGCAGCGCTGGAGTGCGTACGTATTCAAAGTGGTGCACATATGGCCAAACGACGAACCGTCGTCCAGCCGTGTATCTTCCGCAGCTCATTGATGCCAGAGGGGAGCGGAGACTGTCGCGCATTGTTCACAGCGACCACAGTGCGACAAATCACTCTTGAAATACAACAGTGGTGATCATGACAATGTGTCACAGCGCACAGTTCATCGCAGCGTTCTGCGCATGGGTCTGCGTAGCTGAAGACCCAGCCGGGTCCCCATGCTCACTGCTCGTCATCGCCAACAACGCATGAGATGCGGACAAGATCATCAAGATTGGACCGTGGATGACTGTAAGAAAGTGGCCTGGTTTGACGAATCAATATTTCTGGAGCATCACGTAGACGGCCGAGAGCGGATGCGTAGATTACCAACGGAGGCTATGATGCCTGAATGCACTGTTGGGCGGAAACAGGCCAGAGGCGGCGGTGTTATGTTGTAGGCGATGTTTTCTTTTGATACTTTAGACCCCATTATCCCAATAGCACAATCCCTGACAGCTGCCAGGTATCTGAACATCGTTGCGGACCAAGTTCACCCATTCATGGCAGATGTGCTCCCTGCTGGTGATGGCCATTACCAATACGATAATGCGCCATGCCACATTGCCAGAATCGTCAAGGAGTGGTTTGAGGAACATGCTGGCGACTTTCTGTTAATGCCGCTGGCCTCCAAATTCACCTGACATGAGCTCAATCGAACATTTGTGGTTCGACTTGGAAAACGGGTTCGCGCTAAATCCCCCCCCCACCCCGAAATGTACTGGAACTGGAAGACCTGCTATTGACATTATGGTACCAGATACCCCAGGATACCTACCGCCACCTCATCGAATCGATGCCTCGCCGAGTTCCCGCTGTTTTGCGGGCTCAATGTGGTCCTACAGCTTATTAGGTAGGTGGTCATAATATAATGACTCATCGGTGTATATGTACAGTAGGTTTGTTTCAAAGAAAAAATACGATGCAAAATATCATTATTTTATTTCTTACAACTTGACTTGCCGCGTACCATTCAAAATCGCTCTACGTGCCGTAGGTTGCCGACTCCTGGTAAAACTTCAGTTTCTCTCTTATTCGTCCTTTCTTTTTCATAAATATATCTGTAATGCCGCTCATTATTTTGATTCACCCTATGTGCGAGTACATGACAACTGGATCAGGCTTAGAGGCAGTCTTTTAATAAAAACACTGTATATAAGAAGTAATTAAAGAGTACAGGATAATGTTTGGACTAATGAACTTCCTTACGGAAGCGCTGCACTTGACAACTTGACAAAATGTAGAACACAGCCATTCAACAACAGTTATTAAACAAAATTCAAGAATGTATTTAGAAGCTGACATCACAAGGAATGTCCAGAAAAACGATGTTTGTTCTGAGCCGGAATGAATCCACACAAAGCAAGTATGTTCAGTTGCATTGGCAGATCCAGAATTTTTTAAAGGATTTTCGAGGTTGTGAGTCAAGAAAAGTTCGTCCTGTTTGCAGTTCAAAAGTTTAATGATGCAAAAATGCCGTCCACGCTCACCTCATCCTGCAAAGTACCAGCAGTTGTTTTCTGCAGTCTTTTTCTAACTTTCCACCGGAGACACGATTACACGGCGGTATCACTTGGCTGGTGTCGAGGACAGAAACTCTCTGATGCCAGATCCCACATCCAGCACTGAAGCGAAGTTCCGTCCTTGTAGAAAAAATGGGCGCCGCCCCGATGGCGCAGTGGTCTAAGCGATCGCCTCTGATCATTCGTCCGAAAGAGGTCCGTGTTCGAATCCCGGTGAGGCATTGATATTTTGTTTGTCTTACGGCACTGGCTCTCTCCCTTCCCTGGAGCCAATGACTCTAAATTAGGGACGGGCGACTGCTTATAGGCCATTGAGTTGTTCACGGTAGTCGTTAAACCTCTAATCAAAGAAAAAGAAAAAGAAAATGGCCCATAGAACGAAACAGGTGGTTGTTGAATGGGGCAATGCCCGGGCTGTATGGAGGATGGGGTAGAATTTCAATCCCTTACAACTGTAGTTTTTGGTGGACCACTCTAGGGGTGTGATTTGGGTCATTATTCACTTGCAGCAACGACTGCTTCCTATTGATGAGCACTCCGTAACGTTGGCACAGAGTATCATGGACCCGCTGCAGTTGTTCGGTACAGAGGTTCCCGTCCACAGTCTCACTATATAACACGAGTTCCCAGTGCATAACACCCTCACAATTCAACCAAATGCATATGACTTTTCTCTCGAACCGACCTCTTTACATCATTGTCTGTGCTTCTTATAGCGTCGCCTCAGCCACTACTTCCTACAAAGCAAAAACACAAGAGTTGGAAAACTGTTGGCCACCAGCTAGCAATGATCGGTCACTGCTCGTTGAAATCTGCCGCTCACGGCACGGTAGCGGTGCGTTGGTGGCAGTGCCATCAGTTCGCAGCCATTGATGGCCTTGCAGCATTGTCGTGAATTACGGACCTCCAAGCAAGTGCCACTAGTGGCCCGTAGCTGGCAACTGAAGCAACCATCAACACGAGGTGGAAGCAATGGGACTGCGCATGCGCAGAATCAACACGTGCTGTGCTTTTCGTGGTACCAGTTAGTTGAAGACGACGCTATCGCAATCGTGTTATTTTAGCGGATGTTAGGGAAAAAAGCCATATGTAGAGGCGAATTATTTTCCTAATGAAATGCCACGTCGACGAAGATTACCGTCGAAACAAAAGTACATAATTGTTAATGAACTGTAAGAAATAGTCAATTACTCTCATGTATTTATAGAAACTCATTTCATAGGAAAATTCCTACACTAACACACAAAGAATCGAGAGTACAGACAGCCATGAAATACACCCACTCCATTCCCATGAATAACAAGAAATCATTTCTGTGTAACCTTTCGTTTGAACATACACTAAACCGCTTTAAACAAACGTCCCGCAAAAACATTAAAAAATCGTTGTGTTGGAAAACGAAAATAAGAACTATACGCTTGCAAAACTTATCAATTATTTGAAAAAAAAAAACCGCTATGTGAATATGATGTACTCATCCATGGGTTGAATACACAAGATTGAAGGAATTCGCTGCTAAAAATAACGACAAGTAAAATAAAATATCTTTCCTCTTTAGAACAAATGTAGCTTCGGACCGCGGAAAGGAAAGATACAACGTTAAAAATGTAACAGAATGTGACATGAACGGGTAAATATATTAATTAATCAATCGCCTTTCAAGACCACAAGGACACCACAAAACTTCGGAAAGCACTTTTAAGTTGGTACACTCGCTGAAAATGAGTGAGGTTCCCTTAAGGTAAATAAAAACAATCGTAACGTTGAAAAAATAAATTTATGAATTATATGAAACGGACATTTCTGAAAAATATATCGCAATATTGTAAAATTAAAAAAGAGAATCCTTAGTTTCACATCGCGCAGGAAAGAGACTCAGCTCCAAGCAAATGGTCATGCGTGGCAAACCAGTGTAGTGGCTAGAGCGCCCGCTTCGCAATCAGACTGTCGTTTTTTCGTTACCAGTCCGGTGCAAACGGGCGGTTTTGAGGACCTGTTGAGAAAATTTCGCCAGTGCCATCCCGTCATGAATAGGTTTCGTAGGGGGAATATAGTTGTGCCTTTGGGAACCTGCATGCAGTTATCTATTTTTTTTTCTTTGGCTACTACTGGGAAATTGGCTGACAAGATTCGGCAAGCCATCAGTTATGTCACGTGATTACCGACTGCCACTACCGGGAAACTAGCGGACCACATTAGGCTAGCCATCATTTATGGCATGTGTTTGCAGGGCCGTTTGTGGGCCGCTTGTGGCAGCCACTGCCTCTGATGGACAACTGATGACCCTGTTCTGGCATATGACAACTGATGGGGTGCCAACTATTGGCCTGAACTGGTGGCCCATGTGGTGACCGCCGGGACATTTTATTGACGATTGGGTAACGGCAAAATAGTGCTGGGCCACTGCTGGCTACCAGTACTGGCTTGAGTACTGCCCCAGCAACGCTGTTTTTGCTGGGTAGTGGTAGAATAACATAGGTAACGTCGGAATATCTACTTTTCATCACCTGAGGAGATACAAAGCCAAAACCTATCGTCCTGTGGATTTGATAGCAATTTGCGACAAAGAGCGACACGTTGTTCTTCTTGTTGGGTAGTTCACGGGAAACCATTCAATGACGCCTGGAGGAGAAACCAAGCTGGTGCAGGTGACGAACGATGGTGGATTGCTAAGACCCCACCTCATCTGCCAGTTGTCGTGTACTTGTACTGGGGTGCTCTGTCACAGCTTTGACAAGGGTGTCAGTGTTACTGGTCATTGGACGTCCTGACCTCGGCTTGTCTTCGAGGCTTGTGCCCCGCAACATTGAAGCGCCGTAACCTTTTTCGTGCAACGCTGCTGTCCACTGTTTCCTCGTCTTCAACTGCACAAAAGTTTCTCGCTGTTGTTGCCACATTTAACCCTTTTTTCCTAATAATGGGATAGGAGCACTCGAACAGCACATTTATCGACCTCCATGCTTTACTCACCTGATAACCCAATGTGGCTCTGTGGCAAATGTACGTGATCAGACTGTTGTGTGTTCCACGTCATTGCGGTATTCAGTGGAAGCTGGCTTGCGATTCGCACAGGAATGGAGGCCCGATATTATATGGAGCTCAAAACGGGACGAACTTTTCACTCACCGTTGTACATATACATATGCATCATCAACCATTTTCAATTCACTGCTGGATGAAGGTCTCTTCCACAACTCTATGTTTTGATCCAATACCTTCTATGTCACAGCAGCATGCTTTTGAATTTCATCCACCTATCTCCCACATAGTTGTCTTCTGGACCTTCTCCTCTCCCTTGGTATCCAGCCTAAAACTTCACGTGTCCAATGGTAATCAGTTCTTCCAGCAATTCATTCAAGCAGCGAATCATTAGAAACACCCAATTAGCAATCAGATACGTGCCCTCCTGACTTACGTACGCAACTATGAAATCGAGATGGCTCTATGAACAGCTCACGGCAAAGGATTCAGACGTGTACGAAGCGTATACAGAAGCAGTACGGTAAAGACACGTGGTTTAAGTAACACTGAAAGAGATATAATAGTCGGCGCTCAAACCTTCTCGGCTATGCAAGAACAACTGTGTCGAGGGTGCACAATGAGTGGTACAACAAAACCAGCAGTCAGGTTCTTCCTGTGGATAGAAACGATTTTTCGATGTTCGAGAACAACGGCAACTGTAGAGGATTGTACGCGGTAACAGAAGAGCTACATTACGTCAGGTAACAGCGCAGTACAACAGCGGTATCGAGAGGATAATTTCAGCGTAAACAGCTTGCCGCATATTGGCAAGAATGGTCTATAACGACAGACTTAGTATATCATTATAGTCTCTGCAAGAAAACTGACAGAATTCGTCTGTGATGGGCACGCGAGCATCAGAACTGAGCTTTGAGGACAGAAAAAGGTCGCCTAGTCCAAATAGTCACGTTTTTAGTTAATAAACGTCAATGGACGGGCCAGAGTAAGGTGTCAACAGCACGAATTAGTGGATCTCAGCGGGCTACCAAAAAGTGTACGAGCTGGTAAAGAAAGTACATATAATGATCTAGGGTCTGTTTTGATGGCAGGCAATGGGTTCCTTAATACCTGTGAAACAGCGATGGGATGTCACGAGGTATCTTAATGTCATTGCTGACCAGCCACACCTGTACAGATGAATGGTGTTTCTTGCCGTAGAGGCTACTTCCAGCAGGATAAGGTACCATGGCACAAGACTCTGATCATCGCACAGTGGTTCCGGAAGCACGACAGTGACTTCAAAGGGCTAAAATGGTTCTCACAGTGCTCAGATCTTAACTCAACTGAACACCTGTGGGATGAGAATGAGAGAGCCTTTCGTAACAGAGATCTTCCTCCATCGAACATTCGGCAAGTGACGGACGCCATCACATCCGCTTAGCTGAACATACCAGTAGAAAGATACCAGCACCTCGTTGAAGCCATGCCACATCTAATCGAGGCTGTTTTGAAGGCCAAGTGCAGCCTAATACGTTAGTAGGTAGGTGTTCCTAATAATTTGCTACTTCAGTCTATGTCCAGCCTATTAGCACTTGAGGGTCTTTACTTTGATTACGATGTAATCAACTCTTGTCATTTTCCTGATTCATGAGTTCCTCTTCCTACCTTTCCTGGTTACACCAACAATCCATCTCTCCATGCTTCTTTGAGCCTCTGCATCATTTTTTAAGTTAAGGTGCGTGTCTATGATTCATAAGATTAAAATGATGATTATTAAATGCTTTTATGGCATAATGGTAAATTGCTCTTGAAAGTTGCACTGCTTCTTCCAAATGCCAAGTTTTATGCGACTAGTAATTTCTTCTTCACTGTGGCCTTCCCTTGATATTTGCATATACGTATAAACACTGGTGTCCAAATTTAACGTGACAAACACAAAATTATGAATAACGCAAAATCCACACAACAGAGTTTAATGACAGTTGGTAAGGACATCTCACACTGTTTGGAGTTTGCCACTCCTCCGCCAAAGCGCGTCGGAGTCCCGAGAAGGTTCTAGGAGTGGGTTACCGGCTTGCAATTGCTCTACCCAGAGCATCCCAGATATGTTCTATCGGGTTCAGGTCCGGAGATCTCACAGGCCACTCCGTCCTGTGAATGTCGTCACTCTCCAGGTATTCGTCGTCTAGTCGAGACCTATGGGGATGGAGTTATCGTCTATAAAAAGGAACTGGGGGCCAACAGCTCCCCTGAAAGCCGTACAAAGGGCTCTAGATGTCATCCCGGTAGCGAGCAGCAGTCAGAGTGCCTCGTGGAAACATGTGGAGCGGCGTGTGTCCATCAAACATGATGCCAGTCCAAACTAAAAATCCTTTGCCACCGTAGTGGTCAATTTCACTAATGTTGGAGGGTAGATATAGGCGTCCCACCTCTCTCAAAATGTACGCACGTCGAGAATCAGTGTTTTGGGTGTACTGTAACTCGTCGCTGAATATAAATTTTTACATTCAGTGACGAGTCGCAGTACACCCAAAGCACAAATTCTTTTTTTTTTATTATTTAGGACTCGATGACTAACTTTCACTGTTTAATTTTTAACTTTCACTGTCATATTGGGTATCATTCCTATGCGCTGCACATATCTTTACACTAAGTCTCTTGATCCTGTAATTGCTTACTAGTGTTTAACCTGAAGTTATGAAACGGTCTGGGATAGGTCGTCTTTTTCTTTTGTTTAACTTAATTGCATTCATTATTATACGTTCACTTTGGGGATGTGTATTGCCGTTTTGTGTTGTGCTTTTCTAATGCTTTTTTTTTTTTACATTTGAGACTGAACCAATTAGCTATTGGTCTACTTTTCTGCATATATCATCGTTGTGCTTGGAGATATAGTGTGATTTATGATTAACTTTGTTGCTTTGTCTTGTTGATCTCGGTTTATGTATTGTTGCATGATTGTTTAATGTACTGTGCATATATTCTTGTGATGCACATTTTTCAATTACATTAATTTGGTATATATAAATAGGTGTCCTATTTAAATCTTTCAATGTTTTTCTTATACTCTGTTCATGAGTGGTTATGTTGTTATGTGTTAAAATTTCTATATACTGTAACTGTACTGGTTATGTGCCATCTACTTTTTAATTACAGTTGTTTACAATCATGTATCCTTCACTTCCCTGTACTATTATGGTCATTTGTGTCTTACTGTGATTTTTTGTGCACTGTGTTCTTGGCCTGACACACACTTATTGGGGATCGGGGGCTCGTCAGGCTTTTTCGTTAAAGCCTTTTCCCCTGGCTCCATGTCATCCACTTGAAGTGATTTATGTAGACATAGATTACTTTTTGACATTTCATACCATCTACTTTATAAATTTTGGTTTAATTGTGCAAGTTCATTAATTATATAATGGTATGTTTATGATAATTGGGTTATGACATGTATTAAGGATACATTACTGGCATTGTACTTTGTTTTGGTTAGCAACTTAACACAGTCATATTGTAATGATGTATTGTTTGAGTTAAACTTTGTCATGTATGGTATTACTGTGGTGTATGGCAGAATATTCAGTAAATCAAAATCAAAAATCAAAAAAGGGGGCCCCAGACCGTTAATCAGGGATCCAGGGGTGATGTTGTTGGGCCCAGTTCAGACAAACCCTTCGGCCCAATGCGGCGAGTGGAATAAAGACCACTGGTCTTCATGCATGTTCTCTCGCGGAGTCTTCTGTAAACTGTTTGCCTCTATATCGCGGTTCCCGTAGCGGAAGAGAGCTCCTGCGATCATTGCCCCTCTATCGATTTCCTATGTCGGAGAGCTTTTAGAGACAATTACCTGTCGTCTTCACTTGTTGTGGCTCGTGGGCGTACTGGTCCCGGCCTTCTGGTTATTGTTTTGGTTTCCAGGAATTGTCTCTAGAGATTGGAAACCACTTACCTCAACATATTCAGCCATCTTGCTACCTCAGATTGCGATTTCCCTGCTTCCAATCTACCGATCGCTCTTCACCGTAAAGAACCTTCTAAGCAATGGTGTGAAGTCCTTCTTGCCGCCCCGGTGGCGCAGTGGTCTAAGGCTCTGGCCTCTGATCATTCGTCCGTAAGGGGTCCGGGTTCGTCAGGCATGGATGTTGTGTTTGTCTTACGGCACTGGCTCTCTCCCTACCCTGGAACCAGTGGCCCTAAATTAGGGACGGGCGTCTGCTTATAGCCCATTGAGTTGCTCACGGTGTTCGTTAAACCTCCAATAAAAAAAAAAAAAATTCTTTCTTCCACTGACAGTCCAACTCAAACTTCAATTGCCGCAGGACGTTCATCAAGGTCGCATGCCTGACAGCTCGATGACGTACGGTCGTCATTTGCATATTTCCATAGGAACTAGCCCAATGTTGCTTGGGTACGTCGACTTAAGGTTTCCCCTTGTATATGTCTCTAAAAATTCCTTACAATCGGTCTTCTCGTTTTGGACATATTCTCGAATTTGTATTTGTCACGTTAATTTTGGACACCAGTTTATGTGTGTGTGCGTGTGCATGTGTATGTGTGTGCATATCAGCTTAAAAATATATACATGTTTGAACGGATATCATTTTACGGTTTCACGAAACTACACGTTTTAACTACACTCATACACTTTCATACTATCGAAAAGCCGCCCCGGTGGCGCAGTGGTCTAAGGCGTTGGCCTCTGATCGTTCGTCCGTAAGGGGTCCAGGTTCGAATCCCGGTCAGGCATGGATGTTGTGTTTGTCTTACGGCACTGTTTCTCTCCCTTCCCTGGAACCAGTGACCCTAAATTAGGGACGGGCGACTGCTTATAGCCCATTGAGTTGCTCACGGTGGTCGTTAAACCTCCAATCAAAAAAAAAAAAAAAATACTGTCGAAGAGTATGCATATCTTTGTTTTCAACTTGACAAATGTGTGTATCTTTGCTTGTTTGAAAAAAAAACTGGCGTGAGGGCCATGTTTGATTAAATAAGGCTGAAACATATTTCCGATGTATACGAAGGTCGGCTGGGACCGTGGGGAAGCCAATCAACTGGAAGAAAGTTTAATTTAATTTTCTGGTATCTGTTATTCGGCCTTAACAGTTCCGTACGTTATTTCAGAGTACAATAAAATATTCAAAAGGAACTCGTCTTCAAGAAGAAAAAAACGAAATTTGATTTTCTGTCTCATCTTTCCCTGTTATGCGCAAGATTATGCACGGAAACAGTTTTTTTTATTTGTTTTTTGAGTACGTTGACAAAATATAATTAGTATTTACATATTCTTAATATTGCTGATTGATTCGTTATCAGAAACTGTCAAAAATTGTTTCGCTAAAAAGGGAAGCAGGAGATAAATAGCTTTTCTAAGGAATTTGTCCCATTTCTCATCCAGCCTTATTTCCTTTTTTTCCCTTCAAAAAAATATAACCTAATTAACTTTACGGACATCGAAGGTTAGGAGTTGTCAATCTCGAAACTAAGGGTTTTGGCCTCAGAGAAGAAAGAACCAGAATCACAGAATAAAAACTTACATCTCATACAGCACTCGAACACAGACACCCACAACAAGAAATAATTCGGATAGTTTATTCAGCGGAGACTCATCTGAAACAAAAAAATCTGACTACCCAAAAGGAGAATTTTTTTTTCATAGACCGTGTGCATCGCAGAAATATCCATACCTTTTGCCACATTCCGGCCCTTCTCCTTAAGATTGAATGATTTTTTATTTTATCAGCTTTTGGTTCACTGTTCAAAAAATAGTTCGAAAACATTCCTCTCCCACAATCTATGCTATTTTTTGAATGCTGACAAAAGCAATAATACAATGTCAAAAATCAATTTTCAGCCCTCTCTCTCTCTCTCTTCTCTTCTTCGAAACATTCGCACACCCAATATTCGAACTGAAGGATCTCTTCCTGGGCACGTATTTTGATGAAAATGAAAACGAAACCAAAGGAATTCTCATAAAAAGACATTCCACACATTCTAAAGGAGAGGGGGGGTCGTTATTTCAGAAGTGCTGATCTCTTGGTATCAAAGGATCAGAACTTCAGTGAAGATGGTTACGTCACGCCTGGTTCACCTGCGCGTTACGTCACTGTTCATTGCCTGCCACGAATCCAACCAGCCATCCTTCGTGGCTGGTAAGTTCGGTGAATCAGCAGTCGTTGCACCCCTGGCCAAGCATCTCATTTTCGAAGACATACATGGTCAAAGCTTGCCGATCAGGTGAAAAGAAATGGCGGTGGGGGAAAACTGGGCGGTTCGAACTTGTGACCAATGGTTGGTTTCCTTGGCGCTCAACCTTGCAGGTGTAGTCACGTGAGCGTGACGTCAGGCGGTGTTCGGCCCTGGAGGTAAAGAAAGGTCCCACAGAAGTAGCAAGCTGGGGTTTTTGCAGAGCTGGAACAACTGTCAGAGTTGTGCGTGTGTGTAGTTGTCGAACATCTCAACTCCGGTCTTCCTTCATGCCGTCGTGGTGATGGGTAAGCCTCGATTTTCGCCTTTAAACCAAAATGAAGGATGAAGCTTCAACGCAGCAGCCGCGATCATGGATTTTCCCTTTTCTTTCTTTTTCTTTCTTTTTAAGCCAAACCACAAGACTGTGTTGCTTCTGAGACGGGAATGAGTGCTGCTAGTTCTCATGCTTGTTACGAAGTGTCACAGGTGTTCCTTGTGAGTCTACTGTCCTATAAACCAACGGAGCTCGACGAGACCGACTTATCCGTGATACACTGGCTACGGTGGTTTGTTTTGGCGCCCTAAAAATTTTTTTTTTTGTTGAAATGGATTTTTGAGATGACTGCAAATGCAAGGGATTCAAATGGTAAATATTCAAAGCTGAATCACCAGTTTGCATTTAATTTTTCTTTAATTTTCCGTACAGCTTGAATCGCAGCGTTATTTTGATTTACGAGTCAGACAAATTTTTCCGGTAACTGTTCTCAGCTCAGATATCGTTTTAATATTTATTTCCTCGGGACTGAAATTCCCATGATCGCTGCTGCTGCTGCTGAAGCAACATCTGCTTATAAAATATGACCATCATAAAAGAAAGTAAGATATTTTACTTATTTGAATAAGATTTCATTTATTAGGATGCTTGAATGAGTTCTTTTGCTATAAAATAAAGAGCTGGCATGAAAAAACGCGGAGTTTTTTTTTTTTTGTTTTTTTTTTCTCGGCTGAGATGGAAGATAGGAAAACAGAAGTAAAAACAGTATTTAAATGTCTTGTTATACTCTGCACACGATTTGATGATTTAGCGCTGTAGCATTGCTTTTGAAAATCCTGTATCGAAGGCTCGTTTCTTTATTTAATTTTTTAAAATTGTGGATTGGCAAAGACTAAATGTTAAGAGGGCGCTAAGTCCGAAGTCGTAAATACCCAGGGAAAAAAATGAGTTCAGTAAAAATCAGGATATCTTATACGAACTAAAAAGAATGGATAGGTAGTTATCACGTGTCATCATCATGAAAATCAGTATGTCATCATGAACAATCCACTGCTGGATGAAGGTCTCCTAAGCCTCTTCCACAACCCTCTGTCTTGAGCAATCCTCTTCCACGTCCCTCCCGCATGTTTTAGAATTTCATCCACCCATCTCCAACGTGGTCGTCTCTGGGTTTCCTGTCCCTTGGTATACAGTCTCGAATTCCATTTGTCCAACTGTGGTAAATTTTTCTAGTAGTGTGTCAAGCCCATAGCCATTTCAGAGTCTAACTTTGATCATGATGCTATCCACTCTTGTCATTTTATGTAAATTAACCTTGGGAGCTATTTTTTGTACTGGAATGATAAAGAAAGAGTCTGCTGTTTTTGGTTTTTCCGGTAATACAAAATAAATAACTAAATTAATTTAAAATGTTTTTGTACTTTTGCTACAAAAAAATATATGTATGTCATCGAATTTTTACTGTCACTCACAAAACGTAAGTAAGTACTCTCGTGCCACTGAATGTGCCTCTGTAGCATTACTCGCATTATCAGAATATACATGTCCGTCCAAATGGAAATTTCTAAGATCTGGTATTTCTCGGCAATGTTTCATAAAACATGTTTCGGAAACGTCGAACGATATTTGGAGATTGTACACGAAAGTTTAGTACAGTAATCAGTCTTTCGTCAGTTACGGTAGCACTGCAAAGGCGTCAGAAAAGAGTCATCTAATCTGCACTTGAATCTATATCCTGCGGGTGTCGAAATAATATACTGCTAGTCCCCTCACACCAAATAACATTATGAATATTATCGTATATAACTATATTTTGACCGATACTGTGCAAACTGGAAAAAATTTGTGGCAGATTTTTCTCCTCTTTTTTTCCTTTTTAAGTCATATGAGAAATCTTTAAAAAAATATATATGACTAATTAGTATCTTGTTCGGTCGCGCACTTTTTCCTTTAGCATTTCTTAAACACACGTTTTAGAACAAAAAATAAATTAGACTGTGGTAACATACACTGTACCATTTATTACATACCATCAACCATCATCAATCCATTGCGAGATGAAGCTCTACCCAAGTCTCTTCCATAAATCTTCCCTGAGCCATTCTCTTCCATGTCACTCCGACATGCTTTCTAATTTTATCCACCCATCTCCCAGGTGGTCTACTCCTAGGTCTTGTAATCTTGAATGAGTTCCTCTTTCGTGGTTACACTAAGCATGCTTCTCTCCATGCTTCTTTGAGTTTTCCGCAGCCTTTGTATATCCTGTTTCGTTAAAGTCCACGTCTGTGATCCATAAGTAAGAACTGAAGGGATGCATTGATTAAACACTTTTAACATAAAGGTAAATTGTTCTTGAAAATTGTACTGTTTCTTCTAAATGCGCTCCAGCCAAGTTTTATACATCTATTAATTTCTTTGATGTGGCACTCGGTTAATATCTGTTGTCCGAGGTAGTTGTAGACATCGGTTACTTCTACGTTTGCCCCATCAACCTCGAAATCTTCAGTTCTTGTAAAAGCATTGTACATGAATTTTGTTTTCTGTTAGTCCATATTTAATCTCACTTCTTTACTCTTGTGAGCAAGTTCCCGTGCCATATTCTGCAGCTCTGAGTGGGTACTTGAAAAGAAGACTATATCGACAGCAAAACAAGGAGGACGATTAAATAATCTCCATCAATCTTTATACCCTTGTCCTCTCAATTAAATGATTGAAAGACATTCTGAAATGTGGTATTGAATAGCTTTGGAACTATGGCGTCACCTTGCCTCACTCCCTTTCCAACTTTTATATGTGCTGTTTACTTTAGCAGTCGAACCTTTGCACCTGCATTTTCATAGATCTTATTAATATTAACGTGTAAATATTCAATACCACCGCATTTCAGAGACTGTTGATGGTTTTATGGAACCAAAAGCCTTTTCATAATCAATAAAAGCAGTACATAGTGGGATTTTATATCTATTCGCTCTCTTAATGCATTGATATGATCTATAGTACTACAGCCAATCCTGAATCCATCTTGGCTGAGCCATATACAGTGTGTCCGTCAAGCAATGCCACAGTACCTTAGTGAAGTAAAGAACTTATGGAAGGCTGATGTGTCTGTAGCTCTTGGGATGCTCAAGGTCTCCGTTCTTATGTAGTATTGCTCCAGTCATCAGGAATATTCCCTTCACTGAAGTATCTAGTGAAAACTTGGGCGAGTGTAATTTCTCTTTGCTTCCTGAATAATACTCACGGTAATTCATCTTTTCCTGGAGCTCTATCCCGCTTCGTGTTCTGTGCATACGGATATTAAAAGAACAATTTCGGCGAGTCTTGATGTAAAATGGAGCTTTCATGAGACACCATTCTGCTATGCATTTTGTATATAGCCTGAGATAGTATTAAAAAATATTTTGGATTACAGTATAAATTTTGATATTTCTTGTGGTTTTAAAATTTTTGTCTGAATACAGAATTTCGTAATGGAGGGCCACATCCACCAGCCGGTCATGCTGTCTTAGCAATATGAAGTTTTCTGTGGATTACTAAGTAACTTTAAGCGAAATTCTTTAAGACTGTTTCTAAAAATACGATTGATAAATTTCTTTGTAGTTACACCAGTTCATCTGGTATTACTAAGGTTTAGGAAACCATACCTTTATTTAGAATTTCAGCTAAATTCCAACTGCGTAAAAAAAAGGGCGACAAAATTTTATAGAAAATATATCGTTTGAAATTTTCTTTTGCGAAGTAGAACAGACTTCTGGGACATTAGTGGCCATGTGCGTGCACTCTAATGCTTGGAAAACAACAGTACAAAAAACAGTGCAACGGTGTATGACGTTTACCTTTTTTAAAGTTTAGACTACATGGGTAACAATATGTTGTTAAGAAACTGCTGTAAATAACATGCGTTTTTCCAACATTATGTGAATCAAGATATAAAGTCTGTTACTGAAAATATCTCTATCTATTTCCCGCGATTACATAAAACTACTTTAGAAAAGTAAGTTATTAAATGGATGATCTTTGTAAATGATCTGTGTGCTGCAGAGAAGCAGGAATCAGTGAAGCATGTCGGCCACAGTTTTCCAAACTTGATAATCTATGTTGATTTATAGGATGCCATGCCGCTTTACAAAGATCCTCTTCATTATATGAAGGAAAAGGAACATTCACAAGATGTGCAATTACTGAAGAAAACAGTAGTGTGGAAGAACTATGTACAGGAGACGTTGAACCAAAAAAAAGAAAAAAACTCACTTAAAACACAGAAATATAGCACTGCTTATTTTTTTCTTTTCATGAATACGGGAATTTTAATGTGCTAAACGCCTTCTCTGTGTCAGAAATTGCTCTTAAATTTAGTTAAAATAGGGGGAAACACAGAAAATCAATGTCTGCACGAATTCAGTGCATGTGGACACGTGTGTAGACGTGTTATGAAGTTTCAACCCTATTATGGACTACTGTATTTTCGCAGTTTAATGAATAATTGATACCATATTCCGATGCTTTAGATACTACAAGTTGTACAGCACATTTCCTCTGAAAAAACATTTTTAAATGCTTCACCAACTATGAGTTTTCTTTTTCATAGACATAATATTAGGATGGTCTTAATTAAATGACCACTCAATGATGTTTGTGCTTGAATAATGTAGCATTCCCCTCCACTCAAGTTCTGGTCACCAACATCTTTGAAATAGTGACGATTATAAACGACAGACAGCGTTTCATCATGTCACTTAAAATAAATTGGTTTGCGATGTGAATTGGAATTCCACGCAAAAAGAACAAAAAAGTAAAGTAATTTTCAGGTTTTTCATTTGTTTAGGGTGAACGTTTAATGACTCGAGGCTGATTCAAGTTAAACTAATCATGCATTTAGTTCAAATGTAATATATCTATCATCATTGCATGTTAATGTTTTTTCTCTACTTTTCGGTGGCAGGGAGGTAATAATTTCAATGGCCGGCTCATAGAGTTTGCATTATGTTCACGTAACGGCAGGTCATTCTAGGTATACTCTCACTACTTAGAAATTCCAAACCTGTAAAGATATTAGAGATATAGAAAACTGTCTACGACAAGCTGTCCGATAGTGCTAGCGCTGCCCCTTCCCTGGAACCATTGGCTCTAAATTAGGAATGGGCGGCTGCTTATAGCCCTATGAGTTGCTTATCGTGGTCGTTAGATCCCCAAAGAAACAAAAAAGGCGGAATATTAAGAATGCTTTAAAAAGGATTTACGGAATGCCTTCATTGTATTTGTGTATACGTGCAATCGGGCATAAAGAGATGCCAATGAAATTTAAACATAGTTCACTTGTGCTACCGGTCTTTTGATCAAGACTAGTCCCTTCAGGTCAAAATTACTTCATATGCCCAGCGTAGCGCATGCTACCTTACCACACATTGTCTATTCCATGATAATAACCTCACAACTGAACTATAACGAGTGCATATGAATAGTCATCATCATCATCATCATTATCAACCATTATCAATCCACTGCTGGACGAAGGTCTCTCCAAGCCTCTTCCACAACGGTCTGTCTTGTGCCAGTCTCCTCCATGTTACTCCCTCATACTTTCGAATTTCATCCACCCATCTTCCATGTGGTCTTCTTCTGGGTCTTTTCCTGTTCCTTGGAATCCAATCTAAAATTTAGACTGTCCATCGATGGTCTGTCCTTCTGGCAGTATGTTCAGCCCATTGCCATTTCAGAGATTTTACTCTCATCATAATGTCTTCCACTCGTGTCATTTTTCTGATCCACGAGTTCCTCTTCTTATCTCTCCTGGTTACACCAAGCATGCACCTCTCCATGGGTCTTTGAGTTGTCTGCAGCCTTTGTATGTCTCTTTTATTTAAGGTCCACGTCTCTGCAACACACGTAAGCACTTGAAGGATGCATTGATCAAACACTTTTCTTTTAAGACATAATGGCATATTGCTCTTGAAGATTCTGCTGTGCTGTTTCTTCCGAAAGCTCTCCAGGCAAGTTTTATACGCCGATTAATTTCTCCATCAATGTGACCCTCACTTGATATCTGCTGTCCAAGATAAGCGTACGCATCTGTTATCTCCAGTTTTTCTCCATCAATCGATAAATCTTCATTTCTTGTAAAAGCATTGTACATCACTTTTGTCTTCTGAAAGTTCATTTTTAATTCCACTTCTTTACTCTTGTCAGCAAGTTCCTGCATCATACACTGCAGCTCTGATGGGGTAGTTGCAAAAATGACTACGTCATCAGCAAAACGAAGGTGAGTTAGATAATCTCCATTAATCTTTATCCCTTTGTTTTCCCAGTTCAGTGATTGAAAGACATTTTCCAATGTGCCATTAAAGAGCTTGGGAGATATGGTGTCACCTTGTCTCACTCCCTTTCCTATTTTTATGTGTGCTGTATTCTCAAACAGCTGAATCTTTGCACTTGCATTATCGTAGATGTTATTAATAATATTAATGTACGCATCTTCAACACCGCAGGATTTCAAAGCCATTGTAACTGCTGATGGTTTCACAGAATCAAAGGCCTTTTCATAATCAATAAAAGCCATGCACAATGGAAGTTCATATTCCCTCGCTCTTTCAATTAATTATCTCAGTACGTGGATGTGATCTATAGTGCTGTAGCCACTCCTGAATCCAGCTTGTTCTCTCGGTTGAGCCATGTCCAGTGTTACCTTCAAGCGGTGTGAAAGAACTTTAGTGAAGATTTTATAAACCACTGATAGGAGGCTGATAGGTCTGTAGTTCCTGAGATCCTGAATGTCACCTTTTTTATGTAGCAGGATCATTGAAGCGTTGTTCCAATCCTCAGGAATCTATATGAATAGTACATGTATATATCAATATATGATAGTTCATCTCATACCCATATATGCCCCCAGAAAAATATGTGATGAATTAAGGGTAAGCAGTGGAAATTGAAAGGAATAAAAATTCGGGCACTTGAAAGGGTATTGGAGGACCCCCCGTTAAATATTGTATGGTATTAGGGTGTGCGAAGTGGTATTAAAATAAAGAAAAATCACGGGACAACAATAAGAAAAAGATGGTACAAAATGTAATATTTGTATCGGAATTTGTGCACACGGCGGTAAATATGGGCAAGACAGATGTTCAAGAAGTCCGGAGAAGTATCGACTACTGGGTAAAGGTAATTAAGTTGGGAATCGGAACCTTAACGCTAGAGAACACTTTCCGGTTTTTGAAAGCCTGAGAATCAAAGGGGGCAAGTCGGGTAAGGGTTGCCTCTGGGGAAAGCGATGAAGTGGATTCAGAGATAGTCTAATGAAAACGAAAAGAGAATAACGGATTAAAAATGCAGTTCGCGGTGATCCAGGAACGAGTGAACGTCTTTGTCTACACTCTAATGATCAATGATTGATTATAAGCAAATTGTAAATAAAATTCTCAGTTGCAAGAGCGGACTTTGAATTTTGGCATACTGAATTCTAATACAAGTCTTTGATTTTTACGTAACAACAGTTATTATTTCTGCTTCCCCAGGAATGCATCATAATAAGAGACAGGGAAGTATCATGATCACCAAAACTCAGAATTGAGATCTCAACAGGAATACGTGGCATGAGTTTCTTTAATAAAAGCGATTAGTATTACCATCTGAAAGAGAGCTTCAAAAATCTTGAACTGTATGATTACAAATTTGATTGGTATTAAGAGAGAGGAGGGGGGCGGGGAAGCCACGTGTTTTACTTTTATTAATAGCTCCAACTGGCAGCAAAATTGATGAATTCCACTGTTTAAAGCTGAATTAAGGCTGATCCTGTTCCAATTTTAAAACACGCCTTCTCTAAAGTGATGTAGCCAAGTCTTTATTTCGGTAGAGGTCCAAAATCTCTCTCTCTCTCTTATTATGGCATATGCATATAACTAATACCAAATGTAACATTGAGTGTTGAGCTAAATAATGCAAATTTTGTGCAAAGTTGTGAGTTACAAAGCAAATGCTTTTTTCTCCAGAGCTGCTTATTGGCAAATTTCTGTGCCCACTTGCTTACATATTTGTGTACTTTGGTAGGTAGTGCTAAAGAGAATTTTTCCACCAAATTATGGTGAGTGGGAATTTACGTTAGTACAGCAAAAGAGTACAACATTGTTTTTCCTTAATATCAATAACGATCCTGTGTAATGAGAAATGATCGGTTGTTCTTCAGTGACCAATATACTAATTCAGAATGAAATTTCATCTGAAGCACTCAGCTGGATAAACTATTCTTTTCGTGTATTTTTCTTCTTAATTATGTTTTAGTTAAGTTATACTCTGTTTCACAGTAATTGGAATGTCGACAACTACAGCCATGTCCTCTTTCTTTTCGTATGGTGTGTTAATACCAAAACAACACTGGTAGACTGACAGGAAGCGTTTAAATCTTGCCTCTCCGTTATGGCCATCTTGTAAACGTCACTTGATGTGATTTTATGTTTCCACGAAATGAAGTTGTGATCGGCATTAAAGGATTTTTTCTGTTGCTCCCTAGTGAACTGGAATGCTTAAAACAGAAAAATGTTTATTTTACTGTTCTAAGACCAAGCAGTAGAAACTCACAGAACAACGTCTAAACACCGCACAGAGGCCGAGGTGTTCTCTCACAGTCAGAAAGAGACGATGAGGAGACATAACTGGCACACAGAGAATGCAAGGATCTATGAAAATAATATTGTAACATAATGCACACTTAATTTATAAAATTAAATGCGCATTACTTCATAAATTTACATGTTAACAAACTAGAGTGGAAATTCATTTATAAAATTACACGTTAACAAACTAGCGAGGAAATTCATTTATAAAAATTACATGTTAACAAACTAGAGAGGAAGAAAGCAATGTACAAAGAAATAATGATACTATAGAAAAATGTTCCTAACATGAAACTGCAAGTTAAAGAGTTTCGCAGAGGGGTCTCTCACCTTAAATATGTTCACGTTTCTTTCGTTGAAATAGTAGCCGCAGGTATTTTATTTCACGATATGAGATAGTGTTCATTTTTCCGAAAAACATTTCTTGATTCAGAGTAGAATTTATGCATCTAAAAATTCTTCTGACCAGTATCATTTTTGCGTACGCACGTGAAAGAATTCGTAAGTGGCTTGTAGAATTTGTGTATCATTAAGCTAGACGTGCAGCATTTTCTAATTCAACGATCATTTCTGGAAATGCGATTTCTGCATACGTAATAGAAGTTCTTTGATTTCGGACTACTTGTTCCAAAGAAGAAAGAAATCCAGTACCATGTGAAAGGATGCAACATCGAACGCCATGTTGTTTAATAACGTCATATTCTGTGAAAATTGATTTTGTTTCTGCACCTTGATAAACAGTTTAAACAAAACTGTTTTCATTTACAGAGAAGGGCTATTTTTATAGAAGGTTTGTCACACATTTGCAAATTTGAAAATTTTCCCGGTAAAAACAATACTAAGTTATACTAAATTACTAAATTAAAATTTTTTAAATGTATGAGATGGGTAGAGTAGTATAGGTTGTTAGGTGTGAGAAAAGGTGTTGTAAATGATGTTTAAAAAGAAAAGATTTTACTTTAAAAAAGGCGGACATAAACGGTAGAATTTTGTCATGTTTGAAATGAAAAACAAAGTTTTATTTTAGATGAACACATAGCACAGTTCCGTGATCACTTCCACAGTACCTCTACAATGTGAAAAGTGCAGTAGAAATGCTCAATATTTTTAGCTACATGCCATTGCTTAACTAATTTCAAGTGATTTTGTTTTATGTTGCAAACTGTGCACTCTCTTAGTACGTGACTATTATTTTCCATGGTCTGTTGGCTTTGAAGTTTTATTTTCAGGCTTCTCTCCGAACTCCTGCAACATACTGAGGTTTCATCATCTGTTCATTTATAAACCCGTAATGGCGGAAAGGAAAGTCATATGAAATGCAAGAAATTTAGTTGAAATGAAGAACGTTAGCCAAGTTCTTGAGGTTTAATAAGTTAAAATGGATTATTCCAATTACTTAGATATATTATTAATCTAAGAATATCCAAGATATCTTCACTGTTGCAAGAAAAAAGCTGGTACAACTGAATTTTCAAGTTGCTGTTTGTATTTCGTGTATAATTACAGAACATATTTAACGTTTTGCATATATGCTATAAAGTTTAGACAAAGCGCGTTCTTCCTATGTAATTCCGTCCCCTGATCCCTCAAAGCAACAGTTTTAAACTTACAGCTAGCTCTTTTATCGAAATAAATTCATGCTTACTTATTTATTGTTTTGATTTTGAAGAATGCTCAATTTCCGAGTCATTTCTGCCCCTCTCTGTTGTGGGCGCGGTGGTGGTTTGACTTGTAGTGTTACCCAGTTGTTGTAGGAGTATGTGGATTCAAGAATAGGTTTAGGAAGAAGAACGGCTGGGATGCGTTACCTTAAGAACCCGCTTTTCCCTTATTTCTATGATAATCAACCACTTAAGCTTTCAACGAACCAAAAATTGCTCTATAATTTCATCACTAAGAGATAGTATCATGAAATTGTTCCTGCTGCGTATTATTATAGGTCTTAAAACATTCTCTGTGAATCAAACAATTCGTAATTTCATCGTGTCCTGCGACCCCAGCATCATATGTAACTTGTCTTTGTCTAAAAGAAAAGACTTCCTCTTACAATTTGTATTACGGTGAGTTTTGTGTGTCCATTTTTGAGAAATTTCAGACGCACTTGTAAGACTCCACAATCAGAAGCGATAATTAAAGTGTTAAAAATTCCCTGTTGTGACATGCTTGCACTGTAGGACGTACATGTGATAAAGGCAGATAGCAGTGTGAGCACATGTCCGTGTAGCTCAGTTGGGAGAGCGACTTACTCCGGAGTGAGGGGATCCGGATTCGATGTCCGGCGCGGACAAACTTTCACGTGATACTGTGCTTTATTTTTTCATTGTGCACTGTGAAACGAGAAAATTCACGTACAGATGAAACTTAGCTCTCATACATGACGAACCTATATGACAAATTTTCTTCACCCTCCTTTGTGGGGATAGTACCGTTAATAGGGAGTTAAAAGATTCTTCAATAGCTCTGTTCCAAAACAATGATTCATTGTTTTGGAACAGACTGCGCCTGTCTTGGAAGAAATGTCTTTGTCATGCTACACATTTTTTTAATCCTGAGTGCAAAGATTTTAAAGGCTAAAGATAAACCATGTTCACTAAAACACGTATATTTACGTGTGAAGTGCATGTTCCAGATTGCGACAAAGGCCCACAGAATTACTTGAAGTACTAGCGCAGCAAACCAAAATGTGTAGCGTTCTTAGGTCTATATATTTGAGGTAACAGCATTTGTTTAGTACATGCATTCAAGAAAGAGGTAAAAAAATAACCTTCGATCTCTGCGGCTGAAAATTTTGTTGTTCTGTTAACTTCATTTATTTACAAGCATTTTTACTTTTTTGAACAGTAAATTGAAGAAGCATCAATACCTTGTACGTCTGAAGAAAATTTTAACATGTAAAGACGCAATAAAATAAGGTATTTTATTTTCATACTCCTGGAGGATTAAGCCCTTAATGAAAGTTGAAATTATTTTGTGCAATTGATGGGAAAATCTAACCATGGATCCGCACATTTTCCGTAACTTTTTAATGTATCTTCTATTCTGAAGATGCCCATTACAGTTAACAATGTTATAACACCAAAGTTGCGCCCTGTTATCACGCATGCTTTCATTGTACAGTAAAGGATATGAGTGATTACAGTAAAAAATAGGTACAACGTATGAGTGAATGAAAAGTGAACAAAATGCAATAAATATGCACAAATGAAGTGCAAAGAAACCTTGAAAAAATGGCAAAAATTTTAGAATCTTTTAACTCCCCTATTAACAGTACTCGCGTAAACTATGGGTAGTTTGAAAATCATGGAAATTTAGAACTAATACGGTGGTAAAACCGATTCTTTTTAAACAGAAGTTCTTTTGTGAGTGATAAGTTCAAAAAAGATTATAAAAAACTTCCTTTTATCTCTAAAAGATTTTGCACGATCATTCCATTTCTTTTTAGATTTCCCCTTTTATATGCTGAATGATGTCTTAGATATCTTAATATGATTACCCCAAATTTATCTGCTACAGAAGCAATGCAATATCTGCATTCCTAGTTCAGATCAAATATCTACATTATTTATCCTCTCTTGCCCCCACGAGCTGATCTCGGTATTTTTTTCCCATTCCTTCTAACCTCCAAAAGTGACAGATACTTAGCACCTTACTTCCTTCACGTGTAAAAGAGTAGGTTAAGTATTGCTTTGCACACAACCAGATCTGTTCTTTATCCAGTTTCTTTCTCGGCTTAAATATCCTATATAACTCATAAAAGATTGGACCTGCTTTTTTAGAGTTATTTTTAGAGCTTTTTTAGAGTTTTTGTTTGATTCCCAAGCTTTCTTGTCTCACCGTTAGTGAGTAAAACGTGGCAAATTTTTAACATCTCTCTTCTGAAACAATTAATGTTTTTAGGGGTATGATTTGGAAACAGTAAGTTTGGCTTGCAGTATTTATTCTCATTCTTTACAAGTCGTGTTCAGGTGATTACGTCATGCTACAGAACATTAATACTCTCAAAAATTAAAATAAATTAACGCTAAATAATCAACAAACAACTGACCGTAAGTGTAGAATCGCCTACTTCAGGACCAGCGTAAAAATTACTTTAATCAATATATAAATACAATTAAAAAAAGTGAAAGCAGTTTGCATTCTTGCAGTACCCTAGATTTAATATTAAATCACTTACAAATATTTCTTTCCAGCCTCATTGTTACGAAACTTTTGAAATGGCTTTTAACTGGCTTTGGCAACTTACTTTCCAGCACAAAGTTTCAACGAGATAAACAAGTTTTCCTAGAAGCTCTGCCAAAAGCCTTTGCACGTTTCTAAGTTTTTTTAACATACTAGAGTTGGTTTTATAAGGATAAATGAATCAGATTATAGTTTCTACAATGCATGTTTCCCTTCTTGAAAATCAGTGGTGACTAACTTTTGCCAACTACGAAGCTGGTTCCCCAGTTTTCTGCATAACTGGATGTAACAGAAGAACACCTATAATTCCGTTATAGGACTCCTATTGTTCCACGTTTATTGAGTTGATTTCATCAAAACCCATAATCAAGACATTGCTAGTTTACAACTCTTCACAGAATAACAATAGCATTTCTTCGTGAAAGTCTATGTTCATGTATTCCATATATCCATCATTTCCTTTTATGTTGTCGTCCTCTTGTCCTAGATTTATTCAGCTGGTCTTCAAATCGTTCATTACATGTATTCAGAGCATCTTGCTGTGAGGTTAGAAGCTGATCATTTGTGTCGGGTGAACACCGAGTTACAGAATTCTATCCCTTCCTCAAATGTTTAACAACACTGCAAAACTGCAAGTCGTTTTGAATGTTTCTTTCCAAATAACACCTGAAATATCCTCATGACTTTTTCTACATTTCTACATGAGTATTTTCTTTAGGAAGGTTATAACTTAGAGCCTCAGTATTTACTGTAAACATCCCTTTTTTAAGGGTTTTGCATGGTTTTTTTTTTTTTTTTTTGACCTTTCTGTTTTCACATACTGCATACTATTAGGTGTACAAATAAGTTTTAAAGCGTTTTTTGTGTGACGTATACCTCTAATTTACATATCCGACATTCCCCCGCGTTGTTCTCATGTGGCCGTAACTGGTCCAGAGTATAAAATGTGACACAGAAGTTTGCCCGACATTCAAACGCACTTGCACATTGGTAGGTGAAACATGGCAATCGATACTGCATTTATTCGCCACTGCATTTGTTACGAATTTCATCAAGGAAAAAGTGCCGCAAAATCATGTGCGTCGATCTGTTCTGTTCTGGGTCAGAATATTGTATCGAAAAGCACGTGTGAGTTTTGGTTTAGACCGTTTAAAGCATATAATTTTGATGTTAGCGATCGAGAACGTAGCGGCACCCCGCAGAAGGTTGCACGTGAGGAACTGCAGGCATTGCTGGACGAAGATTCGTCTCAAATGCAAAAGAACTAGTTGAGCAACTGGGGGTAACTCAACAAACAATTTCCAATCGTTTACGCGCAATGGGAACAATTCAGAAGGAAGGAAAATGGGTGTCACATGACCTGAGCCAGAGGAACAAGGATGAGAGTGTCATGAAGTGTTTGAATTTGTTGAATAAACAACACAGAAAGTCTTTTCTGTGGAAAATCGTTACGGATAATGAAAAGTGGATATGGTACTATAATCCCAAACAAAAAAAAACACTGAGTAGACCCCAGTGAAGCAACGATTTCGACACCGAAACGTAATATTCACTCCAAGAAAGTTCTGCTGTGCATTTGGTGGGATATGAAGGATGTGCTCTGTTATATACTACTGGAAAAGGGTCAAACTGTTACTGCTGATAGCTACAAGCAACAATGGCTGCGATTGAACAAGGAAATCTGTCGGAAACGTCCATTCACAGGCAAAGGATTGCGTCCCGTGAATTTACTGCATGACAACGCTAGGCCGCATGTCGCCAAATCGGTCAAGGAAACGTTATTGACGCTTGGCTGGGAAGTTTTGGAGCACCCGGCGTATAATACCGACATAGCCCCTTCAGACTATCATTTGTTCCGATTGATGCAATATGGTTTGTCTGCTGTACGGTTCCGGACATGTGACGAAGTGCAAAAATGGGTTGACGACTTCATCGCGTCACACGACGAAGTATTCTTCATGGGTGGAATCCGTCAGCTGCTCGACCGATGGCGGAAGCTGATAGATAATGACGGCGTATATTTTGATTCACAAAGGTATTGTTGTTTTCTCTCAAATTAGATGTTGCGTTGTCTTAAAACGCTTTGAAACTTATTTGTACACCTAATACATGCCCCTACATGACATCTTAGCCATACAATTATTACACCTATTCTACCTATAATCATTGCCTTTCAATAAAAACGTTTATTTTTATTCAGCCTCGATAATTTTCGGAAAATATTGTCTCATCATTCATTTCATCAACTGTAATGCACATTTAAGTCTTCGATAACTAAGTGTGTCTATTCGTCATTTTGCTCAGATCAATACCATCGAAACGTGACTGCTGATGCAAAGCTGAGTATATTTTTCTTCTTCGATAACATTTCTTAAAATCAATTCAACTGCGGCATATGGTCATTTGAAAATTTCTTGTTCGTAGGGCTTTTTCCTCCGAATAAACTTGTAGATGTTTTTGTACCAAAAAGTAGGGTGTTACTTACGAGTTCGACGTCCAAATGTATATCTTTCTCCATTGGTATTTCAGAGCATTTTTTTCGTGTTGTTATTTCTAAATATACTATCACAATCCCCAATAATAACCTTTTTACTTCTTTCTTTTTAACCATTTATAAATCCATATTTTAAAAAATCTCTCTTCGCATCTAGAATTCTGAAACTAGACCATGAACTACCACATGTTGTACGTATGTACAGTTAAGTTTAAAAAAAGCTTACAGAATTCGTTCATTCTCAGGTTTCATCTGATCAACCAAGGGGTTTTTCATGCGATCAACTGAGAAAGGTCGCACTGTCTGTGCCTGGCCTTTGTTTGCTCCTGAATGAATCTGCCATCAACGTTCCATTCCCCTGACATACGGCTGTTTTCCTCACTAAAACCGATATCATTTAGGGTGATTTCTGGTAATCCTGTGTGTGTTCTACCTGTTCCCCATTTATTCTCTCGACACTGATGCACCTAACCTAAACTAAAACTTGCCTAGTGATATTTTCTTGAAAGCTCAATCCCTTTTGTTGTATTGAAAGGAATGATTCCTTTTGAAGAGTCGCCACAATACCCGGGCGTCCTCTCTGCCCACTGGTTACTTGTTTATTGAAGTTTATTGAATTTTATGGCACAAAATCCTTTGTGTGTCCAGAGTGCCAACCACAAAATTTAATTTGATGACAGGGCTTAAAAAACTACAAAGCATTCAACGTGAATCAGCAAACTGTCTTTGATATGCATTTATAAAGTGGTTTGTCGCTAAACATAAGTAATCCGAAAATACCTCGTAACTACAGAGATTCAATCCATCAAATCCACTCCACACTCCTTGAAGAAGTAAACAAGAAGTTTTTCGACATTTCTTTGAAAGGTAATATACCGTCTTTTGGCACATTCGGATTTTTTTTTTTTTTTTTTTTTGATTGGAGGTTTAACGACCACCGTGAGCAACTCAATGGGCTATAAGCAGTCGCCCGCCCCTAATTTAGGGCCACTGGTTCCAGGGAAGGGAAAGAGCCAGTGCCGTAAGACAAACACACCATACATGTCTCCCGGGATTGGAACCCGGACCCCTTTTGGACGAATGATCAGAGGCCATCGCTTAGGCCACTGCGCACGCGGGGCGGCCCATTCGGAAATGAATCATGTTCAAAAAATCGTTGCATTCCTGCCAGCTGTTTTGTGTACTCAATGTGCAAAGGAATATTAACGGCAATTCTGAGGTGAGGGATCTATAGTTAGATGAGTAACGTAATTACGACATTTCTTCATGGCAACTTAACCCCAGAAGACAGAATGATGCGGCAACATACACATCTGCTTAAAAGTACTCAGTTCGCTCGTAGCAGCATCATTCGAGCCATTTGCAATATTTGATTGCATCGCTTTTCTCTCGAGTGAGGTATTTCGTTATAGTAATTCTCACGGCTGCGTACGGAAGCCCTTCCCTTCAGTCTGCTCCTGTTTGGCAGAGAGCTTCCTCTCAGCATCAAGTCGACTTGGCGTAATACTCTTCGGTGACTGCTGTGACTCTTTCTGCACTGCGTATAGAATGGTGTTAATTCAAATTTGGTTTAAATCCAGAATTCGGCATATTCGTCTATAAGTGCAGTGACGTAGCGCTGAATGTACTTGTTCGTAGATACCAATATTCTCAGTTATAAAGAGTGAAAACTGATGCTTTCCATCGGAAATACAGTAATTAGTAAGTATGTTTACGACTCAAGCAAACAGCAGCATAGTTAGATGAGTAACGTAGTTACGACATTTCTTCATGGCAACTTAACCCCAGAAGACAGAATGATGCGGCAACATACACATCTGCTTAAAAGTACTCACGAGCACGCTTTCTATTAAAAAAAAAATTCGCTTAAGCGGATACAAATTGTTCTATTTCGTACATTCTGCAGGACTGAATGAAATCCTCCTGACAAAAACTTATTATAAGTACTAGTCAGTAGAAAATGAATTCGTTCGTGCAGGTGGTAAATGTACTACAGTAGACTTAAGTTCATGCAAATTACGGAGATACTACGAATTGCGAATTAGTTTCCTCAATAATTCATAGGAATAACGCATTATTCTTGAAATATTGGTACTACTTTTTTTACGCAAACTAATAATTCAGAATCCGTAGAAATCCGTAATAACATGAGACTGCTGCATTTTTTATAGATCCATCCCTGCAGCCTGTTGTCAGCTTTATCCGAAGCAAAACTTTTTTTTTATTTGCTCTTTTTTCCTTGGTATGTATACCACTATGAACTCGCAGACAACTTCCAGTAGAAGACGTGAATAATCACAATAGAACACTTTCACAGCTAACAGATGCAATAGACGGTAATAATAGTTATCAACTAATTTAACTCTGGAGAACAATCGTGACAAAATGACAATAACGTCGATATCGCACACAGCCAATACCTAACACAACACACCACATAGATCAACCGTCCTGTTTTATTTTGAATCTCCGTGGTTTGACAGCCTACCAGTGATGCCACAATGAAATAAACTCTTGGGAGTTCCGATGTGATGTTAAGTTCAGAAAGTGCAACAGGAGATAACTAAAATTTAGATAAGAGGCAGTAAACCAGAAACGTAAAGTCAAATAAGTAATATACGTCACACATTCCAGAAACGATTGCGCTGTGAAATAGCTTTTGTTTTTCCATTGTTAGAACTGAACATCTGACCTATAATTACGCATGAATAACAGAAATTCACGAAAAGTATTTTCATTCTTTTTATTCGTAAGATCGTTGCAAATATCCAGTCATCCAGTTCTTGAAATTTGATAGTTAGCAATGTGTTCTTCATCTTCAATCTCTCTTGTTAATATATTGTTGTGACACAAGGGGCAAGGGGGGGGGGCTTGCCTCAAAATAGTTTCCTTCTCAAATTACTCAGCTCCGTAGCACTAAAGATCTGAAAACAAATAAAAAAAGTAAAGAGAGAAGGGAAAAAGAGAAGGGGGGAAACTCCTGTTAGGGCATTTATTCACTTTATGAAGTAGCAGGGCATTGTTGTATCGACAGTGCATGTTCGAAAACCAGTTGCTCTCCGAAGCACAGGAAATGGAATTTACTCAAGTTTGACGCGACATTTTGCTGACAAAATGACATGCCGTTCCAGCCTTCAATTATTGTTTTCCAAGGTCGTTTTCGATCCCTGCACTCTGTATCCATCATTCATTTTGTTCTTTCTCTTCCTATTTTTTCCTCACATTTGTTGTCCATGATTGAGCCTCAGGCTTCTTTCATTTCGAAGAATTTTAATCGAAACTCATTTTTTTATTAAATTAGCTCAAGATGCGGGGAGAAATGCAGAAGATGTCATTACACCTTTTAAACATATGTCAACTATTCTACCATATTTTATTCCAGCAAAAACTAGTAAAAAACATTTTGGAAGATCCATTCTTAACTGCATTGTTACGCTCAGTGGTTCAGTGCTGATGAATTACGGTCTTAATTTTCGCCTTAATAAATAGTCGCTTTGGGAGGGGTAAGGAACGACTACCGCGAGCAACTCAATGAGCTGTAAGCAGTCGCCTGTTCCTAATTTAGGGCCACTATTTTCAGGAAAGGGGAAGAGCTAGTGCGGTAAGACAAACATTACGTCCATACCTCACCGGGATTTGAACCCGAGCCTATCTCGAACGAATAGTTAGAAGAAGTCTGCGCCACTGAGGCGGCAAACAGTCGCTTTATCAGGACGACTCGTTTTGGTCAGTAGTACGCCCCTTGTATTTGTAAATCATTTTCTGATATCAGTAATTACATCGGCGATGCGCTATAACATACTCTAGTTATGTGAGAACTCATAGTTACGTTTTCTATGCTGATTCTGTTAAACTGTATTTAAAAACCTTTGATGACTGCCGTCTGTAGCAACAATACCGTGACAAAATTCTTAAAAGTGCGTTCTGCCAATAAAATGGATTTAAGCATAACAAAAACAAATTTCTTACTTTTTCCCTTAAGCTTTATGTATATGCACAAAATTTTACTGGTTGATCAAATTATTAACCAAACATGAAAGCCACTGCTAGTACCACGGATATGCAGATACGTCTACAAAAGACCTAAGTATACACCCCTCTCTCGACGGCTTCTCTACTCTTTGACCGGGTATTTCTGATTTTTCATTTCAGCCCACTTATCCCTACCGAGTACACTGCATTAGATGACAGTCGTTTACATTAAATACCCTTCGCCCATTCCCCAATTGGACCAGATTTAATATTCAAAACAACATCCACGAGTTGTTTGTGGAAAGCATGCCACGCCATATGTGAAATGGTTCTGTTATATCAGAAGTGTACAGGACTTTTTTTGTATCCTATTAGAGCCCTTCATACAATAAGTGCAGTGGACGTCTCGAAGGAGTAAACTTCATAGTTTAGAACCAGTATTTTGCGAAGATACGTTTTCAGAACATTATATTGATAGGAAATAAACAATAACTATCTCTTATTTGAAATTAATTATACTAACTGCAAAAATAAAGATAATATGTGGAAGAGATTCATCCGACGTCATCCGCTAATTCTATATCGCCTCAGTATTTGCTTGCATTAGGTTAGCAGTCAAAATGATGCGAGAGAGTGTAAAGGTATTGGTTCTTGCACTAATACATTTAAATTACTTTTTCCAACCCGAAAACGAAAACCTGGAAGTGCGAAGAACAATCTACACTAACTCACTTCAGTTTTCGAAAACTGCAAACAATCGTTTTGGTAAAAGTACTATCGGTTGCCTCGTGTATGGTATTTCTCCGAAATACAGTGAGAGAAAAACATATTAAGGAAATAAATTGGCAAGCACAAGATTTGATTTGAAAGCAAAACGTTAAAAACTACAAGCACCTTCGCTCTGAAGAAGTGATTCAAAACACTAAAATGAAAACTAGAAAGTGCTGTTGATTTTTCAAGGTAAAAAACGGGTATGTATAACTGATTTGTTTATTTTAGTGGGATTTTATGAGATTTTATGGAGAACACAAGGAAATTCCTGACTCTTAACAATCGTATAGAAACAGTCGAATGTTATATGTGTATGAAAATCCAAATCAATATTCTGAAACTCTCGAAATACGTTTTTATGAAATCATTGCACGAAGAAAAGTCGATTGTCAGTTACCAAATCATACGAGAATAAGGAATGTAAATACGAAGACGATCAGAAGCGGTGTTCTTTCAGCCAGTGGCTCGAAAGTATTAATTATTTTAATAAATCTGGGAACAAATGAAAAATGCTTTCCAAAACTTTCTTGACGTTAAGTAATTTTCGTTCCCGCATTAAACGATACATTTTTCAAATTTTAAAGAAGTGTAACGTCTAAAATTTTCTGACAAGGATGTGTATATAAGCTTTGTATGGTTTATTTCATGCCATTTTGGTGTAATTCTCAATAGACTGAAGCAAAAAGGAATGTCTCTTCGTTGCGGTTGACATCCGAAGGAACAAAAGATCCCTGGAAAATAAAAGACAGGGTTGACTCGAAATAAATAAGAATTGGTTGTTACGATAACAGGAACGAGAGATTTCTTTGTTACAGAATCCACGAACGGAAGAAATAGAATTGCGTTTTTGCGAGATCGAGAAAAGAGTGGCTAAATTCATAGCGCTGTTTTTTGGTAATAAGGTGCAAACTGATCGAGAAAGAAATAGAAAAAGTGTTATATTCATAACTTAGAAGTTCAGAATACGCTCAGCTGCAAGAGAAAAAAAGAAGAAAAGAAAGAAAAACCTCAGTTGCTTGGAACAATGGAGCTGCAGCATCGCATCTTGTCTTGCGTTTTTAAATTGCGTACGTATGAAATTCCGGCTCAGTAGTCCTCAAACTCCGTATGCATGCAACCTCCTTTCAACAGCCCATTATTTTTATTAACACAACCTCCACTGAAGGCTGTAACTTATTGCAAATTGGTGTAACAAATTAAAGAACTTATTATCAAGGAAAACAAGAAATGCAAAATGAACAAATCCTACATATTTCGATTTTTGTTGTGTTTTTTACATTTATATTTTACATAAATTTTATTTGTAATTTTTACATTATTTCATAATTTTTATAATTCCTGTTTTTAATTACTTTCTCACATAACAAGAACAGTTCAATATGTTTTTCACGCGTCCTTTGCGTACATCCTCCAGTGAAGTCTTATACATATTTTTTTTTAATTTTCGTACTATGAAAAAATCACAAATATTAAACATCGCTACCATGTTTCACCTTGCGCACATCCATTCTGTATTATAGACCTTTTTTTTTTCTTTTTTTTTTTTTATTGGAGGTTTAACGACCACCGTGAGCAACTCAATGGGCTATAAGCATTCGCCTGTCCCTAATTTAGGATCGCTGGTTCCAGGGAAGGTAGAGAGCCAGTGCCGTAAGACAAACACAACACCCATGACTCACGGGATTCGAACCCGGACCCCTTTCGGACGAATGATCAGAAGCCATCTCAAACTGTTCTTTAGCGTCCATTGTCAGCGTAACGAATTTAAAATACTTGCCTGTCAGCAGTGTTATCTTGATTAATGAGGTACATAATAGTTTACGAAATCTTGTTCAACCTTTAATCAAAAATCATCTTTCAGTACTCTGGTTAGAACAAAAAATATTTAGTTTCAAGAACACAAAAATATCGTATTATAAATATAAGGTACTTATCTAGATATTCGTAATCTGTAAACCTTGTATAGTGACGTTTCACTTTTTTTACTCATGCATACATACACAAACACATGGGTGCTGTTCGTTCCAGAGAAGGTTCTGGATGAATTCATCATGAAGACATCAATATCCTATATTTGTTACTCGAAGTATTGTTTGTTTCAGGAATTTTGTTGCTTTTTTCTTAAGATTTCGAATCTAATGTTCGAAATGTGGATATTTTTGTGTTTAATACAATGTCACTGGAAAGTCGAAAGTCTGAAGTTCCTTTTATTGAAATTCTTAAGATTTTGAAAAACATACTTCTCACATTTCGTAATTATTTAGAAGTCAAACTAGTTTGAAAAATGTTTTTCGGAGGGGTGCCCCTAAGGAATCATAATACTCATACGGTTATATAAGACAGCTGATCTTTATAGAAACCGTGCAAAAGTGAAGAGGTTGCGGAGGTAATTGGTTAGAAGAAGATTTAAAAGCTGTGTGGGCTCCTATATAACTCTGTGGTGTGTTTATTTATACCGTGGGAACATACCAGTAAAAATCAGTAGGTCAGCAGGTCAGCATGCCTTTGTTAGGACACTTTGTATTCATGCGATTAATAGGACTTGGAAGAAGAGTAATGTCAGAACACAGAGGATGCACACGATTGAAGTGATTTACAGGAGGAACTTAATCAAAATATTTTGGACACATGCCGTTTACCCTCAGTCCCGCGTAATTAAAATCGATACAGACGTGGGATACTTTAGGACTTAATCCAGAATAAAAATATTTATTCCGAGCCTGCATGTTTCCATGCAACTGTAAATACATTTTGTAGTTTTAGTATCAGTGTACAGATAATAAAATCAAACTTCATAAACCACAATATATGTGCTGTAAAAAAACAGTGAAAAAAAAGTTAAAGCTACTTGGAAAATGGCCTCATCTCAGGACAATGGACACACTTGACGGAACAGATTCTGATGTTATATTATGACGCCTTGAAAGTTGTATGTTTTTGAAACAAACCAACGTGAAGAATTTCGTTGATGTTTGTTAAAGTTCTCAATCTATGTACATGGTTTGCCTTATGGCACAGCTGCAGTGTATCCAAAGAAACTTCGAGCGCCTGATTTCTTTCCTTTTCAACTGTCGTTTCATGCCACACGTGAAGGCACGTTTCGGCTTAACTCACTTAACAGGATTCCATCTTCCAGGCCGTCTGCTGGTTTTATCCCACCAATTACTAGAATCTTTCTTTCTCACTTTTATTTTCAGCATACACCGTGAATCTATTATTTTTGGTTCGCACCGAAATGCAGCTGCTGTTTTTGTTTTTGTTTTGTTTTGTTTTTCACACTGTGCGATTAAGCGCAGCAGTAGTAGTGTTTTCGGAAGATCTCCCATCCCCTCCCAGCTTTCTGCCATCGCTGAAAACAGTCTGCGTTCTCGCACTGGTGACTTCTTTCCTCCTTTCAGCACTCACTGATGGGATTTTCGTTCCCATTGGCAGGTAGGAGTAACTCCTCTTTGTAAACCTCAGCTAGAAGGAGAGTGAAAGTGTATGTGTGGAAAACTTCGGGGGCCAACGTACTGCTAAGTGAAATTAGGGATTAAAAGGACTGTAGGCTCTTAGCAAACGGAAAGTATTCTACACACCAGGAATTTCGCGCCACGCAAAGGTGATCCCGCCAAATTCTTTAGCTACTTTTTCCATTCTTTAATTTGAAGCTTAAGATTAGCTTTCGTTATTTAAAGACAGCTTGAAAAATGTATAACTGTGTTCTACGCATTAACGATAATATCTACCCTACTGATGAACGATGTGCTTGGGGGTAAGGGGGATGGGGATCTTTGGCTGGGTATTGTCTAAAAAAAAGTAAAGGGATTTGCAATAAGGCTGAACTGTATGTAAGTTGACTGCGCGATTATGCGCAAAATCTGGTAATTACTTTCTTCGCTTGAACTGTCATTTTCCGGGTTAAATAGGACAATTGTACAGATTCCACGTCTGTTCAATGGTAGGCAACTTTGCAAACCAAAGTTTTCATGAAAAAAATAATACCTTCTCATATACCCGTATGTAATAAAAAATAATAAAGTGAAGAAAAAGCAAGAAATGTTAGCCTCTAAATGCGATTGTAATAAAGTTTAATTTCGAAAAGTGTTAACAGTAAGTTTGACGGTAATTGGTTTTCGTTCGCACAGGAATCTCATATTGCGAGTATTATTACTGAGAAATTGAAAAATTCGGCACATTTTACTTTCCTTCTTTTTAACTGACATCAGAATTTAATTATTGTTATGAAAGTGTCATGCTCTCGTAGTCTTCACACTAGATATTTTGATTACTACAAGATTTAGGAAATAACATGAGTGCTGGCATTGTCAGGGAGACACTTTTTCACGTCATACCACTGGTCTTCACTAAAAATTGCTCCAGGAAACTTTTATCTGATTTAATTTATTACCTACTACTAAATACATAAACTATTTTAAAGGTAAACGGCAGATTCAGATTCAAATCGTAATATTTCACCACAGTGCTGTGAAAAGAGTTCTTCAGCCTTTTTAGCACGTCTTTTGTAAAAAAAGATCGTGCTTCTGTTATCGGTTTGTCCGTCCCGTCTGTACCCACGATATCTCAGCAACTATTAGTCCGATTTGAAAATTATTTTTTGCATTGGGAAGCTTTAAATATGCAAATGATGATCCTTTATTTCGTTTTTTTTTTACGATGTACAATATCGCCGATAGAGGGCGTAAATGCAGATGATGTCGAATTCAAAAATACATTTTATTCCACATATTTGCTTCTAAACATCCGATTGAAAAAAATTATAACTTTCGATTCCATTTATGTCGAAGAGTATTTTAGATATAGTTACTTTTTCAAATTACGCATAGATTTCCCGCTAGGGAGCGTAAAAGTAAACTGCATTTTCCCCGATAACTCTTCTTCTAAAACTCCGATTTGAATTTTTTTTCCTTCAGCGGATACATCTGCCGATGGATAATCTTTTGCATATAATTTCAAATTTTTGGTAAAGAATACTTAAGCCACCAGGGGGCGTAAGTGTTAATTTTTGCTTCGAATGTATTTGCCATAAAATCGTAGCTTCTAAAATATCGATTAAAAAATTATTTCGTGGACTAATGCCACTCACATTGATAAACCTTTTCGGAATATTTTCTTCTTAAAATATTCCAGTTTCTCCGCCAGGGGGCATAGATGTACATCTTATTTTTGTCAATATCTCTACTTCTAGGAGTCCGATTTGAAAAATTCCTTCTTTGTTGGATAGTGTTTTCCGTGTGACATGTTTTTCATATAATTTCAAATTTTTCAAGTAATTCATAGACTTTCCGCTTTGGTAAATTGCGTTTCCCCCTATATCTCTGCTTCTAAATCTCCGATTCGAAAAATTATTTCTGCACCGGATACAGCTCCTGATGGGAAATCGTTTGCACACAATTTCTAATTTTTGTAAAAAAATAGTTTGGCCACCAGGGGGCGTAAATCTTAATTTCCGCTTCTGATGTATTTACAACAAAATATGAGCTTCTAAATTCTCGATTGAAAAAAACGTCGTTTGTTGACCGATACTACTCATGTCGACAAACCTTTTAGGAAAATTTTCTTCTTGAAAAAATGCATGGTTTCTACGCTAGGGGGCGTAGATGTATATCTTATTTTTGCCAATATCTCTACTTCTAAGAGTACGATTTGAAAAATTCCTTCTTTGTTGGATAGTGTTTCCGATCGAAATGTTTTTCCTATAAATTCAAAATTTTCAAGTAAATCATAGACTTTTCGTTAGGGGCACAAAGGTAAATTGCGTTTTCTGCGTTATTTCTGCTCCTAAAGCTCTGATTTGAAAAATTCTTCCTGTATCGCATACAAGACCTGACGGAAAATATTTTTCACATAATTTCTGATGTTTGGTAAAGAATGGTTTCGCCACCAGGGGTCATATGTGTTAATTTCTGCTTCTGAAGTATTTGTTGCAAAATCTGGGCTCCTGAAAACTCGACTAATTTTTTTTTCTTCGACCGATACCGCTTATACGGATAAACCTTTTGAGAATACTTTCTTCCTAAAATAATGCATGGTTTTCCCACCAGGGGACGTAAAGTCACATCGTACTTTTGTCAATATCTCTGTTTCTAAGAGTTCGTAAGCTCACGATTCCGTTTACAGCAATATCTGAGGGATTAAAAACCCGATTGAAAATCTTCTTTCTTTGGTCAGATCTATTGTTTTCCATACGGCTCCATTGTCTTTGAATAGCTTTGATAAATTTAATTTGCGTCAGAACGGATTCAAAAGACGTGCTTATTACACCCAAAAATTCGGTGTCATCTTTCTTGTTTTCTTATTTGTTACAGAGTAAATCTGAAAATATGGACGTTTTCCCCTGCTTGTTCCTGAAAATAACTATCAATGCGGTATTAGACATAATAAAATTTAATATATTTAATCGAAATATTTCTTATCCCCTCCTCTTCGAGGTGTTTTAATAATTTGAAGCTCTTTAATTTTAAAATGTATAAAGCTTTTATATGTGTGTATCCAAAAGAACTTTACCTATTGTTGTGAGGAGTTGCAGAATTTATAATTGCATACAACTTGCTTCAGTTCACCTTACTATAGGTATCGCATGCGAAGTAGTTCTCGTTCGTGCCAATATAATTTGTCAAATACCAGTAAAACTCGACAGTTTATATAATCCTAGGATAATAAATGTGTTCATCATTAAACAATACTGATTTCGTAAATGATTATTTTATTTGTTGACAGCGTAGAGTCCATGCAGCCTTACCAAAACATATCATACAAAGTGGGACTGCTAGGAATGTATGTTTCTCATTCCCATTGAACATGGGTGAAGAACACAAGGTCGTCTCTTCCCACAAAATAGGAGCTTTTAGTGCTGTCTCGGGTGGCAACATTTCACGAATGAGTGTCCTGACTTTCATTAAGTTTTATTAAAGCCAAACCCAGGATTTTCCTTTTGATAACATCAAACTGAAATTAAAGCTGCCGCTATTGTGCTAATCAAACGTTTGCTGTGCACAAACTATGACAGTACTGTAATCAGGAGGAAAATGTGCCGGGTAATACTTATCCGTATTTTGTGAGGTGTCTCCCGAGGCAAACAAGATAAATGCCCTATTAGATCGTGTAAATATTTAAAAGGCAATCATAAAGGCATTTCCTTTTCCGTTGTGGTGATCACCTACAACTAAAAAAGGAAATGCCTTGTGAATAAGTACTTTTTTCTTTTTATGTACTTAACCAATACTAGGTAAGGGAAGCCTTAGTTCTATCCCGGAGGTTCGTACTTCTCTACGTGGTTTTTCAAGATATGCAATTATCACCTGCAAAACTCCTGGAGCTGAGTGATCTGATGTACCATTTCAGAATGTCTTTTCATGTCCCCACCTATTTTAAACTGCATTTCTCACCTCGATGATGGAAGGCCAGACATTCTACTCAATAGCACTCATGACTAATGAGGGAGAAAAATATAAACGTATGATTAGTATTTGGCGTCCCCACGGTCTTAGCCGAGCGCTGTGTACATTTGTATTTTGTTCCCTCGCTCTCTGTCTAGATGTGGCCCTTGAACTACAAATTCTCACGAAACAAATTATGAAAGTACAGTTTTCAGCATATAGCTGGCAAAGATACTCTTTTTACAGGTTATGGAGTAGGGCAAAGATTGGGACTAAAAACCGAAACAGAAAATGAAGTAACCGTGGTTAGCGAGATACTTGACCTCAAATGTCCCATTGATAAGCTTTGTTTTTTTTAAGGATTCACTCAATACTGAATGAGCACGGTATCTCTTGAGTGACCTCTACGAATAAAATCCAGTCATTCTTTAGTTTGAGTTATTCAGATTTCTCCAACGTTCACACACTGAGCTTCCTTAATAGCAATCTGAAGTGTTGAACTGTTGTTCTCGGTGCTGAGACACCAACCATTACGTTTTCATAGTAAAACTGGAAAGGAACTCTCATAAGTTTAGTTCTAATGCTTGAAACACTTTTTGAGCGAGGCTCCTTCGAAAATATGTTGAAATTAGCAAAATTTCTGAAGCACCGAGATTTAGCTACAGTTACTAGTTTTGATTTTAAGAATACGAAAATTCACACGCATGGAAACAATTTCACCAATACATCGAAATTCTTATTTTAAACAAAGTCAAAAAGAAAAAAAAATTGTTTTTTTATAGAGCTGGATAACAGTAACTGCGTTGTTTATCTCTAGCTTAAGACGCGGTCTGTAAGCTGCAGAACCTGTTTTTTTCTATTTCACCTTCTTGCATTTTGATGAACAGTTAGGTTAATCTTAGAAAGATTTCCCTTATCGTGTTCAATTTTTCATGAGTGATTTTCCCTTACGAATTTGGTTTTTCAAAACTTCAGTGCCCGTACAGCCTTCTCTCTTAAAATGGTCAATGTGTGAATATATATTTTTACTGGAAATGTAAGGCTTTTGCGGATTTCTTACCGTAGTTTTAACATTTTCACGAAATTATTAATTCCTGAATATGTTTTAGAAAAATTAAACACATAATGTAACATACGATCCGTTCGTCATCATTGGTTCAGCTTTCTCGGTTTTTCCGTTGCATACTTTCAAGACATTTAAATATGCAGAAGATTGTGAATGAATGCGCACCCCGTGTTTTACTTTCTGTTTGTGCCTGACTGGTGTGGAAGATGTTAGGACTTAGCTGATACAGTTAAGAGCTGGAAGTGATAGTCTTGCTACACTTAGGTATTGGCGCCGTTAAGCAGTGCCGCATGCAGAAATGTTGGGTCCCCGTACAAATTCAGCAGTAACAAAAATGATACCCACTTCTGCTAAAAGCAATTCTCATTCACTGCAAAAGAGGAAAGGGGGGAGATAACTGTAAAACCGATGAATTTTTAAACTTAAGCTCTAGCACATGTAAATATTGAATCCAATATGCTTTGTTACTTTTCGAGCTTTGAGAATTTCATTAATTAATTTTGTTTGCCCGTGGTCGAAAGCAGATCATCGTTTTTAACAGCAGTTACGAAAGTTGACAATCACGGAGTGTGGTTGCTTTCTGATGGAATTTTTTGTTGTCATTAAACAATAGACAAAGCATTTGGCTCCGAGTGTTACTGCATTTCAGAAACTTCTTGATCTAGTACCAAGAAATATTCGAATACTGTTCACACATTTAAAAAAATCATATGGTATTATTCTCTTCTTGCTAGTAACACTGAAAAGAACTTTTTCAAAATTTGCAAAAAATTCTAAACTTTTCGAAAAAAATGCACTAGAATATTTCAGATTGTTTTTTTAACCAAATATATTAGCATATCACATTTGTTTTCATATTCTGGTGTTTTTCCAATGAGGTTACTAAACAATTGGAAGCCTTTAATAAACTTTAGATCTTTTATCTATATGTTTATGTTCTTCTTTGTAGCTTCTGTAGTCTAAATTGTTAGTTTCACATTTTGAAGCACCTTCTGACTGCGACAACAAAGTTGACTAACTGTTTAAAATTCCATATGTAAAACTACAAAAAACCTAGGAATTTTGCACTATGAAGCTAAAATTCGGGTGTCATAAAATTCAGTTTTCTCTTTCGCTTTCTGCATTAGTGAACAGTAAGATTAATTTTTCTTTCCTTTATGTTGTATGACACTTTCGTTCTCCTAGAAAACATGTGTCTCAAATGTATTTACTCACACCCACATTTAAAGAGATCATAGCCTAAACTAAGAAATTTTTAGTGAAAACTACGCTAGGACAATGCGGTTGTCTGTAAATAAGACGCTAGCATTCGACAGGAGTTTTATCAGTTACACATAAATTTCAAGAGTAATTCATTTTCCTCTAGATGTTGATGCCAGTGGTATTTTTCGATTGAGAACATACATACATACATCATGAAGTTGATATAATATCAGATTCGAAGAAGGTTATATCAGTTTACACTGAAGCGGATTTCTATTGGAAAAGATGGCTGTTATTTCACTTATTTGACTTCTTTATGCAGTATTTCATTATCAAACTATGTATATTTAAAATTTGAATCTGAACGACTCATTTGCTTAATGTTTAAGCAAAACCAGTTGTTTCGGGGTTTGATGAATCACGTTATCACCAACGGAAACCGAACATCGGATATTCTATGACTGGGAAATATATTGCCATCGTCATTCGTAGAAGTGCAAAAGCCATGCAAAAACAGTATCACGATGCCGTGTCTTTTTCTCGTGTCAGTGATCGTTCTGATCTGTTTATAACCATGAAGTTATTTAAAAACTCTGCCATAACCCTGCGAGCATCTAAGGCTATGAAGATTCTTCCGTCCCTGATTTTGGGCCTCTTATTCCAGGAAAGGAGAATACCATCACTGTTGGACAAACATACCACCCATGCATCATCCGGAACTCGAATCTGTGCGCAACTCGATAAATTGATCAGAAGCCCGTTCCTCAGACCAATCAGCCACTGGGGAGTATGCAATGTTCATTTTACTAGAAGTGTTTGGAATTGGCTAGAGAACTGGATATAGCAGGATTAATGTATGATGCAACATTACACATTAATAAAATACATGTTATTTTTCGGCTTCACTGTGCAGTGTTCATCTGTGGCTATGTAGCCATCTCCTTAGAAAACTGCATCTCGCTGGAGCCTCCCTAGTGGTCGAGTGGTCTGAGGTGCTGGCTTTTAGTCATTTATCTTAGATGGTGTTGAGTTCGAGTCCCGGCTGAGGCATGGGTGTGTGTGTTTGCCTTACGGCGTTGGTTTTCTCTCATCCGTGGAACCATTGGCCTTAAATTAGGGCCGAGCGTTTACTTATAGCCCTTTGTGTTGCTCGTGGTGGTCGTTTGATCCCAAAATAAAAACAGTCACCCTCTAGTGGGAATGGGACCCTTATCTCCCGATTTCTGAGAAGGCAGCCACACAGGCACAGTTGAACGCGGCACTTCCGAGACAAAAAGTAATACTCGTATATTTTAAAGTATGGTAGCCATACATTCCCAAAGATTAAAAAGTTATTAATTTCTGTGATGCTATGGGCAGAACTGGTGATGTCTGTTTTGGGTCCATTGGCTTACGCTGGATAAGAACCTCGAGATCCCTGTAAATAATATTTTCTTTAAAATTCTTGGCAATTTAAAAAAAAAAATTGTCGTTGCACAACATTCATTGCTGCACGGCTATCATAAAAACATATTACTTTTTATCCCAGTTATGTTTCGGAGAAAAATATCGTTTTAGGTTAGACGGGATTTCCTTGGATCTTCTTAAAACTCAGCTGCAATAGGACGACATTACCGCCACATCTGCTCTTAATTAGTGTTTTAGCCACTTTCCCAGATGGCTGATACCCTCAGGCCTGGTGAACTGAGAACAGAACCCCTTTATTTAATATCCATTGTTTCTGAGTTGTGTATGAATAATGATCTTCTGTCGATTTCCGAAACCGAGAGGTCAGCTAAGATTCTAAGCAGCAGAATTCCCGTTTAACAATCGATCTTTCCGACTTGTCCGTTACTTCCTCTGTTTTTTTGTCTGCATAATCCCCTTCATCCCTGCAGATGTTTTATTTTTATAATAACATGATATTTACATCCTATGTGTGATTAATATTTGTCACGATCTACTCGAAGTCACCGAAAGGGATGAAACCAATTTTTGTTGGGGAAGGGGGTCCTAAATATTTTTTCGTGGAGCAAGATGAAGTTTTCAGCTATGGCACAACTTAGAGAGAAGACATGCTTACGAGAAAGCATCAGGTAGATGCGATCACACACACTAGCGCAGATTTAGAGTTAGTTCAGATTCTTAAGCTTCAGTTGCTTGCAAATCCACCGTCCTGGCTGGTGTAACGACAGCATGCTCGAACGGAAATCAAAAGATGCGCGTTAGATTCTCCTCCAGAGCGATACGGTTTCATGTTTTCTGAGATGTCTACATGGATGCAGTTAAATACAGCATTTCCTCTTCGAAAAATAATATGCTTGTATGACTGCCTTGTATGCATTTGCAAAAGTTCATTCTTCATTAATTTCTGTAATTAAATTCAGTTTTCATGAAGAGGATAAAAACTTCTTTCAGACGAACTGTTCTCTGTGTGGACGGCGGGTGGCCTAGTGGTGAACATTCGTGACTGCCACGGAGAAGACCTCGGGTTCGATCTCAGGCAGGTACGAAAGCTCGAACCACTAAATATCCGCCGTGTGTCGGATGGGCACGTTAAGCCGTCGGGCCCCGGGTACTGGTCCCCCGGTAAAAAATAAGGGCGTCTTTCTTCCCCTTTCTACCTTGCTTCCATGTGACTTTCTTATAGGGCACTCTAGCCCAAATCTCCTAGCTTCCTATTTCTAAGGGTTGTTTAAGACCTGAGGTCAGACACTCTATTCCTAAAATCCTCTACATATGATCTGATCTGTTTTCTGTGTATCGACTGCTGTCAATCGCCCTCATAGCATGAGAAGAAAAAACATATTAATAGTATTGAAAAGGTTCTTGGAAAATAAAAGTAGATAATTTGTCAGTTTCTAAAGCTGCTGGCATGGTCTTTGTCTTAGTGCTGCTTAGCATGAGTCATCTTTTCGCCTTTTTAACAGAAAAAATCACAGGCCGAAGTATATTGTTTCCAAACGCCAGTGGCTGAACCTCGTGCGCTTGATTAAGACTGTATGTTGTAAATGTTGTATAGGTTCGAGAATACATTCGTGAACGTAACCGTAAGGATTATGAAGCCCAATGCATGCAAGTAATGGCTTTAGTCACCAGAAAACTGGTTGGTAGTTTCGGTAATTCATATTCTGTTTTACGCGCATATGGGTGCTTGGGAGGCATGTTAACCACAACCAGCCTGCCACAGCAAAACAGATCTGACAGCTTTAGAATACAGTGCTTGTTAAGGTGCGAGCCTACATCTGTACAATCATTTTAGAAAGGAACGTTCCGAATATGCATCTGAGGACAATAAAAACGGCGACAAAGGTTTCTTAGCTAAACCTGAAGTTTCATAAATTAATTTCATTTTATTTTGATTATTTATTTGCTTTCGTTTTGACGAGCTTTGAATGTTAAAAGGAAGTAGCTCACTCCTGGTTTCGGGTGGCTGGCTCCAGAGGAAAGGGAGGGAACCAGGACTGTAGAACAGACACAATGCTCGTGTGTCTCCCAATACGCACCCGATCTTCTGGCTCCAGGTGTCAACACACTAAACATTTGATTACCGCGCGAAGTCACGTATTTTTCAGAATGATGTCTTAAGGTGTGAGGAGTATCATAGATGTTCAACTAGTTTTCGGTTAAGTTTAAGGTAAAGGGGAGTAAAGGGTTTTTTTTAACTGGTTTCTTTGATGCCAAGTCACTGAGGTTTTTATCACGGAGCCCTAGTTTGTGCATAAAAATAAGGAATTGCAGAAACTGGCTATTGGATTTTGTTTTCTCCTGCGCCTTTAACTGGATCCTGTTCTGTTTGCGCTGTTACTTTTTGTCTAATCCCCGGAAGGCATGCGTACCTTGCTGGCCTCCTACAGACAACTTGCCGTTAAGACACCGCATTCTCAATCCCTGTGCGGTTTTGCATCAAAGCTGAAAAGCGAACAAAGAAATTGTGCAAAGTTCAAAAGGAAAAAAACATCAGTACCGCTCTGCAATGCTTTGCCACTAGCAGAAAAGGTATTTTTTGCTATTTTAGCGGTTTGTGTCCTGGAGTCTGTGTAATCGAAGAAACTGCAGACGTTCTTAATTTCCTTCCTCTTTTTCTTGTACGATGCACCGAAGATAGATAGTGAAATCGTGATTTTGCTGGAAGCTGTGACGTCATCTTCAGATCCATCACTGTACCACAGTGTCCTGATATCAAGGACAACCTGTCTCTTCGGGTGATGATGTCAAACTTCGCAGAAAACACTTATTCTGAGAAGAAACGATTGCTTTCTTCTTCTGAGTTTGAGAATTGATTGCCCCGTGAGTAGTTAATGATATACTGTATGTTGAAAATAAATAATGTGAACTGTGGAGTAATGAAGCTGCTGTGCTCTGAGTGGCTATATCGTCACGAACAATTAAGAAACTTTCAGTTAACATTTTGTAAGGATGACTGCATGAAAGTTAATGAAATTTGCTCGTTATCTTATACACTATATTGACAAAAGTCACCGGACACCTAGAACAGAAACACAACATAGCATTTATTGACATACATTAGTACGGTGTCGGTCCACCTTTGGCCTTAATGCATGCTGTGACCCTTCGAGACATACTTTCAACAAGGTTTTGGAACACAGCGATAGGTATGCGCGTCCATTCAGTACATAATGATGCCGCTAACTGTTGCTTAGTAGTAGGCCTTGGTTCCAAACTTCTTATGCAGCGCTCTAATTCATCCCATAGGTGCTCTATGGGATTAAGATCAGGGGTGTGTGCTGGCCATTCCATACACGATACGTCAAACCACGCCGTAACAGTCCTTGCTTTATGGCTCGGTACATTATCCTGCTGGTACCAACAAGGCTCGGTTCCATAGTATTCCCACAGAGTTGGTAGGGCATAATTGTCCAGAATATCGAGGTAGACGTGCTGGTTAACAGGTTTGCCCACAATAATCAATGGGCCTGGACCATACCACGAAAAACACCCCCACATGAGTACACTGCCAGCTGTAAGCTTGACCGTAGGAACAGTACACTGTGGTAAATAGCATTCTCCCGGCTGCCGCCATACCCACACATGGCCATCAGACTGATGGATCATGTATCTGGATTCATCAGTCCTTAGGACCCGTTTCGATTGATCTACGATCCACGATAAATGTTCTTTCATCATCATCATCATCATCATCATTGTCAACCATTATCAATCCACTGCTGGACGAAGGTCTCCCCAAGTTTCCTCCACAACGGTCTGTCTTGTGCCAGTCTCCTCCATGTCACTCCCGCATATTTACGAATTTCATCCATCCATCACCCATGTGGTCTTTTTCTGGGTCTTTTCCTGTCCCTTGGAATCCAATCTAAAATTTCGGCTGTCCATCTATGGTCTGTCCTTCTGGCAGTATGTCCAGCCCATTGCCATTTCAGGGATTTAACTCTGATCATGATGTCTTCCACTCTCGTCATTTTTCGGATCCACGAGTTCCTCTTCTTATCTCTCCTGGTTATACCAAGCATGCACCTCTCCATGGGTCTTTGAGTTGTCTGCAGCCTTTGTATGTCTCTTTTAGTTAAGGTCCACGTCTCTGCACCATACGTAAGCACTGGAAGGATGCATTGATCAAACACTTTTCTTTTAAGACATAATGGCATATTGCTCTTGAAAATTATGCTGTTTCTTCCAAAAGCTCTCCAGGCAAGTTTTGTACGCCGATTAATTTCTTCATCAATGTGACCCTCACTTGATATCTGCTGTCCAAGATAAACATACGTATCTGTTATCTCCAGTTTTTCTCCATCAATCGATAAATCTTCATTTCTTGTAAAAGCATTGAACATCACTTTTGTCTTCTGAAAGTTCATTTTTAATCCCACTTCTTTACTCTTGTCAGCAAGTTCCTGGATCATACTCTGCAGCTCTGATGGGGTAGTTGCAAAAATGACTACGTCATCAGCAAAACGAAGGTGGGTTAGATAATCTACATTAATCTTTATCCCTTTGTTTTCCCAGTTCAGTGATTGAAAGACATGTTCTTTACACCATGCTAAACAACAAGTAGCATTCCGAGTGGAGATGAAAGGCTTATGAGCAGCCGCATGACCACGGTAACTCATGGAATGAAGTTCTCAGAGAATGGTACGTGTACATACCGAGGTTACAGCATTTTTACTCACCTGTACGCTGAGGTCTTGTGCAGTACTCCGTCGATTAGCTGTAACGATTCTTCTGAGGCTTCGACGTCCTCTATCACTGATTTTCTTTGGTCTACCGGTACGTTTTGCTGCTTCAGGCACGCCATGTGGCTTCCACTTATTCAGTACATCCAAAACAGTTGACTTGGGTATGTTTAAACGCCTCTCGGTTTCTCTTATGGACAGCCCACTAATATAACACCCAATAATCTTTCCTTTCTCAAAGTCAGTTTTCTCCCGCGGCGGCATTTACACTCAATCTCGCAGTGCGATATGATCGCGGTCAGCTGCAGGCTTGTTTTTATACCGTTAGCAGCTGTCCCGTGCATCTTAACAACGCAGCGGTTCCGTTCATTTGCTTTTGCAGGGGTGTCCAGTGACTTTGGTCAATATAGTGTATATGCATTTGCTATCTTATACAGCGGAACATCGGTTATACGTTTCTTTTTCTAGGCGTATTTTATATGCCTTAAAATACGTATAAATGTAAAACACGAATAAACGAAATTTAAAAATCTTAAATACCATTGTAAAATTTATGCTGTGAGTATAAGATATTCCTTAATAATGATTTATTTGAAGTCAAATGCAGGGGAAATAAAAAAAACGACACAAATTATAGTATACTTATTGCATTACAAACATCATAAATTAGCCTATTAAAATAAAACTTCTCTTTGGACAACTTTGTCCCTCTATAAATTTCCTGATTCTAGCAACACAAGAATTAACAGCATTCTTTATTCAGAACCTGGGTGCATACATTTAAAACCAAAATACTGAATATTTATCCATCTAGGATTCTATTCTACTATGCCATGAAAGGGAGGAGCCACAAAGTTACATCCCAGAGATTTAGCTGTTTTTAAATAGTGCATGTGTGTGTGAGTCGTGAAATGTGAAAAACATTTTTTTTTCCAAACCCAAAGTAAACAACGTATCCTTCTCTGATGGGATCAGGGTTCAACTTTGGCTGCACCAAGAAGGACCAGAGTAAGGCTGTTTCAGTTCTTCCAGAGTTGTAACGTACCAGGTTATATATAAAAGAATCGAAGAACCGCGTATTTTTAATTATCTGAAATTCAAATTTTAACGTACGTATAATCCCAAAGACCCTACAAATGGATTGCATATAACCGAATTAAAAATGCGATAGAAACAACAGTAAAATATCAGCACTAACGCAGAATTAGGTATCAAAATGAAAAACGTATAACTGAGAAACGTATAACCGAGGTTCCACTGTATATGCATGTTCTATTTTTTTTAACAGGCATGCATAAAAGGTTTTTTTTTTCTATTTTATTTAAAATCGATGGTGAAACTCTGTATCTAGTGCCTCTACTAATATGCTTCAATCTCTTCGTAGTTTGATAGCAACTGTGCTTAATTTGGATGCTTTAAATAAATTCTGATTGATCTTCACCGACCTAAAGTGATGGAAAAGGCTTTCCTTCGTGTGTTGCGGTGTAGATCACAATCTATTTAAAGCCACTTTATATGAACTATTTCAGTTTTAATCAATAAGGTACAGAATTTAATAACAAAAATTTAGTAGGTAACAACGTCAGACATAAAAGTCGAACCTGAAAGGAGAGCACAGAAAATTATGTCTCTAATTCAACCTTTCACATTTTGTTATACGTGTTTCTCATAAACTTAAATAAACAATATAATGCTGAATGTCACTGTGTTTGTTGACATGAGAAAAAACATATACACATTTTGCTTAGATCACCCCGGGTCTTGAGACTGTGAGCTGATGCTTTAAGCAGCGAAATGGCCCTTGTGATTATCCCTTCATTTTTCTCCATTTTTCAAAATGTGAACCAACAAAGTTCAGCTGCCAGTGAGCAGCCTAAATGTCATCTCCATCCTAATATCTATCCTCCACGAAAACAAGCAACCTCGTTTGAGTGCAATTGTTATCCCGAGGGTGCCCGTCTCATGTGGTTGGCCGAGCGTGGTTTTATCGGTTGAATCCCACGCTTAAGTACGATACTGGTTGCTCAGGGCTCCAGGGGATTTCCTCCGGCGTTTCTCCCTCGCCGTCGTTAAGGGAAAAGAAAGCTCAAATGACTGAAAAGAATAAATGGCCCACTGTCGCCATTTTTTTCTTTTAGTTCTTTTGGTGGGCCAAAAACTCTTCCACGACTAAAAAAACAACGTATGTATCATTAAGCAAAAACAGAAAAAAACCTGGCTTTTTTTTCGTTAAAAGCTGTGTTAATGTTAAAGTGGTAGGTATTCTCTAAGGTGCTTCACTACTCGCAGTTTCCCCACCTGATAGGTGTTTTCACCCAAATAACTACCTGCTGCTCGCAATGTTATAGGGGTGTATCCTGATCCCCCTAAAATTCTTGGTATTCTTGAGAAATTTTGGAAATACTGTTCTATGCAAAAGAGAACTCCGTTTCACTCTTATCATAAATACCTCTCCTTGCCTCATGGTAGTTTATAGGCAGAAGATTTTCGAACATAGCTGTTGTGGTACAAAGAGAAGACAGGTTAAGTTAGCAGATATTTCGAAGAGTGAGAACAAAACACTCAGACGTAGCTTTATAGGTCAAATATCAGGTTTTACTATACAGCGTGAAAGGCAAGACTACTTAAGAATACTGACAGCGGGAGCAGTGAAAAAATGAAGAAAGTTAATTAAACGGCAGCAAATTTTCATTGCACTTCTGAAGAAAGACACTTCAAACTTCATCATCACTTATCGAGAGGAGAACCTCCCTCTTTTCCAAGTTGCTTCACTGTCATCGGCTTGGCATCCACGAGTCATACCCTCAGTAAGGGGATTAGCGAGCAGGAAGGAAGTAATTGCCACCAGCGCATTAGATCCGTCTTGCAATCTAGAAGATTTCGGGAAAGGGAGCTGGTGGCAATAACACTCCTCTCTAGGACATCTCTTAAATGTTCGATGGGATACAGATCTGGAGAAAATGCAGGCCATCCATTGTATACCTTGCTCTTTAAATTATGCATTAACGAACATAAGCTCTGTGGGTTCGCGTTTTATAATTCATTAAGATGTAATGTAGGCCAACTGCGCTGCCGCACGGTCCCACATAAGAATCCAATATATAATCCCGATTATTCACGGCAGTCATAGTACCTTCAGAATAAAACATGTACGTCAATACAGCCACCCCAATAAAAGCCAGCGTACATAGTCCCGTTATCACGAAGAAAAGCGCTTTGTTCTGTGATGTTGCGAGACGTGTAGCGGGCTGAATCCTCTTACTTGACTAATATACGTCTAGCAAGTTTATAGGTCTCAGAAAACTTGAAAATTACATCGTTCTGAAACGGGAATCTAACTCGCAGCTCCCGATTTACGGTCGAGTATGTTACCGTTACACCACCCAGAACAAAGAATCTCCAAGTTGTGTAAATGGGGAGCTGCGGATTCGATTCCCGTTTCAGGACGGCACGTAAACTTACTTCATTAATTTGGCATCCATCTGCCTGTAATATCTATTCGTCAAATATACGCCTACTATCCAAATACAAAGCGATTCATCTGTCAACAAGACATTACACTATTATTTCAAGGTCCAGTCGAAATTGTTGTGATACCATCTTAACCAGGCGCGGCTGTGGTTGGCACGTAACGGTATGTATACAGCAGGTCTACGCGCACAAGTCGGCAAATTGTGGAGCCACCACGTCACAGCACAAACCGATTCTTGGCTTCCATTTGCTGCGATGAGGTCCGAACGCAGACTGGATGTTGTTGCTTTCAGATACTATTTGGCCAATAATGCGGTGTAGATGAGATTATCTTGAGGGATTGTCACTCTTGCACAGCTCTGGAGTGATGTCCGGACTACTGTTCTATTTGTTTGCAATTGGGTTTGAAGACTTGATATCACAGAATGAATGACACCAAATATCAAGCTACTTTCATGATTGTGTGACTGGACTATTAAGCTGTCAACAGCTGTCTGTGTTTCTGAATCTTCACAACATCTTCTTTGCCACATGACGAGGATAGTTAATCCCGATTTATGCTGGAACATTCCACGTTAAACTTACTGATAGCCTTCGGGGATTCGACGATTCCGGATGCAAGGCAAGCTATTTCTCGTATGGTTTCCACCCAAGACAGGATTAGACGTAGCTATCCAGGCCGCATGGACTATAAGCCACGTAATAGAAGCAGAAGTGGCAAATGACGGATCTAGAGACGCTCATGGGGAAAGAAGATCGGAAGATAGACACGGTAGGAGTACCAGATAGGGAAATGCGAACTGACGTGGCAGAATGCCAGACGATAACAGAACAGGGGGTGCACTTTGAGAGGGGAGGAATAGATGACCTTATTTTTAACTGCGAGTCCAAGACCCCAGAACGGCCGGCTTAACTTGCCCTCCGCAGTAAGGCTAGTCTTTGGTGGTTGGAATAGTCTGGCTGGGTTCGAACCCGTGACTAACGGAATAGCACTGACTGCACCCACTACTGAGCTATCGCGGTCCAACTCGTAGCCTTCGGTGGAGAACACTCCTTTTATCAGGCACTCCTTTTATCGAGCATTACTTTTATCGGGATTTATATATATGCGAGAACGACCATCCAACACTTGTTTTGACATTTAGATATTTTAATACAGCGACAAAGTGAAAATCATGCATAACTTTTACTATGCTCTGAACACAGTTAGAGTACGGTGAAACTGTAGAAGTTTTAATGAGTTTAGTAGGAGTTCATACAGTTAAAGCTCTAGGAGTTTAAATGTCTTCAACTAGGAACACACTCACACACATATCATGATTAGACAATTTAAATGTGCTTCGTTTGGCATGCAGCTGGGAGCACTGAATCTGCTACTTCAATTTCTATCCCAACAAATAAGACTTACTGTCTTCATCAACCGTGTATTTTCAAATCTATTATAGTAACACTGACCGACATGCTGCTTTTTAAGATATGTATTATACAATTTTTATTAAATTTCTGAGAGGAATCAAGTGTTTCGGCATCGTTCAAACAGACACTAACAGCTGAAAAATTCCACGTTCGGATACCTTCTTGTCCGAATGTGAAATTCCAGCAGACTTCAGTCTCGTCCCCGAAGTCGAACCAAACACGTTAGCATACAAGTCAAGAAGCTTGAAAGCACGCTGATAAGCCACCATAGTTCAGTTAATATTAAACTGTTTTTGACAGATTTCAGCAGTGGGTGGTTATGGATTTTTATACAGTTATGGTCCATCGTGTTCGCTATACTGCTATTCAAGTGTTCCCTGCGAAAACAGTAAGAAATGATGTCTATGAAAAAACTTATGTTAATGTTTTTATTATGATTATTCTTATTATTTCATATTTTTGTAAGAATATTCTTGGATTTCACTTCTCTTCAATATCCGAAAAGAAGGAAAAATTCAAAATCCGTTAAAACAAATGCTTACATATGACATTCAAAGACTAGACATATAGAGTGTGGAGTTTCTCCAAACTGATGTTGTTGAATTCTGCTGGTCTTCGAACCTATCAATTTTATTTCATGAAATGTATTTTCATGAGTTTTATTTCATGAAATGTCGGTGCAGCCAGAACGTTCATAATTAAATCTATAATGAAAAAAAGGCAGTCGCGAGAGTGATGATGGCGGCAAAACGCGTTTTTAAACGTACCAAATGTAAGTTGTAATTTAAACGTAAGCTTCGTTTAGTTTATTAGTGTTTGTTTTGAAAGTTTATCGATAAACTAATTATTAAGCGCTGCTTGTTGAAAAAATCGACAAGAAGCAACAAATGTATGAGGTATCGATGGCAATGCTTCATGTCATCATGGCCCATATGCTCTCGTTTTAAACTCGAATTCAAGCTAAAGTTTAAATCACTTTTATTTGTTCTTCACGGTCAAACTGTTTGAACTTCACCTGTGTCAGGGATGCACAGGAAACTGAGGCCATACTGGTCATCCCCTCCCACTCGCAGCAGTATTGGCCAAGTTACCAGAATACATGTTAGAATAATGAAGGCATCCTTTCTTATGGTTCTAGAGTACTACTAGGTGAAGAAATATAATCTTGGGAGGTAACTTTCTTATGTGTTAAGGTTTTGTCTCAATGCATATTACTCTTTTGCCAGCACATTTTCTCAGCCCTTGATTATAGATTATTGTGAATGAATTTCTGAAGTGCACAGTATGGATTAAAAATTGAACTAGCGGCTGGATAGTTATGAAAGAGAATCCATAAGAAAGGGTAGGCGACTGATAATAATTTACAGTGACATCAGCTTATAGCGACTGAGTGCAGAATTTATCGCTTCGAGAAAATTTCAGATTTTTAAGTCTGTCTGATTTCAACCTCTTGATCAAACTGTTCGCAGGCGAGAATTGTTCCTGTGACACTCAAGTAACGATTGTCAACTAACATACACAATCCTGAATGGAAATGTAGAATATATTTTCCCTTGAGGAAGCTTGGTTTGTTTAGCGACCGGCTTCGAATACAGGACGTGACGATGTTTAGTTTACACACGCTTTGTCTGCAACAGTGCTGACGATTTACACATTATTACCGGTACGAAAGATTGCCTTTGGCTAGAGTATTTATAGCAAGCTTTCTTTAAGTTGTAAATTTGGATTTATCTATGGCTTTCGTTGTGATTTTGCTAGGCAAGGGCTAAGAATTGCTTAAACAATTCGCCATGTGAAAACGGTTGCTTTGTTATGCATTATTCTTATCTAGGAGGGCGAGACTTGAAATTACGCCCCTTTGAGTTCAAAATGACGCCTTTTCGAATTCCACTCAAATAATACGTTGTTTTTACTTTCTCACACACCGCCGTTATAGGGAAGTATGATCGTTCAAAAATCGCATTTCAGGGTTTTCACATAATTTTATTCAAAATGTAAAACCTAAGTAAATACCCAAGAACCACAGGTTGTAAATACCAATTAAGCGTAAACGTTATGTGAACGCCGACAACACAACACTCCACAGAAATACAGAACGAAAAACAAACCAGCGCAGAACGAATGAGTATCGGATAGTAAACAGGAAGAAGTTTTAGGGGTAGGGCTTGGAAAAATTCCGTTCAAGTTACTTTCTGTGACAGAACACAGATGATTTATTAGCTCTTCATCCCAACAAGTTCAGAAAGGTCATTGAGGTTAGACATATCAGCATGTTGTTTTCTATGTATCCATTCACTGTTTTGGAAAATTCCCTTCATGGATACGAGATGTTCAGATCTCACAGTGTGTGTTACTCTGTGCCCTCGTTAACTGCATGGAATATTGTATGAGACTAACTAAAGTCCTTAAAAAGATAACACTGAAAAATGTAACTTTCTTTTTTAGTAACAATTTCTATTTTATACATCCCCAAGAGCATGAATTTACGCCCTTGGTATGACCATTCTGGGAGGGCAAATGCCCTCTCTGCCCTGCCGGTAACTACAGCCCTGCTGAAGCAGGATTATACGCGTTTCAAAAGTGCATCGTACGTATAGTTAGTCTTCTTGATCATCCAGGAGTTTATCGATATCAAATCTCGGTCATACCTCACAAAGTACACGCTGATATTTTAAGACGAGGACCGTAAAATCTTAATAATTTCATATAAAACAAAGTTAAGTATCATTGTCACAAATCGTTTTGCAGTGTTCACTGTTCTGTTTCGAAAACGAGATCACGTGTTCTCAGACACAACCTGCCACATCTAAGATAAAATGTTTACTACAAAGTTCGGTATGTTGGATTTCACTTCATCTAATCTGCATGGATTACTATTGCAAATATTGTCTTTGATGTTCCCTCATACTACAAAAACCTAACAATCTGAAGTTTAAACTGCTTTCAACTAAACTGGAATCGTTTGGGGTTGCATTTAGCCCAAGAAATATAGCGTAAGCATTTGAAGCTAACGTGGAGTACGAAGCTGTCTAAATACACACATCATTGTGTGTGTGAATCTGGGTTATGGTCGCTATGATGTGATTAATTTTTTCCTACTTTACCTACTCCCATCTTTCGCTACTATCTTTCTTCAGTCTCAATGAAACGTCTGTAACACACTTGTTTTCAAATCAAGAAATCCTTATTTTAGCTTCTTTATGTGATATTTTGCAATCGCAAAGTCAATGAAAGGCAAAAAAACGTAGTAGAGAAAAAAACTATAAAAATATGAAAAGAAAATGAGAGGGAATTGAAATTCTCATCGGGATTGTCGTTATTCGGTGTTGGGTTAATGCCCTTCCAGTCCCAGAGTGATGATGATACACATTTTCTGCTTACGCTGAGTGGACAAGGGCGACCGACATGTGGTGCCATTGTATTCAGCCTCCCTGCGCATGGGGCGCATGCACACCAGCTATTGCGTAACTATTCAGTCATCTCCAGAGGTTATTACACATCGAGGGAGGTGGTTGACTGGGTTTCGCGGTCACGGTTAGTTTGCTCCATCTTAAAGTCAATATTCTCAAGCTGAAGGAGAAGCTGGAGCGAATTCCGACCCCTCCCCCGACCGCGCACTCCACTTGGCCCTTCTTGATGAGCGTAATCGATGAGGATGCTATTGGTATGCAACTCACAAAGCCCTCAAAACTGAATCAACATCACCAGATTGCATAGTCCAAGAGCATTTTACTCGCACGCTTCGTCGTTACTTAGGATGTTTTCCCTTCTTTCTCTTTTCCTTTTTTTTTTTTTTTTTTTTTTTTGAATGGGGGTTTATTATTTATTTATTTACTTACTTATTTCTGAAGGTTGTGCATTCTTTCCATGGTTGTGATCTTTTTTACTACTCCGTATGTACACAGTATTCTTTCTTTTTTTTTCATTTGACAGATAAGGAATCATGACAGTCAACAGTCACGTGGAATGTGATCATGAGCGTATTTATGGATGAGCACCCTTAATATTTTCTGTGCTTTTCACGATCGTGAATAAATAAGAGGATGAAGTTTTACAGATGGCTGTGTTTCTGAAAAATGTAAATTTTTATAACTGAAATCTTACCTTTCCCTCGCTCTTTTTTTAAACTGTCAGAAACGATTATCCTAAAACTTTCATAAGCTCCAATTCTTATTTGTGGGGTAAGGGAAGGTAAATATAGGAGAGAGTAATACAGAGTTTGGGTTACTTTTCATCATTCGAAAAAATTAGAAGTATGCCCTTTTCTTCTGCGTGAGATATTCATTCGACTTCCTGAGAGCACTGGCGATTAACTGTTTAATTTTTTTAAAACTCAAAATGATAGAACATGACATTTGTATGGGTTAATCCAAAAGTAAGGTAACCCTAAGTTTTATATACTGTATAGAACATTTAGCTAGGAAATAGAGTTTTTACGTGAAGAACATACTTTAAATTTACGTACACAAAATTATGACAAGAAATGTTAGAAATGGCCTCCATCAACCTTCATACACAAATATACGCGCCGACACACAGTGTCAAATACTTTGTGTAACGTTAAACTCTATGGGTACACAACGTTTACAACGATGTTCTCCTTAAATTCCTGCACAATATGCTCCGATTGCTTTAATATCATAATCCTTGACATGGACCCAAAAGAAGAAAAATTTCACTAGGTAAACTGCAGCGATTGTTTTTGGATTGTGTAACGTGAAACGCTATGGGTACACAACGTTTATAACGATGTTCTCCTTAAATGCCTCTACAATATGCTCCGATTGCTTTAATATCATAATCCTTGACATGGACCCAAAAGAAGAAAGTCTCACTAGGTAAACTGCAGCGATTGTTTTTGGCGTTTGTTTTTGGATTGTGTAACGTGAAACCCTATGGGTACACAACGTTTATAACGATGTTCTCCTTAAATGCCTCTACAATATGCTCCGATTGCTTAAATATCATAATCCTTGACATGGACCCAAAAGAAGAAAATCTCACTAGGTAAACTGCAGCGATTGTTTTTGACGTTTTCGGAATCAAACGTTTTTGGAATCAAACGTGATTGCCGAAAATGTCCGAAGTTTGTTGGAATTCAGCGTCTTTACAAAGAAAATAAGTCCAGTGACTCTCTACAGGACACGTACATGGATTTTATGTGAAGGCAGCAGTGGCATATCCTGTAACGTATATGGTTTCTTGCTGCTTCCCATACCTTGTATTCCGACTATTCGCATAGCTGGATGAATGAAACTACGATGCTTCATCCGTATTGGACGTTCATTTTAAGACATCCTAAACCATCTGCAAAGTGTTGCGAAAACCGCAGAGATGGTTGCAACTGCAGATGCTGTAATGATGTAGTCACAAAATACGCATTGCCCATTGACAAGATCCATTTGACAGGACATGCTGCAGGAATTTCTTGGGACTGCGCAAAAATATGCCATCAAAGCATGCTACAATACCACTTTCTCGAAATCGTGCACTTCGTTGGCGCGTCCTTTGTGCCGAGTTTCGCACGATAAGCTGTTTCTGCTGCTTTGAAAGATTTCATTGAAAAGTACTTTTCAGGAGAAAACAGCATAGCTGTGTACAAAGAGTCATGGCTAGTGGAGTTTGACGAATGTTTATTCAGTGGCACATCTAGCCATATCTCTTACTCAACTACGTTGTTCTTGTGCATTGCGGCCAACGTCAAATATCGCGAATGGAGGTTTGCAATTTCGGACCCCATATGATGACTCATTTTAAACACGTTTCTTTTTTGTGCCTTTTTTTGTTTTCTGCTCGTGCGTCTGGGTGAACACTGAAACAAATATATCTGCTTGTGCAAAACAAACAACGGCAACAGACATGGAATCATATTTTCTGAAGTTCTGGAGTGTTGTTAAAATGTAAGGTTTCACTACACAGTGTGAAGCCTTTAAATTCTTGAACTTTCTTAGAAACAGTAACGCCTTTGCTCTCAGTATTGGTGTTGTTGGACCATTCTTAACTTCAGCCAACAGTGAACGTCAGAACGTTATGCACTGATGGAAACAACGCGTTTCTTTCTTCATATTCGCACATACAGAAGTGTATAAAGAAGTTTGTGTGTACGTGCCTGTGTGTAAACGTCGTACATATACTTATGCAGTATGATATAATGTTTGTCTGCCGGTAGGTTCCCTATAAACTGCTAAACCCTTTGACCGATCTGGACCAAATTTTGCATAGTTACTCTCTAAGAGCCTGCGGAAAATATAGGCTACCATGAAACCTGGACAACCCCCCTCTCTCCCCCGATTTTATACCCTTCACTCTTTGTGCCTAAACCCTTTGCTTGATTTCATCTCTTCCCCTGATTTCATCCCCTTGACACTTTTCGCCTACACCCTGGATCGATCTGGAACAAGTTTTGCATTGTTACTCACTAGAAACGTGCGGAAAATATAGGCTACCATGATACCTGGACACCTCACTCCCTCCCCCTGATTTCATTCCCTTGACACTTTGTGATAAAAATTTGTTTAGTGCATGAAGGTGCCAGTTAATTTTAAAATATTATGTTTTGATATAATTACTGTAGTAAAGGAACTAACGGGACTTGTCTAACAACCAAATGGATTTCAGTTAATTATTATTAACTTCTATGCTATTCATGCAATTTTAACTTAAATCGAAAATGCGAAAATCTGTTGGGCAAATTAATCCAAAATCCAAGAAAATGAAATTATTAAGAGAAGCTGAGACCCCTATATATATCATCATCATCATCATTGTCAACCATTATCAATCCACTGCTGGACGAAGGTCTCCCCAAGTTTCCTCCACAACGGTCTGTCTATATATATATATATATATATATATATATATATCATCATCATCATCATGGTCAACCATTATCAATCCACTGCTGGACGGAGGTCTCTCCAAGCCTCTTCCACAACGGTCTGTCTTGTCTCAGTCTCCTCCATGTTACTCCCTCATACTTTCGAATTTCATCCACCCATCTTCCATGTGGTCTTCTTCTGGTTCTTTTCCTGTCCCTTGGAATCCAATCTAAAATTTAGACTGTCCATCGATGGTCTGTCCTTCTGGCAGTATGTTCAGCTCATTGCCATTTCAGAGATTTTACTCTCATCATAATGTCTTCCACTCGTGTCATTTTTCTGATCCACGAGTTCCTCTTCTTATCTCTCCTGGTTACACCAAGCATGCACCTCTCCATGGGTCTTTGAGTTGTCTGCAGCCTTTGTATGTCTCTTTTATTTAAGGTCCACGTCTCTGCATAATACGTAAGCACTGGAAGGATGCATTGATCAAACACTTTTCTTTTAAGACATAATGGCATATTGCTCTTGAAAATTATGCTGTTTCTTCCAAAAGCTCTCTAGGCAAGTTTTGTACGCCGATTAATTTCTTCACCAATGTGACCCTCACTTGATATCTGCTGTCCAAGATAAACATACGTGTCTGTTATCTCCAGCTTTTCTCCATCAATCGATAAATCTTCATTTCTTGTAAAAGCATTGAACATCACTTTTGTCTTCTGAAAGTTCATTTTTAATCCCACTTCTTTACTCTTGTCAGCAAGTTCCTGCATCGTACTCTGTAGCTCTGATGGGGTAGTTGCAAAAATGACTATGTCCTCAGCAAAACGAAGGTGGGTTAGATAATCTCCATTAATCTTTATGCCTTTGTTTTCCCAGTTCAGTGATTGAAAGACATTTTCCAATGTGGCATTAAAGAGCTTGGGAGATATGGTGTCCCCTTGTCTCACTCTCTTTCCAATTTTTATGTGTGTTGTATTCTCAAATAGCCGAATCTTTGCACTTGCATTTTCGTAGATGTTATTAATAAATATTATTGTATGCATCTTCAATACCGCAGGATTTCGAAGCCATTGTAACTGCAGATGGTTTCCCCGAATCAAAGGCCTTTTCATAATCGATAAAAGCCATGCACAATGGAAGTTCATATTCCCTCGCTCTTTCATTTAGTTCTCTCAGTACGTTGGTATGATCTATAGCGCTGTAGCCACTCCTGAATCCAGCTTGTTCTCTCGGTTGAGCCATGTCCAGCGTTACCTTCAAGCGGTGTGAAAGAACTTTAGTGAAGATTTTATAAACCACTGAAAGGAGGCTGATAGGTCTGTAGTTCCTGAGATCCCCAATGTCACCTTTTTCATATAGCACGATCATTGTAGCGTTGTTCCAATCCTCAGGAATCTTTCCTTCATTAAGGCACCGAGTGAAAACTTGGGCGAGTACTGTTTCAATTTCTCCACTTGTTTCTTGTATGATGTCTACAGTAATTCCATCTTCTCCTGGAGCTTTTCCCTGTTTCATGTTCTTTATTGCATGTGAAACGTCTGCTGGGAGGACTGGAAGAACTCTGGTACCTTTCATGATGTCTAGAGTACATGTATCATCCCTTTCGTATAATTTGGAGTAGAAATCTTTCACTCTTGTCAAAATTTCGCCTCTATTTCTTGTTACAGAACCATCTTCTTTTCTCAGTGCCATAATCTGTTTTCTTCCCTTACTGAGATGTTTCTTTGCTATCTTTAGGCTTTGGTTGTTTTCAATTGCTTTCCTCACTAGTTCACAGTTGAATTTCTTTACGTCTTCAGTGATACTTTTTCGTACTGTCTTGCATAGCTCTATGTATTCCACTTTGGAAGTCACATTTTCTTTAGTTGTCCTCATCTCTCTTCTTTTTTGCATCAACATTTTGGTTTTTCCTGATAATTTGTTCACATGCGACTTGTTCTTAGACCCAGCTAATTTTGTTGCTGTTTCCATAAGAGCTTTGGTTACTTTTCTGTTAACTTCAGAAATATCCACTTCTTCCGATGTTAGGCCTTCTAAAGCAGAGAATCTGTTCTTCAGTTCCAACTTGAAGGTATTATGGTGTTTTTTTAAGGTTGGTTATGTCAATACATTTTGTTTGTCTTATGAGCTTGTCACGTTCGAGTTTAGCGTTGATGTGCATCTTACATCTCACCAATCTATGGTCACTACCTGTGTTGAACTTGTTTAGCCCACTGCAGTCTTCTATGACGAATTTTTTGTTACACATAATAAAATCAATTTCACTTGTCGTCCCATTTGGATGTCTAAATGTCCATTTCCTGTGTGGCTTTTTCTTGAAAAAGGAGTTCATGATGAATATATATATGTAAAAGCTTTAAGACTCCACAACTTAAAGCTTATATATATATATATATAGAGAGAGAGAGAGAGATCGAAGAAAGTGCATTGTTTGGCGTGTACCTGGCTGAGGATTTTGTTTCCGCGCGGGCGGGTATTCTTCCTGAAAACTTCTGTTTGCTTTTACCTTCAAAGAGAACGGTCGGCGATGTGTTCAAGGCCTAACAGCCACCAAGAACGTTTACGCACGTTTAACACACGGACTGGTCATTTGGAAACGCTTAACCTTGACCGCTGCCCTTGGTCGCTACTTAACAATGGTTAAATGGAATGAAATAACGCTCATCTGCCTGTGATTTTTCATTTTAAAACTTCGACATAATGGAAGGACAAACATAATCCTCTGCCACAAGGATGGATAACAGTGTCATTCATTCAACTACGTTTGTTAAAGGACACCTGTCGGCGTGATTTATATCCGTTCCAAGAAACAGTTAAGTTTTAGTCTGTCTTTCGTTTCAACTTTCCTCGCGTTGCAAATAAAGACTTGAAGATTTTCTGGGAACTCTTTCTATGTCGCTGTGTATTACTGGGTTTAAAGCGAAAGGTGCACAATATTAATAGTGTCATTGCTCAGGAAACGAAGTACCAGCTAATTTTGCATTTGGTCAAATGAAGATTGTTTGATTATTGCAGTTTACTGGCCCAAATGGCTTAGTTAAAAAGAACAAAAAAGTTCTCCATAACTGTTCACTCACACCATCACTGATGCCTTTTTAAATGACATCATAAATCCCTTCATTTATATATTTCAATTTTAAGTTAACCTTACCAAATCTTAATTACTACTGTTACCAATGGCAGATGCCTTCAGTACGAATGCTGTATATGAGTACGAGCTAATCATTAAAAATAAGCAGCACAGTGTCGTATCTGTAAGAGGAATAGCGATGTGGAATAATATGCATTTGAAATGAGATTTCCACTAATGGCACAAAACATTTTTTCCTAAATCTAAATAATACTGTACTGATTTATGGTATTTGATATTGATGGCAAAAAAATTCGGCTAATCCAACCATCTAATATTAGCTCTCTTGCTGTATATATACTTTCAATATGCATTTACGAAGTACAACGGATCTGAAAATATGAAATCATTACGTCGATTACCCCCAAAGACGATAGATTTTCATTCAGTATAACGTTGCCTGTATAAATTATTCATCTGAATCTACTTTTATAGTCTCTTCAGGACACGCGCTTAACAGTTTGTCAGATTGATTAAAATAAATTTTATATGGGTAACGTTATTAAGAATTTATAGCTAATAATGCCTCAGGGTATGTACACTCACGGACAATGAAATTTGCTCACCAAGAAGGAAGCATCGGATTGAACTGAAATTTTATGGGCGTAATGATACACATGATGACAAAAACAGAGCTGCAGGACAATTACAGAGGGATCTGTGGCACGCAGTCCGGTCATCTTCAATAGCGCGTCGCACCGCCTCGTGCGGCGATACATGCTGCAATACGGTCCGGCATGGAGGCGAACAGACGCCTGATATTGTCCTGCAGCAGCCTGGCCCACACGTGTTGGACGGTGTGCTCCAAATTCTAGATAGTGCTGCACGGCGGCAGCCGGCGTTTCAACTGGTCCCACACGTGCTCGATAGGGGACATGTCCGGGGAGCGGGCATGCTATGGAAGTGTCTGGACATGACGTAGGCAATCCTGGGCAACCCGAGCCGTGTGCGGGCGGGCATTATCCTGCTGGTATAGCGCACCTGGAATCCCGGCCAGGAATGGGAGCACATGGGGCCGTAGGAACTCATCCACATACCGCTGGTCAGTCAATGATCCACGCACCACTACTAGAGCTGATTGGCTGTCGCAGGCAATGGCTCCTCAGACCATATTGCCTGCAGTGGGGGAAGGTGTGGCACTCGATAGCGAGGTTGGGATTGTGCCGTTGAACCGGGAACCTCCACACTCGGACACGATGATCATCTGTCCCCAAAACAAAGCGGCACTCATCGCTAAGCACCACACGACGCCCGTCTGTGGCGTTCCACGTCGTTCTGGCCTGGCACCACTGCACACGTAGCCGGCGATGTTCCGGTGTTAATGGCAGCACACGTAAGGGGCGCTGGGATCGCATATCTACTAATGGTCCTCCTGGTCCGTCCGGAGCCGCTCCGCCGTGTGGCAGAGCCGTCACGTTTCCACTGCTCCCAACACAGTCGACAGTATTGTCAGAACGATCCACGTGGCGGGCTATACGGCGCACCGACCATCCTGTGGTTTTCAGCCCGATGATCAGGCCTCTCTCAAAGTCGGTAAGTTGCGTAAATCGACGTCTCTGGCGTTTACCCGGCATTCTTGTCACTTTGTACTCTTGCTTGCGTCGGCCGGTGCTTTTCGCTTTCATGGGGCATCGACTACACGCCGGTTTATAAGGCTGCCGGTTCGTACTTGCAGCACCACCAGAGGGCGTGTGATCATGCGCATTCGCACCAAACGTAGATAATTTGCATACCAGCATGCACTCTAGCTATTTGCAAAGTTTCGTGGTTGTAGCACGTTTTCTTCTAGGTGCCCAAATTTCATTGTCCGTGAGTGTATAAGTCAGTTGGAAAAAAAAGGTTAAAATAAGCTTTATGGGAAACATTAGACATTTAAGAATGTTTGATTATCTGTTAAACATTAAACATTGTCTTTTGACCAACCCTTAACACATTTTTAAAGAAAAAAGTTTGCGAACCTGGGACCAGTGGCCCTAATTTAGGGATAGGTGACTGCTCATAGTCCATCGAGTTTCTCACGGTGGTCGTTAAAGCCTCCCAAAAGCTAGGTTTTCCCTGAGTTATTTTTTCGTTTTAGTTCTTGACACATAACAGCTTCGTACTTGAAATAGGCATGAGGACCCCAGTTTAAGTTTCATGAAAAAATGGTCCAACCAGAAGGATGAAACAGATTAACAATCGTAATAGATACATCATCACCCTCCCTTTTTTTTTCTTCCTTATTTTTTTATTTACTTCGATTTTAATGACCCTCACCAGCATCGAAGGTTATAAGGTCTTGCCCGTCCCTAATTTAGGGCTACTAGTTTAAAGCAGCAGACAGAGGCAACGCCATAAGATAAACTCACCACCTACGCCTCATGCAGGACTCGAACCCGGTTCATGCATTTGGAAGGTTGGCAATATGGATCGTACTAAATATTACTGTATGCTATCTAGAGAAGTTGAAAACTGCTTTGTGTAAAATCGTAGGTCTTTTTTGAGCTCTCAGTTTTGATTCCTGTATATCGGAGCTCAAAATCGAAGTACAAACAGAAGTCGACTCATGACCACAGCAGCTGTTCACAAAGTCTGTCAATAAAAAATGAGATTTTTTGTTAACAACCAAGGTAAACACCAATTCTAAATCATGGCGACTGCCTTATGGCCACAATAGCATTGGTGTTTGCTTGGTTGTTTGGCATTTGGGATTAAATAGCGCAAGGGCGTCTTTTAGCCATTGAGTGCCAAGAGAAAGACGAAGTAGGAAAACTGACAGCTCGGTATGCGAGGGGCGCCACTTTCTAAGCAAGTGGAAAACTGACAGCTCGGTATGCGAGGGGCGCCACTTTCCAAGCAAGAGGAAAACCAGCCAACCTAGTGTAGCAAGTTAGCGATGATGCGTGTGATGCACTTGGTTGCTGCCTTAAAACCTGGTGGTTATTTAGTCTAAACTTAAAAAGGGCGAGGAAATGAAAGGAGGGAGAGAGTTTATGTTCATATTTTTATATATTCGATGATCACAGGGAACGAACCACTTTGCTGAATTCAATCGAAAAAAGAAGGGCTCGGACTGCCTTTTATATATGCACTAGGTTAAGACAGACGACGATGATTGAGAGAAACACTTTCTCCCTCAAATTCAGTTCGGTTATGAAACAATAAAGGTGGTAAACAGCTTAGCGAGTGAGAGAATATGAAAAGAAACAGGGCGCATTCCATGTTCGTTGCTTTTTTCTCGTTTGGAAGATCTGGTTGTATAAGATCTATTATTGTATGCTTAACCTCAGAGGCTACGCCTTCAGAGCCGCAATTTAGAGGCCTTACCTCCCCCTTCCCTGCCTTTCACTAGTGGTGAATCTTCAGGATGGAACGGCGAATCGTCGGCGCGAGGGGGAGATGGATGGTGGGGTCTACGGCCGGTTGTTGCCCGTGAAAAAAAAAGTAGAGAGAAAGATAAAAAAATCATCCTGCGGCGCAACTCCTCGCGGAGGTTGGAGGTAAACCTGCTGCGACCGTCTGCGTTCCCCAGGGCACACGCGAAGGCGAAGCGTCCTCACTTCACGTGGCAGAGGCATGAGCTGGCATTTTAGGGATCTCGAAGGAAGGGATATTTAGGCTTCGTGACTTGCACAGTAAATCACCTGCTGTTTGGAACAAGCATGTATTTTCACTTTCGGAAATAGGAAAAAACACGATAATGACTCCATGGAAGGAAAAGAAGCAATGATTTCGTGGAAGTTCAAAGTTTAGTTAGGTAGATGGGTGGTGTACTCCTAAAAAATACCCTCGCCCAAGAAGGGATGTCAGATCGCAAAATAAGGATCAGTACCCTCATTAACTTGTTGTGGACCTCTATGCCCTCATTTATTGCACCCACATCATTACTACTTTCAAATGGAACGCAACGCGTTTTCGTGTCTCAGAGGCAGGCAGACTTGAGGAAAACGTTTCGGAGATATGTTCCATGTGAGAATCGCTATTCTAAAATGTCGAACAGCAGCAGTCATTAATGTTTTAGGCCAAGAGGAATCTAGAAATTCTAATACAGAAATCTCCCTGCATCTCAAATCTCAGTTGCCTGACGATGCATATGATAGTTTTGAATCATGCACTGTTTTAACAGAAATTACATCGGGCTCAAATAACTTCCACCGCCCGACAAGTCTGGGCCACACGACTAGAATACACTCCAAAATGCCATACCAGGCCTTCGCGCACTAGTACCCATCTTCAGACTTCATTCGTATTGTAAAAGCAGTATGAAGCTAATCCAGTAGTAACCAACACATTTCACCACGAAGAATACTCAAATGACTAGTTAATTGTCAACGTATGTACAATAACTGATTTTGGTCAGGCATTTTTGAGTGAGTAAAATACCAGTCGATTACAATTCTGATTTCTCGACCAGGGATAGTTGGTTCTCCTGTTATGTGGAAAGCGGCTCCTTCCCGTTTAAAGCTAACCATGTGATTCATCTTCATATCTTCTTGCATAGTTTTGAATTTGGTCATTACACGGAGTTAGCTGTTAATCTATTAATACTTGTCAAAGAGTCCCGTTCGTTTGGCCCGAACTAACTGTTTGATTGACCAACTTGTTAGCAAGTTTTAATTCAGTATATAGTAGTGTTTTGTTCATCATGATTACATATGGCCACCGTATTGAACTTACAAGCATGAGGTACAATTGATTGGAGAATGTCTCTATTAACATTTTGTTTTCGTTTCTTCTCCTCTCTCCACTGCGGTTGCCCTTCAATGTCCGCATCTGGCTGTTAGCCATTAAACCCATATCACACCTAAATTTTAATAAATGTAGACTAGTAACGTGAGTCTTCATGAGGCATCTACTTATTGATACATGCAGATGATAAAGGTGAGTTCTACTCCCATGATCATGTTTTGCGCTGAATAGCAAAACATGAGCTTGAAGCTCACGTAAGAGTATTTCCTTAATTTTACTAGCAAGTTCTTGTAGACATCCGTCGCTAGCAATAAAGGTCATCCAAGTTGGTCTGTTCCCAGATTCTAGGAAAGTTCATATGTAGTTTCCATTTTGCTCTTCGGACGAAAAATAGCAGAGAAGACGAGTTCATTGAATTTTTTTCGCCTAACTAGAGTTTCAGTGCAGCAGGAATGATGGGGCTGGGAAAAGGTCCATCACAAGAGTGTGGCACTAATTCAGCTAGAGATAAGATGGGTCTTTGGTGGCTCTCTTCTCTATGGAGAGACAGAAAACTGCAAGAAATGAGGCATGGGCTAAGAGCTCTTGAGAGCGCTGTCCGTGATACGTTGTAAACGATACAGAGATTCACCCATTCCCACGCGTACGAAATTTACTGAAGGGAATCAGTGAGTGCCGGCTTGTTAATCAGTTGAACTTCAGGTTCCTCCAAAATACCACGAACGTTTATTATTCATCTCTATAAATCCAGATATCGAGAAAATACTCCAGTAATTGACAACCTTGTGATTCATGTAGCGTCAAAAGTTGTTCAGATGAAATGTGTCGTCTAGCTCCAAGGATGAATCCTAGGCTTTTAGTAGCAGATTTAACTATAGATGAAATATGACTGTGACAAGACAATCAGGAGGAAATATTCAAACCTAGAACATATAGAGAGTGCTTCTTATCAGAGGTTTCCTTAGCAAGGACACAGGAAGGAAATGCCTGTCACTTTTACCGCTCACAAAAAGAGAGAGAGAGAGAGAGAGAGAGACTGGGTTTTGCAAGAATAAAACTCGATAAAATTTCCTCATCCTAATAACACAGTTGTTCAAAAGCAGGAGGCAGCCTTACAGTGTCATCGCAGATGTTCATTAGCGCTTTGTGATCAACCACTGGTATTCCATAAGAAGCTAGCATAGATTTTACTTTCGGCAAGATTATTTTCATCTGAAGAACACAGGCCGGGCACTAATTCCACTATTCCCCGTTTTAGTCCCTGGTTGGTTTCATTCAGCAACTTCTTTAACCCCAACAGAGGCTGTAACAAGAAGAATAGTACCGGCTAATTGGTCTTCTGGGCATGTCAGCTCAAAAGAATTCTGAAAATTATTGAGCTAAGAGTATTTTAAAGTTTATAATCGCTAATTGCAAAAGAAATTGAAGACATGACACTGGAAGTAACTACCTTAAAGGCATTTTTATTTCAGTTGTACAATAATGCAAGGTAAAGACCACCTCGCAGGAATATGCATTTAAACGCCAACTCTGTGCATCTGGAAGAGAAGAAAATGTGTGAAACGTTTTGGTCTCTCTTAATGCCATCTACCCAATGGAAAAAGACTTTTTAATATCTTACTTTTATCTATTACAGTTGCTCATGGTGGTCTTTCAATTCCGAATCCCCCATCCTGTGGCGCAGTGGTCTAAACGCTGGCTTCTGATCATTCGTCCGAGATGGGTTCTAACCCCGGTGGGGCATGGATGTTGTGTTTGTCTTACGGCCCCGGCTCTCGCTCCCTTTCCTGGAACCAGTGACCCTAAATTCGGGACGGGCGGACTGCTTATAGACCATCGAAAGTTGGTCGTTAATCCTTTAAGAATAAAAAAAAATCTAAGACCACCCCCTCCAAAAGAACTCCAATGTTTGTGAAAACACGGAGTCATTTAAAAACTTCAAAGCCAGAACGCTTAAAGAATTTGAGAGCACTTCAAAGTATACTAAATTGCAATATTTGGTTCTGCTTTGAAATGCACAAAATTATTTCTTGTTTGGTATGATTTTTTCATCGCGCATGCATGAGGAGGCTTTAAGTGATGTAGAAATACTTACAAAGAAGCAAAAAGCGCATAACTGCTCTGCGATGCCTTTTCAAAACTGGAAGCAAATTCATGTTTTGTTTACACAAAAAGTCACATCCAAGATGCGGTCATTTTTTGACAGTAATCTTCAAAAACAAACTGTCATAATTCGACTAAATTTACCTAAATCACTTCCATGTTTGGTGCGTACTCTAATATGAACAAATTTATCTAGACAGATATTTTTCTGTTGAATCAAATTTCAATGTTAATCAGATAGTTTTCTAGGCGAACTCAATTTTCACAAAAAAAATGGATTAGTTTTCTTCGTAATGTAATCAGTTCGACAAATTTTTTTAGGATTCAGAAACTGTATTTGATTTTCAATTATGTTTCAATCTGTTCGAATGCAGAATGTGATTTTTAAAATGTTTCAACACTAGCTGTGCTGTTTTAAAAGCGCGCTTTAAGAACTTTTTAACACATTGCAATGTCAGAGCGTACTGGGTCTGTATGCATTGCCACCATAATTCCAAGAAAGTATCAAAATTGTTTTAAAATGTAGAACTTATTTTATTTTAGAATATGTTTTTAAGTAAGTTTCCTAAATGAAGAATATAATCACTTGTCATAAACTCATTACAGAAAGGGTTCTTATTGATGTTTTCAATGTGTTCTGGTGTTTTCTAAGATGTTGGTGTCATGAATAATAAACCACTTAGATTATATCCAAGTTTTTTTTAATGGATTTCCTTTTGAATTATGGAATTTTAATTCAATTTTCTTCTATTATAAAAGTGCCATTTTTTTTCTTACTTTTTTTATATCGAAGTTTAGCTATAGGCTGAATATAGCCAAGCCTGAATGCATTTTAAAATTGGCTTAATGCTGACATCCTCTGTTTTTCAATTGTATTGCAGTGGTTAAACACTGGTTTTGGAATCCGCTTTGCCTTGGCATTTACTTCTTGCCTCTTTGCTTCACAATCGGTCGTGACTGTCTTCTTTGAGCACGATGCCTATTCAGAAACATTCCAAAGACCATGTGTGACCTTCACCTCATCATCGGGTTATTTTGGAACAAAAAAAGTATAAAAAGCGTCTTTATGCGTATTTACGATTTGTCAAAGTACCCATTGTTTTTTCCACATTTTCTTAGTCATGCTCACATTTTCGCTTTCTGTACCCATGAAATATGAATCGTTTGACGGTAAGTTTACGCTGCGATTTCATATTGACGAAACCCTGGAACTGCAAGTAAGCAATAAAATTCCTAGAATTCCTGTTCAGGCAGAGATAAATGTGCACGTGTGTGTGTGCATATCTCTTATGTTTGTTCTTCAGACTCAGTTTTATCAAAATCAGATTTTTTTTGTCCGAGTGCTTATGTTACATCGTTTCCAAAACATGTATTCGGATTTTTCTCTTCTTCAAAGTCAAGACGAGAAGTATGGAAATCAATGTTTCATGCGAACATAAGTGACTCTTCAAACACCAAGGTTATCTTCGTTTTTCAACGTTTCGTAGAACCATAAGCTATGATCTAAGTAATAAAGTTTTTATTATTCACCATGGCCTCCTTTTCTGGCCTTTTCTTTCCGCTTTTTTTCTTTCTCTTTCACATTCGGTTCTGAAAGGTGACATTTTGTTTATTGTATTTTCTATTTTCTATGAAAAGGAAAAGCAAAGCCTAAAATTTTATTTGAAGAATAGTCCAAACGTTTTTAGTTATATGTAAGACAAACGGATCACTTACATTATTGGATGTACCCTTTAATTTAGTATACCTCTCCCCGTTTTTTTTTACTTTAAGTACTCTTCCCACTCTTATGGAATAGACTAGTCCTTCTCCGACAGCATCATATGTTGATATCATGATATTTAATGCAGATAGCCGGGTACTTAGGGGCGCTCTGTGAGTGGGTGCGATTGATCTCGAAAACTGGACAGACGATTTATTCAAGTGATTTTGACAGTGGCATGGTAGTTGTCTCCAGGCGCGCTGATAGTATGAGTGCCTTAGAAGCAGCAATCCTGCCGGAGTGAGATTTTTACCATAACGCTATATTGGATGTATGGTACTCTCTCAAATAAAATGGTAGTACTGTGGTCGAAAACAGCTCGTTGGTGTAACGAGCACGAAGCCTGACATGGCTTGAGCAGAATATTAGTCAACTAACAGCCGAGTACATCAGTGTTGGCAAAAGAGGCTTGCCAGAACACATTACTTGTCGTACCGATGGAGTATAACAGCCTAAGACCTAACACATTAAAAATGAAAGTGTGCCTGCAGCGGGCTAAGGAGTACAGACACTGGGCAATGAATGATTGAAAATCCTTGTTCAAGTTGTTTCACGTTGATTGGAAAACGATGATATAATCTATGGATCCATCCTATAATAAGTCAACAACGCAGGGCGGTGTTACGGTGTGGGGAATGTTTTTGTGACATATTCGGACCCTTTATACTAGAGGAGCATTGGCTAAATGCCATGGATTGCTCACATTTGTGCATCATTGCCGATCGGGTGCGTTCTTTCATGGCAGCAGTTTAATCAACCTGCAGATTGATCTTTTCAACTGAATAATGCCCCCTATCACAAAGCTAGGATCGTTCAGGTAAGGTTTCTAGACCACGACAGTGACTTCAGCTTGCTACAATTGCCTCTCTAGTTGCAAAATCTCAATCCAGTCGATTGCCAGTAGGTTTAGATCAGATATTCAAAGTAGAAATCCAACACCAGTCAGTTTGCAGCTGACGATCATCCTAGAGTTCACTTTCAACATTTCGTTGAATCCATGCCCCAATGAACTAAGGCTGTTCTGGGGGGAAGGGGGAACTCCTTCTCTTAAGCTATGCCCCTAATAAATGAATGATTGCTCAATGTAAACAACAATGTACAGATAAAGTGTCAGGCATAATGCCAGCTTGAAGATCAGATTAATTAGTAAGACAGTAAAGGTTGTTTTTCTGGTCGCAAATTATCTACTTATGGATTGGAAGCAGAGTTACGTCGTGGGCCGAATAATGTTCATACTTTGAGACAGTGTGAAAAATGGTAAGATCTGAAATTCAGTCAATTTTCTAGCACGACTGAGCTGGCTATTTTTCACCCCCAATATGTATCGAATAGCCACTTTATAAAAATTAGCCAGGTGTTCTGCCTTCCGAAAGACACGTGTATAGTCGCTGTAACTTTTCAAATGGGGACGACGATTTTTCTTCATTCAAGTCGTCCCCTGTATACTCAGGAGACGACTTGAATAAAGAAAAATTGAACGCGAAAAAATCTATGAAAAGCGTTCAAATAATAGCATCAACTTTATTATGATGTAAAAAAACATCAAACATATCTTGTCTGATTTCTCTACCAGAAAAAATATTTTCTTCTGTTACCGAATAAAATGTAAAAATATACACTGGGTGGCCAAATTATTGTGACCAACTGGTTAGTACGTTGTTGGGCCACTTTTTGCCCTTAATACTACTTGAATTCTTATTGGTATGGATTCTATTAAATTCGGTAAGTGGTTTGGGGTATATTAGCCCAAATGCGATGAATTGCACCCTCCAGCTCTTAAAGATTTAATAGTAGCGGATCCAGCTGTCTGATACCCCTTTCGACTTCAACCCACAAATGCTGCATTGAAATGAGATCCGGTGATTAAGGAGGCCAATGTAGCAGGGGAAAAGTCTCCGTGACGCTCCTCAAACCATGAAGCGTTGTCCTGCTGGAAGTATTCATCTTCATTGGGATTAACCATCAACATAACTGGCTTGACTTGATCGGCAACGATATTTAAATACCTTTGGATGGTCAGACATTGCTCCACACGAATCAAAGAGCTCGAACACTCCCACGAAGACATGCCCCAGGCTATAACGTTACCTCCGCCAGCTTGATTGAAGAGTAGTGATGATGCAAGAAGGGTCCATGCGTTCGTGTGCTGTCTCCACATCCTCACCCATCCATCTGCATGGTTTTTTCCACCCATTTACTGTCCAATTCTTGTGTTCTTGAATGAACTGGAGGCGTTTCTTCTTGCTCGCTACTGATAGCAATCGCTTACGAACATGCCGTCTGTTTCTGTAGCCCACACGATGTAATGTGCGGCGAACTGTAAGTTGATGAGCCATCGGACTTGGTTCCTAATTCAGATTATCTACAATCTGACAAAGTGTTGTCCATTTGTTGGAATGAACAAGTCTGCCTACTATCCGCTCAGCTCGAGCATCCGTTGACGACAACACGCCTTGCGCTCAGACCAGGTTTTTTGGCTGGTGGCCCACTCTTGTAAACTTTAACAACTGCTGCCCTCGAACATTTCACAAGTGCAACCGATTTGCTAGTGCTCGCACCAATGCTTCGAGCACCCATGATCATTCCACGTTCAAAGTCTGTCAGATCGCGTCTTTTACACAATATTTTTTTGCGCAGTGAACTTCATAAGCCTCTGTATGCCTTCAGCGTTTCCTTTTGATACCGATTCAGCCATCTTGCGACAGCAGCATCTGCGGGATAACTACTTTGCATAAAATGGTCTGGTGGTCATACTAATTTGCCACTCAGTGTATATACATTGAGTGAAATCATTTAGACAGACATGATTTGTTATTTCAATTTCAAGTTCAAAAATAGAGGACAGATTTCAGAAGTAGTTGATAGTATTTTCCGATGCAAGAACCTCAGTGGGCCAAAGAGTGCCATCAGATTTCATACCTGTAATCGTACGTACGTATTCACGCAACTGTTGCTAACTTCGACTGTTTAAAGTACACGTTATCTTGAACATTGTTTTCGTTTTTAGAATCAAACACTGGGAGTTCGTTTAATTCCACACATAGATTTAAACAAGAAAGATGACACCGAATTTTCGCGTGTAATAAGCACGTCTTTTGAATCCGTTCTGACGCAAATTAAATTTGTCAAAGCTATTCAAAGTCAATGGAACCGGTATGGAAAACAATAGATCTGACGAAAGAAAGAAGATTTTAAATCGGGTTTTTAATCCCTCAGATATTGCTGCAAACGGAATCGTGAGCTTACGAACTCTTAGAAACAGAGATATCGACAAAATAAGATGTGACTTTACGTCCCCTGGTGGGAAAACCATGCATTATTTTGGGAAGAAAGTATTCTCAACAGGTTTATCCATATAAGCGGTATCGGTCCAAGAAAAAAAAATTAGTCGAGTTTTCAGGAGCCCAGATTTTGCAACAAATACTTCACAAGCAGAAATTAACACTTATGACCCCTGGTGGCTAAACCATTCTTTACCAAACATTAGAAATTATGTGAAAAATATTTTCCATCAGGTCTTGTATGCGATACAAGAAGAATTTTTCAAATCAGATCTTTAGGAGCAGACATAACGCAGAAAACGCAATTTACCTTTGTGCCCCCTAGCGGAAAGTCTATGATTTACTTGAAAATTTTGAATTTGTAGGAAAAACATTTCGCATAGGAAACACCATCCAACAAAGAAGGAGTTTTTCAAATCGGACTCCTAGAAGTAAAGATATTGACAAAAATAATATATACATCTACGCCCCTGGCGTAGAAACCATGCACTATTTTAAGAAAAAAATGTTTCTAAAAGGTTTGTCGACATGAGTAGTATCGGTCAACAAACGACGTTTTTTCAATCGAGAATTCAGAACATCATATTTTGCTGCAAATACAACAGAAGCCGAAATTAAGATTTACGCCCCCTGGTGGCCAAACTATTTTTTTACAAAAATTAGAAATTATGTGCAAACGATTTCCCATAAGGAGCTGTATCCGGTGCAGAAAGAATTTTTCAAATCGGAGATTTAGAAGCAGAGATATAGGGGGGAACGCAATTTACCGCTACGCCCCCTAGCGGGAAGTCTATGAATTACTTGAAAATTTTGAAATTACATGAAAAACATGTCACATGGAAAACACTATGCAACAAAGAAGGAATTTTTCAAATCGGACTCCTTGAAGTAGAGAGATATTGACAAAAATAAGATGTACATCTACGCCCCCTGGCGGAGAAACTGTGTAATATTTTAAGAAGACAGTATTCCGAAAAGGTTCATCGATGTGAGTGGCATCAGTCCACGAAATAATTTTTTCAATCGATATTTTAGAAACTCCGATTTTATGGCAAATACATCAGAAGCAAAAATTAACACTTACGCCCCCTAGTGGCCAAAGTATTCTTTACCAAAAATTTGAAATTATATGCAAACGATTTTCCATCAAGAGATGTATCCGCGGAAGAAAAAAATTTTAAAATCGGAGTTTTAGAAGAAGAGTTATCGAGGAAAAGGTAATTTACTTTTGCGCCCCCTAGCGGAAAATCTATGCGTAATTTGAAAAAAGTAACTATATCTAAAATACTCTTCGATATAAATGGAATCGAAAGATTATTTTTTCTTCAATCGGATGTTTAGCAGCAAATATGTGGAATAAAACGTATTTTCGAATTCGACATCATCTGCATTTACGCCCTCATCTACCGGCGAAATTGTACATCGTAAAAAAAAACGAAGTAAAGGATCATCATTTGCATATTTCAAACTTCCCAATGCAAAAAGAATTTTTCAAATCAGTCTAATAATTGCAGAGATATCGTGGGTACAGACGGACGGACGGACAAACCGATAACAGAAGCACGATCTTTTTTTACAAAAGACGTGCTAAAAAAGGAAGATAGAAGGAAAAAAGAAAAGATGCGAGACTGCCCGCAATCAAATAGCTCTCCCTGCAGTTCGCTTAATTTGTTGCCTCCTCACACGAGGTTAATAGAACTTCTGATTTCTTGTTCACTTATGAGATATAGATCAGTATATTGATCCGTCGGTGTCACATGGAAGATAATTGTCTCCAATTTTGCTTCTTTCATATTTTCCTAGTGCAGTCCTTTTTTCAATATATCAAATGCTTCTTCTACAATTTCTTAACATTATTCAATGCGTCACAGACTCTTCCCATTCTTAATTCACGAATATATTTTAGTGTCAAAAAATGACTAGATTTTTTTTTTTTTTTTTTTTTGCTTTTCGGAAATATTATGACGACAATGATTAAAACATGTCAGTAGGATGTTTGCATGTTTCCCATGTAAAGACAAACTGCTAAGTGATTGATGATCTTTGGTGTCATTGGCTCATCACACTTTCCTTTTCGGTTACAGAATACGTTTAGCTGTCTCTTCATGCAAGTGTATTTGATATTTAGGCAATTTTTCGTTAGAATGAGGTTAACCTCTTTGAGTTTAATTCTTGCAATAAGTAATAACACAAGTCAAAATTATGCTTCCATTAGCAAGTAACCTTTGAAACTCTTATACGCTCAGAAAAGTTGGTCATGATGTTGATAGGTTTTACCTGGTATGACCAGTAGTGTATTGAAAAACTCAACAGCTGCTTATTGTGCTTTAATTTCTATTAATGATCTGTAACTGGTCGCCAAGTGGCTGAAAATAGAAAAAAAAAAAAACGAAAAGAAACCTCCATTGTCTATAATCAAGTAAATGTACGGAATCTGTTCTCCAAGAAGCCAATGCTTCACTGTAGATTTGCTGCCAGCTCGAAAAATCAACACTGTGACTTGTTCAGGAATTCAGTCCACCCTCACGATGCTGACTGCGAAGGAAAAAGATAACAAAACAAGATAAAATGAAAGAAAGGAAATCAAAGTAGGTGACTTGTACGTAACTGTTGCAAAGGCGGCTGATTCGTTAGTTGACAGCGTCGAATAGCTCTGCGAGAAAAAAGGGGTCAGTAAATGGGTCGGTTTCAGCCATGTTTGTGACGTCAGAAAGCGCTCGCGGCGTACAACGAGCTTGGTCTCCTGGGGCAAGCTCTTATAAGGAGACAGGTCAGGTTCAGGTGGAAATTTAAAGAAAAAGAAGCAACTGAACTATGCAGCATTGCGCTTCGTTTAACCTTTCACACTGAGAAGATGAGCATAAAAACATAATAGTCGGCTCAACAAGTGGGGAAAAGCTTGCTGGAGCGAAGGTCTTCCACTTTTAGTTCATGTGCAAAAAGAGTATGTATGTAACAGTAAATAAAAATCTTGGTGTTATGAGTAGTGTAAGAGTTCTGAGCTAATGTCTTCCCTACCCATAGATACCAAAACCGGGATCTTGGAACTTTATGCACCTCAATTAAATATTGGGGGGTAGCCCCTCTCAAATTTCCAAGAAAAAACATATCGTTAGGGGAGGCTTCTCTGTATCTCCTTAAAAAGTGGTGTGGTTTACTTCACAGCTATTACCTTCTCGGAATAGTAAAAATTCCTACCTCCCCCCTCCCTCTCAATAATTTGTACGCTCCTGCGCCATTGCCCTCGCCGTCCCCTAGCTAGTAAAATCTTGACACTTCACAATCATTCTTCTGATAATTACTGCTATAAAGCTCAGAGATCTTGTTTGATGACTACATATGCTATGCTTTGGGAAATGCAAGCTACTCATACGTCAATCACTTCATTTTACACACTGTCACACTTCACAAGTCCTATTGCGACCGACAACCGGTATTTCCTGCCACTATAAAATAACTTTTTTAGTGAGGGAGCAGAATCAAGTACCTTAATATTAGGCCTCATCACATGATGTACCTAAAATTTGTCATTGAGCATGCGTATCTTCTTGTTTCCTCACAGGACGGTTGGTTGACTAAGGAGCTGTCGGAATAACGGATGTTGTGTTTCTTCTGCTCGGAACTAGTGGCTTTAGATTTCGGTCGAGTGCCTCCACCTAATAAAAAACATAGAATATTTTTATTTCGCCGATTTCTTGTGTAAATGTCCTGTATGTCAGTGAAATCAATCACAGGTCGTTGTTATGTGCATGGAACCGCATTTTCTTTTGAAATCAGTATGTTATCGTTACTTTCATGCCTGTAGAAAACAAAATAAAAAGTTTCTTTCTTTATCTTGAAATTTTCCACAGCACACGGTTTTTGCAGTCCTGTAGTAGACCTTTTGTCACATGAAAATCAGTGGAGAGATTTATTAGCAACTTTAACGCAACATATATTATATTTGTACAATATTTTAATAACACCAATAACTCTAGGATTAACAGTTTTTTTTTCTAAATAGGTTTATTATCATAAGCCCTATTCAAAGCAGTTAAAATCATCCCGATTTCCTCTTTTTCATTTCGATATTTTTTCCAAGGCTTGCCTAACTACGTATAAATGTGTATCTATTCATTATTTCCCTACTGTAAATCCACAATGTTCCTCTGAGCTGCTATATATTATCCCTTTCTTTTCTGTACCTTAGTAAAATCCTAAACAAAACGGTAAGCAGTTTTACTGAGTATCATCGTTATGGGCTTGTTAAGCAAATTCTTGTACAAATTCAAGCTTTTTAAAATAACATCGCGGAGTTACGGGATTGAAGATACATTGAACTTGACAGAAATTACTCTAAGCATCCGAATTTTACATTGCTTATCTTGCAGCTTAGGATATGAAGGCCCAAACACTCCTAACTTTTCTCCAGAAAAAAGACTATTTTTCTGAGTGCAGGTAAAAACACACGAAATCAATGTTCAAACAGTGTGGGTATTTGCTCGCCATTTACTTCCACTTTTAAAATAGATTTTAAATCGTGGTACACAAAAGGCAGGGAAACAAACACATACATAAAGCGCCACTCTCGTGATTGGATTATTGTTCCCATTTCAAGATGCTCAGATTGAACTAAGTTCAGGGTACTTTCGTGGTGGTGTGTTGCGAAACTGATATTTCGATAGTTACTGATCTTTTTCAGCAACGCGGAAAGAGGAGCGAAAGCCTCCTCTTTTCTTTTCAATTTTCTCTTTTCAAATTCCTCAGGAACGAAGAGCCCCGCGACCTAACAGATCGACATTTAACGTACTGCGAAATGTTAGCTTTATTTTACCCACCAGTTAAAGACATGGAAAAATTTAATTCCAATCGTAAACGAAAATCAGTAAATCGAATCTTCTTGTTGAGAAAAAACAAAGCCTTATATTCTGTATCCTTTCAAATGAGGGGAGTTTCGGGACAGAATAACAAGAAAACAAAATCATTTGAAAAATCAATCAACGATCCTCGCTCTTTCCACGTTTATAAGTGAGTCCCGGAAAAATTCACATTGGCCGCCATCGGGAGTCGAACCCAGGGTCTGCCAGTTACGCGCCGGATATGCTTCCGCTACACCACAGGGGCCTCGAAATCTGCCAGACTCACACACGCTAACTGCCAAGCCAAGTTGGCAGGTTGTTTCTTGGAGCCCCGCACAATGCTGGGGATTCACCAAAGATGGTAAGCAGCAACTGAAGAAATAATTAGAAGGCGAATGAATAATTAGTACAGACATTTAACGTGGACCAGGAACATCAAACAAAGATCCTTGCTCTTTCCACGTTTATAAGTGAGTCCCGGAAAAATTCTCATTGGCCGCCACCGGGAGTCGAACCCAGGGTCTGCCAGTTACGCGCCGGATGTGCTTCCGCTACTCCACAGCGGCCTCAAATTCCTCCAGCCTCACACATGCTACTGCCAAGCCAAGTTGGCAGGTTGCTTCTTGGAGCCCCGCACAATGCTGGGGATTCACCAAAGATGGTAAGCAGCAACTGAAGAAATAATTAAAAGGCGAATGAATAATTAATACAGACATTTAACGTGGACCAGGAACATCAAACAAAGATCCTCGCTCTTTCCACGTTTATAAGTGAGTCCTGGAAAATAAGTGAGTTTTGAAAAAGAAAGTGAGATGGAATAAGGGACGGAAACAAAGTGAGATTAATATTCGGTGATTCCAAAAGGTTCACATGCAAAAGCCAAAGGGCTGGAGGAGGGGATGTTCATCTTATTTTCTAGGGATGAGAAATAGAAAAAATAATCATGTCAGGAAGGTTGGTGTTAGAGGTTAAAATCTCCGAGCACTGACACAACATATCAGAAGTTTTCATTTTGATGTCTTTTGTTTGGCGCTCTTTGGCCAACCATGGCCCTTGCGCCATTAAAATTAATCAACCAACCAACCAACCATATCAGAAGTAAGTATAAGTGTTTTAATGAGCGTGAGCTTCATGCACTGCTCTAAAAGTTAAGTTGAACCTTCTCTTCCCGTGAACTTCTACCAAAAATCAATTCCGCTTACGTCACGAATGCCTAGTGCTTCAGTATACTCCGTTTTATTGAGATAGGACTCTGATGAACATATGGGATTGCAGCATGCAGAATATACTGTATGATGAAGCAAATAAATACATGATAATGTTCGTTTCTGTTAGGGAGGAAACTGAGCATCTGTTGTTCAGTAAAAATGTTGAAAGGTCTGTCGTGTTGTTGAGAGATCTCGTAAAAATGGTTTTTATATGTTGTGCAATGCAAGGTCACTTTATTAGGACCATCATCATGTTATGTTTGCGGAACGAAACCCTGTTAGTCAGTGTGACATTTAAATAACTGTCGCGAAAAAGTGATATGCCAAAGACAAGCTAAATTACATCACTGTGTGTGAAAATTTCAACACCAAGAAAGAGAATCGCGCTATTCATATGAAATCTATATCACAGATTTCCTATGTTACAGGAGATAACTGATTACATTTGTAGAGCTATACAAGATTTTTTCGCTTCAAAACCCTGTATCGTACGAAGCGACCTCGAGCAACAATAACAGCTTCTACACGACGTGGCATTTGAATGGAAGAGATTTTTGATATCGTCCTGGGGAATAGCCTGCCAGCTTGCTTCTATGCGAGACCAGAGTTTGTTTGTGGTGCGGAGGTCTTGGCGGGCCAGTCGCTTAGGTACCATCATGCCCTACACATGTTGGATCCGGAACATATCCAGTGAACGTGCAGGCCAGGGAAGAAGTGGTATCTGCCGTGCATGGAAGAGGTCTTGGACATTTTAGGCTACATGTGGTCAAGCACTTCTGCCTCTAAATCATCCCTGATGTATCGTTGGCTGTTGAGGGTTCCCTCAATTCAAATCAGGTGGGATCGCGAATTGAAACCCAATGGCTCCCCAAACCATGACGCTTGGCGATGGGACAGTATGATCCTGTCAGGTGCGTTCACCACGATGTCTTCGCACACGTATGCGATCATCATGATGCATTAAGTTGAATCGTGACTCGTCAGAAAACACGACCTGTTGCCAATCAGCGCGCCAATGTCTGTGTTCGAGACCTCATGGCAGCCTCAAGCGTCTGTGTTAGGATCAAAGGAATGCGCAGCAATGTGCTGTTAGCGACCAATCTTCTGTTAAGCGGAAGACGTCGAACTGTGCTGGAAGACAAAGTCTGACCTCTGAAAGGGGCCCCCAGCCCATGGGGCCCATGCGTAGGGCCCCATGGACTGGGGTCCCCAGTTTGAGCACAAACATTTAATTTTTATTATTATGGGCTGCAAAGACGGCGGCGTGCAGCAGTTAATTTTCACTGAGAGTAAATATGCATCGATATGTTGCTTCAAAAAAATCGATTATTAATATCCATTTGAAAGATGCAGATAAAATGTTTACTTTTAATTTACAATTTTTGAACATTTATTGTTTCTTGCATTTATTAACGTAGATAGTACTTGTGTATTAAGACAGCACTTCTTGTGCTTTACACAATTATAAGCGCAATTATAGAATAATTACGCGAAGCACCAGGGGTGCTGCCTTAATACGCAAGTACAATTGTTAATTTACACTGCTGGCCACCCAAAATGCAACACCAAGAAGGAAGCATCCGATTGGCCTGAAATTCGCAGCATGCGTCGCCCGCGAAAGGACATGCAAACGATTAGCATTGCAGGGCATATGCAAATCATGTGCGCCCAGCACGACACCGAGAAGCACTATAAGAAGGGTGCACAGAAGGCGGGGTGTAAGTAGTGGAAGTGTGTTGTGCTGCCGGAGCTGTGCGTGGGAAGCTTCCTGATGCCTCGTCTCAGAATACGGCAGTCATTCCAGCACGTTTCGGAGTTCGACAGAGGAAGAATAGTGGCTTATCGGGACAGCGGTTTATCGTACCAAGACATCGACGCCCGTGTGGGACGACATCCAGCCACAGTGAGGCGAGTATGGATTCGGTGGGTGCAGGAGTGCCGGACGGACCGATGTGAGCGATTGCTGCAGCCGCGGCACACCACCGAACAAGAGGACCGGCATGTTGTGCGGCGGGCATTGACGGCTCGCACCGCCACATCACGAACGTTAGGACAGGAATTAGGGTGTGTGGCGCAACAACCTGTAGCAGCACGTACCGTTGGACGTCGTCTGCAGGAGCGGGGACTTGTGCACGGTGCCCATTGCTCCGATTACCATTGACGTTACACCACCGGCGAGTGCGGCGGCAGTGGGCCGTTGAACGCCGCACCTGGACTACGGAATGGCAGGAATTGTCTTCTCCGACGAAACCCGCTTCTGCATACAACACCACGATGGTCGGATCCGCGTTTGGTGGCCCCGCGGCGAAAGACTATATGACGCCTGCATTATGCATCGCCATACCGGTCCGTCGCCTAGCGTTATGGTTTGGGGCGCAATTGGATATGACACCCGCACCCATCTGGTACGCATCGCCGGTACACTCAACAGCCCCCGCACCATCTCCGACGTTTTGGAGCCTGTAGTCTTCCGTTACCTGCAGGACCTGCCAGCGGCCACGTTTCAACAGGACAAAGCGCGCCCGCACGTGGCACGCATCGTGCAACAATTTTCCACGGTCCACCAGGTGTCACTGCTGCCGTGGCCCGCCTGCTCTCCCGATATGTCTCCCATCGAACACGTCTGGTCGCTGATCGGCAACCGAATGGCCCGGCAAGCACCACCCGCGGCTACGCCTGATGAACTGTGGCAACATGTGGAAGCAGCCTGGACCGACATACCCCAAGCCCACATCCAAAGCCTCTTTCGTTCGATGCCGCGGTGTGTAACGGCCGTTATTGACAGTCATGGGGGCCACACGAACTATTGATGTCTGTGTGTTCCGCAAGTCGCACGGGCCTGTGAGCTCAATTGTTTCATCTTTGTATCTGTTGTTATGGGTCCAGTAAATCTGGTTTTGCTATCTCGTGTCCTTCTTGGTGTTGCATTTTGGGTAGCCAGCAGTGTATTAAGAGTACAATTCATGCTCGGGGATGGGGGCCCCCAAGTTGTTTGTGCCCAGAGCCCCATTTGTCTTAAGTCGGTCTCTGGCTGCGCTAACACCGTGGATGTCACTGTGCGATCGGTCACTGCCATGCGGCAGAGATGTTTGTCATCCCGTGCAGTCGTGCGATTTTGCAGTCCATTTCTCGGATTTCTGTGAGCCTCATCTGACGTCACGTTCATATCACCGTACTGGTGTTTCATCCCGTACGAAGGGCAACTGGTCAGTAGGAAAATCCAACTTCTCTCATCCCAACAATCCTTCCTCCATGAAAGTCTGCCATGTGTTCATAATGCGACCTTCTTCGGCGACAGGTCATAGTACGACACAAGGAACATCCTTTCGATTCAATGGCGACTCTTCAACAGCTCCTTTGAGCCAGCACTTTATACCCAAGACATGACAGTTCAGAGGGCGATGCTCCGAAACCTCATGCACATGTTCATTGGCATTTCAACCATTTGCATGTCCCGACCTGTTGTACATATCCTGTAAGTTTCAAGCTAATACCAGTAGTTTAAATATAACATATCTAGAAACATCAAAATACGGTATCAACTGCTCATTAAACTACAGAGATATAGGAACTCGAACGTCAAAGACCAGTTTTACTAAGATGGGAAATTTCTTCCCCTGTTTTTGGGAAAAGCTTTGAGGGGAAACTTTGTACAGCCATGCTCTCATCCACGTGTATTGAATCCAAACAATGACTCCCCTATCTTTCCCGCGTTTCAATCAAATTTAGAAATGGAATCGATGAAACAAAAAACTGATTTAGTGTATTTAAGATACTATATTTATAAAATGGACTAAATATGAATTTGTTTTATGCGTTATTTAAGCACATTTAGTTCTTATATGTAACTATTACTTAAATAATTACAGCATGTGGCAGTGTTCCTTTCCATGGGCATAACATGATGTTCCGATTAAAATTTCCACTCAGCGTATATATAAAAAAAAATTGTGCGAGTGTGTTTCTTTAATTTTCCTCTTGATACAAAAAACTGTTGAGTGCGGCAAAGAAAAGGTCGCTAAAAATGGAGAACAGATATTTTTTGTCTTTCCTGGAAAGCATTGGATCGACTTGATTTTCTTTTTCTGTTTTTCTACGTTTTTGATATTTTTACAAATTTCTGAGAAATTATCGAGTTTTACTCACAACCAGCCTTCCAACCACTTATTAGTATGCAAAGTTAGCCGAAAGCTAATGCAGGGAATCTCAGTCCTATTGTTATTTGGTCTGACCTCTGAGTTCCTTTTCTGCAATCCACATGGCCCGCCTGCAGTCATTGAGATCAAAAGTATATTGACGTTCTTTTCACTTTCTCAGCAAAACGTTTTGAAATCTCGTTCACCCACATGACCTAGTTTTCGCATTTGTATGTTATCCCAATCAAAAACCAGAGACTAAAAGTAGATTTGCGTTGGCTGAGAGGTAGAAGGAGAAGTATTTTCTTTTGGAGACAATGAGTCTAGAAGTAGTCAAGGGTAGGGCGGGGACAAAAGCCACACCCTTGGCACTAGTTTACATAGAATGAGGCACAGAGACTTACTCGTCCTGGAAGAAAATGGATGAGTGTGGTTAAGACATTTTCAAAATTCACTTGCTCTTGGAGTTCGAGGAAAAACTACCTTGAAGGTATTTTTGAAGGTTTTGTTTAAGAGATAGATACTGCGAACAATCTCCCCCAAAAAAGCGTCTATACACGATTTCGTAGTGCTCTGCATTGCAAAGAAACAATTTCGCTACTGGAAAGTTTACCCCCTAAGGCGCTCTTCCTTTCGTTAAAAGGAACTAATAATAATAAATCAGAACTAATATTAATAAATCAGCCAAAATGTGCACACATAAATTCCCGATACCATTCCAGTAAGTCCACATCCTATACAAAGAAGCCTTTTTGCACCACCTTGTTATATAACACTATGTTATGCAGGAGTAGAATAGCAAATTATGTGAGGCTTTGCATTGGGTAGAAAACATAGAAAAGATGGATTACTCATTAAATTTGCCCATTCTAAGAAATGTTCCATGTAAGTACGTTTAATAACGACAACAATCAGAGGCGTAACCTGAACGAAGCAGCCTGTCGCTCAAGAGAGGGTGCAAAAAATCACTTCCTACAATTTGATTAAAATTGGAATTGAAACTTTTGCACCAATTTCTGGTACAGTTTTTTCACGCCATACTTAGTCATTTGTCCATTTACAGAATCTGCTTATAATATATATTACACCAGTTTTAGTAGCCATGGTATCTTAAAATTCGCATTTCTTCCTCAAAATGTTCTGGGATGTTAGTTTCTCATATTCAAAAATGAAGGCGCCATTGTACGTACGTTGCAAAATAAGAATGTCATTCACATTGTTGAAGATTCTCTGGGGGCTATTCGATCATTACTGCGACTGCGAGCCACGACTGTCAGCTGCATTCTATCCATTTCATGTGATACCAAAGGTCCAAACTCTGATTCATTTGGAAAAAGCTGTACGAACAGTCATCGTTTGATTGTGCTTACCCATAGAGATAACAAATAACATTGGGGCGTCACGTTAATGTTGATTTTTCAAGAAGTGCATACTTATGTATGTTATATATATATATAGACCACATGGGAGATGGGTGGATGAAATTCAAAAGTATGCGGGAGTAACATGAAGGAGACTGGCACAAGACAGACCGTTGTGAAATAAACTTGGGGAGACCTTCATCCAGCAGTGGATTGATAATGGTTGGCAATTACGCAGTATTTGCGGGTGGTTTGCTCCGGGGCAGAAATGCCTAGTAGCTTCGCCTCTGATAGTAATTATAGTCATCATTAATATCCCTAATTATGTTTATCACATCGTTAAGTAGTTTTTTTATCATGTACACTGAAAATAATGAATTGCAGTTACACTTTTGTTTAGAAAACTTGCTTTCATATGAAATAGCAATTGCAAACCTGCTTGATGCTGTCTTGTGCGACTGAGAATACTTTCCACACATTTGACTAATTTTCTTGCATTGCCTACACTCATAGACGAATTCATTAGGAAAACGTTTGCGTGCGAAATCACCTAATTGGATTGTCTGTAAGTATTGGAATATATATATATATAGATATAAAATGTTTGAAACTTAATAGAAATGAATCTGAAATTTCCATCAGATTTTAAAACACTGTATTTCAAACATTTTACCACTATAAGCAAGTTTCCTCGTTTATATGATATTTCAACGTAGGAAGCGCCGATGAAGACTGCAAAACGAAACAGATGTGGAAAGTGAACTACACAGAAAAATAGTTACGTGTTACCCCATAAAATGCTAGAAATGCTGCTTTCAAATAGAAGATAACTTTGTTTATTTTGTACGGGCATTTTCTAACTCCGGAAAGATTTTCTAGGTAAAACAATTCTTTTTTTTTTTTTAGGTGCTATGCGCTCGCAGACTTGTAGAAAACCCGCTGCAAGCCCATCAAATCCACATTTCGGTAAATGATGCAAATATGGGAGAACTCCCTAAATTTGTCTGCACTAAGAAATTAATGTAAACTGAATGCTGTGATTTACAATTTGTTTCTGGCCGTTATGTGTTAAATACCCACCCCGTACATGATAGGATTTCTAAAGGTTCGTAGCGATACTTCCGGCTCTGCTTATTGTATGCACTATGTTGTCATCGGATTCTACAACATGTCAGTTCGATCTTACGTGGCTTCACTGCCCATTTTGCATGTTTTCCACTGAAGGTAAACCAGGCATATGTCTCACCACCTGACTGGAGCTTCCAATGGTTTCTTCTCCATGTAAGAGATATTTATGCTGCAGGTGTTGTTTTGTTATGATTGCAAAGAATACAAAGAAAATATCATTTGCGGGGATATCGAGGCATCTTTTCCTTCTCCCTTCCCTTTCCCCGCACCGCCGGGCCTGTGCTATTCCTTTGCCCGATGCACAACAATGACCAAATTTATTTAGTGCTCAAAACTTTCCTAATCATGTGGTTCATTAAATTATCTGCCTCAGTGATGTGACTGTTGGTCACAAAACACCTAGAGCGCAACAAAGAACTTTGAATCTTGCAGTGGAACGAGAGAGCTGGAGAAAGTTTTTTTGTAACCGGCATTAAATTTATATTTTGTTATCATATTCTGTATTTATGCATCAAAACCTGAACACCCGTTTTTGAATATACTGGTGTGATACGATCATGAATGCATTTCCTTATTCTATTAGTCGGCAGCTAATTGGCAGTGTTAAAATACCGTGACTCCGAAATTAGACTAGACTGAGTTATTCGACATTGAAAAAAATAAACTTTCTTCCTAAACTGCTAAGCAGCCAACTTTTCATGACGACGATTTTTCAGAAGAAAGAAATCTGAATAATGTGGTAACGACTGGAATGCAGTCAGTTTTCATCTGGAGAAAATTTCACCTGTCGGATAAAATCGAGTATGTCTGAAATCCTGAATGCTCCAACAGCCCTGCCACCGTCAGATTTCTGTAGTATTACGTGTTCTACATACTGGCGTATACTTTCCAGAGCTAAGAAACTTTTGGGGAAGACTCAGAAAGTATTAAACTGCGTCGACATCTTCTAATGGCACGAACTGACTGTTACGTCGTCGTGCAAGTAGTGGTGCATCGAACTTGATGTAGGTTGTAACCTTTTGTTAGATTGTCTTACGCGAAGAAACAAAATAAGAAAGAAAGAAAGACACCCATAGCTTACATGTTATAGTTACAGATGGCGAAGTATTCATTCATATTCCTCTGAAAGATTTCGACACGTTGTTCTGGAGCATTTGTTTGTGCGTCTTGACGCGTCCAACTTGCCCAGCCATGCCCCCGTGAAGAAGAAAAGGGACTGTCCAGCAGTTTTTAATGAGTTCCGCGGTCGGCAGCACGGAACAGTGCACCTAGGTGATTTGCCTGACAGAGAAAATGAACAAATCGACAGGGCACATAATGCTCAGTAGCCATGGCTTTGTTTAGAATTTAGATGCTAAGTGTTTATGACGTATACCTACCTTCAGTTCCACCTGCAATAACATTCCATTATTTGGGAGACGAAAAATTTAAAAATTTGATTTTAACTTTGTATCAGCTTACACCCTATTCCCCTGTAGGGAAAAATAATCACATGTGTTACTACAGTTTTTTTAAGCTGTAAATGAGAGTAATTTATCACGACATAAGACTTGTCACGTGTCCTGTTTTACATTCACTTCACAAAATATTAACGATTTAGAATCAGATCGACATTTCCAAATTTCTTAAGCCGTTTTTTATTCCATTCCACTATCGATGATAAGCTATATAGGCAAATATTTAAGCCTGTTCTACTTTAAATAAACGCATACTGTTTACCTATCAATCGTTCTTTCTGTTTATGTTATTCTTATGATCAGTTGAATATAAGCTTTGAAAACGGTTGAAAATTGATTAAAATAAAGATAGCAAAGAGTTCTTCGCTCGTAAAATGCAACGCATTCTGCTGAGCATACGGTTTACAGAAATTCCACCCGAAACAATTTTGTAATTTTTACGAATAAAATAATTTAGATTAAATACATGTGGCCTTCGATTCAAAGAAAAATTAACAATATATATTGCGTCGTTTTACGAACTGAAAACTGATTTGGTAAATTTACGACCTGAACTTATGTATCCTTTCACCAATCAGGATCTGATTCATTCAATCCTCAAAACAACGTCACTGGCCACATACCTGCTAACTACATTTACTTCGTTCGTTCGGTTAATGGTAACGGCGCCGCAAACCAATTTTTTAACGATCTTGCTGAATGATCTTCGGAGGTAGATACAAAATCTCCATTCAATCAGCCTAACATAATAGATTTAATAACATCTGGAAGTTAATAAAAAGATATATATGGGCTCAAATGTTTAAATAAAACTATTCCCCAGTTGCAGACGAACGATTCTACTTCCGAAGATCAGTCAGCAAGATCGTTAAAAAATTGGTTTGCGGCGCAGTTACCATATACCGAACGAACGAAGTAAATGTAGTTAGCCGGTATGTGGCCTTCAGTGACGTTGTTTTGAGGATGAATGAATCATCTATCGTCTAAGGTGTGCTATGAGGTATATACGAGTAAGGAACACTGCGTTTCGACTTTTAAGCCCACCATGAAACGCGGTTTTATGAAAACCCGATTTACTTTGGTACCAATGTATTATACTTTGGTACCAATGTGATAAAAATAGTAAATATGAGTACAATGTGATAGGATTCGGCTTCTGTCTTTCTTTCTTCATCTGCGTGACTGTAGTTACGCAACATAATATGTTGCCCACATATCGGAAAGAAGAATAATGTCTGCTCATTGTATCTAGTTACTGCAACTCCATTTAAGCTGTGCAGCTTTCCTTTCGTTTCCGCCTGACAACATAATAATCAAAATTCAGGTATTTTCTCATTGTTTTCATTTGCATTTTAATTCTTCCGTGGATTCAGCAAGTCTGTTGAATAAATGAAAAATAATTATTTGCTTTAAATTTATATCAGTTATTATGTGAAAAACATATTGAAATATTTGTCGCCTAAGTTACGCTGTCATTAAATGTGGCATTTGTAAAACTAGGTCATTTTATGTGGGCGGCTGACTTAGGTAGGCAGACTGGCTTTGCCGTCTTTTATGTGGGGCAGAAGAAGGCTGGGCACCGAGGTCAGGGCAGATGGCAATCAAACACACCTACGTAACGGCTTCGTCTTAAGCTGCTTGTGCAGCAGCTAGCGTTAAGTCTATTAGTCCTTTTTTTACTTCGTGTGTCATCGGGAGCATCCATTGGAAGGGGTCATTTGGCTACACCGATAAAACATCGAACGGCAGCCTATCATGCTCTTCAGTGGAGTGGACACTGCTTGGAAGTCTGCTGTAAATTCGCCAGTTTAGAAGTTTCCTTCAAATGAGAGATTGGTTAATTAGGTTAATTTAAACAAGAATGAAGAATTTAAATTCTTAATTAAGGAATCTGAAGAACGGAAAAATAGTTGAGCTTATTTTTTATTTGCTGCGTTTCTTTATTCACTCTTTTGATCTACAGCACACTTTCTTTGAAAATTACTGTTTGTGATCTGTATACGTTGAACTCACTTCCTTCCCTGACAGTGACACCTCCGTTTTGGGACTTAACATTGCCGCCGTAAGCGTCGAAAATCGATTTTTTTTTCAAATATGGTTCTAATGTAGCAAAGGAATATTTTAATGGGAGCACAGATTCTGTTGTTGTCTGGCATTTTTGGAACCATTATATTTATTAGCGGTCAAAAACGTCCACTCACCGCAGAAGTTCGTAAAACTTTCAGTGATGAAAAGCCATTCATTTAAGAAGATTTTTTATGAAAAGCTCGTATTAAGAGATCCTGGGAAACAACGAAACGGAAAAAAAGAAGTCTCGTGAGAAGCTTCACTCTTTATTTTCAGAACATAACATACATAAGATCAAATAATTAAGGTTTTCAAAATAGTAAAACTATACCAATAATCCGAATTTCTTGGCGTAGAATAAAAATCAAAGTTTCTAAGCTTTCGTACATCAACCAGATGGCTTTTTCAAGGAAGGTAGACAGTTTGCTTTCTACCTTCCTTGAAATAGTCATCTGGTTGATGTGCGAAACCTTAGAAACTTTGATTTTTATTCTACTCCGAAAAATTCGGATCATTAGTATAGTTATACTATTTTGAGTATAATTGGTATACAATTCCTATTTATTAATTGAGGTCTTGCAAATTGCATAATCTCGCTAAACGCTATTAAGTTTATCATGATAAAATCTATCAAGTCGGAGAACACAAGAATGAAGATAAAGGGAGTTAAGATAGATCACATTTTTTTTTCTTTTCAGTATTTTGAACAAAAATTCAAGAACAACATTGTTAAAGAGCCTCTAGTTGCCACAAATTGATTGCAAATTAGAGAGCTGATTTGGCGTGAAAGGTTAGAATTTTGTCAATCAGATAATTATGACATGTATTGTTTTACAACTTACGCATCAAAATGGAAGAGGGGTCAAAAAAAATGTTTTTACGCTTTTTAAAATGCCATTCTATCTTCCTATTATTAGAACATTCTGTAAGAAACAGTGCTAGTGTAATCATTTTGTCTGTCCGTGCACATCGAACTTTTTGTTTTTAGAGATATTTAAAAAATATTTTTGTGGCTAATAGGAAATCAAAGGGCATTAATTTTGGCACTTTAAATACCCATAAACTTCATGAATTTACTGCTAAGGGCTGCCAAAGTCGAATATTCAAAAAATTAAACTTCTATTGTGAAGAAACTATTCAACTTAGAGGGAAAAAATATTTCCGTGCTTCTCAGATTAGGCTTAACTATTCCTTCTCAAATATTATATTTTCCAATTAGTTCGTTAATTTCCTGATAGAGACGGTAAGTCCAAAGAATTTGGTTTCCACAGATTTTGGAAACATTACTTTTGCGAATGGTAGGACATTAACATTCATTAAATTTTGCCCATTTAAAATTACATTACTAGTTTATAAATTTCCCTCTAGGAGTTCTGAAAGATAAAATTTAGTAAATTTTATCTTTACGCTTTGTGAAAACACAAGTTTGTCCGTGACGAACATCCCCTCACTCCGGAGTAAGTCGTTCTCCCAACTGAGCTACGCGGACATAATGTCTTGCTGCAGATTTGTCGTCTTGACACATGTTTTCACCTCTGTAGTACGTCACAGCTTCGAAAGGACCATTTCAGTTACAGCAAAAGTTATTTTTGAATTTGGTACGTTAGGCAAAACTGATTACTTTAACAGCTTTTCATTTGCAAGTTACTTGGCAAATTTAACGCTAAGGGCGCTGAAAATGGAATTTCTCTAAATTTATCAGTACGTTGCGTATTTGTCATAAAATTCGAATGCGTTTCATTTGCAAAACGTTCTTTTTCTATTGCTTCAGCTTTGGAAAATCATCTTGTTTTTACATTACGAGCACATTAGTAGGCAAAGAGCATGGTATCAAGCAAAAATAAAATACTTGGAGACATTGGAAACCGGAAAAGTCCTCCACATTAGAAAATTCTTGTAAAATGCAATTTGTGCTCAGTACTTCACTTGAAAAGGGTGGGTGACTTTTCGTGAAGGAGTTTTTCTGTGGTGAATAATGCCCTACATCGAAGAGATTCAATGCTACGGACCAAGAAAACTGGACAATAAGTCAGTGCTGGAAAGCGAGAATGTGAAGAGCTTCTTGAAAGCATTTTTTCTTATTATTTTCATCGGAAAATTGAGAAGGTCTACATTTTTTTTATTCTGCAAAAAAAAGGGGTGAGATGTTTTTTATGCATGCACTGCAGTTATCAGAAACAGAAGCATAAGAATTAAATGCAAACGATCCGGTTTGAAAATGGAAAAGTAGGAACCACATGTATTTGAGTAAGAGTATCATTGAAACTTGTTTTTGTGTTTTCAAAAGTTAGTTTTATGTCGATTTAAGGAACAGAAAAGGTGAGAGTATTTGATAATTATCAGTTTTAAACCAGAGAAGGAGAAAGTAATAAGAAAATGTTGTTGGAATACAATATAAATTATTTTAACACTATTAAATAAGAAAAAGATAGATAGTGTGATATTCTCGAATTTCTTTACTTTTTCAGCCTAAATATTAACTCTTTTGGTTTCGGCCGATTTGGAGGGATTAGGCATCAGGAAAGGTTTTACAAGCACTCCTCATCGCAACTCGGGAGTTCCAACACAGATGTGTTCCCTTGGCTGGAAGTAGCATGAAAGCAATTTATAGCACAGTAGGCCAGTTAAGAATTCGCCCTAAACAATGAAAAGTGTGGGAAGCGTGAATACTTCCTTTACCTACCACTAAAAGGAAGGCACAATTATTTTAACCGTTCCTTTCAAAATAAGTACATCGATAAGAATTCGAAATTTAGGAGTATCAGCGACAGCAAGAAAAAATCTATGTTACTAATATGAGAAAGTAGAATATCAATTGACAATACAAAGCAATCGCTTTAAGGATTGATTTGTTTCGGTCCGTGAAACCAAAATAAAACTGGCAATCGAATTATACGTTTTCGTGGCCCCTTAAGCTGTGGTGCCTAGTGCGTCTAGTCGGAAATCCGCCCCTGGTCTTGTCGTTTCCCAGATTCATGAGTTCCTTTTACTATCATTTTTTATTACACTAGGCATGCATCAATTCATGCTTCTTTGAGTTGTACGCAGCCTCTGCATGTCTTTTTAGTTAAGGTTCATGTCTATGATCCATAAGTAAAAACTGGAAGGATGCATTGATTAAACAATATTCTTTTAAGACGTAATAATGAATTACTCTTGAAAGTTGTATTGTTTCTTGAAAATTGTACTGTTTCTTCCAAATGCACTCCAACCAAGTTTTATACATCTCTTAATTTCTTCTTCGATGTAGCCCTAGCTTAATATTTGTTGTCAATGGTGGATATAGGCATCAGTTACTTCTAAATTTGCCAGATCAAGCTTTAAATCTTCAGTTCTCGTAATGGTATTGCACATCAATTTTGTTTTTGGTAAGTTGGTTAATCCCACTTCTTCACTCTTGTTAGCAAATTCCTGGATCATACCTTGCAGCTCTGAGGGGTACGTCTTATCCAGCAGCTCTGGCGATGAAGAGCTTCAGAGATATTATGACACTTTGTCTCACCCCTTTGCAATCATCAAATTATAGGCAGTTAAATACAAGAGATCAGATTTGAGTTTAAAAGTTATCTGACTCTGATTTAAATTATGCGGGAAATACTGCGACCATCTTCTGGATAATTTAACCTTGCAAGCGTTTTAGTTTTATAAAAAAACTATTACATTCCAAAAAAAAAAATCAGAAAAATAAATAAAAAGCAGTTCTTCTAGGACGAAATCTGAGTTTCTATGTTCTTGTAATGTGAAACATAAACATATAACGAAGTAAATTTCTCCGTCATTTCTATCCGCGCCAGGATTCGAACCCGGGTCCCCTCATTCCGGAATAAGTTGCTCTACCAATTGAGCTACGCGGACGTTTTATTCTGATTCCTATCTGCCTTTATGTCGTGTGCGTCCTTCTGGCAGGTACGTCACATCTCCTGGTACGTTACATCATCTCCCCCTTACTTTTTTTTTTTTCGAAGTGCTGGAGAAGGGATACTCTTATTTTTCCTATCTCGAGGTGTGGAAATAACATCACACCATTGCGAGATTTTGAACGGTCGGGTCATCCGGATAGTTCGGGCGCCATTATAACGAAGTAAATTTCTCCGTCATTTCTATCCGCGATTCGAACCCGGGTCCCCTCATTCCGGAATAAGTTGCTCTACCAATTGAGCTACGCGGACGTTTTATTCTGATTCCTATCTGCCTTTATGTCGTGTGCGTCCTTCTGGCAGGTACGTCACATCTCCTGGTACGTTACAAACAGTGTTGACTGGAAGCTCTTGTCGCGTCCTAGACAATCCTCTAGTGTAAAATATTTTCACGTAAATGTAAATTCAATTTATTAAGCTTTCTATACGCCTTTCAGTTGCACGATGTGCCCAGTATGAAGTAAGTGTATTTGCTATTCTAAATATGCGCGGTACACATTTTTCTTCCTTGCCATATTAATACTTTCTTCGAAGTATACGACAGTAGTAGATTCAGTGCTATCCAGCAACGTACCAGCCGAAGTACATTTAAATTGTCTAATCATGATGTGTGTGTGTGTGTGTGTGTGTGTGTGTGTGTGCCGGAGCTTTCCATGTTTTTTCAGTTCCTTTGAGTGTTTCTTGTTGTTTTGCGTATTTGTGGTTTAAAACCCCACCTTATGTTCAGGAGGGGGTATTAAACATCTTTCAAGATAACCCGTTTCTTACGTAACTAGTATTGTCCTAGTGGGTAGCTTTCCTGGAAGTTTCGTATGAAGTTCATCGCTTCGTCACTAGCAGGCAGCTTCGGCGCATTCTGGTTATTTGCTGGTTTCGGCAGTTGACACCTGACGGCGTGGGCGAGAAGCTGTTGACCTTGGGCTAAAGGTGAAATGGGCCCACGTTTCGCAACGAAAGACTCTTCGTCGTGTATGCTCAAGAAAGGAGGAGGGGGAATTGAGTTCCTGTCGTTTAGCATCTGAAACCTGAGAAGAAGCTGAAATCTTCTCCTTCCTCCCCTCCCTCTATGTGTCTAGCTGTAGGTACGCCCACTCTTTCACCGTTATGAATCTATGACCCCTGAGATTTTATGATTTACTCAAGTAGGTGTTATGTGTGGAGACGGCTGGTGTGGATGAACTTGTTCAAATGCGGAGACCTGGGAGACTTTGTGGGCGAACTGAAATGATGACTTCTTATGCAGTCATAAATCACCGGACTTCAAAACACCCCCTCATTCTGAAGGTCATCTAATGGACCCTAGGGAGCGGCTTTGACCATCTATGGGATATCGTGACGCGAGCGTGATTCAAGTGGGGAAACCTTGTATCGTGGAGGTTCAAAATTTTTGTAGAATGAGCTAGATTTCAATCAGAAAAATCCAAAACGTGATCTTAGGAAAAAACAAAACGATCACAATCAGTGATTTTTTTTTTTTTTTTTTTTTTTTGATTTCGGGGTTTAACGACCACTATGAGCAACTCCAAGGGCTACAAGCAGTCGCCCGTTCCTAATTTAGGGCTGCTGATTCCAGAGAAGGGAGAGAACCAGCGCCGTAAGACAAACGCACCACGTGATTCATCCGGAACTCGAACCCGGGCACATTCGGGTGAACTGCCATTAGCCAGAGCTTAGACCACTGTGCCATCGGGACGAGCAACCGTTTAAAACTATACAATAATTCGAATTTCCACTTAAAAGACCATTGCGCCACCTGGACGACAAACCAGCGATTTAACACCTGTCCATATATGCGTGAATAAGGCACTTAAATGTTGTAAATACGTGCTAATATTTTCCATGTTGCATTTAGGTACTATGAAAAAACAAGAAAGATGACACCGAATTTTCGGGTGTAATAAGCACGTCTTTTGAATCCGTTCTGACGCAAATTAAATTTATCAAAGCTATTCAAAGTCAATGAAACCCGTATGGAAAACATTAGTATTTGACGGAAGAAAGAAGTTTTTCAATCGGGTCTTTAATCCCTCAGATATTGCTGCAAACGGAATCGTGAGCTTACGAACTCTTAGAAATGGAGTTATCGACAAAAATAAGATGTGACTTTACGTCCCCTGGCGGGAAAACCATGCATTGTTTTAAGAAGAAAGTATTCTCAAAAGGTTTATCCATATGAGCGGTATCGGTCCAAGAACAGCTACGCCCCCTGGCGTAGAAACCATGCAGTATTTCAAAGAAAATGTACCTAAAATGTTTGTCGACATGAGTAGTATCGGTCAACAAACTAATTTTCTTTTTAATCGAGATTTTAGAAGCTCATATTTTGCTGCAAATACATCAGAAGCGGAAATTGAGACTTACGCGATCTGGTGGCCAAACCATTTTTTACAAAAATTAGAAATTATGTGCAAACGATTTCCCATCAGGAGCTGTATCCGGTGCAGAAAGAATGTTTCAAATCGGAGATTTAGAAGCAGAGATATAGGGGGAAACGCAATTTACCTTTACGCCCCCTAGCGGAAAGTCTATGAATTACCTGAAAATTTTGAATTCACAAGAAAAACATGTCACACTAGAAACACTATCCAACAAAGAAGGATTTTTTAAATCGGACTCCTAGAAGTCGAGATATTGACAAAAATAAGATATACATCTACGCCCCCTGGCGTGGAAAGCATGTACTATTTTAAGAAGAAAATTTTTATAAAAGGTTTGTCGACATGAGTAGTATCGGTCTACAAACGACGTTATTTTCAATCGAGAATTTAGAAGCTCATATTTCGCTGCAAATACATCAGAAGCGAAAATTATGATTTACGCCCCCTGGTGGCCAAACCATTTTTTTACAAAAATAAGAAATTATATGCAAAGGATTTTCCACCAGGAGCTGTATCCGGTGCAGAAAGAATTTTTCAAATCGGAGATTTAGAAGCAGAGATATAGGGAGAAACGCAATTTACCTTTACTTGAAAATTTTGAAAATGAATTACTTGAAAATTTTGAAGTTTTATGAAAAACATGTCACACGGAAAACACTATCCAACAAAGAAGGAATTTTTCAAATCGGACTCCTAGAAGTAGAGATATTGACAAAAATAAGATATACGTCTACGCCCCCTGGCGGAGAAACTGTGGAATATTTTAGGAAGAAAATATTCCAAAATGGTTTATCGATATGAGTGGCATCATTCCACGAAAGAATTTTTTCAATCGATATTTTAGAAGCTCAGACTTTATGGCAATACATCAGAAACAAAAATTAACTCTTACGCCCCCTGGTGGCCAAAGTATTCTTTACCCAAAATTCGAAATTATATGCAAAAGATTTTCCATCAGGAGATGTATCGCTGAATTGTTTTTTTTTCAAATCGGAGTTTTAGAAGAACAGTTGTTGGGGAAAAGGTAATTTGAAAAAGAAACTATATCTAAAATACTCTCCGACATAAATGGAAGCGAAAGAAAAAAGAGTTTTTTTCAATCAGATGTTTAGAAGCAAATATGTGGATTAAAACGTATTTTTGAATTCAACATCATCTGCATTTACGCCATTCCTCTGCTATGTAACAGTGTAAAGTCACAGAAGGTATGGACCCTGGTATGGAGAACAAAGCGACATCTATGTCCTTTAATCTCGTACAAAAGATATAAGGCAAAGAAGACAATATAACTAAACATTTGTAATTTCTGCTGTTCTTGGATCAGTGTTTCTCAGCCCAGTTTATACAACGGGCAGGTCCACGTTCTGTACCGCGAAATTGTAAAATATTTGAACACTCTCCTGTGGACTACTCAAAATTGTCTCTGTACAAATCTGTATTTTAAGTTCTTTAATAAACAAGATAAAAAAATTTCTTTTATCATCAAAATGAAACATAATCCTCATGAAGGAATTATGTTTAGAGATGTACACAAATGTTGTATCAAAGTTAGATGGAAAATAAAATTGGATAAACTGAAAATATTCAGATTGATTGTTGTTGTCCTTTCTCATTCATACACTGATTTGTCTTTGCTTGGATAAAAGACGTTTCTGCAAAGGCTCAGAATAAAGTGAGACTCCAAGGATTCCAGTGTTTGATTTTATTTGTGTCCTGATCGAAAATAATGAACGAACATACGGGGTTACAAAAATAATAAAGTTCTCCTTTGTTGTTTATTTTTTTTTCGCTGTTGTGAAGGACTGAATATTCTGATTATGTGTAACTGAGTTATATTCACTGGATTAAATTAATTGCGTTGGTGAATCTGAAAATAGTCTTGCACGTAGACTACTGTCTGTGAAAATTGCAGTACTATGAAAGACTGCTAGTATTAGCTTGAAACTTAGAGGATATGTACAACAGCTTAGGACATGCAAATGACTAAAATGTCCGTGAAAATGCGCATGCGATTTTGGAGCAGCGCCCTTTGAACTGTCCGCTCTTAAGTATAAAGAGCTGGCTCAAAGGAGATGTTGCAATCAGCGAAGAGCCGACATTGAGTTGAAAAGGTGTTTCTTGTGTCTCACTATGCCCCGTCGCCCAAGAAGTTCGCAGTATGAACACCTGACGCACTTTGAGCGAGGAAGGATTTTGGTGATGAAAGAAGCTGGATTTTCCTACCGTGAAATTTCCACTCGTACGGGACGAAATACTAGTACAGTGGTGCGAACGTGGCATCAGTGGACAGATGAGGCCCGGACGCACACAAATCCGAGAAGTGGACCGCAAAATCGCACGACTGCACGGGATAACAAACACCTCAACAGCATGGCGGTGACCGATCTCACAGTGACATCCACGGTGTTAGCGCAGCAGTGGAGCGCTGTCACAGGTCAGGATTTGCTTTTAAGCACAGTTCGACGTTGTCTGTTTAACAGAGGACTGGTCGCTAGCAGCCCATTGCTGCGCATTACTTTGACCTTCAACCACAGACGCCCCAGGCTGCAATGGGATCTCGAACCCAGACATTGACGCGCTGATTAGCAACAGGTCGTGTTTTCTGATGAGTCACGATTAAGCTTGATGCAGCATGATGATCGCATACGTGTTCGAAGACATCGTGGTGAACGGCACCTTGCAGCATCATACCGGCCCAACGCAAAGCGTCATAGTTTGGGGCGTCATTGGTTTTTAATTCGCAATCCCGCCTGATTCGAAGTGAGGGTACCTTCAACAACCAGTGATATATCAGGGATGTTTTAGAGGCAGAGGTGATGCCCTTTCTTCAGAGTTGTCCTGGCGCTATATTCCAGCAGGACAATGCTCGTCCATATGTGGCCTGGAATGTCCAAAACCTCTTCCATGCAAGGCAGATACCGCTTCTTCTCTGTCCTGCACGTTGACCGTATATGTCCCCGATCGAACATGTCTGAGACATGGTACCTAAGCAACAAGCCCGTCAAGCGCTTCCGCCAGTCACCACAAACGAACGCTGGTCTCGCATAGAAGCAGCTTAACAGGCTATTCCCCACGACGATATCAAAAACCTCTTCCATTCAATGCCCCGCAGTTTAGAGGCTGTAATTGTTGTGTGAGGTGGCTTCACACGATACAGAGTTTTGATACAGAAGCGAAAAAATCTTGTATAGCTCTACAAATGTAATCAGTTATCTCCTGTAACATAGGAAATCTGTGATATAGATTTCATATGAATAGCGCGTTTTTATCTTGGTGCTGCGATTCTCATAAACAGTATTGTATGTTTTTGTTTTGTTTTTAATTTTTCAATGCAGTGATTTGTTTTGATGGCTCATGAACTGTTTAGCGATCTCTTGATTTTCTAAAAGCAAATCGTTCGCTGAATAGTCAGTGAACATTTGAGAAAATGTTTCCAAGCATTTGCGAATAATAATTATGATGCTAGTATCATAATGAGCTGGCGAAGTTAGTCAGAAAAGGGTGGGAGCATTTCTCAGTTATTCTGTGCGTTCTATTTTTTTCATTCGAACAGAAGAAATTAGGCGTAGTATCTTGGAGACTCATATTTAATTCATTCTCCTGCTTTGCAATCCCCTTTTTCGTCACAAAAATATTTGCCTGAAAATGATTTCTTTTAGTTTAACCGTTTTAATGGGAAAAGGTTAGAAAAAGGCCTGGCATAATAAAAGTTTTTAAAATTAATTATCGCCATGGACAGGTAAACTTTTCCACGTACCAATGGTTGAGAGGCTCTCTTTTAGATTATTATCCAAAACGATGCTGATGCCGCATTTTCAACAGTGGTCATGACACTTGCCTTTCATTTGTGAGCAACAATTCAGTTGGAAAATAATTTTCTCTGCATCATCCTGGAAAGAACGTTATTGAAGATGTGGCAGAAACTTTGACACGCTTGTCCAATCTGTAGAATTCAGCATTTTTGAACAACACAAGCAGTGGCGTTCACACACTTCAATTTTCCAATGCTTGTTTATATATTTTTGAGGATTAAATCTTGTCAAATACGAAAACTTGTAGTTAACAAACTGATCGTCATCGAATCTATGAGGCTGGGAAGTATGTACAATAGATTTATTAAAGTAATTTTAAAGGAAAAGCAACGAAGGATAAAGTGCTGCAATGTTCAGAGGAAAAAGATGACACCACATGATCCTAACATCGCGAATTAATTACACTACTAAAAATATCCGATAATGTAGTCTTTAGAGAGATGCCAGAATTGTAGACATAAAAAACAATCACTTATAGCTACGAAACTGAAAACTACTATCTCTTCAGAAATGCAGTTCATGCAAGTTGAAAGCACAACAGTAACAGTATCTTCAAATAGTAAGAATATTACATGCTTTCATTAGTTTGTAGTGTGGTGTACCATCAGTTTCTTCACGAAGCATTTGCTTTGAAAGCTAGCTGTAAACCCTGAATTTTATCACTTCATATACAAGCAATTTCTTTTCATTTACTCATACCAGAAAAAGTTAATCAAAGTATATTACTATGATTAACACCAAGATAATATTAGTAACTTAAAATTTATTGTGGGGGAAAATGTTTTTAATGTAAATGCTGGGGTGGGGGAAAGCATACGAAGGGCAGGGGGTCCTTTAAATTAAGTAAAAAAGAAACTACAAGGAAGAAGGTAGGCACTTTAACTGGTGGTCATGAAGGATCGGGAAATGTATTTTTATAAAAATGGTGTTTTAATCTTTTTCATCGTGTACTCAAGCAATCCGCGAAATTTCAGCGAAAGCAAATTATCTGTAACACCACACATTTTTGTCCTCCTCACGTTTGAAGGTTCTTGCAAAAAGAATGAAACGAACACTGCCTAGGGTGTTCCATGAACTGTCTAACAACAGCTCTGAAACTAGTTGTATCTCTAAAACTTTGCGTGAACAAAAACCTTGCACAAACACAAAGCCAATATGAAATTTTGGAGCCATTGGTTGCCACATGGTACCAAATACCACTTCATGCATATAGGTTGTACGTCGAAAAGCCTAATCTCGATTTGATGGGTATCAGTATGACAGGCAAATTTAAAGAAATATAACTCCGAAATTTAGAGAAATATACTATACTGAAACACGATGCCTAAACTTCAGGATTTAGAGCTCTCTGTAAGATTGGGTGCGTACTAAGCGCACTCTAAAGTTATGAAAATGAGCAAGATTTTGTACATGTCCGTTTCCAGTTCATCCGTAGTTTAGGCACAAATGTGCGCGCTGGGAGATGCCTCCAAATTTTGCTCCATTTAACAAAGCAAATCATGAAGTTTATTCACACACCCGCGTATTATTTTGCACAGGAGCTCTTAATTAATTTCAAGCAGCTTTCATTCACAATACAAACGAAAAATAAAACAATAAGTAATACCTACCATTTATTTAATACGGTACAACTGCAAAAACAAAATCGAAAATTCTTTACTCTGCCCCATAATGCCAGCTAGCGTCGCGTAAGAGATCCATATACTCGTATACATGCAAAACTGAAAACATGCTTTTTAAGCCATGAGCTTTTCACCGAAAGTGTGGATACTACATTTGTGTTTTAAGTAAAAAATAGTCAGATAATAATAATTTTATTGTTCCGCATGAAAGGTATGTAAATAATGTGAAGTTTCCATAAATGTTCATTTTTATACGATTAATAGCAACAGAATTTCAGACGAGGATATGTTGTTTCTGTTAGTTTCGTAAGACGTTAAGATCATCTAGTATCGTATGCAAGTTTAGTGGACGATCACGTTTTCATCTTTTTTCATCCCCTTCTTTTACTATAACACAATGGTAGTCCTGTAAGTGAATACACGAATGTCGGAGAAATTGCTCGAAGAACTTGGTGAAGATAGACTCAAATTAAATGCGTTTTATTAATGTGGCGTACTAAGTTTTTTTTCTTCCTTTCATTCTTTTTTTTTCCCCATTCCGGAATCTCTTTAAACGTAACTTCCCGAGTCTGAGCAGACTAATCCATATTGCCCTTCATGAGAATTTTCTGCGACATTTTTGGCCTGTCAGTGCCCTACTATTTCTCTATATAAGACAAACCAGCTTCAACCTCGCCCGGGAGCGAAACTTGTGTGGGTTTTTAATTTACGAAAAAATGGCTCTTTATTTTGTTCTCAATGTGCACGTTAGGAATCCTAATTTCAAATGAGTCGGAAAGGTTAAGCGAGAGGTTGGTGACTTGTGCAGGGACGAAGCGAGTCTTGAAGGCATCCGACTTAAATGCCAGTCGTCGTCCAAGATCACTGAACTCTGCACTGTGTGCTGCTCAACCGGAAATGGGTAGGTACAGCGATCGCCAAATGAAAAAGAAAAAATGCATAGGTTGTTAGGGAGGGACACATTCCGCCCCTCAACGGCTGTAGATTATTGCCGATTGTTCATTGTTAAATGCTGTGTAATCAGGGGATTAACGTGGAATACAGACCGCGCGATGTTTAGAGAATTTTACCCCTGGAATCTTGTTCTCTAGCAGGAAGGGAATTCTGGGAAAATCTCAAGCAGTTAACCTAAAATGACTTTTGCAGTATTCATTTCAGAGCAGCCATTATTGGCAGTACAGTTATAGTATTTAAGAAATGATAGATAAACGTGACTAGAAGGACGGATGTTAGTCACATTTCATGGTCTACTAACCCTGTCTCAACAAACCCCAAATGATGCTTTCAAATTAAATCTCAGAGGTTCGGAACGCTTTACCCACGTAGGTCTAAATTTAACCAACCTGACCCGTTATCAAGAATGCCGAGTCAAGCCGAAACTGAATTTCGCCAGTTCACACTTCAGTATTCCTTTTTTTTTTTTTTTTTTTTTTCCTTCATTTCAAAAGCAGTAGCTTTTGTGCATTTATGATGGACTCAAAAATAGCCTGTTACAAATGAAGGCATAAGTTGCTGAAATCATTTTTAGTGAAATACCGGGGTGATCAAATATTTCCATACGCTGTGTTTTACGATTTCAGCAGGACAAAGCTTTCGTGGTGTTTTGACGTCAGTACGAGCATACAGGCTTGTCATGTTCATTGCGTCTGGTATTAGCGGTACAACCTTCTTTTTATTTAATTGCAATCGCTTTAATGGCAAAGGTGTTAAAAATGTGATCTCGTGATGAAGTGCGCGACGTCATTCCCTTTTAACTGGTTAAAAAATAAGTTCCTCCAACGAAACTAACTGGCCGACAACTGATTACAACTTACAGGGGAGAACGTAATAAATGTTCAGCATATGAAAAAATGGTGCACACAGCTCAAAAATGAAAGATCGAAATGACGAAGCGCAAATGCTGTTTCTAAGAGGTTTCATGGTCAAAGACCTGCATGTTATTAAGACGGAGTCTTTTAATATCTCGTTGAGGTAATAAATACACGTGCGCTGGTTATATCGAAAAATGATAGTTTTATTTTTTTCGATATAAGCTGTACACGTGCATTTATTAGCTCAACGTGATATTAAACAGTGTGATAAGACTAATGTATAGCCAGTTTGTGAAGTGATGAAACCAGACTAATGTAGAGCCTGTTTGTGAAGTGATGAAAACAGATAGTGCAAATGATTCTAATGTTGAGTCTGAGAACAAACAGAATGCCTCTGAGGATTCAAAGCCTCTCTAAGGAAATGTTTATATAGCCTCAGCGTTTTGTTTTAAGATATAATGTTTCTATGGGAAAATATCGTGAGTACGTTACTCGCGCATCCAGTTTCAGATACTACACCTTGAGATTGCGATTCGTCCGTAGATTAGAAGCTTTCTTTGGCAGTGATGCAGCAATATTCAAACTTGATTCATTTCCGAAGGTGCCAAAAGACGGTATATTTCCTTTGAAATAAATGTGGCAAAAGGTTTTTTGCTTGAGGATTTCTTCAAAGTGTATTCAGTGGATTCAATTGATTCTTTAATTACTGGGTCGCTTCCGATTACTTAAGTTTAGCGAACAACCTCTTTATAAAAGCAACATGAAAATACTTGGGTTTTTTTAAAGTCCTGTTTTCAAGTTAAATTTTATGGTTGGCACTCTGTAGCCTTTATAGTCCGTTGTGCCATTAAAGACCAGCAATTTTGTGTGTGTGGGTTTAACGACCACCGTGAGCAACTCGATGGGCTATAAGCAGTCGCCCGTCCCTAATTTAAGGTCACTGGTTCCAGGAAAGGGAAAGAGCCAGTGCCGTAAGACAAATACAAAATCCATGCTTCAGCGGATTCAAACCCGAACCCATCTTGGACGAATGGTCATGAGCCAGAGCTTAGACCACTGCGCCAGCGGGGCGGCAAAGACCAGCAATAAGCCTACGAACCAACTCCATAGTAGCCATCGTATGGAGTGAGTGTAACGAAACATCGCTCTTTTTGTATTATTGAGGATTTTACTTTTTCCACCGTCATTTTTTTTTTCGGTTTTATTAGCTATCAGCTAAACTGGTGTGACTGTTACAGCTCGTAAGGACAAATATAATTTTGGACTACTAGTTTAGCATTTTTCCTTACCAAAAATTGATAAAAAAAATGTGTATATGTGCTGTATTGCCATTTACATATGAAAAACCATGATCTTGAATTGCAAACTAAAGAACGTTACTTTGCTGTTAGTAGTGCTGAGAAGCTCAGTGACCAAATAGTTTAGTTCCATTGTTTCTCTCCACGCACAACCAATCACTTCATTTCTAAACGCTCTGTCGAGCATCCCGAAGACTTTATGGCAATTCTTTTTGTCTTCCTTTTCATCTTGGAGCATAAACGACCACTGCGGGGTCGTAGATCCTTCTTTGTTAAACAAACACTCGCAGAAAAGAATTGAAAGGCTACACCGCCCAGGCTACTCTAAGGGTCTCCTATGATATATCACTGTCCAATACTTTCTCACTAACAAAAGGAAAAAAAATCTCCGATAACCCTTCTCATATGTGTAATTTTATCAGTTGCATGTGACAGATTTATAAAGAATATTACAGTGAAGATTCATGCCCTCGCATTGTAATTTAAACCAATTATCTTGTGCGCAAACACGAAGCTGTCAGATGCCTATACTGTTGTTCAGCATGATGAGAGAGATAACTTACCGTATGTTTGGCATGTGCGCTCTATTATTACGACACTGTTTGAATATTCAAAGCAGTTCCTGACGGTTATTAAAAATCTAATTAATGGCAGCACACTACTAATTATTTGTTCATTCATTTTCTCTAGTCAGAGCTTCCACCAGATTCCGTTGAAAATCTACTTAATATCTTCTGTGTCCATTAATGTAATGAAAATAATGTTGCCAAAAAAAATGTTGGACTACATGCTGCTATATTAGTGTAACCAGGCTGCTTTATAAAAGGTATCTGCCAATCTTGCGTTACGTCTAAGGCAAGGTATAGTTAGGGATAAGCTTTCTTGATAAAGTTTCCCTAGTAGATAAACTGCAGTAAGAGATGTAATCTTTAAAAAATTGAGTCAACTTTTTCTTGTAAGGCTCTGCTACTTTTGTAACTGCAAGTGCGTGAGTAAACAAAACTAACACTATAATTTCACGTAATATGTTTGAAGCACTCAAATTTAGCATCCCGTATTAATTAAACTGCAAAAGATTGGGAGCTAAAACGTACACGGTTGTTTTCGGAAATAAAAATATTTTAACGTCATGATTATTTTTATTTAAAAAATTATCTTTAAGATCTTAAACACTGAGTAAATTAATTATTGTGATAACTGTGCTGTTTCTTTCCGTTTTAATAAAGTTAGAGACTTAAAGTTAAACATATGGTATCTTGAAGTTTCCATGTTCTTTTAATTTACTAAATACTTCATCTTAAACCTGAATGTTTTATATTGAACTTTTTCCAGCGCAATTTTCCGTAAAGCTGTTATTTTTTAAAGTTTCTCATGAACCTATTTTAACGAAAAATTAATAAAGGTACATCGGCTTGGCATCCACTTCCCAAACAGCTGCAAAGCTTTGCTCGCGTGAGGTGAAGCACCCCAGCTTTTTGTAATTTGCATCAGACCCTCAGGTGTCACCCAATCCGTGATTTTCTTCCCAGCATATGAGATCAGGTAAAATCAGCTTCGTTCAAAGGTCAGTTATAGCGAAGTAAACTTCTCCGTCATTTTTGGTCTACGCCGGGATTCGAACCCGAGTCCGCTTATTCCGGAACAAGTCGCTCTACCAACTGAGCTACGCAGACGTTTATTCTGATTCCTATCTGCCTTTATATCGTGTGCGTCCTGCTGGCAGGTACGTCACACAGTTTGTTGTCAAAAGTAAACCGAAAGAAACAAAAAAAGCTGATTAGATATTCTCTGAACATTAAAGAAAGGAGGGGGCGTCAAAAAATTATCCCCAAATGTGCTCAGCAATTCACCAGCATTTCGCATTTTAATATACCGTAATTTTCGGGCTAAGCGCTGTACTGGCCTAAGAGCCACACCTGACAAAAATAGATATTTAGGAAACAAATTCCTTGTAATAGCCGCACTGGCTAAGGGTCGTATTTCAAAATTATGTAATCTCTTAGATATGAATACAAGAGGTTCGACAGATAACATCGTAACACACGTTTGGATCGTTATCTGAACTACCTGTATATTTTGAAAGTCATCTAACCATAATTTCGTAATATCTTTTGAGTAATTTTCGATAATTTAATGAGTTAATGTAAAACTGAGATGGAAGGTGGCATTGAAAATCGCGAATGATCTTTTCTTTATCATCTTATTTATTTATTCGAGGTTAATAGTCGCTCTTAGAGAGGGATACTGATGATGAATTCCAGTGCAGTTTTCACGGCATGAATTACCCGTGTTATTTTTAGGTTGAAAGACTAATTTGTGCTATCAAAAATAGCTGAACGAAAATAAAGTGAGAAATACTAAATAGCCATTTCTTATAGAAGAATGTTCATACAAAAAGTATATTAATGGATGAATGAAGCACAGACCTCCAGGGAAGAGTACATAACAATCAATTCCGTTTTTAATTTTAAGTACTTTTATGCGTGTGATATTTTTGATAACAGTATTATTCCTGTTCTGTGGAACAACACTAAATTCTCAGAACTGCTACAGGATGTGACATGGCAGAACAGTGGGATCATGCATACAAATTTCTGTTATACTCGTATATATTTGGTTTTTGAGTTACTGCTGACCATGTGTGAGAGAAATGTCCCCCAACTCCATCATTTATGGTAGTCGTTTTGCTGTCCTTGTCTTTAACCTCTCAGATAGGAAGTGGACAGAGAGAATCTTCGGAATATCAACAATGTCGGTTGTTAGTTAACAGTGAGATAGAATGTTCCCATAAAAGTAGAGAGAGAGAGAGAGAGAGAGAGTTGAATTTATCCTGCCGCTCCTCGAAAAAGAAGTGGGCAGCACAGAAAGCGAATTCCAAGCGCCGGGCTGTTTTGAACCATGGCGTACAAATGGAGTTCACACGCCCGGGAACCGACTCCAGACGGCCTAAATTTCTGTTTGATGCTATCATTAAATGGTAATATTTATATTATTTTAAATTACATACTTTTGTAGACAATTAAAGTATATTACGTGTTGCATCAATGAAAAAGTGTTAACGGGTTCAAGGTCTGACAGTCGGTTCCTTTCACATTAATATTAAATTTAGTGACATAGCAATACTGAATTCCAGTACTTTGATAGTTTTCGCTGTGTTCTAAAACTTTTGCTCATTGTAGGTTTTTAAGGAAAGTGTAAAAGACATGTCACTGGGAAGAAATGGTGGTAATGGATCTTTCTCTCGTTCTCAGTAACTTTGCAGGGATAAAAGTACGGTTCAAAAAGAGGGAGAAATTCATGGCTATTTACTGTGAGAGTGATATCACACCCAAACTTACATTTGCCGCTTGCTGAGCACTCGTTTAGAAAAAAAATCAGGGTAAGAGCCGCAAGGTGGACAAATTAAATTTTGTGTATCGTAAGAGCCACGGCTCTCAGCCTGAAAATTGATGTAATTTTCTCAGAAAAATTGCGCGGTACCTCAAACATATCCCGTAAATATACAATTTGTACCTTAGTTCCGTAATATTATTTTTTTCCAAATATTTTTTCCGTTTGAAAATTTCATTAGTTTTTTGAAAGTCATGATCACACATTGATGTTATCATTTCAAGAGAGAGGGAGGGGGGGGCTTGTGATAACATCTTCAACTGTAGGGGCTTAAATATTTTTCAGAATCATATGCCTTCTTTTGTTGGCTGAGCTGTTCTTAGGATACAAACTGTATGTACTTCACAGAATGGGGGACACTGAATCTTATCACAACAAACAAAGCTTTTTGCCTCTTAACGAGTTATTCATTTGCAGTTCGTGTTACAAATGATCAGAAGAAATGCATTCAAGAACAGCAAGAATTCAGATGTATTCAAATTATTTCCAAGATTTGACCTAAACCGCATCTGAATCATATTCGTTTTATTGTCGTAACATGTTGAAATGTAGGGGAAATTCCCATCAAATGAAACAGAGTCAGCGTTTTGAAATGCTTTTTATGGAGAACCGACAAGTTTAGTTGGCTACCCAGTCAACTGGACACAAACAAACTGACAACTAACATATCTTAGCAATTGACGTCACTGCTGTGTTTTATTTCAAACCATGAGATATGTGAGTCATGCAACTGGTTTAGAGTTTTGTAACGATCTGCGTTCGAGTAGTATGTGCTGTTCAAGCAACGGCACATTACGCCAACAGGACATTTTATGAGAAACTGGTTATGTATTCCAAAAATACTTACAATATACATCAATGATAAATACAATGTAAACGCATTGTCTTAAGAAACTAGAAGATATACATCCAGAATTTTCTAAATTTCGTAGCGCACTTTTGAATGTGAAAATGATAGAAATCAGTTAAATGCATGGAGTTTTAACTAGTAAATTTTCTTTTTTCATGACGTTTTTTTTTTCTTTATTTGTCTTTTATGCGTTTACTGAATCGCACATATTTTTCGAAAGACAAAAGTACTTATCATGTAGGTTACTTTTTGTCCTCCGGAAAAAAATGTTGAGATATGCTCGCTAGTCGCAGGCTGCTGAGGCTTCATTTCTCTATCCAAGATCTTCCTTCCTCTTGCGACACTTCTTGGGACAACTCCACAAAACAGTTTCCTCTTATTTAATCGGAAAGGAAGAAACATATTAAAAAAAGCAAAAACTAGAAATTTTTTTTATCGGGCAAACGAAATGAAATTTGTACATGTTTGTTTTTATTAAATGCCGTTATCCTGTTTTGGTACTAATGGGCAAAGCTTCTGCAAGTAGTTTTGTGTTTCATGCTTGAAAGGCAAGGACATCGCGTGAACTGGTATAATGACTCAATGTAGGATTAAAAACGTGAGCTTACGTTTCATTAAGAAAATTGGGGGGGGGCTTTTCTTCTTTCTTTTGTCCGTATGTATACTATGAGATACCAATTCATTAGGTACACCTGCCCTCTCCACATAAACGACTCACTACAACATGTAAGACAGTTCGTAAGAGCGGTAAAAATCAGGCATACCAGCTCGTCGCACATCAATTAGCGTTTGATTGAGGATCGGAATAGGTAAAACGAATGATCTGAGTGACTTTGAAGACCGCCATGCTCCTGGTATTTTCGTGCTGAACCGTAGCAAGGACTTACCGTGAACAGCACGACACGCAAAAAAACTTGCAGCAAGCGGCGATTTTATTAATGAAAACAGTGTTGGATTAGAGAGCTCAAAGAAGACTGTCAAGAATCGTGCAAGCCAACACACGGGCCACAACCCGACAAATCACTGCACAATTCAACATTGACGTACCGATGGTCATCTCCAAATGTATTGTGACGTATATTCTAATTTAACTTTCATTTTTAGTTCCTTTTCCAACGTAAATTTGAGTTTGTTCTCTTTTGCACTTTCCAAACTAAACACGATATCTTCTCTCTCACATGAATGAGGTTGGCAACACTTTTGAGGTCAGAGAGACTGACGTATGAATGTGATAAGAACGATAGATAAAAAGGACGATACAGCAGTTGCTTAGGGTGTATGTGTGTGTGTGTGTGTGTGGAGATGTTCGATCGCTGTTAAGATAGATGTGAAGTTTACAATTTGCAGTGCTATATTGTAGAGCTCATCAAATATTGCTAGACCAATAGAAGGTTATCGTAAGTTTGGCTTCTGTATATGTTTAGTCTGGCCGTAATAACTTAATTAGAGCTATTTCGTGCAACTATTGCATCGTATTCTCATTTAATTCAACATTTCCTTAGTCGTGGTTTTAGACATAGCGTAACACCAATCTCGCTCACGAAAAAGGGTTGCGTTATAGTACGACTTATCGGACCATGTCGAGAATGGTCTAGAACAGCCGACGACTATGTCGCCACTCTCCTTTTACCCGTCTGATCCACAAGCTGTTTTCGTCCATAGGATCACCGATTGATCGAAGGTGTTTGCATATCACACCATTCACGCCCTTGTTACGGTTGTGCATGAAAAGCCCAGAAGAACGGGCGTTTGGAGATGCTCGAACCGGCACGCCTGGCGCCAACTATCATGCCACACTGACAATCGCTCGGATCGCTCGTTTTGCCCATGCTAACCCTCAATCAAACGTTTACTAATACTCGACAAGCTGGTAAGTCTGATTGTATGGCACACCGGGCTCACGTGCCATCTTACGCCTTGTGTTGAGCCATTTATGTGACAAAGGCAGAAGTACCCGATAAACTGGCATCTCAGTGTATGTGCCATCTTCTTTTGGTGCTAATTCAATGGATTAGCCACCAGATTCTCTTTAATTTGGATATTTATTTTGTTTGATTTCGTTTGTGCTTTGTTTGCTTCACGTAGATATTAGCTGTCCACCACGCCAATTTTCCACTGGATTGCGTATTATGCTGCGTAGAGTACAAGCCAAGAGCAAAGTAAAACCAAGAGAGAGAGAGAAAATAATTAAAACGTAAGAAACAAAACAAAATAAAATAAAAATCTGCTGAAGAGGTGGGGATAGACAGTGGGTGTTAAAGTTAATTTTTTACCGAAGCAAATATGTTGGCGAAAGCACGTAACAGCAAGAGATATGCAATTTAGTTTCTAACTTACGAAGCGGTTGGAGAAGTAGGATCACAAAAATAAAACTAAAAAAAAAAAAAAAAAAAAAAAAAAAAAACAGAGGGAAAAATCTGTTCCGAAAACCAGAGACGTCGCCAAGGGAATGCGAGGATAGGCTGTGAAAATTTTCTCGCCCACCCAGTTCAAGATTTGCCATTTTTAAATTTTTTTTAACTTTAAATTACAGTCTGTACTTCGCCAAGTAATAACGAGCCTCATGTTTTTCATTGTGCAGCCGTTCGCCCCCCCCCCCCCCTCAGAAAGTGCGTTGTTTACTTCACCGTAGAAAGTTTATCAAAATAGCATCCGCAGGGCCATGAAAATTCAGTTATTCTCCACTCTTCCAAATCCTTAGTTTAAGCCTGTTTTTATGTTAATATGGCCAGGGGCAAATGAGGAGGGTGGATAGTAATTCACAGAAGGAAGTCATTACTAATTGTTCTGCTGTTTATTTGTGCTACTAAGTAAAAGATTCCAACACGGAAAGTGGAGTCTAAAGCCATACCAGTGTAAGCCTGTTCCGGGACAGTGAGAGAGCAGGGCGTGGCTGACGACTGCTTTCGAGGAGATGAGTGCAAGACAAGGTTGCTGACTTGAAGGAAGGGAGTTAACGAGGGGGGAAGGTATCGTGTCTGGGTGTATCCACGAAAAAATTTGCTTTCAGGCATTTCTCTTAGGCATAAAATTTTCTTTTACTCAATACGTGCAAGTGGTGCTGGTGACAGTGTGTTACGTTTATTACACGGGTATGTAACTCTTCAGGTTTTACTAATTTTATTAAAATGGATAGACGGAACATAAACAAAAAAGGATCCCAAATTTAGTATGTATACCAGTAGGGGAGGGGTTGCACAAATTCCTTTGTAGCCTATTGTAAAAAGTATTAAAAAATCTTTCTTTCGGTGTTCGGCAAATAAAGTTGCTATCAAACTTGCTCCAGAAAAAATAAATAATACTTGCCCACGTGTCGCTCATCCTGATTTCAAAGTCTAACGACGGCCCTGCCAAAAACAGAGCGGTCGAGTTAGCCAATCCGTGAGTAATTTCTGATTCTTGATGCGACAGGTGTACGTGTAGCTGAGTTCGATTCCCACGGCAACAAGCAATCCTTGTTTCTTAAAATGATCAGTCTACTCTTCAAGACTGAATGACTCATTCGAGAAATCTCAGTAATTCTCGCCAATTGCAGTCAGTTTTTATATTCAACACTCATTTACTGATTTGGAAGCCACAACTGAGTTTTCTACTCTTTAGTGACTGTATCGCATCACAATATTCACATCAATGCTTCGAATCACCAGAGAAAACCACTCACTCGACACCCATTCTGACGTATACTCCAATTTAACCTTCCTTTTTCTTTTCTGTCTTCTTAAGTAAATTTTAATTTATTCTCGTTAAGCGTTTTGCAGTCGAAACGCTACATTTTTTCGCTCGACGAATTTGTGCTTTGGCAACTCTGGCAGCAGGTCAAAGTGCAATTATGTAGTCGAAAGAAAAAGATAAGAACGAATGTGATCAGTCTTCAAGAGGCTATGTTTTTATTCTACTTCGAAAAGCAATGAATTTATTCGTCTTAGAGGCATTGTGATTATCCGTCTTAAAAGCAATGTAATTATCCGTCTTCGAGGCAATGTTATCTTAGTGGTCGGAAAGCAATCTTAACTCAGGTAGGTTGTTATCAACAAATGTATTAGGCTATGTTTCTTGATGTATGTTATTGAAGTCACGTTGATGATTTGACGTTCAAAATGACTTCCATGCGTAACCAGTCTTAGTCAACCTTTGATGCTGTGTAAATAACGATATACTGTATAATTAATCAGCGAAGGACATACCTGTGTTAAAGTATTCAAATGATTTAGTTAAAGTTGCTATATTCTGTTACCAATCTGTTACATGTGGTGTGTCATAACTATACTCCGTCTTGACGAACGTGAAATAAAAGACTGAAACCTATAAGTAAGATTTCTTTGACATTTTGCTGGCTGTTATGGTTTCTAATGTTTAATTAGTTGATTCTTGTTAGTTAAGTAGCAACTGTGACGAATTTAAGCTATCCGGGATTCAACTAAAGCGATTCAGCTAAGATAATTCAGTAATTTACTTCAGCAGGCTTTAAGCTTTAGCCTAAAATCAGATTAGTGCTTTACAGTGAAGTTTATGTTGGGGTATTATTATATTGAACCATAAGCAATTATCAAATAAAACAAATATTACTCCACAAAAAAAAACTATTATCCCACACCATGTTTAGTGAATAATAGTACATACTCGTATGCCTTTTATGTTTCACGCGGCATGACAGCTTGCTGTTTCGTCTAATAGGCAATCAGACAATTTATCATCATTCGCATATACAAAATGTGGGGATGAAGAACACAAAATCTCCTAAAGTTTTGACCGTCCTCCTCCTATTTGAGAGGCGGATGATGACGATTTGAAATGAATGCTACTTTATCAACACCCAAAGGGCAGGGGCGAAAGCAATTCGTTTGTTATCTTCGTGTAGTGTGATGTACTTGCGTTAAATCTATAGTTGCTCAGTGTAAAGTAATAATTACACTTTCCCATGTTAAGGCCTATGTGGAAACGTAAAGGAAGAATTGCTAGTCCTCAGAACCGCCCCTCGTTAGTCTACTTTTAAAGTGGATGCATATATCTTGCCAAACAATAGAAGCATGACTGTGGTATTACGGGCAGGTGTTCGCGCCGTGTTCGATATAACGATCACAGGTAGAGTAAGCGATTCGTGGGTGAAACATCCGGTTTCCTTTCCCAGAAGAACACCCCTTAAGCTTTCCTTAAGAAGTCAGAGTTTATTTTGGAAGTACATACATGAAATTAATATTTAATTCAGTGAAACACGAAAGCTATAATAATAAGAATTTTTCAGCCTTAGTTCCTAACACTGGGACTAGAAAACAAAAGGAAAAGAAAGCTAACGGATATCATCTAATCAGATGGTGACGTCATGCCATTTTTTGGCTATAAGCAAGCGTGATGTCATAAGCTGGTATTGCTCCTAAGAGCCATTGTTGGTTAGCAAACTGAAGGGCTTTCGTTTTCTTTCTGTTTTCTCTCGTGACTCCAACCAACACACATGATTCGATCAAATCACGAGCTTGCGCAGGAGGTGATCTTGAAAGGTGTCTCGATTTTGATGTTTATTTTCTTCTCTCAATTTGCCAGTGCGTGGTTTATGCTACAGATGCCTTCTTATTCCACCAATTTTCATTCCACACAACTACGCTAAGAACCTATTACTTCCTTTGGAGTAAGTCTTTCGGCTCAGCACCTTTTTATGACCTTTCTTCTTTCGTTCTTTCTTTCTTTTTTCACTTTCCAAAAAGCAGCTGCGGTTAAGCTTATCTTTTGCATAGTTTTAATTTTAATAGTTTTGCTAATGTAAAAACAAAGAAATACTACAGATTTTTGAAATTTAAATTTCCCTTCGTCTCCCAGATAGAAGTCTTGGGCGCAGACATTTGGCTCTTCGTACTTCTAACTTGTGTTTGAATCACGAGTAAGAATTGATTCTTGCGTAAGTTCTTACTGTAGTTACTCTCTCTCTCTTCCCTGGAGGAACCAGTATTCCTACATTAGGGACAGCCCATTCTTCCCAACCTTACATACTCATGAGGATTGTTAAAAATATAAACAAAGAGGGAGGACTAAATATCAAGGCGGTGATTGCATCAGGCATCAAATACATATTCCATTCGTCATAGGCTGACTATGCATTGGATACCTAATTCAAGTAATGCCTTAACTAAGCAACATACCAAAGATCTAATGTAGTGGACAGCATTTTCAGTTACGATATCTGAAGGAAATACGTACAATGGACTTTCAAAAAGTTCGTGTTCTAACCTACATCTGGTGAATATGAATATTCAGCATTTTTTCTGTCTGTAGTACACATTCCTGTATGTCACCCTATCAATTTTCAATGCTATAGATCCAGTTGTTCTTTTTTCAATTGGAAGTTTAACGACCACCATGAATAACTCAATGGGCTATAAGCCGTCGCCCGTCCCTAATTTAGGGCCATTGGCTCCAGGGAAGGGAGATAACCAGTGCCGTAAGGCAAACACACTATGCACACCATCCATGCCTCACTTGGGACTCGAACACAGACCCATCTCGGACAAATGGTCTGAAACCTGAGTCACCGGGCGCCTTTTGTTCTTTTCTTTCAGAGGATTTTGTGAACTTAACAATAGAGACTATGAAATACCGAAAAAGAACTGTGGGCTGTGATAAAATACCTGTCTTTGAAAGGCATGTCCTGACATGATGGTATGGTGCAGGCATTGGGAGGTAAGGCTCCTGCATATTCCACATTTGTCAAGTGGCACAGAGAATTTTGTTGTGTCAGGGAATCTTGCGACGATGCAGATCGTTCTGAACGACCTGCCACATCCACCTCTGCAGAAAGCATGAACCGAGTGCATAACCTCATGATGCAAGACAGACGAGTGACTGTTCTTTGTAAAGCTGAGTCTGTAGGCACTTCAACAGGCAGTGTCTATTCAATCCTCATGAATTCTTTGATGATGAAAAAGGTCAGTGCCGTTGGGTCTAACTAACGTTGACAAATGAACAAGAGTCAAAGGCCAACCAACGTGCCTCACCGACTTGAACATACTTCGTGCTGATCCAATACATTTCTGGTTCTGTGTTGTTGAATGGGTGAAACATTGTTTCATCACTTTGACCTAGACACTAAAAATACAAAATCTAATACAGAAGCATGCATTTTTCCACTTTCCAAGAAATTCCGTGTTACTCTGTCAGCCGGCAAGATGATGGCATCAGATTTTTGGAATGCAGAAAGGTGATTGACAATCTCGAATAAAACACCATTATCACTAGTACATACTACGCCAACTTCATAACCCAGCTCCCTTCAGCCATCAAGTAAAAGAGGCGTGGAAAACTGAAGAGGTGTGTTTCTTCTTCAAGACAATGCACCAAGTTACAGATTCCAGATTGCGAAGACCGTCATACAGATTGCAGGATTTGAGTTGCTTCAGCACTCTCCCTATTCTCCAGACCTTTCCGTTTGGTGATTTTTATTTGTTTCTCAAGCTGAAGGAAAACATCCGTGGGAAGCGTTTTGTCTCAGGCTCTGAGGTGGTCTTAGCTGTGGGTGCGTGGTTGGAAGACCAACATAAATATTTTTTCCACCGTGATCAAGGCAGCAGAGCATCAGTTGGAGAAATGTGTTACAGAGGCTTGGTACTATGTCAAAGAATAAAAAAGGCATAGACACAGCTTTTCTGTATACCTTGGAATAAGAACTTTCTGAACGACCCTCGAACATGGTTACTTAGAACACTTACTTGTCCGTCTGTGTCCCATACCTATTCAATTTAATATCTGTTTAATTTAAAAGGTTTTGCTGAAATTCGTTTTACAACTTTTAATTCATTAAAACCGTGGGTTTGGAAACTTTTGAATTTTCGAATTCGAAAAGTTTCTGCTAGAGACGGTGATATGGTAAATTTCTTAAACATTTTACTGCTGTGTATTTCGATCGGACTCTTAAATTTACCGGACAGATTCGTTACAACAGAAATATTTGATTATTCTCCCATTGCACTTCCTTTATCAATATTTTTCTAAATTTTAAGTGTTTCATGCCCACTTTGTGACAACGAAAGTGTCGTTACCAACTGTATGGAAGGTCATTTTCAGAAAATGAGCACAAGTCCATTACTGACTGTACTTACAGCTTCCACTATTCCTGCAGCATTGTTAATATCACACTTAGGTGGGGTGCCTGTCTCCTATTTTCTTTCTCCACTCTGTTCAGTCCTGCCTCATCTCATTTTACTTACTGCACATGTGTTATAATTGAATCTTACAGAACGCAATAAATTATAGGTGTCGTTAGAAAGCGGAGACCGCCTTGGTTCGCGATACAAGTAGCGACACGATGCGGCACAATCGATTGTTGTTCAGTGTAATTGCCCGCTAGATGCCACACCATCTCCATATATGGGCGCACAAATCAATTGCACACAGATTTGTTCAGGACTCGTCGTTGGAATCAATATGATTCAGTCCCGCGCTCCACGTACCTTTCTTCTCTCTTCGGACAAAAGAGTAGCCACTCTTGATAGTATCGTGTGATCAAAAGCAACAGGCCGCCCCGGTGGCGCAGTGGTCTAAGGCGTTGGCCTCTGATCATTCGTCCGTAAGGGGTCCGGGTTCGAATCCCGGTCAGGCATGGATGTTGTGTTTGTCTTACGGCACTGGCTCTCTCCCTTTCCTGGAGCCAGTGACCCTAAATTAGGGACGGGCGACTGCTTATAGCCCATTGAGTTGCTCACGGTGGTCGTTAAACCCCCAATCAAAAAAAAAAAAAAAAAAAAAGCAACAGCGTAGTGGATGCCAGGTTCTGCAGCATGCTGAGCCTCCGAGTCCTCTGATTATGTTTCTAGACGGAAAGAAGCGTAGTTTCATAACAGCTGTCACACTTCATCAAATAGTTGTCGAGTGGTCATAAGCGTAGATTTCTGCCTAGTCGTCCTTGCTGAGTTCGAGTCCAGATTAGGTATGGGTGGTGTGTTTGTCTTTCGGCGCTCGCTCTATCCCTTTTCTGGAACAAGTCGCGCTAAATTAGGGACCGGCTATTGCTTATAGACCATAGAGTTGCTCGTGGTGGTCGTTAAACTCCGAAACAAACATAAAAACAAATCATGAAATAGTGGCGAACTTTACAGTTCCTTGCGGATCAAACAGACTGTTGTCACATTTATTTCCCGCCCTTGCGGTATTTAGCCCTTCGGAACTTTTGTTGTACGTACCTTCTAAAGGCATTATTCCCTGCAATAATCAACGGCCGTCCCATACTGGCCCTCATGTTTAACACGTATAATTTGACCCCGCGATCGGGCCATTCTGATACAGTTAATGGAATAAAGGCGATTGTGTCATCCTGGCGTCTGCTACATGTCGTCGTCACTATCAGTTCTTGTTAGTAATTCGCAGTTTTCATTAATCCGGTACAGCTCCTGAAGCGTTGAGCTCGGTCTTGTTTTTCTCCCCGTAACTGATGCAACACAATAACTGGGGCCATGAAACGTGGTTTTCTTTTCCTATATCCCTGTCCTAAGCTTGTACGCTGATTTTCATGAGAATACATCCATTGCTTACAGGTAAAGTAACTTGGATTTAAGAGCGTGTATTAGCATTCATTTTTGGAATTTCCACAAACTGCCCTGATAACAGTATGATATTTGGCATTAAAATTACTTACCCTCCCATTTAAGAGACTTTTGAATTTATTTTCATTTATTTTACTTCTTACAGACCTGTAGCACATCACGAAACATTTGTGTTCCTGAATTTCCGAAATGCTTTTAAAATTTGCTTCTAGCAGATGGTGAAAAGGAAATCTCAGAAGATGCACTGGGATTGCTGAAATTTATGTTGAATAACATGATTAAGACATTGTCAGATATGTATGAAGTGCTACTTCCTAACTGCGGAAGCTAAACATTTTGATGTTAGTTAGTACTAGGTGCCAGTATTGGTTAAACGATATCGATCATTTTTGTCTGTAAACATTTCCGGCGGTAAATTTTAGGTGTAAATTTTTGGCTGCGAACATACATGTTTTCAGTGTTCATCCATCGTTTGGCGTTGATTTAATGTTTGCTACCTGGAAAATTACAAATCCTTGTGTTCACTTCTTTTGTCGTAATAAACGATATATCAGAATGCGACTCAGAAGCTGTCTTTCTTACGTTAGATCCGTACTTCCATGATCAAGCAGCGTACATCACTATGTTTTCCCTCAAGATGGACAGCTGTTCTTCTGTTTCAGCCCTCCGAGAAAACAAAAAGACAAATCAGGAATGTAGTTATTCGCGTTGCAAAAGCACCAAACTTCCACACCTACCTAGTTTACGTGTACATAATTTGCACCGTGTATGATGCAGTACAAATGAAAATGTGATGATAACAACTGTGGTGTCGTCATGCTCTTCTGTAATCCGTCTTATGTTGCGTTGGTTTTCAGGAAAAAAAGGTTTGCTTAGGAACGTTTACTTGATTTGTCTTCTGTAATATAACCAGAACCGTGGAGAGCGAGCTCGGGCTCCAGTGCAATATGCTCCCCCCCCCCACCTCGGCTTCTCCACTAACCACATAATCCATATTTCCGTTTCCTCACCTACCACCCACCCACCATTCCCCTAATTCCCGACAACCCGACCGGTTGCAACTCTTCAATCTTTTTTTGGCGGTGGATAATTTTTCATATTCTCCCCTCCGCACATCAGTGATATGTCGTTGCAAATAAACAGTGGTCAAAATTATGATCGGAGTTTCAAGGTTAAGTTTTTTTTTAAATTAAAGTAAAATTAAATTAAAAAGAAATTTTAAAAAATAACATGTTTTAATGTGCATTGTAGTAGTAGTAGTACATGTAAATCAAATATTGTATATATTTGCAAAATTTTATTTTAAAAACACTTTCGAAACAACACTTTTATTTTTTTTATTGTATTTAAAGCAAGTTTTGAAATTATTACATTTTGTACACATTTATGACATACATTTACGCATTTTTACGCGTATTTTACGCGTCACATAGAAAATATTTTTTTAAGCGTAACTTCCCAACCCTGGTGACGGTATAGCTTGAAAAATATTCCGACACCATAAAATAATAATTAGAAAAAATTGCTTTAGAAACGGGCTCTGGGCCCCCTTAGGGGCCCGGGCCCGTGTCTAAAGTAATTTTTCCCCCTCGTCAGGCCTGAATATAATAACAACTTCATCGGCACAGCCAGAGCGTCCACCGATTACGCAGTGTTAGTGTCGCCAGGGAAGGGAGCGAATCACATGAATGCAACGATCATGTCTTACACAAGGAATCAGTCATCTTGACAGCTTGGCCACAGAAGCTGTTTCGATAGGAAAATAATGCAGAAGCAATAATGCTTTTGAGCACAATATTCCGAATTCATAGAATTTTACTAGTTTTTCTGTTATGGGTCAAATGAATCGCCGTTCTTTATTGGTTACTTGGGTGTTGCGTTTAATAGGCTAAGACCAAGGTGAATTAGAACTTATAGCTCGAGCCAGGTGAATTAGAACTTATAGCTCGAGCCTCCTCAAACAAATGGAGAATCAGCTGACCCTACAGTAGACTCCCGAATCGTGCTCACTCGTAAGGAGCGTAGGTGAGGGAAGGTGGCGTAACTCTCTAAACACAGTCTGTTTTTGTTTTGTTTTTGAAGGAGAAAGGTCTAGTGAACATTTACATAAAAAAGAAGACAAACCAGATCACGGAACTTTGCTGCTAATGTGGCGCAGTGGTTAAGCATTGGCTTCTGAACATTCGTCCGAGTGGGCTCGTGTTCGAGTTTCTGGTGAGGCTGGGTAGTGTAATTGTCTTTCGGCATTGACTCTCTCCAGGATTCTTCACCGGGACCAGTCGCCATAAATTAGGAACGGGCGACTGCTTATAGCTCTTAGAGTTGTGCTCACAGTGGTCGTTGCCTCCTACTCTGTCTACCCCCAATAAAAAGAATCACACAACTTTCGGTTAAATGCAATCTTATCAGAACAGATTAGTAGAAAAATGTAGTCTTAGTGAAAAAAAATATTTTATGCTGCTGTTCGTTGATTTAATAAATAAATATGTATAGCCGAGTGTGACATAAAACCAGTTGAACAACTATGAATAGGCTTATTTTGAAAGTAAAAAAGGATATATATATATATATATATATATGCATTCTTTCCTTTTCTCAGGGCGGATTAGAAGAACGCCCGGTGGTTCGGAAGCAAAACACGCCAATCAACACTCAAATTACTTCCATTAGCGTCATTTCGAGAATAAAGTATTACTTGCACATATTTTGTTCAAGTGAGATGAAATTTTTTATCTGAAAAAAATGGTTGATCACATGTAATGATATCCAGTTTCATCCGAGCTCATTGTGACAGCAGTCCAAAAATATTGCGTTATTTACTTTCTCTCTCTCAAAACACAAGGCAGACAAGTCATTGGACTTTTAAGTGCCGAATATCATGTGTGCTCCAACCCCTCATTTGCGCCATCTTCAAAATCATCCTTACTCAGACTTGCACCGCAGATACTACCCCTCCCTTCCCCCATCCACTGTTTACTGGCTTTTCCGACGTCAATTAAGGCAGAAGCAGAATAAAAAAAGGTTTTCTTGTGATCGAGAATTAATCTTTCCTGCCTCTGGCTACTCAGGGGTTGATTTTCGAGAGCAAGTGTGAATAGTTTATTTCGGCTTCTGCAGACATTAGTTACTGGAACGTCTCACGTGCCCCAGTAGTCTTTCTGCTTCATAACCGTCGTGATTATTTTCTTTGACGTTGAGCACGAAAACAAACAAGAACAGAAAAAAAAAGGATTATCAAGTGCTTTCTTGGTGGTTGTAGGCTTGAACCACCAACATGCTGAGCAGTAATTCAAAATTCAGACCACCACTGAGCAGAAATTCAAAAGTTTTTAGTATACTTCGTCGCACAGCATTCAATTTTTCGTTCCTAAATGGCAGAGCTACAGAAGACACAATGAAACCCCTACAGAAGACACAATGAAACCATTCTTAATATTATCGTCATTAACAAATAATAAGAAAGTACTTAGGCTAAAACAGAAAAGAAGCGAAAAATAAAAATAATAATGTAGTTACAAGTCATGGGTTTAATATTTTACTGCTACATGTAGCATTATATGCTTACTGTATATTCATCATCAGCAGCAGCAGCAGTCTTTACCAATCCACTGTTGGATGAAGATCTCCCCAAGTTTCTTCCACAACTTTCTGTCTTGAGCCAGTCTCCTACATGTCACTATGACATGTTTCCGAATTCCATGCCCCCAGTCTGCCACATGGTCTTCTTCTGAATCTTTTCCTGTCCCTTGGAATCCAGTCTAGTATTTCAGTCGTCCAACCGTATTCAGTTCTTTTAGCAATATGTCTAGCCCATTACATTTCAGGAATTTTACCTTGATCATGTCATCAACTCTTGTAATTTTCCTGATCCATGAGTTCCTCTTCCTGTCCTTCCTGGTTATGCCAAGCATGCGTCTCTCCATACTTCTCTCGGTAGTTTGCAGATTTGAGGTACATGTCATTGATCTGTATGTAAGAACTGGAAGGATGCTTTGATCACTTTTCTTTTGAGACACAATGGTATATTGCTCTTGAAAATTGTACTGTTTCTTCCAAATGCCCTTCAACCAAGTTTTATACGCCTATTAATTTCTTCTTCGATGTGGCCCTTGTTTGATATCTATTTTTCAAGGTAAATATAGGCATCGGTTACTTCTAGAATTGCTCCGTCAATCGCTAAATCTTTAGTTCTTGAAAAAGCACTGTACATCAATTTCGTTTTATGTAAGTTCATTTTTAAGCACACTTCTTTACTCTTATCAGCAAGTTCTTGGACAGCTCTGAGGGGGTACTTGCAAAAATGACTATGTCGTCAGCTAAACCAAGGTGAGTAAAATAATCTCCATTAATTTTTATCCCCTTGTCTTCCCAGTTCAATGATTGAAAAACATTCAGCAATGTGGCATTGAAGAGCTTGGAAAATATGGTGTCGCCTTGTCGTCTGCGATAAAACGAGAAAAATAAAAAACATAAAGATGTGATATAATTGGTTGAATATTTATTGAAAGGAGGGACACATGTTATTAATTAAAGCATTAGGATTTATTTATGAGAGGATAAAATAAAACTAGAATCAAATATTTACTGTAAGAAATGAGATATTGGTCAGAATAAATTGGAAAAAGTAATGAGCATTCAAAATCAAGAACACATGGACTGAAAAACTAAAACCCTGTTAAATAATTAATGTGAAGTGACTCAGCAATTGCGAAAACAAGAGGAAGAGCAAATGTGACAAAGGTGGTGAAAAAAGAATCCAGCAGCATCTAATTTGTAACCCAACATATATAGCATCTGCATATGAGGAATGCTGAATGAATACAGAATTAATGAAATGAAGGGAATAACTGAAGAAAAAAGCAACATACTAGATGCTTCTGTAACGCGCCTTTTAAGTTACTCAACAGGAACAAGTTCCAGAATGTGATGGATATGCTAGAAATAAATTATGGTAGGCAGATAAGACAGGCAGATAAGAAAGAGCAATATTAATGAGCAGAGAAGTGGGAAGAGAATTTGCTGATCACAGAATATGCTAAGGTTGAACAGGTTTTGCAGTTAGTTCAGATGTATTGAGTTATAACCACCAAAAAGTCAAAAAAATAGACGACGAAGTAAAAATGCTGAACATGACATATCAGCAGTGGTAAAAATAATGCGGAGCAGACACTGATGATTTTTAATGAAAAGACTAATCAAGGGTTTATGTGAGACTACCAAGAATTTGCGATGTACCTACCTCAGAGGTGACGCACATATCAAAATGGAAGTTGCAACGATAAGCCTTTGTGGGTGGAGTTTGGTCGGTAGAATGTACGACTTCGGAGTGGGAAGATGTGGTCTCGAATCCCATCACTGGCAGAAAAGAGTGATTCGCTATAAATTTCACTGTACAGAAGTGCAGAAATTTATGTTATGAAGTGAAGATGAGCGGCCTTCCTTAATATGATTGACCAATAACTGCTTATAAGCTATTTACTGCCCACTTTTGCGTTTCATACTTGTGATTCTAATTTGTTTTTCACGTCAAACAAATTGTAATAATTTGTCGCGTGAAAAACAACTCTTATGTTAATATCAACAGAAATGTTGCTGTTCATTTTTACACATATATTCAAAAGCGTTCTGGAGAGTATTTTTATCGCAAGTTATTACCCATGTAAAGGAAACACAACTTGTCAATGCAGATTCTCTACAGGGAAGCTCAGTTGTCTCTTACCTGCATGTACAGTTCAGTCGTCTCTGAGCGCATTTGGAAGGTCGTTTGACGGCAGTTCTCCCGATTTTCATTTCTGATATCTCAACGAAAGTCTTCAGCCGGACATTGAAATTGAAAGTCTTTAGAAAACCTGTCTTTGCCCTTCATATCCGTTTCACATCTTTCATTGAAGATATAAGGAACTCTTCTTAATATGGACGATATTTTACCTGTGTTAATTCTAGTTCGTCTTTCTTTACGGTACGATTCATATATTTGCGTAGATGTACCCCCAAATTCCAGTACTGTGCAAAATAGCTTTTCGTTACATTTGATTTTCATGATTATTTTTGAGTGTTCAGCAATTATTCCACCACTTACTAAGAAACAAGTATTAATGGCCCAAAATGTATATGTTGGATGACTAAATAAACCGAGGAATACAGTCACTCAGCACATTTGTATTATGACTCCAGTTAAGGCAAATGTCTCGCTGATCTCTTTGTCAACTTATTCATCCCCTCTATTACATTGGAACCCCGAGAATTTCTTACCAGATTCATCGCATTACTGCCGGTCATTTGTTTTGTCTTTCGTGATTTATTCCTCCCTCGTTCCCGGAAATTAACAAGACGTGTATATTTACCATAAAAATGTGAAAATCATTGCTCACAGGTGATGTAATTGTTAGAATAACAGTTGCATGTAAAAACTGCGCTTAAGGTATATTGGACCATAAATTTTTTTCAAAGCACTCAAACTGATCATCACATATTTATTATGTTTAAAAACTGCGTGAGCTTAAATATGCCAGATGCGTTTCTCTGTCTTAGAAATTCTGTTTCTGAATTTGATAAAATTCAGTAAAGGCAGACATGTAGTTGGACAATATATTTTGAAGTTTCACCCACGATGAGGAAGTGTAATCGTTACCTGTGTGTGTGTGTGTGTGTGTGTGTGTGTGTGCTCCAACAACTGGTCTCGAAAGTTTGAGGTTCTACATTCTTGCAATTAATAAATATCTGTTTTAACTGATAATACACCTCTGTGCTTTCAGATAGCAACGTGTATTCATTTCCGTAGACATAATGTGAAGGTGTATCTAGACATAATATAAGTTTGTTAAAACGCAGTTGTTTTGCATCGGATGGAAAAAGACACAACTCAGATTTTTTAGTTCTTTTTGTCTGACAGTCTGCACGTGCGTATGTTTGTCGTACTGGAAAAATTGTGTTTTTGTCTGAGAGATATAATATGTGGGTGGTCTTACTGAAATGACCACTCAATGTATGTAAGGATGTGTAAGAATTAAATATATAAAATTACTAAAATGTGTAAGATGTTTTGACATTGCATGTTCAAATATTTATTTCACCCTCATGAAAACATGAAGTTTTAATTCGTGTTTTCTTTTTTCAGCTTTGACCGACATGTTCCTAGGGGTCATACTATGGATTAGCCTTTTCACAACGGTAAGTTCTTAAAGATTTATCTCCATGTAATTTATCCTTTTTTTTTTTTTTTTGCCCTTGTTATTTTAGTGCTTTGGTGTAAAGATTGCAAGATTGCTATAAATTTTCGGAAACTGCTGCTCATATTACTATATATTTCTTGTGTAGTTTTTCAGTTATCTTTATATCTTTATTTAGAAAAAATAATATTTTAAGTTTGAAATTTGTAGTATGGTATTTTGGCAATCATAATATACATTATTCCCTGTCCCCAGTTTCTCCTTTTTTTTCCTTTTGTTTAAAAGTGAGTTAGAAATGTTTCTATGCAACTCAACACATAAAAGTTAGAGGTTAAGTGTTTGAGAGTTCAGCATTTTTAAATACTTATAACTGATCATTTTATACTATTTTATTTACCGTGTTTAGCATTCGTAAAATGTACTGTATTTTAAATGAAAAAAGAATCTTATTCTGAAATCGCTGATAACATCTGGTTGCTAGGTTGTGAATGAGTGGGTTCACCACAAACTACGTTGGTGCTCAAAATTAAAGGGTAATTTATAAATTCGTGTGTAACTCAATGTATTTATGAGGAAATTCAATGAAATTTGGTAAGAGGTTTATTATTATATTACTTACCTAACTCAAGCAGAAGAAAATCATAATCTTATAATTTGCATGAGTTAATATCATAATCTTCTAATTTAGATCAAAGAGCAGTCCGTGGAACAATATTTATAGCCTTTTGCTTAAGACTTGGTATTATAACATGGAATGTTATCACCCCTGACAGCCATTCATTTCAAGCAACGGCTCCTCACGTATGATGGTATTGATGAGGTCATGAGGGATTACAGAATACTTCTCAGCAGGAGGTGTTCTGAGTTCTTGAAGTGTTCTGGCAGGGGGTGGCGAGCTACACTGCATCTACCTAAATCTCCCATAAATGAATAAATGATCAACGGGTTTGAGGCCATAGAATCTGGGTGAGCACCCCATTCAGCGAAATCTTCCCCTTCGAGAAAATCGTCGACCAAATAAGCTCGATGAGGTTGGGTAGTATCATTCATAAGAATAAAAGCTGGGCTAACGGCTCACCCGAATGGCCTAATACATGGATGTAGGATCTAGACTCTGAAAGATGGGAAGGTCTGTACGCCCGTTCACCATGATTCCTGCCCAGACCATCACACCACCACCACCAGATGTTAGGAGGACTGTTGCGGATCCCCGGTTCTCTTCAAACGTCAATACTTAAGCTACATCGTACCTCATCTGTGAAAAGAACATTTGCCCATTGGTTGGGACTCCAAGTCTGATGTTGGTGACTCCACATTAAGTGAGATCGCCGGTTGGCTGAAGTTAGAAGCACAAAAATAACTGATCTGCTGGCATAAAGGTATTCCTCACAAAGTCTTCTATAAACAGTATGTCTTGAAACCTTCGTTCATGTAGCTCCAAAGAGACTGGCTTAGCAGACATCTCTCTGTTCTGTTAGGTAGTCAGACACATATAGCGATTGTCTGTAGCAGTTGTGGCTCTAGAACATCTGTCTCTTGAAACTGTCTCCCGAGCTTTAACAGGACATTTTGTGGAACTTTCAATGGTCTGGAACCTTCCCTCTGGAACTAATTTGCTTCCATCATACTAACCGCTCTCCACCGCTGAAAATCATCCATACGATGTCTGAAATAGACAGCTCGATGTGCCAGTGAAATGAAAGCAAGTGTTGCTTATAGAACAGCTACAGGATGCAACAAACCCGTGCGTCTATTTAACGCAATCCTAATTTGCAGATTCCACCTTACTTGCGCCAAATGTAAGTACGGGAGAGACTCTTCGGCGTAGCGAACTGTGCATGTTCAGCAATTTTTGTGCATTATTTTACATACATCGGCAGCTATATACGTTTTTGTATATTATCCTTGAATTTTGAGCACCAGTGTAGTTAACATCACATTTCAGATCGCGCCTGAAAAACGTATTTCTCCTGATTCATTTTACTGTTTAATTATTTCTACTACTTGCGACGTAAAAAGACTACTTTCACCGACGATACTGGGCACTTTTGTTTCATAATTGATCGTTTCTTTTTGGTCGCATTAACATTAACTCTTTCCTCTGATTTCAAGTTTTGGCTTTTTACCGTATCTTTATCCGACGAACACTGAGAATAAGAAGTACTACAGTGATTGCCGCCCCGGTGGCGTATTTGGTCTAAGCGCAGGCTTATGACCATTTGTCCGATAAAGGTCCGGGTTCGAATACCGGTGGCCGCCCCGGTGGCGCAGTGGTCTAAGGCGTTGGCCACTGATCATTCGTCCGTAGGGGGTCCGGGTTCGAATCCCGGTCAGGCATGGATGTTGTGTTTGTCTTACGGCACTGGCTCTCTCCCTTCCCTGGAACCAGTGACCCTAAATTAGGGACGGGCGACTGCTTATAGCCCATTGAGTTGCTCACGGTGGTCGTAAAACCTCCACTCAAAAAAAAAAAAAAAAAAAAAAAAAATCAAAGAATACCGGTGGTCGCCGCCGTGGCGCAGTGGTCTAAGCGCTGGCTTATGACCATTCGTCCGAAAACAGTCCGGGTTCGAATCCCGGTCAGGCATGGATGTTATGGTTGTCCTACGGCACTGGCTCTCTCCCTTCCCTGGAACCAGTGACCCTAAATTAGGGACAGGTGACTGCTTATAGCCCATTCAGTTGCTCACGGTGGTCGTTAAACCTTCAATCAAAAAAAAAAAAATATCGGTGAGGCATGGATATTGTGACTGTTTTACGGCAGTGGCTGTCTCCCTTCCCTGGAACCAGAGGCCCTAATTTAGGAACAGGGGAGTGCTTATAGCCCACTGAGTTGCTCACGGTGGTCGTTAAACCTTCAATTTAAAAGAAATAACGGCGGTGTTTCCGTGACGTTGTTTTCCGCATGCCATCTAATGAGAGAATAAAAAGACCTTTCTTTTAGCCTGTCATATATAAAGATAAAACCGCGAACGGGAGATGTATAAAACACACCTCCCTTCGCTCCTCTCATCCAAGTAGCATATGATATGAATATTATATTTCCGGACTAACTGGCGTTTATCGACGAATGTTCAATAAGAAATCCACGGTATTTCAGTGGGAAGACGCATTCAAAATGTAATAAATTTTGAAACACTTGTTTTTACATGAGAAATTTATGGAGAAGGGAAATCATGTGACACAGCAAATTTAATCCAAAACATCTCAGCTGAAAGTCAGTCAGTCATCAGATTGCACACATATGAGGACAAAAATGTTGAGTCAGATTGCTCGACTGTTCATTATAGATTTTTTTAGGACTTTGGAGAAATAATTTAATTTTGCCCCGGCGAATTTGTTCGATTTTTAAGTACATATGTGTAGTGTTTTTTCTCTGGACTTTAATTTTACTGAGAAGAAAATTTCCTTTTTCTGGTGAAAGGAATCCATGATATTCCAGAATCTAAGTTCTTGATATATTCCAGAATCTAAGTTCTATAAGTACAAAAGTGAAAATCTTGTTTCTTAGATAAATTTTTCCTCTTTAGGGTGTTATTCTAATGAAATCGCTATTTAAAAATTTTTAGAGATCATAGTCTCTTTTTGTAGACAAAAGATTACAGAGATTTAATTTTTTTGTCTGCCAACCCTATTTGTACACTATTAAGAGTACGTCTCACATGCAGTGTACATTAATTATTAGTGAGGTATTTGGTTGCTTCAATTTTTGCCACCACTGCCTTTAATTCCTATTTCAATCTTTCGGAACGTTGTTAATTTGCGAATTGCCAGGATCACACACCACTTTGAACTGGTATCTTCTTTTCTTAAGCTCGAAGGGATAATACACATATTCAAAAAATACAGATCTTAAGCCAGAGCGATTTTTCTTGTTCGACACCATTGCGCGAATTCGTTGTTGCGTGAAAACAAGGACGGATTTTTTACCCTACATGATGTCGAAAAGAAAAGATTTGCTTTTTCTTTGTGTAGACGCTGTTAGAGGAGACGAACGAATTCCTTAAACTTTGCCAACAGAGGGGGTATTTGATAAATAATCTTAGATTCTATTCCGCTAAATGTGGGAGTGCATTTTCTGTAACTCGAGGTGTCTCCGTTGTCCTACAGCTTGTTACTAGAGAATTATTGTGCGCATTGAACAAGAAAGCATTAAGAAGCTTTGATTGTCGTACTGTGTGTGAATGATGTTCATGATGAGATTTATTGGATAACAATGTGCTGTAGGACTGGTTCGTGATGACCTAAATGCTTGCTCGTGTCTTCAGTCGCCTTTCAGTTCTGACAGCGTCCAAGAGACATCCTTATTACATTGTTGTTCTTTACCTCTGGCAGGGCTGAGCTGCAAAGTAACCGATCCTAAATATATATATAAACTCGCGAATCTAGTTCATGAATTTGAAATTTACGAGCTGAGTTCTTGCAAGGAGAGTAGAGCGCTTTAATCAGATAAACCGATCTATTCGAAGCTTGATGCAAAGTAGGCATGTTAGCTTTATTCTAGATTTTTTTTTATTGGAGGTTTAACGACCACCGTGAGCAACTCAATGGGCTATAAGCAGTCGCCCGTCCCTAATTTAGGGTCACTGGTTCCAGGGAAGGTATAACGAAGTAAATTCCTCCGTCATTTTTGGTCTACGCCGGGATTCGAACCCGAGGGCGCTTATTCCGGAACAAGTCGCTCTACCACCTGAGCTACGCAGACGATTATTCTGATTCCTATCTGCCTTTATGTCGTGTGCGTCCTACTGGCAGGTACGTCACATCTCCCCCCCCCGAAAGAGGGCCGGGGGCATGGCCCACGGGTCAGCCGTGGCCATGAATCGTTGCAGGCAGCCATCCACTGTAGAACGTGCACTTGAGAACTCCCAGTCAATCTGCTGTGTGGAATGCAACATCACACATTTTTTATTTTTCGAAGCGCTGGAGAAGGAATTCTCTGATTTTTCCTGTCTCGCGGTGTGGAAATAACATCACACCAATGCGAGATTTTGAACGGCCGGGTCATCCGGATAGTTCGGGCGCCATTATAACGAAGTAAATTTCTCCGTCATTTTTGGCCTACGCCGGGATTCGAACCCGAGGCCGCTTATTCCGGAACAAGTCGCTCTACCAACTGAGCTACGCAGACGATTATTCTGATTCCTATCTGCCTTTATGTCGTGTGCGTCCTACTGGCAGGTACGTCACAAAGGGAGAGAGCCAGTGCCGTAAGACAAACACAACATCCATGCCTCACCGGGATTCGAACCCGGACCCCTTTCGGACGAATGATCAGAGGTATTCCAGAATTAAAAGACACTTTAAAAATGTTATATAAATTATGCACACCATAACTGTATCTTTATATCTTTTTAGTGATACAGCATTTCTACAAGGAAGTTGTCGATTCTAAAAATTCATATTTTAGTATCAATCACTGTCTGTACCTCTAACTTCATCCAATAACTTCGAAAACTCGTCAATATGTAAAATCAGTAATAAATTCTTGCAAATCCAGATTTCCTTATGGGGGCAAGTAGGAGAATGGAAAGCATGATGGCAATAAGAATTTTGATTTCTGACAACTCAAGTACTTTTCCAAGATGCGTTTTTGCCCGAACTATGCGTCTGCGATATGCCTTGCTGCATATTTTATGCTATTAGAACTGCATTCTGCAATGATTTGTACAGCATCTTTGGTGAGCAAAAAGCAAATTCAGGATGGATGATCAGTGGCTAAGCGGATGTTATACAAATCGGAAGAAATAGAAAAATTGGAGCTCCACCGCATCAAAAAGTGATTCTAATTTATTTAGAAGACCTTCTGGATAATTTCTACGGAGAACACTTAAAACTCGTTGTGTGGCATTTACATTTTGTCTTTATAAAAATAAAACACACGGACAGGAACTGATGAACTAAGAAACTTAATTTAAATATAAATATTTTAATTGACTGGTGTGCGGTATCGCGTCCGCACATCCGACAGCGTTCAAGCAGCTGTGGTACAAGCGCTCCCCAAATGGCGCTGCCGGTCACGTTTTTATTTCTTTGTGGTTTCAAACGTAACAGCGGAACTCTCAGGGTGTGCTAACCGAAATGAGCACCGCTTGCAGTCCCACGTAGCAGAGCAATTCAACGTTGTGATACGAGTTGCTGTTATATTGGGGCTTTTTTGAGGGGGGAGGGGTATGTAATTCAAATAAAACTCGCCGAAGTTTGTCCTAAGGTTTTGCGTGTGTGGCTAAAATTAATTCCCTTATGCAGTATTTTCGTAAAGAGAAGAAGGTTCGTTGATTCATTCAGTTAACAAAACACTGTAAATAATATTTTCAGTTGTAGGAGTGCTGTTTTACCAGCGGACAGCCGAGGTCGTTAAAACAACTGCAATACAAGGCTCTTCAGATGTTTTTATTTCCTTGTGGTTTCAACGCAGAAGCTAAACTTCCCAGGGTGTGCGCCCCCACCCTGGGAAGTCTCTAATCTTTTAATTCACTAGTGAGTCCTTTGGTCACTAGTGAATTACAAGATCTCTTGCCCACCTATTTTACGCCTACGGACGTTGTGTGCCAGTAATTCAAACTTTTGCTAAACGTCTCTGACAAAACGATCTCATTCTTTGCAAAATTCTCACCATTAATAAGCATTTAGTCTGGATTTCGCCAATGTTCAAAATTCGTAATACAAGAAGAAGTGATTATTCTATGAAATACCTATTTTTTTTTAAGAGCAAAAGAATTAGTTCATGACCTTCCAGCGCTAAAATTTCATTAGTATAAAAAAGCGATGAAATTTCGTTATACACTAAGGTAAATTTTGTTCATCAGTCGCTTACGATCCCTCTAAAAGATTGTTATTGTAAAGAAATGTTTGGTGAAGTGACCTTACTATTACCGGTGTACGAATTCCCGTTAAAATATTTTAAACTTCAGTGCATCTAGATAGTAAAAGGAAAAAGTATTTATTTATGTTTCATGCATATGGAGGAACATGAAACGTGATTTGAGAGATCAGATGTCACCAATCGTCACCCAGTTAGAGGCTACTAACCTTTCGCGTGGGTTCTAGTGAGAAGTATTACTGTTGACATTTCCTTAGTTCTAGTAATTTTTCTTAATGAGATCCAATATTCAAAATCAAAATTCAGCGAATCCCAGCCTTTGATGTGCATGGAAACCTGAATATATACAAAGTGGGATATGTTATAGTAAGTATTGTCTAAACCTATTATATCTCTACAATTACAAAAGTGTTCTAAACCTTCATGTTCGTTGGCAATGCACATATGAAATTCCCTTTTAAGAAACGGTGAGTAACGTCAATAAACTGCGCTAAGATCTAAAATTTGCATTATTAAGTGCAGCTCTAGTGCTAAAAATTATTAGATTTAAGTTACCTTGCAAAAATGTTGTTAGGATGAAATTTTCTTTTAGGACGTGACGCCGAGAAGAAAAGTAAACGCAGTTCTGTCCCCAGCTGCAGGCATATTTTCAATACGTATTAATCAGCTTTAAGGGTTTTCAACGTAATTTGATTGAGAAATTAGTGAACATATCAAAAACATGCAGAAAAACAAATCGGTAACTCCAGTTGTAAACATTTAAAGATTTTAATTGCTAAAGATTTACTTACCTAAAAAAATGTTTAGGAATAAAAATTGGCGAATAGCTACGTGATTCATTTAAGGTCAGATATATGCAGCATACAGTAACTTCGGAATTCACAGTTTCCTAAAAAAAAAACACTACGCTGCAGACAATATATGCTTGCAGAAGTTTATGCAATGTACACTGCCGTACCATTAACATCCGGACTCCTGCATGTCTACAAAATAATTTTTATAAACAGAAAATGTAATACTACGTTTTGAAACACCTTTTGCCCTTATGACGTCTTCGCGGAATACCAATGTTTGTAAATGTCCACCGATATGTTCCGCCATTCGGCCTTCGAAGCACTGACTAGTTCAGTTTTGTTTCTTGAGCGATCTTTTCTTCCACGTATCCGACGATTCAATTCGTCCCAGAGATTCTCTGGAGAGTTCAGGTAAGGAAGGTGGGCTGGCCAGCCCAACAATTCGACGCCCATGCCCTCAAACCAAACTGTAGCAATGCAAGCAGTATGACATGATGTGTTGACCTGCTGATAGAAGTGCAAGCTTTTCCCAAAGTATTGCCACAATGTTCGTAATGCATAATTGCTTAGAACGTCTAGGTATTCATGGTTTTGTCCAAAACTACTAATGGGCCCCGAGCCCAAAACAGCTCCAACCATTACGCTGCCTCAACCAAACTCCATGGTCGGAGCAATACAATCTGGAATGTACCTTTCTCCTGGTAACCTCCACACCCAGGAAGAACCTTCAGACTGGTAGACGTGTACACCGTGACTCGTCAGTCCCAAACCCAGTTTTGCATTTGTCTACAGTCTAAGATCGACGTTTCTTACACCACGCTCATCAGCATGTAGCATAAGTCGAAGTGATTAGGGGTCTTGTGGGTGGTTGCTCGACCATGGTAACAAATGCCATGCAGCAAACTGCGCACTGTACTGGTGTTAACAACAGTCCCAATAGTCTCGCTTGAGGTTTGCGTGATTTGAGAAAATGTTGATTTACGTTCTGAGTGGACAGCCCTTTTGCAGAGCTCTCGTGTCACGTTCTGTTAGCTTTGAAGTTTTTCTGGGACGTTTCTTGGCACATTCAGCTTCAGTCAGTTGCCAACTGCATATCAATTCACCAGCCGTCGACCTAGGGATCTTTAGTGCCGTTGAAAATCACGTACGGGGCGATTTCTCATGTGGCACCCTATTATCAATCCGTTCTAAAAATGAGCTAACTTTGCAGTATTTACAGTCGTCCTGTTGTCTCATCATAGCCCTGCAAGCATAGTACTTATAGTTGGGCCTGTGATGTGCTTGCGTAGGACGTAATTAACTATAAATAGAGGGGTGTCGGGGTATAAATGCTAAGGCAGTGTATATAAATTTAATGTCATTTGCTAAACACATTACAAAAATTTGGAAAGTTGAAAGCACAATACTGCTTCTATATTGATACTTGAAAAATGCAGTACATCCCTTAGTCCTATTATTGCTTTAGGTGTTCTGCCGATGACTTGCATGTATGCCTAATGATATTGAGTTTTAGAGTGTTATCAAAATCAAATGGGTGTTTGCATTGGACAAATCAGTTTGACATATGAGAGACACGATATTGTTCTAAGGGAGTCAAATTATGTTGCTAGTACTTTAGGCAGGTTTGATATAAAATTCAGTTTTTCTTTAAGCGCTTCTTTTAATATAGACACTAAGTGTCCACATTATTAGATAAAACCATCATACTGTATCTATGAAAAGGAAGATTCATTATCATTGTAGCCTTTTAAGTAGAAGTTTCGCACGAAAGAATACACTGAAGACAGATTGAACTTAACCTGTGTAAAAACACGGAAAGATAACTTTAGTTATCAATTAACTGGAATCAATGTGAGAGCTCACAGGCTTGAGACTAACTTTTACAGGATAAAGATATTGCCTGTTATTTTGAATAAAAATCAATAAACAGAAATGTTGGTTTCCAAGCACTCTCACATACACAGTCGAGGCACATTGTGACCACCTCCTACTTTTGACGTCAACAGCGCGTAGCCAATGAAAGAAGGCACGTGTCGTGAGCTGGTTTGGAGGGTATATAAGGTGTGCTGTAGGCATTATGAAAGCATAGGGCCGCGGGTGGCCTAGTGATCAGCGTTCGTGACTGCCATGGAGATAACCTCAGGTTCGATCCTGGGCAGGTACGAACGTTCAAACCACTAAATACCCGCCGGTGCGTCGGATGGGCACGTTAAGCCGTCGGACCCCGGGAACTGTAATAAATAAGGGCGTCTTCCTACCTCGCTTCCGTGTCACTTTCCTATCGGGCACTCTAACCCAAATCTCCTAGCTTCCTATTTCTAAGGGTTGTTCAAGACTTGGGGTCAGATACTCCTTTCCTAAAATCCTCTACATATGATCTATGAAAGCATATCACTCGTTGCTGTCATGGATAAAAGGAGCGATTTATCAGATTTGCAAAAAGGGATGATTATCGGCTTTCGGGCCAAGGGTGGCAGTATTTCTGAAACAGCGCAGTTTGTGAACTGTTCGCATTCTTCTGTGGTTCAAGTGTATGGTGATTGGAGAAATGGCATCATTGTGAATAAGCTAGTGGAAACTGAGGAGCATTACGTGCCATTGATGTGAGAATTTAACAAAAAAGTTATGCCCACTTTTGCATTACTTTCGGTACAACCCTCGTACGTCGTGTGCCTTGATTCGTCAGCCCATAGACCGTGATTTATCAGTCCTTTTCCGCTGTTCTAGACCGTAAAACGGACGCTCGATATACTAACTATGTCAAGCGAACTGTGGAGTGATTTGGAACTTGTGGACTGCGGCACGGTCATGAAAACCCTTTCCAATGAGCTCCATGCAAATACTGCAGTTCTTGTAAAACGGGGATACCGGAAGTCCTTATGACATATAAAAGCAGATCTTCTGCCGGACACTGTCGAAGAGTTTTCACCTATCTCTTTAGTCTTCAACGGTCTTTGTCAGTCAATTTTTTGGGACTACTAGTCATTTGCTCTGCCAGCGATGTACTAGTACATCCAACACAGTTGACTTAGCAACGCTCGATCTATTTTCTATCTCTCTTATCGAAAGGCCTCTGATGTGGCATCCTACAATCATACCTCTCTCAAACTCCGTTCGTTCACGTCGTGATATCATGCTGTCAAGTATACTTTCTGTAAGAGCAGTAGCTTCTTCCTATATCATCCCACAATAATTTGCATACCACAATGCGCCGACGGCTTGCGTACTGTGATCCTGGAGGGGTGTTCGGTGTTCCATGACTTTTGTCTGTGTAGTGCAGGGGCTCCGGAACTGCTTTTGAAAACGGAGGCAAGATATCAGGATATGTATTTTTTGGCCAGATCATACAACTTATTCTGCTGTTGTAAAACAAGACGTGATGACGTCATTAGAAAACATGCTGCAGGCAAAGCAATTGTATCGGTAAAATCTAAATTATTATAAAACTTGAGTTTTATACATATGTATTTTATGGGGGAAGAGTTGATATAAAGTATTTTACTCATAATGATGTTAAACTGTATGGATTTGGACACCTCTACAGTCGTATGAATTTCACAAGAACCGTAGCCCTTATACTTCAGCAACAACATAAAGATATATCGCATTCTTGTCACCCCTTTTCCTTCCAGTTTCATTTTTCAATTTTCTTTAAAGAAAAACTGATTTTATTATACTTAAATGAAATCGAAAATGTTCCAGCTCTTATAAAAACACAATGTCCTTCAGGAATCTCAGGCTAACTGGCTAACGAGGCTGATACTTCGTGAGACATTTCTTCTTCTTCTCATGCTGATAACTGGTTCTATATAAGGCTGGTTCTTCTTGGAACTTTTTTCTCACACTGGATAAGGAAGGAGAGTTTAACCGGCGTCTCAGGAATGACATTAGAAAATTCAGAGTTCTAGATTGTCAATAATAAAGACAGAAAATAATATTTTGCTTTATCAGAAGGAATTTTTAATGGCAAGAAATTAAAAAATCCATGTATTTATCCGATTTACGACATAATTAAATAAATAGGAAGAACAGTGAGAGACCAAATGTGGTGTTTGGCCCCGGCACGCAAATGAGTACGGGGGGAGCTGCCCCTCTATCCTCGCGGGTCCGACGCCAATGATGTAGTGCATATAGCGAAACGTTATGGCTTCGTCCGTCTGTCTGTCTAAGAACATCATATCTCCGCTCAGAAAAGTCTAATTGGAAACCTGCGTTTTCGTCGGATAAAGGCAAACGTACATACATATATGGTAATTTCCTCTTTGTTCCTCTGTCCGGTAAGTACTGTTTAAGCGAATTTCATTTTGTAAAGCTGCGATTACGTGATTGAATGGTTTGCTTAACAAAAATATATTTAGCTGCAATAAACCCTTTACTTGTAAGACTTCTAAGATATATGATGTATGGTCACTAGTAAATTTAATTAATAGTATTATTCGGAACACTAAAACTTAGTGATATTGAACCAGTTGTTCGTGCTATGCAATGTGTAGAAATTGCATCCAAAATTCTCATACGTAAAAAAAATGTCGTACTTTGAAATTTTCAATCTTTTCCATGTTGTATTCTCACCTTCGCTTTGTGAACATTTCTTAGCTGGCAGGACATGAGCTGTTTCTCATATAATTATGGGGTTACAGATCTTTATGATCACGAATTTTAAAGTTTATCTTGCTAGCATGCAAAATCTTAAGTAAAACTGGACTAGAATTTACAATTTACAAGTGATGCTATATGCTATAAGATGATCGTTACAAAGCTTGTTTATCTACCGAGATGCGTACTGTTTGCAAAATTGAACTTAGTCAAATTGATAGATCAGGTTTCTAATTTTTTTTCTAGATGTCTATATATGATAAATGAAGTTCAGTTGTGTAGCATAAATTATACATAAACGTGAAACTACGGTTATTAAATTATTCGCTTCACAAGTTATTTTGATCAACATACATTTTAATATAAGTTTTGTTTAATTATTGTCAAAACGGGAAAGTAGGACGGTAATCTACCCCTTCTCCGAAGTTTTTCTGTGGTTTTTAAATAGCCTTAAAGTTAGATTAAAATGTAAAAAAACCCTTAATTCATGTGAATGGCTGCTAATTTGTGGAATGTTTAAAAACAACGCATTGATGACTGAGAAGAGAACGTAGGAAATGTTGCAAGTTTCCTAGTGCAAATGTTTTTCACATGCGAGCATTTTTGATAAATTTATGGCATTTTTTTATATCCGAGAGAGTGCGACGAAACTTAGGTAGCAGCTCTGCTGTTTTTAATTAAACTTATTTCATAAATTATTAAGTGTTTTTGCACACCCACGTGTAGATAATGCACGTGGCTGCATTTTTTGCTTGATTTTTGTAGAGAAAATCCTCATATTCATGCAGCTTCCATATTCTCGTGATACCGTAAAGAACTTCTACATTTTCATTTTGTATACAGATTTTGCCAATTTATACAAGTTTTTTAGGATAGTTCCTTCATGAAAAACCATTTGAAAAGTCCCTGCACTGTGGGTGTGCCGTCTCACACGCACACATAACATATAATATGAAATTGCATGCATTCAGTGGCAGCCGCGTGCAGACAGGTTAACAGAAAGAGAGAGAGAGAGTGTGTGTGCTTGTGATTATTCTCCAAACTGGTTAAAAAGACAATAAGTTTTATCATTTTATTTTGCTTTCAGTTGCATTTTTTTACAGAGAAAAAGAAACGCTAGTGACGTGCCATGTAGTTTTGTAACTAAATGCAATGTTCGTGAGAAGATTTATTTCTCACGTAATTTCGTCGAAAATGGATGGTTGGAATCCAAAGAATACCGCCCTTTTGCGGTCCATCAAAGAAATGAAATTGCTATGACGCATGTGCAAGGTGGGGCGCAATATCTTCACAGTCTATGAATTGATAACACTAAGGTTTTATATTTAGAAGTAGACGTGAATTCTTTTAATGCAACATTGTGTGTAGCTCCGAAAACTGCGAAATAAATGCTTGGAACGGTAGCTATACCACGTTGCACCTTCGCTTCAGTAGGAGCGAAAAAAATGTGTTTGAATAAATTGCTTTCATAAGCGCTGACTGAGAACTTCACGTTTTATTTCATATATAAGATAGAAAGATAGGATGCCCTTTCTACTTAATGTTACGCTACCTAATGGTATTATCGTGATGTCCTTGGTCCGTCTCCAAGGAAATTTTTTGTTACCATAACAATCAAAAGGTGGAAGAAGATCCTTTATCGTATTGCTGCCATCTTGGAGCCCAAAGGCGTGGGCATTTGAAACGGCCACTACAAGTTAACACATTCTTCTGTCACTCGAATGGCAAAGAATACTTTTGTGAAACCGGAATTATGGATGAAGGTAGGATGCTATCAAAAGCCATTATGATACGGGGGATGAACCCCTTTCTGAAGGAATGACGTGACGCCGCTTCAATCAACAGTGCCATAGCTATAATGAGAAGTGACGATCACAAGAACTTTTCATGGACTTGGCAGTAGCAATCGATGATTCGCTTGAATGGTCGTTCAGTTAATTCGTAGTTTGCTTCGTCGTTTATATTTATTTTGAAAATGGACAGCTTACGGCGAAAGATCCAGGCTTTTACTAGACTCAAAAATTCTAGGATATGGAATCCATTTTTTTTTTCGTTTATTAGAAATGTAAGAAGGAGCAATCTACAAGCTGTTTAGTTTATAATGTGGAACATGTTTTTGTATAAATAAGACCGCTTCATTCCTCAGGGGTTGTCGAACACTACTAACACAACTCGTCTAGAGTAACGCATATCAACTCATTTCAAGAAATTTATTTTAGCGTTTCTCTATAAATCGTTTAGAAGCCGCTTTAATGGTTCAGGACTTCAGATGAAGTATTATTGATAGCATCTGACTGAGTCAAGTTAGAGTAGGATACAAATACTGGAACTTAAAATTAAGGGAAACATTTTGTCTTGTGTCTATAAGACGTGTGCAAAGTTCTGTAAATTTTTTAAATGACTATTCCACGGAGAAGTGAAACAAAACAATAAAAAAGGCGAAAAGAAAGTTAAAAAAAAAATTCTGTTGCGTTTAAAAAAAGTACTGAAGAGCCAAAGTAGTAATATTTGTTTAAAATTACAAAATTTAGGGAGCCCAGATACTGGAATTTTCTTATTTACGAAATTCACGCAACCACGATTGGGGACTCATAAAAAAAGTTCGCATTCATGGTCTGAAATTTCACGTATTCTCTATTCCACTAGACAGTCACATGTGAAACTGGTAGACGTGCCCTACAAAAGCCATTGTTGTGTGCGTACGATCGGACGTTCATGCGCAATCTAAATCTACGCGTTCATGCGCAATCTGAATTCCCCTACATAAACTTACTGCCAGTAATTCAGTCGTATAAGCACGTTGAGAAGTTGCTTAAACGACTAAACCGATTTTTTTAATTTTGAAGTAAATGCAGGTTTGAATTATCCAAGCCATCCAAGCGTGCAAAGTCTTGGGACTACCCAAACTTAATGTAATGATTCTGTCACAAGATTGTTAATTTCAGATTGGGTATCATTTCACAAGTCCTTACGGTCAGATAAAAGATTTTATCCCGTTTTCCATGGACACAAATCTCCTAATGCAGAGAAACTTCGAATTCTGAAGAGAAATTTAAGAGTTAGCGGTGTTGTCGCAAAGCTTTACGCTAATTGTAGAGGAAGTAGAATCCAAAAATGCTGCTAGTTTTTTTCCGCGGAGAAATTTTTAATATGCATAACATTATATTATATTTTATGGCCGATAGAATGCATTTACCAGCTGTCGAAAATGTCATTTAAAACGGTATCTAAAATCCTCAGATAGTATAAAAGTTTAATGAAATATTTTAAAATGGAATTGAAATTGTAATTTCTGAATTTAAGGAAAAACGTTTTGTTAATGTCCATAAGTTTTCAAGTTTCGAAATCACATTACCATCGTTTAATTAACAGGTGCTTTATCATATTTTAATTATTCAACATTACGCGTCGATTTTCGTTACTCACCAAACTCTTCAAGATATAGTTGTCAACTCTCAAACACTGCATCTGGTAAACAAACTTCTGTTTAATCAAACGTTAATTCCAGAGGCTTGATCGTCGTAATAGCGAATGCACTGTTCAATAGGAATTAACCTTCCCTTCAAATAAGCGATAAACTTTCTTCACTTGCTGCTAAGTCAATTCTCAGAATAAATACATGCACATCGCGTGAGAATACTCACTTCCAAGAACACCTGATGCATTTCTGTAATTTTAAGTCATGTCCCATTTAACAGACCTTTTGCGTTCACTTAAGTATTAATTCAAAATTTTTTTAGCGAGAAAGTTGAATATTATCACTCTTCCCTTGGAATCGATACTTCTATATTATTCGATGTCTTCATTTAACAAACTAAATGTTGTTCCAGTCAGTTGTATATTTGTTTTACGAATTGAATTATCTTTTTTGTTAAGGCTGTTACTGCACCTGCATTACTGACACCCAATGCGTTTTCGTGGATTTCCATCTCAGTATTCCCACTTTTTATTGTGAAATAGTTATTGTATCTCCGTTTATCCGTGCATCATTCTTCAGTGTGTGAATCTGATTTACAACCTGTGAAATAATGTTTTGACCGATCAGAATACTATAATTTCCGTATGTTGCCCCCCCCTCCGAGAAATCGTCGTTTCGTTACCTGGATGCGCATCCGGGAATTGTGATTATTGTGTGTGCAAAACCTTTCGAAATCGCTGAGTATAATACATGGTACTGCAATAATACAGAATTAGCATTCCATTCCATGCGCTAAAATACTTGTTGCAAACGCGAATTCTCTGAAACGGAATTGGTATAATGAGCATAATATCTGGGCATCAGGTAACTTGAAATGTGTTTTTTGGTCTCAAAAATTTTTTTTCACACAATTTTCAACATGCTGTTGGGTTTATATTCGGAGAATGCCAAGAAAAACATTGAATTCTGACTGTCTCTGACTTCCAGTCAACCACATAGGAAGCTCGGTAGTCTCGTAGGTCCCATCGTTGTCCTGTTTGACTAATTATTACCAGTGATTGCAATCATATTATGGGTGACTAGGTGCATCCTAAATTTAAGACATTGTTTTCCCGAACGTGATGGCATCTTTCAAGATGTTACACACGCAGCCCTGTGTGTCAAATCGTAGCAATATCAAGAGCTTCACCACCACGAATTGCGGCACAGCCACACGATAGTCAGATCTTCGAAACAGGATGAGAGGCAGATTTTGTTCATTCACTGTGCTTAAACCTTTTCTTCATGGTCTGATATCTCCCGGGATCCATCCCATGTAGAATTCAAGTTCTGTTACAAGTAATTATTACACCAATATGTAAGTAAACATTTGCCGTACTTGTCGCTGAGAGCCCCAGGCTTTTGTTCATTTGTTCATCCCCTGTATACGGACGTAGTAGCACTGACAAAGTTATTCAAAACCAATTTAGAAAATTCTTCCTATTCCCCCTGCAACATTATGTTTCACACCTTGTTAAATTAAATATCATGAATATTAATTAAGAGAACACCAAAACTGCTCACGTTGAAAGCGCTTATAGCATACTATATATAAATCCGTTTATTTATTTACTACATACAAATTGCCGAGCTTTCGCTCTCCACTGTGATGCTTTTTCATGGCAGAGGTTAGACATAAAATACAAAGTTTCAATGAGGAAGAAACAAAGTTGATTTTTGAAACTGCGTGGAAGACAGAAAAGTACTATTACGTGTTAGTTTTCTCACGATAATATGCTGTGTTATGACGTGTTTCCATCCCTCAGTAATATATGATACACCACTAGCATTTCCATAGACACAGCATGATTACATGACAGTTTGCTGAAGAGGAATTCAGTCGTCCCTCTGATGGATGTCTCCTTAAAGTACGTATAACGGCCAATTGTTCTAATCCTATTTCATATAGGAGTAGGTGAGCAATACATGATTTCCCTAGCAAGCGCTCTATTCTGCATCTCCTGGTTGACACTTCTCTTGTGTTGCTTACATCTAAAATATGTGGCTAAGGATAAGCTCGTCATTCCAATATACAGGCTGCTCAAAAATGATGCATAAAATCCCAAGGGTGTGATTCATTGGGCACATTTCAGAAAAAATGTTCGGTGACATTTTTCGATTGAGAGCTTATTTTTCAAGTTAGCAGTACCCAAAGTTTTGTGACGTCATTTCTATTTTAGACGCTGGCTCAAAAATTCTGATGATTGCAAGCACATTACCACGGCATTCATCGAGACTGATATACATGTCGCGGTACTCTCCGAGGCAGTATGTCATTTAACAGTTTCTTTCAGTTCAAACGGAATTTTTACGCTCCCAAGTACATTAGCGTACATTTTTCGAAATTGCAAATTAATGTGCTGGGCTTGAAGACATTCAAACAAAACGCTTGTTTGTTAGCTGACAAACATGCAAGTAAGGAAAAGAGGGAACTACGGGGCAACGAAGCTTATGGTACTCGCAACGTTAGAAAAGCAAAGTGGTTAAGAGGCGGCCGCTGTTACTGACTCCGTCGGGATTGAGCAAGGAATGGGAGAAGAATTCTGTTTATTTTTTCTTTGCTTTTCGACTAATCTTTACTCCTTGTAAGGTTTGCGAAATTCACACAACTAAATGGCATACAGGAGAATACCATGATGTGATTCTCGGTGAATGTAGAGGTAAAGCGCTTACGGCCGCCAGTACATTCTCTGAACGGTACCCTGCAAGACTATATCCCGACAATAATGGCATTCGACGGCTGAACCAGCGGAGGAGAGAAACGGGCAACATAGCAACTACTACATCCAGTGACAGAGGACGCGTACGTTCGGCACGAACGGTTACTGTAGAAGACGCAGTACTGATCATGGTTCATGATGAACCCACGACTAGTATGCGAGGGATTGCAAGACAACTCTCTCACACCACTGTGCTCGGCATTCTTCGTGACGAAAGACTCCACCCGTACTCAAGGGTCCACTGTCTGCAACCTGCGGTTTGTCATCGCATCTTCCAATAATCTACGTGGCTGCTGCAGTGCTACCAGGCGGATCCCGGCTTCTTCGAACGTGTCCTATAGCGTGATGAAACTCATATCACGCGTGAGGGAGTCTTTAACTACAGTATCACAATAGCCATGTGCCCTCGCCGGTCAATCCGCGCATCACAAGACGACGATGTCATCAGTATCGATGGGGCATTAACGTATGTGCTGCCATGGTTGGTAACATCCTGGTTGGTCCCTACATGTTGTCAGATCGGCTCAATGCATCGCGGTATGAGGTTTTCCTGCAATCAGCATTACCAGAATTCCTGGCCGTCAAAAGTTCTGGTTTCAGCATAATGGAGCACTTTCTCATTTTGAAGCACAGGTCCGACAGCGACTGGATAACATGCTCCCTGCGAGATGGATTGATCGTGTTGGACCTGTAACGGGACCTCCGCTTTTCCCAGTCCTTAATCCCATAGACTTATTTCTCTGGGGCCACCTAAAGGAACTTATTCATCGGATGCCACCCAACTGTCTGGAAGAGTTGGCAGCGTACGGACATTGGGAGATTGCCTCTGTAAACGGGAATATGGTCATATATGCTCAGGGGAATGTTATTCAACGCGCTGTCACTTGTTATCAAATGCAAAGTGGACATTTTGAACCCCTTCTGTAACAGAGTCACGACACTCTACTCCTCTAATGGAATGCTGTCTGCTGAGCCGATAGGTTTAATCATTTCACATCATTCGATTTTGTAGCCTTTTGTTGAGGTAAGGACTATCTACTTTTATGGTGTATGAACGGAAACTAATGTAAAGTAATGTATATTAATAACGAAAACTAATGTATATTAATACATTAAATATGTCACAGCACCAGTTAGTGGAGGCTGTCTTTTATGTGTTGATATTAATGCTTGAGTAATGTGTGGTAAAACATATTTAATGTATTAATATGTTAGTCGATCTTTCTCGGCATCATTTCTTTTTCTCCTAGCTAGTGGCCACTTGTATTTTAGGATAACGTTGCACTGAGTAAAGAGCTGAGAATAGGTATAAGAAAAAACGTCTGAATGGTATGTCTGATGTCACACATAATATGCGAATGAGAAGACGATGTACGTGACTCAGAGCTCTTGTCATGAGATGGTAGATAGTTCTAGGGCGTCTCCACGAAACTCTTTTCAATGCTGGGACGATATGGATGTTGAGCTTCTTGTTACGGCACTGGTCATTTCTCTTCTCATAATCGGGCTGCAGTACAGTATGTTTAGACGTCTCCATTTAGCCTCATATAGTAATCAGAGTACTTCAGGTACCTAGAGGGAAGGATTTCTCTACAATATCAATAACGCAGAACAGCGGATGTGTTAATATTTTATATTTTTATTTAGTTATCTGCTCATCGTTCTTGAGATGTAAGAAAACGATGCAAAATGGAAAAACAAAAACAAAACATTACTGTAATAACCATACTGTGTAGTTTTAGTGTTTCGTGGAGTGTAATATTTGTTCACTTGACGATGTTTAACTAAAACCCTAACATAAACTTCACTGTGAAGCATTCTCTTTACTAAAGTGCAAAACTGCCACAGTAACTGGCTTTATTGCAAAGCTTACTGAAATGTTCCGGATATCTTAATTACACATAAAAGAGTTGATTATGCACAGAATAATAATGGCCAGGTGAATTGAAAGTGCTTACTTACTACACTGACGGAAAAAAATCCCAACACCAAGAAGGGGTTGTGTTAGATAAACGACAGTTGGTAGGCGGTGAGAGTACATCTGTAAGATGACGTCTATGCAAATTTCGCGCTCGGCGCATACGTGTGGCGCTAGTAGCGCCCCTTGGAACAAATACGCGCTGTAACGTTCGTGAGCGTTAGTTATCGTTGAGATTCGACGTAGTGTGTTGATGTTAGTCAGGAATGCCTTTAAGAAGACGAAGAAGCCATTATCAACAGCTCACGGAGTTTGAACGAGGTCATGTAATAGGGCTACGAGAAGGAGAAGGTGGATTTTTGTTCCGCAATATTGCAGAACGACTTGGCAGGAATGTAGCCACTGTTTATGATTGTTGGCAGCGGTGGTCAAGGGAAAGTACTGCCTCAAGAAGACCGGGTTCCGGCCGGCCACGTGGCACTACTGAGAGGGAAGACAGCCGTGTACGGCGTATGGCCGTGGCGCATCGTACTGCGTCTGTGGCAGCAATTCGAGCTGCAGTTGCTACTACAGTGACACACCGAACTGTTACAAATCGGTTACTTGAAGGACAGCTCCGAGCCAGACGCCCTGTAGCGTGCATTCCACTTACTCCAAACCACTGCCGTTTGCGACGTCAGTGGTGTCAAGCTAGAGCTCATTGGAGGACGGAGTGGAGATCTGTTGTGTTTTCTGATGAAAGCCGGTTCTGCCTGGGTGCCAGTGATGGCCGTGTGTTGGTTAGAAGGAGGCCAGGTCAGCGCCTGCAACCAACCTGTCTGCGGCCGAGACACACTGGACCTACACCTGGAGTTATGGTCTGGGGAGCAATTTCCTATGACAGCAGGAGCACTCTCGTGGTTATCCCACGCACCCTGACGGGACAGTTGTACGTCGGTCTGGTGATTCAACCTGTTGTGCTGCCATTCATGAACAGCATTCCAGGGGTGTTTTCCAACAGGATAACGCTCGCCCGCATACCGCTGTTGTAACCCAACATGCTCTACAGAGTGTCGACATGTTGCCGTGGCCTGCTAGATCACCAGATCTTTCACCAATCGAGCACGTACGGGACATCATTGGACGACAACTCCAGCATCACCCCCAACCAGCATTAACCGTCCCTGTATTGACCGACCAAGTGCAACAGGCATGGAACTCCATCCCACAAACTGACATCCAGCATCTGTACGACACAATGCATGAAAGTTTGCGTGCTTGCATTCAACATTCTGGCGGTTACACCGGTTATTAATGTACCAACATTTCACATTTAAAATGGCTCTTCTCGCGCTTACATTAAGCTGTGATCTTGAAATCTTAATCGATTAAATATGTTACCTATACAAATGTTTTTTTTTCTTTTGGAGGTTTTAACGACCACCGTGAGCAACTTAATGGGCTATAAGCAGTCGCCCGTCCCTAATTTAGGGTCACTGGTTCCAGGGAAGGGAGAGAGCCAGTGCCGTAAGACAAACACAACGTCCATGCCTCACCGGGATTCGAACCCGGACCCCTTTCGGACGAATGATCAGAGGCCATCGCTTAGACCACTGCGCCACCGGGCCGGCCTTATACAAATGTATTGCCGCCATTTCATTCCTCTACAACTATTTTTTCGTATTGTTGGGATTTTTTTCCGTCAGTGTATGTCCACTATTTCTTTATTGGTCCTTTGCAGGCATATATCTTTTATCAATTCACGCAGTTCAGGTACACAGTTCTTGAACACAGTGAACATCAATTTCGTAAACAATCAACTATTGTTTCAACGTCAGAATAAAGCAAGTGCTCGTTAAACAGTATAACTGTGAAGTCTCGCCAACGCTCGACAATTTAGACTATAGAACGAGGAAGCGTGAACGTTCAGCGAGAGCGACTCAAATCAAATCTATCATACAAATCAACTCTCTTCTTTCAAATCAACTCACACCAATACATTTCGCTCTTATCATCCGTTTTCTCATACATCATTCTCTTAACCTGTCGTCAAGCTGCTACAACATAAATTCGGCGAGAGAGAAAATGTGACAGACTAGAAAATGCTAAACGAGAATAAACCAAAATTTATATGAGAAGATAGGAACTAAAAAGGAAAGTCAAATTGGAATATACGTCACAATACGAAACAAATCGAACCCCAATCAGTGGATTCTCAACATGAACCCGCTCCTTCGCGAAATTTGGATAGGGCTCTTCAGACAGATCGTTTTACACACTTGTATGTTTTTTGACATGCCACTGCGAATGAATATATCCGTCGATTTTTTAATTGCGTCTGGAGAACAGTTCATCCTTGACGGCTTTCAATAAATATAGTATGTGAATGTGTATTTAAATCGTAAAATAACAATTATAACTCTTTTGTGTCAGTTACGGATGTTATACGTGTGACATAGTGGAGAAACCCCTTTTCGCCGAGTGTCAATAATGTGACACACGTGTGATGTGTGCGATAAGCAGTCACCGCTCCCTAATTTGAGGCCACCACTGGTTCCAGGGAAGGGAGAGAGTCAGTGCCGTAAGATAAACACACCATCCATACCTCACCGCGATTCGAACCCGGACCCATCTCGGACGAATGGCTTGCGCCACCGGGGTTGCCTTGACGGCTTTCAATAAATGTAGTACAGTATGTGTATTTAAATCGTAAAATAACAATTTCAACTCTTGTGTGTCAATTACGCACGTTATATGTACACATATATGTGATACAGTGGCGAAACTCCTCTCCGTTGCATGTCATTAACGTAACACACGTATGATGTGTGCGATAGTAGTGTGCAATTGCAGATTCATTTAAATCACGATTGCGCTGCAGAACTGGCAGTTAAAATACTTTGGCAGGGGAACAAATGGAGGTTGTTAACTCGAACCCTGTTTCACTTTCGCTGAGTCTCTCGTAATGTGGCGACCTCCGTTAAACATTGAAGTAAATTGTTTCGCCCTGTGACTCGATTCTACAACCAGAGTCAGGGACGAAAGTGCCGGGATGGAAGGACAGGAACTAAGGCACGTTTAGTCTCTTGCTAAGCAATTTCCTCCCGGTTCTCACTCCAAAATGTTTGAGGAAAATCTTAGGACAGGGTAGTAGACTGTCTGTGAAATCAAAAACTGAGAAGCCACCCTGCACGTGCTCTGAGAATGGGTCAGACGTAGAATTGCCTTTTCAGACATCCATCATTTAAAAAAATTGCACGTGATGTTAATTTCATGTAAGCAGAATAACATTTAGTTCAGTTGTATTCATATTTATTTACACAATTACAGGCTTCGTGCATCCGAATATAAAAATCATGTTAATATGATAATAAACATCATGCATACATCTTTACCATTAAAAAAAAAGGAAAGAAAGAAAAACGCTTTTTTGTTGTTCAATCTGTGCAAATTTTATGAACTTTCCCTTTGAAAATTTCAAAAGAAACAAGTCTGACTTATATTCATTAGAAGGTAAACGATGCCCATCTCAGCTTCTATTCAAAGCCTGAGGAATAGCTATTTCCCCTGAAAGACGGCATAATGTCAGGGCTGACTCTTTGTAAGAGATTTGATATTTTACAAATGCTTTATTTGCATATTGAAGGGGGAAAGGGAAACGAAAAGAAGCAAACGGGGAGGTGAGGTGCTCAAGAGCCACGCCCAGAAATAGTGATATCCAGACTCACGGGCACAGTGAACTGTTGTCGATTAGGTCCAGTTCATTCTGATCTCAGTTCTCGACACTTACGCTTAAAACCTAGCATAAACTGCCGAGTCTTCCTCGGCAATCAGAAAGACTGTGTAAATTCTGAATTTCCGATCCGTGATGTCATTGTCTTTCTCCTGATGTTTTTCGTCAGGAGGAAGAAATTAATTCTGATTTACAGCAGGAAGGAATGGGGTATTTTATTCGTTTGTTTGGTAGAGGAAAATGTTTTCACGCTTGCTGGGCGATTCAGGCAGGCTGTGTAGGCGGATGACGCCGTTATTTGGAGTCACTTCCTGGTGGAAAAAGGAAGGTTTATCCAACGCCCTAGGGTGGAGGCTTGTAGAACACCCGTTCGTTGTCCGCCCGGGGCAGAAAATTGGTGTCGGAACATTACACTTTTCTTCTTTTTTTATCCATATTATTGTGAAATAAGTTGTGTGGAAATGCTCATATGTGTACCTGTGTAAGTTCATCATGTGTGATCGATACTTACATACGAGAAAAGATGACGTGAAGTATCATAACTGAATTCGGATACCTCTCCGGAGAGTACAAAGAAATAAAGAACATAAGACTAATTCTTACGCTTTTGTGTTAAAAGTGAGACGTCAAATAATTACATGCTTTTTGAAGATAGTTTATATCTTTGTTTAATAAGCTTTTTAAGATTATGATGATGCCGTATCGTATGGCCTTGCTCTCATAAACCATACTTTTTCTTTTTTGCTTCCAAAATTTCCTTTTTCTTGTGCTTCATCTTGAATGACTTTCGGTGCCATTAGTTTTTCCATTTAGGGTGCGAATTTTCTTCTAGGATCGTGCAAAGTAAGAAGCTACAAACCTCTTGAACTTGCTTCACCTAGAGTAAATTCGTTCTTTACGTGACAGGCTGTGAAAAGCCATTAATTTAGAAATCTGTGGATTTTGCTTGTAATTATGAAAAATTGCTGTCTAAAAAAGTTGAAAAATATTCAAATGTGAAAATACTTTAAGGTTTTTCTTGTATACTGATGTTAACGTCGAATATTTGTTTATGGTGTGTTTGATATTTTTCCCGTCGTCTTCTTGTTCTATTTAGGAGCAATAATAATTGTTTAATAGTTGACAATTTATAATTAACGATTAATTATGATAATAATGGTTTAATGATAGTTTTTTCCATAACAATTGTTTATTTAGAGGAGATGTTTGCCAACAAGAAATCCCGCCACTACTGAAACTTCTGAATCAAGATAATGATGTCAATGTCCCGCTGAACATATTAAAAGAACAAGTTTCTTTAACGCCTTCTGAACGTTGCACCGAAGGAATAATAGCCGCCCCTGTGGCGCAGTGGTCTAAGCGGTGGCTTATGACTATTCGTCCGAGATAGGTCCGGGCTGGAATGCCGGTGAGACGTGGATGTTGTGTTTGTCTTACGGCCTTGGCTCTCTCTCTTCCCTGGAAACAGTGGCCCTAAATTAGGGATGGGCTACTGCTTATAGCTCACTAAGTTGCTCATGGTGGTCGTTAAACGTCCAATAAAAAAAATAAGAAGGAAGAATAACGTGAATATAGTCCTTTTGGAATTGTTTTGCGTGAGATATTAGTTATAAATACTCCCGAATTTTCTTTATTAGGACGGTATCATTATTAATGTTGAGTTGTAAAACTTGTTTCTCGAGCGATGTCAGCGCTGTGTTAGTTCGTTGAATGGGTGCCCTCTGCAACCCAAATTTTTAGCTAACTTAACAGCTATTGTATTGTTGCTCTGTGTCTATGCCTAGACTTGAAAAACCTTCATAACCTATTCATTCACTCATCTCATTCGAGTAACATTAAAGTCTCTGTTGTTTGTTCCCATATTTCGTTGTTTTGGACAGAAACATTTGTTGTTCTGTTTACATCTTTTTCATTCGTTTGGATAGCTGGACTCAGTATCACCTATAAAATCAAAGAAAGTGAAATTAAAACAATGACAGGAACCATGAATTTTCGTATCATAGCGATTTCATCTTTAGTGGGTGCTAGTGTTGTATTTAAAAAAAAAATCTGTTTAAGGTTTTTATCCGAAGTGGATGTTTGACGTTTAACGTTTGTGTTTTAAAAGACAAAGAAAGTGAGACAGTGAAATCATGACATGATTGTTTGTTCTGAGTACGAAACTGCGTCCTTTTGCTGAGCAAAATTCGTTTGTTTTTCTCCATCCTTGGTCAAATAAATCGACGGAATAACTTGCTTAGGAAGAATCTGTTGAAAACATGAGTGAGCCCAATGTATCAGTATATTATGCTTTTAGATGTTCCTTTTAAGTGTTGCTTAGTGTGGGACCATATATTTTGCGGACAGGTATGGCAGCTGTTTTGGGGAAATTTCTAATGATCTATTCTAAATCTGGAAACGGATGGAGCCGTTTCAGTCACGTCTAGACATAGCAGATAGTCTCCTGCTCGGTAACTTCTGTTTTATACTCTTGAAATTTTGTTTTCTCTTCTTTTTTTCTTTCGCTAGAAACCAGAATGGTCTGCAAAGGACTTTTGCCTTTGTGAAGGCCATTCGACCGTCAAGGTCGCGCCAGCCACTGTCGAATCCACATGCTTGGAAAGGAATGAAGGCGTTGCGGTTCTCGTGAATTCTTGCGTCTGTATTAAAGTAATCCTTGCGTAGCTCTTTCTCTTGGCATTTATCAGATATCATTATACGCTCGTAAGAGGCAGATGAGTGGTACCTGTTTGAAGAAAGTACGCTTTTGCTGAAACTTAGAGAGTTTAATTCTCTCTAGCAGGAATAAGTCGTTAGGCGCCATTGTTATTTGTCGCAGTTACGGTCTGCCGATTTCGTTGGCTTCGTAACAAAAATGGTGCTGTGAAAGTGTTTGTACAAGTAGAAAAAAAGAAAAGAAGAGAAAAAGACTTCGATATTTTTTAAAAAAGAGGCAAAGGGCACTTTGGATAATTCCCTTTTAGTTGTTATCTTTTCAAATTTGTTTTCAGCTTTCATTATTAGTTGTCAAAGAGTCGTTCCTGCTTCTGGTTATTAAAGCTATGAATAATAACATGGTTATTAAAGCTATGGCTTTCTGGAGACCAGCGAATGAGGCAAATTTTGACCGCAATATAAATCTAAAGAATTATGTATGCATGCAAACACGTTGTACGTAAAGTTTGTGTTCCTGTCGCAAATTGGACAACTTTTTCACCTTGACGTTTATGCAAAGAATTGCCTAGGTATTTACTTAACTTTACACCTCGCACATACACCTCGTTACTTTGTCATCTGTAAATTGGAACATCTTGAACATGGCAATCTATGCAAAGTACACTTTTTCACATCACTTCCAAGGAGACTCAATGCATAATCTTTAAAATCTATATAATATTGATACTGCTACATAATATATATTAACTAAAAACAGCTGAATTTGTTGAACAACGACCATTGATGAAAAGTCTCAAGAAGACTCATTCGATGCTGGCGTCTATGCCTTCATTGATCTCATTATGGTGGATCCCTACGGAGTAAAGAATAACTGTAGCTCCTGACTGCAGGGACGGCGCTAGACTTTGAAATTAGAGTGGGCGAGTGTTATATTTGCTGGGGCAAGTGTGATAGAAACTTTATTTGCGAAACACTGAAAGAATTTTTAATGCTTTTTATATACTACCGGCTACAAAGGAATTCTGTAGAACTCATTCCCTCCCTCCCCCGACATACACACGCACCTGGATCTGACTAGTCGCGCAACTGGTAAACCAACAAGATAAGATGACCATGACTAGTGGATTAGTGGTGTAAGATATACAGCAAATGTTGGTAGAATGTTGCCTTCAACCTTTTTTTTTTTTTTTTTTTTTTTTTTTTTGCTTTGAATGCATTGTCTTAATTGCTTTTCAAATTTCTGCATTTTTGCTTGTGAAAATAATACTGTACTTGAACAATTTCGTTATAGAATAATGCCCTATTTGTTCACTAAATCAAATGTTAATGTCGTGACATGTACACATAACACCTCCTTCCCTTTGAACTCCTTGTCTTCAAGACAGCGGCATTGCCTTGCACTCCTCTCCTTCAAACCAGTCGTCAGCCACTTCCCGCTCCCTCACTGCCCCTGGGCAGGCTTAAGAGCGCTAGTAAAACTTTAGGATCCCCTTCCCGTGTTGCAATTCCCTACTTAGTAGAACAAACAGCAGAGCAATCAGTAATAACCTCCCTCAGTGAATTCCTATTCACCCTCCTTATTCGTTTTTGGCTGGCTATACTAACATGAAAAAGGCTTAAACTAATAATTTGGAAGAGTGGAGAACAATTGAATTTTCATGGCCCTTCGGACGCTATTTTGATAACCTTTCTACGGAGAAATAAACAACGCACTTCCTAGGAGAAAATTCTTCAAGACGAAAAATACGAGAAACTGTATTATACATGACAAAAAACACAAGACTCATTATTACTCGGAAAAGTCCAGATTATATTTTAAAGTTGAAAAATGGCATATTTTGAACTGGGTGGGCAAGCAAAATTTCACGGTGGGCTACCGCCCACTCTCGCACCCCATTGGTAACGTCCCTGTCTGACTGTAAGGCAATGTCTGTGCCTTGAAATGTGAGCTACTCATCGTGAGTCGTTTTACTATATATTACCTGTCTGAAATGTTACTGAAAGTAGAATTTTATGTGAATGTTCTTGTTTTCTGAGTTATAGTGATGTACTTCCTCGATGGACCGAACATTTCGAACATCCAAAAGTTGATCACGATTGTTTCATTAAAATGTATTAGCTGTATTCCCCCAAAAGCCCTGAAGAATTTTTAATCTTCTTTCTTAAAAGATTTCCCACGAATTTTCACTTTTGGAAAACAAGTGTCACTTTTGAAAACAAATTCTCAGTTACTTTGGAAGTTTCGGTAGTGTTGTGATGTTGTTCGAGTAAAGTTCTACAGCATTTGCGTAAGAAAGATCAAATCTTTTAGAGTTCATACCTTGACCGCTTTGTTTTCTTTCTTTTTTTTCTCACGAAATTTATCGCTAACTTCCCTGCACGCCATGTGATGCAAGTTTTTTTTTCTCTAGTTATTTTCATTCCGTGTAAAATTACGACTCCATATTTTAAACAAGGGCGTTAAGCTGATCCGAAATCTCATTTATTTTGTATGATTTTTGGGGAGGGAGAGGATTAAGGACCGCCATAAGTAACTTTGTGGGCTATAAACCGTTGACTGTCCCTAATTTGGAGCCACTAGTTCCAGGGAAGGGAAAGAGCCAGTACCATAAGACAAACACACCATCCTTGCTTCATCCGGGATTCGGGACCAGGCTCATCTCGGGCGAATGCTTAGAAGCCAATACTTTGTACCACTCTGCCACCGAGGCAGATTATTTATCTTCACTCTGTTTATTGCAATGAGATCCTTGGATTGCATAGGCTTGCACCTATTATAATGAATTAGCTTTATTTGCTTTCCGCTAAGCTAATTATTATGAATGATTCTCTTCTTACCAGCTAGCTAATGATATACTTGCACTAAGCTTCAAAATAATGAATTCCCAAAAGGGTGCTGTTACTAGTTAATTACGAACTTAAACAAAGTCTCAACGCTGGTTATTTATATTACGTAATAAAAGTCATAAACCTAACAGCCAGACAGAGGTCTGACAAAAACTATGAATTGAAAAAGACTGAACTTACTGAAAACTTGTTTATTTCCAAGACTCTTGGTCAACTAAGGCACTCATATATCTTGTACATAATAATGAATAAACTTTCCTCTTATTGTACACACTCTCTCATAACAACACCTCGCAACGCCAACACACCAACCAACGCCACACACAAGTCTCGATGAACGCGCCTATATACTAGCTACCACCACGTCATGACTTACACTCATTGCCAGATCTCATTCAGCGGGTGAAATAATATTTCGTTCAGTAGGAAGATAATTTACATAGTAAAATAAAATAACCAGAGATAGTAAAATCAAAAGGAAAGTGAATATAGAGTATACGTTACATCATCTCCCCCTTAATTTTTCTTTTTTTTTTTCTTTTTTTATGTCCGAAAAACCTATCAATTTTGGAGTGTAAGTCTTACATTTCGTTGGTTGACGTTTCTCGATCTCTTTTTTGATTTGTGGTTTGGTGGTAGCCGTATTTACATTATCAAACTTGGCATGACAATTTACGAATCTGTATTCGACTGTGAAATTTGTAGTGTAGAACAAAACAAACCCGCATCGGCATACTTTCCTTTTATTCTGCCTAGCAGGAATCACTTTTTTAATTTCAAATGACGTGCGCATTATTCGGTGAATACATACCAACTGTATCAGCAGCGAAGATTGCCTGAAGCTGCCTAACAGTAACAATTTTATTATTTTCATTTCAAATTACGTTCGCCTCATTCGTTGAAATACATAACAACTGTATCAGCAGCGAAGATTGCCTGAAGCTGCCTAACAGTAACAATTTTATTATTTTCATTTCAAATTACGTTCGCCTTAGTCGTTGAAATACATACCAACTGTATCAGCAGCGAAGAGTGCCTGAAGCTGCCTAACAGTAACAATTTTATTATTTTCATTTCAAATTACGTTCGCCTTAGTCGTTGAAATACATACCAACTGTATCAGCAGCGAAATTTACCTGGAGCTGCCTAACAGTAACAATTTTATTATTTTACCCCTAAGCACATAGATATATACAAAAAAAGTGGATTAGTAGATGGACATAGAAGAAATATAAAAAAAAACACACATATATACACAAAAAAGAATGCATAGGCCCACACGAAAAAAAGAAATTCTGACACGCCAACTGGTCTTGCAGGAAAAACAACAAACTGAGAAAAGAACCTGTCCACGAGAACTTACTTATCTCGAGGACGCATAAAAAACTCTAGTGCGATAACGTTTTCCAGGCCTAATGGGACTTCTAAAATCAGGTGGCTTGGATCTCTTCCGGGACGGTAATGGAACTGGAACATCGGTCTGCTGTCGGTCAGGAGTCTGGCGGTCTGGAAATCCCTGCGGCTGAGAAGAACGGTCAGAAGTATGGCGGTCCGGAATCCCTTGCGGCTGATAGGAACGGTCAGGAGTCCGGCGGTCCGGAATCCCTTGCGGCTGATAGGAACGGTCAGGAGTCTGGCGGTCCGGAATCCCTTGCGGCTGATAGGAACGGTCAGGAACGTCAGAAGTCTGGCGGTCCGGAAATCCCTGCTGCGGCTGATAGGAACGGGCTCCCCCAGGCTTTGGATATGAAGTCCCTTGGTGCTGGGGCCCGTTGTGTCCTTCCAGTATCTTTTTGGACGGACGTGTCTCCGGCCACATCGCTTGCTTTCGTTTACGCCCACGGGGCATGATAGTAGTAGCAGGCATCGGCCCTGTTTGCCCTGAACGTAGGTTCCAGGGGCGAAACCCGGGTGGATGCAAAGATTTCTGCCTTCGTCGCTGTTGCGGCGAAGCAGATTGGGGAGACAAGTCACGTTTGCGCCCAGCTTTTGGTGGTGCTGGACGGTGTGGAATATGAAATGTTGGATTCATAACTGATAAGTCAGAAATGTCCGACGCCTCTGAGTCGCTGCTGTAATTCAGCGGTCGTGCAGGGCGATGTTTAGATTTGCCTATAGGAATACTTTCCGACGAGGTATTCAAAAAGAAGTATCCCGCGTTGGTGCAGAGTTAGCCGGAAACGGCGCAGCAATAGTCTTGGCAATGGTTGGAGGGAAAGGAACGATACTAGTATTCGACGAACTCGATTCGAGCCTTGGTCTCATGGGAGAATCAGGTTGCGGGTGTAGAAACTCGTCTGGAGGGGGAGGGTGAAGGAAAAATCACTGGTGATTCGTCAAAAATGTTTGGTGGTTCGTCCAAAATTTCCGGCGGTTGAACATGAGATATAGATTCTTGAGTCTGTGGCGCAGAAGGTTGAGTAGGATTGATAATGAAATCGATATTCCGTTCGTGATACTTGCGACATTGATCAACATGTACATATTGAAAATGGTTGTTCGGTTTCTCCAGAACAATATTATTTTCAAAGACATTTGCCACCCGATATGGACCTTCGTAGCTGGGTGCAAATTTCTTCACTAAAGTATGCGAAACAGAAGACTGGAAGTGCGTTTCCACGAGAGTGAGATCTCCAACGACAAGATCTGGTTCCCTACGCCTAGAATTATAATATCGTGCTTGAGCCGCTTGTGCTCCTAGCATTGCAACACGAGCTTTTTCTGCCATAATGTGTACTGATTGCGGAGTTGGTCGCTGGTTTAATTCGTCGATAATCCCCGTTAAATTTTCAAAAGGGGTTTTAATTTTGCGACCCAGAAAAAGTTCTGCAGGAGTAATTTTAGTAGACTCGTGGACAGACGAGCGGAGGGCGAACGCAAAAAGTTCTAAATGGTCATCCCATCTTTCATGGTGATCCATTACAAAAGTCGCAATCATTTTCACTAACGTTCGGTTAACACGTTCCGCCGGATTACTCTGGGGATGATATGGGGAAATGAATTTATGTTTAATGTGTAATCTCGCACACATTCTTTCAAAAATGTCAGAAATAAATTGAGGACCATTATCCGAAACTACTTTATTAGGTGCACCATATCTAGAAAATACTTCATTAACTAAGATATTACAAATAACCTCAGCCGTAGCGGCTTTAATGGGAAAAACTTCAACCCATTTAGAAAAATTATCAGTTAGTACTAAAACATAACGAGCTTTATTTTTAACAGATAATGGATAAGGTCCCAATAAATCTATGGAAATAATATCAAACACATGAGAACTTGAACTAGATTTCAAGTGACCGGCCGGTCTTGCATTACGGTAATTATTAATCTGACACAAGTGACATGATTGAACGTATGCGAGCACACTTTGGTACATGCCAGGCCAATAGGCAACATCCCGCAATTTACAACGGGTCTTGCGAATACCTAAATGGCCTGCAAGAGGTTTGTCATGAAATTCATTTAAAAGAGCCATTCTAAGGGTTCGCGGAATACATGGGCGAAACTCTGCCCTAGTGGTCCGAGATTTTGTATAATAAAGAAGACCCTCTATTACTTCAAAATGTTGTGACCTTCCAGCCAAAGAAGGATCACTTTGTGGGGGCGAACCCGCAAGCAAAAAATTGTAAATATCCCCAAAATCTGGATCATTTATTAATTCTGCCATTATCTGCTCTCTGGATGTGATATCAGCAATCAGAAGTAAAGGCTGACATCCAGGAGTAGTTTCGGTGGGGACCCCACTAATCGGAACGCGAGATAATGCGTCCGGTAATTGATTCTTATGACCTGGCTGATATGAAATTTTGATATTGCTCTCTTGTAACTTCAGAGCCCACTTCATAAGTCTTTGAGATAGGTGCTTAGCAGAATTCAAATACTGAAGGGCAGAATGATCCGTAATTATGTTAACTGTCAATTCGTTAAGATAACATTGAAATTTATTCAGTGCATACACAACAGCAAGACATTCACGTTCCGTAGCTGAATAATTGCGTTCAGCTTTGGCTAAAGTACGAGACGCAAAAGCTATTGGATGCCCGGCTTGTGACAAAACGCAACCAAGACCAACTCCGGATGCATCAGTATAAATATCAAATTCCTTAGAATGATCCGGGAAAGCCAACACCGGAGGCTGAGTCAATGCAGACTTCAGTGTTTCGAATGCAGCGTTAGCCTCAGGTGTCCAAATAAACTTCTTGTATTTACGCTTTAAAGCATACAATGGCTCACATATCGTAGCATAAGCGGGGACGAACTGCTGATACCAACCGGTCATTCCCAGAAAGCGGGATAGTTCTTTTGCTGTTTTAGGCCGAGGAAAGTCAACAATAGGCCTAATTTTTTCATTATCAGTGAATAAACCGTGGGGAGTAATTTTCAACCCCAGATATATAATCTCGTCCCTCGCTATCTGGCATTTACTAGGTTTTAACGTCAAGCCAGCATTGTATATAAGTTGGAACACCTGTTTGAGCAGAGAAAGGTGCTCGTCAAAAGTCTCTGATGTGATAATAATATCATCCAAATAGACATGCACATGGGGACCCAGGACAGGTCTGAGAACCGTGTCCATAAGCTTTTGGAAAGTAGCAGGTGCAGAAGCTAAACCAAAAGGCATACGTAAATATTCATAGGCCCCAAAAGGAGTCACAAAGCCTGTTTTATCGACCGAGTCCGGATGTACTGCCACCTGCCAATATCCACTCGCCAAATCCAAAGTTGGCATCCATTTGGTTGACGACAAGTCATTTAGAATATGTGACATGACAGGTAGGGGATAATTGATTGTTTTTGTGACTTGGTTGAGCTTGCGAAAATCTGTCACGAAACGAAATTCATTTGGTTGTTTCTTTGGAACCAAGAAGGCAGGGGCCGCCCAGGCGCTTGTTGATTCCTGATTATGCCCTGCTTAATCATTTCCGCAATTTGACGTTGCATTTCCTGTTTTTTATGTGGAGCACAAGGGTAAGGTTTCGTCGCAATGGGTTTCGAACCATCAGTGTCAATAACATGATAAACCACCTGTGTGAAACCAGGTTGATCCGAAAATAAACCAGGGCTTTCCTGTAAAAGGAGAGAAAGCTGGTCTCGTTGCCCCTCATTCAATTGGTCACTCAACAATAAACTCGTAATATCTACAGGAACCGTCGGAATCATTTCAACAGGTTCCGGAAAGGAAATCACATGTTGTACAAAATTCAAAGTTATTTGAAACTTGTTAATAAAGTCCATACCCATGAGACATTTCACGGGTAGCTCGTCTATAAGCAGGAAAGAATGTGTAAAACGAGCTTTTCCCAGCCCTAAAGATAATGTGACAGTTCCTGCGATACTGAAGATTTCATTATTGGCACCTCGCAAATACTGCGTTGCAGGCTGAACGTGTATTGCAGAAAAAACGTCATTGCGAAACTTTGTATTTAGGGCCGATATTTCAGACCCAGTGTCGAACTTTGTCTCGACAATAACGTCTTCAAGTGTCAAGAATACATCAGGCAACTGAGGAGTTTGAACAGTCACTAATACTGTTTTAGGGTCAGAATGTTTGGTATCAGGAAGCAGGACCGACCCTTCGTCTACTTCCTGTGGAAGTTTAAAGGAATTCTGGTGGTGTTATCATGTGGTCGGAAACCTCGACCCTGCCGGGTATCGGGAAAATTTTCACGATAAGGAAAACTGCGTGAATCCTGCGTCGGGAACTCCGCGTGTCTGTTGACATTTTCATATTCGTTACGTCTGCCCTCAGCGCGGGCAGAAAAATTATCATTGCCCTGGGCATGAGAACGTTCCGAATGCTGCTGAGTGAAACGGGGTCGAGCATACTGTGCATTATGACGATATCCCGAAGCTTGTTCAGAAACTCGCTGTTGGTTCGCCACTCTTCTGTGTGGTGGAACGTATGAAGCTTGGGTGGGCACTTGTGTATGCTCGCGCTGAAAGTTTTGTCTATTATGCCGCTGAGGGTTTTCGGAATAAGCCTCGCGGGGTGCCCGAGCATGGTGAGTTGAAGCATGTTTGCCATGTCGCTCTTCATACGTGCGTATGAGGCGAAGGCATTCATGAATAGTGGCAGGGTGTCGAACCTCAAGAAAATCTTGTAAGAATGGGTCGAGCTGCTGTACGAGGGTATCCAACATGTCAACATGACTGGCATGTGGATCCCATAGATTATATAGGCGTGTAGTTTCCAACGCAAATGCAACAGGGCTATCATTGGGACCTTGTTGACGTGAAAAAAGCTGTTGAGCAAGGCTAGCTCGACTGAGGCCGAAAGGAAAGACCTCCAAGAATTCTGCACGGAAATTCTCATAATGAGAATCCGGGTTCGACCCTCGCCACTGCCGATACCAGGTCTTGGCGGTATCCCTCAAGCAAGTGCCGGCAATTTGGACCTTGCAGTCTTCCGGAATATTATAGAGATCAAAATGATCTTCCAGATCTTCGAGGAACTTTAAAGACCCCTCCAAACCATTGAAATGAATTGTTCCAGCATGCGGCACGAAATGGGCAAGCATTCTGCTTCGCTGAGAGGATTGAACTCCCTCAGGTACGACCCGCGACTCAGAGTGATAAGAAGCTGGTGCATTACGAAATGGTGAAGAACGCTTGGGTATGTGTAGATCATTCATATCAAAGTCAGAGCCACAGGCTTCGTACAAATTGTCCAAACAAACACCATTACCCTCGAGACTTGCCGGAAGGTGGAAATTTGAAGTTGTCCCAGGTAAGGTAGACATGGATAATAACAGTCAGGATCTCGTGTTCGAGAAAAGTTCGGGCGCCAATTATAATGAATTAGCTTTATTTGCTTTCCGCTAAGCTAATTATTATGAATGATTCTCTTCTTACCAGCTAGCTAATGATATACTTGCACTAAGCTTCAAAATAATGAATTCCCAAAAGGGTGTTGTTACTAGTTAATTACGAACTTAAACAAAGTCTCAACGCTGGTTATTTATATTACGTAATAAAAGTCATAAACCTAACAGCCAGACAGAGGTATGACAAAAACTATGAATTGAGAAAGACTGAACTTACTGAAAACTTGTTTATTTCCAAGACTCTTGGTCAACTAAGGCACTCATATATCTTGTACATAATAATGAATAAACTTTCCTCTTATTGTACACACTCTCTCATAACAACACCTCGCAACGCCAACACACCAACCAACGCCACACACAAGTCTCGATGAACGCGCCTATATACTAGCTACCACCACGTCATGACTTACACTCATTGCCAGATCTCATTCAGCGGGTGAAATAATATTTCGTTCAGTAGGAAGATAATTTACATAGTAAAATAAAATAACCAGAGATAGTAAAATCAAAAGGAAAGTGAATATAGAGTATACGTTACACTATATATGACACCTTGAATTTGTAAATTTGGTTCTCATGTGATTACTGTAGCGTCTTACAATTTCCATTTACAGTACATCTACTTTCGCAGCATTAATTTAATGAAAGTTATACCCCCAAGTTTACAGAAAAACATAAGGAACTTAAGTTTTGAAAGTTCGCATGTGCACCACCTGCACACCCGAAGATTCATTGTTCATTAAGAAAAAAGTTCAGAAATTTTTTAATGAAACTGAAGGTTAAAATTTATATTATAGGTAACTACAATGCACAAGTGAGCCATTGTTATGGTTCCAGATTTCCAAAATGCGGCAACTGGGGAAAGGCACACAACTCCATTGAAACTGTGATGGTGAATTGAAAGGTGCAAGTACCTGAAGAAAAATCAATATTCGTTTCGATGCGCTTTGACTATGACAAAAATTGTCACCATTATACGATATTTTCGTATTTATTTGCGTGCAGTGGTGAGGAAACTATCACCACTTCCCCTGCTAGAATAAAATATGCTAAGTAAGTTTGATAGGCAATCGGGTTTGGTAATTTAGCATAATAATCCTGAATGTGTGCAAATACTGTGGACCGAACATTATTTTCTTTATTGAGTGAGAAACCTGAGAAAATCGTGTAATTTAATTGACTTTCGAAGATAAAAAATGTGGGTTTCTTCAGTCTGGGAAGCAATAAGTGTTGTGGGCTATTACTGCGATACGACAGTAAAAGTTTGCACGGACTAGTAAAATGTAAACACAACTGGCTGCACTAAATAGAAAGAGTCAAGGACTGCAGAACAAGCTCACAATATTGGTGTCTCATTCCAAACTAGAACCGAACGCTTAAGGGGTGAACGTTAGCTGTTGACCATGTTTGACGACAATGCAGTTAAGTTTCGAGGAGTTCTAGTATTCCTTGTGTGAGTTACGAGAGACGTTCAGTAAGTTTTAAGACTAGTGCACCTGTTTTTTAGCGCAGTTGTTCTGTTACTTTTCGACATAGTAATAGCATTACTCTTAACACAAATCTTCAACTTGTGTTAGACCTAGATAATAATAGTCGTTTTCATAATCTGAAAAACACGCCTCTCCCTCTCTGTGTGGGGCTTCCTTCATTGTATTTCTCTGGAACGTGTTCCATGTTTTCAAAAACTACGATGAAGAACTTCAGGTTGGCATAGAATGATACATAATCTCCATATCATACGCTCGCCTCATCATCATCCCCCTCTGTGGCTTTTTAGACCTCTTCCTTCACCGTCTCTCTCGGAAACGTGTTCTGCGGCTTCAGAGACTACGATGAAGAGCTCCAGGACGGCATATACAATCCCCATAGACTCCAACCATACGCTCGCTTCATCATGTTCTCTCTCTGTGGCTTCCTAGAGTTATTTCTTCATCGTCTATCTCTGAAACTGTTCCACGGTTTCAGAGACTACGATGAAGAGCTCCACGATGGAATAGAATGGTGCACAATCTCCATGCACTCTAACCACATGCTCGCCTCATCATCGTCTCCTTCTGCGGCTTTCTGGAGCTCTTTCTTTATCTTCGGTCTCTGTAACATGTTCCACGGTTCCATGGGATACGATAAAAATCCCTTATCGTGTGCCATAGGATGGTGCAGATTCTCTGTAGACTGAATGACGCTCATGAATATCGGACGAAACGATTCCTGCTTACGAAAAACATTCTGTCACTGCCAAGGTGCTTCACGTTCACAATTTTCCTTGCCATTGCCACAACTTACTGAACTCCAACTACTATTATCCAGAGGTTGTACGTCGATGCAGTACTGACAAATTCAAGCAACATCCTTGCGTTTTTGCATCATGCTCCAGCTGTAAGCTTACTGAACGCCGTCTGTAATTGGTTGGCGTCCTAACGAACAAATCAAAAACTGAGAGATGCCTTCAGTTTACTTTCTACTGATGTAGAAAACGTTTTTTTTTTTTTTTTTGGTTTTTGTTTTTTTTACTCTGCGATCGTGGAAAATCTAACTTATATTTGACTCGACAACAAACTCATCTTTCAGAAATAGATATTTTTAATTTTTTTTAGGAAAATATTTTACTTGAGTTAAATATTCCCTGAATTTCCAGTAGAAGTAAATAAAGGCAATTTTTAATTAATACAGACATTTTTGGGAAACAATGTACGTTAAAATTATTTGCCATTAACTGTTTGTGGACATTCAATCATATGAGATACATCTAGTGAGTTAAAGGCATACTGTATATAATACTTGGGAGTGGAACCCATAGCATGACTGTCCCCATTGTGTAACCACTACTTTTGTAGTGAGCCCTATTGCTGTTGCTATTGTAGAACTTCATGTGAAGGTGTGACTAGGCCATAATCAGTTTTACGTAGTGCTATGCTGCAATTTGGCCAAAGTAATTTTTATAACGTTCGCGACATGTTCGTCTTCCTGTCATAGCTTGTTGTGGCTAGATTTCCAACGCGGAAGTATCGTCGCGTAAAATGTACGTAGTGCATGTGTAATAAAACAGCAATGTCGAACCTTCATTGTGCTCCATCTTCAGTTATTATGAATAAAGAAATAGCTACGTACCCAAAGCCCTAACCCGAAGCAAACGAACATAATCTGGAGCTCGTATGACGTAACTGACTCCTGAAACTCCGTGTGAATATTTCATGTGAAATGCATACAGAACGTCGTTGCGATCAGTATAAGACTTAGTACGTAATGAAGATTAGCGGAAACGAGTTAACGAACTGGATTCTAATCAAGCCGGAAACTCACTCAGTTGCATATTGCTCTGTCATTTCTTCACATTTATTTACATCTACACTAATGAATCTTGAAATATATTATTTAATGAAAACAATTAAAATACATTTTCAGCTTATGATCGTATCGCGCCAAGAAAACATGAAAAAAAAATATTTTCAAGGGGAAAAGTTATTTAGGAAAGTTGACGGATTCTGATTAATGTGAATCGATTCACCTTATTTACTAGTGGAACGACGTCTTTGCTTCGTCGTCACCCAATGACACGGTCACAAAAAGATTCGGCCCGGCTGCGCTTACTTGATCTCTACTTGTTGAGCAAATGAATAGCTAGGAGTTGAGGAAGCGTGTGAAGGAAGGAGAGGGCCTGATGCTCAGCTGTGTTGAGAGGAACACCTACGAGTGCCAGGGAACACCTTGGAGATAATGAGCTACTGGACAATAAATGCGTTCTCACTTGAGCTGCGCCCTTGACAGAATCCGGCTTCCGTCTCCAAAAAACAATGACGCATAAAGCATCTGTCTTTTGTAGTTATAAATACCTCCATTATGTGGAATATGAATGGAGACTTTGATTTTGATATTTGGCTTCTAGATCTCGGAAGAAACTACGAATTCCTAATGGGTACTTTTCTTCATTTTGCTTTAAGAAAAACCATAAAGACACAGAAATGGAACAGGAATTTTTTTCTATGCTTCACTTTTGTTTAAATTTCTTCATTTTGAATGATAAACAATTTGCGCCGACTACTGTGATAGCTGAATTGTTTAAAACCGTAGCTTTGACCCAGTGACAAACCAGGAGCACTGTCACATGTAACACTAATTGTAGTCGATGTCTTTCCCCTTGGAGCTTGGGAATGTCTGGCGTGCAATCAGGCCGTATCATCGGATTCCCCAAAATAAATTTACTCAGTCAATTTATTTTGTGTTCTGTTTACAGAGCACAAAATATATTGACTGAGTAAACTTCATGCTGATGAAAATGAAAGACACATTTAACTTGAAGCTCACATTTGAAATACCGTACAAAGCTGAAAACTAACATAATTAACAGAAATATGCTATAAGCAGGGATTTGATGTGATGAAAAAATTGTTCAGAATTTCAGGGGGAAAAAACAAGCTAATTTACTCACGAAATGCAGCGAACATCTAACAGCACAAGCTGAATCGTCGTACGTGGAAGGTTTGAGTAAGTGCGTCTTTATACTTTTAGTGCAGTGTCTGAGACGCATGCTTGACAGAACGCTTTTATTGACCACTTTTCGCTCTCCAGTGGATGTTTCTGTCCGCTCCCTAAACCCTACCTACCTACGACACTTTGAAAAGGTTTACAGTATTCACAAGTGATTACTCAAACCGCTATACCCACAGAAATTTTTTGTTGTTGTTGCTTCGTGGTTTACCGACCACCCTGAGCAACTCTATGGGCTATAAGCAGTCGCCTGTCCCTAAGGCCACTGGTTCCAGGGAAGGGAGGTAAAATTGCCCATTGCCTCATTCTGGATTTGAACCCGGACTCAACTCGGAAGCCTCTAGCCGCTTCGCTACTGTGTACGCCATAGAAGTAAATCAGATACACGTTGTTTGTAATCTGATGTAATACTTCTCTACTTGCTACAATCGTGTCATTTGTTATCAATATATGCCTGTCACTAAGGATTATATATGATAGCAAAAATATTAATACATGTACTGCTGTGTGTGTGTATGTGTGTACTTGCTATCAATATACAGTATTTGCTATAAATTAAGGAAAAAACAGAAAAATCGAGATAACTCAAAAAATACATGATGAAATGTTATGAAATTTAGTGAAAACCTGTATCATATCGTCCGTCAGAGAAAGATCCTGAAACATTACGTAAGAAATACTTCATTCCGATGAAAATGATTAAAAACAGAACCAGATGAAAAATAAGGTGTCAAAATGAAATAGCCAAAGTACCTCAATAGGAAGTGTGGTCACCCCTCACAGAAATGCAGGGCTCGCGGCGATGTTTCATGCTGTTTGTTGATGACAGTGTTTAGCAGCTCAGAAGTAACAACGAACATTATTTGTACAAAGCTTGTCTAAGCCCTCCCCCTTCCGAGGTCCTGAGTACGGGGGTGAGGGCAGAAGCACGTCTCCCTATAGCATCCCAGAGATGCTCGACCGGATTAAGGTCGGCTGTCCAATCCATATGGACAATGAGGCTCGACCTGGATTAACCTGGCTGTCCAATCCATATGGACAATGGTCTTCCATCAGACTTGGTGCCGACGAGAGTTATCATCCTGTGGCACCTGCACAAGGGCAAAAATAAGGGTACAGGACATCATTCCTATAGTGTTGAGCATTCATCCTCTTGGAAGAACATGGAGCTCTGTGGGTCCATCTAACGAGATGCCACCCAAAATCAGCACACTACCACCACCATAAGTGTCCCTTTCTTTCCTTCTTTTTTTTAAATTTGGGCTTTAACGACCACCGCCAGCAACTCGATGGGTCAGCGCAAATATAATTTAGGGTAACTGGTTCCAGCGAAGGGAGAGAGCTAGTGCTCTTAGACAAACACAACAACCATGCCTCACTGGGATTCGAACCGGAACCCATCTGGGATGAATTGTGAGGAGCCAGCGCTTAGACTACTGGGTCTGCAGGTGTCCCTTTTACGGGTCATAGAGGGATGATAGTGCTTCCCTCGTTCTCTCCAGATCAGAGCACACCTGGAATCACTCCGCAAAGCAAATCTGGACTCATTTGCGAAGAGTGTTGACCTCCATTGGTTTCCAGTCCAATTAACGTGAAGTCTTGCCTGCTTAAAATGTCCCCTTCTTCCATGACAGCGAATAAGGGACACACAGAGTGTTGGTCGCCTAGCATAAAGACCTCCTTCGTGAAACCTTCTGTGCGCAGTGGAAGTAGATACCACCGTTCTTGTAGCAGCATTAAGGGCAGATCGCAGCTTTGTCGGGGTAGCCGTCCTGTTTCTCATCGCAGTTAATCGGAGATATCAAATATCAACGAGTGCTGTAGCTCTAGGCCTTCTTTCCCTGTACCTTCGAGAAGCCCTGTACCTTCGTATTTTGAAATTGGTTCCACAGTCTGTGGAACACAGAAGGACTCACATGCAGCCATCTTACAACTTCCACTTGATTTTTTTTTTTTTGATTGTAGGTTTAACGACCACATCAGCAACTCGATGGGCTATAAACAGTCGACCGTCCCTAATTTAAGGTCACTGGTTCGAGGGAAGGGAGAGCGCCAGCGCCGTAAGACAAACACAAATCCATGCCTCACGGGATTCGAACCCGGACCTATCTCGGACGAATGATCAGAAGCCATCGCTTAGACCACTGAGCCACCGGGGAGGCCCACCTGACTTTGGCTTGCCTCTAGTCTTCCGATAGCTCTCCACCTCAGTTCAACTGTCAAATCTGCTATCTCAAAACCGTTTCTTTACACTCCCCAAACGACGCGATGCACACCTCCGCAACAACCTCTTTTATGCTGCGGCTCATTTGTATAAACCGATGCGATCGCCACTAATTTGCATACGATACCCTGACTCCGCATTACATTTCATGTCGCATACCCAAGTTCCATGCATTTCCAATTCTTGTATGCATTTCAAATAGCGATTGTTATGTTTTTCCTTACTATGTATGGAAACCAGTGTACTTAGTTTACTCGTGTTTAGACGGGTGCGGTTGGTCAAACTGTAGCAAGGTAGGATATCGCGCCTATGTTTCGTAAGAGACATTACAGTGACCGGACATGCTGTAAAAACACTTCATGTTTATGACGACAATCGCAAAAAATTGTGTCGTATATGCCCTGGAATGATCTTGTTTGGAAATCGTTAATAGAATGGCGCCTGGGTGAACAGGAAGTAGAGATTACTCTGAATAGAGACAGAAATGAGGTGCTTGGCTCTTGATGACACCCAAAAGTACAATTCTTGTTGTCCGTTTATTATAGGAATGCGTTGTAACGCATTATGAAATAGTTTTCTTTCCGAAACTTCTAAAGCCACAGCTAGAACAGATGCTTTACTCGGTAAGCTCTGAATCCACCCATGGTGCATTTCATACCGCATAGCGAAAAAGAGTTGAACTCCATTTAGGACCGGAATTGGCCTGATTTATTATTGGAACTGTAATGTCAAAAATTATGACTATATGAAATGCTAAAGTAATGTACTTCATGACCAGTGATGCCTTTGCTTTTGATCTCATGCAACTGTTGAACAACGTTGTAACGTATACTCTAGATTCAGTTTCCTTTTGATTTTACTATCTCTTGTTATTTTATTTTCCTATGCAAATTATCTTCTCACTTAACAAGATGTTATTTCTCCCGCTGAATGATATGTGGCAACGAGTGTAAGTCATGACGTGGTGGTATGCAGTATATATAGGCGCGCTCAACTATACCAAAGAAGCTTCGTTTTATGTGATAGGTTCTTCTTAATTATTGTTATGCGATTCTACGAAAGTTCGGATATTCAGTAGTCGTGTGATTTGTTGAGTATGTGTTTGATAATACCAGGAGCTCTCCAATAAAAGGTTTAAAGTGAGTACGTTTTCTCAGTTCATATTATTGTCAGACCTCTGTCTGGCCGTTAAGTCTCTTTCATTAAGTGTCTCCATTAAGTCCAGGGTATATTGTGTTTACCGCTCTAATAAGGAGCCTTCAAGGTACTAATGTACTAAAACCGAAGTTATAGTACTGATATTCGCTGAGTAAAAAGAAGTTCCATATTCAATGAATTTATTGCACGTGCGAGTCTTACCTAAACAAACTCTAGCACTTTGAAGATTAGGTACACTTTAGCTACGTCAAGTAACCTTCCAATAACCCTAACGTAACTTAACGTAAGCTTCCCTGCACTACACGTTCAGCGGAGGATTTTATTCATTATAACGTGTTTATACTTAGTATTCCGACATTAGTTTGAGCAGTTTCAGTCTTCATTTCTACTTCGACATTTAGGAAACGTTTGAGAAGGTAACGGCAGAAGTAAATTAGTGGCAAATGCCAATTTGCTTTCCGCAGTCGTCAAACCACATCTCCAAAAACTATTAATCTTTAGTCGATGATTAGCTGCATTTCGGAGCTGCAAATGTTTATTTCTAGATTTACGATTTCGGTTTTAGGCCAAATCATGATGTTGGCAAAAGTTATGTTTCTAGGAACGGGCAATAAAAAAATAATAATATAGTTCTCAAATTTCTCAAATATACGAAGAATTTCTTTATTTGTGCTGTTATTTGTTACTCGAAAACTGTCTACTTTCTGGCTTTCAGATTCTTATAATATAAGAGAATCTGAAAATACTGATTTTCTAGAGAGAATTAGGGGAGGGTGCAGAGAGATGTATAACTTTGAGGAATTCGATTCCTTTCGATACTTCAACGAAAGTTATCTCAGTGCTAAACTACAGTCCTGTAGCAGATACAGTCTGTCATGAGAGAAATTATTCGTCTTCTCATACGGAATGCAAAGCCCAACACTTCCTTAAAAGAGAGAGATAGAACAGGCGAAGAAAGAAAGAAAGAATCTTTTACTGTGAATTCTTGCATTGAATTTTTCAGATGTGTTGTCCGTACGCCCACAATGCTTAATTTGTTGATTTTTTTATTTTAGGAATGGGAAAAATGAAAAAGAAAAATGTATGTGAGGAATAAATGTTCAGTTTGATTGCGTACATAAGAGAATCTATCACTGATTTCCTCTTTTTGAAAGGAAGATAGGAGAAACAAACTATCTCCCAGAAGTGGGAAATCAGGACTTTTGGGTTTTTCATGTTGGTGTTATCGACACACGAATTTGGAGCTCTTGTGGTATTCGTTGAATTAAGCATTTTCCTTAGTCAGTCAGTTTCACATCTTTCTCGATTAGTCTCTCAATCCGTTGTCAACACTAGACCACATGGCCGGTCATGTCCAGACGGCTTGGTGCTCTCACATCAGTGGCTAAAATGTTGAGTGCTGATTGGCTATTAAGGTAGACTGAGGAGGGTAGGAAGTGCCCCATTCCTAGTACATAGTATGAAAAGCCCACGGATCATTTTTTTTATCTCTGATGCAAAATTAAATGATCGCAGTTTCCAGTTCTTAATGCTTTTTCGATGATAGAAGAATGTTTTTATTGCGCACTTCACTCTTTCATCATCGAATGGATATTTTCTAGTTGTGTCATATCGCGTAATCTCGATGCTTGAGATATGGATAGCTGCACGGATCATTAAACTTAATGCCGGAGTCACTGATACGCTCTTTTATCTCCATCGTTGATCGATGTGGCGCTCTTCAAGAGTGCTAGAGAGGCCACTTGCACGTGATGATTTTTTTCCTGGTGCATGCACGGTACGCATAATGTAAGGATAGATTTCTCTTAAAATGCATATTTTGGTTGGTTATTAGAAGCTATGATTCTTTGTCGTTCCAGCTGCCAAATAACATCTTTTCGAATGGGGAATTCCACCTTAACGACCCAGACTTCTTTGCGGTTTTTTAGGAATCCCTTGCATTTCGAACTTAACTATGCAAAAGAAAATGATTCTGTTTCTCCTCCCTTTTTCCTGCCCTTTACTACCCACCTTGCACGTTCACCAACGTGACGCCTCGTTCTAGTGTTGCGTCATTGGTTTCGGGCAGGAAGAAGGTTTTTCAACTGTACAATTCACACACACAAGCAAAACAAAAAAGCCTCCACTTATTTTTCTTCTCCTTCGATTCACTAAGGAGCCGTCCGCTGCTACACTGTGATTATGTGGAAACATTTCACACCAGATTTTCCTTTTCTTTTCATCACTTACAAAGCGTGGAAAATTCCGTAAGTTATTCATTGTTTTGAGTTAACTACCACTGTTTAAGCAAACCAATTTTTGTTTCTCAGAGTTGGAATGCCACGTATGATAACTCTTTAGTCAGCCACGTTCGGTGAAGCAACCAGCAGAACCACCTTTGTGACATGATTCCTCCTAGGGCCGAACTGCTGTGCCAAATAGCAATCTGTCAAGGGAAAACTGCCCAACGTTATTACTTTGGCCTTCCAGGGGGAAAATCGCACGATTGACAGCTTCATCGTTAGGCAGACTTGTCTCAGAGTAAGCGTTGTGTGTGTGCTCTTCAGCTCTAGTTTTCTACAGTTCCTGGAGATAGAAACCTTAAATTAGTGCATAATGACTTCTAAGTATCGAGAAACTAAAGAAAGCATATAAATTCTGGAGCTTTCGTCAGCTTCTTGTCAAGGTTATCTTTCCTTCAGTATAGCTTTCCCATTAAATGCCATTTTCAAAATTTAAAGCTGTTACTGGCGTGTATTCTCATGGACATGATATGAGAATGCTTAAATTTCTGTCCTGTAAACGCCTTCAAAAATTGTATGTGATATACATAATTCACGAGCAAATGTAGAAAATTGAAGGAGAAAAGATATGAGAAAAAAGAAATTTATAAATTTTGTAAACCTTGCAACATTGTGAAGCGTGAATGAGTAAAGGAAAATCATTTATGGAAGACAGCAGCATCGAAACTATTTTAAATATAAATCAAATTCTTTTCTTTTCTTCTATTTTCTTTCCGATCTTCGTCGTCGTTCATAGTTCCGGGATTAAAATAAATATGCAATGGTCGACAATTATTGTGCGTCGGTTGAATATTATTGGCTTATTCATTTTTTTAGTTATTTTGATTCAGCGTTATTCCACACGATGCTATTTACTATCGGACGTGACAAACAGTTTGATTTTGCACCACAATTTAAGCATACTGTATTCATTATTGTTAGTCATTTAATAAGTTCTTCTGATATTCAAATGATAGCATTAATCTTTATTTTTCCTCATTATTTTTCAGATTACAGCGCAGTACAGACCCAGCTATCCCAACCCTTATTTACAAAGAGAAATATTTGTCTTAAATTTAGAAGATGGCTTTTTCGGATGCCAGGTCAATGAATCTGTTGATGTCCTACAATTGTTTGAGCTGTCTAAGCTCTGCGACGGAGTTCCTCAGTGCTTTTTAGGATCAGATGAGGTAGCCCACGAACTAAAATGCACGGACAGAAGTAAGTTGTCGTTTTAAAATGATTTCATCGCAATGAAGTGTTTAGATATGCTTTATTTGAAACGAAATAAAACGAAGTTTTTAATCCGTTTAAATTACATACTTCTTTTTATAGCAATATATTTCCTTAATGAAAATGTATTTGTCTGTGTTTTTTATTTTATTGTATTTTATTTTATTTACTCATACCTTGCCTAAAATCACGTTATTTTCGAATCCGATGACCGTTGTCATCTGTTGGCTCGTATCTTCCACTATATTCAGCACTGGTCTCAAACTAAACTCACTGCTTTAAAATTTTTTAACTAGGATGGACCGGGACTTTATCTGAATTTAAGATGTGAATGCTGTGTAGGGCACGAACGCAATCCTTTAATGGTGCATTTACTTGGATAGTTTTTGGTATCTTAACTGTTGCCATTTCGCATATGGTGTCTTTGCCTCACACTGAATCATTATTTCTCAACGACCTAGTAATTGCCTTTTGGGGTTATGCGCTATGCTTATGGAGTTGACCTCTTTTTAAATAAGCCACCCAGGCTTTGTCGAACCTATTACCAGCGGTTTCCATTATCTATTTGTTGTCATTGTTGCACTCACAGCTTTGTGCTTTCGGGAGATGGCTCTTAACGTCATAACCATAGAAACGGATTTCGCTTACTAAAGAACGCAATAGGCCGTCGATCATTCCGTGTAATGGAAAAAAAAATTCGAGAATAATACAAAACAGTAATTTAAAGGAATAGTTTGGTTCACATTCATATACAAATAACATAAGTATTTATCGAGTTTCATTATGATTCCTCCCTCGTCCTTCTCCTTCTTTTAACGGGCAACAGTATATTCCTCGGCCTATAATATATCTTTATTACGAGCGCGTATCAAAAAATGAGTTTCACATAGCGACGAATATCGGAAATGGAAAGGAAATAATGTGGCTGCAGAGTGGCGTCATACTTTTTGTTATCTGCTTGTGGAAGGAGTGTGGCAAAATTGTGCTGCGTAGTTTATTCCTTAACGGTCGTTTCTTATGACGCAGTAACTGGAGTGTCACTCGAAACTGGAAGTTCGCGAACAGTTCGTTTTATGTGGGCAAAAGTTTGAATCCAACTGAAATCCATCGCGAACTGTCGGCTGTTTATGGAGAAGAGGCAATGCTTCGCCAGGCAATTAGAAAATGGTGCAAGCAGTTCGAAGAAGGACGTACGGATTTGACAGATGGAACCGAGTAGAGGCAGACCTTCGATTTCGACGACCGTTGATCACATTTCGCTCGTCGAAGAGTTGATGTTGATTAGGGATAACCGCCGCATTAAAATTCATGAAATTGTCAAAGATTTGGGCGTATCATCAGGTGTACACAGAGTTCATAGCAAAAGGGAGTACGATAAACGCCACAATCAGTGGTGTAATCTAAGTGAAAAAGTACAGGAACACGCGCGGTGCCTTTATGTCTTCAATACCTTTCGCTTCTTACCGTTCCCTCCCCAATTCCGCCTCTTCACTTTTTACTTTCTTATATTTATAGTATAAGAAAGTATAGCGAACAGTCGAAATCAGAATTCCGGATTTACATATTTTGGCATTCAAGGAACAAGATTTCACCATTTGGGACTGCCAGTGAGAATGGATTTAGAGACTAACTCTACCTTCAAACAAACATGAGACGTTAATTCCCCTAACGGTGCAGTTTTTCTGTTGCATTTTTTTATTCGGAAAGAATTATAAGGCATTCGCATTTTAAAAAGAAAACAAATTATGCTGTATAGGGTTTACCGGAACGCCTGCTGGCTAGAAAAAATAGTACCGGAATGCCGTTCCGGGCGTTCTGGCTCCATTACACCGCTGGCTACAATGTACTGCGAGATACTGAAGAAGTTAAGGAAAGCAGTTAAGGATCGAAGACGAGGAAAATTGTCAAAAGGAATCATTTTGTTGCAGGACAACACAACCCTACACAAAACTGACGCCACGCAGGAGCTTCCTCGCAATTTCAAGTGGGAAGTATGGCCGCATCACCCATACAGTCCTGATTTATTCCCCTTCCTTCTCGCGATTACTACTTGTTCCCAGAAATGAAAAAGGACCTTGGGGGCAAGCATTTTGCAAATGATGATGAAGTAAAGCAAGCTGTGAAAACATGTATCAGTGAACTTGGAGCGAACTTTTACTTTCTCAGTATCAAAAAACTGGTTCCTCGTTCCGACAAAGGAAAGGTATATGTTCCAGAAATTATACCTTTTCGGTTTCTTATTGTTTAACAAAAGTTATGCAAAACATATGAAACTTATTTTCTGATACGCCTACGTATTATACACTATATTGACAAAAGTCACCAGACACCCCTTCAAAAGCAAATGAGCGGACCCGCTGCGTTGTTAAGATGCGCGTTACAGCTGCAAACGATATAAAAACAAGCCTGCAGCTGACCGCGATGATATCGCACTGTGAATTTGAGTGAAAATGTCACGGCGGGAGAGAACTGACTTTGAGAAAGGAAAGATTGTTGGGTGTTATATTAGTGGGTTGTCCATAACGGAAACCGAGAGGCGTTTAAACATACTCAAGTCAACTGTTTTGGATGTACTGAATAAGTGGAAGACACATGGTGTGCCTGAAGTAGCAAAACGTACCGGCAGACCAAAGAAAATCAGTGATAGAGAGTCGAAGCCTCAGGAGAGTCGTTACAGCTAATTGACGGAGTACTGCACAAGACCTATGTGTACAGGTGAGTAAAAATGCTGGAACCTCGGTATGTACACGTACCATTCGCAAAGAACTTCATTGCATTGGTTACCGTGGTCATGCGGCTGCTTTTCGTCGCCTTTCATCTCCACTCGGAGTGCTACTCGTCGCTTAGCATGGTGTGAAGAACATTTATCGTGGACCGTAGATCAATGGAAACGGGTCCCATGGGCTGATGAATCCAGATACACGATCCATTAGTCTGATGGCCGTGTGTGGGTATGGCAGCAGCCGGGGGAATGCTATTTACCACAGTGTACTGTTCCTACGGTCAAGTTTGGAGCTCGCAGTGTACTTGTGTAGGGGTATTTTTCGTGGTATTGTCCCGGCCCATTGATTATCGTGGACAAACCTGTTAACCAGCACGTCTACCTCGATATTCTGGACAAATATTCCCTACCAACTCTGTGGCAATACTATGGAACTGAGCCTTGTTGGTACCAGCAGGATAATGCACCGAGCCATAAAGCAAGAACTGTTACGGCATGGTTTGACGATAATTCCGTATCGTTTGTGGACTGGCTAGCACAGAGCCCTGATCTTAATCCCATAGAGCACCTATTGGATGAATTAGAGCGCAGCATAAGAAGTTTGGAAGCAAGGCCTACTACTAAGTAATAGTTAGCGGCAGCATTATGTACTGAATGGAAGCGCATACCTATCGCTGTGTTCCAAAACCTTGTCGAAAGCATGTCTCGAAGGGTCAGTGCATGCATTAAAGCCAAAGGTGGACTGACACCGTACTAATGTATGTCAATAAATGCTATGTTGTGTTTCTCTTCTAGGTGTCCGGTGACTTTTGTCAATATAGTGTATATTATTTCACTGTCAAATCAAAGCTCTCTCTTTCTCTCTCGCTCTCGAATTTCATTTTTCGTAACCCAAAATCTAAGAGAACCAGCTAACTGAAGTGTCATTTCACTAAAAATCATCTCATAGTTCATCAATCGGTTTCATCACGGCGAGTGGAACGTTCTTTGGGAACTATTTTACCAATGTATTATCATTGCCAAAGGATCTCGCTTCAGCGATTCACTTCATCTCTGGACTGCATCGTTGAAAAGTGAATGACCGTCGTTTAACCTGAAACTTTGCTTTCTATAATTGTCACTTCACCAAAAAGTTGTTTCAAAAGACCTTATGGAAGCGTTGTTCTGCAAATTGTTCACATGATCGAAATGTTATTGATACCTTAATTTGGACTTTATCGAAATGAGTTTACGCCTCCACCACCACACCCACCCCCGCCCCCACCCCACCCCACCCTTCCTCTCTCTCTCTCTCTCTCTCTCTCTCTCTCTCTCTCTCTCATGCGCGCACACACACGCACGCACTTTTGTTTGTTACAAAAATAGTAACTACAGTAATTTTACTTTCTCTTTATTTACAGATAAACATAAACTGCGCTTCAAAAATCTGAGAATGCATTTCTCTACTGACAAAAAAGGCAATTTAAGGCTCCGAAGTCATGTCATTATGAAACATTAAAACATTTGTAAATTACACGGAAATTTTGAATTAGAATAATTAGAATCAGGTCTAGATTACCGTCCCTGTGGCGCAGTCTTATGACAGTTAGTCCAAGAAGGTCCGGGTTAGAATCCCGGTAAGGTAAGGATGTTGTGCTTATCTTACGGCAATAACCAGTGACCCTAAATTAGGGATGGGCGACTGCTTATGGCACATTGAGTTGCTCACGGTGGTTGTTAAACCTCCAAACGAAAAAAAAAGTTCCAGATTAAAAAAACTGAATTAAAAATATTTTTATTAATGACCATTAAGTCTTCAAGTTTCAAAATGATTATGCCATCGTTTAACAACCCTTTTTTTTTTTTTTTTTTTTTTTGATTGGAGGTTTAACGACCACCGTGAGCAACTCAATGGGCTATAAGCAGTCGCCCGTCCCTAATTTAGGACCACTGGTTCCAGGGAAGGGAAAGAGCCAGTGCCGTAAGACAAACACAACATCCATGCCTCACCGGGATTCGAACCCGGACCCCTAACGGACGAGTGATCAGATGCCATCGCTTAGACCACTGCGCCACCGGGGCGGCGCACAACCCTTTTGTGTCTCACTGGCTTCTTAAAAACATGTATCTTACTGGAAGAGACACTTTCTCTTGTTTTCGTCTTCCAGCTGTACAAAAACACTGTCAGAGGTATTCTGCGAACACTCCTTGACAGATGCATCACCTCAACTGCTTCAGTGGTAACGGTGAAAAAAACTTCTATACTCCTCCAGTCACTCAAAAATACAATCGATGACGACATATAACAATCTTTTTCCTTCTCTTTTTTTTCGAGAAGGGGGGGGGGATTAACGACCACCGTGGGAAACTCTAAGAGCTATATGCAGCGTCCTGCGTCCTTAATTTGGGACCGCAGGTTCCAGGGAAGGGATGGAGCCAACACCATCTGAGAGACACACTACCCATGCCTCATCCGGGACCCATCTTGGATGACTGCCAGAAACCAGCTTCTCTAACCACTAAGACACCATATCAATCTTTGCTGAATGTAAAGCAAGAAGACTTCACGAAACTTGTATTTTTTCTGTCGTACTTGTCCTGGCATTTTCCATTGTGGCGTAACGATTTAAATGAACCCGTTCATTCTGGTTGCAAATGTCGTTTCTGTGTTGTGAACACCACTTAGCTCGAGGTGGTTAAATGAATTGCGTTAAGTAATTTACTTCGCCTTCCACATTTCTGTAAGATCTTGGCGACACACACTTTGTAAGGGCACTACTGTACTACCTGTGTTGCCTTTTGACAAATACCTAAAAGCATATTGATATGGGTACATAATAGTCGCAGCTATTCCAGGTACTGAGCACAGGTTACTACAGAAGCTCAGTACCTGAATAGTTGCGACTATTGGCCTTATCGTTAAAATAGCCTGTTACAAATGCTACTGCCTTCTATTGATGAATTAGATCGCAACACGACTCACCTTCCAAAAGCTCTTGTTTGAAAAGAAACAAAAACCACTGGTTTCCAAATGACTGACTTATTTTATAGTTCCAAAGCTTTGAAATTTTTTGGTAAGCTAGTGTCCCACCTGTGCGTACATCTTATTCGTAACATAACACTTCCTTTCATTGTGGTAATGCTACGCAGAAATTATAACGCCAGCTTGAAGATACGCACTGTGCAAGTAACCCGCACGTTCCGAAAATACTAAAACCAGGTTGCTGACTAGGATTTCTCATTCTTTCTTTTTGCCTAGAGAATTCCACCTTGAATAAATATTTGGAGCTGACACCCACCGAAATAAATTTTACGCAAAGGATGTATTCTGCAAAGGTCTTTCTTTTAACTTGACATGTATTACCAGAGATAATGAAATAAAATGCAGTTGGAAGGGAAAAAGTTAACATCGATAAAAAATTATGTTAGTATCATTTCATAAATCATGTAGTTATAATTTCAGCAAAGGAAAAAAAAATCGTATATGTGTTATTGATTACCTTGAGTTTGACGATTTCCAACTTATATGGATGATTCAACATTTGGTAAATGAAGCCATAGATCAGCGTTGTTACTGATTTCAGACTGTTTTAGTTTTAAAGCCCACAGTTCTTTTATCAAAATGCCTAAAACTTTTTCGTCTAGGTATGTTGTCTTGAGAGTTAAAATTAATCATTTTGCTTATTGCCGAAGATAGAGTCACGCAAAGTAATGAACAGCAGAACTTATTTACGTTCTCGATGTAAACCTAACAAAAACGAAGAAACAATGAATTATTTATTTCATTCACATTGTGCACATTACAAACACTTCAAGCCTCCTCGAGAGTTACTTCGCTTGAGACTATTAACGCATTTGTATCTTGCCTAGAATAATAAATGCCTTTATACTGTCGTTATGATCTGTAAAAAGTGATTATTAATCCCTGAGGAAGTTCAAACTAGCTGACAGAAAAGCTTAGAGTTCCATGTTTTTATTAATATGTCACATCAAAACTACTGAATGTATTCACCTAACAGTATATCTGGCCCAACGCTTAAACCTATTACGACGAAACTGCTTCATCCTGAATCAGTGGTTGGATTCGTTTGACAATAGGTGCATTGATGGTTTGAAAAACTTATATCGCTTCATGTTGTTGAACAAAATAGTGTTTACCGAGAGCTGCAGATGAGTTATGCATTGTTTCTTTTCATGGGCGCATAACTGCGGGCATCATGCTATCACAAAGAGAATCATAGTGTGTAAGGTTTGAGAATGTACGAGCTTCATTGCTTGTTTCATGCATACTCTGTTAATCGCCCCGTTGGCCGAGTGATCTGGGGCGCTGATTTCTGATCATTCGTTCGAAATGGGCCCGGGTTTGAGTCACGTATGAGGCATGGGTGGTGCATTTGGCTGAAGACGCTGGTTCTGTCCCTCTCCTAGACCCAGTGGCCCCAAATCAGGGACGAGATAACACCTACAGCTCTAAGAGTTGCTCGTGGTGGTCTTTAAACCTCAAAACATTAAAGGAAAAGTACTTTTTTCACTGATGAATCAGAAGATATGTATGATGGACCACATAATGTTATACACGTTTACCAAACATTCTTCGGAAAGGACGTTATGTTATGGGTTCATCTAGTGGTTAACCACTAGAGAACCGATAACATGTCATTTACGAAGTGGAGTTTGGCTCCTCATGTCGTAATTTCTGTGCATGCATCTCGCTCAAGACATGGATGTGGATATTGTACATATTTTTCTTCCCAAATGCGCACATTCTGGGTTAGTTTACCGTAAAATCACCCCATTCCTAAACAGTGGTTGTGGCAAGTTTGCATTGGAGTAAACCAATGTTCGACCTGACAGGGAAAAAACAAGAAGTCGGGCATTGACTCACTGTGAGCTTGAGCCAAGTGTAACTCACACCTCGTCTAAGAATAACACTTACATATACATACAGGTACTTAAATAAACTCAGTGGTAGATGCACCGTTCAAGCGTATGGTTGATGTAGTATGATGTTGTGAACTGCAGTCGACCACTTCTCTTCTATATTGCTACGGCACTCAAAGAAAAGTATGTTAATGACAGTTTTTCACATTCCGTTTAGGGTCTGTATCGTTGATGGGTTACGGTAAATGGCATGTTAGTCGGCTTAAACTATGCCATCGGAATAAGCCCTCATACCTTTGTTATCAAGTGGTCATTCAGTCTCACCAATGCTATAGCCAAAGTGCAAAACACCTAGTTCTCTCGTTGTGGTACACTTTCGAGTGTGCTAAAACCTTTCCTATGTTTATGGTTTACCTACACTGATGCCTGGGTAGACCTACTGTTCTTGCGTTTCTGCACACACGAACAGATAATTAGTTATTTGCCAAACGCACGACTACACCGTCCCCATCCCTTTTCTTCTCATTACCTTGCTCAGTGTATTTTTTCCGGACTTCATCTCAGCATTCGACATCCACAAAGATTGTTAACTACCGATATATCTGAGGTGCGTGCTGAATCATTAACCATGCTATTTGACATTTTCTTTCCGAATTCCTTATATTTTCATACCAGTTTCATTAAATATTTGCGAATTTTAAGGTATCAATATCATGCCCACGAACCTCAGTTTCACAGGGATCTAGCGTTTCATTGTCTTTGGGGAAATTCTGCACCCGAATTTTTGTTTTGTTAGTTGTTCCTGTAGTTTTTGTTGTAGCCCTCAACAATCGTATCTAACAGTTCTTTTTGTTAAAATGAAATTTTCTTATTTCTTTCAGATTTCTGCCATCCCAAGATGCCCCGTTGTATCAACGGAGTCTGCTTGGACAATCTGTGTTACTGCAACGATGGTTTCGGTGGCAAAGGATGTGAGATGCCAGGTAAGAGAGAAGATTACACTAGCACGTTGTTCTTGTTCTCATAAAAAATAAGTGCGCATATAAGTACTGTATACAAGTACTGTATACAAGTACTATACTACGCGCTTGTAATGGTGTTGAAACTTCTACTTAATTACAAGTTGTAGTGACTGAAGGAATAAACCAGTGACTCTAAAGACTTGGTTTTAATTCAATTTACTGATTATGTTTTCCTTTTGAGTACTTACTTTCAAAACATAAATCATCATATTGCTTTGTAGAAAAGAATGTATGAGTTCTGGAGGAAAACTGTTTGTTTAGAAGGTGCAGAAAAAAAACAGCTGCGTTTTTTTGTGCAACGTTTAACTGAGTAATAGCAGTATACATCTCATTATTAAAATTCTAATTCGGTTGTACCTGTTAACTTCACTTCATCAAGGAAATTGTATCGCTGTAGCTCAGCTGAGAAGAAAATTTTGAGATTGCTAGAACTGCTGCGCGATCTGTTTCCAACTCGGGGTGTCATAGATGTAATTGTTCTCCAGTTGTTCACGCCTGAGACTGCGGCAATAGAGATAGTTGGCTAATTACTTCGGGATGTCTTATGGAATAAGGGCAACATTTGGCTGACGGCTGGGCACTACGATACCTCGAAAATCCAAATGAGATAGATCTCGGGGTATGGGGACGCCATGCCCCAATCAGCCGGCGAATCGTCTGATAACGAGCGAAATGGCGATAAGGATGACATATCTCTTAATTTCATAGAATATACCAAAAACTCATACATTGATGCAAATATGCTGCTAGGAAAAGGAGGCGTAAAATGGTATGAATTGTATGTAGAAATTATTCCTGATCTGCATCTGGTGCTTAAGATAGCCAACTTATAAGAGTACCTTGTTGAACGTAATTGGGAGAATTTGCATCTAGTGAAAATATAGAAGAAATACTGATGCTAAAGTACGAGTAACGAATACTGACTATCGGAACTGTTTCTGAGGTAAGTAAAATGAATTTTCTCAGAAAAAGAAAAAGGAGGAAAAATAATATCATACTATCTAGCGATTTCCTACATTTGTTTCCAATAAGAACCAAAATGTTTTCCAGACAACAGCGTTCCTAACAATTTTTACTAGTTACGAAGATTTAACGAAGCGTTTCAATGTGACTAATAACTATTCTGAAGCCTTGTGCCAACATGAATTGTCAGACTGACCGAAAAAAGAAAAAGAAAAAATCGGGATAATTATGTAATTGTTATCATTGGGGTTACTGCAGCCAAAACAATATAAAAAGTAGGTTTTATAAAAAAATAAAAAAGTGAGGGTGCCTAGTCATTGCTATAGCAGATATGCCAAGAACAAAAACTGTGCTGATTTACGGCCAATGAAATCCATGCCCAGACTAACTTTAGTCCAAAATCCGATGAACGGAACCTCACTCATTTGTTTCCTAATTATTTTCAAATAGATCAGAATGCAGGTGATTGCTCGGAACAGACGAGGACTGAGTCTCCGAGATTCCGAGGAATTCCCGGTGGACCGCCATATTTTGGGCCGGTAGGCCTTAAGCTACCAAAAAAAAAAAAAAAAAAAAAAAAAGAAAGTAAATGTGTATGCTTGTACTTCAATATTCCTGTACAAGAAAAGCAAATAATGCTAAAACGAAAAGGTTTGTCACTTGGACGGCTTCCAGAAAATGAAACTTCGTAGCAAATGTTCTGACGTATCAAACCCTGTTTGGTACACCCCACTTATCTTTTCTCGAATTCCTAATTTAAGCCCTGTCCCTTTGGCCTGATAACTTCTGCCTTAGTCCGCTTTTTCCAACGGCAGTTGGCCGTCCCGGTGGCGCAGTGGTCTAAGCGATGGCTTCTGATCATTCGTCCGGAAGGGATGTTGGTTCGAATTCCGGTGAGGCATGGATGTTGTGTTTGTCTTACGGCACTGGCTCTCTCTCCCTTTCCTGGAACCAATGGTTCTAAATTAAGGACTGGCGACTACTTACAGCCCATTGAGTTGCTCACGGTGGACGTTAAACCTCCAATACAAAAAAACAAAAAAAACAAAAAAAAACGAAAGTTGAACAATCAATACAATCTAATGGAATGTGCTCATCAATAGACTGGGACAGAAACTCGAAATTCACTGTGTGCGTTAATGCACTGAGGTTCACCTACGATAAAATATTTGGGCTGTTGCTTTTTATATGTACATGCTTTTCCTATTTTGTATGAAATCTGCATCTGATTTACTATATTTTCGGCCTTCCAGTTACACAAATTCGTGGATTGCAGTTCTGGTAAGGCTCTGCCAGCCACAGAAAAAACTTTTCCTAGTTGGAAGCAATTAAATAGAAATTAGTTTTCGCATTCTTTAATTTCTCTCACTTTATAAATTTGCACTGAAATTCTGGATATGCTTCAATTTTCTCTAGAGATTTTTTAAAATTATTTTATTAATGGTAAATCTTGAAAAACAAATAAATGTTTGGCACATTTGGATTTCTGTTCTCAATGAGACCGAAGAAACTACTACAAATTCTGAATTCAGTTATCGCAGTAAAACTCATAAGAATAGAAGAAAGTCTTCTGCTGTCTCTATCAGAGAACGCCTGTTGCTTCCCAGAAATTGGAAGTAATTTTTTTCTTACACTAAATTTTACTAGAGAGCTGCGGTATGTCCGGAAAAATGGGCAAAATGTTGAATGTTATTGCTTCAATAAATAAAAAAACTCAATGATTAATGAACATTTGTTGAAAATATGTTTAAACAGTAGACAGTGACGGTGACATAGCGTTTTTGTTTTTTGTTGTTTTTCTTGGAGGATGGGAATATGGTACCTTGATCATTTTCCCCCAAAGTTTGCCGCTCAAAATCAACGTCCATGGCCGTTTAAGGATCGCTACTCTGAAACTGGCTAGGAACTGCTTAAAAGGAAAAGAAACAACTCTTCGCTACTTTCATACGCTGTTGCACTTCAGCGTAATGAATATTTATTACAATTTATCTTAATATATATACTGAAGTGCCAGAAAAACTGGTACAGACTAGCTTATGCAAAATACATACCAACTTCACCTATGCGCGTACTCGGTTGCGACCGCCAGTGCGTATATAAAACTATAGACATCCTTGCCAGCTGTCAGAGCTGTTTTCGGCATGCGAATGACAAGTAATAACGATTTAAGTAATTTTCAACGCGGTGTCATAGTTGGTGCTCGTGAGATGGGCCATAGTATTTCGGAGGTAGAAACGAAGTTCGGATTTTCACGGACGACCATTGCAAGGGTGTAGCGTGACTACATGAATTCCGGCAAAAACCTCCAACCTACGATACCAGTGTGGCCGTAAAAAGACATTGGGTGAACGTGACCATCGTCGGCTGTCAAGAATCGTTTCACGCGATAGGCGTGCAACACTCTCGCAGGTATCATTGGAAATCAATGCTGGAGCCTCAACAAGCATCAGCGTCTGGACTGTGCAACGTACCCTGCACGATATGGGCTTTGGGAGCCGACGCCCAACTCGAGTCCCCTTGATGGGTGCACGACACAGAGCTATGCGCCTCGTTTGGGTACGGCAACACCGCCAATGGATACTTGATGACGGAAACAAGTAGCCTGGTCTGACGAGTCGCGTTTCCAACTGTATCGGGCAGATGGAAGGATTCGTGTGTGGCGCGAACCCCATGAAGCCATGGATCCCGCCTGTCAACAGGGAACTGTACCGGCTGGTGGGGGGTCCGTAATAGTATGGGGCGTGTTTAGCTGGACTTCACTGGGACCCCTGGTACGTCTACAAACGTCTGTGACCGGCCAACGCTATGTGCGCATTCTTTCTGACGAGGTATACCCGTTCATGTCCTGTATTCATGCTGATGGGTTGGGCCTGTTCCAACAGGACGATGCACCTCTACAAAAGTGTCAGGACGCCACATTATGGTTAGAGGAGCATTCATCTGAGTTTATGGTGTTGCCATTTCCACCAAAGTCCCCAGATGTGAACGTGATAGAACACATTTGGGATGCCATGCAAAGCGCTATCGAACACAGGAATTCGAGACCTCGGAATACACCCGAATTGTGGAACGCTCTGCAGGAAGTATGGTGTGCATTGCCTACAGCATATTTCCAGAAGCTAGTGAAGTCCATGCCCCGTCGTATTTATGCAGTCCTGCGCTCCCGTGGGGGACCTACCAAGTATTAGACTGGTGTACCAGTTTTTCTAGCACTTCAGTGTATATTTCCATGGCATTATTATGCTTAATAAAGATGAACAGTTTTCGTCAAAACTGTATGTTCACATATAAGCCATGCCGTTCAACTGGGTGGCTGCGTATGTAACGTGCGCAGTTATTGGCTTGTTTTTTTTTTCGCTAGCGTTTTTTTAATAATTTCTTAGCGAAATCTGTAATATTTCTATAAGCTTTTGTGAGCTATTAAGCATAAGTAAGTTAGAATTTCGCATAGCGTGTTGTGTAAAATATTGCTCATTTATTTTGCTCGTAGTTTGTTTAAAGAGTAAGAAAAAATAATTTCTGTATTTTTCCTGCAGATGAAAACGAATGCAAGTACAGACCATGTGACGTATTTTCACACTGCACAAACACCATGGGTAGCTTCTATTGCTCTTGTTTTCCGGGTTACGAAGGAGATGGGTTTGAATGTCATGGTAAGTATTCTGATAGTTTCCATTTTTACTCTGTCATATTGTACAAACGCTTTGGGCAGCATCTTTTATTCTTGCTTAACTAGCTACGGATGAGATCGATTGAAATCTGTGGTAAGTTTTCGTATGTTTTTCACTCTTTAAATTTTATCACCCTGAGACATCTGGAACGACTCCCCATCTTGATGGGAGATGGATTTTAATGTCATGGTAAGTGTCTGCTTATTTTTAATTATCATTCTTAGATCCTGAATGTCTTGATATCCTGAATGTCTTGATATCCTGAAAGTAAAAAACAAATCTCACTTTTCAGATCTCATGCATCAATAAATACAATACTTAATGTGTAAAAATAGGTAAGAAATGCTTCATATGTTCTTAAACTGTAGGTCAGGGTATCGGGAAAAACTCATTTTTTATAGGTTTAGTGGTCCAACGATACTTTCAATGAGTTGTTCAGATAAGGAATATAACAAAAATAATGTAAAGACAGCAGGCCACAATAAGTATGATTTTCCCGGCTTCATCAACTCATCCGTACAGGAAAGTTCTTTCTACTGTAATGGAATAAACCTGATAAGCGGTGATTTTTTGTCGTCGAGTAACAATCTTCAATGATTTTAATGCGCGAGTGTAAATAAAACGAAAACACATCGCGCTGCCAGCTCAACCGCCTTGACAGTATGCCGCCTCATTTCCATAACTTGCAATTTGTGATATGTTCCAATTAATAAAAATAACTGTCCTTAATATCCGTGAAATGAATGATGGTCATGCATACAGAGTAAAATTCCTTTCCAAGAAGCTGTTTATTCAGATCGATGCAAAAACGAATGTGACCAAAATAAACTTCAAACGCTGCTGCACTTTAGAGGAGGCAGTTTGAATGCATTAAATGGTACTTAGTATTCTTAAACGACGTAATTTAACCGACCGCAATTAAAGTGTTATTTTTAAAATAAATTTTGAATAAATTTCAAAAATCAGAAATGATGTAATTTTAATATCTCTCACTAAAATTACTGAGGAAGTTTACCAAATTTCCCTTTTGTACGTGTAAAACCGAAACTGCCTATTTGTAAGCAGAGAAGGAGAGGAACTGCAAAACATAAAAATCTCTGAAAATCGTTAGGAAATGGTGAGGAGGGCTTTGAAAAAGTACATAACTGAAATGTTGTGGGCCGCTAAAACTGCACAAAATATTACCTCGTAATATCTGTTAATTATGGGAAAGTGAATCATAAGATGGAGATTTTAAAATTAAAATAGGCAAATCTCCTAAATTTGTAAACAAATGGGTGCGTATATGTGTATTCGTCCACTTTGTATGTAGCATTATCATATCTCAGAATATAAAGATTATCATAGCTAACATGAGTTGTGAAGGACCGATGCTATGTGTGGACCTAATTTCTCTCGTGTGGATGCATCGTTCTGTGTCTTTGTTAAACGACGAAATCAAACTCAGTATCGATATGGCTTGGTAATTAATTAAGTCCATACAAGCTGCACTTCTTCAAAATAATTATCATTTGATGTTTTAGTACGTTGATAACCTCTATACATCAAAGTTTTAGCACATGTTTTGGGAAAAAGTACATGCTCATAGTAGCACTATGTCCGTCTGTCTGTGGAAACCTTATGTCTGCATCTATTATTAGTCCTTATTTGAAAAATTGTCTTTGCATGGGATACTTTTCAACACGAGGAGCATTTGTCATGTGCGTTCGTATTTTTCATAGTGCACAGTTCTGTCACAAGGTGGCGTAAGTGTTCATTTCTATTTAATCTTGTATCTCCGCTTCTAAAAGTTGGATTTAAAAGTTCTTTTTTCATTGTTTGCTATTTAATATGATGAAAATTGTGCTGATTTCCCACTTCAAAAATGCAGTTTTTCAGCTAGGCGCATATATAGATGTTCTCTTTTCTTGCTTTTATTTGCTTCTGAAAGTCTTATTTGAAAAATGCTTGACCCGTCACATAGTTTTCATTACGAAGAACATCTTGTATATATATATTTACTATTTCGTAATCACAGTTTTGTCGTTAAGGGCAGTCAGTAAATATTTCCATCCGCAACAGTATTTCCGCTGCTTAAAATGCAATGGAGAAAGTCCTTTCTTGATCTGATGCTCTTTCTTGACTATGAAGAACATTTTGCTCACCTTTTCTTTTTTAGATAATGCACGGTTTTACCGCTAGATGGCGCAGAATTATATTATACTTTCCTCGATTATCTCTGCTTTTAAAATTTTGATTCGAAAATTACCTTTTGCGTCGCATGTCTTCCAGTGTGAGAAGTTCTTCATGATGCACAGTTCTCCCGCTAATACGTGTGAGTGCGTTTTCTCCTTGTAAATGTATTTCCGCTTCAAAAAATGCGACTGAAGAAATTATTTTCGTACGGTGCCATTCACTATGAAGACTACTGCATACATTTTGTGTTTTAAACAACGCAGGGTTTTTCCCCAGAGAGGCGTAAATGCATATTCTATTTTGTGGATTATTTTCTCTTCTAAAAATACACTTTGAAAAATTATTTTTGTATCGGAAAGTTTCTATTATGGGAAACATTTCGCTTAAACTTTTTTACTTTTCCATAATGCACAGTTCTGCTTCGCCGTCCTGATTGGCTTCTGATTGATCGTTCGAGTTCGGTCAGGATCTTAGTTCCGGATAGGGCGTATGTACTACTTTTGTCTCATGGTGCTGGCTCGCTCCTCGCTATGGAACCAGTGGCCTCAAGTTAGGGACGAGCGACTGCTTATAACTTCTCTGAGTTGCTTCGAGTGGTCTTTAAACCCCGAAACAACAACACCAAAAAAATGAAACTTCTGTTCTGTTTCTAAGGAGCAGAACATATTTGCATCTGAAGTCCCAGCTTTGCCTCCAAACTATCGATTAAAAGAATTTCTTCTGCATGGATTACCAGTCATCACTATGACAAAGATATGAAAATATTCCCTGCTTCTAGTGATGCACACAATTTTTCTGTTAGGGAAGGCAAATGTCTATTTCTGTTGGCGACCTGAATTTCGTTTCTGAAAGTCCAACAGGAAAAACTTTTTTGTTTCAGATAGATTTCCTTGTGAATGAAATTTCGCGGGAGTTTTCTGCTATCGTAATTCAATTTTTTTGGTAGGAGTGCAAATGGATATTTTTATTTGCCACCGTGTCTGTTCTAAAAGTCCCATTCCAAAAGTTCTTTCTCAGTCGGATTCCGTTCTCTATGATAAACAGATCGATGGTGGACATAGGATTTTTTAAAAGAGAGGGGACTAAATAACGTGCATTTTAATCATGATAAATGTTGTAAACATGTTTAAGCGTTAGTTTTTCTGAGTCGGCTTGGGGTCAGTAAGGAATTGGGTGACTTCTATCTGCTGTACAGGCCTCACAACAATACCTCATGCTTCCAACAAGATGGTTCAGGAGCTCAGTAGGGAGACGTTGCTATTCCTCTGTCAGAGCAGCTTTTAGCTCATACGTGGTTCGAAGTGGGTTGACAGCTTGCCGTTCTAAAGCATACCAATCGTGCTCGATCGTAGAAACCTGGCTGGCTATTTGTACATCTTCACTTTTCAGGTATTCATCCACGTGCTTTGCCCTATGAGGACGAGCATTGTCGTCCATGAAAATAAATTCTGGTCCAACAGCACCTCGAAAAATTCGCACATGGGGTTCTAGGAACTCTTTTCGATACCTGTGGCCAGTCAAAGCTCCTCTATCGAAGATATGTGCGAACATAATTCTTGATACCTTCCCACACCATTACTCTTCGACCTCCAAAACTGTCCCTTTCCATTATATTGGGGTGATGATTTCAGGTGCCTACTTCTCTCCCGATGTACCTGCGTGGCGAATCATTTGTTAGCAAAAATCTTGATTCATCTGTGAAGAGTAGATGTCATCACTGCTCAGGTGTCCAATTGCGATGCTGTCTACTCCATGACGTGCTCACTTGTGGGCACGGATAAGAGGAATACGGGCCTTAGGTTTCCTCGCATACACTCCTCTTGAAGGAAGATCAGCATTACAGTCCACCTTGATGTTGTTCTTCCTGTTGCCGAAGAAAACTCTAAGGTGGGTTGGAGTACTGCCATGCGTCTATTGCGCTTTGCAGTTTGAGTTACATACCGGTTGTCCTCAGCTTTTGTAGACCATTGTCGATTTTAGGATATGCGTCTAGTGCATATTGTTTCTGTATTTTGGAGCTGTCACCATAACCTTGATATGACACACTTTCGGCCACATTCATAAATCATCTGGCAACCTCTTCAATTTCCATCATTTCAATAGTTCTCTACCTCTGGTAGTCATTCAAATAGTGGGCGTCGTGAAGACGTTTGGAACAAAAACTGCAAGCAACAGCAATCGCGGTGTCTCTAAATCAAGAACGAAAGGCAGGCACTTGGAGAACTTCTTTTGAAGTTGTTCCTAATTTGCATATTTCGTGCTGCGGCATAGGATTTCACTATTCACTGGATTACCACATATGTATGCTAATCGTGAGTGAAAGATTATGCTTCATTTTTTAAAAATCCTGGAACTTTGTTAATTTATTCACCCAGTGTATATACGTAATTATTTCCGGGATTTTTAAAGAAGCTTGGTCTGGTTTGGCCTTCTTTTTAAGCAAATAGTAATATATATATTGTAACGTACCAGGAGATGTGACGTACCTGCCCGAAGGACGCACACGACATATATGTCGTGTGCGTCCTTCGGGCTGGTACGTCACTTTATAAAGGCAGATAGGAATCAGAATAAAATATCCGCGTAGCTCAAATGGTAGAGCAACTTATTCCGGAATGAGTGGACCCGGGTTCGAACCCCGGCGCGGATAAAAATGACGGAGAAATATACTTCGTTATAATGGGCTGAGTGGACCCGGGTTCGAATCCTGGCGCGGATAGAAATGACGGAGAAATATACTTCGTTATAATATATGTAAGAAGTGGGTTCAACAATGAACTTACAGAAAACAAAATTGATGTAAAATGCTTTCACAAAAACTGAAGATTTGGAAGTTGATGGGGGCAAATCTAGAAGTTACCAATGCCTGCATTTACCTTGGACAGCAGATAGCAAACGAGGCCACATTGAAAAAGAAATAAGTAGGTTTACATAAAACATGATTGGAGAGCTTAGGAGAGAAATTTTGAATAGAAGCACAAACTTTCGTGGGCAGTACATCCTAGATAGGGATATGCTCGGACACCATTTAATAATCTATGAGATCGAACTGAACAGTAAGGAAACAATTAATATAATAAAAAAAAACGAAGTACTGTCCCGAAGAAACATAAACACGCTACGCAATAATTTCACTGACAACAGTGCCCAAGCCACATTATCTCCGTTGGTATTTAGTTTGAAATTGACTTCAGCATTCCATATTTTTGCTCTTATTAATTTCGTTAAATGAAATAAACATCAGGGAAAATTAAGCCAAATGTTCGAAATAAGAGCAAATTTTTTCTGGCTTATGTTTCTTCATACGCGGGTTCGTTCAATGATGTGGTCTGGAAATGCAAACATCAAAGTTGTCTTCTCTTCCTGCATGTTTTCAAAAAACTTGTTTGCTCTCTGTCATGCGCCATTACATTTCTGCAAATAATAATATATTATTGTTTTGCTTCTGAATCCATGTCAGAGTCGCACTATATAAAGTATTTCGAACGTGGAGTGCTTGGTTTTGACTTCACGATCAGAACCTGTCGTAGCTGACTGAATAATTTATTACTCTTCTTGCACCCAACATGAACAAGCACCCGTGAGGTATCTTCAGCCCCGAACAAAATAATCATCTCCAGTCAGGCCTTTGCAGTGTTTTGGCACTACATCTCCACGTCATTTTGTTCGACTAATTTTTTGTTTTTGTTTTATTCAGTATTCGGGGGCGTTGTTTTCATAGTACGCATCTGTCGGATGTTTCATTTCTGCGATAAGTATTTTGGCTTCTTACGAACACGGGCCATTACGCACGTGAAACTTGGGGGCAAATACTCAGAGTTCAGCATCCTTGAATTAAATTCTGGTTCTTCACGGACCGTCGAGTTTACTCAATAAAATAGAAGGATAAAGGTCATTAAATAAGCGCGCTTTCTTTGGGACTCAAATGGGGGAGGGAGTTGCTCCATAAAATGAGTGCAGGAATTGAAAATGTTGATATGTTTTTTCAAAGGAATGAAAGTCATATGATACTGGAAATGTGAAGCACAATTCGACATGAAATGGCTATTTCTCCACCATGCAACTAAATATAAAGTTAGAAATAATTTAGAAATAATGTAGTACATCGAAATAAGACGCTTTCTAGCACAGAAACAAGCTATAACTGAGTAAACAAATAAATAAATAAATAAATAATAAATAAAGGGCTTTCACTACAACAGACGTTCCGATCATTTATGCTTTCAATGGGGAGGGGGGGCAGAGGATTTTTTCGACAATTTTTTTTGTGGGAAAACATTCCATGTAGTCAGTGTTAGAATTGTTTGTGAACATCTTGTAGATTTCCATTCCAAGCACAGTATGGGTGAAAAAATTAGACTTAAAGTGAACCCTCCCAAAGATGGATGGCTGGTTCGTCGAATCCCCGTTGTTAGCATTATCTGGGGGAGCAACACACTCATATAATATCAACTCTTCCCCTGTCAACTTGTGAACAGAATGAAAAACAACATCTAACTTTACAATCTCACCATCCTGTCTTTTTTTTTTTTTTTTTTTTTACTCCCTTTTTCATGGCTCCTGGGGTATTTTGATTGAATCTATTTATTGACATGCCTTTAATATTCAAGGGGAAAGTTGGGATTTCCGGGGCCAGAAGGAGAATGAATACCACGAGATCTTAACCGATCAACGGACGTATAAAAACTAAGAACAATAAAAATTATCATTGAAATCCTGTTGTCGCCTGCTGAGCGTAACTGGTTCTCTGTGAAACCGGATTTCTAATGTAACGAGTGCAATCCAACTCTCCAAGAAGGCATTGCCTTAAGGACAGCGCAGCAACTCAGCAGAAAGAGCAAAGGAAAATTAAAATAAGAAAAACACAGAGCTTGAAAAACGATAGTTTAATTTGCTTTCCCTTGATTCGCCCCACCGATGGAGATTTTTAACAAATGGGTTCTTTTCAAAGCAGTGTCCAAAAGAAAAAGAAACGACGGCTGCCGGCGTGACACTCCTTATAATTTCACTCAATCTGTATTGTATATTTAATAGTACCTTTTGCTATAGGGGAGGAAAGAAAGAACAAATCAAACCATCAGCATGTCTTAGACATCTTAAAATAGCAACGAAGCTGACGAATTGGTTTTGACAAACCGAAGTCCAAACACGGCAACGGACCAGTGGTTCTTCACGACAACAGGAATGCAATTTGTAGCGCGACAGAAATCAAACAAAGGAAGCTATTTACTAACTAGAGTTGCCCATTGTCGGCCTCCAAGTCGCAAGAAACTTCGTCAGAACAAAAGCTTACTCGTAATGGTGTGAAGAATTATTTTCTTTACTTTTAACCAGGAGCGGATTGGCCCACCGGGACACCGGAACATTTCCCAGTGGGCCCCTTCCGTGTATGTCTCGTTCTTTCTTAAAAATGTTTTCAGTTTAGTTGTTTACAACACTTTTTTTATAAACGAAATACAGATAATGTAATTATAACAAGAGGGGGAAAAACCTTCTTTTTTTGAATTAGGGGAAAAAAATCCCCTCACCAGGCAACTGCTAGAATCCCAACTACAATAGATAGGCCATGTGTGTTTGCGAACTTCTGAGTTCACTTAGTAGCTGAGGAACGAGAATGTATGTACCGTATGTTGCGGAAGGGCGGGGGGTAGTTGATTTTACTCCCGTTGGTTGTAGGAGGCATCAGTGCTGTGCTCCTAAGAGCTGAGTTCGGGCTCAATTTTAAGAGCCCGAACCCGATTTTTATATTGCAAAATAGAGCCCAGGCCCGAAAACTATGATTAATCTGTTTAGGCATTAAAAAAAATCTCCTCTTCCAAACTTCCACTTCTTCCTCCCCGTGCAATTAACAGGTGTCTTTCTCAACTGCGGAGTGAGGAAGGGATGTCTATTTCTATAGTTTCTTTGACCATTCATTTCATCTTGAAATGTTTCGAGGGGCCCGGCATCAGGAAAACTCGAGAGGCACAACAATCTACGTATGTTAACAGCATTGGGGTGGGGACTGGACAGGGCTAAATTTTTTCACTACTTTAGTTAAAGTAGTGAAAATACTCACCCATGTTTGATAAAGTTGCAGAACAATGCTAGATAATGGTCATTATGAGATGTACTATACACTGTATGACAACACAGAATTCAGAGTGAAAGCTAATAATATCAAGAACTTATTTTGAAATAACTGTGTAAGATTTTTTGCGGCGGTGTTCATATACGATCCCTTTCCCTCGAAATGTTCTACCTACACAGCCTTACGCTCCTTGTGATAACTGACAAATGCTGCAGATGAAGGCATTTACAGAGATATCATTTCAACATGAAGTTGCAAAATGTTTTGTTTACGTTATTTAGTCAGGTGTCTTTACAATACATAACGGCAGCATAAAAGCACGTTTTGTAATTAAAACACATACGAATATATGATCACTAAATGAAGAATCTGTTCGCCACGATATTTAAAAATCTTTAAATTTCTAACTGTGATTGTCCACAATAGAAAAAATTACAAAAATTGCAGTACAAATAGAAAATTTTACAGTGTAGAAGTTCTGTATTTTTTTTCATTTATTTAAATTTAAAAATCATGTCTTATGCGAAAGGATTTTTGGTACAACTCCAACATAATTTTGGTAGTAGCAGTTTTCTCTCACTCTCTCTCTCTTTCTCAAATATTTGCTGGAATTTCAGCCCACTTCGTTGAAAATTTGAAGCTCAAAGGTATGACAATCAAGATTATTTTACGATCTGTCAAACATGAAAAAGGTTATATAAGCAATTTTTTTTATAATTTAATGTTCTTACTTCAGCGTTCTTAAAAGAAAATTTTATTAAACTAATATAAATATTGAGCGTGTCCAAAATTAGAAGCTTCTCCAGCGCAATGACATACATAACTAACTAAACTAGTGATTTAACCTGGTTATTCGCTTTTTCCACATCGATTAAGGGAGTTTGCCACGATATTTAAATATCTTGAAATTTCTAACTGTGATTGTCCACAGCAGAAAAACTGCAGTACAATATTTCTGCAGTAAAATCGTGGCATGAGCCGATGAAAAAATTTCCGCAACACCCACTTCAATTTAAGGATGACGGGTGTGCTTTTTACCCCAGTACTATGCTTGCCACTGTTTCTAGATTTCTAGAGCAATTGTACTTTTTGTTTTGTTTCTTAAATAAAAAAAGTGATTTTCAGTTGTGATGCAATAGTACCGCAGAACTACAACTGAACGGGCCCAATTGCAAAAATTTTCCCGGGCCCTTTTGCGACAGCCAATCCGTCCCTGCTTTTAACTACTGCTCATGAGAGCTCCATTCTAACAAGCTGACGGATGTCATGTGAACTGTTGACTTTAAGTCCATAATTAATGAAATGATCCTAAGCATTTCTTAAGTAGGATAATATATCTTGGAGAGAACAGTTACATAATTTTAACACAGGTATCAGTGGCGAAAACTGAAGTAAGGCATGCAACTGAGAAGGTTGAGTGCTTCAAACTGATTCTTTCTCCCTGCCAATAAGATGACTCAAGATAAGTTCTTAGGGCTGCAATTCAGTTTTTACGCCCCCTCCTTGTTCATCAAACTAAAAGCTCTCTTCTTTTTTCTACGTCTTTTGTGAAATAGATCGTGCTTATGTTACCTGTTTGTTCGTCTATGGACACCATATCTCTGCAACTATTTAGTCCGATTTGAAAAATTTGTATTGAAAAGCTTGAAATGTGAGAATGATGATCCTTGCATTCCGTTTTTTACGCTTTCCAACCTTAGGTTAAAAAAGCGTATATGCTCCTTCTTTGTCCGTCTGTCTGTCTGCATGATAACTCGCGTAAAAATGGTTCGATTTCGATGAAATTTTAGTATGTGGTAGGGGACAACCTGGGGACGAATCCTATTTAAAATGGGCGAAATGGAGTCAAAGATCAGGGCATAGGAGAGGGATCCATTCCATCGCCCTTATGCATCATAACTTACGTAAAAATGCTTCTATTGCGATAAAACTTTAGTATGTTGTTCCGGAAGTATATTGAACCAGTTCTGTTTAATATCATCGAAATGGGTTCAAAGATCAGGGCACAGGAGCGAGATTTATTCCACAACCATTATCTTCATAACTTGAGTAAACATGCTTCTATTGCGACAAACCTTTAGTATGTTGTTCCGGAGGTATACTGAAAGAATCAGTAGTCAGGGTAGGGAGGAAGGTTTGTCTGCGCGCGATTTCTGGTATGTTGGGACGCGTATCATAATCAATGCATTGCATGATTTTGCTAACTTGTTTTTTTGTTTTTACGATGCACAATTTCGCCGCTAGAGAGCGTAAATGCAGATGATATCGAATTCAAAATTCATTTTAATCCATATATTTGTTTCTAAATATCCGATTGAATTTTTTTTTACCTTTCGATTCCACTTATATCGAAGACTATCTTAGGTACCATAGGAAGTCGATTTATCGTGCTGAAGGATATTAAAAACACAGTTTTGCCGTCTTTACACGATTTAAAATATTACGGTTAAAATGATATATACATGAGCACTTTCAAGTCCACTGTGGACCCGTCATCAGATGCTGTGGTTGCACTATGCCCTGGGAGGGTATATATTATGTAGTATGCGCACTGACGAAATAGTATGTTTTGGTATGCGCATGCTCACTTCCCAATCATGTCGTTTCATTAGAGCAGCCAGTATTGTCTCTTTTGTTGTAATAGTTACAGAGTAGTTTCCATGGCAACGGTATAATAATAGGGGTATCGTCGTTACAGCATTCAGCCCTATGTTTATGTATCAATAGGCTTTCTAACAGGAGGATAGATGAACATGTAGTTGGCGTATGTAACATAGTAACATCTTCCCAGATAGGTTGGTGTTGACCCTTCGAAATATAGTCTTGATAGGGCGGTGGAGGTGGAGCATGTTTTAACATTATATCTATGTTCAGAGACACGTAAATTAATATTACGACGGGTCGAACCTATGTACATCTTGTCGGTTACGTCAGCATTCATAGCTTTTAGTGGGATTGCGTATACACCGAACTTGGAATCATGGGGAATCCGATCCCTGTCATTTTTAATATGGGCGAGAATGTTGCATGTTTTTATGCCAAAATCAAAATTAAGTGGACGACATACGTTTTTTAGGATATTTGTGACAGCAGGGATGTATGGTAGCTTGCCGACATATGAAGTGCTTGGTATCGTTCTCGATAATGTTGAGTATGATGCATTAAAGACACGGCGCATTATGGAATTAACTATGGTAGATGGATAATTATATAATGCTGCAATATCCATAATTTTTGCAACTTCTAAGTCTCTTTGATCGGTTGAGGATGAATGTGTAATTGCTCGGTGAAACATAAAGTGAAGGGCTGAAATTTTTGCCTGAGTGGGTGGTAGGAGTTATAGGGAATCATAGATATTGTTGCAGTTGGTTTTCTATAAACAGAGTGAGTTATTTCGTTCGTATTAGGGTTTCTTTCCAACAAGATGTCCAGATAGGGTAATGCATAATTGGTCTCGAATTCTGTGGAAAATTTTTATGGAACTGTATTTTGTAGACAACAAGCTGGTGAACTCTGTAAGGCTTTCAAGGGTGGACTGCCAAAACAAAAGCACATCATCCACGTATCTCAGGTATAAAATAGGTTTCACATGAAAGTTTGCGAGGACTTCGTTTTCCAGGTCTTGTAACAACAACTCAGATAGAACTGCTGAGAGGGTGACCCCATAGGGGCCCCTTCCCGTTGACGGTAAATAGTTTCATTAAATCGAAAAAATGTTCTGTTGTACACAAGTCTTAAGGCATTAACAATGCCTTGAATTTCATTATGGGTATAAGTTCCGTGGGCTGACAACATTTCTTCAATGATACGGTGGACAGCAGGTACAGGTACGTTAGGGTACAAGGAAATGATATCGAGTGAGACCATTATAAACTGCGAGCTAGATGGTGTAACAGAATGTATTTTATTTAATGCCTGAGCGGAACTGGTCACCGAGAATATGGATGAAGTGGTTAATGGAACTAGACATTTTGCCAATGCTCCCTCGAGTGGTCTAGTTGGACTTGCATAGGCCGAAACGAGGGGGCGTACGGGATTACCTGTTTTATGGGTTTTAAGTTTTCCAAATAATTCGGGAACACGAGGTCCAGGTGGTGGGTGCATAGCTTTAGTGATATTTGTAGGAAGTAGACCTGAGGATTTTAACCTGGAGAGGGCCGAAATGGTAGCATTAGTGGGATCACGGGTGCATATGGTATGTGGAATGTTTGCAATTGCCTGGTTCATTTTATCAATGTAGTCAGTTCTATTCATTATAATAACTTGGGAGGTCTTGTCCGCACTGATTATTGAAATATCGGGGTTCTGACGCAGCTGTCTAAGTTGGTTCAGTTCATATTTGAGTTTCTTATATACAGGATTATTGCTAGATTGGTTATGAATAGTCTTGATGGCTCCAGCTACTTGATGTCTAGTGGAGTCTTGAATAGAATAAGGGGAGCGCTTTAACAATTTGTTCAATCTGTGGAATAAGCTGAATATCATTGACAACATTGATAGGGTAGGCATACTTAAGTCCTCTATCGAGCGCACTTTGCAGAACTGGGTGCAGTTGTATACCACTGAGGTTGATGTAGGATGTTGAGTTCAGGTACTGCAGATTAGGTAGTGTTCCACGTTTCACTACTCTATTGTCAACTTCTTGTGCGACCAGTTGTCGGAGCTTTTTAATATGTGTTTCCCGTGTTTTAGCGTCCTCAGATAGGCTAATGGCATTGGTAACTGTCAGGATTCTGTCCAGGACAACTGGGTGTGTCCATTTAGCTAAGTTCAAGTGGGCATCATATGTTCGTCGTTGTAAATAGTCCAAATATCCTCTTTTTTGCCGAATAGTACTGGCGAGTCTTTTTATTTCGGCCATACGAAGGATAGCCGCATCACGGGGGAGATTGGCTTTTGCCGAAGTATTAGGAACTTTGGCATGATCCTCAGATCCCGACAATTAAGTAGGAAGTCCAAATGCGTCTTCTGAAGAGTCAATGTGTGCTTCCATTTTCTATACACTCTCACCAGGTTGTCCATAATGCAAGAATAAAATGACAAGAAATGATTCTACATACCAAAAAGCGGCTAGGTACCATAGGAAGTCGATTTATCGTGCTGAAGGATATTAAAAACACAGTTTTGCCGTCTTTACACGATTTAAAATATTACGGTTAAAATGATATATACATGAGCACTTTCAAGTCCACTGTGGACCCGTCATCAGATGCTGTGGTTGCACTATGCCCTGGGAGGGTATATATTATGTAGTATGCGCACTGACGAAATAGTATGTTTTGGTATGCGCATGCTCACTGCTACCAACTGCAACAATATCTATGATTCCCTATAACTCCTACCACCCACTCAGGCAAAACTTTCAGCCCTTCACTTTATGTTTCACCGAGCAATTACACATTCATCCTCAACCGATCAAAGAGACTTAGAAGTTGCAAAAATTATGGATATTGCAGCATTATATAATTATCCATCTACCATAGTTAATTCCATAATGCGCCGTGTCTTTAATGCATCATACTCAACATTATCGAGAACGATACCAAGCACTTCATATGTCGGCAAGCTACCATACATCCCTGCTGTCACAAATATCCTAAAAAACGTATGTCGTCCACTTAATTTTGATTTTGGCATAAAAACATGCAACATTCTCGCCCATATTAAAAATGACAGGGATCGGATTCCCCATGATTCCAAGTTCGGTGTATACGCAATCCCACTAAAAGCTATGAATGCTGACGTAACCGACAAGATGTACATAGGTTCGACCCGTCGTAATATTAATTTACGTGTCTCTGAACATAGATATAATGTTAAAACATGCTCCACCTCCACCGCCCTATCAAGACTATGCCTGAAGGGTCAACACCAACCTATCTGGGAAGATGTTACTATGTTACATACGCCAACTACATGTTCATCTATCCTCCTGTTAGAAAAGCCTATTGATACATAAACATAGGGCTGAATGCTGTAACGACGATACCCCTATTATTATACCGTTGCCATGGAAACTACTCTGTAACTATTACAACAAAAGAGACAATACTGGCTGCTCTAATGAAACGACATGATTGGGAAGTGAGCATGCGCATACCAAAACATACTATTTCGTCAGTGCGCATACTACATAATATATACCCTCCCAGGGCATAGTGCAACCACAGCATCTGATGACGGGTCCACAGTGGACTTGAAAGTGCTCATGTATATATCATTTTAACCGTAATATTTTAAATCGTGTAAAGACGGCAAAACTGTGTTTTTAATATCCTTCAGCACGATAAATCGACTTCCTATGGTACCTAGCCGCTTTTGGTATGTAGAATCATTTCTTGTCATTTTATTCTTGCATTATGGACAACCTGGTGAGAGTGTATAGAAAATGGAAGCACACATTGACTCTTCAGAAGACGCATTTGGACTTCCTACTTAATTGTCGGGATCTGAGGATCATGCCAAAGTTCCTAATACTTCGGCAAAAGCCAATCTCCCCGTGATGCGGCTATCCTTCGTATGGCCGAAATAAAAAGACTCGCCAGTACTATTCGGCAAAAAAGAGGATATTTGGACTATTTACAACGACGAACATATGATGCCCACTTGAACTTAGCTAAATGGACACACCCAGTTGTCCTGGACAGAATCCTGACAGTTACCAATGCCATTAGCCTATCTGAGGACGCTAAAACACGGGAAACACATATTAAAAAGCTCCGACAACTGGTCGCACAAGAAGTTGACAATAGAGTAGTGAAACGTGGAACACTACCTAATCTGCACGGTACCTGAACTCAACATCCTACATCAACCTCAGTGGTATACAACTGCACCCAGTTCTGCAAAGTGCGCTCGATAGAGGACTTAAGTATGCCTACCCTATCAATGTTGTCAATGATATTCAGCTTATTCCACAGATTGAACAAATTGTTAAAGCGCTCCTTATTCTATTCAAGACTCCACTAGACATCAAGTAGCTGGAGCCATCAAGACTATTCATAACCAATCTAGCAATAATCCTGTATATAAGAAACTCAAATATGAACTGAACCAACTTAGACAGCTGCGTCAGAACCCCGATATTTCAATAATCAGTGCGGACAAGACCTCCCAAGTTATTATAATGAATAGAACTGACTACATTGATAAAATGAACCAGGCAATTGCAAACATTCCACATACCATATGCACCCGTGATCCCACTAATGCTACCATTTCGGCCCTCTCCAGGTTAAAATCCTCAGGTCTACTTCCTACAAATATCACTAAAGCTATGCACCCACCACCTGGACCTCGTGTTCCCGAATTATTTGGAAAACTTAAAACCCATAAAACAGGTAATCCCGTACGCCCCCTCGTTTCGGCCTATGCAAGTCCAACTAGACCACTCGAGGGAGCATTGGCAAAATGTCTAGTTCCATTAACCACTTCATCCATATTCTCGGTGACCAGTTCCGCTCAGGCATTAAATAAAATACATTCTGTTACACCATCTAGCTCGCAGTATATAATGGTCTCACTCGATATCATTTCCTTGTACCCTAACGTACCTGTACCTGCTGTCCACCGTATCATTGAAGAAATGTTGTCAGCCCACGGAACTTATACCCATAATGAAATTCAAGGCATTGTTAATGCCTTAAGACTTGTGTACAACAGAACATTTTTCGATTTAATGAAACTATTTACCGTCAACAGGGAAGGGGCCCCTATGGGGTCACCCCTCTCAGCAGTTCTATCTGAGTTGTTGTTACAAGACCTGGAAAACGAAGTCCTCGCAAACTTTCATGTGAAACCTATTTTATACCTGAGATACGTGGATGATGTGCTTTTGTTTTGGCAGTCCACCCTTGAAAGCCTTACAGAGTTCACCAGCTTTGTTGTCTACAAAATACAGTTCCATAAAATTTTCCACAGAATTCGAGACCAATTATGCATTACCCTATCTGGACATCTTGTTGGAAAGAAACCCTAATACGAACGAAATAACTCACTCTGTTTATAGAAAACCAACTGCAACAATATCTATGATTCCCTATAACTCCTACCACCCACTCAGGCAAAAACTTTCAGCCCTTCACTTTATGTTTCACCGAGCAATTACACATTCATCCTCAACCGATCAAAGAGACTTAGAAGTTGCAAAAATTATGGATATTGCAGCATTATATAATTATCCATCTACCATAGTTAATTCCATAATGCGCCGTGTCTTTAATGCATCATACTCAACATTATCGAGAACGATACCAAGCACTTCATATGTCGGCAAGCTACCATACATCCCTGCTGTCACAAATATCCTAAAAAACGTATGTCGTCCACTTAATTTTGATTTTGGCATAAAAACATGCAACATTCTCGCCCATATTAAAAATGACAGGGATCGGATTCCCCATGATTCCAAGTTCGGTGTATACGCAATCCCACTAAAAGCTATGAATGCTGACGTAACCGACAAGATGTACATAGGTTCGACCCGTCGCAATATTAATTTACGTGTCTCTGAACATAGATATAATGTTAAAACATGCTCCACCTCCACCGCCCTATCAAGACTATGCCTGAAGGGTCAACACCAACCTATCTGGGAAGATGTTACTATGTTACATACGCCAACTACATGTTCATCTATCCTCCTGTTAGAAAGCCTATTGATACATAAACATAGGGCTGAATGCTGTAACGACGATACCCCTATTATTATACCGTTGCCATGGAAACTACTCTGTAACTATTACAACAAAAGAGACAATACTGGCTGCTCTAATGAAACGACATGATTGGGAAGTGAGCATGCGCATACCAAAACATACTATTTCGTCAGTGCGCATACTACATAATATATACCCTCCCCAGGGCATAGTGCAACCACAGCATCTGATGACGGGTCCACAGTGGACTTGAAAGTGCTCATGTATATATCATTTTAACCGTAATATTTTAAATCGTGTAAAGACGGCAAAACTGTGTTTTTAATATCTTAGGTACAGTCACTTTTTCAAGTTATGCATAGATTTTCCGCTAGCGGGCGTAAAAGTAAATTGCGTTTTCCTCGAGATCTCTGCTCCTAAAACTCCGATTTGAAAAAAATTTCCTGCACCGGATACAGCTCCTGATGGGACATGTTTTCCATATAATTTCTAATTTTTGGTAAGGAATGGTTTGGCCACGTAAGTTTTAATTTCTGCATCTGATGTATTTTCAGCAAAATCTGAGCTTCTAAAAGTTCGATTGAAAAAATTAATTCGTGGATCGATACCACTTACGCCGATAAACCTTTACAATGAAGAATATTTTCTTCTTAAAATAATGCATGGTTTCTCTGCCAGGGGCGTAGATGTATATCTTATTTTTGTCAATATCTCTGCCTCTAATAGTCCGATTTGAAAAATTCCTTTTCTGCTGGATAGCGTTTCCGGTGCAAAATGTTTCTTATATAATCTCAAATTTTTCAAGTAATGCATAAACTTTTTTCCAGGGGGCGTAAAGGTAAATTGCGTTTCCCTCGATATCTCTGCTTCTAAAACTCCGATTTGAAAAATTCTTCCTGTATCGGATACAGCTCCTGATGGGAAATGTTTTGCATATATTTTCTAATTTTTGGTAAAGAATATTTTGGCCGCCAGGGGGCTTAAGTTTTTATTTCTGCTTCTGATATATATGCAGCAAAATCTGAGCATCTAAAAGTTCGATTGAAATTTTTTTCCTGGATGGACCGATACCACTCACCTCGGCCTTTTAAGAGCACTTTCTTCTTAAAATAATGCACAGTTTTTCCGCCAGGGGCGTAGATGTATATCTTATTTTTGTCGATATCTCTGCTTCTAAAGAGTCCGATTTGAAAAATTCTTTCTTTGTTGGAGAGCATTTCCGCTGAGAAATGTTTCTCATGTAATTTCAAATTTTTCTTAATGCACTAGTCGTAAGTTCAAATTTCCGTTTACAGAAATATCTGCGGGATAAAAACCCGATTGAAAATCTTTTTCGGTCAGTTACTACTAACTATGCAAACTCGGTGTATGTATTTTCTTCCAGAAATAATGCACAGTTTCGCTCCTAGGTGGCGCAAATGCTTAATCTGTTTTTCTCAATATCACTGCTTCTACATGTGCGATTCAAAAAATTCTTTCAACACTGGATGTCATTTACCTTGTGGAACACTTCAGGTTATATTTGAGGAGTTTCATAGTTCACAGTTTTGTTGTTAGGTAGTATTTGTGTACTTCAATTTGCAGCTCTATCGTCGCTTCTGAAAACCCTATTGAGACATTTCTTCTTCACTGTATGCCATTCGCTACAATAGAGATGTGGAGCATTATCCTCTTTAAATAATGCACAGAATTCCCGCTAGGGGGCGTAAAGGTCAAAACCTTTTTCTCGCTATCTCTACTTCTGGGAGACGTATTCGAAAAGTTCTTTTTCTTTAGCATAGCTTTTTCCATGAAGAATATTTTTCGCCTATTTTCAACTTTTCCATATGCAAAATTCTTCCTCTAGAAAGCGTAGAGTTATATCATGTTCCATTCCACATGTATATGTCTTCTTTTAAGTGTTCGATTTGAAAATCTCTTTGTCTCTGATACCTTTCTTGGGCTGTGAGAAACTTTTTGTGTGCCATTTGTTAATTTCCGTAACATACTTTTTAGGTGCTAGTGGAACTAAGTAGCTGTTTCTATTTCTGGATGTTTTTATCGATTGTAGAAACCCGTTTAATTATTTACCTAACCGGTTCCTTTGAATAACTTTGATAAATTTAATTCGCGTCAGAAAGGATTCAAAAGACGCGCTCATTACAATCTAAAATTCGCTGTCATATTTCTTGTTCTTTTTGTGACACAAGTCGTAATACAGAAGTTGCTGTTGTAAGAATGGTTGATCGGGAATGCTACGTTGTATAATATGGCCTGTTCAGAAAATCAAAGAGTTTAGTTCTTCGAAGTGTATAGAATACTTCAGTATGATAGGAGAAAGGGGAAGCTGAGTAAACTTCTCGCAAGTCTCAACAATCCCTGTGAGTCTCTGATGCTGTAAGGAGTCGTTCGTCTCTAATTTAGGTCCACTGATTCCAGGAAAGAGACAGAACCAGCATAAGATGAAACGCATTACCCATTCCTCAGCCGGTGCTCGAACCCTACGACTAGCCAGAAACCTATGGCTCTGACCGCTCGGCCACAGGAGTGGCCAAATCATTTAAGAAGTCCTGCCTTACCAAAGAACACAACAAAACACACCCATTAGTTTTCTGTACTCAACGACTGATTGGATCATCCGAACCAGCCCGGAAATTTTAGTCTTGCTGTTCACTTTAAAAACACACGTATTCACATCATAAATTCCCTCATGAAAATAATTCTGTTTGATCCTGGGTGAAAGAAAACTTTTGAAATATGCATTGTAAAATGAATTTAGTAGTGAACAAATTTTCAGAACAATTTAACGTTGAAAGAATTTTAAAAATTCGCTCATGATTGAGTAGTAAAGCTCAAATAAAGTTAAACATTACACTGGACAGCAAATTTTGATTTTTGTGTGCTGCCCCGGTGGCGCAGTGGTCTAAGCGATGGCCTCTGATCATTCGCCCGTAAGGAGTCCGGGTTCGAATCCCGGTGAGGCATGGATGTTGTGTTTGTCTTACGGCACTGGCTCTCTCCCTTCCCTGGAACCAGTTACCCTAAATTAGGGACGGGCGACTGCTTATAGCCCATTGAGTTGCTCACGGTGGTCGTTAAACCTCCAATCAAAAAAAAAAAAATTGTATGTATATGAGATTAAATCAGGTTACCTTTATGTTGTTTGGGCTGCTAAATATGAAAATGACCGTTAAAACACCAGATTAGCTCTAGTTTTTGAAATATCTATAAAGCAAATTTTACACATTTGCATATACATGCCCTATGACCGCCCGGTGTCGCAGCGGTCTAGGCGCTGGCTTATGACGATTCGTCCGAGAAGGGTCCGGGTTCGTATCCCGATGAGGCATGGATGCTGTGTTTGCCCCTTCCCTGGAACCGGTGGCCCAAATTGGGGACGGGCGACTGCTTATAGCCCATTGAATTGAGTTGCTCCCACTGGTCGTTAAACCTTCAATGAAAAAAAAACATACCCTATGATAATTCTCATAGATGAAATGATTCACTGCGACGTCGCTTTGCCTATCGCTTTTAATGAATTTCTGGAGCATCTCTCACAAGGATCCAAAAGCTTGCATTACTGCTTTTCATTTCCCTTGATACTTTTTTTCTTCGAGGGTAGTAATTTCCTGATGAAACCGTTCTCTGTGGTCGTCACTGACAGCACCGCAGTTAGCCGGGAAAAAATTCAGATTAGAGTGTAAAAGGTTAAATTTCAATGACATGCTGCACACTAGACTCTCGTTACTCTGCAAGAGTGTTTTTACAAACTCCTGGTAATTGTGAGCCTCGAAAGTTTGTGACCACTTGCTGGAAAGCATTCCAAGCTAACTTTTCATCACCTGTGAGAATATCATCGAAACGCTTATCTCAGAAGAGCTGATGTATTTGTGGACTGACAAATACACGTTCCTTGATTTTGGCCTCACTAAGTCTTGGAAATTTATCACAAAGGTATAAAAGTCCTGCCCCATTCCGATTCATGGCCTTTACAAAATTCACTTCATTAGTCCAAGTTTGATGTAGAGAAGATCTTGCTGGATTCTACAAGTGATTCGTTAAGTACATTCTTTTTCCCTAGTTCAAGTGATTGTCGTGGGGAACAATCCTTTTTCTTGAAGTGGGAAGTCCTGGCACGGCTGTCCCAACAGAGGAAACAGAAAAACTTTTTGTAACCCTGCTGTAGCCCCATCTAGATAGCAATGACCATCAGGTCTCTCCCCAAATCTTCCACTTGTCATAGTTGATGGTGTGTAATAGTTCCATCTTGTTGTACATTTCTTTCATGTGGACTGCGTACTCGAATGGAATAGGTGATAAAACGTTAATATTATGGAGCAGCACAGCTTTTAAACTTAACTTGGACGAATCAATGAACAAAACCTCCAATCGTCGTCTTTGCAGTTGATTTGTATCGCTGCCATGAGACCACGGGCGGTGAACCTAATAATTTCAGAGGAGTCCAACTTCTTCGAGAGCTAAAACAGTAAAAAAGGAAAACGAAAGTAACCCAGAGAGTGGAAAAAATCCCGTAGACTATATATGTGTATAATCATACATATCATTCATTATCAATCCACTACTGGATGGTCTCCTCAAGTGCCTTCCACAACTTTCTGTCTGGAGCGTGTTACTCCAGAATTATTTCGAATTTCATCCTCCCATCTCCCACGTGGTCTTCTCATAGGTACTCACCTGCCCCTTGGTATCCAATCTAATATTTCAGTTGTTCAACAGTGATCCGTTTTAGCAAAATGTCCAGCGCATTGCCACTTGAAGGTCTTCATTTTGATGGTGATGTCATAAACTCTTGTCATTTTCCTGATCGATGAGTTCCTCTTCCTTATTTCGACAATAGTTTTTCTCTCAGCAAAACCACACACACTAGTCTAGGCTCGTGTAACTTCTATGCGACAAAACTGCAAGAAAGGCCTGTGTGCAACAAGCAGTAGTATACTTATCACTTAATTTGAGTTCGAGTAATTTCTTGTTCAGTTCTTTTTTTTTTTTTTTTTTTTGGCAGATGCATTGGGTTTTCTGATCTCCAGCAGAACACATTCCGATTTATAAAGAAAAAGGGGAACAAAACACAAACAGAGAGGATGGCAGAAGAAGAACAGCCCTGGTTATTGCTTTTAAGTTATTTAAAGAATTATTTGATTATATTTTTAAAGAGAAACCCATAACACTTAGTTAACTGTTCAACTATTTGTGCAAAATCAATTTTTTAAATTGCACCTGAAGCGATTTCCAGGAAACTTTAAAGCGTGGTGGCGACCTCCAGGAAATCACCCTAAAAAAAACGATAAATCATATGTGAACCAGAAATCTTTCGCATAAAGACCCCCAGTAAAGGAGACCATGAAATTCCAAGGGAGTCGGGATCCCCGTGTCCCCTACCTTCTGCCGCTCGTGCATCAGACATGCTATACACAAGCAATGAGGTTATCTGTCACTTTGAAAAATGGAAGCAGATCTTTTTCCGGAGTACGAAACACAGACACGTGCACATTCTCTCCTTTCTTTACCTTTTGGCAACTCCAGATCTCTTACTAGATCATTCAATTCACTCTGGGTAATTTTATGTGGCTGTGCAGACACTTCAATAGGCACGAAATCAGGATCTCTTGATGTGGATGCTTTTACCATAGGCGTAGCCAAGGGGTCCTCGGGTCCGAACCCCCTTCCCCCTCCATTGAGGGTGGATTGAGTACGGATTTAAAGCGATATATATGTATATATGAGGCTTTCACCAATGAACCAAATCCAACGTCACTGGCTTTCAGGTGTGACGGATGTTCACTGGCCTTACTTTCTTCTTCATCATCCATAGTATAAGAATCTGGTGGGTGCGGACTGCGGAACAGGAAGTCCTTTCCTGTGAGGCACTGGGCGCATAGTAGAGGAAATATTCGGATAGATCAAAGGCCCTTTTGTTTTTAGAAATACCATGTCCAATTGGAAGGGTCATGCAAAAGTAACAATCATTGGTTTGTTGGTTCCCTCCACACCATTGGAACTGCAAAACGCATAGATCGTCCTATTCGGTTCAACCAGCAGCGCAGATTCGTTACACAGGGTTTACTACATATGTGTCTAGGTCCACATATATGTTGTCAATCTTCATACCGGTCCTGGTCACCGATCTCAAAACCAAAATAAAGGCCGTAAGCTTTCTTTATCATCGGTGTAATGGGTCGCCTTTGGGATAGCAAAGTAATTTGTCCACAAATATAACAAAAATTATCCGCACTGCTCACACATTCACGAGGCATCTTGAACGACACGTCTACACTCACAGTAAGCCGCCCCGGTGGCGCAGTGGTCTAAGGCGTTGGCCTCTGATCATTCGTCCGTAAGGGGTCCGGGTTCGAATCCCGGTCAGGCATGGATGTTGTGTTTGTCTTACGGCACTGGATCTCTCCCTTCCCTGGAACCAGTGACCCTAAATTAGGGACGGGCGACTGCTTATAGCCCATTGAGTTGCTCACGGCGGTCGTTAAACCTCCAATCAAAAAAAAAAAAAAACACTCACAGTAACCACAGCGCGAATGATGACAAAAAAAAAAAAGTGTTTGCAATGACCGATACAGATTGCGTCATCCAATTGGAGGCCGCCCCGGTGGCGCAGTGGTCTAAGTGATTGCCTCTGATCATTCGTCCGAATGGGGTCCGGGTTCGAATCCCGGTGAGGCATGGATGTCTTACAGCACTGGCTCTCTCCCTTCCCTGGAACCAGTGACCCTAAATTAAGGACGGGCGACTGCTTATAGCCCATTGAGTTGCTCAGGGTGGTCGTTAAACCTCCAATCCAATCCAATCCAATTGGAGCTCAAGGTTATCTATCTCGTGGGGAATCACCTGTCGACATATCGGACTTCCGGTGCAGACCATCCATTCCCATTGACTTCCCTTCCCCTTCCGTAGTTTGAAAACTATAGCTAATTCATGATTTTGAAGTTCATATTCGTGGTCAGCATGTCCAAATTAGTTAAAAATAGTTACTTTTGTCGCAGATACATTTTGGTTGTTGTCCAGTGTTATTATTCATAAATACCAAAATAATTATTCGTTTGTTCCAAAAAATCCAAACAAAATGAACACGGGAAAGTGGGCAATTTCACGAGTAGTCCACCGGGAAATGTCCCAGTGGGCCAATCCCCCCCCCTACGTTTTCGTTTCTTTTTTCTGAAAGACAGGATTTTTTTTTCCGTACGGATTCTGATCATCTTTTTTTGTATATTTTTTATTTGGGTATTTTTTTGTTGTTGTTGTTGTTTGGCAACTCGATGGGCTATAAGCAGTAGCTCGTTTCTAATTTAGGACCGCTGGTTCCAGGAAGGAGAGAGTCAATGCCGTAAGACGAACACAACATCTATCAATGCCTTACCGGAATTAGAGCCAACGCTTAAGCCACTGCACCACCGGGTCGGCAACGATTAACTACCCCACGGTTGAAAAAACGAGCGATGACGAATGTTTGTTGAACCAAGGCTGAACTAGGATCCAGTTCAGCCTTGGTTGAACACAAGGAGGTAACCTCCTTGGTTGAACCCCAAGGCACGGCGGAATTAAGGTAAAGGGTTTTAACCATTGACTTTTTGACATAAACAAATGGCCGCCCCGGTGGCGCAGTGGTCTAAGGCGCTGGCCTCTGATCATTCGTCCGTAAGGGGTCCGGGTTCGAATCCCGTCAGGCATGGATGTTGTGTTTGTCTTACGGCACTGGCTCTCTCCCTTCCCTGGAACCAGTGACCCTAAATTAGGGACGGACGACTGCTTATAGCCCATTGAGTTGCTCACGGTGGTCGTTAAACCTCCAATAAAAAAAAAAAATCAAAAACAAACGGTTGAGCGGTTAACCGCCTAACCCAGATAGGGGAGGGGGCGCGAGGTAGTAAGGATTGTTAATGAAATGAATTCTTAACTTCAGACGGCCGCCCCGGTGGCGCAGTGGTCTAAGGCGTTGGCCTCTGATCATTCGTCCGTAAGGGGTCCGGGTTCGAATCCCGGTCAGGCATGGATGTTGTGTTTGTCTTACCGCACTGGCTCTCTCCCTTCCCTGGAACCAGTGGCCCTAAATTAGGGACGGGCGTCTGCTTATTTTTTTTTTTTTTTTTTTTTTTTTTTTTTTTTTTGAGGTTTAACGACCACCGTGAGCAACTCAAATGGGCTATAAGCAGTCGCCCGTCCCTAATTTAGGGTCACTGGTTCCAGGGAAGGGAGAGAGCCAGTGCCGTGAGACAAACACAACATCCATGCCTGACCGGGATTCGAACCCGGACCCCTTACGGACGAATGATCAGAGGCCAACGCCTTAGACCACTGCGCCACCGGGGCGGCGGCGTCTGCTTATAGCCCATTGAGTTGCTCACGGTGGTCGTTAAACCTCCAATCAAAAAAAAACAAAAAAACTTCAGACGGGTGAGGGAACGTAAAAACTTGCAGCTAGGCACTGGTTACCCGTTGCATAATGTTTGTAATCCCAATTCCACACACAGGCAGGCACTCCTTAAATATGAAGATAATGAGATGATATTGACAGGTTAGGATGCTGTATGTTGATTTGTAAGCTCGTCATATGGGCATGATAACTTATTTCGTCTTTGGAGCGTAGTTTCGTCACACTAAGAACAATGAAAACGTCTCACTGGACTTGCTTTGATGAATACATGTAAGAACACTGACATTTCTGTTGAAAAAGTACTTGATAGGTTTGCACAGTCGGGAAAGAGAAAACTAAACTTTTTTTTGTGTGTGAATGATTTCAAAATTTCTGTATACTTTTTGTAAATTTTAAATTACTCAAGGGATATCTTTCACCAATTAACCAAGAGCGGCGATTAATCTATGTAACTCGATGTATCACATAACCCAGTAATGATATAGATCAGGCGACTTTGTTATCATCATTATTTGGTTATGTATCAGGTTGGAAAAACTAGTCACACGGAAAATTGGGCACATTGCAATTTGAGAGCCGTAAAGTTGTTCTGCATAAATAACTATAGCATTGCCATATTTCCCCCCTATTGGGTAATTATTGTGCACAAAAGTATTTTATTCATACCTTATTATAAAGAAAAAATTGAGACATTTTTATGATTCAAAACTGGGCACAGGAAAACTGACTACAAAAACGTTAGGGGACCGTATAAATTTTCACTTTGGCTTCTTTTGCTCAGGCACAAAATAATTAATTCCTAGGGCTTGGCCATTTAAGCAATTTTTAATCTGCCGTGGTCATATACATGAGATTTACATAACAAGACAAGTTAATAATGTTGCATTTTTACTTGGGCACAAAACATTATTCTAAGGCTGTAGAGCTGGGTCTTTTTTAGCAGTCTGTAATCCACAATGCTCATATTCATAAGGTTTACATAATTAGTGAAGTTAAAGTGTCACTCTTTTTAAGGCACTAGATATGACCTTTCCTGCAATTTTTAATCCCCTGTGCTCATATTCATAAGGTTTACATAGCTAGTAAATTTAATAATGTCACACTTTTATCCAAGTAAAACACTTTAATTATAGGATCTTTGGCATGGGCCATTTTAGCAAATTTAAACCACTATACTTATAGTCGTAAGGTTTACATAACTAATAAAGTAAATAATCAACATCGTCAACCATTATAAATCCACTGGTGGGTGAAGGCCTCCCCAAGTTTCTTCCACAACCAGTTTTGAGCCAGTCTCCTCCGTGTCGCTCCAACATGTTTTCGAATTTCATCCACCCATCTACCACATGGGTCTTTTTCTGGCCCTCGGTATCCAGTCTTATATTTCAGCTCTCCATCGGTGGTCAGTTCTTCTAGCAATATGTCCAGTCCATTGCTATTTCAGGGATTTTACTTAAATCATGTTGTCTTCTACTCTTGTCATTTTCCTGATCCACGAGTTCCTCTTCTTACCTTTCCTGGTTACACCAAGCATGCACCTCTCCATGCTTCTTTCAGTTGTCTGCAGCTTCTGTATGAATAAAATGATTTCACAATAAAGTACATAAATAACAGCATGATTTCACTGAAGCACAAAGCTTGAAAATTTACCTGCATAATTTTTGTGTGTGTTGTTTGTGTAGTGATATTACGGAGAGAACATACTGTATATTCTAACTTTTTCAACAATCACCAGCTTTCGCTAAACAATAGTACCTGAAATGGTCTTATCAAAGATCAATGATAATTCCTCTTTGTAGTTCTACCGTCACAAAATATTTTACTTGTAAAGCTTTTTCGGATGGAGGAAAGAAAACAGCTCTCACCAAATCGTTTCCTGTGTCTCAAGTATGAGCCGCAGGTTATAAATCACTAGTTAATCAAGATTTTCAGAAATAAGTGCAGGAAGAGATTTTTGTGAAAATGAATGCTGAATAAAGAAATACATGCAAGCTGTAACTGTACATAAATGTGCTACTATGACGTTATAGATTTTTTTTTTTATTCTAACTATCCCAAGGCAATCAAAATTCTAAAGATTGCCCATCTCAAATTTAGGGCTACTGGTTCCAGGAAAGGGACAGAACCAGCGCTGTAGGACAAACGCGCCACCTATGCCTCATTCAGAACGCAGCTCGAACAATTAGCAAGAAGCACTTCGCCACCTGGCCTCACTTTTTAAGTGCTCCCCGGTTTTTATCCTAGGTCAAAAAACAAATATTTCACTGCAAAAATTTTTAGCCTCAGAAAAATTTGCTTTCATGCACCCCCCCCCAACTTTTTCAGCACCTCCCATTTCAAATTCCTGGATAAACCTCCCTGGGGCTTGTAATCGGTAAAAAGTACATAAGTGTCTTAACGATTATATTGTAATAGTGAAAAGTTTTTCCCCTAAACTTTGAGAGAATGCAATTTATCCTTTGTCTTCGTGGAGTATACATCACTGTTCTGATCCATTCAGTCCAACCAGTGAAAGCCACCCCGGTGGCACAGTGGTCTAAGTGATGGCTTCTCATCATTCGTCCAAAAGGGTCCGGGTTCGAATCCCGATGAGGCATGGATGTTGTGTTTGTCTTTCAGCACTGGCTCTCTCCCTTCCCTGGAACCAGTTATTGAGTTGCTCACAGTGGTCGTTAAACCTCCAATCAAAAAAAGAAAAAAACCCCGGTGAAAGTTTACATAGGTATTCAGGAAACTGCATCCTGATGAGCAGTGAGAGAATTATGGTGAGTTAAAAAGTAGTAACAAGAAGTATGGGGCCTATACGATTTTATCAGGATGACAGTAATTTCTCAAAGTTCGAGTTCATTCGTGTTAACCTCTTTCACGAAGCAGATCGGTTGAAAATTCCTTGCTCTGGTTTGGCACCAATGAATAAGTTTGCCCTTCATACCTGTATTTATTGCAAAGTTAAAAAAAAAAAAATGCAATCTTTATCTCTTTTTTTAAGTACAGGCATTAATGAATTATTCATTTCAGTTTGTATCGTGATGCAATTACAGAATCAAAATTCCTAATACTGATTTAATGAACTGAAAGCTTAAAATGGAGGAAAGTGCATTTAAATTTATGAGTGTTATTTGCCCTGTCAGTCAGAGTTAGAACTAAGGACGAAACATTTTCATAATTAATGAAGCGTTCAGTGTTCGTATCCCAGGTGAGGCATGGATAGTGTGTTTGTCTTACATTAGCTCTTTCCTTTCCCTAGAACCAGTGGCCCTAAATTAGGGTAGGGTGACTGCTTATAGTCCATTGAGTTGCTCACAGTAGTCATTCCCCCTCCCCCTAGAAGAAACTGAATGGTCGTGAAGTAACATTGACTCAGTCTTTCACTGAGAATGACTGGAATCACGTTTGTACTCTGCTAATTATAAAAAGAAAGTTTCGCGATTCTCTTAAACTTTTCTGTTGAGAACGAGTTCTCCAGTGTTTCGAATGTCTTAACTGGCAGCTAGAGAAACGCGTGAGCTTGCCCACAGCTGAGGGAGCTGCATTCAGCGGGGTGAAAGCCAATTGAACCGCTTCTGAGCTGCCATGATAAACCAACCATAGACAAAGAACCGTGCTTTGCTATGAGAATAGATGTAACTTGTGGTATTTTCAGCGGACGGAATGATGTTGTTTTCATAATAATGTAGGCAATTTTTAGAATGGAAACTGTTTCAAAACTTATTCTACACTTCTTTTTTTTTTTTTTTTTCCCACGTACAACTGATGGCGTATTATTTCTAAAAACCCGCAATTACTCCATCAAGGATTACAACCGGTTCGTAAGTCCACCAACAAACCTTCCTTCCCCCTCTCAAAAGAAATTAAAAAAGTGATTTTTTTTCGTAGTTTCAACTATTACAGCATCCAGCAGTTTTTATAAATAATACTATTGGCGAAGTACATAAGCCAGGTTAAAACTCCGCACATAATTTTTAGTAAAATCCAAAAGTGTTATATTACAATGGCACAGTAGTAGAAATCACATTGTAGAAATTAGAAAATATGTAAAATAATTAAACTAAATTTACATCCAGATCTAATTCAGGTAAATCATATCTCACATACATATGAAACTAAACATAGATCAGGCAGCGGTGGGGTGGTTGTTTTCCAATAAAAAAAAAAAAAAAAAAGATCTGGCAGAGTTTAAACTTTGTTGTGACATCGGCATAATGGGAAAATAGTTTTTAATAATGATCTAAGTGTTAGAATTGATTGCCCAAGGAACTAACAGATGTTAAAAATTTGAACTTATTTTTAAAAAAATAAAGAAAAAATTACTAACACTAAGATTACTTAGCTGCAACTCATGCAAAAAAAGTTAAATGTAAAAAAGACAGTATCTAACATAATCTGACACTTACCAATTAGGATTTAATACTTTTTACAGAGCCACATAGGAATTCAGAGCTTTTTAGGATTTTCTGAAGCACTTCCCTGAATTTCATTGTGCTATGGGATATGAAATAACATTAAAAAATAATAATAAAAGCTTTTTTTCTTTTCAGTTTTAACCAACATTAATAAATATTTCCTAGATAAACTGTTTGGAGCGCACATCACATTGATGAGGCTTTTCACCCGTGTGAATGTGCATATGTCTTAAAAGATCACCTTTCTGAGCAAACTGTTTGTAGCATACATCACAACACTGGTGAGGTTTCTCACCTGTGTGAAGGAGCATATGTGTTGAAAGATTACTTTTGGAAATAAATTGTTTGGAGCACACATCACATTGGTAAGGCTTTTCATCTGTATGAAGGAGCATATGTTTTGAAAGATAATTTCTGTTTGTAAATTGTTTGGAGCATACATCACATTGGTGAGGCTTTTCACCTGTGTGAAGTTGCATATGGCTTAAAAGATCACCTTTCAGAGCAGACAGTTTGCAGCATACACTGAAGAGCAATTGAATTAGAGATACCTGTCTAGTAACATGTAGCACCACCTTTCGCCCTGATGACGGTGGCGATTCGTCTCGGCATGGACTCAACAAGACACTGGAAGCGTTGGAAAGCTATACGGAATCACGACCCCTGAACAAGCTCCCACAGTTTACGAAAATTTGATGGAAGGGGGTCAGAGCCTTGAACATCTCTCTCGATGGCATCCCAGATGTGCTCAATGGGATTGAGCTCAGGTGACCTAGCTGGCCAAGGAAATGAGGTCACGTTGGTGGAGTGTTCATCCAATGATTCGGATACAGGATGAGGTCCCCAGTGGGATGTTGAAGATGCACAAACGGGACCAAATGGTCGTCCAGGATACCCCGGTAACGTTGACCTGTGAGGGACGATGTCACACGTACCAGGGGTCCCATTTTAGTCCACATAAACAGTCCGCAGACGAGAATGTCGCCCCCACCAGCTTGAAGAGTACCCTGCTGGCAAGAAGGATCCATCGCTTCATGTGGTTTGCGCCATACTCTTATCCTGCCATCCGCATGTACCAACGTGAATCTCAACTCATCAGTCCAGGCAACATTTCCCCACATGCCTAGGGTCCCGTGGCGATGTTCCTGCGCCTATGCTAATCTTTGCACCCTGTGATGTGCGGTCAGCAGCGGTACCCTTGTGGGACGATGACTTCTGTACCCCACAGCGGGGAGATGGTTCTGGATGGTGTGGCTGCTTACACGTTTTTGTGCACCAGCATTAAATTGCCAAGTGATTTCTTGCACTGTGGCCCGCCTATCCGCTGTTACAATGCGAGCTAGCCGACGATGACCCCGCTCATCCACACACTGTTGTCCACGGCAGTTGGCCCTTGCAGGGATGGTTTTACCGGATTCGATGTACTCACGGTGCACCCGTGACACAGTGGCTCGTGAAAATCCCAGTGCCTCCATGACTTCCGAGATGGAGTGACCCATTCGTCAGGCCTCGACAATTTGCCCACTATCAAATGCGATTAGATCCTTCATCTTACCCATACTGACTCCGACTCATACTGATTCCCGTTGCATCACTCCTTATATTGTCGGATCGCTGCATATGTCATGTCGTTTCCGTTTACAGGGCCACCCACAGCGCCACATTTGCATAATGCGAGCTGTCTTTAATTCAATTGCTCTTCAGTGTACATTACATTGGGGATATTTTTCACCTGTGTGGTACAGCATGTGTTCTGAAAGATAACTTTTCTGAGCAAATTGTTTGAGGCGTACATCACATTGGTGAGGCTTTTCACCTGTGGGAAGTAGCATGTGTTCCGAAAGAGAACTTTTCTGAGTAAACTGTTTGAAGCATACATCACATTGGTGAGGTTTTTCACCCGCATCAAGTGATATATGCTTGGAAAGGCCAGTATTATCTGTGACTTTCTTAGAACATGCATCACACTTGTAGCATTTCTCAGGCATCCATTTTTTTCTTCTCACATTATGGATCCACTGCTTTAAAATACCTGGGCGACCAAATGGAAACCTGTTGGATGGAAAAGCAGACTTAAACTTCAGACTAGTTTAAAAACAAATGCTTGGAGTCAGTAGTGGTGGATTCAGATCAAATTGATGGGGTGGAGGGAGTTTCAAAAATAAGCTTTTGCTGTAAAAATAAGGATTTGAGAAATGAAATATCTATGCTATATGCTTTGGTTAGTTATTAACTTCCACCAGGCATTACTTATGGTTATGGTGACCATACGTCCCGAATTTCAGAGGTGTGTCCCGAAAAAAGAAAATCCCAAATTTCATCTTGATTTAATTATTCACATATTTAAGGCGTGATCAAATGAAACCCGCTCTAGTGGCTTTATTAAGACGAACGAAAAGGTACATCCGCAGGTGTGGGAGAATTAAAAAAAGCAATATGTAAGCAATAATCGCCCCTCGCTGATCAACCTTGGACATATATTAATAATTTCTGGGAATCAGAGAAATTGTCAATGGCAATTGAATGTGTTAAAGCCATGTTGATTGTCCAACTGAATCAATCGGAATCTTGTATAGAAATGTACGATAAAATGAATAAGGACAAAGTGCTCATAAAGAAGTCTTCACCAGAGAAATATGATTGGTACACACCGTGAACCACTTCAACAGCAAACTTAGAATAAAATGGAACGAGTAGTTTCTACAAACTTTAATGAAACTAATTTTTTGTAAGCAATCATCTTGATTCAAACTACATATGATTATTATTTGTTGTTGTTCATTTTAGATGGAAATATGTATATTTCAACCCCAACAGGACAGGGGAAGGGGGTATTTTCAACCACCTGACATGGCCCATTCATCTGCCCCGAATTCGGACTCAGGAAATATGGTCACCATACTTATGGTGTACTAAGGGCAAAATGGCTTGAGCTGCAGCCCCAAGAGATGGAAGATTGGATTTGTTTATGTTGAGGAGTATCTACCCCAGGCCCATCTACTTAGAGTGACTTCTGAACCCCAACAGATCTTTACTCGTGGGACTTGAACCAAAGACTACCAGGTCCCAAGTCGAAAATGTTATTTATATTTATTCTTTAACATGGGGGGGGGCAACTGCAACATCCTCCCAGGTATGGATCCACCACTGTGCCAAACATCAAATATGCATAACACTGTGACCTTAACTTGACACACACTAATCAGTAATGCAATAAATTACACTAGGGCCTTCAATATGCTCAGCATTAGCCCAGGAGAGGTTTTACAAAGTCACAAACTGCCCCAAGAAATGGAAAATTGAAAAGTAATTCTGTAAGTTCCAAAGAAGAATTTTGCGAAATCATATGGGTTTCCCTATTTCTTTTATTGTTATTTATTTATTTTTACGTTTTCTAAACATGGCCATTAGAATTGCCTAGCACTAATCAAAGTTCAGAATGAGGATGACTATATTATTATATCAAACTGGTTCCATTCTTAATTTTTGAGAATGAAAGTGTTTCTGAAATTTTCTGTTTGTAGCCACCATGTATCCCCACCAGCTGATTGTCTGTGTTAATTCCTCAAGCTCCTCCCACACAAGATTTAAAAAAAAAAAATCCTTTCAACATCTCCAAAGATACTCAGTATCAAAAGAAGGAAATTCCACATGATAACTTCTCAAATTCAGTGGGGATCAAGGAGAACTCAGTAGCTCATATACCGAATCATCAGTCAGTTGTCATTTCTGAATGATTAACAGAAATCAGTGGGGGTTGTAGTTGAATTACAAACTGGTTTAAACAAGATAATTATTAATAAAATCAGTACTCTATATTAATAAAATATAGAGCACTAATGATACACAAACTATAAATAACAACAGACAACATGAAATACGTACATATCATTCCATGGTGATAAACAAAATTCAGAAATCAATTCTCTAAAGCTAATGACTTTTTTTTTCTTTTTGCAATATCAAATTTATAAAAAAATGCAAATTCTTCCTACTGAACAACTTAATACGTTTTATAAAGGTTGAAACTATGAGGAGTGCGCAGATAATTTATAGATGCTTGTATTTTACAAAATGTGTGAACAGGTGATTATGGTTCTAACACCAGAAATTTAATATATCCACCTCAAATATACATTATAGAAAGTAATGAAACTGATGGCAAAAAAAATTTTCAACATAGCTTCCATTACTTTCAAAGCTCCCACTGTTACCAGACAAGCAATGTGTTTGCAAAAAAGGAGACCTTTGAAATTAGGAATAAAATAATGGCTAATTATTTGTAAAACACTTACTTGTGAATAGATTTTCCAGCCGTATTTGATCTACAGTGTTTGTAAGTGCAATTAAAAGCCCTGCAGGTTGGCATCTTAAAAAATGATTAAGTTTTAATTACAACAAATATTATAAACAACATAGACAGTATATGGAGGAAGGCTGGAAGTGGGGTTTATCCAGGCCATCCTGCACAAGTTCAAATTGCTTCACTTTAGTTGTTGCCATCCGCAGTCCAGATATACAGAAATTCTAGGTCAGTGCCCACAGCCAATGCACTCTGCGATCGCTGCGCCCTTTCGATTTCTGTGGGATCAAAGTTGATTGTCTTGGGAAAGAGGTTATTAGATAACGTATTAGCCCACTTGATCAGGGAAATGAGACTGTAGTGTGTTCGACAACAATTTCACACTGTGCTTAAACAAATATTACTCGTGATATTCTGGCAAGGTTTCAAATGTTACAATTTGTTAAGAGTCAGTGGTGTGCTGTTACAGAAATTCTGAGTGCACCAGACGACATTCCCCCAACGAAAATAATTGCGAATAAAAGAACATAGAAACTGAAAAAAATGTGCTGCTGGATTAAACTAAAGAAATACATTCCGTCTATCTGATTTTGCAGTTTTTTTTGTTTGCTTTTTTAATTGGGGTTTTAATGACCACTGTGAGCAACTCAATGGGCTATAAGCGCAGTCGCCCGACCTTAATTCAAGGTCACTGGTTCCAGGGAAGGGAGAGAGCCAGGGCAGTAAGATAAACACAACATCCATGCTTCACCAGGATTCGAACCCAGACCGAACTTGGACGAATGATCAGAAGCCAGCTCTTAGACCACTGCGCCATCAGGGCGGCCTTTGCAGTTTTCAGAATTCTTCATTGGGACAAGAAACGTTGTCCTTCGCTTATATTTGACTTCTGCCTTAGTATCATCTCCTGCATTAACCCGAAATTGTGGAGGATAATACGGAAGCAAAATAGTCGAATATAAGCAATCCCTGTAGCAGTGGCACACCCAAGATATGGAGGTGGCCCAAAACACTGAAAATGCAATTTAAAATACTCTGGAGAAAACGTCTCCCTAAATATTGGGAAGTGGCAAGTAAAAACATCTCCGAAATATTAAAGTGCATAAGCAATTATTCATAAAATATATGTTTGAAAACATTTGCCAATATGGTTAAAAAGTAAGTTGCCAATAACAAAGAACAAAGGGCCAAGTGATACCTCATGTGGAGGGCCTGGACCTCTGGGCCACTCCCGCTGAGTGCACTATTGTCCTGTAGCACACAGTATTACAGCAATAGGGTAAGGAAGAAATTTTTGTTCGCATCCTAGTTATAATAATAAAAAAAAATTGCATACCATGATCAAAATTTTGCATGCGTTTTCCAATGTGAAGAATTCCTGTTAGGTGGACAGAATTTTGAATTTTGTGGATATTGAACATGAAAACATTCCAGTCAGATAATGAGCTTATCAATATTTTTCATTTTGCAGGGTTTATTAATGAAGAACAAAATTTAACATTTAACTTAAAGTTAATATGCAACGTTTTTTTAAATGTATTATTTCGATGTAATATATTTGAAGAGTTTAATTCTGGTGTTAAATAATGACATGGCACCTCTAAATTCTATAACTGAAATAACTGAATGAAGTTACAAGGTTTTTAGAGGTTGTAATTATGTTACTTACTTAGTCAACTTGGCTCATCATTAAGCCTGCATCACTGGAGTAGTTATTGCCACTCATTAGAAGTGCCCAACCCCTGTGGTCATTTAATGTAGCTGATCTTCTTCTAGTTATTTCTATTTTTTATTTGTTTGGTGGGTTAATAACCATGAGCAAAGTCAATGGGCTATATGCAGTTGACTGTCCCTAATTTAGGGCCAGTGGTTCCAGGGAAGGGAAAGCCAGTGCTGTTACGACAAACACACCATCCCTAAATGCATTTGGGTTTTTATCCTTACCTGGGATTAAAACCCAAATGCATCTTGGATGAATAGTGAGGCCAACACACACTTTGTACCACTAGGCCACCAGAGCACCAATATTTCTATTCCTTCAGTTTCATCTTGAAAGCATGTGGCTGGTGGGTAGTTTTTTTATTATTGAGTCTTAACTCATAGTGTCAAGTTGCTTGAACATGACTATCTAAACCTGTTTTGTTAGCAATGTCTTTAATGGCTGCTTTGGTTTTCTCTCCACTGGTTTTCACTTTTATACTATTTAGCCAAGCCCACATTCACGCTATACTACAGACAACATCTTGCAGCAGGATGTTTTCTTCTTTTCAGAGGTTCATCATTATAACTTCTAAAAACCACGTAACTTCACTTAATTTTTTTAATTACAAAATTGAATTATTTGCAATGGTAAAAGAATATTGGATGGGGGATACAAGTTCATACTTTTTCTTCCCTTACCTTTTGTTTTATTAGCATGAAGTATCCAAGGAAATCCTTTTACTTGTTATTAATTTGTTGCAATATGAAATAATAGTGTTGCTAATTTTTGCTAATGATCTGAAATTTGTAATAATAATTCATTTTCCCCCCAGATATCAATGAATGTGAAATCCCATCTTTAGCTGCCATCTGTGTTGACAATTCAGAGTGCTGTAATTTGCCTGGTCATTATGTGTGTAAATGTCTCTCAGGGTACACTGGAAATGCTACTGTTTCTTGCACAGGTAATTAGAGGTTGTGTTGTTACACTGACTCATATATGAGTGATGTTTTCATAATCTGAACTCCTTTAGGTATTCTTGTTTGTCTGTCACTGAAAATGCTACATTTATATAAATATACAGGATAGGGTTACCATACATCTTCTCTTTTTGGCTTTAATACCATGTCCGGGCAGATTTTTTATAAATTGCAAAATGTCTGGCTTTTTAACAGCAAACATAAACAGTCTACAAGAACTTCTGGTTAGGTTTTCATTTACGTTAGTTTGCACAGCTATTGGTTACTGGTTTTGTGTAGTTTGGTAATTAGCAATGACTGAAGTTTCTTTGGGTTGAACACCCTCATTTTTGCAGTTTTAAAGCAGAAAATAGGTGTATTCGAGTTGGCGTTGGTACAGTAACCACCATTTGCGATTATGTGAAATGCCCGTACAGCAGTGCAGTTGCATGGAGTATTTGGATAAATGAATTAAACCTTTGACTCTCATATTTCACAGGGATGATCCTACACAAAGTACTGACATGGAAAGATGTGGAAATCTCTTTGCAATGTTTAATTGATAAAGGGGTCTCAATTATTGTTGCTAAATGCTTTGATCAAGTAAATAATGTAAAAAAAAATGTAGAAAGTGATACTAATGATGAAGGATTCAATCAGCTGCTAGTTCATCAGAAGTGAACCAAATTCCTTGAACAGTCGAGAAATGTTGACTGTCATTCAGAATTCCTAAAGATTGCACATTTTTTTCTTTGTGCAGTTCCACCTCACAATGGTGAGAATTTTTTCACTTATGAAAAGCCAATAGACGAAGGAAAGAAGCAAGTTAACTGTACGTTCCATTAAAGGCATTCTGTTTTTGCAGTATTACTTCAAAGAAATATCAGACTGTGAATTCCATGCCTAATTGAAAAGAAACCTAGATTTGTTGAAGATGATACTTTCTCCAGAAAAATATAAAGTGCAGAAAATCAAGATGGACCTACTGATTAATATGTTGAATTTAATAAATGAAAATTCAGTAGTGTTTATTTATTTACCAATAATATAAAAAAAATTGCAAAATTTTTCAATTGTTTACTTAATTTATTAAAATTTTGGCTGCCTATATGTCCTTTTTTTTTTTGTCCTCCTTTTTCTCTGATATGTCCTCTTTTTCATGACCAATAAGCATAAAACATCCTCCGTTTTATGATGGCAATTATGGTAACCCTAGTATAGGAGGAATATCTCCCAGTACAAAATTGTTATACACTGGGGAAACATTTTTTCTTTAATGTTAATCTCATTCAGCATTCTAATTTTTTCAGGCTAATCTCAGAGTGGAGTATGCTGTATGCTTCATTTGATAGTTTTATCTTCAGCTTCTTCAGGTACACTGAAATTTTACCTTTTAATTTAAACAGTGATATAGTCAAGTTTTCATTTCAGGAGAAGGGGTCATCTTTTTCCTAGTTAATGATATATTAACAAATGAACCCTATCTTCTGCTTCAAGACTCCTTAAATTTGAGGATGAATTCCAGATGATCAAGTGGGTTATGGTCAGACTTAGTGTAGTAAGAAGGAAACAAGAGGATCTCATAAAATTGAAAAGTGGATATTTCTTCTACTACCACAGAACAGACAAAAAATCTCTTCAGAATGGTAGGGCTTCAGAAGTAGATGGCATATCTGCTGAGGTGTTAAAATATGGTGTGGACTCTGTAATTGATTGGTTAACTGAAATTTTCCAGTTGTGCTGGAAATTAGGAATGATCCCTCAGGATTGGAGGGATACTATTATTGTTCCCTTGTATAAGGTAAAAGGTGAATGCAAGAGCTATCAGCTTGCTGAGAGTACCAGGGAAAATGCTTGGATAGGTCATGATCAATAAGGTACGAGGTCTTACATCTGAGAAGGTGAGGGATGCACAGGGTTATTTTATGCCTGGTAATGGCTGCACTAACTAAATTTTTGATCATTACTTATAATGATCAAAGAATATCTGTCTGTTGGTAAGAACGTTTTTGTTTCCTTCATAGATTTAGAGAAAGTTTATGACCAAGTAAACAGGATACTTCTGTGGAAGTTCTTGAATAAATATGGTATTGCTAGGAATCTGCTTAATAGTGTGAAATCTATGTATGCTGGCAGTAGAGCATATGTATAAGTAAATGGTGTTTTATTGAAATTGTTTTCTATTGGTGCAGGAGGTAGACAAGGTTGTGTTATGTCCCCAGGACCCAGCAGTGGCATGAAGCGGTGAGGCTGCCGTCTAACGTTTTTAAATTTGGGGGCAGCATTTTGACACTTTAGTGTACAAAAAAAGGACAGCATTTACGCAATTTGCCTACCTTTTTTAAGTGCCACTGCTGGGCCCTGAATGTCACCATAGTTGTTTAATATATTTATGGATGCATGCATATGATACCAAAATGGACAATACTGGTTTATGTCTTGGTAATATCCATGTGTGCAGATTGTTGTATGCTGATGACACAGTCCTGTTGGCATACAGCAAAAGTGAGCTCCAGAGTATGTTGTTCTGGTTGTATGAAGTATGTATGAAATTGAAACTGAGTATAAATAAGGGAAAAACCAAAGTTATGGTTTTTGAGCATGGAACTGTTAGTACTGAATGCAAGATCAGTCTAATGGCACAGATTGACCAGGTGAATGAATTTGTACACTTAGGAAGTATATTTGACAGAGAAAATTAGATGGCAAAATTAGTAGGCGAGTGAATTCGATTCTCAAAAAAATCCTGAATGTCTGTTTATGAAAGTATAATTGTTCCTACTCTGACGTACAGCAGTGAAACCTGGGTACTACAGAAGAGACACAGGAGTCATTTGTGCGCTGGAGAGATGCATTACTTATGGGGAATTTGTGGTAAGACACGGTCTGATCATGTGAGGAATGCAAATGTGTTGCAGATGTGTAATGTGAGGCAAAATCTTGTTGGTAATCTGAAGACAAATATTCTTAGGTGGTTTGGCTATGTTGAAAGAATGAGTGATGAGATACTTACTAAGAGAATTTATTCAGCCCAAGTGGCTGAAAAGAAAGGTAGAGGAAGCCAAGGAAATCATGTAGGACCAGATTCAGGAACGTCTACATGAGAAAAAGATTGCAAGTATGAAGTACAAAAGATCTTGTGTGAGACATGTGATGGATGTCAGTAAAACTCAAGCTGTGTGCCAAGATCGCTGTAAATGGAGACATTTGGTACATCAACAGTAAGTAAAATCCATCAGTTTTAAATGTCAATCTGGCAGATAGACTTACTTTGAGGAGCTAACTTTTGAATCTCAGAGAACAGCTTAATGATATGCATGTACCACAGAACAGATACCAGCAAAACTAGTGGTGTAGGATTTATAATTAATAAAAAACCGAAGGACAATATTCTTGAGGTTGAAAGTTCCCCAGACAATTACAAGACTCATTATTATAAGAACTCTCCAAAAACAAACAAACAAAAAAAACAGATTCAGATCATTCAAGCCTATGCATCTACCACAAGTTGTCCTGATGAAGAAATCAAAGAGTTTTACGAGGAAATTTGACTTCTCCCAAGGCTAAACAAATTGGGATCATTGTGGGTGATTTTAATGTGAAAATAAGGCAGCAACAACTGAATGAAACTTCGGCAAGTAAATTTGATCACAACAGCTGAAATGAGAGTGGAAATATTCTTGTTGAGTTTGCAGAAGGTGGAAAGGTTTTTCTTCATGAACTCCTTTTCCAAGAAAAAGTCACATAGGAAATGGACATGGAGGCACCCAAATGGAGTGACAAGTGAAATTGATTTATTATGTTTTATTCAAAGTAGTCAGAATTGTGTACTGAATTGCCTGTGGTTTACTTGTCTCCATGTAACATCTCTTCAGAAAACTTAAAAATTACATCGCCCGGAGCGGGATATAATTTTCAGGTTTTCTGAGGAGATGTCACATGGAGACCAGTAAACTACAGGCAGTGCTGTACACAATGCTGATTGCTTTGAATTATCTTGTGAATTTCCCTTGTATTTCTGAGGAATATTTCTTCCTTATATAATTTCTCTATTATGTGTAGCAAAAAATTGTCATTGAAGACTGCAGTGTGCTTATCAGGTTCATCACAGGAAGTAGACATAGAATGGTGAGATATAGGATGCATCTCATTATGAAACATGAATAGATAAGCTGGTAAAGCAAGCAAAAAGCATTGACATGACAAATCTTTAAACAAAACATCATAAAACTTTCAAATTGGAACTGAGAAACCAATTCTCTGCTCTAAAAGGTATAAAACTATAAGTAAAAGCCACTTGAAGAAAATATCAGAACAAAAAAAATGCTAATGTGAAAAGAGGGAAATAAAGATGAATGAAAAAGTAACTTCCATAAGTGGAATACATAGAACTATATAAGACAGAGCAGATTTTCAATTGTGATCTAGTAATAAAAGCAATTGAGAACAATCAAAGCCTGTACAACATAAAGGTAATCTCAGGAATGGAAGAAAATACATTTTGGTACTCAGAAAAGAATATGGTATTGTGACAAGAAATAGAGGTGGCATTATGAAGGGAGTTAAAATAGTTCTGCACAAAACTATATGAAAGGGATGATGCACCTATTACAGACATAAATAAATATATACAGTCACTGAAGTTCCTTCAACCCTCCTGGAAGAAGTTGCCCATGCAATGAAGATCATGAATTGAGGATGAACTCCAGGAGAAGATGGAATTGCTATGCACAATGTACAGGAAACCAGTGTACAGTGTAGAAATAAAAACTAAACTTTCCCAAGTTTTTACTAGATGCCTCAATGATGACATGAACAATGCTATAGTGATGCTGTTACATAAAAGAGGGGACCTCAAGGATCTCAGGAGCTACAGACTCATCAGCTTCCTATCAGTTGTTTATGAAATTGTCACTAAGGTACTGTCACCACTTGAAGGAAACACTGGACATGGCTCAACCAAGGCCACCAGCTAGATTCAGGAGTGGCTACAGTACTGAATATCATATCCATATACTGAGAAAACTAACTGAAAAAAGGGAATGAATATGAACTCCCACCATGTATGGCTTTTATTGATTATGAAAAGACTTTGATTCCTTGAAACCGCGAGCCTTCAAATCCTGCCAATCTGAAGGCACATATATAAATATTATTGATAACATGTATGGGAATGCAAGTGCAAAGATTTGAATATTCAAGAAAATGGCATGTACAAAAATTTACAAGGAAACAAGGCAAGGTGATGCATATCTTCCAAGCTCTTCAATGCTACTTTGCAGAATGTCTTTCCATCATTGAACTAGGAAGACAAGATGATAAAGATTAATGGAGATTATTTAAACCACCTTCATTTTGCTGATGGCATAGTCATTTTTGCAAATACCCCCTCAGAGCTGCATCCAGGAACTTGCTGACAAGAGTAAAGAAGTGGGATTAACAATAAACTTACAGAAAACAAAATTGATGTGCATTCCTTTTACAAGAACTAAAGATAGGTTAATGGAGCAAATCTTGAAGTAACTAATGCTTTCCTTTGCCTTAGACAACAAATATTAAGTGAGGGTTACATCGAAGAAGAAATTAATGAACACATAAAATTTGGACAGAGCGCATTTAGAAGAAACACTCAGTACAGTTTTCAAGAAAGAATTAACATTATGTCTTTAAAGGAAAGTGTTTAATCAGTGCATCTTTTCAGTTCTTACTTATGGGTCAGAGACATGGGCCTTTAGTAAAAGAGACGTACATAGGCTGTGAACAACTCAAAGAGGCATGCTTAGTGTAACCAGAAAAGATGGGAAGAGGAACTAGTGTGCCAGCAAAATGACAAGAGTTGATGACATGGTCAAAACAGTTCTCAACTAACATCCGAAATTTCATTCAGCCCCATCACAAAATATCATAGCTGTCTTGGATGCTTATGAAAATTGAATGACTAAATGGATTTCAAGAAACTTGTGTATTTAAAAATATTGAAACAAGAGTTAAAAGTGTCATTCCTTTCCCCCCCCTGTTATTGAGTGTATAGTATTATGACATGTAATACATGATTTAGTGCTGTAAATGATCAAACTAGATAGTGTAAGATCATATCCACAAATATTTGTATTATTTCAGATATTAATGAATGCTTGGATCCCTCATCTTGTGGACAAGGAGCTGAGTGTGAAAACATACCAGGCAGCTACAGGTGTTTCTGCCCTCAAGGTTATGATGGAGATCCTTTCAGAGAATGCTTTGGTAGGCTGTGTTATCACATTGTTACTCTGCCATGCATGCATTTATGTTTATGTCCACGTGTTTTTGATGTTAATGTATTTTGTTAAGCCACTTGACATCACAATTATTTCTCATCTGATATTAATTATGAAAAGTTAAGATTTGTATCTAGTAAACCAAGAAACATATTCCTTCTTTCATGCCACTGAGATACACAGTAACACACTAATCTATAAAATTCTACAGCAATCTGTAATTTTTACTCTTTTACCTGCCACTTGACCTAGGCAGAAATGTAATTAAAGACTTGATTCTGTTACTGAAGTATTTGCATAAGATATTAGATGTATACAATCATTTGCTGCTACACATTTGTACACACACACATGCAGGGTGCATGCAAGGCCTGATTTATGCAGGCTCTGGATCATTTGTTAGGGGGATTTCTGTAAAGGAAATGTATAGTTTGATGTATGTGTTTTCCTCAAAAGTTGGAGGCTTTGATAAAAGGCATGTCCAGGGCTATGTCTTATCTAAGTCAGGCCTGGGCGAGTTTGCATTTGTGTTAACCAGATAATGTGGTCATATCCATTACATTCGTATTCCTTTCTGCTAACTAAATAATGTGAAGCTAGTTTCTGAAGATTTTGTAGCCTGCACAGATTGTCAAATGCAAAAATTTTCATATCTTTAATTTTATCAAAAGTAACACATATAATATGATTTCAAAGCTTGGTATTTTATAGCACAGTATGTTTGTTTTAAATGTCTACTAATCGTGTTAAGTATTTTTATTTGCCACAACAAACCACATTAACGTTTTAAAACACATTTAATGAAGCATTTTTATTTATCACAACAAACCACATTTAATCAAGCATTTTTATTTGTCACAACAAACCACATTTAATCCACTGCATGCTCTCTGCAAGAAATAACACTTTAGTGTAACAACCTTTGAAATAAAAGGATCTGTAATATTATCATAAATTTGGGCTACCAACTCCAAGGAAAGGAGAGAAACTGAACTAAGGAATACAAGAGTAATGCAATGCCTTTATCAGAGCTCATTCCCATGTTGTTAAGGTTAAAAAATAATACACTAACCTATCAACTAAAATATAATAGAAATAATATAATCAGTGATGGGGAAATATAGTATTTCAGTATCTGATGGTGGGGGTATGGCATCTGTGACAGTTTCATTAGAAATTAGGTTTACAGGTCATAGAGCAGTTTTTCCAAGGGCTGCATTTTACCATTCTCCAGTTAAAATAAATACAGTGGGAAATTATTTTATTTTTCAGATCTTCTGCAATGTCAAAGAAAGAAAAGCAAATAAATGATTGCAATTCAGCACATACACACATACAAAAACATCATAATTTAAATTCAAACATAAAAGTAATCTTGGTATATATGTAATTCAGAACTGATATTTTCTTATTAAATGAAATGTTGAGATTCAGTTGAACCATCCTCCTTTGACTCATCAGTTATAGATAATCAAGGTCGTTATCATAAACTGAATGCTACTGATTGAGACCCAATCATATACTAAGAAATAATTATGTCACTGGGTAGTTAAACATGAAAAGATTGCTTTAACAATGCTGTATTGGCTTTCTAAGGATTAGCATGCACCAGGTTCTTTGGTACATATGCAAAGATAGTGTCACAGTTCAAAAATAGCATGGCTTGGATTGCTTAGGTTTCAGTTTGATATAACATAGGCTTGGGTATAATCTTAACATGTCAAGCCTTCTCTGTTGTAAGTTTCACATTTAGCAGTTATTTTAAATACACTTAATTTTCAGCATGGTTAGATTTATACAAAATGTGATTTAAATACACATTTCATTTCATTTAGACAATGGTTAAACCATGAAATATTGAGCTTCTATCTTCTCCACTGTCAACAGTACTCTACAATTTTCAGAATTCAGCATTCTGGAATTTGTATTCCAAGATTTAACTAGTTTATATTTCATCATCATTGTACAAGGTCCGATCAAAAAGTTCCAAGACTAGGCTGTTATACAACAAAGTAATTACGTTACTTAAGTCTGGCTATAATCTCCCTCAAAGTAGTCTCCTTGGGTAGCGATACACCACTGCTAGCATTTTTACCACTGTTGGAACGCCCCCTGGAAGTCCTGTTCGCAAATCGTATCAAGCACCATCTGCGATTCGCGCTGGATCTTGTCCACGGTTTCAAAATGGCAAACCTTGAACTTCAGCTTTATCTTCAGGAACAGAAATAAGTCACGGGGGGCCTAATCTGTGAGTAAGGCAGGTGAGGAAGGGTAGTTGTGCTGTTGCGGCTGCAAAACTGGCATGTTGCTAATGCTCTGTGAGCTGCTGCATTGTCGTGATGGAGCAGGAAATTGCCCCTGCGCCCCATTTCAGGTTGTTTGCGACGAATGTCCTCCGTAAGACACCGCAGAACATTGCAGTAAAAAAGAGCGGTGATGGTCTGGCCTTGGGGGAACGAATTCACGGTGCACAACCCCACGAATGTCGAAGAACACGACGAGCATGCCTTTCGTTGTGCTCCGGACCTGTAGGGCCTTCTCTGGTCGTGGAGATGCCGGGCTCTTCCACTACGACGACTGTTGTTTGGTCTCCGGGTCATAACTGTAGACCCAAGTTTCAACGTTCCTGTCACGGGTCATCCCCAGTGATGACCCGCGACAGAAATGTTGGTTCATTCACCACCTACTGACGAAGATCTTGACAGAGTTCAACACAGAGCACCTTCTGTTAGGGGTTCGGAATCTTTGGCACAAATTTTGCAGCAATGCGGTGCATGTTCAAAACCGACGTCAGAATTTCTTGCACTGTTCCATATGACACATTGACGATGGTAGGAATGTCTTGAATGGTTTTCCGACGATCCTCATGTACCAGTTTCCTAATTTTGTCCACATTTTCAGGGGTTTTGCTTGTGGATGGTCATCCTGACCTCTCATCGTCTCCCAGCGCTGTTCTGCCACTCTTGCAGCAAGAGTGCCACTCAAAACACCTCGCACAACTCGTTACTTCATTGCCATAAGCCTGCCGCAACATTTTATGCGTCTCCGTTTCCTGTTTGCCAAGTTTGGTGCAGAATTTGATGCTCGCTCGCTGCTCTAGTTTGCAGTCCATACCAAAATCACAGCTGTGTTCTGCACGTGGTCACCAAATATCGTGTAGCACAGCTCCCGATGTTCACATAATGATGCCACTCAGCACAATGACTCATGAAGGTCACTGCCCTCGACCGCTGCTCACGCATCCATGTACGGCCATCTGTTGGCACGCTACGTACCTAGTCTCAGAACTTTTTGATCGCACTACGTATCAAAGCCCTTCATTACAGTTGAGAGGACTGTTTCTTATTTGCATCCAAGTAGATGGCATTTTCATTGCACATGATCCCAAGATCCTTGTTTAAGGATTTCTTTCTGTTTTTGTATGTGTTGAAGAAATAATCTTCGAAGAGAGAGACTGGAAAAACTTGTAACCACCTAAGAGGGTATCTAGGAATATTATTATTCATATCTTACTAATTTAGTGTGTTTAATACAAATTTATTTACTTATATTTTCATTTAACTTATTCTTCATACATATTTTTCTTTTGTGATTAAAAACCTCATGTAATAAAAGATGCAATGCTTTTCTTGTTTTTGACCAGATCTTGATGAATGTCGACGAAATCCTTGTGGCCCAGGTGCTCAGTGTACCAATACACGTGGTGGTTACACATGCAGTTGTTCCAGGGGATATACAGGAAACCCCACACCTGAAGCTGGTTGTGTTGATGTTGATGAATGCAGAGGACCAAAGCCACCATGTGGAAAAGGTGCTCAGTGTGTGAATACAGTTGGTGGTTACTACTGTCAGTGTCCAGAAGGATATACTGGAAATCCAGCATCTGGATGTGTTGGTAAGTGAACATTTTGTTTCATAGTCTATATGAGGAAGATCAACCTACATACAGTCCCAAACCATTTTTATTTGGCATATGAAGACATATCTAGAAACAGGTTTCAAGCATCAACAATCAAAAACAAATGTGAATATACATACATTCAAGCATAAAACATTCACAGCCAATGAATTGTATGCCAAGTAACTGTTTAATACATATACCTACACACTCACAAGCATAAAAAAACAATGTTAAAAAAATATTAGTGGCAGTGGCCCACTAATAGTTTTTATACTTCTATTTTAGCTGTAATTTCAATAGTATCTCATTCATCACCAGGTTTAATCATGTCATATTCTTTCCTTAGAAATCATGAGTGTAAAACTTCAAAAATTCATAAGAACTAGTCATCATGTTTACCTTTAACCAGAAGGGTGCTGCCAAATTCTTGTATCTAAATAAACACATTTTTTGACAGTAAGTCACAAGTTCAGGATTTTAGAGAATCTTACAGCATTTCAAAGTATATGACAAGTAACTGTCAATAGACTACAGATTTCTTGGATTATTTTTTTAATTTGCTTTTGGTTGCTATATTGTGCAAGGCAAATACAGTTATAAAAATGAAAAATATTGGATGATCTTATTGTGGTTACAACTATCTGATATAAAAATAATTTTTCCAGTAGGATTTTTAGATGCCAAGATGTTGGAACAAATGTTACAAATGTATATTTATCCATGCAATAGAAAATTTCTGAAGGAAAATTAGAAAATGTATTGATATCCAGGGCATGGTTACCTTTATCCAATGCTAAACATATTTTTCCTGTTCAACTTGTAAGTCATAGAATGGAAGGTTTTATACCAAAACAAATGTATCTGTGTCACCTAATTTGAAAAACTGATAAAAATGTGGAGAGAATGAATTATTTCATAACTGGTAGTGTCAGTTATTCCATAGCTAAGCATGCTAAATAAGAAAGAAACATGTCTGTGATAAAAAAATATCGTCATAGAAAAATGGATGGCTGCAGTAAATATAATTAAATTATTCTTTTTCTCTGGAAATAAGTACTCTGAGGTCCATACAAAATGTGAGTGAGCTCTAAAGAGAAATAGAGTATTAAGCATCAAACACAAATACATTTCATAAGAAAAGAATGCTTAAATCATTAGAGATAAAATGCTGCTGCTAATGATGCAGGAAGATCAGAGTACATAGATTTCATTCCCAAATCTTTCAGTGATAAATTTGTTTTAAACAGTTACTGTCTCATTCCAGAAGTTTACACAAATGTAAAATATCAAGTTTCTAGATACCGTATATATTTTTTTATGGGTCACAGCAGAATTTAGTATGACTTGCTGCTTCATTCATTGTCAGTGCTTTTTATGTATTTCTGAATAGCTTGTCTTTTAACTTACCCTTTCCATTTTCTGTTTCTTCTTGAGCAAGTGTCCTTTCTTTGTAACTTTTATCTCACTCCGTTCCCAATTAGTGTTGTTTGACCAACAACTATTCAGTGACCAGTTTTATTGGTGTTTCACATCTCTGCAGAGATATGAAGAAATTAATTATCTTTTTTCCTGTCATGAATTAAATCCATCTTTTTAGCTATGCTTGTGTTAACAGAGAGATCAGTAAGTGTTAAGAACTACTGTACTTGAATCATGTAAGACATTTCATGACAAATGCATACCAAATGTCAAGAAGTACTTTAGCTAAATAAATATCTCTTTTCTGTAGTGGAATAGTAGTACATTACACAAAAGTTTAGAAATCTCTTATAATGCCAGTCAGTAACTATAATTCAGATTCATATCTCAAGTTTCGGACAACCCAGAAATCCATCTGGCAATGAATCCAAAACACAGTTTCTATTTATACTCTGTCAACTTTCCTTCCTTTATTTCTTTTGTTTTGTTTAGTATTCTAGTATAAGAGAAGTCAGTTTTTTACAAAACTTGTTAATCTTTAATTATAAGCTGTTTAATATTAAAATATGAATACCACCTTGTCATTACCATCTGTTTTGTGCTATGCATGTTTATTACAGATTTAGGAATCAATGCTAGATTATTAATGGTAGCACAGGACAAAAAATATTGCAATAGTATGAAAACTAAGGAAAAGCAAAGTCAAAAATGAATAAACAAAGAAGTAATATGATAAATTCATTTCAGCTTTTTCTAAACGTACAGTACATCAAATAAGGAAATGTAGGATTTTAATGCTTGATTTAGGTGCTTGGAAACTAGTAACTGAATCAGATTCTGCCTTCAGTTTTGGTTGATTGACAGCATGCATTCACAAAAATGTAAATAAAATAGTACACCTATGTGTTTTGTAGAATGTTTACTTTTTTACAGAATGTTTACTTTCCAATAGTGCAGTGTTTTACATTATCATCATCTCACATTTGTATTCCAGTATGGTGTTCAGATATGTTTTTGGCACAAACTATTCAAAAGATCCCATTCTTATAATTGTCATCATTTTTACATGAAATCGTTATACTTTGCAGATATAAATGAATGCCCTCATGCTTGTGGAGCCAATACGGAATGCACAAATACTCCTGGAAGTTACTCATGTCGCTGTAAAGCTGGTCATATTGGAGATGCTTACTTCTCAGCTGGATGTCATGGTACGTTTTTCATTGGTAACCATGCAAAATTAACCCCTTTGAATTTTTTGCTTGGAAGTGCAGTGATTTTAAGAATGAACAAAGGAACTGTGACTCCAGTTTTCACTTTAATATCAACACTTATTCATATTTCATATTGTGTTGATAATTTTGTGTTGCATAATTTTATGTTTACAAGCTTGTTTCTCATTTTTATTTTATTTTTCAAAGGAAAGATGCAATTTATCAGAGAATTCAAATATTACATTATCATGTTACCCATTCCAAAAACAATATGCCTGCTAGAAGCAAGGTGCAAGTTAAATTAAGGATTGGAATTATTAAGATCTTATCCTATCCTTTCCGTGTTTTCTAATTCGACAACTGAAGAAAAATTTTCAAAGATCATCTGTAGTATATATATATATATATATATATTGCTGGTTTATAATGTTCATACTTGTAGACATGCTACATGTTTTGTGCAGTTTCAGCTTCATATACTTTCTAAAAAGTTATTTAATTATTTTGCTTTAAATTCTTTTTATTAACACTATTTAGTTTAGTTCAAATTCCTTTCATCAAAAATTATTTAACTACAGTAATTCAAACCTCTCTTTCCACAATAGTATCATAATTAAAAACACCTACAAGTATGTTAAAAAGCTCACCTAGTAGATTTTTAACTAAAATGTGTCAACTCAAAATTACTTAGTCAATAGTCTTGGAAGAACATGAGCAGAACCGGATGGAACGTTTGCGGGGCCTGGGGCGAAATTTTATTGCGGGTCCCCGGAGCAAGATTTCATTGCTTGTACTAGGAAATCTCATATTTTTATAATGTCACTACATGAAAAATGTCAGTAAAGGCACACACGATGTGAAATCCACAAATTTGCCAGTGACGCGACGAACCCGCATTCCTCTATTCCAGAGCTGAATGCTTTACCAATTAAGCTACACCAACAGAATTTATTGCGGAAACGTTTCCGTCTTGATGTGTGCTTCATGTCTGTAGTATGTTATAACAAAAACTATCATAAAGACAAAATTTAAGCTTGACAAAAAGACCATAATATGGATTGAAAGTTTTGAGGGAGTGAGAGGGAAAACTGTTAAAATCTACAATTTTCTTTCCTGGGAGATGGGGTTGAGGTTGTATTATGACTCTTACAAGAACTTCCTCACAAAATGACAAAATGCTACCTGCTTAGCGAAAATTTTTGGATTGTGAATATTTTAGTGTAGGAACAATAACAAATTCTTATAAATAGTTTTTTCCTCCTGATACATGTTTTAGTAATTGATTTTTAATAAAAGTAGAGTAAGTGACAAATTAGTGACTTTTAAAACTTTTATGAGCGCTCTTACACTATTTTTCTAAATTTCTAGAAATATTTTTAAAGTCATTGAATAAATGGCCTCCATATGTAGCCCAAAACCAACTTTTAATATTGTTCTTTTTATTTCTTTAAATTTAAGTATCTGGTTTGCACGCAAATTGTTAAATTTATAAAAGTAAGAGCCACAAAATGATGAAATTTATTTTGCTATTTCATGAATGTGGAAAATATTAAGGTTGTTACAATAAACAATTGGAACGTGCAAATCTCAGTATTTGTATGGTGAAGGGCGATAACCTATTTGAAAAATTGAAAAAAAAAAAAAAAACTTTAAAAAACATCTTTTTAAGGGCCTTGCACCCCAAATCTTACTCACAAAAAATGGTAGTTGTAAAAAATTCTACCGAAAATGATTTTTTTCCCTAAACTGCAGAGCCCCTTAAGGCACGGGGCCTATTGCAACTGGGGAAGTTGCCCCAATGGTCCAGCCGGCCCTGAATGTGGGTATACACTCACTTCCCCTATGATCCAATCCGATCATCACATTTTTTGCACAGAGGAAATAACGTGGGGAAAAAATGTGATGATAATTGGATGGGATCATCGAGGAGGTGAGTTTATATTCATATTCTTCTAAGACTATTGATTAAGTAAGCACCATAATTGTTGGGCTAGTGTTATAACAACCTTGAATTTCCACTTAGCACCCTTATGCTGATGCAATTGTTACACAGTTTTCTTTCTTATTTTATTTCATTTTATTTATTTATTTTGCAAACTTTCTTTCCAACAATTCAGATTCCTTTTAACGATTTTTAATCGGATATTTTTTGGATTTCAAATCTTTTTTCTTTTTTTTTAATGAGAAATCCATTGCAATAGTCCCAACTCTCATAAAGATAAAATTACTCTTGCTAAAAAATAAGCAAGATCAAATAAAAGTGATGGTCCAGTTCCTAGTCAAATAAAGGTTACTGAAGGTACTAGATGGTTAAATGAGAATATGTTTGGATAGGGTATAGATATACATTAGTCCTCTTTTCACCCTGTTTTCTACAGTTCTGTGTTCCTTTTCCATCTGTGCAACAGCCAAATGCTATCATTAAAACTAAGAGCTGCTAGGTACTGACTGACACTCAGCCAAACAGCTGCTTGCAAGCAAGAGTATCATCATACATTGCATAGGTGTAACCACTGGGGGGTCAGGAACCCCCCCAGATTTTCAGAGTCTGGGACCCCCAATGTAAAGCACCCCCTAATTTTTTTTCGGGAATATAATGATATAATGCACACTTAATGATGTGAACCAACTAAATTTAATAACATAAGACTAATTTTTCATAGAATGCAAACGCATGTATAATGTGTACTTAATAAAACAGCGATATCGATTCCTAATAGGCAAAGTTAGTTCTATAACTTTTTAATTTACATTTCTGCCCCATCTATTATAGTTTTACAGTTGTGTTCGCTAAGTTCCACAATTCACCAACAGGGGTGCCTATGTCGTGCTTGTTAGATCGCACTTCAGCAACTGCTTTGCTCTTGCGCGCGTGTGTGTAGGGCGAGGGGGTTCCAAACTCTATCTTATACAGTATGTATGGACATGTTGCCAGAAGAACGGACCACCGATGGACAACCAAAATTTTAGACTGGATTCCGAGGGACAGAAAAAGACCCAGAAGAAGACCCCATGGGAGATGGATGGATGAAATTCGAAAGCATGCCGGAGTGACATGGAGGAGACAGGCTCAAGACAGACAATTGTGGAAGAAACTTGGGGAGACCTTCATCCAGCAGTGGATCAATAATGGTTGACAATGATGATGTAATATTGTATATATATGTATACATACAATGTGTAATCGGACCCCCCCCCCCCATTCAGATTTTGAGACATGGGTACGCCATTGATACATTGTAACTATCAACAGCTAGCTACAGCGGTGTAGCCAGAAATTTCTTAAGGGGGCGTCCATGGGTTTGGTTCATTGGTGAAAGCCTCCTCCTCATCATCATCAACCATTATCAATCCACTGCTGGACGAAGGTCTCCCCAAGTTTCCCCCACAACAGTCTGTCTTGTGCCAGTCTCCTCCATGTCACTCCCGCATACTTTCGAATTTCATCCACCCATCTCCCATGTGGTCTTCTTCTGGGTCTTTTCCTGTCCCTTGGAATCCAATCTAAAATTTCGGCTGTCCATCGATGGTCTGTCCTTCTGGCAGTATGTCCAGCCCATTGCCATTTCAGGGATTTTACTCTGATCATGATGTCTTCCACTCTTGTCATTTTTCTGATCCACGAGTTCCTCTTCTTATCTCTCCTGGTTACTCCAAGCATGCACCTCTCCATTCTTCTTTGAGTTGTCTGCAGCCTTTGTATGTCTCTTTTAGTTAAGGTCCACGTCTCTGCACCATACGTAAGCACTGGAAGGATGCATTGATCACTTTTCTTTTAAGACATAATGGCATATTGCTCTTGAAAATTATGCTGTTTCTTCCAAAAGCTCTCCAGGCAAGTTTTGTACGCCGATTAATTTCTTCATCATGTGACCCTCACTTGATATCTGCTGTCCAAGATAAATGTATGTGTCTGTTATCTCCAGCTTTTCTCCATCAATCGATAAATCTTCGTTTCTTGTAAAAGCATTGAACAACACTTTTGTCTTCTGAAAGTTCATTTTTAATCCCACTTCTTTACTTTTGCCAGCAAGTTCCTGGATCATACTCTGCAGCTCTGATGGGGTAGTTGCAAAAATGACTATGTCATCAGCAAAATGAAGGTGGGTTAGATAATCTCCATTAATCTTTATCCCTTTGTTTTCCCAGTTCAGTGATTGAAAGAGATTTTCCAATGTGGCATTAAAGAGCTTCGGAGATATGGTGTCACCTTGTCTCGCTCCCTTTCCAATTTTTATGTGTGTTGTATTTTCAAACAGCCGAATCTTTGCACTTGCATTTTCATAGATGTTATTAATAATATTAATGTATGCATATACACATATATATCGCTTTAAATTCATGCTCAGTCTCCGCTCAATGGGGGATCAACCCCCTCTGGCTACGCCACTGGCTAGCTAGCAAACTGGATTGCTAATTGTTCATTTAATCTGGTATGTTTCTATTCATCAAGTTAACTGTTGGTCAGCAAAATCTTGAAATTGGTTTATTTCTTGAAAATTCATTATTGAACCATTGACTAAAATACTTGTTTGATATATTTAATTTTATTACTCATGATGCCATTTTCGATTTACTGCCCAAATTTGAGTTTTCATACATGTGTCCCACAATTACATCACACAGAGTGGGAAGGGTCCATGAGCCTTGTGGAAATGACTGTTGTAACTTTGGAATCATTGATTAGTGAAAAGGACTATTATAACTTTATAAAGATTAAGCAATCATCTGAATCAATTGTTAAGCCACAGTAAAACTTAAAAGATCATGTTTTGCTTATGTGGGTCAGCATTTATTTCTGCACCAATATTTAAAAAATTTGGCTGGTAATCTTGCTTTTCAAAATATTCTGTTTCTAAATCATAAACAAGAGGAACCTTCTTGTATCATCAATAATCCAGGAATATGCAATGATATTAAGATACTTACATTGAGCATTTTTTTCGTATGGTATGCGCTTGTATGAACACCAGAAAAAAATCCTTGTGTTCTGGCAAACTTAAAAGTATGAAAAGTAAAAAGTATTTTATTAAATATTAACAAAACAGGTTAATTCTTTTGTCTCCAATAAGCTCTTACTTTTCTATAGCAATGATTCAAGGAATTTTGAATTTGTGGCTATTCTATTAAGTATCTTCAGTGGCAGTTCAAAGTATACACTTACAGAGGCCTTACACCATTAAGCCATCATTAAAAAATAAAAACGGAAGCAGCAAAATCGCAAACTGAAGGAATGAAGTCCACTTTTAGGGAGCTTAGCCGCAAACCCTTCTGGAGGAGCTCATAAAATTTTCCCAGACCCCCCCCCCCCCAAAGTTTAAAAAATGACACCTTCAAGGCTCTCTATTCATGATTTGAAATTAATCTATATTAGGCTTCAAAAGTATCCTGACAGAATTTTGTCCAGCAATAAAGCACTGCTTATAGTGTTGTTTGAAATTAGGTGGATCATTACTTTTTTACTGCTTTAAGTTAAATAGAACAAAGAGGAAGTAAACCTAAAATGGTGACTATAGCATTGCAATTTTATAATGCCATTAAAAAATTTGGTTCCTATGCCAATCATCAATATTTTATCTGCTGAGACTATAGCCTTGACTTTGAAAGAAATTATGTCCAATAAAAAATGTTGGCATTCTACTTCTGTTGACTTTACTCCCACTTGGCATATTTGCTTTATAGTAATTTTCAAAGTTAAATGGGTTTTCCAACAGAATGTAGTTTTTTTTTTTTTTTCAACTTGTGGATTTTCAAATATAATTTGTTTTCATGAGGCTTTTTCTTCACCATGATTCCCTCTCTCTCTTTGTTTGTTTGTTTCTTTTTTTTGGTAAGAGAATGTTTGCCTTAGTAATGTCAGAAATCAGTCACTTAGCAATCTAGACTAAGATTACAAAGAACTTTCAGAAATTATTATTCCTCTATCTGAGATTTAATAGTTACAGAGGCCTACCATTCTATTTTTCAAATGAATCATCACCAGCGTACCTAGGTACCATTAAGTTTTTTTTTATTTATTTATTTGTTGTGCACTGTCATGGGATTTTTACTTATTCTGAACAGTCATTCCAGAAAAAAAAAAAGTATATTGACCATGACCACCCATCTGCTCATCATGTGTGTTTACATAAATATGTTAGTTTGCTGGAGGCACTTCTAAATTACCTAACATTCCACTACTGATAAGTTTGCAACAAATATCATTTCAACACTTAATAAGGAATCACACTTCTCAGCTGTGACTTTCATGAATATTTAATTCACAATGTAAAGGAAGTTGGTTTATCTGTGATGGATTCTTAGTAACATAAGCTGTAATAAGAATGGGGAGGGACCCAAGGGCTTAATTATGGAATTGAAGTATTACATTCCAGTAAAAATATCATAAACCACAAGTCTTGTACTTCACAATTCTCAACTGTGAATTTCCCTGTTTTAAAATTTTTATTTCTAGCACTGAGTGTAACACTTTTGCTCATCTCGTTTAGTTATTACTTTTGATGAGGCATGAGATATAGTGGGCAGTTTGAAGTATGACCTTTATATTTAACTGAGTTCACTATTTCTAGATTTGAGTATAATAAGATATATTGGATGGTGTAATTTTTTGTGAAAATCATTTCACATCCAGGCATATTTTTAGTGTATTTTGTACTCTACTGCTGCTTCTAAACATTTTTTTCTTTCAGATGATGATGAATGCTTAAGGCCTAGTGCATGTGGTCTAAATGCCCAATGTTTCAATACTATTGGATCATATACATGCAGTTGCCTTGAAGGTTACTCTGGGAACCCATTACAGATTTGTACAGGTAACTGCAATCTTTATCATGTTAACTATCTGACACAATTTTTTTGTTTAATATAGAGGAATGGTCACATTTGGAAGTGGTCATCTTCCTCACTGAGAATTCTACAAAATCCGAATTTGTTACATTTAAAACTAAACTGTAGATATTTTGAGAAATGATCTGACTTTTATATTTAATTCTAATTTGTACAATTTTTTGCCTCATCACAAAAAAAAAAGTGTTTTTAATGAACAAGTCCTCGTGGGTTTGTAGTTTTCTCATTCCCATTATCATCTAGGCCATTATATGAAGTCATTTACATAGGATTCAGAGAAAGAAGGAACATGAATCACAACAAAAATACTTGTTCCTCACCTCACTTGCATACTTTAACCTTAGCCTACTTGTTGCACATAGTGATAATTGCACATTCCCTGAACCACCCTTGAAAGAATTAATAATTATTTTGGTGATGTGCAAATTTTGAATTACTGTATTTGTGATATCAGCAATGAAGTTTACAGAAGTTACGCATGTGAAAATGTGTAGAAAATGTTCAGTGAATAAATGCAGAGCAACAAAAGATGTACATGAAACTTGGATTTAGCAAATAAAAAAAAGTGCATTATTTTTAAGACAGCAGCAATACACTGACTAGGTACTTTACGGGTTTTTTTTAACCTCAAACTATTTCTTTATTCAAGGAGAGAACATATTTACATGATGTCATAAGCACCAACAAAACATGACCTTCTATGATCAGCATAAGCCTGGCTCTTATGGTGATATTGGCAGTTTTTATTCCCTTGGCCATCAAAGATGGATAATTTCACTTGGTAACTTAGTGGTGGATGAGGTTACAAGATATCTGCTGCAACTGTAATGTCCTTGTAATCTGCCTTAAATGTGCTTGAGGTAACAAAACGCAATGACCACCTTCACCTGCTCTAAAACATTACAGTTGTCCCTTTGAAATAAATGAGTGCCTTATATATGTTATCAGTAGACATGATATATCCTGAAAGAGCACCGACAGTCATAGCAACATGTTGCCCATATTTGGCCCCAATGCAAATCATATCCAGCTTCCTAAAACATTCTAGTTTTTGGAAGCTGGATAGAGAAGTATTGTGCAACTACGCATTCAAAGAAGTTTAGAAGGAACAAAATGTTTTGGTAGAAATATATCATTTTGCTTTCCATCGATTTACTACATCATTAATGATTTTAAAACAGGGAAGTTGATTACCTAGAAAAAGTAATAATTTGAGATCAGATCATCAGATCTTTCACAACATGCAAGTTACTTATGATCTCATGTTGGATGCTGGTGTACTTATTCATCATACATTTTCACCTTTGCACATTTATATCCTATAAAATGGTAAACTACCAGATGGAACAAAATCTGAATAAATCGAAAGCATTGCCTAATGAATTTTGGTGACAATGTATGCACACTGGAAGTGTAACAATGGAGTAACGTTTCATTGCTATGCAAGGGAATACACTAAACTGAACTGGGTGTTGAAGTCATACAAGCAATGTCTTTCAACACTCTGATGTAATGTTGCTGAACTTGCTCATGTAAAAGTGTATCGAAAACAGAAACTAGTTTGTATTTGCAAATAAAGGTGATTGGTGCAATCTGTCTTCAGCTCTGATATGTATATTTTTGCTGCCAATAGATTAATCGAGCTTTAGGCAGTGTAATCATTAACATTACTTGAAGTTGTGTGCGTCTAGTTAGGCATAAGATGGCATTCTGTGACTGCCTGGTAACCTGTGATGCAGTCTAAAATTCTGATGGAACTCATATAAATGCTTCAGCTACATTTTGGAAAAGTCAAAAGGGCATATACTTAGGAAGACTTGGGACCATGTCTCCAGGTGGTCGAGCTCGAAGCCATCATAATTGATCATAGGCTAAGTTGTTTTCTGAGCTGAGAGTCTCTCACAGAATGATTTTCAGAGGCTACTTGTCCTGCCATGGAGTCCCTGGGAGCTCCATGTGAGTCCCAAATTTTTCAGATGGGTTTCAATATGCTGACTTTTAAGTACACAATATGACTGATATCTGATGCAAACACATCCCCTTACAAGGAGATACAATTAAGAGAGAATTAAATACAGAGATGCATCCAAGAAAAACTGCAGCTAATTGGACACATCTGCAGAATGAATGATGACTGGAAATTTAAGGCATTGCTTTTTTGGAATTATGAAAAAAGCAAAGAAGAGCAATAGACCCTACAAAGAATGGAATGATGATTTGGTGGGATTGTGTGGAGTTTACCTACAGGAGCTAAGCCACATGGCACAAGACAGAGAGGTATACAGAGAAAGTTTGTAAAGTAGGCATCAGACACCAATGGATGCTAGGTCCGTGGTTGTTGATGATGATCATAATGAATGGGCCAAATCATTTCCCAAAAAACTGGAATATTAACCATTAATTTAATTTCTTTAGAGAACTTTGCTGTAATGTGTTTGTTCCAAAACTATGAAAGAGTAGTTTTTGATGTACGAAATGCCTAAAATGAAACAAAAAACAAAATGTGTAGGGGATATTGAAGGCTACTTATTTCTTGCTAGCTGACTCCAAAATAGTGCCTAAAGTTATACTGAATTCCAAATTCAGTGTTTTTCTTTCACAATAAAGGATATGCTATTTCAAACAAAAATGTCTTGTGGATTTTTTGAAAATAGCACATTTTAAATGTGTTAGTGGTTCAGAGGAGGCCTTATAAGGATAAAATAATCTCATGTGAAGCAGTTACTCCATCCAAAAATTGTCATTGAAGAAATTGCTTATTTTCACAAAAAACCGTTGTGTTAACATATAGCAGGTACTGTTTAACTACTTCTATTGTAGTTAGTTATTTTAATAGAAAACAATGTCTTTGGAGGTTTCATGCAGAATTCGATGTGTTTATTTGCAAAATATGGATTTTAATTGGTCAGTATATAAAACATAACATTTAGATTCGAAAGGACAAAGCTATGTAAGTTCAGGGTTGAAAACTAAGTTTAGTTTGTAAATTTTTAGTTTGGATAAAAGTATCCATAATAGCCAAATCACTAGAAATGATGGTTTTTAAGCTGTATTTATATTTTTGATCTTTTCTTTTAGTTCTTACGTAGCTACTTATGCAGTTATCATGTACTTTGGAGATCAAATCTGAATTAATTTCAATGATATTTATTTCTCAAAATCTGATGTTTCCTTTCTTACTAAGATGATCAGAAACATTGTAGAAATTAATTAAAATCATGGTAATTAGATCAGATCATCACTTTTTTTTAGCACAGAAATCAAGTTGCACCCATGTGGTAAATTTTTCAGAATACTTGAAAACTGCAGTGGTCAGGAGTAGAATTTCAATTTGCATATTCCAATTTCTGATCAGGAGATATAGGTTTCTTTTCTGCTATAGAATGTAGTTTTCAAGTTTCCTGAGGTGTTCATAACATGGAGGGCACATGATGGTGCTGCTCCTTTGCCCAAAATATATAAATAATTACTTATTTAATCTTATGTCAGTACAATATCACTTAGGTATTTTATATACACTGCATTTATTCATGATCAATTTTTACATGATAATTTTTTCAAGAAACCTAATTCTAATGAATTGGGAGTTGGTTTTTTTCTTTTTTTTTAGTAAATATTGAGAAGCAGAGAAAAACTATTTTGTCTTACCTAGTATATCATTACCACTGTACTGTACACTGTGATGGCAAAATCTTGCCCTTAATATTATGAAGTATAAGTACTTCATAATATTAAGGGCATGATTTTACCATCACAGTGTACAGTACTGTGATAATGATATACTAGGAATTAGGTTTTGCCAGTAATGCAGATTGTTAAAATAACATATTTTTATGATGTATTACAGTAGAAATACTACATTTCTGAATTACATTATCAAATTTTAAAATATAAGCCAATAGAATATAAATCATTCCTCTTTAGATATTGATGAGTGTCTTCAACATCCTTGCCCAGAGAATGCCATATGCCGCAATATCCCTGGAAGTTTTGAATGCAAATGTGTGGAAGGATATGATGGAAATGCCAGAGAAAGTTGCACTAGAGGTTGGTAGAAATTTTAGCAACATGTTTATATGTTTCCTTGTTAAAATAAATAATACGCATAAATAAATTACTGACATTTATATTTGTGAATATTATCAAAATTAATATCACATACAAATGTACACCATGTAAGTATTTAAATAAAAATTGGAGAATATAAAGAATAATAAAAAACTGAGAACTGAAACAACATGATGATCTGAGCAATGTGTTGCTGAAGTTAAATTTCATTATATAAGTTTAAAAGAATTGGAGGGATGATGAAATATTTTAATGAGGAAGAAAATTAATTTTAGTCTTCATAAAAGGAAGAAGAGGGAATGTGAATGCATATGTTTCTATCTAGTATCAACAATATTTTACTCATACACCTTGCAATTGCAATGCAAGAGAAGGCTACATTGATTTCATTATCTTAAAGAAATGTTTCCCCTATAACATAAAAGTCTGACAACATTTTTAAAAATCAAAAGCTTTTCTTGCTTTTGCTTTAGAAACTTTACTTTTTCTTCTTTACCATTCTTAACCTCAGTTAAAATTATCCTCACACTCTTAGTTCTTCCATATGATTTATACTTATAACTGAAGTAATTAGTTCACATAAATGAAGTGTCAAGACACAATATTTTTAAAATGGGTAGGTGCTTTAAAAAAAAACTCACCTCAAGTACAATCGGTATTTAAGTAAAAATTCAGATGCTGTAAACTACAAAACATTGTATCTGTATCTTGTCAGGGAAAGTAAGTGTTGTCTGTTTTATAAAGAGAAACATTGCCTTTTTCACATGGACTTGTTGAGGTGGAAGAATAACTTCAGCCATTTCTTATTTCTGCTGTCACCAAATTCATTGAGGAAGATAGAAAGAGACCTCATTATGCATACTGTGAAAAGTGGCTCATTTGTCAAAAACAGTACTTAAAAATTTATTTTTATAAGCACAATACACATGTATGATTAATGCCACAAATATTAAAATATTTGTTGCATTAACGCTATAAGCTGCAAAACATTTGGCATCTTTTGTATTTTACTTGGTTTACTTTTTGTATTTAAATACATTTCTAGATACTATGCTAAATTTTGCTGTACTACTACTGCTACTTGACTCTGAAGCAATAGTCTCACCAAGCATTTCATGTAATGTTGATTTCCATTGATTGAACTTTTTCCAATTCGTGAACTTTGCATTTTTTCTGTTATATCAAAATTATTATTGATTGATAATCATCATCATCATCATTGTCAACCATTATCAATCCACTGCTGGACGAAGGTCTCCCCAAGTTTCCTCCACAACGGTCTGTCTTGTGCCAGTCTCCTCCATGTCACCCCTGCATACTTTCGAATTTCATCCACCCATCTCCCATGTGGTCTTCTTCTGGGTCTTTTCCTGTCCCTTGGAATCCAATCTAAAATTTCGGCTGTCCATCGATGATCTGTCCTTCTGGCAGTATGTCCAGCCCATTGCCATTTCAGGGATTTAACTCTGATCATGATGTCTTCCACTCTTGTCATTTTTCGGATCCACGAGTTCCTCTTCTTATCTCTCCTGGTTACACCAAGCATGCACCTCTCCATGCTTCTTTGAGTTGTCTGCAGCCTTTGTATGTCTCTTTTAGTTAAGGTCCATGTCTCTGCACCATACGTAAGCACTGGAAGGATGCATTGATCAAACACTTTTCTTTTAAGACATAATGGCATATTACTCTTGAAAATTATGCTGTTTCTTCCAAAAGCTCTCCAGGCAAGTTTTGTACGCCGATTAATTTCTTCATCAATGTGACCCTCACTTGATATCTGCTGTCCAAGATAAACGTACGTGTCTGTTATCTCCAGCTTTTCTCCGTCAATCGATAAATCTTCATTTCTTGTAAAAGCATTGAACATCACTTTTGTCTTCTGAAAGTTCATTTTTAATCCCACTTCTTTACTCTTGTCCGCAAGTTCCTGGATCATACTCTGCAGCTCTGATGGGGTAGTTGCAAAAATGACTACGTCATCAGCAAAACGAAGGTGGGTTAGATAATCTCCATTAATCTTTATCCCCTTGTTTTCCCAGCTCAGCGACTGAAAAACACCCTCCAATGTGGCATTGAAGAGCTTCGGAGATATGGTGTCACCTTGTCTCACTCCCTTTCCAATTTTTACGTGTGTTGTATTTTCAAACAGCCTAATCTTTGCGCTTGCATTTTCATAGATGTTATTAATAATATTAATGTATGCATCTTCAATACCGCAGGTTTTCAGAGCCATTGTAACTGCTGATGGTTTCACCGAATCAAAGGCTTTTTCATAATCGATAAAAGCCATGCACAATGGAAGTTCATATTCCCTCGCTCTTTCAATTAGTTCTCTCATCACGTGGATATGATCTATTGTGCTGTAGCCACTCCTGAATCCAGCTTGTTCTCTCGGTTGAGCCATGTCCAGTGTTACCTTCAAGCGGTGTGAAAGAACTTTAGTGAAGATTTTATAAACTACTGATAGGAGGCTGATAGGTCTGTAGTTTCCGAGATCCTCAATGTCACCTTTCTTATGTAGCAGGATCATTGTAGCGGTGTTCCAATCCTCAGGAATCTTTCCTTCATTAAGGCATCGAGTGAAAATTTGGGCGAGTACTGTTTCGATTTCTCCACTTGCTTCTTGTATGATGTCTACAGTAATTCCATCTTCTCCTGGAGCTTTTCCCCGCTTCATGTTCTTGATTGCATGTGCAACTTCTGCTGGAAGGACTGGAGGAACTCTGGTACTGGTATCTTTCATGATGTCTGGAGTGCATATATCATCCCTTTCATATAATTTGGAGTAGAAATCTTTCACTCTTGTCAAAATTTTGCCTCTATTTCTTGTTACAGAACCATCTTCTTTTCTCAGTGCCATAATCTGTTTTCTTCCCTTACTGAGATGTCCCTTTGCTATCTTTAGGCTTTGGTTGTTTTCAATTGCTTTCCTCACTAGTTCACAGTTGAATTTCCTTACGTCTTCAGTGATACTTTTTCTTACTGTCTTGCATAGCTCTATATATTCCACTTTGGAAGTCACATCTTTAGTTGTCCTCATCTCTCTTCTTTTTTGCATCAACATTTTGGTTTTTCCTGATAATTTGTTCATATGCAATTTGTTCTTAGACCCAGTTAATTTTGTTGCTGTTTCCATAAGAGCTTTGGTTACTTTTCTGTTAACTTCAGAGATGTCCACTTCTTCCGATGTTAGGCCTTCTAAAGCAGAGAACCTGTTCTTCAGTTCTAACTTGAAGGTATTATGGTGTTTTTTAAGGTTGGTTATGTCAATAGATTTTGTTTGTCTTATGAGCTTGCCACGTTCAAGTTTAGTGTTGAGGTGCATCTTACATCTCACCAATCTATGGTCACTACCTGTGTTGAACTTGTTTAGCACACTGCAGTCTTCTATGACGAATTTTTTGTTACACATAATAAAATCAATTTCACTTGTCGTCCCATTTGGATGTCTCCATGTCCATTTCCTGTGTGGCTTTTTCTTGAAGAAGGAGTTCAAGATGAAAAACCCTTCTGCCTCTGCAAACTCAACGAGAGTATTTCCACGCTGGTTTCTGTTGCCATGACCGAATTTACCTACTGAAGTTTCATTCTGTTGCCGTTGCCCTATTTTTGCATTGAAATCTCCCATAATTAATTTCAAGTGCTGCTTACCTTTATTATTTAGATGACAAATTGATAATAGTTACTTGTAAATGACAGAATTTAGGATGGTAGTTACTTCAAAATTCATCTCTGTATTTACTTGAGCCTCTGTTTGTTTCAGTGAAAGTGGAGGTTCACTGCCAAGGAAACTATGAATGTACTGATAATGCTCATTGTGTAAGAAGCAGATGCCAGTGTAAATCAGGGTTTCAAGTTTCTGGAATAAATTGTGTTGGTGAGTAATATATCATTTCTTTTTTCTGAAATAACAATCCATGAATTATGTTACAATTCTTTTGTTTATTGTAGTTATGTTTTTGTTACATGTAAATATCTCATTGTGAAATATGAAAAAAAAATAGTTAGGAAGTCAGTATAAACCATGAAGACATTTGTTTTATACCAAATATTAATTGCTATGCATTAATATAAAGGTATAGGAATTAATTTTTCCTGTCGTAAATGAATTGTCCTTTATGTACACTTACCAAGTATCTTGATAAATAGTTTTATTTTTTGGAAATAATAAATTTCATGAGTGAGAATATAGTAAATACTGTTATTTCTTTCCAAGTTGGAAACATTTGATCAGTGCAACATCTTTTCAGTAGTCTTAATCCCAGACAGTCTTTAGAGTCTGCTGTTCCAACAAACCATCTACATATTTTTTACTGCCCTGTGCAGCACTCATTTTATTTTGACTTCCTTCTTGTCCTCCATTAACTACTCCACTATTTTTCTACCATCTTTTTCTTAGTCTTCTTGCACCCCTGTTTTGTGACACTTCTGCTTTTAAAATTGAGTTTTCTTCTCCAAATATGTGTGGTCATCTTAGACAACTCTCTCTTATTTTTCTGTCATTTTTCTAATTCTAAGCTCTTTTCTTATGTAATTTTCTCTGTGGGTTTCCTTCAAATTCCTTTCATTTATTTAAGCATCCTCATTTCTGTTCTTCCCAGTTCTTCTCCCCCCCCTGGTTATCTAAGTTTCTGATCCACATAAATGTAGGATAGCTTCTTACTTGTTAAAAATCCTAGGTGAGCTGAAAAAATGAAAAATAATTTTGTTCTATAGAATAAGTATATTAGATCAACAAAAGAAGTGGAATCTCTTTTTTTGCCATAATGAAAATTTGCACATTGAAGAATGCAGAAAGTAAAAATATTGCCATAGAGAATACATCTTCAAATAATTTGAATGTGGAGAATAATGTTCAAATAATGGTTTCAGGGAGAAGTAACTTCCAGGCTTTCACAGTGATGGAATGCAGTTATTTTGAAGTGCCACATAGTAAATTATTTTACATGATGGGTATTGTTTAAGTATGTCAGATTTTTTTCCATTGCAGCAGCTAACTTGAAACATATTTGACAGTAAATGTATTTATTTTGATAAATCAGTTTTTCTAGGAGAAAAATTGAAATGGCATATGGTAAAAAAAGTAATAATGAATAGCATGTGAACTAGGAAATAAATTTTATGTGAGTCCTTTCATTCATGTTTTATTTGAAAAGCAACAAAATTTAGAAATTGTGCTGCAATTTTCATGTTTTCTGAAGAGTTTGCAATATGGATGAAGGTTGATTGTGGCATCTCTGTGATATAAAACAGTGAGTTCCTTTTCTTTCCATATGCTTTTGATAGTATTTCTTTGTTTTTTTCATGTTAAGGTTTTGCAAAAAATATTTGGCAGAAATTACCTAATTCTGTTTGCCTTTACTGGCATGTTAATTTTGTATTATTTAATTAGAAGTGTAACCTACATGCCCTATTGCATTGGGAAAGCAAGAATATGAGAAGCTATTAATAATATAATGGGAGTGGAAGTAAAACTAAATTTTTTATAAACAGGGTGATCTGTTTGGGTAGGGATAATTTAAAAATGCTGTGGTATGTCTTGTAACAGATATAATAAGTCAATATTTGGCAGAAATTACCTTTATGGATGGGAGTTTGTCTAGGCCTCTATATGACCCCCTTTGCAGACTTCTGCAGAGTTCATACAGGCATGGGTGGTGGAAGTTAGGGGACATGGGGGTCCACACTCCCATTGGAATTGCATGATCCCCCTTACTGGGGATCTTTCTATGAAAAATTTCTGGTTCACATGCATTATCATTTTTTTAGGATTATTTCCTGGAGACCACCACCATGCTGTGCAGTTTTCTGGAAAATGCTTAAGTATACCATCAAACTGAAGTCAATTGAAGTCAGTTTTAAAAATTAATTTTGCACAAATAAGTTGAACAGTTAACTCAGTGCACTGTGTTTTTCTCTTTAAAGATGTTCATTAAAAATTTCTTCAAATTATTTAAAAGCTATAACCAGACGTGTTCCTAATCCACGTCAATTGTGTGTATTAATGCTTCAAGTATAATTTTAAAAATTGATTTTGCACAAATAAGTTGAACAGTTAACTCAGTGCACTGTGTTTTTCTCTTTAAAGATGTTCATTAAAAAATTCTTCAAATTATTTAAAAGCTATAACCAGGGTGGGTTTTTTTTTCTCCCTTTCTCCCTCTTTGGGTTATTTTACCAAGCCCAAATGTGTCCTACTTGAGATTAGAAAACCTAATACACCTGCAAAATAAATAACTCAAACTCAAATTAACCCATAAGTACACTACTGCTTCTTGTACACAGGTCTTTCTTGGAGTTTTGCCATGTTGAAGATAAATGAGCCTGGACTAAAGTATGTGTGCTTTTGCTGAGAGAACAGCTTTTGTTGAAATAGGAAGAGGAACTCATGGATCAGAAAAATGATAAGAGTTGATGACATCTTGATGAAAATGAAGGCCCTCAAATGGCAATGGGCTGGACATATTGCTAAAAGAACTGACCACTGTTGAACAACTGAAATTTTAGATTGGAAAGCAAGGCGCAGTAAAAGACCCAGAAGAAGATCACGTGATAGATGGGTGGATGAAATTCGAAAGAATGCTGGAGTGACACGTTCAAGACAGAAAGTTGTGAAAGGCACTTGAGCAGACCATCCAGCAGTGGATTGATAATGATTGGTGATGTGTACAAGTATATACATATACAGTGAAACCTTCGAATAATGGTCGTGGCTCGGACTGGGGAAAAGTGACCAGCATTCAGAGGCTAGGCCTAGGTTAACATTTCTAGTTTGTTGCTTTGGTACAAAAGGAGAATAATTACACAAAGCTTATGCACAAAGAAAATGGTTTCAGAGCTTTCTCCAAAGGTAGAGTGCTGAATGAAACTCAATATAAAAATTTAAAAGGAAATCATGGTGTAGAAGATTTTAGGAAAGTGGTGTCTAACCCGTTGTCTCAAACTTCCCTATAGAAATATCAAGCTAAGAGGTTAAGTTTAGGACATGTTGAGGGAAAGAAAAATGCTAGACAGTGAAGTGGAACTGCACAGTTAGCTAGCCGCATGCTGCAAAATCGGAGCAGAAGCCACAGGGAGTAATCAAAGATAGACCACCACCAACAAAACATTTCATGCACACCCCCCCTCCAGGTTGGGACTGAAACACACAGAGGAGCGCTGGAGTTTGCTTCATGTAGAACTAAAACTTAACTCCTTTTTTTTTTTCATTTAAGCACACAATTGTACTTGCTGTAATCCAATCCATCGAGCTCGAGGCACAACAGCATTCTTAATTCTTATTGTAGCATTCTTTATATAAATTTTATCCTTTTTGCCAAAATACTGAAGGAACTGCTTAAAATCCTAAAGGACAAGGTGTGTATTAGATCTCTTTCGGGACTGACTGGGGTGTCAGTTGGCTACCGTTAAGAGGTTCCGCTGTTTGGAGGTTAACGTTAATGTTGATCCTATGACAGCTGTTCTGTATCAATCAATACTTTTCCTTGCTTGGAGGTTACCGTTGTTCGGATATCCATTAATAGAGGTTTCACTGTTTATCCTACGGCATTTTCCTGTCTTTCTCTCCGTCATATTTTTTTTATTGTTTTAGCTGATGAAAAGTTAGATCCCCTCTGAAATTATTACATTCTGCTGCCTGTGCATACATGGTGCTCAATTTTTGCCACATGTTTTCTAACATCTGCACAGTGATTTGTGCATACATGAGATTCTTCTGCAGATTTCTGTTTTTTTTTTGTTTTGTTTTTTTGTCATCATTTGGGTCATCTTCGAGATCGATGCAAAAATAAAGGGGGATTAATGAGGGAAGGAAGGTGTCCCCCCCATGATGTTCTCACTCTCTTGTGTTATTAAATGTTACTTCCCCCCCCATAAATGTTTGCATTTAAGTATGGTAAGAGAGGGGAAATTTGTAGGAATTGATGCAAGGTGTTCAAATTATTCAGGTTCTCAAAGTTATCTAAAATAGTGAAAGCTTTGATTCATGCATTCATGTTCCTCAGGCTGAAAGTTCTTTCAGCATGATGGGTAAAATTTTCATCTGAGGGGTAGGGAAAGAATGAAAAAAAGAAGAAAATCGACAATGAAGAAATGGCAAGAGAGTGATATCAACAGAAAATAAAATTAAGCAATGAATGCTGTGCAGCTGCAGAGTCAACAAAAGAAGACAAACTTGGCCATGGAACTTGCTGAGAGGAAAGCAGTACAAGAGGAAACTTAGGCTGATGTTCTAGCAAGTATAGCAGCAAAACAAAAACAAAACTAGCAATGCCTTTTAAAACCATATTATTTTGTTTTGAACTCAATTTTATATTGTGGATACAGCAAATTGCTCCAGTTTAATATTTACATAAATAAATTACAGTGAACACTTCCATCTCGTGCTTCATTATATTTACATTTTGGCATTGCACATTCTAATTTTTCATTTGGTTAAAAAGTTCAGCTTTTTTGTTTGTTGGTCAGTCTCGTGTATGTTCATGCGAATGCTGCATCACGAAGGTCAAGTTCTGTCCATAGGGCAAGAAAAGATGGGAGTTCCATGCTCTGTAGTCAGTGCGCATGTGCCAGAATGGAGAGGAAAGAGTGAAGTTTGATGCACTATAGTCAGTGCTCACGTGCCTTTGCAGCATCGTGGCAAAAGTGAAAATGGCAGCAACCATTCAATAATGCACAAAATGTGTCCTGTGGTATGCAAAGTTTGAGAGTGTTACAGCTGTTCAACAAGAGTTTCATTGTGTTTATGGGGTCAGGAAGCCACCTAAGTATGAGAGTATAATGCTTCGGTATCGCACATTTGAAGAAACAGGGTCCATCATGAAGCCAAACTCCGGTGGCCGTAAGCATCCCTGAAAAATGAGCCTGAGAAAGAAGCCGTTGTTTCTTCCACATTTAATCATAGCCCACGGAAAATTCTGCTACGCTTATCCTTGGAGCTGACAGTGCTGTACACAACATGCAAACACATTGTGTGGCATTACTTCAAAACGTACTCGTATCGCTTACAGCATGTACAAGCACTATGGGAGCATGATCACAAGAGCCGTTTCGAGTTTGTTTACCTCATGTGCAACCGGATGGAAGCGGATATCCCTTTTTGGATCGATGGCTATTCACAGATGAAGCTACATTTCATGTGAGAGGGAGAGTCAATGCACGCAACGTTATCATTTGGAGTAGCCAGAATCCCCAGGCTTCCTACGAAATGGAAAAAGCAAGCCCCAAGGTAAATGTGGGGTGAGTCGTCACTAGTTGTACGGTCCTTTATTCTTCTCTGAGGACACTGTACTATCAGGACCATACCTGGTCATGTTACAGATCTTCTTGGTACCACAACTGGATAATGATGTCTTTTTACACCAGGATGAGGCTCCACCCCACTGGTCACTGGAAGCCACGAACTTCTTCAACAAAACATTCTATGACAACTGGCCCTAATCCTTGGCCTGCAAACTTCCCAGATCTCCCCCCTCCCAATTCTTTGTGTGACAACAACCTCAAAGCCTTGATGACTTGAAGGTGAAAATTTCTGGAGCACTTGCACAAATCACTCCACAGTTGTTAGAAAACATGTGGCAAGAATTGAGCCCCGGTATGAAATCTGCCAAGTCCGCAAAGGGGGTCATGTAGAAGCCTAGACAAACTTCCATCCATAAAGGTAATTTCTGTCAAATATTGACTTATTATATCTGTTACAAGCCATACCACAGCATTTTTAAATTATCCCTACCCAAACTGATCACCCTGTATATTATGGATCACCCTCTTCATGTTTGATTCTGAAGATTTATTTTTCACATTTTATTATTATTTTCTTTGCTAATCTCATTATTGCAATCATATTTCATGTGCAAAGCTTATTAGCATATGATTCCTCCTTATTCCTTCTTGATATATGAAGTATAAGTACAATGAGATGTAAGTTTTTCATTATTATTTTGGTTTCTAACATAATATCAATATTAATGTTTACAACTTCAAAATTTTTTAACATGGATTTTAAGATTTACATATTTTTATCATTGTTTTTGGCATAGAATTTAACTTAGTTAACTATCATCCATGTGGCTAACTTCTCAGGATACTTGAAAATTGCATCATTTTGGAGTAGGAATTGAACCTGAATTATATGTGAGCATCCTACTGTTGCAAATACAGCATTTCCAAGCAAATAAAATATATAAATCTCACCAAACATTTGGAATGTGCTAGTTGAGAATTTTCCTACCTGCTCCTTGTAGTCAACATTTCCCTATAACAGATATCCAAGTTTATTTTAAAGTTTGCCATGTGGATGGCAGTCAATGACTGAACTTCTGCTTCAAAATAATAATGTTATGTCTGATTAATTCTTCACTAATTTTGGTACTGTTGCTATTTTTTTTCGTTTTTTTAACATGTACATTATAATATTTCATAATACAAATGTTAAAGAAAAATAATTTGTGATTTCAAAAATTTATTGTCAATTTATTACTAATAAAACTACTTTGTACCATTTTCAGATATTGATGAATGCAGGACACCAAATATTTGTGGCCGAAGTGCTCTTTGTAGGAATACTATTGGAAGTTATAGCTGTGACTGCAAACAGGGTTATGAAAAAATATCATTGGCTGCTGATAGTGGATGTCGAGGTCAGTTCAGGAATAAATCTCAAGTCCACCATGTTCTGCTAAATGTTTTAAGGCAGCTGTGTTTCTTTTCTCTTTGTTTGCTGTGTGCATATATATGCTTTATTGTATGTACAGGATTTTATCTCTTGAATTTTCATTTAACTTTCTTTTTGAATTGCAAACCTTCTTCATAGTTACAATGAAGGTTTTGGTTTTGTTTATTACCACAAGAACATGTCTTAGTAATTTACTCCTGATCTAACTTTATGAACTGTTCTTGCAATGTAGTTCTTGCTTGAACAGCTGTTAGCAATAGAGACATCAGATGGTTTTTTAACCCCTGAAAAGGCTATTAGCAGTTTTTATCTCTTAAAATAAATAGGTATTTTTACTGTACTTTGTGTCTTTCACTAGTGTCCTTAGAAACCACATTTGCTTGAATTGGGCCCTATTTTATATTTTAAATATACCTGGTATCTCTCATGTTTAAATAAATGCTACAAATAAAATATAAAATTTATGTTCTGAATTTCATTGTTAAAAGATCATGCACTTGACATCAGATTGGGTCATAGCATAATAGTAGTAACTAAATCAGCTAAAGAAGTGACATAACCTTTGAACTTTCTAGGAAATCAGTTTCTAACTTATTATTATGTGAAATAGTTTCTGTTTAATAATCAGTTTCTAACTTATTATTAGGAAATCAGTTTCTAACTTATTGTTATTATTTGTTGTTGTTCAGTAGCATTCTGGAACTCTTTAAGTTGATTTTCTATTTGATTGCCAAAATATGAAACTGTCTGCTAGAAATATTCCCTTTTATATTAATGATTTGGAGACTGATATGTTGATATGAAAGCACTTGTAGTTAATAACCATTATAGAAGCCTCAAGTTTCAGTGAAAGATCTGTGCCATTTAATATTAATTTGCATCATCTTCAGCATGAAAACCAAGTGCTGCTTTGGTGTACTTCTGACTTTACCTTTTGCCTGTGTGAGCCATCATACTTTAAGAATTTTGTAATGTTCCATCCTGATGTTTGTCACATCTCACATTACTATGCAAATTCCTTGTTAGAAAAACTTTCATATGGCTCGGATGTTTATCGATAAGCATGAATATGAAAAACTTAAATAGATTTTAATTTTTAAAAATTATTTGAATTCAGGTAATTGACTCAGTTTTGTGTAATCAAACTAACTAAGAACTTGTGAGCTGTTCAAGAAGAACCTCATTTGTTACCATATGTGGTTCACACATTAAAAGAAAAAAAAATGTTATATGATTAAAAAAATTAAAACAAAAAGAAAGGGATTGGGTAACTGGAAATATTCTTCTTATAGACTGTATGAATGAATACACCTCTTATGAGATGCAAAGTAATCATGTTTTCAGGGATTGTGTAAAATAATTAAAATATGTTATGTCCTGGTGTTGTAAGCAAATAGTGGATAGGAGACTATTCATTTCATCATCAGTGTTGACTATGCTATCCAATCCATATTTTTGTAAGAGGTTTTTTAATGAAATATTGGGATACATATTATCAATATCATACACCAATCAAATAGCAGAATGGCATCAAATTAAATATAGGGTTTTAGTTATATTATTAAATATAACTTTATGCTCATCTCTCTCTCTCTCTCTCTCTCTCTCTCTCTCTCTCTCTCTCTCTCTCTCTCTCTCTCTCTCTCTCTCTCTCTCTCTCTCTCTCTCTCTCTCCATTAAAGTTTTCTAACTAAAGACTATCAAATTGGCCTTGAATTAATGTGCCAAACAGATGTTCCTGTTCTCATTAAATCTGACTACTTGCTAAACATGCGCTTGTTATAGTGGATTTACTGTATTCATTAGCAGTAGTTTTTATTTTTGAGCAATGGACACAATTTCTTTCATTATATGAAACAAAATTAATTTTCTAAAACTGTACTTCACTTTTTAGTTTTCTTATTGTTTATTACTGCATTTCATGTTTTTTTTTCTGCTATTCCTTCATTTTATATGATATAGGAAAATTCTTCTTGAAGATTTGTGAGTTTTTCTCAGTATATATCAAGCTATTCATTTAGAAAATCATTACATAGTATTCTTATCTTTGCCATGACTAATTTTTTTAGATATCAATGAATGCCTTTTTGGACGTTTTCCTTGTGGAACAAATGCAAAGTGTATCAACAAAGATGGAAATTATGAATGTGTTTGCCCAGAAAATCTGATAGGTGATCCTAAAACTGCATGTAAATGTAAGTATTCTTAAATTAATTTTTTTCCTGTCATACAACTGACTTGATTTTAGCAATTATTTGAAAATTTAAATCCTTGATTTAAAAATATACATGCAACCATTATGCAAGTATAAGTCAGATAGCTAAATTTTTATTCTTGGCATCATTAAATGTAACTGTTAGATTGGATTATCAACTATTTTCCATTCATTTATTCTATTTTTCTAAGGCAAATATGATTCAAAGAGAAACAAATAACTGGATCAGTGCCATTTTTCATTGAAAGGATAACCTCATGACTTTATGTGTTACTAAATCTTTGACCATAATCTCTTTCCACTGTAATGAACCACTTTCAAGTAATAAAACCTTTGCCTTTCACTAGCAACACAATATTTATCACTTAACCAAATTTTTCATGTGGGCCACACCATGACTTTTTTGGTTGTTAGTATGATGTCGTTAAACATATTCCAAGCTACTGTTGCCCACAACTGAACAACAGAAAACTGCTGTTTGACAATGTATAGAGTATTATAAGTCACCTGATGCATTTCTTTGCACTTATATAAGTGACAGTATTGTTAAGGTTCAAGCACTAGGATGACATTTGTTTGCTCATTGCCTTGTTATGACACTGCTCAACTCCTAATATGCTGCTGACTTACTGTAAGTGTTCAGTGTATAATTGACATCAGTTTCATTGCTCATGCATTGAAGTTAAGTTCCATTTATTCATTGTGTGCTTATTGCAGATTGACTGCCCTTGATCTTTGTGCCTTTGAACTAAACCATCAAATCATGGAAATGTTGACTCCATGTCTCATGCAACCAAGCAGTTAACAAAAGCTTTGAATTCTCATCTATCCAAGTTTAGTCCATTCTTTGAGCATTTTCGGAAGCTTTGGAACCCTAGTATGAAATCATGAACATCATTACTTTTAATATTGAAGCTGAAAAATTGAGCAGGCAATCTTTTGTGTTCTGACTTCCGCTTTTGTTGTGACTCACTTGTGGCTAGGACCAGTAAAAATGTAGAACTTTGTGTCAAAGTATGAACTAGCCATGAGGTTTTTTTGTGTGTGTGTGTGTGTGTTCCTTCTCTTTCTTTTTCTTTATACAGCATGAGCAGAATCTATAATACCATAAAAGAGTTTTGTTATGTAAAGGTATTAAAGTACATTCTTCTTAGCCCTGAACACAAGTAAATGAAACTGAAGTACTATAACTTACACTTATTTTACAATGTGTTAATTTATGAAGTAACACGGAAGTATTGCTTAGTTCTCCTAATTAGAAACTTAGATGCAGTGAAGTGTCAAAATGGAAAACCTTGCTTTATTATAATTGAAATAAATGCTTGCCTACTTAAAACATCATTTCAACAATCTTAGATATTTGTCACCTCTATCCCTGTCTACTGACTTAAGTACTGTATAATCATTGTTCTGACATGAGATGACTTACTACAAGCATTAAATTATATGTAATTTGAAATTATTTCAAGAAAATCAAAGCTGAATTCTGAGAGCCATATTATAATGTTGCTTTATAGATCAATATGCCATATCTATAACAAAGAGTATCTGTCTTTTTCATTCATTATGGAACACTTGATTTTTTTTTTTTTTAGAAAGAAGAACTTGTAAATAAATCATTACTGTCAAGCAGTTTTGGTTTCATCTGAATAGTGATTTAGTTTTAGTTTAATTGAAATGCAGGCATCTGGAACTTTAGTTTCTGAATTTATATATTGCAAATAAAATGCAGTTTTTCTGCATTTGTAAAAAATCTGTGCAGTTTTTCATATATGCTAGAAACAACTCATTCATACTACAAAAAAGAAAAACTGAAACTGTGGTAATTGTTAAGCAAGTCCTCAGTAAACCATCCAATTCATAATTCTTTTATCACATGTGAGTTTTTGTTTAAAATATTACAGTAATGTTTATATATCTTAATTAACACTCCACCACTTGTAATTTACTGTTGCTGCATACTTACAGTGAACAAACAGTGTATTAGAAACGAAAATTTTGATGTGTATAATAACATGAATTGTTTTTCATACTGCACAATGATGTCATTTTAATAAATCATAAAAATATTAGATGAAATTTTATAAACTTTGCTTGATAAAATATGTATACCAGCATTAGTAGGGCATGAAGGTAAAAAGTCTTTTTATCCGTTTCTTTCATTTCTAACTGCCCCCTTTTTTTTACAGCTCCATGTGCAGACGTTGATTGTGGAGCCCATGCCACTTGTCAAGTTAATGGAAGAGAAGCAGCCTGTATTTGTAACTTGGGATACACTTTTGATCCTATTAACATTGCTGCTGGATGTCAAGGTAAAACTAACACTGCTGTTCATTGGTATTTTACAAACTTTTATTCAGGTTTTACAAGTTATTTGAAAAGAATTAATCAACCCCTTTTCATTTTAGCCCATCTTTCTATAGTATTACAGTTGAGGTCAAGTGGCTATGCTTAGCATCAAACCATTTATTTTGATACTGTAATTTCTCATGGAGCTTAAAAGGAAGTTCTGAAACAAGTCCTAAAAGAAAATCTGTCTTCTAGCATTCATGGTTTTCACCATCCCTAAAAGTTACATTAAAAGTTCCATAGTCAGGAATGGCTCTTAGGAATAAAATGAATTTACAAATCATTTTTAAAGATTTAACTGTTTTATTTTAAAATCATCAGTTTTGTACTTTCTTCACATTGAACATACTGCATTAGCATTTGACTGTACATATTCTAGTATAACATATTTCATATCAAAATTTTTAGTTTTTGAAAACATTACTTTTTACTGCATTTATTATTTTTAACTTGATACTATCACCACTTATTATAAACAAAGTAGTATATGAAGTTAAACCTACCTTGGATGAAATCTGTGATGAGAAAAAATCTCCATTGTACATATATTCTAGCTAAAAGACAGAAATTAATGCTTACTTGTATATAATATGACATATAACAATATATCATCATTATCATCATTGTCAACCATTATCAATTCACTGCTGGACGAAGGTCTCCCCAAGTTTCTTCCATAACGGTCTGTCTTGTGCCAGTCTCCTCCATGTTACTCCCATATACTTCTGAATTTCATCCACCCATCTCACATGTGGTCTTCTTCTGGGTCTTTTCCTGTCCCTTGGAATCCAATCTAAAATTTTGGCTGTCTATCGATGGTTTGTTCTTCTGGCAATATGTCCAGCCCATTGCCATTTCAAGGATTTTACTCTGATCATGATGTCTTCCACTCTTGTCATTTTTCTGATCCACGAGTTCCTCTTCTTATCTCTCCTGGTTACACCAAGCATGCACCTCTCCATGGTTCTTTGAGTTGTCTGCAGTCTTTGTATGTCTCTTTCAGTTAAGGTCCACATCTCTGCACCATACGTAAGCACTGGAAGGATGCATTGATCAAACACTTTTCTTTTAAGATATTCATTCAGCATTTGGAAAAAGCAATCATTTTCTATGTGCTTAAGTTTCATACAGTTACTCTGCTTTTACACGAAAGCAACTGACAAACAGTATTAACTTAGGCCTAACCTCCAAACAACAGCACTTTCCTAACAACGGTCACTTTTTCCCAGTCCAAGTGGTGACCATTATTCAGAGGTTTCACTGTACTAGTATAAATTGCCCAATCACTTTTTTACAAATATTTTGTTTGATTGATTAGATTGCAAAATTAGTCAGCTGTAGTTTCATAATTGGATATTCACACATTTTACTTAAATCCAGTTTACTGAGACTGTTTTATTGTCAAAACCTTCACTTCACCCACAAATTCATAAATATTGATATCACACCTTAGAGTTCTTGGTGGCTATAATTTCTACTAATTCCCTGGCATGCACGTTACACTGTTTCATTAAAATATTTGCTCTCAACTTAGAAAAAGCTATGCAGCTGTCATGAGTTAGCACAAAATACCAATTTTCAGTACATGTTCCAAATCCTAATGACAGTAACCATCAGACCATTCACAAACGTACAATTTCTTATCATATCCTACTGAGAGAGATTTTTGAGTACCAGTGAAAAGGCTTGGATTCAAGCTATGTATTAAAACTTTTGAGGTGAATGAAACTCAGAGCAATGTTCCCTGTAGTCAAAATGAAGGAAGGCTATTTGATTAGGTGCATTCGTTTCATTAGCTATGAGCAAAATAATGGCCAGTAGCCATGAGAATCATAATTCCAGAGCTGCTCGCTGTGTAATAAATGAACAGTGATTATCACTTATGCTTTGGAATGCATGTATTGCTTACATGCTGTTTTATCTCATTTAAAACCAAGGAATCTTTAGGGAAATCGGAAACAAAACATTGTGTAGCAAAATTATGTGAACAATGTAAGATGTAGTTAATAGATAAATTTTTCATTTGTACATTTTTTTACATTCCAGCAATTGCCAGCATAATTTGAATAAAAGTTGCTATGTGATATATTTTCATAGAATATCCTCAGGACCATAGAGGTTATATGACAGAAACAGACATCCATTTGATCTTGGTTCTTTTTAACTTTTCAGATAAAGATTGTTTCAGTTTATCTGGTTGGCATTTCTTTTGTGTTTCTGTTTCTAAAACTATGAGGCCTTATTAATTTGGTTAGTAATTTGTTGGTTTATGGGTACACATAAAGTACATTTGCGGATCTTATTAGTATGTTTTGTATCTCTTGTTCAGTATGAAATCTTTGAATTTAGAATACCTTATATTTGTCATCTGCAAAAACTTAGACACATGAGAAACATATGCCATACTAAATAACATGCTCTTAAGGGAAACTATTATGAGCCAAAAAATTATTTGGTAATGTTTTGCCTTTTGCTGTTAACATTTATGAGATTAAGTTAACATTTGTTGCTGGGTAGGGCAAAAATGTTAAAATTTTTCAGAAGTAAATGCCAGAATTTACTTTATCATAATTAGCAAGCATGTTTATTATACCATTTATGATTGCATCTTCATTTTCGCGATAAATTCTTAACAAATTTTATTTTTTATTAATAATTGCAAACATATAGTGTTGAACTGTGGTAACATTATTTTAAAAGTTTACTGTAAATTAATCTTAACTGTGTAAATTAATATGTAAAAACTTTGTTTATTTATGCTGTAGATATCAATGAATGTGACATTGCTCATGGACCATCTGGACTTTGTGGTCAGGGAGCAATATGTGGTAATGTTCCTGGAAGTTACCACTGTTACTGTCCACCTGGCTTTACTGGTGATCCATTTAGATACTGTGAAGGTAAGTTCAGTGTGGGATTTATTTACTTATTTGTAATTTATCTCAAATCATTTGGTAAAATTTTACTGTAAAACAGTACTAAATAGTGCAAAGTATATATTAATGTATCAGGATACGAGTAAATCAAGCAGTAAAGATACAAATGATTTCTTGCATAGAGGAGCAAGAAAAGCATGTGTCCTAACTTGTTTGCTTCATCTTCGGCATTATCATATTTGTTTTATGTATAGAAGTCTATCCTATACTTTAGGAGCAAAACATTATGACCCCCCCCCATTTAGCATTTGGATCATTTCTGTTACAGCGGTACACACATATGAAGGTCAAGGGCATATCTAGTGCTACGTGTGACAGACACAGTATCTGTCAGAGCTGAAACAGTGATTGTGATGGGTAAGAGACAAAATTTGACCCCCTTGAAAGAGGGCATGATCGTCAAATACGGAGCAAAGGACAGAATTGTTAACATAACAATCAGATATCTCTGACATGCTTGTATTTACTGTTCATCACATAACATTAATCATCAGAAAACCTGAAAATTACCTAAATAATATTTCTTCCACAGAATTTAACAGAGCAAAGGGTTTGAAGTATTTGGGAAGGCCGCCCCGGTGGCGCAGTGGTCTAAGCGATGGCCTCTGATCATTCGTCCGGAAGGGGTCCGGGTTCGAATCCCGGCGAGGCATGGATGTTGTGTTTGTCTTACGGCACTGGCTCTTTCCCTTCCCTAGAACCAGTGACCCTAAATTAGGGACGGGCGACTGCTTATAGCCCATTGAGTTGCTCACGGTGGTCGTTAAACCTCCAATCAAAAAAAAAAAAAAAAAAAAAATTTGGGAAGTGGTGAACATTGTCAGCTGTTTATGGGCTGCCACAGTCAAATGGTACAGAAATTGAATGGAAAGAGACACATTGCATAACTGAAGAATGGGTGTTGGGTAGCCATGGCTGCTTAATACTCAGGCAGATAGGTAGCTGAGCTGTATTGTATGGAACAATAGTATCTTGGCATAGCTGACAATGATTGCAAACCAGGGAGCACATAGGAGTGTATCCCCTGCTACAGTGCAACAATCCCTCCACTGTATGGCCCTATGGTTTGATACATGACCATAGCACATCATTGGCAACAACTGGAACCTACCAGAAAACACTAGGAGTGGACCGTAGAAGATTGGAAAAAAGTTGCATTCTCTGATGAATCCTGTTTTCCTACTGCATTAAGTGTATAGATGGTAGCAGGTCAGGTGAACATTGATCTGTGAAGAAGATAGATGTCATTTTTCCACAGATATAGGTTGGTGGAGGGTGTGTAAAGCTCTGGAGTATATTTTTCTGGGACACTCTTGGTCTCCTGATAGCAGTGGATGACCCCCTGAAAGCCATCACTTACCTGTTCATCATTGCAAACCAGGTTCATCTGTTTACACTGACAGGGTTTCTAGACCAAGACAGGGAGTTCCAAAAGGTGAATTCATGGGCCCCCATATAGGGGGCAAGAGAGGGCTTTTGCCCCCCTGTAACGGACCATGTCCATCCTGTTCTTGGAAAGTACTACAGAGATTTTCTCAATAACACTCATTCTGATTGTTAATTTTTCTGTAGAACTTCTAGATTCGTGCGTATGCAGTAAAATTAGAAAAACAGGAATTTTTAGTAGAAAAAGGGGAAATGTACAGTAGAAAGTAATAATGAAATTTCCCATTGCAGTTTGGAAAACAGGAACATACGTACAGTATGGAAAAGTATAAAAGGCGAAGAAATGAAAAATAGCATCCTCTGCAGCAACTATTCGCTGAGATCTCTCAAAAATTTTCACCGAAATTTGTCTTGAGTGTATTTTTTTAATTTTTGGGGACCAATTGAGTGATCTCTGGGATTTTGTGACGTATGTAACACAAGAGGCCAAAAGGATCAAACGAACGACTAATAAATTTCTTTATTGTCCTAATATCCTGTTTAATTTTATTTCCCCATCTTTTTTTTTTATTTTTTTTTATGGATTGATTTTGGGTCTTCTCGTTTTTAGTTAAATTTATGTGCTGAGTGTGATAAAAATGGTTAGATAACAAGAAGGTACAGTGGAAATTTGCTTATGGAGTTTGTTTATGTTATTCATAATTACAGTTTCTGTTAGAAATTCATAGTTGCAGTTTCTGTTTGAAATTTGCTCGTTATCTTATACATTATATTGACAAAAGTCACCGGACACCTAGAAGAGAAACACAACATAGCATTTATTCACATACGTTAGAACGATGTTGGCCCCCTTTGGCCTTAATGCATGCACTGACCCTTCGAGACGTGCTTTCGACAAGGTTTTGGAATACAGCGATAGGTATGCGCTTCTATTCAGTACATTATGCTGCTGCTAACTGTCACTTAGTAATAGGCCTTGGTTCCGATCTTCTTATGCAGCACTCTAATTGATCCCATAGGTGCTCTATGGGATTAAGATCAGGGCTCTGTGCTGGCTAGTCCACACACGATACGGAATTATCATCAAACCACACAGTAACAGTCCTTGCTTTATGGCTCGGTGCATTATCCTGCTGATACTAACAAGGCTCGGTGCATTATCCTGCTGATACCAACAAGGCTCGGTTCCATAGTATTGCCACAGAGTTGGTAGGGCATAATTGTCCAGAATATCGAAGTAGACATGCTGGTTAACAGATTTGCCCACGATAACCAATGGGCCGGGACCATACCATGAAAAACACCCCCACACCAATTCACTGCCAGCCCCAAACTTGACCGTAGGAACAGTACACTGTGATAAATAGCATTCCCCCGGTTGCAACCATACCTACACACGGCCATCAGACTGATGGATCGTGTATCTGGATTAATCAGCCCATAGGACCTCTTTCCATTGATCTATGGTCCACAATAAATGTTCTTTACACTATGCTAAATGACAAGTAGCATTCCGAGTGGAGATGAAAGGCTTATGAGCAGCCGCACGACCACAGTAACCCATGGAATGAAGTTCTCTGCAAATAGTACGTGTACATACCGAGTTTCCAGCATTTTTACTCACCTGTACACTGAGGTCTTGTGCAGTACTCTGTCGATCAGCTGTAATGACTCTCCTGCGGCTTCGACATCCTCTATCACTGATTTTCTTTTATCTGTTGGTATGCTTTGCTGCTTCAGGCATGCCATGTGTCTTCCACTTATTCAGTACTTCAGTACATCCAAAACAGTTGGCTTGGGTATGTTTAAACGCTTCTCGGTTTCTCTTATGGACAACCCACTAATATAACACCCAACAATCTTTCCTTTCTCGAAGTCAGTTCTCTCCCACTGCGACATTTTCACTCAACCTCAAAGTGCGATATGATTGCGGTCAGCTGCAGGCTTGTTTTTACATCATTTGCAGCTGTACCGCACATTTTAACAACACAGTGGATCTTTTCATTCACTTTTGAAGGGGTGTCTGGTGACTTTTGTCAATATAGTGTATGTCACATACCTTTAGTTATATGACATTGTTTCATATCATGATATATGACATGATGAATGCAACAAACAAGTTGAAAACATGTTGTACTTCATTTAACCATGTCAAAAATTGCATCACTTGTATCTTTACCTTTGCTTATCCTTGTACTTGATGATAATTTTGAATTCATGAGCCTACAGTCAATAAGTGAATATTATTGCAGTATATATGAAAACTGCACCTGGCCTATGGAGGAAATGAATTCCTCTGTAATATGTAGAATCATTCCTTTGTACATTTCTTAAGTTCATAGCATTTCAGTTTTGAGATTCAGTGTATTTTGCCTGATTGTGATGAAATTATGCTCGGAATAGTACACTGCCGGACAATTGCTAAGGACGGATGACAATAGCAACGATAGCAACCATAAAATGGAAGGCAGGAAAATGTGGAAATTAGCATAAGTGCGGGATACAGTAAGACGTGTTGTGCGTATGCAAATTTTGGATTGCCGAACTTGTTCGTGACGTCATAGCGCTGATAAGAGATATAAAGGATTTGACGCGTATTGACCGTTGTTGTTCAAACGCAAAGTTGAAAGGGAAAGAATCAATTGACGAACTTGCAATTTTCAGTATGTCTTCCCGACATCACCTAGATGATTTTACGCGTGGCCGTATTATTGGCAAGATTGAAGAAGGGCGAAAAATAACAGATGTTGCCAGGGAGTTCGACGTCAGCTACAGTGTGGTTTCAAGGCTTTGGAAATCATTTCAAACAAATGGAGAGTGTAACAAACGTCACGGGTTAGGTCGTGTTCGCAGTACGATACCTGCAGAAGATCGGAACATAGTGCTATCAACAAAAAGACACGGGCCCAGCACAGCTAGTGAGGTAGCAAATCAGTTTATGGCTGCTACTGGCAAGCGGATCTCCCGAAAAACTGTCGCCAGACGTTTGCATGAAGGAGGACTATACGCCCGCCGTCCTGTTGTGTGCATCCCATTGTCCAGACGTCACCGTACCGCCCGTTTGCAATGGTGCCATCAACATCGCAATTGGACTGATAAGGACAGGTCTGCTGTCCTCTTCTCAGATGAGAGTAGATACAGTCTATCGTCTGATTGTCGACGACAACTGATCTGGCGTGATAGTGGTACTGCTTATTGTCCAGCAAACATACAGGAAAGGGACCGATATCTGACATGTAGTGTCATGGTATGGGCTGGCATCAAGATCAATGGCCGTACGTCCCTCTATGTGCTTCCAACTGGGACTATGACTGGCCAACGATACATTAATGATGTTCTGCTACATCATGTTCGCATGTTCCGTGGTGCTGTCGATGATAGATTTATTTTCATGGACGACAACGCAACATGTCATCGAACAGTCGCTGTCCAGGAGTGTCTTGAGAGCGAGGATATTCAACGCCTCGTATGGCCAGCACGTTCTCCAGATCTGAATCCCATTGAAAATGTGTGGGATGCTTTGGGAAGGAGTCTTGCTGGTCGCCAATGCCCTCCAATAAACAAGGACACCCTCATCCGTGCACTGACAGAGGAATGGGATAAATTACCCCAACAGCTGCTTGATAATGTTGTGCAAAGCATGACACGACGTGTGGAATCTTGCATCACCCTCCATGGTGGCCATATCCCGTATTGACATCTTACGCCGGAACGCCTGCGGACGGTAGTTGCATTTTTTTCACGTTTACGTATTCTGCACAAAATGGCCTGTTTGTCCCTTGAACACGTTCCAAAGCCTTCTAGATTTCAGAGCACAATAAATTGTCTTCCTTGTAATGTCCTGGCATTCTGACATTATTTTATTTCACTTGGCATCCAACCACACTTACTTTTTTATGCGCTATATAGCCGTTTATGATCCGTCCTTAGCAATTGTCCAGCAGTGTATAACACAATAGCATATAAAGCATAGACTTAATGCAAAACCATTGTAAATCAGTTAGAAATACAGGGAAGCACAGAAAGGCAAAAAAATGTTGTCTTTTAGTTATGGTGAAATCTAGTTCTCAATGCTGTACTTTGCATAATTCTAAAGTGCACTCTGTGGGGAAAAGCTGTATGGACTGATTCATCTATTTTGTGTAAGTTGCAGAACCTGCAGTGAGTAAAATAGAAGAAGAGAAATGTGAAGAACAGAACATAATGGTCATTAAAGACAAAACACTTTTGCAAATAAACAAATAATTTGAGAAATAAGGTTAATATATTGAATTCATTAGCTGAAAAATATTTACTCTACTACATTTCAGTTGGTTTTATAAAGACTTAATATTTATTTTGTCATCATAATTTTCTTATTGTGCCTTCATACTACTCTTACAGTTACTATCATAATTATGAATACAGGCACAAAGTATTTTAAAATTACATCTACATCACAAATTTTAATTTACACATTTTATGCTTGCAGAGCCACTATAACACTTAAGCAGAACTACTAGTCACCTACGAGTAATGTGGACCTTTAAAAGTGGGGGTCTTCATGTGATTTCTTCTGTCTATATACCCTTACTACATATATTTACATATGTATTTTTTGTATGTATCTCACAACTTGATGTAACTATTGAATCAGTCCAATGCTAAGTTTGCAGATAAATGTTAAATACAAGTGAAAAATAATTACATAGTCTTGTCTGTCTTGAAATGTGTAACAGGCCATTATGAACTGGCTTGGAAAGTATAGTTGCTTCAAAGCGGAAAGATAAATATTGATTAAGGCTGTGAGCCATTATTTAGTACTTCCAGTAAAGGAATTAGCACTCTTTACGCAAAAGCACTTTTTATGGGGAGGGGGGGGGGATGGTAAAGGCTGTCTGTGTCCTTCTGTGTTGTGTGTGACCTTGTAACTATAGTGGATCGCAATATTTTTAATAGAAAATTTTCAAACTTATGTAAGGTAATAGTAATATACCATAACTGAGTTTTAAAATTAGCATGGAAAATATTGATTTTTGATTTTCCATGAATCAATGAATGAAATAATTGTAATTCTATTTTTGGAGAATTATACATTTTTTTATAACCATGATTTTGACAGCTTTATTTAAACTGTTCTTAATGGGAACCTTTTTTTTTTTTTCAAATATTAGCATAAATGTCAGGTGCCACTGGTTTGTATGAAACTTTCTATTATAGAGTACTTAGCTATCAAGTTAAGCAATTAAATGTCATTCATCAAATCAAGTTAAACAAACTTTTAAGAAACTTATTGAGCATTGTGTGAGAAACTTTATTAATTTTAAAAACTTGCTGAGCCTGTGCATTTATTAAAATTAATTGCCTATCACTTTTATTTCCACTGAGACTGTGAATAATGTTGATTGCACTTATTTGAATTAAGTGTTTTATTTTGGCAGATATCAATGAATGTGACCGACGTTTTGGAACAAGTGGTCAGTGTGGTGAAGGTGCATTGTGTACCAATACTTTGGGAAGCTTTACATGCGCATGCCCTGCTGGTTTTACTGGGAATGGAAGAGTCAAATGCCAGGGTATGATTTCTTTATTTAATCTATGTGAAGCCTCTTATATTTTATTGTTGTGTAATGTAATTTCTGTAATTTGTGTTTCCTTAGTTTTGCCAAGTGTAGACATTTGTAAAACCCCCTTATTTTGAACTTCTTTCTTTTATTTCAATATTGTTTTTACTATGTACTATGATATTTAAACAGTATTTTTTTTCACATAATGTTTACCAGCTATCAGGGGAATACTAATCCGTGAATCCTATTGTCTAATTGAGAAATTAGAATTACCACATGTTTGCTGAAATATTTATAGGGTATTTTTTCGGTTTTCTTCCACTGTTTCAAGCTGCCTGAAAAATAGTGTCTTGTTAGGTACAGTGATTAAGATCAAAGATGAAAGGGTTTTTGTTATACCGTTCGGGATTTTCTTAAGGTAGATTCTTTGAGGTTTCAGTGTGTTTTTGAAGAAGATGCATAGGAGAATTATGTTTTAAAAATGTTTGTTATTTAAATTTGTGAATAATTGTATCTAAATTAAAAGTTAAAGGACATCTCACTTTGTTACGTTAGAAGATTATAACTTTAAGAAAGCTAATAATTTGGGAGCTTTCAACCTTAGATTAGATCTTCACACCAGATGGAGGGCTGAGATTGGTTTCTAGATTCTAAGTTTAAATGTGTGTTGTATTTTTGTTGCTAGATTCTAAAATAGATCTCCAGATCATTGGGATGTAAAGTGAAGACTGAATTACAATGTAAAGCCGAGACTGAATTGCAATTCAGATCTCCACTTTACATCCCAATGATCTGGAGATCTATTCTAGAATCTAGCAACAAAAACTAAAACACACATTTAAACTTAGAATCTGGAAACCAATCTCAGTCCTCCATCTGGCATGAAGAAGATCTAAGCTAAGGTCGAAAGCTCCCAAGTTATTAGCTTTCTTAAAGTTATAATCTTCTAATGTAACAAAGTTTGGCCTACTTTAACCTTTAAATTTGTAATGGACTTTTGCCCATCACTATCAAGCATTGTACCCTTTAATAAACAAAAGGAAATTGTGATAAAAAGCCATAATTTATGGAATCAAACAATTTCTACTGGTTCATGTGAGATTACTATGTATTACGAATACATGAATGTTGGATATAACATTGTAAGTTTTCTTATACAATGAAATCCTTCATTAAAAGATGCCTCCAAACACCAGTAACCACCATGCAAAGGCAAGTTTTTATACTGGTGCAGAACAGCTGCCATAGGACTAACATAGCAATAACCTCCAAACAGTTAAATCTCTTAACAGCAGCCAACAGACACTCCAGTCAGTCCTGAAAGAGATCTAATGGACACCTTGTCCTTTAGGATTTTACATAGTTCCTTCGATATTTCTGCTAAAGGGATAAATTAGGAATAAAGAATGATATTGTGCCTCAAGCTTGATGGGTTGGATTATGGAGAGTACAATGGTGTGCTTAAGTGAAAAGAAAGGAGTTGAAGTTTAGTTCTATGTGAAGTGAACTCCAGCTCCTGTGTATGTTTCAGTAGCAATCTGAGGGAATGGGGGGGGGGGGGTGCTGGTGCATAAAATGTTTTCCATTGGTGGTGGTATATATTTGACTGGTACCTGAGGGTTCTGTTCCTATTTTTTGCAGCGCTGCTAGCTAACTGTGCAGTTCAACTTCCCTGTCCAGCATTTTTCTTTTAATTTTCCTTAATGTGCCATAAACTTAACCTCCTAGCTTGATATTTCTAAATGAAAGTTTGAGACACAGGTCAGACACCACTTTCCTAAAATCCTTTATACCATGATTTTAGTTTAAATTGTTACACTGATTTTCATTCAGCATTCTACCTTTGGGGAAAGCTCTGAAACCATTTTCTTTATGCATAAGCTTTGTACAAATATTCTCCATTTGTACCTAAAGGCCTAACCTCTGACCAATGGCACCTCCCAACAACAGTCACATTTTCCTGGTCTAAGCAGTGACAGTTATTCAGAGTATAATGTATAATGCATATATTCATAAATGATGCATATTTGCATTCACTGTATAATGCATATTTTGCATCTCTAATATTCAGGGTGCCTACTAGATCAGAAAAGACATCAGAAGGCCAGAAAATCTGTGCAAAAAAATAGGCCAAGGAAAAATAATGAATCTTATGTTTGTGTCAGGATTTTTTTTTTGCTTATTATCTAAAAATTCTTCGAATATTTAAGCACACATCTTTACATATTTTGTGAGTGCAATATGAAATCAGTTTCAAAACAAGAATTTTGCATATGAAGTTATGAAAGAATCTAGATAAAGAAATTCCATTTCCATAATCCCAAAGTCACTTTGACATTCCAGCTGCTATCAGAAAGCTGGATCATAATGTGAATTTATATTGGCTGTGATGTGGAGCAATATTTTGAGTACCCAGATTAAGTTTAGTACTGTGTTTTATGAATTATTATCCTTAAAGGAGAATTTTTTTTCTCACTGCATATACTGTAGGTGAAATACATTTATTACATTCTGTGCTGCATAATTTTCATTTTTAATAGCTAAGTTTTATTTTTATAAGTAATTTTTTAGAAAGATTTCTCACTCCAGTTGCTATTTGAATAGCTGTTGCTATTTCTGGACAGTATTTTTGACTAGAACTGGATGCACTTTTAGACACAAATTGATATTGTAAGCTAAATCATATCAGTTTTGATAATGAAGGAAACCTCGTCCATGATCAAAACCTTTGCCTCTTTTCATTGCGTTTTCCATGCTCCGAAGATTATTGTTTTGAATATGGAGTAACTTATTATTAGATTGGGGAATTTTCTAATCTTTCTTAGAAATATTAATTAATGTAATTTTTTGATGAATAGCATTCCAACTTGTTTGCACAAATGCATTTCTGAGGGCAGATATAGATGCACCTATCTTATTCTCATTAAGTTAGATGCACTTAGTAAGTCATATGATATCAAATGAGCAATTATTTCAAAACTATTTATTTTAAAATCAGCTAACACATATTATTTTGCTTTTTAGACATCAATGAATGTTCTCAAGCATTTGGACCTAATGGCAAGTGTGGCATTTCTGCTATTTGCACCAACCGCCCTGGTAGCTTTGATTGTCGCTGCCCACCTGGCACATCAGGAGATCCATTTACTAGATGTAAGTGTTTTAATTTCTATTGTTAGGTTATTAAAAAGATTTATTGCTTGTGTTACTGAATTATTTTATATTTTATTATTAGTTTTGTGTCCATCTTTCATCAGAGCCCAGTCCGATTTTTGGAGCCTTTTTGGTCGAGAAAATTATTGCATGCAAATCACAGTTTATTTATCTATGTTTTATTTACTTGTTGAAGAATGAGAGCCAAGCAAGCTGTATGCAGTGCATAAGTAAGCACTAATGTATTTTCACTTGATTTTTGTCTGCCTTATTTTTTATAGTATCATTATCTCATCATCATTTGAGCTGTTTAATTAGGTAGTTTATACTCTGTATGCTCAAGGAAATGGGCCCTACTTGCTTGCTACCTGCAGTGTTGTGATGGGCCAGGTTTATTTTTTTAAGCTTCTGTTTTTTCTTTGTCCTGTTTTTAAAAAATGCATTTCTCAATGAATACTACTTTTATATTCTCACTGTCTGATCGCAAATCAAATGTTATTCATCCCCTGGAGAGTGTGGAAGTGAGAGCTGAATTCACGTCGTTGACAAAACCGTGTGATGTAGCTCATTTTTCTTTAGATTCATTCATCCACCTATAGTAATGCTTCCCCTTGAACAATGACACCAGGCCTGACCTTAGTACTTTGGCAGCCAAAGGCAGAGATTGACTTGGTAGCCCTTCTGATGACATGACGATTATGGGCAAAACACGTAACAATATTAACAAATAAAGATAACTTGATCACGCTAGTTACGTTAACTGAAAACTTTTACAAAAAGTTCGTAAGTTGGAAGCTTTCGACCTTATCTTAGGTCTTCATCACGCCAATGGAGGACTAAGATTGTTGCCAGATTCTACATTTGAATTTTTCCTATTTTTGTTGCCAAAACTTAGAATTGATCTCCAGATCAACGGAATGTAGAGAAGAGATTCGGAGTTGCAAGTCATTGAGTTGAAAATAATTTCTATGCTTTCACGGTAACGGAGGGCAAAACGATTGTCAAAAGAAGCAATTCGTTTTGCTTCGTTCCAGTGGGGAACTGCAGATGTGTCTTCCATTGTCAAAATAGACAAGGCAGTATTAGGATTGGCTTTCGAAACATCTTTTCTATGTTCTAAAATTCTATGGTTAATGCTCCTGTATGTGCTTCCAATGTATAAGTTATCCCCAGTAGAAGAAGAGATAGGAATGCAGTAAACTCCTGGGAGGTTCAGGCTTTCAACTTTGTCCCTATCCCTTTGTAGAAGTTTCAAGATGTTTGGGGTAGATTTAATGGCAAGATGGTAACCAAAACTTCTAAAAAGAATCTGTAACTTATAAGCATAGGAAGGATGGTAAGGAACAGAACCACAGAATTTCAGGTCTTCTTTCTTGTGAGGAAGGAGGCATTCAATTTTCGAATGGTTTTCATATTTCTTTATGAGGGAGTTGACTGTAACAGCAGGGAAACCATGGGAGAGGGCTATTGTAGAAATTTTGGAGAGTTCTTCTTGAAGAGAGAGTTGGTTGTTGCAAATGATATGAGCCCTGTGGATGTAGGACTTCAATGCTGCAAGCTTGTAGAGATGCAGGGTGCAAGATTTGTAGGGAATGATGTTAGTGGCCGCAGAAGGTTTTCGATAGACGGAACGAGTAATGGAGAGATCAGCGTTTCTGCAGATAGATACATCCAGGAAATCAATTTTGTGATTTACTTCCTTAGATATAGTGAGCTTAATGGAAGGAAATTTTTCTGTAATGGAGTTGATCAGTATCTGTTCTCCTTGTGATAATCTGTATACTCTTGATGTAGAATCTTTGTTTCCCTCTGTACCATATTTTGATTCCTACATGCTCCTCATGAAGAAATAGATTCTTCATTTTGAACCCCCAGTCCTCTTATAAAAGATTTTTATGATTGTTTCCACACTATTCATCAACACAGTTGTTTTGTTTTCAACAAAATTGTGCATAGGCAACAATCTGGTCTCCCCATGGGCTCACCTCTTCCCCTCTGCTTGCTGAAATCTACATGCAACATATTGAAGTTTCCATCATTCCTCTACACCCTTTTCAACCTTCCCTATGGTTAAGATATGTAGACGACATTTTCATTAGCTGGCCACATTCCGAGTCTGAACTACAGGTACTGATCAACTCCATTACGGAAAAATTTCCTTCCATTAAGCTCACTATATCTAAGGAAGTAAATCACAAAATTGATTTCCTGGATGTATCTATCTGCAGAAACGCTGATCTCTCCATTACTCGTTCCGTCTATCGAAAACCTTCTGCGGCCACTAACATCATTCCCTACAAATCTTGCACCCTGCATCTCTACAAGCTTGCAGCATTGAAGTCCTACATCCACAGGGCTCATATCATTTGCAACAACCAACTCTCTCTTCAAGAAGAACTCTCCAAAATTTCTACAATAGCCCTCTCCCATGGTTTCCCTGCTGTTACAGTCAACTCCCTCATAAAGAAATATGAAAACCATTCGAAAATTGAATGCCTCCTTCCTCACAAGAAAGAAGACCTGAAATTCTGTGGTTCTGTTCCTTACCATCCTTCCTATGCTTATAAGTTACAGATTCTTTTTAGAAGTTTTGGTTACCATCTTGCCATTAAATCTACCCCAAACATCTTGAAACTTCTACAAAGGGATAGGGACAAAGTTGAAAGCCTGAACCTCCCAGGAGTTTACTGCATTCCTATCTCTTCTTCTACTGGGGATAACTTATACATTGGAAGTACATACAGGAGCATTAACCATAGAATTTTAGAACATAGAAAAGATGTTTTGAAAGCCAATCCTAATACTGCCTTGTGTATTTTGACAATGGAAGACACATCTGCAGTTCCCCACTGGAACGAAGCAAAACGAATTGCTTCTTTTGACAATCGTTTTGCCCTCCGTTACCGTGAAAGCATAGAAATTATTTTCAACTCAATGACTTGCAACTCTGAATCTCCTCTCTACATTCCGTTGATCTGGAGATCAATTCTAAGTTTTGGCAACAAAAATAGGAAAAATTCAAATGTAGAATCTGGCAACAATCTTAGTCCTCCATTGGCGTGATGAAGACCTAAGATAAGGTCGAAAGCTTCCAACTTACGAACTTTTTGTAAAAGTTTTCAGTTAACGTAACTAGCATGATCAATTTACCTTTATTTGTTCTGATGACATTTTTGACTCAAAAACATGCATGGTATTTAGTCGTTAAAATTTCAGTTTTTAATCAGATGTGCATAACATATTTTTTCAATAGTGACAGGAAACTAAAATAAAAAAAAATGCATATATGCTATTGAATATACTAGTAATCTGAATTTCTCCAAATGCTACCTACTGTATGTTTGTAAATGCCATTGTCCCTTGCTTTTTTGATTAGAATTGCATGACATTTATGCAATCCTTTGATGAGGAATACTTTTAGATTTACATTAGTCAAACTGTCTGCTGTAGCCTATAGTGAAAACTGTGAGAACTGTGATCCTGTGAAATTAGCAAATCTGAGAAGTTCTGCTTTTCAATCAACCCAGGAAACTTATCTACGGTTTGCCTTATTGACTATGTATTCCTCCTTTGTTATTACAGTTTTATTTGTAAAGCTGGCAGAAAAGATACTAACCTTTGATGAAAAGGAGAAAGAATGGTAACAGCTGTTTTTAAATAGCATCAAATAGTGTGAGAAAGAAAAGTTAAAAGGCATCCTTCGTCTATTTATCTCTTTAATGATTTTTATTTATTTCTTTTTTTTTAAGGATAATATCGATAAAAAAAAAATTGGACAATGATAAAAAATCATCATATTATTAAATTCCACAGCTACCCTGCTCACCTATGCTGAAGGCATGCCCTGAATACTACTCTCCCTTTAATTAAGAAAACAACTTTATTAGGGATAAAACCTAAGTTTATACCATCAGTTTATGCTGGGTCCATTTAATACCAACTGTAAAAGCACCTGATCCTAACTTCACAATAATTCCACTTTAATATGGCGTATCCATTTAGCAAGCACAAAAAGACTTGCTCCAGATTGTTATTTCTATGACAAATAGTGAAGTCCTTAGTTATCTGTATGTCAGCATGAAAGTGCATTGAAGATTAATTGCTAATTTGTCACAGCAGATCACATATTTTTCTAAACATCAAAGCCCAATAGATTTGCTTTTCCAGTTTCAGTTCTGTGTACCCGAGATTCTATAAACACTTCTCTGCACAAGAAATCTCTTAAACCTTTTTTTTATAACGTCATCATTACAATGTTGATTTTCGAAGCTTTTTATGCGCATAATCCATTTCTTTGCCTTTATTATATTGTTGTAAGGAATTTCTGATATTAAGTTGTTGAATTAATGTACAAACATGGTTTATTCTAGGGTTGTAAAAGAGCCAGGTGCAGACTTCGAAATATGACATAAAAGAGCATTAGTTCTTTTTTTTTTCCTTTATTTATTAATCTAAACAGAAAATAAAGTTTGTTACTGTTGTCTTTGACTCGTTGATACGAAGAAATGGATTTTCAGGCAATTATAAGTAAATTTCTCCATCATTTTTGTCTACGCCGGGCACCGAACCCGGGGGTCCTCATTCCGGAATAAGTCACTCTCCCAACTGAGCTACGTGGACGTATGCTCTTGCTGCTATCTGCCTTTATCTCGTGTGTCCTGCGGTGCAGGCACGTCACAGTGCTGAAAGGAAATTAACATTTGCAAGGGAATTAATATGAGAAGCATATATACTCACACTACAAACATTGTAGTACTAACACTATTTTTATAGCACATTTTTTTTGCCGCTTTGTGATATGAACCATGTGTACTAGTCTTTGTTTGGTATTAAAAAATAAATATTTAGAAGGGTCAAATGGTAATATTTTATTATATTGTAATCAAAATAATATTTGGTTTTAGGGAACTGCTGTTACTATTCATAAAAATTTAAATTTAACTTACCTTAAAACCACGTGGTTGGATACTTACTTGGTTAGTAGTGTTATTGATGCTGAAAGATGTTTTTTCTATTTATTTTTTATATTAGTCTTTTTTTAATAAATTTTAATCTAAAATACGGGTCGATGAGGTACACAGTAAGTTCAATTGCGAAAGCAGCTAATAAAATCTTAACATAGGTTTTCGGTGCATCTCTTGACACCCTCATCAGTATTGTCCTTACGTGCTCCTGCATACGTCAAGGAACTGCAAATAGTGAGTGTTTGTCCTCATCTCGATTTTACCGACAATACGGATGCACATGCGCTGTTGTTAGTTTGTCTATATGAGAGATTCTCACTTCGAGCATCATCTATTTGGTTCAATATTGATCAGAAAATTGATTTAATTTAAATTTAATTGATTATTATTGTATGATCCCAGTCAGAAATTGATTTAACTGTAATTTTAAAGGATTATCAATACTCGATAACAAACGGAAATTGATTTGATTTTAAATTGAATGGATGTTTATGAGGTTCTCATTTATTTTTATTAATTTAACCTCGGTATATATTTCATTATGATTTTTTAAAACATTTAATTATCTTTTTTCACACTTTGGGAAGATTTGTTGGGTCCTGAATATTGCAAACTTTATTTTTTATTTTTTCAATTGATATAGATTAAAATGATCCTAATTCTTTTTCAGATTTATGAGTCGAAATCAATTTTATTTTATCAAATTTTGGAAATTTTTTATTTCTAATACAATATTGAATTTTGAATTAGGGCTGTTTTCTCCTCTTTTTCGTTCCAATTTTTGATGTGCTGATTCAGTCTCTGCTTCAATCTGTTTTTGGTGCTGCCTATGTATGAGATAGAAGGATTAGATTTTTTTATGGGTATTTCATAAGTATCTGCTTTTTCTAAAAGCATAGGTTGAAATTTAGTATTTACGAGCATGTCTTTGATAGTAGAGATGGAATGGTTGAAGTGACAGTTGTATTTTTTACCCAATTTGCAAAGCTTAGTAGTAATAGTTTTTATATAAGGAAAATATCCAACATATTTTCTTTTCCTTTTATTTTTTGAAATGTTTTTGTTTATTGAGGCACGCTTTTTAAGTTTATTTTTTGCCACTCGCCATTCACAATTCGTTGACGTGTGCAGGAGCACGTAAGAACAATGCTGATGATGGTGTCAAGAGATGCACCAAAAACCTAGGTTACGATTTTTTTAGCGGCACTCATGACTGAACTTACTGTGTACCTCATCTACCCATATTTTAGGTTAAAATTTATTAAAATAAGACTAATACAAAAAAAGTCTTTCAACATCAATAACGCTACTAGCCAAGTAAGTATCCAACCACATTGTTTTAGGGTAAGTTAAATTAAAAATTTTATGAATAGTAACAGTAGTTTTCTAAAACCAAATATTATTTTGATTACAATATAATGAAATAGTACCATTTGACCCTTCTAAATATTTATTTTTTAATACCAAACAAAGACTAGTACACATGGTTCATATCGCGAATTGGCAAAAAAAGTGCTATAAAATAGTGTTAGTACTACAATGTTTGTAGTTTGAGTATATATGTTTCACATATTAATTTACTTGCAAATGTTAATAAACAGAATAAAGGTGTGGATAGTGATATGCATGTATGTTGTTCACTTTCAGAGACATCAGAGTGAGACTTTTTATTACTTGAACGCTATTAGGGTACATAGTTTTAGCATAAGAACAGGCAGGGCAAGATTTTTTGAACAGAAGAATGAGTTAGATCTGCTGCCCAACAAAAAACACTTAGAATAAACCCTGATATAAGTATACATTTGTGTTCTTTTTTCTCACTGTTCTATTTTTTTATTTACTTTGTTTAGGCACAGCAGTTGTACAGTGTACCGATGACAGATCATGCCGAGGAAATGGTGTTTGTAGTAGACAGCAGTGCCGTTGTCCAGAACCTAACTTTGGAGATGACTGCAGACGTAAGTTATGAAAATTATCTTAAAATATTTATATTACTTTTCAGTTCTTTTATTTACATCCTAAATATATTTAAACCATGTGCTGCATAGGTGTAAGATTTTGAACCACTATTTTTCAGAGACGATTCATGAACTTAAGCTTTTACATTAAAAAGAATTGCGATTAGGACAATAGCAAAACTTTTTTAATGTCCGTGATTATCTCTTTCCAGGAGAAATCAACCACCTTTACTTTAGCAGTAATGGCTTCATAATATAGAGAGAGAATGAACACAATGTCCATGTCTCCCAACAAGGCCTTGATTAAACAGGAATGCCTCCACTGACTTGGTCACTGAGCAAATATTTATTGAGTTGTCAATTCAGCAAACTATTACCATCTGTCATGCTTAATAACCTTAATTTTTGCACTGGAACATTTACATTAATACCCAAAGCTATCCAATCAATTATTCAATGTATCCACCTTACCACGGATACACTAAATACCATGTGTTTTGGCTAATACAGGTAAAACCTCTTAATAGCAGAGACTCTGGGACTTCAATACTTGTCTACTATTGGGAGGCATCAGCTATTCGAGAGGTTGACTTCTGAGCTCAACTAGGGTCACAATACAACAAAAACATCACATTAAATACATATGTACAACACATGATTAAAATTATGTTTCTTGATTAAATGTTTTTTTTTTTTGGTTTTGTCTTATAGTGAGAAACAATATATAATACATGTAGATACATATAGTACATGTTCAGTATTTTCATTTTAAAATACAGCATATACAATGTATGTGTTTCAGTGCATGTTTAAACATGTGTATATAACAATAAAATATTTGTTACCATGAATTATAAAGTTCACATGCTTTACTACCCATTATTTAATTAAATCACTAATAAATTTTTGGCTGAAAAAATCTGATGGAAACACTTGTGCGTGCATGTGTGTGTGTTTGCAATTCACAGCATGCTTTTCAAAATGTATTTTTAAATTCTTTAAGAGTGCCAATCCCTTGCATCCCCTTTGTTTACAAAAGACTTCTGTAACTCTTCTCCACACTGTACAACATCCAAAAAATCACACTCCTCTTCTACAACTACATCAGATGCTTCCTCAATCAAATCATTTTCTTCAGATGTTTTCAAAACAATGAACTCTCGCATATTGTTTGTTGCTCTTTGATGTACAGATCTTCATCAATTGTAATGAAATCTTTTGCATTTTCTTCACTGTTTAGACATGTAATTAGTTTAAAATTGATGTCAAAATCCTGTACTTCTAGATTGATAATGAATGCATTTTGTTTGAAAGAAGCTGTTTTGCCCACTTCTAATAAAAGGTTGGCTATATTGAAACCACAGACCAGTAGTTTTTACAGTAGGGATCTGAAGGACAAAAAGTACCTTATTTCCAGTGGCAGGCTGGTGATCCATAAACAGCCCTGGAAGTGGGATTTTGCGGCCCACTACTGGGGGAAGAATTATCAAGGTACTCAAATTCTACAATTATGATATATATCACCATCGTCACTTCAGGTTTAAACGTCTTTTCAACACAAGTTCTACGAATTGTTGTAGCATTAGTGTAAAGGCAGTAATTAGTTAATAACCTTTTTGTCATATTTCTGGAATACAGTATGTATTATGTAGGTATCCCTAGTAAACTGTAACACTGTAATATAAAACATTATTTCCGTTGATGAAAAATACACATAGAACGTTCTCTAAGAGAGATTGTGGACATTTTTGTTCCTTTTTAATGAATTTTATTGCAACCATTAAATTCAGAACTGTAAAAGTTTCTTCATTTTGAGTGAAAAGGAAAATCCATCTGAGGCAAATTAAACTTCTTCAAGGCTTAGCTACCATAAGCAAAATTATTATGAAAAACATCTTTTTAACAAATTGAATTTTTTTCACTGAAAGAATTTAAAAGCAAATTTACAAAGTGAGCAAAATTCAAGAGTGTGAAAATTAATGTATATTTAACTACTTTCAAATGAAAATTGCATTTTTGCTGTAGCTGCAACTTTTCAAAATTGCAGTTCAGTTCAAGTGGCCACACACACTTTAGGAGGCCATATAAAATTTGCCCTATTGTTGCCTCTTCTTTACCTACATTGCAAAACAAATATCTTTAAGTAAATCTGATGTGAGCAACAAATATCATTGTCACTGATACTTTTGTAATTGACTTGGCGATTCCAACAGTTACTTTTATACGAATGGAAAGCATGGTGTGTTGAACTCCATTAGAGGGTCATGTGAAAATTTTGCCATCATTTTACTGTAGATTTTTTAAGTTATGGTGTTGCATGAAACAATGGAATTATAGTGTTACTCATGCTTGTTCCGAAAAGGGTTATAAAGTAGGATTTTCTTTGTGCTAAATATTTGCTTTAACAAATATAAATTTTCTTTGTGCTAAATATTTGCTTTAACAAGCTAAATATTTGCTTTAACAAATATTTACCACAAATATTTTGATATTTTTTTCTGCTAAATTGTTTGTGCTAAATATTTGCTTTAACAATGTGCACGTGACCTCACTGCTTCTAAGAACAGCAGCTCTTTCGGAGCAGTGAAATGTCACACTTTTACTCAAACACAAACATTTTATTGTTAGACACTTGGCCTGAGCCTTTTTAGGAATTATGAATTTGCCATGCTCATATTCATGAGGATTACATAAGAAATTAATGACGAGGAGCTGTACACCAACTGCACTGAAAATAGTAAAACTATTCTACTAATCTGAATTTATTGGCATAAAATAGAAATAAAAGTTTTCAAGCTTTCCCATACTAACCAGATGGCATTTTCAAGGAAGGTAAACAGCTAACTGCAAATTGAATAACAGAACACTTCAAGTTTTAATAATAAAACGCTTCAACCTGGGAAGCATTTTATTATTCAGTTTGCAGTTAGCTGTCGAGCTTCCTTGAAAAAGCCATCAGGTTGATGTGCAAAAGCTTGGAAACTTTGATTTCTATTTTACACCAATACATTTGAATACAGTTTTTTTTTTAAAGATTGTATAACAAATTTTATCGGCAAAAAGTTTTGACTCACTTTGCTATTATTATACAGCATAAAAGTTGTACTCACTTTATTATTTTTACCCTGACACAAAATGTAAATTACAAAGCCCAAAGCCTCGATTTTTCTAAAATATTTACTCGACCATGCTTATATTCATAATTACATAAGTTAAGTTTCTAATGTTGCACTTTCACTAGGGCGCGAAACATCAGTTATTGGACCTGGGCCCTATTTTTAATCCAGCCAAGCTCATATTCATAGAGTTCGCATAATAAACTAAAGTTATAATATTGCGCTTTTACTCAGGAACAAAACATTAGTAAATAGGCCCTAGTCCTAGGGTTACGACTCAGCCATTCTGCTCTGCTCCTTCGACGCTGCTCTTTGACGCATCGACGCCTCACCTGGTCTCCACCACCTGTGTGTTTCCGTTCCTGTCTCCGCACCTGCTAGCCCTGCACTCGCTGCCACATCCTCTTCTGTTGTCTTGCTGTCTGCCTCTCCTGCCTCTCTGGGACTCCTGTCTCCACTGGCTCGTCCGCCTCTGACTGTTGATTCTGTGATATCTCCGACGTGTTGGCATTCTTATTTGCTCTATCGGCAACAGCTCTTCAATCTTTCCCAGCTGCACTTTGCAGCCACCAGCTCTTCTACTTTGTATCTGCGTGCCTTTCATGCCTGGTTCGCCTCAGAGGGTTATTGTCCTCCCCGCCTGCGTCGCCCTCCTCCACTCGTCCAAGGACTTTCTACTGGTGCTATACCTAAGAAACACTCCCATAGTCCTTCCCAGTGGACATGCGAGTGGCATGTTAAAGCTTCTACTGTTCCTGCTGTTGCGTCTCCTGCTCCTGTTGCTCCTGATATGCCGTCTCCTGTTTCTACTCCGTCAGTGTCGTATGCTCCGTTTTGAGCCTCTCCGTTAAGACTTTGATTGTTCTTGTGACTTCCTGCGTGCCTTTGATGAGTAGGACTACCATACTCACTATACTTCTGGCTGTGATCCTGTGCTCCGTTGATTCTTCCTCGGCCTTTGCTTCCATGTCTTCTCGGCCGTTTGCCTAAAACTCGCGTATCTTTCCCGTTATTCTCCGGTGATTGTCTCCAGTGTTATTTCTTGGCTCTATGTTCTGCTTCCTGTATTGTTTTCCTGAATAAAAGATTGAAACCCTAGTCCTAGGGTATAATTCGTTTTTGATGCCTGAGTAAAAATGTAGCATTATTAACTTAATTTATTATGTAAACCTCATGAATATGAGCATGGTGAATTAAAACTTCCTAAATAGGTCAGGGACTTGTAATTATGTTTGTTTACTTATGTGAACCTTACAAATTCAAGAACGGCAGATTAGAAAATGTTAAATTGGCCAAGGTCAAGGGCCTTATATTTCGAATATTATAAATTTGAATTTCATCCAATTAGAAAGCATGCGGGAGTGACATGGAGAAGAAAGGCACAAGACAGACTGTTATGGAAGAAACTTAGGTAGACCTTCATCCAGCAGTGGATTCGTAATGGTTGACAATGATGATGATATATATATCATAGGTCTTCCCAAATATTTTCAACAACTTCTATTTTGAGCCACCCTCTTCCAAGTCCCTCCAGCATGTTACTTAATTATCTTCCTCTGCCAAAAATGAATTCACAAATGCGCATGTAAAAATCTGATCACCGTTAAACAACTTAAATACTAGACTGGATTCCAAGGGACAAGAAAAACACCCAGAAGGCATGTGGAAGATGGGTGGATGAAATTCGTTAGCATGCCAGGGTGACACAGAGGAGTCTGTCTCCAGAGAGAAAGTTGAGAAACAGACTTGAGACTTTTATCCAGCAATGGACTGGTAATGGTTGATGATGATATCAATACAAATACGAGTAACTTATTTTCTCATTTCACCAAAGTGCCACGAGCATGGAGAGGTGGCCGCATTAAAGTTGTAATCTTTATAGGCTACCTACAGGGAGTTGAACACAGTGAAATCAGAGGGACAATTTTTATATGACCATCTAATGTTTTCGTGGTCAGCCTACGTGGAAGTGTATCCATAGAAATCAGAACTAAAACTCTTATGCGGCCCTCTAACACATTTGTGGCCAGTTGTTTGCTTTGAAAATCACAAAATTATATTATTATAAGGTATGAAAAAGATATTTTTGTGCACAACAATTACTCATGTAGGGGGAAATATAACAACACTACATTTTTTTTATATACAGAGCAACTTCATGGCTTTCAAATTGCATGTGCTCAGTGTTCCGTGTCGCCAGTTACCCGAACTGGTAATTCGAATATACATATTCAGTAAATCAATGGAAAAATTTGTAAAGAATTTATAAATAAAGTAACACAGAAATGTTAAAATAAATTAAACTTAATGATTTAACTTATACACAAATTTCGAGTTCTTTGTCACAGATTAAAAAAAATACATTCTTTTCATTACAAAAGGAAAATTTAGTGTTATTGATTTCTTGTGTTGATTTATACCACTTACTTATTAAGTGAAAACAAGTTTCTTTAAATAAGAACTTTTTCAAAGCTTTTTGTTTTACCTCCCTATAGCTATTTCAGCTTCTCCTTTTCTTTTCTTGGGATTAGAATATTTTCCTTTATGCTACTCCATTTTTTTTTCAAGCAAATTCCTATATGAAACACCTATTTTAACGAAAGTTTTTGCAATTATACATGAAGCCTCATTGCTGAAGTAATAAAATATTTCCAATTGAAATTGCATAGTTCAGATGTTTTCTCACTGTTATTAAAAACAAAAAAGAACTGATCTATACAATGGCTGAGGCAGAAGACAACCAAGCAAAGTTTGAGGCAGAATGAGCATTAGGAATTTCCAATAGCAACAGAAAAAAAGAGCCATACATAATCCCGCACCCTCTAGTTTTAGCCTTCGGACGTCTTAAAAGAAAACTCCAAAGTAGCGTTATCCTAATTGCTTGAGGATCCCTGACAATCTTCGAATGTCTTAGTAAAAAAAACATTTCCTAGTTTTCACCTCGTGGCTTTGCCTAATTTGCTGGCCTGGTAACGCCAGCGAAAAGAAGTTTTATTTTGGCATGTGAGTTTGTTTGAAAAGCAGCATGCCTTTGATGTGGTTACTGTTACTCCTCATGTACCGCTGTCAGAACAAGTGTGCCTGCAGGACATACTGGAATATGCACTAGCGGAAAACAGCCATTTTACAATATTTCAGGGCTATTCAACTGCAATTAGCAAATGCCCGGTGCGACACAGGAAATAAGTCAAAATGGACGGAGCTTAACTTAGAAAGTCAGGGAAAGGGGTTGCATAAAGAAGTGTTTAGCTTACATACTATTTGACAAGTAGGTCTTTTTTTTTTATGTTTTCAAAGCCTTTTAAGGTGGTAAACAAATTGTGTCTTTTCAGCGTAACATAATTTTCTTTCATAAGCATGAGGAAGCACAATATATATATATATATATATACACTTGTATATGAATTTTTTTTTAATTATCATGGGGTCTACTTGCCCAGAGTACGGCATCCCACCGAGAATTCTCCTGGTGGCCCAGTCCACTCCTGCTTATTTCCGCCCAAAAGAGCTAAACAAAATCTTTGTGGCAAAAATTTGCAGATTTTTTTCTTGATTATTCATGTGTTTAACTGTCTTATGACCAAGATCACCATCTGTTATTCAGAAGGACTGCTATTTTGGAAGTCTTCTGCAATTAGTTTACTGCTTCATGAAGTTTTGTAATGTGAGAATCTTGTGTGAGAAAAAATTGCATGACATGCAAATGAAATCCCAGAAGTGAATTAAGTAATTAAGGATATGTCAAGATTGTTTTTTTCTTTGAATTTTGAATTCAGTAGTGCAGTCATTTAATTTTTGTTTTCATGATTATGAATCAGTGTTGTTTTTTGTTGTTGTTGTTTTCTGAGAGTGAGTATTTGAAAAAATCACTACAGATATATGAGGAATGCAATTCACATATAACAAATAAATGTAGGTAATAAGTTGTTAGCACACTATATTTATGTAAAGAAATTGGATACACAGAAGCACTGTCAACCTGACTGAGGTTTTGATCACCTGTAAACAAATGGCTGTTTGTTTACTTGAAACAAGTGGCAATTTGTTTACTGGTGATCAAAACCTCAGTCAAGTTGAAAGTGCTTCTGTGTTTCTAATTTCTTTGCATAACTATAGTGTGCTAACAACTTATTAACTACATCATTACAGATGTGAACATTTATTTGTTACCTACAAATGTGATCATCTGTTTAAAAGAAAACTGTGGAGCATGACTGACTCCGCCATTTCCAGGGACTACCAAAGTGTGATTATCATATTGCTAAGTTACAGGTCTTTATGCACTATATCTGAACACCGGACAATTAGTAGTCAAAAGTTAAAATGTGGATTTGACATCTCTATGAGCCGAGTTGCTCATTGAAAATAATTATTACAATTCAGAAATTGGTTGCATTTTTTTCATCGATAATGATGTCTTCTATAACACATTATTCAATAAAAAAGTTACATAACTCTGTTATGAACAATGTCAGAAAATAACGAATGCAATTCTGTATTTACTGGCCATACAATGTTTTTAATATTTATTCATAAAAATGTATTTTTGTTGTTATTCTTGGAGCAATTATAAAGAGTACCATTACTAATAAAAGTATGATGATGAATAGTATTAAGGAATAAAAACAAAACTGATGAAAAGTTGAAAGAAATGAAGAACAAATATTCCTGCTGAGTTCTCCCCCTTCGCCCCCCACAGAATTTGATTTGATGTCTGTATAATAGTTTCAGTTAAATTATTAGTGAAATTTAGGAAACTGACAATTAGGAAATGATAAAACATCCACTGAAAAGTTATTTATTTTTGCTTATATTTAATTTTTATTGAAACACCACAGATAATAATTTTCAAAAAATTTAAGATAAGATCTAACTTTATTCCATTATCATCAAAAACAATAGGTTTAGTGATATCAGTATACTAAAAGAATTTCTGTTAGGAATTGATATGATTTTCTTCAATTTTGTAAACATGGAATTAATTAAATAGTCATGTTCTAGACTTTAACAGTGACTACATATACACTGAGTAAAAAGGAAGTGCATAATAATATTCTTCATTTGTAGATCCATGCGATGACATATTCTGTGGAGATCATGCAACATGCCAGTTGGATTTGAATCGTGAAACCGTGTGTGTTTGCTCTCCAGGTTATACAGGTCGTAGTAACAGTTTGCCTGGATGCATAGGTAAGAAAAACTTTGATTCATTTTTGTTTGTCAATAACAAAAAAAGAAAACTCTATTATTGTATCAGTATTGTTATTATAAAAAATTCCTATTTGTATTGATGCTGTGAACTAGATCACTTTTTGTTTAAGCTGGGATTCCTTAAGAGAGTTTTGACATGATTCAGCTAATTAATTTAGTGATAAATGTAAATGTGAATATGATGTTGTATGATCATTAAAATTTTTGGAATCACAGCAATATTTCATTTTAGCTGATTCAGCATCTATTCAAATATTTCATTTTCCAGCAACATAGCTGATTCAGCATCTATGAAAGAAAATTTCTTCTAGTAGGCAATTTTATGGGAATTACATGCTTCTATCTTGGTCTTAATGCTGTGGTTTACTGGATATCATTTTGAGCTTTTTCTCATCATGAAATGATTATATTTTTGCTAAGCTGTTACTCTTACAAAGTGTCTTTCTTAGTACATTTGGAATCTGTTTTCGATGTGCAATGGAAATATCTTAAAAGCACAAGTTTTGTGTTTTGGTATAAATTTCATTATATAATGTATATACACCATTGCTGTTTATTTTGGTTTCACACAGTGATACAACATATAAGCACTATCTATAAAAACAAATCAATATTGCTAAAAATAAAGTGTGAAATGCAATAACCATTTCTACCTTTTTGGACAACATCTATAGGGTCATTCAAATGAAAATGAGCCAAAGGGCGTATGAAAATGATGTTGTGACTTACCTTAAAGGTAATCCCCGAGACTAGTAAGACATTTATCCCTCTGTGACACTAGATGTTCGATTCCTCATGCGTAGAAGGCGGTGGGTTGCTGGCAGAACCATTCCTGAACAGTATCCTGCACCTCTTCGTCTGAGTGAAATCTCTGACCCCCACAGATGCTTCTTCAGCTCCCCAAAAATGAGGAAGTCACAGGGGGACAAATCTGGGCTGTATTCTAGATGCTGGAGTATTTTCCACCTGAATTTGTTAGAAAGGTAATCCTCAATGATTTTTGCAGTGTGGAGACAGGCATTGTCATGAAGAAGAATGAATCCTGCAGTGAGCATCCCGGGTCACTTGGACTTGAGTGATTCTCGCAAGATTTGAGTGCATCCACATACGGGGCAGCATTTACAGTGCTTCCAGTGGTGAAAAACTCGATCAACCTTGTGGTCGAAAACGGTCAGCATGACCTTTCATGCACTTGTCTGCATTCTCTTTTACTTCTTTGGCAGTGGAGCTGACATGTGCTTCCATTGGCTGCTTTGTCTTTTGCTTTCAACTTGATAATGAAAGCTCCACGTTTCATCTCCTGCAATGATTCTGTTGATGAAATGGTGATCTTCCTCACAATACCACAGTAAATGTTCCAAGGACACACCCATGCGAATGTCTTTCTGCACAGGTTGCAAGTTGTGTGGCACCCACTGTGCGCAGATCTTCTGGTACTGCAAACGATCCTGGGTAATGGTGTGTACACTCCCGACACTGATTCCAGCTTTGTCAGCAAGTGCTTCCACCATGACTCCTCTGTGTTCCCAAATAAGACTATCCACTTCAGTGACAGAAACATCGGTGATCACATGGTGTGCTTGCCCTGGCCTCGAATTATCAGTCAACGATGACCATCCCTCTCAGAACCGCTTACTCCAGTCTTTTAACACATGACAAAGACATGCAGTTTACGTACATGTTACTCATGTGGCGATACATTTCTGTACTCCTGTCACTTTCCATGGTTAAAAACCAGATGACAGTTCTCTGTTCTGTGTTACTCATGTGGCGATAAATTTCTGTACTCCTGCCACCTTCCATGGTTAAAAACCAGATGGCGGTTCCCTGTTCTGTGCCCGTTGCTTCGATCATGACTGGTTGAACCGATCATCTGCACAAGGCCTGTTCAAAGGCCAACTGCTTCCATCGTCATATGATCACAGTGCCACATTTCACTGCATCATAACACTACAGTTCTTCCACCTATGTTTTGTGTTGACGTTGCAGTGATAAACCCATTCAGCAGTTTATGTCCTTTGGCTCATTTTCATTTGATTGACCCTTATACATATTACTCATTGTAAAACATGATTGTTACACACACACATGGACACACACACACCAAAGTAAATAAATAAGCTAATAAATGAATAAAAACCATATTTCTCAAAAAGTTCACCGAATTCATCCATTAGCATATTTCTTGCAAAAACTCATCTTATATGTTGCATAAATATTGAAGATAGGAGTTTTAAAATGCCGCATGTCAAAAGAAAGCCTATATTTCATCTTTTGGATCCAAGTATTGAACAATGGTTTTATAAAAAAAAAAAAAAAAAGCCCATTGTTTGATTGAAGAAATTGTGGAACTTTATATTCTCATAGATATAATCATATGAATAGTATGTAACACAGTGGCGTAACCATGTTTCAAAATCTGGGGGGGGGGTCTGATCACACATACACACATTATATATATATATATATGTATAAGAGGATCCCCGACTCTGAAAATCTGGGGGTCCTGACACCCCCACCCCCAGTGGTTACGTTTATGACGTAACATGTTTGTATTTTTCATGTGAATTTTGTTATTGGTTTACATTGTGCAGGTTATTCGTAGCCTGCACTTTTTTGTCTTTTACTTTTGTCTTTTAATTTTTTTTTATTTGTCTAAGCAAAGGACTTAATGTTATTCCTTTTCTTCAGATATTGATGAATGTAGTAGTGGTGCTCGAGTTTGTGGACAAGATGCTGTTTGCAGAAACAGCCCTGGCTCCTATGAATGTGTATGCCCACATGGGTACAGTGGTGATCCATACAGAGGATGCATTAAGATTGGTAAGTTTTTCTGAAGAATTTTATGTTTTTCTTTTTATTCCTTTCTTGAATAAAAATTCATAAAAGTTTTGTACTTGGTAACTTTTATTTCCTTATTTCACAACAGGTTTTTTTTTTGTTTTCAGTTTTAATATTATAGTATGAAGCTGTACTATGTTACCTTTTGCTTAGTTTATCTTTTAATTTACTAATATGAAACAAATTTGTTTGATTGCTAAACACAAGAAATATTCAAAATGAATATTATCATTACTATCTCTTAGGGTAATTTTAAATCTAGTTGTAACTAATTACTTTGCTCAGCTTTGAATTATTGTATCATCTAGTTTCAAAAATATGTTAGTTTTTACTATACTTATGGCTATTTGTTTGCAATGTTTTAACTTCATATAATTGCAATGCAATATAATGCAATTAATATGCAATACAACATTTTAACACTAAAATGGGAAACTCATTTGCTGAACTTTTCACATGTTACTAGTCAAATAATTTCATGGAATTTTATATGTAGAGACAAGAAAAAAGAAGTTATCCTTCTCTGATATACAGATAATTTTGAAAGGTCTGTAAGTACCATCAGTGTTTATATAAAGTCCTCGAAAACAACACATACCACTGTTGTGGCTCACTTTTGGGTACTGTAATGAGCAATAGTCACAGTGAAGTTTAACATGGGTAAGAATGTCATGTTAATGCTTACATTTGTGTTTTTCTTTGTGTAAGAGAAAAATAATAAAGAAAAGTGTTGAATTAATTTCTGTTATGATATATTATGGATTTTTTTAATTAACTGAATTAGTTTACAGCATCTCAAACTGGTACACAGTTTGCTTCCAAAAAAGGTCGCCAATATAGAGCAGTGTTAGTAAAACATGTCAGAAAATAGTGTGGCCTTCATATTAGGGGTTACACAAAACTTAAATATCAGGGTTTTTACTAATGTTTTTATTTTTCTATTAATTTAACGTAGAGAAATTTTCAAAGGGGATATCACTTTTTTATCAGGTCTTCTTTGTTGTTTACTTTTATAACAGTTAATATGAACAGTCTGTGATGGTCATGTCTGATAATATTCTGAAGACCTGATGAAAACATTTAATTAACATGGCAATCAGAATAGCCTGAATTGCCTAGTAAACTACTCATCATATCAGCAAACTTGAGAATTCCTGCTCCAGGAGGATGTAATTTTCAAGTTTTCTGATATGATGTTACACAGTGAATAGTAAACTAAGCAGTTCAGCTATTTTGGTTGCCATGTTAATAATCCTGTAGTTGTTTCATGTATTTGTGAAAAATATTCCATAATTTCCATACCTGATGAAGAAATGGTATCAACTTTGAAAATCTGTGTATGTGTCTAAATTAATTTAAAAATTACTCTAGTTTAATCCCATATTAAAGTTTTATGTAACCTTTAATGTTTGAAACACTAGGGTAGCCATGGACTCCTGAATATACTAAAAATATTTTTAAAATAATGTAAAATTATAAAATATTGTCTGCTGAATGATCAGTTTCTTCTGAATAACTTTTCTGCAAGGAAATGATTTGTTCTAATCCAGTTTTGAGTATGATTGATAAAAGAATTGTATGAATCTATGGTTGATCAGGTTGCATCCTTGTATTTTCAGAACCATCTATTATTACTTGCTCAGAGTCAAAGCCTTGTCTGCCTAAAGAGGAATGCATTACTTCTGCATCTGTTCCACACTGTGTTTGCAAAAGAGGTTACACCAGAGATCCACACTCAGGAAAATGTAGAGGTGAGTCATACACACACAAAAAAGTATTCATGTCAAAATTAAGATCCTATGGGGTTCCTATATATATATATATATATATTTATATTATATTTTTAACTGAGTAATTGATTATTCTGTGTGCATATTGAACTTATTTTACTTGTAGTTTTAATCCTGCCCTTTGATAAGTGTTATTAGCATATAGTTTGAAACACTTTGATACTATCCAAAGTATGTAAATGGTTGTTGTAATATATTGTTTAAAAACCAGATGTGTTGTGAGATACTAGACATAGTTTGTATTCAGAAAAGAATAAAACATCAAAGAGATTAAATGTGTAGGTTCCCTGGGACATAAGATATCACCTCCCATTAATTTGCATGCCATCTGGCATCATGTAGGCTAAAAATATTGAACTAACCTAATTAATAGGATTGCAGTTCATTATATAATTCAATAATCCAAATGTTGTTTGAGGCTAACTTGTCTCAATGACTAATCACAAACACCTGGACTATCTACATAACACAACTAGCTTATGTTGTTTTATTGCACAAGAGCTAAATGCTGCCCAAGAGCATAATGCAATGAGCAAACATGAAAATACTGTCAAAACAGTGTAGTCAAGTACTCAGTGTAACAGAGTAGCACTGTGTGCGTGTTCTTGACCCTAAAAGTGGGGGAAAGTATTCTTCAAATCGCTAGACATTTCATAGTCATCAATCCTCTGCTAGATGAAGATCTTCCCAAGTCTCTTCCACAACTTTCTGTCTTGAGCAAGTCTCCTCCATGTCATTGTGGAATGCTTTCAAATTTTGTCTCCCACATTATCTTTTTCTGTCTCTTGGTATCCAGTCTAATATTCTAGTTATCCAACGGTTGTCAGTTCTTCCAGCAATATATCCACCCCATTGCTATTTAAAAGATAGTTGTGGAAGAGAATTGGAGAGCCTTCTTCTAGCAGTGGATTGATAATTATCAAAATACTGTCAAAACAGTGTAATCAAGTACTCAGTGCAAGAGTTAAAATTTCCCTGTATGTGAACTTGACTATAAACTTGGGGAAGCTATTCTGTAAATAACTAGGCAATTCATCATCATCTCCAACAACAACTATTACAATGGTTGTTACAAAGTGCAAGAGTTAGTTAGAGTGGGCCCTGTATGTGTTCTTGGCTCTAAACTTGGGGAAGCTATTCTGTAAATAACTAGGCAATTCATCATCATCACCAACAACAACAACTATTATAATAGTTGTAATATAATGGTTGATGTTAGTGGTGATGATGACGGATTGCCTAGTTATTTACAGAATAGCTTCCCAAGTTTAGAGTCAAGTACACATGCAGGGGCACTCAAACTCTTGCTTGCACTGAGTACTTGATTACACTGTTTTGACAGTATTTTCAGGCTGTAAATCAAACTCATCTTTGTTATGTGGCTTCCTAGATTATTACATTCAAACTAGTTAACTTTTTTATGGGATTTATCTAGGTAAACTCTTAAAATTTCTGCAAATTTTAAGAATTTACCTAGATAAATCCCATAAAAAAGTTGACTGGTTTGAAAGTATTTTCAGATTTACTCACTGCATTATGCACTCTGACAGCATTTAGTTTTTGTACAATAAAACAAAATGAACTACTAGGCAATTATGTGTTCCTATACGTAGATCTGTGTGCATAGCTTCATTAGAGGTCTTCATTCTGCTAGCCATGGATTTGGGCACTCAGTGGGATTTTTGTGAACAGTTTGCTCAGGTCAGGAATGACTCTTCAAACTCACATAACTCATGATGTCAGACTCGTGTAACCCATGACACCCAAAACTTTCCTTGACTGTAAGTGCAAGCATATTACCACTATGTCTATATAAGATTGTTAACTTTTTAGGGGTTTTATAGACTCATTTCTGGGTATCAGCACACTTAGGTATAGCCCAAGATGAATATATACACTTCTTCATTCCTTACCATATTTGTTCTGCCACACAAGATTGGAAATGTACTTGTATTTCTAGCGATGCTGATTCATCAACACCTTACCTCAGTTTCTCATAGGATTTGAAAACCATTGCCAGGTTTCTATTTTGCTGGGCCATCTTGTTTCTCCTGTATTAGAGTTTTTATTAAACTTTCCTTTAGCGTTCCGGTTTTTTTTTTTTTTTATATACATTTAAGGCTTGTGCATATGTATTTCACCTAAGATTTTATCCACAGTATCATACACATACAGCCAGACAATTGCATTACACAATAAAATCTTGATATATAAGATATATTTCTGGGGCACGAATACATGCATTGTATGATAAAAGTATGGTATATAGATACAGTGTGTATGATGACCAAAAAGTGCAACATAAAAGCAAAAGAGAAAAGGGTTAATGTTCACCACTACTTTGTTACTTCAAAAAACAATCTGAAGGATTCTTTTTTATTGCTTTCTTTTTTGGCTTTTTCAAATGGTTGACTTTACAACTACATAGAAGAATATTTTACATACCTAAACACTTTCAACAGAAATCCCATTTTATCTAAAATTGAAATTTTAGATAAATGCTTTTATTTTCTTCTAGTTTTTGTTAGATTTTTTAGTTATAATTTATTGGTTGGATTTGTTATTTTAGAAATATACTGCTAGAAAAAGTTAAGGATATTAAAATGTAGGACCCTAGGTGCATGTTTATGCTAATGTTGTCATGTGAGAATGGTAGCTAGATTACAAAATGCAATGAAATTCAATTTTTTTGCTATCACATACACTATATTGACGAAAGTCACCGAACACCTAGAAGAGAGAGACAACATAGCATTTATTGGCATACATTAGTACGGTTGTTGGTCCACCTTTGGCCGTAATGCATGCACTGACCCTTTGAGACATGCTTTCGACAAGGTTTTGGAACACAGCGATAGGTATGCGCTTCCATTCAGTGCATAAGGCTGCCGCTAACTGTTGCTTAGTAGTAGTCCTTGGTTCCAAACTTTTTATGCGGTGCTCTAATTGATCCCATAGGTGCTCTATGGGATTAAGATCAGGGCTCTGTGCTGGCCAGTCCACACACGATACAGAATTATGAAACCATGCCGTAACAGTCCTTGCTTTCTGGCTCGATGCATTATTCTGCTGGTACCAACAAGGCTCGGTTTCATAGTATTGTCACAGAGATGGTAGGGTATAATTGTCCAGAATATCGAGGTAGCCATGCTGGTTAACCGGTTTGTCCACGATAACCAATGGGCCAGGACCATACCATGAAAAACACCCCCACACGAGTACACTGCTAGCTCCATACTTGACCGCAGAAACAGTACACTGTGGTAAATAGCATTCCCCCGACTACCGCCATACCCACACACAGCCATCAGACTGATGGATCATGTATCTGGATTCATTAGTCTTTAGGACCCATTTCCATTGATCTACAGTCCACGATAAATATTCTTTACACCATGCTAAACGATGAGTAGCGTTCCGAGTGGAGATGAAAGGCTTATGAGCAGCCACACGACCACGGTAACCCATGGAATGAAGTTCTCTGTGAATGGTACGTGTGCATATCGAGGTTCCAGCATTTTTACTCACCTGTACACTGAGGTCTTGTGCAGTACTCCATCGATTAGCTGTAACGACTCTCCTAAGGCCTTGACGTCCTATATCACTGATTTTTTTGGTTTGCCGGTACGTTTTGCTGCTTCAGGCATGCCATGTGTCTTCCGCTTATTCAGTTCATCCAAAACAGTTGACTTGGGTATGTTTAAACACCTCTCAGTTACTCTTGTGGACAACCCACTAATATAACATCCAACAATCTTTCCTTTCACAAAGTCTGTTCTGTCTCGCCGCAACATTTTCACTCAACTTCACAGTGCGATATGATCGTGATCAGCTGCAGGCTTGTTTTTATACCGTTTGCAGCTATACCGCACATCTTAACAATGCAGCGGATCCTTTCATTTGCTTCTGAAGGGGTGTTCAGTGACTTTTGTCAATATATTATATGCTCAAGTGCAAAAAAGATGGAGGAGGAATAACCGGACTTCACAGCAGTCACCGAGATATGAAGAGTCTTAATGATGTGTGTGTCTTTAAATGCTACTACCAGACTATAAACAATGCAGAGGAGACATTTTGTCAGAGAATGCAATAGGAGATAGTTGATGGTTGCTGCAACATCTACTTGGGCTCAGACAGACAGACGTTGCAGCAGCTTTTATCTATCCTAAAATGTGATAAACTAACTTCACAAGCATTATCAGATCAAGGTGATATCACAAAATGACTAAGAGGTGGTCAACTGAGGGAAACTATGGCCCAACAAGATCTTTATCTTGTAATAAATACTTGCAGAAATCCCACAATGCCCAGCTGTTACATTTGAGATTCTCTGAGAAATGTCACCAGTGTCATGGTAAAGGGTCAAATGGTTCATTGATTGCAACAGGAAATTTTATGGTCAAGTTGTCCATTGCACGAAATATCACTGTCTGCAGCAACCTAGCAAGAAAGATGTGAGTTGGTGCAGCAAGAACTATTGTGGTAGGAAGAGTGGCAAGGAGTCCTATTATGCAGTGAGTCCAGATATAGCATACATTTCTGTAGTCATCAACTTTGTATCTAGAGAACCTGAGCAACATGGAGCATCAGTGTTTGTGCCTGCCTGCGCATCCATTCCACGACAACTCAGTCTTGGTTTGTGGTCAGAACTTTTTCAATGGCTGCACAGATCTGTATCTTTGTTCGGAGCATGAATGCTAGTGCATACTAAGATGAGATCATTAGGAGTACTGTGACACTTTTCCATGGTGCAACAGGCCATAGTTTCATCTTAGTAGATGATAATGCATGGCCCCATAGAACTCACATCACCGGTTGCAAGTTCAATGATTGCAGTATTCCACATTTACCTACACCTCCAAGACCCCTGACCTTAATCCTATTTAGAACATCTAGGATATACTGCAGAGGAGCTTGGACAGGTGTCACTCTGCCCCTGCAACAATTTCAGACCTTTGCTTCATTTGTGAGAGGCACTGCCCCAAATCCAGTTGAATCATCTGATTTTTGAGGTGCCAAGCAGTTATTAACAACAGAGGAGGTGTCACATGCCTGAACAAGGTAAGCCTCATGTGCTTCTTCTTATTTTTTTCTGAGTCAGTGAGGTGTTTCATCATTTGAATACCAAAATACCATACTACACCTTTTGTCTAACCTTTTACTGCCTGTTTGGGGTTCTGTATTCTATGTAGTACATAATTAAATGATATACTGTAGTTGATTTAAATGTTGTCAATCTCCTTTTCCTTATAATGTGTGTGTGTGTGTGCCCCCTAACTTTTTTAAGCAGTTTGCTTTTATCCATAGAAATATTTTGTTTTGTTGTTAATATAGTCATAAAATTGCATGTACAGTATATACCTGTGATAAATTTAATCTGAGGTGTACTATTGATCACATTTGTGCCTTTAGATATAAATGAATGCACTGAAGTGAGAGATAAATCCCCATGTGGTCAACATGCTTTTTGTTTAAATATGGAAGGAAGCTACATCTGCCGCTGCCCACCTGGACACATTGGCAATCCTTACAGTATCTGTTATCCAGAATGTAAGTTTTGTGGTGTTACATGCATTTTATAATCTCCTTTTTTGGGAGAAATGTATTTTGATTAAAATATTTATTACAAATTCATGTATTGTATATTCCATATGATCTGTTTATTGCATTAATAGGAGGGGATGTTTCAAAATAAGCCCTTTTTTCATTGTTTATAGTAAGGTGACTGTAAAGCTACTAGCCATGCAACAAAATTAAGTGTTCCTACTGCATCAGCAGTATTTATTAATGCCAAAGGGATTAAAGCTATTATAATAACAGAATTTTACTTAAATTTTGAGCACTTTTCAGCTTGAGCAAATATTATTTCTTTAATCCAATACAGAAAAGAGCTTTTAAGCATATATGTTGTAACTCTTAAAAATTCCATCAAACTCAAATCAGCAGTTTTTCTTGAATGTACTGAAGTTCAAAATCACTGTATCTGTGTGCATCATATTTATGTGAGTTCTCTGATAGGTACTTAAATAGTCAAAACACATTGTAAACCTCTCTCTCTCTCTCTCAAAAAAAAAAAAAAAAAAAAAAAACCCACTGTTTTACAAAACCTTTCTTCAGCACATGAGTCTTCCTCCATTTCCTTCCATCTAGGAGAATGTTTGGACTGCTTTGTTATATTCAGTTCAGCCAGATTCCTTTCCACATTGTTTCTCCAGCTTCTTCAAGGATTTTGTTTTAGTCTTGTGCTAGCCACATTGTTTCTCCAGCTTCTTCAAGGATTTTGTTTTAGTCTTGTGCTAGCTGGTCTCATTCAAAAAGCCTGCTTTGTTTTTGCTCTTGCCCATTCTTTCAATACATCTAAACTATCTCTGTCTTGAGGATCCGACTTCATTATATAACTACCAAAGGAGCTCCAAAAGTGAAAAAGTTCCTGGTTTGTATTCTCCAATCTCCTGTTACTCCATCTCTGATGGTTCTAAATGCTTTCTTTAGAATCTTGTTTTCAAAGCACTAATGTGATTTTCCATCACTGTCTCTAAAGCTCCAAGTTTTAGCATTATATGAAATGAAATAATATAGGCCTAATAATAGTTCTGGAAATATCTAACTTGATTCTGTGTGATAAAATTTTTTGGATGAAAACAGATTCTGTAAAGAATGAAGAAGCTCTGTTGGCAGTTTTAGTACCGGCTTGAATTTCAGTATTCATTTTATTATTTGTGTTATTTACATCAGTGTTACAATATATTTAAAAGGTGAAACATTTAAAAAGTTTTGATTGTCTATTGAAAAATGTCCTGTATCATAATCATTAATATTCTTTGCAACTTTCAAGTACGTAATCTTTTATCTTGATTAACATGTAGGCCCAATTTTTTTTCATTCAGATTTTAGATTTTTAAGTCTCTATAATGTTTTCTGGATGATTTGCTATGATGTCAGTATCATCAACATATCCAAGGATTATGGCCTTATTTTGTTTCTTTTTTTGTTTCTCTAATGCAAAGTAAACAATAATTAGTGATAATGCATCTCCTCATATTAAACTGGTGTTGATAAAAAATATCATAGTTTAGATCTTGTTCCTTTCTGCTTTTATCAATACATATTTTAATCAGGTTCTTCAGTTAGGGTGTCCATTGTCATTTAAAACATTCCAAAAACTCTGTGTATACTACCATAAGTTTTTTGAAAGCTAACAAACACGGTACAGCATGGTTACATTCCCATTGTTTGTTTGTTTGTTTGTTTGTTTTCAATTTATGCCTGATTGTGAATATTTGCTCAGTTGTTTTAAATCCTACTTGATATTCTTCCAGATTTTATTTTCCTCTGTGTATAATATAATTTTCTTTAGCAGGACGTTAGGATTTCATAGCATGCACACACACACACACACTTTGTACAATTCACATTCTCTCTTGCCCCCCTTTTTACATTTTGGAATTATTAATGATGCTTTCCAATCTTCAGGTATTTCTTTTTCCCAAAGGAAAAAGAAAATACCTGAATTCTGTTCATAATTTTTATGGTTATTTCCATAGCTTCCTATTTGGCCAAATCTGTAACAATGTGTGGTGAGGTCTTAGTAATGTATTGTTTTCCATTTTGTCAATCCCTATTGTTTTCTATTTTTTTCCAAATATCCTGTTTACAGGTTTTGTAAAGGAAAGCTGTTAATTAGTGTATCACAGTTTAATAGTTGGTTAAATATTCTTTCCATCACTTAGCAGTCACTATATACATATAAGGCCAATGTTTGTCTGTTGCCATCATAAATTAATGCTATTCTTAAGTGTTATTTAAAATTTTTTTTGGTATTTACTTGAATGTTCTTGGATTTCTTCTGTCCCCCCCCCCAATAATGTCTTTTTCCATGATTTATTATTTTGTTGGAATTTCCACTGCCTACAGCAATATATCATTGAGCTGTCTCAAATAGCCCCAGGATTCTGTGGGAATTTTGCATGTCACCCCTTATCCCTCTATCACTGAATGTTTATCTGAATCATTAAACCATTTATTACCTCATTTTCTACTCTGAGCTCTAAGAGAATATTTTGATGATTCTATTTTGCTTTTTCTAGTATGACCTCATAACTCTTCTATGCTATTATTTTCTTCTAGTGGTTGATCAAGTAACTTACTTTGCATGGAATTTTCATGTTTTTTTTGTTTTGTTTGCTTCAGTATTGTTAAGTTTTTCATTGTTAAATCCTAGTGATTTATTATTAAACCAAAAATAATTGCAATTTAATTTAATTTTAAGTCCAGATCCAACTAAAAAATTATCTGGCTTCTCAAATACTTATATTTTGGATGTAATTTGTGTCTTCTATTGATAAGAATATGAGCAGTAGGATTTAATGTTTGACTATCTGGGAATTTCCAAGTATGTTTGTGAATATTTTTTGTTATGAAGGTAGTGCTGTTTATTATTTATTTTTATTGTTTTTAAGAGCTGCTAAACTCATTAATTTCTTTCCATTGCTATTGATATCCCCATGTACTCCCTGGTTTCCAATAACTTCCATTTCTTTCCCTATTACAATTCCCAAGAGGCACCATATTATCAAACTTTAATATTCCACCCCAAACTTCCAAAATTTCATAAGGATTATTTTTTGTTTCTTCAATTGTCTATCTCTCCATGAGCCATATTGTTGCTTATTTAAGTTTCCTCATTCATTCATTGATAGCCTCCACAAATTTTCTTAACAACAGAGCCAGTAACAAGCTCTGTTTATTAGTTCTTTCACCCATGTAAAACACTTAAGTTTTCCTTTTCAAGATTTCTTTCTTCAGTTTACTTTATCTCTCACATTTTAATCAGATCCACTATGTACCTACACTCACGGAAAATGAAATTTGCGCACCGAGAAGGAAGCATCGAATTGAACTGAAATTTTATGGACGTAATGATACAGATGAATGAGGCACATAATGGCAAAAACAGAGGTGCAGGACAATTACAGAGGGACCTGTGGCATGAAGTCCGGTCATCTTCAATAGCGTGTCACACCGTCTCATGTGGCGATACATGCTGCAATACGGTACAGCATGGAGGCGAGCAGACACCTAATGTTGTCCTGTGGCAGACTGGCCCCCACATGTTGGGCGGTGTGCTCCAAATCCCAGATAGTGCAGCACTGCAGCAACTGGCATTTCAACAGGTCCCACGCATGCTCGATAGGGGACATGTCTGGGGAGGGGGCAGGCCATGGAAGTCTGGACACGACGTAGGCAGTCCTGGGCAACCCGAGTCATATGCAGGCGGGCATTATCCTGCTGATATAGTGCAACGGGAATCCCGGTCAGTAATGGGAGCACATGGGGCCATAAGATCTCATCCGCATACCGCTGGCTCGTCAGTGATCCACATACTACTACTGGAGCTGATTGGCTATTGTAGGCAATGGCTCCCCAGACCATAATGCTTGCAGTGGGGGAGCTGTGGCGCTCAATAGCAAGGTTGGAATTGTGCCGTTGACCTGGGAACCTCCACACTCAGACTCGATCATCTGTTCCCAAAATGCAGTGGCACTCATCGCTAAACACCACATGTCACCAGTCTGCATTTCCACGCTGCTCTGGCCTGGCACCACTGCAAACGGAGCCAGTGATGTTCCGGTGTTAATGGCAGCACATGTAAGGTGCGCTGGAATCACAAATTCGCTTCCGCATGGCATCAGCAAATGGTTTGTGGGCACACAGGAGCCGCTACATTGCCTGTATAGTGGACTGGGTCCCCGTGGGATCTGTGTTCGTGCCTGGCGCATGATCTGTCAATCCTCTCTACCAGTGGTCCTCTTGGTCTGTCCAGAGCTGCTCTGCCATGTGGAAGTGCCGTCAGGTGTCCGCTGCTCCCAACACAGTCTGACAGTATGGTCAGAACGATCCATGTGGCGGGCTATATGGTATGCCAACCACCCTGCGGTTTTCAGCCTGATGATCAGGCCTCTCTCAAAGTCCGTAAGTTACTAAATCGATGTCTCTGGCATCTACCCAGCATTCTTGTCACTCTGTACTCTTGCTTGCATCGGCCGGTGCTTTTCGCTTTCATGGGGCATCAAATACACGCTGATTTAAAAGGCTGCCAGTTTATGCTTGCAGCGCCACCACAGGATGTGCGGTCATGCGCAATCTCCCCAAATGTGGATCATTTGCGTACCAGCATGCACTCTAGCTATTTGCAAAGTTTCGCGGTTGTAGCATGTTTTCTTCTAGGTGCCCAAATTTCATTGTCCGTGAGTGTATTTATTTTATTTGCACAAGCTCTGTGTAGGCTTCAAGTATTCTGTGTCTCAAAGTGGTCATTATTCTAAGGTATTTGCTTTAGAACATAGAAATGTATACATAATTTCTCCTGGGGATTGTGAAATATAAGTGACAGTGAAAAATACTTGAATATTCATGTACGAGGGTTGTACCCAAAATAATGCGAAAGTGAGCATAACTTTTTTATTAACCGACAGAGGTCATTCAAATTGCACATGTTGGTAGAGTAACTCTTCCTCTATAGTAATCCTTCTTCTTCATTGCAGGTAAATAATGGATTCCAAGCAGAAGCAACGTGCCGTCATTGAGTTCTTGACGAAGGAAGGGCGCAGGCTGTCCAACATTCACAGAAGACTCATAATGTTTATGGAGATGACACCATTGACAAGAGCAATGTGCACAGATGGATGAAGTTTAAAGAAGGGCCAACCAGCATTGAAGACAAACCATCTGTGACCACTGACACAAATCGTCAGTGATTGGATGAATTGATTCGTGCGGAGACACAAGTCACAATCCATGAGCTTGCTGCACAACTGGACTGTGGTCACAGTGCCATACAGAAGATGGTGGAAGACTGAGGGTATTGGAAAGTGTGTGCAAAGTGGGTACCTTGGCAGTTGACACCTGATTTGAAGGAGAGAAGTGTGGAAGCCTGCTCTGATCTGCTGGAAGTCAGTGATTGGCCTATGAAGACACGTTTTTCTCCAATCTGGTGACAGGGAATGAAATGCGGGCATATCTTTACAATCTAGAAATGAAGAATCAATCCATGGAATGGTGTCACACCTTTTCACCAAAGCCTAAGAAGTTCAAGAGCCAGCGATCAGCACAGAAAGTCAAGGTGACTGTTTTTTGGGATGACAGGGGTGTCATTCGTCTTGATTTTCTGGAACACGGCTGTACCTTTACCAACGAGCGGTACATTGAGACACTCAAGAAGCTTAGAGAAGCCATAAGGAGGAAGAGACCAAACAAGAATCTGAAAAGGATCCAAATTCACCATGACAATGCAAGACCACACTCACATCTTTGGCAACAAATCAGGTGATCAGCAAATTAGGCAGGTTGGTGGTCCTCCATCCACCTTATACCCCAGATCTGGCACTCTCTGACTTCCACCTGTTTGGCACAATGAAGGACAGTCTCTGGGGACAACAATTTGATGACACAAATGAGGTGAAAGTGGCTGTGAAGAAGTGGGTACAACAGTCCACACCTGAATTTTTTCAAAGTGGATTCGAGAGTTTGGTTCAATGATGGAGCAAATGCATTGCTTGTGATGGAGACTATGTTGAGTAGTACCTTTGCATAGAGGAAGAGTTACTCTACCAACATGTGCAATTTGAATTACCTCTGTTAGTTAATAACAAAGTTATGCTCATTTTTGCATTACTTTCAGTACAACCCTCGTACATCGATATTCCATATTGAAGAAAATACAATTATGAAGTTTAAATTACTAGTTCAGGCTCTTATGTTGTGTGTTAAACTCATGAAATTTATCACTATGAAGTTGGTTAATGGTAATGGGGTAGGCATTCTTGAGAAAGTGTATACATAAATTAATTGTCAGGAGACATTTTCAAAATCTGTGTTGAGGGGAACTGCATGTTTGTAACAGCTTACAATGTTTGTAAATTAATTTCATAAAGTAAAAAGACATCATGCATTATATAATTTATTTCATATCATTTTCTTCCAAAGACTATGTATATAATGTTATGAACTAAACTATGCACCAGTATTTTGCACATGACATTTGAAGTAAAATAAAACACAAAATGTTATTGCTCCTTATATTATTGAATATAAAGCGTACAAGGAAGCAATTAAAATTTCTGTTACTTTTAGTATTATTGATACTGATTAGAGCTCCATGTTCTTATTGTGGTATGCACTGATTGCAACTAAATATCTTAAAAGTATTAAATTGATAAAGAACTGTTGGATTAAGGAACTGTAAGGGAATTAAATCAAACATAGACTATCATTCATTATTTCAATAATGTCTATAATTTTTTTATTAAATGTGAAACTAACTATAACTGGATCATGTACATATCATTGAAATGTAATGAATGCAGTATTTGTACATTAATACATTATTTCCTAAAGTTAATTAAGCTCATTTATTTACGATGATTAAAAAACATTTTACAGTGATAACTTGCACTCGTGACAACCAGTGTCCTGGAAATACCATATGTTTGGATGATGGATCTCAAGGTCATCACTGTGGATGTCGAGCCCCTTTTGTTCAGGAAGGAGAATATTGTATATGTAAGTGGCCTTAAAGCACTTTCTTCCCTACCCTTTTCTTTTTGGGTCACACTTTGGGAACTGAATTTATGTATATTAATTTAGTATAGTATGTTAAATCATCCATTTTTCTTTTATTGTAGTAGTCAGTAGAAATTGCTCAACCACCAATCCATGTCCCGAGAACCAGGAATGTGTGTACACAGGAGTAGGCTATGGCTTTTGTATCTGCCCTCGAGGATACACAATGGATGCCACTGGTTTCTGTAGAGGTAGGTGAACCATGCACTTTCAGATACCATTTAGGATGGCTGTTTTTTTTTTTTTTTTTTTTTTTTTCCTGAAATGCTTTATAAATATATAGCTGAACATCATAATTTATTTTAAGTCCCTTCCTTGGTTAACTGACAGGTTTACTAGAACAGTAAAAAGTGCAATTAAATTGTTAATAAGTTATAAATACTTTTCATTAAGGATTTAAAGCTATTGTAAAAATGAGCATGACATATGTTACAACCTTAAATTTACAATGAGTTAACTTTGCATTAGGAACCCCCATCCCCCCATTTTACTTATTCAGAGTGATAACAAAGTACCACATGATATCAACATCATGTGCAGCTACTATAAATTGTACACACCTGTCCTCTGAATGTAATCAGTAATGGGGAAATGTGGCAAGAGAGAGAGAGAGACATAAGCCAATTTGACTGCAGCCAGATAGTTGGGGCTTTGAATCCAAGTGCCAGTATTTCAGAAACAGCTGCATTTGTTTGTTGCTCCTATACTACTGCATCAAGGGTTGTACCAGGACTGGATTAACCATGCACAGACATCCAGCAGAAGAGCTTACATTGGTCAGCCACATGCAGTTGATCCTAGAAGTCAGCAATCAGGTACCGTGATTAGTATCTCAGCAATGATGAGCAACAGTCACCCAGCTCACCCACCAGTACAAAAGTGATGCAGTTCAACCTATTAACACATGTACTATGCCCTGTTCCTTGCTTTGCTTGGGGTTCCACAGCCAGAGATCAATGAGGGTGCCCATAATGATGCCCAGTCATCTCAAACAATGACTCGCATGGGCCATGGATCATTGGCAATGGACCCTCGACAGATGGAAGAAGGTCGTTTGGACTGATGAGTCTCTTTCCTGCTGCATTATGCTGACGTCCAGGATCATGTATGGCATAAATAGCATGAAGCCCCATCCGCTGGTTGCACAGTTGAGGTTCAACAGGCCAGTGGAGGTAGTGTTCTGGTCTGGGTAGATTTTTCCTGGCAAGCCCTAGGTCTTTTGGTTATCATCCCACAAACACCGAATGGAGGATGCTACAGTGACCTGTTAGCCGACCATCTCTATCCATATCTGCAGGAGGTTTACCCGTACCACTGTGCCATCTTTCAACAGGACAACACATCATATCACCAGGCTCATATAACTACTGAGTGGTTGGAGGAATATGACAACGAATTTGCCACATTGCCTTGACCCCCAAACTCCCATGACTGTAACCCAATTGAACATTTGTGGGATGTGCTAGAGTGAGGTGTGAGAACTGCTGATCCTCCTCCACAGAATGAATGTGAACTGACAGAGCTGCTGCATCAAACATGGATAAAGTTACACATGGAGGATGTTTGTGACCTTATACAAGCTGTAATTGCACAGAAAGTTGGACCAACACATTATTAGGTAGGTGTTCCTAATGCAAAACTAACTCAGTGTATTAAACATAAAACATTTGCATTTGCACCATTTTGCTAAGTTTACATTTCAATTTTCATATCATGTTGATTTTTAGTTAAACTAGTGGATCATTTTGCTGATAAAGTTTTTATTTCCAAGTTATACACTAATGAGGAAAAATATCATTTTTCGATGTTATGTAGCTTTTAAATTACTAAGACCAGGGAAGAGTGAAGGAACATTATGTACACAGAAACTGATGTGCCTTATATCTCTATTCATACATTTTATACCTTGGGTTATCCACATGGTTCTGATGAATGTCAGTATCTATGATGCAATATTAACTTGTATTTAAACTCTTGATATTGAGATTATTTATTGTTGAGATAAGAATAACCTTGTTAAACTCAGTTCTTACAACAAGCAATTCTTTGTTGAAAATAGCAAAAGCAATAAAAATTTGCCTTCTGTTGTCATGTATTAAATAACACTTTGATATATCTGGCTGTTTTTGGAAATTTGCTTTCAACTTGTGATGTTGATACATTGCTTCCATTGTACAATACATTCCTATAAGAATCCTTTTCCTTTTTTGATTTGTATGATATTTATACTCTACAGCTTTTGACCTTAAATAGATCTTGAGTGCATCATATATATTGTTCTTACATCTGAGATGGTGTACCTAAATTACTTTTAGAACTTCAATGCTATGCAGAAAGTCTAATTTTGTCAAAATTTGTCTAATGTTTATACACTTGTTAATTCTTTTCAGTTCCTTGATATATGTACAGTGACTGCCTTGAGTATGTTTCATAGGTGTTGCTATATGAGTATTATTCTCGCATCACTAGTTTTCCTCACATTACAAGAAAAACAGTCATTCAGCACAAATGCTGTCTCCAGCTGAACAAGAATAGTACATATCTCTTTGCCAGTTCATTTGTTGTTTGCACATAAAAATTTTAGAATTACCTACCACATATTTTTTTTACATTCATTATAATCTTCATTTGTTTACATTAAGGACTAACTACTTTTGGACAATTCCTTCAAGCAAAATGAAAAAAAAATTCATGATGATATGCACTATAAGCTTTATCATTCTTGTTCAATTCTTTGTGGAACAATAAAAGTGACCCGCAGTTCTCAGATGAAGTGAACACACCTTTTCACAAAAAGTTTTAAAGATGGTGACTTTCAAGTTGTTTTGAAGCTATCTCAAAATGTATCAGCAGTAGTTTTGTGGAACTCAAGATTCCATAGGCATTGTGCCGATAATGCTGGTTATTCCCAAATGTATGATTAAAAAAGATAACTTTTTCAGTTCATTTGTTGCAACAAAAATAACAAAGGTAACATTTTTCTACTCCATTTAGTAGAAAAATTTGGCATAAGCAAAAAAGGACAGGAAATTCATTTACAGTCTTGGTGACATTACATTCATCCATTATAAAAAGAATTTCTCTAATTTTACTCGCTCCTAGAAGTGGAGGCATTGTGCCCAATATAAGTATATATTTATACCATCTAGAGGGAAAACTTTGCATTCAGAAAAGCTGAGAAATATGTGTTTAGTGTGCTAATTGCAAAAAGAATTTGTCAGATGGGTCTTTTAGAAGCAGATGTACCATATCAACAATAAATATGTATTATGTCACTTGGCAGAAAAAACATGCATCCAGAAAAATTGTAAGTAAATGATGAAAAATCAGTGAAAAAATCTTATTTCAAATATGGATTCGAGTACAGATATTGTTCATAAATCATGTACAAATACATTATGCTACTTAATGGAATTTTTTGCTTAAAAAAATAGAAAACAAGAGGATAATTTTGGCCCCTGACAGAAAAAGAAAAAAAAATCAGGTGACACTTTTAGCAGATATCATGCCAAATATAAATACATTGTTGCATCACCTAAAGAAAATTTATACATATAAAAAATCAGAAAGTATAAGATAATATTTATCTCGGTCATGGTTATCTAATGAAGCATTTTGCAGTATGACATCTTAAAGTTGAGGGCTCATTAAATAAAAATCTGATTCTATGCTTTAATGGGAAGTTGTGAGTCAGAGAATGTATGGAAAAAATTGTTCTTGATTGCAGCTAACAATGAATATAATGCATTAAGTCTACGAATAGTCATGTCATCAATTATTACCAAATGAAAAAATAATTTTTCAAATCAAAGCAGACTTTTAGAAGCGGAGATACTGTTCTATACGCAAAGGCACATTTATCTCACCTCACACAAATATAATTTTATATTACGAAGTGGGAAAATCATGCACTGTGTACAGAAAAAAGATGCATGAAAAGTTTTGTAGTCATAGCTCCAGTTATCTTATGCAAAAGGAATATTTCAAATCCAGCTTTCGGAGCTAAAGGTTCTGTGCCAAATTCAAATACATTTTTATGTATTCTAGAAGGAACACCATGCAACAACAAAATCACAATTTCTCATGGTTCAGCTATCCAACATAGATTATTTTTTTTATCTGACTTACAGATCAAGGCAACAATGAATCTATAACATAATGAACAAGCGTTACTGTGAACACATCGTTTTTTGACATACAAGAGAAAAAAGTTATTTTGAAGTTATTGTTCTCATATAAAATACAAGTTGATGTCATAAAAACCAGAATGTAAAGCAGAATATAAATCCACAAATTATGGAGAAACTGTTTTTGCACTAAATACTGCAGAACTTAGCATTAACTGTTAGTTAAAATTTCTGATGAGCTTTAAATTTCATCCAAAACAATGCAATAAAAAAATCAATGAAAAAACAGAAAAAAATGGAAAGACTTGAATCCCAATTAAATATTTTTTTCCACTTTGTCAAAGACTTAGGGAGTGCTTGGAATATACAGTACTGGTGTATATATAGCTATACATATGTATAGCTTACTTTCTATAAATTCACTGTTTAGGTGTGAAAAATTGCATGGTTTCTATTAAATTCATGTTTTCAAATAATTCAAAAGAAAATTCATTTATAAACAGGCATATAACACTGTCTATATTAATTCATACCTATTTATCTCATTGTTATATGCTGACAGTTTCTTTCAATTGCATTTATCACCTTTAGGTTATAATGTAATTTATATTTTTTGTAGACATTGATGAATGCATGGAGATCAAAGATTGGTCCCTTTGTGGATCATATGCTGACTGTGTTAATCTACCTGGAGCTTACCAGTGCTTGTGCGCTGCAGGATACACTGGAAATCCTCGACAAGGTTGCAGTCGAATTGGTAATTATACCCAGCTTTTAAATTATTTCTTAGTTTTATTTTAAGCATCAATATAAATTATCGCCAGATAAGGTGCATTCGAAGTTTCATTGCATAAAAGCATTCTGTTTTATTTGACCCAGAGTTGAAAATTTAGTGATTCTGAACTTTTCTGACAAATGCATTTTGTTAGAAAAGTTTAAGAATTATGCATTTTGATAAACTTCTGCTATCATATCTTGGTATTTCTGAGTTACGTTTGTATTAAACTTTGGTCTGTGATAATGCAAATAAATTGCAGCTATAAAGGGAAATTACTGCAACTTATGAAATATGTAAATATAACACAGGAAGGGATTTGAACTTGGAACAAGTGCCAGTTTAAGGACTTGACCTGTGTATTCCAAACTGCTGGGTTATTTTAATTAAATCAGTTTATACATTGGCATAAACAAATTGAAAATGTATGATATAAATACTGATTTAAAAAAGGGAAATCATTTTTTTATTTGTTATTGTGAGAAATTTAATAACAGCATTTTAATTCTTTCATTGCTATTATACAGTATTTCTCATATTGGCCTTATATTTTGCTTCTTCTCTTTTTGTTTTCCTGTTTCCCAGTAATATGAGGAGGTCATGGTATTCTTTGATGTGTACAAGTAAAATAAAACTATCATGTAATTCTTTAGCAATACTTTTGATGCTGTAGGTCTCCTCAGTTAATTGCTATGAACAACTTTTTATTATGCATCACTTTGTAAACTAAGAAAACAGTGCCCATTTGGGTCTGTACTAAGTAAATTAATTAATCCTAAAAATTGGAATGATACGAGAGTCATAACAAAAGTTCTGCACATGTTAATCTAAAATGAAAGCGGATGATGTAATTGGGAAAATGATTACATCATGTCAAAGCCAGACTCTCAGCAACACAGTGGTGTCAGAACGATGCGCTATCATTTGCTGTGTGGATGTGGGAGGGTTTGGAAATGGAAGCATGCAGGTCCTCAGGTCGAGTCACAGCATTAGACCAGCGCTCGTATGTGAAAATAGAAACTCTGTGGGGAAAAACTCTGACACCGATCCACACTGCCTTGCAAGAAATTTGTGGGGAAGGAACTCTTGATCAAAGCACTATTTCTTTCTGAGCACAAAATTGAGACCGAAAATTCATCAAAATTGCCCCAACTTGTTGGAAACAAGAGAGATCTTGCTGCATGACAATGCATCGTGTCATAGTGCAGTGTCGGTATGGGGACTTTTGTTGAAATATGGCTGGGAAACTTTATCCCACCCACCATATAGCCCTGATTTCAGTCCACCCGACTTTGATCTTTTCCCAAAGTAAAAAATCGGCTCCGTGACATCCACTACGAATTGCTGGATGAACTGTTATTAGATGTGACCCGAGTAATACAACAGCTGAACAAAGATGGAGTACCACGAGGCATCCAGGACCTACCTCACCACTGACAAGCTGTCGTTAGCAGCGCAGCGGAGGGGAGTACATTGGACAGCAATAAGGTAAATTTTCTCCATTACGTCACACTTTTCTCAAAAATGAACAGTGTGCAGAACTTTAGTTATGAACCCCGTATAGAGAAATAAGAGAAAAATATTCGATCTTAGTTTTCTGGAATAGAGTTTTTCTTTTTCATCTGTTGCACAGAAAATCAATAACTGTTCTTGCATGTGTTGCTGATTCTAAGGATGTTGATTAAAATCATCAATTTGGTGGGTATGCTGCCAAAGCCTAAAGGTATAAAATAGGAATTAACTATGAATTCTGCATTTTTAAAAACTGCACGTTATTATAGTTCATGAATTTGCCTGCAAAATAAGAATATTTTTCTTTCCCCACACAAATGTTGATTGAGATTTTCAGGATTTTATATGCATTTACTCTCACAGAACTTTTTTTTTTTGTGTGTGTGTGTGTGTGTGTGTGTGTGTGTGTGTGTGTGTGATACAAATATATAAATTTTGACACTTCTAAATTATTTATTCTGCACTATGAGTCTCCCGTTTGGAGATTGATCAAAATTTTAGATTTGAACTTGTCATGAAAAGGTTATTTGAATGAGTGCACTAAATTTACAGCACAAATTTAAAAGTGTAAGTGTTGTGAGTGTTCCTTCTAGAATTTTCATTAGATTTATTAATCCCTTTCTCATTTCCACAAAAAGTATTTGTGCAAATTTAACTTTTCTTCACGCCACTTTTCTTTCTCCCCAGATGGTGGTGTTTCCTATTTTATTTAGCTTATTTTTTTAATAAGCTTTTGGAAAGTTATTAATTTGAAGTTTTCAGTTACTCAGTGTTTTTTTCGTAAGGGCTACTGAAACTTTTAATGATTTGATATTTAAATTTATCTTTTTTTTTTATTTGCCTTGCAAAATTTTTCATTACATTTTTGTTAGTCTGGTAGATTTAGAAAAACTATAACTTTTTATATCTTTGATTTTCTAAAACCCCCACATCTCAGTTGTTCATCATATCCTTAGCCCATTTGTGTCATTTTTGTAATTAATTTAGTCTGATGCTATTATCTGTTTTGCTTTTAGTTTTTCCAAGGTTTTTAGTGAGCATCAGCATGAATGCTGAGTAGTACATCTAAAGTGTCAGCACTACTCTGTTTATAAATTTCTCACTCATATAATAGCAGGTGACTTCAATGCTAGAGTAGGTGTGCAGAATGCAATTTCTAACAATGTTCTGGGTAAGTTTAATGATCCTTGTGTGAATGATAATGGTGAAAGATTAATTGAACTCTGCATTGAGAATGGTTTGTGTGTGTCTAATAAGTTTTTCAACTACAAGTATATCCACATACATACTTGGGAAAATCATATTCTTCGTCAAAAGAGTGTGATAGATTTTGTTGTCTGTGATCAGCATCTGAAACACTTAATTGTTGACACTTGTGTGATGAGAGGTGCGGATGTTGGTTCTGATCATTACTTGGTAGTGTCACGAGTGAAACTGAATGTTAGTTGGAGGAAAAGGAATAGGAAGAGACCCAGGATGGAAACAATAAAGGTTGAAAGGCTCCCTGAAGATCATCAGCATTATTCTGACTTACTCAGAGAACGACTGAAGGAGCTAAAGTCTTGTGAGAGAGATGTAGAAAAGAAGTGGGGATGTTTTAAGAACTGTGTTGTCACTGCTGCTGAAGAGGTCTGTGGCACCACAATAGTGGGTAACAATAGAGGTGATGCTTGGTGGAATAGTGAGATTGAAGAAGCAGTAAAGAGAAAGAAGGAAGCCTATTTGGGGATGTTGCAAGGTAGAGTTTCTGTGGATAAATATCGCTGTAAGAAGTGTGAAGCCACTTAGTTGGTTCGCCAGAGTAAGGCAAAAGATAGGAAGGAGAAGGTGGAAAGGCATGAATTGGCTTTTTGGAAAGATAGGAAGACTTTCTGAAAGTACATATGAGAATCAGGAAAAATAGAGGAAACAAAGTTGTAAGTTGTGTGAAGAATAGGATTCAGAGAAATGATATGGGAGCCCAGTGAGTTAAGTGAAAGATGTGGTGAATACTTCTGTGAGTTATTAGATCAGGAAATCCAAGGTGATTCAGAGGCAAAAGTAGATGATGTCATAGTGAAGGATGGAAGCACAGGAAAAATCTCAAGAGAAGATGTGTGTAAAGCTCAAAAATCTCTTCAGAATGGTAAGGCTCCTGGAGTTGATGGCATAACTGCCGAGATGTTGAAATATGGTGGTGACTCTGTAATTGACTGGTTAACTGAAATTTGCCAGTTGTGCTGGGAGTTAGGAATGGTCCCTTGAGATTGGAAGGATGCTATCATTGTTCTGTTGTGTAAGGGAAAAGGTGATCAGATGGACTGCAAGAACTATCATGGTATTAGCCTACTGAATGTGCCAGGGAAAGTGTTTGTCGTTGTTGGTTGGAGGTTTAATGACCACCGTGAGCAACTCAATGGGCTATAAGCAGTCGCCCTTCCCTAATTTAGGGTCACTGGTTCCAGGGAAGACAGAGCCAGTGCCATAAGACAAACACAACATCCATGCCTCACCGGGATTCGAACCCGGACCCCTTTCGGATGAATGATCAGAAGCCATCGCTTCCACCACTGCGTCACTGGGGTGGTGAAAGTGTTTGGTAAGGTTATTATTGAAAAAGTATGAGGTCTTACATCAGAGAAAGTGTGGGATGTTCAGAGTGGTTTTATGCCTGGTAAAGGCTGCACTAACCAAATTTTTGCATTACGCATGATGATTGAAAAGTATCTGGCTGTTGGTAAGAAAGATTTTGCTGCCTTCATAGATTTAGAGAAAGCTTATGACCGAGTAAATAAGACACTTTTGTGGAAAGTATTCAATGAATATGGTGTTACTGGGAATCTACTTAATAGTTAGTGTAAAAACAATGTATGCTGGCAGTAGAGCTTGTGTACGAGTAAATAGTATGTTATCAAAATGGTTTTCTATTGGTGCAGGAGTCAGACAAGGTTGTGTAATGTCACCATGGCTGTTTAATATATTTATGGATGTGTGCATGCGTGATACCAAAATAGATAATACTGGTTTATGTCTTGGTGACATCCGTGTGTGCAGATTACTGTATGCTGATGACACAGTCCTGTTGGAAGAGAGCAAAAGTGAGTTGCAGAGTATGTTGTCCCAGATGTATGAAGTTTGTATGAAATCCAAACTGAGTATAAATAAGGGAAAAACCAAAGTTACAGTTTTTGAGAGAAGAACTGGTAGTACTGAATGAAATATATGTCTAAATGGCACAGTGATTGACCAGGTGAATGAGTTTGTGTATTTAGGAAGCATGTTTGACAAAGAGAACAAATTGGATGGTGAAATTAGTAGGCGAGTAAATTCTTCATTCAAAGTCATGGCTGCTTTGGGAGGTTTTCACAAGAATGATGGGTTCTCAAGAGAGTCCCGCATGGCTGTGTATGAAAGTGTAATTGTTCCTACTCTGATGTATGGCAGTGAAAACTGGTAGAGGAAGTCCAAGGAAGTCATGGGAGGATCAGATTTAGGAGAGTCTGCATGAGAAAAAGAATATGAAGTATAGAAGGTATTGTGTACGGCATGTGGTGGATGTGAGTGAAGCCTGAGTTGTAAGACACAATTGCTGTAAATGGAGAAGTTTGATACGGCAACAGTAAGTAAAAATTATCTGGTAGTTTATATTTCTTTGTGGAGCTAACCTCTGAATTTCAGAGAACAACTTAGTGATATGTATGTATGTATGTAATGTATTTTCATTTCAGAGCATTTAAAAGTTTGTGAGTCTGGATATTTCATTAATTCCTAATTTAAGTAGAAAAATCATGAAGAAGCTTTGAATCAATGCTGTGAAAGCTTTTCAGCAAGAACAATGAACCTCTTAGCCTAAACTCATCTGATAAATACCAGCAATCTAATTTAAACAATGTGTTATGAGTATTGCTTCTATAATGAGAAGCGGTTAACATTTTTCTTACTTTTTATATTTAATTGATAATTGACTACAAGAATATTTAAAAATGCTAGAGCACCATCTTCACTTCTTAAGTTACATTATTCAAAATGCAAAAACTTTAAAACTTCTCTGCTCTATTGTCTTGTAATTTTTGACTATTAAAACAATATGAAATTATAATATAAAAATACTACTTGCTGAATTGTGTTATCAACTGTTCTTTCCCAACAACTGTCTGAAGCATCTTGTTTTTGTCAACAGAAATTGAATGTCGTGGATCTAACAGCTGTCCCGCAAATATGCAGTGTGTCAAAGGACAGTGCCAGTGCCTCCCACCTTATGTTTCAGAAGGGCAAGCTTGTAAACGTAAGTCAATGGTTTTAATCTTGCATGTAGATGTATTATTTGGAGGAATACTTATGGTGTTTGATGTTTTTAACCCATTTATATCCTTAAGCTTAGTAGTTATAAACTAGCCATAACCTTATTTACCATACTGATACCTATACAATGTAAATATTTTGTTTACTGAAATGTCCTACTGCCATATAATGAGATAACATTACCAGTAAATATCATAATCTTCACAAATATAACAAAGCAAAAAGAATTGTGCTGAAGTAACATGGTGATAAATAACTTCAGTTTGCTGAAAAACTAGTTAAAAAAAGCAAGAACAGCAGAACAACTAAATAACTATATTTTGGTTAATGTAATAATATAACCAAAGAAACTATGTGGCTAATCTATGAAGTATCAGTAGGTGTACTATTGTCTGCAATACTGTTTCACACGTTACTTAGTATAATGCAATCAATGTGGGCCATGCTTATCAAATAAAAAGTATGAAATATATCAATATTAGAATCAAAACGTTTGTTGGTATTTATTAATAATAATGTGTTAATAATAATGTATTAACAATACCAACAAACTTTTTGATTCTAATATTGATATATTTCATACTTTTTATTTGATAAGCATGGCCCCCATTGATAGCATTATACTAAGTAACGCGTGAAACAGTATTGCAGACAATAATTGTACACCTATTGATACTTCACAGCAAGAACAGCATTTTGCATGTTTTCAAACAAAACTTGAAGATTATACCTAATTGTTCAGAAGTTTTGTTTGCAGATGTGCCTGATATATAGAACATTCTCTATTTACTGTTTCATTATGGGAAATTTTTTTATATGTTATTTTTTGTTTTTGTCAAAAACAATATTCAAGAAGAACATATAAAAATGTCAACATGCTGCCAATTTATGCAGAAGAAATCAGTTCGCAAGATTATTATAATACTTTAACAATTTTTTTTTCATGTCTTCATAGTGTGGAAAAATGCTTTCAGAAGATTATATTTAGTAAAATTTGGAAGTAAATAATGTGAATAATTAAATGTAGTTGAAAGATGTAAAATAACTGACTGAAGTAATAGGTCATGATTTAAAGCAGTAGATAAAGTAATAAAAGTAAATATAAATTTTTCTTACCCTTTCTAATGGGATATTACAGTATATGTGTTTCTGTAATGAGGTCATAGAGTGACAATATGTGAAAAATTTCTTTACAAAATCTTAGTACTTAGCAAAAGAAAACAGTGAACAGAATATTTCTATTTCACTTCTTTACATACCTACGTTCTGTGTGCTTCTTGTGATAATTAAAAAAGGCAATATAGTACATTTCAGTGAAATTTTGATTATGGAAAATTTTAAGACTGAAGATCAAATCCAAACCATTGCATCTGAAGATGGGGTGCAGTATGAAAATTATATTGTGAAAAAATGTTCTTTACATGAACCCATCAACATTTTAATTTATTTTTGAGATGTAAGCTTTGGAGACTTTAACATTCTACCTTAGTACTGAAGAAGTCTGTTGTAAAGTATCAAGTCCTACGTGATATTTTATTTTCTTCTCTGGTTCCAGTGCATTGATTTATCTTATAAATACATAATTTCTTCAAACATATTGTTCCTGATAATTTGAATGTATTTTTACTCTTAAAGAGCCTTCATAATAACAATTAGAAGTAATTTTAGCATTTTTTTTAAATTTGTGTAGAAAGGAACATTTTTGTTACCTTCAGGCAATCACATTTTTTATGTTATTATTATTTTTTTTTATATATGTTACTGGTAACTATATTCATGACTGGCTTATTCCATTTTAGCTTACTAGGGCAATAAACAAGTAAACATAAAAGGTGTGTCAAAATGCTTTATATCACCATTTTAATCAGGTGAAAGTGCTGCAGGACATGTGAAACATGTTTGCGGTCAATTGGGGAGTGATATGAAGTTGATATGTGCCCCGTCAAACAATTAGAAATAAGAAATATTTTCAGATGAATTCCATTTTGTAGTGGAAGCTTTGTGTTTGGGCAAACTAACTTATTGCATATAGTATATGCCCCAGTTATTTAAGGCAAATTTATAGAAGAATTAACAGTTTGTTACTAAACAAGTATTTCAGTATGAAATACTTCCACAGTCAAATTTGTTTCAGGTCTGTCAAGTAAGTGCAATATGTTTTGTGTGGTAAAGTGCTACCAGTTTCTTAATAGATGCTAAGGAATTCAATATCTTGCTTATGTGATATGTACTTCTGAGTTTATCTCACAGGGAAAATATCAATAGAACTTAGCAAAATTGAAGCTGTTTATTGTCTGTTTTTTAACAAACTTTCCATATCCAGCTGCAGTATTTCCTCAAATAGGACATTAACTATCTCTTTACCACCCTCTGTAATATGTCTCTTTATTCCTCAATTACTAATCCATTTGGTTTAGCTTATGTGTGTGGTTGGCCATATGAAAGAAATTTTTGTGCATCTGTGTTCAGTTTTTCTTCCATTCATATTTTTATCATGCCAATATTTATTTTGTCACTCAGGATTTCTCTGTATCCATGTTTTATATAGTTCTCTTTGTTTTTCTCTCTCCACTTCATCTTCTAAAATATCTACCATTTTTTTCTTTCTGAAGGATTCTATTTCCCCCATAAACTAACAATTTTGTGTGAAATATTTATAAATTTTTGTTGCATGCTTTTTCACTTACACTTTCCTTATGACAGGAGTAACTTGAGATGTTACACCTTCTTACTAGGGACCAATAAGTTAATCTAACAGATATGGCTGTCCTGCCAGTACTAGGGTTTGCCCTTGTATACCCAAAGAGAGTATCATAGGATCTTTTTGAATCACATTTTCAATCTGTTGCCAAGGGTGGTTGTTCAGAATTTGTGTTAATCCCATGACCAGGAAAACTTTTTCATGTTGTTTAGAGAAATGGAAGGTGCTAGATCCACCCAGTTTGATAAAACTACACAGTTAATGTTTACTTCATTTTTCTGTGGTAGTTTCACTTTTTATCATGAAGGAATAATGCATCATACAAGATAATGCTCATGACTATATCCACGATAAGGATTAAAATAGGGTGGACAGAAAACAATGCATTTTGAAATGCTGTACGTAAGTACAACATGCTGATTATGACATTCTTAATGTGTTTAAATGAAAATTTTTAAATGGTTTCATGCATGTAAAGGGTACAAGTTGGTATTTAATGATAACTGTTTTTGGTTGTTTTAAAAAAAGCACAAAATTTATTTTTAGATCCTTGTGATTGGTACTCCTGTGGTCAATATGCCACTTGTGAACTGACAAAAAGTGGACCACGCTGCGTTTGTATTCCTGGATGTACAGGAGACCCTAACAGTGCCTGTCAAGGTATATCATTTATTGAATGTAATTGTATTATGCACTTTCCTGCTGTTCCTTTAGGAATATTTGAATAAAAACGAATTTCTGTTGTTTTGATGTACTAAAAACAGAATTAGAAGAATCAGAGTTATGATATAAAAGCCATTTTTTTCAGAATCCAAAGTATTTATGAAATCTAGTTCATAAGAAAAGTTATTCTCTATCTGTCATCATTAGATAGAGAATAACAACTTCATTCAAGAAAAATATGTCATGAAAGGGGGAAGGAATTTTTGTTAAACACTGGTAACATGCATGTTAATTTTTAAATAAAGATGATTGTTTTAATATAATGAAGATAAATAAAAATAATTGCATGATTTTCATTCTATTTTATAAGAAGGAATCACAAATTTTATTGAATAAGCTTCAGTTTCAGGACAAATGCCTAATTGCAGATTGAAATAATTTAGTTTTTTTGGTTATGAAATTATGAACTTGGGGAAACATTTTATTCTGTATGTTAGTTCAATCAATAGTATAATAATCAATATAATGTTATTGAGGTGCAACATTTATACCTCAATAATCTTATATTTTGCTCATACTTAAAGAAAATGAAAAAGCATAATTAATTTAGGTTTTGTGCTGAATGTGATGTTTGAGTTCAAACCTTCAGCTGGTTACTTTTTGTAGCTCTAAGCTTATTAAATTGTGAAGTGAATCTTATAGATTATTTCAGTTGTGAAAATCCTTCTTTTGTTAATCCATATATCTTTAGAAGCATGAAAAAACAGATGTAACTGTCTCATGAAATCCAATAAAAGATGAACATGATGCTATAGTTTGCCAAAAGGAGTTACTAGTACATTTTTAAATATTTCATTAATTGTCACAATGGGAAAAAAATTAGTCCTTTTTATGTTTATAATTTTCTTCTTCTTAGGCAAGTAAAAATGAAATTCTTTTAATAGATTTGCATATTTTTTTAATGCATTGCTCATGTTAAGATTTTCTTGCATTACCAGTTCTGATGTCAAAAATAGTGGAATATATACTTAGCAATAAAATTATAAAGAAATATTAAAATATTTTGTAATTCTTTATAAAAATAAAGATATGGTGCTTTTAAAGGAAAAAAATAACTTTTCTAAAATAAACAATCAATATTAATAAATCTATTCAATTTATAAGAGTTATTTTAAATTAAGTAGCTGTTCACACATGATTTTCACTATTAAAGAATTCAAGCTTTCAGCAACAATTAATGGAAATTTAATTTTATAGAATTAAATAAGCTATAAATATAGGATATAAAAAGGAAGAAAGAAAAACCCTTGTATGGCAGCTTGCATCTTTTGGGTGTAGACTAGTAATGACATTTTCATAGAATTATTATATAGGAAAGTACTGTGATTTTAGCTTTTTCTAACAAAATTACTCTCCAAAGTGGTCTTGTAGTAGTAATCTGAGATACTTTGCCTCACCTAATCACTAAAACTTGTTTTTGTATGTGGTAATGCACCTATTTATATAGTATCTGTATAATGAATTTCTGCATATATCTTTTTTTCATTTGATTTAGGAAATAAAAGCAAATTCTCAATATTTCCATTCACAAAAAGAAAGTCTATTTAGGAACAACTAAAGATAAAACCAAAATGTTTTACCTCATTCTGAGGAAAAATAAACAAGATATTTTCCATTTTTAATTCCAGATATGAATATCAAATTTTAATTTTTTTATCTAGCATTTTTTTTACTCTGAACTGCTTAGAACTTTCAGTGAACTTGGTATTTGTGTGTGTGTGTGTGTGTGTGTGTGTGTGTGTGTGTGTGTGTGTGTGTGTGTGTGTGTGTGTGACAGATCATGAGATTGATTTTTCTATGTTGATGTTTTCATGCTTTCAGATTCTCCAATAAAACCATTTCCAGTAAAGTATTTGGCCATTTCAGGCAGACAATTAGTATGCCATAATTTACAGATATTTTCTTGAGTGCAATTAGGCGCGCGCGCGCACACACACACACACACACACACACACACACACACACACACACACACAAATCTTGGCAAATTTTGTTTTACTTTTCTGGTGCTTACTGTCTTAAAAAACATTTAATTTTTCAGTTAAATCATTTTTGAAAAAAATACTTGTTTAATAAGCTTAAAATGCAAAAAAGGAAGTAAATAACTCCATGTATTCCATACATAATCATGTCGAGGTTTATTTTAAAACCCTAAAAATGACAATTTTTTGAAATTCAAAAGACCATAATGAAATAAAAAGGGTACTCTTAATTTGTGAAAAAAGGTGGATTTATGATCTAATTACTGTGAGATCATTTTTATTGAGACTTTGGCTTCTTTACTAACATAACAGATAGTTCAATTAATCATGAAGTAATCAGTTTATTAACTGATTAAAATATATTAGATGTATGACATTAGTAAATAATTTTCCCTGAGTGATACATTAGGTTACAAAGAAAATAATATAGTTGAATAATGTAACTTATTTGACATTAAATGTCAGTAATTACTGTTTCACACGTTATGTAAGTTCTGCAATCAGGAGATTATTAAATGATATTAGATACGTATGGGGCACAGTATCAGCGATTAAAATCAAGAAATAATGAACTATATATGTACTTACAATAACCATAGTGGCTGTCGGGGCTTCATGTGTACACTTGTAATGAATCTACTCACTAGACGTTGCCGTAAGTATCCGACTCACTCAACGAATGTAAGCTTTTTGCAGTTGTGAAGTTCAAAAATAAAATTCATGATACTGTAAAATTTGCACCAGATAAAATTGAACAAGATGAATTTTTACAATGAAGGCAAATAAACCCTTGACAACAATGAAAATAAATTAATCTTGAAGAGAAAGTCATCCTGACTGCGAAGCACAAAGAATATTACAACGTCTGTGCACCTACCACTGATGATGGCTATGAATATTAGCAGAAACTAGTTTGGTGCTTCGCAATCAGAAGATTTATTTCTTTATGCTTCGCAGTCAAGATGATTATTTCTTCTTCAAAATTTTAGTTCGTTTTTTAAAATGTCGGCAAAGTTGTAATTCGTTTTCATATTTCGTTGTTGTCGTGATGCTTCACAATCAGGAGATTGATTTCTTTGTGCTTCGCAGTCAGGATGATTTTCTCTTCAAGATTTTAGTTCGTTTTTTAAAAAAATTTGGCAAGTTTTTAATTTATTTTCATTGTTTCGTTGTTGTCAAGGGTTTATTTGCCTTCATTGTAAAAATTCATCTTGTTCAATTTTATCTGGTGCAGATTTTACAGTATCATGGATTTTATTTTTGAACTTCACAACTGCAAAAGCTTACTTCGTTGAGTGAGTCGGATACTTACGGCAACGTCTTGTGAGTAGATTCATTACAAGTGTATATATGAAGCCCCGACAGCCACTACGGATATTGTAAGTACATAATATAGTTCATTATTTCTTGATTTTAATCGCTGATACTGTGCCCCATACGTATCTAACATCATTTAATAATCTCCTGATTGCAGAACTTATGTAACGTGTGAAACAGTAATGACTGACATTTAATGCCAAATAAGTTACATTATCGTGGTCACATAAAAATATGTTCATCGTAAATTGGCGAAATTTGAACAACGATATATATAGTTGAATATTTTGGCAGAAAGGCTGTGCAGTGTTTAAGATTTCTATATGGAGAATCTTCATTAACTAAGGAACAAAATTGGTCAAGCAATATCATATCTAATTGAACATCATTGGCCTGTTTGTTCGTGCATTATTATTTTGTTTCGCGGTTTTGTCGTTAAGTTGCTCTTTGTGAAATTCTTCTATGTGTTGGTTAATATTTAGATTCCCTGCAGACTAGTTATCAAAATTTACTTTTATAAAATAAGGTTTACCTTTTCAGAATGTGATAACCATTGAATGACAATATATAGAAGTGTAACTACATTAGAAAATTGTAAGATGTTTGATAAAGACATTTTTATAATGTATTTGCTCGAACATATGTACATTAAGTGCATAGAGGAAGAGTAAACACCCAAAACATTGACTGCGTATAAAAGAATATCAAATTCACTATTTGATTGTTTTATTTTTTTTTACTTTTTTGTTAAATTCTAGCATATATAAGTATCTTCCATGTCATATAAACATATTTCAATACTATGGCAATTATCAGTTTAACAATATATTACTGTACAAATATGGTTTGACATTTACTGCAGTTCTATATTCATATTAAACAGTATTAAACATGTTTTTTAAAGATTTCATATTCAGTTTAACTTTGATGCATTAATTGCTTTGTGTTTATTAGTTATCAACTTTAGTCAGTGTATCTGTTTATTCTGACAGACATCAATGAGTGTACTGCTGATCTTCCACTTGATCCAAATGGGCCATGCTCAGTAGGTGCTACATGTATCAACATTGTTGGTGGTTACCAGTGTGAATGTCCTCCAGGAACTACCGGGGATGCATACAAAAGTGGATGTAAGTTTTTTCACCTTGTTCTTTGTTCTATATAAAGCACCAGAGTTTTCTACAATACATGATCCAATTCTATTGAGTTTTTTAGGCTTCTTTGAACAAACTGAAAAAAGCTTTGAGAGAAATCTATTGCTGTTCATAATTGATTAGATCTAAAGTATTGTTTGGTTTAAAACTTCAAAAATATTATTGGAATGGACATGAGAAGACAGTATATTAGTTTATGACATTATTTTAAATTGACTGAAAGGCACCTCCAATTTAGGTAATGTGAATTTAACCGAGGTAGGATGCAGATGATGAGAAAAGCCTTGCATTGTGTTTGGCAAATTGTTGTAATACTCATTCTAAACACATAGCCTGGTGTCATACATGTGGCCCCTTATACGTATAGCCTTAGATGCTCATTGGGGTCATTAGACTCCAAAACAGCAGCAGAAACAACAAAAGAAAAATGCATCAAACACCTTAGGTGAAGGCCAAATCTGACCCTGAAGAATAGATGTCATTAATAAATACTGAAGAAATAATAAGTTGTTGTTTGTTTGTTTGTTGTGCCTCATCTACTGTTACACCTAAAAATTAGATGAGGCACCTGCATAATTCTGGTTTAAAGTAGTAAGAAGTTAATTCAGATCACAAGTAGCACCTACACCTAAACTGAAATGAAATTTCTTCTTTGATGATGAAGAGTAACTAGAGATTGAGAGAATTGGTCAGCAACACATATCTGAAATAAATGTCAAGAAAATATAGGAATATGCTTAAGTTACATAGAAGTTATATTTTACATGGGAGCTTTCAAACTGTCTTTAGTTCTTCTTCAGCCAGAGTTTGGATGGAAACTGACTAGGTTGTTGCCATAACTTCATCATTCCTTTCCTGTAAATGGTTGCCAGATTCACAAACATTATATTTATCATGTAAGAGTACAGATTTCCAGGACATGGGAATGATATATGGTAATCCCAAATTGCAGTTTTTGGAGGAAAGATAAATTTCCAAGCTTTTATGGTAGCGAAGAGCCTATGAACTGGAAAATGACGCAATTTGCTTTGAATTCTTCCGACAGGGTTCGACTGAGGTGTTTCTTAAAGTGAAGGAGGCTAAGGCAGTATTAAGAGTTCTCCATTTTTATATATTTTTTCGTGTTCTTTTAATCTATTATTTATACCTTGATAAGAGCTTCTGATGTAGAAAGTTTGCCAAGGTGTAATTTTTATTGAAATAGAATAGACGCCCAGAAGATTGAATGGGTCTATTTTATCTCTGTCATTAAGTAAAAGCTTTGGAATTGTGGATTTGAAACTGATTGCAAGATGGTATAACCAAACTTTTTAAAACCTTTTTTGAACTTCTAAGAGGAAATTGGATGAAAAGGAATGGAGCCTGTGAATTAAGGATTTTCTTCGCCTGTTTGGAGAGCTTTTATTTTTGACTTTGGTTCAAACTGGGACATTAAGTTTTTTAAGTTTTGATTGAGGAAAACCATGAGAAATAGCAATATGCAAGATCTTTTAGTATCCTTTTTCTAGGAAAGCTTGACTATTGCAACTTATGACGGCTCTGTGTATGAAGGATTTGATTACAGCAAATTTATAATTCTGGTAACAGATTGGAAAGGAATAATATTTGTAGATGCTGAGAGTTTATAGAAAACTGTTCTGGAAATAGAAAAATCTGTATTTCTCTGGAGGAAAACATCCAAGAAATTTTATGCTGCTTTCTTCCCTATTAATTGTGAATTTTATAGTTGAGAATTTTTCAGAGATAGAATTAGTTAAGTATACTAAACTTTCTTCAAGATGATGCCAGATGACAAACACATCATCAACATAATGTATCCAGGAAGTTGCTTGAAATGAATGGCTTGGAAACATGATTTCTTCAATATGTTGCAAATATGTTTCAGCAAGGATGGGAGACAATGAGGAGCCCATTGGCAGATCAGTTTTTTTGTTTATAGTATGTTTTTAATTATGTTTTCTAAGTTATATTAGGTGCAAGGTGTAAAATGTGCTTTAATGAATCTGGCTTCTTATGTTTATGCTAATTAATTCAAACACTCAACGTGGATCAGGAACACCAAACAAAAATCATCGCTCTTTCCACTTCAACAAGTAAATCTCAGAAAAATTCTCATCAGCTGCCACCGGGAATCGAACCCAGGGTCTTCCAGTTAAGCACCGAACATGCTACCACTGCACCACAGCAGCCTCGAATTCTCCAGACTCACATTTGATTAACTACTAAACTTCATGGCAGGTTGCTTCATGGAGCCCCGCACAATGCTGGGGATTCACCAAAGATGGAAAGCAGCAACTGAACAAATAACCAGGAGGCAAATGGATAATTAATTCAAACACTCGAGGTGGATCAGGAACACCAAACAGAAATCCTCCCTCTTTCCACGTTAATAAGTGAGTAACAGGGAAAGAGCGATGAGTTCTGTTTGGTTTTTATGCTAGTTGGAAAAGTTTAGCAAAGTGGAATGCTTTAAGTTATTTTTATCTTTCTTAGAATCGTATAAATATTATTTTGTTATATTGCATAAGTAACTTACCAAATTCTCAATACAGTATGTTTCAGTTTATATATTAGCATGTTATAAAAATGCATGTAGTTTTTTTTCTTTTTTCTTATTAGGTCTTGATAGTCTAAACCTTTTTTTCTTGACATTTCATTTACAGTTCTTAGTGAGAGTATATATCAGGGTTATATTACTTCCAGTTTAATAAAATACTTCTTTTTTTTTCTGAAAATGAATGCCCTGATTTCATTTTTCTGAATCAGATATTTTGTGTGACAGAAAAGTTTTGTGCTTGATGCATGTATTCAGATATTATGACTTTAAGTATTTCTCTTGTTTAATAGGCCGAGGAGCAACAGTTGGCTGTTCTTCAGACAGACAGTGTCCCAGAAATGCTGCTTGTGATGCTCGTGGTGGAGCTTGTGTTGGTAAGCATGAACATAGGATTATTATTATGACTTAGTGTTTATTAGCTTAAAATTCAATGCTGTGCAAACTGTGCTACTAACTTTTAGTAAATTAAACAATCCTTTTTATGAGTATTAGTACTTTAGAATGATAGAAAGACTGAAAGTATTAAATTAGGATGTAAATTCTGTAAGCTCTTATGTTGCTATCCACAAAATAATAATTAACTAAATTTGAAATTCTAAAATGGTGGTGTTCAGAGCCACTTAAATGAGTATAGTAACTCATGCATTAACTGAGATTTCCTGATCAGTGCACATAGGATATTATTGGTGTACTGAATAGTCTTGGGTGAGATGACATCACTTATAGTCACAATCATGTCAGTGCATTTTAACTATACAAATTAGGAACCAAAATAGTAAATTTCCCCACCCCATGTTTTCCTGTGGACTCACTATATACAAATTCATTTATTTGTGCTAAAATATTAGTAACCATTCTAGTAGCCTCCTTGATTCTTATACTTAGATGCACTAAGCATCTCTTGGTTCTCTTCCTGTGTCTTTGTGAAGTCGATTGTTAGTCATCAGCATTTGACTTGACATTACTTTACTACTATATTGTAACTCTTATTGTTATCATAACTTCTTAGTACAAAGGAAGTAATTGTGCTAGTGTTCCTTAGTGAAAGACAGCAGTTTTAAAGCTTACTGAGAAAATGAATTGCTTGACAAAGCACAAGGTGTTTATGTTGGCAAATGTCATAGCATTCAGCCTGAATAAATTGACCATGTATTGAATTGCAACTTGAATTACAATACAGACACATTGTTTTCTCAGGCTAATTTATTAATTTGCCTTCCAAAACCGTAATTAATATCAATATTAATTTTAATGTTAGATGAACTCAATAATTTTTACTCAAAAATATGAGGAGAAAAGTGATCATCTTGACAACCAAAAACCAAAACCTGTCATTTGCATAAGTAATTGAGTTTTGTATTCATGAATTCAGTTATTCAGTGTTCTCCACGAAAAAAAAAAAAAAAAAAAAACAACAACTCATGAGTATGAACCACTTTATGTGATCATGCTGAGAATACAGTCTAATAAAGGGACAGAGTTATCATGATTGTAAATATTGTCACAGAAAAACTTTCAAGGGCTTAGGAGGAATAAAAGTTTCTATCTGCATTAGAACGGTCATCATCATATGTAAATTTATCTGATTTTTAAGCACATCCAGATTTACTCCAAAAACCTTCCTAACTATTCTTCCAGTAGATAATGCATGCTGTGTAATGCCCACACACATATTAGCTAATACAGTAGCTACTAGCTCCAGAATTCTCTTATCTTAGCAATCAGTTAGTGTTAACCTTGTAGTCCATGTGGTAGCCATTCATGTTTTTGCCATATGGCAATATTTAGTCTGAGAGATGAATGTTAATAAATAGAGATATTAGTATGTTTTATTTCAGTGACAGTTTTATTTTTTGTTCTTTTTTATAAATATTTTTATTTTAGAGTATTATAAATTTGTTAACTAGAAAAATTGAAATACTAAGCAAACCTGGTGATAAAATAGCTTAAGTTCTGAGCAAACTAAAAGAGTTAATCACACCACAAAAAGCAACTGATGTTAGTTAGACAGAAGACAAGCAAGAAACTGAATATTTAGACCTAACAGACATTGATGACTCTGAGGATCCCCTTTTTTGAAATACCTATTGATTATGACAGTGAGAGTTCCTTGGAGTAATTGACAAAGTTAACCTCCTTGCCTTGCAAAACTTGTAAGGATGTTTCATGAACCAATCATACTTCTTTGGTAGCTTCTGTTTCTGTTGATAGTGACAAAGATAACTCTTTGTATCAAAACATTGAACATGTACTATGAAAAAAAAAAAAAAAAAACAGGAGGGAAAAATGGTCTTGATTGGTCTTCTCTGCCAAAATTTTGCCATTCCAGATGTCATGCCAGAAATGCAGTTCAGTTTGTTTAAGTACCAAAAGAAGCTGCTGGAGTTGTGATAACAATAGAGCCACTTTCATTTTTGTAACTTCTTTATTTTAAAGAATTACAACACACGCAGAAGAGATTCAAATGAAAAGTAAAAATGATACAACTCAGAGTGCTACTATAGCACCCGCTAGCTCCAATGAAACAAGTGCTCTTACAGGGATATTAGTTACACTGGTTGCAATGAAAGATAATCATTTGATTTTACTAGGATTTTTTATCCCTCCTTTATTGGCACTAGGTATGTCTCTGTTATGAATAGAGAATGTTTTGATATTTTGTTGAACCATTTTCAGTTTGATGACAAAAGAAAAAAAACTGTCATAAATTCAGAATAAGAGACAATTCTACCTTTATTTAAGAAATTTGGAATGAATTTATACCTTCTTGATGTAACAACTGCAAGTCAGGATCATACGTTATGATGGATGAACAACTGCTTGGTTAAAAGAACACTATCTCTCTTTATACATACGTTCCTTCAAAACCAAGCCAGTATGGCATAAAAACTGCTTTGCTGTGTGAAAGACTGGATACTTGACTGCTTAATTGCTATATCACTGCAAAGACTCTAATACAACAGATCTTCACCTAGCATCTTTTTTCTGGCCCTGAGCTAACACAATCGATATATGAGGGGAATCAAAAAGTATTGAGACTGCATGCATAGCTGTTAAATAGAGTGGTGGAGCAGAATGGGGTGTGGCAGGCTGCGACCTTGGAACCTACTGCACATGCGCCTGCTTAGAGAACAATGTCGGTACAACACTTTTTGTGTTGTGGTCAGTTGTTTGGAGTCTAGTCTGATCGGAATCTCACAATAATGATGTCCAGGGAGTTTTCTTGGGTCTTGGTGAGCTGGGGTTTTTCCACTGTGAGGGCTGAGCCATTGTTTCTGGATCATATATATAAACACATGTTTCGTCGCCAGTAACAATCTTTTTCATAAAGTTGTTGACATTCCTGGCCAATTCCAACAAGACAATGGCTGCAGACAGTCGAGTTTCCCTTTGCTCATCTGAGAGGAATTTTGTAACAAATTTCACAGACACACATCTTATCCCTAAATCTTCAGTGAGCATTGCCTGTGCTGATCCAAAACTAAAGCCTAAGTCTTCAGCGAATTCTCTGATAGTAATTCTGCAATTTTCCCTCACAGCTAAACAAACTTTTTGGACATTTCTTTCATTCCTGCTTATTGAGGGCCTTCCGCAACAATTGTCACATTGGGCACATTCACTGTCACTTTCAAAAAGTTTGTACCAGTCATACACTCATTAACAGCTCATGCAGTGCTCACCATGCACTCTCAATAACTTGTCGTAAGTCTCTTTGCAAGAATCCCCAAGTTTCTGACAGAATTTTATGCAAATGCATGGCTCAACTTTCTCAGACATTGTTAATGCCACATGCCAATCAGATTAGACTCAAAACAACTGGCCACAAGATAAAAGGCACTGTGCTGACAGTGTTCTCTCGGCAGGCACATGTGCAGTAGGTTCCAAGGTCACAGCCTTCCAAACGGCTTTCTGCTCCACCGCTCCATTTAACAGTTCTGCACACAGTCTTGATACTTTTTGACCACCCATCTTATATTGGTAATCACATTACTAAGGATAGCTGATTCACCATAGTGCCTCTGGCAATTGGCATTCTACAAAAATACAAACTAACTCTTATTAAGACATTATGAAAAAATAAACGGGAAATGCCACCATAAATTTCAGAAGTAAAAAACAAAAGAATTGTGGTCTTCGATGTTCTATTATGATCAATAAAAAATTATTGTTTCTTATAAGGTGAAACACTATAAGAATATGATCCTGCTGGCAACTATTCATGAACAAATCACCATCTCTTTTTCATTTAAACCTGATATAATGGTGTTTTATAATGCTGCTGTTTTATAATGCTGCTATATATCTATCTCTCTCTCTATATATATATATCAGTCGGTAACATGGTAAAGAAGAATTCTAAACCGCTTACACAATGTGTATTTGCTAAGCACATAAGTGGAGAGCTCATGGCTCCTTGGCTTTGAACACTTTGAACTGAAGACTCCACCTTTCTAGCACGTCCTAAAAAGGAATTTCCACACACAAATGTTACTAATCAAAAAATAAATTTTGATTAGGGATATTTGTGCTGAAGAGCTCCAACCACAACAAATAGATAAAAAGATTTGTACTTATGGCTCATCAAAAGAAGATTGAGGATCATAGGATTCCAATGTGGGGTGTGTTAAATGTCTTATGTGTTTGGAGCAGAAAAATAATTGTGATTCATGTTGTGATCAACATTTAATTCAATCAGTTTGTGTAATGAACTTATAGTGGTGTTTTTTAAGGTCAGCTTTTGTTTGGATTAATACAAACAAAAATAAACAAACTTTCTACTTTTTTTCAATAGTAGTCAGACAGATAAATTTTTATGAATAATGTTTCTCTTGGGGATGTTTATGAATTAGGGCTAAATCACAGATGGGGTGATACTCAGAAATACTGATTATTTTCCTATTTTGTGAGAACTGATCATCCTATGTCGTCATAATAAATTTACTACAAGGCCATCTGTGTAACCAAAGTATCACCGTTATTATCCTGTTTTTCTGGTGTTTTTAGTTATCTTGGTATGGTTGCATTCCATCTGTATGACTGCCTGTGTTAAAGCAGGGCTCTGTCTGTGCCATAAGCAAGCAAGTATGGGATTAAATCCTGTTGCTTTCTATTCCTTTCTATATGTTTACCATGCTCTTCAGTGGATACTAACATACGTACAATTAACACTTGCAAGAAAATTAATATGTGAAACATATAGTATATACTTACATTACTAACATTGTAGTACTAGCACTATTTTTATAGCACATTTTCTTTTCTTGCCGATTTGCACCAAGTGTACTTCGTCTTTGTTTGATATTAAAAAATAAATGTTAAGAAGGGTCAAATGGTGATATTTTATTAAATTGTAATGAAAATAATAGTTGGTTTTAGGAAAATACTGTTACTATTAATAAAAATTTAAATTTAAATTTCTACTTTTTTCCATTCCTTTTTTCCATGTGAACTACTTCCATGTTGTTACTAATTTACGATTTTATTTTTATCATCATTAGTATTTACCAACTAAAGTTTTTTTTTACAACTAAATTTCAGACCCATGTTCCACGGCTTGGTGTGGTCCAAATGCCGACTGCTTTGCAGAAGATCATAAAACAGTTTGTAGATGTCGACCAGGGTTCTCTGGAAATCCCAATGATCTTGAAAAAGGATGTGTTTCTCGTGAGTATCATAATATATTAGTGAAAATGGAACTTGTCATGTGTATCTGCAGTAATTTTACTTTAAAATACCCCACATATTTGTAAATCCAAATAATATGTGTATGCAAATTCAGATTCAGAGCACCTTCAAAACTGTCAAAGTTACTTATTCTGTTTAAAAATTAAATTTGGAGTTTTAGAAGTTTCAGAAAGTGAAAAAACTAGGAAATAATTTTAAAATATTTGAGTCAAAATGTATCTGTTCATAACAAAAACAGGAAAAGAGTTATGCATTTTAGTATAAAAGTATATCCCTCTTGAATTTTCCTAATGGATTTAATTTGTGAACCAGAAGTTCTAATGCATTCTTAATTATAGAGAATGATATTGTTATTGATTTTTATGGCATGCTTGATAAAAGTTGGACAAGTCTTTTTAAAGATTTTAGATTCAGTTGTTCTGTTGCTCCAGCAAGGTGTATATATAATAACTAGCTTCTAGAAATGATTTACAATTATAAATAAGAACTGATCAAATTGTTTGAACATATTCTTGAGAATGTCACAGTGTTTGACCCGGAAACACAATTTTGTGTAAAGGGAATTCATAAAAATAATCTTGACTTCAAATTTAATTTTCTTTCAGAAATTTTCCACTTAGTACTATCGAAAATATAAATGCTGTTCAAAGTTTTACACAAAAAGACATGTACATACTCCTCTGTGAGGAAGAAGCCGAAGAATTTGAAGAGTTTCTTCAAATACTGCTTAAAGAATTTGATGTTTTGTGGGCTAAGATGATTGTATCTTAATCTCAGGGTTCTGCTGAGAACACTGTAGAAAGAGGAAGCAAATGAAAAATGTTGGAGATTATTCATAAACCTCGTTCCATTGTCTATATTTTGAAATAGTGGACAATTTCTTAGGGCTTGTTGAAAAAAGATTTACTGATCTTGATCATTTACAGTTTTTGCACATTATTAGAATTCCATAAATTTGAAAAACACACCCGCAATTTTGTAAAAAATCATTTTCAGTCACTCATGAAATCACCTTACAGATGTTATTTTGGTTGCCAAGGGTTTATTTTGAATTATCATATATCTTTAATTTGCTGTCATTAAATTTTGGATCTGTCATGAAACTGAATGACTACTTAGTGTCAAAAACTCTTGGCAAGACTCAACCAAAAGTGTCCTAACTTATGAACTTAATTATGACAATCCTTGCTTGAAGTGTCTCAGCAGAAAAGAGCTTCTCTCAGTTGAAATGTATAAAAACCTACTGTCAAAATTCAACAGCTGAAGATTGTCTAAATGGATTAGCTTCAATATCCATACAGAGTATTCTTCAAGAAACTAAAAAATAGCCGTAACTTTCATGGTGCAGTCACTGGTATCGCCTCAAAGAGGACAACAGAATTGATCTAAAGTACAAATAACGGTCATCAGTAAAGTTCATTTTTTTCTTTCTTTTTTTGTTGTTGTTGTATTATGTTTCTTTTTTACTATTTGGTTTCTATGTGTTGCTGAGTATAGTTTTGTAAGAGAAGTGGAAAAGAGAAGTCACTGGGAAAGGATGACAATGATAGATCTTCCTCTTATTCTCAATAACTCTTCAGGGATTGCTGAGAACGAGAAGAACTTCATGACTATCACTGTGAGATTTTTTTTCTAGTGATATCACATGCAAACTTGCAATTGCATTTGATGTGCAATTGTTTAGAAAAAAAATTGGGGTAAAAGGCGCATTGGCATGAGCCGCAGGACAGGCAAACCACATTTTTTTTACCATAAGAGCAGCGGTGCTTAGCGCGAAAATTGTGATAAGTAGAGAAATAATAAATTGGTGACAACTCATGACACCAAATACATAAACTAGTGTGTCACATAAAGAACTCTTCCATTTCCTTCTTTAGGAATCATTACATGTCACACAAAGAACTCTTCCATTTCTTTCTTCAGGAATCATTACATAATTTTTCATGTTTCTTCTTTCATGTGATTTTGCATGTTTATGTTAAAAAAATGTCATAAATACCTCTCAGTTGAACCAGATCACCCAGCATTAAGAAATGCCGTGAATGTGCCATGTAGGAATATATAAAAGGTAGGTTCAAGGAGTTATCAGAAATTCTTTTTATACATAAAGCGATACCATTGCAGTTATTTACACCATATTTCCTTCAAAATAGTTTTCTTGGGCTGCTACATGCTTTTGCCAATGTCAATAAATAGCTGTTTGAAGCATTCCTGGAATCCATTCTCTGAAACCTTTTTCAGTGCTTTTGCCATGTTTTTGATGATGTCCTCAGTACTGGTTATAACACTCACATACCATCACGGAAGCATTTATGCCACGCATAAACTTGTGATTTCTTCCTTTCCATTTCATCTTACGCTTGCTGAAGCATGGCTAATGTCACCGAGGGTGATTTTTGAAGCAAAACACAAAATTTTATGTTTACACGTTGCTCAGTTGCTGACATTTTCAACTGCATTGTTACCAAATGCATGGTAAACAAAGGAACTGCTGGTGCTCCACACAAACAGGAAACATGGTGGCTTCAATTGCCATCAGGCAATGTCATGGGTGCTGCCAACCTCTGAAACTGAAAAATTCCCTGCATGATTATTCATTCTCATAGTTGGGCACAATTCCTGAAACTTTTTGAACCTAAGGTTGCATAAGGATATTAAAATTGTCCATCAAACATACTCTCTCAGATAATGCAAACATAAGACATGGTGTCATCAGTTATGGAAATAACAAATAAATGATGCTGTCATATTAAATTTCTCTGTGTTAATATAATTTTTCAACTTTTTTTTTATGTGTGTGTATGTGTGAAGTTGTTGCTTTTGTCCACTGATCCACTGACATGTTATTTGTGCCTTTCAGCCTGTTCTGGAGTGTGGTGTGGTATTAATGCCCACTGTATTGTGAACTCCCATAACCAAGGTGTGTGCCATTGCCTCCATGGATTTGTAGGCAATCCATGGGCAGGAGGTGGTTGTCATCCTGGTAAGTACTATAAACAGAGTCTTGTACTTCAAATGCTTTTTCTATCAGAATTCTAGTTTTTGGACATTCTGTCCCAACATTTTAATAATGATCATTGACAACCAAATCTGCCATGTTGTTCAAACAGTTGGGAAACTTATAATAAGAGTTTTAAATATTCACAATTTGAACTCCATCAGGTAATAAGAGTCTTGAAAAGGGTGATCATTTATTTACAAGAAAACCAGGATATGTACTACAAAGGGAATTTACACTGAGTAGCACAACTTTTAACAGAAATAAAAAAATAAAAAAAGCAGTGAACATTATAATATATTAGAAACATATTAAATACAGGTTGGCTTATTATAATTATTTTAAGTGTTTTCAATAAGTAGGCACCCACTGTACATATTTTATCTCATATGACGGTTCATATATATAATCTGGGAACATAGAAATAATAAATTATGACTAAAAGTTTCGGTATTTGAACACTTTTCACATTTTCTTAACATATAGTCTCGGTTGTTCTTGTCACAAACTAATATGTCAATTAATTCACAAGAAATCTTTTCCAGATGTGTAGCGTTTATTAACAACTACACTTGTTCTATAACGCTGATAGCATGAGTGCCACAGAAACACCTGTAACAACTCGCCATCTAGCCTGAGAAAACGGAACTTTGAGAAGTTTACTTTTTCATGAGGATACTGTCTTAAATTAAATGAAGTCCGTGAAAGTTGCGCAGTATTAGTTTCTCTGCTTATAATGGTTGTTGTTGACACTTCTTTTGTCATTTAATCCTAGCGGTTATCTTGAATTTTCATCAAGTTCATAAAATGTTTTCACTAGGTCAACAGTCTTTTTGGAAAGTGCTTTTCCATGACCCATTGGAAGTACTGTAAGTACTTCTTTTCTTTCAGAAACTTGTGTGTGTGTGTGTGTGTCAAACTAAATAGACAGGCACATTAAATTCATCAGCAATTTTTTGTCACAGTCATGAAGCTGGGGCAATGTTAAAAGCTGCAATTTTGTGTAGCGAATGGTAGCTCTTCCTTTATACACTTGATGTGATAATAGTCAGCAGTTTTCTGCACATAACCTCTGCATGTTGACAACATTTCTTCATCACTGATATTTGACTCAAGCTGGAATTCCAATATACAGTATTTAGAGCAAGTGGTACTTTAGAAATCAGCTCATATTTTGCCTCAGACAATGTCTTTTTTCTCATAGGAAAGCCTACTGTGTGATCCCAAAGCACACATTTTCGTGGAAGAACAACCCAAAGCATTCAGGATTTGTTTGCTTTTTCAACATGCTTTTGGTGTTTTATTACTGTGGATGCTGGATCATCATCACTGGAAGCCATTTCATACTAACTGCTTCTTCAGTTGTCTTCTTGTTATAGTTAACACATCTTATTTCCAGGCATCACATTTATTCTAGTGGATCTTTCACTTTTTTACTGTTGTTGTCTGTGAAGATCACAACTGGATTTTTATGTATGAGGAAAGGATCATAACATGATACTTGACATCCTGCAAATATCTGTAGATAATTACACTTATGATGCAGATAATCAGTGAATGAGAAGAAACTGGGCCATTGCACTTTTATTCAATTAATTTCTTGTTAACTTCAGACAACTCTTCAATGTTCACTGTCTTACATTTTTAAGAATAACTTTTCTTATGGTATTTTGATTTAGTTGTGTTAACAATACTGCTATCTCTGCCATCACAAGAAACTAACTGAAGTAGGTCAGTCAGTGCTCTTCTTGTATGCATTATGATGTAGTCAGTCTGGAACATTGTGCATTTTGTTACTGATATGTCTAGAATGTTCTTAAATGTGCTCAGAATATCTCAGAAATTTATGTGGATGTTGAAGTGGTTCTTTATTAGGTGTATTGAGGACAAAAAGGAAAACATTCTGGAATATTTATAAATATTTCTACAATGTTCTTAAACATTGTGTTTGGAATATATTGGGAATATCTGCAGGTATTGAAATAATTTTTCTTTGTGTGCTGAGGACAATTAAAAAAAACCATCCTCAAATAATATAGAAATTTCTAGAATTAACTTAAATTACCTATTGGAAATGTATATCTGTTGATAAACATGTTTTGACTGTTTTTGGATGAGAGATACATTTCCAACAAGTATTCTGTATTTCACTGTAGTGGATAGGCTCATTACATTGTTGATGCACTCTTCTAAATGTTTTCTTAGCCTCCGTGTTTCACAGGGCTATTTTAGAAAACATTTTTAATAGATCTGGATTGTTTTTATTCTTCTTTTTAATTAGTACAGTAATGTATCTGCTGAATTATAATTTTGATAAGAAATCCCAAGTCAAACTATATTGCATGTTGGAAAAGCTGTTTTATATATTTTTAGGTAGATATAAGAAGCTTCCTATCTGAATGAAATTCTTAACTTTTAGATTTTTTACTTGGTACATTAGGCCATAAATCAAAAGTCCACATTTTCATTTATGTCTACCTCTGTCATTTATATGTATCCTGCTTAAAAAAATCTGTACATTTTTGAAGATTTGATATAATTTAATTTATTTCACTGATTCCAAAATACTTGAAACCAAATGAATCACTATTTTGAAGTCTGCTTACAGTGAACAAAACTAAACTTTTACTGGGTTTCATTTCTCCATAAATGATACTAAATGGTCTGGTTGAAGTGATGTGGAATGACCCTCTAGTAAATTTTTTCAGTTTGGGTATCAGTCTTCTAGGAATATGATCATCATACATTATAAAAATAATAAATGTATAATGCCTGTAAAATCCCTCTCTTTGTATATTGCTTCAGAATTTTTTTTATATTTTATAGAGCCAGATAATGTACTAATCCTTATGCAATAGTTTGTTATTAAAAATGTAGCTGATTCTGAATAAAATACTTGTGTCATTTAGTAATCTTCGTTAGTCATCTAAACTGCAGACCTGTCAACCTCTCAGAACCAAAAAATGTAACCCTCAAACAGAAAAATCGCAACATGACGTGTGCTGATAATTTTTGAAGCTTATTTCAGCTATATAAATTCTCAATGGTGTAAGGTGTAAGGTGCAGCTATATGAATTATTGATGGTTGCAGGTGTAAGGGGAGGGAGGTTCCTTTGAATAAACAGACACTCGTCCACATTCCAGCGCCGACCAATCAGCAGCTTTAAGTATGACGAAAAGTCTAAAATATAAAACGAGTCGGGATTCATCCATTGGTTGCCGACTGCACTTGACTTGACTTACTTTATTTCCATTGGGAAACTAGAGGCAGGGAAATTTTTTAAAAGGAACTGGAAACCTCTCTGCGAAAAAAAAATTTTGAAGGGGGGAAAAACAGATTACATGTAAATTTTCCACTACTTCTGTCTGAAATGGGGGAAAATATGACTTTTTTAAAAAAAATCGTATTTTTAGCGGCAAAATTATATCATACTGCAGCATGATTTCTCGTACTAAATGTGATAAAATTGTAACAGTTGGCAGGTCTGAAACTGTCAGGCGAAATATTCTGCATTCAAGAACTAAAAACTTAAACTATAATTTTGTAAAAGTTCCAAAATTATTGTTTTTAAAGGGATTAATTTTAATTTCATTGATCAGTATTTAAAAACAAGAAACATTTTATAGCCTGAGTGTCTTTCAGAGTTTTTCAAAAATTTGACTGGCATTTGATGTGTGTGTTCATGTATTTCCAACATCATGTATCCATGCTTTTGCATTAATATATTGTTTTTTAATTTATAGAACATGGCTGTAGTGCATCTCGCCCTTGTGGATCTTCCCAGCTGTGTGTTAATGATGCCTGCATTGGTAAGTAATTAATTATTTACTGTGCATTTTTCACTGTAATGTGGAATCATAAATAACCAACTTTTCTGAAGCCCCCCCAATGTTGTGTGTTTTGGTCGTTTTATTGAATTTGTCACATATTCTAATGTGAAGATATAAACTTGCATCTCTGGAGGCATGTTTCTACCACCTCAGTTTATCTCATATATATATATATATATATATATATATATTCTATTAAGAAGAGACCTAAGCAAAAAAAAATAATATATATTTTTGACTCATACCAAGTACAACATAGAAAAGGTTATGTATCTACCGGTGTGAGTAAAAGGAGAAAAGATAAAAGTAATAAAATAAAACAACTGAATGTAGAAAGTGTCGAGAATACTGAGCCTTGGCTTTATCAAGGACCAGCAAAAACTCTGCATTTTCTCACTTCCACAAAGACCAAGTTGGAAATGGGTTTCTGCAAGGCCATAGATGCAAGTAACAAGCCCACCAAAAATTGTTTTAAAAAATATATATATGTCATGACCTCCGCAGAGTTGTATGACCTAGCACTAGTTAACAATTTTGCTTGCATCCATAACCCTCCTGGCCCGACCCAGGCTCTTCATCTGTTACTATTAAACAGAGAGAAGAAGATTAAAGAGAACTCAAGCTGTGAGAGTGACATAATAATTAGAAATAATTTTCATCTGTAACGAAATGCCAAGTTCGCCTGAGAGAGAATTTAAACCTGAAAAGCAATGCAAAAGAAATCCAAATTTTTACATTGCAATTAAAAAAGGAAATATTAATTTTTAAAAAAATCAGATATTTGAAAGAAAACTTGATTTTAAAACCCCCTACTCTACAACTTCTGACAACACAAAAACGAGAATAAATTAAAGACAATAATTAACTAAAGAAAAGCTTTGTGAAAGTTATATGACTTAAACAATTAGTTGCAATATGTACAAAGTATTTCAGCAGTGCTTTAAGTGCACAATTAAGTAGTTATTAAGAACTTAACTACTTTGAAAATACAGCGCAAAGAAAAGGAACTATGCTTAGCCATCTGCTGGGCCCAAGTTTCCTAAGAGACGCGCAAAGATACCAAGAAAAGAAAGAGTTAAAACCCGCAAAAATGTTAACAGACAAGCCAGTGCCTAAAAGCTGAAAAGCAAAAATCAACAGAGAAAAAAAGTACAAGAAGTACAAACATTGAACTTATAAAACCTAAAACCCAAAGACAAGGAAGAGAGCTTACCTCTTATGCAACTAAACTTTCTCCACACGAGAGAAAAACATGGCTGATCTCTTCCCCAAGCGTCCTAACACTTCTGCCACTCCCTAGTCGCTGGGGGGCAGCGTGGGTGGGGCTGATGGCCTCCTCATACTGAAAGAAACCAACTCGCGGAGATTTTAACCAGAGAAAAAAAATATATATATACTTAAGACTGTGGATCTGTATGATCAGAAAGAGCAGAATTAACTCTCCAGAATACATGAGAAATATTATAAAATACACAAGTGGTGTATTTAATAATCTTTGCATGTATTAAATCACCTTAGTGAGCTTCTATAGATTAATCAGAATCATATTAATTTTAATGTTAGTTTTACTATTTTTAGTATAGCTATCCTAGTGATGAATAACTAGTTTTCTTTTTTATTTGTTTTTATTTTCTTTTATAAACAGATTTTTAAGCTTTTTTTGTGATTTGCTTATAGAGAGTATTATTATATAAGATATGGTTATTTTTTATGCAGCAATTGAGATAAGAGTTCCAAGCTCCTACATTAACAAATTGGTTAATAATCAAAAGTAACTTATGGGATTTTACTAGGAAATTTTTTCTTTAATAGCAAATTTTCGGAGAAAACTCTTCTCCTTCTTCAGGCTGACTTGTTGTTTCAAAAATTCCATCATCAATGACTGCAAAGGATTTTCCCTGCCTAACATCTGGCAGGATTTGTTGAAAAATAACCTAAACCGTCAAGGTTAACCGTAACCGTGATAGTGACAAGGAAAAATTGAAAACAACAAGTCAGCCTGAAGAAGGAGAAGAGTTTTCTCCGAAAATTTGCTATTAAAGAAAAAAATTTCCTAGTAAAATCCCATAAGTTACTTTTGATTATTAATTCAATTAAACTAGGAAGCCATTTCTCAACATGAGCTTTATTCAAAAAATTGGTTAAGTTTAAATTCTGCATAAAAAATAACCATATCTTATATAATAATACTCTCTATAAGCAAGTGAACGGTATTCCCATGGGAACATCAACCTCCACGAATATCGCTAATCTATTCCTGTTCTTTAAGGAATATAAATTCATTAAAAATCACCCCACCTGCTCAGATAACTACCTTTACACATTTAGATATATTGATGATCTGCTGTGTATCAATAATTCAGAAGTTATAGAGAGTGATTTTGATAATATCTATCCTAGCTCTCTTAACTTATGTAAAACCAACCACAGTAATCAGGAACTTGAGTTCCTAGACTTAAGCATTAAGCTCAACAGAGGTAACCCATCTATTAGCCTCTTTGATAAAAGAGTTAATTTTCCTTTCAAAGTAATTAAATTTCTACACTGGAATAATAACATATCAACCAAAGTAATTGAGAATGTACTAATTTCTCAGGTCCTAAGAATTTCAAGAATTTGCAGCAACAATTTGGACTTCAATTACCACATTAATATACTCTTAGATAGTTTTCTAGAGAACGAAATTCCTTCTTCTTTCATCAAAAGAACTTTAAGAAAAATTATTCTGAATAATAGAATAAGGTTGGCAGATCTGCTTTAATTTTCTACACAGTTAATAATATGATTCTGACCAATCAAAGCCGTAAGGAAGTTGGCTAGAGGATGCCTATTAACTACTAAAAGGAACCTTAGTGCTATGAATATGAAGGTCCTATTAAAACAAAAAATTAAATAATATAGACAAAATCACAAAAAAGCTTAAAAATCTGTTTATAAAAGAAAATAAAAACAAATAAAAAAGAAAACTAGTTATTCATCACTAGGATAGCTATACTAAAAATAGTAAAACTAACATTAAAATTAATATGATTCTGATTAATCTATAGAAGCTCACTAAGGTGATTTAATACATGCAAAGATTATTAAATACACCACTTGTGTATTTTATAATATTTCTCATGTATTCTGGAGAGTTAATTCTGCTCTTTCTGATCATACAGATCCAAAGTCTTAAGTATATATATATTTTTTTCTCTGGTTAAAATCTCTGCGAGTTGGTTTCTTTCAGTATGAGGAGGCCATCAGCCCCACCCACGCTGCCCCCAGCGACTAGGGAGTGGCAGAAGTGTTAGGACGCTTGGGGAAGAGGTCAGCCATGTTTTTCTCTCGTGTGGAGAAAGTTTAGTTGCATAAGAGGTAAGCTCTCTTCCTTGTCTTTGGGTTTTAGGTTTTATAAGTTCAATGTTTGTACTTCTTGTACTTTTTTTCTCTGTTGATTTTTGCTTTTCAGCTTTTAGGCACTGGCTTGTCTGTTAACATTTTTGCGGGTTTTAACTCTTTCTTTTCTTGGTATCTTTGCGCGTCTCTTAGGAAACTTGGGCCCAGCAGATGGCTAAGCATAGTTCCTTTTCTTTGCGCTGTATTTTCAAAGTAGTTAAGTTCTTAATAACTACTTAATTATGCACTTAAAGCACTGCTGAAATACTTTGTACATATTGCAACTAATTGTTTAAGTCATATAACTTTCACAAAGCTTTTCTTTAGTTAATTATTGTCTTTAATTTATTCTCGTTTTTGTGTTGTCAGAAGTTGTAAAGTAGGGGGTTTTAGAATCAAGTTTTCTTTCAAATATCTGATTTTTAAAAAATTAATATTTCCTTTTTAATTGCAATGCAAAAATTTGGATTTCTTTTGCATTGCTTTTCAGGTTTAAATTCTCTCTCAGGCGAACTTGGCATTTCGTTATAGATGAAAATTATTTCTAATTATTATGTCACTCTCACAGCTTGAGTTCTCTTTAATCTTCTTCTCTCTGTTTAATAGTAACAGATGAAGAGCATGGGTCGGGCCAGGAGGGTTATGGATGCAAGCGAAATTGTTAACTAGTGCTAGGTCATACAACTCTGCGGAGGTCATGACATATATATATTTTTTAAAACAATTTTTGGTGGGCTTGTTACTTGCATCTATGGCCTTGCAGAAACCCATTTCCAACTTGGTCTTTGTGGAAGTGAGAAAATGCAGAGTTTTTGCTGGTCCTTGATAAAGCCAAGGCTTAGTATTCTCGACACTTTCTACATTCAGTTGTTTTATTTTATTATTTTTTTATCTTTTCTCCTTTTACTCACACTGGTAGATACATAACCTTGTCTATGTTGTACTTGGTATGAGTCAAAAATATATATTATTTTTTTGCTTAGGTCTCTTTTTAATAGAATGTGAATTCTGAATTTTCAAAACTGCTGCGTTGCGCGTTTTGATCTTCAGGTTATTTTGCAACTTTCGTTTTAAATTCCAAAGGTTTTTCCTTAGTTTTCAGTTTTGCTCTTCAGTATATATATATAATCAATCACTGAAAAGTAACCAAAGCTCTTATGGAAACTGCAACAAAATTAGATGGGTCTACAAACAAGTTGCATGTGAACAAATTATCAGGGAAAACCAAAATGTTGATGCAAAAAAGAAGAGAGATGAGGACAACTAAAGAAGATGTGACTTCCAAAGTGGAATATATAGAGCTATGCAAGACAGTATGAAAAAGTATCACTGAAGACGTAAGGAAATTCAACTGTGAACTAGTGAGGAAAGCAATTGAAAACAACCAAAGCCTAAAGATAGCAAAGGGACATCTCAGTAAGGGAAGAAAACAGATTATGGCACTGAGAAAAGAAGATGGTTCTGTAACAAGAAATAGAGACAGAATTTTGACAAGAGGGAAAGGTTTCTACTCCAAATTATATGAAAGGAATGATACATGTACTCCAGACATCATAAAAGGTACCAGAGTTCTTCCAGTCCTCCCAGCAGAAGTTGCACATGCAATCAAGAACATGAAGCGGGGAAAAGCTCCAGGAGAAGATGAAATTATTGTAGACATCATACAAGAAGCAAGTAGAGAAATTGAAACAGTACTCTCCCAAGTTTTCACTCGATGCCTTAATGAAGGGAAGATTCCTGAGGATTGGAACAATGCTACAATGATTCTGCTACATAAAAAAGGTGACATTGAGGATCTCAGGAACTACAGACCTATTAGTGGTTTATAAAATCTTCACTAAGGTTCTTTCACGCCGCTTGAAGGTAACACTGGACATGACTCAACCGAGAGAACAAGCTAGATTCAGGAGTGGCTACAGCACTATAGATCATATCCACGTACTGAGAGAACTAAATGAAAGAGCGAGGGAATATGAACTTCTATTGTGCATGGCTTTTATCGATTATGAAAAGGTCTTTGATTCGGGGAAACCATCTGCAGTTACAATGGCTTTGAAATCCTACGGTATTGAAGATGCATACATTAATATTATTAATAACATCTATGAAAAAGCAAGTGCAAAGATTTGGCTATTTGAGAACACAACACACATAAAAATTGGAAAGGGAGTGAGACAAGGTGACACCATATCTCCCAAGCTCTTTAATGCCACATTGGAAAATGTCTTTCAATCACTGAACTGGGAAAACAATGGAATAAAGATTAATGGAGATTATCTAACTCACCTTCGTTTTGCTGATGACATAGTCATATCTGCAACTACCCCATCAGAGCTGCACAGTATGATCCAGGAACTTGCTGACAAGAGTAAAGAAGTGGGATTAAAAATGAAATTTCAGAAGACAAAAGTGATGTACAGTGCTTTTACAAAAAATGAAGATTTATCGATTGATGGGGAAAAGCTGGAGATAACCAATACCTACATTTATCTTGGACAGCAGATTTCAAGTGAAGGTCACATTGATGAAATTAATTGGCGTATAAAACTTGCCTGGAGAGCTTTTGGAAGAAACAGTATAATTTTCAAGAAAAATATGCCATTATGTCTTAAAAGGAAAGTGTTTGATCAGTGCATCCTTCCAGTGCTTACATATGGTGCAGAAGCATGTACCTTAACTAAAAGAGGCATACAAAGACTGCAGACAACTCAAAGAGCATTGAGAGATGCATGCTTGGTGTAACCAGGTGAGATAAAGAAGAGGAACTCGCAGATTAGAAAAATGACAAGAGTGGAAGACATCATGATCTGAGTAAAATCCCTGAAATGGCAATGGGCTAGACATATTGCCAGAAGGACAGACCATCAATGGACAGCTGAAATTTTAGACTAGATTCCAAGGGACAAGAAAAGACCTAGAAGAAGACCATATGGGAGATGGGTGGATGAAATTCGAAAGTATGCGGGAGTAACATGGAGGAGACTGGCACAAGACAGACCGTTGTGGAAGAAGCTTGGAGAGACCTTCGTCCAGCAGTGGATTGATAATGGTTGACAATGATGATGATAATCACTAACCTCATTATTAATTTCTTATATTAAGTCATTAGACTCAATATAATATAAAAACGCACACCATATTACATAACTAAAACAGTTAAGGCAGGGCTATAGGTATAGTAAATTAAAAATTTACATACCTCATACACTAATGACCTAATATCACATTATTATGAAGGTGTGGCAATCACAGAAGGGGTATTCAACCAACTGACCACAACTCAGCTATTATACTACTAATTTTGACTCTATATACAATAATTATTTTACTCTACATACAACCCAAAATGTCAGACATAGGCTCCCACAGATAACTTTTAATGATAATTTCATTAACTAAAAACTTTAAGAACCTATGCATGCAAATTTACACAATTAAAATGTTATGTCAATTAATTAAAATAATTACATGTTAAAAGAACTTTACAATATCTACAATATGTACATAATAAGAGCTGAATGCTCCTTCAAAATCTAACCCATTGCTGAAGCTTTTTGCATACTCACATGCATCATCAATGCTAAGCTTCTGCATGTGTTACTTTGACAGAAACCACATGACAAACAAAACATTCAGTTAACCTCATTATTGTTATTTTTCTTTTGTCTTAATTCTTGCCTTCAAGAATACTTAAATTTGTTTGATGCAGTGACAAGAAAAAAGTTAAAAAGAAAAACACTAATAGGGTTCTCTCATCTTAGCAGCAAGAAGAAAATTATCTTATATTCCAATTCAGTGGTATCAAAGTAAATGCAGTAATGAAAAATATAGAGAAGACAACATGAAGTCCTGAATTTGAAGTTCTTATTAGTACATTTTGTGGTAACATTACTGGATTCTGGCTGTACTACACAATTTTGCACTTTATTGAAAAAGTATAGAATCTATGCTCTTGAAAAACTTCTGTAGAAATATCAAATATAAAAACTCACAGGTTTTGTCTACAGTTTATATTTCATCCCCTTATATTTCCATCCTTAATAATTTTTCGATAACATAATGACAAAAAAAAACAACTGCTATGGAAGTAATTTTACCTAATCCAATATTTTTTCATGCCGACTGCGTATGTACTCACTAATTTAAACCATGCATCTGTATTATCAGACACAAAGCTATAGGATTAAAAAACTCCTCATAAATCAGTCTATAAAATGTTGGGTGCAACCTCATCATTTTGAATTTTTCTATTGTCAACTACTTATTTCAATATATTTTTCTCCCTCAAATGTATCAAGTTCTGAAGTTTCTAAAATGAATCTATAATCAGACTGTTATGTTTTCTAAAGGCACTGGTTTTTGTTGAGGGACCTAAATGATGAAGTATTTCTTGTTCTGTTGTTTCACTTTGTAACATCGTAATTCTAGTAACACTTCACTTACTTTGTCAAAACGTAAATGATATTTAACCACTGTAAAACATTTCTTAATTGTGCCATCTTTAGTGTTCATTCTTTCACAAATGTTGTTAAAAAAGGTTTATGGATCCACTCTAAAACCTTCTGAGTTAATTGCCTGAACCCAGGTAAAGAATGCTTTGATGCTTTGGCATTTACCACAAGTGAAAGTCTTAAGTAAAACTGATTTTCATTTTGAGTTGAGAAATATCAAACTAAAGAAATGAAAATGCACAGAATCTATGCTATGTATACCAAGAAATTTAAACTGGATGGAAAAATCGAGCAGTCATTAGAAATAGCAAGAGAAAGAAAATGGAATAGCCTGAAGTATTATATATCAAGCATTCTTCATATGAAGTGTAATGGGTAGGATCAGAAGTTCTTCAACTAACAGATATCATAAATGCAGTGTTAGAATTAGAAATAAGTCTTCTACAGGTGCAGCAGACCACTCAAATTTACAAATCACTGGTCCACCAAAATTTCCACTGGTCAGTGAAATAAAAACCTCGTACGTGTAAAAAATAGAGCATCATTTCATTGAAGCTGTATATCACAAATTTAGAGCAACAGAATGTGTACATTTATACATGCAAATAATACTAATAAATAAAAATTAAGCACAATAAGCAGTCATAGTAATTTGAAAAAAAAATCCACTGGCCAGCAGGACCAGTGTATACAAGAAGTAATGGTCCACTCATTTTTTACTGGTCCAAAAATGGCACAAATACTAATATATTTAGTGTGCATATGGTATTAGTATCAAGGACGGTATACTAAAGCATATAATATAGTTAATTTCAAATTACAGTTTATAGTACAAATATTATGATTGCCATTAACAAAACCAAAAGTGACCTTTGTTGCTGGTTTTTAAACTGGCACTTCTCAGTCTGCCACTGCAACAACACACACTTCCCTTCCCATGATTCATTTCACATTTTAGTCCCACAGGGAATGCTAATGTTGAATACAAAGTGCTGTTTTTGCATAAATGACACACATGAATAGCACACAAAGTTGCATGGAAGAAAATAAAGAAGGAAAACCATACAATACACTGATTATGAAGCACTTTGCAACATATCAAAAGCCACTTTCATGGAATACCTTGCTTCAATTTGAAAGGTAGGAGGTTCTCCCATGTGGGCAGAAACACAGATGGGTAAAAGCTGAGCATAAATGGTTCTTCAACCTCCAGTTGGAAAGCATAGAAGACACTACTCTAGGGTCACTGCTTGGGTAAAAAAGTGGTGTTGTCTTAGCACAAATATTTTGATTCAGACCTCGGTTTCCTAGAGTGCAAAATTTTCAAAAACTGAAATACGGTTTGCAATATCGATATTCAGTTTTTGAGTAGTAAATATCTGAATTTCAAAAAATCCAAAAACTTTTGAAATCATGTTCAGTTCTTTTTAAACTTGCAAATTCAAAAACAAATGGAGAACAAAATTACTGGCCACCCGGCCCAGTAACATCAATATTTCATTGGCCCAACAGAACTTTTACTGGCCAATGGCCAGCAGACCACCGAGTAATTTGAACACTGAAATGTATATTCATAAGTTTGTCAAAATCAGTACAAACAGATAGGTTTTCTGTAAAGAAACATAGAGAAAATTAAACTACACCATGGAGGACATACAGAGGCAAACAAAATACATCACTAATAGAACAAATAAATGCACAGATAATGCATAACATATGATGTCTGAGAAATATCCACAGAAAATACAAATGTTAGATGACTAATAAAACAAATAAATGCACATAAGATATAATAAAACAATCAATGCATAACATATTATGTGTAAGAAATATCCACAAAAAAGCCAAACATTAGGTGAGCAAGCATTGCAAGAGAGTGAGTTATGTGGAGTATGACTTGGAAGGTTCTGACTGTTGGTGCTGAGCTAAGAACTTGAAAATTTGCTACTTCTATATGCTTGTAATTAAGATAAATTATTTTAATAATGATAGTATAATTGTTTTAACTACAAATGGTCATGCATTATTCATATTGACTCCTATTATGATGCATGATCACTCTGAAATTGTTAGTGTAACATTCTGACCTGGAAACAAATTTCTGTGTTAGGGTATTTTTGTGTGCTAAATAAATGATCAGTTTTTTCTTAACATTTTTATTTTGTATTAATTATTTTTACTTTTTATGTTAAGTTAGCCTTTTTTTTTTTCCTAGAACGCTGTGATGGAGTCAGCTGTGGAGTAGGTGCTCGCTGTGATTCGAACTCTGGAAACTGTATCTGTTTGCCTTTCTTTATTGGGAATCCAACTGTTTTGTGTGTCCCACGTAAGTATATGTTTTTTCTTTTTTTTCAAAAAATATTTCTTTTAGTGGATGGGCTTTTAGACAAATTACATTCTTTACTCCTGAGAACAAAACATTTCTCTTTCTCAGAATCTCTTTCACCTTAATCATACACTTGCCAGTTCTTGTTACACCATGTCATTTATTATAAAGTTCCTTCCTTCACAATTTTCTCATTCTGTTTTATGACAGTAAATGTGCAATGGTATTAGCAAGAACTTTTGCATCACTTTATCTGAGCATTAAATCTGGTATAGTTTGCTCTTTTGTGAAGTTGTGAGCATTTCTGTTATATTTTCATTAAGTACCAAACTCCTTATCATGTCCTTGGCATTTTACTTCAGATGCCTACATTCATGATGATTGATAACCCAATTTAAATACTAGTTATTATGACAAATGGGTTGATATTAAGCATATCTTAATTGTATTTGATGAGTTTTTAACATGATAAAAAAAAAAACTAAATTAAAGGTTATTCTTTTTTCTCATAGCAGCTTCATAAATAGCTATTATGGCCGTAGCTTCCTCATTTCCTGATTTGGCTCTTCACATGAGACACTATAAGCTATCTTTCAGGTTCAAGAGGTCACTGATTGCATGTTTATACCTGGTCATTGTTGTATCTTGATTCCTCTTTTTTTTTTTTTTTTTTTTTTTTTATAAATTGTTTTCACCTAAAATAATTTATGCTATGGAGAGTTTTAATTATTTTAATTTTCCTCAAAGTACACACATTTGTTTTCTGCTTGAAATAAGAAATTTGCAGCTGTTTTCCAAATAGCTATGCGTTTCAAATATATCAACTTTCATACTGTCAAGTTTTAAGGCTCCATTGCTCACACTGGTAAGTGGCCACTGGAAAACAATTAATTCCATAATTCTTTGTTGTATATTGATGGCAAGATTTGCACCTTTACTCAATTTACTGAATTAGCAACATAGTGTTTTTTCAGTAGCTTGTTTCTGGTTCATATTGGTCAAGCACATACCACTTTTATAATCTAGGTTTCTGTTGGAAGAACATATCAAAGTTGTGTCACCAGCATAAATGAAACCATTTATCATCCTTTCACCTATTCTGCCACCACTGTCAGTATCTTCCAAAACTTGAAATATGACAGTTCTGGATGCAAAATGAAAACGTGCTAATAAAATACAGCCTTGCTAAACTCTTGTTCTAATTTTATAGCACTTTATTTACTTATCATGCTGCATTCTATCAGTACCTTGGCTTAACCTATGATTCATTAAACATGTGGCTGTGGTTTGAATTCATTGCAGTTTTAAGTAATGAGCTGTATATCTGATCACCACTCCTTTTTTTCATTTAGTTCCTGCTTGTTTTTTAAGCATTTTGTCTTCTAATTTCATTAAAATTTTGTTCAGATTCATTTTAAAAATAATTTTGCTGGAATAAGAAACTATAATTTTGTAACTTGAACCCTCCTTTGTACTTTTCAGGAAGGAAGGTTAAAGAACAAAAGTTGATTTCCACCTATCAGATTTCACAACCTGCCAGTTTCCCAGTTTGTCACTTTAAGAAATATATTGTTTTCTTTCAGTTTAAATAAAAACCTTATGCTACATTTTGATTTATTTATCACTTTTTCAATTGTTTCCTTCTGTGAAACAGATTCAGTACCAGGGATTCGGAATTCAGAGGAAAATTTGCACCAGAATGTAAAATTTCAGACAAGATTTACACAATATTCTTCTCTGTTCTCTTAATCAAGTTGTCTTTTTTCACAATTTCATCTCTACTTCCTTCAACACAATTTTTAAACATTTTTTTCATTAAGGATCTGATCATATCATATATACCTTGTTGCAGTTTTTTCTTCTTGTGTTGGCATTCAATTTCTTTACGTTTTTATTTAAAGTTCTTTTCATTTTTCCTTAAAATTAAATTTTGCTCCATTGTTAAGTTTCTTTTACTCTTTATTCACTTCACCTTTCACTATGCAATTTTGTTATTTTCCATTACTTAGTGAGTCTGAAGATTGATTCATTAATTTTTGGCTTTTTATTTGTTTTCCTTTACTTCAGAAATTTAATAATTTAATTTTTAAATGATGATTTTTGTATTTTACCATAATGTCATTTGTTTCAGTGTAGTATTTAAATACAATACTTTTTCCCATATTTATCCATTTAATAAGAACCATTCTCATCATTATTTTTATGTAGGGACAATGAATGTATTTTACTGTTTATCATGTAACCAACTCCTCAGAAAACTTGAAAGTTGCATTTTTCTGGATCAGGAATTGAACTCACATCTTAAGATTTTCATTCTAGTATGCTACCATTACACCACCCAGAACAACAAAGTTCCAAACAACTAAAGCTTAGTAATCTAAACAAATTTCAGATATGTGCTAGTTGATAGTTGAAGAACTGATGCCTCATCATAGTGATTGATGACTGCCATTCAAACCCAAGAACAGATCCAAGTTAGAAATCATTCTAATCCAGAACAAAAATCCAGATCAGGAATCACCAATGCTTCAGAGAGAGAGAGAGAGAGAGAGAGAGAGAGAGAGAGAGAGAGAGTGTGTGTGTGTGTGTGTGTGTGTGTGTGTGTGTAAGATGATATTACTAAAATTTATGAAGAATGAATCTTCTCAGGTACATGGGAGGCATGTATTTGATAGCATTAATTTTTCATTAATCTCTGTAATATTATCTGAAGAACCATTCTTATAACCTTTCTCAGTTTTAAGCTGATGTTGGTATCTGATGATCACTACCACATTCAGCATCTGGAAAAACTTTTATTATAGTGATGCTTAAATGTCACTATTTTGTGTTGTGATGTGATTTAATAAATTTGATGTCTTTTGATCATTTTGGAATTCCCATGTGTGTAGTTTTCTCAAATTTTATTCGACACAGGTGTTACAAGTTGCCTAACTAAAAAAAAAAAAATCAGGACTTCTTTCTCCATGTTTGTTTCTGGTGCGAAAACCACTGCTGTAATGTAAATCCCATCTAATTAGCAAATCAGACCCTGATAATGTTCTTGAATTACGCTTTTATTTTCCTCTGCCATAATTATATGATGAAGGCTAAACCATTATCCGAATGTGATTAACGTTAGGTCAAAAAGTTTAAAACCTTGATATCAGTTTTGCACTTAATGTGATTTGTGTCCATTCAACCTGATCTCCTAAAATTCTGGCCAAACTATAACTAAATATGTGCACAGAGAAAGAGAACCAAGAAAATAAATATGTGTTTATTACTCCAAAAATATAATTCATGGAACCTCTCCATTGACAGTATTTTCATGATAAGTAAACACTTAACTTTTTTGCCCATCAGTACTAGAAACTATAATTCATACACAGTGAAGGTTTTTCTTATATATTAAATTCTAGCATGCTATATGTTTTATTCACATTGGACAATCATGTGTATGTTTTTCTTTTGCTTTTTGTTTTCAGCAATTCTTCCTCCACTGTGTGTGCCTGGCTGTGGTGTCAACTCTCACTGTACTTACTCTGTTCCCAATAGATGTCAATGCAATCCAGGTTTCACTGGCAATCCATATCAAGTTTGTGGTAAGCTGATTCAAATTTACCTATTTTTATTATGATAATTGTTTTAACTATTGTATCTTGTTTTGCAGGAATTTTTTATTTGTTTGCTCTATTATTTTTAGTAAAGTATTTAACATTTACTTGACTTCAAAAGTTTTTGACTGTACATTTGTTGAAACAGGTTGACATTCCTACTTTGTATCTGTGCCATCTCTTTACCATTTTCCTGATTTCTGCATCATATGTTTAATTTTTGTTACTTTGATGATGAGCACTTTTATAAAAATGAAAATTTTTTACTGTTATACATTCAAATGTAACAATGAAATTATGTACCTGACTGTTTCTACAAATAACAAAAAGTGATGAATTAATAATGAAAATCTATAGATTTTTATATGTTTCTGATTACTGTATTTGTTGCAGGTACTACTCAAAGGTGTGATGACACCCGATGTGGATCAAATGCACAATGTGTAGAAGGATCACAACGTGTTGACTGTGTTTGTCCTGCTGGCCTTCAAGGAAATCCTTTCCTTGGATGCAATGGTGAGTGCTTTTATATTTTCCGACATTATGAATCATGTTGTACCATATGATTCATTATTTTTCAAATGATGTGACATTTTTAAGGTTACTAAATTTACTAAAAATATTGTAGTGGTATTTCTAATAAATCATAATATTTCTATTTCAACTGTCAACAACTGAAAACTTTTCATATAGTCTTTCTCTCTTAGTCTGAAGGTTGGTGAAAAGCACTGGAAACTATCAGGTGTTTTGTTTTTCTTGATTGAAAAATAGTTGCTACACTTTTCTTATCATTCATATTCAGGGGCAGATTGGCCCACCGGGATACCGGGACATTTCCCGGTGGACCACTTGAAAAATGGCCCACTTTCTCGCATTCCTTTTTTTTTTTTTTTTCTGATTGGGTGTTTAACGACAACCTTGAGCAACTCAGTGGGCTATAAGCAGTCGCCCGTCCCTAATTTAGGGCCACTGGCTCCAGGGAAGGGAGAGAGCCAAACACTACACCCATGTCTGACCGGGATTCGTACCCAGACCCATCTCAGACGAATGATCAGAAGCCATTGCTTAGACCACTGCGCCACCGAGGCGGCCATATCTCCTTTGTCTGGATTGTTTGGAAAGAACAATAATTATTTTGGTACTTATGAATAAGAAATGTTTACTTCATTTGAGATTTATGTTATGTGTTTAAAATGTTATTGTCTTAGAAAAAATATTGGGTTTCCTTCTATTGATATATGTTATATTGGCCATTTGCTCTAAAATGACAAAGCAAAATTTTCTCTACTTAAGTAAAAACTTTGCCACCGGACCATGCATGATGTTGTAAATAAATTAAGGTAACTGCTAGAAATAATTAAGGCTGAAGCCAAAGGGACATTGGTAGGCCCTATACCTTCTCTTTGAAATCTTGAAGAAGTCACTAGTAACAATTTTGATGGTCCATCATCTCCACACCCTTATCCACATACTGACACAGAGCACAAAGCTATTCTCCAGCAGAGATTTTCCGATCTCTGCATCCCACACACATTTATCTTAAAAGGAACAACGATTTACGGGTACTCGTTCATGGATCAATGTGGTTGCTCATGAGTCAAAATAATGGGTAGACTTGGGAAAGACGTCTATTTAAGGATGCAGTACGAATACCGTTGAGCTGTAGATGATCAGTGACCAAATAAATATGATTATCTGGTACAACTCCCCGTTTTGAGTATGGTTTGATATTTTACATTCAGTCACATGAGTGGATTTTCAAAATTCTTTCTTAAATCGCTATTAAAATTTGTTCACGACTGAATTAGTTTTTCAATGCATATTTCAGGGGTTCTCTTTCATCCAGGAGGTAATAGAATTTCCTTCATGAGGAAATTTATGAGTTCTTCCCCTGTGGGTACGTGCGTTTCTGTACTGAACCACAATGCTAAAATTACCGGCCTGGTTTCGTCGACCTAATCCGACCCTGTTCATATACCAAATCATTAGTCTCCCTGTTCCAGGTCTTCCATTTGCTGAGCCTTCAGACTGGTATAATAGTCAGAATGCTGTATTAAGTGACCTGTCATGCTGTCTTGTCTGTCTATTACTTCTAATGAATGTCTTTCTTCCTCTGCTTTTCACTCTACTTATTCATTTGTCTTTCTTTCTGTCCATCCAATTCTCACATTCTTCACTAGCGCTACAAGTGAAATGACTGAAGCTTTGTTTTTAAACTTTTATGAAGGGTCCAAATTTCTGACACATAAAATGCAATACTCCAAATAAAGCTTTTAACACCTTGTTTTTTTGATTAAAAAGAATTATGTTTCGATGTCAGCTGTCCTTTTTTACATCCTGCTTTTTTTGCTTGAATAATTCTTGCTGTCTTGTTCCTTTTTTCTTCTGCTATCAGAAGTAATTAGGATGCCGCCCCCCCAAAACCCCTGGGGAATTTCCTTATTTCAGTTATTCTTTTCCCTTCTACTATAATATTGACCTTCTGCTCTCTATCTTTGGTGCATTTCATTACCTTTGTTGTTTTTTTCTCAGTGATCTTCATCACACATGCATTCCTTAGTTATTCATTTTTTAGAAAGTCTTGAACAGATCTTGATCTTAAACATATAAAACAAGCGAAACACACAGTCACGTATGGTAAAAGGTTCATTTAGCGGTAGCTTTTGGTCGTCCTACGACCTTGATCACCTGCGATCGACTGGATGGACTGGTTGCCAGAACTACAATTTGAAGTTGGGTGTTGGAAATGTTGCCAGATTTTGGAAGAGAGATCCAAATAAATGGGATTTGGTGAGGGGTCTGTGAATTGCAGTTTTTGGTGAACAAAATTTCAATGCTTTCTTGGAAATGCAGAGATGCCTTTTTGACGAATGGGGCAACTCTTTTGGTTTCTTTCCAAATTGGAACTGCAGAGGTGTCTTCAAGAATTAGTGCAGATAAAGCTGTCTTTGGAATACCATTGGAAACATCTTTTTTGTGTTCATCAAGTCTTGTATTGATGCTTCGGTATGTGCTTCCAATATACACTGAGAGACCAATCTTGTGTTGTATACTACCTTATTTTTTTTTTTTTTTAGTAAGAACAGTTTAGACTTCACATAATTTGGATACTAATCTTCTATCTCTATAATCCAGTTACACGTTTTAAAGCAATCCAAACATAATGTTCCACATATACACTTTCGAAGGTTACTCGTCTTTCTTAAAATGGCTCGGGAGTTCCACTTCTTTTCAATACATTTCCAGCATGCATACCATTCTCCAGTCTTCCGTCTGTGGTTCGAGGTTTTTGCGAATCTTCACATAACATTTTTCACCTTAAACTCCAATTTTTAAATGACAACCCAGGTATTAAATTCACCAGTCTCATATTGGTACATTTTCATTCATATTTCAATACCCCACTGTCTCCTATATAATCCTGCATGCCAAACACCCCTTCTCGCCAACAGCCATTCAAAAAACAAAACAAAAAAACACTCAAATGCCCAAACAAGACACACACTAAGCAAACATGCTAATCCATTGCTAAAACTTAACCTTCTGTTAAAAACAATTAGCTACATACACCGATGAGCCATTACATTATGACTACCCCTAGCCTAGAGGAATGAGCTTGCCTGGAGACCGAACAGTGGCACAGGTGAAGTTCACAGTGCAGTATATATACAACCCGAGGACCGGTTTTCAATTAGTAGAGTGTTCAGAGTCAGAATGGGAAAAGCTGCCGATTTATCAAAGTTTGATAAAGGACAAATTGTGATGGTATGGCGTCTCAAAACTACGGTCTCGGAAACGGCCCGATTTGTGAGTTGTTCATGTACCGCTGTAGTGAGTACATATCAAAAGTGCTGCACAGATGACCAAACGGCGAACCAACATCCAGCCGTGTGTCGTCCACAACTCATTGATGGCAGAGGGGAGGGAAGACTGTCACGCATTGTTCACAGCAACTGCAGGGCCACAGTGCGACAAATCACCTGCAGCTACAATAGTGGTGATCAGGGCAGTGTGTCACAGCATGCAGTTCATCGTAGCCGAGTCCCCATGCTCACAGTGCATGGGCCTGCGTAGCTGAAGACCCAGCCGGGTCCCCGTGCTCACTATACATCATCGGCAACAACGCATGAAATGGGCCCAAGATCATCGAGATTGAACCCTGGATGATTGGAAGAAAGTGGCCTGATCTGACGTATCAAAATTCCTGGTGCATCACGTAGACGGACGAGCGCGGATAAGCTGATTACCAACGGAGGCTATGGCACCTGGATGCACTGTTGGGCGGAAACAGGCCGGCGGTGGTGGTGCTATGCTGTGGGGATGTTTTCTTGGGACACTTTAGGTTATATTATTCCAATAGCACAATCCCTGACAGCTGCAAGGTATCTGGACATCATTATGGACCAAATTCACCCATTCATGGCAACTGTGTTCCCTGCTGGTGATGGCCATTACCAACAGGATAATGTACTATGCCACACTGCCAGAACCGTCAAGGAGTGGTCCAAGGAACATGCTGGTGACATTCTGTTAATGCCCTGGCCTCCAAATTCACCTGACATAACCCCATTCGAACATTTGTGGTTCGACTTGGAAAAGCGGGTTCGTGCTAAATCTCCACCACCCCGAAATGTACGGGAACTGGAGGACCTGCTGTGGACAATATGGTACCAGATAACCCAGGATACCTATCACCACCTCATCGAATCAATGCCTCACCGAGTGGTCACTGTTTTGCAGGCTAAAGGGGGTCCTACAGCTTATTAGGTAAGTGGTCATAATGTAATGGCTCTTCGGTGTATGTACAATTCATTCTTTTTTTACTGTATATTCACATTTTAGCTCGAACATCCAAACACAATACATTCAGGAATGCCAACATATTAAACCAAATGTTCATATCCTCTCCCCATGAGGGGGCAACATCTTCTTCAAGCACTTTCAACCATTTCTATGGTCATCCTCAGGAAACTCGGCAGCTCTGATGACACCTACTGCCTCCAACCAAGTGACTATTCTGGTTGTCGCGTCCCATTGCTTCTTTGACGCTCTTCTAGATTTATCTCGGTGGTGCCATTTATTCGATAACTGTCATTTCTCTTTTTTTTTTTTTTTTTTCTTCCTTTTTTCTTGTTTTAGGTTTTCAATTTAAGTGTATATTAATGTTAAGCACATTAATTGAAAGACAATGAGGTGGATATATTGATACACAAAGCTGTATTGGTATATATGTTCCACTTCACATCGCCAAATGTCTTTTCTGTTCAATAAAATCTGTATTGTTGGTATATATTTGTTTAATGTTTTTTGTATGATCAGATGATGATTTAGAATTACTTCTCATCTCTATTTCTTTTAAATCAAGATTGATCAACTTGAAGAGTTAATTTTGGTAATAAAGGATGACTTAGCTATTATTAACCATTATCTACAGTACTACTATAAGTACTACAATGTAGTACTGTATTACTTATCTTTGTATGTTACTACTATGTGCATACACATAGTAGTGCTATGTCATGCATTTCTGCTTGTATCTTTATTAAAAATATTCTATTTTTGTATTATCAACTGCTGTTAACTTTTACCCCTAGCTTCTTATTGAGGATGAAACTGATTCTTGCTATGCACTCTCTCTATGGGGAATTGAAGTAAATCATTTTATTGCATGTACTCCAGAAGTCTCCATTATTAAGATATCGGACTTTACTTATTCTTAGAACTATCAATTTTATTTCCTCCATTAGGTTCTTTCATTTTTCTCAAAGATCTTACTCACCGGTCTTGCAGCATCCCTTCTGTTATAAGATGTGCTTCATTATTTTCTGTAAAGAATCATGTGTATTTCCGTGCTGTTATTTTCTGCAATTATGGAAATAGTTTCCTGTGCCCTTCACCTTGCAGCATTGCAGCCATTAAAGACCAAGTCTATGCCTGCACTTGTCTGAGCCATTCCAATGTTATTTATTTTCAGCATCCAGTAAGCACTGCTAGTGTTGCTACCTTTACCAGAGATTTATAATGCCTTCTCCTATAAATCTAAGGTGCTAACTTGCTATATCCATAAATCATAGAAATTCAGCTTTAAATCATCTAGTCTAGCTTTTAAAATGGTTAGTATCTGAAGTATAGCATGGCAGTAAAATTATACAGTGAGTGAAATAATTATGGCCCTTGATATTTTTGACAGATATAAAAAGATGTGAAGGACAATTCCTGTGTTATATACCCCACTGTCATATGCAAATTCGAAATGCACTCATTGGTGTCCATAAAGGTACTCTGCACATGCGTGGCAAAGGCTGATAAGTGAAATCAGTCTTTAGAAAGTGAACCAATTATGGCCCTGCTCAGTTGAACGTTTAGCGATACGGGTGCTCTTTGGGAGAAACAGGTGCTAGTGATTGTACCAACAGCCCGAAGACAGAATTAATGAAATAACTTGTTGAAAGTGTTAGGTTTAAAAAAATAATCATGCCGTCCAGCTCTCGACTGTCTGACATTGAACGGGGGCGGGTCGATAACTTAAGAGCACAAACTGATATGAATGCTACAGATTTTACCTTGGCTATTAATAGGAGCTCAAATGTCGTCCAAAATTACCTGAAAGATCCAGCTGGGTACAGTAAAAGAAAAGCATTGGCAGACCATCCAAAGTTACTAATCAGGACTTCATCTTCTGAGGTGCAAAACATCAAACAGAATTGTAAAAACTAGACAACTGCACTGTGAATTAGATGTGCCAGTTACTGTTTGATGAACACAACAGTTGCTGAATCAATCAGGACTTCGAGAAAACTCCAGAGGAAACCAGTGCTGTCTTCAGTCCATAAAGCTAATTGAAAATAATTCGCTCGCAGCCGTATGAGGTGGAGCTCTGAGTGGCAAAAAGTTATTTTTTCTGACAAAAAAATTTTTAGTCTGAATGGGCCAGATGATATGCACAGTTATTGGAAGGATGACAAACAAGAACTGCTAGTGTTTTCCACTTGACATCAGGGAGGTGGTTTGGTCATCACATGGGGTGCAACTGGCTGGAAGAAGAAAAGCGATATTGCATTCGTGGATGTAAAAATTAATAGTTCAGGTTACCAACAAATGTTTAGTAAACAGTTTCCTGAAAATGTACTTAAAATGGGCAGTAGAAATTGGTTGTTTCAGCAGGACAACTGCAAATTTCATGTGTCAAAAGCATCCCAGATTTAATTTAAGTAAAAAAAAAAAAAAATTACTCGAATCTTGGTTGGCAAAATCACTTGATCTGAATATAATAGAGAATGTGTCGTATATGCTGGCACAAAAGGTGTATGAAAATGGCTGTCATTTCATAAATAAGGACAGTTTGAAAACAGCTATTTTTGAATCATGGAATTCTATCAAATATGAAGTATATTCAGGACTTGTATGACAGCTTACCTTGTCGAATGAGAGCTAGCTACAATACTAAAGATGGGTGGACAAAATATTAAAAGCATGCAGCTTCTAAAAATGACACGTACATGAATTACACGCCCAGAGGGCCATAATTATTTCGCACTTTCTTTATCACTTGAACTTGTACCAAAGCCTGTACAAATATATTTTTGAGCATAAGAACTATTTATCTTTATTGTACGTAATTTAGAGTACAATTTGTTCAATATTATCTGTTTTCTTTATGTCATAATGATTCTTTTTGTTTTTGACGAAAAACACGAGTCCTTTATGAAAAGGTTCTCTGTGATAAAACTTTCTGCATGTTGTCTCCAGGTCTCTGTGTATGGCATAAGGAAGAAACTCATTGATAACTTTAAAATCTCAATTATAAAAACTTTTCTCTAAAATCCTTATAAATACTGTAGTTCCTACAAAAATGAAATATGATGCAGCAAAATCGAATTGGGTGAACATACAAGCGGATTGATACGAATCGAAAGAAGAAAAAAATCGACGAATTGGAGCGAATTTTAACGAATTGGGATAAAATAATACATCAAAAAACGAATTGGTAGAACATACCTTTCACTGTAGCGTCATTCATTGAGTGATTATGTTGTTCCAACCACGTCTTCGATATGATGGGATTCCCTCAAGGCATACACCACACTGAAATTCTATTCTCAACCTAGTATGTCACCAAACTTCACAAAAAAGAATATGAAATAACACACACAAGCACCAACTTAAAACACTAAAATTATCGAATATGAAAACGTTCCAACTCTTGTCGTGTACGACGTAAAAAACACACGTGGACACTGCCTTAGAACGAAGTGGAAAAATATACTAAATAACACAAAAACCTCCCAAAATGCCAAATCACGGTGACCTAAGCATAAGGAATGATGTCCTTCCAATATTTTTCCCTGTGCATTTTAGTAATGTATGCATTACCATCTTCAGGGACAATGTCTGCTGTGTCCTTTGTGATCACACTCACTCTGCCAGTGAGTTATGATAAAATAAAAGATGAAAATCTTTTGAAAGTGTTTAAAAAGATTCTATTATTTGAATGAAACCATCTATTTTATTCTTAACTTAGTTTGTATGATATATAAGATAAGTTTTGCAAAGGTAATATTTAAAGCACATTATTTTAAGCATTAACTATAAAAAAATTCTTAAAATGTGTCATTTGTACTCACGATCTCATAATTTTGATATGTTTACTGCTTACAGTTCAAATTCAAACATCAATGATGCAGTTTTCTACAGTAAACAATTAAAAAGTATTTATGAACTATCGATTTTGCTTTCCAATAGGCAGAGAAGGTACTTATTACATTACATGCTGTATTTATCTGAAATTGCCCATTCAAATGTCTATTACCATATAGTTTGGGCTATACCTCTGGCTTTCAATCTTGTGCTAGACATGAATGTCCTGTGTGTGTGTGTGCCTTGTGGTCTTGATTCTGTATGTATGCTTCAGGTATTAGTCTTAAAGTTGAGGTGGGTGACTTCTAAGAGTCCAATAGATATTCACCATAGTAAAAAAACTACACAAAATTCTATTTAGGCAATGGACATTTTCTAACATACTTGATATTTGAGTACCTGTTAGTGTGAACTTCCTTGAAGAGAGCAAATATCTGCCGTATGATATGGTAGCCACATCATGCTGTATTGTTGGCACACCTACAATGACAGTGCCAGTTGTGGTGACAGACATGGGAGGTATTGCTATGGAGATAGCTGAGGTTCTAGAGGCTTTGTTTTTAAAAAACTGAATAGGAATTATATCTTTTTAAACAATTCACTACTTGTTCATTCCTGATATTGAAATAATTTGTTTTAGTTTTATTAATGATGTTTCATGGTGTGTCTGTAAAAATGCTTTGTGTTGAAACTTATTAATTGGAAAACAGCCAACAGAAGATCTTTTCCACAATTTGGTTTAAAAGTGGCAAACTGCCTGCTCTACAAATTATCTACCTCTGCTCAGTTAAAGACATTTACTTCCTCATTACTTCCTTTACTTCCACTTTAAATTCAGTGATTTGTTTCTTATTTAATAATTCCAGATTTTTATAATATCAGTTTATGTAAAACCATGGGCAATTTGTTCGAACTTGGAATTCCAAAGCTTAGAATGTCAGCGAGAACATGTGTTTAGGGAGTTGCCAATTTCAGTAGCGCTAATAAAAACATAGCTCCAAATTGAAAATTTTATTGTTGTATGGTAATGACATGCTTCTTTCCATTTCTTGAATTTTGAGGAATGTTGATCTCAAGTATTCATCTTTTGTACAGAATTAGTAAGGGTGGGATCACAGTGTTTAGCTGCTGCCATGGATCTGTATTAGCTGAACAGTGATCTGTGTTGTTAAATATGTTTCTTTTTGCCACATTTGTTAAGCAGAATTTTAAATTTTCATTCCAGATGTCAATGAATGCCTTGGAAGTCAACCATGTGGAAATAGTGCTGTTTGTATCAACAGTGTTGGAAGTTTCCTCTGCTCTTGTCCCTCTGGAATGACAGGAAATCCTCTTTTCTCTTGCAGTAAGTTCAAAATTATGAGTTTAACATTCATGAGATAAGAAGACCAAAAGAAATTCTTTATTTACTTTAATTTCATTTTTCACAATATCTAAAAGGACGTGACTTTGACAAATGATTAGTAGGCATATGGGTACATAATTACTTTTGTTAAGTATTAGGGATACTTGACTGGTAGAACCAATATTTTGAGTCTCAGTTGCAACTTGCCTTCTATTTAGCACCTGATGTTTAAGCCTATTAAGCATTTTTTTTTATTTTATTTTATTTTCAAATATCTCTCTCTATATATGCAGAAAGGTTTTTGTCTACATACACAAATGATTGTTTAGGCAGATGCATTTGATATAAAAATTTTCAGTGTGTTGTAGTTGTTGATTACTACATGAATCATTCAGTCTCAAAGTTATCCTCTTGAAAATATAAGAGATACATTTAGACTCAAACTATCATATGATATTTTCCTACTTGTAGTGTGCCTGTCATTCTAATGTGAGTTTTGTAAAATATCTTTTCATATAAAATAAATACCAGGATTTCCTTTGCAAAAGTAATCAGAAACATCTAGTGTAATGAATTGTAACTAGATTAAATGATTGTTGGGCAAGTTGGCATGGTACAATTCTTTTCTGGGTTCAGCTAAGTTAACTGAATACATTTAAGAGGTTGGGAAGCAAAGCAGTCATTGATTTTGTTCCTCCCACTAGTAATTATCTCTATTTGATGTTAAATTTTTAAAAAAGCTGTTATTGGAGAAAATAAGTATCAATAACATATATTAGATGGACAATTTATTTTACAGACTCACCTAATAACATGTGGGCCCAACAGCTTTCACTCACACAATAGCAGTAACATGTGGCATGGATCTTCCCATAGGCGCAACTAGGCATTTCTGTGCCCAGAACAAACCATAAAATATTGCACCCCCAATTTATCTTTCCATCTAATATATATACTGTATATATATATATATATATATATATGCTACAGTTTAATATGATGGATATACATATATATGGATGAAATTCGAAAGTATGTGGGAGTGACATGGAGGAGACTGGCACAAGACAGACCATTGTGGAGGAAACTTGGGGAGACCTTCGTCCAGCAGTGGATTGATAATGGTTGACAATGATGATGATGATGATGATATTGACATGATGGATATATGTGTGCAACCGAAATTTTAGACTGGATTCCAAGGAACAGGAAAAGACCGAAGAGAAGACCACATGGGAGATGGATGGATGAAATTCGAAAGCATGCATGCAGGAGTGACATGGAGGAGACTGGCTCAAGACAGAACATTGTGGAAGAAGCTTGAGGAGACCTTTATCCAGCGGTGGATTCATAATGGTTGACACTGATTTTGTGTGTGTGTGTGTGTGTGTACATGTGATGGTCCAACCTGCAACGATCTCTTTGCTCGGCCCATGCTTGCTCAAAAAAACCCTGCAGGAAGGACTGTCTTAAATTAGTTGACGTTCTTAAATGAAGTTAAATTAAGTAAGTAGCGACAGTGCACAAATTTCATTTTAACTGTTTAATAGATTCTGATTCACCTCAACTACAGATTTGTTAAATCAAAAACCTCTTGATTTTAACTTCAAAATTCAAATGTGTTTACCTCGAGAGATATGATAGCCGACATCAGCAACAATGTAGCGTAACCGAACAACAATCATCTAGCAAGAAAGTACTCATTCTGAGCAGTCAACTGCATAGAACATTTCTCAGCTCCATCCAGCATAGACACCTTGGCTTGGCCCAGACAACATTAGTGAATCGTCAAATACAACTGAACATATAGGAATAGTCCAATGGAAAATGGTTACCAAGAATCAGTCCAATGTAAGTCACTGTACAGCTCAGGTGGTATCTGGCATAGACCCCATGGCTTGGCCCAGACGGCATCAGTGAATCAACACATGCATATTCTCCTCTTGACTTCAAGCTCCCACAGGCACATAAACCTAAATATCAGGTCAGCCATCTAATCAGTAGTCATAACTAAAACGACCAGGCCAGTCATTCCTGCACCAACACTCCTTACAACTGCCATGTTAAAAGCAATAGAAAAGAAAAGACAGAGTCCACAGCCTCTAGCAACAAGGCAATCCGATGATAAAGCAAATGCCACAAAAGAAGCCCCAAGTTTTGGCTACATGTTCTTTTATCTTGCATCCGAACAAAGAGTTCAGCATACACACTCAAACCAAATGCAAATGCCCAGGAAAGGACAGTGAAATGAAGAAGAGGCACTCCAAGGAAACATCTCGCAGCCTCTAGATTTCCTCTTATGCTCTTATCAAATACCAGGAACGTGACATGCATATATATACAATATATTGAAAAGTGGACATCTCTTCTACTATCATGGGACAGATACTGGCAGAACTAGTGGTGTTGGATTTATAATAAACAAGAAACTGAAGGACAATGTTCTAGAAGTTCCTTGGACAGAGCTGCCTGACTTGTTATCTAACTCTCAAAAAGATACCAGGCTCAGATTATTCAAGCTTACACGTCCACCACAAGTCATCCTGAGGAAGAAGTTAGTTAAAGAATTTTACGAAAAAATTCGGCATCTAAATAATGAAAGCAAGCAGCACTTGACGATCATTATGAGTGGTTTCAATGAAAAAATAAGGCAACAGCAACAGAATGGTAAATTCGGACACGGGAACAGAAACCAGTTTAAAATACTCTCATAGAATTTACAGAAGCAGAAAGGTTTTTCATCATGAACTTCTTTTTAAGAAAACAACACATAGGAAATGGTCATGAAAGCATCCCAACGAATGACAAGTGGAACTGATTTGACTACATTTAACAAGAAATTTGTCATTGAAGATTACATTGTGCTGAACAGGTTCAACACAGGGAGTAGAATGAGATGATAGATGCACCTCAGCACTAAACTCAAACGTGGCAAGCTCATAAAACAAACAAAATGTATTGACATGACCAACCTTTAAAAGCATCATAATACCTTCAAATTGGAACTGAAGAACAAATTCTCTGCTCTAGAAGATCTAATATCAAAAGAAGTAGACTTCTCTGAAGTTAACAGAAAACTAACCAAAGCTGTAATGGAAACTTGGTGCTCGCGATGTGTATTCCAGAGCTCCATAATTTTGTGTTTTTCAACATGATATTTGTGTGGTCTACTGTTTAGTTTTGTGCTTACCTTGAGTTTAAAGGTTCGTTTCTTCATTTGGCGTTCGTTCTGAATAGATGAGTGCCTGTTTTTAGTTTTAACCCTTTAACGACCATAACGCCCAAAATGCCCGTACATACAATGTCCATAGCCGCCCGAAACGCCCGTCTAAAGTAAGTCAGATTTCCTACCCTTACCTTTTCTTCGAATTTTCTTGACCTATGAGGAATCAGCAGGAGTCACATTCAGTCATTATTGTTGCTATTAAACAAAGAAGTGAACCAACAGACAGTTACAAAATATGTAATTCATGAGACAAACCTTAAGGGTTTTCTTATGTTATAAACGTGCTTTAGACTAAATATACATATTATCTAAGGTGTTATTACCTGATATTGGCGTATGGGTTTTTTCGGTTAGTTAAAATTTTTTAATACATTTAATAAATGAAACAATTAGGCTATGTTATTATTGAATGAATGTGAACTGATAATAATATAACCTAATTGTCAAGATAATCTCTCTTAACTGTTGGTGGTTCGCCAACCCCTTAGCTAACGCGCTTGCTCATGAGGATTTATCTCCTCACGACACTGACCTCCTACTGCTGCAAGAATCCAATTGTACCTCTTTGATTGTCTTCCAATGGTGGCACTCCTGGACTTATACTTTTCATCATGCATACCGTCTCCCCACCCATGGCGGCCTCGCCATTGGTGTTCGCCATCATCTTCAACCTTGGTTTTCTGCTCTTAGCATATGCAACTTGTTTAGAGATCACTTGCAACAGCTCACCTTTTGTTTCAACTGTGCCGCTTGCCATGTGTTCAACGTATGCCTTCCGAGTGCAGTTGTTCATTTATCGGCACTGTTCTCTATGTTTCATGTTGCTCTGTCCCTGCCTCCCCCTCGGCAATTATGTTATCATTGAGGGCGACTTCAACTACACCTTAGAATCCTGTTCTTGACCGGACTACTCCACACTGTGAATATCGATCTCAGCATGTTGCCGACTTTTCCCTCACCGATGTTTTTCGCTCTCGCCATCCGTTCCAGATTTCCTATACCTGGCGTTCGTTGTCGCACCAGTCAACTCCCTCAGCTGGCCTTCATAGGTTTTGCATTATGGCTTCCCTGTTACCTGCTGTTTTTGAGTTTCTCCAGTACCCCACAGCTTCCTCAGATCATTGCGCCATGCTGCTTTCCTTGTGCACTTTTCCTCTGCCAGTGTGCACGTCCCACCAATGGACTTTTGACTCATTGCTTCTGGACGGTCCCGCATTCTGCGAGTCTGTTCGCGACCTTCTTGCGGACCTCCATTCCGGATTGTCTACTGCCTCCTGCGCTCTGACCTACTAGCTTGACGTCAAGGCCCACTTGTTATTTCATGTCAAGCAATATGCATTCACCTTCTCTGCGCTCCGGACCATGAAAATCTCTAGCGTATGCAGCATGCTCACCGTGCTCGACCTCTCCGATGCGTTGTATTCTGTCTCTCAGAGTGAGCTTCGATCGTTGTTAGAGCCGCTTGCTAAACAGGCCCTCCACCGCTTGCACATTCTCCATCTCCCGACGATCACTCGTACAAATATCTTACTCGACTTGAAGTCCCCCACCAGACTTCGTCGACTCTTCGCCAGCTATGTCTTCCGGATGGGACTGTTTCATCTGACTTCTCAACTCTTTGCTCTTAGGTGCATCACCATTTCACAGATAAATTTAGTGCAGCCCTTTCTTCTTCTTCGCCCCTTCTTTCTTTAATTCCACAGGTCCTGTCTCATCTTTGCTCTGCTCTTCTTCTCCCTCTTACTTCTCGTGAACTTTCGGATGGTTTTTGTACTTTCAATGCTCATGCCACTCCGAGACCTGACGGCCTTCGTCTCTCCTTCTACCATGCTTTTCTCTCTTCTTTTCTTCTTTTCCTCCTTTGTGATTTTACTGCTGCCTTTTCTTCATCTGGCCTTCCACCTAATTTAAGGGTATGCACATTGTTCTTCTCGGCAAGAAAAAAGATCTCCTTGACTTGAGGAAACTGGTGTCTTATCTCTTTACTCAGCTTTGATTACAAATTCTTTACTAAACTTCTCTCCCGTTGTCTAAACTTTGTTCTTCCACACATCATCTCCTCTGCTCAGACTTATACTATTCCTGGCCATTCTACTTTGCTCAATTTTAACCTCCTCCATGACCTCTTCCATCTTGCTCACATTCACTGAGCCTTTGGCACTTTTTAACCTGAACCAACGCTCCGCGTTTGATAACATCTCTCAGTCTTACCTTTGCTGTGTTCTTCTTTCTTTCGGATTTCCCTCCGCCTTCTCTTCTTCTCACGCACTACCAGAACGCTTTTTTCCATGTCAAGACGACCTCCTTTCTGACTGTGCTCATCCCGTTTCATCATGGCATCCGTCAGGGCTGCTCCCTTTCTGGACAGCTTTTTACCATAGCGTTTGAGTCTTTTCTTCGCTCCGTCCAGGCTGCCTTTCTTGATCATCTCCCACCAATCATCTTTAGCACAAGACATCATGCTGTAGTCTACACTGCCTATGCAGATGACGTCACCTTCTGTGTACGCTCTGACACCCAGTGCGACTGTCTCCTTCACCTCTACAATGACTACACCGCCTGCTCTGCCGTAGCCTTGAACACTACCAAGAGTTCCCACATATGGTTTGGCTTATGATCTTCCCATACTGACACCCCTTGGTCCTCTCGTACCCAGAAGTTCTTGGATGTCCATTTCGGTGCTTCCTATGCTACTGCAACTTCCACCTGGACTGCTTTCCAGCCTCCAATGTACTGCTGCTTCAGCCTCCAATGTACTGCTGCTTCATGGCATCGAGCTCAGTTTTGTTCGTCGTTCCATCAATGGGCTGCCTTGGTCTGTACGTATGTTTTCTCCACCTGCACATACTCCTGGACTGCCCTCAAGTTCCTGTCGTATCGACTCTCTGCTGTCACACATATGTCTTCTATGATCTGGTCCCACCATCATTGGATCACGGTCTCCACTTTGTGTTTACTACCGTCCATGGGTGGAATCAACTTGATGGACGTTCATCACTATTACTGTGCTCATCGCCTGGTCTCCTTCCTTCACTTTACTTTCTGTCCTACGGTCTCTGCTCACACTCTTCTCAATGTCTTTACTTCTCCTTTCTCTTCTTGCTCTTCTCTGCATGGATCCCTATCCCTTCATCCCATCTCACTTACCCTCTATCCACTCTGAGGCTCTCTCCCTTTTTTGCTCTCTTCCACTTTTTCATGCTCCTTCCTCTTCCACACTTGCTCTTCTTGCTGAACTCCTCTTATACCTCTCTGTTCTTTATCCTTCCCACGCCTCTTTTCGTGATTCTCCTTCTTGGCTATGTGCCAGTATTGTAGCAGTCCATCACTTTGTTAACCCAGACCTTACTTGGAAGCCCTTCTCTCTCTCTCTCCTGACTCTCCTGCCACTCGTTTCATTTACGACTCTCTGTTCTTCCATCATTTCACTTTTTCCTTCTCATGCCTCTCTTACTGGTCTTCTCTTTGTCCTTGCTGCTCCTCTTCCTCTCCCTTTCTTTCTTTCCTTTCGAGGCACTTCCATTCCTCTCACTGCTCTTACTATCAAACTTCTCTATCACTTCCTTCGGACTCCAGCTTCCCTCCCTTATCCTATCCTCTCTGTTCCCTCTGCTTCTCTTCCTACTGTCTGGTCTGCCACCCCTCTCTCCTACCCTCTTGAACTTAACACTCACTGGCTTTTCCTTCACTGTCGTCTCCCTATTCCTTCCACTCTTTTTCGCATGATTGTTCTTTCCTCTCCGCTCTGTCCCTTTTGTTCTTCCCAGGTCGATTTCACCCACATCTACTTCCATTGCCCAATTCTGCTTTCGCTGCTACACACAGTTTTCTCCATCGCCTGACATATCAGTGCTGTGGACCTACCGTTTGATGCCTATCGCTACCTACTCCGCTCAGTTTCTCCGCCAGTACCCCTGCAGTCTGCTTGTTCTTATTTCTTCTTCCTCTCCAAGCACATTGTCTACGTTTATTACCAACATCTCCGGACTCTTGCTTTTCCTGCTTCCCCTTTCCAGAAGAGTGAAACTCTCTGGCTACATTTCCGAGCTCACATCACTACTGGTTGCACCTGGACTATTCCGCTGCCCAAGCTCGCTCGGATCTCACATCACTCTACATGACTTGGTCTTCTAATTCCCATTCGTTCTGCATTTCCGGTGATTCCCCATGCCTGACTGTGTGATTCCGGCACTGCCTCCTCACCTCACTCATCACCCATGCTTTCTGCATTGGACTTTCCTGCCCGGCTTACAGCCTGTGCTGCTTGGACTTTCCCTTCTCTAGCTTGACAGTGGTCTGTATGCCCCATGCTGTATCGACTTCATCTGTACATTTTGCCATTGTCCTTGTACATATCATCATCATTTTACTGTATATATGATGTTTCATTTTCCTAATTTGGGATTTCATGTGTTTCTTTGAGACAGCATAGTACTGTGTCTCCTTTTGTGCTCTTTTGTTCAATAAAAAAAAATGTTGAACTCTCATAGAAACAGCAACAAAAATAGGTGGTACTAAGAACAAGTTGATATGAAGAAAATATCAGGGGAAGAAATGCTGATGCAAAGAGAAGGGAGATGAGGACAAATAAAGATGTCACTTCCAAAGTGGAACATATACAATGGAGCAATGAAAGACAGTACGAAAAAATATCACTCAAGACGTAAGGAAATTCAACTGTGAACTAGTGAGAAAAGCAATTCAAAACAGCCAAAGCCTGAAGAAAGCAAAAGGGCTTCTCAGCAAGGGAAGAAAAACAGATTATGGCACTGTACAAGAAATAGAGGTGAAATTTTGACAAGAGTGAAATATTTCTACTCAAAACTATGTGAAAGAGATGATACATCCAGCCCTTGTGAATGTCAGTAGCCAGTAGCCAAATGGCTACCAAATATTTTGTAGTGGCTAGTAAATTTTTTAATATAGTAGCCAATGATGGCCAGTAAATTTTTTCCCCAAGCAACTATTTTGCCCAACTTTTCGCCCCACTTGTGAATGAATATTGAGTTCAGTTTTCTCCCCGGTGTTCCTACAGCTGCTTCAAAAATGAATGGAAGTGAGGGTGGGCTTCGAGAGAAACTTAATCTGCCGATGGATCAGACTGGGGTGACCAAGGGGTTAAGGTTACTAAAGCAACCTTTGCCATGGTATATTTGATCTTTGCCATGCCAACCTTTGCCATGGTATACCTTGCACAAAGTATAATGTCATCTACAGGTAAAAGAATTGTCTTTGAATTTCTGTTTAGCCGCATATATGCTGAACAAAAAGAAACAAACTGTTATGACAATGTTTTTAAGATGATGCAGCTGCTGCATCTAATGCCATGTACTACTGCTCCTTGTGAGTGTGGCATTTCAGCGATGAACCTCATAAAAACGAGTAATTGGGCACGTCTGGAAAGTGACACTTTAAATGACTTAATAATGATCAGATGCAATGACCCTTCAATTGAAGATTTTGTTCCTCAAACTGCTATTCAATTGTGGTGGGCAGATACATCTGATGGGAAGATCAGACACAGTACATATCAGTGGTAAAGTGTATCAACATTATTAGTGCCACTTTTTGCATATATATCCTAGCTTTCGTCTCTTTGTTCTAAATATTATTAAAGAAATTAGACATATGACTTCAATGGCTTCTCAAAAATAAATTATGTATGTGTAAATTAAGACAGTAAGAGTAATGATGTTACATCACTGAAAATCAACCATTTTGGAACAAAAGCATATGCAATATTTGCAGTCAATCTAATGATCCTATGCAGTAACTGCTCAGCATCTGTCTTTATGAAGTTAATGGGGAAGGGGTCTCTCATTAGAAAGAAAAAAAAACATTCACCCATTTAATTTCATAGAAACGTAAGTAGAGAAGTTACTGAATTATTATTTTTTTAAATTTTCATGGCCAGTCGATTTTGTCATTTGGCTAGTAAAATTTTTATTCTACTAGCCAATGTGGCAAGCCAATGTGTGCAATTTCAGCAGTTTTGCAAGGTCTGGATACATCTACTCTAGACATTGTGAAAGGTTACAGTACTAAAGTCCCTCCAGTTCTTCCGGCAGAATTTACACATACAATTAAGAATATGAAATGGGGAAAAACTCCAGGAGAAGATGGAATTACCATGGACATTATATAAGAAGCAAGTAGAGAAATTTAAACTAAAATCGCCCAAGTTTTCACTAGATGTCTCAATGAAGGGAAGATTCCTGAGGATTGGAACAATGCTACAATTATCCTGCTACATAAAAAAGGTGACATAGAGGATCTCAGGAACTACAGCCCCATCAGCCTGCTATCAGTGGTTTATAAAATCTTCACTAAGGTTCTTTCACATCGCTTGAAGGTAACACTGGACATGACTCAACCGAGAGAACAAGCTGGATTCAGGAGTGGCTACAGCACTATAGATCATGTCCACGTACTGAGAGAACTAATTGAAAGAGCGAGGGAATATGAACTTCCATTGTGCATGGCTTTTATTGATTATAAAAAGGTCTTTGATTATGTGAAACCATCAGTAGTAACAATGGCTTTGAAATCCTGCGGTATTAAAGATGCATACATTAGTATTATTAGTAACATCTATGAAAATGAAAGTGCAAAGGTTCAGTTATTTGAGGACACAGCACAAATAAAAATTGGAAAGGGAGTCAGACAAGGTGACACCCTGTCTCCCAAACTCTTGAATGCTACATTGCAAAATGTCTTTCAGTCACCAAACTGGGAAAACAAACAGATAAAGATTAATGGAGATTATTTAACTCAGCTTCATTTTGCTGATGATGTAGTCATTTTTACAACTGCCCATTCAGAACTGCAGAGTATAATCCAGGAATTTGCTGACAATGGGATTAAATATGAACTTTAGAAGACAAAACAGATGTGCAATGATTTTACAAGAAATGAAGATTTATATAGATTCATGTGGAAAAGCTGGAGATAACCGGTACTTACATTTACCTTGGACATCAGATATCAAACAAAGGTCACATTGATGAAGACATTAATCAACATATAAAACTTGGGTGGAGAGCTTTTGGAAGAAACAGTGCAATTTTTAAAAGCAATATGCCGTTATGTCTTAAAAGAAAACTTTAATCAATGCATTCTTCCAGTGCTTACATACGGAGCAGAGACATGGACCTTAACTAAAAGAGACATATGAAGACTGCAGACAACTGAAAGAAGCATGGTAAGAAGCATGCTTGGTGTAACCAGGAGAGATAAGAAGAGGAACTCATGGATAAGGAAAATGACAAGAGTGAAATGGCAATGGGCTGGACATATTGCCAGAAGAACAGACCACTGATGGACAACTGAAATTCTAGACTGGATTCCAAGGGACAGGAAAAGACCCAGAAGAAGACCACATGGAAGACGGGTGGATAATATTCGAAAGCATGAGGGAGTGACATGGAGGAGACTGACACAAGATAGACCATTGTGGAAGAAACTTGGGCAGACCTTCATCCAGCAGTGGTTGTTGTTGTTGATGATGATGATGATATACACTATATTGACAAAAGTCACCGGACACCTAGAAGAGAAACACAACATAGCATTTATTGACATACATTAGTACAGTCCATAATGCATGCACTGACCCTTTGAGACATGCTTTCGACAAGGTTTTGGAACACAGTGATAGGTATGTGCTTCCATTCAGTATATAATGCTGCCGCTAACTGTTGCTTAGTAGTAGGCCTTGGTTCCAAACTTCTTATGCAGTGCTCTAATTTATCCCATAGGTGCTCTATGGGATTAAGATCAGGGCTCTGTGTTGGCCAGTCCACACACAATAAGGAATTATCTTCAAACCACGCCATAACAGTCCTTGCTTTATGGCTCGGTGCATTATCCTGCTGGTACCAACAAGGCTCTGTTCCATAGTATTGCCACAGAGTTGGTAGGGCATAATTGTCCAGAATATTGAGGTAGATGTGCTGGTTAACAGTTTTGTCCACAATAACCAATGGGCCAGGACCGTACCACAAAAAACCCTCCCGCGCGAGTACACTGCCAGCTCAAAACTTGACCGTAGGAACAGTACACGGTGGTAAATAGCGTTCCCCTGGCTGCCGCCATTCCCACACATGGCCATCAGACTGATGGATCGTGTATCTGGATTCATCAGTCCATAGGACCCGTTTCCATTTATCTGCGGTCCATGATAAATGTTCTTTACACCATGCTAAACGACGAGTAGCATTCCGAGTGGAGATGAAAGGCTTATGAGTAGCCGCACGACCACAATAACCCATAGAATGAAGTTCTCTGCAAATGGTACATGTACATACTGAGGTTCCAGCATTTTTACTCACCTGTACACTGAGGTCCTGTGCAGTACTCTGTCAGTTAGCTATAACAACTCTCCTGAGGCTTCGACGTTCTCTATCACTGATTTTCTTTGGTCTGTCAGTACGTTTTGTGGCTTCAGGCACGCTACGTGTCTTCCACTTATTCAGTACATCTAAAACAGTTGACTTGGGTATGTTTAAAGGCCTCTGGGTTTCTCTTATGGACAACCCACTAATGTAACACCCAACAATCTTTCCTTTCTTAAAGTTAGTTCTTTCCCACCGCAAAATTTTCACTCAACCTCATAATGCGATATGATTGCGGTCAGCTGCAGGCTTGTTTTTATACCATTTGCAGCTGTACGGCACATCTTAACAACGCAGCAGATCCGTTCATTTGCTTTTGAAGGGGTGTCCAGTGACTTTTGTCAGTATAGTGTATATATAGTACTGCTTTTGCCAACTGCTTCAGAGTTGAGGCCTTCAGTACCCCATCAAATGGAACAAATGCAGTTGGCAGTCATGGCTCGCAGTCTCAGTAATGTTCAAATTACCCTCAAGGTATCTTCAACAGTGTGAATGACTTCCTTATCTTGCAATGTATGTATAGTTCATCCAACTGAAGAGAAAGCACTGTCCCCATTGTTGCTGCCAACAAAGGCCATTGTTATTCTTTAGTTGAATGGACTATATGACCGTGACTTTATTTCTGAATGTGATCAATTAACATCCTCTGAACATTTTGAGGAAGAAATGGCAATTTTACACTGTCATTGCTTATGAACTGGCAACGCATTATAAATGGACAACTGACAAAGTATTGCGCTAAAAACTGCACCAAAAACAAGTGCAAAAGTTTCAATCCCAGTTTTAATTTTATTGCAAGCAATAGTTTTTGTGCCCTCTCTAAAGCTGCACTTGGGGCAGCAGCCCTGCCCTAGTTACGCAGTTGGATCTGTCCTGGAATCATGGTATTGCTGTCCATAATTCCAGGAAAGCTGCCTATGAAATGCTTAGAGTTACCAGTGGTTGACTTCATTCTCAAATGCATTGCTCCACTTCATCCCGCAAATACTCAACTCGATTCACTGAACAGAGTGAGAGCACCATTTGAGAGTTGCCATTTTCCTGGAATGCTCCTCCAACCAGTTCTTCACGCAATGGGAGTGATGAGATGTAGTGCCTTGTTGAAAGAAAGCATCCTGCTATGAGAAATAGATTTCGATTAACAGGTATAAGTTGTTCAGCATGTCCGTTAACATAGTCTTATGTAGTGATTGTGGTCTCAGTATGTAAAAAAGGCCCCACAGTGGCCCTCTAAACATAACCCAGAACATTACACCACCTCCGCTGGCTTGTAACACCTGAACTTGACAGTTGGGGTTCGTGGTATACACCACACATACACACACTCTCCCTTTAGCATGTTGTAGTTGAAACTATGAATCATTTGACCAAGGTGCCAGTTATCAGTCTTCCAGGGTCCAGTGGCAGTGTTCCTTCACCCACAGTAGCCTCATAGCCCAATGACATGCTATTCATAAGAATACTCTATGTAGGTATTTGCTGCTGCAGCTCAGTCATACCATTGTATGTCAAATGGTCTTGCACCTTTTTAATAGTATTGCTTTTAAGTGAACTGTTGTTGAATGCTAATGCTATCTGTTCTGATGTTGCGATATAGGAGAGGTGGCTTGAACATCAAAGGCCTTATTTACAGCCACATTTTCCCCAGAGGCTGCTAGTTTTCATGCTGTTCTGGTACACATGTGCAATGGTCACAGTTTGTAATCCCTGATAATCTGCAGTTGTGGAGATTGAGCACCGTAACTTCCACTTGCTGACTATCTGTCCTCAATCTAAGGTGCTTAGGCCTCTGTATTTACCCATCACAACAGTAGCACATATGCAATACAACAGGTAGGCATCTGACCTATTTATAGCTCACAGGGATTTTTGGCTGTCTGCATTGTTGTGATGGGATAGGGCAGGTTTGTGGATGGTTGCAGTGTGTAGAATAAATAATGCTTTCTGTGTATACCATAAAACAAACCAGATGTATATTTGCATTTACTGGAAAGACATTAATCAGTCCATCTCCCAAGAGTGAATGAATGTCTTACCAGTGAAGCTGTTAATAACCTATGTTTAATTTGTTTATAACACAGCTGAACAAAGAAATCTTAGTTGAGTTGGAATTAACTTAATGAGACTTAGTGGGAGGGGGAAATAGGTGCATATAAATTTGAAATTAAGATTTCCCAATTTACCCTTCTATGGATTTGAATATGTTAATTGATTACACATGGGAAACCAAACTTCTAGTCTTTTTTTGTATTTCTATGTCATGTTTATTCATTGCATTCATTATGCACACTCAAAGAGGAAAATGTTTGTTATGGAAAACAAGGAATTTTATAATTCATATTTTTTACCGTTTTGTGTGAAATCCTAACTCAGCTAATGTTTTACAGCACCTGCCAACACTCCATGTGAGCCTGGTCAAGCTTGTGCCTGTTCATCCGATGCTGGCTGTGGAGGTGGTGAAATCTGTGGGACTGAGGGAGTCTGTCGAGGTATGGATTTTTGAACAAATAATTACAGATGGTTTGCCAATATTATAGACAATTGTGCTAAATGTATTTGAATTTCAGTATTCAAAACTTCATAAAAAAATTATCATATATTCATACAGCATTGCAAATGTCATCAAGCTGCTTAATTATTCACATGCTATTTAGACAATATAAATTTTGAGGTTACTCACCTTTATTCCCTAAATCATTTAGGAGGTTTTCACCTCTACACATTTCCAACACATATTTTGCTTATTTACATCGTGGTTCGAGGCCGCAACAACACCAAAAAAAAAAAAAAAAAAAAAAAAAAAAAATATATATCATTTTCAACTCACACAAACATCACTCCCCCTCCCTCTTTTCCTATGACCAAATTCAGATTCAAAATAATCCACCACAAATGTATATTTGTGGTGGATTATTTTGAATCTGAATTTGGTCATAGGGAAGAAAAGAGGGAGTGAGTGAGTGATGTTTGTGTGAGTTGAAAATGATTTTTTTTTTTTTTTTTTGGTATTGTTGCGGCCTCGAACCACGATGTAAATAAGAAAAATACGTGTTGGAAATGTGTAGAGGCGAAAACCTCCTAAATGATTTAGGGAATAAAGGTGAGTAACCTCAAAATTTATATTAAAAAAATTATGTTTTTATATTGTGTTACATGTACATAGTAATAAGTAGCTTAAACTTTTCTTAACCACTAGGCATAGAGGGGATTTCCAAGTTTTCAGAGGCTTATGAAATTTTTACCATTAAAGTTGTTGAAGAATTATCTTAGTGATTTCTTTATTTGTAGTCAAAATACAAAATTTCTAGAAAATTAAAATTTTTCTAGAAAGTTGAAATACTGGTGTCTCTTTTGGCACTGACCTTTGATTTTTGTTGTGAACAAGTACATCATAGTATTTAGCCTTTGCAGTTGATTATAAGCTTTAGCTAAGAATCACAAAATCATGATTTGTAAATTGTAGTGTCATTCTTTTTCCAATACCGAGGTGTTATGCTTTGTCTGAAGAACTAAAGAGTGTATTAATCTATAAATTTTAAGTAAATATGAGGTTATTTTTAATATATGTGATATTGGTATTGGCTGAACTACATGAGTTTAAAAGTCAAAATATGTTTGTAATTCCAAAAACAGTATCAAAAGGATTTCCACATTCTGAACAAAAGGATGAAAGCTCGAGAACACAATGATAAAGTAATGAATTTCTTCTTTTTTTTTAACTCTCAGGACTAAAAATATTGAACTACAAGCTGTATGTTAATCTAACCCTAATGGCAAGAACTGAAGAATTTGATCACAGTTAAATTTAAAACTTCATGGCTATCACACAAATTTGCAATTTTGTGGTGTAGAAATGCTTTTATTAATCATCAGTCACATGGCAAACACATCAGAAAACTTGGAAATTGATTTATGCTGGAGAAGGAATCAAACTTAAATAGACAGCAGTTGATGGCATTTATATGTGAAAGAATGATAATAAATATATGAACAAAAATATAGTTCCAAAAGGGACTTTAATTTCTCTCTCTGTATATCTTTAGAACAGATTGTTATATTAAGTATAATTTATTTCATCATTGCAGATCCTTGTGATGGTATCGTATGTGGACCAAATGCCAACTGCATCCGAGGAGCTTGTTTATGCCCTTCAGGAATGGTAGGAGAGCCAAGTCATGTTGGAATAGGGTGCTCACCACCAACACGTAAGCATGTGCAATCAGGAAATTTCCTCCATGTTTAAAAAAGCTGTGTAAACCTGTTTAAACTGTAATTTTTTCATAAATAATTTAAACAATTTAGCTATTCATAATGGTTATCCTTTTGTTTCAAATAAAAGAATAAAATATCAATTTTTTTAGATAATAATTAATTTAACAAATAAAGTGGTTAGTATCACTAGCCATTTAGTTTACATGACTATCTAAATAACACAATAGCTGTACTACTATTACATTAACTATTTCACAAGTTATAACATTTCTCGTGCTGAGTGCACACTTGCCATTCAATCCCTGCCACTGTATAATATCATCTAATTCAGTAAATTACCAGTCAATGAAATAAAGTTTCAGATATTGTATTGTGCACTTACCCACAAAGGCAAACTTTTAGAAGTATACTTGTAGGTCCAACTGCCTATTATATTCCTATAGGTTATTTAGCTAAATGTTAAGCTGACAAAGTTTGTTGAGTTATCTTTTAAAAGCACATGAGGTATTTAATACCAGTTCAAATGAATATGACAAAAGAAGTCCTCAAGAGTCTGAATTAAAAAACATCGAGAGATTAACCATCATTACCTAAATCATAAATCATGATCTATGATTTAGGTAATGATGGTTAATCTCTCGATGTTTTTTAATTCAGACTCTTGAGGACTTCTTTTGTCATATTCATTTGAACTGGTATTAAATACCTCATGTGCTTTTAAAAGATAACTCAACAAACTTTGTCAGCTTAACATTTAGCTAAATAACCTATAGGAATATAATAAGCAGTTGGACCTACAAGTATACTTCTAAAAGTTTGCCTTTGTGGGTAAGTGCACATTACAATATCTGAAACTTTATTTCATTGACTGGTAATTTACTGAATTAGATGATATTATACAGTGGTGGGGATTGAATGACAAGTGAGCACTCGGCACGAGAAATGTTATAACGTGTGAAACAGTTAATGTAATAGTAGTTCAGCTATTGTGTTATAATAATGAATTTTCTCTATAATTCTATGATTTTAACTATTATTAATTACATTTTAAAAATTCATTATTATATATTTTTCTCAAAGTATTTTTATCAACACTGTGTGAAAAGCTTCTTAACAACTAAATGATTTTATGATACAAAGAAAATAATACATTTACACAGTAATGTGTTCCTAGTAGCTGATGCATGGTAAAGGATGTTGTACTGCATGTCTTGTGTAAGGATACTCCTTTGTCTTGCAAGATGGTATGAAATGTGATCATAGTGTCCACATACTGTTAAATAGGGAATTCTATAAGATGGTTGTTTATTTTTTTTTCCTTGTTTTTCTTTTGACTTTCCTGAATCACAAATTAAAAATAGTCTCATTGTAGCCTAAAAGATGCAACCAATCTATTAACTATTGTATCATTAATTCATTTTTCTTATGTATCAGTCTGAATGAATCTTAAAAGTTTTTTAAAAATAAGATAATAAAATTAAAGTATTTATCTCCCATTTCCTTTGACCATTTTTTAAAATGTTTTATTTACGACTGTTGATTTTAAAATCATACGGTAAATTATCTAATCAGTACTTTATATTGTATACACAGTCCAATCAAAAAATTATGACCACCCCTGATGTAAGAAGGAACCATAAGCAGCCAGATGGTAAGTGTAGCAACATATGCAGATCGTGTAAGGCATTTAAAAGGACACGAACTCACAGATGGTATGCAGTTTTGCATGAAAATGAGAAAAGAATGTGACCTAACAGAGTTTGAAAAAAAGATGATTGTTGGCTACTGACTAAAGGATGGTAGCATTATAAAAATGGCTGATATTGTGGGCTGTTCACATGATGCAGTTAAAATGTTCTAGGAATGGAAGGAAACCAGCAAGACCTGCGGTAATGGGGGTAATAGTGGATGCTCACAAAGCATTGACAACTGTGGGCAGCAACAGCTACCTTGACTAGTGAGATCCAACAGACAGGTCACAGTAAAACAACTGGCCAGAGCATTTGATACAGTCACATCAAAGAGCATATTGCAGACTACAGTCCAACAAGCTCTGCTCTCTATGGGTCTATGGAGCTGCCATCAACTCAAGGTGCCTATGCTGATGGCTAGACATCTACAATAACGCATGAATTTGAGTCTGATAGGAGGCATTAGACCATCAAACAGTGGAAGAAAGTTGCCTTTTCAGATGAATCATGTTTTCTGCTTTTTTGTGTGGATGGTTGATGGAGAGTACAGTGAAACACCGTTGACAGAAATCATCCCAACACAATGCTCGAGAAGAAACAGGCAGGAGGTGGCAGTGTGCTCATGTGGGGAATGTTTTCATGGTAATCATTGGGATCAACCATCCCTCTCGGTTGCACAATGAACACTTCAAGCAGCCTACCCATTGTGGTGGATCAGGTGCTCTCATTCATGATGACTGTCTACCCGGATGGTATGGGTTACTTCCAGCAAGATAATGCCCCTTGCCATGTTGCTGTGCATGTGCAAAAATGGTTTGACGAGCATTCCAGTGAGTTTAACTTACTATTCTGGCCACCATATTTGCCAGACATCAATCCCATTGAACATCTGTGGGACTGTCTTGACCAATAGGTTCGACATATAGATCCATCACCAATGACATTTGAAAATCTGTTTCCTCCTGTTCTCTCTGAAGCTTTCACTTCGTTTCACTCTCTTCCCCTTCTCTGTGCCCCTCCTCCTCCTACTCTTGACCTCCTTGATGAACCTCTCTTCTGCTCTTCTCTCATCCACCCTCCTCACTCTCCTTTCTTCTTCTTTCCCTCCTGGCTCCACGCTGGGATCATACCAGTCTGGGCTCTTGTTAACCCCAATCTCACCTGGAGGCTCCTTTCCAATCTTTCTTCCTCTTCTGCTGCTGCCAACTACGCTCTTCTTTGCTCTTCTCTCATTTCTCTTTTCCCCTCTCTTGTTTCTCTTTCTGGTCTTCGCTCTGTCTCTGCTGCTCCTCTTCCACTCCCTTACTTCCTTTCCTTCCAGGGTGATCCCCTCCCTCTTCCTTATGTTTCTTTCAAACTCCTCTATTGCCTTCTCTACTCATCTTCCTCTCTTCTTTGCCCTATTCCATCTGTTCCTCCAGCCTCCCTTCCTGATGTTTGGTCTGCTTCTCTCTCCTCTCTCTCTTCCCCTCTTGAATTCAACTCACACTGGCATTTTCTTCATGATCGTTTTCCTGTTCCTTCGACGCTTTATGGCATGACTCTTCTCTCTTCACCTCACTGTTCTTTTTGCTCCCAATATGCTGATGTCGCTCATGTTTATCTGCAACGCCTGGTCCTCCTGCCTGTCCTCCATTCAGCGTTCCCCGCACGGCGATAACTGGTTTTCCAGTTATTTGGGGAGCGGCGCCCCCACGGCCCGAGCTAACCTTGTGACGGTTTCTATTGCCTCTGCGGCTTTGACGATTACATCACCGAAGGGACAGCTGTTCATCCAGCTGATGGGGGATGGCGTCCCCGCGGCACGAGCCGATTTTCTCTTATTGTTTTGCTTTTTTCGTCTTTTGTTCATATCTTGACATGTACCCGCCTCAGTTGTAGGCTGCTGAGGTTGTGATGAGGCGCCAGTTCCGGGTTTTGTTCCTCGTTCTCTTCCCTGTCTTTTCTCTTTTATGTTACATTTTCTGTTTTTCCGGAGCTGGTTAGCTTAGACCTACCTGCATGTTTGCCGTGTGCGGTGACCCGTACAGGTGGAAAAGGGGATGCTGGAGGCTGAGGTATCTGGGGGCCGGGTTGTAGTCGTCTCCTGATGCCAATACTCCTCTTTGCCCTCTGCTTCACCATAAACGGGAGGCTGGGAGCTAACCCACTCCTGGTCAGGAAGTCTGTGGCCGAGTGGTGTCCGGACTTCTAGCGGCTTGTCGTTCTGTTCGGCTGGGTGAGTTTGGGGGTAGGGTGGGCATGCCAAAGGGGTGTTCTCCGGGCACGGGAAAGTCTGGGTGCACGCAGAGCGTGTGTCTGCCCTACCAACTTGCTATATCCGCTGGCTATCCCTAGAGCCTTGTCCTGCGTCCTCTTGGGCTTGCGGACCTCCGGCTCTCCCTCGTTGGGCTCGGTAGTGGGTGGGGAGGTTGGCGGACGAATCTTTTTCTTCTCATGGCAAATCAAAGTGTTTCCCATGCTGTACCTTTGAAGCGCCGTGTGGAGGATGGGTCACCCTCCTCCACTAAGAAACTACTCAGTTCCAACTGTAATGCTCTGTTTCTTCTAATCCATTCTGTTGATCCTGCACAATCCCTCAGTTCGAAGAGTCCTTTTTGGATTAATAAGACTCTTCAGGCCGTTGCGGGCTCCCCAAAGAGTGTTAAGAAGCTCCCGTCAGGGGATCTTCTTGTGGAGACATCAAATCCACGCCACAGTGCCACCTTGCTGGTGACGACCGTTCTGCTGGACGTTCCAGTCCAAATATCGCCCCATGGTTTCCTCAATTCCTCTCGCGGTGTTATCAACTCCCGCGACCTGCTGGAATGCAGCGATGAGGAATTGCTGGAAGAACTTGGGGAACAACATGTCACTGGGGTTCGGCATATTCTTTTCCGGCGGGATGGGAAGTCTATTCCCTCCCGGAACATCGTGCTCACTTTTGACTCCCCTACCCTGCCTACTTCCATCAAGGCGGGGTACTTGCGGCTCGATGTTCGACCGTACATCCCGAACCCCTTGAGATGTTTCAAGTGCCAGCATTCCGGTCACTCCCAGCAGTCTTGCCGTAATGTAGCAAAGTGTGGTCGCTGTGGTTCCACAGAACACTCTTTGGCGGAATGCTCCGCTGAGGCGGATCATTGTGTAAATTGCGAGGGATCTCACCCGGCTTCTTCTAAGCAGTGCCCAAAGTGGATCGAGGAGCAGGCTATCCAACGCCTGAAGATGACCGAACATCTGCCTTATCCTGAAGCCAGACGGCGGATAGCTCCTCTACCAACAGGCCGGCGCTCCTATGCATCGGTTGTGGTCCAGAAGGCTGCTGTTGCGGTGCAGACTGAGGTGTCCATCCCCGCTCGGTGTCCTTATGTTTTTGAGGACATCGTTGCTGCCGGATTGGAGGCACTGAAGTCTTGCCGCATTGAATCCAAGGCGCCATTAACATCGACGCCTAAAACATCCTCTGTGCAGAAAACATTCTCTGCCAGCACTGGGACCCAGTCCCAGGGCGCACCTAAGAAGAGGCCGGAAAAGGTGAAATCAGGATCCTCCCCCTCGAAACAGAGCAAGAAACCACCAAAACCCCCGGTTGCGCAGCCCTGTGTGGGTAAGCACAGCCCTGTGTTGCCTCCGGACATTGCGGATGGTCAGGAGCTGATGGACGACTCGGAGACATTCTAGTCGTCTGTCATTTTCGTTTTTCATCCTTTTCTTTTTCATAATAGCTACACTCATTCAGTGGAATTGCCGAGGTCTGCGACCGCGAATTGATGATCTGAAAGGTTTACTGTCTTCGCACACACCTGTGTGCGTTTGCCTCCAGGAGACAAAGCTTCGAACAACGGACACTTTTCCGCTGCGGAGATATTCAATTTTCCGCAAGGATCACGAGGACGGTGTTATCGCCTGCGGAGGAGTGGCCGTTGTTGTTCCTCATGGTATTCCTGTCACTGCAGTTGCCCTTCGGACGACTTTGCAGGCAGTGGCAGTGAGGCTATCTGTGAACACTCTGTGCACGGTGTGTTCCATCTACATACCGCCAAATGAAGCTGTAAGCCTCTCGGATCTGGAAGATTTAGTTGACTAGCTGCCGCCTCCTTTCTTCATCTTAGGAGATTTCAATGCACACAATCCGTTGTGGGGTTCTACCGCTCGTGACTCCAGGGGCCGTGTTGTTGAGTCCCTTCTCTCCAACACGTCCCTCTGTCTCCACAACACCGGGGCAGTCACTTATTTTCATGAACCCACCCGCTCGTACTCAGCCATTGATCTGTCCTTGAGTTCGCCATCCTTCTATCCTGACTGGTCCTGGAGCGTGTCTGATGATCCCCTTGGCAGTGATCACTTTCCCATCTTTCTCCGTCTAGCAGGTGACGGGTACCGTCATCCTACTCGCCCTGCTAGATGGGCTATCGATCATGCCAAGTGGGACTCCTTCACGGCTTCAGCGACCATTACTCCAGACATGGTGACCTCGGGTACGATCGATGAAGCTGTTGCGGCGGTAACGGATTGTATTGTGCAAGCGGCAGACTTTACCATCCCTAAGTCTTCAACTAAACTTCCACGTTGTCCGCGACCTTGATGGAATTCCACTTGCAAGGCAGCTCGTCAGGCCCAACATCGGGCTTGGGGTAGGTTTCGTCGGTACCCCACCGACGCGAACCTACTTGCTTTCAAGAGAGCCAAATCTTACGCGCGTTTGGTACGTCGTCGTAGCCAACGGGAATCTTGGATACGATACGTATCCGGGATTAACACCACTACCAGCTCTAAGATCGTTTGGGACAGGATCCGCAAGATTCGGGGTAAGTACCCTTCTGGGGAAATCTCAATTCTTGAGAGTGGTGGAGGAACGGTTGCTGACGCTCAGGGTATTGCTGACTGTCTGGGTGCTGCATTTTCTTCGGTGTCCAGCAGCCGCAATTGCGCTGCTTCGTTCCGGCAGGTACAGCCGCGGCTTGAACGGTTCATGGTTTCCTTTGGACCGTTTTCCGCTACCGATTATAACAGTCCGCTGACTGCCGTCGAACTGAAGATTGCCCTGAATCGGTCCGGCCGAACATCTGTCGGACCGGATAACATCCATTATGAAATGCTGAAGCACCTTTCTCCGCCCTCTCTTGAATGTCTGCTGGTCCTGTTTAACAGGATCTGGCACGAGCGTGATTTTCCCGAATCTTGGCGCACTGCCATTGTCGTTCCTGTTCTCAAACCTGGTAAAGATCCCGCTAACCCGTTGAACTATCGACCAATTGCTATGATGAGCTGCCTCTGCAAAGTTCTAGAGCGCATCATCAATTTTTGTTTAGTTTTTTATTTGGAATCACGTCACATTCTTTCACCTCATCAGAGTGGATTTCGGAAATTCCATTCCACCTCAGATCATCATCTACGCCTTGAGACATCTGTCAGAGAGGCGTTTGTCCGGCGTCAGCACATGGTCTCCGTGTTCTTCGATATGGAGAAAGCTTACGACCGCACCTGGAGATACGGCATTCTCCGTGATCTGCACGAGTGCGGATTGCGGGGAAACTTGCCATCTTTCATCGCCGGATTTCTCCAGGACCGGAGTTTCCGTGTGCGCGTCGGGTCGACCCTCTCTGCGTTCTACCCACAAGAGCAGGGTGTCCCTCAAGGCTCCATTCTTTCTGTGACATTGTTCATCCTTCATGTAAATCATATTTTCACTCTACTTCCTCCGTCGGTTCGTGGCTCCATGTATGTGGATGATCTGCAGATTTCTTGCGCATCTGTCAACATGCGCACTATTGAGCGGCAGCTGCAGTCGGCCATTAATAAGATCTCTACCTGGGCCTCCCACAATGGATTTGGCTTCTCGACCCAGAAGACCGTTTGCGTGCATTTTTGCCGCAAACGGGGTCTTCACCCGGACCCCAGCCTCCGTCTGGGGTGTTCTACTATCCCTGTGGTGTCAGAAGTGAAGTTCCTTGGGCTAACTTTTGACCGAGCACTCACCTTCCGACCTCACATCCAGTCTTTGAAGGTGAAGTGCACGAAGTCATTGGGTATCCTCAAGGTCCTCTCTCAAACATCTTGGGGGCTGACAGGTGCTCAATGCTTTGCATTTACCATTCCCTGATTCGGTCAAAGTTAGACTTCGGTTGCATAACGTACGGTTCGGCACGTCCTTCCGTGTTGCGGCCTCTGGATCCTGTCCATCACCAGGCTCTGCGGCTATGCACTGGTGCTTTTCGTACCTCTCCCGTGCATAGCCTGTATGTCGAGGCCCACGAACCGCCGTTGTGCATCCGACGTAAGCAGCTGTCTCTTCAATTCTTCACCAAGTTGAAGTCTCTTCCTGATCATCCACTGCATGGTTCCATTTTCCAACCACAATGTGTCCGCCTATTCTCACACCGGCCTTCCTGTGTTCCGACGTTTGGGATTTGGTTGTCGACCTTAGTGCGCGATGCTGGTCTAGACTTGTCAATGATCGGTTTGACCCGGTTCTACAATGAACCGCCTTGGCAGCCGGTTCAAGCAACGGCTGACCTTTCCCTTTGTGTGTGGCCAAAGTCTTCCACTCCTGCTCTGGTGTACCAGCAGCTCTTTGCCGAGAAACAGTCTCTCTTCCCGGATTTCGTGCCTGTGTTTACTGACGGGTCGAAATCCGGAGAGGTTGTTGGATCCGCATTCGTGTGTGGCAATGCCTCCCATGCTGAGAGGCTTCCGCCTGCATCCACTGTCTTTTCGGCGGAGATGCGTGCGGTACACCTCGCTTTGTGTCACATACAGTCTAGATCTCATCGTCGCGCTATGATTTGCTCCGATTCCCAGTCCGTCATCCAAGTCCTTTCTTCTCCAGAGGACACGGACTCACCTGTCATCCGTGATGTCCGTCGTTTTCTTGGAACTTTGGAAGGTGCTGGATTCGTGGTCCGATTCTGTTGGGTTCCTGGCCATGTTGGGATCTGGGGTAACGAGCTGGCAGATCTTTCTGCCAGGTCTGTTTCCTCCTTGTTGCCAGCTCGGCTGCCACTGTCTTTCCGCGATTTTAGACCTTTGATCCGGACTTTTCTCCTGGACGAGTGGCAGTCCCTGTGGTCTCAGCAGGGCAGCAATAAGCTGCATTCTATCAAACCACAGATCGGACTATGGAAGTCTAGTTTGCGGACGAACCGTCGTGAGGAAGTTGTTCTTGCACGTCTCCGCATTGGGCACTGTCGTTTTACTCACCGCTTTTTGCTGTGTGGCGACAGTGCCCCGATGTGTGAGGCGTGCCACTGTCGTCTCACTGTCCTTCATGTTTTATGTACTTGTGTTCGGTTTTGTGATCGTTTTCGTCATTTTCACTCTCATCTGTTGGACGAAGGAGCAGCTACGCTGCAAATTATTATTGGCGAAGCCTGCGACACGAATGCAGTGTTTTCGTTTTTACGAGAGATTGACTTTTTTAAACTGATCTAGATTTTACCTTGTTCACTCTCATGTTTCATTTTTACCACATCAGCCTGTTTTTAACCTTGTGTACGTTTTTTATTGATTATGTTTTATTTTGATTTCTTTTGTTTGGCGCTCTTTGGCCAACCACGGCCCTTGCGCCATTAACATCTATCAACCAACCAACCAACCATTCAGCGTTCACCATTGCTAACTGTATCTTCTCTACCGACCTGCCGTTTGATACCTATCATCTGCTCTTTTGTGCCGTACATCCTCCTGTGTGTCTTCCACCAGCGTTTTTTTTGTCTTTGTGCTAATTAAGCATGTCGTCTATGTGCTTCATCAATGCCTCTGTGCTGTTTCTGCGCATCCTTCTCTCCTGCAGGCTGGTGAATCTACAGTTGCACTTCTGGGCCCATCTTATGGCTTGTCTTCACTTGGATTACTCGACTGCTGTGATGTCCTCCTGCCTCGACTCCTTCTGTGCTATGTGATCCCAGGACTCTGGGTGGTTCCAGGTCTGTGGTGCGACTCCTTGTTTCATTCCTTGATGTGTTTTTCCCACTGCTCTGATGAGCTTGCTCTGACTTTCTCACTTGCTGAACTCTACCTCCCTGCCTGACCTTTAACCTGCTGGTGGGCTTATACTGATTTTAATTGTATTATATCTTATTTTCAGCTAGTGTTCTATCTCTCATTGTATTTACCATCATCATCTGTTATCGCCTGTTCTTTTGAGACACCATTGTTTTGTGTCTCTGTACTCACTCCTTTCTGTTAATAAAGTGAATTTTGACCTCTTGATGATCTGTGAGAAGCTCTGGTGTCTGCATGGATTAGCATCCCTACAGAAATGTTCAGGGGCATGAGGAGGTCATATGTCATACTAATAGGTGGTCATAATTTTTTGACTAGACTTTGTACATGTTACTCAGCAAAAAAAATAACTGAGTTTTAATGAGAACGACAAAACACTGTTTAAAATTTTGAATATATGTTATTCAAAAAATGAAACTTTATTGTTGATATTTCAGCTTCAACACCACCTGTTTTTGAGCCCAATCAATGTGAAGATGACACTGGTTGTGATAGCAGTAATGCATGTGTGGCAGATTCTGAGGGAGTTCGCCAGTGCGTCGGTAAGAGCCATGTTTATGCATATGTGTAAATGCATTTATGAAAGCAAAATAAAATTAAAAGCTAACTTCTGTGTTTCCATTATGAGTTAATATTAGAACATTTTGACTAATTTGAATAACCTTACTTTCTGGAAGAGCTTCATCAACAAATGAATGTGTGGAGATCAAGGAATATGACTGTTATCATTTTATTTATAGCAGATAAAGCATCCAGACTGATGCAAATTGTGTTTACCTTTAGTTTTTTCAGGAGACTCCCAACAAGCTTTTATCTGGTAACTTGATATTGTATTTCCAAATATTTGCAAGTAAATGATTCTTAATTATACATTATGGATAAACTAATTTTAATCATTGGCTTAGATAAACAAGAGTTAATTATTTTGTATGAAACTCCAGTAAATCCAACAATTCAAATTAATTCATCAATTATATGTGGTAAGGCTAACAGCAAATAAGACATGTATCCCCCCTCCCCAATTTAAAAAACTGAAGTGCAAAAGCAAGCCTGTAGTGGGGGTAGCTAATATGAATGGGGGCTTTAATACAGTTACTGCAAAGTTCAAAGAGAGAGGACCAAGAGCTTCAGACATACACTGTCTTGCTCATCTTTTAGATTTGGCAAAGATGTGTTTTTGTGAGGAAGTAAAACCACTGTGAAATGCTGTCAATATAGTGAACTCATTATACATGTATAACATTGTTCATGAATCAGCAAAAAGACATTTAGTGTTTTTAAAAAATTGGAAGAAGTGCATGGACTTGATGTTCAGAAAACTTAGCAGTATGTCAAAACATGCTGGTCTGTTTGTCATCTTGTATTATTAGCAGAGATTGAAAAATTCCCCTAGGTAATCTATACATTAGAAGTTGTATTGTGCATGAAGATCGTAAGTGAAGCAGATAGTTTACAGAAACATCTTAAATTTTGAGTTTATTTTCAGTTTGAAATTCCTTCATCATGAACTCAGTCTCACAGACAAAATGTCTAAGGACCACGGCTGGCTCAAGCCAGTAAGCAAGACAAAAGTAAGACATTGGAATGTCTTCTCTGGCAGGACACCTTTGACAATGCAACTCTTGTGAAATTTTAAATGCTGAATAGCCTGCATGGGAAAACAAAATATTTCTATGGCTTCTTTAGCTTTATTTCATTTTATAGCCAAAAACGTGGGATGATTTATACGTAAAAGCAGAACTGACCAATTTACAAAGGGTGAGTCGAAAGTTTTGCAATATTTGTATAAACGCATGTGCTGTGGCAGGTATGTCACGTGTTTAAACTAGAAATTAGTTCAAGTTGCACACTGCAGTCAGTCAAAAGGGATGTAAAGTGGTTGTCATTACTGTGAACAGCATTGCATGTTGTTGTTCTGTCTGTGGCTACGATGCCTAAAAGATGAACAGCCACAACCGGTTAATTAGGGAACTTTTGCTTTACAAGTTTGAACTCAGCTATAATGCCGCTCAAGCAGCACAAATCATTTGTCATGCGAAAGGGGAAGGTTCCGTGGACCACAGCACTTCAACCAGATGGTTCAAGAAATTTCGCTCAGGTGACAGAAACCTTGACGATCAGTCATGGTCAGGTAGGCAGTGAACGGTGGATTCGGTGGCCATGCGCCAGGCCGTAGAGGCAAATCCGACAACCAGCACTCGGAGATTATCAGGCGAGCTGAGCATATCACAGATCACCATGGTTCATCACCTTCAGGACCTCAGCAAGGTCTACAGGAGCTGCTGTATTGTCCCTCATGAACTAATGCCAGCTGAAGCAAACAGCCGAGCGGAAGTGTGCTTAAAACTCCTAGAAAACCCATGTAATGTACATTTCATCAAGAGAATTGCTATGTGTGATAAAAAGTGGGTCTATTTCCATAATCCTAACACACAACGACAGTAGTTGAGTCCAGGCCAGCTTCCTGAGCCTGTTGCCAGACGTGGGCACTTCAAGCACAAGGTGATGCTCTGCATCTGGTTGAATTTTGAGGGGATAATCCATTACGAATTTGTTCCAGATGGTCGGGCCACCAACGCCATTCTGTACTCTGGACAGCTGGAGTGGATATATGCCATTTTGAAGGAGATGTACCCAGCACTGGTAAACAGAAAGCTCGCTTTCCTACAGCAGGACAACGCTTGGCCTCATACCACGCGAACAACCCTGGCAAAAATCCAGGAACTTGAGGGCGTCGAAGTGATGCCACACCCAGCATATAGTCCGAACCTTGCCCCATTGGATTATTATTCCGGTCCATGGCCCACATCCTTCGCAGGCGGCACTTCAACAACCAGGAGGAGGTGGAAGCTGGGGTGAAGCAGTTGTTTGCCTTGAAGGACAAGAACTGGTACCACCGTGGAATCAAAGAACTGGCGGTTCTTCATTATTATTAACTGGCAGACAGGTGGCCTATACCTTAAATGCTAGTAAGCTTTTGTCCTAAAGGTACGTATGAAAACATAAAGTGATCCAAATATTGCAAAACTTTTTACTTACCCTCTGTATTTTGCCCCCCTCTTTGGCTACAGGCTATCTTGCTTTGTTGCAAGATAGCCTGTAGCCAAAGAAACAAATAAACAGAATAAACTCTGAAAATGGATGTGAATAAACTCTGTCAATGGATCTTTTTTCCCTTTCACTTCTTACTTTTTCACAGGAAACAAAACATAGAGTTTATTTGTGAAGCCCCATCTCCCAAAGTTTCATATTTCCTATTAAATAAAGGAAACAACTGTTAAGAGGAACAGTTAAAGGTGGGGCAGAATTTTGCTCTCTAAAAATTTTATGAAGCACTATATTTTTTTCACGTGAATAAAATGTAGAGGACATTGGGAAATTGCTTGGGTATTTTTATTTCTGTATTCTGAGTAGAGAGAAACATCAGGGATGTCAATGTGGTTGGATGAATCTAGTACACCCAATAATTTTATGAGGGGAGGGGTAGTTCCTATTCAATATTTTTATAACTCTAATGAAATCTCCATTCACCCCATGACAGTTCGTGTGACTAAATGCTCAAAATATACTAAAAACATCTTATGTCTAAATTATTGGAAATGGAATGGGGCAGAACAGCCAAATACATTTGTGTATGTTAAATTTGAAAGCAATATGTAAATTTCCTCCAGCAAAAAGTTCACAAAGGGGTGCCAAAGTGCCACTTAGCATCAGTGTGCAAACATGCCTTGAGCCAGCATTACTAAGGACTTCCATAGTTAAATGTTAGATATTTTGTCCTTATTTTCAAGAGTAGAGCAGTAATCCATTGTTTTTTCTTCTGAAAAAAATTTGGAATTTTTTTATGCTGCTTTGGAATGAAATTGAGGAGCTCTGCAAAAAACATAACTCCAGATACCATGATACTGAAAAACCATATCCTCAACTGAGAAGAATAGTGTAAAAAAACAACTGAATTATGGAAATTTGGGAAAAGCATTTCCTGCTACTTCAGCTAAATAAGAATACAAAATCAATATTTATTACTGAGAATTGGATGCCATTCTAGTGAACTGAAAACAGCGATTTGCAGAAAATGACTACAGCAAAATCGAACACATCACAGATCTGTTCTTTAAGCAGATGGAACCTCTGAATGAAGCATCAGCAAAACATATTCAAAAATTTTACAAAACAAACACAAGTGTCATCCCACAACTTTGATTTTACCAGAGATATGCAGCTCAACTACAACATTCCTATTAGCCTTTTTTATTGGACTTTGCTGTTTGTTTATGCAGCACCACTTACCTAATAATTCTCGTTACTTTTTAGAACTTTATGAAATTGCCTTATTGCCAGGGCTGAAGACCTACCTTCATAGCACTATAGGATAAAATAGACTCAGTGGCCTAATACTAATGGTTATTGAACAGCAGACACCCGTGAAGCTAATACAGCCTGAAGAAATTTACAAATTTGTCTAGACATTTGCATTGTTGGCCAAGATAAGGATGTCTTTACTAAATTTGTGTAAATTCTCACCTATATATGTTGTAATCAATTGCAAATGTGCAATTTGTGAGGTAAGTTATATATAAAGTAAGAATCATAGGTGAAACTAGGACTGCCTATATAAGGCTCTTTTTTTCTTTTTTTTTTTTTTCTTTTTTTTTTCTTTTTGTAATTTTCACCCATTATATTCCATTATTCCAACAACATTACTAGAAAATTTCTTTTAAAAATGTTTTTCAAGTGGGTAATGTTCCCATGTAAATAATATTTGATTAACTACCAATAAAAATGAAATGCATTACTTTTTTAAAAGGTAGGAAAGTCTAGTAGTAGTGTGCAGTAAACCAGCAATGCAGATATATTTTATCTTCAATGTGCATTCATTTCATACTTTTGGAGAAGTTGAGGTCGGATATTTAAGTATGGAGAAAGGGTAGTACCAAAGTGTTGCGTTAAATGTTTCTGGAGACTAAAAATGTAAATGACTTTTCTGTTTTATTGGCATAACAAAGTACAAACTCGTGAAAGCTGTTGCAATTCTTTGTAAATCTTTGTTTGGTCTATGCATGTATTTTGTTTCTGCTGTAGCTACTTCAAACAAGAAGCATACTACCAAAAGTCAGAACTGCAGAGTGACCATGCTTATTATATTGAATAATTGTTTTACTATCAGAATGCAACGCTGCAAAATGTATGTTACATTATTCACAACAGTTATAACACATCATATTGTGCTAGTAAGTTATGCATATATAAGTTAATCTTTAATCATTTAGTTCTAATGATGTTTTTCATCATCAGATGACTGGATGAGGTGCTCCAGAAAGAACTGGTTTTTCTTATCCTCATTAGGGTAAATCAATACATGCTTGGCACACCTCATAGTTTTTCCTATTATAGGCATGAAAACACCCAATTTTATGACATTTATAGAAAAACTTTTGGGAGGGCTTGAATAAGTGTAAACTGATGCTTTTCATTTTCAGACCTATGCATATCCTGAAAAGAAAAGCATCAGTTTACACTTATTCAAGTCCTCCCCAAAATTTCAGCTATCCTACGCCTATGATAACACATGCACTTTCGTAGACTGGAATGGTAGTTGATAATATTTGGTTAATCTGTAGAGGGATTAATATTCCATCATTCTGTTTCATAACTGATGTGCTGAAATCTGTACAGTTGGAAACATTTGGTTCTTCAGTTCTTATAACAATCAAGCATATTGTCTTTCTTTGAGATGGGAAAGGGCAGTTGATCAATAAATATCAATGTGTATCTTTAGTTAAACACAACTGTTAAGTCTTGTCATTGGTTCTTACAGGAAAAACAAATAGCAACATTAAAACAATTGGGAAACACTTAGATACACTATCATTAGTGTATTCAGTACACCCGGAATATACTGGTATTGTCTTTTCAGTCCTATAATGCTTCTGATATTACAACATTCAAGAGACAAGACCTGAAATATTTGCAATTTCATTGGGTTAGTGCAGACGAAATGTCCAAAACAAACATTCCACATTGAAACCCTCATAAAAATAGGAAGCACCTACCCTCCTAGTCAAAGAAGTTCCTGCCTGTATCAACACACTTCTGCTACCGGATCATGGGGCTGTGGATCCCATGGTGATTCAACTCTGGAGTCTGTGAGGTAAAGAAGGTGGCAATAGCCTGACACACAGCTTGGTCAGTGGGGAAGGTCTTCTCAGCCAGGAAATGGTACGGATGCCAGAAGATGTGATAATCCATGGGTGTGAGGTCTGGGGAATATGCAAAATGTGGCAGAGTTTTCTAATCTAATTGGTGAATTTGTTGGATGGTTCTTTGGGAGAAATGTGGGCAAGAGTTGTCATGCAATAGAAGGATCCCATGCCTGTTGTCTAAAACTAGCTACTTGGTGCTGAGCTTTTTGTCCATATGCTGCTTTTTAGCACAGTAGCAGTTTGAATGTATGGTCTCACCTGGTCAGAGAAATGAATGATGTATTAAGCCGATTGCAGAGCACTATATAAAAACCAGCACTTTCTGCAGGTGTAGGGGTGGCTTTGGACAGTATTTAAGTGGCTCCATGGCATCCAACCACTGTGCTGATCACTTACAATTGTTGTAGAGAACCCACTTTTCATTGCAGGTTATGATTTAATGCAGAAATTCCTCCTGTCTGTGCTTGGCAAGGAGGGAAATGTACATCTCCAGATGATATGTCTTATTGACCAATATTCATTCGTGTGGCACCCAGACATCCAGATTCTTCACCTTCCCTAGGGCCACCAGGCAATGGACAACTATTGAATGATGCACAGGGACCTTTGCTGTGATCTTATGAACACTTTGCCATGGGTCAGCTTCCATGATATTCTTCAGCTCCTCATCTGTTACTGCCTATAATGGACAAGCACGAGTAACATTTGCAAGGGATGTCTTCTGCTTGTAATTTTGCAAACCGTTGATGTATCATGTGTTCATTCACAGTATCCTGCCCAAATGCTGCATTAATGTTTCAGGCTGCCATACCCATGGAATGTCCAAGCTTCAACTTATACAGAAAAGTTTCCACGGAACTGGCCTGTCTTCATGGCCCAGTTTCACCAAAGCCTGTGCACTCATAGTTGAAACTTGTCATGAAATGAAGCACGCAACATGTACACCATATATATACCGACTTTGTGACATATGCCATCTAACATTGCTGGACGACACCATTCCAACAGATCAAATATGTACATCCACTAAAATGGGATATTTCATCTGCACCAATGTTAAATAAGCAAAGCCACATTAACTACAAGAAATTGTGTTCTGCTTTTTTACTGATGTATTACATTCAGACTAGTTAACTTTTTATGGGATTTATCTAGGTAAATTCTTAAAATTTCTGCAAATTTTCGGAGAGAAATCCTCTCCTTCGTCAGGCAGTCTTTCGTTCAATCTCTGTCACGATCTTTGGTTACGGTTAGCCTTGACGGTTACGGCGATTTTGCAAAATGTTTTGCCAGATGTTAGGCAGTGAAAACCCCTTACAGTCATTAATGATGAAGTTCTGGTATTTTCCAATTTCAAGTACCTCTTTCAATTTTCGCTTCAGAAAGTTGAATACAGTCAAAGAGTCCCAGTCCATGCGGTGTACGGTTTCTCTAACGTGTCTGTCTGATCCTGTTTTGTTTGAACATTTTTTTATTGCTGCCTTGTGTTCCATGATACGAGTTTCCAGCCTACGACCTGTTTCTCCTATGTAGTATTTTCCACAGCTGCAGGTTACTTTATAAATTACTCCTTGCATTTTTAACAAGTTTTCTTCTTTTTGAATCAAGCTAGATAAATCCAAAAAAAAAAGTTAACTAGTCTGATTATAATAATCTAGGAAGCCACATAACAAAGATGAGTTTGATTTACTGATGTATTATTATAAAGTACAAATTCTGATCTACAAGAAAATGTACTTACACATAATAAGTAAGTTCTTTTGTTATCCTTTTACTGAGGATTATAAGTCCTGGATTATTTATCTTATAGATTCAAATTCATGCCATTAGTAATGGTACTAGCCATGAAGTTTATAATCGTAGCCAAGGATTTATAATCGTTTGTTCATTCAGTTCATTGTGTTCATGAAGTTTTGAGAACTGTTACATGTTATTGCTTAACTTTATTATTACACATTTCTTAATGAAAGCATATATTTGCATATTACAAGGAATTTTGAGGGATGATGTTAAATTCATTGAGCATATGGTAATCCAAAGTGCATTATATTTTAAAACAGAAATATTTTCAAGAACTATCATTCATGTAGAGAACACTCAGGCATAAATTTAGAGATGCCACTTTCATTCCCATTCCACAGCATATTATTTTATGAGAGTTTCTCCTTATGGATGTTTGGTGCTAACAGTATTTCTGAACCAACACAACAGTAATAATATTGATTGTGAGGAAGCTTTGTTCTTGAAGATCTTATATAGATTTAAAATTTAATATTTAGCATGTAGGAAAATAAATGCTATTTTGAAATGTTATATTTAATAAATAATGTTTTTTATTTAGATATTTGCAAAACTGCTACTGTAGTGTGTGGTAGGAATGCCATTTGTAGAGGACATAATCAAAAGGCTATGTGTGTGTGTCCATCTGACATGGTTGGTGATCCTAGTGATCTTATTCAGGGATGTCAACGTAAGTAAATATTTTTTACCATGAGTTCTAGTTAAGATTTTCTGAATTCATGATATTAAAATATGTGTGTTGTTCACATTAACCTCTGTAATAATGTAATACAGAGTAATTATGAAAAATGCTTCTAAAGAATAAAGCGCATTGTTGAAAAACAAATCATTTTTCTTTTAATTTGATTATGAAAGTTAAAGCCTAAAGTGCATAGCTGTAATGATGGTATTATTTCCCCTTTTTTTAATGGTGGTCTACATTCAAGTAATATCTCAACCACTGCATGAAATTAACTCAATATAAGTATAATGCAGATATTCATTTACAGTTCTATTAGGATATTCAGCATGTTTATTGAAAAGATTGAATTCCTTAATTCTGGTGAATCTTCTCACTTCGAACAAAGATTTATCATTTACGGTGGCATTACATCTCTGTAGTATACAGTAGAGATCAGGTATCTGGATTAATCCATCCCAGTGATATTTTAAATAATAAAATAGTAAAAAATACTGTATAAAAATATGTATTAATTGAAATGACGTAAATATTATGTAATACCATGTATAGAAAGAAAAATTTTTAGATCACACACACTGTCTTTTTTTCAAATATGGATTACATATTTCTTTTACTATACGCTGTATATATCCATTCCCTGAAGACATTTTATTGCTGATAATGTGCTAAGTCACTAGTAATATGCAAATATTTTGATAGCATTCTATAATTCTATAGAACTAAATATAAAAAAGTAACGGTTCTTAGTTGTTTAAAGAAACACTGTCTTTTTACTATGCAGCTAAATCATGCATTTTTTATAGCAAAAGCACTGAACATTATAATGTTTCTTCAGCATTTCTAACTATGTCTCTGCTAGATCTAGGCATTTAAAGGTGGGGGTATCTATTGGCTCATCATTCTTCACTGACATCCATGATTTTTTTCTGTCCGTTCTTCTTTTTCACCTTGGACACCTCCATTGATTTCATCTTCAGCTAACATTTGATAACTAGATTTGCTATCATCACAATTCATTCACTCCCTGATATTTAGTTCTTCACACTTTCAAGAACCTGATATATCATTAAGTTTTAATAATGTATCTTTAACTACTGTACTTCTTCTGACCATATCTTCTTTGTTTCCCAGAACGAATACAGAATGAGGATAAATATTTTCTCTTATGCCTTCTAAGATGTAAAGCTTGTTGTTACTAGTATAAGTTCATAAAATTAATTTGTTATGATTAATGAAAGAATACTTTGAGAGGAGCTGCAAAGTAAATTTAACTTGAATTTTATATAAGGTACTTCATATAAGTAACACATTACCATTACGAATTTGTGAAACATCTAACCCATTCTTGTCTGTAGAAATTATTATAAATGCTATTATAAAACATGACAATAACTGTCATTATCTCAGTATTTCAATTAAAAAAATTATTTTCCTAAATTATCATCTTGAGCATATCTTTGTTTCTATGTTGCACCTTCTTATCAACATCAGTCTCACTCATTGTCTTCATTGTCTCACTGTTATTGTTAACACTGCAGGAGTCCTTAGGAATTACTCATTTGTAGTAGGAAACGATAGGATAAAAAGACCAAAGTTGTAGCCTAAATAGTAATACAGCATGTGCGTGCCCTTACCCATGTCTAACAACAATAACCAAATACTTAATAATTTAGCCACTAAATTAGTGTGTGAATTACACCTTTGTTCTTTACAACCCACCATTTTCCACTCCTTCTGCAAGATTGTCAGTTCCTTATTCAAGTGGAAACATTGTTGACAATCTTTTTCCACTCAGTTCTGTTTTGTGTTTCAAATATTTGCAATGCTAACCTCCTCCTACTGTGAAACTGTGAACAACTGCAGTGAGACAACAAATCAAATTGGTATGACTAGTGCCTAACAAGGTATTCCAACATGAAAGGGAAAAGGTACCTGCAGCATGATATTTTAGCAGTGATGTTTTTTTACATAAAAGTAACTAATGCTGAGCATGGCTTTTTTTTATATTATTGTAAATAATCCTATTTATTAATAATAACATTCTGTGTTTAACAAAACCTTAATAATAGTATGTTATGTCATCATCATCATCATTGTCAACCACTATATGATCAAAGCATCAAGACACTATTTTTGAGTAGTGGATTTGTCCATATATGTGACAGCCATGGCCAATACAGGTATAAAAAGATATAGGTGGCCTGGCAAATTGGCCTGGCAAACATCATAGATAAGCATGAACATTAGAGTGGGTTGTACAGCAGAGCTCAGTGACTTTTAGTATGGCACAGTCATAGGATGCCACTGCAGGAACAAGTCAGTTTGGGAAATTTCTGCCTTGCTGCAACTGCCCTGGCCAACTGTAAGGGATGTTATTATGAAGTGGAAATGCCTAGGAGCAACAACAGCATAATTAGGACCTGGTTGGCCTCATAAAATGATAGAGTGGGACCTCTGAGTGCTAAAGTGGATGGTGCAACAAAATCACCTGTCCTCGGTTGCAACACTCACCACCAATTTACAAAATGCTTCCAGATGCAATGCCAGCTCCCTAATGGTTCATCAAGAGCTGAAGGGGATGGTTTTCCATGGCCAAGTGGTTGCACGCAAGCTTAACATCATCAAGATCAAGCATCTGTTGGAGTGGCATAAAGCTTTGATGCCAGTTGACTCTGGAGCAGTGGAGATGCGTTCTCTGGAGTGATAAATCATGCCACATCATCCGGCAGTCAACAGGCATTTTTGGATGTGAAGGATGTCAAGTGAACGCTACCTGCCCGACTGTGTTGTGCCAATTCTGAAGTTTGGTGGAGGAGACATCATGTTTTGGGATGGGCCCCCTAGTTTCAGTACCTGGGAATCCTATCTCTGCAGCCTATAATGGCATTCTTGACATTTCTGTCTCCTAACATTATGGCAACAGTTTGGTGAAAGCCCATTCCTTTACCAAAAGGACAATGCTCCCATCCCCAAAGTATGGTCCATGCTGGAAAGGTTTGATGAGATGGGTGTGGAAGAACTTGACTGGCCTGCACAAAGCCCCAACTCAGCACCATGGAATGCCTTTGGGATAGATTGAAATGTTGACAGCAAAGTGCCAAAATCTAGTGGAAAGCCTTCCCAGCAGAGTGAAGGCTGTGATAGTAGCAAAGGGTAGACCAACTCGATATTAATTCCCTTCCTATTACAGGGAGTTTTGCAAATAGGCATGTGTATGGACTCTTTTGTATTAGATAATGTATGTGAAATGTGAACTTCTTCACAAGCCCTTTTTTCTTTTATTTAATCTAATATTCTTGTGATGTGTTTGTAGGCAGTATATATATTATTGGAAACTTCTTTTTTGTTTAAGGGGTTTTATTGACAGCCAGTGCATTGTAGTATGTGGTTCATATCCCTTTTTTGTGTGCTTTTCTGTTCCTCTCATGGAAGATTTAATGTGGTATTAAAATTTCATAAGTAAAAAAAAAAACACATTGATTTAATGTGGTATTAAAATTTCATAAGTAAAAAAAAACACATTGAATATCTGTTTAAGTACATTTATTATTGCCTCTAAGCTTTCATTAGATAACTCTCAGAGAAATATATATTCTTTTAACATTATCCATTTGCTAGTTCTATAAAAAGCATGGTAGCATACAATCTGTGTATACAAAAGTTGCACTGAATTATTAAAAACAATTGCAGCAAACATATGTTTATATTTATTTTTTGAAAGTATTTATTAGAAAATTAGTGGTTCACTGTGAACAGTTGGACCAGTGAGTGTGAGTTCATCAAGTTCTGGTAATGTGAGTTATATGAGCATTAAGAAAATTATCAGTTTAAGTGCACTGTTTGTGGCTGATTTCCTTGATTACATGGTGAACTTTACTATGTGTATTCTTTTGTAAAGTGAAAATTTCTCTTTTTTTTACTTTTTAGCTGTCAGTGTTCATGGTTGTGAAGTCAGTGCCAACTGTCCAGATTCACATATATGTAAATCAGGCCCAGATGGAGTGAGATTTTGTGAAAGTAAGTATTAAAACAAAGACATAAAAATTGAAAAATTTATTTATTTGCACTGTCAGTTGTATGAAAAATCATAATGAACCATTGTTTTCCTTTTTGTTTTCAAATGAAACAAAAAAAGTTTCAAGTAGAGATAAGTTTTAAGTATTACCTATCATATCTGGACTTCACACTTTTTCAGAGCCTCATTCCTAGTCAATGTATACTTCTGCAGTTTAATGTAATGATTATTTTTGTTGGTGACTGCATTTTCATTAATTCATTCTTCTCTTTAAGCTTGTGCATAAATGATGTTCTTCTAGAATTGCACATAACAGGAATTCTAGGGCAAGTATGTGCTCATTTTCTCCGAGTCCTCTACTTTATTTCTAACCTTCAGAGGCATAACAAGGGTGGGGCAGACGGGGTGGCTGCCCCGGGCGCAGTTGAAGAGTGGGCACAAAACTCACAGCTTACAATCTGATTAAAATTGGAATTGGAACTTTTGCTCCAGTTTCTTGTACAGATTTTTCGCTCCTACTTTATTATTTGTCCATCTACATAATTGGCTCATAATATGTTTCGCCAGTTTGATAGCTTTGACAGCTTAAAATTCTCATTGCTTCTTCAAAACATTCAATGCGTGTTAATTGCTCACATTCTGAAATGAAGGCGGGGGGTTGTACATACAGTTCAAGAGAAAGAGCGGCCCAGGTGGTGCAGTGGTCTAAGCTCTGGCTTATGATCATTCGCCCGAGATGGGTCTGGGTTCGAATCCCGGTGAGGCATGGATGTTGTGTTTGTCTTATGGCACTGGCTCCCTTCCCAGGAACCAGTGACCCCAAATTAGGGATGGGCAACTGCTTTATAGCCTGTTGTGTTACTCACGGTGGTCATTAAACCTCCAACCCAACCCAAGATAAAGATGTTCACCTTGTTAAAGATTCTCTTGGGGCTATTCTATCATCATAGAGGCTGCAAGCCATGACTACTAGCCACGTTCAGTCTGTTTGATGTGATACGAAAGTTCCGAATCAGTTCGGGAAAGCTGCAGTCATAGTTTGATTGTTACATTCTTGTTTGTTTGGGGGTATAACGACCACTGTGAGCAACTCAGTGGATTGTAATCAGTCACCTGTCCCTAATTTAGGACCACTGGTTCCAGGGAAAGAAGAGAACCAGTGCCATAGGACAAACACAATATCCATGCCTTACCGGGATTCAAACCTGGACCCATCTCGGACGAATGGTCAAAAGCCAGCGCTTAGACCACTGCACTACCGGGGTGGCACAGTCTTATTGTGCATCTCACATAGGAATATCATTGGGGTATGTTGTTAATTTTGTTTTATTGAGCAGTCTTTCTATGTATATGAGATAGATGGACTCTGACGTTTGTCCGATTGGACCCCGTTCGAGTCCTGTATGAGTTTGTCTTACAACACTCTTGCCATTTTCTGCTTGCCATTTTCTGGAACCAGGGTTCTAAATTAAGGACAGGTGACAGTTTATAGCCCTAAGAGTTGATCATAATGGTCATCAACCTCCTCCTCCCTCCCCCCTCTACACAAAAAAAAAAAAAAAAAAAAAAAGACAGATGAAGGCGCAATATTCTGTGGTTTGCCCAGGCACAGAAATGTCTAGTTACCCCTCTACTAACCTTACATTGCTAGCTTCTTTGTTTTTGAAAAGCTGGCCTATGTAACAAAATTCATCAACATCAGATGAAAAATAATGACAACAGTTTTGGATGATGGTTTACTGTTATGAAATAGCTGTTCACAGTATTGCTGTATATGTCGATGAATTTGCTTTTCGTAATGATTTTGAATTACTTTTCTATTATATTTATCTTTCTATTTCACATCCAAATAATTAATGTGCATTGTTAACTGTGAGCCATTGTTCTGCAGTGAATGGAACTGTCTTAATACTTATATTGTGAGAAGATGGATATAGCTAATAGCTAGACATTGTAGTAGGCAAAGAAATGAAAAACATATATTTTGCCTGAGATAGAAATCTGATACCATTGTATGAAAAGTTGACCATTCTAATAACTTTGTCATTAGTGACAATATTTAGCTAATGCCTGAAGAAAAAATTGGTACTGTTAATATATTTATGGTTGTATGGCTCACAATGAATATTATGATCAATCAATATTTTGGCTGAATAATAAAATTGCAAAACAGCAGTGAACATGTTTATTTTTGTAACTAAATATGGAACATTTTATTTATAATGCAATATAGTGGTATTTTTGATTAACAATTTTTGGGGCCGTATTTCATAATTTGTGCTTCTTAGAACTGTGTTTCTCTAACCTGCTTTTACATTAAGGTTGATGTCACTCTTCAATAAACTTTACATTAGACATGAATTTTGTGAAGATAGAAGTTCTTATAAGTTTACATAAACTAGTAATTGATGTTGGATTTAAATTTGCCACTCTCTGCTGGCTAAGTGATTAGATGTGTGAGTTTCTGGCTAGCCACTCAAGCTGGGCTCAGGTTCCAGTCCCAGTTGAGGCATAAGTGCTGTGTTTGTCTTAGTGCATTGGTTCTATCTTTTCCCATGACCCAGCAGCCCTAAATCATAGAGAGTTCATTCTTCATAGTCTTAGGTACTCATTAGGGTAATTAAACCTCCTTCCCCCAGAAAAGGAGAGAAAAAGTCACTATTAGAAAATTGAACTTAAATTTTGTAAAAAAATCATATGGTATGATGTTTAGAAAAACATGTGTCGCTGATTTAATCACAATTTAAGTAAAGTCATTTGAATTAGTTTGGTGACAACCTTGACCTTGATGATTCATCTCTATAGCTTGGTAGTCATGTTTCCTAGGGCACTTGCTTCTGATTTCTCATATTACTGGCCTAAATTCAGTACCAGTAAGACATGGATATTGTGTTTATTCTTACATCATTAGTTCTCTCTTTTTCCTTGGATTGGTTGTCCTAAATTCGACACAAGCAAATCCTTCAAGTGATGAATGCTCAAGGGCATTATTAAATCCTTTCTTCCTTTCCAAACAAAAACTAGCCTATTCTTATCTTGTTCAGTATTTGGCAAATAGAGCTTTAAATACCATTGCTACTAATTTGCAACAAACATATTTAATTTTGAAGGGTATAAATATTGTTTGAATAAAGCTCATGTTGAGAATTAGCTTCCTAGTTTAATTCAATTTCTAATCAAAAACTGCTATTATAGGAATTCTTACTAGGAATTTTTTTTAATTTAATTGCAAATTCTCCAAAAATTTGCAATTAAAAAATTTCCTAGTAAGAATTCCCATAATAGTAGTTTTTGATTAGTAAATAAATATTGTAGGAAAATCGTACTCTTGGTCAAAAGAGTGTGATAGATTTTGTTGTCTACGATCAGCGTTTGAAACACTTAGTTGTTGACACCTGTGTGATGAGAGGTGCGGATGTTGGTTCTGATCATTACTTGGTAGTGTCACGAGTGAAACTTATTGTTGGTTGGAGGAAAAGGAATAGGAAAAGACCCAGGATAGAAAGAATAAAGGTTGATAGGCTCCTTGAAGATCATCAGCAGTATTCTGACTTACTCAGAGAACGACTAAAGGAGCTAAAGTCTTGTGAGAGAGATGTAGAAAAGAAGTGGGGATGTTTTAAGAACTGTGTTGTCACTGCTGCTAAAGAGGTCTGTGGCACCACAATAGTGGGTAACAATAGAGGTGATGCTTGGTGGAATAGTGAGATTGAAGAGGCAGTAAAGAGAAAGAAGGAAGCCTATTTGGGGATGTTGCAAGGTAGAGTCTCTGTCGATGAATATCGCTGTAAGAAGCGTGAAGCTGCTAAGCTGGTTCACCACAGTAAGGCAAAAGATAGGAAGGAGAAAGTGGAAAGGCATAAACTGGCTTTTTGGAAAGATAGGAAGTCCTTTTGGAAGTACATGAGACTCAGGAAAAATAGGGGCAACAAAGTTGTAAGTTGTGTGAAGAATGAGATTGGGGAAATGTTATGGGAGCCCAATGAGTTAAGTGACAGATGGGGTGAATACTTCTGTGAGTTATTAGATCAGGAAAGCAAAGATGATTCTGAGACAGATGCAGATGATGTCACAATGAGGGATGAAAGCACAGGAGGGATCTCAAGAGAAGAAGTGTGTAAAGCTCTAAAATCTCTTCAGAATGGTAAGGCTCCGGGAGTTAATGGCATAACTGCAGAGATGTTGAAATATGGTGGTGACTCTATAATTGACTGGTTAACTGAATTTTGCCAGTTGTGCTGGGAGTTAGGAATGGTCCTTTGGGATTGGAAGGATGCTATCATTGTTCCCTTTTATAAGGGAAAAGGTGATCAGACTGAATGCAAGAACTATCGTGGTATTAGCCTACTGAGTGTGCCAGGGAAAGTGTTTGGTAAGGTTGTTATTGAAAAAGTACGGGGTCTTACATCAGAGAAAGTGTGGGATGTTCAGAGTGGTTTTATGCCTGGTAAAGGCTGCACTAACCAGATTTTTGCATTACGCACGATGATTGAAAAGTATCTGGCTGTTGGGAAGAAAGTTTTTACTGCCTTCATAGATTTAGAGAAAGCTTATGACCGAGTGAATAGAACACTTTTCTGGATGGTATTGAATGAATATGGTGTTACTGGGAATCTACTTAATAGTGTAAAATCCATGTATGCTGGCAGTAGAGCTTGTGTAAGAGTGAATGGTGTTTTATCCAAATGGTTTTCTGTTGGTGCAGGAGTCAGGCAAGGTTGTGTAATGTCACCATGGCTGTTTAATATATTTATGGATGCATGCATGCGTGATACCAAAATAGATAATAGTGGTTTATGTCTTGGTGATATCCGTGTGTGCAGATTGCTGTATGCTGATGACACTGTCCTGTTGGCAGAGAGCAAAGGTGATTTGCAGAGTATGTTGTCCTGGATGTACGAAGTTTGCATGAAATTCAAACTGACTATAAATAAAGGAAAAACCAAAGTTATAGTGTTTGAGAGAGGAACAGTTAGCACTGAATGTAATGTAAGTATAAATGACACTGCGATTGACCAAGTGAGTGAGCTTGTGTATTTAGGAAGCATGTTTGACAGAGAGAACAAGTTGGATGGTGAAATCAGTAGGCGAGTGAATTCTTCTTTGAAAGTCATAGCTGCTCTGGGAGGTTTTCACAGGAATGATGGGTTCTCTAGAAAGTCCCGCATGGCTGTGTTTGAAAGTGTAATTGTTCCTACTCTAATGTATGGTAGTGAAACCTGGGTACTGCAGAAGAAACATAGGAGTCATTTGTGTGCTGGAGAAATGCGTTACTTACGTGGGGTTTGTGGCAAGACACAATATGATTGTGTGAGAAATGAAGATGTATTGCAGTTGTGTGATGTGAAGCAGAATGTTGTAGCAAGGTAGAGACCAATATGCTTCGGTGGTTTGGCCATGTTGAAAGAATGAGTGATGAAATGCTTACTAAGAAAATCTTTTCAGCCCAAGTGGCAGGAAGGAAAGGCAGAGGAAGGCCAAGGAAGACATGGGTGGATCAGATTCAGGAGTGTCTGCATGAGAAAAAGATTATGAGTATAAAGTATAAAAGATCTTGTGTACAGCGTGTGATGGATATCAGTGAAGCACGAGTTGTATGTCAAAATCGCTGTAAATGGAGAAGTTTGATACGACAGCAATAAGTAAAAATATCTGTTAGTTTGTATTTCTTTTTGGAGCTAACCTCTGAATCTCAGTGAACAGCTTAGTGATATGTATGTATGTATGTATGTATGTAAATAAATATTGTGTTTGTGCAGTTACTACGGTAAAAATCAGTATCACCTTATTCTTACCGAATAACTACAAAAAAAGGACTGAAACATTTTTCAACCAGATACGTTGTTCCGAAAGCTAGTAATAGTAATTTTGATTCTTTTCAGAGATATATAACTTCTGTTTCTTTCATTCGTGGTGTTATATCTGTTTTGCTAAACTATATTTGGGCATAATTTTTATGTTTCATATGTGTTTATTTCTCATGTCAGTTTAATTGAGAATCTTTTACATTCATTATTGCCTCATGACTGTACCTGTGCAGCATTCAAGCAAGCTTTTGGTATGGAACACTTTAGAAATAATTATAGTAATTCTTGACAATGAACTTTCACCATTTTTCCCTCTCTATCCATTGAAACATTTTCTGCCTCCATCAGGGCTAGAAAATCATATTGCCTCACATGCCTGGGGCATGTAAAAATTCTGTCTGGGCATGTATCTCTCTTTCTTACATGCCTGATGGGGCATGTAAAAAATCTGGCTCTTCCCAGGATAAAACACTTTAAAATGTAGCAATGTTTTTTCATTTTCCTATCAATTTGCTTACTACTTAGAGGCTCTAACGCCCTGCTTTATTTAATAAGACTACTGCGGTGTGTTTTGAGAAATTAAAGTTCAGAATAGATTATCTTAAAAACTAAATTGCCAATAATATGAATTGTGTGATATCTGAAAAAAATCTCATGTAATAAGTTTTCAAATGGACCCAGTATGAGCTCTGTTGACCAATTAGGTCTACAGTTCTTGTTATTGGTTATACACATGATAGACTAAAAAATGTTGTTTTGTAAATTTTAAAGTTCTATAACTGTAGAAGTATTGTATTTGAGAAGCTGAAATAGTGCACAGATTAGTTTCTTTTTAAAGCCTGCAAGTTGACCAAGTTTCATGAAAATCAAAAAGATCCAAAAATGTTTCAGGTTAAAAAGTTTCTTTTTTGAGGTGATTTGACATGGTATGACCCATAGTCAGGTTCATATTTCATTGCTGGATGTGATTTATAATATACAATGAAATATTGGTGTGTTCAAATTTGATTGCTGTGTGGGGGAAAGTTATGAAATGCAGTAAAATATTGTTTTGTTCAAATTTCATTGCTGGGAGACAGATACGAAATGCAGTAAAAGTATTTTGTTTCTCATATTGTTTCCAAAATGTTTAGAAAAAATAGTAAAGTGTGTGTGTATGGGTGAGAGAGAGAGAGAGAGAGAGAGAGAGAGAGAGAGAGAGAGAGAGAGTTTGGCATGTAATTTTTTTTAACAACATGCCCAACTAGACATGTTTTGAAAATTTTCTGGCCCTGGCCTCTATCATATATTGATCACTGATGTCTGATTTCATACCTTCAATACATTTTGTTCCAGATCTACCACTTGGTCTGTAGAAAACCACTTGCCATTTATGAATCTCATGACATGTTACACTGTCAGTTGCATGTTCATGGCATTCATAAGTGATATGTCTTTCTTACTGAAGAAACATTTTACTTTTTGAAAATTTGTTTTATCCTTGACTCTCTATTGCAGAACTAATTCATTGCACTGCACTAAACTTCGGTAGTTTTCAAGTGTGTGCTTAGTTTATATCAGGGCTACTTGCGATCTTTTCAATTTTCCTTAATACTGAAGTTCAGCTTAATAGAGCTGATAATGTACATCAGTTACATGTAGGACCATCACTGTACTGAAGAGTGAGTAATCAGTCTTTCCTGCAGTTTGTGGATTTTCATGGTTAGCAATTTTATATGAAGTCAGAAGTCCTTTCTTAGTTAGTTTCAAAAATGTTTTCAGTAGTCCTCTAACAGTACCTCACGGTTTAAATAATTTTACATTTAATTGTTGCATGCACATTTTGCCCTGTTTCTTTTTCTTTCCTTCCTGTTTTTTTACTATTCTGTATCTTTGAAAGCTTCATAGCTTCATTATTATATATATATATATATATATATCATCATCATCATCGTCAACCATTATCAATCCACTGCTGGACGAAGGTCTCCCCAAGTTTCCTCCACAACGGTCTATCTTGTGCCAGTCTCCTCCATGTCACTCCCACATACTTTCGAATTTAATCCACCCATCTCCCATGTGGTCTTCTTCTGGGTCTTTTCCTGTCCCTTGGAATCCAATCTAAAATATTGGCTGTCCATCGATGGTCTGTCCTTCTGGCAGTATGTCCAGCCCAATGCCATTTCAGGGATTTAACTCTGATCGTGATGTCTTCCACTCTCGTCATTTTTCGGATCCACGAGTTCCTCTTCTTATCTCTCCTGGTTGTACCAAGCATGCACCTCTCCATGCTACTTTGAGTTGTCTGCAGCCTTTGTATGTCTCTTTTAGTTAAGGTCCACGTCTCTGCACCATACGTAAGCACTGGAAGGATGCATTGATCAAACACTTTTCTTTTAAGACAGAATGGCATATTGCTCTTGAAAATTATGCTGTTTCTTCCAAAAGCTCTCCAGGCAAGTTTTGTACGCCGATTAATTTCTTCATCAATGTGACCCTCACTTGATATCTGCTGTCCAAGATAAACGTACATGTCTGTTATCTCCAGCTTTTCTCCATCAATCGATGAATCTTCATTTCTTGTAAAAGCATTGAACATCACTTTTGTCTTCTGAAAGTTCATTTTTAATCCCACTTCTTTACTTTTTCCAGCAAGTTCCTGGATCATACTCTGCAGCTCTGATGGGGTAGTTGCAAAAATGACTACGTCATCAGCAAAATGAAGGTGGGTTAGATAATCTCCATTAATCTTTATCCCTTTGTTTTCCCAGTTCAGTGATTGAAAGAGATTTTCCAATGTGGCATTAAAGAGATTCGGAGATATGGTGTCACCTTGTCTCACTCCTTTTCCAATTTTTATGTGTGTTGTATTTTCAAACAGCTGAATCTTTGCACTTGCATTTTCATAGATGTTATTAATAATATTAATGTAGGCATCTTCAATACCACAGGATTTCAGAGCCATTGTAACTGCTGATGGTTTCATCGAATCAAAGGCTTTTTCATAATCGATAAAAGCCATGTGTGATGAATGTAAACAAATATTGAAGACACGGAAAATGGAAAAAAATCCAAAATGGGACGTGGAACGCCATTTTATCCTTGTAGGAAGAAAAATGACTTCAGGTCGGCCATATTGTGTGCCCAGGGTCCCACAGAGAGGAGAAGGGAATTCTTTCTATGCGAATCCCACCGCTGCCACAATCGCGCGTGGGATGCTATGCTTATACTTATTTTTAATATATTTGCTTATGGTAATTCGCTGCCACCAGACCAGGATATTTCAGTCCCGGTCAAACTTACGTTGTTTTTCTCCTCAGAGGCATGGTGAAGGAAAAGACGACTTGTAGAGTACAGACTTAGAGCTGAAAAATATGTACAGGTTTATTTACAACTTTGGTGACGAGTAGGTTGAAGATACATGTCAAACGATAAAAACGGTTCTTGAACTTGAGCAAGTCGACATTCCAGCACGATCATAGTTCATTCACAGTCCAGTCTTTGCATTATGAGTATGCACATAGCATCAGGAAGTTATTTATACATAACAATTATATACTCTTCACAGGTGGCTAGATTTCTCACTCAGGTGGAGTATTTCCCTGGCAGACCGTAGTCTGGCATTTAGTAGTATTACACAGTTATAATCAATTACCCACAGGTAATACAACGTATATACTCTAGTGGCCTTAACCCGCAGGTAGGCACCTAATTAACTCTCTAGTCAGCCGCAGCCGACTAGCGTACGTACATCTCGAGCGATGACTACAAAACGAACGTCCTCTTCCTACTCGAGCAAAAAGAGAAAGGTGCTCTAAAAGTTCGTTACAACTTTTTCCCGCTTAAACTTTCTGAAGCCCGGACAGTGCACAGCCAATCGCGAAACGCATCTTCGGAGCAAGAGGCCATGTGGTAAATCTCTCTTCCCTCCTCAGCTGTCTCTCGCTGCTTAGAACTCTCGGTCGCTAGGAAGACATCCCCATGTTCTGTGACTCCTGCCCCAGCGTGGAATTCGCATGGAAAGAATTTCCTTCCCCCTTCTCCTCTCCGTGGGACCCTGGGCACACAATATGGCCGACCTGAAGTCATTTTTCTTCCTACAAGGATAAAATGGCGTTCCACCTCCCATTTTGGATTTTTTCCATTTTCCCTGTCTTCAATATTTGTTTACATCATCACACCATGCACAATGGAAGTTCGTATTCCCTCGCTCTTTCAATTAGTTCTCTCAGTACGTGGATATGATCTATTGTGCTGTAGCCACTCCTGAATCCAGCTTGTTCTCTCGGTTGAGCCATGTCCAGTGTTACCTTCAAACGGTGTGAAGAACTTTAGTGAAGATTTTTTAAACCACTGATAGGAGGCTGATAGGTCTGTAGTTCCTGAGATCCTCAATGTCACCTTTTTTATGTAGCAGGATCATTATAGCATTGTTCCAATCCTCAGGAATCTTCCCTTCATTATCTCTCTCTCTCTCTCTCTCTCTCTCTCTATATATATATATATATATCAAAACAAGAGATAAGCAAGCTAAGATATATTAAAAAAAATAAGAAATAAAAAATAAGCCAAAACTTGCAAAACAAGCATGTATCCGAGCAAGCAAAGAAACAAAATTTCAACCAGGAGAAAAACAAGGATTGCAGAATATGTGGCAGAGTTCTATTTATGGCTTCATCAGGGGCAATCACGAAGAAAAATCTCTCACATTTCTACATCGACCAGAAAAGTGTGGGTTTCTGCTTATCCAGTTTGCAAACAAGGACAATTAAAATTAAGGATTTACTCAACTATCAGAAACGGGACGGAAACCCCTCCTAGCAAACCAAATAATCATTGCCCAATGCACACTCAACAATTACTAGTTCAAAGGAATTCACACAAAATACATTACAAAAGAATTATGAACAATCATTACATCACATAACTAGCGAGAATGACCATTAATTAATGAAAAAAAAATACATAGAGCATTGCTTGAAAAAAGTTTCCTTATTTACTATTATTGTACGAACTCGCTAGTTTTGTAATGTAATGGATGTTCGTAATTCGTTGATTTTATTTTAGTACCATTTGATTGGTAATTTATATATATATCAGAATAATAAAAATATATCTTAGATACGTACCCAGACCACTCTGATACCGCGCAATTCAACTGGAAACCAAAAGTGGGTAGTACATCCATAAATACAACCATAAGCAAAATCTCTCAAACATGCACAATACAGCCAGTGTACACAAACCATGGTAATCAAAAGACAGTAGACAATACCTAAGAAACACAGAAAGACACAAAATGAAAGAAAATAAGAAAAACCTCAATAAATATCAAAATCATGACTCCCACAGCAGTATATATATATATATATATATATATATATATATATATATATATATATATATATATACACTATATTGACAAAAGTCACCAGACACCCCTTCAAAAGCAAATGAACGGATCCGCTGCATTGTTAAGATGTGCGGTATAAAAACAAACCTGCAGCTGACCGCGATTATATCGCACTGTGAGGTTGAGTGAAAATGTCGCAGCGGGAGAGAGCTGACTTTTTGAAAGGAACGATTGTTTGGTGTTATATTAGTGAGCTATCCATAAGAGAAACTGAGAGGCATTTAAACATACCCAAGTCAACTGTTTTGGATGTACTGAGTAAGTGGAAGACACATGGCGTGCCTGAAGCAGCAAAACGTACCGGCAGACCAAAGAAAATCAGTGATAGAGGGCATGGAAGCCTCAGGAGAGTCATTACAGCTAATTGACGGAGTACTGCACAAGACCTCAGTGTACAGGTGAGTAAAAATGTTGGAGCCTCGGTATGTACACATACCATTCTCTGAGAACTTCTTTCCATGAGTTACCGTGGTCATGCGGCTGCTCATAAGCCTTTCATCTCCACTCGGAATGCTACTTGTTGTTTAGCATGGTGTAAAGAACATTTATCGTGGATCGTAGATCAATCGAAATGGGTCCTAAGGACTGATGAATCCAGATACATGATCCATCAGTCTGATGGCCATGTGTGGGTATGGCGGCAGCCGGGAGAATGCTATTTACCACAGTGTACTGTTCCTACGGTCAAGTTTTCAGCTGGCAGTGTACTCATGTGGGGGTGTTTTTCGTGGTATGGTCCCGGCTCATTGGTTATCGTGGACAAACCTGTTAACCAGCACGTCTACCTTGATATTCTGGACAATTATGCCCTACCTTGTGGCAATACTTTGGAACCGAGCCTTGTTTGTACCAGCAGGATAATGTACTGAGCTATAAAGCAAGGACTGTTACGGCGTGGTTTGACGTATCGTGTATGGAATGGCCAGCACAGAGCCCTGATCTTAATCCCATAGAGCACCTATGGGATGAATTAGAGTGCCACATAAGAAGTTTGGAACCAAGGCCTACTACTAAGCAACAGTTAGCAGCAGCATTATGTACAGAATGGAAGCGCATACCTATCGCTGTGTTCAAAAACCTTGTTGGAAGCATGTCTCGAAGGGTCAGTGCATGCATTATGACCAAAGGTGGACCGACACCGTACTAATGTATGTCAATAAAGGCTATGTTGTGTTTCTCTTCTAGGTGTCCGGTGACTTTTGTCAATATAGTGTATATACGTATATGTCTTTCTCTAGACTAAGTGCACTGGCTAATATGAAACATGTCTGCATCTTTTATGTGGATCATTGCCGGGAATTTCATTTTGCAAAGTAATTCTTTCATGTAGAGCAGTGAGATATTTGTTTTCAGTACACACTCAACAAAATCTTAATTAAAGGCAGTATGTTATAAATGACAATTATTTGGCTAAATATGAAAGCATGGAAATCATTTCTTTTTATCAACTATAAGATGATTAATTGGGCCAGCTAAGTGACATGGAAGATACAATGAAGTTTTTGAATAATTCATTTAATTTTTGTTTCATGAAGGGAATAATATTTTTCTTAGAACTGTTGATTTTTTTCACTCAGTACAATATTTCTCCTTTCCAGATGTATGCGCACAATATGTATGTGGATCAAATGCTGTTTGCCAGGGGAAAGGTCATCGACCGGTATGCGAATGTCCTCAGGGATTTAGTGGTGATCCAACTGTGGGTTGTGATCGTAAGTATTCCATTTTCTTGTAGTTAATAATACTGTTTTTATTATTGTTTGCACTATTTAATGTTGTGATTTTTTTTATACCAAGTTATTCTTTTATGTACTAATTTCACATTTAAAATTTTTTGTAGCTCATCCATCTGACAGATGTCTTCACAACGATGAGTGCAGAGGTGATGAAATATGTAAGCTTCTCAACACTGGCATACGAGATTGTGTTGGTATGTATAGAGTACAACTTCTAAAAATATTCCACTTTTTTCTGTGGTTCAATTCATCTTTTTGAAAAGCAATTTTTGAAATGAAATGAAGAAAAAGGGATACCTGAATCACTCTTTTTAAGAAATTTCTGAATAGTTCTTAATGGTGAAAGAAAAGAAAAACAAATTTTCAGAATTTAATCATATTTTTTAAATCTTTACCATTTGAAAATGATTTGTGGCTTCAAATAAGATTTTTTATATGAATTCATGTTGACATTTGTAATAAATAAATAGAATGCTATAGCATGCAGCATTTATTACACAAGACTATTTAAGTGTATGCACTGGTTTCCCGAAGTTGAGAACAATAATTTAGTATCCTCTGTGTAGGGAGGCATATCCTAAATGCTGTGAAGTTGCAAATAAGGGATATTTTTGTCAAGAAACACCAGCAGAGTTCTAAAATTTTACAAAGTGCACTGTAATCATTCCAAATTAATATTAGTTGTTAACCTACAAAATTACATAAGCTCAAAAATTCGAAGTTGCTTTTCATTCCTAATTAATGTATCTAGACTTCATCAAACAAAGAAATGCAATGCTTTTTTTTTCTTGTAAAATAATTCATTTAATATTTAAATATTTATGTATGATAACTTTATATGCTTTGGTGACCTTCTAGTTAAATAACCAATCAACTTAATGAAAAGTCATCAAAATTAAATGTTCTGATTTGTACCATATATTTGGTTATAAGATTATTCTTTCATAATCTCTTTGAAATATTCACATGCAATGGTTATTTAATGACTGGTAAATATTGCATTTTAATAATGATTCCAAAAAAGAGAAAACTAAAAATTCAGATATAAAAAATTAGAAACTTACTTGTTGAACGTGATTCACACCTAAATAATGAGTAAACGGAGTTTGTATAGATTTGTTTACTGTATTAGAAACTTAATTGTGGTGATTAAAATAAACGCTGCAAGTTTAAAGTAAAATAAATTACATAGGTTATTATACCATAAATACATGTAAAATTAAGGTAATAAAGCTAAATTGTAATTAAGATTTACAAAAGCTATATCCTTTACATAGTTAATAAAAGTTTTATTTTTTTTTGTGTTCAGAACCCATATCTACTTCATTTGTTGCTTGTTATCAAATTCAGTGGTAGCTGATATACATACTTTCTGAATTTGCACAACAAAATTAAATCATCATGTTGCTTTGGGCTGATCAGATACTATAAAAATTCACATCAGAGCCAAACCTTCATGATTATGGACTAAGCCTGATATTACAGAATTTAACTCCTATGTTGGCAGTCCTTCATTTCCCATTCAACAAACATGCATCCAAACCACCTCAGTATGTTCTCATTAACTTTTACATCTGCTGAAGTACTCAGCTTATTTCTTATGTCTGCATCACTAATTTGTTTTGCCATTGAATTCACCTATTTTCTCCCAGATGTTCCTCTTACCACTCACATGTATGGAGCCTCTAACTTCCTACAGAGCCCTTTGCTTTGCACCAAACTCAGTCTGCCATAAAAGAGATTAGATCTAAATACTGCATCTTATGCAATAAGTTTAGCTGTTCGGCTAACCTCTTTCTTAGTGAAAGTATTCTTATGTAGCTGATAAGAGGCTTTCACTGCTTTGCCAATTCTGTTGTATAGTTAATTATTGAATTTTCAAGTCTCATCAATAATCACATCCACATGGGTAAAATCTCTTATTGTTCTACACTCTTCTCCCATACTTTAAAAATTAATACATTTTGGAGTTAGATTTGGAACATTTTGTTTAGATTTACCAATATTAATTTTCATCCTAAATATTTTGCACACCATGCTTAGCTGACTGAGGTTATATTGCAGCTTGCTTACACTCTTTTAAATTGGTACTAGTTATCAGCAAGAGCAAACTTCTGATTTTAAAACCTTGTATACTTCACCATCTGAAAATAAGTTACAACCTTTGAGTAGGTTATCAGTTTAGATCACACACAAAAATGGAGAAGTCCATATCCATCTTACTTCAAAATTGATGTCAAACCATTTACCATTGCAAGGATCTTGGTGTACAGATTTGTAATTTTTTTCAAAAGCCTGTCTTTCACTCCATAACTTGTTGGTGCAGTGAACATATTGTTTCTGTGTACCATTTACAAAACTGGTGAACATCAAGAGTTATTTATTCATTCAAAATGTTATTAATTATTTAGCATCTGATCTCATTAAAGTACTGATCCACTCTGTGATTTTCCTTGTTAAATGAGAATGTATTGCATAAAAACACTGAGTATTTTCTAGACACACTTTTATTATTATTATAGTGGTCTGTGAAGGAGTCAAATGTGGGCCTAATGCCATGTGTGAAGGCAAAAGACATGAACCTATCTGTGAATGCCGCCAAGGTTTTACTGGTGATGCTTATGATGTCCAACGAGGATGCCAACGTAAGAACTAAATTTTTTTTCTACCTCAATGATTATATTGGCAGTTAATTATAATGTTGCTTATATCCAAACATTACTCGTCATAAGGAAATCATTTTGCTGTTTTAGCAGCTGTTTTCATTTGTGCTTGAAGGAGGGTTATAATTTTCTGCAGTATGTTTGTTTAATTTGGGCCATAACAGCACTTGGGTCAAAAAAATATTAGTGGACTTTTAGAGAACTACAGCTATAAGTTTCTTATTTAACTATTTTCCCTTGGAAATCACAATGAAGTAGTTTGGTTATCATTCAGTTTTAATATGTTCCCATCAGACATCACTCATAAGATTACTGCAGTCCTTTTCAGTAGTTCTGTATATTATCTTATCTGATGTGAGTAACCACCAAGAAGGATGTGTAGAACACTATACAGTGTTTATTTTCAGGCCAAAATATACTGCATGCTCTAAACAATTAATTCAGAACTTTTAATCATTGAAACATTCACTCACGACACAATTATACTGAAGTGCCAAAAGTCATGGGATATGTACCTAGCATCGTGTAGGACCTCCTCTAGCCTGGTGAAGTGCAGGAACTCGACGTGGCATTTATTCCACAAGTGACTGGAAGACTTCTGGAGAGTTGTTCAGTCATGCCATCTGAACAGCTGCTGACAGTTCCCTGGTATTTGTAGGTGCAGGATCTTGAGTGTGAATGAACCTTTCCACCATGTCCCATGTGTGCTCTATTGGGTTCATGTCAGACGAACGTTGCGGCCACACTATCCATCGGAACTGTCCAGAATGCTCCTCGAACCAATTTTGAACAACTTGGACCCAATGACATGGTGCATTGTTCGCCTGGAAAATCCCATCATTGTTGGAGTACATGAAGTCCATGAAGGGCTGCAAATGGTCACCCAACAGAGCCAGTTAATGACATGTTTATGAGGACCAGAGGATCCAAACCGTGCCACTTAAAGACACCCCACACATGTATGGAACCACCACCAGCTTGTACAGTGCCTTGTTGACAACTTGGGTCCAAGTCCTCATGGGGTCTGCGCCACACCCAAACCCAACCATCAGCTCATAACAACTGGTAGCATGACTCATTGGACCACATGTTACCAGTCTTCCAGGGTCCAATTACCATGTTCACAAGCCCAGGTGAGGCACTGTGTCTGATGTCATGGTGTTAACAAAGGCACTCTGGTGGGTCTTCTGCTTCCATACCCCATGGATGCTAAATTATGCTGCACTAACCTGATGGATGTCTCTGGTACCTCCTGCATTGAATGTGGATGTTATTTGAGCCAGTGTTGCTTGTCTGTTAGCATGGGTAATCCTGGTTAGACATCGCTGGTCACGATAATTGAGCATCCATGGCTGGCCACTGCGCTGTCTACGGTGGGTGGAAATGCCTTCCATGAGGTATTCTCGGTACACCGTGGATCGAGGAATGTTGAATGTTCGCACAACTTCGGAAATTGGATGCCTCATTCAAACTCCGATAATTCATGTCGGCTTGCTATAATCCTACTGGTGGTTGTTCAGCCTGACTCACGAGATTACAGCTCGCAACGGATAAAAATCGTGGCGTGCGTCGAAGCCTTTATATGACAGCAGCACCGGTTAAAAATTTGCATACTGCTATCCCATGACTTTTGGCACTTCAGTGTAAAATGCAATGCTGTGCCAAGTTGAGGTCCTCTGATTTAAATAAAAAACTATTCACCAATGATAATCTTAACTGATAGGAAATCTTTGGTCACTTTAAACTTAGTTGAGGGGAAATGCAGTCTGACATCTGTGTTGTGGTGAGGTGATTTGCCAGTACAAATAGTTTTATTTAATAATTTTTACAATACCTAAACTTCATTTATCATGGAATGTTGAATGATTATTTTAGATTTTGTGCTTTCATATAAGGCAAAGCCTTTGATCAGGAAATTTCACCAGTACTATTTTTTTTTTTTTTTAAATCAAAAGGTGTGGGGATGATGGTTGGGAGTGCTGGAAGAGATATATCAGCATTACTTAGGATAGAGTTCTTTGCAAAATTAGAAGCCATATTTGATTTTTCTTCAGGATTATTTCAAATGGGATCATTGGAGGGAATATAAAGGGAAAAAGTTCAACACGCACACAAGTTTTCACTAGGTTTCATTCGAGCCTTGTTAGAAACATCAGAGAAAGCTATAAAAGCTTCTGTTAGGGCAAATAAGGTATCAGTTACTTCTTGAACATGTGATGACGTATTATCAAATGGAATGCATAAAATAAAACTATGGAAAATTTTAATAGAAATTTTGGAGATCATCCCACTGACCAAATTTATGCCACAGTTGATTGACACTAGCTAAGAAAATGCAAATCAGACGTCAGACACCACTTTACTGTGAAAAAAACCATTAAAACCAGAATGATCCAGACAGTGAAACAACACAGTTCATTGTTGGAGATTTATCAGTGAGTTAACAGTCAGAAAGGAGTAATAGTTTCATTATATTTTTTGTCATCAAAGAAATTTAGAGTAAAAAAAAGACTCGCCTCTTAAGGACTGTAACATATGTATATATGTGATGCATGTATAATCTCTGATGGTCCTCCCGGCCCCAAGTGAAGTACTAACACTACTGACGTTATTCTTTTTAACCATTAAAACTTTATAATTGCAATATTAAAAATTTCTTTAATACTATTTAAAAAAACTCCTATGAAGAACCTAAAGAAATTTTACAAATATACAACTATATATACTCAGAAACTTTGTAACTTAAGTTACAATATTTACATACCTTTGTTACTAATAACTAACCTCAATCAGTTAAGTACCATTATTTAATACTATTTTAATTTATTTTATTGGTTTACAAACTGCTTTTTTTATTATTCTGCTAAAACTGATTAATGACAATAAATTCGTTGACAAGTTAAAACTCAGAATTTTTTTAAGAATGATCAATAAAAACATTTACTTCACTCCCGGCCTGGACTCCTGTCAGCTAAATCTGAAGAATGGCTTAGGCCTTCCATTTCTCTCAAGAAACATCCTCAAAGCCATTTTTTTCCATCTGATGCTCAATGTCTCAGCAAATGTCCTTACTGAAAATTACACTGTTAGTGTGTGTGGAGCCTTCCCTCTTCTGAATTTTTTTGTTTAGGTCCTTTGTAAGAGTTTTTTTTTAAATAGTATTAAATAAATTTTTAATATTAAAATTGAAGAATTATTAACACAGCAATCAGACATCTCTGAATTGTGTGTATTTTACTGTTTCTCATATAATATTAATCACATCAGAAAAGTTGAAAATTACATCACCCTGGAGAGGGAAAGTAATTTTCAAGTTTTCTGATGTGATTAATATTATGTGAAAAACAGTAAAATACAGGGATATCTGGTTGTTATTTTAATAATTCAGTTGTATTTTTATGTATTATGTGAAGAACATTTCTTCCACTATTTAAAATTAAGGTTTTAATAGTTTAAAAGAATAAAGTCAGTAGTGTTACTACTTCACTTGGGGCCAGGAGGACCATTGGAGATTATATGTGGGTATGTACATAAAAGGCAGTCATTAAAAGGTGAGTTTTTTTTTACCCTAAAATTTTTTGATGATGAAAAAATAAATTACAATGTTTGTATGTAAATACAAACACTAATTGGACATTATTGATTGATGTTTCAAGATGCTATGATAATAGTTTTATGGATTGGTGTATATATGAAAGTTTTTGTTGAGATGTGAACTAATTGACATAAGGGATGTCAAAATAAAAGAAAGAAATGAAAAAACTACTGATCCATAATCAGATAGGACAAGAAAATTGTGGATCTTGTTAGATAAACAGAAGGATTTTCTCATTCAATAATTCTTTGGCATGTTACGTCAGACCTAATGAACATTTATACACTTCCTTTGCAGAAAAACTAGGATCTGGTATATAGTCATTTAGGTGGAAACTTGTAATTCTGTTAAAAAGTCAATGCATAACAAGTTCTTTTTCAGATGTATGTGAGAAGCATTGATATTTATATATCCAGCCTTTTGATGCTGATCAAATGGATTGGAAAAAAGTTTGGGGGAAATTTGCAAAATCACATGTTAGAACACATCATTTTTCTGTCTTAATTGTGTTTAAAAAGCTGTGACTAATAAGTCAAAAAGCAACAATCAGTAAAATGCAGTCACAAGGTTCACAGACCTTTCTTCATCACAGTTGTGACCATTACCCCTTAACATACCAATACTCAGAACCCATGAAGGCATGATATGGCAGAGTAAAGGCAGCAAAATCATGCATTCTGATTGATGCAGTTATGTCCTTAAGTGTTGCCATAAGATTCCGACAGTTTACTTTCTGGTTATAGGACTGTAAAACTTTCTTAATTGCTGAACTGAAAAATATCCAAAAATCCAAACATTTTTTATTGATGGAATTTGAAAAAGTAGTGGACAAATCCATCAACCATATGTTAATAAAATAAGTGACCTTCCCTTGCAATCTATGTACTTCCTAGAAAACTAACAGTCCACACCTCTACACTACTTGGCATTGGGGTAAGATACTACATAATTGGGTTAGCCAGTCATGTCTGAAGACCTTGCTCCCAAAGTTTAGCCTGTTTACTTACAGTCTGAAAGGCAGCAGCATGAAAATTTTGTTAAAAACTTATATTTATTATTTATCAAAAGTCTGAAGATGGACTTGGGCCAGCTTTGATCAGAACTGCTCTTCACAATCAGATCTTTTTTTGTCCTAGGAAAAATTATGATTTTATTGAAAATTATATATTTTGTAACTTATACTTCATGCATTACAAATATCTCCAAATTATGGATTTTTTCTAAGGAATAGAAGGAAATAATATGTTGAATTTTTGGGTATCACCTCTACCCTTCTTCAGGGCTACAGTTATAGTAGGTGTTGCCATTTGTAAGATATAAACCCATAATTTGGACATATTTATAATGCATTAAGTCTAGGAATAACCATGCGATCAATTATTACCAAGTTTATACTTCATTTCATTTCTACTTTTTTCAAAAGTGCTGTAATATTACTAACACATAAGACAGAAATCTGATAAGGCTTATATCACTCCATATTTTTGAAGTTTGATTAGAGAACATGTGATTGCACTAGCCATAGAACTATAACATGTTCTCATGTTGTAAAATAAGTATGAAATAGAAACAGATAGTTCACTTTGACAACAGAGTTTATGAATACATTTGGAAAGATGACCTGACATTCATATACAATGCAATAGAATCTCAAATCCCAGTTTTCACTATATATGTGAACACATATGTTTAAACTGTCACAGCTTCTAAGCATAACATTTTTTTTTCTGCTATCAGAAGTTTGAGAATTAATGATGTGTGGCCTCCATCCCTGGAAGTCTTAAACTGGTGCATTGTAATGCTATATTTTTATTGCAAACTGAGTCCTTTTATTTATTTGTCTATTTATTTTCATCACTTTTTTTTGTGCTAATATTTGTACCGGACATTTTGTTTTTACACATTAAATATTTATATTGAAATATTTTAAAAGTGGTAAATTTTACTAAACTTTTTACATTTATTCAAGTTATTTCATGAATATGTCATATCAAAAATTTTTGTGCTTCAGGTATGTATCATGTAATTATGTGTTATTAATAAATTAGAATCCAAGTGTATTTATCTGAAGCAAGATACCATGTAAATAATCATAGCATTTAATTTTCCCATCAAAATAGATGTTAAAAAATATGTTTCTCATGTTTCTTCATCCTGAAGTAAACTATTTTCTCTTATATTTTCCCCATACAGCCCCACCCCTTGATCTTTGCCGAGACAGCTCTTCATGCTTGGACAGCCAGGTTTGCAGGACAGGTGACAAAGGCTACAAAGAATGCTTTGGTAATGCATGTTGTCATACTTAATAGAAATTCTTTGGGGATTAAGGTTGACTAAGGGGCAATTTTCATGATTTAAAATTTAAAAAATATATATGGTTGCACGGTGAAAAATAACTTAGAACATAGTTTACCATTCTAATCTATGTATCACATGTGTACAAAGTCACTACACACTTCTAGTGTGGTATTTATGCCATGAAAGTTAGATCCATTCTTGATCAGGCATGGTTACTGCCTTCATGAAGTGGTTACTTATTGCCTTCATGTGTAAGATCACTTCTGCATTATAAAACATACAAGTGTCCTCAACTAGTATAAGAGCTGTAACTGCTCCTTCTCTCTGCTTGAATCAGACATGTCTATCATATCATTAGGTTAGTTTTATTGGTTCTGATTCAGATAACTTGCTTATAGTTTTGTTAGTTGGGGTGCAGGTACTTTTAATAGAAAAGGTGTTTAAAAATGATAGTAAATGTGCTGTAGACACCATAATTTTTGTTGCAATAGAAAATGTGCTGTTTGTACACCATAATTTTTGTTGCAATAGACCACAATATGTTTTCTAAGTGTTGAACTGTTAGGTTTTGTCATTTGTCATCCATATGACGTGTACTCTAATTTAACTTTCATTTTTAATTTCTTTCTCTTTGCAAATTTTTAGTTCATTCTCTTTAAGTGTTTCAACCTTAATGCTATATTTTTCTTGCTCATGGAATGATGTTGGCAACGCTCTTGAGGTGAGAGTGCGTGATGTGTGCATGTTGACAGGTAAGAACGAGAGATGTAATGTTGGAGCAAGAAGCAAAAGTGTGGAGGTGTGTTGTCATTATTGTGGACACTGAAGCGGTGTTTACTTTGAAGTCTGTGTGTTGAAGTTGTATTATATATTTAGTGTTGGAGTTTATTTAATCAAGTTTTCTGCTTACTAACTTACATTAATCAGCTTTAAAATGTTAGTACTGTTATGAATTAGTTCTTCACAAGTGTTGGAATGTCCGAGTGAAGTGCTCATGCGATATTGATGGAATAAAAAGCAAACTGTAAGTCTTTCTGGAACTTGATTTAAGTGACTGTTTCACTTCATGTGAGTGAATAAGAAAAATAAAGTTTACATAGTGTTCTCAAAGGCTACATGTACATGTTTCGAATAGTAAAGAACGCTACATCCAAAACCATTTTTTTTGCTGAAAATGTTCTCTCTACATCTAAAGATGTTTTTAGGCAGTATTTGTAGTGTTTTGCTTTCATTGCTGGAACTTGTGATGGCAATTCATAACCATCACCGTTGATAAAATATTTTTTTTTCAATTCCTTAAAACCCAGAGTTTTTGTTTAAAACAGCCTTCAGTTTCCCTTTAATTTGTTTCTCAAATATCATGGGGAATGATGGAAATGGAATCTTCAACTTTATTTATTCTTCTGTTGCATTATTTAATAAAATGCCTCAAGACTCCAGCTTTTTAATGCTCACTGGTAGCCACAAAATGTGTGTCTCAATCATTGATAGATTTTTTGAAGTGAGTTGTCAGAAAGCATCTCAGCAAAAAAAATTGCACTGTCTAACCAGTTTGTAATATTGCTTACTGTTACCAGATTTGCATGTGAAACAAAACTTTATTTATTCATGGGTTTCCCACCTAGTCAAAATGGGCTGTGGTGGGAGAGGAGGATGGGGATACATTTTTTTTTATAAATTTTGATCCACACTGGAGCTTAAAAGAAATATTTTTCACACATTTTTCACACACAAGATAAGTTTATTAACTGGAGTGAAAAAAACTGCAACTTGAAGCAACTCACATACTAAGCGAATTTTATGCAGAATGTCAGGATAAAGTACTTATAAAGTGGTCACCTTTTTTATAATGTAAAAAGCAGAAATACTGATAAAAACTAAAACATTTTCATATGATGAATCACTTTCTGGATGTAAAAGCCACAATAAATCTTTTATAAATCTACCTATTGTCAAATGTTGAACTTTTCACATAGCTTTACAGGCAAGCAGATGTGAGTGAGATGGTTCTATGTCCAGTTTTCTGTAAATTAAGTGTGCAATATAATGACTACGTTTTGTCTGTTATTTCTTCATGTATATCCAAATGTGGTTGTGCCTGATATATTGCAGATTTCATTTAGAACCTCACTGCAAAAAAATAAATAAATAAAATAAAGTAGTCATTTTCCCTGACAACAGTTGATTTTTCTGGCATATTTTGATTTACACAGTATTTCTTTAAATAGCTTTTAAAGGATTCAGGAGCATATATAGAATTTTTTTTGGAGGGGGGGGGTGAAAAGGGAAGTTTTTGAAATCCATAGGACAAAATAAAAGTTAATGAAAAATAGATGAAAAAATTAAAGCATTATTTTCTATTGTAGGTTGATGCATTTTTATTAAATTAAAGCATTTTTTCTAAAGTAAGGCAACTTACCATGGCTGACACTTCTGCTATTCCACTTTGGTCCAATACATAAAAGTTGGCTTCCTTCCAAAATCATTTTGCTCTGAGGTTTAGAGAAAGTTTGGAAATTTTATTTTCCAAATATTGCAACTCTGAGCTACCCATTTTCATTCCATACATCTGGAAATCTCTCATTGCATCACGTCACCCGGTGTTACCATTACAAAACTTACCTTTCCAATCTGGCAACAAAACAAATCGTAGTTGCACTGATGAAGGTCATAGTAATGGCTGAAATATATTTGCCTTAAAAACTATTATATGTAACTTAGCGTGTTCTCAACTACCACCAACTTAACTTGTTTTTTAGTTATGTGCATTGCCTACCACTCATTTATGGTTTTTAATACAAAAATCAGTAGGCTGTTTTATTTTGTCCATGGTTTTAGTACTTCAGATATTCATTCAGTGTTATTTCTGAACTTCTCTTGACACTGTTAATATATATATATATATATATATCATCATCATCATCATCATCATTGTCAACCATTATCAATCCACTGCTGGACGAAGGTCTCCCCAAGTTTCCTCCACAACGGTCTGTCTTGTGCCAGTCTCCTCCATGTCACCCCTGCATACTTTCGAATTTCATCCACCCATCTCCCATGTGGTCTTCTTCTGGGTCTTTTCCTGTCCCTTGGAGTCCAATCTAAAATTTCGGCTGTCCATCGATGATCTGTCCTTCTGGCAGTATGTCCAGCCCATTGCCATTTCAGGGATTTAACTCTGATCATGATGTCTTCCACTCTTGTCATTTTTCGGATCCATGAGTTCCTCTTCTTATCTCTCCTGGTTACACCAAGTATGCACCTCTCCATGCTGCTTTGAGTTGTCTGCAGCCTTTGTATGTCTCTTTTAGTTAAGGTCCACGTCTCTGCACCATACGTAAGCACTGGAAGGATGCATTGATCAAACACTTTTCTTTTAAGACATAATGGCATATTGCTCTTGAAAATTATGCTGTTTCTTCCAAAAGCTCTCCAGGCAATTTTGTACGCCGATTAATTTCTTCATCAATGTGACCCTCACTTGATATCTGCTGACCAAGATAAACGTACGTGTCGGTTATCTCCAGCTTTTCTCCATCAATCGATAAATCTTCATTTCTTGTAAAAGCATTGAACATCACTTTTGTCTTCTGAAAGTTCATTTTTAATCCCACTTCTTTACTCCTGTCAGCAAGTTCCTGGATCATACTCTGCAGCTCTGATGGGGTAGTTGCAAAAATGACTACGTCATCAGCAAAACGAAGGTGGGTTAGATAATCTCCATTAATCTTTATCCCCTTGTTTTCCCAGCTCAGCGACTGAAAAATACCCTCCAATGTGGCATTAAACAGCTTCGGAGATATGGTGTCACCTTGTCTCACTCCCTTTCCAATTTTTATGTGTGTTGTATTTTCAAGCAGCCGAATCTTTGCACTTGCATTTTCATAGATGTTATTAATAATATTAATGTATGCATCTTCAATACCGCAGGTTTTCAGAGCCATTGTAACTGCTGATGGTTTCACCGAATCAAAGGCTTTTTCATAATCGATAAAAGCCATGCACAATGGAAGTTCATATTCCCTCGCTCTTTCAATTAGTTCTCTCAGCACGTGGATATGATCTATTGTGCTGTAGCCACTCCTGAATCCAGCTTGTTCTCTGGGTTGAGCCATGTCCAGTGTTGCCTTCAAGCGGTGTGAAAGAACTTTAGTGAAGATTTTATAAACTACTGATAGGAGGCTGATAGGTCTGTAGTTTCCGAGATCCTCAATGTCACCTTTCTTATGTAGCAGGATCATTGTAGCAGTGTTCCAATCCTCAGGAATCTTTCCTTCATTAAGGCATCGAGTGAAAATTTGGGCGAGTACTGTTTCGATTTCTCCACTTGCTTCTTGTATGATGTCTACAGTAATTCCATCTTCTCCTGGAGCTTTTCCCCACTTCATGGTCTTGATTGCATGTGCAACTTCTGCTGGAAGGACTGGAGGAACTCTGGTACTGGTATCTTTCATGATGTCTGGAGTGCATGTATCATCCCTTTCATATAATTTGGAGTAGAAATCTTTCACTCTTGTCAAAATTTCGCCTCTATTTCTTGTTACAGAACCATCTTCTTTTCTCAGTACCATAATCTGTTTTCTTCCCTTACTGAGATGTCCCTTTGCTATCTTTAGGCTTTGGTTGTTTTCAATTGCTTTCCTCACTAGTTCACAGTTGAATTTTCTTACGTCTTCAGTGATACTTTTTCTTACTGTCTTGCATAGCTCTATATATTCCACTTTGGAAGTCACATCTTCTTTAGTTGTCCTCATCTCTCTTCTTTTTTGCATCAACATTTTCGTTTTTCCTGATAATTTATTTACATGCAACTTGTTCTTAGACCCAGCTAATTTTGTTGCTGTTTCCATAAGAGCTTTGGTTACTTTTCTGTTAACTTCAGAGATGTCCACTTCTTCTGATGTTAGGCCTTCTAAAGCAGAGAACCTGTTCTTCAGTTCCAACTTGAAGGTATTATGGTGTTTTTTAAGGTTGGTTATGTCAATAGATTTTGTTTGTCTTATGAGCTTGCCACGTTCCAGTTTAGTGTTGAGGTGCATCTTACATCTCACCAATCTATGGTCACTACCTGTGTTGAACTTGTTTAGCACACTGCAGTCTTCTATGACGAATTTTTTGTTACACATAATAAAATCAATTTCACTTGTCGTCCCATTTGGATGTCTCCATGTCCATTTCCTGTGTGGCATTTTCTTGAAGAAGGAGTTCAAGATGAAAAACCCTTCTGCCTCTGCAAACTCAACGAGAGTATTTCCACGCTGGTTTCTGTTGCCGTGACCGAATTTACGTACTGAAGTTTCATTCTGTTGCCGTTGCCCTATTTTTGCATTGAAATCTCCCATAATTATCTTCAAGTGCTGCTTACCTTTATTATTTAGATGACAAATTTCCTCATAAAATTCTTCAATTTCTTCTTCAGAATGACTTGTGGTGGGTGCATAAGTTTGAATAATCTGAGCTTGGTATCTTTTCGAGAGTTGGATAACAAGTCGTGCAGCTCTGTCAGAGGAACTTTCAACTTCTACAACTTTATCCTTCAGTTTCTTGTTTATTATAAATCCAACACCACTAGTTCTGCCAGTATCTGTCCCACGATAGTAGAAGAGATGTCCACTTTTCAGTTCGATGAGATCTTCTCCTTTTCTCCTTACCTCACTTAGCCCCACGATGTCCCACTTGATCCTTTGTAGTTCCTCTTCCAATTCAAGAAGCCTTGAATCAGAAGATAGGGAGCGTCCATTGTACGTTGCCAAGGTCAGCATCAGATGGCAGCCTAGTCCGGTCCTCCGGGGATTCTTAGCACCCTCTGCCTTCATGTCGCACTGGCCGCTGCCTTGGCCAGGTACATTCCAGCTGCCGGAGACTGAGGGCCAAGATTTAAGTTGTGGAATCATTTTGGAGGGGTTTGGCCATAACTCACCACGCTGGCCAAGCGGGTTGGTGAGTGTGGGATAGAATTTCCTCTAATCCCGATGGTATAGTTATACCGCTATTGGCGGTCGTCAGAGCCCCTTTAGTGGGAACAGGCTGCACCACGAGAAGGCGGGGTTGACATTTGTCAAGGAGAGGCTGTGATGTTACGCATCACCTGACCTTACATCCCTTCCAAAATCATATATATATATATGTATCATGAAGGTTATTAATTTCAAAAACCTCATGCTAAACATACTTTATAACTATTATTCGAATTTGAGGTAATAAATCTTACCTTCAAATTATTAACATATGTTGTACATTTCCAACTCTACAAAATGTGCTCCTACCACAATGGAGGTCTAAAACAGCATAGTTTTTATTACTAAAACTATATATTTGCAAGTGAAAAAAACTATTATGAATTATTACTTACATACTTTGTTAATCTTAATTCAATACATTAAGCACTCAAACTTTAAAAAATACTTAGTATTAAAAACATACAAAACCACCATCTCATTGTGTTGGGAGACATCATTCGCAATGACACTCGACCATTATTACAAGTGCTTTCGCCAACCCAAGATCGGCATCATCAGGAAGTTCACGATGTCACTCGAGGATCACCTCACCTCGCCTGTGCTTAATTCGAAGCTGCAGGCAGGGGAAGAGGAAGGATGTGGTGCTCTCTGTTATGTATATCAAAACATCCAGTCCGCCACAGTGCTGCCATCTATTGGAGATCATTCGATTATAAATACAAAAACATTAAAGTGTATATATCTTTTTTATTGTCAAAAAATCTTCAAACCCAAACTTTCAAAATAATATATAAGAAAAGACAAAAAATATAATTTTACAAAAAATTATAACAATAATTGAAAAGTAATAAATTTTATTTTGGAAGTTTGGGTCTGAAGATTTTTCGTCAATAAAAGATATAAATACACTTTATTTATTTTTTTGTATTTATAATCGAATGATCTCCAACGGATGGTAGCACTGTGGCGGACTGGATGTTTTGATGTACATAGTAGAGAGAACCACACCCCTTCCTGTTCCCCTGCATGCAACTTCAAATTAAGCACAGGCGAGGTGATTCTCAAACGACATCGTGAACTGTCTGATGATGCCGACCATAGTTTGGCAAAAGCGCTCGTAATAATGATCGAGCGTCATTGCAAACGATGTCTCCCAACCCAATGAGATTGCGGTTTCGTATGTTTTTAATACTAAGTATTTTTTAAAGTTTGAGCGTTTAATGCATTGAATTAAGATTAATAAAGTATGTAAGTAATAATTCATAATAGTTTATTTTAACTTGTAAATATATACAATAGTTTTAGTAATAAGTAACTATGTGTGGTTTTAGGCCTCTGTCGTGGGAGCATGTTTTGCAGGGTTAGAAATGTGCAACATATGTTAATGATTTGAAGGTAAGATTTATTACCTCAGATTTGAATAATACTGTTGATATTTTACAAGGTGTTATATGTTTGTTATAGCATATTTATAGGTGTCTTATTCTCTTGATTTTTCACTGGGATGGCATATACCTCGTGCAGTTTATAAGATGCTATATTGTTTCAGTCATTTTATATTGTTCTACTTATGCCTTTTATATTTCCTCCTACATTCATTGCACTTTTTGTACATATCTGATGTTCCTTTGATGTATAGTAATGATGCACACTATTTTACAGCACTATTTTCTTTAAATGATATTTTTGTTCTATTAGGATTTAGGTTTTTTTATTAAATTCTCTATTTTTCTCACATTACATCTATTGTTCCTGGTCAAATTCTTTATCCATGTCAATCATTATTAGATGAATGATAACTTCATACTTCTGTTGGTGATTTGAACTTGCTGGCATTATGGTTTTCTGTAAATGTGTATATATGTCAGTTTTCTGTAAATTTCAACATGAATTGTGTGAAGTTATTGAGTCATATTCAAACATATACCCAATCATAAAAATAACAGCCCAAATCAAAAAGAATAACTTAAACACCATGTCTTGGTGATCTTCTAACCAATAAAAATAGTAATATGATATTTCTTAACAATTTTGTTTTTTGTTCATAAATGGCAATTATTACCAAATTTACTAGTTTATCCTACAAATTTATATAAAACAAATGGTTCAAAAGGGTAAATTCTTTCAGTTCCCACAGTTTTTTAAATATGCTATATTTGCCGATATTTTAGCGAAAAATCCTTAATTTGGCAAAACTAATACATATGCCATTCTTAAAACAAAATCAAAAAACACCTACAAGTATGTTAAAAAAAACTCACCTAGTAGGTTTAAATATACATAATATCTAAGGTATTATTTACTTGATATTGGCAAAGTATTTTGCACGTTGTTGCTCCATGAGGCACGTGTTTAAAATGTTTGTGTGAATGAATGAATGTGAACTGATAATAATATAACCTAATTGTTTCATTTATAAAACTTTTTAACTAACCAAAAAAACCCGTAACATATTTGGCCTCTCTCGGGCTGGGAGCACGTGCCTCATGGAGCAATAACGTGCAAAATACTTTGCCAATATCAGGTAAATAATACCTTAGATATTATGTATATTTAATTTAAAGCATGTTTATAACATAAGACAACCCTTAAGGTTGTCTCATGAATTACATATTTCGTAATTCTAGTAGGTTTGGTTTTAACTTAAGAACGTGTCAACTCAAAATTACTTAATCAATAGTCTTGGAAGAATAAAATATAAACTCACCTCCTCAATGATCCAATCCAATTATCATCACATTTTGCGCACATTACTTCCTCCAATGGTTTTTTGTCCATATTGGGTCCACTTTAGAAGCTCTATTCTGTGAGTTGTTATTTTTTGTCATTTCTTATAAAGAATTATTCTGGGAGAAAGAATTTTATATGGATGTATTGTGTCTTAGTTCATCACTTAGAATCAGCTGCTTACAATGAAATTTGCCATAGCATTCTTTTAAGATCATTTCAATACACTTTGTACAGCTGGAAAAACTCGTCATGAAGAATACTTTCGCATGATCATGGTATGAATGATCTGCAAGGAGGCATATTAATCAATCTAATGTACTGTTTCTTGTTTTTAGATGTGTGTGAAACTACACAATGTGGATTAAATGCCTTGTGCCGAGGAAAAAACCACAATCCTGTATGTGAATGTAGGCCAGGATTTTCAGGGGACCCCATCGATTTCAGCATTGGATGTCAACGTAAGCATTTATTAATTTGTTCAAACAATATCCAAAGTCTTTAGCATTACATTTCCAGCTAACTGTTTGCTTTCTTAAAATAATATATGGCTAAGAATTATGTAAGAGAATATTGCTTGAAATTTTTCAGCACAATAGAGCATAGTGAATGCCATAAAACTTCACTTTGTAGGTGCAATACATTAATTATAAAACCATTAAGAAAACTTGAATATCTAAACGGTGTAGTTTACTTTTTTCTTTAAATACTGGGTGGTTATAAAATAAGTATCCTTATTCTCAGATGTCTAGAAAATGGAGATATATCAACAAAACTTGGTAGGTAGCTTATTGAGGGCTTAGAAAAATGATTTAGCAGGGAGGAAAATTAGTTCAAAATTGTGCTGCCAGGGAAACTATGCCACTGCTGGCACAAGAGAAGAACAGACACGTGTGTGAAGTTACTGTTTATTGAGAGCATAAACATTTCAGAACAAAATCTGCTCAATATGTTGGCCATCACAGAAGATGGCATGCTGCAAACAAAGAACAGCATGCAACATGGCTGCTTGTATCATGTCACAGTCGATGATGGCCACTTCACATTTGACACTCATTTTCAAATTCGAGACAGAGTGTATGCAGTCCCAATAAACTCTGTCTTTCAGGTATCCCCAAAGCCAGAAATCACAAGGCTAAGTTCTAGTGAGCCAGCTAGCCAGGACTTCAGAAACCCTCAAGAAATTATGCATTCATTGCCAAATGTTTGACTGAGAATTTCCATATGAAACTTTCCATGTTTGACTGAACATTTGCATGTCAAACTTTCCATGTGAATGACCTGTAATATCTTGGATTTCAGCAATGATGCTTCTGCTGTACATGACAGGCAATCACTTGTGATCATCAGCATATTGAGCAGATTTTGTTCTGAAACGTTTGTGCTGTCAATAACCAGTAAATTCACACACATTTATTCTTTTCTTGTGTCTTCAGCACCATTGTTCCCCTAGAGGTGTAGTTTTGAACTAATTTCTTTTTTTTTTTTTTGCTGAATCATTGTCCCAAGCCGTAAATAAGCCACCTACCAAATTTCGTCACAATATCTTCATTTCTCACTTCTCCAGAGACCCAAGAGATCAACATTGCTTTATTGGTCAAAAGGAGTATGTACAAAATGAGAGACATAAGAGCAAAAATGTTTCACTGAATAAGTGGTATATACATATGAGATGAAGTATGTTTACAAAATTGAAGGGTGAATCAAGGCAGCAGTCGCAGGCTATGCACCATATATTAGGAGGAGCGAGGAAGTCTGTAAGCTGGAGAGATGACAGGCAGAGCAGTCAGAGCAAGTCAAAGGAGGAAGCGAATTCAGTCATTCACTACCTGCAACCAATGCCAGTGGTGTGACCAGTTAGAAAAAAGTTATCAAGGCACAGAGAGTTTCGTGCTTCCATGTAGCCCACCTGAAGGGGAGTTGTGAGGCGAGCTTATAAGATGCATAGTAGAGCAGCGCTAGCCTGATGCATGAAGACAGGCAAGGCAGAGGCTGATCGAGGAAGGTGATACCAGAGGCCCAAGAATAGGGATACTTATTTTATAACCACCTGTTATATGCAGAGATATTTCCAGAATTCCTCAATCCTCAGTTGAGGGGGTAATATTTGATCTGGAGATGTAACCTCTTCAAAGCCTTAAATGGCAGAGGTTATAATTCAGTGTCATTTTTCAACTCAATACTTATTTTAAATTTGTGAAAATGGATTTTTACATTATTTTTGATTATTTAGATATGGATTTAAATTCTCATTGTTTAAAGATAAAACCATTCAAAATTGAAACACATGCTAGCTGTTCTTATATTTATTGGATCTATTACTGAACACTTGTTTGCCAGGTCAGTTTAATGTTCATGACAGAGAGGGAGAGAGAAAAATAAACTTCAAAGAGTTTTCATTTTCTGTTTAGTAATTTCAAATAAAAAAAATGTTTTAGACTAAAATGTTATTTAGTAATAATTGAAGTCATGGCCATTCCTAGACAATCATATGATAGATAAAAGGAATAAATCGATGCTATTTATTAATGTCAAATTTTCGGGTAGTAACCCTACCCTTCATCAGGACTGCATTATAGTAAGTGTTTCCAACCTTGGGTAAAACTCCAACCTTTAAAATCATTTAATGTAGTTCCTCTTCTTCTCTCAATTTCAAGACCTTCCAGCAGTTTTCTCTTGAAGAAATGTTGTTGGTGGATCAGAATTTCTACCGAGTCCCACAATATTTTTATGTCCAGTAGATTGAACACGTCTGTCCAAGCCAGTTTTGTTTGTCATGTTTTTAATAGCTGTTTTATGTTTTGTCAGCCTGTCTCTCCTACATAGCTGAGACCACACTCACACTTGATATTGTAGACCACTCCTTCTTTTAACAAGATGTTAGTTTCTTGATGCTTTAATTTAGAAAGGTAGTTACTGATCTTATTTCCTAAACCTGGCACTAGCCTGATTCGAAATGTTTTGCTAATTCTTTGAAGTTTTTCCAAAAGGCCCTTGTAGTAGGTAATTTTTCTAGTTAACAGAACTTCTGGGCTTGGTCTCAAAGCTTTTTTATTTTTAGCCATAATTTTTTCCACTAATAGAGCATTGTAATGATTGTCCTGTAGAATGATTTTAAGTTCATTTTTTTAGTCTGCTTGTCCAAGTCTGAGGTGTTGAGAACATTGATCTTTTCTACAAATTGAGAGACTACGTTCCACTTCATGTATTCTGGATGGTTTAACTAAAAGTCCAACATTTTGTTAGTGTTAGTAGGCTTTTTGTAGACCTTCGTAATGACTCTCCCTCTTTGAAAAATTAAGTACAAGTCCAGGAAATTCAGCTGATTGTCCTGCTGAAGTTCAAGAGTGAATTTTAATTTTTCATCTAGGGAGTTGAACCACTCCAGAATGGCAGATGGGAGAGAGTTATCAGTGATGTCTAAAATGAAAATAATGTCGTCCATATATCTAGCATATAGACTGAAGATAGAAGGAGTCATCAAAACCTATTCTTCCAGCTTACCTATGTAGTAATTAGCTAGGAAGGGAGCAACCGGAGAGCCCATAGCCAAACCTGAGGTTTGTTTGTAGAATTGATTCTCAAACTGATAAAAGTTGTGTTTCAACTCAAAAATCAGGATTTCATAGAGGCCAGTCAGAACAGCCTTGTTGAAGTTGTGAAAAACTATTTTGTCTGCCAGATCCTCAGCCGTGAATTCCAACAGCCAATCAGTATCTATGTTAGTATACATAGCTTGGATGTCTAAACTTGCAATTAAAGGGTGTTCCAGTTGTGAGAGATTACTTAATTTCTTAAGGAGATCTTGGGAGTTTTTAGTAAGGCAGGAGAATCTGGAAAGATACTTTTTAGATGGTCCAGGAGATAATATTGTAGGTTCAAGAAGGGTGAATTTTTTAATCCACAATCGGCCTCAGAGGTTCTCCTGGTTTGTGAAGTTTAACAGAATACCTCAACTGTAAAATAACTCATTATAGAATACCGCAACTGTATGGAACAATTAAACTTAACAAACCAGGAGAACCTCTGAGGCAGATTGTGGATTAAAAAATTTCACCCTTCTTGAACCTACAATATTATCTCCTGGACAATCTAAAAAGTATCTTTCCAGATTCTCTTGCCTTACTAAAAAACTCCCAAGATCTCCTTAAGAAATTAAGTAATTTCTCACAACGGGAACACCCTTTAATTGCAAGTTTAGACATCCAAGCTATGTATACTAACATAGAAACTGATTGGCTGTTGGAATTCACGGCTGAGGATCTGGCAGACAAAATAGTCTTTCACAACTTCAACAAGGCTGTACTGACTGGCCTCTATGAAATCCTGATTTTTGTGTTGAAACACAACTTTTTTCAGTTTAAGAATCAATTCTACAAACAAACCTCAGGTTTGGCTATGGGCTCTCCAGTTGCTCCCTTCCTAGCTAATTGCTATGTAGGCAAGCTGGAAGAACAGGTTTTGATGACTCCTTCTATCTTCAGTCTATATGCTAGATATATGGACGACATTATTTTCATTTTAGACAGCACTGATAACTCTCTCCCATCTGCCATTCTTGAGTGGTTCAACTCCCTAGATGAAAAATTAAAATTCACTCTTGAACTTCAGCAGGACAATCAGCTGAATTTCCTGGACTTGTACTTAATTCTTCAAAGAGGGAGAGTCATTGCGAAGGTCTACAAAAGCCTACTAACACTAACAAAATGTTGGACTTTCATGAAAGAAATACGGGATTACGCCATATAATACAAATTTAGAAGATGACAATCTGATTTTTGGCGTAAATGTGACAAGGATGGTAAGTCAGATAATATCCGAAAACTTGAAATTTTTCATCATCCTGGAGCGCGACTGGAACCCGCGTCTCCCAGAAAACGCCTAGGTATGCTATTTCTTTCATGATTTATCTGCTTCTCCGGGCAATCACGGGATAGGATTATTAACCTCCAGATTCGCTAAACATGAATGCCGGTTGCTTCGACTAGCTAATCCTGTGATGGTTAAATTCAAATTGATCAGAAACTTGAAACTTGGTCGTTCTGGGTGGTGTAGTGGTTAGCATACCAAGGCGTTTTCTGGGAGACGCGGGTTCAAGTCCCGCTCCAGGACGATGAAAATTTTCAAGTTTTCGGATATTATCTGACTTGCCATCCTTGTCACATTTACGCCAAAAATCGGATTGTCATCTTCTAAAGTTGGACTTTCAGTTAAACCATCCAGAATACATGAATTGGAACGTAGCCTCTCCATTTGTAGGAAAGATCAATGTTCTCAACACCTCAGACTTGGACAAGCAGACTAAAAAAATGAACTTAAAATCATTCTACAGGACAATCATTACAATGCTCTATTAGTGGAAAAAATTATGGCTAAAAATAAAAAAGCTCCGAGACCAAGCCCAGAAGTTCTGTTAACTAGAAAAATTACCTACTACAAGGGCCTTTTGGAAAAACTTCAAAGAATTAGCAAAACATTTCGAATCAGGGTAGCGCCAGGTTTAGGATATAAGATCAGTAACTACCTTCCTAAATTAAAGCATCAAGAAACTAACATCTTGTTAAAAGAAGGAGTGGTCTACAATATCAAGTGTGAGTGTGGTCTCAGCTATGTAGGAGAGACAGGCAGACAGCTTAAGACCAGGCCAACAGAACATAAAACAGCTATTAAAAATGTGACAAACAAAACTGGCCTGGACAGACATGTTCAATCTACTGGACATTAAAAATACTGTGGGACTCAATAGAATTCTGACCCACCAACAACATTTCTTCAAGAGAAAACTGCTGGAAGGTCTTGAAATTGAGAGAAGAAGAGGGACTACATTAAATTATTTTAAAGGTTAGAGTTTTGCCCAAGGTGTTGGTAAAACTTACTATATAGTGTAGTCCTGATGAAGGGTAGGGTTACTACCTGAAAATTTGATGTTAATAAATAACATTCATTTATTCCTAAGTAAATCCCATAATCTGTGTGTTTTATCTATCATAAAATATTATATTTAACCATATCCGGCTTTTATATTTATATGTTTATTATGATGCAAACTGATCTTTATATTACACATTGAGCTTGAACTTTCCCAGTTTGCGAATGAAATTTGCTTCACATTTCCTTTTGTTTTTTACAACCATTCAGTGTAAGTATCTGCAATGAATTCATTTAATGCTATTATGTGTTTGCTGTCTTTATCTTTTACGTCTTTTATTTTGGGGCCTTACATTGAAATTGCTATGAGAGTATTTGCAGCTTGGGAAAAGTTGACACCATTCAGAATACAAGATCTCATTTGAAATTGAAAAACTTCTTTCAACATGAAATTTTTAAAATACATGTATGAATTTTCAGCAAAAGATATGCTTAATAACTCCAGGATAAAATGTTATACAGTTCATCTTTTCTTGTGTAGGGGTGCTATAACCATTCTTTCACAGACCTCCACAAGGATATCTTAAAATATCTTAGATGCTAAAAACTAAGTGGGATGTTAAGATACCCAGGGGGTCAAGAAAAATCCCTGAATATATGTATCTCATACAGTTCTTATTTCACTTTTTGTAGGCTAATATTTTTATGAATTGTTATTTTGAATTCATTTGTTAAAAACATTCACACCAATTTCAGTACTAAACTACCAACCTACTAGAAGCTGATCATTTCATGATGTATAAATTAAGTTCAGCTTTTATTAATTTATGATATTAAGTTATAAGACTCGTACACCATCCGACACAGTTAATGTAAGTGTCTAATGCATCAATTATTAACAGTGATCACTTTTAGTATAATGCAAATTTTCAGCATATTAAAATGATAACCAGAATCTTGGATTTGTTCTTATTATAATATTATATAAAAAAAATTAAATAGCACATTACTTTTGAGTTACGTATTACTCTGTTAGTTGCTACTAAATTTTGTGTTGTTGCTTATAGTGCTTATGCTCTAATATATTATTCATTTCTTTTCAGCTGTTCCAAAAGATAAATGTAAATCCAATAGCAATTGCCCACCTGACAAGGTTTGCAGGCAGACTCCTGCTCGTATAAAAGATTGCATTGGTGAGTTTAACAATTATTTTCACTTTTTTCCTTATGCATCAGAGATTTAAGATTGTATTTTTATGAAGAATTCACTACTGGCTATTACTTCCAAAATTTTCCTAGTATTTTTTTAGGATCTGAAGACTCAGGGATTGTATCTCATTGATTATTTCACTGATATAATCAAATATTTTTAATGACCAAATTATTGAAATATCTGTGTGTTATACATAAAATATACATGACCAAGTACAACAACAACACACACTGCTGAACATAGAAACTGCAGCATTGGCAGAGAGTTGATATAGAGATGTGCAAATCTTATGAGGTAATTGGCTATGTGAGATGTGCAAGTGATCAAAGTTTTGCAGCGATTGACCATGTGAATGCTGGCTGAGCATGGTTTAAAGACAGTGCATGTATGAGTGCACCTCATAGTAATGCAACCATTTAAGATCAAGTCTGTTTGTCAAAAATGTTTAAAATATGTCAATGAGATGCCTGTGTTCAACTGACTCACATAGAGTGGCAGAGAATTTACAATATGTAAGAGTTGGTCTCACCTTACAAATAATTTCCACATGGGTAGGGTGCAATGTGAACACAACACAATGTTGTGTGTCACATTTGACAAAAGAACAGAAGACTGAATGACATGACCGTAAGGAAGTGGATCAAAATGCCAAACCACAGCACATGACAATTGTCCACTCTGTAGAGTGGCTGTTTGTGACCTGCTTACTGTGGTGACTGTGACTTGTGAGCTACTTTGTGTAAAGCAGTGTTCACCCAAATGGCACAGTAAAATTTGCTTGATGTGGGACAAAGGATAGGATTTCCAGCCCCAAATCCCTAATTACTACTGCATCACAGGACCCATCATAAAAACGATTGGACTATAGGAGAATGCTATTCAAGACAGAATTCAGTTTATGTTTTGGCTGGCCACATGGTTGTATACCTGTATGGTGCCATCACTGTCAACAATGTACAGAGGTGTTTACAACCCTCCCTCCACTACTAATGATCTCCTAGCAGAGCCACTATTCTTTAATTCAACTATCCATTCTCTTAATGCTGTTTACTCTCACTTCGCCACTTGTTTCACTTGCAGTGTGGTTTCTGTAGGTCAATTCATTCATCCAAACCTCCACTGGAAAACCTTTGATAAAATCCCCCTTCTCTACAAGATACTCCCTGTCATTGAGCACAGCTCTGTCTTCTACAGTCATCATTGCATCGTCTTTATCCGAACCTGGTCAGCTGCACAGGACTTCTTCATCGATCTTGAGCTCCACATCTTCTCCCATTTTCATTCACCTTGAATGACACTCCTTGAGCACGCACCACATGTAATAATTATGAAGCTATTCTATCATCATCTCACAACAAATCTAGTCTCGCCTGTTCCGATCTCTTCCATCCCCCTCTTCTGTTCTTTTGGGAATGTGGAATGATATACATTCTTCTTATGCTCCACCAAAAGTTTGAGACATTCACTGGCTTCATTTACACCAATGCCTTCTTACTCCTTGTACTATTCATCAATTTTGACACGCATCTTCCCCAAACTGTTATTATTGTGGAACCATTGGAGACGTCCATCATTCCTATTCAACATGTCTCGTTTTACAAATGGTTATTTTCCGAAATATTTGCAATTCTTCAACTTGTCTGTTCATCCCCACATACCATGTTCCACTTCAAATACCTTCACACTCATCACCCTAAATCATGCAATAACCATGGTGTTTGCAAGAGTGTAATCCTAATGCGAAATCCTCCTTTATGACTTATATCAATGCAGCATCGGATTTCCATCACTTAGAAACTATCCAACTGCACGTGCATTCTTACATGGATATTTCAGCCAGTCCTTAACAGCACGCTTGCAAACTGAGTATGATGCCACCTGCAAACAGCATATAACAGGTGATTTTTTTGGCAAATGGTCTCCAAATGTTCCTTGGTTCCAAGTGTGCAATAAATTTGTGATTCTTAAATTTTGAACTTTTATTGAACTGCTTTTGTCATTATTATCTATTCAGAACTGAACTGCTATTAAAGCAAATATTGTAACTGATTGCTATCTGCAATCTTACTGAAAGGACTCAGTATGACTGTCTATCAGTTATTTCAACTGTTTTGTTTTGACGAGATGCAGCTGCTTGTGTGAGCTGCACGATGATTTTAAAAGAGTGTAAATAATTTGTACATACTTTTTGTTATTGTTTTGTTTTTAATCCAGAGTTGTGCATAATTTGCTGTAACTAATTTTTTGGTTTCAAATAAAATCCTTTGAACTGACCATATGTCCGAGATGGGTCCTGGTTCAATATACTGGTATGGGATGTAATCAAACACAGCAGCAGGCCATATTCCTGGCGGTGTGATGGTAAGTTGCTGTGTTGATGACATCATGAATCCCATCATATGACCTCTTCTTACCACCTTGCCAGAAACTATTATTCACAGTCTCCAGGGTTTGAATATTATCCTATGACCAACAGTCTTACCAAACTTGTTATCCATTGAGCATGTGTGGGACTTTATGGGTTGATACCTCTGCCTGCTTTCTGTGGCAACAGACCAGCAACAACTGCATGTCTAGTTGTTTGCTTTTTAGAATGAAATACACTTGTGCATCATTGATGATCTCATTGATGGCATACATCATTGTCTGCCAGTTAGTAAAACTGCCTGAGGTGGACCAACTCCATATTGATCAATCTTGAATAAAAGCAGGTACACTATCTTTTCACATTTCATTTTCTGATTGTGTACATGTCTTCATCAGCTTTTTGCATGTGCTTTTCTTGACTATACGTTAACTCCTTCTTGCTGTTATGATTTCCATGATGAACAGTACAAATCTAATGTGCTGTGACATTTAGTAAAATATTTGTCAGTGGCATAGGGTGACCTAAAATTCACCTGGGACTAAATATTTTAAAAATTTATCTCAACTTTCTCCATACTGTGAAATATAATTTCAGTGGATTGTGAGGTTTTCAACACCACCTGCTGAAATCATACTTAACAACATAGAATGAGGTAGAAATTTTATTTATATATATGCAGTGCTGTATAACATAAAAGTTTAGGTTTTTGCATAAAGGAACTGTGAGCTTTCTTTTGTTGTTTTTCTTCTATTTCAGATATATCCATTTTTGTCAACCAATTAATTATGAACTCTAACAGAAAGCTTATACCCTTCATCAAGCTGTGTTCTTATATCTACTTTGCCAAATAATTTAAATTTTACACAATTTGACGTGTGGCGAGATGTTTGTTCGTGACTTTTAATTCATTCCAAAAGATGCTCTAAGCCTGTTATCCATGTAGGGTCCAGCTTACACCACAACCAAAGAGTAAACAGTAGAAACAAAACAAAATATGTTTGCTTTTGCTTCCAGTTAACCAGAATATTTTTCTATGCCACTCCACATTAAAAGTTCTTGACTGATATTTATGATTTTACACCAAGCAAACATTTGGTCAATGTGAGCCCAAGTCTTTAGCGTTTTTTTTTCTTCATACCTTAATAAACTAAAAGGGGGTTCCAATAAAAACTCCACTTTGTAGATTTTACTTACACAAGCAAATATTACAACCTAACTACACAAACAAAAATGAACCGCTTACTGTCGGGTGACACAAAATCAAAATTGCTGCTGTTAAACAAAAAAGCGACCAGCCCCCAAAACAGTTTTACACCTGCACAGTGCAGCATGTGTTTGCTCATTTGTTACTGTTCTCTGAAGCTTCGACAATACCACCAAGGCGATGAGTTGATGAGAGTCACCTCTCCCACCCATGCAGTATTCAGTGCACTCTAGTAAATGAATATGGAAGGCTGTAATGTGTTAGCCAGTTACTCAACTATTGTAGTGGCTCATATTTTCATTTAGAAAATCTAGGCACTGGCTACTAATACTGATTTTCTTTCAGAATTTTTCCAGTTAAAAGAAAAAACAATTTTTTTTTTTGTCATTTTCATGCAGGGCTTAGTCCCAGATACCCATAATGACCTGACACCACTGATATTTGTACTCAGGCACAGTGATATAGAAGAGTATTAGCATGGCTTAGTGATGCTAAGGCACTTTTCCTGTAAGCTTAGTGGTGCTAAGGCATTTTTCGTGGTTAGTTGGGAAGAGAAGCAGGGCAAAAGAATTTTTTTCAATGTTCATGTAAAAGGAACACTGATTTATATGAAAGCATACTTGTACCTTAACAGAACATTCGTATTGCAAGGACGAGACTAAACTGTTGGATCATGGAGTAAGGCGAGATCTGATTGCTAGGAGAGAAAAGCAACACAGAAGAGTGTAAACATGCATGTAGGCCACATGACAAGTGGATGCTATGGGGCATACGCTTCTTACCGCTCATCTGTGTGGGCCTGGGTTTGAGTCCCAGTCGAGACATGGGTGTTGTGCTTGTCTCACAGCACTGCTTTTTTTCCCTTCCCTGTTACCACTGGCCTTAAATTAGGAATGAACGGCTACTTATAGCCCTTACAATACCTCATAGTGGTCATTAAACACCCCTTCCCTCCTCCCAAGGGTGGCAAGTGTTTTGCTTGAGAAGGGTATTTCAGCAAAACTCAACACCAGCTGCAACAAAAACAATTTTCTGAGCCCATTCTGTGATTCCTTATGAGTAACGCAATAGGACACTCATCGGTCCAAGTGGTCAGAGGCACTGGCTCCTGGCCAATCACTCAAGATGGGTTTGAGCTCCGGGATAGGTATGAGCAGTGCACTCTCTCCACGGTGCTGGTCCTCCCGGAACCAACTGCTCCAAATCAATAATCGGCAACTATGGCCCTAGATGATCACAGTGGTCCTCAAATTGAGAAGAAACAAAAAACAACTCAAAAGATATTCGCCATTCCCACCCCATGATCCTAACAAGATCGGCATATAAGTTACATGTATTCAGTGTGTCTAATTCATATTATTCACAATGAATATTTGGAACTGTACAGAATGACAAAACAGTTTTTAAAGGGAAACTTAATATTCTTAGCTGACTCCCACATAACTTTTACCTTTCATTTAAAATTTCTCCAATTAAGCAATTTTAATAAAAGTTGATAAAAATAATTACTAATATGACTTTAATAAAATACTAACTGATGAAAACAACAAATGAAATTTTAAATTGCTTTTGAAAATTTTATGGGTCTTCTTTCTGTCCAGCGCTAAGGCACTTTTTTTCTTAGAACTACATCACTGCTCAGGCAGTTTGTAAAAAGTGTTGTAATGTGGATCAGAATCAAAATTTTTGGCTCTAATCTTAATCCACGAGCCTATTTAAATCAAAGAAAAGAAACATTTCCATATATTTGAGTCACTAATACAATTAACAACGTATTTCTGGTAATTACTTATGTTAAAACAGTATATTATTTGTTCAATTTGAAGTTCTGGAAGACCAGTCTGAGGGCCTTCCACTCTGTACAATTTGAAATTTAACTCATATCAGAGCTTAGGAAATTGTATCTTTCTCAATATTTCACCAGTGATGTAATTGAGTACTCATTACATTTAATACATATAATCACTCATTTTAACTTCTCTAATGTGTACTAATTATACACCCAAACAACTACTGTAAAACAACTGGCACTGAACACATGCTTTCTGGGTAGGTGCAAGTGAAAAACTTATAGGATTCTATCTCCTTTGTCAGCAAAGCCTTGCCACACATGTGACCTTTCACCACCTTCTACTCTATTACCATAAAATTGCAGTGGCATATGTGGCTGGCAGGCCTTCAATCAGCCAGTGAAAACATTACCATTAGTGGTCTGATGGGAATCTCTTATTTGCAAGATTTGATTCTCTTAGTCAAAGTGAATGAATCCACATATTTATTAGTATGTTTTTCATTATTTGAATTTCCTGGGTTTCACAGCTAGGCCAGAATGTATACTGCTGGTGCCCTTGTTACATTTTCAGTCTACATTATTCAACACCTCCTCCAACATGTCTCCTAGTTTTTATCAAATATTTAAAATATAAGTGATATCATGTTGGTAACTGTGACTGCAAGTGAAATTAGTATCTACAAGTGAATTAACATGTAAGATAAATATATGGCTTCTTTATTTTTTTAAATAATCATAAACTTTAAAAAATAAAGACTGTTGCATGCACATTGTCTTTTATTTATCTTGAACTACCAAATGCAACAATGTGCAAAAATGTTTTCCTAAAAACGGAAATGGAGAATACATTTATATATTATATTATATTTCATTTTTATGTATATTCTTTTTCTGTTTGTAGATGTTTGTCAAAATGAGCGCTGTGGTGTGAATGCTATTTGTGTTGCCCAAAACCATCGATACAAATGTGAATGTCCACAGGGATTCTCAGGCGATCCTAATCGTGAATGTCATGGTAAATCAGTTACTTTAATACTACTACTTTCTGAATGAATAACATGTAAAAAACTTTAGTGCAAAATAACTGACTTACAGAGAGATAAAAATTGGGATTCATGTGCAGGTTTCAAATTAGTTATTGTGTGTGTATATCATGAAGTAATTTTAATTACCACTGGAAATGAAACTTACAATTAAAAATGTATGTATTCATGTATTCATGGATGAGATGTTGGAAGCTATTTCTTCTGATCTGTGTGATCTGGAAATACATGTGTGGATGATATTACATGCTCAAAAGTTTTAGTTAGTATGTCAGAAAGAATTGTAGCTATTTTATTTTTACATTTTTTGTTTACCATGATCAACAACTATAATAAGTTTGTGTACATATGTAACATATACAGTACCTTTCAAGAAATGAATGTAGAAGTGTCTTACAGACTGAGGAGGCTGAAATCCTTTTAAAATAATTATGTCCCCTCCAAATGCTTGTGATTTTATGCAAGGAAGGTTTAGACATGTAACTAATATGTTAAGTTGAATATCAGCTTCCAAATGATCATGAAGCTCTTGAAAAACATCAGGGTTGATATTGGTATGTTAAAACAACTAGGATCTCTTGTGAGACATATGATAAAACATGCCACTTTTTACATTTTATTCATGGATGGACTCCATATGAATGATTATCCTGAGTATTTGTAGGGGCCAAGATATGTCAATGCATGGGGCACTCATGTATGGCCATAGATGTGTGCCCTATGTATTGATGTATCATGACTTGTAAAATCAAGCTACAATAGAAAATCATGTTGTATCCAAGATGTCTAATAAGACATTTTTTAAACTACTGGCAGTTTTCCAGTTGACTGTTTTCTAGATGTCAGAAGGTTGGAGTTCTTGAACAAAACAGTAATAACATATGGGTAAATCCTTCTTTTCCTTCCAGCTCTTTCACATAAAAAAAAAAAGTAAATATTAGTCTTCTGAGGCAGCTGATAAAATGACTTTTTAGGGAAGCCAGGAATTGCTGCCACACATCCTGAATCATTGTTGAGGGTCATTTGCAGACTTGCTTCTGCTCCATGATGAGTCTTCAAGGTTCATTTAGCTTCCAGTTTTTGAAGTAAAATAATCTTCAGGAAGTAAAATATTCTCTGATATGAAAATGGCAAGAGAAATATTGGAGTAAAATGGATTCAGTAGCAGAACAGAATTAGCTATGTGATTAGAACAGTACTGATACTTCAGTATAAGAAAGAGTTAAAAACATATTGAGGTGGTTCAGGTATATGTGGCACATGAGAAATAGAATTATCTGGAGAGATGTTATATTTCTGTGTTATCAGCTCACAGACCAAGGGATTGCTGTAGAACAAAGTGAAAAGACAGAGTGAATATATGGCAAAAATCTAGCAGTGGACCAGAAAGAGATGAAAAAAGTCTGTTGCAAATTGAAATTATTTTAGTGGTCTGTGCCAAAATTATGCTTGAATACCATATTGATATGCAGGTGCAAGATGATGGTCTCTAGCAATTGAATCCCCCCCCCTCATATATATCTCCCCTATATATGTAATTAATAGATGTATATGTTTGGGTCTTCCCTGTATATGTAATGATATTTTGGCTGAAAACTTTATTAACTGATCATGAAGCAATTTGATGAAAAGTGGAATTGAGGTTAGCTGCTTTAGTACCTGTTTGCTGAATTCAAATTGGCACGGCATTTGCAGACTGGCTCCTACTCATGACTGCCATCCAATTGGCATTCAAATTTTTATTACTATTATTTCCCTTGTTGTGGACTTTCTCGGCCATAGATGGTTAGCAAAAAGTGAAGATATCCACCTATAGCCTGGAAATTCATGAATTTTCTAGCGATGTGGTAGGTTTATAGAATGACTGCCTTTCGGATTAGGTGAAGCAATCTCTGTGTCAATCCTAATTCCTCAAGATTTTTCAGAAAGTTATTTGGTACCACTGCAGTTGCCAAAATTACAACTGGTATAATCTGTGTTATGCTTTGTTACTAGATCCTTTGGATTTCCATTTGCAGGTTCTTATATTTTGAGATTTTCTCAGATACTGTTCTTTGGATGTTTTCTGTAAGTGTAACTGCTATATGTATCAGTTGTGTCTTCTTCAGTTTTTTGTCTACAATGAAAAGTCACATTAATCATGGTCAATGGTCTTATCTATGATGACACATTTTCCTAGTACATGATGTAATTCTGATTTTTGAGAATAGGTTCTGTTTATTTGGTGCTTGTAATAAGATGGAGTATAGCTTTGGATAAGGCCACATTTAATGCCAAGCTCTTTATGTAGGATCTTGGTTACCTGGTCGTGTCTGTTAAGGCTGTCTTTGAATAAGTGTTAGGGTTCCTCTTTTGCGATAGATGGCGCAAAAAAAAATCACTCTTTGGGCTTGGCTTTTACGTCTTGAGGGACTGTCCCAGAAATTGGCGTCACCAAATCACTGCAGACCTCGCCATATTCAGAGTGAAAGCGATCTCTCGTTGGCTCAAAAATGAAAAGACAAAATATGCGCTGTTATGTTTTAACAAATAACGTTGTTTGGGGTGTAGCTTAGCAGGTAGGTGTAATTTCTACAGCTCAAATTCAGGGGTTCTCTGCTAATGTACACATTTCCTCTTCAAAAAATGAATGTACAGTAGGATTTAAGATGATTTATGGGAGACAAGATTCCAGTCTCACTTTTGGCCCCATTCAATTATTTCTATTTGGCCTAGATAATTAAAAAAAATCAGACAGAAATGAGAGATTTCATTTCTTCTAGACAGAAACACTACTAAGCTAACTGATCGCACCATCTTGTGCCCAAAATTGGGATACTTTCGAATCAGATAAATTGAATTTTAAAAGAAATTATAAGAATTTTTTTGGAATAATAACTGTGGCACATATTAGGCATAGGTCGTTTTTATTTGTGCTCGAAATTTCAAACACTACAAAGTAATAGTCTTCAAGAAAATGTGTACAAAAGAATTTACATTGCAGATATAGGATAGAATTTCTCTTACACTTATTCAAAGACAGCCTTAAGGTATTGTTTTGTAGCAAGAAGCAGCCTGCTAAAATGTATTTGATGGTTTCACTGGCGTAAACCAATTTCTGGCATGTTAGTAAAAAAATTTTGGCATGTCTATTGAGATTCTAAAAGTGTGGCTTATATTAGTTGAGTACAGGCTCTCATTCTATATTTTATACAATTCTAATGCCATGTGCAAAATATTATTTGTTTAGTATGTTAAAATTATTTATACAATATTAATGAATACTATTTTAATGGAGATTTTTGTTAAAAGAGTCGTAAAATAATACTCAAATATTATGTTTAAAATGTTATTTATTTCTTCAGTATTATCTTTGAATTGCTGTTATTACTACATGATTTTATTGCATAGATTTTATTTAGTTGGTTTTTCCTTCAAAGTTATGGGAAGGAAATGAATTTTAGAAATCATTTAATATCACATTCTTGTGTATAGGAGAAAGAATAATTATTATAATTATAACAAAACATATTTTTAGACTCAATATTTAATGTGACTGAAGTAGCATAAAACAGAATAATTGTAATATTATTAAAACACATCTTCAAGGTAGGTGAATAGTTAATGTGGCTGAAGTAGCTAGCAGAATAAGAAGTAACTATAATGATAATGAAACACATCTTGAGGCTCATGTGTTACTACATAATGTATAAGTCATTCTACTACAATAGAAAAGTACTTTCACGGTGCAAAAGGGGAAAAAAACCATATGGATGAGAAGGATGGATTTCTCAAAATATAGATTTTACTCTTTTTAAAAAAAAATATTTTCTCTTGATTATAAGAACATATTTCAATTAAATGTTTTCATGCAATATATCTTATTCAAAATTTCAGGTAGACTCAAACAATGCTGTCCCAGAAGCCAATTCATGTATTTTTTTGTTAAATTCAGGAATACTGGTCTCCTTTGCTATAACATCAAATTACTTAGTCATGTGAAGGGAAAGTAGGATGCAAATTTATCTTTCTCAGTGTGTGTGTATGGATGTTACTTCCAATACTGTACTGTTATTACATGAAATAAATTTCACACAAAAAGTTATTTGTATAAAGAACCTCCTTTTGAGACTTAAGGTGACACTTTGTTCATGTTACATGTTAAAAAATATTTTCTTATGTGAATAAAATATAATTTGATTTGAATATCTGTTGACACGTTTTTATGTTTTGAGATATTAATATATTTATTTTGCTTATTTCAGCTGATTTGTGTAGTTATGATAGAGATTGCTCAGATAGTCGTGTATGCAAACTTACAAGAGATGGAATCAAAGACTGTCTTAGTAAGTTTTATCCCTTTTTACTTTGATTCAGTACAGTGTGCTATACAAGTAATACACGTTGTTGTTGTTTTTATTCGTAAACCATGTAAAATAATTATTCTTGGCACCAACTACTCATTGCAGCAAAAAACAAATTTTTGATTTCTAGTGGAATCAATTACATTTCTATATAATGTTTCATAATGTTTAATTCTGTAGCATATTTGTACAGTAACAATTAGGTAGCAAATTTGATGGCAGAGCATCAGCTAGAGTGAATATACCTTTTTGCTTGGTAGTTTAAATATACATGAAGGGCTTAGAAATGTGCATCGAGAAAAAAGGCTAAAACATGTAACTGTTAGAAATACAGCAATAAAAATAAAATTCACACTTAAGTTGCCTAAAAATAAAAACATGACATGGGACTTGAAATATAGTTCAAAAGCTCCCAAAGTGCATTCTTATTTTTATGCAACTTAAGTTTGAATTTTGTTTTTACTGTTGTGTTTCCATGTACAAGTAATGATTGAAGAATGTGTTTCATTTCTTTTGCTGTACAATCAAGTTTAAATTTAGTAAGTAGGTATCTCATAGCTCATAGCTGGCAATAAAAATGTAAAATTTCTGGATTGAAAGATACTTCTGCTGCACACCAAAATGGTTAAGCTATTTTCTAAAGTTAAGAGAAGGCTACTCTTAATTAAATTTTTTAATCAGGTATATCTTATTTAATTTTTTGAGCAGGTAGATCTTATTTATTGTTTATTCTATTTTTTTTATCTAGTTCTCAGATAACAGTAATCAGTTGTTCCTTAGTAAGGAATGGAAACTTTAAGTGCATAACAACTAATGAAAAATCCTTACCAAAGTCAGTTCTTTTTTAGCGAAAATCTTCTGTAAAATATTATTTAAAATTTTTTAATGTTTTCAGCTTAAGCAAAATAATAATAATAATAATATGGTTGTAAACTTTTTAAAAAAGGATCAACAATAGTATTTATTAAAGAGTTATGGGTCCAAAGTTTAGTGATTTTGCAGCTCGAGACCAGTTGACTTTTGTAATTAGGTGTTCCTAAAGTGGTTTTAATTAATTTTTTCAGATTTTAATGCATTTTTAATATGATAAGCAAATTAAAAAATTACAAATTTTGGCAAAAAGAATATTTTGTCTTCACATGATCAATGTGCAGAATAAATACATGAATACAACTCAAAAATTTAAACATTGTTTTCAATTACTAATCAAAAGCTACTATTATGGGAATTAGAAACTAGGAAGCCAATTCTCAACATGAGCTTTATTCAAAAAATTGTTTTCAAATTGTTGGAATAATTGCTTTACCCTAATAATTAAAAAAATGTTTTTTTTTTAAGTGCATGTGTGCATGTAATTTCATGCACACCAAATCAACAGTGAAAGATGAAATATTGTCAGTCATTACATGCAGGTTGGTCTGTTCCTTTGTTGTACATAATATTATTTTGCCTTTCATTGTCTTCAAATGCACTTTGCTTTGTGTATAAGTTAGTTCCCAAGAAAAAAATAACAACTTTCAGTGTCTTTTGCTGGTCCCCTTAACAATCAATAGAAAAATAAAAATTTGATTGTTCCAGTATTTTTGTTTTGTTTTGTTTTGAAAGACTTGGATATGCTTTAGCAAGTTATGGTTTTTTATAAAACATTACAAAATAATAACATATAAAAAAATTTCCTGCATACAATAGTATGATCATAAAGTGCTCCAAAGCAAATTTATTACCCTAAAAGGTTTCATCAATTAAAATTTAGGTTTGTTTTGTTTCATTTCCATTAAAATGTAACATCTCTTTAAGCTTTAAGTAAAACTTTCATTAGCTGTTTGATTCATTCACAATCATGACCCCTTTTTTTCTGTCTGGTAGATGCAAAAGCATTTGGATGATAAAAAAACTATTTACTTTTTAAAAAGAAAGTGTTTGTAAAATATAATATGTATGCACATGTGTTATAAAAGACAAAACATTCTTCATACATTGTCACAAGAACCTGTGGCTTCATTTTAATGAGGTAGACAACATAGGGAATGTGATTAAAAGTTAAACCTCACTGAGATGAATGTGTAGTGTACCCAAATGTCCCATTTGGCTTGCTAGCTTCTGATTCAATAAATATTGTGTTCTCATGTGAAATGTGATTTAGTATTTTATGCAGTAGGCTTACAGTGGTTTATATTCAGATTGTATTCAGGTGTTTAATTTAAAATTGAATATTGGTAGTTGTAAAACCATTCACTTGTCAGTATTAAAACTATAGAAGTTTGTGTGCTTAAGATCTTTTAAGGAGCTTAATAATTTTTTTTTCAATAGATCCATGTGAAGGGAAGAGGTGTGGTCCCAATGCCCAGTGTGTTGCTACAGGTCATTCAGCTTTCTGTGAATGTAGAGATGGATTTGTTGGCAATGGAGATGACTTTCAAGAGGGATGCAGACGTAAGAATATTATTTTAATTTCATACCCTATTGTTTCTCATCTTCATCTTGCACCTGCATACCAATATGATGTTAAAGCATCTTGTTGGCATGGATCACTAAAAGTTCAGAAAAAATAATGTTTGATCTATAAAAAACAATACATTTTTCCATCTCTTTTAATTGCAACTTTTTTGCCTTTAACATATTACTTCCTCAATTATTAATGCTGATTCCACACGTCCTATCTACTTCCTTGTTCTAGGTCAAACTCATGGTATGTTGCCTAATACCTCAGAATATAACATCTGTTCAGATAATTGTTCATCTTCCATGAAACACACTCATGTCCAAATCAGCTCAATATGGTATCATTATCTTTTTCTTCTACCAAAGTATACTCAGACCTAATGTCTGCAATTTTAATTTCATTCTCCTATGGAAAATCTACCTGTTTTCCCATGATATATCTCTTACCACTTTCATGTCAACAGTTGATGACCTCCAAAAGAGCCATTTACTTCATACTCAACTCTCACTGCCATAAAAGAGGGTAGGTTTAAATACTATGCTTTACACAGAGTTATGTTCTCTGGCCATTCTTTTCCTAGTAAAAGTAGTTCTATACTGCCAATATGACACTCCCTCAATTTTGCTGATTCTGTTGTTCTTACTCCCTCCTAACATAACTAACATACATACTAACACTTTCCTGTTTCATTCAGAATCACACCCAAATAATTTAATGTGCTATTTGTTTTATCATTTTCCTCTGTGCTACAAAATTAATAGTGATATTTCATAACATGCCTGGCTCAAGTGATTGGTGTTATACTGCAAATTGTTTTTATTCTCAGATATCCATACTGAATTGTTAAAATACACAAACTGCAGACACCAGAATTTTCTACTTCAACATCTGATACTAAGTTACTTCTGTTAATCAGTATTTCAATATGTCTTACCCCAGAGTTAATCTCAAACAAATTATTAGTGTTTCTATCCAACCTGAACAGTGAAAGAAAAGACTCTTGGTATACAGGCTTGTTGCTGACTTTAAATACTTGCCTTTCATACAATAACTTTGTAGCACTCTAAAAACCCCTTGCCCTGCCTGGAGCTAAACTGTCTTTCCCTCAGCTGATTTCTTACCATGCTTCTAAGTTTTGTACTTAAAATGCTTGATAAGGACTGCCTTGTAAGGACTGTCAAGGAAAACAATTAAGGAGATACTCTGATAGTTACTGCAATTCTTCCTATGTTCCCTTTCTTTCAAATTAGAACAATGGCTATCCTACTCTATTCCTCTGGAATCAAGCCAGTTTCACATGTTATCTTAATGATTCTGAGTGACCAAAGGGTGCCTATCATTTTGCTATGTTTAACCAATTTTTAATTAATTCCATCAAAACTTGCTGCTTTGCTGTATTTAAAGTACAGAATAGTATTGCTTACTTCACAAACACCTATGATCTTCATTAATTGTTTATCCACTAATTCCTGAATATTGATCCAATAGATCTTCAAAAAATATTACACTCTATCAATTCAACACATTCTCCTATTTCAGCAGCTGCTCACCTTTGTCAAATATGCCTCTGTTTAAACAGAGTACTTTCCCTTCCTCATACATTAAACCAGACTCCACTTTCAGACCACTATGGTAGTATTTTTACATTGTTCCAAAAATCTGCAGATATCTTTCATTTCCTCAACCCTAACACCACTGCTTTTCTTTTCTTGAAGCCCTCATAAAATCTTCCTTGTTTGTCTATCACAACTGGCTCAGATACTTTCTCCAAGCTTTTATTTTTTTCTTTTCCTTGACAGCTTTATTTACTTCTGTTGTTCAGCAAGGAGTTTAGATTTTGCAATATTTATACACTTCTCCACTAGATGCTTTTCTTGTAGCTTCAGCAATATATCTCTTATACCTGTTACACAGTAGAGACTTTTAGGAAGAGGTAAATATGGCAGTATATCCTCAGAATTTTAAGACTGTAAGGATTATTTTTTTTGTTCATTTAGTATATTAGGGTAGTAAGAACATTGGTTTATACTAATTGCTTTCTAAAATAAAATGTCCACGCTCACTCAGGCTTTCTGAAAACGAAAAATTGTTCCCAGTTACAGCATCTCATCAATTTGCAATCTCTGCCAATGTGATAAGGATCCCAATTGCCACTGTTCTACTAAAATAGTCTTAGTTCAGCATGCTGTAGTAGCCATGCCAAACCTGTTTTCTCTCACCAAGTCAGAAGGTGACAGAAATGTGAATGATTTACACATGCACACCATGGGCTTCCTCTGAGACAGCTCTGAGCTGGCCACTGTAAAACAGTTATTTTCCCATAAGCAGGTCCATTGGGTTAGTTTATCATTATGCCTTCTCTCTACCACAGCTCTCTCTGGCCAACCTGCTGTCTTGTTGTTCCAAGTTGTTATTTTCACACAAATCTTTGTGTAACTAAATATACAAATATTTTAATGCAAATATATATATATATACAGTAAAACCTGCCTAAAGTGACCACCTCTGGGACTGAACTGCACTGGTCACTATACACAACAGACTTTCGTATAGGCCTGATTAAGTCCCTACCAATTCTTGATTTTTGAACATATGAGTAATACGGTCTAAAGATATGCATTAAAAAATCAATGAAATTAAAAAAACTTTTTAAAGATGTTTTTTTTATAAAGCTTTTTTAATGTACTGAGCAAAAAAAAACTTTTTTCTTAAGAGGGTGCAAAGCTTCTGCCTAGCACTTAAAAAAAAAAAAATCAACATATACAACATACAGTAAAATTTTGACTTCGTGTTAACAAACTCTGGGTTAAGTGTGCTTTTACAGTACAGTAACTGGAAATTGATCATAGTTGAACATACCATTTTACTTGGTTTGCTTTTCTTTAGAAAAAAAAAATCTCAAGTTTTCCTTGTTTCAAACCTGCTTTCTTCTTCATCATTGAACTTTCGGCAAGTTTTTGAATTTGCATTAAATGATCTAGCATAGTAGGACAATTGGCTAATGCATATGACATCATTTTTTATGCACATTGTTAAAATATCCCTGTCTGACAGCACATCAGTTTCCACCTCTGTTTTACATTCTTCTTCATTGTCAAAAATTTCTTCAGTTATGGTGTCCTTGTTTTGAACTTCATTTACAATTTCAGTTTCTGGATCAGATAAACTATGGAGCTCGACATGTTCATCAACATTCAAAAATTGCTCTGCAGGAAGCATCCCATTACCTGTAGGCAATTGATCAATGAGCTCCTGCAGCATAGAAATGTTGTTCTCCACAAGTAGTGTGGCAGTAGCTGAAATTAAAGCATTTAAAAATCCAGCATTTGCAAAACATTTTGTAATTGTGGTCGCAGACACTTGTTCCCACGAGGTTTTTATCCACATTATGGCATCAAGAACATTGATGGAGTTGGCAATCTCATTAGCCGAATTTTCTTGCTCCAACCTCAATATCATTACTTGCCACAGGGCTTTTTGTACCATGTGTTTCACTGGGTAGTGACAAAAGAAAGAGACAATAAAGTTAACTTACTTTATTGGAAGAGGAAAAAGACGTTTACAGGAGTAAGAGTAGGCAAAAAGTAATCAATGGATCACATGTTCCACAGGATGACCATTCGCTGTCACGACGTGGCAAATGCATGCTTTGAAGTGCTGCAATACTGACAGGAAGATGTTCGACGGGATCCGTGCAATTTCCTGTTGGATGGCACGTCGAAGGTCAATCAGTGTTTGCAGGTTGTCCTGGTACACCCAATCTTTCAGATAGCCACACAAGAAGAAGTCGAGCAGTGTTAAATTGAGGCTGAACGGAGGCCAAGGGAGACCGGCTGAAAAACACTAGGGGAATCGTCTGGTGATGACCCGTGGGCCATACTGCTGGTGAAGCAAATCAAGAACAGCATTCGTGGAGTGTGGCGGTGCTCCGCCCTATTGAAACGTGTGGTTGTGAATCCAATTTTTCTGGACTACAGTGTGGAAAAAAGATTCTTCAAAAAATCACTGTAGGCAACAGCAGCAACTGTGGACTCCAGGAAAAATGGCCCAATGAGGCCATCACCACTCATCGCACACCAAACGGTTTGCTTCAGTGGATGGAGAGGCTTCACAACACAGACCGCCGGCTTCTCACTTCCCCAGATGCGGTAATTTTGCCGGTTAACATAGCCATCCAACCAGAAGTGCACCTCATCACTGAAGACAATGTTCTTCACATCAAAGTTGTGCTCATCGATCAGTGAACACACATGTCATTTGCAAACTCATAATGCTGCTGGATGGCTGTTGTGCTTAAAGGCTGATGTACCTGGATTTTGTAGGGAAACATGTCCAAATCCGACGTCACAATGCGTCATGTAGATGCTGGGGTAACGTCTAGTTGCTGCACAAGTCTTCATGTTGACGTACCGGCTTCTTTGTGCAGGAGTTCTCGTGTGGCTTTGATGTTTTCTGCCGTCCACGCTGTTCTCTTCCTCGCCATGCTTGCCACGTCATCTGTGACACTGCTGGTTCATTCAAATTTTGCTACCAATTTCGTCAGGTATGCACGGGTTGACTTACAACAATTCTTAAATGCTGTACCCCACTTTCGTGACACCTTTGTGAGGTTTCCGCCCTCCGCATACCAATTTTTCACCAAGAAAACTCTTTCTTCTATGGTATATCTCGGCATGTCCAAAATCGCGTGTCCACTGTCCCTCTACTTCTTCACGGATGCCTATCGCCTGCTGATCGACGTCTCAGACTTACAGCGCCATCTCGTTATTCTTTAACGATTTATTCCACAGGAAAGTTGTCACAACCCAGCGAAACACCCGGTATATCAGTTTAAAGGATTGGATTATGCCTTGGTCAAGTGGCTGGAGATGTGAAGTTGTGTTTGCAGGAAGAAAGTTTTTGGTTACATTTGAAAATGATAAATCAGGAGGATGTGCTGGGCAGTTATCTATAATCAAGAGAATGCCTTGTTTTTGGCATTTTATTCATCTGTTCACAGTAGCTACCCATTCTTTAAAGATATCACCAGTCATCCAAGCTTTCCAATTTGCATGCCAAAGTACAGGTAAATTATCAGGGTTTACATTTTTAAAACACCGTGGGTTTTTTTTTTTTGCTTTGCCAGTAACAAGGGGCTTTAACTTTTCTCCAGTAGCACTGCAAGCAAACAAGACAGTAAGTCTTTTCGTCTTTGCATTTATCACCAGCTATCGCCAAAGTTCTGGTTGGCAATGCCCGAAAAAATAAACCACATTCATCAGCGTTAAAAATATCATCCATGGGAAATCCTGTTATGAATTGCGACATTCTCTTTTTGAAACTTGTAACAGTTTCGCAATCCACATCATTCGATTCTCCACATAAATTTTTTTGTGAAATGTTATGTTTTTTTTTTAATGATTCAAGCTAGCCATTAGAGACAGTAAACTGGTTAACACCAAGGTTATTTTTTGAGAAATCTTATGTAGCTTCTTGCAGCATTGGGCCTGATATTTGTGCATTCATTCCACCCATTCCCTCAAACCATGTAAAAGTTGCTTGGTTTACATCAAAATTATCAGTTTTTTGCACTTTCCTGCTGTGTAATCCATTTTTATTATCTTCTTCATACTGTTTTAAGTATTCAGCTTTACGTTTACTAATGTTACACATAGATGTTTTGCTGACTTGAAAATTTTCAGCAGTTTTTCACTGGCTGTTATGTTCCAAAAAATTCAGATCTATTTTTTTTTCTTTTAAAGTTAATTCTTTGTAAGGCTTGGAATTCACAGGAGGCATTTTAATAAAAATTTCTACTTGAAATTTTAATGCAAAAAAGTTCTTTTAAAAACTAGGAAGGAAAGCTCTTTAGCACTAAGAAACGTCTTGAACAAGCTTTGACTAGGCAATGACTTGTGATATCTGTTGATGCTAAGACGGAACTGGTGCATGTGAAACCTCTGATAGTGCTTATTGTCTTTCGACCCTAAATGGTGCTGTTTAGACGGCAACTGGCAACCATGTACATGTGAAACAGGCCTAAGGGACCAGAAAATCTCCCCTGCTTTCACATCCCATTTCTAAGAATGAGAAGGAGGAAGGGGAGTGGATATTGGGGAGTTCCCTTGTGGCCCAAGGGCAAAAAGTGGTGTTGCAAAGAATGAGACAGGGAAATAAGCTTTTGAGAACAAAGGAACAACAGTTTTACCTAAAACCAATGCTCCAACTCTCTTGTCTCTGCATGACTTTAAATTCCTTTTGCTTTTAGAACTAGTCACTTTAACAGGTGGGATTTCTTTGAATTTTGACAAAAAGGTCACTTTACACAATAGACAGGTGGTCACTTTAGGAGAAAATTTAACCATTAGCAAGATATGGAAACCAACGGTTTTTATAAAAAGTGGTCACTGTATTTAGGTGGTCAATTTACCAAGGTGGTCACTTAACCAGGTTCCACTGTATTTTGTGTGTGTCTGTGTGTGTGATGTCAGAATATGGCCTCTGTTTCAAACAGATTCATGAAAGATGGACTACTAGTAGAAAGATTCTTATATTTTTTTAATGTAAGTTCTGGTGAGTGTGCTACTTTGTTTAAAGAATTACTGGATGGTGAACTAGGAAGACTGAGCTACAAAGAAAAAAATTTCACACAGAAATATGATGGTGCAGCAGAGATAGCAGCAGAGGTGAATGGATTACACGCAGTAGTGAAATGCAATGCCCTCAAGCATTATTTGTTCATTTTATGTTTACAAGCTGAATTTTGTTTTGAGCAGAATGTTGAAAGGAGTCTCACCTTTTTTTATAATTTAAATATGATTTGTGTAGAAAATAGTAACACTATACTAGTGATCCGATTTATTGGTGTATATGTCTATTTCCTACGCCAATAAATCAGATCACCAGTATAGTGTAAATCAGATCACTAGTATAGTGTTACTATTTCCTACATAATTGGTGTACTGTTCCTCCTTATCAATAGGATTTGCGTAATTTTTTCCAAATTAACAAAGCATCTTCAGATACTAGAATCTGTTGCCTGAGATGGACCATCTCATGCATCACACACAGACAAAGTGGAACTTCAAATCTCATTCAGTGTCGACCATAGGTTACTGCTAATTGAAGTATTTGAAAAAATTGAAGATGATTTTAACTAGGAGGGTTAGACAATTCATGGTGCAGCAGGACTAAAAAGGTGGCACCAAGACTTAAATTTGGCTTTTCTTTTCTTTGCACACAAAACAAATATTTGATTTTACTGAAGTTACTTTCTTAATACTGCAATCCAATAATTCTGATTTTACATTCTGTAGCAAAAGAATTACTATCTTGTGTGAAAAATTGTCACAGTTTTTAGATCAAAGACAGTTTGATGATCTCTGTCATAATGTGTACAATGAGGTTGGTTCCCCAAATAATGGATTTAAAGAAAGTAATGATATTCCAGCCACCATGCAATGTAGGAGACTGTATCATAAGGTAAACAATATTTGCAAAGACCCTGGAATTCTGAAAAAATCGTGGAATTCGATTTCCCTTTTTCCCATGCCTGAAAAGTTCTTGGTTTTTCATATTTTTATGAAAGGTCCTGGAATATTCCTGAATTTTTTTGTAATGAAAAAAAAAATTGTCTAAATGTTTGGTTTGATTGCATCACTTTGTTCTAGCTCTCTGCTGCATCTGAATACTTCTTTTAAAGTTAAAGCTGACTTAAGAGGATTTCACACGAATGATGGGTTCTCAAGAAAGTCCCAAATGGCTGTATATGAAAGTGTAATTGGTTGTACTCTGATATATGGCAGTGAAACCTGGGTACCGCAGAAGAGAGGTATCAGTCATTTGTGTACTGGAGAGATGTATTATTGGGGGGGGGGGTGGTTGCCAGACAAGTTTGGATCAAGTGAGGAATGAAGATGTGTTGCAGATGTGTAATGTAAAGCAAAATTTTGTTAGTAAAGTGGAGGCAAATATTCTGAGGTGGTTTGGCCTTGTAAAGCAAAATGTTGTTGTAACGTGGAGACAAATATTCTGAGGTGGTTTGGCCTTGTTGAAAGAATGAGTGATGAGATGCTTACTAAGAATTTATTTAGCCCAAGTGGCAGAAAGAAAGGCAGAGGAAGGCCAAGGAAATCATGGGAGCACAAAATTCAGAAATGTCTGCATGAGAAAAAGATAATGGGTATGAAGTACAAACGGTTTTGTGTGAAGCATGTGATGAATGTCAGTGAAGCTCAAGTCATGTGCCGAGATTGCTGTAAATGGAGGCATTTGATATATCAACAGTAAGTAAAAGTTAGTTCCATGAGTTTTCAATTTTAATCTGGCAGGAGCTTTTTTTTTGAGGATATAACCTCTGAATCTTAGAGAACAGCTTAGTGATATGTATGTATGTAGTTTCATTTGTGAAGAATTGTTCTAACCTTACTCTTAAGACTTGGGGCAACTTCTGTGTTGAACTTTTTATTAATTTTTTGGAGAGCTTCAAATAAACTTCTGTGTCAAGTAATTTTTTTTGTGCATGTGTTTTTTTTTTTTTTTTTGAAAAAAGAAACAAAACACAGAAGGCTTTGTTATTTACTTTAAATAATTTTGTATTAAATATAGTAGGATAATTATTTTTGAAAGAATTTCTGTTAATTTTTTCATGTAATTTTTTTAATTTTTTGATGTCCAATCAAATTGATTTATTTTTTCAATGAATTGCCATGCTACATTTGTTCTTATAAAAGAAGTGTGTAATCTAATCATCTATTGATATTCATGAGTGTTTTTACCATCATTATTGATATGATCCTTCTTTTATAAAATGAGATGTAGCAAGCCATCCATTCATTAAAAAAAGTCAAAATTTTTAAGTGATTTCCAGTTCATTACACAATCAGTTTATCTTATATGGCTATCCTACGCAATGTACAGGCTTTTATTTGATGATTTTATACTGCCAAGTAAATTTGGTTATAGAACAGTCTATATCTTATGTATGAAATCCCATAGAAACATTCATTGTTGTAAAAATAGGCCTTTGTTTAAGTAACTTAACTGTATTATTAAATGTGTAGGAAATTGCTTTACCTGATTATTAAGATTTTTTTTTTTGTCTTATTGTTCAAATAAAGAATGTGGTGTCAATGGCCTGAGGAAGAAAGCGTGGAGATTCCAAAATTTCATCCAAATACTGAGAAAAGCCCTAAATAAAAAAACCATAAAGTATAAAAGTTCTTACTTACAATAACACCAATAATAGGCATGAGCTCATTGATGATATTGTAAAGATTTATATGCATTTGCATTTCTATAAATATTTCTGTGAATTATGAGATGAAGCTTTTGCATTGCTATAATTTATTGTGTTTACTTTCATAATACATTTACTTTTATGTATTGTTTGAAATTAAACATACTATTCTTTCAGTGCACACAATATTATTATATGTCCTGTATTTTCTTTAGCTCGTGATAAATGCAAGACTGACAGTGACTGCCATGACAGAGATGTTTGCAAACTTAATATTGAAGGAGTAAAAGATTGTACTGGTAAGTTTCTGCATATTAGTCCAAATATGATACTTTTTACATTTACTTTTATTTATTTTGAGAAATACATGCAAAAAGAAAATTAATTTAGTGATATGCATTTAATATTACGATAGAAAAATGTATGCATACGGATCACAACCAATTATACAAAGCAAGTACACTTGCAATATGTACTGTAATCCTGAGGCTTTGAGATGTGACTGCTACACACACACACACAAAAAAAAAAAGTATGATTCACTGACCTGCAACACTTACACTGATTCTATTAGTTCATACTGTCTTGTTTTCCTATTCAGTAACTCAATAATACTTCTTCAAATTAGTGAAGTCATGGACAACTCTAATGGCATTATAATTTAAATTTTATTTTTATTTTATGGGGATTACTAGGAGAATTTTTATGACCATTCTCAAATTTTTGAGTGCTACTCCAACTCATTGTCAGAATTAATTCTTCAGTGCCACCAACAGGTTGGAGTACAGTGCAAAGAAAAAGAAAAAAGTGTTTTTTCCATGTGTCATTATTGAGCATTCTCACTGAAATTTTGGTTAAGTACTTCTCTGTTGCAACATTTTCTCATGAAAGTAAGACCTGCCATTCCTGCCATGGTAATTCCGTTTATGAGTTGCAAATGATAATTACTATAACCCTTAAAGTATCGTTATTTCTAAAAAAATTGCAGGATTTTTATTTTAAAATCAATAAGTGTGGTATTAAAGCTAAGGTAATGAAATTTGTAGAAATGTTTGAATAAACATGATTAAAAAATATAAAGTTTGCACAGTAACTGAAGTATGTTATTTTGATGTTTTCTGTTGGAGATTGTATATTGATGCTTAATAAATGGCAAAATTTTGGGGTGCATGACTTTAATTAATCTATTTTAATATCTAAATTTTCTTTCTTTCATTTTTACTTCCCGTTCTTATGCCAGTGCTACTGTTATACCAAAAACTATGTTATTACAGTGGTAGAAAATTTTCATTTTTTTCTCAACTGAAATATATTTTTTAAAAGTAGATCCTGAAAAAAGAAAAGAAAAAACGTGATCTTTGTATTTAATATCTGATACTATATGCAACTCAAACTTCAAAGGCATGCTTATTGAAGAAATTATTTCATGAAGTAATTAGAAGTGTGTGGTTTATCTTGCATATTTATATTATTCAAATTGGATGTAGTTTGGGGAGGGAGTCACATCTGTTGGAGTACAGAGTGGATATTCCAAACTACATTTCATAGGAAACAGAAAGCCACTCCAGCATCCTAGTTTTCAGAGGCATAGTTTTCTGGCTAGTCATCCAAATTAGGTCTGGGCTAAAGTCCTGGATTCAGCATGGAGCATGTGATAGTCTTATGGTATCAGCTATCTCTCTTTCCTGGAGCCGGTGGTCCTAAATTATGAATTGCCTATAGCCTTACAGTGACCAGTTGCCTATAGCCCTTACAGTTTACAAAAAATTCTTCAGTTTTCTTGGTAGGAAAGAATGCATTAACTGGTTGGTCAAGATTGTTTTAGTAAAAAAAAAAAATAAGTAAAAGATAAAAGCGAGAAAGAAAATTCAATTTCCTCAGTGGAAAGGAGCAAATATATATTTGAGCAAAATATAATCAAGACATATATATATAGGAGCAAAATATAATCAAGACATTGTCTTCCAGTGGGGTACTACGTATATTAAATCAAAACAACTGCAGACTGTTTTGCTCATAATTGTGTGCAACTACGGTTTCTTATGTAGTTCAACAGTTTTTTGAAAATATGAAGGTACTATATTTCTATCTTTCATTACACAATAATTGTAAATATCATCAGAGTTTCCATTTTTACTGCTAGTATTGTGTTCAGTTATTTGCAATTGATGTTGTAGCAGTAATATCAATATATATGGTGCTGTATTGGTATATATTATTGGGTATATAAATAAGTTTTGAGGGATTTGAGGTGAACAAAACACGTTGTTGGAGAACAGAAACAATATTTTAATATTAATCGAAGTATGCTCCCTCTGAAGCTACAACTTTACCCCATCTTTCGGACAGTGAACGTATGCCCCAAAGGAAGAATTCCGGTTCCTTGGAAGAGATCCAGTTGTCCAGCCAATTTTTGATGTCTTCATAAGAACTAAACCGTTCTCCAGAAAGTGCTGACTGCATCGACCGGAACAAATGGTTATCCGATGGTGCAATATCTGGCGAATATGGCGGGTGGGGTAGAACTTCCCAGTCGGATCCTTCTAAGTACTTTTTCTCAGGTCAAGAAACATGTGGTCTTGCGTTGTCATGCTGTAAGATGACTTTGTTGTGTCTATTCTACCATTCCGGCCGTTTTTGCATGAGAGCTCATTTTAAATGCATTAATTGGATTCGATACCAATCACCAGTAATAGTTTCTGACGGTTTCAGCAGTTCATAGTGGATCACACCCTTCTGATTCCACCAGATACACAGCATTACCTTTGAAACATGGATATTGCATTTTGGCGTTGAAGGACCTGGTTCACCCATGCTTTCTGCCGTTTAGGGTTATCGTACCATATCCATTTCTCGTCGGCAGTGATAATACAATGCAAAAAAAAACTTTCTTTTTTGCCTTTGAAGCAGCAATTCGCAAATGGTTTTTCGACGTTCAAGGTCTCTTTCCCGCAAAGTATGTGGAACTCAATTCCCTTCTTTTTGCACCATTCCCATGGCAGCTAAATGTGAAATGCATGGTTGACTAACATTTAATGCTGCTGCAAGTTCTTTTTGGGTCTGGCATGGATCCTCATCGAGTAAAGCTTCCAATTCGGCATCAGCAATTTTTTTGGTTGGTCCAGAACACTCTTTATCACTGACATCGAAATCGTTCCTTTTGAATCGTCTAAACCAATACTCACATGTTTTTATGGATGGGGAATGTTCACCATAGATTTCTGACATTAAGCGATAGCTGCCGGCAGCACTTTTCTTGACAATAAAGTAATGCTGGTTGGTTGTTTGATTTTTATGGCGCAAGGGCCATTATTGGCCAAAGAGCGCCAGAGACAAGACAGACAAGCAAACAGTAATAAAAACGTGGTAAAAAGCTTAAAATCTGGCTGATCATGTAAAACTGAAAAATGAGAACGATGGAAGGGCTAAAAAGATAATGAAACATACAGTATTAAAAACATGATACAATGATTAAAATCTAGCTGATTCAGTAAAACTGAGAAATGAGGATGATGATAAGGCTAAAATCTAGATACGTTTAAAATAGTCAATTTGTTTAAAAAATGAAAAAACAGCAACAGTATTGCAGTGGTCATTGAGGAGCCGCTGCAGTGTAGCGGCGTCCTTGGTCAACAAATGAGAATGAAAGAAATGAAAACGTACATCACGAAAACGAACACAGGTACACAGAAGATGAGTGACGGTGAGTCGGCAATTGCACGTCTCACACATCGGCGCAGTGTCGCCACACAGCAAAAAGCGGTGAGTGAAACGACAATGCCCAATGCGGAGACGCACAAGCACCACTTCCTCCCTGCGGTTCCGACGATATGTGGATTTCCAAATTTCAAGATTAGGTTTGATACGATGCAGTTTATTTTCCACCTGTTGGTCCCACAGACCTTGCCACGTTCGCTTGATATGGTCGCGAACCAGAAAGCGGAAATCCCGATGAAACAGTGGCAAGCGTGTGACGACCAAAGAGGAAGCAGATCTAGCAGCCGCATCAGCACACTCGTTACCCGAGATTCCGACATGCCCGGGAATCCAACAAAATTGTATCTGGACACCGGCCTCGAGCAAAGAAGCCTTCGTACGGTAAAAGAAAAGGGTGGTCACAGCAGTCCAACGATGACAATGACTGTACAACACTCAAAGAATCAGTGTACACCGCAGCCCGTTGACGAGAGCCCGACTGAACATGAAGTAGAGCAAGATACACAGCATGCATCTCCGCCGAAAACACCGTGGCCTCAGCTGGGATCCGCACGACAGATACGTCATCAATACAAACCGCCGCGGATCCAACGACTCCGTGAATCTTGGAGCCATCAGTGAAGATGGGAGTGTATTCAGAATTGAGGGCACGGTGTTCAGCGAAGAGCTGCTGGTACACTGACGCAGGGGTTGAGGATTTCTCGAAAGATGTAAAGGTGGTGTCAACCATGACACCAAGTGGGTGCCATGGAGGATCCCCAAAGCCCCTGGTCTTTTCAACAAGAGGCAAGTCGAGCCCTACATCACAGGCTACGGCAGCCATACGAAGACCAAATGTTGAAATGCACGAAGGCCGGTTCCCGAATAAACGAGTATGCTGGGGATGAAAAACTGCATCGTATAAAGGATGGTCTGGAAGAGATCTAAGTTTCAGGTAGAATTGAATAGACAGCTGCAGACGGCGTAATTCAAGCGATGGTTCGTTCGCGTCAGCGTAAAGGCTGGGAATTGGGGATGTTCGAAATGCTCCCGAACAAAGACGCAGTGCTTGATGGTGAATAGTGTCCAAAGGCCGGAGAACGGAACGACGAGCAGAGCCATACACGATGCAACCATAATCCAGTTTTGACCGTATTAATGAGTGGTAAATTCGAAACAAAGACATCCTGTCTGCGCCCCACGAGACTCTCGAAAGGATCTTAAGAATAGATAGAGCCCGCAGACAGGAAATCTTGAGCCGCCAAACGTGCGCATGGAACGTAAGCGCACGGTCGACGGTCAGACCAAGGAACTTGGTCTCGGGCAAAACTTGTATGGCCGCACGGTCCAAAAACAGCTCTGGGTCAGGATGGAGGCCACGCCTCCGGCAGAAATGGACACACGCTGTCTTGTCGGGAGATAGAACGAAACCATTGCTATTCGCCGTTTTAAAGATCTGATTAATTGCAGACTGCAACTGCCTTTCAATAAAATGCATGCTTGATGACGAGCAGAAAATGTGCAAGTCATCAACATAGACAGTAGCCGAAACCGCAGGAGGAAGATTTGTGAGGAGACAATTAATGCGGAGGATGAACAATGTGACAGATAAAATGCAACCTTGAGGAACACCTTGTTCTTGATGGAATGTTGCCGATAGCGTCGTACCCAGGCGCACCTGGAACACCCGATTGCGAAGAAAATTTAAAATAAATGTCGGAAGATTTCCTCGCAATCCGCATGCGTGGAGGTCACGGATAATACCGTGCCGCCACGCTCGATCATAGGCTTTTCCAATATCGAAAAATACAGAAACCAGGTGCTGCCTACGCACGAACGCCTCGCGCACAGATGTCTCAAGGTGCAGGAGATGATCGTGAGGTGAACGATGACGACGAAAGCCGCTTTGTGATGGTGAAAGTACTTGATGATATTCTAAAAAATGAATTAACCGGAAATTAACCATGCGTTCAAGAACTTTACACAGACAGCTAGTGAGAGCAATTGGACGATAACTAGAGGGAGACTTAGGATCCTTGCCAGGTTTGGGAAAAGGCAGAACAAAAGCTTTTCGCCAAGATTCCGGGAAACTGTGCTCCGACCAAATACGATTGTATAAGATTAAGAGATTCTCGAGAGACGACTGCGAGAGATGACGGAGCATGTCATAATGGATGCCATCGGGACGTAGCGCCGGACCGATGCAGAGCCACCCTGAGTTCAACCATGCTGAAGGGGGAGTTATATCCAGTGTCGAGAAAAGGCGCAAAGGAGATTCTCTGGCGTTCCGCAGTGGATTTTATTCTTTGAAAAGAAGTAGGATACGCCAGGTCACTCTACACGGAGGCAAACGCCTCCCCCAAACAATCAGCAATCTCCCCGACTCCAGCATATGTGCAGCCGTTGCTCTCGAGAATGGAGATCTGGTGAGAGCTGTAGTTACCCCGGATCTTTCGGATCTTTTCCCACACACTTTTCGAACTGGCACGTGAAGTGAGAGATGACACATACTGGATCCAAGACTCCCTCCTGCTATGTCGACGCACCAACCGAGCATAGGATTTTGCTCGTTTGAATGTAACGAGATTAGCATCGGTCGGATAACGCCGAAACGTAGACCAGGCCTTATGTTGAGCTCTCCTAGCCGCTGCGCATTCAGGGGTCCACCAAGGCTTCGGACTTCTGGAGAGTGCCGTCGATGTTTTTGGTATAGAAAGATCAGCTGCCTGAAGAATACAATTTGTGACTTCAAGAACCGCTGCGTCGATTGACTCTTGGGTCACCATTGCAGAAAATATCAAAGCTGACGGTGTGAAGACCTCCCATCTCGCACGCTCCATCCTCCAACGAGGAGGGCGGGAGGCAGAAGATGGCATGTTCGCATGATGCGAGAGGACAATTGGAAAGTGGTCGCTCCCGTGGAGGTCGTTACAGACCGCCCACGACCAGTCAGCAATAATTGATGGTGATCCCAAGGTCAAATCGATCGCACTGAAGGATCGTGTCGGTTCATGGAAGTACGTGTCAGCACCGGTGTTAAAAAGGCACAAAGAGGCCGAGGACAGAAGAGACTCTATGCGACGACCTCTCGTGCTGATGCTGACACTACCCCACAAATGATGATGGGCATTGAAGTCACCTAGTATTAGAAAGGGTGAAGGCAGCTGATCAACCAATCTCTCCAGTACCGAGACGCTCACGTTCTCGTCCGGCGGCAGATAGACACTGCAGACAGTAAGAGGTACAGGCATAGAAATACGAACCGCCACGGCCTGCACAGTTGTGGAAACGGCGACGGAAGATACCGGAACCCTGTGAGGGACGAGAATAGCGACTCCCCCACAGGCTATATTTCCAGACGAGTTATCTGTCCGAAATGCACTGTAGCCTCGAACTGAAAGCAGGTCCGATGGTTTAAGCTTCGTCCCCTGTAGACAAAGGCACACCGGAGAGTAAAATGAAAGCAGATGTTTCACTTCATCAAAGTTCGTCCGAAAACCTTGACAGTTCCACTGAATGATTGAAGCCATGGTTATAAGTGAAATGAAAATGAAAATGATCAAACGAAGTCCGGCTCCATCGCCTCTGCTGGGGGTTCCCCCAGATCTGGAGGCGTGTGGCCAGGGGCTAAGATGGGAGCATGTTTTGTCCCAAGTGTCTTACTGGGAGGCGCACGACGTTGAGTGGTTTCCTGAGATTTTGTAGGAGAAGAAATGCTTTTCTTATCCTGGGCTTTGGTCTTTTTGTTAGAAGAAGTGGCCTGAGTTCCCTTGTTGGTGGTGGGATGAGTCTGCTTCGGCAAAGTGGTGGGTGGCGCTTTCAGACCCCTAGCTCGAGACTGGAGTGCCTCCAGTCCGGCTGCGATGATGTCGTTAACATTGAATGGACATTTAAGGGGGATCTGAATGTCGGTCTGGATGGCAACCGTAGATTTGGCAACCACCACTGAAGCGTATGATCGCCGATCAGATATAACAGGAACCACTCTTCTTCTGGCCTCAGGATAGGAAATATTTTCCACCGTTTTGATCCTTTGGATTTCTTTCTCCTCCTTCCACTTGGGACAATCTTTGGCTGATGCCGCGTGTGAACCCTTACAGTTCACACAAAACTCAGCCTCGGCCACACATTCTGACAAAAGATGCTCTGTGGCACCACAGCGTCCACACCTAAGATTGCTCCTGCACGACTGCTGAGAATGGCCATAAGACTGGCACCTAAAACATCTCAACGGGTTAGGGATGTATGGGCGTACTTCTAGGTGGAGATACCCTGCCTTGATGGACGTAGGCAGGGAAGGGCTATCAAAAGTTAAAATGATGTTCCGGGATGGGACGGACTGCCCATTCCGCCTGAATAGAATACGCCGCACACCCGTAACGTGTTGACTCCTCAGTTCTTCAAGTAATTCTTCCTCAGCACACTCAACGAGGTCCTGAGAGGAGACAACACCTCGAGATGAATTTAGGTATCCATGGGGTTTTATTTTGACCGGAGTCTCAAGCAGCGTGGTGGTGTTAATAAGTGTGGAACAGTAGGCCACAGTGGACATTTCTACCAGAAGATCTCCAGATTGGAGCTTCTTTACGCTCTTAGGAGAGCTTGCAATGGATTAAAGAGCTTTATTTATCCAAAATGGACTTTTGGCACTCAAAGGCTTTGAAGGGTCCAATGTGTGCACAAAAAAGAATCTAGCATTTGAACAATCAGGGACATGTTATTTTGCAGAAGGGGATGACCCTTCCTCCATACCTCTTTTGCTTTTTGGTTCTTGGGAAATTTTATTTTCATCCATGAAAAAATTTAATAATTCGTCCGCCGACTTCCCCACCCACAATCGAGCCCAACGAGGGAGAGCCGGAGGTCCGCAAGCCCAAGTGGACGCAGGACACGGCTCTAGGGATAGCAAGCGGATATAGCAAGTTGATAGGGCAGACATGCGCTCGGCGAGCACCCAGACTTTCCCATGCCTGGGGAACACCCCTTTGGCATGCCCACCCTATCCCCAGACTCACCCTGTCGTACGAGACGACAAGCCGTTAGAGGTCTGGGCTCCACTCGGCCACAGACCTCATTGACTAGGAGTGGGTTAGGTCCCAACCGCCCGTTTAGGGTGAAGCAGGGGGCAAAGAGGAGTGTTGGCAACTGGCGACAACAACACCCAGGCTTCCAGAAACCTCAGCCTCCAGCATCCCCTTTTCCACCTTACGGGTCACCGCACACGGCAAACGTGCAGGCAGGTCTAGCTAACCAGCTCGGAAAAACAAAGAAAGAAACATGAAATGGAGAAGACAGGAAAGAAAACGAGAAACTAAAATCCGGAGCTGGCGCATAATCACAACCTCAGCAACCTACAACTGAGGCGGGTTCATGTAAAGTGAAAAAACATAAAAAATGTGAAAATCATCACATATAGTACATGTTGGCTCGGGCCGTGGGGACGCCATCCCCCATCAGCTGGATGAACAGCTGTCCCTTCGGTGATGTAATCGTTCAAGACGAAATGACAAAATGATCCGTCACAAGGTCAGCTCGGGCCGTGGGGGCGCCGCTCCCCAAATAACTGGAAAACCAGTTATCCCCGTGCGGGGACAATAAAGTAATGCACTAACACTTCCCGCAAATGCTGTTTTGGCGGGAAGAAAGTTGCCATTTTCCATCAAGTAAAACAAATACGTCTTCGCACCTGAATCAAACGTCGTACTGACTCTGACAACTGGCGTCTCGTACTGCGATATCGCAGTGTTGCCACCTTAAAATACATGCGAGCAGTAATAAATACGACACCGAACGGAAATCCCTCAAAACTTATTTATATACCCAATATATTTATCTTTGCATAACTGTAAATATTCTGTATTGTAATACTTTATCCATTATATCCATACAACCTTGAAATTGTTCTGTAGTTCAAACAAAAAAAAGTTAAAAAAAATACGGAAAGATCCTAGAAATTACCTCCTTATATCATTTACCTCTGGGAAACACCACCAGTCTTGTCAAACAATGTGAAAATAAAATACCGTGCTTTCCTGGCCAGGCAAAAAGTTTGCAATTTTTTCATTCCACTGACGCATGCAATTCTGTGTTTGTTTCTTGTTGTTGACTTGGGTTAAAATCAATTCAGATTCATAATGTTTGTTCAAGATTGTAACAATATCTTTTACTAGGTTGTAGTACTCTTGTTAGTGTGCAAATTAAAAGCTGACTTTGCACAGTACCTTTGCTCATGTCATTCACATTTTGTAACCACGATAACATTTTTACACATATCCTATACTGAACATACATGCACATCTTTCCAAATGTGAAGAAACCTAAAAGGTAAATGAATTGCAAAAATGCATTGCTATACACTGAACTTTTTTTCCTGGAGAAAAAGATGCAGGAACTCTTAAACATAACTTGTTCTAAAAGGGGATTGGGGGTTGACACCTTATAAAAAGCAATTCAGTTTCTTGAATATTGTTCTTTTTAAGTCTTATCATTGTTGTATGGTACAAACTCTGAAAACTTAATATATACATATTCATATTATAGTAAATTATTACATTCAAAAATTGATTATAATCCATAACAATTTTATAGTACTTAGCAAATATTACATTATTTTAATTATATTATAAATAAGTAATTATTCCAAGTTTTAAAACTAACAATTTTGTGTTAAAAAAGGTGGCAGAAAGCAGTTCCAGTGTGTTCCACCAGAAATAAAGCCCTGACTATACATAAACTAAGATTTTTTTTATTGGCTCAAATGATAACAGCTCCTTGTTAATCCTGCTGCTATTTTCTGTTGGAATTCTAATGGATTTTAGACTTGCTTTTGTACAATCTACTGGGAAAAACAATAGATAACTCATCTTGTCTGGGGAAACTGCATCCTGTAGCTCTGGCATTTGTTTTGTCCAAAGTCATTTAATGGGCAGTTTATTGGTAACTACCATATTTTTTAATTATAACGTTGTGGCACTAAACTCAATTTTATAAGCATGCAGCTCCAAAGTGTGGTATTTAACTAGGTGCGGCTTTAACTACTTAGCAAATATTACATTGTGTAGCACTATAAATTCCACCTGTCATTCACAATGTAGCACTATAAATTCCACCAGTATTAATGTAGCACATTCAGTAGCACTATAAATTCCACCTGTCATTCATGATGTACATACATTTTTTTTTTTTTTTTTTGTGAATCATTTATGTCAAACATTGAGCTTAAAGAATGTCGAGTGCTGACTCCCTTGATTATTTGCATGGGAGCCTTGTTTTCATTGTGTCATAGCTTAAAACCTGATCTGATATGTTGAACCCAAAGCAGGGTTGTTCCCAGCATGCAGCGGGTTGTCTCTGAATTCAGAGGACTTGTAAAATATCAAGTCTTTTACTCTAAAATTAGAGGGTGGCACTAGCTTTCGTGTGTATATATCATATTTCAATTTTTTTTTCACAGTTCTCTGAATCTAGAGACAACCTCTCTCTCATTCCTTCCCCCTCTACACACTATTCTGAGTTCAGAAAGAAAGTTTAATGAGGTTGCTTGGGATAAAAATTTTGAGGTTCTTTCACCTTAAACTGATCCACCATGAAATACAAAAGCCACAATGCAAGAAATGTTCTTATGGCTGTATTGATGATAGCACTTGAAATGTTTCAGCAGACACTCAGTCAAGAGACCCAATGTAATTTTTATCTCCAGAAAAGTTTGAAAAAAGTGTGCTAGACTAACTCTTCACCCCAACTTTGTGTCATTTATGGTGGAATGGGAGTGGAATGCCATGTCATTAACTTACCAAGTGAGAAACATTTAGTTCCTTCTTTTTCTTTTACAATGATAAGAACCCCCCCCCACCACCACCCAAAAAAAGAAAAGAAAAAGAAAACCCAGCCACTTTAGAATTTTGTAACACCTGTGTGATGGGTTGTAACATTAAGGTATTTCTGACAGCCAATTTGCATCTGGAGGGTAAAATGTGGATTTTGTTTTGTCAAGCAGACAAGTCAAAGTGTGCTAAAAATATAAATGCTTTTTTAACCCCCTCCCCATTTCCACATTATTTTCGATGAAAGATATACAATGTACTCTGTTACGCTTGTCAGGAATTGTAATTTCATCTAAACGAATGTATCATCTCCTGAAGTTCATTATAACAACAGCTAACCATATCTAAGTATCAATGGGAGGTGGAGGATGGAATAATCCTCAAATAAAAATTCCTTTGTGGCATACTTACACGCAGCTTTAAACCCAATGTGGCATTTTTCCCAAAAACAAAACAAGAAAATAAATGGAACTGTGGTGCTCAGAAAATACAGTAATGTCACCTAGAGTCATCCATATATATATATATATATATACTATAAAGATACCTAAGCAAAAAAATACATATATAATTTTGACTCACACCTAGTACAACATAGAAAAGGTTATGTATCTACCTGCGTGAGTAAAAGGAGAAAAGAAAAAAAAAGAAAATAAAACAACTGAATGTAGAAGGTGTCGAGAATACTGAGCCTTGGCTTTATCAAGGACCAGCAAAAACTCTGCATTTTCTCACTTCCACAAAGACCTAGTTGGAAATGGGTTTCTGCAAGGCCATAGATGCAAGTAACATTCAAACCTAAAATAGTTTAAAAAATATATATATAAGTCATGTCCTCCGTAGAGTAGCATGACCTAGCACTAGTTAACAATTTCGCTTGCATCCATTAACCTTCATATATATATATATAATAATGATTGTCATCATAGGTTTCATTCAAATCTATCAACAGTTGATGTTCAAGCCTACCTTAACCATGAAGAAATTATGGATCAAGAAAAGTGTTTTGTTAAGTTGTGTCTCTTGATGCTTCAAAGGCTTTGGCAGAGCCTTTCATCAAAGTATTTTAAATAAATTTCAGCCATATGGTCATGATGCTGCTTTGCAACATTATTGTCTTTCCAACTTCCCTCTTTCACAGCATATTCTTGAAACTGCAAGTTTTTCTCAACTCTTTCACAACAAGTTTGTTGCAGGGTTTGTTCTGTATCTACTTTTCTTCTTTTGGCATATCAGTGATGTATTTTGCATTGCAATTAATCCAGTTTACAGTTCTGTTGATAAACATAATCTTATATGTGTTTATACCTCAGGTGCTGATGCATACAATCAGCTGTTGTGTTTCAGTTTTGCCTCCTCTTTAAATTACAGTGTTGAGTTCATTTGTAATGGTGTGGTAATGTCTATGTCTTTTTAATTTTAACTTTCACAAAACTCAGTATTTTTTATCTTTTTTTTTAAACAAAATACATCACAAAGTTTTCTTCCTGTTTCAATGCCAGGTGATCTTTCAATTGTTGTTTCTTCCATTGGTAAATTTGCCTCAAAAGAGCTTGGACATATTGTTTATCAAGTGATATTTTTCATCTGAACAACTTTTGACACCATATAAGTTGCAAGTCTTCCCAGTTGTGTAGCACATACATATATACACTGAAGTGCCAGAAAAACTGGTACACCAGTTTTACTGGCACTTCAGTGTATGTGTCAGTGTATGTCATGCACACATAGTGTTGGCCGGTCACAGACATTTGTAGACGTACCAGGGATCCCAGTGAAGTCCAGGTAAACACACCTCATACTATTGTGAACCCCCCACCAGCCGGTACAGTTCCCTGTTGACAGGCGGGATCCATTTGTTTCCAGTCATCAAGTGTCCAGTGGTGGTGTTGCCGTGCCCAAGCGAGGCATGTAGCTCTGTGTTGTGCACCCATCAAAGGGACTTGAGTTGGGCGTCGGCTCCCAAAGCTCATATCGTGCAGTGAGGCTGATGCTTGTTGAGGCTCCAGCATTGAATTCCGATGATACCTGCGAGAGTGTTGCACAGCTATCGCGTGAACTGATTCTTGACAGCCGACGATGGTCACGTTCACCCAATGTCTTTTTACGGCCACACTGGTATCATAGGTTGGAGGTTTTGCCAGAATTCTTGTAGTCATGGTACACCTTTGCAATGGTCGTCCGTGAAAATCCAAACTTCGTTTCTACCTTCGAAATACTATGGCCCATCTCACGAGCGCCAACTATGACACCGCGTTGAAAATTGCTTAAATCGTTATTACTTGTCATTCTCATGCCAAAAACAGCTCTGATAGCTGGCAAGGATATCTATTGCTTTATATACGCACTGGCGGATGCAACCGAGTACGCGCATAGGTGACGTTGCTATGTATTTTGCATAAGCTCGTCTATACCAGTTTTTCTGGCACTTCAGTGTATATATATATATATATATATTTTGATTGAAGGTTTATAACAACCACCGTGAGCAACTCGATGGGCTATAAACAGTTGCCTGTCTCTAATTTAGGGCTTCTGGTTCCAGAGAAGGGAGAGAACCAGTGCTGTAAGGCAAACTCAACAATTATGCCCCACTGGGATTCAAACCCTGACCTTTCTTGGATGAATGGTCATAAGCCAGCGCTTAGACCACTGCACCACTGGGGATGGCTATGTAGTATTGCTCTCACAGTTAGGTTAGTACATCCCAATCAACTCTAAAATGTCTTGATGCTCTGCCCAAAAGTCCAAAAGTATAGTTTGTTGGATTAAAAGTCAGAAATTCAGTTATTCTCTTCAATTTCTTTCTAACCAATATGCATTTATAACTATTTTCATGTTCTTTATCAGTCCTTATTTCACTCACTGCAATTCCATCCCACTATATGAAACAATGCCACAAGTCACTTTTCCAGCTAAATCATTCCTATATAGAAGTTACAAAAGAAATGTTCTTCACAAAATACATGGAATAACAACAGGATTCTTAATGCAACCCCCAGAATATCCTGAATTTCCTAGTTTTTCTCTTCAACATGTAACATCACATAAAAAAACTTGAAAAGTACGTTGACCTATGGCAGAAATCGAATCTGCATCTTCCCATTTCTGTTCAAGCATGCTATCCATTGCACCACCCAGGACTACGAAGTTCCCAATATCTAAGGATGAAGAATTTGAACAACTTCAGATTTTCACCAGTCGAAGCAATCTGATACTTCCTTGTAGCTAATCCAAGTAAATCACTGATGTTATATGTAGAACAGTAAAACTAGACTATTCAGGAAATTCTGATTGCTGGGTTAAAAATCCTGTAGTTGTTCCATGTATTTCTGAAGAATATTTCTTCCATAATTTTCATATCTGAGATACTGGTGATTTACTTGTATTAAACTACGAGGAAGCATCAGATTGCTTTGACTGGTGAAAATCTGAAGTTGCTCAGATTCTTCATCCTCAGATACTTAGAAACTTTGTTGTCCTTGATGGTGTAATGGATAGCATACTCAAATGGAAATCAGGAGATGCAGGTTCAATTCCCTCTCCAGGATAATGTAATTTTCAAGTTTTCTGATGTGATATTACATGTTGAACAGTAAACCTAGGCAATTCAGGATGTACTGATTGCTATGATAAGAGCCTTTTAATGCATTCCTGTTGCATCAAAACTTTGGAATTCTGCACTTTGCAGCATTTCTCCTGAATGTTACAAGATTCAGCTTTTTAAATCTAAGGCAAACTGCTTTTAATCACTGAATGGCAATATTTTTATAAAGAAAAAAATATTTTATATGATTACTATGTGCTTTAGGATTTAATTATTAATTAATTTCCACAGTGTTTCCAAATGCTTTTAAATAATTATCTGTTTTAATAGAGGGAATGAAAGTGAACTGTGGTACTCTGCACTAAATTTCACTTTTCATGTGCGTGTGTGTGATCAATTTCTTATTATTAAAAAAAAAATTCTATGTCACCAACCATAATTTACCTCTTCACATAAGTTTCTTGTTCCTGATTTGTATTACTGTGCTGCAGCTGTAATATTCAGTTTTTATGTACCAAGTACTCCAGTTTTTATTAATTAAAAACTTTAAATTGAATATTTGTGTTATTCCATATGGTATGTATTTCCATGCTATATTCTACTGTACCATGATATAATGTGTGTGCATGTATTTGGGAACCATTAAACAGTAAAACTCGTGATGTAAAAATGAATATTTTAATTTTGATATATAATGTGTTTCTCTTCTTCAACTGTAGATGCTTGTCTAGAAGCTTTGTGTGGAAGGAATGCCATTTGCTCAGTTTCCTCTCACATAGTAGTATGCAATTGCCCCAATGATTATGTTGGAGATCCATATGACAGAAATGCAGGATGTGAACCTAGACGTAAGTGCAGTTGTTGGTTCCATTTTGGGGGTTACTAAAAGTTAATTTTTGGTCTGTCCAAAAAATAATATGTAAGAAACTTCATGTGCCAAAATATTGAATAATTTTGCTAATTCAATAACCACTAATTTTTCTGTATTCACAATTATGTCTTACCTTGGTCTGATGGGGGATATCACATGTAAAACTTCGTATCCAACTTAGGTGTTATATGATCACACAGAAAAAACAATTTAAACTGAGCATGAATTGATTATTATCACATAGCCTTCCATGGCATAGATGTGGCAGATAAATTAACTTTCTTTTTTCACTGTAAACACGGAATTGAAATCCCCCACAAAGTAACTGGTAGCGAAGGTGTTAAATTATTTTATGATTCACTGGAAAACATCCATACTTTTACACTTTTGAGTAAAACTAATTAAAATATTATGATGTATTATTTAACTTCTATTATATGAAACTATGAGCTTGCCTTTCTATTTCATTGTGAGCAAGCAGTCAATTAGGTTTTTGATAAGCAAAAGTTTTAAGTGCTTTTTCTTCTATTATTTTTTAGTATTTTTTTCTCTTCTGCCTCTTCATTTAGAAACATCTTTTATTTGGCATTACACTGCATCATCCAAGGCTGTGTCTTATAGTAATCAAAGAAGCCAATTCAACTTTTGTTGAATTGGGATATATATATATAGTATATATGTACACTATATTGACAAAAGTCACCGGACACCCCTTCAAAAGCAAATGAACGGATCTGCTGCGTTGTTAAGATGCACGGTACAGCTGCAAACAACATAAATACAAGCCTGCAGCTGACCACAATCATATTGCACTGTGAGGTTGAGTGAAAATGTCGTGGTGGGGGAGAACTGACTTTGAGAAAGGAAAGATTGTTGGGTGTTATATTAGTGGGTTGTCCATAAGAGAATCTGAGAGGTGTTTAAACATACCCAAATCAACTGTTTTGGTTGTACTGAATAAGTGGAAGACACATGGCGTGCCTGAAACAGCAAAACGTACCAGCAGACCAAAGGAAATCGGTGATAGAGGATGTCAAAGCCTCAGGAGAGTCATTACAGCTAATCGACGGAGTACTGCACAAGACCTCAGTGTGCAGGTGAGTAAAAATGCTGGAACCTCGGTATGTACATGTACCATTCACAGAGAACTTCATTCCATGGGTTACTGTGGTTGTGCAGGTGCTCATAAGCCTTTCATCTCCACTTGGAATGCTACTCGTTCTTTAGCATAGTGTAAAGAGCCTTTATCATGAACCGTAGATCAATGGAAACAGGTCCTAAAGACTGATGAATCCAGATACACGATCCATCGGTCTGATGGCCGTATGTGGGTATGGTGGCAGCCGAGGGAACGTTATGTACAACAGTGTACTGTTCATACTGTCAAGTTTTGAGCTGGCAGTGTACTCAAGTGGGGTGTTTTTCGTGGTATGGTCCTGGCCCATTGGTTATCGTGGACAAACTTGTTAACCAGCACGTCTACCTTGATATTCTGGACAAGTATGCCCTACCAACTCTGTGGCAATACTATGGAACCGAGCCTTGTTGGTACCAGCAGGATTATGCACCGAGCCATAAAGCAAGGACTGTTACGGCGTGGTTTGATGATAATTTCGTATCATGTGTGGACTGGCCAGCACAGAGCCCTGATCTTAAGCCCATAGAGCACCTATGGGATGAATTAGAGTGTCGCATAAGAAGTTTGGAACCAAGGCCTACTACTAAGCAACAGTTAGCGCCAGCATTATGCATTATGTACTGAACGGAAGCGCATACCTATCGCTGTGTTTCAAAACTTTGTCGAAAGCATGTCTCGAAGGGTCAGTGCATGCATTAAGGCCGAAGGTGGACTGTCACCATACTAATGTATGTCAATAAATGCTATGTTGTGTTTCTCTTTTGGTGTCCTGTGACTTTTGTCAATATAGTGTGTGTGTGTATATATATATATATATCATCATCATCATCATCATTGTCAACCATTATCAATCCACTGCTGGACGAAGGTCTCCCCAAGTTTCCTCCACAACGGTCTGTCTTGTGCCAGTCTCCTCCATGTCACCCCTGCATACTTTCGAATTTCATCCACCCATCTCCCATGTGGTCTTCTTCTGGGTCTTTTCCTGTCCCATGGAATCCAATCTAAAATTTCAGCTGTCCATCGATGGTCTGTCCTTCTGGCAGTATGTCCAGCCCATTGCCATTTCAGGGATTTAACTCTGATCATGATGTCTTCCACTCTTGTCATTTTTCGGATCCACCAGTTCCTCTTCTTATCTCTCCTGGTTACACCAAGCATGCACCTCTCCATGCTTCTTTGAGTTGTCTGCAGCCTTTGTATGTCTCTTTTAGCTAAGGTCCACGTCTCTGCACCATACGTAAGCACTGGAAGGATGCATTGATCAAACACTTTTCTTTTAAGACATAATGGCATATTGCTCTTGAAAATTATGCTGTTTCTTCCAAAAGCTCTCCAGGCAAGTTTTGTACGCCGATTAATTTCTTCATCAATGTGACCCTCACTTGATATCTGCTGTCCAAGATAAACGTACGTGTCTGTTATCTCCAGCTTTTCTCCATCAATCGATAAATCTTCATTTCTTATAAAAGCATTGAACATCGCTTTTGTCTTCTGAAAGTTCATTTTTAATCCCACTTCTTTACTCTTGTCAGCAAGTTCCTGGATCATACTCTGCAGCTCTGATGGGGTAGTTGCAAAAATGACTACGTCATCAGCAAAACGAAGGTGGGTTAGATAATCTCCATTAATCTTTATCCCCTTGCTTTCCCAGCTCAGCGACTGAAAAACACCCTCCAATGTGGCATTAAAGAGCTTCGGAGATATGGTGTCACCTTGTCTCACTCCCTTTCCAATTTTTACGTGTGTTGTATTTTCAAACAGCCGAATCTTTGCACTTGCATTTTCATAGATGTTATTAATAATATTAATGTATGCATCTTCAATACCGCAGGTTTTCAGAGCCATTGTAACTGCTGATGGTTTCACCGAATCAAAGGCTTTTTCATAATCGATAAAAGCCATGCACAATGGAAGTTCATATTCCCTCGCTCTTTCAATTAGTTCTCTCAGCACGTGGATATGATCTATTGTGCTGTAGCCACTCCTGAATCCAGCTTGTTCTCTCGGTTGAGCCATGTCCAGTGTTACCTTCAAGCGGTGTGAAAGAACTTTAGTGAAGATTTTATAAACTACTGATAGGAGGCTGATAGGTCTGTAGTTTCCGAGATCTTCAATGTCACCTTTCTTATGTAGCAGGATCATTGTAGCGGTGTTCCAATCCTCAGGAATCTTTCCTTCATTAAGGCATCGAGTGAAAATTTGGGCGAGTACTGTTTCGATTTCTCCACTTGCATCTTGTATGATGTCTAGAGTAATTCCATCTTCTCCTGGAGCTTTTCCTCGCTTCATGTTCTTGATTGCATGTGCAACTTCTGCTGGAAGGACTGGAGGAACTCTGGTACTGGTATCTTTCATGATGTCTGGAGTGCATGTATCATCCCTTTCATATAATTTGGAGTAGAAATCTTTCACTCTTGTCAAAATTTCGCCTCTATTTCTTGTTACAGAACCATCTTCTTTTCTCAGTGCCATAATCTGTTTTCTTCCCTTACTGAGATGTCCCTTTGCCAATTTTAGGCTTTGGTTGTTTTCAATTGCTTTCCTCACTAGTTCACAGTTGAATTTCCTTACGTCTTCAGTGATTCTTTTTCTTACTGTCTTGCATAGCTCTATATATTCCACTTTGGAAGTCACATCTTCTTTAGTCGTCCTCATCTCTCTTCTTTTTTGCATCAACATTTTGGTTTTTCCTGATAATTTGTTCACATGCAACTTGTTCTTAGACCCAGCTAATTTTGTTGCTGTTTCCATAAGAGCTTTGGTTACTTTTCTGTTAACTTCAGAGATGTCCACTTCTTCCGATGTTAGGCCTTCTAAAGCAGAGAACCTGTTCTTCAGTTCTAACTTGAAGGTATTATGGTGTTTTTTAAGGTTGGTTATGTCAATAGATTTTGTTTGTCTTATGAGCTTGCCACGTTCAAGTTTAGTGTTGAGGTGCATCTTACATCTCACCAATCTATGGTCACTACCTGTGTTGAACTCGTTTAGCACACTGCAGTCTTCTATGACGAATTTTTTGTTACACATAATAAAATCAATTTCACTTGTCGTCCCATTTGGATGTCTCCATGTCATATATATATATATATATATATATATATCATCATCCTCATTGTCAACCATTATCAATCCACTGCTGGACTAAGGTCTCCCCAAGTTTCCTCCACAACGGTCTGTCTTGTGCCAGTCTCCTCCATGTCACTCCCGCATACTTTCGAATTTCATCCAACTATCTTCCATGTGGTCTTCTTCTGGGTCTTTTCCTGTCCCTTGGAATCCAATCTAAAATTTCGGCAGTCCATCGATGTTCTGTCCTTCTGGCAGTATGTCCAGCCCATTGCCATTTCAGGGATTTAACTCTGATCATGATGTCTTCCACTCTTGTCATTTTTCGGATCCACGAGTTCCTCTTCTTATCTCTCCTGGTTAAACCAAGCATGCACCTCTCCATGGTTCTTTGAGTTGTCTGCAGCCTTTGTATGTCTCTTTTAGTTAAGGTCCACATCTCTGCACCATACGTAAGCACTGGAAGGATGCATTGATCAAGCACTTTTCTTTTAAGACATAATGGCATATTGCTCTTGAAAATTATGCTGTTTCTTCCAAAATCTCTCCAGGAAAGTTTTGTACGCCGATTAATTTCTTCATCAATGTGACCCTCACTTGATATCTGCTGTCCAAGATAAACGTACGTGTCTGTTATCTCCAGCTTTTCTCCATCAATCGATAAATCTTCATTTCTTGTAAAAGCATTGAACAGCACTTTTGTCTTCTGAAAGTTAATTTTTAATCCCACTTCTTTACTCTTGTCAGCAAGTTCCTGGATCATACTCTGCAGCTCTGATGTGGTAGTTGCAAAAATGACTATGTCATCAGCAAAACGAAGGTGGGTTAGATAATCTCCATTAATCTTTATCCCTTTGTTTTCCCAGTTCAGTAATTGAAAGAGATTCTCCAATGTGGCATTAAAGAGCTTCGGAGATATGGTGTCACCTTGTCTCACTCCTTTTCCAATTTTTATGTGTGTTGTATTTTCAAACAGCCGAATCTTTGCACTTGCATTTTCATAGATGTTATTAATAATATTAATGTATGCATCTTCAATACCACAGGATTTCAGAGCCATTGTAACTGCTGATGGTTTCACCGAATCAAAGGCTTTTTCATAATCGATAAAAGCCATGCACAATGAAAGTTCATATTCCCTCGCTCTTTCAATTAGTTCTCTCAGTACGTGGATATGATCTATTGTGCTGTAGCCACTGCTGAATCCAGCTTGTTCTCTCGGTTGAGCCATGTCCAGTGTCACCTTCAAGCGGTGTGAAAGAGCCTTAGCGAAGATTTTATAAACCACTGATAGGAACCTGATAGGTCTGTAGTTCCTGAGATCCTCAATGTCACCTTTTTTATGTAGCAAGATCATTGTAGCGTTGTTCCAATCCTCAGGAATCTTCCCTTTATTATGGCATAGAGTGAAAATTTGGGCGAGTACTGTTTCGATTTCTCCACTTGCTTCTTGTATGATGTCTACAGTAATTCCATCTTCTCCTGGAGCTTTTTCCCGCTTCATGTTCTTGATTGCATGTGCAACTTCTGCTGGGAGGACTGGGAGAACTCTGCTGGTACTGGTACCTTTCATGATGTCTGGAGTACATGTATCATCCCTTTCATATAATTTGGAGTAGAAATCTTTCACTCTTGTCAAAATTTCGCCTCTATTTCTTGCTACTGAACCATCTTCTTTTCTCAGTGCCATAATCTGTTTTCTTCCCTTACTGAGATGTCCCTTTGCTATCTTTAGGCTTAGGTTGTTTTCAATTGCTTTTCTTACTAGTTCACAGTTGAATTTCCTTACTTCTTCAGTGATACTTTTTCGTACTGTCTTGCATAGCTCTATATATTCCACTTTGGAAGTCACATCATCTTTAGTTGTCCTCATCTCTCTTCTTTTTGCATCAACATTTTGGTTTTTCCTGATAATTTGTTCACATGCATCAGCCAAACCACAGTTATTGGTGATGTTAGATATTACTCACTCTTGGTGTATTAAATGTCTCCAATTACAGAGATCTTGGCTCAAAACTTAAACTTCACTGACATCCATCACACGTCTTACACAAGCCCATTAGTACTTTATGCTCATTATCTTTTTCCTTTGCAGACACTCCTGAATCTGGGTCTGCAATGATTTCCTTGGCCTTTCTCTACCTTTTTTTTTCTGCCACTTGGGCTGAAGAAATTCCCTAATCAGCACCTCATCATTCATTCTTTCACCATCACCAAACAACCTCAGAATATTTGCCGCAGACTTACTGACAACATTTTGCTTCACATTGCATATCTGCACTACATCTTCATTCCCTCCATGATGAGAATGAGTCTTGCCACAAACATCCCATAAGTAACGAATCTCTCCAGAACACAAAAACTCCTGTATCTCTTCTCTAGTACCCAGGTTTAATTGCCATGCATCAGAGTAAGAACGATTACACTTTTATGTATAAGCCTTTGGACCTTTTAGACAACACATCACTATGAAATCCTCTTTGAGTTATTTTTGATTATCAGGACTCATAGGAATTATTTCAAACAGAAAATATATGGTGTTTTCAGTTAGTTGTCATGAATGTTATTATTTGCATTATCTAATCAATTTGCCTAAAAATTAAAAGACTGTGTGACCTCATAAAGTACTCTTAAGAGATATAAACAGGTTTTTGTGGTATTATATGGCCAACCTTTATATTGATGTACAGTAGTGTTTTGGAGGGCAGTCTATAAAATGAATTTGTTTCCTAATAGTACTGCTTTTCAGAAACACGTGAGATGTATTTCATAGTCAAAATATTGCAAGTTTGCAAAAACTCTGAAAGTTCTTTAGAATTTTCTTTTATCCTTATTACAGCAAGTGATTGTCACATTTCTCCCTGTGCATTCTTATTACCAAAGAAAACTATAAAAATTCTTACCCCTCTCTCTCTCTCTCTCTCTCCATACACACGTGCCTCTTTTACTCCTGACCACTTACAACAGGTATAACTTTAAGTACTCATGTGATTTAATCTTCGTATAATTTGCCATAATACAAATTAAATTTGTTTATATTATTTTCAGCTCCTGATTTATGTAACAATGATGAACAATGTCCCTTCAATGCCGTTTGCAGACCTGATGTAACTGGACTAAGAAACTGTTTTGGTAAGTCTGCTTAAAATTTGATTTGTGGAGCTATTGTTTGTTTATGTTCTTGATGTTATGAATTTCACAATGCAGACGTTGCTGTGACATCAACATTCCAGAGAGATCTGGGTGATTATACGTATATATGATGTTATTAATGTAAATTCTCTCTCGGTGATACAGTGAATCATCCCGATGGACCCAAGATATTTGAATTCTGTTCACTAAGGCAATAAAGTGTAATAATATAAACATTTTAAAAATGCCATTTTTACATTGTTAAGTGTCATTTATTTTTAATACAAGAATTTTTTTTTTTTGAAAAATTCAAAAACATCACACAAACACAGGCGCTGTGCCCTGTGCGACTGCACAGGTCGCACACCCATGAAGCCGGCCCTGTTGATCAAACGCTTTTCTTTTAAGATATAATGGCATATTGCTCCTGAAAATTATACTGTTTCTTTCAAAGGCTCTCCAGGCAAGTTTTATATGCCAATTAATTTCTTCATCAATATGACTTTTACTTGATATCTGCTGTCCAAGGTAAATGTAGGTATTGGTTATCTCCTACTTTTCCCCATCAATTGATAAATCTTCATTTCTTGTAAAAGCATTGCGCATTACTTTTGTCTTCTGAAAGTTAATTTTTAATCCCCCTTCTTTACTCCTGTCAGCAAGTTCCTGGATCATACTCTGCAGCTAGGATGGGGTAGTTGAAAAAATTACTACGTCATCAGCAAAATGAAGGTCAGTTAGATAACCTCCATTAATATTTATCCCTTTGTTTTCCCAGTTCAGTGATTGAAAGACATTTTCCAATGTGGCGTTAAAGAGCTTGGGAGATATGGTGTCACCTTGTCTCACTCCCTTTCCAATTTTTATGGGTGCTGTATTCTCAAATAGCCAAATCTTTGCACATGCATTTTCATAGATGTTATTTATAATATTAATGTATGCATCTTTAATACTGCAGGATTTCAAAGCCATTGTTACTGCTGATGGTTTCACATAATCAAAAACCTTTTCATAATCAATAAAAGCCATGCATAATGAGAGTTCATATTCCCTTGCTCTTTCAATTAGTTCTCTCAGTACGGGGATATGATCTATAGTGCTATAGCCACTCCTGAATTCAGCTTGTTCTCTCGGTTGAGCCATGTCCAGTGTTACCTTCAAGCAGCGTGAAAGAACTTTAGTGAAGATTGTAGTTAATTGTGCATTACGGGGATTACTAGGATATAAGTTTTCACTTTGTCAAATTTTCGAGTTGTACCCCAACCCTTCTTCAGGACTGACTAAGATAGAAGGTGCTGCCACTCAAGTGGTAATGTCATACCGCTATGTTCGTTAATCGTGGAACCTCTTCTTCTCTCAATGTGTAGACTTTCTTCAAGTTTCCGTTTTAGATAGTGTTGTTGGTGTGCAATGGTGTCCCGAAAATTTGACAAAGTAAAAACTTATATCCTAGTAACCCCGTAATGCACAATTAACTACAATAATTCTTCACTAGGATTTGCCATGTCTTCATTAATTCACAAGATTTAGTGAAGATTTTATAAACCACTAATAGGAGGCTGATAGGTCTGTAGTTCCTGAAATCCTCAATGTCACCTTTTTTATGTAGCAGGATCATTGTAGCATTGCTCGAATCCTCAGGAATCTTCCTTTCATTAAGGCATCTAGTGAAAACTTGGGCTAGTACTATTTCAGTTTCTCCACTTGCTTCTTGCATGATGTCTATGGTAATTCCATCTTCTCCTGGAGCTTTTCCCCATTATATGTTCTTGATTGCATGTGCAACTTCTGTTGGGAGGACTGGAAGAACTCTGGTACTGGTACTTTTCGTAATGTCTGGAGTACATGTATCATCCCTTTCTTATAGTTTGGAGTAGAAATCTTTCACTCTTGTCAAAATTTCGCCTCTATTTCTTGTTACAGAACCATCTTCTTTTCTCAGTGCCATAATCTGTTTTCTTCCCTTACTGAGATGTCCCTTTGCTCTCTTCAGGCTTTGGTTGTTTTCAATTGCTTTCCTCACTAGTTCACAGTTGAATTTCCTTACATCTTCAGTGATACTTTTTCATGCTGTCTTGCATAGCTATATATATATTCCACTTTGGAAGTCACATCTTCTTTAGTTGTCCTCATCTCTCTTTTTTTTTGCATCAGAATTTTGGGTTTTCTTGATAATTTGTTTATATGCAACTTGTTCTTAGTACCAGCTATTTTTGTTGCTGTTTCCATAAGAGCTTTGGTTAGTTTTCTGTTAACTTAGATATGCCCACTTCTTCTGACATTACACCTTCTAAAGCAGAGAATCTGTTCCTCAGTTACAATTTGAATGTATTACGATGTTTTTTAAGGCTGGCCATGTCAATACATTTTGTTTGTTTTATGAGCATGCCACACTCGAGTTTAGCATTGAGGGGCATCTTACATCTTACCATTCTATTGCAACTACCTGCGTTGAACTTGTTCAGCACACTGCCGTTTTCCATGACAAATTTCTTGTTACACATAATAAAATCAATTTCACTTGTCAACCCATTGGAATGCCTCCATGTCCATTTCCTTTGTCGCTTTTTCTTGAAAAAGAAGTTCATGATGAAAAACCCTTCTGCCTCTGCAAACTCTACAAGAGAATTTCCATGCTGGTTTCCATTGCTGTGACCGAATTTACCTACTGAAGTTTCATTCTGTTGTTGTTGCCTCATTTTCGCATTGAAATATCCCATAATGATCTTCAAGTGCTGCTTGCCTTTGTTATTTAGATGACGAATTTCCTCATAAAATTCTTCAATTTCTTCTTCAGAATGACTTGTGGTGGGTGCGTAAGCTTGAATAATCTGAGTCTGGTATCTCTTTAAGAGTTGGATAACAAGTCGTGCAGCTCTGTCAGAGGAACTTTCAACTTCTAGAACTTTATCCTTCCGTTTCTTGTTTATTATAAATACACCACCACTGGTTCTGCCAGTATCTGTCCCACAATAGTAGAAGAGATGTACACTATTCAGTTCAATGAGATCTTCTCCTTTTCTCCTTACCTCACTTAGCCCAATGATGTCCCACTTGATCCTTTGTAGTTCCTCTTCCAATTCAAGAAGCCTTGAATCAGAAGATAGGGAGCGTCCATTATATGTAGCCAAGGTCAGCATCAGATGGCAGCCTAGTCCGGTCCTCCGGGATTCTTAGCACCCTCTGCCTTCATGTCGCACTGGCCGCTGCCTTGGCCAGGTACATTCCAGCTGCTGGAGACTGAGGGCCAAATTTAAATTGTGGAGTCATTTTGAAGGGGTTTGGCCATAACTCACCACACTGGCCAAGTGTGGTGTTATGAGTGTGGGATATCATTTTCTCAAATACCAATGGCATAGTTACACCGCTATTGGCGGTTGTCAGAGCCCCTTTAGTGGGAACAGGATGCACCACGAGAAGGTGAGGTTGACATTTGTCAAGGAGAGGCTGTGGTATATTGTGCATAATAACATTATATTCAGCACACACAAAGCGTGTTTCTTAATGTTTTAACTGCATTGTAGCAGTTTCCATTATAAAAACATGCATTATAGTTGTGATGTTTGTATAAAATAAAGAAAAAGCAAAAACAACTGGAGAATACTAATTGCAAATTGCAAGTCATAAATTTATATTATTGTTGCTCGTAGGAATAATAAATGCAATGAAGTAAAAAATACCTTTCATTAAACAGATTAATCATGCAGTTGTCTGTTTTGGCCATTAATTAAAAGCTCATAAGTACTTTGACTTGAGAAAGCATCTTGGTAAAGAATACCCATCCACCTATAAACATCCCCAACCACAAACTCCCCCATGAACACATATCTGCACATGCACTTCATAGATGATTACCAAACAAATGGTTGAAAATTCTGTTAGAAAATTTTATATGATGACTTATTCTAAAATGCACATAACAATTTATAAGTCAGCTCACATAAAACCATACATTCATTCTGGCATGTTCAACTATGCAAAATGGGAATAAACTTTTTTAAAACATTTATCAAATGGTTACTTATAGTGACTTTTATGATGATATAATATTTTAATGCTTCAGGTTAGGTTCAGAGTTTCAGTTGAGCCAAGAACAATTGTAGATATTCTGTGTGTCCATTGTGTGTTGGCTCGTGAAACCTTTGGATAATTATTCCAGTTGCTGTTAAGCCATAACTACAGTAGGTGTGGTTGATCTGGTCTTGTAATTTATTTGACTACTTACAAGTTTATTTAGCTTCAGTTTAATTTGTTCAATTAAAACATTATTCTATTAAAGTAGAAACTATTAGTATTTGTGTATCAAGTTTCTTAAACAGTATTGATACACTGCTGAATTATGTTATTTCTATGAAACATTTCTAAAAATCCAGATTATCTCTATAATGTTCATAGATTATATACAATTTACTTTGTCTTGTTTAAGTGCTTTGTGTGTTTATGTAATATTATCACATAATTTTTTAGATGCTTGTGAAGGAATTCGGTGTGGCCCCCATGCTCACTGCATAGCTGATAACCATGTTGCACGTTGTGAATGTTTACCCAGTTATGAAGGAAATGCATATGATGAAATTAAGGGTTGCCAGTGTGAGTAAAGCTAGTTTTTCTTATTTAAAATTCATAATGTCTGTGTTTTTTATTTAATCTAAAAAGAGTTGAATTATATTCTGTGGATAGCATTTTCTCTAATGACTTGAGAAAATGCACCTGATGCACAGAGTGAATGCTTCCAAAATTTCTGTCTGAAAACTTGCACATAATATTGATATTTTCATAAAATAATAAACAAGGTACAAATGCTTACCTAATGCATCTTTCTTTACTTTTGTTTTTACAGATTTACATTTTTATTTTATACTGAATATATTTCAAAATATTTTCTTATATAATTTAAACTAATGGCATGCATTTCAAAATTAAAGAATATATTTTATATCGGGTATCTTATTGAAGTTTCTTTGTTTAGTACAGTTTATTCATCACTCATTATTTATAACAAAATTGAATATTGATTTCCTTCTTCAAGTTAGTGATTTAATGGCAGTCTTAAATAAGAAAGTTAAACAATGTGAAAGGTGCTTAAGCTTTGATGCTTGGTAACCTAATTCCTGCACTTTTCTTTTAAATAAATTTGGATCTCTGAAATTTTAAATAGTAAAAATACCTAGGCTCATTTGCACTTTCTTTTTAAAAACAGAATGCTAATAGTGTTGCCTCTCTGGTCTTTTCTACGTGTCCAGTCTCCACAATACTTTTGGTTTGAATCATCTTGTGAATTTCTTAATCTTTTCAAAGTTATCATAAATGAAAAATGACTGAAGTTTCTAGGCATCTAAAGAGTTGGAAAAATGTTTTTGGTATGTAACGTATTTCATCTACTTATTAGCATTTGTAAGCAATCTGCTTTTTGTCTTCCATTGGTATTGGCAGCCACTTGAGTGAAGATGACTACCCATGCTTTACCAGGCTAGATCCCTGTCCTTATGCTGTCTTCTTCATCTCTTTCAGATTTTTTTTTTTTATTATTTTTTTTTAATCTTGTTCTCCTGTATGAAAAGCTTCCAAAGTGTTGGTAGCACTATGTCATTGTTGTTGTTGCAGTTGTAATGTTTTCTTTTCTTGATTGTGAAGGTCTCTGTTAATCTGATATCCTCCTCTTTTCTAAAATGGCAAAAACGTGTGATGTCTTCAAATTCTGGTGATACTTTTTTTTTTTTTTTATTTAGCAGTACTAAATAAATGATTAATTCAGTATTGCAACTGAATTGTTCCAGTTGGAATCTGTTGGGGTAATATCTTATGTTCTTTTTTTCTTTTTCTTGTGCTCCCTATGCATCTGATTGCATTCTTTACTTTTTTTTTTTTTTCGTTTTTTTTTTTTTTTTGGTTGTTTGGTATTTTCCATATCCTCTATGTTTATCTAAAATCTATGTGGGTTTTTTAATAGTTAAGTTTTTCTTTATTTTTAAATGGTAAGTTTATTTTTATGTTGGCATAACAACAGCAGATAGTGAGCTTGGAGCAAGGGCGAAAATATAGCAGGACTACAATTTCTGATAATTTAAAAAAAAAAAAAAAAAAAGAGAGAGAGAGCTGGGAAGGAACTCAAAGAATGGTATAAAATATTCTCTTAACTAACATTTGTACCACCACCATTTTAGTTTCTCACTTATTACAACAGTTTCCTCATACAGCAGTTAATTTTACTGTAAATTTTTATAATGGAATTGATTTCATTATTAAGAATGAGATTGATTAAGACATACAAGCCTTAGCTCATAAATTTAAATAATTCACTCTGTATCAATAATGATTAGCATGACATGATGGTAAATTTAACATGAAGGGTTTTATTTTAAATGCATTGTGTAAATCCTAGATAGCATTGGGATATTTTCGGATTCTGGCGATGGTGCGTTATGTATATCTTGGTCTTGCTCGTGAATGTTACATCTGAAGATGGGGACATTGTGATCCTCAAAAGATCTCATGTGGAGTGTGTTTTAGCAGTAAAGTTTAATTACATGTAGTGTATGTGTGCTACATTCGTGTTTTATTGTGTTTAGTCAATATTTTAACTTCTACCATTTTTAGCACGAATCATCTTGCATCAATTAACTAAATTACTCTACGTATTATATGATAAAGGGTTTATGAAATGCAAAAAAGTATAAATAATTGCACTTGGATCAAGCTTCATTTTTAGGCCTTCCCCAAAAATCACAAATCCTAAGGATTTTACTTAGAATTATTTTTGCATTTACTTTGGATCCTAAGGATTTGATTTCAATTTTCCCCTCTAAGGTTCTTGAAGAAAGTGATCGTTTCAACAAAGAATCTACTGGATTAATTGCAGCCACCATTCAAGAAATTAAAAGTTTACAAAAATTTCACTACAAAGAACAAAACATAGAAGTGCGCAAAAAGGATTTAATTGATTGATCGCACAAATTCCTTGAGAGCACAATAACAATCAGATAAGCTTTCCTTCTGTTTTGGTCAACTACCACATCTGGTAGGAATTGTGGGGGTAAAACTTTGCACTGTCCCAGTTACAATAAGAGAAAGGGGATGTGGGTCTCAACCCTGTTTGCTGCTGGCTATCCTATATCGAGCTCAGAGAAATTCAACATGCTGGAAGACCCTTGTTGTTGGCTTGAGAAGACATAAGAGGAGTGTGGCATAGGCGGCAGGGATGACATACTGTTAAGGCTGTGCTATTTGGTACTCAGCATAGAAGACCAAACATACAGGTGGCAGCAGAACCACGCTGTTATGCCCATGCTGACTGACACACAGACCAAATGGCGATCAGAAGCCTTGATTGTGGCTCATATAAAAATCATATTTGTGCTGGCAGCAAATCATATGCATGCACTTTCAGCTACAATAAACAATACAAATCTCAGTTCAAAATTTTTTAGTGTGCTACAGCATAATAGCACATAGTCACCAGCCCCACTGTGATTAACTAATACATACACTGGTCACAAAAAGTTAGGGATATTGTGGTTTCAAAGGGAAAACGTAATGATACACAAATTTAGCGACTACTTGAGATCAGTTATCAGTGTGGATAGCCGCATCATATGTAAATTAGCATCAAGACAGCACAGTACATGGCATGTGAGCTCTGATAAAGTACCCTGCCAAAAGTGAGAAACAGGTCGTTTCACCTCTTGGTCTAGAAGTTTGCCTAATGCATTGCTTTCAGTGTATGATTAACCTGAAATGATGTGCAGACAATGTTTAAGCATTGACAACAGAAATAGGGATGTTTCCATGTTGCAGGCGGATCGATGTGGCTGCTTCTTTAGGAGTTTTGCAAAGTGTAGTAAGCTGGCTACACACAAGATTTCTATGGCATGGAAATATTGCAGATTGACCCAGGAGTGGTCACCCAAGGATAACCACCAGGAGGCAAGATTGCTACCTGACAGTAAGTGCTCGAAAAAAGCCAAGTATCATCAGTAGCCAACTCTGGGAATCACTTCAAGCTGCTTCTGGTGTCACAGTATGTACTTGAATGGTGTGAAACCATCTTCACAAGTGCAGACTTAGAGCAAGGAGGCTTCAGAGATATATAGCATTAATATCAGTTCCCTGTCATCAAAGATATACCTGGGTCCAACAGTACGTGTCATGGAATACAGAGTAGCACCATGTACTTTTCACAGATGAATCTCATTTTGCTCTTTATTCTGATACTCGATGAGGACACATATGGAGGAGATCCGACACATGAATGCAACCACACTATGTGCAGACTGTCCACCCTTACCAGTGACAGTTAGTTCTGATCTGAGCAGGAGTGTGTTTTAATGGCCGTACTTCCTTGTATGTTTGTCAAGGCAACATGAATGCCTCAGTGAAACTAAACAAGATCATTGTGCCCTTTGTGATACTGTTTCACACTGGTATTGCATATGCATTCCATTTTCTCAATGACAATGCAACCAGTCACCATGCCTGGAGAGTGTTTCAGGAGCTGGAAAATCATAGAATTGAATTGTTATAGCTGCCTCCAAGTTCTCCTGTCCTTAATCCTATTGAGAACATTTGGGACATTGTATAGTGATATATAACATTTGGGACATTGTATAGGATAACCACATTCCACATCACTGGCAGACCTCCATAATGTGTTGCCTATAATATGGGACAAGCTGCTTGCAACAGACACTCATCAATAATGTCATTGCAAGAATGCTTCATAGGTGTCAAAACATTCTTAGACATAGAGATGGTGTTACAGGGTACTGAAATCCAGAGGTATGGACATTTTCTGAATTTACCATTTTGTCTACGTTACAGAATTTACCATTTGTTTATTTGTCTACTTTGTTGTGAGCAGAAATTGCACAATAAATTGTTTTTGTATAAACACTCTCTTTATCATTTGTGTTACATAGCCTCACTGATGTTATTTTATTGTGTTTTATTTGAGTCAGATACATACATACTTCATTTCATGCAATATCCCTAACTTTTGGTGACCAGTGTACTTGCTAAATATAATAGTTGATTAACTTTATCATTTCAAGTATAAAACATAATAATAGTATTTACATACTTTTAATTCTTTCTGTTTTAGTACCACATGATTGTAATTCCAATATTGACTGTAAATCTGAGGAAGTTTGTCGCAAGCATACTGACTCAATACGGAGATGTGTCAGTAAGTATGACATCATTAATCTCATACTGTGTTGAAATTTGCTCTGGGTGTGTATGTGCAGAATGAACTTTGTTTTAATGTAGACTGATTTGAAGCACAAAATATATGTATTTCAGATAATGCATAAAAAATTGTAAAGACCACTGACTATAATCATTTTCAGATGTCTGTCTCTTTGACCGATGTGGTCTTAATGCTGAATGTTACGGTGAAAATCATTTGGCAGTATGTCGCTGTCCTGCAGGATTTGAAGGAAATCCCCTTGATTCACATGTTGGATGCATTCGTAAGTTCTAGTCTGAATCATTTGTGTTTGTTTTTATAGCTTCTGTTATACTGTTTTCCTTTATGTTTATCATTCTCTTTCTCTGGCTTTATAACTGTGTTTGTTGGTGATGGTGTTTAGCATTTCTTTGTTTTTTTCCATTTAATAGTAACGTATCTTATATGCTGTATAATATGAATCATTCACACTGCTTGTTCTATAATTATGTTCTTTAACAACAGGGTAAACATAAAACATTTTCCTGTTTGGATGGTGAATTATTTCCATTGTGACAGTTATACAAATTTAGGATCAGTTGGATATCTATAGTTGGTTAGAAAATGGAATCCCCATAGACTATGCTGTGTGCAACCAATTGGTTGCCCTCATGGACAACCTTGTACATGATACCATGTTAACATTTTTGACTCTTGTGTAATGAAATCACATATTCGTTTTAAGTTTTTGCCAAAAACATAAAAGTTTGCAAAATGAATTTTTAAAAAAAATATTAACTTACATCACACCTTATTGTCTGCCATCACCTACAAAATAGTCTCCATTGGAACATATGCACCAATTCCAGTGGCCTTCAAATTCTCAGAACGCCTTGTCAAAATTATCTTTTGTTAGCATTTCATATAAGCAGTTCATATCGAGATCTATAAATAGTCCTGAAATTGCTACTGTTCTATTTTACGTGCGATATTTCAATAAAAATTGGAATATTCTAGATGCTTATTGCTTACCTATGCATTCCACTTCTAAAGACGAGTTATATTTCAAACACGTTGCTGTTAGGTCCTCGTCGATGTCTTTGTCCTTTAGTCCGTTGTAGCTGAAGCTCACTTACTCACTACACACACTTCCATTTGGGTAGAAATGGTAGATCTTAACCTTTGGACTTCATACACACCAACTAATAACCGTTATTGATGCTCAAAATTTTTTGCCCAGTCTTTGGGCATCTTCAGGAGCGTGGTTAAGTCCCCACCGATGTTTTTTCGTGGTTCTTTTATCACCAGTGGAGTGCGATACTCCGGTGTTACCATTCGTCAGAGACTTTGTCTTAAATACGCTTTTTGAAATCATACTAGCGCCATCTATGTTTCACTTTTTCTTTCTTTATTTTTTATACTATGACTAATTGTTGGTGCTTTCTTTATCTTCTTCTTCTTTTTTTTTTTCTTGTGCTATTCCTTTGTCTTTTTTGGCGTTTTTTTTTTTTTTGTGTTCTGTTTTTTGCCTGATTAAATCTTTAAAGTGACTGGATAACGTATTGGGGTCATTATGATTGCATACCCTCGTCTTATTTTTATAGATTAAGATAGACTCCTCCATTCTCATGTGTCTTTCTGATCTGTTATTTCTTTTTAGCATTTTTATCTCTTCAAATTTTGGGTAAGTTTGGTTGTCCATACAGAATTGTACTAAAGCTGTTTTGGCTTCTTTTTTTTTTTTTTTTTTTGCCAGTTTGAGATATGTTGTTTTAACCTATTTTTTTTTATTTGTTTTGAAAGATTTGAGGATGGACTGGGACGACTATTCATTTTGTGGACTTCTAAAAAAAGGAAAAGAAATATATTTTTTTACATGGCAGTTTCTTATAGTTTTTGCTGTGCTATCTGTAAAAAAGAAAACTGTAGAACTCTGTCAATTCTTAAAGCATCCTGCATAATTCTGGGGTCCCTTGAAAGTCGGGGCCTGAGGCTGCAGCTCTTTAGCCCCTTCCCCCAAATGGGCTCAGAGCCTGTAAATAGCGATGAAAAACTTTCAGTAAACAAAATAAGTGGCATTTCTTCATTTCTTTCACTTTTTTATAATGAATAGAAAGTTTTATTTTACATCATAGTATCTATACAATATACAGTTGCTTACGGAGGATATGTACAGTTGTGTTTTTCTCATACATCATGATGCAACTACAGATTCCAACTTTTTGTTTTCGAATATGCATAATAAACTGACAATATTTTGCATTTTTTATGATTGAATTTGAGGAGGAAATAACTTATTAAACTCAATGATACAAAGTCCTTTAGATTTTTAAAGTAGCTTGTTTGCAGTAATCCTGAAAGTTAGACTGCTTGCATCACTTTTGAAGAACGATTAGTTTCTCATTTGCACTCTGAAGTAGAGGTCTGCAAGGGTCTTAATTTGGAAAGCCCGGCTCGTTTTGAATTTTTCATATAAAGCCCTGCCCGTATATTTCTCCTGTTTGCAAAGCCCGGGCTGGCCCGTAAAATTTCACCAATTACTAAAACACGAATTTGACACCTGGTGCACTCAGTTATTCCACTCCTGAAGACTTTTCGTTTTCTTAATTGCTACACGTATTCTATTACAATAAACGTTAATTCGGAATATTTCTGACTCTGTTCTATGACTCTGTGATGTCTGAGGGGGGGGGGGGGGGCTTGTATTCTTAAAAAAATATTGCATGTAAAGAACAATTTCCATGCCTTTCAAATTTTCTGAGTTTTCAAATTATCATTGCCTACCGCTGGACCCAGAATATCCTGGGGGGGGGGGTATTCGAAAAGTACGAAATATTCAGAATTATGAGTCTGATCGTTCTACTTTACATTGTCTACAAGCATATATTCTCCGGAAAGGATTTTGTTCACGAAAATCTTTCGCTTTCTTAAACTCCATAATAAGTATGGAAGAATATTTATCAGCAACACTGAACTGAGCATATGCTAAGGGAAAACAACGACAGACTGCCCAGCTAATCAGTGTCGGAGAAGTTTTGAAAACGGCGGCCTGATAGAACAAATGGGGAAAATACGGCACAGGTTTATACACAGAAGTAAGTTTCTTCCAGCACATTTCTCCCATACCATTTAAGACAACTTAAAAGCTTTTCACAGATCTAGAGAACAAAGTGCCGCCAACGAGAACAATAAAAAAGATCATCTGCGAGCGGATGGCTCGTTTTATAAATGCTGCAATTAATAGCCTGCCCTGAAGCACGAGAGGAGGGTGGAAGTTAGAGAGAGAGAAGGGACCACATTCACATTGAAAAACTAAGGGAACTGACCCACTCTAATTGTTTTGTAGGAGGGGAGGATATTGTAAAACTTCTATTTTTTCCAGCAGCAGAAATTATTCAATCATATCCTGCTGCTGTATGTTGTGAAATTTCCAAACGAGAAAAGCACTGCACAGCGATTGGTTTGCACATATAAGAAAAAACAAAAAAAAACCTGCTAGGCCCATGTCTGTTTTACATTAAATATTGAAGGCCCAGGCCTGGCCCAGTTTCCCAACTTAGACATGAGCAAAGGCCCGACTCGGCCTGTGCCCGTACAGACCTCTACTCTGAAGGTCATTTGCTGTGGAAACCAAATAGTCATTGTTTTTTTTAATACATTTTGTTCAAGCTTTTAATTATATCTAGAGGTTGTGTGTACAAAGAAATAGAATTTTGGTTTTCCCTTTTGGCATCACTTGAACTTCTTTCATTTGCAGTAGAATGTTCTACAGATAAAACTATTATATCGGTAAAATCTAAATTAACATAAATATTGAATTTTAAATCTATCAGTCTACTTTTGGATGAAGGTTTCCCTAAGTTTCTTCCACAACTGTCTGTCTTGAGCCAGTCTCTTCCATGTCACTCTGGCATGCTTTCAAATTTCATCCACTCATCTCCCACATGGTCTTTTTAGGTCTGTTAGTACCAAGTCTAATACTTCAGTAGTCCGCCCGGTCTGTTCTTCTAACAATATGTCCAGCCCATTGCAATTTCAGGGATTTTACTTTGATCATGATGTTTTCCACTTTCATCATTTTTTAGATCAAATATTTCCTCTTCTTATCCTTCCTAGTTATACCAATATTATTAACTTGACTTAATATGTAAATTACGAATATGACATCGTTAGAATAATAAGACCTAGGGCCTGTGAACTAATATTTAGTGCCTAAGCAAAAGTCCAAGATTATTACCTTGTCTTGTTATGTAAACATTATTAATATGACATTGACATCGTTAGAATAATAAGACTTAGGGCCTGTGAACTAATATTTAGTGCCTAAGCAAAAGTCCAAGATTATTACCTTGACTTGTTATGTAAACATTATTAATATGACATTGGTGGAGAAAAAAACTGTCAAAGGGCCTAGGCCTAAGGCCTAGTAATTAATATTGAATTCTTAAGTAAAAGCACAAAATTATTAACTTTACTTTTTATACAAACTTTACCAATATGATGCAGGCAAAGAAAAATATGTTAAAAAGGCCTAGGCCTATGGCCTATTATTTAATGTATGGTGCATAAGTAAAAGCACAATAATATTACCATTACGTGTTATGTAAACTTTATGAATATGGGAATGACAGAATGAAAACTGTTAAAAGGGCCTAGATATTAGGCCTAATAATTAACATTTTTTTGCCTGAGTAATATTGCAATATTAATAATTTGGCGTGTTATGTAAACATTGTGAACATGAGTATGGTGGAATAAAAAAAGTCCAACCCCGGAAATTTTCCCCACCTTGTCAGCCTGCTACTTGTAAGACCTCCTGTTACTATAAACTGTGGTAAAAGTAGAAATACTTGTAAAGCATCTGTAAGTTGCGGTAAAAAAGTAGAAGTGCCGACCCCAGAAATGTCCCCCACATATCTGTGCTGCTTATATGGCTGCATCTTGTTTTAAACTGAATGGAAATGGTGATCCCAGAAACCTCCCCCACATTCAATATTTTGTGTAAAACGCAATTGGTGCATGATCCCTAGCTCAAAAAGGTGGGGGACTTTTCCTGTGGGGAACTTTACCTGTTGGGGACTTTACTGGTTACCTGTCTTTTAGCAAGCATTCCTCCTAGTTCTCACTCATGTCTTTGCAACAATCCAGATCGTTTTCTTCCTGTACAGCTTCTGAGTCATATTTATCCTTGCAATACGAGAGAGGACGAGGATATCCTCTAAAATATCAGTTGATGGCAGCTCTTCTGGGCATGTCAACATGAAACCACAAGAATTAAAACATTTAACAATCATATTGGAATTCACTTGTTTCCAAGAAGATTTGATCCATGAAATGGCATCAGCTATCGTAAATTTTTTTCCCTGTTCAGAAGCGCTGTCAGTATCATCCATTCTAGCAATTAGGGAATGAAGTGTGCATCAACGATATTGCAATTTGAAAGCCTGAATAATCCCTTTATATAATGGCTGCAATTTTGCAGTTGTGTTTGGAGGAAGGAAATGGAGTTTTAACATTTATCAAAGAAGTCTGATGGAGTGACATGGCACATTGCCCAGAAAAAGCAGAACATTCCAATTTTCTCCAGCCATTTTTCAATCAAATTGTTCTAGCAACTCTTCAAAAATCACTGATATCATCCAGGCCTTTTTATTGACCCGCCATGTTACACCCAATAATAGTAGATCAACATTTTTTAAGCATCTTGGTCTTGAGACTTCCAGATTATCAAAGGAATTTCTTTTTCTCCTGCAGCACTGACTCAAAAAGCTATCATCAAAAGTTATTTCGATAATTTTGATCCTTTACATCTCATGATTTAATTCTCATAGTTTTTGTTGGTAGAGTGCGAAAAAATAGACTAGTTTCATCCATATTGTAAATGTGTTCATCAGCGTAACCTTTAATTATTAATGATAATCATGCTTTCCAGTCATTGCATAGTTCTTCATTGGCATTAGCTGATTTGCCAGCTATAGCTTGAAAAACAATGTTATGGCGGACACGAAATAGGTCAAGCCAGCCATTAATATAGTGTTTAGATGATATAATTATGTAAAGAATCATCATGTGTTTTCTGTTTCTCATGTTGTACTTAGTTATCAATGGATGCATCTAGGTATATCTGCTTATCATATACTATGGTAATATGGGCATCCTGAAGTAAGTTAGAATAATGAGAAAGTGAAATGCTTACCTTGTTAAGTAGAAATTATGCTTTCTAATAACCCAGATCATGGTTCATTAACATGGTGCCAAATCCCCAATGTGTATGATGGATTATTTGTTAATGTCTATACCATATATGATTGTTGTGGTTGAAAAATGATGACACAGTTAAAATGTTACTGGAATATACGAAGTTGAAAAAATATGAGATAGAGACATTATAGTTGAAATTGAAAAGACTTGAAAAGGGATTAGGATGCCGAGATGCAATAGAATGCAATTCATTGAAAATCGAGAAGTTTGCTGTTGCTATACATAGGGATACATTGCTTTGAAAAAAACTGTATGGAAGAAAATGCTGCAAAGAATTCCAAAAAGATTTACTCAGATGCAATACTTTTAAATGCAATTTTTGAAATGGAGATTATATTGCATTATGCAAATTACAAAAAGGAAAGTGAAGAAACTGGTAGATTATAAGGTAGTGATGATGTACTTAACATCATCAGAAAATTTTCACTTAGGAATTAAATATTTTATTTCCATTTGTTTCATTCTTGATGAAAAATTCTCTGTTATGTTGCAATCATAATTCTATAAAAATGGAATAGTGCATAAATATGCAATGTTTTCTTTTTCTGATATTATTTCGTTTCTTATGCTCAGCACGCAGTCCAAACTTGTGTGAAGGTGACAGAGACTGTGGATCTCAACAAGTTTGTCATCTGGAGCCTGATGGTCACTTAGACTGTAAAGGTAAGTTCTTGTTATTAGTATAAATTGAAAAAAAAAATCAAAAATAGAAATTTTCAGTTTTTCATATGCAACAGTGTATTTAATTTTGCATCATGATCTATTTATAAAAAAAATATTTTGTATTCTGAGCTACTGTTTATAAAAAAGTGAAATTTCTGTTGATGTCTCTGTTTTGTGGTCACATTTCCCCATTCATGCAATAACTGTTTTTGACACACTACTAAATCTTCTCTTCTTTTTTTTTTTCATTTTTTTTTCTTTTTCTTTTTTTTTTTTACTGAGGGAGGAAGTATTGTTGCAGTATGTTTGAAAGGAATGAGAGCAAATAATATATTTAATCAAATTGTATGAGATGATTTTGGAAATGTCCATTGAGTTAGAATCCATTGTAAGGATTTTGTTATGGCTGTTAGACTTGTGTATCATTCACACATTGAGAAATACCTGAATAATAGTCACTGTTACAAACATTAGGATAAAAACATAAGCACCTTAATGTTAAGTTGTTATGTACAAAGTGGTACCTGGTTCAAGCTGGTAGATAGTATTCATTAAGTAGCAGTTGGAAGTCCTGTCCAATAGCAACCAATAGTAATGTCATTTCTGTCACAACCAAGTGGTAGTTTATGTTGATCCCAAAATATTTTAGAAAAAGATTATGTGGTGTTTTGCTTCATCAACAAATAATATACCAGCTGTGAATTTTTTTCTACATTGAAAAAAGTAAAAAATGCTCATTGTTATATTTGATAGTGGCAGTACTAGGAATAGTATTTTTGTCTACATACACTTACATGTTTGTTTGTATATGTGTGTTGTAAAGAGAATTGGAAGTGTTCCCACTGGCATCCAGAAATTCAGAAATAATTATTCATCACCTCCCACTTTGTTAATGGTTCATTGTGTTCTGCCATTTCAATATGATGACTTACATTAACTGATAGTTCTGATTTTTGATATGATTTTGTTCTTCAAACAACCTCCACTGTAACACACTGTATATGCAGTTTACTGCATCAGTCAATGATTTGAAAGTGGTGATAATCAGTTTTGGGGTAACTAATTTATTTCCTTTATTTATCTTTCGTGCATACTTCAATAAAAAGTGTTTATAGAAATAAGGTTTATCTTTTCTTTCCACAGGAGCATTAAGTGTGCCATAGAAATTATTTTCATCGAAATAATTTACAAAAAAAAAAAAAAAAAAAAAAAAAAAAATCTGATGCATTTAATTAAAGGAAACCTCTGAAAAATCTCACAATTTTATGGCCATTCCAACAAATTTTGTTGTGAACAGTTTTATATATTTGCAATTTTATTCTTAGTTAGCAGATAGTGTATATACTCACATATAAGGTGAAAGTTTTTGAAAGAAATCCTGCTTTCAAAGTTGGAATCTGTTGTGCAAATGTTTTTGGAAGAAATTCTGCTTTTTAAAGGGGGTCAGCTTATACAGTGGTCAGTTAAAGAAAGGGCAGGACTTCCGAAGTGTTACGTGAATTATCTTGCAGAATTTATCGGTGGGTTTGTTTACATTTTAGACTTTGGCATTCCGCATGTCACTGCATGATAGTTTTCTGACCTTCTGTCAGCTATATCCTCATATTCTCAGCTGTGACTGCCACTTTGAGGGCAAGCATAGCTTTAGATAATAACTGATAGGTACAGTTATCCTATTCTCTCTCACTCACACACACACACACACTCACTCACTCACTCACACACAAGACATAATGGAGAAACAACACTCCTTTGATCTGCCAATGGCTTACATGCATTGCAAAAGGAGACATTGGTTTCAACACCAAAGTAAGAAGAAAGTTATGATTACAAAGATTTTTCACATTCTATTCTATGTATTTTACTTGTATTCATTGAAATATGTATGAAGGTATTCTTAAAAGAAATCTGATCCTGTTTTGCATTTCACAATTTATATCACAGTGGCACATAGAAAGTCGTGGTCTCAAAGTAAAATTACTGACAACTACAGCGTGAGGGTTCATATAACATTTCTTTGGAAGTACTTCAAAAAAAGAAAAGAAAGAAAGAAATATTTTTCCACCTAGAGTAGGATTCCTACAGGAATAGGTGCTACTAAGCTGCTAATATGATAAGTGAAAAACCTAATCTTGTTTCAAATTGAGACTGTGGAATTTCTTTCTTCCAACCGTGGAATACCTAATTATTTCCTGTGTTCAACCATGAGATACCGTCTTTCAAACTGGACACACAGTGTATCAGACACCATGTAAATTACTTAGCTGTTGGGGTGGGCTAAAGCTAATCCAGCATCTCTCTTCTTCTGAAGTTTTACAGCAAATGTAGGCATGCATGTATTTTGCTCCATGCTGGGGAAAGCCATCAGCACTATGGAAGAGCAGACAGTGTTTTGTGAAAAGTGGTAACTTGAAAAATGCCAACATGGCCTTGTTATTTCTTGGGGAAAAAAATTGTGCAATACAATTTCACCAGAAATTGTTATAAAGTCTCAAAAAATGCTGCATAAGTAATGCAATAGGTGATACTGGAGTTATTTGGAAACTTTAATAGTGAATCATACCTTGAAGGTTTTTACAGAAGATAATCTCAAAAATTTGCATAATTCATTTCAATAAATATATTTTCCAAAATCTTGAAGTTTAAGGTCGACATATATGCGGGTCAGGGATTTTCCCAAATTTTTGGTTCTTAAAGTAAGGGGGTTGGCATATATGCAAAATTGTCTTATACACGAGTATATACAGTATATTCTAACTGCACAAAAGGAGCCAAGGGAAATTAAATGTGTTTTGATTTTTGTGTTAGAGTAATTCCAAAAGCTGGTGAAAATTCTAGCAGTTAAGTATTTGTTTTCTTACTAATAATTTTAATCTTTTGGAGCTTCGCTATTCTTCTACACTGGTTGTTCTGTATTCTGTTATCTTTAATCCTTCAGATTTTTTTAGCTATAATATTCTGAAGTCAGAAACTGTAAACAGCAATACTAAATACTATAACTATAAAACAGCATCTTGTTGCATTGAAATCTGATGAAGGAATGTCTGCAGCTCATGGTTACCCTGTGACTGACCACTGTGATTTTTTTTCCACTTTTTCTTGAGTGTTATATGCTTTGATAAGTCATTTCCTCTGTCAAAAGTTATCTGTGGCTAACTTTTATGATTTTTTTAACAAATTGTTGTGTGCAAAATAATGCCATCACTGCACACGTATTGTCACAAGCCTACCATGTGACTGACTTTTTAAACTTTTTTTTTAGTTTGTTCTGTGCATTAGATTATTTGATCACACATAACTCTTTTTTCATGATGCCCAACTGAACTGCATTATAGGTCAAAGGAAATATCTGTTTTAAAAATTAAACTTGTTGAATTGGAAGTTTTGTGAATTTTCTTACTTTGAATATCATTGTATAAGTGTGCGTTTATTTTTTTCAAGTTTTTATGAATTGTTCTTTTGTTCCTTCTGTTTCAGATGCCTGTGAATACACCACATGTGGACCTAATGCTGTGTGCAAAGCAAGGAATCACCAAGCTAGATGTGAATGTTTGGCAGATCATGAGGGAGATCCATACAATTTAGTTAATGGCTGTAAACGTAAGTATGATTAATTAAGTTCATCATTCTAACACTACTTTTCTTATGCTGTTGACAAGGCAGCCCAAAATCAATGTATTTTTATTGACAGAAAGAGGTAAACATATCGTACACCAAATTTTGAAAAGAAACTACTGACGTAATACAAAAACTTGGAATAGTAAAGAATACTGGATCATCCTAATTTTTTTTAATTCTATCTCAACAGAATTAAAAATAATCATAATGACATCTCTCATCTAGTTTCAACATTCCTTGAACTATTAGAATTATCTCTCTAGTTGACTTTATGGAGAAACAAAAAGCTTTCTAGTCATTATATGATCTCTAAACTTTCCCACACATGGTGCTATTCCCTGTTCATTGGTTTTGTTGGATGGGTACACATGAGCATACAGCAGTCATTTCTACCTACTGTTGAACTGCAGTATCTCTGTTATAGTTTTCATAGACAGCCAATTTGCCCTTGTCTTTATCCCGCATTTGTTCTGGTTGTCACTTTTTTTGTTTGTTTGCTGAGGTTTGTGTTCATTTCCATGAATATTGCACCTGGGAGAAACTAACACCCCTTGATTTTTCACTGAGTTTCATGACCTTAATGTATCCCCAGCCAGACGGCACCAGAGATGAAATTTCAGTCATTATCTGTCAGATCAGATCCTTCGTTTTTCTGACATAGCATTTGCCACTGTGCCATGGGAATTGTGAGGTCAGGTAGTCATTATTTAGTTGTATTTGCATGCATGTCATTATTTAGTTGTATTTGCATGCCGATGATACTAGCAGCCACATTTCTGTTTATTTGGATATTCATAATAAATTGACTATGCAGTAAATAACATCTATGATCCATTTGAAAATGATGGTTGATCATTTGGAAATAATGACAATGGAGGAACTTTGCCAAGATGAGAAAAATTATTTATGAGAAATTAAATGTTCCAAATTTGTTTCTTTTTTCATATAAAATGGTAGTCTGTTTTTCTATGAAAACATCAAAATTTAAATTATAATTTGTTTTTGTGGCTACAGAAAATGCCAAATGTTTCATTTAAATATCAATGATTTCATTAAATGTAGAAATTTTATTGATGTTTTTTGTCCATACTAATTCTTGTGTATATGTTTTCTAGCACCTGTTCGGGATGAATGCCAAGTTGATCGCGACTGCAGGAGAAATACTGATGTATGCAAATCTGACAACTTTGGAGTTAAACATTGCTTTGGTAGGAAATCTAAAATGATGGTCATTTTATTATGTATTTGTATTTTAAATAAGAAATTGGAAGGATACGTTTCCTATTTTACATTATCTATGTCTTAAATCTTCATAAAAAGTGTTGTTCTTTAAAGTTTTAAATTTCAATTCTGTCATTTTTCAAAGTTTTAGAAAATATTTAAGCAATTTAATTTCATCAAATTTCAGTTCTACACAGCTTTATTTTCACTGATTTAAAAATGCACATTTTAATCATGTTTCTAAAGAAACAGCAATAAAATTAGCATCAGTACTTAAGCTCAAAATTAGTTCTGCAATAAATATACCTAAACGTATGATTTTGTTAGCACTTGAGATGAAAATTACAAAGCAAATGACTTTCCTGTGTGCAAATTTGTAATGTTCTTTTTCTTTTTATCTGTTAGATCCATGCACATTCAACCCCTGTGGACGGAATAGTGATTGCATTTCCATTGATCATCATTATGAGTGCCAGTGTAAAGAAGGCTTTGTAAGAGATCCCAACACTGATTTATCTTGCAAACGTAAGGAAAAAAATTATTACTATATTGATACTTAGGTGTTGCTGTACCCTGTGGCATACAGTTATAAAATACCCCCATTGATCATCATACCTTATATGGGAAGCTTTATAGATTCTATATGAATTTAAATAGCTTTTTATAAACATGTCTATGTGCAGCCAGCAACCGTAAAACTTTTTACTGGAGTTGTGAGGTTTTACACAACATCTATCAACTTCAAGTGTCAAAATAGTTGATTCTTTGTTCTGAAAGTGAGTAGAACAATTTTGCATCAGAGAAAGTCAGTAATGTAATATGACACAAATCTATTTTTAGATATTAGTAAGCACTTGTTTTATTCCTACATTAGATTTTGGTATGTGCTTAAGATTTAAAACTATAATTTTTCTACATTGTTGAGCCAGTTCTATTAGTATTTGCTTTTTAAATATTTGTTCTATATGCATTCTATGTTTTGACTTTACAGTCCTTCAGTAGAAAAGTAAATCCATATTTTAAAATCAATTTTTCTGTCTCACCATTTTTTCTTGTAAGGTGATAAAATGCATACTTGAGATTATGTGAATCATTTAAAGACTGATAAAAATTTTCATTAGCAGTTTCCCTTTAAGGAGAATTTCCAACAATGTTAATTTAATTGAATCCAGGGTCTAACTAAAGTCATATCATACCTTATCACTAAGCTGTACTATGAGATTCAGAGGTTAGCTCTACAAAGAAATACAAATTACCAGATAATTTTTACTTACTGCTCCCGTATCAAACTTCTCCATTTACAGCGATTTTGACATACAACTCGTGCTTCGCTGACATCCATCACACGCCATACACAAAGATCTTCTATAATTCATATTTATAATCTTTTTCTCATGCAAACACTCCTGAATCTGATCCTCCCATGACTTCCTTGGCCTTCCTCTGCCTTTCCTTCCTGTCACTTGGGCCAAAAAGATTTTCTTAGTAAGCATCTCATCACTCATTCTTCCAACATGGCCAAACCACCGAAGCATATTAGTCTCCATCATGTTAACAACATTTTGCTTCACATTACACAACTGCAACACATCTTCATTCCTCACACAATCAGAACGTGTCAGCCCAGGAAGGCTCTGGGAGACATAGATGAACCACGGAGAGAGAGGACTGACGGGTTGTCCGACATGTGCGAAGTGACACAACAGCCATGATTGTGGATATTCAGCGAGCAGTGGTGCCATCCATGCGTCATCCGATTAGTGCCAGTACAATTGGAAGATGTCTGTATGTTGTAGGACTATATGCATGCAGACCGTTACGACGACTGCCCTCAACAACATTGCATCATCGCCAAAGACTGCAATGGTGTCGTGCCAGACTGTCATGGAGCCACGCAGAATGGCAGTGGGTGGTCTTCAGTGACGAGTCCCACTTTTGTCTTAGAGGAGACTATCACCAAATCCGTGTGTGGAGGGACCCTGGTCAGCACCAAGATGAATGGTTTGTTGTCAAGCGTCACACATTCAGGAGGCCTGGTGTCATGGTGTGGGGTGCAATTGCCTACAATGCCAGATCACTTTTGGTGTTCATTACAGGCACTTTGACAGCCCAACGTTCTGTTAATGGGGTCCTGAAATCAGTGGCCCTACCTTTTCTGAACACTCACTCCGGTGCAATTTTCCAACAGGACAACGCTCGGCCGCATACTACTGCTGTCTCAAGAGCTTGCCTTCAAAGGCACTGACACTCTACCATGGCCAGCCGCATAGCCAGACCTATCGCTAATTGAAAATGTGTGGCATGCTATTGGATGTGCTATCTACACTCCACCCCTACCACACAATCTGCAGGAACTGCACGAGAAAATTGAAGCTGTGTGGGATGGCTTTGTCACAGGACACCATTAGAAACCTGCGCAACTCCATGCCGAGATGTCTGACATGCTGTGTGAGCAAATATGAAGGCCTGACGCCATACTGAGAGACACTAATTATCGGTGTGTAGCTCAATAAATATTGCCCATATCAGTCTCAATGTTTAATCATTTATTGTTCCTGGTAACCTTTACCTTCCTCCCGAATAACATTGCAATCCGACACGTCCTTCTGGGTGCAACTATTTTTTTTATGATGAATGTATATTTTTAAGTTGGCCACTTGTTTATACCCATAACATGAGGAAGAATCAGCAATATAATGGGAAACATATTGAGGTTGCTAATGAATTCTAATTCAATGAAGACTGGGAAGACACACACACACACACACACACACACACACACACAGTGTTTATTTTATGCCTAAATTAATGGCAGCAGTATGTGGTATATAAGACTTTATTAACAGATAATAAGAGTTATGGTTTTGTGATTATATGGATTATAGTAGTTTGCCTTATATACAGCAGTATGAAAAGAAACTAGAAAGAAAACAAAAATGATACAACTTACAGAATTATGGAAAACACACTCAGAATATGCAAAAACAAAACAAATCAGTAGATATTGAAATGCTGCTTTAATGTGAATTTGAAATGTTGATAGCTGTTCCTGCAGCATCATTTGTTTCTTTACCAACCATAAGAATAACAGGAATTTTCTGATTTTGGGGAATTGAATTAGGTTTTGAAACTGTAGCAAAGCATCTTAATGACCAAACTGCTGGAAAAAATGTTTTCTCAGTATCTTCACTGTCACGATCAACTGTAACAAGACAAACTGAAAAGTAATGTGATAAAGCAGCAAAAAATGCGTTCATCACTGTGTTTGTATTATTCACTTGTATTTGATGAATCAGTGATGCAGCTCAGGTGAGCATTTTTTTTTTTAAGTAATGAAGAAAATTTCTATATTATCGAAGAACTAATAGGTTTCAAGAAATGTTTTGACCCAACAAAGGGTTGAAAAGTGAAATCATGCATAGAGAATTGAAATTTAGATATGGAAAACTGGATTGATTTTATGTTGATGAAGTTTCTGCAATGGTTAGCAAAAATATTGGCATATTTACTTTACTACAAAGACATTTAAATCATCTTATCCTTAAATATCCCTGTATAACTCATCAAAAATCTTGCAGAAAACCATGGCAGTTGCTGAAAGATATAAGCACAATTTAAATGAAAAAATAAGCATCTAAATAATATGTGAAAATCCTCCAAATACGTGGCGTCAGTAAATAAACAAAGATATCGCTCTTTCCACGTTTTAGCAACACACAGCAACCAAAAAATTTTTATTCGGTCACCGCCGGGAATTGAAACCACGGATCTCTCGATATCTAGCCGAGCATGTTAGCCTTACACCACGGGGGCCAACAATCCATGGCGCTATGTGTGATTTTCAATCAGCTTCTGACATCATAAATCCGTAAGATGGGCTCAGATACTGATACGTCTCCATGTGGTGGGCATTAACGGCACTGGCTATATATTAATTATAGCAGTTAAATCCAAAAGGCGAGATCCAAAGTGAAAATTCTCCAAATACGTGGAGTCAGTAAATAAATAAAGATATTGCTCTTTCCACATTTTAGCAACACACAGCAACCGAAAAATTGTTATTCAGTCACCCTGGGGAATTGGACCCACGGATCTCTCGATATCTAGCCAAATTTTTTGGTTGCTGTCTGTTGCTAAAATGTGGAAAGAGCGATATCTTTGTTTATTTGCCGACACCACGTATTTGGAGGATTTTCACTTTGGATCTCGCCTTTTGGATTTAACTGCTATAATTAATATATAGCCAGTGCCGTTAATGGTCACCAGATGGAGACGTATCAGTAGCTGAGCCCATCTTACGGATTTAGGATGTCAGAAGCTGACTGAAAAACACACATAGCGCCGCGGATTGTTGGCCACCGTGGTGTAAGGCTAATGTGCTCGGCTAGATATCGAGAGATCCATGGGTTCAATTCCCCGCCGGTGACCGAATATGAATTTTTCGGTTGCTGTGTGTTGCTAAAACGTGGAAATAGCAACATCTTTGTTTATTTACTGACGCCACGTATTTGGAAGATTTTCACTTTGGATCTTGCCCTTTGGATATAACTGCTATAATTAATATATAGCCCGTGCCGTTAATGCCCACCACATGGAGACGTATCAGTATCTGAGCCCATCTTACGGATTTATGATGTCAGAAGCTGACTGAAAAACACACATAGCGCTGTGGATTGTTGGCCACCGTGGTGTGAGGCTAATGGGCTCGGCTAGATATCGAGAGATCCGTGGGTTCAGTTCTCCGGTGGTGACCAAATAACAATTTTTCGGTTGCTGTGTGTTGCTAAAACTTGGAAAGAGCGATATTTTTGTTTATTTAAATAGTAGGCATATTTAAATGATTAAGTATTTCATTAATTTATTTCAGGTTGTCTAAAGAAAATGTTCAGTTTTGGTATTTCCTGGTGACTAGTTCAAAGGTTTTGAAAGCAATTGGCCACTTTCAAAAACCTGAATGATTTCTAGTTTTTTACATCAAATAAGAAATATGGGTTTAAGAACTGAGGAAATATTAAGGAGGTTGGGTTGATGAAATATTTTAGTGAGCAGAAGAAAAAATGTATGGCCATTGTGCTAAAAACTAGTGGAAGGCACCTGTTGATATGATTTTTACCAATAAATTTTAACCTATTCAACCACATGAGTATTCTGTAATGTGACTTTCATTGCTGCTATTATGATTAGTGGGATTTTCACACAAGAAGTTTTCCATAACATAGCTTTTAGTTTGTCTGTTAGGATTTGTTAAGATTTGTTAGATTTTCATACAAGAATAATTAATGTTTGTTTTTCCATATTAGCCAGAGAACCTGATGAATGTGAAGAAGATATGCAGTGCCCATCATTTGAGCAGTGCAAGCAAAATACTTTTGGAATCATGAAGTGTGCCGGTAATATTTCTTTTTATACTTCTTACTTTAAACCACACGTTCCACTTTATTTGTTTTTATCTTGACTTCTTATGTTTTATCATAATGTGACACCATGCCCTTATATACTGACTCTTCTGCACGCTTTCTAAATAATCTTCAAGAGTCTGTAGCATAGTAAATCCTTTTTTTTTTTTTTTTTTTTTTTTTGGTTCCACTATATCAGCTCAGTAAAAGATGAATATTAGAATAATACACAAAAACTCGTAAATTAGTTAATTATGTAATAAGGTAAAAGAGTATGCTTATCCAGACATCAGAAAAAGACTAACTTCAATGAAGAGGTTCTTTGAAGTTTTTCTTATGCAATATTCTAAATAACCCTACACATATTTGTTGAACATTGACATCACAAGAGTTTTTATTGATCTAAACAATTTTGTCAAGTCAAGTATGTTTTCCTTTGGACTGAGCATTTTGAACTAACAGTAACCAGAGAGTTGTGTATGGTGTACCAAAAAGGTTGTCTTGATGGAGTTGCAAGTGTAATGCTCAAGATTTTGAATAGGCATAGATAGTGCCAAAAAGAAAACTTTTAGTACAAGGTGTAAGACGTTTATTCTGTTTCATGCTATGCACATGAAACCTATTCTATAGGTATTAGGAATGATTATAACTATGTTTTCTTCAAATTCGAATATCCAAGATGGTTTTTTAATCGACTCAACATCTTGAATATGCAGTTGATTTTATTAATATCATTAGCTTTTTTTTTCATCAACATATACATATCATCTTGCCGCACTTTGTGTTTTCTGGAATAAAATTCTTCATCTTTATCACAGGTAAAATCTTTTGAAATGTATTATGTTGTGGCACGATGTTTCTTCATATTTATTCAGAAGCTAAACCACAGTGGATCAAAACATCGAATTTAACTTACCTCACACCTTCAATATTAGTTAGTTGAAGTAGAAATTAACAAACAGAGCATTTTAGTAGTTACTACTATCTTAATCAGCTGTGGAATGAATAGGTATTATTTGAAACATTGATTGAAATGTTGCCAGATTTGAGAATAGACTTGCAAGGGAGATAAATATGACATCATGTGTCTGTGTAAATGCTGTTATGGGGAAATAAATTTCAATGTTTACTCAATACCCAAGAGATTTTTAATTAAGGAAAAGAGGTATAGATTTGAGTGTTTTTCCAGTTGGGAATAGAAGAAATACAGTGGTGTGCAAAAGTATTGCGTCACCTGCAAAAACTGGGAATTTTTAAGTTCAACTCTTTTTTAACTAACTAATTTTCATTGTTGTTTCATCATTTATATGTCATTAGATGTGAAACTTAATGGAGATTTCAAAAATGTCTTAGTTTTTCCTGTAACCACTTCTGTTCTTAAGATACATTACAAAAATCATGACCAAGTTGAAATTATTATGAAAAGGATCATTTATCCAATACTTAGGTTTACAGCAATAAATCGTTTTTGTAATTCGTAAAGAATGAAATAACATTTAAGTACAGAAATATAGTGAAGCAACATTATAAAATGTACGTAATATTTTGTTGCCCTGCCTTTAGCCTTAACCACAGCTTTACATCTTGATGTCATACTGTCAATAAGGCTTTATAAAAGATTGGGTTGAACAATATGATTCCAAATTTGAATTACATCTTCAGTTAGTTGAATTTTGGTTGTTGGCTTCTTTTTGATAGTTCATATGACACTTTGAACCACAAATTTTCGATCGGGTTTGTGTCCGGTGACCGTGGTGGCCAATCAAGATGCTGAACATTTGTTTTCCTGAAATCACTTTTTCACTACTTTAGCACGATGACAGGGAGCATTGTCATCTTGAAAAATAAAATTGCTGTCATAAAGTCTAGAGGATGGTAGCATCTTGCTTTCTAATATCCAGATGTATTTTTGGGCATTTACTGTACCATCGACAATATGGAGGTTCCCAACGCCATGTGCACACACCCAGCTCCAAACCATGACCTTCACCAGATGCTTAACAGTAGTCATTAAGCAACTTGGATGGAATTCTTCATGCTTGAATCTCCTTACATAGGTGCTACTCTGATTCCCATTAAGGCAAAATTCTGATTCATCACTGAAAAGAACATTTTCCCATTGCTTGGCTGTCCATGAGACATGCTGTTTTGCTCACTAAGTTTACACTATCATTGATTTACAGTTAATAGTGGTTTACGCTCGCCTTTGCAGTCATGTAAGTCATAGTGAAGCAGCCTCCTCCTAACAGTAGATGTACTAACAGTAACATCAGTCACTTTAGACCATCATTGAAGCAATATAGGTGAACTGAGCCTTCTGTCTGCCAAGCTTAGCTTTCTGAGCACTCTGAGCTGCCTGGTTGTAGTGGATCTGGGCCTTCCACTGCAACACATATTTTTAATATGACGAGTGTCTTTTACTTTCTTCAGTAGCCTGATAACTGTAGATTAATTACAGCCCAGTCTTTCAGCGATTTGCCTTAAAGAATATCTCTTTTCATGCAGAACAACTATTTTTACTCTGTCTGCTGTGGACAATTCCTCAGTTTTAACCATTTTTGAGAATGTACACAAATTATGCCCTAATAACAACAAGAAGCAAACACTGCAATGCTCTAATAGCTCTGTGTCAACCCTTATAAAGGCTGGAGTAGGATTAAGATAGCATTAGGAAGCAGCCAATCAGGTAAAAGAATGTCTGTGATTTGCTGTAACAACTGATATGCAGCTAATGTGATTTTCAATGCGTTTGTCAAACCCCATATTTTATTATATATCTTAAGAACAGAAGTAGCTAGAGGAAAAACTAAGACATTTTTGAAATTTCCATTAAATTTCTCATTTAATGACATACACTCATCGTCAAAAAATAGTTGCACCTAGAAGGAAGCAACCGACAGGAATGAAACTTGGTGGGTAGGTTTGACATCGTGAGACATGCAAAATATTCAAGTATCACACTCAGCCTCGCATGTGATGCCAGCAAGGAGGGGTCATAGCGCTGTGCCTGACCGGCTATATAAGGGCTACCCATTGCATGTGCTTGCCATTCTGCCTCAGGCTGTTTGCATCCTTTGCAAATGAAGTATGCCTCGGAGAAAAGTTCAGAAGCAAGTCGAGCAGTTGGAGGAGTTCAAGAGGGCCACATCATCGAGCTCCAAGAAGCGGGATAGTCTTATCGCCATATTGCATGCCATACCAGTCGGGCGGATATCACCATTGCATGCTGTTGGCAGCAGTGGATAGAAAAAGGCACGCAACAGCGACAGGAAGGGTCTGGGAGACATAGACAAACCACAGAGGGAGTACCGACAAATTGTCAGCCATGCATGGAGTGGCCCAAAATCCATGATTGCGGATATTCAGCAAGCAGTGGTGCCCTCCATGTATCTTCCGATTAGTACCAGCACCATTGGCAGACGGCTGCACACTATAGGACTATATGCACGCAGACTGTTACGATGACTGCCCTTAACACCATTGCATCATCATCAAAGACTTCAATGGTGTCGTGCCAGACTGTCAAGGAGCCACTCAGAATGACAGTGGGTGATCTTCCAGTGATGATTCCTGCTTTTGTCTTGGAGGAAACAATCACCAAATTCATGTGTGGAGGCACCATGGTCAGCGCCAAGATGAACGGTTTGTTGTCGAGCGTCACACATCTAGAAGGCCTGGTGTCATGGTGTGGGGTGCAATTGCCTACTATGCCATATCACCTTTGGTGTTCATCATTACAAGCACTTTGACAGCCCAACGTTACGTTAATGAGGTCCTGCAACCAGTGGCCCTACCTTTTCTGAACGCTCACTCCGGAGCAATTTTCCAACAGGACAACGCTCATCTGCATACTGTTGCTGTCTCTAGACCTTGCCTTCAAGGCACTGACACTCTGCCATGGCCAGCTGCATCGCCAGACCTATCGGTGATTGAAAATATGTTGGGATGCTATTAGACATGCTATCCACACTCCACACTTACCGCACAATCTGCAGGAACTGCATGAGAAAATTCAAGCTGCATGGGATGGCTTATCGCAGGACACCATTAGGAACCTGTACAACACCATGCCGACACATCTGGCATGTTGTGTGACAAACATGGCGGCCCGACGCCATACTGAGAAACATTACTTATTGGCGTGTAGCTCAATAAATATTGCCCATATCAATCTCAATGTTTAATCATTTATTGTTCTTGGTAACCTTTACCTTCCTCCTGAACAGCATTGCCATCTGACATGTCCTTCTGGGTGCAACTATTTTTTTGATGATGAGTGTATAAACATTGAAATAACTATGAAAAGTAGTTAGAAAAAGTGTTGAACTTAAAAATTCATGGTTTTTGCAGGTGATGCAATACTTTTGCACACCATTGTATTACTGATGGTTAACGCCAATAATGGGTTTCTAAGATTACTCTTCATTAACCTTAGAATAGATTCTAACATATGCCAACTAATGGTTCTGTAGATATTTCTAATGTAAAAGGTCACTCATGTGGTAGTGATGATCAGAACAGCATAAATACCTGATGAATCTAGGTCCTAGAGGTTTAATTGAATCTCTGTCTTTAAAAATTAATTTTGAAATTATTTTTGAGGCTTAATAACATTAATCTCATATCCAAAGGAAACATATTGTGCTTACAAAGGTTTTGTAAAGTGATGTTATTGTAAAGGATAAGGGCCTACAAATGTATAAATGACAGGAGCTCAAGAGAGTAGATATATGAGACCTTTCACATTTACTGATTAATCGATGAGTTATAGTAGGAGGAAAATCATGAGAAATTCTAATGTTCATAATGTTTTTATATTCTACCTGTAAAGAAGATGAATATTCCAAATAAGATTTGCTTTGCAAATATAAGATTTGAGAGTAACTAACTCATACTTCCCAAACATATGTGATTAGCAAGGGATAATGTAAGGAGGACTGGCTGTAGGTTTTGCGTAAATTGAAAGAGAAAGAAAATTGCCAGTATTTATGATAATGTTAACACCTCAAAAATAATTTTTTTCTTCTTCATTTGATGTGAATTCTATATTAGGGAATTTGGTGATGGTTTCTGAAATGAGTATCATTTCAGAAACCATCAATTTTGCTTCTTTTTTTTGCCAGTTAGATAAGTGTTGTTTTAGCCTTTTTTTTTATTTGTTTTTAGTACTCCCTATGTACGATATTGGGGGTATGTGTGCAATGGGAAATTTCGGCCACGGGCGGAACAACGTTACGCACGTGGCCGATTCATTAGATAATGAAGTACAGAAGCCTGCTGACGCCTAAAGAACTAAACTTAATCCAGAAGTTTGAAAAAAAGAAAATTAAGCTGGTAAAAGAAGAAACCCAAATCGGGTTCTTAACGAATTGTAGAGACCTTAAAATAATACCCCAAATACTTACGGATTACCAATAAACCAGTTCATGGAAAGGACAAAAGGTTGTTAGTAAGATGTCAAGAGAAAATACTAAGTGCAGAAATCACTAATAAAAGAAAGCAACTGTACCAAAACCACATTCAGTGCTATAAATTGTGGAACCGTATACAGAATACGGAATATAAGAATTTTAAGGGCACATGGAAAACTCTGATTACTGACAATGCACTTACAGAAATTAATGAAATCGTCGAAGGCCAACAAAAAACAGCGGAAAGTAAGATTGCTAAAAAAATTTAATGCTTTAATAGATGAAATCAAAGAGAGAAATGAAGACAGAACAGAATATCCAGTGTATGTTAATCAGTCATCGAGAGTGCTAACGTATAGCGAAAAAGCAGTGTTACAACGTGGGAAGAAATACACTTTTCCACCAAAAAACCCCAAGAACAGAAGAGTACATTCCAATATTAGAAGATATTGTACATTGAGTACCTCCAGAGCATACTATCGATCTGAGGTTTAAATTATTCAGTATTATGCTCAAAGAATATAACGATAAGCAGAAAAAAAAAACCCTACCAGTCAATAAGTTGCAGTATGACAGACAACAACTGTTAAGTTTATGTAAAGACCCTGTGATTAAATTTTGCAAAGCGGACAAAACAGGGCAAATTGTTATTTTGGACACCGTTGAATATAATGATAAAATGCAGACAGCGATCTCTTGAGTTAAAGTGTGAACGTGTCAACAATGATCCCACAGACAAACAAGTAACTTTCCTCACTAAAGTAAGGGACCATAGTAGTTTACCTGCAGAAATAAAAAATGGGAACCCACCAATGGGAGCAGGGATGCCAAAAATTTTCTCAAAAATTAAAACCCATAAAGAAAACACTCTATTAAGACTGATTCTCTCGAAAACAAATTCCCCTCTCATTAATCTAGAAAAAAAGATATACAGCTATCTATTCCCAATTTTTTTGAGGAATCAATTTACCTTAAAGAATAGCTACGAATTTATGGAAAAGATCAAGAAGATAAATCAAGACCTTACGAACATCACGATGGCCTCTATGAATGTTAAAGTGTTATACCCTAATGCTCCTGTCGAGCTAGCCATCGAGTTGATCATGCAACAATTAAATATAAATAAAGAGCTAAATATGACACGACTGAAAGAATTAAAGGATACATTATACTTCATTAAAGAAAACAATATCTTCCAAATTGAGGGAAGTATTTTTAAACAAACTCAAGGCGGCCCTATGGGATCCCCATTCTCGGCGTTATACGCAGAAGTGATAATGGCTTACATTGAAAGAAAAATTATTCAAACTCTACCTGAAAAACCACTACTATATGCTCGGTATGTTGATGACATCATCATTATTTCAAAACTCAACAATACTGAGCTACAAGAGCTAGCTCATCAATTCAACGTAATCTGCAACACCATTGAACTGACGCTTGAATTTGAATTGAATAATAGTCTGTCATTTTTAGACATTCTACGTAAAAAATAAAAATAAGTTTGAATACACATTTTCAGGAAAGCAACGTACATTCCGGTACTCATTCCATACTCCTCGCAGCATCCTGCTATCCATAAAAAAAATAGCATAGTAAACTTGATTCGAAGAGCGTATATGCACACTTCTAATAATAGGCTAAAGAATCAAGAGCTTGATTTTATCTTGAAAATATTGCAAGATTATGGTTACCCTAATAAGCTTATTAAAAAATGGATATATGAGAGTAAAAAACATATGGCTAACAGAAATGAAGACCATGAAGTTTACAATCAAAGAAAGGTGGGAAAAAATAAATTAAAATATATAGGTGCATTCCCTTACTTGGAAGGTGTCAGTAAAGAAATTAATAGGCAATGTGCTAAATTTGACTTACAACTAGGAAGTTCAGTGAACATGTTGAAAAATCTGACTATTAACAAAAAAACTGAGAGCAAAATATTAGAGGAATCAGGGTCTTACAAAATTCCCATTGAACACATACCCCCAATATCGTACATAGGAAGTACTAAAAACAGGTTAAAAAAAAGGCTAAAACAACACATATCTAACTGGCAAAAAAAAAAAAAGAAGCAAAAACTGAATTAGTGCAATTCTGTACCACTGAACATTCCCCAAATTTGAAGAAATTAAAATGCTAAAAAGGAATAAAATATCAGAGAGACAAATGAGAATGGAGGAATCGATCCTAATTTATAAAAATAAAACAAGGGTGTGTAACCAGAATGACCCTCATACATTATCTAGCCTTTGGAAAGAGCTAATAAGACAAGAAAAAGGACAACAAAAGAAAAACCGACAAAAAAGTCAAGGGAACAGGGATAGGAAATAAAAAGAAGAATACGGAAAAATAACCAACAACCATTTGAAGAGAAAAAAAAAAAAAAGGTAGGATTGGTGAAACATAGATGGTGCCAGCTAGGTTTGATCAAGAAAAGTATCTAATACAGTGTATCCGACGAATGGCAACGTGGGGTATCTGACTCCATTGACGAGAGCGAGAAATAAACCACGAACATCGGTGGAAAAGTCGTCACGCTCCTAAGGATGCCCAAAGACTGGGCGAAAAATTTAGAGTATTAATAACGGTAAAGAATTGATGTTGTTGAATCCTAAAGTGAAGTTCTACTGAATCTACCTAAAGTAAGCAGTATGTTTGATGTGAATGGTTGCTGCACATACAACGGACAGTAGGACAATAGCTTCAACGAAGACCCGAAAACTTGCAAGAAAAGTGAATCATCGCTAGAAACGGAATGCCTAGGTAAGCATTATTCAACTAGAATATTTCCAAGTTTTTGAAATAATGCACGTAAAAATGAATAGTAGCCTTTTCCGATCGATTTCTAAGTCGAAATATGAACTGCTAATATGAATTAACTTGAGTTTTGTTTTTGCACCAAAACAGATCTAAATGCATTTAGAAACTTTTTTACATTTATCCACAAACATTTAATGTACCAAAGAGGTTCTTGCATGATGCTGACTGTAGAAGAAAATCAATTAATTGCTTTGATGTTATTTTAGGTATTTTTGCTAGATAATGAGTTATACTCTTTCTCATTTTTAGAAATTTGTCTGGATTTCTCCTGCTCTCCAAATGCAGGATGTATTGCTCTCAACCATAAAGGAAAATGTTCTTGTGAAGAAGGCTACACTGGAGATCCCAACAAACGCGGTGGATGTATCCGTAAGTACCATCTTCATTGATCCTGTGATTACTTGGTACCTGTACATGCCTGGCTTTGAGACATTAGATCTTCAATTTACTACAGCAAATGCACTTGCATCTTGGTGTCTTCGGGTTCTTAAAGTATATTTATAATTTTTACTGCAAATTTATTGGTTAAAAAATTTTAAATTTGTGCTTAGCTATCAATTCAAAAATTTAAATATTCAGTGAAATATTCAGAGTTTTGATCTAAATTTTTAACTGCAATAAATATGGGGAAGAGAGGGTGATGCAATTTTGGTAAGAATGTAAATCTAAAGGCTTTTGAATTTCATCCACCCATCTTCCATGTGGTCTTACACTTTTAGCAGACTGATGTGGAACTTTAAAAATGTAATTACTTGCAGGTCAAATCACAATAGCTATGTTAAACACACATCTGGTTAACAAATAACACTGTATCACTGTCATTTTCTTTTTATTGAGCTATACAACTCAAGGTAAATTAAACATACTGTATATTTTACATATATATATGTTGAAAATATGAAGTTCATAGAATGGAAAACTACACCTGTGTTATTGGAGGATTTGGGACTAGTTCATAAAAAAATAATCTGAAAACTGCAGCTGAGGTTTGATTTTCATAGCTAAAGAAAAAGCAAGTTTAATGCAGATGATGCTTTTGTGTCAAAAAGAAAACTGTTTCCACTCCCTTTTTCTTGAGTGTGTGTGTGTGTGTGTGTGTGTGTGTGTGTGTGTGTGTGTGCGCGTTTGCATGTGCGTGTGTGTGTAATGTATCAAAGTTTTGTGTTTACATTTCTTCCTACTGTTTTTGGATATTCAAATATTCTTGTTATTGTTAAGAGTGTTCAGGAAAGCAGAATTTGTTGCCTATTTGTAAAATCCCACTTTTAGCATCACACACACACATCATTATCATCAACAACACAACAACCTCAAAGATGGAAGACAAACCGTCATGGCAAGATTATTTAATGCAATCATCATCATCATCATCATTGTCAACCATTATCAGTCCACTGCTGGACGAAGGTCTCCCCAAGTTTCCTCCACAACGGTCTGTCTTGTGTCAGTCTCCTCCATGTCACTCCCGCATACTTTCGAATTTTATCCACCCATCTTCCATGTGGTCTTCTTCTGGGTCTTTTCCTGTCCCTTGGAATCCAATCTAAAATTTCGGCTGTCCATCGATGGTCTGTTCTTCTGGCAGTATGTCCAGCCCATTGCCATTTCAGGGATTTAACTCTGATCATGATGTCTTCCACTCTTGTCATTTTTCGGATCCACGTGTCTCCAGTACAACAGTTTTATTTTCTGTAAGTTCATTTTTAATCCCACTTGTTTACTCTTGTCAGATAGTTCCTGTATCTTACTCTGTAGCTCTGAGGGGAAATTTGCAAAAATGACTGTGTGTGTGTGTGTGTGTGTGTGTGTGTGTGTGTGTGTGTGTGTGAATATATGTACTAGTACTGTACCATATACTTGTATGTCAGGTAAATAACTGAAAGCTTCTTGCTGAGAGATTTGAACAGAATGTTTATTTTTCTCTAGTGTTTTGGTATGTCATCACCAGGCTAGAAAATATTAAAGTCCATCCCAAGGTGAATAAAAAAGTGTGAGTAAAAATATTCAAAGGTGGGTCCCAGTAGGATTTTAAAATGACAGTAAAAACCACATGTTGCAAAAGATTTAAGGAAACAAATTTGAACCATGGTGAATAAACAGCATTTGACCATTTTTAAAGTTGTACAAGAACATTAGAGAGAAAAAAATGAATTCTGACTGAATGTGAATGCCATGTGTTAGAAAGCACATAGGTTTTGGTCTTTGCTGCATGAAAGAAATTTTTCATCGAGCCAAAACTAAAATTTTAAAATTATGCAAGGTTTCTTTTAGTATAGATGAACTACTAATGAGGGCTTGGAAATAAAGGCAAATAGAAGTAAGTCTGTTGATAACTGATAGTGAAAAAGTATGAAGGATTCCATATCTACTGTAATATTTCAAACCTTCATAGAAAAACTTACTATGGATTTTACTGGAGTTTTAAAAAATATTTTAGAATAACTTTCACAGTAACATTTTATTTTGTGATGGTTAAGGTTAACTGTTGTGATGACTATGGTTTACTGCTTATGATGTCTAGTTTTGTGTCATTATACTTAAGAAAGTAACTGTATCACATTGTTCTGGATCAAAACTCTTTCTTAACTGTAGTCACACAAAAAATAGATATCACAAAGTATTCCAAATAACTATCACAAAAGTAACCATCACTGAAGACCTCATGAAGAATTGCTGTCCACTTTGAAAATTAGTCTAAAATAATTTTTAAACACTGCAATAGTAAACCCATAAGGAGTTTTTCAGTAATCACTATTGGCAGGGTGTAACTCCATTTACAAGGTTTTTGAGACTAAAAGATAAAAATTATTAGTATTCTAAGGGAAAAATGAATTGATGTAATAGTGATGTTTAAAAAATGGTATTGCTAAACCAGAAAATGAATATTAGTAAAATACAGAAATAAAAGAAATTGTAAGTATAAGACAATGGATTATCTTGATCTGAACTCCAAAGTAAAGAAGAATGTGCATCTTTAAAGTTACATAGAAAAATATGAAAAGCAAAAAGCACATGATGTTAGTCACATAATTTCTTTTATTATCTTGAAGAAAGGCTGTATTATAACCATAGTTGTATAATCACATAACCATAATCAAACTCACATTTTATTAATTTCAATTTTAAAGGCAATATGGATGTGCACACACACACACACACACACACACACAGAACTATGACCTATGACTGCATCGTGACACAGGCCACTAACAGAAGTTTTGGTTTGAAAGGTGACTTTTTGAAAGGTCCCATAATACTGTGCCCTTTGTTTGCTATGTTATGTGTTTGCCACAGTTTCTAGTGAGAAATGGTGCCACAGAACTGTACTTATTTTTTGATGATGTCATAACAGGCAACTGCTTTTCTAATATGATTCCCGTAACCTGTTTTATTTATCACAAAGTAGGTTGAAGAAACATATTATCACTGCCCAATGGCTTCTTTCAGTAGCAGTTTGTTGTAAAATGCACCATGTTGTACAGCAATTAGTTATCAGTGAACATTACAAGCCATAACAAAGACTTAGTGGTTGTATCACCACAAAGTCAAGTGACTAAGTGAACAACAGATGATAGAGGAACCTATCTAATGTACCCTTTTGTACTATAAGTGCTGATGATCCTTCAAATAAAAGTGGACACCTATGGGTGGAATTAGTAGTTGTACAGTGAAAATGCTTGTAAATCTTGTGTTTTAATTCTCATGTAAATTTTTATAAAAGTTGAATTGACTATGCAGTGCTCTCTGTCTTTAAATTGATAAAATATTAAAATCTTATATTTATATCCTAGTCATTAAGCTACGGGACTGCACACATTAATATATTATGTTTTGCTATAAACTGCAAATTTTCAAAGCTTACCTTTGAATCTGGTTGCATGGTTATGATTTTCTGAGTTCTTCTAAAAGTTATTACTTGTATCTGGATAAAAAACAGCATGTTGTATATATTTTCATTAGTTCTCTAACATGATGATTTTCAAAACTGCCAAAATCTTAGAGGATTTTATTTCAACATTTTGCAGCAATTGATCGTAATGAATGTCACCAGAGTAATGACTGTGCTTCAGCTTTTGAATGTAGAAGCTCAGATGAAGGAATTTTGAAGTGCATTGGTAAGTATCTTTTTTTTTTTTTTTTTTTTTTGTGATTTGTTATATTAATGCATCTGTTTCTTCCCAATTTTTGCATTTCTGAGGTCAAAATTTTTTAAGATGAAGTACTTTTGATTCACAAGACTTAAAATTATTCCATTAAAAAATATTTGAAAATCTGTTTATCAGATTATTCACAGCATTCAGAATTGTAAACTGGATTTCTTGTAGTTTACTAGTCGCAATGTAACATCTCATCAGAAAATTTGAAAATTACAGCGCCCTAAAGTGGGAATTTTCAAGTTTTTGATGAGATGTTACATGATCAGTAAACTAAAAGCAATGTAGTATACAATTCTGATTGCTATGAATAATCTAGTGATTTTCCCATGTATTTATGAGGAATATGTTTCATTGATTTCTAAATCTGTATATGTTTAAACCATCACATCATCTGTAAGAATTAATTATAAATATAAGTAGAATTATCTGTAAGAAGGACATCATCTGTAAGAATTAATTAACCTTATGTTTTATGTTTTTTCTCCAAACAATTATCAATTTAATATCATCCCACTATAAATTTTTCCTTTTTAGTTGATAGCATTTGACCTTAATACTTTCACAATGTAATTCTCTTGACTTAAGTGGTTATTTGATTGGGATTCTTCTTTTAATGCTTGGTGGAACCTCTTTAAATTCCAATAAGGATGATATGTCTATTTTTCTGTGGCTATTGATTTTCTATCCCAGAAGTCAATGATCCTAAAATTAGGAGTGGACAATCAATAATATGCACAAGAAATTCTTCTTCTATGATTCTAAGATGATTCTAAATTATTCTGATTATACACAAGAGATGATTTTGATTTTTAGATATTTTGAGGAAAAGGAAGGTGTCATACAAATTTCCAACAGAAAAAGAAAGTTATATATTAGTTAATCCTGTTCATTAGCTGATTACTGAAATCAGTGGAAATTGTATTAATAAAAAAGTTATGTGTCATGCAGCATTGTTTCCTTTATGCAACAATTACTGTTAACTTGTTCAGCATAAATCTCTTTGTGATAATGAGAACAACAAATGTTTTCTTGGTGAAATCATTTGAAAAACCTGTAAGATTGGTAGTGTCAGGCCTGTATTTACCATTCAGCAAAGTAAGCAGCTGCTTGGGGCAGCAGGTAACAAGCGGCAGCACATTTCCCTCAAATTATTATTTTCTTTTCATATGAATAAAATGTTACAAACATTGTCACTCAAATAAGACCTGAAATTTTCGCTAGTTTTTTTTTTTTTTTCAAGGAGCACTTGTTTGCCTTTTTTTTTTTTTTTACAAGAATAAAATACTGAGAATGTTGTGAACTGATTCCACTGTATCTGTCGTCCCTTTTCTTTTCCATTTGTGTAATGTCTTTCTCTGGAATCACTCTAATAAGAGAGGGAGCCTAAACAATGGCCAACACCCTTTATACACATACACACGCTTTCGGCTTGAAGAGACAGTAAAGTTTTCTTGGCACATTTTCTAGAAACGTTGAGGGGGGCTTGGAGTATTAATAGGGAGGGAGGGAGGGGCGGGTAATCCCTCTTCCCAATGGGTTAAAATATTAGATAGTGCTTTTAGTTGCAAGCAAAAAGAGCAAAGAGCAGGAACGTACTACCGAAACAGTCTGAACAGAAATGCTGAATCATCCAGTTCCCTAAAGGTGATCGTCTGCCTGATGCAATTTCCTACTGGATCGTTTGTTCTAATCGCCGCAAACAGGGGAAAAAGAGGACTCCCCTGATAAGTGTTACCACCACCACTGCCCTGCAGCTGCAGCCTGTGGTAATAATTGGCTGAGAGCCCCATTTACAAAGCAGCACTCTCCTCCTACAACTTTCCCTCTCCTTTAACAAGGAGAAAGAGCAGACAAGTGGAGTGGAGCAGAAAGGTTAGACTCTGACGTCAGAGCAGAGAGCAGGTTTTTGTCAACTGTGGAACAGGCACCTGTTCAGTACAAGGAACTGGTGAGAAAAACAGGCTGTTTTCTTACTCCCCATCTCTACGAATCATCCGTTGGACAGAGAATAGCATAAATTAGTGGTGTTTGGTAAAGATCATTCTATTATACCTTGGTCCTTGGCAAGGACAGACATAAACATGAGTGATTGACACAAGTGATTGAGTGGAGCTAGTTACAGGAAAAGAGTGAAAGAAAAGCTATACATAATATCTAAGGTATTTTACCTGATATTGTCGAAGTATTTCTCACATTGTTTGCTCTGTGAGGCACGTGCTCCCGGCCCCGAGAGGTCCCTTACGTTACGGACCTTTGGTTAGTTATAAAAATTTTTTTGCAGAAATAAAACAGTTAGGTTATGTATTTTCAGTTCCACATTCATTCACTTGCACAATCAAACGTTTAAAATTTACTATTAATGAAAAGATTTTAGTAAGAAAGAGTTATACTCATCGGGTCAGGAGACGTCTCACAAGGAGACGTGGTCAGGAGACGTTACGGCGAGCGCTTTCTGCGGTACTTTACCGCCATCTTCGGGCCACTATTTCTACACGAGGGTTCCTCGTGTGTGTGTAGTTTTGGAGTTGCTTGTCGGGAATCGATGGGAAGGTTTGCTGCCTGTATGTGTTAGGTGATTTGTTTCCAATTTGTCGCCATCTTTTGGATGAGTTGGTAGGTATCATTCGTAAGTATAATTCTATTGTGTGTCTGTATGTGTTAGGTGATTTGTTTCTAATGTGTCGCCATCTATTGGATGAGTTGGTAGGTATCAGTCGTAAGTATAATTCTTTTGTGTAAATATTTTTGGGCTATTATTATTTGTTCGTAGAAACAGGCGTTTTTTTTTTTTTTTTTTTTTTTGTTCTTTGCTTATTGGTGTGATTTTTTGTAATGTTCTTTTTTTTTTTGGCTTTTTTATGGATTTTTTCTTTTTTTATAAGTGATTTCCAGGCTGTGTCTAGTGTGGTGGGGTTTTGTAAGTTGCATATTTTATCTTTTTTTTTTTTTTTTTTTTTTGTTCAATTATAACGCTTTCGGTAATTAATTCTTTTTCGTTTGTGAATTATCTTTTTTTTTTTCAATTATAACGCTTTCGGAAATTCTTAAAGCTTTTTGTGACATAGTTAACCTCAAGTATGTCTTGATAAGCTTAAGTTTAGAGAAAATTCTCTCCTCAGTAGCTATAATTACAGGTAGAGTCAGTATGATATGGAGTGCTGCACTTACATTTCGGGCAAAATTGTGTGGGTTAATGAATTTTAAAGTTTCTATCGGACCAATACCAGGCTCCACTGAAGTCGAGAGCACTTTCAGTTCATCTTTTAACTCATCAGAATTTGTCTTTCGAATCTTTGTCCTTTAAAACATTGGAAAGATTAGAGCATTATTCACTGAGCAGATCAATGGCCATTCCTTGGAGCTTGCTCACATTATAAAGAAAAGCAAAGGTATCACAGTGAGATTTCAATTGTATGAATTTTTCTTCCAAAGATGTAATTATAATGTCTAAAAGGTGCAGAATGGCTCATTGGTCTAAAAGATGGAGAATGGCTCATCAAAGATGTAATGTCTAAAATGTGGAAGTAAAATTCAACTTTATAACACATCATTAGATCTTCAATAGGTTCATCATCTTCTTCATAAGTAAACTGCTTGCTCCCCATTCCCTTTTCATCATGCCTGCAAGGGCGCGAACGCACCTGCGTCTGCTGTGGACAAGTGCATGATCCTGTTGCTTCTTTTCAAAGCAACACTAAAAGGATAAACAACACCACTCTTTTCTTTCTGCATATTTTTAATATTGGCTGAAAGAAGTCCTTTAGAAATAGAATAGGTTGCTTCCTCCTTTTTACACCTCTCCGCTGTTAAAAAAAATAATAATAACTTTGCCACCCACCCTCAGAGTGCCGCCCTGTGCAGTGGCACACTTCGTACATGCCTTACGCCGGCCCTGGACTGATCTTCCATTCATCAAGCCTCAAAACTGTTCAACTTGTGGCCAAATCGAATACAATCTGTGCAGCAGCTTCTTGGCCCCAATGAAGAGAAAAGAACAGAATATTGCCATTGGTTCTGTTGTTTTATGTGTGAAGGGATTCATGTCCTGGATGTAATATTTTCAAAGATGAGGCATGGTTTCATTTGAACGGCTACATTAATAGCCAAAACAGCAGGATTTGGAGTGCCAAAAATCCCCACGTGTATATGAAATGCCATTGCACCTGCAGAAAATGTATGTTTGGTGCACATTGTCTCATAAATCAATTGTTGGTTCTTTCTTCTTTTAATACCGGCATCTATTGATGCAGTTTATTGCACTCTTGGAAGTAGATGAACGAAACTGTTGGGATGATGATGCAACATCACACTTCATAAATACAACCCCCACTTTCTTGAGGGAATTTTTCAGTGATTGTGTCATCAGTCATGGCTTATGGCCTTGACTCCACCCGATTTTTTTCTCTGGGGTAACCTCAAGGAGACTGTTTATAAAAACAAACCATGAACCCTGACAAAACTGAAGGTCAACATTAAACAAGCTGTGACAAATATCCATCCAGAAACTTTGAAAAAAAGTAGCAGGAAACACTGTGTAAAGGGTGAATGCCTGTATTCAGGCAGATGGTGGCTACTTCCAGCACTTACTGTAACATTTCACTTATGTATGCATTCATTCATGCATTTATGTTGTATACTTATCTACTTGTTTCTTATATTTCAATACTGATTGTGTTTCTTGTTCTTACTATTGGGTAGCATTTTATATGGGACACCCTGTAGTATATATTATATTTTTTTCTATATCTGTGTTATGTGTCACATCAACATTAATACTACAATGATTTGCAAGTGTGAAAAAGTAGCAAATTAAAAAGAGGTTTTATGAAATTTATTATACATGTGTATTGGGTTGGTGCGAATGAAATGTCCGGCACGAACAAGCAGTGGAGACAGGCCCCCACCACAGTGTAATGGAACCACCCACAGGTGTTGCGGGTATTAGGTCACAGAGTTACTATAAATAGCTAGCACGTGTGTAAAGAACAAGGTTTAGGCGTGATTTGTTTGGACGTAACGTGGCTTGCAAAGGAAACATGTAGACGCCGGATTTGAGAGTCATCTTCCTGTATGAATTTTAACTGGACCATTCTGCAGGAATTGCCGCTCGAAACGTTAACAAAGTATTTGGGGAGAATACAGCCAACGGACGAACCATTCGGCGATGCTTTGTTAAGTTTCGAAGCGGAGATACGGACCTGCAAAATGAAGCACGTGGTCACCGGCCTGTTGCTGTTTCTGACGCAGTTCTGTTACATGTGGTTGAAGCGGACCCCCAAAGAACGTGTTGTGAGATAGCAGCAGAGGTAGGTGTCCACCACACAACAGTTGTTCGGCGTCTGGCTGCGCTGGGTAAGGTAAAAGCTGGACATGTGGCTGCCGCATGAGTTGACAACTGCCAACAAGACTAGGCGTCTGGAAGTCTACACGTCGCTGCTTGCCAGGAATAAACAGGAACTTCTACTGCATCAAATCGTCACCTGCAATGAGAAGTGGGTCCTTTATGATTATCGGAAATTATCTGCACAATGGTTAAGCAAGGCACTGCCTGCTGGACAGCATCCTAAGCCACCCCTACACACCAAGAAGATGATGTTCCTTGTTTAGTGGCACACATCTGGGATAATTCATCAGAGTTTCTTGGCAAGAGGCCAAACCATCACTGCAGAACGTTATTGTGCTGAATTACACCAGATGCACCAGTAACTTCTGCAGAAACAACTGGCTTTGGTCAACAGACATGGTTTTCTTCTGCTCCAGGACAACGCTCGCCCTCATGTCGCACAACGAACGATGCTGACACTAAGCGCCTTGGGCTATGAAGCACTGCCTCATTCTGCCTATTCCCCGGACTTGTCTCCGACAGACTATCATCTGTTTTCTCGCCTGGATCACTTCCTGTCCAGGAAACAGTTCACGGCAGATGAGGAGGTTCAACGTGCAGTTGATGACTTCTTCGGGTCTTAGCCACAAGACTTTTCATTCCGGGATCATGGCCTTGCCGGGCAGATGGCAACTATGTGTCGATGCCAAGGGGGATTATTTTGCCTAGGTAAGTTGTCCTACTTTTCTTTTCTCACCGTCCACGTGTGCTGGTCCTTTGCCGGATATTTCATTCGCACCAACCCAATATCCTTTTATTTGCAATTCTGGTGTACTGATTATGCAATACTTTTTGTTTAGATGTTTGTGAATATGCCAAGTGTGGTCCAAATGCTGTATGTGTGGCTGTTGGACATGTGTCACAATGTCAGTGTCCTCGAGGCTTGTATGTTGGTGATCCTTATGATTTAGTCCGAGGCTGTCGACAAGGTAAGTGCTGTTGAACAAACAATATATGTTTTTGGAATATAATGTTTTTGTAGCTACTTCTAAGTATAGTAAAATAAACATGCCTTTTGTACTTTAAGCTCTGTGTTTCTATTTGTGAACTTTTCATTTTACCATTTACCAGCTAACACTTCAAACATGATTGTTAACTTTAATGTGTGTCGTACCCAAATGAGTGGAAATCCGCGTTTACCTTTGAATTATGAATTCAAAAATTAAAAACTGTTATTCAAGAGTGAATTTGAAACTTTATTATCAAAAGATTCAAAAAGGTGTAAGACCAAGGCCTACCATATCGTTGAACTGGAACAACCTCTGACACATCATGTGAAATGTTATTCGTTCAATGTTCACATTCAGCACTCTATGAGGGTAGCTAACACACAACACATGCTCGCTCTCCTTGATCTCACTAGTCCACACTATCTAGCCTATCAGGCTGAATTCATGTCCTTACTGGAACAGCTTGCACAATGAGCGCTTCATCATCTGTCCCTCATAAATCTTTCCTACATTGACTGTTCCTACAAATACCTCTGCTGATTGGAGTCCTCTTGTAAAGCCTCTACATCACTGCACTATCTCCAACTTCCTAGCAGTGAGATTTCCTCTGTTCTTTCAGTGCTTTGCTCAACTGTCTGCTTGCTCTTCACCACTAAATTCAGTGCATCTCCTCTCCCTCCTCTTCCACCTTCCTCTCTTCCTCAGGTTCCTTCACATCTCTGCTCTTCTCTGCTCACTCCCATCTCTCATCTTCAAGTTCTTGACTCCTTTGCCTCGCACAATCCTCATGCTTCTCCTAGTCCTGATTTCCTTCCACTTATCTTCTGTTGCACTTTTCTCCCCTCCCTTCTTCCCTTCTTTCTGGCTTGCTTTTCATTTGCTTTTGTATCTACTGTTCTCCCTCCAACCTTTACAGTTGTGCACATCATCCTTATTCCAAAGAAAGGCAGCCTCCCTGATTTGGGAAATTAGTGATCAGCCTTCCCAACATAAATTACCTCTGACACACGAGAAAGATAAAAAATTATTGTTGTCGGATGGCAGGGCTGTTATATCCCAGTACCATTTTGATGATGAAAATGTCTATGATCTGAACAGGGACACGAATCCCTGTTAGAGCATTAGTCCTATTACCAGGGTCTTCTGCAACTCCAAATATGCAGAAAGGAATCTATTTACATGCACATTTATTTACAGTAAAAGCTATTTACAAATATAGGTTGTGATGGAACATGCAACGTTACATTCCAAAAGAAACTGAAGATATGCAAGTTCTTGTTTTTCCTATTTTTAGTTTCTTTTGGAACATAACATTGCATGTTCCACCACATCTTATATGTATATTTATCTATTATGTATGTATTACATCATACGTCTTACTGAAAAGCTATTTACATGCCTATCTACACATGAGAAGGCCATAAAACATGTGCTTACTGTCTTAAAGTTTTACTGGCTGCACAGATCACTCAGTTTGACTGGTTGGTTTCAGTTCACCAGCCTAAGGAATGAAAATAAGGGATATTTTACTTACTGCACAGATCACTCAGTTTGACTGGTTGATTTCAGTTCATCAGCCTAAGGAATGAAAATAAGGGATATTTTACTTACAGGAACTGTAGAATGGTCCAGGTTTAGTAGTGAGCACAATATCCCTTATGGTAATCCAGGGATTCACTACCACACTTATCGTAGCATCTCAAGAAGTCATCACTATCAGCAGGAGGTTCACAAGCTTTTTATTTTGGTTAACTTTTGCAGCAATTTTGCAATAATATATATGAATTTTAGGTGTATTTAGATAATTAGTTAGATTTCTGTTTAGATGATGACAGATGAGTTCCTCTGTGCCTACTGATGGCAATATGTATAACATTGTTTCCACAATGTTTGCTCTATTGTTTTCAGTATTTTATTGTAATGAATGTTAGTCATGTGGTGTATTCATGAATTCCTTCACTTATATATTCTAGCTGACCGATTAACTTAAAAATATTTTGGGTACTTGGAAACAGTACCGGGTACTGTTTCCAAGTACCCAAAATATTTTGTCTGAGTGATGTTTGGATCACTCAGACAAAATCAAGTTTTAGAGTTTTTATATCTTAGCATTCAGTATTTACATAGATTAGTTTTCTAGCTCTTCTTTACACTTAGTAAAGGTCGCTGTCATTTAGATGTTATGTAGCTGACTTACAAATTATTATTATCTTAACAGATCTAAGTGGCTCAAACTATATCTGCGAATTTTGTATCATATTATTATTTTATATATAGCTCAGAATTCATAAGTTTTGAGTATCAATAATTTTTGCTCCAGATAGCCTAAACAAGAAAACCTTCAGTCTTGAAAATTTTATTTTCACTGAATTTTTTTTTCTGTATTAATCTATGACCCTGCATAAAAAGATGACTCTAGAAGAATGAAATAAAAAAAATGGAAAAGACTTTTTGTCCACAAATTGGTTGACAAGTTGCTTTGGAGGTGGTACTCTCATGGCCAAAATCTAATTTATGTCTAAACATCAGATTTGGTGCTTGTTTTCTGAGTCACCCTTGTGCAGTGCATTTTGATCATCATAAAGCTGCTTATTGAGCAGGGAAGCATGAGACACAGCTGTTAGATTACAATATTTACTGTATGTAGTCAGCTAGTTTGGTCTTTAAAACACTGCTGAAATGGACGAAACATTTCAGTAGCTTGTGTATCTGCCATGTATATGCAAAGGTTTCTTCTTCATTAAGTTGTTTTTATTTTTTGTTAAAAATTAACTAATGGCTGTCTCTAATGAAAATTTAACACTAATTTCTTAAATTTAAATGGATGTTATCACAGTTTATTGTGCTTTATGGGAAAAATTTTCAAGGTTGATTCACTGTCTTCATCTTGGTTTTTTTATTACAACTTTAACTGTAACTGTTGCAGTGTGAGTTATAGTTGTCATACTGAGAGCATGGTGAAGAATTTAAATTGGGTTGAAAATTTAGCTATAAAAATAATGCCCATAAAACTCCATACAATACTTAGAAATTATTATTGTTGTCATTACTACTTTCCATTCAAAATCAGCACTACTTTATAAGACTTTATTAAAATCTTCTGCTTTTGAAATAAAGAAAACATTCTATGTGGCTGTTTGTTGGCACAATAACATTTATATCATTATAAAATCATTTCAGTGGAATGCCTGTCAGATGAAGATTGCCCTTTCGACAAGAGCTGTGCTCCAGAATATTATTGCTTAAGTAAGTAATTACTTTTTTCATGTTGTGTGTGCTTAAATCTTGAAATCTCACCCTCTTGTCAGAATATGTTAGTTTCTATGATGGAACATAGTGTTGAGTTGTAGTATTAGCATTTAAATTTGTTTGATAGAAATTATGAAAATCAGTGTGGAGAGTGGTTTTTGCATTCTCTTTGTGTACCATCTCTGAAAGAAGGGTTGGCAGCCAAAAATTTATCTGAACCTCTAAGCTTTGCAACATTTGCATAGTGTTTCATAAAAATCACATTTTTCTTAACTTGACTGAAAACAGCAAATTAAAAGAAATCAGTAACATAAACATAGAAATCGAGTGAAAACACACAGTTATGTATGGTAATGAAGTTCATTAAATGGTAGCTTTCGGCCGTTCTATTGCCTTGATCACCCGTGATGAACTGAATCTGAGGATTGGTTGCCAGAACTATAATTTGAATTTGAGGTACAGGAACTGTTGCCAGAATTCAATATAGAGACCCAAATACCATGAAATCAGTAATTTGGCTAACATACCATTTTTAATGACATTTCCTTGTAATTCTTCATAACTCCCATTATAACTTTATTTCTCACATTATTTCATGTTTGTTACTGATTTATTTTGACATAATATGACATTGTAGTCTGAAATGATATATAAAATTGCTAAGAAAATTACCAACTATGCATCCAAATTTCAAATCCAAGTGGTGTGCAGTAGCTTGAATTTATAACGTTGGAAATTATTTCTTGTAATTTGTTTCTCACTTATTTTTCATTCTTCTCCTTCCTTTTGCATATTTTCATGTTTTAGTCAGGAAATTTTGTGCGATAATATTTCTGAAAAATTTATTATCATAATTTTTTTGGAGATTTAAAATTGATTTTCATTCCTTAGAAATTTCTTCCAAATACTAAGTCATTATAGGTTTCTTATTTATATGCTGTACAAGTAGAGTTAACACTGTTGATGAAATTTTGATCTGAAAATGATACTTTTTGGTACTTTTTTTTTTTTTTGTATTAAAAATTCTCCAAACAAAGTAATAGATATTGTCACACTATGGAAGGTATAATTGAGCATAATCAGAAATAGTGAAATTTGGAAAAGTTTGCAGGGATAAACATGAACAGGAAAAATGACACCAAATTTTTGGATGCAATTTCTTAGCAGATTACCTGTGCATGCATTAATTAAAATGCATGATGTTTGCATTCTTCTTAAGGGTGAATGGAACCAGCTGTAACATGAATCATAAATGAGTGGTTGGCAATGCACGTAACTAACAAACAAATTAAGAAGCAGGTAGTGTAGAACATGCTAAGTTACGTATAAAAGTTTAATGCAAATATATTTCAGCCATTACTTGACCTTCATCAGTGCGACTACGATTGGTTTACGTTGCCAGATTGGAAAGGTAAGTTTTGTAATGGTAACTCCGGGTGACATGATGCAATGAGGGATTTCCAGATGTAAGGAACGAAAATGGGGAGCTCAGAGTTGCAATTTTTAGAAAATAAAATTTCCAAACTTTCTCTAAACCTCAGAGCATACCAATTTTGGAAGGGAGCCAACTTTTTAGTATCGGACCAAAGTGGAATAGCAGATGTGTCAGCCATGGTAAGAAGAGATAAAGCAGATGAAGGTTTTCCAAATTTCACATCAGATTTGTGTTCCTGAAGTCTTGAGAGAATTTTCCGGAATGAACTTCCTATGTACGCGGTTAATTCAACGTTAGTCTTGATTGGAATTTTATTCACTCCAGGCGAAGAAAGCGGAGGTCTTGGGTCTCTGTCATTACAGAGTATAACAGAAATTGAAGGGGAAGAATGAATGGCAAGTCTATATCCTTCTCTTTTGAAGATACTGATGAGTTTGTAGGCAGAAGGTTCGTGGTAAGGGATTGAGCCAGCAAACGTTAGTTCCTTTTTTGGTGAAACAGGTTGAAGAGCAACAACTAGTTTTTTCTTTGCGTTTTGAAACCATTAGAGGGGAAAAGCCATGTTGAGTAGCGATCAAGCGGATGTTTGCTAATTAATTCGTTAGATTAACTTCAGTGTTACAAACCAAATGAGCTCGATGAATGAGAGACTTGAGGGCTGACAGTTTATATTGGTGGAAGGTATGAGAATTGAAAGGAATAATGCTATTGGTAGAAACTGGTTTTCGGTAGACAGAAATAGAAAGAAGATTATTGCATTTTGAGATGTTGACATCCAAGAAATTTATCTTGCCATCAGTTTCTTCATTGATAGTGAATCTAATGGATGGGAATTTTTCAGTGATTATATTTGTGAGTTGCAATAGATCTTTTTTAGGATGAGGCCAGATGACAAAAATATCATCGACATAATGGAGCCATAAGGTAGGTTGTTGGTCATGTTGCATCACTATTGATTGCTCAATATTTTGCAGGTATACTTGAGCCAAAAGTAGGGAAAGAAGTGTCCCCATCGGTACACCTTGGTTTTGTTGATAGCATTGATTATTAAAAACGAAGAAACTGTGTTGACGAAGAGAATACAGGCAATCATGCAAATCCTTGGTTAAAGTGCCGTCCATGGGGAATTGTTCTTTGAATTTATGAATGAGTAGCATGCGTGCTTCAAATTGAGGCAGAGAAGGAAAAAGTGATTCCAATGTCAAGGGTAATTTCAACGTCAAGGGTTGCATTGTATGCCATTCAGGGGCCATGGTAAGAATTATAAACATTGCCTACTGCATATAAAGAAAAGATTTTGTTCAGTGGGTGTACATACATAAACAATCTTCATGCTAGCTCTGCTTCTAAAAGTTATACGTTGAATCTCATACTTGCAGGACCATCAATGGAGTTTGGAAGTCTAGAGATGAATTCTGCTGAATTCATCTCTAGACTTCCAAACTCCATTGATGGTCGTGCAAGTATGTTTACCCTTGACGTTGAATCACTTTTTCCTTCTGTGCCTCAATTTGAAGCACACATGCTACTCATTCATAAATTCAAAGAACAATTCCCCTTGGACGACACTTTTACCTAAGATTTGTATGATTGCCTGTATTCTCTTCACCAATACAGTTTCTTTGTTTATAATAATCAATACTATCAACAAAATCAAGGTGTACCAATGGGGTCACCTCTTTTCCCACTTTTGGCTGAAGTATACCTCCAAAATACTGAGCAATCAATAGTGCTGCAACACGACAAACAATCTACCTTATGGCTTCATTATGTCGACGATATCTTTGTCATCTGGCCTCATCCTAAAAAAGATGTATTGTAACTCACAAATTTTATCACTGAAAAATTCCCATCCATTAGATTCACTATTAATGAAGAAATTGATGGCAAGATAAATTTCTTGGGTGTCAGCATCTCAAAATGTAATAATCTTCTTTCTACTTCTGTCTACCAAAAACCAGTTTCTACCAATAGCATTATTTCTTTCAATTCTCATACCTTCCACCAATATAAACTGTCAGCCCTCAAGTCTCTCATTCATCGAGCTCATTTGGTTTGTAACACTGAAGTTAATCTAACGAATTAATTAGCAAACATCCGCTTGATCGCTACTCAACATGGCTTTCCCCCTCTCCTGGTTTCAAAATGCAAAGAAAAAACCAGTTGTTGCTCTTCAACCTGTTTCACCAAAAAAGGAACTAACGTTTGCTGGCTCAATCCCTTACCATCAGTATCTTCAAAAGAGAACGATATAGACTTGCCATTCGTTCTTCCCCTTCAATTTCTGTTATACTCTGTAATGACAGAGACCCAAGACCTCCGCTTTCTTTACCTGGAGTGTATAAAATTCCAATCAAGACTAACGTTGAATTAACCGCGTACATAGGAAGTTCATTCCGGAAAATTCTCTCAAGACTTCAGGAACACAAATCTGATGTGAAATTTGGAAAACCTTCATCTGCTTTATCTCTTCTTACCATGGCTGACACATCTGCTATTCCACTTTGGTCCGATACTAAAAAGTTGGCTCCCTTCCAAAATTGGTATGCTCTGAGGTTAAGAGAAAGTTTGGAAATTTTATTTTCTAAAAATTGCAATTCTGAGCTCCCCATTTTCGTTCCTTACATCTGGAAATCCCTCATTGCATCCCGTCACCCGGAATTACCATTACAAAACTTACCTTTCCAATCTGGCAACGTAAACCAGTCGTAGTCGCACTGATGAAGGCCATAGTATGGCTGAAATATATTTGCATTAAACATTTATATGTAACTTAGCGTGTTCTACACTACCTGCTTCTTAATTTGTAACATGATTTTTTTCAGATTTCAGGAATCAGTAGAGCATTTGCTATAAAAAAAATGTGCTTCCAATCATTAGCTGTAGAAATATATGTTAGAAAAATCACAAACTTAGCACAAAACATTCCTCATACAAGAAGATATCTGAAGAAAAAGGAATTTTTTTTAATTGAAGTATTTAATGCCAACCAAAGAAGATGTAAATGAGCAAAAATATTCTTCATAGTGAAGGGTACTCTACTAAAAAAATATTTTTTATTGCACTTTAAAATCAAAAGTACTCTTGCAAACAGAGATATACACTGATTCTCTCTAGCAGCAAAACTGTGCATTATGAGAAGTTGAAAAAATACCAAAAATATTCTTCATAGCAGGAGCTCTATAAGGAAAAATAATTTTTCAAGTATGACTTTTAGAAGCAGAGCTAGCAAGAAGATTGTTTATGTATGTACACCCACAGAACAAAATCTTTTCATTATATGTAGTAGGCAGTGTTTATAATTCTTACCATGGCCCCTGAATGGCATACAATGCAAAATATTTTTTCAACTGGATTTTTAGGAACAATGATATCATGAAAAATGAAAGGTACATGTATACCTTCTAAGAGGAAAATTGTGCATTATTTTGGACTACAAGAAATACAAATAAAATGTTTTATGTAGTGAGCAGTATGGTTACTGGTTTTGCGAGTAGATTTATTTGGATCCTCATCTGGAGGAACCAGTCTATAGAAACATTAACTCGATAGAACTGTTGATATTTAAAAGTTTTATACTTGACTTATTCTATGTCCTTTCAGAGGTTAGTTTTCTGAATTTTTTGAATAATTTGGTTGAAGGCCTGAAATGTAGAGTCAATATACTGATTGCTGGTATGTTTATTGCTAAATATATTATCGCTTCCTTTGATAAATTCAAAATAAATTGAGTAGCATTTCTATGGAGCCTAAGTATGTTTTTTCTTCTTAGTTTTATTTGTTCACATAGTGTTTTGTTTTTGAAGACTTGTATAATTATTAAATATTTTGGTTCTAGGTTTATTTTTAAATTTTTGGGTGTTCTGTTAGAACCTCATCAATGCCATAAAAATTGCAGTTGGCATTTCTGTTTCAGCTACTTCATGGAGTAAAACCTGAAGTGTTAGACTTAGTCACAACACAGTGCAAACATGCTCATAGCATTCTGAGAGTAAATGTTACTTTATTGATGATAATGAATCATTTTGCCTCAATAATCCTCTCTGTTTAAGATAATCTAAAGTGTATATTTTTACAAATAAGAACACATACATTTATTTTATATGTACATACACACATGCAACAAGGTAGTAATTTTATTTTTGTTGTTTTCAGATCCATGCATTAATGGTTGTGGACGAGGTGCCATTTGTGTTGCTGAGAATCATCACAGAACATGCCAGTGCCCTGCAGGTTTCACTGGTGATGCTTATAGCCGTGGTTGTAAAGAGATACGCTTCTGTGAAAGTCACCCTTGTCATCCCACTGCAACTTGCATTGACACACCTGGAAGTTACACTTGCCAGTGTGCATTAGACTATATTGGTGATCCATACTCAGAAGGATGTCGTGATCCAAATTCATGCCCTCGGGGTGACCAGGACTGCCGTCCAGATGCTGCTTGTTTACGTGATACAAGTGGAGAAAATATGTGTAAAAATCCTTGTGAGCAATTTAATTGTGGACCTAATGCCTTCTGTGAAATAGTGAACCATCGTCCTCGCTGTACTTGTCCATCTGGATTCCGTGGAAATCCAGATCCAGACATCAGTTGTTTAAGAGTATCAATATTTTGTCATGATGCCCATGAGTGCAGGGACAATCAAGCATGTATTGATGGTCAGTGCCGTCTCTTTTGCAGTCGAGACAATGAATGTGCCCTTGGAGAAAAATGTATAAACAAGCAATGTGTATTGCCTTGTTTTGCTCATTCTGGATGCCCAGCTAAAGAAGCTTGTGTTCTTAATGGTTATTGCCAAGTTGGTTGTCGTGACAATAATGACTGTCCATACAAAGAAGCCTGTATACAGAATCGATGCCAGAACCCTTGTGATACAAAAGGAGTTTGCGGTCCCAATGCTGTGTGTGCTGTCAGAGATCATAAAGCCACATGTGAGTGTCCACCATTGTTTGAAGGATCACCTACTCCAATTTTAGGCTGCAAGCGGGTACATCAAGTATGTTCTCCTACGATCTACTGCCCACCTGGATTAAACTGCATTGGGGAAAGGTGCAGAGCTCCATGTAGTGATTGTGTTGATGGAGAACTCTGTGTAAATGGAGTTTGCATGGGTAAGAACATTATTTTCCTTAAAAAAATTCTAAGAACTTTAATATCAACTGTCAATGAGCCATGGTCGTTATTTTGTCTCAAAAGTTCAAGTGTTCTGAAGTTTCAGTACCATTCTAGTGCCACTAGTTTTGTTCCAATTTTTTATACTTTGTAAAAAAATAAGGGGTGTAACTTGACTCCAAAACAACAGTAGCTGATTAAAATATTGTAAGTTTGGCAGTGTTGGTAAGGGGGCTCAAAATACACTATTTAAGGGGATATGAAGGAATTATGGTTTCAGAAATGGTTGGCATTTTTACTAAATGTTTTTGTATTAGCATGATTTTTAGTGCTTAAACTGAGGTCAGAATATAAAACATGATTTACAGGAAAATACTATAGTTAGAGCTACATTTTTTATGTATTCATATTTTGATTGTTGTGAGTCAGGAAACTTTTAAGTCAACAAAAAAGCTATTATATCTTCTTTAAAAAGAAACTTGTATGCATATCCAAAAACATATGTTAAGTACCATTTAGATAGTGTAAAAGAAATATTCTTCATATATTATGTGGAAATTCATCTGAATTATTAACACAGCAATCAGACATCACTGAATTACATGTGTTTTACTGTTTTTCACGTAACATTAGACATGTCAGAAAACTTGAAAATTACATTGTGTAATGGATAACATGCTGGAACGGAAATTGTGAGATACAGGTTCGTTTCCTGTTCCAGGATGATGTAATTTTCAAGTTTTCTGACGTGACTAATGTTACGTGAGAAACAGTAAAATACACACAATTCAGGATGTCTGATTGCTGTGTTATTAATTCATACCATTACCATATATTATCATTATATAACATCATTCAGTCAGAACATATGAAGAACAAATGTATAAAACTTCATCAAAACTTAGTCACACATTTGTAAGTTGTACATTGCAGATCCAGTATACAATATGAATTTCACATGAGAGCACTATATAAGAGAAATTCGAGTACGAAAGTCAATCTCTCTCTCACTCCCCCGCTCTCTGTGTCTCTCTCTCACCTAACACAAAAACCATTTTCTTCTAACCATGATGAAGTTTGTTGTTTTGATGTGCACACTTTTTTATCACATTTCTCTTAGCTCCTTTTTTAATTAATGCAATGCAACACATCACTGAATTAAAAAAGTCAGGGTTGATCTTTTAGCAGCCCTTTCCCGTTATTCCAATTTATGGTCATTTATATGTCACCAAGAAGAAATTAATAATCGGGGAATAAAACTTGGTTGGAGAGCTTTTGGAAGAAACAGTACAATTTTTAAGAGCAATGTAACATTGTGTCTTAAAAGAAAAGTGTTTAATCAATGCATTCTTCCAGTGCTTACGTATGGAGCTGAGGCATGGACCTTAACTAAAAAAGACATATATAAAGACTACAGACAACTGAAAGAAGCCTGGAGAGATGCATCTTTAATGTAACCAGGAAAGATAAGAAGAGCAACTTGTAGATAAGTAAAATGACAAAAGTGGAAGGAATCGTGATCAGAGCAAAATCCCTAAATTGGCAATGGACTGGACATATTGCCAAAAGAACGGGCCACTGATGGACAACTGAAATTTTAGACTGGATTCCAAGGGACAGTAAAAGACCCAGAAGAAGACCACATGGGAGATGGGTGAATGAAATTCGAAAGCATGCAGGAGGGACATGGAGGAACCTGGTGCAAGATAGGCCATAGAGGAAGAAACTGGGGACACCTTCATCCAGCAGTGGATTGTTGATAATGATGATGATATGTCACCAAGAATCATGCTATTTTATTTAGTCTGTGTAACAGCTTTCTCTGTCTATTCAGGATAAAAATGCATGATTAGCTTTACCAAACTTCTGATATCAGACTTAGCAAGAAATCCAGTCTAGCTCCAGCAAAAGTTTAAATAACATATGAAGATGCAGCAAAATAATTTCAGATGGTGTTCATTTTCAATTACTATTTGTGACTGTTTTTCTAATCTGTCTTCCAATGGCTAACACCTAAGTACATTTTTCCTAGTTCACTGAACACAAAAAGTATTATTATTAGTCATGATTTTATGGTGTTCTTTGTCAGTGCCTTGTTTCTTAATTGGTACATCTTTTATGATTTGTGTTAAACAAATCCTACAACTTCTTTTTATGCACTCATATATACACATGTACAGACAGATTTGTATGGATGAATGTTGTATGTATCTATGTGGAATTGCTCAAAAGTAGCCCCCCCACACACACACACATAGTAACAAATGAGTTTATGGCTGTCTTTGATGTTAATGAATGATTTTTGTATGTTTTTAATATTTTGTAAAAAAGTCAATTATTTTGGGGGAAATTTCTGAAAGTATGTTTTTAGCATTAACCCTTAGCTCCACTTCACTACAGTCTTTGCAGAAGTTATACCACTCTCCTAGCACTGAAAAATCCCTGTGGTCATTGACAATACAGTCCTTTTTCATTTTAAGCCTTTCATTTCATTACCTTTTTATGATGCCCGGCTGATGACTAACAGACCCCCCCCATAGTTTAAGAGGATGAATATTATCATATTGAGAAAAACCTTGGGTGTTTAAAAATTTGCTTGCTAGTGTGATAAGAATTAAGAATAAGTTTTAAAATGAGCTGCATGGTGCTTACCTAGGTGCCATATATGAGTGTTCAATGATCAAATTCTTTGTAATGAGATGAAAAATTGCCTTTTATAGCTGCTGATGGTAGAAGCTGCATGAGAAAAAATTTACTTCTTTGCACAACCAGTGTAGTTAGAAAAAAAATACATCGTACAAAATCAACTGATCTAGAGTTATTTCTGAAGAAACAAACTGATTTTTCTGTTACTCATAAACACTCCTAAAGGTTTGATTCCTGTGAACTTCAAGTAGAAAAAAATACTTATGGGAATGTTTTATTTGTTAATTGTGAAGTTCACTTTGCTGTTTTTATATCATTTAAGAAAACCAAGTTAAGCCAAGTAGCAACACAGATTGTTCAAAAACAAAGCAGAGCTTCAAAAAGAGATTTTTAAAAATGGTTCCATCTTAAGGATGTTTTTATCTTTACCAATTTTTTTTATTTTATCAGGAACAAATATTTAATCTTTTCAAATATTTATTAAAAATTAAATGAGTATCTTCAGAGCTACCTTGAATCGAATGATGACTAGACGTGATACTGTTTGTGTCTCAGGGATTTAGGAGCTGACCTTAAGATATAAAGCTTCTCTTGATGTTCAGAATCTAAATCATTCGTATATGATCTTCAGCATGTCTCATTTTCTTTTTGAGCATCATTTTTTACATATTATAAAAGGGTTCTTTGGGGTGGGAAAGGGGGTTGTCACCAGTAATGTAATCATGAATCCAAAGATTGGTTTTATTTGTTATAATTTTCTAGGAGTTGAGAGGCTACAAGGAAACTTCAAACCCTAATGTAGTGCAACAGTCTGATGTCATAGGAAGAACAAAGATGATGGATGGATTTTAGTTAGAAATAATGACTTTGTATAACATGCGTTCATGGAAAATTGTTAAAGAACTGAAGTCCAGGACATGCTGATCATAAGATGGATGGGATAAAACCCACGTATGAGAAATGAAGCCTTATACACATAAAATCACTGAGTGTAGTTCTCATAATCTTTTTATTCTGATAATGGAACATGACTCTATGTGGTAAATGCTGACAGCACACACACATATATCATCATCATCATCATCATTGTCAACCATTATCAATCCACTGCTGGACGAAGGTCTCCCCAAGTTTCCTCCACAACGGTCTGTCTTGTGCCAGTCTCCTCCATGTCACCCCTGCATACTTTCGAATTTCATCCACCCATCTCCCATGTGGTCTTCTTCTGGGTCTTTTCCTGTCCCTTGGAATCCAATCTAAAATTTCGGCTGTCCATCGATGATCTGTCCTTCTGGCAGTATGTCCAGCCCATTGCCATTTCAGGGATTTAACTCTGATCATGATGTCTTCCACTCTTGTCATTTTTCGGATCCACGAGTTCCTCTTCTTATCTCTCCTGGTTACACCAAGCATGCACCTCTCCATGCTTCTTTGAGTTGTCTGCAGCCTTTGTATGTCTCTTTTAGTTAAGGTCCACGTCTCTGCACCATACGTAAGCACTGGAAGGATGCATTGATCAAACACTTTTCTTTTAAGACATAATGGCATATTGCTCTTGAAAATTATGCTGTTTCTTCCAAAAGCTCTCCAGGCAAGTTTTGTACGCCGATTAATTTCTTCATCAATGTGACCCTCACTTGATATCTGCTGTCCAAGATAAACGTACGTGTCTGTTATCTCAAGCTTTTCTCCATCAATATAATGCTCGCCTATGTATGTATATATACTAAAATCAACCTTGAACACTACCCAACAGATGAGCAACAATGAAAGGTCAATACAAACCACACATACAATCGTGGCCAAAAGTCCGGCACCAGTAGACCGAAAGTCAATTTTTGATGTTTGAAGTCAACTTATTCAGTGTTATGGTAAAGTCAGGAATAAAAAAAAATTATGCTAAAATTCAAATATTTTTACAGAATGTTATTACCAGTAACATTGGGTTGTCGGAAAAATCATGACTTATTTTGGCACCTGATGGCGTTTTGAAAGTACTAGAGGCATGCGCAGCTCTGTTATCACTACAGCATTCGACAGGTGCCAGTTCTAGCTGCAGTCTAAAAGGAATAGTGAGCGATTTGATTGATTTGCGGAAAGTTGACAACAAGTTGGAGATGGAAGACCAAACTGTACATTTTCGCCATATTTTACTGTTTTACTTCCGTAAAGGGAAGAACCCGCATCAAGCTTGTGAAAAGTTGCATAAGTGTACGGTGATAATGCTGTACAAGAACGCCAGCGGTGGTTTGCAAAATTCCATGCTGGTGATTTTGACCTCAACGATGCTCCTCGGTCTGGGAGGCCAACTGAGGTTGATGACGGCCAAATCAAGGCATTGATCGAGTTAGACCCACGTTACATGACCCGAGAGATCGCAGACACGTTGCACATCCATCATTCAAGCGTTCACAACCACTTGAAGAAGCTGGGATACGTAAGCAAGCTCGATGTGTGGGTTCCTGATGAACTCAAAGGAGCTCAATTGACGGCGCATATAAACATCTGCGATATGCTCATTAAACGTGAGGAAAACGATCCTTTTTTGAAGCGACTGATAACTGGTGACGAAAAGTGGATTGTGTACAACAATGTGCTGCGCAAACGGTCTTGGTCTCGACGTGCTGCTTCGCCTCAAACGACATCCAAAGCAGACATTCATCAGCGGAAGATTCTGGTCTCAGTGTAGTGGGATTTTTTTTTAAAGGTGTCGGGTTTTGGAGCTCCTACCACAGAACCAAACAATCAATTCGAATGTGTACTGTCAGCAGTTGGACAGTTTGAACGAATCCGTCATCCAGAAACGTCCAGAGCTCGTTCATCGTAAAGGTGTTGTGGTTCCATCATGACAACGCGAGACTACACACAAGTTTAATCACCCGCCAAAAATTATTGGAGCTTGGGTGGGATGTGTTGCTACACCCAGCATACTTGCCTGACCTTGCGCCGTCAGACTTACACTTGTTTTGCTCTCTTCAACAGTCCTTGCGTGGTATGACATTCAATTCAGATGAGGCTGTAAATCAGCACCTTGTACAGTTTTTCGCCATGAAAGACAGGTCCTTCTATGAATGAGGCATTCTGCAGCTCACTTAATTAAAGATGGCAAAAGGTTATCGAACAAGACGGGCATTATATCATTGATTGATCTTTGTTCTTTCTATCAATAAATGACCTTTGCAAAACATGGCTAAAATATGTCACGACTTTTCCGACAACCCAATGGAAGTGAAGTTACAAGCAAAAATGTGCAAGTGAGGAAACACAAATCCAGTTCTGAAAAAGCGTTTGCGCCCCTCTAATCTGCTATAACTTTGTCCGACGTCTGCTAATGAGATATAAAAGGATATAGAATTGTGTGCCAACTTAGAACGCAGCTGCTTGTAGTCAGTTGATGGAAGTTTATGCAGAATTCCTGGTGATATTTGAATTTCGGAATGTCAAAGATTCGAAAATTGGTCCTACCTTTTCAAACCAGGGCAAAAATTATTACTTTGCATGAATTTGGATTCAGTAGTCATAAAATTTCTGTTAAATGTGGCTGTGATCATTCCACTGTCTTGCGCACCATTAAAAGAGATTGAGTGAAACTGGATGTGTGGGAAACAGAAAAAGAACAGGTCGACCAAGGCTGTGTACTGAACGTGATGATCGCATGTTGATTCATCGTTCCTTAAAATCAAGGTTTAAAACAGCCACTGATTTTAAGAAATGAGTGGGAGAATGAAGTAGGCATTATTGCATCTGCACGTACAGTTCGTCATTGGCTACAAGAAAATGAAAAGCTGCAGGAAAACCTTTCCTTACTGAACAACAATGGCTCAAAAGAACTGCTTGGGCCAAGGCACACAAGAATTGGACTGTTGATGAATGGAAAAATGTTATTTTCAGTGATGAAAAAACTGTTACTATTTCTGCTAATAATGGAAATAATTATGTATGTCATTGAGCTGGTGAAAGATATAAGGCATGCTGCACACAGCCAACAATCAAGCACCCACATTCGGTGATGTTATGATCCTGCATTTCAGCCAGCTGTGTTGGCTGTCTGCACATTGTTGATGGCACATTGAATGGATTGAAATATGTGGATATTTTGGAGTCCAAACTGCTACCATGTGCACAAGTCATGGGTTTGCGGAATTTTATCTTTCAGGAGGATAATGCGCCATGTCATCGGTCAAAGTTGGTTCACGAGTGGTTTCATCGAAAAGTTATTAGAAAACTTAAGTGGTTGGCACAGTCACCGGATCTTAATCCCATAGAGAATCTGTATTTGAGATTGAAGCAAAAGATCCGTCAACAAGGACCCACGTCTAAAACAGCATTGTGTCTGTAAGGGCAGTATGGCACAGTGTTATCACCAATGGACAACTAGAGAAGCTCATTAGTTCCATGACAAGGTGGTGTACTTTGTTACTAAGAAACCGTGGTTATTGAATTAAATATTAAAGCGTATTTTGCTTGTTGGTAATTTCAAGTGTCCTGCAAGTTTCAATAATGTACTGTACAGTAATTTTACGTTAAATGCATTGTACACTAATTTCACAAATTCCACTATTTTTTGCTTTTTATGACTAGATGCTGTACTTTTGCTTGTAACTTCATTTCTATTACTGGTAATAACATTCTGTAAAAATATTTGAATTCAGCATAAAATTTCCTTTAAATTTTTGTATAAGATGTATTCCTGACTTTACCATTACGCTGTATAAGTTGACTTCAAACATCAAAAATTGACTTTTGGTCTACTGGTGCAGGACTTTTGGCCACAACTGTAAGTAAGGCAAGTAACCCATAAAATGTAATGTGGTATTCCAAGTACCCACGCTAAATAATGCAACTAGTCATCAATGGAAACCAAAAACACCGAACAAACCATGCCAATCACATATCAAATACACCGAATACAAGCCGGACACACAAGCAGCGCGAATGCAGCACACAAGATACTCTGGCAAATAAAATTAAACAAACAAATCCCAAAACACATATAATAAAAACACATGTAAAACACAAACCTCATTGAAACACTACCAGTAATCATCAGGAGGGCACCTGGTAGATATGTGGCTTTTCATATGTTGCCAAAAAGTTAAAAATACAATAACTTGTCAACAATGTCCTCTAAGCCACATGAATAGGACCCGAAACACTTCATGAAAGCCGCTCACAACAGCAGACAGTGAAGTGCCCACTGAAAAGAACTCAAAATCCAAGCCACGCAAAGACACCAAAAAGGCGCTTGCAAAAAAGAATAGTGAAGTGCAAGTTGATAAGAACACAAGGTCAAAGTTCAAAAGCGCAGTTGTGGGCAAGAAAAGACGAAAAACAAAAACAAATGTAGCCACCAAAAGCACAAAACAATAAAGCCCCAAAAAACACACAAATACAAAATAAAATAAAAATGAAAGAAAAAAGAACTGCAGAATAGGTGCAAGCTGTGTTGTAATTAGTAAGCAGGTGTGGCCCACCAAACAGTCTAGGGAGTTCTACATCATTAATATTGAAGGGCCCTTAATAATGTCTGTAATGTCCAAACCCAATTCTGGACGAGACAGCAACTAAGAAAAATAGCATTTAAGAAACCCCAAAAGGATAACCATTCCTCATTAAAATAACAAAGAGAACTTTTAAATTCCTAATGATAGCAGAGCTATTATTACAGATCCTGTAAATTCTAAGGAGTAGATTGATCAATAAGTTTCTGTGAATAGAAATAGAAACATTGAAATTATATTATAGGCAAAATTTCTCTTTTTATCAAAGACATCAACTCTACCCAGATGATGTTGATGTTCATAAAATATGTACGATTATAAACTGAAATGGTTTTTTCCAATGTAAGTTGCGAAGGATAAATACCTTTGGCAATAGTCTCAAATTCTGGAATATTGAAGACAAGAATGTCATCAATATATCTAAAAATATATCCAGCTTTCAATTTATGCAGATTGTAGGCCCTAGCTTCATAGAAATGCAAGTATAAGTTGGCCAGGATGCTGGGAAATGAACTACCCATTGAGACTTCTGTAATCTGATGGTAAACACTTGATCCCATCATGATGAAATTTTGATCAATACAAAAGCATACTAGAAAACCCCAATATTCTCTGGTGATGTTGAAGTAGGTCCTTAAATTATCATAAAATTTATGACACACGTCAATGAGGTCATCCAAAGGGATGGAAGTAAAAAAACTGCAGAAATCAAACGTATCAATATGATTAATTTGACTCTCCTCTTGGTTCAAAAACTTTAAGATGGAAGCATTAGCTCCAATAATCCATGTGTCACCCAATGACTTAAGTAACTGTTTTAAATAGCTGTCAAAAACAACACCTGCCCTCTGACCATAACAAAGACGCAGACTGGAAATAAAACAAACTTTTAGAGGGCTCTTATGAAATTTAGGTATAGCCTAAATAAAAGGTAAACACAATGCAAAAGTACCCAGTTTAAGCCTCTTTTGTCAGGCAATGAGCTTGTTATAGATAATAGTTTTGTTATTATCTATGAATTGATAGGTTTGACTAGTACTCAGCTCTTTATCAATAACACTAATATGCAAGGTTTTGTTGTTTTGAAATGAATAGGTGTATCTGAATGGATTTCTTGCGCAGATTCCGAAAATGACCTTCAAAATTCCGTCACTTCAAGTTTTTTCACAAATGACGGAAATGTGAAAATTAAAAAAACCGTTATTTTCTAATGACATTGTTATATGGCAACGTTTGTAATGTGTGAAAATGTTCTCTGGAGGGGCGGAATGATTGTTTAAGGAATAGATAAACATAAATATATAGCTGATAATGGAAATGCAACTGTTTTATCTGTATGACGTCACAATTTGCGCCGCTCACAAAGGCGGAACATGAGAGAATATTATCTTGGCATGGCAGTATGACTCATACCTTACGCCACTGCTCCCTTCTTTCTGTTGGTCACATGTGGCGCCATTCGGGGCAGATCGTGTTACACTTGTCAGTGCAAAGAAGGGACTGGTCCCGTTCGGTTGTTTCTTTGTGGCATGTGCAATGGCTTCACGTGGTTGTGTAAATCATCTAGACATATTTTGCTACATATGTGGCTGTTATACGACAGGAAAAAAACAGAGGCAAAATATTACGCCTTTCGTGAAAAATGCTTATTTTCAATACTTTAGCATTAAACTAGCAGATCAGGACAAAGTTTGGTCTCCTCACAATGTGTGCCGTGCATGTGTGGAGGGGTTGAGGAACTGGAAAAGTGGAAAAAGGGCATCAATGCCTTTCAGTGTACCCATGGTGTGGCGTAAGCCAAAAAACAACAGTGACGAGTGCTACTTCTGCACAGTGAATATCGTGGGCCATACCAGAACCAGTAAGCGTAACATTGTGTATCCCAAATTACCCATCTGCCATAAGACCAGTGCCCCATAGTGAATCCATCCCTGTGCCATCCTCGTCCAATATCAAGCCCCCAACAGACACCGATTCAGACGGTGATACAAGTGATGAGATGTACCAACCGGACAGCATGGAGGATGAAACCCCAGTGCCATTTACCCAGCATGAACTGAATGATTTGGTTCGTGATCTGAATTTACCTAAAGACGCAGCAGAGCTTTTAGGATCATGACTTCAGGAAAAAAATGTACTATGTCCTAATACGAGATTCTCCTGGTACAGACACCGAGAAACAGAATTCATTCCGTTTTTTGCTGAGGAAGGTGGTTTGGTATATTGTCGATACATTCCAGCAGTCATGAAATACTTCAACATTAATTACAATTCAGGACAGTGGAGGTTGTTTATAGATGCCAGCAAATCCAGTTTAAAAGGTGTTTTATTACACAATACTAACATCCATCCATTCCAGTAGCACATTCTGTGACATTGAAAGAGACATATGAGAACCTTAAATTACTGCTGGAAAGTGTGCAGTACAAGTTTCATGAATGGTCTTTGTGCGGGGATTTCAAGGTGATTGGAATATTGCTCAGCCAACAAGCAGGCTACACCAAAGTTCCTTGCTTTTTGTGTGAATGGGACTCCAGAGCAAGGACGGAACATTGGGTTCGGCAGCAGTGGCCAGTCAGAAGTACATTCACACCTGGCGAAAAAAACATTGTTTCACTTCCACTGGTTGATCCCTCGAAAATACTGTTGCCACCTTTACACATCAAACTTGGCTTAATGAAGCAATTCGTGACAGCTTTAAGCAGGGGCAGTAAATACTTTCAGTATCTTGGTGGTAAGTTTCCATCAATCACATCTGAAAAAATTAAAGCTGGCATTTTCATAGGCCCTCAAATACGAAAATTAATGGCATACAACATATTCGAGGAAACCATGAGTGAGTGCGAATTGCGAGCATGGACTGCATTCAGAAATGGGGTACACAACTTTTTGGGGAACACGAAGGCTTCAAATTACACCACTTTAGTCGAGGACATGCTGGAATCCTATGAACTGCTTGATTGCAACATGAGCGTCAAAGTTCACTTTCTTCATGCTCATCTAAATTACTTTCCTAACAATCTTGGTGATTTTTCGGAAGAACATGCCAAGCACTTCCATCAGGATTAATATTAAAGTGATGGAAAAGAGATACCAAGGAAAGTGGACTGTACATATGGTGGCCGACTATTGTTGGATGCTGAACAGAGATTGTACGGACGCACACCGAAGACAATCCAAAAAGAGGAAGTTTGAAGGGAAGCCCAGTAGCAAATGTTAGGTATGTTTGCTTTTGAATATGTATTTATGTTTATCTATTCCTTAAACAATCATTCCGCCCCTCCAGAGAACATTTTCACACGTTACAAACGTTGCCATATAGCAATGTCAATAAAAAATAACGTTTTTTTTAATTTTCACATTTCCGTCATTTGTGAAAAAACCTGATGTGATACGGAATTTTGAAGGTAATTTTCGGAATCTGTGCAAAAAAATCCATTCAGATACACCTATTCATTTGAAAACAACAGAAAATAGTTGAAAAATTGCAGATCAGTGTAGTTTTTAAGTACAATTTTTTACACCAAATAGTGAACTTCTTATTCAATTTGTCAACCAGAGTTATAATGAAGGCCCTCTTCAGGTCTCCAATTTCTTCCGATGGCTTAAGCCAATCATATGGGTTTTGCACATGTTTTTATTGTATGTGTTTTGGGATTTGTTTGTTTAATTGTATGTATATATATACACTATATTGACAAAAGTCACCAGACACCTAGAAGAGAAACACAACATACCATTTATTGATATACATTAGTACGGTGTCGGCCCACTTTTGGCCTTAATGCATGCACTGACCCTTCGAGACATGCTTTTGACAAAGTCTTGGAACACTGCGTTAGATATGCGCTTTCATTCAGTACATAATGCTGCTGCTAACTCTTGCTTAGTAGTAGGCCTTGGTTCCAAACTTCTTATGCGGCACTCTAATTCATCCCATGGGTGCTCTATGGGATTAAGATCAAGGCTCTGTGCTGGCCAGTCCACACGTGATACGGAATTATCATAAAACCACGCCATAACAGTCCTTGCTTTATGGCTCGGTGCATTATCCTGCTGGTACCAACAAGGCTTGGTTCCATAGTATTGCCACAGAGTTGGTAGGGCATAATTGTCCAGAATATCGAGGTAGACGTGCTGGTTAACAGGTTTGTCCACGATAACCAATGAGCCGGGACCATACAACGAAAAACACCCCCACACGAGTACACTGCCAGCTCAAAACTTGACCGTAGGAACAGTACACTATGGTGAATAGCATTCCCATGGCTGCCACCATACCTACACACTGCCATCAGACTGATGGATTGTGTATCTGGATTCTTCAGTCCATAGGACCTGTTTCCATTGATCTACGATCCATGATAAATGTTCTTTACACCATGCTAAACGACGAGTAGCATTCCGAGTGGAGATGAAAGGCTTATGAACAGCCGCACGACCACAGTAACCCATGGAATGAAGTTCTCTGCAAATGGTAGGTGTACATATTGAGTTTCCAGCATTTTTACTCACCTGTACACTGAGGTCTTGTGCAGTACTCCGTTGATTAGCTATAACGACTCTCCTGAGGCTTCGACGCCCCCTATCGCTGATTTTCTTTTGTCTGCCTGTACATTTTTCTGCTTCAGGCATACTATGTGTCTTCCACTCTTTCAGTACATCCAAAACAGTTGACTTGGGTATATTTAAAGGCCTCTCGGTTTCTCTATAACCTTTCCTTTCTCGGTTTCTCTATAACCTTTCCTTTACCCAATAACCTTTCCTTTCTCAAAGTCAGTTCTCTCCCACCACGACATTTTCACTCAACCTTGCAGTGCGATATGATCGCAGTAAGCTGCAGGCTTGTTTTTATACCATTTGCAGCTGTATCGCTCATCTTAACAATGCAGCGGATCTGTTCATTTGCTTTTGAAGGGGTGTGCAGTGACTTTTGTCAATATAGTGTATATATATACACACTTGACGAATTGCATTGTTGCTTTGAAGAACTCCTGACCAACTGAGAATAATCCTGAAATTTACCTAGTTTTGTATGAGACAACAAAATGAGATGAGACTAGGCTGTTGGAGTGAAATGCAGTAACAGGAAACTGTTTCCTGTCTCATGATTTTGTTACTATGAAGTATTTTGTAAAATGTTTTATAAAGTGATCACAATACAATGTTGTCTTAGCACTTTTTGCTTCTGGCAATTGGAAATATCTTTACTTATCACACATTTCCTGTTTTGTTTAGTAATCTGCTCTACTGACAGTAATTGCCCTGTTGGGGAAGTGTGCATCAACCAGTACTGCCAAGGTATGTAGTTTTCTTTAAATGTTGTTAAAACTATATGAATCATTACATCTGAATGCACTTACACTGTTATTTTGAAATGGCATGAAAAGAAGATGATTTAAAATTTTCATATATTATGGCATAAAAAGAAAGTTATTTTAAAAAGCATGTTTTTCCACTCTCTATTTCAATTTTAATGCTGAACTTAATTCAGGTGCATCATAGACATCTTTCAGAAAGAAATTAGGATTTGTAGCAGTAGAAAGTAGGTTCAATAGCTGAATTCTCAAATGTATAGGTAGGACAATATATTTCACAATGTTAATAAACCCATGTTATTTATAAATGATGAAAGCACATTTTGGCTTCAGACATTCTGGTTATAAAACATAAAATAGTATGAAAGAAATACGGGATTACGCCATATAATACAAATTTTGAAGGTGACAATCCGATTTTTGGCGTAAATGTGACAAGGATGGTAAGTCAGATAATATCCGAAAACTTGAAAAAATTTTTTTTTCATCGTCCTGGAGCGGGACTCGAAAGACGCGGGTTCGAGTCCCGCTCCAGGACGATGAAAAAAAAAAATTTCAAGTTTTCGGATATTATCTGACTTACCATCCTTGTCACATTTACGCCAAAAATCGGATTGTCACCTTCAAAATTTGTATTATATGGCGTAATCCCGTATTTCTTTCATGATTTATCTGCTTCTCCGGGCAAACACGGGAGAAGATTCTTAACCTCCAGATTCGCTAAACATGAATGCCGGTTGCTTCGAGTAGCGAATCCTGTGATGGTTACATTCAAATTGATCGAAAACTTGAAACTAGGTCGTTCTGAGTGGTGTAGTGGTTAGCATACCCGGGCATTTTCTGGGAGACGCGGGTTCTAGTCCCGCTCCAGGACGATGAAAAAATTTTCAAGTTTTTGGATATTATCTGACTTACCATCCTTGTCACATTTACGCCAAAAATCGGATTGTCACCTTCAAAATAAAATAGTATTCATTTTATCTCTTTTGTGTCACATTTTTTCTTAATTTAAATATTTGAAAAAATATTTTTACGAATGGATTTTTAAGATAATTTAATGGCATGTTATTATCTTCTTTGACATATCATAATTTTGAAATTTCATACAACCATGTATCCGCTGTAAAACAATTCTCATGAAACCATATTTTTCAGTTGGATGTCGTACTGATGGTGATTGTCGTTTGAATGAAATATGTTCATCAAATCGCTGTGCATGCAAACCAGGCTTCAATCCTACTCCAACTGGATGTGAAGGTGTGTACTTGTTATTTGTTTTGCAGTCTATTTTTCTAAGTTCATTGTTTTTTATATTATTCTTCATATTGATGTATCCTCAAAGTTTTATTACATTTTTTGATTTATTAACTTGATAGCTTTGTTTATCTGTCTGTCTGTCTGTCTATATATATATATATATATATATATATATATATACTTAAGAGCAAAACTGAAGACTAAGGAAAAACTTTAGAATTTAAAACGAAAGTTGCAAAATAACCTGAAGATCAAAACGCGCAACGCAGCAGTTTTGAAAATTCAGAATTCACATTCTATTAAGAAGATACCTAAGCAAAAAAATACATATATAATTTTGACTCACACCAAGTACAACATAGAAAAGGTTATGTATCTACCTGTGTGAGTAAAAGGAGAAAAGATAAAAAAAATAAAATAAAACAACTGAATGTAGAAGGTGTCGAGAATACTGAGCCTTGGCTTTATCAAGGACCAGCAAAAACTCTGCATTTTCTCACTTCCACAAAGACCTAGTTGGAAATGGGTTTCTGCAAGGCCATAGATGCAAGTAACATTCCCACCTAAAATAGTTTTAAAAAATATATATATGTCATGTCCTCCGCAGAGTTGCATGACCTAGCACTAGTTAACAATTTCGCTTGCATCCATTAACCTTCCTGGCCCGACCCATGCTCTTCATCTGTTACTATTAAACAGAGAGAAGAAGATTAAAGAGAACTCAAGCTGTGAGAGTGACATAATAATTAGAAATAATTTTCAGCTATAACGAAATGCCAAGTTCGCCTGAGAGAGAATTTAAGCCGGAAAATCAATGCAAAAGAAATCCAAATTTTTACACTGCAATTTAAAAAAGGAAATATTAATTTTTAAAAAACAGATTTTTGAAAGAAAACTTGAGTCTAAAACCCCCTACTCTACAACTTATGACAGCACGAAAACGAGAATAAGTTAAAGACAATAATTAACTAAAGAAAACTTTGTGAAAGTTATATGCCTTAAACAGTTAGTTGCAATATGTACAAAGTATTTCAGCAGTGCTTTAAGTGCATAATTAATTAGTTATTAAGAACTTAACTACTTTGAAAATACAGCGCATAGAAAAGGAACAAGCTTAGCCATCTTCTGTTCCTAGGTACCCCAAAAGACGCGCAAAGTTACAAAGAAAAGAAAGAGTTAAAACCCGCAAAAATGTTAACAGACAAGCCAGTGCCTAAAAGCTGAAAAGCTAAAAAACAACAGAGAAAAAGTACATGAAGTACAAACATTGAACTTATAAAACCTAGAACCCAAAAACAAGGAAGAGAGCTTACCTCTTGTGTGACAAATACTTTCTCCTCACAAGAGTAAAACATGGCTGACCTCTTCCGCCACTCCCTAGTCGCTGGGGGCAGAGAGGGTGGGGCTGACGGCCTCCTCAAACAGAAAGAAGCCAACTCGCGGAGATTTTAACCAGAGAAAAAAATATATAAACATAAGACTGTGGATCTGTATGATCAGAAAGAGCAGAATTAACTCTCCAGAATACATGAGAAATATTATAAAATACACGAGTAGTGTACTTAATAATCTTTGCATGTATTAAATCACCTTAGTGAGCTTCTATAGATTAATCAGAATCTTATTAATTTTAATGTTGGTTTTACTATTTTTAGTATAGCTATCCTAGTGATGAATAACTAGTTTTCTTTTTTATTTGTTTTTATTTTCTTTTATAACCAGATTTTTAAGCTTTTTTTTTTGTGATTTTGTTTATATTATTTAATTTTTTTGTTTTAAAAAGATGATAAGAATTACAACCATATTATCACCGGAAACTTGAGTTTTGTTGAAAATGAAAAGCTTAGGAATTTATTAGAGTATGGCTCTAAATTCAGACCTTCCTTCACAATTTCCAAAGAAAGGATTCTTGAGAGCTTCACTCAAGATGTTAATAGGTACATCGTAAAAACCAGTTTAACGTACAATCAGCCTATTGAGGCCTTCGCAGAATGGAAATATAATATAATCAATAGCTTCACTGGTGAGTTGGCAGGTCTGGACTTTTGTTTCGACAGAAATCTCTTTTTCTCAGGAGAAGCTAAAAGGTCACTCTCCAAACTACAAGACCAATTTATTTTTACCACTACGGATAAAGCTAGCAATAATTTTGCAATTATCTGTAAGAAGTTCTATTTTGAATTGTTAACTATGGAACTCAATAATAGAGTAACATACGAGCCCGTAAGTTATTCTACCAAGCAGTTAGAAAATCGGTTTAAGGCATTCTTCAAGAAACTTAAAATTCCACAAACTAGAAGATATGAGCCTGAATTTCCATTTCTTTTTGCAACGGTTAAGTTTCATAAGGATCCTGTGAAGTTCAGGTTCATAGCTAGTGGAGTAAGAAGTCATAAAAAGAAAATAGATCTTGCTTTTGAATGTCTTAAAGAAGGTTTTGAAACACATTAGAAACTGTTCTAACTTGATGTACAGAGATTTTTGGATAATTAATAATAATGCAGAAGTAATTTCTACTATACTCAAAGTTTGTCCCCTAGATATTAATAGTTATGATTTTGAAAACCTATATACTAATCTGCCTCTATCAGATATAATCACTACCTTTAAAGAGCTGTATGCAGAATTTAAACTTAACCAATTTGTTAATGTAGGAACTTGGAACTCTTATCTCAATTGCTGCATAAAAAATAACCTTATCTTATATAATAATACTCTCTATAAGCAAGTGAACGGTATTCCCATGGGAACATCAACGTCCACGAATATCGCTAATCTATTCCTGTTCTTTAAGGAATATAAATTCATTAAAAATCACCCCACCTGCTCAGATAACTACCTTTACACTTTTAGATATATTGATGATCTGCTGTGTATCAATAATTCTGAAGTTATAGAGAGTGATTTTGATAATATCTATCCTAGCTCTCTTAACTTATGTAAAACCAACCACAGTAATCAGGAACTTGAGTTCCTAGACTTAAGCATTAAGCTCAACAGAGGTAACCCATCTATTAGCCTCTTTGATAAAAGAGTTAATTTTCCTTTCAAAGTAATTAAATATCTACACTGGAATAATAACATTTCAACCAAAGTAATTGAGAATGTACTAATTTCTCAGGTCCTAAGAATTTCAAGAATTTGCAGCAACAATTTGGACTTCAATTACCACATTAATATACTATTAGATAGTTTTCTAGAGAACGAAATTCCTTCTTCTTTCATCAAAAGAACTTTAAGAAAAATTATTCTGAATAATAGAGTAAGGTTGGCAGATCTGCTTTAATTTTCTACACAGTTAATAATATGATTCTGACCAATCAAAGCCGTAAGGAAGTTGGCTAGAGGATGCCTATTAACTACCTAAAGGAACCTTAGTGCTATGGATATGAAGGTCCTATTAAAACAAAAAAATTAAATAATATAAACAAAATCACAAAAAAAAGCTTAAAAATCTGGTTATAAAAGAAAATAAAAACAAATAAAAAAGAAAACTAGTTATTCATCACTAGGATAGCTATACTAAAAATAGTAAAACCAACATTAAAATTAATAAGATTCTGATTAATCTATAGAAGCTCACTAAGGTGATTTAATACATGCAAAGATTATTAAGTACACTACTCGTGTATTTTATAATATTTCTCATGTATTCTGGAGAGTTAATTCTGCTCTTTCTGATCATACAGATCCACAGTCTTATGTTTATATATTTTTTTCTCTGGTTAAAATCTCCGCGAGTTGGCTTCTTTCTGTTTGAGGAGGCCGTCAGCCCCACCCTCTCTGCCCCCCAGCGACTAGGGAGTGGCGGAAGAGGTCAGCCATGTTTTACTCTTGTGAGGAGAAAGTATTTGTCACACAAGAGGTAAGCTCTCTTCCTTGTTTTTGGGTTCTAGGTTTTATAAGTTCAATGTTTGTACTTCATGTACTTTTTCTCTGTTGTTTTTTAGCTTTTCAGCTTTTAGGCACTGGCTTGTCTGTTAACATTTTTGCGGGTTTTAACTCTTTCTTTTCTTTGTAACTTTGCGCGTCTTTTGGGGTACCTAGGAACAGAAGATGGCTAAGCTTGTTCCTTTTCTATGCGCTGTATTTTCAAAGTAGTTAAGTTCTTAATAACTAATTAATTATGCACTTAAAGCACTGCTGAAATACTTTGTACATATTGCAACTAACTGTTTAAGGCATATAACTTTCACAAAGTTTTCTTTAGTTAATTATTGTCTTTAACTTATTCTCGTTTTCGTGCTGTCATAAGTTGTAGAGTAGGGGGTTTTAGACTCAAGTTTTCTTTCAAAAATCTGTTTTTAAAAAATTAATATTTCCTTTTTTAAATTGCAGTGTAAAAATTTGGATTTCTTTTGCATTGATTTTCCGGCTTAAATTCTCTCTCAGGCGAACTTGGCATTTCGTTATAGCTGAAAATTATTTCTAATTATTATGTCACTCTCACAGCTTGAGTTCTCTTTAATCTTCTTCTCTCTGTTTAATAGTAACAGATGAAGAGCATGGGTCGGGCCAGGAAGGTTAATGGATGCAAGCGAAATTGTTAACTAGTGCTAGGTCATGCAACTCTGCGGAGGACATGACATATATATATTTTTTAAAACTATTTTAGGTGGGAATGTTACTTGCATCTATGGCCTTGCAGAAACCCATTTCCAACTAGGTCTTTGTGGAAGTGAGAAAATGCAGAGTTTTTGCTGGTCCTTGATAAAGCCAAGGCTCAGTATTCTCGACACCTTCTACATTCAGTTGTTTTATTTTATTTTTTTATCTTTTCTCCTTTTACTCACACAGGTAGATACATAACCTTTTCTATGTTGTACTTGGTGTGAGTCAAAATTATATATGTATTTTTTTGCTTAGGTATCTTCTTAATAGAATATATATATATATATATGTATATATATCCATTTTTACACTGTATTCAGTACTGGTAAGCTTTACAATTAGATTACATTGTTGTTCAAGTATTATAGCTATAGATGACCAATAATGTGTTGCAGTTGAATCTGGTGTTTATATGTGTTTCTTCTTACATATTTGGCATTTTTATGTTTGTTGATGTTTAATATGAAATGTAATCCAAGAAAGACTGCATTGCATGCACATTATTTTCTTCTAAGTTATTGTTTCACTAAAAGTACCTGTATGACTGTAATCAGTCATACAGGTATTTTTAGTTATTGTTTCACCAAAATACTTGTATCAATGTAATCAAATATTAGAGTATCCAACAATGTAATCAATAATAAGAGTATCCAGCATTTTGATTAAGTTAAAAATTTATTGAAACTGCACAAAAATTACTAGGAAGTACCTGTTTACTTTCTTAATTTTTTGGGCAACAGTCAAACCCATCATTTGAGAAGGATCCTCATCTTTGATGGCAGACAATACTATAACTCAAAAATTAAACAAACATGCAGCTATTTTCATTTTCAAGTAGTAATCATACAGGTATTTTTAGTGAAACAATAACCTAGAAAGAAATAGTGTGCATGTAGTCTTTCTTGGAGTTACATTTCATATTAAACATCAACAAACATAAAAATGCCAAATATGAATATGAAATGTAATATTCAATATGAAATCAAATATTTAATGTGAAATGTAATTCCAAGAAAGACTGCATGCACATTATTTTCTTCTAAGTTACTGTTTCACTAAAAATACCTGTATGACTACTACGTGAAAATGAAAATAGCTGCATGTTTGTTTAATTTTTGAGTTATAGTATTGTTTGTCATCAAAGATGAGGATCCTTCTCAAATGATGGGTTAGACTGTTGCCCAAAAAATTAAGAAAGTAAACAGGTATTTCCTAGTAATTTTTGTGTAGTTTCAATAATTTTTACTTAATCAAAATGCTGGATACTCATATTATTAAGATCATAATCTTTGTAAATTACTGCCATTGAAGTGTAAAGGATCTGCAAATTAATATATTAAATATCAATACACTATTTTCATTAGTTTTGAGGTTCATAAAAATTCTGTTGTTGTCCTTTCAGTTATAGAAATGTTGTGTAAGGGATTCCATGGATCATAATATTTGCTTCCAAGTGCCAACATTTATAGTAGCCAGCATATAACTATTCAATAAATAATTCAAAGAATGATAGTAAAAGAGTTAACAGTAACTTGTATTAAAAATTAGTGGAAAACTAATATGTAATTTCATCTACTATTCTAGGGTTATCAATCTCATACGTCCACTTAAAAGTCACAACTGTGCTTTTGTTCATATTTTACAACTCATAAGAAGATGAATTCAAAATTTGAAGTGTTTTTATTATGGTACAAGAAGTGCTAAAAGTTGAGAATAAAATGAACTGATTTAATAAAAAAACTTTTCTAGACCAATAAAATTCACACAGAATATAATCATGTCAGTCTCTGCAATCCAGTATATGGTTGATTCCCTTCCTGAACCTGCTTTCCACTCTAAAGCAAAACTACGCAATTTTTGCTTTTTTTGTGTGTGGAGATTAAATAAAACAAACCTTAGCATCACTAGCTATCAAAAAGTTCATTTTTTGATGCCTTTGAACAAATTATTTTTTTGACTTTTGATTAAACACTGTGACAAGTGGGGAGATCCTGAAATTTAGAACTGATATAATTTACTAAGTTTTTCCAAAACTCATTGTTTATGTTTAGCACAAAATAATGTTAATCATGGCATCATCAATTTTCTTTTGCTTATGTTATGAATTTTAGCTTCTTTATTGAAGAGGGAAAAAATTTACTTCGGGGTGTGACAAATTTGTTACAGCAGCATTGATTCCACTGCACTTTGAAAGGATATTTTGTTACAATTTTTTTTCAATTCACACATTGAATTGTTAGACTGGATCATCACAGTTTCAATAACCTGGCATCAAATAAATGCTTGTTTTCAAAATAATATTGACTATGTGAAAATTGTTGTGGTAGTAAATGAATGTAGAAAAGCAAAGGTATATATGATTACATCAATATAAATACAGCTAAATGTATACCCTTGACAGCTATCAACCTGATAGATAAATTTTGAAAGTGTCATGGCAACTACAAAATCATAAAGGCAAAATTCATTTCCTTGGTATAGTTCAGCAGCACATTTTTTTTATTCCTACATTATTATTTCATTTAGGGGAGTATCTGTGCCTTTTATAATTTCTTAAGGAAACAGTTCGTGCCAATTTTTACCACTGTTTATAGAGATATAAAATAGCAGACATAATTTTGATGTTTCCCCATCATAAAATGAAATCCTTGTATTGTGATTTTTCATATTTTGGTTATGTTGCCAGAATATATGAAAAACATTAAGTTGTGAGACTGTCCAAATTCCATTTATATAAATTTAAAAAATATATTTTTTCTCAGATAACAATGAATGTTTATCCAACCCTTGCCATCCAACTGCTATTTGTGTTAACTCTCCTGGAAGTTATTTCTGCCAGTGCCGTGAAGGGGACATTGGAGATGGATATACAGGATGTAAGCATTTTAATTACAATTTTTCTAATGTTTTCGCAGATAAATCAATGCTATTAATGATGATTATGCAGATGAACATTGTAATTTAAGTGTAGTAAATAAAAGAGATCACACACCACACACACACACACACACACACACACACACACACACACACACACAGAAAAAGCATATATAAATAAACTGTTAGCATGAATCCACTATTTATGTTCTGACAGACATCCAAAAAGAAAAACTTAAATATAAATATTATTGTACTGTGTAAGTCAAAAGAGGGAGGCTCCAGTGCAACACTCTCATGCTTGGATAAAAGTTGCAACTCTCTTCCTACGAGAAGCTGCGTAGGTGTAGAAGTGGCCGTCCGGCCACATGTGTGAATGTGCATTGTGTTAGGAGTTTGTTTTTCTTGTCACTGTTCAAAGAATGATGATGGAGTTTTGGTTTACTGGCATTATGTAATTAGTTTTCTTCTTTTCTCTCCAAGAGGGAACAATATATTGAATAACAAACAACTGTTTTATGAAATGTGACCTTTCATCGAGTAAACTTTCGATAAAATGAACTCGGTTGCATCCTTGATGTTGTAGATGTGTCTACAACTCAGGATTAATCGTACCTATGAAACTTCTATTATTTTATAGGATAAGACGATTCTATCATACATAATTTTTTATCTTCAGTTATATATCACTCCTGCTACAGTTTAGTGAGTATCATCAAATATTTTGTTGTTATTAAAGTGAAGTCATCCTTACCCCAAAAAGGTATGTTTTGTTCTTTTTGGTGCTATTCTATTTTGAAGTACATTCATTCTCAAGTGTTCAGCTATCATAAACAACAAAACAGTGCATTGAAAGCCAAGAACAATTATCCCAAGTAAGACCAAGCAAACTTTAACAAAGAAAAGGCTGAGTCAAACATGTGATGCATCACCTTGTTGCCTAACCAACAAAAGAAACTTTACAGCAGTTTCACAAAAAATAACTTATAGTTGACTTTGTCAGTCACAGAACTGCAACAAGTGAATTCCCTAAAGGGTAGCAAAGAAAATTATTTAATTTTGTTTCCTGTATTGAGCAAAGGCTCAACAGAATACTGAAAGAGACTCCCCAAACACAGAATCATGTATTTGACAATTCTTATATATACAGTGTATATATATACTTTAAAACAAAAAAAAGTTTATAATATATATATAAAGAAAAGAGTTTCTTCCATACTACTTAAAGTTCCTAAAAGATATGAGTGGTCTACATTAGACTACCCATTTCCATATGGCTTTAATAAGCAGCATTCATTTGACCACCAGTAAGTTTAAATTAAACAAGTCTGCAATCCTTATACTATATGGCTACTTTGCTTAATGCTGATTTAATGAAAGTGTTAGACACTTTCTTAAAAAGAAAATTATTTGAAAGTACCATTACATACTTATATGGTAGTTCCCAGGTTGCAGATTATAGAAATTCTAAGTACTTATGCAATAAGTACATTTTCTGTTACCCTATTTGAGATGTTACTTCTCCAATTAATGAATTTGATAACTTCAAATGAATAGTTGTTTCTTTTATCAAATAAGCTGATAATATGGTTACCTTTATTTAAATTAATAGGCAAATCCAAAAATCAAGTTCCTGGTGGTTGTTATTAGTTTTACCTAACTTTAGGCAGTTAGGGTAAATATTTCTGAAATCATCCTCAATGATTTCAGAGTTATTTATACGAAGTAAGTCATCAATATATCTAAAAATATATGAATAGCTATCATGATCAGTTGATTTGTATTTAACTAAAAGGTATTCCTTATAGAAAAGGAAGAGATTATACACACTGGTTGAGTGCAAACAGTCCATAGGTAACCGATATGCTTGTTTATAAAATGCTTTATTATGAATTACATAATTATTTTTAATACAACAGTTAAGCAAGGTGTTCTAAGTATTAGCTTTATTCAAATGTTGTTCTCTGAGAGTAGAGATATCTTCAAGCATGAGATTGGCATACAAATTTTCGAAGTCATAGCTATTATTTATATCTGTGACTGAGGATGTCTGCTATTACTTCAGAATTGATGTTAATAATCCAAAAATCTCTGAAAGTACAATTGGTGCTGTTTTTAAACATGAAATTGAACTTGTTTCAAAGTTGCTTCAAAAACCTGGTCAATCTTTTTCTTCAAACAGAAGTCATCGCTCTTTCCATGTTGATAAGTGAGTTACGGAAAAATTCTCATTGGCCGCCACCGGGAATCGAACCCAGGGTCCCGGTGGCAGCCAATGAGAATTTTTCTGTGACTCGCTTATCAACATGGAAAGAGCGATGACTTCTATTTGATGTTCCTGGTCCACGTCAAATGTCTGTATCAATCTTTTTCTTCTGACTTTTATTGCAAAAAGAAATAAACATTCAGGCTCATATCCCCGAACCAAAGGAAGCTTAAGTTGTTTGTGGAAAACCTTAAATTTATTTGCTAATTGCTTCCAACAAATATTAACTGGTTCATATGTGACTCTATTATTTAGTTTGTTGCTGATTAAATCTCAGTAAAATACTTGTAGACTATGGCAAAATTATTACTAGCTTTATCAGTGGCATTAAAAATACATTTATCTTGCAGTTTGAAGAGAGACTTTTTTGTAGCACTGGAAAAAGTTAAGCTTTTATCATAAACCACCTTTAGAATCATTAAATTTCCTTTGTTCAAGCAGAACATTGTGTTTCAATTCTGCAAAAGCTTGAATTAGCTGATTGTGAGCTAGGCTGGTTTCGACAATGTGGCTATTTAAGTCCTGACAAAAGTTACTAAGGATTTTTTTACTGGAGATATTTATTAAAGGCCTAAACTTAGTTCTAAAACCTAAGAGCTTCCTGGGGCTACTATCTTCAATGAATTTCAAATTACCTGTAATTACACGGCTATGGAATGAATTAAAATATTCTGAATCTTTAAACTTTTCACATTCACAATTACTTGGACTTCTTACATATACAAGTAATGTACTGATTATAGAGTCTTTTTTTTTCTAAGACCAAAAGTGAACTGCAAAGTACACTGTTCAGAATGAAAGAAGACTAAATATAAAATTCAAACTTCGTATAATTAGTGTAAAATGAAGGTAATGGTTTGTGAGTGTGATGCTGTTGAGCCAAAAATCAGTCTCAGTTGCACAAATTAATTTCAACTTCAAAACTTAGGAAATGCCAGGATATCTGTTTGGCAGCATACATTAAAGAAATATGTTCAACAGATTTGTACTCACTAAATCTAGTTACACATCTCACATTACTGTCTTTTGTTACATTTCAAGAGCAATTTTGAAATTCTATGTAGATTTTTAATAGAGTATAGTTAATTTGTGACTTTTTAAAGACTTATGTTCATCAAGGTTTTATAACTACAATTCACAGTCACCATATAACAGTTACATGGTAACCATCACAGTGACAAGTAACATGGCAAAATAACCATGTATTGATGCTAAAAGTTTATGAATCGTGCAGTCCTATTCAAAGTGAACAGAAACTTTGAACAGGATTGCATGATACAGATTTAATGTTTATTTTAGAGCTACAGAAGTTATTGCTTTTGCATATCAAATCATTTATGAATTTATTTTGTTACTGTATTTGTATGTCAAAATATTAAAGAATTTAAAATTATTAACCACAATAGGTCGACCTCAAGGAGAATGCCCTAATGGGGATCGAGACTGTCCTTCCAGTGCAGCTTGTGGAAAAGATGAGCAAGGAATCCCAAAATGTATAAGTAAGTACTAAAAGTTTTTATACATATATATATAGTTTTTCATGGTAAATACATCAGTACATTTTTGGGATGCTCACGATTCCCTTTAAAAAAACTGCTGATATTTGTTTGGGCATTCAGTGAATAGCAAATGAAATAAACCAAAGTACTTCTAAGGGTTTTTAAATGGAAACTATTATTCAAAATGATTCAGAGAATTACCTAATTAATTTTGGAAGTATGCTTCAAAAAAAGAATGGAATTAAGACAACACAGAAGGTAGAATTACTGTCACCTGAGTACATGCACTGTGCTATTAAAAAGCCTTCTCTTTATGGGGTGAGACCATCAGATTAACACCTTAGTTAGCACAGGAATGCATGGGAATTTACTTATGGAGTTATTGATGAAATGGGAGACCTACTGCTGTATCTACTTCCATTCTTGATAGATGAATCTGTAGCTCTGTCATACTTGTATGACAGAGCTACAGATTCATTCTGTCATACAAGTATGACAGAGCTACAGATTCAGCTCTGTCATACAAGTATGACAGAGCAACAGATTTACAATTTTTAAAATATTCATTCTTAAAATTCTGTGTTGACATTTTAAAAGAAATATAACATCCTTTTGTGGCCTCAGGATGGAAAAAATTTATTTCATTTTTTTTTTATCGAAATTCAGTCTTTGTAAATTTGTATTTCATTTCAGATCCATGTGATATACATCCTTGTGGGCCTAATGCAGAGTGTTCAGTGTCAAATCATCTACCACAGTGCTTCTGTCCCAAGACTCGCTTATTTACAGGGGATCCTTATGATATGAGCAAAGGATGTGTTGCAGGTAATGAAATGGAAATGTGTAATGTAAATCAGCATAAATTTTTCATGAAAATGTTTAAAAAATATAAAACCATAACTTCACATACATATTTTCAGTACATTGATTTGCCAGTGTTCCAATGTCATCTGGTAACAGTTCTGTTGCTAATCAATTAGTTTTCCGTTCTGATATATGCAAACTCTATAGTCATTTTTGTGTCATATCAAAATCAATTCCATTACATCTAATTTAAATGCTTTTCAAAAATTAATTTTGGTCATAAAAGTAGTTAATATATAAAACTGTGAAGTTCTGAGCAAAACAGCTTATTCATGTGGTTAAGTTGTTTCCTTTTAATATTTATTTGGTTCTGTTTTATCATGAGATCTAATGTGAACTGTGAGTTAAATCATAAGAGAGGTTAAAACAAGGTGTTCCACAAATGATATTGTCTTTGAAGAGCGGTTATGACATTGATGCTCATACAAATCAATACTATCATCTTCATCTGAAATGGTAAGCTTGACAAGTCAGTTACCAGAGGATTAATTATATCTTAACTCTTTAAGTTACAGTTATTGCTGCAGTTGAACTGTGAGTTTTATTTTGTTTCTGATATTGATGGTACTCATATTTCACATTAATATTAGTTATGGTATTTCATTCTCTCTCTCTTTCACCTCATGCTTCAGAACTTGATTTAACTTATGAGTATTTGAAGATTTCACATATAAAGCTGAAAAGCCAGGAATTCTAAATTAATGTGATTAGTTATTCATAATGGTTTCATGCCTGTGTACCAGTATGGCAATTAGTACAGGCCACTATAACATGAAAAGATTCATGTTTACTACATGTTTTCCTTGTCTCTTTCTCTTCATTGCAAGATTTCCTGTCTCTGCAGATTGCTTTCTTGATTCTGAATGACCAACTTCACACCTTCATTACACCTTGTTCTACACACACACTGGCCACTGAAGTAGAAACCTTTATGAAGATGTGTGTGTATGTAAATGTCACTTATGCAGCATATGTGCAAAATATGTAGTCACATGATCTAGGCAACTATTTAAGACTGCTGCTGATCAGCAATAGTGTTGATCACAATGGGAAAAAACAAAGGATATTTCAGAGTTTGATAAATGACTTATTGTGGGTGCCCATCTGGCTGGAGCGACGATTTCGAAAACAGCAGAGCTGACTGGTTTCTCAAAAGGTGAGATATCCTGGGTCTTTAATCAGTGGGAAAATAAACCACATTGCTTGTCTGAGAGGCATAACTATGGTGAAATGACAATCTGTCAGGAACAAGATCGCCATCATCTGAGAAGACTTCTACAGAGAAGCGGGACTTCCTGTGTGTAGCAATTGATTGAAGCATTGAATGAAAGCTGTTCTCATCCAATATCTCAGCAAACTACATGCAGGGAATTGCATAGGATCAGTACCAGCAGTTGCATGTCCATAATGCCTATACAGAAACCACTGATTTCTACAATGAACCAGAAAGTTCATCTACAGTGGTGACAGGAACACTGTGACTGGACACTGAAAGACTGGGAAAAATTCATGTAGTCCAATGAGTCATGGTACACCTTGTACTATACAGACAGTAGGCAGAGAGTTTAGCAAGAGCCCCATGAAGCAATGGACTCAGCTTGCCTAGTAAACACAACTCAAGTTTTTGGAGGTGGTGTCATGGTGCAGGGCACTTTCTGTTGGTATGGTTGTTTGGTTAATTTTTATGGCACAAGGGCCATATTTGGCCAAAGAGCACCAGACACAAGACAATCAAACAAACAGTATTAAGAACATGGTATAATGCTTAAAATCTGGCTGTTTCAGTAAAAGGGGAAAATGAGAATGATGGGAGGGCTAAAATCTAGATACGTTTAAAAAAGTCAATTTGTTTAAAAACTGAAAAGACCGACAGTATCGCAGTGGTCATCTAGGAGCTGCTGCAGCATAGCGGTGTCCTTGGTCAACAAATGAGAATGAAAGAAGTTAAAACGTACATCACGAAAATGAACACAGCTACACAGAAGATGAGTATGGTGAGTTGGCAATTGCACATCTTATACATTGACGCAGTGTCACCACACAGCAAAAAACGGTGAGTGAAACAACAATGCCCAATGTGGAGACGCGCAAGCACAACTTCCTCCCTACGGTTCCGACAAAATGAGGACTTCCAGATTCCAAGAATAGGTTTAATACGATGCAGTTTATTTTCCACCTGTTGGTCCCACAGACCCTGCTGCAATCGCTTGATATGATCATGAACAAGAAAGCGGAAATCTGTTGGTATGGAACGCATCCCCTGATATTGTTCGAAGGTCGGGTGTTCTCCAAGGATTATCTGAACATTGTTACCAATCAAGTCCATCATGCAATGTTAACTTTTTATCCAGCTGATGACAGCTGTTTCATGGATGACAATGCTACTGTCCATCACACAAGATGTGTTCAACAGTGATTCAGGGAACATGACAGTGATTTCCACCATCTTTCCTAGCTACTGCAAAGCCAGGATCTAAACCCCATTAGGAATGTACGGAATGTGTTAGGAAAACAGATTCAGGAGCAAAGTCCTCTTCTGAGACAGTTAAAGGACTTTTTGGTGAATGCCTAGTGTGCTGTAGACATAGATGCACTCCAACACCTTGTGGAATCTATATCAAACTGCATAAATGTGGTAATTCAGGATAAAGGAGATCCAACCCGGTATTCAATAAAATTTCTAATTCAGTGGCTAGTATGTGTATATCTACCTCCTGGTGTATGTTCAGGTGTGCCAGAATTTGGTACCCGTTGAGGCAATCTGTCATCTCCCATTAAACAAACTTATTCTTCTACCAAAGAAGTACCTACCTCAGTTTCAGTGTCTACCTTTCTAATTCTGTTTAACTATTGATTTCTGCCTATTTCCTCCATACTTTGTTCTCTTACCACTTTTATGTCTGCAGCTTTTAACCTTCTACAGAGCCTGATCATTTTTGCCCAACTCTTGCTGCTGTAAAAGAGGGAAGCTCTAAATACTGCATTGCAACAGCAAGTTTAGTTTTGTTGCTATTTTTTTCCTCGATGAAAATATTCTTACGCATAACTAAGTTAAGGTCAAGTAGATCATGCTAGTTACGTTAGGTGATTAGAACTTCTTCAAAAAAATATGTAAGTTAGGAGCTTTCAGCCTTGTCTTAGGTCTTCATCATGCCAATGGAGGACTGAGTCCTCCTCTGGCATGATGGCAAAACATATAACAAGAAATAACTAAACTAATGAAGGACTCAGTCCTCCATTGGCATGATGAAGACTGAAGACAAGGCTGAAAGCTCCCAACTTACAAAGTTTTTTTAAGAAGTTCTAATCTCTTAACGTAACTAGCGTGATCTATTTTACCTTGATTTAGTTATTTCTTGTTGCATATTTTCCCCATCATCATCATATTCTTATGCAGCTGATAAGAGATTTCCATTGCTCTGGCAGCTTTGTTTTCTAATTCCTTGTAAAACATTCTAGTCCACCAAGCAATCAATTTGTTACATGTTCTAGACTCTTACCCTATGATACAAAATTAATAATTTTTGGAGTGTGACAAAGAACCTTTGGTTTAAACTCATCAACATTGATCATCAACCCAAATTTTTAAAACATCATGCTTAACTGATTGAGATTATGCTGTAACTTGTTTAAATTCGTAGAAATCGGCATTAGTTGCCAACATAAAACAAACTAATGATGCTGGAACCTTCTACTTCAACATCTGAACCAAGCACCAGCCTACTTCATTTAAGTAGTTTATCCCCATATATATCACACACACACACACACACACACTTCAGCTGTATTGCATCTATATCAGAATTTGCTTTATTCTGTAAAAGAGATACAAAATCAAAAGAAAAGGGCACACAGTACTGAGAAACAAAAGTGATAATGAACATTTATATTGATGGTGAGTCAATTACAAATGAGATATGAAACACATGAACAAACTGTAGAGCAGCCACAGAAGAATATTCATGTGGCAGTCTGTGACAGGCAAAGCATACTTGGAGTAAATACACAGGAAGTGAGCAGCAAATCAAATAATCATGAGACATGGGTTACACCAAAAGCACAACTCGCTCACCCACAATAATGAACCACTGATTGCATGATGACCAAGTGGCAGAAAGAGAGAGAGAGAAAGAGGGGCGAGATAACATATTAGCATGGAGGGTGTTGAATATGCAGTCTGAAGTCTAGCAAACAGATGATGCCTGAAGTGTTGACAGAGGTGTAACTCAGCTGAAGGCATGGAAAGCAGGGATGAGGCAGATTGCACAGCAAGATGGAACTTGTAGATGATATGCTTCACTAGTACAAAAAGGTAGCAGCAAACAGAAGATGGAAATTGCACTGAGGAAGGTGTAGATACAAGGAAATGATAATCGTCAAGGGAATTGGTAAAGGGGCAGTTTTTGCTTGCAACATGGAACATTAAATGAAAGAGAAGGAGGAGAATGGGGCAAAAAAGATACATATGAATAACATCACCAACAGAAGAACAAAACGAGCACAGAAGACAGAGAGCATGATTCCGTCGATAGAGGGAAGCTGGGACTGGAAGGTAATTATGAAGAAAAAACCAACTATATTGCATCTGAGCTATATGGATGAAATTTTAAATAAGATTCTTTTATCATTTCATAGTTATTTAAAATTTGGGAAATTGGATGATGCATATGCAATTAAACATCAGAACACAGAACAAAATTTTGGGGGGAGGGGGAGGAAATGCAAATGTACACTTTCACCCTCCCTGGGAACACTACTGACCACCCAACTCTTATTTTGAGTGGCTGGTTCTAAGGATATGATCTTAAAAGTAGTTTTATGAGGGTGCCTCAGTCTAGTTCAAAGCATATCACATTCTGGTGGCTGAGCCATTATCCATATTACAATCAAAAGTGTCTTCCTTGTATTTGATTATACCAGTAGAAGTATAGCTGTCTGAACCTTTAATTAATTTTAAAAATTTCTCTGTTCCAGTCATAATTTTTGGAATAGTAATTCTGTGCCAAGAAATGTTAACCTTTTCTATAAATATTTGCATGCATGGGTCACCAAGGACACAAAATACTTTTTTCTATTTTGGCTAAGAGTAAGAGAGAGAATATTCCTGGCTGTTTCCTGCATAATGAAAAAAAAATGTGTTATGCTTGTTTCTATATAAACTTTCTGATGGGTGTTCTCCCACTCAATAGAGAAAGTGAAGGAAAGGAATATGTGTGCTGTGTAAATAAAGCTCTTAGAAAGAGTAGGTGACTGAAGGTGAAACACATTGATTTGTTCAAAACTGCCATACATTTTCATAAAGTTGCGTACAGAAGTTAGTTATGTAATAAGCACTGCTTACACATCAGAATGTAATAAAAGCAGATGGTTTCCTCCACCAGGGGCAGATTGGCCTACCAGGACACCCAGACATTTCCCAATGGACCACTCAGGAAATGGTCCACCTTCTTGTATTCTTTTTGTCTCGATTGTTTTGAAAGAACAAATAATTAATCATTATGGTATTTGTGAATAACAATTGATAACTTCATTTGAGCTTTATATCTGTCTGAAAAATTATTTCTTTTAAAAGGAGGTATTTCCTTTTATCTGTTTCTTGGGCACTTGCTGTGAAATGATATATTGAAATTCTCTGTACTTATGTGAGAGAAGTGTCATTGGATCAAGCACGCTGTTATAAATTAATTAAGCTAAAGCTAACTACAGTAAAATGTAGGTAGTTAGACTTGGAATCGAGAGTCATTAGCAGGCCCTATGCTCCTTTTGTGATCTTCAAGGAAAGCCACTATGATGACCCATCACCCAAACCCCGTTATCTGCAGACTCATACAGAGCACACAGCAATTCTCTGGCAGAGATATTCTGAAATCCATGTCCCACTCACATTTACCTTGAAGTAAACAATGATTTAACAGTAGTGGTTCATGAATCAAAATGGTGGTTTATGGGTCAAAATAATGGGTAGATTTAGAAAGGGCATCTACTCAAGGGGGAAGTACCAATACCACTGTGCAGCAGGCTGTCAGTCTCCAAAGAAATATAAAAATTAATTCTGTAACAAAATTCCTATTTGGCATGTGCACATTTCAAATTTCATAATGATCTTCATAGTGTCTTAGTTGGAAATAGGGTCTTCAAGAGACTCGTGATTTTTGTCAAAATCAAATTTTTCAAAGTAAAGTAATTATCTGATACAACACCCATTCTGAGCGTGGTTTGATGCTGGTTAAATTGTTAAAATTTTATCTCACCTGAATTTGTTTTACAATGCATATTTCAACAGTTCTCTTTCATCCAGAATTTAACAGAATATTTTTTTCCATGAGGACATTTTTGAGGTGTTCCCTTGTAGGTAGTTTTTTTTTCTACCACAAGCCTAAAAATACCAGCCTGGTTTTGTTGTCCCAATCCACCCCTGTTTACCATGTACTAACTATGAAAAGGCTGATACTGAGCTTTGGTGCATTTTTAACAAAATTCTAAATTAGATTGTTGTTGCTAATAATAAGTACCCCAGTCATTATTTTTTTTTCATAATTCTTTATTACAGTAAAGTTTTTAGTGTTTTTTTTAATTCTTCTTTCATTTTCAAAGTATTTCTCAAAATGATATATTAGAAAATGAGTGAACAAAAAGCAGTGTTGACAATTACTAATTGAAATGTTTTTCTCTTCAGGATTTGTCATTAATTGTAATGTCAGTAGAATACTTTCAAAATCAGAAAAACATTTGGTTCTCATATTAATTGCATTTACTGAGCTTTTTGCTTAATAAAATTGTTACTTATACAGTTCTAAATAGTTTTGAAATATACTTACAACTTTCATCTTTTTTTTCAGTTGACTGCCTTCAAGATAGTGACTGCAGTTTTGATAAGCAATGCATTAATTTTATTTGTGAAAGTAAGTTAATACTCCAAAAGTCATTCTGAATTGCTTAAGGCATGTTTCAGTGCATATTTTTGATACAGCTTTCCTGCTGTAACAATAAAAATTGTACCTTTTTTTATAAGAAAAACATTCTACTGTTCTTTCAGCTATAGTAGCCAGTGCATAAGCTTCATTTCAACAATCTTGAGCTTGAAGCTTATTGGCATTAAAATTTTCTTAAAACAAAAAGAATAAGCTGTAAAAATCACTCAGCATGCAGTTGATATTTATCATATAATTCATTATTTCAGAAGTCATACAATAGTAGAGGCTTCCCACGCTGAGAGTAACTAGGATTTTATACATCAGAGTAAACAGAAATCTTTCATTAATGCTCATTTCATATGTAGCCAAAGAAACATATGACATTGAAGAAAATATCAAGTGTCACTGATGAACATCTATGACACTTGCTGTTAAGAACATTGAGGTTTTCTGTATCTTCTTTATGCAAGTAATTGTCAATTGTGTGCATCAAAATGCTTCTTTCTTTCTATGCTAAAAGAACAAACAATTTTCATTTTCTATTTGCATTTTTTTCATTTCATTTTGAGAGTTTTTGTTGTTCTTATCATTCACTAAGTATTGTCCTTTTCTGTTTTAATTCAGTAAAATACTGCCTGCTCTACAGCAAACCTGGAAGCTATAGTAGTTTAAAATTTCACTTTACTCAAGCAGCTTTTGCCAAAGGCAGATTTTTTTTTTATTACAACATAATTTTAATAGCCAAAGCAACATATTTCTGTGGATTACGTAAGCGAGTCATTTATCTCTGTTAAAGAGTTGTCAATGCTAAAGGAAAATACTATCTTTCATCAAATGTAATGTCTGAAGCTGATTAAGTAAAAAAGAGAGAGAGTCAGAGAAAGATTGTGGAAAAACTGATTCTGTTGCTGAAGAATCTGAAATTGTGAGCAAAGTTAAAAAAGGTCCTAGATTTTAGATCAGTTAAAAATGTCAACATGCCAGCTCAAAGTAAGAAAATAAGTATTTTAGGCACTCTACCCAAGAGCTGGATTTGAAAACACATTGAGGAAGAATTTCATGTGTGCATTTCAAGTAATAAAACTTGTAAAAGAAAAGGGAATTCTATCAGTGCTCAACTGTAAACTACATGAACTCTCAATCAAAAGACTGCTGAGAAGAGATTTTTATAGCAATGTTGTTAGTTATGTCAAGATATTCTCTCTCACAGAAGAAAATAAAAAAAATGATAATGTTAAGAAACTTTAAATTTTATCAAATTTCAGTAAAATCTACCAGATATTTTAAGTTCAATTTTAATCACATAGTATTGGATTCTCAAAACTGTGAAATAAAACTCAATAATTTTATTTCAGCTGGTAGGAATGAGATCCACTCTATGCATGTTTGCATCCCTTACCAAAATGCTGAGTTAATGGCGTGCAGTGCTAATTTAAGGAAGTATCTTGGATGAGAGATGATTTCATGCCTATAAAATCATATGAACTATAACTTTGCATAGATGAAATTATATATAACACGGACCAACCAGAGTTTTGTTTTCTTTTTAATAATTTCATTGAATGCCCTGGGATTGATGAGCTAATGGATTATTTGTAGCAGAAATTTAAAGAAAGTATGGTTCAACATATTGCATTCAAAAAATGGGTTTCAATAGAATTCTGTAGAATTGAAGCCATTTCATAGTTGTTGATAAATTCATAGATATGTGTGTTTTATGTTATTTGTATCTGGCTAAAAGCTCGCTCATTTTTAGTTAACAACAAAACTCAAATTGTTTTATACTTGAGGAAACATGGCTAAGGGAACAAGGAAATATGGTTGAGGTAAATATTTGTTGCAAAAGTAGCAAAAAAGATCATTGTGCAACATGAAGTTCAGTCCTATCATAAGACAGTCAGTTTTGAACTATGAAGTTCATGTTGAAATTAATAATTGAAATTTTGGCTTTATTTATGAAATATTAAAACATGATAGTGCTGCTCTTATTCACTTAAAAAGAATTGGACTTTGAAACAAACAGTCCTTTATCTAAAAACAATGAAGTTGAGTTTTAACTTAGAATCCAACAATTTCTTATCTGAAAGAAAACATAGTATTTCTTGGATGGGAGTGCAGTGCAATATGAAAACCACATGAGCATTTTTAGTTTATATCTACACAACTTTGATTTTGATTTGCTAGCTAAGCCAGCTAAATGACATTTTTGTGTGGCTGTACATGACCAGAGTGCTTCTAATGTATTACATACACTGCAGTGAAAAGACTTGCAATAAAAGCAAGTTCACAATTTTCGTATAACTCCTATGTGAGATTCTTCAGCGAATTTACAGATTTTTTTTTCTTTACCATCATTTAGGTTATTCTTGAGATTAAAGCAAAACTCAAGAGAAATTTTTTGAGGATTAGTGGGAGGTGGGGGAGAAGCCTTTTCCTCCAAGGGACAGTATTTCGTCTTTCAAAAATTTCAAAAACAGCAGTTAAACAGAGTGAAGATTTTTCTTGTAATCTTTTTTTTTTCTTGTGATGTTGCCTGTGTCTCGTATTGTTGTTAAACATCACTTCACCTAGTTAAAAAGTTCAGCTTTTTTTTTCTTCATCATTCTCATGAATGATACCAAACGAATTATGACACCATAGCATCTGTTTGAATTTGCAAAGGAAAACATCTCGGTTTTTGGATCTCTCTGTTGCACAAGCAACATTTGAAAAAGATCAATCAAGTAAGTTGCAACACTGAATGCAGTTAGAACTATCTCTGGCACACAAAATGACACTAAATGCATTATAAATATCTCCAAATTATGTTTTTTTTTTTTTTTTTTTGTGGAATAAAAGGAAATAATATGTCAAATTTTTGAGTAGCACCCCTACCTTTCCTCAGGACTACAGCTATAGTAGGTGTTGCCATTTGTGAGATGAATTCCAACATTTCAAATTATTTAATGTTGGGCCTCTTCTTCTCTCTAAAAAAATCACACTTTTTTCTCCCAACATCAAATGTGTAGTTAATAGCAAAACTTAACTACTTGAATGACAAAGATATTTCACACATCACTAAAGAACTTCTCTAGTCACCTAGTAAAATTACTGGCTTTGTTGTTGTGATGTATGGCAAGACATGGTTGCTTTTGTTTACTAAGTCCATCAGTGAGGCAACTCAAGAATTCATAGATTGTTACACCTCAAAGGACCCTTCCCATCATTTTACTATTCATTAAATAACCTGACATTCTTGCTATACCCACTGCATCAGTTCTTGTAAAAGTTGATCCATCTACTGCAGTACAGCAACAGTTTATATTTTGCATTAAGCACCATGGGCATTCCACAAACATTCTGAAGGAGAAAAATAAAGTACTTTTTAAGGATATCTTTATAGTTATTGACACAACTTTAAAAACAATTTTATTAATTCAGGAATTTAAATGTAATTACATCATTTGCTTACAAATTTTTCAGTTACATCAATGCCACCAAGTAACTAAAAATCCAGTCCCACTCATTTGAATGATTTACTAAACTACAGAAAATATTTCTTCATCCTAAAGCATAGCAGGGTGCTAGATGAGTTTCTAATAAAGCAAGATTTTTTGAAAAAAAAATAGAAAATACAAATATGGTTTTGGGATAATTCAAATTCATAATCTCCTTCAAATGATTTTAAACATTCATTCATATCAAAGCTATACTCATTATACAGCATTTTAAGGCTTTATTCATTACTTTTAAAATGACCTCTGCTTTGTAGCTCTATTTATATACTACAAGTTATAACCATTTCAGCATTATGCTGTGTAACAAATTCTGTGCTTTTACCATTTTTATATGGGCATAACTCAGGACTTGTTAATTAAAAACAAATTTAAAAATACAGTTTTCTTATATGCTCCTAAGTACAAATAGTGTGCAAGAAATCATCCAAACTGTTGGTTCAAATCCATTTCTCATTTGATTGGTCTAACATGGAATGACTTGGTTGTAATTTTCAGAATCTAAGAACCCCTGCACATTGAAATCCTTCTTCATTTCCAGTGTTTCACCTTTTAAAATCACGAGAAGATTCCCACTGTACTATATTGTACTATAAAAATTTTTACCATATAAAAAACTTCAGAAATTTTATCATATGTATATCAGAGAACAGAAGCAACATATTTCATTAGTGTACCAAAATGTTAAAGAAATTTTGACCTATAGAAAAATACAAGAAATACTTGTCCAGTTAAAACTGTTTAGCTCATTGTTTTATTTTATTTTTACTTATTTTGTGCTACAGTGGCCCTATTCTTACGATTGTTATGCTCACAGCTTCATGACTTGACAACTTGTCCAGTGTTGATATTACATAATTTTCTTGTAATAATTACTGGTGTATAACATTAGTTCACATAAACATAGAAATTCCTTGAATGCTTAAGTTTTAAATTGCTGTGAATTAGGAAATTGTATGCTGAATGTGTAAAATATCTTGCATATTGTATGAAATTGACATGGCTGAAAAAACTGAAGTCCACTGATCCTTCATTAATAATGCTGGCATAAAAATAACATGAAGTATTAATCTTTTGCTTAAAAGTTCATATGATTATTTTCATTTTAGGGAGGCACATATACTGTATTTTCTTTATGTATTTAGAATGTTATAAGTTCCTGATGCATTTTTATTTAAATTTTAGGCCCATGTGCTCAAGTAAATTGTGGCCCATATGGTACCTGTGTCATTCGTAATAGGCAGGCTTTGTGTCGATGTGAACCTGGTTATGAAAACAACGGACGTTTGACTTGTGTTGGTGAGCACTTACATTTTACTGTGATTTAATTATGAATAAAGCATAATTTACTCAAATATTTATCGGTTGTTGGTTATAAAATACATCACACTTCATCCTGCTTTGATATCTGAGTGTTTTAAAAGTACATGGAAATTCCATTAGAGTTTTATTAAAATAATGATTTTTATAAAGTTCACCACAAAACTTTATAAATTATTTGACTCCGAAAAGTATTTCAGAATAAGTTACTGAGTGTGAAGTTCTGATTCCTAGAGCTCTTGATTTTGATAATATGTCTGCTCTCTCCCTGACATTACTAAATATAATGAAATAATTTCCCATGATGTAACTTGATTTTTCTTATTAACTTAGAGTGTGAAAGAGCAAAATATTATTATTCCATTCAGTTTGTTTGACTAAACTTATCTATTATCAGAAACTGAGTTCCACATTACTTAACTTGCTTAACATTAACATCTATTATTTATGAGTAACAAGTAGTGGTGAACTGAAAAATGAAATCTGTGTCATTGCAGCAAAGACAATTGATATGATATTTACTAATGCTCTGTTATGTTCTGTACAGATATTAATGAATGTAAACAGCATCCATGCCATGCCACAGCTGTGTGTGAAAATATTCCAGGTAGCTTCACTTGTCGTTGTCCCACAGGACTCACTGGAGATCCATTAATTTATCCTGGGTGTAAGTTATTTTTTCCATGTATAAACAGTCATTGTGTAAGAACATTTGAATGTATTAACTGGATATTTATTAGGCTTATTCTTTGTTTCAAATAACTAGTTTAGTTCACTGAGGTGAGGACATGTTCTCATAAAGATATTATGAAAGGTGATTTTACTGAAAACATTTTCATACAGCATTCTATTTTTACTGATGTTTTCAGAGCATGATTTGTTATGGGACAACTATGATTCACTGGAATTATGTATGTGTTACATAACATGAAAATATATCTAATAAAAAAGATTTCAAGATGTACTTACTTTTAAAATCAAAATATGTGGTTTCTAAAGGGAATGGCCTCAGTGCTATGAAGAGTTAGTGCTTTGTCTAACACAATTGGAAGCTTATTTGATTTCATAAATGTGCTTCAGTTTTTAAGAAATATGCTTCAGTTTCAGCTTCAAATTTTAACATGCAACAAAGTAATAAAAACATAATTATTTGGGAAAGTGAAAAATACTGTTTAGGGGTAGTTTCTCTACCCCTTGCCACCCAAATTATTCCTATGGATGCTGGTGCAACATCAATTTTAGGGCAATACAGTATTTGTGTTTTCTGAAGAGCTCACTAAATTTATGACTGACCAGGATAACATTTCTATGCAAGAACTAATGATCTAACATTTATCACATAAATTACATTTGTATGCTTACCATCATTGAGAATTAATTGATGCCATCAGCTAGTATGAATTATCTCATTCAGGATGTTTTTTTCATGATGTACCACTGTTTAAATCATATGTCATGGGGAATTTACCAAATTTATGAGATATGGTAATATAATACAGCAATTGAAAGTGACAATAAATAATGTGAAATTTGCTTTTGCATGTATCTCTATCACTAGTAAACAGTGTTGTAAAAGATATATGAATGCTTTGCATGCATATATTTTGGCAATCTGTTTTATTTGTATTGTTTGCTGCATAAATATTGTCAAAATATCTAATTTGTAAAATCATGAAAACTTATGGATAATTGTGAAATACAAAAATAGGTTAATATACTTGTAATATATCAGGATTATTTATCAAGATTAAGTGAAATAGGTTGTGACAAATTTATTAAATAATATGAGAACAGGCTAAAATTATTTCTGACTACTGAATGAATAGGTGAGATTAACTAGAATGTACAGTATTTCGTGAAGTACTTGCTGTGTAAATTTTTTGGAAGTTCTTTTAGAGTTGTGATGTTCAAAATATGAGGGCTGATCTTAGTTCCCATCTCATGCAGTGACATGAATCAGAGCCGTTACCTCTTATTAGACCCATGAAACAATAATAAAGGCACAGTTTCTTATGCACATGTACTTGACTATTACAAGTACACTGTGTGAACTGCCTATATATTGTTTTACTTTTTTATAAAATTATTTCATGGGATACATTCTCCAAATGATATTATGGAAACTTCTCATAAAATAAGAGAATTCTTGATGATGGATCTTTTACATACCAATAGTTTATTAAATACTAGTTTAATAATTTATATGCAGTAAGATTTTTATGAACTGCACATCACCCTTGAGAACACTGACAGCAAAATTACACATGGTGGATCTTATGTACAAGCCTGTTGCCAGTAGAGATTTTTGGATAATTGGAATGTTGAATGCTGCATCCAGATTACAAGAGTTTATATAACCCAATTTTAGAGCTTTTCCTATAGCTCAAGGTAGTTTTGCTGCTAAACGGGGCAATCCTTTATCAAATGGAGCAAAATAAGTTATGAAAATCATATGTAATAAAAATAAATGTGTTTCCAATTATAATGTGAATTTCCCTTACTTAAGGACCCATAAAATTATATTGATGTTCACATCTATGTAGTGCAGAAAGCATATTCAACTCACAAGTTTTAGTTAGTATTTTGGATGCTTTTCTGTATATTTGCTACCTAAAATTATGCTTAGTTTTTAGGTTACAAATGTTTTATTTTTTTCTACCTGAAACTGTTCAATAAAAAATATTTTTAAATTAATATGCTTGATAATCAATTGAGATGTATATCATACACTACTCAAAATAGTAAAAAACTCTATGCATATTTTTTTTCATGTGAGAAGCAAAGTCCAATTCTTTAATGGCTATAAGCAAAGCGCGAGAATTAGCAAAAATTATGGAAGGAAATGTTGCAAAACTGAAGCACTTTACACAAAATAATATAATGTTAAAAAAGATACCTGAAGTCTGACAAGCAACATAGTTCTGCATAGATGTAATAGTAATCAACTCTGCTCCATTGTCCAATACATCGGATTAACACTTCAAAAAGGCTAGGACTCTGTTGCAGGTCAAAGTATGTATTATAATACTAGTCCAATGCAGCTCCAATGTCCTATATATCGGAATATCACTTTGCAAACGTTAGGACTCGGTTGCAAGTCAAAGTATGTAGACAGTTCAAAAGGCACATCCAAACTCACATTTAGTGTAAACATATATAATGAATGAAAGGTGAACAAAATTTAACTCCCCACTTGGCTACAGAAAAAAGAGACGGAAACCTCGCTTCCTCACAAAAATATAAGCAAACATCCTGCGATATTAGGGAACATGCTATGCATTTCGGTACTTGTTTGTACCATTATCAAGCTGTGCTCTGGTGGCTCTGCTGGAATATCGGGTAATTATATCCAAAGACTGCCAATCAGTGGCTGTCATGCCACTGCCCACGTCATCCTCGAGGTCACATGTTGAATTCGTCCGACCGAGCATCTCGCCGACAGGTTGCTGCAAGTAGACTTGTAGATTCAGGCCATCAAACCGAGGCTGAATTTTATCAAAAGGAACACCATGCTAGCCTGATTTACATCTTTTTTTATGTTGACTATCAATTTCATTTTTCATTATCTGTTTCCAAGGGTATGGAATATCGACAGGGTTAACTTTATTGCAATTACTCTCTCATGTCTTTTCAATAATTAAAGCCTCGGAAAATCTTATCATTTGTTCAGAACTATGGTCCGTAATGATTTTGGCATTCTGAAAATCTGGAATGCACTTATTATCGATACAGTATTCAACTAACGCTGTCTTTTTTTACCCGATTTCTCCAATTATCCATATGTTGTTTAATCCTGTATCGGAGTTTATTCTTAGTGCTACCGATATAGTATTTCTTTGTTGCAGTTCCATCTTGGTATAATATTGGGATACTGTAGACTCCTGTCTTGCTTTGTGGTTTTTTTTTGGTGTTTTATTCTTTATAAGGATGTCACCATAAGTGGTAACACTTGTTCCCATACCCTTCTGAACTATACTACACTCTCTCCGTAGTAGGGAGGAAATAGGAGAGTAGTAAAGGAAAGTACCACAATATACTATTTTTTCTTTTTCCTGTTGTCTTGGTTTATGTTTAAATTCATAAATCAGTTTTTTAATCATTTGACTCCTGTACCCATATTCCTCTGCAACATTGGTGATCCAATTCAATTCTTCATTTCAAAGAGTCTACCAGTGCTGCACAAGGCAAATGCTCGCTGTATTAAATAGCGGAATGGCGAAATCTTATGGTCCCACGGATGAAAAGACTGCATGTATAAATACCGGAGTGTAAGTATTTTTTCTAAATACTCGGAAGTCAACGCGTTGTTCCCTTTTGGAAACTACAACATCTAAAAAGGATAGTTCTTTATTTTGTTCTACTTCTTTGGTGAAATTAATAGTTGGGAAGTAACTACTGAAAGTTTGACTTTCTGAAAATTAAAAAGGTATCGTCTACATATCTCCCATATAGAGCTATATCATCAGCAAATATAAGGAGCACATTGTATTCTATTTCTTGCAGCACAACATCTGCAAATAGTGTAGACAGAGGGGACCCCATCGGTGCACCGGCTATCTGCCTGTAAGTTTTTCCAAAAAATTCAAAGAAGTTATTTTCTTGTATGTAGGATAGCGCTGAAATGACATCATCAGTTTCTTTTGGTAACTAGTCATTACATATAGAAAGTCTATTATATATGAGTTGTATAGCTGTTGTTACTGGAGTATTTGGAAACAGTGATTCTACATCCATGCTAACAAAATATGAGGAAGTAATATCAAAGGAACATTGCTTAAATCTTTCAACAAAAACTGTACTGTTTGGAATATTATAACTAGTGTTCATCAAGAGTGGTGACAAAAAATTAAATAAGTTCTTCTCTAAGTGTATAAGAGGGGAATTAGTTTTTGAAACTATTACCCGCATTGGGTTGTCAACTTTATGAAGCTTAATTTTTCCGAATGCCTTAGGGATTCCTGCACCCTTTGGTGGTCTTGATTTTCTGATGTTATCCGGAAGGCAACTGTGATTGCAGAACTGTGCAAGTTTACGTAGTAACTGGTCTGTTGGGTCTTTATTAACATGGTCTACAGCTAGCTGAACTATTGCAATTTCCATTTTGTTCTTGTATTCACAGTGGTCTAATACAACTAGCTGTTTGGATTTATCGTCTTCAGTTATATTGATAACATTTTTTTGCAATTTCAATAGTTCCTGTCGTTCATATCTATAAATAGGGTGATTCAGATCTCTTGTAGTATGTTGTTCATGCATTTTATGTTTTATAAGTCTATATATACATGAAGATGGGATGTAAGGGATGTAAGGTCAGGTGATGCGTAACATCACAGCCTCTCCTTGACAAATGTCAACCCCGCCTTCTCGTGGTGCATCCTGTTCCCACTAAAGGGGCTCTGACGACCGCCAATAGCGGTATAACTATACCATCGGGATCAGAGGAAATGCTATCCCACACTCACCAACCCGCTTGGCCAGCGTGGTGAGTTATGGCCAAACCCTCCAAAATGACTCCACAACTTAAATCTTGGCCCTCAGTCTCCGGCAGCTGGAATGTACCTGGCCAAGGCAGCGGCCAGTGCGACATGAAGGCAGAGGGTGCTAAGAATCCCCGGAGGACCGGACTAGGCTGCCATCTGATGCTGACCTTGGCAACGTACAATGGACGCTCCCTATCTTCTGATTCAAGGCTTCTTGAATTGGAAGAGGAACTACAAAGGATCAAGTGGGACATTGTGGGGCTAAGTGAGGTAAGGAGAAAAGGAGAAGATCTCATCGAACTGAAAAGTGGACATCTCTTCTACTATCGTGGGACAGATACTGGCAGAACTAGTGGTGTTGGATTTATAATAAACAAGAAACTGAAGGATAAAGTGGTAGAAGTTGAAAGTTCCTCTGACAGAGCTGCACGACTCGTTATCCAACTATCGAGAAGATACCAGGCTCAGATTATTCAAACTTATGCACCCACCACAAGTCATCCTGAAGAAGAAATTGAAGAATTTTATGAGGAAATTTGTCATCTAAATAATAAAGGTAAGCAGCACTTCAAAATAATTATGGGAGATTTCAATGCAAAAATAGGGCAACGGCAACAGAATGAAACTTCAGTAGGTAAATTCGGTCACGGCAACAGAAACCAGCGTGGAAATACTCTCGTTGAGTTTGCAGAGGCAGAAGGGTTTTTCATCTTGAACTCCTTCTTCAAGAAAAAGCCACACAGGAAACGGACATGGAGACATCCAAATGGGATGACAAGTGAAATTGATTTTATTATGTGTAACAAAAAATTCGTCATAGAAGACTGCAGTGTGCTAAACAAGTTCAACACAGGTAGTGACCATAGATTGGTGAGATGTAAGATGCACCTCAACACTAAACTTGAACGTGGCAAGCTCATAAGACAAACAAAATCTATTGACATAACCAACCTTAAAAAACACCATAATACCTTCAAGTTGGAACTGAAGAACAGATTCTCTGCTTTAGAAGGCCTAACATTGGAAGAAGTGGACATCTCTGAAGTTAACAGAAAAGTAACCAAAGCTCTTATGGAAACAGCAACAAAATTAGCTGGGTCTAAGAACAAGTTGCATGTAAATAAATTATCAGGAAAAACGAAAATGTTGATGCAAAAAGAAGAGAGATGAGGACAACTAAAGAAGATGTGACTTCCAAAGTGGAATATATAGAGCTATGCAAGACAGTACGAAAAAGTATCACTGAAGACGTAAGAAAATTCAACTGTGAACTAGTGAGGAAAGCAATTGAAAACAACCAAAGCCTAAAGATAGCAAAGGGATATCTCAGTAAGGAAGAAAACAGATTATGGCACTGAGAAAGAAGATGGTTCTGTAACAAGAAATAGAGGCGAAATTTTGACAAGAGTGAAAGATTTCTACTCCAAATTATATGAAAGGGATGATACATGCACTCCAGACATCATGAAAGATACCAGTACCAGAGTTCCTCCAATCCTTCCAGCAGAAGTTGCACATGCAATCAAGAACATGAAGCGGGGAAAAGCTCCAGGAGAAGATGGAATTACTGTAGACATCATACAAGAAGCAAGTGGAGAAATCGAAACAGTACTCGCCCAAATTTTCACTCGATGCCTTAATGAAGGAAAGATTCCTGAAGATTGGAACACCGCTACAATGATCCTGCTACATAAGAAAGGTGACACTGAGGATCTCAGAAACTACAGACCTATCAGCCTCCTATCAGTAGTTTATAAAATCTTCACTAAAGTTCTTTCACACCGCTTGAAGGTAACACTGGACATGGCTCAACCGAGAGAACAAGCTGGATTCAGGAGTGGCTACAGCACAATAGATCATATCCATGTGCTGAGAGAACTAATTGAAAGAGCAAAAGAATATGAACTTCCATTGTGCATGGCTTTTATCGATTATGAAAAAGCCTTTGATTCGGTGAAACCATCAGCAGTTACAATGGCTCTGAAAACCTGCGGTATTGAAGATGCATACATTAATATTATTTATAACATCTATGAAAATGCAAGTGCAAAGATTAGGCTGTTTGAAAATACAACACATAAAAATTGGAAAGGGAGTGAGACAAGGTGACACCATATCTCCGAAGCTCTTTAATGCCACATTGGAGGGTGTTTTCAGTCGCTGAGCTGGGAAAACAAGGGGATAAAGATTAATGGAGATTATCTAACCCACCTTCGTTTTGCTGATGACGTAGTCATTTTTGCAACTAGCCCATCAGAGCTGCAGAGTATGATCCAGGAACTTGCTGACAAGAGTAAAAAGTGGGATTAAAAATGAACTTTCAGAAGACAAAAGTGATGTTCAATGCTTTTACAAGAAATGAAGATTTATCGATTGATGGAGAAAAGCTGGAGATAACAGACACGTACGTTTATCTTGGACAGCAGATATCAAGTGAGGGTCACATTGATGAAGAAATTAATCGAGCGTACAAAACTTGCCTGGAGAGCTTTTGGAAGAAACAGCATAATTTTCAAGAGCAATATGCCATTATGTCTTAAAAGAAAAGTGTTTGATCAATGCATCCTTCCAGTGCTTACGTATGGTGCAGAGACGTGGACCTTAACTAAAAGAGACATACAAAGGCTGCAGACAACTCAAAGAAGCATGGAGAGGTGCATACTTGGTGTAACCAGGAGAGATAAGAAGAGGAACTCGTGGATCCGAAAAATGACAAGAGTGGAAGACATCATGATCAGAGTTAAATCCCTGAAATGGCAATGGGCTGGACATACTGCCAGAAGGACAGATCATCGATGGACAGCCGAAATTTTAGATTGGATTCCAAGGGACAGGAAAAGACCCAGAAGAAGACCACATGGGAGATGGGTGGATGAAATTCGAAAGTATGCAGGGGTGACATGGAGGAGACTGGCACAAGACAGACCGTTGTGGAGGAAACTTGGGGAGACCTTCGTCCAGCAGTGGATTGATAATGGTTGACAATGATGATGATGATGATATACATGAAGAAAAATGCGCATAGAGTTTTTACACGTGAAGAAAAATGTGCATAGAGTTTTCTAGTATTTTGAGTAATGTATGATATACATCTCAATTGATTAGCAGTTTCAGCACATTACAATTGATCATATTCATATGGTTATAATATATAATATGCTTGATTTAACTTTATGCTGATCAGAGATAGCACATAGCTTACAAAGAACCTGATTTAGAATACTACATTTTTGTGAGAAGTATGTTTCAATTTAAATACTTTTTGTGTTCTTATTCAGTGTGCAAAATTGTATGCCAAAGGGCAAAAGTGTTCTCTCTCATACTTTTTACTCATGATTTACTTTAATGCATTGTATTTCTTTTAAAACTGTGCTTTAAACTTGAAAGTTTTTAAAATCAAAATACTATCATTTTTTTAGGTCATGATCCAAACATATGTTTTAATGGTGACTCAGACTGTGCTGATTCAGCTGCCTGTATTCGAGTGAAAGGGGAACCTTACTGCAGAGGTAGAGACTTTTATATTGTGGTAGCACTAATGTTTGGTGGTTGGTATTATATAATATGATTCATTCAATCTCAGCTTGTGTTCTCTGAACTTTTTCAGTCTATGACACAATTGTGGAGAATTTAGATAATTCTTCCTTAGGAAGTGAACAGTAAATTGAAAATAGAAACAGAAATTACTGTGATTTATTTTACTTTTGCCCATGGTTTTTTCAGTAATGAAAGCTTTTACATTCATCATCCATAACTTTTTATGTTGGTCACACTGAAAAAGTTATGGTCACATCAACCAAAATTTAACTAATTTGTGAAATTTCCAGACCTCATTCTGATACTGTAAATGTTGCTTCCATACAAAGTGGTGGACTGTATTTAGAGATGCTTTAAACATATCCAAAATACATAATTTTGAAACAAGAGAATAGGAAAGTGCAAAACACTTTCATCTCCCCCAGTTTCAAAATTATATGGATCACAAATATCATGTAAACTTTGAAAATGACTTATTGCAAAAAGAAAATAGAAACAAACAGAAAAAGAAAAGGAAAGAAAGAAAAAAACAAAAAGGAAAATTAGATAGCAATACATTATTCTTTCATGTTTTTAAAACTGTTCTTTATACAAAAATGCTTGGATGACTTCTGAGCTCATGTTGGCTTAAAATGTTCATTCTTTCATAAGGTAATGAAGTACCTGATGGCTGTCCTCTCTGAAAATATGTTCATTCAGTTTAGAAGTAAAAATTCACATAATATCATATCCATGTATTATGAATTACTACTGAACTGACATTGCACACATGGAGTATCTGTATATAGTCTAACTTATTGCTCATTTTCAAAAATGTCTTTGTACACTCAATTTTCAATCTCTTGATTTGCTGATACAGTAGTTAAAGAATTAAATGAGCTTAACTCATGATAGACTCTCCATAAAGCTGAGCATGGCTAAGAACTGGTGATACTCATATTAAAAACAGTTGAATATGGGGAATTGCTTACATTTAAATTTAAAAGGGATGGTAGTATCTGATGGAATAAGTAGTATTCACTGTATGGGTGTATGGGAACAGTTTCTGTATTAACTGAATCAATAAGTCATGCTTTGTTTGTGATACAATGGAGTCTTGTAACTGTGAGTTGAGTTCCATTGCACAGGCCTTTAAGGAGCACTGAATTTCTAAGTAACAGGATCACAGCTTTTGGTTTCAATTGCAGTTTATGAAGTGGTATTCCTTTTAGTGCTAGTCTGTTAAAAAGTTCCTTGTGATGAGAAAGTTGTTGTTTAGTATGTTCAGCAATGATACTGCCTATTTTTTTTGTAAACTACCTCATCTTCTGGTATGCTACACTACAAAATTGTTGAGTTTGACATCTATATAACCAAAGAGTTATTTAACTGGACCTTGTGTTTGTTGATAACATCTTTCAGGTAATTTAATTGTTTTTTCTTTCTTGCATTCAACTACTTTTAAAGGTCATTTTGCAAATTCTCTCTTAGTATGAGAACACATATGTTTTTGGTAAGCTTCTTTACATGAAGTTCAGAGTGAAAGTGATGTCTCTTGCTGGTCAAATAGCTGGTCACAATAAGAGATCGTGAATTTTTCAAGATGGCAGATAAGGCTTGATTGAAACCCCCTCTGAGTAAGATGATTTTACCACAAAATGGTTTGGTTCATGTTGTTACACCTTTGAGATGTCTGTCTGCAGACAGGAAGAACAGCACATGTATCATTGGAGCTTCAGCCTATACTGTTAAAGTTGTATCTGAGAGTGCTTTTACTTCGAGCAATTTGGCTTTAAATTGCAAATCAAATTAGCATTTATGATGAGTGATAGTTTGCAAACAAAATGAGCAGTTCTTCTTCTAGGTAACAGAATAACTGCTATTCTATTCAAAGCTGCAGGAGTAGCATGATCTTACTTTTCCTCTGATTTTATGTAGTATTGTTGGGTAAATGAATGTTTTTTCCTGTACCTGCAGATCCATCTGAAATGAAATATCTCAATCTCTTTTTTTGATTTCCATATATTACATCAAGTTCTATTTCAATGTCCATTTGTTTCTCATTGTTAAAATTTTCTATATTTGTACATACTTTGGCTTTACCCTTCTAAAATATGTAAGAGGAGTTCGAATTCAGAGCAAGAGACAATAGCTTATGGTAGATTTACAACTGGTAGTTTAATTACCTCAGACTCAAACCATAAGTCTTCATTGCTCATGGCTTTCTGTTAGCACATACTGTAGTCCACTCTCTTCAGAAGATTTATGAACAAAATCTTTACACATTGCATCTTTATGCTGTTCCTAAAGTTTGGGAACATTTTGGGTTCTCGAAATTCAGAGATAATCATGAATAACATTCACAGTTAAATCAGCATTCATGTCTAAGATGTGTTTGCCAGCATATCATGCCAACTTCTATCACTTTCACAGAAATCCAAGTTCTCTACACATCTTCCTGGAAAATTTCCCTCAGTGTTCCATCAGCAGTCTTTAGACTACCAAAACTAATTGCACCCTATTTTGTGAAACATTTGACGATAGTTTTTTTCACTATCTTGTATACTAACTACTGGCATTCTTCTGGTCACTCCTTCTCATTGGTGTCTTTTCCATTTTGTCCGATTCTTATCTTAAAAATCATACTTTGGTATACAGTTTTGTTGTTGATCTTCATTAGTTCTTCAATCTTTGTTGGCTTGATTTCTTTCAGTTCTCCTTTTATTTGCATTTTCAACAGATTACTTTCCTCACTCCACTATTCTGGCATTATAATCAGTGCAGAAAAGGGTTTGATATAGATTTCAAGTAGACATGGTAATGCATGATGTTGTGGCCACATATGTCATGCTAACACTTAATGCAAACATTAAATTCCAACTTTTATATTTATAAGACACATTGTTCCACATATGACTTAGTGCTGTATATATAGATAGGCATTTGTTCTTGAAAATATTTAGATTACCTTAATAATGCAACAATGCCCACCAATTATTGCAAAGATCAGTAAAAACATATGTAGGTGATTTGACAGCAGCCTCTCTGCCTATGTGATATGTAATAATGCTCAATATCATTCTATTTATTTCCTTTGCTTTGTATGTGTTCAATTATTTTTTACATGACCACAGAATCTGTTCTCCCAAACTAGTCATTTTTTTTCATTTGAACTGCACTCCTATTGTATATTCATGTAATAGGCAGCTGGTCTAAAATTATTAATTACTTGGCCACAAATACTTATTCTCTCATAGCAGTCTGAAAGTTTTATATATACACTCATCATAAAAAAAAAAAAATAGTTGCACCCAGAAGGAAGCAACCGACAGGAATGAAACTTGGTGGGTAGGTTTGACATCATGAGACATGCAAATGATTCAAATATCATGCTCAGCCTCGCATGTGATGCCAGCAAGGAGAGGTCATAGCGCTGTGCCTGACCGGCTATATAAGGTCGACCCATTGCACATGCTTGCCATTCTGACTCGTGCTGTTGTGTTGGTTGCATTCTTTGCAAGTGATGTATGCCTCGGAGAAAAGTTCAGAAGCAATTTGAGCAGTTGGTGGAATTCAAGAGGGGCCATATCGTCGAGCTTGGGGAAGCGGGATAGTCTTATCGCCATATTGTGTGCCATGCCAGTCAGGCGGATATCACCGTTGCATGCTGTTGGCAGCAGTGGATAGAAAAAGGCACGCAAGTGCGACAGGAAGGGTCTGGGAGGAATAGATGAACCACAGAGGGAGTACTGAAAAGTTGTCCGACATGCATGAAGTGACCCAACAGCCACTATTGTGGATATCCAGATAGCAGTGGTGCCCTCCATGCATCATCCGATTAGTGCCAGCACCATTGGAAGATGGCTGCACGACATAGAATTACACGCACACAGACATTACGATGACTGCCCTTAACACCATTGCATCATGGCCAAAGATTGCAATGGTGTCGTGCCAGACTGTCAAGGAGCCACTCAGAATGGCAGCGGGTGATCTTCAGTGACGAGTCCTGCTTTTGTCTTGGAGGAGACGACCAACGAATCCTTATGTGGAGGCACTGTGGTCAGCATGAAGATGAATGGTTTGTTGTCGAGCATCAGGCATCCAGAAGGCTTGGTGTCGTGGTGTAGAGTGCAATTGCCTACGATGCCAGATCACTTTTGGTGTTCATTACAGGCACTTTGACAGCCCAATGTTAGGTTAATGAGGTCCTGCAACCAGTGGCCCTACCTTTTCTGAACGCTCACTCCGGTGCGATTTTCCAACAGGACAGCGCTAGTCCACATACTGCTGCTGTCTTGAGAGCTTGTCTTCAAGGCACTGACACTCTGCCATGGCCAGCAGCATTGCCAGACCTATCGCCGATTGAAAATGTGTGGGATGCTATTGAGCAAGCTATCCACACTCCACCCCTACCGCACAATTTGCAGGAACTGCATGAGAAGATTCAAGCCCCATGGGATGGCTTATTGCAGGACACCATTAGGAACCTGTACAACTCCATGCCGAGACGTCTGTCATGCTGTGTGAGCAAACATGGCAGTCCGATGCCATACTGAGGGACACTACGTATTGGCGTGTAGCTCAATAAATATTGCCTATATCAGTCTCAATGTTTAATCATTTATTGTTCCTGGTAACCTTTACCTTCCTCCCGATTAGCATTGCAATCCGACACGTCCTTCCGGGTGCAACAATTTTTTTGACTATGAGTGTATATTTTTAAGGTGGCCACTTTTTTTTATGTACCAGCTCAAGGGTGGGAACACCTTGAACTAAGTCTGCTAGATTAATTCATTTAAAAAAAATTATTCTTTAGTAATACAAAAAATTAAGTGACTCTGTGCCATAATATTAATCAATAGAATATCTGTGCATATGAGAGAACTACTGCAATTAAAAAAAAACTGATGATGTTTCATGCATCTCAACCTGAAAGTTTTCAATTTTTTTTAGATGAGAGTGCCTTGCACATCCATTTGTGCATCATGAACTGCTATGCTTATATATATAAGCATAGCAGTTGTTTATATGTTTTTATATAGTTAGCTTTTTTATCTTGCTGTTATGATTGTTCAAAAGCACTGAAAACAATTTGCAATAGCATCAAAAAATGCCCACGTTCGGAAAGAAAATGTGCCATCTTAAAAATATATTGTTGCATTTTACATGCAAAACATGTGAAATATTTATTAGCTGATGTACTTGTTTCTTTTAAGAAATTTAAGAATGTTCTTAATTTTTGTGGATGGCAGTTGTGCCTTCTGCTATGTGATGCTACTTTTATATTTCATACTATCTCTTTATGAAGTGTTAACATGGACTGAGTTGATAAATATAGAGTATTTATTTAAATCCTTGTTAACTCATTTGCTATTTGATCCCAGCAAGTTCACTTTGTTTTTTCTTTCCATAGATCCTTGTGAATCACCTACTGCATGTGGTGTCAATGCTAAATGTCGAACTGTGAACCATCAAATTGTTTGTTCTTGTCCAACAGAATATACTGGAGATCCACATTACAGATGTACCAAAGGTAAAAATTGTTGTGATTCATTTGTTACAGTTTCTTTATTTTACATGAATCATAAGTGTTTTAGCTTGGCATTCCAAACAGTTATGGTCTGTTTCACAAATCTATGCATTTAAAAAATGTTCCTCTGAAAAATAAGGGAAAAAGTTATTTTGTAAAGACAGAAAATTATACCTAAGAAGAGTTGTGGTCACTTAAAATTTTCTTTAGTGAATTATGTTCCTACTGATTTCTTTTGTGAAAGAGTTTTTTGTGCTTGAATCTGCAACTTTTGGTTTCTCGCTGTGTTAAGTTTCACTTTTACCATTATCAATTGCAGGATCAATCTTTTTCTTCCTTTCATAGCAACTGTACTTAATGTGAACATGTTTTTGTAGCTGTGGAATAATATTTATCAGCATTGTATTGTGATGGTCATACTTTAATTCACAGCCAGAATAAATCAAAAGATTCCTTTCCCCCTGCAGTTATACTGGTGTCATGATTTATGTAATATATAAATATAAATAGACAAAGTCATTGCTGCCGCCCCGGTGGCGCAGTGGTCAAAGCGATGGCCTCTGATCATTCGTCCGAAAGGGGTCCGGGTTCGAATCCCGGTGAGGCATGGATGTTGTGTTTGTCTTACGGCACTGGCTCTCTCCCTTCCCTGGAACCAGTGACCCTAAATTAGGGACGGGCGACTGCTTATAGCCCATTGAGTTGCTCACGGTGGTCGTTAAACCTCCAATCAAAAAGAAAAAGAAAAAGTCATTGCTCTTTCTACATTTTTCTTTAATTAACACATAGCAACAGAAAAAATGTATTTCAACACCGCTGGGATCGAACCCCAGATCTCTCGATAAATAGCCGAGTGCATTCACCTTACACTATGGTGCCAACAACCCACGGCGCTGTGTGTGTTTATCTGTCAGCATCTGACTTCACAAATCCATAGGAATGGGCTCAGCAACTGAGACGTCTCCATGCTGAGCCCATTCCTATGGATTTGTGAAGTCAGATGCTGACAGATAAACACACACAGCGCCGTGGGTTGTTGGCACCATAGTGTAAGGTGAACGCACTCGGCTATTTATCAAGAGATCTGGGGTTCGGTCCTAGCGGTGTCGAAATACAATTTTTCAGTTGCTGTGTGTTAACTAAAGAAAACGTGGAAAAAGCGATGACTTTGTCTACCTACATTGTCTCCATGTATTTGGAAGATTTTCAGTATGTAATACATTTAATTTTTTAAATATTTCTTCGTATTTACTTTGATTTCAGTTAAGAGACCTTAGAGATATTGCACAGTGTATTATTCAAAATTCTGTATTTACTGTGAGACAGAGAATTAATTTTATACACTAAAGTAGCAAATTATTAGGAACACCAAATAGTAATCAGACATGTGCCATCACCATCTACGCAACTATGACTTTGAGATAGCTATGTAAACAGCTCACTGCAAAGGATTCAGACAAGTATGAAGTGTAGATAGCGGCAATATGAGAAAAATTTATGATTTAAGTGACTTTCAAAGAGGCATGATAGTGGGTGCTTGTCTGGCATGTTCAAGCATCTAAGAAATGACAAGCCTTCTTGGCTGTGTAAGAACAACTGTATCGAGGACGTATAATGAGTGATACATAAACAACAAAATAAGCAGTTGGCAGTCTTCCCTTGGGCGGAAATAACGGGTCAAGGTCAACCACAGCTGTAAAAGATTTCACAAGATACCAGATGAGTTCCATTGCATCACGTAACCACACAGTACAACAGTGGTATTGAGAGGAGAATTTCAGCATACACAGCCATACATTGGCATGAATGGGCTATAACAGCAGATGTTCCCTTTGTGTATCACTTGTCTCTACTAAAAACCAATAAATTCATCTTCAGTGGGCATGGAAGCACTAAAACTGCACCCTTAAGGACTGGGGAAAGGTGATCTGGTCCATTAAATTACATTTCCAGTTAATGCACATCTTTGGACTGGCCAGGATATGGCATCAATATCATGAATCGATGGATCCCAGCTGCTTGGAATTATCTGTACAAACTGATGGAGGTGGTGTAATGGTCTTGGGTCTGTTTTCATGGTAGGTATTATGTTCTTTAATATTGCTGGCTCTCTCCCTATAACAGAACCAGTGGTCCTGAATTAGGGATAACAACTTTATATAGCCCATAGATTTGCTCATGGTATTAGATGTGTTACATATAACCTGAAGGTTAAGTGAACTCAATTTATGTGGAATATTGTTAATAGTTAATTGGTATAAGTTATGGCCGTTAACAACCATGCTTTGTAAAATTCTGTTCAACACATTTGAATTTTAAGCTGCAGGAGGAGTTACTACTATGTTCTGCACAGTGTGAGTAGAAAATAACATACTATGTTTTCATTCACATACCTTGTTGAGCTTATTCTTGATGCACTGGTTTGGATGACCAGAAGAAAAAACTTACGAAAAGTTTAAAAACTTGAAAAATGTAAAAAACGTAGTGAACTATAGTTAAAACTTGAAGAGGGTAATAACGTAGAATGAAGAGGGGAAAAATGTAGTGAATAATAGTTAAAAATTGCCCTTTGATGAAGTAGTAAAATAACAATAAGATAAAAAATATCCAGAAGCTTTGATGAGAATCATAATCAGAACAAGCAACTCCTTAATTTGCACTATACACAAAACAAGCAGATGTTCAATTATCCTGAGACATGTTTCACCTGCTTTTCACAGGCATCTTCAAGCATAGAATGATCTAGAATTCTGGTCAAGGTAAATTCACGGTCGAGTCGAATATATGTCATGCAAGCATGTCGCATCCATGTACACATCACAAAAGCACGTCATATTCAGGTGTGTCAGATGCCATCCATCAGACTCCCAGCAATAAAGATCTTGCATTTCTTCTTTTAGTTTTTTTTTTTTTTTTTTTTTTGAACAAATTTTTCATTGCACTTGTTTGGATGACCAGAAGAAAAAATCCATGTGTGTGGTAAAATTATGGGGCTGTTGCTCTTACAGACGCAATCCAAAAACTTGTTGATACATATAGATTTTGCAATCAAATTTTCTATCCATGTGTTATGTTGCACCAAAATTGTTATATCAACCCCAATTAGGGTTAGCATTGTATAGCACGCAGTTATCAATTAGTGCACTTTTCTTTATTTTCAAGTTTATTCCAGTTTCTGATATGATCATTTAATCAAATCCCTAGATTACGCTTGGTATTTCCGATGTATGGCACGGGATTACTATAATTTTTATCAATAATTGGTATGTGGTATATGCCGGATCGATCATTTTAATAAAGGAGTTTTTTCTTGACTTTGTGTTAAAATTCTATGTCCTTTGTTTTAATACCAATATTCACATTACTTTTTCTGTAAATATATCTCATGGTTTTGATAATTTCAGGTATGTATGGCAATGAACCACAATAAGTGACCTCACCTCTTCAGTGCTCGTCATTACTGCATTATTTGATTTTTTTGGTTCCCTTTTTTTAATTAAGATATTAATCATATGGTGATCCTGATATCCATTTTAGGCTGAAATGTCCTTTATCCATTGAAATTCATTGCAAAGTGCTTTTTTGTTTTATGAATGAGTATATGCTTGTCGTACAAAGGCTCTCTCTAAGAGCGGCAAGTTTATATGTCATTGGATGGTAGGAATCAGCAGGAATAATCGATGGTAAGTAAGTTGGTTTTTGGTGGACTTAAAGTTTGATGCCATTTTTATCTTTTGTAATAATATGACAAGGTACAGTATTTTTTCATCTTTTTCCATTTCTACTGTTAAGTTTATCGAAGGATAGCAGTTTGTATATGCTTTAATGAAATATTGTAACTCATTTATTTGGTGCTGCCAAAAGATTAGTATGGCATCCACATACCTAACAAAGACGGCTGGGATTTTTATAATTTTGTCCAACATTATCCTGTTTTCTATGTCCTGTAGAATTTGCTAGAATTCCAGAAATGTCCTGTAGAATGCGCTAGAATTCCAGAAATCAGAGAACCCATGGGTGCTCCTTGGAGCTGTCTGTGGATTTTCCTTGGAATTTGAAATAGTTGTTATTCATGACAAATTTCAAACTTGATATAAAGTCCTCTATTTCTGTCCTGGGTATCTTATGTTGTGACTGTTTTATGTCTATTAAGTCTATAGCAGTATCTGTAGGAGTGTTTGGCATATATAGATGCAATGTCAAAGCTTGCCATTTTTATATTTGATACATTATTTGTATGTTTAACTATGTTAATAACTTCCTCTGCATTGGTGACTGAATTTATGGGCAGAAAAGAAAAGTTTTGGATATTGATACAGAACTCTTTCAAGATTAATAGTAGAAGCTGTGTTTTTGGCAACTATTGGTCTAATTGGTTGGTTTAATTTATGGGTCTTTAATTTTTCTAATATGATAGGTATATTTGTACCAACTGGATGATATGCAGCTCTCTGAATTATTTCAGGTAGAAGACTGTGATTCTTGAATGTAGTCAGTTTCTTAATAATTTTATCTGTGGGGTGTTTACTTATATCCTCAGTCTTTAAATCTTCAATAGCTATAAGCATTTTATCAGAATAGTCTGATTTATTAAGTATAATAAACTGTTTTGACTTATCTGCCTTAATAATATTGCCATTGGGATTGCCTCTCAATTCTAATGAGGCCTCTCTCTCTCATGTGTAATGCGTTCAGGTCTTTTATTATTGTTATTCATCATGATTTTGCAAATGGTTCAGTTCGTTTTATATCTTGTTAAATCTTGTTGGGGGTTTGGGCAACTTCCGTATTATTTTTTCAAGTTTAGGAATAATAACCTCCATCTTGCCAACTCTGAGGGGAGAGGCAAATTTACAATTTCTATTTAAATCTTTCACCTGTAAAGCGGTAAGCTCGGTATTAGAGTTATTTATATATGTAGGTCTACAGGACATAGAAAACAGGATAACGTTGGACAGAAATATAAAAATCCCAGCCGTCTTTGTTAGGTACGTGGATGACATACTAATCTTTTGGCAGCACCACATAAATGAGTTACAATATTTCATTAAAGCATATACAAACTGCTATCCTTTGATAAACTTAACAGTAGAAATGGAAAAAGATGAAAAAAAAAATCGTACCTTGTCATATTATTTACAAAAGATAAAAATGGCAGTAAATATCAAGTCTACCTTAAACCAACTTACTTACCGTCGATTATTCCTGCTGATTCTTACCATCCAATGACATATAAATTTGCCACTTTTAGAGAGAGCCTTTGTATGACAAGCATATACTCCTTCATCAAACAAAAAAGCACTTTGCAATGAATTTCAATGGATAAAGGACATTTCAGCCTAAAATGGATATCAGGACCCCCATATGATTAATAACTTAATTAAAAAAAGGAACCAAAAAAGATCAAATAATGCAGTAATGATGACCACTGAAGAGGTCACTTATTGTGGTTCATTGCCATACATACCTGAAATTATCAATACCATGAGACATATTTACAGAAAAGTTAATATGAATATCAGTATTTAAACAAAAGACATAGAATTTTAACACAAAGTCAAAAAGAAACCCTTTATTAAAATGATCCAGCATATGTCATGATAATTAACACAGCAATCAGACAACACCGAATTGACTGTAATTACTGTTTCAGATACTTGCAAATTCACCGTTGTGGGTGGTGCAACGGATAGTGCGCTCGAATGGTAATCGGGTGATGCGAGTTCAGTTTTCGCTCCACTGCGATGAAATGTTAAAGTTTTCTGATGTGATTTTATTCACGTGTGAAACAGTAATTACAGTTAATTCAGCATTGTCTGATTGTTGTGTTAATTATCATGATGTATTTACCACATATTTTGAGAAGAATATATCGTCAGCTCTGAATGATCCAGCATATACCGCATACTAATTATTGATAAAAATTGTAGTAATCCCGTGTCATACATCGGAAATACCAAGCGTAATCTAGGGATTTGATTAAATGATCATATCAGAAACTGGAATAAACTTGAAAATAAAAAAGTGCACTAATTGATAACTGCGTGCTATACAATGCTAACCCTAATTGGGTTGATATAACAATTTTGGTGCAATATAAAACATAAATAGAAAATTTGATTGCAGAACCTATATGTGTAAACAAGTTTTTGGATTGCACCTGTAAGAACAACAGTCCCATAATTTTACCATACGCATGGAAACACCTTATAGAAAATGAAAAATTGGTTTAAAAAAAGAAAAACTAAAAGAAGAAATGCAAGATCTTTATTGCTGGGGTGTCCAATAGATGGCGTTTGACACACTTACCTGAATATGACGTCCTTTGGGGATGTGTACATGGATGCGGCATGTTGCATGACGTATACTCGACTCGACCGTGGATTTACCTTGACCAGAGTTCTGGATCATTCTATGCATGAAGGTGCCTGTGAAAAGCAGGTGAAACATGTCTCAGGATAATTGAACATCTGCTTGTTTCATGTATAGTGCAAATTGAGGAGTTGCTTATTCTGATTATGATTCTCATCAAAGCTTCTGGATATTTTTTATCTTATCATTGTTATTTTACTACTTCATCAAATGGTAATTTTTAACTTTGGTTCACTACATTTTTACCCTCTTCAAGTTTTTAAACTTTTCGTTAGCTTTTACTTCTGGTCCTTCAAACCTTGATTCTATGTAGAAGACTACTCCACCAGTGCCTCACGAATAGGCTCAACAAGGTATATGAATGGAAATGTAGCATGTTATTTTTACTCACACTGTGCAGAACATAGTAGTAACTCCTCCTGCAGCTTAAAATTTAAATGTGTTGAACAGAATTTTACAAAGTATGGTTGTTAATGACCATCACTTTTACATATTAGTTGCTGATGGTAGTCATTGAACCCCTTCCCCTCTTCCTTCCCTAAAAGCTATTTCTCCCTTGGTATCAGAGAACATCCTGCTGATGGTGAAATTTTTTATGCAGCAGGTCATGTAGTAAATGCTAAGAAAGTTGCTTTTTTTCAATTTTTGTTAAAAATTTGTATTGATGTGCTTCTGATTTAGCAAATAGTGACAAATCAGTTTCTTGTATACAGTTATTGAATTATTTCATTTTTATATGTGTTGCCTGTCAAGTCTCCTCAAATACAAAGGAGTAACAATTGTAACTACAGTCCAATATTCACTGCATCCATCACACTGGTTATTCTTACATAATTCAGAATAAGCTATTGTCTGTTGGTATAACCATTCTACTCAGTGACCTTCTTTGTAAGTGTTGATTATTATGCGCTGTGGATTGCATGTAGCTTCTAGAAGAGAGTGTAGACATTTTCCTTTTAAGCAATGTGGTTAATGCCAATTCATCCACAGTGAATAACTATTTATAATAGCTGTGTTTCTGTATCAGTTTTCGAAGACAGTTTGACCATTTGCAACATAACCATTTCAGATTTTCCAGATAAATTCATCCACTCCTGAGTAGTCACATTATTTTAATGCACTGTGAACATGTCTTATTTGTGAAAATTTCTGTTAGAAAAATGAAATTCAGGAAATCCAGAAATACCTTTTGCATTTGTACTTAATATTTCGAGTAGTGCATACTTTTGCTGTATCATGCTGCTATGCAAATGAACTGTGAAGTTAACCTTTATAATAGTAAATTATGCACAATTAATGACGTAAAACGCTATGCCATTATGGCTTCTATTGTGTTGAGTCAGTGTCATGGGAATAACTGTGGTACCAAGAATGTCCATTAGTGGCATATTAAAAATATTTATTTTTATGTGTTCTCCTCTTAAGTAAATTCATCTATATTTTTTATTATTTATGCTTCAAATTATTGAGTTCAGTATATGACATTTTCATTGACTTAAAAAATAGAAATATTGCGTGCCTTATAGGGCCTGAAATTACAAAAATAACACTTATTTATTCTATGAATAAATAAGTGTTATTTGAGTTATTTCTATGAATAAAACTCATGTTGAATACTGGCTTTCTGGTGTATTAAATTAAACAACTAATAAACTTTCATATGGGTATATATTACAAAATTCTATAAAAAAGCTGTTGAATACAAATAAATTTTTGTATTTGAATTCCTATCATCTGTATTCTATTAAGAAAAATGTGACAAGTCAGTTTTTAGAAAAAATAAATAAAGTAGTATCTGCAGCAGAGATTAAAGAAGCCCTCAAAGAAGAACTTAAAGACATCCTTACAGAAAATAACTATCCTAAAACTTTAATTGAAAAACTTCTAAATATTTCAGTTAAGAAGATCACACAACAGCAACAAATAAAATTCACTAGAAGAATTACTTATCACAAAGGTTTATTCGAATTATTAAAGATAATTAGTGAGAAATATAATGTAAGACTAGCTCCAAGTATAGAGAACAAAGTTAAAAAAATTCCCAAAGATAGTTCAAAGAAAAGATATTTCAAAGATGCAAGGAATAGTCTATGAAGTAAAATGCTGTTGTGGACTATCTTACATAGGAGAGACAGGTCGCAGACTAGAAACTCGAATAGCAGAACATAAAGCAACTGTAAAAAATTGCTTCAACAAGACAGATTTAGATAGACATGTTGGAGAAACTGGTCACAACATGGACTGGAATTCCCTTAAAGTCATCAATTTTCAAAGTAACTTTCAAAAAGAAAATTAAAAAGAGGAATAGAAATTGAGAAGAATCAGAATTCCATCATCAAGGACGGACTGAAGAGGTTTGTCCCTACCTAACATCTGGCAAGATTTGGTAAAAAATAACCGTAACCATCAAGGTTAACCATAACTGTGAAAGTGACAGAGAATAAGTGACAACAAGAGATTTCCTGATGAAGGAGAAAAGTATCTCCGAAAATTTGCAATTTAAAATAAATAATTTCTAATGAAAACCACATTAGAAGTTTAAGTGTTTATCTTAAAGTTAGTTGTTTGTGTTAACATAGCTGATGGCCCTCCATTGATATTTATTTTGAAGAATAAATCAAATTGCATTTTTACAATTGGAAGTAGTAATTTATTCCAAAATCATTTGTTGTACATGTGAAAATAAAGGTGTGTGTGTGTGTTTTCATTTAATTGGCTCCTTAGTTGTGTTTAATATAAATAATTACTATTGATTAATTTTTGTGAATACACAAATTAAACAGACTCACAAAGAGTGAAGAAACTAAAAACTTTTCATTTATTTTTAGTTGAATGTTCTATTAATGAAGAATGTAAAGACGGTGAAGTCTGTGAGAAAAATAAATGTATTGGTAAGTATTATTTTTAAAGAGTAGCCATTTTAATAATATTTCATATTTTGCCAACTTCCAACATGAAGGAAATCTTTTTTCAACATGTTTGATCACCTTCATTTAAAGTAAACAGGGTTCCCACGCCACCTGGAAAACCGGGAAAACCGGGAATTCTCAGGGAATTTGAAAATTGTTCCAAAAATCAGGGAAAACTCAGGGAAAATCGTGTTTTTCCGTAAAAATCAGGGAATTTCTTATCAGGGAACTGAAAAGTCAGGGAATTTTTATTTTGGCAAAAAAATATTTTCTTTCAGACTTTTGTAGAATATATTTCTGTATTGCTAAGTTTTAAAATAATTCCGAGTTGTTTTATACTTCGAGGCAACCCACCACCGATTAAAGTGCAGCTGTGCTGGGGAGTGCGTCTCTTGCGGTTTCCCCCATCTCCAGATGCTCTAAACTACAAGCGAACAAACGGACACGTCAAAGCGTGAGAGAAAGCCATTAATCACACCCCATTTCGCAGGCTCTTATCTGCTGCGTTCGCGCAGAGGCAGTCACTTGTTCCTAAGTAGGTGTCCTGGTTCTCTGTGTAGACTGGGAAAAATTATGAAAAAGCTATTTCCTCAAGTTTTTAAATAACCGACTGAAATTTTTACAGTGAGCAAGATATATGAAAATAACGTTCCATTTTAAATTTCGCCGAAATTCATCGGAAACTTTAGAAGTTGCGCTTTTTTTTTCTTTCCCCTTTCCTTTTGCATGTTTCACTTGTGTTTTATCAAACCGTACAAAAACATTTTATTTTTGCCGGATGTTGGTTATCCTAATAAGATTCGTTGTTTTACGGCCGGAAAGAGATTTTTCTTGATTCTGTCTTATTTCTATTTCATAATGCATGAAGAAATTAATTTATAGCTATTTTTGGCGATATTCCGATTACTGCAAGAGCTGGCTGGTTGCGAAAAATAGGGTAGTCCGACGCCCGGAACCATAGATTTTCACATCTGGGTCATTCCACGCAAAATCGTCAGATATTGAAATAATTTTCCACCAACACATCTCTGATTCTTACAGGTAGCTGCTTTCCAAATTATAAAAAAAAACCCTAAAAGTTTAAACTTTTTTTTTTGTTTCTGATAGATTAGAAGATATTATTTTTGAATTTTGTGCATAATGGAACCGTTTTCCGTAAAAACGCAAATATCTCCGTTATTTAGAATAAGAAATATAAAATTCATCATTCTCTCGTAATTTTTCCTAAGGTTTCAGCTTATACATAGGGAAAAAAATTTTGCGAGAACAAAAGTTAGACGGGGTAGAAATTTTCTTGTAATCGTAAATTCTTTTTCTTGCGTTGCTGCACCTCACAAGAGTTGCATAAATTATTCATTTCACATCTTTACCCTCACATTGCCGAAAAAAAAATATAAAAAATCTACCTAGTTACTACTGATTTAAATGTTTGCCGTACTTGCTCTATTGGTTTCAAGTTTGTCAGTGCAGGCGCTAAAGCTTCTGTCTCCGTTTTGGATGACGTTATTTGTGGGGAGTTACTGCAAATGACCTGAGTGGGCTCAGACCTTTCTCGCACTTTGCCTGATCAACATCGCACAAAAATGTTTTGCCCTTCGTAAAGATATTGTTAAGTATAAACATGCCACTCGCCACAGGATGAAAAATTATGTTGAAAAAAAAAGTGTTAGGAGGATTTTTATGAGCACACATGCACACAAAACTTCCTCTAATTGTTTCCCGTACAAGTAATTTGACGTAGCGTGGAAATGAACTGTGACCTGCGAGAAAAGTTCAGTACTAATGTTTGTGTCACAAACGTAGCCAATCAATTTTAAGACTTCCGCATTTTGGAAGTACTTGTATGAATTGTAGCCTCTCAGGCAAAATGGTATTCCGTATTAACTGTTAGTTTCTCTCCACTTGTTGCTTCCATTATTTTTTCTTTATCTAGGGTTTAATTTTTTTTGTTTGCCGTTATGGCATTAGGATCTCTGTGTGCCAGCTTATTGGTTATGAAATTTAACAGCACAATGTCTAAATATCCTATGCTGCGTTATTTAGAAGCAAATAGCAGAGGTGCCAACTATTACGAATTGCCCGTAATTATTACGGTTTCGACTGTCAGATTACGGAATTAGGGGCAGGTTGGAAGAATTACGGATTTCAGTGTGTTTTGGAGAATCTCAATTTTGTATCCTTTTCGTTAAACCCTTTTAGTGCGACGCTGCCGATTTGTCGGCCTTCGATTTTGATCCGCATATTTTCCGAATCAGACTGCAGATTTCGGCGTCTCAATGATCATATCATTTATCAATCAGATCGTTTTGAAATGGAATGTCCCGCAGTGGTCTAAGCGATGGGCTCTGATCATTCGTCTGTAAGGGGTCGGGGTTGAATCCCGTTGAGGCATGGATGTTGTGTTTGTCTTAAGGCACTGGCTTTCTCCCTTCCCCGGGAGCCAGTGACCCTAAATTAGGGACGGGCGACTGCTTATAGCCCATTGAGTTGCTCACGGTGGTCGTTAAACCTCTAATCAAAAAAAAAAAAAAAAAAAAAAAAGGAATGTCCATGAATCATATCGTCAAACAGCGATATTATCGGAAGAATGGTACCGTAATTTTCTTCGTATAATCCATGGATTAACTGTTAAAAAAGTTAAAATTATAGGTTTGCGGATTATACACCGATGTTAGTACGCCGATTTAAAAAAAAAAATTACAACCTTCCGATTTAAAAAAAATATGCAGCGTGATTGTGCAGGAAGGGTGTAATAATTGGAAAAGGAACTCCCTCAGAAGAATTTTCCTCAGTTCAGGACTTTGTACGGAGCGGGGAGGAGGGGAGGAATGTCGTAACGAAAGATCGGGAAAGTTGTGGGGAGGGATGACAGGGGTCATTTTGATATCGTTGAGGAGAGCTCTGACTGTCGTGCCGGCTCTGTTTTTGGCAAAAAGCTAAAGAAGTACGCACAGCACTTGCTGCACGAACCTATGCGTTTCTCCTTTCGGATTTCATGTGCGCGACCTTGTGTCTAGTTTGCTTTCGTTGTTTTGGCGAACGTCGTTGCTGCTGTTTTCCTTCATTGCTAATCATGATGTCTCTGAAAAGGAAACGTTTTAGTTACACTGCCGAATTTAAGCTTGAAGTGGTGGACAGAATTGAGGATATAATCGTGTCACTGCGCGATAGTTTTGAGGTCAGAACACAATCGTGCAGCAACATACGGAAAGCCTCTGTGTCGCGATCTAAAACGTAAACAAATCCGTCGGTTTATTCCGCGGGAGAATTCACGGGTTTTTTATTGGCCCGCGTATAAGACGATCTCTCAACTCTGAAAGCAGGAATTCCTCCAAAACTTTCGACTTATACGCGAGTACATACGGTATTTCTACGACTTGTTCTGTATCAGCCTTTCGTCATTGGCAAGGTGTAATGCAATACTCTGGAGCTGCATCGGCGTGATCTATGGATGCCACACCCTTTATCTGTCCGGAGATATAAAACAGTTACCTTTAAAAATGAATTTCTTCATTTAATAAAATCGTTTTTTTTCCTCTCTTACTTCTTCGGACTCATTATGTGTTTCTGGAACGTGGAAAGAGCGATGTATTTATTTATTTTCTGGCGCCTCACGTATTTGGAGGATTTTCACTTTGGATATCGCTCTTTGGATTTAACTGCTATAATATATATAGCCAGTGCCGTTAATACCCACCAGATGGAGACGTCTCAGTAGCTGAGCCCATCTTTGGATTTATGATGTCAGAAGCTGATTTAAAAATACACATAGCACCGTGGATTGTTGGCCACCATGGTGTAAAGCTAACGCGCTGGGCTATATATGGAGAGATCCGTGGATTCAATTCCCCGGCGGCGGCTGAAAACAATTTTTCGGTTGCTATGTGTTTCTGGAACGTGGAAAGAGCGATGTATTTATTTATTTATGTGACCGACTTTTCTGTCGGAAATTCCACTTCTGGTTCGACATCTATGATGTGCGGATTATACGGCGATTTTTATTTCCTGAGTGTCACAGTCTGCGGATTATACGAAGGATTTTTTTTTTTTTTTAATATGAATTTCGTGGTCTGCGGATAATACGACTAAAATTACAGGTAATATGCCGTAAGTGTCATCGTAAAAGAGTTTGCGCTTGCTATCGGTTCCCCACGCACTTTTCCGTGTGACGGGAGAAAGGTGACTTTAGCCAAAACTTTTCCAGCTGCAGTTGAGGCAGTGCTGTTCACTTTGCATTGTTGGTGAATTATAAGACGTCGTACTGTCGGAAATCACTTTTTCGAGCCCCGTTCGAAGTGCAATAACGATCAACTCGTCGCAACCCGTGGTCCCGTGATGACGGATGTTTATATTTCTTGCGGACTTTCGCCGCGCGGGAGAACGAAGTGCGGTGTTTTATTACTAGAAGCTCTTCACATTATTCATTTCTTTTTCCCAAACAAACAGACACAATCGCAAAACTCCGTGAATTACGAATCCCCATCTTTTTCCAAACTCGTGTTAGCAGAGGATGATTTTATTGACAGCTTGTTCCTCAGACTAGGAGACGTGCTTTTTCCCACTGCGTTAAATTGTTTTCTAAGGTTATTTGAAGTGGCTTGTAGTGAGAGTGAAAGTTTGCCAAGTGATGGTGATGATTTTGAATCATCTGAGAGTGATATTGGCCTAGCAACATCAAGCCAAAAAAACTAGCCACCGTGCCACGCACACCTTATCTTCTTCAGAATGTGAAGATCTTCATAGTGAATATCTTCAGATCATGAAAGTTCTGAAAGTGAATGGGAGGATGTTAATAGAGAGAAGTGATGAACAACCTCAGCATCTTTTTTTTATTAACATGAAATGCAGAGGTCCAAACATGCTCCCGCAACTGATGTGGCACCTATTGCATATTTTTTACTTGTTTTTTTACCAATTTCATCCTTGGAATTATCGTTTCTGAAACAAATAAATATGCAAAGAGAGGTTTCTCCAGGAACATCAAATCTTGAGCAAGGAAATGGAAAATGTTACAAATGCTGAAATAAAGGTTTCCTTGCTTGCCTTCTAATATGAGAGTAATCAGTAGCCCATGTAGGACGAGATGATTGCCAAAGGCATATCCAGTCAAAACAAACACCAGGATTGTGTAAAATTAAAGACTCGATCAAAGCCTTTGGATAATTTTTTTGCAAAAAAGAATGAAAATAGCGTGATAAACGCTGAATTGCTGTTTACTACAATCGTTGTGGAGCATAACCTACCTATAGCAAGCTGTGATCATGCTGGTCGCTTCTTTCATGCCATGTTCTCAGACTGATATTGATGAAGCTGGATATCCTTGAGCAGATGTGGCATGGAATGAAATATCTAAGACAAAGGATTCATCTGGCCTTCCCAAGTATTCCACATTGCCTAAACTAATGTTGGTAATATTGACTATCCCTCACAGCAATTCCTCTACGTAGAGAATATTTAGTATAGTAAGGAAATACCTCACGTACTTTTGCCCAACAATGAGCACCAAAACATTAAGTGCCCTTGTTGTACAGAAAAGTAAAGCATTTTCCTCAGGTGAGCTATGTTATAAAAAGTTTTCTGAAAAAGAATATACCACTGCAAAACAAGCAACAAGGGGAGTTTTTATGTCAGCAATGACATGAGGTAAGTACAATATTGATAATTTAATTTCATATTTTTTTGTGAGGATAGTGTAAACATGCAAAGTTATTACATATTTCATGCATTAATTTCTCATGAAATACCCATTCCACGCGTTAACGGCATATGGTGATTACCGATAGGCACCTCATACAAGTATTACAGGTTACACAGTAATACAATAATATTGTCCTTAACTTTTTTAATAAAAAAATGGTGTGTTACATTACTGAAAGTTTGTGTTACATTATTGAAACATTACTGAAAAAATCCCCTATTTATTACTGATATGTTCTGCTAGAGGTTGGCACCTCTGAAATAGCATAGATTCGATGTTCTCATACCCAAGTGCAAGAACTAACTTTAGCTGAAATAATTACAATTTTGATTTTTAAATGTTAGCAGTATTTTCCCTGATTGCTAGAATTGTTGGGATGGTACTGGCACACGTTTTTCCTCAGATGCAGAAATGCTGTCATGATTTTCGTTCTCTCTCTCTTCTTTTTTTATTTTTTAATAGCTGTTTTAGTTTGCTTTGTCTTTAAAGATTCTAAGTGAATTCCAATAGAAAATACAAATTGTTAGATCGATTTGATAGAACCGCTCTAACAAAATGTTAAGAGACTCTGTCAGACACTCTCCATTTTATCATTCCCATTAGACTTCAATTTCAGCAAAAGTTTCCGTGTTCTTTAATATTTATGTAAAATAAGCACTTAAAGGATTTAAAGCTTCAGCATTGTATCATTTAACGGCAATTTATTCTCTTCAGTCACATTCTCCCAGCTTGCATTTTTAAACCTAACTAGAACTCTAAATGTTGTGAGTCGTTTAAAATGTTATTTATATACTTGTGTGCACTTAAAATACAGATAAACCAGTTATATAATTTCACCTAATCGATTGAAATATTTCATTATATGTAGAATTTAAATTAAGTCTTTGTTCACATATTCTTGAAAACATGTAAATACATGGTTTGCCACCTCGGTGGTGCAGTGGTCTAAGCTCTGGCTTCTGACTATTCGTCCAAGTGAGCCTGGATTCAAGTCCCAGATGAGGTATGGGTGGTGTGTTTATCTTACGGCACTGGCTCTCCTTCTTCGTGAAGCCAATGGTCCTAAATTAGGGATGGACGGATATAGCCCAACAAGTTGCTTATGGTAGTCGTTAAACCTGAAACAAAAAAATAAGACATGATTTTGTTAAATATTATGTAAAATTTATGCTAAATACACAAATTTTTGTAACTATAAAGTAATTAGGGAAAATGAAAGTTATTTATCCTTTATATTCCATATTTTCTGTTTATCTTTATGGACTGTATAATCGGGACGTTCATTATGTGGTGTCTTTTTTAATTCTCCCTCATATGTGAGATGAACATAACATTATCAGTATTAATTTCAGGTAAGCAATTATTTGCAATTACAGCCTGTCTAGAATTTGATAAATCTTGCTTTCAATACACATTATTCCTTAGTTCTCTAAAAATTATCAAAACTGAATTTAAAAAATTGCCTGTAGACATTACGGTTTTATTCGATTTCTGCAGATAGTTTGCTTCATATTTTGTAACGTGGAACAGCTAGGCACAGTGGCCTGGTACACTCTTGCTTGGAGAAACACATCACAAGAGAACCAATTAAACAATGGATCAAAGCCCTTTGTTGGGTGATTCTCTTTCAACATTTCTCTGAGCAGGAGCCCATTCGGTCATTAAGCTTATCTACACTGTGCTATAGAAGAAAGGAAAACAAACTATTTAACATACAGATTTTTTTCTTACATATGAACTGTTTCTACGGGAATGTATTAACAAATTGTACATGGGCAGTATACCACTTAGGTTCAGAAAAGATCATGGAATTATAATACCAAAAATAATATGCCTCATGCATTTAATTGTTATTCATAAAAAGCAGGTAATTGTATAAAGAACAGTTATTTAAAGAATTAACAAATGTATGCTTTCATAAGGAACGCAAGAATGTAAGGAAATGTAACAATTTGTCGCAATGTTATTTGACTTGCTGCTCTGGAAAAACTCTCAGAACCACCTGGAAAACCTGGAAAAGTCAGGGAATTTTTTTCTACTTTTGAGTGGGAACCCTGGTAAAGCACAGATGAAATGCAAATCTTACAGCTGAAACCTTTGTGTGGGTTATTTAGTTTCTGCTGTGATTGTCATGCAAAATTGCTTTTATTTATTCATTTATTTTAAATTCATAAATTATATTTAATGTTTTTGACATTTCAAGTTGATTTTCATTTAATAATATAGTCTTTTAAAAATGAAATGGAAAAACAAGTTTAAAACTGAAAGATGGATAACTGAAAAAAGTCTTAATTGATTATCTCTATTGTAAGATGTAGAACATTTAGTGCCTGTCTCTTCCCATTTCATAATAAAGTTTTCTGTAGAAATCCAAAGCCAGCCTTGCATTTCTGCAGAACTGTATTAGACCCTAGATAATTAAGTATATTTTTTATTTGGAAACTCTCCATTCCAACATCATTAGAATTTTTGTCAAATTTAACTGTGTACCATAGAGAGAGAGAGAAAGAGATTCTCTCTTTCTTGGTAGGTAGACAAAGAATCTCCATCCCACAATGACACTCAGCCACACAAGATTAGCTTATTTCAGCCATTAGTTGGTCATAATTTAGCTGCCATTTCTCTATCTACTATCAAAGGCTAGTTCATTGCACCAACTCACTGAGTGTAGTTTGTTGATTCTTTTTCATAGTCAGTGTTCAGCAATATTTCAATTATCAGTGTTCCACATTTTAACTATCTATATACAACTATTTGATCAACAGTACTGTGCTGTGTAACTGGCATTTACCTTAAAATATATATTATTTAGACTTCACATGTGTGTTCTAGTGTTACTTGAGCACTTGAATACACAACAACATTTGGCAGATGCAAAATCATACCTAGACTGAACTGTAGCATAACTGCTAGTAATGTTGCCTTATTAATTATTCACTGACTTCCACTTTAGGATTAGTATACTTGGCATATTCTAAATGGACAAATATACAGTACTATTCAGATAAGTTAATCATGCTGTGCAAGACATTATACTGTAATTTAACTGCCTACAGATTGCTTACTGATGGCTAGCATACCATAATAGAAAACTCAACCTCAACCGCATTTCACTTGACTAATGACTGTAGCTTTCCAGCAAAATCATTCAGTTGATGTTAATTCTACAACATTGTGGGCATGTATGCTCATGCAGTAACACTCACCAGCTGTTAAGCTGCATGCCATAATGGACCAGAACCAGGGTTGCAGTCAGGGGCTGGTGCTGCCGGGCCACCTTTCTTCAAGGTCTGGCAGCACCAGGCTACTTTTTACGTAACTGAATCAGACTTTTTAAAATTAACTGTGTTTTTATTCGATCATTGTCCATCGAAATCTGCATTTTTTTAACACAAATAATTTTAATCGAGGTCTCTCTCTCTCTCTCTCTCTCTCTCTCTCTCTCTCTCTCTCTCTCTCTCTCTCTCTCTCTCTCTCTCTCTCTCTCTCTCTCTCTCTCTCTCTCTCTCTCTCTCTCTCTCTCTCTCTCTCTCTCTCTCTCTCTCTCTCTCTCTCTCTCTCTCTCTCTCTCTCATTCATTCATGGTGACTATGCACAAATCCATAGATCTTTTGTTTACTGAAACCACCTCAGAAATAGCCAGTGAAGTGGGTGCCAGATGGTATATATAAATACAGGGTGCCCAAGAATTATTGGACACATTGCAAAATTACGTACAAAAAAAACCTATGAGCATTGTCTGTTTTTCTATGTCACATAATACTAACACGGTTTCTATATTTTTGTTTTGCAGAATTGTTATTCCCAGAATCCGATAGATGGCGCTAGATGTGGCCTGATAAGAAATGTATGAGAAATGCGCAATCAGTAGTCATGTCATCCATACAGCAGAAGGTGATGTGTGTGTTATGGCTTGCGGCATTAAAGTCTATCATTAAAGTTAAAAGACGGTACAGTTTAGAGTATGGTTGTAATCCTCTGTCAACGAATTCAGTTAAGCTGTGGATGAAACAGTTTAAAAAAACTGACAATGTGGAACATCTTGGAGGAGCTGGTAGGCCTAGCATCAGCGGTGAGACGGTTGACCAAGTTAATGAAAGTTTCCGACGAAGCCCCAGGAAATCTGTTCGTAAAGCAAGCAGAGAACTGTGCATTCCAAAATAGACAGTTCATGATATCTTGCACAAGAAATTAAAGTTTCATACTTATAAAATTCAAATAGTGTAAAAGATGCATGTAAATGATCGCACTCTGTGATACAATTTCGCTGTGGATATGCTGAATTGAGTGGAAAACAACGAAAACTTTCTCAGTACTGTAATTTTTAGTGATGAACCCACATTTCATGTATCAGGTATTGTAAATCGTCACAACTGTAGGATATGGGGCAGTGAACCGCCTCATGCTGCTATTGAACTGGAACGTGATTCTCCAAAAGTTAATGTGTGGTGCGCCCTATCAAAAAGAGAAGTGATTGGCCCTTTCGTCTTCTGCGAAAAACCATAAATGGTGACGTTTACTTGTATATGCTAGGAAATTTCGCTATACCCCAGATCAAAAGATATGACGTCATTTTCCAACAAGACGGCGCACCTCCGCAATGGTTAACATGTGTACGTAAGTGCCTAAACGAGCATTTCCCCAACAGGTGGATTGGGCGTGGTGGTCCCATTCCGTGGCCTCCTCGCTCTCTAGATCTGACGCCATTGGATTATTTCATGTAGGGTTACGTGAAGGATCATGTCTGTCAGATGCCTTGTACTGATTTGCTGGAACTGAAGCAGCGTATCACAGCTGCTGTTAATTCCATAATTCCTCAGATGCTTGCCAATACATGGCATGAAAGCGAGTATCGCTTGGACGTATTACGAGCAACCAAGGGATCTCACATCGAAATTTATTAACTTGTGTAGTTACATTGTAAGTTAGTTCAGTCAGTTTCTTTCTGTCTGTTTAATGTTTTGTTTTATATAATTTTGTAATATGTCCAATAATTCTCAGACACTCTGTATATTCGATTTCAAAGATTTTTGCAGGCCCCCTTCCCTCCCGCATACCTGCCGGAGTTGATAACACCTAGGGTCGGTCTTCAGAATGCCAGGCTATGTTTGTTTTAGGACTACATTACTGACCAGAACACTTGCTCACAATTTGCAATTTAGAAATATTATTTTAGCTGCTGATTTTCTAGTAGACTGCAATTTGAACACCGATTGGCAATTATTTGTTCGGCTGTTGATATTTCTTTTTCATAGCCTTCTGCTGCCTAAAATTGAGTTGACACTAAATAGTGATTACAGACAAATACACTATCTACCAACAAGTAATTGGACACCTGTGATAGTAAAGGAAAACGAAGTTTATTCACCTTCAATAGTTGGTGGAGCCTCCACGAGCGGCGATTACAGCTGCGACCCTCCGGGGCATATTTTCAACCAGGCGTTGTACGACGGCTAGTGGTATTTTCTTCCACTCGGCTTGGAGAAGACAGGTCAGTTCCTTCACCAATTTCAGATGGTGGGGTACCCCTTAAGTCAACGCTCCAACTCGTCCCAGAGGTGCTCGATAGGGTTAAGGTCCGGGCTCTGCGCAGGCCAGTCGATTCGATTAACCCCATTGTCACCATACCAAGCCATGGTGGGCCTCGCAACATGACAGGTGGCATTGTCATCCTGAAAGTAACATGGGTCCACCCCGTAAAACTGCCACAACGTAGGAAGCGCATGGTCATCCAAAATGGTGCAGTAGGTCTCGGCGTTGAGTCTACCAGGAATTGCGACCAAGGGTCCCACGCCATACCAGGAGAAACACCCCCATAGCATAATTCCACCGCCGCCGAACTTCACAGTTGGCAGGAGGCATTCTCCAGGCAGACGCCAAACCCAGATCCTGCCATCCGAGCGGTAGAGGGTGAACCTTGATTCGTCGCTCCAGAAAACCTATTTCCACTGTTCAACGGTCCACTGTTGATGTTCTTTGCACCACGTTAGCCGAGCAGCGCTATTGGACTTGGTGATCAAAGGCTTGTGGGCGGCAGCACGTCCATGATAACCGAGCAGATGGGCTTCCTTACAGATGGTATTCATCGAAAGAACACTCCCGGATGCCTGTTGAAACTCCTCGCAGATGTGGCCCATCGATTTGGTGCGGTTCTTCCAAATTTCTCTGGCCAGCACCCGTCGGTCTCTAACTCCCAGTTTTGTGGGTCTGCCGGGTCGGGGCACATTCAGACAATCACCTCTAATCTTCCACTTGCCAATTACGTAGACCACTGTCGATTTTAGGTACTTCAACTCGCTGGATATGTCACGTATGGATCGGCTATTTCTGTGTTACCTGACGATTACACCTTTCTCGAAATCAGAGCGCTCCAAACTGTGTGGCATCTTGCCTGCGACTGGTTGCGTTGTTGTTTCCCACACAATATTTAACGGCGGCTGCCGTGACGTGTATCAGGACCGCAGATATCGTCGATTGCAGAGGTGCCCAATTACTTGTTGGTAGATAGTGTATATGAACACAAGGAAAACAAGAAAGATGACATCAAATTTTTTATCATAATATTTGCACCTTAAAGGTATTAAACTCCAGCAAAGTACGATATTTACGTGCAATTAATTAATGACATATCATTAAATGGCCAATCACTTACCGGAAAGTTCTTGGCCACTTTTTTCCTTACACTTCAAGCACGTCAATTACGAGCATGTCTTTTTAATTCTTTCTGATGCAAATTAAATTTATCAAAGTTATTCAAAGTCAAAGCAACCAGTTATTAAAAAAACAACCGTATTTCTATAAAACATTCAGAAATAAAAACAGCTACTTCCGCCATTGGCTGAAAAGTATGTTATGAAAATTAACAAATGGCACACAAAATGTTTCTCATAGTAGAAGGAGGGTAATGGGTACAAACAGATTTCCAAATCAAAAGAAATATAGAAGAAAACATGAAATAACTATGCCTTCTAGCGGAAAAATAATGGAAAATCATAATGGAAAAACTTGGAAATATTCTAGTTGGATAATGCTTACCTAGGCATTCCATTTCTAGCGATGATTCACATTTCTCGCACGCTTTCTGGTCTTCGTTAAAGTTATTGTCCTATTGTCCATTGTATGTGAAACAATCATTCACATCCACCACACTGTTCACTTTGGGTAGAGTCAGTAGGTCTTCACTTTCGGATTCAAAAACAACAACTCTTTATCGTTATTAATGCTCTAAATTTTTCGCCCAGTCTTTGGGCTTCTTCAGGAGCGTGGCGACTTTTCCACCGATGTTCATGGTGTACTTCTCGCCAATAGAGTCCGATACCCCATGTTGCCATTTCTCAGATACGCTGTATTAGATACGTTTCTTGACCAAACCTAGCTGCACCATCGATGTTTCACTAATTATATCATCATCATCATCATTGTCAACCATTATCAATCCACTGCTGGACGAAGGTCTCCCCAAGTTTCCTCCACAACGGTCTGTCTTGTGCCAGTCTCATCTAAATAATAAAGGTAAGCAGCACTTGAAGATAATTATGGGAGATTTCAATGCAAAAATAGGGCAACAGCAACAGAATGAAACTTCAGTAGGTAAATTCGGTCACGGCAACAGAAACCAGCGTGGAAATACTCTCGTTGAGTTTGCAGAGGCAGAAGGGTTTTTCATCTTGAACTTCTTTTTCAAGAAAAAGCCACACAGGAAATGGACATGGAGACATCCAAATGGGACAACAAGTGAAATTGATTTTATTATGTGTAACAAAACATTAGTCATAGAAGACTGCAGTGTGCCAAACAAGTTCAACACAGGTAGTGACCATAGATTGGTGAAATGTAAGATGCACCTCAACACTAAACTTGAACGTGGCAGGCTCATAAGACAAACAAAATCTATTGACATAACCAACCTTAAAAAGCACCATAATATCTTGAAGTTGGAACTTAAAAACAGATTCTCTGCTTTAGAAGGCCTAACATCGGAAGAAGTGGATATTTCTGAAGTTAACAGAAAAGTAACCAAAGCTCTTATGGAAACAGCAACAAAATTAGCTGGGTCTAAGAACAAGTTGCATGTGAACAAATTATCAGGAAAAACCAAAATGTTGATGCAAAAAAGAAGAGAGATGAGGACAACTAAAGAAGATGTGACTTCCAAAGTGGAATATATAGAGCTATGCAAGACAGTACGAAAAAGTATCACTGAAGACGTAAGGAAATTCAACTGTGAACTAGTGAGGAAAGCAATTGAAAACAACCAAAGCCTAAAGATAGCAAAGGGACGTCTCAGTAAGGGAAGAAAACAGATTATGGCACTGAGAAAAGATGGTTCTGTAACAAGAAATAGAGGCGAAAATTTTGACAAGAGTGAAAGTTTTGAAGATGACAATCCGATTTTTGGCGTAAATGTGACAGGGGTGGTAAGTCAGATAATATACGAAAACTTGAAATTTTTTTTTCATCGTCCTGGAGCGGGATTCGAACCTACGTCTCCCAGAAAACGCCTGGGTATGCTAACCACTACACCACCCAGAACGACCAAGTTTCAAGTTTCCGATCAATTTGAATTTAACCATCACAGGATTCGCTAGTCGAAGCAACCGGCATTCATGTTTAGCAAATCTGGAGGTTAAGAATCTTATCCCGTGTTTGCCCGGAGAAGCAGATAAATCATGAAAGAAATATGGGATTACGCCATATAATACAAATTTTGAAGATGGCAATCCGATTTTTGGCGTAAATGTGACAGGGATGGTAAGTCAGATAATATACGAAAACTTGAAAATTTTCATCGTCCTGGTGCGGGACTCGAACCCGCGTCTCTCACTGATGGTTTAATTCAAATTGATTGGAAACTTGAAACTTGGTCGTTCTGGGTGGTGTAGTGGTTAGCATACTCGGGCGTTTTCTGGGAGACGCTAATTCGAGTCCCGCTCCAGGACGATGAAAAAAAAATTTCAAGTTTTCGTATATTATCTGACTTACCATCCCTGTCACATTTACGCCAAAAATCAGATTGTCATCTTCAAAATTTGTATTATATGGCGTAATCCCGTATTTCTTTCATGAAGAGTGAAAGATTTCTACTCCAAATTATATGAAAGGGATGATACATGTACTCCAGACATCATGAAAGGTACCAGAGTTTTTCCAGTACTCCCAGCAGAAGTTGCACATGCAATCAAGAACATGAAGCGGGGAAAAGCTCCAGGAGTAGATGGAATTACTGTAGACATCATACAAGAAGCAAGTGGAGAAATCGAAACAGTACTCGCCCAAATTTTCACTCGATGCCTTAATGAAGGGAAGATTCCTGAGGATTGGAACAATGCTACAATGATCCTGCTACATAAAAAAAGTGACATTGAGGATCTTGAGAACTACAGACCTATCAGCCTCCTATCAGTGGTTTATAAAATCTTCACTAAAGTTCTTTCACACCGCTTGAAGGTAACACTGGACATGGCTCAACCGAGAGAACAAGCTGGATACAGCACAATAGATCATATCCACGTACTGAGAGAACTAATTGAAAGAGCGAGGGAATATGAACTTCCATTGTGCATGGCTTTTATCGATTATGAAAAAGTCTTTGATTCGGTGAAACCATCAACAGTTACAATGGCTCTGAAATCCTGCAGTATTGAAGATGCATACATTAATATTATTAATAACATCTATGAAAATGCAAGTGCAAAGATTTGGCTGTTTGAAAATACAACACGCATAAAAATTGGAAATGTGCTAAATTTGACTTACAACTAGGAAGTTCAGTGAACACCTTGAAAAATCTGATTATTAACAAAAAAACTAAGAACAAAATATTAGAGGAATCGGGGTCTTATGAAATTCCCATTGCACACATACCCCCAATATCGTACATTGGAAGTGCTAAAAGCATGTTAAAAAAAGGCTGAAACAACATATATGTAACTGGCAAAAAAAGAAGCAAAAACTGCATTAGTGCAACTCTGTATTGACAACCAAACATTCCCAAAATTCGAAGAAATTAAAATGCTAAAAAGGAATAAAAAATCAGAGTGACAAATGAGAATGGAGGAATCGATCCTAATTGCGAGAAATGTGAATCATCACTAGAAATGTAATGCCTAGGTAAACATTATCCAACTAGAATATTTCCAATTTTTCTTTAAATATTGCACGTAAAATTGAATAGTAGCCTTTTCCGATCTAATTCTAAGTCGGAATATGAACTGCTAATGTGAATTCATAATGGAAAAGTTGAAAATAGGTGAAAAATATTCTTCATGGAAAAAGCTATTGTGAGGAAAACTTTTAAAATACATCTCCTGGAAGCAGAGATAGAGAGAAAAAGGTTTTGACTTTTGCACCACCTACCGGGAAATCTATGCATTATTTAAAGATGATAATGTTCCGCATCTCTATTGTAGTGAATGGCATAAAGTAAAAAAAGTTCTCAATAGCATTTTTAGAAACAGAGATATAGTTGCAAACTGAAGTACAGAAACACCACCTAGCAACAGGACTGTGAATTATAAACTCCTAAAATACCAACCTAAAGTGTTCCAGAAGGTAAATGGCATTCTGCGTTGAAGGGATTTTTTAAATCGCACAATTAGAAGCAGAAATATTAAGAAAAACAGATTAAACATTGATGCCGCTAGTGGCGAAATTATGCATAATTTTGGGAATGCACACAAAGAGTGTTCATAGTTAGTAGTATCTAACCGAAAAAAAAATTTTTTTTGGTATCGGGTTTTTAGTCACAGATATTGCTGCAAATGGAAATGTAAACTTACCCCTCTAATGGTAAACTTGTGTGTTAAGAAAAATTTTAAATTATATGAGAAACATTTCGCAACAAAAACACTCTCCAAAGAAGAAAAAAAAAAAAAAAAATTAAATCGGACCCTTACAAGCAGAGATATTGACAAAAATAAGATATACATATATGCCCCCTGGCAGAAAAACTATCCATTATTTTAAGAAGAAAGTATTCTGAAAAGATTTTCCCAGGTAAGTGGTATCAGTCCACAAAAGAATTTTTGCAATCAAGTTTTCAGAAGCTTAGATTTTGCTGCAAATGCATCAGAAGCAGAAATTAACACTTATGCCCCCTGGTGGCCAAACCATTTTTATAAAAAAAAATTAGAAATTATAATCAAAACATTTCCCATCAGGAGCTGTATCCGATGCAAGAAGAATTTTTCAAATCAGACTTTTGGAAGTAGAGATATTGTGAAAAATGCCACCATTTACCTTTATGTTCCTTAGCAGAAAATCTATGTACTACTTGAAAAAGAAACTGTGCCTAAAATAGTCTTTGTTATAAATAGCATTGAAAGGGAGAAATAATTTTTTCAATCAGATACTTAGAAGCAAATATATGGAATAAAATGCATTTGAATTCAACGTCATCTGTATTTACGCCCTCTAGCGGCAAATTTGTGCATCAGAAAAAAAAAAGACGGAATGCAAAGATCATCATTCTCACATTTTAAGCTTCCCAATGCAAAAAGAATTTTTCAAATCAGGCTGATAGTTGCAATAGTTTCAGAAATAAAGTGTCCACAGTCAGACAAACTGAAAACATAAGCTCGATTTTTTTTACGAATGATGTGCTAAAAAAATCATGCTTGTAGTACCTTCATCTACCAGTGTTACAATACTAAAATTAAATCTGAAGTGACAGCTGAAAATATCTTTCTTTAATAACAGAAAGAACAGGAATTTTCAAAAGGATTATAAACAATTCTTCAGCAGCAAGAAAACATGCATTTTTATTCACAGTGATGCATTTTTAAATGTCTAGTGATTCTTAGGGCACAAAAAGTAAATGATTAAGTACCTGAAACTATGATTTCATTTCTGGATCAAGAATCACTTGGCCTGCCTGAATTTGTCCTTACTGACTGAAAGACAAATCCTAACAAAGAGCAAAATTTTATATATTTCTATAATTGCTTTTCTTTACTTCTCAGAATATTACTGTAAACAATATTTTCAATTAAATGAATTTACTAAGTCTAAAGGGTTGGACTTTATACTGATGAAGTATTAATAAAGGAAGCATGAAAACATAAACTTTTGGATAGCACAGTGTTTCAGATGGTGATTTTACTACAGAATGATATCCATGTCTGAAGCCACCAATAAAGATGATTTAATATTTCTAGTAGATACAACAAATCTGGTTATGAAGTGAGCAATATGTCAATGAATAAAGAATGTTGTAATAGTCAATTAGGAAAACATGGCTTCATTACCAGTAAATAAATGAATACTCAAACATGTTTTAGGAACTCCAAGTAAATTACAGAACAAAGAAATTAAAAAGAAAAGCTTATTCATGCATGAAAATAAATAAATAAGTAAATGATCTGTATGTGTACACAGGTCATAAATACTAAGAAAAGAATTACAAAATGCATACCTGAAGGTGAAGTTTTACATTTGTTGTCAGTGATTTTAAAGCGGAAGGCTTTTACCTCCTGTACTTACAAAATGTGCTTTGTAATAACATTTCCCTTCATTGTTTTGCTTTTTAATTTGAAACAACTATTATAAACTGCCCAAGGAAGTTCTGCTTCAGCATTCATTCTTAGCTAGCATTTCATTAAATATGAAATTAGGAGTTAAGCTCTGTCAAAGAGAAGGTGCCAACATTTAAAGCTGTGGTATCTGAAAGAATAGCTTCACAAGAGGGTTGAACATTCACTTTGAATCCTTAGTGGGTACACAGTTTTGTGACTGTATACCTGCACCTCAGAGATATTGCTTATCCTCCTTAATACTTCCTAGTTTATGTCCCACGCATGGTCATGAACTTTAACCTAGAACTGCAAGGTTATGCATCACACTGTACAACATAAATTATGTTGAAGGTCATACTGAATTGTCAAACAATTTCCTGCTGTCATGGTAATGTTTGTGCCTCATTAAAAGAAAAGTAGTGGCAAAGGTAGCATGAAATCCCATTACAACTACTTGATTTTTGCAACAGATTACAAATAAAATTACTTTTTCATTTTTGTAGTTACAGTGTACCACAAACCAAAAAAAGTAGTGTACTACTGTAATGTTGCAAATCATAGTGCACAAATCAGATTTTTTATTTAAATTGATTTTTTGGGCTTAATCCTATCGATTAGCAGCAAAACATAAGCATTAAAACACAAGCAATTAATTGCAAAAAATTAATTAACTGGAAATTAATAACAACAAAAATAATTGTAAATTATTCATGCATTCCCAGCACTAGTCCTTGCGTTGTAAAACTTTGATAACCAACTGTTTTGTTGCATCTTGGAATAGCAGCTAGTTTTTTAACCCCTTATCTTCTCTGATTCTTGTGTAATGTCTAAAATAATTATCATTTTATTTATTTTAAAATAATGACCTGTGTTAGTATTCATAATGCAGTTACTTGACATCAATCAGTGTTACATACAGGTCAACATTTCATTACTTTCATCTTTCAGTCTTTTCTTTATTAAAAAAATGTGCATGCTACACAGAATTTTTTTTTTTTCAACTGAAGGCAAGCGATGATGCTCCATGCCACACACAGTCTCAATCCTTTAAGAAAAAGTTTCATTAACTAATCATTATGCGTTATCCTTTGTATAGTCTTACTGCAATAATTTCCTGAATCAAAAATAATGACTTTATGTTATGCAGAGTGAAAATTGAAAATGATTTTTAATCCTAAATGTTTTCTGTAGATGCATGTTCAAGTCAAGCCAACTGTGGGCACAACACTGTGTGTCAAGCTAAAAATCATGGAGCTAACTGTAGGTGCCGTGATGGTTTCCATGGTGATCCAATTGCTGGATGCCGAAGTAAGACAATAACATTTTTCTTTAAAATGATAGTTTTTTTGTTTTGGAAGACTAATTTTCCTCATTACTGGGATTTATACATGTAAAAATTTAGAATAACTTTATGAAATTTTAAACACCCAAATTTATGATTCATTCTCATTTAAAGACTTCAGTGCATGCTTTCATTGGTTTTAATACATGTCAAATCCACTGCTATTTTGTTAACAGTTGAATTTCATTAGATGTAAAGTTTAGAGTAGCTGTTGCCAAACTTTAGTTCACGAGTTAGTAGCAGCTTGTGGGTGGTTTGGTGTAGTTTAAAGGGGAAATTGTGAGCTTATTTCTGCATAACACTAAACAGAAAAAAAGTCTGTAAATACAAAATTATCCATACTATTTCCATTTCTTTTATAAACATTTAAAAACTTAAATAGAAAAGAGTCATCTTTGGAAAATGATATAATTTTAAGAACTGTTTTTCTATTTTCTCAATTTCTGCAACATAATAAATGTGTTCTTTGAAAATTCAAGTGCAGGATTAAAAACTGTATCGATTCTAATTTAAGGCACAAGAATTGATTCATGATCTTGATGCCTGTTTGCTTATTTTGCTAAATTGAAACATTTGACCTTTTCAGCAACCCATTGGTAGTTGCTGTTATCTCTGATTTTTCTGATACCATATACCATTAAGAAAATTATTTACTTTAAAGTATGTTGCCTGTTGAACTTAATCGATTAAGCTCTTTTGATAATTCAGATATCTCAAGTAATAATAAAAGACTAGAGCTTTTATCTGCAAGAAAGTAACCATAATACAACTTTCAGCCATGCCAATTTTTGACGTAATACTATATATAGGTCAGAAGCATGGTAGAGTATGATTAAATTAATTAGGTCAAAAATATTGCATGAAATTTGCCAACCAGCACCAGCTATTTTCTTTGCATTACTTCTTTCTTTATAAGTTTCTAGCTCGTTTTCAAGTCTTACATCTAAAATTCACACTCATACAATGTCAGTACATCAATAAGCAAATTATGTCATCCAATTTGGTCAAAACAATATGGAAATAACTCCTCCTGATGACGAATGAGGATTTAATGAATAAAATTGAGGTTAAATACCCAACTATCATTGCTCTTAATCTCATAAATTTGTTATTTGTTTAAATAGTTTCATCAGAGAAAACCATGATGTCACTAACTATTAAAAATATGTATGTTTTGTTTAACTTATAGAAAAAGAAGTTGATCCATTCCTTGTTTAGACGTTTATTTAACATGTATTCTGAAATATCTTTAAAAGTACAATATATGTAGTATGAGGATTACTAGGATGACATAAAAATTACTTTTTTGTCAAATTTTTGGGTTGCACACCAACCCATCATTGGCACTAACTTAAGATAGTAGATGCTGCCACTCAAGCGGTAATACCCAGCCATGATGTTCATTAATTGTGGCACTTCTAATTTTTTTTTTTTTTCAGAAACCATTCACTGTGAAACTGATATCAACTGCCCTGCTGGAGAACTATGCCAAAAAGGTGTTTGCAATGGTAAGGTTTATTAATCAATTATATAATTATCTTAACAATATGTGAAACTTCATTTTCACTTTATATTGCTTTCTCATTATTCACTATATTGTTACACTGAAATATAGGTTTCATTTGGTTTCACAGGTTAAATCCTGTTTGAATTACATCTTACATTCCATACATTTTTCTAAGTTGCTTGTATCTGTTAAACTGAATTTAAAAATTTTTACTTGCTGAATTTTTGTAACTGTGTAACACTGTGGTGATATTTAGCATTGAGTTAGGAAAAACTGCTATTCATACGGGGTTTTTCTTGAACTATTCTGTTTTTGAACTTTCTAAGTCTTTAATATTGCCAAGCTACCACTGACCCACAATATCCTCATATACCAATGATTCAATTTCAAGAAGATAACATACTTCATTTAGAGCAATTTTGATAAATTTATTTTAGACTAATAACTTAAAAAATCAGCTTTGACATTCACTAAAACTTTTGTATTACAAAAAAGTCAGTGTTTTACTATTCAATATTTTTTTGTCTATATTCCTTCTGTTATACATGGTTCTTCACTTTATAATGTGAATAGTGTAATATCTAACAGCAAACTGAATTTCGTCCATGTTTGGAAACATTTCCACTTCTTGTCCTCTAAGATTAACAGAATGATGTTCCATCCAATTTCTATATGTTAGGATACAATGTGTGTGTGTGTGCGTGTGCGCGAGAGAAAATTGTCATCATCCATCCATAGTTTGGGAGGATACACCATTTCTCAGAATAGAGGGAGTGATACTCATGATACTTTTTACTGCAGATAAATTTGTTTGGGTACGGAGAACTAACCATCGGAGAACTGGCCACACGGAGAACTGGATACATTGGAATTTCAGTGCCATAAAATTGTTCTGCATAAACAAATTTTATGTGGCTATATTCCCAACTACTTGAGCAACTATTGTTCATAAAATATATTTTTTTAATATTTCATTATCAGTAAGAAATTTAGACATTTCCATGATTTTCGGGCCAAAGACAAAGCGGAGAACTGGCCACCGGATAACTGACCACCGGAAAACTGGCCACCCGGAAAACCCGGGGAATCCAGAGAACTGGCCACAAAAATTTTAAGGGGCTGTATAAAAATTGCGTTCTGGATTGCTTCGCGGGTACGTCTCCCAAGATTGACACACATAAAATTTCCGTAATTTCTTATTTACGATATTTTTCAAGGTATATAAACTACAGCTAAACAAATTCTCTGCGAGTATGTGCAAACCCAGGAAACTTGTCAGATGGAGGGAGGGGGGCGGATGCTAAAAGCCTAAAATATGAAATATAAAGAATTTCTAGTCCGATCGAGAGATTTTCAGCATTCGCAAGCTAAAACTCAACAAATTATCTGAGGGCATGTGCCTACTCAGCAAACCTGTTTTTTTTTTTGGGGGGGGGGATACCAGAAGTGTAAATTGTAAAGAATTTCTGGTCAGATCGGGAGATTTTGAGTGTTTACAAACTACATCTAAACAAACTCTTTGCGAACATATGCTAATGCAGAAAACCTGTCGCGGGGGGGGGATTCCAAAAATGTTAAATACAAGTAATTTCTTGTCCGATCAGGAGATTTTCAGCATTTACATCCAGAAATACTTTGTCTTTGTTTTATATTTTAGATATCCCCCCCCCTCAATAGGTTACTTGAAGGCAGCACATGCCCTCAGATAATTTGTTGACTTGTAGGCTGCAAATTCTGAAAATCTCCCGATCGGACCAGAAATTCTTTATATTTTATACTTTTGGTTAAACCTCCACCCCCACCCCCACCCCATGACAGGTTTCATGAGGCAGCACATGACCTCAGATAATTAATTGCAGACTTGCAGTTTGTAAATCCTGAAATCTTTTGTTGAGTTGTAGATCATAAACATTTTTTTAAAGAATTACATTAATAATCACAATTAAGAAAATATGAAATTACGGAAACTTTGCATGACTCAGATAACCAACCTCTACGGGTCGTGGCCACAAAGCGGTCAAAAATGCAATTTTTATGCGACCCCTTAAAATTTTTGTGGCCAGTTCTCCGGTGACCACTTCTCCATTGGCCAGTTCTCTTACACCCAAATTTGTTAGGTAAATGAAAATCAAGGGAAAGCATCAAATTCTCAGGTATAATGTTTTTTATGGTTTTCTAACAAAAACTTGAATTTTATGATACTGAACAGGAACATTTTGCATCAGAAAAGCTAAAAAATGCATGAAAATTACTATGGTGCTAACAGCAATTGTGAATGAAGAAATAATTTTAAAATTAGAAATTTTAGAAGTATAGATATAGTGGCAAATATAAATGAATTGCTACACCCAGTATTATAAATCTCAGAAGGCACATGGAAAGTATTTATATAGCATGATGATGTTAAAAGAATATTCTGAATCTGACCTCTGAAAGCTGAAGCATCATCCAACAAAAAAAAAGTCAATTTTTGTCTCCTAGTGGGAAATGGTGCATCAGAAAAGCTTCAGAAAGCAAGAAAGGCTGTGATCATGGTTGCAGGTATTGGAAAAAAAAATTGCAATCAGACTTTGAGAAATGCAAGTTCAAATGTACTGTTATGTCATCTAGTAAAAAACAGTACACCTTGAAAATTGTGTGCTATGCTGATCATTTTAATCATGGCTAAATCTAGTTGCTGTTAAAAGAATTTTTCCATTCCTGCAATTTGAAATGGAGATACCATTGAACAAAAATCTAAATGAATACCACTAGCAGAGATGTTTTATATCACAAAAAAGGTTAAAAAATGCATGGAATTTTTTTATTTAACTGTAGATATTAGATACAAAAGGATTTTTTTAGATTGAACTTTCATAAACAAAGATATGTACCACATAAAAACATGCACTTGTGTTTTCTCACTGAAATATGTATTTCTGCCACTTAGTAGTAAAACTTGCATGTGCAATGCAAGAAACATAAGTTTTGTCACAATTCCTGCTATTAAATGCAAAAAGAATTTGCATTTAACAAAAATACACTTGTGCATCACAGAAATTCAGAGGTTTATGTGTCAAAGAAAGGTGACTTGATCACGCTAGTTACGTTAACTAAAACTTTTACAAAAGTTCGTAAGTTGGAAGCTTTCGACCTTATCTTAGGTCTTCATCACGCCAATGGAGGACTAAGATTGTTGCCAGATTCTACATTTGAATTTTTCCTATTTTTGTTGCCAAAACTTAGAATTGATCTCCAGATCAACGGAATGTAGAGAGGAGATTCGGAGTTGCAAGTCATTGAGTTGAAAATAATTTCTATGCTTTCACGGTAACGGAGGGCAAAACGATTGTCAAACGAAGCAATTCGTTTTGCTTCGTTCCAGTGGGGAACTGCAGATGTGTCTTCCATTGTCAAAATAGACAAGGCAGTGTTGGGATTGCCTTTCGAAACATCTTTTCTATGTTCTAAAATTCTATGGCTAATGCTCCTGTATGTGCTTCCAATGTATAAGTTATCCCCAGTAGAAGAAGAGATAGGAATGCAGTAAACTCCTGGGAGGTTCAGGCTTTCAACTTTGTCCCTATCCCTTTGTAGAAGTTTCAAGATGTTTGGGGTAGATTTAATGGCAAGATGGTAACCAAAACTTCTAAAAAGAATCTGTAACTTATAAGCATAGGAAGGATGGTAAGGAACAGAACCACAGAATTTCAGGTCTTCTTTCTTGTGAGGAAGGAGGCATTCGATTTTCGAATGGTTTTCATATTTCTTTATGAGGGAGTTGACTGTAACAGCACGGGAACCATGAGAGAGGGCTATTGTAGAAATTTTGGAGAGTTCTTCTTGAAGAGAGAGTTGGCTGTTGCAAATGATATGAGCCCTGTGGATGTAGGACTTCAATGCTGCAAGCTTGTAGAGATGCAGGGTGCAAGATTTGTAGGGAATGATGTTAGTGGCTGCAGAAGGTTTTCGATAGACGGAACGAGTAATGGAGAGATCAGCGTTTCTGCATATAGATACATCCAGGAAATCAATTTTGTGATTTACTTCCTTAGATATAGTGAGCTTAATGGAAGGAAATTTTTCTGTAATGGAGTTGATCAGTATCTGTAGCTCAGACTCGGAATGTGGCCAGCTAATGAAAATGTCGTCTACATATCTTAACCATAGGGAAGGTTGAAAAGGGTGTAGAGGAATTATGGAAACTTCAATATGTTGCATGTAGATTTCAGCAAGCAGAGGGGAAAGAGGTGAGCCCATGGGGAGACCAGATTGTTGCCTATACACAATTTTGTTGAAAACAAAACAACTATGTTGATGAATAGTGTGGAAACAATCATAAAGATCTTTGATAAGAGGACCGGGGGTTCAAAATGAAGAATCAATTTCTTCATGAGGAGCATGTAGGAATCAAAATATGGTACAGAGGGAAACAAAGATTCTACATCAAGAGTATACAGATTATCACAAGGAGGAAAGGAATTAGGAAGGTTGTGGATGAAGTTTGAAGTAGAGACAACTGTATGAGGATGGTTGGCTGCCAGGGATTTGCATTTGAGGACCAATCTCTTTTCAAGGTTTACTGCTGGAGAAAAAGAATATTCCACTAAAGGTCTGATGGGGTTACCAGCTTTATGCAGTTTCACTTGCAGTTTCACTTTTTCTCCAGCAGTAAACCTTGAAAAGAGATTGGTCCTCAAATGCAAATCCCTGGCAGCCAACCATCCTCATACAGTTGTCTCTACTTCAAACTTCATCCACAACCTTCCTAATTCCTTTCCTCCTTGTGATAATCTGTATACTCTTGATGTAGAATCTTTGTTTCCCTCTGTACCATATTTTGATTCCTACATGCTCCTCATGAAGAAATTGATTCTTCATTTTGAACCCCCCGGTCCTCTTATCAAAGATCTTTATGATTGTTTCCACACTATTCATCAACATAGTTGTTTTGTTTTCAACAAAATTGTGTATAGGCAACAATCTGGTCTCCCCATGGGCTCACCTCTTTCCCCTCTGCTTGCTGAAATCTACATGCAACATATTGAAGTTTCCATAATTCCTCTACACCCTTTTCAACCTTCCCAATAGTTAAGATATGTAGACGACATTTTCATTAGCTGGCCACATTCCGAGTCTGAGCTACAGATACTGATCAACTCCATTACAGGAAAAAATTTCCTTCCATTAAGCTCACTATATCTAAGGAAGTAAATCACAAAATTGATTTCCTGGATGTATCTATCTGCAGAAACGCTGATCTCTCCATTACTCGTTCCGTCTATCGAAAACCTTCTGCAGCCACTAACATCATTCCCTACAAATCTTGCACCCTGCATCTCTACAAGCTTGCAGCATTGAAGTCCTACATCCACAGGGCTCATATCATTTGCAACAGCCAACTCTCTCTTCAAGAAGAACTCTCCAAAATTTCTACAATAGCCCTCTCTCATGGTTTCCCTGCTGTTACAGTCAACTCCCTCATAAAGAAATATGAAAACCATTCGAAAATCGAATGCCTCCTTCCTCACAAGAAAGAAGACCTGAAATTCTGTGGTTCTGTTCCTTACCATCCTTCCTATGCTTATAAGTTACAGATTCTTTTTAGAAGTTTTGGTTACCATCTTGCCATTAAATCTACCCCAAACATCTTGAAACTTCTACAAAGGGATAGGGACAAAGTTGAAAGCCTGAACCTCCCAGGAGTTTACTGCATTCCTATCTCTTCTTCTACTGGGGATAACTTATACATTGGAAGCACATACAGGAGCATTAGCCATAGAATTTTAGAACATAGAAAAGATGTTTCGAAAGGCAATCCCAACACTGCCTTGTCTATTTTGACAATGGAAGACACATCTGCAGTTCCCCACTGGAACGAAGCAAAACGAATTGCTTCGTTTGACAATCGTTTTGCCCTCCGTTACCGTGAAAGCATAGAAATTATTTTCAACTCAATGACTTGCAACTCCGAATCTCCTCTCTACATTCCGTTGATCTGGAGATCAATTCTAAGTTTTGGCAACAAAAATAGGAAAAATTCAAATGTAGAATCTGGCAACAATCTTAGTCCTCCATTGGCGTGATGAAGACCTAAGATAAGGTCGAAAGCTTCCAACTTACGAACTTTTTGTAAAAGTTTTAGTTAACGTAACTAGCGTGATCAAGTCACCTTTCTTTGTTAATATTGTTACGTGTTTTGCCCATAATCGTCATGTTTATGTGTCATTATATAACCTTATGGTTAGCACTATCCTGAGAAAAATGAATATGTGCAGAAAATAGCACATCTATAGGTAGAGATGATATGGTGGACAAAGTAGTATCATGAGTGTGTGCATTCTTTTACTTAAATTTGCTAAAAAAAAGCAAATAGTTGAATAACTTTGATAACACTATGTAATAAATATAATTTCTGATACTTTGTTCAGAAAAAGCCAGCATTAGAGTTAGTGTTACAAGTGGTACTCAGACCTCAAAGGTATTTTGCGTTTTTATATGATTCCCTTGAACATTTAAGGTTTGGAGAAATTGTTTGTTCTTAGTTTTGAGTTTTTGACACGGTAATAACAACACAGTTATCACTCACAAAGACTAAACTGCCGTTACGGATCACAACAATGACCAGACTGGTGAGTGTTGCCAATCTCATATATTCATCTACAAATTACTCATATGAGAATACAGGAGAATATGACAACACTATATGACAGACATCAGGGCTGGAAAAGAATCAGAACTCAACTGATATCTCACATAGACTTCTTCAGTTCTGAAAATTCTGAAAGACCTTGATTTTTTAATACAATTGTAATTAATTTTTCATTCCATTTATCTCAAAGAGGTGCAAGTCTTTTTTCTTTTTCTTTTTTTCAGTTCCATGTGACAGAGATCGTGATTGTGGAACAAATGAACGATGTGAACGAGGCCGATGTATCTGTAAGTAACTAGCTTATTTGTGTGTCATGCATTTCTCATAAGTTTAAGCAAACTGAGTGTGCGCATAATTGCATGAGTAGCATTTGGTATTACAAAATTGTTTTGAACACGAGTTCATGGAGACCATAAGTGATTTGAAGAACACAGTTCTTTAGAAAAAATACAGTAATTACAAAGCTTTTTATATCTCAATATTTTTAGGCACAAAGATGCCAAAATTAACTTTCATACATCTCACCAACTCCTAAAAATGCATGAAAGTTACATCATATGGAGTGGTAAACATGCCAACATCTCCTGATTTCAACTTTTAAGCTTTACGAAGAGCTGGCTGCATGGATGAAAGTTAATTCTTGCACTTCAGTGTCATAAAATAATGAAATTCTGTGCCATCCATATGAAATGAGTTATTTTTTCATGGGTTTTCTGGAATCCTTTTCTTTACTTTAATTTTAGATCGCAGTAGGTCTTTGAACAGGAGTTTCACCCAAGTCAAGTTTAAAGGCATTTTTATACTAGATTGTTTCCTTGAATTCATGTAATATTATATTACACACAGAATTAAATTTCAAAACTTTGCCTTTTAATATTGTTTGTGAAAATCATATGACTGCACCCACACTAACCCTCCAGACTTGACATTAAATATGCAATTTTCTTTCATTTGCAACACTTATTGGTTCAATTACTTCATGTAATGCAGAATAATTTTAAACTACCCCACATTTGATAATTACTGAGTCATTATCACAACCAGATGCTTATGTTATAAAATATAAAATGAAAAACACTAAATTTTGGTGTTACTCAGATATGCAAATTATATTCAATTGAAAAATTCACTTATTTCTTATTTTTCTCTGAGTTCTTGATTTTTAGCAGGCATTTGTAACCTTTTGATGACTGAAAAAACCTGCTCTCGATGTTTTGAACCCAGTTCTTATGAGTGTTAAAACCAAAAACTGAGTGAAAAAGAATAAAATGATATTTGTAATTTAATATGAATGTAATGTCAGATGAAATTACTGATCTTGAATGGGTATTACTTATCATAAAAAAAAAAAACAGTTTGGTATACAGTTTTTGGTTGCTTTTATGCAGGTCTCCTTATTTTTTTTTTCAAAGGAAGGACATATGTGCAACATATGTTGTGGTGTGTAGGGATATTTGTATGGCATGCATACAATGTTACACTGGAGTTATCTGATGTAACTACTTTTAGTATAAAAAGAGGACCAGAAGTCTCTGAGTTTATCAGCATTATCACCAATTTTTAGCCCTGAATTTCCAAAATAAAATTTGGGTACACACATTGTTTCGTATTTCGATGGAATTTGTCGGTGCTTCCTCACCAGCACTTTTGTCATGCCATCCTTAATGTATTAGGGTAAGCAACAATCTCCCCAGTCAAACCATGATCTAATTTACAGGTAAAGGGGCTGACTCGGATTTTGTAGCATTCTGTCCATAAATACAGCTTCCTTGGGAGGTAGGTGCTCTACAACTGATCTACTTTCCACAAGGATTACTAGAATATTTTTAATATAATGATTTCCTTTTAAAATAGTTACAATTAAAATGAATGACCAAAGAATATATGTAATTCAAAACTTAAGAAGAATGAAATTATGTTTTGAAAAAAAAAATATGCAGTTAAGGGGAAAGACTGGTAACCATTTTATATAAAAATATTTTTCATTGTATTTTGTATTTTTCTTAGAATAATAGTGATTTTTCATGAAGCACACATAAGTGGTATGAATTCATGCTTGAAAAGGATATTAATTAAAATGAATATAACTTCAGAAAATGTGGGAAAGTGCTTTAGTTAATATCTAATTTTAGAGAATAAAATTATGTGAAAATTTGGCATTTAAATTTTTAAATTTCCTGTATTTTCTTAGATTTAAATTTGAGTGTGTTGGTATATTTAGTTATTTAGTCTCTTCTTTAATTTCATAACTCCAAGGTCATTTTAAGGACAAATTGAAAACATTTTAAAAGCCAAAATTTATATTTTTGAAACACTTTTAACAAAAATTGCATTCTGGATTTGTTACTATTTTAATTGTCACTTTCAAGGCTATTTCAAAATCAAAACTATATATATTTAAAACTAGCAGAATTTAATACTGTAATTATGCTTCATGCCTAAAGAAACATATTGCTATAGCATAAATGGTAAAGAAAATTGTAGCTTAAAATATTTTTGAGATTTTAGTTACCCTCCTCCCCTTAAAAATTCAGGGAATACCCAAGTGAAAATAATCTGCTATATATCAACATAACTCAACTCCATGCTGTTATACAGGTGTCAAGTAATAGTTATAAAATTTTCTAGGGGACATAAATGTAGAAAAAAACAAAAGCAGAATGGAAAAGAATAGGAATAAATGATGAAGTTGCAAAATGTTTAAGTCATATGGAAGAAATGCAAATTTGATAGTGACTTAAAAACATGTGAGCCTAAAAAATGGGCATTCCTTATTGCTTAATAGCTCAAAGTGGAAAAGATAAGAAAAGGGAACAGATTAAGAGAAGAAAATTTCCATGTCTAACACACAAATGAAATATAAATGAGCAAGATATGCTATGAGTGATATCAGCAGGACAGATGAAACCTGAAAATTTTTCATATGGAACATTTGCACTCTTGAAAATGCAGGACCTTGAAAATGTTGAGAAATAGAAGTCATCTCTCAGCAGTGAATTTGCATAACTTTGTGTGGTGATAATGAACTTAAAAGAGCTAGAGAAAAGGTAGGGAACTAGTAATATAATAGATGGGTATGAACCTGCCCAATGACAGAACTTCAGAATGGCTTGATATATATATATATATATATATATATATATATATTTTTGTATCTAACAATGAGCAAATCTTAATCAAAATCATTTGACACATACAGAAAAAGTATTTAATATTGTTTTTCCTATATGTATAAAAATAAGCAAATCATAAGGAAGAGCTTTGTTAACAAGTGGCAGCATAGTCTGTCAGTAACAGATTACTGACACTGCTGGGTCTTTGTTTGGGCTCCAAGTAATACACGAATGCTGTGTTTACCTTTCCTTCATCTTCAGTGTGGGATCTAACCATGATGGATGAATATACCCCTAGATGAGCACTTTCCTTGATCTCAGGCATTTCACTGAAAGGTTGGTTTGTACTTCATTGCAAAACCCAATGTGCCTGTGGACTTATGAAACTGAAAAACATCATGTTAAATATTTTACCCACTTATGAAAATTGTCTGTTTAGTTTTCATCTGAAATGCTGCAGGATTTGTCATTTTTTTATTCCTTCATAATAACAACTTAAGCTGAATCACATATAAATAAAAAATTAGTCAGCTGAGCAGTTAGTCCTGTGGCTAGACAGACAACCTCATAAAATGTAACTGTCCTATCACAAGATCTCCAAACTGCACCCTATTGAAATATCAAGTTCTGCTGCTTTTGTGACCAGAATCCTTTTTTTTTTTTTTCAGTATATTTGAAATAGTAAAATGTATTGTCATATATGTATGTGTTAATATACTTTCTTTTATCTTGATCAGTATACAGTTTATTAAAACACTATGTTAAGACGATTTTGAGGAAAACAATGCATATGCTACTTTTGTCATTTAATAACAGAATATTTGCATAATATTTACCTTTTTTTATTTTAATATAATGGAAACAACTTTCATTTTGCAGCTATTTGCAGATCTGATAGTGACTGTCCAGAACATCAAACCTGTAGTGTAGGCAAATGCATAATAGGTTAGTTTGTTTTTATGGCTGCCACATGTAAGTTTTTTGTATTTTTGTTGAGTTCAGTGGAATTGTGTTAATATTTTGATTAAAGTCATATTCATATGAATTCAATCTGTGTATTTGTACACATAATTACCATAATTTGTTCAAGAGTTGTTTTTCTACATGTAGTAAAATAAATCAAACTATGTGTTAATCTGGTTGTTCAGTTGTTCAATTAAAAAATTGCTGCAACATTCTTCCAATATTTGCTTAAATTAACTCTTGATTAAAGAACACTAATTCACAACATTCTGCAAATTTTCTATTAGTTTTCTTCTTTCTCCCCTCCATTTCTTACAGTAATTTTGATTAGTTTATTGCAACTAAGGATTGTCATTTTTTGACATAATAAATGTATATCAAAAGTTGATATAGTCCATCCATCTATAATGAATGTTTATCAAAATCATTTTGTCCATCTATCTATAAATATGAGAGCTACAAATCTGTAAGTCAGATTAAAAAACAAATATTTTTGTCTTTGATGGATAGAAACAATTAGAAAGAATATTCTGACATTTTTTCATTTTTCCTGATGAGTTTTCTCACTAAGTAGCATAAGTATCTTCTTGTGTTGGGTAGTATATCTTCACTTCTATAAAAGTCACATTTCAATTTTTTGTGTGTCTTGGATAATACAACTGTGCCATTGTTGGGGTGCAGTTGGCTAATTGCTAGCCTTATGTCTGTATGGTAGACACCTGTTGCCAGTTCTAATGCTGTGCTGCTGTCTATCTAGTTTGTAGTTTTCCAGGGTTTCTGCAAATGTAACATGAATGCATGGATAAAATTGGTTCTAGTCATATTGAGCTATTTTTGGGAGTTGTCCATTGATAAGGAAGGCAATAAGAAACCATCTCATTATAATCCTCATTCCCCAGTATATTCGTCACCATGACTGTGCACAATTCATGATGATGAATTGCCGATATCCCTGTCTGGATATAGCACTTGAATAATAATAAAAATGCAGCAGTGGGTAGAACTTTAATACAGTTCATGCATTTCATGATGCTCAGTTTTTCTGTTAGGTGGATGATGCAACTGTGGCTAAATCTTTGCTCACAGTGTTCTTACTCTTCATGATGTTATTTTTTTTATTACTAGATGGCATGTATATTTGTATTTGGTTTAATATCTTCACTTTTAGAAGTCTTGATTTAAAATATGCATTTTGTAATTCTGATTGAAGCTATCTATCATGCATTTTCCAGAATTTTCTGATTTGAAAATGTTCATGCTAATTAGTGTAAATTTGTGTTTATTTTGTAAAATCAGCTTCTAGGGATCAGATTTGAAAAATTTGTTTTAATAACAGATACTTGGAACCTAGGTCCGTATTACACATAATTTTCCAGTTTTCCAGCAGCACAAGCTTCCTATTAAGTGATGCGAAAAAGAGTGCATTTTTGATCAACATATTTATCTGTATTTCTAAAAGATGAATTGGAAAAATTCTTGTGGGTGACTGCTGCTGCCATACCCAAGATTGGCCATGTATTTTCTATTCTTTCTTCTTGTATAAATTTCTGCAAGGTCACATAATTACGCATCTGTAGTACATATGGTACCTCTGCTTGTGGAAGTCAGAGTGGACAGATCTTTTTTCATTAGATAGCCAGTTTCTGACTTTTCATCTGATGCAGACTTTTTTCTCTTGGTGGAATAGATACATATTTGCGTAATACCTGTAATTATATGAATGAAATTGAGAAAATTCTGTTTGCAGTTGATAGCTATGAACACGATTGAGGAGATCCATCTATTGTCTGATTTCCAGTCACACAGAGATGTTGTAGTGAAATACAAGTTTACATTTATATGTGGTCTCTTAGTATCTCCAATTTTCTAATAAAGCTGAATTCTTTTTTGCATCAGATATCTCTTAACTATGATCAAAATTGTCTGTGTACTTTCTAGTTTTTCTTATGCATAATTTTGCTGCTATGCGACAATATGTTTGAGTATGGCAAGACATAACAAAAAAAATTGTAATAGGAATGATCTAGGACAGTTTTAGGTTTTAGAAAACTACTTGCCACACCTTAATGCACCTTTGAAAGTGCACCTTTGAAACTTTCACACTTTTTGTGAAGAGAGATGGACATTAAATACAAGTTATATTTAAATGTTCCTTTATGAAAGATATTTTTGAAATATGTCTTGCATTCTTCTTTCTGTTCATATACACATTGAGATCATCTTTAGTGTTTCAGCCAATATTACATTATCAATTTTATGATGGCACTGAACTTTTTATGTACAGAAATATATTGCATCAAATTTGGTATGTATCTATTGCTTTTACTTGTCGTAAAAAGACATATCCAACCTATCTCTGGACTAAGAATTATTTCAATAAAATTCTACTTAAAACTTTAAAATAGAATTTTCTAATTACAAAATACTTATAATTCATATTAACAGTGTCAAGTGCACAACTAGCACGCACAATCTCTGCCAGTTACCTATTTATAAACATTGCTTTATTCATGCTGCAAATCATCATACAGTGAACTTGTACTAAAAAGCACCAACTTCTGCTTGAAAATATGCCTACATGGTATTGTACTAAAAATACCAACCTCCAGAAATGCAAGAGTTAGTTAGGAAGGGAAACAAGACAGAGTTAGTTTTTCTGCCATTTTTCGTGAACCTTTTGCCTCTCTTTTCAAGCAATACTTCTTTTCACAATAGGAGTGTTCATCTCTTGTTGAAATACAATAATGAAAGCTATAGCTTACAACTTAAATCATAGTGGCTTTATCCGTAATAATGTTAATCACTGGAATGCAAATGCATAGTACCAGAATGTATATGAAGTATCTAATAATTGTCATTGATATTTTAATGAGCATCAGTGGCTTCTGTTCTTCACTACATATATGTTACTATTAAGTGGTCATTTTCCAGTGTGATGTTAGCTATGGGGACCACTTCTACGTCATTTCAATGTAATTCCCAAATTTATAAGTAGGCATTGTTCTTGTACTTATAAAATAGCTTGTGAAATTAAATAAAAAATCTGTCATTCAAATTTGATGCAATGCACATTCTTTTTTAATCTACAAAGGTATTTTTTAGAAACTTTTGTTTTCCATCAACAAAAGTTTCAGCAATTGTAATATGTGATTACATTTTACTCTGCTAAAACATTTGCTTCCAATCTATGATTGCATTTTTTTCTCAGATAAAAGTATTTGTATGCATTTAATATGAGTAATATGATGTCTTTTGATTCCTACAGTGGATCGTTGCACTGGTGACAACCAGTGTGGTGATGCTCAAGCTTGTCGAGCCAGTGCCAAAGGCTACAATGATTGCATAGGTTAGTTCTTAGTGCTATTGTTTGCATGTTGCATGTACAAATATTTTACAAAAAGATACCCTAATTATAATTTAAATTTTTATAAAATGTTTTTGTTTTTTGTACCTGATACTGAGTAACAGATGGAAAGGGAGAGAGTGGAGACTTGTAGTCTGTCCACAGCTAGTGATACAACAAAGAACTCATGATCAAATTATTTACTCGCTTGAAGGTAACTCAGGTCTTTCAAGGAGATATATAAAAAAATGTGAGTTTAAAGTCATGTAGCAGAAACCTCATATTTGTTGGCATAAGATAATCTTGGAAAACAACTTGAAATGCAGTCTAAAATTCATGTTGTTTTAAAAGATGTGCATGAGTACAAACTGATATTTGAAGTGCTGCTGAAACTAATCATGGAGGACAAGGCCAGGTCATTTCAGTTTTGTTAATTTTAGAGTAGGGAATGGTGAATTAAGTGGCTCCTCTTGGGTAGTGTTCATGTAACAGCAGTAAAATGACCAAGACTGCACTGCAAACCTATAAATGTTTCATTCTCATATTATCCATCTTTAACAGCCTAAGATGAATATATGAATATGTATTAAGAAAATATTTGAGAAACTAGATCAGGTCCCAAAAAGATGCATTTTGTTTCCTATTAACAATTTCAATTCAAAAGTAGGCTAAGTTGATTTCTCTGAGTATCGAATGTAGTAAGTTAGGGCATAGTAAGTTAGAGTATAGTGGTATAAATGAATGAGGGGAAAAGCTGATTGAATATTGCATTGAGCAAACTGGTTATCTGCGATACCTTCTATGAACAGCATCTCAACACTTTATTCATAGATATTTTCTTATAATAAAACTATGAAAATCAATTTATTTACATAATGATTAAGCAACAATAACATTTGAGTGTCATTACATTTGGGAATATTTAGGTGTTGACTGTGGTATTGATAACCAGGTACTTATTATCTATCTGAAACTAAACCTGAAGATTATGAAAAAAATCTTGACTAAATGTTTTCATGTGTAAAATATTCCCAGTTAATGTTACATTGAAACAAATGGTTAGTATTAGAAGAGAAAACAGCTGAAGACCAAACAGGTCTCAGAAGAGAAATGAAGAAATATGATCTAAATTTAATCAAATTCTAAGCTTATGCTTCACCAATAGCAAATGAAACAAACTCAGTGTGCCACTTGTATTGCTTTACAAACTATGCTTAGATGTTTGATTATGCTCTGTATTATAAGTTCTGGGAAAGTAATGGGAAATATGGTATTTGTAGCACATGTAATTGAATTAATCAAACATCAACACATGATCAGGGCATGAATATAATAAATAATAAATTGGTCCTTCATAAAGACACTTTGACGTCTGTAAGTTTTCTGTTTTACACGTTATAAAGTGGGTACAGTCTGCGGCAGTGAACTAAATTATTCAATTAAGATACAATTCAGTTAAATGTCCTAAACATGTTACTTACGGAAGTGCATGTTCAGTCCCACATCGGTAGTTTATTGAGAACCTTTTGGTCAAAAGTTGTATCCTGCTTCTATATGGTCAGTTGTTAGGGTTAACTCGAGAGCCTTTTGGTCAAAAGTTGTATCCTACTTCTATGATGTCCCGTCGTTAGGGTTAACTCAGTTCTGGCTGTGTTGACTTCATATTGAGTGGGCAAAGGTTTTCAGATAACAATTAAAAATTCTTTAATTAAGAGTTACTATTTACATTATTTACATATCTTGTGCAATATTATATTCCTTTCTTGATTGGCAGTTAAGTTTCATTAAGTTCATTCTACTTGGAGCTCTACGTCATACTTGGCCATTAGGGCTATTTCGTCAATGTTGTATTCTCGTAGAATTGCCGAAGAAATCTCCAAGTTAGGTCAAGTTCATACTAGATAAAAAGCCTTAAAAAATCCAAAGTTAAAATCACTATATACATTATATACACCACCTCATCTCGTTACCATCCACTGCCCCAATCGCCACTGTCTCAATCGTCACAGTGGATGGTATGAGGCGGTGTATATAATGTATATAGTGATTTTAACTTTGGATTTTTAAGGCTTTTTATTTAGTATGAACTTGACCTAACTTGGAGATTTCTTCGGCAATTCCTACGAGAATACAACATTGACGAAATAGTCCTAATGGCCAAGTACAATGTAGAGCTCCAAGTGAAATGAGCTTAATGAAACTTAACTGCCAATCAAGAAAGGGATATAATATTGCACAAGATATGTAAATAATGTAAATAGTAACTCTTCATTCAAGAATTTTTGTCATCTGAAAACCTTTGCCCACTCAATATGAAGTCAACACAGCCAGAACCGAGTTAACCCTAACGACTGGACATCATAGAAGTAGGATACAACTTTTGACCAAAAGGCTCTCAATAAACTGCCAGTGTGGGACTGAACATGCACTTCCGTAAGTAACATTTTTAGGACTTTTAACTGAATTGTATCTTAATTGAATAATGTAATACACTGCCGCAGACTGTACCCACTTTATAACGTGTAAAACAGAAAACTTACGAACGTCAAAGCTTCTTTATGAAGAACCTTGTAGTCACGTAATGGTATGTGAACTTTATGATAGAATCACTTGAGATATATTGATAATCAATTGGTTCAAAACAGGAAAGCAATTAGTCAAAAGCTGCATCTCTTGTCTTCTGCATCTCTTTTGTAACTATGCTTAAGATATCACACGACAGGTATTAAAAGACTTGGGCTGCAGTGTCAAAACATAGAAGATAAAGAATATGACATATACTGATGACAAAAATTAAATCTGCCTCCCAAAAAGGATGTGGGAAACACTGTAAGCAATTTACAATAGTTACTACAAAACGTAGATTCTGAAGTTAAATTTACTGTTTCACACGTTATTAATTGTCCATATTTTCAAGAGGTAGCTCAGCACCGTATCATTTCATTAAAATTTGCATTTGTAGTTATAGTTGTCAGAGAATATATTTTGAACAAAACATAAATCTTACCGTGTATATTCTGATCCAGAACGAACATGAGGTTGAGTGGAAATATGGTCAGTAGTTGTACTTAGCTTACTTTGAATAATGAAAAAAATGCAGAATGGGAATGCTATTAGTCACATAATTGAACAACATCCTTTTGTTGTTAAAGTAAATGCTGACTGTAAGCAATGTTTGCAAAACAAGTGAAAAGAAAAATTTTGTTTCATTTCACCAAAGTTACAATAATTGAAAAGCTCGTGCTGATTTATACGAACATTAAAATATGATGAAATTTGAGTTAAAGAACATAAAGCTGCGAATGTTAAAGGATTTTACAATGTTTTTTTAAATTTCCTCAGTTGACATCAAAATCGCGTTATTGGTCTTAAAGAAGATACAGTTGGAGATACAGGCAGCTTGAACATCTCAAAGAAACAAAGTGTGTACATTAAGGAATATATGCACAAGAAATCACAGACGATGATGTGTATTTATTTGTAAAGAAGATATATGTACAGATGAGAAGTAAACAATGAGCAGCATGAGGGCCATAGTCAGTGAGGTAGAAGGAAAGACTGAGCCAGATGGCTGGTGCAACACCAGGCACAGGAGGCACATGTCAGAGCACGGTGAGGCGAGGAGTCCAATCAGAGATCTGGAACCAAGGCAAATTTGGTGACCAGATTGAGCTGAAGTTTAGTTCATGAGAGCGGGCGAGAGCAGACGTGTACTTTAGATGGAGCCGGGAAGTGAGGCGAGCCTGGAAGTACATGCGTAAAGTCTCACTGATATGTAGGAAAGTTAGAGGCAAAGCAGCAGTGCAAAAATGCTGGTGGAAGACAGATATGCTTTGTGAGAATAAAAATGTAGACGCAGGTAGGTGGAAGGCATGCGGGTGGAGTAACAGTCTGGAGGAGAGTGCGATAAGCATCAAAAGAGACATCAACAGTGCACATATGGTGGGCGATGGTGGATGCCAAATGCAATAGTGGAAGGAGAATTGGGTAGTGCAGATTGTGATGTATATTCTAATATAACTTTCATTTTTAGTTCCTTTTCCTATGTAAATTTGAGTTTGTTCTCCTTTATACACTGCTGGACAATTGCTAAGGACGGATCATAAACGGCTATATAGCGCATAAAAAAGTAAGTGTGGTTGGATGCCAAGTGAAATAAAATAATGTCAGAATGCCAGGACATTACAAGAAAGACAATTTATTGTGCTCTGTAATCCAGAAGGCTTTGGAACGTGTTCAAGGGACAAACAGGCCATTTTGTGCGGAATACGTAAACGTGAAAAAAATGCAATTACCGTCCGCAGGCGTTCCGGCGTAAGATGTCAATAAGGAATATGGCCACCATGGAGGGCGATGCAAGATTCCACACGTCGTGTCATGCTTTGCACAACATTATCAAGCAGCTGTTGGGGTAATTTATCCCATTCCTCTGTCAGTGCACGGATGAGGGTGTCCTTGTTTATTGGAGGGCATTGGCGACCAGCAAGACTCCTCCCCAAAGCATACCACACATTTTCAATGGGATTCAGATCTGGAGAACGTGCTGGCCATACGAGGCGTTGAATATCCTCGCTTTCAAGACACTCCTGGACAGCGACTGTTCGATGACATGTTGCGTTGTCGTCCATGAAAATGAATCTATGACCGACAGCACCACGGAACATGCAAACATGAGGTATAGCAGAACATCATTAATGTATCGTTGGCCAGTCATAGTCCCAGTTGGAAGCACATAGAGGGACGTACGGCCATTCATCATGATGCCAGCCCATACCATGACACTACATGTCGGATATCGGTCCCTTTCCTGTATGTTTGCTGGACAATATGCAGTACCACTATCACGCTAGATCAGTTGTCGTCGACAATCAGACGATAGACTGTATCTACTCTCATCTGAGAAGAGGACAGCAGACCAGTCGTTATCAGTCCAATTGCGATGTTGATGGCACCATTGCAAACGGGCGGTACGGTGACGTCTGGACAATGAGATGCACACAACAGGACGGCGGGCGTATAGTCCTCCTTCATGCAAACGTCTGGCGACAGTTTTTCGGGAGATCCGCTTGCCAGTAACAGCCATAAACTGATTTGCTACCTCACTAGCTGTGCTGCGCCGGTGTCTTTTTGTTGATAGCACTATGTACCGATCTTCTGCAGGTGTCGTACTGCGAACACGACCTCCCCCGTGACGTTTGCTACACTCTCCATTTGTTTGAAATGATTTCCAAAGGCTTGAAACAACACTGTGGCTGACGTATAACTCACTGGCAACATCTGTTATTTTTAGCCCTTCTTCAATCTTGCCAATAATACGGCCACGCGTAAAATCATCTAGGTGATGTCGGGAAGACATACTGAAGATTGCAAGTTCGTCAATTGATTATTTCCCTTTCAACTTTGCGTTTGAACAACAACGGTCAATACGCGTCAAATCCTTTATATCTCTTATCAGCGCTATGACGTCACGAACAAGTTCGGCAATCCAAAATTTGCATTCGCACAACACGTCTTACTGTATCCCGCACTTACGCTAATTTCCACATTTTCCTGCCATCCATTTTATGGTTGCTATCGTTCCTATTGTCATCCGTCCTTAGCAATTGTCCGGCAGTGTACTTCCAAACTTAACATATTATGTCTTTTCCTTCAAATGAGAATACTGTTGGCAGCATTTGAAGTGAGAGAGGAAAGTGACATATGAATGTGATAAGAATGATAGATTAAAAGGACGATACAGCAGTTGCTCATGTGTATGTGTGTGTGTGTAGACGTTCGGTCGCTAAGAATAATGTGAAGTTTACCTGCTGTGTTATATGTTGGATCTACTTAAAGATTTCTGGACCAATAAAAAGTTATCGTAAGTTGACTTCTGTTTATGTTTCATCTGGCCGTAAACTATTGCATCATATTCTTATTTAGTTTGGCATTCCTTAGTCATGGTTTAGACATAGCGCAAAACCAATCTTGCTCACGAAAAAGACATTACATTATAAGATATACATGTGCAACGTCAGCACGGTGAAAGCAGAAGGTGCAAAGAGAGAGGAGGGGACAGTCATACAGAAGCGAGTAGAAGGAACAGGGAGATATGATTGTGTGTGAAGAAAGAGACAGTAAGTAAGTATATTGAGTTCAAGAAGAAAGGCAGCGGCAGACCAGACAGCAGGAAGAGTAGCAGGAGGAACAGAGGCGATGGGCTGAGTAGGAGAAGAAGAGAGAACACATACGCAGTGATAGAGACACTTCGTGGAGAAAGCGGAGGGAGGAAGAGAGGGGCCCTGAAAGGGAAGGAAGAAATGGAGCAGGAGAGGGGCAGTGGGGACAAGAAGAAGGCCAGAAGGAGATGTGAGAAAGGGGAAGAGAGCAATAATAAAGGTGTGGAGTGAGTCATAGGCAGAGAGTGTGGCTGGAGTGGAAGGGAGAAGAGGCAAAAGCACAAAAAAGAGCTTCCAGGAGAGGTCAGGATAAACAAGGTCACTGACAGTTACTAGTCCAGCACAAAGCCAAGAAGGATAGTTGTGAAGAGGAAGGTGAGGATGATGAAGAACAGAGGAATAGAAGAGAGGTTCAGCCAGAAGCTCCAGGATGGAGGTAGGAAGGGCACGAGAGAGAGCGAAGGAAAGTAAGAGCTTCAGAGTAGATGGAAGGAAAGCGGGAAGGGATGAAAGGATAGCAATTGACACTAAAAGGTAAAAAGCTATCGCCAAAGATCTTTTTGCTACAAAGTGTGGAAGAAATATTCTTGCGAATTCGCCGTCGTGGGTGGTGCAACAGATAGCATGCTTGAACGGTAATCAGGAGATGCGGGTATGGTTTCTGCTCCATGGCGAGGAAATTTTCAAGTTTTCTGATGTGATTTGATTCACGTGTGAAACAGTAATTACAGTCAATTCAGCAATGTCTGATTGCTGTGTTAATTATCATGATCTTTTTGCTAATTTAGCACAATTATGGATGGATAAGACTCGTTTTATTCAAACAAAATTATGGTTTTAAGTACTTTCCCCATAGCCACATAAGGGTGTGATGGAGAGACCTTTAACTAAAGTAACAAAGAGAAAGGTGATGCAGTTGAAATCTGATACTATAGTGTATTACCATGTATTTATTTTCTATTTTTTAAAACCAAGAACAAATGTGTTGATCTCAAAAAAAAAAAAAAAAAAAACGGAAGAAAGGAAAGGAATATGATCTAAATTTAATCAGATTATCAAAAGAAATAAATATGTTTATATACACTGAAGAGGAGATTTTGTTTCCTAAGCAATACTGGAAGGAAAAATTCTGGGGATAAAAGGATCAAACTACACTAGCACCCAAATGGGAGCATTGGATCAGTGACTCTGTGAATATGCTAATTTTTGATGTCATACATTTAATTTGAAATCACAGCAGTTAAAGAATGTTTTCATGACAACTACATTAACTTATGAGTAACATCCATTTCTAAGTTTCCTCTTAGATTCGTGACTTTTTATAACCTGATGATTGCACTTCTTATTAAATGTTTTTTGTTGTTTTTTGTTGTTTTTTTTATGAAAATCATTCTTCAAAACTGCATCTACAGCAATTGCTTAGTAGTGCATTTTTGCTTTTCTAGAACTCTGTGACTTAGTGCTGTGTGCTTCTCGTGCTCATTGTGTTGCTCATGGCCACATATCCATCTGCAAATGTGATGAAGGTTACATTGGTGACCCTGTTGATCGTGGATGTGAACAAGGTAAATTGATTATTTATATTATGTGCTGTTATTTTTCCACTGCTTTTATTACTTTAATTAAAACTTGCTGAAGCATCTATCATTTTTCTGTATATAATTTTCAGGGGAAGTTTGTTGTTGTTGGTTGACTATATACATACACTGCTGTCTGTGAAAATTGCAACACCAAAGAAACAATCACACTATTCAAATGAAATTTATATCACTGATTCCTCATGGTACAGGAGATAACTGATTACATTTGTAGAGCTATAAAATATTTTTTTGCTTCAAAACTCAGTATCATGTGAAGCCACCTTGAGCAACAATAACAGCCTCTACATGGTGTGGCATTGAATGGATGAGGTTTTTGGTATCATCCTCGGTAATAGCCTGCCAGGCTGCTTCTATGCGAGACCAGAGTTCATTTGTGGTTATTGGCAGGGGCGCTTAATGAGCCAGTCACTTAGCTACCATGTCCCAGACTTGTTCTTCATTCAATCGGGGATATATCTTGTGAACATGCAGGCCACGGAAGAATCGGTATCTGCCATACATGGAAGATGTCTTGGACATTCTGAGCCATATGTGGCCAAGCATTGTCCTGCTGCAATATAGTGCCAGGACAACTCTGAAGGAATAATATCACCTCTGCCTCTAAAACATCCCTGATGTATCGCTGGCTGTTGAGGGTTCTCTCAATTCATATCAGACAAGATCACAAATTGAATCCAGTGGTGCCCCAAGCCAGGACGCTTGGTCTTGGGCTGGTATGACTCTGCAAGGGGCTTCTCACTATGATGTCTTCAAACATGTATGCCACCATCATGGTGCATCAAGTTGAATCATTACCCATTAGAAAACACAGCCTGTAGCCAATCATTGCACCAATGTCTGTGTTTGAGACCCTATTGCATCCTGGGGTATCTGTGGTTGAGAGTCAAAGTAATGTGCTGCAATGGGCTGCTAGCAACGAGTCCTCTGTTTGGCAGATGACATCAAACTATGCTGGAGGACAAAGTCTGAACTGTGAAAGTGCTCCATTACTGCACTAACACCATGGATGTTGCTCTGCAATTGGTCATTGCCGTGCAGTGAAGGTGTCTGTCATTCTGTGTAGTCATGTGATTTTGTGGTCCATTTCTCAGATTTCTGTGTGTCTGAGCCTCATCTGTCCATCAACACCACATTCCCTTCACTGTACTGATGTTTCATCCCGTATGAGTGCCAATTTTGCAGTAGAAAAATTCAGCTTCTCTCATGCCAACAATCCTTCCCCACTCAAAGTCTGTCAGGTATTCATAATGCAACCTTCTTCAGTGAAAAGGCACAGTGAGACACAAGAAACTCCCTTTCAACTCAATGTCAGCTCTTCACTGATTGCAACATCTCATTTGAACCAGCTCTTTATATGCAAGACTGGACAGTTCTAAGAGCTCTGCTCTGAAACCACATGTGCAATTTTCCCTGACATTTTAATTATTTGCATGTCCCAACCTGTTGCACATATCCTGTTAGTTTCAAGCTAATACCAGTAGTTCTTCATGGTGTTGCAGTTTTTACAAAAATGTAGTGTATATATCATAATGCATTATCAAATTGTTTAGTGAGCTTCTAGAGATGTTATTTTCAGTATTATCCACATCATACAATTTACTTGCTGTCATAGGTGATTTGCTATCTAGACATTTTTTCTTGTTTTTAAATTGCAATTATTTCTCTCTGAAAATTTCCATTAACCTATATATGCAGGGTGACTAGTGCCTGCAAATGAACAATATGAGTATTTAGATGTTTTTACTAGATATCAACATGGAAGCAGCCAATATGTAGTTTTACAACATTTTGTTTGAAGAATGCAAATACAGTGTAGTCATAGTATCACTTCACTGATAATTATGAAAATTATCATGTGCAAGTTGTTGATAGTGAATTAGTGTTAGCCCATTTTCCATGGAATTCATTAATGACCACAAGAAGGTCCACTTATTTCATTCTCTTCCAAATATTTTATTTTTAGTAATAAGTCTGGAAGGCTGTTTTGAACTCAGTGCAAAATTCCCTGCTTTTGGCTTAATTTGTTTATGTAAAAAGTAATATTTTTGCTTCAATACAAATCATATTAATTAGTATGGCTACTGCATAACAATCAGTAACCTTATAGCTAATCTAAGTTTCATAAAGAAATTCTGTGTTCTAGGATTATCTGAAGTATAAATTCCACGGAAGAAATATTCTTCTCTTAATCAGTGGAAGTACATCAGAATTGTTAATTTATCAATCATATATACGTGAATTGCCAGTATTTACTGTTCAACACATAACATTAATTACACAGAAAACTTGAAAATTACATCTTAACACTCAAGTGATAGGGACTTCATGGTCCTGGGTGGTGTAACGGATAGCATGCTCGGATGGAAATCAGAAGATTTGGGTTCATTTTCTGCTCCAGGGTGATGTAATTTTCAAGTTTTCTGATGTAATTAATGATGTTACGTGTTGAATAATAAATACTGGAAGTCAGGCATATCTGATTGCTAAGTTAATAATTCATTGTGTGAAGTACTGGTAAATGTTTTTAACTATTGGGAAAAATGTAAAATCCTTTAATGAAGCACAGGAGCATGACTACATTCATTCACTGTACTATTTAAGTTAACTTTTTTCATCCCCAAAATATTTCAAGATTTTTTATTTTAAGAGTGCAGTATACACTGTCTTTATCACTCTTCCTTGGACTCATATTTCATAAGGTCATAGCAAGTCATGATCAAATGATTGGGACCAGCTGAGGACAGAATGTCATTTCCACTTTTAGGCTGTATGATAAATATGAGACAATACTCTTAATGTGTGATCATTATGTAACTGATAAGTCTTTATCAGTGGTCTACATGTGTGTCAGAAGTAGCAACATAGCAGACATAGGAAAAATTGATGTGAGAGCTGGAGTTCACCAGAAATCAAAGATAAGTCCATTGCGTTTGATGTTGTATGGTTATACATATAATAACCAAGAAAGCAAGAAACCAAAACAGTTGCCATCCATGACAGCTGTGATTACCAAAAATATAATGACATTTTCTGATGACCATATACTTTTTTTCATTATTTAGATTGCAGTTAAGGAAGAGCTTTTTCCAGTTGTTAAAGATTGTGGGCTTAATTGGTTAATTAAGCCTTGAACTTTTGACCTATACTTAGCAGTTTTTCAAAAAGTTCCTGATGGTATATGACTGTTCTAGTTGTCAACTTTTTGTTTCTTTATTGATGGCTTTTTCATTTTCTTTTCTTTTACAAATATGTATTATGTTAGTGACAAATGAAATGAGGTAACTCTTTCTTCTTCCAAAATTATTTTGAACTCTACTTTATGAGAGCTTGAATTTCCCCAGGAATGCAACTGGTTAATTGTATACAGAAATATTTTGACTACGTTGGACACAATATAGTAAGTGTTGTAATCTAATAATTTATTGGAAAATAAAGTAAATCTAATAAATTTTAAAGAAAATAAAGTAAATCTAATAAATTTTAAAGAAAATAAAGTAAATCTAATAAATTTTAAAGAAAATAAAGTAAGAAATCATTCTAATAGGGAAATAAAAGTTGACTAGTAATGGCACTTACCATCAAGGACTTTTCAAAAGCTACATTGGGTAAGTCAGAAGTTCAAGATCAGACTTGTACCAGGCAAAAACGATAAAATAAAATATCTTCCCCAGTGTTAAACAGCAAGAAAATAACATCTTGTTCTAGGCATAAGTATGCAATAACTTGCAGAGTTCTAAACATAGGGAAAAGAGAAAGGCACCTATTAAAAATACAGCAAATAAAATGTTACTCGACAGATGCTTTAAAGAAACTAGACACTTCATAATTTGGGACTCACTGGAAGTAATAGCTTGTTAATAACACTTTTGCAAATGTAAAATTGAAGTACTGGAGAATGAGAAGAGAGAAAAAGCCACTGTAAATAACAACAACAATGGTTGGTCAATACACCAAGTGTGATGACACTTCTTTCAGCTAAGACTCAGATGATAGACTAGAATTTAGTCCAAAAATTCAGTGATAAAATTTTCTTCTATAAAACCCGGCAAAAAATAGTTAAGAATTTGTATTTGTATTTAAGTACTAGAAGCAGCCATGCACTTCATTATTGATACAGTGGATTGCTGTCATTTTTAGACAGGAAAGTGAATTATGTATATGCTGATGAATTAAGAGAATTAATTTTCTCAGAAACACACTGAAAAGATATAAGCTGAATTCAGTGTTAAGCTTTACATTATATCAACAGTGACATTATTATTTTTACAGTGAAAAATAGTTTTTTTTTTCCACTTTTCATTGCTTTATTGTATCATTTTTGTAATGAATAGAAACCGTATGAAAACATATATTTGTGCACTTACATGCAATGAAGTTTAAATTCTTAAGCAGTGTTAAAAATAAAAAAAAAATGACTGAAAATTACATGTGACAATCTTATCACTTCTGCAACTTCTTTAGCTTGGTGGTCATTGGTCATACATGGCCTTAAGTCATAATGCTACACTAATAAACAAGAAATAATTGATGTCACTAAAATAAATTAAAATGAAAGCTAATAATACAGAATATAGATGGTTGTGTTTTTACACTTTAAACAAAATTTACTGAATCAGTAACAGATGTTAAAATGTACCAAATTTACTTTTTGGTGTGAAATATATCTTCTCTTCAACATTTTCCCCTTTTTCATTTTTTGTCCTTTTTTTCAGTTGAATGTCTAAGAAATCAAGATTGTTCAAATCCAGAAGTATGTGAAAATTATGAATGTGTTGGTAAGAGCAATTTTTTTTCTCTTATTTCTGTGTTTTTCATTATTGTTATTATATTTTAGTGAATCCTTTCTGTGTCTCATTTTACTTGATATCTGGACTTCACTGATTTTCACATTGGCTCTATTTATAGTTTTAATAATTTTCAGGTTATTGCAAATATTTCAAAACTTGTGTTATCTTTTTTTTTTTTTTTCAAAATTTAGTCTGCAATCTAATGAAAATGATTCTTAATAGAATTTAAGGATATATACTGAAATCTTGACCAAAAATGCAATACAATTGTAAATCTTAACCAAAAATGTAATACAACATCTTGGTGATCATTTATTTGGAACATTACTGAAGTACCAGAGATTATTGTAATACATGTAGAAATAAATGATAATTTTAAACTTTTATTCATTATGAAAAGCATAAAATTCATGCCCTCATGTAAATTTACTGTAGATAGCAGGCTGCTTTTTTTATGTTTGTTTTGTAGTGACTTCTGATTTACTGGTACGATATATCATCTGCATGCAACAAACAGAAACTTGGATTTAAATATCAGGGTCATTTAGCTGCACAAGTCTTTTTTTATCTTAAAAAAATACTTCTTTGGAAGTTTAAACATAACAAAAACCCATGAAGACATAATCTCCAAATTCACTCAGGAAACTTGAAAACTGCATTGTCCTGAAGCAGGAATCAAGCCACAATGTCCCAACTTCTGTCCAAGTATGCTACTATTGCACTTCCCTGTACACTATAGTTCCATGCAGCTGAAGTGTGTTATATAGGTATCTTAACATTCAGAATATTTTTGCTAAGGTGCCATCCCTTATGTAGTAGAGATTCATCCATACTAAAACAGAGATTTAGGTCAGCTATCATCAGAGAGTTCTCTGATATAAATAACATAGGAAACCCTGAAAAAATAATCTTCTGTTCAATGAGAGGCACAGAAACTCATATTTTTATGGCACAGAGAAGCCAAAATTTACTTTGGGTCTAGGTGGCTAACTGATCATTCTGAAGCATGGCTGAATCCAGATCTGAATTTTTTGAGTATGTTACCATTGCACTACACAGGACTCTGCAGTTCTAAGATAGCTGACTTCATGTTAGATACTATTCATAGTCAAAACTATGGATTGTACAAGATGTACTACTCTCCAGAAACTGTTGTATTGATACATAAATGAAAAAATTCCTTGGTTATGTTCATCGTATATTGCGTATTTCATTTTACAAACTACCGACACAAGAATTTTTGAAAGTGCATCCATGTCAGTTGATGTATGGCATATAACTCAGTCTTCTATTTGCAACTGAAATATTTTCTCCTTTTTATTTTGATTGTCTTTCAGTAAATAATAATGAAACTTTTAAGGATTATATAAGTTAACTAATGGAATTTGAGAGTAAAAAGAATGCTACTCCACTACAGTGGTATAAAAGAAGAAACTTCTTGCTCTGTTGCTACTGGAATTATCCATCATCTTTCTGTAATCAAAATGTAAGGGGAAATGAATTCACTGTATCTATTAATAGATACTATAGTAAGAAAACTTAAAAAACTTTTAAGCATCAAGCTTTAAACCTAGTAAATTAAATGAGTAGCTTTTTGAATATGTATCCAGGGTGATTCAAAAATACCTACAACTTTGGTAGCATATAGAAATTTATTTAGAATACTCACAGAATTTTTTAAAATGTTAATCTATAGCAAGATACGTAAAGTTTTATCACACATAGTCATTTCAGTTTGATGTGACTGCCATTGGTGATACTACAGACATTCCACTTGAAGTCGATTTCCCCCCAAACTCAAAGCAGCATATCTGTTGTCTCTCCTGCAACTGCAGTGGTGATTCGAGTTTTGAGTTCAGCAAGATTTTCAGGTAATGTTTGCACAAACACTCTATCTTTAAAGAAATCCCATAGGAAAAAATCTGGAGGTGTCAAGTCAGGAGAATGAGGTCACCACGATATCGGCCCTGTTCGACCAATCCACTGGCCTGGGGAACATTTATTGAAGAAATCCTGAACATCTGTACAGTAGTGAGGTGGTGAACCATCTTGCTAAAAGTGAATGCATCCTTCTTGGTTATCATCATCCAACTGGGTGTCACGTCAATTCGTCGCGTGCGTCAATTCGTCGACTACGTCAATTCGTCGCCTGCGTCAATTCGTCGCGCGTCAATTCGTCGACTACGACAATTCGTCTCGCGTCAATTCGTCGACCACGACGATTCGTCGCGCGTCAATTCGTCGCGCGACAATTCGTCGACTACCTCAATTCGTCGACTACGTCAATTCGTCGCGTTTACAGATTTTGGTTACATACAAAACGAATCCAGGAAAACGTACGATTTCGAACGTCTTCCTCCCTGATCAAATTTATAAAGTTTGGCCACGCAGACAGGATAGGAATATTACGTTTTTCTTTGGCACTAAAAATATTAGACGGTAGACGGTTTTGGAACAGGGCAGGGCCCGGTTGGACAGAGCCCCCATATACAAAATTTTCGTAAAATCTACAGTTTTCAATTCAGAACCACCAAATCTGATATACTATCTCGTGGTATTCTAACTTAGACTGTAGACGGTTTTGGGAAGCGGTTGGAGAGGGGGGTTTAGCCCCCCTACAGAAATGCCGTAAAATATAGTTTTCAATTTAGAACTACCAAATTTGATATATTATTTCATGGTACTCGAAATATTATCTCATGGTACTCGAACGGGTCAGGGGCCCAGTTGGTCAGAGCCCCCATACACAAAATATTCGTAAGATCTAGAGTTTTCAATTCAGAACCACCAAATCAGGTATCCTATCTCATGGTACTCTAACTTACACGGTTGTCAGTTTTTGGAACGGGTCAAGGCCCGGGGAGTCAGCCCCCCTACATACAAAATTTTCGTAAAAACTCGTTTTCATTTCAGAACCATCAAATTTGCTATCATGAAACTCTAACTTAGAAGCTAAACGGTTTTTGGTAGGGGTTGGTGCCCGCGGGTTCGGAGCCCCCCCCTCATAAAAAATTTCGTAAAATCTACAGTTTTCATCTTAGAACCACCAAATTTCGTATACTATCTCATGGTACTCTAACTTTGACGCTAGACGGTTTTTGGAAGGGGTTGGAGCCCGCGGGGTCGGGCCCCCTCCTCATAAAAATTTCGTAAAATCTACAGTTTTTATCTTAGAACCACCAAATTTGGTATACTATCTTATGGTACTCTAACTTAGTCGGCAGACCGTTTTTGGAACGGGTCAAGGCCCGGGGGTCAGAGCCCCCACATACAAAATTTTCTTAAAAACTACAGTTTTCAATTCAGAACCACCTAATCTGGTATACTATCTCATGGTACTCTAACTTAGATGCTAGACGGTTTTTGGAAGGGGTTGGAGCCCGGGGGTCCGACCCCCGAATAAAAACTTTTTCGTAAAATCTATAGTTTTCAATTTAGAACCACCAAATTTTGTATATTATCTCATGGTACTCTAACTTAGACGGTAGAAGGTTTTTGGAACGGATCAAGGCCCGGGGTAAGACCCCCCCCCACATAAAAAATTTTCTTAAAATCTTTATTTTTCAATTCAGAACCGCCAAATTTTGTGTCATCAAACTCTAACTTAGCGGGAGACGGTAAGTGAAAGCGCAACATTATTAACTTGATTTGTTATGCAAACCTTATAAATACGACCACAGCGATTAAAAGTTACTAAAGAGTCCTTGTAAGTAATATTTTTTGACCGAGTGCAAGTACAGTTTACGAAATGTCAACAGGTCAAAATATCTAAAGTAACAATGAAATTTGGGATATTTCTTTTTTCTTTCTTTTTATTTCAGTTTTGACACTTGTATTAAGTTTTAAAAACATATATTTCTGCTATCGTATACCTTGATTGTGCTTTAAACAGAATTTCTTACCATGTTTTGGGTATTTTGTTTCGTGTGGTTGCAGTTTTTTTAATGTTTTGGGCATTTCATTTTGTGTGGTTACTTCTTTTTATGTTTTGGGCATTTTACTTTGTATGGGTGCTTTTGTTATGTTTTTGTTCTTTTTGTATGTGGGGGCTTGACCCCCGGGGCTTGACCCCCGGGGCTTGACCCGTTCCAAAAACGGTCTGCCGTCTTAAGTTAGAGTACCATAAGATAGTATACCAAATTTGGTGGTTCTAATATGAAAACTGTAGATTTTACAAAATTTTATGAGGGGGGCCGACCCCCGGGCTGCAACCCCTTCAAAAAACCTTCTAGCGTCTAAGATAGAGTACCATGAGATAGTATACCAAATTTGGTGGTTCTAAATTGAAAACTGTAGTATTTACGAAAAAGTTTTTATTCGAGGGGGTCTGACCCCCGGGCTCCAACCCCTTCCAAAAACCGTCTAGCGTCTAAGTTAGAGTACCATGAGATAGTATACCAGATTAGGTGGTTCTGAATTGAAAACTGTAGTTTTTAAGAAAATTTTGTATGTGCGGGGGCTCTGACCCCCGGGCCTTGACCCGTTCCAAAAACGGTCTGCCGACTAAGTTAGAGTACCATAAGATAGTATACCAAATTTGGTGGTTCTAAGATAAAAACTGTAGATTTTACGAAATTTTTTATGAGGGGGGGGGGGGCGACCCGCGAGCTCCAACCCCTTCCAAAAACCGTCTAGCGTCTAAGATAGAGTACCATGAGATAGTATACCAGATTAGGTGGTTCTGAATTGAAAACTGTAGTTTTTAAGAAAATTTTGTATGTGGGGGGCTTCACCCCCGGGCCTTGACCCGTTCCAAAAACGGTCTGCCATCTAAGTTAGAGTACCATAAGATAGTATACCAAATTTGGTGGTTCTAAGATGAAAACTGTCGATTTTACGAAATTTTTATGAGGGGGGCCGACCCCCCGGGCTGCAACCCCTTCAAAAAACCTTCTAGCGTCTAAGATAGAGTACCATGAGATAGTATACCAAATTTGGTGGTTCTAAATTGAAAACTGTAGATTTTTCGAAAAAGTGTTTATTCGGGGGAGGTCTGACCCCCCGGGCTCCAACCCCTTCCAAAAACCGTCTAGCGTCTAAGTTAGAGTACCATGAGATAGTATACCAGATTAGGTGGTTCTGAATTGAAAACTGTAGTTTTTAAGAAAATTTTGTATGTGGGGGCTTCACCCCCGGGCCTTGACCCGTTCCAAAAACGGTCTGCCGTCTAAGTTAGAGTACCATAAGATAGTATACCAAATTTGGTGGTTCTAAGATGAAAACTGTCGATTTTACGAAATTTTTATGAGGGAAGGGGGGGGGGCCTCCAACCCCTTCCAAAAACCGTCTAGCGTCTAAGTTAGAGTTTCATGTTACCAAATTTGATGGTTCTGAAACGAAAACTAGATTTTACGAAAATTTTGTATGTAGGGGGGGGGGGGGGCTCTGACTCCCAGGGTCTCGACCCGTTCCAAAAACCGACAACCGTCTAAGTTAGAGTACTATGAGATAGGATACCAGATTTGGTGGTTCTGAATTGAAAACTGTGTGTGGGGGCTCTGACCAACCGGGCCCCTGACCCGTTCCAAAAACCGTCTAAGTTAGAGTACCATGAGATAATATACCAAATTTGGTAGTTCTAAATTGAAAACTATATCTTACGGCAATTCTGTAGGAGGGGGCTCAAACCCCCCCCTCTGTAACCGCTTCCCAAAACCGTCTGCAGTCTAAGTTAGAATACCACGAGATAGTATACCAGATTTGGTGGTTCTGAATTGAAAACTGTAGATTTTACGAAAATTTTGTATATGGGGGGCTCTGTCCAACCGGGCCCTGCCCCGTTCCAAAACCGTTTACCGTCTAATATTTTTAGTGCCAAAGAAAAACGTAATATTCCTATCCTGTCTGCGTGTCCAAACTTTATAAATTTGATCAGGGAGCAAGACGTTCGAAATCGTACGTTTTCCTGCATTCGTTTTGTATGTAACCAAAATCTGTAAACGCGACGAATTGACGTAGTCGACGAATTTGTCCGCGACGAATTGACGCAGTCGACGAATTGACGTAGTCGACGAATTTGTCCGCGACGAATTGACGCAGTCGACGAATTGACGCGCGACGAATTAACGCGGGACGAATTGACGCAGTCGACGAATTGACGTAGGCGACGAATTGACGCGCGACGAATCGTCGCATGATCGCAGTCGACGAATTGACGCACGCGACGAATTGACGTAGAACCATCCAACTGTAGAATGAGATCATTTTCGAGAATATCCAGATACACTATACCATTAATGGTTTCTCATGAAAAAAGAAGGGGCCACAAGTCTTATGTTTGCTAAGTACACAAAACTTATTCCCCTTTGGGCTGTCACAAACTTATTCCAGAGATTTGTGTGGATTTTTAGCGACCCAAATCCTGTGGTTGTGGGTGTTAACCTTACTACTGGCATGAAATGTTAACTCATCACTGAAGATTATGTAGTCCACTAATGTCCCGTCTTCCTCTTTCTGATGCAACATTTCTGCACAGAATTCCTGACAAGCCATGCAATCTGTGCTACTGATTTCTTGAACCACAGTAAATCTGCATGGTTTTAAGTGCAATTGTTTTTGTAACACTCATCAAACCATCGGTTGTGAAATAGCCATTTCATGCGATGCACCTCGCACTGATTTTATGCTCCATGGCAGCAGCAGAAACACATGGGTGACCAGGAGATTTTTTTATGGTGAACAGAACAACCAGTCTCCACAAAATTCTTATGCCAAGAGTCTAGTGGGAGAATCCCTATGATACTGGGTGTTAAATTTCCACTGAACATTTGTCATGGATTTCATTTCTTTGAACCAAAACACACAGCAAGCGTGCTCCACTCCTGTGAAAGCAACCATTTTGAAATGCACACCACTGGCAGTCACGGTTATGGAATTCAGTGCTATGGCACAATGTGAGGTGAAACTTGATGTGTTTCCCTACAGATTAACACTTCCAAAAATTTTGTAAGAATCCTGAATAGATTTCTATATGCTTTCAAAGTTGTAAAGTTGTTTTTGAATCACTCTGTGCACAATCAAAGAGCAGAAACCCTTTTTAATCTAAATCCATTGCCCTTTCGTAGAAAAATTCTGAGAAACAGAAATAGATGTGCTCTGAAGCTATTATTCCATTTTAAAATGCTGTGCTTTGGGGGGGGTGGAAGTTTAACGACTACCGTGAGCAACTCAATGGGCTATAAGCAATCGCCCGTCCCTAATTTAGGGTCACTGGTTCCAGGGAAGGGAGAGAGCCAGTGTCGTAAGACAAACACAACATCCATGTCTAACCGGGACTCGAACCCGGACCCCTTTCGGACGAATGATCAGATGCCAACTGCGCCACCGGAGTGCTTCATCAGTGGCATTAATAAAAAAGTGGCAAAAATGGTTGAATATATGTGAAAAATCTAGGAACTTGAAATCATTTATAAAAATGGTTCAGGATTCTAGATTGTTTGCTCCCAAAGCTTTTCATGCTAAAGAGTGTGCTTGATATTATTTGTTTTTAAATCCAAGCTTTACTGATCACTCAGCTGTCTCCTAAACTTATAGACCCATCTCTATAGAGCAAGACCTTACAATATCAGTTATTATGAACTTTTTTAATTTTGATAATGATATGTAAGAAAAAAGCAAATAGGTTGTTTTTTCGTATGATTGTTTTGCTGTTTATTTAATTTTTATTTATTAAAAATTTGATTTATATATTTATGCCTGTGTATTTAAATAAATAAATGCTTTCACAACTTATCTTTTACATATAAAAGATAAGTTGTGAAAGCATGTAGTTTTTCATGTGTTGTACAAAATACAGTGCCATACATGCTGTACAAAACACTATGCCAAAAACATATTGTTATGTAGAAAAAACTAAATTAAATACAGTTGAAAGTGTCACTGTAATATCTCTTGCAAAATCAAATAAAATTGATAAATTTTGAATGTCATAGCATTAAAACTTGTCTTCTGTTTTTTTTAAGCATTTTATCACATTTCATTTTGTAAGAGTTTTCATTTATTTAACTCATATTTTCATACTGATTTCTATATCATTAAAATAACAATTTCCAGATCTCTGTGGATGTGTGTGTAGACTAATGACAACAACTTAAGAGGTCAAAAAAAAAACTATTTACAATTAATAGTAATCTGGTGAAAACCTGTTATTTTTAAAACATATACATCATCATCATCATCATTGTCAACCATTATCAATCCACTGCTGGACGAAGGTCTCCCCAAGTTTCCTCCACAACGGTCTGTCTTGTGCCAGTCTCCTCCATGTCACTCCCGCATATTTACGAATTTCATCCACCCATCTCCCATGTGGTCTTTTTCTGGGTCTTTTCCTGTCCCTTGGAATCCAATCTAAAATTTCGGCTGTCCATCTATGGTCTGTCCTTCTGGCAGTATGTCCAGCCCATTGCCATTTCAGGGATTTAACTCTGATCATGATGTCTTCCACTCTTGTCATTTTTCGGATCCACGAGTTCCTCTTCTTATCTCTCCTGGTTATACCAAGCATGCACCTCTCCATGCTTCTTTGAGTTGTCTGCAGCCTTTGTATGTCTCTTTTAGTTAAGGTCCACGTCTCTGCACCATACGTAAGCACTGGAAGGATGCATTGATCAAACACTTTTCTTTTAAGACATAGTGGCATATTGCTCTTGAAAATTATGCTGTTTCTTCCAAAAGCTCTCCAGGCAAGTTTTGTACGCCGATTAATTTCTTCATCAATGTGACCCTCACTTGATATCTGCTGTCCAAGATAAACATACGTATCTGTTATCTCTAGTTTTTCTCCATCAATCGATAAATCTTCATTTCTTGTAAAAGCATTGAACATCACTTTTGTCTTCTGAAAGTTCATTTTTAATCCCACTTCTTTACTCTTGTCAGCAAGTTCCTGGATCATACTCTGCAGCTCTGATGGGGTAGTTGCAAAAATGACTACGTCATCAGCAAAACGAAGGTGGGTTAGATAATCTCCATTAATCTTTATCCCTTTGTTTTCCCAGTTCAGTGATTGAAAGACATTTTCCAATGTGGCATTAAAGAGCTTCGGAGATATGGTGTCACCTTGTCTCACTCCCTTTCCAATTTTTATGTGTGTTGTATTTTCAAACAGCCGAATCTTTGCGCTTGCATTTTCATAGATGTTATTAATAATATTAATGTATGCATCTTCAATACCGCAGGATTTCAGAGCCGTGGTAACTGCTGATGGTTTCACCGAATCAAAGGCTTTTTCATAATCGATAAAAGCCATGCACAATGGAAGTTCATATTCCCTCGCTCTTTCAATTAGTTCTCTCAGTACGTGGATATGATCTATTGTGCTGTAGCCACTCCTGAATCCAGCTTGTTCTCTCGGTTGAGCCATGTCCAGTGTTACCTTCAAGCGGTGTGAAAGAACTTTAGTGAAGATTTTATAAACTACTGATAGGAGGCTGATAGGTCTGTAGTTCCTGAGATCCTCAATGTCACCTTTTTTATGTAGCAGGATCATTGTAGCATTGTTCCAATCCTCAGGAATCTTCCCTTCATTAAGGCATCGAGTGAAAATTTGGGCGAGTACTGTTTCAATTTCTCCACTTGCTTCTTGTATGATGTCTATAGTAATTCCATCTTCTCCTGGAGCTTTCCCCCGCTTCATGTTCTTGATTGCATGAGCAACTTCTGCTGGGAGGACTGGAAGAACTCTGGTACCTTTCATGATGTCTGGAGTACATGTATCATCCCTTTCATATAATTTGGAGTAGAAATCTTTCACTCTTGTCAAAATTTCGCCTCTATTTCTTGTTATAGAACCATCTTCTTTTCTCAGAGCCATAATCTGTTTTCTTCCCTTACTGAGATGTCCCTTTGCTATCTTTAGGCTTTGGTTGTTTTCAATTGCTTTCCTCACTAGCTCACAGTTGAATTTCCTTACGTCTTCAGTGATACTTTTTCGTGCTGTCTTGCATAGCTCTATATATTCCACTTTGGAAGTCACATCTTCTTTAGTTGTCCTCATCTCTCTTCTTTTTTGCATCAACATTTTGGTTTTTCCTGATAATTTGTTTACATGCAACTTGTTCTTAGACCCAGCTAATTTTGTTGCTGTTTCCATAAGAGCTTATCATGAGATATATCCCAAGGGACAGTTTCATGGTAAAACGTGCATCTAAGTGAACAAATGAAATAACAAAGGTATCACGTACCTAATGTTGAACCACATGTAGCATGTTACACGCTCGTGAAACACGTGTTCCCACCCCGAGAAAAGTTAATAATATTACATTTGTTTCTATATTAATATAAAATTATTTATACTTACGACAGTTATATTTACCAACTTCTTCAGCAGATGACGACACTTGAGGAGATTAACCTAGTTACGTAGCGAATGAGCCACTCCCCTTCTTTTGTTCCCGGTATGCAACTTCTGAATGCTACACACACATGCAAGGGTGTCCTCGTGCAGTTTGTTCATGGCCCAATGATGCAACCTGTGAGGTTGCGAAAGCGCTCCCCAATACAATGGTTGACAGAGTGTTTTTGAGTGAACTGTGCCTTCCAACCCGATGAGTTTTGTTAGTTCCTAAAGTGGTATAATTTTAATTATTAGAAATTTTTTTATGTCTGAATGTTTCAGGGAGTATGTGTTAATTGTGAATTGTAAATTAATATTTTAACCAAAAGTTTTAACTTTTAAATAGATTAACTAACCAGGACTTGTGGTATAAATTAGGCTTCTCTCGGGGTGGGAACACGTGTTTCATGAGCGTGTAACGTGCTACATATGGTTCAACATTAGGTACATGATACCTTTGTTATTTTATTTGTTCTGTTATTTTTACTAAGTTCTAGCTACTAGATTAAATTAGTTTAGCTTATTGCATTTGAGTTTGCTGGGTTCTATTAATAAGAAAAGTTAATAGATTTTTAGATTTTACTGTTTAACATGTGCAGATTTTCCTAACATTTTAATATACATTGTCAGACAAAACAATATTCTGTCTGTTTGCTGAACTGTGATTTACTGAATTAAAATAATTCTTGCTCATGTAATTCATAGTGCTGTTTGTTAACACAATTTTTTCACTTATTATAAGGAAATGTTTTCTTTGCTTCTTTATTTGTTCTCTTGAAATTATTCCATAGAAATGGGGTAACTTAGTTATTTACTGATAAATTACAGAATCTAAAAGGTTTTCTTCCTTGTATTTACTGAATGCCAAAATATAACATTTGCTTCTGTGGTAAGTATCTACAATAGTGTAATTTTCATATGCTTTATCTTAATCTTTTCCTTTATAACTATTTGTCCTTCCTTTTTATTACCCATCTAGATCCATGCAAGCTTCAAGATATTTGTGGTCCAAATGCATTCTGTGAATCTCGAGATCATTCCCCACTTTGTCGCTGCCATGAAGGATACGATGGAGATCCTTTTGTTGGCTGTCGTCCAACTGACTATTGTGCCAACAGACCATGCCACCATACTGCTTTATGTAAAAATAAATTTGGTGGTTATGACTGCAACTGCCCCCCTGAAAGAAATATTGGAAATCCATTTTCTGACCCTGGATGTAAGTAATTCTTCACAAATAATAAAATCACATTGTCCATTATATTTTCCAAAACTATACATTTGTGTAAATTTTAATGTTACCTTGGTCACCTTCTTTTTGATGGTAACCATTTGTTTCCTATATCTTTCATTTCTGTCCATCTATCCATCCCAGTTTCTCATTCTCACATTGTTTGATTTATTTGTTTTTTTATTATTTTTTTCCTATTTATGTCATTTATACCACACTGAATACCATAAAAGGAGAAACATGAACTCTTCTTTCCTCTATAACTGTCCTTTTTTCATATCTTCTTATGAAATAACTGTTGCTACTGAATCCATTTGTGGTTATAAAAACATCTGATATATTTATTTGGTAACTTCTATAAATACTTTTATGTGATATGTATATTGTTCTTAACCCAAGACACTGACCAACTTTCTTACCTCCTCTGTTTCCATAGAGAGTTGATAAAGCTTCCATAGTGAGTGGAATTGTGTCATTACTTCTTCCATATCCACAGCACAGTAACACTTGCACTTGAGAATCTAAGATTTGTTTATGCATAGTATAAAATACTTTGAGTACCATAGCAGTGGAATAATGGATAGGCATGATATCTTGTATTTAGCATGGCACAAGAAATCGAATAATTTAACCTTGTCATTCTGCATCAGAGGTTCACTAAACATTTGTTGCAAGCAAGTATTTCAGACTTTGTGTTGATGCCTGACATGGTGAAGCTGTTCCCACACGGTGGTGCCCTGAAGAAAATTTACATTAAAGTTGTGCCTGTGGAAGTCAATGACTGTGCTACTGATAATGCTCTAGTGGCATATAGGAATAAAGTGGAGCTAATGGTGAGTATGTCACTGCTTTGCAGTTTTTCTTCCTGAATTATGGGACTCGTGTGTCATGTAGCTATGCATGAAGAAGGAAGAGCCTAACTTCTTATGGATATGAAGTTATCAAACAAGCACTACATACAGTGGAGGAATATTATGCCAAAAGTGTACCAAGATAAGACACAAAGCTGTGACTTATTCTGCAGCTCAGTGTTGGGATGGTGAAAATTACAGTATGACTACCATGAAGGACAGAGTGCACACTGAGAGGTACATACATACATATTACTAAGCTGTTCTCCGAGATTCAGAGGTTAGCTCCAAAAAGAAATACAAACTTCCAGATATTTTTACCTATTGTTGTCGTATCAAACTTCGCCATTTACAGCGATCTTGACATACAACTCGTGCTTCACTGATATCCATTACACGCCGCACACAAGATCTTTTATACTTCATACTCATAATCTTTTTCTCATGCAGACACTCCTGAATCTGATCCACCCATGTCTTCCTTGGCCTTCCTCTGCCTTTCCTTCCTGCCACTTGGGCTGAAAAGATTTTCTTAGTAAGCATTTCATCACTCATTCTTTCAACATGGCCAAACCATCGAAGCATATTGGTCTCCACCTTGCTAACAACATTTTGCTTTACATCACACAGTTGCAATACATCTTCATTCCTCACACAATCAGATCGTGTCTTGCCACAAACCCCACGTAAGTAACGCATTTCTCCAGCACACAAACGACTCCTTTGCTTCTTCTGCAGTACCCAGGTTTCACTGGCATACATCAGAGTAGGAACAATTACTATTTCATACACAGCCATGCGGGACTCTCTAGAGAACCCATCATTCCTGTGAAAACCTCCCAGAGCAGCTATGACTTTCAAAGAAGAATTCACTCGCCTACTGATTTCACCATCCAACTTGTTCTCTCTGTCAAACATGCTTCCTAAATACACAAACTTACTCACCTGGTCAATCACAGTGCCATTTATACTTACATTACATTCAGTGCTACCCATTCCTCTCTCAAACACCATAACTTTGGTTTTTCCCTTATTTATACTCAGTTTGAATTTCATGCAAACTTCGTGCATCCGAGTCAACATACTCTGCAACTCACTTTTGCTCTCTGCCAACAGGACAGTGTCATCAGCATACAGCAATCTGCACACACGGATATCACCAAGACATAAACCACTATTATCTATTTTGGCCTCACGCATGCATGCGTCCATAAATATATTAAACAGCCATGGTGACATTACACAACCTTGTCTAACTCCTGCTCCAATGGAAAACCATTTTGATAAAACACCATTCACTCGTACACAAGCTCTACTACCAGCATACATGGCTTTTACACTATTAAGTAGATTCCCATTAACACCATATTCATTCAATACCTTCCACAAAAGTGTCCTATTGACTCGGTCGTAAACTTTCTCTAAATCTATGAAGGCAGTAAAAACTTTCTTCCCAACAGCCAGATACTTTTCAATCATCATGCGTAATGCAAAAATCTGGTTAGTGCAGCCTTTACCAGGCATAAAACCACTCTGAACATCCCACACTTTCTCTGATGTAAGACCCCGTACTTTTTCAATAACAACCTTACCAAATACTTTCCCTGGCACACTCAGTAGGCTAATACCACGATAGTTCTTGCATTCAGTCTGATCACCTTTTCCCTTATACAAGGGAACAATGATAGCATCCTTCCAATCCCGAGGGACCATTCCTAACTCCCAGCACAACTGGCAAATTTCAGTTAACCAGTCAATTATAGAGTCACCGCCATACTTCAACATCTCTGCAGTTATGCCATCAACTCCTGGAGCCTTACCATTCTGAAGAGATTTTAGAGCTTTACACACTTCTTCTCTTGAGATCCCTCCTGTGCTTTCATCCCTCATTGTGACATCATCTGCATCTGTCTCAGAATCATTTTTGCTCTCCTGATCTAATAACTCACAGAAGTATTTGCCCCATCTGTCACTTAACTCATTGGGCTCCCATATCATTTCCCCAATCTCATTCTTCACACAACTTACAACTATTTTTCCTGAGTCTCATGTACTTCCAGAAGGACTTCCTATCTTTCCAAAAAGCCAGTTCATGCCTTTCCACTTTCTCTTTCCTATCTTTTGCCTTACTGTGGCGAACCAGCTTAGCAGCTTCACGCTTCTTACAGCGATATTCATCCACAAAGACTCTACCTTGCAACATCCCCAAATAGGCTTCCTTCTTTTTCTTTACTGCCTCATCAATCTCACTATTCCACCAAGCATCACCTCTATTGTTACCCACTATTGTGGTGCCACAGACCTCTTTAGCGGCAGTAACAACACAGTTCTTAAAACATTCCCACTTCTTTTCTACATCCCTCTCACAAGATTTCAGATCCTTCAGTCGTTCTCTGAGTAAGTCAGAATACCGCTGATGATCTTCAAGGAGCCTATCAACCTTTATTCTTTCTATCCTGGGTCTCTTCCTATTCCTTTTCCTCCAAACAACATTAAGTTTCACTCGTGACACTACTAAGTAATGATCAGAACCAACATCCGCACCTCTCATCACACGGGTGTCAACAACTAAGTGTTTCAAACGCTGATCGTAAACAACAAAATCTATCACACTCTTTTGACCAAGAGTAAGATTTTCCCAAGTATATGTGTGTATATACTTGTGGTTGAAAAATGTATTAGATACGCACAAATCATTCTCAATGCAGAGTTCAATTAATCTTTCACCATTATCATTCACACAAGGATCATTAAACTTATCCAGAACATTGTCAGAAATTGCATTCTGCGCACCTACTCAAGCATTGAAATCCCCTGCTATTATAACTTTTTCTTTAGCACCAAACTGGCTCAAAACAGCTTTTAGCTCATTCCAGAAATCTTCTGCACTGAGAGGTGTAACACAAATTTTTGTTTCTGACTGCAATGAGCACCATGTATCCTAGGCTATGGAGCAAATTCTTTGCAAAATAGTAATAATCAGATTCAAGAAAGCTAAAGCGATAGAGGATATCAAAAAGATTGTTTGAAGATCTGTGAACATTTCTATGGGTACAACAGCTAGTACAATTGAATTCTTCTGTAGAATCAGACTTTCTTTGGTAGGGATATAGGGGGAAAGAGGATGTGGTGTGGTAAAACTGAATGTCTTATCAGGAGGAAAGTTTATTTCAAATCTGACTGCACTTAAGTGTTTGGAGAATACCTTGATCACCCAGATTTAATATCTGATTTCAGAGCAATGTTGCAGTGGTACAGTTCTAAATTCCAGATTTTAGTTGTAGTTGTAATGAGTAAGAAATTTAACCTCATAGGGTCATCAAGTTTTTTGTTCAACTAGGAGTTGGCATCCCCACAGTCCAAACTGACATTTGGGTTCACTCTATTATGGCATGGTGCTGTTAAGTTACATATGGCTCTTGCGCCACAAAACTCAATAAATAAACAAAAGAAACCCCTGTCTCTGTGTATTGTTCCCTCAATGCTTAATTCTTGCCTTTTCTCTTGTTACTTTTGTCTTCAACAATTTTATGGGATCTGTACCTTAGTAACTAGTGTTTTAAAAATTGAAAAAATAAGAACCTGTTACTAACAGCAAGCTGTGTAAAAGCCAAATCCTATACTCATTTTAAGTTCTATGAGATCAATGTCTTCCCAATCTTCACTCAAAACCACCATGTCAGTCACATCTGTAGTTTCCAAAATCAGGATACAGCCTTCATCCACCGAGGACAACAAGAATCAGGGCGTTGCCATATGTGGTTCCTTGCTCACTAGTTATCACGAATGTTCTCAGAAACGCAAACCCTTTCTGTCACATATTGTTACTCGAGATGAAAAGTGGTGCCTGTACGTGAATTTCAGGCATCGGAGGGAATGGTTAAGCCCAAACAAGGCGCCCACACCACGTCCAAAACATGACCTTCATCCTGCGAAGATCATGTATTGTGTCTGGTAGGACATGGAAGGCATTATTCACTGGGAAATGCTGCCGAGGAATCAGACCATCAACAATGCACTCTATTGTGAGCAACTCTGCTGTGTGGAGGGAGCAGTTCAGCAGAAACGACCACATCGGTGCCATGGTGTCCTTCTCCAACATGATAACGCACACTCTCACAATGCAAATATGACCAAAATGGCCATTCAGGACATGAAATGGGATATCCTTCCACATCCAGCCTATTCCCCAGATGTCACTTCTTCAGACTATCACCTGTTCTGATCTCTGTCGAACGCACTCCATGGCAGACATTTAACAAAGATGTTAATCTAAATTTCCTTGATGATTTCTTCGCAGCAAAACCTGCACGTTTTTTCAAGAATGGCATTGCAGACCTATCAAGACGTTGGGACACCACACCATCGTAAATAATGGGGGGGGGTTCATAGTTGATTGATCCCGTTTTCCATTCTGATACAATACATTCCTGTAGTGTGGTTAAAAAAACTGCATGAACTTGTGCATCAACCCAATATTTTGCCATCTTAATCACAGATAGCATTTGATTTATTTAAATAACATGTTAATGGCATGGTTTTCAAAGTTATGTGTATGAAAATGTCAAACTTGTTTAAACAGTAATGTTTGCTCTTTACTTTCAAAGTATTTTGTCTAAAGCAAGAATTTTTTTTATGCAAATATTTCAGGTCGTGGTGAAAATGAATGCCCACAAGGAGATACCGATTGTCCATTTACTGCTTACTGTGATCATACCACCATTCCACCAATGTGTAAAAGTATGTATTTCATTTCATTTCATTTATTTTTTTTTTCTGTTAATGACTTGATAAAAATGCTGTAACAGTTGATATTGGGTTCCTATGGAAAAAGTTAATTTGATTTTTTGTTGTTAGAAGACAAATTGTGCCATAGATTCCCATTAAATCAAATGGGGAAATTACAACAGTGGAAGTTTTTCACATTGATATCTCTTTAAGTAAGTTATTTGCTATATGCAACATGCATTCATAATAAGATGCTTTATCAGAATCATTTCAAGATAGCCAACAATATGAGAATTTTTTATCACCTAAATAAACCTACAATTTTTGATGAAAATATGGGGAGCTACCCCATATTCTGGTTTTCTTGGATGTTACTACAAAAAAGAAATGATTGCTTGCTCATTTGCTCTTGACCTGGCAAAAAATCAGCACTTTTTTGCATATTTTGACTTTTCTTGCAGAAACTGTAAGCTTAGCATCTGCATTTTCATAATGATCCTCATTCTCTTCAAATGCAACCTCATCAGTGGCATAGCCAGAAATTTCTTAAGGGGGAGGTCCATGGATTTGGCTCATCGGTGAAAGCCTCCCAGAAAAAAATACTTCAAGTGGGATTTCAATATTTATTTTGTACAAAGTTTACAGGCTACGAGCAAACTTGCATCGTTAAAGTAAGAACAAAAGGTGAATAATATTTACAGATGGCGAATGACAATGAATGTACAATGAGTGAAGGATGATATATTTATAAATGCTGACACAGTCAGCCGGTGCTAACAATGGAGTAATGAGCAAGCAAGAAGAGAGGAGAACTTACCCCAGCTGTGGTCGTTGTCGGGAGAGTTGAAGAAGAAGTTACAATACAAGTCGTAAGTCAGTAGACGGTCCAGTGAATCAATGTGTTGTAGGAGCCCAGAGTTGTAGGAAGGCATCTATTTGTCCACGGGAGTCGGCTTTCGCAAACTCCAGGCGAAGACGTGAAGTTAGCCGGGCACGAAATAATCCACAGAGGGCTGCACCAGCTTCCTAGAAAGATGGTGGAGATGATGACGAGCGAAGATTCTGGTGAAAACAATAAATAACATGTTTCACCATCACGAACACGTATGCGCAGATGGAAGGCAGTGGCACAAACGGATGTGTGCTCCGAAGGAGAGTGGTGTATGCTGCCAACGGTGGGTCGATAACACCAAGATGTTGCACCGTGGTTAATGCAAGATGTAACACTGGAAGGAGTACCGGAGTACCAGGCAGTGTACAAAGACATGATCTACATCCGCAGGGTGGTGACAGAAGGTGCAGAGATCAGATGAAAGGAGTGCCATTCTGTGAAGAGTGCTCGAAGCCGGCAAACGACGGTGCAAGAATAACCAATGGGAATTGCACTCGAGTGGAGCTGAGAGGAAGGGACGTTGGTGCGCCGGGACCCTGAATCGCACCAAAGACCTGTGCTTTTTGCTGTATAAGGGCGGCAGCAGAGCAATCTGAATAAAGCTGGTATAATCGTACCAGATGAGTGAACTGTTGATCAGAGCGAATGCAAAAGGTGACGCCGCCTACGTAAGCGGAGTAAATGACCGCATGATGTCTTGTGCTCGCAGTGGGAGTAAGAAGGAGCATTGTGAATTCAAGATAAAATGTTCGGAGAAAGGATTCAAAGACAAGCGCAAAGAGCTGTCCCGATAGGGGGCAACCCTGGCGAATGCCACGGCGAAATGCAACAGGGGCTGTGAGAAAGGCGGTTGTCTTCACGTGGATAATGGCATCCCGATAAAGAGCAAGAATAAGGGAGATGAAAGAAGGGGGAAAGCCGAAAGCAAGAAGAGTGTTAGAGAGATAGGAGTGTGAGACGTTGTCCAACGCCGCACATTGATCCAGGTTGAGTAGGGCTAAGCGTTCGTTATTAGTACGGACTAGATGGATTAAATCTCGGAGAAGAGTAACGTTATGAGAGAGGGAGCGTCCAGGTGCGGTGTAGGTCTGGTTAGAAGAAACTATGAAGGGGAGTACGGTGTTAAGGCGGCGTGAGAGGAGTTTAGTAAACAGTTTGTAATAAAGATTAAGGAGGGATATCGGGCACCAGTTACACAAGTCAAGCAAATCGCCCTTCTTGGGGAATAGGACAATGTGGGCAATAGTGAAACTTTGAGGGAGAACCGAAGAAGAAAATGCAGTGGAGAATTCAGGAAGGAGAAAGAAAAGAAGGGAAGAGAGGAAAGTCTTGTAGAAAGAATAGGGAAGGCCGTCAGGTCCAGGAACGGCCTGAGCATTGAGAGAAGTGAAAGTATCACGGATCTGGGAAAGAGTGGGGGGGTTGAAGTAAAGGAGCAGAAAGATGAACAGGAACCTGTGTCAGAGAAGAAAGGAGAAAAGCAGAGGCGGACGGAGAAGAAGTCGGAGTCTCACTAAATTTCTCAGTGAAGAACTGCATTACTTGTGAGCACAAGACATCGGGGTCCGATGTCACATTTGTACAAAATACATGATTAAATTTTCCATAATGACAATCCTGCATACAGTTAACACAACAGCTGCACAACAGCTGCTCATTTGTACAAAATACAGTTAACACAACAGCTGCAAGAAAACGACCATGAATGCCGCCATGTATGGAGTGCAAAGGTGCTACAGTTCCATAATGACAATCCTGCATTTCTTCAAAATTTAATCATCAGCGACGAAGGTCATTTCGACATCAGTGGGTACGTTAACAAACAGAACAGCCATTACTGGGGATCAGAAAATCCAAGGGTAATTCATGAATAACCTCTTCATCCTTGCAGAGCAACTTTTTGGTGGGAATATGAAGTGGAGGCATTATTAGACCTTTTTTTTCCAAGGATGCTAATGAAATTGCGTTTACTGTAAATTCTGAACGATATTGTGTGATGTTGCAAACTTTCTTTTTGCCTGAAATTGATCGACAAGGTTTACAGTACATGTGGTTTCAACAAGATGGTGCCTCATGTCATACGGCTCGTGCAACGATGCGAATTCTAAAAGACACATTTCCAGGCCGACTAATGTCAAAATCTGGTGATGTTGATTGGCCCCTCATTCCCCTGATTTGACCGTGCCAGATTTTTTCCTTTGGGGCTACTTAAAGAAACAAGTCTACGCTAACAAACCAACAATGATTCAACTGCTTAAACAAAACATTCGCGAAGAAATTGAACAAATTACCTGCAAAATGTGTGCAAACGTTATGGAAAATGAGATCGAAAGAGCCCATATTTACCGCGCAGCCAGAGGTGATCATTTGCCCGATATCATATTCCATACATAATGTCATTACATAAGTAAGCCATTTGTAAAAAGATATTACATTAAACGTTATTTATTTAAAAGTTATTGCAAAACAAAATGGTGCCCTTGCATAAAAAGCACGCTGTATTTCATTCAATTCATACTCAATCCCCCTCAAGTGGTGGTCTAGACCCAAGGATCTCCCCTTGGCTACGCCTATGAACCTCATTATCTCTTTTTACCTATTAGAGTACTGTGCCACAGAATCATTAAGCAGCTTAGATCTTTCAGTAATTATTGCTTGAATGATGTTCCAACATGAACCATTGAGCAGCATTTGCTTTTAGATATGTCAGTCAACTTCAAACACTTTTATTGCTTGTGAGAGAAATAGCTTTTTCGCCTAGTTTCGCCCGCCCCCTCTTTTGTATTTTCTTTCCATTTATAAAAGAGCAAAGGGAAATTATTTGAACAAATCTCTCATATGTGCACAGGTTTTTCATCTAGAATGTTATTTACTAATTTTTATAGGAATTGGTCAGGATTTACCTAGTTACCCCTAAACACTTAACATATGTGCTTTTTGTTCCCACTTAAAAATTTTTAATGCTGTTGAAATAAAATTATGCTTGTAAAATTGTAAAAACATAGCGTAAAGATATGAAAAATATACACATTGTTTATGTCTACCTACTTATTAATATCACTAAACATGATGTGTTTCATCATAGATCCTTGCCAAGCTCCAGGAGTATGTGGTATGAATGCTCTCTGCAGGGTTGAAAACCATCGTGCAGCTTGTTACTGCTTACCTGGATTTTCAGGAAACCCTCAGGATTCAGTCAGAGGATGTGCTAGAAGTAAGTTCTCACAGTTTATGTGTAAAAGTGCTTCTTTTTAATTTGCACTATCTACACTGAAAAAAAAATTAAATGTAACCAAACAACGTAAGATTGTCATTTCTTACAGCAAGCATCAATAAATGCAGATGCATATTAAGGAAAATCCCTGTAAAATATGCTTTGGGCTTTCCTGATTTGCAACAAGTTAGCAATCCAATAAAATAGTGAAACTATTGCTTTACAGTATCACATAAACTAATGAGAAAAATCAGTCTTCTCAAATACATTGCAGTCATGCAATTTTATTATTTTTGGCATAGAAATGTCATCATTAACCTGTGTCCAGATTCTTATGAAACTTGATAGTTATAATAGTTACATACCTGAATGGAAAAATTGGGAGATGTGGATTCAATTCTCTCTCTAAAATTATACAAATTTTAAGTTCCTTGAGAACTTGTCTTCGGAGAAAATTGTTAATTATGGCTTTTCTATGACAAAAATAATAAGTTTCAATATAATGTTCATCATTTTGTTTTGTGGTAGTGTTGCTGCATTGTAGTCTAATCACAATCAGTATATACCTATATTTAATCAGCAACCATAGGTAACCATTCTGCATCAGCAGGTAAAAACAGTTATACTTAAAGTACAGTTGAACTAGAGTATAACAAACCTGCATACTTTAAAATTCCACATATGCCTAAGTTTTTATGGGGCCCATGAAGTTTTCTGCTCTCTTTTTAACATTTTAACATGGGAATAAATTTTGTTTTAACAAAGTTCGTATATACCAAATTTTTAGGTGCTTTCTTCAACGTCATTATATGTTGTTTTGACTGTAGTCTATCTTTGCAAGAAAATCACTCAAAGTTTTCAATTTTTTTCATTAAAAATAGTGAAAAAGGTGCAAACAGTATGATTAGATTATTCATGCTTGAAACATTATTTCATACAAAAGTATGGCATGCTGCCAAAGCAGTAGTAACCCTCAGTACTCCCTAGTATCAGAAGTATGCAAAAATGTATGGGAAATAATATAAATGTGTGCCTTTCAGCTAGAAATCAGTCAGACAGTAATTTGGGAGTATTTCTTGAAAGATTAGGTGCAACTATAAGTCTGGGCATTATTACTTTATTAAATATATTTCTGAATTTTCCTCAGAACTCATTATTTCTGTTTATACAGCTTTTCCAGTAAGGTATGTCCACATTTAAAAATTATTGCACAATAGAAGAGCACACACATTGGTTGGTTTTCACTTTCATTTGGCACAACCAATTAAAATGTGCGCTGTGTATGATGGAACAGGGAATTGAACTCCATCTCACTTTAAGCACACGTGCACACACACACACTGTAACTGTGGTCACCTGTATGATGCCACATATGCGCACTAGTGTCGTTGACTTGATGGAGGACTCTGTGGTTTGACTTTCTAGCTCCCCATAGGTAAAGATGAGTTTCTCCATGTCACAAGTCATGTGTCCTAGCCACTTGGGGCTGCATTAATTCCATCACTTAATCTGCTCCAGCTCCTCTCCAATCCCAGCAACAAACAAGATTGATTAATGGGCAGAATTGCAAGTTGCCTACTGCTGTAATGCCAGAAGCTGCCTAACAAGGCTGGCTTTCCCAAAATAAATTTTATTCCACACTTCTCCAGTCTTACATCAAATAATAGCAATAATGCACCAGGAAAGGGGTATCTCCAACTTCATTTTCCTCATGGTAACTTCAACTGCTTAAAGAGCCTAGGGCTCTGGCTCTCAGCCCACCTCGACAAAACTTCATCTGAGCTGGGGCTTCTTCAGACTGCTGTACTTCTGCTTTTCACTTATTGCCAGAGTTTCTTTCCCTTCTCCTAGGGATCTGTGTTTACTCAGTTTTCAATTTTAATTGCTCTAAAAGCATTCAACATGATACAAGATAGTAAGAATAGGCAGCTCTGTGCTCGAAATAAATGGTGGTCAGTGAACTTTTAGTCACCAGACACATGAATTACAGATAACACAGGTCCCATGGCTGTATTCTGTCACATTCATCTTTCCTGCAATCACATAAAGCCGCCGCGGTGGCGCAGTGGTCTAAGGCGTTGGCCTCTGATCATTCGTCCGTAAGGGGTCCGGGTTCGAATCCCGGTCAGGCATGGATGTTGTGTTTGTCTTACGGCACTGGCTCTCTCCCTTCCCTGGAACCAGCTACCCTAAATTAGGGACGGGCGACTGCTTATAGCCCATTGAGTTGCTCACAGTGGTCGTTAAACCTCCAATAAAAAAAAAAAATCACATAAACTTTTCCATTACTTTCCTCACTTGACACTCAAACCGTTTCCAAACACCTGGAAAAATTGATTTTTATCACAGCCCAAACATTGTTCCACGCATACTTTGTTTGCAGGCAGGACCTCCCAACTAGCGGGCAACCAAAATATATGGAGGACATAATGTGTTCTCCATACCAAAAACACAAGCTTCCTCACTGGTTATTCTTCCCTCTGAAGAAAGGGAAAAACCAGGAACCCTCTTTTTGTTCTTATCTTTTTCTTATGCAAAGGGTAAGCAACTAACTGCTAATTCTTGTAACCTACAATTAACGCTGTCCCTGCTTCATGCAAATCCATCTAATCAAATCAATTATGCTACCCGAAATTTGTAACAATATATTAAGAACTAGGGTACCTCCATAAAGAATGGAGCTGAGTTATATCGCTTGATTGTTTGATTACAGTTATACTCTGGAAAACATTTCACTTTTGTCTACTAGATCCACAGTTCTCAGAAAAAATTAATGAATAAAGATGATGGTGAGATTTTATTATGGTGGCAAAGTAATTATCGTATACCATTTATTTTATGACATTCAGATATTAAGGTGACTGATTTCATTTTCATCAGAAGTATATTGATAAGCACTATTGTATTATTTTGTTTTTGGTATTTGTATTCACTTTTTTATATTCATATTTTAATTTCAGTTACAATTGACTGTTCAGCTGACCAAGAATGTTCCTCAGGCTATGTTTGTGTCAATCGCAGGTGCAAATGTAAGCTTTTCTCTTTCTTTTTTATATTAATTATGCTTTTTTGATCAGTGATATTGTAGTAACTAGTATTTTTTTATATAACACACTTATATTTCAGGCCTCACATTTTGTTTACCACACTTATTAAAAAGTTTGGAATGTAAACAAATGAAATCTTTAAATTTCTAGTTTTTAAAATTGTGGTTTCCCTTATAGCCTGGTAATGAACTGTGATACATTTCAGTTTCTTGTGATTGATGATAACTAACATCTATGTTTGAAGTTACTACAGGATAAGCAGCCAAGAAATTTTCATAACTTTTTATGACAGAAATTGATGAAAAATAAACCTTTGCAAGTATATGGCAGGCAATTTTTTCTGTTTATAAATAATCAGTTTTTATACTTTTTCCTGCTGTATTACACACAACTCTGTGCATTGCAACACCAATCAAAGTCTGCTGATGCTCTCCCAAAACTCAAAGTTGTAAGGACTTTAGATTATTCCTAGAGGTTGTTTTCCAGTACTACACATACGAAATTTCAAATTAATAGCATTATGCAAGTGTTGATAAAAATTTAGAATAAGGCAAAACTGTCAGTTGAATGGATCGTGATATAATGGACATTACTTTTTTGGGCTAAGAACTATCATCTTTCTTGTTCTGTTGTTGAATGTAGCAGACTGTCTTCTGCAAGCTTTGTTGCTTCAGTTACTGCAAGATTTCTTGCTTTCTTTACATTTATTGCCTGTTTGAGTTGGTTTTGTTCTGTACTTGGCTTTGATAATATGTAGCATTTTTCATATATGGGGTAGTAGTATATAAATGTGCTACTGGAATTAATTTGTCTCCTTCCCTACAACCTTCTGATAAAATATCATGTGGAAGCAAGATAGCTCCTTAGACTCAGAATGAAAGATATTTTGCGTAACTGCTGTTAATTACAATAAAGTCGGCCCTTCTGTTGGATATTTTATTATAATGAAGAAGTCAAGTCTTCATTACTATAAAATACTATTTTTGTGATGATAATTATATCATATACTCTTTCTATTTAGTTTTTATGAATAAAACAGAGGTGTTTTACTCGATTTTAATGCTATTAATACAGTACATTATAGAGTATTTCTAGCAGACTACAATGTACCTAAGATATGATAATGTACTCTACAGACCACACAGCATTCAGATTTAATGAACTTTTAATCAATTTTCAATTTTTTTCTTCAATTTAATGAACTTAGGCTTTGAAGAACACCCCCTTTCCCATTTATCTTTAAATTGACTGTTTACTATACTAACGCTGTTCCCTCTCCACTAAAAATTAAGTAGTCACAGACTTACAATTTTCACTACTATTGGTGCAGTGAAGTTGACTAATCACCAGCTTCATGTCTGTATGGTAGAAGAGAGTTGTGGGTTTGATCCCCTGTTGCCACCATCCAGTTCACAGGTTTTCCACCAAACGTTACATGAATACATGGATGGGTTTCCAAAATGCAGCTCTGCATGTCTGGGCTATTCCAGTGGTTGCCATTATGAATTGCTGTCTCCCCCAGCATTGTGCTGGGCACCCAATCTGTTATAAACCCAGCTGCCAGCTGAGAATCCTAATGAGGCTCCATACTCCATTTGACAGCAAGGGGTCTTGGCAGTCTGTGAATGCCACATGAAAATAAGATAATGTTCACTACTTTAGCCTCAAAACTGTCAACATCAGGAACTTTATTTACTTACTTTTCATCATTTACTAAAGAATACTGAAACATTTTAGTAATATGAGTTCCTCCTTCCCAAATTTGAAAATAGCATTAATGGAAACATAAATTGAATGGCATAGACATGCAAAAGCTGCCAGTTATTCTTCAGTAGAAGTACTGAATATACTGGAAACATTTACGTTTCCAGCATCTAAATGCTCCTAGAAATTTCTGTGTGTTGGCCGTACTCATGAAGATCTCTTCAGAAAACTGGAAAACTGTATTGTTCTGGAACAGAAATCAAAATGGTTTCCCAGTTTTCTGTCTGAACTGTACCATTACCCCTCCCAGGACAATGCATTTCAAATTAAGTAAACTTTTTTTGGCTCATCAACCAGAATGCATTTAATATACATCTTCGTGAAATAGCAGGTATGTTCATACAAATTCACGGATGAAAAACATAGCACAAGTTTTTGACATAAACCACTTGTGGTTTTCAAGGGCCCTCTATCACATTACGAGTGTTGCAAGATTTTCTGTCTCTTTGCTTCCTGGATCACTTATGGCTGATTCCACATCTTTAATGTTTCTAGGTATCCCTCTTGGTCTGTGACTTGATACCATAAAATGTAGCATCTTTTTAAGTAATAGTTCATATCCTATTTAAGTGACACATCTCCAAACCACATTAACATGTTCTCATTAACTTCTTTTGAATTACCCAGCTCAGTTCTAATGTCATATTAGTAATTCTACTTCACTAGTGAATCCATCTCTTCTTTCCTGATATTTCACTTACCATTCTCATCAGCAGCTCAGAATTTCTAAATATTCCTTTACTTTGCACCCAACTCTCACTCCCATAAAAGAGAGTAAGCCTGAATATTGCATTGTGAACAGCCAGAGTTAGCTGGCCAGTCTTAGTGAAACTATTTTTGTACAGAATATTCAGAGGAAACAGATTATACATTCTGAATTTGCTTGTAACTCTTTACTGGCTATCCATGTAACATCTCTCAGAAAACTTGAAAATTTCATCGCCCTGGAACAGGAATGGAATCCTCATTTCCCGATTCCTGTTCAAGTATGCTATCCATTACACAATTCAGGACAGTGAAGTTCCAAGCAACTGAGACTAAGCAACCTTAGCTTAAGAATCTGAACACCCTTCCGATTTGAGCACTCATAGCATACTCGAGTGGGAATTGGGAGATGTGGGTTCGATTCTGGCTCCAGGGCAATGAAATTTTCAAGTTTTCTGAGAGATGTTACGTGGATGACCAGTATAGAGTTACAAGCAAATTCAGAATCTGTTTGCTTTGAATATTCTATTGATTTCCCATGTATCATGAAAAATATTTCTTCTTTCACTGATTTATTTTTGTAAAGTTAATAAGAGACTTTCCTTGCTTTGCTGATTTTGTTGTCTAACTTCTTATCAAGCTTCTTGCCTCATTAGCAATCAACACACAAATAAGCAAAATATGTTACTTGTTCTATCCTTTTTCTTTTCACTGTACAATTAATGAATTTTTGAAGGTTGACTTACAACCATTGATCTAAACTTCCCAACAATTATCTCCATACCATAAATACTTAACAGGAATTATAGAAGATAAATTTATCAAAGTACATTACCTCTCAAATTTTTGATCTATACACTAGATTATCATCAGGAGTTCCTGCATCTTACTACTTCCACAGGTCTGGTGACCAAGCCTGGTTGATTTTCCATCCAGCATGGTTGTTGATGTTGCCACCTTGTGTCTTTTAAATTTCCAGGGATTCCGAAATCCCAATTAATTGTGACTTCGCCTGCTTGGAACTTCACCTTGTGTCTTGTAAATTTCCAGGAATTGTAAAATCCCTGGAAATTTACCAGACACAAGGTGGCAACATCAATGACCATGCTGGATAGAAAATCAACCAAGCTTGGTCGCCAGACCTGCGGAAGTAGTAAGACGCAGGAACTCCTGATGATGATCTAGTGTGTAGATCAAAAATTTGAGAGGTAATGTACCTTAATAAATTTATCCTCTATAATACCCGTTAAGTATTTACGATACTGAAAGTAATTAGAGGAAGCCATGAAGTCATCAATTATTAGAATTATCTCCATTCCACATTTTTCACATATCCTGCTCTGCTGATTGATGTTATACTGTAACTTGCTTACACACTTAGAAATTGGCTTAAGTCATTAGAATACAGCAGATGCTGATACCAGAATCACATACTTCTTTTTGATACTAAGTTAGTTCCTCCAAGTGCTGTGTCCACACAGACCATTAGCAAAAATATGGACAATTTACATTACTTCCTTACTTCAGAGTTAATTTCAGATTGCTCACTCATACTTCCTTTTGTTCTGACTGTTGTAAGATTTTAGGTGTGCAGATCAGTTTGTGCTGATCAAATGCCTGATTGACTTCAACAGCTTGCCTTTCACCCCATACCTTTTTAACTCATTGAATGTGTTCCTAGATAGCTGATCAAATGCCTTTACAGAGTAAGTCAACACAGTGCATAAATTGTGATTCACCTCTTGATACTCTTCAGAAAGCTGCTGGAGTACAAATATATTCCTGTCTGAAATCACCCTATCTTTCAATCTCAGCTGAATTTTCTACACCTAAGGTTCTTACCTAAAAAGCTTCAGTTTGCTTAATAGAATCCATAATACCTAACAGATTTGCACTGAGCTATGGATTTGAGTGTCTCAAAACTCTGAGCACCTGAACAAGAGATTGAGAAGATTTACTAGTGAAATCATGACTGGAAAGCATCTTATCATATTAAGTGTTTCACTGCAATACAAGAAATAATCGTTAATATTCCTATCATATTCAGTTGAATAGATGTAACTCACGTGTGAAACAGTAATTACAGCCAATTCGGCGATGTCTGATTGCTGTGTTAATTAACATAACAGTAATTACATTGTGTGACCACCATGTTGTGCAATACAGTCAGACGCTGGTGTGGCACAGAGTGATACAGCCCTCTAGTAGTATCCTGGAGTATCTGGGACCACACAGCATTTACCTGGTCCCATAATTCAGTGGCAGTCTGGGGCAGCCAAGGAGAGGCTTGCAAGTGTCGCCTAATGAGGTCCCATACTTGCTTGATGGGTAAAAGGTCGGGATATCTTCCCAGCCATGGAAGCATATGGACCCCTTGTAGCCATGTTCAGGAGATGTTAGTGGTGCATGGACAAACATTACCATGCAGGAAAACAGCCTCCAAAATACCACTCAGAAATGGCAACATGAGCTTTAAAATGTCATCCACATGTCGCTGGCTGTCACCATGCTTGTTATGCATATCAGAGGTGACCAGCTATTGTAACTAATGGCACCACATATGACAATGACTTTTTGATGTACATTGTGCTGCTTGCAGACAGCAGCTAGATCTTTCCTGTGGCTATGTTATTACCAGACACAGACTTGATGATTGTTGGCACTGAGGCAGAATCGAGACTCATTGCTGGACATAACATGGTGCCATTCCTGTCACCATGCAGTTCTACTACACTACCACTCTGGGCAAGCTTGAAAATGCCCTACAGTTGATGGCAATCAACTGGTATGATTACCATTACTTCTGTTATCTCTCTTTGTGTGTGTGTGTGTGTGTGTGTGTGTGTGTGTGTGTGTGTGTGTGTGTGTTGTGTGTGTTGCTTTGGTAGACTTGTGTGAACTTTTATGCAAGGACAATTTTGCACATTTTTTTGTTCACAACATATAATATTTGGCAATATAATGTATTTTTATATCTATATTGTTCTTTGTTATTAGGAGGTTTCTTCAGTTGATAAAATATTATTTCATAATTTTAGTGCGGTGCCGAGCTGATGGGGATTGTGCTACTAGAGAATTTTGTCATCAGGGACAGTGTGTCTTGGGTTGTAGAGAAGACCAGGAATGTCTATCCCGAGAAATATGTGCTGCCAACAAATGCATTGGTAAGTTTTGTATATGTTTCTCATTGCTTGTATTGTTAGACAAATTTTTCAAATAAAAAAAAATATTGCCAAATGATTTACACATAACCATAAAAAGTACAAATAAATGAACTTTTGCAAAGTATAATGCAAATTTATTCTGTTTTTTAATATCCATGGTTAAATTTTATCTAAATAATTTATCTGTAATGATACTTAAAACTGAAATTGTGTGAATTTTCATTCCATGCAAACCCATTTGGAACTACTCATAGAAGTTCTCATATCATTTTCACAGATATTTTTTGTTACAGAAAGATATAGTTAGTGCTTTATAGTCATCCAGCAAGAAAATATATTCAAGTAGGGTTAAATGGAGAAACTTTTGGCATGGTTCCATGAAGAAAAAAACTTATTCCTTAACAGAATCATGAACAGTGATAAGAGATTGTATCTGTAGTTCCACCTTGAAAGCAAGCATCAAAGTGTAATAGGCATATTCAACTTTACTCCTTTCAAAGAAATCCAAGATTACTAAAAGTGATGCAAAGATAATCGCAATATGAAGTCATATCATGAGTGCAACAAACACATCATTGTGAAATCCCAAGTCATTGCAAGCACCAATTAGACAAACATCCCAGTTTGATTTTTTCCATTGAGGTGATGTTTGTCTATAGTAATACTTTTCCTCACACAGCAGCACTAACCAAGAGCTCACCCATAGGATTGCAACAGGAAGTAGTTGAACATTAACCCATAATCTAATAGTGAAAACTTCTGGCTAGCACATTTATTCTTTACACAGAAAAACTGCTGAAAGAATGATGTCATCATTGGTTGATGATGTTCAGGAAACAGCTAGGTCTTTTTCATTGGTAAATGTTTCATGTTTCTCTTAAGAGGAAAGGTCTTGTTTGGAAGAAACACATGCTAAAAGAGTTATGCACCAATACTTTTCTGGAGACAATATTGTCACTTTTATTGATGTTATCACTGAAGTAACATTTTTTGCCAGTAACTCTTCAGGTTTTTATTGGAAAGAAAAAGCAAGAAACATCACAAAAGATGTTTTATATTCAATTATAAGTTGTATGTTAGCCACTGACATATTCCCTTTTAAACAACATAGTTTGAATATTAAGAAAAATGCTCTAAGTTTTCTTGCTCTGGTAACAAAACACACATTTTTTTTAATCCCGTTACATTCTTTGGATCAAAGAAATTAATAGTTTTAATTTTAGTGGGAAACCTGTTTTGTTTCACCTATGGTAAATAACAAATCCCCAATAGCGACTGCCCATTGAGTTGCTCATGGTGGTCGTTTAAACCTCCAATCGAAAAAAAAATCCCCAATATACGATTCCATTCTTATGTGGGTTGGTTATCATTTTTCAAGTGAATTTTGACATTCAAGCCATAAAATCCCAAGGAGCCATTGTTTTATATACTCTCTGCTAATAGGACTGTGTCTTCAGCATACAGCAATATGCACACATGGATATTACCAAGATATAAACCAATATTCTCTATTTTGGCATCACACATGCACGTATCCATAAATATATTAAGCAGCTATGGTGACATTACACAACCTTATCTGACTCCTGCACCAATAAAAAAACATTTCAACAAAACACTGTTCACTCGTACACATGCTCTACTGTCAACATGCTGCTGGTAATCTGCTTAATAGTGTGAAAGCTATGTATGCTGGCAGTAAAGCATGTGTATGAGTGAATGGTGTTTTGCCAAAATGTTTTTTTATTGGTGCAGGAGTCGGACAAGGTTGTGTAATGTTGCCATGGTGGTTTAATATATTTATGAATGTGTGATGTTAAAATGAACAAGACTGGTTCATGTCTTGGTAACATCTGCATGTGCAGATTGCTGTATGCTGGGGACACAGTCCTGTTGGCAGAGAGCAAAAATGAGGTGCAGAGTATTTGTCTCGGGTGTATGAAATTTAAACAGTATAAATAAAGGGAAACAACCAAAGTTAGGATTTTTGAGCGAGGGACTGTTACAAATGCAAGATAAGTCTAAATGGCACAGAAATTGACCAGATGAAAGAATGTGTATATTTTGAAAGCATGTTTGACAGAGAAAGCATATTAGATGGCGAAATTAGGAGGCAAGTGAATTCTTCTTTGAAAGTTATAGCTGCCTTAAGAGGATTTCACAGGAATGATAAGTTCTCAAGAAAGTACAGTATATGAAAGTGTAATTGTTCCTACTGTGATGTATGGCAGTGAAACCTGGGTACTGCAGAAGAGATGTATGAGTCGTTTGTGTACTGGAGAGATGTGTTATTTATGAGGGGGTTGTGGCAAGACATGTTCTGATCATGTGAGGAATGAAGATCTATTGCAGATATGTAATGTGAAGAAAAACATTGTTAGTAAAGTACAGACAAATATTCTGTGGTGGTTTGGCCATGTTGAAAGAATGAGTGATGGGATGCTTTAAGACAGGGATGGCGAACCTATGGCACGTGTACCACTGGGTGGCACACGAACATGATTTGGGTGGCACAACAATATGAAAACAATAACAATAAATACATTTTTTTAGAGAGAATTTTTCAACAGCATGACTGTAGTGTTTTCTTGCAAATAACTGAGCTTTGACAAGGAAATTAATCTAGCCAAGAAGTGTGCTCCACACGGGTAGTAAATAAATCAACCTCACCTCCTTTAATCGCCTTATGCATTAATTCCCAAAAGTTAAGCATCACATGCACATAATTATTTTATCATTCTGCTCCTATAGACTTCCACCACGAGACGTCTGTACCTGCTACAGCTCAAGCCCCCATCTCTCCTGTTTCTCCCTTACCTTTGCAAGAGGGAGAGAAAACCAATCTGATAGGAAGACGTGCATGAGACAGTGAGTTTCTGTGAGAACTGAAAGTAACCTTGAACATTGAATGGAGAGAGATTTCAAATTAATAACTTGGCAACACTTCGACCCCAGTTTAGAGCTTCAGTTTGCCAAAGATGGTTGATTTGTTTGTAGCTGCTACTTATTTCTCTTGTGTACTGTAATTGTTCCTTTGCTGGTGTTTTTGTATCCGGACCATGCAAATATGTTTTTGGTGCCAAAAAAACAGAAACTTAAAAAGATAGTGGCTGAGTATTTCAAGGACAGTAGACATCGGAGTTTGGAATCATTGAGAAAAAAACTAAGCTTTCTGTTGCCGGTGTACGGAAACAATAGTGTTCCGCAAATTCAATGTGTAGCGTCATTTTGAGAGGAATCGTAAAAATGTTTGTTCCATGTCAAATGAAGAAAGAAGGGAGTACATTTCACAAAAAGTGAAACAATATGAAAAACAATCAAATTGTTCCGTATTTTCTTCCAAGCCAAGGAATAATATCACTGCAGCTAGTTTTCATCTATTTCGCTGTATTGCACAGCGTGAGAAGCCACTTTGTGATGGTGATATTTTGAAGGCGGCTTTCTTAGCCAAGTCTGAGACACTATTGAAAGATCTTTCCAACAAGTAACAAATTGTGAATAGAATTAAGGAAATGCCAGCCAGAAGGAACTCTCTTAAAGACAGAATAAGAAGAATGAGTGAAGATGTTACAAATCATATTAAATCTTATTTGGACAATGCTGATAAGTTTTCAATATGTCTTGATTAAAGCACTGATGTGGAGTCACAAACAAGGTTAGATATTTTTGTTAGATTTCCTTGTGGAAATGTGATGGGGGGGGGGTTGATTGCTGAGTTTGCCAACTATAATCATAGGAAAAGATATAATGTGTGAAGTGAAGCAGGAATTTGTAGTAAAAATTGGGATTGACTTAAATAAAATAGTATTTATGACTACTGATGGTGCCCATAAACTTGAAACCAATAGGTTATGAACTGAACATAAATGCCTTGGCTAGTAGCATTCAGCAACAAGTTTTACACTAATGTTAATAAAAAAAAACGCAAACAAGAGGTGGCACACTCGACACTTGAAAGCAGTTAAGTGAACTCTAAGTGGCGCACTAGTCGGAAAAGATTCACCATCGCTGCTTTAAGATAATTTATTCAACCCAAGTAGCAGTAAAGAAAGGTAGAGGAAGGCCAAGGAAATCATGGGAGTACCAGATTCAGAAATGTCTGCATGAGAAAAAGATAATGAATATGAAGTACAAAAGATCTTGTGTGAGGTATGATGGATTTCAATGAGTTGTGTGCTGAGATTGCTGTAAATGGAGACATCTGATACATCAGCAGTAAGTAAAATTTACATTTACTTTCATCAGTCTTTTAACTGTAACGTGGCAGATGACCTTTCTTTGAGGAGCTAACCTCTGAATCTCAGAGAAAAGCTTAATAATAGGTATGCATGCACGTATAAGTCAGGTCCAGATGTCATTGACATTAAATTTGATCAGTTCATTGTGAATAGCATTTTTAAACACTGTAAACTGTAGATATTTTTAATTCCACCTGCAGCAAACTCTGCCATGGAGTATAGAGGAAAAGGGAATTTCACTTGTTGGTTCCAGTGCAGTTTTTTTCCCCAAAATTTGTAGAACTGGTGTGGATGAAAACCATACACCCATCTTCTGTGGATGATTAACTAATACAATATTTTTGTCATTTCAGTTGGTTGCCGCACTGAGAGTGACTGTTCTGCTTTTGAAGCTTGCATTCTTAATATCTGCACAAGTAAGTTTTTCATTTTATTCTTTTACATTTACCATTTCCATTACTACAGCTGTTATCAAACACTTTGCATGAAGTAAATATAGTTGCAGTATGCTTACAAATCTCACTTAAATAAGTATCATGTTGAAAACTTTTTCATGGATTTTGATAGTAATTCTTAAAGGACATAACCATGTTTTTGCTTTAATTTTAATGGTAGGAGGAAATGGTATTATTTCCTTTTGGACAAAATTTTGAACATGTGTGCATAAGCTGCTTTCTTTTGTTTGAACATCATTAAAGTTTGTGTTCGCAAATTTTTTTAAATAGAAATAATTTTGTATAGCAATGATTGGAAAAATTTGATTGGAATTTCTTGAAGTAAACAGTTGTGCATGTGACTTCTTTCACAAAGAAAAAAAGAATTGTTTTTCTTCTTATAGTAATGTTCCTGTTATGATTCCATTAATTGGAAGCGTGTATTCAGTTATCCAATCTATCATGCAGTTCACATTTGGTTGCTACATGTATTAGCATAAGCTGTATGCTGTATTCTGGCAGTGTAAGTGCAGCAGTTACCCTAGACTTCTGGATTACAGCAGCTGTTCTGTTTCTTTTTTTTTTTTTCTCTCTTCTTCTTTTTTTTTTTGTGGATAAAACCATATGATGAATTTAAAAATATTTTAAGTTGTATTTAGAGAAAAAAACAATTTATGCTCAGTGTGGGTATTGCATAATTTGCTCATATATGCATAGTTTACTCTTAATGTCAGTGATACACAGTACCATTCAAAGATCATAGTTCAACACAGCATTTGTTTTATTACTGGGCCAAGTATCACTTTAGATGTCATTGTTTCAATTTGAAACAGTGACGTCACCTAAAATAGTGAAGATGAATTCTCTGTCAAGAGAAGTAATTCTTGACATTGATTGTGACTGAGTCATGAAGTGTGTACAAATCTTCATAAAGGGCTGTTACTTGATGCTTTCTCTATTTACTCTCTTGAACAATCTGTCCTCAGAAAAACCATATTACTTCTTTTACTCATGTCATCAACTAATATTTCAAAGTAAACATGAGTCTACACAGTGCTTTTGTCATTTTCCTGATTTTAATCATTTCACAGGGAATTCAAACATTCATTTGTTATTTCTCCCCCTTAAATTCCACCAAATTCATTTTAAAATTTTAATTGCCATATCTTGTTCTTGATGTCAGTAATGGATTTAGACATGTTCTTTTGCAAAGCCACTGATTTTATAATGAAATTATCATGTATAGCATGTTTTCTGTGCTTTTGCTGACCTTGGCTGTAATTTAAAGCATCATCTCTAAATGAGTCTACTATCTATTACAAAATTATTTTGTCCAAGTCTTTCCCTTCAAATCTTTATAATTTTGTGAAATTTCAATATACATCTTTTGCATATTTTACCTCATTTTCTTATGCATATTGTTCAATCTATATTTTCAGATCCCTGTGAAAGTCCAACTGCTTGTGGCACTAACACCTTGTGTAAAGTTCATCAACACAGACAGCAGTGCACATGTTCACCTGGGTTTACTGGTAACCCCAATACTGCATGCCTAAGAAGTAAGTTGCAGTTTTATTATTTTGTCTCTTAATTAGAGACAAATTTCTCTTTGTACTGTCTCAATTTACTACATTTGCGTGGTTAGTCTGCACCTACTATGAAGAACAAGATGAAACTGTACTATGCATTTGTCATAAAATTCTTTCCTGTAGTAACTTATATATATATATATAAATGTAACTATGTATATTATATCTCAGCTTCGAAAAGTTTAACTTGAAAACTTCTTTCACCACTGGATACCATTCACTTCAGGGAACATTGGAGCATTTACATATACATAGTAATTAAATATCAGCTTACCCTTTAAGGTTAGCTTCTGTTGAACATTTTCTTGAACGTCAAGTTTCTGGGATTTCCTGTAGGTTACAGCTGGGTATGGTCTTCTGTTTCACCATTGTGTACTTCACACGTGCAAATGAGCATATTAAGGCACACGAAGCAGTTTGTAACAGCCCGTAGTTCACCATGACTTTAAAAAATGTTTTACATTCCTTTGAATTCTTATACTAACACACAAAAAAAAACTTAGGTAACTCAGGAGTTGTATTCACACACATTCGTTTCACAAAACAATAACATACAACCAAATTAACACATACATCAAAACCAACTACAAAAACACCAAACTAATTATAACTCAACTCTAGAAACCTATGTGCACTGTATACAACAAGCTGGCTGTTATTGCTATTTATGTCATCTTATCTCATAACTACCTTCGCCTCTACCCAGTGCTCACAACACGTGTTGGCTAACCCTTTTACCATAACCCTGCCTTCGCCACAAAAATCGCCTCAAGTACTTTCAACCATCAGCGATGTTAATCTATCTGCTGCCACAGAACGAGTGAGTGAAAGAGTCTGCAACTGGTCCGATCTCAACATCATCACCAAACCTTCTACCGTGGCTCCATCTATTGCATAATCTGGAAAAATTTTCATTTTCTTCTTCTATTGCTTTGATTTTTCTGTTCAATTTTAATTAATTCTTTTCATTTTTCACTCAGGATATTAGGATCATTAACATTACAAATTTTATCTCTATTTTTCTCTATCAATACTGACTCTGCAATATGCAGGTGTCTTTCATTTTTATAAAATTTTATAATTTTAATCTCATCAAATTTTGGGTATTTGTGATTATCCAGGCAGTATTGGATTAATGCTGTTTTTGCTTCGTTTTTTGACAGTTCTTTATATGTTGTATACACTTGGTTTTTTCATAGTGCACAGTTGTCATGCTAAGTGGCATTAGTGCATATTTCTGTTGACAATTGTATCTCCACTTCTGAAAATCCTGTTGAAAAAGTTACACACATGCAAGCACACACACACACAATTAAATGGTAGGGTCATTTTTGGGAGTACTGTTGCACAATAATGTACTTAAAGTAAGTTATAATGGCATTATGATTACAAAATATTTAAAATAAATTGTATTGACATTGTTTTTTTAAAGTGAAAATTCCATTCTAATTCATTGAAAGCATATGAACTTTCTGACATTTTCCCTTTTGCATTGCAACTATGCAAACTTTCTTTTTCACACTTTTTAGTTTAAAGAAAGGGTAATTTAAACAAATCATAACAATTTCCTAATGCTTATTTCACCAATTTATCAGTTGTCTCTTGATTTAAATTTATTCATTATCATCTTTCTGTTTGTACCATCATATAATTAACTTCACTCTTTCCATACATTGAATTATAAATACATCTTATTAACATTGCTTATGATCTATTAAACTTGTCATTTTTCTGTAACACAGTATGTTAAAAACTTTATTACTTTTGTCTAAAGAAATGAAAGTGTATTTCATAGTCTAGCAGCTATTGCTTTTGTGCATTTCTGGATTTGGTATAAAAGAAAAAGAAAACTTTTACTTTGAAAAAAGTAAAAACATGACTTTTCAATTAGTCAAAACTTATTTTGTAAATATAAAGAAATTGTTTTATTTCCTTATTTAAATTTTATTTGCGTAATTAAACAAAAAATGCATTATGAAGTACTTATAGCTCATAGATTGATTATGTCAGTAAATTTAATTAGTTAGCTGGTAATTGTTTTAATTTTATAAATAAAGTTATCAATGTAAGTAACACCTAATATACACATATGAAATGTGTGATCTTTAGCCATGCTTTTTTAGTGTATGTAGTTGTATTTCAGAATTAATGTTCATATTTCTTACTGTTGTGTTTTATAGTTTTGCCCTCATGTGTAACAGAAGCAGATTGTCCTCTCAATCATTTCTGTATAGATGGAAAATGTAGAGGTATGTTGTTTTATTTTTAATTTGCAATTAAGCATTTTTAGGATGTTTTGCATTAGCATGGTTATAAACCTAAAATATTCATGTCTTAACAGTGAATTGGTCTTTTCACAACTCTGAAGATTTGCAGATTTTGAATTGTCTACAATCTGAAACTTTTTGAGAACCTGACTATGAGGAAGAATATTTACTATTTGAAGTTTAAAAACAAATTCAAATTAAGATGTTTGTGGCTTTCAGTGTTCCATCAGTATTGTAAACTGTGATTTTTTTTGGATGCTGGACATTTATGTTTGCAGTGGATCTTTTAGATGCAAAGGGGATTTTATGAATTCAACATTTGAGAATTTAAAGAAATCCAAATTTTAGTGCTAAATCTTTATACATCATCTGGGAGACCTGTTTCAGAAGTAAGAGGTTTCAGTGCCATTAATTCTCTATTCATCATGACAATTGATATTAGCTTTATTTGTTCTTTGAATTCTGTAAGCTTTCTTCTAATTTGTCCTTTAAAATATGACTGGTGTTTAATAACTGGAAAATAATATCAGAATGCAAGTATAACATATTCAATATAATTCAGGTAAAACTTTAAATGAAGTTTCACTAAATTATGGGGTTTACACAGGAATAAAGGAAATTACTTACAAACTTCCTAATACGGAAGATATACATGAAATATCAAATTACTTACAGTCAAATTTTCGGGTAGCACCTCTACCCTTCCTCATGACTACACTATAGTAGGTGTTGCCATTCATTAGCTAAATTTCAGCCTTTCAAATCATTTAATGCTGTACCTCTTCTTCTCTCTATTTCCAGTCTTTCTGACAATTTTCTCTTGAAAAAGTGCTGTCGATGTGTCAGAACTTCTACAGAGTCCCAAAGCACTTTATGTCCTGTATTTTGAACATGTCTGTCCAAACCTGTTTTGTTTGTCAAATTTCTAATTGCAGCTTTATGTTCTGCTAATCTGGTCTTAAACCATCTGCCTGTTTCTCCCACATAGCTGAGACCACACTCACACATAGCTAGGACCACACTCACACTTTAAGTGTGAGTGTGGTAGTGAGTGTGGTCTCAGCTATGTGTGAGTGTGGTAGTGAGTGTGGTCTCAGCTTGTCTCAGGTTGTGAGTGTGGTCTCAGTTAGTGAGTGTGGTCTCAGCTTGTCTCAGTTAGTGAGTGTGGTCTCAGCTATGTATGAGTGTGGTCTCAGCTATTTGGGAGAGACAGGCAGATGGCTTAAGACCAGGTTAGCAGAACATAAAGCTGCCATTAGAAATTTGACAAGCAAAACAGGTTTGAACAGACATGTTCAAAATGCAGGACATAAAGTGCTTTTGGGACTCTGTAGAAGTCCTGACACATCAACAGCACTTTTTCAAAAGAAAATTGTCAGAAGGACTGGAAATTGAGAGAAGAAGAGGTACAACATTAAATGATGTGAAAGGTTGGAATTTAGCTAATGAATGGCAACACCTACTATAGTGTAGTCCTGAGGAAGGGTAAGGCTGCTACCCAAAAATTTGACTGTAAGTACACTGCTGGCCACCCAAAATGCAACACCAAGAAGGAAGCATCCGATTGGCCTGAAATTTGCAGCATGCGTCGCCCACGAGAGGACATGCAAACGATTAGCATTGCAGGGCATATGCAAATCTTGTGCATCCGGCACGCCACCGAGAAGCACTATAAGAAGGGTGCACAGAAGGTGGGGTGTAAGTAGTGGAAGTGTGTTGTGCTGCCGGACCTGTGCATAAGAAGCTTCCTGATGCCTTGTTGTAGAATACGGCAGTCATTCCAGCTCGTTTTGGAGTTTGACAGAGGACAAATAGTGGCTTATTGCGACAGCGGTTTAATGTACCGAGACATAGGTGCCCGTGGGGGACGACATCCAGCCACAGTGAGGCGAGTATAGATTCGGTGGGTGCAGGAGGGATGGACGGACCGACGTGAGCGATTGCCGCAGCCACGGCACACCACCGAACGAGAGAACCGGCATGTTGTGCGGCGGGCATTGACGGCTCGCACCGCCACATCACGAACGTTAGCACAGGAATTCGGGTGTGTTGCACAACAACCTGTGTGTGATCACGTACCATTCGACGTCGTCTGCAGGAGCGGGGACTTGTCGCACGGCACCCATTGCTCCGATTACCAATGATGTTACACCACCAGCAAGTGCGGCGGCAGTGGGCCATTGAACGCCGCACCTGGACTACGGAATGGCACGACATTGTCTTCTCTGATGAATCCCGCTTCTGCCTGCAACACGACGATGGTCGGATCAGCGTGTGGCGGCACCGCGACGAGAGACTGTATGACGCCTGCATTCTGCATCGTCATACCGGTCTGTCGCCTGGCATTATGGTTTGGGGGCAATTGGATATTAATCTGTTGACGTTTTTCCGATCTCTAAATTAATGGGCCAATATTTTTGGATCGGAAAACACATCACCAGATCCACGCACTCTCAATGAGAGTGAGATTTTTTTGTCATGAGATGATCTCAAATCCCTTTGGCAAGGAGGGAGTTAGAAAAAAAAATAGATTTAAGAGTCAAGAAAAATCAAGTAAATTCTTTTCATTTCTTTTATTTTCTTTCTGATTTCTCTGTGAAGTGTTGATCTCTGTGTATGTAGTTAAATTTATGTGAATAGGTCTAGGTAAGTTAGCCTTGTGACGTCTGTTGCTAGTTAAGGGAGGTGTAACTAGCTGGGAAGTAGATTTAAGGAAGTTTGACATCATGCTATATTGCTGGTTTTTTTGTTGTTCTTTCATGCAATGTTTTTTTCTTCCATCCATTGCATTTTTTAGTGCACTGTTTACTTTCAGGGAAGAGATATTAGTGAAGTTTATTTTAGTGCAGTATATGATGTAGTGTATATGAATTGATTTGCCTTAGTTTCTTAAGTGTATAGTGCAGTTTATATATGTATAGTGTTAGATGTATCAGTTTAAAATTATCGGCGACGCCGCGGCGTTCGGCGTTATTGATCGTCGGGATAACGTAGCGATAAAAAGAAAAATTGTAAGGTTGTAGTTCCGTATTTACCGTCGTTATCGCGATTTCTTTTATTGTATTATTATGTAAGCTTTAATAATGGAAAAGTAATTTGTAAACATGTAGTGTTTGAAGTATTTTATCTTATTGTAGTGGTATCTAATGAGAAAAAACGCGTGTTTATGCCATATGTCAGTAGCGTGTATTAAAATCGTTGTTGTGTGTATCGGGCTTAATTTAGTAACCTTTCGTAATTAAAATCTTGCCTAGTATTAATATTTAGTTGGTTTTAGTATGAATCTTACTTGGTATTAACTAGTGATAGTATAATTCAGCGACTGATAGAAAAAGCGGGTCGGCGATCGCTCCGTAACGAAGTGACTTTCGTAAATTAATTGCGCGTGCGCTATCGTCAATGATATTTAATAGTCATTTAGTAAAAGAATAAAATTGTGGCTTAATGCATCAGGGCAAAATAACACATCGTTGCGTTACGCTATTTTTTCGTAATTCCGATCGTCGTACCTGTAGCTAGAGAGAATTCGATTTTTATGCGTTACGAAGTTGTAACGATGTTCGTTAATGTTACTTAATTTGTTTAATGAATTTTTGTAAAGGTGGTCTCTAAAAGTCTTTGTTCAGAAAGAAAGAACGAAAATGGCTACAGTTCTGGTGTCGCTTTTCTAAAAGCGATAAATTCGTAGAATGGCATCTGTGAGGACGTTTTCCCAGCTTTACCAGTGCAGAAAGTCCGACTTATTTATGCTCTTGTTTACTTCGAAAAGGCATTTTTCGCTTTGCACAGGAACACTTCGGGATTTGGGTGGAATTCTGCGAAGTTCACCGCAGCGCCCGTTTTCGTGGGTCAAAGGTCAGTCATCCATCGAGGAAGTTTCTGCCTCCTGGCGTTCACGCAGCCAATTGGAAAGTCGGCGCTTTCTCGCACATGCGCGATGCGTAAGGCGAAGAGCATCGTTTTTTTTTTTGTACGCTGAGAAGAGGCAGAGATGCAGAGAGAGAGAGAGTTGAGCTAGAAACCACCAAGCACTAAGAAAGGGGAAGGAAAAGAAGCTATGCGGGAGAGACCGCGCTTCTAAATCGGAAATGCCGCCAAATTCCGGGAGGACGAAGGAAAAAGATGTCAGCGTCATGGTAGGACCTTTTAATTTGTTTTTAAATGCCAAAACAGAGGAAGCTACTTGAAAGCCCTTATTCTCACAGAGAATTGTAGCTGGGCTGGATATCTTCCACCCGCCAAGTTCGCCAAGTTCGGGAGTCCCACGGAGACGCCGGAGAAATTGCGGCACAAGCATTGTTACTTAAGTTTGAACCTTCGTCCGAGGAAATCTTCTAATTCCTTTCTTATTGCCCACTTGAAGGGCAGGGAAATATATGTCCACGCAGTTCGGAAGCAAGCAAGGAAACTTGCGTAAATTCACGGCGACGGACAGACTCCGTGACGCCGAACCTCAGCAGTTAACGAAAAAAGAAAAAAAACCGTAATTCCTCCGCTCAGCTCAAACATTTCTATGCTGTTTAAGTGACAAAGCTTCCTTGAGAAGAGAAGAGAGAGAGAGAAAGCAAACAGAGGAAAGCAAGAAGGAAACAAAAAAAAAAAAAACGTCATCAACGGCAAACTTTCTTTCGGCGACCACCTAATTGTTTTTGGTTTTAATGTGAAAAAAAAAAAATGGTACGATGTTATTTCATAAAAAATATATATATATATATATATATATATATATATATATATATATATATATATATATATATATATATATATAGGGAAGATTTTGTAGAAAGATATTCCTTGTTTTGAAAAGGGAAAGGAAAATTATTAAACAAAGAGGGGAGTAAAGAAATTGAAATTTTTTTTTATTATTTTGAGTGTGTGTAAGGTTTGGCCAGAACCAACAAATGTAGTATAATGTGTTACTGTAAATTAACAAAAGATTTTTCCAGGTAACTGATCAAAAGCGGTGTGTTGTGAAAAAAAAAAAAAGGAAAATTTTAAAATGTCACTCTTAACCATCCAAATCTAAATTGTAAAGAGCATTTAGCTCAAAGTTCAACAGTTATTAGATATGCACATGGAGCATTAAGCTCTTAGCACTCTTTGAGTGAATGATCACATTCTTTAAAGATTTTTTGTAAGGCAGGCTGGTAACCAAATTGTGCCACTTACCTCCTTCATCCTCTAAACCACACAGGTGAAAACTACTTGGTTTGCAGACCAGGGTTTCTCAGAGGATTATTTAGGACTGTCAACATACTCTGGACTCTAAAATTCATAGCTAAATTCTTTTTTTATTTGGCCTAGCCACCTAAAGTTTTCTTGTATCAAGTGTTTTTCCAACCTGTGCCTGGGAGCACAAAATAAATTTATAGTTAACCTGGAACATATGCTTAATCAAATTATTTTGTGTCGTATGTGAATTTCTCTTGTCGGTGGTGGTGGAATCACCTTCCATTTACTGGGAGTTTTTAAGGATCGTACCTGGGGTGTTAGTCGTTGATGAAAAAAATTCTTAATTGGGGTCCCTAGATTGATCACCGGCCATTTTCTTCTTTTTAAAATAAAATTGTGTAATATTTGCATTTTTTCAGAAGTAAGTTCATCATCATAATATAATAATATTTTAAACAACCAAACCACGTCGTATCAATATGACACCCGCACCTCTCTGGTATGCATTGACGGTACACTCAACAGCCACCGCTACATCTCCGACGTTTTGGAGCCTGTAGTCCTCCCTTACCTGCAGGACTTGCCAGCGGCCACGTTTCAACAGGACAATGCGCGCGCGCCCGCACGTGGCACCCATTGTGCAACAATTCTTCACGGCCCACCAGGTGTCACTGCTGCCGTGGCCCGCCTGTTTTCCCGATATGTCACCCATCGAACACGTCTGGTCGCTGATCGGCAACCGAGTGGCCCGGCAAGCACCACCCGCGGCTATGCCTGATAAACTGTGGCAACGTGTGGAAGCAGCCTGGACCGACATACCCCAAGCCCACATCCAAAGCCTCTTTCGTTCGATGCCGCGGCGTGTAGCGGTCGTTATTGCCAGCCATGGGGGCCACACGAACTATTGATGTCTGCGTGTTCCGCAAGTCGCACAGGCCTGTAAGCTCAATCGTTTCATCTTTGTATCTGTTGTTATATGTCCAGTAGATCTGGCTTTGCTATCTCGTGTCCTTCTTGGTGTTGCATTTTGGGTGGCCAGCAGTGTAATTTCCTTTATTCCTGTGTAAACCCCATAATTTAGTGAAATTTATAGTGTATCAAGTCCAGGAATAGCCATGACATCAATTATTACCAAGTTTAAATGGAGGTTTATATGCATTGTATATGTTTCCCCATAATTTAGTGAAATTTATAGTGTATCAAGTCCAGGAATAGCCATGACATCAATTATTACCAAGTTTAAATGAAGGTTTATATGCATTGTATATGTTTATTATTTTAAGTGGATTGTGGAATAAAAATTATTTGTTCTTAAAATACATAGTATGTGAAACTCAGTGTCCAGCATTTTAATTTTTGAGTAATGATGCAGAGTAAAAGTCTAGGGTGGTAGTCAACAGACAGTTTTATTTTGTTTCAATTGATAATTATTGCAGGGGTATATGTTGTTTCCCAGATTGGTAGTTAATCAGTCAAGTTATGTTTTCAAATAAACTCTGAGGTTACTCACCTTTTCACCTAAAAATCTTTCAGCAGGTTTTCATCTCATTAACAAACATTTCAAACACGTCAATTTGTTTGTTACTGCGTGGTTTGAGGCTTTAATGCATTCTTTAAAACTTGTGAAACTCCTATTTTCTCATGCAAGCATGTGCTAAGCCATATGTACAGAAAGATCTTTTGAAAACATCAGCACAGATACCCAACTGAAATACAACTTGTTTAAGAACCTATAATACACAATCCCTTAAAAAAAAATTCCTTAAAAAAATCCCAACATCCTGTTAAAAAACTTTAGCCACAAATATTTACACAACACATCATTAATTAACGAAGAAATCCTAAAAGAACCAATTCTTCTAAAACAGTGAAAAATATATGATCCGCCAGCAAATTCAACTCTCTCCCCACACGGCAACAACATTCTCTCCGAGTACTTTCTGCCTCTACTGAGGCCATTATCAAGGAGCATTTGCAACCACCAACTGCTCTCATCACCCTCCAGCACAGCAAATGTTCCAGTCCTCGCGTCGTATTGTCTCATCTCGTTCTTCACCGATCTGCCTCAATGGCGCCATCTGTTAGATGATTCAGCTGCTACTTTTTCAGTTTTGGTTCAAAAATATGTATTCAAGGGCTAACTGCTATTAATTATCTTTGTATTATTTATTTTCCTTTAATTTGTCATACTAATTTCATTTCTTCTTTCTTTTTTTTTTTTTTTTTTTTTTTTGTTTATTCTAATTAATTCTTTCCAGTAACAGTAAATGTTTAAACTGTTAGGGTCATTGAAATTACATAACCTGTGCCTATTTTTTCAATCAACATGGTTTCAGCTAATCTTAAATGCCTTTCGGTGTGATAATTCTTGATAATTTTTTCTTCAAACTTCGGATATTGTTTATGTTCAATACAGTATTGGATTAATGCAGTTTTTGCTTTTTTTTTTTTTTTTTTGCCAATTTTTAAGATGCTGCTGTAGACGATGTTTTAGTTTATTTTTATTGTATACAGGTAGCACTAAAAATAAACTAAAACATCGTCTACAGCAGCATCTTAAAAATTGGCAAAAAAAAGAAGCAAAAACTGTATTAATCCAGTACTGTATTGAACGTAAACAATATCTGAAGTTTGAAGAAATAAAAATTATCAAGAATTGCGACACCAAAAGGCATTTAAGATTAGCTGAAACCGTGTTGATTGAAAAAAACAGGCACAGGTTATGTAATTTCAACAAACCTAACAGTTTAAACATATACTGGAAAGAATTAATTAGAATAGAAAGCCAAAAAGATGAAAAAAAAAAAAAAGAGGAAATGAAATGAAATTAGTATGCCAAATTAAAGGAAGATAAATAATACAAAGATAATAGCAGTTTGCCCTTGAATACAGATTTTTGAACCAAAATGGAAAAAGTAGTAGCTGAATCATCTAACAGATGGTGCCACCGAGGCAGATCGGTGAAGAACGAGATTAGATGATACGATGATGTGTTGTGTAAATATTTGTGGCTAAAGATTTTTAACAGGATGTTAAGGTTTTTTAAAAGAAAACAAAATTAAGGAATTGTGTATTTATAGGTTCTTCAACGAGTTGCATTTCAGTTGGGTATTTGTGTTCATGTTTTCAAAAGATATTTCTGTACACATGGTTTGACACATGCTTGCATGAGAAAATAGGAGTTTCACAAGTTTTAAAGAAAGTATCAAAGCCTCGAACTACACTGTAACAAACAAAAAGACGTGTTTGAAAAGTTTGTTAACAAGATGAAAACCTCCTGAAAGATTTTTAGGCGAAAAGATGAGTAACCTCAGAGTTTATTTGAATTCTATAAAGCACATTAATATTAGAAGTAGCTAAATGGAATATTGACATTAGCAATGCCGGATTGAAAAGTTATATTTTGTTGTGAGAGAAATTATTTCTTCTTGGCCATAATGTTTTAAAGCTTCAATACAAATTTGTTATTTAATTTTTTTTTATTTTTAGATTGTGCCATCTTATGCACAAGTGAGGACTTTTTCACAGTAGTTTCACTTATGGAATGACAGTGCACAAGGCCGTAGCCAGGGGAGGGCCAGGCCGGGCTGAGCCTGACCGGTTTTTCCTTTTGCACGTCCTAGCGACTCACACAACAGTATAGTGCTCGCCCTCTTTCACATCTTTTGTCCGACCACTTTATATCCTTCGCCCGAAATCAATCATCAGCCGCCCCTCCCAACTTGCTTGTCTGGCTACGGGCCTGACAGTGATAGAAAACTGGTAATTAGATATCATTACCAGTTTTCTCAGCTTATCATGATTAAATATATTGCCAAAAAATATTTTTTAAGTTAAACTGGACTGTGGTTATTAATGCTGCACTGAAATTTTGCAAAATGAACTTATTCTGCATTTGATCTGTCTGTGTTTCATTCTACAAAATTGTCATGTATTTGTAACTCTTCACTGGTTTACAGTAGAGTAATAAAATATTTTGTCATGTTTATGACTTGTGGTACATTTTTTTTTTACCTAACTAGTTGAATGCAATACAGATGCAGAATGCAGTGCTGGTGAGAAATGTGTGAACAATCATTGCTTAGGTAAGTGAAATGAAAAATGACCTAATACAATTTAATGTAATAAATTTGGTGTAAATGTTTTTCATTTAATATACAATATAAGTCATAAATTCAGTATTGGTTTTATTGATTAACATAAATACAAGGGATTGTTCAATATGCTTTAAGCCTAACTTACCTCTGCCTCAAATTTAAGCAACATTATGACATTACTTTTTGACATAGGCCCTTGTAATTTTAATGTGCTCAATATAATTTTGTTCTAGCCATGTTTGGTTTTGGCAGTAAAAAGTTTTATAATGTTCTATAGGTTGTCTCTTACTGTATTCTCAAGCTGCTACTTTTCTTTGGAACATGTTTAATGGTTATAGATATAATAATTACAAGGTTGCTTACCTTTTTCACATTTCACTGCACATTTTATTCTTTTTGTTGTCATGCTTGGTTTAAGCCTCTGGTGCGGTGTTCTATTTTTGTCTTCAGGTTCTTTCAAATGTTCTGCGAACTCTTAAGTCCATGAAGTGCCTTGCTGTCCAGATTGCAAAATTGTATCCTCCCCCTCCCCACCCTTCACATCCGCATGTAAAACCTAACCTACGTTGATAAAAACCCCAATTCCTGAACTCAAAATCTTTTGATATTATCAACCGAACATAAACTGCAGGGATCGCATTCCTCCTAAAATTCCTAAAATTCCTAATATTTTGTGACCCTCCTTAAATTCCTAAAATTAGACCTAAAATTTGCTATTCATCCTAAAAGTTTCGTAAGCTTATTTTTATTAAAAACACAACCGTTATTAACGCCAATAAATTTACCATTACGGTAAGGTAAAAAGACCTGTTATTGTAGAAACACAGCCTATATGCTGTGCTGCTGAAGGGAGGGAAAATGACGCCATCGAGATGCACTTGCTTCGGGGCGGGCGTTCCATTTTTTTGCCTTCGAACAGTTTTCGAGAGTAACAAGAGATCTAAGGGAAAAGGGAGGGGTCATTTTCACCCCTGGTTTGCGCTTTGCAGGCAGACTCCGTGGCACGCAGAAGATCGTACTTTATTTTTGTACATGCCTTGTGGAACCTCCTCTTTCTGCTGATGTTTTGTTATTGTAAACCGCAGGTGGGTGGAAGCAAAGAGGAAACATGTGGTCTCCTTCCGTAACCTCCGGTAATGACGATGGGATGGTAGCTGAGTATTATCTTGGCAGGCAGTAGAGCACGTGATCATTGACCTTCGATCATGCGTCGGCGACAGCGACCTTCGATGCGCAATATATCTCGGCTCCGACTTCGCTTTGACTGAACTTGCGTGAGATGCATATGATAGTTTCTGGTTTTACGTCTTTTATGGTGTTCTCCGTGCTGTGTGCAGGTTCAGTTCTCTAGTGGTGACCTGCTTTTTTTTTTTTTTTTTTTTTCATATCTTCTGACATCCTCGCAGCCAAATTTCGGGAAGTTGTCTGGTTTTGCAATATTGGAACGTGTTTTTGTACTTCCCTTTCATTTTCTGGTTAGTAATACAAGTGTTTAAGATGCCTAAATCCAAAACGAAATTTCAAGATGCGTGGCTCGCCAAAGAATTGGACGGAGTGAAGTTGAAAGAATGGTGTTCTGCATCTGAAACAATATTTTCTGCTAAGTGTATATTGTGTTCAGAAATTTTCAACATTTCTAATAGTGGCTTTTCACAAGTAAAAGCGCATCATAAAGGAAAAAAACATTTGCAGAAATTTCAAAGTAAATTTCAAAATAAGTCCATCCTGAAAGCCTTTGGAGGACGGGATCTTCAGCCCAAAACAAATATTAGTGAAGTACTGAGTCATGATTTACAGTTGGCTAAAGCCGAAGCATTATGGGCCATGAAAGTTGCTAAGGACAATATGTCTTTTGTTTCATGCACTGAAACACTTGAACTTTTCAAAGAAATGTTTCCTGATTCTGCTATTGCAGCCAAAATGCAACTTAAAGAAAAAAGTTGCTTATGTGATATCACATGGATTGTCAAAATATTTTGAAGAGGATTTGAAAAAAGACATTGCATCTAGTAGCCCAGGAAAGGTTACTATAGCATTTGATGAAACTACAAATACACAAGTGAAACGGCAGTTGGATGTGTATCTCAGGTACTGGTCTTCAGAAATAAATTCAGTTTCTTGCCGATACCTAACAAGCGTTTTTCTGGGTCATGCAACAGCAGATATTTTGCTAAAAGAAATTCTTGATGTGTTATCATCCTTCAATATTTCGTTGAACAGAATTATTTGTGAATCCATGGACAGCCCAAATGTAAATAAGTGCTTTTTACGCAAATTCAATGAAGTTGTAAAACAAGAAACAGGCCAGAAATCTTTGGAACTAGGTTTTTGCAACCTGCATGTTGTTAGTAATGCATTTAAAATTTTTTGACAAGCTTAAATATAGATTTTGACGAATTTGCTACTGATATGCATTACTTTTTTAAAGAGTAGTGCTGCAAGACGAGAGGATTATAAATCTGTCGAATATATAACATTGGTCACTGCCAAATTTCTTTGCGTCATGTCAGCAACAGATGGTTAACCGTTGGTTCTGTAGCCCAGAGGCTCTTGGATCAATGGCTAAATATTACAGAATATTTTTAAACTTCTTGCCATCTCAAAAAATATTTGAAAAACAACTGCACAATTCGGCAAGGTATAAAAGAATTCACTGTTTCCTGAAAAATGAGCTTACTCCTTGCTATTTAGCATTAATTTCATTTTCACACCAAAATTTTGAAAAGTTTTCATTATGTTATCAGAGTGAAGAACCAAAAATACACCAGTTATATTCTGATTTAAATACTTTAATGAGGAATGTTATGGCTCAGTTTATCCAAGATGATGTTATAGCAGGGAAATTTGGAGAAGACCTAAAGAATGTAAATTTTGAAAACAAAAATTCATGGAAAAAACTAGGGAAGTTAGAAGTTGGTATGAAGACAAAAAAATCTCCTCAGGAATGTTCAGGAGACCAGGCAGAAATTATTTCTCTTAGATGTAAGATCATCACTAATTGCAACCACAAAATATTTAAAGTCAAATTTGCCATTCTGCAATCAAAAGCTAAGAGACATAGAAGTTTTAAAGGTAAAGAACCAAAGAAAGAGTCAACTCAACTTTCAGTCACTGAAGGACTTTCGGAAATAACCAGAATTTCAAGTGTTTTGCATCTTTCTGAGGAACAAATTGATAGAGTAAGAGAAGAGTGGAAACTTTTAAATTGCGATAAGCCAACTCTAGATGAACTAGTGAAATTTTCAGAGGAAGGGCATGTTCCAGTGCGGATTGATCATTACTGGCGTAATATATTTAGTATTAAAGACTCTAGCGGAAAAGAAAATACTCAAATCTTGCTAAACTCATAAAGTCAATTTTAGTTTTACCTCATGGTAATGCTGATGCAGAAAGGGATTTTCGGTTAACACTGCTCTGTTAAGGAAGGACAAGGCTAACTTAAAAGACTCAACTATAACATCATTAAGAATAGTTAAAGGGGCCATTAAACACTATGGATGTGTAAGTAAAGTTCTCATAACAAGAAATTTGTTAAATAGTGTTTGTGATTCACATAAATTTTATAAAGAGTATGTTGATAAGCTGAAGAAAGAAGAATCAAAAAAAGTAAAAGAAAGGAAGCAGAAAGAGAGGGAAAATGAGGAAAAGCAGCTAGAGAAAAAAGAAAAGCTGAGTTTGATGACAAAATAAAAGAAAATGATGCAGAAATAAATAGACTTAAAAACGATAAAGAAGCCTCCCTAGCAATAATTCAAGAGGGAACAGAAAGAATGAGAAAAGCTGTAGAAAAACAAAATACTGTTGAAATAGCAGTTGCCTCTAACTTGATCATACAAGGTTCAGCTGAAATAAAGAAAACTGAAAGTAAATTAGTTGTGGTAGAAGCAGAAAAAGATAGGCTAATCAGGAAAAGGTTAAAACAATAATATGAAAAAAGTAATTCAGTGAACAGTTGTACATAGTTCTTGGTTTTCAATTACCTTTAGGATATTATAATTTAATGTGAAACCTGAAAACTTTACTGTGAAAATCGTGAATTGCTTCTGGTTCAACAGCATATTAATGTTCAAAGTGAAACTTGAATGTGGTAAATATACTTGAATATGATAATAACACGTGAAAAGATAAGAACTGAACATTAGAAGTAAATCATACTTAAACTTTAGACATTAGACGTTATGCAAAAAATTTGGGTGTTAACTTCGACCATATATACTAATGGACTGCACACTGGCAATAGCTGCATCAAAGCCGCCATGGCTCAAACATTGGGCACGTCATCATCAGACTCCAAATTTCGTGTAAAAATGCTGTTATGATTACTAATTTACGCTGCAGAACTTCAGTGTTTTCGGTGTATTATGTGAATGCGCCTCATATATAATGAAAACTCTTCAGGTAAGTTTACTTATGAGCTATATACATGCATGATCGGGTTGTTTACATTTTGTGATTTATAATGTGATGAACATTTGCGAAGAATTTGGAACATGCATTCCATTTTTTTTCTTAAGTTACTATATTTTTATATCAATAGCTGCAAGTTTCTGGTTAAGTAATTGAACTTTATTGACTTAGGTATTTAATTTGTTTCTTACCCATGAAAAATCATAGAACTTTCTTTACTATATCGCTCAGAGCAACCATAAGCACAGCAGGTGTAACCCATCTTTTTGACTGTTGTCATGTGATTTTATGTTGGAGCCAGAAATTTTGATGTCATGCGCAGTCTATCAGTATATATGGTTGAAGGGTGTGAAGCAAACTCTTTACAATGTATACAAAGTTGTTTTACTAGATGTATACAAATATACATCTAGTTTTTATTGAAATACACTCCTAAAATTTTCCTAAAATTTTCTAAAAATTCTAAAATTCCTACCTAAAATTTTCCAGAAGTATGCTATGATCCCTGAAACTGCTTATTTACATACATACAAAATGCGAACAAAAACATTAAAAACGTATGTACAACTATTTACATACGACTCATCTTATGCTTTTGACTCTCCTTCTCAACACCCCATGAACAACCAGAACATTCATTCACCACACCCTAAGCCATTCCAATGCAGACTGCCTCAAGTACTTTCTACCCTCAGCTGGGTTATCTTCAGGAAGTATGCTAGATGTTTTCTCTTCTGCCACTGCAGCAAGAGTGAGCGATACACTCGGCTTCCTCGCCTCGCCCCAACGTCATCCACAAAAAAACTTCCACCGTGGCTCCATCTGTTATTGACTTTAGTGAACTCTTTATTTTCTTCTTCTGTGTTTTTAGTTTTTTTGGTCAATTTTTATTAGTTCTTTCCATTTTTCATTAAGGATATTTGGACCGTTATTATTACAAATTCGATCTCTATTTTTTTCAGTTAGTACAGACTCTGCAATGCGTAGGTGTCTCTCATTGCGACATGATTTTATTATTTTAATATCTTCAAACTTCAGGTATGTCTGGTTATCCATACAGTATTGTATCAGTACTGTTTTTGCTTCTTTTTTTTTGCCAATTTTTAATATGTTGTTGTAGGCAATGTTTTAACTGATTTTTAGTACTTCAATATATGATATTGGTGGGATTCCACTTATAGGTGTTTCATACACACCAGCTTTTTCCAAGATACTACATTTTCCAGTGTTATTAATTATCATATCTCCAATGGTCATTACTTTGTTTCCCATCTGAATTCCATATTTATGGCATAATGTATTAATTTCTGTAGAGATTCCTGGAAGGTAAGGTGTTGCTTTGGCATATTGTAATTGTTTTTTCCTTTTAGGTGAATATGTATCTTGCATCTTTACTTGTACTTCATAAATCCATTTATTTATCTTCTGTGGAGGGTATCCATAGCTGTATATGATTTCTTTAATATAATTTATTTCTTCATTACGAAATTCTTCATTAGAGGAATGTGTGATAGCTCTTTTAATTAATATTTTTATGCTATTACATTTCTGTGTGTATGGGTGTGTTGAGTTATATGGTATCAGAACTGGGACATATGTTTGTTTTCTATGTACCTTGTACTGCAGTTGGTTATTTTGCTTGATGATCTTAACATCCAGGTAAGGTAAGATATTTTCTTCTTCGTGTTCTACTGTCAATTTAATTGTGGGATAGACATTACTAAGTTGTTGAGTTAAAGATTCCAGCTCATCAATTTTCATTCTGGTCATGATGAAGATATCATCTACATATCTGCAGTAAACTAATGGTGGTTCATCCATTGTACTGATAATTTGTTCTTCTATGCTGTTCATAATTACTTCAGCAAACAGGTTTGACAGAGGAGAGCCCATTGGGCCTCCAAAATTTTTTTTGTATATTTTCTCATCATATTTGAAGATATTATTTTCATAGATGTTTAATAAAATAGCTTTCAACTCTTGTAGTTGTGTGTTATTAAGAGATTGATCATATTGTAATTTTTTATTAATAATCTCAATTGCTTCTGGTACAGGGGTACTTGGAAACAGTGCTTTGACATCCATACTAGCCATTCTGTAATCTTTTAGATCTTGGTTTACATTTTTCACAATTTTAATAAATTCATATGTATTCTTTACATTGTATTGTGTTTTCATAAATATTGGTGCCAAGAAACTGTAAATATTCTTTTCAAGATTAATCAATGGAGAGTTCTTTTTGGACACTATAAGTCTCATGGGGGTTACCATCCTTGTGTGTTTTAATTTTTGCAAACATTCATGGGACCTTTGTACCCATCGGTGGTTTTGCATTTTTGATCTCATTAGGTAAGGTGCTGTGGTTCCTGATGTTAGCCAAATATCTTACTTGATTATCAGTTGGGTCCCTTTTCACCTCAGGGCATTTCAATTCTTCTATTGCTAATTTCATTTTTAGGTTATATTCTACTGTATTCAAGATCACAATTTGGCCTGTTTTATCAGCCTCACAAAATTTGATATTCTTGTCTTCTTTTAATTTCAACAGGTGATTTTTTTTCATATTTTAACTTCTTTAAATAATAATTTTTATTATTGTTTTCATTATATTCCTTTAATATAATTCGGAATAGTTTACCACTAAACTCCTCCTTATCCTCATTAGGGATATTTCTGATGATATCTGAACAGCATAGAAGAACAAATTATCAGTACAATGGATGAACCACCATTGGTTTACTGTATATTTCTATTTGCAACTGTGTCTCTGCTTCTGAAAATCATATTGAAAAAGTTCTTTTTGTACTACATGCCATTCACCATGATAAAGGTTGTGAAAATTATCCTCTTTAAATGATGCAGTTTTCCTGCTAGGTGACATATATGTAAAAACTTTTTCTTACTATTTCCTCATCTAAAAGTTATACTTGAAAAATTATTTTCCTATCTTACCACTTTTGCTGTAAATATCCTTTATGCATATTTTCTACTTTTTCATAATTTACATTTCTGCTGCCAGGAGTTTCAGCATGTATTTATATTGGAAAGTATATCCCTGATTCTAAGAATCCTTTGGAAAAATCCTTTCTTGGTAGGATGCTTTTGCTATGAAGAATATTTTGTTCCCATTTTTTCTTTAAATAACATACAGTCTTCTCTTTTGGATGTAAAAAATAATATCCCATTTTTCCTCCATATCTCTTCAAAAAAGAATGGTAGGCAATGTACGTAACTAACAAACAAGTTAAGTAGATGGTAGTTGAGAGCACGCTAAGTTATGTATAAAAGTTTTTAAGGCAAATATATTTCAGCTATTACTATGGCCTTCATCAGTGCGACTACGATTTGTTTCGTTGCCAGTTTGGAAAAGTAAGTTTTGTAACGGTAACTCCGGGTGACGTGATGTTATGAAGGTATCGTGATGTATCTCTTCAAATTGTTTGATTTGAACAACTGGGTGACGTGCTGTATCTCTTCAAATTGTTTGATTTGAAGAATCCCTTCAGCTTCAGATATTTTCCACTATGAGGAAGATTTTGTGTACACTTTAGGATTTTTCATAGCACACATTTCTGCAGCTAGTGGGCATATGTAGCTTTTTCTGTTTGTGGATGTTTACTGATTGTAGAAATCCAGCGGAATTTATTTATTTATTTATAACTGGTTCCATTCTTTATGAAGAACACTGCTCTCATTATGTATTTTAAATAATGCTCAGTTTTTCTACCAGAGGGTGTAAATGCATTCTCTTTTTTGCTGATATTTTCCTTCTAATTGGAAATATTCCTTTTCCTGTTGGAAAAGTATTAAAAAGATGCCTTCATTACACCTGAGAATGCATAGTCATGTTTCTTGTTTGTATATTGCAAAAGGATAATGCAATACTGTAAAGTACTCTCAACAACCCTGTGTGATTGCATCATACACAGGTTTAGAACTTGTTGAATGCCCCCTGTATATAACTCTTTTTAAATCCTAAAATTGAGAAAAAATATTTTTATAGCTAATCATTTTATCATATATACTCAATGTGCTTCTTCTGATTTTACTTTGCTGTGTCTGTATGTATGTGCTTTTTATTTGTTTATTTTTAATTTCTTAATTATTTTTATCATTTCAGTTTTATGCCGTAAAGATCAAGATTGCCAGAATGGTGAAATTTGTATCAGAAATCACTGTCAAGGTAAGAACCCAAACTCCAATTAGAAGTTTTTGTTTTTGGTTTTTATTTTGGGGTTTAGTGACCACCATAAGCAACTCTATAAGGACTATAAGCAGTCACAAATTCTTAATTTAGGGTCACTGGTTCCAGGAAATAGAGAGTCAGTGCTGCAAGACAAGCACACCACCCATGCCTCATCTGGGACTTGAACCTGGGTCCCTCGTATGTGAGTGGTCAGAAGCCAGTGCTGTGAGTGGTCAGAAGCCAGTGCTTAAACCATAGCACTGCTGGAGTGGCCTAATTAAAAGCTTAACATTTCTAGAATCAAAATTTTGTGTTTGATTTAATGCAGTGAGAAATACAGCTAGTTTTATGGAGTGAATGTTGAATGAATTTCTGATTTGGGTCTACTTTCACAAGGTATGTTTTGCAAAAAGAAAGAATAAAAAATGTGGGTAGGGCAGCTAAGCGTTTGATTCTAATAAACTTCATAACTCAATATACTTGTTTTATAAAGTTTTGGGGGAAATCTACTAGAAGAGTATTCAGGATGTGCAAACAGTGCTGGCAGTGGGGTCCATAACTTGCTACTCAGCAGTTTATAAAGAAATAAAATTAACTGTTAAGACAGTACAATAAATCTTTTTACTTATGTAAGTCAACAAAATGCGTAGGTGTTTAATCTTTTGCCTACCAACAGGTGGCTTCCATAAGGCAGATAATAACATGTTGAGAGAGCCATCAAGTATTAGCCAAAAGCGTGGTATCTTGTATTTTGATACTTTACATCAGTAAACATATTTGCTGAACTGTCTAAATTGTTGATTTCGGTGTGAAAAAGTTTCTTTTATATTTAGAAATGAAATTAACAGCAAAATGAATTTTCAAAAATAACACTTTTGAGAAAATCAGGGATTTTTTACTTAAAAAAATATTGAAACCTGTGAATAAAATTTTTGTGATTATCCTGTCTTAGAAGTAACAAAAGCATATTTAGTGCTCAGAAAAAAACTAAAGATAATGAACCTGTGCTCAGAAAAAACTAAAGATAATGAAAAAAACTAAAGATATGTGGTCTTTTATTGTAATTTTTTGTACTCTGATAGAAACTGTGTTGATTTTATTGTATACTTGGTGTTTTATTTTTGATTTGAAATAATAAGCAGTTCTGTTTCATGTTGTAAATTCATATACAGAGAAAGCAAAATAATACCTTACTTATGTAACTTATGTAACTTTGCATTGTTAGTGCCATGCAACAAATTATTGTTTAGAATGGTTATCATCTCACAGTTAAAACAGAAACTGTAGTTCATCAAAAGAAAACTTTGAATCGCGTTACATTTGGAAATGACTTTGGAAACACCAGTTCTCAACATCAAAATATTAAGTCCCAAGTTATCAAGTATCAAAATATTAATCCTCAAGATGTCTAAAATATTAAGTCTGAAGTTATCTACTAATCACATTTGGAAGTTTATCCTGTAGACAAATATGCTTCTTCACAAGTACATTTAACTGTTAACAACCCTCTTAAAATTAAACTTCATTCAAAAACTTCAGCTTCATTTACCATTTCCAATTAGTAATTCAATTTACTTTCTACAATTATTTGATTTATTCACTGAGTTCACTCTCTTTTAAATCAGTTTATCTCAACAAATGTTACACTGTTCAATTAAATAAAAGTATCAATTCACATTAAATCTCTTGTATATCTCCATGATGTGTTAGACTCACTTCCTGAAGAACTCTCAAAGGTAAATGTCATAAGTTGATTAACTGCACTTCCTCTCTGAAGATATGTTTAGCCAGTTCAGTTAATGAGCTACCAAATTCAAATCCACAAAACATGCTAAGCAATGGCACGCAAGCACACACACACACACACACACACACACACACACACACACACACAACATACTTTTTGAGCTGCTTGTGGTTAGCTTAAACAAAAAACATTTCAGAGACACTTAATGAAAGAAATGAACCAGAAAGATTTCATCATCAGATGTGTAAAAAGTCTAAAAGCAGTAATTTAAAAAGGATCAACATGCCCTTTTTGCTTTCTTGAGTGAAAGAAGTGTGGAATGCAATTCCACTAGAAATGTATGTAAAATCTTTCAAAAACCTTTTTTTAAGTAATGCCATAGATGGTAGAGAAGATGGATTGGCTTACAGTTCAGAAGAATAAAACAGCCATGGCAACTTTGAAAATCGTGATGTTCATATTGATGATTTAACTTAAATAGAGATGGAAAAAGAAAATACTTGGAAATTCTGCTACTAATCAGACTGAGAGTTTTTTTAAATTTCAATAAATATCTTTTTCCAAACTTTTGAAATTTGAGTGTCAGTTTTTATACAGGTCCTGGTTTTTTTTTATAGATTGTTAGTTGTTAAACCAGTTAAGTCAACTTATATGCAAGTGAGCTTATACATCAGCATATGTGGTAATTATGTTTAAAATTATAGCTTGCAACTGCAACCAAAGTAATATCTAAATAAGGAAATCATAAAAAATAGGCATCATAATATAAAATATATTATATGAATAGATATTTATCAGAAAATAAAGGTTATATGACTAGTATGTACACATCTTGGCTGCAGAAAAAAATATTATTTTTGTCAGATTAGGTGCACAAAAAATTATTATTTTATCTGTGACATGAGTAAACTCATTGATTTGCTCCCCACAATGTCAAGATGCTTTCCCAATTGGTTGAAGGTCAGAAAATACAAGTTACTGGGAACTTACTAAAAGAGCTTTTCTCAACCTATTCAATATAACATTTGGTTGTGTATTTATATTGTCCAACAAAAAATAGTGTATGACAGAAGAATTCATTAAAAATGGAGGTTTCAAGTAGTTCAATCCAGAATATTTATGTGATAAACTGGATAAATTTTGTCCAGTACTTGTCGTTGTGAGATACTGACCCGTAATTAAACCGTTCATGATAGAATTTGCATTCATCTAATATATTTCATATAAGCTGCAGAAATCTTATGTTGTAGTATGATGATAACTAGATGATATCCTAAGAAAAGAATGATTATAAAATGATAGTAATGGCTTACAGCAGCCAAGCATCTTCAAAAGAGCCCCCCCCCCCAAAAAAAAAAAACCTGTACTCTTGCTTCATGTGAAAATGAGATTAATTCATGATTTTTATTGTATATATTAAATTTTTTCTCTGAACATGTAGCAATAACAAAACCCCATTCATTATTTTCTTTGGATGTGAATATAAATCCCTGCCACTAAATAATTTCTTGGATATCAATCTTTTATTATTTATTGCTTTTGTTGTTTATTTAAGATTTTCTGTGATGCAATTTTTTCTACCTGTTCATTACAGCTGGCTGCCGAACTAATGATGAGTGTGCAGATCATCTTGCTTGCGTCAGTAATCAGTGCAGAGGTGAGTATCATTAAGTTATCTGAATTATTCAACATTGCAATTGTTACTGTAATTTTTGCCATTTTCATGCTCATTTTCCTTCCTCCCCCCCCCCTTTTTTTTTACATATTTATACTTTGTATAGCATAGTATTATTTCATGCTCTCTGTATAGTGAGGATAAGACAGAGAAATTCAGGAAAGTGGGGAAAAGTCAGAAAAGTTGTGTAAAATGTGTGTCAATCACATTTTTTTCTGTTGGTCCTGTTAGAAATTTATTATACAAAATGGGCCTTTTTCGTATTTGAGCTATAATTTTATACTTTATAACCATCTGAAAATAATCTGAGTTCCATTTTAGTAAGTAACAATGAAGCATTTTTTCTTGGTTTCTTGTATGTCTACACCAAGTGTTTGTTTCCAAGTCATATAACTTTTGGGGGGTATGTTGCAAATTAATAATAATATAGTAAGTAAAAAAACAAGTCACCCAAGTAGAATCAGCTGTTACTGACAGTTATTTTGGGCCTTTTTTTTTATTTTTCAAAAGGATTTCTGTTTTTCTTAGTTGAGTTTCAGATAAAGTAATGCAGCTTTTTGTAGATGAATGTGAACGCAAAATATTGCGGACTGAATCCTAGATGTTGCTGGTTAAGAATTTCTTATACAACCAACATTTTTTTTTTCTAAAAAGAAATACTGGGACAAAGAAAATAAGTTTTACAGAAGCATGAAAAATAACATACCCTCAAGGAGACTTTGATTGCGAGGTGCTGAAGAAGTCAGAAAAATGGCAAGTTTTAGTAACGCAAGACTGACTGATAGATATTTATGTGAAAATAGTATTTATAGTGTGCAGTTTGTAATCATACCACATTTCACTAATGTTAGGAAATTTTCAGAAATTTCGTTTGGTACAGAACATTAATATCTCTTCTTCTATGGTAAAGTTTATGTTACATATTTTGACTACTTATCAGTAAAAAATTTCTTCTCTAACATCAAGTGAAACAGTTGAATATACATAATGAACTAATCTGATCTACTCAAATCCCTTAAACAATCTAAATAATGACGATGTTTTCTGAAAAGAAATTTGATATGATGGTGTGCCATTGTTTTTTATTTTTTATTTTTGAACAATAACTTCAGCTCCTGAAAACATTTGATTGTAGAATTAAATAATATTTTGTAAGCATACGATTGCATGATAAACATACACTTACCCTACTTTCTTTGTAGGAAGACCGCTATATGCAGCACATTGTTGTCAACTCATGATATGAACACTGTGTATTTCGATACACAGTAATCTGAAATTTCTTGGTGTAGAATAGAAATCAAAGCTTCCAAGCTTTTGCACATCAACCAGATGACTTTTTTCAAGGAAGGCTGTCTACCTTCCTTGAAAAAAGCCATCTGGTTGATGTGCGAAAGCTTGGAAACTTTGATTTCTATTCTACACCAAGAAATTTCAGATCACTAATATCGTTATACTATTTAAGTATAGTTGGTGTATAGTTCCTTGTTATTTAATTATGAACCTCACTTTTTTAATTATATATATATAAGGGTCGCCCAAATGAAAGTGAGACTCATATAATAGTGTCGTTGTATAATTACACAGAGCCATGCATTTGCACTGGTAGATGGCGTGTCATGTCAGGAACCACGCTGTTATCAGTGGCAGATGTCAGTGTGCTGTTTGCTCGTGCAGAAGCAAGTTGACTGCGTAGGGTTGTGACATGGATTCGTCCAAACAGGCCCAGCAGACAGTTACGCAATTTTTGATGGCAGAAAGTGTTAGTGGAGCCAAAATTTATAATGTATGGGAATGAGTGTCAGTCACGGTGTACAGTGTTCCACTGGTGTAGTGAATTTCATAAAGGACGTGTGAGCACGGAGGACATGCCGAGACCTGGGCAAGCACGCATGGCCGTTACCATGGAATTTATTTCTACCAAGATTTGCTGCAGAGCTTCCTCTGGGAGGTCCTTGACCATCCCTCCTATAGCCTTGATCTGTCGCCCTGCGACTACCACATCTTCGGGCCACTGAAAAAAGTTCTCAAGGGCCACCGGTTCACTAATGACGCTGAGGTTCGGGACACTGTTGAAAACTGGTTCCACAGCCAACCACAAACATTCTTTGCTCAGAATATGCACAACTCCGTGCCGTGCTGGGACACTTTCTTGAACCAACAAGGCGACTATATGTAGCGGGTATGTAACCCATGTATCACGCTTACTTCCTGTATGTTCACATATTCCAACCTATAAACCCTTATGGCAAAAAACGACAGTCTCAGTTTCATTTGTGTGACTCTTATATATATTAAACAATTTATATGCTTAAGGAAATTAATGCTATTATCGAAAATTTTTATCTTACCTTAAAACCACGTGGTCAGGGTCAAGTTATAAGTACGCTGTTCTCTTGTTATTCTGTTGCCATATATTTTAACCCTTACAAAATTTCAAATTTACGTATTTATATGTTATACTAATTAAAAACACAAAGATGGGTAGAAGCGGTACTGAAGTTACATCATGATTATAAGACTTCTAACAATACACAGAACCAGGTTTTCGATGCACCTCGTGGCATCTTTTTCAGCGTCATTGTCATGGGTTCACACACATACTAAGTAATTGCTAATGGTGAGTGGTTGTTCTCACTTCCAGTATCGAGTCTAAAACAATTGTTACAAACTAATTGTAGAAAATATGCATGTATAGAAACACTGAATATTGTGTGCTTGAAGATCCGAAACAAGTACATGTGTTATCCAGAATAAGTACACCTGCTGAGACCTAAATGTACAAGATGTGATCAAAAAGTATCCAGTCTGGATTTATTTTTAAAAAAGTATAAAAGACTTAAAGATGTGAATCTTAATCACCTGCAAAGTAGTCCCCTTCTAAAGCCAGACACTTAGCTCATCACTGTTCCCACTGCTTGAAGCATTTTTTGAAGTCATTTTCTGAAATAGTAAACAGCTGCTTCGTCACATTCTGTTGTACCTCCTCAACATTTTGAAATCTTTTTCTTTTCAAGTGGTATTTGATTTTTGGGGAAGAGAAAAAGTCACAGGGAGCAAGATTTGATGAATAGGGTGGCTTTGGGATGTGTGCAATGCAATGCTTAGCAAAAAAACTGCTGCACAAGTTGTGATGCATGAACAGGAGCTTTGTTATGGTGGAGTTGCTATCATCACTCTCATGTAATTCCGGATTTTTGCAATGAACTGCATCCCTCAAATGTGCAAAACTTGACAGTAGTACTTGTTGTTTATTGTATGGCCTGATGGAGCATATTAATGATGCACAATTCCCTTATGATTGATAAAAACAGTCAGCATCATCTTGACAGTGCTGCATGGTAACTTTTTGAGGTCTGAAACAGTTTGGGGTCTTCCACTATGAAGACTGGGCCTTAGCTTTAGGGTCATGCCCATAAACCAATGATTCATCACAAGTTATGGTAGTTTTTAAAAAGTTTTCATCATTTTCGACACGCTCGAGCAGGTCACTAGCAGTTGAAACATGTGCCTGTTTTTGCTTAACTGAGAGCGATTTTGGAATAAATTTGGTTGAGATGCGTCTGATATTTAAATTGTCCATAAGAATTGACTAAACTGAACTGAAACTAATGTTGAAGTCTTCAGATAACTCAGGAATAGCGATTTGGATATTTTTCCACATGGTTGTGCCCACAAGTTTGACATTGTTTTCACTTTTGCTGGTTGCGGGCTTCCCAGACCATTCATCACTCTCCACACTTTCATGATCATCTTTAAAATGTTTATATCACTCATAAACTTGGGCACAACTCATAGGATCCTTGCTATAGACTTTCTATAACTTTAAGTATGTGTCTTTGCAAGTTTTGCCAAGTTTTTGACAAAATCTGATGCAAATTCTTTGATCAATTTTCACCAACATGATGAAGGCAATGAACAGCTTAACACATGTAAGAACAGAGCACTTTTGTAAAAAAAAACAGACATGCAGGGGAGATGTGTCTCACAACACATGCATAGTAGGTTCCAAGGTCAGCCTGTGCCAAACTGTTTCCTGCAGTGCCACGTGATTCTGAACTTATGCAACCAGCCTGGATAATTTTTTATCACACCTCATACATATACTGTGCATTTTCATTGCTTCTCATAGCACTTTGATTTTTCTATTAAGATCTCATTGCATGAGACAGCGTAACACGTGATTTAAGTTCAAACTTGTATATAGTCATGTGAACTCACTTTCAAACTTAATCTCATTTCCATGACATTCTTAAACTTGCTTTCAAAAGTGAAATTCTGCAATGTGTAAAAATTAACAAAACGTTACAGCGCATTATATCCAACTATAGAACTCACGGTTGAAATGGAAAAAAATAATGCAATAGCCTTTTTGGATGTACATGTTATCAAATCCACAGATAAGTTACTATACAGAGTTTATCGGAAAAGTTCATTTGTTCCGGTCCTAATCCCATACAATTCAGCACATCCATATCCTCAAAAATGCAATAGTATAAAAACCTTAATTAAAAGAGCATATACGCATTCTGAAAATAGTCAGTTCATCAATGAAGAAATCAAATTCATAAAAAAAATTGCAAGCAGCTTTGGTTATCCTAACCATTTAATAAAAAAATGGGACACAGAAGTAATAAAGAAAATAAAAAAAATAATGCTGTAGTAATTAAAAAAGAAATCAAATATTTAAATGGTTTTCCTTACATTAAAGGCACTACCAATGAAATTAATAATATTTGTAAAAAGCATAACATTCAAATTGGAGGAAAAGTAAATACCATCAAAAATATAGTAACAAAAAATAATGATAAAATAAGAATGTTAGAAAAAGCAGGTATTTATTCAATTCCTATTACTGAAAATCCTCCAATGGCTTATATAGGAAGTACCAAAAATAAGCTTAAACACAGATTAAAACAACACATAAAAAACTGGCAGAAAAAAGAAGAAAAAACAGCACTGATTCAATACTGTCTGGATAACCAAAAATATCCAAAATTCGAAAATATAAAAATCATTAAAAGCTGTAAATCCGAAAAACACCTCAGAATAGCAGAGTCGGTAATGATTGAAAAAAATAGGACAAAAGTTTGCAACCACAATGACCCTAATAATTTGAGAAACAACTGGAGAAATTTAATTAAAATTGAGCAAAAAAAAGAAAAAGTTCGAAAAAGGAGATCACTGACCAACAAGAGATGGCGCCACAACGCCCAAGAAGAAGCGATAGCAGATGACAGAAGCAGCCCGCGAGAACCACCGAAATGCCCAGCTGACACGGTCCGTGCTAGTTGGAGCAAAATGTCCCCTCGAAGACGGTATAGTAGTAGTACCGAAAGTACTCGGGTATGAATAAATATTGAAGTAAATGAGGATGCAGCAAAGGAAAAACTCATTTGGTGATGAGACAAAATAAATTCCAACGGAGAAAAAAAAAAAGAAGAAGCAGACCCGTGGCCAAATGAAAAAATCCCGTGCCGCATCCACGTAACGGAAATATGGATTGAAAGCCAAGCCCCACGTGCGGTAAGTGTTCATCGAACTTTACCAACTAAAAGTGAAGTTCAAAAATGCAAATGCATTAATGCACGTTAAATAATTAACCTCCAATATCGGAAGTAAATTGAAAAAGAAATATGTGTTGAGATTCGTTCTTAATTGCTGCACATTTTGCACCCATGTGAATGCAAGATAAACATGTTTCTTATAGTGTTGTACGAAGCACTCTTGATATAAATCTAATTTCTAGTTACATTAGTGAATTTTTTTATTGTTGATACTCTGCAATTAGATAATGGTACAAAATCAACTTATATGTGTTGAAAAAATGTTTATCATGAAAAGCAGATATGATGGACTATGTTCTCTCTACCCAAAAGGAAATGAAATCAATAACCATACTATTAGTAAGTTAGTTACTGTTGTCTTTGACTCAATGATACAAATTCAAAGATACCTAAAAACAGTTTGTAGGCAGTTATAATGTGCTGAAAGGAATTTAACATTTGCAACTAAATTAGTGTGTGAAATACACATATACTCACACTACAATCATTGTAAGACTAACACTATTTTTATAGCTACTTTTTTGTTTTGTTGATTTGTGATATGAACTACGTGTATCAGTATTTTACTTCCCAAATGCAATTTGGCAGTTTTAAGTTTAGTTTATCATTGCATGTTGGCAATTCCACTTTGACATGGATTTGGTTTCAGCTTTTAAAGGGAGAAAAACAAATTTAAAAGAAATGTATAAACACCTCAGTGACAAAACTGCATTCCTGTTTAAATATTTCTTCTGGATACTAGCTTGATTTATTGGATTGTTTGTGAAGGAATAGATACCACAAAAAAGAATGATGTCAATCAGTGAGAGCTAATCTCTTTAGGCATTGAAGCTGAATTTCAAATGAGTAATTGGAGACCATGTATGCCAAACAAGAGAAGAGAAATTTCAGCAAAATTCATACACAAATATAGGAAAAACAATAGAGTATGAAAAAACCATTAGAAAGTACCAATCACTCACCTTAAAGATCATGGTAACCTCCAATGACAACACACTTCCAACACGTCAATCATCGTGATGTAACTGGGCTTCCAAGGTTTACAGACATCTTGCTTACGCTTCTTACTTCCGGGTGTGAAACATCATATTATTTTTTTCCTTAGCCTTATGAGATGTTACTATAAAGCTTGTCAATTCCATAAAAAATCACACATACTACTCATTCATACAATTCAAGTAAAAACTATGTACATAACCTTACATTCATAGGTGGTTAAACCTTTGTCAACTGGAATTATCAAACTGCTCCTTCTGTTTCACAACCCCTGCCACTCCCACTGCAAGTGTCACACTCATTCAGCCCCTCACATCCAATCCTCTAGTACTTTCAACAGGCCTCTGTCGTCTTCAGGAGGCAGCCGCCCACCACAGCTCAAGTGAGCGATGTTTCACACCCGGAAGTAAGAATAAAAAAAAAATACGATGTTTCACACCCGGAAGTAAGAAGCGTAAGCAAGATGTCTGTAAACCTTGGAAGCCCAGTTACATCACGATGATTGACGTGTTGGAAGTGTGTTGTCATTGGAGGTTACCATGTTCTTTATGGTGAGTGAGTGGTTCTTTCTAATGGTTTTTTCATTTATGAATTGCACGTAAACTATGCGCACTTTGCAAGAGGTTAATACCTTAAAAGTGCAAATATAATAACAATAGAGTATGTTTTCTTAACACTCATTTGAAGTCACAGTGGTCGCTCTTATATGTGCCTTCGCCTAATAGATTTCAGCAACCAACCCAGGAAATTCAGCTCTCTTCCCAGTAGCCCAGTATGTCTGTTCCCAGTATGGACTAATTATATTCAATTTGTCCAGTCCTTTGTATTATCAAGCCAGGGTATTCTTTTTTACCTAGGCCGTCCTTTTTCCATTGATCCTTCCTTTTAATACCAGTTAGAGAATGTTAAATTTATCAGTCTACATTAGATGTCCCTAGTAAGCATTTTTTTTCTTTTCACCATACATATTGTAGGATTCTTATTAATTTCTATAATCTTAGTTTCATAATTTTAAATTTTTAAGCCAATTTCCATACTTTCTTCATTGATATGTTCAAGAAAAAACTGGGGGTTTTGTATATTTGTCCTAATTAAGCAGTAGGTAGCTTGTTTATTATAACATTTAATATAGAAAAAAAACAGTATTTTCTAAATACTCCTTTAAATTCATACTAGGTAGTTTCTTAGTTGTTATGGGATATTTTGCTGTATTTTCTATATTTATTCTGCATATTAGCTATATTTTTTATTTTAATTTCTGTTTCATGCTTTCAGGTTTATGAAGTGTTAGACTAAACATTTTGCAATTTTTGTACTGCTTATATTTTTATTTTCATTGTCTATACTATTAGGATGTCCTTAATCTTAATATGGTCTGTCATTAAATGCATGTTTTAATATCAAAACTTTAGTTGTTTGTTCTGAGAAACTATGTAAATGAATTTTTTTGTTTTAATTCTCAATTTTTCATGTTTACTTCTATGTTTCCTTTTTTGAATGTTTTGCGATATGTGTATTTCTGAAAACTGAAGATCACTGTGATATTAATTTTTGGGTAAAAATTTATGCATTTGATAACAAAACATTCTGTTGATTTTGTGACATGCCCCTTTTATGCAGATCCATGTGAAGGAAGTGCCACTTGTGGACCTAATGCAGAATGTAGAGTCAATGACCACCGACCTGTATGTAGTTGCAGAGATGGCTTTGTTGGAAGACCTAATGCAAATGTTGGATGCATTCGCCCTCAAATCATATGCTTGAATGAGCCTTGTCCACCTGGTCTTACTTGCCATAATGGACGCTGCCGATGTAAGGGTTATCATACAATTTTCATGACAACTTTGTCCAGTTTTTTTTTACACATAGTTTAGGTGTTTCAAGTGCAATTTCTTTCACTGTTAATGAAAATTAAAATTGCTGTACTTTTCGTCGTATTATCACACCAGCATATAATCCGCAGACCATGAAATTCACATTAAAAAAATTTTCCTTCGTATAATCCGCAGACTGTGACATTCAGGAAAAAAAATCGCTGTATAATCCACACATCATGGATGTTGAACCGGAACTGGAATTTTTGACAGAAAAGTCGGTCACATAATGACCCACGAGTCCGAAGAAGTAAGAGAAAAAAAAACGATCTTATTGAATGAAGAAATTCATTTTTAAATGTTACTTTTTCATATTTTTCTCCGGACAGATAAAGGGTGTGGCATCCATAGATCACGCCAATGCAGCTCCAGAGTATTGCATTATACCTTGCCAATGATGAAAGGCTGATACAGAACAAGTCATAGAAATACCATATGTATTCACATATAAGGCGAAAGTTTTTGGAGGAAATCTTGCTTTCACATTTGGGGGATCAGCTTATACGTGGGCCAATAAAAAAAACTTCCGTGAATTCTCCTGCGGAATTTACCGACGGATTTGTTTACAGTTTAGACGGCGGCACAGAAGCTTTCCGCATGTTACTGCACGATTGTGTTCTGACCTCAAAACTATCACGCAGTGACACGATCATATCCTCAATTCTGTCCACCACTTTAAGTTTAAATTCGGCAGGGTAACTGAAATGTTTCCTTTTCACAGACATCATGAATTGCAATGAAGGAAAATAGCAGCAACGACGTTGGTCAAAACGGCGAAAAACCAACTAAACACAAGGCAGCGCACATGAGATCTGAAAGGAGAAACACATAGGTTCGTAAAGCAAGCGCTGTGTGTACTTCTTTGGCTTTTTGCCAAAAACACAGATGGCACGACAGTCAGAGCTGTCCTTCTCAACGACAGAAAATTTCCCCTGCCATCCCTCCCCACAACTTTCCGGATCTTTCGTTACGACATTCCTTCCCCCCCTCCTCCCCGACCTTAACCAGCTCTGTACAAACTCCTGAACTGAGGAAAATTCTTCCGAGGGAGTTCCTTTTCCAATTATACCCATTCCCCTGCACAATTACGCCACAGATTTTTTTCAAAATCGAAGGGTCGTAATTTTTTTTTTTTTTGTTTTATCGGCGTATAATCCGCAGAACCTATATTTTAAACTTTTTTAGCAGATTATACGACATAAATTACAGTAAATTTATCATTTCAGGTTTATTAGAAAGATACCAATTGAACCTTATAATGTGTGAGAGTTTGTATCCATATTTTATCAATTCATGTCATAATGCTAGCAAGCATCTGTCAGCCAAATAATTTATTTTATGCATGTGTGTGTTGGAAGGAAGGACTAACTTTTAAATCTCAAAGGAAAAGTTTAGCCCTCTCGTTAAAAAACATATGATCTTTATTATAAAGCAAATACTCAGAACAAAACTTTGACACCACATTTGTGCTACATTGTTTTTGTACGATTTCTTACAGGCTAGCTGATTCCTATCAAATGGCATTTGCTGTTCCCATGGTATGGAGAGTGTTGAAAGACCATTCAATGGTTTATTTCTGCTTATCAAGCATATCTAGTACTACAGCAAAGTCTGAACATAGTACATATACAACACCAACATTTGCCATCAGTCATGAGGACTAATTTGTACAATTAAGCATAGCCAGTGCCTAGTTAGCCCAAAACTCATAGTTTAAAGGAAAACAATGAAAATAATATACTTGTAGAAAAGTACATTATTTTCATTGTAATGACTCAGAATACAATGACAAACTTAACACAGCCTGACAAGAAAACAATATGGTACTGAGTCCTTGTTTCAACAGCTTGTTTTCTGACTGAGTATCAGTCAGAAAACAAGCAAATTTGAATGGACTTGTAAATGAACTGAATTTGAAAATTTGAATGAACTTTTAAATGAACTGAATTTGAAAATTTGAATGAAGTTGTAAAGTGAACTGAATTTGTCAACATTAATGTGAAATTTTATCTTCTTGATTGAAAGCATGGAATCTTTTAGAGGCATTAAAACATCATTTTCAAAATTAAAAAAAAAAAAAAGAAACATTTTATAGCTTCCCTTCCTTAGGAAGGGGATATAGTAGTGTGTGTGGCATTAGCATATTGATCATTAACTTTGTGGGTGGGAAGTAAGCAAACTTGAATATTTACTTAAGATTGGCTAGCTCACTATCATTCTATGGTTTAACAGATTGTTATGGCACAGATGAGAATTGGAAATATTGAGATGTTTAATTGAGTTGTTGCAGGTTTTCAACTCAAAGACTTTTTCAACATGTTTAAATAGATTTTTAAAAGTTTTGTGAGGGGGATCATGCCCCTTTCCCTGAATCCACTTGTGGTCTGTGGTTAATAATTTTAAATCTTTCAGGGATGCTTCTGGGTAGCAGTAGGATTGAAGTGAATGGCTGCTGTTTATTGAAGTATAAAAGCTGAGTTTGAAAGCTGTATTGTTTCACAATTGCATCATATGAGCATGTATCATTTTCTTTTGAAATGATATTGGATATAAATATTTTGAACACATGTGTTAAAACTCTTGAAAATAATAGTAAATCTTCTTGGCTTGTCACTAAGCTGTGCAAAATGTTGCTTTATCTGTAAATAGGAACATAAAGGGCTGACACACAAAAAATATTGGCTATACTGGCAAGTACAAATTCCAAGTAGAGAAATGTCAGCACTTAGCTTCAAGTAAATTCGGAAAATAATATTCTTGCTTCCATGACATACTACATTTTGTTTAATCAATAATTTTAATCTCATGATGTTTTGTTATGGAAAAGCCATAATTCACTATTCATTCACATGCGTTCACTCCTCAGAAAACTCACTAGTAGTTTCATGTAGTTTTGAAGTGGAAATCAAACCCATAGCTTCTAATTTTCATCCAAATTGAGCCCATATCTTCTGATTTCACACCATTATGCTGCAACCACCATATCTATCCCATTTAATGATGTTCTTTGGTATCATACACAGTCCTATGTTCCCTCCAGATCAATTGCTTTATGGAATCTGATGAAAGATTAAAGTGGCTTTCATCTGTGAATATTACCTTAGCCTATAGATTTGAAGACAAGTCAACATGAAGCATACACCACTGATGGCAGGTGGTATGATGCATGCTGGATAATGATAGACAACATACAAGTTTCCAAACATATAGTCCTGCTGTAGATGTCTTGCAGTGGCTTGACCCAAAATTTGTGCACCTGTGCTTGCTTCAGGACAATTAGCCAACTGCCCTGTAGTAATTTTCTGATGCTGTTTTGCCATTATGGCCAGGTAATGGCCACCCAGCTGGCTTGTACAGCAGGGATGGCCTCCAGCTTGTGTCTCCTGAATGCTGACCAAAGCCATGAACAACCCAATGCTGTGTGTTACTCCAAAATCTCTAGTGACCTTGGTCACTGTCCAGCCTTCTTCATGCTTACTGATAATTCAGCCTGGGATAAAATCATTCATATGATGTTTGTGAGACATGCTTTTGTTACCTCAGACATGCAGTTTGTTGCTCCATCACTGAAACATGTGAAAAACAGAATTAATTGCTTGAGACACAATTTGGTGTTCTGCCTATGCACACCCTTGGCAGCTGTGACATGTTCACAGCAAATTTGCATATGGGCTGCACATCATAGAATGCTATCATATGTTACACCACACTTGTGTGCTATGATAGCAAGCTCTTAGCCCCATGATGCTCTGTATTGTTAGATTTCACGTTCGTTCTTTAGTTTTGGACAGCAGTGTATTTGTAAATTCTTAGCTTAAAGTTCTAGTTTTCTATCACCTCTTCCTTCTCCTACCGCATCTGCCTTTCTTCTCTCTTCTCTTCCTCAGGTCCCTTCCCATCTCTCCAATGCCCTTCTTCGACCCATCTCCCCCACTGAACTTAGGGCTACCCTTGCCTCCCAGAATGCTCGTGCCGTTCCAGGTCCTGACGGCCACCCTTTTCCATTCTATCATGCTTTCTTCCCCTCTTTACTTCCCTTTCTCCTTGCTGCCTTCTTGGTGGCGTTCCTCTCTTTGTCACTTCCGAGGTGTTTCACTGTCGCACATGTCGTCCTCTTTCCCAAGAAGGGCGATCTGCTTGACTTGGGAAACTAGCGCCCAATTTCTTTACTAAACTTCGTTTATAAAACTTTTTACCAAGCTTCTCTCTTGTCACCTTAACACTCTCCTTCCTTTCATAATTTCTCCTGACCAGACCTACACAGTCCCTTGTCAGTCTCTTGAACATAACATCAATCTCCTTTGCGATCTCCTTCATCTTGCTCGTGTAAATTCTGAATCTCTCGCTCTTTTTAACCTTGAGAAGTGCACTGCTTTTGATAATGTTTCCCACTCTTATCTTTCTGTTGCTCTTTCGGCTTTCCTCCTCTCTTCGCCTCCTTTTTCCTCACTCTTTATCAGGACGCCGTCTTCCACGTAAAGATGGAAGATGGTCGCCTTTCTCACCGCTCTGGTTCGATTTTGTCATGGGATCCGCCAGGGATGCCTGCTCTCTGGCCAACTGTTTGCAATAGCATTTGAGCCTTTTCTTTGCTCTGTGCAGTGTGCTTTCATCACTGCTCTTCCTCCTCCAACCGCCAGCACACGCCACTTCTTCGTTGTTTACTTGGCATATGCTGACGACGCCACTTTCTGCATCAGGCATGATTCTCAATTCGCCTACTTGGCTTACCTGTACCAACTGTATGCTGACAGTTCCTCTGCTTCGCTCAACACCTCCAAAAGCACCGGTCTGTGGTGTGGTGCCTGGGCCTTCTTCACTGACACTCCATGGGGAGCCTCATGGTCTGCTGCTTCTCAAAAATTCTTTGGCATACATCTTGGTGCACTGCTACCTGCTCAAGTTGCCACCTGAAGTGCTCTTCAGGATCATTTGGCACAATCCACTGCCTTCTGGCACAAAGCCTAATTCTGTGCCTCATATCCCATTCATGCACGGATCACCCACACTTACCTTCTCTCTCAGTGCTTCCATGTGTGGACGGCAATGCTCCTGCCAGCCTATCACCTCTCGGAGGTCTCTAGCCTTCTCTTCTCAGTGATCTGGTCCTACCCGCACTGGGTCAACGTGTCTGCGTTTACCCAGTGTGGCAGTGGCCACTCTCTCGCCAACGTTCAAGCACTATTACCTGGTGCACAGAGTGGTCTCTATGCTACATCTCCTGTGCATTCTTGTGGACTCTGCCCGCCTCGTCTGGGATATCATGGTCTCTCCAAGGAATCTGCGCTTCCACTTCACCATGCTGCTTCTGATGGATCGCTTTCCTCTTATACGCAGTCGTCTTTCTCCAATTTACTCGGAGGATCTTTCCTTTCTCCACTCTTTCCCTCTTCTGTGCTCTCTTCCCGCTTCCATTTCTGAAGTTCTTGCTGAGCCCCTCTTCTACTCCTCTGTCCGTCACCCTCCTGACTTTCCCTGCTTTACTGATATTTCCTGGCTCCCCGCCGGGATCGCAACTGTTCGTGACCTTCTCTTTCTGGACCTCTCTTAGAAATCTTTTGCTGACCTCTCACCTCTTCTTCCTCGCTCCGCCACCTCCCTTGTGCTCTTTGCTTCCCTGCACTCTTCTATCATCATTCTCTTCTTGACCCTTGCTACCTCTTCCAGCGTGCTCTCTGTCCCCTCTGCTTTCCTCCTCCTTCCCTTCTTTCTTTTCTTTCAGGGCTCCATGTTTCCCCTTTCTTTCTTTTCTGTCAAACTCCTCTATCGTTTCCTTCGCGATTCACCGCCATCCGCTCCACTGCCAATTCCTGATGTTCCGCCTGCTGCCCTGCCGAGCGTGTGATTGGCGTCTGCCTCTCCACTATCGGCACCCAGCGAGCGTAACATTCACTGACTGTTTCTGCATTGTTGTCTTCCTGTGCCTGCCACCCTCTTCAGAATGTCTCTCGCTACTTCATCAGCCTGTGCCTTCTGCCAGTTTCATGCCAATGTGAATCATGTCTATCTTCATTGTCCGGTCCTGCTTCCTCTGCTTCACTTTTCTTTTACTGTTGCCTGGCATCTATGCACTGCTGATTTCCCATTTGTTGCCTACTGCACTTTACTCTGGAGCACCTCTCTACCTGCACCGTTACCCTCACTCTGTGCTTATATCTTCGTCCTGGCTTGGCACGTTATCTACAGTTACCAGCAGCAGCTCTGGTCCACCATCTCTCCGCCTTCTCTTTTCCAGGTGGGGGGATGCGTTGTGCTTGCAGTTCCGACACCGTCTGGTCTCTTGTTTACACTTGGCTTACTCCTCAGCTCTCTCCACCGACCAGGTTCCGACATTCCTCGGTGTCTGGTATCCTCACACACGCTGGTTCATAGTACCTTCGGATGATCTCTGCCTCACTGTGTGACTCTCGCTCCTACTTTAGTGCTGGTGTTTGCACCACCCTCCATCGCAGTTGTCATCACCTTTGCTCTACCAGACTTAGACTTCACCCCTACCTGCACTTACCTCCTTGTCGCGCTCCCTTGAGCTGCCTCCTTGTATGTAATACTCACTCCTGTCGGTACTATGCTTGTTGTCTGTGTGTTTCTTAGCTCTGTCACATTCTCATTCATTGTATATATCTGCTTCTGTACATATTGTCATTTTCATCTGTACATATCTTCTCACATTGCATTATTTTGAGATGCTGTAAGTTCGTGTGCCTTCTCTAATCCATGCTTTTTCCCAATAAAATGTTTGAACTCTAGTTTTCTATGCTGTTATAACTAACTTTAAGATAATACCATTTGCTTTTGACAAATTCACATTTTTAGATATCATGATCCATTCCAAGATTTTCTGCTCCGACTAATCATTCCCTGTCATTGACTAATTTTGTGCAATCATTTCCCATCTTGTTCTAGGTCTTCTTCTTGGTCTACAACCAGCTGCTTTAGAATGTATCACCTGTCACAGAAATCTTTCCCATAAAACATACATGCCCAAACCTCCTAAGGATGTTTTTATTAACTATAGAAGAAATATCCAACAGAAGAAATATTAACTACAGAAGAAATACCTAACTCAAATCTAATATTTGCATTACTAATCCTGTCATGTGACTGAATCCATTTGTTTTCCCCTGATATTCTTCTTACCACTCCTATATTGGCCATATTTAGCCATCTAACAAGACCTTTACTTTTTGCCCTACTCTTAGTGCCATAGGGAACTGTTGGTTTAAATAATACATTGTAAACTGCCAGCCTTGTTTTTTGATCAACCACCATCTTAGTATTAATGAAGTCACAGCAAATATTAGTGCTGAAATATCATAAAATTTTAACTTTAGTTTCGTGGCTATTACTGAGATGATTTTTTTTTTTTTTGTCAAAGTTTTGGATGAAAAGGAAGTCTGAAGGTGTACAAACTGAAACAAGAAGAGGATCCACAATTAACAAACAGAAAGACTGGATATTAGAACACAAGTGGCAACACCTATTTCCTTGAGTTAGTCCTGATGACAAGATATTGTGCAATCCAAAAATTTGGCAACAAAATTATTTTCTTAGTAATCTCTGTAAAACTAAATTTCACACACACTCCATTTACAGCGATCTTGACATACAACTCGGGCTTCACTGACATCCATCACACCACACACACAAGATATACTTCATACTCATGATCTTTTTCTCATGCAGACACTCCTGAATCTGATCCTCCCTTAGCCTTCCTTTGCGTTTCCTTCCTGCCACTTTGGCTAAAAAAAATTTCTTAGTAATCATCTCCTCACTTATTCTTTCAACATGCCCAAACCACCGAAGCATATTAGTCTCCACCTTGCTAACAACATTTTGTTTCACATTACACAACTGCAACACATCTTCATTCCTCACACAATCGGAACATGTCTTCCCACAAACCCCCCGTAAGTAACACATTTCTCCAGCACACAAACGACTCCTATGTTTCTTCTGTAATACCCAGGTTTAACTGCCATACATCAGAGTAGGAACAATTACCCTTTCGTACACAGCCATGCGGGACTCTCTTGAGAACCCATCATTCCTGTGAAAACCTCCCAAGGCAGCTATCACTTTCAATGAAAAATTCACTCGCCTACTAATTTCACCATCCAATTTGTTCTCTCTGTCAAACATGCTTCCTATATACACAAACTCACTCACCTGGCCAATAAATGTGCCATTTAGACTTAAATTACATTCAGTACTACCAGTTCCTCTCTCAAAAACCATAACTTTGGTTTTTCCCTTATTTATACTCAGTTTGAATTTCATGCAAGCTTCGTACATCCGGGACAACATACTCTGCAACTCACTTTTACTCTCTGCCAACAGGAAAGTGTCATCAGCATACAGCAATCTGCGCACACAGATGCCACCAAGACATAAACCACTATTCTCTATTTTGGCATCACGCATGCATACATAATTATATTAAACAGCCATGGGGACATTACAGAACCTTGTCTAACTTCTGCACCAACAGAAAACAATTTGGATAAAACACCATTCACTCGTACACAAGCTCTACTGCCAGCATACATGGATTTTACACTATTAAGTAGATTCCCAGTAACACCATATTCATTCAATATTTTCCACAGAAGTGTCCTATTTACTCGGCCGTAAGCTTTCTCTAAATCTATGAAGGCAGTAAAAACTTTCTTCCCAACAGCCAGATACTTTTCAATCATTATGTGCAATGCAAAAATTTGGTTAGTGCAGCCTTTACCAGGCATGAAGCCACTCTGAACATTCCACACTTTCATTGATGTAAGACCCCGTTCTTTTTCAATAATGACTTTACCAAACACTTTCTGTGGCACACTCAGTAAGCTAATGCCACATAGTTCTTGCAGTTAGTCTGATCAGCATTCCCCTTATACAAGGGAACAATGATAGCATCCTTCCAATCCCAAGGGACCATTCCTAGCTCCCAGCACAACTGGCAAATTTCAGTTAACCAGTCAGTTACAGAGTCACCACCATATTTCAACATCTCTATAGTTATGCCATAAACTCCTGGAGCCTTACCATTCTGAAGAGATTTTACAGCTTTACACACTTCCTCTCTTGAGATCCCTCCTGTGTTTCCATCCTTCACTGTGACATTGTCTGCTTCTGCCTCAGAATCACCTTTGCTTTCTTGATCTAATAACTCACAGAAGTATTCACCCCATCTGTCACGTAACTCATTGGGCTCCCATATCATTTCCCCGATCCTATTCTTCACACAATTTACAACTTTGTTTCCCCATTTTTTCCGAGTCTCGTGTACTTCCAGAAAGTCTTTCTATCTTTGCAAAAAACCAATTCATGCCTTTCCACCTTCTCATTCCCATCTTTTGCCTTACTCTGGAGAACCAGCTTAGCTGTTTCACACTTTTTACAGCCGTATTCATCCCCAGAAACTCTACCTTGCAACATCCCCAAATAGGCATCCTTCTTTCTCTTTACTACCTCTTCAATCTCACTATTCCAACAAGCATCACCTCTATTGTTACCCACTATTGTGGTACCACAGACCTCTTCAGCAGCAGTGACAACACAGTTCTTAAAACATTCCCACTTCTTTTCTACATCTCTCTCACAAGACCTCAGCTCCTTCAGTCGTTCTCTGAGTATGTCAGAATAATGCTGATGATCTTCAAGGAGCCTTTCAACCTTTATTCTTTCCATCCTGGGTATCTTCCTATTCCTTTTCCTCCAACCAACATTCAATTTCACTCGTGACACTACCAAGTAATGATCAGAGCCAACATCCGCACCTCTCATCACACGCGTGTCAACAACTAAATGTTTCAGATGTTGATCGTAGATAGCAAAATCTATCACACTCTTTTGACCAAGAGTATGATTTTTCCAAGTATATGTGTGGATATACTTGTGGTTGAAAAACATATTAGATATACACAAACCATTCTCAATGCAGAGTTCAATTAATCTTTCACCATTTTCATTTACACAGGGATCATTAAACTTACCCAGAACATTGTCAGACTTTGCATTCTGCACACCTACTCTAGCATTGAAATCCCCGGCTATTATAACTTTCTCCTTAGCTCCAAACTGGCTCAAAACAGCTTTTAGCTCATTCCAGAAATCTTCTTTCTTATCAGAAGGTTCCGAGTCACAAGGAGCATACACTACAACACAACAATTACTACTCTCTGAAATTTCACTTTCAAATGAATCCAAAGAATTCTCTCACTAATGCAGCTATAGTGCATTAAGTTGTTCTTCATCTTTTCACTTAAAATCACACCTACACCAGCCTGTCCTCTCACATTATCCAACACTCCAGACCACACACTCACCATTCCATTCACTTCTATCCCAATTTCCTTCCTTTTGGTTTCACTTACACACAGCACATCGAATTTATACTTGTTCATTTCTTCAATCACCTCATTCATCTTGCCATTTATACCTCTAGTATTCCATACACCAATCTTACACTCACTCAGCGGTGATCTCTTTCTCATGCGCCTTTTAGAAATTCCAGGTCTATTCCGTGGTGGACCATCCTTCTCAAGTGTTGTAGGTCCACCATATCCCACACTAGAATCCAGATATTTATTTCTTTGTGTCTTTTTAATTAGGTAGGTACATCAGTGTGGGGGATTAGCCCACAGCTAACGGTTCCAGTTGGTCATTCAACCTAAGGATTCTGGAACAAAACCCAGTGAGTTGGGGTCTTTTCACCAATGTCACACAGAATTAGCTGGCACCTCTCCAAGATTCACAGATACTGAAGTACAAGATTTACAGAGGCCCTCGTTGCCCACGGAGTGCCCCGAGGAGGCAAACCCATCCCTCACTAAGACCACCTGCCTTAAATATTAATATGCAATCATATTAGTATACAGCAAATTATTGGTCCAAAGAAAATATACTGTAAAGAAAATATACTGAGTTCTTTTTCTTTAATCCACATGTTAATGTGATTCACATGCAAAAAAAATGCATGCACCTGAACATACATCTAAACATAACTGTACTAACCATAATGAAAAGGTATATATACTCTAAAAATTATTTGTGGAATCCACATACACCAAGACTTTAATGATCAATGTATCATACAAAAGTGAAAATGTAATGGATTGTAAAATGTACAAAATTTCTGGTTCAGAGTGAGAAATTCTTCTCATATGTCTCAGTACCATATTTGTTTTCTGTATGTATTAAAAGTTTTGTTTCACTTTTCATGTAATTATGGCCACCAGTTTTAATATACATTTTTTTTTTAATTTAGTGCCATGTAATTCAGTCCATGACTGTGCTGTGAACGAAAAATGTATTGACAGCCGTTGTTATGTGCAGTGTATCCGAGATAGGGATTGTTATGCTGGAGAGATATGTGAACAGAATTTTTGTAAAGGTAAGTTAGCAATAATGTGCATATTAGAAGCAACAATACATTTGCAGGGTTCCCACAACCCAGAAAGACAAGAAAAATTTATCTTTCCTTAGAAAGGCAATCAAAATAAAAAAATTTTGAATTAAATGTCAAAGCAGCAAGATTCTGATTAGTAAAATTCTGGATTCATGTAACAGATCAAAATTATCATTAAAAACAGTAGCTACACATGTGTAAGGGTGTGAGACATTTCCAAATTTGGTTGTGAAAGCTCTTTCAAACTTTTTATTTTATTTTATTTTAATTAGTCTTGAAAACTTCTTTATTTTTCGTTTTATTTACTTTTTTTTTTTTGGAAACATTCATTTTTACTTTATTTATTTAGCTACTTAGTTTTGAAACTTTTTAAGTTTTCAAATCTTGTGCAGAAAAAAGGACAAAGGAATATAAAATCAGGAGAATGCTCATGTTATTGCAGTTATAAAATGATCAATTGTATGCCTCAACTAATTTGTAAGTCATAAAAATCTGCTGAAAACAACATTAAAAAGCAGCTGCAATTGATGCAATAACATCCCTACCAAAAAAAAAAAGAAACCCTGAGAAAAGTATTTGCAAAGTCCTCTGAGCAGCAAGAAAAAGATATGTGAGGCACAGAACTTTTGTCATCCAAACATGTCTGGAGGTATGTCTCATACTCTTATATATATATATATATATATATATATATATATATATATTCATTATTCTTTATTGGAATAGTCCACTTGAATTAAACCCACCCTGTTTGTATTTTTAATTCTTTGTATATTTTAAAATTGATTAAAAAAATTGCTTTCCGATGTTATGTGAAAAGAGAGATTTTTTTTATTTATTTTTTTACTGAAAATTATGCACAAATTTGTGATGTTTGTAGGAAGTTGCTATATGTGAAATATTTTTATCAGTTTCATATCATGGAGATTCTTGCTACAAATCCTCTTGGAAAGTAGAAAGTTCATGTTTATGCTTTGTTGTATTAACTTCTTGCTGCATTAAAAATGTTGTACAAATTGCAAGTTTCTGTGGAAAAGTTTTCTTACAATTCTGCCTTGCAATAGAATATTTCTATGAAGAAAGCTAATACAGTCATTCCATCATAGTAATTAATATATTCACCTATTTACGATTTACGTTATTATATGTCCTTTGTTGGCTAATAGTCTGAGGACTTTTATGGGCAAAAACTGCATTTGAGAATACTTGAAGATGGAAGTTTTTCATATCTTGAATTTTAAGAAAGCTTGGTGCCTATGCACTAAAAAGCTAGCTTATCATGCACATGACTCATTTCATTGTGTGTATTCTTTAGAGACCTATGTAAAAAAGTGTTTTTCTATGCAAAATTTTCCACAACTTTTGTGAGAATCTCCCTTTAAGAACCTTTTATTTCTAATTCTTCATCATTAAAGTGAAAATATCATGAATGTACTTTTTTTCATTGTATTAGAAGTAATAATTTATGCTTAAAATATTCATTTTGAACCATTGTTGTCTGAACTGTTCTAAGCCGCCCCGGTGGCGCAGTGGTCTAAGCGATGGCCTCTGATCATTCGTCCGAAAGGGGTCCGGGTTTGAATCCCGGTGATGGATGGATGTTGCATTTGTCTTATGGCACTGGCTCTCTCCCATCCCTGGAACCAGTGACCCTAAATTAGGGATGGGCGACTGCTTATAGCCCATTGAGTTGCTCACAGTGGTCGTTAAACCTCCAATCAAAAAACCTGCTCTAAAATTCGAATATAAATTCATTAACAACGACATAGATTAAATTGTTTGTTTAACCTTGTTATTTGTAGTTTGTTAAATCATAATATATTCTCTAGTTTGTTGAAAATAAACATTTGCATATTACATCTTTTTTTTTTTTTTTTATGTTAAGTAATTGATAAGAGGTAAGTGGCTTTGGATACCATACTGTGAAGCCTTCTTTACTAGATACATGGTCAGACTATTGCTGCATTGATGTCATATGCTAATTATTTATAGAAAAGAAAATACTCCTTAATTGTTTTCACCTAACATATTAATGGGTAAAAACAATATCTTTACCTCATTGGATTTCGACAAGTTGGAGTTCATTTCACTAAGAGGTTTTTGTGAGTAAGTATCGAAATGAAAAGTCAAATATTATTTCCCCTCTATTTTTATTGCGTGAAGATTCCAACAAGAGGTAAGTGATGATGGTTGCTATGCTGTGGTTTATTTTTCAAAAGATACTTGCTAGTATTGCTCTTAAAGAGGCTGATACTTACAATAATTATCTGTTGAAAAAAAGTAGCTGATGTGCTTCTTGGTTCTTGTCTTCATAACAATATACTGTAGTGTTAGTATATAAAAAACAATTTCCATGTATTTAGATGAGCTGCAGTTCATTATTTACTGTTCTAATAGTATATTATATAGTTTTTTTTAGCAGAAGTTATAAATTATGTTTCTCTTTATTATAAGACATGAATACTAAAAGGTAAGAAACTCTGTAGACTACTCTGTAAAGGTTTGTTTTCAGAAGATACTTTTATCAGATCATTTTTTAAAAGTGGTATGATGTAGAGTTATTACCTGTAAAATAAGAAAAGAAGCAGATGCTTCTTAGTTGCCTCTTTAGTAATACAGTATTGATGAATAAAAGCTACTCTCACCTTGAATTTAGATGCACTGGAAGTCATTGTGTTAACAGTTCTTTTTCAGGTAAGTAATTTTCACTATAAGTTTTATCTCCTGCTTACCTTTTTTTCATTATTAGATGAAATATTTGACAAAATGTAAGTAGCTCTGCAAAGTCATTGGAATGGTTTCCATTTCAGAAGATACCTGGTAAGATCATTATTGAAGAAGCTGATGTTATATAGCAATCATTTGTAAAAGAAATGAAGTAAAAGAATGAAACAAATGATTGTTGGTTATCTTCTAAAGCACATATGTGAACAAATTTCTGACATTATAAATTTAGAACAAATTTTTGACATTATAAATTTAGACAAGGTGGAGTTTATGAAGTGCAGCCTTTCTATAGGTAAGTATTTTAATTAAAATTTGCACGAAGACTGTGGTAGACTGAAGTTACTAGTATTCCTGAAATTAATTTTAAAAAATTTATTTCCTGAAATAAAAAAATTATTGTGTATAATAGTTAGTTACAAATAAAGCTTAATGATCCTGTGTTAGGATTTCCTACCTACACTAACCTACCAAATGTATTTGGATACCCTTCCCCAAGTAAATAATGATTAGCTTGATTGCCTTTAAAAAGATGAATACAAACAAGTTTTGTATGAACAGAACAGATACCAGCCATAACTGATAAATGTCTTGGTAGAGATCTTATAGTTTCTCAGACTGGTTTGATTTTTATGCCATTTGAGCAACCTGTCATTCTATTCTGTAGCAATGAATTTGAGCCTTCCAAAGTCAACTCTAACTCATATAGTGAGAAAATATAATAAGGGTGCCATTATATGTTTTAAAAGATTTGGTAGACCAAGAAAACTCTGAACAAAGTTGATTAAGATTTAATGCCATGTTAAGTCAACAAGTAACATGAGGGCAGTCCATGAAGACCATCCAGAAATCCGTACAGTAGAAATCAATAAAAAACTAATTTTCAGAAATATATGGAAGGCATACAAGACAGCAGTCAACAAACTCTTCCAAAAGTGTGCCCATTCTTCTTTGATAATTACACAGCCATAGTTTTCATGGAAATGTATGATATTCATATGCACTGAATGTCTTTTCAAATCCTTCATAATGTCAATAAGCACCTTTTTTTCAGTAATGTACTGCCCATTGTTAATGGACTTTCAGTCAACTGAAAAAGCTGCTACAAGTTACACCATTTTCAAGTTGGATTATCAAATTTGGGTGTGGAGAATGCCAAGGTGGTACATTCTATCTCAATAAAAAATATCAACAGCAATGCTTGGAGGAGAAAATGTGATGACTTGATGCTGCTTTCATGGTTTAGATTAGATTAACTAGTACAAAGAAATCTTAAATTTGGAGTCCTACATTTGTATTTTAGACACAACTCTGTGGTACATATACTTTAGAAATTCTCTAGAAGGGATTTCAGCATGTTTCTAATGATAATGCTCTGGCTCAAGCTTACAGGTTTAGAAAAATGATGTATCTGTGTTTGGCCTGACCTGAAAACAATTGAATAGGTTTGTAATAATCTGAAGGATGATGCTAATGATATTCACGTCTGCCATTTTATAGCTGATAGTAATTTGAAAGAAATGAATACCACCTGGCATTTTCCATCATTTGATTCAACCAACACCCATTCAACCTAAAAGTGAGACCACCTGGTTCTAGCTTTTGAAGTAAGTAATACCTTTTTCATCACAGTTATGGTGTTTGAATACTTTTGGTAGGATAGTGCATTATATTATACATATTATATTTTTCAAAACAAGTGTCTAAGTAGTGTGTGAGGAATTTCCTATGTGATTTTCATATAGATAAACAACTTCTTTGTGAATCCCTAGCAGTTGCTCCATCTTAATAGTCCATAATTCTGGCCAGTTGAAGCCCTTCATTGGTAAATTGGACATTTACCTTAAAAAACAGTAAGAAAACACTGAGAGATCTGCTTTATTACCAAATCTTTTTTTAAAAATTCATTTTTTCTTAACCATTTGTATGTAAGAAATCTAATCGGAAATCCTTTTAAAGTTAACATTAGTATTGAAGTGTGGCAGTGTCATAGGCGAAACTACAGTAATTTATTAGGGTTTGCCAAGCATCAGGAAGGAAAAACTGTGTAGGTATTATTTATTTATCTATTTATTTATTTGAGTGCACACATTGGAGAGAGAGAATATATAAAAAGATAAATCAAAAAGACATTTCCCACATTATTTTTATTTGATACATTCTATTGTTATGAACATTTTAGAATATATAAATGTAATATATAAATACTTCTTCAATGGTTTTTAACAATTTTTTTAGTAAATGGCAGTATTACACTTGCTGTTACATTTTGAATTGGTGTTGTTCCCATTTGCCTATGCCAGAGGAACAACAAAAGGTAGTGGAATTCTTGTGGTTTCAGAATATCAAATCATGTGACATCAGCAAACAACCCTTGTATATGGACATAAATGTCAAGCTGGATATGTAGACTGCAGAGGGTTGTGAAAAACGTCACTGAGAACCAAATGGCTATGTTCTACATTTGGCATGATGGAGATGGGTTTTTTGATTGAATCACTACAGGTGATAAATGCTGGGATTCCTGTTTTAGCCCAGAAAGAAAGAAAGATGTAAAGTAAGGTGTGAACATACATCTGATCCTAAAATCCACTAAGTTCTGTACTAATCCATCAGAACAAAAAGTGAGTGAACATATTTTTGAGATAGCAAGGAGAGAGAGAGAGAGAGAGAGAGAGAGAGAGAGAGAGAGAGAGAGAGAGAGAGAGACATACTAGCTGATTTCCTGGCCTTAGTTCATACTGTCAGGATGAAAACATCTTCCGACCATTGTAATGTTTGCATACATGCATCTTGTATAAAATGAAACTTATATTTAGTGCTGTGTAGAATGTTCCTGATTCATAATGATGCCAAAGTGCTCAATGCCTCAATCATCAAATAGTACCCAAGAGAATCCCGTCTTCAATTTGACCTAAACTTCAGCACATTCCATATGTTTAGCATGTTTAAAACATAACTTAAAGGCCAATCCACATCAATAATGTAAAGTAAGCTAGTGCTAGTGTCTTTATGGACACCTGGCCACATTATGTGACAGAAATGTTTAAAAACTTGTGGAAGGATAGGATTAATATCGCATGAAGTTTGGGGTTGTATTGGAAAATGACATAAAGCTTCACCTTTCATTTGTACTTTCTGAAATATTCATAACAATAAAATATGCCAAATAATAAATGCTGGCAAAGTCCATGATTCATCTTCTTGTAAGTATTAATTATTAATAATAAGAGAAAAGTAATACAAATCAGTATAAAATACTAGAAAAAATTGCTATTTCCTTTCTTTGATGTACATTAAAAATAAGAATCAGAAATAATCAAACTAAATTAAAAGATATAAGAAATATATAGGAAGTGTTCTTTTATAAAAGAAATCGTCGCTCAAATGGTACCCTTGTTTTAAATTCTTCAATTACAGCATCAACATTGACTGATGACGCAAGACCCTGTCTACATAGAGAAGCATTAAGTTATGGAGGTGGTCCTGAGTTATTGTTGGGTGCTACTTGGATTTAGCGAACGGTATCTTCAAGGATGCCCTTCCACATGAACAGCTTGTGACAGGAACTACTGTAAAATCCTGAATCACCTTGTTGAAAGAATTAAAAGGTCCTGGATCTATCACCTAAGTTTTGCCAGTTGAGACATTCTCTTATTAACGTCACTGGTGAAGTACTACCAATTGGAATGAAATCATTGCTTTGCAGCAATCTGATTTCTGTTTTATTTGTTATTGAAATATTTGATTACTTATTTATTTATCAGTGAAATATTTTTCTTTTGGTGTCTGGGTGCCCAAAGTGTGGCTTGCGGGCTGCATCAGATTCGTGAATTGTTTTGATTTAGTCTACAAGGAACCAGGAGAAAAAAAATTACAAAGTCAATGAACAGTAGCCTGTTCTTTAAGCAGCATAAATGGGACCCAGAGGGAGAGTGATTAGTCAAAACGATAAGTAATCTGGAGTTATGCAGATTTGCTGTCAACCAAAATGACTGAAGGTTTAGACGAGTATGAGAACTAGAAAGGAAGGAAAAACAATGGTGTACAGAGAGCAACAGCCTAGGAGAGTACTAAATAGAAAACAGAATGTATCTTTGTTTAGTTTTGTTACTCCTGCACAGATGGAACAGCTATCATGTGGCTTGTACATTATCAAAGTAACAGAAGAGTGATGATTATTGTGCATTCTTTCTGCTGTTTTTTCAGAGCTAAAACTGCACCTGACACTGTCTTGTCTGTGATTAAGGGTTAAAATTAACACATGTAAGCAGTAAAATATAGCACAGAGAAGGAAAATTGCATGGTTCAAAAAATCTTGTCACAAATACATACATTTTCAGGGAAACTTTCTCATTCATAATCTCAAGAAATCCAAAGTGGTGGGCAAGATTTTTAAATTGATGATCATCTGGATATACTGCTGCAGATCTCAACTGCTATCTATGAGCTTATGTTTTTTGAAAGGAAACTTCTAAGAAATTGAATTGCCCAAGCTCTACAGTAAAAATTAGTTAAGCAAGTTTTGAATATAATAACATGTTCTGTGAAAAGGCTTAAGAATAATTTTGCAGCCCGCAAACCATACCCTTTGAAACATTGTTGTTTGAATGTTTAACTGGCCTCATTATTTGAAACTTTGGGCACCCCTACTTTAGGGTGTGCCCAGTTATCCTTGGCACACCCTGTAGTTTCGCCTATGACTAGTGTAGTTATTTATAACTGAAACATCATTATCTGAATAACTGAATAATTGTAACTGTGTTTTCTTTTGTAAAATATTTTTGCAGAAATTTAGTATTGAATGCACACTTTGGGAATGCCTCTTACAAAAATCATAGGGTATTTTTGTCATAAATGCATATAATTGTGTGACTATTAAGATGGTAAAAGCTGCAGTTTTTTGTTTTTTTATTTGTTTGCTTATTTTTTTCTCCTCCATGCTATTAGTATTCTTTCAATTAGAGAAAATCATAGAAATTCACAATATATGGTTAGGGGAATTGATTGATTTTCTGTGGGAACCCTGTGCAAGTAGTTCAGCTTCACATTTTGAAGCTCCAGGTGCAGCTTATTTCTCTTATACTTCTGTACTGATAATAAATTATGATCTGTTGATACTGAAGAACTGTACATCTCAAAATAATTCCTTTCGTTACTGCCATTTTTGTAAATTTGAAACTTGAATTTACCATGATAGGGACTTGAATCTGCACTATATGATTTACATCTTCCTATACCAAAAGTGAAAATCCAATATGGCCATACATAGACTGATAAGATAGCGTAAGAAATGCTTTTGCTTTAAACTTTTTGCACTTGCTTGTATGCAAATTTACCTACTTGGATGAAAATCAATATGTAATGGTTCAAGCTCCACATTGCAGTGACACAAATTATCCATTTTCCTGAAAAACTCTCAGTATATGGTAATATTACCATGAGCAAAAAGTTCTTGAATGATTTTTATGTAATCAGGATTGCATATATAACAATTTATTTGTGTGGCGTTTCATGTGAAATCATAAAAAGTTTTTCTCTTATATACATACATACATATATGTAGATATATATATTGCTGTATATTACCTTGCTTAATCCTTTAAAAATGCATATTCCTATGTGCTTTGACAATAACACAAATAATTTAAATTTGTTGCTCAGTGAAATTCAAAAAATTTGATTAACATGTTTCTTAAGTACTGTACCATTCTTAACATGAAAAACTCCTTTCTTTTCTTTTTGTGAGGTGTCACTTATCTGTGCCATCTCACAAAGTACACAGTTCTAATTCTTAAATATAGTTTCTATGTCCTGCAGTTGTTTTCTATGAATAAAGAGATGGAATAATACAGAATAACCATGAATGATATCTACATACATACATACATATCACTAAGCTGTTCTCTAAGATTCAGAGGTTAGCTCCAAAAAGAAATACAAACTTCCAGATATTTTTACTTATTGTTGTCGTATCAAACTTCACCATTTACAGCGATCTTGACATACAACTCGTGCTTCACTGATATCCATTACATGCCGTACACAAGATCTTTTATACTTCATACTCATAATCTTTTTCTCATGCAGACACTCCTGAATCTGATCCACCCATGTCTTCCTTGGCCTTCCTCTGCCTTTCCTTCCTGCCACTTGGGTTGAAAATATTTTCTTAGTAAGCATTTCATCACTCATTCTTTCAACATGGCCAAACCACCGAAGCATATTGGTCTCCACCTTGCTAACAACATTTTGCTTTACATCACACAACTGCAATACATCTTCATTCCTCACACAATCAGATCGTGTCTTGCCACAAACCCCACGTAAGTAACGCATTTCTCCAGCACACAAACGACTCCTATGCTTCTTCTGCAGTACCCAGGTTTCACTGCCATACATCAGAGTAGGAACAATTACTGTTTCATACACAGCCATGCAGGACTCTCTAGAGAACCCATCATTCCTGTGAAAACCTCCCAGAGCAGCTATGACTTTCAAAGAAGAATTCACTCGTCTACTGATTTCACCATCCAACTTGTTCTCTCTGTCAAACATGCTTCCTAAATACACAAACTCACTCACCTGGTCAATCACAGTGCCATTTATGCTTACATTACATTCAGTGCTACCCATTCCTCTCTCAAACACCATAACTTTGGTTTTTCCCTTATTTATACTCAGTTTGAATTTCATGCAAACTTCGTGCATCCGAGTCAACATACTCTGCAACTCACTTTTGCTCTCTGCCAACAGGACAGTGTCATCAGCATACAGCAATCTGCACACACGGATATCACCAAGACATAAACCACTATTATCTATTTTGGCCTCATGCATGCATGCGTCCATAAATATATTAAACAGCCATGGTGACATTACACAACCTTGTCTAACTCCTGCACCAATGGAAAACAATTTTGATAAAACACCATTCACTCGTACACAAGCTCTACTACCAGCATACATGGCTTTTACACTATTAAGTAGATTCCCAGTAACACCATATTCATTCAATACCTTCCACAAAAGTGTCCTATTCACTCGGTCATAAGCTTTCTCTAAATCTATGAAGGCAGTAAAAACTTTCTTCCCAACAGCCAGATACTTTTCAATCATCATGCGTAACGCAAAAATCTGGTTAGTGCAGCCTTTACCAGGCATAAAACCACTCTGAACATCCCACACTCTCAATGATGTAAGACCCCGTACTTTTTCAATAACAACCTTACCAAACACTTTCCCTGGCACACTCAGTAGGCTAATACCACGATAGTTCTTGCATTCAGTCTGATCACCTTTTCCCTTATACAAGGCAACAATAATACACTGCCGGACAATTGCTAAGGACGGATGACAATAGCAACGATAGCAACCATAAAATGGAAGGCAGGAAAATGTGGAAATTAGCATAAGTGCGGGATACAGTAAGACGTGTTGTGCGTATGCAAATTTTGGATTGCCGAACATGTTCGTGACGTCATAGCGCTGATAAGAGATGTAAAGGATTTGACGCGTATTGACCGTTGTTGTTCAAACGCAAAGTTGAAAGGGAAAGAATCAATTGACGAACTTGCAATTTTCAGTATGTCTTCCCGACATCACCTGGATGATTTACGCGTGGCCGTATTATTGGCAAGATTGAAGAAGAGCGAAAAATAACAGATGTTGCCAGGGAGTTCGACGTCAGCCACAGTGTTGTTTCAAGGCTTTGGAAATCATTTCAAACAAATGGAGAGTGTAGCAAACGTCACGAGGGAGGTCGTGTTCGCAGTACGACACCTGCAGAAGATCGGTACATAGTGCTATCAACAAAAAGACACCGGCGCAGCACAGCTAGTGAGGTAGCAAATCAGTTTAGGCTGCTACTGGCAGGCGGATCTCCCGAAAAACTGTCGCCAGACGTTTGCATGAAGGAGGACCATACGCCCGCCGTCCTGTTGTGTTCATCCCATTGTCCAGACGTCACTGTACCGCCCGTTTGCAATGGTGCCATCAACATCGCAATTGGACTGATAACGACTGGTCTGCTGTCCTCTTCTCAGATGAGAGTAGATACAGTCTATCGTCTGATTGTCGACGACAACTGATCTGGCGTGATAGTGGTACTGCATATTGTCCAGCAAACATACAGGAAAGGGACCGATATCCGACATGTAGTGTCATGGTATGGGCTGGCATCATGATCAATGGCCGTACGTCCCTCTATGTGCTTCCAACTGGGACTATGACTGGCCAACGATACATTAATGATGTTCTGCTACCTCACATTTGCATGTTCCGTGGTGCTGTCGGTGATAGATTCATTTTCATGGACGACAACGCAACATGTCATCGAACAGTCGCTGTCCAGGAGTGTCTTGAGAGCGAGGATATTCAACTCCTCGTATGGCCAGCACGTTCTCCAGATCTTAATCCCATTGAAAATGTGTGGGATGCTTTGGGGAGGAGTCTTGCTGGTCGCCAATGCCCTCCAGTAAACAAGGACACCCTCATCCGTGCACTGACAGAGAAATGGGATAAATTACCCCAACAGCTGCTTGATAATGTTGTGCAAAGCATGACACGACGTGTGGAATCTTGCATTGCCCTCCATGGTGGCCATATCACGTATTGACATCTTACGCCGGAACGCCTGCGGACGGTAATTGCATTTTTTTCACGTTTACGTATTCTGCACAGAATGGTCTGTTTGTCCCTTGAACATGTTCCAAAGCCTTCTGGATTTCAGAGCACAATAAATTGTCTTTCTTGTAATGTCCTGGCATTCTGACATTTTATTTCACTTGGCATCCAACCACACTTACTTTTTTATGCGCTATATAGCCGTTTATGATCCGTCCTTAGCAATTGTCCAGCAGTGTAGCATCCTTCCAATCCCGAGGGACCATTCCTAACTCCCAGCACAACTGGCAAATTTCAGTTAACCAGTCAATTATAGAGTCACCACCATACTTCAACATCTCTGCAGTTATGCCATCAACTCCTGGAGCCTTACCATTCTGAAGAGATTTTAGAGCTTTACACACTTCTTCTCTTGAGATCCCTCCTGTGCTTTCATCCCTCATTGTGACATCATCTGCATCTGTCTCAGAATCATTTTTGCTCTCCTGATCTAATAACTCACAGAAGTATTCACCCCATCTCTCACTTAACTCATTGGGCTCCCATAACATTTCCCCAATCTCATTCTTCACACAACTTACAACTTTGTTTCCCCTATTTTTCCTGAGTCTCATGTACTTCCAGAAGGACTTTCTATCTTTCCAAAAAGCCAGTTCATGCCTTTCCACTTTCTCCTTCCTATCTTTTGCCTTACTGTGGCGAACCAGCTTAGCAGCTTCACGCTTCTTACGGCGATATTCATCCACAGAGACTCTACCTTGCAACATCCCCAAATAGGCTTCCTTCTTTTTCTTTAATGCTTCATCAATCTCACTATTCCACCAAGCATCACCTCTATTGTTACCCACTATTGTGGTGCCACAGACCTCTTTAGCAGCAGTGACAACACCGTTCTTAAAACATTCCCAATTCTTTTCTACATCCCTCTGACAAGATTTCAGATCCTTCAGTCGTTCTCTGAGTAAGTCAGAGTACCGCTGATGATCTTCAAGGAGCCTATCAACCTTTATTCTTTCTATCCTGGGTCTCTTCCTATTCCTTTTCCTCCAACCAACATTAAGTTTCACTCGTGACACCACGAAGTAATGATCAGAACCAACATCCGCACCTCTCATCACACGGGTGTCAACAACTAAGTGTTTCAAACGCTGATCGTAAACAACAAAATCTATCACACTCGTTTGACCAAGAGTACGATTTTCCCAAGTATATGTGTGTATATACTGGTGGTTGAAAAATGTATTGGATACACACAGACCGTTCTCAATGCAGAGTTCAATTAATCTTTCACCATTATCATTCACACAAGGATTATTGAACTTACCCAGAACATTGTCAGAAATTGCATTCTGCACACCTACTCTAGCATTGAAATCCCCTGCTATTATAACTTTTTCTTTAGCACCAAACTGGCTCAAAACAGCTTTTAGCTCATTCCAGAAATCTTCCTTCTTATCAGAAGGTTCCGAGTCACAAGGAGCATACACTACAACAATTACAATTCTCTGAAGTTTCACTTTCAAACGAATCCAGAGAATTCTCTCACTTTTGCAACTATAGTGAATCAAGTTGTTCTTCATCGTTTCACTTAAAATCACACCTACACCAGCCTGTCCTCTCATATTATCCAATACTCCAGACCACACACTCACCGTGCCATTCACTTCTTCTACCCCAATTTCCTTCTCTTTGGTTTCACTTACACACAGCACATCCAGTCTATACTTATTCATCTCCTCAATCACCTCACTTATCTTGCCATTTATACCTCTAGTATTCCATACACCAATCTTATATTCACTCAGCCGAGATCTCTTTCTCATATGCCGTTTAGAAAGTCCAGGTCGATTCCGTGGTGGACCATCCTTCTCAAGTGTGGTAGGTCCACCATATCCCACACTTGAGTCATTCTTAATATTTCTTTTTGTCTTTTTAATCAGGTAAGTACATCAGTGTGGGGGATTAGCCCACAGCTGAGGGTTCCAGTTGGTCATTCAACCTAAGGATTCTGGAGCAAAACCCAGTGAGTTGTGGTCTTTTTGCCAATGTCACACAGAACTAGCTTGCACCTCTCCAAGATTCACAGAGGCCTAGTTGCTGTTGTGTGTGCCATTGTTACCACGGAGCGCCCCGAGGAGGCAAACCCATCGCTCACTACGACCGCCCGCATGAGTGATATCTCAAGGAAGTAAAATTCATTGTACAAATGGAATTATAGAGAACTTGATGATTTTTATGTAGTACACGCAACTAACTGAAATCTGAATGGTCACATTAGCAGTTTCAAAATAACCTCATAAACTTTTGAGTTCCATAAATTAGTGAGTTAACTCATGAATTGAAACCAAAATCACTTTAAATAGATAGCCCCACATTACAACTTTTAATGTGTCTTTAGTTGGAAGCTACTGTGTCTTTATTTGGAAGCTACTGTGTCTTTAGTTGGAAGCTACTGTGTCTTTAGTTGGAAGCTACTGTGTCTTTAGTTGGAAGCTACTGTGTCTTTAGTTGGAATGAGTGTGTTACATTGAAGTTTAGAAGAGGAATATACCCACAAAACTCGAATTATCAATGCATTTATAAATTATTTGACATAAAGAAGTAAAATTTTAAAAATGAGAGAAAACTAGACAGTCTCTAGTATTTTAGTCTAATAGACAGTTACTTAAGAAATCTGTGAATTTTTTAAGTGAAAATTACTGGAATTTAATTATTAAATTATGGTTGAACTTTGGGGTCACAATTCTTGGATTATCACCATGACAAACTCTGATGATGTACCAGGATTTAGCCCAAAATTCAGCCACAGTTTTATAACTGACCTTTAGTGTTTAACTTCTGCTTTTCAAGTCATTGTTCATTAATTTTTTATGTTACTTCAAAAAACAGTTCTATTGTTATAATTTTTTGATTCCATTAAGTTTACATGTTGACCACCCCAAGGGCTGGCACACTTCTCTACATATGTTGTATATGACCATGCAGTTCTCATGCAGCATCTGTTAATTTGTCACAGCAAGCACCTATGCATATGCCAAATATGAAAAATGAGGTGCAAATCTTTTAGGACTACTAGTGTGGCACAGTTGGCTAATCACCAGCCTTGTGTCTATGTGGTAGGTGGCAATTGAGGGCTTGCTTCTTCATTGTCACTCATCTAGTTGGGAATTTTTTCAGGATTTTCGTGGTATGTAGCATAAATGCATGAATGAATACCCAAAAATTAGCAGAAGTCTTGAGCTGTTTCCATTGGTTGTCCCTGTATCCAAACCATACAACAGAGGAGTGTTATATATAAGCTTACTGCATTACATGCCTTACACTCCCTATGGATGTGTATCACAGAGGGTCTGCAGTAGATTCAACTTGTCCACTGATAGATGAGAGAGATAGAGAAAAAATATTTTGGGTGTTGCATTCATGCTGTAAATGACTAAGACTTTATTGAATAATTCAAAGTTATATTATTTGTAAATTATTTCTAAAGGCAATGAAGCATAATTTTAAAAGCAGTGTGACTAAAAATCTCAAAAGCTAAAGTCTTTCAGAAACACATTGCCCTTTGAATTAAAAGTAGACTGTCTTGTAAAACAGTATCATGGTGAAGTAGGTACATGGGCAAATTTTAATGTCAGAAAATTTAATGCCAAAATCTGTATGAAAATCATAATGAAGGAATAAATACTAAAGAGATCAAATCTAATGATGAATAGAAGCACAGTCTTTGGTCCCACTAAATGAAAAAATAACATCCTTTCTATACATGAAATGAAATCATCTGGATTCATCGTTTTGTGAAATAATCACTCTCCTCCATAAAATGAATCGTTTCAATAGAATTAAAAACTGAGACATCAGCTTCTGAGGAAATAACTTATTTCACTCCCACTATAACCCAAGCCTTTTATGGAGAGAAGAAATAAAAAAATCAAGCTTCTAGGTCCTGAATGCTTAGATGTTCATAAATTTGTAAAAGGAAGGTCTAGACCAGCAAATTTTCTTGATGATAAACAGAGAAACATAAAGCTACATCAAGAAATAATAATCTGCTTTGTGTGAATTTCTTTTTCCAATACTGAAATTTGGTCTGCTTTCTAGGACTTTCTATGAAAGCATTTATACTACCAACTGTCTTCCTTAGCATGAAAATGGAACTAAGCACTAGACACATGTAGTTTCACACAACAGCTTACAAAACATTTCACTTTTCATTGATGACAACCTAGAAAATGTTTCAAGAACAGAGTTATATTGTATTATCTAACAATTATTGGATTCAAGTGCTGTGATGAACAATGTTACAAGAGTTTTGTATTTTGCCCAGAAAATAAAATGTTAGCTTTTATTTACACAGAAATTATCTAAGTAACCTGAAACTGAGTGAATACAAACTATATTTTGAAGGAACATTTTCAAAAAATCTATAGTTAAGATGGATGTCAAGTAATTTTGCTTCCTATACTTCCAATGGAAAAACTTCTGTACACATTTTCTTCACAATTAATGCATTCCCATGGATGAAAATTTGAACATTGATTAAAATAGCTTCATTTTATAACTTGGAATACTTAATATTTTCTAAAACATAACCATAATTGTGCAATCCAACATTTGTTTGTCTACTGACGTCATCAAACTACAGGTGGCACCATCTTTTTTCTGGTTTCAACATCACAAAGGAAAAGTTATTGATTTTTAATATAATTATGGTTATGTTTTAGAAAATATTAAGTATTCTAAGTTATAATATGAAGCTATTTTAATCGATGTTCAAATTTTCATCCTTGGGAATGCATTAATTGGGAAGAAAATGTATACAGAAGTTTTTCCATTGGAAGTATAGGAAGCAAAATTACTTGACCTCCACCTTAAGGTAAAGTGATATCTGTTATCTGTAGATAGCAATATGTAGTGAAGTAACTGCATTGTTGGGAGAAGAGATATTGAGGAAAATTGTAGGAGTGTGCTAAAAGGCAAGGTGTTATACATGAACATAAGATTATTTTTGCTAGAATGATTTCATGTGTATAATTGGCATTCACTAAATGCTTTGAATATGGTGACTTGCATACCCCCACTGAAAGATTCTTATAATTAATTCCTATTACACCATGTAGCTAAATATCTTACAAATGAGGCTCATTTTTTCTTACAGTTACTTTTTGAAGATCTGAATGAAATATGTAAGAAGTATAAGATGCATGTGGGAAAGAACTTGCTTAAAACTGATGTTGAAAAATAAGGAAGTAGGACAAACAGCTAATGTTTTCCTTTGTATAATCCATGGTGGTGTATAATCCATAGACTGTGATACTCAGAAAAAGTTTTTTCTTCTTTGTATAAATCACAGGGCATGAAATTCAGAAAACAGAAAAAAAAATCTTGGTATAATCCACTTGATCCTGAACAGTAGTTTCCAACAGAAAAGTCATGATTCACAGGATGACCCAGTAGTCCAAAGAATTAAAAAAAAAAACGATCTTATTAAATAAAATTACTGTAGGCAAGAATATATAGTTTTTTAAGTGAATAAAGAGCAAAAATCCGTTGTTGTTTTTTAAAAAGCGAATACAGTGCAAAAATCCTTTTTTTTTTTTTTTTTCAGAATTACCCCAGTTCTGTAGTTAGAACTAAATATCTATAGAAACTATGAACACACACATACAATCCTTAGTACTTGGCATCTATAAAAGTATTATTAATGTAATAATGATTAGCACAGCAAAAACTGATGAATGAGATTCCCACAGCAAAACTAATGAATGAAATTCATGAAGTGATTACTGACAGCAATGATTGCATGCTCAGCATAAGTTTCCACAGCATGTAATCTTCCATAAGAGCAAATAGTAACACCTTCATTGCATCATATTTTTTGTCAAAATGCTCGTAAGTGTAAAAAAATAAAAAATCAACTTTTGAACTCTTATCTTTTTGGAAATCTTCATATTGCATTGCATTTTTTTCTGTTGTTGACAAATTTTCAAATATTTTTTTCAATTATACCACCTCTTCTGCAAAATTAGCCCATGGGCTTTTTAAAAATCAAATTACTGCAGAGACATTTTTTTCTGTTTTTTAAGTGCCACAGAACCCAAATTTATAACTTTTTGAACAGATAAACTTTGGATTATACAATTGAAATTACATTAAATTCACTCATCATAATTTTCAAATTATCAGTACTTATGCTTCAAGAAGATTGCTTTTTTGTAGAAATCACATGATGAAAATCATATGGTATCTTCACATCATGAAAAAGAAAGTAATTACTTTTATGCAAATATACATACTTCATAGTAATAAATGAACATAGCATAAACTCAAGGTTTGCCTTTCACTACATGTTCTACAAAAAGCTGAAAAAAAGATTGTCATTTGAGTTTCTATATATTTTACCTGCTTTCTTTACTAACTTATGCTGTCAGGTCTTAGTGCTGGTATTCTCAAAGCTAAGTGCAGAACTATGTGCTGAGATTAAGAGAAATATTTCACTATCATGACAATGTATTACATGTTATAATTATTTGATTGTTTGTTAATACTTCTATTTTGGTTATGTTCTTTAAAATGATTAACATACTTTGATGCAATTTTGTTAATTTGCTTAATTTTTATTGTAGTTGGTTGCCGTGCAGACACTGATTGTGCTTTTCATGAGGCTTGCATCAACAACCAATGCATCAGTATGTATACCTGTTATTTATTACCTTTGCAATGATTAACATCAGGGTGTATAAATCACTATAGTTTTGTTCAGTGATTTTTATGAATGCTAGTAACCACAAGAATTTCGGTGCTTTCTCTCCATAGCTCTTTCAATTTTTTTTTCAATTAGTACAGCTTTAGGACCTGTTGAAATAGAAATCAATGTCGTTTTTTTTTGTTTTTTTTTAACAGAGCCTGTTACATAAATGAAATTTTATAAATGTTAGAAAAAATGTATTTTAGTTTTATGGTGATGTGTTGCCCATTATTTTCTACTGTGCTATATATTAACAGCGAGAGCTTCCTTACTATTTATTCAGGCATGGGTATATCTGTTTCAAACTACTGGCCATGTTTAAACCAACACTATGTTTTACTTATTTTCCACCAGTTCTTGTCCATGTAATTTAACTAATATTTACACCAAGAGTCTGGCAACAGTCACAATGGAAGAAAGAACCAGTTACATAGTTTAACTGCAGGGTATATGGATGTAGGTTGTTCTTGTCTTTATGTTTGCTATACTTAAGGATAAACTAGTTTGAAAACAGGAGCTTGTCATCAGATGTTGAAAGCATTTGAATCTGGTTTCATCAATTTGTTGTATACTGATGACTTAGTGCTAAGAATGGAAACAGTTTGTGGCATGACCGGAATCATCAGAACAGGACTCGTGAAAAATATGGAATACAGATAAATGTTATGAAATATAAATCAAAGGTTCCACGTTGATGAGATACAGTTCTTCAATATATGGTTTTAATGGTTTCTTAATCAATAGCCTTACCAACAAATATTAGTCAGTCTGGGCAGTATGGAATTAAAAATTTTCTGGTACCCGGTAAGAGGTGGAACAGGTAACAGATTTAAATTTTTTAAGAATGATTATTGGAGCCATCTTGCTCAGTAACTTAACAGTAGAGCTAGCAAAGTAGGGAAGGTCTCTTATCACAGTTGTTTAAAAATAGTTTCAGTAGGAAAATTGTTGGTCAGAGAACAAAACTGACTGTATTCAGTGCAGTCAGTACAGTATACAGGTGCAGGCAGTCTAGATTGCTACAATGAGCACCCCCCCCCCCCACACACACACACACACATTCTTTAGTTTCTTTCTTTATGTGGAAGGGATATATATATTTTTTCATTTTCAGTATCATGCACATTCAAATATTTCTTATTCCACTGTGTTTTTAACAAATCTGATTCAAGCTGAAATACGTGTTAAGTGCATATGTACCTCCTGCTTTGAGAACTGGTATTCCATTTGACCAAGGGCTGTAGCATCTACTTGACATCATCAAATGTCCAGAATTCATTGCACCTTGATAAGAGCAACCAGCAAAACCAATTAGTTTAGATGACAAGCGGTTTTCTTCTATGACTTAGAAAGCTAATATCATGAGAATAGTAAGAGCAATGTGAGGAGGAAATAAATGGATTCAATGGCAGAAGAAAATTGGTAATGCATACGTCACTTATTTGGCAAAAAAAAAAATATATATATATATATTGGGAACATAATGAGATGGTTTCAACATGTGTGTCATGAAATACGAAGGATACTTAGATGTTATATTCTGTGGTTTCAGGACAAAGACCAAGAGCTGATTCTAGAACAAGGAAAACAGAAGGTGTAAAACTAACCATTCATGATTAAGGAAGCAATATGCTAGAGGCTGAAAATTCTGCAACGGACCAAATGGCCAAAAAATTCTGTTCTGAACAAACATTATTTTTATGTGCCTGAATGCCATGCCTGCTTTAAAGTTAAATTATATTTTTTCATAAAAAAAATTGCATTATATGTAGAAATTCTGATGAATCATAGAAAAACACCTGCTTTTTTGTGATATTACATATATGGCTATTATATCACTATGCATACTTAGAAAGCTGGCTATTATGGTGCATGTATGGCTATTATGTTTATAGCCATACATGCTATAGTTATTTTATTATTGTGCTTATGCATGTATGGCTTATATGTACACTGAAGAGCAATTGAATTAGAGATACCTGTCTAGTAACATGTAGCATCACCTTTTGCCCTGATGATAGTGGCGATTCGTCTCGGCATGGACTCGACAAGACACCGGAAGCGTTGGGAAGCTATACGGATCCACGACCCCTGAACAAGCTCCCACAGTTCACGAAGATTTGATGGGGGGGGGTGTCAGAGCCTCAAACATCTCTCTCGACAGCATCCCAGATCTGTTTGATGGGATTGAGGTCAGGTGACCTAGCTGGCCAAGGAAGCGAGGTCACGTCGGTGGAGTGTTCATCCAACCATTCGGATACAATTCAGGAGCGATGGCACGGTGCATTGTCGTGTTGCAGAATGAGGTCCCCAGTGGGATGTTGAAGATGCACAAATGGGAGCAAATGGTTGTCCAGGATATCCTGGTAACGTTGACCTGTGAGGGACGATGTCACACACACCAGGGGTCCCATTTCAATCCACGTAAACATTCCCCTAGACGAGAATGCCACCCCCACCAGCTTGAAGAGTATCCTGCTGGCAAGAAGGATCCATCACTTCATGTAGTTTGTGCCACACTTGTATCCTGCCATCCGCATGTACCAACGTGAATCTCGACTCATCAGTTCAGGCAACATTCTTCCACATGTCTAGGGTCCAGTGGCGATGTTCCCACGCCCATGCTAATCTTTGCACCCTGTGATGTGCGGTCAGCAGCGGTACCCTCGTGGGACGATGGCTTCTGTACCCCATAGCGAGGAGATGGTTCTGAATGGTGTGGCTATATACACATTTTTGTGCACCAGCGTTAAATTGCCGAGTGATTTCTTGCACTGTGGCCCGTCTATCTGCTGTTACAATGTGAGCTAGCCGGCGATGACCCTGCTCATCCACACGCTGTTGTCCATGGCAGTTGGCCCTTGCAGGGATGGTTTTACCGGATTCGATGTACTCACGGTGTACCCGTGACACAGTGGCTCATGAAAATCCCAGTGCCTGCATGACTTCCGAGATGGAGTGACCCATTCGTCGGGCCCCGACAATTTGCCCACAATCAAATGCGCTTAGATCCTTCGTCTTACCCATACTGCGTCTGACTCTTACTAATTCCTGTCGCATCACTCCTAATATTGTCGGATCACTGCATACGTCGTGTCGTTTTCGTTTGCAGGGCCGCCCACAGTGCCACATTTGCATATCGCCAGCTGTCTCTAATTTAATTGCTCTTCAGTGTATGTATATGCATAATAATGGGACATTTGACTTTGGCAATATTTTTCTGTTCATCAATGTGTAATTGCAACAGTCATTCAGTGTATCTATGATACATCCTTTGCACACATGTTATTGTACTCACAATATTGTAAATATCTACTAAATGTTAATAGTCTGTCAATGATAAAATCATTACTTCTATTAAATAGAGAGAAGGTTAAAATGGAGAATAATATGAAGATTAGATCTTAATCAATAGTACACAATCTCGATTTATCTGTTTTTGAACATATGAATTAAGTATATTTACAGCTGTTTATGGCATACCCTTACTTTCATTGCTATTTAAATTTGCAATCAGATTCTTATTTTTATTTCTTAAAACTGAAATTCTTATTTAAGAAGTTTTTAGCACTTCAGTTTGTTTTAATGTTGCCCATAAGAAAATGTGATTTAAATGAGTAATTTATAATAAATGAAAAAGTATCTTTAACAGTTGTGACGTGCCTTCACTGCAGATAGCAGCGAGAACATATGTCCATGTAGCTCAATTGGGAGAGCGAATTACTCTGGTGTGAGGGGACTCTGGTTCAATGCCCGGCATGGACAAAAAATGACGGAGAAATTTACTTCGTTATATTGGCGCCTGAACTTCAAGAATGACTTGGCCGTTAAAGTTCTCACAATGGTGTGATGTTCTTTCCACACTGCATCAGTGGATGACTGCCTACAGGCGATACATGGTCCCGGCTAACCCGTGGTCCATGCCCCCGGCCCTCTTTGGGGGGGGGGGGGAGGAGATGCGACGTGCCTGCACTGCAGGACGCACATGAGGTAAAGGCATAAAGGCAGATAACAGCGAGAACATAGTCCACGTAGCTAGCGACTTACTCCAGTGTGAGGGGAAGTTCGGGTTCGATGCCCGGCATGGACAAAAAATGACAGAGAAATTTACTTCATTATACAGTATTAGTTTTTAGCCTTATGAAACCATGAAATATGTGATCTTATATTTATTACTGTGTAAAGTATGATCTCAATCATGCTCTTGGATTTCATAAATTGTTAATTCTCTGTGTGTACATATTGATGCACGCATACATAAAATATCCTTGTTGTCTATATAGGATGGCCAGGTATCACCACAAATGCTTTATATATAATTTTCTTTTCAACTTCAGTAGATATTTCTTATATATTTCTATTTTACTATAATATATTTTACTGTTAAACAGCTTTATAATGTCCTTAACAGTCTCTTACGAATGAAGAATGTTTCTGAAAATTTTAGTCTGCTTTTAAAGATAAATTTATCTATTTTTTTAACTTGCTACCTATTTCACATGTTAACATACCTCTTATTGAATTGATTCATTAATTTGACCTTAGGTTTTGTCACACTGTTACTGTCATTTTGTATTTGGATGACCTTTACATTTGAAATTTACAAACGTATGCTTCATTGTTGTCCCTGCAGAAGCCATAAAGCATCACATAGCTTTATTGTCTTTTAATATTTCACAAATAAAGGTTTCCTCTTTTTTTGCAGAATAGATACATAGGTAGTAATGAATTTGTATTCATACATTACTCTTAGGTCAGCTGCCTAACTTAAACAGAATTGTTAAAGTCTCATGGGGAAAAAAACAAAAAACCCAGAACTATTAATTTAAAATTTGTCAGTCTCAAAGATTACTGATATTTCTTCAGGTATCTCTTATTTGTGATGCATTTTTTAAATTATCAAATGCAAAAATAATATTTCTTCACTGTTATGATTGAATTTTCCAGTTATATAAACATATGTACTCTAATCTCACATTTATTCATTAGATCCTTGTGATAGTCCTACAGCTTGTGGAACTAATGCCAACTGTGATGTTATAAATCATTCTAAACATTGTACTTGTCCATCTGGTTTAACTGGTGATGCATACACAAAGTGTGATAGAGGTAAGCAAGTGGTCACAGTGTCTACACTTTTAACTTATTACTATAAGATCTCACATATATTTTTTAAGTTGTAAATTATACACTGAACTTTGTATCCATTTTTGAAATTATGGTGTTTATGTTTTTCTTCATAAGTGCAAAATTGAATTATTACAGCAGAAGAAATTTGGATGACTCAGTGAAAAATGTTAAGGCTTAGTTCCTTGGTAGATAACAAGTTAACTGAAATCAACTAGTTAGTTCCGAAGAAATTTTAAGAATCAATAGAAAGCAAGACTTTTTATAAATTATTTTAAAGTATATTTTTAAAAGTAATTTATATTGCAGTTATTTTAATCAAATTAAATTATAACCATCGACAGTATTCATTTCTTGTGTATTGCTCTGTTCCTGTGTAATCTAGCATAATGCCGAGTCAGTATGCTATCAACATGGTTGCTAGCAGCACACTAGTGTAACGTAGTCATTTCATTACTGCAGTTGGAGTGTGGGTGTACTTCTCCAGCAGCATCTACCTGGATACCATCCCCTACTATAACCGTCATCACCAGTGGCATATGCTGATTCTGAGAAGTGGTTAATCTATACTTAGTTGTAAATTGGAGGAATGCAGATACAAATGCACACTAAAAAATTCATTTTACCGCAACATTAAAATTTGCATTGCAGTTGCAGATTAAAGAGCATTTTAGACCATGAACATCAAAATATAATTACCTATATATGACAATCAGAGTTAGATCAGAGTTAAATCCCTGAAATGGCAATGGGCCGGACATGCTGCCAGAAGAACAGACCATCGATGGACAGCCGAAATTTTAGATTGGATTCCAAGGGACAGGAAAAGACCCAGAAGAAGACCACATGGAAGATGGGTGGATGAAATTCGAAAATATGCGGGAGTGACATGGAGGAGACTGGCACAAGACAGACCGTTGTGGAGGAAACTTGGGGAGACCTTCGTCCAGCAGTGGATTGATAATGGTTGACAATGATGATGATGATGATATGACAACTAATTTACATACTGATTTACATAACAACTAATTATATAATTACATTTAGTTAACCTAAACATGAATTCTAGAGGTCTCGTTTGAGCCAAAATATTTTCTATTGCAGCGTTATGGAAATTGAACTGGGGATCATTTCTCAGCTGTTCCATTAAAGCCATTGACTAAGGAGAGCTTAACCACTAAGTCGATTTGGCTCCAGTGATTTTTCCACACGGTTTTTTTCATGGCTAAAAAGGCGACAAGCGACATGGCGAGCAAAATTTATTTACAATTTAAACGTCCTGCTAACCACGGAGGTTTAAATAAACGGAATCAGAAAAGTACTTAGTGTATTCACGATTTTTATCTTTGTATTTTGCAGTAAGACTTCATTCAGGATTTTTTCTCTCATAATTTATAATGTTTTTTCCTGTAATCTTTCCTTCTGAAAGGACATCCCTTCAAATCATCTATAATACATTTGTAATATTCCATCAAGCTTAATATAAAGACACACGCTCAATTTACCAAAATTTCAACTTAACTGAAACGAGGATATATATATATATATATATAAAGGTGGTAAATTTGTGTCATATGGCTTTTAACTCGCGAACTTTACCCCCTCCCCACCCCCTACCACCCCCACCCCTGGTCCACTTCAGACCATCTCACAATCGAGAGATAGTCTGATCTCACCACTTTCCCATGGCTTGTTCGGTGTCGAGCATGCGCTATAGCCTCGTTTCTCATTTCCAAGATTAAACCTTGGCATCTATGGGAGCGCGAGGGAATCTTCAATAAGCTGCGATTCCCCTCTACTCTCTTGGTGAATTCTCCAAACTTCAAGAGATATCTGTTTGCTTTGCATTGAGATAGCAGCCAAAAATTTAACCAACCCAGAGTTGTGGATATTTAAATGAATGAAATTAATGTGTTGCAGAAAATTTCATAAACTGATTTAAGAAAAACAGATGGTCTATCTCCAATTCCCTAGATCCCTTTAAGTATATGCCACTGGTCATCACATGTACTCAAATGTTGTTTAGTAAGAACTGCTGACTGAAATTTATGTATGTGCAAACAATACATGCTATACAAAAACTTAAGAAGACATTTTAACAGCGATCAGAAAAAGGGATTTCATTTTAGAAGAAATAAGGACAAGTGTATGTTTTTAATACGTAATGTGATAGAATAAGAGGCACAAATAGCACGGGATTTCAATGCTAGAGTAGGTGTGAAGAATACGATTTCTGATAATGTTCTGGGTAAGTTTAATGATCCTTGTGTGAATGATAATGGTGAAAGATAAATTGAACTCTGTATTGAGACTGGTTTGCGTGTATTTAATACATTTTTCAACCACATGTCTATCCACACATATACTTGGGAAAATCGTACTCTTGGTTAAAAGATTGTTATAGATTTTGTTGTTTGTGATCAGCATCTGAAACACTTAGTTGTTGACACTCGTGTGATAAGAGGTGTAGATGTTGGCTCTGATCATTACTTGGTAGTGTCATGAGTGAAACTGAATGTTGGTTGGAAGAAAAGGAATAGAAAGAGGCCTACAATGGAAAGAATAAAGGCTCCCTGAAGCTCATCTACATTACTCTAACTTACTCAGAGAATGACTGAAGGGGCTGAAATCATGTAAGAGGGATGTAGAAAAGAAGTTGGGAGGTTTTAAGAACTGTGTTGTCGCTGCTGCTGCTGAAGAGGTCTGTAGCACCACAATAGTGCGTAACAACAGAGGTGATGCTTGGTGGAATAGTGAGATTGAAGAGGCAGTAAAGAAAAAGAAGGAAGCATATTTGGGGATGTTGCAAGGTAGAGTTTATGAGGATGAATATCACTGTAAGAAGCATGAGGCAGCTAAGCTGATTCACCAGAGTAAGGCAAAAGATAGGAAGGTGCAGGTGGAAAGGCATGAATTGGCTTTTTGGAAAGATAGGAAAACTTTTGGAAGTACATGAGACTCAGAAAAAATAGGGAGAACAAAGTTGCAAGTTGTGTGAAGAATAAGATCAGGAAAATTGTATGGGATCCCAATGAGTTTAGTGAAAGATGGGGTAAATACTTCTGTGAGTTATTAAATAAAAAAAGCAAAGGTGATTCTGCAGCATATGCCGACTATGTCACAGTGAAAGATGAAAGTACTGTAGGGATCTCAAGAGAAGAAGTGTGTAAAGCTCTAAAATCTGTTCAGAGTGGTAAGGCTCTGGGAGTTGATGGCATAACTTCTGAGATGTTGAGATATGGTAGTGAATCTGTAATTGATTAGTTAACTGAAATTTGCCAGTTGTGCTGGGAGTTAGGAATGGTCCCTCGGGATTGGAAGGATGCTATCATTGTCCCCTTGTATAACAAAAAGGTGATCAGACTGACTGCAAGAACTATCGTGGTATTAGCCTACGAAGTGTGTCAGGAAAAGTGTTTGGTAAGGTCGTTATTGAAAAAGTATGGGGTCTTATGTCAGAGAAAGTGTGGGATGTTCAGAGTAGTTTTATGCCTGGTAAAGGCTGTACTAACCAAATTTTTGCATTACGTATGATGATTAAAAGTATCTGGCTGTTGGTAAGAAAGATTTTGCTGCCTTCATAGATTTAGAGAAAGCTTACAACCAAGTAAATAGGACACTTTTGTGGAAGGTATTGAATGAATATGGTGTTACTGGGAATCTACTTAATAGTGTAAAAGCAATGTATGCTGGCAGTAGAGCTGGTGTATGGGTGAATGGTGTTTTATCAAAATGGTTTTCTATTGGTGCAGGAGTCAGACAAGGTTGTGTAATGTCACCATGGCTGTTTAATATATTTATGGATGTGTGCGTGATGCCAAAACGGACAAGACTGGTTTATGTCATGGGAGGATCAGATTCAAGAGTGCCTGCGTGAGAAAAAGATTATGAGTATGAAGTATAGAAGGTCTTGTGTATGTCATGTGATGGACACCAGTGAAGCCCAAGTTAGTTATGAAGATTGCTGTAAATAGAGAAGTTTGATACGGCAACAGTAAGTAAATAATCAGTTAGAAATTTATCTGGTAGTCTGTATTTCTTTGTGGTGCTAACTTCTAAAACACGCTGGGAAAGAATCAAGAGATACTATGTATGTCTAAGTGCACACATGTGAATTTGTGCACTTGGATATAAGGGTTTTACCATACCAAAAGTAATGAAAAGTGGGCATAACTTTTTTATTAACTGGCAGAGGTCATTTAAATTGCACATGTTGGTAGAGCAACTTTTTCTCTATACAAAGGTACTACTCAACATAGTCTCCCTCACAAGTGATGCATTTGCTCCATCGTTGAACCCAACTCTGGAATCCTCTTTGAAAAAATTCAGATATTGACTGTTGTACCCTCTTCTTCATAGCCACTTTCACCTCGTCTGTGTTATCAAATCGTTCTCCCAGGAGACTTTCCTTCATTGAACAGAACAGGTGGAAGTCAGAGGGTGCCAGATCTGGGCTGTACAGTGGATGGGGGACCACCGACCAGCCTAATGTGCTGATCACCTGATTTGTTGCCAAAGATATGTGTGGTCTCGCATTGTCATGGTGAATGTGGATCCTTTTCATTCAGATTCCTTTTAAGTCTCTTTCTCCTTATGGCTTCTCTAAGCTACTTGGGTGTCTCAATGTACCACTTGCTGTTCATGGTATGGCCACGTTCCAGAAAATCAAGGAGAATGACACCCCTGTCATCCCAAAAAACAGTCACCATGACTTTCTGTGCTGATCGCTGGCTCTTGAACTTCTTAGGCCACAGTGAAGAGGTGTGACGCCCTTCCATCGACTGATTCTTCATTTCCAGATCATAAAGATATGCCCACGTTTCATCCCTTGTCACCTGATCAGAAAAAAACATGTCTTCATTGGCTTCAAACGCTTACAGCAGATCAGAGCAGATTTCCACCCTTCTCTCCTTCAAATCGGGTGTCAACTGCCTAGGTACCAACTTTGCACACACTTTCCGATACCCTAAGTCTTCCACCATGTTCTGTATGACATTGTAACCACAGTCCAGTTGTGCAACAAGCTCACAGATTGTGACTCTTCTCTCCATGTGAATCAATTCATCCACTCACTGACGATTCATGTCAGTGGTCGCAGATGATGGTCTTCCACTGCATGGTTTGTCTTCAATGCTGGTTTCCCCTTCTTTAAACTTCTTCATCCACCTGTGTACATCGCTCTTGTCAATGGTGTCATCTCCGTAAGCATTCTGTAGCCTTCTGTGGATGTTAGACAGGCTGTACCCTTCCTTCATCAAGAACTCAATGATGGCACGTTGCTTCGCTTCTGCTTGTAATCTACTATTTACCTGCAATGAAGAAGAAGGGTTACTATAGAGGAAGAGTTACTCTACCAACATGTGCAATTTGAATGACCTCTGTCTGTTAATAAAAAAGTTATGCCCACTTTTGTATTACTTTCAGTACAACACTGGTATATGCATTTAAGCTTGATTCTGCACATCTGCCATGATGAGTATGTTTAAAATGACTGAATGCATCTTCGTCATAATCATTAATGAAAGTGAATTTCAATTCATGAATACTGAATAATAGTTGCCAGCATTTTAGTGTGAACAAGGAAATTCACACATAATGAATTTATAAATGATTACCTTACTACTTATTTTTTAATTTGAATTGTGTATTAAATGTTTTTAATGCAAAAATGAATGTAATACTTTTTGTTTTAGAAATACAGCGGTGTGAGGCTGACGATAGGTGTGGCTTAGGAAGATATTGTGAAGATACTATTTGCAGAGGTATGTTTTAGAGTAAGAAGGGGAAGGGGTGAAACTTATGATTATTGTTAACTCAATTTTCTTCATTAAATTTTTATCTGTCAGAATTACATGAAATCCATTTCTTATGTGAATTGTTAATTTTGGAGTCATGCTCTCTCTTTGTATATAACTTTATTATTGCTGAAAAAATAACAAATCTAAGGATGTGCTACAACAAAGAACACGATTTGATTCAACATTAGGTGTAATAATAAACATTGAACAATGCAATTGTTTGCCTCCAAAATTAAATTACAAATTTTGAAAAAATATTTTTAATACATCCTCACATACCTACAAACACATTTATGTATAAATTTTTCATCTGTCAGTGCTTTTTTAAAAGTGCATGCATCTTACCTTTTAAAATGATTTTAGGATGGCTGTCAGTAAAAATAATTCACTTAAAATGCCAGTAATATCAATATGGAACTTCAAAATTTCAAACTGGATAAATGATTAATTCTCCAGGAAGTTTCACATGATCTTCAATAAACTTTCTGACTAGATGACCATGTTAAGGATCTTGAAATCCTGAAAGTTAATAATGGTACTTTGGGTCAGTTGCCTAAACACAAGTTTTGGTAGGTGAAATGAGTTTAAACTGAATGCAATTTTTTTTTTTTTTTTTCATTTTATCGATGAGATTAGTTTAAATTAAAAACATTTTTTTTTTCTATTATGGGAGAAATTATTTCAGTGTTACAGAGGGCAGACAACAAGTTAGTAAGACATTTAAAAAAGAAAACAGCTACTTCTTTAGAGATTTTAAAACTTTTCAACAGAAATTTTTAAGCATATTAAAAGATTAGAACATTATAGTTTTTTCTGGTACTGAAAATGTTTTTTACTTGCATTTTTAACTTGGTCAGATTCTTATAAAAACACTTACTTATCAGAACTATATGATCCAACCATTATGATAATCAATTGTTGCTACTTATCTTTTTTTTTTTTTTTTTTTTTTGAGTCTTTTTCATTTTCTTTTAAGGAGTATAGTAGATTTCTAGAAAGGTAAATCAGTTTTTGAATAAAAAGATTATTATTTCTTAGTGTTACAAAATAATGCTTGCTAGAATACTGCAAAAAAATATGGGGATATGATAGTGAACATGCTACAGATGGAGAAGAATACTTTTTAGCAAAGTTAATCTGCTGTAAATGTGCCAACAATAAGAATTCAAGCACATTTTGAAATGTAAAGCATGTATAATTGTACATTTATTTTAAAAACATATTCCCAAAATTTAAGAAATGCATATGATTTGACACAAGTATTTTACAAGAAGGTAGGTCTGCATATATTCTAGAACTTAAACAATTCAAGTTATTTGCATGAGAACATAGAAAATGAGGTAGAATAGTAGAATAACATAGGAAAATATTGTTACATATTTTTGAGAGAGAAGTTTGGAATGATATTTTAACCTATTAGGGAATAACCAAAAAAGTAATAAGGAGTTTTTGATTGTATACTTAAAACTTCACCAAACTAGCCCTTGATTAAACAACTTGAAATATTAATTTGAAAGATTCTCAAACTGCCAGTTACCCTAAAGAGTAGATCTGTGCCACAGATATTCTGTATTGTCCCCATTACCCAGCTGTACTTTTATAAAAGAACTGCTCTCTCTGTGAAGCAAATATATTATGCCTGACATTTATGTATCACTTCTTTTTAAAGCATCGTGAAATTTATGCATCATTTTGCTTGTATATGTGTGTATATATAGATAAATGATTTTAATTTCTTGATTTTCAGTTACTTGCAGCAGTGATAATGAATGCTTGGACAATGAAAAATGTGTTGAAAGACGATGCAGTGGTGAGTTTTTATTATGGTATACTTTTTTAAATGCTATGAACGTTTTTCACATAAATGTAACTGGTACCTGATATCTTAATCATCTCAAATTTTCATACTAACATGGTGTTTAAGCATGTTACCAATACAGCCCACTAAGAAAAAAAAACTTAATTCTTGTTTGAAACAAACTTTTTCCATTTCTTTCTGTTTGTTGCAAGATTTTTTTTTGTCTCTGACATATTACTTCCTCAATTGCATATGGTAGATTTTACACCTTTTGCCCTCCTTTTTCCAAATGATTTCAGGTATGTAGCCTAATACCAAAGAATACTGCATATCATCTATGTAAAAAAAGCTTTTATCTCCCATATGAGACCCATTTCCAAGTAACCCAAGTATATTCTCATCCATTTCTACAGAAAAAGTAACAAACTCATTTCTAATGTTTTCATTACCAATTCTGTTCTGATACTACTGTATTTTCCAAGAATAATGCAGAAGTTCTGTTTACTTCCTTATTTAGTTATAAAAAATAATGCTACACTGAGTTTAAAGCTGCAGGTAAATATACCACAAAGGAATTTCTGTATTTGACAATATTTCCACCCCCCCCTGCCAATACTTAGATATAGTCAGCTAGTACAATAAAGAATAAACACAATTGAAAACACGCAGACTTATGTACAGTAATAAAATTTATTAAGCGGAAGCTTTGGACCGTTCTATGGCCTTGATCCCCCACATTCAACTAAATCAGAGAACTTGTTACCAGAACTACCATGTGAATTGTAGGTGCAGGAACTGTTACCAGATTTGCACCTCCAATTCACGTGCTGTTAGATTGCACCTTCAATACATATTGTAATTCTGGCAACTAGTCCTCTGATTCAGTTGATTGCTAGATGTTTATTGTGGTATTGTTGCATGAAGCCTGCTGTTTTCAACCATACTATTAAAGAACTTCAGATCATGATATCCTGTTCATTGAGATGAAACTGTGATCCTGATAACGGTAGCAAAGTACATGTATGCCTTCCTTTCATTGGAGACAAATGAGGCAATGTCAGCATGGAAAGAGAGGTTGTTAAAAAAAAAAGAAACATTTGTTTTTAATACACTTCGATTCTCCTACACGACTCACATCTAATAACATAAAAAAATTAGTGATACTCTGAAATGGCAGTCGTCACCACTGTTTCCTTGCTACACTGGTATAACTCTTAAGGGGTAAAAGCCCTTCTGATCCTATTCACACAGGAAAGGGAGGGCTGTATGAAAGTTCATGAATGTTTCACTGGGGGCGGGGGGGGTATCAAATACACCACACTGGGGTAGCTAACTAGGATGTGGGAGATGAGTGTCATTCATTCATTCATTCTGTGGTTCACACCTACAGCATGGTTTGTGTTTGGAAAGAGGGAGACATCTGTCTAATTTCATGTGAAGAAGTGTGTGAAGGTGGAAGCAAGTGCAACTTTGTGGATTTCCCAGTTGTGTTTTTAGTACCTGTGCTACAAGCAAGGCTGAAAAGTAATATACATTTTACCCTCCCTAGAGCAAGAAGTAAATTGGCTGTTAGAGATAGCATAATGTTACAACCCATTGTGCAAGTGTTGCAAAATTCTGAAATGCCAGTTTTTTTCTTCCAGGGAGGTAGGAGAGTTAATTGTAATGAGAGACAGAAAAAATTAGGACCTTCTTTCAAGTTAATTTTAAAAGTTCACTAATACAATGTTGGTTATTCAAAAACTATTCCGCTTTGCTCTCACTGTTGATCCCTGCATTTTCCTTATCCAATAAGTTTGTAGATGTGGCACTCCCCTCTTATCTCACCACAAGTGAGAAAAAGTTGCAGTGAAGAGTAAGACTAGCACATTTTTTGCAAAAGTTGCTTATGGTAAAAAATATATTGGATCTCTGTTTTTTGAGTGAGTGTCTGTTGAAATATTTGAAGTGATCAATACTGTCATAATAACATTTCTTGCACTGCTACTTTTGTATTTCATGATAAACCATGCTAAGATGAGGGTGGAAGAGAGTACCTCAGATTTTTTTTTATGCCAAGAAACATCGTTAAACTTTCCTACCAAATTCGAAATAATGTGTATGTGTGTGGGGGGATGACAAAGAGGGTTGTTTCTGAATTCAGAGGGCTGCAAAATAAACACACGCACGCACGCACACTAAGTGATAACTGAATTATGACCACCTACCTGATAACAATAATGAAGATAAAATGTTCATGCATGATTTATTATGTATGAAACATCAGCCTTGTTCACACTAGCACCAAACACTCACGTGGTTGACATAATTTCTGTAGCTGTTGCCAGTAGAGACTCTTAAATAATTGGAATAATGAAGGGTGCATCCAAATTACAAGAGTTTTTACTGAAGAGAATTCCAATGCTTTCCCTGTAGCGTAATGAAAATTTGTTTGAGAATGGTGTAATCCTTTTAGTGTTAGTCCAGTTTGAAGAGGCAGAGGTATCTTCAATTGTCAGAAGAGAAAGCTCAGAAGTAAGAAGGCTTTTTCTGACATCCCTTTTATGTTCTATATATAATTCTGCTGTTGATTGAATGAAAAGTGCTACCAATATAACATTTTTTTTTGCCTGGGGAAGAGGACACAGGGATGGGGTGTACCCCAGGATGTTCTAAAGAATCTCTGACTTTAGATATTAATTAGATGGTAGTAAGAGAAGGATTAATTGTAAGCCTGTAAGCTAAATTTTTGAAAATTTTGACATTTGTAAGTGAAACAATGATGATAGGGAATTGAACCAATAAAAGATGGGGACTGTTTCTGCAGAGGAAATAGGTGGCATCAGAGCCCATTTAAGGGGGGGCAGATGCAGCCCCAGGCCCCGTATTTTCAAGGGGCCCCAGAACTATGCAGGATGCTTGAAGAATTGACTAAGTTTTACAGGTGTTTTTTTTTTTTTTCAGATAGCACAGCAAAAACTACAAGAAACTACCTTGTGTAAAAAAAAATTCTATGTCTTTCCTCTTTCTGGGGAGTCTGCAAAAAGTATAATCGCCCACAGTCCATCCTCAAATCTTTTCAAAAGCATTACAGATGTTTTTTGTATACATCTGTAATTGGAGAACTTTTCATGCACATTAAGAATTCGTTTGAATCATTATATTTGGGTCATATTATTGGGGGGGTGTAAAGCAGAACTGCACTGGTGTCCATTTTTCAATCATGCATTTTTATATTTTCTTGCTAACACTGATTCATCCATGAATCATGGGATATGGGATACACACTTCAATATGGCAGGAATATTTTTATGGCTTCCTCATCATATTTTGGGAATGTTTTCTCCTGGGTATTTTTATTTGGCCACCCATAGTGAAGTCCTGGATGTGTCACTAATGCTGGGGCCCCAAGATACTGCTTAGCCTCCAGGCTCCCTGTCTCCTTAAATGAGCTCTGAGTAGCATACATATTTTTGACATCAAACTTTTCGAAAAGTTTGGTGACAATTCTGTGGGGAAACTGGTGGTTTGTAGCTATTTCTTGGATGATTGCATATTCTTTTTGTAATGTGTGGGGGTCATTGCAAATGACATTGGCATGGGGAATATGTGATTTTAAAGCTGCAAACTTATAGGAAAGAGCTATAAAATAACCATCAATCAACTACAGAATTATGGAACATAAAAGAGATGTCAGAAAAAGCCTTCCTACTTCTGCACTTTCTCTTCTGACAACTGAAGATACCTCTACCTCTACAAACTGGACCAGCACCAAAAGGATTGCACCCTTCTCAAACAATGTTCTTTACACTATAGGAAAAGCATTAAAATTCTCTTCAGTAAAACTCTTGTAATTCGGATGCACCCTTCATTATTTAGATTATTAGGATTCTCTACTGGCAACAGCTACAGAAACAATGTCGACCACATGAGTGCTTGCTGCTAGTGTGAACAAGGCGGATGTTTCAGCCAAAAGATCTTACTATTCTTAATGTTTAATACATAATAAATCATGCATGAAATTTCTTTCTTCATTATTGTTTTCATCATATTATGTAAAATGGCCTTCTTACCAAAGACTTACCTAGTACTTTGTAAGTCCTCCTTTTACCCTCAGTACAGCAGTTATCTGACATAGCATTGATTCAATAAGATGTTGCAAGCAGTTGGGAGGTATGGCCAACAAAGCTGTGTGCAATGCGACCTTCATTGCGTGCATGGAGGTGATTGGTGTATCCAGACACCTGATATGCTATTCCATAGTGTCCCACAAGTGCTCTATGGGATTGATATCAGGAAAGTTCAGAGGCCAATCGATATGCTAGAAGTGTCAACTGTGTTACTCAAATCATTCCTGCACAACATTGGACCTGTGGCTTGGTGCATTGTCATCTTGGAAGACACCATTCCCATTCAGGAAAAAGTGCAACATTGTTGGGTATACACAGAGTCAGCAAGCAATTTATAATAGTGGGCACCAGTCATACATTGTTCCACATGCACCAGTGGTCCAAGTTCCTGCCAGGTAAATATGCCGCACACCATACAACATGTATTCATGTCCAAACTTTTAAATAGCATTTTGAATTTTTTTCACCTTTTCTCTACTTGTAAGCTAACACTTATTTATTTCTTTTTTTCAGTTGTGCATGAAATTTACTGTGTTTACTAATAGGCAGATTTTACGATGACATTGACCTTGTTTGTGCATGTTTTATGCATATATTGTACCCTCATTTTAGTAATCTGTTTTCTGCATGTGTCATATAATGCATACAAAAACAGATAATTGCTAGGTCTATTTTATGTTCCTCTGTGTTTATGGCATTTGAAATGAGTTAACTATTGTTTGGTAATCTGAGGAGTCATAAATTTAAATTATAATATTGGGTTGGTGCTAATGAAATGTCTGGCAAAAGACCAGCACAGGTAGACTGTGAGAATGAAAAAGTAGGAGAACTTACCCAGGCAAAATAATCCCCCTTGGCATCGACACATAGTTGCCATCTGTCCGGCAAGGCCATGATTCTGGAACAAAAAAAGTCTTGTGGCTGTGACCCAAAGACGTCATCAACTGCACGTTGAATTGCGTTGTTTGTCACGAACTGTTTCCTGGACAGGAAGTGATCCAGGCTGTGAAACAGATGATAGTCTGTTGGAGACAAGTCTGGGGAATCGGCAGGATGATGCAGTGCTCCATAGCCCAAGGCACTTAGTGTCAGCATCATTTGTTGTGCAACATGAGGGCAGGCGTTGTCCTGTATCAGTAGAACACCATGTCTGTTGACCAAAGCTGGTTGTTTCTGCAACAATTTTCGGTGCATCTGGTGTAATTTAGCACAATATCATTCTGCAGTGATGGTTTGGCCTGTTGCCAAGAAACTCCAATGAATTATCCCGGCTGTGGACCACCAGACAAGAAGCATCATCTTCTTGGTGTGTAGGGGTGGCTTAGAAGGCTGTGCCTTGCTTAACCAGGTGATGATTTGATGTAGTAGAGGTTCCTGTTTATTCCTGGCAAGCAGTGACATGCAGACTTCCAAACACCTAGTCTTGTTGGAAGTTGTCAACTCATGCGGCAGCCATATGTCCAGCTTTTAGATATTACCCAGTGCTGCCAGATGCCGAGTAACTGTCAGGTGGTGGATACCTACCTCTACCGCTATCTCACGACATGTTTTTTGAGGGTCTGCTTCAACCACACGTAACAGAACATCGTCAGAAACAGCAACAGGTCGGTAACCACGTGCTTCATTTTGCAGGTTCGTATCTCCGCTTCGAAACTTCACAAATCATCGCTAAATGGTTCATTCGTTGGCTGTATTATCCCCAAATGCTTTGTTAACGTTTTAAGCAGTAATTCCTGTAGAATGCCCCAGTTCAAATTCATACAGGAAGATGACTCTCAAATCCAGCGTCTGTATGTTTTCTTTGCAATCCATGTTACATCCAAACAAACCACGCCTGAACCTTGTTCTTCACACACGTGCTAGCTATTTATAGTAACTCTGTGACATAATACCCACAACTCCTGTGGGTGGTTCCATACCACTGTGGTGGGGGCCTGTCTCCACTGCTCGTTTGTGCCGGACATTTCATTTGCTCCAACCCAATATTAAAATAACAAGTCATAAAAAATGTTTTATATCATTTTACGAAATAAAAAAACATAAAATGTCAATAGAGTATAACTCTGTTAATTAATTTTAAGTTATTAATTAATCAGCTAATGGTTTGAAAATATTTTCTCTTTTTACAGTTATTTGCACAAATGATAAAAGCTGTCCAACTGGTTTCATTTGTGAATTTGGACAATGTATTGGTAAGTTTTTAAAAAAATAGCCTTTGATTTTCTCTTTAATATTTTTGGCAAAAATAAAGTAAAATAAGTTGCAAAGTAAATGCATATGGTCATAATTTTATAAAATTTAATGACGCATGTCCCCTTACTTAGTGATCTATGTATGTCTTTTCTTTTTTTATTTTTTAAAAAACTGCCTTTGCAAAGTGAAAATATGTTCATAACATGTTTCTCACAAAAGTATAAAGATAAACTAAAACTGTGTGTTTCAGTCTTCCCTTTCATTTATGCAAAACACATGTTATGAACACATTTTATGTTAAATTATATTTTTCTAGTTTTGCCCCAATATTACTCCTACAGTACGAAATGCTGCTAAGCTGCTAGATTTTTGCATACAAGAAAAAAACTATAAACTGGCTTTTTAAGATCTGAACATGTAGCATGTAAATAAAATGGTGTCAAAACAAATAATCCGACATGCTGCTAGCATGATACAGGCCGTGGAAAAATTCAATTTTTCTTCCTTACAGGGGAGAGAGATTGCTTGATCTTTTAGGCTTAGGTTAAGTACCCCATTAGGTCTACTTCCCTTTTTTTTTTTTTTTTTTTGTTGTTGTTGTCTTTATTTTTTCCAGAATTTACTGTAGTCAATTTTGTGAATAGATGAGCCAGTTCCCTGTAATATTTGCATATGAGTCACCATGACCCCTATTTCCTCCCAAAAGCACTAGTGTATCCTTTTTCCAAAAACCAGTGGCCCTCAGTTTGGGTTATGAGACTCCTAAAAAGGCTCATGAGGGATATAAAATTTTAGACAACCTTATCCAACTACAACAGCTACCTTGAGATTTCGCTTGAATAATTTAGTTTTCTCAGAAGAATGTCTGTCTTCCATAGCTTAAGATCTACCACTTCATATCTGAAGATTAACCTCTCTCAAACCCATTAAAAGTGATTTCGTCTACCAAGTAAATTATTTTCACTGTCTTACCAAGAGTGAAAAATGCAGTTATCAGGGTCCTTCTATCACTCTTTAGTTTACTAACTCTTTAGATTTGTCAACTCCCAAAAATATAAATTTGTTGTAAAGTTATCATCACATGTATGCAGCTTAGTTTTGAATGATTTAGGAAGACAATGGAAAATCAAATGTTTTTATGCTTACGGAGTGTAGATAGAATTCAAGAAATTGCTTCCTTAGGTAATTTCATACACTGGAAACACTTTATGCATCATTTTCAAAGCACTTGTATGATGACAAAAATAATATTGAACCTGGGCAGGCCCTGGTATCATCAGCTAAATTTGCAATAGGAAACATAAAGTATTTTGAATAAAGCTCATGTTGAGAAATGGCTTCCTAGTTTCTTAATTCAATTACTAATCAAAAACAACTCTTGTCGGAATTTTACTAGGAATTTTTTTATTTAAATTGCAAATTTTCGGAGAAAACTCTTCTTCTTCAGGCTGTCTTTTTGTTGTCACTTATTCCTGTCACTATCGCGGTTACAGTTAACCTTGACGGTTATGGTTAACCTTGAAGGTTACGGTTATTTTTCATCAAATCCTGCCAGATGTTAGGCAGGGAAATCCTTTGCAGTCATTGATGATGGAATTTTGATTCTTCTCAATCTCTATTCCTTCTTTCAGCTTTTTTTTTTTTGAAAATTGCTTTGGAAACTGATGACTTTAAGGGAATTCCAATCCATGCTGTGACTAGTTTCTCTAGCATGTCTATCTAAACCAGTCTTGTTGGAGCAATTTTTTATAGCAGCTTTATGCTCTGCTATACGAGTTTCTAGTCTGCGACATGTTTCACCTATGTAAGATAGTCCACAACTACATATACAATATTAGGCTAGCTCCAAGTTTAGAGCAAAAAGTTAAAAAAATTTCCCTAAAATAGTTCAAAGAGAAGAAGATATTTTAAAAATGCAAGGTGTAGTCTATGAAGTAAAATGTAGTTGTGGACTATCTTACATAGGTGAAACAGGTCGCAGACTAGAAACTCGTATAGCAGAGCATAAAGCTGCTATAAAAAATTGCTCCAACAAGACTGGTTTAGATAGGCATGTTAGAGAAACTAGTCACAGCATGGATTGGAATTCCCTTAAAGTCATCAGTTTCCAAAGAAATTTTCAAAAAAGAAAGCTGAAAGAAGGAATAGAGATTGAGAAAAATCAAAATTCCATCATCAATGACTGCAAAGGATTTTCCCCTGCCTAACATCTGGCAGGATTTGATGAAAAATAACCGTAACCTTCAAGGTTAACCATGACCGCGATAGTGACGGGAATAAGTGGCAACAAAAAGACAGCCTGAAGAAGGAGAAGAGTTTTCTCCAAAAATTTGCAATTTAAATAAAAAAATTCCTAGTAAAATTTCCATAATAGTTGTTTTTGATTAGTAATAAAACATTAAGTATTTGAGCTTGAAATGAACTTGAAAAAATGGCTTTTTGTAAACCTTACTTCTTTATAGTTATCTATGTATAGACATTACTGCCACAGAAAATGTTGATAGTGAACAGGCATGTGTATATGGGATGTAGTCACTTTCACTATATTAAACACAATCAAAATTATGTTTAGTAGTCATTTTGTTCATATGGCTTCAATGATTCTCATTTTCCACTGACACAACTCCCATAACCTGCTGAGATTTCAGTATGAAGTATCAAGTTCTAATGTCAAAAATTAAATGATTTTGGTAACCCTAATAATATATTTCACAATGATTTTATTATTTTCATTCATACACTTCTGAATACAAAATTCTTATTTTTGTTATGTGTGGCATCTCAGACAACTGTTATGTTTTTCTCAGGAAACACCCGGTTTTCATGACACCTCCTGAGGTCTATTTATTTTCTCAATATCCTGATTCTTCAGATATTGTTGTCTGGAAACTGAAAGATTTTTTTAGCCCTATTTTAAGTTGTTTTTTCTTTCTTTTGCTAAGAAAAAGAAAATAGTAAAGCAGAAAAAAAAATAACATAAAGCAGAAAAAAATAACAAATTTGCCCGATCTTTTTTTTTTCTTATTCCCTCATTTTTTGTTGTATATTTAATGGAAGCAAACCCTAGGTGTTAGAACTTATGTTCTCTAAAGGATATTGCATTGCTTTGAAAGTGACCATAAAACATGCTTGCCAGCAGTGGAAAGGTTATTTGATCATTCTAATAGCATGAAAGGTATGAACATACTAGACTGGTTCAACTCCCTGGATGAAAATTTGCAATTCACTGTTGAGTTGCAAAAAGATAATTAGCTCATTTTTTTTACTTATCATTAGTAGTAAAAGAAAGAAAAATTGAAACACTGTTATACAAGAAACCTACCAGAATAATAAAATGTTAGACTATCAATCAAATCTTCCGAATTACATAAAAACAAACATGACCACTCAATTTTTGGAAAAAGTAAATGTTCTACATTCTTCAGAATTGTTAGAAAATATTCAAAAGGAGGTACTGAAAAAAGTTCTGGAAGATAATAAATACCCTTCCTGCTAGTCAACAAAATTCTTAGTATAAAAGAAAAGAATCAGAAGTCAAAAACTAAGTTTCATAAATAGGAACTGTACACCAACTATACTCAAAATAGTATAAATATACTAATGATCTGAATTTTTGGCAAAGAATAGGAATCAAAGTTTCCAAGCTTTTATTCCTATTCTACGCCAAGAAATTTGGATCATTAGTATAGTTATACTATTTTGAGAACTAAGTTTCAGTTAACTAGAAAAATTACTTACCATAAAGGACTGTTTGAAAATCTTCAGAGGATTAGTGAGAAGTTTCTAGCCAGACTGGCTCCAGGATTACAAAATAAAATCAGTAACTACCTTACAAAATTAAAGCAAAAAGAAGAAAACATCCTTTTACAGCAAGGTGTGGTCTTCAACATAAAATTTGAGTGTGGTCTCAGCTATGTGAGAAAAACAGGCAGACAGCTTAAAACCAGATTGGCAGAGGGAGAGAGAGAGAGAGCAAACATAAAGCTGCAATTAAAAATATGACAAACAAAACAGGTTTGGACAGACATGTTCAAAATACCGGACATAAAATGCTTTGGGGCACTGTAGAAGTTCTAACACATCAACAGCACTTTTTCAAAAGAAAATTGTCAGAAGGACCTGAAATAGAGAGAAGAAGTGGAACAACATTAAGTGATTTGAAAGGTTGGAATTTTATCTCATGAATGGCAACACCTACTATAACTGTAGCTCTGAGGAAGAGTAGGGGTGCTATCTGAAAATCTGACATATTACTTCCTTTTATTCCTTTGAAAAACCCATAGGCCGCCCCGGTGGCGCAGTGGTCTAAGCGATGGCCTCTGATCATTCGTCCAAAAGGGGTCCGGGTTCGAATCCCGGTGAGGCATGGATGTTGTGTTTTGTCTTCCGGCACTGGCTCTCTGCTTTCCCTGGAACCAGTGACCCAAAATTAGGGACGGGCGACTGCTTATAGCCCATTGAGTTGCTCACGGTGGTCGTTAAACCTCCAATAAAAAAAAAACCCATAGTTTGGAGATATTTATAATGCATGAAAGTTATGGTGTTATTTGAATGTTATTTCCAGCAGTGGAGGATATCATATAATTGTTTGTACATTGTGACTGATGTATGATTTTTTCTTTTAAAAGGCTGGGTATTTACTTGGTATACCATAAAATGAAAGTATGATACATTTTGATAGAGCATGCATTCATATATAGGTAGTATGCTCCTTGAAATACCTTGTAAGAAAGTTTCTTCTACAGACAGCTATCAGACTACAATTCCAAGAACAAGATGTACAAACTAGAATAATTTTATGTTAAAAAGTTTTGCCATTTCATGTTGTTAATAGAATGCAAGTACATTTTAGTGTGATAACTTTTAATATTATAATGGTATTAGAGTACAGTGATAGGTAGAGGCTTCCCTAGTGGTGCAATGGTCTAAGCGATAGCTTCTGATCATTCGTCCAAGATGGGTCTGGGTTCGAATCCCGGTGAGGCATGGATGTTGTGTTTGTCTTATGATGCTGGCTCTCTCCCTTCCCTGGAACCAGTATCTCTAAATTAGGGACAGGCAACTGCTTATAGCCCACTGAGTTGCTCACAGTGGTAATTAAACCTCTAATAAATAAATAATGATGTGCAGAGTGGCTTTATGCCTGGTAAAGGCTACACTAACTAAATGTTTGCATTATTTTTGATGATCGAAAAGTATCTGTCAGTTAGTAAGAAAGTTTTTGCTGCCTTCATGGATTTAGAGAAAGCTTATGATCGAGTAAATAGGACTCTTCTGTGGAAGGTACTGAATAAATATGGTATCGCTGGGAATCTACTCAATCGTAAGAAAGCCTTGTATACTGGCAGTAGAGCTTGTGTACAAGTGAATGGTGTTTTATCAAAATGGTTTTCTATTGGTGCAGGAGTCAGACAAGGTTGTGTAATGTAACCATTATGGATCAAAATGGACAATACTGGTTAATATCTGTGTGTACAGATTGCTGTATGCTGATAACACTGTCCTGTTGGCAGAGAGCAAAAGCAAGCTGCAGAGTATGTTGTCTCAGATGTACGAAGTTTGAATGAAATTCAAACTGAGTATAAATAAGAAAAAAACCAAAGTTATGTTTTTTTGAGCGAGGAACTGTTAGCACTGAATGTAATGTAAGTCTAAAGGCACAGTGATTGACCAGGTAAACGAGTTTGTATATTTGGGAAGCAAGCATGTTTGTGACAGAAAGAACAAATTAGATGGCAAAATTAGTAGGCACATGAATTCTTCATTGAAAGTCATAGCTGTTTTAGGAGGATTTCACAGAAATGATGGGTTCTCAAGAGAGACCCACATGGCTGTGTATGAAAGTGTAAGTGTTCCTACACTGATGTATGGCAGTGAAACCTGGGTATTTCAGAAGAGACAGAAGTCATTTATGTGCTGGAGATATGCGTGGGGGGGGGTAGTTGGAAGATACATTCTGATCATGTGAGAAATGAAGATGTGTTGCAGTTGTGTAATGTGAAGCAAAATGTTGTAAGGTGGAGACCAATATTCTTAGGTGGTTTGGCCATGTTGAAAAAATTAGTGATGAGATGCTTACTAAGAGAATTTATACAGCCCAAGTGGCAGGAAAGAAAGGTAGAGGAAGGCCAAGGAAATCATGGGTGGACCAGATTCAGGAATGTCTGCATGAGATAATGAGTATGAAGTGCAAAAGGTCTTGTGTGTGGTATGTGATGGTTGTTAATGAAGCACAAGCTGTGTGCCGCGAGATCACTGTAAATGGAGACATTTGATACAGCTGTCTTATTTTCCATTATGTATTACATATTTACATACATAATTAACACAGCAGCACAAACTATATAACTTGTGATAACTATTTTAATAAGTATTAAACACACTCCATTACAGCATTCCTAAGTGCGTACAACTGTATCATACTACAGCTTCAAACTACTATGTCATACTACTGACGTCTCTCTGTTGTTGTTCTAGAATTCCTAATTTATACACGTAAATCAATATGATATAAATAAGATACGACAATGTTAACAATTCATATGTGGCATCTCCCTTTTTTTTTTAACTAAAGGAAATAATAAATAAAAATTGCATCTGCAAAATTTTTAAGTCTCACCATGATCTTGATATCAATCTGCACTGAATGTTAATGGTCTTAAATATAATTAAACATAGTCTTGCAGATATTTAGGTTTGTTCACAATTCTGCCAGATCTGGTAACAGTTTTTTGATTATTATGATTGGCACTAACACAAGGGTTTAGTCTTATTACTTGGTGCTGTCCTTCTGGTTCATGTTCACTGTAGTCTCCAATGTGATGATCACATACCATAATATCCATTTGATCAGTTCCCCTGTGTAAGGCTCTTCTGTTTCTCTCAATTGCACACTCCCATGTTGTTTCTTCAGTTCATATGATCTAGGTCTGCTGGCTTCAGACAGAATCTTTGCTCTTTCCATCGGTCCTTTACCTTCCTTTCTAATGAAAACACCCTCTCTTGGTTTCAGTGGTCTAAGTAAGGTCTTTTGAATTTTTGTCATAATTTTTTTCGGTATGTATTGCCTTGCTCTTAACTATTATCATCTCCATACTTGTCAGTTGGAAAAAAGTTTTCCTTTGTTGGCATTAATCCATTTATTTTTCTTCCAAACATTATTTCACATGGTGATGGAATATCACAAGAAATTGGAGTGTTTCTGTATTCCAGCAAAGCCAAATATGGGTCCTTGTTATCATAAACAGCCTTTTCTAACAATAATTTTACTGTTTGACATGTCATTTTACCATTCCATTAGATTGTGGATACTTTGGGCTGGATGTTCTATGATCAAAGTTCCAAGACTTGGCAATTTTTTTTAATTATTTACAAGCATATTTGGAACCATTATCAGAATATAAAGGGTGATTCATAAAGAAGTATACAGTTTCAATGCACTATAAAACAAGAACAATGTAAGATATTTTATGTTACCTGTAACAGAATTGTAGGAGAATGTTTCAAGTTTTATAGAGACAGTCACAGATGTTCTATGTGTGCACCCTTAATCACACGACACACATCAAGCTGGTAATCCATTTCCGCCCAAGCGCGAGGTAAGGTATCTGAATCAAGTGCAGTGATAGTGGCTGTGATACGCTGTTTCAGTTCTGCTAGATCAACAGGAAGGGGAGGGGCAAATGCTTTGTCCTTTACGTACCCCCACAGGAAAAAGTCACAAGGTGTTAAGTCAAGACTTCTGGGTGGACATATTAGGTCAGTGGCATGTTGTAGTCCGCGGCTCGTCCAATCCATCAGTGAGGAAGATGTTCATCGAGATAATCTTGCATGTCGCCTAACCAGTGCGATGGTGCACCATCCAATTGGAGAATAAAGTTGTCACTGTCGTCCTGCAACTGTGGCATCAACCAAAGACTTAACATATCCAGAAAAGAGCCTCCTGTGACAGTTTTCTCGTGAAAAAAGAAGGGGCCATACATTTTCTTTTTGGACACAGCACAGAACACATTTACCTTAGGGGAATCTCGCATGTGTTGCACTGTAAATCTGGGATTCTCCATTCCCCAAAAATGAACATTGTGCTTGTTTTTTGTTTTTTTTCTTGGAGGTTTAACGACCACCATGAGCAACTCAGTGGGCTATTAGCAGTCGCCCGTCCCTAATTTAGGGCCACTGGTTCCAGGGAAGGGAGAGAGCCAGTGCCGTAAGACAAACACAACATCCATGCCTCACCGGGATTTGAACCCAGACCCCTTTCGGACGAATGATCAAAGGCCATCGCTTAGACCACTGAGCCACCGGGGCGGCTGTGCTTGTTTACCTGACCACTTACGTGAAATGTAGCTTCATCGGTGAAAACTAAGTGGTCAGCAAAATAGTCATTTTCAAAACAGTGCTGCATTTTGGCACAAAATTCAAAGTGCTTTGTCTTGTCAAGGTCAGTGAGATTTTGCAATATCTACACTTCGTATGAAATCATTTTCAGCCTTTTTCTCAAAATTCTTCAGACAGTGGGCTGTGAAATCTGCACTTCACGACTCACCCTTCGCGTTGATTTTCTCGGGCTTTGTTGAATGGCGGTGCAAACACTATTGACGACTTCTTCCGATATATGCAGTCATCCAGGACTTTTAAGTTTGCACAAACAGCCTGTGGTTTCAAATTTTTTATGCCAATCGTAGATAGATTTTTTGGTTGGAGGTTCTTTTCCGAATCGTGATCGAAAATTCCGTTTCACAACAGTTACAGATTCTGTTTTGCTCAATTCAAGAACACAAAACGCCTTCTCCACTGCAGACGCTGCCATTTTGACTGACTAGTCACGTGACACCCATGCTATCGCCTACATCACTTCCCTCAGTAGTGGGATACAAACTGTATGAGTGCATCTACCTAACGGTTCACAATTGTGGTCCATGTATTCAACTGTTACTGTTTTACAGCATCTGAAAACTGTATACTTCTTTATGAATCAGGGTGTACAATTTTAAGAATTTCGTGTCTGTCAAAAAAGGATTTTAACAATGTAATTACATTTGTACTAGTAATCTCTGACAGGCTTCCTATTTCCACAAATTTACTAAAATAATCAACAACTATCAGATATTTTTTTCCGTGTAAATAATATAAATCAGTACCTAGAACTTCTAATGGACTATATGGTATATCCTTTGGCATTGAAGATTCTTTTGTGTTTGCTTTCTGAAAGCTTGCACATGTGACACAGTTTAAGACAAGATCTTCTATTTCTTTTGTCATACCAGGCCAGTACAAAATTTATCTTGCCCAATTTTTATACTTTACAATACCCATGTGATTGTAGTGAATTCTTTCCATCATCTCTCTTCTAAGACTTTTTAGTACTACAATCTGGGAATTTTTAGAACCAAGCCATTTACTTCTGTGAGTTCTTCTCTGAAGCTGAAATATGGTTTAGCTGAATCAGGTAATAAACATCATTGTGACAGCCATCCTTTCTTTATGAAGTCTTGCACTAGCTGTAGTTCCATGTCATTTTTTGTTTCCTTTTGAAAATTTTCCATTTTCTGTTCTGGCATTGGTAATGCTTTAAGTAACATTCCAACGTATGCTTCAATATCCCTTTTGAAAAAATCTTTTTGTCATCAAGAAAAGATCTTGACAAGACATCTGCAAGGAATAATTCTTTTCCAGGTTTATACTTTATTTCAAAATGATAAGGTTGTAGGTGTATGCAGATTCCCTGCAGCCTCACAGGTGATTTATTAAGACTTTTCTTAAAATAGATTCCAGGGGCTTATGATCTGTTTCAACAATAAAACATTTACTATATAAAAACTGGTGAAATTTTTCACAACCAAATACAATTGCTAAGGTCTCCTTTTCAATTTGTGCATAATTCTTTTGTGTATCTGTTAAAAATTTTGATGCATAAGCCACAGGCAAGTTACTCTGTAGCAATATTGCACCTAGGCCCTCTTGAGAAGCATCTACAGACAGCATGAATGGAAGATCGACATTAAAATACTGCAGAACAGGTTTACATACCAAAAGTGTCTTCAAATCATTAAATGCTTTCTAGTGTGTTGCATCCCATTGCCACAGCACATGCTTTTTTAAGAGCTCTCTCAGAACACATTACTTCTTAGAAACATTTGGAATAAAAAGAGACACATAAGTCACCATTCCAAGAAAGCTCTGGAATTGTTTCACATTTCTCAGTGCTTTCATGTTAACTGTTGCTTTTATCTTAACTTCATCTGGTTTAAGGCCATCTTCTGAGAACCTATGGCCCATATATTTAACTTCATCCCAACTGACTTTACATTTTTGTTTGCATCCAAAATGCTAAACACTTTGGCACCTTTCATTTTAGAAGCAATTTCTTCAAATGTGGAATGTGATGATGTTCTCTTAGTATATTCTCATTTAAATGTTGAGAATCTAGACAAATTCTGAGGTTCCCATCAGTCTTTTTTACAATTACTAATGAATTTGCAAATTTTGTTTGCTCATCAATTTTTTATTGCTTCTAATTGTTCCATTCTCAACAGTTCTTTCTTTAAAAGCTCCATTAAATTAATAGGCACTCTTCTACAAGGTTCAATTTTCCCAACTGCATCAGGTTTTAATTTAATGTCATAGACATAACCCTTTAAATTTCCAATACCTGTAAATAAATCTGAATACTTATGCAAATGCTCAGGAAGACCTTTTAAATGACATGAAATAGAATTAAGTCTCTGTACTAAATTAAGTTTCTGAACCATTGGCAATCCTAGAATAGGAGGAACTTGTGTATGGCACTCAACAACTTGAAATTCTATTTCAGCCTCTCCCTTAGAAGTTTCACATCTTAACAAACATTTTTCTACAACTTCAATTTTAGAGCCATTATAATTACGCAAGTTTGCTTTTGATGCAGATAAACAAGTATTTCTCAACTTCAGCTGTTTAAACTTATGTAATGGCAACACATTATTACATTGAGCCCCAGTATCCAACTTAACATGTAGATATTTAAACGAATTTATTTTAAGTTTCTCGAACCAGTCTTTATTGTTATTGGAATTTTGACTCTTCTTTAACAGCTCCTAAGAGATAATCATCAGCATCTTCAACTAGATTGCTGTAATTTTCAGTGCACTCCAAATATTTACTTGCATAGTGAAGAACCCTTTTATTATTGTTATTAAAACACATTGTAGCTAAATGATTATCTTTTTTTTTTTTTTTTTTTTTTTTGCAGTTCAAACACATTTTGTTATAAGTAGAACAATTCTGCATTTTATGGAATGGACCACAACTCCCACAGGTTTTAAATAGCATTTTTCTTATACTTGTGATTCTGACCATATTTGTTTTCATTTTTTTCAATACCTTATTTTGCAGTCCGATGTGTGGGTTTTTCTGGTTTACTACAGATTTTCCAGGGATTTTTCATTTAACAAGATCAACTTTATTTTCTTCACTCAATGTTTTAAGTTGTAATTCAGCCAATTCTGATGCTTTACATATCTTTATACATTTTTCTAAAGTTAGCTGACCTTCCCCTTAATAACCTATCTTGTAATCCCTTGTTAGAAATTCCACTGATAATTCTATCTTTTATTAAGCTATCGTTTAGTTCTCCAAACCCACAAAAACTACTAAGCCTTTTTAAGTGAGATAAAAAATCATCAAATGATTCATTTAATTGCTGTGTTCTTGAAAAGAATATGTGTCTATCAACACTTTCGTTTGATTGTGGCATGCAGTATTTTTCAAACGTGTCAATTACTTTATCTATATTATTCTTATCATCATCACTCAAGACAAAAAAGTATTATATTTTTCTAATGCTTCTTTCCCTATCACATGTAAAAATATTGCCATTTTGGTTTTGTGATGACTTAGTATTTCCTCCACTAGCTGACGTATAAATCACAAATTTCTGTTTCCATTTCTTCCAATTTTTGGAAAAATTACCTTCAAAATTTAAAGGATTAGAAGATTTTAAGCCATCCATATTATAATTTATAGCAAAGTTCTAAAGTTAACCGGTGTTGTTCTCCTTACTTCTTGAGATTCGATTTTATGTATTGTGTGATAACTGACCAGCAGCAAACAAGCTACCATTGTTAGAACACAATCCTAGGAATGACGATTGCGTCTACCCGCTGTTGACTGCACCATGTTTTATTTTCCATTATGTAATACATATTTACATACATCATTAATGTAACAACACAAACTATATAACTTGGGGTAACTACTCTTAATAACTATTAAACACACACCATTACAGCATTCCTAACTGCGTACAACTACATCGTACTACAACTTCGAACTACTGCGTCACACTACTGACATCGTCTCTGTTGTTGTTCTAGAACTTTGTGAGCCTTCTGCATGAATTCTATGCAAAGAATCAGGGTTCTAGGAATATCACAAATGTTTATGCAACAGCAGTAAACCATGAATGCTGCCAGGGAGTTGAGGTAAAATTAGAACAGGGAGTGAGCATATAATGTAACAACAGTGAATTTTATGATCTTGAACCTTGAATATGATGATGTGTCTCTTAGCGAAAGCACAGAGTGTTATGGTATGGTAGTTTATGGGTATTGAGAGGAAACTCTGCAGTTGGACCATAAAGAATATGTCTAGAAAAAATGAAAATTTTCTTACTTTTTTTAAAGTTTTTTCCAAAGTTAAAATACCCATCAGATCTAATATTTTCTACATATTTACTAGAAAATATTTCATTTCACACAGACTTGTCTAATTTTTAAATTAAGCAGCAGTTCTTTTTCAGACAGTGTCAACAGAAGGGTTGTTGCCATTCTATTAGTAATAACTAAACTCTCTGGTCATTTAATATTGTTTCTTTTCTTTCAGTTTTCAGTATTTCTTCCATTTTTTCCTCTAAAAAGAAATGTACTGTTGATGTTCCAGAATTTTTAAAGAGTCTCATTTTACTTTATAACCTTTATTTTGAAAGGTCTGTCTAATAGTTTTCAGTATTCTTTATTTCTGCTTGATGCATTGCCACTCTAGATTAACCTGTGTCTCTCTCATAACTAAGACCACATTCACACTTTACATTGTAGACCACTCCTTCCTATTATAGGGTTTTTCTCTTTGCTTAAAGTTATGCAAATAATTTTTACTTTATTATATAATCCTGATGTCAATCATATATAGAAATCTTTGCTTACCCTATGTAGTTTCCCAAAACGTCCCTTATGATTAGTTACTTTTCTAGTTAAGTAAAAATTTATTTTTGAGTTCTTTTTCTTTAATTTTTTTTAAATATATTTGTAATTTCAAAGAGGTTTACAATTTACATCTAGCTTTCAATTCTTCTTGTTGTATTTATTACTTCTGAAGAATTTAGTGCATTTATCTCAGAAAAAATTGTGAGGTCACATGGACTATATAATTAGGTTGATAAAACCAGTTTTGTAACATTTCATTATTAATAGCAGGTTTTTAGAGGATTGACAAGTGGCTGTAAAATGAAATCTCTTCCAGATGAATCTATTAAAAAAATATGAAATTTTAGTGTAATATCTCCTAAGTTATCATGATTTCTGTTGTTACTAAAAACATTCATAGAATGGATGTTCACTTATTAAACTAAAAAGTGATTGTATAAAATTAAATCTAGACAAAAATGTTGTTACACAAATATCAAATGTTTTCTTAGTTTGAAAAGTTGTAAGCTGTTCTTTGGAGAGAAAGATTTTTGATTATTTGTTTTATCAGAAAAAATTGTTGTTGTTTTTCTAATTTTTCATGGCTGTCTGCTATTTATACACTTATACACATATATTTTATATTGCCTGGCTTTTTAGATCTAATGTGTTTTGTGTTTTGAATCAACCAAACATCAGTCTCACCTACTCCATAATAAAGTAATAATTAAACCTCCTAAGTAAATTTTTGTAACTACTTCAATCCTACTTTCTGTGTAATCAGATGAATATTATATTAAAGTAATTTAATTCCTTTAGTTGTTTTTAAATTTCTCTCTCTCTCTCTCTCTCTCTCTCTCAAATTGCCTGTGAATATTTCTTGAATTTCGGAAACTGCTTTAAAAAGCTGGAACTTCTCTTTTGAGATAGGTGGAATTTTTCCCTCTGAACAGTGTTGTATAGACATCAAGTTCTTCCAACTGTGAAGCATTCTTTTCATGTTTGGCTTAGTGAATTTATAATGCTAAGTATATTAAAGCATTTTATCCAGTGATAACCCTACACTCCCAATACTCAAGAGCTGCATATAGCATATTAAATCCATTTATTTTTGTAGTGTAGTAAGCACAAAGATTCACCAAGCTTTTGCACTCCACTGGGAGGTTTTTACAAGTCAATGTTAGACATAAAAATGCAGGCAATTGGAACACGTAAGGAACAAAGATGATTTTGAAAATAACATGGGTGACATCTTGAGCTTATTACACGAATTTGTATTACACAATTATACAGTGCATCACAATGTGTTTCCATCTTTTAATAACGCATGCCAAACCCTTGGTAGTTCAGTAGAAACTATATCATTGCACGCTAGTTTGCTGGATAGGATTTCAACTGCACTGTTTCCCTGATGGCAGTCTTTTTAAAGTTCGTGTAAGGGGCAATTCTTCTGATACTATTCCATACAGGAGCGGCCGATGAATGCATGACTTGTCTGGTGCGGGTTGTATTCTGCATGTCCTGATTGACACTTCGCACATGTTCTTTACATCTAGTGTCCAAGGATTACTTTGTCATTCCTTTACATATCTTTTCCTTGTTGTCAGGATATACCAACGGTATGGTGTACACCTTGCAACTTGATATTATATGTGATAACGGGGTCGGGGGTTGGGGACTTCATTGCTATTAATATGTTGTATTTACGTAATAAATTCTTTAACCAATATGTAAAGCCTGAGACATATGTGATGGATCCTGCATATCTCATTGTTTTACTAGGTGATTTTGTTATTGCTGACATACAATTTCTTACAGTTATATGTATTCTGTCTATGTTATCCTTCTTATATTGCTATAAATATTATCGACTTATTATTTAGGTAGTCGGGTTTGCATACATTATACACTCTATAGAGCCATGCTCTAAATGCAGAAGTTTGTACTCTTTTGGGCAGTGCGAATCAGGAGGGACAAGGTTTGGTACTGTGGTCAGTTTATGATAAATGTCAAAATCAAAGCTAGATGTTCTATTTCTTCTGAGCGCGACGTCAAGATAATTCAACATCCCATCCACTTCAAGCTCCATGGTGAACTTTATCGTATAAGTGCTCATCATTGGTTTTCACAAAGAGCTGTGTGTGTGAGTGAATCTTTTATAGGTATTACCGTAAGCAATACTCTACACAAGAATCAGGATTTGTTTCTGTAGCTCACAAGGAGTGAAATCACCCAACACTAATATTTTGTCCATTTTATTAAATGTTGCAATGTCAAGACTTTCATTCCTGCTGACATAAAATTTGGAATTCACTAACAGATAAATCTTTCCTTGAATATCATGACCTCCTATTATATAATCAAGAATAAGCAAACAACTTTTTAAACGGACATTTATAAAAATGGTGTGGTTTGTATGTATTAAATACTTTCTGCTTTAAATAATACCACTAAATTGTAATTTAACTAAGCTGGCATCTTAAGCTTTGATGCCTTTTTAATGTGAAATGCTGTAGGACTAAACATGTTCCGAATAACTCTGCTACAAACATCATTCAGGACATATCTTACATTTTTTTTTTTTTTTTTTGTGCCTAGCATTACGGACAAAAAATAAACACAATTTCCTGCTTTTATTTGAAATATTAGTTTTACATAGAACATTTTATTGCCATGTTGCAAAATAAAACACAAACATGATTCCTTTTTCTTTTAGCTGGTTGCCGTCGTGATGTGGAATGCCCACTGACTGAAGCTTGCATTAGCAACAACTGTCTGAGTAAGTTCTTTCTGATTTTCATTTGCTGCTGAAATTTAAACACTAAGAAAAAAGACTTGAAGTGATGATTTTATGTAAATGTTCTAGTAAAGTGAGGATGAGACTCTTTATATCAGTTTAATATGAAGTAGGGATTAAACCTAGCACACATACACACACAAATGCATATTACACTGTCCAACCAAAAGTATCTGGACACTTACCTATCCACAAATTCCCTGTAATAGGAAAGGAATTTTTTCCAGCTGGTCCACCCTTTGCTGCTATCACAACTTCCACTGTTCTGGGAAGGCTTTCCACTAAGTTTTGGTACATTACTGGAAGAATTGCTTTCCGTTCTGCCACAAGAGCATTAGTCAGGTCAGTCACAGATGGCAGGCAGTTCGGTCTGATTCACTGTCAGGGTTCCTTTCAGCTCTCAACAAACTGCTATGGTGCTGGCGTTGCTTCCTGTGGCATTTTGGAACTTTGTATGAGTGTTGCAATTGAGGACCAGTGATGTTTATGCACCACCTTCTTCAGCACTCTGCAGTCCCACTCTGTCATTTTACATGGCCTACCAGCTCATGATTGCACTGTTGTCACTCCTGGGTGTTTCCTCTTCATAATATCATCACTTAGTGGTCAGAAATTTCCTGAACTGACTTGTTGCTAAGAATTCATGACTATGCCACATTGACATTTACTGAGCTCTGTTATATGGACTATTCTGTGATTCATACTTGTCTATGATGCCTGCCAAGCCATGTGCTTCTTTTTATACCTGTATGCCATATGGCCCATTCTACTGTTCATGCATGTGTATGATGTTTGCCAGGCCACATGCTTCTTTTAATACCATGGCTGTGATGAATATGGGCAAATCCACTATGTTAAAGGGGTGTCCAAATACTTTTGACCATATAGTGTATATGTACAGTGCATTGGCCTGCGGAAAGGAAATAGCTGAATGAGTTATTGCAATTACATTTATATTAATTTCATAAATTACTGTTGACTAATGTTCCATGATGACAACTATGACATTTTTGTTGAAGATGGGAAATGTTGCACTAGATTAAAAAATCATTGCAGTGGAGTGAATAATAGCTGTAATCACAAATAAAGTTTAAATTATGTCAAGTATTTTTAGGGGCTATGTGTCGTGATGGTACATCAGTTACCAGGAAGCTATAAGATTATGTCTTTTAAGAGAGTAATATTATTTTGTATAAAAGTGAAAGGTGATTCTTGTGTGAAAATTTTTCTTGAGTCACAAAATAATACTGCTAGGGAAATAAGCTATTGCACAAAAGTACAACTTTATCAAAACTAGATAATTATAATATAAAATAAACTGTAGGTCTGGGGAATTGAGACTTAGAGGATTTTTCTCCATCTGTGGTTAATAAAATAACAGCATTTCATGCAAAAACATGTGGTAAAATTTCAATGGTTAATCCTTTCTGGAAATATCTGCTATTAAAGTTATTTCATGATTTATGAAAGGTATAAATAAATTAATATGGTGTATCTGGGAATCTACTTAACAGTGTAAAAGCCATGTATGCTGGTAGTAGGGTTTGTGTACAAGTGAATAGTGTTCTATCAAAATGGTTTTCTATTGGTGCAGGAGTCAGACAAGATTGTGTAATGTCACCATTATGGATGCATGCATGCATGATGCCAAAATGGACAATACTGGTTTATGCTCAAAATGGACAAAGCTGGTTAATATCCATGTGTACAGATTGCTGTATGCTGATGACACAGTCCTGTTGGGAGAGAGCAAAAATGAGCTGCAGAGTATGTTGCCCTGGATGCACGAAGTTCGCATGAAATTCAAACTGAGTATAAATATGGGAAAAACTAAAGTTATGGATTTTGAGAGAGGAACCGGTAGTACTGAATGCAATATTAGTCTAAATGGCACAGTGATTGACCAGGTGAATGAGTTTGTGTATTTAGGAAGCATATTTAACAGAGAGAAATAATTGGATGGTGAAATTAGTAGAAGAGTGAATTCTTCATTGAAAGTCATGGCTGCTTTGGGAGGTTTTCACAGGAATGATGGGTTCTCAAGAGAGTCCCGCATGGCTGTGTATGAAAGTGTAATTGCTCTTACTCCGATGTATGGCAGTGAAACCTGGATGCTACAGAAGAAACATAGGAGTCGATTGTGTGCTGTGTCAAGACACGTTCTGATTGTGTGAGAAATGAAAATGCATTGCAGTTGTGTAATGTGAAGCAAAATGTTGTTAGCAAGGTGGAGACTAATATGCTTCCTTGGTTTGGCCATGTTAAAAGAATGAGTGATGAGATGCTTACTAAGAAAATCTTTTTAGCCCAAGTGGCAGGAAGGAAAGGCAGAGGAAGGCCAAAGAAGTCATGGGAGGATCAGATTCAGAAGTGTCTGCATTAGAAACAGATTATGAGTATGAAGTATAGAAGATCTTGTGTGCGGTGTGTGATGGATGTGAGTGAAGCCCAAGTTGTATGTCAAGATCGCTGTAAATGGAGAAGTTTGATATGGCAACAGTAAGTAAAAATTATCTGGTAGTTTGTATTTCTTTGTGGAGCTAACCTCTGAATCTCAGAGAACAGCTTAGTAAAAAGGGAAAAAAAGAATAAATAAATTATTCAACACAGTAGTTAAACTTTATTATTTCAAACTGCTATGTAAACCATTTACAGTATGATGTAGCATTAATACTTTCTGTAGATCCTTGTGCCAGTCCTACTGCTTGTGGAACAAAAGCTCAATGTCAACCTGTCAGCCATCGACCGCTGTGTAGCTGCATGCCTGAGCATACAGGAGATCCTAGAGTGGAATGTTCCAGAGGTAGGCCATCAAGAGATAAATAACTTCTTGATTTACTTATCACTTATTTCATATATTTTTCACATGTGTAATAGTGTCCTTTAGTTAATTTTTCTTCAAATCTTGATTCTGACTGGTTTCAAAATTAGTTAACTAATCTTGTAGTTCAGAAATCATGTGTAAAGTTGGTAGACATGTTCAGTTGACATAATCCCATTTGTTTAATTTACTCATTCTCATACAGGGAAAAATTTATCGCAAAAAAGAAGTAACGCTAAGAAGCATTACTTGAAAATGCTTTTCTTAGTGTTTGATGAAAATTTAAGAAAAACCAGTTATGTTTTAAATAAAATTTGTTTTAATAAAATAGGATGTTTTTTTTATTCTTTTAGTTAAGTTTGGAAGGTTTAAACTAAAGTAGATAAATATTCAAAAATAAATTTAGTTTTCTATATAGTCACCTGTGTGTGCCGCCCGGTGGCGCAGTGGTCTAAGGCGCTGGCCTCTGATCATTCGTCCGTAAGGGGTCCGGGTTCGAATCCCGGTGAGGCATGGATGTTGTGTTTGTCTTACGGCACTGGCTCTCTCCCTTCCCTGGAACCAGTGACCCTAAATTAGGGACGGGCGACTGCTTATAGCCCATTGAGTTGCTCACTGTGGTCGTTAAACCTCCAATCAACAACAACAACAACATAGTCACCTGTGTTATTCTTTTACACATTTGCATCACTCTTTCACACACAACTATTTTATATACTGTATGAAACATATTTTTTCATGCAATATCAGGTGTAATTTTGTATCTTCTGTAATCACACAGAATTGTTTTTGACTTTGAACAGTGGTAGCTGGGACAGGAAACAACAGCCTGGAAAACATATTTTAATTAAAGAAATATTATCATAATTTTAAATATAATACTAAAAGTTTTTTTTAGTTTTTTTTTTTTTTTGTGGTTTGAATAAAGATAATCAATTAATTGAGGCATACTAACTGTAGTACTTTTGTTTCAATATCACAGTTGTCTGTACTTTCCCCTTATAAATGAGACTGGTGCCAAAAAACTGATAAAGGTCATTTCCTTGATTTTCAAGAAATTATAGTCTGTTAAGTTAACTTATAACTACTTTTTTATTTCCCCAGTAAAAATAATTGTGACTTTTTGTTAGGTCTTGTAGCTTTAGTGTACATTAAAATGTACTGCTGTAACATTCACTTATCTTCCTGAACATACTATTTGTTTGTGAGAATTCTTCTAAGTAATTGCATCCTAGAATTTCTTCTAGCAATTCATTCTTTACTCAAACTATGTAGGTGCTGTGTCTCATAATTGAATATGGAAAAGTCGTTGATTAGAAAAATAGCTGTTATTATAGGTTAACTGCAACTTATTTTTCTATCATGCATTATAAAGCATACTAATTTTAAATGATTAGTATTCTATAGGTTGAAGCAAAATTTTAATCAAATTTTTGGATTCTTTATACCAGTTTTGAAAAAATGGTACTTGGTAAAACTACTGTGCACTTGTTTAATGTTTTGTATGTTTTGAGTATAAGGCAGGAAATTCATCTGATAGGGATATTCCATAAGAGTCTTTTGCCTGGGTTTGGAAAATAGTATTTTGTTTCATGAATTAACCATAGCATTTTGGGTAGCATACACTTCCAAAATAATTGCACCTGAACAACAATTCAGAACTGCTACTTAAACCTCACAGAAACATTTTAACATTTTAAGAACTGCTGTGTATAAGTGCTGAGTAAAGCAGTATATTGTGTATTTCACTTCCTTTTAAAGCATTATTGCAATTACATGAAATCATATTACCTTTCTCAAATATTTATATAGCTCACTTTGTTACTTATTTCAGTGGAATGTATAATTGACTCAGACTGTGGAAATGGAAAAATATGTCTTAACTATCGTTGTCATGGTAAGTGTTTTAAGCTTGTGTACTGTTTGTTTTGTAAGCGCCATTGTAAATTCCCATGTCAGATAAAACTGCCATTACTTTGATACTTTGAATATTTTGTTTCAGTAGGTATGCTGCAGTTTTTATAAGTTTCTACAAGAAGGTTGATTATATTTTCCTTAATTTAAAAAATCATTCATGACTTTTAGAGCATCTTAGAGCACTTATGTGATACAACAAATCCATGTTGACTGGATGCCCTTCCAAAAAAATGCTTCTGCAGCATCTGTAAAGTTGTGCTTGCATGGCTACCTACCAGCAGCTTTTTATGTAACTAATAGCAATATAAACCTATATCAAGGTATGGCATTAATAGATAATTGTGACACTCATGATACTACAGTATTTAAATTTCTCCACTATTTGGGGGATACCTGTGTGAAGAAATCATTACTGCTCATTGAGTGCAAATTTGAAGTTCTAATTTATACGACAACACAGCTGTATGATGTTTTGAACTGGTTCACATAGACATTATGTAATTAACATACCTATCAGCATTATCTGCAACATTCAGAGTAAAGACCCCCCCCCTTTTTTTATGTGGAGTAATTGTGGATCACAAGTGTACTCCTACAACTAAACTTGTTTTGTACAATCTTGTTATTACTTCTGTATCTATGAAATTATATAAGTTTAACAAATGGTATTTATATTCTCTTAAAAGTTGTCGAGCATTTCTAGAAAAAATGTTTTGATTCATAAATGTGTGAAAATACAATTTAAAATTACTTTCCAACTTATAAAATTGTTAGTGAAGGTACACAAATATGTTACAGATAAATTATAAAGCAATTTCATTATATTTCTAATAAGTTAAAGAAATATGGATCATTATAAGTTGGAAATATTAGTAGTAATTCTATAATTATTGAATTACAACTTAAATGAAATCTTGTTATGCATAGTTTCATTAAAATAGTCTTACTTGAAGTAAATGGCATTTACCTGAAGGATTACTTATATACAAAATATTTAATTAAAAATGAAGAGAAATAAAAAAAATCAGGTGATTTTGTAACATTTAAAACAAGATTTTACGCTTCAAAAATGTATGAAGTTGAAGAGTTTTCCTTCTTCATGACAAAAATGTGAACAAAGAAGCTACAAAGACAATAATGCATCCTAAAATAATTTCATCATATAAAAAAAAAGAGGAATTAGATGAGTTTCATGCATCATTCATATATTAAATATTCACAGCTAAGGACAAATTTTCTATAGATCCTAAAGTTATGAGCACCATGAGACTAAAGGAAGTTGAAACTCCTTATTAAATATCTGTCATGTATGGGATTCACAATGATATGGAAAATGTGCAGTATATTATTACATAGAAACTGTGTGATGCATTGCATTGAAACTCATGTTTTATTATTTTCAGTGGGGTGCCGATCAGACCAAGGATGCCTAAATGATGAAGTTTGTATCAAGCGTCAATGTCAGAAGCTGTGTATGTTCAGTGATACCTGTGGAGTTGCAGCTCTGTGCCAAGTTGATTTACATCGCTCTTCTTGCTCCTGTCCTCCAGGGTACACTGGAAATCCCATTATTGAATGTAGAAAAAGTAAGAAAATTTTTGTTGCATCCCTGACAAATATGTGTGTATTCTATGTTATTCTTTTAGTTAAATCCATTCAATAGTGGTTTAACTGTTGGAACTTTTTACATGTTATAGTTCCTTTGTGTGAAATGCAATTTCTCAGTTGGAAGATATTAACATTTACTGCAAAGAAACCCCTCGGTAATCAAATTTAATTCAGGGAAAAATATTTCACATACTTCTCAGTTGCAAGTGGTCAATGTTCGAATCATTTGTATGGTTGTTCTCATCAGGCTCTTGAGTTTAGACTTTCAAGAAATTATTCGGCACATTTTCTTCACTGAGTCCCAAAATTGGAAAGACAAATTAATGTGTTCGAGGAATTTTCAAGACTATTTACTCGACTAGGATATATTTCAGTTAAAATACGAGAGGCACATTTTTCGTATTTTTAATATGAGAGGCACATTTTTCATATTTTAACTGAAATATATCCTAGTCAAGTAATAGTCTTGAAAATTCCTTGAATACATTAATTTGAAATCAACTAATTAAAAGCCTTAAACCAGTTCAAAAAAGAAGAAAACTTAGTGGCTTTGAAAACCGACAAAAGTAAGTTAATTACAATTATGGATAAAGAAGATTATCGAAAGAAAATAGAAGAGTTAAAAAAGCCTATTTATGAGGAGATACTAGAAAACCCATTACCTGAATTAATTAAAAAAGTTGCAAAGCTTATTTCAGTACAAAAGAAAAAAGGCCAACTCCCAGATAATTTTAAAAAGTTCTCAAAATTGTAGTTCAGGTTACCTCAGCTATATGGAATTGTAAAATTACACAAGATTAACCACCCAATTAGGCCAATTATTAATTCAAAATGCTCAATATTTTCAAATCTGAACTATTTTCTTAAGTCACGCCTTCAAGAGTTATTAGAAGAACCTCTTTCCATTATAAAAAACTCCTCAACCCTAAAGTGTAAATTTGAGCAGCTTCCATCCCTAGATTCTCCTATTATTGGTAGCCTAGACATAGTATCTATGTACACTAGCATTAATTTAGATCAGCTTATAGAATTTTTAGCAGATGACCTGGCAGACAAAATTGTTTTTCATAATCAAGCAAAGAATTTACTTGTGGGGATTTTTGAAATGCTGATTTTCTCCTTAAAAAACAACTATTTTCAATTTGAGAAAAGATTTTTCCCCCAAAAGTCTGGATTAGCAATGGGCTCCCCACTCTCCCCACTTTTGGCAAATTACCATGTAGTAAAGCTGGAAGAAAAGATACTGGTTCAGCCCTCATACTTTTTTGCCTTTATCACAGATGTATGGATGATATCTTATTCATTTTAGATAACAAGGATGAAAATCTTCCAGAAAAAATTCCAAGGTGCTTTAGTGAATTAGATGATTCCCTTAAGTTCACTTTGGAAGTTCAAACTGAAGGAAAATTAAACTTCTTGGATTTGACCATCTATGTTCAGGAAGATAAGTTCCTCACGAAAATGTACAAAAAAAACTTTGGGTACAAACAAAATACTAGATTTTAACTCCTCTCATCCATATTCAATGAAGAAAAATGTTGCAAACCAATTTTTAGAAAAAATAAATAATTTGGTCTCCTCAGAAGATATGAAAAAAGCCCACATGGATGATCTGGAAGTAATGCTAACAGAAAATAACTACCCAAAAAAGGAAATAGATAAATTACTCAAACAAGATAAACAAACAAAAAATACTAGCAAGCAGGAGTTCAGGTTCACAAGAAAAATTACTTATCAAAAAGGTTTGTTTGAATCTTTAAAGAGAATAAGCAGTAAATATGATATTAGATTAGCTCCCAGTTTAGACAACAAGCTTAAAAATGTTTGCCCTAGCTTGGTTAAAAAAGAAGAAAACTTGTTAAAAATGCAAGGAGTCATTTATAAAGTAACCTGCAGCTGTGGAAAATACTACATAAGAGAAACAGGTCGTAGGCTGGAAACTAGTATCGCGGAACACAAGGCAGCAATAAAAAAAATTTTCAAACAAGACAGGATTAGACAGACACATTAGAGAAACCGGACAACGCATGGACTGGGACTCTTTGACTGTCATTGGACATCAATCCAACTTCCTGAAGTGAAAATTGAAAGAGGGACTTGAAATTGGAAAATACCAGAACTTCATCATTAATGACTGTAAGGGGTTTTCACTGCCTAACATCTGGCAAGACATTTTGCAAAATCTCTGTAACCGAAGACTGTGATGGAGATTGAACGAAGAAGAGGAGTTCTCTCCGAAAATTTGCAGAAATTTTAAGAATTTACCTAGATAAATCCCATAAAAAAGTTAACTAGTCTGAATATAATAACCTAGGAAGCCACAGAACAAAGATGAGTTTGATTTGCACATTAATTTGTCTTTCTGATTTCGGGACTCCGTGAAGAAAATGTGCCGACTAATTTCTTGAAAGTCTGAACTCAAGAGCCTGATGAGAACAACGATACAAATGATCCGAACATCGACCACTTGCAACTGAGAGGTATGTGAAAGATTTTTCTTGAATTACATTTTATTACCGAGGGGTTTCTTTGCAGTAAATACTAATACCTTCCAACTAAGAAATTACATTTCACACAAATGAACTATAACATGTAAAAAGTTCCAACAGTTAAACCACTATTGAATGGATTTAACTAAAAGAATAACGTATGTAAAACATTTGCATTTTTGAACTTCACTTTTAGTTGGTAAAGTTCGATGAACACTTACCGCACGTGGGGCTTGGCTTTCAATTCATATTTCCGTTATGTGGATGCGGCACGGGGTTTTTTTTTTTTTTTCATTTGGCCACGGGTCCACTTCTTTTTTTTTTTTTTTTTTTTCTGTTGGAATTTATTTTGCCTCATCACCAAATGAGTTTTTTTTTTCCTTTGCTGCATCCTCATTTACTTCAATATTTATTCATAACCCGAGTACTTTCGGTAATACTCCTTTACCGTCTTCGAGGGGACTTTTTGCTCCGACTAGCACGGACCGTGTCAGCTGGGCATTTCGGTGGTTCTCGCGGGCTGCTTCTGTCATCGGCTATCGCTTCTTCTTGGGCGTTGTGGCGCCATCTCTTGTTGGTCAGTGATCTCATTTTTCGAACTTTTTCATTTTTTTGCTCAATTTTAATTAAATTTCTCCAGCTGTTTCTCAAATTATTAGGGTCATTATCATTATACCAGTTGTAAAAAAGGAGTGCTATACAGAAGAAAACTTCCCGAAGGCATTCAATCCTTATTGCCTCGCCCAAGCTATAGCATCATTATGAACAGCACAAGTAAATGGCAGTAGTCCCTGAAATGTATCTTGGCATAAAACGTGCTAGCTCTCACAACTTGTGTTTTATTAATGATGTACAGATCAAAAGAATACTTGTATATAGTATGTAGTGTGGTCAAGTAAAAGTGAAAGGGATTTCTTTAACTATGTTAATGCATTTACATTTACTTTTGTTATATGATAAAGCTTCATTTACTATTGACACATATTTTTTTGGTTTCAAGAGCCATTTAAATTTTGATCAAAAAAGTATTTAATTATTATGTTTATGCATAACAGCTCATATGAAGTTCAACTGCAAGATGATGTAGATTTCTCAATTCCATTTTTAAAGTCTTTATTCATTAAAGAACCCAAATTTGATAGTTGATGTACATATATATTTTTGTATTTAAAATACACTAAAACCTCCGTTAACAAACACCTCTGAACAATGGTAACTTTTGGTACAGAACAGCTGCTGTAGGATTAATATTAAGGATAACCTCCAAATAATGGAACCTCTTAATGTTGGTCAACAGATGCCCCAGTCAGTCCTGAAGGAGATATGATGTTGTCCCTTAGGATTCTGCATAGTTCCTTTGGTATTTTGGGGAGAGGAATAAGAGAGGGACAAGGAAGATTACTAAAGGAACTGTGTCTCAGGAAGGGTGGGTGGAATTATGGTGGGGTACAATGGTTTGCTTAAATAAAAAGAAAGGAGTTAAATTTTTGTCCTACGTGAAGCGAGCTCTCATGTATGCTTCAGTTGCCCTCCAGGGGCTGTAGGAGTGGTTGCTGGTGCCTGGAATGTTGCCAATTAGTGACAGTAACTCTTGGTTTTGTCCATGTGGGTTCTGTCCTGCTTTCCAGAGTGTAGCCAGCTAACTGTGCAGTTGCAATTCACTGTTAAACTTTTCTTTTTCTTTCCTATAGCTTACCCTAACCTGATCTACTTCTAGTTTTGTATTTCTAAAGGCTGTTTAGGACCTTGTGTCAAACACTGATTTCATAAAATACTCTACACCAGGATTTATTTATTTAATTATTATACTGAATTTTATTCAGCATTCAGCATTTGGAAAAAACACCGCATCCATTTTCTTTGTGCATAAGCTTTTGTACAAATGCAATGGACTAGAAATGATAACCTAGGCCTAATTTCTGAACAACTGCCACAGCAGACAACTGTCACATTTTTCTGGTCAAGCAGTTATCATTATTTGGAGGTTTCACTGTATTATGTTGGCCACATATGCCGAAACAGTACAAATGCATAAGTATTTCTTAGCCTTTAAAGCTGTTTTGTCTTTGCATAGTGTGTTACTGTGTTTTATTCAGATGGGTAAGTCATAGTTTGCATATGAAATATGAATGCAATATTTATTTTTGAACTGTTAAAAGTAAATCAGTTACTTTTTTTTTTTTTTTTTGAAATACTGCAAAGAATAAATAATTCCAAGTCAAACTTGTGCCAATCTTAATGAAATTAAAAATGATCCCCAATCCTAAGAAACAAGAAAATAACATCCTACTACAAGAAGTAATTTAGGGCATAGAGTAGGGCTCTTGCAAACTTCCTACTTGGGAGGCATAGGAAGAAATAGAAAATCTGTGTGGTGGAACAAGGCAACAATTGAAAGTATGAAAAATAAAATAGGATGAGACAGGAATGTTAAAAAAAAAAAAACTGAACATTCTATATATTGGATGTATTTAAAAATAACTGGACATCAACAGCAGTTTTTCAGATAGAAAACTGGAAGATGACGACTGGTGTAAAAAGAGACTGGGTAAATTTATAAATAAATAAATATATTATAAAATATTATAAATATTTATTTATTTATGAATTATAAATATATATATATCATCATCATCATCATTGTCAACCATTATCAATCCACTGCTGGACGAAGGTCTCCCCAAGTTTCCTCCACAACGGTCTGTCTTGTGCCAGCCTCCTCCATGTCACTCCCGCATATTTACGAATTTCATCCACCCATCTCCCATGTGGTCTTTTTCTGGGTCTTTTCCTGTCCCTTGGAATCCAATCTAAAATTTCGGCTGTCCATCTATGGTCTGTCCTTCTGGCAGTATGTCCAGCCCATTGCCATTTCAGGGATTTAACCCTGATCATGATGTCTTCATTAACCCTGATCATGAATATATATATATATATATATATATATATATATATATATATATATATATATTCTATAAAGAAGATACCTAAGCAAAAAAATACATATATAATTTTGACTCACACCTAGTACAACATAGAAAAGGTTATGTATCTACCTGTGTGAGTAAAAGGAGAAAAGATAAAAAAATAAAATAAAACTACTGAATGTAGAAGGTGTCGAGAATACTGAGCCTTGGCTTTATCAAGGACCAGCAAAAACTCTGCATTTTCTCACTTCCACAAAGACCTAGTTGGAAATGGGTTTCTGCAAGGCCATAGATGCAAGTAACATTCCCACCTAAAATAGTTTAAAATATATATATATGTCATGTCCTCCGTAGAGTTGCATGACCTAGCACTAGTTAACAATTTCGCTTGCATCCATTAACCTTCCTGGCCCGACCCATGCTCTTCATCTGTTACTATTAAACAGAGAGAAGAAGATTAAAGAGAACTCAAGCTGTGAGAGTGACATAATAATTAGAAATGATTTTCAGCCATAACGAAATGCCAAGTTCGTTTGAGAGAGAATTTATATATATATATATTTAGGACTGGGTAAATTTATTATAAATGGCCATAGAGAGTGGTTTACAACATTGTTAACAACACTTACTTACAATATTGATCCAAATGATGGGCCAGATTTTGGTCTGAGAATTTGGTCAAAAGAAAAACATTTTTCTGCATGAAATCCCTTTTGAAATACTTAAAGAAATTATCTTAGGTTTAAATTCTAGAGGTAGCCATGCATTTTGTTATTGCTTAACAATAAATTTTAGTTTTAAAATATTGAAAGTACATTGCATGGTTTGTATTTGGAGTAAGCAAGCATCTGATCAGACTCCTGCTTACTCATTTTGGAAGCAAACTTCGTGATTATATTTAATGTGCCTTTTTATTTAACTACAGCACACATTTGCTGAGATCCCCACCACATACAATTTAAATTGCATGTGTTCTTTAGGTGTAAAAAAAATTGCTGTTAAAAATCAAGATAAAATACCTTTCTGTTATAAAAATTCTTTCATGCATTCTAAAAATGTTATTGAATTTAAAAATGCACTTATTCTATTTATTTCAATGACAAAAAAATTTTCTACTTGTCCCCAATTTATACACTCTCTTTCTTTTAGTTGAAGGCTTGTGTGAAAAAGATTCTGATTGTCCTCATGGCAAAATCTGTGTCAATAAGAGATGTGAAGGTAATTGTTCTAGTATTTTATTCTTTTGTGTTATAAATGTCTTTGTTTAACAGAAATGTCCATACATCACTATTATCACCATGCCTTACAGTTGCATTTTAAGCAAAAAGTATAAAATTCCTTTACCAGAAAATTTCATTGTAATATTTTGAATAATACATACTTAACAAATGTTTAATGGCATAAAATTATGTTTATTCTGTTTTTTGAAAATTTAACCATTGGTGTAAAGAGAAGCACCAATGAGAATTATGAAGTATTCATTTTTATGATCTAGGGCAGGTTCATAGATCTGCTTAATTGTCCTGCTGTGTTCTCATTAATTGATACTGCTTACTCACACTGACTCCCATATTTATCCACCAAAGAAAGAACTTTTTCCTACTACAGAACAAATATTTCCATCACCTTCATTGCTAAATTTTATATTGACTTAAGCTTTATTTTGTTCAACTGAGTGTAGAGTAAGGGAATTAAAATTATAGCAATTTAGAATCATGTATTCCATAAGAAACTAATATAAAAATTAGAGGAAATTTACACTAATTTTGTTACCAACAATGTAGTATCATTTAATTGAAATGTGCTGTGGAAATATATAATAATATCATACACCTCAATAAAAGTGTGTATGCTTGTATGAAAACTCTTTACACATTGCTCTTGAGTAGCTAAGGACACCAATGAGCATTGAAGTATATTAAGTTCAATGGATGACAACTAATATATATGTTACTAACATTTATTTTATAAAAATTTTACATAATTAAAAATGTATGAGCTATCAGTTACTATTGTTGTTGTAAAAGTTATCTACGCAAATGATTTAAAGACATATGTTCAAAAACATCTGCATATATATTCATCATATTCAAATAAGAAATTCTGTGGTCAAACATCACAAAAATACCAGGATATATAACATCCATCAACATCACAAAAATACCTGCATCTTCAACATCCCACTGGGGACCTCATCCTGCAACAAGACAATGCACCGTGCCATCGCTCCCGAATGTTATCCGAATGGTTGGATGAACACTCCACCGACGTGACCTCGCTTCCTTGGCCAGCTAGGTCACCTGACCTAAATCCCATCGAGCATATCTGGGATGCCATCGAGAGAGATGTTTGAGGCTCTGACCTCCCCCCCCCCCCCATATCAAATCTTCGTGAACTGTGGGAGCTTGTTCAGGGGTCGTGGATCCGTATGGCTTCCCAACACTTCCGGTGTCTTGTCGAGTCCAAGCTGAGACGAATCGCCACCGTCATCAGGGTGAAAGGTGGTGCTACACGTTACTAGACAAGTATCTCTAATTCAATTGCTCTTCAGTGTATATCTTTTCTGTGTTGTCAGGATATACCAATGGTACAGCGTACACACCCGCCTTTTGTTTTTCACACACTCTCTCCTTGCAGCTTGATATTATATGTAATAAGGGGGTTGGGGACTTCATTGCTATTAATATGTTGTACTTTCATAATAAATTATTTAACCAATATGTAAAGCCTGGGACATATGAGATATTATGCTGCATATCTCATTGTCTTACTAGGTGATTTTGTTATTACTGACATTAAACGATTTCTTGCAGTTATACATATTTTGTCTATGTCATCCTTCTTATATCCAGCCTTTAGACCTTTGCTATAAATATTATCAATTTCCTTATTATTTAAGTAGTCAGGTTTGCATACATTATATGCTCTATAGGACCATGCTCTAAATGCAAAAAGTGTGTATTCTTTTGGGCAGTGCGAATCAGGAGGTACAAGGTTCGGTACTTCAGTTGATATATCGAAGTTGGATGTTCTATTCCTTTTGAGTGCAACATCAAGATAATTCAAGTGGATGGGGCATTGAATTATTTTGACATTGCGCTCAAAAGAAATGGAACACCCAACTTTGATTTTGATGTTTATTATAAACCAACCACAGTACTAGGCCTTGCCCCTCCTGATTCGCACTGCCCAAAAAAGTACAAACTTACTGCATTTAGAGCGTAGTTCTATAGAGTGTATAATGTATGCAAACCCGACTACCTAAATAATAAGGAAATTGATAATATTTATAGCAAAGGTCTAAAGGCTGGATATAAGAAGGATGACATAGACAGAACACATATAACTGTAAGAAATTGTATAATGTCAGCAATAACAATATCACCTAGTAAGACAATTAGATATGCAGGATCCATCACATATGTCTCAGACTTTTTACATATTGGTTAAAGAATTTATTACGTAAGTACAACATATTAATAGCAATGAAGTCCCCGACCCCGATATCACATATAATATCAAGCTGCAAGGAGAGATAGTGTGAGAAAGAAAAGGTTGGTGTGTATACTATACCACTGGTATAACCTGACAACACAGAAAAGATATATATCAGAATGACAAAGCGATCCTTGAACACTAGATGTAAAGAACACTTTGAAGTGTCAACCATGACATGCAGAATCCAGCCCTAACCAGAGAAGTCATGCATTCATCAGCCGCTCTTGTGTGGAATAGTATTAGAAGAATTGCTCCTTCCATGAACTTTAAAGAGACTGCCATCAGGGTAACAGTCAAAATCCTCTCCAATAAACTAGCATGCAATGATATGGTCTCTACTGCACTACCAATGGTTTGGCATGCATTAGTAAAAGATGGAAACACATTGTGGCACACTGTATAATTGCATGATAAAAATTCCTATAATATGCTTGTGATGTCACCCACATTATTTTCAAAAAAATCATCTTTGTTTCTTACGTGTTCTAATTCCCTGCATTTTTATGTCTACCATTGGCTTGAAAAAACCTCCCAGTGGAGTGCAAAAGCTTGGCGAATCTTTGTGCTTATTACACCACAAAAATAAATGTATTTAATACACTATAAGCATTTCTTGAGTATTCACGGTCTGGTGTATTTAATATAACATTAATCTACTAAGAGCTCTCAAAGTTTCTTTTTCACAGTCTTTCACGTAATCATAATCATTATTTCTTTATCTTGGAACAGATGCTTAATTGAAGAAACTCTTATCAACTTTACAAAGTTTATAATCTAAATCAAGAATATTTAACTATATCACATTCATCTGTTAAAATAAAGAATATCTTCTTAGAAATGCCATTACAGATGCTACCTAATAATCATGATGCACTGGCTTCACCTCACAAAGAAACAAAAGTAATATAATAGTCTCTAAACAATCCATTGATTGAGCACAGGTGTTAAAACTTCTCCCAATGAGAAAGCACGTGCATGTATGTATGTGTGTACTGTTTATCCTACTTAACTATACTCTATACACTACAATGACTTCCATGTCCTTGCTCCTTCTGTAATGGCGGTTACAGTTATTGGAAATTTCAAAAGCAGGAACAATACAAATAGCCTATGGACATCACCAGTAACATAACAGATGATGGTAGGACCTTTTGACAACCGCTTATCAAGCCACAATTGATGTACTATCGATATACCAATTGGATCTTAAAAAACCTCACATTTGGAATCATGTCACTAGACACTGGTAAAGCCCCTCTGCAGTGAAAGAGTTTAGTAGGTATCTGAATATTTCACTGATCCTTTGATTTAATTTATCAAATAATTCCAGGTACTGTACATTCAAAGTATCATCTTTTGTGGATACATTTACCTGAATCCATCAGATATCATAAATTTAGTTCATGTAGCTAATAATATTATTTCTTTTTTGTGTAAACAACTTAAATTTAAATTTTGTGTTTGCTCTTACATAGTTTTAAGAATTATCATATGTTTAAAGCATTGCATCTTTGATTATATAAATGAAAACAAATTGCATTTTTTCATGTTGTTTAGAAAAATTTTACCATGAATCTCATTTTTGGCAATAATTGATGGCATATCCTATACCTAGCCCATTACCTATGGGTTTTTCTAAGGAATAAAAGGAAATTGTATGTCAAATTTTTGGGTAGTACCTCTACCCTTCCTCAGGACTATAGCTAAAGTAGACAATACCTACTTTAGCTGTAGTCCTGAGGAAGGGTACAACCAAAAAATTAGACATATAATTTCCTTTTATTCCTTAGAAAAAAAAATCATAATTTGGACATACTTATAAGGAATTTCATGTTGATTTGAATTTCCTGTGTGTTGATTTGTTGTTAAAAACTTATACATATGTTTGCATAATGTACACACATACTTTCCTTCTCAATATACGTCTTCGATGCTTCTCTGATAAAATATATCAATTTGCAGATGACGTGGAGTGTCGTAAAGATGAAGACTGCCTGCTAGGACACATTTGTCAGAGAAATAAGTGTTTTGGTGAGTGACTTGGCACTTTATGCATACCATTTTATTATGCTCTAATTTTTCATCTTCATCTATTCTGCACAAGGCTAACTACTTCATCAATCATTTAATGAGTTTTTGTACAATTGTCATTCATGCAGAAGATTATATGAGGTAATATTTTATGTCCCTTTACTTGTAAAAAAAAGCATCTTTTAATATGAAGGCTGAATTTCTGGCAATTTAACTTGAAGGAGAATTGTGGAATAACTCTTTTACGGGTCTTATAGAGGTTAGTTTTCTTCAAAGTTGGTTGTCAAATTTTCGAACTAAAGCCTAGTTCGTCATCAGGACTATGTCACTGGAGTAGTTGCTGCCACTCAATTGGAAGAGTCCATCCGCAATTATCGTTAATTGTGATACTTCTTCTTCTTCTTGCTATTTCGATCCCTTCTTCTAGTTTCCTCTTTACTAAGTTTGACTGGTGGGCGATTATTTTCACTGAGTCCCAATTTATGGAGTGTCCACTTGCTTGTATATGTCTGTCTAGCCCTGTTTTGTTCCCAATGTTCCTAATAGCTGCTTGGTGTTCTTTCATTCGGACCTTAATACTTCTCCCTGTTTCTCCTATATAGCTGAGTCCGCAGTTACAGTCGATGCAGTAAATTACTCCTTCCTGCAATTGGATGTCCAATTCTTTCTGCTTTAAAGCTGGCAAGAATTTCTTTATTTTGTTATTAAGATCTGGAGCTAGCCTGATATTATATTTTGCTCCGATCCTTTTCAGTTTCTCGAAAAGTCCCTTGTGGTACATAATTTTGCTGGTGAATTTGAAGTTGGTTTTCTCCTGCTTCTTTTTTGGCACTTGTTTAAATATTTTTTCAACATATGGGGAGGGGTAATTGTTTTCTGCCAATATTTCCTTTAATTCTTCTTTGTTGAAGATCTTTCTGAGTAGCTGAAGAGACCAGGATTTCAATCTTTTCCAAAAATTGTCTCGCCGTATTCGATTTAATATAATCAGGGTGGAATGAGCAGAAGTCTAACATCTTCCCTGTGTTGGTGGGTTTTCTAAAAAGCTGAGTGAATATTTTTCCCTCTCTTGAGGTCAAGGTTAAATCTAGGTAATTGATGCTATGGTCTCTTTCCTGTTCTAGGGTAAACTCTTTTACGAGTCTTATAGTCTTACTGCAAGGTATTCTCTAGTAAGTTAAATTCTTCCAGAATCTGAGAGGGTAGAGATTGGTCCACAGTATCTACTATAATTAGGACATCATCCATGTACCTTACATAGAGAGCAAACAAGGAGGGTTGTATAAGGATTTTTGCCTCTAGTTTACTTATATAATAATTTGCTAGCAGAGGTGCTAGTGGAGAACCCATTGCAAGTCCTGAAGTTTGTCTGTAATATTTCTTTCCAAACTGGAAGAAATTATTCTTGAAGGAAAATAGGAGCAGTTCATATATGCCAAGTAGTATTTCTCTATTGTGATTATGGAATACTATTTTTTCCGCAAGGTCATCTGCAATGAATTCCAGGAGGAGGTCCAGGTTAATGTTGGTATACATAGAGACTATATCCAGGCTTGCCATTACTGGATGAATTAATTCTGGCAAGTTGTCCAGTTTTCCTTTTAGCTGCATGGAATTTTTTAGTAGGTAGGGAGGAGAAGGGAACATATCTCTGAGGTGACCAAGTAAATAATAATTAATGTTGGAGAGTGGCGAATTTCTAGTGTCTATTATAGGTCTTACTGGATGGCCTTCTTTGTGAACTTTTATCATACCATAGATCTGTGGAATTCTTGACTGGATTTTGGAGAAGTTTTTGAAGAGCTCATTAAGCTGTTTTTTATTTCTTAAAGAGCTGATTAATTTCTTAAGATTTTTGACAGTTTGATCTATAGGGTTACCATTGAGTTCTTCATAATAAGGCTTGCTCAATTCAGCTTCCATTTTATTGTAATACTTCTCTTTTTCTACCAATACCAAAACTTTGCTCTTATCTGCTCTCAGTGCTACAACTTTATCATTGGCTTTGAATTTTTTAAGGTCAGCAATGGCATTTCTATTAAAATTGTAATCAACTTTTACTGGCTTTTTTACAAATTTTGAGACGCAGTCTGAGAATTCTTTCCTTAAAGTAACTGCTGTATTTTCATCTTCTCTTTCTACCTTACTACAGATGCTTTCTAAATCAATCAGTATACGTTTTTTATCAAGTGTTGCGGAGGAGAGGTTATAATTATATCCCTTATTGAGGAGATTAATCAGGTTTTCATCTACTTCTTCTTCCGTCAGATCCATGACATGTTTGTTAGTGGGGGATGGTATTAACTGTGGGCCAGGTGCTGTAGTTATTAATTTTGGATTCAACCACTTATTCTCTTTAATCTTCAATTTTTCCTTAAACTTTTTGTTTTTATCTCTCACTGCTTTAGCTAACCAATTATCAATATTTTTCTTTTCTGCTTCCGGAATTTCACCTAATGAAGAGGTCCAAATACGAGCTTCTATTCGTTCGCATTGCTCAATAGTTTTGAATTTATTACGAATCGCGCCATTCACCGTTTTTAGTTCTATTTTTTTAATAAAATTTCTTGACAGATTTTCCGCGATGTTTTTTGTGAGTCTCAAAGAAGGTGGGACAAAATTAGCTCTCTTACATTTCTTAAGAAAATAAAGTTGTGACTTACATTTGTCGCTTTTGCACTTACTCCTTTCTATCTTTCTGATGTTTCGCCATATATCCAGCCCGTATGTGGTTTTAATCCTAGTTGTAAATGCATTTATGGCACCTCTATTCATAGTGATTGTGGAATAACTCTTTTACGGGTCTTATAGAGGTTATTTTTCTTCAAAGTTGGTTGTCAAATTTTCGAACTAAAGCCTAGTTCGTCATCAGGACTATGTCACTGGAGTAGTTGCTGCCACTCAATTGGAAGAGTCCATCCGCAATTATCGTTAATTGTGGTACTTCTTCTTCTTGCTATTTCGATCCCTTCTTCTAGTTTCCTCTTTACTAAGTTTGACTGGTGGGCGATTATTTTCACTGAGTCCCAATTTATGGAGTGTCCACTTGCTTGTATATGTCTGTCTAGCCCTGTTTTGTTCCCAATGTTCCTAATAGCTGCTTGGTGTTCTTTCATTCGGACCTTAATACTTCTCCCTGTTTCTCCTATATAGCTGAGTCCGCAGTTACAGTCGATGCAGTAAATTACTCCTTCCTGCAATTGGATGTCCAATTCTTTCTGCTTTAAAGCTGGCAGGAATTTCTTTATTTTGTTATTAAGATCTGGAGCTAGCCTGATATTATATTTTGCTCCGATCCTTTTGAGTTTCTCGAAAAGTCCCTTGTGGTACGTAATTTTGCTGGTGAATTTGAAGTTGGTTTTCTCCTGCTTCTTTTTTGGCACTTGTTTAAATATTTTTTCAATATATGGGGAGGGGTAATTGTTTTCTGCCAATATTTCCTTTAATTCTTCTTTGTGAAGATCTTTCTGAGTAGCTGAAGAGACCAGGATTTCAATCTTTTCCAAAAATTGTCTCGCCGTATTCGATTTAATATAATCAATGTGGAATGAGCAGAAGTCTAACATCTTCCCTGTGTTGGTGGGTTTTCTAAAAAGCTGAGTGAATATATTTCCCTCTCTTGAGGTCAAGGTTAAATCTAGGTAATTGATGCTATGGTCTCTTTCCTGTTCTAGGGTATACTGCAAGGTATTCTCTAGTAAGTTAAATTCTTCCAGAATCTGAGAGGGTAGAGATTGGTCCACAGTATCTACTATAATTAGGACATCATCCATGTACCTTACATAGAGAGCAAACAAGGAGGGTTGTATAAGGATTTTTGCCTCTAGTTTACTTATATAATAATTTGCTAGCAGAGGTGCTAGTGGAGAACCCATTGCAAGTCCTGAAGTTTGTCTGTAATATTTCTTTCCAAACTGGAAGAAATTATTCTTGAAGGAAAATAGGAGCAGTTCATATATGCCAAGTAGTATTTCTCTATTGTGATTATGGAATACTATTTTTTCCGCAAGGTCATCTGCAATGAATTCCAGGAGGAGGTCCAGGTTAATGTTGGTATACATAGAGACTATATCCAGGCTTGCCATTACTGGATGAATTAATTCTGGCAAGTTGTCCAGTTTGTATACCTAGAGAAGGCAAATGAATACTATAATTTTTATGCAAAGGAGCACAACTCCTGTTAAAAGTTTTGTTTCCTATCTCTGTGACCAATGTTATTTTTGCAAACTATTTTCTGAACAAGTCGGCAAGCCATTACTTTATATATATGTTTGTTTTGTACTATCTCACACCATTTTAATTACCTTAATTTTCTATAGTTATAATGCTTGGTAGATTAACCTTTCACAATATAGTAATTTTAATGAGAAATGTCATTTTATAAATTATTAGATTTGTTAGTTATTTGTATTTCCTCAAAAATTTATAAAAACTGGATGACGGGAAAGCAATTATTTCAGAAGACCTGAGGCCCCTCTGTATTATTACAACAGTCACAGTCAAGATTCTAATACATGCATATTAACCAGGGGCGGTTCGTCATTAGGGGCCGGGCCCCACCTAAAAATTTCTATTTCTAGAATTTTTTTTTTTGCACTGATTCTTATTCTCTCTCTTAACGACATGGTGATAAACCTTTCCTTTCAAAAACTATTACTTAAGGGAAAAGTTTCCTTCAAAAACAAAAAACTATTCCCTGAGGAAAGAGATCACGTTCAGAGTGTGAGGTTATTGGGGCCAGCTCCAAAAGGCTTCAGTAACATCACTACACAAGTGAAGAGGAGTCAATTTCCTCCCCGTCTCATTCAGTATGATGACCTACATACAACACTGCCTTAACCGCATGTGCAAAAAAAACTGTGGGGCCACGCGCTAATTTGATTGGTTGGGAGAGTATCCATTTCCTTAATGCTGTGGGTTGACAGAGGCTTACCCCGACAAAGCTCAAGGGTGGTGGAAGGGTTTCAAATGTCGTAAGCAAAGTTCAGTTAGTTGTTTTTTCTGTGTGTGTGTGTCTCAGTGATGTGTTGTTCCTTTGTGTCGTGACTTTTTTGCTTGTCGAGTACAATGAATGGAGTGGATATTTTGTTAAAATCTCAGTTCTTTGCTTCAAATCTGGAAGAAAAGCTTCACTTAAAAAACTCAATATTTATCACCCCAAGAATTTTTAGTTTGAGCATCACTTAAAAAAGCACAGTGCTCATCAGCCCAAGAATTTGAGTCGAAAAGCTTCACTTAAAAAACTTAGTGCTTATCAGCCCAAGAATTTGAGTTTCTAAAAGTATGAAGTTTGCAAAGCGCTTTGCAGAACTAATTTCAGTTTTAACTAAGATGATTTTCTATGTTAAAAATAAATAAATAAATGAGAAAACCTGTAAGTATAATTTGCACATGAGTACATATATGTTTTTAGGTTTCACAAGTTCTTTATAAAAAAAAAGGTTAAATCTTTCAAATAATGCAAATGGTAGTATGGTACTCATTCCATATGGGACAAAATTCATGAAACATTCCCTCCCTGCATATTTGGAGTTATTATTTTTTCACTACATTTTTTTATCCTGTGAATCCTGTGATTATTCCTCAGTTGAGAAATCTGAAGAAACACAAAGCACAACTAACATAAATTAATGCCCATATGTTTTAAGGTAAAAAAAATTATTGAAGGCAGAGGGTGCTAAGAATCCCCGGAGGACCGGACTAGGCTGCCATCTGATGCTGACCTTGGCTACGTACAACGGACGCTCCCTATCTTCTGATTCAAGGCTTCTTGAATTGGAAGAGGAACTACAAAGGATCAAGTGGGACATCGTGGGGCTAAGTGAGGTAAGGAGAAAAGGAGAAGATCTCATCGAACTAAAAAGTGGACATCTCTTCTACTATCGTGGGACAGATACTGGCAGAACTAGTGGTGTTGGATTTATAATAAACAAGAAACTGAAGGATAAAGTTGTAGAACTTGAAAGTTCCTCTGACAGAGCTGCACGACTTGTTATCCAACTCTCGAAAAGATACCAGGCTCAGATTATTCAAACTTATGCACCCACCACAAGTCATCCTGAAGAAGAAATTGAAGAATTTTATGAGGAAATTTTTCATCTAAATAATAAAGGTAAGCAGCACTTGAAAATAATTATGGGAGATTTCAATGCAAAAATAGGGCAACGGCAACAGAATGAAACTTCAGTAGGTAAATTCGGTCACGGCAACAGAAACCAGCGTGGAAATACTCTCTTTGAGTTTGCAGAGGCAGAAGGGTTTTTCATCTTGAACTCCTTCTTCAAGAAAAAGCCACACAGGAAATGGACATGGAGACATCCAAATGGGACGACAAGTGAAATTGATTTTATTATGTGTAACAAAAAATTCGTCATAGAAGACTGCAGTGTGCTAAACAAGTTCAACACAGGTAGTGACCATAGATTGGTGAGATGTAAGATGCACCTCAACACCAAACTTGAACGTGGCAAGCTCATAAGACAAACAAAATCTATTGACATAACCAACCTTAAAAAACACCATAATACCTTCAAGTTGGAACTGAAGAACAGATTCTCTGCTTTAGAAGGCCTAATGTCGGAAGAAGTGGACATCTCTGAAGTTAACAGAAAAGTAACCAAAGCTCTTATGGAAACAGCAACAAAATTAGCTGGGTCTAAGAACAAGTTGCATGTGAACAAATTATCAGGAAAAACGAAAATGTTGATGCAAAAAAGAAGAGAGATGAGGACAACTAAAGAAGATGTGACTTCCAAAGTGGAATATATAGAGCTATGCAAGACAGTAAGAAAAAGTATCACTGAAGACGTAAGAAAATTCAACTGTGAACTAGTGAGGAAAGCAATTGAAAACAACCAAAGCCTAAAGATAGCAAAGGGACATCTCAGTAAGGGAAGAAAACAGATTATGGCACTGAGAAAAGAAGATGGTTCTGTAACAAGAAATAGAGGCGAAATTTTGACAAGAGTGAAAGATTTCTACTCCAAATTATATGAAAGGGATGATACATGCACTCCAGACATCATGAAAGATACCAGTACCAGAGTTCCTCCAGTCCTTCCAGCAGAAGTTGCACATGCAATCAAGAACATGAAGCGGGGAAAAGCTCCAGGAGAAGATGGAATTACTGTAGACATCATACAAGAAGCAAGTGGAGAAATTGAAACAGTACTCGCCCAAATTTTCACTCGATGCCTTAATGAAGGAAAGATTCCTGAGGATTGGAACACCGCTACAATGATCCTGCTACATAAGAAAGGTGACATTGAGGATCTCGGAAACTACAGACCTATCAGCCTCCTATCAGTAGTTTATAAAATCTTCACTAAAGTTCTTTCACACCGCTTAAAGGTAACACTGGACATGGCTCAACCGAGAGAACAAGCTGGATTCAGGAGTGGCTACAGCACAATAGATCATATCCACGTACTGAGAGAACTAATTGAAAGAGCGAGGGAATATGAACTTCCATTGTGCATGGCTTTTATCGATTATGAAAAAGCCTTTGATTCGGTGAAACCATCAGCAGTTACAATGGCTCTGAAAACCTGCGGTATTGAAGATGCATACATTAATATTATTAATAACATCTATGAAAATGCAAGTGCAAAGATTCGGCTGTTTGAAAATACAACACACATAAAAATTGGAAAGGGAGTGAGACAAGGTGACACCATATCTCCGAAGCTCTTTAATGCCACATTGGAGGGTGTTTTTCAATCGCTGAGCTGGGAAAACAAAGGGATAAAGATTAATGGAGATTATCTAACCCACCTTCGTTTTGCTGATGACGTAGTCATTTTTGCAACTACCCCATCAGAGCTGCAGAGTATGATCCAGGAACTTGCTGACAAGAGTAAAGAAGTGGGATTAAAAATGAACTTTCAGAAGACAAAAGTGATGTTCAATGCTTTTACAAGAAATGAAGATTTATTGATTGATGGAGAAAAGCTGGAGATAACAGACACGTACGTTTATCTTGGACAGCAGATATCAAGTGAGGGTCACATTGATGAAGAAATTAATCGGCGTACAAAACTTGCCTGGAGAGCTTTTGGAAGAAACAGCATAATTTTCAAGAGCAATATGCCATTATGTCTTAAAAAAGTGTTTGATCAATGCATCCTTCCAGTGCTTACGTATGGTGCAGAGACGTGGACCTTAACTAAAAGAGATATACAAAGACTGCAGAAAACTCAAAGAAGCATGGAGAGGTGCATGCTTCGTGTAACCAGGAGAGATAAGAAGAGGAACTCGTGGATCCGAAAAATGACAAGAGTGGAAGACATCATGATCAGAGTTAAATCCCTGAAATGGCAATGGGCTGGACATACTGCCAGAAGGACAGATCATCGATGGACAGCCGAAATTTTAGATTGGATTCCAAGGGACAGGAAAAGACCCAGAAGAAGACCACATGGGAGATGGGTGGATGAAATTCGAAAGTATGCAGGGGTGACATGGAGGAGACTGGCACAAGACAGACCGTTGTGGAGGAAACTTGGGGAGACCTTCGTCCAGCAGTGGATTGATAATGGTTGACAATGATGATGATGATATATATATATATATATATTTAATGTTTTCTGTATATTTTGCATGAAAAATATCTTTTTATGTGCAAAACTTTAAATGATAATTTCATTTTACCTGTTTTTACTCCCCTTCCCTACATGTATTATTGATTTTCCTATGCTCTTTGCATCTTAGTTTACTTCTTGAAAGAAATTTTATATGTAAGTTATTGCATAATATAAATAGTTCATTGAGGATTATTCTAGAAATTTTAAGTTCACATAGTGAAATGCCTGCTGCTGCAGAAAATTTGCTATAATGATTGGCCATCAATCTCCATGATGATGGATTTTCAACTTTTTATCTTAAATGCATTATCTCAATACAATATTATCATTAAAGTGGGATAGAAATGGTTTTAAACTTGCTTTCATGGGCATGATAATTTATTAATTAGATATTTTTCTGTTATGAAAGCAGCATAAGATTTGTAAGATATTTTGTTGGTTATTTGCAATTCTAAGTTTCATATTAACTGATTTAAATTATATAAAGAAAGAGAAACTAATAACAGGATGCATAATAACTTTCCATATATATATTTTGTGATGGTGTGTAAAATGAAACCTTTAACCATTGCTATTTTGTTCTTTAATGATATGCATTTTTCTTTTCCAGTTGGATGTCGAAGCGATGAAAACTGTCCCTTGGATGAAGGCTGCTACAATTCTCAATGTCAGCGTGTCTGCTCTTTACCCAGAGCTTGTGCTCAGAATGCCAGATGTGAGGCTCTGAATCACAGGCCAGAATGCTCATGTCTGCCTGGATTCACTGGCAACCCACAAATTGAATGCACAACAAGTAAGCTGAACTCACATATACCTGTCAGAATTTAGAAGCAATTTTTGTTTCTTAATTATTTTGCTCATCTTTTTAAAGATAAGTGCTACAAGAATATGTTGTGAAATGAATTTGAAAGTGAGAATATGTTTCAGTAAGTTTTGTTTTGACATTGTTCCTATGGCAGAGTGCATCTTGGTTTCAAATTTTATACTACAGTATGCATTTTAAATATGAATTTTTTCCCCAATGTAGTTGGTCCTGAATGCCGAAGAGATGTTGATTGCAATCGTGGCCAAGTGTGTCTTGGAGGAAAATGCACTGGTAAGTGAAAAAGTATTTGTGTCTTTTCTAATGCATATTTATTAATTTGTTTTAATGTTGAATTAAAAATTGAAAAGAATTCTTTGTTTGTTATTACTTCTAAATTTAAAGAGATTTTTTACTTGAAAGAAAGCTTACAAGCCATCCCAGTGGTGCAGTGATCTAAGTGTAAGCTTCTGACCATTTGTCTGAGATGGGTCCAGGTTCGAATCCTGGTGAGACATGGATTTTGTGTTTGTCTTACAATACTGGCTGTCTCCCTTCCCTGGAAACAGTGACCCTAAACTAGGGACAGGTAACTGATTACAGGCCATTGAGTTGCTCACAATGGTCCCTAAACCCTCAAACAAACAAAAAACAAAAAAGCTTACACTATGATCAGTCTCACTATTACATGGCCTGTTCTGTTGTCTAATAAGTAAAATGTTATAAATCTGCATATTTTTTAGTGTCAAGAAAGAAGGTTAATCCAATAGTGCCTATTAAATAAAGAAATGTGATAAAAATACTTAATGTGTCTTTACTCAGAGAAATAATGTACAAATAGCATGTAAGGACAAAACTTGCTGTTATAATGACAGTTATTTTTACCACATTTTAGACTTTTAGGTATCAAAATAGTAACAAATTTCCTGTTGTAATGTATGTATATAAAAAAACTTAATAAAGAACACTTTTCCAAATGCACAATGTAAGAATTTTAAGCATGTGTCTTTTGTGTCTTATCTTGCATTTGTTATGAAGAAGCATTTCTTAACATAGTAAGAGGGCCTTGTGAAACAGCTATGACCATTTTTTATGTTTTATTAATAATGTGTCAGCATTGTGCACATTGAAAAATTTGACTATTCTCAATATAATGCATAACTGGAAGATGGCAAATAAAAAACAACTTACAATTGAAAATGATTTGTAAACTGTATGCTTACACCCATCATATCAGAATAATATGACCATCCCTGGAATCAGAGTTAACTGCTCAGGCACTTCACAGTGCGCCCGTGACAAGGTCAACCACGCGGAGATATAAGCAGCCGGCGAGGACAGATGAGCCATAGTGCATAATGTGAGCACAATGGGCAGAGGTAGTGATTTGACGAAAGTTCATCGGCTACCGCGCCCAAGGGTGGAAGCATCTCAGAAACAGCAGACTTCGTGGGCTGTTTGTGAAGTGCTGTAGTGAGGGTGTACCAAGAATGGACCACTGGTACACAGAGTACCTCCCCATATCATAACTGTGGAACGCCAAAGTCCATCGACCCCAGAGGAGAACGTTGCCTCCATCGACTGGTTAAGGGCAATCGGTGCGCAACTATGTAACAATTGACCTTGCAAATAAACGCTGGGGCACCCAGTTACATGTCCCTGATGACAGTAGAGTGAACCCTGTTATGCATGGGTCTCTGGAGTTGATGTTGCATCAAGGTGCCCATATTAACCCAGGTCCATCGGCAACGACGCCTGGAGTTCACATGTGACTACAATCATTGGACCGTGGAAAAGGTTGTCTTCTCTGATGAATCAAGGTTTCTACTTCATAGAAGTGATGGGCAGTAGCGGTTTAGGCATCAGACACATGAACCAACAGCTGTTGGTCAAATACAAGCCGGTGTTGGCAGTGTGCATGTCTGGGGAATATTTTCCTGCTATGACCTGGGACTGCTAGTACCACTGGATGGGTCCCTGAACACCAATGGCTACCTGCCTATCCTTGCTGACCATATGCATCCCGTCATGTTGGACATTTACCCTGGTGGTGATAGTTTCTACCAACAGGACAATGTGCCATGCCACATCGCTAAGAGGGTACGCGACTGGTCCCAGGAACACGACAGTGATATCTCTGTTCTCTCTTGGCTGGCAAAATCACCCAACCTGAATCCCATAGAGCCCTTGTGGGACTGTTTGGATCAACAGGTTCAATGTGCCGATCCACAACCACGTCACCTCCAGGACCTCCGTGTTCTGCTGTAGTCCGAATGGGCATGTGTACCTCGGGTAACCTTCCAGGGCCTCATTGCATCCATGCCACATCATCTCACTGCTGTCATAGGCCAAGGGTGGTTATTCCCATTATTAGGTAGGTGGTCATATTATTCTGATACAACTGTGTATGCTGTTGAAGTTCAAGTTATTTCATTCTTGTGGAATCAAAGACACGTAGGTTAAATAAGTTTTTATATACACCATTACTCAATATGTGCCACTTACAAATTCAAAATAACAAATATATTTGTAAAATATCATACAGAATAAGAAGCATATATTTCACTGGTGTATCTGTAAAATATTTGTTTAAAAAATTAAGACAAAGTATAATTTTTACTCTTATAATTATTAACTGTTATTGAAATTCCATACTTAAAAAAAACATATTTTCTAAAATTCAGATAAATTTTTCCTATGTATACAATACTGGTGTGTGTATCTGTTTTAGAGTGTGATACATATTTAAAAAAATTCCAGCATGCTGTAATTGAGTTTTGAGATAAAATACTATTTCTAATTTCTAACAAAAATATTTTCTATGTTTCTCTCTAATTTTAGTTGTACCTGGTTGCACATCTGATAATGATTGTAGTCAAGGCCAAATTTGTGAGAACACCAAATGCATATGTAAGTAATAAATGAAACCCTCACATTGTTTTTTATTTTTTTCCATTTTAAATAACTGATCCTTTTAAACATGTGTTAAATTGTTTACTAATATAATAATATTTTGTTCAAAATCTGCAAATTTATTAATATTATTCTTACACTGAGTTTGAAGTCAGTGATCTGCTAATCTTAGTATGATGATGATCTTTTGACATGTAACTGTATCTACTCCAGAGGTCATGTTCCTTTTTTGTTAGTTCATATGTGATGTAGTTTTTATCCTCTCCTTTTGATGACATCAGTAGCTTCTAAATGGGAGGAAAAATGATTCTAATAATCCCAAGATATTTCCATGCAAGGCATTAAACTATTAAAAGAAGATAACGCTGTTGAATATGGCAACTTTATTTCTAGAGTTTAATGATTTGCTCACATAACTGTTATTTTGCTTCATGGAAGCATTTTTATTTTTATAACACAAATGTGCAGATTTCTGTTTAATAGGTGTAAAACAGTACAAATTAAAAACTAGATTGCTAGCTTTCACCGCCGAAGATGAGCAGCTTCATCAGGCTAATGTTTACAATGTCTAGTACAGAATCATACTGCTTTTATTATTCATTGCAATTATTTTATTTATTCATTTCATCATTTCTGAAAACCGGAAAATTTATTGTATTTTTTTACTAAAATTTTTGAATTTATTTTAGACTAATTTTCAACATGAGTATCATTTCTTCATCAGATCTTAAGGTGATAAAGATATCAGATAAAAGACCAAAACAAGAACTGGTATTTTACTTTGAGAATTAGTGTAAAATAAATTTTAAAAGCTCTTGTAAAATCTCATAAAAAGCTTTTCTGTAATCATTGATGTTTGAAACATTAGAGTAGTCATGGGATCTTTCATCTCTAAAATTATTTCTGTTGCTTTGCGAGAATGTTTTTATCTATCAGGACTTTTACTCTTCATGTGTTAAATATCCTGCACAAAACCAAGTTCTGAATTGTCATTTAAGTATTGTTTGATATTATTTAAATGCTTTATATCATTGAAATGCTACATTAACTTCTTAACAATGACCAATTTGTATAATTCAGTAAATATCCCATTTTTTATTTGCTACTGGTCACATAACTTGAAAGCATTTCAGCTCTAACAAGACTTCCATTAAGTTCTGCATCATATATTAAAAAGTTTCTTTTTGCATGATGTTCAGCAGTTATATTTTTAATTTATTTTGAAGAATTTAATGTTTCTTGAGCTAATCTCTTGGAAAATTAAAAAAAAACAACATATTATTACTATTTTCTAATATTTCCCACAAAATTTTGTAAGGTTTAATTTCGTAACTGGCTGTCAGTATAGCTCATAGCTTTTCAGTAGGGATCTTATTGCTAATGTAAATGGTAACTTCAGTTTTCTTACAAAGACACTTATGCATGCACTAATTTTTTATTTACCCTTTACTTTTTTATTAGGTACTGTACACAGGCTCCATTATCTTTTAAACCAGCAGGAATGAATTAGATTTGTGTGCATCCATATGAATTAAGGTGTACTTCTCTAGATCATGAATCTCCTAATCAGTTGTACCAGTAATTAATTTTTTCTAGAAAATCCCCTAAAATATGCAGTTTTAATGCTAAATTATCAATACTGCCACATTAGTTAAGTTCTTGGAGTCCTGTGAATTATATCAGCTTTCTTTATTCTTCAGTCTTGATATTTATTTTTGCGTTTTGATATTTATTTTTGCTTATTTTCATTATTAGGAGAAAGAGCTGTCTAACATTTTAAAAAATGCTATTTATCGTGCATGTACTTAGGAAAGCTATGGTCTGTGGATACCCATATGAGGTATAATATCTGCATTATGAATTAATTTACTTTTGATATTTCATTCCTGTTTTTTTTATTTTCCTTAAATTTAGATTGTGGCTTCATAATTCATAATATATACTGATTTCATTGTCCCGTTCCGCCAATCTGTCTTGGCTCCACGGGGACTTGTTGAGCACCTTGGATGTTATTTTGAAATGTTGCGACAATTATCCTGCCTTGAGACGCGGTTCGGACCCTGGCCACCCCAATGGCCCAGAGACCAGCCCGTGGTGACGTGCTGGCAGGCGACCTAGAATACCTTGTCTGGGTTCCCGCTCTGTCTGGCGGGATAGGTCGTTTCTTTACTTTTTCGCTGACTGGAAGATTCCTTGCCCTCGAACTTTTTTTTTTTTTTTTTTGGGGAATAATTTCCCTTTATTTTCTTTTTTCAAACACCTACACACATGTATACACTGTCCTCATGCTTAGGACTTACAACATCAAGAGATAGCAAAATTTATTTACAGAATATTTACAATGGTGGTTTCTTCGTCTGCTTTCCCACAGACTTCTACCCTCATTCATCTTCCGATTCGCTTTCGGTGTGCACGTTCACCTCCTGCGTTTCGGTCCCCGTTTGATTGGGGAAGATGGTATGTTGCTGGAGGGTTAGCCTTTCAACCAAGGCTATTATCCCCCTCCTGTTAACGGAAGATTGGATGAGCAGATCCAATCTTCGCGTTCTTTGCACACCTGGGATCAGTGTGTTTCTCCATTCGGCGAAGCCACTGCATTCTAGTACGCAGTGTTCTATGCTTGCCGTTCTCTTTCCACAGGGACAAGTGCAGTTCCTGATGGCAAATCTGCCTAGGTATTCAGGGCTGATGCCATGGCCACTGAGTACTTGATTCAGGAACTTATTTGTCTGTGCTCGTTTGGTCGAGACTTTCGGAAACACTCTGTGTGTCTTCCGCCCTGTCTCTCCCGTGTCCCATCTGACCTGCCATTCGGTCATGGTCCGACGTGCTAGTGCTGCGCGAATGCACCTTCGCGGCGTTCTGCATTGCACGTCGACCGTCTCTTTCAGCGTGGCTGCCTTCGCCAGCTGATCTGCCCTTTCGTTTCCTAGGGTTCCGACATGGCTTCGTACCCAGTGGAAACTAACTGCCCCATCTCCCTCTGCCCTCAAGAGGGTTTTGATCCTCTGGACGATGGGGTTTCTTCCCCTGAATCTACTCAGAGCCTGCAGTGCTGCCTCACTGTCCGAGTAGAGTTTTATTCTTTCGTCACTACGCCTGGGGAGTGCCCAGGTGAGTGCCATCTCTATCGCCAGAAGTTCAGCCTGAAAGACCGAAGCATTCTGCGATAATTTCACGCTTCCTGCAGTGGCTTCGTTCCCGTCCGAGAACGCACAGAAGCCTGCCCCCACTTGTCCCTTCAACTTTGAGCCGTCCGTGAACAGCTCATGCCCAACTCCCGTGGGTTTCTCCTTGTCCCACGGTGGGCAAATTTCCTCGGCAGGGTGGATCTGCCAGTCCACACTTTCCATCTCCATGTCGGAGGCTCGATGCGGCGCACCGAGAAGGTAGGCGTCCTCGCCTGACCTTAGGCAGTGCATTGCTGCCTCCCTTTCCACTACTAGGTCTGCCGGCTCGCACCCCGCCAGCACTTGGAGTGCTAGGGTTGACGTTGTGCGAAAACAACCGGTTATCCCCAGTAGGGCCAACCTTTGGATTTGGTTTATCCCCGTCTTCATTCTGACTGTGGGGTTCCACCATGCCCCACTTGCATACGTCAGAATTCTTTCAATTCCTCTCTGATAGATGGCCTTCTTGGTTTTGCCCGTTAACCTCATGCCATTCAATCTATTGAGAATCATCGTGCACCTTGTTCTAAGGTGCCTCAGGTGTGGCAGCCCTGATAGACTCTGATCCAGGACCACACCCAAGTATTTCATTTCACGCACCGCCTTGATAGTGCACCCTTGGAATCTGCACTGGGGTGGTGTTTTCATTACTCCTCTCTTAGCTATTGCTAGCAGAGTGGTCTTCTCAGGAGCGAAGCACAGTTTGCTTTCTCTGCTCCAATTTTCTAGCACATCCAAGGCCCTATGTGCTTCTCTTTCGATCACGTGTCTCCCTGAGGCGGAGACCACGAGAACGAAATCGTCCGCATAGGCTTGAATCTCCACTGCGGGCCCCAGGTCTAGGTTCAGTGCTGAATCAGCAACTATATTCCACCAGAGCGGCCCGGAGTTGGATCCTTGCGGACACCCTCTATGGTACGAACGCGAGGATTGCCCATTCCCCGCTTCGAACTCGACTCTTCTATCAGACAGGTAGCTGCTGATCAGTTTGAACAGGTTCCTTGGACAGCCAAGTTCTTTAAGTCTGGTTAAAACCATTGGCCACCAGACACTGTTGAATGCCCCCTCACGTCTAGTGAGATGAAGCAGGTATGGAGCCCCTCCGCTTTGTTCCTCTCTGCCCTCTCTCGGAGGCTGCGAATTGCCTGCGTTGCGCAACGCCCCGGAAGGAAACCAAATTGGTTCCTGTTTAGCTTTCCCTGCTCCATGAGGAAGCTAAGCGCTCTGTTCGTTATGAGCTTGTCCAGCACCTTGCTCCACGCCGAGAGGAGACAGATGGGCCTATAGGCTGCGGGGTCATTTTTGTTCTTTCCGGTCTTGTTGAAAAGAACTAGCACCGCTGTTTTCCACAAGTCTGGGAAGATTCCCCTCCCGAGGCATTCGTTTAGGAGCGCCACAAAATACCCGGGATTTGCATAGTAGATTTCTCTGACTATGCTGAGGTCGAACCCATCCTTGCCTGGTGCTTTGCCCGTATTTAGACTGGAGAGGGCATTCTCCACTTCGTCTCTCGTGAAGGGGGGTCCTCACCAGTGTCCGGCGGGATCCGACTTTCTTCCCTTATTTCTTTTTGTTGAGGGGAGTCCCCTTCTCCCTCGTCTCCTTGGAAGTGGTAATCCAAGAGACTTTCTACGGTACTATCAAGAGTCTTTGATAGGCTACCGTCTGCCCTTTCTACCGCTGCTAGTTTTAGCGGTTCGGTTATGGATCCCCTCGAGATCTTATAGGGGATCCCGAAAGGGTCAGCCGGAGTTTGAAACTCACACAGTTTTCTCCAGTAGGAGATTTTCGAGAGATTCAGTTCTCTCCTGTATGCTGAACGAGCCTTTTTATGCACTTCTGTGCACTCCCTGTCTTGCGGAGTAGCTTTTGCTCTTTGCAGAGCTTTCCTACTCCGCCTAGCTCTCGCCCTAAGAGCTTTTAGTTTCTCCGACCACCAGGGGTGGGGGTCCTTGGCTCCCCTTTTATTTCCCCTACTACTCTCGCATAGCGTTGTTATTTGACTGGTAAGTTCTTCAAAGAGGGAGTTGAGGTCCGACACTTCTGCGGCCTCTTCTTCCCTCCTACCTCCCAACAAGGTAGTTAACTTGGCTTTAAAAGCCCACCAGTCTAGATTCTTCATTAAGAATCTTTTCATAATTCATAATATAATACAATACAATACAGTGCATGTCACTTCATTTTTCCAAGTTTTTTTTTTTTTTTTTTTTTTTTGTGAAACATACGTAAATATTTATTCTTCTTTACAGTTGGTTGTAGAAGTCATAGTGATTGTGGATTTACTCAGGAATGTTATGAAACTCAATGTCAAAGTCCATGTAGGCCTGGAAGATGTGGTATCAATGCTGAGTGTAGAGCTATCAGTCATGCTGCTGTGTGTCGCTGCCCCCTGACCATACTGGTGATCCAAAGATCTTGTGCAGACAAAGTGAGTCAGACAGTTTTCATGATTTATGCTATTATACTAATTAAATGACAGTTTTAAGTACAAAACTTTATGCATATTAATTCTTCATTATGATTTCAATGGAAATCATGCACTTCTTGTTAATATGTGTTTCTTGCAAAACAAATTGCATTGCAATCAACAAAACTGTATGTATATTTATGCTATATTGTGATTTCAGTGGAAATCATATATTTCTTGCTGATCTGTATTTTGTCTGAAGGAAATGGCAACTGAAGTAATTAAATGCAGTTATGGGGGTTTTTAGATGTTATAATGATGTTACTTAATTTGTCATATTTTTGAGCTATTACCTATTACTCTGATGACATAGACCTGTGATGAGCTGGACTATAGCTCAAAAAATGTCACTAATTAAGGGACATCATTTAAATTCTAAATATCTTAAAACTTCATTTAATTCTGTCAGTTGTGGAATTTAGAGGCCCCAAGTCATCATTTATCATCAGGAGAAAATGGCAATTCTTTTCAGACCAAAATACAAATATTTTAAATTATAACTTTAAAAACTGACATTTTTTTCTCTAAATGTATGGAAATTAATGTCATACCTCGTGTCAAAGCTGATTAATCAAAATTTGAAGTGAAAGGAGGTTACAATTTCTGTCTACTCCAACAATTACTTTTCTTGGCTTTCTGCCTCATGAAAAAAATATTGCCAACAGTATGTTAAAAAAGTCATCAAGTTATGAAAGCCCAAAATGTCATTCAGGTTGGTTTAAAGAAGTAGTGTATTAAATTTAAATATCATAATTTAAAATTCTTCTGTATCACAGAATTTTTTAAATTATGGTATTGAAATTTAATACACTACTTCTTTAAACCAACCTTAGTCACACTTTTGAATATTTCCAAGGTTCAAACAACGTATTGCCCATTTTATTTAGTCTTTGACCTAATCAGTTGAGAACCCAAAGCATTTACTGCTTTTAATGCAAAATTTCATTGGAAGTTCCAAACAATTAAATGTGTGTGAAGGAATATCTGTTATGAGATAAAGAACTAGTCTCAGTGTGAAATAATTTTGTAACTGACCTAATCAGTTGAGAACCCAAAACATTTATTGGTTTTAATGCAAAATTTTATTGGAAGTTCTAAACAATTAAATGTGTGAAGCAATATCTGTCATGAGATAATTTTGTTAATGTGTGAGGGAATCTCAGTGTGAAATAATTTTGTAACCTGAACATTAACATTTTTCTCAAAAATGTTCTTGTTTCACTGCAAATTTTTATTTCTATTTGGAATTCATGTTTTTTACCTTGAAATAGATATTTTGTTTAAGCTCATTAGTCTGCAGTGTAACATGGTGTTTCCTCACATTATTATGAAACAAATACTGTGGCATAATTTGACTTCAGAAAAGATATCACAACAACACTTTTTATTATTTAGTGTAATAAATTCCCGGACACTGAAGGGTTTGAAGAATTTTTTATCAGAATTTATCAGCTTAATCAAATGAGAAATTAAATATGTGTTGTACATATGTTTAGTTGCTAAAACTTTTTTTATCAGTGTTCATGACATAGATGTGGTATACATCATTTTTTGTTGATATGAAAAAATGACTGAAACTGCATTTTTTTTGTTGTTCTGTTCTTTTAGTCCAACTGGAATGCCGTGTTGATACTGATTGTGAACTTGGTAAAATCTGTGTCAGCAATCGCTGCCTTGGTAAGTAATTGTGATTCATAATTTTGACTGCATTGAATATGGCTATAAATTTATTATAGGTAAATATTATCATTTATTTTTTGACAAGAACTATATATATATCACCATCATCATCATCATTGTCAACCATTATCAATCCACTGCTGGACGAAGGTCTCCCCAAGTTTCTTCCACAACGGTCTGTCTTGTGCCAGACTCCTCCATGTTACTTCAGCATACTTTCGAATTTCATCCACCCATCTCACATGTGGTCTTCTTCTGGGTCTTTTCCTGTCCCTTGGAATCGAGTCTAAAATTTCAGCTGTTCATCGATGGTCTGTCCTTCTGGCAATATGTCCAGCCCATTGCCACTTCAGGGATTTTACTCTGATCATGATGTCTTCCACTCTTGTCATTTTTCTGATCCACGAGTTCCTCTTAAGTATCTCCTGGTTACACCAAGTATGCATCTCTCCATGCTTCTTTGAGTTGTCTGCAGTCTTTGTATGTCTCTTTTAAAGGTCCACGTCTCTGCACCATACGTAAGCACTGAAAGGATGCATTGATCAAACACTTTTCTTTTAAGACATAATGGCATATTGCTCTTGAAAATTATACTGTTTCTTCCAAAAGCTCTCCAGGCAAGTTTTATATGCCGATTAATTTCTTCATCAATGTGACCTTCACTTGATATCTGCTGTCCAAGACAAATGTAGGTATTGGTTGCCTCCAGCTTTTCCCCATCAATCGATAAATCTTCATTTCTTGTAAAAACATTGTACATCACTTTCTGTCTTCTGAAAGTTCATTTTTAATCCCACTTCTTTACTCTTGTCAGCAAGTTCCTGGATCATACTCTGTAGCTCTGATGGGGTAGTTGCAAAAATGATTACGTCATCAGCAAAATGAAGGTGAGTTAGATGATCTCCATTAATCTTTATCCCTTTGTTTTCCCAGTTCAGTGATTGAAAGACATTTTCCAATGTGGCATTAAAGAGTTTGGGATATATAGTGTCACTTTGTCTCACTCCCTTTCCTGTTTTTATGGATGCTGTATTCTCAAATAGCCGAATCTTTGCACTTGCATTTTCATAGATGTTATTAATAATATTAATGTATGCATCTTCAATACCGCAGGATTTTAAAGCCATTGTAACTGCTGATGATTTCACCAAATCAAAGGCTTTTTCATAATCAATAAAAGCCATGCATAATGGAAGTTCATATTCCCTCGCTCTTTCAATTAGTTCTCTCAGTACGTGGACTCCATAAACAAAATCGCCCCTTAGTTTCTTTGTATGAGTCTCCTATCCACCCACTTGAAAAAAAGCCCTTGCAAAATTTCTCTCCCCATCCTAAATCATTCTCAGTTTTCAATTAACTGCCCTCTACAAGCTGTTAATCTTATGAAATCCTTCAGTTCCCAAGGCAAGTCGTTTATAATGGCCTCCTTGGATGTTGTGTCACTATACCTCAGTATCCCCTTTCAAGAGGCACACATCATTTGTCAAATTATATACTCATAACCCACCTCTCCCACCTTTGGAAATAGAGGCTGTCCTTTCAGCTTTAAAACTCATTGCATCCAGGTCATATTTTAAATACAACAATGTTATTTTTCAGCAGAAAGAAGGTGCCACTATGGGCTCACCCCTCTCCGTGATTCTCACCGAGGTTGTCATGCAAACCCTCCCTGGAGAAATCCTCCATGAGGTACTTGGCGTATGTTTGCTCAAACCCCTTCTCTACACCCGCTATGTGGATGATGTTCTTGTCTTTTGGCCACATCCACATTCCGACCTGCTGCATTTTCTCAGTATGCTAAACTCCAAATATCGATCCATAAACCTCACTTTGGAATTGGAAAATAACTTAAAACTCCCGTTCTTAGACTTACTCATAGAACGGGACCCCCAAAACTTCACTTTAAAATACTCAGTGTACCGTAAATCCACATCCCACCCAATTATAGCCCCATACAACTCAGCGTAGCCTTTATCTGTTAAGCTGGCTTCCCTGCGCTACCTGGTACGACGGCCATTTACGCATTTATCATCTGTACGCCGACGGCGTATCGAACTTCAATGAATCTTTGCGAATTCGGGTACCCGAAAGACCTGGTACACACCATTCTCCGCAGGCATCGACGACTTGCGTTTACCGCATTAGAATGAACCCTTACCAAGTACGTAGGATCCATGAGCTATTTTCCCGGCTGCACCAGCATTTTAAAACATGCATGTGCCAGGTTTAATATAAACTTTGGTTTACAAACACGCAATTTGTACACTCTAATTAAACGTGACAGGGATCCCGTTGAAACCAAACACAGGTACGGCATCTACCTCATCCCCTGAGAGCTTTAAACCCTAATGAAATAGATCAAGTGTACATAGGCTCAACCCTACCTAATTTAAAAACCTGTTTGCTTGAACACTCACACGATGTCAGAACAGGCTCACATTCGACAGCCCTAGCCCGATTGGTACAGTAGCTAGCGTCACACATAGACCATTATGAAATGAAGTTAAAATCCTCATTACACACATACACACAGCACCAAAAGCATGACTCTCTTTGCAGAAAGCTTGTATATCCACCATTATAGAGGTGTTTGCTGTAATGACGATATACCCTCTCTCCTCCCACGAACATGGACTACCCTACTTGAACATTTGCGGAAATAATAATTACAGCGGAATTATTAATACTTGTGTAACATCATTTTGACTCTCCTCGTTCGCAGTGCTGTTACTTGTCTCTCTCTATGTTCACAACTTTCATGAGCATGCGCTCCACCCATTTTTGGGTCATCCAAAATCCCTATATATGTTGCGTGTCGATGTACTCTGATGCCATTGGGTGGGTGACCTGATAAAGATCACTAGTGTGATCGAAAGATCTAGTGTTTTTACCTATCTCATGTTTTAACTTGTAAATATCGTTTTTAATTTAATTAAATGTGTAAGTGCTCTTCCTCATTTCGTCAAAGGTGGTTATTGAACAAGTTGCATATCATGTTTGCTGCCCCGGTGGCGCAGTGGTCTAAGCGATGGCCTCTGATCATTCGTCCGAAAAGGGTCCAGGTTCGAATCCCGGTGAGGCATGGATGTTGTGTTTGTCTTACGGCACTGGCTCTCTCCCTTCCCTGGAACCAGTGACCCTAAATTAGTGACGGGAGACTGTTTATAGCCCATTGAGTTGCTCACGGTAGTCGTTAAACCTTCAATCAAAAAAAATATATATATATATATAAAATATCATGTTATGTATGGCAGATGTCTACTCCCATACGAATATCTCTTGTAACATGCAATTCATCTACAGTCTGTTGGACCTATGTTATCTGCAAATAATATAAGGTGTATTATGTATTATATATTAAGATATTATATAAATATGTCAATTATGTTTGATACACAAATAATATTTTATCAGTGGTGCCCATATGAGTACTTTCAGGGGGGGGGGGTAAGAAAACTCCTTACCTCCTTCAAGGCTGTCAAACATTTTAGTATATTTACAAGATACTAAAATACAACAAAAATAAAGAAGTTTGATAATTGCAATCAATCATTAATATCTTACTTATTATTTTTAAAAATGTTTTAAAAAAAGGTTTAGTCTATTTTAGTGTTTTTAAATTTATCAAAAAGTTGGCTATACCAACGGCTGTGCGGGGCTCGAGCCCCCCCCCCCCCCCATGGGTGCTCTTGTATGTTATAAAGTTATGATAGATCACTCCTGTTAATGAAGCAATGAATTACTGCTCCTAATTTGTAACTTGTTTATTTTAAATAGGAAAACAGTAACTTATTTCTTTCATGACCTCTAATTTTTCATAGAGGGATGTCGTTATAATGATCATTGCCCTGATGACAAAGCCTGCATTCAAGGGCGATGTGAAACTCCTTGTCGACCTGGTGCCTGTGGTTTCAAAGCCTTATGCCGTGCAGCAAACCATCAAGCTGAATGTACATGCCCTGCTGATCACAGTGGTAACCCAAAAACACAGTGCAAGCCTGAATTAAGAGTACAGTGTGTACATAATGCTGACTGTAGTCATAACGAAGTATGTGAAAATGATTTCTGTGTTGGTAAGTATACATTCCCAAACATTTCCTAGTCCAATGATTATTTAATAGTCTGGTACTTGTCTGACTTTGTATGCTAATGCACTAACCATAATGAAATGCATGTTCCTTTGATCTTGATTTCTCTGGGGAGAGGCTCACAAGAGGATTTGCACTTGACAAGTCCTATTTGGGAGTTTTTCTGCATGGATATATCTCTAAGTTTTTATTTTATTTTTTATAATTTGATTTTACTTTTACTTTTTTTTAGGTCTCCCTGTCTTCTAAATTTCAGGGAGCTAATTTATTTTCCTTTAAATTTTAATTAGCATCAAGTGCATTGAGTTTATTAAACTCAATAATATCAGTTTCTTATGTTTAGAAGTTAAATACAATATTTTCAGGCAAATTCTGAAAAGCAAACATCAGTTAAATGGATTTACCATAAATTTTGAAGTCTCTCATTTAACAAAAAAATGTATTACCTCAGAAAATCACCTCTTGAAACTGAAACATGATGCTGATATTACTTCTATTTTTTTTAAAATCATTAGTTTAAAACCTTTTTTAAAGGAAACCAAAAAAAAATTAAAATTATATTCTTTATTCTTAAAAAACATGTTAAACATCTATGGAACTTTGTCACATGTAAAGCTACCCAATATATGAAAGAATATTTTATATACATTCAGTTTGTTGTGTTTGACATAGGTCAAAGAGCATTAAACTCAGAAAACTTAGAAGGACCAATTTTCAAATAAAAGTTTAAAAGTTGCGATTTTGAAAGCACTTTTGACCATAACTCTGGTCATTATCAAGCATTCTTTTTTTTAGGACATGGTTAAATGATATTATTCAATAAGGCAAATCACAGCATTTTAGACTTTTGTGCTGCCACCTAGTGGGATATCCAGAATTCAATTTTTATTACAAATCACATTTGTAGAAGTTCTATCTCTTATGTTTTAAACAAGTTGATTGATTATATGTTGTTTTTATTATCATTGATCATTTCTTTAAAGTAACTTTCATTTTTATGAGTAGTTTCTTTAGGGTTGCAATGGATGTTGGAACATTTATATTACATAATGGAGGTTAACTTGATATGTGTTTTGTTATATGTGAGTTTTCAAAATTCAAAACCAGTCCATTTAACTTATATTTGTTATTTGGATTTTGCCTGATGATAGTGAATTTATTTTAGCTTCATTTTTTGGGCTTAGTTTGTTTTTCATCTTGAAATTCAGAAAATCTGAACTGCCTTTGTTATTTTTACTTTTGGATTAACTTTCATTAGCCAACTTTGTTAATTTCAAAACCAATTTATCTACTCAATATGTGTTAGGAATTCTTGTATTTTGTGGCCTATGGTGTGATAAAGTTTTCTACCTTGTTATGGTCCTTTTTCTGTTTAATGGCTTCAAAAATATTTCATAATTATCTAGTTGATCTTTACTGTTATTCCAGAACTCGGGCCTTGATTTGCCAATTTTATATCTACGCTATGTTGATGATATCTTGATTTTTTGGCAACATACGAAGGATAAACTAGATATGTTTATACAAGTCTTCAATAATACTTACTTACCCAACCATAAAGACAATGCTTGAAGAAAAAGTTAACAAAAATCTTTATTATTTAGACCTTAATTTATTCAGAAGGCATGGTTCCATAGATTACGCTATTTATCGAAAACCATATTTCATGCCTGCATTAATACCATCAGATTCCACACATCCATGGAGATATAAGACAGCTGCATTTCAATATTACATTAACAGAGCTATAACGCATTCCTCTACAGCAGAGTTCGAACTTACAGAAATACAATGGATTAAAAATACAGCTGAACATTTTGGATACAATAAACATTTGATTAATTCAATATATAACAATCTTAAGAATAATCAAAACCAGACGAAACAAAAGAACATATATAAACCTTACATCTCTTTTCCATACTTACCACCATTAAGTAACATATTAAAAAAAGAATGTGTTTTGAATGAAATAAATCTTGTAGAAACCATCATTGATAATGGCTCATTACTAACTTCTGGTACTAACAAAAAATCCATCCTAGATCGATCAGGAGTATATGCCATTCCAACAAAGACAGACGATAATCAACAAGATTCCATTTACATCGGAAGTACAAAAAGACGTATGGTTACGAGATTGAGGGAACATATTCAAGATTGGCAAAAGAAAAGACCAAGAATGGCTCTGATACAACACTGTATGGAAAATCAATCGCAGCCCGACTGGGAGAATATTAGACATTTAACATCACACAGGACTCATAGACAGATCATAACATCGGAAGCAATAGTCATTGAGAAATTCGGAAATAAATGCTGCAACACTAATTCGCCAATTGAATCACCTCATACCTGGTGATATTTGATCGAACAAGAAAACAATCGATTTCAAAAGGCTAATAAACACAGGTTCGAAGATCGCAGGCATGGAATGACAAAAGTAGACCAAGAGGAACACAATGCCATAGATGCTGCCACTAACGGCTTCCGCAGTGATACACAGTTGTCCATGGTCTGCGACGATGAAGGCTGAAGGCAGAGCGATACAAGATATTACATCAGTCTTTCGAGGATTGTCAACGAGGACTTGGTGCCCACATACACCTTAAAGTTTCCACTGAGGAAGGCAAAATTCTTGCCGAAGCATGTTTGGAAGTGTGTTGCGGTGGTGAATTATGTTTGGGTCCATCTTTTATTCCTTTGTGTCCTTTTTATTCATTTGGGTATTTAACTTTCACGTTTTAATCATCATTCTTTGCAAACACCTATACAAGGGTAGAGAATTTTAACTCGAAATAGTGGGATTTTTTTAATCTGTGAATCTTCCGTTCAAGCAGAACTTGGATCTCATCTAAATAACCAAATGTCTGTTCTATCGAGCAGATGCTTTGCCACAGTGACTAAAATGCCGACATAAGATAAGCCTAAATTATTATGAGTAAGTGAAAAAAAAATGTTTACCATTAATGTTCATTTTGTGTTTTCATGTCATTATATGGACCTAACTACTCCACCCGGCATACTTAAACAAAATATATGTGACAAACAGTATTGTCGCTGCTTTTAATAGCAGTTCTACATTAATATCTAGTTTATGTTTGAATGGAATACACAATACACTAGTGCTTAAACTTAAAGGATAATTTATAAATTTGTGCATAATTCCAAATGTTTATGAGGAAATTCAATGAAATTTGGTAAGGAGGTTTATTATTGCATTACTTATGTAACTCAAGCAGAAGAAAATCATAATCTTAGAGTTTATATGTGTTAATATTATAATTTACATGAAAGAACAGTCTATGGAACAATATTTGAAATCTTTCACTTAAGACGTGGTACTTTAATGTGGAATAGGATCACCAATGTCAGCCATGAAGCTCAAGCAATGACTCCTCATGCTCTTTATAAAGAGTATTGATGAGGTATTGAGGGATTAATGAGCACTCCTCAGCAAGAGCTGTTCTGAGTTCTTTAAATGTTCTGGCAGGGGACTGGCAAGCTACAGTGCCCTCCAGTATCCCATACATTCTCAATGGGATTAAGGGCAAGGGATTTGGATGACTACTCCATTTGGAGAATATCTTCCTCTTTGAGAAAATCATCAATCAAATGAGCTTGATGAGGTTGGTCATTATTGCCCATAAGAACAAAATCTGGATCGATGGCTCTCCTGAATGGCCTGACATATGGTTTTAGGATTTTATCTCAGTACCTCATGGCCATAACAGAGCAATTCAGAAAATATGTGAAGGCCTGTGCATGCACCAGTGGCGGTTCTAGACAAAAAATTTGGGAGTGCATAAATTCCTGCATGTGCCTGCAATTAATCAAAATCAATATATAATTTTAGAAAAAGTTATATTTGGGGGGCCTCCCGGCCCAGGCCTAGAACTGCCACTGCTGTACACTCGTTCATCATGATTTTTCATCGGTTATCATGCCACTTCCATCAGAGTAATCCCTTTTTCTGATGTTAGAGGGATTGTTGTGGGCTCCTGATGTTCTCCAAACCAGTGCTTAAGCTCAATCGCATTTCATCTGTGTCACCCGCGGTGCTGAAATCCAAGTGTGATGTTGGTTACTTCACATTAAATGAGCTCGCAGTGTGGCAGTAGTTAGAGGGGTACAAATAACTGGTCTCCTTGCATAAAAGCATTGCTCACAAAGTCTTCTACAAACAATATGCCTTGAAACTCTCATTCCTGAAACTGCTGGGAACTCCGAGTACAATTTCCTAGTGGACATTTTTCTGTTCCGTCTGGCAGTAAGACTCATATAGGGATTATCTGCAACAGTTGGCATTCCAAGATGGTATTGTCCTGGTTAATGATGAACATCCCTGTCTGTCTCCAGAGTCTATACAAGACGTTCTGTGGAACCTTCAGTGCTCTGGAAGCTTCCATCTAGAGCTCACCTGCTTCAGACAATAGCACAACTGTGAATACAAGATGTCTTGATTAATTGAAATAAATAATTTGCAGTACAGATTGATAATAGTGTGCCACATAAAGCAATCACTCTGCACCCGATTTTTCAGCAGCATTGAAGATCTCTAGTTTGGAAGTTAGTGATATAATATGCAAATAGAAGTGGACTGAGACTGAATTTGCCAAGAAATGACCTGGTAAACCTACAAAGCTGACAGAAGATGATTGAAGAGTTCTACAAAAGACTTTCTGCTCAGAACATAAATCAACACTGTCTCAAATCATGCAAATCCTATGTGATATTACTGGGACTGATGTTAGCACCAGTACAGTGGCCAAGATGTTGCACAATATGGGTAACCACTGTTGGGTAGCCATCCACAAGCTGCTTATCCCTTCAACTAATGCCACATGTCGATTAGCTTGGTGTAAGAAACATCAACTGTGGACTATAGATCAATGAAAAATTGTGCTTTAGACTGATGAGTCACAGTACACAGTCTGCCAGTCCACTAGTCATTCCTGGATGTGCTGGCTGCTGAGAAAAATATACCTTCTGGACTGTATTGCCTCGATAGTGAAGTTTGGTGACAGCAGTGTGGTGGTGTGAAGCTATTTTTCATGATTCAGTTTGAGCCTATTAGTCATTTTAGACAAAACCTTGAGTGCTGAGCTCTGTCTAGATGTCCCGGATGATTATGCACTACCACCATTGTAGCAGTACTTTGGGGAAAGCCCATTCCTCTATCAGCAGGACAGTGTGCCATGTCATACTGCTCATATTGTTGCTAATTAATTTGATGATATAGGCATAAAAAAGTTCAACTGGCCAGCGCAGAGTTCTTAACTGACCCCTACAGAAAATCTTTGGTACGATTTGAATCGTCGGCTGTGTGGAAGAAGAGATCGCTTAAAAAACAAAGTTGAACTGGTGGCTGTTTTGAAGGTCAAATGATGGAACACATCAATGAACATTTACAAAAAAAAAATGGTGGAGAGTATTCCATGAAGATCAGAGGCTATCAAGAGGGCCAAAAGTTTTAGCAAACAATATTAAATTTTTTGAAAGCAAAGATTACTTGTAGCCATTCAGGTGTCTGGATATTAATGTTTGGGCAGTTTATATAAAGATAAAAGAAATGAAAAACCTAACATATCCATGGTAAACTTCTGAGGTAACACCTAGGGAAGTATGTAATTAGATATTCCTAAATGTGCCAGGGAGATCACATACTATAAGATGCAGCATATCACAGAGGTGACTTGGAAGAATTCAAAATAGGACCTCTGCTTGTGTTGTTCATTATGCTTTAGAGAAGGCATCACTAGAATTATTTGTGGTTCCATGTCAAAAGTGCATTACTGGATTGTGTAAAGGTGGAACATTAGGAGGAAAATATTTGGAACAAGATCCCATACTAATATTTCAGTTGGCCATTAGCTTTATGGATTTCTTAGTTTATACAACGAGTGATTAAAAGTGTGTCATACAAATGTCATCATAATTCTGCTTTCCAAAAATTCTTCAGTTGAATATTCTGGATGACATTTATTTGAAGAATTTCTGAGGTTGAGAAAACATAATATAACATCTATTTGTTTATGCAGTTTACTTCCTAAACTTTCAGAGTTTTTTTATTTCTAATATAGTTTCTGCCATTGTTACAAAAGTTTTGTAATTTATATTCTTATCATTGTTATTACTAACATATTTCGGTGGTGTATCATATACTTTGATGTAATATTGCTTATTGTCAGTTGTTTATCATTTACTTTTTTCAGAATAAAAAAATACTGTGTGGAAAAGTGGTTCATATAAAATGCTGCCATTAGTAAATGTTACTGAGTTATAATTTTCCATTACAATGTCACCTAATTCTAATTTTTCATTACAAATGTCACCTAATTCTAATTTTTCATTACAAATGTCACCTAATTCTAATTTTTCATTATTTTTAGTTGTTACGGGCTGCAGATCTGATTCCTTCTGCAATGTTGGAGAAATATGTGAAAACAGAAAGTGCATAGGTCAGTAAAAGTTGCTTTTGAATTTTTTTTTTTTTTTTTTTTTGGTGTATGTTTTTGTAAAATAATTAAATAAGGAATTAATTTGAATCTGTTCATTTGTATTTTTACTAATTTATAGGTTTTCATTTCTAATTAGCTCCTTACTTTCTTAAAAACAGTTTGCTTTTTTACTCTATACACTACATCTGTCATCATTTAACAAGCTCAAGTATTTTTCTGAAACAATTAATTTATGTAATAAAATATTATACACCCATAACTATGAATAAAGAACTTCCATATTTAGGTGTAACTTATTATTTATTTTTCTATTAGCCGAGCTTTTGCACCTCAAATACCAGTAGCAGAGGCTATGAAAAACCTGAGGAACTGGGTTAGAAATTCGGGACACTACACAGAAAATGCTGTTAGAAGCATCGAGAGTACAATGAATGTAGTTACTGACTACAACTACTTCACACATAAGAATGAGGTTTATAAACAAATAATAGGAGCACTCATGGGTTTACCCTTGTCAGGGATATTAGCAGAAGCAATTCTAAGACCAATGGAGGACAATATTTAGTACTTTTGACAAAAAGCCGTCCACATGGGTGAGATATGTAGATGATATATTGTTCATTTAGCCTCATTGGCATACCAAACTAGATAAACTTTTGACTAGGCTGAACTCCTTAAATAGCAGCATAAAGTTTGAGATGGAAGTTTAGAAAGAAGGTAAGATAGTGTTCCTAGATGTAATGATAAGTAGAAGAAATGATAAAAAAGTTAACACAGAGGTGTATTACAAGCCCATGGCCGTGAATAATTTCATGAGCCCAAGTTCATACGTCCCATGGTCATACAAGACAGCAGCCTTCCAGACAAGATTTTATAGAGCGTCCTTGGTATGTTCGATTGAATCCCTTCATACGAAAGAAATTAAAAATGTGATGAATGAAGGTTAACAAGGAAGATACAGTCAAAAAACTGTAGAGACGATATTAAAACAAGTAAATAGAGTGAGAGAGAGAAAGGACATAATGCCGATTGATAAGAAACTGAATTTCGTAGGAGCTATGTACCAAGAATCACCTTTTTCTTCAAAAATTTATTGAAGAAATTTCAATGTTATGTTTGGATCCGCACAGCAGGATCAATAAATGACTCATTGTGAAACTATAAAAACTCCCAGGATAGAGGAGAAATATAGGAGAAAGCGGGAATTTACTCAGTACCCTAAACTACCCAGATAGAAATACGAAATCGTATATTGAACTAACAAAACGGTCTATTAAGGTTCGTATACAAGAACACAAAAGGAATTTGAAGAAAGCACAGCCTGTTTCAGCCCTGACAAGAGATATACTGTTTGAAGGGGTGAGACCTGATTGGGATGAAACAAAGTGCGGTGCAACATACACTACGAGATATGAATTGGCTATAAGAGAATCAATTGAAATTCTGTCTACAAAGAATATATGTAATGAGAGTGTATCTTTCGAAATTCCAAATTTATGAGGAAAAAAAATTTAATGTGTAGAAACTTATTATTTATTAACATTTCATCGATTGTATTGAGAAATTTAAAATCAAATATGTGACATCGCAGAAAGAATGCATGACATGCAATAGCATTTGATGCATGCGGAAGTAGATTCATGACTATTGTCTTAATGTTTATGTTTACCTTTTGTTTATATTTCAAATCATGTAACTTGTTCTTAGCAGTTGTATGAAGCCTTGAAAAAGCCCTCCGTTTAGGTACGAAAGCCCAGCTAATAGAAAAATAAATAATTAGTTACACCCAAATACGGAAGTTCTTTATTCACAATTAATTTATATTAAAGTTTTTTTTTATGTTCAGTTGGTTTACATTTTTAAGTGAGCTCACTTCTCACACTTCAGTATCAGAAATCTATTGCAGGTATGTACTTTAGAAAAATGAGGATGTTTTGTGCAACTGGGTGGAATGAAGTTCAATTGTGAGTGATGGAACAACCAAAACAGCTAATAAGGTTACACTATAAATTTCACTAAATTATGGGTTTTACTCAGGAATAAAGGAAATTACTTACAGTCAAATTTTCGGGTAGCACCCTACCCTTCTTCAAGACTACACTATAGTAGGTGTTGTCATTCATTAGCTGAATTTCAACCTTTCACATCATTTAATGTTGTACCTCTTCTTCCAACCTTTCATAACATTAAATGATGTGAAAGCTTGGAATTCAGCTAATGAATGGCAACACCTACTATAGTGTAGTCTTGAAGAAGGGTAGGGGTGCTACCCGAAAATTTGACTGTAAGTAATTTCCTTTATTCTTGAGTAAAACCCATAATTTCGTGAAATTTATAGTGTATCAAGTCTAGGAATAGCCATGACATCAATTATTATAAAGTTACACTGTTCATACCATATGCATTTCAGGCTTTTAAGTAAGCAAAAATTTGTCTGAAGAAAGAAGTAAAATGAAAAGTATTACTCACTTTGCATGTGCTTGCAATATGTATCTGTATTTAAAGATTGACAAATTCATTCTAAAATAATGAATAAATGACAAAATATGCAATCTGGGTTGTCCATCACCTTACATGGAATTTTTGTCTTTTGATGCCCAAATGGATATTTTTTTTTTCTGTAAATGTTGCAATTTAGCATACTCTGCACTATAACTTTGTCTCTCCACAAGAAAATATTGGTGAAACATTGTCTCCACAAGAAAATATTGGTGAAAAATTTTAAGAAAAACAGTTCCACTGTTTTTTTTTTTTTTTTTTTTCAAAAATTGGAAGGGTGAAACTCTCCTCCTGCTTAGCAAATGTTATGCTGTAGTGTCCTTGGTCTAGAGAATAGCTAACTTGTGATTTATTTAACTGTTAGAACTTTTTACAAAGTAATTTTTTTCTAATGTGGAGCTTGCATTGATGATTGCATTTCAGTGGCTTACATTACATTGCCTTTCAATTTCTCCACAGCAAATTATGCTGACATTCTATTAATACTATGTCATAGATAAATAAACATCAGTTTCAGGCAATGTTGGCTGATTAAGATTGTTTAGCAATTCACCATCATCAGAATTCATGACGGTTACATTTTAGATTGTTCAGACTCAAAGATTGTTTAAAGCAGACAAAGACATTTGCTGCTTTTGGATTTTCTGACAGGTTGTTTCTCCATTGCACAAACGAACGTACAAATTCAACCAAAAGAAAATAGTGATGAGAAGATCAATTTTAGCTCACAAAAGAATAAATAAAAGGCAAAGGTGGAACTGTAATTAAAATGTTTCATTCTTAACAAATGTATTTTCCAAAATGCCTGTGCTAAAAAGATGGAATGTGTGTTTCCTTCACTCATTCTCTCTTCCTTCATTAGCTCTGGGTCTTCCATGGATTTAGTTATCATCTGTTCATTGTACTTATGTAAGGAGTTTCTTTGAGAATAAGTAATGTTATACATTTCCAACAAGGGAAAAGTTCCTACAATTTTTGTTGCATTGGGCATTCAATTAAATGAATGCATGGACATCGAATGCAGGAGCAGATGGTTTAGCATTTAATATAAACAATATAAGCATTTGCTTGGTGAGTAGCACTCTAATTACCTAAGCTCAACTTGCTGCAACTGAAATCATCATCTTTGTAAGCAAATAATGTGTGAAATACACATTTACTCACCCTATATTCTGAAATATGTAATTCATGAGGCAACCTTAAGGGTTGTCTTTGCTATAAACGTGCTTTTGGTTAATTATACATAATATCTAAGGTATTGTTTACCTGATATTGTCAAAGTATTTTGCACGTTGTTGTTCTGTGAGGCACGTGCTCCCAGCCCAAAAAGGTCTTAATGTTACGGGTTTTTGGTTAGTTATAAAAATTTTAGAAATAAAACAATTAGGTTATATATTTTCAGTTCTACATTCATTCATTCGTACAATCAAACGTTTTAAATTTACTATTAATTATAGTAGAAAGAGTTATACTCATCAGGTCAGGAGACCAACCGTGTCGAAAGGGCTCGCCGTAACGTGGTGACGGCGAACCTCTTGTGAGACGTCTCCTGACCCGATGAGTATAACTCTTCCTACTAAAATCTTATAATTAATAGTAAATTTAAAATGTTTGATTGTACGAATGAATGAATGTAGAACTGAAAATATATAACCTAATTGTTTTATTTCTAAAAATTTTTATAACTAACCAAAACCCGTAACATTAAGACCTCTTGGGCTGTGGGAGCACGTGCCTCACAGAGCAACAACGTGCAAAATACTTTGACAATATCAGGTAAACAATACCTTAGATATTATGTATAAATCACCCTATATTCATCGTAGCACTAACACTATTTTATTTAGCATGATTTCCGTCAATTAACGATGTGAACCACATGTACCTGGATTTTTGATATTATAAATAAATATACTTAAAAGGATTGAATATTTAATAATTTATTACACTGTAATTGAAATAATAGGTAAGGAAATACTGTCTCCATTGATAAAATTTAACTTGCCTTGAAAACCATCCATTAAAATAACCCATTAAATTTAAAATTAAATAAGTTCTGATCCTTATTGAGCAATAATAATCCATTAAATTTAAAGTAAAATCAATTTCCGACCAGTATAGAACAATAATAAACCATTAAATTTAAGTTAAATCAATTTTCCAATCATTATTGAGCCCAGTAGAAGGCACTCAGTGTGAGAATCTCTATTTCAGATAAACTAACAACAGCACATGCGTACCCACACATCGATGTAGCCGCTAAAAATTGAGATGAGGACAAATACTCACCAGTTGCAAATCCTTGGTATGCGTGTAAACACGTAACACAACACTGACGATAGGGCCACGTGACGCACCGAAAACCTAGGTTCTGAGTCATTAAGTCACATTAGCGATATAATCTACTGACCTCTTAAGCCCATATTTTAGATTTAAAATTGTTTAAAAGTAAGAAAAATAAAAGTAGATATGTGTAAAAAGTCTTAGAGCAACAGTAATTACAACTAAAAAAGTAGTCTCACACCACATGGTTTTTAAGGTAAGTTAAATTTTATCAATAGAAACAGTATTTCCTTACCTATTATTTTGATTACAGTGTAATAAATTATTAAATATTAGTTCCTTTTAAGTGCATTTATTTATAACATCAAAAATCAAGGTACACATGGTTCATATTGCGAATTGATGGAAATCGGGCTAAATAAAACAGTGTTAGTCCTACAATGAGTGTATGGTAAGTAAATGTGTATTTCACACTTTATTTGCTTACAAAGTTAATTTCTTTCAAATCACGTTAATTTTTACCTAAAAACTTTTTTAGGTGTCTTTTAATTCATATCATCAAGTCAAAAACAACAGTAATAAATGATCTTTGTCTTTCTCTGTTTCCCAAGCTGTCTCCTATATGATGCCTTTTGGCTGTACTTGGCTTCTCCTGCATTATAAAACCCTAATCATTGAAAAAAACAATGTGCTAATATCAGGGATGTTTAGCATCATGTAAAGCAGACAACAGTAAAGAATATACAGCTCCATTGTTTTTCTTAAGAACACAGTAGATTTGAGGTTAATTTGCATTTATTGAAGAACAGCATTAATGTGTGAATCTAAAACTGTAGTATCAGTAAAAGAACTGTTCAGTTTTCAATTTCTTTGGTGTAGGAGGTACTCAGAATTTTTTCATATATTAAAGATATGCTTCTACTTGTTGTCTATATTAGTTCATATTTTATATATTTTGTCAATATTTAAATTTGTGTTAATTTGTATGGTTTCTCCATTTTAGTTGGATGCCGAAGAGATTCAGACTGCACTTTTGATAAGGCTTGTGTCAACAGTCGATGTTTGAATCCTTGCACAGTACAAGACCCATGTGGACGCAACACAGATTGTCGCCCAATTGTGCATCGCCCACACTGTACATGCAAATCTAGCTTTGAAGGAAATCCTTTGACTACTGCAAACCAAGTGAGTAAAAATGATTTGGGACAGATCTGTTGTGAGATCACTACAATATAAAAGCACATTTATTTTTCGATGCAGTAGTGGTGTATTTAACTCTTACTACATGACCCTTTTGGAAGTTCCATTTTTCTGGGTAGTGCAATGGTAGCATACTTGAATGGAAATTGGGAGAAGTGAGTTGAATTCCCACACCAGAATGATGCAATTTGAAATTTTTCTGAGGAAATGGCTACATGACAACAGTTAAATATGGCACTATTTACCTGAAAAATGATATGCATAAATGACTGCCTTGTACTTTTGAAGATTTATTCTTCATTTACATCTTATACTCAATTCGACATTTTGTAAGTTCTTAGGAAGGAATCATCACCCTTGCAAAAGAGAGACTGAAAGGAAAGATTAGAGTGTAAAGGAGGTAGAGGGAATTGGTGACAGGAGAGTTTAGAAATATAATGCCAACCCCCACTAAGCAGACAAACAGAACAGACAGAAGGCCAACTAAGCACAGAAAATTTTTTTCTTTCAACCTTTTTCTAAAAATTCAGTTTTCCCTTAACAGCTGTTCAAAACAGCAGTTTCCTGTTAATATACAAAAGGAATTAAGGAAAGGTTTCTGTAAATTCAGAATTTTTTGTTAGCGCATCTTAAAGACAGAAATTATCCATTATTAACAGGGTTGTATTTATATTAATTCACAAATGATAAATCAGTGAAATGATTTGTCATTCGTGAATTAATATAAATACATGTGATGTCAGAAGCTGACAGAAAAACACTCATAGCACCGTGGATTGTTGACCACCGTGGTGTAAGGCTAATGCGCTCGGCTAGATATCGAGAGATCCGGGATTCAATTCCACGGCAGTGACTGAATAACAAAACGTGGATCTTTGTTTATTAATTGACGCCATGTATTTGGAGGATTTTCAATCAAAGTCTTACTGGTCACTGCTTTGAAGGCCAAATGGTAAAACACATCAGCAGATATTTACAAAAAAACTGGTGGAGAGCATTTTATGAAGCCTAGAGGCTATCATAAGAGCCAAAGGTTTCAGCACATTTTTTGTAAACAAAGATTATTTGTAGACATGCAGGTGTCTTGATATTAATGATAGAGCTAGTATATGTAACCACATCTATGCATGATTTTTATTAGTGTTAAGCATTTATGAAATCTAGGTTAGGTTTTCTGTGGTGTTAATCAGATTATCTATAGAATATTTATGTATTTCTGGAAAATTAATTCACAGCTGATCATATAGCTCTAAATGTATAGAGGATTTATTATGTGCCATTCTGCTAGTCAAAATAACTGGCTGCTCTGTTCATTTTGTGAAATGCAGTACAAGTAATTTTTATGGTATTTTGTTTAAATTATTTCATGAAGTTGTTGGACTAGATCATGTTATTATTTTGATTTCTACTATTTATATCATATTTTTAGTACAACCATACTGAACTTGTATTTTTGCTACATTATATTTGCATGTTAATTTTTTTTTTGCAATTCTACATTTTTAAATGTGATTTCACTTTTTTTCTCTAGAACCAGTTTCTAAAGTGGAATGTTTAGACGATTCAGAATGCCCATCTGGAAAGATATGCGAATCCACTCGATGCTTAGGTAAGTATTTGTCTTCACTAAAGGCAAAATCAGTTTTAAAAAATTTATGCGTTGAAATGTAATGAATCACTGACTTATAATATTTGTTTACTTTTTCATGTTTATATGCTACACAAGAAAAAGCACTCTACTGTCTTCCTCATATCAGTAGAATTTTACTTCTGGTAGCAAATTTCTTTCAGAATTCAGTAAATGTTTTATTGCTAAAGCACTCCTTTCAAAAAACATTTTATCTGTTTTAATGAGCTTATATTATTCTGCTGATATATGTGTGGATAGTTGTTTATTCATTTATATTTCATGCTATTTCCCATTGCACACATTCTGATGTACTGGTTTGAAACAATTAATGAATGAAAATTGAGGTAAAAATGTATTATGAATATGTGAATTGAATAATTTTAATATTTTGACCGGCTGAAAATTAAAATAAAATTTACAATATACCTTCATAAGCACCCCGGACAAAAAAAATACGGAATGCTGTCATCCGGAGGAACAGTTGGAAACTGGTCAGGTAGAGAAAAATGTGGGTATATAATGGAATGGAAGGTATTGTATGTTACTTGTTACTTTTTCAGCCTTGTAAGACGTGCATACGTAATCAGTTTTATTGTTACTTACAGGTAGTACCATGGGTAGAAAAAGCGATGTAACAGAGTGGCAAAAGGGAGCTATCATCGTTGGTCATGAACATGGTCATTCGCTGAGGGTAGTGACAAAGTTTGTTGGCGTGTTCAAGTCCACAGTCAGTAGTGTTCATTTAGTGTGGAAGGAGTCGGCCAGAGACAATTCCCGTCGGAGCAGCTGCGGCAGAAAAACCATCATGAGCAACCATGATCGTCGACGTCTGGGGCGATTATCAACCGCAAAACTGTTCTAAACCCGGCAGGAATTCCTGCAAGAGTACAATGCGGGACCCAGTCAGCCTGTTTCCGAATGAACGCTTCGACGAAAACTGTACGGTGTAGAAATATTCAGTCGTGTAGCTAGGGTACGCCCCAAGCTGTCTGCCATACACAAGAAAAAGTGGCTGGAATGGGCGAGGGAACACCGACACTGGACCACAGAACAGTGGCGAGGCATCATCTGGTCGGGTGAATTCAGGTTCTGCCTGTATTCCAATGATGGTCGATCCAGGGTCATGCGGAAGGCCGGAGAAGCCTTCAACGCAGAGTGTGTGCCAAGGGCTGTACAGAAGGAGGGTGGAAGTGTCATGTTTTGGGGGTGTATATCCAGTGCTGGGGTGGATCCCTTAGTTCACGTGTCTAATGGCATGAAAGCGGTGGACTATGTGAAACTGTTAGATAACGAGGTGTTGCCATATGTCCAGTTCCTCCAAGATGCCGCCATTCCAGATCCACGTTATCAAGACGACAACTGCACTGTCCACCGAGCTGCCATTGTGCAGGATTGGTTTGCAGAACATGAGGTCGATGTCCCACATATCCCCTGGCCCGCCAATTCGCCTGATCTCAATGTTATAGAGGAAATTTGGGACATGCTTAAACGGGCCGTTAAGATGAGGCAACAACACCCACCCAATTTGACTGCTCTGAGAGACCAGTTGTTCACGGCGTGGGGAAAACTGGACATTGTCATCCGCTCCCATATTGACAGCATGCCAAAGAAAATCAAAGCTGTGCTTCGAGCTCGTGGTGATGTAACCCCATATTAACCAATAAAATGAGCATTCCGTAATTTTTTGTATGGTGTGCTTATATATGCATCCACATTTTTCCTTTCACTAACTTTGAATTTCTAACAGTTTTTACCCTTAAAAATGCTGTTTGAAAAGTGTAGGTTTATTGTGTTGATTTTGATTTTCACTTCAGAGTTACAGTATTTTTAAAATACTATGTGATTTTCAGCATTGAAGAAAATATTTGCGTTTAACAAGTTAATTAGATCATGAAAGAAATACAGGATTACACAATATAATACAAATTTTGAAGAAGACAATCCGATTTTTGGTGTAAATGTGACAAGGATGGTAAGTCAGATTATAACCAAAAACTTGAAAATTTTCATCATCCTGGACCGCAACTTGAACCTGCGTCTCCCAGATAGCGCCCGGGAACTTGAGACTGGGTCGTTCTCAGTGGTGTAGTGGTTAGCATACCTGGGCGCTATCTGGGAGACACAGGTTCGAGTCCTGCTCCAAGACGATGAAAATTTTCAAGTTTTCAGATATTATCTGACTTACCATCCTTGTCACATTTACACCAAAAATCGGATTAACATCTTCAAAATTTGTAAGTTAATTAGATTTCAATTTTTGACCATGGTTTGATGTTACATTCATTGCAAAAGAAGATACAATTTAGGAAGTAGTCTCTGAATACAATTTTGACTCAATAGAGATATTTTGGGGCATTTGTAGGGTACCTACTCCATAGCCTTTTATCTAAAATACTTCGTTCAAATTACTTGACATATTTCACATGTTCATTTATCAAATTAATCTAGCTTTAGATCATTCAGATGATTATTCCTGTGCTCTCTATGGGACATATGGTCATTAAAGGAGCATCAAAACACATGATGCAATATTTCATTGATGACAGTTTGGAGTTTTCTTCTGAAGTTTACATCAGTTCATGGGCATTTAATTTGTTAAGTTACAGCTCATATTTCTACACTTCAGCTCCTTGGAAATCTGGTACCAAAAACAGAAAGAAAAGCCAAAACTAGAAGAGTTCTCATTTCTTTTGATATTCCTTTGATCTTCTACACTTGATAAGAACATCTTTTTAAATGTGAGTCAACTGTGCCTCTTTAAAAGATTTCTTGTCCCTTTTTTTCCTCTTTTTTCGTGCTACCACTTTTGTTGAAAGTGACTTACAGTAGTGGCCAAAATTGTGGAAACCTTTTGGAAATAGTGTACTTTTGAGGTATGATAGCTCATAACACCACTTTGCCGCCCCGGTGGCGCAGTGGTCTAAGGCGCTGGCCTCTGATCATTCGTCCATAAGGGGTCCGGGTTTGAATCCCGGTCAGGCATGGATGTTGTGTTTGTCTTACGGCACTGGATCTCTCCCTTCCCTGGAACCAGTGACCCTAAATTAGGGACGGGCGACTGCTTATAGCCCATTGAGTTGCTCACGGTGGTCGTTAAACCTCCAATAAAAAAAAATATATACCACTTTTTCTTGGAGTAATACCTTAAAATTATATATCAATGGAAAGAAAATTTCATCAAGAATGTAATGCAATTACTTTTATGGCGGATTTTGTATTAGAACAACAGTTATAAAGAAGAAAAGTGAAACACATAGAAAAAATGAGATATACAAAAATTCTCACCATGTCAGTTAATACTTAGTTGGGTAACCCTTAGCGTTAAGTACAGCCTTACAATGCCTTCCCATGGAGTGAACGAAGTTTTAAGTTTTTTAGTTCTGCAGCTGTTATAATGTAAAACCAAGATTGAATTATTGCTTCTATTAATTTGGTTTTATTGCTGGGTTGCTTCTGACTAACAAGTTTTTTTAGTTGGGTCCATAGATTTTCGATGGGGTTAAGGCCTGGGCTATATTCCCAGGCCATTCCAGCAGTGGAGTATGATTATCTTGAAACCACTTTTTGCGCACAGCAGCAACATGACTTGGAGCTGAATCCTGTTGAAATATAAATGCTTCATTATCTTATAAAAGATCATGTGTGGAAGGCTTCAGTTTGGGCTCAAGGTATTTCATTAATGTATTTTTGGCCATTTATATTCCCATTAATCACGCAAATTCTGCCCACACCTTTTGATGTCATACAACCCCAGATCATAACACTAACTGGGTGTTTCACTGTACATGGAATGCAATCAGGATGCAAATCTTCTCTGATTCTTCTCCTTACATATTTTATGCCATCACTACCAAACAGGGAGATTTTGGTCTCATCACTCCAAATAACATTGTCCCATTGTTCCGCTGTCCGGTTAGCATTGGTTTTAGCCCAGTTCAATCTTTTCAACCTTTGTTTGAGAGACAAAAATGGTTTTTTTCGTGGAATTCTAGCTTTTAGACCAAATTCTTGCAGTCTGCGCCGAACAGTCCTTGCACTCAACTTCACATTACATTGCGCCATTTCATCTTGTATACACCCAGATGATTTTCTTCTGTCACCTAGGCACAGTCTCTTAATTCTTCTATCATCACTTGCTGTTGTGTACCTTTTCCTGCTTTTACCAGTCTGGTTTTGTAGTGACTGAGTCTCCTTATACCTCTTCAAAAATTTAGAAATGCCACCTTTGGTTAAGTTTCCACCAATTTTTCTTCTAATTTCTTCATAACTGAAGCCTTGTTCACTTAATAGTACTATTTTACATCGCTTTCTGGGTGACCAGTCAACTCTTTGTGTCATTTCTTTGATTTTATTACGTTTTACAAGCTCACTAAATGAAAGAACACAAAAAAACCCAACCAACTTGATAGCAATCGCATAACACACTGACAAATGTCCTCCTCTCGGCTTCAATACATGACATCAATAGCTGAATCCTACTGTGGCCTGATTGTCTCATTGCTAAAAACAAGATGACACCTTATTGGCTCTCTAAACGCTCATGCTCATTAGCTACATTCAAATGAAGGAAAGCTACTTCATATCAACCTAAGCAAGTTGTGCTTCCTTCTTCTGGTTATTTGGCTATAACTTTTCATAGAATACAGATAATTGAACAAACTTTGTTGCATTATATTTTTGATAAAATTATCTTTCCATTGATATATAATTTTATGGTATTATTCCAAAAAAAAGTGGTGTTATGAGCCATCAAACCTCAAAAATACACTTTTTCCAAAAGGTTTCCGCAATTTTCGCCACTACTGTATATGATTTGATCTCAGCAACCCACAGCTCTACCTCAGCTTTTCTGTAGCTGATATTTCATGCAGACTAGGGAATCTCAAGGAAAGTACACAAATATAATTTCCAAAAGCAAATACTAAATATGTTCATAACAATTTCATGCAAATTATTTTTGTTATTAATTAAAATATTTAAAAAGATTTTTATGGTTTTATCTTCATAAATTATTCTTAGAAAATGTTTTATCTCAAACAAAATTTCACTGTATTATTTTACAGATGGCTGCAGAAATGATGAGCACTGTCCTTTCAACAAAGTTTGCATTAAACGTCAGTGTGAAAATCCGTGCTTGTTTCCAAATGTGTGTGGGCATGGAGCTGAATGTCTTGTGCACAACCATCATCTTATATGCACTTGCCCAACATCACTTACTGGAGATCCAAATATTGAGTGCACAGCTGGTAGATAATTTGCTTTTATCTAACTACTTTTGTTATCTAACTCCCATAACTCTTTTTTTTTTCAATTCTATGATATCTATGCCAGCACTTGTTTTTAATAGGAAGAAATGATATTTTGATTGCTATATTGTTCCTGTTGATTTTAAAGATTTTGATATTTTTATGACATGAAATAGTGAAAGACTATTTTATTGTCATTATTCTTAAAATTTGAAATGCAAAAAGTTCAAGTGAGTTACTGAAAATTGGTCTTAATACTCTATTTAAAAAAAAAAAACAAAAAAAAACAGATTTACAGTCTTAATCCCAACAATTTATGGATTTTTTAAGAGTTATCAACTGTAAACAGAAAATTTAGAGGAATAAATTATGTCTTTCTCTCTTTGTGTTTTAATTAATAATTGTACCACTCTTCTAAACTTGTGGTTCTCTAACTCATTTTGAAATACGTTTAGATTACATTGTAGCACAAGTATGTTTAGCATAATTATTTGAAAAGGTTCTTACATCACTTACTACATTATTATTTGAAGTAAATTACAGTAATTAATAACATCAAATAATTGCACCTCCAATTTCAAAAATTTGCCCACCAAATGTATTAAATATTACCTTTATAAAATCCATAATTAAATATATATATATATATATATATATATATATACTTAAGAGCAAAACTGAAGACTAAGGAAAAACTTTAGAATTTAAAACGAAGGTTGCAAAATTGTTTTTGACTCATACCAAGTACAACATAGAAAAAGTTATGTATTTACCGGTGTGAGTAAAAAGAGAAAAAAATAAAACAACTGAATGTATAAAGTGTCGAGAATACTGAGCCTTGGCTTTATCAAGGACCAGCAAAAACTCTGCATTTTCTCACTTCCACAAAGACCTAGTTGGAAATGGGTTTCTGCAAAGTCATAGATGCAAGTAATAAGCCCACCAAAAATTTTTAAAAAATATATATTTTAAATATATATATATATATATATATATGTCATGATCTCCGCAGAGTTGTATGACTTAGCTTTAGTTAACAATTTAGCTTGCATCCATAACTTTCCTGGCCCGACCCATGCTCTTCATCTGTTACTATTGAACAGAAAGAAGAAGAATATAGAAAAATCAAGTTGTGAGAGTGACATAATAATTAGAAATAATGTTCAGCAATAACAAATTGCCAAGTTCGCCTGAGAGAGAATTTAAACCTGAATAGCAATACAAAAGTATTCAAAATTTTTTAACATTGCAATTAAAAAAGGAAATATTAATTTTTTAAAAGCCCAGATTCCTGAAAGAAAACTGGATTATAATACCCCCACTCCACAACTTCTGACAACACAAAAACGAGAACAAAACAAAGACAATAATAAACTAAAGAAATGCTTTGTGAAAGTTATATGGCATAAACAATTAGTTGCAATATGTACAAAGTATTTCAGAAGTGCTTTAAGTGCATTTTTAAGTAGTTATTTTAAGACCTTAAGTATATTGAAAACACAGCGCAGATTACAAGAACAATGACACATCTGGCTGCTTTGGCCTTAGTTCCCTAAAAAACACGCAAAGAAATCAAGAAAAGAAAGAGTTAAAATCCGCAAAAAAGTTAATAGACTTGCTAGTGCCTAAATGCTTAAAGCAAAAAAGCAGAGAAAAAGTACAAGAAGTACAAACATTGAACTTGTAAAACCTAAAACCCAAAGACAATGAAGAGAGCTTACCTCTTATGCAACTGAACTTCCTCCACACTTGAGGAAACATGGCCGACCTTTTACCCAAACTTCTAAACTCCTCTGCCACTCCCTAGTCGCTGGGGGGCAACGTGGGTGGGGCTGAAGGCCTCCACACGCTGAAAAGATCCAACTCGCGGAGATTTTAACCAGAGAAAAAATATAATTAAGATTGTGGACCTGTATGATCAGAAAGAGCAGAATTAACTCTCCAGAATACATGAGAAATATTATGAAATACACAAGTAGTGTATTTAATAATCTTTGCATGTATTTAATCACCTTAGTGAGCTTCTTTAGACTATTCAGAATCCTAATAATTTTAATGTTAGTTTTACTATTTTTAGTATAGCTATTCTAGTGAGTGAATAACTAGTTTTCTTTTATATTTGTTTTTATTTTCTTTTATAAACAGATTTTTAAGCTTTTTTTTTTTTTTGTGATTTTGTCTATATTATTTAATTTTTTATTTTTAATAGGACCTTCATATCCATAGCACTAAGGTTCCTTTTAGTAGTTAATAGGCATCCTCTAGCCAACTTCCAAAAGGCTTTCATTGGTCAGAATCATATTATTAACTGTGTAGAAAATTAAAGCAGATCTGCCAACCTTACTCTATTATTCAGAATAATTTTTCTTAAAGTTCTTTTGATGAAAGAAGAAGGAATTTCGTTTTCTAGAAAACTGTCTAATAGTATATTAATGTGGTAATTGAAGTCCAAATTGTTGCTGCAAATTCTTGAAATTCTAAGCACCTGAGAAATTAGTACATTCTCAATTACTTTGGTTGATATGTTATTATTCCAGTGTAGATATTTAATTACTTTGAAAGGAAAATTAACTCTTTTATCAAAGAGGCTAATATATGGGTTATCTCTGTTAAGCTTAATGCTTAAGTCTAGGAACTCAAGTTCCTGATTACTGTGGTTGGTTTTACATAAGTTAAGAGAGCTAGGATAGATATTATCAAAATCACTCTCTATAACTTCTGAATTATTGATACACAGCAGATCGTCAATATATCTAAATGTGTAAAGGTAGTTATCGGAGCAGATGGAGTGATTTTTAATGAATTTATATTCCTTAAAGAACAGGAATAGATTTGCAATACTCATGGATGTTGACGTTCCCATGGGGATACCGTTCACTTGCTTATAGAGAGTATTATTATATAAGATATGGTTATTTTTTATGCAGCAATTGAGATAAGAGTTCCAGGCTCCTACATTAACAAATTGGTTAAGTTTAAATTCTGCATACAGCTCTTTAAAGGTAGTGATTATATCTGATAGAGGCAGATTAGTATATAGGTTCTCAAAATCATAACTATTAATATCTAAGGGACTTACTTCGAGTATAGTGGAAATTACTTCTGCATTATTATTAATTATCCAAAAATCTCTGTACTTCAAATTAGTACAGTTACTAATGTGTTTCAAAACCTTCTTCAAAATTTCTTCAAAAGCAAGATCAATTTTCTTTTTATGACTCCTTACTCCACTAGCTATGAACCTGAACTTCACTGGATCTTTATGAAACTTAACCGTTGCAAAAGAAAGGGAAATTCAGGCTCATATCTTCTTGTTTGTGGAATTTTAAGTTTCCTGAAGAATGCCTTAAAACGATTATCTAACTGCTTGGTAGAATAACTTATGGGCTCGTAGGTTACTCTATTATTGAGTTCCATAGTTAACAATTCAAAATAGAACTTCTTACAGATAATTGCAAAATTATTGCTAGCTTTATCCGTAGTGGTAAAAATAAATAGGTCTTGTAGTTTGGTTAGTGACCTTTTAGCATCTCCAGAGAAAAAGAGATTTCTATCAAAACAAAAGTCCAGACCTGCCAACTCACGAGTGACGAGTCAGCACTCCAAATTATTTACAGCTCAGTGTCTACCATAAGCTGTTCACAAAACAATTTATTTTAATATTGTGAACAGTGGTTGAAATTCATGTGACACAAAATGATTACAAGCTGCACCTAGTTAAATGCAGTATTTCAGAGCTGCGTGTATGTAAAACCAAGTGCTTATAAATGGAAAATGTGGTACAAAATTTAAAAATGTACTGCAGAAATTTCTGAGCTTCTGTAATCACATAGGAGGAATATTCATGCACAAAGAACTTTCTAATTGAAATGCAATTACATATTAAATTGTGATCAGAAAGTTCTTACTTTCGAATGAAAAAGTCAAAAAATGCCGAATAAATGGTGTCATACATCAAATTATAATATTAATAAGCATAATCACAAAAATCAACATTTTAATATATTGTTTTTTTACCATGGAGAAAAAAAGTTGTGATCTTGTTCCTAAAATTGCTTTGTTGAAAAGCACTTTTTGCCAAATGAAAAGGATATAAGTAAAGCAAAAAATAAATATAGTATGCCATTTTTCTTTCCTTTCTCTATCTGTTTGATATTTCCTGAACTCCAGTGTTTTACTGATTTTCCTCTCATTGTTACTGTCTGCCCCTAATTTCAATGATGTATTAGTACTCAATTTACTGTCTACTTTTGTTTAATATACTTTATTTAGGGTTATTTTTTTTCACTATAGAAATTAAGCCTCCCCTGCCTGTTATTACTTGATGAAATGAAACAGCACTTAATCTCTTCAAGTTATCTAGCTTCAATAAGCATGCACTTCTGTGCCTCCACAAAAAAAGACTGTATATCAAAACAAGTATTATGTGGTTTTCTTATGAATTGACTGATGTTGTGCACATGCTAATGTTTCCTTACTTTTTTTCTCTCACTATGGAGAATTAAATATTTAAAGTAGGAGAAAATTTTATAATTACACTTCACAGTGTATGAGAGGTGTCCAATAAGTATCAGGATTTTTATTCCTATCAATTACAGGGGAGAAATAAAAAATACAGTGGTACGAAGAGTCAAAGTCACTTTTCCATGTATTCTCCATTCATTGCAATGCATTTCCTCCACCAATCAACAAGTTGATTCATTCCAGTAGCGAAGAAATTAGCAGGGGTGTTGCAAATCCATTCATGGACAGCCACTCGCAGATTGTTCATGCTCTCATAGTGGTGGCCACGAAGACTATCTTTCAAAGGACACCGAACACATGAAAATCGGAGGGTGCCAAGTCTGGACTGTAAGCAGGGTGCAGAAGAATGGTCCACCTCTGTTTTGCGATTTCTGCTTGCACTGGTTTAACAATATGTAGACGAGTGTTACCATAGTTGAAGCAACACTTGATTGTTTTTCAATGTTGGCAGTTTGGTACAGATACACTGTGCAAGTTTTCTCAGTGTCTTCACATAGGCCCTTGCATTTATTGTTTCATTTTTTGCCAAGTACTCAAACAGAGGGTTACCATGTTTGTCCCAGAAGACAGTACTTTGATGCCAATGAACTAACTTTGAACTTCTTTGATGGGGGCGAATTCAGATGACGCCTTTGCATACTTTGCCGTTTTGTCTCCAGATAAACTGATGAATTCATGTTTCATAGCCTGTGATTTTACATCCCAAGAATGTGTCACCCTCCTCATCATAGTGCTGAACCAGTTCACTGCAAATGTCTAGCCTTTGGCATTTATGCACTACTGCAAGCATTTGGGGTACCCATCTGGCACAGATCTTCCTATAGTTAAGATGTTCATGAATAATTTGTCCAACAGAATCTTTATTGATATCCAATTCCATGGCAATATCCCGAACAGGAATGCGTCTGTCACCTTTAATCAAGTCATCAACCCATTTAATCATTTCATCAGTCACCGCAGTGTTAGTCCTATCTGACTGTGCCTCATCTTCAAGGCTCTCGTGGCCAGCTTCGAACTTCGCAATCCATTCATAAACTCTGGAAGGAGACATAGCCGCATCACCATTCACCGTCCAAAGTCTTCTGGCCTTTATGCCTTCTTTCATTAAAAATTTCACTACTGCTCGCTGCTCGAACTAAACACTTAATGTAGCCACCATTGTTTTTGATTGACAGCACCACCTAACATTAGTATCAAGCCGCTCTGCTTTTACGGCGCTTCACTGAAAGCAGTCATAATATTTTCACGCATACATATGATCATACACAGTTTTGTATTGATAGGAAAAAAATCCAGATACTTATCGGACACCCCTCGTAGAATTATAGTGGGACACTGAAAGATCAGAATAGTGAAAAACAAGTGCTGTTTTTTCTTCATGCAAGTGTGATCTGATGAAGTACTTACTTTTTTTATAAAGGTAAGTGTAGCCAAAATGTGTAGAAATGCGAAATGCAGAAAAGGAAGTTCTTCCCCTGAAATTATGATCTAATAATAGGATGTCTGAACAAAACAGTAGTTTACATCCATAGTGCATGTGTTTGGTAATTTCTTGTTGTTACAGTCAGCATCTCCACTGATGCAATAAACTCGTAATACTAGCTTAACAAGATATTCTACAGCTTTCTTCACATGTTCAGAAAATAACAAAATGTATTCTCTCTTAAGCTTATTATTTGTCTTGCTAGTAAAAATTATGTACATAATGTCTTTCTGTAAGGTTCAGAAATAAATGCCTGTAAAATACACGGTCGAGTCACATTATTGTGACCACCTGCTAATATCCAGAGTAACCACCGTGTGCAGCTGCTAGACAGGCTGAAAGTAACTCAATAAGGTGCTGGAAGGTGTTCACAGGTATGTGAAGCCATGCTGACTGCAATGCATTTGACAGCTGCTGGAGGGTGCGTGGTGGAGGATCCATAGAGTGAACAACACGATCGAGGTAGTCCCACAGATTCTCTATTGAGTTTAAGTCTGGGGAATTAGGGGGCCAGGGAAGTACTTTGAAGTCTTCATTGTGCTCTTCCAACCACTCTCTGACATTTCTAGATGTGTGACACGTCGCATTGTTGTTCTGGAAGATTTTATCTGCCCATGGGAAGACAATGAGCATGTATGGGTGTACGTGATCTGCAAGGATGGATTCATAACGAATTTGGTCCGTAGTGCCTTCCACAGGTATGAGTGGACCCAGAGAATGCCACAAAAACATTCCCCAGACCATAACGCTGCCCTCACCAGCTTGTGTTCTGCCAGCAATGGTTGAAGAGTGTTTGTTCTCCGATGTTTCTCGCCTTATATGCCTACGTCCATCTGTTTGATGAAGCAGAAAACGTGCTCATCAGAGAAAGCAATGCTTTGCCAATCAGCGGAGGTCCAATTCCGATACTGCCATGTAAATGTAAGCCTTTTCTGCTGATGCACCTTCATTAGCATTGGTGCAGTGACCATCCATCTGCATCGGAGCCCCATACGCAGCAGGGTTCGCAGAACTACAATTTTAGACACACTTCTGGTAGCTCCCTGGTTCATTCAGCCAGTGAGTTGCTCCACGGCAGCATGTCGATCGGCCCTCGTGCACCTTCGCAGCCGACGTTCACCTCTCACATCAATGGCAAGTGGTACTCCGCAGTTTTTATGTTGCTTATTTGCAATGGTGCCATTTCTCCAATCACGATACACTTTAACCACAGCAGCACACGAGCAGTTCATGAACGGCACTGTTTCAGAAATACTGCCACCCTTGGCCCGAAAGCTGATAATCATCCCTTTTTGCAAATCTGATAAATTGATATATATCGTTGTTCAATTTTCGCTAAGTTGCGATGAACATACTTTTTACGTGGCTACGATATTTTAATTCGGTTGACATTAAATGTCTGTAAATACTGTTTCACACGTTATGCAAGTTCAGCTATCGGGAGATTGCAAAGGACGTTAACATAGTATTGGCAATTGAAGTCAAGTATTATTATTATACTTATTATTATTATACTTGACTTCAATTGCCAATACTATGTTAACGTCCTTTTGCAATCTCCCGATAGCTGAACTTGCATAACGTGTGAAACAGTATTTACAGACATTTAATGTCAACCGAATTAAAATGATAAATTGATCTTTTTATCCATGACAACGAGTGATAGGTTTTCAGAATGCCTACAGAACACCTTATACACCCTCTAAGCCAGCTCACAACACATGCCTTCTTTCATTGGATATGCGCTGTTGACATCAAAACTAGGAGGTGGCCACAATAATGTGACTCGACTGTGTATGTATATGCTGTTTTACGTTCAAAACTATTTAGCAAAGCTAATTCAGAAAATCGTCTTATTGGGAAATCCAAAGATATTGTTTGGCAAGGTTAAGATAATTCTTCTGAATTAAGCTACATTTCGATACTTTCCATTAAGATGACTATGATTAACCACTGATGGATCTTTAGTCCTGCAGAAACCCCCATTCCATGGCTGTAGGCTCTTAAGAAAAAAGTGCCGAACTTTCAACTTATACACTGTGACATTGAAATTGCAGCACCCGGAATTAGTAATCAGAAGTGTATGCAAATTAGAAGGTGGAAGAGTTATGCTAGGATATACAAATGATTAAAACATGGAATCAATCAAATGGAAGCTATGGCTGATATAAACACAGATGTAGAGAGCCCTAGGTTCAAAGCAACACATTGAGAATGCTAAGGAATCCCATTCCACACTAATATCAGCAACTCAGTGCCTTTGACATGGAGCAGATTATTTTCCTTCAAGAGGCAAGATGGTTGTTTCATGTTGCAGCAGAATATGGGAATGATAAAAATAGTACAGTGTACCGATGTTGCTTAGAGGGGCAGCAGGAAAGTCAGAGTACATGTCGAAATGCTAAGTTTTGGTGGTGGTTGTTGATGCATTTGATTAGCTAGAGTTTTCTTTATAATTTTGGCAAATTTTTGATGTACCATTTTTTCCTCTGGTTTTAATTTCTGTTTACTTTTGATATGATTAAGGTTAATGGTTTTTTCCGTGTTCTTCTTTGAAGTTAGGGCTAGAAAAACATTTGGTTCTATTGATATAAGAGTGTTCAACCTGAATGGGCATTGATGATGGTTTCTTTTTGATTTCAAGTCCCTTTAGTTTTCTCTTTATGACTTGTGGTTCATAATTTATAATATTTAGAAATTCTCAATTCATTCAGTTAGTTATTGTTGTTCATCAGTTACTCATTCTAATTAATTATTGCATGCAAGTTATAAAAAGAAAACTAAAGAAAGGATTTTAAGTGGAAAAGGAAAAAGAATCCATTATCAATTACTACTCTGGTTGGACACTCCTACATTAATGGAACCAAATTCTATCCTAGCATAAGCTTAAAGTAGAAGACACAAAAAACTGTTAGTCATGTCTGTTTCTGACTGTTAACCCTTTACCTCTACAAAAGTAAGTAACAAAGAAGTCTTGAGAATGAAATGCTACTCAAGTTGAACAGGTGGGTGAGTGGTCAAGTCCATTGGTTTCTGGTTATTCATCTGATCTGGGTTAGGGTTTGAGTCCCAAGTGAGGTGTATGTGGGATGTTTGTCTGACAGTGCTGGTTCTCTTCCTTTCTGGGAACCAGAGGCCCTAAAGTAGGCATGGAAGACTGTTTACATCCCTTTTAATTGCTCATGATGGTTGTTAAACCATGTAATAAAAAAAGAAAGAAAACTAGAAAAATCCACATGAAACATTTTTATAACCATTAATGCTTCATCTTTTCGTTTTTCAAGTTCATTTGAAGGTTAGTTTCAAATGTAAGACTAGCTGAATGCTCTTTTGGAAATAACATTGGCTTTTTATGTCTTCCATGATTAATAGTGTAAATAATGTGGAAACTAGTGATTCCATGAATGCACCCTTCTTTTGTCCGTGCATGGAATCTGAATATATGAAGTACAGGTTTTCATAGTAATGTTAGGGCTTTGATTATGTCATCTATTACAATTTTAGGCAGACTTATTTAGTAATATTGATTGCATCAGGTACAACTGTATTTCAGTACACTAATGTGACTTCTAGGCTTACAATTAGATTATTCATTTTCTTTTTTATGTGTTTTTTCTTAATTTTATTTCAATGATTAAAAGAGTATTTTTACAATATATTTTCGATTTACTACTAACGATGTAAGGTAGATAAGAAGGTTTGGTTATCTTAAGGAGTTTCTAAAATTAAGGTTGAGAACCATTGCTCTCCATCATATAATTCCATGATATACATTACACCAGTGTCTGTTTACTGTGCCCTACTAATGCAACTTAAACACATCACTGCTTGCTATAATATGAAAATACCTTTGAAAGTAACTTGATGCTTCAGTTTTTTCTTCACCATTTTAATGTTATATTCACTGATTAAGTTACTTTCATTCAACATTCATATTGTGATATCTTTTTAGTTCCTCCTGACCACTGCTTCACTGATGATGGATGTGGTGCTGGAAATATTTGTGATAATAATCGATGCATTGATGCTTGCCGTACCTTCCATTCATGCCCGTATGATAAAGACTGCATTTTTAAAAGATGTCAAGATCCATGCAGTTTCTTTGGAGCTTGTGGCACTAGTGCTACTTGCCATGTAAATGATCACAAAGCTGTATGTACTTGTCTTTCTGGATATGTTGGTGACCCCAAGAGAGGCTGTACATTAGGTAAGACTTTTCTTTGAGTGTACATTTTTTTTCTTAATTTTTCTGACTTCTATCAGCACCTGCTATTTTCAGGCCAGTAGTAAATCATGATAAGATGTTATGACTACTGACATTCACAAAATAATTGTATGGTATGAATGAATGTCATGAGAGTCTATGTGTGTTTTTACAGGGGCTCAGGTGCAGGCAAAAAAAAAAAAAGTTCTATGCTCATTTTTGATTTTATATTCTTGGAGGATGTTCTAAACCCAACATCTACTTCAAGATACCACTGGTTGTTACTGAGTCTTAATATCATGTTACTATAGCCATTTTTGTAACTTGAAAAGTAACTTTAGTTACAAAACTGATGAACCTCATAGTAACATAATTCCCATGTATTCATCATTTACCAAGAGAACAGTACTTAACATTTTTCTTGTAAAACCATTTAACATAATAACCACTGACCACAACTATTGCATGGCGGATATAATACGATGATATCCTCAGATTTTTCTGTCACATTATGTATTAACTATATTCTAGAAAGGTTGGGTGCTATTTAATTCTCTGTCATTTCTAATTACATCACATAGTAGGAAACTAGAATGAATCTGTGTATTCATAAAAATCTGTCTCATACTGTCATGCATAATTCCCTTCACATATTTCCACATATTGTGTTATTGCCTCTCTTCTGCATGGGACCCTTTTAAACTTGAATTTTAAGTTTAAATTTCAAGGACATCCATCCAATAAATTAAAAAACAACTTAGCATCATTCTATCAGATGGCTTTCCTAAATTTTAACCCACATAGTTCAATGATTTTGGTCTCTAAATCTGAAAAGGAATCCTAAATTCTGTATTTCTCGCTAATCTATTCAAAGAAGAATAACTCCATATATGCAGACTAATGGTATGCCAGTAAGATCAGTATTTAGTGTAAGTTCTTTTGCTTGCAGTAAAATCCGCATTATTAGGAAATAATTCTACAAAATTATCATGCATTTTCATGTTTGTTCCTCGTGAAAATTCATCTACATACTGTGTGTGGTAAATATGTACATACACATGAAAAAAATATTTGGCTAACCTGACAGTTAACTCTTAAATCAAATGTCTCTACAGTTGAATTTAATGCTGTATATTCTTTTATACATATGCAGTATATCTATAGACAGGTGTGTGCATTCATTCTTTTGGTTCTAAATAAAATTGATTGTAAGTTAATGAAATGTATCTAATTGATTTTACCTGTGCATTTTGTGAAGCAAGAATAGGAAATCCAGGCTCTGTTATGTTGCTAGGGTAAATGAATAAGTTGTTTTCTTTCTTTCATGAACTCAGACCAAATCCCTGTTTTGGTCTCAGTCCATAACATTTCATTGGTCTCAAATTTATACAAATTAACAAATATACAGACCAAATCTACAAAAACTAAAAACATACGGGGATAGGAATATTAATTCCCTTCTCTTCCCTTCTGTGCAGGCTCCTTCAGCATGTAAACACTTATTCCACTATTTCTGCCCTTTCTGGGAAAACTTACCAGACAGTTTTTGCAACTGCCATGAGAACAGCAACACATTTTATTTTTTGACAATGTTTATATGGTCATGTTTATCGCACTTTTTTTTTTTTTTTTTTTTTTTCATTTTCACATACAGAAGTACTTCGTGAGGAGAAAGGAAGTCCCACTATAGAATGTTATCTTTTGTTAAAAACCACAATACAGACTGTGGTTTTAAACAAAAGATAACATTGTTATAAACAATCATAAAATAAACTTGGTTGAGAAGAACCTTATTCCCAGATACTAAGTTAAAAAAGCACGATGAATCACAAAAAGTTCATAAGCTTGTAATCCATCTTTAGTTATTTTGGGCTAAAATGCACTTTTGAATTATCAGTTATGCTAGTTGAAAGGTTCCTTGAATGTCATCTGTTTTAGACAGTTTGGCTCATTCCAAAGAGTTATCCAGATGTTTCAGAACTTGTACGTATTGTACTGTTTCATCTCTTAGTGCACTTTACACTCAGTGATAAAATTCAGTCACTGGCCTTCTTGAAAAATTAAATACATAATGCTTTCTACCCTCAAATATGTTTGAACTAAATAAAAAAGAACACTGTGAATTCAAAAGCAGATGATAAATGATTAATATGATGGTAGAAGCTGTCAAGATGAGTAAACATACATAAAAATACACATTCATCAAAGCATCTACATGTATGCAATTTTTCGTTTTTGAGGTATAAGTGTAAAGCTCTCACATTGTCATTTGTTTTGCTTTGAATTAAACAAATGTTATAAACTGGGACATCCCTTTCAGTTTAACTTGGAAAATCATATCTATCACCTAACACTTGTGAATATAACATTTTCCCAATATTAAATAAAAAAAAAACTCTCTCTAAATACCCTTAAGGACTGCATTTATAATAAAAATAATACAGTGCTGTGTTTTTATTTGGTAATTAATTGTTGATTTTATTATCATACTGAATTTGCTTCATACCATGCTTTGTGTTCAATAGAAGTTATTTTTCTTACTCAACTGCTGGAAAATATATGTATACATACATTTCTTTTTACAGATCAACCAATACCAGACTGTGTTAATGACTCAGATTGTGGAAATGGATACTTCTGTGAGGCTGGAGAATGTCATGGTAAATTATTCTCTGAATCTGTATACATCAAATGTGTTCTTGTGCATATTTTATTTTAATACAATATTTTATTGCTGTCATGTGTATACGTGTTAAACTGTGAATACCCCGGTGGCGCAGTGGTCTAAGGCGCTGGCCTCTGATCATTCATCCGTAAGGGGTCCGGGTTCGAATCCCGGTCAGGCATGGGTGTTGTGTTTGTCTTACGGCACTGGCTCTCTCCCTTCCCTGGAACCAGTGACCCTAAATTAGGGACGGGCGACTGCTTATAGCCCATTGAGTTGCTCACAGTGGTCGTTAAACCTCCAATCAAAAAAAAAAAAAAAAACTGTGAATATTTTTATATTTTTGAGACATACTGTACAGTTTGAAATCTGCTTGGTGTAAGACAATTATTTTCTAAGTGAAACTAATTTTTTTGCAGCTGATAAGGGAGTTGCCCTATTTTAATTATTTTTTGTTCATTTCTTTACCAAGATGTCATGCCTCATGACAATAATCACACCTAAATAACTGAAATCTGTTACCCATTCCAGCGCGTTCTCCAATACTATGCAAATGATAATTTTTAACATTCAACTTAGAAATAATTAGACTTCTCAACTCTAATCTTTACATTACAACTGAGGTTATGCTGCAGTTTTGTTGTAAACTTAGAAATTATCACTAAGTCTTCAGCATACAGAAAAGTACTTATACCAGAATAATCTATTTCAGCATCTTATACTAAGTTATGCTTTTTGAGCATAACAGAGGTCTAAAACAAAAGATCTACAGAGATCTAAAAAAAAACCTCCTAAAGAGATCTAAAACAAAAGTGAAAACAGCTGTATCTTTCTCTTACCCCATATATAGTTAACCTCAGATAACTCAATACTTCCTTCTATCCTGAGTTTTGGATTTTTACTGATATCCACAGCTTGCTTTTTGCTCCATATTTTTTTATTTTCCAGGACAATTAAGTCCTTGACGCTTGACGAAAACTCTTTTCAAGTCCAATAAATACTGTATATAAATTTTAATTTGCCTCATGTAAGTTTTCAGAAAGCTGCCTAAGCACAAATATGTTATCTATCCTGTCATCCTTACCCTCCAATTACATTGTCCTTCACTCAGCTGATTTTCCACAACTTTTCTAACTTTCTTGCTCAATATGCTGGCAATAAAGTATGTGCTAATCATGGAGATGCCGCAGTGGTTACTGCAATCTTCAAAATTCCATTTCTTGTAAATTCACACAGTTACTGATTTCTGCCATCCCTCGCAATCTGAACCAGTTTCTTGTAATATCTTAAGGATTCTTTGTAATAAATAGACACTTGTTATTTTATAATGTTTAACCAATCTCAAATTTATTTCATCATAGCCTACAACTCTGTCACCTTTCAAGGACACAATAGCATCTTCTTCACAAGCATATGTGCTCCTCTATTCCTCCTGGTTATCACCACTAACATCTTTGTCATCATTAGTAACTTATCCAGTAGTACATTGATTTTCATTTAAAAAGTCTACAAAATTTTTGACCCATCTAGACTATGTATCCTCCTGAAAAACAGAAGCTACATGTCTTTTTCAAGTAAATCCTTGGTTACAGACTTTCTACTCTCTCTCCTTTTCTCTGTCATGTGTTAAACAAACAAAAACTGCTTGTGGTATTTTGGCAGTCTCTTTATTCATACCTGATACACTGCTTAGTGTTTAGGTAAACTGTTTTGTAATTACTTCTCTTAGTCCATGACATACAACTTAAATATTTCCTATATGTCTGTTTTGCTTTGTTTCTGTTGACAGCTATACTTACTTTTACTTCCCATCAAGGGGCTTTCACAATCCACTTTTTACATTTGCCATGCTTATTGCTATCTTTGCATCCTTAGTATATAATCCATTATTATATACTAAGGATGCAAAGAAAGCAATGCGCATGGCAAACATAAAAAAATAGACCATAGTTAATGTTTTGTGTGTTATATGTTTTCCTGTCAATTCTTCTCACTATGATCAGTTTTAGCATAACCGTTTGCAGTTTTCCTCTTTAAATATTTACTCACTTCCATATTATTCATTTTATCAGCTTCTGCAGTGGGACTTAATACTTTTGCAGGTCAGCCAACTACTTGGCATTTGAATCTGAGAGCAGATGCTGCTAAAAATATAACTTTTTATTTCAAAACCTGTGAATACTCCGATATCCTAAATTACATTCCTAAGATATCTTTCCACTGTAATATAGTCACATATACTGTTCATATTTCTATCCTTTCCTTTTCTCATCAAATGAACTTAATGGATATTTTTGTACTTAAAGATAGTTTTAGTGATTTTGAGTTTATTGTCTATACCCAAGTTTCCCATCAACATTTGCTAAACAGTTTTCCCCAAATTTACCCTTCATATCTTTGATTTCCTGTCGTCATCTACAATTCTGTTATTCAAATCTTCAATAATAACAATTTTGTTTCTGTGTGTGATTTTAATGATTATGTATGAACCCTTGTAAAAGGAATCCACCTTTTCTTAACTAGCTTTCTGCTGATTTGTGTACTGCCACAACTTTTAAACCATGGCTGTTCACTTTGGCAACAGACCACACAATGCTTTCATGAACTGATAAGTTCCATTCTAACCTGCCTAATCTTCTTCACACTACAATATGGCTCTTCTTCATACTGAAATAAGTCATAAAACTTGCCATTGAGATTACATTCCCTTGGTATATGCCTTTGTTGTTGTTTTTTCACTGATGACCACCACATTTAGGTTTAATTATTTGGTGAATTCTACTTATTTCCCATTTCTTTTTTTGACATTTGTGCACTTAAGCATGATTTCTTTCAACGAATTTTGCTTTTCATTTGATTTATTCAGTAAGTTAGAATGGACTTGGTTCGTGAGTGACTAGCTTATAATATATTGAGGTCCATGAGTGACTAGCTAATAATATATTGAGGTCCATGAGTGACTAGCTAATAATATATTGAAATGTGTAGAAGAATTATACACAGAAAAAAATGTTCTTAGAACCTAATCTTTGGGATACACTTTCACAGTTCTTTTGGATGTAACTGATGTCCATCATAATTTATTATTACTGAAATGTGGTACTTAAGACTCCATGCAGTCATAAAACTAATTGGTCTCTTAAGAAACTGTCATGGCTTCAAAGTATGTCATACAAACAAATTTTTACCTTTCATCTAGATAAAGACATCATAAAACTTTAAAAAAATAATCTCTAATGGCAGGTACATCAGCTAGATTTACAAGGGTGTAAATATTGTTAGCTAAATTTACAAGTGTGCAAATATTTGCTCTTAAATGGCTTTGTATAAGATTTTACATAACTGAAACAACTTTCCCTATCTAACATATAGAATAGCATTTTATCCAGCTTTGCAACACAGAATCTGTAACTCTAAAATGGGCAAGTGTTAGGTATTACAGATGCCCTGTACAACTGTTTCTGTGTTCCAATTTGATATACTCCTGCAAATAAAAAGTTAAGAAATTGTGGTCACGGTACTTTTTTTACAGTGCATAAGAGATATTGTAATTATTTAAATAAACATAATTTTTGCTGCTTCTTTGGTATCACTTCAAGCTATTGTTTTTTATTTACTTTAATTATGGAGTAAGTCACCTGATGATAGTACATTAAAGCACAGTTTTCATTATACTTCTATATATTTTTCTTCATTCACCATGCTGGGTTTATTACTTTATGTTAGTTTTTATGCTAAAAATGTTGCTTCTGTGCCACCTTCATTGTGGCTACAACGTCTGTGCACCTTCTTATTAATACATTTGAAAAGTAAGATGAGGCTAAGTGCTGTCGGGCATCAAATACATGATGAAAAATCATAGTTTTTGTGTGAAGTAATTAAATGGGTTTAAACATAGCCTAAACCTAACTGGGAGGTTTAGGCTGTATTTTCTATAAATTGTGTGCATTTTTAATATTAGTGTGGTCTTCAAAATAATCATAGTGAGAAGAATTGTCAGTGAAACACATAACATGCAAAACAGAAGAATTCTTGATATCCTCATATCATGTACAAGTTACATTAGAAATCATAAGTGGTGGGACGTTTCGGTAGTGACTTCTGCCTTCATCAGCCATGGAATGAAACACGTGGTATAAGCATCAGTTGTTGCCAGATTTCAAAATAGCTTTCCAAATGATAGGGATGTGAAAAGGTGTGTCAGTATTGCAGGTGTTAGGGGTAAGGTAGATTTCAATGTTTTCATGGTACCTGAGGGATTTCTGATAGCTGAACGGAGTGATGCGTTTAACATTTTGCCAATCGGGGAATCGCAGACATATTGCTGATAGTTAAAATTGAAAGGGAAGTGGAAGGGTTGCGTTTCTTAAGATCAGCGATATATTCCACCAATTGCCAGTTGATGCTGCGGTAAATACTACCAATATAGTGGGTAACGCCTGCAGAAGTGTTGACTGGGATAGAGTAGACACCTTGTAAATCTAGGGGTTTATTGGGATCTCTGTCTTTAAGGTTAAGAAGATGTGGAGGTGGTTTAAGTGCAATCCTGTAGCCAAAAGATTTGAAAATAGACCAAACTTTATGAGTGAAGGACATGCTAAAGGGCAAGGTGCCAACAAACTGATGAGTGGTGGAAGGTTCAGGCAATAAACTAGTAGATCTATTCCGTGATTCAAATTTCTTAATTAGTCTATGAACTAAGAGGGGTGGAAAGCCATGAAATTTGCCAATGTTGATGATGTTCTGATATTCTTTTTGAAGAGAGCTAACCTTATTTGCAACAGCTCTTCTGCTCTTCAAACAGAATATCAGAACATCATCAACATTGGCAAATTGCATGGCTTTCACCCCTCTTAGTCCATAGACTAATTAAGAAATTTGAATCACAGAATAGATCTACTAGTTTACTTCTTGAACCTTTCACCATTCATCAGTTTGTTGGCACCTTGCCCTTTAGCCTGTCCTTCACTCATAAAGTTTGCTCTATTTTCAAATCTTTTGGCTAAAGGATTGCAGTCAAACCACTCCACATCTTCTTAACCTTATCCTTAAAGACAGAGATCCCAATAAACCCCTAGAGTTACAAGATGTCTACTCTATCCCGGTCAAAACTTCCGCAGGCGTTACCCACTGTAATGGTAGTACTTACCGTAGCATCAACCAGTGATTGGTGGAACATATCACTAATGTTACGAAAGGCAACCTTCCACCTCCATTTCAATTTTAACTATCAGCGATATGCCTGCGATTCCCAATTGGCAAAATGTTAAACATATCACTCCGTTCAGCTATCAGAAATCCCTCAGGTACCGTGAAAGCATTGAAATCTACCTTACCCTTACTAACACCTGCAATACTGACGTACCTTTTCACATCCCTATCATTTGGAAAGCTATTTTGAAATCTGGCAACAACTGATGATTATACCACGTGCTTTATTCCATGGCTGATGAAGGTAGAAGTCACTACTGAAATGTCCCACCACTTATAATTTCTAACGTAACTTATGTGTGATATGAGGATATCAAGAATTCTTCTAATGTCTTCAAAATAATACTTCACAAAAGTGTGTCTGTACATAGCATTTCCCAAGTCTTTACTCCCCATCAACCTTCCATCATCACATGGCTTTTTTGTTTGCAATAACAATAAAAACATGTAAACAAAACTGGAAATATGAATAAACTTAATCTGTGGAAAGAAAAAAATAGGAAATGTGAATCTATTTTATTTATAGAAATAATGAAACAGGAAATATTATTAATATGTTTCATCTGTGCTGCAAAATAATAAAATGAGAAATCAGGTATTATACATCTGAGATAATATCATACATCTCTGAAATTTGCAGTGTATTTATTTATTTTTTGGTCGATATTCTTCATATGAAAGTATAATTTTTGGCATATGAATGCCTTTACAAAAATTGCTGTTCACATGGTAGGCTTATAAGGAAGGTTAAAAATTATATCAAACTGGTGTCTTTCCATCTTTGTATGTTAACATTACACTATCCAAAACAATGTATTTCCAAGCATCTGAAGTAACTAGAGGTCAATAAATTTCCAGATTTCTCTAGTCTTGGTGCTTGTCTCCTTTTAGCAGTGAACCATCCATCCCGATAATATGCATCCAGAATCATGACCAAAAGTTCTTCAGATATGAAGTACCATGGAATTAAAAGATATTTAATTACCAAAGTACCACTTTCATAATTGCCACATGTGAAAATGTACTTTAGAAACTAAATATCAATTAAGATACATGCTATTTTTTGCGCAAATTTTTCCCCTTATTTATTTTATGTAAATATGTTTGTGCATCTTTCACAGAGGAAAGTTGTCATTATTTCCAGTGTGGTCCCAAATATTTGTGTGTTAATTATAAGATGAAAGAATATGATTTGCTTTATTTCAAAATAGACTCATGATTACTCCGGCCTGTGACAACAATAAAAATGACTTGTTAGTTTGAAAAGAGCAAAACAGGGGAAAGTACCATGAATCTTGTTTGTTCTTTACACAACAGCAAAAACATTCAATCACATCTTAGATTAAAATAAGAACTTGAATAAAATTCATTTCATATTTTCCTTGTTTGATCTTAAAATATTTTTTATATTTTATTTCTTGCAGAAGGATGTCGTCATGATTATAATTGTGGTCCTGAATATGCATGTATCCGAAGAAAATGTGAAAATGTATGCTCTCAGCCTGGGGTATGTGGCATTAATGCTCAATGCATGGCTGATAATCATAGACCTATATGTGCATGCAGTCCAGGATATGTTGGGGATGCAAGAGTGGAGTGTAGAATTGGTATGAATATTTTTAAGCATTGCTTAGTACTTATATTTATACAATATTTTATCTGAGATATATTACATGTTTGAGTGCACTGTAATACAGTGGAATCCCATTAGAACGAAATTATTACAAATCACTTGCAAACATTTCCTTGAAGTAATGTGTTTTTGATTTCATTATAACAAAATTAATTTTTACAACTGTTCGTTACAATGAACAGTAGTAAAAATTGATTTTCCCATTTCAGAAAAAAGGCAGCAACCTCTGCAAAAGTTTTCAGCTAAGATCTCTGCGTCCCAGTTTTAGACTCCGTCCCTAATGATGTAAAACTTGATTTTGATTTTTTGCCGGTAGATGATTGTTTACTTACCTCCTAAGAACTGACCAATGCTGATATCACTCAGTCAATTATGGACCAACGAAATGACGGAGCTGATCAGGAAAGTAATGACGACAAAGATGTCATGATTCTGTTGGCAAACATCAATGCATCGGAGACAGTTTCATGTTTCGAAAAAGTGCATAATTTTGTTTCCTATCAGACAAACATCTCTGAGGACATTTTTTCAAGTATGCATTTCCTGCAAAAAAAAAAAAAAGTTACAGAATTTGTGCAAACAAAGGAGGTGTAAATACGTATATGTATGTGCAAGCAAAAGTTTGTTTTCAATTGTTTTTAGGTTTTTATTTTTATTTTTATAAGCATATATTAAAGTGGAAAGTTTTTAAACGAAAATTTAATGTCAAATTTTTAAAATTTGTTATTAGATTAAAATTTCTTAAAAAAAAATGAAATGCTGTTATTACAAAATTTCGTTAAAATGAAAGACTTTAGGTGGTCCCGTCAAGTTCATTCTAACGGGAATCTATTGTATTTGTATATTCTTTTTGATTTTATGTGTTTTGTGGTCCTGAAGTTATTGATTATTTCAATCTAAGCATTATACAGATGTGAAGTGACTCAACCTGTTTGTATTCCTCAAATACTTTATGAGATAATTATCAAAGATATGAACAAAAAGGCATGATTTTTTTCTGTAAAAATGATGGAAAATTGAGAACACATATTTAATAGTTGTAAAATGTTTTTAAATTAGAGAGATGTTGTTTTTTTACTTGTTTTAATTTATCAGATAAAATGGTGCCCACATCAAAATTGTGGCTCTGATTTTTCCAGGTAAAATCAATAGTTCAATGACTATAGTTTAATCAACAGAAAACTTATCACTGAACTATAAGCAAATGATGATTTAATAATTATCGTTATATGCACAATATCCAAACAGTTAAGTTGTTAATACCTGGCACCAAGAGTTTAGGTTCAAGAAATGTTATGACATGGATGCTATGTAGTTCTTTAGTTCTGGCTATCTCAATTCTGTAGAGCCAGTAATCTTAAGTTAGAGATTTTTTCTGGCCTTTGGTATTCAGAAGGAGTTATTAGATCATCAAAGGAAAAAAGCAGGAATGTGCTCCTTACAGTTTGAGTTCATTTTATTTTTTTCCAACATTTCTGACCTTTCAGTGCCTTTCACTAAAGACCTTTAGCCTATAATAAACTACTCACCCAAAAATATGAAGTTCTAATAAGAATGTTTGCATGACAGCATTTCCATATCCTGATATAATTGTGAAAATTTTGGTGTTATTTTCATTGATTATCCATTCAAAGTATGCATTCACTTATCTGCTATCTTCTATTAACCTGTTAAAAGTAGGGCTTGAAAGACTTGTAGTTCCATTTATTAAACCCTGTTTTCCAAATACATAAGCTTTTTAATTAAGAATAATTTTTGGTGATGTTAGTTTTGAACCCTTTCATAGAAATTAACTCTTTTTTTTAATATTGAACAACAAAGGCAAAGAAGGCTATCAAATTTTACATGATTTTATTTCATAAAGAATGTGGTGGTGCTTACATATAAACAGTCTTGTTGGAATTCTGTTCTTTTTTTATCTTTTTTTTTTTTTTTTTTTTAGGGGAAAGGGTAAATAGTCTATCAAAGACAACTAACCTTGGAAAGCATCTGAAGGTTAGAAATATCTGAGGGAAAAGTAGTTGGTAAATATGCTAGTTATGTAAGAAAAATTGAAAAAACACAGGAGACTTTCAACTCAGTTTGGGTCTTTATCTTCTGTAGGATTGATTACAGGTGATCAAGATCCAAGCTGGGTTGAAAGTCTACTGCATTTTTTCAGTTGTTTTTTTTAATATAACTAATGTGTTTACTCTACTACCTTCATCTATTTGTCACGTGTGCATTACATACTTCCTATATATGAAAGAAAACTGACTCATATACTACAAAACAACATTGTATTTGAGATACACAAGAATTATCTGCAGTTTGCTTAGTTTGGCTAAAGACAAAAGCACATAGTTGAGTATTTTCATGTGCTCTACACTACTCAACTTGGTTTGGCATTCACCTTGAAAATTAACTGGTGAGGAAATTATTTCAATCACACAGTTTGATATAAGAAAATGGACTTTATATATATATATATGTGTGAGGGAGAGAGAGAGAGAAAGGGAATTTTTAAGAAATGTAATAAAATTTATACAAAAACTTATAAAAAAATACAAAATTGAATTCATAAATGAAAACTGAAAAATATATAAACAAAAAACAGGTTGCCATCATGAGGAGAGCGTCAACCTGCAGGAGTGGCCTTTCTAGTACCAACAAACAACAAGGAGAACCAAAAATGTCGGTTGGTCATGCTCCCAAGGCCACCAGACCAAACACAAAACAGACCTAAGATATCATAATGGAGTAATGTAAACAATAATAAAAAAGGCTTGCCGTCAGAACAAAGGGTTCGACGCCACGAATGAAAACCAAATACTAGACTGCCAATCAACAGGAACACAAATATATACTGAATCGTAAAAAAAGTGATCACGGTTAAATATCATCCTACCAAGCCAAAAAGGCTTGCTAGGATGATATTTATATCTATTCTTATTTCCCAAATTTGATTATATATCTGTGTGTGTGTGTGTGTGTGTGTGTGTGTGTGTGTGTGTGTGTGTGTGTGTGTGTGTGTGTGTGTGTGTTCCATCCTTTCCTGCTATTGGTCCACCCTTTGCTGCTATTGCAGCCTCCACTCTGCTGCGAGGGTCTTCCACCAGATTTTGTATGTTGCTATGGAATTGGTCTTCCATTCTGCCAGTAAAGCATGAGTCAGGTTGGTTACCAATGTCTGGTGGTTCAGCCTGGCTTGCAGTTGACACTCCAATTCATCTCAAATGGGTTCCATGAGCTAGAGATTGGGACTGTATACAGGCCAGTCAAATTCTTTTACACCTATCTATCAAACCATTCCTTCATGGACCTTGCTTTGTAAATAGGAAGGAATTGTGCTGTTGGTAAAGGAAAGGGCCTTCACCAAACTGTTGGCAAAACTTTGGGAGCACAGAATTGTCAAGAATAACATTATAAGCCACAGCATTAAGATTCTTGGGCCTGGAACTTAAGTGCCCAGCCCAAACCATGAAACACAGCCCCAGAACATGCCTTCTCCACCAAACTTCACAATTGGCACAACACAGTTGAACAGGTAGCATTCATCTGGCATCCTCCACACCCGGACAATGTCTACTGGACTGTCAGATGGTGAAGCATGATTCATCACCCTGGAGAACATGTTTCCACTGCTGAAGAGTCCACTGGCACCAAACTTTATACCACTCCAATCGACACTTGGCATTGATTTTACTGATGTATGCAGCTGCTCAGCCATGGAAACCCATTCCCTTCAGCTCTCAACAAATTTCTACGGTGCTGGCATTTCTTCCAGAGGCATTTTGGAACTTGGTGGTAAGTGTTGCAACCGAAGACAGGCAATTTTATCACACCACCCACTTCAGCACTTGGCAGTCCCACTCTGTTATTTTATGTGGCCAACCAGGTTGCGATTGCGCTTTTGTTGTTCCTAGGCATTCTGTCTACAAAAAAATCTCTTACAGTTGGTTGGGGCAGCTGCAGCAGGGCAGAAATTTACCAAACTGATTTGTTGCTAAGATGGAATCCTATGATCATGCCACGTTGAAAGTCACTGAGTTCTGCAATACAGCTGATTCTTCTGTTCAAGCTTGTCTATGATGCTTTTTAGACCACATGTGTCATTTTATACCTGTATGCCATGGGTGTGATGTATATGAACAAATCCACTATTCAAAATGGATATCCATATACTTCTGATCATGTAGTGTATATCACTCTGACTTGGCTGTTCACCTGCACAGTCCTTCTGGAAGCTGCTCACATTTTTTAACCACCATTAGGATGTAAAACATCAAATGGGAAAGAAAATTGCTTCCAACAATCTCTGGTAAAGGAATGAGGGGTAAAGGGATGTGCCATGGCCAACATAGTTTAAGCTATTGTGCTGCCTAAAGTTTCAAGTCTTCCACAGTAAGTACTGTATGAAGAGCATATTTGCCACTGAATTTACTGGACTAACTCCAGAGAGTTGAGCCCTTTATATGCCACCAGAAAATTCCAGCATTTGATTTATGTAACAATTTTCCTTTTTTTAGCATTTGGTTCCATTACTTAATCTGCACAAATTCCTTTAATTATTATTTCATAAAGTATCTCCATGTTAGTGTAATTCTCTGAGGAATTCTGAATAAAAAACCCATACAAATCTTATTCCATACATAATGTACTTGTTGCGATAAAAAGGGCAATGATTTTAAAGCTTACTCCATACTTAACTTCATACAATTTTAAGTAAAATTTTTAAAAAATGTAGCATTTATATATATATATGTATTGTAGAGTATTCATATCTTAATGACAGATTTTTCTTTCAGTTGAGGAACCAGAATGTCGATCAGATGCTCAGTGTCCCATCAGGCATATCTGTGTATATGAGAGATGCACAAGTAAGTATACTTAACAACTATATTGAAAGACTGGACTTTAAAATGTTTATTTTTCCACTGATTTGATGTTTTTTTTTTAATGTTGCTGAATCTATAACTCATGAGGGTAAAAGGTATTGTTGAATATCTGGAGAGAAAATCCCATTAAAAGTTCTTGAAAATGAATTTTGATGCAGCACTTAGGACAAGACTAAAAATGATTTAATACCACAAAATCAACTGGAACTAAGAGGACATTAGGACTCAAATGACCACTTAATTGTCATATAAACACACTCTAATTTATTATAATCATCAATGCATATTTATAAGACATTTTGCATGATACATCATAACTTCAAAGATACTGCAGATTCTTAGGCCATCTCTGATTTGCTATTTCACATCTTGTATGAATCTTGATTAAAACACTGAAATAAAACTAATACAGATAAATGTCATGAAATACTTAATAGCATAAGGTCACTAGATATATGTGATAAAATAATCAAACTGCCTTAAAAAACTGATTTAATTTGGAATAATAATTCCAGCAGATCTATCATTCAATCAGAGGAATAACGAAATAGCACTTGTCATAGCAATTATCCCAATATGTGCATAACATGCAGTGATATTTATTTCTTTCTGTCATATTTGTTTCCAGCACTTTAGTTCACTGAAGAGAGAATGTACAGTGTTGTACTCCCGAAGTTCCTTAAATGCTGAGAATTTTCTACTTTTAAGCTTGAAACTGGTCATTAATAAAAAATAGTTTTACCTTTTATTTAAACATTGATTGTGATTCAAGGTAAAGGGTGTGAATACTTTTTGGTTATGACATTCAGTTTCCTGTAATCAATGCAAAAGCTAGTGCTTACCTTGTTCTTGGTTATCTGGACTACCTGTGATGATGGTGCCCAAGGGACAGTAGAGAGTTTTGTTTCTCCCTGCTCCAGAGGCGACTTTAGATCTTCTGGGGCCCTAGGTGCTAAGAGATTCAGGGGCCCCTCCCCCTTCTTATCGCCTCAGAAATTTTCATCCGTCAGATTAGCAAAGAGGGGGGTCTGAGTCAAGGAAAAGGTTTTTGCACTTTTTTAAAATATCATTCCATCTTTCTATTATTAGAACGCTTTGTAAGAAACAGTGCTAGTGTAATCATTTTGTCTGTCCTTTTCTCTAAATTTGTCAGTGTGTTGTGTATTTGTTATAAAATTTGAATGCATTTCATTTACAAAATGTGCTTTTTTATTGCTTCAGCTTTGAAAAATCATCTCGATTTACGTTGTGAGCAAATCAGAATGAGAGAAGCTGCTGATTTAACTCTCCCCAGAAAGAAAAACGTAGATTTTAACACTTTTTACTCTCTATCTCTTATCTCTCTCTGAACTTCCAGTTCATATTATGGTCTTTTTCTTAAGCTTAAAGCACAAACTTCTTTGAGATAATCATTTTGTCTTTATGCTAGTTTGTGTGTGTGGTGTGTGTTCTTTACAGATGACATTTTTTCCATAACTTTAATTAAAATATGAGATTTATTTTCTAGGACCCAAATATTGTACTCTTGGTCAAAAGAGTGTTATTGATTTTGTTGTTTACGATCAGCATCTGAAACACTTAATTGTTGGCTCTCGTGTGATGAGAGGTGCAGATGTTGGTTCTGATCATTACTTGGTGGTGTCACGAGTGAAACTGAATGTTGGTTGGAAGAAAAGGAATAGAAAGAGGCCTACAATGGAAAGAATAAAGGCTCCCTGAAGCTCATCTACATTACTCTAACTTACTCAGAGAATGACTGAAGGAGCTGAAATCATGTAAGAGGGATGTAGAAAAGAAGTGGGGATGTTTTAAGAACTGTGTTGTCGTTGCTGCTGAAGAGGTCTGTAGCACCACAATAGTGCGTAACAATGAGGGTGATGCTTGGTGGAATAGTGAGATTGAAGAGGCAGTAAAGAGAAAGAAGGAAGCATATTTGGGAATTGTGCAAGGTAGAGTTTCTGTGGATGAATATCGCTGTAAGAAGCATGAAGCAACTAAGCTGGTTCACCAGAGTAAGGCTAAAGATAGGAAGGTGCAGGTGGAAAGGCATGAATTGGCTTTTTGGAAAGATAGAAAAACTTTCTGAAAGTGTATGAGACTCAGGAAAAATAGGGGAAACAAAGTTGTAAGTTGTGTGAAGAATAGGATTGGGAAAATGGCATGGAAGCCCAATGAGTTAAGTGAAAGATGGGGTAAATACTTCTGTGAGTTATTACACAGACCTGTTTGTAATCCGGGTATAGCCCGGAATTCCGGGTTTTTGTCACATTCGGAACCCGTAAATCTGTTTTTTTTTGTTTTTTTTTTTTTTTTTTTTAGAAGAATTTGAGATGTTTCTTACATTTCATTTCTAAAAATGCTATGAAATGATAACTAAAAGTTCAAGTTTTATTTTCTTTGGGAATTACAGTGTTTGGTTAAAAACACTGCATGTCCATGTGGATGATGACATGTAGGCGATTTGTGACTCCTTGAGTGTTTGTTGTGATATCAAACAAGCTCTCAAGATAACAACCTGCCAAAAGGAAGGCTTTTTTTCATTATTTTGAAAGTTGCATCTACATCAAATAATTTGATTATATTAGATTCGGTTAATCTATTGAGCTGCTTTTAGAAATTGAATGGAATCCACTGTAAGCTTCAAGTTAAAACTCATCCACATAGACTGCTCAATTAACATATAATATGAAGTGCAAAGTTTGATTTCAAAGATGTAATGCCTGAAGAATTTTGCACAGTGAAAGAAAATCGGGTACAAGAAAAGATGCGACGTTTAACTGCACAAGCTCTCGGGCCTATTTGTTGTATTGCTAGTTTATATGTGCATAATATATATAAATATTCGTAATAGGCATTATATGTCAGCATATTGGCACTAAGCTGAGAGTTTCAGGGTTTCTTGTGTCACCTCACAATCACCCCTGATTACATCAGGAAAGCAAAGGTTATTCTGAGGCAGAATGAAGATGATGTCACAGTGAAGGATGGAAGCACTGGAGGGATCTCAAGAGAAGAGGTGTGTAAAGCTCTAAAATCTCTTCAGAATGGCAAAGCTCCACAAGTTGATGGCATAACTGCCGAGATGTGAAATATGGTGGTGACTCTGTAATTGACTGGTTAACAGAAATTTGCCAGTTATGCTGGGAGTTAGGAATGGTCCCTCAGGATCGGAAGAATGCCATCATTGTTCCCTTGTATAAGGGAAAATGTGATCAGACTGACTGCAAGAACTATCGTGGTATTAGCCTATTGAGTATGCCAGGGAAAGCCTTTGGTAGGGTCGTTATTGAAAAAGTACAAGGTCTTGCATCAGAGAAAGTTTGGGATATTCAAAGTGGTTTTATGCCTGGTAAAGGCTGCACTAATCAAATTTTTGCAGTATGCATGATGATTAAAAAGTATCTGGCTCTTGGTAAGAAACTTTTTTGCTGCCTTCATACATTTAGAGAAAGCTTACGACCGAGTAAATAGGATACTTTTATGGAAGATACTGAATAAATATGGTGTTACTGGGAATCTATTTAATAGCATAAAAGCCATGTATACTGGCAGTACAGCTTGTGTATGTGCAAATGGTATCTTATCAAAATGGTTTTCTATAATGCTGGAGTCAAACAAGGTTGTATAATGTCACCATGGCTGTTTAATATATTTATGGATGCATGCATGTGTGATGCCAAAATGGATAATACTGGTTTGTGTCTTGGTAATATATGTGTGTGCAGATTGCTGCATGCTGGTGACACAGTCCTGTTGGCAGAGAGCAAAAAATGAGTTGCAGAGTATCTTGACCCGGATGTACGAAGTTTGCTTGAAATTCAAACTGAGTATAAATAAGGGAAAACCCAAAGTTATGGTTTTTGAGCGAGGAACTGTTAGCACTGAATGTAATATAAGTCTAAATGGCACAGCAATTGATCAGGTGAATGAGTTTGTATATTTAGGAAGCATGTTTGACAGAGAGAACAAATTAGATGATGAAATTAGTAGGCGAGTTAATTCTTCATTGAAAGTCATAGCTGCTTTGGGAGGTTTTCACTGGAATGATGGGTTCTCAAGAGAGTCCCGCGTGGCTGTGTATGAAAGTGTAATTGCTTCTGCTCTGATGTATGGCAATGAAACATGGGTACTGCAGAAGAGATATAGGAGTCGTTTGAGTGCTGGAGAACTGCGTTACTTACAGGGGGTTGTGGTAAGACACGTTGTGATTGTGTGAGGAATGAAGAGGTTTTGCAGGTGTGTAATGTGAAGCAAAATGTTGTTAGCAAGGTGAAGACTAATATTCTTCAGTGGTTTGACCATGTTGAAAGAATGAGTGATGAGATGCTTACTAAGAATTTTTTTTAGCCCAAGTGGCAGGAAGGAAAGGCAGACCAAGAAAGTCAAGGGAGGATCAGATTCAGGAGTGTCTGCATGAGAAAAAGATTATGAGTATGAAATATAGAAGATCTTGTGTATGTCGTGTGATGGATGTCAGTGAAGCCTGAGTTGTGTGTCAAGATCGCTGTAAATGGAGAAGTTTGATACGGCAACAGTAAATAAATAATCAGTTAAAAAATTATCTGGTGGTTTGTATTTCTTTGTGGAACTAACCTCTGAATCTCAGAGAACAGCTTAGTGATATGTATGTATATATGTACAATAAAATTTTGCCCTGAGCCCTGCAAGAGCTCCACCTGGCCCTGGGTATGCTGCATCAGAGTCTCACCATAATCTCCTCCTGTCAAGAAAATTTTTTTATGAAATTCAAATAGTAGATTTTCAAATGCATGGCATTGGTCCTTCCCAACATCTGTAGATATTCTACCCAATACTATGGATAAATGCTTCGGTACTTTACTACCTGTATGAGCTAATACTACAGCTTCTTTGCCTATATTAACATCTTTGTTGGGGACCCACTACTTGGGTTTCTTTTACTGTCAAGCTTACGACCAAGTAAATAGGATACAAATAGATAACGAGGAACAGTACACCAATTAAGTAGTAAACAGTAACACTGTACTAGTGATCCGATTTATTAGCGTTTCCAAGCTTTCACACATCAACCAGATGGCTTTTTCAAGGAAGTTAGACAGAAACTGCAACTGAAAAATAGAACGCATTAACAATTTAAAAGCTCTTCGGAAGACTCAAGCACCATAAGCCCGGAAACCCACTGAGACCCATCGTATCCAGGAAGTCTGCACCAACGTACCATTTAGAGAAAGCACTATCCAAATTCCTGCGTAGTTTTCTTCCTGAATCGGACTTTGTAGTAAATTCCACTGTGGATTTTATAACGAAAGCCAAGCAACTCGCTCTTCTACCAGGCGACATTATCGGCAGCTTCGACGTGGTTTCCCTTTACCCTTCAATCCCCGTTCCGGAAGCCATCAGAACATTAAAGGAAGCCATATCAAATTCAGCATTTTATACGCAATAGTCAGGACTCAGCATCTTCAAATTAATATACTTAGTCACTAATACTAGCTTCTACAGTTTCCAAGGACAAGTATATAAACAGAACAATGGCACTCTGATGGGATCCTTACTTTCACCCGTCCTTGCAGAAGCAATTCTTCGCCCAATTGAACGGAATATATTCTCCAGCATTACCCCACAGCCTACCACTTGGCTGTGTTATGCAGACGACATATTTTTTGTATGACCTCACGGAAAAGAGACTCTACCAATGTTCCTTGATAAAATCAATGATATGCATCCTACGATCAATTTCACAATGGAGCTTGAGCAAAACAACGCTTTACCTTATCTGGATGTTCTATTGAGAAAATCGCCTGACAATCGTCTCAGTACACAAGCCTATTACAAACCCACGTCCGTCCCTAACCTGATGCTCCGCAGCTCTTTCTGTCCCGCAGAATACAAAACAGCTATCTTCCGTTCTCGAATTCGAAGAGCCTTCGCCGTTTCCTCCGATACCCATTCTAGACAACATGAAATTTAAAGCGTCATCAAGTTAGCCACTGATGCAGGATATTCGTTGAATCAGATACGTAACTCTATCCACAATGCCAGGGTCAAACGTTCTAATCTTCCTGTGCCGCAGATACGTTATTTAGGCTCAATTCCATACATACCAAATGTGTCTTACAAACTAAAAAACGCCCTGAAGAAGATGAACTATGGCATCGTCATAAGATGTCCTGCATCTTTACATATTATGCTAAAGGGAAGTAGTGAAAAACCACCTCTCTCCTGCGAAGCAGGTGTTTATGCAATCCCCCTACAGTATCCGGACGGCTCTAAACGACACTACATTGGAATGACCAAGCGTTTGTTTGGAATCAGAGTCAACGAACATAAAAGAGACACAAAATATGGTAAAGTAGCCACGGCACTATCCAGAGAAGTGAAATTCAAGTCCGCTACTCCTATGTGGGACAATATAAAGAAATTAGCTACCTACTCTACCCCTAAAGGTACAGCCATTCGAGAAACCTTGGAGATCATTACCAACAGCGATACTTGCAATGATAGCGGCTCACTTGAGTTGCCACGAATTTAGAAGCAATTCTTCAAGTAAAGCCTTCTGCCTACCAGGATATCGCGCGTGCGACCAGCGTGATACATCATATCTTTAAATGAATATAACGTCGTATCTATTGTTGTCAAGTCAAGTTTCCGCGTTCAAATTGTTAATGCGTTCAATTTTTCAGTTGCAGTTTCTGTCTAACTTCCTTGAAAAAGCCATCTGGTTGATGTACGAAAGCTTGGAAACGTTAATGTGTCAACTTCCTACGCCAATAAATCGGATCACTAGTACAGTGTTACTATTTAATAAATAGGATACTTTTGTGGAAGACATTGAATAAATATGGTATTACTGGGAATCTACTTAATAGTGTGAAAGCCATGTATGGTTGCAGTAGAGCTTGTGTACGAGTGAATGGTGTTTTATCGAAATGGTTTTCTATTGATGCAGGAGCAGGCAATGCTGTGTAATTTCACCCTGGCTGTTTAATATATTTATGGATGCATGCATGAGTGATGCCAAAATGGATAATACTGGTTTGTGTCTTGGTAATATGCATGTGTTCAGATTGCTGCATGCTGGTAACACAGTTCTGTTGGCAGAGAGCAGAAGTGAGTTGCAGAGTATGTTGTCCCAGATGTACGAAGTTTGTATGACATTCAAACTGAGTATAAATAAAGGAAAAACCAAAGTTATGGTTTTTGAGTGAGGAACTGCTTGTACTTAATGCAAGATAAGCCTTAATGGTACAGAGATTGGCCTTGTGAATGAGTTTGTATATTTAGGAAGTATGTTTGACAGAGAGAACAAATTAGATGGTGAAATTAATAGGCGAGTGAATTCTTCATTGTCAGTCATAGCTGCCTTAGGAGGATTTCATAAGAATGATGGGTTCTCAAGGAAGTCCCGCATGGCTGTGTACGAAAGTGTAATTGTTCCTACCCTGATGTATGGCAGTGAAACCTGGGTACTGCAGAAAAGACATACAAGCAATTTGTGTGCTGGGGAGATGCATTATTTGCGGGGGGGGGGGGGGTGTGGTAAGACGCACGCTGATCATGTGAGGAATGAAGATGTGTTGCAGATGTGTAATGTGAGGCAAAATGTTGTTAGTAAGGTGGAGACTGATATTCTTAGGTGATTTAGCTATGTTGAAAGAATGAGTCATGAGGTGCTGACTAAGATAATTTTTTCAGCCGAAGTGGCAGGAAAGAAAGGTAGAAGAAAGCCAAGTAAATCATGGGAGGACCAGATTCAGAAATGTCTGCTTGAGAAAAAGATTATGAGTATGAAGTACAAAAGGTCTTGTGTGCAGCATGTCATGGATGTTAATGAAGCTCGAGTGATGTGCAGAGATCGCTGTAAATGGATACATTTGATACACCAACAGTAAGTAAATTCTAGTTCTATCAGTTAAATGTGAACTTGGAAATATGTCTTTCTTTAAGGAGCTAACCTATGAATCTCAGAGAACAGCTTAATGATATACACTGAAGAGCAATTGAATTAGAGATACCTGTCTAGTAACGTGTAGCACCAACTTTCACCCTGATGATGGCGGCAATTCGTCTCGGCATGGGCTCGACAAGACACCAGAAGCGTTGGGAAGCCATACGGATCCACGACCCCTGAACAAGCTCCCACAGTTCACGGAGATTTGATGGAGGGGGTCAGAGCCTCGAACATCTCTCTCAATGCCATCCCAGATGTGCTCGATGGGATTGAGGTCTGGTGACCTAGCTGGCCAAGGAAGCGAGGTCACGTTGGTGGAGTGTTCATACAACCAATCTGATACAATTCAGGAGCGATGGCACGGTGCATTGTCTTGTTGCAGGATGAGGTCCCCTGTGGGATGTTGAAGTCGCACAAACGGGAGCAAATGGTCGTTCAGGATATCCCGGTAACGTTGACCTGTGAGGGATGATGTCACACATATCAGGGGTCCCATTTCAGTCCACGTAAATAGTCCCCAGACGAGAATGCCACCCCCACCAGCTTGAAGAGTACCCTGCTGGCAAGAAGGATCCATCGCTTCATGTGGTTTGCGCCATACTCGTATCCTGCCATCCGCATGTACCAACGTGAATCTTGGCTCATCAGTCCAGGCAACATTTTCCCACATGTCTAGGGTCCAGTGGCGACGTTCCCGCGCCCATGCTATTCTTTGCACCCTGTGATGTGCGGTCAGCAGCGGTACCCTCGTGGAACGATGGCTTCTGTACCCCATAGCGAGGAGATGGTTCTGGATGGTGTGGCTGCTTACACGTTTTTGTGCACCAGCGTTAAATTGCCGAGTGATTTCTTGCACTGTGGCCTATCTATCCGCTGTTACAATGCGAGCTAGACAATGATGACCCCGCTCATTCACGTGCTGTTGTCCTCGGTAGTTGGCCCTTGCTGGGATGGTTTTACTGTATTCGATGTACTCACGGTGCAACCGTGACACAGTGGCTCGTGAAAATCCCAGTGCCTGCACGACTTCCGAGATGGAGTGACCCATTCGTCTGGCCCCGACAATTTTCCCACGACCAAATGCGCTTAGATCATTCGTCTTACCCATACTGCGCCCGACTCTTACTGATTCCCATTGCATCACTCTTTATATTGTCGAATCGCTGCATACGTCATGTCGCTTCTGTTTACAGGGCCGCCCACAGCGCCACATTTGCCTAACGCCAGCTGTCTCTAATTTAATTGCTCTTCAGTGTATATACTGTATGTATGCATATGACACATTACATTCAGGCATTCTCCTTCTCTCTATTGGGAACTCAGAGGGGGTCTTCCTTTTGCCTGTGTGTTCATGAGCACTCCTGCTGGTTATCTCACCTGCATGACAGCTTGTCCCTCAATTATTTAACTTGAGAAGGACAAATCATAATTTCTATCTTCTCCATGCCAGTAACCACTTCTTTTATATATAACACCGAGTTTCTTTTTAACTTGCAGGCATGTCGCCATAATTTAGAACTCTCATTGGGATATTTTCAGAGGTGTAATAAAAAATTTCTTTCAATTATCAGATTTTTCAGTTGTAGGAAGTCTTCAGGCACACATCACTCAGATGACATATGGCATATTATCTTTGCAGTTGGAAACGTACTCCTGGACAACTGAATCACAGCATGGCAGTAGAGTAATGCCATCTTTGGCAAACTTTTAACCTCATGTCAAGAGCATATCATGCATCTTATCTATTAGAATGGTTTCTTCTCCTGGGACACACAAATACTTCATGCTCCAAGTCTAATATGTGCTAGCCCAGATGCAGAATATCAAGACCCAGGATTCACTTATTGAAAATATCCACTACTTTGACTGTATGCTCTCATACCCTCAGTTTTGATCTGGATTGAGATTGTCGCTATTCTATATATATATGTATATATATATATATATATATCTGTATCTCTATTAACAAACTTCAGTGTAATGCATGACTCAGTATTTAATGTAGTGGACGAATCTCGCATAATTTTGTACACATTAGGTCATATAATCATCATATCTGTTCCAGTGTCCAAAATGAGATCACAAGGCTTAACATTCAATAGCTTTACACAATTAAGCCATTCTATGATCTGTATATATGATCTTATGATCTGTAATGATTTTGCCCCTTGAAACTGATGCTGTGGCATTTCTGGAATGTGTTATTTTAGGTACTGTTTCTTACTTCATAGACTGATTTACCAAAATAATTTAAGCATTCATCATGTTTTGAGCTACACATTAAGTTGGGCCTCCATTCCTGTGTGATATGTGCACCATCATCGACTAGGTACTGTGATGATGTGGAACACACGAGGCTGATGCCATGCATTTGGCACAGAGACTCGTTGCTTTATAGAGAATAGAGATCAATAAACATGCTGTTTGGGCGCTCCTACACTATGATTGGAAAAAAGGGTTAAATATAGCAACAGCACTTAGAGAAATTTGGGCAATTAATTGAAGGTTAGGAACCAGTGGACAGAAACACAGCATGGAAATGGTTCTGGCATTTCAATGCTGAGGACACCAGTCTCAAAGACAACCTGAGGTCAGGACGCCCAACGACCACCGACACTGACAGTCTGGTTGAAGCTGTGACAGTGAACCTCAGTACCAGTACACAACAATTGACAGCTGAGGTGGGGATTTTCCAATCCACTACTGTTCACCACATGCACCAACTTGGTTTCTTCTCCAGGCACCATCCAATAATTCTGCATGCATTTACACACTAGCAGGTAGAATAACACATCACTCTCTGTCACAGATTGCTGTCAAATCCACAAGACAATTGGTTTATGCATTGTGTCATCACAGGTGATAAAAAGTGGATATTCCTATTATATAAAACCAGTGAGAACCTGTGGCTGAGGTCACACCAGGAAGCACAGCCAGTGGTGCAAAAAAGGTGGTTTGAGAGGAAAGTCATGATGTGCTGGGAACTTGTACCAGATGGTCAGGCTGTGGACAGGAACCTTTATGCAGTGCAACTGCAGCAGGTCCTTGATTGTTCTGTGCCAATGCTACCCAGCACTCATCAATAGTAAGCAGGCATTGCTACAACTGGATAATGCCCCAAGTCACACCTCCAGTGTGATCCATAAAAAATTACAGAAATTGAAAGGGGTTGAGATCCTACCCCATCCTCCATATAGTCCAGAGCTTGTCCCATCCAACTACCACTAGTTTCACTCAATGGCTTATTTTCTACAAAAACGACACTTTGCTTCAGTGGTAGATGTGGAATCAGGCATGAGATAGTTTCTGTTCTCAAAACCTGCTGAATGGTACTGCCATGGGATTGTGGCTCTGGTGGAACATTAACAAATGACTGTACAAAACAACTGCCTGTACTTTGCAGAATGAGGTGAGCATATATGGCTTTCTTGCATAATTAAACTTTTTAGCTGCAAATGGGGAAAACTTTTGACTCAACCGAGTATATGGTTAGGATAGTTTATTTGATGGTGGCCAGTGTTCCATTGCAGCCAGGTTTTCCACAGTTTCTGTTATGTGTTAGAGGACTCTAGAAACTTCTTTAATTTCTGAGTGGACTTGTGCTGTGCATTGCTGCAAACTTAAATGCATCATTCCCAAAATTGCATGAGCCTGTCCCCTAAATCAGTAGTTTTGAAACTTTTTGGGCTCGGGACACTTTAGAAAGATATTGAAGACCCTAAAGAGTTTTTATTGGGCTATATCTATTGTATTTACCACATTAGATACTAAAACTGAGGAATTTTTAAAAATGTATTTATTAATTCATTTGAAAATAATAATAATCCCATTACATGTTAACAAAAATAACATTTTTTTTATAAAAACGCTGTATTTTGCAAAACAGATAAACAAGCAAACAAAAAAAACAATGAGAAGAGGGGCATTGTTTTACATTTTTGCAAATCTCTTTAATGTCTGGCTTAACAGAAGACAGCTGGATTCTTATATCTTCTACATTCAATCTGTTGAATATGTTGTTTTAATTGAAGTATAAGAAGAAAATCCTGCCTCACAGAGATATGTGGTTAAAAAGGAGAGGAATATTTTAACAGCCTTTTTAGATAATTGTGGATATTTTTCTTTGATACTACACCAAAACTCAACAAGTGGTAGTTTCTTAAAGGTTAGTCACAATGTAAAATCTGAAACTGCATCAATGAACTTTTTGTACTCTGTTACATTAAAATCCTCTAATCTATCATTCACTAGAAAGGCTACAATAGAAGTACTGAGAACAGACTTAGTTGATTCACCCATATTTATACCCTAAACCTTAGAAACTTCTAGGAAAACTCAAGAAGAATACATAAGCACACACATTAGTAGGCAGAGCAATGACATCATTACACATAATATAGCCTGTGAAAAATTGCACTTGAACCCTCATGAGAGAATAAAAATGAAAAAGTCAAATAATCTCTTAGTATTATTATGAAAATCATTTTGGTCCAGTGAATCCCCTAAAAGAGGGTCTCAGCTACCACTAAGGGTCCTAGACTGCTTCTCTAAAGAATTATTAGGCGCAATTTTGGTAGTAGTCACACAGTGCATCATTCCTGTCACTGACCTCTTGTATATTTAGAAAGGTCAGACTTTAATGCATGCAGCATGGCAGCTTTAAAAGAGTCATGGTCTGCCATTTTCATGAAATACTGAATATCTGGATCCAGAATCATGTTGGTGAAGTACTTCTGTGCCATGTTGTCCCACAAATACGGGGAACATTGTACACATACTAGCCAGCTAGCCAGGGGCAAACCCTTGCCCCCCCCCCCCCCCCCGAGTGTTTCAATTTTTAATATTTTTTTGTTAAAATGTGACTTACATTAGAAAAAATGCTTTACTTTGATAAAAATGCATCAACTTACATTAGAAAAAAATGTAATTTTTTCTTCTATTTTTTGTTAACTTTTATTTTGTCTGGTGAATTTCAAAAACTTCCGTTTTTTTTGTTGCCTCCAGAAAAAAAAAAACATTCTATATATGCCCCTGATACTAGCAATGTCATCCTGTCAATATTTGTCACCAGCTCCTGCTGGGTTTTATGTGGCTCTTGCATACAGGTCTTTAATTGAATGACAATCAACTGCTTTAAATGTTTCTCCCCAGACCTCAGTTCTAACTTTGAAAGTAGTGAGTTGTAGCTCATTTTTTTTTTCTTCTGGCAGGATTTGTAATATCTCAGCAGCTGGGCTCTTTAATGATGTTGCAAAGGCACACACTTTTATGTGCTCATTCCACAGATTGACAGCAGCTATGCCTTCAGATTGTATTTTCAAAATACTTCAAGAACTCTTTCCATCAAAATGAGCAGATTTAATAGTGGCAGGCTTCATGGCCAAACCTTCAATTACCACAAACTGTTGCTAAGGCCCAGCTAAAATTTTGTTTTCAAAACTCTTGATTTCATCTTTTGTTGTTTCAATCCTGCTATCTTTCTTAGCTGCATGTCGAACCTGTCACATGTAGCATTTTATAACTCTTCATCAATCTTTCACAATTTTCTATTCAGTATTTGTAGTTTCCCAACTTAGTGCTCCTTCACATTTCTTTATATTACAGTTTTCCATGGCAGTACAAGAACTTCTGGTGTTCTGGCATTTCCTTTTAATTTTGTTAACTGTTCTGGAAACTTACATGGTAAATTCATCCAGTTTTGATGTAAAAAGAGAGCTCTTATTTTTTGTTGTTGTTATGATTCTTTTAAAGTTATGATACCAAGCTGAATAAAAATGCATGCACATGTAGTGCAACTGCAAGTTGTTTTTTATCATATCTTAAAAATCAAATTTTTTCTAGTTTTTTATGAGCAAAATTCATTTGTTTTAGGTTTTATACATCTTAAATTTTTCAAATTATATTTCATAGAATTTCTTACCTTTCTCTAAAATCTTTCTTTGACAAGTTCTAATTGTGTAAATGATGATGTGAAATCTAATGCATATGTGTAATGAAATAATGAAACTTGAGGAATTTCGTTCATTTTTGTCTTTCTTTTCTCATAGTTGGTTGCAGGAATGATGAAAAATGTGGAATTGAAGAAGCTTGTATTAACAGAATATGTCAAAATCCGTGCAGTGTTTTTGGTGCCTGTGGAAGAAATGCAGTTTGTAGACCTATCAACCATAAACCAGAATGTTCTTGTCCTTCAAGCTTCAAGGGCAATCCTAATGTTGTTTGTGAGTTGGGTAAGGAATCTTTCTCTATCAAAAGCAAATTCTTTATTGTCATTATTGTTGTAAGTATTATTATTATTATCATCATTATAAATCAAATTACTTGAAGAAAAATTTTATGTAATTTCATTTCTTACATATTATGATTTTGAAAATAAAATTATTGGAGATATTATTATTAGTTGTCAAACAGATACCTGTCAAAAAATGTTCAGTCACCAAAGAGGCAACCCTGTTACTTGCTATGAACAGGGCTGGATTAAGGGGGAGGGGAGGTCTAGCTGGGCTATGGCCTAGGGGCCCACCATTACCAAGGGCCTAGGAGGCAAGATTCTACACAACAAATAATAAACAGCTTATATATTTACATATAGAGAGGTAAAATAATTTTAGTTTTGTCTCATATGATTTCCACTTGATCACAAACAGTGGCTAGAAGATAGACAGATTTCAAGCCAGTGACACAGTAAGGGTAAATGTTCTGTGATACTGTGTACAGCGAGGCCAGTGAGACAGTTTAAGCTTTTTCACTACCATCCACCCACACCTCCCTGTTTGCACTTGGAACCATTAAAGAGTGAAATATACTGTGACTTCACATTGCATAACAAAAAAGTATACAATGCTAAATTATTAAAAATTCCAAGACAAAGCTAGGAATCTTAAGCTTTTAACTCATGTTCTTGTGAGAACAGTGAAAAATGCATTAATTTTTATTTATTTATTTTGGGGGGGGGGAACTCTGCAAGTAATTTATTAGTTTGAAAAAGTGCAATATGTATTAAACATCACAAGCATATTGCTGGTGTTTCGTGTTTTAACGGACTTCAATAATGATTGTCCATCATAAGTTCTTTGGGGGCACATTCAGGTGTCTTAGCCTTGGCAGCCCACTGAGATGTCTTAGCCTAGGGGTCCACTGAGGCCTTAATCCGACCCTGGCTATGAAAAATAAATTCATACTATAAATGAAAATTAATAGTAATAAAAATTAGCAGGAAATCTTGATTTTGATGAATCTACTATGTCCCCTCCCAAAATTCAGAAAGTTGCTTAATGAGGTTTTCTAATTCTTTGAATAAAGCTCATGTTGAGAATTGGCTTCCTAGTTTCTTAATTCAATTACTAATCAAAAATAACTATTATGGGAATTTCACTAGGATTTTTTTAATTTAAATTGAAAATTTTCGGAGAAAACTCTTCTTCTTCAGGCAGGTTTTCTAGTTATTTGGCCTTCTGACACCAAAATGCTCTCTACATTCATGCATTTCTTTTATTTGTATGCTTTCTGTTCAGTGGAATACGTAGGTAATTGGTGGAATAACACCAAATATTGTTTTCTTATATGCTGCTCTCTTTTCTTTTTTTCATGCTTTTTTTCTCATAAAATTGTGTCACTGTTTTATTGATAAAAAAAGAGACAAATTTTGTGGAACATATGATTTGGTATCACCAGACCCGTAGCTAGGAGGTGCCAGAGTGGGGATCCCCCTCCCTTTACAGCAGTTTGCCCACCCTTCCATTTTCGGCGGGGGCAGCCACAGTTCAAGTTGCCAACATCGTGGCGCCCACCAGGTCTTTTATTCGTCAATCATCTACTGATGGGAGCTATTGTGTAAGGGTAAACATTCTGATTTATTCGAGAATTTAAAAAGCACTTGCGCTTTGTGACTACTGTGAACTGTTATATTTTCATTAAAAGTGTGATATTTTTGCAACGGTTTTCTGACAGCTGTGAATTTGTGAAGATACACCACCAAATAAACTGACATTTACTCTAAAGAACCTGAGTGCAAAAGAATTAGTGTATAGATCTTCCATTCCGATATGGACCGTTTTGTTGTAAGAACAAACCGAGCTTAAAACTCAAGTAACCAAGAAACTTAGATGGATGCTGAGACATTTACAAACACAATTTTAGATGCATTACAAAGGTATGGTTTAGATCCTAACAATATGTTGAGCCAATGTTATGATGGAGCATCAGTTATGAGTGGCATGAAAAGTGGTATCCAGGCATGTATTAAAAAAAAACTGAAGAAAGAAATTCCTTATGTCCACTGTTTTAACCACTGGCTGCATTTAGTTGTAGTTAAAGCAGTTGAGGTTGCACCAATGGTGAGGTAATTTTTTGGACAATGTGTGGAATTATACATCTTTTTGCCCTGTGGGATAGTGGCTGCTTTTGGAACAGAGATGGTCAGGACATCTTAATGTGTGTAGGACAATTTTTGAAGAATACAATCCTATATCAGAAACTCTTGAACTGATATCAATAAATAATGAAAAAAGATTTGTTGGGGAGGATGTGGCTCTTTGCACTGATCTCCATATTTTAATGCAGAAGCAAGAGTTTAGATTTTGTCTAGGGGTAATGAAAAATATTTTGGAAATTCTTTCTCCAGTTCCTTGGAGCAGGCCTATAACTTTATTTAAGCTACAAAAAGTTCACTAAAAGATTTAAGAAATAGTGAGACTTTGGCCAGTTTCAATGTTTCCCGCAGTATTGATTTCAAAGAGGAAGAAGTAAATATGAAAAGGAAAAAAAATGAAATTTCTTACTTGATGATTATATGGTGTCTCAAACAGCGGGTAACAGAGCATCATGTAGTGACATTAATACCCACAGTAAGTATGCTTCTGTTTTTTTTTGAAATTCCGGATGTAGTGCTAGCCAGGGGTGGAGGCGAAGCCTATTTGGGGCCTAATGTCGCCAGGACACTTTTTTCAAGGCCTGGCCATGCTAAGCTGTTCTTTACCTAACTATGCAGTTGTTCTATTGCTCCAACTAACTCCCCTCCCCTGTAATTTGGAAGTGGTTGAAAGTGACAAACTGGATGTAGGAGACTGTGAGGGTAACTTTTTTTAGGATGGCACCAATGTACATATCTATGTATATTATATTATATTCGTTTTCAAAGGTTTGTTGATCCCTCCCTGGATACCTACTGGAGGCGATAACACCTGGGCCGGTTTTTGGAGTGCCAGGCCACTTCTTTTTTCAGGACTGCACCACTGGTGCTTGCCAAAATATAAAGATCCCAAGACAATGAAGATATTCTTCAGGCAATAATTGCACCAGAAAATTTTGATGATGAAAATGGTAGGCTTAATTATCTGAAGAATTTCAATATTACCATTCCAAGTAAAGAAGAAATGAAAGTAGTGAAACATTTCCTTGAGCAGAGCAATATTCAAAAGTGTAATTTCTTCAGTGAAATGTACAAACACCAGAGTGCCTTTAAAGATTGTTATAGTATGTTAGCAGCAGTTCGAACTTTTGCATGTAGCACATCAGTTTGTGAATCAACCTTCTCAGTGCTTACACGAATTAACAGACCTCAAAGACTATCAGTGTCTCATCAAGAATGTCTAATTTAGTATACCTAGCATTTGAGCTAAAAAAGAACCAAGAACTTAGACGTGAAAAAGGTTCTAAGGAGATTCAGCTATCTGTATAAAAGTTAGAAGAATTCAAATCTACTAGGTGTACAGGAATAAATTCAAATCTTCTGTACTTTGCTTTTTAAAAGTAGTGAATATTGTAAAAACTAATGTTCCAATGGCATTACTGTATTTGACTTGCATATCTTTCCTCTTGCTTCCATGTAAAGTAAATAAATTTTATTTTAGTATGTATCAATGCAACAACAATGTGTCATCATTAAAGGATAAGTTGTACGTTATTTCTATGTAGACAAATACATTTTACATTGCATATGGAGATGTATTTATTCTATGCAAATTATTGTTACATTGCTTTACAGATGATGAAGGCATCTTTCAAAAAAGAAAAAAACCCAAATATATATATGAAATTTGGACGAGTTTACAGGTCTTTGATGTTTCTCCATACTTATTCTTTAATTTTGCCCACTAGTATGTATACCTGACATAATTGCCCACCCTGAAAAAATAGTTGCCCACCCACTTCTACAGTCCTGATTATGGGTCTGGGTATCACCATCAAGTGTATCCCATCATCATTTGCAAATCCGGAAAGTGAGAAAGACTTTAACACATAAAATATTTTTTGTATATGGGCTGATTTATTTTTTTTCAAATTTCTTTGGATGTGCAGAAAAAATATCATCCTTATTTTTGATTAATGCTTTTTAAATTAAATTACCAATGTTTTTCTCTCTATTTTACAGAACATGTCAAACCAGAGTGCACTGTAGACCATGAATGCAATGTTGGGTACATCTGTGAAAATACAAGATGTGTTTGTAAGTGCTATATATCCTCTTATTTAGTGCTATGTATAATATTCCTCATCTATCGTAAAGGTTAATTTAGAAAGTGTTTTCTTTTGTTTAGTTGTTGTTACTACTTTCTTTTGAACTATTCAAGCTAGATCAATTCCATAAGACCATGCTTCTTGAGTTGATTTAGGACTAAATCTGGTTGGTAAAAGAATTTCTCTGGTCAAGCCAATACAGAAAAGGAGGTGACTCTAAATTCTTATACTTTGCCTTAACTTCGCAGGTGGTGACACTGGATGGAATGGGTGAAGTACACCAGCAGTTGACACTTCGTAGGGACACCCAAGGTGTGAAGCCATTTCACCATGTCCAGCGAAAGCTAGAAGGTGAAGATCTCGGAGACAAAGTTGAACTTCTACCTTAGAGTTACACTCTTCTTTGTTTAATAAAAGAGGCATGTCATTTCCCTTTTCCATGGACCATTCATTTTTGTATAGTGACCATACCACTAGCAACTGTCCCCAGTCAACATTCATTTTATGAGATTTTACAATATTATTTATAAAAGTCGATATAAAAATGAGTTAACCTGTTATACTTTGGCTTGTTTCTTTGCACTCATGTTAAATATGTTAAAATGACTCATTTTTAAGATTTATTAGGTCATAGCTCCAGGCATTTGTCACGATATAAATATCCACAATTGAAAATTAAAAGTTTTTGAGAACTTGTAGTCATGCCTTCAAAAAAATGGGTCTTAAAAATTGCATTCATTGTTCTGGTCAGAAGTGAATCCAGCAAAGGTCGACCAGGGCTATTATCCTTTCCTGAAGCTGATTTTTTTCTCTTTACAGTTGCCAAGATCATAAATAACTAATTTTGAATTTATTTACTTCATTTTCACATTTTTGCAAAAAATTTGTTACTGTATTTTGCTGTACATTTTGTAGTAAAATATTCCCTCGATATAGCTTCAACTAAAAGGGAAGAAAAATAATGCATTTTTTTTCTTCTCTCTTTTTCCAGAATGCATTTTGTAGTGGTGCTTAAGTTTTTGGCTTCGAATGACACAACTTAAGCAGCCGAAATTCTGTTCTTTAATGAATAAAAAATGTTTAAAATATGTATAAAAGGAATGTATTTATTATAATTCAGTAGATGCAGATAACTAAAGTAACCACATCAAGAGTTGTAGATATAAAATTATTCATATATTGTCACTTAGTCATATCTCCCTTTTTGTTTTGATGATGAGTAGCTAATAAATTTTCCATATGGCTAATAATATAATTTACACATGCATGCATGTATTCATAATTAAAGGCTGCACCCAAGCACATGTGGTGCAATAGTTTAAGTAGCAATGGAAATACACAGAAAATAAGTTGACCATATCATAATTTTACCATTTTGTATGAGCAGTTGTAATATTTAAAAGTTCATATTTTCACCCAGAGAAAATTTCCCATAAGCTAAATAAATGATGCAGGAAGAGCTTAAAGAAATCGGGTTAACACAAGCAGTTCTTGTAATTTGATTGACATTAAATGTCCGTCATTACTGCTTCACACGTTATGCAAGTTCTGCAATCGGGAGATTGTTAAATGATGTTAGATACGTATGGGGCATAGTATTAGCAATTGAAATCAAGAAATAATAAACTATATATGTACTTACAATATTCATAGTGGCTGGCGGGGCTTCATATGTACGTCTTTAAAGAATGTGAACTTTTTTCAATTGTGAACACATTTAAAACTTCAATTTGAAAAAAGTTCACATTCTTTGAAGACGTACATATGAAGCTCCGACAGCCACTACGAATATTGTAAGTACATATATAGTTTATTGTTTCTTGATTTCAATTGCCAATACTATGCCCCATACGTATCTAACATCATTTAACAATCTCCCGATTGCAGAACTTGCATAACGTGTGAAGCAGTAATGACGGACATTTAATGTCAATCAAATTACACTATCATAGCCACGTAAAAAGTATGTTCATCGCAAATTGGAGAAATTTGAACAATGATATAACAAGCAGTTCTTTTTTAAACAAGTGGCAATCCTACTTTATGAAGTACTGTGAAAAGAAATTATCTGTGAGATTGCTTGATTCCAATTTAAGTTGGAATTTTTTTAAAGCTTACACATTATTTCTTCTTCCATTCATGTGTATTACTTAGGAATGATTTCTTCCTCCCTACACTGGTAGAAAAGATTTCTCACAAAACCTTTTGTGTACCATATTTTATTAAGCTATTTACTTGTTTTGATATCAATAAAACATTAGTTAGTTTTATGTTCTTTAATTGTAAATTTTTCTTACAGCTGGATGCCGTCATGACAACAATTGTCCACGTCATTTAGCATGCGTTAATCGCCAATGCCAAAATCCATGTCTTTTACCTAACAGTTGTGGCAAAAATGCTGAATGCCATGCAGATAACCATCGACCTATTTGTACCTGTCCCAGCAATTTCCGTGGAGATGCCTATATTGAATGCAGAGTGGGTAAGTAAGGATATGCTACAGTTTCTTAACTTTTTCTCAAATATTATAACCAGTTGTTCATGTAAAATCAATAGAAAACCAACTCACATGGAAGGAAATTAGGCTGCTAATGAAATTAGATCTACTAACATATTTTTATACTAATAAAGTTGATGTTGCTTATAATGAAAGACATATATATGGACAACTTTGACTGCAGTTATATTTTTGTCACAGCTGTAGTAGTATATAGTCAGTGATATTTGATTGTGTTGAATTTTGGCCAAAAAGGGTAAACAAATCAATTGTTTTGTAAATCTGAATGTCCCCACAGCACTATAATGTAATATTTGTCCTGCGAAAAATGTTAAGGTAGGAATGTTCATACACCTTTTCAGGAGAGAGAGTGAGAGAGAATGAATTGTAAGCCTTTGTCCCAAATCTCTGACACCCTCAGCTTTTGTTGGTATTTATTACTCTCCCAAAAAGTAACTATTTCACTCTAGAAGTCATATCACATACCTGGTTTTCACTCATTTACTCAGTGTGTAGTGACTGAGATCAAGTAAGATATGTTTTTCTTATTGTGAGGATATTTTACATCTTTTACTGTCATGGGTCTAAGGATAAGCAACCCATTTCCCTTACACCAGGCTCCATTATTTATGTAGTTCTGCCCTTTTATATGTTCCAAAAGCATTGTGTGAATTCCAGTGTCAGTGGTCATTAGATTTGCAAAATTTTGGGGACCTACTTACTTATTATGAGGCTTGGATTACCTAGTGTGTTGCATATGCAGTCATTTTTAGTGTTTCAAGTGGCCTGCTTGTTATACCAATTGTACAAAAAACCAAGTATTGTATTTTGTTTTGAGAGAAGTTTATGACATATAAAAATGTTCCACAAGAAGAAGTTTGGGATATGTTTTAATTTTTATGAATAATTTTAAGTGGAAAAAAGTATTTTTATTAGAAAATTCCCTAGTTCAGTTCTCCACAAAAGTTTTACCATAAATGGTAAGATCACATTGTAAATCATCACATACTGGCACAGTAGGAATATTTCTTTAAGCATATGTACTTATGTGAATTGGGATGTGCCTTAGTTATGGTGTGGGAAGCGATCTGCTTCAGTGGCCACACAGATCTGTTTGTTTGTTGAGAGGCATACTGTGTAATGAGACACCACCAGCAAGAGTACTGTGTTTGTGAACAACTGAGGAGGTGTCATAACATACTAACCATCCAAGGTAAACTTCAGCTTTTTATTCCTTCTAAGTCGATCAGGTGATGCTACACATTTGTCTAACCATTTCCTGTCTGTTCTGCATCTTGTGTTGTACATAATTAAATGCTTGCAGTTGTTTTACTTCTGTCAGTCTTCTTTTTTCTGAAATATCCCTAACTTTTTAAGCAGTTTATTTAGTTTTCCACATATGAACTCAGAATGAAAACTGAAATAAAAAAAATTGACTTATTTTCACCACTGCTTTGGTGTATATGTCAAATGGGATTTTCGATTATTTTGATAATCACTACTTCGTGCTAACAATATCACTCTTATCCTTCGATTGCCCCCTCCCCCCTTCCCCGATCGTTGATTCTGATCTGGATGACATGAAAAGAGTCAAAAGTGACTCATTTCTGTTGTGCTATTTAGTTATGAGAGGCTGCCATCCCTTGATGTTGAAACACTCACTAGACTAAAACCTTCTGATGGATTGTTTAAAATAAAACACATAGCGATAGAAAAAGCTGCATTGCATAATTGCTCTTTAAAATGAAAATCTATTTCATATTCAAGTAAAAATATGTGATTATTATTTGTGATTTGTGGCTTTTTAAAGAGAACAGTTGCAATAATATTTAGCTGATAGTGAATTGGCAACATATTTTTTTTTCATTTTCAAACTACAAATTCATTTAATAATGAATGTTTTGTGCATGTGTAGACATATTTTTGTACAAACCCCCATAGACATTCCAGAAACGTTTTCAGAAATATGTTTTGTCTTATTTTAGCCATGTATTATTATTAATTTGAGTTTAATAATTGTAATTTTTTTCAGCTGAACCTGATGTTGAATGTCACCATGATTTGGATTGCTCTGTGGACAAAATATGTGAAAACACTAAATGCATCAGTAAGTAATTTTTTCTTTTGACCTAATTTTCAACTTTGATAGGAAAGTATTTCATGCTATAAGAATTTCTGTCATGTGTTTAACATTACATCATGTGTATGTGCCATCACAAAAAAAAAAAAGTCCTTTTTACTTCCCATTTAAAGCATTGGTAAAAAAAATAAGAACTTAAGAGCTACATTCTTTCCACAGCAATTTATAATATGCTGGATGCCAAATTAAAATGTTAGTTTTTCTTCTAACAGTTACATCATGGGAAGGAAGCTGAACATGCTTTTTTGTAAGCATATAATCAGTTAGTATGTTCTGTGTTTGTACATATTGTGTTCAACAATAAATTATAAATTATATTTTATTATTTGTAACATGACGTAAGAGCCAGGTAAGCATTATGACAAAAATGCAGAAAAGTTGCTTTTCAGAACTAAAAGCAAATCCCAGAAAGCTTAAATAATGAAGAAGGTTTACAGAAACAAATATCACTTAAATATTCACAGAGTAATCTATGTTTAAAAAAATTGAGTGTTCAAATAAACCAATGATTGACCAAGAACTATAAGACTGTGTGAATGACAAAAAAGGGGAGTTCTTTAAGGGGTAGTTTTGAAATACCAACTGAGCAACAATTTTGGTTTGTTTCATATTTCTTACAATTTTAATTTTTAAAAAAGTATCACTATGCCAATCCTCAGTACACAACTTCTGCTTTTAATTTTTTTCTAAATATGAAGCATAATTTCACCATTATAAATGATTAGATCCCTCTCATACTTCATTCGGCCTTTAGAGAGAATCAAAGACTACTGACTGCCAGAAACATAAATCTAAAATTTAGGAAGAGAATTTTAAAAGCATATGTTTGGCCAGTAGCTCTCTACAGCTCTGAGACATGGACATTGACCAAGAAGGAAGTGAAAGGGCTTGGAGGCATTTGAGATGTGGAGTAATAGAAGAATGGAGAGAATAAGTTGGCTCAATAGAAGGACTAATGAGGAGGTCCTGGAGAGAGTGGGAGAACCCAGGAGTCTGACCAACATGTTAAAGAGAAGAAGAATGTTATGGATGGGACACATATTGCGCCATGGAGGGCCCAATTCTGAAAGTTTTGGAAGGAAAAATTTAAAGCAAGAGAGGAAGAGAGCAGCCAAGAAATAGTTTTGTGATGCAGTTACTCCAGGACACTAATACCACAACATATATGACTTGAAGAAAGTGGTGGAGAATAGAGAGGGATGGAGAGACAGAGTACATTTACTGTACAACCAGTCCTTGGACTGAGTAACCAAGAAGAAGAAGACATACTTCATTACCTTTAATTTATTAGACATGTCATCCTTCATATATTCATGTATTATGTTGGTGATAAGAAATATTTACTTGCTTTGAATTATAATTTATTAAGGCTATGTTTAAGGATATTTTAAAATTCATAGTGAGTTTTGGGGGCCACCGGATAACAAAAGCTCTAGTTGTGTATCTCTTATCTTTAGTAACAGAAATTCATGAACAGTTCATGAGATCAGATTCTTTCATAGTTAAATCAAAAATTCAAACCACATTGTGATCAAGATGAAAAGAAAAACATGACAAAAAAATAATCTCATGACAAATTTTACATATGAACTAAAATAACCTCATAAGTTTTACACGTATGACGTAAAATAATCTCAGCACATAAATTTTGCATATGAGATAAAATAATCTTAACTTTGAAAGTGCTACTAATCATGCACATCTGTCAAAGGGAATATCACAACAGACATGGAAATTACATTATTCTAAATTCAATTATGCTGATAACCAGTGACTTATATTTTTTCTTAATAATAAAATTGTTAAATGATTTTTTTTGCACAAAGTTTTGGAATTTTCTTAAAAATAAAAATGCATTAAATGCAAGTTTGTTTTTATTATATTTAATAGAATGTATGTTTTATTATATTTAACAGAATGTAACATTACGTCATGTATGGCTTCTGAGACATAGGAAAAACTTACGTTTTAGTATTTAATAATAAATTTATGTTTGTTATTTATCCATATAGAAAGTTTCTAGTAATTTATATGCACCTTTTTTTCTCCACTTTTAAGGGGGATGCAGAAATGATGCCAACTGCCGTTTTGAAGAAACATGTATAAATCGATTCTGTCAAGATCCATGTTCTGTTTATGGGGCATGTGGCCACAATGCCATCTGTAAGTCAATTAATCATGATCGAGTTTGCACATGCTCCTCAGGATATACAGGCAACCCTCTCACACTCTGTAGCAGAGGTAAGTTATTATTCAACATCTTACATAAAATTTTCAAAGCCAGTTCTTGAAATATCAGCTGGAACTACATAATGTCAGTGTGAACAGATTGAATTGTTATGTGTAACTTGCATATCATGATAATATTTAACAAAGAATGTGGAATACAACTATGATGTGCAACTAATTAGACAAAAAAGGATGACACCTAATTTTCAAATGTATTTGGCACACCTTTTGACAAAACTGTCAAACCAGGTACCCTCAAGGCATCTTAAAGTGGGAAATAACTAGTTCACTCAAAACTGTATATTTCCTTGATAACATGGGAAACCATCATGCTTCTTGATGCCTGATGCAGAAATAATGTTTTCAATCCCATGTGTTACAAATTGGAAAAGTTCATGAAAATGTATTACGGAAAATGTATGAGGGGTGTCCGATAAGTATCCAAGTTTTTATTCCTATCGATACAAAACCATGTGTATGAGCGTATGTGTGCGTGAAACTATTATGACTACTTTCAGTGAAGCGGCGTAAAAGTGGGACAGCTTGATACTAATGTCAGGTGGCGCTGTTGATCAAAAACAATGTCAGCTACATTAAGTGTTCAGTTCGAGCAGCGAGCAGTAGTGAAATGTTTAACGAAAGAAGGCATAAAGGCCATGGACATTACAAGACTTTGGATGGTGTATAGTGATGCGGCTATGTCTCCTTCCAGTGTTTATGAATACATTGCCATGTTCGAAGCTGGCCACGAGAGCCTTGAAGATGAGGCACGGTCAGGTAGGACTAACACGGTGGTGACTGATTAAATGATTAAACGGGTTGATGATTGATTAAAGGTGACAGATGCATTCCTGTTCAGGATATTGCCATAGAAATGGATATCAATAAAGATTCTGTTAGACGAATTATTCATGAACATCTCAACTATAGGAATATCTGTGCCAGATGGGTACCCCAATTGCTTATAGTAGTATATAAACGCCAAAGGCTAGACATTTTCAATGAACTAGTACAGTGCTACGATGAGGAGATTGATGCCTTCTTGGGATGCATAATCACAGGCAATGAAATGTGGATTCATCAGTTCAAACCGGAGACAAAACGGCAAAGTATGCAATGGCATCATCCGAATTCGCCTCCATCAAAGAAGTTCAAAGTTCGTTTGTCAGCATCAAAGGTCATGGCTACTGTCTTCTGGGACAAACACGGTATCCTTCTGATTTGAGTGCTTGGCAAAAAATGAAACAATAAACGCAAAGGCCTATGTGAAGACACTGAAAAACCTTGTGCAGTGTATCTTGACCAAACAGCCAACATTGAAAAACAATCAAGTGTTGCTTCAGCATGATAGCACTTGCCCACATATTGCTAAACCAGTGCAAGCAGAAATTGCAAAAAAGAAGTGGATTGTTCTTCCACACCCTGCTTATAGTCTGGACTTGGCACCTTCCGATTTTCATGTTTTCGGTCCCTTGAAGGATAGTCTTTGTGGCCACCACTATGAGAGCATGGACGATCTGCAAGTGGCTGTCCGTCAATGGATTCGCAAACACCCCTGCTGATTTCTTCGCTACTGGAATGAATTGGCTTGTTTTTCGGTGGAGAATACATTGAAAAGTGACTTTGACTGTCCATACCACTGTATTACATATGTGAGTATCATATTTATGCATCCTGTATTTTTTTCCTCTCCTGTAATTAATAGGAATAAAAATCCGGATACATATCAGACACCCCTCGTATATATGCATGTACACCACTAAATGGAAAAGTTTATATTAGGGAAATCTGAAAAATTTTAGAAAAGTTGTGGTGATGATTGTAGCTGTCCAATGAGAAAAGAATTTTTCCTGTCCAGTGAAAAGAACATCTAGCAGAAAAAAAAATTCACCAAGAACTTTGTGGAAGCAAGTTGATAAGCTTATCCATGGTGTCAGCTATCCATTATAATAAAAAAAATTCTAATCCAACTTAAAGTGAAAATATGGCACCAAAGAACAAGAAAATTAAGCTGGAAAATTATGGGAAAATGTTGCTGATGTTTACAGCTATCTAATGAAAAAAGAGATATTGAAGGGGACTTTTACTAGCAGAGTTAGAGTGCCTGACTCACATATGCATTTATGTTTCTGAGGGGAGGGAGATTTTTTGGATGATATTTTTTTTTATTTTTGAGTATATATCAACCATTATCAATCCATTGTTGGATGAAGGTCTCCCCAAGTTTCTTCGATAATGGTCTATCTTGTGCCAGTCTTCTCCATGTCACTCCTGCATGCTTTCGAATTTAATCCACCCATTTCCCATGTGGTCTTCTTCTGGGTCTTTTCCTGCCCCTTGGAATCCAGTCTTTAATTTTGGTTGTCCACCAGTGGTCTGTTCTCTTGGCAACATGTCCAGCCCGTTGCCATTTCAGGGATTTAACTCTGATCATGATGTCTTCCACTCTTGTCATTTTACTTATCCACGAATTCCTTTTCTTATCTCCTGGTTACACCAAGCATGCATCTCTCCATGCCCCTTTCAGTTGTCTTCTGTCTTTGTATGTCTTTTTTAGTTAAGGTCCACATCTCTGCTCCATACTTAAGCAGTGGAAGGATGCATTTATTAAACACTTTTCTTTTAAGTCATAATGGCATATTATAAATATACCCTAAGCGATGGCATCATCCACTGCTTGTGATCAGACTATGTAGAATATAGATTAGACATTAACAGTTTTTTTACAAAAAAACATGTCGTTTTATTGTTCTGTTCAACAAGTTTCAAAAATTTGTTTAATACAATGCAGATTAAAAAAAATTTTGTGTCATGATTAAGCAAATTTTTGAAACGTGTTGAACAGAACAATAAAACGACATGTTTTTAGTAAAAGAACCGTTAATGTCTAATGGCACATTGATTTTAAAAATTGTACTGTTTCTTCCAAAAGCTCTCTAAACCAGGTTTATATGTCAATTAATTTCTTCATCAGTGTGACCTTTGCTTGATATTTGCTGTCCAAGGTAAATGTAGGTATTGGTTGTCTCCAGCTTTTCCCCATCAATTGATAAATCTTCATTTCTTGTAAAAACATTGTACATCAGTTTTGTCTTCTGAAAATTCTTTTTTAATCCCACTTCTTTACTCTTGTCAGCAAGTTTTTTTATCATACCCAGCAGCTCTGATGGGGTAGTTGCAAAAATGACTACATCATCAGCAAAACAAAGGTGCGTTAAATAATCTCCATTAAATTTTTATCCCTTTGTTTTCCCAGTTCAGTGATTGAAAGACATTTTGCAATGTGGTATTAAAGAGTTTGGGAGATGTGGTGTCACCATGTCTCACTCCCTTTCCAATTTTTATTGGTGCTGTATCCTCAAATAACCGAATCTTTGCACTTGCATTTTCATAGATGTTACTTATAATACTAATTTATGCATCTTCAATAACACAGGATTTCAAAGCCATTGCAACTGCTGATGGTTTCATGGAATCAAAGGCCTTTTCATAATCGAAAAAAGCCATACATAATGGGAGTTCATATTCCCTCATTCTTTCACTTAGTTCTCTCAGAACGTGGATATGATCTATAGCACCGTAGCCACTTCTGAATCCAGCTTGTTCCCTCGGTTGAGCCATGGCCAGCGTTACCTTCAAGCGATGTGAAAGAATCTTAGTGAAGATTTTATAAACCACTAATAGGAGGCTGTGATTGGGCCTGTAGTTCCTGAAATCCTCAATGTCACCTTTTTTATGTAGCAGGATCATTGTAGCATTGTCAACAGTACAAAAGTCCCTTCAGTCCTCCCGGCAGAAATTACACATGCAATTAAGAACACAAAATGGGGAAAAGCTCCATTTTCGAACATTTTACAAAAAGCAAGTGGAGAAATTGAAACTAGACTCGCCCAAGTTATCACTCGATGTCTCAGTGTAGGGAAGATTCCTGAGCATTGGAACAATATATATACAATGGCAGTTCCATAAAAACTGAGAGTAAAATCACACAAAATGAGGAAATATAGGTGCAGCAAAATATGTTATTCGTAAAGTATCTTCCCTGTGATGGTATGCAACGGTTGCATCATTCAGTCCACTTTTCAAAGCATGTGGTGAAAGCATTTTGGGGGAGTTGCTTTAGCGACCCCTGTACAGCTTGAATAACGTCAGCATCTGTGTTGAATGTTGTGCCACGGAACTTCTCTTTCATTGTTGGAAACAACAAGAAATCACACGGGGCGAGGTCAGGACTATAGGCAGGCTATGGCATGATTTCAATACTGCATTTTGTAAGAAACTGTTGAATATAAGCAGCCACATGTGGGTGGGTATTATCATGGTGTAGGGTCCACTTGCCCACCAGTTCCGGTCGCTTAATTGATATGTGTTGTTACAGACACCTCAAGACTGAAATGTAATACTCAGCATTGACAGTAATTTGTGGAGGAACGACATGCTGGTAGACTACACCTTTATGAACAAAGAAAATTATCACCATCACCTTCCCAGCTGATTTGGTTTGGCAGACTTTTTTCAGAGGAGGCGAGCCTGTGCGTTTCTAGACACTCGTTGTGTGCTTTGTGAGGGGGTTGAAATAGTGGACCCATGTTTCATCGGCAGTTATTACTGTGTTTAAAAAGTTTGGATCCTTTGCAATTATTTGTTTCCACTCATGACACACCTGAACTCTGGCTAACAATTGTTCTCTCGTCAGGTGATGAGATTGGAACACACATGATGCAGCAGTAATTTGTCGCATAGAATGCGGAATGCCGACGTTTTTGAAATAATAATTGATGCCGCTATGTCTTCACACGTGATTCATAGATCTTCTTGCAGGACTGCCCAGTGTTAACAAGCTCTCTGTAACAACACTTTCAGGTCGACCAGGCCTAGGAGAGAGTTCTGCCGACAAACGCCCTTATTTGAAATCATGGTGACATCATTGACTCATCCAAACATTTAACATTTATCTTTGTAAGCTTTTTCATCAAATCAACTGTTTCTGGGTAGTTTTACCCAAATGATAGCAAATTTTTTCGCACAACACATTTCACTTCTTAACTCTGAATCACTCGCCTACATAACTGTATGGCAAAATGCAGATGTACCTTAAACAACTGTGCAATAACAAAACCAGAATCATCTGCCATGGCTAATAACTGTTGCCATAGACACTTCCTTATTTCAGTTAGTCATCTGTGTGGTTATTTTTCCCCTTCACACTGTTGCCAACTCAAAAAAATTACTCTCAGTTTTTATGGAATAGCCTTTTTATATATATACAAAATAAAATATGAAAATGTGGATGAACATTGCACAAATAACATGACAAATTGTCAAACCCAATAAATATGAACAAAAGGAAATAAAACAATACAAGCAGAAGGGAATAACCTGAAAGAAATATATATATATATATATATATATATATATATATATATATATATATTGAGAATAATTGGCAGTGAAACACGTAACACACAAAACATTAGAATAATAATTCTTGATGTCGACATATCACGCATAAGTTGCGTAAAAATTGCAAGTGGTGGGACATTTTGGTAGTGACTTCTACCTTCATCAGCCATGGAATGAAACATGTGGTATTAGCATCAGTTGTTGCCAAATTTCAAAAGAACTTTCCAAATGATAGGTATGTTAAAAGGTGTGTCTGTATTGCAGGTGTTAGGCGTAATGGAAATTTGAACCTTGAAATCTCCCTAACACCTGCAATACAGACACACCTTTTAACATACCTATCACTTGGAAAGTTCTTTTGAAATTTGGCAACAACTGATGCTAATACCACATGTTTCATTCCATGGCTGATGAAGGTAGAAGTCATTACTGAAGCGTCTCACCACTTGTAATTTTTACGTAACTTATGTGTGATATGTTGGCATCAAGAATTATTCTAATATGTACTGTATTTATCTATATAATACCTTTGCAGAAACAGTCATCATCAGGGAAGGACCTGTTTAGCAGGTGGCTTTTCACCAGAGGACACACAAGATCCAAAAATCCCCCCCCTATATATACACTGACGGGGGGGGGGAAATCCCAACACCAAGAAGGGGTTGTGTTAGATAAACGACAGTTGGTAGGCGGTGAGAGTACATCTGTAAGATGACGTCTTTCGCGCTCAGCGCATACGTGTGGCGCTAGTAGCGCCCCTCGGAGCATGCAAAGCAGGTTTGCTGTAAATATGCGCTGTGACGTTCGTGAGCATTAGTTATCGTTAAGATTCGACGTAGTGTGTTCATGTTAATCAAGAATGCTTTTAAGAAGACGAAGAAGCCATTATCAACAGCTCACGGAGTTTGAACGAGGTCGTGTAATAGGGCTACGAGAAGGTGGATTTTCTTTCCGCAATATTGCACAACGACTTGGCAGGAATGTAGCCACTGTGCATGATTGTTGGCAGCGGTGGTTAAGGGAAGGTACTGCCTCAAGAAGACCGGTTTCCGGCCGGCCACGTGGCACTACTGACAGGGAAGACCGCCGTGTATGACGTATGGCCGTGGTGCATCGTACTGCGTCTGCGGCAGCAGTTCGAGCTGCAGTTGCCACCACAGTGACACAACGAACTGTTACAAATCGGTTACTTGAAGGACAGCTCCGAGCCAGATGGCCTGTAGCGTGCATTCCACTTACTCCAAACCACTGCCGTTTGTGAAATCCGTGGTGTCAAGCTAGAGCTCATTGGAGGACAGAGTGGAGATCTGTTGTGTTTTCTGATGAAAGCCGGTTCTGCTTGGGTGCCAGTGATGGCCGTGTGTTGGTTAGAAGGCGGCCAGGTGAGCGCCTGCAACCAACCTGTCTGCGGCCGAGACACACTGGACCTACACCTGGAGTTATGGTCTGGGAAGCAATTTCCTATTACAGCAGGAGCACTCTCGTAGTTATCCCACGCACCCTGACGGCACAGTTGTACGTCGGTCTGGTGATTCAACCTGTTGTGCTGCCATTCATGAACAGCATTCCAGGGGGTGTTTTCCAACAGGATAACGCTCGCCCGCATGCTGCTGTTGTAACCCAACATGCTGTACAGAGTGTCGACATGTTGCCGTGGCCTGCTAGATCACCAGATATTTCTCCAATCGAGCACGTATGGGACATCATTGGACGACAACTCCAGCGTCACGCCCAACCAGCATTAACCGTCCCTGTATTGACCGACCAAATGCAACAGGCATGGAACTCCATCCCACAAACTGACATCCAGCACCTGTACGACACAATGCATGAACGTTTGCATGCTTGCATTCAACATTCTGGCGGTTACACCGGTTATTAATGTACCAGCATTTCACATTTAAAATGGCTCTTCTCGGGCTTACAATAAGCTGTGATCTTGAAACTTGAAACCTTAATCGATTAAATATGTTACCTATACAAATGTATTGCCGCCATTTCATTCCTCTACAACTATTTTTTCGTGGTGTTGGGATTTTTTTTTTCCCCGTCAGTGTATATATATATATATATAGAGAGAGAGAGAGAGGGTATGGAAAAAAAATTTCCGTTTTAAGGAGAAAAGAGACAGGAACAATCAGGAAACCAGTACACATTTATTCAACAAAATATTGGCCTTTAGCATCAATGACCGTTTGCCATTTTTCAGGCAACAATGAATCTAGAAAGACTCAGAGTTTGAGCTGAAGAAAGCAGTGACAAAATTTTCCACCTCTGGAACTATGGTGAACCACTGTTTGGGCTAGGGCATGTTGCATAGAGCGAAACAGATGAAAGTCTGAGAGTACAATGTCCGGGGAGTAAGCAGGGTGCGGTAAAACCTCCCACTGTAACTGTTCAAGGGTTGAATTCGTGGTGGCACCGACATGTGGTCTGGCATTATCATGTAACAGGATGACTGGGTGGCATCCTTTACCTGTCCATGGGCATTTTTGCTCGATTGCGACATTCAGTTTGATCGCTATATCACTGTGCAATGATTGTTTCACCCGGTTTTAACAGTTCGAAGTGCAGCACTCCATTAATATCCCAACACACACACCACAGCACCTTTTTCCCCCGTGGATATCCTGTTTTGTAGTGGATGTTGATGGCTGGCCTGGGTCGACCCAGGATCGCTTGGCGTTGTCACAATAGACCCATTTTTCATCCACGGTGACAACCTTCCACAAGAAATTCTTCCCTTGAAACCTCTTCAGCAACGACATGCAGATGCCCAATCATTGACCTTTATTTCACTCTGTTAAAGTATGTAGAACCCACTTACCAATCTTCTGGATCTTCTCCAAGGCCTGTAAATGCCGTACCACCATCAATTGAACCACTTTCAAACGTTTCGCCGGTTGTATAATCGATTGTGTGGCATCCTCTTGCAACAGCGATTCCATCTACTCAGCTGTGAGTTCCTACGGTCTACCTGCACGTGGCTTGTCTTCCAAGCTTAGATCACATTTCTTAAACCTGGCAAACCATTGTCAACATGTCCACTCACCCACAACCGTTTCACCATATGCCTGACATATTGAACCGTATGCTTCACTCGCACTTTACCCTAAATTAAACATGAATAACAAACAGTGCCACAAATGAACTTTATCAGCCACCATGCTTGGCTTTATGTACGAACTGATAGCATGGGTCGCCGGGGCGCTTAGAACCCTACAGCGCCACCTAGCAGGGGGTAGCGGGAACTTTTGTGTACTCCTATATATATATATGTGTGTGTGTGTGTGTGTGTAGTTTTTTTTTAAAGCATATGCATATATATATATATATATATATATATATATATATATATATTAGTTTTTAAAAAAAACATGCATATATATATATAAAAGGGTTTTTTTAAAAAAACATGCATATATATACGTTTATATAGCTTTGCATGGTTTTTTTTTTTTTAATCAGCCAGGGTGACTTTTGAATCTCGTGCATCATTTGTTCAGATGAAAAGCCACTAGCTAAACAGGTCCATCCCTGATGATGACTGTATATATACACTGCTGGCCACCCAAAATGCAACACCAAGAAGGAAGCATCCGATTGGCCTGAAATTCGCAGCATGCTTCGCCCACGTGAGGAAATGCAAACTATTAGCATTGCAGGGCATATGCAAATCATGTGCTCCCGGCATGCCACCGAGAAGCGCTATAAGAAGGGTGCACAGAAGGTGAGGTGTAAGTAGTGGAAGTGTGTTGTGCTGCCGAACCTGTGCGTGGGAAGCTTCCTGATCCCTCGTCGCAGAATACGGCAGTTATTCCAGCACGTTTCGGAGTTTGACAGAGGACCAATAGTGGCTTATCGTGACAGCGTTTTATCGTACCGAGACATCGGCGCCCATGTGGGACGACATCCAGCCGCAGTGAGGCGAGTATGGATTCGGTGGGTGCAGGAGAGACGGACGGACGCACCGACGTGAGCGATTGCCGCAGCACACCACCGGTCGAGAGGACCGGCATGTTGTGCGGCGGTCATTGACGGCTCGCATCACCACATCACGAACATTAGCACAGGAATTAGGGTGTGTTGCACAACAACCTGTGTCAGCAGGTACCGTTCAACGTCATCTGCAGGAGGACTTGTCACACGGTGCCCATTGCTCCAATTATCATTGACATTACACCACCGGCGAGTGCGGCGGCAGTGGGCCGTTGAATGCCAATGGCACGACATTGTCTTCTTCGACGAATCCCGCTTCTGCCTGCAACACCACGATGGTCAGATCCGCGTGTGGCGGCACCGTGGCGAGAGACTGTATGACGCCTGCATTATGCATTGCCATACCGGTTCGTCGCCTGACGTTATGGTTTAGGGCGCAATTGGATATGACACCCGCACCCTCTGGTATGCATCGCCAGTACACTCAACAGCCACCGCTACATCTCCGACGTTTTGGAGCCTGTAGTCCTCCCTTACCTACAGGACCTGCCAGCAGCCATGTTTCAACAGGACAATGCGAGCCCACACGTGGCACGCATCGTGCAACAATTCTTCACGACCCACCAGGTGTCACTGCTGCCGTGGCCCGCCTGTTCTCCCGATATGTCGCCCATCGAACACGTCTGGTTGCTGATCGGCAACCGAGTGGCCCGGCAAGCACCATCCGCGGCTACACCTGATGAACTGTGGCAATGTGTAGAAGCAACCTGGACCAACATACCCCAAGCCCACATCCAAAGCCTCTTTCGTTCGATGCTGCGGCCGTTATTGCCAGCTATGGGGGCCACACGAACTATTGATGTCTGCATGTTCCGCAAGTCGCACGGGCCTGTGAGCTCAATCGTTTCATCTTTGTATCTGTTGTTATGTGTCCAGTAAATCTGGCTTTGCTATCTCGTGTCCTTGTTGGTGTTGCCTTTTGGGTGGCCAGCAGTGTATGTATATATATATAACAAAAAAAGTAAGAAATATAAAGACCACATTAATCATGGTTACAGCCAGGTGTTGTTCCGGCCTTTTTAAAGTTTTTTCCAACTTATTCGGCAATTCAATTTTTTTTTTTTTTTTTTTTTTTTTTTTTTTTGCCAAAGTGTTATGACAGTACAAAAAGGTAATCACCAAAACTTTATTTCCATCGCCAAAATTATTTCTTTTTTGCAAATTTCGAAGAATGCTATCAGCAAAGGGACCCCTGGTTACAGCTGTATGATGTTAAAAGAATGTTTCCAGTTCCCCCAGGTATTCATCAAACTGAAAAATAAGTTTATGCAACCTAGCAAGAAAATTTTGCTTTGGAAAAGCTAAAAGTTTTGGCTGTAGTTACAGCAATGGAATACAAAAAGAATATTTAGATTGATATTTCAAGAGACCATATGAATTGCCAAATATGTATATGCTGCTACATGACGTAGCAGAAAAACTGCATCCACAAAATTAGAAATTATGTGAATAATGTTTACATCTAATCAATGTTGAAAGAATTTTTCAGTCTGACTTGTGGAAAATGAGATGTTATTTAACTAAGATTTAAATATATACTTCATGGCAAAGAAAATTCTGCTTCTAGAAAAGCTGAAAAAATGCAAAAAAAAAAAATTATTATAAATGCAGCTATTGCATTCAATTAAGAATTTTCGGATTGGAGTTTCGGAAGTGCAGATATAATAAATGCAAATATATATTAATATCATTCCACAGAAGTTTTCATTTATGCAACCAAGGAATAAAACTATGCACCATACAAAGCACAAAAAATCATGTAAAGTTTATCTCATAGTTCTAGCTATTGAATGTTAAAAAGAATTCTTTCAGTTTGATTTTTGGAAGAGTAAATATATCATACAAAACATGAAAATATGTTTAAACTACCCAAGAAAAAATTGATGCATCACAGAAATTCAAAAGTTCAAAATTTCACCACCATTCTTTGAATAAAGCTCATGTTTAAAACTGGCTTCCTAGTTTTTTAAATTAAACTTCTAATATGTTTTTTTTTCTAAGAATTATTAATTTTAAATTGCAAATTTTCGGAGAAAACTATTCTCTTTCATCAGGAAGTATCTTGTTGTTGTCACTCTTTCTTCATCACTATCACAGTTGCGGTTAACCTTGACGGTTATGATAATTTATCACCAAATCATGCCAGTTGTTAGGGAGGGACAAACCTCTGCTGTCATTGATGATGAATTCTGATTCTTCTCAATTTCTATTCCTTCTCTTAATTTTGTTTTTTGAAAGTTGCTTTGAAAACTGATGACTTTAAGAGAATTCCAGTCCATGTTGTGACAAGTTTCTCTAACATGCCCATCTAAAATTGCAAGGAGAAGTCTGTGAAATAAAATGTAGTTGTGGATTATCTTACATAGGAGGGACAGGTTGCAGACTAGAAACGTGAATAGCAGAACATAAAGCAGCTATAAAAATGGCTCCAACAAAACAGGTTTAGAATTCTGTCATCAATGACTGCAGAAGTTTGTCCCTGCCTAACATTTGGCAATATTTGGTGAAAAATAACCGTAACCATCAAGGTTAACCCTAACCGCGATAGTAACGGAGAAAGCGTGACAACAAGGGACTTCCTGATAAAGGGGAAAAGTTTTCTCCAAAATTTTGCAATTTAAAATAAATAATTCCTTGAAAAAAAAACTCATATTAGAAGTTTAATTAAGTCATTATCATTGTTGATAGAAAGATGCTAAAAGGAAGTTTTTGAGTCCAACTAATAGGTGTGTAAGTGGACAGATAAAGTGATGCTCTAAGTACTTTATTTTCAGAAGACAAGCATCACAAAGCATTTAAAGCATTATAAAAATATAAAAAATAAAATAGAAATACAAATGTATTACAGGTTTTTCATCAAAAGCAAAAACAGTAATGAAATCATTCAGAAGCATTTTTTAGATCATCTTATTTTCCATGACATAGTCAAACCTTAAAACATGTTACAGATATGTTACTAATAAAGAAACTAAAAATCTCACATTTGAGCAAATTCAAAGACACTTCATTGATCTTGTAATCAGGGCATTAATTACATAATAAATTGCATTTAAATCACAATTAAAATAAGAGCAATATGTATTTGTTTTATGCTTCTGGTTTTTGCTTATTGTGGTTGGAAAAACTACCCTTAAAGGTAAAATAAATTACAAGGAATAATGATATTAGATGATGTGTTATGAACGCAAGCAAAAGTCTTACAGACAGTATCTTTTAATTTACTAAAAATATCATGCTGACACCAAAACTTCTGAATTAATAATGCCAAAACAGGTAAATGACAACCTGCTATGCTTTAAATGCCTTTTTATAATTCCACTAAACTTCTTCCCCTTTCCTACTTTTTCTGTTTCATTAATAAATTCATTTTATTTACATATCAAATTCTGACATTAAGTAATATGGTAACCATCAGGTAGTTACTAAGACATTTGAATGAAATTATAGAAAATTGTGCAAATGTTTAGGCAAAGATTTTTGGATGGCTGATATATATTTTCTTCTTTCTTCTTTTTCTTATGTTTTGTTTAGAGACATTTTCTGGAAATGTCTTATGGATTATTCTTGTTCTTGAGATAATGATTGGAAGGATCTGGATGCATTCATATTTCTACTGAAATTTTAATTAATTGTTAACTTTTAAAAAAATACTAGAGACCTTCATGCTTTCTCTTCCTACTAGGGTGAAGTGTTTTATTAAGTGATTGTATATAGACATAGAAGCAGTAAGAGTTACTTTAGATTAAGTTAAAATTCAGTTTTATAGAGAAATATCAAATCCTGTGTTACATACATCATTCTACCTCTTTGTTAAACCTTGAAAATTATCATAATGTTATCAAAATGTCAAATAATGTGTGACATTGTTCATTTTGCTTCTAAAATCTATAAAATTGTTTTAATGAAATCAATGTCTCACTTGTTCCTATTCTCTTAATGGTGATATTGTATGTTTTGCCCAAGTCATGGGGAGTCATGTCATGGGTGAAGTTACTTTTATTTCCTCATTCTGAAAAGTTTTCATCTATATAAACAACTCTGTGCTTGCTGGTTGCTGAGTGAGTTGGAACTGTAATTACTGATTATGTACATGTATCAGCATAAAATTTTATCTTTAGTTTTATCCTAGGTATTCTACAACTTAATTCACTTTGATTTATAAAATGTTTTTATTATATTAACTACATTTTGAAAATTTCTTTGAATTTCAGTTCCAGTCCTTCCAGAATGTACAGTTGATCGAAATTGCTCTTTGGGACAGATATGTCAAAATTTTAGATGTGTTGGTAAGTTATTTTATATCTTTCTATTTGTAGTCACCAATGACCTAGGCTGAATATATCTCGGCTCTTTAAATACAGAAATTTCAAATGTAATATAATTTGAAACTAATCCAAAGTTCTCACACAAAGGAACAGAAAATCATATTTGTAAATTTGAAGCTGGTTTTAAAAGTTGTGCTACAGAATATAATAATATGAAATTTCACTAAGAAACAAATTCCTGCATTACCATTATATTGCATTTTGCATCGTATTTCCTAAACTAGACATAATATATAAGTAACACTAAGTGAAATTTTGGAATCTAACTTCAGGAACATGTGAAAACTCAAACCAACTGAAAAAATAAAATATTAGTGCAGTGTTATTTGGAAATTTGATTTGAAATTTAAGGGGGAGGGAAATAGAACTTATTAAAGTGCACACAGGGATACAAAAAAAAACATTAGCAGCAAAAACAGTTATAATATGGTATATCATTGGATGAAAAAGAAAACTTGGAGAAAATGAAAATGTGAAAAAATCCAATATAGAGAAGTAAAAGAATGACAGTGTTAAATATGTGTCTGAATGGTGTAGCAGGGAATAACATATATGTTATATATATATATATATATATTTTGTCAAGGTTTGAATACTATCTTTATCATCTTTCCCTTTTTTCATTGAAGGAAATTAAGAAGGCATGGAGATATAAAAATGTATATTTCAGAAACCTCAACATCCCCAATGTAGCAAATTTTTTCCTTTAACAAAAATTTAGGAACTTAACTGAATATTTTTATGGGTTTTTACCAGGAATTATTCTTAAAGTAAATTTATGAATTTTTGGAGAAAACTCTTCTTGTTCTTCAGACAGTTATTTGTTGTCACTCTTTTTACTCCACTACTCACTACTATCATGGTTAAGGCTAACCTATATGGTTGCAATTATTTTGCATATCTTGCCAGATGTTAGATAGTGACAAACCCATGCATGCCATCATTGATGATGGAATCCGTTTTCTTCTCAATTTCAAGTCCTTTTAATTTTCTTTTTAAGTTGTATTGAAAGCTGATGATTATTAGGGAATCCCAGTCCAGGCTGTGGCTAGTTTCTCCAACATGCTTATCTAAACCCATTTTACTGGAGCAACTTTTTATTGTTGCTTTATGTTCTACTGTTTGAGTTTCTAGTCTGCGACCTGTCTATCCAGTGTAAATAATATACTAAGGAGTTATGTGCACAGATATGTTTTCTGTTGGATTTTTGAAGTGATCAAGGAATAAAAGGAATCTGCAGAAATGTGAATGAATGTTACTTGTGGACAAAAAGATATGAAAAAAGTGTATTGTGAAGCAGAATTAATTACTTTAATAGTTTGTGTCAACAACATATTTGTTAATGATAATGTAAATAAATTATTTTATTTATGAGCTGTGTATCAGTTTTACTGCTATTATTAATTTATTAGGTCTGTGCATAAGTTTCCAGCACTCCTCATAGCAGGCTGTAAAAGCAAATCAGTTGAATTTTTGTCAGAATTTTGTGCCGTGGAAGTAAGGTGGCAAACTGTATTGAACAACACATGTTAGCATATAGCCCACGAAGTCATCCACATATAGGAAATGACAACTGATAGAGTGAATATTTGTTGCTGACTGTTTTTTTTTTTTTCCCATGTTTAATCTTGGGAAAACAGCTGCAGGAGTACAAAATACATTTGTTTGGCATATGGTGATAAAACTGTTGGTGCAAGCACATTTCATGAGTGGTTTGTGAAGTTCAGAAGTAGTAATTAGTGCATGGAGGACAAGCAGTGTATTGGACAGCTGAAGGAAATGATGAATGCTGATTTGCAAGCTCTTTTGGATGAAGATGCAACTGGTTGACTACAGAACTGGCAATACAGTTAGGCATGAATCAGTTGATCGTGGTTCAATGTTTACATGCCAAGGGAATTATTCGAAACGTGGATCTCACATGAACTCACTGAGTGTAGCATTGGTCAGAGGCTTAATGCATGTGTTTCATTGCTTCCCAGACATCAGAAAAAGGGCTTTCTGAGGAAAATCATTGTGGGTGATGAAAAATGGATTCACTATAACAACCCTCAGTATGGAAGGTCATAGGCAGACCGTTGCCAGCCAGTGACATCAACACCAAAGCCCAATATCCATGATAAGAAAGTTCTGTGTGTTTGGTGGATACCCAAGGTGTGGTATATAATGAGCTCATGCCATCAGGTCTAAAAGTGACTGCAGTATGCTACAGTTGTCAACTACTGCTTTTGAATGAACTGCAATGGAAGCAACCATTTTCCTGGGCATAGGCATTGGAAGGTCATTCTGCTACATAATAATGCCCAACCCCATGCAGTGACCCAGGAAACCATCATGCAACTGGGATGGGATGTTCTCCCTCATGCAACTCATTTCCCAGACTTAGCCTCATCAGAGTTCCACTTGTTCACCCGATGCAACACTTTTTGGCCTGCCAGCAATTCTGCAGACTTGAGGATTTCCAAAAATGCATTGGCTACTTTATTGCATTGAAACCAGCATTGTTCTTTCATGGTGGCATTCACTAGCTGCAAGGCAAAATATTATAGCTCATGGGAGCACATATTTCAGTGATGATTAAAAGTGACCTGCTTGTGTAAGTACAATATCTATTCCATCATAAAATGCTGAAAACTTACGTATAGAGCTAATGTTTCTTTGAGGAATTTTATTTTATGATGTTATGTATTTTGTTATATTTTTCATGTATCTTTTCTGATGGTTTTATTTTTTTTATCTTGCTAATTTTCATCATACTTTAATTTTTAACAGATGGATGCCGAACAGATGATAACTGCCCATATGACAAGACATGCCTGCATGGTCAATGCCAAACTGTTTGCCTTCTAAGTGGAGCCTGTGGACAAAATGCTCATTGCACTGCTGTTAATCATAGGCAACACTGTAGCTGCCCTGCTGGTTATACAGGAAATGCAGATGTTTCCTGTTCATTAAGTAATTTCACCTTCTGCAATGTTTTTCTGTGGTGTGTGTTTGTGCATGAGTTCACAATACAATTTGCTGTGTATTTTGTTCATTATAATTGCACATGAAACACTGATAAGAAGAAGAGTATGCAAAACCCCTTGATGCTGCTTAAAAACTTGGAAGCTTTCTAAAAAATGAATAAAAAGAGCTAAGGTTTGTTTTTATATAAGCTAAAAATTGCACTATAACATTTGAACTACTCCATAGCTTTGAGTGTAATTAAGGTTTACAAGTCTGTTGAATTCCTGATTTCTCAAGTGCTTATTATTTTTAACATTTCATGCTAGCGTTTGATTCTTATATCCATAGAAGAACTATGAATATTTATTTCAATGTTTAATTCATCATATAATGAAGGAGAAAAAAAATGTTTTGTTTTCCTTTTTTGGTTGGAATATAAGATCATGGTAACATATTTTTTGTTTAACTAGTTTATTTTTTTTATAATTTTTTATAGATGTCTTTATCAGAGCTCTATATTTTTTGCAAAATTTCAAAAACAACACCTTTTCATTATACCCCCAACAACATTTCACCATCTCTACCACAGGTTTTGCTGTTAAAAACTCAGAATTATTCTTCCAGTAGTGGCCAATTCATTTGATCATTCAAAACGGAGTTTTTCTTAATTTCAAATCCTTTTAATTTCCTTTTTATAATTTTCCTCTGAAGAAGAATAATTTTGAGCACATTGCTATTAATTTTATGACCAGTTTTCTCTCATATGTATGTCAAATTCAGCTTCATTAGACATTTTTTTCACTGCTGCTTTATGTTCTGCCGGACAAGATTTTAGTTATCAACGAGTCTATTCTATGTTAAAATCCTACAGTTGCATAGTGAGTGTTATGAATAACTCCTTGCTGAAGTAAGGTATGTTTTTTGTTTTGTTTCATCTGTAAGAATTTTTCATGTTATTGTTGCTGCTGTGATGTCACATGACATGTGTGTGACATTACAGCAGCATTGCTAATCCTTGGGCTAAAGAAAGTCATGGAACTTCTACCTGCTTCAACTGCATTCTGTGTTTGCTAACAAGTAGATGTTTAGAGAATTTTCTGCTAATGATAGGTAACATATGTAAAAGGTTGTTGATTATCACATTAGCTCAATTACAAGTTAAGAGAAGAGCGGCATAAGTTGAAAGTGAATTAGTTGAACTGGTATTGTGAAAAATTGAGAATAAAGTGCTGGTGTTTCGAGTTCAATATTTTTTTATGTAGGAAGTTTAATATAAATCAAGAGAGAAGTTTGAAGTGTGATTTTGTGATTTATGTGAAGTGGGATTTTATAAAATATGAATATAAGACAATTTTTGAAAAGAGCAAAGGTGTTGATGAATAGAGAAAGGCCTATGACAAGTGATGACATTCATTACAATTACAACCCAGATGTAGCAGTGAATCTTTGTCTGAGAGCAGACGAGAAGGTGTTTATGGAAATGAGGTAAATGAATTTAATATTGGGAATTTTTCAAGCGTCCCTGTATTCGTCGACTATCATTATCTGGAGTACTCTGTAAAGCTCAAAAAAGTCCTCTCTGCCATGCATGCATTCTCCTCCAGACTTCAGTTCACAGGGCCATTCGTGGATCATTTGTGTGTTGTTAAACCATGTACAAAATACATTGATTTTATCAATAAATTTAAAAAACATGACATCCAATTCACATAAAGAGCCAATGGTAAAATCAAGCAATTTCATATCTGTGATGGAAAAAGACACAGAAGTCAATGGCAGAAGTATTACATTTAAAATACCAAAATGTGATGGAACATAATCCAGCCAATTTATTTCCACTCGACAAAACAGTAGTGTTTTGTGGAACACATGACCTTTCCCTATGAGGTAAAACAGGCAACTAACGGGGTGTGTTTACTTCTCTATTGGACTTCTGCATCTACTCAGGTGAGGTCATTTTGAAAGATCATCTGGCAACTGGGCTTAAAAAAGTCAAATATATTTCCCATTGCATACAAAATGAAATTATTGCAATTTGAGAGGATGTGATACAAGAAGAAATTTGAAACAAATTTGAGAAACGGATATCTTCTCAGTGCTTGCTGATAAAACTGCTAACATGTTGGGGATTGAGCTGTTATTCCTTGGTATTAAATTTGTTGATGAAAATCATTCAATTCAAGAGGAGTTTTTAGGGATCCAAATGTTGAAAATTCAAAGTGCCAAAGCACTATTCGAAGCAATAATTACAGGGTTGAAAAATATGGATTGGAGTTTTCAAAAATGGTGAGATAGGGGTATAATGGGTGCTCTGTCATAGCAGGCATTGATAACAGTATAAGAAATCAGTGCAGGATCAATATCTTTTGGCCCACTACTTTCATTGTTCATCACATAAACTGTACCTTGTCATAAATTATTTAAACTCAGTAAGTGGTATACAGAACACGATTGGTACTATAAAAGCAAACAATGAATTTTCTCTGAACAAGTATTGCTTATTTATGAAATGTACCAGAATTCCTGCATTGTGTAAAACAAGGTGGGCCAAGAAGCCCCAAAGTACAAGGAAGTTAATAGAAAACTTTGTAAAGATTATAAATGAATTGGAAAACTTGTCTGTGAATGGCAACAATGCCAAAATGAAACAATAAGCTTATCACCTGTTACACACTAATACAGCACCAAGTGATATAGCATGTCTTCACATTGTTTCCTAGTACTCAGCAAGATTAGAGCCAGTGAAAAATGCACTTCAAGGTGTCAAGGAAGATCTACTATCCATCCAGCTCCATATCATGAAAATCATTGAGTTCAAATCAAATCATACAGAAGCATACACATCCTTTTGGGAACTTTTTAAGAGAGAAATGACATTGACAGCTCCATGATGTATGGCCAAACAAGTGCATAGATCTAGTGTACCATTAAATTTGTCAGAAGAATATTACTGGAGATCTATGTACCTCCTTATTTGTATTTTTTTTTTTTTTTGATAACTTCTCTGGAAAGAAGACTCGAAAGAAAAGAAAGCTTCGTTTTCTCTCTTTAATTTATTTCCCAAAAGTGTTATTGAAATTGGTGTGGCTGAATTGGCTTTGCCAGTTAAATGCATTTCAGCAATGTATGGTGTGTATCTTGATAATTTAGATATCGAATCAAAGTTATGGTACCACTTTTGGAAAGACAAGTCAGTAGCTAAAACAGAAAAGATTTTCCTTTCAGAAAGTATGCAGGAAATGGAGAAATTTTACCTGGGAATTTCAAGCGCACTGCAAATTGCAGCTACATTCCCTGCAATAAGGTGTGCCATTGAAAGGTCTTTCAGTACCCTACATAGGGTCAAGTCTTAGGTGCAATTAAACATGATCAAGGCGAGACTATATCTTTATGTATAATGAACGTCCATCTAAAATGGGTGTACAGAAATGCAGATTTCATAAGGTTGTCTACCGATTCAGGAAAAACAATAGAAGACTGCAATCTTTATTTGCTTCCAACCAGGAGTGATACAAACATAATCCAGCTTAATTATCAAAAGAAGTTGTCATTATAATTGTGTGCTGGAACTTTGCTTTGCACTCCCACCCCCACCCCAGAAAAGATTCTGTGGGTGCTCATGAGCATAATAGACTGCATCCATGCCTTCAACATGTACAGGGTGTCAAAAAATAACTGTGCACTGAAGGTAACACTTATCATGTTGAACTGGTTCCTACAGGTGGTGTTGGAAATGGGCCCCACCAAAATGTTCAGACATGTCTGCACACGCTTCTGCATGTTGGTGAAGACCTTTCTCTGGGTATGTGGTGTGATTTTTTGGATGTGGGTCGTTATTGCAGTCTTTAACTCTTGAAGTGCATGTGGATTACCTACATACACCTTCCCCTTCAGTGCTCCCCACAGAAAAACGTCAGGCGGTGTCAGATCTGGTGACTGGGCAGGCCACAGTCCCCGGGAGATGATGCAATTTCCGAAGAATTCCTCCAGAAGCTGTATCGATGTGCCAGTGGTGTGAGCTTTTGCACTGTCTTGCTGGAACCATCCTTTGTTGATTTCCCATTCCGTGAGTTCGGATATGAATGGTTGAATAATCTGGGCATGGTACTGTTCTGAGTTAATGGTTTCACTGAAGAAAATGGGCCCAATAATGCACGTGCGAGCCATGTCACATCAAACACTGACTGACCTCCTGGTTGTGGAGAGGCACTTCTTTAAATTCGTGGGGATTTTTAATACCCCACAGATGAGTGTTTTGGGTGTTGATGTACCCAGACAGGTGCTTCATCTGTAAAGGAAGTCACATCCAGAATATCCTCATTTTCAGACAGGAACTCTTGGAACCACCTGCAGTACCGAACACGGGCCTTGTGGTCTGTTTCTTTCAGCTGATGCATGAAAGACACTTTGCACAGGTGAAAATGCGAGTTGCTTTTCAGGATATCGTGGGCTGTACTCTTTGGCACATTAGCTTGTTGTGACAGCCGCCTCACAGACTTTTGTGGACTCCTCTGTATCCTGTACTGGATATCCTGTATGGTCTCATCTGCCATGGATGGCCTACTGGGGTGGGAGGCATCCAGAACACTGCCAGTTTCCCGAAAATTTGCTATGAGCTGATGTACAGCATTATGATGGGAGATGTCTGCATCATGAAATTTTCTAGCTCACTGTTTTTGCATTTCACCCATGTACTTGTCATGGCGAAAGACATGTTCCACCAAAAACACTCTGTGTTCAACTGTCAACACCATTGTCCTTGTGCCAAGATGAGTGATCAATTAACACGTCTACCTCCATCAACCAAGCGCTTGGGAATGACCTTTGCTCAGAATGACAGCTGCCATGCCTTGGGGTGGAGAGACGTGAAGGTTACTAGACACAGAGCCCTTTCACATGGTGCGTCACTTCTACTGTAATTCCATTCAGAATTTCTTTATTATTACATTACTGCAATTTGTACATTCAGTACACAGTCATTATTCGAACACCCTGTATATTCTTAATGTAGAAATGTGGCATTGGAGTTACATTGACCTTCATCCGTACATGAATGCGAAATGGTCATCAATGCTATGATGAAGCAGGATTGTTACAACTAGTGCATATCTTGAAAATTGTTTGGATTTCTAAGCTACATCAGTTTTTCTTCAGTTGCTTGGAACTTCATTGTCCTGGATGGTGTAATGGTAGCCTGCTTGAATGTAAATCAAGAGATGTGGGTTTGATTTCTATTCCAGGGTGATATGGTTTTCAAGTTTTCTGAAGAATGGCTACATGGAAAATAGCAAAATGGGCAGCATCTATATGCTAACAATTATTCTCAATATAACAATCACTGGCTGCATTTTTAATGTTCTAACTTAATACATTAAGTTTTGTTTTTTATTTTACTTTTCATTGATTATTACATGCAGTACTATTTTACATGGTGAAGTATATTTGGCACATTGCTTTTTCTTCTTTCTGGCCCTTGAGCATACAGTAGTACTGTTGTAAAACATCAAGATATGCATATTGTATTCTGGTGTTTCCTCTATGGTCCTTGTTCCAGCAAATCTGAATAAATGAATAAAAACACATACATCAGAAACCACTAGAGAGTTTCTTCTTTCATATCTGATGTCATTGTTCAAGAGCTCTGGAGATTTAAGTGGAAAACTTGATATCTGATAAATATATCATGTACTTCACAACATTTGAAATTTTTAGTTTCAAATCATCAAATAAACTGAAGATTTCTTTGATGAAATCTTCAGTTTCTTTTATGTTATTTTATTCTTCTGATTTTTCTTCTGAAAATCAGAAGAATAAAATAACATTGTTGCTCTCAGTGCTGCTTTGCTTATAGAAAGCAAGAAGTACATTTTTGCAGACCAGCGTGTAATTTATTTTAATTTTATGCAGATAAAGGTATTGCTCTGCTGTACATTTTTTAATATTAAACTTCAGGAACACTTCTCAAACTGTAATTTATTTTCTGACCAAAACAAAGCCTCATTTGTTTCCTATTATTTTAAATTAGGAATAATCTTTGGATTTTAAAATTTTCATATCATGTTCAGTTGGGAGGAAAAGACTGATTCTCTGATTAATGACATACACAGCACCTGATAATTTTTCCTACTATAATTACAAATCTTAGATTCTTAATCTTTTAGTTTCCAATAATGTGTTTTGTTTTCCTGTATTTTTGTAGTTCCTGATCCAGGATGCCGACGAGACACTGATTGTGCTGTTAGCCAAATATGTGTCAAGTCCGAGTGTATCCGTAAGTTCATTTTTATCATTTTTCAGTCTGAATTTGCAGTTTTAAAGTAATTTTGAAAATAATTTTGATTGAATGTTTTTTTTATTTTAACTATTCCATTATAGGATGTTTTGCATTATGAAATCTTTATGTGGGTCAATCAAATGAAATTGGGTGACATAAATTACTGGCAGATTTGGGAAGGACAAGTGCTATACATTTTATTTTAGATCATTGGCATCTCAGCTCACTATGACCTAGAGAAACTATTTCTGTATTACCCATGTGCTATAATGCCATACCAGTTGTAGAATTGTCAGAGGCATGGGTTTCTGGCTGATCGTTTAAGTTGGATGATTTGAGTCCCAGATATGGCACGACTGGTGCATTTGTCCTATAGCACTGGCTTTGTTCCTTTCTAGGAACCACTGGCCATAAACTCAGGATGGGTGACTACTTATATTCTTAGACGGTCACTGTTATTGTTAACCCTTAAACAAAAAACAAACAAATTATATAATAGCAATGCACAGATGGTGTCATTGTGGTATTTGCTCCTATCCAAAGTATTAGTATTTGTGATTTCATCATGAAGCACCCAAAGAACAGAAAATGGTTACACCTCTCTTCACAGAAGAAGGAATGGGTAGGACAACCACTGATGAGTGAATGACTGATGTGTAATGTAAAAGAATGACACAAATAGTTTTATGAAGCATGTACATCACTGAAATGTGATGTTTGGCCTAAACATTCTGCAGTAATGTTCAAAGAATGTTGCTTAGATACATTCATTTAGTGAGCTCATAAAGCTACTCATGAGAACAACTGTGTATAAAGGTTTAGTTAGGAGGTTTTTGCTGTAGAAAAAGCTTTAGTTAGGAAGTTTTTGCTGTAGAAAAAGCTTTAGTTAGGAAGTTTTTGCCATAGAAAATGGTTTAGTTGGGAGGCTTTAGCCATACAACTATAGGGAATGGTATGAGTGCAGTGGATGCTTCAACATTTTGAGTGAGGAAAAAAAGCTTTAATGGGCTTCAGCTTTCAAATTTTTGTCAAAATGCAATGGAGGAGATTTGTTTCTCAACTATCTTATAACTAGTGATGAGATAGTGTTAAACATCTAGCTACCTCTGCCAGATGAATTCAATGACTGCTGAGGTCAAAGAAAATTCACAAGGCCAGGTGAGGTCTTGTGATTTTTCTGGAAGAGCTGCAATTGCTAAACCTTTAATCATGGTGTATGCATAAAACCTCAAAAGCTGATGATTGGAAATGTAGGATATTGTCCAATGAATCTTCACATTATTCCCAACAGTAGGTCTGACTTATGTATGCAGAACCCCCAAGGAAGCATACAATTCAGTGTGTCTGGTTCCAACTGTCATACATGGGGATGTATCTTTTGATACCTCAATGCTACAATGCTGAGTGTTTTTGCACTCAGCCTTGTAGTATTGAAGTATCAAAAGAATGAACAGCGTCACATGTGCAATTCCATTAAATGGGTTCTCCCCTAACTGATTTTTATACTCGCTTATCAATACCCATTGGACATCAGCACTTTTCTCATTTTGTATGTTAGCACTTAATTTTGTGACTTGCAATGCACAAAACTGTGACTGCAAGTCATCAAGACTACAAGCACTTGCTTGCAAAGGAATGGGAAATTTTTCGCAAAAATGTTTTACACTAGCAAATGAAGCACCTTCAATGAATTTGTAGTAACACTCTTTTGCATGCTTTAGAGTTTCGTTTCTCAGAGAAAACTTTTTATGCATGTAATCACATACATAATAATTTCTAATGCTTACAAAAAATTGATTTTTATCGGACATAAATTCCATTTATTTTTTATTCCTGTTCCACGATGATTAAATTTTCAAATTTCTGTAGTTATGTTACATGGAAAGAAAAACTTGATTTATGTCCTTACTAATTATTCCATATATTCCCAACTTGATATTTAGATTTTTTATCTTCATCTTTCAAACTATTAATGAAAATATTTGTTTCATCTCCAATCAGAAGATCAGAATCGTCTTTCTGGTTCTGAATGTTGGCATTCATGCAATCTTCTTCCTGATTCATTACACATGGCTGTACAAAACTGGACAGCATCTGTTCAAGAAAGTCTAATAACATGCATCTAAGTCTATGGGTAAGAGGGGTTATGGACTGCAGAAGATAGTTCACTTTGTCAAAATATGGGGTAATATAAGTCTTATTTACATCAGTAGTAAGCAAATGAAAGTCTCTCTTCACGGGAAAGAGTATAGCAGATACTCACATTTTGAGATACTCGCAATTTTTTAGGCCAATCATGAGAATTGGAGTTTAATCTTGCTTCCCAAGCCCTTCTTTTCCTTGATGCATGCGCATTTTGGCCCCTACAGTCTTGGGATCTGCCCTTGGTTAACATGATTTTTTCATTGATATTTCATCTTTAAAAAAACTTGTAAGAGAATTCCACAGTATTAACAATCTGACAATGCACTTGCCTAGAGAAAGCCATCTTATACAAGTATGTTTAGCACCTTTTTTGTTTCACTATTGTGTAGATCCTGAAAACCTTTAAGTTTTTCTTTCCTCTTTGAACTTTTTCGCAAATAATAAAAAAATATCTACTAATTAGAGGCAGACATGAAGAGCCCTTTTCTCCTGCTAAATTCGAAAGATGACAAGATGTTTTTTGACAATCTTGCAAAACAGAAGCAACACCATTTTTCTTCCCAATCATCACAGGAGCGTTGTCAGCCACTAATCCAATACAATTATCCACTAGAATATAATTTTTTTCAAATTCCCTAGAAGGAGATTACCTATATTTCTTCCAGTACTGTCCCCATTTAAGACAGGAACTGCTGAAACATTATTCTCAACTACATGCTTTTCATCGCTATAATATGTCACAACAATAGGGTTAAAGCTTCGCGTTAGAATCATTACTACCATCCGTCTTGATGCAGAAAGGTTTAGACTTTAGAACTGCCATTAATCTCAAAGTTCCTTCAGCTGCGAATTCTCCAACGATGGCAGAAGTCTTCATCCAAGCACATCCGTAGCTCTTTGCCACTTCATGATTTGGAAAATTTTTTTGCAGAAGCGGACCTATGTGATCAGCTCAGTGAAATACTGTGCTCAATCACAAACGAAGTAATAAAGCATTCCGCATGAATTACTTTCAAGTTATTTTCACTTCCACTTGACTGTAAAAAACTTTCAATTTTAGTATATTTAGCATGTCTTGCAGCATTTTCTTGATGCTTCTTACTTATCATATGGTTTGCAATGTCATTTTTCCCTCCATGAGCCACACTAAAATCTACTCTGCATTTCTATGCAGAAACCATGTTTTTCATTTTCACATGACTTTACTATGCAGGTTTATTCTGCACTGTATTAGCTTTTAAAGCTCTGAAGGTATTTTTGTTTTTTAGAAGCCAACATAACGACACACACCAACACAAAAACAACCAGCAAAGATCAAATGAATATGCATGTGCGCAATTATATTAAACAAGGAACTGCGACCAAGGTCACTCTCCTTCCTTCTCTCTCGAAAACAAGTTTCACTCAGTGAACAGTCATGGCGGGGGTGTAAAAGCTATGCTTTCACTCATTGGTTACAGTCCTCTGAGCCTGTGGGGCAGCTGCAGCTTGCCGTTCAACAACCTTTCGTCGTTTCTCTACAGCAAATGTTTTACCTGGAAAAATTATCAAATTTAGGGAACTCTAAGAAAATGCCAGAAAGCTAGGAGATTTTCATTTAAAATAGGGAGACCGGGAGAAAGCATCAAAAACTGGGAGTCTCTAAGAAAATCCAGTAGACTTGGCAGGTATTCAATTGGCTAATGTTCTGATTGATGAATGGTACAACATCCCACTGGAGACTACTCAAAAGCTGTATGAATCTATTCCAAGAAGGTTGGAAGCTATATTAAAGGCAAATGGGGGTCCAATGCCTTATTAATAAAGACATATCATCTATTTCCCAAGTGTTCACATTATTTTGCCCAATCCCTGTATGAAGGTCATGAATTTAAATTCAAACTGATTATTTGGTACTATTTACCTAAGCCCAGTTTTACTTGATGGACCTTTATATGTTCAGTTGTTTCTACTTGACTAACTTTCATGTATCTGTTGTACTGCCAGCATAAAAATATTTTCAAATGAAGATTAGTGTTAACTCAGAAATTCTAAATGTAATGAATATCTAGACTCTGGAATACTGAGGGATGATAAAATTTCAGCTGAATGAAGGGCAGTGTGTCTTTAGGAGGAGTAAAGTGTGTTGTGGTAATATACTTGAACTCAGGCAGCTTCCTGAAAAGTTCTGTGAACTGAGTCAGTTTTTATATGTCATACTTATTGTGATTCCCCCTTCCTCTCTGAAAAATTTGGCCAGGTAGCTGGAAAAAATTGTTCAGTGTGTTAAAAGGTATAGAGCAAAAAGCAAGCTACCAAAAATTATAAGTTTATACACTAAGTCTTTCAACAGCCAGGACAGAAGAAATTACTGGTTAATAGTTTGAGATTAGCATACACTATAGCACAAGACTATGCACCAAGTCTTATAACAAATAGGATAGAAGGAAGTATTGGTAAATGGTATAGGATTAACTCTGGGGTAAGACAGGGATGTAGGCTGTTCTTATCTTTGCTTGTGATCTATATGGATTAACTGGTTAAAGATAATAACTTAGTAACAAATATCTCAGTGATTCAGACATTAACAGTTCACTATTTGCTTTATTGCTGGTCTTAAGAATACAAATAATTCCAGTATAATGAATTAGATGAGCAGGATTTGTGAAAGAAAGAAATGTTAGGAAGTCTAAATCAATGGCTCTCAGTTGAAACCCAAAAATTGTTAATAGTGTGTTATAGGAAAAGAAGTGAGAACAAGAAACAGATTTTAATTATTTTGGTATGATTACTGATGACTCAGGAAAACTTAATAAGGGTTTAGATGACAGAATCAGGAAAGCAAGGAAGTCTTTTGCTAGCTATATAAAAAAAAATTTCACTAAAAAAGAAGACCCAAATAGGGTCAGCTGGTAATTCCAGTTGATAGGGATTTGATGCCCCCATAATCTGATCTGACCTTGAAACTGATTTGTCTGTACTCATTACTTTACACCCAATTATGTATCTTGCTTCAAAACTTCTAATAAACAAATGAATAGATAAATGCTGCCCATAGAGCAAAACTGGCTTATATATAATGCAGTGTAGTTAGGCCGCCCGGTGGCGCAGTGGTCTAAGGCGTTGGCCTCTGATCATTCGTCCGAAAGGGGTCCGGGTTCGAATCCCGGTGAGGCATGGATGTTGTGTTTGTCTTACGGCACTGGCTCTCTCCCTTCCCTGGAACCAGTGACTCTAAATTAGGGACGGGCGACTGCTTATAGCCCATTGAGTTGCTCACGGTGGTCGTTAAACCTCCAATCAAAAAAAAAAAAAAAAAAAAAAGTGTAGTTAGACCTACCCTCTTTTATGGCAACAACAGTTGGGTCAAATTTGAGTACTCTTAGGAAGCTGAATGACATAAAAGTGGTAAAAGAAATATCAAGTAAAAATTCATGGATTCAGTGATAAAACAGAATCATTAATGCAGATATTAGAATTGTGCTGGATACTTCTTTTTTAGTAGAAGAAAAGGTTAATGAAAATATATTGAGGTGGTTTGGGCATGTGTGTTTCTTTGGAAATGACTCAGGCAGACGTTGCATTCACAGAATGATTCTGGCTAGAGACCAGAGGCCAAAAGGTAGATCTAGAACAAAGTGGATTCAAAGTGTAAAATCCTCCATTAGTGATCAAGCAAGCAATATGGTAGAGGTAGAAAATCTTGCAATGGACCAAAAGTGGTAGAAAAACTTTTGCAAATTAGCACTGATTTTTTTAAGGCTGTATATCAATAGTATGCCTGAACGCCTTGTTGGTGTGCTGATGTAAGATGATTATGGTGCTTATTGATCAAAGAAGAATGATAACGGATAAAACTTTTTCTGTGTGGAATGTGTAAATAAACTTCCATACATTTTATCCATGCATCTCCCCCCCTCTCCTCACCGAAGAGATGCCCTGTTTTGTTGATGACAGTTCTTTAGAAAACTTCTAAGGTTTGAGAAAGAAAAATTCTTAATAACTATCTGTGAATAAGATGGCTAGGTAACATTTTTAAATTATGGTGATGTTACAATTTTCAAAATATTGGCAGAGTTAAACATGATATCTGAATGTTTCAAAAGTGCATGCAAATCTTAAATTCTATGCTGCAAAATGTTCCATGTCAAAAAGACTTGATGAAAAACTTTCAATATGCATTAAAAACAACTGTATACAGTACATGCTATTTTAACACCAAGGTTAACTTAAGAAAATCATGCTTGTCAAATTAGCTGGTTGTTTAACTGCTGAATTGTCTTTGGATTTCAGAAGAAATGATTGTATCATGTTACTCATCATGTGAGCATGTGTGCACTAAAGAATTTCTGATTTGCATATATGTGTTATGTTTAACAGTTACAATATTTTAGTAACAGTGGTATTAATGCATTACAAAATATATCACTATCACTCTGTAGATTGCACATTAGTAAATACTATGTGAGTTTATTTTTAACATCTTGGCTGTTAGCAGTACATCATTTTCTTTTGCTTGATTTGTGTACCCTTTGATTAAATTTTTGAGTTTTCCTTGAGCATCTGTTTCACACACATTTTTGTTCTCTACTCATATACCAACCTCTTGTTTTCTGTGTGCTTCCTTTACAAAATACTTTGGTAAAACAAAGGCTAGATATAATTTTAGCAAAGCAATGATTTAAGCGTTTTACTCTTATTTTTTAAGATTTGAAGTATGTTCTTTTATAAAGTGTACAATAATTAAAGAAACTGCTGTTATTTAAAATAAATATTTTTATCTGTACAGTAAATTCTGGTTAATTAGGACACATCATGGCTAGTACACTTTGACCCAATTAAGTGGATTTCCTAATTATGCAAAGCTTTATCCCAAAGAGCTAATTTGGGATGTTCTTTAAGAACTGTCCCAAATAAATGACTGACCTGATTAGCCAGTGGCCCAACTAATCAGAATCTATACTACATGCAAAATTACATCTGTTTGATTTGGTGACATTTAATTGATTAATCATAAAAATTTGCAGGACAGTTCCATCTGAAAGTAATTTTAGCTTGAATGTTGTAAAACTATTTCAATTAAATTTTGTGAATGTTATAATTCAAAAATTTTAATTGAAATATTTTTATGTAGGCTGATAGAAAAATTACCATTATATGGGCAAATTGTTTACTGCTTTCACTATATAATTTGTATTTAGTCATGCAACTGAACATCTTTTACTCTGTCTTACTTGAAATGTTTTATGTTTAAAGGGATATATATAGCTGAAACTAAAGTTAAATTTAAAATTTGGGCTTCAAGGTTTCCAGCTATCATGAATATGAAACTGAGTGCCACAAAAAAAAAAAAAAGGAAGGAAGAAAGAAAGAAAGAAAAAACAAATGCATTGATATTGGTCCAATCATTTCTGTTGCACATCTATTATAAATTTACACTGTTTACAGAAATTAAATATAAAAGATCCTTATCAAAGTAAAACTGTCGTCTATTTTAAAAACTGAATAAGTTCATAAATTTTCAGCTTTTTCCTTACTGTTTAGCTTACTCTTTCTGTGGCATGCTTGTGATGAAGACATCAGTTGAAATTCCATTACAGGAGTTTATAAACATATTTAAATTCATGGGCATTGGAAACTGAAACAATACCCTACTTTATAAGCTGTTTATATCATAAGAGTTTGATTTTTCATGTCATATGAGTTTAATTTACTTTATTGCAGGAGGATGCTTTACTCTACACATTTTGACTGTCAGTTATGCAGATTCTTTTGGTGTCCTGTTTTCTACTGTGCTGACATTTAATCTGCATTAAATGCTGTTGAATGTATTAACATTAGTAAATATTGATTGTTCATTATTGTTTTTCATCATATTCCATTAGCTGGGTGTCGGTCCCATAGCAACTGTCCATATGACAAAGCATGTGTGAACAGAATCTGTCAAGATCCATGTACGATTGGTGGTATCTGTGGCGTAAACACTCAGTGCCATGCCTCAGATCACAAAGCAGTTTGCCAGTGCATTCCTGGATATACTGGGGATCCATTAAGACAGTGTGTGCGAAGTAAGCTCTTTTATTTCTTTTTTTAATCTTCTTAAATTATAATGATCATGAATACTGTTCATGTATCATAAAGTCTTCAGAACTTTACAAATTTGTGTAATATACATGATGTTATTTTGCAATACATTTCAAATAACTGCTTAAAAATTCATTTAACATGATCTTGTAATTGGGAAATAACAACGGCAGAACTATTTGAGTACACTTTTTGAAGAGCCTCCTCAGTGGCACAGTGGCTTAAGTGCTGGCTTCTGACCATTCATCCGAGATGGGTCCCAGTTTCGAATCCCAGTGAGGCATGGGTATTCAGTTTTTCTTAAGGCACTAGATCTTTCCCTTACCTGGAACCAATGGCCCTAATTAGGAAGGGTGTAGCCCATCAAGTTGCTCACGGTGATTGTTAACCCCCCCCACACACACACACACACACACACAAAGAGTACTTTTTGAAGAACTGCAGTTTTCCCCACATGAATGTGATCTACTTTCCAAAACAGTATGAGAATCAGGTAAAAATCATAATTCTTTTATTTTGTTTTGAGTGGGTTTAAGTTTTGATTTTTAGAACACACTCAATAATTAAGCAAAAGTAATTTTTCCCTTGCCTCAAGTTGGATGTAGTTAGTTTTACATAGTGCAAAAATCATGTAAAACTCCACGAATGATTTACTGTATTTTAGGGATCATCTTCCTTATTTCCTATTTAAAACTGTAAACTTTCTGAAGAGTAAGTGAGGAGTTGCTTTCTAAAGAAAATATTTTTGAAATGTCACTTTGCTCATATGAATTTATGTTAAAATACTTTGTTTTCTCTTCTAGTTCAATATGAATGTGAAACTGACAGTCACTGTGGCCGAAACTTTGTATGTACGAACCATGAATGTAGAGGTAAGAAAAATTCATGCTATGTAAATATATAACTTTATGTTTGAAGTGGCAAGATTTATGATCCAAGAAATAGGGTTCAATTTTGATCGCTGTATTTAAAATAGCAATGCTTAAAATAAGGAAGCAATGTTCAGTTTTTCATCTGAGTTGCCTTTGGAGGCTGCAGTCAGGGTTGGGAAGTTATGCATAAAAAATTATTTTCTATGTGATGCTTAAAATATGCATAAAATGTGTAATGTATATCATGAAAGTAAAAAATGTAATAAATTAAAAACAAATACAACCTCACTGCCAATGTGTTGCATCCTAAATATCAGGAAAAGAAACTTAATGAAGAATGTCTTGAGGTGGTAGAAAATTTTATACTGCAGAATATGGAAGGAGCCAGAATCGCAGGCCACTAACAATATAGAGATTGTGTGGGAATATTTGGTAAACTACTTGAAAAAGAAGTTCAAACTCCAGCAACATTTTGGCATTTTGCTAAAAGACATCCCAAAGAGCTCGCAAAATTAGCTGTTAAGTTACTCAACATACCAGCATCATAAGCACAGCTTGAAAGGTTGTTCTCCAACTGGTCATGCATTCATAATGAAACAAGAAACCAACTAAGCTTTGAAAAACTGGTGCATGTATATTACACTTTAAAAATGAAAGTTCAAAAATGTGATGATTATTAAAAAGTGCTAAGAAAAATAAGAATGAATGAAACTGTTAGAAGAGTGTTATACAAATTGCATGTAGACAGTATGTGATAACGTGGTGCCAAATGTTATTTTAGTTTGAATTTAGTTTTGATAAAATTATTAACAATGTGACATTATTAAAGTAAAACACAAATTAAAGCAACAGTGACACCTGGATATAATGAAGAATTTATTAATAAATGCTATGAATCATCAAAAAGTGTATGAACAATTCACAGGTTAATAATCTTTCAGTTTTAAAAAATGACAGCGAAAAGTGTGAAACTTTTTTGTCAAAATGTTTTATTCTTTGTTTGATTTCCTTAGAATAAAATTAATGTCACTTTTTAATATATAATGTAGTGTTTAAAAAAGTGCAATTCTAGTTTAACTATAAGAGACATTTAATTTTTTCTGGTTACTTTAGATTAAATGAATGGCACTGAAGTTGTTCAGAATGATATTAGTTTAGATGGGTAATCATGAACATTAACAACAGCTGCCAAATTAAAAAAAACATTAATCTATTTGAAAAAAATGTTCTATCACTCGCACTACTTATGTGTGCTTTTGATATTTTACCACTGTAATTATTTTCATTTCTGTGGTTATAAAGTAAACAATTTAAAATAAATGCTTACTCCTAGTTGCGTTAACATGGCTATTTATTAATTTATTTTCATGTAAATAAATTATTATGCCACATAGAAAATTGTGTAATAAATTAGTTTTCTACATGCCGTAAAATACATATAAATTATGCGTAATTTATGTAAAATATGTATCATGTAATTTACGCTGCCAACCCTGACTGCAGTACAGTGTGTGTTGCAATTCCAAAACAGAGCATTTAAGAGCTCTCTTGTGCCAAGGAAATTACAGGATAGTTAATTTCCAGAATATTTCTGTGGACCAATTTTAATTTTTCATTTGAACAAGCAGACTGATCTTTTTCATATGGTTTAAATTCATGGCTGGTCAGCTACCCTGTTTCTGATTTTTCCAAGGGTAATCAAGGAAATATGGGAGTTGTCTTCTTAACAAAGCCAACTCTGATTCCTATTTCCCTTTCCCTTTAGCCGTGGCTTAGCTGCATCCATGATTGTGGGAAATATGAGCAAATAATTAGGGTTTGGGAATAATACCTTACAGACCAATAAAATTACAGAAACTGCTGAAATTCCAATCAGTCCAACCTAATACAACTTAATAGTAGGCAGTGATCTTCAAGATGAGGTTAAAACATTTTAATCAGAGATAATTTTAGTATTTTATTATTCTGTAACCTATTAAATCATCAGATTTACTTCATTTGATATTCTAAAAATTTGCATTATCTTGAGGAGTTCTTTATGTTGTGCATTTTAATTTCACTTTGTTAATTCCTTGATATTTGTCCAAAATTATACAGTTAAAACTTAAGAGGTAGAGTTCTTGAGGTTTAAATGTAATAACTGTAGTTATAGGAAGACCTTTGAAATGCTTGACATTCTGTTAATTTGAAGTAGTATTGTGAATATTTCTTCTCATTACATAGCATCCTGTTGTGATACATCATATCAATTTCAGGAATTTAGGCTTTACTGAGAGTTTGCATGATTAATGAAAAGATACACAGTTTAACTAATTCAGCACAATTTCAACAGGACTCATTTTCCTCACAAATAATTGAAATTATGTTGTTCAGGTAAAACATGTATAGTACTGCCACTCAAGAACTTCTTTTGTGTTTCAGCTTAGTTACAGCTCTATTAACTGTTTATCTCACTTGATGAAGCATGCCTCTTATACTGCATAATATTTGAATTGGACTTAAATCACTGATTGATAAAGCCTTTATATGTTCACAAAATGAGGTTAGTACAGGAGTGCTGTAAACAGAAAGGAAATATTTTACTTTTTTGGTTTATTTTTGTAATGAAAGCCACATTATTTACATAAGATTAGAAAGTGAACAAGAGAACTCCTAATTCTGAGGCAAATATAAAATATATTATACATAAATTATGCAGTGTAAGAATGTCACAGGAAGAAATATCCAGGTGATATTACTAAAAAATGATCAGCATTAGTAAAGCAGGAGTGTGTCATAAAAATTTAATGCATATTAAATTTAAAAAGAAGTAATTAAGAGTGAATATTTAAAATGCTAAAAAATACAAAAAAGGACAGCAAAAAGCAGATTTGAGCACACTCCATTTCCAAGAAAAGGAAATTTGCAAATTAATATATAAATAACAGACTTGATGAGTACAGGATGTCAGAGCTATTTTATCTGCTGTTTAAAAAACAGATGATTAAAATATCACGCCAATGCCAATAACTGGGAGTGAAAAAGAACTGAAAAAGATAAATGCAGAATGAATATAATTGCATGATCGTACAGAGATATTGTAGAACAGTTGCAGCAAAGTGGAGTCAGATAAATGAAATATCTGACTCAACACTCAAGGTATCCATGTGTAATTTCTTTTTTTTTTTTTTTAGAACATGAACATATAAAATTTTATATTTTTAAAGGCACAATTGTATAAGAGTAACAGTTTCATTTGTAATTTGAAGAGAAATACTTTCAGAGCGAAAGCTAGCTTTATAACTGGCTTCTTTGCATTATCTTTGTTTTTTGACTTGTTAAGTACATGGCAGTTTTTTTTTCTAGACTTCTTGCTTATTTGACATTAAATCTGTTTAACCAGCCAAACTCGTCTCATGAATATATATCTGTATACACATATAATAATTCATAGTTGCATACCTTTTTTACTTTTAGATATAAATGAATGTCTGCAAGGACGTGGACCTTGTGCTCTGGGTGCTATCTGCTCAAATCTTCCTGGAGGTTATAAGTGCAGTTGCCCAGTTGGATTAGATGGTGACCCATACAGGGATGGATGTAAGATTATATTCTGGCTTATTATGTTATGTTATTCTGATTTTTATACTTAGTACTTGGAATTCATATCTGCACTGTGCATCTACACTTTTAAAAGTAGGATTAAATTCTTTACTCCCTTGTACTAATGAAGTCATAGCAAACCCTAATTATAATAGCATTATTTAAATTTGATGTATTCCACTGTGATTACTAGGATGAATTTCTATTAACATTCATCAGATTTTCAAGTTTTACTCCAACCCATAGGTGGGACTGATTCGAGAAAGTTGGTGTTACTACCTGTGTGGTAATACCTAGCCTTTCTAGTCATGTGAATTGTAGTTCATCTTTTTCTCACAATTTCCACACTGTTTTCAAGCTTCCTTTTTCCAAAGTGCTACTGATGTGATTGAATTTTTACAGAGTCCTATTTAATTGTATGTCCATTATTTTGAATGTGTCTCTCAAGTCCTGTTTTGCTGGTAATTTTTATAGCAACTTTATGTTCTGCTACATAGGTTTTAAGTTGTCTCCTAGTTTCTCCTACACAGATGGAACTATGTTCAGAGCTTTCCATATATTTTTTATGCAGCCCAATACACAGTTTGACCATTTGGCAGAGCAAAACTTTCTCTCTCTGAGGATTTTAAACACGAGGGGCAGTCAAAAAGTTAGTTGCACTCCTCCGTAAAACATTTCGGTAAAAAGATATTTTGTTGACACTTTGTGACAACACTGCTTGCATTTATCTGCAGCACGTGCCTCAGTTGCTTCTACGCAGTAGTTTTAGTTCACTTGCTAACGAGTTGTGAACATGCCTCGGCAGCTGCTGGTGGCGTCCAAATTGGAACTGCATGCAGTGATTCGTTTTTTGTGGGCAAAAGGGTGTAACTGCACTGAATTTTTTCGGCAGTTGAACGAAGTGTACAGTGAGAATGCAATATCGCGTCAAGCTATCGCAAAGTGGTGCATCTTGTTCGAGAATGGGCATACTGATATCGAGGACGATTACTGCAAGGGAAGACCATCAACTTCGACAGCAGCTGAAAACGTTGCGCGCATGAATGAATTCATTCTTGCCAGCAGACGAGTAACAGAAGACGAAATCGCAAAAGAACTGGATATTTCACACGGAAGTATGCATATGATTATTGTGCAGCATCTTGAATTCTGTAAAGTTTGTGCTCGATGGGTGCCTCGTCTATTGACAGAAGCACACAAAGGGAATCGTTTTTAAAGTGCTTTTGCATTCTTGAAGCATTATCAGCAGGAAGGAAATGAGTTTTTGGACAAAATTTTTATCGGAGATGAAACATGGGTGCATCATTTCTCACCTGAAATGAAACTCAGCTCTCTCGAATGGAAACATTCCACTTTCCCGACTCGAAAAAAGTGCCAAACATTTCCATCTGCGGGGAAGATGATGCTGACACTGTTTTTCGACAGAGAAGGTGTGGTGCATACCGAATTCATGCTGAAGGGCGCCACGATTACAGCATCGTCTTATTGTGAAACCCTGAAGAGATTGCGCAATTCACTTAAAAATCGACGACCAGGTAAACTTTCAAAAGGCATTGTGCTCCTGCATGACAATGCGAGACCGCATGCGGCGAACCTAACAAGGGACCTTCTGAAAAAGTTTAGGTGGGAGGTGTGGAACCACCCCCTTATAACCTAAATCTTGACCCATGTGACTTCCATGTCTTTGGTCCCATGAAACAAGAACTTGCAAAGCGACGATATCACTCAGATGACGAGGTGAAAGCTGCAACCCAGCAATGGTTATCGGACGTTGGACAGAATTTCTTCGCAGAAGGTATAGAAAAACTTGTGCCACGCCTCGACAAATGTTTCAATAAACTAGGTGATTACGTCGAAAAGCAACTTTTGTATGGAACTTTCAGGTACATATAACATTTTTCTGTAATTTCGATCCTGTGTTCTTTCATCAAGCAGTGCAACTAACTTTTTGACTCACCTGCGTATATATTTTCATTAAACGTATATCTCTTCCTAAAAGTACAGTTCGAAAGTTTTGTTCTACATCCAATAACTGCAATCATGAACAACCTTTTTCATTCATTCCTGAACCTTTTCTAACATAAAGTGATCTTGCTAGGTGGCATAAATTAAAAATTTTAGTTTAAATATATCTTCATTTCTAACTCTTGGATTACAAACATTTGTTTAATGTTATTTGGTTTTGACAATGATCAAACTAATGCACATATTCTCTGGTTTTTCAAATGCAACATTTTTTCCATGAGGGAGGATTATTGTATATATGCCTTTGGAGCTATACTATGATTCTAAAAGTGCAATTTGAAAGCTTGCCTTTTCCAGCTTTTCACTCTCTAATCTCCTTTCTAGGTGGCTTAAATTTTGATTTTGGATTCAGTGATACCCCATCTTATATAAGCCTGATTGAGAACATTTATTTAACACTGGTCCTCTTCCATATGCCTTTTAATTTTCAGATACTCTGTTTTCCCAGTAGTTTACATAATAATAGCCTTGTATTTCTTGCTGTATCTATGCTTCTGAAAATCCTATTTTTGAAATTCATTTTTCATCTGTGCATTCTCCAGATCTTCTAATGCAAAACTTTCTTCCTAGAAGGCATAAAATCTGTTTTTATTATAAGAACACAACTGTCTTGACAGTTCAAGATTGAAAATGCACTGAAATAACTTTAGCACTGTATATTTGAGACTTTTGTCAAAAATCATGCTTATTACACTTAAGAACTTAGCATCATCCCTGTTTGTTTCTTTAATGAGCCTTTTTTTTTTTTTTAAGTCTTATGGTAGCTCCTGAATTTATTTTTCAATATTAGCATACATTTTTAAATTTTAAAACATAGTTTCTGAAATTTAATTTTATGTCTAAATATTAAATTACATGGTAAGATTAGTGTACACAGTATAGCTCAGTACAAAAAACTGTTATATCATTGCTTTGTCCAAGGGCACACATGTGCAGAAATTTTAAGACATCAAAACATTTATGACAATTATTGAATTCAGTTAAATAGTTGTCATAAATATTTTGAACTCAGTTTAATAGTTTTCATAAACATTCAATGTTTTAAAATTTGGCCCTATGCAAAGCAATGATATAATGGCTTTCTGTGTTGAGCTATTTGTTTCAAAATGTTCCAGAAAAACATGCATTTTTTTTATACTTTACATGTACAATCTTCTATCCCCCCTCTATTTTGGTTATAAATAGTAGTCATAGCAAATGATATTTTTATGCTGTCAGGTCGTCAAATGCCTAAAGTGTGCCGCAGAGATGATGACTGTAAATCAAGTGAAGCATGTAACCGCCTGACTGGTGAATGCTATGGTATGTAACAAATATTCTCTTAAACTCATGTTATATTTTGAAAATTATATTTGAGTCATTTGTGCTGCTGTGTAGGATTTCCAGAAATTAAGTACTTTTATTTCAGTGCTTAAACTTTCAGAAAGAATTACCTATTCTTGAGCAATTTAGCAGAAAACATTCTACTCTCTAAATTGCCCATGTAAACTAATAATTGCAAAAAAAACAAAAAAAAAACAGTTCTAATTAAGGGGTGAAAGATTAAGGTAAATATTGAACTCTACAACTCTGCTCAGAACACAGAAAAGTTTAATGCTTAACTTTAAAAAATTACTCCTTAATTTGAGTTCTATTCAGTCACTCATGTGAGTCATGTTTGAAAAATGAACCTTAAGTTGTGTGGGTACTTTAAAACTAACTACTTGAAACAACTTCTTCAGTAATAGTGGTGTTCGTGGCATTCTCTACATTACATTATAACTTTTGGAAAATAGGTTATGTGGCGATTAGTAAAGGAGTAATTCATGGGCTGTCAAATTTTGGACTGAACATCTATCCATCTTCAGGACAAGTTATTAAAAAAATATGTGTTGCCATTCCAGTGGATAAGACCCCTCTTTGTGATCCTTAATATTGTTTTCTCTCTAGTATAGATTTCCATCAATTTCTTTTATATCCAGTCCTTTTGAAGGCAATCATTTTTAAAGTCCTGATTGATTTCAGGTCCTGTAGATGGTAGCTGATGACACAGTCCTGTTGGCAGAGAGTAAATTGCTGTATGCTGATGACACAGTCATGTTGGCATAGAGCAAAAGTGAGTTGCAGAGTATGTTGTCCCGGGTGTACGAAGTTTGTATGAAACTCAAACTGAGTAGAAATAAGGAAAAACCAAAGTTATGGTTTTTGAGAGAGGAACTGGTAGTACTGAATGTAATATAAGTCTAAATGTCACAGTGATTGACCAGGTGAATGAGTTTGTGTATTTAGAAAGCATGGTTGACAGAGAGAACAAATTGAATGGTGAAATTAGTAGGAGGGTGAATTCTTCATTGAAAGACATGGCTGCTTTGGGAGGTTTTCACAGGAATGATGGGTTCTCAAGAGAGTCCCATATGGCTGTGTATGAGAGTGTAATTGCTCCTACTCTGATGTATGGCAGTGAAATCTGGGTGCTGCAGAAGAAACATAGGAATTGTTTGTGTGCTGGAGAAATGAGTTACTCATGGGGGAGGGGGTTGTGGCAAGACATGTTCTGATTGAGTGAGGAATGAAGAGGTGTTGCAGTTGTGTAATGTGAAGCAAAATGTTGTTAGCAAGGTGGAGACTAATATTTTTTAGTGGTTTAGCCATGTTGAAAGAATGAGTGATGAGATGCTTACTAAGAATTTTTTTAGCCCAAGCGGCAGGAAGGAAATGCAGAGGAAGGCCAAGAAAGTCATGGGAGGATCAGATTCAGGATTGTCTGCATGAGAAAAAGATTATGAGTATGAAATATAGAAGATCTTGTGTATGTCGTGTGATGGATGTCAGCAAAGCCTGAGTTGTGTGTCAAGATTGCTGTAAATGGAGAAGCTTGATATGGCTACAGTAAGTAAATAATCAGTTAAAAATGTATCTGGTAGTTTGTATTTCTTTGTGGAGCTAACCTCTGAATCTCAGGGAACAGCTTAGTGATATGTATGTTTGTATGTAGATGGTAGCATGTAGAATGTTGATCCAGCCCAGTTTTGTTAGAAATCTTTTAGATGACTGCTTTGTGCTCATCAATACAAGCTTTTAACTTTCAGCCAACACATATCATTTTTTAGGCTAAGCCATCCTTATAAAAATAAAGATGTAGTGAGAATAGCCAAAATTGTATATAAGCAGAGTTTGAAGATATTTTGGCTGATAACAACTATCAAACCCTAATTGCTAAAAAAAAAAAATTGGTGTTAAAAGGAAGAAAGCATGATGTATAAATAAAAATTATGAATTTTACCACAAAAAAATTACATGTCACAAAGGCCTTTTCAAAATAGACTTTGGAGAATCAGTAATAAAAACAAAATTACACTTGCTCTGGACTTGTGGAAATAAATAAAAATAAATTTCGACCTTTGGCAAAAAAAAAAAAACATATTGCTGCAAGACAGAGTTGTCAACAATATCAGCTGCTCATGCATCTTATTTTCTTAGGAAAGGCTGCCTAACAGATTAAAAGTCCTACAAAGCAGCCATCAAAAATATTTTTTAGCAAAACAGGCCTGGACTGACATGTGTGATCTACAGGACATGCCGTCAACTGGGACTCTTTTAGGAATGATTGCCCATCAAATACAATGCATTAAAAAGAAAGTAATGGAAGGTCTAGAAATTTACATTATTGAAAAACAGAACAAATGAATGACTACATTCAGGTACACAGTACCCATGACAGAAAATGCTGGATGATTATGTACAATTAGTGTATATGTTACTGGCAATGTCTGAAATTAGGTATTGTACAGAATTCCTAGGAAATCTGTAGAATGCCGAAAATGGGACGTCAAAGTATGAAATGCTTAACATTTTACACATTTCCTAGGCATTCTACTCTGAAGAGCAATTGAATTAGAGACAGCTGGCGTTATGCAAATGTGGCGCTGTGGGCAGCCCTGTAAACGGAAACGACATGACGTATGCAGCGATCCGACAATATAAGGAGTGATGCGACGAGAATCAGTAAGAGTCGGACGCAGTATGGGTAAGACGAAGGATCTAAGCGCATTTGATTGTGGGCAAATTGTCTGGGCCCGACGAATGGGTCACTCCATCGCGGAAGTCGTGCAGGCACTGGGATTTTCACGAGCCACTGTGTCATGGTTGCACCGTGAGTACATAGATTCCGGTAAAACCATCCCAACAAGGGCTAACTACCGTGGACAACAGCATGTGGATGAGCAGGGTCATCACCGGCTAGCTCGCATTGTAACAGCGGATAGATGGGCCACAGTGCAAGAAATCACTCGGCAATTTAACGCTGGTGCACAAAAACGTGTAAGCAGCCACACCATTCAGAACCATCTCCTCGCTATGGGGTACAGAAGCCATCGTCCCACGAGGGTACCGCTGCTGACCGCACATCACAGGGTGCAAAGATTAGCATGGGCATGGGAACATCGCCACTGGACCCTAGAGATGTGGGAAAATGTTGCCTGGACTGATGAGTCAAGATTCACGTTGGTACATGCGGATGGCAGGATACGAGTATGGCGCAAACCACATGAAGCGATGGATCCTTCTTGCCAGCGGAGTACTCTTCAAGCTGGTGAGGGTAGCATTCTCGTCTGAGGACTGTTTACGTGGACTGAAGTGGGATCCCTGGTACATGTGACATCGTCCCTCACAGGTCAACGTTACTGGGATATCCTGGACGACCATTTGCTCCCATTAGGATGAGGTCCCCAGTGGGATGTTGTGCGTCTTCAACATCCCACTGGGGACCTCATCCTGCAACAAGACAATGCACTGGTGCCATCGCTCCCGAATTGTATCCGAATGGTTGGATGAACACTCCACCAACGTGACCTCGCTTCCTTGGCCAGCTAGGTCACCTGACCTCAATCCCATCGAGCACATCTGGGATGCCATCGAGAGAGATGTTCGAGGCTCTGACCCCCTCCATCAAATCTTCGTGAACTGTGGGAGCTTGTTCAGGGGTCGTGGATCTGTATGGCTTCCCAACACTTCCGGTGCCTTGTTTAGTCCATGCCGAGATGAATCGCTACCGTCATCAGGGCGAAAGGTGGTGCTACACGTTACTAGACAGGTATCTCTAATTCAATTGCTCTTCAGTGTATGCAATGCCAAAAGGCAAATCGACAAAGTATAAAATACTCCCGCTAGTGACTTTTTTTCTTCATGTTGCAAGGCACATGACTTTCAATGCTCACATTAAGCGCTGCCTATGATGTTTTTGTTGTTTTTCGCTTCGTGAAGCATGTGACATTTGACGCTCGGTTCAAGCGAACAGTATTTAGTATTATCGACATTTGCATTTCTGTCTTTGTTCAGCAATTACGAAACACCTGAGTTCCAGTAATATACATCTAAGCTGTCTCACCGTACGATAAAACACCAAGTCTTCAAACTGCATACTAAAAACATTTATTTACATCTACAGATTTAAAACCTAGCAGAAAGCTAGCGCTTTCGGAGATCGCATGTCTCCATCTACAGGCCCCGAGTGCCACAAGACAAGCACCGCCCATCAGATATATACAGCTCACCGTTGCCCACAATTCAACACGATACCAACCTCCATACATACCCTCCCCCCTCTCACCTAAACACCAGTAATGAACAGTACACTCATAGTATTTTTAGAAACCCAACAATCCCCCTGACCGTCCCCCTTCTCAATCACCCCCACCACCCCCTGTAATTTATTCCTGCCCTCTCCCCCCCTTTCCCAAAAAAATAAAAAGACCTGAAAACATATCAAACAAACTATTAACGCATATTAATTTAAGAAACTAAATTTAAAAAGGTCAACTGCAAATCAATGTCCCTCGTCCATGTATGTCTCTTGGGTGGTAAACAGTCTTCTCCAAGTGCTAGGTACATAGGTCGGTAGATCCTCATTACAACAAGAGTCACCGTAGTATAGAATGAACAAACTCTCTGACAGGAATATAGTAGACCTGCCTACGTTGGAATTCAATATTTTGGCACCATTCCAATCTGGGGAGAAACCCCTCATGATTTACAGCAGTAGTGAGTGCAGTGCTTTTTATTCCTGATCTGAGGGCATATCTGTGTTCCCCAGTCTGACAGACAAGGTCCTAAGTGTAGAGCCAATATAATTTTTGGAGCCATGTCAGGATCAGAGTGGATTAAGGGGAGGCTATAAACACCATGTTGTTGCAGGGTGGTAGTCCTATCTCTGTCACTTCTGATCAGAGAAAAGATATTCCTATTATTAATTCCAAAATTTAATTGGTGTCTCTTGCAAGCTTTTTTGAGAATAGGTATGATATTAGGGTTGTACTCTAGACTACCTACATATCTATTCTGTCGTGTTACCATGGATAACGTTGTAAATTTCAGTCTTCCATCTGTTCTGAATATCCAAATGTACGAGCAATGGATAATACAGTAGAGAGTTCCTGTTTTCTTGCTCTACAGGACGAGGAATGTGTATGAGCACGTCTAATTAGAAAACGCTTCCGGTGTTTAAAATTAAGTTTTCTGTGTATCGAAAACCTACATTCAATCCATGTATTATACCTTTTTCTTCTGCTCACCCAACGCAATACAAAACTGCAGCTCTGCATTTTCTAATTAGACATGCTCATACACATTCCTCGTCCTGTAGAGCAAGAAAACAGGAACTCTCTACTGTATTATCCATTGCTCGTACATTTGATATTCCGAACAATTTTTTCAAGAACTACTAACGAGAGATGGAAGACTGAAATTTACAACGTTATCCATGGTAACACGACAGAATAGATATGTAGGTAGTCTAGAGTACAACCCTAATATCGTACCTATTCTCAAAAAAGCTTGCAAGAGACACCAATTAAATTTTGGAATTAGTACTAGAAATATCTTTTCTCTGATCAGAAGTGACAGAGATAGGACTACCACCCTGCAACAACATGGTGTTTATAGCCTCCCCTTAATCCACTCTGATCCTGAAATGGCTCCAAAAAAATATATTGGCTCTACATTTAGGACCTTGTCTGTCAGACCCGGGGAACACAGATACGCCCTCAGATCAGGAATAAAAAGCACTGCACTCACTACTGCTGTAAATCATGAGGGATTTTCCCCAGATTGGAATGGTGCCAAAATATTGAATTCCAACGTAGGCAGGTCTACCATATTCCTGTCCGAGAGTTTGTTCATTCTATACTATGGTGACTCTTGTTGTAATGAGGATCTACCGACCTATGTACCTAGCACTTGGAGAAGACTGGTTACCACCTAAGAGACATACACGGACGAGGGACGTTGATTTGCAGTTGAACTTTTTAAATTTAGTTTCTTAAATTAATATGCATTAATAGTTTGTTTGATATGTTTTCAGGTCTTTTTATTTTTTTGGGAAAGGGGGGGGAGAGGGCAGGAATAAATTAAAGGGGGTGGTGGGGGTGATTGAGAAGGTGGACGGTCAGGGGGGATTGTTGGGTTTCTAAAAATACTATGAGTGTACTGTTCATTACTGGTGTTTAGGTGAGAGGGGGGGTATGTATGGAGGTTGGTATCGTGTTGAATTGTGGGCAACGGTGAGCTGTATATATCTGATGGGCGGTGCTTGTCTTGTGGCACTCGGGGCCTGTAGATGGAGACATGCGATCTCCGAAAGCGCTAGCTTTCTGCTAGGTTTTTAATCTGTAGATGTAAATAAATGTTTTTAGTTTGCAGTTTGGAGACTTGGTGTTTTATCGTACGGTGAGACAGCTTAGATGTATATTACTGGTATTTCGTATGAATCTTGAGTCAACATTAACCTGAGTTCCAATTGGAGCAGTAGACATTAGCCCATACTGTGTTGTTTATATTGCCAACAGATTGTTCTCGCGCAGTCTGTTGGCAAGTAATTTATGAGTGTGACAGAAGATGGTTTTTACCTACTTGGAACTACTCGAAAAATTTTGAACCAACTCTATGCCAGGTCACAATTCACTGTATGTCCAAAGGACTTACTCAGAGTTGAAGACGTTCCTGGAAACGAAATTCCTCTTAGATCAGCTGCTATCGCTTAGTCCACAGGAAGTTGCCAAAGATTCGTGAGGTGTATGGGCAAGGCCAAGTTCGAAAATATGAAGTGCTCTTGTGTGAAAAAGACAATTAAATGTAATTCAAAATGTCATTCTAGTCTTCCTTGTTGCAACAAGTAGGTCAGTGCTAGTCTTTTTCTCTTGTTCTTTCAGTAAGAAAGTTGTATACTTTACTTTGTATTTCTTCCTTGATTTTCATATACATCTTTTCAATAAAGGCCTTTCATGATTCTACATTCATACTTTGCCTAAATAGTCCTTGTCATTTTATATAATGCCTAGGATTTATATAAAATGCCTAAGAAAAAAGTATATACAATATTAAAATAACATAAATATTTCATGCGTTGCCTAAAAAAGTCACACATTCTATAAATTCCCTAGGCATTCTGTACAATGTCTGTTTTTCACACATTGCCAGTAACATATAAGTTATATATAGAAATAAAAAAAGGTGAACTACAGTAAAACCTCGAAAATCCGCCATCGACAGGACCAGACGAGTGCTGGATTTATGAAAATACCGGATTGATGAAGCTATCCAAAAATTGTGTAACAGGCGTTATGTAAAGCACATACTTACATGTTACAGGTCACTTTAACGAAAATTTGAATGCCTACATCTTATAATATGCAGGGGTTGCTCTGCCGATCTCAATTTGCGAAAAAAAAAGTCGTCTTGGCGATGGAAAAAAGTGTTGGCAAAATATTGGTGATTACCTTTTTGTACTATTTATTATAAAACTACATTGAAAAATGTTGAATTTGGCTAATGGTTAGGCAAAAATTTTAAAAAAGCCAGATCAACCACTAGGGCTGGGTGATGTATCGATACATCGCAGAAACTTGAAGTGAATTTTACATCGATGTTACAGTTTTTCGACTGCCGAAACTACGATACATTGCAAAGGCGATTACCACGATGCTTCATGAAGGTTGATGTAGATGTCATTAAGTGATCGAATCCATATATACTGCCACCACCAAGCACAGATCATCTTCACCGTAGCCCCCGTAATCGTAAATGCCTTCCAATTTACTTGGGAACCCTTTGTCTCGGCGGCAACATGTTACGCTAGAAATCACCACTAGATGTCAGATGATCGGATTTTGGGGAACTTATCACAGAGCAACATCATCTTGTAAAATATTCTGTGACAGATTAGATGAATGATACATAAAGAAAATGTTAAAGCAATTTATTTAGTGAAATTTTATACTGAAAATTTTGCTCCCGAGGTAGATTCACTTACATTCGATGCTTCAGCATGCTTTCACGCCCATATCAACATATTGTATGAAGCCTCTGAGCTCACGCATAATCGGCGCCTATTATTGCGAATTTTTTTAATTGCAAACATTTTTTACGATTTGTGCCAGCGATCAGATCTGTAGGAAAAAAATATGTTAGCCCCTTTAATTGTAATATGAAAGAATTGTTGGACATGGAACATATTAAATTATGCTTTCACATTAGATATTGCTCAGCCGGTAAAACAACAAAAACTCTGGTTTTCAGAAGCACCCTAAACAAAATACAAGTGTTGACACTTTTTTACAACAATACACAAGGGAAAAAAAACAAAAAACACAAAATGCTTAGTGACATATATATATTAATTTGATAAATTATCAACTGTTTGAATGTAATACTTTTTGCAATGAATAAACCTTTCTGCATCTGCTGTACTTTTTACAGTAACAAGTAGAACGACAAATTCCTCTGAATATCCACTGTTCCGGTAAAACAAGATCTGTATTAGACTTTCTCTTCGAAAATAAGGTACCGTCCACTTCCACTATTAGTCCTGGGTCGCCGATTTTTTGTTCAACTGATCTTCCAGAACAGCTGCACAAATTTCTCACAAATAGTTATTCCAATCAACAGCTGTGTGATCATATTCAACTGGCATTTACACCATTTAAGAGAACTTATTTCCTCACTCCAATTATAAATAAGCCAAACAGCAGTTACAAAAGGAATCCAACTACGCCCAAACCTGTCAGAGTATAAATACTCGTGGTTTAATTTACTGTTTCACGCGTTAATATTGGTTTTAATCGTCAAGAATCAAAGTTGTACTTCATCATTTCCAAAAATTTTTTGATAAACATAAGTTTGATATTATTTACTGTCCTTTGGTAATAGGCTTAACAGTTATGGTTCTCGATGTCATTGAGGTTAAGTGTTTCTTTTTAGCCAATGAACAGTTAATGGTTACCTTGATGAAATCCAGGAATGTGAAGCACGGCTTCGTCTTCTTAACGTATTATTTCTCATACCAGTTTCAGCTTTTGAAGTATAAGCCTTCTTCAGTGAGTTTTTGTGCTATCATTTTAGTACTTGATGTTTATTAGGCGCTTAGCTGCGGCCTGAATGACGTTGTTTTTTCATAGTTTTGTTGCCGTCTACGTTCGAATGTCTCTCCTAGTGTTCGATATATAGTGTCGCCATCTATCGTTCTTTATTGTCATTAAAGTCTTTTTTTGTGGATACATCTTTTCATAACAGAGAGTAAAAGAATTATGAAAAGATGTATCCACAAAAAAGGCTTTAATGACAATAAAGAACGATAGATGGTGACACTATATATCGAACACTAGGAGAGACATTCGAACGTAGACGGCAACAAAACTATGAAAAATATCGTCATTCAGGCCGCAGCTAAGCGCCTAATAACATCAAGTACTAAAATGATAGCACAAAAACTCACTGAAGAAGGCTTATACTTCAAAAGCTGAAACTGGTATGAGAAATAATACGTTAAGAAGACGAAGCCGTGCTTCACATTCCTGGATTTCATCAAGGTAACCATTAACTGTTCATTGGCTAAAAAGAAACACTTAACCTCAATGACATCGAGAACCATAACTGTTAAGCCTATTACCAAAGGACAGTAAATAATATCAAACTTATGTTTATAAAAAATTTCTGGAAATGATGAAGTACAACTTTGATTCTTGACGATTAAAACCAATATTAACGTGTGAAACAGTAAATTAAACCACTAGTATTTATACTCTGACAGTATATTAAAACGTTATGATAACTACGGACTATTCCCACACCAATTTCCTGTGCATAAGCTTACTTTACATCTGCATGTTCTAAGGTTGCACCGCCGCTGAATTCTTTCACCTCCAAGGTATAGCTTCACATTATGTCCCGATTTACATATCCTTTCCATCGGAAGAATTCCTTTATCTTAAAGAAATGAAATGGCACTTCTTTGATTTGCAGGTAATTCCCAAATTTCCATATTGTTCAACAGCATGGAAATAGATAACTGACTGAAAGCAGTATAACATTGACACTAATGATAATAACGTGACGTTACGAGACATTATCTTCTCTACTCATGTGCTGCTATCTATTTTTTTATTATTATTGTAATAAAGAAATGATTGTTATTAGCCAGTGTTTGATCATCATTTAGAGCACTGTTTTAGTTTTTTCTCTGCTCATGTGCTGCCATCTATCGGCAATTGCAACATTTGTACTGACGCCCTACTAATGCATAAGTACCAAAAGTACTTCTATGTTTCTAATTTCTTTATGTAACTATAGCATGCTTACAACTTATAATCTACATTTATTTGTTGCGTGTGAATTGCATTCCTTGTATTTCTCGTATTTTTATTACTTACATAAAAATACTCAACAGTGTTTGAACCTCAGACCAAATGAAAATACAGAACAACAGTTCCACACAAAGCTAATGCATCCACCATATATCATTCATACACTGTGTAAGCTAGGTACAAGGAATGCACTTCAGCACCAAAACTCTTTGTTGTACCACTTCAAGGTATATATCTCTTTGTTGGACCATCTCAAGGTATATCTCTTTGATGGACAATCCCCTTTCAGATATCCTTTGAGGACAAGAAACAGGGTCAGGCCACCAATCAGGCAATACCTAGGTGAAAGACACTGTTCTGATGACTGTAGTAAGCTTTATACTCAACTCATCTCTTTGGGTATTTTAGCCATGGAGGATTGATTAAAGCATTAGTTTTGTTAAGCCCTTTGTATTGGAATTCCACAGAATAGCCCTCCTTTTTTTGTTTTGTTTTTTTGAGGAAAGCACTTGCAAGCTCCCACTTCATTTATTTTAAGTAAGACCTCAGGCTATCAGTGAACTGTCTACTAACAGCACAATCAGTCATTTCTCTGCCAACCTGCAATGCTCTTATATCTCTGGGAGAGGCAAATTCTAAAATATAAAAAAATAAAAAGTTTTCATTTTTATTTATTTCTCTTTGGGAAAAAAATCAAAAAGTCTGAGGGAAGCACATGAAAATTCAGTTATCCATTGAAATTCCTTAAAAGCCCTAGAGGAGCAGGTGGCCAGCTATTTGCAAGCCTGTGCTACATGGAGTTATTAAAGCATACGTTTTGTTGTTGTCAAAACTGATATACAAGATGTTATTGATCTATAGTTTTCCATTTCTGACTCTTCATCCTCTTTATGAAGATGAACTTACTAATTGCAGTATTCTTTTTAAAATAGTTTAAAATCATTGGCACCTTATTTTCACTCTATTCTATATCCATTATCCATTTTGAATTTATAAATTTTGCCTCTTGCCTACCTGAAAATAATTTTATCCATGCCAGTATATCTATTTATTTATATAAATTTTGAAATTTTTTATTGCCTTCATTTCAAAAAATTATTTTTTTATTAATTGCAGAAGTGTGTAGTCGACCTGGAATATGTGGACGAGGTGCTCTTTGTACCTCAGCCCACCACCACCATGAGTGCTATTGTCCACCAGGCCTTACAGGAAATCCATACATTGAATGCAGTATACGTAAGTAGCTTCTTTTTTTCTTTGCCATATATTAAAATGAAAGCTTGGATTTTCACAAAGTTAATTTTTCTGTGACAATTTTTAGGCAGTGGGGGGCATACTTAAATGAAAAGCTTAGGCTTGTTAAAATCATTTTTCTGCAATGATTTTAAAATTGAAGGAAATATGTATCAATCTGTTTAAATTTGTAAGTATAAGAATGTGTGAATACACATACACTTATCCTACATTCCTTGTAGGAATTTTACTGTTTTGTAGCATGTTTACATCAATTTGTGATATGAACATCATGCACTTCGTTTTTTTTTTTTTCTTATATTATAAATACATATACTTTAAAAGTATCGATTATTTAATAATTTATTATATTGTAATCAAATAATAAGTTAAAATCCTTTAAGCACATTAAATTTGCCTAAAAAATGTTTTAGGTGTCTTTGACTTTATATCATCAAGTCAAAGACAACAGTAACAAACATGTATCAATTGGTTCACTTTTCTAAATTAATTGCTGAAATTGCAACCAAGGTAAATTTAATTTTTAAGATGTTAAATGCTAAATGTTTTGTTAACAAGTTTTGATATGGTACTTCAGTTTCTGAGAGGTGAAATCTTTTAATATTTCTCATGCTAGTCAGTAAAAGTGCCTTGCAGAACATTTTTGTGGAATTTAAATAAATTTTTGAAGTATTTGTTAATAGAGAAAAAGCATGTAAAAATATATTTTTGTATTTATCTGTGAGATATTAAGTTACAATAAATGTTTAACATTCCAGCTTGGTATTTAATGAAATATTTTATCTATCAAGGACAATTTCTGTGAAATGAAAACTTTCTCATTTATTAAAAACATCAATGTACTTGCATCTTACATTGAGCAGACATATTATTTATTTCTTAATTGTTATTATTTCTTAATTATATTATCTCATTTTATTTTTTATTTATATTCTTATGATCTACATACATACATACATATATACATATCACTAAGCTGTTCTCTGAGATTCAGAAGTTAGCTCCACAAAGAAATACAAACTACCAGATAATTTTTATTAACTGTTGCTGTATCAAACTTCTCCATTTACAGCGATCTTGACCAACAACTCGGGCTTCACTGACATCCATCACACGTCGTACACAAGACCTTCTATACTTCATACTCATAATCTTTTTCTCATGCAGACACTCCTGAATCTGATCCTCTCATGACTTCCTTGGCCTTCCTCTGCCTTTCCTTCCTGCCACTTGGGCTAAAAAGATCTTCTTAGTAAGCATCTCATCACTCATTCTTCCAACATGGCCAAACCAAGGAAGCATATTAGTCTCCACCTTGCTAACAACATTTTGCTTCACATTACACAACTACAACACCTCTTCATTCCTCACACACTCAGAGCATGTCTTGCCACAAACCCCCCGTAAGTAACGCATTTCTCCAGCACACAAACGATTCCTATGTTTCTTCTGCAGTACCCAGGTTTCACTGCCGTACATCAGAGTAGGAACAATTACACTCTCATACACAGCAATACGGGACTCTTTTGAGAACCCATCATTCTTGTGAAAACCTCCCAAAGGAAGGATGCTATCATTCAATGAAGAAGGAAGGATTCTATCATTCAATGAAGAATTACTAACCTACTAATTTCACCATCCAATTTGTTCTCTCTGTCAAACATGCTGCCTAAATACACAAACTCATTCACCTGGTTAATCACTGTGCCATTTAGACTTACATTACATTCAGTACTACCAGTTCCTCTCTCAGAAACCATAACTTTGGTTTTTCCCTTATTTATACTCAGTTTGAGTTTCATGCGAACTTTGTACATACGGGACAACATACTCTGCAACTCACTTTTGCTCTCTGCCAACAGGACTGTGTCATCAGCATACAGCAATCTGCACTTACGGATATCACCAAGACATAAACCAGTATTATGTATTTTGGCATCATGCATGCACACATCCATAAATATATTAAACAGCCATGGGGACATTACACAACCTTGTCTGACTCCTGCACCAATGGAAAACCATTTTGATAAAACACCATTCACTCGTACACAAGCTCTACTACCAGCATACATGGCTTTTACACTATTAAGTAGATTCTCAGTAACACTATATTCATTCAAAACCTTCCACAAAAGTGTTCTATTTACTCAATCGTAAGCTTTCTCTAAATCTATGAAGGCAGCAAAAACTTTCTTACCAAGAGTCGGCTACTTTTCAATCCTCATGCATATTGCAAAAATTTGGTTAGTGCAGCCTTTACCAGGCATAAAACCACTCTGAATATCCCATACTTTCTCTGATGTAAGACCCCGTACTTTTTCAATAACGACCGTACTGAACACTTTCCCTGGCACACTCAGCACGCTAATACCACAATAGTTCTTGCAGTCAGTCTGATCACCTTTTCCCTTGTACAAGGGAACAATGATAGCATCCCTCCAATCCCGAGGGACCATTCCTAACTCCCAGCACAACTGGCAAATTTCAGTTTACTAGTCAATTACAGTCACCACCATATTTCAACATCTCAGCAGTTATGCCATCGACTCCTGGAGCCTTACCATTCTGGAGAGATTTTAGAGCTTTGCACACCTCTTCTCTTGAGATCTCTCCTGTGCTTCAATCCTTCACTGTGACATCACCTGCTTCTGCCTAGGAATCATCTTTGCTTTCCTGATCTAATAACTCACAGAAATCTTCACCCCATCTTTCACTTAACTCATTGGGTTCCCATATCATTTCCCTGATCCTATTCTTCACACAACTTACAACTTTGTTTCCGCTATTAATAGTTGTGGTGGACGTATTTATACTTCTAGCATGCTAGATAATTGTTGAAGAACTGTCTCTAAAGCATATGCTGAACTATTGCATGCAGGAGTGAACTGAACTGTTAATTTCAATAATAGAACTCTGAATCAGAAATTAGATGTTGGTCAAAAGGACCTCTAAAACTCACAATAGCCATCTATTTATAATCAAGAATTTTGTGCCTTTTTATTATCTATTAAATTATTGTTGTGTTGTGCAGAAATAATAGTCTCTCATCCTCTTTTTGGGTGGATGTTGTCAGCTCTGTTTGTTTAAGTGTTTGCCCTAAACATTCAGTCTTCATGTCTAGGATAACGTCTTGTGACTGTGGATTTAAATATGTAACAGCCCTGTCATGAGCACAACAACATTACCCATTGTTGCCTTATCATATCATTTCTTTTACTGTGTATCAAAAATCAGTACTGCAAAACACAATCAATTGAAAAAAAAAACATTTACTGTGTGATGTAAACAAAACTACAAAACAGCATATGAGAAAATTCCTGTGAAAAGTGTGTGTAGTTAATTTTTATTATCTGTGGATCTCATACATGGGCATGTGTTAGATAGCATTCTATAGGACTGCTCACCCAGGCTTGTTCGGCATCATTTGGTACCTTTGATGAGGCATTAACATGTTATTCATTTCAGTACTTTTCTCATTGGTCATTCTCTGTAATAAATTAAAAAAAAAATAGTTATCCATAGTTTTTGTACTTCCTTCATGGTATGAACATACTGAAATCGTGTGGTATATATAGCCTTAAGTTGGACAGATCTGGGATTGAGCTCTTTTCAAAGACACTACTAAGAATTAATATAACCACCATGAGTTCTTTGAAGATATGTCAATAGTTAATTTGAAAATTTTAATAAGGCATGCTAAGATTTTTCATCTAAAATTCAGAAATTATTACCATGTTCAAAATATCAAAAATTTTAATGATGTTTTGTATTTTTTATTCAAGCAATTTTAAATTTGGATCAATTTTTAGAATTTTTTAATTTTTTATCTCTTTAGTTGAGACATGTGGAAGCCACAACCCTTGTTCTGGAAATCTTCAGTGTCTTGGAACACATTGTGGTTGCCCAGCACCATTTGAACAAGTTGGATTCTTTTGTATTTGTAAGTATATATGAATATTGATGTGTTTCACAATATAAAATGTAATATTTATTTTTCTTATTTTGCAAATATTTGTCTGGTTCAATCCTTGCATGGTTCCGTGTTTTTCCACTCAAAAATATGACTCGGTAGTTCAGTGAAAGACTTTCTTATGCTTTATTCAGTAAAATTCACATGAATAGACTAGTGGGCAGTTAGGATAGTTTGAAATTTTCATTTTTCCGAAGTAAAATATGATTTGTCAAGTTCCCGATGTTTTCCTAGCAGGAAAACATGATTTATGGATTTTCTGCTTTGCAAGAATAAATGAATCAGCTTCATGTATATCATAATCAGTCATTTATAACACAGCTGATGCATTTTGAAAAAAAATTGTGTTAAGTTAAAACATGCTGTGTAAGAACTCCCATTGAAAATAGTGGAAAAGACGCACTTTCATTCTAAGATGTCTTTTCACACCCTAATATTTTTTCATTTTGTTATTTCAATCCTTCACTATATAAATATATATTAATAGTTGACGTATTATTGTGTCTTGACATACTAATAAATTATTTCACTGCATTCGCAGGAAAACCATGCTTTTGTCTCAATTTTTATTTCTAAAACTACAGATAAATTAAATCTTGTTTTTTAATAAAGAAGTATCTCAAATGAAATTAAGAAAGTATATTATTTCTAACTAAGAGGTTAGTCAACAAGCTGTATTAATGATCTTTTTCTGCAGCAAATTGTATCAATAAAAAAAAGGTGTATTCTGTTCACTAGAAAAACAACTTCTGAATGACAAACACAGTTTGCATTTGAATGGCGAAAAGACTTTTATGATATAATAAATGTTAAATATATAAAAATTATCTTACTGAACTAAAATGATAAAAAGATAACTTCAACTAATCTGCATAGGGAATAATAAGGATTAATGATATGTTCAAATTGCACTAGGTCCTTTCCAAAATAAATTAGTATAAAGTATTTTTTCCCTGATATATGTCGCAATGATTGATTTTTGATGCAAGATAGAATAACTGATAAACAAGTGACTTTTTTCAACTTTTTTATGAGCGTGTATACCTAAATTGATTTTTCATATTTCCTGCACTATTTTAAAAGTTACTGAACAAATGGCCTCCAAATATAGCCCCAAAATCAACTTTGATATTATTACCACGTATTTTTAATTTGAAAAAAATAATAGGAAAAAACATTATAAAAATGTTGTTTTAAGTGCCTCACAATCCCAAAAAATAAATAAAAACATTCTATTTAAAGTGATTTTATTTGTATTTCCTAAACTGTGTGAGGCCCCTGAAGGTGTGGGCTGATAGTCCACCTGGCACTTGAATGGCAGTGAAAGTTGAGTACAAAATAAGAATCTCATGTTAGTGGGCTAGATGTGGCCAACATGGAAGGGTTAAGAGGAATTTCAGGGGGAAATAGATGGATTCAGTTACATGACGAAAAAGAGCAATATCAGGGGGAAACAAATGGATTCAGTTGCATGACAGGATTATTGATCTGAGTTGACTATTGCTTCTGTAGAAGATAGAGTTCATGGAAACATACTTAGGTGGTTTGGGCATGTGTGTCTGATGGAAGGGAAAATATTTCCATGATAGGTGTTACATTCTAAATCATCTGGTTCTGGACCAAGAACAATATCTAAAACAAGATGGATTGATGGTATAAAATTGGTTATTAATAACTGAGGGAAGGATTTGTCTGGAGGTCTTCTAATGGATCCTGAGAGGTGAAGAATGTTTGTAAGTAGTCTGCATTGCATTTTAGCATATTCTATATTTATGTGCATTTTGCCTCATCAACCTGAACATCAAATTTTGGATATACAGGTATGGTATGATAATAAATGAATAAACAGTTATTTTTTAGAGTTATCAAATATTAATTAAATATTTAGCATTACCCCATGACTTTAGTTCATTTGTACAAGTTACACAATTTTGCAGTGATGCTTTATGCTTTATTGTATCACCATTGATTTCACAAAAGTAATTGCCACCAGCCTTTAAAATTTTAGCAGTAAATGAACAAAATTATATAGCAACATTTAAAGAATTCTGAGTAAAATCTGTAAAATGAATCAAACCCTAATTTTGTTTCCATTTAAAGAGAAACAGTTTAAATGAAGATAAAATAATGCCAAATGTAATCGGTTTTGTAATATTGGGTAAATGCAAAAATTCCCACCATTTACATACATGAAAAACAAAGCTGTATTTTATTTACACAGTGTTTTATTTCAATCTACTGCATAGTCTCCACTGTTAGCAATGACCTTTTCCCATCATTTGATTAGCTGTTTAATTCACTTACCAATGAAAGCAGAATCCTTGGAGAAAAACAAAATTCAATTGCCATTTAAACCTCTGTACAATTTTCTATGGTTTTACCATCCATGTGATTCTGCGGTGACCAGAACAAGTGAAAATCTGTTATTGCAAAGTCCATTAAACACAGTGTGTGAGGCAAAAGTCCCCAGAAAAATTCTTTCAATTTGTGCTGTGTCACAATAGCCATGCATACTCTAGCGTTATTGTAATGGAAGACAACACCCTTCCATTTCAAGCCGTGTTTACTCTGTCAAGTTGCTGAGAGTAGACTCCCAGCAATCATTTGACTAGGTGCCAACAGCACATGATGGATAATTCCCTTGCGATCCCACCAAATGCTGAGCATGATCCTCTTTGTGTGGAGCTTAGCTTTTGGCATTATTCCACTTTTCTGAAAAAAGACTTGGTGGGTTTAATATTCCTGTATGGCACCCATTTTTTGTCTCCAGATGATTGGTTTTGCACTGAGGTTGTAGTGATACACTTATTGTCACTCTATCAATTTGGTAATTAGCCAATAATTGATGTAGTACCCATTGATCCAGCTTTTCGATAAAACCAATAACCAGAATTCTCCTCATGGCAGTTGTTCATTGAACTGAAAATCTATTGGCAATATCTTCATAGGTTTGTTGAGGCTCAGACTCAATTATTGCCAATATTTCTTCATCAGACACTTTAGAAGGGTGTTCAGAATGTGGCTTATCTTCAAGTATCCTATCACCCTAACAAAACTTTGCAAACTGATCTCAGCATGTTCATTCACTTGCAGCATCTCTCTCATGTACAGCACATATGTCCCTATGTGCCTTAGCAGCCATACTCTTTTTTTGAACACAAAAGGCAGTGACAAATATGTGCACTTTATCAAAACTCATGTTAACACCTCAAATGCTATACACTATATGAGTTGCAATTGCCAAAGCGGCTGTTTCTATTGCAACAAAGCTCCAGGCAGCTAACTGCATGGTGCTTCCACCAGCTGTATGCTTTTGAAGTCTAATACAAAGCTTTCTTGCATTGCAACCCTAAATGGTGGGAACTTATGCACTTACCCAAGAATTGAATTTTTGAAATCTTGTACATGACATGTGGTAAGAAATTCTTTTCTTTTCATTAGTAACCAGTCGCAACTGTAGTACAACAAATCCTTGTCCTGAAAATGAGGAATGCATAGCACCTGGACGTCCAGCTGGCATTTGTGTCTGTCCCAAAGGATTTGTTCTCATGACTAATGGAATATGCAGAGGTTAGTGATCAGTGTTCTTATAATGAGATCCATTTGCATTTTTGGTAAATGTGTTCATTTTATTAACAACTAGTTTCTCTTAGTACAACAATGAAGAATATCAAACCTTATTAGAGCCAAACAATTAAAGAAGTACATTTAGTTTGCACAATGCATCTATCAAAACTGGTACCTGTAAAGGAATTTCTGAAACCTTTCTACAATCTAAAAATATGTCCTTAATTTTAAGTTTCTTTCTGGCAGCAATCTATAGAAACCCCTGTAGTGTCCAAAAAGTTCACTGTTCACAAAAAATATTCAAAAAGCAGATGTATTCTAAATCTGGTAGTATTTTTATATTTGTTATTGATGCTAAAAATGCATTTGAAAGCCAGTTTGCCTAACGAATCGGAGAGCACCTCCTCCTACACCTTTCTATTTTGGCTCGAATGCTTCCTTTTTTCAGACTTAAAAACAAACTGTCATTTTTGGATATTTTTATGCTAAAAAATCCAAGTTTGATACATCCAGATCAGTTGTGTGACTGATCTGAATGTATTATTTTGGAATTTTGAGTCTCAGTTTTGTGAGAAAAGCAACTGAAGAAATATAATCTTGTGCTTGAAATTGATGTTTTCTTCCACTGAACTTTATTTTTGCATGAAAATATGTGTAGGCAACTTGTAATAAGGACTAAATATCCCTGCAAATATAATACAATAATGATTTTTATAATCTGTAACCATTATTATTTTTATATTTTTGCTAATGTGATTTTACAATTTTGTTGTTTTCTTTTCTTCTGAATCTTACCTGTCCTTTTTGAGAAGGCATGAGATGAAATTTACTTTATTTAGAAAATCCATTGGGGGGGTGTCAAATTTTGTACTTGTGTTCATGTGCTCTTCCAGTTTCACCTTGCCATCATCTAAACGAAATACTGCTTCAAAATTCTAAAACAATAATATTGCTAAGTGAAGTCTGCAATGTCACGTTCAAATTGTAGACTTTTTGTTATTCCTGTAATACCTCTTGTATGGAGTAACTAGTGACCTGTTAGATTTCTCACTAGAATCATTTCATACTAGGTCACCCTGATAAACTTGCATTTTGCATCATAATGTAGCTAGTTCATGTTTATTTTTCCAAACAATGCTTACCAGGAGCTTGACCAGAATGATTGTGGGGATAGCCCAATGTACATATTTATTGTCATCTGGAATTATATTTATATATGCTTAAACTATCTTAAAATCTGTGTAAAATGATGTATCCACCTCCAAATTTCTGATATCTTAAATTCCTTTTATAAATCAAGATGTCATACCACAGATTTCAGTTAAAATATCATCTATTAGTAGCACATTTATAATAAGCAAAAATATGCATAATATAACATATATCCAGCCCTAATCAATATTTTCATGTGTTTTCTGAAACAAACTGCAAGAGATGTTGCTGGTTGAAAAAGGGAAGATTTTGGAAACTAATTTGTCACAAAAATATTTCAAAGTATTTAAATAATTATACATGACTCAGGAAATGTAATAAATTCAACGAGGTAATTACCTTGTAGCAGAAAGAAAAGACTATTTAAAAAACTGTGATGAGGTTTGTACAGCGCCTTGTAGCTATTCTTGACTAGCATAAATATATAAGCAATATCAACCTTGTATACAGATTTAATAGTAAAAGTAAGAAAAAAAAGTTTTTTTAAGAAACACACATGATATAAGTAATCCACTTCAAAGGATTTTAATATGAAAAAGGCCTCTTTATGTCAGAAACTTTTGAAACTAAGATGAGCTAAACAAGGACATGTACAAAAAGGGAAAGAGAAATTATGAAGGAATGCTGATTTATTAATTTTGGAAGTTAAATCTTTCAGTGATACCTTGCTGTATGTTACCTTTGCCAACATCAATATCATTTATTCATGTGTGTGTGTGTGTGTGTGTGTGTGTGTGTCGATGGACATGTTTGTTTTTGGTTGTTTTTATACTCGTGCAGCAGCAGTGCCAAGAAGTAGCTTGGGAGGGGAGCTTTTACCCTTAAAACCACCCAAATCTAGAACATACAATCTAAGTAAAAAAAGCATACTTGCTAATTAAGAAGAAGGTAGTGTAGAACACACTAAGTTACGTATAAAAGTTTAATGCAAATATATTTCAGCCATTACTATGGCCTTCATCAGTGCGACTACGATTGGTTTACGTTGCCAGATTGGAAAGGTAAGTTTTGTAATGGTAACTCCGGGTGACGTAATGCAATGAGGGATTTCCAGATGTAAGGAACGAAAATGGGGAGCTCAGAGTTGCAATTTTTGGAAAATAAAATTTCCAAATTTTCTCTAAACCTTAGAGCATATCGATTTTGGAAAGGAGCCTACTTTTAGTATTGGACCAAAATGGAATTGCCAATTTTCATCCCATAGTCGTACTGATGAAGGCCATAGTAATGGCTGAAATATATTTGCATTAAACTTTTATACGTAACTTAGAGGAAGATTCTACACTACATTCTTCTTAATTAGTTTGTTAGTTACGTGCATTGCCTACCACTCATTTATAAGCATACTTATTATGCAAATGCAGCTTCAACATAAGCCACCTAGCTCCTTCCGATCAAACCAGGTAGAAACTATAGAAACTCCACCTCCATGCAGACTAAAATATTTTGTGTAGTAATAATCAGCCCATGATTTTCTGTATTATGTATCTAATAGTCCCCAGCCGTATTCAAAGTAGTGCTTCCCCATTTGATTTGGGTGGTTTTATGTGATACACACTGGCTAATCATGAATCAACAGGATGATATTTTATGCCTTTAAAATTTATCCAATCTTCCTAAAAGAATAGAAAACGAAAACATCCACAACACAGGAATGGGAATACTGAAATGTGGTTTACTTCCCTGCCTTACCCCATAGTTAATCTCAAACAACTTACTAGCATTTTCCTCCACCTCTTTAAAGATTTCTGTACTTGCATCTTACTACTGCAGAGACTTGAGTAACTTCAACAACTTGACTTGTAGCTTTTTAACACAACAAACACTAACCATAAAATAATAACGTTAATCTCATGAAACATTGTAGAGAGCTACCTGGGTGCAAATATATCATCCTGGTATCACCTGCCCTTCCTGATGTCACACTCTCCTTCATTCTGTGGTTTTCCACCACTTTGATAAGCATCTCATTCAAAACTTTTGAGTAGACTTTGCAAGGAACAGCAATTAAGGAGATGCCTCAAAATTACTACAGTCTCTTTCTTGTTCTTCTTCTTGTAACCTAGCACTGTGACTGATTTTTGCCAATTTTCGGGAACCAAACTAATTTCCTGCGCTATCTTAAATGATTCTGTATAACCAAAGGACACTTGACATTCCACTGTGTACTGTATATACTTAACGGGAATTATAGAGGATAAATTTATTAAGGTACATTACCTTTCAAATCAGGAGTTCCTGCATCTTACTACTTCCACAGGACTGGCGACCAAGCCTGGTCTAAAATTCTTATTAAGTATTACAGTACGCAGTCGCCAGTCCTATGGAAGTAGTGAGACGCAGGAGCTCCTGACAGTGATCTAGTGTATAGATCGAAAATTTGAGAGGTAATGTACCTTAATAAATTTATCCTCTATAATTCCCGTTAAGTATTTACAGTACTGAAAGTAATTAGAGGAAGCCATGAAGTTATTAATTATAAGAATTCCACTGTGGTTAACCAAATGCAACAATTCTGTTTTTGACGGTTTTGTTTCTTTTGGGTTCCAAACTCTGGCTGACTGATTTAGTTAAGCTGCATGAAGGCACAGATTTTTTCATCACAATAAAGCTGTGGGTCACAGATTCATTTTGTATTCCTAGTGATGGCTTACAGGTATGAAGCATGGAGCCTATATGAAGTGTTGAAGCTGAAAAGAAAAGAATTGATGGTGTTATAGAAAGGCAGTACATTTTTCTTTCTTTCTTCTTTTTTTTTTTTTTTTTTTTTAGAAGTGAATTTGTATTGACAAAAACTAGAAGACCTAAAATTGATATTTAGAGTTTCAAAAGAAAATAAATGTAGGAGGAATTTTTATTTGTTATTTATTCATTGGGGGGTGGGGGTGGGAGACAAAACTCAAAAACTTGGAAGGATAGATTAAAATAAGTAGCTAGATGGGGGAAGAAAAAATGGTAACCTCTGTGTAGGAATTCCTGATACCTCACATAATGGCCAAAATTTCAGCAGTTTAGGCAGCTTTTTTGCCATAACAGCTTTTCAATATAAAACTGCACTATACTGACAAAGTCACTGTACACCTAGAAGAGAAACACAACATAGCATTTATTGACATACATTAGTACGCTGTCAGTCCACCTTTGGCCTTAATGCATGCACTGTCCCTTCGAGACATGCTTTCGACAAGGTTTTGGGACACAGCGATAGGTATGTACTTCTATTCAGTACATAATACTGCTGCTAACTGTTGCATAGTAGTAGGGCTTGGTGACGATTATGGGCAAAACACGTAACAATATTAACAAAGAAAGGTGACTTGATCAAGCACATACAGGAGCATTAGCCATAGAATTTTAGAACATAGAAAAGATATTTTGAAAGGCAATCCCAACACTGCCTTGTCTATTTTGACAATGGAAGACACATCTGCAGTTCCCCACTGGAACGAAGCAAAACGAATTGCTTCGTTTGACAATCGTTTTGCCCTCCGTTACCGTGAAAGCATAGAAATTATTTTCAACTCAATGACTTGCAACTCCGAATCTCCTCTCTACATTCCGTTGATCTGGAGATCAATTCTAAGTTTTGGCAACAAAAATAGGAAAAATTCAAATGTAGAATCTGGCAACAATCTTAGTCCTCCATTGGCGTGATGAAGACCTAAGATAAGGTCGAAAGCTTCCAACTTACGAACTTTTTGTAAAAGTTTTAGTTAACGTAACTAGCGTGATCAAGTCACCTTTCTTTGTAGGGCTTGGTTCCAAACTTCTTATGCGACACTCTTAATTCCTCCCATAGGTGCTCTATGGGATTAAGATCAGGGCTCTGTGCTGGCCAGTCCACACATGATACATAATTATCGTCAAACCGTGCTGTAACAGTCCTTGCTTTATGGATTGGTGCATTATCCTGCTGGTACCAACAAGGCTTGGTTTGCCGCCCCGTTGGTGCAGTGGTCTAAGCGATGGCTTCTGATCGTTCGTCCGAAAGGGGTTCAGGTTCGAATCCCGGTGAGGCATGGATGTTGTGTTTGTCTTATGGCACTGGCTCTCTCTCTTTTCCCTGGAACCAGTGACCCTAAATTAGGGACAGGGAACTGCTTATAGTTCATTGAGTTGCTCATGGTGGTCGTAAACCTCCAATAAAAAGAAAAAAACAAGAAAGATGACACCGAATTTCCAGGTGTAATAAGCACGTCTTTAGAATCCGTTCTGACGCAAATTAAATTTATCAAAGCTATTCAAAGTCAATGGAACCGGTATGGAAAACAATAGATCTGACGAAAGAAAGAAAATTTTCAATCGGGTTTTTAATACCTCGGATATTGCTGTAAACGGAATCGTGAGCTTACGAACTCTTAGAAACAAAGATATCGACAAAAATAAGATGACTTTATGTCCCCTGGTGGGAAAATCATGCATTATTTTAGGAATAATTATGCCCTCTAGTGGTGAAATTGTACATCGTAAAAAAAAAACGAAATAAAGGATCATCATTCGCATATTTCAAGCTTTCCAATGCAAAAAGAATTTTTCAAATCGGACTAATAGTGGCAGAGATATCGTGGGTACAGCCGGACAGACGGACGGACAAACCAATAACATAAGCACGATCTTTTTTTACAAAAGATGTGCTAAGAAAAGGCATAGTATTGCCACAGAGTTGGTAGGACATAATTGTCCAGAATATCGAGGTAGACATGCTGGTTAACAGGTTTGTCCACGATAACCAGTGAGCTGGGACCATACCCCAAAAAACACCCCCACATGAGTACACTGCCAGCTCCAAACTTGACCGTAGGAACAGTACACTGTGGTAAATAGCATTCCCCCAACTGCCGCCATACCCACACATGGCCATAAGACTGATGGATCATGTTTCTGGATTCATCAGTCCATAGGACCCATTTCCATTGATCTACAGTTCATGATAAATGTTCTTTACACCATGCTAAACGACAAGTAGCATTCCCAGTGGAAATGAAAGGCTTAGGAGCAGCCGCATGACCACGGTAACCCATGGAATGAAGTTCTCTGCGAATGGTACATGTATATACCGAGGTTCCAGCATTTTTACTTACCTGTACACGAGGTCTTGTGCAGTACTCCGTCGATTAGCTGTAACGACTCTCCTTAAGCTTCGATGTCCTCTATCACTGATTTTCTTTGTTCTGCCGGTACGTTTTGCTGCTTCAGGCACGCCATGTATCTTCCGCTTATTCAGTACATCAAAAACAGTTGACTTGGGTATGTTTAAACGCCTCTCAGTTGCTCTTATGGACAACCCACTAATATAACACCCAACAATCTTTCCTTTCTCAAAGTCAGTTCTCTCCCACCACAACATTTTCGCTCAACCTCACTGTGTAATATGATCGTGGTCAGCTGCAGGCTTGTTTTTATACCATTTGCAGCTATACTGCGCATCTTAACAATGCAACGGGTCCGTTCATTTGCTTTTGAAGGGGTGTTCGGTGACTTTTGTCAATATAGTGTACATAAGTAGTACCCATGCAAATATTTCCATTTTTGTTTTAACTGATGTGCAAACTGATCTACAGTTACAGAACTTAGATTCATTGTTGGGTGTTGTGGAGCCCTTACTATTAATGTTTTTTTCTTCTAGATGTGAATGAATGTGACCAAAGTCCATTCCCTTGTGGAACTGGAGCTCAGTGTTTCAACACTTTAGGAAGTTATCGTTGCCAGTGCCCACCAGGAACAGTTGGAGAGCCATTTTATTCTGGATGTAAGCTAATATTCAAAATCCTTATTTTATTTCTTGTGACAAATCCGTAAGTGTTATATAATGTTTACTTTGTAAGTAAAATGACTTTGGATTACTTTATGAGAATGCTTATCTTACATGGGGAAGAATAATCCCTGCTACTGAAAAAAAAACTTACTCCTAAAGTGATAGTGTTTTTGTTTTGTTTTTCCTCTGTCTTAATTCATTAAAGTCAATAATAGCAAAACTTTAAGTAAAAAAATGCATTGTTTTTGTCATACCTTGGTTCAGTCATTAAAGTCAATAATAGTTTTGTGCAAACTTTAAGAAAAACAAAAAACAGTGGTTTTATCATACCTTGGTTCAGTCTTTAAGATAATTCATTGTTTAAATTAAAATTATGTGAAATTTTGCAATACATTGGCATTTAGTCATTAATTTGCTTTTAATTTCCATTCTAATACTCATGTTTTTGGCTTATGGCACTTTGGCTAAGTGATATGAGAAATTGCTTCTTTTGTATTGCTAAGTATAATTACTACGATAGTTTACAAAATTAGTTCATTACTTTAAATGCTGGTGTATTATGCTTTTTGCCATTAAACCTGACATTTTGATTTTGGGCATTGTATTTCTTAAGGGAATTTAATGCATTATACATGTTAAAATTGTCTTCTTTATAAGATACTGAAGGGAATCTTAAAAATTTAATTTCAAGTACATTGCCATGCTGTTTTATGGATTGAAATTGTTGCATACAATCTGCGCCTTAAAAGGGAACTTTTGTGTGACAAATAAAAAAAGTAAATGAGTAACAATTCCAGTCTTTTTATTTGCTGCTGAGCAACCAACTACTTTAATGTCCCCAACAGAGAAATATTTTGTCACTCTAATGTGATGTGATTTTCTGTAGTCTTTTTGGTTACAGACAGTGTTTTGATGATTTGTTAATAGCATTTCAATTTTCTGAACCATGTTGACATATCATTTTATCATTATTGTGTTTATAAAAAATTACTATGGATTTTATTAAGTATAGTTAATGTAATTAATGCCCATTAAAGCTGAGAGAGCCTATAAAATGTCTCTGTGGTATTCTATTTATGATACATCATATTCTAAATACTTCTGTTCTAATTTAATGGCAAGAAAAATACTTTCTCGTTATGACATTAAAACTAATTTTATTTGCACCTCTTCCTTGCAGGTCAAAGACGAGAGGGATACTGCCAATCAGATGCTGACTGCCCACAACATTTGGCTTGTGACATTTCTGCAGAGCAGTGTTATGGTAAAGAAAATAGTTTTTATATATAATTTGTATAATCTTATTTATGCATAAAATCTCAAAAGGTATTTCATACCAGCTTAGTTTGAAAAGTACCTGAAAAGGACATCACTGTTGGATAACCTTAGTTGTTCATGCTTTTAGTAATGAAACTGCCATGGCAGTTTCTGTTACTAAGAGCCAGATCTTAGTTATATTAATTTCAAAATGCCATTACTAAGGTTGCACATTTCAAGAGAAATTCAGGCTGTTCGAAATTCATCGAAGTGTGGTTGTAGGGTGCGAATGGAATTTCATGTCAGAAATTTACAAGTGCAAATAGTATAAATACTTTCAAGAAAATGAAAATATTTGATGCCTGACTAAGAATATCAATATTATTTGTGACTAAGTTGATTCCAGAAGTTTAAGATTTCACTCTATAAATTGATGATATTGCAAAGAATATGTGTATTTTGCTATTTTGCATATTCATAAGGGTCCCAAAAAGCAACTTACGAAGTGCATTCACTCATGTACCCGAAACAGTTAAAGAGAATGTGATTACTATAATATAGATGGAGGTTTTGTTTGATACTAAAACCCAGACATGAAGTACAATATTTCTAGAATAAAAAGCACACTTAGTGGTGTGCATTCTAACACATCTGTCAAATAGTGATAACAGCTATAGAAATAAAGACCACGCTTAAATCAAATTACTGTGGTATACAAATTGGAAAAAAATAGATGAAATTCAGAAATTATCAATTTAATTAAAGTAAATTTTCATCTCTCTCGCTCTCTCAAGAATCATAAACCAGGTTACAAAATTATACCCATAGAGTCTATGCTTTATGTTCTGTGATAATGTGTAGTTTAGAGAGTATGTACATAGAACATTTTGGGGCACAGCCAATTAAAAACCATTGAAGTACATACTCTTAATCTTTCATCTATTTCTTTGAAAAACTATAGTAACATTCCTTGTTTTTTTTTTCATTGAAATCACAATGTATTTTCATGTCAACAGATTTTGTATAAAGTTAAAATTCTGATTATGGTACAGAAGATGATCATGAAGATTTTGATGCTGGTTAAATCATTAACAGCTAATGAAGTCAGACAGCATTATAAAGAAGCTTCAATGGAGTTAGTTCAGTATTTAAATGAGACTAGAGAGAAAACAGCATTTTACAATTGATTGCAAAACCATAACTATTCCATTTCCAGTGGTGATGTGTATAACAACAATTAAAAAAGGCACCAATAAGATCACCAGTTTTTGGTATTTTTGCTGAATCAATACGATGTTTATTGAAAAAAATCAAAGCAAAAATTTGGAAATCCTAAAACTGGGTGTGATTCAATGGGGATTTACATGTTTCATGTGGCCTCATAGTAAACAGGAACTCAAAACTTAGCTTGATAGAATTCATTTCACTCACAACCTATTATTTCTCACCCTGGAATTTCAAAAAGAAGAATATTCATCATTTTTATATGTTCTAGTATATAAATAAGACAGGATCGGGTTAGAAAAAAGTATTAAAAGCCACAATTATGTAATTAGGAAAAGAGAATGCTAATCATTTTTGTATGTTGTAAGTAAATGAGACAGGAGCAGTTAATATTAAATCATTGTAAGCCACAATTACAAGTTCTGTCACACTAAAGCATGCTGCCCAAGAACATGCAAAACTGTTTTTGGACAGGATTCTAAGAATGTAGAATGATCCAGTAAGGAAGCCAGGGATTTGGAAATTGTGGGCAGTTATAACAAGGGCATATCTGCAGTGTTTGGCCACCTATAATTGTGTTCTTCACTTGAGAAAGTGAAATTTAGTAAATCAAAGAGAAGTAAAGGAAATGTGAACAATAACAAAATATTATGTTCAGCTAACTAGCTTTCATTTGCCTGTAAGTGCATTTTAATAGAAGTGGAATAAATATATTCATGAAATCACTAGGTTAAATAAGTGCAATGCTAAGGAAATTGTTTAATATTAAAAGACCCTAATGAAAGCAAGAAGTAAATAAAATGACAAAAAAGTTGTTTTCAACTCACTGCAAGGAATACTAAACAGATATTAAAAAGTCAGAACAAACATAATCAAACATGAACATAGGTGTTAAAACCAAAGATTTCGGTAAAATTTTAACCTAAAGCCACGAGAAGATTCCCATATTAAAAAGATCAGGGGTTTACAGAATTCCCATAGTTGACAACTAACCTACTCCAATTACATATATCAGAAGTACTAAATTCAACCTTAAAACCCAGTTAAATGAGCACATAGAAAACTGGATTAAAAAGGAAGATAAGACTGCACTGATAGAATATTGTATACAACACCAAGCTTTGCCAGATTGGACTGAAGTCCAAATACTAATGCAACAAGACCTAGATTTAAATTCTAATCGCTGAATCCATATGTATTGCAAAATATTCAAACAGGATTTGCAATAACATCAGCCCTATTAATCTATTGTATGTGTAGAAAAAGTATCCTGGAAAAGAAAAAAGCTAAAAGAAACTTGACAAATGCGAAAATATTGCATTACCCACTAGATGGTGCCGAAGATCGTAACCACGATAATGATGTACATTTTTAACATGCGGGTCACACCTCAACCAAGATCTTAGATCCCATGTAGCATGAGAATGCCGGCGAAGTGCCACGCAAATCAAATCACAATATGATGACCACATGCACGTTACGTCATATGTTTTTGAATATTTCTTTTGCAATTACAGAACGTTTTTAGGTTTTGTGATTTTTGTCCCCCTCTTTTCTAACTATTCAAGTAGTTTTACCCCTTATCATACTTTGCTGCTTTGTTTTCTTGTGAAAGCATTCCGGCGATCCATGGTTCTTTGTTCTATAGAAGACAACTTATGAGTATTCACCACTCGTTTCCCATCCATAAAAAAAAAAAATTCCTTCCATTCTATTTTATTTCGATACTGATGCTTAAGGTTGACTATGTCTTATCTGTAACTACCCTTTCATATGAACTCAAGAATACAGTTTTAGTTTAAAAAAAGTAATGACTTAGCCATGTGACTATTGCTACTGTGTCCACCATCATAGACCATGTGGATCATCAAGGTATGTGATATGTTTCATTATTTATTGAAATTATAATACTTATCAATATAATCCATTGCTTTACTTTGCTTACGTCTAGCACGGCACATAATACGCATGCAAGTTATTCTTACAGATCGGTGATGAACAGAAGTTATATAGTATAGTCCATCAACCTATACCAATTGCATCTAAACATAGCCCTTGCAAAGTAAGTGCATTCCAAAACAACTACTGCGTTATGGAACAAAATGAAACAACTTACATCGTGTGCTATGAAAAGAAGCTCTTCCAGCTGAGTCAGTAGAAATTTTGGCAATATCCCATTTCAGCAATTTACAAATAATCTGGGTCACTTGCCTAACTGTGTGTAATAGCACACTCAGCAGAAGTCAGTCCTATACATATAATGTAATCTCAATTTTGTATGTTTGTTTGATATAATGTTTATCTTAAAATAAGTAGTCCGGTGCAGTCAGTGTTTTAATTTTGCAATGATGTCCTTTTTTATCCCCCTCCCATTGCTGTATAATTGTAGACATGACAAATCCATTATTGGTGAGTGAAACCTTGGCATTCTATTGTTCTATTGTTAATTAAGAGCACCAGAATCTGAGACCATGCTTGATGAATAGCACTTTCTAGGAGTGTGAGATTGCAGGGTTGTGGATCCAGCTGCCTGATGGCTCGTTCAACTTCATCTCACAAATTATCAATGGGGTTGAGATCTAGAGATTGTGGGGGCCACCTAAGCAAAGTAAACTCACCGGCATGTTCCTGAAACCAATCCTGTACAATACGATGGCAGGAAGCATTATCTTGTTGAAAGTAGCCATCGCCATTAGGATAAACCATCCACATGACAGGATTCACTTGTTCCGCAACAATGTTTAGATATGATGTGCGAGTCAGACGTTGATCAACACAAATTAAAAGGCCCAAAACATGCCAGGAAAACATTCCCCAAACCATAACGTTGCCTCCACCAGCTTGAAGGGTTGTAGTAATGCATTTGGGGTCCATGCTTTCGTGCTGTTTCCGTCAAATTCTCACTCGGCCATCGGCATGATGCAACTGAAAACGTGATTCATCGAACCACATAATTTGTTTCCAATTATCGACTGTCCAATCTTTGTGCTCTTGTGCAAACGGGAGATGTTTTCTCTTGTTAACTGCAGACAGCAAAGGTGTTCGAACAGGCCTTCGACTGCCATATCCCATCCGATGCAGTATACGGCGAACAGTGCATGCAGAGATCATTTGAGGGGATCCTTGATTAAGATGGTCTGTAATTTGCTGCACTGTTGCCCTTCTGTTGTCTGTTACCAGTCTGGACACTCTCCGTTCCGCCCGAGCAGTCACTAGTCAATGATGACCTCACGTTGCACGTAGAGACCCAGTTTTTTGGCTGACAGTCCAGTCTCTAAACTCTTTAACAACAGCTACTCTGGAACATTTCACGAATGCGACAGTTTCAGTGATACTCGCTCCTTGGCTCCGAACTCCTACAATCATCCCACGTTGAAAGTCCGTCAAATCGCATTTTTTACCCATCTCGTCACCCAAAAATCACTTCTACTATTGTCGCAAGCACTAAGCTTTCCCTTTTTATACTAGCCTCGCCCTCTGGCGGCAACAGCATGCAGCCATAGCTCATTTGCTTAAAACTGTCAGGTGGTCATAATAAAGTGGCCACTCAGTGTATAGCATTCAGCTTGAGCCAGGGAGTTTAGCAACCTAAGGAATATTGGTACATCAGCTGATCCTGTATTTCACTATTTCATGATACCCTTAATCCTGTGCTTAGCAGTGGTTATCATGGGACTGAATAAAACATGTTCCTTAGAGGTTAAATTGAGCAGGGCTTGTATTTTCCTTTACTTTTCAAGTCAGTCTGTCATTTTACATTTATTTAGACACTGGATATCAGACTATTGCAGTTTATCATTTTTATTCCATTTTTTAGAAATGCAACATGATAACCTCTCTCTCGCTCTCTCTCTCTAGTAGGTAATGAAGAGACTCACTGCCTCTCATGTAAGGAATGATGAATATCATGGCTTCATCAGTTTCAATCACTAGACCTGGCCCAATCCTTTGTCATCAGCCCCAATCCTTTGTTCCTCTGGTAAGGAAGTAGCATTTAATGGGGTGCCACAAGACCGTAATGATTTGGATCATCAGAATTGGGGGAGTGATTGAATGTCAGGTCCATGTATCCCTTCTGTTGCAGGGTATAATATGTATTCCATTGATCTATCATTATTACAGACTCAGGGGTTACATGCTTCTGAATGATAGGACGGCAGAAGTCCATAAGCTAACCGGGAACATACTGTACCTCCATATGGAAGTTCTTCATATCTATTTCATACATGCCCACAATCGAGGAGCATTGAGTTTGATGAAGCCATGGTATTCTGCATTCCTTACCCAATAGGTAAGTGTTCCCTTCATTGCCTGCCAGAGAGAATATCATCTTGCATTCATAAGAAACAAAATGTCACTTTTTCTTCAGAAGACATATTTTTTTTTTTGCACCTCCAACATGCAAATTGTTCTTTTAACAGCCATTTAAAAAACAAAACTAAAAAAGAATGTGTCTTTTGCTATGCTAACACATTATGAGAGAAAGCATGCATGCCAACATCAAACATCATCTTTGACAGACTCAGGTAACAGGGTCCATTGTATAAATTTGCCCAGCTTCTTTCCCTTCTAGGATAGATACATTTGTTTTGAAAAGTATCTTATCACCTTTCTGCAGAGCCCATAAAAAATTTCCATGGTGGAAGTTGGAGTATTTAACAAATCTGGAAGGTAAGATAGTGGATTCCTCTTGTCTTGTTTATGCATGACAATGTGTGATAACGCATTGGGCTGATTATGCAAGCATCTTTTTTAAGAATGGTTTGCATAAGTTGGGTATTGGAATATCATATAATCTTAAACAAAAGGGATTTTGAGACAGAATGAGATAAAATATTTCCTTTGTACTTTACTATAAAGTATGGAAATGAAAGACTACAATTTTCCAGAGATTTCAACAGTGATATAAAGTTTATTTAGATATTTTCTACTAGTCAATATTTTAAATTCTGCAGAAATATTTTAAATACATTATTTAAACAAGTCATCTAGAATTCTAATTCAGTCAGACAAATTTCAGATTCTATGCATGGTAATCTTTGCTAAAAAAATCTGTTAGGGAATTAGAAGATTTCAACAGTGAAATTTGGAATAAAAATACATTCTAGATTCCCTCAATACTCATGGAACTTAATGTTTATAGGCATTACATGTTCCATCTTAGCAAAAGCCTACCTTTTGTTTGTTAAATAATTTGTAAAAAAATTTATAATATAGTTTAGAATTGAGGAAATCTTATGTTCCGTCATCATTTCAGTCTGATAGCATTTTTTTCATTTTTAAGGAGCAAGTACTAGGCTAGTTATCTGTGACCATAATTTAATTCTATCTGAACTCCTTTACCTCTGTTTTTCTCTGTTCTCTTAACACTCCTAAGAATAAGGATACTGAGGTAACATGTCAAAGGGAGTTTAGAAAGTCACCTTCACTACTCATATTCACTGATTTAGTACTTGTTTTGGAGAACAGTAGTACCCCAAGGCTCAAGCTTACTATAGTGGTAACCACTCTATTTCATCTCTTTTCCATTATATCCTGTGTATGTGTCATTAATCCTAATGTATTGTATTTTGCATGATGGTTTTTGTTGTTAATTCAGCATATTTGTTACAGACCCATGTGTTGTAAGCAATCCTTGTGGACGTAATGCTCAATGCAGTGTTGAGGACCACAGCCCACAATGTACTTGTAAGCCTGGATTCAGGGGAAATCCTGTTGAATACTGTTATCCAAGTAAGTTGCCTTCCTTTACAAGACAAATTTCTGTAGCATATAACAATATCTTAAAAAAAAGAAAGAGTAATGAAAAATTTCAATGTGTGTTTTGCAAAGATTTGTATCAGCAATGCATGCTTCTTAAAATTAAAATGTTACTAACAGAAAACTACCATGGCAACCTCCCATTTTATGACTGTGATATGTGTAAGCTGTTATGGTGGTCTGATAAAAACCAAAAGAATACTTAACTCACTTTTACTGATCTTGGAAGAAATATTTCAAATCTGGTTGCACATAGTTTTAATCTTCTGTAGCTTCCAGCTCAACTGAAATATCTAAAATTTCCATAATGTAGACATTTACACATGGCATTCAAGTTAAATATTTTTAATGATGCAACTAAACATTCACCTTCTAAGATCAGTTTAATTGTTTTTCTGTCAAAATGTTTTTTAATGTTAGCTTTCATGCTTATATTTTAGGAAAACCTGTTATTTATAAAAAAAATATGTGCTTCAGCATTTTAAAAATTAGTATATGAGAGAGTGAAATATGCTCTTTCATTACCGTTGTTTTTTGCACATACTGATTCATAAAATTACTTTGTGAAAGTGACCATTGCTGAATTTAATTAATTAAATTTTACAGTTGGTCCTGGGTGCCAGACTGATTCCAACTGCCCTGGCAATTTATTATGCCTACCTGATGGAACTTGTGGTTGCCCTGGAGATTTCCAACGACTCTCTGATTTCTGCATGTGTAAGTTGGTTAATTCATTTAGTTTCTGTACAGTGTTTCCTTTTGTGATTTGTGAAAACAGCACATTTGTTTTGAAAAGTAACAAAATAATCATGGGTTCATGTAGATGTACTGGTTTTGTTTGGGTTTTTTTTTATCAAACATAATAGTTCCCAGGATTTAATGAAATGAAAATAATATATTTTCAGGAAATCATCTGAGTTTATGTAAATTATTTTTTGGAAAACTATCATGCACTGCACAAAACTGAGCATATGTGCACCATGTGTCTGTCTGCATATTATTTAAACAAGAAAGATGACACCGAATTTTCGGTTGTAATGAGCACATCTTCTGAATTTGTTCTAATGCAAATTATATTTATTGAAGCTATTCAAAGTCAATGGAAGTGGTTAGGAAAACAATCAAACAGTTTCTACAATTGATAAAACATTCAGAAATAGAAACAGCTACTTACTTCCACTGTCAGCTAAAAAGTATGTTACAAAAATTAACAATTGGTGCACAAAAAGTTTTGCACAAGGAAGGTATCAGAAAAAAGAGATTTTCAAACTGAACAGTTAGAAGAAGAAATACAGAAGGAAACATGTTCTCTATGCCTTCTAGCCGAAGAATTTTACATAATGGAAAAGTTGAAAATAGGCGAAAATTTTCTTCATGGAAAAAGCCATGCTTAGGAAAAAGAACTTTTCACAAATACGTCTCCTGGGAGCAGATATAGCGGGGGGGGGAGGTTTCAACCTTTACGGCCCTAGCAGGAACTCTTTCTTTGCATTATTTAAAGAGGATAATGCTCCACATCTCTACTGTTACGAATGGCATTCAGTAAAGAAGAAATTTGTCAATAGTGTTTTTAGAAGCAGAGATACAGCTGTGAACTGAAGTACATAAACACCCCCTACCGACAGAACTGTGAGCTATAAAAATCCTTATATACTAGCCTAAAGTGTTCTAAAAGGTAAATAGGATCCAGTGTTGAAAGAATTTTTTAAATCGCACATTTTGAAGCAGAGATATTAAGAAAAAGAGATTAAGCATATGCACCACCTAGCTGCACATTTGTGCATTATTTTAGGAAGAAAATACACAATGAGTTTGCCTGGTTAGTAGTATCTGACCAAAAAAAGTTTTTCAATCAAGTTTTTAATCTTACAGATATTACTGTAAATGCAAACTTATGCCCTCTGGTGACAGACTTGTGTGTTAAGAAAAATTTGAGATTATATGTAAAACATTTCGCAGTGGAAACACTCTCCAAAGGAAGAATTTTTCAAATTGGACACTTAGAAGCAGAGATACTGACAAAAATAAGATTATATGTACGCCCCTGGTGGAGAAATCATGCATTATTTTATAAAGAAAATACTGCAAAAAGGTTTATCGACATGAGTGGTATCGGTCCATGAAAAAAAAAATTTCAATCGAGCTTTTAGAAGCTCAGATTTTGCTGCAATGCATCAGAAGCAGAAATTAGCACTTATGCCCCCTGGTGGCCAAACCATTCTTTACCAAAGATTAGAAATTATATGCAAAATATTCCCCATCAGGAGCTGTATTTGGTACAGAAAGAAATTGAAATAATTTTCAAATCTGAGTTTTAGAAGCAGAGATCTTGGAGAAAATGCAATTTACTTTTATACCCCCAAGCAGAAAATCTGTGCGTAACTTGAAAAACTGACTGTATCTAAAATAGTCTTCAACATAAATGGAATTGAAAGGCAAAATATTTTTTTCAATTGGATATTTAGAAGCAACTATATGGAATAAAATGTATTTTTGAATTTGATATCATCTGCATTTATGTCCTCTAGTGGTGAAATCGTTCATTGTAAAAAAACTGGAATGCAAGAATTATTCAGACATTTCAAGTTTCCCAATGGAAAAATAATTTTTCAAATCAGACAAATAGTTGCAGAGATATGGTGCCCACAGGCAGACGGACAAACTGCTAACATAAGCATGATCTTTTTTACAAAAGACGTGCTAAAAACATAAGCTAAACTGCTTGATAATCTTGAGCGGATGTTTCCTGTAGATAGAGATTCTATCTTGGAAATATTTTTATGCACAAACAGATGTAAAGCTGATTATGATTAACTTTTGCCAAGTTCTTCAAAGCAAAAATTTATGACACTGCCTGACTCCAGCACTATTCAACTCTCAACATGACACTATACATCCTAGCTTGAGCATGGGTGTGCAATGTGAGCAGCTTGGCTTGAGTATATTCCAGAACAGTCAACCCAATGGCTTATGCTATTTTTTATTCATTCAGTGGTTTGCATTGGTGACAGTAACTAGCCTTTACCAGAGATGTTTTATTGCATAGGTGTACTTGGTATTTGCCAGAGACCTCCTGCTCTGGGGGCCTCTGTCGAACACCGTTTTGACTGAGTCACCCAAGATATCTGTGTTATGACATTTTCCCACTTCGATTCACACGGCAGAAAGAAAGAGAGAGAGAGAGAATGAGAGTGTTTTCTCTATTTCCCTTTTAAGATTTACTAAATCTAAAAGAGAGCAAGAAAAAGGAAATATGGAAAGGGGAAAAAAAACAAAAACGAAAAGACACTTGTGTGTAGCTTAAAGCAAATTTAAACACAGTGCTCCAGTTCAGTTTTATGTAGGCCTACTGGGGATCTCATTCTCGTAAAAAAAAAAAAAAAAAGATGCAATGCAACCAAGCTTATTGCCCCATGGACAGTTGTGGAAAATGAGCAAACTCACATGGGGTCAGCTGGAGCCCCAACTGATTGAGGGATGGTGTCCCCACTGCCCTAGCTGAACACGTAACTGTTTTTTGACTGTACCTGGCACTCTTTGGCCAATCCTGGCTCTTGCACCATTAACCCCAATAAAACAAACAAACAAAATGAGCAAAATTGATAAGTTTAAAGCCATTCTTGAGCCATACATTCTCCTCCCTCCAAACCTCATGGCTTTAGTCTAGGTCACTAAATTAATCATACCACCGATGTGCCACATACTTGAAGACATTTAGATGCTTGTTGAGAACAGTTTTTTTTTTTTTTTTTTTTGGGGGGGGGGTCAATATATTTTTAGAAATTTCTTTATTTATTTATTTTATGTATTTACAATAAATACTTATATTGATTATTTTACTGTGGATCTGTTGATCTACTTAAAATCAGGAAAATGCACCAATACCTTGAATTTCACTTTACTTTGACATAAACTATGAGCTTCTACCTAGCCTCCACTGTTTCAAGGTCCAGGATTAACGTCACATAATTATTTTCTCTTTTCTGGTCTTATTTATATGGTGGACTTTTTATGTAAGTGTAATAGGATATACCAATTACAAGTGTTGTACCAAAAGAAATGCAAACGTGGGCATAACTTTTTTAATAACTGACAGAGGTCATTCAAATTGCACATGTTGGTAGAGTAACTCTTTCTCTATACAAAGGTACTACTCAATATACACTGAAGAGCAATTGAATTAGAGATACTTGTCTAGTAACGTGTAGCACCACCTTTCGTCCTGATGATGGCAGCGATTTGTCTCGGCATGGACTCGACAAGACACCGGAAGCATTGGGAAGCCATACGAATCCACGACCCCTGAACAAGCTCCCACAGTTCACGAAGATTTGATGGACGGGGGTCAGAGCCTCGAACATCTCTCTCGATGGAATCCCAGATGTGCTCGATGGGATTGAGGTCAGGTGATTTAGCTGGCCAAGGAAGCGGGGTCACGTCGGTGGAGTGTTCATCCAACCATTCGGATACAATTCGGGAGTGATGGCACGGTGCATTGTCTTGTTGCTGGATGAGGTCCCCAGTGGGATGTCCACAAATGGGAGCAAATGGTCGTCCAGAATATCCCGGTAATGTTTACCTGTGAGGGACGATGTCACACGTACCAGGGGGTCCCATTTCAGTCCACGTAAACAGTCCTCAGACGAGAATGCTACCCTCACCAGCTTGAAGAGTACCCTGCTGGCAAGAAGGATCCATCGCTTCATGTGGTTTGCGCCGTACTCGTATCCTTCCATCCGCATGTACCAACGTGAATCTTGACTCATCAGTCCAGGCAACATTTTTCCACATGTCTAGGGTCCAGTGGCGATGTTCCCGCGCCCATGCTAATCTTTGCACCCTGTGATGTGCGGTCAGTAGCGGTGCCCTCGTGGGACGATGACTTCTGTACCCCATAGCGAGGAGATGGTTCTGGATGGTGTGGCTGCTCACACGTTTTTGTGCACCAGCGTTAAATTGCCGAGTGATTTCTTGCACTGTGGCTCGTCTATCAGCTGTTACAATGCAAGCTAGCTAACGATGACCCCGCTCACCCACACGCTGTTGTCCACGTCAGTTGGCCCTTGCAGGGATAGTTTTACCAGATTCGATGTACTCACGGTGCACTCTTGACATAGTGGCTCGTGAAAATCCCTGTACCTACACAACTTCCGAGATGGAGTGACCCATTCGTCGGGCCCCGACAGTTTGCCCACGATCAAAGGCGCTTAGATCCTTCGTCTTACCCATACTGCATCTGACTCTTACTAATTCTTGTCGCATCACTCCTAATATTGTCGGATCGCTGCATACGTCATGTCGTTCCCATTTACAAGGCCGCCCACAGCGCCACATTTGCATAATGGCAGCTGTCTCTAATTCAATTGCTCTTCAGTGTAGTCTGTATCACAAACGATGCATTTGCGCCACCATTGAACCCTCTTTGAAAAAATTCAAGTGTGGACTGCTGTACCCACTTCTTCACAGCCACTTTCACCTCGTCTTTGTCATCAAATCGTTGTCCCAGGAGACTGTCCTTCATTGTGCCAAACAGGTGAAAGTCGAAGGGTGCCAGGTCTGGGCTGTACGGTGGATGGGGACCACCGACCAGCCTAATTTGCTGATCGCTTGATTTGTTGCCAAAGATGTGTGTGGTCTCGCATTGTCATGGTGGATGTGTGGATCCTTTTCAGATTCTTGTTCGGTCTCTTCCTCCTTATGGCTACTCTAAGCTTCTTAAGTGTCTCAATGTATTTCTCGCTGGTCACAGTACAGCCACGTTCCAGGATATCAATGAGAATGACACCCCTGTCATTCCTAAAAACAGTCCCCATGACTTTCTGTGCTGATCGCTGGCTCTTGAACTTCTTAGGCCCTGGTGAAGAGTTGTGACACCATTCCATAGATTGATTCTTCATTTTTGGATCATAAAGATATGCCCACATTTCATCCCATCACCAGATCAGAAAAAACATGTCTTCATTGGTTTCAAACGCTTCCAGCAGATCAGAGCAGACTTCCACCCTTCTCTCCTTCAAATCGGGTGTTAACTGTCAAGGTACCCACTTTGCACACACTTTCCAATACTCTAAGTCTTCCACCATCTTCTGTATGGCATTGTAACCACAGTCCAGTTGTGCAACAAGCTCACGGATTGTGACTCGTCTCTCCGCACGAATCAATTCATCCACTCGCAGATGATGGTCTCCTACTACGTGGTTTGTCTTCAATGCTGGTTTCTTCTTCTTTAAACTTCTTCATCTATCTGTGCACATTGCTCTCGTCAATGTCGTCATCACCATAAACATTCTGTAACCTTCTGTGGATGTTGGACAGCCTGCACCCTTCCTTCATCAAGAACTCAATGACGGCACATTGCTTCTGCTTGGAATCCATTATTTACCTGCAATGAAGAAGAAGGATTACTATAGAGGAAGAGTTACTCTACCAACATGTGCAATTTGAATGACCTCTGTCAGTTAATAAAAAAGTTATGTCCACTTTTGCATTACTCTCGGTACAACCCTCATACATATGGAAATGTATTGCCAAAATACACTGCAAGAAATTTTTATCAGATTTTTTTTTAATATCGAAAGGAAAAGATATACCTAGTAATATTTTTTTAAGTTTTAGATGATAAAATGGAATTATATGCGTGCATGTACATGCTGGACATGAAGGAGGGGGGGACTCATGCCACGACACACTAGGGGCCTCAGAGGTTCTTAAAGTGTCCCTGGTGTTAATACCTTAAAAAAGTACTATTTGTTTACTTACATTATGTTTTGATTTGATTCTTTCATTCTTGTTTTGCTTGCACATATTAAATTATTTTTTTAAAAAAAGATGCTAATAATTATTTTCCTCCCCCTTAAGTAACAAGTATCAACTGCACAACAACAAATCCATGCCCAGACAACCAGCAATGTGTGTATACTGGAAGAGATGCTGGCTTCTGTGTGTGTCCACGTGGCTACAGACTTCTAGTGAGTGGTCTCTGCATAGGTAAGTTCATCTAATCATTTTGAATTTCTTTGAAAGTTTCTCTGATTTCATTAAGACTTCCTCCTGTGTATGTGGTGCATATGTGACCACTTGCTGATTGACTAATGAAGCAAAAATGCCACTAGTTATAATTTAACTCATGGTATCTGTTGTGAAAAACCCATACAAATATAAGAAATTTCTCAGCTAAAAATGCTATGTCAGGTTTTTCATGTTTTACAACCCAAGAAAGAATGTTTTTAGGATTTTCTACTGCCCATTTGTGATTTTCCACATATTGCAGATTATTAACTACTTGTTCAGTTCAATACGTGATTGTGTTCATGTTGTTTTCTTCATTTCTACTTGCTTTGAGTGCTTCTACTATAAAAGACTACATTTCTAATCTGAAATGCCCATTCCCTTAAAAATGTTATTATAATTATTCCTTGCATTTTTAAATTTCAGAGTTCAGAATATGAAACATGTTTTCCTGAGTTTCTGGACATCATCAGGACTTCCATGGTGCTTAGAAATTAAGTAGAATAAATAAAACTGCAGAAAAAAAAATTACTATGCATTGTTATTGTAGCATCACTTAAATTTAAATATGTACTTTTTTCATTTAATTCTTAGTCTCAAAATAACTGTCTTCTTTTTAGATATTGATGAATGTGTAGAGAGTGGAATATCTCTGTGCGGACAGAATGCCCGATGTGTCAATACACCTGGTAGTTATGAGTGCCAATGTCCTCAGGGATATGAAGGTGAAGCATATAGTGGAGAATGCAAAGTGCGTGAAGAACCTGGGTGTAAGAGTGACCGAGACTGTCTCTATCATGAGGCATGTGAAGTCAGAAATAGAGTTTGCTATGGTACGTATTTTAAGCTGTAATTTTGATGTTCTTGACTTTTCTTAAGATCGTGTGGTATATTTAGCAGTATCATAACAAAGTTTGTGCATCAAAATGTGGGCCAATTAAACAATTAAACACAGTATTTGTCCAAATCAGATGTAAGATGAAATATTCAGGGTTTCTCTACTATAAATATTAGAATGCAGGTGTTTGTGGTATCTTTCTGTTCTACAAGATTTTTATTTGGTCCTTAACAAAGCCAATTCAAAAATGGAAAACCATTCAAGAAAATTTCATGGTAGTCACCATTAGAAAATCCTCAAACATAATTTTCAGACTTTCCATTGTTTGTTGTGCCACCATAACCCTATTTACAAATACAGTAGCTTGTCAATGAAATTACATAACCCATTGAAAATACAGCTTATAGGTTTTGAAGGTTTATTAACTGAAGTTTTTTCTAATAAAGTGTCATTTATAAGTCTCTTGTTTGAAAAAAGCTATGGAATCTTGTGTCCGTCTTGATTCGTGTAGAACTGTATAAACATTTATTTACGTGATTTACAGTTTAACTCCCTGTATTAAATAAACTGCTCAGAAACTTAAGTGAAAATAAAATAGGGTGCACTTTAGCTCTTTATTTAAATTTCTGAGCTGTTTGTTTAACATATTACTTTTTACATGTAAATGGAATTGTATAAATTGTGTTTCTTTTTTTCATCAAATTTTGTTATTCTTTTAACTTATCTTTACTAATTCATTTAGGGTAACTTACCATTTCATGGTCTTGCTCCCAATTTCACATTTCCAGCACGTGAGTTGTGGTCACAATGTGGCATGTTTCTAGAGGTAGCATGAGGGCTCTTTACTTTTCTCAGCTGAAGTCATTAACTTTATTCTATTGTATTCTTGGTCGTATAGGGTTAGTTTTTTTCTTCTACTTCTAGAGGTGTCATGTAGTAATCCTCAAAAACTTTTTCATTTTCAAACCAAAATGTAGTCACACCAATTATGCTCACTAGACACACTCGTGGTTCTATTTGCATGTCGACATTCAAAAAAACCCTCGGTTTTTCTTCATCATACATACATACTATACATTCATACATTTCATTATACACTATAAACAACCAACAAATGCTCTATACACTCACTATATACATATACAGTTTACATACGACGTTTCTACCTTGGTCAACTACATTGCTGTTTTTTAACCCAACCCTCCACTTGCACACATCTCATGACTTCAGTAAAATGGCTTCGCAAAAGGTGCTCTCCCATGCCACACTCCACCTTCAGCAATATTCCAACCCTAGCACTTTCTGTAGCTACCTGCTACCATCATCAGGGGAGCGGAAACTCTGACCTATACTCACGCTATCCTCAGAGCAAGTGAGTGACTCTCCCAGGGCAATATCAACTCTCGAAGCTTCGTTCTCTTGGCCGCTGTGGCACCCTCTCTTGTTTATTTTAGATTTCAATTTTCTAACTTTTCTATTTTTGTGTTCCATTCTTATTAAATTTTTCCAGTTGTTACCAATTATATTTGGATCAATTATGGTTACATACTGAAGCTCTATTTTTTCAATTAACACAGGTTCTGCAATCCTGAGGTGTCTTTCAGATTTACAACTTTTTATTGTCTTAATCTTGTCAAACTTTGGAAATTCCTGATTAGATTTTTGGTGCTGCCTATGTACAATATTGGAGGATTTGCTGTAATAGGAATTGAGTAAACACCTGCTTTCTCTAATTTGCTGATATTGTCATTATTTTTTAACATCATGTGCTTGATGATACTGAATTTGCTTCCAATTTGAACATCATATTTTTTACATATCTTATTAATTTCTGTTGTGACACCTCTGACATATGGGAAACCATTCACATATTTGATTTGTTTTTAGTTGCAATAGCATTATTATTCATTTTATTTTGTACTTCAATATTCCATTTTTTTATTAATTGTCTAGGATACCCAAAACTATCAGCAATTTTTTTATGTATTCAATTTCCTCCATTACAAACTGATCATTTGCAGAGTGTTTACATGCTCTCTTGATTAAGGTTTTTAAACTATTACATTTTTGAGTAAAAGGGTGTGCTGAATTGAAAGGAATTAATACTGGAACATATGACTTCTTTCGGTACACTCTGTATTGCAAATCCTTTCTGGTTTTTATTATTTGAACATCTAAAAAGGCTATTGCATTTTGTTCTTCAATTTCTACAGTAAGTTCAATTGTTTGGTACAAAGCACTGTAGTTTTTAGCTAATTGTTTCATTTCTTCCTCATTCAACCTTGACAGAATGAAAATACCGTCCACGTATCTACGGTACACCATCAGTTGTTCTTCGATACTGTGCAGTATACTTTCTTCATTGTCATTTATAATAACTTCAGCATACAGAGTTGACAATGATGAACCCATTAAGCCACCTGCATTTTGTTTATATATTTTGTTACCATGTGCAAATACATTATTCTCATACAAAAAGAATAAAACTTTTTGAACTCGTGAATCTGTGTATCATTTAATATTTTGAGAATGAATGTGTAATTTTTTTAATAATAATCTCAATAGCTGCAGGAACAGGACTGCTTGGGTACAAGGCCTTAACATCCATGCTTGCCATGTGAAAATCACTTAATGCAGTCTTTTTAATTTTTTCAATAAATTCATAAGTGTTCTTAACTGTAAATTTAGTCTTCATGAAAATAGGTGCCAGAAAATTATATATGTTTTTTCCAATGTTATTAACGGTGAGTTTTTTTTTTTTTTTTACACAATCAATCTCATAGGTGCATCCTCTTTATGTGTCTTTACCTTAGCAAATATACGTGGCATGCCTGCTCAAATTGGTGGAACTGAGCACTTTATTTCATCGGGTAGTGTACTATGGTTTCTAATGTTGGCCAAAAATTTTATTTGGTTACCAGTTGGATCTCTATGTATCTCAGTACATTTCAAATCAGCTATTGCAGTTGTTATTTTTTGATCATATTCTTCAATGTTAAGTACAATATTTGGCCAGTTTTGTCTGCTTCACAGAATTTGATATTAGGGTCAGCTCTTAGCTCCAATAGTTGTCTTTTTTCATATTTTTTTTTCTTTATATGAAAACTTTTGTTATTTTTTGCATTAAATTCTTTTAAGATTACTCTACACAGTTTATTCTCAACTTCAGTTTTCTCGGAACCATGGATATTTCTGAGAATATCTTCAAGACATGGAATCATTTCTTCCGTTTTTGGAAGTTCCTGTGGAAAGCAAATTTCTTCCCTTTTTGCAACCTTTTTGCCTCTGTGAATAGTTCAAATTCTTATGGGATGAATTTTCAAATACCTTAAATTTGTTTACAGGTTGCAGAGGTAATTTTTGTTCATCAAATAAATTATGTAATTTCTATCTACAGTTGAACAATTGTTATTAGCTTCCTTTTCTGCAATTTCATTAATTTCGATGAAGGTTGTATCTAATATGCGATCTTTCCATGTACCAGTAAATTGATCATACCTTGTGTTGCATATACTCTTCCACAATTCCAAGCCCTGAGCATTAAGTCTAAAAATTTGTTTCGTTTTACCAATAATTTCATTGCTAAGACTTTTTTGCTAACATGCATATAAAATACTATCATCTTTTTTGCTCACAGGTTTATTCTTGATTCACAAATATTTTGGGATAAGTCCAAAGTCCCTGCACGTCACAAGAAACCGCTTCTGAACTTCAAAATTTTTATTTTAATATGCTTAAATTCTGTAATTGCCTTTAATTCTCGCTCCGAAAATAGATTACAAAAATACATCTTGTATACTAAATTGCCCGCAAGAGAGATCACTTGAAGACTAATGCATGTACTTCAAATTGCAAAAACCCCATATATTGGAAACATGTCCAATATCGTAAGGTGTAATTTAAACGTGCAATAATGTAATAATACATTTAGGGTAACTTACCATTTCATGGTCAATTTCACATTTCCAACACGTGAGTTGTGGTCACAATGCCGCGTGTTTCTAGAGGTAGCATGAGGGCTCTTCACTTTTCTCAGCTGAAGTCATTAACTTTATTCTATTTTATTCTTGGTTGTATAGGGTTTTTTTTCCTTCTCCTTCTAGAGGTGTCATGTAGTAATCCTCAAAAACTTTTTCATTTTCAAACCAAGACGTAGTCACACCAGTTATGCTCACTAGCCACACTCGTGGTCCTATTTACATGTTGACGTTAAAAAAAACCCTCTGTTTTAATGTATGATGAAGAAAAACTGACAGTGTTTTTGAATTTTGACATGTAAATAGGACCACAAGTGTGTCTAGTGAGCATAATTGGTGTGACTATGTTTTGGTTTGAAAATGAAAAAGTTTTTGAGGAATACTACAAGACACCTCTAGAAGTAGAAGAAAAAAAACCTATACGACCAAGAATAGGATTAAAGTTAATGACTTCAGCTGAGAAAAGTGAAGAGCCCTCATGCTACCTCTAGAAACATGCCACATTGTGACCACAACTCACGTGCTGGAAATGTGAAATTGAGAGCAAGACCATGAAATGGTAAGTTACCCTAAATGTATTATTACATTATTGTACATTTAAATTAAACCTTATGATATTGGACATGTTTCCAATATATGGGGTTTTTGCAATTATCTTTACTAGTTAAATAAATAAAACTAGCCATTTCTTAGGTGGTTATAGTTTTATACTTTCTTAACTATTTACTTAAGTTTATTGTGGAAATCTTCAGAATTTGGCAATGGAATATACTTCAGATTTTACTTGTCTTCTTCTTTCACACAAACATTTGCATTCTTTTAAATCCTTCAGAATCTTATTAACAATTATTTTCAGATAATCACTTTCTATTACTTTTTTTTTTTGCAATTTTAAGTGCTTGTTATTGAGAATGAATTTGGTGAATGTAACAAACAAGTCATTTTTAATGTACTCCTGGCAGTGTTAATTTTGCAAATTTTGAGTATGGTAATAAGAACTTCTGTTTTATGTTCAACTATTCTTTTTCAAAACACTAAACAGAGAAAATAGGATCTATTTCTCTGAAAAAATGTAACATCTAGAAAGTGATTGCATTGGTTTCTTTTGCACTGATGCTATCTAATTTGTTGAAAGATTCTAAAGTTTCTTATGAACTGTATGTTCTTGAGTTAAATACAATGCAGATGTCATCTATGTAATATACATAAAGAAGAAGAATTTATCAGTTTCTTTATAAGAATTTCCTTTCCAGATATGAAACATAAAACTCTGCAAAATATGGAGGCAAAACGGAATAAATTACAAGTTCTATTCTTTATCTATAGAAAAACCCATTGAACTTTACAGACCTGAAAGGTTTAATAAGAAAAATTCACTTATCAAAATTCTATATTTTGTTAAAAACTTAACTTTAACATTTTTCTTCTTCTTCTTAAAAAAAATCATACTCCTTATAAGAGCTATTTCAAAAAAACTGTGAGAAACATATTTATGTACCTAAACTACATGTTATTGATAATTCATTAATGTTAACTGCTAATAGTTTCTGATTTAATTCTGAGGAATCCATTAGTGATAGTGGGATATAAAGTGTTTCTTGTTTAATCTTGTTATAAGACTTGGTTTGTGAGTTATGAAGCCAAGTAACTCCTTATAAGGCAGAATTATTACAATGCCATGGTATTCCTGTACAATGCCATGGTTAATAATTATTCCCTTCAAGTTAGACAATCTGGCAGGGGTTTTTTTTTTTCTGTGACATGTGTTCTGCTCAGAATTTCCTCAACAAAAAATGCCCTTTATTATATCCCACATTCTCTTAGAATTTTTTTCTAATGACAATACTACAAATACCATTAGAATTACTTTGCTATAAAACACTTTTCTACTCTTGTAGGGGATGTTATACAATTAAAAAATGTGTTCGGTTAAAAAAAAAACTAAAAATATCAATCAATTTCTAAAAGCAATCTAATAAAAGTGATTCAAAACTATTGTAATATAAGAATACACCTATTTCATACCATATGTCTTATTCCTGTTCATTTCATAATAAAGTTTTTACATTATGAAAACATGTTTACTTTAACTTTTTTTGCATACCGTTCAGCTATCCATGTTTTAAATTATTATTAAAATATGTATGCATTCATGCTTTGAAAGAATTGAAAGCTTTCAGCATATATCATTTCAACTGTGTTATGACAAAAACATGGTACAACACCATATTAATAAACACATACGTTGTGTAAAATTTTCTTATTTTTTTTGTTGGGTTTTTTTTTCTATTTTGTTTTTGGTGTTTGATGTGGAGATTAGGTTCTTGTCACTAGGGATTTCATTATTTTTTCCACCCCTGTATTTACTTGTTGACTCTCATTTTTTTGCAAAACATGTCCTTTCCCCATGGTTAGAAAAAGGTTTATTCTCTTCCTTTCCCCATGTAATTTGCTTAAACTTACAAAGAGAATTGAAACTAGAACTGTTTACTCTAAATCTGTAAGGTTCTGGTGTTTGTTATTAGATACTCTGAGAAACAGAAATACCATGGCATTGTAATAATTATGAATTAGTTTTCAGTTATAAAGTTTTTTCATTATCATGTCATTTGACATTTATGGTGAAGTAGGTCTTTTATATATCATGGGTTGCCTTCAAAAATTTGTCAGAGCCAGGGCCTGATTTCTACATGTGCACAGAGCCTCAGAATTTGGGGGCCTTTGAACTACCTTGAAAAAAATAATATAGATTTTCAGAACCAAAATATACAGAGTGATCGTATAGTTCTCAAACCCTGAATTTAAAAAATTATTGCGTATGCTGTAAGCAAAAGTTCAACCAATTGATGTGGCAACACGAGTCAGCAACTCGTCGAGATCAAATACTGCGCTTGTCGAATGCCTGAAGAAAATTGGCAGAGTGCCAGAAATGAATAACTGGTTCTATGTGTGCTACAAAGTTTGCCCACTTTAGCGGCACCATTTGCACAGAGGCATGAGTTTGACAAAAAACCAGAGAATTAGTTTACTTGAAGCTTATTTGCAAATGCAGTCTTATAAACAGTGTATAGAAGAGTTCAGGAAAATATTTCTGCAGCATACTGTGGTAAGTAAATCAACAATACACAGTTTACTCATACAATTTCAGAAAACTGGAAGTGGTGATGATGTGCCTAGAAATGGCTGGCTAAGTGTGTTAACGCCGGAAGTGATAAACGATGTTAAAAAACGTTTGCAACAATCACGTACAAAATTGCTTCATCTCTTATCTCAGCAAGTGAAACTTTCTTACGGCTCAGTACAGAAAGCAACTAAAAGATTGCAGCTTCATGCATACAAAGTAAAAGTTGTCCAAGAACTGAAGGCACCTGATACGCATAAGCGCCTGCTGTATTGTCGTTGGTTTCATAAATTTACTCGATACAACAAGGACTTATTGAACAATGTTTTCTTTTCAGAATAATGTTTGTTTGTTTTTTCCTGTGGGGATATTTAAAGGACTGTGTTTATGCAAACAATCCGCATGACCTGCAGTCCTTAAAAACAAACATTATTCAGGCTATAGCGGAAATCACACCATCTATGCTGAAGCGTGTTACTAAAAACATGCGCAGCCAATTGAATATTTGCTTCCAGTAACACAGAGGTCATTTCCAGCACCTTCTTTAGGTCAACATCAGTTGCTCAAAAGTCGACTTCATCAGTTGGTTACATAGAGAATACCAGTATAAGTAAATTGGTACTTTAATTTATTTCAGTTGCTTTATTGTGAATATTTTAAAGTTTGGAGTAGTTGTAATTATTTGTTACTAATTTGATTTCATTCTTCTTAGATGTGTGCACCAGAGGTCTTCCATGTGGGCAAAATGCTATCTGTAGAGGAGAAAATCACCAACCTTCTTGTTCATGTCCTCCTCACTATCGAGGAAATCCAAAAGTTCGTTGTGACTATGGTATGTACCATGTGATGGCCTTTATATTAATTATGAAGTAAATGTCATTTACAAATTCTTAAGATTACCGCATGACCTCATGCATTAAAACTTCACTTTGCATTGCAACAAAGATGTTGCAGTGATACTGTTTTGTTTGTGGAAAATTCCAGTGGATCAGGAATTATGAGCACTTTTATTGACATTTTTAAAAGAAACCAATTTCCAGTCATAAATTGTATGATGCTGTCTTACAAATTTATTGTAGTTAAACATCTACAATTTGATTAGCCATCCATATATGTTGGGTTGCTGCTGTAGATCCTCCTCCTGCACTTTTTTCTGTCTTGCATCAACTTGCTCTTCAATTTCTTCTCCATGTGATTGTTGACATAGCCCTTCAATCTCACTCAGCTGTTTTTCTAGCAGATTGCCCATGTATCTCCATGTTCATAACTCTATGTTATATGCATTCCTTGTCTTTTCTCAAAACATGAACATACCAGCTTAATCTTGCCTTTTTTGGGGGTGGGATGCTTTCTTTATAAACTTTGTCTCATTAACTATTGCCCTTATTCTACTGATAGGCTAATGATGCAGAAAATGTAGCCTTTTCTAGGCATTTGTCTTCCTCACTTTCATGTCATGCAATCTGTTCTTATGAAAGGCACCCTGATTAACAAGTATTAGTGATACAACTATAACATTGGGATATGAGAAAATGCAATCCCCCACTCTACCTGGGAGTAAGAAAACCAGTCCATTTTTAGCTGGTTTCAAATCCAGACAAAGAAAGGGCATCCAGTCATGAAAATTTTGCTAGAACTATATATGTAATGAGGATTAACAGCATTACACAGTTTGTCTTTTTTTATGAAGAACTGTATAGTCATGCACATGATGTTAGGTAACTAATATAAAACCCCAACCATCCCATAAGATTTCTCTTCTTAAATAAACATTAATTTGAAATGAATACTTAAAAATGTATAAATGGTTCTGGGAGTAAGATAAAGGATGTTGTGGGTTCAGTTTTTTTAGTGGAGTACATACTTGATGATGAGCATTCTTTTGAACAGTGAAATTTATAAATAGTAGTCTATATTGGATGAACTATGCTGAACAAGTAACATCATGAGTAATATATGGCTAAACATATTTCTGTATCGTGCTGGGTTCAATGACATGCATTACCTACACTTCTATCATGAGGAAACACTGCTTGACATTTCTTAGTTGCATTGTGAATCAGTTTATCAGTGTCGGTTTGTGTGATGCTAACTAAGATCAGGTGCAGTGTTACAAACATCTACCAACAGTTCCACTGGGTTTGAGAAAGGAGTTACTGGAATCTTTGGACCAGTACTGTCATAAAACTCTTGGATCTGAGACAAATTATAGTCAAGCCTGGTTCCCAAACATTTTCTCTTGGAGACTAATAAAATTTCCAGGAGGAGGCTAAGCATAAAGTTTCATTATGGCTAACTACTGTTACTCATGATATTATTTCTCCATAGGGAAATTGCAAGCTTCCGACCGCACTTTGCCCTCCCTTGAAGGTATGCCTGAAAGAAACACTACTTATAGCTCAGATCCCTATCCCAATGATTACCCTCATCTCATCACATTTTCAAAAAAAAAAAAAAATGCATTTTTTTTTCCAGTTTTAAATGTCACCCAGTTTCTGTTTTAAACATAATGCCACTGCAGTGTAATAAAGGATATTTGTCTTTTTCAGTTCAAGTGTGTGGCGTGGATTATACTTGCCCTGGAAATTTGATCTGCTTAAACACCAAAGAGTGTGGATGTCCATCTCAGTATGAGAGAGTTGGAGATTATTGCTTAAGTAAGCCCTATTTGAATTAGTTATTTTATATTGTCATAGAAGGTTCTTGAAAATGAACTGAATATTCTAATTTAATATTGTTCCAGCATAATAAGTTATCATTCCCAGGTTTGTATTAAGATAAATGCTTTTTTTATTAATGACATTTGTCAGAAAAAATGACATATTAAAAATATTAATATGACATATAGTATTGTTATCTCAATACAATGATGTGTCAGATTATTTGAAGAGCTATAGGGGGAAAAAGTAGTTTTAATTTAATCAGTCTGGATTAAGTTCTACTGTTAAAGTTGTTTAGGGATTGAATCCAAAAATGTTAGAGATCTGAATTTCAAAACATAATTCATGTAAAACACTTGTTAGTTCTCAGTTTTATTTCCAAATAACTGTTGATTTTGACAAAAAAAAATGTGTATTCTGGCTTCAGGAAAATTACACTAAGTGAATGTACTTTCCAAACAAAAATTATATAAGTTTTTTTCTTTGTAAAAATTAATTTTGAATTTCAATAGGAAAAAAAAAGTTGAAGGATAGAAAAAGTAAAAAGAAATAGCTACACAGATGCAAAATTCCCTGTCTTTATTGGCAAAATCCAGATTTTCTGTCTAATTTCTTAATCTTTTAATTGTTTAGAAATTCTTATCAAGAATCTTAAAAATAAATGCTCATTTTTTCACAATTTTATGGGATTTTTTCAAAAGGAAGGAAGCAGAAGATATTTTCCTTAAACAAGTACAAAAGTATAATGTTCCAAACTCTCATTTTCTGAGATTTCTAGCAAATTTTGTAATATACAACATTCAGATTTAGCAGGGAAAACAACAGATTTTCCTTTTTTGTATTTTTAATCACCTTTATGGTGAACATTTTGTGGATTTACACCCCATATTTTAGATTTCATGGTTTTTGAATGGAGTTGCATAATTTTGAATGCCAAACATTTGGAATCATTCCCTACAGAAAATGCAATTTCTGGTAGTTGAAAGGTTATGGTGTTATTTCACATGCAAATTGTTTAAAATAACTTTATTTTGATTGAAAAACATTGTTTTTTGGTGTCAAGAAAGCTGAAGTACTATTTAAATTCAGATAATTAAGAATCAGTTCATTACGACCAGAAAATGCAGTTTCTGGAATCAGGGAGGTTACATTAGATGAATGGGCTTTCTAGCAGCAGAAAGATCAACTGGCAGATTAACATTTTGCCACCCTTAAGCCTTGAAATAATAGCTACCCCATATAACTTTTTTTGTCATTGTTGTTGTTTTTAGTTTTTAAACAAATTCATTTAAATTCAAATGAATTTTATACTTAATATAATGAAAAACATCTACAAGTTTTATTACAAATTGTAGAGAAATAAAAATACCAAACCTCACCATTTAATTAGGCTTTAATTAACAAAAAGAAATACGGCTGTCATGTTAACCATATATGTTTCACTTCCTCGCTAATTCAAACGGAGATCACACAATTAACATACTCACAGCGGATGTAAACAATGACGACTGCTGCCAACTCCTGATACGTTAATATTAGAATACAATACCACAATATCACATAAATAATATAAGAAGTACATCAAATATATATTTTTTATTTCATATAAATACAATAAAATTAGTTAACTTTTTAATGGGATTTATCTAGGTTAAGTCTCAAATTTCTGCAAATTTTCGGAGAAAACTCCTCTTCTTCGTCAGGCAGTCATTCGTTCAATCTCCGTCACTTTCTTCGGTTACAGTTAACTTTGATGGTTATGGCGATTCTGCAAGATATATTGCCAGATGTTAGGCAGCGAAAATCCATTACAGTCATTAATGATGAAGTTCTGGTATTTTCCAATTTCAAGTCCCTCTTTCAATTTACGCTTCAGGAAGTTGGATTGATGTCCAATGACAGTTAAAGAGTCCCAGTCCATGTGGTGTCCTGTTTTATCTAACGTGCCTGTCTAATCCTGTCTTGTTTGAACAATTTTTTATTGCTGCCTTGTGCTCCGCGTCGCAAGTTTTCAGCCTACGACCTGTTTCACCTATGTAGTATTTTCCACAGCTACAAGTTACTTTATAAATTACTCCTTGCAGTTTTAACAAGTTTTCTTCTTGCAAAGTTCAAAATGCTGTAAAAGCTATTGACTTAATTTACGTGGTATCTCCTTATTTACCACCGTTAAGTAATCTACTTAAAAAGGAATGTAAAGAAAATAATATAAATCTGGCAGAGACTGTCATAGATAATGGCAAACTATTGACTTACAACAATAAAACATCATTACTTGACAAATCAGGTGTATATATGATACCAATAATTAGAGTCAATAACAATCCTGATCGTATATATATATTGGTAGTACCAAAAGACGTTTTCATACAAGATTACAGGAGCACATGCATAACTGGAAAATGAAAGACTGCATAACATCACTGATACAATATTGTTTAGATCATGATGTACAGCCAAATTGGGAAAATGCATAGATCATCACATCACACAAAACACATAAGCAGATTATTAATGCAGAGGCTTTGGATATTGAAAAATTTAAAACAAAAAGTTGCAATAAGAGATTCCATATGCATGGAAACATCTGCTCAAAAATGAAAATACTAAAGCTTTGAAAAGTAAAAAGAAAACAACGAAAGAAGATGAATAATCAATATGAACTTTAGGGGATAAATACTACAATAGATGGCATTGCTAATGGACGCAGGAGTGGCAGAAGCAAACAGATGCAGCGACTGTGATGTATTGTGCGCATAGAATGGCTGATGGTGTGTCAGTACTGAATCATTGAGCTTCAAAGACCTTGAAATCAGAACGCCATATACTCCATTGATAATGACATGGTCTAATGTCGAAACTGGTATGGATTGAGGTGGTGCAGTTGGATAGGGATTTTGTTTCCAGTCTTTTATAATTCAGGTTTTAATTCGTTTTATAGGTCCTCTTTTAAATTTAATTTTAACAAGATTTTGTATAGTTGAAAATTGGATATTTCGTTCTTGGTGTACATTTCTTTTTAATTCAAAATGTTTTTATTGTGCACAACTCATTAACTACTGGTCATTTTAACAAAGGATTTTATTATCGAAGTCAGAGCAAAGAACTGAGCAATATTATTAATCTGCCCAGGATAAACAGAACTTCCATTGGTGAAATGGATGAGTCAAAACTTTTTATCTATTACAACAATGTGTAGCCTCAATACGTCCTTGTCCAACGACCACTAAGTTAATAATATAACGTGTGTAACAGTAGATACCCCTACATATAGTATGTAGTACATATGATAATAAAGTTTTCTTCTTTTTGAATCAAGCTAGGGCAAAAAATTTTAAGCTTTTTGTCAAACTTGGAGCTAATCTTATACCATATTTACTGCTAATTCTCTTTAAAGATTCAAACAAACCCTTTTGATACGTAACTTTTCTTGTGAACTTAAACTTCTGCGTGCATGAATTTTTCTGTTTATCCCGTGTGAGTAATTTATCTATTTCCTTTTTTGGGTAGTTATTTTCTGTTAGCATTACTTTCAGGTCATCCATGTGGGCTTTTTTTCATGTCTTCTGAGGAGACTAAATTATTTATTTTTTCTAAAAATTGGTTAGCAACATTTCTCTTTATTGAGTAAGGATGAGAGGAGTAATCCAGAACTTTATTTGTATCTAAAGGTTTTTTGTTGAGACTTTACCTAGATAAATCCCATAAAAAAGTTAACTAGTTTTATTGTAGTAATCTAGGAAGCCACATAACAAAGATGAGTTTGATTTACATTAAAATGTTGTGCAAAACTGCTGTAATTTCAAAAATGCTTCTATTATAATTTAAGTAACTGGTCTGCAAATCTGTTACCCTAGTCCTTGTCCTTGGTGCTTATATACTACTGGTAAGATTATATCATTATTTGGACAAAATTTCTGGTGGTAAGAAATATTGCAGTTGTAATTAATAAATAGGAACTGTACACCAACTATAGTCAAAATAGTATAACTATACTAATGATCATAATTTCTTGGCGTAGAACACAAATCAGTTTCCAAGCTTTTGCAGAACAACCAGATGGCTTTTACAAGGAAAGTAGACAGCAAACTGTCGTATTGCAATTTTTTGTCCAGTATCAAAAATATGATTTTTTTTAAATGACGGTTAATGACATATCATGCTTTCATATCATGGAAAGTGCTTTGGAAACCTTATAAAAAAACTAGCTTTTTGCTGTTGGTAAATCAAATTAGAATGCCAAAATTTACCAACTAGAATCATTTGCTTTTAAAACAGTTTGCCACTATTTTTAATGTATTACTGGAAAGAAAAACCTGTTCTCATTAAAGCTTGGAATTTTTCATAATAGAGTTATTCATAGATTTTGATTGTTTTTTACTCACTTCTAGATTTTAACAACGTTTACCATAGCTTCAGTGCTGAAACAAACTTCAGACTAGATGTGATTTCCATCTGCCATTTCTAGTAATGTTCATCCGAACTGTTTTCCTTTTTCCCAGAGATATTTTTGCTATTTAGAGCCAGTCTTACATTTTCAAATTTTAATTCAAAGTTTTAAGATGTACCTAAAAAAATTTAGACATTCAGTTTTTAAAGGCATTTTGATGTATTACTAGTACTTCCATAAAATTTTTGTTCTCACAAATGCAAACTGATAAAAATCTCCTATTTCACATACATAATAATGTAATTTGTAAAAACAGTACAAAGTAACTCCCTATTTAATGAAAATTAATTCTTCTGCAATCACATTTCTGGGAATTTTTTTATACATAACATTTTTTTCAGCTTTTAAGTGAAATGACAAAAACTATATTTAGCTTAAAATAATTTAAAAAAGATCAGCAAACTGTAGCAAATATGTAGAATAATGTGTTAATTCTTGTGTGCATTTAGAATTTTATGGTGTCATTTAAATAAATAATTTAGGCTTTAGGTGTAATGATATACTCTTACCTAAAAGTTTTTTTAATGTTGTTTGCATGTATCTTTCATGAATCCCTGTTGAAGCTAGTCATTATTTTTTTTTCTTTGGCTGTGTGTTTCCTGTCACAAACACTTGTAGCAGATGAGAGGAATTGGGGATTAGCATTTGATGAGAGTACACGAGGCTAGATCGAGAAAAAGATATGAGTTAACTTGAAGTATGAAAGACATAAAATGCTAATGGTACTATAAGGTATTTGGATAAAGGTATATATACACTATATTGACAAAAGTCACTGGATACCTAGAAGAGAAACACAACATAGCATTTATTGACATACATTAGTATGGTGTCTGTCCACCTTTGGCCTTAATGCATGCACTGTCCCTGAGACATGCTTTTGACAAAGTTTTGGAACACAGTGATAGGTATGTGCTTCCATTTAGTGCATAATGCTGCCACTAACTGTTGCTTAGTAGTAGGCCTTGGTTCCAACTTCTTATGTGGCACTCTAATTCATCTCATAGGTGCTCTATGGGATTAAGATGAAGGCTCTGTGCTGGCCAGTCCACACATGATTCAGAATTATTGTCAAACCATGCTGTAACAGTCCTTGCTTTATGGCTCGGTGCATTATCCTGCTGGTACCAACAAGGCTTGGTTCCATAGTATTGCCACAGAGTTGGTAGGGCATAATTGTCCAGAATATCAAGGTAGACTTGCTGGTTAACAGGTTTGTCCACGATAACCAATGGGCCGGGACCATACCACGAAAAACACCCCCACACGAGTACACTGCCAGCTCCAAACTTGACCGTAGGAACAGTACACTGTGGTAAATAGCATTCCCCTCGCTGCCGCCATACTCACGTATGGCCATCAGACTGATGGATCGTGTATCTGGATTCATCAGTCCATAGGACCCGTTTATAGTGATCTACGCTCCACGATAAATGTTCTTTACATCATGCTAAATGACGACTAGCATTCTGAGTGAAGATGAAAGGCTTATGAGCAGCTGTACGACCACGGTAACCCATGGAATGATGTTCTCTGCGAATGGTACGTGTACATTTCGAGGTTCCAGCATTTTCACTCACCTGTACACTAAGGTCTTGTGTAGTAAGTACTCCGTCGATTAGCTGTAACGACTCTCCTAAGGCTTTGAAATCCTCTATCACTGATTTTCTTTGGTTTGCTGGTACGTTTTGCTGCTTCAGACATGCCATGTGTCTTCCACTTATTCAGTACTTCCAAAACAGTTGACTTGGGTATGTTTAAACGCCTCTCAGTTGCTCTTATGGACAACCCACTAATATAACACCCAACAATCTTTCCTTTCTCAAAGTCAGTTCTCTCCCGCCACATTTTCGCTCAACCTCACAGTGTGATATGATCGTGGTCAGCTGCAGGCTTGTTTTTATACCATTTGCAGCTGTACTGCGCATCTTAACAATGCAGCGAATCTGTTCATTTGCTTTTGAAGGGGTGTCCAGTGACTTTTGTCAATATAGTGTATATTGCATTATTTGTTACTAATCGTTACACACATATGTGTACGCACCTCTTTTTTAACTTCTCTGTCTGCCTGAGTCTGATTAATAACATCTGACTTTATATATAACTCAAACTATGATATATCTGTGTAATTATTATACATTTTTACTGTTAACTGCTCATTCAGTTTTGATGTAAATTCTATGCTAATGTGAGTAAATTCTATGCTAATGAGAGTCACAGAAACAGAGCATTAAGATACTCTATATTTTATGATGCTGCAGTGATATTATGGTCTTACATTTTTCATATTACATGTTGCCATCATGAACCCTACCTTTTCTTTAACTTAAGACTGACTCCTGAGGATTGTGTTACATTTACTTCTGCTGTTATTTAATGTGTGTCATCTTTGAATTCAACAAAATTTCCATTATCCGTCTTTAATAAGTAAAACCACAATAGTTTGAATTAACTAAATTCATGCCAGTGTTTTGGAGTTTCTACTGTTGCTTCCATAGTCTTGATACCATGTCTAGGTACTATGAAAGCTACTGTTATACCAAACGTGTTCTGGGTTTTTTGAAGTGTGGTTAATTTATAGAATAATGTAATCTGAACGACAATAAATACTGCAATGCATGGTAATTTGACTTGCACTGGGTTTTTTTTATTTTGTCTCTTACATTTATTGAAGTTATTTGAAGAATAAAAAAATATGGCCAAATGTAATTTTAGGATAAATGGACATGTTAGGTAAACTAGATGTACCCAAATAATAAATGAAGACATAATGTCAGAAATGTTTTATTTTTCTCAAATATGGAAAAGAAACTAGAAAACTAAAAATGTGATAAAAAAATTGAAGTGAAACTGAATATTAAACAGGGGTTATATATTTTTTAGATCATGTGTAAGATTTGAGATGAAGAATAAAGTTGAAGTAATATGTATGAATGATGTCAAATAGGTTTGATGTTATCTTACATATAAGAAAATAGTGCATTTATATACACTGACAGAAAAAAAAATCCCAACACCACGAAAAAATAGTTGTAGATGAATGAAATGGCGGCAATACATTTGTATTGGTAACATATTTAATCGATTAAGGTTTCAAGATCACAGCTTAATGTAAGCGCGAGAAGAGCCATTTTAAATGTGAAATGCTGGTACATTAATAAACGGTGTAACCGCCAGAATGTTGAATGCAAGCACGCAAACGTTCATGCATTGTGCCGTACAGGTGCTGGATGTCAGTTTGTGGGATGGAGTTCCATGCCTGTTGCACTTGGTCGGTCAATACAGGGACGGTTAATGCTGGTTGGGGGTGACGCTGGAGTTATCGTCCCATATGTGCTCGATTGGAGAAAGATCTGGTGATCTAGCAGGCCACGGCAACATGTCAACACTCTGTAGAGCATGTTGGGTTACAACAGCGGTATGCAGGCGAGCGTTATCCTATTGGAAAACACCCCCGGAATGCTGTTCATGAATGGCAGCACAACAGGTAGAATCACCAGAACGACGTACAACTGTGCCGTCAGGGTGCGTGGGATAACCACGAGAGTGCTCCTGCTGTCATAGGAAATTGCTCCCCAGAGCATAACTCCAGGTGTAGGTCCAGTGTATCTCGGTCGCAGACAGGTTGGTTGCAGGCGCTCACCTGGCCTCCTCCTAACCAACACACGGCCATCACTGGCACCCAGGCAGAACCGGCTTTCATCTGAAAACACAACAGATCTCCACTCCGTCCTCCAATGAACTCTAGCTTGACACCACTGACGTCGCAAACGGCAGCGATTTGGAGTAAGTGTAATGCACGCTACAGGGCGTCTGGCTCGGAGCTGTCCTTCAAGTAACCGATTTGTAACAGTTCGTTGTGTCACTGTGGTGACAACTGCAGCTCGAATTTCTGCTGCAGATGCGGTACGAAGCGCCGCGGCCATACGCCGTACACGGTGGTCTTCCCTCTCAGTAGTGCCACATAGCCAGCTGGAACCCGGTCTTCTTGAGGCAGTACCTTTCCTTGACCACCGCTGCCAACAATCATGCACAGTGGCTACATTCCTGCCAAGTCGTTCTGCAATATTGCGGAAAGAAAATCCACCTTCTCGTAGCCCTATTACACGACCTCGTTCAAACTCCGTGAGCTATTGATAATGGCTTCTTCATCTTCTTAAAGGCATTCTTGACTAACATGAACACACTACGTCGAATCTCAACGATAACTAACGCTCACAAACTTTACAGCGCATATTTACAGCAAACCTGCTTTGCATGTTCCGAGGGCGCTACTAGCGCCACACGTATGCGCTGAGCGTGAAATTTGCATAGACGTCATCTTACAGATGTACTCTCACCGCCTACCAACTGTCATTTATCTAATACAACCCCTTCTTGGTGTTGGGATTTTTTTTTTTTCCGTCAGTGTATGTTCATGTATGCATAACTGAAACTCACTGAAAGCATTTATGAATCAATTTCCTTTTCATGGGATTAACCAATTATTATGATGTTTTTGTAGTTACAAGCCGTAACTGTACCACTACAAACCCATGTCCAACAAATGAAGAATGTCTATATACTGGAATCCAACAAGGGTTTTGTGTGTGTCCACGTGGCTATGAACTCATGGATAATGGATTATGCAGAGGTAGGACTGTTCCATTGGTTTTAATAATGATAATGTATGACATCATACTTTGATTTGCAAGTTTTTAGGATGTAGTATTTAGGATACTGTGTTATGACTCATTTGTTCTTTCATGTTATTACTTGGCATTTCATGACTTTTGTAGTTTAAAATATCAGCACCAAATATAATCTATACTTTCTAAAATTATTGAATATTATATATTGTATTGATTATGGCATGTTAAAAGTTTCAGAAATACTGTTATTGGTATTTTTCATTTTGAAAGTTTCATAAAAAAAAAACTTCAATACTTTTGTAAAGGTTTTCTGCTATGTGTGCCCAAACACAAAACAACTCTCAGTAAAGGAAAATCTCTAATTTCCCTCAATAAAAAAAAATCTCTAATTTTTTGGGATGTTATAGAACTTCAAAATCTATGAAATATTTATTGTATTTAATGAAATTCCTCTAATCATTTGTTTTACTTTGTAATGTAGATATTGATGAGTGTAGAAATGAGCCATGTGCACCTAACGCAAGATGCACCAACCTGCAAGGAAGTTATCGCTGTTATTGTCCACCTGAATATATTGGAGATCCTATTATCAAAGGATGTAAGTACTTGTACTGATGTTTTACTTGATCTGTTTTACATTCTTTTCTGTTGTCACACACAAGCTGCTTGATTTGCTCATAAAATTGTCATGTTTTGTGTGAAAATATTTGTAATGATAATTATTGATTTCCATACCTGACATAATTTTATTTGATAATAATTGGTGACATGGCTATCCTAGACTTTCATGCATTACAACTATTTCAAAATCATGGGGTTTTATTAAGGAATAAAGGAGATTTTTTAAGTCAAATTTTTGGGTAGTACCCCTACCCTTCCTCAGGACTACAGCTGTAGTAGGTGTTGCCATTCATGAGGTGAATTCCAACCTTTCAAATCATTTAATTCCAGTGTTTCTGACAATTTTCTTTTGAAAAGTGCTGTTAATGTGTCAGAACATCTACTGGGTCCCAAAGCACTTTATGTTCTATATTTTGAATGTCTGTCCAAGCCTGATTTGTTTGTCATATTTTTAATTGCACAGCTTTATACTCTCTCTCTCTGTCTGTCTGTCTGTCTCTGCCAATCTGGTTTTCAGTTGTCTGCCTGTTTCATCCATATAGCTAAGACCACACTTGTAGACTACATCTTTCTATGATGTATTATTTTTGCTTTAATTTTAGAAGGTATTTACAAATTTTATTTTGTAATCCTGGAGGCAGTCTGATTAGAAACTTCTCACTAATTCTCTGAAGTTTTTCAAGCAGTCCTTTATGGTAAGTAATTTTTCTAGTTAACTGAAATTTAGTTTTTGCCTTCTTATTCTTTTATTTTTTTGACTAGTACAGAGGGGTAATTATTATCTTCTAAAACTATTTGTAATTCCTCCTTAAATTGAAACGTGTTGATATAAGAAACCTACCAACAATAATAACATACCATGGAATTAACTTTTTATGGGTCTTATAGAGGTTATTATTCAAAAAAGTTGGTGGTCAAATTTTCGAACTAAAGCCTAGTTCGTCATCAGGACTACGTCACTGGAGTAGTTGCTGCCACTCAGTTGGAAGTGTCCAACCGCAATTATTGTTAATTGTGGTACTTCTTCTTCTTGCTATTTCGATCCCTTCTTCCAGTTTCCTCTTTACTAAGTTTGACTGGTGGGCGATTATTCTTACTGAGTCCCAATTTATGGAGTGTCCACTTGCTTGTACATGTCTGTCTAGCCTTGTTTTGTTACTTATGTTCCTAATAGCTGCTTGGTGCTCTTTCATTTGGACTTTAATACTTCTCGCTGTTTCTCCTATATAGCTGAGTCCACAGTTACAGTCCATGCAATATATTACTCCTTCTTGCAATTGGATGTCCACTTCTTTCTGCTTTATAGCTGGCAGGAATTTCTTTAATTTGTTATTTAGATCTGGAGCAAGCCTGATATTATATTTTGCTCTGCTCCTTTTCAGTTTTTAGAAAATTCCCTTGTGGTACGTAGTTTTGCTGGTGAATTTGAAGTTTTTTATTTCCTGCTTCTATTTTGGCACTTGCCTAAATAGTTTCTCAACATATGGGGAGGGATAATTGTTTTCTGCCAATATTTCTTTTAATTCTTCTCTGTGAAGATCTTTTTGAGTATCTGAAGAGTTCAATTTTTTCCAAAAATTGTCTCACCATATTCGATTTAATATAGTCAGGGTGGAATGAGCAGAAGTCTGACATCTTCCCTGTGTTAGTGGGTTTTCTAAAAAGCTGAGTGAATATTCTCCTCTTTCTTGAGGTCAAGGTTAAATCAAGGAAATTGATGCCTTGGTCTTTTTCCAGTTCTAGGATGTACTGCAAGGTATTTTGTAGCGAGTTAAATTCTGCCAGAATCTGAGAGGGTAGAGATTGGTCCACATTATCTACAATAAATAGGACATCATCCATGTATCTTACTTAGAGAGCAAATATTGTGGGTTGTACAAGGATTTTTGCCTCTAGTTTGCTCTCTATGTAAGATTCAGAACGCATAAATTGGGACTTAGTAAGAATAATCGCCCACCAGTCAAACTTAGTAAAGAGGAAACTGGAAGAAGGGATCGAAATAGCAAGAAGAAGAAGTACCACAATTAACAATAACTGCGGTTGGACACTTCCAACTGAGTGGCAGCAACTACTCCAGTGACATAGTCCTGATGACGAACTAGGCTTTAGTTCGAAAATTTGACCACCAACTTTTTTGAATAATAACCTCTATAAGACCCGTAAAAAGTTAATTCCACAGTACAATATGAATAGAGGTGCCATAAATTCATTTACAACTCGGAATAATAACATGTTAGACTATCAGTCAAATCATTCGAATTGTGTAAAAACAAACGTGGCCACTCAATTTTTGGAGAAAATAAGTGTTCTAAATTCTTCCAAAACTTTAAAAAATTCTCAAGTGGAGGAATTAAAAAAGTTTTGGTAGATAATAAGTACCCTTCCTATTAGTCAATGAAATTATCAATAAATAAAAAAAGAATTGGAAGTCAAAAACTAAATTTCAGTTAACTAGGGAAATTACTTAGCATAAAGGACTGTTTGAAGAACTTCAGAGGATTAGTGAGAAGTTTCTAATCAGACTGGCTCCAGGATTAGAAAATTAAAATTAGTGACTACCTTCCAAAATTAAAGCAAAAAGAAGAAAACATCCTTTTACAGGAAGTTGTAGTCTACAACATAAAATGTGAGTGTGGTCTCAGCTATGTGGGAGAAACTGGCAGACTGCTTGAAACCAGATTGACAGACAGAGAGAGAGGACTTAAAGCTGCAATTAAAAATATGACAAACAAAACAGGTTTTGACAGGCATGTTCAAAATACAGGACATAAAGTGCTTTGGGGCACTGAAGAAGTTCTGACACATCAACAGCACTTTTTCAAAAGAAAATTGTCAGAAGGAATAGAAATACAGAGAAGAGGTACATCAAATGATTTTAAAGGTTGGAATTTCACCTCATGAATGGCAACACCTACCATAGCCTGTAGTCCTGAGGAAGGGAAGGGGTACTACCAGAAAAAATGACTTAAAAATTTCCTTTATTCCTTTGTAAAAACCCATAATTTTGAAACAATTGTTATAATTTTATAGTTGGAACTATACACATTCATTTTTCATACATTCACATTTTATATAAAAAAGGGAATATTTATGAATAAGTAAAAAATTATGAACTTTCAAAGGTGTTTTTGTTTGTGGAGCTGCTGATATCTTACCTGGATGCTAACATGTAGGGAACTGCTAGTATCTGACCTGGACCTCTGCTTGAATGGAATGATCTCTGCTATGAAGGAGTAGGCACCTTTACTAGCATCATCTGAAAATTTATTCTGGTTTCTACATAATAGGCTTCAATTGCCTAGAAATGCAGTGTCTTGGGTGGTATGATGGTAGCATGCTCAGAATGAAATCTTGAGAAGGTTCGATTCCCACTTTGACACAGAGCAATATTCCAAACTTTCCCAGGAGTGTCTATATGTTTGACAGTTAATTCCTGCTTCTCTGGACTACATGAAATACTGTGTTTATATTATTTTTTCACATGGTTACTTTGCAAGCATGGTGTGTGTGATAGATAGTTCAGATGATGGGCAAATATTTTCAGCTGTGCTTTCGTTACTTGAATGCAAATTTGTTGATAAATCACATCTTTCTCTATAAAGTATTAAAGGCTTTCTTTTTGAGGTCTCTCACTTTCATGGGTTACAATAGAGCATTGACACAAATGACAGCAATTTTAAGTGCCCCTTTCCATCTACTCTTTCTCACCTTCTTTATAATAAAGTATAAAAATTTCCATTTCATATGCAACAAAAAGTCAAATTCTGTTCATGTCATCATAATTGTATATTATTGAAGAGTTTACACCATTTATAAACTAAGCACTTTTTTTTTAATGGCGTAAAACTAATACACAATTTAAGCCAAGCTTTCGCACTCCACCAGGAAAAGATATTTTGAAGCTGTGCCTTAAAACCAAATGCCTGGTTCAGATATATGGATGACATCTTTGTTGTATGGCAACATGGAGAGCAAAGCTTAAAGAAGTTCCACGAGGAAATAAACTCCTTCCACCAGTCTATCGATTTTACATATGAGAAGGAAAACAACGGAACCTTGCACTTCTTAGGCGTTCTTCTTACCAGAAAAGGAGATGGCCAACTATACACGGAAGTGTTCTACAAACCGTCAGTGGTTCCTAAAGTCACCCTCTCCAGCTTCTTCTGCCCGATTTCGTATAAAATAGCTATTTTTAGATCATGGTTCAAAAGAGCATTTGTTAATTCTTTGACCATAGAAGCCAGAGAAAAAGAAATAACAATCATTAACAAAAGGCTTTCAGCTGGGTTTTCTAGCCAAACACTAGATTCAATATTATGGTGGATTCAAATATCTAAACCCAGGACTCCTAATACCACAAGCAACAACAATTTAAGGTATTGTGGGTCCATAATGTATTATCCTAAGTTCTCTTTCAAGTTCAAAAACATCGTTAAAAAGTATGGAGTAAATGTGGCTATCAAATCTCCTGCATCTATACACAGCACGGTATTTACAAGCAAACCGCCAATAAATAAAGAAAGCACAGCAGGAGTTTATGACATACCATAATCTATACAAATGGCAGCACAAAGTCATACGTTGGGTTAACTAAACGGTCACTCCAGATAAGGACCAAGGAGCATAAAAGAGACATTAAGGATGAAAAAACTACAACCGCTTTGTGCAGGAAAGTCATTCAAAAAGGAGCCACCCCACTTTGGAGTAGGATGAAAAGAATAGCACCCTATACAAGCTATGTTGGCAGAGCCACGCGTAAAAGTCTTGAGACCATGACTCACCCACACCCATGCAATGAAAACTTGTCTTATGAGATATCAGATGCCTGGAGCAATCTCCTGAACAAGCATCAAGGAAACAACAGGTATTTTCTCTCCATGCCGCATGATCACGTTTGAAACACGGACTCCACATGTGAGTAATATCCTAAACATGGACCTCAACGTGAAATGGAACTATTTGGTTCTATAATATCAAATTTTTGAATTGTAACAACATTGTAAGTTGCTATCTCTAAGAAGGCTTTGAAAGCTTAGCCCAGACGAAGCCTCCCAGTGGAGTGCAAAAGCTTGACTTAAATTGTGTATTAGTTTTACACCATTAAAAGGAGATGTTTAGTTTATAGTTGTATATTGTTTTAAATGCCCAGTGATTTACAAGCTTACTTGAAAACTCACTGAGGAAAATTTTTGCCTTGAAATTGTTCTACATTTCAGGTTATCTCGGAAATATATTAATTTCAATACAAACTAAAAACATGTAGTGGAGGTTTATAATACACTAGTCCGTAACCCATGCCATGCACAGTTGAAAAGGCTGTGACTGAAATGTTTTTCTTGTCATATAACACGAATCGTAATAAAATGCATAACTATAATAAATGGTTGAATTATTAATGGGCAGTGTATAATATGGGTCACCAAGAGCAAAGTTGTAATATTCCCATTTATTCTGACTTTTTTGAATGACTCGTGTGCGAATTTCACGACAACATTCCTCATTGTTATACAAACACTAAGAAACAGTACGAAACAAACAGTTGCCATCACTGAGAATAGGGATAACATGGGGTTCCATGAAAAACCAAAACAACTCTTTACTAAGAGTAAGCTTAAACGCATTCACATAAAAAGCAAAGTCCAAGGCGCTGCTGTTCCATTTCACTTTGAACTTTGATTACAACTACATAGTTGATAGTGGAGGGTTTAGTTCCAAGTCTGACCACCACAGAAAGGCAGATGGTGCTGCAAGTACTGAAGTGAGAACAAACACCAGAATAACAAACTGTGGATTGTACAATGAAAATGCCATGGTAACATAAAAAAAATACTTATGACAATAAAAATTAGTGATGACAAATCTGTGGGTCAGTAGTTCATTTAAAAAACAACATGAAAATCCCTCCAGTGGATGGTGCTGGCAGATTGTAGAAAGAAACGGCCTTGTGTTTTAAATATATATATTAGCAGTTCTTTTAGATGTTAAACACTACATTATTTTTCTTATGGCAAAGTTTTAAAAAGTTGTATTTTGTCTGTGCACTAATTACATATGGAATTGACCCTGCTTTCTAGCAATATTTATTACATTTCAAGTATAACTTTCTTCCCATGTTTTTTATTTCCCTGGGTGAAATTTTAAGGAGTGTTAATAGTCTTCAAAACACACTTTCTTATGCCCACAATTTAGGTAATGAAACAGAAAAATGTACTTTGCTGGTTATTGTGCATATATGCCTTAAACTGAAGATATAGTACAGTTAATAATTGTATGTTTCCAATTACATATTTTCTGAAAATGTTAATGAAGAAGTGTTGTACACATACATTAAATAATATCATAAACTTTTTTAAAATGAGTCATTTCCAAATTGAGCCTTTTGGTAGATTAAATATATTTTCAGTTGTTTATTCATTGGTATCCTTCAGATACATATCTGACAACTTTTTCTTAACATATATATCTTGTCAACTTTTTTCTAGGTTTTGTAGTGTAATTGCACACACTGAATTGACATACTTGATTGATTGTCTTGTGTTTATTTTGAGATTGATTCTATACATAGCATGTTTTAGCCACAGTTGGTCTATGTACTATAAATCCCATTAAGCAAATCAACTCAATTGCAACAAAAGACTATGGGAAACACTGAAAGTAAGAGCGAGATGTGAATTTTGATTAATAATTTTTTATAGATACCACATACTCATGAAGGAAATAAGTACTAATTAATAATTGTCTTTTCTTATTTACAGGCCATGTTATAGAGAATGGTTGCAAGTTCAATCGTGATTGTCCATCTGATAAAGAATGTGATTTCAGCACAGGCCAGTGTATAAGTGAGTAATATTTTTCCTATCTTAGTAATGATTTGAACAAATACCTTTGCATACAGTAAGGTTAGTTTTGCCAAAAAAAAAAAAAAGTGGCATGCTGCAGTGAATGTATTTTTAGTCTCAGCTCCCTGCCTCTGGTATATCATGCAATCAGTTGCAAATAAGGAATATTTTTGTGATCTTTTAGATTGCAGATGATTCAGATGAGAGGCATGGGATAAATTTCATTTCTGCACATATTAACATATAGACACTTCAGATTTATTTGAGTTTTTCTTCTTTTTTTTTTTTTTCAGTTATACTAAAGGATCGATTTTTGATCCACATTGTGATTAAACCCCACAGGTGGTGAAAAGTCTTAAAAATGATTGATACTTCGTAAAGATTTTGAAATGGGTAAAAACATATATAATATCAAAGGTACTGTTTACCTAATATTGAAAAATATTTCTCACGTTGTCACTCCGTGAGACACATGCTCCCACCCTGAGATGCCTAATTATGTTACAGGTTTTTGTTAGTTAAAATTTTTTACAAATAAAACAATTTAGTTAAATATTTTCAGTTAAACACTCACTCAATAGCACAATCAAACATTTAAAAATTTTCATTAATTAAAACAATCGCATTAGAAAAGGCTATACTCATCGAGTCGGGAGGCATGGCTCACATAAAAGCTCTTCGTCTACGATATCACGGCGAGTGCTTTCAATGCTCCAGGAGCACTATCATCAGGCCATCAACTATCTACACAAGGATTTCTCGCATGTGTGTAGGCCGCAGGAGTTGCATGTCGGGAAACGAAGGGAGGGTTGTGGCCTGTACAATGTGTCAGGTGATTCTCCTCAAGTGCTTTCCATCTATTGGATGAGTTGGTAGGTATATCTTTTGTAAGTACAATTCTTTTTTCATTTTTAATATAGAGATATTTAACTATTACTATCTATTTATAGAAACAGATGTATTATTGTTAGTCCTTTTTTTAAATGGTGTGATTTTTGTAATGCTCTTTTTTTCTTTTCTTTTTTTGTCTTTTTTTATGCATTTTTTTCTCTTTTTATAAGTGACTTCCAAGCTGTATCTAGAGTAGTGGGGTCCTGTAAATTGCATATTTTATCCTTTTTTTTGTTTGATTATAATGCTTTCTGAAATCTTTAATTCTTTTTTGTTTGTGTGAGTAGTTAATAATTTAATATTTTCAAAATTAGGATATTGTTTATGATTAATGCAGCATTGAATAAATGCAGTTTTTTTCTTCTTTTTGTCCCAGTTTTTTTATATGTTGATGTAATTTTTTTATTAATCTATTTTTTGTGCTACCAATGTAAGAGATGCGGTCCCCAGAACTCTATGAAACAATAGGAATTTCATATACACCTGCTGATTGTAGTATATTTCTGTTAGATTTTTTCTTTATAACCAAGTCACCAATATTTTGAACAGAATGACCAAAAATAATGTTGTGTTTCCTCTTTAATCTTAAAAATTCCCCACTTATTCCTCTAATAAAAGGAAAGGAACCTGAAAATTCATATTTCTTTTTTTTTTTTGTTATGTTTTAATTAAAATTCTTTAATTTCTTTTTGTATTCAAAAATCAACTTTTTAACAATTTTGTGTTATATCCATATTGTTTAGTTGTGTTAATAATCCATTGGATTTCTTCTTCTCTGTACTTTCTATTTGAGGAATGTGTAAAGGCACATTTTACCCAATTTCTAATACTATTTATTTTATGAGATTTTGGGTGTTCAGATTGACATGGAATCATTATAGGCACATAGGTTGGCTTTCTAAAAAAAACTGTATTCAAAATTTAATTATTTTTAAAATAGTTCGATATCCAAAAAGGAAATCTTTCCATCTTGTTCAAATTCCAATGTTAATTCAATCTCACAATAACAAGTAGTATATTTATTCTTCAATAATTCTAGTTCTTCTTGTTTTAATTTAGACAAAATAAAAATGTTGTCTTCATACCTACAATAAATGACAGAGGGATCCGGAAGGTTTTTAATCATTTTGTTTTCGATATCACACATAATAATTTCTGAAAATAAAGAAGATAGTGGGGATCCTATTGGGGCTCCAACCTCTTGCCTATACATTTTTTTTATCAAACTCAAAGTAATTGTTATCAGAATATAGGTTAAAATATTAAATAACTCTTGTAATTGTACATTATTAAACTGAGATTTATCTTTCAATTCTTTAATCATTATGCCTATGGCTTTTGGTACAGGGGTACTCGGGGAATAATGATTTAACATCCAAACTTGCCGTACATATACCAGATAGTGGAACATTAACAGATTTTATTTTCTCTATGAACTCTAAACTGTTTTTTAAACTGTATTCATTTTTCATGAAAAAGCGGGTCAAAAATTTGTATAATTTCCTTTCTAAATTTATTAATGGGGACTTTGATTTTGGAACAATAACTCTAAATGGTTTATCAGGTTTATGGGTTTTTATTTTTCCCAAAATACCGGAAACTACAGCACCTACCAGTGGATAAGCTCTGTAATCTCTGAAGGAAGTGAACTATGATTTCTAATTTTAGACAAAAAATTTATCTGAAAGTCAACCGGATCTTTTTTAATTATCTCACATTTTAATTCCGCAATGGCTGCATTCATTTTAACAATATATTCTTTTTATCCAGTATTATTAACTGATTTAATTTATCTGCCTCACAAATTACAATATTAGGGGGTTTTTTAACTCCAGTAGTTGTCTTTCATATGTCACCTTTCCAATTTTAATTTCCTTTTTAAACCGCAGATTATATTCATCCAATATACTTCTATATAACTTAAATCTTAAATTTGGTTTATGTGAATATGGAACATCTTGAAAGATGGTCTCAATTTTTGGAATACACACTTCAGTTGGGGGGGATATTCTGCGGATACACTAATTTTTTACCAATCTGTAATGCTGCCCATGGTACTTATGAGAGTTCGCGGTTAGAATAATTTTGAAATATAGGCAGATAATTTTCATTATTTAAGTTATTAACAGGAGTATTTTTATCTACTTTGAAAAATTAAATAGACTAATAGATACAAATACTCCTGTTAATAACTTAAATAATGAAAATTCTCTGCCTACGTTTAAAAATTATTCTAACCTCGAACTTTCAGAAGTACAACAGGCAGCATTACAGATGGTTAAAAAATTAGCGTATCCACAGAATATCCCCCAACTGAAGTGTGTATTCCAAAAATTGAGACCATCATTCAAGATGTTCCATATTCACATAAACCAAATTTAAGATTTAAGTTATATAGAAATATATTGGATGAATATAATCTGCAGTTTAAAAAGGAAATTAAAATTGGAAAGATGACATGAAAAACTACTGGATTTAAAAAAAGACCAGAATATTGTAATTTGTGAGGAGATAAATCAAATCAGTTAATTATACTGGATAAAAAAGAATATATTGTTAAAATGAATGCAGCTATTGAGGAATTAAAATGTGAGTTAATTAAAAAAGACCCGGTTGACTCTCAGATAAAGCTGTTGTCTAAAATTAGAAATCACGGTTCACTTCCTTCAGAGATTACCAGAGCTTATCCACCGGTAGGTGCTGTAGTTCCCGGGATTTTTGGAAAAATAAAAACCTATAAACCTGATAGACCATTTAAAGTTATTGTTCCAAAATCAAAGTCCACATTAATAAATTTAGAAAGGAAATTATACAAAATTTTGGCCCCTTTTTCATGAATAATGAATACAGTTTAAAAAACAGTTCATAGAGAAAATAAAATTTGTCAGTGTTAAACTATCTGGTATATATATGGCAAGCTTGGATGTTAAATCATTATTCCCAAGTACCCCTGTACCAAACCCCATTAAAGAATTGAAAGATAAATCTCAGTTTAATAATGTACAATTACAAGAGTTATTTAATATTTTAATATATTTCTGATAACAATTACTTTGAGTTTGATAAAAAATTATAGGCAAGAGGTTGGAGCCCCAATGGTATCCCCATTATCTTCTTTATTTTCAGAAATTATTATGTGTGATATTGAAAACAAAATTATTAAAAACCTTCCGGATCCCCTGTCATTTATTGTAGGTATGTAGACAACATTTTTATTTTGTCTAAATTAAAACAAGAACAACTAAAAATATTGAAGAATAAATATACGACTTGTTATTGTGAGATTGAATTAACACTGGAATTTGAACAAGATGGAAAGATTTCCTTTTGGATATTGAACTAATTAAAAAAGAATTAAATTTTGAATACATAGTTTTTAGAAAGCCAACCTATGTGCCTATAATGATTCATTCCATGTCAGTCTGAACTGAACACCCAAAAACTCATAAAATAAATAGTGTTAGAAATTGGGTAAAATGTGCCTTCACACATTCCTGAAATAAAAAGTACAGAGAAGAAGAAATCCAATGGATTGTTAACACAACTAAACAATATGGATACAATACAAAAACTGTTAAAAAGTTGATATTTGAATACAAAAAGAAATTAAAGAATTTTAATCAAAACATACCAAAAAGAAAAGAAATATGAATTTTCAGGTTCCTTTCCTTTTATTAGAGGAATAAGTGGAAAATTTTTAAGATTAATGAAAAAACACAGCATTATTTTTGGTCATTCGTTCAAAATATTGGCGACTTGGTTATAAAGAAAAATTTAACAGAAATATACTACAATCAGCAGGTGTATATGAAATTCCTATTGTTTCACAGAGTTCTGGGGACTGTCTCTCTTACATTGGTAGCACAAAAACTAAATGAATAAAAAGATTACATCAACATATAAAAAACTATAACAAAAAGAAGAAAGAAACTGCATTTATTCAATACTGCATTAATCATAAACAATATCTTGATTTTTAAAATATTAAATTATTAACTACTCACACAAACGAAAAAAATTAAAGATTTCAGAAAGCATTATAATCGAAAAAAAAAAAAAAAAAAAGATATGAAATATGCAATTTACAGGACCCCACTACTCTAGATACAGCTTGGAAGTCATTTATAAAAAGGGAAAAAATGCATAAAAATAGACAAAAAAAAAAAAGAAAAAAAGAGCATTACAAAAATCACACCATTTAAAAAAGGACTTACAATAATACATCTGTTTCTATAAATAGATAGTAATAGTTAAATATCTCTATGTTAAAAATGAAAAAAACAATTATACTTACGAAAGATATACCTACTAACTCATCCAATAGATGGCGGCACTTGAGGAGAATCACCTGACACGTTGTACAGGCCACAACCCTCCCTTCATTTCCCGACATGCAACTCCTGCGGCTACACTCATGCGAGGAACCCTCCTGTAGATAGTTGATGGCCTGGTGATAATGCTCCCGGAGCATTGAAAGCGCTCGCCGGGATATCGCAGACGAAGAGCTTTTATGTGAGCCACGTCTCCCTACCCGATGAGTATAACCTTTTCTAATGCGATTTTTTTAATTAATGAAAAATTTTAAATGTTTGATTGTGCTATTGAGTGAGTGTTTAACTGAAAATATTTAACTAAATTGTTTTATTTGTAAAAATGTTCTAACTAACAAAAACCTGTAACATAATTAGGCATCTCGGGGTGGGAGCACCTGTCTCACGGAGCAACAACGTGCGAAATACTTTTCAATATTAGGTAAACAATACTTTTGATATTATATTTGTTTAATGTAAAGCACGTTTTAACATAAGACAGTCCTTAGGGATTTGTCTCATGGTACGCATATTTCGTAAGGTAAAATTTTGCTCTTAAGTATTCAGCTGGTAAAATTTTGCTCTTAAGTATTCAGCTGGTAAAATTTTGCTCTTAAGTATTCAGCTGGTAAAATTTTGCTTTTAAGTATTGTAACATTTTGCTCTTAAGTATTCATCTCAAGTTGGGCTATCTTTAGGGAGCATGTTTTAGACATTTATAGAGGGTACTGTGGTCTGGATGAATTTTTAGAGATACATTTCTTTTTGCCATTTGCTGTTAACTTGTGTTTTGATCCCATCATTCTCTAGGCTCAAAAATGTCATATATTTTCAGCCTATTCAGTCTTGTGTTTAATGGGAGCAGTATCTTTGGTGTCATATTTTTTTGTTGTTGTTAGTCCTTGTTCCTCTGATAATTTCCACATAACAAGTATGTCTTCTTGAATTACAAATGTTGCAGTTTTGTTTCTTAGCTTATCATATGATGGATTCAGCTCATTTCATATTTTTCTGTGAGGGGGCTGGTTGAAAATATCTTCATTTTGTATAAAATCAAGAGTGATGTTATTGATTTTTAAGTACTGTATGAATGCAGGTTCTTTTTTTATTTATTTACTGATGTGCTGGGACAGTTTAGCCTGCAGATTATATTTTTGTACTGTCTCCATATACAAGGAGAGTTTCTTCACATCTTTACATGGAATTTGAATTTTATGAATGCCTGCTTTTTTTAGTCTTGGTTGGTTGCTTGTTTTTCATATTTTTTCATGTTTTTAATTGATGCCTTCCTTTCTGAAAAATTGCTTTAATTTTTTTATAAACCTTATATGTGCAGGGATGAATCATGATATTTTTGTGTAGTTCTCGATTTTTCTTTTTCTTTTTTCATTTGTATTTGTGTTATGTACTGGTACTGTATCTGAAAGTTTTTGGAATTTTTTTATTCAGCTCAGTTCTGTTTCTCAATCAGACCTACTGCTTGAATGGGAAAAAGGCTCACTTCCTAAATGCTTATGTTCCCTCTATGAATGCTTAATATTCTGTTGAAGATAGTGGTAACAACTGTTAGTGAAAATTGGAAGTGTTACAGTATTAGTAGGTATATATTTATTAGTCTGTTCACTAAGTAGGTTTTACCAAGTGGGTAATGTAGTGGATGTGCTTCCTGTAAGATAACTGTAAAACAAAAAGTGAGACTTGAATGATTTCTAATTTTGTAACAACCTCAGAAAGAAGATTAATGGGATAGTGACAATGTTTTGTCTTAGTAAGCTTTGTCTTGATTGATGAATTAACCACATTTGTCACAAGATGCTACAATTCATGTAAATTTGGTTGTTCATTTACAATATTAAGCATGGTGTGTTTAGTTAAACTGCTAAAACCTCATACTCTTTGTGACTACTTAATTTTTGGCCACTAACTTACCAAGTTATATGGAACATGTCAGTACACTGAAATATCAATAGTTTAATCAAATGTCTATTTATCTCATTCTACATAACTGTAGTCTTGTAGAGCAATAATTTTCCATAAAAACTAAAAGTGTTAAACTTCACTGTGTGCAGCAATGGTTATTCTGTGAAAGTGTATGTATGTCCCTAAACATCTGATAGAACAGTATTGCAAATTGTACTTCAGGTTGGAGGCATTGTCTAATTTAGAAGAAGTAAATCTTCTAGATGAAGAGAAATAGTTTTATAGAAGTGCAAATATATGTCGCAGTCTTCATGCTAAGGTCTGTATTTGTAAAAAGCCACATGTGAAAAAAAATGGTCTATCTGATATAGTGGAACATCAACTCTATCTTTCAAGGGACTAGGATCAAAAATATAAAAAGGAAATTAAAATTTCAATTTACTTCCGATATTGGAGGTTAATTATTTAACGTGCATTAATGCATTTGCATTTTTGAACTTCACTTTTAGTTGGTAAAGTTCGATGAACACTTACCGCACGTGGGGCTTGGCTTTCAATCCATATTTCCGTTACGTGGATGCGGCACGGGATTTTTCATTTGGCCACGGGTCTGCTTCTTCTTTTTTTTTTTTTTTTTTTTTTCTCCGTTGGAATTTATTTTGTCTCATCACCAAATGAGTTTTTCCTTTGCTGCATCCTCATTTACTTCAATATTTATTCATACCCGAGTACTTTCGGTACTACTACTATACCGTCTTCGAGGGGACATTTTGCTCCAACTAGCACGGACCGTGTCAGCTGGGCATTTCGGTGGTTCTCGCGGGCTGCTTCTGTCATCTGCTATCGCTTCTTCTTGGGCGTTGTGGCGCCATCTCTTGTTGGTCAGTGATCTCCTTTTTCGAACTTTTTCTTTTTTATGCTCAATTTTAATTAAATTTCTCCAGCTGTTTCTCAACAGCTGGAGAAATTTAATGACCCTAATAATTTGAGAAACAGCTGGAGAAATTTAATTAAAATTGAGCATAAAAAAGAAAAAGTTCGAAAAAGGAGATCACTGACCAACAAGAGATGGCGCCACAACGCCCAAGAAGAAGCGATAGCAGATGACAGAAGCAGCCCGCGAGAACCACCGAAATGCCCAGCTGACACGGTCCGTGCTAGTTGGAGCAAAATGTCCCCTCGAAGACGGTATAGTAGTAGTACCGAAAGTACTCGGGTATGAATAAATATTGAAGTAAATGAGGATGCAGCAAAGGAAAAACTCATTTGGTGATGAGACAAAATAAATTCCAACGGAGAAAAAAAAAAAAAAAAAAAGAAGAAGCAGACCCGTGGCCAAATGAAAAATCCCGTGCCGCATCCACGTAACGGAAATATGGATTGAAAGCCAAGCCCCACGTGCGGTAAGTGTTCATCGAACTTTACCAACTAAAAGTGAAGTTCAAAAATGCAAAGGAAATTAAAATTGTTCTTATTTGGTCCAAGTTATAATCACAAATTATAACTAAGCATATAATTAATGCTCCACTGTATGTATACACACCAAAAATTACAGAGACAGCATACACATTATGATGCTTAAGCCTTTCATTTGAGATACTAAAGGACAGTTTAAAAAATACAGTGAAAATTAAGTACAGTGCTCTTAGTACTGATGCAGTTATCTAAAATGCAACTGTATTTTCCATACTAAACAAATAAATATCTTGAGTAATTTTTTGCGTTTTACAAAAATTTCGTATTCTACCAGAAAAATTGGTTAGATATACACCAGTAATATTAATAAAACACTGAAATATATTTTTGTTGGTGTAATATTATAAGAACTAGAACAAAACACACAAAAAAACAGATGCCTGAAGTTTCTTCAAGTGTCTGTTTTTTTTTGTTTTTTTTTTTTCTGTGTGTGTTTTGTTCTAGTGTTTGTGATATTACACCAATAAAAACGGATTTCAGCATTTTATTCGTATTCTACAATGGAAAGAGTTGCAATTTTGTCTGAAAACAGAAAAATTATCCTTTATGTATCTGTACACTGTCAAATTAAAATTTACATGAATTTAAGTGTGCAATGCAATTTATTGACTGGGTTCCAGAAAACTAAGATGGTGTTTCATGAGGGTCATTCTCAGGATTAGTACTTTAGTCTTGAGCAGAGCTAATTTCAAGAACTGAAAAGATAAAGAATTAGGCCCAGTATCTTGAAAACAAATCCTTTATTTCTCTGTTGACATGTTTTCCTTTTTTATGTAAGATCAGGGAATACAGAAAATGAAACTGCATTACAGTATAAGCAGTTATGAAGTTTCACTGCTCAACACATAGAGGACTTGCAGTGCCACTGGTGTCTGGGTAAACTACCATGCACTTTGGAGCTTGGTGCACCAAATTCAGAAGCTCAAGTTTGAATTATTTTCATTGCATTAGTATTCCTGATGCTTCAGTACTGGATATTTTAGAGTTCAATGTACTTTACGGATATAGTTAACACTTCTGTATCCTGAGATCCATAGCTCAGTGAAGTAAAAAATTTTAGCTTTGTAACACGATGTCAGACATTTTACAGTATTTCTTTTAGTTTTCTTCTTGGCAATTTTTCACTTTGCATAGCTCTAAGGGATTTTATGTAACTGCTGTCAGTTATTGAAACCTAGATATCTCATACCAGTTGGACAAATAACATGCTACGTATTTTATAAGCCTATTTGCACATATTGTATTGTTTTATAAAACTTTAACAAATTGACATCTCTCTTCTTATTGAATTCTTTCTTTCACTTTCAGGTCCTTGCTACATATGTGGTCCCCAAGCTGTATGCACTGCTAGAAATCATGAAGCAATTTGCAGTTGCCCAAAATACTTTATTGGTGATGCTTATGATCAAAATCAAGGTTGTTATGAAAGTGAGTATCTTTCTATCATCTAACATGCATTTGATTATAAAAAAATGTGTTTGTTTCATAACCTGGAAAATTAATGTTTGTTAAAGTTCTGTTCTTGGATGGTACCTAAATATTTTATTGGGCCAGAGTTATTTTAATATCAGTATATCCATGGATTATTCTATGATGGCACTATCCTCTCATTCAGAAGTGAACTGAAAATTGTCTGGATAGATTAGTTACTTTAGTATACTCTCAAAAATGCAAAGCCTCTTAACTTTTTTCTCTGTTGGAGAGGGTATGTTAATGTTTAACATAAAGCTAAAAATAAGCCATTTATTTTTCATTCTACCAACAGTAATTTTGAGTTCAGCATTGTATAAAATATGATGTTAGAAAAAGAACTAGTTTATTTTGGGTAGAGTAGGAACAAAGGTAAGGTACCTGGTTTACCAGCAAGGAGTTTTGACATGCAAGCCAAAATATATTTCACAAGTGCTTTGCTTTAAACAAATGGCTTTTAGAGAAAATTCCTGTCTATTGCTGTGCTAGATTTCTCAGTTTGTTTGCATTTCTTTCTTTCTGTTTGCAATGTTCAATTCCTAATGAATGGTCCAAGTCAGAGTTAGTGATGTAAAAAAACTTACTGAAATCATAGTTGCTTGGCTTCAGCTGCTACATACGTGGTTTCCATTACTGTAGACGAATCTGCTGCCAAGCAACTGCTAAGTGCTCTTTTGTCAGATAACACTATTAATCATCAAATACTCTATATGACTGACGATATTAACTACCAGTTGATTAAAAAACTGAAAGGGGATTTTGCTATTCAGGCGGATGAAGCTACTAACAGCCACACATTTAATTTGTTACGTGCGTTTATAGATAATAACAAGTTTCACAAAGATCTTCTGTTCTGTAAAAGTATAAAATCTAGAACAAAAGAAGGAGACCTCTTTGAAATACTAGATTATTTCATGGTAGAAAACATTAACTGGGAGAAATGTGTAGGTATGTGTACATAGGGAGGTCGTTTTATGGCTGGTTGTTATGGCGAACTGCAAGCTCTGATCGGTAAAACAGCTCCTTGAGCTGTTTGGACACACTGCATCATTCACAAAGAAGCACTTGCATCAAAAAACATCAGCCTTTCCCTTAATGAAGTACTTCAATGAGTGATCGAAGTGGAAAACTTCATTAATACTCGGCCACTTAAGTCCAGGTGCTTTGGACAAATGTGCGCTGAGATGGGGGCTGAACACACTTCTCTACTTTGTTATTGTAACTGTTGCTATCTTTCACATGGAAACGTCTTGAGCAGGGTGTATGAACTCAGGAGTGAACTTCATTCTTATTTTATTGAAGAAAAACATTCCAGTTCCCAGATGTTCATGGACCGTGACCTTGTTTTGAAGTTGGCATATCTTCCTTATATCTTTGAAGAATTCAATTCATTAAATGTGTCCCTGAAAAATACTGAGACACAGATTCTGTAACTGTCAGACAAAATTTCAGCCTTCAGAAAGAAAATATTATTATGGAAAAAAAAAGTTGGATGATAAAGATGTAATTTACTGCTTTCGTGCTCTGCACACGTGTTTAGAAGACAATCGCAATAGAGTGAGTGAAGAACTGAAGTCTGTGTTTGTGGACCATTTAACTCAGTGTTTACTTTGACATGTATTTTTCAGAAAAGGTTGAACAAAACAGCTGGATCAAAGATCCCTTTTGTACAGAACTCATATCAACACTCACCACTGGAAAACAAGAGCAATTTATTGATATTTCATTAGACTTGAAGTTCGTTTCCTCATCACTACCTGAGTTTTGGAGCTTGGTGAAGCAGGAGTTTTCAAAAGTAGGTAACAAAGCCTGTGAGTTTTTATTCGTATTGCGACATCCTACTTACGTGAGGCAGGGTTTTCCGCAGTGGCAATAATTAAAACCAAACACAGATTGCGACTGAATGTAGAGAAAGAGATACAAATCGCAGTTTCCAAACTTGTGCCCAAATTTGAAGACCAGAAGATGAAGAATCAAGCACATTCCCTTACCACCGACTTTGTTATAAGAATAAGATGCAAAATTTTAAGTTGATTAAAATGTGTTAATTTTTGATTTACTAAATAAACGTAATGTTATTAATTTGTGTCCAAAACTTATGTTTATTGACCACCTCACTTTGTATCTCTAAAATGTGCATATAAAGTAAGCAATTTTCATACATTTTTGGACCAACAGATGTAAAATATGCCCATTTAAAAGCCGTTAAAAATATGTTTTTGTGGCAATTTTTTTATACAAAGGAGTCACGAAAATTTATTGTTCAGGTCAAGGGAGCCGTGGATGAAAGAAGTTTGAAAAAAAGCTGCTATAGAATGTTAAGCTTTATGAACTAGTTAATTTTGGGATGTGGCAGTTGGCCAACATTTGACCACACTTTGTCTGATGACTTAACTACTAGTTTAGATCACTGTTTGCAGTTCAGTGGGTCAGCATTCAAGTCTAAATTGATCAGCATATCTTTATTCATGGGCAGGTGAATTGAAGCAGAATTCTGAAAAGAGTGGCATCTAGTTCATTGCCAGCTGCTCTGTGCATTACTTAATTGCACTCTGCATGTTGTTGTTTTTTGTTGGGTTTTTTTTCTGTCTTTTTTTGGACACCAATATAGAGACAGCCCCAAGTATAGCTTCATATCATTACTGTAGTAATTTTACACCAGTCATCACTGGTGACGTGTAAAATCAGTTTAAACTGATAAGGAAGACTGATTCTGAGCACTAGTAGATATCTATTTAACTTCCTTTAAACCATATGCTGAAACTATTTAATTGCTGTCTGAGAAGTTATTTTCCTCTTTTGCATACATATTCATATCATACCTGATATTGTTTAGCTGCATTAGCTCCCATACTGTGATTTTAACATCAGTCATTCATTTAGTCTAACAGAATTTTTTTTTTCCAACTCTTGCAGCTAAAATGCATATTTACTTATATTCAGTAAAGCAAGGGCAGATGTTTTATTACAAAATATTAGTTGTCTTTGTCAGTGCAGACACATTTTTGCTCTCATAAAAGCTAAGATACACAGATCTTGTACTGGAAAGAGAAAAATTTTTTTATGCTATCTCTTTATTCAAATATTCCGTTAAATGCCACCAGATGACGATATCTCAGTTGCTGAGGCCATCAATACGGATTCATGTAGTCAGATGCTGACTGATAAACCACGCGTGGCGCTGAGAATTGTTGATGCCGTAGCGTAAATGCGAACGCACTCGACTAGTTATCGAGAGATCTGGAGTTCGATCCCAGCGGTGTCGGAACACAATTTTTCAGTCGCTATGCATTGTTTATAAAATAATGTAAACAGAGCGATGACATCGTCCATTTTCATTATCTCCACGTATTTGATATATATTTACCATATATATTTATTCAAATTTATTGATTTCAATATTCATTTCTTATATACCTTAATACTGATGTAAAAGAATAGTATTCACCATTCCAGCTGAACATCCCTGTGTTGGAAAAGTAATGCTTGTTAGGTTACGACTGACTGAAAGGAAGCTCTAATAACACTGGACAACAGCCAAAATCTATCTGAGACAAAAGTAGCTATTTTTAACTACTGTATTTCCCGGCATCAAGGACACACCCCAATTTTAAAGTGCAAAATTTTGAGAAAAAGGATAAACATAAAAATAAGGTCTCAGCACTCCCGTTAAGACCACCTTTTGCTTCCAGATGCCATAATATAGGTAGTGTTAAAAAATTTAAGTCAGAGTCTTCTGAAGCTATAGATCACTCCTAGCATGAGCAGGTACAGGTTTGAACTGATTAAGACCAAAACTTTTGGTCTTGATCGCGACAGATCAGCAATACCGCGCTCAAGTCACATGAGTCAAAGATGACATCATGAAAGGAATGAAGCAGGAACTGAGTGAGAAACAAGGAGAAGGAATAAATCTTACTATGATAATATTGTAATGACGGCTAACAAATGCCTTGTTTTTGTTAGGTGCGGAAAGTAATTTGTTCTGTTTAAGTGGTTTGCCGGCGAATTGCCAAGCAAAGATACCACCTGTTTTTCAGCTAGGACTGTAGGAAGAGCTTTTCAAACAGGAGAGCTGAGATTGTTTACCCATTTTGGCAAAAACCCATTAGAGCAGCTGTTTTGATGTAGAACTCCAGATGTGTGTGTGACGGTCTCATAGTATAGGACACGTGGTTTATTTGTAAATGCATCCCAGCAAAAGCGACATGAAGAAAAAGTATTAGTCTTCCCATGGCATTTCATGATGAAGGCAGTCTTGTTATTTATAAGGTTTACTGGTAAACATTTTAACACAGATAACCTTCCTCTGGAGTTAGCATAGTCATACGAAAAATGTAACCTTCGGTCTCCAGGATACATGATAAATTTTTGAGACTTATTTCAGGAAGAAAATAGTGTCCACGACGCCAGGAAATACAGTAATTGGACATGATGATCACAAATATGAACTTAAAAATCTTGAATTAGCTCTAATTTTCAAGATACAGGGGAGGGGGTCAGTGGGAATGGATGGTTTGCACAGGAAGTCTGATATGTCAAGCATGTGATTCTCCACGAGATGGATAACCTTGAGTGCCAACTGAATAATTCAATATGTAGCAGTCATTGCAACCACATTTCCTTCTTGTCATCATTTGCATTGTGAATTCTGTGAGTGCAGATGTGTTGTTCAAGATGCCTCATGAGTGAGTGAACAGTGCAGATAATTTTTGTTATATTTGTGGACAAATTACTTTGCTATCACAAAGGTGATCCATTTCGCTGATGATAAAGAAAGCTTACAGCCTTTATTTTGGATGTGAGATTGGTGACCAAGACTGGTATTGGGCCCCACACATATGTTGTCAATTCTGTGCAATGAATCTGCACTGCTGGTTGAACCAAAAAGGATGATTGATGCATTTTGCAGTTCCAATAGTGTGGAGGGAACCAACAAACCATCTTAATGATTGTTACTTTTGCATGATTCCTGCAATTTGACATGGTATTTCTAAGAAGAAAAAGTGGCCTTTGAACTATCCAAATATTTCCTCTGCTATACACCCAGTGCCTCACGGGGAAAGACTTCCTGTTCTGGACCCACCAGATTTTTCGTCTGGATGATGATGATGATGAAGAAGAAAGCTAGGCCAGTAAACATCTATCACCTGTGAAAGCGTCTACATGAAGAGATCCAGATTTTGTGCCTATTGAAGAGTCTCCACAGCCAAATAAAATTACCCAGAGTGAATTGAATGACCTAGTGAGAGATTTGGAATTGCCCAAAAATAAAGCGGAGCTGTTGGGGTCCAATCTGCAGTAATGGAATGTTCTAGAAGGGAAGCGTGTGTCTGTGTTTCGTGGCCGGCAAAAAGATGTACTTCCATTTTTCAAAATGACAGAAAACCTCGTTGCTTGCAATGTTATAGTGGGTCTGATGGCAGCAGTACAAATCAACTAGGAAGGTGATGATTGGAGGCTGTTCACTCGGGCCCGGATTTCCCATTAGGTGCAGTAAGCACTAACTGGGGGCCTCAAGCTCGAAACTTACAGGTGTGTTTGCTGTATTTTTCAACATTCAGATGACAAGTGACAAAAAATGTAGGTATCTCTTTTAAAACTAATGAAGATATTGATATAGACCAGTTTCAAGATGAAATTTTCCACTTTTTAAAATTCATTAAGGAAGAAGCTGTCAGCAATCCCATGGATATGTATTAAATGCCTTAATGATGGACTGCGATCAACATTTCCAAATGTTGAAACAATATTGATTTTTTTTTTTTTTATGCCAATGTCAGTAATTTTTTGCTGGCTGGGAAAGGACCTTTTCAGTTTTGAAGAGGGTAAAAAAATTACTTAAGAAATTCATTAGGGCAAGAAAAGTCTCACCTATCTATGATGTTTATAGAATCAGATTAAACAAATTCTCTTAATTATGATAACATAATTATCAATTATGATGATATAATTTCCGAACAAAAGTGCGGAATAAAGTAGTTTAAAATTGTGACCATACTACTAAAATACTAAAATGTTTTTTTTTTATCACACTCTGGCATGCATTCCAGCCAATATGATATCACTAATAAAAGGGGCTTCTATTTCAAGCTGCGCTTAGGGCCTCAGAATGTCTGAATCTGACTCTGTGTTCACTGATTCATCCAATTTGAGCTTAAAAGCAGTGCTGCTCCGTATTGGTTACATTTTACCATCTGTTCCACTTTGGTATGCAGTCCACACAAAAGAGACATACAACAACATGAAACAACTGTTACACACCATAAACTATGACAAGTGTAAGCGGCAAATTTGGGGAGATACCACGGTTTGCGATAGACAAGTGATTCAACTCTCAGCTAAAATGTGGACTCCTAATTTAATCAGCCACCAGAGGCTGCTGGGGAGATATACACCATCAATTCCAGGAGGTGAGTAAACCGCTGTCTGTATCATGATGATATATAGGTTTGTTGTTGCAATGTATTTTTTAGCATGGAAATAGCCGTATTGTACTGCTCAAATATTATTAGTCCTTACACATCAAGTAAGCCAACAGGCCAACATAAAATTAAAAAAGAGGACGTATTTTTAAGACAGAATTTCATGTAGAAATGACACACCTGTAAACAACAACAGTGGATGTCATTTAGCAAGCATTTTTTAATTTTTAGGTGCTTTAAATAAAGAAGCATGTTCTTCACTACTGACATAACCAGAACGGCAATTGGGAACGAAGCATTTTCATCCCATGTCACGGGAATCGAAAACTCCGAAAAACTAAAAGCTTCAGTATATAAACAACAACCGACAAGAGAAATAAGGCAGTTTATACTGATTTCAAAGTAGGTTAAGAATACTGAAAGCCCCACTAAAGGGCCTAATGCATAACAATACTATTTGACACGTTGGTATGAGAAAAGGCAAAGATTTCAGTTTCTTACCTTGTTCTAACTTCCTGTAGCAAATTATATCCAGATGTTTGAAAACAGCATGCAGAGCATGCCACCCCCTTCTTCGATTTGTTTACTCACATGATGATTCGAATCACGTAGGATGGAGATTCAAGTGGCCCGCATTTCCTCTAAGACCCTCTAGTGGTCATTACATTAAGGGACCTTTTTTCCAGCATGAGAGTCATGCGGAGTTGAATCACCTGTTTATCGTACACCATGGGAGAGACCTGAAGGTCATTGCCATTTTGATAGGGCTACAGCAGGGTTACACAAAGTTTTGCTGTATCCTCTGTCTCTGGGGCAGCCATGCCAGGACTTCCCACTACAAGAAAAAGGATTGGCCCCCACGATAATCACTTGAGCTAGGGAAAAAGAATGTAGTTAATGAACCATTTGTTGAATCCAACAAGATCTTGCTCCCTCCTCTCCACATCCAACTTGGACTGATGAAGAATTTTGTAAAGGCCATGGATTGAAATGGGGCATGATTTGTTTACTTTCATGATAAATTTCCAAGACTTAGTGAAGCTAAAATCAAGGAAGGTGTATTTATTGGTCCACAGTTACATCAGCTCTTCCAAGATAAAGCATTTAGATGATGTCCTCACAGGTAATGAAAAGTTATCTTGGAATGTTTTCCAGCAAGCAGCCACAGACTTTCTAGGAAACCATAAGGCTGACAATTACCAGGAGCTTGTAGAAACGCTCTTGCAGCATTATGAGAGACTAGGGTGCAACATGTCTTTGAAATTACAATTTTTACTCTATCATCTGGATTTTTTCCCTGCTAATTGTTTTGCTGTCAAACACAAGCACAGGAAACTGTTTCATCAGGGCATTACTACCCTCGAAAAAGGTGCCAAGGGAAATGGAATGCAGTAGTGCTAGCAGACTATTGTTGGACCCTTGTGAGAGATGCTCCAGAAACTCATTACAAGTGACAGGCAAAGCGGCATCGCTGTGGAGCATTTCCGCTATGAGGATTATCATAGGGTATGTATATGCAAATGTGTAAAACTTGTTTTATAGATATTTCAAAAACCAGAGCTAATATGGTATTTTGATGGCCATTTTCATATTCAGCAGCCCAAACAACATGAAGGTAACTTGGTTTAATCTCAGACAAACACGAAAAGTCAAAATTTGTTGTCCAGTGTAATCTAAAACATGTTTTTTCATATTATAATACTGTTCCATAATTAATTAAGAATTTTGCTCTTATTAAATATCATAAACACTGGACAAAAAAATGCAGCACCCTAGATTTCATCCTAATTAGAGTTTTCATAAAACTACAACTTTGCATAGGATAAATATTGCCTGATATTTGTTATCTCAGAATTCTGTAATAAGTCCAGTTTCTATAAGCTGAGTTCACTGTTTCATATATTATTTTTGGGACAGGTGATATTGGATTCACTCTAAGAATAGAAGTGCTTCCTTTTTCTGTCTAAACTGATGTGCTTCATGAAAATAAGAATCAAATCTGCTACTGTTTCTTTATTATTGTTATTATTTCCTCCAGCATTAGAGTTTTGCATGAATTTTTAATATATGCTTCTATTTCAATATTTATTATATTTCTTGATTTTTAGTTGCTGATCCCAGGACTCCCCAACAACAAGTGAACTCTCAGGTATGCATATGTGTGTGTGAGTGTTCATTACATAGAAATTGTTCCAATATCTCCAAGAATTTTGAATAAATAGTTTCAGATTATATAACTTTTGCAAATGTGATGTGATAAAAAATACTTTTTTATCAAGTATTTTAGTTTCTAAAATTTCCATTATCAAATTTAATCTGTAAGTGTCATGGCTCGTACGCTCCTTGAAAACCTTGAAAAGTCCTTGAATAAAAGCTCATTTTCAAGTCCTCGAAAGTACTTGAAAATGTTTAAGGCTGTGTAAATAGTACTTGAAAAAAATTGTTTTGTTTGTTAAGTAATGATATGAAAGATCATGTGTAAAATAATGTTTTTGCTAAAAAGTTGTATAGGAGATTTCTGTGTAGTTCCTATAAAAACATCAAGATGATCAAATAGTGCAGAACTTGTTTTCAACCCAGGGGAGTGTGTGAACAGCTGGTACCTTGGCTATGATATCACTACAGAGTAAAGCATCACCCATGTGAGTAAAATAAGTGGAATGATGCATTTGCAAATTGTGGTGGGCATCTGTTTACTAGGGTTAGGGACGCGCTCTTGCCGGAGGGTGGAACTTCCAGGAATTGCTTGTGCTTCATCATGGACCCTTAGTCTCCTGACTGCATAAAAATAATGTGTCAAAGTTATGCATCAAAAATAAAAGGTTAATGCAAACAAATAAGTGTTATACTAGCAAATGAATACGAAAATAATGTACCCTTTCAAAATATTCTGCAAGATAAAAATATTTCAAAAAATACCAAAACAGAGGGGCAATTCAAAGTTAATAATATAAATGAACTGTGGGCAAAGGGTAACAGCAGGTCACTGAAGGTATGCCAGCCCCAGCTAAGATGAATGGTCTGAACTTACTAAAGTACCTACCTGCTGACCAACCGACAGTACACACGTATAATAATTCGGGTTTGAAAAGTGCTTGAATTTATTTTGCTTGGAAGAGTATGAACCATGAGTGTGTATTAGAGTTTGTTATATTTTGTTAGAGTGAGCCTAAATCTCATCTTAAATATTTAGATCTATGTAAAACTAAATTATTATTGGATTTATGAATAAATATTTGTATTGTGTTATACTCAATATGTTTTGCTCATTTTATTGAGTATGCCTATGGCGGTATGCCTTGTTGGATTTTAAAAAAAATGTGCTCCTGTAAATTTACTATGGCATTGCTTATGATAAGTATAGTCATGACTTAATGCCAAGGTTGCTTAATGGTTGGGTTCAGGTTAAAAGCTTTAGTGACCTCCTAGATATGTATGGGATTATTGATGCTATTTTACTAATGTTGCCAAAAGAATGGACCACCAATGCACAACCGAAATTCTAGACTGGATTCTAAGAGACAGGAAAAGACCCAAAAGAAGACCACATGGGAGATGGATGGATGAAATTTGGAAGCATGCAGGAATGACATGGAGGAGACTGACACAAGATAGATCATTGTGGAAGGAACTTGGGGAGTCCATCCAACAATAATGGATTGATAATGGTTGCTGATGATGATGATGGTATATATCCACACTCTGTACCAAAAAAAAAAGAAAAAAAAAAAACCTGAAGCACCCAGAAGGAATCGTCCAATCATGATAAAAATTGGTATGGGCAATGCACATGTATAGGAAAGGAAATAATTGCAATGCCAGGGCAGTTAGGCTATTTATTCAGATAAAACAGCTACACGAGTGGAACAAGTCAGTACATTGTAGCCTCTGGCTCGGATACAAGTGGTTACTTAGTATCACATAGACACATATAGTTCACGGATACTGCCCTGAGGTACAGCATGACAGATGGTGTCCAAATTGCGGGCTAGTTTGCTGATATTCCAGGATGAGCATAGATGTCTTCCCATCATGTCCCAAACATGTTCGATCGATGAGGCGTCAAGCGATCGGGCTGGCCATGGAAGGGTATCGACATTAAAGAGGCAGGCCTGGGAGAGCCATGCCATATGTGGCCGGGCATTATCTTGTTGAAAAATTGCTCAGAGATGCTGCGACAGGAATGGCAACACAACAGGTTGCAGAATGTTGCCGATGTACCGTTGAGCTGTGAGGGTGGTATGAAGGACTACCAAGGGTGTCCAGCTACCATAGGAAAGACTCCCCAGACAGTCACTCCCAGTGTGCAAGCTGTGTGCCATTCTGTAGTAAAGCCAAGATCCATACGCTGGCCGGCTCATCTCCAGACATGTATGCATTGGTCATCTGCACCGAGTGCAGACCATGACTCGTCACTGAAGATAACACAATGCCACTGGACACTATCCCATGTTGATTGGGTCTGACACCACTGCAACTGGTGCCGGTGATGCTGGATGGTCAGTGGTAGGTGGCAGAGTGGCCTCCTCGAATGTAGTCCCTGCACCCAAGGTGTCTGGCATTGGTCTGAACAGCCACCTCCATACCTGTAGATGATGCAGCATGGTCACGGGTGGTTGAGAGTGATGAATTCAGTTCTGTTTGTGTGGCTCTCAGAGTCACTTGATCCTCATATTCTGTCATTGCCCTTGTTCATCCACTGCTCACGTGCCACTGGGTCATGCCCTTCTTGACCCATTGGCACCAACATTGTCCAATTGCAGCGTTGCTCAGACCCAAATGCCTGGTGATACAGCGATTTGATCAACTGGCCTCTCTCAGCCCAATTATACGTCTCCTAAACTCACTCAACTGCTCATAGTGTGCATTTATTCAACGTTGAGGTATTCTCACAATCCATGAAGGTTAATGCAACCACAATCTGCTGTCAAAATTGTCTCTGCACGCAAGCTTTGCTCTTGATATACCCTCCTGGATGTATGGTTCCCATGAGCTGTGGCAGGCCATTATTTAATCATTGGTTGTTATTTTTAATGATTTGCATATGCAGCCCTGTGGTACTTCTTCCATGTGGAGTTTCATCAGGATCAAACAACTTTCTTGGAGTGCTCCATTTTTCTTTCTTTTTTTCTTTTTTTGGTAAAGAGTGCATATGATTTTTCTTCCTTCTCTGAAGATATTCCATCACGATCATTCTCACTTGAAGCCATAACATTATAAGTACCCTCTCAGCAGTTCAACATTCATTGTCATGAATCTTCAGGGTGTCAACAAATATGCCAGAATTTCAAATTGTACAGTTGGGAAACTCCCTTCAATGCACTTGAGACAGGCGTTGTATTATTTCATTATCTAGCATGGCCCTTTCTAAACAGTCTGCTTCACCCTGAGGGAAATCCAAAATATCTGTCAAACCAGTATATTGGAATCATCTCACAATTATGTTTTGTGAAATATTTTACCAAGCTCCATGAACCCAATGAGCTGCATCTAATGTTGTCACATATTTCACAAATTTTGTTGCATCCTCACACTTTTCTGCTGCATAGGGCTAACAATTAGCTGTTTCCTGTACAATAGTTTCACTCACTGTGTCATTCCTTTGTTGAGAAGCTACACTTCACTTGTTAAATTTGGAGACAGAAATTTTACAGTGAAAAATCAGTTAAACTGGTACATAGCTTGTGGCATTATCAAGAAACTACATAAATTTTCTCTCTGCATGCTTTTTCTATTAATCTCAGTAAACCAATCACAAAAATTTTAGCAGTCATCCAAGCTTTTTTGTTCTGATGTTGAGGTTTGCTTTTCACATTGTTGTTTTAAATGATCTACGGTTGGAAGCATTTCTAATAACTAGAGGCTTTAACTTTTTACTGAGTACACTACAGCACACAAAAATGTTAAAATCTTTTGGTTTTTCCCTCCTTTGTATGTTTCATCTTTTTCAATTAATGAACAAATAGACTGTAAGTGATAAAAATGACGTGTTTCATCAGTGTCAAAAATATTCTCTTCTGCTTTCTGTGGTGTAAGACTTGTAAGCTTGTATTTCAGTGTTCTGTAGCTTAGAGATCAGCATGAACTGATTCAGCATATAGCACATTAAAATTTATGTTGTTCCATTTAATAAAACAATTCAGCAATCCGTCACATGCAGAGAATATCTCAGTTGTATAATTCAAAAGCAATTTCTTTTTCCTTTTTCTGAAGGCGTGGGCTACTTATGGGAATATTCTTGCTTTGACAGCATCACAAAAACTGAAGTGCTTTGTCATTGAGCTTATCATGAGGTATCTTGCAAACTTTTTTCTCAATGAACAACAATTTTGTTCCCATGCATTCATAATATGGAATCTGTTGAAAACAGTAGACTTCATGCAACAATACAACACTAACTAACATAGAATTAAGTGAAAACACATAGTGTTACACATAGTAATAAAATTCTTTTAAGTGGAAGCTTTTGGCCGTTCTATGGTCTTGATTACCCACGATCGGCTGAATCAGAGGACTGGTTGCCAGAACGACAGTGTGAATTGGAGATGCAGGAAATGTTGTCAGATTTTAGTAGTGAATCCAAATAAATGGGATTTGGTGAGGGATATCTGAATTGCAGTTCTTGGTAAGCAAAATTTCAATGCTCTCTTGAAAATGTAGAGATGCTTTGTTTACAAAAGAGGCAAGTTTTTTTTTGTTTTGTTTTTTTTTCTATCCAAAGGGGAACTGCAGAAATGTCTTCGAGGATTAGTGCTGATAATTCGTGTTCTCACTTAACTCTGTGGTGGGTATTTTGTGTGTGTGTGTGTGTGTGTGTGTGTGTAATCTTTTACCACTTACGTTACAGATAGTTAATTTTGATATTCAAAATTCTTCTGCTAACTTTCTGCTGCTTTCTCCCATAGCGATATGGTCGAGATTTTTTTTTTTTATGGTTAATTCAACAAATTTTTACTTGCCAGTCTCTACAAGAACTGAGTCTGCACAGTCCTCTTGAAACACAACCTTCAGATCATATACTACAAGACAGAATGTACTTTTCTGGAATAGATCTCTGTGTGTGGCTACACGCATGCTGTTATAACGTGGACCATGATTGGGCAGATCAACAGTAGACTTGGGCAAGCAATAAGGGGAAATTCCATAGTAATGACTTTAATTGTACATCACACTACCACAAGACAGCACAATCTTAATCAAGTTGCAGTGGGGAAGACCACATTTTTGGGAGTCAGTAAACCTGGTAGTATGTGTGCTGTGTGTGGGGGGGGGTCACAAGACAGGGTTAGTAAATAAAGCCATATTTCAGAAAGAACATGTCTGACTGTAGACTAAAATAGTGTCTAACTTTCAAGATAGAGGTTTTAAAATCGGTCTATTGATATTGGAAGAATACAGGGATACTGAACAGGAAGTACAGAAAGAGAGATTGTATATACAATGTGGTGGTGAGCACGATGTGGAGTACAACACAAAATTGTAGAAAGTTCATACATGTACAAGACAAGGAACATATGCATTGACAATCAGGAAACTTGAACAAGAAATAAGTAGCACTAGGGCCACTGGAGTCATCCAAGAACTAAGAACAGGGCTTCAATGTGAACTACAAAATGTTCTTACCAGGAGAGGAGGCCAGGAAGAGAAGTTGACAAAATCACAGGGACTCAGAAAGTGGGATATGGTCATGTTTCCAGTATGCAAGGTTGGAGTAGTAGTTAACAAGAGAAGAATGATCCTCAGAATTAGGTGGATGCCGTGAAATGTGAAAAGACGGGGACTCAGAAGGGTGCAAGGATTTGGTGACAGTCTGTTTCTTCTTGCATGATGAGCTGTTCCAGCGTCGCTTACTCTTGACACCAGAAGCAGGAAGATGTGAGGTGTTGGTGGGAGGAATGTCCATGGAGGCGGAAGAAGGAGCTGCAGAAACACCGGTGCTATCGGCATCACACTGGGAAGTGGAATCCGGAGAAGAAAGCAAGGCACAGGCAGGAGTGCCAATCAGTGAAGTGATGACAGGCAAAGCAGCAGCAGGAGAGACAATATCAATGGTCAAGGTACTGGAAACAAAAGCACCAGCAATGGAGAAGCCAGAGTGGCATCTGAGAGGTGAGCAAAAGAACGAAGAGACACAGAGAAATCCTGGAGTAGAAAGGTGGGGGAACACAGCACATGAGCAGTGGTGAAGAGACCACAGGATGCTAAAGGGAGAAGAGAGCCCATTGGAAGTAGAGCAGCATTGGAAGGCGACGATGAGGAGAGCAGGCATGAAAATGGCACAGAAGAGGAAGGGTGAGTGGGATTGGCGGGCAATGAACGTGATGTTGGAGGATGCAGGCACTGAGCCCTGTGATGACCAGGAATCTTGCAAGTGTAGTAGTGAAAAGCAGTAATGATGCCAATGTGGTAGGAATGCCAACAAAAAAATATCTGGAGGGAGGTAGGACATGATTGGACATCTTTTTCTGTAGAGAAAAGAACAAGTGCTTGACATCGGAAGCTAAGGAGGGTGCAATCGACATCATCCATTGCCAAGACAGAGGAGTGTCCATGACACAGTATTGTTGACAATTTTATAATACCCTTCTATGTTAGATATAGTTCCACTGAACCTTGCTGAATATAGAAGGATGTTCAAATAGACAGGTTTTACTGCAGTTGGAAAAAAAAATTTTATGTAACTCGCACATTTCATTTTTCTTTGCTGTATTTTTTAATTTACTCAGTTTCATGAATTACATTTTAATTTATATTTTCCATTATAGTGGTATGCTTAGCAGATGGTGTCCAAGTTTCTATTGTACTGGATGGTTTCAATGGTGTGATTTATGTGAAAGGCCACAGTCAAGACCCAGTCTGCAGAAGAATTGTCAGCAGCACAGAGAGGGACATCATTGATTTCAAAGTCCTTTTCAATAACTGTGGTCTCATTCATGTCAATGTAAGATTTACTTCCTTGTCTATTAAAATAAAATCTGCCAAATAAATTGTCTACTAAAATAATGTGTGTTATCAGGTATACAAGATGCTATCCAAAATTAATTAGAAGCTATTGAAAATCTCAAAATTTTGTCATCCTTCCTCCTAGGGTAGCAGGAACTGCTTTTGGACAATGGGGCTAAGACATCAGAATGCATATTTTTCAGTCAGAGCATTGTGTACTATTGTAAAATGGAACACAGTGACATCATTAGAAAATGCTGCTGACAAAAAGATTATATCGATAAACCCTAAATCTATATAAAACCTTTGTTTTATGAGCATATCAATTTTGGGTTTATCAACACCTTAATGTGTTTTTGGATACCTTAACACTCTGTCATAGTAGTATTGTTTGGTGTTTATACCTAGTAAAATGAATTTTCAATGAGATAATTCCTTACATTGAAAAAAAGAAAAAAACACAATGCTCTTGGCGTTTCAACAAACTTGTCTGGTCAAATTTGGATGTGATACCTGCAGCAGTTTTCAATATAATGACTTGTGTATTGTTTCTGGATTGTACCCACAAATCCAGCTTTTTTACCTTGTATAGCTATTTACGGCAAATTGGGGACCATCTTGAATATGCTGAATTTCTGCTAAACAGCAATTATTTTCCTTTTGTTTGTCTACCAATTAACCTGTAAATGAATATGGCCACTATTTTTCTCATGTTCATATTTGATAAAATCTGCTAGCAGCCTTTGCAAGACAGATTCAGTTTGCCACACAAATCAAGTAGTGCTAGTGCCTGTCTTGGTGAATTAATTCTTAAACATTTCTTAATTACCATGTATTCTTATGGAGGGTTGTCCACAACATTCTTCACATTTCACAGAAGTTTTGCCATCAGATAAATGCTGTATGAGTATCTTTGAATATTAACTTTTGATAAAGCATCTTTTCAAAAGGCATTAGTAATATTTCATGAATTTTTGAAACTGCTTTATTAAGCTTGGATCAAAAGGTGATACAAATTCTCTGTTCCTTTGAAACATTTTTTTCAAAAATTATAGACTTTGTCATGCACAGCTATACCACCTGGGAAGTGATTGATGTAGCATAAAATGATGAGTGGTATAGCAACTCATACACAAAAATACACCCTAATGCCATGTAGATGGAGATAGAATATCATTACCTATACAAGAGTATTCTTATTGTTTTGGGATAGTATCTTGTTTGTGATTGTAAAAACTCGACTATTCACTCTACACAAGTTACAAACCTGCCGTAAAATTTACGGAAACGTGACTTGTTTTGCGGGCAAAATGTTAATTTTACGGATTTGGTGATTTCCTGAAATTTATTTTCCTTTTTCTGATGATTTTGCACCCGTTATTAAAGCTTTTTTTATTTAACTTAATCCATTCAAAGTAAAGCGCCGATGTAAGTTACGAACCGTTTCAGTTATTATAATAAGCTTATTTGTAATGTGTTTATGTGGGAACATTTGCAGCAGTTTTCCCACATGTTAGGTTTTGCATTGTATCAAACACTAAGACTTGCACCGCACGTAAAATGGTAAGAATAACAACTTTAACCTTGGTTCTCTCTCTCTCTCTCTCTCAATGATTTATTTTGCTCGTCCGTTAGTAAGTTTGTACGCTTTCCAACCGTGCTTTGTTCGTCTCTCGATAACGTGCATAAATATATCATGGCTTGATTCAACCAAATTAATATGTTGCGGTACTATTTTTTCCTTTGCAAATTGCATCTCTTTAAACTGTTACTGTTTTACTATAGCAGTTTTACTTGCATTTTTTTCAAGTGTCAATAAATTTAGTATTAGTGATTCGCTATGAGCAGCAATATAAAAAAAGGGGGGAGTACTATAAAACGTTCTGTGATGCATATTCTGCAGAGTTTCCTGTGTATTACAAAATCTTCAAAAATGAAAAATATGCATTTTGCTCTATGTGTCGATGTAATTTCAGCTTTTCACGTGGTGAAAGGAATGATATTACTAATCATATAGCGCCAAGCATAAATCTAATGTTGACTGCGCGAAAAAAAAAATAGGAAATTAACTTCCTTTGTTAAAAGTTACAATGAACTGGATGTGATTCGTGCAAAGTGTTTATTCACTTCATTTTTAGTTGAGCATAATTTACCAATTAGTGTCCCTCAGTCACTCATTTATTTCATTTGACTGTCTCATTGTCCGCCTCTCCGTAAGATAATCCTAGCATGAAAATGGTTCGTTTTTGAAAACATTTTAGTTTGTTCCGTGATGGTGTGGGATATGATCCTATTAGATTTGGGGGTCAAAGGTTGGAACATCCTTCCCTTGAGATGCAAACCTCCATAAAAATAAATTTTTATCTCTTTATAGATCATAATGATAGCATAGTAATGAGAAATCATGTATAGATTCTATTTTAATCGAAATAAATGTGCCGATAAATTCAAACATCTGTAGTCATATCAACTAAAAGTTGATACTTCTTTCAAAGGTAACATGTCGTTTTTCAATCGATATGTTCAGTACATTTAATCAATATGCGCAACAAGTAATTTCATTGAATATACTGATTAAAATTTTCATCAAACATATCGATTAATTTTTTTTGGATTTCGGTTTCTGAAAGTTGGCAGGTATGATGTTAGATCACATGTAGAGCAATAAAAAAAATATTTTGTAAAATGATATTCAGTTTTGTACTGGTGTATAATTCTAAACAACACACAGTTATATGTGTTCATAATTTTTTGTCAAAATACTCATATTTAGAAGGTAGATAAAGGATTCCTTTTCGTATTAATGTCATTGCACAGTGTCATTTGCTATTTATTATTAATGTACTGATTATGAAAATTTTATTCACTTTTCATTGACAGAATCAAGTAGAGAAAATATCTGATTGTCTTTTTCATTGTTCAAAAAACTATTCAAAAGACTGAAAAATAACACTAATAACATATTATTATTATTAATGTCAAGCATTGTTAAATCTTTGTATATTTGGCTCTTTTATACATATTATGTGCGCCATACTGAGAAACATTTGTAAAATTTCAGCATACCAATAACTAAATTAATTTGTAGCACAAGTAGTCTAATTTGGTTAATTTTAATGTAGAATGAATCATCACAAACTCATTAAAGATTATAGTAATTTGAAATCATGTGTCACACTGATTTGCATTTATAAAAACCAAGCTGCATTGAATTATAGTATTCACAAACACCATACTAGTGCAAAGCAAAACTGAGAGACATCAGCGAACTATTAACAAGTTCTTTCTGTTGATATTCATAAATATGCATATCAAAAAATAGGCATTATATCATTTGACAAAGGAATACATTTATTATATTAATTTAACATAATTTTGATAAGAGTTGTAGGTTATGTGATATCTCCAAAAGGGTTATTTGTTCCTGTGTATTAATTAAGTCATGCGAGACAACTTCACACGCGTGTGGCCGAACATAAAGCTGCTAGTAGGAATGTTTCCAACAAGACAGGCCTTGACAAACGCACACAAAGTACCGGACAGTCGATTAACTGCGACTCTTTGAAAATTCTCTTACATAAATAGCACTGTGTAAAATCGAAATTGGAAGAAAGTCTACAAACTGTAAGAAGTGCCACAATTAACGAACATAATGGCTTGGTATTATGGCTTGAATGGCAATACCTACTATCTTGAGTCAGTCCTGATGACAAGTTGGTGTGCTACCTGAAAATTTGACAAAAAAGTAGTTTTTGTGTCATCCTAGTGATCCCTGTATTACATAATAGTACTTTTAAGGGTTATTTTTTTGTTTATTTATTTATTTCCTTTCTCCACATGCTGCATTTCTTCCATAAATTTCCCTTGCAAAAGTTCAGTCCTGCCATTTTTCTGTGACTGCTAAATTTTAATGATATAATGGCATTTAAAAAAAACAGTACTATTTTCTGTAGAATTACTGATAGTTTGCCACAAGAATATATTCATGTAGAGACCTAAAGATTTTAATGACATTTTGATTTACTGACTCTATTAAAGGTTTATGTTAATTGGCATATAAAGGGTTGCATTGTCAAACACCCCGCATTAAGGTGGACGTCAAGTAATTTTGCTTCCTATACTTCCAATGAAAAAACTTTTGTACACATTTCCTTCACAATTAGTGTGTTCCCAAGGATGAAAATTTGAACATCGATTAAAATAACTTCATATTATAACTTGAAATACTTAATATTTTCTGAAACATAACCATAATTACATTAAAAATCAATAACTTTTCCTTTGGTGGTGTTGAAACCAGAAAAGGGATGGTGCGACCTGCACTTTGATGCCGTCAGTAGACAAACAAATGTTAGATGGCATAATTACGGTTATGTTTTAGAAAATATTAAGTAAATAAATAAATATTAAGTATTACAAATTTTAAAATGAAGCTATTTTAATCGATGTTCAAATTTTCATCCTTGGGAACGCATTAATTGTGAAGGAAATGTGTACAGGAGTTTTTCCATTGGAAGTATAGGAAGCAAAATTACGTGACGTCCACCTTAATGAGCAGGATTATTGGAGCTATCTAGAAGTACTAATGCAGTTTCTTTGAGTTTAAACATTTCTCACAGGAGGAACAAACTCATTATGAGCCAAAAAAATGGTGGCAATCCATAAACATTTTTGATTTATCAAATAAATTAAAATATTTAAGGCATGCATATTTTAGTTATCTCTGCCTCAAAGATGCAGTCCGTGTACAGCATAAGTTTTCAGCATTCCTTTAAAATTTGTTTTCCAAGCTCTAATTTTTCTATCTTCAGCCATTGTTATATCATTTAACATATGCCTTAATAGTCCTGAATTTTCAGCGTTTGTAAGTCTGATTTGAATTCACTGCCATGTCAGCCAGCCTCTTTAAATTTTGCCATAAATATCTAAACAGCATGTATTAAACTATCTAAACTACTGGAAAGTATTTTATGAACCACTTGTTTTTCAGCATCACTTCAATTTATATTTTTAAAATAGTCAAGAACAATAAATTAGTTTTTTCTGATTATAAAGAATGGCCTTTTCAAAGATCATTCCTGAAGGGCCATAAATGAGCAAACAAGATACAAAGTATGTACATCTACAGTATGTACATTTTTTAAGACTACATTTCATCTGAGTATGCAAATAAGCTTATCTTATATAGTAAATTTTTGGTTTCCAGTTGGACATAGAACAGTTAATTTTCATACTGTGTAACAGTTTTTTTTTTTTTTGAAACAAAACACTATTATTATGATCAGTCAGCTTTGTTCTAATTTTTCCAATGCAGTACCTTTCTGAATTGAAAAGCAAACTGTATTTAGCTGAAATAGCAATACAGTTGTATGCAGAATGTTAATATTTTCATACCACAGCTGAATGCAGGTAGTTGATATTTTGATAACATAGTCATTGGGAGCTAATAAATTTGTCATTATACGGTTGTAAACAGAATATTTATGTTTGAAAAGGGTTTATTGTTAATAATATTCACAAATTTTTGTATATATGTGAATGTATATTTTGGAACTTTCAAATTTTTGAAAGTATTTTTTCATTTTGAAGAATGAATAGAATTTCTTATATTCCTAGCCTAAGCTAAGAGCATCTTAAAACTACAAAAAACCAAGAAGTTTAGATGAGATTTTATATACATATTTTCTTACCTTTGTTATATCAGTATTGACTGAAGCACTGTTGCAATGGGAAGAAAGCCTAAAATCAATTGGTAGTTCAGTCATGTATTTGAAAACTTCTTTTAGCAATCTAATTTTCTAATTTATCTGAACATTTTTGGTATAAACACCATTTGTTAATTAAATATTGATAAAATTAATACTATGTATTATTTATTATCTATTGAAAATATATGCTTGCTTTCTTATGTAAAATTTATTTTGTACTTTATGCCAATTAGTGTCATTTGTTGTGTACTTACAGTTTGCAATAGCTCTGATTTTAATTTTAATTCATCTGAGACTTTTCACATTTCAAATATTAATAATGTTACACAGTTTTGGAACCCATATTAAATATCTTGTTTAAATACTTACAGGGAGAAGCATCATTCATCTTGGTTATCCAGAAGCATCCTAGGCTGATGACATATAGAGCAAGAGCCTATCATATAAAATGTGTGTATAATACTGGGGAGAAAACCATTACTCTGGGATTCAATGTCAGGTAAATCAATATTATGTTCTTTTTTTTTTTTTTTTGTACGAGTCATAGTTTAGCATCTGTTGGAATCAAAATCCATGATGTAGTTTTCTTTTTGTTGTTGTTGTTGTTATTGTAAAACAGCATACATATCTCTTCAGTCATTCTCCATTTCCTATTTTGGCAACACCCACAATGTCCCTTTCCTATACTAATGAACCACCATATGATCATCCACCTATGATCATATGATGATGAAATATTTTTAAAGTTAATCCAATTAATTTTATTTTGTTTTCAAAGGAAGGAAAATTAACTGATGGCATGTGTCTTAAATCATGTGTATTAACTTTGAAATTAACTGATGGCATGTGTCTATTAATTATTCCATACTGAAATGTTTGTGTTTTTTAATTAATAAAATTATTAGTAATAATTGATGGCATGGTTATTTGTAGTCTTAATGCACTATAAATATCTTTAAATTCTGGGTTTTCACTAAGGAATAAAAGTATAATTATAAGTCAAATCTTCGGGTAGTGCCCCTACCCTTCCTCAGTACGACTATAGCTATAGTACAGTGGTGGCCAAAATTGTGGATACTTTTTGAAAATTTCATGTTTTGAAACTTTGCTGGCTTAAATTTAAATGTTATGTTTCACTAATCGCAAATGTTTATATATCAACTGGAAGAGAATTTAATGCTGAATTCAATAGAAAAAAATCAAATATCTGCAGTACAAAAAAAAAAGTTATGCTTACTTTAGTCTAAAGAAACAAACACAGGTAGGATTCAGTTAAGAAGCAGAATGTGGGTGCAAACCGTACTGGACAATCACAGTCCTTGTTCGGTAGACCAATCAAATGGCAGTAGCTGTGATACATCATGTGTCCAGTTGGGGAAAGTCAGTTTTGCTGTTTGTTCTACAAAAGAAAGAGGGTTATCGGTGCAAGTGAAGCTCAAATGGAGATTGTGTGCATACTTTTAGTATTTTTTTAAATGTAAGGCTTAGATAAAAAATAGAACAATGGAACCAAAGAAAAGAGTTAATTGGACACCTACAGAAAGACACAGGATTGTTGTATTATGTGAATCGGGTCTTTACTATGCTGAAATTGGAAGGCAAGTAGGTGGGACAGTAACGACATCTGGAGTATGAAAGTTGTGTTTACATTATCAGGAAACAAAATCACTGAAATCCAAAGCTGGAAAGGCCAAAAAAAGTGCACAAAATGTGTTGATGACAGAAGAATAAAAAAGCTGTGTCTCAGGGACAGAAGAATTTCATCTGAGGCCATCAGAAGTGAACTGGGTCCAACTCGTGTTTCTGTCAGTTCAAGAACGATAAGGAGAAGACTACCAGATATGGAACTAAGAGGTAGGATTCCAAGTAAAAAAAAAACCCATATCTGAATCTACAGCAGCACAAGAAATGACTACAGTGGGCAAAAGAACACACTGAATGGACAGAAGGTCTGTGGAAGCAAGTTATTTGGAGTGACAAAAGCAAGATATCCTTACTTGGTAATGGTGGACGAAAATATGCGAGACAGTGAGTGGGAGAAGAGCTACATCCTGACTGCATGGAGGAAAATGTAAAGCACCCAACAAGTGTTATGATTTGGCCATGTATGACAGGTGCTGGTGTTGGCCGTTTTCATGTAATTGACAGCACACTGAATGTAAAAAAATACATTCACACCACCTTGGAACTAAAACTGCTACCTTCAATAAGGGATCTCTTTCCCACAAAGCACCATTATTTTTTTCAGCAGGATTCAGCTCCCTGCCACACAGCACAAATATGAAAACAGTGGTTCACAGCAAAGGGCATCTCATTGTTGGCCTGGCCAGGAAACAGCCCTGACTTGAACCCCATGGAAAATCCGTCCATTTGTCTGTCGACACCAGATCTCTACAACTATTAGTTCGATTTGAAAAAAAAATTGCACTGTGAATGAAGCTTGGAATGTGAGAATGATGATCTTTGCATTCTGTTTTTTTTGTTGTTGTTTTTTATGATGCACAACTTCGCCTCTAGAGTGCATAAATGCAGAAGATATCCAATTCAAAATATATTGTATTCCATATATTTGCTTCTAAATATCTGATTGAAAAAATTCTTGCTTCCTTTTGATGCTATTTATGACAAAGACTATTTTAGGCACAGTTTGTTTTCCAAGTAATGCATAGATTTTCTGCTAGAGGGCGTAAAAGGTGAGTTGTATTTCCCCGATATCTCCAATTCTAAAACTCCGATTTGAAAAATTCTTCCTGCATCAAAAACAGCTCCTCATGGGAAATGTTTTACATATAATTTCTAATTTTTGGTAAGGAAGAGTTTGGCCACCAGGGGGTCATAGGTGTTTATTTCTGTGTCTGATGTATTTGCAGCAAAATCTAAGCCTCTGAAAACTCGACTGAAAAAATACCTTCGTGGACCGATACTGCTCACCTCGGAAAATCTTTTCAGAATACTTTCTCCTTAAAATAATGCATAGCTTTTCCACCAGGGGGAAAGAGCATTTCTGCTGCAAAATGTTTCTCACATAATTTCAAATTTTTCTTGAAGCACAAAAGTTTTTCACTAGAGAGTGTAAGTTCACATTTCCATTTACAGAAATATCTGCAGGACTAATAACCCGATATAAAAAATTATTTTCGTTCAGACACTACTAAATATGCAAACACTTTTTGTATGTTTTCTTCCCAAGATAATGCACAATTTCACCGCTAGGGACGCCAATGTTTAATCTGTTAAAAATATATCTGCTTGTAAATATGCAATTTAAAAAATTATTTCGATGCTGGATGCCATTTACCTTGAGGAACTCTTTAGATTGGTATTTGAGGAGTTTTATAGTTCACAGTTCTGTCGCTAGGAGATGTTTGTGTTATTCTCTCTGTAGCTGTAACACTGCTTCTAAAAACCCTATTGAGGATTTCTTTTTTACTTTATGCCATTTGCTACAACAGAGATGTAGAGCATTAACCTCTTTAAATAATGCGCAGATTTTCCACTAGTTGGTGTAAAGGTCAATACCTTTCTTTTTTTTTTTCTTCTTTTTCTTTTTACTATCTCTAGTTCCAGGAGACATATTTGAAAAGTTATTTTTCCTTAGCATAGCTGTTTCCATGAAGAATATTTTCCATCTATTTTCAACTTTTCCATTATGCAAAATTCTTCTGCTAGAAGGTGTAGAGTTATATCATGTTGCCTTCTGTATTTCTTCTTTTAACTGTTCGATTTAAAAAATCTGTTGGTCTCTAATTCCCTTCTTCTGCTGTGAGGAACTTTTTGTGCGCCATTTGTTCATTTTCATAACATACTTTTTAGCTGCTGGTGGAAGTAAGTAGCTGTTTCTATTTCTGGATGTTTTAGCGATTGTAGAAATTTGGTTATGATATTTTTCTAACCAGTTGCATTGACTTTGAATAACTTTGATAAAGTTTTTCGTGCCAGAAAGGATTCAAAAGACATGCTCATTACAACCGAAAATTCAGTGTCATCTTTCTTGTTTTAGTCAGTGACATCATGGACAGAAGAGAACTAGATAATATGCACAACATCCACACACACACACATATCTGATTCATGATTAAAACTGTGGCCCAAAGTATAAGTTTGCATTTTGAACACTTACCAATTGTTCTGGCCCATTTGCACACTCTACAGACATGCTGAGCATTTTGTGTAAAATTATTTATATTGCTCCAATACTGAGCTTCATCTTTTTTTTAGTAATCTGTACAACCATCACAAAGTAATTTGCCATAAGAAACCTTATGAAATGTAGTTACTGTAGTCTCTTCAGCTGGTCAACCCAGATGAGCATTATATTCAGTGACTTAGTTCCTTGTTTATATAGTTTTGCTCATCTCTTAACTATAGCTGAAAGTGCTAAAGAATCTCCCTTGACTAGAACCAGTGATTGGAAAGCTACTTTTTGAAAGTAGCTAGCTACTGCTACAACTACATTCTTGAAAAAGTAGCTAATAAAAGGTACAAATTCTAAGGGTGATATTTATAAGTACATTCTTACATATGGCACTGTGAGCAAAATACCAAATCAAATTACACAAATAATTTATCTTTGTATTTGCTTATTAGCTGCAATCACCATATGTAACACACTTTAACATATTAATGATGAAACTGCAGATTTCTGATGGTCAATATATGTAAAAATACTGGTAGAAAAGTGTATCTTTTGAACATTACATATTAAGTCACTCATCATTTTTTGGGTGGAAGGGGGTTAACGACAAACATGAGCAACTCCAAGGGCTATAAATAGTCACCTGTTCGTAATTTGGGGCCACTGGTTCCAGGAAGAGAAATGGACCAGTGTTGTAAGGCAAGCAAATGACCCAGTCCTCATGTGGGATTCAACCAGGCACATCTAGGACGATTGGTCAGAAATCAGCACTTTGTCACCTGGACAGCTTATCCAACATCTGGCTTTATAGTTTTCTGTATTACATATGGATTCTTGTCTACAATGCCACCTTGATGGCCAAGTGGCCTAAGGCATGAGCTTCGGATCAGTCATCCAAGAAAGGGCCAGGCTGGTGTGTTTGTTTGATGGCACTGGCTCATTCACCTCTCTTGAACTAGTGGCTCTAAATAAGAAAAGACAACTGCATTTAGCCCTTGTATTTGCTCATAGTGGTTGTTAAAAACTTAAACAAAGCAAAAAAAAAAAAACAGAGTAAGAAACGCTGCATTTACTCAATGGATTTTAAGAAGGATGTTGTTCTTCAAAGTTCAATGTGTATTAGATGCATATTTCTGAACAAAATGGAAAATGAGATGAGAATCCTTTATTTCTCTCCCTGCAAGCACTACAATAAAGCATCAGCATGCATTGATGGTTTATTACACAGCTTGTAGGTGGAAGAAGAATTTTCTCCAGATTTAGTGAGAGGAAATATTTACCACCACATTTCCACAAATGGGTATCTGGTTGTAGTTTCACCACTTTTGTTATGTGATCTTTTTAAATAGTAAATACAAGTATATATGTTCACTAGTCAAAAGGCTATAATAAAAACAAAAAAGATGACACCGAATTTTCTATTTTATGAGCATGTCTTTTGAATCCTTTTCGACGCAAATAAAATTTTTCATAATATAATCAATGGAACCGGTTAGAAAAATCAGCCAGATTTCAAAAATCGATAAAACATCCAGAAATAAGAACAGCTACTTACTTCCACTAGCAGATAAAAAGTATGTTGCGAAAACTGACAAATTGAGAAAAAGTTTTGCACAGCACAAGGAAGATATCGGAGACAAAGGGATTTTCAAATCAAAGAGTTAGAGAAACCAATACAGAGGGAAACATGGTATAAATCTACTCCCCTAGTGGAATAATTTTATATAATGGAAAATTTGATAATATGAGAAAAGTATTCTCCATAGTAAAAGCTATGCTAAGGAAAACAAATTTTTCAAATACATCTCCTGAATGATGAGACACGAAGAAAAAGGTTTTGACACTTATGCTCCCTAACAGGAAAGCTGAGCATTATTTAAAGAGGTGAATGTTCTCCATCCTTTTTGTAGTGAATGCATACTGTGAAAAAATAAATTTTTCAATAGGGTTCTTAGAAGTGGAGATACAGCAACAAGCATAAGCACACAAATACTACCTCATGGCAGAACTGTTAACTACAAAAAACTAAGCAAGTATAGGCAAAGTGTTCCATAAGGTAAATGGTATACAGCGTTAAAAGATTTTTTAAATTGGACATTTGGAAGCAGAGACATGGAGAAAAATAAATTAAAAATATGTGCACCTAGTGGAGAAATTGTACATAATTTTGAGCCAGAAATATACACAAAAAGCTTTCATCATAACAATTATCTGACAAAAAAGAATTTTCTTAATCAAGTTTTTAGACGCACAGATACTGCTGAAAATATGCTGTAAGAAGAAACGTGAACTTACGCCCTCTACTGGCCCCCTTGTACATTAAGAAAAATTTGAAATTATATGCAAAACATTTCACGCTAGAAACACTCTCTGACAATGAAAGAAGTTTTCAAATTGGATCTCTTTGAAGTAGAGATGTGGACAAAAATAAAACACATATCTACGCCCCCTGACGGAAACACTATGTACTGTTCTAAGCAGAAAGTATTCTCAAAAGGATTGTCATAGTGTGCGGTATCTGACCACAAAATAATTTTTCAGAAACGCAAATATTGCTGCAGATACGTCTCAACCAGATATGTACTCTTACAGCACCTAGAATCAAACCTGTTCCTTACCAAAATTTAGAAAATTATATGCAGAAGATTTTCTCCCATGAGCTTTATCCAATGTAAAAAGAAATTTTCAAAAAGGGCTTTTAAAAGCAAAGATATTGGTGAAATCGCTATTTAACTTTATGCCCCCAGTGGGAAAACTATGAATCACGTGAAAATGAAACAATACCTAAAATATTCTTCGTTATAAGTGGTTTTAAAAGGAAGAAAGACTTTTTCAATCAGACATTTAGTAGCAATTATATGTATATATATATATACTAATTGAAAGAGCGAGGGAATATGAACTTCCATTGTGCAAGGCTTTTATCGATTATAAAAGAGCCTTTGATTCGGTGAAACCATCAGCAGTTACAATGGCTCTGAAATCATGCGGTATTGAAGATGCATACATTAATATTATTAATAACATCTATGAAAATGCAAGTGCAAAGATTTGGCTGTTTGAAAATACAACACACATAAAAATTGGAAAGGGAGTGAGACAAGGTGACACCATATCTTCAAAGCTCTTTAATACCACATTGGAAAATGTTTTTCAATCACTGAACTGGGAAAACAAAGGGATAAAGATTAATGGAGATTATCTTACCCACCTTCGTTTTGCTGATGGCATAGTCATTTTTGCAACTACCCCATCAGAGCTGCAGAGTATGATCCAGGAACTTGCTGACAAGAGTAAAGAAGTGGGATTGAAAATGAACTTTCAGAAGACAAAAGTGATGTTCAGTGCTTTTACAAGAAATGAAGATTTATCGATTGATGGAGAAAAGCTGGAGACAACAGACACGTACATTTATCTTGGACAGCAGATATCAAGTGAGGGTCACATTGATGAAGAAATTAATCGGCGTACAAAACTTGCCTGGAGAGCTTTTGGAAGAAACAGCATAATTTTCAAGAGCAATATGCCATTATGTCTTAAAAGAAAAGTGTTTGATCAATGCATCCTTCCAGTGCTTACATATGGTGCAGAGACATGGTGGACCTTAACTAAAAGAGACATACAAAGGCTGCAGACAACTCAGAGAACCATGGAGAGGTGCATGCTTGGTGTAACCAGAAGAGATAAGAGGAGGAACTCGTGGATCCGAAAAATGACAAGAGTGGAAGACATCATGATCAGAGTTAAATCCCTGAAATGGCAATGGGCTGGACATACTGCCAGAAGGACAGACCATCAATGGACAGCTGAAATTTTAGATTGGATTCCAAGGGACAGGAAAAGACCCAGAAGAAGACCACGTGGGAGATGGGTGGATGAAATTCAAAAGTATGCGGGAGTAACATGGAGGAGACTGGCACAAAACAGACCGTTGTGGAAGAAACTTGGGGAAACCTTTGTTCAGCAGTGGATTGATAATGGTTGACAATGATGATGATGATGATGATGATATATACAGTATATACTTTTTGCATGTGTGTTTGGCAGGTGGGAGTGTTGGAGGTTAATGACCACTGTGAGCAATTCAGTGGGCTATAAGCAGTTGCACATCCCTAATTTAGGGCAACTGGTTCCAAGGAAGGGTGAGAGTCAGTGCCATAAGACAAACCCAACAACCATGCCTCACCGGGATTCGAACCTGGACACATCTTGAATGAATGACCAGAAGCCAGTGCTTAGACCACTGCTCCACCGGGGTAGCACAATCACAAGGAATAAATATTTTTTTAATTAGATAGCATCTGCTTTTATGCCCTCTAGCCACGAAGTTATGCATCATAAAGAAAACAACAACAACAGGAAAGCAAGGATCATCATTCTCACATTTCAAGCTTCCCAATGCAAAAAATCTTTTTCAAATCAGACTAATAATTGCAGAGATATGGTGTCCACAGATGGATGAAGTGATACTGTAAGCACATTTTTTTTTTTTTGCAAAAGAAGTGCTAAAAATGGTTAACTATTTGGCTGGCTTGACAGTGTAAGACAAGTCTGGCATGTCAATATAGATAGGAAACTCTCAGTCCCTATTCCAACGAATAACGCTTTAGGAAGTATCGCGTAATTTGAGGATTTATATTTCATTTTGTTTTAAAAAATAGCGCAATTTGTAGCGTAATTTTCTCTACAAGCTACTTTACTTTGTAGCGTGCTACTGCTACAACTACATTTCTCCATTTGTAGCGATGCTACATACAACCCTACTCTAAAAGTAGCATGCTACAGTAGCAGCACTACTTCCAATCGCTGATTAGAACCATATGCTTATGAATAACAGCTAGTACAGTTCCTTTTTCAGTCACTGCCTAGCATATTGCATTTATAGTCCCTGCACTCATTATTGAGTGGCATAATACATTAACTTTTTGAGTTTCAAAGAGTTTTTGAGTGATGCTATATGGACTAATAGTGTCACCATCTCAGTGTATCATTGCATGATACTCTGGCAATAAAAACTCCACAAGTGTCATCATGACCATCTGCTTATCAATTATGTTATATCAGATGGTTTAAATTCATACACTCCCATGAAAAATTTAAGACTCTTTTTGTGCTCTATTATGCAGCTGTAGACCACATCAGTGAAATGTGTGTACTTTATATCTTAGTGTCACATTTGTTTAAAATTTTGATGGTAATGCTTATAAATTTATAGTTTGATTTTGTTTTCCACAAAAGAAGGTTATGAATTGAAATCTTCCAGAAGTCTTAGTTGTAGGTAGAAAGGTTTGTGTAGTGATGTTTCTAATGTGGCTATGGCTCTTTTGCTGTGTCTGAAATATTTTTTCTCTAGCTGTACAGTATTCATGGTACCCAAACAATTAAATGTGGAAAAGTAGTTCCAATACTTAGTTGCCTATTTTTTTTAAATGGTTTGAATATGATTTCTGTTCTTCCTTCTACAGTATGATTACAACATCAGGAACAATTGCTAATACGGGACCTCCACCTACTTGTGAAATGAAAATTTCTAATGCTGATGGAAGTGATGTAACTAGTGCTGAAATTGGAGATGATCTTCTGCTCAAAGTTAATGTCCAGCCTGACTGTAAGTAATAGGAATTGTTATTTTAATATCAAATTTTGTCACATGAGTAATGATTGCAAGATTTTTTTCATTTTTCACAATAAGTGAATATGTGCTAAGAATAAACGAACATTCAAGGATGGGTTGAAACGTTTTGCCTCGTCTGCATCATATGAGATAAGAGTGGAGAAAAACAGATAAAACCATTTTGGGGAAGTCACATAATTTCCCCTACCCACCCATCCATTGTACTAGACAGAGGTTCCTCAGCTTTGCATAGTTCCAGCTGTGTGTGAGTTACAATGAAGGGCTATTCAGACATCCAGTTCAAACAGTAAGCCATCATTGAATTCCTCACCACAGAAAAAGTTGTTTCCATTGACATTCATCGAAGATTGAAAGCAGTTTATGAGAATCAGTGTGTTGTTGTGAGTACTGTGAAATGATGAGTAAGGCAATGTAAATATGAATTCAGTGGGGAAAGCAAATGCAAGTTATAAACCAAGGTTGGGGAAGTTTGTGTCTACAACAGACCCATTTCTTTTTTTTTTCTTTTTCTTTTTTTCTTTGATTGGAGGTTTAACGACCACCATGAGTAACTCAGTGAGCTATAAGCAGTTGCCTGTCCCTAATTTAGGACCACTGGTTCCAGGGAAGGGAGAGAGCCAATGCTATAAGACAAACACAACATCCATGCCTCACTGGAATTCGAACTCGGACCCATCTCAAATAAATTATCAGAAGCCATCGCTTAGATTACTGCGCCACCGGAGCGGTAATCTAAGCGATGATTACCATTTCATCAACAGCATATTGAAGAAATGATCCGAGGAAACTGTCTCTGAATTAAGCATTTCTAAAAAAGGGTAGTACACATTATCAGTATTCTTGTATTTCAAAAAGTTTGTGCCAGGTGGTTACCCCACGTGTTGGCTAATGAGATAATGGCTGAACAGGTGTGAATTTCACATGAACCCTTGGAACATTTCAAAAATAAGGGAGAGATTTTTGTGGGCCACATTATGATAGGAGATGAAACATTTGTCTGCCATTACAACCCAGATAACTAAATGGAATATAGCCTCCATGGAATATAGCCATAAAGAATTGGAACAATAAAAAAAATTCAGAACATAAGCCTCAACTGAGATCATGTTGTCTGCTATTTGGAATAAGGACTTGTGGTTGCTGATTTTCTCGAAAATAAGGGCTACAGTAAATTCTGAATGTTACATTGAAACTCTGAAGGAACTGAAAACTTGTATCCAAATGAAAGTAGGGCTGAGTGGTCACGCCCTTCTCCAAACTGAAAATGTCAGTGCTGCCACAAATCCTACCATCTATAGGCACATCCTCAGTACAGCTCATATCTCACCCCTAGTGTTTTCCATTTGTTTTCTAAACTAAAGAAATACTTGAGGTGCCATCACTTTACATCTGACAAAATGAAGTCAGCAGTATGCCAGTGGTTTCAGAAAAAAAATCATGAACTTTTTAAGGATGGACTTCAAAAAGTATTGACACTATGAAAGAAATGTATTAAGTATTGGGTAATTATGTGGAGAAGTAATTATGCAGCTTTTTAAGTAAAAGATGAAGGTAAGTTTTTGTTTTTGTTCTACTGAAGAAATTTTGCCATTATTTTTTTTATTGAAGTGGAGGCCAAATTTTGCAGCTGTCCTACACATTTTGTACTAAAACACAATCGATGTAGAAAGACTGAGCTGAGCATGACACACAAATATAATTACAAGTGCTCTTAAAAGATTATGCTCCTTTTAGTCTCTGTGTTGGTGAGAGGTTGCTGTTGTTCTCAATAAGTGAGGAAGGTGCATGTTGCAAATTTTCTGAAGTTTGTCATCTGGTATACAATGAAAACATGTCACCAGAACACATATCTCTATATTTTTTCAGATTTTTAAAGCAGACTTGTGAGTAGTAAATTCATATGTGTCACTCCATTATTCAAATTCATTTTCATAGGGACAGGAGTTTGAAAAATGGGTTGTCTGATACAGACAGCAACCACAAAGAGGGTCAACATGATAAAGCCGCCCCGGTGGCGCAATGGTCTCTGATCATTCGTCTGAACGGGGTCCGGGTTTGAATCCCGGTGAGGCATGGATGTTGTGTTTGTCTTACGGCACTGGCTCTCTCCCTTCTCTGGAACCAGTGACCCTAAATTAGGGACGGGCGACTGCTTATAGCCCATTGAGTTGCTCACGGTGGTCATTAAACCTCCAATCAAAAAAAAAAAAAATCAACATGATAAATATTGGTATTTTAACATATCAGAGTTGGAAAAGCAGCATCCTTCCTCAAAATGAAGTATGCTTCATCTGTACTGCAGTCATTTTTCATGAAAGTTGGCCCAAAAGTAGTCTGATTGGTATGTTTATACTACACATAAAATATTTATTGATATTATATTTGATTCCAGTTGTGTGAAGTATGAGGAGTACAAAGATAAGATTTGTTGTAGTGTGAGAGACATTCAAATATCAACCAATTTGTATTGATGTTTCAAAGACTATAAGATCAGAGATTTTGCATTCAGTGAGACTGTATTGATGAAACTTGTCTTCCCCCTGTGGTGCACCATACTTAATTATTCTGCCTGTATGTAAGATATATAGATGGCATCCTCATAATAGTTGACAGAAATGTTGTTGTTCTCCCAAAATATATATATATCCTCAACCTGTTTAATACCATAGATAATTCTCTGAAATTCTCTTAAGAACTTTGGCAGTACAAAGACCTGAATGTGGTATTTTGAATCATTATTTTGTAAGTCAGTTAAGTGCAAGGGTCTCTATAACAGATGTTCATGATGTCAGGTCTGACAAGCTGACAGCTGTATCAGAAGAAAACTTGAGGTTTTGGCAAATATTTCAAGGAGGTTAATTCTAAGCATCTAACCTAAAAACTAGCTTGGACAAAACATAGTAACATTGTAGATAAATAAATATATCATCTTGAAATTCTGTTTCACACATACTTATTACTAGGACAGGGAGAACAAGCTTTATATGTTGTTACATATACATAGCTAAGTTTCAGGATATGACACTAACTGATAAAGATTTGATAAAAGTTAGACTCACCATATCCATTTTTTAGTCACTGCTCCCTTATCATCATCATTGCTGTTTTCACAGTAGGTAAAAAAACGAAATGTATGCCAAATAAATGAAGTTGAGTTTAAAACCAGTAAAGAATAAAAGCAGAGCTAAAACCATGAACAAATTAAAATGCCAAGTGAAATAGATAAATAGTAGTGTTAAATTCTTAAGAAACTTTGGTTTCTGCTATGTATATCAGTTATATTCCCTACTGTCACATCCAAACAAGTTTCAACCATATCGGCATGGCCTTCATGTGGCGGGCGATGTTTTTGTCAGCAATGCTGATTCTTCACTGCCTTGAGAATTGACTTCTAGCTTATTATATCAGGCAACATCATGGTCGGCACTGAGCATGACACATTCTGCTCCATCTGATGGATGTTTATAACATGATTTCTTCAGTGTTAAAGTTCAAATTCTGTTCTTTTCCTTCTTTAGATCATTTTCTTGTTTAATTAAGTACTTCCACGTGTTATGATAGTTCTATTGGAGTGTAAGTATTACAATTATATTTCTTTGTCTTCCCAATAGTGATGGCTTCGAATATAAAAATTTGTAGGAAGTACATTTTGAACATCTTTTAAGAAACATTGTATATAGTAAATAACTTTTTCTTTCCCATGTGTACTGTGAAAAATGCATCCATTGTTGACTATGTGGGAAAGGCCCCATGTGTCAAAGTAAGTAAAAGCTATATGTTGGAGCACATACTATTTAAAGAAGTGCACAAAACTTTATAGATACCTAGTATAGCATACTTTTACACTCCAATAGAACTATCATATATCATACTTTTACACTCCAATAGAACTATCATATATCACACTTTTACACTCCAATAGAACTATCATACACGTGGAAGTATTTAATTAAACAAGAAAATGAGCTAAAGAAGGAAAAGAACAGAATTCGAACTTTAACACTGAAGAAATCATGTTATAAACATCCACCAGATGGAGCAAAATGTGGCATGCTGAGTGCCAACCATGATGTTGCCTGATATAATGAGCTGGAAGTAAATTTGCAGTGCAAAGTTATAATCCTGGTATTTGTCCAGTCAGATTCAAAATTATTATCAAGGCAGTATTGTATTAATAAGGTTTCAATTTTTATAATTCCAATTGCTTTATACATTCATTTAGTCTGATATTCAAGTTCTTTTTTGTACATTTTTGTAGGAAGTACATTTTGAACATCTTTTAAGAAACATTGTATATAGTAAATAACTTTTTCTTTCCCATGTGTACTGTGAAAAGTGCATCCATTGTTGACTATGTGGAAAAGGCCCCATGTGTCAAAGTAAATAAAAGCTATTTGTTGGAGCACATACTATTTAAAGAAGTGCACAAAACTTTATAGATACCTTGTATATGATACTTTTATTTCGTCACCAAGAAAAACTGCTATTTTTTAATTATTTTTAATGGAAGATGACAAAATTAAAGTACTGGTGCATTGTTACATACATGTGTCATTTAAATGCTTGATTTTCTGAAAAAGCAGCTAAATTAAGTAAAATGGTTTTTTTTTTAACTCTTTACTGTTACTCTTTTAGTTATCTATGGAGGCTTTGCACGAAGCTGTGTTGCCAAGACAATGGAAGACAATGAAGAAATTCAATATGAAGTAACTGATTCCTCTGGCTGTGCAACTGAGCCAAGCATTTTTGGCAACTGGCATCTTGATCCAGACAGTAAACTTCTGGTTGCTCGATTTAACGCTTTCAAATTCCCAACAAGCAATAATTTGAGATTCCAGTGCAACATCAGGGTGTGCTTTGGATCTTGTCCACCGGTAAGCAATCAGCCAAGTACTTTTCTGGCATTTTTAATGAAGTACCTAACACATTTTTTTCTGGTTATTTACCATCACTTTAAATTTTAAATGACTTGTTTGACTTTTCATAAACTATTCATCAAGCCTCTTCAGTGGATGGTTCATCTAAATACTTAGATTTAATCGCATGAATTACCCTGTGTTAGGAACATGGACAAGATTGTCAATGACTGTTTTAAAAAACGTGTGGCTTCCTGTAGCTGTACTTTAATGCTACAGCTAAATGTACTTGCATTCTGAAGAAAACTCAGTAGTAACGCTTTTACTCCTTTTTCCACCAAAGTGAAATGCATTTAAAAGACATAAAATTTGGAATAATTCAAATTCTTATAAATATTCTTTATGAGAGTTAATGTTTCAAATACTGCACTCAATTGCTTGTTATTTATGCAAATTTAATGTGAACATGCAAAACACATCAAGTTAAACAGTCATTTTATCACAAAGATCCCTGATTTTTTTTTTTTTATTTACTGTATTTATCAGCGCATAACACGCATCGGCGTATAACACACACCCTAATTTTAAGAAGGAAGTTTGAGTAAAAAAAAACTTAAATTTAAAATAAATGACTTGGGAGAATAAAAAAGGTACTAAATATTAATAATCAACACACATGTTTATTAATATTTATACCACTTATAAGGCAAATAATACGAAAGAAAAAGCATCTGTTTGAACGAAAAAACTTGGATATTCGACCTGTTACAAAAATTTTAATCAGAATCACTGCTATCTTGGAAGTGATGAGACAGACTAAAAAATTAAAAACAGCCAGAAGTCTGGGTTCCTTAAACCGCCGCCGTTTGCTGATAATGCATGGTCATTGTCGCAAGAAATTAAACCCTCGAACCAGCACGACAAGGCAGTGCATACACTAACGATTTTTATCACCAACCATCAGCCACGGAGTTCGGATGTCACCGGAAGTTTTGTCATATTTTCCGAGAGCAGATGCTTAGGCTTAACGTGGCAGCTCGCGTTCGCTGCTGAAACGAGTGAGATTACTTTCGGGCACTTTAAAAAGGTAAATCAGGAGTCTATCTCAAAAAAAAATTGTGAAAATCTTCTTTCCGAAGAACTGAAGATGGTATTGATACCACTTTTAACAAGATTTGTCAATAAACAGAAGAGATATGCTTTAGAGAAGCGTCTGCAGTTAATAGTAAAGTGATACCAAACCATTAACATTTGGCAACGTCGGGATGCGTCGCACTCTGAAGCAGTATTCGTTTTACCTAAGTTTAAATGAAAAAAAGTAGTATACACGTATAACACGCAGGTAGAATTTCAGCCCTAAATTTTAGGGGGAAAAGTGTGTTATACGAAGATGAAAACGGTATTTATTATTATTATTTTTTTTTTTTTTTGCCTTTCACATGGTCTAAATAACTGAATTTTTCATAAATGTTCAAGTTGTGAAAAAATGTAATAAATGCAATACTAATGGCTTTTATGATGGGCAAATCAATTCAGTTATAGATGACTGTCATACTGATAAATAATTTGTTTTGTGTGTGAGACAAGTCAGTGTACTTCATTAAATTATTTTTTAGTCTCTCATAGTTTAATAACATATGTGTTGTTTTAGGTTAATTGCAATGGAGTAGATGCTTTTGGAAAGAGGAAGAAACGTCAGGCAGATAATTCTCGAAGTCTTTCTGTTGAAGGCTTCCAGGAAGGGTCATTAAGAGAAGAGATCATGGTTCAGTCAAATGCAATTCTTACTTTTGAAAAGAAAGAAAACCAAGTGGCTCAGCCTACAGAAGGTTTGTTGCTTTGTTCTCTTTAGTAGTTAGAATTTGTTTTTCAATCATCTTTATTGAATCATAAATAAAAAAAGGTACTGCTGTTTTCATAACTCTATTAAATATTTTTACTTAAGCTTTTGTTTCAAACTTAATGAAAACATGGAGATGTTTTTCTCATTATTAAAGTTGCATGAATTAAAACCTTGTTTCTAATAGTAAATTGCTTTATTCTGGTTTTAGTAATTACACTGGCGTACAAAAATTAAGGACGAGACGGTTTTTCGAATGTAACGTCGTGCAGAAGTGCTCCACATCGACTCAAATCATACCATAAGATCCCCAAGATGTAAGAATATGGGACAAGTGAGCAAAACTGTCCAAACAAGGAATCCAAAGGATACAAAGGCACTTTATTGAAGAGGTAGCTTCGAGCACAACTGAACAGAAGACAGAAACATCCATGTGACAGGCGGCTGCCAAGAAAAATCCAGTCTTTAGTAGGGGATATGATCACCCCTGACTGCGCTGCAGGATTTACAATGTCAGTCCATGCTGAGGAAGAGGTTGTCAAGGAGCTGTTGAGGCATCTCGGCCCATTCCTCTTGTAGCGCCAATCGCAGCTGCGGAATCGTTGCTGGCGGCTGGTGAAGTGCTGCCAAGCATCTCCCGAGAAGGTCCCACATGTGTTCAATTTGATTTAGGTCAGGGGACCTTGTGGGCCAATCCATGCGTTGAATATCTTCACTCTCCAACAGCTCTGCGACAGCCACTGTACAATGAGGTGTAGCGTTGTCGTCCATGAAGAGGAACTCAGGACCCACTGCACCTCTAAACAGATGCACGTGAGGCAGGAGAACCTCGGTACAATAGCGGACACCAGTGACTGAACCTCCTTGGAAGATGTGGAGGTCAGTACGGCTACCAAGCATGATACCGCCCCAAACGAGAACTCCGCCACCTCCAAACTGGTCCCTTTTGATGATGTTGGAGGTGTGATTGCGTGTTCCCTGCTCTCTCCAGATGTGTATACGTTCAAAATCGCTCGTCAGACTAAATCGGCTCTCATCTGTAAAGAGAACTCGACCCCATTGCTGATGTGTCCAGTTCTTGTGTTCCAGGCACCACAGAAACCACCGTCTCCGATGAGCAGGCGTTAATGGCACACACCGTACTGGTCGTCGTGCAAATAGACGACCTTTGTGCAGCCACCTGGCCACAATAAAACGCGATAACGGACATCCAGTTGTCTGTTGCATGTGCCTTGCAATTTCTCCCGCTGTCTGCCATCTGTCTCTTCTCGCCTGTAGGACAATATACCGGTCATCCGCCGCCGTTGTTGCTCGTGGATGACCACTGCTAAACTCTCAGACAGCTGTTCCTGTTGTTTAAAATGCTCTCCAAGCTTGTGAAACAATGCTGTGAGCGATCCCGAACTCCTTGTTCACACTAGTCACACTTCGACCTTCTTCCAACTTCCCAATGACGCGACCTCGGGTAAAGTCATCCAGATGTAGTCTACTAGATTCCCTGGCAGCCGTATCACACGGTGGCAGCAACTCGACGTTGTTCAAACCAATGTACACCGTGCAATAGCTTTCACCAAATTGCTGAGCGTACACTGCCTGAGTGCTTTATACCCTTCCGACACTTCCCCCCCCCCCATCATGCTGCATAATATATGCGCATGCTTTACTGTACCGGACCCTAGTCTATCTCCTGATTGGTCTTTTGGACAGTTCTTCCTGCTCGTTCCGCTGTTATGCTAATTTCTCCTCTTCGTCCTTAATGTTTGCACACCAGTGTACTTTTTGTTTAATCAGAAGTTTTGGAACTCAAAGGATTTCAATATAATAAGGTTCTAATCTCATTCCCTTACTTTCATCAGCATAGTCTTTTCTTCGGATGGCCATGAGAGCTTGTTCTTCTAGCTGCTATGCACACCTGGAAGAAAATGTACCGATATGTGTCTAGGAAAAAGTGTGTATACAGATGCTGCATATCTATGCAAAATGGATAACTGGTCAGCATGTCAAAATGCATTTTCATTCCACAGTTAATTTTCTTTCAAATACAGTATTTGGAATGTCTTGGAAATGTCTAGGAAAAAAATTTCAAAACAAACTTTTTGCAGTTATTGTTGAGTGTCCCTGATTATTTAGAAATGCTATGGATAATAACTGCCCCTCTGAACTTAAGCAAGAGCTTCCACACTGCACCAAGTTGGGTGAATTGAGAGACTGGCCAGTGCTATGCATTGTCCCCAAAGCTCACTATGTAAGTCTTTCACCTGTAGTAGTACAAGTTACTCTCTGTAGTGCAACAGTTATTAATACAAGCATATTAAAACTACAACACTATACTAGAATTTGATGTAAAATTGGTAGGTTTTTTAAGATGCAAAATAAAAACTGTGTATGTATGTATGCAATTTTTTTTTCTTTTTGCAACAGATAAGTGCAAATACAAGTTTGTGAAGCATCGAATGGGATCTATTTAAAACTATAAAATCTTCTGTTCTAAATCAGTTTTAAATTTGTGTTTGTGCATGATTTGTGGTTTGTTTGACACTATAATATTGTGATATATTTGTCCGAGTGTTAACAAGAAAAATCATTGCTTTGCAAAATAATGATGTGCTGAAGACACAAAAGCAACTTTTCTAGATATTTTCATAGTGAGAGTAGCTCAAAGATAACTACCACATAAAACTGAAGCAAACTTTTGATCTGAAAAAAAAATGAGGGGATGGTTTCATTTTATGAAGTGATATTCATGCTTAAAACGCTTCTACGAGTACTATAAACAATTTAATACACTACAATATTATAAATAGTTTTTGCAAATATATTTTGAAGAGAAGAAAGGGGATTATATAAGAAAAGGCAAAGATCATGGGCATAATGTTTGGTGAGAAGATTGTTTTGAGATGAATGATCAGTCTTAATGGGATTACTAGTAAAGTGCATATTTTTTTGTGCTTTGTAGTGTATAGTCAGTCGGCTGTCATATTTACATCCAAACTTTAAAAAAAAATTGTTTTGTTTGAACATTAGTTGTTCTGTACCTGAAGTGCTTTAAATTTTTATCATTACTGATGTGTAATGTACCAGTTACTTTGCTACAGGTACTTATTATTGTATTAAAATAGCATAAAAGTTTGTAATCATAAAATTAAATTATTTTACAAAAGAAAATGAGAAAACACATAATACTATGTGGATTGTTCTTATGTGCAGCTATAACTCAACTGACAGTTGCATTGAAATATCTTGGAAGATTATAATTTATTAAAACTGTTCTAAATTTAATTCCATTGATTCCACATCATACCCTTATGTACCCTTACATACATGCTATTCTCAGATTAAAATTCATTGTAGAGGTTTTTAGCTATAACTAACAAGAAAGAGATGGCAGTTTGTTATCCCAACCTTGAACATATATCTTGGTTCATATACAGTTCAGGATATGGCATGTTTAAACATCTACTGTAGAATACCATTATTGTGTATTCTTTTATGCACTGCTTATGCCTTCATTTGTTATATAAGTGTGAAAGTTGTCTGCTTTCATAAAATCCTGTGCTTTATGAAAAACAAAAATGCTTTTTTTTTATAAAACAATTTACTCAAACTTCTTTTCTTTCTTTTTATTGTAGGTCCATCAATTGAAGAAATTGATAATGTGTGCTTACCTAAATTAGGACTTATAATTTCACTAGTTATAACAACATTGCTTGCTCTTGTGGCAGTAGCAGTAGCAATTTCATGCTGGCTGATGGCATACAGGAGGCGACCAAAAGCAGCAGGGCCTCTCCCACATCCACCAGATTTTCCAAATCCACTGTACACCACTCCAGAACCAGTAGCAGAGCCATCTCCAGACTACTATCCATCATCACATAACAGCCTCTGAAAGTGGTGCATCAAAGAATCAAAAGACAGTAATTTAGTGACAGTGTCATCTGTGAAAACGTATTGTCTTTTCCCAGGGATGACACCCAATCATTTCCTTTGTAGTCATCCTTGTAGAAAAAAAGTCTGCAGGTCAGGGCACTGTAACAGGGAAACATTCCACTAATGATAATAGCTCACTTTCCTGAGGTTTCAACTCCTTCCATGGAAGAACCACCATCTTCTACTAGCTGGTATAGTATTCATGTGCCAAACTATTGACGTTATTGTAGTCAGAGGAAGGAGCCTTTTGCTGAACAGCATTTAAACACACTACCTTTCTGGGGCAGCTCTAGTATCAAGCTGTGGAAATCAGCTATCACAGGAAAATGAGCTATTGTTTCCTCTGGGCTTTGTATATTAGTGGAGCTGGGTATTAATGTAGCTAGGTTGTGGTGCTTTGGGTAACTTAACTGGCTTCAAATGTGGCTTGACATTGGTCTTGGCTTTGTTCTTCCCAGAAAGGTTAAATTATGAGTGATACAGCTAACTGGCAAACCACATTTGATGTCACCCACCGTAATATGTGTATGTGTTGTTTTTATTTATGACTGCGCACTGATAAAGTTTTTACATGCTGTTTGTACATTTTTGATTTTTAACTAATGTGAACACATTGACAGTTCTTGTTTTTTGTTTTGATACTCAGGCAGCTATTTTTGTAACCTAATATGTGAAAATAATGATTTGTTAGGAACACCATTTTAACAATCACTTACTCTTCTTTCTAGAGGCAGCTAAATAAGGTGTTCCTTATTATCCTAAAAATATATTAACATTCTTAACTAATCTGCCAAAAACTAAACTACTAGACACTGATATTTCTGATGTTACTAAATTTTATAGGTAGTTTTGAACTATGGAGAAAAATACATTTTGACAGCTTAGTTAAGAACTGTGTGATGAGGTGTTGAATTAAAAAAGTCCGGTGCATTTTGAAGTGATACAAGAATATTCATGAAACTGTATAGTTTTGCTACTACCTTGATATCAATAAAGGTTTTTCTATGCTTATATGTCTTCTTTATTTTCGTGTTTTCAGCAGCCAAAACAAGTGTGACAAACTTTAAGATTTCCTTTTGAAAGCTTCAGAGCACATCAAAAAATTGAAGGTCCTCATTTAAAAACCAATGCAGATAAAAGTGGTGGTATTCTAGAAATTTTTAGGTATTATAGTTTTGTCATAAAATATCACGGAAAACAGAACTTTTTCTGAAGCATAACACATCACTGATGTACAAACAAACCAAACTTCCTCAAAACATGTATTTTGTATTTACTTCAAGAATCCTAAAATCTTCTAGAAGAGTACTGTATATTTATCTATACATAAACTATTACTGCAGCACCAATACATTGGCAACAAACAATTTACAGGTGAGAAGGGAAAAGAAAAAAACAATTTGACTGCATGTGTACTTGTTTTGCTGCATTTTGTGCTTTTTACCATAAAGCATGAAGTACAGTAAAAATCCTCTCATCCGACACGATTAGGACCAATAGGTTGTTGGTTAGTTAAAAAAGCTGGTTAAAGCAAGGAATCATAAGAAATGTACATACCTTAAAAATTTCCTTTTAACTTTAAAATATATTGTTGCACATCTAGGCCACAAACACACTTTATACACTTTAATGCAATTTAGGATGCAACACCCAGACTAAGTTGGGTTCATATTAGTAAAAGAAGGAACGATTAAGAAATTGGAACATAAAATTGATGACAGCATTGTTACCAAAATGATTCCTGCTTTTAATGTTGCTATAGTTAAATAATGTACACAAAATTATAGCATAACTTCATAGGTTATAGATTTTGCTCCGATAGAGTATACTACAAAACTGAAAACAGAATTTATACATCGACAACAAATAATGTTTTTCAAATTGGCTTAGTCCTTACAAATTGTATCAGATGAGAATTGGTCCCAAAAGTCTGATAATAGAAAAGAAAACATGTTCACTTGCAGTAACACTGTCAACATTGTATTTCCTTAACTGCTCTTAATGTGCATCACAATAAAAGAATCAAATTCTCTTGAAATCTAGTTACTAAGGGCTGATTATGTCATAATTGCAAAATCTATATTAGAAAAAAAGATGTTTACCTGACAAGGCAATTTGCTGTCATTGTATTAACTCTTAGGCGCATGTTTTGAGATGTAAATAAAACCAGTAGAAACTTGAGGTTCTGAACACTTATTTATCGTTCCCTAGTTGGCCCATTTTATTATAGCAAGTAGTGTTCATAATCTTTGGTGGCATCATGCGCACCTCACTCTTTAAAAATATTAGTCTTCTTCTTCCAGTTTTACACCAATAAGCCATTACATTATGACCACCCCCTAGCCTAGAGAAATGAACACGCCTGGAGGAGACCAAACAGTGGCATAGGTGAAGTTTACAGAGCAGTATATATATAAAACCAGAGGACTGGCTTTCGGTTAGTAGAGTGTTTGGAGTCAGAATGGGAAAAGCTGCCAATTTATCGAAGTTTGATAAAGGACAAATTGTGATGGCGTGGCGCCTCGGAACTACGATCTCGGAAATGGCGTGACTTGTGGGTTGTTCACGCGCCACTGTAGTGAGTACATATCAAAAGTGGTGCACAAATGGCTAAATGACGAACCATCGTCCAGGCGTTTGTCATCCGCAAATCATTGATGCCAGAGGGGAGCAGAGACTGTTGTACATTGTTCACAGCGAGCGTAGGGCCACACTGCGACAAATCACCCACAGCTACATACAACAGTGGTGATCAGGGCAATGTGTCGCAGCACACAGTTCATCGCAGCCTTCTGCGCATGGGCTTGTGTATCCGAAGACCTAGCCAGATCCCCATACTCACTGCTCGTCATTGCCAACAATGCATGAAATGGGCCCAAGGTCGTCGAGATTGGACCATGAATGATTGGAAGAAAGTGACCTGGTCTAATGAATCAAGATTCCTAGTGCATCAGGTAGACGGCCGAGCGAGGATATGCCGATTACCAACGAAGGCTATGGCACCTGGATGCACTGTTGGCAGAAACAGGCCGGCGGTGGTGATGTTATGCTGTGGGAGATGTTTTCTTGGGACACTTTAGGTCCCAATAGCACAATCCCCAACAGCTGTCAGGTATCTGAACATTGTTGCGGACCAATTTCACCACCCATTCATGGAAACTGTGTTTCCTGCTGGTGATGGCTACCAACAAGATAATGTGCCATGCCGCATTGCCAGATTCGTGAAGAAGTGGTTCGAGGAACATGCTGGTGACTTTCTGTTAATGCCCTGGCCTCCAAATTCGCCTGACATGAACCCAATCAAACATTTGTGGTTCGACTTGGAAAAGCGGGTTCATGCTAAATCACCAACTCCCCGAAATGTACGGGAACTGGAGGACCGGTTGTTGGCATTATGGTACCAGATATCACAGGATGCGTATCGCCACCTCATCGAATCAATGCTTTGCTGAGTGACCGCTGTTTTGCAGGTTCAAAGGGGATCCTACAGCTTATTAGGTAGGTGGTCATATTGTAATGGCTCATTGGTGTATGTAGTTGCATTACACTTCTTTTGGGCACAGCTAGTGATATATTCTTGGGATGGCTACTAATAATACAAGGGATGCTAGAAGAACTTTAGTTACTTTGTTACATTAATTTTAATCTATAATAATATAGTGTTATTTATTGAAAAATTAATAGGCACAGAAATGCTGTTCAAATATGTTCCAGATTTAGGAGCCAGCTCCCAAAATTTAGGAACCAGGTGAAATGAACTTAAATTTCAAAGAATAATGCATGAACAAAAACATGTCTGGTGATGATGCTGAAACAAAAAAATGATTAACTATATTTGTTGTTACTTTTTTTTTTTTTTTACCCGAACCCCTTATGTAAAATAAAGTTTCAATTTGTCCCCATGATTTTCTTTCCCCACATTCTTCCTGCTGCTCTCAAAATATTACAATTTTAGATTTTGATTTTATTAAAACACTGTTTGCAGAAGTCATATTTTGTACATTTTAATTCAAACAACCATATTTTTCCCTTCATATAATCTGCAGACCATGAAATTCAGAAAAAAAAAAAATTCTTCCTAAGAACTGCAGTGGCATAAATCCACAGGCCATGAAAAATAAAAAAATTCCGATGTATAATCTACAATTGCATATAATCCATAGATCATGAAATTCGGAGAAAAACAACTTTTTCCTTTGCATAATCCATGGCGGCATGTTGCAGACCATAATCTACATATTATACAACAGAAATTACAGTACTTACTGCAAATTATGAAAACTGAAGTAAAAAAAATGGGGAGGGGGGGGCAGCAGAGTCTGATTTCTAGGTGGCTGGACAACCTGGCACCCGGGATTCTTCAAGCCCTGTACATATATATATATATATACCCCTAATTTATTCAGGGAGACTGCTCAAGTTTTAGTATTGTATAAAAATAAAAAGTAAACCACAGAAATCTTGGTCTTAACCAAGGAGAAATCAACGTAAGCTGAAATAGTAACATTAATGAAACACAGCAGATATAAAATAGCAATGCATTGCCATTTACAGTAGGCCACAACTCGGTTGGAAGTGTTCGAGTATGAAGCAGTCTTAGTCGGCAACTTTCAGCCTTCAGATCAGATCATACCATAGGTGTAACCAAGGGGGTGGTCCTCGGATCTGGAAACCCCCCTGATGGGAGATTTAGTATGAAATTAAAGCGATATATAAGTATATATGGGGCTCTCACCAATGAACCAAACCCACGGACTCCCCCCCTTAAGGAATTTCTGGCAACGCCACTGGATCATACGTAGAGGATTTTAGGAAGGGAGTGTCTGACCCCAGGTCGTAAACAACCCTTAGAAATAGGAAGCTAGGAGATTTGGGCTAGAGTGCCTGATAGGAAAGTGACACAGAAGCGAGGTAGAAAGGTGGAGGAAGACGCCCTTATTTATAACCAGGGGGTCATTACCCTGGGGTCAGACGGCTTAATGTGCCCATCCGACACACAGCCAATATTTAATAGTTCAAGCATTCGTACCTCCCTGGGTTCAAACCTGAGGTTTCTCCGTGGCAGGCACGAACGTTGACCAGTAGGCCATCCACGGCCCTTGTGTGTTTCAGCCTTCATGAGGGGGAGCATGCAGATAGCACAGCGTTGGGAATGCGCATGCATCACGTAAGCTTTCTTTGAAGAAGCAGTCAGAAGAAGCAGAACGGCGTGTAGCAACGGTGCATTTTTATTAGTGCGCAAATTGGGTTTTAAAAACGTTTCAACGCATTTAAATCACATATGTTAATTATGATTCAGTTATTTTGATTTTTTATTGCGCAGAAAATCAGATTTTGCGATCGTTTTGAGTCTAGGTGAATTCATCGAAAGGGAATTCGTCGAAAACAGATTCATCGAATGGAGAATTCTTCAAAAAGCAAATTCTTCGAAAAGTAGGGCTTCAGGTGAATTCATCGAAAGCGAAATCACCGAGAGATACAATATCGTAGAGTAAGAAGCTTTTGTCAAAAACTTCGACTATAATTGGAATATGGCTAAGTGGCAACAAAGGCGTTTGGGGAAAGTATCAAAATTGCATCTTTTATTTCTTAGATTACATATTCATGTTGGATGACCACAAAACTGTTAGGGAGTCTAACAAGAATCAGACTTTTGATTTCATTGTGTCTACTTTCCCCGTAGGTTGCCTCTAAAGATACGGCCTAGGCAGTGGCCTTTTCAATCGTTTTTATTCCGCCGTGATCATATTTATAAGGTTTGGACAACCAGACAGGTTAGTAATACTACACTTTTTCTTTGGCACTAAAAATAAATTAACATGCCTAGACCTCTAAGCTTAGGCCTTTTTAACAGTTTTTATTCATCATGCTCATTTTCATAAAGTTTAGAACCAAGTAACGTTAGTATTACTGCACTTTTACTTAGGCATTAAATATTGATGCCTAGGCCCAGCTTTTTAACAGTTTTTATTCCATCGTGCTCATATTCATAAGGTTTAGACACCAAGTCAAGTTAGGATATTTGCATGTTTACTTAGGCATTAAATATTAATACCTTGGCCTAGGCCCCTTTTTAGCAGTTTTTCTTCCATCATGCTCATATTAATAAGGTTTAGACACCAAGTCATTTAAGTAATAGTGCACTTTAACTTGGGCAATAAATATTAATAAATAGGCCTAGGCCTTATTAACAGTTTTTATTCTGTTGTGCTGGTATTCATAAGGTTTGGATACCAAGTCAAGTTAGTATTATTGCACTTTTACTTAGGCATTAAATAATAATCAGTAGGCCTTTGGTCCAGGCCTTTTTGACAGATTTTGTTCAAGTCATCGTCAAGTGTATGAAATATTTATTCTTAAGTAAAAGTGCAATATTACTAACTTGACTTGATGCAAAGCTTATAAATATGAGCACGACAAAATAAAACTGCATAGGCTAAAGTATTCACATATAATGCCTAAGTAAAAGCGCAATAATGCCTTTTTTTTTTTTTTTATTGGAGGTTTAACGACCACCGCGAGCAACTCAATGGGCTATATACTAGCTTGACGCAATAATACTAGTTTGAGTGTCTAAACCTTATGAGCCACCCCAGTGGCGCAGTGGTCTAAGCGATGCCTTCTGATCATTCATCCAAAAGGGGTCCAGGTTCGAATCCCGGTGAGGCATGGATGTTGTGTTTGTCTTACGGCACTGGCTCTCTTCCTTCCCTGGAACCAGTGACCCTAAATTAGGGACGGGCGATTGCTTTTGCTTATAGCCCATTGAGTTGTTCACGGTGGTCGTTAAACCTCCAATCCAAAAAAAAAAAAAACCTTGTGAATATGAACATGATGGAATAAAAACTGTTAAAAAGGCCTAGGCCAAGGTATTAATATTTAATGCCTAAGTAAAAGCGCAATAACACTAACTTGATACGTTGTCTAAACCTTATGAATATGAGCACAATCGAATAAAAACTGTTAAAAAAGCCTAGGCCTGTTTATTAATGTTTGATGCTTAAGGAGGTTCGACCTAAAATCTCTGCCTAATGTTTCCAATGGTTAAACTTCTTTACATATTTTCTTCGCAGTTAATGTAATCCCAAGGATGAAAATTTATCTATCAATAAAACTAACTTTAAGTTATAGCATGGGATACTTAATACTTGCTAAAACATAACCATATTTAAGTAATCCAACATTCGTTTGTCTACTGACGTCATCAATGTACAGGTCGCGCCGTCTATTAACAGGTTTGAACATTACTCAAAGAAAAATTATTGATTTTTAATATAATTATGGTTATTTTTTTAGCAAGTATTAAATACCCCATAAAGTTAGTTTTATCGATGAGCAAATTTTCATCCTTGGGAATACACTAATTGCGAAGAAAATATGTAAAGCAGTTTTGCCATTAAAAACATAAGGCAGAGATTTTACCTTAAGTAAAAGTGCAGCATTATTAGCTTGATTTATTATGTAAATGTTATGAATATATTGCGCCGTGCTCAGATGTTTAGTGGCCAGTTGTCTTAAACTCCATTTCAATGGATTCGTTTTCTTTTTTTTTTTTTTAAAAGTCGCCTTTGGGTATTGCTCATTCGATAAATTTGTTTTCAAAGAATTCGTTTCACTTTTTTCGAAAAAGTCGTCTTTCGGTAAATTGTTTGTTCAATAAATTTGTTTTCGATGAATTCGCGTTCGACAAATTCGTTTTCAATGAAACCCTTTTTGATTAAATAGTCTTCTATGAATTCGCCTGCTCTCATCGTTTTCCCCAAACATAGAAAAAATTAACATATGTGCCAGCGTGGATGCTCCTGAGCTACGCTTATCCAGATGACAACTGTTCTGGTACTTTCATGCCCGATAAAATGACCATTCCTTGTACTTCAAATCCTTTGTCTCAGGCAGGGCCGGCTGGGCGATAGGCGTAAACGGGGCAGTCGCCCCGGGCCTCGCACTTTCAGGGGGCACCGTAGTTTAGGAAATAAAAATGAAAATAGTTTCGATGGAATTTTTTATATTGAATATTTTTCTCTTTTTTTTTTTTTTTTTTTTTTTTTTTTTTTTTGCGTGGGGACCATAAGGGGTTGCAGGGAGGGGCTCGAGCCCTCCTCTAGCCGTTGGTATAACCAAATTTCTGATAAATTTAAAACACTGAAGTAGACGAAACCTTTTTTTTAAAGCATTTTTTAAAATAAGTTATTAATGATTGAATGTATCAATTATTTTTTTTTTTTTGGTATCTGGTACATTTACTAAAATGTTTGACAGCCTTGAAGGAAGTAGGGATTTTCCTTAGCTTCCCCCCCCCTAAAATTACTCATGTGGGCGCTACTGTTTACAATACGTTGTTTTTTGGTTTCAAGCCCCGCCCCACATTTCCAAAAGGTAGCAGCCTTTCAGCGGACAGATATTCAGATTTGCTCGATGCGATCAACGAAATGACCTTTCCAACATTCCTCACCCACTCACCCTTCACCCAAAAGTTCGGTGGCATTTTAGAATGAAATAATTTTTCACATTCTCTTTTCCCCTTAGAAGGAAGTCAGCCGTCAGTAAGAACATCGAAGCCGGTAGGAATGGACAGATAATGGTGTATCCACCCACCCCCCCACCCCCCATTACCCGGACACAGGGCCGTAGCCAGAGGGGGGCCAGGTCGAACTGCATTTCTTTCTGCCCATCCTAGCAATCTCAGCTTAAACGAAATTTTTGATAGGATAATTCAGTGTAATATTAAAATATATGGCACGGATAAATCATAGTTTAATACGAGTAATGCACCAAATGAGAAAAAATTATGCACACTTTGTTCTGTATGGAACTGACGATCCTTTCCTCCCAGTAACCCAATCGCAGTTACAAAACGTTGAAGGTTTTCTAGAAGAAACGGCCTGGGCTTGGCTTTCTTTTCAGACTTCTGCTGTGTTTACCTTCTTTCCCTCTGGGCTTTTATTCAGTGTAGTGTTCCTGATTTGTCTGGTGGGGATGAGCGGACACTGGATAGTGCTGTAACGTCCATCTCTATCTCTCAATCCCAGTCTAGTTATAAAACTTTAAAGGTCAATTTAGGACAAACGAATACCGACTGGCTTGCTTTGGTATTAATCTAAGATTTCCAGCGTACGTACTTTTCTCTCGGAGACTTCTTTTGCTCCAACATTCCTACTTTTAGTGATAAGGATCAGTGCGGACATTGGAAAGGCAATGACCCAATGCAGATGTCTTTTGTAATCCCCAAGAAACCGAATGAATTAGCTGTTGACTAGCGTCGTTCGCGGTTCGTGTTCAGTACACCAGTAGTGCTTTTCTTGAAGACTATGATTAAATATCGAATTAAAACCAGAAAGCTTTGTACTGAACTTTTGAAATTTTTTTTTTTTTAAGGCATGTAAATACTGTACCATTTCCGAAATATTTTAGTTAATAAATTTCTTAGCAGTATTACAGAATTAGATGCGATATGTGCAGCATTACCGTCTTAAAATTTCAGGGGCTCCGGTGTCCTGGCTACCGTCTTTTAGGGGTTTCATGGGCATAAGTTTTTTTTTTTTTTTTTTTTTTTTGATTTGAGGTTTAACGACCGCCATGAGCAACTGAGTGGGTTATAAGCAGTCGCCCGTCCTTAATTAAGAGCCACTGGTTTCAGGGAAGGGAGATAGCCAGCACCGTAAGACAAACACAACATCCATGCCTCACCGAGATTCGAACCCAGACCCATCTCGGACGAATGATCAGAAGCCATCGCTTAGACCACTGCGCCACCGGGGCGACTGGGCATCATCTGCTGTATAATTTTAAGGGAATAGGGGACACTTTTTTAAAAATATTGTTGTAGTGGGGAAATTACGGGGTTGGAACACGGGTGCAGTCGTAAAAGAAAAGTGGCCTGGCTCTTTCCCAAACCTGTTTCGGCACTGTCAAGGAAGACCAACGGGGTAGGGGTAGGGTCCTCAAGATATGCCAATTGCAATATGAAATTTTAAAAAAGTTTTCGAACCATTCAGTCAACCTTTCTTCGATGAATAAGCACAGTTAAATACAACTTTTAAAATATCGTTTTCAGGAAGAAATTTTATTGAACAAAAGTTAATTAATTCAAAAATGATCAAAAGTTGCGAAAGCGAAGTTCTTTAAAAGTTTTTCAACGTACAATTTATTTATAATACTCAGATTACACTATGTTATGTTATTTTCTCCTTTTACGTATTTAAAAAAAGGTTGACTATGAAATAACAGTGGGCCCCGCCTGGCTTCGACTTCATCCGTGGTTTGGCGGAAGCAGAGTAGTAGTAGTGTAGTACACATGAAAAAAAATAAAAAATTTGGAGATTAATTTTTTAAGGGGGGGTGGAAAAGGTCATATTATAATACTATTGCGTATATAATTTTTGGAAGAAAATTAAAAAAATATATTTCATAATTTATAAATTATTTCACAAAAGCATTTTTAATAATAAATGACTATGCCCCTGTTGTAGAAGCCTAGAAGGGACAAATGAATTCGACGAATAGGAATTCAAGCAAAGGAAAAGTCAGTTCTCTTTCTTCTTTTCCAAGAACTAAGGAAATGGGGGTTGAAAAAACGCATGAAACTGAAAATGTCGGAATGGGTTCATTCTCTTTCTGTACAAATATATTTGGTATATAACTCTCAAATCAAGCAGTTCCACATTATATTTATGCACATGGCAAACAGCAGAATAATTGTGACTTGTCTGAAGTAGTTTATTTAGAATTTTAAAAGGTAGTTCGATTTATTTTTTGACATTTTTTTTCTGAGCACATTTGAACATCCACAGAATAAATGGAATTTCTATGTGGAGACTGAAATATTGCCTGTGAGTGATGGGCTCTATATACTTTACTTCATATTCGAATTTTTCTATATTTAATGTCCTTCCTGCGCTAAATTTCTGAAGATAGGAACACCCCTTCTTCCTTGAGGCTCCAAATGCATCCATGCCTACCGCTATATAAACCTACATAGAGATAATATTGGAGTGTGATGTTAATTTTGTGTTGGCGATCAGCGTATCTGTATCATCTTTATGAACGATTATCAGTCCACTGCTGAATGAAGGTCTCCCCAAGCTTCCTCCACAACTTTCTGTTTTATCACTCCGGCATGCTTTTGAATTTCATCCATACTTTTCCCACATAGTCTTCCTCTGAGTCTTTTCCTGTCCATTGGAATTCAGTCTCGTAGTTGCCCAACGGTAGCCAGTTTTTATAGCAATATTTTTCTAGCTTGCCATTTCTCAGTTTCTACCTTGATCACGATGTCATCAAATAGGTCATTATCCTGATTTATGACGTCCTCCTCCTACCTGAAAAATGACGAGAGTTGATGACATTCATGATGATCAAGGTAAAAAACCCTAAAAAAATATACATACGAGTGGAACCTCGGTTATATGTTTCTCAGTTATACGTTTTTCACTTCTATACGTAATTCTGCGTTAGTTCCGATATTTTACCGTAGTTTTTATACCTTTTTTTAACTCAGTTAAAGGTAATTCATTTATATGCCTTTTTGCGATTATACGTCAAAATTCGAATTTCAAATTATCAAAAATAATCGGTCCTTTTATACATAATCCAGTATGTTACTACTTTGATACTTTGAGAGAATTGAGAAAACGTTGTTGTGTTCCTTCTTGGTGCAGCCAAAGTTGACCGTTAATTCCATCAAAGAAGGGTATGTTTTTTATTTTATGTTTGGATGAAAAATTGGTTTCGCATTTCCTGACTCACACACATACACACTATTTAAAAATTTGTAAATCTCTGAGACGGAACTTTGTGGCTCCACCGAAATGTATCATCAATATTCAACATAATAGTAAAAGTACACTAGAAATCCGATTTATTGGCGTAAAAGTATGAATATACATTTCCAAGAAAGCCTTCTGGTTGATGTGTAAAAGCTTGGAAACGTATATTTACATTTTTACGCCAATAAGTTGGATTTCTAGTGTACTTTTACTCTTACGTGCATAGTTGATGTACCTCGTTATTAATATTCAACATAGGTTTAAAATGTATGCATTCAGGATCGACAGAAAAAAAAGAAAAAAAAGCTGTTAAATCATGTGTTGCAGCAGCACTGGTCTCAGATTCTTAGTTTTGAGGATTTCATTTACACACTGAGTGGCCACTTTATTCTGACCACCTGACAGTTTTAAGCAAATGAGCTATGGCTGCACGCTGTTGCGGCCAGAGGGCGAGGCTAGTATTAAAAAGGAAAGCTTAGTGCTTGCGACAGTAGTAGAAGTGTTTTTTGGGTGACGAGATGGATAAAAAATGCGATTTGACGGACTTTCAACGTGGGATGATTGTAGGAGCTCGGACCCATGGAGCGAGTATCACCTAAACCACCGCATTCGTGAAATGTTCCAGAGCAGCTGTTGTTAAAGTGTTTAAAGACTGGACTGTCAGCCAAAAAACTGGGTCTCTACGTGCAACGTGTGGTCGTCATCGACTAGTGACTGCTCGGGCGGAACGGAGAGTGTCCATACGGGTAACAGACAACAGAAGGGCAACAGTGCAGCAAATTACAGACCATCTTAATCAAGGATCCCCTCAAATGATCTCTGCACGCACTGTTCGCCGCACACTGCATCGGATGGGATATGGCAGGCGAAGGCCTGTTCGAACACTTTTGCTGTCTGCAGTTAACAAGAGAAAACGCACAGGAGCACAAGGATTGGACAGTCGATAATTGGAAACAAATTATGTGGTTCGATGAATCACGTTTTCAGTTGCACCATGCCGATGGCCGAGTGAGAATTTGGCGGAAACAGCACGAAATCATGGACCCCAAATGCATTGCTACAACCCTTCAAGCTGGTGTTATGGTTTGGGGAATGTTTTCCTGGCATGCTTTGGGGCTTTTAATTCGTGTTGATCAACGTCTGACTGGCACATCATATCTAAACATCGTTGCGGACCAAGTGCATCCTGTCATGTGGATGGTTTATCCCAGTGGAGATGGCTACTTTCAACAAGATAATGCGTCCTGCCATCGTATTGTACAGGATTGGTTTCAGGAACATGCCGGTGAGTTTACTTTGCTTAAGTGGCCCCCACAATCTCCAGATCTCAACCCCATTGAGAATTTGTGGGATGAAGTTGAACGAGCCATCAGGCAGCTGGATCCACAACCCTGCAATCTCACACTCCTAGGAAGTGCTATTCATCAAGCATGGTCTCAGATTCCACAAACCACCTATCAACATTTCGTGGAGTCCATGCCACGAAGAATCGAGGCAGTATTAAAGGCAAAAGGTGGCCCAACGAAGTACTGAGGGGGTGGTCATAATAAAGTGGCCACTCAGTGTATATTGTAACAGGGACGGATTAGAACGACCAAATCAGGCCGAGTATTTCTATCTTCAGATCATCTATGTGTACAATTGTACACACTGTGATAGTTTCTCATCCGTTTTAACTTTCTGGTTTATTTCCGGATGGGGGTCCTGCTCCGGCATTTGTAATTATTCATGTTTGTTCTCAAGTTATTTCTCATGTTTTAACAGCGTGTATGAATCTGTACTGTTTTTCGACCAATAAAGATTGTTTGAACTACAAAAACCCACGTACCTACAGAGAAATACTTCATGAATTCCCTCATGAAAAAAAATCTTTTAATCCTGGATGAAAGAGAACTGTTGAAATATGCATTATAAAACAATTTCAGTCGTGATCAAATTTTAACAACAATTTATTGTCAAAAAAATCCGTTCATGATTAAATGCAGCATCAAATAACGCTCAAAACGGAATGTTGTACGAGATAATTATTTTCTTTTGAAAAATTTGGTTTTGACAAAATCACAGATCTCTTTAAGATCCCATTTCCAACGAAATCACCATGAAGATCATTCTTAAAGTTAAAATATGCACATGTTACATAGCAATTTTCCTAAGCAATCATTTTTTTATATTTATTTGGCAACTGATCACGTACTGCGGATTTTTATTTGTATTTCGCCTCGAGTAGATGCTTTTTGTAAGTTTCCCATTATTTTGATCCATGAGCCAGTACTAGTAAATCGTTATTTCTTCCAAGATAAATGTGAGTAGGTAACGGATTTCGAAATATCTCTGCGGGAGAATCGCTTTGCGCCCTGTGCCTGTGTGTCCAACAACCTACGTTTAACTGTAGGTCGTTGGACTTGGAGGTCTCAAATATACACAGTCGAGTCACATTATTGTGACCACCTCCTACTTTTGACGTCAACAGGGCGTAGCCAATGAAAGAAGGCACGTGTCGTGAGCTGGCTTGGAGGGTATACACTGAGTGGCCACTTTATTATGACCACCTGACAGTTTTAAGCAAATGAGCTATGGCTGTTGCCGCCAGAGGGCAAGGCTAGTATAAAAAGGGAAAGCTTAGTACTTGCGACAGTAGTAGAAGTGTTTTTAGGATGACGACATGTGTGAAAAATGTAATTTGACGGACTTTCAACGTGGGATGATTGTAGGAGCTCGGAGCCATGGAGCGAGTATCACAGAAACCACCGCATTCGTGAAATGTTCCAGAGCAGCTGTTGTTAAAGTGTCTAAAGACTGGACTGTCAGCCAAAAAACTGGGTCTCTACGTGCAACGTGTGGTCGTCATCGACTAGTGACTGCTCGGGCGGAACGGAGAGTGTCCATACGGGTAACAGACAACAGAAGGGCAACAGTGCAGCAAATTACAGACCATCTTAATCAAGGATCCCCTCAAATGATCTCTGCACGCACTGTTCGCTGCACACTACATCGGATGAGATATGGCAGGCGAAGGCCTGTTCGAACACTTTTGCTGTCTGCAGTTAACAGGAGAAAACGTCTCCAGTTCACACAGGAGCACAAGGATTGGACAGTCGATAATTGGAAACAAATTATGTTGTTCGATGAATCACGTTTTCAGTTGCACCATGCCGATGGCCGAGGGAGAATTTGGCGGAAACAGCACGAAAGCATGGACCCCAAATGCATTGCTACAACCCTTCAAGCTGGTGAAGGCAACGTTATGGTTTGGGGAATGTTTTCCTGGCATGCTTTGGGGCCTTTAATTCGTGTTGATCAACGTCTGACTGGCACATCATATCTAAACATCGTTGCTGACCAAGTGCATCCTGTCATGTGGATGGTATATCCCAATGGAGATGGCTACTTTCAACAAGATAATGCATCCTGCCATAGTGCTCGTATTGTACAGGATTGGTTTCAGGAACATGCCGGTGAGTTTACTTTGCTTCGGTGGCCCCCACAATCTCCAGATTTCAACCCCATTGATAATTTGTGGGATGAAGTTGAACGAGCCATCAGACAGCTGGATCCACAACCCTGCGATCTCACACTCCTGGAAAGTGCTGTTCATGAAGCATCATCTCAGATTCCACAAACCACCTATCAACATCTCGTGGTGTCCATGCCACGAAGAATCGGCGCAGTATTAAAGGCGAAAGGTGGCCCAACGAAGTACTGTGGGGGTGGTCATAATAAAGTGGCCACTCAGTGTATAAGGTGTGCTGTGGGCATTCTGAAAACATATCACTCGTTGCTGTCATGGATAAAAGGAGCGATTTATCAGATTTGTAAAAAGGGATGCTTTCGGGCCAAGAATGGCAGTAATTCTGAAGCAGCGCAGTTTGGGAACTGTTCGCCTGCTGCTGTGGTTAAAGTGTATCGTGATTGGAGAAATGGCACCATAGCGAATAAGCGAGGCGGAAACTGCAGAGCACCATGTGCCATTGATGTGAGAGGTGAACGTCGGCTTCGAAGGTGTGTGAGGGTCGATCGACACGCTACAGTGGAGCAACTCACTGGCCGAATGAACCAGGGGGCTACCGGAAGTGTGTCTAAAACGACTGTTCAGCGAACCTTGCTGCGTATGGCGCTCCGATGCAGACGGATGGTCACTACACCTATGCTAACGAAGGTGCGTTGGCAGAAAAGGCTTACAATTGCACGGCAGTATCGGAATTGGACCTCTGCTGATTGGCAAAGGATTGCCTTCTCCGATGAGTCACGTTTTCTGCTTCATCGAACGAATAGAAGCTGGCGTATAAGGCGAGAAACATCGGAAAACAAATACTCTTCAACCATTGCTGGAAGAACACAAGCTGGTGGGGGGCAGCATTATTGTCTGGGGACTGTTTTCGTGGCATTCTCCGGGTCCACTCATACCTGTGGAAGGCACTATCGACCGAATTCGTTATGAAACCATCCTTGCAGACCACGTACATGCATACATGCTGATTGTCTTCCCTGGGGCGGATGGGATCTTCCAGCACGACAATGCGACGTGTCCCACAGCTAGAAATGTCAGAGAGTTGTTGGAAGAGCAAGATGAAGACTTCAAAGTACTTCCCTGGCTCTCTAATTCCCCAGACTTAAACCCAATTGAGCATCTATGGGACCACCTTGATCGTGTTGTTCGCTCTATGGATCCTCCAGCAGCTGTCAGATGCACTGCAGTCAGCATGGCTCCACATACCTGTGAACACCTTCCAGCACCTTATTGAGTCACTCCCAGCCCGTCCAGCTGCTGTCCACGCTGCACACGGCGGTTACTCTGGATATTAGCTGGTGGTCACAATAATGTGACTCGACCATGTAGGTGTCAAACGTTGGAGGGCAACGGGCAACCTCGCAATCTTTTTCAGATCGTGGTTTCAGAAAGGTAGAATGTACGGGTGTTTCATCGCAAAAGCAGCAGCAAAACGTGAGTCACAATTGAAGCAGTTAACGTCAATTGCAGACGATTTGTCAGAGATCGGAGTGCCCCCCCCCCCCAAGCAGATAAAGTTTAATAGCTACCCCAGAAACAGCAGTATGCATTCGTTTCAATCTCAGTGGTACTCACAGTTTAAATGGCTGGAATATTCTTCGCGAAAGGATGCTGCATTTTGTTTTGCATGCCAACAGTTTCAGCCTTTTGGTTCAAAAGAGACCGCTTATACTATAACGGGGTTTACTAATTGGAAGAATGCTACAGATACAAAACGCGGATTTCCTAATCATGAAAGATCAGAAGTGCATCTACGTGCTATGGCAATGTTGGAAGAAAAAACATCGCATGTCAACAGTTACATCAGTGTCAACTCTTGTGCATGAAAGTACGTTAGAAAAGCATTGGTACTACGTCAGGTCGATAGCAGAAGTCATTCAGTTTGTTGCTGTAAATGAACTTGCTGTTCGAGGAACCTACGATATAGATGGTGAAGTTGAACGGGGTTTATTCAGAAATCTTTTCAATTACACTTTGAAAAAATATCAAACCCTCCTTCAACGTCTTAGAAAAATTCCTAATAATGCAACTTACATCTGTCTAGAAAAGCAGAATGAAGTAATTGCTGCTATGGAAGAAATTGTTCGGGATGGTATCATCGAAGATATTAAGAACTCATATGTTCCATGGTTCGCATTACTGGAAGATGGAACGAAAGATAAAAACAATAGAGAAAATGTTGCAGTTAGCATTGGTTACGTGAAGGGAGGTGTGTACGAAACGTTTGTGGGTATTGAAACTTCAACAAAAGTTGATGCAGCAACTTTCACGGAACCTACCCTGAAAATGCTGAAAGACAGGGACCGTAATGCCCAAAATCTTCTCGGTCAGTGCTATGACGGCGCAAGTGTGATGAGTGAGAAAGTTGGAAGTGTGCAGGCTCTAATTCCGAAAGCATTAAATTAAAAAATTCTCTATGTCCACGGTTATAATCACTGTGTGCACCTTGTAGTTGTCAAACCAGTGTATTACAAATCCCTCTAATGCGCCAGTATTTCGATCAGTGTGTAATGCTGCACGAATTTTTCAAACATGAAAAGTTGCCGCTTTGTATGAAGGTCATAGATTTGTTCGTCTTTTGGAACAGCGATGGTCAGGTCGTTTGGCAGTTGTAAAAGTGGTCTTTGCAAATTATGCAGAATCTTGCGGACATTAGATCTGATGAAAACTAAAGATTTCAGCGGCGAAGATGTTACTAAAAGTGCAGGAATAAAAGCAGTAATGCTAACACTGGAATTTCGTTTCGCTTTGGTACTTTCTAAACAAATTCTTGGACTTCTGGATCCCGCCGACAAAGTTTTGCATGGACGGAAGACAGGTTTGAAAGACGCAGCACTTGTGATAAACTCCGTGAAGAAAAAAGTGTGCGTGATCTGTGAACGTCAGAGCATTTCAGGGCAATCCTTTGTGAAAGGCAACACTTTCATCCGGAATATTTGAATCATGAGCCCTTGCCAAAAAAAAACAAAAAAAAAACAGAGAAAAAATTTGGACGTTGAGGACTTTGTCGCCTACGAACGTTTACTTTCGCAATCAAATGATTCTCCAGATTCTGTAAAGGCAGCCTTTTAGGAAACGATAGTCACTGTAGCAACAAAATTAGATCGCAGATTCTGTTACAACGGCGAACTCCTTGGCGCAATTGTGAGTGTTGATGTGCTAGATGCAGACAAACTGGAGTATTTTTCTTTACTAGGCATAAAAAATCCCTTCTCAAAAAGATCTTACCGTAGTGAGAGGGTATCTATGTGAAAGACGGGGAAAGGTACGCGTATTTGAGGAGATGTACAGACAGCGAGTTGCTTTTAGGGAAACCTATGAGCTGCTCACAACTATTGCTATTTTTAGAAGTAGCACAGCTACTTGTGAATCAACATTTTTAGATGTAGCACAGCTACTTGTGAATCAACATTTTTAGAACTAACTAATACTAACAGGACGCAGAGACTTTCAATGACACACCAGCGTATGGCAAATTTGGTGTTTTTAGCTTTTGAGAAAAACCTCACTGAAAGTTTAGATTTCGAAAACTTTCTTCGCACACTGAATGAGAGGCGTAGCAGGAAATTACAGTTGTATTAAATAATTTCCCCAATTGTTTTTGCATTCTTGGGAACAGAAATCTTTCTCAAAAAAAGTAATTAAAAAATTAAAGGAGCTAATCATTGACAAGTCAGTAAAATCATGCAATGCATTGATTATGACACGCTTTCCAATATACCAGAAATCATTACTCAAGTTATGAGGATAATGGCTGTGGAATAAATCTTGCTCCTGTGCCCTTTGACCCCATTTCGATGATATTGAACAGAATTGGTTCAGTATACTTGCGGAACAACATTCTAAAGTTTTGTCGCAATAGAAGCATTTTTAGTCAAGTTATGAGGATAATGGCTGTGGAATAAATCTCGCTTCTGTGCGGTGACCTTTGGCCCTATTTCGATTATATTCAACAGAACCGGTTCAGTATACCTCCGGAACAACATGATAAAGTTTTGTCGCAATCGAAGCATTTTTACGTAAGTTATTATGGCGCATAAGGGCGATGGAATGGATCCCGCTCCTATGTCCTGATCTTTGACCCCATTTCGTCCATTTTCAATAGGGTTCGTCCCCAGTTGTCCCCTACCACATACTAAAATTTCATCAAAATCGAACCGTTTTTACGGGAGTTATCGTACGGACAGACAGACAGACAGACGGAGAAAGCTGGAGCATATACGCTTCTTCAACCTACAGTTGGAAAGCGTTAAAAGAGCTGATCAGTCACGTTGATCTTTTATAGTGAATTGTTTTGTTTAGTATTGTATTTCTGTAGAAATGCTAGTTTGTTTTCCTACGAAGAAAACTGGGTAGCACGGGATAATAAACAAAATAAATAGCACACGCACACGCACATATTGTATAGTAAAAAGGAGACAGTAAAATTTCTGATTTTTTGCCCGACCTCAATCATCAGCTGCCCGTCCTAACTTCTCTGTCTGGCTACGGCCCTGACTTGGGCACAGGGTTTTAATTTTCTGATTTTTGTCAAACAGCAGTGAAAAGCACACTATATAAAGTACAACCTCAATTCAGTTGCCATAGGGGAAAATATAATCCATATGATCACAGCTTCAGCTGAACCAAACATTCTGCCTCCCAAAATATTCAGCCCTCGATCTACTAACGTCCAAAGAAGGGTGGTTAAACAAGAGTGTACCTATGTCATTAAAAAGAACGGCACCATAGTTTTATACTTAACTCACCCCAGGAAAGATTAAAATTCAGCCAAAAGATGGGCCCACCTAGACGTAAATTTCAGGGCACTATCTCAGATAAACAATAGTCTCGCACTAGAAAAAAAAAACAAAAAAACTTGGTACTCTTAAATTGAAAATGGGGCGGATTGGCGGTCGCAAATCATACTATTGTATCACAATTGAAAATCACTTTTTTTTATTTAAGAAACAAAAAAAAGTACAGTTGCTCTGGAAACAGTGGCAAGCATAGTAATGGGGCATGGTGTACAATAGACAGGTGATTCAATTCCGTATGCTTGAAGAAAGGTCCCTTAATGTAATGACCACTAGAGGCGTTTGAAGAAATGCGGGCCACTCGAATCTCCGTTATCTGTGACTCGAATCGTCATGTGAGTAAACAAATCGAAGAAGGTATTTGTTACAGGAGGTTAGAACAAGGTAAGTAACTGAAATCTTTGCCTTTTCTATTTCTTGACCTACTTTGAAATCTGTGTAAACTGCCTTATTTATTTTGTCGGTTTTTTTTTTTTTTTTTTTTTTTTTGAAGCGTTTAGTTTTTCGGAGTTTTCGATTCCCGTGACATAGGACGAAAACGTTTCGTTTTGAATTGCTGTTCTGGTTATGCTAGTAGTGAAGAACATGCTTCTTTATTTAAAACACTTAAAAATAAAAAAAATGCTTGCTAAATGGCAGAAAGCAATCCCTCGAGTCAATCGGAAACTCAGCACTAACGATTTTGTTTGTGAGAAACCTTTCCTCTCCCATGATGTAATTAGACGCAGGAGTGAGAGATTCAATGGCCAAGTTTTATATGATGTGCCTGTCCGTGTCAGACTTAACTCCACTGTTATTCCTGTAACATTTCTTGAATGTCTAACCTACCTTTCAAAGAAGGCAGCAAAGTCATTACTTGGTAAATGTGTATAGTTTAGCGTCCTAAATTATTTCGTCGGATTTCGAAAAAGTGGGACATAAATAGGATTTCAAAAAGGTGAGACGTACAGATTTTAAAGCATGCTATTTCAAGGCAAATAGTGAAAACATTTCATCATTATGGTGCATTTTAAAGATTTTTACCGTAATATTTACGTGCAAGTACGACTCTGTGAACAGAAGCTGCGGCACGCCTAACACAAAGCCGGAACTACTTTGCTCCGCCGCCATTTTGCTGGCGGAAGGGCACAGGACATGGTTGAGGGTTAAAACAAGTACACCCGTCATTCTTAAATTAAAGTGGGTGTTGCGGAAAAAATTTCATCGGCCCATGCCAAGATTTTACTGCAGAAAAAACGTTCTGCAACTTTTCTGTTGCGGACAATCACAGTTAGAAATTTCAAGATATTTAAATATCGTGACAAACTCACTTAATCGACGTGGAAAAAGCGAATAACCAGGTTTAAATCACTAGTTTAGTTAGTTATGTATGTAATTGCGCTGGAGAAGCTTCTAACTTTGGACAAATTAAATATTTATATTTGTTTAAAATTTGCTCTTAAGAATGCTGAAGTAAGAACATTAAAATTAAAAAAAATTGCTTACATAGCCTTTTCATGTTTGGCGGATCGTAAAATCTTGATTTTCCTACCTTTGAGCTTCCAGTTCTTAAATTTTCAATGAAATGGGCTGAAATTCTAGCAAAGAGAACTGCTACTACCAAAATTATGTTGGAGTTGTACCAAAAATCCTTTCGCATAAAACATGATTTTTAAATTTAAATAAATGAAAAAAAAGCAGAACTTTTACAATGTAAAATTTTCTATTTGTACTGCAATTTTTGTAATTTTTCTATTGTGGACAATCACAGTTAGAAATTTAAAGATTTTTAAATATCGTGGCGAACAGATTCTTCATTTAGTGATTATATATTCGCATGTGCTTCAATTACAAAACGTGCTTTTATGCTGCGGTTATGTATTGTAAAGACACCTTACTGAATAACGTAAACAAAACATTTTGGAACTTCATGTTGAAATGATATCTCCGTAAATGCCTTCATCTGCAGCATTTGTCAGTTATCACAAGGAGTGTAGGCTGCGTAGGTAGAACATTTCGGGGGAAGGATCGTATATGAACACCCCCGCAAATGATCTTACAGTTATTTCAAAATAAGTGATATTATTAGCTTTCACTCTGAATTCTGTGAATAATGCATCCCATAATGACCATTATCTAGCATTGTTCTGCAACTTCATTAAACATGGGTGAGTATTTTTACTACTTTAACTAAAGGGGTGAAAAAAATTTAGCCCTGTTCAGCTCCCACCCCAATGCTGTTAACATACATAGATTGTTGTTCCTCCCGATTTTTCCTGATGCCGGTCCCCTCGAAACATTTCAGGATGAAATGAATGGTCAAAGAAACTATAGAAATAGATAGGCATCCCTTCCCCACTCCGCAGTTGAGAAAGACATCGGTTAGCCGCCCCGGTGGCGCAGTGGTCTAAGGCGCTGGTCTCTGATCATTCGTCCGTGAGGGGTCCGGGTTCGAATCCCGTTGAGGCATGGATGTTGTGTTTGTCTTACGGCACTGGCTCTCTCCATTCCCTGGAACAGTGACCCTAAATTAGGGACGGGCGACTGCTTATAGCCCATTGAGTTGCTCACGGTGGTCGTTAAACCTCCAATCCAATCCAAAAAAGACATCGGTTAATTGCACGGGGAGGAAGCAGTGGAAGTTTGGAAGAGGAGTTTTATTTAAATGCCTAAACAGATTAATCATAGTTTTCGGGCCCGGGGCTCTATCTTGCAATATAAAATTCGGGCTCGGGCGGGCTAGGGCTGACATATTTCGGGCTCGAACGGGCTCTGGCTCTTAAAATTGAGCCCGAACTCAGCTCTTATTAGCACAGCGCTAGTGCCTCCTACAACCAACGGGAGCAAAATCAACTAACCCCTCCCCCTTCCTTGGAGAATTTATAGAACATCTTGTACACACCCCAGCCCTCCCGCAATATACGGTACATACATTCTCGTTCCTCAGCTACTAAGTGAACCCAGAAGTTCGCAAACACTCATGGCCCATCTATTGTAGTTGGGATTCTGGCAGTTGCCTGGTGGGATTTTTTTCCCTAATTCAAAACAGAAGTGGTTTTTTTCCCCGTTTCTTATAATTGCATTATGTGTATTTCGTTTATAAAAAAGTTTTGTGGTTCAGTTGTGTGTTTAAAACAACTGAGCTGAAAACATTTTTAAGAAAGAAAGAGACAAAATATACGGAAGGGGCCCACCGGGAAATGTCCCGGTGTCCCGGTGGGCCAATCCGCCCGTGGGGACACCAACAAACCCTTTTAAAATAGGAAGCACACTTACCCTATAGTGAAAGTAATTCCACTCTGCATTAATACACTTTTGCCAGTAGGTTCTGAGGATGTGGATTCCACACCAATAAAACTTTGGAATTCTGTGAAACAAAGAAGCTGGCAATGTTTTGACGCACAGCTTAGTCGTTTGGCTAGGTCTTCTCCGCCATATATTGGTCCAGATGCTGGAAGAGGAAATAATCATGGAGGTTAGAATAATACTTCTGGAGGTGCCCTGAGTCTCTTAACCGTGAAGCCGCAAGGAGGGGGAATTTGACGTTGTTTACATGATACCTGTGTTATTTCAACTGTGTGTATTTTGGAATTGCGTGGGTTTTGGTTGCAGGAATCGTACTAATATCAAACCAGAATGAGTTATACTTCTTACACAAGCGGAGGTTTCAATTTCAACGTTATGTTTTGTTCAGAATTCGCACTAACGTTCGTGTATTTCAATTTAAAATAAAAATGGGAAGAAGCCTCAAAATACTTAAGCATTTTATAAATCCAGCATTTTCTCACACATTGGCAGCAAGTTACTATGCGAAATCAGAAATATTTGCGACGAAAGAATGCGAATCGGCCAACACAAAATGCATTGCAATAGCCTTGAAAACCATAAGCTTTCCCACACTTTGACGGCCGTCGCTCGCGGTTATAGGCTTCACGCAAAGTGGTGCTACTCCATTAACAAGGGCATATCCAGATATCTTATTCTAACCTCCTTGGTAATAATACATAGGAGCAAGGAGCTGGGAATATACTGAATGTAGCAGTCTTTTACAGTACAACTAGTAAATTTGTTGGGTGGTTCTTTGTGAGACATGTAGGCCTCAAAATTTCAGATACGAGATACCGCAACAATACATTTTTACCTCAAAAAGCTTTTTTGTTGTTATGTCATCTCTTTTTAAAAAATGCTTGATTGGAGGTTTAACGACAACCGTGAGCAACTCAATGGGCTATAAGCAGTCGCCCGTCCGTAATTTAGGGCCACTGGTACCAGGAAAATGAGACAGCCATTGCCGTGAGACAGCCACAACATCCATGCCTCACCGGAATCCATCAGCTCCGCGTTGTCTGCTCAAAGTGCTTCAAGTTTTTGACGTCACCCTTACTCCATTTATTCTAAACCTCCTTGCCTACACGTCTTAAAATGGGAGATGCTAAGCTCACAAGGCCAGTATACCATGCTGACGTCACAGATTATATGCCTGTACTACCGATAAACCAATATAATATCACTATGAGCAGAGCAGATGTAAACATTGTGTTTTTTGAAGCAGTCAGAAAATTCGTGAAACTGATGCGGAAATAAAGCAGGTGCAAACATAAAAGACTGTGAATATAAACAAGAACTTAAAGATCCGTTATTAGGCGTAGAAACTTAATTTATTTTGCAAGCTTTCGCTTCCAACGGGAAGCTTCGTCAGGCTGCGGAAAAATAAAACAGAACAGAATCAGAGCATAAATGCAATTCAAATATGTCAAACAATCAAACAGGAACGTGAGTGCTCACGAGCTCAAAATGGTCATGTTGCTCATGATGGGCGCTCTCGCTGTATACCTAGAATTCTGCTCCAAATCGGAGAGAGTTCCATCGTGATGTCAGTGTTGCAAGATTCATGGTGCGTCAGGATTTCGATAGTTCCGCGTACAGCCGTAGATCTTGGTCCATCGTTAGGGGCTAACATACGCAGATCTGACCAAATTGGTAAGGCTCCCAGGCTGGTGGCATCCCGCGCTAGAGCCGTGCTCAGTTTTCTATTCCTCACATCACGCTGGTGTTATTTTACACGGACCTTGAATGACCTCTTGGTCATACCGATGTAAACTTTTTGAGATGAGTCCGGGTATTGGAGCGGTACGGCGTACAATCCCGCCTGATTCTCGACCTCCATATTACGACAGTTTGGTGAGAGTAGGGCAGTGATAGTTTGCCCTATACATCGGTATGACCAAGAGGTCATTCAAGGTCCGTGTAAAAGAACACCAGCGTGATGTGAGGAATAGAAAACTGAGCACGGCTCTAGCTCGGGATGCCGCCAGCCTAGGAGCCTTACCAATTTGGTCAGATCTGCGTATGTTAGCCTCTTACAATGGACCAAGATCTACGGCTGAACGTGAAACTATCGAAATCCTGACGCACCATGAATCTTGCAACACTGATATCACGATGGAACTCTCTCCGATTTGGAGCAGAATTCTAGGTATACAGCGAGCGCGCCCGTCATGAGCAACATGACCATTTTGAGCTCGTGAGCACTCACGTTCCTGTTTGATTGTTTGATATATTTGAATTGCATTTATGCTCTGATTCTGTTCTGTTTTATTTTTCCGCTGCCTGACGAAGCTTCCCGTTGGAAGCGAAAGCTTGCAAAATAAATTAAGTTTCTACGCCTAATAACGGATCTTTAAGTTCTTGTTTATATTCACTTTAGAGTGGCGTATTTGAATCCAATTCTCTTTACTCAGTAGTAATAAAAGACTGGTTTGTATCTTATTTCTCCGTGATCTTTATTTGACCAATGCAGAAATAAAGCAGATGCAACAAATAACTATTCACTAGTTTGCATCTTGCTCCATTTCTTTATCCCAACGTTCCTATTTATTAGCAATATTCACTGAACAGTCATATGTGAGCAGACCTAATGGTACCAGACAACATTGCTATTTGGGCAGCGATCTTTTAAATAAATCACTTCCTAAGAAAAGCTGAAGTCTTTAATTCGCAGTATTTCAGAGTTTTTAGATTCTAAATATTTTTCATATATTGTATAGAGATTCTCATTCGCGACAAAGTTACAAGTACAGTTGTTTTTTGCTAATGACCAGTGCATACCATAGATGGTGACATACGTTCTCTTGAATGGAGTGTGAACTGAAAATTAAATAACTTCGGAAAATTTTTGAGTCACGTTGCTTTTGTTAATGAGAATAATTGACATTACTGTATACAGAACACTATTATTAATAAAATTAACGACATTGTAAACTACGTAGATATTGGTAGTTCCTCTAAATATTATAACTTGCCGCCCCGGTGGCGCAGTGGTCTAAACGATGGCCTCTGATCATTCGTCCGAAAGGCGTCCGGGTTCGAATCCCGGTGAGGCGTGGATTTTGTGTTTGTCTTACGGCACTGGCTCTCTCCCTTCCCTGGAACCAGTGACCCTAACTTAGGGACGGGCAACTGCTTATAGCCTATTGAGTTGCTCACGGTGGTCGTTAAACCTCCAATAAAAAAAAAATATATTCTAACCTTCTTGGGCACAACTGACTGAATTTGTGACGTCAGCATGGTATCCTGGCCTTGAGAACATTGCATCTCCCCATCGAGCTTATGTATATCTCCCGCATCTCGTTGATCTCCCGTCTTAAAATAGGTAGCGAAAAATCAATACGATGGAATTCATCGATAACTTTACATTATCGATTCGGGAATTGATCCAGAATATTATCAATTCGTATCGTGTTCCAGAGAACAACGCCAATTGGAGAGATTGGGGTTTATTTCCTCCAATGAAGTAACGTTTAGAAGGCGCGCTATTGTACAATGAGACGCTAGTCTCCTGCTGTTTGGCTGTAGCCATAGTCTCCTGCTGTGTGGCTGTAGCTGTTAGACTATACGAATATTAACGGCCGTGCGAGATTTTGTCGTCTGCTACTGCTGTGGGGTGTACTCAAAGACCTTGGAGAGAATAGACTGGCAAATACCTCGCTACTTCCGTCAGAATTTGATAACCGCAAGTTCCGCCATTAGCGAGGACAGAAAGTCGTGCATTGGCCCATTGCACGCGTGTTTCAAATCGTGCTCTATATACACTGACGGAAAAAAATCCCAACACCACGAAAAAATAGTTGTAGAGGAATGAAATGGCGGCAATACATTTGTATAGGTAACATATGTAATCGATTAAGGTTTCAAGATCACAGCTTATTGTAAGCGCGAGAAGACCCATTTTAAATGTGAAATGCTGGTACATTAATAACCGGTGTAACCGCCCGAATATTGAATGCAAGCTCGCAAACGTTCATGCATTGTGTCGTACAGGTGCTGGATGTCAGTTTGTGGGATGGAGTTCCATGCCTGTTGCACTTGGTCGGTCAATACAGGGACGGTTAATGCTGGTTGGGGGTGACGCTGGAGTTGTCGTCCAATGATGTCCCATACGTACTCGATTGGTGAAAGATCTGATGATCTAGCAGGCCACGGCAACATGTCGACACTCTGTAGAGCATGTTGGGTTACAACAGCGGTATGTGGGCGAGCGTTATGCTGTTGGAAAACACCCCATGGAATGCTGTTCATGGATGGCAGCACAACAGGTTGAATCACCAGACCGACGTACAACTGTGCCGTCAGGGTGCGTGGGATAACCACGAGAGTGCTCCTGCTGTCATAGGAAATTGCTCCACAGGCCATAACTCCAGGTGTAGGTCCAGTGTGTCTTGGCCACAGACAGGTTGGTTGCAGGCGCTCACCTGGCCTCCTTCTAACCAACACACGGCCATTTACTGGCACCCAGGCAGAACCGGCTTTCATCAGAAAACACAACAGATCTCCACTACGTCCTCCAATGAGCTCTAGCTTGACACCACAGACGTCGCAAACGGCAGTGGTTTGGAGTAAGTGAAATGCACGCTACAGGGCGTCTGGCTCTGAGCTGTCCTTCAAGTAACCGATTTGTAACAGTTCGTTTTGTCACTGTGGCGGCAACTGCAGCTCGAATTGCTGCCGCAGACGCAGTACGATGCGCAACGGCCATACGCCGTACACGGTGGTCTTCCCTCTCAGTAGTGCTACGTGGCCGGCCGGAACCCGGTTTTCTTGAGGCAGTACCTTCCCTTGACCACCGCTGCCAACAATCATGCACAGTGGCTACATTCCTGCCAAATCGTTCTGCAATATTGCGGAAAGAAAATCCACCTTCTCGTAGCCCTATTACACGACCTCGTTCAAACTCCGTGAGCTGTTGATAATGGCTTCTTCGTCTTCTTAAAGGCATTCTTGACTAACATCAACACCCTACGTCGAATCTCAACGATAACTAACGCTCACGAACGTTACAGCGCGTATTTACAGCAAACCTGCTTTGCATGTTCCGAGGGTGCTACTAGCGCCACACGTATGCGCCGAGCCCGAAATTTGCATAGACGTCATCTTACAGATGTACTCTCACCGTCTACCAACTATCGTTTATCTAACACAACCCCTTCTTGGTGTTGGGATTTTTTTCTGTCAGTGTAGTTATAAATAATAATAACTATGGTCAGGTTACTGTGTGAGTTATGGTTGTAAGAGTATAGCCAGTGGCGGATTTCCAATAAGGCACGGTAGGCACGTGCCTATGGGCGCAGTTCCATGAGGGGCGCAAAAAGTTCAGTGAGAATGTAAAATTGTGGGGGGACTGGGAACAATGCTAAGCAGAGTCATGGTCGGACATAGCAGGATTCCCTAAAAAAAAATTTGGGGTGTGTGTGTGTGTGTGTGTGTGTGTGTGTGACAACAACACTACCAGCGCTTTTGGGCACCACCGCACCACAACCTCCTGTTTGGGACAACCTCCTGTTTTTGTCTGAGTGATTCCCAGCTCACATTCTTGGACGGAACTACTGCTGCAACGTAGGAGGCACGGCCGGAAATGATTCATCCTGATCATTCCGACCGAAATCCGAATAGGTTGAGGAGAAAAAAAAACCCGACGTATTCGGGGGGGGGGGGGGCACTGGGCACGCAACGTCAGTTCTGTCCCCTCCCTCCCCTGATGGTGACCACGACGCAACAAACAACGAATAATAAAAAAAAAGCAAAGGAAAGGGACAAGACATACTTCATTCCCAGGGAGTCCCATGGGAGGAGGCATGGGTGTGACCGTGTGAGACCCGTTTACTATAGCATATATGGTCGAAGACAAACCTTTTTAAATTGCTTTCATCTGAATGGCTGGGCGTGCGTGTACGGTGTACGTGTACCCCCAACCAGATGAAAATGCACTTCACAAAGACAAAGCTCGGGGAACTGGAATTGGTCAGATCTATAAGTGTATCAAAGTGTCATACTCGTAATTAACCTAGCGTTTGCGGCAGTTTCTGCGGTAAGTAGTACTTTTTTAGATTTTTACTAGGAAATTTGAACAAGCTTGTTTTAGTGTATGTGGGGTGCTGTGCTGAAATCTCCGTGAGTGATGAGTGCAAAAAAGGGAAAACTCAGTGGGGCTCAGAATCGGAAAATCGCGATTAGAAAAAAAGAAAGGGAAACTAAGCTGCTGAAAAGCCTACTTCTTGAAGAACACCTTAAAGAAACTGGGGCTTAGCTTTGGGATACGCTCACTAAGATCGATATCACGCCATCTGCTATCACCCAGGAATACCCATACCTCACCGACTGAAGCGGGGATGTATTCCATGCCATTGGAATACCCGGATGGTACCACCAAACATTACATCGGAATGACAAAACGCTCTTTCGCTCTTGGGCTAGTCGAACACAAGCGAGACGCCTTGCACAGAAAATTGACAACCGCACTATCCCGGGAAGTACCCATTCCGCCATCCCGAAGTGGAACCAGATCAAGAGAAGTGGCTCCTTATACTACCGCCAGAGGCACTGCCCTCGGGGAAATCATCGAGATATTGACTAACCCTGTGGTCTGCAATTATGACGTCTCACTTGAGCTTCCCCACATATGGCGCACATTTCTTCGCGCTTATCCCGTTTCTGTAGACATCTCTCGTTGTCGCACGCACGCGACGCGAAGTAGCATCTTCTCATATTCTGTTCATGTTTTTTTTAATTCTTCTGTTGTTTAGTTCTCTTGTCTTACCTATCCACGCAAAAGTTTGAAGAAGGCACCCGTTGGTGTTAAAAGCTTATGCTTTAATAATCATATTTTTACGTCAGTAAACGGATATTTTTATTCCTTTTCTTAATAAAAATTATATTTCCTTGCGGTGTTTTTTTATAAATCACCAATTTCTAATAGTACAATATTATAGCTACATGCATGTAGATATTTCTGTTGATTGTTGATTGAGATATTGAAACATAACTGAACTTTTTTATGTAAAAATAAAAAAATTGATCGTTCGGATAAAAATTTTGAGGACCTTCATTCCATGGAAAAGAAGGGCATTTTTAAAACTATGGAATTTTATGAACGAAGCTGTAAAAAAGGTACTTTTTAGGAATAGGGAAATGTTGGGCACGAAACTATAAAAACTTTTGCCTAGAAAGTAGCGAGGGTGGAAGGGACGCAGCGCAGCCACATCCTGCTAAGATCCGGGCCACAGGCACGTACGCAGAACTTAATTCGAGGAGGGTCCAAGCTCCAAGGGGGTAAGCACAAAATCGTGTATGCTCAGCCAATATATGAATATATGTGTTTGACCATGAAGTCAAACATTTAGGGGGGGGGATGGTTCTAGACCACCTGGAGCTGGGCCCCCCATGAGTACGACCTCCCCGGTCCCGATATCAGAACGAGAACGGGTGTACGGGTGATGAGCTCCTCCGCAGGGGGCGCTTGGAAAATTTGTGCCTATGGGTGCCAAATCTGTAAGTCCGCCACTGAGTATAGCTAAATCATCGACGAAATTCTGAGGAACGGATATCATATCAGAAGTAGGTGAAATTAAGTGTTTTTCTCATTGTCGTTTATAATGTCTTTGGCTGTTTACATTACTTTTATATAGCAGTTTTCAGGCTTTTCTGACTGGTTACAAAGTCGGTTGTAACATAATAACTTTTCTGAGGGCATTGCGGAAACATTGCTTTATTTAAAAAAAAAAAAAGAAATTGCTCGTCAGATTTATTTCACGTCTCGCGAATAGTGAGAACTTCTCAATTACAGTAGTTAGGAAAGGAAATGCAAAATTAAGCAGCCATTATCACACATATTCATATGAAGTTTTCATGTAATTGACTTCTTTCCGTGTAGTAGCACATGAAATTTGACTTGTCGACCACAGCAGATGTGGAGCAGTGAAAAATATAACGGAGTCTGTTGCTGCTGATTTTTTCTAGCTTGTAGCCCAGCTTGGGATTGCTACTGTGGTAATCCTACCTTCATAGTTTGTCAGAATCGACTTAAAAGAAGGTTCAAATCTGTTTTTTTTTTTTTCAGGAAGATTTTATTAAGCTTCCAAAGTACACTTTAGGCTTTCCTACGCTGATAATCGAAAAACTTCACATGTAAAAGTTAACAGTGCCGTAGATATGCTATATTCAAAGGGAAGGCTGGAAAATTTGTAGGTACTTTCATAAATTAACTTTTAACTTATACACTGACGGAAAAAAATCCCAACACCAAGAAGGGGTTGTGTTAGATAAACGACAGTTGGTAGACGGTGAGAGTACATCTGTAAGATGACGTCTATGCAAATTTCGCGCTCGGCGCATACGTGTGGCTCTAGTAGCGCCCCTCGGAACATGCAAAGCAGGTTTGCTGTAAATACGCGCTGTAACGTTTCTGAGCGTTAGTTATCGTTGAGATTCGACGTAGGGTGTTGATGTTAGTCAAGAATGCCTTTAAGAAGACGAAGAAGCCATTATCAACAGCTCACGGAGTTTGAACGAGGTCGTGTAATAGGGCTACGAGAAGGTGGATTTTCTTTCCGCAATATTGCAGAACGACTTGGCAGGAATGTAGCCACTGTGCATGATTGTTGGCAGCGGTGGTCAAGGGAAGGTACTGCCTCAAGAAAACTGGGTTCCGGCCGGTCACGTGGTACTACTGAGAGGGAAGACCGCCGTGTACGGCGTATGGCCGTTGCGCATCGTACTGCGTCTGCGGCAGCAATTCGAGCTGCAGTTGCCACCACAGTGACACAACGAACTATTACAAATCGGTTACTTGAAGGACAGCTCAGAGCCAGACGCCCTGTAGCGTGCATTCCACTTACTCCAAACCACTGCCGTTTGCGACGTCAGTGGTGTCAAGCTAGAGCTCATTGGAGGACGGAGTGGAGATCTGTTGTGTTTTCTGATGAAAGCCGGTTCTGCCTAGGTGCCAGTGATGGCCGTGTGTTGGTTAGAAGGCGGCCAGGTGAGCGCCTGCAACCAACCTGTCTGCGGCCAAGACACACTGGACCTACACCTGGAGTTATGGCCTGTGGAGCAATTTCCTATGACAGCAGGAGCACTCTCGTGGTTATCCCACGCACCCTGACGACACCGTTGTACGTCGGTCTGGTGATTCAACCTGTTGTGCTGCCATTCATGAACAGCATTCCAGGGGTGTTTTCCAACAGTATAACGCTCGCCCGCATACCGCTGTTGTAACCCAACATGCTCTGCAGAGTGTCGACATGTTGCCGTGGCCTGATAGATCATCAGATCTTTCTCCAATCGAGCACGTATGGGACATCATTGGACGACAACTCCAGCGTCACCCCCAACCAGCATTAACCGTCCCTGTATTGACCGACCAAGTGCAACAGGCATGGAACTCCATCCCACAAACTGACATCCAGCACCTGTACGACACAATGCATGAACGTTTACATGCTTGCATTCAACATTCTGGCGGGTACACCGGTTATTAATGTACCAGCATTTCACATTTAAAATGGCTCTTCTCGCGCTTACAATAAGCTGTGATCTTGAAACCTTAATCGATTAAATATGTTACCTATACAAATGTATTGCCGCCATTTCATTCCTCTACAACTATTTTTTCGTGGTGTTGGGATTTTTTTCCGTCAGTGTATTTTGGACAAAAGTGTTGCATTATATTTCATATTATAGCAATACCCAGCAAAAACAGTATTGCTGGGCCAACAGTGGGCCATTGCTGGCAACCAGCACTGCCAGCAATGGCCCAGCACTATGTTGCCGCTGCCGAACCGTCAATAAAATGTCCGGGCGGCCAACAGAAGGGCCAGCAGTTCAGGCCAACAGCTGGCCAACAGTTGGCACCCCATCAGTTGTCATATGCCACGACAGGGCCATCAGTGGTCCATCACAGGCAGTTGCTGCCACAAGTGGCCCTTCAGTGGCCCTGCAAGTACTTGCCAGAAATGATGGCTAGCCTAATGTGGTCCGCTAGTGGGCCGTTAGTGGCAGCGAGCAACCACGTGACGTAACTGGTGGCTTGCCGAATCTTGTCCGCCAATTTCCCAGTAGTAGCAATAATTAAAAAAAAAAAAAAAAAAAGCAAGGATAACCGCAGTTTCCTAAAGCTACAATTTTTTTTTCTACCCTTACGAAGCTTGTGAATTAACGCACTGCGATGGGGAAATTTTCTCGACAGACCGGAAAAACCACGTTTGCATTTGACTAGATTCGATCCTGGGCCGTTTACATGGAAGCCGCGCTCGCTACTAACCGGACAAATTCACGACGATCAGGTACGTGCTGGAAGTTATCTGTTTGGTATGTATATTGTAATCGAATGCTTCCTCTTTCATTTTATAATATTGCGAGGTATTTTTCATAAAAGTCAGTTTCATATAATTGATAAATTAATTTTTCAACGTAACGATAGTTTTTTTTTTTTTTTTTTGCCTTAAGGGGACTTCACTCATTTTCAAGGCGTGTACATACTTAGAGTCGCATTCCAAAGTTTTGTACTGTCCTTGCCGTCTTGAAAAAAGATTGTTGAATAAATATATATTTACCCGGGTTCATGTCACATTCTGTTACATTTTTAACGTTGTGTCTTTCCTTTCCGTTGTCCGAAGCTACATTTGTTTTAAAGAGTAAAAGATATTTTATTTTACTTCTCGTTATTTTTAGAAGCGAATTCCTCCCAGTCTTGTGTATTCAACCCATGGATGAGTACACCACATACCGTTGCTTTTTTTTTCTTTCAAATAATTAATAAATTTTGTACGCGTATAATTCTTTTTTTTCCAACAAACGCTATTTTAATGGTTTTCCAGGATATGTGTTTCAAGCGGTTTCAAATTTTTTCTTGTTATTTATCCACTCCATTCCATGAATTGTTATTCATGGAAATGGAGTGGGTGTATTTCATGGCTGTAATCTAGTATTTCACGGCTTATTAATCTGATATCTTTGTCGACGTAAAATTTCATTAGGAAATTAATTCGCCTCTCCACATATGGATTTTTTTCTTAACATCCACTAATATAACACGATGGCGATAGCGTCGTCTTCAACTAATTGGTACCATGAGAGACACAGCAAGTGTTGCTTCCGCGCATGCGCAGTCCCGATGCTTCCACCTGCTGTTGGGGGTTGCATTGGTTGCCAGCAACGGGCCACTAGTGGCACTTGCTTGGAGGCCCACAATTCACGGCGATGCTGCAGGGCCATCAATGGCTCGCCAACTGATAGCTCTGCCACCAACGGACCACTACCGGGCCGTGAGCGGCAGATTTCAGCCAGCAGTGACCCATCACTGCCAGCTGGTGGCCAGCAGTTTCCCAGCACTTGTGTTTTTGCTGGGTATATATATTGAAAAATTGATAAGCACAGCATAAATATGAGCACAGTAGAATATGTATGTACATTCCGAGCAAACCTCCCAAATTGTTACCTCCTGTTTTGATGTCCTTAATGTCCCCAAAGTAGCCGCCCCAGTAGCGCAGTTGTCTAAGCAATGGCTTCTTATCATTCGCCCAACAGAGTGGTCTGGGTTTGAATCCTGGTAAGGAATGAATGTTGTGTTTGTCTTACGGTCGCCCTGGTGGCTCAGTGATCTAAGCGATGGCTTCTGATCATTCGCCCAACGCAGGAGTCTGGGTTTGAGCCCCGGTAAGGCATGGTTATTTATGTTTGTCTGTCGTGGGTTTATTCGCTGAGTTCCTTGTTCACCTGTGTACATTGCTGACGTTGAAACACAAAATGTCTCTTCTGTATCAATCTGTGAACCAAGTCCAATATATGTTCAGCATATATGTCAATTAATCTGTCAGCCAAGTCCAATAATTAATTATATTGAACCTCCAATAAAAAAAAAATGTCACCAAAGTAGAGGTACCCTTGAGAGGTTTATATGTATATTAAGAAAATGTTTATAGTTGATTTGGTCGAAATTGGACTAAAGTATCCTTAATATAATATAGTTGATTTGGTCCTTTATATATATAGTTGATTTGGTCGAAATTGGACTAAAGTATCCTTTATATACTGCTTGGTGTTGCATTTTGGGTGGCCAGCAGTGTAGTACCAAAGGTCGGAACTCCGGAGCTGTTGACAATCTCACCTCTCTCTTCACATTTCGTATTTTACAGCTCTAAATGCCGTTCAATTCAGCTTCACTGCATTTCTCTCACCTTTACTTACTTGATGTAAGTAAAGGTGAGAGAAATGCACGAAACCCTTGTGAGTGCGCTGTGCCCGTTTCCTAATTTTTACCGACGCAATTAATGAGGGTAAAATGTCGTTCCCGTTTGGGATAACAGATGACACCTAGTTCCCTAATATCCTATTTGCAGTATCATACCCCAATAAAAATATTTAAAAGTTAAGTTGTTAAAGTACAATTAAATGACAATAACTTCGCAAAGGTCTTCCTCTGATGGTCCGCCGAAAACTTACCCGTTTTTAGAATCTATTGCACAAACGTTAGTGATTATTAGTTATCAATTAACTACAAGTAAATATGATGAAAAAAAGTATAAAATCCAGTGTGAATGAAAGGAATGCCAGAAATAACTCCCGGTGGGCAGAGGTTTTTTTTTTGTTTGTTTGTTTTCTTGAAAAACTTTAATTGCATGTGCGTGTAAATAATGCAGATTTGCTCATAATCAACAGACAAGATCAATTTCACTACCTTAAAAAGTCATGCAACAAGCTGGATTATAGTATTTCAGGCGATAAAGCTATTTTGTCTAAACGACTTTGAGGGGGGGGAGCAATATTTTGTGATTTGCCCCGAGAGCAGAAATGCCTAGTTACGCCTCTGAGGTGGGATATACAAAACGTAATATTAATAGATTAATACTGAAATCTGTAAGTTATACAAGGTGGGAGAATAGAAAAAAAGCAGTGCGACCTCTGAGATTGCAATTAGGTGAAGTCATGAAAAATTTAAATAAGCTAATAGACTACAATTCTAGAGACATGAAAACAAAACACTCAGCTAAATGTTTTTCAGATCGGATTGCGTCCTTTAAGTTCATCTCCTCAATCATTATACGGAATGATTCTCTGTCAAAAATGAATGTTGTAAGTAAAATGTTTCAGTGCCCGCAATCCAACATAAATGAATCTCTAAATGTTTTGAGTGAGCTTCAAGTGCAGCCAGATCTGATGAGGCATTTAAATAGTAAATACACTGAAGAGCAATTGAATTAGAGACAGCTGGCAAATGTGGCGCTGTGGGCGGCCCTGTAAACGGAAACGACATGACCTATGCAGCGATCCGACAATATAAGGAGTGATGCGACGGGAATCAGTAAGAGAGTGCCGCGAATGGCTGAGAGGTTAGCAGTTCAGACTACCAATGGAAGGTTCTCAGGTTCGATCTTGGGCTGATCTCGCGGAGGTGGTGTGATTTGCTAACAATCACTGAATATTCGCCGTGCATCGGACGAGCACGTTAAGTGACGGCCCCCAGGCTGGACCCACTGGTTAAATGGGTATCCTTTCCTATGCCCCCCTGAAATTCTCTCACCCCTCTATCTGCAACATCGTACTTGTACCGTGGCGCCATGTACTGTACTCTAATCTCACTACAAACTGTTCTGTCAAAGTCACTAGACTTGCTCTCATTCCTTCCGTTTCTGTGTCCTGCCCAATAGGCGAACTCACTGTAGGTGGCTGGGACCTAAAATCTACTCACTGTGGACGGAAGTCCTACAAGAAAAGGACTCTTACTTGCTTGAATCAGTAAGAGTCGGACGCAGTATGGGTAAGATTAAATGCATTTGATCGTGGGCAAATTGTCGGGGCCCGACGAATGGGTCACTAAATCTCGGAAGTCATGCAGGCACTGGAATTTTCACGAGCCATTGTGTCACGGGTGCACCGTGAGTACATCGAATCTGGTAAAACCATCCCTGCAAGAGCCAACTGCCGTGGACAACAGCGTGTGGATGAGCGGGGTCATCTTCGGCTAGCTCGCATCGTAACAGCGAATACACGGGCCACAGTGCAAGAAATCACTCGGCAATTTTACTCTGGTGCACAAAAACGTGTAAGCAGCTACACCATCCAGAACCATCTCCTCGCTATGGGGTACAGAAGCCATCGTCCCACGAGGGTACCGTTGCTGACCGCACATCACAGGGTGCAAAGATTAGCATGGGCGCGGGAACATCGCCACTATACCCTAAACATGTGGGAAAATGTTGCCTGGACTGATGAGTCGAGATTCACGTTGGTACATGTGGATGGCAGGATACGAGTACGGCGCAAACCTCATGAAGCGATGGATCCTTCTTGCCAGCAGGGTACTCTTCAAGCTATTGGGGTGGCATTCTCCTCTGGGGACTGTTTACGTGGACTGAAATGGGACCCCTGGTACGTGTGACATCGTACCTCACAGGTCAACGCTACCGGGATATTATGGACTACCATTTGCTTCCGTTTGTGCGTCTTCAACATCCCACTGGGGACCTCATCCTGCAACAAGACAATGCACAGTGCCATCGCTCCCGAATTGTATCCGAATGGTTGGATGAACATTCCACCGACGTGACCTCACCTCCTTGGCCAGCTAGGTCACCTGACCTCAATTCCATCGAGCACATATGGGATGCCATCGAGAAAGATGACCCCCCTCCATGAAATCTTCGTGAACTGTGGGAGCTTGTTCAGGGGTCGTGGATCCGTATGGCTTCCCAACGCTTCCGGTGTCTTGTCGAGTCCATGCCGAGATGAATCGCCGCCGTCATCAGGGCGAAAGGTGGTGCTACACGTTACTAGACAGGTATCTCTAATTCAATTGCTCTTCAGTGTATATTAGGGATGCAGAAGTAAATATGGAGACAGAATTTCCAGTTGTAAGGAGTAAGTCTAAACTTTGCTTTTCTGATTATGAAAGTCCTGATGAATCTATCATAAATACAAAAGAATTGTTCAGAATACAATTTTATCTAACGATTGTTGATACAGCCTTAAATTGCATTCAGGAAAGGTTTGAAAATCCACAGGAATGTCATAATGTATTTAAATTTCTTTCTGAATTTCGAGAAATGACTGAACAGGAAATTAAAACATTTTGCTTTGATTTAGACGTTTTCCTTCTAATTAACAAAGGAAGCAAAAGTTTTAAGGATACTGGTGGTCTTGAGCTTTTCAACGGGTTGATAACGTATAGAGTTTTGAGCAATGGAACTGCAGATGGGGCAGACCTATTAAAAAACTTAACATATATAACAAAAAATAATTTAATGTCATAATTTCCTAATCTGTTTATAGCTTTGAGAATTCTCCTGACATTACCAGTTAGTGTAGTATCAGGTGAAAGAAGGTTTTCGAAACTCAAACTGGTAAAGACATATTTAAGAACGTCAATGACTCAAGAGAGGGTTAGTGATCTAGGACTGTTGGCTATAGAGAAGGAATTGTGTGAAAGTTTGGAATTATCAGATGTAATTGACGAATTGGCAAGTAAAAAAGCAAGAAGAGTGCACTTTTAACTCCATGGATACATAAATACATACATTTTATTAAGTTATGGTACTTATGTGCAATGTGTCACTGTGTCAGTGTCTGTGCGATTGTGAAATTTTTGAAGTTTCGTTTTGAATATAGATAACAAAAATAAGTGTATACGGTGTTGTGTTATTATTATAGAATATTTATACGTTGTACGTTTGTACTGTATAGAACAGTTAAAAAAAAAAACATCCCCCGTGCCGTGGGTTGGGTTAGGAATCTAATAGCATATTTACTTGTACTCGATCCGCATTGGCATGGGCGGCCAAATATCTGTGGCACGTAGGCGGCTAACACCCCAGAACCGGCCCTGTCAGCATGCCTGGACCAGCAGATCGTTTGACACCCTTGTTTGTAACCAGAAAGCACTACAGCCGATATTCGACGTGCTGTGTCATCGGCTATGGATGTTGCCATAACGACCCGAATTGTAAACCGATAGTTACATGTGGCAAACATGCATAGTAGGCAACCATTACGTCAACTGCCATTGACGGCCAGCCGATGCAGCGCTCGTCTGGCTTGGTGCCGAAGTCATGCGAACTGGGGTCGTGAATGGACACTGTGGTCTTCAGTGATGAATCCTGTTTCTGTCTGGGTGACCGACGGATCTGTGTCTGGCGACACCCTGTTGAGCGGATGGGTCCCGATTTCGTTCGCGACCGCCACACCGCCTGTCAGGCATCATTCCATATGAAATCAACCAGGGGTCTGGACCTTGATGTCTCAGATTTCAATGATTTTTGGTTTATGGTTTGTATCTATGGCATATATGAAAAATCTAAATCTTCAGATTTTTTGGGTCAGTGGATTTTTTATTTCTGATTTTCAAAAACTGCAAAAAATGCCAAATTTTGCAAGAATGCCATTCACAAAAAATATAATTAGTCTGCAGGTAGTGATGCTAGAGGGCTCATCTATATCTCTTTTTAAAGCTATTTTATGGGCTTTAATTTCATAAGCAACAAAACCCACTTTGGAGCATAAAATGTTTTTGCCAAATTTTCAAAATTTTTGATTTTGAAAATCTCAAAAGCACCTCTCGAATTTTTTCAAAAATAAGAAACATTTTAATTTTACACATGTTGGCTAGAGGTATGCAAAGTTCGAAGATGGAGAAATGATGGGTTTTTGAAAAACCGAATTTTGGAGAGTGGTATATCTGTAGTATATAGGTAATTATCGATAGTTACTGAGCTAGTTATTAAAGTATTCAGCTCAATTATTGGAAATATTGGCTATGAATAGTTTTTCATCACTACATGGCAGCTATTCTAATAATGGGCAGATACATATAGTAACTGTGGTAATTTAAAATAAAAATGTATTACCTGATAGGCTAAATCACCTGGGTGAAGTTGTTCAAAATGAAGCAGAGCGGCAGTTAAACATTTTAAAACTCATTCACTTTTCATTTGCGCTTATACTATACTACTTAAAAAGTTCATATCATTTATGGTCATGCAGTCCAGTAGCAAAATATACTTACAATAAATAATTATTAGCTAATAAGACTCCTATTTTACAAGTTACAGATTTTCAAATTCTATGTTCTTTCTTTTAAATAAGTTGATGTGAGTCTACTTTGAAAGTAACTTTTTCTCTAAAATAGCTGCTGAAGCTAACATTTCTTCCTGTAGAAGTGTGTACATTCTTCCCGTTGCTGTGCAGGGATATACTTTTCTCAAGAGAGTATCTATCAGCCGAAAGATCCAGAATATCAAGCCGAGTTTGGGATAGTAAAATGATGGAGCTGGTCCTTTAGCTAACTTTGTAATCATATGATTCATGATTTTTGGCAAGAATACCAGCAAGTCACCAAGAACCATCATAAACAACTGTGATGAATCCATACTCACCTTTCTGAAACTCAGTTGTGCTTTCTAAAGTTACAGGTGCCTGTATGGATTCTTTAGTACTGAAAGAATATGGTTTTGTTAACATTTGTGAGTCAGACAGTGTGATGACTGCATAAATCTTCTGTGTTCTGTATGCTGTTTGTGGCTCATTAAAACGTGAAGACAGTCTTTTCTCATTTTCATAGTGCTCTTCATTTGTGCAGTACATGAAATTTATGCCTGGTATGTTTTATTTTACAAAAATCATAAAGCAGTCATCTTACACGAAGTGACATAACAAGTGTAAATATAGGTAGCAGATATAGGATTATTCTGCATGTTGTGTCTTGAATAATATCAGCATTATTTTATATTTATTACCTGTTCCTTTCTGTAGGATGTTGTTCTTGCAAGTTACTGCATGTCAGAATTTTCACTGCGTTTTATCATAACTGCATGTTGCAACCTTCTTAAATTCAAAAATCTGTTTCTCAAAACCCCATCATTTCTCCATCTTCAAACTTTGCATATCTTTAGCCAACATGTATAAAATTAACATGTATTTTTTTGAAAAAATTCAAAAGGGGTGTTTTTTGAGATTTTCAAAGTCAAAATTTTTGAAAATTTGTCAAAAACTTTATGCTCCAAAATGGGTTGTGTTGCATATCAAATTAAAGCCCATAAAACGAGCTTTAAAAAGAGCTATAGATGAGCCCTCTAGCATCCCTACCTGCAGCCTTATTATTCTTTTCGTGAATGGCATTCTTGCAAAATTTGGCTTTTTTTTTTTTTTGCAGTTTTTGGAAAACCGGAATTAAAAAGAACACTGACCCAAAAAATTCTGAAAATTTAGTTTTTTTATATACTCCATAGGTACAAACTATAAACCAAAAATCATTGAAATCTGAGACATCAAGGTCCAAAAATATTTTTTTATATGTTGATTTGACATGGAATGGCCCGTAGGCATCATGGTATGGGTACTATTGCGCATGACAGCACGTCACCTCTTGTCCGCATCACGGGCACACTGACAGCTGCACGATTCTGAAGCCCATTTTGATACCGTTCCTGAATGGCCTACAGCACCCCACTTTCCAGCAAGATAACACCCGTGTACACACCGCTTGGGTCTCCAGACAATGTTTGCAACATCTTCAAACATTGCCATGGCCAGTAAGACTGCCCGATTTATCCCCAATCGAAAACCTGTGGGACCACATTGGACGTTGTCTGCAACAGAATCAGCCTGCGCATGATCTCGATGAATTATGGGAGCAAATCAACCATGCTTGGTGTTCCATTCCTCGGAACGATATCTGTCGACTGTATAACTCATTGCCATGCTGTATTGCTGCCTGTATTGCCGTTTGCGTCGGTGCAACCACTTACTGAAGCGTACCCATTCTGCTGCATTATCTCATCTGGTAAACACTGTATGTGGCTCAAAATAATATCAAGGTAAATCCTTATGTATTCCTATTTACATGCTCAATTTCACCCCTCTATCCTCACTCCTTCTGGGTGGGGCAATTTCTATGTCGAGCAGTGTATATTATAGGGGTTTTCGATGTAAAACGTTTTACTTATATTATAAATGATGTTAAACTTTACTGATTTGAACACTTCCACATTAGTATGAATTACAAAAGAACTGCAGCCCTTATAATAATGAAACGCATATAGCGTATTAAATCCGTTTATTTTTGTGGTGTAGTCAGTACGAAGATTCGCGAAGCTTTCGCACTCCACTGGGACGCTTTTTCAAGGCAATGGTAGACATAAAAATTGTTTTTTTGTAGTACGTCATGACATGTAAAAACGCATCTCTTTCCTTTCTGCCTCTCCCTCTTCCATTTTCTTTCTTTAAAGAAAGATTGATTTTATCATACTTTAATAAAGCAGAAAACGTCCCTGTTCTTTCTATAAAAACAGAATATTTTCAGAAATTTCAGGACATCTATTTTTTTAATAAAGCTAGTATTTCATGAGACCGTTTCTCTTTTGTACTGATAACTACAAAACTGGTACTTCGTAAAAAGTTTGTGTTCTCATACTGGACAAGCGAAGAGAATTGAACTCGCACATCAGGAATGATAAAAAAAAAAAAAATTCAGAGTCCTAGATGGTAATAATTAAAATAAAAAAAAATATTGTTTTGTCACAAGAAATTTTGAATGGCAGGAAATAAAAAAGAAATCTAAATATTAATCTAGTTTTTCATTGTGAACATAATTAAAAAGGAAGAAAAGTGAGGGAAGTGAGGAGGCGAATGTAATGTTTTCCCCTTCACACAAATGCGTGTGGGGTAGCTGATCCCGCAGTTCTTTCTTTTTTTTTTTTTTTTTTGTTGGAGGTTTAACGACCACCGTGAGCAACTCAATGGTTTCAAATAGATTATGTTATCAAAGTTGGTTTCAGGAAGCGAACTAATTAGGATGTTCTGATACAAGTTAAAAACAGTAAAATAGGCAAAATTCTAAAACCTATGTACAGTTATATACAGCACGGAGCAATGATCTACAAAGGAGCATCGTGGTAAAAGGTGCATTCATATTTTGCACGAGAACATAAGAGACTGACGTAACAGTGCGTCTCAGAGTAAAGGTACAAATCCAGTACTGACAGATAACACTGCTAGTGTACAATAATTGAGCACGGTGCGAAAAGAAACATTTGAGGACAAAGAATACAAAAAATGTAATAATCTGAGACAGACGGAATTAGAATATCTCAGTACTGGGGGATTTTTTATCATGCGTAGTAAAGGCAAGAACTATTTACACATGTACAGCATTGAGCAATTGAGGAAAATATTTGTAATAAGAAATCATCTTTGTATTGTAGTGTGAGTTAGATGACAATCTGACTAGTATATCTCGATACAAGTGAAATATAGTAAAAATGTAACAAGATTCTAAATTTTGTACAATTTATGTACAGCACGGTGCAATGGTCAAAATAAGCAAAAGAATGATGAGGGCACTCATAGTTATAAACTGATACAAGAGATGGACGAACATGACATTTCATGGTAACTGGTGCAGTAATGCGATAGCAAACAACAGAACGTATTTACAAGATATGTACTACTTTGTGCAATTCACAACTGAAATGAAGATAGCGATAATGTGAAAAAAATGAGACTGACGTGACTTGATCATCTCGACACATGAGCGCTTTACATAGACGTGTAAAAACTTGAGACAAACGGAACTAAAATATCTCGAGTCTGGGAGATCGCAATAAATAATAGTAAAGACGATAACTATTTACACATGTACAGCATTGTGCAGTTTAGAAATACATTCGCTATAAGAAAGCAACTTTGCATTAAAGTATGATTTAGGAAACAATCCGACGAGTATTACATAATACAAGTAAAATGCAGTAAAGAAGTAACGAGATTCTAAACATTGTACAATTCACACTGCTGGCCACCCAAAATGCAACACCAAGAAGGAAGCATCCGATTGGCTTGAAATTCGCAGCATGCGTCGCCCGCGAGAGGACATGCAAACGATTAGCATTGCAAGGCATATGCAAATCATGTGCACCCGGCACGCCACCGAGAAGCACTATAAGAAGGGCGCACAGAAGGCGGGGTGTAAGTAGTGGAAGTGTGTTGTGCTGCCGGACCTCTGCGTGGGAAGCTTCCTGATGCCTCGTCGTAGAATACGGCAGTCATTCCAGCACGTTTCGGAGTTCGACAGAGGACGACTAGTGGCTTATCGCGACAGCAGTTTATCGTACCGAGACATCGGCGCCCGTGTGGGATGACATCCAGCTACAGTGAGGCGAGTATGGATTCAGTGGGTGCAGGAGAGACGGACAGACAGATTGCCACAGCCGCGGCACACCACCGAACGAGAGGATCGGCATGTTGTGCAGCGGGCATTGACGGCTCGCACCGCCACATCACGAACGTTAGCGCAGGAATTAGGGTGTGTTGCGCAACAACCTGTGTCAGCACGTACCGTTCGACGTCGTCTGCTGGAGCGGGGACTTGTCGCACGGCGCCCATTGGTCCGATTACCATTGACGTTACACCACCGGCGAGTGCGGCGGCAGTGGGCCGTTGAACGCCGCACCTGGACTACGGAATGGCACGACATTGTCTTCTCCGACGAATCCTACTTCTGCCTGCAACACCACGATGGTCGGATCCGCGTGTGGCGACACCGCGACGAGAGACTGTATGACGCCTGCATTGTGTATCGCCACACCGGTCCGTCGCCTGGCGTTAAGATTTGGGACGCAATTTGATATGACACCCGCACCCCTCTGGTACACATCGCCGGTACACTCAACAGCCACCGCTACATCTCCGACGTTTTGGAGCCTGTAGTCCTCCCTTACCTGCAGGACCTGCCAGCGGCCACGTTTCAACAGTACAATGCGCGCCCGCACGGGACACGCATCGTGCAACAATTCTTCACGGCCCACCAGGTGTCACTGCTGCCGTTGCCCGCCTGTTCTCCCGATATTTCGCCCATCGAACACGTCTGGTCGCTGATCGGCAACCGAGAGGCCCGGCAAGCACCACCCGCGGCTACGCCTGATGAACTGTGGCAACGTGTGGAAGCAGCCTGGACCGACATACCCCAAGCCCACGCCAAAAGCCTCTTTCGTTCGATGCCGCGGCGTGTAGCGGTCGTTATTGCCAGCCATGGGGGCCACACGAACTATTGATGTCTGCGTGTTCCGCAAGTCGCACGGGCCTGTAAGCTCAATCGTTTCATCTTTGTATCTGTTGTTATGTGTCCCGTAAATCTGGCTTTGCTATCTCGTGTCCTTCTTGGTGTTGCATTTTGGGTGGCCAGCAGTGTATATACAGCACTGTGCAATGGCCAAATTAAACATAAGAGTGAAGAGGGCGCACATATCGATGAACAAATGAAAGAGACGGACAAACAGGCCGTCTCAAAGGAAAGATGCAACATGGTGATAACAAACAACAGAACGTAATTATAATATATGTACAACATTGTGCAAATCATGATGCGAACAAAGAAAGCATTAATGTGAAAACATGAGACAGACGGGATTTGATCGTCTCAACATGTGAAAGATTCACGTGGATGATAGTGACTACAATAATGAAACCCAAAAACGGTATTGCAAGAATTACATAAGATTCAAATTGATGAGAAACAACACGAAAGGTCTAGTACAATGGTGATCATGAAGATTTAAACAAAGCTCATCAAAAGCAAGTGTAGTCGAAGTCCTGGTCGGCCAACCGTCAGTTGCAGCGACGTCGGCGAGCCAGCGAACCAGGAGGCAGCCGGAGACCATGTGGAGAGAAACTGACTCTCGCAGTGCTGAGTAACAGCTACTTGGTTCTCGAAGCGAAGACGAGAAAGAAGGCAGTCTCGAAAGGGACACAGTAACATCTCAGAAGCTTGAGGCACTGTATGAGGAGTGGTAATATCTCGGCAGCGTTGGTGAAACACGTAGATAATGTACTTTACTAAAACAAAAATGTAGGAACAAACTAATAGTAGCTTGACTGGAAGAAAAACTTGAAGCAGGAGTGTCTTGTAGGCGTCGAAAGTGGGATCAGCTATAACTGAGCGTTAGGCGATGGAAAATGCTAAATGTAGGAGCGGCAGTAAGATGACACAATGGAGGTATATGTGAGAGACATCAGCTTCCTGAGCACAGAAGGGGCAAAGAGGTGAATCAAGAAGAGTCATGCGGTGGAGGATGGAGAGTACGGGAAGACGGCGGTGAAAAAAAAGCCAATGAATGTTGATCTCTAGTGGAGCAGCGGAAAGAGGAGAGAAGGCGGCGGACCACACGGCGGTGGTGGAAGATACGGGGACGTCGGGAATGGAGAGGGGAGAAGAGGAGTGGGATATGGAAAGGAAACGGTAAAGAGCCGACGTCGACAAGGAAGAGAGTGGAAGAGTTGTTCCGGCTACGGACAGAAAGAAGAGAACTGGAAGGGAAGCGGACGGGACAAAGGCAAGGCCAGAGAGAGTGGCAAGCTGGGGAAACTGAGGGATATTAGAAGAAAGGAGGGATTTATAGACATAGCGAGAGGAGGGGATAGAAGAAGAGTGGGGGGAAGACTGGCATAAGGACGCCAGGAAAGGTCGGAGGTAGTGAGGTTTCTGACTGTTACGACTCCTGCACGGAGCCAGGAAAGATAGGCAAAGTGTGACAGATGTGAAGGGTGGAGAACAGACGAGAAAAAGAGGGGTTCGGCGAGGAGTTCCGTGGTTGAATCAGGTGGGGAGCGAGAAAAGGAGAGAGAGCGGAGTAAAGTGAGAGCTTCTCGGTAGACAGGGAGACAACGGGAGAGAACAAGATACCGACGGTCCATTAGTAGTAGGGAAAGGAAAGTGAAGCTGACGTTGCTCGGAGAGGTGATGACGTCTATTGCAGAAATAGCACGAGGTACAGGTGGAGTGATGAGGCGAAGGAACGTAATAATCTTGAAAGCCTTGTAATACAACTGTGTGTCGACAAGGCCGATGCCACCGTGATCTGGAGGAAGACAGAGCTTTGGAGCGCTGATCCAGTGGTGGCCGGTCCAGATTACGGAAGTGAAGCAACGGGTGATGTCTTGAAGACGAAGGAGTGGAGGTTTGACTGCGTGCCAGGAGTGAATACATAAAGAAAGTAGATAAGTACGAGTGAGACGTGCTCGTTGGAAGTAGGATGAGCAGAACTGGGCTCTGCGCCAAAACGCAGTTAACCTGTGCGAGCGTGGATAGATGGTATTCCACGTGGTAAGGGAGGCATCGCCCGGGATACCAAGATGGACACCAAAGAAGCGCTGTGAGATGAAAGACCAGTTGGCACCCCAAGGGGAATCCATACGACCAACCCAGGAGCCGCACCACAGGCCTGTGCTTTTGGAAGAATTAATCGCTGCGCCGGAGCACGAGGCGTAATCTGTAAAGAGGCTTTGCAGTTGCGTGAACTGTGAGTCGGGACGAACGCAAAAGATTACATCATCTGCATATGCAACGGAGATGATGCCATGATGTCTCGTGCGGCCGATGAGTTGTGGCAGAGTAGCTTGAAAGGAACGGTGTACTGTGCGAAGAAATGGTTCGATGGCTATTCCAAAGAGTTGGCCGGAGAGTGGGCAGCCTTTCCTCACTCCACGGCGGAAGGGAATTGGCGCTGTGAGAAAGGTGGGCAACTTAACCTGAAAACTAGCGTCCTGATAGAGGGAGGAGAGGAGGGAAACAAAAGAGGGAGGAAACCCAAAAGAAAGGAGTGTGTCAGAAAGATAAGAATGGGAGATATTATCAAAGGCTGACTGTTGATCTAGAGAGAGGAGGTCGAGGGGTTTAGAGCGGAGTCGAGCAAGGTGGATGAGGTCGTTAAGGAGGTGGATGTTGTGAGAAAGAGAGCGGCCGGGGACTGTGTAAGTTTTTTGGGGGGAATAGAATGTGAGTGAGGATGGGATTGAGTCGTTGAGAAAGAAGCATAGTATAAAGTTTGTATTCAAGATTTAGTAGGGAAATAGGGCGCCAGTTCTGCAAGTCAAGGAGATCACCTTTCTTGGAGAAAAGGACTACATATGCGGCTGTGAATCTCCTCGGGAGGGGGAGAAAGTAAAGGCAGCTGAAAAAGAAGAGAGAAGAAGAGAGTAGAGGTAGAAAAGTTTTGTAAAAGCAGAAAGTAAGGCTTTCCGGACCCGGAGCGACACTGGAATTCAGGGAAAAGAATGTGGAGGAGAGGCGGAAAGTGGGGGGGGGGGGGGAGAAGGATAGTGGAAGAAAGATGGGGAGGGGAACTTGTGGTAAATTAGAAAGGAGAGATGCTATAGCTGTGGGGGATGCCGGAGGAGGTTCACAGAACTTCTCAGTATATTGCTTACGGACATGAGAACAAAAAGTGATCGGGTCGTCTGACACCTCACCAGAAAAAAGGCGGAGGTGATGAAGTGCATTCGATGCTCGTCGTGTGCGTTCCACTGATGTAAGAAACTCATAATTATGCGCGTCTGGCGTCAGATGTTGAAGACGGAGTCGACACAGAGCTTGTTGAACCAGTGGAAGGAGAAGAGATCGAAGTTCTTCTCGATAAGAGGAGAAGAGAGGATCGCTTAGGCTAAGAAGAGAGAGATTCAAGACGCATGTTCTGAATCGTCTTTGCCGCGAAAGAACGGTTGCGTACATGAAGAACAAGGTGTTGTTTGATCTCCATCCACAAAGTTAGACCACAGGAAGCAGATTAGAGTTGTGGTTGTCTTTCCTCTAGGAATGATCGAACTGACGAGCAGAAATCTGGGTCTGAGAGAAGAGCATTATCAAAAGTCCAAGGGCGAATTGACCTGAGTTTTGTCGGAGCAGTATAGACGGTGAGAGCAATAGCGCAGTGCTCAGAAGAAGTTGTGGGATGAATGCATGATTCAGTTACAGCTGGAAGAAGGGTACTTGAGGCATAAAACCTGTCAAGGCGGGCTGTAGAAGGACTGTGGTCATGGGATGAGCACCAAGTGTGAAGAGTCGTCGTCGGATAGAAGTGGCGGTGAGCATCTGTGAGTGAGTTGTTTGAAACAACTGACTGTAGAAGATTCACCAAGGCGACTCGGTGCTCTCTGATGGAAGGAGACCGATCAAGTTGAGGAATGAGGTGCAGTTAAAATCACCTCCTATAAGAACGTGATCTGTAGGAGGGGTGAGAGATAAAGCACGACGAAGACGGGTGAATAGTATTGACAGGAAGGTTGTAGGGCATGGATTGTAGATATTGAAAATATGGTAACAAGTTGACTCAATGGTGAAAGTTGCAAGCTGTAGGAGATCTCGACACAGGTTGCGAACTGAAAGGGAGGTGACAGTAGAGTTGAAGGTGTTCCGGACGTCAATAGCGAGGCCACTATGAGGAGATAATCCAAATGTATGGTGAAACGTATAGTTCCACGGGCGCCATCTAGAGAAGAGAGTGGTAGATTTGCAATTCGTTTCCTGGAGTAGGAGAAGATCGGCCCCTAACGGGTTGAGGTCTTCATAAGCCAAGACATTATTGAGTGGGGATGCGAATCCCCTACAATTAAGTGATACGATCTTGAATATGAGGTTCAGTTAATGCTTGCTGAAGATCTTTCAGAACTGGAGGGAAAGACTTGAGACGGTTGAAAAAGGTTTTTGCCCACGAGTGGGCAGGTATGTTCTGACAGCAGAAGTGTGACAAGTTACAGATCTATCTGGCACGAGATGGAGAAGTGAAGAATTTCTTCATGGCTAAGGCATGTGCGATGGTGTAGCCGGTCTTGTTCGTTAAATATGCATGGAGATCTCCATAGGAGAGTGGTACGGGAGGTATGTTGGCTTTCTGGAGAGATGCAGCAAAGTCTTCAAACGTGGGGAAAGAGACTTCAGCTTTGGATGGGGAGGTATGGCGGGTAGAACTGCCGGATCGGGGTGAGGTTGAGTCCTGCTTCTTCGCTGATCGCCGACGGGAGGAACCGCGTCGCCTCAACGGAGGCTCAGTCGAATCATCATCACCCTGAGACTCTCTGCCAATGGACTCTGTATCTGCTGCGACGGAGGTGCCAGTAGTAAAAGCAGACTGGAAACCCTCTGAGGGGGATTCAGAGGCCGAATGACGACGTTGGGGAAGTGCTGAGGCAATCGATGGAAAATCCTCTTGTAAATCTTAGGAAGCGGCTGTGGAAGCTTCTCGTTGACCAACGGCTGTAAGTGGACGAATTTTGTCAGATCTCGGCTCCGGAGCTTGCTGTGCTGAGGTAGATGGTGGGGTTCGCTACGAGGGAGGTGCAGTAGCTGATGGAGAGCTGGTCGGAGCCGGTGGAACTTGATGGGGGCAATGCACTCAAAGATTAGTTTCTCTATGACATAGTGTGCAGTGTAGGAAGGTAATCACGTCGATTCACAGACGCTGTTGTCCACAGCGCATATTGTGGATCTTCGGGCACGCCAGCAGATGTTCATCCGACGGAAAGATGACGCGGACACTACGACGAAACCCTCCAATGGTTTTGCCGTCTGGATCTCTAGGCGCCGCTGAGAGAGTCGTCACCGGTCCCACTACTCGGCCAAATTTGCTAAGTAGGGTACACAGTGCAACATCAGAGACTTCAGGTGGAACTGGATGAAAAGTAACCTGGATAGGGCTCTGCGCAACAGGCTCGGGTAGAAGATGAACGTCTTTGATGGACAAGCCGTCAGTCATTACAAGATCGGCATGTTCCTTACGGGAAAAATACACGAACACGGGCAAAATACACCAATATGCGGGCCATATGAGTAATGTGGGCTCCAGCGGGAAGCATCTGCTTAAGTGTAAGACTGTACTCTTTCAGCTTCGTGTCAGATAGGGTATCAAAACAGACGCCGAAGTCTATGGTAAACATAAATTGTTTTCCTGCTGGGGAGTCCTCCGGGATGTCAATGGTAGCGGAATTGCCGTCAACACTGACGTAGGAGTCTGGAAAGATTGTCGCCACAAACTTAGGAGCTTTTGCTCCGGAGGTAACCTTGGAATATGTGCGAGGAGGAGAACTGCCGGGAGAGGGCTGCGACGCAGCGCTAGTTGCTGTAAGCAGGTCTTTGAACTGAGTGGAAGTGGAAGGAAGCGGAGTTGCGCGGTCAGTCACATCCATGGAAGCCATGGATGTCTCCTTGACACATGTCTCTGCAGTACCAGAGACATGCGTCAAGGCGACGTCACTATCCTGGACAGTGCGAGCAGCTTGAGCCCTTATAGATGCGTCGCGCGCCACATCCTGTGAGCGCACTACGTCACTGACAAGCATTGGAGATTATTGGTCTCCGGAGGTTGAGGAGGAGGTTAAAGGAGCCTTACTGATATGGGCGTGGACATCGCCCTTACCAGTTGCCGCCAGTGTTAATGGCGAGGTCTAACGAAAGAATCGATCAGCTCGATCGAAAATATAAATGGTGATTACAGAAATAATAAGTTACTCACCACCTTGTGAGACGAACCAAAAGAAAGCTCAAACCTTCGTCTTGAAGGGACACACAACAGAAATGGACGGCACACTCTGGAAACACTAATTTAGGCACAAAACTGGAGCACAAAACAACGAGCAACTCAATGGGCTACAACCAGTCGCCCGTCCCTAATTTATGGTCACTGGTTTAAAAGGAAATGAGAGAGCTAGTGCCGTAAGACAAACACAACATCCATGCTTCACTGGGATTCGAACCCGGACCCCTTTCGGACAAATGACCATAGGCCATCGCTTAGACCACTGCGCCACCGGGGCGGCGCTCCCGCAGTTCCGACGCCACTGTTAAAAAGTTAAAACTACAGGACTCTTGGCACCCTCCTTACTTTTTCAGATAGTCTCCCTGATCCTCCTCCCCTACACACACACAGTAAAAAATGCACCCTCCTTCGTGTTAGACATCTTGGAAAAATTACTTTGCTTAAGGGTGCTAAAGTAAACCTTGCGTGAGGGGGTACGTTGTGCTAGTTATGCCACTGACCCTGACCCTTTTCAAACTTTAATTTTGCTTGAAATGTGTCCCCATAACTTTTTTTTGTGTGTGACTCTTATTATATCAGGGAACAAAGCATGCATTTTTTTTCAGTAAGAGAGAAATTAAAGTCTACAAACACAACTTGCCTTCTATGTTGTTCTTTATAATGACCTATGAATTGAAAAAGATGTCGTCAATACACGATTAATGATATTAAACCTATCTGCACACAGATTAAAACGTTTAATTACATAAAATATATGAAATACAAGATCTTCCAGAGTGCCCAGCACTCTATCCTCAGGTTAAAAGACCTGCGGTAGGACCTGACTCACAAATTGTATACGCAAAATCACCATATGTCAATGACGTAACAAGGTGAGTACACGCAGGCGTGAATCAAAGTCTCATAATCGATAGCAGTATTGAATTGGTACAAACAGGTAATATAATCTTAATCGAATGAGTGCAAAAGGAAAACCATATGTCACAATAAAAAATGGAATATATACACTGCTGGCCACCCAAAAATGCAACACCAAGAAGGGCACGAGATAGCAAAGCCAGATTTACTGGACACATAACAACAGATACAAAGATGAAACAATTGAGCTTACAGGCCCGTGCGACTTGCGGAACACGCAGACATCAATAGTTCGTGTGGCCTCCATGGCTGTCAATAACGGCCGCTACACGCCGCGGCATCGTACGAAAGAGGCTTTGGATGTAGGCTTCGGGTATGTCGGTCCAGGCTGCTTCCACACGTTGCCACAGTTCATCAGGCGTAGCCGCGGGTGGTGTTTGCCGGGATACTCGGTTGCCGATCAGCGACCAGATGTGTTCGATGGGTGACATATCGGGAGAACAGGCGGGCACCGGCAGCAGTGACACCTGGTGGGCTGTGAAGAATTGTTGCACGATGCGTGCCACGTGCGGGTGCTCAATGTCCTGTTGAAACGTGGCCGCAGGCAGGTCCTGCAGGTAAGGCAGGACTACAGGCTCAAAACGCCGGAGATGTCGCGGTGGCTGTTGAGTGTACCGGCGATGCGTACCAGAGGGGTGCGGGTGTCATATCCAATAGCGCCCCAAATCATAACGCCAGGCGACGGATCGGTGTGGCGATACACAATGCAGGCGTCATACAGTCTCTCGCCGCGGTGTCGCCACACGCGGATCCGACCATCGTGGTGTTGCAGGCAGAAGCGGGATTCGTCGGAGAAGACAATGTCGTGCCATTCCGTAGTCCAGGTGCAGCGTTCAACGGCCCACTGCCGCCGCACTCGCCGGTGGTGTAACGTCAATGGTAATCGGAGCAATGGGCGCCGTGCGACAAGTCCCCGCTCCTGCAGACGACGTCGAACAAATTAGGGCAAGAATTAGGGTGTGTTACGCAAGACACCCTAATTCCTGCGCTAACGTTCGTGATGTAGCGGTGCGAGCCGTCAATGCCCGCCGCACAACATGCCGGTCATTTCGTTCGGTGGTGTGCCGCGGCTACGGCAATCGCTCACGTCGGTCCGTCCGTCTCTCCTGCACCCACCAAATCCATACTCGCCTCACTGTGACTGGATGTCGTCCCACACGGGCACCGATGTCTCGGTGCGATAAACCGCTGTAGCGATAAGCCAGTATTCCTCCTCTGTCGAACTCCGAAACGTGCTGGAATGACTACTGGAGGCATCAGGAAGCTTCCCACGCACAGGTCCGGCAGTACAGCACACGTCCATTACTTACACCCCGCCTTCTGTGCGCCCTTCTTATAGTGCTTCTCGGTGGCGTGCCGGGCGCACATGATTTGCATATGCCCTGCAATGCTGATCGTTTGCATGTCCTCTCGCGGGCGACGCATGCTGCGAATTTCAGGCTAATCGGATGCTTCCTTCTTGGTGTTGCATTTTGAGCGGCCAGCAGTGTACATACATGATCAATGACTCCACATCCGGCGAAATAATCCTGTCCATTGCATCAGTATAAAGCGTGGGGAATAATCATTGCAGTAACGAAGATCATAGGCGTGTATGTTTTTTTGACTGAAAGTTTGTACCATAGGCGAGAGACCATAGGCGTGTATATACAAACTTTCAGTCTTTTTTTACCTGTTTGTACCAATTCAATACTGCTATCGATTATGGGACTTTGATTCACGCCTGCGCATACTCACCTCGTTACGTCATTGACATCTGGTGATTTTGCGTATATAATTTGTGCGTCTGGTTCTACCGCTGGTCTTTCTACCGGAGGACGGAGTGCTGGGGACTCTGAAAGATCTTGTATTTTATCTTTTTTAAGTAATTAAATGTTTTACTGTGTGTGTAGATATGTTTAATATCCTTAATCGTGTATATACGGCATCGTTTTCAATTAGAAGATAGAGCGATAATTTTTACTTTCATGACCGATGAAGTTGCTCTCCCTGCATAATCTGTTTCAAATTGCTTGATGAGTGAGAAACTCGTAATTTTTTTTTTAAACGTATTAAAACATTTGAAGATATCTTACATATGCAAGGCATTATTTTCACCACAGATAGTAGCCAGGGACTTATCTAAAGTGAAAATACAAGTCATCAACAGAAAACTCCTGTTGTGGGGCATAAATAAAAAATAAAAAACATGCCTTAAAATTGAATTAAGTGGACATACATATGAGAGAAACTTGTCACAAAAGGAACTGAGTTTCACTTAAAATTATTGGTCATCATAAAAATAAAATTAAAACAAAAAAACCCTCATAATTGAGAATAAAAGGATTTTGTCTTAATTGAGCACATGGATTCATTTTTACAAAAAAATGGTTTCAAGTTGTTAACTGTTACAGTGACAGTGAATTGTAGTGGTAAAAAGTCTGTCGAAGAGGAATTGTTTTCCTTGAATATTTTCAAGTTACAATAATTGCTCTAGTGAAAAAAAAATCTAAGTTTGATTTCTGTTATGTCTAATTTTCATATATTTTTTTGTTGTTGTTGTTTAATATCGCGTACAAAATTAGTCAAGGGCAGAGTTTCACTTAAAATTATTGGTCATCATGAAAATAAAATTAAAACAAAAAAACCCTCATAATTGAGAATAAAAGGATTTTGTCTTGAATGAGCACATGGATTCATTTTTACAAAAAAATGGTTTCAAGTTGTTAACTGTTACAGTGACAGTGAATTGTAGTGGTAAAAAGTCTGTCGAAGAGGAATTGTTTTCCTTGAATATTTTCAAGTTACAATCATTGCTCTAGTGAAAAAAAATCTAAGTTTGATTTCTGTTATGTCTAATTTTTATATATATATTTTTTTTGTTGTTGTTGTTGTTTAATATCGCGTACAAAATTAGTCAAGGGCACTAAACCTTCGTCATTTTTTGCTTTAGGGTCATTCCCTACTATTTCAACAAATTTCCTTTTAATTGGTTGCTGACCCATCTTTTTTAGCACGTCTTTTGCAAAAACAGATCGTGCTTATGTTATCGGTTTGTCCGTCCGTCCGTCCGTCTGTACCCACGATATCTCTGCAACTATTAGTCCGATTTGAAAAATTATTTTTGCATTGGGAAGCTTGAAATATATGCGAATGATGATCCTTCATTTCGTTTTTTTTTTTACGATGTACAATTTCGCCGTTAGAGGGCGTAAATGCAGGTCATGTCGAATTCAAAAATACGTTTTAATCCACATATTTGCTTCTAAACATCCGATTGAAAAAAATATTTTATCTTTCGGTTCCACTTATGTCGAAGAGTATTTTAGATGTAGTTACTTTTTCAAATAACGCATAGATTTTCCTCTAGGGGGCGAAAAAGTAAATTACATTTTTCGCGATTACTCTTCTTCTAAAACTCCGATTTGAAAAATGTTTTCTTCAGCGGATACACCTCCTGATGGAAAATCTTTTGCATGTAATTTCAAATTTTTGGTAAAGAATACTTTGCCACCATGGGGCGTAAGTGCTAATTTTTGCTTCTGATATATTTACCATAAAATCTGAGCTTCTAAAATATCGATTGAAAAAATTATTTCGTGACTGATGCCACTCACATCGATAAACCTTTTCGGAATATTTTCTTCATAAAATATTCCACAGTTTCTCTGCCAGTGGCGTACATGTATATTTTGTTTTCGTCAATATCTCTACGTCTAGAAGTCCGATTTGATAAATGTCTTCTTTGTTGGATAGTGTTTTCAGTGTGACATGTTTTTCATATGATTTCAAAATTTTCAAGTAATTCATAGACTTTCCGCTAGGGGGCGTAGAGATAAATTGCGTTTCCCCCTATATCTCTGCTTCTAATCCTCCGATTTGAAAAAGTTTTTCTGCACCGGATACGGCTTCTGATCGGAAATCGTTTGCACATAATTTCTAATTTTTGTGAAAAAATGGTTTGGCCACCAGGGGGCGTAAATCTTAATTTTCGCTTGTGATGTATTTGCAGCAAAATATGAGCTTCAAAAATCTAGATTACAAAAAACGTCGTTTGTAGACCGATAGTACTCATGTCGACAAACCGTTTAGAAACATTTTCTTCTTAAAATAATGTATGGTTTCTAAGCCAGGGGGCGTAGATGTATATCTTGTTTTTGTCAATATCTCTACTTCCAGGCGTCCGATATGAAAAAATCCTTCTTTGTTGGATTGTGTTTCTAGTGTGACATGTTTTTCATATAATTTGAAAATTTTCAAGTAATTCATAGACTTTCCGCTAGGTGGCGTAAAGGTAAATCGCTTTCCCTCTATATATCTGCTTCTAAATCTCCGATTTGAAAAATTCTTTCTGCACGTTTGCACATAATTTCTAATTTTTGTGAAAAAATGGTTTGGCCACCAGGGGGCGTAAATCTTAATTTCCGCTTCTGATGCATTTGCAGCAAAATATGAGCTTCTAAAATCTCGATTGAAAAAAACGTCGTTTGCAGACCGATAGTACTCATGTCGACAAACCGTTTAGAAACATTTTCTTCTTAAAATAATGCACGGTTTCTACGCCAGGGGCGTAGATGTATATCTCATTTTTGTCAATATCTCTACTTCTAGGAGTCCGGTTTGGAAAATTCCTTCTTTGTTGGATAGTGTTTCCGATGCGAAATGTTTTTCCTAAAAATTCAAAATTTTCACGTAAATCATAAACTTTCCGCTAGGGGGCACAAAGGCAAATTGCGTTTTCTGCGTTATTTCTGCTTCTAAAACTCCGATTTGAAAAAATTCTTCCTGTATCGCATACAAGACCTGATGGAAAATATTTTTCACTTAATTTCTAAGGTTTGGTAAAGAATGGTTTGGCCACCAGGGGGCATAAGTGTTAATTTCTGCTTCTGATGTATTTGTAGCAAAATTTGGGCTCCTGAAAACTCGACAATTTTTTTTTTTTCTTGGACCGATACCGCTCATATGGATAAACCTTTTGAGAATACTTTCTTCCTAAAATAATGCATGGTTTTCCCAACAGGGGACGTAAAGTCACATCTTATTTTTGTCGATATCTCTGTTTCTAAGAGTCCGATTTGAAAAATTCTTTCTGTGTTGGAGAGCGTTTCCGGTGTGAAATGTTTCTCATATAAATTCATGTTTTTCTTAACACACAAGTCTGCAACCAGAAGGCGTAAGCTCACGACTCCGTTTACAGCAATATCTGAGGGATTAAAAACCCGATTGAAAAACTTCTTTCTTCCGTCAGATACTATTGTTTTCCTTACCGGCTCCATTGACTTTGAATAGCTTTGATAAATTTAATTTGCGTCAGAACGGATTCAAAAGACGTGCTTATCACACCCAAAAATTCGGTGTCATTTTTGTTTTGTTTTTTTGTTTTTTGCACAGTTGTTTATGCATCTTTAGAGAGTTCAAAACCAATGTGCCGCCCCGGTGGCGCAGTGGTCTAAGCGTTGGCTTCTGCCTGATCAGTCGCATTTTTTCGAGCTCCTGCCAGGATTGGAAGTTTTGTGTGAAGTTTGTGTTTTTTTTTTGCGTTTGTTCTTTGAAAGTTCGCGTGTTGTTATTACCTGAGTTCCTTCCTCGCAAGTAGTGAGGCGTACAAGCTGTACGTGCTTATTTTTTCGTTTTTCGCCTGTTTTTGAGTGTTGCAAGGTGCAACGCTCGAGCCGCGAGGGTTAGTAGCCGAGCTGGCTACTACCTCCACCAGCATGAGTGCCATATACCCGTCTATGTCTCCTTTCTCTGCGCTTTCTTCGTCGTCTGTATCTTCCGTGACCACCATGAATGGTGTTCAGTCAAATAGTGTTGTGGTTTCGTCGCCAACTGTACCGCTGGTTACAAATGTGCCGGAGGCTGGGTGAGGGGTAACCAGCTCTTCTATTCCTGTGTCTCGTTCGTTCGCCGCGGCTGTGAGTGCGACTTCTACTTTACAAAGTGCTTCTGTGTCTTCGCGACCAGAGTTTACACGTGTTGCTTCCGCTTTAAGGATAACATTACCACTCGACTCTCCTCAAGGTAAGGAACTTTCGTCTGCCTTACTTTTAAGTGTATTTGTTCCTGCTCTGCGCGACACCCCCTCCCCCAGTATTTAAATGCTATTTCTAAAGTTGTACCCGGAGAAAGAATTGTGTCTATTATCCGCTTGGGAGGGGTGTTGTCGTGCACTTCACTCATCAACAAGCGATGGACAAAATCCTGGCTTTTGGCTTGGACATTGGTTCCGTACATCTCCAACCAGTTGCAGCAGCTCAAAGACCAGTGACTGTCACCTTGTCTCCAGTACCCACAGCTGTGCCTGACTCCGTATTAATTGATGCCCTTAACACCATGGGGCGAGTGGTCGGTACCACAAAGTACCTCCGAGCTGCTGCTCGCGACTCCCCCTGAAACATGTTCAGGGCGGTCGTCGCCAATACCGAGTCATCTTTCCAACCCCACAAGCAATAGTTAACCAGCCAACCACCCTGGAACTCATAACTGAAACCCGGACTTACATTTTCAATCTGTTTGCTGGCATCCAGTGCTTCCGATGCAAGGGTGAAGGTCACCTTACATCGGCATGCCCACATTCCACAGCTGCTACTGTTCCAACTCAATCACTTGATGCTGCTGTTCCAGTGGAGACTCTGCCCACCGTTCCGGATTCTGCCCCCACCCTCCCCACTCAATCTGTTCCGGCTGCTGTTCCTGGTTCCACCTCTGCCGTTTCACCTCCAGTGGTCCGTGTTGCTTCGGCATCCACTAACCTGCAGGAATTTCCACCGCTGCCAGCGTCTGAAGGGGCCTCCACCCCCAAGGTTCAGCGGACCAAGAGGTAAAACTCCCCTGGCTCGGCGAACCGTCGTGCGAGTTCCTCAGACCGCCAGAAATCCAGGAAGACGGCTACATCCTCGTCACCTTCACCTGGACCGGCTCCTGTTACTTCTTCAGTTTCCATCTACAACCAATTTTCTTGTTTGCCGAACGATGATTCCATGGACGTTACCGTTCCCGATTCTGAAGAAACTTTATTTGCTGAATCTGATGACGACTCTCCTGCCCCTCTCTGGTTGACATCACCTCTATATTTGCTGACATTGAGGTGCCCTTAATTCCCCTCTCATTCACAGATCTGTATGCCTTGATTGCTCTCCCCAGACGGGCGAAATTGATTACTCTTCCTTCTATAGCGAGTAAACTCTCCCACCTTCCGGAGATGCTAACCCAACTGACGTTCCTGCATGAGTTCTTATTAAATGTTGATCTGCCTTCCGGAACAGAGCAGTACGCTCGCCGGTTGGCGTATTTACTTAAAGTTTTGAAGGCAGAACTGGAGGGTTGGATGCAGCCGCCCCAGTGATGCCTTCCCCAAATGTGCTCTGCTTTAACTGTAGAGGCCTGGCGTCTTCAGCCGCGAATGCTTTGGTCTTCGAGGACGTTCGTTTCCTGAGGACAGATATCCTCCTCTTCCAGGAGACGAACTGTTCCTTAACGACCGGGTATTCCCGCTGGAGACGCTGGCCCTACGCTTTTTATCACAACTACCGGACGCACATTGGGTCCGGTACAGCGATTGCGTTCCGTACTTGGTTTCATTCTCTTCTTTCAGATATCTTTGAGTCACAGAGTCTGCTGGGCTCCTTTCAAGGTATCTCCTTTAGTTATCTTTCCCGTCTTTTTCATGTTTTCAATCTGCATATGCCACAATCATCGGTTGATGCTGATGCTCTTCTTTTGCATTTGATTTCCCTTCTTTCCCAAATTCCTCCTTCTGAGATCGTTCTTATTGGTGGTGTCTTCAACTGCACTCTCCAACAGGGTCTTGACCGTGATGGTTCCGGGGAGAGTCGCCTTAACTTTTCCTCCCAACTGTCTCGACTAGTAAGTAATTTTTGTCTCATTGACGCATTTCGTACCATCCATCCTCTGTACCGTGAATTCACATGGTTTTCTCCGGCCGCCTTAGCGCATGCTGCGGCTCGTCTCGACCGGTTTTATGTTTCTAGTTTCCTCCACTCCTCCCTTGTTGAAGTCACCCATCATCCTTCTGTTTCCTCCGACCATCGTCCTGTTCTTCTGCAATTTTTTTTGTCCTCTTTCTCTGTCCCCCCCCCCTCCCCGGTTTGGTCTCTCGATGATTTTCTCCTTTCCGATCCCACTTTTCAGGCCGAAGTTCGTTCGATTATTTCTTCATCCATTTCTGAACTTCCTCTCACGGTTGACCCAGCAGCTCTGTGGCTTTCCACCAAACTTTCTATCCTATCGTTTGCACGTCAGTTCTCTTTTTCGTCCTGTTTTCACCGCTTTCATGATTTAACTACTCTTCACCGTAAACCACAGTTCCTTTCTCCTTCAGATCCATCGTTTGCAGCTCTTCAATCACAACTTCATAGTATTCTATCTTCCTTTGCTTCTTCGTCTCTTACCCGGTTAAAGTTTTCCAAGTTATATTTTCATGATGACCCGTTTCAACACCTTCGACATCTTGAATCCCACCGTGCTCTGAGTTCCACCATTTCTTTTCTCTCACTTCCAGATGGCTCAACCGTTTCTGATCCAGTGCAGATCTGTGATCGAACTTTTCAGTACTTCACTGATCGGTTTCGATTGCGGGTCCTGCCGCCTGCAGAGAATTATCCATTATTATCACATCTTCCTCAGGTCCCGTCTTTTTTCCCCCTCCTTGGTTTCACCAATCTCTCCCTCGGAGGTTCGTTTTGCCATTTCTAGTCTGAATGACCGCTCCGCCCCTGGGGCTGACGGTCTTCCACTTTCCTTTTATAAAACCTTTCTTCCTGCTCTGCTTCCTCTTCTCGTTGCTTGTTTCAACTCGATCTTTTCTTCTTCGACTTTCGTTTCTTCTGAATTTGCTTTTGCTCTTCTCCACCTAATTCCTAAAACTGGTAATCTTGGTCTTCTATCTAACTGGCGCCCCATCTCGATTCTTAACACGGACTATAAAATCTTTGCAAAAATTCTGGCCCTTCGCCTTAACCCTGTTCTACAATTTATTATTCATCCTGACCAAACTTATACGATCCCTTCCCGCTCGATTGCAACTAACATCACTACCATCCGTGATTTACACTCTCTTGCTTCCCGTCTTTCTGTACCACTCGCTATTTTTAACCTAGATCAGAAACAAGCATTCGATTCTGTCCATCATTCTTATCTTTTCTCTGTTCTTCGTCACTTTGGCTTTCCTTCCCTTTTCTATCAGGCACTTTCCAATCTATATTCCCATTCTTCCTTTCGTGTTCGGACCTCTTCTTTTATGACGACTGCTATTCCTTTTGCAAGCGGTATCCGGCAGGGTTGTCCCCTGTCGGGTCAACTGTTTGCCCTCACGTTTGAACCACTTCTTATTTCCCTTCGCTCTCGTTTGCTGGCAGGCATTCCGCGTCGTGTGGTCTCCACACGGCACCATCGCGTGGTTTTGTCGGCCTATGCGGACGACCTTACTCTTTTTTTACGTTCCCCACAGGCTTTTGGTGTTGTTTTGTCTACCTATACTGAGTATGCTTCAATTTCAGGTGCGGCCCATAATACCTCTAAATCTGTTGGCTTGTGGGCTGGCTCGTGGTCGTCCCGCGGCGACCGCCCTTGGGGTGCCCGGTGGTCGACCACGGTCATCAAACTTCTTGGAGTGTTCATTGAGAAACAGGTGGCGTTTGCTGCCGCCACTTGGTCCCCTTTGGTGCAGGACATGAATCGCCGCCTTACCCCTTTTCGCCGTTTGAAACCATTTCTTTCTTTTTTTAGCAGGTCGCATCTTCTTTCCGCTTTTCTTCTTCCGGCCCTTTCTCATACTTGGTTTGCTCATTTCCCTTCTCCCCTCTTTCTTCGTCACGTTCAATGTCTTTTTACAGATTTTATATGGGATGTCGAACATTGGGTCCATCGATCCACGCTTGTTCTTCCGGTTTCTTTTGGTGGTCTTTCCCTTCCGGATTTGTCAGTTAAATCGAACGCTTTCCATCTCCAACATTTTTTGAGGATTTTTCCCTTCCTTCCGGTTCTTCGATTACTATAATTGACACTTTGCTCTCTCTTTCCACGAAGTCGTTTTCTTTCTCTGGCGACTTTTATCCGCATGGACCTCTTTCCACTCATTCCCGATCACTTTCCCGCTACTTACCGTACCATTTTCTCCCTCTGGCATCTGGCACTCCTTATGTCCAGTCCGCCTCCCCCGCTTCGACTAACGATCTCCTAGCGGAACCTCTTTTCTTCTCCTCTGCCCTTCTTTCCCCAAATTCTCAGTACCTGAACTTCTCCACTTGGTTTGCAAGTGGCGTCGTTCAGGTTTCTCAACTTTTTGATTCTTCTCTTCACTGGAAATCTTTTGATCGCCTTTCCCCTCTGTTACTTGATACCCCTCAGCATCGTGCACAGTTCTGTCTTATTCAATCCCGTCTTATTCGTCTTTATCCTTCTCTTGTCAATTCAACAGGCCTCATTCCGTATTCCGCCCCGTCGCTCAGTCTTCCCTTTATTTTCTATTTAAACGATTCTCCATTTTTACCCCATCAAGTTACAGCCAAGCTCCTTTATTCGCATTTTCTTACCAATTTCACAGCTCCATTAGCAATCCCTTCTGTTTCAGCTACAGATTTCCAGGTACGTGAAGTGATCCATCGACTTCCCTGGCTTCCCCGAAAGCCAGGGACATTCATTGGCTACACCTACACCGTCGGTTGCTCACTCCGCGTACCCTTCATCGTTTCCGTCATTTGGCTTCCCCGCTTTGCTTCTTTTGTTCTACACTTGGTGATGTGTCAAATTCCTATGATTCTTGTCTGGTGTTGCAGCCCTTGTTTTCGATTATGTTTTACCTTCTTTCCAAAGTTTGCCCTTGTCCTCATACAATGTTCCATTTTTATTTCCTCAGACGCCATTCTCCCCCTGTAGATGTCCACAATTCTGTTTGTGCATTCATCATTCTCCAAGCGAAGTTGACCATTTATTTGTTTTACCACTCAAGCGTGGATCGAGCTTCTCTCCGGCGTTATCATCCGGCCAGGGTGTTTTTGTGCCGGAGGTACAAAAACACACTAGTCACTACCTAGTTTTTGTGCCGGAGGTCACTACCTGGTGTTTTTGTGCCGGAGGTACAAAATCTATGGTCACTACCTGTGTTGAACTTGTTTAGCACACTGCAGTCTTCTATGACGAATTTTTTGTTACACATAATAAAATCAATTGCACTTGTCGTCCCATTTGGATGTCTCCATGTCCATTTCCTGAGTGGCTTTTTCTTGAAAAAGGAGTTCTAGATGAAATACCCTTCTGCCTCTGCAAACTCAACGAGAGTATTTCCACGCTGGTTTCTGTTGTCGTGCCCGAATTTACCTACTGAAGTTTCATTCTGTTGCTGTTGCCCCATTTTTGCATTGAAATCTCCCATAATTATCTTCAAGTGCTGCTTACCTTTATTATTTAGATGACGAATTCCCTCATAAAATTCATCAGTTTCTTCTTCAGGATAACTTGTGGTGGGTGCATAAGTTTGAATAATCTGAGCCATGTATCTTCTCGAGAGTTGGATAACGAGTCGTGCAGCTCTGTCAGAGGAACTTTCAACTTCTACAACTTTATTTTTCAGTTTCTTGTTTATTGTAAATCCAACACCACTAGTTCTGCCAGTATCTGTCCCACGATAGTAGAAGAGATGTCCACTTTTCAGTTTAATGAGATCTTCACCTTTTCTCCTTACCTTACTTAGCCCGACAATGTCCCACTTGATCCTTTGTAGTTCATCTTCCAATTCAAGGTGCCTTGAATCAGAAGATAGGAAACGTCCATTATACGTAGCCAAGGTCATCATGAGATGGCAGCCTAGTCCGGTCCTCCGGGGATTCTTAGCACCCTCTGCCTTCATGTCGCACTGGCCGCTGCCTTGGCCAGGTACATTCCAGCTGCTGGAGACTGAGGGCCAAGATTTAAGTTGTGGAGTCATTTTGGAGGGGTTTGGCCATAACTCACCACGCTGGCCAAGCGAGTTGGGGAGTATGGAATAGCATTTCCTCTAATCCCGATGGTATAGTTATACCGCTATTGGCGGTCGTCAGAGCCCCTTTAGTGGGAACAGTATGCACCACGAGAAGGGGGTTGACATTTGTCAAGGAGAGGCTGTGATGTTACGCATCACCTGACCTTTTTTTTTTTTTTTGATTGGAGGTTTAACGACCACCGTGAGCAACTCAATGGGCTATAAGCAGTCGCCCGTCCCGAATTTAGGGTCACTGGTTCCAGGGAAGGGAGAGAGCCAGTGCCGTAAGACAAACACAACATCCATGCCTAACCGGGATTCGAACCCGGACCCCGTTCGGAAGAATGATCAGAGGCCATCGCTTAGACCACTGCGCCACCGGAGCGGCTCACCTGACCTTACATCCCACATATGTATATATATATTTATATATATATTATATAAAGCGAACAAAATCGTTTTTGTTTGTTTTTATCTTTTGAGAAGGAGATATTTTTATTCTTCTGGACGGACAGACAGAAGGAGGACGGATGGAACGTAATTTTTTATCATATCGGATAAGTGTGAGGCGTCCTTGAGTAAAAAAACATTTCCGTGCAAATCGGTTGTCTATCGGCGGATATATTTTTTTAATTCTTCTGGACGGACGGACAGACGGCGGACGGATGGAACGTAATTTTGTATTGTATCTGATAGGTGTGAGGTGTCCCTGAGTCGAAATAAATAATATCCGTGAAAGTCGGTTCTTTATCGGCGGAGATATTTTTTTATTCTTCTGGACGGACGGACAGACGGCGGACGGATGGAACGTTATTTTTATCATATCTCATAAGTGTGAGGCGTCCCTGAGTAGAAAGAAATAATTTCCGTACGAATCGGTTGTTCCCAGGTGGGATTGTGGGCTTTTAATGTTAGGGACGGACGGACAGACAGACTTCGGACGAATGGAAAGAAAATGTTTATTATATCCGATAGGTGTGAGGCCTCCGTGAGCAGAAAGGAGTCATTTCCGTGCTAATCGGCTGTTTCTCGGTGGGGTTACGTGTTTCATACTTTCGGACAGACAGACAGACAACAGACGGATGGAATGGAATTTTCAAACATATCTGATAGGTGTGAGGCGTCCCTGAGTAAAAAGGAATCATTTCCGTGCAAATCGGTTCTTTATCGGCGGATATTTTTTTATTCTTCTGGACGGACAGACAGAAGTCGGACGGATGGAACGTTATTTTTTATTATATCTTATTCGTGTGAGCCGTACCTGAGTAGAACGAATTCATTTCCTTGCAAATCGGGTGCTTCTCGGTTGAGATGTGCTTTTATACTTCCGGGCGAACGGACGGAAAGACGGACTTGGGACGAATGGAACGTAATTTTGTATTGTATCTGGTAGGTGTGAGGCGTCGCTGAGTCGAAAGTAATTTCCGTGCAAATCGGTTGTTTATCGACGGAGATATTTTTTATTCATCTGGAAGGACGGACAGACGGCGGACGGAAGGAATGTAATTCTGCAGCGTATCTCATGCGTAATTCGTTCCTGAGTAGAAAGAGACCATTTGCTGACGAATCGGTTGCTTGTTAAGATACATGGTTTTTCGTGTGGGCGTAATAAGTCATTTCTGGACTGGCGGACAGACAGACGGAGGACGGATGGAACGTAATTATGTATCGTATCTCATGGGTGATTCGTTCTTGAGTAGATAGAGACAATTTGCGTGCAAATCGGTTGTTTCTCGGTCGAGTTACGTGTTTTTATACTTCCGGACGGACGGACGGAAAGACAGACTTGGGACGGACGAAACGTAATTTTGTATTGTATCTGATAGGTGTGAGGCGTCGCTGAGTCGAAAGTAATAATTTCCGTGCAAATCAGTTGTTTATCGGCGGAGATATTTTCTTTATTCTTCTGGAAGGACGGACAGAAGGCGGACGGATGGAACGTAATTCTGCATCGTATCTCAAGGGTAATTCGTTCCTGAGTCGAAAGAGACCATTTGCGTGCAAATCTGTTGTTTCTCGGTCCAGTTATGTGTTTTTATGCTGACGGACGGACGGACGGAAAAACACACTTGGTACGGATGGAACGTAATTTTGTAATGTAACTGATAGGTGTCAGGCGTCCCTGAGCCGAAAGAAATAATTCCCGTGCAAATGGGTTGTTTATCGGCGGAGATATTTTTTATTCTTTTGGACCGACGGACAGACTTGGGACGGATGGAACGTAATTTTGTATTGTATCTGATAGGTGTGAGGCGTCCCTGTGTCGAAAGAAATAATTTCCGTGCAAATCGGTTGTTTATCGGCGGATAATTTTTTTTTATTCTTTTTAACGGACGGACAGACGGCTGCCGGATGGAACTTAATTCTGTTTCGTATCGCATGGGTAATTCGTTCCTGAGTAGAAGGATACCATTTGCTTGCAAATCGGTTACTTACACGCCGTCCTCGGCAGTACTTCTGGCCGCAAAGCTGAGCTGCATCTGCCGGTGGATTTCAAAGGTGCCTGTATTAGGACATTACCATCAAAACGTCACTTCGTTTTTCTTTTCAAATTTTAATTAACAATAGGAAACACAAAAAAATCAGAACATGTGTGAAAACTTAATTTTGTACTAGCACATTTTTTGCAGAAATGTTGAACATAGCTCATCACCGTACGCCGCCATGAATGGTACCGTAGTTATCTGGTACTGTTGTCATAAAATATTCTCATTCAATGTTACTGGAATTTAAATTCTTTGAAATCGTAGCTTTCTTTACTTACGGGGGTATATTCAGAAAATGAGCTCCTCTTGTTAGAAAATGTTAGCAGCCTTTACCCTTGAACATCTCGGAAAACGATTATCGTTTCTTAAAATATTATGTTCTGTATGCAAACAGCCAAAAGTTACATAAACATGTTATAATTTTAGTCAAACTTCGGAGTAAAATAACTAGATTTCCTGAAGCAATCCTGGGGAGCATGCGCGATAAACTTTCTCGTATTCACGTTTAGAAAATAATAAACGTTATAAAAAAAGAGCCATACATCAAGAATAATTAACAGATTGGTTACACAATTTTAAATTGTGAAAGTGAGCTAAATTATTGGCAAAGGGCATAGATAAAATACCCACAATTTTCCATTGCATTCAATGGTAAACATACATCCTAGGGGTCGCGAATCAGCGTCGATTCTGTGCAGGGGCAAGAATATGAACTTTTGCTTGTACATTAGCGATAGCGAACTGGCATAGCCTTGTATTATACGATTAATCGCAGAAAGCCATGCATAAAGTAACAATCCGAAGTGCAGAAAGTTTCTTATTAACTACAGGAAAATTGATCACCCTGATGACTTGACCGTAATGAAAATTATCTTAACTAGATTAAAGAAGAAAAGAAGAAACACTACGATATATTAGGTCCATGTGGGAAAATGAAAAATCTGAGTGAGCATTGATGAGTTTTTTTTTATTCGAGGTTTAACGACCACCGTGAGCAACTCAATGGGCTATAAGCAGTCGCCCGTCCCTAATTTAGGGTCACTGGTTCCAGGGAAGGAAGAGAGCCAGTGCCGTAAGACAAACACAACATACATGCCTCACCGGGATTCGAACCCGGACCCCTTTCGGACGAATGATCAGAGGCCATTGCCTTAGACCACTGCGCCACCGGGGCGGCCATTGATGAGTTTTTGCTAGCGTGCTAAAACATTTCCATATCAAATGAATCTATGCATTTGTTGTGGCCGAATGGAGTTCAGTACGACAATGTATTACTCTTGTTTATGGATGCAGCATGAAGTAAGCTACTGACGGGTCTTTCTGTGAGGTTTCTGAAAATGATACGTGTAACGTGGGTTCATGCATTTCACAAGTTGTGGGAAAATATCTGAACCCTTTATCATAAACGTGGACAAGTCAGTATTGAATGGGAAAAAAGTTTTCTTAAATCCCCAACAAGGATTGATCTTTCAAAAAGTAGAATCCTGATCTCCCACTGCTGCCTACAAGGGTAATCACACTCTGGGATACCTAGCTCAATGCCGTATGCAGATCATTTGAATACTTTAGATCTGTTGTCAGTGAAATGGACGAAGATGCTACTTCTTCAATTAAGATTGTTCAGCATTTAGTGAATATTAGTTTAAAAATAGATTTTGCATACATATTTTCTAATTTAAGTTTCTTGTGTTATTCGATCAAGAAATTAGAAACAACAACAAACCTACTGTCGAAATGGTTAAAGAAGTACAGGATATTGAAAGGAAACGTAATACACCTTCAGGTTCAAAAATAGAAGCCGTAAGAAACTAATTAATTAGTGTGCTGAAAAAAACACAAAAAAAGAATCCCAGTGGATTTCAAAGTATTGTACAGTTGCTCAAATTTTAGAAGGCTAACTTTTACGCAAAATTGAGTTCCTGTGATGTAAAATAATGATTTTGTCGATATTGTTCATTGTTTTGTGACAGTAGGCATAGATTTAGGATGGAAAATCTAGAGACGACATTTGTTGTCCACTGCAACTCCAAAGAACTTTTTTCATCAAACGTATAATTGTGACTAGTAAATTGAATACTAACATTTTTTTATCATAGAAAATAGCTAGTTGCATTATCGTTGAAGATATGCTGTCAGTGAAATGAAGAAAATGTTATTATTTTTAGCAAATATTTTTCTGTTTTTAGCAAATATTTTTCTGTTTTTAGCAAATATTTTTGTTTTCTATCACCTAAAAATCTATTCCCTAGTGACCATACAGTCAATGTTAAGACCCAAGAACTTTTTCTCTAGCGAAACTGGTATGGCTACAGAACCCAATAACAACCTTGAAGTCCAGATAGTCTCCATCTGAAACAGAAATGAATGCAATATTTTCTGGGGGCAGAACAAAACCATTACTGGACACCAAAGCTTGTTTGTAACTGACTGCAGCTGCTGTTCAGTAAAGTACATATTTGAAGGCAAGCAAAAGATATGCAGTTCATTTGCGTAAAGAGTGCAGATTGGTTTTTTGGTTTGGGGTTTAATGACCACCGTGAGCAACTCGATGAGCTATAAGTAGTCGTTTGTCCCTAAATTAGGGCCACTGGTTCTAGGAAAGGAAGAGAGCCAGTGCTATAAGACAAACACAACATCCATGCCTCACCAGGATTCAACCCCAGACACATCTTGGACAAATGGTCAGAAGCCAGTGCTTAGACCACTGCGCCACCAGGGCAGATGGAACACCCTTACACTGAGCATATACAGTCATATCAGAATAATATGACCACCTACCTAATAATGGAATAACCACCCTTGGGCCGAATGACAGCGGCGAGACGTCGTGGCATGGACGCAATGAGACCCTGGAAGGTTTCCCGAAGCACACGTGCCTATTCGGACAGCAGCAGAGCACGGAGTTCCCGGAGATAAAGTGGTTGTGGGTCGGCACATCGAACCTGTCAATCCAAATGGTCCCACAAGTGATCTATGGGATTGCGATTGGGCGATTTCACCTGCCCAGGGAGAACGGAGACATTGCTGTCATGTTCCCGTAATGCCGTGAACCCCCTTAGCGACGTGGCATGGTGCATTGTGCTGCTGGTAGACACCATCACCACCAGGGTAAACGTCCAACATGAAGGGATGCATGTAATCAGCGAGGATGGACAGGTGGCCATTGAAATTCAGGGACCCATTCATTGGCACTAGCGGTCCCAGTTCATACCAGGAAAACATCCCCCAGGCATGCACACTGCCACCTCCGGGTGTTGGTGTTGGTTCTCATGGGTCTGACACCGTACCCACAACCACTCATCACTTCTGTGGAGTACCAATCTCGATTCGTTGGAGAAGGCAACCTTTTTCCACTCTTCCACTGTTCAATGATGGTAGTCTCATGTGAACTGCAGGCGTCGTCGCCTGCTGTTCACATGGGCACCTTGACGCAGCGTCGACTCGTGAGACCCATGCGTAACAGGTTCGCTCTACTGTTATCGGGGACACATACCTGGGTTCCCCAGCGTTCATTTGCATGGTCAATCGCTGCACTGTTGCGCGTCAATTGCCCTTTACCAGTCGACGTCCTTTGGGGCTGCACAGTTATGATGTCGGGAGGTACTCGGTGTGCCAGCGGTCCGTTCTTGGTACACCCTTACTACACCACCTCTCGAACAGCCCACAAAGTCTAATGTTTCTGAGAGGCTTTGACCCTTGGCACGGTAGCCAATGATCTTTCCTTTTTTAAATTCCGTCAAATCCCGACCTTTGCTCACGTTACGCTGTATGGCCCATCTGTTCTGTCACGCGGTTTATATCTCCGTGTGATCAACCTTGTCACGTGCACTATGTGACGTGCATGGGCGAGTACAGTGATTCTTGGGGTGGTCATATTATTCTTATCATCATCATCATCATCATAATTGTCAACCATTATCAATCCACTGCTGGACGAAGGTCTCCCCAAGTTTCCTCCACAACGGTCTGTCTTGTGCCAGTCTCCTCCATGTCACCCCTGCCATGTATTTCACTGCTGCCCAGAATGTTTAGCTGTGAGAGAATAATCATATTTGTTATTTATGTCACCTGTGCATCATTTCATCACCTTACATCAACTTCTATAATTGCACTGTATTTATTTTGATGTAACCATTGTGAATGTTCATTACACCAATCCAAGGGTTAGATTCATGTACTTCTTTCACTGTTATACTACAATACATTGGTGTAGACCTTTGTGGTTTCATTATATTACAAATTAAAGGAAGTCGTACCATTTGTTCTTCATGTCATCTTAATGTTGTTGAACAGTGCATATTGTGTAAATCACAATACTTAGTGTTAATGTAAGTTGTGTAACCAGGATTTTAGTTCTTTTATTACATGAAAAGTTCTTTTATGATGGTTCCTGTACATCACATCACTTTTATTATATAGACTTGGGGGAAGGGAGATATTTTCTAAATATTTTTGGGGATGTGCAGATAGCTTTTGGAAGTATTTGTGAACAGCCATATTGAGCATTCATTCTCTTAGCACTGCCATTATGAATGGTTAATATACACTGCTGGCCACCCGAAATGCAACACCAAGAAGGAAGCATGCCATTGGCCTGAAATTCGCAGCATGCGTCGCCCGCGAGAGGATATGCAAACTATTAGCATTGCAGGGCATATGCAAATCATGTGCGCCCGGCACGCTACCGAGAAGCACTATAAGAAGGGTGCACAGAAGGCGGGATGTAAGTAGTGGAAGTGTGTTGTGCTGCCGGACCTGTGCGTGGGAAGCTTCCTGATGCGTCGTCGCAGAATACGGCAGTCATTCCAGCACGTTTCAGAGATCGGCAGAGGACGAATAGTGACTTATCGCGACAGCGGTTTATCGTACCAAGACATCGGCGCCCGTGTGGGACGACATCCAGCCACAGTGAGGCGAGTATGGATTCGGTGGGTGCAGGAGGGACGGACGGACCGACGTATCGTTCGACGTCGTCTGCAGGAGCGGGGACTTGTCGCACGGCGCCCATTGCTCCGATTACCATTGACGTTACACCACCGGCGAGTACGGCGGCAGTGAGCCGTTGAACGCCGCACCTGGACAACGGAATGACACGACATTGTCTTCTCCGACGAATCCCGCTTCTGCCTGCAACACCACGATGGTTGGATCCGTGTGTGGAGGCACCGCGGCGAGAGATTGTATGACGCGTGCATTATGCATCGCCATACCGTTCCCTCGCCTGGCGTTATGGTTTGGGGCGCAATTGGATATGAAACCCACACCCCTCTGGTACGCATCGCCAGTACATTCAACAGCCACCGCTACATCTCCGACGTTTTGGAGCCTGTAGTCCTCCCTTACCTGCCAGAGGCCACGTTTCAACAGGACAATACGTGCCCGCACGTGGCACGCATCGTGCAACAATTCTTCACGGCCCACCAGGTGTCACTGCTACCGTGGCCCGCATGTTCTCCCGATATGTCGCCCATCGAACACGTCTGGTCGGTGATCGGCAACCGAGTCGCCCGGCAAGCACCACCCGCGGCTACGCCTGATGAACTGTAGCGACGTGTGGAAGAAGCCTGGACCGACATACCCCAAGCCCACATCCAAAGCCTCTTTCGTTCGATGCCGCGGCGTGTAGCGGCCGTTATTTCTAGCCATGGGGGCCACACGAACTATTGATGTCTGAGTGTTCCGCAAGTCGCACGGGCCTGTAAGCTCAATCGTTTCATCTTTGTATCTGTTGTTACGTATCCAGTAAATCTGGCTTTGCTATCTCGTATCCTTCTGGGTGTTGCATTTTGGGTGGCCAGCAGTGTAGATAAATTCCCAGTCCATTTTTGAAATTTATTGTACTTTTCTAGCTCATAGGTCATTTCTTGACCTATTAAAAGCCAACCACTTTACATGTAAGGCATCCTTCTCTAAAGAGGAGAAAGTATTAATAGCAGATATTAATCTATTCCCCTGAACTGGGAACACAGGTACATCACGTCCTAATCATATGACAACTGAGGAAGCATTCAGTCTACACTACGGTGTATGATAAGTCAGGTGATACGACTCCCGGAAAAAAAAATCTTCTGTTAATGTCACTTGTCACTAGATGGCGCAAGGAACGTGTGGGCCGATGATTTCAAACAACCTATGCTTTCTTAAGGCTGTCTTTGAATGAGTGTAACGGAAATTCTGTCCTATATCTGTAATGCAAATTCTTTTGTACACATTTTCTCGAAAACTATTACTTTCTAGAGTTTGAAATTTTGAGCACAAATAAAAACGACCCACAGCTAATACGTGTGGCAGTTATTTTTCCGAAAAATTTGTTAGAATTTTTTTTAATTCAATTTATCTGATTCGAAAGTATTCCAAATTGTCGCTAGATGGCGCCAGAAGTTAGCTTGGCAGTGTTTAAGTGTGGAAGAAATGAAAGCTCTCATTTCTGTCTGATTATTTTAATTATCTAGGCCAAATAGAAATCAAAGAATGGGCACTGAAGTGAGATTGGAATCTTGTCTTCTATAGATCATCTTAAATTCTACTGTACGTTCATTTTTTGAAGAGAAAATGTGTACATTACCAGAAAACACTTCAATTTGAGACAGAAACTACGCTTACCTACTAAGCTCCACCCCCAAACAATGTCATTGGCTAAAACGTTACAGCGCGTATTTTGTCTTTTCATTGTGAAGCCAACGAGAGGACGCTGCTATTATGAATATGGATAGGTCTTCTAGTCATTCGCTAACGCCAACTTCTGGAACAATCCCTCAAGACGTAAAAGTCACGCCCAAGGAGAGATATTTTGCGCCATCTATCGCAAAAGATGAAGTTTAACACTCAATCAAAGACAGCCTTAAGGGAGGAAGCGACAGAAACATTCGTTTTTTACGAATGCTATTTTGCTTGGAATAAAAAAAAAAACGATCTGGAACGCTTCTCAGACATGTACTTTTGCCCTTATCACGTGGAAATATATCAAATAAGCCCTATATATATATATATATATATATATATATTTTAGCCACGAAATGAGTACTCGAACGTGTAAATTTCTGAGCAGACGATGCTGAGTTTTTTTTCGGAGGCAATAGGGAATAAACCTTTTATCATAAGAAAAACGTGTATTTCTTGTAAAATGAGATGGTACTGTATATTTGGAGAAGCAATTATTCACATGGAATGTTAATTTTTCTATCATAAGTTTTGTTTTTGCTGCACTCATTAACTTTTGTTTTTGCTGCACATCATTAACAGAAACTATTCGTTTTGAAACACCGAATTTTTTTGAAAGAAATAATTTTTATTACTCTTTCCCCCAAAAAATCATTCACTAATGATGTTTTTATTTACTAATATTCAAGATGTCTTTCGCATGTGTGCTATTTTTGTACCTAATCATACTAACGAATAAGGGTCTTCATCTGTGCTGGCGATGGCGGCCGAGAAAGTGCATCGCGGTGAAATTGTCGATTTTTCCCGGAGGAGCTTTCTCAGACCTGCGTGCATATATTGTAGTACGATCAGAGCCCATTTAAGAGGAAGGGGGGCTAGAGGGTCTGCAGCCCCGGGCCCCATATTTTCAAGGGGCCGCAGAATTATGCAGGATGCTTGAAGAATTGGCAGAGTTCTAGTTTTTTCTTTTTTTTTTTTCAGGTAGGACAGCAAAATACACTGACGGAAAAAAATCCCAACACCAAGAAGGGGTTGTGTTAGATAAACGACAGTTAGTAGGCGGTGAGAGTACATCTGTAAGATGACGTCTATGAAAATTTCGCGCTCGGCGCATACGTGTGGCGCTAGCAGCGCCCTCGGAACATGCAAAGCAGGTTTGCTGTAAATACGCGCTGTAACGTTCGTGAGCGTTAGTTATCGTTGAGATTCGACGTAGGGTGTTGATGTTAGTCAAGAATGCCTTTAAGAAGACGAAGAAGCCATTATCAACAGCTCACGGAGTTTGAACGAGGTCGTGTCATAGGGCTACGAGAAGGTGGATTTTCTTTCCGCAATATTGCAGAACGACTTGGCAGGAATGTAGCCACTGTGCATGATTGTTGGCAGCGGTGGTCAAGGGAAGGTACTGCCTCAAGAAGACCGGGTTCCCGCCGGCCACGTGGCACTACTGAGAGGGAAGATCGCCGTGTACGGCGCATGGCCGTGGCGCATCATACCGCGTCTGCGGCAGCAATTCGAGCTGCAGTTGCCACCGCAGTGACACAACGAACTGTTACAAATCGGTTACTTGAAGGACAGCTCCGAGCCAGACGCCCTGTAGCGTGCATTCCACTTACTCCAAACCACTGCCGTTTGCAACGTCAGTGGTGTCAAGCTAGAGCTCGTTGGAGGACGGAGTGGAGATCTGTTGTGTTTTCTGATGAAAGTCGGTTCTGCCTGGGTGCCAGTGATGGCCGTGTGTTGGTTAGAAGGAAGCCAGGTGAGCGCCTGCAACCAACCTGTCTGCGGCCGAGACACACTGGACCTACACCTGGAGTTATGGTCTGGGGAGCAATTTTCTATGACAGCAGGAGCACTCTCGTGGTTATCCCACGCACCCTGACGGCACAGTTGTACGTCGGTCTGAACAGCATCCAGGGGGTGTTTTCCAACAGGATAACGCTCGCCCGCATACCGCTGTTGTAACCAACATGCTCTACAGAGTGTCGCCATGTTGCCGTGGCCTGATAGATCATCAGATCTTTCTCCAATCGAGCACGTATGGGACATCATTGGACGACAACTCCAGCGTCACCCCCAACCAGCATTAACCGTCCCTGTATTGACCGACCAAGTGCAACAGGCATGGAACTCCATCCCACAAACTGACATCCAGCACCTGTACGACACAATGCATGAACGTTTACATGCTTGCATTCAACATTCTGGCGGTTACACCGGTTATTAATGTACCAGCATTTCACATTTAAAATGGCTCTTCTCGCGCTTACAATAAGCTGTGATCTTGAAACCTTAATCGATTAAATATGTTACCTATACAAATGTATTGCCGCCATTTCATTCCTCTACAACTATTTTTTCGTGGTGTTGGGATTTTTTCCGTCAGTGTATATAAGAAACTGCCTTGTGAAAAAAAATTATATTGCTTTCAATTTTTTTAGGAGTGTGCAAAAAGTATAGTCGCCCCGTAGTCCATCCTCAAATTTTTTGAAAACATTACAGATTTTTCCTTTTTTTTACACATCTGCAATTGGGGGAAATTTTGGTACATTAAGAATTCGTTTGAATCATGATATTTGGATCATATTATTTCGTCAACTGCTTCGATATAATTTCAACAAGCTGAACCCTGGTGCTGGGAGGGATTAAAGCAGAACTGAACTGGTATCCATTTTTCTACCATGTATCTTTACATTTTCTTGCCAACACCGATTCCCCCATGAATTATGGAATACACACTTCAATACAGTGGGGATATTTTTATGGCTTCCTCATCATATTTTGGAAATGGTTTCTCCTGGGTTATCTCCCGCTTAAGTAAAAAAAAAAAAAGGTTTACGTACTCTACCTCCTGTGCAGAAACTTCGTTTCTGGAACTTCATACAATATAATTGCACAAAGTAATAAATTAAAAATACCTAAGATAAACACCAATTTAGCACTGATGAAATGTTAACTACCATGTAATCCTACGACGGTTAGCATGAACTATCGGCCCACAACTCCTCAACGCCCCCTGGTGACCTGTGACATTAACAGTCCGTTTTCAAACTGTTAGTAGTACGGAGAGTTGTATCACCTGACTTATCATGCACCGTGGTCCACACTGAAAGCAAAATTTATATACACACTGTACCCATCTACAAATCTGACCTACCCTGCCACAATAATGTAGCAAACTAAAAACCCCTGTGGGCTATAAATAGGTTAGATACCTTCCTGTAACTGATGGTGGGTAAACATGGTGACCTGAGTGAGTTTGTGGGCAGATAATTGGAGAAAGACTGCTCTATCTTTGGAGCTGTTGAACATCTGGGATTTTTGCATGCGCCCATTGCACGTGAGTACCATGAATATATCCAAACCTACAGTCACTGGGTGAAATGTGGCCATAAACCTTTGAGGTGAGCACTGCCTCTCCTGTATTGTAATAGAATAGAGGATCACAGGGGAGAGTATAGCATTGGCATTCAATGTTAGAGCATCCATGGTACAATGGCACGACTGGGCTATGGAAGCCGATGCCCACATAGAGTACCTTTGTTAACAGAATGTCACTGGGTTATGAGGCTGCAGTGGATGAAGTAACATAGCCACTGGACAGTGGAAGACTGAAAACATATTGGTCTGATAAATCTATGTTTGAACAACATGCCGACAGGAAGGTGTTTATGTGGTGTAGACCACATGAGGCAGTATATCCCAACTGTCAAGTTAGGTTGTTACAGGCTGATGGAGGTGGTGCAATGTTCTGTGGCCTCTTTAGGTGGACAACCTTGGAGCTTCTTGCACCTATGTAGAGCCCCATGACCATACAAGGTTATTTTAATGTGCTTGCCAACCACCTACACGTTTCATGGCTATCCATTTCCCACAGCAGGATACCTTTTTTCAACAGGATAACAAACACTTCATCTCATCACTCCTGTTTGGTAGACTGGTTGGAGCAGTATTCTGGTGAGTTCAAATGCTTAAATTGTGCTCTCACTCACCAGATTTTAACTCAATTGAGCATTGTGGGGAAAAGTTTACGAAACAAATGTTTCCAACATATAATGGAGTCTGTACTGCAATAAGCTGTTCTCTGATATTCAGAGGTTAGCTCCTCACAGAAAGAATTTACTGTTGCTGTATCAAATGTCTTCATTTACAGCAATCGCGGCACACATATCGAGTTTCATTAACATCCATCACATGCCTCACACGACCTTTTGTACTTTATACTCATTTTTTTCTCATGCAGACATTCCTGAATCGGGTCCTCCCATGATTTCCTTGGCCTTCCTTTATTTTTCTTTCCTGCCCCTTGGGCTGAATAAATTTTCTTAATAAGCATCTCATCACTCATTCTTTCAACATAGCCAAACCACCTAAGAATATTACTATCCACCTTGCTAACAGCAATTTTGCTTCATACTACACAACTGCAACACATCTTCCATCCTCACACGATCAGAACATGTCTGATCATGTTTGTGGGAACAAACCCCCAGTAAATAATGTACCTCTCCAGCACACAAACCACTCCTATGTCTCTTCTGTAATACCCAGGTTTCACTGCTATACATCACAGTCAGAACAATTATACTTTCACACACAGCCATTCGGGACTGCCTTGAGAACCCATCTTTCCTGTGAAATCCTCCTAAAGCAGCTACGACTTTCCGTGAAGAGTTCACTTGCCTACTAATTTCGCCATCTAATTTGTTCTCTCTGTCAAACATGCTTCCCAAATATACAAACTCGTTTACCTGGTCAATAACTGTGCCATTTAGACTTACCCTGCATTCAGTACTAACAGTTCATCGCTCAAAAACCGTAACTTTGGTTTTCCCTTATTTATACTCAGTTTGAAATTCATACAAACTTTATACATCCGGGCCAGCATAGTCTGCAACTTACTTTCACTCTCTGCCAACAGGACTGTATCATCAGCAATTAGCAACCTACGCACATGGACATTACAAAGACATCAATTTTGGCATTACGCATCCATAAAAATATTAAATAGCCATGGTGATATTACACAACCCTGTCTGACTCCTCCAATGGAAAACAATTTCAATGCAACACCATTTATTCATACACATGCTCTACTTCTTCTCGTCTCTCATTCACCCTCCTGCCCAACCCTTCTTTTTCCTTCCTTCTTGGGTTCAGTCTGGTATTTTAGCCGTCCAAGCTCTGACTACTTCTGATCTATCCTGGAAACCACTTGCCTCTCTTTTTCCTACCCCTTCTCCTGCTCTCTAGGCGGACTATGTTCTCCTCCGCTCATCTTTTCTCCCCACTCTGGTTTCTGATGGCCTCCTCTCCGTTTAAGGCCCTAGTCTTCCTCTTTTTCTCCTTCTCCGCAGGTCAGTCGCCCCGGTTGTTTTCTTTTCAACTGCCTCCCTCTATCGGCTTCTTCGCGCGCCTTTTGCTCTCTCCCATCCTATACCTGACACTTCTCCTTCTCTTTCCGTGGCCATCTGGTCAGCCTCTTTTTCTCCTCTCTCCGCTAGAACGTAACCTTCACTGGCGTTTTCTTTACCGCCAGTTTCCAGTTCCTTTCCCGCATGTCACTTGTCTTTTCTCCACTCTGCTCCTTCTGTGGCTCTAATGGTGACGTTGAACACATGAAAGCCGCCCCGGTGGCGCAGTGGTCTAAGGCGTTGGCCTCTGATCATTCGTCCGAAGGGGTCCGGGTTCGAATCCCGGTGAGGCATGGATGTTGTGTTTGTCGTACGGCACTGGCTCTCTCCCTTCCCTGGAACCAGTGACCCTAAATTAGGGACGGGCGACTGCTTATAGCCCATTGAGTTGCTCACGGTGGTCGTTAAACCTCCAATCAACAACAACAACAACAACGAACACATGAAAACTATCTTACTACCGCTTCTGAACACCGCATATCTTCTAGCTGGTCTCATCTGTTCTAAGGATTTACCATTCATCGCCTACTCCTGGTTTCTCCTCACCAAGCTTCCGCCGGCCCGTCTTCTTGTGCTTTCCTTTTCGTCTTTGTGAAACAAGTCATCCATCATTTCCACCTCTCTCAGCGCTCTGCGACAACTACTCCCACCATCCTGGCTGCCGGAGACACGCTCCGGCTGAGCTTTCGAGCCCGACTTCGGCTTGAACATGCCGCTGCCACCACATTTCACTCTCTTATTTTGTTCCGGAACACCTGGGCACAGGGCCCATGATCCGTCTCGCATTTTAACTGTTTTTGTTGCTTCTAAGGAGACTCATTGTACGTGCCTCATGCGGTACTGTATCCTTTGAGCTGTGACTTTGCGAGGTCATGCAATTATGTATGTTTTTGTTGTGTTTTCTCCCCGAGAGTGGGTTACCCTAGTGTGCAAGGTGCACTGTATGTCTTTACTGGCGATTCCGCATTACTTGGTGTGGCTTCTGCATTGAACCTTACTTGTGTTTTTTTTGGTTACGAGAGAACTAATGGAATCCTCCCCAAATGTTTTTTTTTTTTTTTTTGATTGGAGGTTTAACGACCACCGTGAGCAACTCAATGGGCTATAAGCAGTCGCCCGTCCCTAATTTAGGGTCACTGGTTCCAGGGAAGGAGAGAGCCAGTGCCGTAAGACAAACACAACATCCATGCCTCACCGGGATTCGAACTCGGACCCCGTTCGGACGAATGATCAGAGGCCATCGCTTAAACCACTGCGCCACCGGGGCGGCAAAAATGTTGTTTGTACATTACTTGTCGTTTCTTGTAACTTTGCTTATCACTGTTGCAGTTTCTAGTTTGGTACTGTGTCTTTAGTGTTTTGCATTTCCTGCGTGTGTTATACTGCCTAATACTTCCCTCACCTCCTTTTGTTTTATTTCTTTGTTAATTTATCATGTTCATTCTTCATTAACTCTATTGCTTTTGTGTCTCGTACATTTTCCATGTATCTTGTGTGCTTACTTACATTTTTCCTGTTTTCTAATTGGCTGCAATGTTATGTTCTCAGGCAATTTCACCAGTTCATTTCTATTCTGACATTGAGTAGCAAGTGTGTTTTGTTTTACCTTGGTATCACTGACTTTCTTTGTACCTCAGTGTATGCAATGGTGGTGTGATGGTACTTTACTTACCGGTACAGGTTACTCTTTTCTGTTATGCTCCAGTAACCAGTGTTTTATGCATCTTTATTTGTGCTGATTGTTACTTTGCTTTTTGTATTGTATGAACCATGCACTCTGTTTTGCATTGTTATTTACCCATAAGCACAAATGTTTTACGCTAAATGTATTATTCCTGCGCTGTATTCAGCGCTTCATTTTCATTGCTCTATTGTACATATACTGTCCCACCCGTATGTCTCGGGCGCTTTCGTGCTCTCTGTGGTGTATCAGAGTTTACCAATCGTACGTGTCTTTATGCGTGGACAGTGTCACACGTGTGCGCCCCTTGTGGGGGTTCTTACCATTCTGTTTTATACTTTCGGATGGCTATGCACCATCTGCTTGTAAATATCATCTCACGTATCATTCCTTTTTCTCCTTATTATTTCCTCGTCCAGTGTGACGAGTTGTACCATTACTGTGTCCATAAAATTGTTGAAAACACATGCTCTACCGCCAGCATACATGGCTTTCACACTATTGAGTAGATTCCCAGCGATACCGTATTTATTCAGTACCTTCCACAGAAGAGTCCTATTTACTCGATCATGAACTTTCTCTAAATCTATGAAGGCTGCAAAAACTTTCTTACCAACAGACATACTTCTCGACCATCACGTGTAATGCAAAAATTTGGTTAGTGCAGCCCTTACCAGGCATAAAACCACTCTGTACATACCACATTTTCTCTGAAGTAAGACCTCTTACCTTATCACCAACCTTTCCAAATGCTTTCCCTGGCACACTCAGCTAACTGATACCACGAAAGTTCTTGCATTCAGTCTGATCACCCTTTCTCTTATACAAGGGAACAATGATAGCCTCGCTCCAATCCTGAGGGACCATTCCTAACTCTCAGCACAACTGCCAAATTTCAGTTAACCAGTCAATTACAGAGTCACCACCATATTTTAGCATCTCAGCAGTTATGCTATCCACTCCCAGAGCCTTACCATTCTGAAGAGATTTTAGAGCTTTACAAACCTCTTCCCTTGAGATCCGTCCTGTACCTCCCTCTCTCACAGTGAAATCACCTTAGCTTTCATGTTCTAACAACTCACAGAAGTATTCACCCCATCTTTCACTTAACTCATTGGGCTCCCATATCATTTCTCCGATCCTATTCTTCACACAACTTAGAATTTTATTTTCCCTATGTCTTACATATTTCCAGATAGATTTTCTACCTTTCCAAAAAGCCAATTCACACCTTTCCACCTTTTGTTTTACTCTGGCGAACCAGCTTGACTGCCTCATATTTCTTACAGCGATATTCATCGTCAGATACTCTACCTTGCAACATCCCCAATCCCAAATATGCTTCCCTCTTTCCCTTAACTGCTTCTTTAATCTCTTAGTGTAAATACATCTTGTTAAATCTCTGCTAAGTACTAAAAATCATTTTAGGTGTAAATCCCAATAGTCCACATTTTTGTTGTGATCAATATTTTATTTTTCATAAATACAAAGTCCACATCAGATACACATATTCTTTATTAGTGTCAAAGGAAGGAGGAAGATAAAGCACTGAGGGTATTTCATGGTACAGAATATTTTCCTATTGTTGCACAACGTTTTCTTAATAATCATATAGATCAATTAAACAGCACAGATGATTTTCATATATAGATTCATTCATTAACAAAGTAAGTTTTATTTTGTACAAAAGTTTGATGCATGAAATAATTTTTGGCAGTTATTTACCAATGAATTGTACAGATATAATGAAAAATAGGAGATTCAACATTCAAAATGGTTGCATGTACAGCATCAAACAAAATATTGCACAAGTATTCTTCACTTACAATAAAAAATATACCTGTTGTCAAAATTTTGTGAGCTTGCAGGCTCATCATAACATGACACAGCACATAACAAGGAGTTAGAGCTTTATATAGCTTTTACATAAACTAAATGAATATAAAAATAAAAAACAGAAGTAAATGTGTGTGTGTGTGTGTGTGTGAAAGCAGTTGCAAGTTCCCAACTGGTAAATGTTTTCATGTCTTTGAGCAGATTAAGATCAATAACTCCTTTTTACAAAGTTAAAGCACTCTTACAGAAAAAATAAGTTTTATATTTCCATTACACCTCTTTCAGCTGCACACACAAAATTTGCATTAAGTGAAATAAAAAAAAGGGGGGAAAGTTAGCTTTCAAGCAATTAATGTAATGTAGTCAATCATTTGCAGTACATTAAATTCAGGTTTTGCAATTCACTATAATTCTTGAATTTAGCTGTTACTTTTCACTGTCATGTAAAACAATACTGCAAAAAATATTTCATCAACATTTGTTTAGTTAATTAATACAGATTTTTGTTTCAAACAATATTGTGTCAAGTACTAAAACCTAACAACACTACTGTAAGCTAGCTATTGGGAAAAAGTGTCATAAAATGGGCACTAAAATAATTTTTTTGGCCACCCCGGTGGAGCACTGGCATATGACTATTTGTTTGAGAAGGGTCCGGGTTTGAATCCTGGTGAGGAATGGATGTTGTGTTTGTCTTATGTCACTGGCTCTCTCCCTTTCCTAGAACCAGTGGCCCTAAATTAGCACGTGACTACTTACAGCCCATTGAGTTGCTCAGAGTGGTCATTAAACTTTCAATCAAAAAACAAACAATCAGTTTTGTTACCATGTGTTAATAAGGCCAAGTGACATGCTTATGATAATTCTTGATGCCTATATTCATTTCATAGCCTGATATATTTGAAGGGCATTATGGCCATGAGTATGAAAGTGCCTCATAGGATATCTTCATGGCCATAATTCCCTTCAAATATATCAGGCTGCAAAATGAGGAATATAGGCATCAAGAATTATCATAAGCATGTCACTTTGCCTTATTAACACATGGTAACAAAAGTGATTTTGCCTCATAGGCCACTTGGGAATTTGGCCATCTTTAGTTTGTCTTTCTGGTTAGTCTCTGTCTATCACTTAAATACTCTTCTTAGTGTTAAAATAATAAAATGGAGTTTGGAACATAGTTTCTAAATAACTAACTCATAAAGTAAATATTTTATCACAGTTGAATTGCACTCTTGGTAAATTTCATTAAATTTTTTTTTATTTTTCTGTGTTTAATGCTTGCACTAATTAGAAGTCAAAGAGAAATGTTCAAAATGGAAATTTCCTGATGTTGATTAGATACTAACAATAACTGAATTAAACCATGGTTTTGAAAGTTTTGCATTTTTTAAATTTGGGAACTAAAACTGATGATACTCTTAATGCATCACACAGTACCATGCAAAATTTTCTGAGATCCTGCTGTAGTGTCTTTCTTTTCTTTTTTCCACAAAGGTTGTACTGCATTTCCTACCTAGACACATGAGTGTATTTTATTACTAAGCCTAATAATCCTTAGAAAGCAGGAATGATGTAATGGATTCTTGGAAATTTTTAAATTACAAAAAGGTGAGTCAGTGGTAATAGAAGCAAAGAGTGTATTAATTAATTAGCATAACATTTTGCATCTAAAGAGGTAATATGAAAGGAAATCAAAGGATGTGCCCAATAACACAGCACATATAAAAAATTTATTTACATGCACATGCTTAAAGTTTTGGTAAAAGGGAATTTGATTTGGTGGTGTGTAACAAAATAGATTAAGAAATAGATAAAAGGTTAAATGAGTTAAGTGTAATTTTGTATTGGACTACATGATCCTATATCAAATAAATAGCAAACAAGAGAGTGCAATTTTGGAATATATATATAAAGTAAAGTAAGTTATATTTAGACCTAAACCTAAAAAAAAAAAAAAGGGGGGGGGGTAAGTAAGAGTGTGGTATCACAATGCAGAATGTGCTTGCTTACCTCTTAGGTATATATATATATATATATATATATATATATATATATATATATATATCATTCTTATACACATACATACTTTTCATTTTAGTTCCTTTCTTTTAAAGAGATATTTTCCTCCCAGTTTCAGTGGATGATCATGGTCTGCTGTGTGTCCCAGTTTTAATATTCATGCACAGCACATTTTGATCATATTATTGCATCTCTTGTTCTTACACACATACATATCACTAAGCTGTTCTCTAAGATTCAGAGGTTAGCTCTACAAAGAAATATAAACTACCAGATAATTTTTACTTACTGTTGCCATATATCTCTTGTTCTTGATATATAATAATCCCATCGACACATTTCTACTACATTCTTAAGTTTATTCTTTGTAACTAAATGGTTCTCACACCTGATGAAGATAAGTTCTTGGTGGTGGTGCAGATTTCTTTTGATCATTTGCCTTTTACAAGTCTCACTATTATGTCTATCACCTCCCCCCTGGTTAATGTCTTCTGTATTGTTTTGGTTTTGATAACACCAGAATAGCTTGTAAAATGTTTTGGACCCATGATGCATAAAATGAAAAGTATGATACCATAAAAATCACACTTATTAAAAATTAAAAATAATGCATGAACAAAGAACAGCACAAATGCACTTGCAAACAAGCTTTCTGTGAAGCATTGATGTCCAATGCCTACAAGTCCTTCTGATGCATCAGAGTCCTCTTGTCATCATGACAAAACACAAAAATATAATATGTAACGGACAAGTGAAATTTGAGGAGTATCATAAGAATGAAGAATTAGCTCGTTACATGGAAAACTGAAATGTAAAAGACCAAACAATTGTTCAATGAACAATTATTACAATTGAACAATATGTAATGGATAAATGAAAACTGAGTGAAATATAACAGTGAACAATTAGCTCATTACATGAAAATCTAACATATAAAAGACTAAACGAAGACATTCATAGAGTGAGGGATGACTGTATTTAGTTTCCTCTGTCGAAAAAAAGTTATCACACAACCAGAAAATTCTTCTAGCATTTTTAAAATAAAAATATATGGACTGATGCAGAGGAAATGATGGACTTACATGAGTAGCATGTTAAAAAAACGTTAATATCTAAAAAAAGTTGAAACACACACACACTATTTCTTTTATTTAGCAATACATTTTAATAATTGAAGTTTATTATGAACTGGCTTATAAATTTCTTTACACATGCAATATTTAATACAATGCTTCTGCAACTAGCACACAAACTGATACTACTGACCATCATCTAAATACACTGAAAAACACATATAAATAATATTCAGCTAATGGTTTACATATTAATTTTTCTTGCTAATCAGTATGAGTCAGGTGAACAATTCTCAGTTTTCTCAGAAATAAATCTAACCATAGAAATTGAAAAAGATAAAACTTCAAAAAAAAAAAAAAAAAAAGAAAGTAGGTTCTTAAGTATATAGAAAGCCTCCACAGTTCCAATCTTAATCCCAAAGGATTCAGCACATTCCTTGAACCAAACAATTAATAGTATTAAAATTTAGTAAACATGGCTTTAACTCATTCCTTGAATAAATGTTTTAAGGAAGAACATCAATGGATAAAGACTACTGCAAAAAAAATTATGGACATACTTCATTGTTGGCGCTGTAGCGTAAATTCGAACGCACTCGACTAGTTATCGAGAGTTCTGGGGTTCGATCCCAGCAGTGCCGGAATACAATTTTTCAGTCGCTATGCGTTGTTTAAAAAATAACGTGGAAAGAGTGATGACATCGTCCATTTACATTATCTCCACGTATTTGATATATATTAAACATTTCTATCGCCCTTTGAATTTGTCAGCTACAATTAAAGTAGCTGTTGCGTTAAATGCCACCAGATGACGACATCTCAGTTGCTGAGACCATCAATACGCATTCGTGTAGTCAGATGCTGACTGATAAACCACGCATTGCGCTGAGAATTGTTGGCGCTGTAGCGTAAATTCGAACGCACTCGACTAGTTATCGAGAGTTCTGGGGTTCGATCCCAGCAGTGCCGGAATACAATTTTTCAGTCGCTATGCGTTGTTTAAAAAATAACGTGGAAAGAGTGATGACATCGTCCATTTACATTATCTCCACGTATTTGATATATATTAAACATTTCTATCGCCCTTTGAATTTATCAGCTACAATTAAAGTAGCTGTTGCGTTAAATGCCACCAGATGACGACATCTCAGTTGCTGAGACCATCAATACGCATTCGTGTAGTCAGATGCTGACTGATAAACCACGCATTGCGCTGAGAATTGTTGGCGCTGTAGCGTAAATTCGAACGCACTCGACTAGTTATCGAGAGTTCTGGGGTTTGATCCCAGCAGTGCCGGAATACAATTTTTCAGTCGCTATGCGTTGTTTAAAAAATAACGTGGAAAGAGTGATGACATCGTCCATTTACATTATCTCCACGTATTTGATATATATTAGACATACTTCATGAATAAAAAATAAGTTAATTTATGAAAGCAAAAAAAAAAAAAAAAATTTTTTTAGGGGATTTATCTAGGTAAAGTTACAATTTTCTGCAAATTTTAGGAAAGAACTCCTCTCCTTTGTCAGGCAGTCTTTCAAACCAATCTCCGTCACTGTCTTCAGTTACGGTGATTCTTCAAAATATCTTGCCAGATGTTAGGCAGCATTAATCCACTAATTTAAAAAAAAGAAAAGGTATTTTTCATAAAAAAAATTAAGATAAAAATACAGTGGCTCTTTTCTTTATATTAAAACTCAGCTGAACTAAGCAAAATATAAAATTGAATTGTTCCTTTGGCCAACTGTGACTTTTCAGAAAGACTTACTAATAAATAATAAACATAATCCTACATTATGATATAAGCAGGCACTTATAAGATCTCCATTGCATTTAATAGACCAAAAAGTTTGCTACATTGGTAGTACTAAAAACAAATTAAAACATCCTTTAACCCAAAATATCAGAAACTGGCAGGGAGAGGAAAAAAAAACTGCCTCAATTCAGTATTGTATTGAAAATAACAAAATTAATATCTAAAGTTTGATAAAATTAAGTTATTATCCACCACAGGAATGAGAAAGAATTAAGAACATCCGTATCCATAGAAAAATTTAAAACAAAGGTATGTAACAATCATTATCCTACTTCATTAACAGAGCCCTGGAAGATTTTAATTAAAAATTAATAGCTGGGAATCATCATTAAAAGTTAATAAAAATGTTCTTATAATTTTGATCACAAGAGGGCAGCACAAGGTATTTTTTGGTGCAAAGACTGGTAGAACATCAATGTATTTGGCCACTCCAAATATGAGATCAGCTACTCTATGACATTCTGTGTCAATACTGGAGGTGTAAGCAACTTTGCCACTCCCACAATGAAAATGAGATCAGCTACTCTATGACATTCTGTGTCAATACTGGAGGTGTAAGCAAATTTAAGTGGGAGTGACCTTCTCCGAAGATGCTCAGGTTTGGGGCGAAAGGCCTCAATGGGAAATAAGGTTTTCAGACGAAAGTCCAGGCTGTATGGTTTTTTAATAGTTCATAATTTTGGGTATTAGAATTTTTTGTTTTGTAAATAGTTTTAAATTTACGACATTTCTGTGAGTGTGTGTGCGGTTTTTAATAGTTCATAATTTTAGGTATTAGAATTTTATGTTTTGTAAATACTTTTAAATTTCCGACATCTGTGTTTAAAATTTTGTGGTTCAGAGCACTATGTGGTTTGGTGAACATTGTCTTTTGTAAATAGTAATAAAAACGTATTTTAGTGACATATGGTTTTAATCATAATATGTTTTTAAGGTCTTAAATGTTTTAATTACAATAAATTAGTGCATAAAGTGCAGCTGATACAGCCCGGAGGATCATCTGGATATACGTGTGTGTATATATGTCAAGTTGAAATAGCCATGCTGAGGTGAATTACTTTCTGTAACTCAACTCAAGGGCTATTAAGAGTGGTAGAGAATATCTCATTGGTAAACAGATGAAAAACTTAACTGTCACTAACACATGAACAGGGTATTAAGTAAAAATGCAAAAATAATTATACTCAGTTACAGAAGCTAAATATATATCTAATCAGAAGAGAAAGGATACAAGCTTTATTTACACAGGAATTTCAGACTTTACTGAGCATTACATAAACTGTTACTTATATTTATTATTTGTAAAACACACTACTTCAAAAGCATTATCATAAACATTTTTTTTTTTTTTTTTGAGGGGGATATTTTTTTCTAGATTCACTTAGTACTGTTATATGATACTATAGTCTGGGATTTAATGTATACAAACACATTGAACATCTTATTGCTGGGCAAAATAAGGTTCAACTATAGGGATACAAATCCTTCCTCTTACAAAAGTATTGCTTTATACAATCAGTCTGACAACTGTTAAACATATGCAAACACAATCATGAAAGAATGGGTAAGTAAATGTGGAAAGCATGTATTATATAGCTAAATATATATAAGAGAATTAGCATGTAGGGGCATATTGTTCATAAAGTACTAAATTCACTAGTGTATGATTTTTAAAATGCTAAAAGGACACAGATATCAATGGAAATTCAAGCAATACTTATACACTATCAGAAATCTGGAAAATGTTAGAAGTATTAAAAGACTTAGACCTACCCTCTTTTATGACAGTGAGAGTTTGGTATGCAGTCAACGGTTGTGCAGGAAGTTAGAAGATGCAAACATGAGAGTGGAAAGAGGAATATCTAGGAAAAATAGATGAATCTAATGGAAACACAGAAAGTAGTTATGAAGACATTAGAACTGACCTGGGTACATCTTTGGTAGAAGAAAAAGTTAATGGAAACATATTGAGAGATCACATGTGCATGTCAAATGGGAGATTACCAAGACAGGAATTAAATTCTGTGGTACCAGGGTAGACTTAAAAAAAAAAAGTAAAACAAATGGTGTGAAATCAGCCACTGATGGATGAGGAAACAATACGTTAAAGACAGAAAAATCTTGCAATGGACAAGAAAAGATGGAGAAAGCTTGTTGCCAACAAGATTTTATTTATTTATTTATATGGTCTGTGTTAAAACATGCCACTGTACAGGTACATAGGCATAAGATGCTACTGAAATGAATGAATAGATATGTGTTTATGTTTACTGAACAAAAAATGTTACTCATCAGGATAGGGATATCTGTGCTTTGGTAAGTCACTAATTTATGGCTATTTTTTATAAAGTATTTTGCTCATTAATCCTTTCCTAAATTCATGTTTAACACACAATGCATGTGGAAGGAAACAGGAATGCAAAGGGAAAATGCTTTAATGTTTTTTCACTGGTGTTTATATGCATGAAATGATTTATTAAATTTAAAATTTAACAAAGCCCATTTTTAATACTTCCATGTGTGAAAATTTACTGACTTACATGAATACTGTTTCACATTATATCATCTTTGCCTAAGAATTTTGTTTTATACACTTTTGAGATTTACATGCATTTAACTGTATTTACTCATGAAAAATATTTTTATCCACATACCAAATTTATATGAATTTGTTTATAGTAAATTTTATAGTTTTATTATAAAAACATTCAATAACATTAACCTGTAAAAAGTAATTCTTCAACATACATTAAGGTTTATCATTAAATATGTATAAATACTGCTTCAACTAGTACATATGATTAAATGAAAAGATTAAAGTAAACTGTAAAGAGGTGTGGGTACTTGATGGAAATTCCTCAATCCTTATCAAGCTATAACATTAAAATTGCTTAGGACCAAGAGACTTGATTATTTTAGGCAAGAGCTTTGAGACATGTCTAAGAGAATACAGATACAGCAAACAGGTTACTGCTCTTAGAGGAACCAAAACTGAATGTATGCACATATCTATTTAAAAAATACATTAAGTTTCTGGGGTAGCACAAAAATACTTCACTTTTTGTTAGGCACTTCAAGGCAACCTCAGCCACATATACGTATGCACATGATTCATACCAAAATGGTTCCACATATACTGCTATTTGCTTTCTATCAGCACAATAACTATATGCATCAGGCACCATAGGAAATTATATGTGAGATTTTTATTCTTGTTAAATCTGTAATGGAATACAAATGTCCTGCTTTAAGCAGCTACATGTAACAGCTATTATTTAACCACTGTGTATGCTAAACCAATTAAGGTGGGTTAAAAAGTGTTGTCTGCCTGGATAAAAGCTATTTAGCTTCATTTCCGTTACTTTGCTTGTTTGTAAGAAAGGTTACTGGATCTAAATCAAATTATAATGGCAACCTTTGAGTCATCTGAAATATACAATTAGTTCTTCTCATTAATTTTAAAACACAACAGGCTTCTTTTGTATGACTATTTGTGGATGCAGAGGCATAACCAGTCATTTCTGCACCAGGGGCAAACCAAAAAGTATAGTGTCCCCTTTTGTCTTTTTCTATATATTATATTACTAACTTAATAGTATATATTAATATATATGTACATAAATATACACTGCTCAACAAAATTAACATAACACTCAAATGTTATCTCTATTAGAGAGGCATAATCAAACTGTGACTGTTTGTACAGCTTTTCCCAACTACTTTGGACCTTATCAAACTGAATGCAACTGGCAATCATGGTGCACAGTGGCAGTAATGATTGAATAGCTCCTAAAGAATCTTCAGCAATGTGAATGACATCCACATCTTGCAACCTATTTACACAACGTGCCTCCATTTCTGAATGTGAGCAACTAACATCCACTGAACATTTTCAGGAAGAAATGAGAATTTTAAACTGCCAAAGCTAGCGAAACTAGAGAAACATTTTCTAATCAAATTCTGTTCTTGGACAAATGACAAAGTATGGGGCAAAAAAAAAAAAAAAAAAAATTGAACCAGAAACTGGTGAAAAAGTTTCAGTTCCAATTTTAATTAGATTGTAAGCAATGATTTAGCCCTCTCCCTTAAGCTGCACCTGGGGCAGCTATCCCACCTGCCCTGCCCTGGTTAGACCTCTGCATGGATGTTGAAAAATACACACAGTAAAACTGAAGTATCATAAAAGAAATCCCAAAAGTGTAGGGATATATTGAAAAACAAAAAACAAATAGAAAACAGCAACAAAACGCAAAATGTGCATATGCCTACCAAACATCACATATTTATTAAATGCTATAATTTTTACGATATTTTGCGTATCATGCTCAGAACAGCAAACAGATCTAACATTTATTCACTTATTTCTAGGTACTTATGAAGAATGTTTACATTTACACAAAATCATGAAAGGAGATTGGCCCAAGACTTAGAAGTTTACAAATAAGATATCTCAAGCTTCCATAGCAGGACACTTCCTTACCCTCTACCTCAGCTTCCTGTCCTTTGACATGTAGCAGTTGATTCTTAACATGCTGGCTCTCATCCCTTTGCAGCTCCCCACCTCAAACTCCATACAAACAGTTGGGATTATTTTCCTTTTTTCTGAACCATGAGAAGGTAGATTTGTGTCATTTATTATTAGTTAATTGTTACTTCTCGTTCTCCCTTAATAATCTGAGCAATGAAGAAATAAGTAGAAAAAAAAATGCTAGAAGGATGTAGCCACAAAAATTTTCTTTGAAATGCAGATCAGATGCAGGTACCATACATTTTAAAAGTTAGAAATCTGTCCACTGGATGAAATTCTTGCACTCATGCAAAATGCAAACACAGTTCATAAATCCATATCCTTCTAAAAATAAAATTTTGATACAAACAAAATCCCATGTACCAGAAAAACAGAGCTAGACTAGCAAAACATAAAAACAATAAATTAAAAACTATATATAACATGAATAAAGGAAGACTGAAATTTCCAAATTTGATAATGAATTACTTTACAAAAACACTTGTAATATAAGTATGTTTTAAGTGTTCAGTTGTAAAACACTGAACTGCCTTTCATTTGAATTATTTACTTTTGTTTCATTCAAGATCAAAAATTATTTTCTTTATATTTTGTTAAAAAAATTGTATGTTATTGTTAAATTTTGCCAGAGCAATTAGAGCATACACATAAAATATTCATATTTGCTTAGCCTCATCAAAGCAAAATAATACAAGACTGGAATATACATCTAAAGACAAAGATCCTGTATAACTTTTATATAGGGCAGGCGTCAGTTGTTGTGATCATGTTAGAAAATCATACTGTGTATTTTGGTTCTGCCATATGAAATTCTAACAAGCAAATATTGCAAGATTAGAGTCTGCAGGATAGAAATGTTACACAAATAATAAAATACAGATTTTATGTGAGCATTGTACAGAAGCAGTGTTATGAAGGCATATGCTACAGAATTCCTAATGACAGACATATTTATATAATTGTATAAAGCAGACATATTGTTTCTGACAGAATTGGAAATATTAATGTTAAATTTGTAAAACAGTTGTAATTTGAAAGGGCTACTCATTTTAATTTGCTTTGAATTGACATTTTGAAGTTTATTAAAAGACTATACAATGCAATGCATGGGTTTACACTCACAAACAGTACAAACAAGCTTCTTTCACTGCTTTCTGCAGAGCTTAAATAGCTTAAGTTTTTCATTTGTTAACTGGTATTATTTCAAGTTCATTTGCTTTTTATCTTATCCTCTTTAGGCAATTTTTTTATCCAGGAAGATTTTCGATTTTCTCCACACAAGGGTTAAGTTGAGCAATTCCTTCATTGCCTAAGGCTTCATTAATCTGTAGGCCATGATCAACGTACACATTTGCTGTTTTTTAAACTTAAATGGAATGATAAATAATGAGACATTCTGCTTAGTACCATCCCTGTTTAAAATAGGATCCAGTGTACTGCCAAAACTGCAATTTCACTAAATGATGAAAATATAGTGCCATTTGATTATTTAGATTCTTTCTCCTAAATATGATTCCAATAATCAGTGAACAAAATAACTAATGCCTGCTATACTTACAAATTAGGATAGTCTGTGAAATAAGTGGAAAAACTGAATAAGCAAAATAATTTCTAATTAAAATTTGGGAATACTGCCACTCCTACCAAACTACATGGCATATAAATAGATTTTCATCTAGGCTCTCTTTCTAACCAAGAAAATTTTTAAGTCTGATGTTTTATCAGCATTAATCTGCAAGCAGCATAACATGGCAGCTTATTACATTGAAAACAGATTTTAAGATGGAATATATCACTTAGAAAAAAAAAAAAAAAAAAAAACAGAATGATATGATATCACTAACAGTTAAATAAACTCAAAAAAACTAATATGAACTTCTAAAAATTACACTATGGTTATACATTATTTTACTGTGGAATAACAGAGATAAATATAAATATTTTAACAGAGATAAACATGCTCATTAGAAAAATGAAGTTAATAAAGAAAAACACATTACAGCTAAAATTAAGAGCAAAAGATAGCTTCACATTTAACATGAACATATAACTAATTTGGTGTTATACAACCAAAAGTTTTCCAAATTAATTTTTTCACAAGTTTGATGATTGCTTAAGTTGATAGGTCAAACAAAAGTTTGACCTATCAACTTACGGTGTTAAACATGCACATGTAAGGAATTTCATGTAATGAAAGAATTAAAATCAAAACTACGTAAAATAATTGTGGCTACAACTGTAGATTCAATATAATATGCAGAATTTGCGTTAAATCTGTTTAACATCAATATGATGTAGAAAACATACAATAATGCTACACTGGCACTCAAAAGTTAAGCAACAAATGCAAAAATCAGCATATCTTTCTGATATTAATTGAAAATAATTAACAGAGTAAGATATTTTACACCAAAGAACTCTGTTGATTTCAAATCTGCAAACAATAGCTAAATGTGAATGATTGCTTAGTCAGCCACCTTTGGAATTCATTTGAAACAAACCAAAACATCTATAGAGCACCTATTCCTACACATCCTAGGACCACATCAACTGGGGAGAACCATTACTTTCTCTTAAATGCAAGGTGCCATAGAAACTATGTAGCATGCTTCAGATCTCTTTTCATCCATAGGAAGAGTGATATTCCAACAAAGTGTGTTCAAAAGGCTTACATGTAATCTTTATATCAGATAAACAGTTGTTTGTGTCCCTTTGATGTAAACCTAGAAAATGGCCAGATTGTGTTGGTCTCAACAACATAGCAACTGGACTCAAGGTCAATGTGCACTTTACCAAATAGTCTCCAAACTGATTTCTGACTACTGATTTAGAGGCAGATTGGAACCAGAATGCATCCTACTAACATCTGGGAGACAGTTCTGAAGGTAGTGAAGTGTTACTATGGGCAAGCATCACTCCCGATAGCTGTATATACCTTTGTGTCTTCCCAGGAGGGATTGTAACAGCTTTAAGGTATTGCAATGGGATTCTTGAACCTTATGTTTGTCTATTTCTCTCAGCAATGGATCCTGATTCTGTTTTAAAGGATGATAATGCTCACTCTCACAGACCTAATTTGATGGAGTGTTTCTATTTCTTTATGCTTTGCTTTGCTTTACTTTAATTGTTTACACAACATTAGCATCAAAGATAATTTTCACTCCTTAGTGAGACCTTTTTTTCAGATACACTTTATGTAGAAACAGCTCATGATGTACATGTCAGTTCACAATTACTTTTAACATTCCCTTATGTGTAATTTTGTTTTATTAATGAGCTTTATAAAACATTTTGATAAGATATATTTTAACCTATTACTCTATCAGCCAAAACATTTTTGAGCTATTCAATTTATTTTTTTAATTTTTGAACTATGAAAAGAAGTTGGAGTACTATGAATGGAGTCTAAAAACAAGTTATGGAGTCAGAAATCTGGAATGCATGTGAGAAAGGATAATTAAAGTCATAAGTATTAAAACTTTAAAAAATGCTTAAGTTATGTAAATAGTTTAATTTAAGGAAGCTTTTAACTGATAACTTGAGTCTTTATCAGCCTTGTGACAGATGGACAATAGTAGTGATTGCCAGATCTGTAAACTCGTATACATTAAACTTCTTATATAACTTAAGCATGTTTAAACTTTTAATGTGTATGACATTGCAGATCTGGTAACCACTGTCATCATCCATTCATCACAAGGCTGATGAAGACCAAAGTTATCAGTTGAAAGCTTCCTTAAAATAAAATTTTTTACATAACTTAAGTGTGTTTTAAAGTTTTAATACTTATTATTTACGGTTATACGCATATGTCCAAATTTTATCATGCTAATTAAAGTCATATATATGTGGATATTTTGAAGTTGTCACACATACTCTTGATCAGTTAATTATGTTAGTTTGAAAACTATTTATGAGTGGCAATGCATCTAAGCTCAAAATTGTGTGTACTAATAATGATGACCCATACCAACAGATAATATTGTCTGACACAATAATTTGCTGAAGGAAGGAACTGGGCTTAGTTGGCTGTGTTAGTTTTGACACGCTTGTGAGTCAGTTCAGCACTGTGTTAACACTAATCTATGCACACGAATGACATTACATAATACAGCAACTTGCAAAAGGAGAAGAATGAATTTGAAAACAAAACGTTTTTTGCAGTAGATAGAGAACTGAACTTTACCACAAGTGAGTACAGAAAGATGAAGGAAGATCAACTTACAAATAATAATGAACATCTTGAAGCATGCTGTATTTGTAAATATATATATATATTCATTAATTAAATTTGGATAACCTCATTAAAGTGTGAGTGCTGCTTCTCTTATTGCTTTCAAGTTCATTGATGTACAACTTAACTGAGCATTCACTTAATGAGAAGTCTGCAGTGAAAGACAGAAAAAAAAAAAAAAAAACTTAAGAGGTATGTTGAGTTTATTGTGGCATAACTTTGGTCCATCAGCATGTGAAGATGCCAAGTAATACTTCAGCTGGTTTCCCTGGACATTAAAATATGTTTGTTGGCTAAATTCTGCTGCTTTATGGTTGTCAATTTGGGAAGCCATGTAATTTACTAGTGACTGATAGATACAATTGTATGGCACATGGTCTTGATGTGGCCACAGAACATTTCAAATAACATAAATCTGGAAACAAACAAGACTGAGAGTAAATCAAATAGTCAACTTAGGCCATATTTCCAATAAATAGCAAACCAACTGTCTTATATCAGCAGTGTCCATTAGCAATTACACAACAATCAACATGCAGTTTAGCAGCAAACTATAGTAGCTCAAATTGTAATTCATTGTAATTGTCAAACACAGTCTGTCCATGTAAGTAGGAAGTCCTAAGTGCAAAAAATCATATAATGGATAATACGTGGCTATAAAAATAAATATATAGCTACTAATAATAGTAGCATAAATACTGTTCATCACTTGTTTATACAAATAGCATATTAAGCAGAGATCAATTGGTCCCCGGTAGTATCAACAAGGAGCAAATTACAAGTAGTAAAATATAAAGGACTTATCCTAACTTCAAAAGTAGGCTTATTTCAATTGCTGTCCAGTATCATCCATACAAGAACAATACGATTGGCTGATAAGCTACATAATCTGAAAACCAACGTATAATTAAACAACAGTCAAATAAACCTCAGTTATTTGGCTTGGCCAACTAGCAAGACGAATATGTCAGCGAGGCTCCCACAGATGGCGCTATGCATGAATTGCACGAGGTATAGAAATTCGCTCCTGATGCTCTGGTGTTCAAAAATTGCCTATCATTCGGGCACATCATATTACACCTGTAATTATTACGGAGGACTGAGCACCTCTGAACACTTTGATCCACTGATGAAGGCATAATATATGCTGAAACATTTATGGATACTCATAGCAAGAGTTGAATTAAGATGGGTCCTGTGGTTTTTATCTTTGTTGAATTTTACTACTCATGAGATTTTAAGTTCTTATTGCATTTGAAGTATGTTCTTTTACATTTGGTTTCACACCTTCACTTCATTTTTCCCTTTAATTTGTCATTCTTACCTACTGCTATGAAATTTAGCTTATCAACTAATTGTATTGTTCTTGTATGGCTGATACCGGACAGCAATTGAAATAAACCTACTTTTGAAGTTAGGGTAAGTCTTTTATATTTTACTACTTGTAATTTGCTCCTTGTTGATATTACCAAGGACTTATCCACCTCTGCTTAATAATGCTATTTGTATAAACACGTGATGAACAGTATTTCTGCTATTTTTATTAGTAGCTATATATTTATTTATATAGTCTGTCCACTATCAGTAACACAGTTGTCCAGTACTAATCAAACCAGGCTGTAATAAAGAGCAAACACAGGTACTGAAATCAAAATTTTAATACATGAAAACAGACAGGCAAACCATAAAGTAAAACAATTAAAAAAATACATGTAAAACATTAAAATAAAACAATAAATAATTCAAAAACTTATTTTAGTTTGACACTTGATAATTTTGTTTACATATGTAAAACAAGACAGTGCTGGGAATGTAGATTTAAAAGGGTATATGAAAACAGCAATTTCTGACCCACAAAGAATCAAAAACATGTTATATTTTCCGAAGTCACTGAAAGTGCCATTATTTACATTTGTACCTTAATATGAAATTTATCTACTCTTTATGATTTCTTAAAATCTGGAAGATTTTATGAAATCTTCATATTATTATAGACAACATATCTTTCCTATAATAATATGAACTGCACTCTTCACTCAACACACTTGATCTTATGATTGTCCATTGTCTGTCTAAATACCTACTAAGAACTTCATTCTGATCAAGTATGCAAGAGACAGGGAGATGCATACAGCATTTCCTAAATTAAGCAACATTCTACCCATATGTGAAACCAGTAATCATTACATATGGGACATTTAAAACTATGATAGGTTCAAGCACCAAAATAGCTACTAATACTTTATTTTTGGACAGGCTGGAAAAACATGGGTGCATTCAGTTAAAGATAATTATGGAAACCTGACTGACTGTGAAGTACTCTTAAGCAAAATATTTGTCTTTTAGACTATTAACATAAATTTGTTGAGCACAACACAAATGCAGTAAAATATTAAATATATCCACAGTCCTAAGTTGAAAGAAATCACTACAAATTTTTAATCTGAATTTTTAAGAAACTGCTAGTTAGTTTTGAAGAGGGGGGGAGGGGTGTATAACCATGATGATTTATTAAGTAAATGTTTTAGAAGCATTATTGCATCCATTTACTTCCAACCATTCCAACAAATAAAGTTACTCGATAAGAGTTTTGTACACAATAAAAGGCAACTGACTGCCATTTTTTCACAAAATGTTCAATGATGAAAAGCTCTTCATACACCAACTCTTCTCCATCCCAAATATAATGTAGAAAACATATATATTAAGAAGAGAGAATTTGTGAAATTTGCATTCAGTTTCATGTGTGGTCTTGGACAGGACTTATTATATAACGAATGCCAATTTTACTTAACAAGCTGCTTTTCATTTATAACACTTACATAAATGAGAACTGCCCAAGTACATATGCACATAGTAACAATAATAAAACAAATGCAAATGATGCTTGGAGCACATTACATGGATAACTACTAGTATTAAATTTCAAAACATATAAAATCTTTGGTACAGAACAAAAAACAAATCAAAGATCATTAAGTCACATATCAAAATGCATGACAAACACAAATATGCTTTTACAGCAACAGACTAGCTATTCACACAACTTTTAATAATGTTTTATATATTGAGAGTACTGTACAGGTATATAATAATCTGCATAAATATAGTTATATGTACATATTTTTTTTTTTCACATTTACAAGACAGAAAACAAGCTCAATACAGACATATAAACTCAGGTAAATAATTCATAATGCTAGTAAAAACTACATTTCAGGTAAACAGGATAACATTAAAATTATTCCTTTCATGACTCAGTAACAATATTTGTACAGGAAAAAATGCAGTGATCTGACACTATGTACATTACTTTTAAATTAAGATGAAACTGATTATTTGAATTTTTTAAGTCCATGTGATGTTCATTAATATTTGCAATAATTTTAGTACAAGATTCTGTGGGACATCACATGTGTGTTAACTATCAACAGTAAAAAGTAAGAATAATGGAAAGCAACTCTGTACATCATAACATCACATGAGGATTGTGTCTTATCAGTCCCCACCCCCTTTTGTCGAAATTTGTACACAGCTGCAAAAAAGAAATTATTACACACACACACACACATATATATATATATATATATATATATATATCATGATTATCAACAGGTCAGTAATCTTTATCAGAATATGAATTCTTCACACAGTTTTTAAAAAACTTCAATACTATGCTGTTCCATGTGTGAGGCAACCAAATAAATCTTTTAACAAATACATGAAGTATAAATTTTTTTATTAATTATGAAATCTCCCAGATGGAAGGAGAGAGAAACACTACTGCACCAATTTCCAATATAGAATAGTGCAAAAATAATTTATTAGCCATTTGTATCACTTTTAAACTGCAAAATTCTTCAAGTAATGAATCTACAAAGATGCCTTCATCATGTATTTTTCACTTTTCAAGTCAACGATAATTTAAAAAAAAATTCATTGGATTTTTCAAGTCAAATTTTAAAAATAAATTACAATCTCTGTATATTCATAAAGTTATTATTTAATGCTCTTCTGTAATTACTATATTGACAAATATACGTTTTATTACACCTTCCACAAATTTTACTGAACTTGTGTCAATGACATGCAACAGACATAAGTACTGTAAAACGTATACACACTGTACTAATGTTCAGTGTAATTTTGAAGTTGTAAAAAATTTTCCACCATTTATTTATTTATTTTGGCACATGTTAAGTCAGAAAAATTCAGAGTATATATTTATGAAATAATCCAATCAATGACAAAACTTGTTAGCTAAAGGTGCTGGAATAACATAACTTAATTTTAGGGAGAAGTGAACAAAATGTTTCTATGTAAATAACAAAACTTTACAATAAATATATTTTTATATGTCACTCTTTAATGTAGTGATTCGAATAGACAAGATGTTTTCATATTAGAAAAATCTACTATAAGCACACATTGGGGAAAAGTTTTTACTTAGCTTCAAGTAATGACTTTGGCACAAATGATGTTTTTTTTTTTTTTTTTTTTTTTACATAGCTGTAACAAAACAGGTGCTAAAACAGACCTTTCTCATAAGCAACATTTAAATGAGGTTTTCTTTAAAATTTAATGTACTGAGTTCTTACTTTAAAATTTAAATCACTAAGTCATCAATAAAAATATCATTGACTACACTTATGTGTTACTTATTTAATTTGCTTAAAAGCAAAGCATTTCTGTATGTTTTTGTTATTTCCAAAGCAGTTTAATCTTAAATTTACTTTTTAGGCCTAAAAATGACTATTAAAAGCCTATTTTCACTAGATTAAGCTTGAAAGCCAGAAACATCACACACACACACACACACACACACACACACACACACACACACACACACACAGTGAATAAAAGGCACATATGGAAATGTTTGACTTTCAAGAAATTAAAGTATGCAGTGCCACCTCTTCAAAGTAAACAATGAGTTTCTATGAGAATGCCAACATTGCAAATAATAAAAATTAATCAATGCCTACCAAGAAAAGGAGGTAATGCAAGTGCATTTCAATTAAGTTAAACTCATTTTACACATACTCAATTTTGTAAAATAATTATTGACAAGTTTATTTAGTCTAACTCTCTGAATTTCAATATTTGTTTCTTGCATACAGGACCTTGGGTATTTAATATGAACTTGTCATCCCACTTTTGAAAGGTTAGTGATTCTGGCTACAAAAGTTCAAGTCCTCTATGCATGCAGAGACAAGTCCAGTATTTGCACTACAGACATTTAAAGGTTGACAAACAATGAGAACAGCACAGTATTTTTCAAAATTAACTTAAGAATAGAGGTTGTAAGCTGCAGTGTATTAAAAAATACTTTATCATGAGCACAATGGGATTATTTTATTGCATTTGACATTCAACGTATATATACAGGTACAATCTATAAAGTATAATAGTATCCACTACACAGACACACGTTTATACTAGACATTACTTACATTGCTAATGATCTCGTTGTAGCTATGTATTTATTTGATGCAAAAGTTCAGCTCACTAACTGTTTTGAGTTGACTGAGATGTTACAATAATTAACTGCAATTAAATTCCGTGATAATACATGATTATCTAAGTATGTGATCAAATCAAATTAAAATATACTGAAATATTGCAAGAATAATTCATACAGTACAGGAATGGGCAAAAATGATGTGGTATCACTTTGGTTAAATGAGCTCGTATAGCTGTTTCATTTCCTTTGCCGCACATCCTGATCCTTTGCTTTCTGGTCCTTAGGACGTTTGCTGAGAAAAATAATTAAATACAAATGTTATTATTTCACTTTATTTAGTCAATTGTTCAAATTTTCAGACATTTAAAACTTATATACTTTTCATTCTCCAAGTTTTTTAATTCTTTGCAGATGCTCCTCACACTTGCAATCTAAGGTGTGAGCAAACATACACGTAAAATCTGTGCAGAACTATTTGTATTGAAACCAAAAATTCCATTTATCAAAACATTAATCTGATGATATACTATAATTATAAAATTTTCAACTGAATGATAGTCTGTTCAGAAATTCTGTTTAGCTTTAATACCAGATGTTATTGAAGCTTTTTACTTCTTTTGGGTGAAACAAGATACCAGCTATACCAGCTTGAATCTTCAAAATGAGTATAAAAATTCAGTATTATTAAAGTAAAAATGTGATGATTTTTCAACTCTTTAGTGTGCTTTATGCAAATGCCTAGTTAAAATCTTTCAAAAGTTTTATGCTATTAAAATATTTATTTCATTATTTACAACCTTAGACTTCTAGAAGTACTTTATGTTTGTTCGCTTCTAACCTCCCTTTCAGAGATGGCACATGAAGAAGAAATATAATTTTTAAGGAACATGTAAGGAAACATTTTCTGCTGTAGTATTAATGAATAAGCTGATGTATTAATTAGCATGGAATTTATTCAGCTGGGCTCTATGTGGGTGTTGGGTGGGTACATATCTTGTGGACAGATGGTGTCTATTGGTGGTGCGACTGGTGACACAGGGGATAGGTAGCTTTTGGGAGCCATGTGTTCAGTAATGACCAAATACTGTATACACAAAGCTATCACTTTTGACTTGGAGGGGAGTGCGAGATCAGCTGAGAGTGCAATAAACAACTCTTACAAAATCAATATTCCAGGTTTGGATGAATTTGTGTTCAGTGTGAGAAACAGAATTGGGTTGATTTCCAGCATGCAAATATTTTGATTTTTAGGCCATACTTGCTCAGACATGAGATTTTGCAAACGCAGTTTCCACGATTATATATGGTTTATTAGTGTCTAACTTACACTTAGTGTGAAGATATGAATGATATATAAAGATTCTTTTGAATTTTTAAACTGAAATTTACATAACATAATTGAAATATTGTACTCATTTTCATGTGACAGATCATCGTAATTTAGATTACACTTTTGGCGTTTCATCAATGTTTTATTTCATAGTCTTTTTCAATAAAAATATTCTAAAAGTTTTGCAAGATATTTCCAGAACAAGCAATCCAAAAACCGGGTGTTTCACTGGGTAGTGACAAAAGAGAGACAATAAAGTTAACTTACTTTATTGGAAGAGGAACAAGACGTTTACAGGAGTAAGAGTAGGCAAAAGGTAATCAAGGGATGACATTCCACATGATGACCATCCGCTGTCACGACGTGGCGAATACGTGCTTCAAAGTGCTGCAATACTGATTGGGAAGATGTTCGACGGGATCAGTGCAATTTCCTGTTGGATGGCACATCGGAGGTCAGGCAGTGTTTGCACGTTGTCCTGGTAGACCCGATCTTTCAGATAGCCCCACAAGAAGAAGTTGAGCAGCGTTACATCGAGGCTGTACGGAGTCTAAGAGAGACCGGCTGAAAAACGTTAGGGGAATTGTCTGGCGAGGACCCCAATACTCCTGGTGAAGCAGCGATGGGCCATACTGCTGGTGAAGCAAATCAAGAACAGCATTTGTGGAGTGTGGCGGTGCTCCGTCCTGTTGAAACGTGTGGTTGTGAATCCAGTTTTTCTGTACTGCAGCGGGGAAAAATGATTCTTCAAAAGGTCACTGTAGATGGCAGCGGTAATGTGGACTCCAGTAAAAATGGCCCAATGAGGCCATCACCACTCATTGCACACTAAACGGTTAGTTTCAGCGGATGGAAAGGCTTCTCAACACAAACTGCTGGCTTCTCGCTTCCCCAAATGCGGTAATTTTGCCGGTTAACATAGCCATCCAAACAAAAGTATGCCTAATCGCTGAAGACAATGCTCTTCACATCAAAGTTGTGCTCATCGATCAGTGAACACGCCATTCGCAAACTCATAACGATGCTGGACGGCTGTTGTGCTCAAAGGCTGATGCACCTGGATTTTGTAGGGAAACATGTCCAAATCCGACGTCACAATGCGTCATGCGGATGCTGGGCTAACGTCTAGTTGCTGCACAATTAAGTCTTTGTGCTGACGTACCAGCTTCTTCATGCAAGAGTTCTCATGCGGCTTCGATGTTTTCCGCCGTCCGCTGTTCTCTTCGTCACCAATGCTTGTCACGTCATCTGTGACACTGCCGGTTCGTTCGAATTTCGCTACCAATTTTGTCAGGTACGCATGGAATGGCTTATGATGATTCTTAAACACTGTACCCCACTTTCATAACACCTTTGTGGGATTTCCGCTCTCCGCATACCAATTTTTCACCAAGAAAACTCTTTCTTCCATGGTGTATTGCTGCATGTCCGAAATCGCGTGTCCACCGTCCCACTACTCCTAATGAATGCCTGTCGCCTGCTGGTTGACGTCTCGGATTTACAGCGCCATCTCGTTATTCTTTAACGATTTATTCCACAGGAAAGTTGTCACTACCCAGTGAAACACCTGGTACTTATTTAAAATATAGTGAAACCACAGGTCTGTTAAACCTGTAACCTACAACAAGTAACCCCATACAGGCTTCAGCAAACTTAATGCAGAATGGAGAATGTTGAAAACAATGTTTGGTGCACCTAATAAGGAACTTAACAGTATAAAAACTAAAGTAGCAAAACTGTCACTGAAAATGTAACCAGGTGTAATTTCTACAAAACTTTTCTGTATATTATGCTATACTCATTTTGAAACAAATTCATTTCTACTTATTATAAAACACAAAAATATATAGGTACAAAACCGATAATTATATGTACTGTAAATGTGTCATTACTCTTTAAATACTTCCATATGCTACAATCAATATATATATATACTAAATACTGTGTATGTTTAAACATTTTAAAATAATCCTTACATTGGAAATTTAAGGATAAGGAAATATTTCAAACTTTTTCAAAGGGGAACAAAGGGGACTATTATTTCTCAAACAAATATTTGTGGTAGCAAGGATTTGTGCAACATTTTATTTAGAGAAGGAATTTTCCACATAATACATGCTTATATTGATGGTCTGGCTATGTTTTAAATTCATATTCACCAGCAAGCAAAAATGCACAAAAATTCCCAAATGAAACAAAAAAGAGTAATGGGGAAACCCTAAATATGTCACATATCCAGGCGATTTAACACGTTCGCTGCCACCATACTATATCAGTGGCAAGCACGCGGTGCCGGTATGAAACCCGTGCAAATCTCCCACGACGCCACAAGGCGTTACGCTGCACCACGATTGAGCTTTAATGTGTTTGGGCCAACCAGCCGTGTGTTCGCATCTCATAGCTGTGCATGACTTAGCAATTCTAAAATACGAGAAAATTTATCCATAATTGATATTTGTAATTATAATTCTGCCAGCAATTAAATATTATTCAGATACTGAAGTAGACATTTACTGGATACACATTTCAAACATTGTTGCACATAAAACAAGAGAAATAATGCTTACAAACGCCAAAGAATTTTATAAATAGTGCTATGATGCATAACTAGATAAATAGAAAATCCATAATTTTGATTTGGGTAGGGTAAAAAATCCCCCCCCCCCACACACACACACACAAACATGCAGTTCGACTTGGAACATACTTTTTTTAGCAAAATAGGAAGACAAATTATTTATTCCTTATCTACCTACGATGATATAATTCGAAGCATGGCTGAAAGCACAGCGTAGGATTTTCTGGGCACTGGGCACAGTAATAGTGTCCCTGCGAATCCCTTTGGCAGAGCACATTTTGCATCGTCTCCTCAAAAAACGCCCCTTTTTGTTTTGTTTTGATTTTGACTGGAAAATGGCCACATACTTTTAATGATTTAGATATCTTTGCTCGGGAAGTTGATGGCTCTTGATTCAAATGTTGACGTACAATGTATAGCCTAAAATCGTAGAGGCTTATAATTTTCCCTGAGAATTTATTATACAAGTTGTGAGAAGTGATTATCATCATATGAAATATATGTATTCCTAGCTTCTTGTACCATCTTATGGTTTTCCTTTCACAAGGATAGTACGCTAGCATTCGATCTTGACGATCTACCCCTGACGAATTTATTATAGTTGAAAAATAGCACTATTCAGTCTATGGTTTTTCTTTTATCTGTCCCCTTTTATTTACAGTTTGAACTAAATCGTCCTCAAACTACGTGGTAATGAAGAGAACATCCATTTTATCTTTCCATTTGCCCACTGCAACAGCATTAGAATATTGGAATTTCTGTTCCCCCTTCAAAAGTTTAGCTTTCGTGACATCCTTAGGAAGATCTTGTGGGTCTGCACGGAGAGTTCCAGTGCAATAAGAGCCATTGTTCAACAACTTCAATGCAAGATTGTAACTATTGGGTTGTCGGAAAAGTCATAACGTATTTTAGCCATGTTTTGCAAAGGTCATTTTGTTGATAGAAAGAACAAAGATCAATGAATGATATAATGCCTGTTTTGTTTGATAACCTTTTGCCATCTTTCAGTGAGCAACAAAATGCCTCATTCAGAGAAGGGCCTGTCTTTCGTGGCGAAAAACTGTACAAGGTGCTGATTTACAGCCTCATCTGAATTGAACGTTATACCAAGCAAAGGCTGTTGAAGAGAGTGAAACAAGTGGAAGTTTGACGGCGCAAGGTCAGGCGAGTATGCTGGGTGTGGCAACACATCCCACCCAAGCTCAAATAATTTTTGGCGGGTGATAAAACTTGTGTGTGGTCTCGCGTTGTCATGATGGAACACAACACCTTTACGATGAATGAGCTCTGGACGTTTCTGGATGATGGATTCGTTCAAACTGTCCAGTTGCTGACAGTACACATTTGAACTGATTGTTTGGTTTCGTGGTAGGAGCTCGAAAAACACAACACCTTTAAAATCCCACCACACTGAGACCAGAACCTTCCGCTGATGAATGTCTGCTTTGGATGTCATTTGAGGTGAAGCAGCACGTCGGGACCAAGACCGTTTGCGCAGCACATTGTTGTACACAATCCACTTTTCATCACCAGTTATCAGTCACTTAAAAAAAGGATCGTTTTCCTCACGTTTAATGAGAATATTGCAGATGTTTATATGCGGAGTCAATTGAGTTTCTTTGAGTTCATGAGGAACCCACACATCGAGCTTGTTTACGTATCCCAGCTTCTTCAGGTGGTCGTGAATGCTTGAATGATGTATGTGCAGTGTATCTGCAATCTCTCGAGTCATGTAACGTGGGTTTGACTCGATCAATGCCTTGATTTGGTCGCCATCAACCTCGGTTGGCCTCCCGGATCGAGGAGCATCGTTGAGGTCAAAATCACCAGCACGGAATTTTGCGAACCACAGCTGGCACTGACATACTTGTAGAGCATTATCACCGCACACTTTACGCAACTTTTCACAAGCTTGGCGCGCATTCTTCACTTTACAGAAATCAGTAAAATATGGCGAAAATGCACAGTTTAGTCTTCCATCTTCAAGTTGATGTCAAATCTCCGCAAATCAACCAAATCACTCACTATTCCTTTTAGACTGCAGCTAGAACTGGCACCTGTCGAATGCCATAGTAATAACAGAGCTGCGCATGCCTGTAGTACTTCAAGAACCACCCAACCGCCATCGGGTGCCAAAATACACTGGCGTGCAAAAATTAAGGACGAGACAGTTTTTCAAATGTAACGTCGTGCAGAAGTGCTTCACACCGACTCAAATCACACCATAAGATCCCCAAGATGTAAGAATATGGGACAAGTGAGCAAAACCGTCCACACAAGGAATCCAAAGGATACAAAGGCACTTTATTGAAAAGGTAGTTTCGAGCACAACTGGACAGAAGACAGAAATGTCCATGTGACAGGCGGATGCCAAGAAAAATCCAGTCTTTAGTAGGGGATATGATCACCCCTGACTGCGTTGCAGGATTTACGTCTGTCCATGCTGAGGAAGTGGTTGTCAAGGAGCTGTTGAGGCATCGCGGCCCATTCCTCTTGTAGCGCCAATCGCAGCTGCGGAATCGTTGCTGGTGGCGTGCTGCAAAGCGTCTCCCAAGAAGGTACCACACGTGTTCGATTGGATTTAGGTCCGGGGACCTTGCAGGCCAATCCATGCGTTGAATATCTTCACTCTCCAACAGCTCTGTGAAAGCCACTATACGATGAGGTGTAGCGTTGTCGTCCATGAAGAGGAACTCAGGACCCACAGCACCTCTAAACAGATGCACGTGAGGCAGGAGAACCTCAATACAATAGCGGACACCAGTAACTGAACCTCCTTGGAAGATGTAGAGGTCAGTACGGCTACCAAGCATGATACTGCCCCAAACGAGAACTCCGCCACCTCCAAACCGGTCCCTTACGATGATGTTGGAGGTGTGATTGCATTATCCCTGCTCTCTCAATCGCTCGTCAGACTAAATCGGATCTCATCCCTAAAGAGAACTCGACCCCATTGCTGATGTGTCCCGTTCTTGTGTTCCTGGCACCACAGAAACCACCATTTCCGATGAGCAGGCGTTAATGGCACACACCATACTGGTTGTCTTGCAAATAGACCACCATTGTGCAGCCTCCTGGCCACGGTAAAACACGATAACGGACGTCCAGTTGTCTGTTGCATGTGCCTTGCGATTTCTCCCGCTGTCTCTTCTCGCCTGTAGGACAATATACCGGTAGTCCGCCGCCGTGGTTGCTTGTGAACGACCACCGCTAAACTCTCGGACAGCTGTTCCTGTCGTTTAAAATGCTCTCCAAGCTCGTGAAACGATGCTGTGAGCGATTCCGTACTCCTCGGCCACACTAGTCACACTTCGAATTTCTTCCAACTTCCCAATTATGCAACCTCGGGTAAAGTCACCCAGATGTCGTCTACTGGATTGCCTGTTGGCCATATCACACGGTGGCAGCAACTCGACGTCGTTCAAACCGATGTACACCGTGCGATAGCTTTCACCAAATTGCTGAGCGTATACTGCCTGTGTGCTTTATACCCTTCCGACACTCCCCCCCCCCCCCACGTCATGCTGCATATATGCGCCTGCCCTACCGTACCGGACCCTAGTGTATCTCCTGAGTGGTCTTTTTGTCCGTTCTGCCTGCTCGTTCCGCTGTTATGCTAATTTCTCCTCTTTGTCCTTAATCTTTGCACACCAGTGTACGTCATGACTTTTTCGACAACCCAATATTATAAAAATTAGCCATATAAATAGCATGACCAACATTTAACTTCCCTTCCCTGCCATCAATTTTAAAACTACATTAGCAGCATGACCTCCCCCCCCCCCAGAGTGTCCAGTTGCCCGTATAAACCAAAGCTTTTAGAATCATACCATTTGGTTCCGTTAGCATATAAAGTTTCACCCCATATTTATGACGTTTTCCTTTCATGTACTATTTGAAAAACAAACGACCTCTCCATAAAACCATTGATTCATCAATTGTAAGTTCTTTTCCAGGGTAGTATATGCTCTCTATGGTATCATTGGATGCACAATTGACTTAGGTCGCAGTGCTGGGTCATTGTTACAATGTTATGCGGTGCCCCCCCCATTGTTACAATGGTATCATTAAATAAATCCAGTAAAGGTATTATTTTTGCAGGGCTGTTGGTTGTAATCGCTTCACCAAGTTGAGGATTTCTTGCAAAATGAAGGCACCGCATGATCAGAAGGAAACGATTCCTGATCATATTTGAAGAAAAGCAGTCCATTTTGAATAATGAATCTGTTTTCCAGTAATCTTGGAGATGGGGCATTTGTACAATGCCCATATGAAACAGAAGGCCAGAAAAACTTTCATCTCATCTACCGACACATCTTTCCATTCATTTATTTGTGAACCTTCAGTAACTCCCGAGATAGCATATGCATTACTTTCCCTAACTAATAGATCGTAAAATTCCTCATTTGCAAAAAGATTAAAAAAATCGATTGGCTCAGAACCTATCATATTAATTTTCAGTCCTGGTACACCAGTGAATGGAATTCTTCTCATGATGTTGGGATCATCACACCAATGTGTAGCCAAAATCTGTTGAGGCGGAGTATGAGAAAGAAAGCAGCATTCTTCATTCTCACTTTCACTGCTGGTTGTACTACAGCTAATAAAAGAATAAGTTTCCGTACTTGATGACAGATTATTGGCATCATCTCCTGCTTTCACTGAAGAACGTGCCTGCCGAGGAACTTTTGGTTGAGAAGGACCGGCGATAGCACGTCTGAATATATCCATTGTTTCCGCAAAACTAAGTATTGAAGTGAATATGGTTTTCTTTGAAATCCCATTAGCCTCCTCAATAAGCCTCCCTGTGACGTACAAACTCTTAAGTAGCAAATGCTTTTTATTGCCACTCAAGCATTTATTTATTGATAATTCCCTTCACCCTAAAACCAGTGACGTTCAAAGGAAAATAAACATTGCAGTGAAAAGCATGCGCTGTGTTGTCTATGGGAAGTCAACTTACTTTTCCTTCCCTAAACCATGTAGGAAAAAAACCGCTATCCCAAAACTGCGGTCACTTTTAGACAGTTGGAGACTCATTTTCAGTGTCAGTAACAAAATAGATAACTCTCTTCAAGTGCCAAAGGTTTTAGGAGCGAAATATGAAGCCATGATTAAGAAACCGCTCGGTGGCGGCACCTGGGCTAAGCATTGTATGACGCCGTTTGGCGTCGTGCGGCAGTGGAAGTGTTAAGTGGCATTCATTATGAAAGTGATGACTGGTTAGCTTAAAAAATATTAAGAAAAAACTTAACTTTCTCAAGTGCAATCTGATTTTTTGGCAGTTTTTTACATACAGCATTCATTAACAAATCTCAGTGAAGGCCAAAATATGCCACAACTAAAAACGTGGTTTTGTAAATATCTTTCATACTTTCCTAATCTATTGTTTCTAAACAAGTGGTTCATGTAAACTTTGCTGGTTCATTTTAATGCACATATTTTCCCACTTAGTACTTTTGTGCATGTAAATATTAAAGCCTATATGCATGAAAATGTTTCACTGTAATTATTTGTGTAATTAATGATGTATAATAAAGGTATAAATGGTATATTGGGTCATTGCATAATTATTGGCTGATGTCGGCAAGACAAATTTCACATAGCCGGTTACAAGTGATGCCTCGTAGGAGGAACTACCAAACACCCCTGCAAAGTGAATCGGTTCAGTCCACATGTATAAAACAGCATTTCAGAAAGATCTCAGCAGTTGGGGATGTGATGGAGCAATGCGACGTGAGATTAGTGATTTTGTATGAATTCAAACTTTGCCGGAATGTGTCCGAAATGGTCGCAAATGTCAATAGAGTGTGGGGTGTCAGCACGAGTGACAGAACTTTCCGTAGACTGTTTTTTAAGTTCCGTGATGGTGATGTTGCCATCAACCATAAGCCAGGAGCCGGTTGTGTGTAGCATGGTACAGTTAAGGCAGAAAGTGGAAGAAAAACCAACGTCTACAGTACGTGAGCTCAGTGATGAACTTGTCGTATCATAAGCGACAGTTTCCAGACACCTGGCAGCTATGGGCAAGGTTAAAAAATGGATACCTGGGTTCCACACAAACTCACCGAACAGCAGCAGATACGGCGCCTGGAAACACGCATTGCCTTATAAAAACATGAGGCTAGCGCTCCTTTTCTGCATCGGATCCTTACGTTTGATGCAAAAATGGGTGCTTCATGACAACAGGAAGTGAACAGCGCAGTGACTTGATAAAGGAGAACCACCCAAACACATGTCCAAACCCCAGTTACACACACACACAGAAGGTTCTGATCTCTGTGTGGTGGACTGCCAAGACTGTGGTTCATTATGAGTATTTGCCGCGAGTCAAACAATCACAATGAACGTGAACTGCTGTCAGCTGGACAAATGTCACCAGAAATTATGCAACAAACAACCATCGCTCGTTCATTGTTTGGGTCCCATACTGCTTCAGGATGGCGCACGACCACATGTGTCTGTTGGAAGTATGCGAAAAATCAACGCCTAGGGGAACGAGGTCCTCTCTCATCCTGCTCATTCACCTAACTTGGCCCCTCAGACTTTCACCATTTGGACCACTTCTTGAGGGGCAAACGGTTCGCTAACAAGGATGCTGTGATTCATGCCGTTAGTGATTTCTTGGACCACTGTGATGCCAGTTTCTGTCACCGTGGCATTTTTACACTGAAAACACGTTGGGCACAGTGTATTGCTGCCGAGAGCAGATATTTTTCGGAATAAAATGTATTGTATTGTCTGTTACTGCTGTTTGTTTCTTTGTGTCCAAATCAGCCAATAATTATGAAATGACTTAATAAATGTGCAAAGTTCAGTAAAGCTTCATTTCCAAGCACATTTTCTCCAACTCCTCTTCTATATTTTTTTATGTCTAATAATATTTTTTCTTTGGCACTTTTACAAAGAGAATTCACTTTGGCTATGAAAGTCAATTGACTCATTTTTTCTGCTTTGTCAGAATATGAACTGGGTGATTTCAGCAGATTTGATATTCCTCCTCCAGGCTCTTTTTTTAGCCTCTCTATGTGATCCAGCAATGACTTTTTTTTTATTTCTTCCAGATTTCTCTACCTCCTCTTTTCATCAGGGTACATATGGTATTTCTGGTAAGTACCAGCAGCAGACATCAGAAGTTCGTTTTTTATGCCTCCAACTGATTTTATGTAATCATTCATAATATATTTTTCTACAATTGTCTGGTGATGAAGATTTAAAACTATGATATGCTTATTTTATGAAAAACCATTCTCAACTGTTGCTTGTCAATGTGAAACAATAAAATCTTTATAACAGACCACAAATTTTGGAAATCAGACTTTGTTGCAATCAAACTGTGAAATTATGCATCTGCGTGATCAGATTTAGCATCAAAATTGAGAACAAGAGCTGCTTCACTGATTATGTAATTAGATTCACCTATACCTGCATAACAATCTGACTCTTTAACTTTGCATGTGGCGTGGCATGGTTAATAACTGCATATACATTCCATTCGAGATAAGATGGGTTCTTAACCATACTTATTATATATCAATACATACTATATACAAGAAGAACTCAAACATCCAACCTCCTAACTGCTACCTACTGGCCTTTTGTGTCAACACTAGTCTATCTCATATATAACTGGTCACGGTTATATCTTTCAGTCTCTCAGAGCGAGTAGTGGGGTCATCACGATGATGTCACACCACAGCATGCATTTGTGAGAATCAGTAAAATATCATTGAAATTTTTTGCATTAGCAGCCCTGTTTTAAATTCCAGGAATCTATACAGGCCAAATTCTGAACCAATGAAAATTTCAAAGGTGATTTTTCGGTTAGTTTTCTGTTCAACCTGATCAAAACATTTTACAGTTCATGTAAAACTGTAAAACTCCATCATTTGCCTGCTAGTTACAGATTTTTTCTACTTCAAATCTCTAATGATATTCTGCATCACCAAGCGTATACTAATGTTATTTATATCCTTGTGACATATTTTATTTTCAACATCCAGTGCTAGTAGTTGCACAGGGTTTGTGATAGTATCTAAATGGTCATCCTTGATAAAACATCTGAAAACTCATTTTAAAACATTTTCTAAATTGTCACTAAGGAATGACATGATCGGTTTATCCTTTTGGTATGAGACTAACAATGGTTCAATATCCTTCGCTAAGCTGATACAAAAATTGCATTATGCAACAAAAAGTTGCGCAATGTTTCAAATGACTTATTTGCAGGATCTGGCCCTTTTTTTTTTGTACACTGTTCATATGTTTCTTTAGAAAGGGTAAAACTTCTAATGCTCTCTGGCAGACAGCATCATTTTTGCCCTATCTCGATTCCTGCAAAAATTTAAAGGAACATTTCTTACAGCCAGTGATATTAATAAAATCTTCTCATCTGGCAGGAGCATCTTTCAGGAAGCAATAAAACGAGGTCAAAAAACGTTCCACTTCGGAAAAAAATAAACATGAGTTTCGGAAAGCATGGTACATTTACATGCAACTTACAGCTTGGAAAACATTAAGCAATGCAGAGTGTTTCTCTCACTTCACAAGTGGTGCATTATTGTGTTAAAAACTTTCAAATGGACATTAAGTATGTCCATTGCTAATTGATGCAAAATACCTGTAGACCAAGAACTAGACATTTTTCAAAAAAAAATTCATATATAAAATATCAGCTGTTGAATGGTCCACAAAGTCAGAACAAAAATATTCAGCACATAACAAGATTTCTTCCCAAAATTGGATATCACAATCCAGTTGCTTATGCTTTGTATGTTTATTCAAAGACACATCAAATAACAAAAATATATGCATTTGCATGTTCCACTCTGTTTTTAATTAGAAGAAAAATAGGGTGCGAGGCGAAACATAGACAGGTTGGTAGGCAGATTTCCTTCCCCTGCAAGAAAATTTTCCAGCGATCACATTATCTGGAAACATTAATTTGAAAATATCTTTAACATTTTCATGATTTAAATGAAAAATTGCTCACAAAGCCTTTAGCACCCATGTAATTTCCACTTTTAAAACTGCTTCTGAAGAACATGATCTTTCAATTGTAACTGGAGTTCCACTGCTACTAGATGTTAATGATACTTTAGGACTGAACTGCTATTGAGTTGGGGGTGTAAAAAAAAAGTATTTGTATGGTCAGCACTCTTTTTAGAATGCAAATGCACAAGACTTTGATGTTTTATAGTAGTTATGTGACTTTTGAGAGCTGCTTCACCCATGTTGGATATATCGAATCTGTGATTAAAAATCTTATATTATGCTCTAAATTTAATCACACTGCTCGACTAAACCAGGAAGAATTTATTGGAGTGCCATATATATTGGTGGGTATGTGCCAACAGTTGGTTTATGAAAATGATTACAGGTGAAAACCAATTGCGTGACAGGTGAGGGAGATAAAAGGGTAAAGTGGCTCGTCGTAGCTAAGTTTGGTCATCCTCACCTGGAGCCTGTACCACAGTGATCTTAGTGGCAAAAGCATGTGTAAAGAGTGAGAATGCCTGGAAAATATAATTGGGAATCCTACTATCATATGGTCACCTTTATCAGAAGATTCATCATTGGGCTAGGTGCAGCTGGTTGATCCCTACATAGCATCATGGTGGAAACACATTGGGATACAACAACTGTCATACACATGTGGCAACAATAGTTGGAAGAAGGTAATGTATTTCACTGTAGTGGGACTGGTGCATGTAGGCAGACATCCAAACGTCTTGATTGCAGCATTCAACAGGAAGCCATAGCAGCCTTACAATCAACAGAAAACGACATTTGACAAGGTGTACTAGCTGCTGTGGACATCCCCTTATTGACATGGACTGTTAATTACTGATTGGCTGAGACAGGTTTGCACTCTTGCCAGCCATTGTTATGACTGCCACTCACAAAAGCACATCATTGCTCAAGGTTGCAGTGGCGACATACCAGACAAGCGTGGTGAGATGAATGGAACCATGTCATATTTGCCAACAAGCCTTGCTTCTGCCTCAGCACTGATGATCACTGATTGACAGTCTGGAGATAAAGGTCACTAGGATGATCTTGCTGCTATTTGTAAGTACCATATGGCTTCTCAGCCTATTGTCATGGTTTGGGTATTATCAGTTTTAACAGCTGTTCATTGCTCATACGTATAGTGGGTACAATGATACCATAATGATACGTAGTGCTGCAGTCCGTTTTGTTGCAATACCTCTGTGGTATCCCCTGATGCCCAGTTTCAACAAGATAATGTCCACCCGTGCACTGCCAACACAACAGATGCCTACAAGGTGTCCAGGTGCTGCCCTGGGCATTGTGATCCCCAGATTTTTTGCCAATAGAGTATGTGTGAGACATCATTGAAAGACAACTTAATGCCTGTGCATGCCCTCCTCTCAATGTTGATGAACAGTTGATGCAGATCAATGATGCATGATCAGCTATACCTCAGGACACCATCCGAGGACTTTTTCCACTCGATGCCAAGCTGTGTTGCCGTATATACAGCCCAGCATGGCAGTCATACAACCTACTGACTCAGGCCACATTATACATCTCGTCCACTGAATTTATGTAATCTCCCTGAAATGAAATCACTTCTTCCCCACCTATTTGTCAACATGCATGGTCAGTTTTGTCCCATTTTATCCATTCTTTCATGGTGTGGTGTTTCTACGTTGAGCAGTGTACATCTCAGGATAGCCAATCCTTGTAGACGTTTTAAACAAGTCAACCTTTGTTAAATGCACTCTTTCTTTTTTACATGGTTAATTTAAGTATACAAAGCAAATATTGCAATTAAAATATTAACACTGCAATCATCAGCAAAAACAAACCACAGAGAGCACTAAATAATTGATCAAAATGCATTTACGTGATGAATGAACAAAACTTCGTCACCCACTGAATGATGACCAAAGATTGCTTTTATGTATGACGAGGGTAGTGCTTGAGTCAAAAGAGAAACCATAACCAACATAAACTTTCAGAAAACACACAGAAGGCTACAAAATACATCTAGGCTTCGATAACAGCTCAGGAGGTGGCAGACAGGCAGGGCAGTTGCTTATCACAGCTAAACACAAGAAGCCCAAAACAGAAGGGTACTCTTACAAGCACCATGTAAGGAAAGTTCAAAGCTGTTACTTTTGGAATTTAGACTTTGCGGAGTGCCAAGCAGCTTGACATGTCACATACAACAATGTCTCTTGAATTTTCACTCCTATGCTGAGCTACTTGGCACACTACCAGGTCACAGTTCCAACAGTTATGTTGTGGTGGTGGTGAGTGGGCTTGAGCAGCAAGTAATTTGACCTCAGGAAGTTGAGTGATATTATAAAATGGTTATCTGAATTTTTGATGAAATAATTTGAAATTTTTATGGGACCCATGTTTTCCTAATATATGCCAACTGTGCAAAAATTGTGTGATTCCATTGGTAAGTTTAAAAACTAGCCATTAATATTATAATTTTCTTTTTTAATACACATGAAAGTGAAAACACAGAAATTGAAATACGCTCCAAACTGGTGAAAGATTAATACTAGTGCTGTTCACAGTTTATTAAATTTTCTAAAATTCCATCATTTTATTACTTGAAATCCTTATGTTTACTATTCAGATAACTGTACTTCAACTATCCAAAGTCTGGATTCAGATATGAGATTCAAAAATATATTTTAACAAAAAATATATCTTTTTTTCTGAGTTTTATATTTGTTAAAATTGATGACTAAGATTCGTACTTTAAGTTTGATTTAACATATTTTTTTTGTTAAGGAAGTTTTTCGATGTGCGCCTCCCACACTGCTACCCCTGGCACTGCCACAACAGAAAAAGAACAAAACAAACAGGCTAAGAGCAGAAGAAATGAAGGACAGCACCTATGAAAGAAAGAAAAATACAGGAAAATATAGAGGAGAGTACATTCACAAACTGAATATCAAAAATCCAGTTATTCTTCAAATTGTAGTACTCTCATTGGTACCTCAATTTTCAGTACTCCAGTTATTCTGTTTTATGACATTTCACATTAAAAAATAAATAAATCTGAAACCCAATTTGAGAATATCCAAATTTTAACAGCACTATTTAATACAAAATATATAAATCATCAAACAGGCAAAGTACTTTTGCAAAAGAGGAAAAAAAAAAAAAAAAAGTTTCTTATATTCCATGTACACTTTTTTTTTTTTTTTTTTTTTTGCTTGGAAGCACTGCATGTTTTTTCTGAGGACCTTCCACAATTCTGGAAGCAAATAAATGGTGCCAGAGGTTTAAGTTTCTGTTTTCATGGCATTAAAGAACAGGGACTCAGTCTGCTCAGTTGTAAATGATTAAATAAACAGAAAAGTGTTCCAACACCAATCAATTTTTCAGTGTGGTGTGTGGAAACCAAATAGAAGAGTCAGCAAATACAGGATAGAGTCATGTACTATGTTCTTCATCCCACCCTATCAACCTACCTCCATAGTTATACCTACTAAACATACTTCTTCCCCATGCCTCAATCATTTCATCCTTCACAACTAGTGTCCAACAAATATGGTTCACTTTTTTTCTTATCTTATGCACATGACTTACTTGCAATATTAAAAACAAACAGGTAAACCTTTTCTTTAAATTCCTTTGTATGACGCTGATGATTTGTCACAGCAACATTTTGATGACCAGAAAGCTGAAGTGGGTTTTAACAAAAAAAAAAAAAAAAAAAAAAAAAAAAAATTACAGTAGCACTGAGCAGTATAAAAATGGCCATGGAGATACAAAAACAATTCAGCTTTAGCATTTCTAAAGAACAAGAAAATTAACAGCCAAAAGACATCTTTGCATTTAGACAGCAAAGTGGGGATATGTCGGACATATTACAACACTAGAAACACCATAAACTACAAAACTCGCGTAGGGATAAAAAATGGGCAATGATAAAATTCAAGGTCATGTAACAGAATTTTAGGACATTTCCAGAACAAAATGGAATTCCATGAATTTTCCAGGACAGCTATGAACCATGTTTACAATACCCTATACTACCCAGCACAATATCAAAACCACCATGAAATTAATGATGGAATCCCATGAAAATACACTTAGTAGACAAAACATTAGAGATAGAAGTGATAGGCAGTTGACATGGGCATCCCCCATGCAGAGTGGAAGAGACACAAACTGAATGCAGGCAATTAAAAGATGGAGAGCAGGGTTTCCCAACAGTGTATCACAATTGACAAACATGGGTAAATGTGGTGATCTGAGCTACTTTGATCGTGGGCACATTGTTGGCTGAAGACAGATGGGTCATTCTATCACCCAAGTAGTAAGAACCCTAGGATGCCCAAAGGCAACCATATCAAGGGTGTACCATGAGTATACCATCAACGGACCTACCACTGCCCAGAGAACAAGCAGTGGCCGACTATTCGCCGTTGATGATCGGGGTCGACATAGATTATTCAGGCTTGTGTTGTGGCGGGAAAAAAGAAGGTTAGTTATTCCTGGGTAATTACTATTTAAGTTATTGTAAATAATAAAATTGTAGTAAAAGTTGGATTTAGGTGAAAATTAAAATTTGGGAGATGGGTGGATGCATTTCGAAACAAAAATAAATTCAATTATCTTAAGGCTATGATAAATGAAAATATAGATAAAATGCAACTCAGATGTTTGAAAATTCCCAAAAGTTATTATTGAAGGTTTGCGTTGTTTGAGTATTCGACGAGTTGAGACACCTGCAAGTGTAAAATAAGTAATTATTGTTTACATGTGCACCAAATTTGTAAACACTAAAAATTAGATGATATACAATGTACACCTGTAATAACTTTTGTAGGCTGTGATGATCAATTTACTGGTTAGGACAAAAATGCATTAAATAAATAAACAAACTTCCCGGGTGGTTTCCGGGCCTTAGGCAAGCTAAGGTGGATTAGCATGCGACCCTGCAATGAACTTCAACTGAGTCAACTAATTCTTCACTGCACAAGGTTTGGGTTTCTGAAAGGCCACTTGGCCTGCATTTATTGTTAAAACTTAACCAAATAACAACAAAAACAAAGCATGTCATTTGAGTTTCAAAACACATAAAAACCCTTGTGAGTATAGAACATGCATAACACCTGATTCAACATAAATTGACAAGTTCTGTCGCTGAAATGCAATGTCTCTCTCATCTCAGTTTGGAAAGCTATAAGAACATGTGTACTATAGTTTTGATTAATCACCTTCGAACAACCCCCTCAAACCAGATTTATTAACACATTCATTTTATATATCACAACCACTGATCAAAATTCACTAATAAAAGTTATGTTACTAAATGGTTCCACACTCCCCAGGAATACTTGCCTTACAATTAAATATACTCAACATTCTAGCATTACTTGATACAAATCACTCTACTAAACATACTGTACTAAATACCTTACTCAATTTCCTCAAAAGTTACCATTACACAATAATGCTGACAAATATACTTAAAAAATCACCCTATCATCTGGAAAAATTCAAAATACTTCACTATACAAACTGGCTCCGAGTACTCAATATCCCACCATGTAAATAAAAGGCAAACACTAACTCTCAACACTCCTGGACACAAATTCATACTTATCTACACTCCCACTGTTCATAACAATTTAAAATTACACCACTAATTCTGATCAGCAATTTATAAACCAATTAACCTAAAAATTCAAACTTGTACCATGTAAGCTTTTTGTAATTTTATCAACTCCACTGAGGTAACGGGTAGGCAAAAGATCTCAGTCATCAGACTTACTTTTCTTCGAAAATAAAATTTACATCTCGAAGAAAATATCAATCAGGCTAAAGGCTAGAAATTGGGTCGTGAAGCCAATCCAAGCCTGTACATCGAAATGGTGGCAGACTGTAGCTTATCATCCTGTACTGTTTACTTTCGTGAACACCTTAGAACTTTACACCTGAACTCACCCCGCACGGAAGAACCACCTAGGTGCTACCCGGAATACAGGGGTAAGGGTTGGAGAGCACATTCTCCCTTGAAAAGGCTCCCAACTCAAAGCTTGCACTATAATCGCATCCTGTGGATCTCTCTCTACTCAGGCACTCCACCCTGAAACAATTCCCCCAAATTGTCTCAGAATCACCTTTTCCTCAAGAGAATCCCACATCCGGAGCATGCAAGAACACCAGTCCCAAGAAACACACCATGCAGCAACACCATTATCTCGTCACACCTATATCTACTAGCAAACACATCCATATCCTTATCTCTGAAATCGCCTATCGAAGAATCCAAACAGTTAATCAGGCATTCCTCCGCCACAATATACTTTGGCCTCCTAGTCAGCATGTATGCCCTTTTTGATATCCTCCCCCTTATGCAAATCATTTTCTCAAATCCACTTCCTTCGAGACCAAAATTTCACTCAGAAAGGAAAAAAAAAAAAAAAAAAATCAATGTTCAGGCTGGAGGTGTGAATGAGTTGTGAATTCATCAGACCTATACCCCGAACTGGGTAGGCAAAGGGTGGCATTATAACTCTTCCGCCACACTAGACATATGCCCCCCTTTAGTCAGAAAGTATGCCTTCTTTTGATATCCTTCCCTCATGAAAATCCACTTTCACATCCATTTGCTGATATGGTCTCTAGTCACAATTACTACTAAATGGTACAAACAATTTTACACCCATTACTTGCCAAACTCAAAAATCATCATATCCTGCCTTTAAGATTAAAAAAAAAAAAAAAACTTACTACAAGTCTCTTACTTTATGATTATCACTACCAAGTGCAATTTATATATTAAAATTTACCAAGCACAAAAGAGTTAAATTTCAATAATAATAATAATAACTGGTTTGAGGAGTTGCTTTTTCAAAATAGCTTATAACACAATTATGATATTAGATAGTCTCTTTACAAAAAAAAACATTACATCCTTTTATAGCTTAGCTCAAGAAATAAAAAAAAAAAAAATGACTGGATTTCCCATGCTCAGCTAGCCTCGAAAAATCATAGAAATATATATATGTTTAACATGTACTGCTCCACTGCAAAAATAATTTTAACGAAACCGCATATCATATAAAAAAAATGCCAAACAAAACAATTTACTTTAGCATAGAATTGCATAAAGTTGAGCTTGCACAAAATACTACTGCCACAGCCAAAATTTGAGCCCTACCTGATTTGGGGCTCCCGGGAAGAATTTTTCTTTGTTTTTTCTTTCTGAACTCATACCTGAGAGACTAATACATTTTTGAACCCGAACGACAACACAGCCACAATCAGAGGCAAAAAACTTTTTTTTTTTATATGCTCAGCTCGAAGCTCAGGTACTTGCTTGGGAGTTTATGTATTAACACAAAAAAGATATGAACTAAAACATTACCTTTGAGCTGGTGTCCTTTTTAAGAGTTCACTGCTCAGGAACAACCAAATTCTTTGCCTGTCCCTGTCTTTTCCTTTTTTTTTTCTTTTTCTTCTTGCTATGGACAACTTGTCCTGGAGCGGGTGTATAGGACCTCTTTATTCCTGTTGACACAGAGGGCTTAGCCAAAACCCAGGAAGCAGAACAGCACTTTGGATTTCCCTGCTAGTGATGGTGGACCAGGCACGACGACTCCAGTGATCTCCGGGTTCAAAAGATACCGCTTGAGCTGTACTGTCGCCGTCCACTATGAGAGGGTTGAATCAGTGAGCATTTCATCTCCAGTAATTTATTCCTTGCATTTTTTCCGCCGTCAAATTCGGGTTGCAAAAATCAAAAAACGTCCCCACACCTCGAGAACACCTCATCTCCGGTACAGGAAATCTTGAAAATAATATATAATTTTTTCTCATACTTCGAGGTACGAAGCACAGTGCGTACCCATGCCACTATTACCCATTCTCAAGAGCAGTGGCGCCATTTTTCCTGCCGGCCAGGCCAAAGGTCCCGGCAAGCGGGATGCCCCTTAACGGAGTTTTTCTTACGATCTTACATCGTGACCAGCACAACGAGAAGAGTCAAGAGAGAGAGAGTGACGATTTCTCAAACTGAAGCTGGGGTGCTTGAAACCACTGACCCCTCATTGGCTAAAATTCTGCATAGCAACAGCAGTCCTGCATACCACACGGCACTCCCAACAAACTTTCTCTCCCACGCAAGCCAGGGTGACCTCTGACTTAAAAGAAAGGGGGAAACGCTGTAACCTTCAGCATGCTGTTGAGCTAAAAATAGCCTGACGCTGGCTTGAGGGAATTTTTCTGCCACTCTTTTAGGGATTCTAAACTCTTGCCTAAAATGGCAGACTCTAAAAGAAAGATTTTTTTGCTTTTGCACAAATTTACAGAAACGCTTTTTCTTCATTCCGTGATTAATAGCAAATAATTTTATTTTCTGAAAGGGTTGATGATGACTTCTTGCTCGCCTTTTTTTTTTTTTAACTTACTAAAGTAAATTAATTCAAAAGGGGAAAAAAGAAGTTTAATGCCTATTATTCCCCTTTCTTTTAAGGAATTTTGCTTGTCTGGTCAGGGCTGAGAAGCAAACGAATATGGCCACTATTCCACTCACTTCACCGCCTCCTCCAAACCAAATTTTGAAACGTGGGACTGTAGAGAATTTTCAATCCATGTATTTTATTTTTATTTTTTTATTATTTTTTTTTCCGTAAACCTCAGCGAAGTGATCAGTTTCCCCAAGATTTACGAACATGAAAATTCTCGACGGGACACTTGTACACATCGACCGCTTAGCAATGGCAGCACAAATCACATCCAGGTTAAATGTTGGAGGCCCAAGTGGCATCAGTGAGCGAATGGTACAGTGTGCCACTGTTGACTGCTCGTCCCTGGGATATGGGAGCCGGCACCCTACCAGTGTGCCATTGTTGACTGCTCGTCATCAGATATTATGCCTTGCTTGGTGCCTGGAACATCAAAACTGAACCTTTTCAGAGTGGTGTCATATCGTGTGGACAAATGAATCTCACTTTCAGCTACACCAAGCTGACAGGAGGGTGCAGGAGTGGGGTTGACAGCATAAGGCCATGACCTGGTCAGCTGTGTTCAAGGCAGTGGTGGCTCTGTGATGGTTTGGAAAGCCTTCTCATGGGACACATTAGGTCCCGCAGGGTGTCTGGAGAGGTTCTTACTGCTACGAGCATGTGCTGGCTGCTCACCTACACGCTCTCATGGCCTTCACATGTCCTGCAGCCGATGGTCTGTTTCAGCAGGATAATGTGCCACCCCAACAAGCTGCAACCACCCAGGCATGGCTCAAGGAACACTCATCTGAGTTTGGAAACATACAAGCCCCCCCTCCCTCAGGTCCCAGGATTTAAGCCCTGCAGAAGTCCTCTGGGATGCAGTGAAGTGGAACATCAGATCCATGGATCCATTGCATCTCGGGTGGAGTTGTGGACAATGCTGCGCCAGGCATGGGTGGTATTACCTCCGGAAAACTTCCAGCTTCTGGTGGAATCGATGCCTTGGCATGTGCAGACTGTTATTTGTGGTGCTAGAGGATGACCAACACACTAAGGTAGGTATCTTCAATGTTTTGTTCATTGAGTGTATTTACATGTGTACATTCATCTGAGAAGTATCTCATTAAAACACGAGAGAGAAATGTACAGAACACTAACTTCAGTCATACAATATTGTTTAGTGGAGACAAAGGAGTCGACATCTGCAGGCATGGTGAAACCACAGAGTACTTACAAAGCCAGGAAACTTAAGAAATAGTCATGAATTTAAGCTGAGGATAGATATTTTCTTCAGTTCCTTTATTATTTTAAACATCTATAGACACATATATTTATTAGAAGAATGTTCAATTATTTCTTTGGATTCCCCATATTTTTTTAATCAATTCTGTTGATTGGCTGAGGTAATTCTCAAAATGTTGACGGTTTTACTTAGTTGAGGATTTTTGTTTAAATGTGGTGAGATAATGCTGGCTTGTGATACACTATGCATGAGACTGACATAAAATTAAAAAAGCTGAATCTTTTAAAAGAGAGTGAAAAATCAGAATGCACTGTGAGAAAGTGTGAATATAATGTAGCATGAGCAAGATGGAATTGTTCACAGTAATTTATTTATGTAAATATGAAACTAGAGCACCTTAATGTATTCACAACATAAAATTACTAAATTAAAAAAAAAAGAAATATTATCTTAAAAGACATTGCTTCAAACAGTTTTTTTCTTAGAAATTTCATGTATATTTTCTGTATTAGGAAGTCACATGCTATATGTGGTTGAAATACTCGATATAAAGAGATTCAGTATCTCTGTATAATTACTATTACGCATGTCAAAGCGCGGATTTGTGATTATGGTGGTGCAGAAAATTATCACTATTGTTATTTTAAAATAAAACTAAGTAAGAGCAATTACTTACATACACTATATTGACAAAAGTCATCAGACACCCCTTCAAAAGCAAATGAACGGATCTGCTGCATTGTTAAGATGCGCAGTACAGCTGCAAATGGTATAAAAACAAGCCTGCAGCTGACCGCGATCATATCGCACTGTGAGGTTGAGTGAAAATGTCGCTGCGGGAGAGAACTGACTTTCAGAAAGGAAAGATTGTTGGGTGTTATATTAGTGGATTGTCCATAATAGAAACCGAGAGGCATTTAAACATACCCAAGTCAACTGTTTTGGATGTACTGAATAAGTGGAAGACAGATGGCATGCCTGAAGCAGCAAAATGTACTGGCAGACCAAAGAAAATCAGTGATAGAGGACGTCGAAGCCTCAGGAGAGCCGTTACAGCTAATTGACGGAGTACTGCACAAGACCTCAGTGTACAAGTGAGTAAAAATGCTGGAACCTCGGTATGTACACGTACCATTTGCAGAGAACTTCATTCCATCAGTTACCGTGGTCGTGCGGCTGCTCATAAGCCTTTCATTTCCACTCAAAATGCTACTTGTCATTTAACTGGTGTAAAGAATATTTGTCATGGATTGTAAATCAATGGAAACGGGTCCTATGGACTGATGGATCCAGATACACGATCCATCAGTATGACGGCCATGCGTGGGTATGGCGACAGCTGGGGGAACGCTATTTACCACAGTGTACTGTTCCTACGGTCAAGTTTGGAGCTGGCAGTGTACTCGTGTAGGGGTGTTTTTCATGGTATGGTCACAGCACATTGGTTATCGTGGACAAACCTGTTAACTAGCACTTCTACCTCGATATTCTGGACAATTATGCCCTACCAACTCTGTGGCAATACTATAGAACCGAGCCTTGTTGGTACCAGCAGGATAATGCACCAAGCCATAAAGCAAGGACTGTTATGGCATGGTTTGAAGATAATTCCGTATCGTGTGTGGACTGGCCAGCCCAGAGCTTTGATCTTAATCCCACAGAGCACCTATGGGATGAATTAGAGCACCGCATAAGAAGTTTGGAACCAAGTCCTACTAAGCAACAGTTAGCGGCAGCATTATGTACTGAATGGAAGCACATACCTATAGTTGTGTTCCAAAACTTTGTCGAAAGCATGTCTCGAAGGGTCAGTGCATGCATTAAGGCAAAAAGTGGACCGACACCGTTCTAATGTATGTCAATAAACGCTATGTTGTGTTTCTCTTCTAGGTGTTCGGTGACTTTTGTCAATATAGCGTATATACATCCTGAGGTCATTACCATTCCTCCACTCGTATACACCACAAGTTGTTTAGTCCCAGATGTTCAGTGGCCATGCATTGCAAACAGTCCTATGGCGACCATTATAAAGCGATAAGCAATGCAAAGGAAGTAGTGGGCCTCAATATCCATGTCATATATTGCAGGGATCATAGCATACTTCTGGAAAATTTTAGGTAGGAATTTTAGGAATTTTTAGAAAAATTTTAGGAAAATTTTAGGAGTGTATTTCAATAAAAACTTGATGTATATTTGTATACATCTAGTAAAACAACTTTGTATACATTGTAAAGAGTTTGCTTCACACCCTTCAACCATATATACTGATAGACTGCGCATGACATCAAAATTTCTGGCTCCAACATAAAATCACATGACAACAGTCAAAAAGATGGGTTACACCTGCTGTGCTTATGGTTGCTCTGAGCGATATAGTAAAGAAAGTTCTATGATTTTTCATGGGTAAGAAACGAATTAAATACCTAAGTCAATAAAGTTCAATTACTTAACCAGAAACTTGCAGCTATTGATATAAAAATATAGTAACTTAAGAAAAAAAAAATGGAATGCATGTTCCAAATTCTTCGCAAATGTTCATCACATTATAAATCACAAAATGTAAACAACCCGATCATGCATGTATATAGCTCATAAGTAAACTTACCTGAAGAGTTTTCATTATATATGAGGCGCATTCACATAATACACCGAAAACACTGAAGTTCTGCAGCGTAAATTAATCATAACAGCATTTTTACACGAAATTTGGAGTCTGATGATGACGTGCCCAATGTTTGAGCCATGGCGGCTTTGATGCAGCTATTGCCAATGTGCAGTCCATTAGTATATATGGTCGAAGTTAACACCCAAATTTTTTGCATAACGTCTAATGTCTAAAGTTTAAGTATGATTTACTTCTAATGTTCAGTTCTTATCTTTTCACGTGTTATTATCATATTCAAGTATATTTACCACATTCAAGTTTCACTTTGAACATTAATATGCTGTTGAACCAGAAGCAATTCACGATTTTCACAGTAAAGTTTTCAGGTTTCACATTAAATTATAATATCCTAAAAAGGTAATTGAAAACCAAGAACTATGTACAATTGTTCACTGAATTACTTTTTTCATATTATTGTTTTAACCTTTTCCTGATTAGCCTATCTTTTTCTGCTTCTACCACAACTAATTTACTTTCAGTTTTCTTTATTTCAGCTGAACCTTGTATGATCAAGTTAGAGGCAACTGCTATTTCAACAGTATTTTGTTTTTCTACAGCTTTTCTCATTCTTTCTGTTCCCTCTTGAATTATTGCTAGGGAGGCTTCTTTATCGTTTTTAAGTCTATTTCTGCATCATTTTCTTTTATTTTGTCATCAAACTCAGCTTTTCTTTTTTTCTCTAGCTGCTTTTCCTTATTTTCCCTCTCTTTCTGCTTCCTTTCTTTTACCTTTTTTGATTCTTCTTCCTTCAGCTTATCAACATACTCTTTATAAAATTTATGTGAATCACAAACACTATTTAACAAATTTCTTGTTATGGGAACTTTACTTACACATCCATAGTGTTTAATGGCCCCTTTAACTATTCTTAATGATGTTATAGTTGAGTCTTTTAAGTTAGCCTTGTCCTTCCTTAACAGAGCAGTGTTAACCCAAAATCCCCTTTCTGCATCAGCATTACCATGAGGTAAAACTAAAATTGACTTTATGAGTTTAGCAAGATTTGAGTATTTTTCTTTTCCGCTAGAGTCTTTAATACTAAATATATTACGCCAGTAATGATCAATCCGCACTGGAATATGCCCTTCCTCTGAAAATTTCACTAGTTCATCTAGAGTTGGCTTATCGCAATTTAAAAGTTTCCACTCTTCTCTTACTCTATCAATTTGTTCCTCAGAAAGATGCAAAACACTTGAAATTCTGGTTATTTCCGAAAGTCCTTCAGTGACTGAAAGTTGAGTTGACTCTTTCTTTGGTTCTTTTACCTTTAAAACTTCTATGTCTCTTAGCTTTTGATTGCAGAATGGCAAATTTGACTTTAAATATTTTGTGGTTGCAATTAGTGATGATCTTACATCTAAGAGAAATAATTTCTGCCTGGTCTCCTGAACATTCCTGAGGAGATTTTTGTCTTCATACCAACTTCTAACTCCCCTAGTTTTTTCCATGAATTTTTGTTTTCAAAATCTACATTCTTTAGGTCTTCTCCAAATTTCCCTGCTATAACATCATCTTGGATAAACTGAGCCATAACATTCCTCATTAAAGTATTTAAATCAGAATATAACTGGTGTATTTTTGGTTCTTCACTCTGATAACATAATGAAAACTTTTCAAAATTTTGGTGTGAAAATGAAATTAATGCTAAATAGCAAGGAGTAAGCTCATTTTTCAGGAAACAGTGAATTCTTTTATACCTTGCCGAATTGCGCAGTTGTTTTTCAAATATTTTTTGAGATGGCAAGAAGTTTAAAAAATATTCTGTAATATTTAGCCATTGATCCAAGAGCCTCTGGGCTACAGAACCAACGGTTAACCATCTGTTGCTGACATGACGCAAAAGAAATTTGGCAGTGACCAATGTTATATCCTCGACAGATTTATAATCCTCTCGTCTTGCAGCACTACTCTTTAAAAAGTAATGCATATCAGTAGCAAATTCGTCAAAATCTATATTTAAGCTTGTCAAAAAATTTTTAAATGCATTACTAACAACATGCAGGTTGCAAAAACCTAGTTCCAAAGATTTCTGGCCTGTTTCTTGTTTTACAACTTCATTGAATTTGCGTAAAAGCACTTATTTACATTTGGGCTGTCCATGGATACACAAATAATTCTGTTCAACGAAATATTGAAGGATGATAACACATCAAGAATTTCTTTTAGCAAAATATCTGCTGTTGCATCACCCAGAAAAACGCTTGTTAGGTATCGGCAAGAAACTGAATTTATTTCTGAAGACCAGTACCTGAGATACACATCCAACTGCCGTTTCACTTGTGTATTTGTAGTTTCATCAAATGCTATAGTAACCTTTCCTGGGCTACTAGATGCAATGTCTTTTTTCAAATCCTCTTCAAAATATTTTGACAATCCATGTGATATCACATAAGCAACTTTTTTCTTTAAGTTGCATTTTGGCTGCAATAGCAGAATCAGGAAACATTTCTTTGAAAAGTTCAACTGTTTCAGTGCATGAAACAAAAGACATATTGTCCTTAGCAACTTTCATGGCCCATAATGCTTCGGCTTTAGCCAACTGTAAATCATGACTCAGTACTTCACTAATATTTGTTTTGGGCTGAAGATCCCGTCCTCCAAAGGCTTTCAGGATGGACTTATTTTGAAATTTACTTTGAAATTTCTGCAAATGTTTTTTTCCTTTATGATGCGCTTTTACTTGTGAAAAGCCACTATTAGAAATGTTGAAAATTTCTGAACACAATATACACTTAGCAGAAAATATTGTTTCAGTTGCAGAACACCATTCTTTCAACTTCACTCCGTCCAATTCTTTGGCGAGCCACGCATCTTGAAATTTCGTTTTGGATTTAGGCATCTTAAACACTTGTATTACTAACCAGAAAATGAAAGGGAAGTACAAAAACACGTTCCAAAATTGCAAAACCAGACAACTTCCCGAAATTTGGCTGCGAGGATGTCAGAAGATATGAAAAAAAAAAAAAAAAAGCAGGTCACCACTAGAGAACTGAACCTGCACACAGCACAGAGAACACCATAAAAGACGTAAAACCAGAAACTATCATACGCATCTCACGCAAGTTCAGTCAAAGCGAGTCGGAGCCGAGATATATTGCGCATCGAAGGTCGCTGTCGCCGACGCATGATCGAAGGTCAATGATCACGTGCTCTACTGCCTGCCAAGATAATACTCAGCTACCATCCCATCGTCATTACCGGAGGTTACGGAAGGAGACCACATGTTTCCTCTTTGCTTCCACCCACCTGCGGTTTACAATAACAAAACATCAGCAGAAAGAGGAGGTTCCACAAGGCATGTACAAAAATAAAGTACGATCTTCTGCGTGCCACGGAGTTCATCTGCAAAGCGCAAACCAGGGGTGAAAATGACCCCTCCCCTTTTCCCTTAGATCTCTTGTTACTCTCGAAAACTGTCTGAAGGCAAAAAGTGGAGCGCCCGCCCCGAAGCAAGTGCATCTCGATGGCGTCATTTTCCCCTCCCTTCAGCAGCACAGCATATAGGCTGTGTTTCTACAATAACAGGTCTTTTTACCTTACCGTAATGGTAAATTTATTGGCGTTAATAACGGTTGTGTTTTTAATAAAAATAAGCTTACAAAAATTTTAGGATGAATAGCAAATTTTAGGTCTAATTTTAGGAATTTAAGGAGGGTCACAAAATATTAGGAATTTTAGGAATTTTAGGAGGAATGCGATCCCTGTATATTGCCATGTATACCAGTCAGGTTTCAAAGCTATAACAATGAACGAATCTAAAAAATGAAATAAAACTTGGAATGCTAGAAGAAATGATGAATGAACTATTTACATAATGTATACACCACCACCTCACATCCACCAGCGTCCCTGGACGCGTTTTGCACTAGTATCTTCCTAGGTGTTATCAACGGGAATGAAACTATGTTGGTAATGTCCCGTACCTCCAGAAGTCATGAAGTGCATTGCACATGGGTCAGGTTCTCTCTTATAGGGTGGTGCCATCTGGTGTCAGAGTCTGATTTTCTTGTATTTGTCATTGTCTTTTAATTTAATTTTTATGGTCTTCTTTAATTCTTTTTCGGTGCTTACTAAATTTCTCCAGGCATATGAAAGTTCATATGGCGAATTATTATTGCAATTTGATGATTTGGTTTTCTCAATTAAAATTGTTTCAGCGATCTGCATGGCTTTCCAACTTTTTTGTTGGTTTATCAATTTTATGTCTTCCATAGTGGTGTGCATTGGTTATTCATACAAAAACAGATAAGTGCAGTTTTATTTTCTTTTTAGAAATATCAAGATAAGACTATTGGAATATATCAGCAATTGGTTCAATAAATAAAATAAAACCTCGCTTATCGATTTCTGTATGAATAACCAATGCACACCACTAAGGGAAGATATAAAATTGATAAATCAACAAAAAGTCGGAAAGCCACGCAGATCGCTGAATCAATTTTAATTGAAAAGACCAAATCATCAAATTGCAATAATAATTCGCCATATGAACTTTCATATGCCTGGAGAAATTTAGTAACCACCGAAAAAAGAATAAAAGAAGACCATAAAAATAAAATTAAAAGATGACAACCAATATAAGAAAATCAGACTCTGACACCAGCTGACCCATGCGCAATGTACTTCATGACTTCCGGAGGTACAGAACGTTACCAACATATGTTTCATTCCCGTTTATAACACCTAGGAAGAGAAGAGACTAGTGTGAAACGTGTCCAGGGATGCTGGTGGACATGAGGTAGAGGTGTATACATTATGTAAATAGTTCATTCATCGTTTCTTCTAGCATTTCAAGTTTTATTTCATTTTTTAGATTCGTTCATTGTTAGCTTTTAAACCTGACCTTGGTATACATGGTAATATGGTTTTCTGTTTCTGTTTTACTGTTTTTGAGTTTACGATGCAATATATGGCAGGGATATTGAGGCTGACTACTACTTTTGCATTGTTAATCGCTTTATATTGGTCACCATGGGACTGTTTGCAATGCATGGCCGCTGAACATCTGGGACTAAACAACTATATATACGAGTGGAGGAATGGCAATTACCTCAGGATGTATATACATGTATGTAAGTAATTGCCCCTACCTTGTTTTATTTTAAAATAACAATTGTGATAATTTTCTGCACCACCATAATCACAAGTCCACGCTTTGAAGTGCATAATAGTAACTATACAGAGATACTGAATCTTTTTATATCGAGTTTTTTTCTTCTTGTACTTGCTAAACCATCAGCTAAGTTTCCTCCAGTGAGCAAGCCTTGCTTTCTTCTCACCAAGTTCCACAGCTATATTTGTCTATTTGTCTTTTTGTTGACCCTGCAGCTTAATAGCATCCATTGCTTAGCTTTTTTCTGCTGCTATCTTTCCCTTCCCATTGCTTTGCTATGGCCTTTCTTTCTTTTCTTTTCTTTTTTATGCCCTCAATAATTTCCTCCACCATGCTGGCAGAACTTTCAGCCTGAAAACCATGAATGCATTGATACCAAAGCTTTCACTGTTTTAGATACATAGAAATTATACATATAATTTTGAACATCATGCATCAATTCTTACAAACTTTCCAACTTCGTCACTTCCCAGCAAAAACACAACTGCTGGCCACCAGCTGGCAGTGATGGGTCACTGCCGGCTGAAATCTGCCGCTCACGGCCCGGTAGCAGCACTACTATCAGTTGGCGAGCCATTGATGGCCCTGCAGCATCGCCGTGAATTGTGGGCCGCCAAGCAAGTGCCACTAGTGGCCCGTTGCTGGCAATCAATGCAACCCCAACAGCAGGTGGAAGCAACGGGACTGTGCATGCACAGAAGCAACACTTGCTGTGTCTGTCATGGTACCAGTTAGTTGAAGAAGACGCTATCGCCATTGTGTTATTTTAGTGGATGTTAAGAAAAAAATCCATATGTAGAGAGGCGAATTAATTTCCTAATGAAATTCCATGTCGACGAAGATATCAGATTAAGCCATGAAATACTAGAATACAGCCATGAAATACACCCACTCCATTCCCATGAATAGCAATTCATGGAATGGAGTGGGTGAATAACAAGAAAAAATTTGAAACCGCTTGAAACAAATGTCCTGGAAAACCATTAAAAAAAAAGTTTGTAGGAAAAAAAAAAAAAAGAAGAATTATACACGTAAAAAATTTATTAATTATTTGAAAGAAAAAAAAAAAAAAAAAGCAACGCTATGTGGATATAATGTACTCATCCATGGGTTGAATACACAAGACTGGGAGGAATTCGCTTCTAAAAATAACGAGAAGTAAAATAAAATATCTTTCCTCTTTAAAACAAATATAGCTTTGGACAACGTTAAAAATGTAACAGAATGTGACATGAACCCGGGTAAATATATATTAATTCAACAATCTCCTTTCAAGATGACAAGGACAGTACAAAACTTTGAAAAGCGACTCTAAGTATGTTTGTACACTCCTTGAAAATGAGGGAAGTTCCCTTAAGGTAAAAAAAAACCTATCGTTACATTGAAAAAATAAATTTATGAATTATATGAAACTGACTTTTATGAAAAATACCTCGTGATATTGTAAAATGAAAGAGGAAGGAACCATTCGATTACATATTCCGCACGAAACAGACAGCTCCAAGCACACGTGCGTGCGTGGCAAATGAATCCGGTTGGTAGAGAGCTCAGCTCCCACGCAAACGGCCCTGGTTCGTATCCACTCAGATTCAAACGGGCGTTTTTCTGATCTGTTGAAAAAATTCCCCAGCGTAGTGCTAAATTTCACAAGTTTCGTAAGGGTAGAAAAAAAAGAAAGGGGGAACTTTGGGGAACTGCGGTTATCCTTGATTTTTTTTTTTTTTTTATGGCTACTACTGGGAAATTGGCGGACAAGATTCGGCAAGCGACCAGTTACGTCACGTGGTTGCCGGCTGCCACTACCAGCAAACTAGCGGACCACATTAGGCTAGCCATCATTTCTGGCACGTGCTTGCAGGACCGCTGAAGGGCCACTTGTGGCAGCTACTGCCCGTGATGGACAACTGATGGCCCTGTTCTGGCATATGACAACTGATGGGGTGCCAACTGTTGGCCCTTCTGTTGGTCGCCCGGACATTTTATTGATGGTTCGGCAGCGGCAACATAGTGCTGGGTCAGCAAGACTGCTTTTGCTGGGATCCATTTTTGGAAATTTCCCCTCCCTTATCAAGCTTACATGCAAACATTTATGGGGAGAATAACATTTAGGAACAACACAAGATAGTCAGAACATCGCGGAGAAAAAATAAATTACAATTATGGGAGAGAAATCTTTGCCCCAATCAATTTTTTTTAGAACCCCCCCCCATTTTCAAGCTGAAATACAAATATTATGGAATAAAATAATACCAGGGTGAGGAATAAGTTCATAGCATTTTGGAGTACAATGTCCACTCCGATACCACATGTTGACCACTATTAGGCAAAATACATTCCATCAGAGTCTATGGTCCTTCGCCAACGTTCAGCCAAAGACACAATGCCGTAACGATACTAGGTGGCTGGCGTGGATGCAAAAAACTCAGTGATGCCATCTTTCACAGCCTCTAATGAATGGAACTCTCTGCCAGCCAAGAAGTGTGCCATGGAATGAAACAGGTGAAAATCTGAAGGGGCAAGATCCGAGCTATAGGCTGGGTGTGGTAGGATTTCGACACCATCCAAATCCTGAAATTTCTGGCGGACAATCCGTGACTTATGACATGGGGCATTGTCAAATTGCAGGACGTTCTTTTGGTTCAGCATTGAGGGGTAGCGCTGGCATAGAATGTTGTATACGTGTTGCAGCTGGTCGGCATACAGGATCCCATTGGCGGCCAGACCATGTAGCACAAGTTCCCAGTGGACAGGAACCTTGAAATTCCACAATGCACACAACATTGTCTTCACTTCAAAATGCCCTCTTTGAACCACTGCTTGAGCCTCATCCCCTGACCCCAGCCATTAATTTCTGGTATCAGCATAATGTAGGAAGAATCATTCATTATGATTCTCTGCCAAGACCGGTCATCACGTGGATTTTGCAGCAATTCTCGACACAAAGTGACATGCTCCTCAGCTTGCTTTGGACTCAACTCATGGGAAACCATTTGCGGATGTCTGGTGTGAAAACCGAGTTGGTGTAGGTGATGAACGATGGTGGTTTGTGATGCATGGACATTCTCTGCTAATCGTCAGATGCTGGTTCTTGGGTGCTGTTCAACAGCTAGACGCAGGGCTTCGGTGTTGGTGGTGACTGGTCTCCCACACCTTGATTTGTCAACGAGCTCTATGTCTCCAGACTGGAAGCATTGGAACCATTTTCTTGATGATGCAGGGTGCACTGTCCCCTCACCTTCTTCACTACAAATTTCCTTCGTAGCACCTGCCACGTTCAACCCTTTTTTCCAATAATGGCGTAGGAGCACACAAACAACAAGTTTCTCCTCGACATTCTAGTCTCGTATGAGCGGCACACACGCGTTGGGCCTGGTGCATGCCTACCTGTCTGAGCAGCGGTGCACGTCACCCAATCAGACGTGGGGCACATTCCACTTTACTGCACATGTCCCACCTGTTCAGCGGAGCTTCTTCATCTTTACCGAAAAATGCTACGAACTTATGACTCACTCTGGTATTAAACAACAATATACTAGGCAGAAGAAACATCACAAGAAAAAATATATAATTACGGGGAAATCTTCACTTCGTCTAACTACCATTATCAAAAGTTTTGAAAGATGGAATTCTGTCCTCAAAAAGAAAGCAACTTCCCTGCAACAATAATCTCCAAACATTTGCTGTCCAGTTGTGCAGTGATCTCGAGAATTACTCAAATGATAACAGAAAAGGTGGAATTCCTCGAATCCGCAGAAGAATCTCATGCCTAAAGATTATAGGGAAATTTTAGAGCTGTCTAACTTCTTTTTTCAGGGAGAAATGTTGCCCACAGTTTTGTGCTGAAATACAAACATTTATGCAATAAAATTATATTTAACAACAAACTGGACAGAGGCAACATCACAAGAAAAAAGAAATTACAATTGCAGAGAAAAACTTCACTTCTTTTAAATTGTTTTTGAAATTACAAGACCCCCCCCCCACATGGAAAACGACCCTCCTCTTTTTCCACTAATCCCCCCAAAATTTCTCTTCAGTTTTGCATTGATCTTGAGAAAGACCCAAATAATGGGGGGGGGGGTCTGTGAATCTGCAGAAGAATCTCACATATGGATACATGAGCTCAAACTTCCTGATCTGCATACTGATTTAGATAACGTGTTAAATAATGATTTATATAATGTATGGTATGCACAAAAGAATCAAATGCATTTCTATAGGGAAAACAAGAAGGATGTTATTGGATTTTCCAACATGAGTATATTGTTCGACCAAGTCTCAAACCTAGTACACTGAAGGTATTTCAAGTTGTAGTGGGTGCAAACTTTTTGTGGGACATCTGTGGGCCTTTGTTCAGAGGATCACATTTTGGTTGAGGGTTTCTAACATCAGATGAGTATATCAAATCTGACTTGGTTGGTAGTTTTTAGTGATGCAAGGGTCTCAGTGTACCAGAAAGTACCGAACACCAGGGTTTAATCACACACACACACACACACACACACACACACACACACACACACACACACACACACACACACACACACACACACACACACACACACAAAGTCAACATCTTGCAACATTGTCTAAAGCCCAAATAATTAATGGTAAGACATTGAATGGAAATATTAAATATGCTTTCAGTTAAATTATATCTTTTGAAAGGCAGACTATGGATAACAAATAGTAGAAATTCAAATATCAATTACAGAAAACAGAGTTGTAAAATAAAAAGCATTAAAAATTGAATTAAAAAAAGGTGTTCATGCCTGCAGTCCAACATGGTATTTAAAAACACAATGTCAGCTCATTAAAAACCACGTGTATTTTGGTTTGCTATGTGACTGAGGGCAATTAATTATCAATGGTGATATACTGAACACAGAAACATTGCCGAAGCATTTATGCCAACACAACTGCACCATATGCCATTATGCACCATTTAGAAGTTCAGTGTCACTGCTGTCAGTAAGCTGTGGTAAGATTTTTTTATTTCTCCATATAGATATTTGCGTGAGTTCTATGTTTTTTCTCTATTTCAATCAAATTCACCCATGAACATGATAATATGACTGGGGGTGTTACTACTACAGTTATATTCCCCAATTTTTTCTATGCATATGGACTCAGCAATTAAGATCTCTCTACATAATTTCTGTTGTACAGGGCGGGAATCCCCTTTCTCAGTCTGAGAAAAATAAACGTATTACAACACATAACAGTAATCACAATGACAGGTGGGTGAGTGAACTTAATTTGAGCATTAATTTGCTGAGTTGCAGAATGATGGCACTTCACCACAGATTTTTTGGTAACAGTTATAAAAAAACAAAACAGCTTCATTTTGCTTGTTGAGACATTTTTGTTTGTGTCCGGCTGCATGCACACGCTTTCACCAAAAAGGCGAAGTTGAAAGAGTCTCCCACTCAAAATTAGGTCACCGGTGTTTTTCTTGATGACGATGCGAGCACTCAGCTCATTCTCTGACAGTGGAACCACGAGAAAATCCTTTTTTTCTCTTATGAGTTTTTTGCTCTACCTTGATGTTCCCGCATCACTCACACGGGCAGCGTCTTTCAACAGTCTTGTTGCCCCAGTCGGTCAGTATTCACTACACGAAGCGTTCGCAATCTCCAAGACTACATATTTTGCTTATAAATTTGTAACTTTATTGTGCACTCCATAGCACAAGATGTCAGCAAAAAGGAGGAGCATGATTTCACTTGGAGGAAGCACCAAGAATCGAAGGAAGGTTATCGATCTTGAGATGAAAATGAAGATCATAAATGACTATGAAGCCAGTAAAAAAGTGAAAGCGATAGCACGTGACTTGGAGCTGGCACATTCGACCATTTTGACGATCTTGAAGGATAAAGATAGAGTGAAAGCATCGACAGGATTTCAACCCATAATAACTAGGCAGCGGAAAGGCCTCATTCATGAAATGAGGAAATTACTGGTGATCTGGTTTGATGACCAGATACAAAAAAGAATGCCGATGAGCCTTTTAATAATTCAAGCCAAGGCATGCAGTATCTTTGAGACTTTGAAAGCGAAGAATTGATGGAAACATCTACGGCAAGCCATGGATGGTTTCAACGGTTTCATCAGAGATTCAACCTGCATAATCAGAGTATCAGCGGTAAGGCGACAAGCGCAGACATTGAAGCAGTGGAAAAATATGTTGACCAATTTGATGAAATTATTGAGAAAGGCAGCTACCGCCTGGAACAGATCTTCAATGTGGATGAAACCAGACTTTTTTTGGAAAAAAAAATGCCCGAAAGGTCCTACATACACAAAGAAGCTAAAACAATGCCCAGTTTCAAGTTTTTTAAGGACAAGGTCACATTGTTGTTGGGAGGAAATGTCACTGGGTTCAAGTTAAAGCCTTTCCTCATCTATTGCTCTGAGAACTCACGTGCATTGAAGCAGGTTAGTAAGCACACACTGCCCGTTAACAGTTGTACAAACAACAAGGCATGGATGATGCAAGCTTTATTTGAGGATTGGTTCATCAACTGCTTCATACCCTCGGTCAAGCATTATTGTTTGGAAAAGGGCGTTCCCTTTAAAATTATCCTCCTGCTTGATAATGCCCTAGGCCACCCCCTGCATCTTGATGATCTACACCCAGATGTAAAGGTAATGTATCTGCCTAAAAACACGACTGCTATCATACAGCCAATGGACCAGGGGCTATAGCTACATTCAAAGCGCACTATTAGGGCAAAACTTTTTTCAAAGCTGTAGCAGCGACAGAAAGTGATGACGTAACCCTTCATGATTTTTGGAAATCATACATTTTACACTGCATAAAGGACATTGAATCAGCTTGGGAGGGAGTGACAGAAGAGTGTAGGCAAGGCATATGGAAAAAAAGGCCTAAAATGTTTCATGAATAATTTTGAAGGATTTCAAAAAGACGAGCATATTAATGTCATACATAAAACAATTATGGAACTTGCTAACGTGCTTAATTTAGATGTTGAAGTAGAAGATATTGAAGAATTAGTGGAATATGTCAAGGGAGGCTAACTAACGAAGATTTAATAGAGTTGGAAGCACAGCAGCACTTAGAAGAGAAAAGAATGGAAGAAGTACAAAAGACATTCACTGTAAAGGGGTTAGCTGGTGTGTTCTCGAAAGTGAATGCAGCTATATTAGAACTAGAGGGTATGGATCCCACTGTTGAACGGTTCACGAAAGTGGAACAGCAAATGGATGAACTTTTATTATGCTATCATGAAATTTATGAAGAAAAAGAAACTTACAAAGCAGATAACACTAACGAGATTATTCTCGAAAGCTACACCCAGGACTCCTACCCTTACAAGTACTTCAATTTCCTTACCATCATCTCCCCTTTCAGGCCCTCCACAGCCCCTGATAACTCCGATGATGACACTGATGACCTGGAAACACTACCATACTTTGAAGAATTCAATGACTAAAATATTAATCTGAATGTCTTTTTTTTTATGAATAAACTTTAATTTTTTTGGTACATCATTCTTATAATTTTTACTGATTGCATTTTTTATGTTCTGTAATTTGTAAGAGATGCAAATTAAAACAAAGTTATCAAGTTAGAGTTTCCCTTAGACCTTTTCTTTATTCAGAATAAATAAAAACGATTAAGCTCTTCGCTTATCCACCAATTTGCTTAACAACCTAGTCGTAGGAACGGAACTTGGTTGTTAAGTGAGGAGTGCCTGTATTATTAATGGATAAAGATTTCTCTATATCATTTCTGTTACATTATTAATGGAGAAATATCTCTGTCCATCACTTCTATTGTAATATTAATTTAATTAATAATACAACAGAAATGATGGAGATAAATCTGAGTCAATATGCATAGAAAAACTAAATAGTATAACTGCAATAGTTGCATTATCATATACATGGAAGAATTTGATTGAAATAGAGAAAAAACATAGAAAAAAATTGGAATAACAAAAATCTTACTTGCTGCAGCTTACTAACAGTGGATGGTGCTGAATGCCTAAATGAAGTATAATGATCTTACTTGCTGCAGCTTACCAACAGTGGATGGTGCTGAATGCCTAAACGAAGTATAATGATGTATATGATGCAGATGTGTTGACATAAATACTTTAGCAATGTTTCTACATTCAGTGTAACACCATCAGTGTCCAACCATCAATTTATGGGCCCAAGGACAAGCAAATGAGTGGGCCCTCACCCCTTCTCTTGAAATGTTAATAGTCTCCTACTATGAAAAAAATATTTTGTGCAACAAAAACAAATGAAAGAAGTATATAATGGTGGTTCTGCTTTACTTTGATTTAATGAAAGATAAATACAAGCATTAAGAACTTTTACACATTTATGATCACACAGCAAAATATTTAGATACCATGTAGCAGTGGTTGTTAAAAGCAGTGGATGGCAAACATTTTCTTAAGTTTTACACATACTTGCTTCTGATTTTTTCTCCCGGGATACCAAGTTTTGCAACTTCCCTGGCTTAGCCCCTGTTTAGTATGCAGTACATACATACATACCACTAAGCTGTTCTCTGAGATTCAGAGGTTAGCTCCACAAAGAAATACAAACTACCAGATAAATTTCTAACTGATTATTTACTTACTGTTGCCGTATCAAACTTCTCCATTTACAGCGATCTTGACACACAACTCGTGCTTCACTGACATACATTACACGACATACACAAGATCTTCTATACTTCATACTCATAATCTTTTTCTCATGCAGACACTCCTGAACCTGATCCTCCTATGACTTCCTTGGCCTTCCATCCTGCCACTTGGGCTAAAAAAAAAATTCTTAGTAAGCATCTCATCACTCATTCTTTCAACATGGACAAACCACCGAAGACTATTTGTCTCCACCTTGCTAACAACATTTTGCTTCACATTACACAACTGCAACACATCTTCATTCCTCACATGATCAGAACGTGTCTTGCCACAAACCTCCCGTAAGTAACGCATTTCTCCAGCACACAAACAACTCCTATGTTTCTTCTGCAGTTCACAGGTTTCACTGCCATATATCAGAGTAGGAACAATTACACTCTCATACACAGCCATGTGAGCCTCTCTTGAGAACCCATCATTCCTGTGAAATCCTCCTAAAGCAGCTATGACTTTCAATGAAGAATTCACTTGCCTACTAGTTTCGCCATCTAATTTGTTCTCTCTGTCAAACATGCTTCCCAAATATACAAACTCGATTACCTGGTCAATAACTGTGCCATTTAGACTTACCTTGCATTCAGTACTAACAGTTCCTCGCTCAAAAACCGTAACTTTGGTTTTTCCCTTATTTATACTCAGTTTGAAATTCATACAAACTTCGTACATCCGGGCCAGCATACCCTGCAACTCACTTTCACTCTCTGCCAACAGGACTGTGTCATCAGCATATAGCAATCTATGCACATGGACATTACAAAGATATAAACCAGTATTGTCCATTTTGGTATCACACATCCATAAAAATATTAAACAGCCATGGTGACATTACACAACCTTGTCTGACTCCTGCACCAGTAGAAAACCATTTTGATAAAAACCATTCACTTGTACACAAGCTCTACTGCCAGCATACATTGCTTTTACATTATTAAGTAGATTCCCAGTAACACCAGCAAATTAAATTTAATTGATCAGAACACATATACTGAAGAGCAAAGACATTATGACCAGCACATCTTTATGCAAATTGCAGCAACTGAAGGTAAACGATGGCACATGTGAAGGTCATGAAGCAGTACAAATAACATCTGACGTTGAGCTCTGTCAATCAGTCTTATTGTTGTTCTTCAGATGGGAAAGGCAGACCTCTTAAGAGGGTTTGACAAAGGTCAAATTGTAATGGCCAGATGACTGGTCAGAGCATTTCTGAGACAGCAGGGATTGTGAACTGCTCACGGTCAGCCATGGTTAGTACTTCAAAAAGTGGTCTGAGGAAGGAAATACCACAGACTGCCGACAAAGCGTAGGATGACCACAGCTCATAAGTGCCTTTCTCATTGTTGTTTCTTGATCTGTGCAAAGTGCATTTATGTCACATTTTGGTCTTGTACTACAAAATCTCATTAAACAATCAACCATTTACAAATGCATGTACTTTTATAAATTTTATTTTTTTACAAAATTTCTGCCAACTTCTTCATAACTACCATAATAAATACAAACCAAGGCACGCATAAAAATATCTATAAAAAGATTACAACAAAAAATTTCATCCTCAAATTGATACTGTGCTTAAAGTGATCCTTCCATAACTTACTTTTCTATCGGGTGATCTGTGTCAGGCTCATCAAACTGTGATTTACTCTTCCTTCGTTCATATACGAAAATAATGGAACACAAAATGACCACTTCAGCACAAATTCCCAAGAAAGGCCACAAAGCTGCAAATTTATCTAAATAAAAATAAAGTGATTATTATTAAAATGCTTTGCAACCATAAATATGACTTACAAACTACACGCAACTGCAAATGAAATACATCCGCAAAACAAAATGATAAAATGTAAAGTTTTTGGAAATGCAAGAATAAATAAAGTCACTTCTGCCATGTGTTATTCAACTAAATAAAATGTGTGTAAGTTGGCTGTGCATTGTGATCATATACACAAGCTACTTACACACATAGAAGTAGTAGTAGTGTGCTGGCTCCCCTGGGCAGTGTTACACAGGTGGGATGTTAGTGAATGCTTTTTAATATCGTGCATGGCCATACAATGCTAGATACCTAGACTTCCACTCATGGAAAATCTTAAATTCTGCTTTTGTTACAAAGTGATTATAGCAACATTTCTGCCAGTATTAGAGGCAGGTTGCACTTGCTGATGTTTAACGTGCATGTAAACAGATTTGAAAAATTTAAATATTTGCCATTTGTGGACAGTACCTTATTGTTAAAAATGCTTTGTTTTAAAAAAGGATATGATTGACAATCACTATCATAACCTCAGCACTTATTATGCTTCTCTTTCATCCTTTTTTTCACCATAACCATATTTTATTTTCCCTCCTCCACTATTGCCATTTGTTTGTTACTAACCACAACTGATGCATATTGTGTCAATATGCTATTATTGAAGAACACAAATTCAGCAGTCCTTTTTACTGTTTCACACGTTATATTTTACACAATTTCCATCAAATGTTGCACATAAAAATAAGCCTTTAGATATAAGATATAATTACAGTAAAAAAAGTGGTGAGTAAAAATGGCTTATCATGAAACTTCATATTGCCGAAAATATGATATTGCAGGGTATGTTATATATATAAAGTATGCTTCGGCCAATTCTGATTGTAAAACCAAAAACACCAAACAAACCATGAAAGAAGAATGAATGAAGAATATTTATAGCAGTTGAATCTAGGGTTAAAAACAGAAGTACACTAGGCCTAAAATTATGGATTGATATTCCAAAAACATTGCATAGAAGGATTAAAAAACATTAAAACCATGGAGTGCAACATCAGTTTCTTTCACCATGACCTTCAGACTAGTTTCGGCTTAAAATATAAAAGCCTTCCTCAGTGAGTTGTAGTCCACGCTAGCACTAGCATAGTAGTGAACGATGTTATCTGGCTCTTTAGAGCAGCCACTAGGCCAACCGAATGTGAATCATCATAGCCCGGCAACATGGCACCGAGTGTGAATCATCACAGCCCTGCAACATGGCACCGAGTGTGAATCGTCATAGTGGCTGCTCCAAAGAGCCAGACAACATCGTTCGTTACTATGCTAGCATGGACTACAACTCACTGAGGAAGGCTTTCATATTTTAAGTCGAAACTAGTCTGAAGGTCATGATGAAAGAAGCTGATGTTGCGCTCCATGGTTTTAATGTTTTAATCTTTCTATGCAATGTTTTTGAAATATCAATCCATAATTTAAGGCCTAGTGTACTTCGTTTTTAACCTTAGATCCAACTGTTATAAATATTCTTCGTTCAATGGTTCGTTTGGTGTTTTTGGTTTTACAATCAGAATTGGCAGAAGCATACTATGTATATATAACATACTCTACAATATCATATTTTTGACAATATGAAGTTTCACGGTAAGCCATTTATATTCACTATTTTTTTTTTGCTGTAGTCATATCTTATGTCTAAAGGCTTATTTTTATGTGCAACATTTGACTTCTGGAAATTGTGTAAAATATAACATGTGAAATAGTAAAGAGGACTGCTGAATTTGTATTCTGCAGTAATAGCATATTATATATGTATAGCCACATAGTTTAAAACAACATTTTAATGTTGTTAGTACTAATAAGCATATTGTCATTTTCTCTTTTCATAATTTTATTTAGTTAAAATTATGCCATGAAACCACTATAGTAATGAAATGGCATGAACAAAATAACACTTCTATAAAATATTTTATAGAAAAAATGTGTCACAATGATGTCACTGTAACTTGGTCATCCAACCCTTAACCCACTAATTCCTATTGCATTGATGGTTGTTATAACACAATTTTTTCTCACAGCATTGCCTTTCAGGAAAACAACTATCAGTTAGAGTTTGAGTTAGTGTACATACTCATCGCAAAACATAAAACCAAAGCTATGAAGAAAAGGTAGAAATGTTGCATGAAAAATTAAAGAAAAAAAAAAAAAAAGACACGCACAGTACTACATTTATACTAAAATTCATTTGCACAAAGTCAGTTTAGTCATCCAGCTGACAATGTCCAGCTGAAAGTCTGATTTTGGATTAATAGATAGCAAATTTTATTACCAAGGGAACATATTCTAGCGGAATTCTATTTTATTACATTAAAAACATACTACACCCCCCCCCACACACACACAGACATCACTTATTCCTGAAATTTAGTAAACAATTTCATTCAGAAGGAAAGGTAATGCACACTCTGCTTAGTGGTTGAACACGAGGAAGCAACTAAGTTTCACGGTACAAAATGGCTTTAAATTTTAAAATACCATATTTTTCAGAATATAAGACGCACTTTTTTTCAAAATATTTGGTCTCAAAATCCCCTGCGTCTCATATACTGAAGGTCATTATTATCGCCATGAACATATAAGTATGTATGGTGCTATAGAAACTACTAAAATGATTTTAAAATGTTACTGTTTTATCTTAGGTGCAGTAACCGATATTCTTCTGCACTTTTTCTACAATGTCATGTCATCGTGAATGCTTGTATATACTATACTTTTATGTTTAACTATTGTTAACTATATGTGTGTGTTTTTTATGAGCTGGGCCTGCTATCCTGCTAGACATGTGTATTTGTGTCAGTGTGAGCATCTGTTGGTTCATGAGTTAATCATGTAAAATGCAATTTAAGCACATACCTCATATGCTATACATAATGATCAGAAACAGACATAAAAGATCTTCATGATGCCTTTAAAAAACAAAGTTATAGAAAAAGAAGGGAAAGAAATGTGTTTTTGGATGAAACATCACAACAGATGCATACGACAACCACCAGTAAACTGGGGTAGTGAAAACGGCCTGCTCAAAAGCATATTTCTATGCTATCCTATGGTGCACTGTCAACCTTCAAGAAGGGTACATAGCTGTAAAAGCTCAAATACCCTCTTAGAGAAACTCAGAAGGTTCCCTGCTTGTGGTGGCAAAAGAAAATAATCTGCAAACTTTGGACAATCTTGAATGCTAATAACCACAAAGAAATGCAGGTTTTCCTGTTATCAAACAAAATGATGGTTTTCATGCACCATGGATAACATTAAGTAACTGAAAGATAGCTCATCACTAGGAATTCATTTTAAAATAGTAGGTACGATATATATTTTTTTCAAAATATTGTAATTTGTTTTCCATAATGACTTATGTCCTGTTTTTCTGCACCCATCTTACACAAGGCACATTAAGTCATGAATAACTATGAAATATTAATGCGCAAATGCATAAACAAAATGTTAATATATCAGCCAGGAAATGATTAATGAAATTCATATACATCTTGTGGACATTTCATTATTGTGAAAATATTACTTTTGGCTTTGCACATGTGAAAGCCAAAAGTAATATTTTGGAAAAAGTTCTGAGGCAGAAAATAAAATAGTCCTCAAGACTTTTAAAAGCTGTATAAGAGTCCATAAATTTTTCTTTTTACTCAGATTTTATGAGCAACTTGTATAAATTCTACAAGTGAAAGAAACACAACAATAAGACAAACCTGAGACATTTATATACTTAAGACATCATATATTCATACAGCATTGCAAATGTCATCTAGCTGCTTAATTATTCACGTGCTATTTAGACAATCTAAATTTTGAGGTTACTCACCTTTATTCCCTAAATCATTTAGGAGGTTTTCGCCTCTACACATTTCGAACACGTATTTTTCTTATTTACTTCGTGGTTCAAGGCCGAAAAAAAAAAAAAAAAAAATCATTTTCAACTCACGCAAACATCACTCCCTTTCCCTCTTTTCCCTATGACCAAATTCAGATTCAAAATAATCCACCACAATTATACACAATTGAACTCCCTAAAACACTTTAATCTAATTAAAACATCAATCAATAAAAAACCTATTTACACATTTCCTAAAACGTCAAAGTTAAAAGCTGTAGCCCAAAATTATTTACAATTGCACATCAGTGCCCAATTAAAATAAACCCAAATACCTGACACAACCACTATATTCAACGCTGACGGACCTCTCTCCCCTCAGAAACAAGCATAACAACCAAGCACTTTCAACCACCGCCCTGGTCATTTTCAAGGAGCGGACGCAACAGATGTACCACCCGTCACCATCCACGAAACGTAGCAAATGTTCCAGTGCCCATGCGCCATCCTCTCATTTTACGTTCTCCGTCGTTCAGGCGCAGTGGCGCCATCCATCAGATGACCTAATATCCTTCTTTTTCTTTCGTACCTATAAATATCTGTTCGATTTATTTGATTCTTGAAACTAATCATCTTATTCTAACACGTTTTTATTACATCATTTTTTTCCCCCTCTTGCCTTTTCTCCTCTGTTCTTCTCTGCGGTTTCCCTTTCTGATCAAATCCTTCCAATATGTGTTTAAGCTGTTAGGATCGTTAACGTTACATAACCTGTGTCTATTTTTTTCTATCAACACTGTCTACGCCAATCTCAAATGCCTTTCTGTACGACAATTCTTAATAATTTTTTTCCTCAAACTTTGGGTATTGCCTTTGTTCAATACAGTACTGGACCAAAGCAGTTTTTGCTTCTTTTTTCTGCCAATTCCATAAGTGGTGTTGTAAACGACGTTTTAGTTTATTTTTAGTGCTTCCTATATATGATACTGTAAGATTGTTGCTTATAGGAATTTCGTAAACGCCAGCTCTGTCCAAGCACTTCTTATTTTCTTTCGTATTGATTACAAAATTTTTAATGGTATGTACTTTATTGCCCAATTGTAAATTATACCTATTACACAATTTATTAATTTCAGCTGAAATTTCAGCTTGTTCATTTCAGCTGAAATTAATAAATTGTGTAATAGGTATAATTTACAATTGGGTAATAAAGTACATACCATTAAAAATTTTGTAATCAATACGAAAGAAAATAAGAAGTGCTTGGACAGAGCTGGCGTTTACGAAATTCCTATAAGCAACAATCTTACAGTATCATATATAGGAAGCACTAAAAATAAACTAAAACGTCGTTTACAACACCACTTATGGAATTGGCAGAAAAAAGAAGCAAAAACTGCTTTGGTCCAGTACTGTATTGAACAAAGGCAATACCCAAAGTTTGACGAAATAAAAATTATTAAGAATTGTCGTACAGAAAGGCATTTGAGATTGGCGGAGACAGTGTTGATAGAAAAAAATAGACACAGGTTATGTAACGTTAACGATCCTAATAGCTTAAACACATATTGGAAGAATTTGATCAGAAAGGAAAACCGCAGAGAAGAACAGAGGAGAAAAGGCAAGAGGGGAAAAAAATAAATAAAATGATGTAATAAAAACTTGTTAGAATAAGATGATTAGTTTCAAGAATAAAATAAATCGAACAGATATTTATAGGTACGAAAGAAAAAGAAAAAGAAAATTGGGTCATCTGATAGATGGAGCCACTGCGCCTGAATGACGGAGAACGTAAAATGAGAGGATGGCACGCGGGCACTGGAACATTCGCTACGTTTTGTGGACGGTGATGGGTGGTACATCTGTTGCGTCCGCTCCTTGAAAATGGTAAGGGCGGTGGTTGAAAGTGCTTGGTTGTTATGCTTGTTTCTGAGGGGAGAGAGGTCCGTCAGCGTTGAATATAGTGGTTGTGTCAGGTATTTGGGTTTATTTTAATTGGGCACTGATGTGCAATTGTAAATAATTTTGGGCTACAGCTTTTAACTTTGACGTTTTAGGAAATGTGTAAATAGGTTTTTTATTGATTGATGTTTTAATTAGATTAAAGTGTTTTAAAGAGTTCAATTGTGTATATTTGTGGTGGATTATTTTGAATCTGAATTTGGTCATAGGGAAAAGAGGGAAGGGGAGTGATGATTGTGTGAGTTGAAAATGATTTTTTTTTTGCGGCCTCGAACCACGATGTAAATAAGAAAAATACGTGTCGGAAATGTGTAGAGGCAAAAACCTCCTAAATGATTTAGGGAATAAAGGTGAGTAACCTCAAAATTTAGATTACTTAAGACATGTTTGCAAACAATGTAAGGGCTAAAAACCAACATGAAATTAAATAATCAAATACGTATGATTAATTCTTAGATCTTGGTGCTTAATCAGTCTAACCAAAAAATACAAATAAAAAAAAGTCGTACCTTTTATTCGGATGAAAACTGTAGCATTTGCAGAATTAACTTGATTATGTGCTTCACAAGTATAATGATCACGATCTTCGAATTCAGCTTCTTCAATCAACAGCTTGGCATTTTTCAGGCCATTATGCTCATGCAGTTGTATTCTTGGGTAAGATTCAGTTGTTATTTCTTCACTGCCTGTAACAAAATGTCATGAGAAATTATTGCATCAAATCAATGAACGGAAAAGAGTAAAAACATTGTCAGTCAATTTATTAACTCTTGTAATACCTGTGTTTCATTAGTGATTTAAATTTGAATGAATTTTTTTACACAACACACATTAATATAAATACTAATTTATTTTTTTGCTATAACCATATCAATATACATTTTATTAAATTATGTTACTGACATTGCAGTACAATATAGGTTGATTGCATTATAATTTAACAGCACAAATATTATTGTGATATGTGAAAACTCAGGATACCATTAAAATGTATGCTGACCCAAATGCTCATGCAGGCTGCACATGAATGCAAATTTCATTTTTTTTAAATACAAGTACACACCTCAAAGGTTTTGCTAATGAGCTTGATTATATATGGATTTCTGTGTAATAGTTAACTTTCAGTTCCCTGGAAGATGGATGAGAAGGGATTAAACCTGATGATGTGGATAAGCATAATTTTATTAATACTGCTTTAATATTGCATTTATATTTATTTGATTTTTAAGCCCCATTTCATGTTTTCATTACCTTTATTATTATTATTATTATTATTTTTTTTCATTTCTTAAGCCTATAGTTTTGATGCAAATGCCATAAAGAAATCCAGCCCAATCGTATTCTTGAGCCATTCATAAACAACTCTACATCTTTACAGAAAAAAAAAACCCCAGCAAACATGGGACAAGTTCTACCCTATTTTCTTTTGTGAAAATTACATACAGTGGCTGATGTTAATTCATTTTGTGCAGCTATGGAAAATACAACTTCGTTCGCTCCATGTGTTTCAATCATAAGAACAAATTCTCATTTTTACATGTTGCTTTTCCATTTCACCAAATGAAATCAATTGCCAAAATTAATACAGCAGCATTGTACGTTATATACGTGGCTAGTTGTAAATATAATGCTACTAAATTAATAGTTAAAATACTGTTTCGCACATTACTTGAGACCGCAACGGGGGCCTGTTTCAAAATATCTTAGAACAAACGGTTGATGTCTGTAATACAACGTGCAAAAAGGAAAGATAAAATAAAATATTAAGATTCACCATCAGTAGTTCATCTAGGTCAGTGATTAAGTGCATGTGCACTGAGATGGGATGGAACGTGTTGAGACAACCACTAGGACATGTGCCCCGAGACGAAACATGGTAAGACACGAAATTACAAAGGACCAAACAAACAGAAACGAAGCATAATTTTATAAAAGACAAAAAACCCATTGTAGACATATAAAAGCTTCAATTAAAAATGAGAGAATCATAAACACAACATCAAGCACTTGTGCAATCTGGCAGACTGGTTTCCTACAACATGGTTGTCGACATCCTCCATGGCGTGTACCCTGCACTCTGGCTCTTCTACTTTCTGTAGACAAGTGTCTTCTGCCAAGTCACCACTGCCATGGAACTTCAGTTCTCCCAAGCATATGCGTGAATTTGAGCCCTCTTGCAGATTTCTGGATGTTACTTCCGCTATCCGTAATTCAGAATACGCAAGGTGTAACCTTTCTTTTTTGTCTTTCCTCTACAATTCATTTCTTGATCAATTTAAACAGGTTCATTGCAATTACAGTTAAATCTCTGCATTTTTTCAATCATGATGGCCTCAGATGTCAATATCTGACCATGTGCTCTGTGGGTTGTAAGCACACTTGAGTTTGTCCAATCGGACTCGAACCCGTCATCAAACAATATTGAATAAGATAACTCTTTTCCTGTTTTTTATTCCAAGAATGAATATGATCAGACAATAGAATTTCAAATTTACGTTTTGTGCTTCCTATGTATATGGAGTCACATTCATTATTCTTGTTAACAGTTGGAATCACATATAAACCAGCTTTGTGTAACATCGATCGTTGGCTTGAGTCACCAATTAACATACTTGCATTATCGGGGACATTTTTAGCAATCTCCAAATTGGCTCTGTGACATTCTTTTCTAATAATATTGTTAATTGGGGGAATGTAAGGAAGATTACCACAATATTGCAAATTTTGTTTTATGTTATTTACCCAAGTAGCACATGACGTTTAAAAGACGTCGCATTTCGGTTGCAAAAGTTGATATTTGGTCTTCCGTACAAAGACTACGTTTGATAAACGTTTGTTAAATGTTACATCCGTTACCGTTGCGATTTTGTCACATTCATTACGTTTGCTAAACGTTGCATTTTCGTCATGTTAGCAAGGTCACAGCTAATCTTTGGCGTGACATTACATTCAGGCAAAAAGAACTAAATTATACTGTTGATAAAACAGTAAGCTTGTGTATAATTGATAACGATTATTGAATTCCTCCTTTTTTTTTTTTTTGCTTATACGACTAGAAGCTTTATTCCATTGGTTTTAAAGCAGCTTCTAGTCTGCGGCTGCGTCGTTCTCTAACCTGCTGTTACGTCACTTATACTACGGACGGTGAGTTATGACAAGGCTGAACTCGATCGTCCAGCGCTGCATGCCTAATCGATGGATTTTATCGTTCTTAAAAGGTAAGTTCTTTTCCTGTTTCAATTCATAGGCTTCGATTTCGAACACAATTCATGTATTCGTTTCGTAATACGTGAAGACATTCATGTATTCGTTTTGTAACACGTGGAGGTAGGCTTAACACGTGAACACATTCATGTATTTTCTTAACAGGTATATATATCATCGACTGCATTTTAAACTAGGAGTAGTAAAGAATTTGTTAGATTTTTGGATCTAAACACAGCTGCTTCGTTTTTAATTTTGTATTTTCGTGAAACAGTACCAAAAATATATTTCAAGGAAACGAAATTTTAGACCTTTTCATTTTTATGAGCTACTGAATATTTGGTTAGATTTTTAAATAACAAATGCAGCTAGTTGTAAAAGAAATTCTAATTCTTCAAATGTTTAGAGAGCGGTATTGAATTTATACTTAATTACTCAAATGTGCTTCCATGTGCCTCGGTGTAGCAAACATTGTTACAAACGCAGCTTATTGGTATGTTAGTTATAAAGGGTACTCTATATTGCTGTTATCATATATTAGATCAGCATTTCCTAGGGCTCATTCAGCCAGTTTTTTTGCAAGAAATATATTGGGTGTAGAGTAACAAACGGAATAAGCTGTTGGAGAGATACTTATTAAATCCAGAAAGCTTCAAGGTTGAAAAAATTCAATTCAAAATCCACCCTGTACAGAGTCCTGTGGCCAAGAAGTAAATTGTCAGTCGCAATTCAAAGTCTACATAAGGCACGCAAAATTTTAACTTTTTTTTTTTTTTTTTTTTTTTTTTTTTTTGAAAATGTACATATTATACCAGATGTGAATTAAGCTTACTGAAATCATAATGTATCTGTATCCAAATGGAATATATACAAATATCCAATGCAACATTTTGTTAGACTGATGGGAGTACACACTTACATCCAAATGTGCCCATCTCCCCCTTCCACATATCAGAGTTGTGCCTATCAAATAATAACGCAGAGGAATGCTATTGAACCTGTCACAGGCAAGGTGGCCAGTTGCTTTGCTTTTCCAGTTACAGTTTACTAAATTTTTGTTCAAATTTCAGGAATGCAGGGGTGGGAGAAGTTGGAAGCAGAGTTGTATAAAAATAAAATGTATCTGAACACAACCATTGAAACAAAACTTGCTGCAAACCCGCATATCACAATGACAATATAAGATAATTTAAAGAAACAATAAAAAAATAATTATTAGGACATTACAAATTCCGATGACGGCAAAATACAATTGAATATGTGTGTGAAATTGACCTTTATGGCAAAATATTGGATTATGAACCTCATAAAAACAAGAGAATTAAAAGAAACATTTTATACCCAGAAAACAGTTCCATTAATGAACCTTTAAAAATTATAAATAGTATTTTCAACAGCTTAGTTCAAAAATTACTGTGCCGCCCCTGGTGGCACAGTGGTCTAAGCAATGGCCTCTGATCATTCGTCCGAACGGGGTCCGGGTTTGAATCCCGGTGAGGCATGGATGTTGTGTTTGTCTTACAGCACTGGCTCCCTCCCTTCCCTGGAACCAGGTACCCTAAATTAGGGACGGGCGACTGCTTATAACCCATTGAGTTGCTAACAACGGTGGTCGTTAAATCTCCAATAAAAAAAAAAAAGAAAAATTACTGTCGACTTACAAAATACTTAAGGAAAAATTTTTAATTTAATAACTAGTTGCTGCAAGAGGAACCTGGCAATAAAATTTAAATTCCTTCTGTGTAAAGGAAACTTTTGATACAGTTCCTATGTATTGAGAAACAGGCCTTGATAAAACCTAGAGGCCACAAACGTCCAAATGTGCTCATATTGGCAAAATCTGCTAATAATTTGAAAACTATCGGCGTGCGCACATAATTTTACATTCTACTACTTTGGTTGGAAGTATAGTTTTATGAGGATTTTTTTCTAATTTGAATTAATTTTCTCTCAACAATATTATTTTTGAACACATATCATTGCTCCTTTGTTTCTGTAATGCTTCAAAACCATCTTGATAGCTGTTTACTTTTGGTGCTACTGGTTTTGAATTTAATGTTCACTTTGAATTTTGTAGCTGTTTGTTCCCAAATGGCAAGAGTAATAGACCAATTTTTGTATTTGCTAGTTGAGTCTGTATCTTCAGATTTCTCTGAATGAATAATCTTTTCTAAGCAATTAAATTAGAGAGCCACAAACCAATATTTCTATTCACTGTCGGATTAATACTTTTCCGATTAGGCCAGTGCTTCCTAATTAGCCTTTCTCTGAATTATGGATCTCTTCTATTATCAGATTGTTAAGGGCAACAGATTAAAGGCTGGATCCCATAGCTACGCTGTGTAGAAAAGCCGTACAAACTGTCACAGTTTGATTGTACACATTTTTTTCAGCAATGTATGTATGTATGTATATATATATATATATACTGGTCACAAAAAGTTAGGGATATTGCATGAAGTGAAGCCACGTAACATAAACGCCAGAGTGTGTTTACAAAAACAATTTAATGGGCAATTTCTGCTCACAACAAGTAGTACCACAATATAGACAAAAGTGTATATTCAGAGAATGTCCAAACCTCTGGATTTCAGTATCCAGTAACACTACCTATGTGTCGAAGAACGTCTTGACACCTACCAAGCATACTTGCAGTGACATTATTGATTAGTGTTTGGTGCAGTTAGTCCCATATTAGTCAACACATTACAGAGGTCGGCCAGTATACTGGGGTATGGAATGCGGTTATCTAAACGTTGCTGTATAGATTCCCAAATTTTCTTAGTGGTATTAAGGTCAGACCTGAGGTAGCTGTAAAGATTCGATCTTGTGGTTTTCCAGCCAGAGCCGGTCCAAGGGGTAGGCCAGGTGGTAAATGTGTAGATTAGCGTCCTAAATTATTTCGTTGAAAAAATTTTAGAACCTGGAAAAAGTGCGATGTACAGATTTTAGTGTATGGAAATTAATGTCAAATGGTGCGAAAATTGCATATTTTAAATGTGTTTTAAAGATATATTTTTTTCGTAATATTGACCTGTGAGTCTGACGCTGTGAAGAGAAGCTGCGGTAGGCCTAATGTATTGCTCCGGCAAAGAATGTGAAGCTTTGGTCCTTTAAAAGGAAGGTTTGTTGCTGTGCCAAAATGATGGGTGGAAGAGTACAAGAGAAAGAGGTTATGTTGTTGGCAGGAGAGCAATAAATGTAGTGATACACTACAGAAAATAGGTCCACAGCATCCACCCTTTATTTTGTTGTATCCTGTATGTTGTTGGCAGGAAAAACCGGGAAAAAAACTCTTCGATTTGCAAAAGATATGTATGAGTAAGATAGAAACTGACCTGCGAACAAGCTATTAACAGGAGAACCAAAAGTGCAGTGACACAGCAAATCAGCTATGAATGGAAGCTGTTCAAACCAGAACCAAAAGTTATAGTTCTCCAGTTTCCTGTACAACATAGAAAAGCATGTTAGTACTTTCTATTTTGAATCAAGGAATCGTATGCGAAAAAACGAAAAATTTCTCAACATCGCTTTAAAAACAATGACAAAACATGAACAAACTATATTGTGTAGCGTATGAGTATAACACGGCTCACTCTCGTGGTAACAAAATACGCGCTTGGACTTGTAGTCATCCGCGCGTGAATTAAACGCTGCAGCGAATCTTCCTTTCAATGAAGCAAAGCTTCACATCGTCGCCGTAGCGATGCGCAGAGTCACACAATATAGACGTACACGCGTACGCCATACGTGAATAGTTTGCAAATTATTAGCAGATTTTGCAGATAGTTTTTCCTTGTAGATTAAAAAAATAAAAATGTTATTACAGCAATTAAAACACTTAAGGCTTTACTAAGATTAATATATTGAATTCTACCTCAACATGAGAATGTTCAACTATTTTTCACATCTTCCGATAGAGAGTTATTTTGTTTTTGCAGAAGTTTCTGGCCTCTTGATTTTATCAAGGCCTGTTCTCAATATATAGGAACTGTAACAAAAGTTTCATTTACACAGAAAGATTTTTTTAATTTTATTGCCAGGTCACTCTTGCAGTTGCCAGTTATTAAAATAAAATATTTTCCTTATATATTTTATAAGTACTATTTTTGAATTAAGTTGTTAAAGATGCTATATATAATTTTTGAAGGTTCATTAACGGAACTGCTTTTCTTGATATAAAAATTAGTCTCTTATTTTTATGAGGTTCATAGTCCAAAAATTTTTAAGTTTTGGCCTTAAGGTCCATTTTACACACATTTTTGCGGATTCAGTCGCAATGTCCTTTTGCCCTCTCTGGAATCTGTAATGTTCTAATAATTATTTACTGTTATATTAATTTTTCTTTAAATTATCTCGTTCCATTGTTATCGTGATTTGCGGGTTTGCAGCAAGTTTTCTGTTTCAATGGTTGTGTATGCAGTCACATTTTATTTTTATGCACCTCTGGCGATGCGTTAGGCCTACCGCAGCGTCTCTTCACAGCATCACACTCACAGTTCAATATTACGATAGAAAATCTTTAAAACACATTTTAAATATGAAATTTCTGCACCATTTGCCATTCATTTCCGTACTCTAAAATCTTTACGTCACACTTTTTCTAGGTACTGACATTTTTCCGACGAAATAATTTAGGACGCTATTATACATATTTACGGGCCAGGTAGGCATCCACCAAATGGAAGGGATGCCCATGGATTTATAAATTTTCTTACATAGTAAAATTATCCACTGACTTTTTTTTTTTTTTCTTTTATGAGCTAGTCTGTATTTGCCACAAAAATGAAAGCTGAATACTCCTTTGTTGTTTCTCTGGCACATGCAGAGTTCCTATATATATACCACCAACAACAAGAAGCATTTTCAATTCTTGTGTGTTTTTTTCTGAGAATTCTTCTCTGCTGCTTTTACGCATTTGGGTTTTCAGGGGAAAAAAATTTAACCTTTTTTTTTTTTTGTTCGTTCCTGATGTTTGTTGACATTTTTATATACACTGAGTGGCCACTTTATTATGACTACCTGACAGTTTTAAGCAAATTAGCTATGGCTGCACGCTGTTGCCGCCAGAGGGTGAGGCTAGTATAAAAAGGGAAAGCTTAGTACTTGCGACAGTAGTAGAAGTGATTTTTGGGTGACGAGATGGGTAAAAAATACAATTTGACGGACTTTCAATGCGGGATGATTGTAAAAGCTCGGAGCCATGGAGTGAGTATCACTGAAACCGCCGCATTCATGAAATGTTTCAGAGCCACTGTTGTTGAAGTGTTTAAAGACTGGACTGTCAGCCAAAAAACTGGGTCTCTACGTGCAACGTGTGGTCGTCGTCGACTAGTGACTGCTCGGGCGGAACGAAGAGTGTCCAGACTGGTAATAGGCAATAGTGCAGCAATTACAGACCATCTTAATCAAGGATTTCTTAAATGATCTGTGCACGCACTGTTCGCCGTACACTCCACGGATGAGATATGGCAGAAGGAGGCCTGTTCGAACACCTTTGCTGTCTGCAGTTAACAAGAGAAAACGTCTCCACTTTGCACAGGAGCATAATAAGGATTGGACAGTCGATAATTGGAAAAAAATTATTTGGTCCGATGAATCACGTTTTCAGTTGCACCATGCCTATGGCCGAGTGAGAATTTGGCGGAAACAGCACAAAAGCATGGACCCCAAATGCATTGCTACAACCCTTCAAGCTGGTGGAGGCAACGTTATGGTTTGGGGAATGTTTTTCTGGCATGATTTGGGCCCTTTAATTTGTGTTGATCAACGTCTGACTGGCACATCATATCTAAACATCGTTGCAGACCAAGTACATCCTGTCATGTGGATGGTTTATTCCAATGGCGATGGCTACTTTCAACAAGATAATGCGTCTTGCCATAGTGCTCGTATTGTACAGATTGGTTTCAGGAACATGCCGGTGAGTTTACTTTGCTTAGCTGGCCCCCACAATCTCCAGATCTCAACCCCATTGATAATTTGTGGGATGAAGTTGAACAAGCCATCAAACAGCTGGATACACAACCCTGCAATTTCACACTCCTGGAAAGTGCTATTCATCAAGCATGGTCTTAGATTCCAGAAACCACCTTTCAACATCTCGTGGAGTCCATGCCACGAAGAATCTACATCAACGCAGTATTAAAGGCAAAAGGTGGCCCAACGAAGTACTGAGGGGGTGGTCATAATAAAGTGGCAACTCAGTGTATTACAATAAGGCTTGAGTGACAAGCCTTATTGTTATGTACATCTTGGAAATAAATCCCAAATTCCCACAGCCTAGGGTAAAGCGGAAGAAAACACAAACTGCAACAAAGCTCCTACAGATTGTGAACCATATATAAATCAATGGTTTTCTATCCACTCATTGATAGCGCATTGTTTGCCATTCAGGAAAGATTTACTCAGTTGCAAAAACTTTCCAACGCTTCGAGTTTCCTTTATAATTTGAAGAAATTGCCTGACAGGGGATTCTTTAAAAGAAAAGTGTATTCAGTTAGAAAAATTCCTTAAGGATGCTGACAGTGAAGAAAAAGATATCGATGGGGAGCAACTGTTTGAAGAGCTGAGGCATTTGCAAGCACTTATGAGCAAATGCAGCTCAGCTACTACAATAGAAGCTCTAAACTTCATATTCCAGTATGATATGGTTCATTGTTATCCCAACAGTAGGATTTGCTTTCGAATATTGCAATTCCTGTCTGTAGAAAGCGGGAAAAGAAGTTTTAATAAATTAAAGCTGATAAAGACTTATTTGAGATCTACAACGAAGCAGGAACAGCTATCAGCTTTATCCATCATTTCCATTGAAAACGATATTGCACAAAAAAATTTCTGAAGCAAAGAAGAGGTTTTTGCAAAGTAAAGCCAGACATGAACGTTTCATGTAAATAACACAAACAATTATGTATGATTCAGTCATTTTGGGAGTAAAATTATCATTATTATATTGGACTATTTATTTGTAGCATAGCACATAATAGTGAGTTAGCGACATATCTACTGAGCATGCGAAGTTGAGATTAGAGCTATTTGCTGTGTTTGGGTCCACACTGAAAAAAAAAAAAAAAAAAAAAAAAAAGATCAAACGAGGGGGGGGATCAAAGGAGTCTTTCTGGCTGTCGGGGAAAAAAACAGAAAAAGTTGAATGCCATGATGACAGCACTTTCAATAGGTTTCATCAGTGGTTTAGCTTTTTTTCTCTTCCTTTTTTTTTAATTTTCATTCCAGTTAATTGTAACTGCAGCTTGTGCTCATTTTGGCTTTTCACTTTACTAGTAACTTGTTTTTCAGTGTTTACTTCCCTTTTTGTTTCTTCTTGCTTGATTCTTAATATATATAAAGATAAATTAAAATTTGGGGGTATATCATAATATAATTTTATGAGCATAATTTAAAAAGTTTCCAGCACTAATTAGGGCAAACTTTTGAGTGTGATTTACATTAAGAAATAATAGGGCATTCAAAACAGTTGAATTATATAAAGAAATTGCATAAATGATTTTTTTTTCTTTTTAAATTTTACTCAGGTTTGGTTATTCATGGCTCTAGTTAGGAAAGTTAGGGATGTTATGCAAAACACAGGTGAGTGTAAATTAAGTACAACCTCCTGTAGCTTTAAAACTTGAGCTTATATCCCTCAGATCAGTATTTCCCCTCCTACCAGTAGATCTCTCTGTAGAGTACAACTGGATCACCCTGTGAAAGTAAACCAAGTTGGTGACTTCACCAAGTTGGTAAATATAATATTAGTGAACTTAAAGGATTAAACCATGTGTGAAATTATAGAATAAATAAGCAACATTTATTCACAATTAAATAATTTATTTTAAGATCTATAGTTTTGTTGAGCCTTTAGCTCGGCTTCATCAAGACAAAAGGAGCATAAACATTCATATGTGACATCATCAGGTAGTTGATGATCATGGATTTTGGTGAATTGTCTCCATGCAATTGAAAGAAATCGAGTAGGTGTCATGTTGTTGACAAGTCATAAAGAAAAGTCATGGAAACAAATTGGTGTTTTCTACCCAAGTATATAGTGCCGTACATCTATGCATTACAGAGGATTCCTTGCAGAAAAAGCTAGATTTTTGCCGGCACAGTAGTCTAAGCACTGGCTTATGACTGTTCGGTTCTTCCAAGTGGGTTGGGTTCGAATCCCAGTGAGGCATGGATGTTGTGTTTGTCTTACGGCACTGGGTCTCTTCCTTCCCTGGAACCAGTGACCCTAAATTAGGGACAGGCGACTGCTTATAGCCCATTGAGTTGCTCACCATGGTCAGTAAACACAAAAACAAAAAAATTTAAAAAAAAAGCTTGATTTTTTTTAAAGAAATTGTGGCACACACAGGATATAGATTGTCCTTTCGTTGTAGACAAAGCTGTCCAGAAATTTAGGAACTTTCAAATGTTTAAATTTCAAAGTTATTTTGAAATCTATAAACAAGGCAAATTTTTATGGATCAAAAGACTACGTTTAAGACATAACTGGGGAATTTATCAGATCGCTTGTGAATGTGGACTTTCATGTATAGGACAGATCCGTAGGGCTTTTAAGTTTTCATGTGAAGGAACACATGACTTGCGTATGGAACTGAAGAAGTCGTCTATAGCCCAACATTGTCATGAAAATAACCAGATTTTTTTTTTTAAATGCTACGCTTATTGATAAACCTGATTTGACTATCAAGCCTAATATATTAGAAGCTTTCCACATATAGTGCAACTGCTCATGGCTTGTCAACGACATGACATCTACTAGATTTCTTTCAAACACGTGGAAACAACTTGCCAAAAGCAGTGACTGTCAGAATGCTGATGATGTCACGATGATTTAAACGTTTGCACTCCATTTGTCCTAATGAAGCCAAGCCAAATGCTCAGTGAAACTACAGTAGATTTAAAATCTTAAAATAAAATATTTAATTGTGAATAAACATTGCTTATTTATTCTATCTCAACAGCACAAGTATTGTAGTCATAAAATATATTTGGGAATTACTTGGAGCAAAAACATAACGTACAAGAGCATTAACCAGAAAAGAATTCATGTGTTTCTTTGGAAAAAAAAATAAAATCACCGTTTGCAGTGGGTGTTTTTTTTTGGTTTTTTTTAAAGTACCCCCGCCACAACCTGTTTATTGAGGGGGGGGTAAAAACCCTGCTTGATCTGCAGCATTTCCATTCGGTAGAAATTTTGTGTGTAGCTGGCTTGCAAAACTCCTAAAGCTTAAGCAGCAACTGCATCAATCTGCCGTACACCTGCATGTAACATGTCAACAGCCCTATTTCTGATGTCAATACTTAAATGTCGTCTGGACATCTTTTCAAGTTAATCCTACTCTGAAGGAAATGCATTCAGCAAACTTGTAGTCCAAGCAGTGAGACGACCTGTTTTCTACTTCTCGGAAGCTACTTTTATTGGAGCTTGCACACACACACACACCACATGATGTGTCATCATGATGCTAATTTATGCTGATAACCTATCTCCTGTAGTCACTAAATATGCATATCACCATGTTTCCTCTTTGAAACCATAATATCCCAAACTTTTTGTGAGTACTGTATATAAATATACACTGCCGGACAATTGCTAAGGACGGATGACAATAGCAACGATAGCAACCCTAAAATGGAAGGCAGGAAAATGTGGAAATTAGCATAAGTGCGGGATACAGTAAGACGTGTTGTGCGTATGCAAATTTTAGATTGCCAAACTTGTTCGTAACGTCATAGCGCTGATAAGAGATATAAAGGATTTGACGCGTATTGACCGTTGTTGTTCAAACGCAAAGTTGAAAGGGAAAGAATCAATTGACGAACTTGCAATTTTCAGTATGTCTTCCCGACATCGCCTAGATGATTTTACGCGTGGCCGTATTATTGGCAAGATTGAAGAAGGGCGAAAAATAACAGATGTTACCAGGGAGTTCGACGTCAGCCACAGTGTTGTTTCAAGGCTTTGGAAATCATTTCAAACAAATGGAGAGTGTAGCAAACGTCACGGGGGAGGTCGTGTTCGCAGTACGACACCTGCAGAAGATCGGTACATAATGCTATCAACAAAAAGACAGCGGCACAGCACAGCTAGTGAGGTAGCAAATAAGTTTATGGCTGCTACTGGCAAGCGGATCCCCGAAAAACTGTCGCCAGACGTTTGCATGAAGGAGGACTATACGCCCGCCGTCCTGTTGTGTGCATCCCATTGTCCAGACGTCACCGTACCGCCCGTTTGCAATGGTGCCATCAACATCGCAATTGGACTGATAACGACTGGTCTGCTGTCCTCTTCTCAGATGAGAGTAGATACAGTCTATCGTCTGATTGTCGACAACAACTGATCTGGCGTGATAGTGGCACTGCATATTGTCCAGCAAACATACAGGAAAGGGACCGATATCCGACATGTAGTGTCATGGTATGGGCTGGCATCGAGATCAATGGCCGTACGTCCCTCTATGTGCTTCCAACTGGGACTATGACTGGCCAACGATACATTAATGATGTTCTGCTACCTCATGTTCGCATGTTCCGTGGTGCGGTCGGTGATAGATTCATTTTCATGGATGACAACGCAACATGTCATCGAACAGTCGCTGTCCAGGAGTGTCTTGAGAGCGAGGATATTCAACGCCTCGTATGGCCAGCACGTTCTCCAGATCTGAATCCCATTGAAAATGTGTGGGATGCTTTGGGGAGGAGTCTTGCTGGTCGCCAATGCCCTCCAATAAACAAGGACACCCTCATCCGTGCACTTACAGAGGAATGGGACAAATTACCCCAACAGCTGCTTGATAATGTTGTGCAAAGCATGACACGACGTGTGGAATCTTGCATCGCCCTCCATGGTGGCCATATCCCGTATTGACATCTTACGCCGGAACGCCTGCGGACGGTAATTGCATTTTTTCACGTTTACGTATTCTGCACAAAATGGCCTGTTTGTCCCTTGAACACATTCCAAAGCCTTCTGGATTTCAGAGCACAATAATTTGTCTTTCTTGTAATGTCCTGGCATTCTGACATTATTTTATTTCACTTGGCATCCAACCACACTTACTTTTTTATGCACTATATAACCGTTTATGATCCGTCCTTAGCAATTGTCCAACAGTGTATATATGTATATATATTCTCTTATGATTCAGAATACATGAATTGTGTTTGAAGCCTATGAAAATAATGAAATGAATGCATGAATTGTTCATTTGTTTCATTATAACTTTTTGTGACCACCTATGAATTGAAACAGGAAAAGAACTTATACATTTTAAGAACTTGAAGTTAATGTTATGTACAGAAATAGAGAGAAGAGCACACAGCACATTGTCAGAGTACAACAACAAATGGCATTAATGAACAACCAATAGAAGAAAATATTATTTTCTGGTTGGCCAAACAATGCAAAGGGTGAAATGAGTATATATGTATGAGTAGCAACAGAATTTAACCCAAGACAGAACAAACTAGATTGGGAGGCTGTTTTCATATCTTATTTGCATACAAATTCTTGAAAAAGGTGTTTCAACATGCATAATCAATTGATTCTTACAATTATTTATATGCTACGTACTGTTTGTTACACAATAGGACCCTGAAGCGGAAACTAAAAATTGCAATTTCTAAGCACAAGATATAAACTAGGGACATTACACTAAACAAACTTCCTCAAATACTAAGACCATTATAACCAAAAATTAAGTCTAAATTCACAAACTAGTGGAAAAAAATTAAGAACGAAATACACATGGGTTGAAAAAATACAGAAAAAATGATAAAGAAACGTAAACTGAGATATAAATACACAGATCTGCAGCAGAAACACAGATAGCCTTTAGCTACACTTAAAAGAAAAATTAAAAACAAAGCTGTGAAAGTACTACTTGATTTATCTCCCAGCATTATTTCACCTCACATTTCTAATAATCTATCAGCTAAATTTCAGATGTGTCCGAAAAACTCGTAAATGAACAACACAACTGACTCAGTTTTATGTTGCAATAACTTAGATGTTAGTGGTATTAAAATGTCTACTTTATGTTCAGTTAAATATGAGCAACTGAATTCTCAAGAAAATTGCAACAGCCACAACGAAGCCAGTGAAATGGACTTGAGTCAAAACATAGTTTGCGAAGTCGTATACCTTGTGAACAATAAATATACAGGGTGTCCGAGAATTATTGGACACAGTACAAAATTATGTAAAACAAAACATTAATCAGATAGAAAGAAACTGACTGTACTAACTTACAATGTAACTACACAAGTTAATAAATTTCGATGTGAGATCCCTTGGTTGCTCGTAGTACGTCCAGGTGATACTCGATTTCATGCCATGTATTGGCAAGCATCTGAGGAGTTATGGAATTAATAGCAGCTGTGATACGCTGCTTCAGTTCCTGCAAATCAGTACAAGGCGTCTGATAGGCACGATCCTTCACATAACCCCACATGAAATAATCCAATGGAGTTGGGGAGCGAGGAGCTACAGAATGGGACCACCACGCCCAATCCATCTGTTGGGGAAATGCTGATTTAGGCACTTACGTACACACATTGACCAATGCGAAGGCATGCAGTCTTGTTGGAAAACGACGTCATATCTTTTGATCTGGGGTATAGGGAAATTTTCTAACATATCCAAGTAAATGTCACCATTTATGGTTTTTTCACAGAAGAAAGGGCCAATCACTTCTCTTTTTTATAGGGCGCACCACGCATTAACTTTTGGAGAATCACGTTCCAGTTCAATAGCAGCATGAGGCAGTTCACTGCCCCATATCCAAACAAAACATAGTTTACGAAGTGAAACAATACCTCATACATGAAATGTGGATTAATCACTAAAAATTACAGTACTGAGAACGTTTTTATCGTTTTCCACTTGATTCAGCATATCCACAGCAAAATCGTATTGCAGAGTGGGATTATTTGCATGCATCTTTTGCACTATTTGAATTTTATAAGCATGAAACTAATTTCTTGTGCAAGATATCGTGAACTGTCTATTTTGGAATGCACAGTTCTCTGCTTGCTTTATGAACGGATTTCCTGGGGCTTTGTCGGAAACTTTCATAGCTTGGTCAACCATCTCACCTCTGACGCTAGGCCTACCGGCTCCTCCACGATGTTCCACATTGCCAGTTTCTTTAAACTGTTTCATTCACCGCTTAGTTGAATTTGTTGATGGAGGATTACAACCATACTCTAAACGGTACCGTCTTTTAACTTTAATGACAGACTTTAATTCCGCAAACCATAACACACACATCGCCTTCTGCTGTATGGATGACATGCCTACTGATTGCACATTTCTCATAAATTCCTCATCAGGCCACACCTAGCGCCATCTATCGGATTCTGGGAGTAACAATTCTGCAATACAAAAATATAGGAACCGTGTTAGTAATATGTGACATAGAAAAACAGACAATGCTCATAGTTTTTTTTTTTTTTTTTGTACATAATTTCGTAATGTGTTTAATAATTCTTGGACACTGTATAATGGTGAGAGATTGTGTTGCACTAGTAACTGTGACAGAAATACTTTCTTTTTTATAACATTACTTTCCTAACAAAGTCATCCCTTATAAAGCTTCAACAAAAATAAGTGATAGTAAAATAACTATTAGGAACAGGAAAAGTTTTGTGAAGGGGCCTTCATATGATGAAAATGATATTTTATGATATGATGAAAATGATTTTTTAGGTTAGCTAAGAACTTCATTTATTTACCCCCAAATTTTTGTAGACTAGGTAACAAGACTGTATACAACAGATTATCATGGCAGCTTTAAGATAAGCATTACCGTATGTCCCTCTTATGGAGCACAAACGTTGCTAAAACGGTTTTGCTACGTTATGGAAATGTCGTTTAAACGGTTTTGCTATGTTATGGAAACGTTTGTTTTCAACGTAATATGCAAAGTAAAAGATTTGAAGAGTGATTCCGTATCGACTCAACACAATTTGAAGGCATTTTTTATCTCACCATCTCAGATTTTAATGAAATTTGGTACATAGGTGGCCTCTATATAGATTAAGGAAAATATCGAATTTCATCGTCATATAGCCACCGGTTTTGAAAATATAGCTATATGAAATGTCCAAAAATACCCCAAAATCAGAAGACTGATATGTTTTTAAATTATGATTGCAGCTCCCCTAATTAAGATAGAGAGATGGGAAAGATATCGTTTTGTAGTATTTTTTATGCTCTTTTATTTGATGTACAACAAACACCATAATATGTTTTTAAATTATTATTGCAGCTCCCCTAATTAAGATAGAGAGATGGGAAAGGTATCTTTTTGTAGTATTTTTATGCTCTTTTATTTGATGTACAACAAACACCATAGGGGTTAAGATTTTAAAAAAATTTAAATTTTAAAGTTAAAATTTTGAATTTTTCAAAATGCGACACTCCAAAAAATTTGAAATTTTTTAAAAACAATCTATACGTTTGGTATTTGATTACGTGAGTAGTAACTTGGGATGATAATGGGCTTACTTAAAAAGCTATATTCAAATTTAGCCTAACACAAGAGTTTAATGAAAAAAATGAAAAAAACATGTAAACTGAAAATAAATTTGGGCTAAATCTGAAAAAAGTTTCATTAATAACAATAGATATAGTATTTTTGTTATTTAAAACTATTTATTTAAACAATGTTTTATTATTAATTGATTTGTTTAAAATCTGAGGCTAGCTACATGGGTTTAAAATTTTTATTAATTTCATTATTCAGAATTTGTAATAATTCACAATTAAATACAAAAAAAATAAATAAACAGACTTTAAAAAGTAATTTCAATTACTGCTCAAGAAACACATCAAAATAATAATAACATGTGGCATTGAATTGCTTACATTTATGCAAATTATATTCCTAATCTTAAACTTAGATCGTCACTTAAAGCAGAATATCCTAAAATTAAAAAAAAAGTTGCATCATTGTTTTGAAGTGAAATCACACGTGTAGATCCTTGATATAGTCTTTAAAAGCTTCAGTAGTTAAGTGTATTTCTGTTTCAGAGAGATTGTAGAGTCTTCCTGTCGGAGTCAAAGGATTTACTTTACACAAGACGTAACTTACAGGAAGCCATAATACATCTTGTGGGCTAGGGTAGGAAAAGGATGTAGATGGACCAGCTGGATGTAAAAAAAAAAATAATAATAATTAAAGCTGGATGTAAAAAAAAAAAAAAATTTAATTTTAATTTTAAAATTTCAATTTTTTTTAATATTAACCCCTATGGTGTTGTACATCAAATAAAATAGCATAAACAATACTACAAAAAGTTACATTTCCCATCTCTCTATCTTAATTAGGGAAACTGCAATCACAATTTAAAAACCCATCAATCTTCCGATTTTGGGGTGTTTTTAATACTTTTTATGGCTGTATTTTCAAAACCGGTGGATATATGACGATGAAATTTGGTATTTTTTTAATCTATATAGAGGCCAGCTATGTACCAAATTTCATTAAAATCTGAGATAGTCAAGTCGCTGTGTTGAGTCGATACGGAATGACCCAAGAACGAAATAGAAACGTTGTTCTAACGTTTTGCAACGGCACACGTAAAGCCAAAAAAAAAAAAAAAAAAAAAAAAGTCTTGAAACTGGAATAGAACCTTCGATAAAACGTTGTGGTAACGTTTTTTGCAACGTTTGACGTAATACACAAAGGACAGCAACGTTTAATAGAGGAAATTTAGAAGATTAACCGCTGCCGTTACATTTCCTAAACGTAATACAGAAAGGAAAAGTACGTTGTAAAATCGAAAATAAAACATCGCTAAACGGTTGTTAAAACCGTTTCTCAACGTAATAAAGAGGGAATATGACGTTTAAATAACGTCATTTAAACGTTGCTAAGCGGTTCTTAAAAACGTTTCTCAACGTCATAATGGAAGGAACATGACGTTTTAATAACGTCATTCAAATGTTGCTAAACGGTTGTTGAAACCGTTTCTAAACGTCATAATGAAAGGAATATGACGTTTAAATAACGTCATTTAAACGTCTTAAAACAGTGCTACAACGTTATAACAACGGTTGAAAAACCATTGAATCAACGAGACGTATTAGCGTTTTTTAAACGTAATATTGTGACGTTTTTTCAACGTCTCGCCGAACTGGTTTTAAAACGTTTTACAAACGTTTTTGTGCTACTTGGGTACTCTTCTGTTGTTCTTGATGTTATTATACATAGAAGTAATCAATTTTAAGTCATACACAAATTTCAGAGCAGTTTGTTTAATCCATTGCATTTCACTATGTTCCACTCTAATATCAGAAGAATGTGAAATCGCTCTTTTGATGTAGTATCTGAAGGCTGCTGTCTTAAATTTCCAAGAGTGTTCGGAATCTGCTGGGATAATCACTGGTAGATGATATTTATATGAAGATGATATTTTGGCAATATGAAGAAGAAATGCTACATCAATTTGTTAAACAGTACAATGACATTTATACAGCTACTAACATTACTATTGAAAAAGAAAAAGACAAACAACTGAATTATCTCGATTTATCTTTATTTAGTAACACTGATGATGTTGGATACAGTGTATCGAAAGTCATCTTTTGTTCCAGCAAAAGATACACTCTGTTGAAGAATGCACGTGTGGTCATTCGTGATTTCAACACTCCGCTACTGTTGAATGACATTGGCGACTTGCCGCACTAGTAAACTGGCTATCGTCAATTGTATTAGTAGTTTTAATTAGGAAAAGCAGCTCACAGAAAAAGAGTGTGAGTTTCGCAGGCACTTAGCTTAGAAAATTTCTGTGCCTTCATGTGAGTATCTAGTTTATAAAGTTTCTAGATACTGTCTGTTAGTTTTGGGAATGAGCCATATCAGTAAAATTAGAGCATCTGAAAGATGCAAGGAGTACAGACAAGGGAATGTTTCATGTGAACAAAAATCTACTGTTCTGTTCATGTTGCAACATACCAGTGGATTTTTCAAGAAAAGACAGTTGTGAAAAGCATATTGCAAGCAAGTTGCATAGTAAAAAGGTGTGCCAAACAGTCAACCCAAAATAATGCAGAAATGTGTTGGCGAATTAATTGAGAAAAGTACTAAACAAGAACAGCATCGCTTAACTGAACTTTCAAAATTAACTGAAGCCTAAAAGAGCAGCTAACATCCCACTTCCCAAACTGGATAACTCTACATTAAAAAATTACTTGGAAAATTCGTTGAAATATATTGGTGTTATTCCGAATGCAAATTGGATGCGAAAATGTTATTTGCCGAAATATATGATATTCACAAGCAACAAGTTAAAATAAAAAATAAAAAAATCAGTATCCAGTGTAAGCATTATAGCAGGTGAAACAACTGATTCGGAAGATAGGTACTTTTTGAATATTCTTGCTGTTCCATCAGCTGAAATGAATATTGAAAGCTGTGATGCTGAAACCTCTTTGAATGCAATCTTCCTCGAATGCATCACTTTGGAATCCGTTAATTTTAAAGCAGTCAGTGTGGCAATACTTCAGTGCGTTAATAAGTATGAAATACCTTTTGCGAATATAACTGCCTTTGTGACAGACAACACATCTTACATATCCAAAGTGTGGGGAGAAAGCCAGAAACCCGAATTTTTGAGGAAATATAGTATTTCGCAAAATTTTGGGGTAAATCCCGAAAAGCCAGGAAGTTTTGCGATTTACCCTGCGACTTTTGCCTTTTTTTTTTCCTGCGATAAAATTACTATGACCATTGCTATGGTCCAGATGAGAGCTGCATATTAACGCATACAGTCCTCACTTGGACTTAAGGAATGAATATGTGCATGTTTGCCATTTGTATCACCACAATGGAATAATGGCAAACAATCAGGGAAAAGTTCCCAAAACAGGCCTTCCCTACAAACAGAACTGTGTGTGACTTACTATACAAATATTTGTGAGGAATGTGTTCAACATTTGGAGCATGTGCTATCAATGTTAGGCTGATAGTATATCTTGCTAAACAAGAATTCAAGGAACACATGACACAGTCTAGACCCTTCTTCTATCTCCAGTGTTTTAAGTTATGGACCTCTTTTAACAGACAGAAGGTTATGAGAGGTCACACTTCTCAGAGTGATCCTGTGCACTATGACAAGATGGTGACTATGAAGCAATATTAGAGAGAGAGGGGGTGTGGGGGTGGATGGGAGTTCAACCCATATGAGAAGCTACGTATGTGAGTAAACTGAAAGTAGCAACCACTGAGAGTCAACAGATGCAAAAGTGGGAAATTTGACAAGAAATGGTGAGGACTCATAAACCACTGGACTGGTGCACAGTGGAAGCCTTTAACAACATATCCTGAGGTGAGCAGATTTTAGTGTGTGCATGACAATCACTGGGTGATAAGGGACACCATTAAAAAAAAAAGGGGGGGGGAACTCTGTGCAGGCTCGAAGCACCAAGTACTGCAAAATAATAACGAAGGACACTGCAGAATATTAATGAGTATATTAAAGGCAAAACATAAACAGCCCTGATAAATTCACGAAACCCTTTTCAGTAATTAAAAATCTTAACAGGAATTATAGAGGATAAATTTATTAAGGTACATCACCTCTGAAATTTTCAATCTATACACTAGATCTTTTTGATCTCACTAGACCTGTGAAAGTAGTATGATGCAGGAACTCCTGACAATGATTTAGTGTACAGATCGAAAATTTGAGAGGTAACATACCTTAACAAATTTATCCTCTATAATTCCCGTTAATTTTAATTTTTTTTTTTTTGTTACTGATAGTATTTAGAGGAAGCCATGAAGTCATTAATTACTAGAACCCTTTTGGCATAAGGCCTGGGTTACTGCATGCATGTATCTTTTTATTTCCTTTTCTGAATATACTGAATATACATAGTGCCTGTGTATATTCAAATGTGTTTACAAATAATTTTGTATTTTTAGTGTTTATACAGTAATAGTTAATTTAATAGCAGTCAATGTCCATATTTGTACTCATAGTTCAGTTTAGTTTATGCGTATTTCATATTGCAGTACTCAGCATAATTATTGTCAAAGATGCCATATTCCTGCATTTTTTAAGTGATGTTTGGTATTTTTTCCCCTTAAAAGCAGCTTTTATGTTTATTGTTGTCTTGGCTCATTTGTACTGGGAGCTGGCTTACAAGTAAATAGAGCACACTGAATATTTTCCATTCACTGTATCATCTGTACTAAGTATAATAAACATGTTAATGTGAGGTATGTGTTTAGGCACATACTGCAAGCACTGTATCATCTGTACTAAGTATAATAAACATGTTAATGTGAGGTATGTGTTTAGGCACATACTGCAAGTCTTGATTCTCTAGCTGGGGTGGATGTATGTGGTTATCATGATCTGTGAAATATATATATACAGGTTTGGGACCAACACTTACATTGAGAATGGGATGAGTGTTACACTATGCAAATATTATCACTTTTTTGAAGACATACTTTTTTATGTTGTTCCACAAATTCTAAATTTCAACTGTTTCTTTGGTTATCATGATCTGTTAAATATATATATACAGTTGAATCTTGATAACTCAAACTTCGATAAGACAAAACTCTTGATAACTTATAAAAAAGTGAAATTCCCTGCACGTGTCCTATATGCATAATATTTTCTCAATAACTTGAATTCTTTTGCACTCCCTCCGGATTTGACTTTTTGAGAGTCGACTGTACATATGCAAATATATGTTCACATGTACATAAAACTTTCACCTGTGCAAGTTGTAGCAATTCACATATTATATTATATGTTCACTCACACTGTAAACTACAACACATTCTTCTTTTCAGCAATTTTAGGATCTGCGGCTTGAACAAGAATCCTCTTTTTGTTTTGATTTGTGGATCCTCCTCTTTTTGCTTTGATTTGTGGATCCTCCTCTTTTTGCTTTGTTTTCATCCAATGTCCAATACATTATTTTTTCACCATCTCTTTTTAGGTCTTCCAACTCCCCTAATTTCTGGCACCCCCATGTCTATTGTGTTTTGAATTGGATTTTCCTCCTCTTTTCTCCATACATGTCTGACCAATCTTAGATGGCTCTCTTAATTTTTCACCAATTTTTACTGATTCCAGTTTTTTCCCCTTATGTCCTCATTTCTTCTATGTTCTTTCCAGTTATTACTGTTTTTTTCTTCCCAGTAACCTAAGTCTCTAATCCATATGAAAAATTAGGTTTTATAGCTGTCCTGTATATTTTTGGTTTAACTTTCATTATAGCTTTCTTGTCACAGATTAATCCTGACTTTGCTTTCCATTTATTTCATTCTGCTCTTACTTATTCCCTTACTGCTTCCTCACAGCTGCCATCTTTTGGCAAGGTTGAGCCCATGCAATTCAACTGTTCTGCTTCTGTGTTAGTCATTTACCTTCTCTGTCATGTATTAACAAATATCATAGTTCACCTCTTGAACTACCAATCATCTCAATTTTTAAATTAAATGTTGTTTAGAACAGTTGTAAAAGAAAGCTCTAACAGTCAAACTTTGTTCATGTTATACCTTGGAATCAAAGTTACCATTTCTGGTGAAGGCTTTTACAATAAAATCAAAGCAAAATTAATTTTCTGTGTTAAAAGTTTCTAGTAACAGTAGAATTCTAGAAGGAAAACTAAAAAAAAACTGTAGTAATTTTTTTTTTTTTGTACATGTGAAATGGATGAACTAGAAAGGTGGACATAATTTCTGCAGCATTTGATACAGGTAAGTTCAACTGCCAATATTGATTCCAGGAATTCATGGAATAAACAATAATGTGCTTCAATTTATGTAAATGTTGCAAACTTGAAGTTTTTTAAGGTTGAAAACAAGCTGACAAAGTTCCAAAAAAAAAAAAGTAAATTAAAAAACACAGACACACTCACACAACTTAAAGTAAAATCAGTTGCCAAAGTTAAAACAAGTAAAAAATGATGCCATAAAGGAGACATGATCATAAAAGTAAAGAAATGGAAAAACACCCAGGAAAGTGAAAGGTCCAACACCAAACAATGAATTCCAACCGTAATCTTGGACTGGTCAGTTACTGTTTTATGCATTTCTGCAATGTTCTGTCATGCTATCCTCAGGAATAAAGAGTTGCCCACTATACTTCATCAAGCAGCATGATCAGAAAACTCCACATCATGAGTGTCAGGTCCTGCCATCTCTTGTATAATAATAACTTCAGTAGTAGATATTAACCATGGGCACTGCTGATGCCAAAGTTACATGGCATTTTGAAAATATATTTTTTTCTTCTTCAGGTTGGTTCATCTTTGATTTAAAGTCTTTGATTAGGGAGTGGAAATTCAATACCACTACTGATGTTGAAGTTATATTCTTTAGTTTTTTCAATTAAAATGGATTTGACATACCTGATATTTTTTTCTGTAGATTGTTTGCACATCAATTCAATATTTTCAAAGTCCAGAGTTCCATAATTTTTATTAAAGTATTGGATGGGAGCTCTTTTTTCTGTTTTGATCCAGTTGCAGTTGTTTTGTTGTAGTTGGTGCCATAATCTGCTTTTTGTACTTTCTATGTTACAGATTTTTGGTTTAATGTTATTCCCAGTTGTTACTAGTATATTATAAACCTCTGCATTGTCTAATAGTTTAGTTTTTACTTGTTTTGAATAACATAACTTTTATAGTTGGTAATACTGATTCCAATGTATTTATCATGCTTAAGATATTCTTTTTTATTGTTTTAGTTATATTATTTACATAAGGAAATATACCACAATATGAATAGTTTTTGGTATTTTCACCTTGGATGCTCACATTCATAAATTAGTTTTTCAATTACTGAAATGTCATATCCCAACATTTTTTGCGATGTCGATGGTCTACTGGATTTCGATTTCTTTTAGTATACACACCAATGTATATATCACTATTTGAATGTAAAAATGCTTGACAAACAAGAAATCAAAGTGCAGAACTTTATAAGCCCATGAGTGGAAAGAAGCATAAGAAATGAGAAGCTGTAGGTATGATATTATAGTAAAAGCTGTTTTAAAATAAATTCTATGACTAAGAACATGAACAACTCGAACCTATCTCTGTTTTTGTCTCACTTTTTGCCTATCTCTGTTTTTGTCTCACTTTTTGTCTATCGCAAGTTTTGTTTAATAAGGCTTTTCGGAAAGATAGGTTGTGCTGAGTGTATTACTGTGATAACACTCATTACATGTGCTCTCAAAATTCCTTTGCTCATGTACATTATGAAAAACATGCCCTCGTTTGGCTGGAATGCTACTCATAATAGAACCCTGTTTCTCTTCTCACAGTAGCACATTTTACAATTGAATGGCAGTGTAACCATGTGTAGAGGAGGGCAGCTGGGCTGTCCTTAACAATAGCCAATCAGCTCCTTGCTTCCCTGCTGCAGTCTAGTTGGCTTGCTCTGGCTGGCACCATCTCCCAAGGTCATACAACATACCTGGCTGCTCGTGTTGTGATGAGATCAAGTGAGAGTACTTGGCGTACCGAGCTAGACTAAGTGTGACACGTACAGCAGTCTGCTGATTAAATTTAGAAGAAAACTTATCCCCCCCCCAATTCCTGGGATCAAGATCCATAAAATGAGCCATCTCCCAAGGTTGTGCAACATACCTAGGTCCTGCAATTTTGTGTTGCACTATGGAATTACATATAAGATTTGAAACGGACATAATCATAGGTCAGTTCATTTTTATTAACATTCATATAGTAGATAGATGATAAAATTGAAGGACAACAAAATGTCACTCTGCTTTTGAACAAAGAAACTAAAGAAAATCTTCACTGAAAAAATTTGCCCCCATCCTCCTGAACATTTGTATTTTTAATTATCTAATGATCAAAATCACTGTTTGTTTTTTGGAGGGTCTGCTACTTGGAGATTAATATACAGAACCATATATACTTTTGGGACTAGGGATCACAAAACTGTCTTCTAAATGGAGGTGTCCACTATTTGGGAGCGTCTGTTAAGGAGGTTTCACTGTAGTATTCTCAACAATGAATGGTTTTTAAGAATTTTGCTATTAAACAATTATGACTCATTCCAAATAATCAGATTATCAATTTAGTAATATGATAGCACACATATTTCTGTACCAACTCAATTCAAGAATTTTGATTTAATTATGGGTATTTCTACCTACAGAAATATTTAAAACTTACAACTAATTTTCAAGATATATCCTATCCGTGTATCAGGTTATTTGAAGTTATGGGTAACAGCCTATTCCCAAGGAAGTGTATACTGCCGTCCTAAGCAAAAAAACAGCAACTCCAATTTTGGCCATTTGGGGTTAAAGCATGCAGCAGGTGCCCATCCGACGCACTGTGGATATTTAGTGGATCGAGCGTTCGTATCAGCCTGGGATTGAACCATCATTAAATCTATGGCCGCGGGTGGCCGAGTGGGCAACGTTCGTGACTGCCACGGAAAGGGCCTCAGGTTCGATCCCAGGCAGATACGAACGCTCGATCCACTAAATATCCACCGTGCGTCGGATGGGCACGTTAAGCCGTCGGACCCCGGGTACTGGCCCCCGGTAATAAATAAGGGCGTCTTCCTCCCCCTTTCTACTTCTCTTCCGTGTCACTTTCCTATGGGGCGCTCTAGCCCAAAGCTCCTAGTTTCCTGTTTCTAAGGGTTGTTTAAGACCTGGGGTCAGACACTCCCTTCCTAAAATCCTCTACATATGATCATGATCATATCATTAAATCTAACATCCTACAACGCTAGAATGAAGTACAAGACCTTGTTCCTATCGAAATCGTCAACGACATTTGCAGTATGTGTCACTGAAACAGCTGAGAACATAGCAAGAAAGCAGTTAGCGACGTTCACTAAGCTTGAACGTAGTACATCCAATGAATGTGGGATTTACTGCTTGGTAGTGTAGGATGAGACTGCAAGCTCCCTGCACGAGTGGGCGATACTAAGCTTGAATGCAGTATCTCTCATGTTTGTGGGATCCACTGCATTTTAGTTAGGATGAGCCCCATGATGACCTTGGAACGCTAGGGATGTTTTATTACGACACAGTAGTTTGATTATGCAGTTCTGCGTTTGTTGTTCGTAGTTATCACAGTGAGTTTTGCAGAACAGTGATTAATAATTATGTTTCCATTCTTTCTGGTAGTTGTGTGTGACAGTCGTTTTAGGCTACGAAAGCTGATGATTGTGTGACTCAAGAAACTGCTGTAAAGAGATATGAACTATCCCTCATTCAAATTGCTATTAGCCGCATGAGACCATTGTATGTTTTTAACAGAACCCCCTTTTTTTCCATTTGCTCCATCTGCACCATTTTCGATTTTGTCTATTAATTCTTGTCAAGGTTCGTTAATTGCTGGCGGCAGCTCAACGAATTGGAGGCAAATGATTCTGTGTTTTGTTTGTGAGTAGATACATGCTATGTAGAAATAATATGTAGAGATATATCTTCTTACGCCAACTTGTTTTTTCCATTTGTCGTATGTTCGGTCCCTATGCTAAAGTGTGAGTTTACTACGCATCGCAATGGTCTTTCACAGAGGCAAAGAAATGGTCGAACTCGCGCAGCTAGAATTAAATCAGAGTGTTGGTAGTGAACTGCTGCAGTCTGATGTGATAAACATGCCGATCAACGCAAATTATAAATGCGCTACCGACGAGGAGCATCAGCAATTATCTGAGCGAGAAGATGCTGAAGTTGAACTTTTGGAAATGTTGTTTAGTAGATTTGATGACAAAGAATATCAAACTTCAGCTGATAATGATTTTCCACAGTCACATGATGCGTTTAATGACCCAGATTTGTTACGAAGGGAAATTTCGGAGGAATGAAATGTTGCTCCTGACGATCCAAAGCCAGCACCCAAAAAGGTTAAAACAAAGTTTGACAGGTCACAAGATTCGTCAACTTGGCCAGAAAATCAAGGACGTGAAGCAGAAATAACGGCCAATTCTTGCAGAATCACAACAAATGAAAAATGTACTAAAACGGGAGAAATTCGAAAAAGAAGAAAATATGAGAAAAGTTTGAAAGAAAGAAAACAAGATAATTTAATGCAAGAAGGAAGAAATCATGGTGTTTGGGCTTGTTGTGAAAACTGCAGATTCATGAGCAATGAAAAAATATCCGATGACCGTCGCAATGTTCTTAATAAATAATCAGTACTGGTCCTTGAATTGGCAGGAAAGGCGGATTTTTGTCTCTTCCGGCGTATCTGCTGAAGACATTAAACGAAGGCATACGAAAAGTGAAAACAGCAAGCGTACAAGGTCACTTAGATATTTCCTAAAAAACGAAAATGGGGAAAATGGGGAAATATGCAAAACATTTTATCTCACTAAGCTGGGATATGAAAGAAAGAATGACCGGATAATCACCAATGTTTTTTGCAATGACGATGGGTCAGCAATTTCTCCTGCAAGTGATGGGAGAGGTAGACATCAGAAAACACCAAAGACTGATCGGGAGCTGATTAAAAATCATGTTGAATTGTTCTCACCGATTGTATCCCATTTCAGGAGGAAACATGCTCAGAATAAAAGGTATTTGCCAAGTGACATAACTATAAAAAGGATGCACGAGGATTTCACTAAAACGCATCCTGACGTGAAGTGTTCCTATGAACTCTACAGAAAAGTTGTGTCAAAAGACTTAAACATTTCTTTTACGTCGGCCGTGAAGAGTGTGAGCAATGTGAGAGTTTCAAGCTGCATAATCCAGCACACGATGCAAATTCCTTATCCCCTGATTGCACGATTTGCAGTGTTTGGAGAGTACATAAAACTAAAGCTGCAGAGGAGGCTCGTGAGAAGTACAGGTGTGATACCGATAATATAGGGCCAAATGCTGTGTGCTTCTCAGCTGATCTTGAAAAGATAATTATGCTACCACGGATTGACATGTTCGAAAGGGTAATTTTTTTCCAAAGAATTATCGTTTTTAATGAGGGTTTTGTACCAGTGGGGAAAAAACAGAAGCTGAAAACCTTTGCATGCCTGTGGCATGAATGTATTTCTGGACGGGAAAAAGAAGACCTTGTAAGCATGCTTCACGCTTTTCTGCTACACATGCACGATTCTCAAAACATCATTCTCTGGCTGGAAAATTGCGCTGGTCAAAATAAAAACCGGACCCTGTTTTCTTACTTGGTTTATATTATTAACTCGGATGAAATAGCAGCACAGTTGATAACTCTACGATACTTTGAGGCTGGACATACTTTTATGTCAGCTGACAGTTTCCACCACCAAGTTGAACTTTCTCTTCAAAGAAAGAGAGTATACAATTTCGCCGATTTCGTTAGTTGTGTGCAAACATCGAATTCTGGAAAAGTCGATGTTAAGGAGATGAAGCAAGAAGACTTTTTTGTTTGGCCGGGTAATTCATCTTCATATAAAATTAATCGCATAAGTCCCAGGCCGTATTTAAAGGATATGGTCAAAGTTGTCGCCGAGCAAGGAAAGCACACAATGGCCTACAGAACCAGCTTTACTGCAGATGCTTTCTATGTTTTAAATTTTTTGAAACTCAAGGCCATCAGTAGGAACTTTGGAAAACTACCAACCGTCGCATCGCAACTTCAAGAGGCATCACGGAACAGAGAAAAAACACGATCTTGCAGCACTTGATACCATTAATTCTGAAAAATAGGCATCCGTTTGGAGGAATCTCTCGCTCAATAACGATGCTGCAAACTTGCGAGTGGAATTGGATGAGTGATTCCGTTTCTTGCACCCTCGCACTCTTTTGCCTCAACTGTTCAGAAACATTTAACGCAGGATTCTGTATTACTTTTGCTTTTTTCTCTTAGATTATTTTCTTTACTATCGCTGTATATTAAAAAGGGTTTTATAGAATTTCCGACAGGTTTGTCACGCATAAAAACACTCGTTCAAGGTCAATGATAATTCAATCATTTATCTCTCACATTATTGAGATTTGGCACTAATAAAACAACTTCTGACATTTGTTCACTATTTTAATTTCATCTTCATTTGACCACTTTTTTTACATCATGAACATTATTTTATACAATGGCTGTTATTTCAATTTTATTCCAGGTTTTATAATAATTAAACGTACTCCTTTCATCTTAACATTTCATGCCAGTGTTGATTAGATGTTATTCACAACAGTGGGTTTCACCCTGGTGATGCATAGCTAAATTGCAGTACAGGCCTTTACTGCTATTTAGCTTAGTATTTACCACTACAATGCTGACAATGTACTACACTGAAAAGCAATAACCGTCATTTTTTATCTAAATCGTTTTAAAAAATACTTTTTTATGCAATAACATTGAAATGTGGGTCATACTGCACCCAGCCGCAGAAACGTTAAAGCAGTGTTTCTCGAATCTTCGAAATTGGAGTTACTGCTTTCTTTCTTAGTACGGCAGTATAACCAAGCTGATATCATTGGGTGGTTCTTCCTAGTCTCTTCTCAATCCCTTTTCATGACATTTGGCTGTCTATGTAAGACTTTTACTGAACCCATTTCATTTCGGTTCATATTCAGTTTTTTTTATACATACCTATCTCATCCAGTTCTATTTGAGATATTTCCAATAGCTAATTTATGTTCCTTCAGACAGATCTTTAGCTTAATCCCTGTCTCTCCCATGTAAGTGAGACCACATTTGCAAATCTATGAGATAAACTACTACTTCTTTGCATCAGGATTTTGTTTTTCTTGCTGATTAACTCCAAGAAGACATCTTTTAATTTTATTAGTAAGGTATGGAGCTTATTTAATTTGTACTTATTGCTAATGTTTTGGAGCTTTTCATGGAGATTTTTAACTTTATTTTCTATAAATCAAGGTTTGTACTCTTCCAAGCAAAATAAATTCAAGCACTTTTCAAGGACTTTTTAAAACCAATTTATCATATGTGTGTGCTGTCGGTCAGTCAGTCAGTAGGTACTGTAGCTAGTTCAAACCATTAAACTTCACTGGGATAGGCACACTTTCAATGACCTGCCTGCTACCCCATCTCCCTGTTGGTTTATTTTATTAACTTTGAATTGACCCTCTGTTATGGTGTTTTTCAAAATCATTTTATTTTGTGGAATATTTTGAAAGGACATTATTTTCTTATTCACCTTCCGGCAAGAATGCATCCCTAACTCCAGTCGTCAAGAGAAGCCAATCACGATTTGCGAATACATCATTTCACTTATTTTATTCCCATGGCTGACGTTTTACTCCATCATAGCCAAGGTACTTGTATTCAACGCGCTCTCCTGGTTTGAATGCAAATTCTGCGCTACTTGATCAGCTTGATGTTTTTATCAGAACTACACAGAAATACTACAGAACTTTTTAACTCAAACAATTATTTTACACATGCCCTTTCATATCATTACTCAAAAAACAAAACAAACTTTTTTTTCAGTACTATTTACAGAGCATTACACCTTTTCAAGTACTTTCAAGGACTTGAAAATGAACTTTATTTTTTCAAGGACTTTTCAAGGTTTTCAAGGAGTGTACGAACCATGTAAATAACTTATTAATCATTGAAGAAGCATAATTATTTTAATAAACAGCATAATTCTAAAGAGCTCCATAACCAGAGGCAAATCAGTTTAGAATAATGAAGCAAAAACAGCAACCAACATGAACGGTCATTCCAAATTTCTTAACAAGGAACAAAGCTTTCCATGCACATTAAAAAAAGTGTGATTACAGGCTTTCTCTCTTTCTCGCTCTCTTTCAGTTGTATCTCCCATATCAATAATTTAAATGAGTCGCCCAGTGGCACACTGGAAAAAATCAGGGACCCTCACAAAAAAATATCTTCGAGATCCTTCTGCATAGATCTATTAGCTTTCAATTACTGAAATTTGAAATTCCATATTATTAACTAGGTTTTATGGACATTTTAATTAAATAATTCAAATTCTTTGGAACCTATAGACATTTTCGTAAAACCAAAACTACTGCACTTTATAGTGTGTAAAACAAATGTACGTTGTAATTAAAATGATTACCCTAGTTTTATACCAATACAAAGTATTACAAAACATTTACTCCAAAGTTAATCATATCATGCACATTTTATTCTTTTAGGGAACTAGGGCCAGCCTCTTTAAAATGCCTCACGATTACACACATGAAACACATAATTACAGTGTGGCAGTGATAATGACCTTTTTCAATTTATACAAAAATGCACAACATAAGTAAGCAAATAAAAAAAGTAACAATTAAGAATTGTGGTACAAAAAGAGTAAAATTACTTAAATTACTAACTGAAATTACTTACTCTTGAATACAAAAACATACTTAATAAAATGTCACAATCTTTTGCACACATAAAAAGCTTATACTATAAAAATAACCATTCACTTACCCGAAAGATCTTGGTCATTTTTTTATCTTGTAACACTTCAAAAGCATGTCAATTATATTGTTGTTGGCTTTCTGAGGTTGAACTGACTCTTTGCCTATGACTTTCCTCCTTCTTCCGGGGATGAAACATTGTACTATCTTTTTTTTTTTTTTAATTTACTGGACAACACACGCAGGTTTCTTCCTGCCATATGAAACGTAACCATAGCTCATCATCACGATAAAAACCTCACACATACACACACTATACCACTCATTCATACATTCCGTTAAAAACACTATGTACATATTTACACTATCTACATTCCCAGGCAGTTAAACCATTTGTCAACTGTGATTAAAAAAGTGCTCAATCCGTTTCAAACTCCGTGTTAACCCTATTGCATGTGCCAACCTCATTCAGCCCGTCATACACAACCCGCTAGCGCTTTCAACAGGCACTGTCTTCATCAGGAGGTAGCTGTATCTCACCCGCCTTCCACAGCTCAAGTGAGCTGATTTATTGAGGCTCGAGTCTCAGTCGCAATCTCTGCATCTCTGGCGCCATCTATTGTCATTGTTTTTTTTATAGTATATCATTAATGAATTGCACGTAAATATACGCACTTTGCTGGTGATTGATACTTAAAAAGGGCAAATATTATGATAAAAAGCTTAGTAAGTAAAAATCTTTTCTTTGATTTTCACAAGTAAAAATCTTTTGACTCTATTTTTTTTTTTATATAGCTCAAGCTCAAAATAAGCTTGCTGCAAGACTACATGATAAATTGTTAATAGCATTTTGAACAACATACAGCGTTCTTCTAATTTTCTGTTTCACACATTAAATTCAAAGGTTCTGACCATGGAAGGTAGTGTGCACAACTATTTCAGGGGTGTTATTATAAAAATTCTTTACAATAATAATGCGAAATGTCAACTCACCCATTTTCCACTTGAACTTCTTGCTAGTTGCTTGGTGCTCACTTTGACAATACACATGATAATAACATTGAATAAATTATATTTACCCTGATGTATTGTTAACGTGAGCACCAAGCAACCAGCGAGAAGTTCAAGTGGAAAGTGGGTGAGTTGACATTTTGCTTATTACTGTAAATATTTTTTTATAATAACACCCCCTAAAATAGTTGAGCACACTACCTTTCATGGTCAGAACCTTTGAATTTACTGTGTGAAACAAAAAAATTAGAAGAAAGATGTATGTTCTTCAAAATACTATTAATCTTTTGACTCTGTTATATAAAAAAAAATGACGCAGGTCTCTGTTTTTTCATTCCCGCGAAGAACACCTTTTAGCTCATTATATTCTGAAGGATGTGTAGTTATGTGCAAATAACTGTCATACATAATGCCTTATCCTCACTGATATAAAAATTTCATTTATCCAACTGATATTTCTTTCATATTCTCTAGTTAATATACATGTATAGGAACTATTGCTACTGCTGTGAAAAGGGGCCTAAAGTCCTCTGGAATAGCTGCTTTTCCATCACCCAGTTTTTATAAACTAAAGCAAAAATTATTTCTTCGAGATTTTGCTTATTTGCTGGGGGAAAAAAATGCTTTACTTCATTCAAAGCTACCGTCAAAAATTCCTTTAACCAGTTTCATATGCAAAAAAGATTTCTTCAGGAATTTACTTATTTAATGGGAAAAAAATGCTTTACTTCATTCAAAGCTGCCATCAAAAATTCCTTTAACCAGTTTCATATGAAGTTTCAGCAATTTTTTTTGTAAAATCCTTCAGTTGAGGCTAGAGGCCTTGTTAGCAGTGAGGCCAGCCTCAGCACTGCAGGGGTTATCGGTACACCCATGGAGTCACCTAATACTTACTAATAATATGACATTATGATACTGTAAGCCTAGTGAATAATTAAACTGCCTGACAAGGTAATTAATTTTACTCTATTAAAAATAAAGATATATAAGAGGAAAACCATCAGTTTTTCACCCTTTTTTAGACTAGCAATATAGATAAGAGCTTTGATACACTACCTTTGAACCATTTTATTTCAGGTGCTGGAGCTCCCTTTGCTAAGCAGTGTAGCTCTAGTGGACTTCCCTGGACAACAACTAATGAGGAGGATTCAAATTTCTCTAATTTGATTTCAGCTACATAAAAGATATATAAAACAGCAGAATCAGTAAATAATTAGTTCTGAAATTATTTTAGTTTTTAAAAACAGACACCTTTTAATCTTAGATTACAGACCTTACAATTGCCAGTTAAGTTGAATTAATGTAAACAAAACACACAGTTACATTAACTGAAAAAAAAGTGAAGTAATAACATACATTTAATGGATCATTTCACTGGCTAACAACAGTCTTCTTCTCCATGCTGATGGGCTTGGCTTTTGTTTCAATCTTTAAACTGGGTTATTAAAATGAATGAAACACAATACAATATGATGTCATCATGTGCATAGAATGGAGTGAGAAGAAAAAATGTAATTATAAGCTGTCATATACAAATGTCTATTAGCGTAATACTTGATTAGCTGAAGGAACAGTGGTAAAAGTGCTCCACAGTAACACTTCAGAATTTTGCCACATCAGCTGTCATATAATTTTGGTGCATCCACATTTCAAAGTTGTGCCTAGCTGAATACGTGGGAATACTGTTCCATTTAAGAAAAAAAACATGAGCCAAGTAAATGTGGTTACAGTTTTCCTATTTCATACATTTTAATAACTCTTAAATAAACATACCCTAAAATGGAAACTATTACAAAACAATATCACACACACACACACACACACACACACACACACACACACACACACACACACACACACACACACACACAGAGAGATCAAATATTATAGTTCAATATAATCCTATTACTTTTGTACTCAAGTTACCAACATTAAAAAATACATTCAACACATTTCCAAATGGAAAAATGAACATCCCCAGCAGAATTTCAAATTAATGCATCAATAAGACAAACTTTTTTGGAAGTTCTGACTTTTTATTAATATGCAGGGGAAGATGGAATAATACTATTCCTGCCCCCCCCCTCCACAGGTGTCCATTAGTTCACCACGTGCTGTGTGAGGTGCTGTCCAATCACTGCCTAGTGAGGTGCTTTTATCAATCTTGTGGGGCAAGTGAGTTCAAGGTGAACTCTTTCAATTTGTGCCAGAGGGAGTTATTCAAGTGGAAAGTAAAAACACATGTCATGGATGTCAGTGCCAGTAAAAAAAATGAAAGCTTGTGATGTATTCTACGTGTTTAATGATAAGCAGACTTATCTATACCATTTTGTGCAAATAGGGGAAAAACTGGTTTGTTTAATTTGTGAAGAACTGGTCTCTGAAAGTAAAGGAGTATAACTTGAACGGTCACCATGACTCAAAGTATGCTTCTAAGTTAGATGAACTCCAAGAGAATCTGCTCACTGATAAAATAATTGCCATGTAGGAATCATTATAAACTCAGCAGTTCACTTTGAAAAGGACAAACATAGAAAGTGAATTAAGTTTTAAGATAAGCTATGTTATTGCTGGAAAAATAGCAAAGTTGCAGGGACCAGTTCCAGACAAATTTCAGAAGATGAATTTATTAAGGAGTACCTGGTGCCAGCAGCAGAAATATGTCAGAATTAAAAGCAATGGTTCAGCAAGTGAGCTATCCAGAGTAATTGTTACCAGAGAAGTGGAGGAACTGGCTGGAAATATTGAGCAAACTTGGAAGACACAGGCCTCAAATTTTGCATTTTACTCAATCACTCTTGACAAGAGTACAGACATGACTGATTTTTGTTTCTGGTGTTGATGAAAATTTCAATGTAGCTGAAGAACTGATTGCCTTATTTTCAATGAAAAGAACAACCAACTGTTGGGATATATTTGAGGCTATGAAATGCAAACTGCTCCATTTCAATCTCAGTTTAAAACACTTATCTAGAGTAGCAACAGACAGGGCACCTGCAATGGTGGGGGGAAATGAAGGAATGAAGGGATGGTATCACTGCTGAAAAAAGAAAACTTAATGTCAGGAAATGACTCATTTATGAAATACTACTGTATTATTCACCAAGAGAATCCGCACGCCAAATCCATTGGTTTCCGAACTGTGACAAGTGTCATTATCAAAATTATACACTATATCAGATCAAATGGGCTTATCTACAGGTTTGAAAATTTTTTAATAGCCCAGGGGAAAAAAAGTCAAATGTCTGGAATAATTTGGGGTAAGCTGGATTTTTTTCCAGGTGTTAGATAACTATAAGAGTTGTATTTTCCCAAAACTCTCCACCCCTCTCCTCTGCACTTTCCCACCATGCCACCCCCTCCTCCCCAAACTTCACATTCGCAGACTTTTAGAAAATGGCGTATATCTCCATAACCAATGGTCATAACGATATAATTTATTTTTAGTTTTAATCCTCAAATTATGCACTACAAAATTGCTGCTCTTCAATTTTGCACTAATACCAATAGTTTTGTCTTAATTTTAATAAAAACATAAAATAAACAGTATATTTTATTTTGATTTACAAAGTTTTAATGTTGTAGCTTGTTTGAAAATGGCAATATAGGAGTATGTTTAGTACAAAAGTTGTAGCCTGATTCAAAAGCTTTAAAGTGATATGTATATATATACAATTATTGTATATTGTATATATCATCATCATCATCATCATTGTCAACCATTATCAATCCACTGCTGGACGAAGGTCTCCCCAAGTTTCCTCCACAACGGTCTGTCTTGTGCCAGTCTCCTCCATGTCACCCCTGCATACTTTCGAATTTCATCCACCCATCTCCCATGTGGTCTTCTTCTGGGTCTTTTCCTGTCCCTTGGAATCCAATCTAAAATTTCGGCTGTCCATCGATGATCTGTCCTTCTGGCAGTATGTCCAGCCCATTGCCATTTCAGGGATTTAACTCTGATCATGATGTCTTCCACTCTTGTCATTTTTCGGATCCACGAGTTCCTCTTCTTATCTCTCCTGGTTACACCAAGCATGCACCTCTCCATGCTTCTTTGAGTTGTCTGCAGCCTTTGTATGTCTCTTTTAGTTAAGGTCCACGTCTCCGCACCATACGTAAGCACTGGAAGGATGCATTGATCAAACACTTTTCTTTTAAGACATAACGGCATATTGCTCTTGAAAATTATGCTGTTTCTTCCAAAAGCTCTCCAGGCAAGTTTTGTACGCCGATTAATTTCTTCATCAATGTGACCCTCACTTGATATCTGCTGTCCAAGATAAACGTACGTGTCTGTTATCTCCAGCTTTTCTCCATCAATCGATAAATCTTCATTTCTTGTAAAAGCATTGAACATCACTTTTGTCTTCTGAAAGTTCATTTTTAATCCCACTTCTTTACTCTTGTCAGCAAGTTCCTGGATCATACTCTGCAGCTCTGATGGGGTAGTTGCAAAAATGACTACGTCATCAGCAAAACGAAGGTGGGTTAGATAATCTCCATTAATCTTTATCCCCTTGTTTTCCCAGCTCAGTGACTGAAAAACACCCTCCAATGTGGCATTAAAGAGCTTCGGAGATATGGTGTCACCTTGTCTCACTCCCTTCCCAATTTTTACGTGTGTTGTATTTTCAAACAGCCTAATCTTTGCACTTGCATTTTCATAGATGTTATTAATAATATTAATGTATGCATCTTCAATACCGCAGGTTTTCAGAGCCATTGTAACTGCTGATGGTTTCACCGAATCAAAGGCTTTTTCATAATCGATAAAAGCCATGCACAATGGAAGTTCATATTCCCTCGCTCTTTCAATTAGTTCTCTCAGATATATATATATATATACGAGGGTCGATTAGAAAAAAAGGTTACACGTTCGAGTAGGAGAAAGGAAAACTCACCAACCAAGAAGTGTTTGTGCAATGTGCCAAAGGATATGAAGCACTATTTCTGGAAGAAATCACTGTGACAATTCAGACATTGTTGGACTGCATGACCAGCTTGTCTATCCTGGACTGAAAAAATTCCTGTCCCTCCTAACGCAGCCAGTTTCTTGCAGCTGTTTTCACATCATCGTCCCACGTGAAGTGAGTACAGACAGGTGCTGTTTCAGGGCAGGAAAGAGGTGAAAGTCACTAGAAGCCAAGTCCGGGCTGTAGGCTGGGTACTTTTACAACTCCCACCAGAATTTGTGGAGCAAGTGCTGCGTGGTATTGGTGGTGTACTGCCCTGTTTTATCATGAAGGAGAATGACACCATCGCTCAGCAGAACTGGTTGTTTTCGTCAGATGCTCTGATGCAATTTTTTCAGCATGGCCACAGTACCGATCAGCATTGATGGTACTTCCATGCTCTAAAAAGTCCACCAAAAGCACACTTGACGAATCCCAGAAAATGGATGCCATGATTTTTTCAGTAGACGGTGTGACTTTAAACTTCCTCCTTGGTGGTGAAGCAGGGTATTTCCATTGCATGGAAGCTTTCTTGCTGGTGAGAGTGAAATGGTGGAGTCACATCTAGTCTCCAGTCACAATAGGATTAAGAAAGCTCTGTCCGTCTTCAGCATAACGCTGGAGGAATGGCAAACATGCTGTCATTCATGCTGTTTTGTGATCGATGTGGCACCCATCTGGAACAAACCTTGGAGTACTGCAAAACATCCACCACAAGATGTTGAACAGTGCCATAGCTCAAACCCAGCTTGGACGCAATATGCTGCAAAGTTACCCTTCGTTTGTCTTGAATAATTTTGTCCACATGTGCAGTGTCTATCTCTGTCATCGATGAACATGTCCACTGTTTGTGCGATGTTGGTTTCTCACATCATCCCTGCCGGATTAAAACGAACGGCACCATTTCACCACATGTTGTTGAGACATCACATTGTCCCCATAAACTTTGACAAGCAGAGCTGTTGATGAATATTGGCTGTGGATATATTCTTGGCCCATAAAAATCTTATCACTACTCTCACTTTCACCTGAGATGTTTCCATGGGTTGCCATTTCAAAATGTCACAGCGCATCTCATGCTGGGCACAGGAGTTTCTCAGAGGTGCTTGGGGCACTAGTGCCATCTCTCAAACGTGTACCTGTCATCTATGCCACATTTACTTCACGGCACGTGTGAACTTTTTTTCTTCTGATCAACCTAGGTATATATATATATATATATACAAAAGTGAAGATTTTATAAACTACTGATAGGAGGCTGATAGGTCTGTAGTTTCCGAGATCCTCAATGTCACCTTTCTTATGTAGCAGAATCATTGTAGCGGTGTTCCAATCCTCAGGAATCTTTCCTTCATTAAGGCATCGAGTGAAAATTTGGGCGAGTACTGTTTCGATTTCTCCACTTGCTTCTTGTATGATGTCTACAGTAATTCCATCTTCTCCTGGAGCTTTTCCCCGCTTCATGTTCTTGATTGCATGTGCAACTTCTGCTGGAAGGACTGGAGGAACTCTGGTACTGGTATCTTTCATGATGTCTGGAGTGCATGTATCATCCCTTTCATATAATTTGGAGTAGAAATCTTTCACTCTTGTCAAAATTTCGCCTCTATTTCTTGTTACAGAACCATCTTCTTTTCTCAGTGCCATAATCTGTTTTCTTCCCTTACTGAGATGTCCCTTTGCTATCTTTAGGCTTTGGTTGTTTTCAATTGCTTTCCTCACTAGTTCACAGTTGAATTTTCTTACGTCTTCAGTGATACTTTTTCTTACTGTCTTGCATAGCTCTATATATTCCACTTTGGAAGTCACATCTTCTTTAGTTGTCCTCATCTCTCTTCTTTTTTGCATCAACATTTTCGTTTTTCCTGATAATTTGTTTACATGCAACTTGTTCTTAGACCCAGCTAATTTTGTTGCTGTTTCCATAAGAGCTTTGGTTACTTTTCTGTTTACTTCAGAGATGTCCACTTCTTCTGATGTTAGGCCTTCTAAAGCAGAGAACCTGTTCTTCAGTTCCAACTTGAAGGTATTATGGTGTTTTTTAAGGTTGGTTATGTCAATAGATTTTGTTTGTCTTATGAGCTTGCCACGTTCAAGTTTAGTGTTGAGGTGCATCTTACATCTCACCAATCTATGGTCACTACCTGTGTTGAACTTGTTTAGCACACTGCAGTCTTCTATGACGAATTTTTTGTTACACATAATAAAATCAATTTCACTTGTCGTCCCATTTGGATGTCTCCATGTCCATTTCCTGTGTGGCTTTTTCTTGAAGAAGGAGTTCAAGATGAAAAACCCTTCTGCCTCTGCAAACTCAACAAGAGTATTTCCACGCTGGTTTCTGTTGCCGTGACCGAATTTACCTACTGAAGTTTCATTCTGTTGCCGTTGCCCTATTTTTGCATTGAAATCTCCCATAATTATTTTCAAGTGCTGCTTACCTTTATTATTTAGATGACAAATTTCCTCATAAAATTCTTCGATTTCTTCTTCAGGATGACTTGTGGTGGGTGCATAAGTTTGAATAATCTGAGCCTGGTATCTTTTCGAGAGTTGGATAACAAGTCGTGCAGCTCTGTCAGAGGAACTTTCAACTTCTACAACTTTATCCTTCAGTTTCTTGTTTATTATAAATCCAACACCACTAGTTCTGCCAGTATCTGTCCCACGATAGTAGAAGAGATGTCCACTTTTCAGTTCGATGAGATCTTCTCCTTTTCTCCTTACCTCACTTAGCCCCACGATGTCCCAGTTGATCCTTTGTAGTTCCTCTTCCAATTCAAGAAGCCTTGAATCAGAAGATAGGGAGCGTCCATTGTACGTAGCCAAGGTCAGCATCAGATGGCAGCCTAGTCCGGTCCTCCGGGGATTCTTAGCACCCTCTGCCTTCATGTCGCACTGGCCGCTGCCTTGGCCAGGTACATTCCAGCTGCCGGAGACTGAGGGCCAAGATTTAAGTTGTGGAATCATTTTGGAGGGCCAGATCATATCCACGTGCTGAGAGAACTAATTGAAAGAGCGAGGGAATATGAACTTCCATTGTGCATGGCTTTTATCGATTATGAAAAAGCCTTTGATTCGGTGAAACCATCAGCAGTTACAATGGCTCTGAAAACCTGCGGTATTGAAGATGCATACATTAATATTATTAATAACATCTATGAAAATGCAAGTGCAAAGATTCGGCTGTTTGAAAATACAACACACGTAAAAATTGGAAAGGGAGTGAGACAAGGTGACACCATATCTCCGAAGCTCTTTAATGCCACATTGGAGGGTGTTTTTCAGTCACTGAGCTGGGAAAACAAGGGGATAAAGATTAATGGAGATTATCTAACCCACCTTCGTTTTGCTGATGATGTAGTCATTTTTGCAACTACCCCATCAGAGCTGCAGAGTATGATCCAGGAACTTGCTGACAAGAGTAAAGAAGTGGGATTAAAAATGAACTTTCAGAAGACAAAAGTGATGTTCAATGCTTTTACAAGAAATGAAGATTTATCGATTGATGGAGAAAAGCTGGAGATAACAGACACGTACGTTTATCTTGGACAGCAGATATCAAGTGAGGGTCACATTGGTGAAGAAATTAATCGTCGTACAAAACTTGCCTGGAGAGCTTTTGGAAGAAACAGCATAATTTTCAAGAGCAATATGCCATTATGTCTTAAAAGAAAAGTGTTTGATCAATGCATCCTTCCAGTGCTTACATATGGTGCAGAGACGTGGACCTTAACTAAAAGAGACATACAAAGGCTGCAGACAACTCAAAGAAGCATGGAGAGGTGCATACTTGGTGTAACCAGGAGAGATAAGAAGAGGAACTCGTGGATCCGAAAAATGACAAGAGTGGAAGACATCATGATCAGAGTTAAATCCCTGAAATGGCAATGGGCTGGACATACTGCCAGAAGGACAGATCATCGATGGACAGCCGAAATTTTAGATTGGATTCCAAGGGACAGGAAAAGACCCAGAAGAAGACCACATGGGAGATGGGTGGATGAAATTCGAAAGTATGCAGGGGTGACATGGAGGAGACTGGCACAAGACAGACCGTTGTGGAGGAAACTTGGGGAGACCTTCGTCCAGCAGTGGATTGATAATGGTTGACAATGATGATGATGATGATATACAAAAGTCACCGGACACCCCCTTCAAAACCAAATGAACAGATCCGCTGCGTTGTTAAAATGCGTGGTACAGCTGCAAACGGTATAAAAGCAAGCCTGTTGCTGACCGCGATCATATCGCACTGTGAGGTCGAGTGAAAATGCCGCTGCAGGAGAGAACTGACTTTGAGAAACAAAAGATTGTTGGGTGTTATATTAGTGGGTTGTCCATAAGAGAAACCGAGAGGCGTTTAAACATACCCAAGTCAACTGTTTTGGATGTACTGAATAAGTGGAAGACACGTGGCGTGCCTGAAGCCACACAACGTACTGACAGACCAAAGAAAATCAGTGATAGAGGACGTCGAAGCCTCAGGAGAGTCGTTACAGCTAATCGACAGAGTACTGCACAAGACCTCAGTATACAGATGAGTAACAATGCTGGAACCTCGGTATGTACACGTACCATTCGCAGAGAACATCGTGCTATCATTCCATGGGTTACCGTGGTTGTGCTTCTGCTCATAAGCCTTTCATCTCCACTCAGAATGCTACTCGTCGTTTAGCATGATGTAAAGAACATTTTTCGTGGATCGTAGATCAATGGAAATGGGTCCTATGGACTGATGAATCCAGAAACACGATCCATCAGTCTGATGGCCGTGTGTGGGTATGGCGTCAGCCGTGGGAGCGCTATTTACCACAGTGTACTGTTCCTACTGTTAAGTTTGGAGCTGGCAGTGTACTCGTGTGAGGGTGTTTTTCGTGGCATGGTCCCGGCCCACTGGTTATCGTGGACAAACCTGTTAACCAGCACGTCTACCTCGATATTCTGGACAATTATGCCCTACCAACTCTGTGGTAATACTATGGAACCGAGCCTTGTTGGTACCAGCAGGATAATGCACCGAGCCATAAAGCAAGGAGTGTTACGGCATGGTTTGACGATAATTTTGTATCGTGTGTGGACTGGCCAGCACAGAGCACCTATGGGATGAACTAGAGTGCCACATAAGAAGTTTGGAACCAAGGCCTACTACTAAGCAGCAGTTAGCGACAGCATTATGTACTGAATGGAAGTGCATACCTATTGCTGTGTTCCAAAACATTGTTGAAAGCATGTCTCAAAAGGTCAGTGCATACATTAAGGTCAAAGGTGAACCGACACCGTACTAATGTATGTCAATAAATGCTATGTTGTGTTTCTCTTCTAGGTGTCTGGTGACTTTTGTCAATATAGTGTGTATATATATATATATTCAGAAAATATGGCTCCATGTGGATGGTACTACTATTGTCGTACCATTCAGTGTGCAATACCACTGCACCAGCAGATAATTCCCTCTACCTTTGACCAGGCATATCAGTATTTACAGTTAGAATTTCCAATATATATAGATGGTTACTCGTCAAAAGGAGTGTCACTTTCTTCACTAAAAGCAGGTGAGTTGTAGTAGGATAGGCCATTGCAGTGCTCACACACTACAGTGTAATTTCATCCAGATTTTCGGCATCCACAATTTTTTCCACATGCTGATTTTACAGCTACAGGACATGAAGTGTAGAAGTTCATCCTGGGTAAAAGGTATTGAGCTAGGATTAGGCCTCAGTGCTTTCTTCTTTTCTCAGTTTTCTTCCAGGTATTCTAACTTCCATCTCTAATCAGTTGTTAGAAGTATATTTTCTAGCCCCCTTGGACTTATATATAAGTAAACCCTGAGAAGATGTTACTTAGATTTTTTATGTTGGAGGGAGTTTCACCAAGTCAAAATTTGACTTCAAAGCAGACTTTCTTGTTAAGGTGATGAAAGCGAAGTAATGAGCTTCATTCAAATTCAAGTCTCTGCTCATCCCATACAATGCAAGGATAAATTTCTCTTCATTGACAAACAATTCTTCTTGAGGAATTCCTTCTTGAGTAAAAGTCTTAGCTTGGCCCTCAGATTCGGGTGATGATTTTATCATTTCAATGGCTTTGTTTTTGTAATCCATAAAAGCGTCATTACCAGTTATTGGGTGAGCAAACAGCAGAAGTTTCCCAATTTCGCTGTACTGCTCGATCAAACATTCAATTCTGTAGAAAACTTTTGAAGAGTTTTTATCACCTTATGTTCAGAAACAGATTTATTTTCAGGAGCAAGACCAATTAACAACATTATTAGATCTGAATCTGAGCCCATGACAACAACTTTAGAGTAACTGTTTAGACTAAGTTATACATATAAGTATATATATGAGCAACGTGCTATAAAGAATATTTCATGTTAGCATTAACTTAACAAGGCGCAATGCCGTAGATACAAACTCTTTGCACGTTTGCTTCAGTGAGAGTGTGATTTAAGCATTGCTCACTGCACTGGTAGTGCCCTCCTGCCTCATTGTGTGATAAAGTCCTGGTGCAAACATGTGTGTGTGTATATATATACACACACACATGTTTGCACCAGGACTGATGATTTTGGCACTTCAGTGTGTGTGTGTATATATATACACACACACACTGAAGTGCCAAAAATCATGGGATATAAGTATGCAAATTTTTAACTTGTGCTGCTGTCATATAAAGGCTACAACACACACCACAATTTTTATCAGTTGCAAAGTATAATCTTGTGAGTCAGGTTGAACAACCACCAGTAGGATTATGGTAAGTTGACATGAATTATCGGAGTTTGAACGAGGCATGGTTGTGGGAGCCAAACGGATGGGACACTCAATTTCTGAAGTTGTGTCAACATTCAACATTCCTTGATCCATGGTGTCACGTGTGTACCGAGAATACCTCATGGAAGGCATTACCACCCACCGTAGACATCGCAGTGGCTGACCACGGGTGCTCAATGACCGTGACCAGTGGCGTCTGACCAGGATTGCCCATTCTAACAGACAAGCAACACTGGCTCAAATAACATCCACATTTAATGCATGAGGTACCAGAGACCCATCAGGTCAATGCAGCGTAATTTAGTGTCCATGGATATGGGAGCAGAAGACCCACCAGAGTGCCTTTGTTAACACCATGACATCGGACACAGCGCCTCATCTTGAACATGGTAATTGGACCCTGGAAGATTGGCAACATGTGGCATGGTCCGATGAGTCATGCTACCAGTTGTTACGAGCTGATGGTAGGGTTTGGGTGAGGTGTAGACCCCATGAGACCATGGACTCATGTTGTCAACAAGGCACTGTGCAAGCTGGTGGTGGTTACATACATGTGTGGGGTCCTCTGGTCCTTGGAAACATGCCATTAACTGGTAATTGCTTTGTTACTCTGCAGGGTGGCCATTTGCGGCCCTTCATGTACCCCCAACAACGATGGGATTTTCCAGGCGGACAATGCACCATGTCATTGGGCCCAAGTTGTCCAAAATTGGTTCGAGGAGCATTCTGGACAGTTCCAACGGATGGTGTGCCCACCACGTTGGCTCTACATGAACCCAATAGAGCACTTATGGGACATGGTGGAAAGCTCCATTCACACCCCAGATCCTGCACTTACACAAATACCACGGAACTGTGGGCAGCTATTGAGATAGCATGGCTCAACATCTCTCCAGAAGACTTCAGGCCACTTGTGGAATCATCAATGCCACATCGAGTTGCTGCACTTCGCCGGGCTAGAGGAGGACCTACACAATACTAGGTACGTATCACATGACTTTTGGCCCTTCAGTGTATATATATATATATATATATATATATATATATATATATATATATATATATATATATACACACTATATTGACAAAAGTCACCAGACACCTAAAAGAGAAACACATCATAGCATTTATTAACATACATTAGTATGGTGTCGGTCCACCTTTGACACTTAATGCATGCACTGACCTTTCGAGACATGCTTTCGACAAGATTTTGGAACACAACGATAGGTATGCGCTTCCATTCAGTACATAATGCTGCCACTAACTGTTGCTTAGTAGTAGGCCTTGGTTCCAAACTTCTTGTGCGGTGCTCTAATTCATCCCATAGGTACTCTCTCTATGGGATTAAGATCAGGGCTCTGAGCTGGCCAGTCCACACACAATACGGAATTATCGTCAAACCACGCCGTAACAGTCCTTGCTTTATGGCTCGGTGCATTATCCTGCTGGTACCAACAAGGCTCGGTTCAATAGTATTGTCACAGAGTTGGTAGGGCATAATTGTCCAGAATATCGAGGTAGACGTGCTGGTTAACAGGTTTGCCCACGATAACCAATGGGCCGGGACCATACCATGAAAAACACCCCCACACGAGTACACTGCCAGCTCCAAACTTGACTGTAGGAATAGTACACTGTGATAAATAGCGTTCCCCCAGCTGCTGCCATACCCACACACAGCCATCAGACTGATGGATCATGTATCTGGATTCATCAGTCCACAGGACCCATTTCCATTGATCTATGGTCCACGATAAATGTTCTTTACACCATGCTAAACGACGAGTAGCATTCTGAGTGGAGATGAAAGGCTTATGAGCAGTAGCACGACCACGGTAACCCATGGAATGATAGCACGATGTTCTCTGTGAATGGTACATGTACATACCGAGGTTCCAGCATTGTTACTCACCTGTACACTAAGGTCTTGTGCAGTACTCTGTCGATTAGCTGTAACGACTCTCCTGAGGCTTCGACGTCCTCTATCACTGATTTTCTTCGGTCTGTAGGTACTTTTTGCTGCTTCAGGCATGCCATGTGTCTTCTACTTATTCAGTACATCCAAAACAGTTGACTTGGGTGTGTTTAAATGCCTCTTGGTTTTTCTTATGGACAACCCACTAATATAACACCCAACAATCTTTTGTTTCTCAAAGTCAGTTCTCTCCTGCTGTGACATTTTCACTCAACCTCACAGTGCAGTATGATTGTGGTCAGCTGCAGGCTTGTTTTTATACCATTTGCAGCTGTACAGCACATCTTAACAACTTGACAATGCAGCAGATCCGTTCATTTGCTTTTGAAGGGGTGTCTGGTGACTTTATTCAATATAGTGTATATATCATTTTAAAGCTTTTGAAACAGGCTACAACTTTCATACTAAACGTATTCCAATATTGTCAATTTCAAACAACCTACATCAAAACTTTGAAAATCAAATTAAAAACAGTGTTTCTACATTTTTATTAAAATTAAGACAAACATTATTCATTGGTATTAGTGAAAAATTGAAGTGAAGCAATTTTGTAGTGCATAATTTGAGGATTAAAACTAAAAATAAATTACATCTTTACGACCATTGGTTGTGGTGATATACATAATTTTGTAAAAGTCTGCGAATGTGAAGTTCAGGGGCACAGGGGAAAAGCACAGAGGGGAGTTTGGGGAATACAACTCTTATAGTAGTCTAACAACTGGGAAAAATTCCCTTTCCCCTCATCATTCTCGACACTTGACTTTTCCCCCTTTTATTTCAAGGTATTTAAGTGTGATTGAAGCAGAACATGGTGATGTGACATATTTTACTGATGTCTTAAGAGGGAAATGTACTGAGAACAATCTAGAATCTGAGAAGTGAAATTTAGGAATTCATGACAAATAAAGCCTGTGGAAAATTCAGTGACCTAGAATGGATGATTGATTTTGTCTCTCAATGACAAAGAGATCTCAGCTGAGTAAGTGTAAGATTGGTGTATGGAATACTAGAGGTATAAATGGCAAGATGAATGAGGTGATTGAAGAAATTAATAAATATAGATTGGATGTGCTGTGGGTAAGTGAAACCAAAAAGAAGGAAATTGGGATAGAAAACGTGAATGGAATGGTGAGTGTGTGGTCTGGAGTATTAGATAATGTGAGAGGACAGGCTGGTGTAGGTGTAATTTTAAGTAAAAAGATGAAGAACAACTTGTTTCACTGTCTATAGCTGCATAAGTGAGAGAATTCTGTAGATTCATTTGAAAGTGAAACTTCAGAGAATAGTAATTGTTGTAGTGTATGCTCTTGGTGACTCGAACCTTCTGATAGGAAGGGAGATTTCTGGAATGAGCTAAAAGCTGTTTTGAGCTAGTTTGGTGCTAAAGAGAAAGTTATAATAGCAGCGGATTTCAATGCTAGAGCAGGTGTACAGAATGCAATTTCTGATAATGTTCTGGGTAAGTTTAATGATCCTTGTGTGAATGATAATGGTGAAAGATTAATTGAGCTCTGCATTGAAAATGGTTTGTATGTATCTAATACATTTTTCAACCACAAGTATATCCACACATATACTTAGGAAAATTGTACTCTTAGTCAAAAGAATGTTATAGATTTTGTTGTTTATGATCAGCATCTGAAACACTTAGTTGTTGACACTTGTGTGATGAGAGGTGCGGATGTTGGCTCTGATAATTACTTGGTAGTGTCACGAGTGAAACTGAAACAGGCCTAGGATGGAAAGAATAAAGGTTGAGAGACTCCTTGAAGAACATCAGTGTTACTCTAACTTACTAAGAGAACGACTGAAGGAGCTGAAGTCATGTGAGAGGGATGTAGAAAAGTGGGAATGTTTTAAGAACTGTGTTGTCACTGCTGCTGAAGAGGTCTGTGGCACCACAATAGTGGGTAATAATGAAGGTGATGCTTGGTTTGAAGAGGCAGTAAAGAGAAAGAAGGAAGCCTATTTGGGGATGTTGTAAGGTAGAGTTTCTGTGGATGAATATCGCTGTAAGAAGCGTGAAGCTGCTAAGCTGGTTTGCCAGAGTAAGGCAAAAGATAGGAAGGAGAAGGTGGAAAGGCATGAATTAGCTTTTTGGAAAGATAGAAAAACTTTCTGGAAATACATGAGACTCGGGAAAATAGGGGAAACAAAGTTGTAAGTTGTTTGAAAAATAGGATCGGGGAAATGATATGAGAGCCCAATGAGTTAAGTGAAACATGAGGTGATTACTTCTGTGAGTTATTAGATAAAGAAAGCAAAGGTGATTCTGAGGCAGAAGTAGATGATGTCACAGTGAAGGAGGGAAGCACAGGAGGGATCTCAAGCGAAGAGGTGTGTAAAGTTCTAAAATCTCTTCAGAATGGTAAGGCTCTGGGAGTTGATGGCATAACTGCTGAGATGTTGAAATATGGTGGCGACTCTGTAATTGACTGGTTGACTGAAATTTGCCAGTTGTGGTGGGAGTTAGGAATGGTCCCTCGGGATTGGAAGGATGCTATCATTGTTCCCTTGTATAAGGGAAAAGGTGATCAGACTGACTGCAAGAACTATCATGGTATTAGCCTACTGAGTGAGCCAGAGAAAGTGTTTGGTGAGGTCATTATTGAAAAAGTACAAGGTCTTACATCAGAGAAAGTGTGGGATGTTCAGTGTTTTTATGCCTGGTAAAGGCGGCACTAACTACATTTTTACATTATGCATGATGATTGAAAAGTACCCGACTGTTGGTAAGAAAGTTTTTGCTGCCTTCATAGATTTAGAAAAAGCTTACAACATTTTTGTGGAAGGTATTGAATAAATATGGTGTTACTGGGAATCTACTTAATAGTGTAAAAGCCATGTATGCTGGCAGTAGACCTTGTGTACAAGTGAATGGTGTTTTATCAAAATGGTCTTCTATTGGTGCAGCAGTCAGACAAGGTTCTGTAATGTCACCATGGCTGTTTAATATATTTATTGATGCATGCATGTGTGATGCCAAGATGGACAATACTGGTTTATGTCTTGGTAATATCTGTGTGTGCATATTGCTGTATGTTGATGACACAGTCCTGTTGGCAGAGAGCAAAAGTGAGTTGCAGAGTATGTTGTCCCGTATGTACAAAGTTGGCATAAAATTCAAACTGAGTATAAATAAGGGAAAAAACCAAAATTATTGTTTTTGAGCGAGGAGCTGTTAGCAATGAATGTAATGTAAGTCTAAATGGCACAGTGATTGACCAGGTGGATGAGTTTGTGTATTCAAGAAGCATGTTTGACAGAGAGAACAAATTCAGGGATAGGAGAGCAATTGGAATTTAAAAATAGAGATTTCAGAAACGATAATTACAAAAAAGGAAACAAAAAGAGACTACGATTATCATAGCTTTGACTTGAAAAAAAAACAATTAAAAAAAACTACCAAAGGCCAGTTAAATCCAAAATGAAATGTCAATTTATTAGTTCTGGCAAGTAAACTGCAAAACGTTTTCAGTTATAAGTAAATTGTTCATTTCATTCTGAACATGAATGGGGTATGGCCAATTTTTTTTTATTTATCAACATTACATGATATTTATAGATAAAGGTTGCACAAGTAAACTTATCTTAAAGATCTATCAGCCTATTAATAAATCACAATAGTGAAAAGTCTTCATTTTAAAGTACAAAGATTATAATTAAATGTAGCCTAATTATTAAAATTACAAAACTGTGTATTACAAAAAATTATAATGCAACAAAAAAACTACTGTTTTTTTAGGCTTTTTGTGAAAAAAGTTGGTAATCATAATGTTTTTCCTTTTTTCAACCACAGTTTGCAGCTGTTGAACTTCTTTAAATTCTTTGTTCTCCAAGTCTTTCAGTGACCGAAAACCCTCTAATACACTTTGTGCCACTTGAATTTGCACAAGATCTCCTTTCTCCAAACCTTTTTTCAGCTTTTTTGTGGCATCTTCTAACAAAACATCTGCTGATTTTTTAGTGGTTTCAAGGTTCTTCTTCTTCTCTTTAAATGAACGTTTCAAGTGTTGAATTTCTTTCTTAGAACTTACTTTTTTTTTGAGTCTTTGTTCTTCTTTCTTTTCGTTTTTCTTTTTCTACCTTCATACGCTCTTCTTTTTCTTTCTGATGCCGTAGTTCCTTCAGATATGCTTGGTAATGTTTATGAGCATTTTTTGCCAACGATATAAGTTTCTTAGTAATTGGTACAGGTTATTTTTATATTGTCCCATTCCATCTTTTATAATAAGGATTGAATTAAGTGTTCTCACGAACATCTGTGGACAATCATCAAGAATAAATTTGGAGGATGAAAATCTTCTCTCAATGTCAGCATTTCCATGCGAGAAGCATAATGCTGATTTCACTAGCTTGGTAACAATGGGATACTTGGGTAATCCATCAGATGTTTTAAGAGAAAAAAAGTGATTCCAATACTTTTCGATTTCATTGGCATCCGATTCGTCACTTTCCACCTGAAGAATTTCCACTTATCTAGGAGGTAATCTTCACGATGATATATATATATATATCATCATCATCGTCAACCATTATCAATCCACTGCTGGATGAAGGTCTCTCCAAGCCTCTTCCACAACAGTCTGTCTTGTGCCAGTCTCCTCCATGTTACTCCCGCATACCTTCTAATTTCATCAACCCATCTCCCATGTGGTCTTCTTCTGGGTCTTTTCCTGTCCCTTGGAATTCAATCTAAAATTTCAGCTATCCATCGATGGCCTGTCCTTCTGGCAGTATGTCTAGCCCATTACCATTTCAGGGATTTTACTCTGATCATGATGTCTTCTATATATCATCATCATCATCATCATCACTGTCAACCATTATCAATCCACTGCTGGACAAAAGTTTCCCCAAGTTTCCTCCACAACGGTCTGTCTTGTGCCAGTCTCCTCCATGTCACTCCCACATACTTTCAAATTTCATCCACCCATCTCCCATGTGGTCTTCTTCTGGGCCCTTTCCTGTCCCTTGGAATCCAATCCAAAATTTCGGCCATCCATCGATGGTCCGTCCTTCTGGCAGTATGTCCAACCCATTGCCATTTCAGGGATTTAACTCTGATCATGATGTCTTCCACTCTTGTCATTTTTCGGATCCACGAGTTTCTCTTCTTATCTCTTCTGGTTACACCAAGCATGCACCTCTAAATGCTGCTTTGAGTTGTCTGCAGCCTTTTTGTATGTCTCTTTTAGTTAAGGTCCATGCCTCTGCACCATATATATGTAAGCACTGGAAGGATGCATTGATCAAACACTTTTCTTTTAAGACATAAAGGCATATTACTCTTGAAAATTATGCTGTTTCTTCCAAAAGCTCTCCAGGCTAGTTTTGTACGCCCATTAATTTCTCCATCAATGTGACCCTCACTTGATATCTGCTGTCCACGATAAATGTATGTGTCTGTTATCTCCAGCTTTTCTCCATCAATCGATAAATCTTTGTTTCTTGCAAAAGCATTGAACATCACTTTTGTCTTCTGAAAGTTCATTTTTAATCCCACTTCTTTACTCTAGTCAGCAAGTTCCTGGCGGCAAGAGTAAAGAAGTGGGATTAAAATGAACTTTAAGAAGACAAAAGTGATGTTCAATGCTTTTATTCTCTCTCTCTCTCTCTCTATATATATATATATATACACAAGTTCCAGTTTAACTGGAACGTGGCAAGTTCCAGTTTAAACTGGAACGTGGCAAGCTCATAAGACAAACAAAATGTATTGACATAACCAACCTTAAAAACACCATAATACTTTCAAGTTGGAACTGAAGAACAGATTCTCTGCTTTAGAAGGCCTAACATCGGAAGAAGTGGATATTTCGGAAGTTAACAGAAAAGTAACCAAAGCTCTAATGGAAACGGCAACAAAATTAGCTAGGTCTAAGAACAAGTTGCATGTGAACAAATTATCACGAAAAACCAAAATGTTGATGCAAAAAAGAAGAGAGATGAGGACAACTAAAGAAGATGTGACTTCCAAAGTGGAATATATAGAGCTATGCAAGACAACACGAAAAAGTATCACTGAAGACGTAAGGAAATTCAACTGTGAGCTAGTGAGGAAAGCAATTGAAAACAACCAAAGCCTTAAGATAGCAAAGGGACATCTCAGTAAAGGGAAGAAAACAGATTATGGCTCTGAGAAAAGAAGATGGTTCTATAACAAGAAATAGAGGCGAAATTTTGACAAGAGTGAAAGATTTCTACTCCAAATTATATGAAAGGGATGATACATGTACTCCAGACATCATGAAAGATACCAGTACCAGAGTTCTTCCAGTCCTCCCAGCAGAAGTTGCTCATGCAATCAAGAACATGAAGCGGGGGAAAGCTCCAGGAGAAGATGGAATTACTATAGACATCATACAAGAAGCAAGTGGAGAAATTGAAACAGTACTCGCCCAAATTTTCACTCGATGCCTTAATGAAGGGAAGATTCCTGAGGATTGGAACAATGCTACAATGATCCTGCTACATAAAAAAGGTGACATTGAGGATCTCAGGAACTACAGACCTATCAGCCTCCTATCAGTGATTTATAAAATCTTCACTAAAGTTCTTTCACACCGCTTGAATGTAACACTGGACATGGCTCAACCGAGAGAACAAGCTGGATTCAGGAGTGGCTACAGCACAATAGATCATATCCACGTACTGAGAGAACTAATTGAAAGAGCGAGGGAATATGAACTTCCATTGTGCATGGCTTTTATCGATTATGAAAAAGCCTTTGATTCGGTGAAACCATCAGCAGTTACCACGGCTCTGAAATCCTGCGGTATTGAAGATGCATACATTAATATTATTAATAACATCTATGAAAATGCAAGTGCAAAGATTCGGCTGTTTGAAAATACAACACACATAAAAATTGGAAAGGGAGTGATACAAGGTGACACCATATCTCCGAAGCTCTTTAATGCGACATTGGAAAATGTCTTTCAATCACTGAACTGGGAAAACAAAGGGATAAAGATTAATGGAGATTATCTAACCCACCTTCGTTTTGCTGATGACGTAGTCATTTTGCAACTACCCCATCAGAGCTGCAGAGTATGATCCAGGAACTTGCTGACAAGAGTAAAGAAGTGGGATTAAAAATGAACTTTCAGAAGACAAAAGTGATGTTCAATGCTTTTACAAGAAATGAAGATTTATCGATTGATGGAGAAAAACTGGAGATAACAGATACGTATGTTTATCTTGGACAGCAGATATCAAGTGAGGGTCACATTGATGAAGAAATTAATCGGCGTACAAAACTTGCCTGGAGAGCTTTTGGAAGAAACAGCATAATTTTCAAGAGCAATATGCCATTATGTCTTAAAAGAAAAGTGTTTGATCAATGCATCCTTCCAGTGCTTACGTATGGTGCAGAGACGTGGACCTTAACTAAAAGAGACATACAAAGGCTGCAGACAACTCAAAGAAGCAAGCAGAGGTGCATGCTTGGTATAACCAGGAGAGATAAGAAGAGGAACTTCGTGGATCCGAAAAATGACGAGAGTAGAAGACATCATGATCAGAGTTAAATCCCTGAAATGGCAATGGGCTGGACATACTGCCAGAAGGACAGACCATAGATGGACAGCCGAAATTTTAGATTGGATTCCAAGGGACAGGAAAAGACCCAGAAAAAGACCACATGGGAGATGGGTGGATGAAATTCGTAAATATGCGGGAGTGACACGGAGGAGACTGGCACAAGACAGACCGTTGTGGAGGAAACTTGGGGAGACCTTCGTCCAGCAGTGGATTGATAATGGTTGACGATGATGATGATATATACACAATATACTACAGCCTCTCCTTGACAAATGTCAACCCCACCTTCTCGTGGTGCATCCTATGTACCTGGCCAAAGCAGCGGCCAGTGCGAAATACAGGCAGAGGGTGCTAAGAATCACCGGAGAACTGGACTAGGCTAATATAACGGATGCTCCCTATCTTCTGATTCAAGGCTCCTTGAATTGGAAGAAGAACTACAAAGGATCAAGTGGGACATTGTTGGGCTAAGTGAGGTAAGGAGAAAATGAGAAGATCTCATTGAACTGAAAAGTGGACATCTCTTCTATTATTGTAAGACAGATACTGGCCGAACTAGTGGTGTTGGATTTCTAATAAACAAGAAACTGAAGGATAAAGTTGTAGAAGTTGAAAGTTCCTCTGACAGAGCTGCACAACTTGTTATCCAACTCTCAAAAAGATACCAGGCTCAGATTATTCAAGCTTATGCACCCATTACAAGTCATCCTGAAGAAGAGATTGAAGAATTTCATGAGGAAATTCATCATCCAAATAATAAAGACAAGCAGCACTTGAAGATCATTATGGGAGATTTCAATGCGAAAATAGGCAACCGCAACAGATTGAAACTTCAGTAGGTACATTTGGTCACGGCAAAAGAAACCAGCATGGAAATACTCTCGTAGAATTTGCAGAGGCAGAAGGGTGTTTCATCATGAACTCCTTTTTCAAGAAAAAGCTGCAAAGAAAATGGATATGGAGACATCCCAATGGATTGACAAGTGAAATTGATTTTATTATGTGCAACAAGAAATTTGTCATGGCAGACTAGTGACCATAGAATGGTAAGATGAAAGATGCACCTCAATGCGAAACTTGAGCGTGGCAAGCTCATAAAACAAACAAAGTGTATTGACACGACCAACCTTAAAAACATCATAACACCTTCAAATTGGAACTGAGGAACAGATTCTCTACTCTAGTAGGTCTAACGTCTGAAGAAGTGGACATCTCTGAAGTTAACAGAAAGCTAACCAAGGCTCTTATGGAAACAGCAACAAAAATAGCTGGTACTAAGAACAAGTTGCATACGAACAAATTATCAGGAAAACCAAAATTATGATGCAATAAAGAAGGAAGATGACAACAACTAAAGGAGATCGACTTCCAAAGTGGAATATATAAAGCTATGCAAGACAGTACGAAAAAGTATCACTGAAGATGTAAGGAAATTCAACTGTGAACTAGTGAGGAAAGCAATTGAAACGAGACCAAAGTATGAAGAGAGCAAAGGGACATCTGAGTAAGGGAAGAAAACAGATTATGGCTCTGAGAAAAGAAGATGGTTCTGTAACAAGAAATAGAGGTGATATTTTGACAAAAGTGAAAGATTTCTACTCAAAACTATATGAAAGAGATGATACATGTACTTCAGACATTATGAGAAAAGGTACTAGTACCATAGTTTTTCCAGTCCTCCCAGCAGAAGTGGCACAAGCAATCAAGAACACGAAGCGGGGAAAGCTCCAGGAGAAGATGGAATTACTTAGACATTATACAAGAAGCAAGGGAGAAATTGAAACAGTTCTTGCCCAAGTTTTCACTCAGTGCCTTAATGAAGGGAAGATTCCTAAGGATTGGAACAATGCTACAATGAGCCTGCTACATAAAAAAGGTGACATTGAGGATCTCAGGAACTACAGACCTATCAGCCTCCTATCAGTGGTTTATAAAATCTGCATTAAAGTTCTTTCACACCACTTGAAGGTGACACTGGACATGTCTCAACCGAGAAAACAAGCTGGGTTCAGGAGTGGCTACAGCACTATAGATCATATCCGCGTACTGAGAGAACTAATTGAAAGAGTGAGGGAATGTGAACTTCCGTTATGCATGGCTTTTATCGATTAGAAACAGCCTTTGATTCGGTGAAACCATCAGCAGTTACAATGGCTTTGAAATCCTGCGGTATTGAAGATGCATACATTAATACTATTAATAACATCAATGAAAATGCAAGTGCAAAGTTTCGGCTGTTTGAAAATACAACACACATAAAAATTGGAAAGGGAGTGATACAAGGTGACACCATATCTCCGAAGCTCTTTAATGCGACATTGGAAAATGTCTTTCAATCACTGAACTGGGAAAACAAAGGGATAAAGATTAATGGAGATTATCTAACCCACCTTCGTTTTGCTGATGACGTAGTCATTTTTGCAACTACCCCATCAGAGCTGCAGAGTATGATCCAGGAACTTGCTGACAAGAGTAAAGAAGTGGGATTAAAAATGAACTTTCAGAAGACAAAAGTGATGTTCAATGCTTTTACAAGAAATGAAGATTTATCGATTGATGGAGAAAAACTGGAGATAACAGATACGTATGTTTATCTTGGACAGCAGATATCAAGTGAGGGTCACATTGATGAAGAAATTAATCGGCGTACAAAACTTGCCTGGAGAGCTTTTGGAAGAAACAGCATAATTTTCAAGAGCAATATGCCATTATGTCTTAAAAGAAAAGTGTTTGATCAATGCATCCTTCCAGTGCTTACGTATGGTGCAGAGACGTGGACCTTAACTAAAAGAGACATACAAAGGCTGCAGACAACTCAAAGAAGCAAGCAGAGGTGCATGCTTGGTATAACCAGGAGAGATAAGAAGAGGAACTCGTGGATCCGAAAAATGACGAGAGTAGAAGACATCATGATCAGAGTTAAATCCCTGAAATGGCAATGGGCTGGACATACTGCCAGAAGGACAGACCATAGATGGACAGCCGAAATTTTAGATTGGATTCCAAGGGACAGGAAAAGACCCAGAAAAAGACCACATGGGAGATGGGTGGATGAAATTCGTAAATATGCGGGAGTGACACGGAGGAGACTGGCACAAGACAGACCGTTGTGGAGGAAACTTGGGGAGACCTTCGTCCAGCAGTGGATTGATAATGGTTGACGATGATGATGATATATACACAATATACTACAGCCTCTCCTTGACAAATGTCAACCCCACCTTCTCGTGGTGCATCCTATGTACCTGGCCAAAGCAGCGGCCAGTGAGAAATACAGGCAGAGGGTGCTAAGAATCACCGGAGAACTGGACTAGGCTAATATCTGATGCTGACCTTGGCTATGTATAACGGATGCTCCCTATCTTCTGATTCAAGGCTCCTTGAATTGGAAGAAGAACTACAAAGGATCAAGTGGGACATTGTTGGGCTAAGTGAGGTAAGGAGAAAATGAGAAGATCTCATTGAACTGAAAAGTGGACATCTCTTCTATTATTGTAAGACAGATACTGGCCGAACTAGTGGTGTTGGATTTCTAATAAACAAGAAACTGAAGGATAAAGTTGTAGAAGTTGAAAGTTCCTCTGACAGAGCTGCACAACTTGTTATCCAACTCTCAAAAAGATACCAGGCTCAGATTATTCAAGCTTATGCACCCATTACAAGTCATCCTGAAGAAGAGATTGAAGAATTTCATGAGGAAATTCATCATCTAAATAATAAAGACAAGCAGCACTTGAAGATCATTATGGGAGATTTCAATGCGAAAATAGGGCAACCGCAACAGATTGAAACTTCAGTAGGTACATTTGGTCACGGCAAAAGAAACCAGCATGGAAATACTCTCGTAGAATTTGCAGAGGCAGAAGGGTATTTCATCATGAACTCCTTTTTCAAGAAAAAGCTGCAAAGAAAATGGATATGGAGACATCCCAATGGATTGACAAGTGAAATTGATTTTATTATGTGCAACAAGAAATTTGTCATGGCAGACTAGTGACCATAGAATGGTAAGATGAAAGATGCACCTCAATGCGAAACTTGAGCGTGGCAAGCTCATAAAACAAACAAAGTGTATTGACACGACCAACCTTAAAAAACATCATAACACCTTCAAATTGGAACTGAGGAACAGATTCTCTACTCTAGTAGGTCTAACGTCTGAAGAAGTGGACATCTCTGAAGTTAACAGAAAGCTAACCAAGGCTCTTATGGAAACAGCAACAAAAATAGCTGGTACTAAGAACAAGTTGCATACGAACAAATTATCAGGAAAACCAAAATTATGATGCAATAAAGAAGGAAGATGACAACAACTAAAGGAGATGCGACTTCCAAAGTGGAATATATAAAGCTATGCAAGACAGTACGAAAAAGTATCACTGAAGATGTAAGGAAATTCAACTGTGAACTAGTGAGGAAAGCAATTGAAACGAACCAAAGTATGAAGAGAGCAAAGGGACATCTGAGTAAGGGAAGAAAACAGATTATGGCTCTGAGAAAAGAAGATGGTTCTGTAACAAGAAATAGAGGTGATATTTTGACAAAAGTGAAAGATTTCTACTCAAAACTATATGAAAGAGATGATACATGTACTTCAGACATTATGAAAGGTACTAGTACCATAGTTTTTCCAGTCCTCCCAGCAGAAGTGGCACAAGCAATCAAGAACACCAAGCGGGGGAAAGCTCCAGGAGAAGATGGAATTACTTAGACATTATACAAGAAGCAAGGGGAGAAATTGAAACAGTTCTTGCCCAAGTTTTCACTCAGTGCCTTAATGAAGGGAAGATTCCTAAGGATTGGAACAATGCTACAATGAGCCTGCTACATAAAAAAGGTGACATTGAGGATCTCAGGAACTACAGACCTATCAGCCTCCTATCAGTGGTTTATAAAATCTGCATTAAAGTTCTTTCACACCACTTGAAGGTGACACTGGACATGTCTCAACCGAGAAAACAAGCTGGGTTCAGGAGTGGCTACAGCACTATAGATCATATCCGCGTACTGAGAGAACTAATTGAAAGAGTGAGGGAATGTGAACTTCCGTTATGCATGGCTTTTATCGATTAGAAACAGCCTTTGATTCGGTGAAACCATCAGCAGTTACAATGGCTTTGAAATCCTGCGGTATTGAAGATGCATACATTAATACTATTAATAACATCAATGAAAATGCAAGTGCAAAGTTTCGGCTATTTGAGAATACAGCACCCATAAAAATTAGAAAGGGGGTGAGACAAGGCGACACTATATCTCCCAAACTCTTTAATGCCACTTTGGAAAATGTCTTTCAATCACTGAACTGGGAAAACAAAGAGATACAGATTAATGGAGATTATCTAACTCACCTTCGTTTTGCTGATGACGTAGTCATTTTTGCAACTACCGCATCAGAGCTGCAGAGTATGATCCAGGAACTTGCTGACAAGAGTAAAGAAGTGGGATTAAAAATGAACTTTCAGAAGACAAAAGTGATGCACAATGCTTTTACTAGAAATGAAGATTTATCGATTGATGGAGAAAAGCTGGAGATAACAGACACGTACGTTTATCTTGGACAGCAGATATCAAGTGAGGGTCACATTGATGGAGAAATTAATCGGCGTATAAAACTTGCCTGGAGAGCATTTGGAAGAAACGGTATAATTTTCAAGAGCAATATGCCATTATGTCTTAAAAGAAAAGTGTTTGATCAATGCATCCTTCCAGTGCTTACGTATGGTGCAGAGACGTGGACCTTAACTAAAAGAGACATACAAAGACTGCAAACAACTCAAAGTAGCATGGAGAGGTGCATGCTTGGTGTAACCAGGAGAGATAAGAAGAGGAACTCGTGAATCAAAAAAATGACAAGAGTGGAAAACATCTTGATTGGAGTAAAATCCCTGAAATGGCAATGGGCTGGCCATACTGCCAGAAGGACAGACCATCAATGGACAGCTGAAATTTTAGATTGGATTCCGAGGGACAGGAAAAGACCCAGAAGAAGACCACATGGGAGATATGCGGATGAAGTTTGAAAGTATGTGGGAGTGACATGGAGGAGACTGGCACAAGACAGACCGTTGTGGAAGAAACTTGGGGAGACTTTTGTCCAGCAGTGGATTGATAATGGTTGACAATGATGATATGCCAATGATGCTGGTAACCATGCTTAATCGATATCGCTGTTTATTAAGTCAACAATATACACATGTTTGCATTCTACGAAAAATTACAATCTTATATTATTAAATTTAGTTGGTTCATATTTAAAACATGTGCATTATATCATTATATTCCTGAAAAATGGGGGGGGGGGGGTCCTTTAAATCGGGGAACCCCGACTCTGAAAATCTGGGGGTACTGACCCCGACACCCCCAGTGATTATGCGTATGTCATTTTTACAAGGTGTGTACAGCCAGCAATATAGTGTCATTGAACATTTTTCTGAAAAATCAGTTTACTTTTTAATGTCAAGCAAAGAAACTTCTTCCTTTACTTCTTCAGACATAGTAATAGAAGACAGTTCTACCAAATTTTTCTGATCAAATAACTTTTTATTTACCCAGTCATATGAGTACAAAGGGATGTAAGGTCAGGTGATGCGTAACATCATCACCGCCTCTCCTTGACAAATGTCAACCCCGCCTTCTCGTGGTGCATCCTGTTCCCACTAAAGGGGCTCTGACGACCGCCAATAGCGGTATAACTATACCATCGGGATTAGAGGAAATTCTATCCCACACTCACCAACCCGCTTGGCCAGCATGGTGAGTTATGGCCAAACCCCTCCAAAATGACTCCACAACTTAAATCTTGGCCCTCAGTCTCCGGCAGCTGGAATGTACCTGGCCAAGGCAGCGGCCAGTGCGACATGAAGGCAGAGGGTGCTAAGAATCCCCGGAGGACCGGACTAGGCTGCCATCTGATGCTGACCTTGGCAACGTACAATGGACACTCCCTATCTTCTGATTCAAGGCTTCTTGAATTGGAAGAGGAACTACAAAGGATCAAGTGGGACATCGTGGGGCTAAGTGAGGTAAGGAGAAAAGGAGAAGATCTCATCCAACTGAAAAGTGGACATCTCTTCTACTATCGTGGGACAGATACTGGCAGAACTAGTGGTGTTGGATTTATAATAAACAAGAAACTGAAGGATAAAGTTGTAGAAGTTGAAAGTTCCTCTGACAGAGCTGCATGACTTGTTATCCAACTCTTGAAAAGATACCAGGCTCAGATTATTCAAACTTATGCACCCACCACAAGTCATCCTGAAGAAGAAATTGAAGAATTTTATGAGGAAATTTGTCATCTAAATAATAAAGGTAAGCAGCACTTGAAAATATTTATGGAAGATTTCAATGCAAAAATAGGACAACGGCAACAGAATGAAACTTCAGTAGGTAAATTCGGTCACGGCAACAGAAACCAGCGTGGAAATACTCTCGTTGAGTTTGCAGAGGCAGAAGGGTTTTTCATCTTGAACTCCTGCTTCAAGAAAAAGCCACACAGGAAATGGACATGGAGACATCCAAATGGGACGACAAGTGAAATTGATTTTATTATGTGTAACAAAAAATTTGTCATAGAAGACTGCAGTGTGCTAAACAAGTTCAACACAGGTAGTGACCATAGATTGGTGAGATGTAAGATGCACCTCAACACTAAACTTGAACGTGGCAAGCTCATAAGACAAACAAAATCTATTGACATAACCAACCTTAAAAAACACCATAATACCTTCAAGTTGGAACTGAAGAACAGGTTCTCTGCTTTAGAAGGCCTAACATCGGAAGAAGTGGACATCTCTGAAGTTAACAGAAAAGTAACCAAAGCTGTTATGGAAACAGCAACAAAATTAGCTGGGTCTAAGAACAAGTTGCATGTAAATAAATTATCAGGAAAAACGAAAATGTTGATGCAAAAAAGAAGAGAGATGAGGACAACTGAAGAAGATGTGACTTCCAAAGTGGAATATATAGAGCTATGCAAGACAGTACGAAAAAGTATCACTGAAGACGTAAGAAAATTCAAATGTGAACTAGTGAGGAAAGCAATTGAAAACAACCAAAGCCTAAAGATAGCAAAGGGACATCTCAGTAAGGGAAGAAAACAGATTATGGCACTGAGAAAAGAAGATGGTTCTGTAACAAGAAATAGAGGCGAAATTTTGACAAGAGTGAAAGATTTCTACTCTAAGGGATGATACATGCACTCCAGACATCATGAAAGATGCCAGTACCAGAGTTCCTCCAGTCCTTCCAGCAGAAGTTGCACATGCAATCAAGAACATGAAGCGGGGAAAAGCTCCAGGAGAAGATGGAATTACTGTAGACATCATACAAGAAGCAAGTGGAGAAATCGAAACAGTACTCGCCCAAATTTTCACTCGATGCCTTAATGAAGGAAAGATTCCTGAGGATTGGAACACCGCTACAATGATCCTGCTACATAAGAAAGGTGACATTGAGGATCTCGGAAACTACAGACCTATCAGCCTCCTATCAGTAGTTTATAAAATCTTCACTAAAGTTCTTTCACACCGCTTGAAGGTAACACTGGACATGGCTCAACCGAGAGAACAAGCTGGATTCAGGAGTGGCTACAGCACTATAGATCATATCCATGTGCTGAGAGAACTAATTGAAAGAGCGAGGGAATATGAACTTCCATTGTGTATGGCTTTTATCGATTATGAAAAAGCCTTTGATTCAGTGAAACCATCAGCAGTTACAATGGCTCTGAAAACCTGCGGTATTGAAGATGCATACATTAATATTATTAATAACATCTATGAAAACGCAAGTGCAAAGATTCGGCTGTTGGAAAATACAACACACATAAAAATTGGAAAAGGAGTGAGACAAGGTGACACCATATCTCCGAAGCTCTTTAATGCCACATTGGAGGGTGTTTTTCAGTCACTGAGCTGGGAAAACAAGGGGATAAAGATTAATGGAGATTATCTAACCCACCTTCGTTTTGCTGATGACGTAGTTATTTTTGCAACTAGCCCATCAGAGCTGCAGAGTATGATCCAGGAACTTGCTGACAAGAGTAAAGAAGTGGGATTAAAAATGAACTTTCAGAAGACAAAAGTGATGTTCAATGCTTTTACAAGAAATGAAGATTTATCGATTGATGGAGAAAAGCTGGAGATAACAGACACATACGTTTATCTTGGACAGCAGATATCAAGCGAGGGTCACATTGATGAAGAAATTAATCGGCGTACAAAACTTGCCTGGAGAGCTTTTGGAAGAAACAGCATAATTTTCAAGAGCAACATGCCATTATGTCTTAAAAGAAAAGTGTTTGATCAATGCATCCTTCCAGTGCTTACGTATGGTGCAGAGACGTGGACCTTAACTAAAAGAGACATACAAAGGCTGCAGACAACTCAAAGCAGCATGGAGAGGTGCATGCTTGGTGTAACCAGAAGAGATAAGAAGAGGAACTCGTGGATCCGAAAAATGACAAGAGTGGAAGACATCATGATCAGAGTTAAATCCCTGAAATGGCAATGGGTTGGACATACTGCCAGAAGGACGGACCATCGATGGATGGCCGAAATTTTAGATTGGATTCCAAGGGACAGGAAAAGACCCAGAAGAAGACCACATGGGAGATGGGTGGATGAAATTCGAAAGTATGCAGGGGTGACATGGAGGAGACTGGCACAAGACAGACTGTTGTGGAGGAAACTTGGGGAGACCTTCGTCCAGCAGTGGATTGATAATGGTTGACAATGATGATGATGATGATGAGTACAAAGATTTTAAAGCAGATGAATGGCAAATGCGACTGGCTAGCTTCTGAACTACTGACAGAAGTTTTTTAAACAAAATATGAACCAGCGGACGGTCAACCTGAAAAGTTCTAGTGAATGTCTGAAGAAGTTCAGCAGATGAAAGAGTAAAATGAAGCTCAGCCAACATCGCAGGTTTCTTTAACAATGCAACATTTTTAAAAGATTTTCTGTGAAGATGGTCATTACTTTTTTAGAAGGTACACATTTAAAAAAATACTGTAAAACAGCAGGCCATTGTTTGATCAGTCTTTTGGCAGCATTAACAAAAGTTAACCATATCTAAAAGTAGTATGTTTAATGAATTTATGTGCAGGCAGTTTGAGTTCATTCTGGATAGCTTCAAAATCTTCCCATCTTGATAGCCAGTCACTAAAATAATAATGAATGCTTATCACCGAAGAGGAAGCATCTTCACCAAAATTTTCAAGAGCTTTGAGAAATGCATTGTGAACAATGTGGATTGGGCAGGTTCCAATGTCCACCAATCCTTTGGACCTTATTTGTCAAGAGTACTTCCTTGAACAGCCTATGCACATTTTTGTTAACGTTGAGACCATCCGAGCCTATCATTAACAGGTTATTCAATGGTAAATTAGCATGATCAATTGCTGAGGAAATTTCATAGTAAAGTGTTTCTGCATCAGATTTACCAAGAAAAACTGTTTTCAAATGATGCGAAACAACTTCAGTCTTGGCCTCTGACTAATAACAAACAGTGATCTGCAATTCCTTTTTGTTCTCAATACTAGTTGTTTCATCAAATGAAATAGTAAACACTGTCAAACCCAAATCTTCTAGCATTTGATCACAAAAATAAATGTCTAGTGCATCATTTATAAGGTACCACATCTTTTTCGGACTGAGAGAGAAGTTCGATGGAATTACTCCTGGAAACATGGCATTCAAAACTTGCTTCCAGTCACTGGAAGAATTAGCTGAGAAATTGCTGCAAATGTGTTTGAGGGTAAGAATTATTTCGGCAGTGGTTGTTTTGTCTTTTGAACTCACTAGCCCTAATTGGGCATTTTGATTAGTACTGTTGGTAAAAGAGCCTCTCCAACATTAAATACTGCAACTGACCTGCACAAAGTCATTTGTTTTGTTTTCAAAACCTCCAATGAGATTTTCTTGTGTTTGAAGCCACCAGCATGCAATAATGATGGAACACTTTTGTTCCCAATATTTATCATAGCAGTACATAATTTACAAAAATCCCCACACTCCCTTTGTTTAACCTGTTGAGGGCGACAGTCTTGCTCGCCGGGACTACGTGCCTCATATGTGGTTTTTGCACTTTTCGCATTGCTCGCACAATTGTTCTCATGCGGAGGGTGCCAATGCCTTTTATATTGCTCCTGCCATCTCAAGGATAGTAGATCAACTACCACACACAGTGCTTGCACCACGTGTGAGAGGTAGGGTACTGCAATAACCAAAAAAACCTAGTCCTCAACAAGTTAACACACCACAATGAAAGTTCATGACCATTACTGTCTTCTTGTTTCAACCCAAAGTCTCAAAACTTGTACTTGCCCATAATGAAATCTCAGATTTTTCACTAAAATGTTTAATTAAAACAGAACTACTAAAACACCAAAACACTGCACTAGTTCATCCTGAATTTTTACACTATCAACACTAATACTGTCATAGCTTGCATAAATTTTTTTTCGCTCAAAACACCTGGAACAATAAAAATACATTTCATTAGACACAAACAAACTTAAGACTTCACAGATTTCAAAAGTGCTCACCTCTCAAATTAAAAAGAGAAGCACAAATGAAACCAAAACACCCCTCAGTTAACCTTCATTGAGGTAACTATACAATATTATTACCAAAGGTTAAACACATTTTAGAAAATAAGACAACAGATTCAAGAACAAATCCCCTTTTTTAAGGGATTTGTTCTTGAAGATTGAAGAACAAATCCCTTAAAAGAGAGATTTTTAGGAGACTTGATTACAAAAAAGATACTTTAAGAGACAAGTTAGAAAGAAAGAGACTTTTAGCTAAAAAGGAGACTCGCTCCTATCCCTGCAAATTGGATGGTGAAATTAGTAGACGAGTGAATTCTTCATTGAAAGTCATAGCTGCTTTGGAAGGTTTTCACAGGAATGATGGGTTCTCAAGAGAGTCCCACATGGCTGTGTATGAAAGTGTAATTGTTCCTACTCTGATGTGTGGCAGTGAACCCTGGGTACTACAGAAGAAACATAGGAATCATTTGTGTGCTGGATAAATGTGTTACTTATGCGGGGGGGGGGGGGGTTGTGGCAAGAAACATTCCGATGAATGAAGATGTGTTGCAGTTGTGTAATGTGAAGCAAAATGTTGTTAGCAAGGTAAAGACTAATATGCTTTCGTGGTTTGGCCATGTTGAGAGAATGAGTGAGGGATGTTTACTAAGAATTTTTTTTAGCCCAAGTGGCAGGAAGGAATGCAGAGGTAGGTCAAGGAAGTCATGGGAGGATCAGATTAAGGAGTGTCTGCATGAGAAAAAGATTATGAGTATGAAGTATAGAAGGTCTTGTGCACATCGTGAGATGGATGTCAGTGAAGCTCGAGTTGTGTGTCAAGATCGCTGTAAATGGAGAAGTTTGATATGGCAACAGTAAGTAAATAATCAATTAAAAATTTATCTGGTAGTTTGTACTTCTTTGTGGAGGTAACCTCTAAATTTCATAGAACAGCTTAGTGATATGTATGTATGTATCAGACAGACATTTCCTTGCAATTCAACGACTTGAATGTACACCTTCAAAATGAAAATCAGCTGGGCCTGAAGGATTCTGGTGGCTGAAGCTCCTCGTTTCAACAGAACACAGGTTGACAATTCAAACTATCTGCAATCACCTTTACCAAGGTGTCCTTTATGCACATAGACTAATGGTGTGTGTCCCTTTAACCACACAACACTGTACGACCCATAGAAACTGCGCTGAGGAACATCATGGTTGGCTCTCGACAAGTGGAGTCAAGTTCTCCTCTCTGACTAGTCGAGATTCAATCAGCGTCAGACAATCAACGCGTTTTTATCTGGAGGAAATCCTGCACACGAAATAACCCAGCTTTTGTGAAGAAAACATCACATTGTGGCGGATATGGATTGGCTGTCTGGGAGGGCATAAGTATTGGTGGATGTACAGACCTGTACGTCATCCAAAATGGAAGTCTGATTGAGAGAGAGAATCAAGATTCTCAGACCTATTGTCATGCTATGTACTTTAGCCATTGATGATTCGTTCCTTTTCATGGATGATAACGTTCAACCTCATAGAGCTCAACTAGTGGACAACATGCTTCAAGAGGAAGGAAACGAGCCTAGGGAGTGGGCAGCATGGCTCTACTGACTTAAATCCAATTGAGCCTGCCTGGGATGCACTAGGAAGACACACTGCAGCTCGGTTGGTACCTGCACTGACTCTTTGTGGACTGGAGACTGCCCTCATTAAGGGGTGGCGAAGATACTCCCAAAAGCTGATCAATTCTATGCCATACAGGTGTGCAGTGGTCTTAGCCGTTTGAGAGGACCACACCCCTACTAGAGGCCAGTTACCACCTTCAAAAAGTCATTTTTTTCTTGTTGTACAGATGTGCGCATTGTTGTATAGCATATCACATCACGTACATTAAATGATAATATTGCACAAAAATTTGCTAATGTGCTTTTTCTTATAAAAAATATACTGAATATATATATATATTTTTGATTGAAGGTTTAACGACCACTGTGAGCAACTCAGTGGGCTATAAGCAGTCACCCGTCCCTAATTTAGGTCCACTGGTTCCAGAGAAGGGAGAGAGACAGTGCCATAAGACAAACGCAACATCCATGCCTCACCGGGATTCTAACCCAGACCCTTCTGGGCCGAATGGACATAGGCCAGCACTTAGACGACTGCGCCACCGGGTCGGCACTGAATATTCTACTGTATCTTACATAAAAATATTTTACATTCAACAAAACGTGAGTCACACATGATTTTCCTTACAATACCTCTTTCTCCCCTAATTCTTTTGAGCATTGTATTTACTTTTTTAGTTTACTATTCTGGTCCTTTCTGTGTTATCAGCATATCAGCATCGAGGAGTTATTGATTTATATTTTGAATCTTTCAACTCCTTTTTTCGGTTCCAATTTTTTCTCAATCTTTCATCACGTGTTATCCTTTGCTGGTGATCCAAGATAGTCTTTACTTATGGTGGTAAACAGCCAAACCCCCTCCCTTCCCCACTCAAAATCCAAGAACCATCAAATTCATGCCAACCCCCCCCCCCCTCACACACACACATTGTAAAACTGCACCTACTGACCCCAAAACAATGAATAAGAAGAATTTGAAAGCTCTCTCTGTCTCTCACATGAAGATTTCCTTCTAGCACTATTTTCTAATACCTAGAGGGATGTATATATAAGTAAATCAAAATGTAAAAGCAATTTGAAAACTGTGTGGTAACTGACACAATACAACAAGTTCGCAATGGCTATGGGTAGTTCAAACATGCACAGTGTATCATGATATAATCAACACAGCAATCAGACATCGCTGAATTGACTGTAATTACTGTTTCTCATGTAATATCAACCACATAAAAAAACTTTAAAATTTTGTCGCCCTGGAGCGGGAATCGAACCCGCACAGTGCAGCCGTTCCTCTACTTAAGGCAGAGGTAAAATAAACATAGATGCTCTGCTGCGGGATTACACCATTGTTGAACAACATTCCCTAAAGAGATTTGTTTGGGCAGAAGGAGTGAAACCTGTTGAAATTCACCGAAGGATGTTGGCTCAGTACGGAAGTGAAAACAGCATGCCTCAACAAAAATATTATGAATAGGTAGAAAGGTTTAAAGCAGGAAGAACAAGTTTAACCAATGAAGTTCGACCTAATCAGCCATCAACATCATGCACACCAGCCTAAATCGACAGGGCAAATGGCTTGATCAGAGAAGACCAACGAATTATGTTGTCTGCTGCTGCTGCACATTTGGATATCATCTATGTACCTGCATACACCATAGTGCATGATGATTTGGAGTACCATAAAGCTTGCACAAGATGGGTACCCAAACAGCTTACTGATTTGCATAAGCAACAGCCTTGCGACCCAATTCCTAAAATGTTATGAAGATTCAAGCGTTTTGGAATGGATTGGCACTGGTGATGAGGTATGGGTTCATCACTATGAACCAGAAAGCAAGAGACAACACATGTAGTGGGAACACCCATCTTGTCCAGTAAAGAAGAAATTCAAATGATAGCTCCCTGGCAAGAAAATCCTGCAGACCTTCTTTTGGGACATGAAGTGTCTTATTCTGATGCATTTTCAAGAACACGGAGAAACAGTGACCAGTGCAACATACAGTGCTATGCTTAGAGAGAAACTGAACCTGCAATCCATTAAAAGAATTCTTGAAATCATCATCACACACGTAAGTTACGTTAAAAATTATAAGCGGGACATTTTTCTACCTTCATCAGCCATGAAATGAGACACGTGGTAAAAACATCAGTTGTTGCCAGATTTAAAAATCGCTTTCCAAATAATAGGGATGTTAAAAGGTACGTCAGTATTGCAGGTGTTAGGGGTAAGGTCGATTTCAATGCTTTCGCGGTACTCGAGGGCATGCCGATTGCTGAACGGGGCGATCTGCTTAGCATTGTGTCAATCGAGAACCGCGGATGTATCGCTGATGGTTAAAATTGAAAGGGAGGTGGAAGGGCTGCCTTTCTTAACATCAGCGATATGCTCCATCAATCGCCGGTTTATGCTGCAGTAAGTACTACCAATATAGTGGGTAACGCCTGTGGAAGTGTTGATAGAAATAGAGTAGACACCTTGTAACTCTAAGGGTTTATTGAGATCTCTGTCTTTAAGGATGAGGTTGAGATGTGGAGGTGGTTTGACTGCAATCCTGTAGATTTCAAGAATTCTTTTAATGTTTTGTGCGTTACGTGTTTTCCTGCCAATTCTTCTCACTGAACCTGCAATTTGTAGCAAAAGAAGAATGCCGTCAAAAACAGCCTTGCTGCAACATGACAATGCACGTCCCCATGCAGTTGGCCGCAACAGTGGAAGCAATGTAACAACTGTGGTTTGAACATCTTCCACACACCCCTTACAGCCCTGATTTGGAACCATGATTTTCACATCTTCGGTCCACTTAAAGAGACCCTACACTGTTACAGGCTCACCTCTGATGATGAGGTTAAGGAAGCGGTGCATACCTGGATTCGGAAGCAGCCGAAAAGCTTCTTCTCCCAAGGTATGAAGGAGCTAGTGGAATGGCACAAGAAGTGCATCGATCTGCAGGGGGACTATGTGCAGAAGTGAAATAACAGTTATGTTTATTTTCTCACAGTTACCCCTATTAAAGGGTATGTTGCCTTTACTTTTTAATTTGTCCTCGTATTTAGCTCTTCCCTTAACATTACTTCTTTGCAGGCAATTACCTACATAGAAGTTTCTTAACAGCAGATTTGCATGTCATAGTCTCTTATCAAGATACAAATAGAGTTATACTCTTCTGCACAACTACATCCACCTCCCCTCTTTCTTTCTGTCTTTTCTTTTCAGGGGGCAGGTAGGTGGAGTGGTAACATTCTTTGATATTTTATGTTTCTTCAAAAAAAGGGGGCATTTCTTTCTTTCCTGACCCTTAGCACCAACAAGCCCTATGCCTATGTGACTGAGAATAATTGGCACAGCTGTTCCTACAGATTCACTCCAAGAAACTTTTTCATTTTCAGTCATTCATTGTTTGAACTGTATCATTTCAATCTTTTTTAAATATTCAATATGCAAACAAATAAGGTATTTATGCTTTCAATGGAACACAAGCGTAATGTTTATAAACCCCTGAAAATAAAATTTCAGAGAATTTAAAAAAACATCCATCTTTCAGGGGCTGAGCCCCCTCCAGATCTGACTGGTACATAGATTGTTTCTCATAAAATACTTTGAATGCAAGCCTCTCTTATGGGAATTGGAGTTGGAAAAAACAAACAAAAATTTACTTCCTAGATATGCTCCATAACAAAACATCAGGTGCTGAGAAGTATGAGAGTTGTACTGAAAGTAATGCAAAGGTGCACATAACTTTTTTATTAACTGACAGAGGTAGTTCAAATTGCATATGCTGGCAGAGCAACTCTTTCTCCATACAAAGGTACTACTCATCATAGTCTCCATCACAAGCAGTACATTTGCTCAATCATTGAACCCAACTCTTGAATCCTCTTTGAAAAGATTCAGGTGTGGACTGTTGTACCCACTTCTTTACAGCCACTTTCCCCTCGTCTTTGTCATCAAATCATTGTCCCCAGAGACTGTCCTTCATTGGACCAAACAGGTGGAAGTTGGAGGGTGCCAGATCTGGGATGTATGTGTGGATGGGGGACTACCAACCAGCCGAATTTGCTGATTGTCTGACTTGTTGCCAAAGATGTGTGTGGTCTCGTATTGTCATGGTGAATGTGGATCCTTTTCAGATTCTTGTTCGGTCTCTTCCTCCTTATGGCTTCTCTAAGCTTCTTGAGTGTCACAATGTACCGCTCACTGGTCACAGTACGACCATGTTCCAAAAATCAAGGAGAATGACATCCCCATCATCCCATAAAACAGTCACCGTGACTTTTCATGCTGATTGCTGGCTCTTGAACTTCTTAGGCCTTGGTGAAGAGGTGTGACGCCATTCCATGGATTGATTCTTCATTTCCGGATCATAATGGTACGCCCACGTTTTATCCCCTGTCACCAGATCAGAAAAAAACATGTCTTCATTGGCTTCAAACACTTCCAGCAGATCAGAGCAGACTTCCACTCTTCTCTCCTTCAAATCGGGTGTCAACTGCCGAGGTACCCACTTTGCACACACTCTCAAATACCCTAAGTCTTTCATCATCTTCTGTATGGCATTGTGACCACAGTCCAGTTGTGCAACAAACTCACAGATTGTGACTTATCTCTTCGCGCGAATCAATTCATCCACTCGCTGCCGATTTGTGTCAGTGGTCGCAGATGATGGTCTCCCACTGTGTGGCTTGTCTTCAATGCTGATTTCCCCTTCTTTAAACTTCTTCATCCATTTGTGCATATTGCTGTTGTCAATGGTATTATCTCCATAAACATTCTGTAGTCTTCTGTTGATGTTGGACAGCCTGCACCCTTCCTTTGTCAAGAACTCAAGGACAGCATGCTGCTTCTTGGAATTCATTATTTACCTGCAATGAAGAAGAAGGGTCACTATAGAGAAAGAGTTACTCTACCAACATGAGCAATTTGAATGACCTCTGTCAGTTAATAAAAAAGTTATGCCCACTTTTGCATTACTTCCGGTACAACCCGCATATATTACATCAATTTCAGCTTTAAGATTAGACCTCCAGGTAAGACTTCAAGATTTTCATGCAAATGAAAGATTGTTAGATGTATTTTCTTGTCCTTTCACTGTGACTATTGAAGAGGTTCCCAGGCATGAATTTACAGTGCAACAGTGAACTCAAGTACAAATATGGTAATGTTGAACTCTTATAATTCTACAGGAAATAGGCAAGGGAAGCAACATTTCCTGGACTTCGTTCACACGCTATGAGGATGTCCTTACTTTTTGGCAGCACTATATGTCAACAGCTTTTCTCACATATGAAGCAAGTTAAATCAAGAACAAAAAAACATTTGATGGACCAACACCTTAAAAACTCCTTGATGATAACGTTGTCTAGCATCACTGCTGATATTAATATGTCAGCAAAAGGCAAGCAGTGTCAGGTATCTCACTGAATGGAAATCAAAAGAAAGAGGGATTGAAGTATGTGGAATATTACTCTTGAATGTACACATGTGGCTGTCATTTTTCCATACAGGTAGACTCAATTTTAAGCATTTCGTTAATAGTAGCCATGTTTCATATTGAGAAAATGTTTTGTAGCCCTTTGCTAGCTGTATCACTGACATTCTTTTCTGATAAGTTGGTGTTTTATATTAAATAGGTATTTATACTTGAGGCATTTTAGTTAATGTTTGTTTTATTTTTCTACAATGTAAAGTGTCTAGACCAGGGGTGGAGAATAGGGTGGAGCAAAAAACACTTTTTTTTTAAATTTGAAATGTCACCATGTGCAATAGTTGTGATTTCATTGCCGGAATGACCCCCCCCCCCTGAAATATGGATGACATTATCTGATATCTTAGGCTTCCCCAAGAACCTCGAAGTTTGAAAGTTATAGGTAAAAAGGCTTTAAAATCACCCGCTTTCTCCATTTTGAAAATATAAGAAAATACTGTGCCACCATGTTATTTAATATCACCTTTGAGTGTGTAAACACGGGCAAAAATTCAGCAGACGTGAGTTAATTTCTTAGGCTTCCCCAAAGAGCTCAACTTTTTCATATTTCTCTGAAAATGCATATGTTATGTAAATATGACAGACACCAGCCTTACCTAGTAGTATAACTTGAGAAGTGAGTTTATGTCACTTGAAAATCAGACTTTTTTTCAAAACTTGGCATCAGTTTCCTCTCCAAAATATTTGCTCTGATGTATCCATCTCTTGCAAAAGGCCGCGCACATGAGCAGAAGAATCTGTTACAATCTTAACCATCCTCCCTACTGCCTGATAATGGCAGGGTGTTTTTGTAAATTCGTGGCAAGAACATGGATATTTATCCGACTGTAGTAATTCCAGAAACTCATCATCTTTCCCTTTCCGTGTTATGGGAGCCTCAGTCACATACCTTCTTGCCAGTCGATTAGGTCGATGTAATCATTGCTCTGGAAATTCAACTTAGGAATCCGAAACTTCCTAACGGTAGTTGTTTCTTTGGAAGGTTTTCTGGCCTTCATGATGCATTGAGCTGCAAGCTCATGGACATACCTTCTGTCGTCAAACAACATTGTAGCGAGCAAGTTTTCTGCATGGACAAAATACGCGTTTTCTTGGAAGACTATTTTTACAATATCCTTTAAATTATCTGGAAGATACTGAAACTGAGATATAAAAAGCTACAAATTTCTTGGACCATCTTTGCAGGTACCGTTACATTTGATCGTGAACCACAATGGTTCACATACTTTCATTACAAAGGTGGCTAATGAGACACGTTGTGGTGTTGGATCACTAGTTCTGTCATACAAACGCAGAATGCGATTTGCGAGGGTCAGCCAACTGGAATGTGCAAGAGTTCCAGAATCCCGATTTGCCAGATCTTGTGGGCAATCACCTGCAGAGACTGCCTTACAAATTTCCCACAAAAAAGTTTATTCGAGCTAAGATCTCTAAAGTTTATGTCAGACTGAAACGAAAATTCAATTTTTTGGAAATTTCATAGGAAGGTTTGCACACGTCTTAGGCGCTTTCCAATAAATACACTAAATCCTCTTGGACCTGATGTTTTTCCCGTCGAGTACTTCAGTGAGTAGGCGTAAAGGCAGTTCATTAAAATGAAGTTGACATATAATCCAGTGCACGGGAGAATCGAGCTTCTCTTCAAGGCGCCTAATTATACCTGCATTTGTGCCGTCATTAGTCACTTCCTCGTCACTTCCAATAAGACTAACTCCGACATGTCAAAAGCCTTCTGGTCCAATAAGCTGAAGATATTGTCGGAAATGTCCTTTGCACTCTTGCTTTTCGGTGCAAAATGTCCCAAAAGACTGAACCCGGTTCTTCAACAAGTGTAATGTGCTCCTTCCATTATTTTCATTTGTGCCACTTACCATCATCTGTCAGTGTATTCGTAATAGTTTCATCCCTTCTTCTGTCCAAAAATAGAGCTGCAATCTTGCGGCCAGTCAAGTTTACCTAATCTGGAATTGTTTGACGGGTCTTTTTCCTTTCTTGTCGTATTCTATGCAGATCAATAACAGGTGCATTACATTCTTTTGACTGAACCTGTTCACTTACATCATGAAGCAACGCCGACGCAAGATCGGCTGCCGCTTGATCGCTGATGCCTCGCCTATCTCACTTTCTGGAAAATGCAGACATTTGACGCCTAGGTTTTGAAGAGCCATGTGGAGTGAAATCATAATCTTTCTATGAGGCCAACAAATGACTAGGACCCGGCTCGTTTGGTTTTGCTGCAAAATTAGTGTTTGTATCCTCTTGTGATTGTAACCTCTCTTAGTGTTTGTATCCTCTTCTGATTTCAGTGATGCAGTTCTCTATAATTTCCTACGGACATGCTCTTCTATATCACTCTTTCGAGTTTATCTTTTCTTCAGCACACTGGTGGTTTTTGCATCAAGCACACCTACTATCATTTTTCTGTTTGTGCTCCGGTCCATTAGAAAGTATCGCTCTTTCAAGGGTACTTTTTTGCAGAGCTGCATTTTGCAGGTTCTGAAACATTTGCAAGTGCACGAGCACATGTCAAAGATATGTTGTGAATCTGCGTAAAATTGTTCAACCTTATTCCAGTAGGTTTCATCCATTCTTGCATTGTGTTTTTCGGCTTTTGGATTTCCATGTTGTATGCTGTAATACGCGTTACAACTGATTTGTGGAGCGATGTCAGAAGAGATGCTTTCTTCCACATGCCCAGCACTTTGTCCGCGACAATACCTGCTATTTCTGCTCCAGCAGGCTCATAATTTGCACCTTCCTGCCATATTTTTCACCGTCTTCACACGGTAGTAATGGTGCATTACATCTTCGTACGTAGGCAACACATTTTCATGCATCTTCCTATAATTCCCGAGGATAGGGCAATCAGCTTTATTTCTTGTTTCAGCAATCTTAAGTAGTTGAACGACAAAATGAAAATGCACCTCCAATCAACGTCACTAGGAGTGAAAGAAACTGTTGCATCCTTATGACGCTTCACCCGCCAACACCCTCTCCCAAAGGATCTGTGCCACTGCGATGAGATGACTCAGCGAGGTCGCAAAGAGAGCTGCACTGTGAGGGAGGTGGTGGGGTGAGGAGAAGAAAGCAACAAAACCTAAGGAGAGCGCAAGGTCGCAAGTTATGCTTCTGAAAATCCACACTAGGTTTCTAGAAAGTATGAGAGGGGAATTGTTAATGTTAAGCCAAAATTGATAACGGTAAGGCTGCTGTCGAACAACATGATAAGTTGTCATGCTTCTTATCATGCCATTTTTGGGCAAAAAGTTACATACTTTAAGGGATCTGGGGAAGCCTAAAAAATTAACTCACGTCTGCTGAATTTTTACCCGTGTTTATACACTCAAAGGTGATATTAAATAACATGGTGACACAGTATTATCTTATATTTACAAAATGAAGAAAGCGGGTGTTTTTGAAGCATTTTTCCCTATAACTTCGAAACTTTGAGGTTCTTGAGGAAGCCTAAGATATCGAATAATGTCATCCATATTTCGGGGGGGGGGGTCATTCCAGTAATGAAATCGCAACTATTGCACATGGTGACGTTTCAAATAAAAAAAAAAAAAGTGTTTTTCGCTCCACGCTAGTGGAGAACCTGTGGCCTTCTAGGCCATTAAGTGCAGCCTTTTGAGTGAATCCAAAATTTTCAGAACAAATCGTTTTATTTTTATTAATATGCTTTTGTTTGTCTTTTAATCTTAAAATGACCATATTTAAAATACCAAAGAGTAAAAGAAAATTCAATGAAATTAATGCTCTCTGACTGATGGCCACAATTAGGACATCAGTCATAAGGGCTATTTTGACACCTGCTACACTCATGATTTTGTTCTATGGCTCCTAAAGAACTACAGATGGAATTAACTGAGCTCTCAAAAGAAGGTATTTTAAAGTCCTTATTTGACGCTAAGAAAGATCCAGTTGAAATATGGAAAAAATGCAACAGAATACCGACGCCTTTGGCAACACGGGCAGATAATGCTTTCTTGCTTTCCACCCACTTATTGCTACAAATCTACATTCTCCTTCCTAATCTAATTCAAGACACCCTTAAGGTCACAAATGAAGGATAAGGGAATCATCTAAAAGTGCGGACCTCCATGTTGCAACTAAATATTCAAATGCTTTCCAACAAAAAAGCAGTCAACAAAATCATTAAAAGGTTAGCTAACTTTAGAATTAACATTTTTTTCTTCTTTTGAAGTTAGTACATAGTAAGATTTTTACAAAATAATGTACATTTCGAAGTATACCCAATTGAAGTTTTTTGAATGCCGCCTTGTTAAATTACAGCTACCTTAATGTGGCCTTCCAACATGAAAAGGTTCCTACCTCTGGTCTAGACCATAAATATTATTTTTATAATATTCGTGAAACTGTCAATTTCCACAAGTAGCTTTGTTATTTTTATCATTCATTTGATTTCCTTGTAATTTTTTTATTTTACATTAATTTTGATTACACTTTGATTTATAAATAATATATTTTTATTTCATTTCAACCTATATGCCCCAGATTTTATTTAAGAGTAATTATTTTACATACCTGTTCAATTTTTAAAGACAGTTATCTCAGTAGATACCTCAGGTCCAGGGTCTTTAAATTATGAAAACTTCTAGAGCTTATTTGGGATAAATTATATATTTAAAATTTTTTAGAGAGTGTTGGAAAATGTGAGCATATCAGATACCTAATTCAGACCTCTTTGTAAGATGGATGTCACTTTAGTTGAATGGTTTCTTTTTTAACACAAATTTTGTTAATTATTATTTATCAAATATCATAACTAGCATTAAGTTAAAAATATGTTAATTAGAAAAAATGCAGTTATATGTTGTGTACTTAGTGCACACTGTAGTTTGAAGTGTCTGGTTCCACCTTGGAAGCCTCTGGTACACATTAAATGAGAAAATTTACTTTGAGTAGTAGGAAGACAAATTTAACATTTTAAGCATAAGAAAATAATTAAGCAAGTGAAAATTAATAGTATCACACAAAATCATTTTACATGCCCTAGTTTCTCTAAAACAACAACAAACAAAGAAAAAACATCTATTTTCATTTGTGTTTTAGATTTCTGTCAAGTTATTTTCAGAGCTCAATCTAATTTAACAAGTGCATTTGAATTATTGCTATCCGGGAAGTTTGCTTCAAAGAATTTTCTTAATGTTAAAAGACACTGATTTGCATCTTTGATCAAATCAGTGTCTTTAATGTTAAGGTTCCCCACAACTGAATCACAGTCTGAAAAAATGGGAAGGGAATTCTCACACAGCTTGCATGTCACAGTACATCAAGTATCTTTTGTGTTGGGAAAGGCAGGCTGGTGTAGTAATATGTATTGGCAAATGTCAACGGTTTGGTAGTATATCAATGGATGTTTAATACAGAGCATACCTGTTCAGATCCAAGGGGTGGCATTATGCAAGGGTGGAGGTAAATCAAGAGACAGTACTTTGAGGGTTGACTGTATAATACTACACAGACAAAATTATAAACTGGATGTACACACTACTTATAATGTATCTGCTGATACAAACAGCCAAAGAAATTTAAATAAAAGGTAAAAACACCATAATTGCAATACTAGCAGTAGTCTAGATATTCCACTTTCTTGGAGGCTATTAACTTAATTCACGATATGCAAACCAAACCACAGAATCTTACAGCACACACACACACACACACGAAACAAAGGACAGCTATTTCTGAAACAAATCATAGGGAACACAGAAGTGAAATATGAGTCTAAGGTGACCATATGGAAGATACCGGCTTGCCAATTATTCATTAGATTAGTATTATTTGAAGAAGGCAGGCTAATTCACTGAGAACCCAAAGGTCCACATTTCTTTCTTATTTCCTGGAATATGTACATCAGTGAACTCATTAAGCATCTACTTAAAAATTCCAACAAAAGACATAACTCATCAAACTACAGCTCCTTAAAACTTAAAAAGCTAATAATTCTATTTACATACAATGTAGGATGTAAGGTCAGGAGATGAGTAACATCACAGCCTCTCCTTGACAAATGTCAACCCCCCTTCTCGTGGTACATCCTGTTCCCACTAAAGAGGCTCTCACAACCGCCAATAGCGGTATAACTATACCATCGGGATTAGAGGAAATGCTATCCCACACTCACCAACCCGCTTGGCCAGCGTGGTGAGTTATGGCCAAACCCCTCTAAAATGACACCACAACTTAAATCTTGGCCTTCAGTCTCCGGCAGCAGGAATGTACCTGGCCAAGGCAGCGGCCAGTGTGACATGAAGGCAGAGGGTGCTAAGAATCCCCGGACGACCGGACTAGGCTGCCATCTGATGCTGACCTTGGCTACGTATAATGGACGCTCCCTATCTTCTGATTCAAGGCTTCTTGAATTGGAAGAGGAACTACAAAGGATCAAGTGGGACATCGTCGGGCTAAGTGAGGTAAGGAGGAAAGGAGAAGATCTCATTGAACTGAAAAGTGGACATCTCTTCTACTATCGTGGGACTGATACTGGCAGAACTAGTGGTGTTGGATTTATAATAAACAAGAAACTGAAGGATAAAGTTGTAGAAGTTGAAAGTTCCTCTGACAGAGCTGCATGACTCGTTATCCAAATCTCGAGAAGATACCAGGCTCAGATTATTCAAACTTATGCACCCACCACAAGTCATCCTGAAGAAGAAATTGAAGAATTTTATGAGGAAATTTGTCATCTAAATAATAAAGGTAAGCAGCACTTAAAGATAATTATGGGAGATTTCAATGCAAAAATAGGGCAACAGCAACAGAATGAAACTTCAGCAGGTATATTCGGTCATGGCAACAGAACCCAGCATGAAAATACTCTCGTACAGTTTCCAGAGGCAGAAGGGTTTTTCATCTTGAACTCCTTTTTCAAGAAAAAGCCACACAGGAAATGGACATGGAGACATCCAAATGGGACGACAAGTGAAATTGATTTTATTTTGTGTAACAAAAAATTCGTCATAGAAGACTGCAGTGTGCTAAACAAGTTCAACACAGGTAGTGACCATAGATTGGTGAGATGTAAGATGCACCTCAACACTAAACTCGAACGTAGCAAGCTCATAAGACAAACAAAATGTATTGACATAACCACCCTTAAAAAACACCATAATACCTTCAAGTTGGAACTGAAGAACAGATTCTCTGCTTTAGTAGGCTTAACATCGGAAGAAGTGGATATTTCTGAAGTTAACAGAAAAGTAACCAAAGCTGTTATGGAAACAGCAACAAAATTAGCTGGGTCTAAGAACAAGTTGCATGTGAACAAATTATCAGGAAAAACCAAAATTCTGATGCAAAAAAGAAGAGAAATGAGGACAACTAAAGAAGATGTGACTTCCAAAGTGGAATATATAGAGCTATGCAAGACAGTACGAAAAAGTATCACTGAAGATGTAAGGAAATTCAACTGTGAACTAGTAAGGAAAGCAATTGAAAACAACCAAAGCCTAAAGATAGCAAAGGGACATCTCAGTAAGGGAAGAAAACAGATTATGGCACTGAGAAAAGAAGATGGTTCTGTAACAAGAAATACAGGTGAAATTTTGACAAGAGTGAAAGATTTCTACTCCAAATTATATGAAAGGGTTGATACATGTACTCCAGACATCATGAAAGGTACCAGTACTAGAGTTCTTCTAGTCCTCCCAGCAGAAGTTGCACATGCAATCAAGAACATGAAGCGGAAAGCTCCAGGAGAAGATGGAATTACTATAGACATCATACAAGAAGCAAGTGGAGAAATTGAAACAGTACTCACCCAAATTTTCACTCGATGCCTTAATGAAGGGAAGATTCCTGAGGATTGGAACAATGCTACAATGATCTTGCTACATAAAAAAGGTGACATTGAGGATCTCAGGAACTACAGACCTATTAGCCTCCTATCAGTGGTTTATAAAATCTTCACTAAAGTTCTTTCACACCACTTAAAGGTGACACTGGACATGGCTCAACCGAGAGAACTAGCTGGATTCAGGAGTGGCTACAGCACAATAGATCATATCCACGTACTGAGAGAACTAATTGAAAGAGAGAGGGAATATGAACTTTCATTGTGCATGGCTTTTATCGATTATGAAAAAGCCTTTGATTCGGTGAAACCATCAGCAGTTACAATGGCCCTAAAATCCTGCGGTATTGAAGATGCGTACATTAATATTATTAATAACATCTATGAAAACGCAAGTGCAAAGATTCGGCTGTTGGAAAATACAACACACATAAAAATTGGAAAAGGAGTGAGACAAGGTGACACCATATCTCCCAAGCTCTTTAATGCCACATTGGAAAATGTCTTTCAATCACTGAACTGGGAAAACAAAGGGATAAAGATTAATGGAGATTATCTAACCCACCTTCATTTTGCTGATGACATAGTCGTTTTTGCAACTACCCCATCAGAGCTGCAGAGTATGATCCAGGAACTTGCTGACAAGAGTAAAGAAGTGGGATTAAAAATGAACTTTCAGAAGACAAAAGGGATGTACAATGCTTTTACAAGAAATGAAGATTTATCGATTGATGGAGAAAAGCTGGAGATAACAGACACATATGTTTATCTTGGGCAGCAGATATCAAGTGAGGGTCACATTGATGAAGAAATTAATCGGCGTACAAAACTTGCCTGGAGAGCTTTTGGAAGAAACAGCATAATTTTCAAGATCAATATGCCATTATGTCTTAAAAGAAAAGTGTTTGATCAACGCATCCTTCCAGTGCTTACGTATGGTGCAGAGACGTGGACCTTAACTAAAAGAGACATACAAAGGCTGCAGACAACTCAAAGTAGCATGGAGAGGTGCATGCTTGGTGTAACCAGGAGAGATAAGAAAAGGAACTCATGGATCCAAAAAATGACAAGAGTGGAAGACATCATGATCAGAGTTAAATCCTTGAAATGGCAATGGGCTGGACCTACTGCCAGAAGGACAGACCATCGATGGACAGCCGAAATTTTAGATTGGATTCCAAGGGACAGGAAAAGACCTAGAAGAAGACCACATGGAAGATGGGTGGATGAAATTCGAAAGTATGTGGGAGTGACATGGAGGAGACTGGCACAAGACAGACCGTTGTGGAGGAAACTTGGGGAGACCTTCGTCCAGCAGTGGATTGATAATGGTTGACAATGATGATGACATACAATGTAGGATAAAATTATGAAAATGGAGAAATATCAGCTAGTTTTTATTCTAAAAGTAATTATTATATAGCATAAGTTTCATGAACACTAGTTACCATGGATTTTGAGAAAGAACAAGGCTAATGTGAATAACAGTGCCATTCACCTATTAATATCAAACAGCAAAAGTAAGCAAAGGTAAAAGGCAAACACAGCTTACATTTAAAAACCTTTCATGCCAAAAAATATTTCAACAGATGAACATATTTAATTCACAACAATTATTAAGAAGCATTATTTAATAAAGCCATTTCACTAGGGACTGCAGTGTACAATTACACAGCACCACTGAGCAAAATAATGTTATCACTAGTAAAAAAAAAAAAATCTTACATTGTACAGATATTGAAGCATTTAAGGCAACATCCAGTACTTTTCTATCTATAGCACATACATAATTGCCTGAGTCATTGTAGGAAGCCACATTGATAACAACTGTGTTATTTTTCAAAAATATTTTAATGTGATCATCCTCTTTAAGCTCTTGTCCATCTTTATACCTGTTAAAGAGAAGGAAAATCTGCAAGTAAATTTCAGCCCAAGGAACATGTATTAAGTGAATGTATAGCAGATTTCAAAACAAATACTGCTCTGAATTCAACCATGTGCTTTAAAAGTAATGATTATACAAAATAAGATGGAAGACTCAAAAACCTGATTTTCTTTCTTTGGCAAATAACTTTTGTATTTGAGAAAAGAGTAAATCAGGAAGTGAGGACAACCACTATTCACTATTAACTTCACATATAAAATGTACCCTGACATTCAAATGACTGTCAGTGTTATAAGACAAGAAATAATGCATGCAATATTTTTATGTGAAAGGCGTTAAAATGAGAAATCTGCAACATCTGCTAAAAAGTAAAAAGCAAGCTAGTATTTTTGTGGCATAGCAATGCCATAACTGGTTATCAAAATGACCATAGAAAACTTGAAAATTACATCATACTTGGTTACTATGCCAAAACACATTTAGCTTGTTTGTTTGCATATGGTTCAGAAAACTTATTCTTTACTAATTCCCGTGAAATGATAAAGCACTTGTACACATACATAGGAAAAGGACATATTTAAGAGCTTTCAAATGGCACTTTAACTACTGATATCAGATCCTGGATATTCCCCTAACAAGTAGAAGTAGCTCACTACAGAAATAATACCCAGAAGTAGAATAGTGCATAAGGATTACTGTTTTCAGATTCTATAGTAAACTACAGTGGACATCGAAAATTCACTAACAGCTGCACATATAACTATATCATAACATCAGTTCTTCCAAGGAGAACAAACTTTATATATTTTTCTTCATGCAAATCAAGCTACTAGATCTTAAAGCATATTTTTAAGTCTTTCAGGTGAACACCCAACTTCAAATATTAGGTCAATTCCATTACTGTAGCCAAATTTGTTTAGTACAACTGACTACACAGGTTTTAGTTTTTCTATCATCAAATTCAATAAGACATGGGCAAGAAAAAGTTATAGCATTAATAAATCACACTTGAAACAACCACCATTAATATGTTACACAAGCTCATTGGTTACAATGAAACCTTCAACAAAACACGGAAAATGACGTACCACACATACTTGCATATAAGCTGAAAGTTTTTGGAAGAAATCCTGTTTTCAAAAGGGGTGGTTTTTTTTAAGCAGGCCAGTAAAAAATAGGACTGGACTTCCAAAGTTCTACATGAAGTCTCCCGCTGCATATGCCAGTGGGTTTGTATATGTTTTAGAACACAGTTCTCCATGTCACTACATGACAGTTTTCTGACTTTCTATCAGTTTTTTGAGTCAAGTCAAGTAATGTCTACAGTTGGGTTGGGTTTTTTAAAGGCTCTTAGTGTACTTGTTGGATACAGTGAAAAGGGTAATCTTATATGCAAAAAGCTTTGAATATTAGATTCTAGTGTTTATTTGTGCACCCAAATTGGTTTAAACCAGAATTAAAAAAAAAGTTCTGCTTTTCATCATAATTCTGGGTCCTTGAATGTCCTGTGCCCTTGTCGACAGCCTGTGTAATTGTATCTGTCAACAGCATTGGAAAAGGCATTTATTTCAGAACGTGAGTACCTTTTAAATGTTTGTAATCTGAACAAATCCTGAGGAAGATGGTACTTTTCAGATTTTACTGTTGAACAATTGCATTTTTTTCCTGTCGGATATTCTCCCTTAACATCAACTTCTGGAATTTGTTTTGTGCTGCCATCTGTGATCTCGTTCTTGCACTGCAAAGGAGAATCTTACAGTGGTACTATTAACTAATTTCTCAACATTTATATCGTTTCCTGATATATGGAACTGTGATAAAAAACCTGGGGTGAAAGACTGAGAGATATTGATAGCAAAGAATACCATTGACAGTTTTTACTAGCAGTTTGGTCTTCCCCAAGTATATTTTGTGTGGAAGAGATTTTATTTTCAAAAGGAAGAAAAAACACATATATTTTTGGCATAATAGTTACTTTGCACTATGACGGGAAGGAGGAATCAAGGTAATGCAAGTGCTATAAATCAAAAAACCGGACCCACTCCTTCTGGTGAGGGCACTGATCCTTAACAGAAATTAATTCAAAATTAGACACTATTCCTGAACTTAAGGTAGAACTTGAGAGATAAAATCTACTGTTGATTTCTTAAGTGAAAAATATGATGGCCTTATTTCTAAATGTAACTTATTGGAACAATCTAATAGTGACTTACAAAAAAATCTAGAAATTGCTACCAGAACTAATCAAGATACAAAACAGGAGGTAGATTCACTGAGAGTTGAATTAAATGAGCTTAATCAGTATCATCGTAATAGAAATATCGAAATCCATGGACTTGATCTCACAAATATTGCCAGTGATCTGCACCTAATTTCACATATAGACATTTTGGCAAAAACACTTCAAATAGAAGTTCATCAACAATCTGATATTGACATAGCTCACCCACTCCCATCAAAACATGGCAAAACACGAGATTCTATTGTTATTGTTTAGTTCAGGTCAGTAAGAAATTTGTGGATGTCAAAGAGAAAAGCACTTGTTCTGAATTCAGATTTAGATCCTAGTTTACCAGCTACCAGAATCTTCTTAAATGAAAATTTTATTCCTTGTTACAGACGGCTCTTCTGGCAAGCAAAAACTCTTGTTCATCAGGGCAGACTTAAATATGCTTGGATCTGGAATGGTGGTTTGTATGTAAAGGCAACAGAAGATGAACTGAAAAAAGAATTTATACTGTGAATGATTTGGTACAATATGGCCTTAACTTGAAATCACAGGCTTGAGATGAGGGAATGAAAATGGGGATTCAGAGAACAAGGGGGTTCTAGAAGGGAATTTTGAACAGGGATAGGGGTGGAAGTGATATCCACATTAATGACAGATGATTATTTCACTCTTGACAGACTAAACCATATTTTAACAACTAACTCAACCCCAACATTTAAACTTATTCATTTAAATGCCTGTTCTTTAACTAATAAGATATCACCTGTTGGAATTCCTATTACAGTTAATTACTTCAGAAACAGATATTATTTGTATTACTGAAACCTGGTTCCTCCCCACGTGAATACTCACTTCAATTGAACAATTATAATATTTTTAACTTAAACAGGGATTCTTCAAGAGGGGGAGGGGCTGCAATCTTTGTTCATAATCAACATCAATACTTTTCTGTGGTTCCTGAATTTACTAAAAAAAATCATCGCTCTTTCCACGTTAAGCAACCAAAAAATTGTTATTCGGCCGCCGTCAGGGAATTGAACCCTAAATCTCTCGATATCTAGCTGAGCGTGTTAGTTTTACACCACAGCGGCCAACAATTCATGGCGCTATATGTGTTTTTCTTTTGAGTCAGCATCTGAGATCACAAATCCGTAAGATGGGCTCAGCTACTGAGATGTCACCATCTGGTGGGCATTAATGGCACTGGCTATATATAATTATAGCAATAATCCAAAGGGCGAGATTCAAGGTGAAAATCATCTAAATACGTGGCATCAGTTGAATAAATAAATCCATTGCTCTTTCCACGTTAAGCAACGCACAGCAACCAAAATTTTTTATTCGGCCGCCGTCGGGTAATTGAATCCCGAATCTCTCGATATCTAGCTGAGCGTGTTAGCTTTACACCACAGTGGCCAAGAATTCACGGCGCTATGTGTGTTTTTCTTTTTCAGTCAGCATCTGACATCATAAATCCGTAAGATGGGCTCAGCTACTGAGACGTCTCCATCTGGTGTATATAATTATAGCAATAATCCCAAGGGCAAGATCCAAGGTGAAAATTATCTAAATATGTGGCGTCAGTAGAATAAATAAATCCATCACTCTTTCCACGTTAAGCAACGCACAACATATATAGCCAGTGCAGTTAATGCCCATGAGTACATCGAATCCGATAAAACCATCCCTGCACCGTAGTGCACCGTGAGTACATCGAATCCGGTAAAACCATCCCTGCAAGAGCCAACTGCCGTAGACAACAGCGTGTGGATGAGCGGGGTCATCGTTGGCTAGCTCGAATTGTAACAGCGGATACACGGGCCACAGTGCAAGAAATCACTCGGCAATTTAACACTGGTGCACAAAAACGTGTAAGCAGCCACACCATTCAGAACCATCTCCTCGCTATGGGGTACAGAAGCCATCGTCCCACGAGGGTACCGCTGCTGACCACACATCACAGGGTGCAAAGATTAGCATGGGCGCGGGAACATCGCCTCTGGACCCTAGACATGTGGAAAAATGTTGCGTGGACTGATGAGTAGAGATTCACGTTGGTACATGTGGATGGCAGGATACGAGTATGGTGCAAACCTCATGAAGCGATGGATTCTTCTTGCCAGCAGGGTACTCTTCAAGCTGGTGGGGGTGGCATTCTCGTCTGGGGACTGATTACGTGGACTGAAATGGGACTCCTGGTACGCGTGACATCGTCCCTCACAGGTCAACGTTACCGGGATATCCTGGACGACCATTTGCTCCCATTTGTGCGAGTTCAACATCCCACTGGGGACCTCATCCTGCAACAAGACAATGCAGCTCCCGAATTGTATCCGAATGGTTGGATGAACACTCCCCCGACGTGACCTCGCTTCCTTGGCCAGCTAGGTAACCTGACCCCAATCCCATCGAGCACATCTGGGATGCCATCGAGAGAGATGTTCGAGGTTCTGACCCCCTCCATCAAATCTTCGTGAACTGTGGGAGCTTGTTCAGGGGTCGTGGATTCGTATGGCTTCCCAACGCTTCCGGTGTCTTGCCGAGTCCATGCCAAGACGAATCGCCGCAGTCATCAGGATGAAAGGTGGTGCTACACGTTACTAGACAGGTATCTCTAATTCAATTGCTCTTCAGTGTACTGCCTCTGACATTGCAGTTTACAACAAGATGAGACCAAAGAAGGAAAAAAAAAAGCTGAACATTTTAACTGGGAAAAAATCAAAGTCAACAAAAGACAAACTGACAGTAGTAGAATGCAGACTACTGTCAGTTTGTCTTCTGTTGACTCTGTAGCTGCACAGCATCCATTGCTTAATTTTTCTTTTTGCTATCTTTCTCTCCCTATTTCTCCATTGTGGCTTTTCTTTCTTCCCCCCTTTTTTATATGATCTCCAATAATAATAATTTCATCCATCATGCTGAAAGAACTTTCAGCCAGAGGACCATGAATGAGTGCATGCTATCAAAGCTTTAATTTAACTATTTTAGATAAATGGTGTAACTTTGAGAATATTAATACTTTTGAACACCATGCATCAATTTTTACAAATATTCCAACTTCGTCACTTCCGTTTTGGAGAATTTCCACCTCCCTTATCAAGCTTGAATGCAAACACTTATGGGACGGGGGATATATAACAACACAGGAGAGCGGGAACATCGCGGTGTGTGTGTGTGTGTGTGGGGGGGGGGGTTACGGAATAACTCTTTGCTCTGTCAGACTTCCGGTTTTGAAAATTCCCCCCTCTATTTTCAAGCTGAAATATAAATATTTATGAAATAAAATGTTATTTATCAATAATACTGGACAGCGAGAAAAAAGAAATTATGATTACGAAAAAAATCTTAACTCCGTCGACCTTCCGTCTCCGAAAGAAGTTTTGTAAAAATGAATTCCGTCCCCCCGACAAACACCCCCTCCCCCTTCGCCACCAACTCCCCAAAAATTTCTGTTCACTTATACACTTGTACATCGATCTCGCAAATGACCAAAATAATAACGAAAAAGGCGAAATTCCTCAAATTCGCGAAAGAAGATAACGAGGAAATTTTTGCGGCGTCTAACTTCAGTTTTCGCAAATTGTTGCCTACAGTTTCAAGAATACAAACATTTATGCAATAAAATGATATTTAATAAGACTACTGGACACAAAGACAACATCGGGAGAAAAAAATTACGATTACGGCAAAAAAAAAAAATACTCCGTTTAACTACCGTTTTCAGAAGTTTTAAAACACGAAATACCGTCAGCTGACAGAAAACGATCCCTATCCCCAAATTCTCTTCAGTTGTACACCACTTTAAAATGACATTTAACAAGAATATTGTACACAAACACAACATCGGAGAGAGAGAGAGAGAGAGAGAGAGAGAGAGAGAGAGAGAGAGAGAATTCGTAGAATCTGTAGTTTCGACAGTGAGTTCCGTAGTTAAACAACTGAATCCGTAGAAACTACAGACATTACGTGGTAGTCGGCAGGTATGTGCTATGCATAAATATTAGCCAATTCCCTTTGAGAAATGTCCACTCTAGAATTTTTGAAGAGTTCATCAATAATAAGCAGTTGCACTTTTATTAAAAAGTTTAGCAGTCTCAATCTGTTGCAGTTATGCTATGTAAAGCAAATATCTTAACATGCTATCATCAATATCCAAAAATGTGACATATTGTTGCATCTGAAAACAGAAACTTATACATACAGTATATATAACACTTAATACGATTTTATTTTTAAAATGTCATACCGTTCATTTTGCCCCGATTTGCTGTTGTCCTGGTTGAACATGAAGCCCTTTTGTTTACCAAAGATGGATGCTTTACAAAAGCAGGTATTGAGCTGAGTTTTTAGAGTTGCTTCCATTAACATTTTTTCTGTTGGATCGCAGAAGCTCACCTTAGACAATTCCATTACAATCCCACCACTAACAAAGCATAACCTCAAGCTGAGCTTTGGAGTAGGAATCGGAGTTTGTCCTGCTTCACAATATTCTTTTTTTTATTGCACATCATTGTACAAAACCCATAACCAATAACCTCTTACTCCGAAAAGGACTCTGCAAGATGGCAGGCATGATGCATACGTTCTAACCTGATCACACAAGTTCTTTTAGGACAAATATTTTGGTACCCAAGTGCTACAAATAATAATAATAATAATAATAATAATAATAATAAGCTAATGAATGTGCTAAAAGCCATTTGACTGTGAATTATGAGTTTCTCACCAATTTTGGCATTTTCTAGAGGTTTGGCAAGGATAATATTGAATGATGGTTCATAATTCACTGACAACAGTGGGTCATCCAAATAGTGATTCATCCTCTAAACTGAAGTTTCCAAAACAGAATCTGGTAGACAATTTGACATGTATGAACTGTAACAGTGTTCTCTACAAACACTTCATATAAGTTTTGACTTGCGATCGTTGCATTGTTTCCTTTCTGGAGCTACTGAAGGACACTGTCTCAAATGCACTTTATCCACAGACATATTGAATACACAGGTCCACTTTACACTGAATAGTTAAACTGAATGTCTAACCAACATAAGCCGCAACCTTATCTCGAACTAATTTGCATAAATGTGCACAAGTTTGGTTTGCATGCCGTAAACACACATTAGTGTCCATCAGAAAAACAAAAAAACTTTTGCTTAGACCCAATATGATCCTTAATTTTTGAAAATTTACTTATGTTTCTTAGTTACTGATCTAAGTTCAGTCTCAATATCTTTTAGCTTCTGCTGAGTTTCATCCATAAGCTCTACATTTTCTCTTAATTTCTTTGTACCAGTGACACCGATCTTTGGTTAGTAAAGCATTATTCATGGAAAAGCCACGCTCTACATCAGCATTCCCATGGAAAAGGGTAAGACAAGTTGTAACAAGTTTGACTAAATTTCCATACCTTGATTTCCCGGTATCAGTATCTACGATCTGAAAATTTTTGCCCCAGTATATGTCAGCTTGCTGGCATTTCACATTTTGCATTGGCACACCACTAATAATCTTTTCAGATTCTTTGAATAAAGCTCATGTTGAGAAATGGCTTCCTAGTTTAATTGAATTAATAATCTAAAGCAACTTATGGGATTTTACTAGGAAATTTTTTCATTAATAGCAAATTTTCGGAGAAAACTCTTCTCCTTCTTCAGGCTGTCTTGTTGTTGTCACTTTTTACTTGTCACTATCACGGTTACGGTTTACCTTGACGGTTACAGTTAACCTTGACGGTTTAGGTTATTTTTCAACAAATCCTGCCAGATGTTAGGCAGGGAAAATCCTTTGCAGTCATTGATGATGGAATTTTGATTTTTCTCAATCTCTATTCCTTCTTTCAGTTTTCTTTTGGAAATTGCTTTGGAAACTGATTACTTTAAGGGAATTCCAATCCATGCTGTGCCCAGTTTCTCTAACATGCCTATCTAATCCAGTCTTGTTGGAGCAATTTTTTATAGCTGCTTTATGCTCAGCTATACGAGTTTCTAGTCTGCGACCTGTTTCACCTATGTAAGATAGTCCACAACTACAATTTACTTCATAAACTACTCCTTGCATTTTTAAAATATCTTCTTCTCTTTGAACTATTTTAGGGAAAAATTTTTTAACTTTGTTCTCTAAACTTGGAGCTAGCCTAATATTGTATTTTTTACTAATTCTCTTTAAAGCCTCAAATAAACCTTTGTGATAAGAAATTTTTCTAGTGAATTTTACTTGTTGCTTTTGTGGGTTCTTCTCACCAACTATCCTAAAGAAGAAATTGAGAAGCTTCTGAATTTTAATGGTGAGAAGAACCCACAAAAGCAACAAGTAAAACTCACTAGAAAAATTTCTTATCACAAAGGTTTATTTGAGGCTTTAAAGAGAATTAGTAAAAAATACAATATTAGGCTAGCTCCAAGTTTAGAGAACAAAGTTAAAATTTTTTTCCCTAAAATAGTTCAAAGAGAAGAAGATATTTTAAAAATGCAAGGAGTAGTTTATGAAGTAAATTGTAGTTGTGGACTATCTTACATAGGTGAAACAGGTCGCAGACTAGAAACTCGTATAGCTGAGCATAAAGCAGCTATAAAAAATTGCTCCAACAAGACTGGATTAGATAGGCATGTTAGAGAAACTGGGCACAGCATGGATTGGAATTCCCTTAAAGTAATCAGTTTCCAAAGCAATTTCCAAAAAGAAAACTGAAAGAAGGAATAGAGATTGAGAAAAATCAAAATTCCATCATCAATGACTGCAAAGGATTTTTCCTGCCTAACATCTGGCAGGATTTGTTGAAAAATAACCTAAACCGTCAAGGTTAACCATAACCGTCAAGGTTAACTGTAACCGTCAAGGTAAACCGTAACCGTGATAGTGACAAGTAAAAAGTGACAACAACAAGACAGCCTGAAGAAGGAGAAGAGTTTTCTCCGAAAATTTGCTATTAATGAAAAAATTTCCTAGTAAAATCCCATAAGTTGCTTTAGATTATTAATATCTTTTCAGATTTGATAAAATAATCATCGATCTTTTCTAATTTGTACTTTCTCCATTCTTGCACAATGGCATCAGTTTCAAAGGTTTTAAAGTTACACACAGCCTACTAATGGCATGCTCTGTGTTTGCACTGTCCTTCATTGATGGATTCAGAACTCGAAGATCTTTTAGAATATGACAGTAAAGTGGGATTTTTTTTTTTTGTAGATAATCTGCCATTTTGGAAAAACACTGTCGAAAATTGTGCAGCACTTTTTGAACTTGATTTTCTGAAAGAGTATGCAACAGCTTCTTAGCTCCTATTCCAACATCCATCTTCCTTAAGGGAAGTACATTTTCTTGTTTTGTGGCATCTATGTGCTGTAACTCTGCACCCTCCTTGTTTGCAATAACATCATCTTTCACAAATTTTCTTAAAATACCTAACAATAGTTCACTGGCTTTGCTGTACAATACATGAACTAATGGCCCTTCTGTTTGGAAAAGAGCAAGAAATTCAACATAGATTGGCATCAGAGATAAAATAAACCTGAGATACACCAACGTTCTTGAATCCTGGAGACAACTTCGAATTCTCCTACATCGGGGGGAATTTAGAACATCCTTAGACCCTTTCTTTTCAATCAATTTGAAGTACTCTTTCAGTACATCAAACTGCTCCACAATTTTGTGGGCCACAGGTTCTAATGTCAAGCAGCGTGAGTTAACATGATGAAGAAGGAAGTGCTGTTCAACATCCAAGAGTTGCTGAATAGATCTGAAATCCTGTCGCCATGCTGCACTTGTTTTAAAGAAAGAAAATATGTCACTTGAAAATTCATCTACATTTAGATCTAACACAAAAAAACCTTGAGAAAAGGCATTACGAGCAGTATGTAATGTACAAGTGCCAATACTAACAAGTTCTTCAGTACCATGCAGCTTCAATTCGTCATTCACCTTCCTTTGCAGTGCTTTGTTCACATTTGGCCCATCCACTGAGAGCATAAGTAACTTATCTAAAGGCAGTTTTTTGTTTCGTAGTACTGTCAACAGGCAATGCTTAATAGTCTCTGCATCTGCATGGCCTAAAAAATCACTTGATAAATATGCAGTTTTGACCCTGTTTTCTAAGGGCCAAAATTTAACAAAAACATAAAATTGTTTTATCACCTGAATGGTTGTTGTTTCATCAAAGGCAATACTGTACATACCTTTATTATCAGCACATTTTTTTATTTCACTTGTTAACTCTTGATCAAAGTATTTGGCAAGACCACAGGAAATTATGTAGGAAACTTTCCTTTCACTAAGACACATTTTCCCAGCAATAGGATCATTGGGAAACATCATCTGGAAGACATCTGTAACATCTGTGCAAGAAGCAAATTAAAAGTTTGACCTTGCTACTTTTAAACACCAAATGGCTTCAGCCTTGGTAATCTGTTGGTCCAGGCTGAACTGCAAACACAAACTAGATGCAGCACCTGCCTGCTTATGTGTGTCCAGTAACAAAAGTGTTCCTTTAACTGCATTTCTCTTTTGAATATGTTTCTGTTTCGATGAATGACTTATTATCTGATGTCTTCCACAATTTGCTATGGAAAACGATGTCTTACACAACAAGCAGTATGCTTCATATTCATTATTCCCTTGTGCGCACCAGGATACAATTTTATCTTTGTTTAAATCATCAGTGTTCAACCAGGATGTCTGAAACTTTGTCTTTCCACATGGCATTTCACTAAAAAGAGGAAGAAATAAAGGAATCAACTGTCAGTAATACCACAAATAAATATCAAATAATATCTTTTTCTAAACATGTAAAGAACATAAGAAAATTATTACACAGCAATAGTAAATTCAGGAACATTCAAAATATATCTGGATTTTGGACTACACTGCAAAAGTTCTGGCCAATGAATGAATGCGCTGAGGGTTTAGCGTAATTTTACATTCGACTGTGAAATGCTTTTCAACATGCCAGAAAAAAGCCATAGAAAACACCTTGCTTTTGGGGTGGGGAGGTTTTAACAGATAGAAGGACAAGGTGTAAATCATGGCTGAAGGTAGACAGTAATAAGTATCATATGTTATATATTTCTGTTACTACTTCATTGAGCATCATACATGCACCAATAATGTAATATAAAATTTAATTGAAATCAGACTTCTTTTACTGAAGTAATTGGGTAAAAGTATGTTAACTAAAAGCCAGAGCATAAATGCTTCAAACTACAGTTGGACAGTGGCATACTGATAGGCTCCGCAACTCTTGCATTGTGGGAGGGGCCTCTGGCCTCAGCTGGAAAAAAAAATTTTTTTTTGGAGAAACTTTATATGAAACTGAAGAGAATAGCCCCAGAATTTTGAAAGCATCTTTTTAAAAAATACTAAAAAGAAAAGCACTTTGTTTTCTAGATTTTATTTTCAATGAATAAGTAAAATCTTGAGCAATCATTTTGCGGTTTTGGAGTTAATATTAAAAAACAAAAGTCAAAGAAAACCTAATTTACCCTTATGCCCCTAGAGGAAAATCTATGTGTAACCAGAAAAAGTTACAATACCTAAAATAGTCTTCGACATAAATTGAATCAAATGGTAAAACTATTTTTTCAATCGTGTGTTTAGAAGTAAATATATGGAATAAAATGTATTTTGAATTCGTTATCATTCGCATTTACATCCTCTAGCGCCGAAATTGTGCATCGTAAAAAAAAGAAGATAAAGGATCATCATTTGCACATTTCAAGCTTCCAAAATTGGGGAGTCAAAGGCTCCCAAGGCCTTTTTGGCCTTTTCCCTCTGCATCCCAGTTGTTGCAGAAGATATTGACTGTTAAGATGTGAAACTTAATTAATTTAATATATTGATTACGCACGAACTCTGTAACAACTAAATTGCATTAATAAAAAGAAAGAATTTTTCGAATGGGCCTAATACTTGTAGAGATATGGTGTCCACAGACAGATGGAAGGATGAACAGGCGGACACAAACCAGTAACATAAGCATGACCTTTTTTTAAAAAGAAATGCTAGGAAGCTTGAATGCAAAAACTTATGGGACCGGGGATATTTAACAACGCAGGAGAGCGGGAACATTGCGGGGGGTGGGGGTACAAGAGACGTCTTTTCAAGCTGAAATGCAAATATTTATACAGCAAAATGTTATTTAATAATCATACTGGACAGAGGCAACATCGCAAGAAGAAAGAAATTACGATTATGGAAAAAACTTTGAACTCTGTCGACCTTCAGTTTTCATAAGTTTCGCGAAAATGAATTCCGTCCCCCGACAAGCACCCTTCCCCAGTCGCCATCAACTCCCCAAAAATTTGTGTTCACTTGTGCCTCAATCTCACAAATGACCAAAATAATAATGAAAAAGGCGGAATTCTTCGAATTCGTGAAAGAAGATCATGAGGAAGTTTTTGCAGTGTCTAACTTCAGTTTTTGCAAATTGTTGCCTACAGTTTCAAGATGAAATACTAACATTTATGCAATAAAATGATATTTAACAAGACAAGATGTTGCCTTTGTTTCCTTGTTTAACAAGGAAACAAAGGCAACATCAGGAGAATAAAATTACAATTAAAACAAAAACTTTTACTCCGTTTAACTACCATTTTCGGAAGTTTTGAAACACAAAATACCTTCATCAGACGGAAAACGACCCCTCCCTCCAATTCTCTTTAGTTTTACACTGATTTAAAATTACATTTAACAAGAATACTGGACACAAACACATCGGTAGAAAAAAATATATGATTATGGCAAAATTTTTTACTCCGTTTAAGTACCATTTTTCAAAGTTTTGAAACATGAAATACCATCCCCAGACGGTATTTCAGACACACACATATATATATATATATATATATATCATCATCCTCATTGTCAACCATTATCAATCCACTGCTGGACCAAAGTGTCTCCCCAAGTTTCCACCACAACGGTCTGTCATGTGCCAGTCTCTTTCATGTCACTCCCGCATACTTTCCTATTTCATCCACCCATCTCTCATGTGGTCTTCTTCTGGGTCTTTTCCTGTCCCTTGGAATCCAATCCAAAATTTCGGCCATCCATCGATGGTCTGTCCTTCTGGCAGTATGTCCAGCCCATTGCCATTTCAGGGATTTAACTCTAATCATGATGTCTTCCACTCTTGTCATTTTTGGGATCCACGAGTTCCTCTTCTTATCTTTCCTGGTTACACCAAGCATGCACCTCTCCAAATTCTTTGAGTTGTCAGCAGCCTTTGTATGTCTCTTTTAGTTAAGGTCCACGTCTCTGCACCATATGTAAGCACTGGAAGGATGCATTAATCAAACACTTTTCTTTTAAGATATAAAGGCATATTGCTCTTGAAAATTATGCTGTTTCTTCCAAAAGCTCTCCAGGCAAGTTTTGTATGCCAATTAATTTCTTCATCAATGTGACCCTCACTTGATATCTGCTGTCCAAGATAAATGTATGTGTCTGTTATCTCCAGCTTTTCTCCATCAATCGATAAATCTTCATTTCTTGTAAAAGCATTGTACATCACTTTTGTCTTCTGAAAGTTCATTTTTAATCCCACTTCTTTACTCTTGTCAGCAAGCTCCTGGATCATACTTTGCAGCTCTAATGGGGTAGTTGCAAAAATGACTACATCATCAGCAAAACGAAGGTGGGTTAGATAATCTCCATTAATCTTTATCCCTTTGTTTTCCCAGTTCAGTGATTGAAAGACATTTTCCAATGTGGCATTAAAAGCTTGGGAGACATGGTGTCACCTTGTCTCACTCCTTTTTCAATTTTTATGTGTGTTGTATTTTCAAACACCCAAATCTTTGCACTTGCATTTTCATAGATGTTATTAATAATATTAATGTACGCATCTTCAATACTGCAGGATTTCAGAGCCATTGTAACTGCTGATGGTTTCACCAAATCGAAGCCTTTTTCATAATCAATAAAAGTCATGCACAATGGAAGTTCATATTCCCTCGCTCTTTCAATTAGTTCTTTTAGTACGTGGATATGATCTATTGTGCAGTAGCCACTCCTGAATCCAGCTTGTTCTCTCGGTTGAGCCATGTCCAGTGTTACCTTCAAGTGGTGTGAAAGAACTTTAGTGAAGATTTTATAAACCACTCATAGGTCTGTAGTTCCTGAGATCCTCAATGTCACCTTTTTTATGTAGCAGGATCATTGTAGCGTTGTTCCAATCCTCAGGAATCTTCACTTCATTAAAGCATCACGTGAAAACTTAGGCGAGTACTGTTTAAATTTCTCCACTTGCTTCTTGTATGATGTCTACAGTAATTCCATCTTCTCCTGGAGCTTTTCCCCGCTTCATGTTCTTGATTGCATGTGCCACTTCTGCTGGGAGGACTGGAAGAACTCTGCTACTGGTACCTTTCATAATGTCTGAAGTACATGCATGATCTCTTTCATATAGTTTTAAGGAGAAATCTTTCACTCTTGTAAAAATTTTGTCTCTATTTCTTGTTACAGAACAATATTCTTTTTTCAGAGCCATAATCTGTTTTCTTCCCTTACTCAGATGTCATTTTGCTCTCTTCAGGCTTTGGTTGGTTTCAATTGCTTTCCTCACTAGTTCACAGTTGAATTTCCTTACAACTTCAGTGAAACTTTTTCGTACTGTCTTGCATAGCTCTACATATTTCACTTTGGAAGTCGCATCTTCTTTAGTTGTCCTCATCTCTCTTCTTTTTTGCATCAACATTTTGATCTGTCAAAGGAACTTTCAACTTCTACAACTTTGTCCTTCAGTTTCTTGTTTATTATAAATCCAACACCACTAGTTCTGCCAGTATCTGTCCCACGATAGTAGAAGAGAAGTCCACTTTTCAGTTCAATGAGATCTTCTCCTTTTCTCCTTACCTCACTTAGCCCCATGATGTCCCACTTGATCTTTTGTAGTTCCTCTTCCAATTCAAGAAGCCTTGAATCAGAAGATAGGGAGCGCCCATTATACGTAGCCAAGGTCAGCATCAGATGAAAGCCTAGTCCGGTCCTCCGGGGATTCTTAGCACCCTCTGCCTTCATGTCGCACTTGCGCCGCATATATATATATATATATAAATGGGATGTAAGGTCAGGTGATGCGTAACATCACAGCCTCTCCTTGACAAATGTCAACCCCGCCTTCTCGTGGTGCATCCTGTTCCCACTAAAGGGGCTCTGACGACCGCCAATAGCGGTATAACTATACCATCGGGATTAGAGGAAATGCTATCCCACAATCACCAACCCGCTTGGCCAGCGTGGTGAGTTATGGCCAAACCCCTCCAAAATGACTCCACAACTTAAATCTTGGCTTTCAGTCTCCGGCAGCTGGAATGTACCTGGCCAAGGCAGCGGCCAGTGCGACATGATGGCAGAGGGTGCTAAGAATCCCCGGACGACTGGACTAGGCTGCCATCTGATGCTGACCTTGGCTACGTATAATGGACGCTCCCTATCTTCTGATTCAAGGCTTCTTGAATTGGAAGAGGAACTACAAAGGATCAAGTGGGACATCGTCGGGCTAAGTGAGGTAAGGAGAAAAGGAGAAGATCTCATTGAACTGAAAAGTGGACATCTCTTCTACTATCGTGGGACTGATACTGGCAGAACCAGTGGTGTTGGATTTATAATAAACAAGAAACTGAAGGATAAAGTTGTAGAAGTTGAAAGTTCCTCTGACAGAGCTGCACGACTCGTTATCCAACTCTCGAGAAGATACCAGGCTCAGATTATTCAAACTTATGCACCCACCACAAGTCATCCTGAAGAAGAAATTGAAGAATTTTATGAGGAAATTTGTCATCTAAATAATAAAGGTAAGCAGCACTTGAAGATAATTATGGGAGATTTCAATGCAAAAATAGGGCAACGGCAACAGAATGAAACTTCAGTAGGTAAATTTGGTCACGGCAACAGAAACCAGCGTGGAAATACTCTCGTTGAGTTTGCAGAGGCAGAAGGGTTTTTCATCTTGAACTCCTTTTTCAAGAAAAAGCCGCACAGGAAATGGACATGGAGACATCCAAATGGGACGACAAGTGAAACTGATTTTATTATGTGTAACAAAAAATTCGTCATAGAAGACTGCAGTGTGCTAAACTAGTTCAACACAGGTAGTGACCATTGGTGAGATGTAAGATGCACCTCAACACTAAACTCGAACGTGGCAAGCTCATGAGACAAACAAAATGTATTGACATAACCAACCTTAAAAAAAACAATAATACCTTCAAGTTGGAACTGAAGAACAGGTTCTCTGCTTTAGAAGGCTTAACATCGGAAGAAGTGGATATTTCTGAAGTTAACAGAAAAGTAACCAAAGCTCTTATGGAAACAGCAACAAAATTAGCTGGGTCTAAGAACAAGTTGCATGTGAACAAATTATCAGGAAAAACCAAAATGTTGATGCAAAAAAGAAGAGAGATGAGGACAACTCAAGAAGATGTGACTTCCAAAGAGGAATACATAGAGCTATGCAAGACAGTACAAAAAAGTATCACTGAAGACGTAAGGAATTTCAACTGTGAACTAGTGAGGAAAGCAATTGAAAACAACCAAAGCCTAAAGATAGCAAAGGGACATCATCTCAGTAAGGGAAGAAAACAGATTATGGCACTGAAAAAAGAAGATGGTTCTGTTACAAGAAATAGAGGCAAAATTTTGACAAGAGTGAAAGATTTCTACTCCAAGTTATATGAAAGGGATGATACATGTACTCCAGACAGCATGGAAGGTACCAGAGTTCTTCCAGTCCTCCCAGCAGAAGTTGCACATGCAATCAAGAACATGAAGCGGGGAAAAGCTCCAGGAGAAGATGGAATTACTGTAGACATCATACAAGAAGCAAGTGGAGAAATCGAAACAGTACTCGCCCACATTTTCACTCCATGCCTTAATGAAGGGAAGATTCCTGAGGATTGGAACAACGCTATAATGATCCTGCTACATAAAAAAGGTGACATTGAGGATCTCAGGAACTACAGACCTATCAGCCTCCTATCAGTGGTTTATAAAATCTTCACTAAAGTTCTTTCACACCGTTTGAAGGTAACACTGGAGGACATGGCTCAACCGAGAGAACAAGCTGGATTCAGGAGTGGCTACAGCACAATAGATCATATCCACGTACTGAAAGAACTAATTGAAAGAGCGAGGGAATATGAACTTCCATTGTGCTTGGCTTTTATCGACTATGAAAAAGCCTTTGATTCGGTGAAACCATCAGCAGTTACAATGGCTCTGAAATCGTGCGGTATTGAAGATGCACCCATTAATATTATTAATAACATCTATGAAAATGCAAGTGCAAAGATTCGGCTGTTTAAAAATACAACACACATAAAAATTGGAAAGGGAGTGAGACAAGGTGACACCATATCTCCGAAGCTCTTTAACACCACATTGGAAAATGTCTTTCAATCACTGAACTGGGAAAACAAAGGGATAAAGATTAATGGAGATTATCTAATCCACCTTTGTATTTCTGATGACGTAGTCATTTTTGCAACTACCCCTTCACAGCTGCAGAGTATGATCCAAGAACTTGCTGACAAGAGTAAAGAAGTAGGATTAAAATGAACTTTCAGAAGACAAAAGTGATGTTCAATGCTTTTACACGAAATGAAGATTTATCGATTGATGGAGAAAAGCTGGAGATAACAGACACGTACGTTTATCTTGGACAGCAGATATCAAGTGAGGGTCACATTGATGAAGAAATTAATCGGCATACAAAACTTGCCTGGAGAGCTTTTGGAAGAAACAGCATAATTTTCAAGAGCAATATGCCATTATGTCTTAAAAGAAAAGTGTTTGATCAATGCATCCTTCCAGTGCTTACGTATGGTGCAGAGACGTGGACCTTAACTAAAACAGACATACAAAGGCTGCGACAACTCAAAGCAGCATGGAGAGGTGCATGCTTGGTGTAACCAGGAGAGATCAGAAGAGGAACTCGTGGATCCGAAAAATGACAAGAGTGGAAGACATCATGATCAGAGGTAAATTCCTGAAATGGCAATAGGCTGGGCATACTGCCAGAAGGACAGACCATCGATGGACAGCAAAATTTTAGATTGGATTTCAAGGGACAGGAAAAGACCCAGAAGAAGACCACATGGTTGGTTGGTTGGTTGTTCGATTTTTATGTCGCAAGGGCCATGGTTGGCCAAAGAGCGCCAGAAACAAGACAAACAAATAGTATTAAAAGTGTGGTATAAAGCTTAAAATCTGACTGATCATGTAAAACTGAAAAATGAGAACGATAGAAGGGCTAAAAAAGATAATGGAACAAACAGTATTAAAAAACATGATACAATTAATTAAAATCTAGCTGATGCAGTAAAACTGAGAAATGAGGATGATGATAGGCTAAAATCTAGATACGTTTAAAATAGTCAATTTCTTTAAAAAATGAAAACACGGCAACAGAGTCACAGTGGTCATTGAGGAGCCGCTGCAGTGTAGCGGCGTCCTCGGTCAACAAATGAGAATGAAAGAAATGAAAACGTACATCACGAAAACGAACACAGGTACACAGAAGATGAGTGACAGTGAGTCGGCAGTTGCACGTCTCACACATCGGCGCAGTGTCGCCACACAGCAAAAAGCGGTGAGTGAAACGACAATGCCCAATGCGGAGACGCGCAAGCACCACTTCCTCCCTACGGTTCCGACGATATGAGGATTTCCAGACTTCAAGATTAGGTTTGATACGATGCAGTTTATTTTCCACCTGTTGGTCCCACAGACCTTGCCACGTTCGCTTGATATGGTCGCGAACCAGAAAGCGGAAATCCCGATGAAACAGTGGCAAGGGTGTGACGACCAAAGAGGAAGCAGATCTAGCAGCCGCATCAGCACACTCGTTACCCGAGATTCCAACATGCCCGGGAATCCAACAAAATTGTATCTGGACACCGGCCTCGAGCAAGGAACGAAGAAGCCTTCGTACGGAAAGAAAAAAGGGGTGGTCACAGCAGTCCAACGATGACAGTGACTGTACAACACTCAAAGAATCAGTGTACACCGCAGCCCGTTGATGAGAGCCCGACTGAACATGAAGTAATGCAAGATACACAGCATGCATCTCCGCCGAAAACACCGTGGCTTCAGCTGGGATCTGCGCTACTGACACGTCATCTACACAGACAGCCGCAGATCCAACAATTCCATGCATCTTGGAGCCATCAGTGAAAATGGGGGTGTAGTCAAAATTGAGGTCACGGTGCTCAGCGAAGAGCTGCTGGTACACTGACGCAGGGGTTGAGGATTTATCGAAAGATGTAAAGGTGGTATCAACCATGACACCAAGTGGGTGCCATGGAGGATCCCCAAAGCCCCTGGTCTCTCCAACAAGTGACAGGTCGAGCCCTACATCACGGGCTACGGTCGCCATACGAAGACCGAAAGTTGAAATGCAGGAGGGCCGGTTCCCGAATAAACGAGCATGCTGAGGATGAAAAACTGCATCGTATAAAGGATGGTCTGGAAGAGATCTAAGTTTCAATTTAGAATTGAATAGACAGCTGCAGACGGCGTAATTCAAGCGATGGCTCGTTCGCGTCAGCGTAAAGGCTGGGAATTGGAGATGTTCGAAATGCTCCCGAACAAAGACGCAGTGCTTGATGGTGAATAGTGTCCAAAGGCCGGAGAACGGAACGACGAGCAGAGCCATACACGATACAACCATAATCCAGTTTCGACCGTATTAGAGAATGATAAATGCGAATCAACGACACCCTGTCTGCGCCCCATGAGACTCTCGAAAGGATCTTAAGAATGGATAGAGCCCGCAGACAGGAAATCTTGAGCCGCCGAACGTGCGCACGGAACGTAAGCGCACGGTCGACGGTCAGACCAAGGAACTTGGTCTCCGGCAAAACTGGTATGGCTGCACGGTCTAAAAACAGCTCTGGGTCAGGATGGAGGCCACGCCTCCGGCAGAAATGGACACACGCTGTCTTGTCGGGAGAAAGAACGAAACCATTGCTATTCGCCGTTTTAAAGATCTGATTAATTGCAGACTGCAACTGCCTTTCAATAAAATGCATGCTTGATGACGAGCAGAAAATGTGCAAGTCATCAACATAGACAGTAGCCGAAACCGCAGGAGGAAGATTTGTGAGGAGACAATTAATGCGAAGGATGAACAATGTGACAGATAAAATGCAACCTTGAGGAACACCTTGTTCTTGATGGAATGTTGCCGATAGCGTCGTACCCAGGCGCACCTGGAACACCCGATTGCGAAGAAAATTTAAAATAAATGTCGGAAGATTTCCTCGCAATCCGCATGCCTGGAGGTCACGGATAATACCATGCCGCCACGCACGATCATAGGCTTTCTCGATGTCAAAGAACACAGAAACCAGGTGCTGCCTACGCACGAACGCCTCGCGCACAGATGTCTCAAGGTGCAGGAGATGATCGTGAGGTGAACGATGACGGCGAAAGCCGCTTTGTGATGGTGAAAGTACTTGATGAAATTCTAAAAATGAACTAACCGGGAATTAACCATGCGCTCAAGAACTTTACACAGACAGCTAGTGAGAGCAATTGGACGATAACTAGAGGGAGACTTGGGATCCTTGCCAGGTTTGGGAAAAGGCAGAACAACTGCTTTTCGCCAAGACTCCGGGAAACTGTGCTCCGACCAAATACGATTGTAAAGGATTAAGAGATTCTCGAGAGACGACTGCGAGAGATGACGGAGCATGTCATAATGGATGCCATCGGGACCGACCGATGTAGCGCCGGACCGATGCAGAGCCACCCTGAGGTCAACCATGCTGAAGGGGGAGTTATATCCCGTGTCGAGAAAAGGCGCAAAGGAGATTCTCTGGCGTTCCGCAGTGGATTTCATTCTTTGAAAAGAAGTAGGATACGCCAGGTCACTCGACACGGAGGCAAACGCCTCCCCTAAACAATCAGCAATCTCCCCGACTCCAGCATATGTGCAGCCGTTGCTCTCAAGAATGGAGATCTGGTGAGAGCTGTAGTTACCCCGGATCTTTCGGATCTTTTCCCACACACTTTTCGAACTGGCACGTGAAGTGAGAGATGACACATACTGGATCCAAGACTCCCTCTTGCTACGTCGACGCACCAACCGAGCATAGGATTTTGCTCGTTTGAATTTAACGAGATTAGCATCGGTCGGATAACGCCGAAACGTAGACCAGGCCTTATGTTGAGCTCTCCTAGCCGCTGCGCACTCAGGGGTCCACCAAGGCTTCGGACTTCTGGAGAGTGTCGTCGATGTTTTTGGGATAGAAAGATCAGCTGCCTGAAGAATACAATTTGTGACTTCAAGAACCGCTGCGTCGATTGACTCTTGGGTCACCATTGCAGAAAATATCGCAGCTGACGGTGTGAAGACCTCCCATCTCGCACGCTCCATCCTCCAACGAGGAGGGCGGGAGGCAGAAGATGGCATGTTCGCATGATGCGAGAGGACAATTGGAAAGTGGTCGCTCCCGTGGAGGTCGTTACACACCGCCCACGACCAGTCAGCAATAATTGATGGTGATCCCAAGGTCAAATCGATCGCACTGAAGGATCGTGTCGGTTCATGGAAGTACGTGTCAGCACCGGTGTTAAAAAGGCACAAAGAGGCCGAGGACAGAAGAGACTCTATGCGACGACCTCTCGTGCTGATGCTGACACTACCCCACAAATGATGATGGGCATTGAAGTCACCTAGTATTAGAAAGGGTGAAGGCAGCTGATCAACCAATCTCTCCAGTACAGAGACGCTCACGTTCTCGTCCGGCGGCAGATAGACACTGCAGACAGTAAGAGGTACAGGCATAGAAATACGAACCGCCACGGCCTGCACAGTTGTGGAAACCGCGACGGAAGATACCGGAACCCTGTGAGGGACAAGAATAGCGACTCCCCCACAGGCTATATTTCCAGACGAGTTATCTGTCCGAAATGCACTGTAGCCTTGAACTGAAAGCAGGTCTGATGGTTTAAGCTTCGTCTCCTGTAGACAAAGGCACACCGGAGAGTAAAATGAAAGCAGATGTTTCACTTCATCAAAGTTCGTCCGAAAACCCCGACAGTTCCACTGAATGATTGAAGCCATGGTTATAAGTGAAATGAAAATGAAAATGATCAAACAAAGTCCGGCTCCATTGCCTCTGCTGGGGGTTCCCCCAGATCTGGAGGCGTGTGACCAGGGGCTAAGATGGGAGCATGTTTTGTCCCAAGTGTCTTACCGGGAGGCGCACGACGTTGAGTCGTTTCCTGAGATTTTGGAGGAGAAGAAATGCTTTTCTTATCCTGGGCTTTGGTCTTTTTGTTAGAAGAAGTGGCCTGAGTTCCCTTGTTGGGGGTGGGATGAGTCTGCTTCGGCGAAGTGGTGGGTGGCGCTTTCAGACCCCTAGCTCGAGACTGGAGTGCCTCCAGTCCGGCTGCGATGATGTCGTTAACATTGAATGGACATTTAAGTGGGATCTCAATGTCGGTCTGAGTGGCAACCGTAGATTTGGCAACCACCACTGAAGCGTATGATCGCCGATCAGATGTAACAGGAACCACTTTTCTTCTGGCCTCAGGATAGGAAATATTTTCCACCGTTTTGATCCGTTGGATTTCCTTCTCCTCCTTCCACTTGGGACAATCTTTGGCTGATGCCGCGTGTGAACCCTTACAGTTCACACAAAACTCGGCCTCGGCCACACATTCCTGCAGAAGATGTTCTGTGGCACCACAGCGTGCACACCTAGGATTACTCCTGCACGACTGCTGAGAATGGCCATAAGACTGGCACCTAAAACATCTCAAAGGGTTAGGGATGTACGGGCGTACCTCGAGGTGGAGATACCCTGCCTTGATGGATGTAGGCAGGGAAGGGCTATCAAAAGTTAAAATGATGTTCCGGGATGGGACGGACTGCCCATTCCGCCTGAATAGAATACGCCGCACACCCGTAACGTGTTGACTCCTCAGTTCTTCAAGTAATTCTTCCTCAGCACACTCAACGAGGTCCTGAGAGGAGACAACACCTCGAGATGAATTTAGGTATCCATGAGGTGTTATTTTGACCGGAGTCTCAAGCAGCGTGGTGGTGTTAAGAAGTGTAGAGCTGTAGGCCACAGTGGACATTTCTACAAGAAGATCTCCAGATTGGAGCTTCTTTACGCTCTTAGGAGAGCTTGCGATGGATTGAAGAGCTTTATTTATCCAAAATGGACTTTTGGCACTCAAAGCCTTTGAAGGGTCCAATGAGTGCACAAAAAAGAAACGAGCATTTGAACAATCAGGGACATGTTTTTTAGCAGAAGGGGATGAGCCTTCCTCTATACCTCTTTTGCTTTTTGGTTCTTGGGAAATTTTGTTTTCATCCATAGAAGTTTTAATAATTCGTCCGCCGACTTCCCCACCCACAATCGAGCCCAACGAGGGAGAGCCGGAGGTCCGCAAGCCCAAGTGGACGCAGGACACGGCTCTAGGGATAGCAAGCGGATATAGCAAGTTGATAGGGCAGACATGCGCTCGGCATGCACCCAGACTTTCCCATGCCTGGGGAACACCCCTTTGGCATGCCCACCCTATCCCCAGACTCACCCTGTCGTACGAGACGACAAGCCGTTAGAGGTCTGGGCTCCACTCGGCCACAGACCTCATTGACTAGGAGTGGGTTAGTTCCCAGCCGCCCGTTTAGGGTGAAGCAGGGGGCAAAGAGGAGTGTTGGCAACTGGCGACAACAACACCCAGGCCTCCAGAAACCTCAGCCTCCAGCATCCCCTTTTCCACCTTACGGGTCACCGCACACGGCAAACGTGCAGGCAGGTCTAGCTAACCAGCTCGGAAAAACAAAGAAAGGAACATGAAATGGAGAAGACAGGAAAGAAAACGAGAAACTAAAATCCGGAGCTGGCGCATAATCACAACCTCAGCAACCTACAACTGAGGCGGGAGCGTGTCAAGTGAAAAAACAAAAAACATAAAAAAGTGAAAATTCACATCTAGTACATGTCGGCTCGGGCCGTGGGGATGCCATCCCCCATCAGCTGGATGAACAGCTGTCCCTTCGGTGATGTAATCGTTCAAGTCGTAACGACAAAATGATCTGTCACAAGGTCAGCTCGGGCCGTGGGGGCGCCGCTCCCCAAATAACTGGAAAACCAGTTATCCCCGTGCGGGGAAGACCACATGGGAGATGGGTGGATGAAATTCGAAAGTATGCGGGAGTGACATGGAGGAGACTGGCACAAGACAGACCGTTGTGGAGGAAACTTGGGGAGACCTTCATCCAGCAGTGGATTGATAATGGTTGACAATGTTGATGATGATGATGATATATATAAATAGTACATAAATAAAACAAAAAAATTACTTTATAAATAAATTAAATACCATGAGAAGCGCCGAAGGCAGCTAAACCTCATGTAGTAGCTTATATAGAATGAATGAAAATATTACAGAACAAAAATACAAAATTTCAAAACAAGTAAAAACTGGAACAGGTTGCCGTCATCAGGAGAGCATCAACCTGTGGGAGTGGCCTTTCTAATACCAACAAAATGACAAGGCAAGTCAAAATTGTCGGTTGGTCATGCTCCCTAGGCCACAAAACCAAATTCTAATAAGCACAAAAATTACAAAAATCAAATTTATAAAACTAAGAAAAGAAAGAAAAAATTAAAAGCTTACCGGCAGAACGAAAACCGCCATGACAAAGAGTCAAACAAGACTGAACAGAGCACCCACAAGAACCCAAATATATACACTGATAAGAAAGGTGGTCACGGTTAAACAACTACCTGGTTAGCCAAAAAATGTGTGAATTGACAAGATGCAAAACTGTGTATGTAGATAAGATCTTCGGCTATTAGGGACCCACCAAATAGCACTTTATGTTACCTATATATTTAAAATTGTTAGGTCGTAGGTTAATAAAGCATGCCAATGTGTAATTTGAAACTTTTGGACACCGAATTAAAGTTCAAAATTAAATGGTTAAAATGATGCCTCACAAAATTTTTAGGAAAATTGTTAGATTGCAATTTAGAAAGAAGAGCTTTCAGATTTTTTGCAAGTAAGAGCTGTGTAGAGCAAACTTTAGCCATTCTATGAAACTGGGAGATGAGTAGATTGCGATGTATAACTTTTGAAATATTGGATGACCAGTGAGTGTAGTGAATGATATCAAACTCAAAAGAGTTTCTTTTATCAAATAAATTCACCACACCTCTTCCCTCCTCGTCCACCTGAACCTCTAAATCGAGGTAACAAACACAAGTAGACGATCTGTAGGTTTTTCCTAGGGTAAGGTCGTCAGGATACAAGTCAGTGGCGCAACGCAAAAGTCCGGAATGTTAATGACAATAATGTCATCAACATATCTTAGAGCAATCCCAGGTAAAGGATGATTGGCAACATATCTATAATCAAAAAAATGTAGATAGAGATTAGCCAAACTGCTAGAAAAGCGACTGCCCATCGGGATACCACGAGTTTGGAGGTAAAGCCCATCGCCCACAGTAACAAAATTATTATTGATACAGAAATCCAGTAGGAAATGCCAATACTGTTCTGTAGTCCCGGGCTCGAACTTCGTATGTATGTTTAGGGCTACCTGCCACAGACCCTTCAATGAAATTGAGGTGAAGAGGTTTTTAAAATCATAAGTATCCACAGATCTGACAGTCACCGAGCCAAGTGTCTCCAAGAATTTGTTATTGCTCCCAATAATCCAGGCCGAACCCAACCTGCGAAGAGCCATGGACAAGTATCTCTGAAGCAACCCACCCACTTTGCTGTTATAACAGTCGCGTCCACTAGTAATAAAACGGAAGGAAACAGGTTCCTTATGAAACTTTGGGATGGCATAAATAAAAGGAAAGTTTAAGTTGGACACATTAAGCCTTATCCTTTTATGCAGAGCGATTATTTTCTTAACAATGTCTTTATGATTTTGGGAAACCGGAGTGTAAGTATCTGTGGTATTCATCTCCTGTATTAGGAGATCCTGATAGAATTGTTTACAAAAAAAGGCAAAGTTATTACCAGCCTTATCCACTGGAGAAATAGTGAATAAGTTTTGAAGTTCATGAATTTGTGAATTAATCAAAGCAAAATTATGTGGCTGCCGGGTACAAACACCAGAGCTCTTGAACTTGTCGAGCTCATGAAGAATGTCACATAATACAGAATCCAGCCATTCGTTAAAGGCTTTGAGGGGCAAACCAAACTCATACGAAAGTTTTAGTGCGCATTGTAAAAAATTACTGCGTAGAATAGAGACACATTTTTTAGTTTTGAATCGAGGTGTCAACCTGTATTTTGTGCCCAGAGACAAGTGTGCGTAGTTCTCGAAAAGGCACTATGTCCAGGTCACCGGTAACGATATGACCGTGGTGAGGGTTGACAAATTTACTGAATTTGTCAAGACGACAGTAACAGCTGTCATCCTCATTGTCGCTTATAGACTTTAAATCAGCAACGGTTTGCCTGTAGTTAAAAATACATCGACCAAGCGGTTTATCATAGAGGAAACAAGTCACCAATTTCACCTCATTTCCAAGAGGGAAAAGATCCAAACGCTTATGCAAAATTGACTTTAAGCCAATAAAATCAATGGCCTCATGACAGTAATCAATAACGCAGTACTTCCTGACAAGGTGTGCTCCTGTGAATTTACTACGAAAAGTGGAAAGTCGGTACGCAAGAAGGTCACCGATCAAAATTGCAATGTGTTCAGAGCCGAAGTCATAATTTCGAAGCAGTTGGTCAAAAACCCTGATTTTTTTTTTACTTAGCTCAAAGATTTTAGAACGACAACGCTTAACGAAATAGCCCTCAAGGCAGTCAAGCTCATGAACCAAATCACCGAAGCTCACCCGAACCGATGAGTTCCTTCCGCTACCTCTACTACCCCTCGTTTTTCTTTGAGAAACGGCAAAAGGTTTAAATTTAAATTTGAGATAGACACAAGTATCTTGATTCAGCTGCTTACCATTGAATAGTTTGTTAAGCCCATACGGAAAGAGAGTTTCGAATTGCAGCATGCACAGGTTTTCAAGTATTAACCTGTTTTCCAGTACGGACTCAATGAACAAAATTCTAATGGAAACATCTCTGAAATCGTGTGACTGAAAATGTTGAATCTCACGATCAGATGTCCTTTTGAAGGTTATTATGTCAGACCTATGACCGTTAATGCAAATATGCAATGGATTATTGCTCTGACCAACATAACCACATTGGCAGGTTTCACAAGTAATCAAATACACACAATTGACAGCTTTACAAAAATTGGGTGAATGACCTTCATCAAGATTAGAAGAATGAGCACAACAACAAGTCTTGCATCTGCCATCATCGCATTTAGAAAATTATAACTGAGGAATAAATTGGGGAACTGAAAAAGCATAACCTTCAACAAAATTAACTTGAAATGGAGACCGTAGCTTAGAAGTAACACTGGCCCCCTCTTATTAACCTAGGACCTAACAATTTTAAATATATAGGTAACATAAAGTGCTATTTGGTGGGTCCCTAATAGCTGAAGATCTTATCTACATACACAGTTTTGCATCTTGTCAATTCACACATTTTTTGGCTTACCAGGTAGTTGTTTAACCGTGACCACCTTTCTTATCAGTGTATATATTTGGGTTCTTGTGGGTGCTCTGTTCAGTCTTGTTTGACTCTTTGTCATGGCGGTTTTTGTTCTGCCGGTAAGCTTTTAATTTTTTCTTTCTTTTTTTAGTTTTATAAATTTGATTTTTGTAATTTTTGTGCTTATCAGAATTTGGTTTTGTGGCCTAGGGAGCATGACCAACCGACAATTTTGGCTTGCCTTGTCGTTTTGTTGGTACTAGAAAGGCCACTCCCACAGGTTGATGCTCTCCTGATGACGGCAACCTGTTCCAGTTTTTACTTGTTTTGAAATTTTGTATTTTTGTTCTGTAATATTTTCATTCATTCTATATACACTGACAGAAAAAAAAATCCCAACACCAAGAAGGGGTTGTGTTAGATAAACGACAGTTGGTAGGCGGTGAGAGTACATCTGTAAGATGACGTCTATGCAAATTTCGCGCTCGGCGCATACGTGTGGCGCTAGCAGCGCCCAACGGAACATGCAAAGCAGGTTTGCTGTAAATATGCGCTGTAACGTTCGTGAGCGTTAGTTATCGATGAGATTCGATGTAGTGTGTTGATGTTAGTCAAGAATGCCTTTAAGAAGACAAAGAAGCCATTATCAACAGCTCACAGAGTTTGAACGAGGTCGTGTGATAGGGCTACGAGAAGGTGGATTTTCTTTCCGCAATATTGCAGAACGACTTGGCAGGAATGTAGCCACTGTGCATGATTGTTGGCAGCGGTGGTCAAGGGAAGGTACTGCCTCAAGAAGACCGGGTTCCAGCCGGCCACATGGCACTACTGAGAGGGAAGATCACCGTGTACGGCGTATGGCCATGGCGCATCGTACTGCGTCTGCAGCAGCAATTCGAGCTGCAGTTGCCACCACAGTGACACAACGAACTGTTACAAATCGGTTACTTGAAGGACAGCTCCGAGCCAGATGCCCTGTAGCGTGCATTCCACTTACTCCAAACCACTGCCATTTGCGACGTCAGTGGTGTCAAGCTAGAGCTCATTGGAGGACGGAGTGGAGTTCTGTTGTGTTTTCTGATGAAAGCCGGTTCAACCTGGGTGCCAGTGATGGCCGTGTGTTGGTTAGAAGGAGGCCAGGTGAGCGCCTGCAACCAACCTGTCTGCGGCCGAGACACACTGGACCTACACCTGGAGTTATGGTCTGGGGAGCAATTTCCTATGACAGCAGGAGCACTCTCGTGGTTATCCCACGCACCCTGACGGCACAGTTGTACGTCGGTCTGGTGATTCAACCTGTTGTGCTGCCATTCATGAACAGCATTCCGGGGGTGTTTTTCAACAGGATAACGATCGCCCGCATACCGCTGTTGTAACCCAACATGCTCTACAGAGTGTCGACATGTTGCCGTGACCTGCTAGATCACCAGATCTTTCACCAATCGAGCACGTATGGGACATCATTGGACGACAACTCCAGCGTCACCCCCAACCAGCATTAACCGTCCCTGTATTGACCAACCAAGTGCAACAGGCATGGAACTCCATCCCACAAACTGACATCCAGCACCTGTACGACGCAATGCATGAACGTTTGCGTGCTTGCATTCAACATTCTGGCGGTTACACCGGCTATTAATGTACCAGTATTTCACATTTAAAATGGCTCTTCTCGCGCTTACTTTAAGCTGTGATCTTGAAACCTTAATCGATTACATATGTTACCTATACAAATGTATTGCCGCCATTTCATTCCTCTACAACTATTTTTTCGTGGTGTTGGGATTTTTTTCCCGTCAGTGTATATATATATAATATAATAATAATAATAATAATAATAATAACAATAAAATAAATAAAATGAAAATTCGTAGAATCCGTAGTTTTGACAGTGAGTTGCGTAGTTCCGTAGTCAAACAGCTAAATCTGTAGAAACTACAGGCATTCCGTAGTAGTTGGCAGGTATACATTTTGATTATAAAACATCTTACTCACTATAGGCACGCATTTTACGAGTAGGCGGAGGGGAATTCTTTCTCAAAGAGAGAAAGGTTTGGTCTGTTCCGTTTTAAGAACGAAGCAAATGAAATCTTTCAGTTACCTATGAACATCCACGACAAAATATCGATGTTTCCAATAGTACTTACAGAATATATACCAATTTCATGAAATGACAACTTTCACACACAAAAACTTCAATTACTCTCATTTTATAACACAATCAATAAAATCCAAATTGTTTATAAAGAAAAGTATTTACCTTTAATTCCATGAACTTCAGATTACAAACAGTTCGTTGTCGATCAATCCAAAATGCATGAACCTATAGCTTTAGAATACAGAGCATAAAACTTTCCAGAGCACACACTACAAGCCAATGTTTTAGTTTCGATTAAGAGTTCGTCGTCGATTAATCCAAAATGCGCAAACCTATAGGTTGAGAAAACAAAGCATAAAACTTTCCAGAACACACACCACAAGCCAACGTTTTAGTTTTGATTGAGACTCCTCCTCCCTCAACAAACAGTCAGTAATTGGCTTCAGCAGCTCAGGTCCGGAGTTCGTCCAGCAGAAACACATTGCGTCATAGGCATTTTGCCGACGACGTACGCGTAATCTGATGGTGCGGCGACCAGAGCAATCAAGTACAAAAAATTTCAACTAACCAAGACAGCGAAACAGGTCGTAAAAAAAAAATTGTCTTTTGCTTTGCAAAAACGTAGCAAAAAGTAGGAAAATAAGGACAGGTTTTGGAAAAGTAGGAATGCTGCGATCCCTGTAACTAAATATAAATCAGTATAAAAATGATATTAATAATTATCGACCCATTGCGAACCTTTTCATATTTTCTAAAATTCTGGAAAAACTACTTTATAATAGAATGGTTACATATCTAGAAAAATATAAAATTATTAATCAAAATCAATTTGGTTTTCAACTAAATAAATCTACTAAATTAGCTGTATTGCACATTCAGCAAATACAAAAAAAATTTAAAATAACCTCATTACACTAGCTATCTTTTTGGACCTTACTAAATCATTTGATACACTAAACCATAACATTTTATTGTCAAAATTACATAATCTAGGTTTTAGAGGTTCAACTTATATTTTGTTTAAGAACTATCTTAGTAATAAGATCACAATATACTCAAATTGATCAATTTATTTCACCTATTGCATATATAAAATCAGGAGTTCCACAAGGATCTGTACTTGGTCCACTATTATTTAATGTATATATTAATGATATCTTTAACATTAAATCTAACTCAAGCCTTATTCTTTATGCCATTGATACAACACTCCTCTTTTCGGGACCAACTATTAGCGAAATAATATATCTATCCACTACTGAATTATCGAAGTACACTGACTGGTTGTCTTCCAATGAATTAGTAATTAATTACAATAAATCTAAATCCTTACTTTTTTCCAGACAAAAACCTAATCAAACTCTTAATTTTAACTTTTCCCTTCAAAATAATCAGATTGAGTTAGTTAATAATCTTACTTATCTGGATATTGTTTTTCACAATGATTTAAAATGGAATCTGCATATAGACATTTTATCAAAAAAAAAAAAAAAAATATATATCCAGAAATATAGGAATAATTAGTCATATACTAACAAATCTATCTGTTAAAACATTAAAATTATTATATTATACATTAATTCATCCACACTTCGATTACTGCTTACTATCCTGGGGTCAAACAACACTTACTAATATTAATCAATTACAAATTCTTCAAAATAAATACATTCGATTAATAGATTTTAAACATAATTTAAATGGTGACAACTTACTAGGGCAAAATACGTTCAGATATTCCAGAGTTAACCCGAACAAATATAATGTTCTAACAATTCAGCAACTGTTTCACTTTAACTTAGGCAAAATGATGTACAAACAAATTAAATTGAACCTTGGACAGGAGCTCACAGAAATTAATACTGCTACGTACCATTATAATATTTGTAACCAAGCTTTGTTGAGACTTACTACACCTAGAACACAAACTACTAAACAAAGCCTAGATTATTCTAGTCCGGAGTTTTGGAACTCTTTGCCTGCAGAATTAATATCTATTAATAACTTCAATTTGTTTAAAAAGAAATTAAAACACTAATTTCTTTTTGTTTAAAAAGAAATTAAAACACTAATTTCTTAACAACTGATATCCAATCATTAGTGCAAGATGGGAGGTTGATTGACAGGGATTATTTATCCGACTGCGGGGGGAATGTGAGGGACTTACCAGGTGAAGATTCGGTGACCAAGAGATGGGGGATCTATACAATGATTGGGAGGGGGGGGGACAACTCATGTTTTTCATTACTTTATCATTATTTTCCCCTTGATATGGTGTTAATTCAATATTATGATTAGATGCTTAATTTGATATTTGTTTCCTTTTTTGACTTTGTTGTTGTTATATAAATGTTCTTGTCTTGTTAAACCTAGAGAGATCAAGGCTGGTCAGGTCTCCTCGAGGCCTTTTCCTTGATCTTCCCTGCTGTTATTTTTATGTTTATGCTTAACTATTCAGAATTATTAATTTCAATACGTAACAGCAAGATCAATACATGAAATGAAATATCCTCAGCTGTACTCCCCACTTTGAGAAGGCGGCACAGCTATGGGTAATAATTGGCAGGTTTGATTATTTTGCTCTCAAGACACCATGAAGAAACAGTACTCCTTTCATCAGCCAATGGCGTGCATGCGATGCAAAAAAAGACATTAAATTCACACCAAAATAACATGAAAATTACAATTACAGAGATTTTCCATATTTCATTGTACATATTTTACTTGTGTTCATTGAAATATATACATGCATTCTTTAAGACAAAAACAACCCAAATGAAACACACAAGGATGATAAGTCAGATAATAAGTAAATCGTATGAAATGTATCAGATAATAAGTAAGTCAGATAATATAGCATACCCGGGGGATATCTGGGAGACGCGGGTTCAATCCTTGCTCCAGGATGATGAAATTTTCAAGTTTTCGGATATTATCTGACTTACCATCCTTGTCATATTTACACCAAAAAAACGGATTGTCATCTTCAAAATTTGTACTGTATAGTGTAATCCCATATTCCATTCACAAAACACATTTCATGGTGCATTTTACTATCATCATCATTGTCAACCATTATCAATCCACTGCTGGACGAAGGTCTCCCCAAGTTTCTTCCACAACAATCTGTCTTGTGCCAGTCTCCTCCATGTTACTCTGCATACTTTTGAATTTCATCCACCCATGTGGTCTTCTTCTGGGTCTTTTCGTGTTCCTTGGAATCCAGTCTAAAATTTTGGCTGTCCATCGATGGTCTGTCCTTCTGGCAGTATGCCCAGCCTATTGCCATTTCAGGGATTTAACTCTGATCATGATGTCTTCCACTCTTGTCATTTTCGGATCCACGAGTTCCTCTTCTTATCTTTCCTGGTTACACCAAGCATGCATCTCTCCAGGCTCCTTTGAGTTGTCTGCAGTTTTTGTATGTCTCTTTTAGTTAAGGTCCACATCTCTGCACCATATGTAAGCACTGGAAGGATGCATTGATCAAACACTTTTCTTTTAAGAGATAATGGCATATTGCTCTTGAAAATTATACTGTTTCTTCCAAAAGCTCTCCAGGCAAGTTTTATACGCCGATTAATTTCTTCATCAATGTGACCTTCACTTGATATCTGCTGTCCAAGATAAATGTAGATATTGGTTATCTTCAGCTTCTCCCCATCACTCAATAAATCTTAATTTCTAGTAAAAGCATTGTACATCACTTTTGTCTTCTGAAAGTTCATTTTTAATCCCACTTCTTTATTCTTGTCAGCAAGTTCCTGGATCATACTCTGCAGCTCTGATGCAGTAGTTGCAAAAATGACTACGTCATCAGCAAAACGAAGGTAAGTTAGATAATCTCCATTAATCTTTATCCCCTTGTTTTCCCAGCTTAGCGACTGAAAGACACCCTCCAATGTAGCATTAAAGAGCTTCGGAGATATGATGTTACCTTGTCTCACTCCCTTTCCTACTTTTATGTGTGCTGTATTCTCAAACAGCTGAATCTTTGCACTTGCATTTTCATAGATGTTATTAATAATATTAATGTATGCATCTTCAATACCGCAGGATTTCAAATCCATTGTAACTGCTGATGGTTTCACCGAATCAAAGGCCTTTTCATAATCGATAAAAGCCATGCACAATGGAAGTTCATATTCCCTCGCTCTTTCAATTAGTTCTCTCAGTACGTGGATATGATCTATAGTGCTGTAGCCACTCCTGAATCCAGCTTGTTTTCTCGGTTGAGCCATGTCTAGTGTCACCTTCAAGTGGTGTGAAAGAACTTTAGTGCAGATTTTATAAACCACTGATAGGAGGCTGATAGGTCTGTAGTTCCTGAGATCCTCAAAGTCACCTTTTTTATGTAGCAGGATCATTGTAGCATTGTTCCAATCCTCAGGAATCTTCCCTTCATTAAGGCATCGAGTGAAAACTTGGGCGAGTACTGTTTCAATTTCTCCACTTGCTTCTTGTATGATGTCTACAGTAATTCCATCTTCTCCTGGAGCTTTTCCCCATTTCATGTTCTTGATTGCATGTGCCACTTCTGCTGGGAGGACTGGAAGAACTCTGGTACTGGTACCTTTCATAATGTCTGAAGTACATGTATAATCTCTTTCATATAGTTTTGAGGAGAAATCTTTCACTCTTGTAAAAATTTTGCCTCTATTTCTTGTTACAGAACAATCTTCTTTTTTCAGAGCCATAATCTGTTTTATTCCCTTACTCAGATGTCCCTTTGCTCTCTTCAGGCTTTGGTTGTTTTCAATTGCTTTCCTCACTAGTTCACAGTTGAAATTCCTTACGTCTTCAGAGATACTTTTTCGTACTGTCTTGCATAGCTCTATATATTCCACCTTGGAAGTCACATCTCGTTTAGTTGTCCTCATCTCTCTTCTTTTTTGCATCAGAATTTTGGTTTTTCCTGATAATTTGTTCCTATGCAACTTGTTCTTAGTCACTACCTGTGTTTAACTTGTTCAGCACACTGCTGTCTTCAATGACAAATTTCTTGTTATACATAATAAAATCAATTTCACTTGTCAATCCATTGGGATGCCTACGTGCCCATTTTCTTTGTGGTGGAGTTCATGATGAAAAACCCTTCTGCCTCTGCGAACTCTACTAGAATATTTCCATGCTGGTTTCTGTTACTGTGACTGAATTTTCCTACTGAAGTTTCATTCTGTTGCCGTTGCCCTATTTTCACATTGAAATCTCCCATTATGATCTTTAAGTGCTGCTTGCCTTTTTGATTTGGATGACGAATTTCCTCATAAAATCCTTCAATCTCTTCTTCAGGATGACTTGTGGTGGGTGCATAAGCTTGAATAATCTGAGACTGGTATCTTCTCGAGAGTTGGATATTAAGTCATGCAGCTATGTCAGAGGAACTTTCAGCTTCTACAACTTTATCCTTCAGTTTCTTGTTTATCATAAATCCAACACTACCAGTTCTGCCAGTATCTGTCCCACGATAGTAGAAGAGATGTCCACTTTTCTGTTCAATGAGATCTTCTCCTTTTTTCTTTACCTTACTTAGCTCGACGATGTCCCACTTGATCCTTTGTAGTTCCTCTTCCAATTCAAGAAGCCTTGAATCAGAAGATAGAGAGCGTCCATTTTAAGTAGCCAAGGTCAGCATCAGATGGCAGCCTAGTCTGAACCATATACACAAAAAGCTGTGGTCTCAAATATAAACAAATTGGTGGGCTGCAGAAGGAAGATTAACATAACACTTCAGAAGTAACCCCCCCCAAAGAAAAAAAGAAAAGAAAAAGAAATATTTTTTTACCCAGAGTAGGATTTTTGAAGGAATAGGTGATGCTAAATATGATAAGTGAAAAACCTAATGCCACTTCAAATTGAGACTGTGGAATTTCTTGCTTCCAAACATGAAATAGTACCTCATTATTTCCCCATCTTTGGAATTGAACACACAGTGAGCCAGACACAAGGTAAACAACTTAGATGGTTGAGAAAGACACAATTAATCAGGCATCTCTTCTCTCTTTCACAACAAGTATGGTTAGCCCTATGGAAGAGCAAAGCCAGGTGTTTTATGAAAGGTGGTAACATGGAAAAGGCCAAAAATGGCCTTGTTACTTCTTGGGTGAAAGAACTGTGGGATGCCATTTCACCAGAAATGGTAATAAAGTCTTTCAAAAAATGCTGCATAAATGATCTCATTGATGCTACAGGAGTTAATTGGAAACTCCAATAGTTAATCATACTTGAAAGGTTTTTACAGATGATAATCTCAGAAATTTGCATAATTCATTTCAATATATATATACATTTATCTTGGGCAGCAGATATCAAGTGAGGGTCACATTGATGAAGATATTAATCGGCATATAAAACTTGGATGGAGAGCTTTTGGAAGAAACAGTACAATTTTTAAGAGCAGTATGCCATTATGTCTCAAAAGAAAAGTGTTTAATCAATGCATCCTGCCAGTGCTTACATATGGAGCAGAGGCATGGACCTTAACTTAAAAAGACATACAAAGACTGCAGACAATTCAAAGAAGCATGGAGAGATGCATGCTTGATGTAACCAGGAAAGATAAGAAGAGGAACTTGTGGATAAGGAAAATGACAGGAGTGCACGACATCATGATCGGAGTGAAATCACTGAAATGGCAATAAGGCTGGACATGTTGCCAGAAGAACGGACCACCGATGGACAATCGAAATTTTAGACTGGATTCCAAGGGTCAGGAAAAGACCCAGAAGAAGACCCCATGGGAGATGGAAGGATGAAATTCGAAAGAATGCTGGAGTGACATTAAGGAGACAGGCCAAAGACAGACAATTGTGGAAGAAATTTGGGGAGACCTTTATCCAGCAGTGGATTGATAGTGATGGATGATGATATATATATATATATATATATATATATATATATATATATATATATATACAGGGTGATCAGAATTGACTGCACAATAAACCTACCGGATGATTCCTCGTGGAGAAAGAAGCCGAAAACCATTGTCCGTTGTCCGATCAGACGTTGCATTCTGGAGATATACGCGCCAAAAGTTTTGTGACGTCACATCCGGTAACGCACATGCTCATTAAAGAGCGCCGTGGATAGTTATACAGATGCACGTATCACAAGGCAATCAAGCTGCCCTGGAGGCGCAGTAGTCTAAGGCGATGGCTTTTGATCATGCGTCTGAAAGGAGTCCGGGTTCGAATCCCAGTGAAGCATGGATGTTGTGTTTGTCCTACAGCACTGACTCTCTCCCTTCCCTGAAACCAGTGGTCCTAAATTCAGGACGGGCAACTACTTATAGCCCACTGAGTTGCTCACGCTGGTCGTTAAACCTCCAATTAAAGAAAAAAAAAGGCAATCAAAATTTTAAAATGTGGAACGGGGTGGATATGCAAATTCGAAGGACGTGGTGGTGTGAAACCATCAGTTGTATGCCTGTGCGATACGGAAGGTAGGGATAAAAAGGGTTGGCGATGGTAGCAGGTAAGATCATATTGCGTTGGTACACTTGACAGTAGTGTGGGTAGCGATTTGTCGTACAGTTTCAGAGAATATTGTGAAATGTATTTCTTATTGGGGGAATAATATGGTTCAGCATTGCATGCAGCAAGGGCCTACAGCAAGCGATACCTAGCACGATGGCACCCGGACGTCCAGGTCATACGGCGGCTTCCTCGAAGACAGGCATACTGTGAGTGTCTGCTACAGCAACATGCTGCCGATAATAGTTTCATCCGCAGGATCTTGTGAACTGATGAAGCAAGGTTTACACGGCAGGGTATCTGCAACACCCATAATAGTCATGTTTGGGCATTGGACAATCCGCACGCAACAGGCTCACCAGGCCCTGTGGGGTATTAATATCTGGTGCGGTATTGTGGGTAATACCCTAGTGGGACCATATCTTCTTCCTGAACGTGTCACAGCTGCCAACTACATGGTGTTCCTATGTGATGTTTTGCCGGACTTACTGGAAAACGTACCATTGGCTGTTCTCAGCAATCTATGGTTCCAGCATGATGGAGCACCGGCACATTATGCTGCAAATGTTCGCCAGTGGCTGGATACGGAATATCCCGGTTGATGGCTTGGCTGTGGTGGTCCTGTTGCATGGCCCGCTAGATTGCTGGATCTTAACCCATTGGACTTCTTCCGCTGGGGTCATCTAAAGGAACTGGTATATCGACGGCCAGTCAACAGCCTGCACGACCTAGTGGCCACCTTACAGGCAGCCCTCACAACTGTAACTCCTGCTATGCTGCAATGCATGCAGATGTCTATTCCTCGGCGGGCTGCTGCTTGTTCCGCACTACAAGGTAGTCATTTTGAACACATGTTGTAATCTGACACAAATCCACGTGTTTTATCGTTTGTGTTGTAGTGGTACACATCAATAAATTACATGTTCTGTCAAAGTGATTGGGTAAGTTATTTCTAATGTCTGTATTCTTACCGGATGTGACGTCACAAATTTTTGGCGCGCATATCTCCGGAATGTGATGTCCGATCGGAAAACGGACAACAGTTTTCGGCTTCTTTCTCCACAAGGAATCGTCTGGTAGGTTTATTGTGCGGTCGATTCTGATCACCCTGTATATATATAATCATTGTCAACCATTATATAAATACCATGGCTTGGCATTGACTGGCGCAAGATAGGCTGTTGTGGAAGAAACTTGGGGAGACCAATCCACTGCTGGATGAAGGTCTCCCCAAGTTTCTTCCACAACAGCCTATCTTGGGCCAGTCTCCTCTATGTCACTCCCACATGCTTTCGAATTTCATCCATCCATCCCCCATGTGGTTTTCTTCTGGGTCTTTTCCTGCCCCTTGAAATCCAGTTTAGAATTTTGGTTATCCATCGGTGGTCTGTTCTTGCAGCATGTCCAGCACATTGCCGTTTCAGGGATTTTACTCTGATCATGATGTCTTCCACTCTTGTCATTTTCCTTATCCATGAGTTTCTCTTCTAATTTCTCCTGGTTTAACCAAGCATGCATCACTCCAGCCTTCTTTCAGTTGTCTGCAGGCTTTGTATGTTTTTTTTTTTTTTAGTTAAGGTCCATGTCTCTGCTTCGTACGTCAACACTGGAAGGATGCATTGATTAAACACTTTTCTTTTAAGGCATAATGCTCTTAAAAATTGTACCGTTCCTTCCAGAAGCTCCCCAACCAAGTTTTATATGTCAATCAATTTCTTCAACATTGTGACCTTTGCTTGATATCTGCTGTCCAAGGTAAATGTAAGTATCTAGAATCTCCAGCTTTCCCCCAACAATTAATAAATCTTCACTTCCTTTTTTTTTTTTTGATTGGAGGTTTAACGACCCCCATGAGCAACTCAATGGGCTATAAGCAGTCGCCCGTCCCTAATTTAGGGTCATTGGGTCCAGAGAAGGAAGAGAGCTAGTGCCGAAAGACAAACACAACACCCATTCCTCACCGGGATTCGAACCCGGACCCCTTCGGATGAATGATCAGAGGCCATCGCTTAGACCACTGCGCCACCGGTGCGGCCTCCATTTCTTGTAAAAGCATTGTACAGACATCAAAATTAAAATTCAGCCACCCCTTAACTTCGAAACCATTTCCCACATGTGAACAAGTAAGGTACCTTTGGAAAGCACTTAAAGGGAACTATCACGTGATGTGGAGAAACATGCTAATTAAGCTAATTAACATGCTAATTAGCTCTCTATCTCCGAATTTTTTCGTATAAGAGGTATGTTATCTTATGCACATTCTATTCAGCACACAGAAAAAGCCTTAAATTCCAAATTTCATATTAATCAACCAATAAATACGTGTACAGTGAGCTACAGAAAAAAGATGCACCTAATGTTAAACTGCAAAAGTTGTTTTTGATTTGTATCAATTAATCGAGAACAGATAAGAATGTTTTGGAGTAGCAAGAGTAAAATACAAAGAGCCCTAGATAATATGAGCCACTACACAAGAACAGAACTGGTGTATTAAGGGAATTATGAATTATGGAATATGATTATGAAAAAAGAAGAAGACCATATCTGATTAATAGTCCGTGGGATGCAAAATATTATTAAACCTGTAAATCCAAAATTACAGATGACAGCATAAAACCTTGCTGAGATACAAGCGAAAACACAAGCATACATCAATTAAGGGGTCATGCATAAAAACACATATTTTCCTCTACTTACTGTAAAATGGTCTACCCCGCAATACTTAGAAATGTTTAGGAGAAAGTGTTTCTACATGACACTGTTTGATACTGAAGAGCAGGGTAGTTGGTTGCAAGAAAGCAATAATATGAGACAAAAACCATGGGATGCAAAATACAGAGTGGTCGAAAAGTCCCCAAGGGTTTCGATTGACAACTGTACAAAAACGAACAGATCTACAGCAATGTGATTTGAGGCATTTGAAAGAGTAAATATTCAAGTTTAATAATCTTACCGTAATACACCTCTACATGTGCGCCTTTGGTGGCACGTAACACATCCAGTCAGTATTCAATTTCTTGCCATGTGCGCTCCAACATGTCAGGATCGATTCTCTCAAACACTGCTGTAACGCGCTGTTTGAGCTCCTGAAGGCTGTTTAATCTTTCCCAGTAAACCATGTCCTTTAAATAGCCCCAGAGGAAGAAGTCTAAAGAAGTGATATCCAGGGACAGGGGTGGCCAAGGAATGGGACCATCTCTGCCAATCCATCTGTTGGTAAACTCACGGTTCAGGTATTCATGAACGTCAAGTTCCCAATGTGGGGGAGCACCATCTTGTTGCAGTATGATGTTTGGTTGCAAATCCTGTAGGTGAGGAACTGCAAAGTTCTGAAGCATGTCCAGGTAATTATTCATTTGCACTGTGGGCTCAGAGAAGAAAAATGGCCCAATTACACAATTATGCATGAGCCCACACCAAACATTCACCTTTGGACTGTGTGTGACGTGCTCCCTGACTGAATGTGGGATTTCACTACTCCCATATACGAACGTTCTGAGTGTTGATTTTTCGCGCACGTAAAAGGTTGCCTCACCCAAGAACATTATACGGCATAGGAAACTTTCATCAACTTCCAGCCGCTCCAACATATCCCGAACGAATGCTAATCGCTGAGGCCCATCATTCAGTTTAATCTGGTGTAGGAGTTGCACTTTGTATGTGGTTAGTTTCAGGCATTTATGAAGCACTTCTAACAATGTGGATCGTGGAACATTCAGTTGTAAAGAGGCCCTTCTCGTGGACTTGCTAGGACTGCGAGCGAAAACCTCTTGTAGGCTCTGCACAGTTTCTTCACTGTCCAGGATGCTACCAGTATCCAAGAATTTCTTCTGTCACACTCTGATACTGAAATCACTCGGTGGATCTTTCCCATATGTCCGACGGTAATTTCTTTGTACCGTAATCACAGACTTTGTCTCAAAATACCAACATGCACACATTGATTTCTCCTGCGGCGACAACATTTTCAGTTGTTTTGCAGTCAGCGTCAGTATTTGCGAGCACGTAACGCCATCTGTTAGAAAGGGATGGCACTTAAAACTCGAATATTTACTCTTTCAAAAGTCGTACTTCGCATTGCTGTAGATCTGTTTGTTTTTGTACAGTTGTCAATCAAAACCCCTAGAGATTTTTTGACCACCCTGTATTATTACACCCCTAAATTCAAAATTACAACTTTTTATGATGAATAATATAAGTTATAATTTTGCACAAAAATAACTTATGACATACACAAAACATTAGCATCAGAAATATAGTTTTCTATTAGTTACATAGTTGACTCTTGTATTTCGTTTAATTCAAAAATGCAAATAAACAGTACATTCCGCAAAATGAAAGCTTCGTATAAATGTGCTTTCTGTATATTTCTTACATAAATACTTTTACAGCTTCATGAAATTATGAAACTGTGGTCATGCAAATAAAACATGGAAATTGTTTCCTGTGCAAGTGAATCCGTGTGCCTGATTTTTTTTAATTTTTTTTATATTGCAAATTTGCTGTTCTGCCCATTCCATTCAGAATTATGGTATAATCAGAATGTATTTCCTTATTATTCTAATTTACTGATATTTTCCATTGTAGTTATATTGCTTCAACTGCCTGTAATATACAAAACGGAACTGCCTTTTGCTGCAATACAAAAGTGGAATCTACTTGTGTAGCTTTGATCTATATGCAAATTACCTCTTCGAGATTAGACATTTTCGACTACCGGTTAAGAAAATAACCATAACCACTAGCATCTGGAGCATTAGGTTTACTTAGTGTAGTTTAATAAGGATGCCATTTTCTTTCATGCTCGTTGACTACATGATGCCTTCCCATGTATGTCAAAGCTTGAAAGGTGAATTGATTGATCGACTGCAGGCTGGACAGTCTATACGACAGGTGGCAGCTGAGTTAGGCATAGCTAGAGGCAAAGTTTCTCGGTGGTATCACAGGTAAGTCTTTAGAAGTTACATTCTCTCTTGAAATAAATTTTGTAGAATGGGTTAAAAAGATATTTCATGTTGCATATTATTTATTGGAAAATGCATCAAAAGACACAACTACTGGACATAATTTAAATGCTGAACGTGGGTGAAAGAAATTTCAAAATATTCAAGATGATTTAGGTAGCATACATACATACATATCACTAAGCTGTTCTCTGAGATTCAGAGGTTAGCTCCAAAAAGAAATACAAACTTCCAGATATTTTTACTTATTGTTATCGTATCAAACTTCGCCATTTACAGCAATCTTGACATACAACTCGTGCTTCACTGATATCCATTACACGCTGTACACAAGATCTATTATACTTCATACTCATAATCTTTTTCTCATGTAGACACTCCTGAATCTGATCCACCCATGTCTTCCTTGGCCTTCCTCTGCCTTTCCTTCCTGCCACTTGGGCTGAAAATATTTTCTTAGTAAGCATTTCATCACTCATTCTTTCAACATGGCCAAACCACTGAAGCATATTGGTCTCCACCTTGCTAACAACATTTTGCTTTACATCACACAACTGCAATACATCTTCATTCCTCACACAATCATATCGTGTCTTGCCACAAACCCCACGTAAGTAACGCATTTCTCCAGCACACAAACAACCTCTATGTTTCTTCTGCAGTACCCAGGTTTCACTGCCATATATCAGAGTAGGAACAATTACTGTTTCATACACAGCCATGCGGGACTCTCTAGAGAACCCATCATTCCTGTGAAAACCTCCCAGAGCAGCTATGACTTTCAAAGAAGAATTCACTCGCCTACTGATTTCACCATCCAACTTGTTCTCTCTGTCAAACATGCTTCCTAAATACACAAACTCACTCACCTGGTCAATCACAGTGCCATTTATACTTACATTACACTCAGTGCTACCCATTCCTCTCTCAAACACCATAACTTTAGTTTTTCCCTTATTTATTCTCAGTTTGAATTTCATGCAAACTTCGTGCATCCGAGTCAACATAATCTGCAACTCACTTTTGCTCTCTGCCAACAGGACAGTGTCATCAGCATACAGCAATCTGCACACACGGATATCACCAAGACATAAACCACTATTATCTATTTTGGCCTCATGCATGCATACGTCCATAAATATATTAAACAGCCATGGTGACATTACACAACCTTGTCTAACTCCTGCACCAATGGAAAACCATTTTGATAAAACACCATTCACTCGTACACAAGCTCTACTACCAGCATACATGGCTTTTACACTATTAAGTAGATTCCCAGTAACACCATATTCATTCAATACCTTCCACAAAAGTGTCCTATTGACTCGGTCGTAAGCTTTCTCTAAATCTATGAAGGCAGTAAAAACTTTCTTCCCAACAGCCAGATACTTTTCAATCATCATGCGTAATGCAAAAATCTGGTTAGTGCAGCATTTACCAGGCATAAAACCACTCTGAACGTCCCACACTTTCAATGATGTAAGACCCGTACCTTTTCAATAACAACCTTACCAAACACTTTCCCTGGCACACTCAGTAGGCTAATAACACGATAGTTCATGCATTCAGTCTGATCACCTTTTCCCTTATACAATGGAACAATGATAGCATCCTTCCAATCCCGAGGGACCATTCCTAACTCCCAGCACAACTGGCAAATTTCAGTTAACCATTCAATTATAGAGTCACCACCATACTTCAACATCTCTGCAGTTATGCCATCAACTCCTGGAGCCTTACCATTCTGAAGAGATTTTAGAGCTTTACACACTTCTTCTCTTGAGATCCCTCCTGTGCTTTCATCCCTCATTGTGACATCATCTGCATCTGTCTCAGAATCATTTTTGCTCTCCTGATCTAATAACTCACAGGAGTATTCACCCCATCTTTCACTTAACTCATTGGGTTCCCATATCATTTTCCCAATCATATTCTTCACACAACTTACAACTTTGTTTCCCCTTTTCCTGAGTCTCATGTATTTCCAGAAAGTCTTCTCATAGTTCCAAAAAAACAATTCATGCCTTTCCACCTTCTCCTTCTTATCTTTTGCCTTACTCTGGAGAATCAGCTTAAAGGCTTCAAGCTTCTTGCAGTGATATTCAGCCACAGAAACTCTTACCTTGCAACATTCCCAAATAGGCTTCCTTCTTTCTCTTTACTGCCTCTTCAATCTCCCTATTCCACCAAGCATCACCTCTATTGTTACCCACTATTGTGGTGCCACAGACCTCTTTAGCAGCAGTAACAACACAGTTCTTAAAACATTCCCACTTCTTTTCTACATCCCTCTCACAAGATTTCAGATCCTTCAGTCGTTCTCTGAGTAAGTCAGAATACCGCTGATGATCTTCAAGGAGCCTATCAACTTTTATTCTTTCTATCCTGGGTCTCTTCCTATTCCTTTTCCTCCAACCAACATTAAGTTTCACTCATGACACTACCAAGTAATGATCAGAGCCAACATCCGCACCTCTCATCACACGGATGTCAACAACTAAGTGTTTCAAACGCTGATCGTAAACAACAAAATCTATCACACTCTTTTGACCAAGAGTACGATTTTCCCAAGTATATGTGTGTATATACTTGTGGTTGAAAAATGTATTAGATACACACAAATCATTCTCAATGCAGAGTTCAATTAGTCTTTCACCATTACCATTCACACAAGGATCATTAAACTTACCCAGAACATTGTCAGAAATTGCATTCTGCACACCTACTCTAGCATTGAAATCCCCTGCTATTATAACTTTTTCTTTAGCACCGAACTGGCTCAAAACAGCTTTTAGCTCATTCCAGAAATCTTCTTTCTTATCAGAAGGTTCCGAGTCACAAGGAGCATACACTACAACAATTACAATTCTCTGAAGTTTCACTTCAAACGAATCCAGAGAACTCTCTCACTTATGCAACTATAGTGAATTAAGTTGTTCTTCATCTTTTCACTTAAAATCACACCTACACCAGCCTGTCCTCTCATAATATCCAGTACTCCAGACCACACACTCACCGTGCCATTCACTTCTTCTACCCCAATTTCCTTCTTTTTGGTTTCACTTACACACAGCACATCCAGTCTATACTTATTCATCTCCTCAATCACCTCACTCATCTTGCCATTTATACCTCTAGTATTCCATACACCAATCTTACATTCACTCAGCCGAGATCGCTTTCTCATACGCCGTTTAGAAAGTCCAGGTCGATTCCGTGGTGGACCGTCTTTCTCAAGTGTGGTACCCTATGATTTAGGTAGCGAGGCTCTGATAACCGAACAGACCCAAGCAAAGGGTCTTTAGTCCCCAGTGCAGCAGAATATATCTACTGTTATGTCTTCTCAGGGTTAAAATACAGCAAATATGTAAGCAGAGCCACCGTTAGTTTAATTCTAGCTTTAGGTCAAACTAGATGGCACGCTACATTTCCATAGGTGAATGTGCAGGCAGATAACTTACACAGAAATAAGGTTTTAGTTAAATATATCTCAGTGAACTACAGCAACTAGTGCCTATGTTACACAACAATTCTAAATGACTAGGTAAAAGCTCGTCTATAATGACAGGGGAAAATAAGATGAGTAATTTTTAATAACCAGGTATTCTTTTTGTTTGGGATATCCAAATGTGAAAGTATGTTTTATGAACATTACAACAATAAAAAAAAAATGGTTGAGGCAGGGATTCGACAATTAAAACAGGCAAGTGCTCGCATTTTCCCAGTGTTCGTTCGCTACACATCAGACATTTCTATGGGCAGCTGATGAAATAATATAAAAAACAAAAGCTGCAGCCAGTCACAATATTTTCGACACTTTGTTTTATGAAATCGTTCGAAAGCAAGACTTGCCAATGGTTCCCATCCTTCAAAACCCCTCAAAAAATGCATGTTGATATCTAAAGTGCATATTATTTCATTTACTGTAAAAAAAAAAAAAAAAAAAAAAAAAATCATGCAGATGTCAAGCAACTACATTTTTTTGTTCCTGCTGTTGCCAGATAGCAGAAAAAAAGTTAAAATAGTAAAAGCATTTTCGGAAACTTAGAAGTCTGCAGTTGCAAATGTTATGGTAGTTCATGCACATAAGCACAAACAGTATTTTTTTCTTTTCTTTTTTTCTTTCTTTTTCATTTCTTCTACAAATATAAATAAAAGAATACCTGGTTATACTCTGAAAAAAAAATTATATTCTGACAATTTCGGGGTTTATGGAAAGAGAAAGTTCCCAAATAATATTTCTTCAGCATATGCATGAAATAATCTACTGTATTGGAACTATCAATTTTTAGACTTAAATGAGAAAAAACAAAACAAAACCTGTGTGGTTTGACAATCTAAAATAATCGTTTGCAAGGGGAATCTTAAAATTAAATTCCATATGATAGGATCCTAGATGAAAAATTCTATATGTCATTTACAAATGACAAAGTAGAACCAAAATTCCTGACATAGCGTTTTCCTATTTCAAAGAGCTGATCATGTGATGTAATTCATTTGATGTAACGCATCTCTGACATAATGTCAGAATGATTTGGATGAGGTGGCGTCACACCACCAGCTGTTAAAAATCGGTCTTTATTACTATGACAACAAAACAAAGCCATACATGCGTGAGCTGTGCACAACAAAATGGGACAAACGTTCATATGTTCAAACAAAGAAAATTATATTGTTTTAGATTGACACAAGGAATTAATGTCAGAGGTACAAATTTAAAATACAAAACATAGGTGTTACCCATTAATTTGTATGTTAAGCATGATAACAATGAAAGCAAGTAAATTTTTGAGGTGGAAAATGCCAACTAACAAATCATTTTAACTGGCACAAGCGCTCTAACAAAGAAAGAATTTTTCAAATCACTCTTACAGAGATGTCGACAAAAATAAGATATAGGTCTGTGCCTCCTGGTGAGAAAACTATACTTTATTTTATTTTAAGAAGAAAGTATTCCGAAAAGATTTTCCGAGGCGAGTGGTATTGGTTCGCGAAAGAATTTTCTCAATAGAGTTTTTAGAGGCTTAGATTTTGCTGCAAATACATCAGAAGCAAAAATAAAGACTTATAACCCCTGGTGACCAAACCATTTTTTATAAAAAATATTAGAAATTATAATAATCAGGAGCTGTATTGCATGAAGAATTGTTCAAATTGGAGTTTTAGAAGCAGAGATATGGGGGGAAATGCAATTTCCCTTTACGCCCTAGCGGAAAATCTATGCATTACTTGAAAAATTTGAAACTATATAAGGAACGTTTCACAACAGAAATGCTTTCCAACAAAAAATAATTTTTCAAATTGGACTCTTAGAAGAAGAGATGTCGAGAAAAATAAGATATACATCTACGCCCTCTGGCGGGAAAATTATGCGCTCTTTTAAGCAGGAGGTATACTCAAAATGTTTTCCGAGGTGAGCGGCATCGGTCCACGGAAGAACTTATTCAATCGAGTTTTCAGAAGCACAGATTTTGCTGCAAATACATCAGAAACAGAAATAATAAATCTTGTGCACTCTGGTGGCCAAACCATTCTTTACCAAAAATTAAGAGTTTATATTCAAAACATTTCACATGAGGAGCTGTTTCCGATGCAGGATGAATTTTTAAATCAGACTTTAGAAGCAGAGATATCGGGAAAAGTGCAATTTTCCTTTATGCTCCCTAGCGGAAAACCTATGTATTACTTGAAAAACAAACTGTGCCTAAAATAGTTTTAGTTATAAATGGTATTGAAAGGAAGAAATAATTTTTTCAATCGGATATTTGGAGCAAATATATGGAATAAAATGTATTTTGAATTCGATATCATCTGCGTTTATGCCCTCTAGTGGCGAAGTTGTGAATCTGAAAAAAAAAAAATGGAATGAAAGGATCATCATTTTCAAGCTTCCAAATGCAAAAAGAATGTTTCAAATTGGACTAATAGTTTCAGAGATATGGTGTCTATAGATGAGTTCGGGCTCAATTTTAGGAGCCTGGGCATGGATTCTTGGAAAATTTTGCTTATTAAAGCTTGCATTTATGCATTATACACTGGCCAAAGATATGGCCCAAGCAAGGATGATTTTAAAAATCATTAGTTTAATGGAACATCCAGCTTCCATTTTGACGTTTATTATAAACCAACTGCAGTACCGAACCTTGTCCCTCCTGATTCCCACTGCCCAAGAGAGTACTAACTTTCTGCATTTAGAGCATGGTTCTATAGAGCATATAACATACGGTATATAAACCTGCCTACCTAAATAATAAGAAAATTGATAATGTTTATAGCAAGGGTCTAAAGGCTGGATATAAGAAGGATGACATAGACAGAATATATAGAACTGTAAGAAATCGTATAATGTCAGCGATAACAAAACCAGAACTAGTAAGACAATGAGATACGCAGGATCCATCACATATGTCCCAGGCTTTACATATTGGTGAGGAATTTATCGTGTAAGTACAACATCTCAAGAGCAATTAAATCATTAATTGTCTCCATTATCACATATAATATCAAGCTGCAAGGAGAGACAGTGTGAGAAAGACAATGCGGGTGTGTACGCTATACCGTTAGTGTATCCTGATGACACAGAAAAGATATACAGTTGAACACGTTTATATCAAACCCAGATATAACGAATTACTGCATATTTCAAACTTTTGAAAATCTCCGTCAAAACAGCCTGAAAATAACATTCAAGGCATTTTCCTATATCAAACGAATTGAAGCAGCCTTACTGTATAAATATATATATATATCGAATTTTTCAAATAAAACTCTGCAAATTTTCTTGGAAACAAATTTTGTCAAGCACGATCACCTCCCCCCCAGTGTAAGTGGGAATTCCTCTTGGTGAATTCCTGACGTTGTCAACATTTCCAAACTGGAAGCAGACTTCTTTCATTGTTCAAGAGACCATATCTCTTTTTGTAAGTTTTCAATGGGACGACCCTCCTTCTGCCTACCTCCTCCGAAGCACACTGAGGCAAAAAGGAAAGAAGGGTGACTTTGTGATCTTCGGGCTGGGTTGATAAGAGAGAAAGATGCTGTAGGGTGGAGGGTGGTAGAAGGAGAGCCTGGTGCGGGGGAGGGGAGGGTGGTAATCACTGGTCCTGACACAGAGAGCAAGGAGGGAGGGGAAGTGGACTGTCTAAAGGAGGAAACTGTGCTCCTATGCACCTACATTCTGCCTGTGAACTGGTTGATCGAGATAGCGCCATGAGGGAGAGAAGGATTACACTCCCAGGAATGTGACTTCCGGCATTTTCGTGAGCAGACGTCAGAACATCTTGTTTAGTTCAGCTGAGGACACGCAATGTCCACTAAACACTGGAAAAATCTTCCATTTTTGAAGAAGCTGGAAATTATCTGCAGAGTTGAAAATGGAGAGAAAAAGTCAGTTGTTGCGGAAGAATTTAAAATTCCCCGAAGCACTACCAGTATGTTGCTGAAAAACAAGGCAGAAATCAAGGAAAAGGCCAGCAAACGTCCCAGCGCTGATGCTTGTCATCTACACACGCTGGTTCACGACGATGTAGAAAAGACACTTCACAAAACATTCCTTGATGTCTGAGCTTGAAACATTCCCGTGTCCAGGCCCATCTTGATACAGAAAGTAAAGTAATTTGCTTCACTCTTGGGAAAGAAAGACTTCAGTGATGGGTCTGGATGGCTACAGCAATTTAAAGATCACTATGGCATCGTCGGCAAAACAGTTGTCGGCAAAAGTGGTGCAGTACATGTGAAAAGAATAAATCTCTGGTTGGAACAAAATTGGGAAGACATCTAGTCCAAGTACAAGCCATGCAACATATTCATTGCAGATGAGATGGGCTTGTTCTGGCAGCTGCTTCCAAACAAGACTCTCTCCTTTTGTAACGAGAAGTGTTATGGAGGGAAGCACAGCAAAGTTCAAGTGACTGTGTTGTTAGCTACAAACTCAGATGGCTCCAATAAGTTTCAACAGCTAGTAATTGGGAAAAGCAAAATTCCAAGATGTTTTAAAAGATGTTTGATGCTTCCCGTGAATTATACTTTCAACAAGAAGTCCTGGATACCGTGTGATCTATTTTCGAAATAGCTGTTTGACTGGAACGAAGATTTAGTGAAGAAAGACAGTAAAGTGTGCTTACTCTTAGATAACTGTTTGGCCCACCACTGCGCTTTAAACTTTAGCAATTTAGAGTTGTGGTTTTTGCCCGCAGACACAACATCTGTATTTCAGCCGCTGGATCAAGGTGCAATTCGAGCATTTAAGGTCGGGTATCGGAGACGTCTTGTTGAACAGCTGCTTCTGAATTTGCGCTTGGGGATGGAACTTAAAATAGACCTGCTTGTTGCTCTTAAAATGATAAGAAGTGCATGGGATGATGTGCCAAAAGATGCAATTTTTCACTGCTTTTATCATGCAGGGTTTGTTTTTGATAAAAGTGAAACAGTAGAAACTGAACAAGATGAATTTGACTTTTGACGGGCTACGGCAATACTTATGCCTTACAAAAGTTGTTCCGGAAGGTTTGCAATTTGAAGAATTTGTTGATGCTGACAACAAGGGTGAGATAGCACCGGAAAAAACAAATGCAGATATAGTGTCCAAAGTTACGAGATTAACAGCTGGGGCTGCCAGCAGCGATGATGATGATGAAGAGGTCAAAACCTCTTCCAACCATAGCGGAGGCTCTTTCAGCGGCTACGGTACTCCGACAGTATTGTGGAACAATTGAGGGTGCCGGATACACTTTGATTGACAAAATCAAACAGGTTGAAAACAGCATTTTGACAAATGCAATAACTTTAAAGAAGCAGAAAAAGATGACTGATTATTTTATGCCCTAAAGCATCGATTCTGGTAGACTTCTTTTTCTGTCACATTGCTGTGTATCCTGTCTTTAATTTGATCATGTAATTCTATTCGCAATTTATAACACAAGAGTAAATAATCTTAGTTTTTGTGTGTTCACCTATTGTATACACCAGAACACCACTGAGAGTGGTAGGGTGGTAAAACCCATATATCGAATTATTGTGTATATCGAACTATCGAGTTCTTCCCTTCGAATTCGATATAAACAGGTTCAACTGTATATCGGAATGACAAAGTGATCCTTGGATACTAGATGTAAAGAACATGTGTGAAGTGTCTACCAGGACACGCAGAACACAGCCCTCGCCAGAGAAGTCATGCATTGCTTGGCCACACCTGTATGGGATAGTATTAGGAGAATTGCCCCTTGAATGAACTTTAAAGAGACTGCCATCAGGGAAATATCTGAAATGCTTTCCAGCAAACTACCATGCAATGACATGGTCTCTATTGAACTACCAATGGTTTGGCATGCGTTATTACAAGATAGAAACACATTGCAGCACACTGTATAATTGTGTGATAAAAACTCACATAATAATTCTCATGATGTCATCTACATTATTTTCAAAAAATCATCTTTGTTTCTTACGTGTTCTAATTCCCTGCATTTTATGTCTACCATTGCCTTGAAAAAGCCTCCCAGTGGAGAGTGACAGCTTGGGAAATATTTATTAATATTACACCATGAAAATAAATGGATTTACTACGCTTAGAGCATTTCTTGGGTCATTCTAATTCATATTGTAAACTGTGTGAATAATCATATAATGTTTTTATATATTTAAATTTTTAGAATACAAAAATTAGAACTCTTATATTAATGTCACATGTATACAAAAAGCTTTCAATTTTTATTAGTACACTTAAACTGTTGCAAAATTTCTTTCTTTAGGAAAAAATAATTTCATGTGGTAAAGCACAATTTTTGAAAAAAATTGAACCATTGGATACACTGCCGTGATAAAGATACCATGTTTTGCATATTGGGCAGTACTGCTGATATACACTATGATGTAAAAAAGCAAGTCCCATCAAAACAAGTGCTAAATATGCGTGAGTTTTTCAGAGATATTGATCTGCTGATTGCATGTCCTAAAACAACTGAAACATTTTGTTCTCATTGTCCCCATGATCATTTTCTAGCTTCTTGCTATTCATCCTGCAAGAATATCATTTATATATATTTTTTTATATAAATGACTGTTTATGGCATTGATGATGGAGAACTAAAATATTCTATAATTTCTGGTTTTATGTTTCCTTCTTCCTTTGCTTGTTTTTCAGAAGGAATTCTGTGCCACACAAAGCTGCATGGATATGATTTAAATACACACCCAAAACAGATAAAAACAAAGGTGCAAAAATCAAAAGAGGTGAAAATTAAATCATTGAATCACACCTGTGTGAATCTATGTTATTACACTGTTCTCACCAATGAACAGGACACTTTTTCTACCTGACTGTCAAAATACTTTACCATGATGTGAAAACACACACACACACACATTCTACTACCAAGCTATGCTTGTTTGATCTTGTCATAAAATTTTTCAACTAATCATTTCTGTTGTTGCTTCCTATCATGTGGCTTCACAGCAGGAATACAACAACATTTGTACCTAATCATTGTTTTCGCAGCATAAATTTTTGTCTATTCCCCTTTCTGCATACTTTTCACAGTATGTACATGTTTCTTCCTTTTCTTCCTTTTCAGCATATCTTTAAAAAAAAAAAAAAAAAACGACATGCTTACTTTATCACTACAATGAAATTTTCTTAATACGATTTTCAAGGGACTGACGTAAATTAGCTTCTTAAACGGGAAAGTGTCTTAGCTGGAAATAGAAAATAAATAAAATCTATGCTACGTACCTTTGTATATGTATGCTGCATATTCACGAAACTGTTGGAGAACACCAAAAATAATGGTATTAAAAAAAAACACCAAAAAAAATAACCACAATTTACTGTAGTCAAACTGTATTGCCGCACAACATTAATAAAAAAAATACATAAAAACATCACATAGATTACAAAAATTATTTTGTTCTTGTACAGTATTTATAAACTGTAATTCACTTTTTTTATAGTTTCTTAAAATAATTCTCAATCTTATTTTGTTTCATTTTAAAAGTGGAATTCAGAATTATCGTTTCTAGCTGATTAATTTTACTGATGGTGTCGTTAGAAACTCCAATCATGCTGGACACAAATTTTTTACTTCAGTGAGTGAATTTAATGCTCTGGCTGGCGTTCGAGGTGGCACAGGCTCTTCTTCTTCTGCTTTCTCACTCTCCTCATTTGTAGTAGTACTCGCAGCATTATCTTCTACAATTTCATGTACTTTTCGAATCTCACAAGTTGTGATACCATCATCGACAGACATGTATCCAGGAAAATTCACAAAAATGGGATTCTCTTCGACTTTTCATCATGTTGCAGTGCCGGTTCATTTTGTGGCCATTTGATGCCTGCTTTAATGAAGCAGTCCTTAATTACCTCGGAGGGGACTGCACCCCACATGGGAGCGACGTAATGAATTGAGTCGAGAACGTTTACAGAAGGTGAAGGATCAGCTTGTTCCATGGTACATAAGTACCTGTGGACCAGCGCCTCTTGCGATCATGATGTTTCACTAATTTTATTATCCCCTGGTCCATAGGCTACAGTGTACTTGTGGCGTTTGGAGGTAGAAAAATGATTTTCACATTAGTCAATTCGATATTTTTTGGATGCGCTGGACAGTTATCAATGAAAATAAGAGTTTTTCGATTCTTGCGACGAAATATCACATCGAGCTGTTTGGCTCATAAAACAAATTGTTCAACAGTCATCCAGGCTCGACATTGTGCAATGTAAACATTTTTGAAGCATCGCAGTGACTTTATCTTTCCTATGACCACTAATTTAATTTTCTCCAATCTGTCTGCATTGGCACATGCTAATACAGAAAGTCGCTCCTTACTTTGTTTTTCACCAAGGCATTTGTCATTTTTATAAACAAGCGACTTATCTGGCATCAGTTTAAAATAAAGACCAAACTCATCAGCATTGGAAACATCACGCGGAAAGAAATCTTTCAGTAACTGCGATAAAACAGTTTCTTTCCATGTTTCAGCATCTAGTTCATTTACAAACTCCACTTCTCCACTGATTTGGTGATAAACAATGCCATATATAGCTTTAAGCTGGTCAATCCACCACTCGATCCAGTAAAATCACTAATGTGGAGTTCCTTTGAAATTTCGTGTGCCTTTTCCATCAGCAATGTCACTTTCAATGGCAAATTTAAGCTATGAGCTTGGAGGAACCATTGTAGTAAAACCTTTTTCAATTCTTCGAACTTTGTGGTGTTTATTTTTTTCTGTTTGATATTCCCCCTTGCATAGCCTTATCTTCTATCTCCTTCCTATTGTTTAAAATTGTTTGTAACGTTGAACTAGGAATGTCCAGATCCTCCGTGATTTATTTTTGATTTTTAATTCAGAGGTTTCATCGTAAGTTTTTAAAAATGTTAATTTTTCATTAATTGATAATGATTTTTTTTATCCCACTCATCATACAATCCAAAGTTATACAGTATTCACTTTGTATGTATTACAGTACACATTTAAAAACAGAAGTTAAAAAAAACTACAGTAGCAATACACAACCACAAAATTCACTATTTTCACTAAATGGCCTTCCTACTTGAACAATGGCACCTCACTACTGTGCTGTGGCCTTCACACAACTGCGAAAGTTGGGGAAGGGGTAGAGGGACATTGACAAAAATGCCATTTCAGTGCTTAAGATTTCTATGCTTTTTCTCCATCAAGGCCACGGAAAAAAAAGACACTTATGCTCAGGAAAGCCACACCCGAGGCTTGAAAGTCACAAGCTGAACCCACAGCAAGCCTGTTTAGCTAGCAGCAAGGAATAGGGGAGTTATCTGTCTAATCCAGTGACTCATGTAACACGCGACTGACACATTTTTTGCATAGTATTACTATTCACCCGAATTCAAATGAATGTAATGCTACAAAACTAAGCGCTTATTAAGCGGGATTCGGAGCATATTAAATAGGGTATATTTGTACTTATTTGCCTCTCAATTCTAGGGACTGTGTGAAAAATGTGTATTAAGTGGGAAATTGTATTAACCATGAGCTTATTACGTGGATTTCACTGTATATTGATTGTCAACCTATGGGCATCCTATCTTTGGACACCTACTGGTCTAATTTGAAAAATTCCTTTTGCATCTGGAAGCCTGAAATGTGAGAACAATGATCCTTGCCTTTTGGTATGTTTCTGCAGCACAACTTTGCTGTGATGGGGTGTAAATACAGATGCTATAGAATTAAAAATATATTTCATTCCATATCATTGCTCCTGAAAATCTAAATGAAACAATTATTTTTTCTTTGGATACCTTTTACAGTAAAGACCATTTTGCATACAATTTCTTTTTCAAATAATCAGCAGTTTTAATACATACATACATATCATTAAGCTGTTCTCTGAGATTCAGAGGTTAGCTCCTCAAAGAAGCTTACTTGACTGTTGTTGTATCAAACGTTTCCATTTACAACAATCTCAATACACAGCTCAAGCTTCATTGACATCCATCACATGTTGCACACAAGACCTTTTGCACTTCATACACATAATCTTTTTCTTAAGCAGACATTCCTGAATCTGGTCCTCCCACGATTTCCTTGGCCTTCCTCTACCTTTCTTTCCTACCACTTGGGCTGAAAAAAAGTCTCTTAGTAAGCATCTCATCACTCATTCTTTCAACATGGCCAAACCATCTAAGAATATTAGTCTCCACCTTACTAACAGCATTATGCCTCACATTACGCATTTGCAACACATCTTTGTTCCTCACATGATAAGTGCATGTCTTGCAACAAACCCCCTAAGTAATGCATCTCCTCAGCACACAAATGACTCCTATGTCTTTTCTGCAGTACCCGGGTTTTACTGCCGTACATCAGAGTAGCAGGGCTGCCAGCCATCACACCCAAGAAAATAGTTGCTTTAGTAGCCACTAATGCCAAAAATAGTAGCATAAATAGTAGCCACTAATGGTAAAAATAGTAGCCGAAATAGTAGCCTTAACAACTTATGTTAATGACTAAAATAGTTGCCCAAAAAAGTGTACAGGGATCATAGCATACTTCTGGAAAATTTTAGGTAAGAATTTTAGGAATTTTAGGAATTTTTAGAAAAATTTTAGGAATTTTAGGAATTTTTAGAAAAATTTTAGGAAAATTTTAGGAGTGTATTTCAATAAAAACTAGATGTATATTTGTATACATCTAGTAAAACAACTTTGTATACATTGTAAAGAGTTTGCTTCACACCCTTCAACCATATATACTGATAGACTGCGCATGACATCAAAATTTCTGGCTCCAACATAAAATCACATGACAACAGTCAAAAAGATGGGTTACACCTGCTGTGCTTATGGTTGCTCTGACCGATATAGTAAAGAAAGTTCTATGATTTTTCATGGGTAAGAAACGAATTAAATACCTAAGTCAATAAAGTTCAATTACTTAACCAGAAACTTGCAGCTATTGATATAAAAATATAGTAACTTAAGAAAAAAAAAATGGAATGCATGTTCCAAATTCTTCGCAAATGTTCATCACATTATAAATCACAAAATGTAAACAACACGATCATGCATGTATATAGCTCATAAGTAAACTTACCTGAAGAGTTTTCATTATATATGAGGTGCATTCACATAATACACCGAAAACACTGAAGTTCTGCAGCGTAAATTAGTAATCATAACAGCATTTGTACACGAAATTTGGAGTCTGATGATGACGTGCCCAATGTTTGAGCCATGGCGGCTTTGATGCAGCTATTGCCAATGCGCAGTACATTAGTATATACGGTCGAAGTTCACACCCAAATTTTTTGCATAACATCTAATGTCTAAAGTTTAAGTATGATTTACTTCTAATGTTCAGTTCTTATCTTTTCACGTGTTATTATCATATTCAAGTATATTTACCACATTCAAGTTTCACTTTGAACATTAATATGCTGTTGAACCAGAAGCAATTCACGATTTTCACAGTAAAGTTTTAAGGTTTCACATTAAACTATAATATCCTAAAAAGGTAATTGAAAACCAAGAACTATGTACAATTGTTCACTGAATTACTTTTTCATATTATTGTTTTAACCTTTTCCTGATTAGCCTATCTTTTTCTGCTTCCACCACAACTAATTTACTTTCAGTTTTCTTTATTTCAGCTGAACCTTGTATGATCAAGTTAGAGGCAACTGCTATTTCAACAGTATTTTGTTTTTCTACAGCTTTTCTCATTCTTTCTGTTCCCTCTTGAATTACTGCTAGGGAGGCTTCTTTATCTTTTTTAAGTCTATTTATTTCTGCATCATTTTCTTTTATTTTGTCATCAAACTCAGCTTTTCTTTTTTTCTCTAGCTGCTTTTCCTTATTTTCCCTCTCTTTCTGCTTCCTTTCTTTTACCTTTTTTGATTCTTCTTCCTTCAGCTTATCAACATACTCTTTATAAAATTTATGTGAATCACGAACACTATTTAACAAATTTCTTGTTATGGGAACTTTACTTACACATCCATAGTGTTTAATGGCCCCTTTAACTATTCTTAATGATGTTATAGTTGAGTCTTTTAAGTTAGCCTTGTCCTTCCTTAACAGAGCAGTGTTAACCGAAAATCCCCTTTCTGCATCATCATTACCATGAGGTAAAACTAAAATTGACTTTATGAGTTTAGCAAGATTTGAGTATTTTTCTTTTCCGCTAGAGTCTTTAATACTAAATATATTACGCCAGTAATGATCAATCCGCACTGGAATATGCCCTTCCTCTGAAAATTTCACTAGTTCATCTAGAGTTGGCTTATCGCAACTTAAAAGTTTCCACTCTTCTCTTACTCTACCAATTTGTTCCTCAGAAAGATGCAAAACACTTGAAATTCTGGTTATTTCCGAAAGTCCTTCAGTGACTGAAAGTTGAGTTGACTCTTTCTTTGGTTCTTTTACCTTTAAAACTTCTATGTCTCTTAGCTTTTGATTGCAGAATGGCAAATTTGACTTTAAATATTTTGTGGTTGCAATTAGTGATGATCTTACATCTAAGAGAAATAATTTCTGCCTGGTCTCCTGAACATTCCTGAGGAGATTTTTTGTCTTCATACCAACTTCTAACTCCCCTAGTTTTTTCCATGAATTTTTGTTTTCAAAATCTACATTCTTTAGGTCTTCTCCAAATTTCCCTGCAATAACATCATCTTGGATAAACTGAGCCATAACATTCTTCATTAAAGTATTTAAATCAGAATATAACTGGTGTATTTTTGGTTTTTCACTCTGATAACATAATGAAAACTTTTCAAAATTTTGGTGTGAAAATGAAATTAATGCTAAATAGCAAGGAGTTAGCTCATTTTTCAGGAAACAGTGAATTCTTTTATACCTTGCCGAATTGCGTAGTTGTTTTTCAAATATTTTTTGAGATGGCAAGAAGTTTAAAAAATATTCTGTAATATTTAGCCATTGATCCAAGAGCCTCTGGGCTACAGAACCAACGGTTAACCATCTGTTGCTGACATGACGCAAAAGAAATTTGGCAGTGACCAATGTTATATCCTCGACAGATTTTTAATCCTCTCGTCTTGCAGCACTACTCTTTAAAAAGTAATGCATATCAGTAGCAAATTCGTCAAAATCTATATTTAAGCTTGTCAAAAAAATTTTAAATGCATTACTAACAACATGCAGGTTGCAAAAACCTAGTTCCAAAGATTTCTGGCCTGTTTCTTGTTTTACAACTTCATTGAATTTGCGTAAAAAGCACTTATTTACATTTGGGCTGTCCATGGATACACAAATAATTCTGTTCAACGAAATATTGAAGAATGATAACACATCAAGAATTTCTTTTAGCAAAATATCTGCTGTTGCATGACCCAGAAAAACGCTTGTTAGGTATCGGCAAGAAACTGAATTTATTTCTGAAGACCAGTACCTGAGATACACATCCAACTGCCGTTTCACTTGTGTATTTGTAGTTTCATCAAATGCTATAGTAACCTTTCCTGGGCTACTAGATGCAATGTCTTTTTTCAAATCCTCTTCAAAATATTTTGACAATCCATGTGATATCACATAAGCAACTTTTTTCTTTAAGTTGCATTTTGGCTGCAATAGCAGAATCAGGAAACATTTCTTTGAAAAGTTCTTTTTTTTTTTTTTGATTGGAGGTTTAACGACCACCGTGAGCAACTCAATGGGCTATTATAAGCAGTCGCCCGTCCCTAATTTAGGGTCACTGGCTCCAGGGAAGGGAGAGAGCCAGTGCCGTAAGACAAAACCAACATCCATGCCTGACCGGGATTCGAACCCGGACCCTTTCCTGACGAATGATCAGAGGCCAGCGCCTTAGACCACTGCGCCACCGGGGCGGCTTGAAAAGTTCAACTGTTTCAGTGCATGAAACAAAAGACATATTGTCCTTAGCAACTTTCATGGCCCATAATGCTTCGGCTTTAGCCAACTGTAAATCATGATTCAGTACTTCACTAATATTTGTTTTGGGCTGAAGATCCCGTCCTCTAAAGGCTTTCAGGATGGACTTATTTTGAAATTTACTTTGAAATTTCTGCAAATGTTTTTTTCCTTTATGATGCGCTTTTACTTGTGAAAAGCCACTATTAGAAATGTTGAAAATTTCTGAACACAATATACACTTAGCAGAAAATATTGTTTCAGTTGCAGAACACCATTCTTTCAACTTCACTCCGTCCAATTCTTTGGCGAGCCACGCATCTTGAAATTTCGTTTTGGATTTAGGCATCTTAAACACTTGTATTACTAACCAGAAAATGAAAGGGAAGTACAAAAACATGTTCCAATATTGCAAAACCAGACAACTTCCCGAAATTTGGCTGCGAGGATGTCAGAAGATAGAAAAAAAAAAAAAAGCAGGTCACCACTAGAGAACTGAACCTGCACACAGCACAGAGAACACCATAAAAGACGCAAAACCAGAAACTATCATATGCATCTCACGCAAGTTCAGTCAAAGCGAGTCGGAGCCAAGATATATTGCGCATCGAAGGTCGCTGTCGCCGACGCACGATCGAAGGTCAATGATCACGTGCTCTACTGCCTGTCACGATAACACTCAGCTACCATCCCATCGTCATTACCGGAGGTTACGGAAGGAGATCACATGTTTCCTCTTTGCTTCCACCCACCTGCGGTTTACAATAACAAAACATCAGCAGAAAGAGGAGGTTCCACAAGGCATGTACAAAAATAAAGTACGATCTTCTGCGTGCCACGGAGTTCGTCTGCAAAGCGCAAACCAGGGGTGAAAATGACCCCTCCCCTTTTCCCTTAGATCTCTTGTTACTCTCGAAAACTGTCTGAAGGCAAAAAAGTGGAGCGCCCGCCCCGAAGCAAGTGCATCTCGATGGCGTCATTTTCCCTCCCTTCAGCAGCACAGCATATAGGCTGTGTTTCTACAATAACAGGTCTTTTTACCTTACCGTAATGGTAAATTTATTGGCGTTAATAACGGTTGTGTTTTTAATAAATAAGCTTACGAAAATTTTAGGATGAATAGCAAATTTTAGGTATAATTTTAGGAATTTAAGGAGGGTCACAAAATATTAGGAATTTTAGGAATTTTAGGAGGAATGCGATCCCTGAGTGTATGAGTTTTAAAACGTAAGTGCTCCACACCAAAAAACATTTTTTTTTTGTTAATTTTTTTATTTATTTCAAACCATGGTGACAAAATCAGCACATGTTCACATTTTGGTGGGGAAAAAAATTATACACACACACACACATCCATACACTGCAAAAAGGGCATCTCAAGTTTTAATATAATGCTACTTAAGACACCCAGACCTATGAAGGTTATGGAAATTACACCCCCCCCACTTGCCCAAATATATTGAAATACACTGACGGAAAAAAATCCCAACACCACGAAAAAATAGTTGTAGAGTAATGAAATGGCGGCAATACATTTGTATAGGTAACATATTTATTCGATTAAGGTTTCAAGATCACAGCTTATTGTAAGCGCGAGAAGAGCCATTTTAAATGTGAAATGCTGGTACATTAATAACCGGTGTAACCGCCAGAATGTTGAATGCAAGCACGCAAACGTTCATGCATTGTGTCGTACAGGTGCTGGATGTCAGTTTGTGGGATGGAGTTCCATGCCTGTTGCACTTGGTCAGTCAATACAGGGATGGTTAATGCTGGTTGGGGGTGACGCTGGAGTTGTCGTCCAATGATGTCCCATACATGCACGATTGGTGAAAGATCTGGTGATCTAGCAGGCCGCGGCAACATGTAGACACTCTGTAGAACATGTTGGGTTACAACAGCGGTATGCGGGCAAGCGTTATCTTGTTGGAAAACACCCCCTGGAATGCTGTTCATGAATGGCAGCACAACAGGTTGAATCACCAGACCCACGTACGACTGTGCCGTCAGGGTGCATGGGATAACCACGAGAGTGCTCCTGCTGTCATAGGAAATTGCTCCCCAGACCATAACTCCTGGTGTAGGTCCAGTGTGTCTCGGTCGCAGACAAGTTGGTTGCAGGCGCTCAGGAAATTGCTCCCCAGACCATAACTCCTGGTGTAGGTCCAGTGTGTCTCGGTCGCAGACAAGTTGGTTGCAGGCGCTCACCTGGCCTCCTTTTAACCAACACACGGCCATCACTGGCATCCAGGCAGAACCGGCTTTCATCAGAAAACACAACAGATCTCCACTCCGTCCTCCAATGAGCTCTAGCTTGACACCACTGACGTCGCAAACGGCAGTGGTTTGGAGTAAGTGGAATGAATGCTACAGGGCGTCTGGCTCGGAGCTGCCCTTCAAGTAACCGATTTGTAACAGTTCGTTGTGTCACTGTGGTGGCAACTGCAGCTTGAATTGCTGCCGCATACACTGTACACGGCGGTCTTCCCTCTCAGTAGTGCCACGTGGCCGGCCGGAACCCGGTCTTCTTGAGGCAGTACCTTCCCTTGACCACTGCTGCCAACAATCATGCACAGTGGCTACATTCCTGCCAAGTCGTTCTGCAATATTGCGGAAAGAAAATCCACCTTCTCGTAGCCCTATTACACGACCTCATTCAAACTCCGTGAGCTGTTAATAATGGCTTCTTCGTCTTCTTAAAGGCATTCTTGACTAACATCAACACACTACGTTGAATCTCAACGATAACTAACGCTCATGAACGTTACAGCGCGTATTTACAGCAAACCTGCTTTGCATGTTCCGTTGGGCGCTACTAGCGCCACACGTATGCGCCGAGCGCGAAATTTGCATAGACGTCATCTTACAGATGTACTCTCCCCGCCTACCAACTGTCGTTTATCTAAAACAACCCCTTCTTGGTGTTGGGATTTTTTTTTCCGTCAGTGTATATATCAAAAACTACTTAAATAAACTAACCTGATACAAACTTTGGAATTACAAAACACTTCTTTCTTTGTCATTGTTCTGGAGGTCAGATGTTGTCATCTGTATCAAGCCAGTACAGAGAGCTTTCTTCTGCGTTGTGGTTGGTAAAAAAATATAAGATTTTCCAAGTGGGCTTCATACACGGTGTTGAAAAAATTGTTGTGTATTTCTTCTTTCAAAGGCCATAGTTGTGGTCATTCAGTGTTATGATGATCACTTGTCTTGTTCTGTACACATAATAATCGTAGTTATCTGATATGAGGTATATCAAGAATCTCATTCGAATAGATGAACATTTGGAAATATTTCAAACTTGTCTTTTGTATAGCTATGGCAATAAATATCAAATACTGTGAATGTGTTTAGTATGGAACAAAAACACGAAGACTAGAACTAAAAAAAAATGAAAACTTGCAGTTTATTATCATCAGGAATGGAATGGGTATAGTGTAATCTCCCTCTTCAATAATGGAAACTCTTTAACTCATAAGTAATAATAATAATGGTGCTTAACATGATTTTGAATTATGTTGTAAAAAAGTACATTTTATTTTGATTCCCATATTTGAAAGGTAAACGTGAAAAACCTGTCTGAAACGTCTTCATTTCATTAGGGCATGGACAACTGTCTCACAATTCAAGTTCAAGTCTGTGTAGGTCAGGTATAATTGATATGAAGCATTACACTGATATACACCTGCCTTGATAATGTTACAGTCATTCTTCACAGTGTCCTTGATGCTTTTGAGACAAATATAAAGAAATTACTTTACCCTTTAAAATTATTCCAACTCATAATTACAGAAATAAGAAAACAAAAAACTTTACTTTCTTCTAATTTGGGTTACTTTTATAACAGCAGACAGTTAGAATCCCTAGATGTTAACCATGATAGATTTTCAAAGCTCTAACAACAGTAAAACTAAGATTATCCTTACACCCACTAATAACAATAATAAAACCAAAGCTCAAATTTTTTGAAATGATTATAACTCTTCTGAAAATTGTCATGGAATATCAAAAACTTTTATATGAAGCCCCCCCCATCTCCAATATGTATAAACAAACTGTTTATCATTTAGCATTTGGACGGGGGGGGGGGTCCTCTTTAAAGTTTACATTATTCTTATACCATGGTAGCAATTCGGAAGAGTTATATGCAGTAATTATTTCAAAAAATTGAGTGTGAATTTATACCACTGTCATCAGTGCATATAAGGGTAGGCTTAACAAAAAAAACTTCATTAACCTAAGATGTATTCCTTTTTTGAGGTTATCTGCATAAATGCATCAATCAGGGAGGATTTTCTTTTATGAACTACCCTATTCATTTTAAATGCTTCCAGTTCATGTTGTCTTTCCTTTTGCCAGAGTTTCTCTGATCCTTCTAGAATGCGATGTGCAACTCGTATTGCAGGTTCCTTTTTTTTTTTTTAATGCTTGCTTTAGTCTCTCACTGGCTTCTTTAAGCACAGAGTTTGATGATTCTTGTACTTCTTTTTTATCTTGTTTTCCATGTTTTCTATAGTTTGCTTTCTGTTCTTCAAATCCTTTATTTAGCAATTCTTGTTTCAATCTCTCAGCACTTTCTTTCTCTGCTTTCAGTTGCTGTTCCTTTAATCTCTGCTCCTCTTCCAAATGGTTGCTATATGACCTATGTACATTAAGTGCTAATTTTATTAGTTCTTTGGTTATTAGCACCTTTGCAACTTGGTTGCCATACATTTTTAGTGCATCTCGAATTGTTAGTCTCTCATTCAACATCTTCTCAGACATAGATGCCTTCTCATCTGAAAGAACTCTTCCATGATACAGAAGAGCCTCTCTCTACATTGAAGTTGCCATGTGATAAAAAAAAAAGGCATGCTTTCACAACTTTAGCCAAAGATGGATATTTCCAGTCTCCTAATGTCTTTTGATACAATATGTCTCTCCAAAAATGATCAATCCTAGTTTCGCTGTTTGGAATAAATTCTTATACATACAAGTACATCTATACCTAGACCCACGTGATTAGAGGAACAACCTACTCAAATGACAAAAAGCACTGCCTCGTAATTTTTAACAGATACGCAGAAATGTCTCACCAGGTGTTTTTTCGATTACCACTTAATTTTTTCGTTATGAACAATTCCTAATTTATATTAAACAGTTTGTAGATAATGTAAAGTGAGTTTAAATGTCTGTTGGTGAAAACATACATTTTCCGTGTCATTCGGAAAATAAAGCTGTAAAAACAATCACGTATCGTTCGTGAAATTCTAGGTACAAAATTTTCGACTTGAAATTGATACATTTAACTGCAAATAAACTTCAGTAAGTACAGAAAACAACAGTCTTTAATATGGCGAAGGCAAGATATGTGCTCGCTCCTGGCACTGCCATATTCCAAACAGAAAAACAGGACACTTTTTTGGCGGAATATCTTGATTTGAGTAGGCCGTTCCTTTAATCACATATGGGTCTAGTCTATACTTGCCATTGACTTTCCTCCATCATATTTGCAATAAAGCAGAAAGCAATAAAATGAATAAGATATATCGCTAACGATTCACATGGTTCATACACTTTTTCAATGACAAAATTCCAGGACTTTTCCAGGACATACGATCCAAATGCTCTTACTTAAAATATAGTGAAACCATACGTCTGTTCAATTTGTAACCTACAACAAACAACTTCCTACACGCTTGGGCAAACTTAATGCAAAATGTTAAAAATGATGTCTGCTGCAGCTAATCAGAATCACAGATAAATACTGAAATACCAAAACTGTAACTGAAAATGTGACTAGGTTTAATATATACTAAACTTTTATATACAGTATACTACACTGATTTTGAGAAAACTTTCTTTTTCTACTTTGGCTTTAGTTCAATTATTGAAGCAAATTACAGAATAAAAAACCCCCATAAAAACTCAAAAATACATAGATATGTGACATTTCTTTTGAAATGCTTTCATATACCATGTAATCAATACATAAAATACTATTTGTATTTAATTATTTTGAAATAATGCTCACATTGGAAATTTAAGGGTAAGGAAAGGTGAAATATCTATAACTTTTTCAAAGGACCAAACGGATTGTTATTTCTTAAACACATAATCATGGGAGCAAGTATTTGTGTTACATTTTATTTATGGAAAGAATTTTCAACATAATATCAATGCTGTAGCTATGTTTTAAATTTTTACTTGCCAGCAAACAAAGTATGCACAAACATTTCCAACGTGAAATGAAAGAGAATAACGGGGAAAACCTTATGCCCAAGGGCATGTGCAATTATATTCATTAGCGATCATGGCAATTTAACTGGGCATGATTAAAAAACTAATTATAGAAGCTCAAAAAATACTAAGAAACAACTAGATTTAAGTTTCTGATATTAGAAAGCAATCTGATTTTATGGCAAATTTTTATATAAAGTATTCATTACAAAATTTCAGTAAAGGTAAAATACCCCCACCCCCTCCACCCCACAAAAAATCAGCTATTTACTTCCACGAGTGGGTAAAAAATATGTTACGAAAATTAACAAATGGCGCAAAAAACGCTTCCCATAGCAGAAGGAAGGTATTAGAGACAAAAAGATTTTTAAATCGATCAGTTAAAAGGAGAGATATAGAAGGAAACATGATTTAACTATGTGTTTCAGCATAAGAATTTTGCATAATTGGAAACAGGAGAAAAGCATTCTTCATAGCAAAAGCTATGTTAAGGAAAAATAACTTTTCAAATACGTCTGCCGGAAGCAGACATAGCAAGAAAAACGTTTTGACCTTTACAACCCCTAGGAGGAAAGTTGTACATTATTTGAAGAGGATCTTCTTATTGTAGCAAAAATCTTATTCACTCTCCATCTTTATTACAGCAAATGCCATACAGTAAAAAAAGAAATTTCTCAGTAGTGTTTCTACAGGCAGAGATAGCCTGCAAACAGAAGTACACAAACACCACCTAGCAGCAGAATTGTGAACCACAAAACTCCTCAAACACAAACCTAAAGTGTTCCATAAGGTACATGGTATCTGGTGTTAAAATAATTTTTTAAATCGCATGTTTAGAAGTACAGATATTAAGAAAAATAGATTAAATATTTGCGCCCCTAGCGGCGAAATTGTGCACTATTTTGTGAAGAAAATACAAATAAGGAGTTTTAATAGTTAGGTATCGGATCGAAAAAGAATATTTTTCAGTCGGGTTTTTAGTCTGCAGATATTGCTATAAACGGAAATATGAGCTTACGCCCTCTAGTGGCACACTTGTGCATTAAGAAATATTTAAATTTTTACGAGAAACATTTCGCACTGAAAATGTTCTCCGACAAAGAAAGAATTTTTTAAATCGGACTCCTAGAAACCGAGATACACTATATACATAAGATATATGTGTACACCCCTGGTGGGCCGCCCCGGTGGCGCAGTGGTCTAAGCGATGGCTTCTGATCATTCGTCTGGAAGGCGTCCGGGTTCGAATCCCGGTGAGGCATGGATGTTGTGTTTGTCTTACGGCACTGGCTCTCTCCCTTCCCTGGAACCAGTGACCCTACATTAGGGACGGGCGACTGCTTATAGCCCATTGAGTTGCTCACGGTGGTCGTTAAACCTCCAATCAAAAAAAAAAAAAAAAAACCTGGTGGAAAAATTGTGCACTATTTTAAGCAGGAAGTCTTCTCAAAAGCTTTCCGAGTTGAGCGGTATCGGTTCACGGAAGATTTTTTCAATCGAGTTTCCAGCTCAGATTTTGTTGCAAATACATCAGAAGCCAAAATAAACATTTATGCCCCCTGGTGGCCAAACCATTCTTTACCAAAAATGAGAATTTGTATGCAAAACATTTCAACCTTCAAGAGCTGTATCCGACTCAGAAAGAATTTTTCAAATCGGACTTTTAGAAGCGGAGATATTGGAAAAATCACAATTTACCTTTACGCCCCCAGCGGAAAATTTATGCATTATTTGAAAAAGGGACTGTAACTAAAATAGTCTTCGCTATAAATGTCATCAAAAGGAAAACTAATTTTTTCAATTGGATATTTAAAAGCAAATATATGAAATGAAATGCATTTAAAATTCAATACGATCTCCATTTGCACGCCCTCTAGCGGTGAAGTTGTGCATTGAAAAAAAAAAATAGAACTAACGGATCACCATTCTCAACTTTTAAGCTTCCCAATACAAAAAGAATTTTACAAATCGAACTAATAATTGTGGAGATATTGTCCCCCCGGAGGGACAGACAAAGTGACACACAAAAGATGCTAATAACGCAGCTTCAGTCCTCCTAAACAAGAAAACTGATAGCCCCCCCCCCCCCCCAAAAAAAAACAAACACACACACATTTTGCAGGGGGTGGGGAGGGAAATTTGTCAGAAATAAGTTACATCAGTAGAAAAATCCTCAACTACAAAACATTGTGCAGGGACAAAATGGCAGGAATGGATAAAATTCCAGGACATGTAGTAACAGAATTTTATGACATTTCCAGGACAAAATGGAATTCCAGGATGTGTATGAACCATGGATTCGACATATACATATCTATATCAAAGTTGATATTCACGTGTATCAATATTAAAACTGATGTTATACAAGCACATCGATATATGCAACACAAATTACGTTTTTTTTTAAATAGTAGCCTTACAATTAAAATAGTTAAAGTTTTTCTGAAAATAGTTGCTTTTGGCTGTTTTTGGTAAGAAATAGTAGCCAAGTCGCCTGTCATCAAAAATAGTTGCAATAGTCGCTTATTTAGTCGCCACTGGCAGCCCTGGAGTAGGTACAATTACAATTTCATACACAACTATTTGGGACTTCCTTGAGAACCCATCATTCCTGTGAAATCCTCCTAAGGCAGCTATGACTGTCAATGAAGAATTCATCCACCTACTAATTTCACCATTTAATTTGTTCTCTCTGTCAAACATACTTCCTAAATATATGAACTCCTTCACCTGGCCAATCTCTGTGCCATTAAGGCTTATCTTGCATTCAGTACGAACAGTTCCTCGCTCAAAAACCATAACTTTAGTTTTTCCCTTATTTATATTCAGTTTGAATTTCATACAAACTTTGTACATCCAGGACAACATACTCTGCAACTCACTTTTGCTCTCTGCCAACAGGACTGTGTCATCAGCATACAGCAATCTGCACACACAAATATTACCAGGACATAAACCAGTATTATCCATTTTGGCATCACGCATGCATTTAATGCTACAGGATGTAAATGCAGAGACCAACTTAGAAAATTTGGGGCCCTGGGCACAGCCAAATTTGTGGCCCCTTTTCTAAATGCCCTCGATTGCCCCTTACGGCATTGTTAATGTTGATTTGAAAGATATTTATTTTATAGTGAACACTATTTTAACAAATGCTTATCTGAAATTGTCGTAAACAAAATCAGCTAAGGCGTGGCCATTTGTGGGTGCCACCCCGCAGTAGTCTAAGCGATGGCTTCTGATCTTTCGCCCAATAGGGGTCAGGGTTCAGATTCTGGTGAGGCATGGAAGCTGTGTTTGTCTTACGGCACTGGCTCTCTCCCTTCCCTGGAACCAGTGGCCCTAAATAAGGGACGGGCGACTGCTTATAGCCCATTGAGTTGCTCACGGTGGTCGTTAAAATTCCAATAAAAAAAAAAAATGTGGGTTAGGTGCATTTGTATTTCTAGTGCTTTTAAAGTGTAGCAGATGGCTGGTTGAATTGTCAAAGCTGACATCAGCAATTCCGCATTCTGACGTCATATCTGCCAGTTAGAGTTAGCAGCATCTCCACATCAAAGTAGGATTTCAGAGGTGTCGTTCCAAGCAGTTGGATTACAGACATGAACACGTGATCACGTCAAGATCATGAATATCAGACTGGCTTTCCAAGGGTGGTTTTTTTAAATTATTTATCTCATTATTCATTTGTTTTTACTAAAGTAGTCTTACATTAAATGTTTTCAGAGTTGATATATTTACATCGTAATTTTTTTCATTAACGATGAATAATTGCTAAAAAAACCATGCACACAATTTGGGGCCCCCAAAAGGTTAGGCCCGGGCCCCGCGTGCCCTTGCAAAAATCAGCCCCTGTTATCTCTTCTTTTAAAAGTCAGATGAAAAAAAAATTGTTTTGTGCCCAATAAACTTGTGGTGAGGAATGTTTTGAATATAATTTCTAATTTTTTGTGATGCACAATTTGACCACAAGGGAGCCATAAGTGCATAATTCTGTCTCTGATATATTTGCAGTAGTATCTGCACTCATTAAAACTCAACTGAAAAAAAATCATTTAGATGCCGTTTATGACAGAAATAGGAAGTATGCATTCACACATAACAAATAAATGTAGGTTAAAAGTTTGTATGCTGTAGTTATGTAAAGAAAATTAAGAATCACAGAAGTACTCTCGGCATAACTTTGATCTTGATCACCTGTAAACAATTGGGTTGAGACTAGTTGCCAAATCTGGCATAAAACAATACATATTTATAATGTTTCAATAAAAAACAGTACATATATTCTGAAAAATAAAATAATGAAACTTGCATTTTAAATAATGATCAAAATAGGGTTCACTTAAATCTATCATTAAAAAAAATTGTTTTAAGTTTTCATCACAGCAATTATAATGAAAAAGTGCTAATAATTTAGAATACACCAAATTAAAAAAATTGTAAAACACTCAATCATGTAACCAGAAATAAGTGTAATTTAATTTTTTTCTAAAAAAAAGGAGGAGGAGGAAGAGAACTTTATTTTCAGAGACAACTTTGCTTACTTCCTTTTTTTTTAGCAATCCAATATTTATATACCACACATACAGCATAATATGTTTTAAAGAAATAGCAAGCTTGATTCTCATCAGATTTTTCAAGTGACTTCTAAAATATTTTTTTGATTTATGTGCTTTTTTTTTTTTAATAAAATATTTTTTGAATTCAGTTATATAATTATCAGGGTAAATAAATATGCAAAAATAATGCCTGATTCACTGGAATATCACATAAATATTCAGAAGGAATGGTATACCTTAATATTGCTTTTTAATGCATATTCTACTATAAATCACTGACTATTTGAATTGAACCAGCCTTAGAATTTTGGATAACCATAAATTTTAAATTGCAATATTATTCTCACATATTTTGGCATCCACATTTCCTTTATAATTCAGTTTAAAAACAGAATATCCTGTTATCTACTATGCTGTCAGTTTCATCAAACTGCTCACTTCAAAATTCAGGGTTAGCCACAAAAGGAACATTCAAGAATGCAAAATGACAGATTGAGCACATGCGCAGCTTAGCAAAAATGACCCTGATCGGAGAACCAGTTAAACCTGTATACACTCAGTAGACGTGGGCGCATACAGGATCAGCTGGTTATCTCCGATCAGGGTGTTTGGTAGAGGTGATGGGCAGTTGACATAAGCATCCCCCACACAAAGTGGAACAGAACCAAACCAAAAGCAGGCGATAAATAGAGGGGCAGCAGGGTTTCCCAATGGTGCACAGTGGTTCAGAAAGCCTTAAAAAACCTGGCCAAAACCTATAACTTTGAAACGACTTTGTTATTTATAACCCAATGTAGTTAGAAATGTTAGATATGAATAGAAATGAACTTAAGACAAGGTAATGCATTTAATTTATAATGATATTTAATTTACAATCATTATTAATAACTAACATGAAATTAAAGGACACAAGAAGATCGGAGGTGACCAACAGTAGATGCTTCATATCAGTTAAGGTATCTATTCTGCTTGTTCTTCGGCTATGTCACTCTTGGTACTGCCTGAAGAGTTTGTCTTGCCACTTGAGCCTCTTCTGATATCTGTCCTATTGGTAGTAATGCAGCTGAGATGATGGAAGAGCCATGTATTAATATTTTATAAACTGAGGCCACCATGTAAAACCAGGAGTAATGTTTTACATATAACTTTGCTGTGTCATGCGCATACTAGTCAAATGCCTCTATGTCCGCTTCCAACCCACAGGAAATGGTTTTTAAGATGACAGCACATCTTTCTATCAGTTCCTGGTTAACTCCAAATCTTTGAAATCTTTTCAGAATTTTCAAAAAATCTGCGAGCTGTGTTCCCATCATTACTAGCTCCACTACCACCAGGATGTGACTGCTCGACGATTAAACCGAGTTCTTTCTTCAAATTTTCCTGAATTTCTGTCTTTCTGATGGCCACTTTTTTTTTTTTTTCACTCTTCACCTGCCATTGTCATACCTCTAGTCTGTATGAAAGACGAATAAAAATTCTACAAATCTAATCTAGGCATGTAATGTTGACAATCCAAACTGAAATGTCCTAGGATCAACCTCCATGCCTTTCACCATAATGAATATAATATGTTTTTCTGCTTACCAGGTAATTATTTGGTAAGAGATAACAAAATACAAAACAAGTTGGTAAAATCATGCAATGCATTGATTATGATACGCTTTCCAACATACCAGAAATTGCGTGCAGACAAACCCTCCTCCCTACCCTGACTATTAATTCGTTCAGTATACCTCCGGAACAACATACTCAAGTTTTGTCATAATAGAAGCATTTTTAGTCAAATTATGAGGATACTGGCTGTGGAATAAATCTTGCTCTTGTGCCCTGACCTTTGACCACATTTCCATGATATTCAACAGAACCGGTTCAGTATACCTCCGGAACAACATGATAAAGTTTTGTCTTAATCGAAGCACTTTTATGTAAGTTATGTCGCATAAAGATGATGGAATGGATCCCGCTCCTATGTCCTGACCTTTGACCCCATTTCGCCCATTTTCAATAGGGTTCGTCCCCAGGTTTTCCCCTACCACATACTAAAATTTCATCGAAATCGAACCATTTTTACACAAGTTATCATGCAGACAGACAGACGGACAAAGCTTGAGCGTATACGCTTCTTTAACGCCTATTGGAAAGCGTAAATGACAAATAACATAATGAACTATTTTTTTAACTCTATTGTGCTCATATAGCATCTTTTATAAATGTACACTCCTTGCTTGAAACTAGTATTTTGTACAAACAGGCAAGTTTGAGCAAATTCTGCTTTTTGGCCCTTCAAAAGTGATGTTAGTTCTCCTACCATAACATAGCATTAGAACAGCAGTTGTCAGCAATCATTTTGTAGGTCACTGAAAACATTAAATTCTATTTCATGAACAGTAATACTAAATACCTGACTGATTATGCTGTTTGTCCAGTCACAAATTTATGAATTCACTTGAAATTCACTCAGTCCAGTTCTAAATGATCGATAATATTAACAATAAAACAAAAGACAATTGACAATGAAAGTGTAGGTATAAAAAGAAAATTAAAATATATCGTTGTTCAATTTTCACCAATTTGTGATGAACATACTTTAACGTGGCTACGATAGTGTAATTTGATTGACATTAAATGTCCGTCATTACTGTTTCACACGTTATGCAAGTTCAGCAATCGGGAGATTCTTAAATGATGTTAGCATAGTATTGGCGGTTGAAATCAAGAAATAATAAACTATATCTGTACTTACAATATTCGTAGTAGCTGTCGGGGCTTCATATGTACATTTTCAAAGAATGTGAACTTTTTTCAATTTTTTTCAGAACGTCTTCAAGAATGTAAACTTTTTTCAATTGTGAAGTTTTATTCTAAACTTCACAATTGAAAAAAGTTCACATTCTTTGAAGACGTACATATGAAGCCCCGACAGCCACTACGAATATTGTAAGTACAGATATAGTTCATTATTTCTTGATTTCAATTGCCAATACTATGCTAACATCATTTAACAATCTCCTGATTGCTGAACTTGCATAACGTGTGAAACAGTAATGACGGACATTTAATGTCAATCAAATTACACAAGAAATTTGAGGTTAGAGTTTTGAATATGATATCAGCAAGTGAATGAATGCAAACGCTTCATCACATGTGCCTAGATTTCACTGTCAACTACTTGCTTAACCACACTAACGAGGATGAGAAGTGGGGTTCTTTAGAGTTCAATGAATCTTCCTCACTACCATTGAGAGCTAACCAAATCGATTTTGGAAATTTCTAAAAAGGGGTTTTGCCCAGGTTTACAGAGTTTTGAACCAATGTGCAGTGTATTGCAATTGATGAACATGGGTAAACGTAGTGATCTGAGTGACTTTGATCATGGATGCATTGTCGGCACAAGACAGACAGGTCAGTCTATTACCCAAGTGGTAAGAACTCTAGTGTTCCAGAGGGCAATTGTATCAAGAGTGTACCATTGATACAACTGCCCTCTGAAACACAAATTACGCCCCGCCTGGTGCCGAGAATGCCAAAACTGGACCTCTGCACAGTTGCCCCATGTTATGTGGTCAGACGAATGCTATTTACAGCTGTACTGAGCTGACGGGAAGGTGCAGGTGTGCCGTCGACAACATGAGGCCATGGCCCCATCATGCCAGGTCACCTCCATTCAGAGTTGATTTTTTTTTTTTTTTTTTTTTTTTTTGTGGTGACTCTGTGATGGTTTGGAGAGCCTTCTCACGGGACACATTAGGTGCCTTAGTATGTCTGGAGAAGTCCTTAATCACTGAGCGCTACCATCGTCTACTGGCTGATCATCTACACACTTTCAAGGTCTTTGCGTATCCTGCACCCAATGGTCTGCTTCAATGGGACAACGCACTGAACTACCATTCTGCAACCACCCAGGCATGCCTCGAGGAATACTCTGAGGTTTTCATCATCCAGTTGCCCCCAGGGTTCCCGGATTTAAGCCTTGTGGAAGCGCTCTGGGATGCCGTGGAACAGTAAATGAAAGCGACGGATCTTTGACCAACGTCTCAGGCAGAGTTGTGTACAATGCTTCAACAGGAATGGCTGGCATTACCTCCAGAAACCTTCCAGTATCTATTGGAGTCAATGCACCAGCATGGACAGACTGATATTTGCGCTAGAAGAGGACCAAAATATTGGGTAGATATCTGTAATGTTTTGTCCATTGAGTGTATACATATTGGGTTGGAAAGAAAATAATGGCAAATGCAAGGCAATAGAAAAGTGCTAAGTACCATATCATCATCATCATCATCATCATCATTGTCAACCATTATCAGTCCATTGCTGGACGAAGGTCTCCCCAAGTTTCCTCCACAACGGTCTGTCTTGTGCCAGTCTCCTCCATGTCACTCCCGCATATTTACGAATTTCATCCACCCATCTCCCATGTGGTCTTTTTCTGGGTCTTTTCCTGTCCCTTGGAATCCAATCTAAAATTTCGGCTGTCCATCTATGGTCTGTCCTTCTGGCAGTATGTCCAGCCCATTGCCATTTCAGGGATTTAACTCTGATCATGATGTCTTCCACTCTCGTCATTTTTCGGATCCACGAGTTCCTCTTCTTATCTCTCCTGGTTATACCAAGCATGCACCTCTCCATGCTTCTTTGAGTTGTCTGCAGCCTTTGTATGTCTCTTTTAGTTAAGGTCCACGTCTCTGCACCATACGTAAGCACTGGAAGGATGCATTGATCAAACACTTTTCTTTTAAGACATAATGGCATATTGCTCCTGAAAATTATGCTGTTTCTTCCAAAAGCTCTCCAGGCAAGTTTTGTACGCCGATTAATTTCTTCATCAATGTGACCCTCACTTGATATCTGCTGTCCAAGATAAACATACGTATCTGTTATCTCCAGTTTTTCTCCATCAATCGATAAATCTTCATTTCTTGTAAAAGCATTGAACATCACTTTTGTCTTCTGAAAGTTCATTTTTAGTCCCACTTCTTTACTCTTGTCAGCAAGTTCCTGGATCATACTCTGCAGCTCTGATGGGGTAGTTGCAAAAATGACTACGTCATCAGCAAAACGAAGGTGGGTTAGATAATCTCCATTAATCTTTATCCCTTTGTTTTCCCAGTTCAGTGATTGAAAGACATTTTCCAATGTGGCATTAAAGAGCTTCGGAGATATGGTGTCACCTTGTCTCACTCCCTTTCCAATTTTTATGTGTGTTGTATTTTCAAACAGCCGAATCTTTGCACTTGCATTTTCATAGATGTTATTAATAATATTAATGTATGCATCTTCAATACCGCAGGATTTCAGAGCCGTGGTAACTGCTGATGGTTTCACCGAATCAAAGGCTTTTTCATAATCGATAAAAGCCATGCACAATGGAAGTTCATATTCCCTCGCTCTTTCAATTAGTTCTCTCAGTACGTGGATATGATCTATTGTGCTGTAGCCACTCCTGAATCCAGCTTGTTCTCTCGGTTGAGCCATGTCCAGTGTTACCTTCAAGCGGTGTGAAAGAACTTTAGTGAAGATTTTATAAACCACTGATAGGAGGCTGATAGGTCTGTAGTTCCTGAGATCCTCAATGTCACCTTTTTTATGTAGCAGGATCATTGTAGCATTGTTCCAATCCTCAGGAATCTTCCCTTCATTAAGGCATCGAGTGAAAATTTGGGCGAGTACTGTTTCAATTTCTCCACTTGCTTCTTGTATGATGTCTATAGTAATTCCATCTTCTCCTGGAGCTTTCCCCGCTTCATGTTCTTGATTGCATGAGCAACTTCTGCTGGGAGGACTGGAAGAACTCTGGTACCTTTCATGATGTCTGGAGTACATGTATCATCCCTTTCATATAATTTGGAGTAGAAATCTTTCACTCTTGTCAAAATTTCGCCTCTATTTCTTGTTATAGAACCATCTTCTTTTCTCAGAGCCATAATCTGTTTTCTTCCCTTACTGAGATGTCCCTTTGCTATCTTAAGGCTTTGGTTGTTTTCAATTGCTTTCCTCACTTGCTCACAGTTGAATTTCCTTACGTCTTCAGTGATACTTTTTCGTGTTGTCTTGCATAGCTCTATATATTCCACTTTGGAAGTCACATCTTCTTTAGTTGTCCTCATCTCTCTTCTTTTTTGCATCAACATTTTGGTTTTTCCTGATAATTTGTTCACATGCAACTTGTTCTTAGACCCAGCTAATTTTGTTGCTGTTTCCATTAGAGCTTTGGTTACTTTTCTGTTAACTTCCGAAATATCCACTTCTTCCGATGTTAGGCCTTCTAAAGCAGAGAATCTGTTCTTCAGTTCCAACTTGAAAGTATTATGGTGTTTTTTAAGGTTGGTTATGTCAATACATTTTGTTTGTCTTATGAGCTTGCCACGTTCCAGTTTAGTGTTGAGGTGCATCTTACATCTCACCAATCTATGGTCACTACCTGTGTTGAACTTGTTCAGCACACTGCAGTCTTCGATGACGAATTTTTTGTTACACATAATAAAATCAATTTCACTTGTCGTCCCAATTGGATGTCTCCATGTCCATTTCCTATGTGGCTTTTTCTTGAAAAAGGAGTTCAAGATGAAAAATCCTTCTGCCTCTGCAAACTCAACGAGAGTATTTCCACGCTGGTTTCTGTTGCCGTGACCGAATTTACCTACTGAAGTTTCATTCTGTTGCCGTTGCCCTATTTTTGCATTGAAATCTCCCATAATTATCATCAAGTGCTGCTTACCTTTATTATTTAGATGACGAATTTCCTCATAAAATTCTTCAATTTCTTCTTCAGGATGACTTGTGGTGGGTGCATAAGTTTGAATAATCTGAGCCTGGTATCTTCTCGATAGTTGGATAATGAGTCGTGCAGCTCTGTCAGAGGAACTTTCAACTTCTACCACTTTATCCTTCAGTTTCTTGTTTATTATAAATCCAACACCACTAGTTCTGCCAGTATCTGTCCCACGATAATAGAAGAGATGTCCACTTTTCAGTTCAATGAGATCTTCTCGTTTTCTCCTTACCTCACTTAGCCTGACGATGTCCCACTTGATCCTTTGTAGTTCCTCTTCCAATTCAAGAAGCCTTGAATCAGAAGATAGGGAGCGTCCGTTATAGGTAGCCAAGGTCAGCATCAAATGGCAGCCTAGTCCGGTCCTCCGGGGATTCTTAGCACCCTCTGCCTTCATGTCGCACTGGCCGCTGCCTTGGCCAGGTACATTCCAGCTGCCGTAGACTGAGGGCCAAGATTTAAGTTGTAGAGTCATTTTGGAAGTGTTTGGCCATAACTCACCACGCTGGCCAAGCGGGTTGGTGAGCAGCTTAAAAGTACCATATATACAAGTACAAATCAATCCAAAATATAGTTGCCATCATTTGCAATGACCTGCTAATATCGCCTAGGCAGCTGTTGGATACTGTCCATGTAGAATTGTGGCAGCTTGGACACAAAGAAGTGAGCAAATTCACTTTCGACATTGTCCCGATTGGTCAACCACTGTCCATCCAGGAAATGCTCCAATTTCTGGAAAAGGTGGTAGTCGCCTGCGGCAATGCCTGGGTAATAAGCTGGGTGCGAGAGCAGCTCCAAGCTCAGGTCCCTGATCTTGTGACAGGTCACACATGCTGTATGAGGTTTCACTCCATCTTGCTGTAGGAGGATGCCCTTGCAGTTCAGCAGTACTAGTCGTTTCGACATGAGCGATGCGTACAGATCATCAAGCTGATGGCAGTACACACTGGCAGTGATAGTGCTGCTGCCCAGCAGCAGCTTAAAAACAGGACACCCCACATATCCCACCAAACAGACAGCAAGACTTTACATGGGTGTAAACCGGCTTTGGGGGGGGGTCGGCAAGGGCTTCTGTTTTGGGTCCAACCACTGTTCTTGAGTGCTGACATTGTCATACAGGACCCATTTCTCATCATATGTCACAATGCAGTCCAAGAAAAGTTTAACTTTGTCACATGCAAGCAGAGAAATACATGTACTCATGCAATTTTTTTCTGCTCAACTGTCAGTTGATGGGGTACCCAAACTCCTCTTTTGTGCACCTTCCCAAGTTGATGTAAGTGCGTGATAATGCTTGTGTGGGTAGTCCCCTGTTGTTTGGCCAACTTCCGTGTGGTCACACATAGGTCGGTCTCCACTAAGGTCTTCAGTGTGTCCATGTCCACTATTGTGGGTTTTCTGGCTTTGGGATGGTCTGACGGGCCAAAATTTCCCTCTCGAAACTGTTCAAACAACGACAGCACTGGCGATGTGATATGGCATTGGGGTACACACTGGTAATGTTCCTTACAGCACTTGCAGGGGTGCTACTGAGATGAAACTCATACAGGATGCAATGGCAGATGTGCTCATTGTCCATTTCCATGTTGGCTGACATTTACACTTTTTGCCTTCTGATAGCTACCTGCCACTGACTTATGCCACCTACCTGCTGATGATGTCATGCCACTGTGCTACGTAACCTCAGTGGCCAATGTGCACCATGGCTGGGGCTTCAACTTTGGGTACCTCGTCATCAGACATTACTTTCTTTCCAACCCAATACAAATTCAGGTTATTGTCTTTAACCTGAACTTGTATTGGTGTGGTTATTTGTATATAAGGCTTAAAGTAGCAATATCAATCAACAATTCACTGCATCAGACAAATCCTATTCAAGAAAGTTCAAAGTAGGTTCTCCTTGGCTATGTAGCAAGTCCTCAAAAATTTCAGAAGTTTCTCAAAGGCATTCAAAATGTAGAGAATGGGCCAGATAAGTATGACCACCCCTGTTTCTGTGAGAGGACAATAGAGTGGGCAGAAAAACAGTTGGTTTTTTTTATTCGAAATAGCGATTCTTATAGCATGGAAAGGGTGCCCACTGGGATCAATAAAATTGGTGCAAAATATTTTCTCGATAATATCTTCTTCCCCCACATCGCACTTGAAGCTTCTAAATTTGGGTAAAATTTGGCACTTTTCACCTGCTATAGTAAAAACGTCATTTTCCGAGATCGCTATTCTAATAGTGAGGAAATGGTGCTCAGTGTGATCAATAAAAATGTTGTAAAATATTTTTTCGATTGGATAATATCTTCTGCTCCCACATCACACTTGAATTTTTGTAAATTTTGTTAAAAAGTGCCACTTTTTCATATGTTATAGAAATGATACAAATATGCAAAAAACATGGTCCAAACAGTGTTTATTGCTGTACTATATTGTACAAAATGCGAATATGTTTTGCATCCCTAACAGTATCTATGGTGACAAAAACTGGTAACTGTAAAAGTATACTTACACTTACAGATGACCAGCAGGAAGAGGCTTGAAATCCGCCTTATGGTCGAATTCAGGCATAACTGAATGTGACGAGAACATGATTCTAATGAATCCATCTCTATTTTGAGCTCCACAAACCTTGGCTGAAGCTTCTGTCACTAACTTCACATACCATTCAACTGCCTGTGTGCGACATGGGAAGTGAACGAAGTCCCAGTTCGGGTTGGTCTTATCACTCACAATGGAACAGAATACGTCAGTGGATACATCACACAGGATTGGAGGAGATATACTAAGACTAGAAAATAGTAAAATTATACTAGTGATCCAATTTATTGGCATAGGAGTATATACAGAAGCGTGTCCAATCTTTTGCACATCAACCAGATGGCTTTTTCAAGGAAGTTAGACAGAAACTGCAAACTGAATAATAGAACGCTTTAACAATTTGAATGCGGTGACTTGACAATTAACAGATATGATGTTATATTCATTTAAAGACACGAGGTATCACATTAGTTATGCACATGGTATCTTGGTAGGGAGAAGGCATTACTTGAAGAACTGGTTCCAAATTCGTGGCAACTCGAGTGAGACGCTATCATTGCAAGTATCACTGTTGGTGATGATCTCCAAGGTTTCCTGAATGGCTGTACATTTAGGGGTAGAGTAGGTAGCTAATTTCTTTATATCATCCCACATAGAAGTAGAGGACTTGAATTTCCCTTCTCTGAATAGCGCCGTGGCTACTTCACCATATTTTGCGTCCCTTTTATGCTCATTGACTCTGATTCCAAACGAACTCTTGGTCATTTCAATGTAGTATCATTTAGAGCTGTCCAGATATTGTAGGGAGATTGCATAAACACCTGCTTTGCTGGAAAGAGGTGTTTTTTCAGCATTTCTCTTTAGCATAGTATACAAAGATGCACGAGACCTTATGCCGACAATGTAGTTCATCTTCTTGAGGGTGTTCTCGAGTTTGTTTGCTAGTCACCAACAGTGATACTTGCAATGGTAGCGTCTCACTCAAGTTGCCACAAATTTTGAACCAGTTCTTCAAGTAATGCGTTCTTCCTACCAGGATACCGCGTGCACAACCAACGTGATACCTCATATCTTTAAATGAATATAATGTCGTATCTATTTATTGTCAAGTCAAGTCAAGTCACTGCATTCAGAGTCACTGTTCAGTTTACAGTTTCTGTCTAACTTCCTTGAAAACCCCATCTGGTTGATGTGCAAAAGCTTGGAAATGCTTATATATATATTCCTATGCCAATAAATCGGATCACTAGTATAGTTTTACTGTTTTCTACATAATTGGTGTACTGTCCCTTGTTATCAATATACTAAGACAAACATATAGTCTTAGTACTCTGTTCGCATAAGTCAGCCAGCATAAATGTGATAGTGGCCCAGGATCGCGCTTCGCCAGGTCATAGGAACAATTACCCAATCGGACTGCTCGAGATATTTCGGGGAAGTATTTTTGGTCCTTGCTCAAGTCACGTGCAACAATAGCTGGTAAGTCGCAGTCAATGATTTCAAAATCAGTCACAGGCAAGGTTTCACATGTAAGGAGCAACTTTCCAATGGTACCCAAATATGATCTTGGACTGGTGATTGGTCCATGCAGTGTTTCAAAAAGATGTCTCAGAGGTAGTTCATTAAAATGTAGAAGACATACCATCCACTGCAAGGGTCTTGCAAGCTTTAGTTCCAAGATCCGAATGACACCACCTTTCCAGCCAGTGTTAATGGGTGTGCCGTCACAGCCAATTATAAGAAGTTGACGAAGATCTCTCATGATCTCTTCGAAATGATCAGTAATGGTCTTGGAAATCTGTGAAATGGTACCACATGGTAGACTCAAGTGGGTAATATAGTCTGAGCCCGGTTCCTCAGTAAGGGATAAGTGTTCCTCCTTTGCTGTTCTGGTGTACCATTTAACATGTGCACACACAGTGCATCCACCAAACGCCCTCGCCGACAGCACCATGTGACAATGCAGAGGAGCATGCGTAAATGAAAACCCCTCCCCTTCGAGCAGGTTGATGCCGTATGGGCAGTTGGGCACGGGCAAAATCTTCAACCATTTCATCTTTTGTTTAGCAATAAACACTGTTTGGACAATATTTTTTTGCCTGTTTGAGTTATTTCTATAACATATGAAAAAGTGAACTTTTTAACAAACTGTAAAAAAATTCAAGGGCGATGCAGGGGCAGAAGATATTATTCATTCGAAAAATTATTTTACAGTACTTTTATCGATCAGACTGAGCACCATTTTGGCACTATTAGAATAGTGATCTCGGAAAAGAATGTTCTTACTACAACAGGTGAAAAGTGCCAAATTTTACCAAAATTTTGAAATTTGAAATGTGATGCAGGGGCAGAAGATATTATCCAATCGAGAAAATATTTTACACCATTTTTATTGATCCCAATGGGCACCCTTTCCATGTTATTAGAATAGCTATCTCGAAAGAAAAAATAGTTTTTTTGGCCCACCCTAGTGGAAATGCCCCACAGTATGTAGCAGGGATATCACTGAATTCAACAGAATATTAGGACATGAGCAAAGCATGTCAGTTTGTTAGTATGAAGCCTGTGCAATGGGGAAAAGGGAAGGACTTGGAAGTTTAAACACAATCGTTATCAGAAGAAAGAGAGAAGGGGCCAGCCAGCATCTCAGCAACCACAGGCACTGTTGGCTGTTCTGGGGCTGTGACAGTGAAGGTGTAGCAGGAATTGTCTGAAGTGGAACACATATCTGACCAACATGCTGAAGAGGGGAGACCACCACTGGTTGACAGCTGAGGTGGCATTTGCTGTCAAGAAGAACAAATGGCTCATGATCCATCAGTTAACAGCATGTTATAACCAGAGTTCAAAGAAAAAAATTCTGAGCACAAATCTAGAAGATGCTCTTCTAGATGGGCCTCAGGAGTAAATAGCCTTCCATGTGCCCATATTGATTGTCATCAATAGCTTTATCTGCAGTGGTCATGAAGATTTAGGACACTGGATGGCTGGAAAAGAGTCACCTGGCCCTATGACTCCAGGTTCCAGTTCTGACATGTTGATGGATGGGTCCATATTCAACTCCATGAAAGGTGAACATCTGCAACCAGACTGCACAGCTGAACAGAAACAGGTTGGATGTGATGGTATCATGCTATGGGGATTGTTCTCACAGACATCTCCCTCTCTCTCTCACTGGATCTTCATATTGCCACTGAACATACTCTCATTACTAAATTCTACCTAGGCATTGTATTGGACCAAGTGTTACCCAACACAATGACTGTGTATTCAGATGGCACTGGACTCTTTCAGCAAGACAACACCCTGTGTCACAAGGCCTGCAATGTGCAGGAAAGGTTTGAGGACCATGTCCAACCATTTCATGTGCTCCCCTGGCCACCAAATTCCCCTGACTTGAATCCATTGAATATCTGTGGGATGCAGCAGAACACAGTGTTAATCAGTCTATACCAATGCCTCACTTCATCACTCAGACTGAGGGACAATATTCTTCCCAGCTGGTGCAGAATGGCTAAGGGCACTTCTGCAGTGTAGTGGAGTTGATGCAATGTCAGGTGCAAGTGGTTATCATAGCAAAAGAAAGCCCATCAGTATTAGGTAAGTGGCCATTAAGTTATGGACTATGAATACAGCATATGTTTATCTGTTCATGTTATGTAGGCTGATCAGTAACTTCTGATGTCCTTTTGCAGTAGACTAGGAATATGTAAATTTGTGTCTCCCAATATCATTATGCACTCCTGACTAGAGGGTATTATTTGGCACAGGCACTTGAATAACAAGTTAGTAAAATCATGTGATGCATTGATTATCATATATTCATACAGCATTGCAAATGTCATCAAGCTGCTTAATTATTCACGTGCTATTTAGACATAATAAATTTTGAGGTTACTCACCTTTATTCCCTAAATCATTTAGGAGGTTTTCGCCTCTACACATTTCCAACACGTATTTTTCTTATGTATTTACATCGTGGTTCGAGGCCACAACAAAAAAAAAAAAATCATTTTTAACTCACACAAACATCACTCCCCCTCCCTCTTTTCGCTATGACCAAATTCAGATTCAAAATAATCCACCACAATTATACACAATTGAACTCCCTAAAACACTTTAATCTAATTAAAACATCAATCAATAAAAACCAATTTACACATTTCCTAAAACGTCAAAATTAAAAGCTGTAGCTCAAAATTATTTACAATTGCACATCAGTGCCAAATTAAAATAAACCCAAAAACCTGACACAACCACTATATCCAACGCTGACAGACCTCTCTCCCCTCAGAAACAAGCATAACAACCAAGCACTTTCAACCACCGCCCTGGCCATTTTCAAGGAGCGAACGCAACCGATGTACCACCCGTCACCATCCACGAAACGTAGCGAATGTTCCAGTGCCTGCGCGGCATCATCTCAGTTTTACGTTCTTCGTCATTCAGGCGCAGTGGCGCCATCTATCAGATGACCCAATATCCTTCTTTTTCTTTCGTATCTATAAAATAACTTGAGTAATGATTCAACATACTAGAAATCATTACTTAAGTTATCACTCAAGTTATGAGGATAATGGCTGTGGAATAAATCTTGGTCTTGTGCCCTTAACTTTACGAACATACGCACACAAAGCGTGACATAATGAGGCAGATGGGAATTGTGACCATCTGCTCGCAAGAGTGTGACGTCATAAAACTTTAATAGGATCCACACACAATGTGTGACGTAATGAGACAGATGGCGTGACCACACGCCAACATATCAAGCGTAAGATTGTGACATCATAAGATCGTCCCCAGGTGGTCCCCTACCACATAATAAAATTTCATCGAAATCGAACCATTTTTATGCACGTTATGACGCATAAAGGCAATGGAATGCATCCCGCTCCTATGTCCTGACCTTTGACCCCACTTTACCCATTTTCAATAGGGTTCATTCCCAGGTAGTCCCCTACAATATACTAAAATTTCATCGAAATCGAACCATATTTAAACAAGTTATGATGCATAAGGGCAATGGAATGGATCCCGCTCCTATGCCGTGACCTTTGACCCCACTTCACCCATTTTCAATAGGGGTCATTCCCAGGTAGTCCCCTACAATATGCTAAAATTGCATCGACATCAAACCATATTTACGCAAGTTATGACGCATAAGGGCAATGGAATGGATCTTGCTCCTATGCCGTGACCTTTGACCCCATTACGTCCATTTTCAATAGGGTTTGTCCCCAGGTGGTCCCCTACAGCATATTAAAATTTCATCGAAATCGAACCATTTTTACGTGAGTTATCGTACGGACAGACAAAGCTGGAGCATATACGCTTCTTCAACCTACGGTTGGAAAGCGTAAAAAAGGGCAACACATGGTAGACAACATATTCAGGTTCATGTGAAAATAACAACCCACGTGGAAACACAGTCTCGCTCGATGATACAAGTGATTGTTAGGTTTCTCTGGGTATAGTACACACCCGCAACAGAGATCCATAACGAACTACAAGGTCTATGGTCTTCAAGTCACGAGTGCATCAGAATAGTGTTCAAAATGAGCATAAGGGTGCAATGAACCAACAGATTAGAAATGCAGTGGCAGGCCTTCAACATTAACAACAGACAGTGATGTGGCATGTGTGGAGGACCTGGAGAAAGAAAACAGATGGGTGGCTTTGCATCAGGTTGCTGCTAACGTTTCTTTTGATTACTACATGTATCACCAAAGAAGACCATGTTTCCACATGGGTAATCATTTTCACTTGAATCTGTTCTTCAGCATATCACCTTTTCATTCAAATTCCTATGTCAAAGAATGGCCTTTAGTCAGGAAAGTATTATGAAATTAGGAGAGACTGATTTACATATGCCTAATCCACTGCCAAAGGTCATCAGAAGTTACTTATTGATCAGCCCTTGTATTTTCACTTAAAAATCTAAGAACTAAATATCTCCCAAAGAATCCTGCATTTTTTTTTACACAAACTGATACATGGCAATAAAATGCATATAAATTAAAATTATTACCATACTACTGAACAGTTGAAACATTCTGTAGTGTTACATTGAAGAACCAGTGGCTCACCAGGAACAAGAAGCTTCCCTAAGCCAGGAACATCTTCGTTGGTCTGAATCATATTTTCTGAAATTTAAAATTTACTAATGCTGAATCATATTTACAAGTGTAAAATTGCACATTGAAAAAATAATTGTAGAAGGAATAAAATATGAAATTTCTACAATTGTTCTATCACATACAGTATCAATCAGTTCTCTGATCTGACTTTTTTTTCTGTTTTGTCCCTCAAAATTTATTAAAACATCCTTCTGTTATACAGAATTAAAAAAAAACAACTTAAAATAAATACTCTAGATTCCCTCATCATGGGCAGTCCACTCCAGATATCATTTTTACAATACTTGTCTTTTTTCTACCATAAACTCAAAACTATCAGTAAATTTTTTAGAACAGGACTTGCAGAATAATAGTTCTTCAGGTTTATGATAGAAATTAATTGATTGATGTGTATGAGTTGTTTCATTTTCTCTCCAAAATAATTTTATTTTAGTTTGAAAATAAATGTAAGAAAATCTGTGGTTTACTAATGCATTAGTCTTCTTTTGTGCGTGTGTGTTAGCAAATTGCTTCATGGAAAAGTTGAAGAAAAAGTTATTGGAAAAAACTTATTTTTCTGCTTTAATGTAATATATATGGGTGACTTTTTTTCATTATACACAGCATGCAATGAAGTTCCTTGTTTTATTCTTGATAAGGAAATTCAATGCTCCAACTACTAAGATGATTTCTTGAACTTCATGTTACAAATATAGCAAGTTAATAAACATTTATTACCTTATTCATTAAGAGAATAAAATACACACTCAAATCTGTAAAAAGCTCACAAATGCAAATGAGCTGCTGGATTTCAGTCTTGCCATTCCTTTCTTATGCTGAAAAACAATTTAAAGACTGAACTCTACAAAGGAACTCAACTCTACAAAAAAATGTGGGAATAACAGAGCAGAACTTATAAAAATCATTGCAAAAAATAATTATTCCTTTTTACAAATTAATACATTATTTATAAAAAAAAAAAGTCAAAAACCTCTTAAAAAATAAAAAAAAGACCAAAGCTTACTAGGAAATTAATTATCAGAGAGGCATTTTTGAAAAGCTCCAAAAAATTACCAAAAAGTTCCATATTGGCCATAGATCTTACTATTAAAATGAAAAGATATCTTCTAGAAATTAAACAATGAGAAAAAAGAAATTATCCTGCAAGAAGTAATAGCATACAGTATACAATATGGATGTGCACTGGCATAATAAAATGGAGAGAGAGTGAGATACCTTCAGGTAAATTCCAAATAACAAATCAGCTGCTAAAATTTGATCCACTAAAAATTGGACTAGGTACATAAAAAATACCAGACATAAAATAAATTGGACATCAGTTAAAATTTTTATTTATCAGCAGTATTAAAATTTTATGTAGGTAGGCAAATGCCATACAAAGGAAGCTAGAGGGAGGTTTGAAATTTAGAAGGGAATGGGAAGCACCATCAACAATCACATGGGTTGAACCTTTCTTTGAGTTATAGTTCAGGACAGTTAAATGAATACCATATTTGAGATGAAGACAAGATAGGATTTGCTCTGATAACCTATCAAAAGTTTTTTTAATGTTTCTTTAAATAAAAATTACCCATAATTGTTTTTAAATTCCTGAATAATTAGTTCTGGTCAGGCTGGAACTATCATTAAAACCAATGTATAAAGTTTTCTTTGCATTGGCTGTTGAAGCTAGTAAAATTTCTGTCATCAGTAACTCTTGGTACCTACTACGTCAGTAATCCACATGATACACTGGCAAACCCTGTTTATACGTTTTTCAAGGGAACAAGTAAAATTAATGCATAAACTGAAAAAAAAATATATATATATATATATATACCAAACGAGCACATTTCTGTCCCTAGATGGCAGCACATTATTTTGTTGCAATGTATGGTATTGCCATAAGTGTTATTATACATATATTAGGTACTACATAGTTATTATTGTTATTATTTTTTTATTTTTTACGTTCAAGTGTACTAGTATTCAGTTATCCTTTGCTTACAGTTTTTTTTTTTAACTTTACTGATTTTAATCACACTGCATAATTGCATTTGCAAATACAGTTAGTACATATACTGTATATACATATTTTACAAAGCATTACTACTAATTCATTCACAACTGATATTTTTCACATAAGGAGAAATGATGTAGTATATAAAAAATATGTATACATTAACATGAAACTGAAGACACATTGTACTTGATCTCTTCATGTTTGTAAATTTTTGTCGTAAGAGTCAGAACTCGAATGTTTAATTTTTCAGCTAAAGCCATTTTCGCCAGTGTCTGAATTTCGTCGATGTTTTTCAAAATCTCCCTTTTGTCTTTTAAAGACAAAGCCTTATGAGATTGTGATGCCATCGCTCCAATGCAAGAAGGTCAATGCAAATGAAGTTTTCAAGGAAAGAGTCCAATATAACAATGTCAAGCAAAAGTAGGTGTCTACTGCAGAAGACAACTGAACTGACCAATGGTAGCCCAGAAGGAGTGCACATTCTGTAAAGTGAGTCATAGAGCAGGTGGAAGACAGAAAATAGAGGTATACAAAAGGCAGGGGGAGGGGGAATTTGTAGCGAAAGGGGAGGGAGTTTGGTAAATGGAATTTGCATAGCTTAAATTTGTAATTCACAACACGAGTTTAATATATAAATGAGAAGAAATCGCATTTGATTAATATACAATTGATAAAATTTAACATTAAGGACAATGCAGACTTTTGGACTGGCAATATTTTATATATAAATGAGAAAAGTATAAATAGGGTTCTACTGTATTTTGTTTTTATGTTACATGACAGAAAATCTACTCACCACCAATAATTATTTCATAAGAAATTTCAGTAATTGAATTGCTAACTGCAAAGGTGGCAAGCTTGACATGCAAAATTCAATTATTTGGAATGCATTGCATGGAATAACTGCTAGCAATTACTGAAAATGTTTATGAAATAATTGCTGTTGGTGAGTAGACTTTCTGTCATGTAACATAAAAACAACATACAGTAGAACCCCCATTTATACGTTTTTCACTTCTATGTTTTTCTCATATTTCACCAGAATATATTTTTTATTTAAATGTTACATATATACCATCTTGCCTGTTCACAATAAAGTCATTTACAGCAAAGAAACTCCCATTTCCCTTGATTTAGGAAGAAAACTGCATGATAGACTATTTGTCTATAAAACTAAGTCGAAATTCCCAGTTACCGATATAACGAAGAGTTGAAAATCCTTTATTTTGTCTAAAGAATGTTTTAATGTCTACATAATAGTACATGTGCATGTAAGTATTGTTATATACGTACTATGCAGTACTACTGCATTTAATCAATAGTTTTTCTTTTTGTATAATGAAGTTTGCATCAGGTATTTTCAGCTTCATTACAAATGGGCATGACTGTATATATAAAACTCATGTTTCAATGTCATAGCTGCCAACTTTTCAGATTAAGAAAACTAATTTTTAAATTACTGCATTTTCCCCAGATTGTGGAATACATTTCCTTTCCATAATTTTAATTATCATGAAACATCTAGTAAATAGTTTTCCAATAACCAAACTCTTTAAAAATTTAAAATTACTGCAAAATTGGTCTAATTTTTCTCAACAATATGTTATGACTACTGAATTTATTCATTGTTGGCAGATCAGTTTTATTCAGGTTCAAGTACCTATCTGTGCCTGATATATTAATACAGACAAGTGACGTGGACCAGGAACATCAAACAGAAGTCATTGTTTTTTCCACGTTTTTATAAGTGGGTCACGGAAAAATTCTCATCGGCCGCCACCAGAAAACGAACCCAGGGCCTTCCAGTTACACGCCAGACATACTTCCACTGCACCACAGAGGCCTCGAGATCCTGGTGGCGGCCGATGAGAATTTTTCTGTGACTCAATTATAAAAACGTGGAAAGAGCGATGACTTCTGTTTGATGCCTGATATATTATTGCACTGTAAAAAATTAAATATACACATTTTTTTAAATCCATGTAACAAAGGCAAAAATATAATTTGTAAGGATACCATTTCTTCAAGGAAAGTTGTTTTAATAAAACAGTGAAAAAAATAAAATTCAGATTCTTTACAAAAACTTAAAAGAAAGGAGATTAAAGAAGTGAATCAGAAAATTAGGTACTGAACATCAAATGTCATTTAAACAGCAGATTTCACAGCTGTGAAATGCAAGTACAGAAAATAAACAAATAAAAAATGAAAAAGAAAACGCACACAGCCCATGTAAGAAGTGCTACCATATGAGGTGTAAATGAACACAACTGATATAATAACATGGCCGTATGTTTCACTGCCAGTGGAAATAATAAAAAAATATTATTTGCATTCTGCCATGCCCTTTTCTTCAGGATCTTGACTCCTCTTTTTGCTATGGGAATTTTAGTAATTAATGACATTATGGCACCTCTAATTATCCTATCTTACATTAAAAGAGACAAATTTATGGATAGACAGAAAAACATATACAGACAACTGGACACTACATAATTGGAACTCAGTAAAAATAATCACCTGCCAATCTCACTTAATAAAGAGGAAGCTTAAAGAAGGCATGGAAATAGCAAGAAGGGAAAGTACCACACTAAATGTTAATTGCAGTTGGGCACTTCCAACTAATTGGTAACAACTACTCCAATGATGCAGCCCTTCCCGATGATAAACTAGGTTCTAGTTAAAAAATCTGACTATCAAATATAAAACAAATTTCCTCTGCAAAACACGTAATTTAATTTCTTTTAACGTAAGATGGCATTTAGTCAAGTTTTGGAAAACCATTTATAAAAAAGGTGATCAAAGCTGTTGAAGCAACACACAGAATCACAGATTACCCAGATTTTGAAGGGTAATATTTTGCCTTTTGTTGTGGGTTTCATGCACAAAATTCAAAATCTGCTGCAAAATTTACTCAAATTCAACTAAGTCTTTGTAGAAATGAGTAAATGGAGAGTTGTGCTGGTTCTTGAAAACACCACAGCTCCCTATTTCAAATATTTCTTACATTTTTTTTTTTTGTTCCCTGCCTGTTTTATCTGGTTTTTAGTTAATTGTTCTGTGCTAGTGGGCTTTGATTATTTGGTTTTAATTGTGTTTTTGTTTCTAAATTTTTAGCTTGCACTTTGTGATTTTGCTATATATATATATATCCCTCTAAATTTCCAATACCTGTAAATAAACCTGAATACATACTTATGCAAAGACTCAGGAGAGCCTGTCAACTCACATGCAACAGAATTAAGTCGCTGTTGGCAATCCTAGAACAGAAGGTGCATGTGCATAACATTCTACAACTTTAAATTCAATTTCAGCTTTAACTCCCTTGGAAGTTTCACATCTTAACATGCATTTTCCTAGTACTTCAATTTTAGAGCCATTATAATTACTCAGATTCGCTTTAGATTCAGATAAACAAACATACCTTAATTTCAATTGTTCAAACTTGTGTAATGGCAATACATTACACTAGGCTTCATATCCAACTTAACATAGAAATATTTGAACAAATTTATTTAAAATTTCTTGAACCAGTCTTTATTTTTCTTGGGGTTTTGACTATGTTCTTTAACAGCTCCTAAAATGCAGTCAGCATCTTCAACTGGACTACAGTCATTTCCAATGCTCTCCAATGTTTTACTCCATAAAGAACCCTTTTATTAAAACACATTTTAGCAAAATGATTTTTTTTTTTTGCATTTAAGCAGGTTTAGTTAAAACAGGACAGTTATTCATTTTGTGAAATGTACCACATTTATCACATTTAAAAAAAAACCAGCTTTCTTATTACTTATGATTCAGATCATATTTGCTTTCATGTTTATTCAATACCTTGTTCTATAGTCCCACTTGTGGATTTCTCTATTGTACCTGACATTTACCAGGCATTTACATTTAACCACATCAACTTTATTTTCTTCACTTAATGTTTTAAGTTGTAATTCAGCCAATCCTGATGCTTTACACATTTTCCTAAAGTTGGCTGACCTTTCCTTAATAACCAATCTTTTAATCCTTTATCAGAAATGCCACTGATAATTCTCTCTTATTAAGCTATCTCTTAGCTCTCCAAACTCACAAAAACTACTAAGATTTTTCAATTCAGTTAAAAAAAATAAGCAAATGACTCATTTATCTACTGTGTTCCTGAGAAAAATATGTGTCTATCAACGCTTTCATTTGATTGCACCCAGCAATAATTTCCAAATGCCTTAATTACTTTATTAATATTATTCTTATCATCATCACTTATATTTCTCTAATACTTCTCCCCAATAACATGCAAAAAGATTGCCCCTTTGGTTTCTGCTGGCTTAGTGTTTCCCTCAGTAGCTGACATATAAATATAATAAATTTCTTTTCCATTTTTCCCAATCTTCAATCAAATTGCCTTCAAAATTTAAAGGATTAGGTGGTTTTAAGCCACCCACAATAAGATTTACAGTATGTCAAAAGCTCAAAAATCAACCAATGTGTGTGTTCTGTTTTATTTCTTCAGTTTCAATTCTATTTATCTTAACAACTTACCAGCAGTGACATCTTAGACCATCACTGGAACTTACATTATATGAGTGATGATTGCAACTGTGCCATGTCTTAATTTTCTAATGTAGTACATACATCAGTACAGGAGAACAATGTACAATTTTAGAAGACTTCACTTTAATGGCTACTTTTCACCTCATACATCATTATTCCAATCTCATCCTGATCACCTGTTCCAATCCTGATATACTAGTATATACAGAGTAATTCAAAATGATTCATCTGATTTCAGAAGAGCATAATTCCATACCTATCAACCATGTATGGCTTGGGCATACACCAAATGAAAGAGGAAATATCTGAGTTTTAGTAGGTAACCATGAGAGGGCTCCACTGCCACTGTGAGGCCGCCTCATTCGCATTGTGCTGTTCACCATTTCCTCAGTGAAGTGCTCCCTTGCCATTGGATTGGTCGTAGTGGATCCATGACTTGGGCTCTACAGCTGGCCGCTTAGGTCAGAGGAACTTACGCCATGCAACTTCTTCTTTTTGGGGTATGTTAAGGATACTGTGTACATGCCACCATTGCCTACAACCCTGGATGAGCTCCAGGGTTGTAGGTAACCTTTCTAATCAACAGGTTCGCTCATTCCAGCATGTCCATTGTCACTGACTCCACTGCAGTAACAATGCTTGTTTTGAGCTCATCCAGGGTTGTAGGCAATAGTGGCATGTACACAGTATCCTTAACATACCCCCCAAAAGAAGAAGTTGCACAACATAAGTTCTGGTGACCTCCCAAAAGAAGAAGTTGCACAATGTAAATTCTGGTAACCTAAGTGGCCAGCTGTAGAGCACCAAGTCATGGGGTTCACTATGACCAATCCAATGGCAAGGGAGCACTTTATTGAGGAAACGGTGAACAGCACAATGCCAATGAGGCAGCCTCACGAAGACAGTGGAGCCCGCTCATGGTAACCTACTAAAACTCAAGAGATTTCCTCTTTCATTTGGTGTATGCCCAGGCCATACATTGTTGATAGGTATGGAATTATGCTCTTCTGAAATCAGATGAATCATTTTGAATTACTCTGTATAATATGACTTACGGTATGATACATATGTGTCATTAAGTTATGTGGTTAGTCACAGAGTTCCTAAACAACTGCAAAAAGTGTTCCAATGTACATAATTTACCGGCGGCATAAGTGGCAAGTGAAAAAATCAGATCGTAGGATTTTCATCAAAGAGTCACCAAATGAAATGTCTAAATCTCACATGGGATTTAAATGAAACCACATGTAAAATAATAGGGAGGGAAACAGAGATAAGGAAAGAAAGAAATTGACTTGGGCAAATATTGGCAACAAGGGGGGGGGAGATATAAATGACTGTTCGTACAGTTTGACAACCATAAATGCATCAGTGGCTGATTTTTTTCTTGTTTATTTTTTCGTGTTGTTTTTTGTTTGTTTCAGAGTTTAACAGCCACTATGAGCAACTCAGAGGATTATAAGAAGTAGCTTGTCCCAAATTTAGGACCATTAGTTCCAGACAACGGACAGTGCTAGTGCCATTAGATAAGCACACCACCCGTGACTTATTTGAGACTCGAATGTGGACCCATCTTACTCCAACAGTCAGAAGCCAGTGCCTCAGCATCAGTGGACCTACACTCTTAACTATATAAAGTGCATAAAAGTAACATTAGATATTTCTCAAATTACATGAACATACAGTAAAAGTTGTGAAGCATAAGAGAATATTTTTCACAGTAAAGGCATTTTTTTTTTGTGACCAAATAAAATCACCTAAAGTCAATTACATGCACACTGCCACGTTACAGGGGCACGTGTGAAATAGTTATTATCAGAGAAAGGCATTTATGAGGTATTGAATGAAATATAAAGGCCTTAAAGCACTTCTTTTTCTTTGGTACCTCTTCTTCAGTACATCATCTTGGTGTGTATTTGCATAATCTTGGATGCATGTTCCTTGGCGATTGTTTGAAGTGAGATAAAAGAGCATGTAATGAAGATTTCATTGCTCTTTGGTGTAGCCGCACACTTTGTGCTGCTTTTTCTTTAATTGCGAAAAAAAGGCTGTTGAAACTCTGAAGTCGGGAATCAGCTGTCCTTGCTGGCATTGTGTTGTTTGAGGAATGAAGTACATGCCGAGCAAGACTATGTGTGGAACGTGATGTAGTAAGCTGAATTGTAGTTCTCACTTGCTCCTGCTGACATTGTGTGTGCCAAGGAGTGGTGTACAGGCCGACCAAGACTACTTATGGAACTTCTGTTCTCACTTGTTCCTGCTGATGTCGTGTGTGCTGAGGAGTGGCATACAGGCCAATCATGACTACTTATGGAACTGTTGTTCTCACTTATTCCTGCTAACCTTGTGTGTGCCGAGAAGTGGCGTACAGGCTCAGCATGACTATTGGCTGAACTGTTTTCACTTGTTCCTGCTGACATTGAGTTTGCTGAGTAGTGGAATACAGCTTTATGTGACTAACTACTGGCTGAGTGTGATGAGGTGACTAGTCATTTCTATAGTGTTTTGGCTGACTTGTTTTGATGGAAATGATTATTATACTGTGGAATTAACTTTTTTATGGGTTTTATAGAGGTTATTATTAAAATAAGTTGGTGGTCAAATTAAAAGAAATATTGGCAGAAAACAATTACCCCTCCACTTATGTTGAGAAATTATTTAGACAAGTGCCAAAAAGAAGCAGGAAATAAACAACTTCAAATTCACCAGCAAAATTACGTACCACAAGGGACTTTTCGAAAAACTGAAGAGGATCGGAGCAAAATATAATATCAGGCTTGCTCCAGATCTAAGTAACAAATTAAAGAAATTCCTGCCAGCTTTAAAGCAGAAAGAAGTGGACATCCAATTGCAAGAAGGAGTAATATATTGCATCGACTGTACTTGTACTTGTACCAATGGGGGGGGGTACTTGACCCAGCACCGCGACCTAAGGTTTATTGTGCATCCCCAGCCCTAATCTCGAAAGAGACCAGATGCACAAGCAAAAGCAAGAATGCTCTTGACTGGTACTAAAGAGAGATCACTTGGTCTCAAGTTGTGAGTACCTAAGTGTTCAAGCCTGAGTGCTGCAAAAAAGTCACAGTCACAAAGAAAATGCAAGGAAGTCTCCTCTTCCAGATGGCATCCTCTACAAAAGGGATCTTCTTTCACCCCAATCAAATTAAGGTGCTTGTTAAGACGACAATGTCCTGTAAGTAGACCAACAATCAGTCCAATATCCTTTTTTTGGCAGTTTAAGGAGTTCCTTAGCCCTATGAGGCAAGGGTCCTTGATTAAGTTCTTTTGCCTGCCTCTGACCCCTGGTAGTATGCCAGAGGTCAAGCTGCTTAGTCCTCAGCAGCCTTTTATTAGTCTTCTGGCCACATCAGAGGCGAGCCCTAATGCAGGCTCTGGACCATAAAAAGCCAGCTCTGCCTCCTCTTTAGCAAGAAGGTAAGCTTTTTCATTACCTTTTTTTTTTTTTTTTATTTATTTGTTTAACTGTTACAATAGAATCATTGAATAAATTAGTTTACAGAGTAACTTAAAGTTTGTAACAGTATGGGAAGCCTAAGAAAAGGCCTCTTTCAAGAGTCCTGACATAGCTCAGGCTTCCCAGTAATCGTTTGATAACAGTCAAGTCAATTGTATAATTATACAGTGTTAAATTCTCTGCATGCTCATATAACATTTTAATATGAAAATCAATTTTCTTATTGTTGAAGTATATATGATTTTAGTTTTTTCTTAAATAAATTGAAATTGTTAATATTGGTTAATTCGTTTGGGAGTGCATTCCAGTACATTGGACCACTATATGTAATATTTTGCTGTGCCACTTGTGTTCTTGGTGTAGATATTTGTAAAGATACTTTTGATCTTGTGTGATATAGATGTAATATTGGTGCTATTTTAATTATTTCAGTAAGATTGTAATTACCTGATTTTATACGTTTAAACATAATTTTTCCCAGATTGAAGTTATACAATTGTTTAATATTTAATATTTTATATTTTTGTGGGTATACCTTAGAGTACCTAAAATTATTTATTTGTATAATATTATCCTTGTTATTATTAATTTTAAGATCAATTAGTCTGATGTATTTGTTTTGTAGTATTTGAAGCTTTTTGAGGTTAGTATTCGTTGTCTGGCCCCAGGCCAAAAAGCAATAATTTAAATATGGATGAATCAAGGCATAATATAATAACATTAAGGTTTTAATAGTTAGGTTGTTTATCACATTACTGACTATTCCTATATTTTTAGATATTTTTGTTAGTATTGTATCTGTGTGTCTAGTCCATTTTAAATCTTTGTAAAGTGTAATTCCTAAATAAGTAAATTTATCTATTATTTGTCAATTACCAATTTTTCAATTATTTGTAGAGGAGATAATTGCCAAGTAAATATTACTGCTTTTGTCTTTTCTAAGTTTATTAGCATTTTATTTGCTGTTAGAATATTTTTCGAGCAGTATATTTGCTTTATTGATCATTTCATCAATATGATTGCCATGAATTAGAATAGTTGTATCATCTGCATATAAAATTATATTAGTTTCTTTATTTACATTGAAAATATCATTTATGTATATGTTAAATAGAAAAGCCCCAAGTATAGAACCCTGAGGAACTCCAGAGTTTAACTTTTTTTGTAGAGATGAGTATTTCTCAATTTGTGTAAATTGAGGTCTATCTGTTAAGTAGTTTTTAAGAAGTGTATATGAGGTGTATATGCATCAGCTTTCTTAATAGTATTTCGTGATTTAATGAATCAAATGCCTTTGTTATGTCTAAAAAAATAGCTAATGTTAAGCTGTGATTTGCAAGATTCTGTTGTATGTTATTTTGAATTGTAAGTACTGCCATTTCTGTTGACTTATTTTGTTGAAATCCATATTGATACTGATTTAAAATTTTAAATTTGATCAGATATGAAATTAATCTGGTATATATTAATTTTTCTAAAATCTTTGCAAAAGTAGATAAGTTTGCAATTGGATATCTTTGCAAAAGTAGATAAGTTTGCAAAACCCCTATGTCTTGGAACCCAGAACAGTTGCACTTTGTTCCGGTTTGCCAGTTTAGTTAGGGTCTGGAGGCAGTTCCAAACAATTTTGGATGACATGCGGCACTGACAAAGTGCCAGTAAAGCCGCCTGGCTGTCTGAACAAATCTGGATACGCACATTGTGATACCCTTTGATCAGACATTCTGAGGTGCATGCTAGAATAGCATACACCTCAGCTTGGAACACGATAGCATGCCTTCCAAGGCTTTGGCATGAACCATAACCTCTGGATAGGCAATATTCCCCTGCTCCAACTCCTACGTTTGTCCTGGAGCCATCAGTAAACCAAACAGTTTCACCGCTGCACCCAGGGACAAAGGACGTTTCCCATTCACTGCGACTGGGAAAGTTCACACTGAGTGCTTTATCAAAATGATATTTTACTAGCATGTTGTCGGTTCCCATTTGAAAGATGGGCTCTTTACAAAAATACTCCTGAATGGGCTTGGTATGGCTGCCAACCCACAACGAGGGTCTCCACATGCCATTGCAGCATAATCTATATGCCCCCATAATGGCCTCACCCTCAATATGAAGGTGAAGTGGCAGAATATCAAGAAGCAACTCTAATGCAGCTGTTGGAGTAGTTCTCATTGCTCCTGATATACCTATGCAGGCCAGCCTTTGTAACTTGTTAAGTTCAGCCTGCACCGTGCAGAGGTTAACTCTGCGCCACCACACCGTTGAGCCATAAGTGACCATAGTATATATTTGCATCGATTGTAACTGCGGACTCAGCTATATAGGAGAAACAGGGAAGAGTATTAAAGTCTGAATGAAAGAACACCAAGCAGCTATTAGGAACATTAGTAACAAAACAGGGCTACACAGACATATACAAGCAAGTGGACAAAATTGGGACTCAATAAGAATAATCGCCCACCAGTCAAACTTAGTAAAGAGGAAACTAGAAGAAGGGATCGAAATAGCAAGAAGAAGTACCACAATTAACGATAATTGGGGTTGGACTCTTCCAATTGAGTGGCAGCAACTACTCCAGTGACGTAGTCCAGATGACAAACTAGGATTTAGTTCGAAAATTTGACCACCAACTTTTTTTAATAATAACCTCTATAAGACCCGTAAAAAAGTTAATTCCACAGTACAATATGAATAGAGGTGCCATAAATTCATTTACAACTATGATTATTATTTTGAATTCTTCTGTTCTGTGCAAGGCTTCATAATGTAGAGAGTTTTAAAGGTAAATATTGTTCTCTGATTTAAAGCTAATGTTGGAAATTAAACAGTTAAGCTGAGAATTTTGTGTTTGTTAAAATTTTGTGCACTGTAAATAATTTTAAATTTATATGTCAACTTTGCTTAGACAGTCCTTCCTGCGGGGTTGAGCTAATTGGGCAGGGGCAAAGAGTTAGGTAGGTTGGACCATCGCAACACGCTTCTCGAACAACTGAATATTCAGCTAGATAATAATTGCGAAACTTTCTGTGCTGCATTTCAACCAAATTCAAAGACTTTGTCAGTAACAGAGTCACTTTTGTAAATATTTTCAGTGGATTTATTATAGATAGAAATATTAAATAAAAAGATGCAAATAATGACACTAGTGACTTTCTGCATACTGGTTTTATATATGCTCATATAAAAAATGCATGAAACAGGTTTTATAATACTAAAAGAAGTGAAGTTACATGATACATATGTACAGCAGATAATACTTATGATAGCTATGTAGCCTGAAGTTAGAAATGTTAATGATGTTGGAAAAACATGTACAATAATCAACCAATTTTTTTTTCTTGATTACAAAATACATATTGTTAGAGCTAATTTTCTAAAACACACAATACATGGTTTCACTACTATTCTAAAAACATTTCTGTAATCATAAATAATAATAACAACAACAGCAGCAACAATAACAAAAAACAGCTTCTCTCTTTTTTATTTTTATTTTTTCGTATGGAGAGCAAATCATGAGTAAGACTCTAAAGTGCTACATAGCACATGATCAATTTAGCTATCCATCATAAAATCAGGGAACTAATCAGTAGCAGTTTGTTTGCATTAGACTGCAAAGCTGAAGGTTGTATTAATAAAAAAAAGTATTCATCATTGATAGAAAAACATCTGATTCAAGTTATCAAGAATTTGTTCTTCAAAAATATCTAGATAGATATTTTATGAAAGACATCCTTTGTGATTCTATAATATTTTACAACATAATATCTTTTTTGTGTTCTTCTGTTAATCATTGCTAGAATTATTTTTAGAAAAATCTTAAAAAATCATTGATGGTTGCTATCTGAATTGTCATTACCCACCTAGCAGGTAGTGTTTCTACTTTTGAGTGTCAAGTATCCAAAAACACACAGAAAAAGTACTTCATCTTTATTTCTGGTTGCTATTTATTGTAAATACTTTCCAAGAAAGTCTCAAATGGCTGTATATGAAAGTGTACCTCTATAAGACCTGTGAATGTATGGCAGTGAAACCTGGGTACTGCCAAAGAGACATAGGAGTCGTTTGTGTTCTGGAGAGATGCGTTACTTACGGGGGTCTGTGGCAAGACACACTCTGATCCTGTGAGGAATGAAGACATGTTATGTTAGGTAAAATGTTGTTAGTAAGGTGAAGACTAATATTCTTAGGTGGTTTGGCCATGTTGAAAGAATGAGTGATGAGATGCTTACTAAGAGAATTTTTTCTGTCCACGTGGCAGGAAAGAAAGGTAGAGGAAGGCCAAGGAAATCATGGGAGGACCAGATTCAGAAATGTCTGCATGAGAAAAAGATTATGAGTACAAAGTACAAAAGGTTATGGGTGTGACGCATGATGGATGTCAGTAAAGCTCAAGCTGTGTGCAGAGATCACGTAAATCTTATAGAGACATCTACTACACCAACAGTAAGTAAAATCTAGTTCCATCACTTAAATGTTTATCTGGCATATTTTCTTCTTTAAAGAGCTAACCTCTAAATGTCACAGAACAGCTTAATGATATGTATGTACTATTTACTGTAAGAATCATTTTGTGCATGGTTTTTCAGTATCCTGTTTGAAAAATACTGTCCACAATGGAGGAAAAGGATGCTCTGATTTTCTTTTATGCATTTTATGAATTTTTTTATGCAAATACATATGTAATTCCACTATGCTTAACTAATTCTGAATTAATTTCATGAAAATCTGAAGCTCAATCACTCTTCATAGATAAAATAGCATATCTTATTTCATGAAAACTAATATAGTTGTCCAGTTTTTATTCTCATTGCTCTTAACTACACAGCAATTGGCTTCAAAGTAGACACCACCCAAAAGCAATTACTGCCAATCTCAAAACCTCTGTAAACCTTGATGTCCTTAAGTACATTGCTTCAAAACCTTTCCTTGGTATAATTAATTTCTGCTTTTCACTCTCTTTAGTGCCTTTCCAAGAAGTGAACTTATCAATATTTTATGCCTAAAAATAGTATAATTAGCAATTATGAGTTAAATGCCTAAACACAGGTATTTCATATTATATTAACTAAACAGTTTACAAAATTTTTCCCATTACATCAAGTTATCTATTATTGTTTTCAACCCTACTATTCAAATTCTTGAGAACAATTACTTTTTTGACTTGTTTATTTTCAATCACCAAATCTGAAATTTCAAGTCAAAAAGAAGAAAAAAAGAGTCATCAGCTTCTTGATGATTGGAGCCCTCCACTGGTCTGTAGACCACCTCAATTTTTTTAAATAAGCTACCCAGTTTGAAAACATCCCACAGAATTCATGGATTCATAGGTTCCCAGCTAATCAATCTAGAAACCAGTATACATCAAAAGCTAAAGCCGCACCAACCTGGGCCAGACTTATCTTTACATTTGAATGTTAAATCTGTCCCGAAGGTCACATCCTCTGAACTCACATATTTTTAGTCTCACTAACGCCTGCATATTTAGGTTGAGTGTTTTAAATTCTTTGGCTATTTCTAAAAAAATGCTTGGAAAAATGTTAAGTTAATATAAGAAAAATGATATCAAAAGACAGGGCAATACTTAAAAAAACCTATCGCACATACATGAGTATTTCAGCATCAAAGCAAACCATTTAAAAAATGTTTTTCAATTAATCCTTTGGTCCAAGTTCTTCACCTTGGAACCATATAGGAAATAACATTCTGCCCTCCCACTCTTACCCACCTAAGTGCACACAAGTACATGTTCTCTACACACACACACACACACACACACACACACACACACACACACACACACACACACACACACACACACACGCACAATAAATATTTAATAACAAGAGAAAATTTTAAGACTGTAACTGAAGTCCAAAGAATTATAACTGAAATACAATAAAACAAAAATACAAAATTGCGAACCTAATATCTCGGTTGCGCAATATGCAGCAGACTGAAGGAATTAGCGAATTATAGTTATGAAACAACAACAAAGGAATATCGAAAAAAAATTTGGGGGGAGACAGGAACGTAGAAAAATAAAAATAAAATGAAACTGAAAAAACCAGGTTGTCTTCATCAGGAGAGCAACAACCCGGGAGAGTGGCTTTTCTGGTATCAGTGAACGACTAGGAAAAACCAATAGTCGACTGATCCTGCTCCTGAAGCCACTACATCCAGACCAGTTAGAATGAGAAACATCCGAATGCTAAAAAACTGCAGAAAACAAAGAAACGGTAACTCACCCAATGATGGTGCGAATCCTGTGGCTGGAGTAAACAGCTGAGCAACCACTACCACTGAAATACAAAGGGAAGGAACAAGAAATAAAAAATTAACACGGAAATGTAATAAAATGTTAAGGCAAAAACGGGAACCTTATTGGACAAACCAGGTGAGCGTAACAATAGATGCAAAACTGTGTATGTAGATGTTCTTCAGCCACCGGGGACCCTGTCAAGTGGCATTTGGTGTTACCTGCTGAATTTAAATTTGTAAGGTCCTATATGTTAGTACAGAGTATTGACGTGTAATTTAAAGCTGGGGGAGGTAGAATTAAAATTAAGAATTAGTTGATGTATGTAACGTCTGAGAAAGTGGACTGGAACATTATTATTTTTTAATTTAATGACTAAGTTGTTGAGGTTTTTGGTAATGTTTTCAGTGTTAGAACATTTTCTGGCAATGCAGTGAAACTGAGAAATAATGACGTTGCGGTGTATATCATTAGAGACATTAGAAGACCAGTGGGTGAAGAATTTTATATAAGAATTAAAATCTTGCCTTTTATCATAGAGGTCGATCCGAAAGCCCATTTTTTGTTGATGAAAATGTCAAGGTCCAGAAAGTTCACATGATTGGATGTACTATTAGTTTTTTCCAGGGATAGGTCATCGGGATAAATTGCTTCACTCATTTGTGAGAAATGAGGGTTATTGAAGACAATGATATCATCGATGTATCTCATAATGATCCCGGAGTCATCGGGTTGAGTAGCAAGGAATGCAGATTCGAAGTGGTGTAAATAAAGATTTGCCAGACTGCTTGAGAAACTGCTACCCATTGGAATCCCACGAGTCTGCCGGTAGAGCTTGTTTCCTACGACTGCATAATTATGGCTAATGCAGAAGTGTGTAAGGTAATGCCAGTACTGTGAAGTGATGTTATCCAGTGAAAAAAACAGGTCTTTCGTTACTAGGAGTAAGCCCGGTAGTGAGATGAATGTAAACAGGTTCTTGAAATGGTAGGTATCCATACAAGTGATACAGTTGAGCGTATTCAGAGTTTCAATTATCAAAATTAAAAATCTCAAAATACGCTTAACTGTATCACTTCTGTGGATACCTACGATTTCAAGAACCTGTTTACATCCATCTCACTATCGGGCTTACTCCTAGTAACGAAAGACCTGTTTTTTTCACTGGATAAGAGCATCACTTCACAGTAACAGTACTGGCATTACCTAACAGACTTCTCTGCATTAGTCATAATTATGCAGTCATAGGAAACAAGCTCTAACAGCAGACTCATGGGATTCCAATGGGTAGCAGTTTCTCAAGTAGTCTGGCAAATTTTTATTTACACCACTTCGAATCTGCATTCCTTGCAACTCAACCCAATTCACCCGGGATCGTTATGAGATACATCGATGATATCATTGTCTTCAATAACCCTCGTTTCTCACAAATGAGTGAAGTAATTTATCCCGATGACCTATCCCTGGAAAAAACTAATAGTACATCCAATCATGTGAACTTTCTGGACCTTGACATTTTGATCAACATAAAAATGGGCTTTCGGATCTACCTCTACGATAAAAGACAAGATTTTAATTTTTATATAAAATTCTTCACCCACTGGTCTTCTAATGTCTCTAATGATATACACCGGAACGTCATTATTTCTCAGTTTCACTGCATTGCCAGAATATATTCTAACACTGAAAATATTACCAAAAACCTCAACAACTTAATCATTAAATTAAAAAATAATAATGTTTCAGGACACTTTCTCAGACGTTACATACATCAACTAATTCTTAATTTTAATTCTACCTCCCCCAGCTTTAAATTACACATCAACACTCTGTACTAACATAGGACCTTATAAATTTAAATTCAGCAGGTAAGACCAAATGCCACTTGACTGGTTCCCTATGGCTGAAGAACATCTACATACACAGTCTTGCATTTATTGTTACGCTCAATTAGGTTCCTCGTATTTGCTTAACAAATGCGAGGAACCTAATTGATTCTCGTATTTGCTTAACATTTTATTACAGCATTTCCGTGTTGATTATTTATTTCTTGTTCCTTCCCTTTGTATTTCAGTAGTAGTGGTTGCTTAGCTGTTTACTTCTGCCGCAGGGTTTGCATCATCATTGGGTGAGTCACCGTTTCTTTGTTTTCTTCAGTTTTTTAGCATTCGGATGTTTCTCATTTTAACTGGTCTGGATTTAGTGGCTTCGGGAGCCGGATCAGTTTCATTTTATTTTTATTTTCCTACGTTCCTGTCGTCACAAAAAATTTTTTGTTCGATATTCCTTTGTTGTTGTTTCATAACTACCCCTCTCTCTCTCTCTCTCTCTCTATATATATATATATATATATATATATATACTTAAAAATGCTAAACCACCAAGAGAAGTTTAAAAAAAAATTATATGTAGGAGGAAAACAAAACAAACAACTCCCGAGAACAAGCAAAGGAAAAAACACTACAAACCCCCAAACGTCCGAGGCAAACGAGCTCCGAACAAGAGAAAACAGAAAAACAGAAGAATGCAGGGAAGCAGATCAATGACTGATTCTCTAATGGCTTCGTCAAGGGCAAGCATTAAGAAAAATCACTCACTTATCTACTGAGACCATGAAAGTGTGGGTTTCTGCTAATTTAGTTTGCTTTAAGGACAATTTAAATTTAATGTTAAATTTAAACAAATTTATAAATAGCAGCCTAGAGCTTTCTCCTGAGCTGAAAAAATCACTTTCTAAATTACAAGAAGAATTTATCTTTACCACTACAGATAAAACCAATAATAATTTTGCAATTATCTGCAAAAAATTCTTTGAATTAATTTTGCAAGAGTTGCACAATAAGATAACATACAGAACTGCTTCAGTTTCCAGTAAAGAGCTCACTAATAAATTTAAAGCATTTCACAAGCAGCGGGGGCTTAGAATAGCAAATAGTTACGAGCTTGAATTTCCTTATCTTTTGCCACTGCAAAAATTCATAAGGAACTGGTGAAATTCAGATTCATAGCTAGTGGGACAAAAAGTCATAAAAAAGTAATAGATCAGTTTTTTTAATCAGTTTTGAAGAAGGTATTAAACCTAATAAAATCACAGGTAAACCTAACATGTAAGAACTTCTGGATTATTAAACGCAACGCTGAGGTCATTTCTGAAATTCTGGATATCATGCCTGCAAAGGCCAATAGCTATGACTTTGAAAACATGTACACCAGCCTCCCATTAAAGGACATTAACAGTACCCTCAAGTTGCTCTTTATTGAATTTAAAATCTCTAGCATCATTTCGGAAAATTCTTGGCATACACTTCTAAATTGCTGCATTAAAAATAATATTCTCCTCTTCAATAATAAATTTTACAAACAGGTTAATGGAATCCTCACGGGTGTTCACATTCCACGAGTGTATGCAACTTGTTCTTGTTCTTCAAAGAATTTTAGTTTATGAAGACAAATTCTTCCAATCAGGATAGGTACTTACATACCTACAGATACATAGATGACCTGCTTTGCTTAAATAATTCAGGAAATGTCAAAAACGACTTTGCAGCTATTTATCCTAAATGCCTTAAACTAAATAAAACAAATAACAATAACCAAGTACTAGAATTTTAGGATTTAGCTATAAATCTTAATGTAGGCAACCCGTACTCAGTCTCTATGATAAGAGAAATCAGTTTAAATTTAAAATAATCAAATATGGTATGTGGTGGAGCAATATTTCTAATAGAGTAATAGAAAATGTATTTATTTCACAAGTCCTAAGGCTTTCTAGAATATGTAACTTAAATTCTGAACTAGAGAAACATGTTATTGTTTTAATCAAACAGTTTCTTGATAACCAAATGCCTAAGAACTTCTTATTTAAGCTGCATTAAGAAAAATAATTCTCCAAAATAGTTAGGATGGAAGACTTAATTTAACTTAAACCCTGTTGACCAAATGAATTGTCTAAATTAAAACTAATTTTAGAGGTTTAGATGATGATGTGGTCAACAACTTGTATCTAGGAAACTATAATACAATATTTCCTCCCTCTCCATTGTTACAAAAAAAAAAAAGGTATAAATAAAAATATACAAAAAAAAGCATAAAACTTTTAAGTAAAAATATCTTTAAAAAAATTCATATAAAAATAAAAGCAAGAAAAATAGTAATACTTAATTGTCAAAGGTTTGGAAAGGATACTGTTATTTGGATAATTGAAATACTTTTATAACTTTTGGAAGCAGAGAAATAAATTGCTCTTCTCCCAGAAAGGGCTTCAGGTTTCCTCTGAAAATTCATAGCAATTTTTTCAGAACTTTAATTCTGGTGTTTTGAGGATCCTACAGTGGAACGTCCTTGAGACAGCTCCTAGGAAGGTTATAAAGTTGGCCGCTAGGTAGCGCTGCGACGGATGTGCCCCTGCTGTCAGTTGAAGCTGACCCTTTAGTAAGAATGATACAGCACTACAAAGGGCTGGTAAGTCATTATTCTGTTTTCTTGCTATGGATTTTTTATTTTATTTTTTAATCTTTTTTTTTTTTTTAGTTCTTCAACACTCTTTAGAAGCAGGTTTTTCGCTTTGGAGCGTTTATGTTTTTTCCGCGGGATATCTGGTCAGCGTTTTTAGGTCCCTTCAGTGCTTGTAACCAGAGATTAGTTACAAGTTCTTTGATCTTAGGCCTAGGGCTTTCCTGTAGCTTCAATGATTAGAACAATATATTGTAAATAATTTAACTTATACTAGCAATAAGCTGAATTACATATATTATTTTTTTTTTGTTAGGTTGTGTTTACGTTTTTAGGTATGGAATAAAATTTGTTAATTATTGGTGTGTACCAAACTTATTTGAAAAAAATTTTTGAGTGTCTTGGGCATATCCATTGCTTATCTGAAGGTTGAAAATTGCCTCTATGGGTTCAATCTCTCATGTTCCAACTGTGCATCAATACAAGTGCACTATATGCTAATGTATTTCTTAATTCTATTGATTTAAATTTGCAATTTTCAAAGTTACTCTTCGTTCATTGTTAAATTTTTTATTAATTTTCTATTCAATTTTTCATGTAACAGGATATGTTACTCTATTTATTTACCTCTTCTTTGGCTTGGTTTTTTGCTCTTTATCAGTATTTATTTTCTCTGGGATTGCATTTTTGGGGTGTTTGTCATCCCTCTATAGGGTTGATTGCTGAGATTCTCTTGATTATCCATGTGAGGTCGGGCAATGTTTTTTAGTTTGCTGTTTTTGGGTTGAAAGTCCCTTTTAAATCTGTCAAAGTTAAAATTTGTTTAAATATAACATTAAATTTAAATTGTCCTTAAAGCAAACTAAATTAGCAGAAATCCACACTTTCATGGTCTCAGTAGATAAGTGAGTGATTTTTCTTAATGCTTGCCCCTGACGAAGCCATTGGAGAATCAGTCACTGATCTGCTTCCCTGCATTCTTCTGTTTTTCTCTTGTTCAGAGTTTGTTTGCCTCGGACGGTTGGGGGTTTGTAGTGTTTTTTCCTTTGCTTGTTCTCGGGAGTTGTTTGTTTTACTTTCCTCCTATATATAAATTTTTTTTTTAAAACTTCTCTTGGTGTTTCAGCATTTTTTTTTTTAGTATTGTGGTTTGATCTTTCTTTTATGCAGCCTTGGGCGCTTTAGAATTTCAAAGTTGTTTTTCGCTTAACTTCTAGTTGGTTTTTTAGGTATATATATGTGTGTGTATTTTTTTTGACAAATATCATGAAGAAAAAAAGGCAACATAATATCTATATTTCTATATGCCACTGGAAAAATCAGAAAGTGTTAGAGTAAAAATGTTTACACTGCTATTTGCACAATCAAAAGGGGAGCAGCTTCTCAAGAATACTTTTTTTTGTACTGGGGTAATTCAACACAAGGTAAAATAACTAACTCAAGTCCACTTTCTAAAAGCCTATTTTATTTGCCAGTAGCCCTACAATATTTCTTTCCCCAAAACATTTTTGATATAGTACTTAGGAATACTTACTATCTTGCAATGGCATTCTACAATGCATAAATGTGTGAAACTTGATTTTGGGGAAGGGGTGCAAAACAATTTGTTATAGTAAAGCAGTAGTTGGATGTTGAAGCAGTTCTAGCTCATTCATGAAGCAAAACTTTGAGACATAAACATTTCCAACAAAATTGGAAATGTGTGACTGTAGGAGTTTCATTGATTTGGCCAGCATAAAACCGGAAGGAAAGATTTAATAAAATGTAAACATAAAGTAAAATTAAAAGGATACCACAACATTCACATGACCATGTACTTCCAATTGATCAAAAGCATTATTGCTCAAAAACAATAACATAGATAGAGAAAGTTGACTTCAAAGAAAGAATTGAAAGTTTTTAAAATATGTTCATTAAATTAAACATTAAAAAATGTTGCCAAGTAATAAATTTATTTATACTGGTTTCAAAAATATTTTGAATCTAAAAAATATTGTCAAATGATAAGTATGTACACACACATAGATGTATTTAAGGAATACTTTGTAGCAAATTCTATACACAAGATTATGCAGAATACATGCATGAAGTTAAGAATGCAAACAATAATAAGACACTCAACTGGAGAAACAACGGTTCTAGTAATATCTCAGCAAAAGGCATAAATGGAAACTAATTTGTATAGTGCCAGTAAATATTACAAAAATTTGCAAAGATTTTCCATGAATTACAAGTCATTAAATATATATATATATATATATATACTCAAAAAGAAGCATTTTCAATGGGAGCCAAAAGCCAGAGAAAAAAATAAAAACAATGCAAACAAGCAGTGAAGAACATGCAAGAATGCAGAAAGTTTTGAAAATGCTGAGCTTTGCCTTTTTCAAGAACGAGCAAAACACAGCATTAACTCATCTCTACAAAGACCTAGTTGAATATGTGTTCCTGCTATGTCATAAACTTCCTGCATTCTTGCATGTTCTTCACTGCTTGTTTGCATTGTTTGTTTTTTTCTCTGGCTTTTGGCTCCCGCTGAAAATGATTCTTCTTTTCAAGTGTTTTTCTGAGAGTTCTTTCTTCTCTGCTGCTTTTGTACGTTTAGGTTTCCAGGGAATTTTTAATTTTTTTATTTTTTTGTTCGTATATATATATATATAACCTGAGTTGTCTACAAAGGCTGCAGACAACTCAAAGTAGCATGGAGAGTGCATGCTTGGTGTAACCAGGAGAGATAAGAAGAGGAACTCGTGGATCCGAAAAATGACAAGAGTGGGAGATATCATGATCAAAGTTAAATCCCTGAAATGGCAATGGGCTGGACATACTGCCAGAAGGACAGACCATCGATGGACAGTCGGAATTTTAGATTGGATTCTAAGGGACAGGAAAAGACCCATAAGAAGACCACATGGAAGATGGGTGGATGAAATTCGAAAGTATGCGGGAGTAACATGGAGGAGACTGGCACAAGACAGACCATTGTGGAAGAGGCTTGGAGAGGCCTTCGTCCAGCAGTGGATTGATAATGGTTGACAATGATGATGATGATGATGATGATATATAACCTACAAAGCAGAAACTGTAACAAAATTTTTTTAACAATGACAAAAAATAAAAACTCAAAAACCAACAGCCAAAGAGAATAAAAATAATAATAAATAACAAAACCTGAATGCAGAAAGTGTCGAAAATGCGAACCTTGGCTTTATCAAGGACCAGCAAAACTCTGCATTTTCTCACTACCACAAAGACCTAGTTGAAACCCCCAATTTTTTTTTTAAATTACATAACCGCCCTCAAGGGTACGAAAATTAAATAATTAAGCAAAAGTTTTTTTTCAAAATTTTTCTTTGTAGTAGGATTTGCCTAGTTTTCTGGGTCTAAAGTTCTATGCATTTTCATAATTTTTGTGAGCTCTTTGCCAATGTTTTTTCTGGTTTTTGTGGGAGATGAGTATGTGTTAGGCCAGGAAAGTGATATATGAAATGATGTATGAAAAAACTTTTGTTTAATTATTTAATTTCCGCTCCTTTTAGGGCGGTTGTATAATTAAAAAAACATTTTTTGGGGACTTATACTTGCATCTATGACTTTGCAGAAACCCATTTTCAACTAGGTCTTTGTGGTAGTGAGAAAATGCAGAGTTTTGCTGGTCCTTGATAAAGCCAAGGCTCGGCATTTTCGACACTTTTTGCATTCAGGTTTTGTTATTTATTATTATTTTTATTCTCTTTGCCTGTTGGTTTTTGAGCTTCTTATTTTTTGTCATTATTAAAAAAATATGTTACAGTTTCTGCTTTGTAGGTTGTTAGTTCTGAGAATTCATCACTGCTGCGCGTATGCGCGTCATGGTCTTCAGAATGTAAGTTAAAAAAAAAAAAATGTATATACACTGCTGGACAATTGCTAAGGACGGATCATAAACGGCTATATAGCGCATAAAAAAGTGAGTGTGGTTGGATGCCAAGTGAAATATAATAATGTCAGAATGCCAGGACATTACAAGAAAGACAATTTATTGTGCTCTGAAATCCAGAAGGCTTTGGAACGTGTTCAAGGGACAAACAAGCCATTTTGTGCAGAATACGTAAACGTAAAAAATGCAATTACCGTCCACAGGCGTTCCGGCGTAAGATGACAATATGGGATACGGCCACCATGGAGGGCGATGCAAGATTCCACACGTCGTGTCATGCTTTGCACAACATTATCAAGCAGCTGTTGGGGTAATTTATCCCATTCCTCTGTCAGTGCACGGATGAGGGTGTCCTTGTTTATTGGAGGGCATTGGCGACCAGCAAGATTCCTCCCCAAAGCATCCCACACATTTTCAATGGCATTCAGATCTGGAGAACGTGCTGGCCATACGAGGCGTTGAATATCCTAGCTCTCAAGACACTCCTGGACAGCGACTGTTCGATGACATGTTGCGTTGTCGTCCATGAAAATGAATCTATCACCGACAGCACCACGGAACATGCGAACACGAGGTAGCAGAATATCATTAATGTATCGTTGGCCAGTCATAGTCCCAGTTGGAAGCACATAGAGGGACGTACGGCCATTGATCATGATGCCAGCCCATACCATGACACTACATGTCGGATATCGGTCCCTTTCCTGTATGTTTGCTGGACAATATGCAGTACCACTATCACGCCAGATCAGTTGTCGTCGACAATCAGATGATAGACTGTATCTACTCTCATCTCAGAAGAGGACAGCAGACCAGTCGTTATCAGTCCAATTGCGATGTTGATGGCACCATTGCAAACGGGCGATACAGTGACATCTGGACAATGGGATGCACACAACAGGACGGCAGGCGTATAGTCCTCCTTCATGCAAACGTCTGGCGACAGTTTTTCGGGAGATCCGCTTGCCAGTAGCAGCCATAAACTGATTTGCTACCTCACTAGCTGTGCTGCGCTGGTGTCTTTTTGTTGATAGCACTATGTACCGATCTTCTGCAGGTGTCGTACTGCGAACATGACCTCCCCCGTGACGTTTGCTACACTCTTCATTTGTTTGAAATGATTTCCAAAGCCTTGAAACAACACTGTGGCTGACGTCGAACTCCCTAGCAACATCTGTCATTTTTCGCCCTTCTTCAATCTTGCAAATAATACGGCCATGCGTAAAATCATCTAGGTGATGTCGGGAAGACATACTGAAAATTACAAGTTCGTCAATTGATTCTTTCCCTTTCAACTTTGCGTTTGAACAACAATGGTCAATACGCGTCAAATCCTTTATATCTGTTATTAGCGCTATGACGTCACAATCCAAAATTTGCATATGCACAACACGTCTTACTGTATCCCGCACACATATATAAAACACCATAATACTTTCAAGTTGGAACTATTTCTGAAGTTAACAGAAAAGTAACCAATGCTCTTATGGAACCAGCAACAAAATTAGCTTGGTCTAAGAACAAGTTGCATGTGAACAAATTATTAGGAAAAACCAAAATGTTGATGCAAAAAAGAAGAGAGATGAGGACAACTACAGGAGATGTGACTTCCAAAGTGGAATATATAGAGCTATGCAAGACAGTACGAAAAAGTATCACTGAAGACGTAAGGAAATTCAACTGTGAACTAGTGAGGAAAGCAATTGAAAGCAACCAAAGCCTAAAGATAGCAAAGTGACATCTCAGCAAGGGAAGAAAACAGATTATGGCACTGAGAAAAGAAGATGGTTCTGTAACAAGAAATAGAGGCAAAATTTTGACAAGAGTGAAAAGATTTCTACTCCAAATTATATGAAAGGGATGATGCATGTACTCCAGACATCGTGAAAACCAGAGTTCTTCCGGTCCTTCCAGCAGAAGTTGCACATGCAATCAAGAACATGAAGCGGGGAAAAGCTCCAGGAGAAGATGAAATTACTGTAGACATCATACAAGAAGCAAGTGGAGAAATCGAAACAGTACTCGCCCAAATTTTCACTCCATGCTTTAATGAAGGGAAGATTCCTGAGGATTGGAACAACGCTATAATGATCCTGCTAAATAAAAAAGGTGACATTGAGGATCTCAGGAACTACAGACCTATCAGCCTCTTATCAGTGGTTTATAAAATCTTCACTAAAGTTCTTTCACACCGTTTGAAGGTAACACTGGACATGGCTCAACTGAGAGAACAAGCTGGATTCAGGAGTGGCTACAGCACTATAGATCATATCCACGTACTGAGAGAACTAATTGAAAGAGCGAGGGAATATGAACTTCCATTGTGCATGACTTTTATCGATTATGAAAAAGCCTTTGATTCGGTGAAACCATCAGCAGTTACAATGGCTCTGAAATCGTGCGGTATTGAAGATGCATACATTAATATTATTAATAACATCTATGAAAATGCAAGTGCAAAGATTCGGCTGTTTGAAAATACAACACACATAAAAATTGGAAAGGGAGTGAGACAAGGTGACACCATATCTCCAAAGCTCTTTAATGCCACATTGGAAAATGTCTTTCAATCACTGAACTGGGAAAACAAAGGGATAAAGATTAATGGAGATTATGTGACCCACTTTCGTTTTGCTGATGACGTAGTCATTTTTGCAACTACGGCCATGCGTAAAATCATCTAGAGTGATGATCCAGGAAGACATACTGAAAATTACAAGTTCGTCAATTGATTCTTTCCCTTTCAACTTTGCGTTTGAACAACAATGGTCAATACGCGTCAAATCCTTTATATCTGTTATTAGCGCTATGACGTCACAATCCAAAATTTGCATATGCACAACACGTCTTACTGTATCCCGCACACATATATAAAACACCATAATACTTTCAAGTTGGAACTATTTCTGAAGTTAACAGAAAAGTAACCAATGCTCTTATGGAACCAGCAACAAAATTAGCTTGGTCTAAGAACAAGTTGCATGTGAACAAATTATTAGGAAAAACCAAAATGTTGATGCAAAAAGAAGAGAGATGAGGACAACTACAGGAGATGTGACTTCCAAAGTGGAATATATAGAGCTATGCAAGACAGTACGAAAAAGTATCACTGAAGACGTAAGGAAATTCAACTGTGAACTAGTGAGGAAAGCAATTGAAAGCAACCAAAGCCTAAAGATAGCAAAGTGACATCTCAGCAAGGGAAGAAAACAGATTATGGCACTGAGAAAAGAAGATGGTTCTGTAACAAGAAATAGAGGCAAAATTTTGACAAGAGTGAAAAGATTTCTACTCCAAATTATATGAAAGGGATGATGCATGTACTCCAGACATCGTGAAAACCAGAGTTCTTCCGGTCCTTCCAGCAGAAGTTGCACATGCAATCAAGAACATGAAGCGGGGAAAAGCTCCAGGAGAAGATGAAATTACTGTAGACATCATACAAGAAGCAAGTGGAGAAATCGAAACAGTACTCGCCCAAATTTTCACTCCATGCTTTAATGAAGGGAAGATTCCTGAGGATTGGAACAACGCTATAATGATCCTGCTAAATAAAAAAGGTGAAGTGGGAATAAAAATGAACTTTCAGAAGACAAAAGTGATGTTCAATGCTTTTACAAGAAATGAAGATTTATCGATTGATGGAGAAAAGCTGGAGATAACAGACACGTACGTTTATCTTGGACAGCAGATATCAAGTGAGGGTCACATTGATGAAGAAATTAATCGGCGTACAAAACTTGCCTGCAGAGCTTTTGGAAGAAACAGCATAGTTTTCAAGAGCAATATGCCATTATGTCTTAAAAGAAAAGTGTTTGATCAATGCATCCTTCCAGTGCTTACGTATGGTGCAGAGACGTGGACCTTAACTAAAAGAGACATACAAAGGCTGCAGACAACTCAAAGTAGCATGGAGAGGTGCATGCTTGGGGTAACCAGGAGAGATAAGAAGATAAACTCGTGGATCCGAAAAATGACAAAAGTGGAAGACATCATGATCAGAGTTAAATCCCTGAAATCGCAATGGGCTGGGCATACTGCCAGGACAGACCATCGATCGACAGCCAAAATTTTAGATTGGATTCCAAGGGACAGGAAAAGACCCAGAAGAAGACCACCTGGGAGATGGGTGGATGAAATTCGAAAGTATGTGGGAGTGACATGGAGGAGACTGGCACAAGACAGACCGTTGTGGAGGAAACTTGGGGAGACCTTCGTCCAGCAGTGGATTGATAATGGTTGACAATGATATATATAGCAAAACCAAATTAGGCGAATAAACAAAAACCTTTGAACAGATTTGAAATTCCATAGTGCCAGAGGCTGCATAAGAGAAAGATAAAAAAACAACAGTGCAAAACAAAACAAAATTTTGATCAAGAGAAACAAAAAACAATAAAATGATCAGCAATCACCAAATACATCATCCGAACCAGGTTAGCTTCAAACGATGAAAAATACTGAATATAAGAATGCAGGGACGCATATTAATGACTGACCCCTTGTCGACTTCGCCAAGGGCAAGCAACAAGAAAGCCATTCACTAATCTACTGAGACCAGAAAATTGTGGGTTTCTGCTATTTTAGTTTGCTTAAAGGACCAATTAAATTTAGTGGAATACTGTCAATAAAAGGGATTAGTAATAAAAACCGAAACCCAGCAAACTAAAACACATTTGCCTGACCTCACAACAAATATAATAAAAATCAATAGAGCCAAACTCCCTAACACAAATCCAGTCAATAAAGAACTCAACCAATAAATGGTACAAATGGGATACTTTAAAACCGTTTTGAAACAAAACAAAAAATTTGAAACAAAAAATTTTTTTGAAACAGACAACCAGCCAAAAATAAACAGTAAGAACCAAAAAATTTTTTTAATACCAAAAACAAAAAATAAATAAAACTAGAAATTACATCCAACCAAATTGAAAAGAAAGCAACAGCCAATTTTAGGAAAAAAGAGTTACATAAAACCCAAGGAGCAAAATACATTTGTAACTCCAAGAGTGAACAAGCAAACTAAGTTGCATGTCACATAGCTGCAAAGTAAAATCTCAATACTCACAGCAAAAGCTTAATAGAAATTATTCTGCAAAATAAAATAAAAATAAAATATATTTTTAACTGAATACAGGTATTTTTAAAAACAAATTTGGTTCTTACTGTTTATTTTTGGCTGGCTGGTTGTTTCAAAAATTTTTTTGTTTCAGGTTTTAAAGTATCCCATTTGTACCATTTATTGGTTGAGTTTTTTATTGACTGGATTTGTGTTAGAGAGTTTGGCTCTCTTTATTGATTTTTATTATTTTTGTTGTGAGGTCGGGCAAATGTGTTTTAGTTTGCTGGGTTTAGGTTTTTATTAGTAATCCCTTTTATTGACAGTATTCCACTAAATTTAATTGGTCCTTTAAGCAAACTAAAATAGCAGAAACACACAATTCTCTGGTCTCAGTAGATTAGTGAGTGACTTTCTTGTTGCTTGCCCTTGACAAGGGGTCAGTCATTAATGTGCTTCCCTGCATTCTTATATTCAGTATTTTTCATCGTTTGAAGCTAGCCTTGTTCGGATGATGTATTTGGTGATTGCTGATATTTTTATTATTTTTTGTTTCTCTTGATCAAAATTTTGCTTTGTTTTGCACTATATATATATCATCATTGTCAACCATTATCAATCCACTGCTGGACGAAGGTCTCCCCAAGTTTCCTCCACAATGGTCTGTCTTGTGCCAGTCTCCTCCATGTCACTCCCGCATACTTTCGAATTTCATCCACCCATCTCCCATGCGGTCTTCTTCTGGGTCTTTTCCTGTCCCTTGGAATCCAATCTAAAATTTCGGCTGTCCATCGATGGTCTGTCCTTCTGGCAGTATGTCCAGCCCATTGCCATTTCAGGGATTTAACTTTGATCATGATATCTCCCACTCTTGTCATTTTTCGGATCCACGAGTTCCTCTTCTTATCTCTCCTGGTTACACCAAGCATGCACCTCTCCATGCTTCTTTGAGTTGTCTGCAGCCTTTGTATGTCTCTTTTAGTTAAGGTCCATGTCTCTGCACCATACGTAAGCACTGGAAGGATGCATTGATCAAACACTTTTCTTTTAAGACATAATGGCATATTGCTCTTGAAAATTATGCTGTTTCTTCCAAAAGCTCTCCAGGCAAGTTTTGTACGCTGATTAATTTCTTCATCAATGTGACCCTCACTTGATATCTGCTGTCCAAGATAAACATACGTGTCTGTTATCTCCAGCTTTTCTCCATCAATCGATAAATCTTCATTTCTTGTAAAAGCATTGAACATCACTTTTGTCTTCTGAAAGTTCATTTTTAATCCCACTTCTTTACTCTTGTCAGCAAGTTCCTGGATCACACTCTGCAGCTCTGATGGGGAAGTTGCAAAAATGACGCCATCAGCAAAACGAAGGTGAGTCACATAATCTCCATTAACCTTTATCCCTTTGTTTTCCTAGTTCAGTGATTGAAAGACATTTTCCAATGTGGCATTAAAGAGCTTTGGAGATATGGTGTCACCTTGTCTCACTCCCTTTCCAATTTTTATGTGTGTTGTATTTTCAAACAGCCGAATCTTTGCACTTGCATTTTCATAGATGTTATTAATAATATTAATGTATGCATCTTCAATACCGCAGGACTTCAGAGCCATTGTAACTGCTGATGGTTTCACTGAATCAAAGGCCTTTTCATAATCGATAAAAGCCATGCACAATGGAAGTTCATATTCCCTCGCTCTTTCAATCAGTTCTCTCAATACGTGGATATGATCTATTGTGCTGTAGCCACTCCTGAATCCAGCTTGTTCTCTCGGTTGAGCCATGTCCAGTGTTACCTTCAAACGGTGTGAAAGAACTTTAGTGAAGATTTTATAAACCACTGATAGGAGGCTGATAGGTCTGTAGTTCCTGATATCCTCAATGTCACCTTTTTTATGTAGCAGGATCATTGTAGCGTTGTTCCAATCCTCAGGAATCTTCCCTTCATTAAGGCATGGAGTGAAAATTTGGGCGAGTACTGTTTAAATTTCTCCACTTGCTTCTTGTATGATGTCTACAGTAATTCCATCTTCTCCTGGAGCTTTTCCCTGCTTCATGTTCTTGATTGCATGTGCAACTTCTGCTGGGAGGACTGGAAGAACTCTGGTACTGGTACCTTTCATGATGTCTGGAGTACATGCATCATCCCTTTCATATAGCTTGGAGTAGAAATCTTTCACTCTTGTCAAAATTTCGCCTCTATTTCTTGTTACAGAACCATCTTCTTTTCTTGGTGCCATAATCTGTTTCCTTCCCTTACTGAGATGTCCCTTTGCTCTCTTTAGGTTTTGGTTGTTTTCAATTGTTTTCCTCACAAGTTCACAGTTGAATTTCCTTATGTCTTCAGTGATACGTTTTTGTACTGTCTTGCATTGCTCTATATATTCCACTTTGGAAGTCACATCTTCTTTAGTTGTCCTCATCTCTCTTCTTTTTTGCATCAACATTTTGGTTTTTCCTGATAATTTGTTCACATGCAACTTGTTCTCAGACCCAGCTAATTTTGTTGCTGTTTCCAAAAGAGCTTTGGTTACTTTTCTGTTAACTTCAGAAATATCCCCTTATATATATATATATATATATATTATTTTTTATTTTTTTTTTAAGTAAAAATTCTTTCTTGGGATGGCAGAAGTTTGCAACTACTGATGTAGGATTACATTTTGCAGTGAAAATGGATGGATTACAAAGGAACTGACATAGCATTATTTATGTTAGAAGTTCTCAACTAGTCACATCACAATACACAGAAATTCTAATAAATTAAAATTTCTTTGTCACTTAATGGCATAAACATTAATCACTTAATCACCATGTCTAATGTCAAGAATGGATCCTATATGTATTATTCATCTACAACCATTTGAAATGCTGATAGTAACTTTACATACATGTGTTCTCTAATCTCCCACTTTCCTGGCTCATCTGCAAAGGTTTTTGAAGTGCTCTCTTCAAACACCAAGTGTCACAAATGTTGTGTCATTCTGATTAGTAGCAACCTTGGAAATGCCTTGTTTTCTTAAACATTCTGCACATAAATAAAGCAAAACATACGGTCAGCGGCGGAAGATATGGAAACCCCATTCCCACCGATGTATGTTAAAAGAAGCTGAGAGATCGATTTCAGAGAGAATGTAAGCAATGACCAAAGTCTGATTTTTGAAAATTCATAAAAAAAAAAACAAAAAAACCACACATTTTCTCAATGCAGGGCTGCAGGAATTGCATTGTTGTACATGTTTGCTATTTCAAATTTTTAGGGTGAGTTAAAGTGCGCAGTTCCATCCCTAAGGGAGTCAAAAAAGGTCAAATGTGTTTTTACGGGGCCCTCTATAGATTAGGTGAAAGTTGGCTTCTGGGGTATTACTCCGCATGTCAGAGCAATGGTCATCAGGCGATGCCTCACTCCTCGCAAGCTCCCTTAGTTCAGGCATACGGGGAAGAATCCGAATGGTTACGCATCATTCTCTACGGTTTTCTAAGCGATTTGCTAGAAAGTGCCTTATTTACACTCTAGAAAGCTGAATGCAGAGTGCAGGAAGTGCATTGTACATGTTTGCTATTTCAAGTTTTTAGGGCTCAGAACGGCCATTATAAATTGTGATAAACTTCTGCTTTAAACCGAGGTGCTAAATTTTGTTATCCAGTCACTCGCATCAATAAGTTCCAATTAATTCCACAATCTGAAAATATTATTAAATCTCTTCCTTCTCCCATTCGGGACCATGCTAGATTTAACTCTGTTCATGCCTTAAAATCCTACAGTGTTAAAATCAATCAACAACATTTTGCCCTTTTCAAGGAGGAAAAAATACAATTAAATCTCCTTCGTTGTAACCCTAATGTATCCATAGTCTCCGCTGATAAATCTTCGCAAATAGTCATTTTAAATAAAACTGATTATCTTTCTAAAATGTATGATGCACTTGTCGATATCCCTCATCTGGAAGTCAAAAATAACCCTGTTGCAGCTATTATTTCAGCCCTAAGTAGGCTTCGACTATCTGGTTCACTTCCGCTTTGTATTTCTTCTTGTATCCACCCCCCTTTTGGACCTAGTGTCCTTAATCTCTTTGGTAAATTAAAATTACATAAACCTGGCCAACCTATTCGACCTCTGGTCTCAGGCCACTGTAACCCTATTCGTTCTCTTGAGAAAGCTCTTTCCAAATTCCTTAAACCTCTTATTTCGGACTCTGTTTTTTCCATATCTAGCTCTGTTCAAGCCCTTTCCAGGATTAAACGTTTCAACTCTCGTGGCGCCCCCTTTTTTATGGCGTCTCTAGATGTTGTTGCTCTTTTCCCTAATATTCCGGTAGCTACAGTTCACAACCTTATCGAGACCAAACTCCTTTCCCTTGGCCATATATCCGTTCAAGAAGTTCATGCTGTCATGAGTGCTCTTCGACTAGTTTTCAATCGTTCTTTTTTTACCTTCAATAATCAAATCTATCGTCAACTGGAGGGTGCACCTATGGGCTGCCCTCTGTCCCCTATCCTTGCAGAGCTGCTTCTGCAGTACCTTGAAGATAAAGTTCTACATAATTCTCCAGTTCACCCTATCCTTTATCTTCGTTATGTTGATGATGTTCTAGTCTTTTGGGACTCAACCCAAGACGAACTTTCTCACTTTGCTGATCGATTATCTTCCGAATTCCCCACTATCAAATTCACTATCGATCTAGAATCTAATTTCAGCCTCCCATTTTTGGATTTCTTATTAGTTGGTAACCCACTCTCACAGTCCATCTCTTTTTCAGTTTATTGTAAACCTACTTCAACTTCCACTATTATCCCTATGGAATCCACCCACCCTCAACTACAAGCTTTCAGCGTTTTATTTCCTTTTTCGACGAGCATTTACACACTCTTCTACATTAAAATTCAGAAACCTTGAAATTTCTAGGATTCTTGATATTGCCTCAGCCCACGGATTCCCCGGTACCATTATTAACTGTGTTTTAAACAAAGTTAAGAGACAATTTATGTCCTCTCTTAGGAGGGAACATAATAATACTAGATATGTTGGAGCCTTGGATTATGTACCTGATTTGGTTAATGTTTTGAAAAACTGTTGCCGACCTCTTAATATTGACTTCGGCATTCGGACAAAAAGCATTTTTTCATTGGTCAGAAACGAAAGACCACCTAAAGATAAGGACCAAAGGTACGGTGTTTACTGTGTTCCACTAGTTTCAACGAGCTCACCTCCTGCTAACACTGTCTATGTGGGATCTACCATGCGCTCATTACACACCAGATTGAAAGAACACAAATACACAGTCAAAATGGGTTCCCAAAATACTGCACTATCTCGACTTACTTCGAAAGGGTCTCACCAGCATTACTGGGACGAAACACGCATTCTAACCACCCTAACTTCGAAGCCTAATACTCTGTTTGCTGAAAGCTTAATTATTTACGAATTTGGGTCTGCGTGCTGTAATGATGATTACCCTACTATTATTCCTAACGCATGGAAACTCGCATTGACAGCCAGAAACAACTCCATTCTGAAATTTAACATTTGTAAATAACATCAATTAAGCCCTTTTTTTTTTTTTTCCCTCGGTTCATCTGCGCATATAAACTACGCCACCTCATCACGTGACTAATTTCCTGATGTACTTATACCATTGTTCCGTCATGTATTGTGTGTGATTGTGTTACATCTGAGGATGGGACTGATGCGGTTCCGAAAGGTCTTATGTTTTTTAACTGTGATGTTTTAATTGTGCTTAGTAAAGTCTTTTATCATCAGCTTTTAACTACATTTTTTATCGTGCAAAAACAGTTTCGAGAACTTCAATTCATTGTTGTGATAAAGGGTTGTTAGAATCTGTTTCCACTCTTTGAAAAAAAGCATGACAAAGTTTAACACAACATTGCTTTTGTTCCCGATCACGTGGCACCCACCCTGCGTAAGCAAGAGACATCTTTAGGTGCGACTTTACATAATTTCATGGCATTTGTTACACCAACATTCAACTGCAGTGCCAAATGACAAATTAATAAACATCTATCATCTTTCAACAATTTTTCAGCTTTCACAATGTTTTCATCGGTCACTGATGTTGATCGACACCCGCTTTGCAGGTTATCCTGCAAACTGCATTTGCCATCCTTGAAATGCTTCCACCACTTGAATACAGCCGACTTGCAATGTTCCCTCTAAGCTGTGCATGCATAGCGATTTAACTTCCCCTATGCAGCTGAAATATCTTTGGCGCAGTAAGCATTTTAGATTAAAATTTCCCAAATCCCTAATTAATTTTCATTAATTGAAAATCAATTACCTGCAAAAATAATAATAAATAAATAAAATGCGGGTTCTCAAAAGTCATAACAATACTTTTCTTAAATACCATTTGCCTCCTTCTAAGTTCATTTCATTGTCCTCTTCATTCTCAAAGGCTTCTTGCAAAGTAGCCTTGCGCGAGCAGATAGTGAACGCGAGAATGTGGATTAGTGATTTTCCCATGCCGAGAAAGAGGCAGATATTGAGTCTTTTCTCAAAACAACACATCAGCACCAGCCAATCACAGCAAACAGTAACCAAGTTCATTGTACTAACTAATGCACCCATGCTAGTTTGCAGGGTAAAGGCATTCCGATCAGTTAAATTGTAAGCCACTGGTAAAAGGATTTTGCTCAAAACATTTTCAGATAATAAGGCAGATTTCTTCCAACATCAAAGACGCTAAAAGAACCCCTTGTGTTTGTGTTAGTTTTTGTGCCGTATTTTTTGTTTCTTATTTTCCTTGGTATTTTGATATGCAAAGAAACTGTGTATTATGCGTAAACATGCTTTTCCTAATTCCCAGTGTTTTTATTTCAGAAGTAAGTTTGAGCTTCTCACTTTTTATAAAATAAAAATTTTAATTAATGAAATGTTTTTAATATTTTTTTATTTAAAACCAGTTGCACAAAGAAGGGTGATAAAAATGGGGGATTAGAAGAAATAAGGGTTCCAATCCAAGTTCCAACTTCTACTGCATTAGTAAGAGAAGCTGAGAAAATAATTTTTGCCCAAGTGGTTTTGATGCATGCCCAGCTAGCTCACTGGGTTAGGAGCGCATTGCCCATGGCTGCTTAGACAGAATATTGCCAACTTGTCCAATGTTTCTGTACCATATGCTTCTTGAATAATCTGAAACATTGTCTGGATACTTTTGCACAACTTACACAAAATCCAGTAGTGAATCTTTGCTAATTACTGGTATATTGTGCTCATCCTCCATTGTAATACGCATTTCATGTGAACTATTGCACTACATCCACATAGAAAGACCATGTGTTGCTTTCACTCAAACTAACACAGTACAGATGGAAAAATTTTACCCCACCAGAAACAAGTGACTCGTTTCCATAACAATGGCGCAGTGCCGCCAGTCCATATACTTTTGGAATGGCCTACACAGTACATCATCTTACCATGGTGCTAGGAGTTTTAATAATAATTATGTCACTCATTATGTTGTGTAAATAATAACACAACCACCCTCTTGGTGCCTGAGTGGTCAGAGGCACAGGTTTCTGGCTAATCATCTGAGTTGAGCACGAGTTCCAGTCTAGTGAGTCTGTCCTATAGTGCTGGCCCTGTGTCACTTCTTTGGAAACAGTGAACCTAAATTAAGAACAGATGACCCCTTACAGCTTTAGATGCTCATGGGAGTTGTTAAACCCCAAAACAAAACAAATGAACAACAAACAGTAATGCAATCGTTTAAAATGGATATTGTTACACATAGAGGAAAAGATGCTTCCTAATTGTTTTTAAATATTTATATGTTATTTAAAATGGAACTTTGCTCTTTTGTTTATTGATACAAAATTTTCAATGATCAGATCATAGAAATTAAGCCTTTTTTTTTTTCAGAGCAGCCTCAATTTAAATTTTCAGTGATCAGATAGATCACAGAAATTAAGGCTCTTTTTTTTTCAAGCCTTTATTTGATTTTGTTTCTCAACATTGAGCAGAGTGGGAACAAGTTTTTATTCATACTTCAGAGCTAAAACAACCTCTCTCTACCGAAATTGTTGTAGCTGGGACTGTGGACATTAAATGCTAGTCGATGAATTTTCTCAAAAGTGGCAGCCATACTGTTGCCAAGCAGCCACTGCAATATTTCATATGCAGATTTTCCTTTGAAGTCTTTCTTCTCAGCTATAAATGACTGTTAATTAATTTCTCAGTGACACATAGTTGAAAACATCTTCATAGACCTATATCAGTTTAGTTTAATTTGCAGATCTTGAAGAAAGTTCAATTTAATTTTGCATGTATCAAATTCCTCACTATTTAGTAAGTCCTTATATTTGAAGTACCCTGAACAATGTATCTCAATATACAAATACAAAAGAAAAAAATTGGAAAAATGCTTTAAAATTTGTCAGAAATTCCCTGTAGCTGTTATTCACACTGCATCCATCTTAATTTTCAACGCTGCAAAAGTTTCACTTATTTTTACGGAGAACTGAAATACCATCTGGTGGCAAGTAAGAAAGAAATAGCAGTCAAACCGTAATATTTGGCGTTTCTGAAAATATTTCCCAATACTGAAGGATGAACAAAAGGCCTTAACTAATGTGATTAGTGCAACAGAACTAACAAATGCGATTTGAAAAGTAATTATGCTACCGCAACAGCAACAATTACGTGATGTGGAATAGCTCCGTGGGCTTTTCAGAGCACTTAGCCTGAAAAGGCAGCTGAGCTATTAAACACCACATAATTTAAGCACAAAATATTTTCTGTCAATATGCTCATGAAAAAAAAAAGAAAAACACATTTTTCTATCTTTTTGTGGCTCTAACTTTATACTACATTGCATCTCCCCCCTCCAGTTGTTAGTGCATTTTCTGTACTTTTCCAATATAACATGCTCTCCTGACAACAAGCAGAATTAAAAAAATTAAAGTACTGTAAAACTTTTTTATGCGGTGTATTATCCATAGAACCTGAAGTTTTAACTTTTTAAGTGATAATTCGCAGATTATATGTTATATGATGGAAAGTACGGTGTTTACTGCAAATCACACAACTTTAAGCAAATACAAAAAAAAAAAAAAATTGGGGCACCAGCGACACATTTTTAAGTGCCCTGTATTTTTCAGCAGCAGTGTATGGAGGTACAGTTATTATTATTTCTTTCATAAGACTGGGAATTATGTTTGAGTTGATCTCGGGGGAAAAACAACAACAAAAAAAGAACAATCTCCTGGTTGTATTAAAAAAAGTACAGTTATCAGAGGTCAATAACTTGCTAAGAAAAATATCAAAGAAAATTGCTTATATGTTAACCTGATCCCCCATAAAGTGAACAGTCAGCTGCTCCCCACCATGTTCCTCTCCTCATAACAGCAAATAGATTTCCTAAAATCTCGGTCGGTATGGCAAATATTAAATGAGTTACTACACTTCTCAACTTTCCTCACCTGCAAAAACCACCAGAACCAAACATTATGAAGTGATGAGCATGAGTAGGTTCGATTTGGGGAGATGGAGACAGAAATCTAAGGTGCAACACATCTAAATCACAGCAAGGAAGGACACAGAACTAATCGCATTCTCCATAAAAAGATGCTTCCACAATCCTTTGGGATTTTTTGAGCGAATGTCGCCTCAGCCATGGCCAAAGAGATCTCTCAGCTGCCCAGTACAGATGATGCAGTAGTTGTTAATAGGCATCCAACAGAGACCGTTTTACAGAAAACAGTTCAAAACAACACACACACAAAGAAAAAAAAGACTTAGTAGTTAAACATAACAATATTCAAGATTACTCTTACGCTAAAATATTTTTGTTAGATTAAAATTTAATGGAAAGTGAATATATCATTAAGTTTGAAATCTTTTTGGGAAGATACCATTTGAGCAAAAGATATTTTTGTGAGGATACTGTTTGAACAAAAAATATTTCTGTGAAGATACCATCCAACGGTATCAAATGCCGCCTGGATCAACCCCTGCATTGTGTTCGAAATTATTAAATTTTAGCAGATGGCCTATTTAATCAATTCTTGGGTGACTGAAATGTAGAAGGTCCAGTGTGCATTGCAAAAGTGTTGCAAAAGATGTTTTTTTTTTTTGTTGTTCTGCAAAATATACAAGCTGTTTTAGGTTGTCAAAACCTCCTAAACTCTAAGCATTCTCAGTTTTTCAAAATAAAGCATGGCAAACAAAGTAATTTATTCAGATTTTTACATTCTGTTAACCATTCGTACAAATCATATACTGTGGCACCCACAGTTTTTTCAACTTATGTAACTTTTAATCCTTGTGTACACTTTTACAATCAGGCAAAGGGAGCAGAGTCTCCCATGCTTTATAATCTACAGTTTCTCTGGCAAATTTCTTTTGAAAAATGCATTTTTAATATCAGTTGAATTACACTTTCATCCATCCTGCAAAAAGCCACTGAGCTTTTATAAAATTCAATTGTTCACTAAGCAAGTTATAAAGTTTGAAAGTAAACTTTTAAAGGAAGTTGCACAGATTTGCCATTGCAAGCAAACACACTATTTGCCTAATTGAAAGCAACACAGGGAAAAGTAATATGCTGGCTGAAAATCAGCCGTCACTTTGATCAGCCCGGTGAGCAAGAAAGGATGAAAGTAGCAGGACCGCAATACCTGTGAAAATGAGACCCAAGCACTCCTCTCCTGCTTCTTACTGCAATGCATGTGCAAATGCAGCTTCAGCAGCTCAAGGTTAGGGGATCTATGTAGCACACCCTAAAATTATGCCCTGCCAAACTGAACACATTGCTGTAAACCAATTCTTAACAAACAAAACAGCATGAATATATTGATATATTTTTACAGCATATCGTGTATATGTCCCCTCCAGATTTTCATGGTCTTGCAAAGCATTACTAGTCAGCCTGGAACATAAATTCATTCACTGCTGATCACACAGGGAAACAAACAAGCATGCCTGAGTATGGCGCCAATTGAACGTATGACCCATAGCACTCTCCCCGTACCTGGTAATGGAGACAAACAGGCAAAAACACAACTTCAGGATCCAAGGTGAGGTGATTACTGTGATGCAACCCTTACCATACTAAAATATATTAAACCCAGATGAACATCTTTGCTAACAAAACCAAGTCTTAACAAAGTAATCATGATTTTGATATATTTTCATTGCATGCAAGATATACAAGCATAAAAAATATATTCTTATGTCTTTGGTTCTAATAGTGTGGTGATGCATTACCAGCCAGACTGGATAATTTGCCACTGGTCATTAAACACTTGGCTGATGTAACAGAAATTGTTCAGGTGCTGAAATATTTAAATACTGGTAATATTATGATGGAAGAAAAGTTACAATCTTTGTTACTTGAAAGATGTATAATATAATGAGTTCAATGATAACTATATTTCTCAGGAATACTAACAGTACAAAAATAATAAAAAAACCCCTACATTATATTTTCCAAGAATGAAATTAGTATAAAATAGTACATAGAATGATCTTCACCCTCAACAAAACTAAATAAGTTATCTATATAGTTGTTTCTTGCAATATGTATCTACTTACAAATATCACACTTACTAGTCATTGTGACACTATTAGAACATAATCTAAAGAACACACATTAACATCCTCGTATATGTATACACATACAAGAAGAGATCAAGAGCTTTAATTAAATATGCTTAAGAGAAGGCAGTGGCTGTGCTGCCCACGTGCTAGCAAGCAAACATATGAATTATGCAAGACCACGCTGCATGTAGTAGTATGTGTAAAATCAAGAATTATTATTTGTAACACAAATACCAACACTGTACATGGAAACAACTAAAGTGCTCGTAGAACATAATATTCACATTCCCTCAAAATAATCAACAAGGTGATTCCTAATGTTGCTAATGATGAAGAAATTTGCTAACACAATTAAAAACATTTCTGTTGAAAATTTTTGTACTTACCTGTTCCACGAAATGACATTTTCAATGGACTCGAATTAGGGCCCCACAAATTCGTACAGGGAAGATGTTCCTGGGCACGAGATACATGATCAAGCGATTTAAAAATAGAATAGGGTCATTCTACATCAAATTGTCAGATGCTATCCGCCATACCATTTCTGATACTTACACAATTTTTTTCTCATGAGCAGATGCCCATAATGCATGAAAATCCTTAAAGTTTCAATTTTTTATTTCTGATAGATCAGTAGATTTATTTATTTTTTTCAAATCTGGTGCATAGTGAGACTTATTTAGCTTAGATATGCAAATATCTCTGTTATTTAGAATACAAGAAGTACAAAACTCGCCATTCTTTCATAATTTTTTGCAAGGAATCCACTGATGCAAAGCACAAGTTTCTATCTGCTTTGATTTTTTAGTTATATGCAATGAGTCTTTTTCCAGAACATAAAAAAAAAGCAATGTAGTACAGTACTTAGAAAATTGCAATTGGCACCATTTTTAAACAAAAGTTTAATCTAACAAATAAAAACAAACAAAAGTCTAAGGGCTTTTGCCTGCAAACTGAGGAAATCATTTTTAAATATGGTGCATGATCTGTATATTGCTGATGTGAAAGCGCAGGCAGCAAAGCACATTGTGTGGACACATAGCAGTGGGAGATGATGTAGCCTTTTGGACGGACGACAGATAAATATATCCGTCAGATTTGCAGCAAACGGCCACTTGATATAGTGTTTGAAGGATGGATGGCACATTACTGCTATGTTTAGTAGCAGTTTAACTATTAAGATATCGAAAAACATTCGTGCTGAGCAAGACAATGAATTGAAGTTCTCAAAACTGTTTTTGCACGATAAAAAATGTAGTTAAAAGCTGATGATAAATTAAAAGACTTTACTAAGCACAATTAAAACATCACAGTTAAAAAACATAAGACCTTTCGGAACCGCATCGGTCCCATCCTCAGATGTAACACAATCACACACAATACATGACGGAACAATGATATAAGTGCATCAGGAAATTAGTCACGTGATGAGGTGGCGTAGTTTATATGCGCGGATGAATGTTGTTGCTCTTTTCCCTAATATTCTGGTAGCTACAGTTCACAACCTTATCAAGACCAAACTCCTTTCCCTTGGCCATATATCCGTTCAAGAAGTTCATGCTGTCATGAGTGCTCTTCGACTAGTTTTCAATCGTTCTTTTTTTACCTTCAATAATCAAATCTATCGTCAACTGGAAGGTGCACCTATGGGCTCCCCTCTGTCCCCTATCCTTGCAGAGCTGCTTCTGCAGTACCTTGAAGATAAAGTTCTACATAATTCTCCAGTTCACCCTATCCTTTATCTTCGTTATGTTGATGATGTTCTAGTCTTTTGGGACTCAACCCAAGACGAACTTTCTCACTTTGCTGATCGATTATCTTCCGAATTCCCCACTATCAAATTCACTATCGATCTAGAATCTAATTTCAGCCTCCCATTTTTGGATTTCTTATTAGTTGGTAACCCACTCTCACAGTCCATCTCTTTTTCAGTTTATTGTAAACCTACTTCAACTTCCACTATTATCCCTATGGAATCCACCCACCCCCTCAACTACAAGCTTTCAGCGTTTTATTTCCTTTTTCGACGAGCATTTACGCACTCTTCTACATTAAAATTCAGAAACCTTGAAATTTCTAGGATTCTTGATATTGCCTCAGCCCACGGATTCCCCGGTACCATTATTAACTGTGTTTTAAACAAAGTTAAGAGACAATTTATGTCCTCTCTTAGGAGGGAACATAATAATACTAGATATGTTGGAGCCTTGGATTATGTACCTGATTTGGTTAATGTTTTGAAAAACTGTTGCCGACCTCTTAATATTGACTTCGGCATTCGGACAAAAAGCATTTTTTCATTGGTCAGAAACGAAAGACCACCTAAAGATAAGGACCAAAGGTACGGTGTTTACTGTGTTCCACTAGTTTCAACGAGCTCACCTCCTGCTAACACTGTCTATGTGGGATCTACCATGCGCTCATTACACACCAGATTGAAAGAACACAAATACACAGTCAAAATGGGTTCCCAAAATACTGCACTATCTCGACTTACTTCGAAAGGGTCTCACCAGCCTTACTGGGACGAAACACGCATTCTAACCACCCTAACTTCGAAGCCTAATACTCTGTTTGCTGAAAGCTTAATTATTTACGAATTTGGGTCTGCGTGCTGTAATGATGATTACCCTACTATTATTCCTAACGCATGGAAACTCGCATTGACAGCCAGAAACAACTCCATTCTGAAATTTAACATTTGTAAATAACATCAATTAAGCCCTTTTTTTTTTTCCCCCTCGGTTCATCTGCGCATATAAACTACGCCACCTCATCACGTGACTAATTTCCTGATGTACTTATACCATTGTTCCATCATGTATTGTGTGTGATTGTGTTACATCTGAGGATGGGACTGATGCGGTTCCGAAAGGTCTTATGTTTTTTAACTGTGATGTTTTAATTGTGCTTAGTAAAGTCTTTTAATTTATCATCAGCTTTTAACTACATTTTTTATCGTGCAAAAACAGTTTCGAGAACTTCAGTTTAACTATTATAATCATCAAATACCACTAAATGTAATTAGCAGCTTCTCAGAGGGAAATTACCAAATATTGACATGCTTGGCCATCTGATGACAAGAAAAACAAGGATATAAACTCATTTTCCCCATATAGCTTTCCTATAAATTCAATATATATAAATTATGCAATGTTCGTTGAATACTATTTATATTAACAAAAAATATCTACAACTCACACAATGTTCGACAGAAGTTTTGGATATGAAACAGTTCTACTACAGAGATAAATAACATGTTTTGGATATGAAACAGTTCTACTACAGAGATAAATAACATGTTTAGTCTACTGTTACCCTCAAAAAGAAAAACAAAAGTGTTTAGAACCATTTAAAAAATTGTGAGTCATCTCAATGCCTTGATTCTTGGGAGAATTATGCCAATACTGAAATTCAGTGCTAATTACACGAAAAATGTTAATTGGATTTATTTCATCTATTTTCTTCCTATGAATCATGCCACTAAATTTGAAAATAATGGGGAACATTATCAACCTTGAACATATTAAATATACTTTTTCATTAATGCAACATGCAATGAGTCACAATTATTGTTTATAAGTTAACTATATTTAAAAACAATTATGGAATGTTACTATTTAGTTGTAGTAGTTGGTTCATTTTATGAGCTTCTTTTTCTCCTTTTCTGCAAAACCAACTGTGTTTTAATCCTTGTATTGACAAGTTACTTTTGGTTTTTCTTGAACTAGGTTCTTTTTCTTAATTATCATATTTTTCGGAATATAAGATGCACTTTTTTCCAAAACATTTGGTGTCAAAATCCACCTGCATCTTATATACCATAGGTAAATATTATAACCATGAATATATACAATGTATGCTGTTATCATCATCATTGTCAACCATTATCAATCCACTGCTGGACAAAGGTCTCCCCAAGTTTCTTTCAATAAGGTCTGTCTTGTGCCAGTCTCCTCCATGTCACTCCCGCATACTTTCGAATTTCATCATCCCTGTGCTGTTATAAAGACTGCTAAATGAGTTTAAAACGCTATCACTTTATCTTAGGTACAGTAATTGATATTCTTCTGCACTTCTTCAACAATGTCATTGTATCATGAATGTTTGAATATACTATACTTTTATTTTTAGCCATTGTTAACTATGTGCATGTATTTTTTATGAGATGGGCCTGCTATCATGCTAGATGTGTATTTGTGCCTGTGTGCACACCTGTGCATTCACAAGTTAATGATGTAAAAAACAGTTTAAGTACATATCTCACATGTTGTACATAATGATGTGAAATGGGCATAGGACTATCATAATTCCTTTTAAAAGCAAAGTGATAGAAGAAGGGAAAGAACAGCATTTTAAGACAAAACATCATAACAGATGCTTAAGCAAACATTGGGTGCAAACATATTAGTGTCGGCTGCATTATTGCAGCTACAAGTTCTTCGGTTTACGCACAACTTTCATACACAAATTCATTCACAGTAACATAAATACTGTGAAGATGTAATTTTGGAAAAATCCATTTGTGAAACATGGAAATTTTTCTTGAACTTTAACTGGAGGGAAAGTCCTTTTATTTGCCATTTACAGCAGAAGACACTGCCACATCTGAAAGATTATATTGCTGCACTTGATGGTCTTTTGCAAGAGTCCTGTCTCTCACTTCCTTGTTGCTCAAAAACAACATGCAGAGGTTAGCCCATCTGCTTCTGTGACGATATTTTTATTTTGAACAGTTATTGACAAAGCTTCAGATTATAAAAGAACAATTCCTATTCTCTGGAATTGTTTGTATGCCACAGAATGCTGTTAGACTTCAACCAAGGCTGTCTTACTTCAACACATCACCCACGTGGCAAGGGACATCCAAACCAATAATGAACGTATTAGCTGTACAAAGGTGTGACACTGTGGGCAAATCCTGAAACTCATGTATGCCATTGGCTGATGGACTGAATGGCATTTCTCTACATTGTTTCTATCAGTGGTATCACACTTTGCCAATTTCTTAAATCACATGAATTCGATGATTCATAAGCTTTTGTTTTTATGCATAAAATTTTTTAATAAAAATCTTTAAAACGCCCTTTATTTTTTTCTTAAAATTTTCAAGAAAATAAGGGTGTGTTTCATACAGGGTGTTTATACACGGTGGGAACACTTTTGGTGATTTACTGAGCCGCGGATGGCTTAGTGGTTAGTGAGTCAGACTATCAGTGCAAGATCCTCAGGTTCGAGCCTCGGCTGATCTTTTAGAGATGGTATGATTTACTAACAATCGCTGAATATCCGCCGTGCATCAGACGAGCACGTTAAGTGACGGCCCCCAGGCTGGACCCACTGGTTAAATGGGTATCCTTTCCTATGCCCCCCCCCCTGAAATTCTCTCACCCCTCTATGTGCAGCATCGTACTTGTATGGTGGTGCCATCTACTGTACTCTAATCTCACTACAAACTGTTCTGTCAAAGTCGCTAGACTTGCTCTCATTCCTTCCGTTTCTATGACCTGCCCAAAAGGCGATCTCGCTGTAGGTGGCTGGGACCTAAATTCTACTCACTGTGGACGGAAGTTTTACAAGAAAATGACAAATACTTGGTGATTTACTACACAAAGACTAAGAATCATATACATACCTCGTGAATAAGAAAATGTCCAAGTTTTTTTTTTTTTTTTACATCACATTGCTTCACGATTCAATGTGGGAACCAAGTGTGACACAGCAAATGTCCACACGGTAAGCGAACATTTATTGTTGACCGTGGGTTGCTTTCCCCTTTTGCCCTCTATCCCCACTTCACAACTGGAATGTTAAGCCTTACAGCTAAGTACTACTATTTTTCATGATAAAATTTGGGGCAAATTCTCTATAATGCAGTAGTTTTCTCTTACTTCAATTGATTATTGAGTGTTCTGTTGTGTCTAAGAGTGAATCATATCTGGGTAAAAAAAAAAAAAAAAGAAGGGGGTGGGGCTCTCAATCTGTCAACAAAGAGAGCAGTGATCCTATGCCATAATGGCAAATAACTTAAAAGCACAGATGGAAACAAAATATTGGAAAGGGCAGGTGGAGAAAACTAACAGCTAATGCAGAATGTTATTTTGTCTGAGAGGCCACCATTCATAAATCTCCATAAACCGGAAATTTTAAAGCTGATTAGGCACCCTGGTGCCACAAACAGTAAAACTGATCTTCTCTCAAAGTTCCAAGTCGTTTCCATGCTATGGAAAAAGTGTCAAAGTACATGCATGGAAATAATTCTAAGAGAAGTTTCGCGCACATTTTCATAAAACTCTCACACTTCTTTGTCAACATGATTTTTCATCTTGCAGCGGTAGTGAGTTCTGAGGTGTTGTGTCGAGAACAGCTGGGTCCGGGTTCGAGTCCCAATGAGGCATGGCTAATGAGCTTGTCCGGCGCTAGCTCTCTCCCTTCCATGGAACCAGAGGCCATAAATTAAGGATGGGCAAAAAATATCTTGTTGGAGTGGCGAAGTCCCAGGTTTGTACTTAACAATATCCTTATGTGGGGCAATATAATTGATGGATAATGATCAGCTAAAGTGTGAAAAAGAGTTTGCGGTAACCCAAATAGGACAGATCCTTCAATGCAGGAAGTGACAAATCTGAAACCAATAAATAGGTAAAATTTTATGATGATTGGTCTATCACTAAATTTGTTCTTGGGTTATTTTTAACAACAATAAAAAAAAATCCAATTGTTTGGTTTTGAACAAAACATAGCCATAGAATTTTGAGATGTCAAAATATAAACACTGCTCATGAACCAACTGTAGTTACATAAAGAAATCCTTTCCTTTAAAATCTGAATTCAACACATGCCTACGTGGCTGTGGTCATTTCCTGCATGCAAGAGGAATGCTGTGTTCTCCTCCCACAACCACATCTCCACACAGTGCACTCCACCAAAGGCTTTTTCACAGAAACAATGAACAGGATATGCACCGTGTTAAAAAAATTCTTTTTTTGAGATGCAGGCAAAATCTCACTTTTTTTTTCTTCATTTGTTAGATCAAACTTCTGCTTAAAACTGATAACAATTATAACTTTCTAAGTGCTATACGACATTGCTTTTTTACATTCTAAAAAAAGGCTCTCTCATTGCACATAACTCAAAAACTAAAGCAGATAGAAATGCATGCTCTACACCAGTGGTTCTCAAACTTTTTATCCTATGGAACCTTTTTTCTACAATATCTAGCAACGGAACCCCTCTATAAATACCATGAAAATTAATATACCTATATGCCAATTATGTATCACTGATTTGAAATAAAAATGAATCGAAAAAAAAAATAAGCAATTAGTCAATAAAAAAGATATTACTTACAAAAAGGTAATGTAGAGCCAATAAAATTTATTATGCCAATGATGCTAGTAATCATTAATGAAAAATATTAATCTGTTGAATGGCGTTGCTTTTTATTGCCACGTAGTTCTTTAAAATTTGGTTCTATCGAAGAAAGTTGTAATCTCATATCGGGCTTTGCATCCAGCTTATTGCGGTGCTTACTTTTTGTTGAGACATGCACAGAAAAGCCAATTTCCCAAAGACAGGTTGTCGCAAATGGTAAGAATACTGACACAGGTTTTTACGATAATACTGGATATTCCCCTTTCAAACTGCACCATAATTCTGCCACTGACACTTGTTTAAAAAGGGATGTCACTGAGAAATCCGACATCAGATCAATAAATTTTCCATGTGCATCAGATGAAAAGCATGGAGTTTTTTCATTAATAACAAGTGGAATTTTAATCCATAATTGACTTTTTAATTTTTCGTGCTGCTCATCAGGAAAATAGTACCTCATTGAATCATGGAGAGCTTCCAAATGCTGGGCGATTTAATCCCATTTTTTTGTTTTATATTTATGAACCATTGTTTGTTTTATATTTACCACTGAGATACAAACCCGGATCCCACTTGGACAAATGAGCAGAAGCCATTGCTTTGACCACCGAGCCCTCGGGCCCGTGCTATTTCCTTCACTTGGAGAGACACTGTATCGCTTCATAACGGAATTTTCGCTATTTCTTTGGCCAAATTTTCACCAAGCATGCACTTAACCATGTCAATAGCACATGGCTTGATAAGATTCTCGGCTATTGTATAAGGTTCACCTGCTTGTACTATTTGATAGCTCACTAAAAGGGAAACCTCAGTAGCTTTTTCATTCAATGTATTAATATGTGCTGCATGAAAAAAACTGTTTCACTTTTTAAAGTTCATCATGCTTGCGTAAAAAAAAAATCAACATTTTTATCTTTGAGCTCTAGATGTGTACTCCTTAAATGGCGCCGCAGTTTAGCAGGGGCCATTGAGCTATTATGAAAAACTTTGCTGCATATGACACACTGCGGATTATCATCATCGTTCATAAATCCGAAAATAATATAGCTCTGATCGTACTTTGCTCTTTTCGCAAATTTGACAGTTTTATCTTGATCACACCTTCCAGAACATGTTTTATTTTCTTGAACTGTTTTTTATTGGCTGTGGGAAATTGCTTAGTTAAGGCTGTAATCGGGGAAAATATGGAATTCACAGATTTTCTTGAAAATTTCGGAGCTGTTTTACGAATTGCTTGCGGAACTCCTGGGAAACCGTCGCAGAACCCCGGGGTTCCACGGAACACACTTTGAGAAACACTGCTCTACACCAATAGATTCCTTGTCAAAAATTATGGAAGAACAGTTATTTTTGCATTTGTCGTCTTCTAAAATAACACAAATATTTGCATTTTAAAGCTAAATAAGCCCCACCCTGCACAAAAATTCAAAAAATAATATCTACTGATCTATAAGAAATAAAAAATTTTAACTTTACAGATTTTAAAATGTTGGGGACATCTACTCATACAAAAATAAATAAATAAATAAATAAAGAATGTTAGAACTGGAGATGAGTTGGTGGAAAGTTATTTAAATTTTGGACGATTTGATATGGAATGACCCAAATATTTTCTAGGTATTCAAGATGTCCCCTGAACATCTGAATGTCACTGTTTTGACATGCCATTCCCCTTTTAGCTGATTCTCCCTCATTTCTACTACACATTTTCCTTAATTAATGAAGAACCTTCTTTCTTAGGCGAAGCCATGTGCCACCTGGCTGCTGAATCTTACTTTCACTTGCTTTGTATGCAGGCAGCACACACAATGCCTGCCCTCTAACAAGCACTATTAAATTAAATCTTTTAATCTCCTATTGTATGCGCATGCATACTACCAAAATTTTGAGAAGTGTTCTTTAAATTGCATAGTAACAGTGCTGAAATTACTTATGACATAGCCCTTATATATGACCCCAAAATATCTGTACTAATTACAACACAGCTTACATCTAATCAGACAATACTGACTATTAACCGCAACCTGTTTAGTCGCAATTCGTTCGTCTTCATATTATCTGAGCCCTTGACATTTCCGTGCATTCAGAAAGTCCCTCTGCAATGAATGTGCTATTTTACATTTAATGGGAAACAACTATATTTTCATTTTAATAACACTTTATATTTGGACTACATTACATTTTATAGCATGTACATTCTTAACTCTTCTATACTTATTTTTGAACAAATCTTTAAAAAATTTTCTGTGTAGCCGAAGCAGTGTATGTGGATATTGCTGTTTTTAATTTCTCAATTGTTTTCAGGCAGTCCCGATACATAACTCCTTTTTGCTGCTCCCCAGAAGTAAAAGTCAAGTGATGAAAGGATGGATGATTGTGGAGGCCAAAGCCCTCTTGAAATTCTCTGATCTCAATGACATCTTCAAGCAGTGCTATCAAATAGTGAGCAGTGTGTGCAGTGATGCTATCTTGTTGAATTCAGTACTTGAGTTATATTTTTTGTGAGCTGTGCAATGAATAGATATAGAATGTCTGAATAACATTGTTCTGCATTTATTGTGTCCATGAAAAAATGGGACCCACAATCTATTGTCTTGGATTTGCTACCCAAATACCAGTTTTCTGGTTGTGCAATGGTTTTCATGAATTTCACATGGATTTTCTGAGCTCCATAATTTGAGAGTTAGTGTATCCTAATAAGTGGAACCAAGCTTCGTCTGAGTAAAATATTTCATCCAGCACTTCAACTTGTTTATCTTGCATGAAATTCTGAAATCACTTACAATAATGCTTCCACTGCTCGTGCTCTGCTGCTTTTAATTCTTGCACAGTCAACACTCTGTACAGAAATAACCGAGTTTTCATGTTACAACAGTGTGTGTAGTTCCTCAGCTGAGTTCTGTCTCCTGTGCCAATTTCCTTAATTACTTTGATGGGCCTGTCATTACCTTTTCAGAAACATAAAAAAGTTTTCCCCAGACAAAACACTGGGTCACCCACATCTGCCAATGAACAAGTACTCCAAAATTTACTAATTAAATCCCACAGTATTGTGGTGTGAAGAAACAGATTCTGGAAACCTCTCTAAACTTTTGTTTCACAGTATTTGTATACTTGTTGCCTGCTCAAAATTACTCGTGCTCCACTGTGAAATATTGATTTTTCAGTAGTTAACATATTCAGAGACACTATTCACACACAATATTGACTCAACCGATGTCCATAACTATGGAGTGCTGAAAACAACCTATGTAGAAGCCAGCTTTGGACATACCATGACACATATGGTAAGAGTAGGGAGGGTGGTGTGAGAGAACCTGTTTCAGTAGGGCCGATGCTCCATACTCACTGTGGAGAGACATTCTAAATGCTGCATTTATACATGGGTTGAAATTTATGAAAATGGGTCAAAATATACTGACAGAAAAAAATTCCCAACACCAAGAAGGGGTTGTTTTAGATAAACGACAGTTGGTAGGCGGTGAGAGTACATCTGTAAGATGACGTCTATGCAAATTTCGCGCTCGGCGCATACGTGTGGCGCTAGTAGCGCCCCTCAGAACATGCAAAGCAGGTTTGCTGCAAATACGCGCTGTAACGTTCGTGAGCATTAACAGCTCACAGAGTTTGAACGAGGTCATGTAATAGGGCTACGAGAAGGTGGATTTTCTTTCCGCAATATTGCAGAACGACTTGGCAGGAATGTAGCCACTGTGCATGATTGTTGGCAGCGGTGGTCAAGGGAAGGTACTGCCTCAAGAAGACCGGGTTCCGGCCGACCACGTGGCACTACTGAGAGGGAAGACCGCCGTGTACAGCGTATGGCCGTGGTGCAGCGTACCGCGTCTGCGGCAATAATTCGAGCTGCAGTTGCCACCACAGTGACACAACGAAATGTTACAAATCGGTTACTTGAAGGACAGCTCCGAGCCAGACGCCCTGTAGTGTGCATTCCACTTACTCCAAACCACTGCCGTTTGCGACGTCAGTGGTGTCAAGCTAGATCTCATTGGAGGACGGAGTGGAGATCTGTTGTGTTTTCTGATGAAAGCCGGTTTCGCCTGGGTGCCAGTGATGGCCGTGTGTTGGTTAGAAAGAGGCCAGGTGAGCGCCTGCAACCAACCTGTCTGCGGCCGAGACACACTGGACCTACACCTGGAGTTATGGTCTGGGAGCAATTTCCTATGACAGCAGGATACTCTCGTAGTTATCACACGCACCCTGACGGCACAATTGTACGTCGGTCTGGTGATTCAACCTGTTGTGCTGCCATTCATGAACAGCATTCCGGGGGTGTTTTTCAACAGGATAACGATCGCCCGCATACCGCTGTTGTAACCCAACAGGCTCTACAGAGTGTTGACATGTTGCTGTGGCCTGCTAGATCACCAGATCTTTCACCAATCGAGCACGTATGGGACATCATTGGACGACAACTCCAGCGTCACCCCCAACCAGCATTAACCGTCCCTGTATTGACCGACCAAGTGCAACAGGCATGGTACTCCATCCCACAAACTGACATCCAGCACCTGTACGACACAATGCATGAACGTTTGCGTGCTTGCATTCAACATATTTTTATTAATGATAATTGGAGATGAAGATCTACACAAGTACAAGAGCCAAAGTAACACATTTGATATGATAGCCACATTCAGCAACACAGTGCTTGTACTTCTGAAAAGAAAAGCATTGCTACCTTCTTTTTAATGTTGCAGATAATGTGTCACCTTGATGATGTACTGAAATGATTTTGGGATATCACAAAATGCTACTGCTATCATTTGTGAAATTCCATTGCTATTTTTACACTATGAACTTTGAAAAAGGGCAGAAATCATCTTTTGTTGACTACAGCCTCATGATCTCTAGCAATGAGTGACACTGATGCCTGTGATCTCTGTCAGCCAATGGGATATTGCTAACTGCTGCAAAACAAATTAACAATAAAAAGGAATTTTCTTTACTTCAATTTTTATTATCTTAAAATGCTTTCTCATCAATTAAGGTAAACTCTTCTCATGAAAGTTCACGTTAATTCATAAGATGTTCTGTTCTGTCAGTAGGGAATTTATCTTACTAATCAAAAGAAATTGCCAATTAATAAATTTCATAATCATAATCAGTAATTAATTGAAATACAAATTCCTGTTTATGACTTAATATTTTGAATGATAAAATGATAATTTATGCTTTTACCTTTACATGAAAACTAGAGCAAAAATCTTCACACAAATTGCCTTTATTTTTTATAATATCACCATTTTTCACTTTTTATCAGTAATAAACAAAATTTATGAAATACAAAAAAAATTCTTGCGGTATTTTATTAGACATAATAATAAAGATATATTTTTATGATAATATGCATAACTATTCAGAAAACTTGGATTTGTAAAAAAATATATATTCTACTGCAAACATCTGCATTCATTATACAATCTTTTCATTTGTATTCTTTCAGGCTGATAATTGAATAGAAGACAAAGAAGAATCTCAAAAGAAATTGATTAAAACAAAAAATCACAGTATCTACCAAAAAAAGAAAATGAAGCATCTTGAAACAAAACTTCTGTGCACTGGGAAAGCTGCCAGAGCTAGAAGAAAGGCAATTAAAGAACTGCAAATGGAAAGGTGTGCCTCAGAAAGGCTTAGAATAACACCTACTAAAGAAGTACAACCAGCTGAAACAGCTCTTAAAAAATTGAAAGACTTTTCTCATAAAAAGAGAACATTAAAGAGTTTCAGCAGAGAAAAAGATGACATCAAATTCAGTGATATAAAGCAAATGAACGGCACAGAGCAAAAATGACAGGGCAACAGGACTGCTGCACAAATGAATGATAGTGAAAATTAACCAATACAAACTCTGGAAAATCAACTCAAGAAACTACAGGAAACAAAAAATTGGAAGAGTGGACATGCAAAATAATACACCATCGATGAAAAATATCCTTTTAAGAAAAAAATTATTGGCATGAAGATTACTAAAATATAAAGCAAGCCAAAGCAAACAGGATGATAATTCAGAGTCAGAAACGAATTCAGTGAAAGTGATTAAATTGAAAAATTTCAATTACCGCTTTTTGCATGTTGTGATCCAACATTGAATACATGCTCCATTACTCCAATAAAAATCAGAAGAGTACATAGTAGAATTAAAGATTATAAATGGAGAACTGTGGTAGAAAGAACTAAAGACACACACAAAGAAAATGAGAAATAAAAACAGCAAAATTTCACAAATAACATTACAGAGGCTTATATTCATATGCTAGAAGTTTACTGGATTTTATATTATCAAAGCACCACCAGCACCTACTCTTCAAGATTTGTTTTAGAAAAATGTGAAACACACAGAAATTAGAACAATTAATTTCACCCAAGTATTCAAGCAAAACAATTCACAATTACTTATTAAATATGTGAAAAATTCTCATTACATGTGTACCACGATTCTCACTGCATGAGTGCATGCAGCTACATTGTTTTCATTTAGGGGATATTCATACTGTTCAGAAGATGCTAGCAAAATAGGTCTTCTGCAGAAATTTGTTATTTATTTTTAACTAAAATTTGGTAAATAGCCCACTTGTACACAAAACTGAGAAAACATTATTAGAAAAGAATATTTTTGTCAGTGGACATAATGCAGAACAAAAGGGTAGATTTTTTTATTTATAGCTTCTTAAAACTTAAGAAGGTTTGAAACGCAAAGTAGAGTGGCAATTCAAAATTTTATACTCAATTCTTCTTTTCAAAATGATTATTTCCACAGTTTATTATAAAAAAGAAGTGTCAAAAAATCTTTTCATAAAAAATGTCACCTGAACAACACTTTCAGAAGTATTAAAAAAAAAAAAAAAAAAAAAAACATGGCAAAAATCTTCCTACACTTAAAACTGAGCTGAGTCAGCTGATTTGAAGTGAATAACATGTTGAAGGTGCCAAAACACCTAATGCCATGTTATGATTACATAGACAAACTTTTCTTTTACTTCAAGCTGTTTTGACCCATTCATGATTTTGACTCATATATATACAAATTAGTAAATAAATAAATATAACAGAAAATTCTCAAAAAATGCAAAAATGGAGAACTTTTTCTTAAAAAACAAAACTTTATTATCTCAGGGATACTCTTACCAGTGACTACAAAAAACTTTTTGACTGAAATTGTTACACTTATAAACTCCAGTATGAATCTCATCCACTTCATCAACAATCACCCTCATATCTATGAAATAACCAGATTCATTAAGAATACTTCTTGGTGGATCTTGCTCCAAATGAAACCTATTGCGTGAATTTGGCACTATGAGCTTGCTGTCTTTGTACCAAAGGTGCATTCCTGTTGGAGGCACACGGCAGACAAGAATTAACTTACCACCCTTCTCAACATATTTTGTACTGTTTGAAAGGTCACTGCTGGCAATTTCTGAAAGAAAACATTTTAAACATTAAAGACAAAATTTTTAGTTCATGATGACAAAATAATGTGATGCAATTAGGTAATATAAAAAAAACATTCCAGGGTTTAACATTAAAACTTATAAGGAGGATACATATATCATAACAGGACATTATGACTTTTCCACATTGGAACATGTAGTACTGCCATGTACGAGCGAAGCAGTACATATGGGAAACTGTAATGTGTGGATAACCATGGTTATAATAGCTGATCAATGCAAATAAAAATATTTCCATCCTAATATAAGTCAAAATATTGTGGTTAAATGCAGATATATAACATTTAGCACAAAAATAAATTTTTTCTCATCTGTGTATTTTTAACAGTGAAATCAAGAAAAATCCAAATGAATGTTATACCACTCACTGTGGAAATTTTGTTTCAGAAAAAACATTTAAAGTGCATGAAAAATTTAGGCCATGATTATAACTGTCTAATGATAAAATTTTATCAATCCAATTGTTCTAAAGATATCATGATAAATATAAATTTTCCTTTATGTTTTACATTTATACAACACAAAGGAAAAACAAATAATGAAGCAAAAAAGTTCATGCCTCAGTCATTTACGTACTACACAGTAAGATCTTTTGGCTGAAACATCAGCTTTGTTCACATACATACATACATATCACTAAGCTGTTCTCTGAGATTCAGAGGGTTAGCTCCAAAAAGAAATACAAACTACCAGATAATTTTTACTTACTGTTGTCGTATCAAACTTCTCCATTTACAGCGATTTTGACATACGACTCGGGCTTCGCTGACATCCATCACACACCATACACAAGATCTTCTATACTTCATACTCATAATCTTTTTCTCATGCAGACACTTCTGAATCTGATCCTCCCATGACTTCCTTGGCCTTCCTCTGCCTTTCCTTCCTGCCACTTGGGCTAAAAAGATTTTCTTAGTAAGTATCTCATCACTCATTCTTTCAACATGGCCAAACCACTAAAGCATATTAGTCTCCACCTTGTTAACAACATTTTGCTTCACATCACACAGCTGCAACACATCTTCATTCCTCACACAATCAGAACATATCTTGCCACAAACACCCCATAAGTAACGCATTTCTCCAGCACATAAACTACTGCTATGTTTCTTAACTGTAGTACCCAGGTTTCACTGCCATACATCAGAGTAGGAACAATTACACTTTCATACACAGCCATGAAGCACTCTCTTGAGAACCCATCATTCCTGTGAAAACCTCCCAGAGCAGACATGACTTTCAATGAAGAATTCACTCGTCTACTAATTTCACCATCCAATTTGTTCTCTCTGTCAAACATGCTTCCTAAACACACAAACTCGCTCACCTGGTCAATCACTGTGCCATTTAGACTTACATTACATTCAGCATAACCAGTTCCTCTCTCAAAAACAATAACTTTGTTTTTTTCTTATTTATACTCAGTTTGAATTTCATGCGAACTTTGTACATCAGGGACATCATACTCTGCAACTCACTTTTGCTCTCTGACAACAAGACAGGGTCATCAGCATACAGCAAGCAATCTGCACACACGGATATCACCAAGACATAACCCAGTATTATCTATTTTGGCATCATGCATGCACGCATTTATAAATACACTATATTGACAAAAGTCACTGGACACCCCTTCAAAAGCAAATGAACGGACCCGCTGCATTGTTAAGATGTGCGATACAGCTGCAAAAGGCATAAAAACAAGCCTGCAGCTGAGGTTGAGTGAAAATGTCGCAGCGGGAGAGAACTAACTTTGAGAAAGGAAAGGTTGTTGGGTGTTATATTAGTGGGTTGTCCATAAGAGAAACAGAGAGGCGTTTAAACATACCCAAGTCAACTGTTTTGGATGTACTGAATAAGTGGAAGACGCATGGCGTGCCTGAAGCAGCAAAACGTACCGGCAAACCAAAGAAAAGCAGTATGTCGAAGCGTCAGGAGAGTCGTTACAGCTAATTGATGGAGTACTGCACAAGACCTCAGTGTACAGGTAAGTAAAAATGCTGGAACTTCAGTATGTACACGTACCATTCACAAAGAACTTCATTCCATGGGTTACCATGGTCATGCGGCTGCTCATAAGCCTTTCATCTCCACTCGGAATGCTACTAGTCGTTTAGCATGTTGTAAAGAACATTTATCGTGTACCGTAGATCAATGGAAGCAGGTCCTATGGACTGATGAATCCAGACACACGATCCATCAGTCAGATGGCCATGTGTGGGTATGGCGGCAGCCAGGGAAACACTATTTACCACAGTGTACTGTTTCTATGGTCAAGTATGGAACTGACAGTGTACTCGTGTCAGGGTATTTTTGATGGTATGGTCCCGGCCTATTGGTTATCCTGGACAAACCTGTTAACCAGCACGTCTACCTTGATATTCTGAACAATTATACCCTACCAATTCTGTGGCAATACTATGGAACCGAGCCTTGTTGGTACCAGTAGGATAATGCACCGAGCCATAAAGCGAGGACTGTTATGGTGTGGTATGATGATAATTCCATATCGTGTGTGGACTGGCCAGCACAAAGCACGGATCTTAATCCCATAGAGCAACTATGGGATGAATTAGAATGCCACAAAAGAAGTTTGGAATTAAGGCCTACTACTAAGCAACAGTTAGCGGCAGCATTATGTACTGAATGGAAGCGCATACCTATCGCTGTGTTCCAAAACCTTGTCGAAAGCATGTCTCAAAGGCTCAGTGCATGCATTAAGGCCAAAGGTGGACCGACACCATACAAATGTACGTCAATAAATGCTGTGTTTTGTTTCTCTTCTAGGTGTCTGTTGACTTTTGTCACTATAGTGTATATTAAACAGCCATAGTGACATTACACAACCTTGTCTGACTCCTGCACCACTAGAGAACCATTTTGATAAAACAGCATTCATTCGTACACAAGCTCCACTGCCAGCATATATGTCTTTTACACTATTAAGTAGATTCCCAGTCACACCATATTTATTCAATACCTTCCACAAAAGTTTCCTATTTACTCGGACATAAGCTTTCTCTAAATCTATGAAGGCAGCAAAAACTTTCTTACCAACAGCCGGATGCTTTTTAATCATCATGCATAATGCAAAACTGTGGTTAGTGCAGCCTTTACCAGGCATAAAACCACTCTGAACATCACACACTTTCTCTGATGTAAGACCCCATATTTTTTTCAATAACGACCTTACCAAATACATTCCCTGGCACACTCAGTAGGTTAATACCACGATAGTTCTTGCAGTTAGTCTGATCACCTTTTCCCTTATACAAAGGAACAATGATAGCATCCTTCTAATTCTGAGGGGCCATTCTTAACTCCCAGCACAACTGGCAAATTTCATTTAACCAGTCAATTACAGAGTCACCACTAGAAGCAATTTTCAAAAATTTTGGTTACAGGCTTGCAATTAATCCTCCTCTCACTACCGTCCAATCAATATCTAAAGACAGAGATCCTCTTGATCCTTTAGACTGTCCTGGGGTATATCTCATCCTTGTGTTTACTTCCTCAGGCGAAAGAATGCTATATTGGTAGTACCTTTTGTACAATAAACTGCAACATTTTGGAACATAAAAGAGATGTCAGAAAAAGCCTTCTGACTTCTGCACTTTCTCTTCTGACTATTGAAGATACTTCTGCCTCTCCGAAAAAAGGATTGCACCCTTCTCAAACAAATTTTCATTACGCTACAGAGAAAGCATTGCAATTCTCTTCAATAAAAACACTTGCAATGCGGATGCACCCTTCAATATTCTGATAATTTGGAAATCTCTATTGGCAACAGCTAAAGAAACTATGTCAACCATGTGAGCACTTGCTTGTAGTGTGAACAAGGCTGATGCTTCAGCCGAAAGATTTTACTATTCCTAAAGTTTAATAAATCCTGCGTGAAATTTTTTGCTTCATTATTGGTTTCTTCATGTTATGTGAAATGGCCTTTTTACAAATAGAGGAATTTTTTTAATTTTTATCAGGATCTCGTGAACACGGTATTAACTGTAATTGCTTATACAGAATTGAGCAGCATGTCATATCAATATACACTGTAATATATTTAAACACAATTCATGAAGACTCACATCAGGTACTACAAAAGAACACAGTTATAGTCAGAGCTCAACAAAATTAGAGTGTCAGGTCGCTAGGGGCCAGCCAAAAATTTCATGCTGAAATCAAGATATTTGGCTTTAACTTATTTATACAACAGAAGTAATATTCTTATGCAAAAATGAAAAAAATCTGCTTTTTTGCAAACATTTTAACTGAAATTTTAGATATATGCAAAACTGCAAAGAAAGTGGCATGAAGAGATAGGGGACATAATTTACTAGTGACTAAGTCAGTGTTCTTTTTTTTTTTTTTTTTTTAGTCAATATGTCTGTCTCACTCTCTGGGTAATGCTTTTTTGCAAGTATTATGCTCAAGGTCCCAGCTGCTCACCTACATGGGTTGATTTGAGAAATCAACAAAAATTGGAGTTGGACTGCAGGGTTCATATGTTACAGCTACTCCAGCCACAAAAAGAATTTCCTTGCCACTGGACATTGTTTTCAGTACTAAATTATACTTACTGGCAAACAATCAGTGTCAAAAGATTGAATTTCACATCACCCAAAACTTCTTTCAGTTCCGCACGTTGTATCTGAACCTTTGACCTTCAGCATATTTTGAAACTTAGTTGCCGCCAAAAGAGTTCTGACTTTTTCGTTTCCCCTTTTTTCAAACCCTCTTGATGGTTACAGTTATTTTTCATGAAATCCTGCCGGATGTTAGGCAGGGAAAATCCCCTGGAGTCATTGATGATGGAATTTTTATTTTTCTCAATCTCTATTCCTTCTTTTAGTTTTCTTTTTTGAAAATTGCTTTGGAAACTGCTGATTTTAAGGAAATTCCAATCCATGTTGTTACTAGAATAAAGATGTTTTGCCACACATTTTTTTTTTAATATTGTCTATTTCATTCTAAAAATAATAAACCTTTTAGCAACTTGGAAAGGAAGATGCTAATGGCTGATAAACTAGGTGCTGAAGTCAAGATAGAATATCACAGTGGCACAAAAGGTACAAAGAATTTGTGTCTTATATTGTGAAAGAGATAAAAAATGGACTGATTTATGAACTGAAAAATCAGTATTTTGTTGGTTTATTGCTGCATGGAACTACAGACAAAGAAGGTGTAGAATGTATATAACATGCAAGATACCTGAAAGTTAAGAGATAAAGGAAGTATTTTTGCCCATCATCACACTGAAAAGTGCAACTGAAGAAGTGAGAGCAATTGATAATGAACTTGAAAAACCAGGGCTTTCAGATTAGTTATGTTCTAATTATCTGGTTGGTATTGGGAATAGAACAATGGAGCAACCAATAAAATTGGTGAGAATGGAGTAGTTCAAAAGATCTGTCAAAAATTGAATCATGTGATAAGTTAAATCTGTGTGTAATACAATAAGCACCTAAATGTGTTGAGTGCTATGTCAAGTTTATTGATGATACAGTCCTTACAAAACTGTAAAAATTTTATCAGTCTTCACCAATGTGCTAACTGAAGCAGATATCCTAAAATTCTGTAGAGCCAACATTTAAGATTTCCATTTTTTTTTATAGAGTAAGATGGGTTGCCAACAAAGCTGGTGCACTTGCTGCTTTGGTAAAAGACTGGAAATGTGTGGTGGTACAGCTCAAAAAAGGTTTATATTCAGAAAGGTGATGCTTCTGCAGTTGCAAAGGATCTGTTGAAGAGACTTAAGGATTTTAAATGTCATTATCAGTACAAAAGTGCTGTATAAAACTAGGAAAGTTTTCTAAGAATTACTTCTTCATGCAAATTTGTTCCCCATTGCTATGTAAGATGTTATGGATTTCAGGTTTGTCTGAAATCCATAACATCTTACATAGCAATGGGGAACAAATTTCTTCTGTTAGGTTCTTGAATATAGTAAGGAAATCTGTCTCTTGTGTTTTAAAAGAAAGACCTTTTCGTGGGTGCTGCCGAACATCACATGAAAATAATGTGATAGCACTCACTGCACTGAAGGAAGTAACACGTTCAGCTCTTTAGATGTGCTTACTAGAGATGAGTTTGGGCTCAGTTTTCGAAGCCCGAATCCGTCTGAGCCCAAAATGTTTCAGCCTGAGCCCAACACAGTCCCCAGGGTTCTGTGTAATATGGGGCCCTAGCCCGGCCGAGCCCGACTTTTCCAAGTGCTGATCCTTTTCTCTCTTTCATCCGATTTTTACATGAAACAGGAAGGAGCCTGGAATATGATGCTAATTATTTATGCATCTCATTAGGAAGGATATAACCTTGAAAGAAAATTTATATTTTAGTTTTACAGAACATTTTGCAGCAGCTAATATTTTTTCTTATCTAAGAAAAAGTAACTGTCTACTTTTCTTGTGCATGGAGAGGAGATAGTCTTCACACATGTTTTGGCATGATGCAAAAATCTGCTAGATCCTGAAGAACTTTTATATTTCAAAATGCATTCACATTTCTCACACTGAACATAATCCAATTTTTGCATTGGTCATGCAATCAGTAATTTCGAGAAAAAGGTTTCCACACGGTAGATTTTTTCACTTCATTTTTTACTGTTTTACAATCACCAGAATTTAAGTTTTTTTGTATAACTTCATGATACGGATCATTCATATTGTAATGCGCAAATGGATAAAAAGAGTAACTCAACTTAAGGGATGAATGTTGAGTATAGGCGACAGTAACAGCTATTAGAAAAGCTTTGTTTAATTTGTCATTCCCTTGCCGCCTTCTACGCAATGTTTGGTTTAACGAGGCTTTCTGAAATACTGGAGACAAACTTCTGTCCTAAGAGCTGAATCTTAAGGCCCCGGCTTCACACAGGCGGAACAAATCCGTTGAAACAATAAATCTCCCAACTGGTTTTCAAGAGGACTATTTCCTCTGGGGAATTTACTTTGATTCGCACTTTAACTCTCATCATACCGCAGAGCTATCCTTCACAACATAGTCGAACAGCACATCTTTATCCACCCTCTACGTCCTAATTTATAACAGATTTTTCTTCTCCTGTGAATTACCTTACAACCACAAATTTATGACACTAGCGGCTTTTCCTTTTCCCCTCCCCATCTGTTGCATTGTGGATGGTTCTTTTGGGAATTGAGGTCGTCTTCTCTGATGTGTCCAAGAGCAATTTTAGCTGGCCACAGAACTGACCGTCCTACTGCGTCTGTGCGAAGGTGCAGTTCCCCTACTTTCCTAGGCTAATTACTCTCTTAAAAAGCACTTAAGCTCTCACACAATGACACATCAATTATCTTCCCATGCAATCAGGATTCACTGATGCACTGCCACAAAAAAAAACCCCAAAAAAACTGATCCCTCTTCCTAAAACTCGGAAGAAAAAAAAATTGAAAAAGAAAGACTCAGTATTTTAACATAAAAAGAAGCCCGCCTGAGATGTAATTAATATGCTATTCATAACTCGTCCAAGCCCGAGATGTAACTAATATGCTATAATAGCTCGCCAGAGCCCGAGATGAAAGTGATGATGCTATCCGTAGCCCAACCGAGCCCACCTCGGGCTCTGGCCCCATCCATCTCATCTCTAGTGCTTACATGATTATATTCAAGATATTCTACACCGAGATTGAACCAGTGTCCTACGGTGGACTAAAACTCCAGAATCATGGAGCAACATATATTGGGTCAGGCAGCCTCACAGTTTTAGTTGTATCCTGTAATTGTTCCACAAGATTTATATACATGTATAAATTTATAAGGTACATTACCTCCTCTCAAGTTTTCTTCGATAATTCCCATTAAATATTTATAATACTGAAAGTAATAAGAGGAAGCCATGAAGTCATTAATTATTAGAATTAAAGATGATTTTTACAGGTGAACTGCATATATTAAATTGAAACTTCACTAGGGAAAGTACTTGAGTAGAACAATATAAAAAACAGTTACTAAGAATGCTAAGAAAGCATGTGGAATAGCATTATGTAAAAACAGAAGAACCATAACCCATTTCTCGACAGCACAAGTGAAACGAGTTCTCCAAGTAAAAAAAAGAAAAGCTTATATGAAGCATTTTTGTGGTATACCAAAGGATAACTGGGAAGATTGCAAAAGGGTTCATCTAAAAGTAAATGAATACATTAGGGATATAAAAAGCACACAAGTGGAGTTTCAGTATCACATAGAAAAGAACTTTCATGGGCTAAAATACTTTAGTATCTTGCTAAGCATACAAAGAGACAAGCAGACTATAACCTATAGTTTACTTGATGAAGATGGACAGCTTCTTACACTGGAGAGGAATATACTGAATGAATGGAGCAAATACATTGCTATCCAAAACTTAAGGACAAATATGAAATCAGAGAATTACAGAGCATTATGGGGCTAAAACAGCTGTAAAATTTCCACACAAATGCAGTGAAACATGTAAAGACAATCCATGATGTGCAGCTCATATACAAATTTGCTGTGAGCATGTGACATCTGCTGAGGGTATATATAGCCAGAAGGCCAAGTCATATATTATATGAATTCATTCTATTTTCAATGTGTTTCAGCAACAACGTGCATGCCTGAGGTAACAAAAAGATGTCTCACAGACAACATATGAATAATTTTACCTGAGGCCAAATTATTGGCAAGCTCAAAGAAGGCCAATATTGCCAGACAGTTTAGGAGTCATACGTAGTATAGTCTCGCAGCCTTGGTCTGCATTTAAGAGATAGAACCACTGCCAGATGTTTTTCTGGAAGCCATACCCACTGTATAAGTCAGCAGGATGACAGTTACCTGGCCATAATGGCAAAACCGAGCCAGAAAAGTACTGTGGGGTAGTTGGCTAATCTCTTCAAGCAAGCACAGGTGTATAAACTTTGTGTCAAACCATGTCAAGACATCTAAATGCAGCAGGACTATATGCCCAGAAACATGTACATGGTCTATAATTATCCAGAGTGCATTGTACAGCCCACTATAAGTTGAGTTTGTCTCATGTTGATTGGTCTTCAAATTGATGGATCAAGGTAATATTCACTGATGAAACCTCTTTTGTCAGATTCCAAAGAACAATTAATCTGGAAGGAAATATGGTACTATGTATGATGCCAGAAATATCGCTGAATGAGATAGGTATGGCGGTTGTGGAGTCATGTTGTGGGTTGGTATCATGGTCAATCACTAGGCAGCAGTACTGCAGTGATATGATTCTTTACCATGTTTGTCTGTTCTATGGTGCTGTGGGTGTAGATTTAATTTTTATAGAAAATGCTGGTCCTCACCACACAACAGCTGTGGATGAAGTATTTATTGGCTAATGAGGATATATGTTGGATGGAGTGGCCAACGCACTTCCCTGAACTCAATCCAATCAAATATGCACGGAGCTCCCAGGGAAGATGAGTTGCACATCTGCAACCAGTCCAGTACTGATCAGGGGTCTTCAGCATGAGTATACAATTTACCTCAAGAGCTCCTCAGCCACTTGGTGCTAAGCATAACACACCAGTTTCAAACATACATTGCAGTGCAGAGTGGACATATCTCTTACTGAGGACTTCACCCTATAGTCCATTTATGCAGTGTTGATGGGAAATTATTACTGGAGAACAGGTGAGCCTGTATTTCCTTTGTAACATTTTGCTCTGGCACAATCTCTATTACATATTACTTATGACTTTTTTTTGTTGTGTATTTCATTTTTCTGCTGCTGTTGCCATTAATATCACATATAGCTGCAAAACCATTTTTTCTGATTCTGACTGGTCAAAACATATTGTTGCTACGCCCCGGGGCACCAGATTATCGAATAAAAATAAGCTTTAGGAATTCAGATGTCAGGATGCCAGGCAATGAGTGACGGCCCGGAGGTAGACATTAAAATTACGAATAATTACTTGTGAGCTCTTTTATATCGCTGAAATCTTATGTACAGGTGAAAAGAATTTAGCCTGCAATTTCGCCAATCAAAACTAAGAAATTCTGACACTCATTAATTATTCATGCAACTTCAGGACTAGCACGAGACAACAGACATTTAATCAATTAAAAATAAAACATGAAGATAATGATGAAGACATCAATATACAGAGGATTGTGAAGGAGAGGCGTCAAGTAGACTCGCCCCTTTCGGGATAGCTCTGAGGCTGAATTTATCATTAAAGTTTAATGATTACACATTGGCCTATACAGTCCGGCTTTAAAAACAGTTCTCAGTCGACGAGAGTCTATTGGCTGACCGGAGCCAATTTATCCACAACTGGCATGTATACATAAATTCAGTACTTACAGATATGCAGTTTCCTCAGGTATCCATATATAGTGCACTCTCTTTGTTATATGCACTCACTAACATTTTATGTGTTTTCAAAGCGTACCTGTGTGACAACTCGCCCATTTCCGAGCGAGCACTATGACCAAGGGAGAGGGGAATTGAACCCCGTCTCCCACTTTCTATCATGCACACACCTTTGTTGATTCACCTGCATGAAGCCTAGGACGCATTTATGTACACCAATGTCGAGGTGGAACAAGGCCGCTGACGCCATAGAAGGATCCGTCCATCCGTTCATCCCATCCACTTGGGGCTGCAGTTCCATCACATCACTTCCTCTGATCTCCAGGAGGCTCCTTGCTTTCTTGGTAGAAAATTACATCCAGTACTTCGTGCTATCTAGCACCAGGTAAGAAGGCATCTTCCTCCTTCCTATTTTCCTCGCGGTGACGTCAACTGCCGGCATCTTCGGGCAGAATCTTTTATTCCCGCAAAAGTACTGCGCTGCGGGATCTCCTTGATCCCGCACGAGCCCAGCTCCCTTCATGATCTTCTTTCAGACTAATCTTTTTCGCTTGTTCACATTTCGTCGACAAATTCCTTGATATGTCGTTAAGGGTCCGTTTTAACTCTCTTTTCAGCCTAATTGTTTCCTAAAAGCATTCGGTACAATGAAGAGGTAAGAAATGCCTGTCTTTGCATTTGGAATATGTGGTGGTCCACTCATCGACAAGTATACGGAAACACATAACTTAACTAACAGTTCTTTGTCTTGCCAAGTTTCGGATTAGCAAACGCCACAAGTTTTCCGATCTGTTGAGACTCTTCCCAAACATCCCATATTGTACTTAAAGGGCCACCCACTGACCGCAGTGCATAGGGGGCGACGCATTGCGTTCCCCACACTGAACGACGCATGTTCCACTTGAGATTTCTCCCTTCCAAGAAAAGGGACTCTTATCTCTTTTCTTCTTTCACAATGAGGGAAACCACTACCTGTTGATTTTCAACCGACAATTAACACTGTTCCCGCCTCTTGCAAAGCCTGCTAATCAAATTCATTACCATACCCCAAAGTCGTAACAATATCTTGTCCTTAAGTTTTGGATAGCAGTATATACTGACAAACTATTAAATGAAAATGCAGCCATAAAAGTAAGACGTGATTTTTCCCTTGAAAAGTGGTAAAGCTGAGGAATGATGAAATTAAATCAGAATAAGTTACAAATAAGTTGCATTTCTGATATAATTAAGACAGCATGTGAAAACGGTTTCATTCCTGAAGACAGGCAGAGAAAGTCACTGTACTAGTTTTCAAAAAAGGAAACACAGAAATGCTACCTTAATTACTGTAGTAACTACTATGACATCTTACTCAGTGTTCCTTGCAAAGTTTATTTAAGTATACTGGGTAAGAAGTTTAAAAAGATGGTGGAAATGTAGCTGAGTAAGTAAGTAAAGGACAGTGTGGGCTGGAAGAGCAAAAGGTGCTAGGATAACATATTTGAGCCCAGGCAACTTCGACTTATATATGAGTTCACTGTTAATGAGATTTTAACTGGAAAGTTAGAAATAAGTAGTTTAGAATGTAAAAAGAAAAAATTCTGGAGTCAAGGATATGCTATTAAACTCAGAGTTCAAGCTAGCTCAAAATATGCTGTAGCAAAAATGCTAAAATGGGGGAAAAAGTTGTAGCAAAATGTTAAAGAAAGTTAGCTGCTTTTGTTGCTTGAAAAATCGTATCAAGTGAATCGTTCACACCAACAACACCTTGGACATCAGTGGAAAACTAATGTTTATGATGGCCTTGGGGGAATGATGTTGTAGATGTCACAGCTGACTCTGGTTTAAACTTGAACTTTGAATGGGGAAAGGGGTCGAATTCCTTTAGCCTCTAAAATCTTACCCTGCCCCACCCTTTGTGGAGTGCTTACGGCTCTTTTTTTTTTTTTTTTTTTTTATTGGAGGTTTAACGACCACCGTGAGCAACTCAATGGGCTATAAGCAGTCGCCCGTCCCTAATTTAGGGTCACTGGTTCCAGGGAAGGGAGAGAGCCAGTGCCGTAAGACAAACACAACATCCATGCCTGACCGGGATTCGAACCCGGACCCCGTTTGGACGAATGATCAGAGGCCAGCGCCTTAGACCACTGCGCCACCGGGCGGCACTTACGGCTCTACAGTGTATGGAGGGGGGGGGATTGAACCAACAGATGCTGCAGGAACATACCTTAAGGATTAAGAAAATAACATTAGCGGAGTGCGAATCGCTGCCACAATTTTGGAAACTTGAGTTTTTACAGAAATAGAAAGCTGCAGCAGAAACTGCTGATGGGTTGATATTTAACAACTGGCACTATTTTGCAACGGACATTAATTTTTCTCTAGCATTTTAGATTAACTCATCGCATTTTGTGAGAATAGCGACCATAGCTTAATCTCTGAGCTCAGTGATGAGTCTTAACACCAAGCCTTGCAACAGTTAAAGAAGTAAGTGGCTTGAGATTCACTATGAGCTATGATAGGGATGCAGGCTGTTCCTATTTTGTTTCTGATCTATATATGAAAGTTGTTAAAGTCAACAACTTAGTATAAGATGAAGTGGGTGGTTCTAGTATTAACAGTTGGATACTAATGTATGATGTTAACTTAGTGCTAATTTTTAAGTGTGAAGAAAAGTTACCGGATAACTTAAACCAGCTGACAAGTACTATAGAAAAATTTAGGACAGAGGTAATTGTTGGAAGTCTAAATCAATATTTCTGTATTGAACCCTAAAAAATGTTAAAAACAAGCAAGAACAGGCAACAGATTTTAGTTATTAACCATGATTATTAATGAGACATGTAAACTTGATAAGAAACCAGCAAAGCAGGAAATTGTCCCACTGGCTGTATAACACTATTTTCATGAAGAAAATGGTTGTCTAAAGAACAAAATACTTAAGACCTATTAGATCTTATGGTAGCAGAAGCTAAGTGCACAACAGTTCCTCTGGAAGTTAGAAGCTGTTAACATGAGAGTTGTACGAGGAATAATATCATGGTAATATAGGTGAATTCAGTGGCACAACTACTAAATTTGGAATGCAAGCATTTTTCAGTATAAGAAAAAGTTGATAACATAATTATAAATACACCACACTTTGAATACTCAAGAGACGCATATAGCGTATTAAATGTGTTTATATTTGTGGTGTAGCAAGCACAAAGACTTGCCAAGCTTTCACACTCTACTGGGAGGCTTTTTCAAGGCAATGGTAGACATGTAGTCATTTTTATGTCTACTATTGCCTTCCAATGGAGTGTGAAAGCTTGGTGAATCTTTGTGCTTACTACACCACAAAAATAAATGGATTTAATACACTATATGCATCTCTTGAGTATAGAAAAAGTTGATGATAACATATTGAAATGATTTATTTATGCGTGCCATAAAAGAGATAAAAAAAAAGTAGCCATACAGATGTTACATTCCGTGGTAGCAGACCACAGATCAAGGGGTAGACATAAAATGGGGGGAACTGAAGGTATGAATCTGCAACTAATGATCAAGGAACTTGTATGCTACATGCTGAATTTCTTGCAATCATCCAGAAAGGATGAGATAAATATCTCTGCAAATCATCTAAAAGAGATGCAAACCAGCATTAATGTTCTTTCTGTTTTTCTACAATGTTTTATAACAACATACCTGAAGACCATGTTAATATGTTGTTATAAGATCATAACTATGACAAACAAATAATAAAGAACGTTTACTTTATTTGATATTGTTAAGTCCAACTTCATTTCCAATTGAAGAAGTAAATTATTTTCAGTTACTCTGGACAAATAACTAATGTCTTTTCCACAGTCTGCAAAACATCCAGATGATTCTATATTATAAAACATTATATAAGCTAATAACATTTAAAAATATGTCTGTCTTTGGATTCCTGTTTTTCAGCTCATTTAGGGAGCATGATTGCTTTTTGCATGTGATGAAACAGCATTTATTTTAAAAATTTGTAACAAAGCTTTCATTTTAAACTGCATTTTTCAGAGCATTATCAGTAAGACCTGAAGTTTTCAGTTTTCTTTTCCACTGACTTCTATTTGAAGAAGAAAAAATTCTCAGAAACCTTGAATTCTCATGGTTGGGAAGATAATGATACAAATGTTTCCATGAAGGGAATCTGGTTCTTTGCATTAGCTTGTGATGAAAGTATTTTAAAATTACAGAACAATATATTATAAAATTGAAATAAGGGATCAGTTATTTTAGTAAAAATTAACCAATTTAAATCCTCAATCATAATTTTTAAGTTTTTAGTAAAACAATCAGTAGCGAAATAGATCAAAATTACATTGCAGGAATCAGATTTTTTGCCCAGTTCTGAGTTATTACAGATTAAATATCTTAAAATTTACAAGTCTCGCAAGGAAAAATTATGGATAAATTAAATTTTGTACAAACATACTCATCATTACGCTGTTTACTAAAATTTTATACGTTGACTCTTAAAGCAAAATTGCATGCCAAATTTTAATCATGGCTGATGTATCAAATGTCTCTTTTTACAGCAATCTTAACACAACTCAAACTTTAAATATGCAACCATCATTTGCTGTACTTCATTATTGTTATCTTTTTCCCCTTTCAAGTTTTGCTGAATCTGATCTTTTCATGATTTCCTTGGCCTCCCTCTACTTTCTTTCCATTAATTTAGGTTATATAAATCCTCTTGGCTAACACATTTCATTATTCATTCCTTTAGCACGTGTCCAAACCATCTCAGAATATTCTCCAACCAACTAAGAATAGTTAGTTTCTCATTACGCATCTGAATGTCTTCACTTTGTACATGATTAGAATGAATGTAACCACAAAACTACTGCTCATAATGCATCTCTTCAGCAAATGAATGACTCCTGTGTCTTTTCTGAAGCAATCAGGTTTCGCTACATACATCACAGACACGGAATAGGAACAAAGACACTTTCATATGCAAATACTCTGGACCTTTTTGACACACCATTAATTCTATGAAATTATCTTAAAGCAACACCACCTTTCAGGGCTAAATTCATTCACCTACAATTTGAACATCTAGTTTGTTTTCTTGGCCCAACATGTTTCCATAACAGTCTTTTACTCAGAAAACATGACTGTTTTTTCTCGAATTTTCATATAGACTTAATTCATCTTGCACATTACTCTGCAGCTTGTTTTTACTGTTAGGAAAGGACTGTATATTATAGTCAGTATACAGCAAACAGCATGTATGGAAATTCCCATGATATGAGTACCATTAGTTTTGGCATGGTTTCTCTCTAGAATGGAAATTGGGAGATATAGGTTTGATTCCTGCATCAAGGAGATAAAAATTTCCATTTTCTGAAAAATGGCTACACGGAAAATGGTAAAATATAACACTTCTGTGCTGAAAGTAATGCGCTTTTATACCTGTTATGTACTTAGGAAGATTCATTCTTTATTCATTTTCTGTGATAATATCTGAAGAAATGGTGATTCTTGACCAGGATCTGTTCCTCAATTAGAACAGTCAATGACACTACAATGAGACACCAGGATACTTTTACTAGAAGTCTGTTCAGATTCCTAAGTGTCAGCAATTTAGAAATTCCATATAACAGTAGCATATGCAAATAGAAATCGGGAGAAACAGGTTCAATTCTCACTCTATGAAAAGTAGTAAAATAAGATGATTTAAAGCTGAAAATATGCTAGTGTGTTTGCCATCCTAGTAGCAGAACCTTTTTCAGAAGTCTGCAACCCATGAAGAAAAACCTTAAAACTATCTGCAAAGATATCTAAATATTAAATTAGCCGTAAAATTTATCATGTCACATAGCATAGAGCTTTTAAAACTGAGACAATTTGAGATTTAGACAGAGTTCCCACCCTTAGTATTAAAAAATATAGGACATCTTTGAAAAAATTATAGGACACCTTCACACACACACACACACACCACATAAAAACATTGTTTACACAGTACACCTACAATACACTAAATTATAAGAAAAGTTACCAAATTAAAACATGCAAGTAAAACAAGCCATGGCTACCCTACTTCCCATGTAGCAGATGTGTCTGAACTGACTCTCCTTCTACTGTATAAGAAAAAATAATTGTGAGTACAGGGAAATGAAGTGCACAGAGCAAAGAAATGTACAGAAACAGAGAATGACTGTAGTAAATTACTTATGAAAATCAGTAAATTTTGTAAACTTTTAAGTAAGTCAGTCCAACACATTTGCCACAGCCATGCCCAAACCTCGAGTATTTTACTTGTTTTATATTTTTTTCTTTAATCTACTCGAAAATGTTTTCTCTATTATATAAGTAACAACGCAAAAAAATATAAGAAATAATAATAACCTGCAAAATTATAAAAATTGCTTATTCAAAAAAGAAGTTAGTAAATAATTATACTAAAAAGTACACAAAGTCCTTTTGGTTCATTAAGGAATAAGTTCAGCATGAAAATAGATGGTAGACATACAAGTATAGACAAACTCTTGCAATATGTCGTAAGTGCCTGACTTAGCCTACTTATTTGACTTCTTGGAGATTGAGCACATTTCTTCTTCACCCTTCTTAAGTTCTTCTGTGTTTTCAGTTACCTGCTTATGTCCTGATTCTACACTGGCACGCAAAAATTAAAGACGAGATGGTTTTTCAAATGTAACATCGTGCAGAAGTGCTCCACATCGACTCAAATCATACCATAAAATTCCCAAGATGTAAGAACATACTGTCCAAACAAGAAATCCAAAGGATACAAAGGCACTTTATTGAAAAGGTAGCTTCAAGCACAACTGGACAGAAGGCAAAAACGTCCATGTGACAGGCAGCTGCCAAGAAAAATCCAGTCTTTAGTAGGGGATATGATCACCCCTGACTGCGTTGCAGGATTTACAAAGTCTGTTCATGATGAGAACGAGGTTGTCAAGGAGCTGTTGAGGCATCGCGGCCCATTCCCCTTGTAGCACCAATTGCAGCTGCGGAATCGTTGCTGGCGGCTGGTGATGTGATGCCAAGCGTCTCCCGAGAAGGTCCCACACGTGTTCGATTGGGTTTAGGTCCGGGGACCTTGCGGGCCAATCCATGCGTTGAATATCTTCACTCTCCAACAGCTCTGCAACAGCCACTGTACGATGAGGTGTAGTGTTGTCCTCTATGAAGAGGACCTCAGGACCCACAACACCTCTAAACAGATGCACATGAGGCAGGAGAACCTCAGTACAATAGCGGACACCAGCGACTGAACCTCCTTGGAAGATGTGGAGGTCAGTACGGCTACCAAGCATGATACCGCCCCAAACGAGAACTCTGCCACCTCCAAACCGGTCCTTTTTTATGATGTTGGAGGTGTGATTGCGTGTTCCCTGCTCTCATCCGTAAAGAGAACTCAACCCCATTGCTGATGTGTCCAGTTCTTGTGTTCCTGGCACCACAGAAACCGCCATCTCCGATGAGCAGGCGTTAATGGCACACACCGTACTGGTCGTCGTGCAAATAGACAACATTTTTGCAGCCTCCTGGCCATGGTAAAACGCGATAACGGACGTCCAGTTGTCTGTTGAATGTGCCTTGCGATTTCTCCCGCTGTCTGCTGTGTATCTATTTTTTCGCTTGTAGGACAATATGCCAGTCGTCCACCTCCATGGTTGCTCATGGGCGACCACTGCTAAACTCTCGGACAGCTGTTCCTGTCGTTTGAAATGCTCTCCAAGCTTGTGAAACGATGCTGTGAGCGATCCCAAACTCCTCGTCCACACTAGTCACACGTCGACCTTCTTCCAACTTCCCAATGACGCGACCTTGGGTAAAGTCATCCAGATGTCGTCTACTGGATTGCCTGTTAGCCATATCACACGGTGGCAGCAACTTGATGTCGTTCAAACCAATGTACACCGTGCAATAGCCTTCACCGAAGAATTGCTGAGCGTACACCGCCCATGTGCTTTATACCCTTCCGACACCCCCCCATGTCATGCTACATATATGCGCATGCCCTACCGTACCGGATCCTAGTCTATCTCCTGAGTGGTCTTTCGGTCCGTTCTGCCTGCTTGTTCGCTGTTATGATAATTTCTCCTCTTCGTCTTTAATTTTTTTGCACACCAGTGTAGAAGTGCCTGCACTGCAAATATTTCCTGCATATCTTTGCCTTTACAGGCAGATGGAAGTCCCCCATTTGCCTCCCCAAACAAGCGACGACTTTTTTTAATACTTTCTCGCAAGATTTTTTTCCTTCTCCAAGCATGCTTTCCAGCTTCTTTTTTTCTTGTGGGCTTCTAAGCAAGCCTTATACTTACTGTTAGCTTCTCTGAAATACTTTGAGCATACTGGTGAGAGAGGCACCTGACAAACACCACCTCTTGCTTTGATTACAAATTGTACAGTACGAAGACCATTGACCAATGAGCGCGATGGAGTAACAAAATGTCTGTTAATAAAAAATCCATGTTCTACGTCTGCTTGTCCATGGGACAATGTACGATATGCCCTTACTAAATGGGAAAGTAAAGGATACTTCAATTCTCCAAGACTTGTTTCTTTTTTAGTATTGCAGACCAGTATGTATTGATTCTGGTTATAGAGCCTGAGGCTAATTCTGCAGAAATACAGTTTTCATCTATTTGTTCAACCATAGAGTTCCCACTCATCCCATAACTAATCTGTGTCACAATTTTTAATGACCATGGGCATATGTTCTGTAAACATTTTAATGATGGTGACTCACTTTGAAGCAATATATGCAAGCACTGGATGTTGCACAGGAGTTTATTATTTAATGGAACTTTATGAACCAAGTACTCTATAATGGCAGTAATGATTTTTTTTTTTTTTTGCTTCATGAAAGAAAAGCTTTCTTTGAGGTCTATAGCTTCTTTCCTTGTGAGACATCCAACATCAATTCCTTCTGATGGCAAAAACATTTTCACTTTTTTGAAGGTCAATGCTAATAAACTTAGCTCGCTCCTGAAACCTTCCCTTAGATCGCTGGCCCAAGAATTCTTGATATGAGGCTATGTGTCAGTACACACAGTTCATCAAGGAAAATGTGAATAAGAGGTTCACCACATTGCATCAGATGAAGATTTTCATCAAAGCTTTCACCTACTGATTTCAGGAACAGCAGATGAACCAGCATAGAAGGATCTTCAAGGACAGATGTTACCCATAGTTTCTTGTCTTATATTGTTGTTTAGTATTTTTTGGGGGATGTATTTAAAGAAGTACTCTTTCAGTGCATTGCACTCTTCTACGATTCTTGCAATGGCTGGCACCATTGACAGCCACCTGTTGTTGACAAATCTCAACATTGTCTGTTCCCTCATTCCAAGTTCTATCTGGATGTTTGCATAATACATCTAACATGACATGTCTGAATAAGTTATGAACAACGTGTAAGTTAAAAGTTCCAATTTTTATCAGGCCGTGACAGACCTCAAGATTTCAGGTGACTGTCTAAGTCACTTAAACACTTAGGATTTACTGGAGGGCAATCTGAGTCTATGGCCAGTAACTTTGCTTTGAATGCATCTGCTGTTGCATGACCAAGTTCAAAACAACATAAAAAAGGACTGTTAACTTTATCGTCTTGAGTGTCCCAAAACTGAACATGTACACTGAAGTGCCAGAAAAACTGGTACACCAGTCTAATACTTGGTAGGTCCCCCACGGGAGCACAGGACTCCACTAGCTTCTGGAAATATGCTGTAGGCAATGCACGTCATACTTCCTGCAGAACGTTCCACAATTTGGGTGTATTCCGAGGTCTAGGATTCCTGTGTTCAATAGCACGTTGCATGGCATCCAAATGTGTTCTATCACGTTCAGATCTGAGGACTTGGGTTGGAATGGCAACACTCCAAACTCAGATGAATGCTCCTCTAACCATAATGTGGTGTCTCAACACTTGTGTGGAGGTTCATTGTCCTGTTGGAACAGGCCCAACCCATCAGCATGAATGCAGGACATGAACGGGTGTACCTCGTCATAAAGGATGCGCACATGGCGTTGGCCAGTCACAAACATTTATAGACGTACCAGGCATCCCAGTGAAGTCCAGCTAAACACACCCTATACCATTACGGACATCCCACCAGCTGGTACAGTTCCCTGTTGACAGGCGGGCTTCATGGGGTTTGCGCCACACACGAATCCTTCCATCTGCCCGACACAGTTGGAAACGCGACTCGTCAGACCAGGCTACTTGTTTTCAGTCATCAAGTGTCCAGTGGCGGTGTTGCCGTGCCCGAACGAGGCGCATAGCTCTGTGTCGTGCACCCATTAAGGGGACTCGAGTTGGGCGTCGGCTCCCAAAGCCCATATCGTGCAGGGTACATTGCACAGTCCAGACGCTGATGCTTGTTGGGGCTCCAGCATTGAATTCCAATTATACCTGCGAGAGTGTTGCACGCCTATCACGTGAAACGATGGCGGACGATGGCCACGACCACCCAATGTCTTTTTACAGCCACACTGGTATCGTAGGTTGGAGGTTTTGCCGGAATTATTGTAGTCACGGTACACCCTTGCAATGGTCGCCCACGAAAATCCGTACTTCATTTCTACCTCCGAAGTACTATGGCCTATCTCACGAGCACCAACTATGACACCGCGTTGAAAATCGCTCAAATCGTTATTACTCGTCATTCTCATGCCAAAAACAGCTCTGACAGCTGGCAAGGATGTCTATTGCTTTATATACACACTGGCGGACGCAACCAAGTACGCGCATAGGTGATGTTGCAATGTATTTTGCATAAGCTCGTCTGTACCAGTTTTCCTGGCACTTCAGTGTATATCCAACTGCTTATTCCCAGCATCAGTAGTTACTTCATCAAAAGACAAAGTAAATAATCTATTGCTAGACTTTATGGCTTTTACAAGCTCTGAATGAAAATATGGTCCAAGCCCATGGCAGATTTCATATGCTACTTTTGTTGAACCTGAAGTAATAGCTTGTAAAAGATATTTAGCTATTACTTTAAAGTAATAGCTTGTAAATGACTTAGCTATTACGCTATCACTAAACACGATCTTCAAAATATCAGCCAAATCATAACATGAATTGAAGGAATAACATTCATTTCAGAACTTTTTAATGTCCACAGAGTTTCTGCTTTACTGACTTTATCAGCTTTGGGTCATTCCATGTCAAATCAACAAGGCTCACAACCTGACATTTTTTATTTTTATGAAACTTGGTATAATTGTAGTATTCATCAATATAAACAAACATGATTTTTTTCAGAATTTTTAATGCATCCGTTTTTGAGGAATTGATTTTTGAAATTTCAAAAAAAACCTGAAATTTCATTATCTGAGCAAACTTTAACTGCCAATTACTCGGGTTCTAGTAGAGCTATGGTCATGAATTATGGCTCATTTTAAAGATCTTGAATTGGGCTTTCATTTGATATGAAAGCCCAATCAAGTTTAAAATTAAAATATTAAAAATCATATGTTTTTTAAAAAGTCTGAAAAAAATATATGTTTAACAAACATTACTTTTCTACATATCTTGAAAGTTTCATAATGGAATCACTATAAAAAAAATAATAACATAGAACAATGCAACTGAAATGTGCCAGATGTACTTACCGGTTCCACCCATGACTGGAAAGGTATTCTTTATGTGGTTTGTGTAAAATGTCATACTTGTTCTTTTAAACATTGTGAATGTTAAAGAATGAAAATAAACATCTAAGTAATTTGAAACTGTGTCCCAAAGTAATTCATTTCATAATTCAGTATAAGGTTCTGTGTGCATATTTACACTTACAAAATTATTTTATCTTCTATATGTATCCTGCTTTTTTCTTTCTTTTAAATTTTGCCGCACTTGTATGCCAGTGTTTGATTTGCCTTCTTTGTCTCAGTCATTGTTAAATTATATACTCTTCCAGTAGCTGTTGTCGGGTCAACTTTTAACAAAATATCAGATTTATGAACCAACAGTATATCCGGTGATTGAGGATACTTGTATGATGGAGATGGACCATGCGGCTCCAGGAAGCTCACTTTTACCTCTTCTGTGTCCTCATTCACACCAAGTACACGTCCCAACCACCAGTGCTCTGAGTACTTACTAATCACAAAACCTACCATATTTTCAAAACTAATGTTCTCTTCCCCTTCATCTGTTGCACATATCTCTTCTTTAAAATGCTCAGAAAGTGAGTAAGTTTTGACTAGAAATTTGTGTTTTACTGCAGGAATGAAACAATGGAGTTTCTGAGTACCACTTATTGTCTTAGCAGAAGCTATTCTACTTTTAAGGATAATTTCCTCCTCTTTGTAATTTTCTGTTGTTGCAAACCGAAAGTGAATGGAGGCAATATTAGCAGTGGCCCATTCCAAGAGTTGGCGTGGGGTCATAATTTGATTATTATAAACAAGTTGTAAACTTGCCTTTGCAGCTAATTGCTTCACAGTACCCCCTATCCCATCACATGCATTTTTGCCATGTGCTGTTGCAAAAAAATTCCATTCTGTGTTTATATTAAAGTCAGTCTCATGGTAGCACAAGCTGAGGAAATTTGACTTGTTTTTGTATTGTGAAGCTGCTCCATCCGAAAAATAAAATATCTTTTCAGGTTTTTGAGAAAAATGTGACTGCATGTAATTAATTAGGTAACGCTGAAACAGATGGACATCTATACTGCCGTGAATTAGACAGTCGGATATAATCACAAAACTTACATGTCCTAGGTTCTGAGTTTTCTCATCTCGATAGTATATAACTATAGGATGCCGGGTTGCTTGGGCATTGTTCCAGTGAAAACCCTGAGCTGCATCTTGCAATACAAAAGAATAATTTTCAGCAAAGTCACAAATTACTATATATTGATTTTCTGTTATTGTGTCTTTAAGATGTCTTAAGTAACTTGACTGTTGAGTTGCTATAAAAGAATGGTGAAGCAGGGCTGGAAGTTTTCCAAACAATAGGTCCAAAAACTCCTGTGCGGATTTTGATAATGTTTCAAGTACTGTCCTCTTCTCTAATTGCCTCCATTGCTTGAATGTCACATTTTCTATACTATTTAGATCAAAACAATCTTCAAATCGTTGCTTGAGTTGTTCTAATCCTGGACAGTTGTTGCACTGACTGAAGTAACATGCAGGTGTAGGGTTTCCACAAATTATGTTTGCAAGGACATCTTTATAGGAGTTTATTGGCTGAACAGTGTCTCCTGTTAATTCAGGTAACTTGCATTGTGTCGTCTTCAGTGTAACATTCTGATGCATTGTACAAACACAAACAGAATGTGTGCCACTTGCTCCTGCAAGAATGCAGTGCTTAGGGCAGAGTTCACAGAACTTGGAGAACCCCACCTTTTTCTCTTGAAATCTCTCTTTAAAAAGAGTATACAATTCACGCAAATTACTCAAAAGCATTTTTTTTTTTTTTTTTTTTACCTGTTGACGCTTATTATCTATTTTAATGGAAACAAAGTCTTTTTTTCCTGGCATTTGGTGGCTTACATCGTCACTCTTATAAAATTCTTGTATACAATTTGTTGTGTCTTTGTCTAAAGTCTTTCCTGGCTTTGGATCAGGAGAAGACATACCTTTTTCTTTTACTAGCTTTTTAGCCTTTCTGGCCATAAAATTTGAAACTCTAAATTCTGTTTCAATTCATTTCAGTGACCAAGATTTAGGCAGTGTACTCAATATCTGCATTCTTATGCTTTTATTTTCTGTGGAATGAAATTTTTCTTTCAACGGTGTTATAATTTCTGGTTTAGGAGATGAAATATCCTTTGGTTCTAATGCAGGACTTAACTTTAATAATTTTGCTCGAAATGCTTCTTGGGCTTTTTTATATTTCTCTTCAGGGTATTTTTTTCTTGCAGGCGTTTTTTCTTGATTGGTGTTTCATCCAGACATTGTAAACTTCTGTTAAATGCTTCTATAGCATGCTCTTTTTCAGGAGTTGATACTTCAATGTTTTCAGATGGAACAGCATGGCCTTCGGCTTCTTGTTCATTATAGCTGTCAGAAGGTGAAGAGGAATGTTCAGCAGCTTCAGAGTGAAATTTCTGGATTGCTTTGCGACAACTGTCACAGATCTTGTCTCTAGTTTTGAGCAACTTGTTCTGTAGCAATAGATTCTTGGAAACGGGTCGCAGATTTTTTTGTTATATTTATGGTTTGGTTTCCCAATGGGGTTGCAACAGTAAATCACACTTGAAACTTTTGATGTGGATGGTCTGCTGGCATCCATCTTTTACTTTGCTTTTACTTTAAAACCTAGGAAAGAAACACAATTTGTTACCCTTATGGATATATTAACTTTTTAACTAATTATAATTAATTCATTAACATTTGCAGTGTTTGTAAGACCAGGGATAACATTTTAGACAGACAAAATAAACAATTCCTCAGTCACTGATGGTGCATTTAGTAACATCCTTCTATGTTATTTTTTATAGTGATCCCATAGCGATTCCATTATGAAATTTTCAGGATATGTAGAAAAGTAATGTTTGTTAAACATATTTTTTTCAGATTTTTTAAGAACACATGTTTTTCAATATTCCAATTTCAAAATTTTAAAATTGACATTAATTTTTTTAATAGTGTCATGTGGCATATCAAATGAAAGCCCAATTCAAGATCTTTAAAATGAGCCATAATTCATGACCCTAGCTCTACCAGAACCTGAGTAATTAGCAGTTAAATTTGCTCCCATGATGAAATTTCAGGACTTTTTTGAAATTTCAAAAATCAATAACTCAAAAACGCATGCATTAAAAATTCTGAAAAAAATCATATATGTTTATATTGATGAATTCTACAAATATACCAAGTTTCATAAAAATAAAAAATGGTCAGGTTGAAAATGCTATTTTTGCTGGTTGATTTCACATGGAATGACCCCTTTGTCCATATTCCACTGATGGAAGTTCCAGAACTAGGTGAGTGGAGATCATTGCTGAATCCTGATTAGTTGATGAAACATCAAAAGCAAAATTTGCTTGATTTTGTGACAGTGCTGCAAAGGCAACTGACTTGTATTTTCTGGCAGAAGCACGCTGCAGAAATTGTTGTTCTCCAGAATTTCTAATAACAAAAGGTGTTTTACAGAGTAAACATTGAACTTTGAAATCACTTTCAGTTTTTTTAACACACCATGATCCAACTGAGTGTCCATTTCCATCTTTTTCTTTCAACCAAATGTCTCTAAATGATGTATTACGAGGCATTCCTTAACACTATATTGTTAATCACCACATATTAACTATCACAGTTTTCTTAGTTTTCTTTCAACTTCTGAAATAAAATGAAATTATAAGCAAAAAATTACAGATGAAATTTGTAATTGTTTGTAAGCAAAGAATGCCCTGTAAAGCACACAGCAAGAAAACAACTACTAAAAGACTTCCAAACTTTAAGTTAACCCTCAGTTTTCCTTCATCAGGACCCCATTAAACGTTATACGCAATACATAGAAGGAAAGAATTAATGAGTGGAAGTGCTTAATGATCCATCTTCAAATTAGTATGCATACTATACACATTAGCTTCTCTTTCATATTGAAGGTAGAAGTAATACAAGCACAGGTTGTATCTGTGCTGATAATAACTAAGAAATCTATAAATAAATAATGGAAATAAATATGTAATTAAAAAAATATAAGACATACCCAAAAATATAGGAAATGCAGGACAAGTGGGAACCCTGTTTAGATAACTTTGCAAATTAGTATTTAGTTGCATAAGTCAAAAACCAGCTTTGTCTTAATAAAAATGCAGAAGGAAAAAGAATTATCTTATATCATTCAGAATTTACATATGATTGGATTATTCTTTAAATATTTCTGGACATTTAAAAATGATGGCCAGAAAATTTGAGGAATAATAAAGAAGTTGAAATCTATTAAATGAAGTAAAATACCTATTTTCTTTTACCTTTTGTATTTAGTTCATTGATAAAACTTTAGAACTCCCTATGTCAAAGGATGTTCTACCTCATACACACATTTTGTTCTTACTATTTTCAGCAATAATGTTTCTGTAGACTGAGTAGAGACATCATCAGGTGATAATTTAAGTAACTGTGCCATAGCAGAGACAATGCCAACTTCGGACACTACAGTGATTTGGTGTTTCACATCTTCAACATCTTATTTGTCCAGTTACTTTCATTCAAAGAATGCCAAAATATCATTACATGTAGCTACTGCAACTTCATGAGTGTTACATAATCATATCATTTACACTGTATTATGTCCTATCATATCAAGTTGTCAAGTATGTAATGATGAGCATGACAGCAGTGTTGTTGATATCAGCATGGAACAATGATAACCATTTGTTAAGCCATGAATAAATATTTTGTGTTTCATGTGTAATCTCCCATAATTTCTTACACGAAACTACTCATAAGGATATGCATTGTTAATAGGAGTAAAACAAAAAATAACATGGTGTCAGCAGAAAGCAAACCAAGGTAAGATTTTAAAGTTCCAAAACTAAGCCTAAGCTTCAAATCACAAGAATGAATAGCCTTCCTCCTCCACCTTCTCTCATGTTGGAATGTGATCCAGCAGAATCTTGGAAAATGTGGTGTAAGCATTTTGAGCTCTACGTGACATCCACAATGCTAAATAAACAAAGATATTAATAAAATTGTCATTTTGTTATATCTCATGTGATTCTATCATAAAGTTCACATACAATTACGTGACTACAAGGTTCTTCAGGAAGACGCTTTGACGTCTGTAAGTTCTGTTTTACACGTTCTGTAAAGTGGATAGTCTGTGGTGGTGCATTAACTTATTTAATTAAAATATAAATCGGTTAAAAGTCCTAAAGATGTTACTCACGGAAGTGCGTGTTCAGTCCAATGTCAGTAGTTATTGAGTTTATTTGTCCAAAGTTGTATCTTGCTTCAATATGGTCACTTTTTAGGGTTAGTTCGAGAGCCATTTCATCATAAGTTGTACCCTACTTCGGATATGTCCAGATGTTAGGGTTAGCTCCGTTCTGGCTGTGTCGACATCATATTTAATGGGTAAAGGTTTCCAGATAATAATTAAAGATTCTTGAGTTAAGAGTTACTATTTACATACAACTTGAAGTTCCACGTCATACTTGGCCTTTAGGGCTATCTCGTCCATGCTGCACTCTCTTGGAAATGCTTAGGAAGTCTTCAAAGTTTGGTCAGGTTCATAAAAAATTTAAAAGCTTTAAAAGATTCCAGTTAAAATCGTCATATACACCACCTCATACGAGACTGTGGACGGTATGAGGTGGTGTATATGACGATTTTAACTGGAATCTTTTAAAGCTTTTAAATCTTTTATGAACCTGACCAAACTTTGAAGACTTCCTCAGCAATTCCAAGAGAGTGCAGCATCGACGAGATAGCCCTAAAGGCCAAGTACGACGTGGAACTTCAAGTGGTATGTAAATAGTAACTCTTAACCCAAGAATTATTATCTGAAAACCTTTACCCATTCAATATGATGTCGACACAGCCAGAACGGAGCTAACACTAACATCTGGACATATCCGAAGTAGGGTACAACTTATGATTTAAATAACATAATAACCTTTAAATAACAATGTGTTCCACAGGTTTTTGCTAAAAAAAAACAAATACTGTTTGTAATTCATTACTTACTATGGAAAGAACTGGATCGTATGTTGGCACTAAATAGAAAAAGTCCAAGAGCCTACAGAAGGGGTTAGTTCAGTAGTTATAGTGCATAAGAAAAAGGATTCTATTCAAATGTTTGGAATATCAGTCACTTAACAGAGCAATTCAAAAACAACACTGCCAGCCTCCCACCTCTAAAGATATTGCAACCAAACTAGCAGGAGTAAAGTATTTCACAATTATTGATGCAGTATCAGCATTTTGACAAGTTGCACTTGTTGAACCAAGCACCTATCTGTGTACTTCCTCAACTCCGTTTGGAAGATAAGAGATTTCTAAGAATGCCATATGAGATCAGTGCCCTGGAAATATTTCAAAGAATTTTCACGGAAATACGGAAGACATTTCCAATGTGGATGACTTTTTTTTTTTATGATATCATTGTTTGAAGTAAAACAGAAAAGGAGCACAATGTAACATTTGCCAAAGTGCTCCAGAAAAGTTGGCAGTACAACCTAAAGTTGAGAAAAGAAAAATTACAGATTTGTAGGGCAACAATTACATTTTTAGACCACATACTGTCCATCAGGACAACTACCTAGTCATACTGCCCATTGATCCTCGCAATGTAGGGCCAATTCAAGGAAAGTACTGTTGTGCTGAAACAACATGCTGAATAGGACTAGAATGAATCACATGAGTTAATCTGGAAAAGACTAAAAGAAAAAAATTTGTACAAGCACCTGTTTCAGCATATTTTTATTAAAAGTTACACACTGAAATAATGGTTGATGCTTCTCCTTATGGTGTGGGAACTGTACTGGAACAACATAGAAAACAAGTTGCTTATGCATCAACTACGTTAACACAAAAATATTAAGCATATATCAAGAAAAAACTTCTAGCTATTTTGCATGGATGCAAATAGTTCCATCAATATGTATACGGAAACAAGTTTTGAGCATAAAATGATCACAAACCACTGATTGCTGTGGCTAACAAACACCACTTTCCACACTCACAACAAGAATGCAAAGGTTGTATTTGCAACTTCGGTGCAAGTTACTCTGTCGAATTTGTCTATAAACCTAGAAAGGAAATGCATCTCTCCAACACATTGTTGAAATCACCATAACCTATGGAAGAATTTCTTACACCAGAAGAGGACATACTAGTGGGAGAACTTATCAGCAGAATGACTGCTACTGACATTAAATTGAATGAAATTAGATGGCCTGCATATACATAAAAAAAGTAACAGAAATTGTTCAGCAGTACTGGCTTTGTAAAGATGAAATATCGTATGAACCTGGTATATTTCTTACGCTTGACCCAAATAATACCTCCATTACTGAGGAAGGAAATGCTCATGAGATTGCATGAGAGCCCCTAAAGGAATTGTTAATTCCCTGGCAAGGGCACATATGGTAATGTTTTGGCCTGGAATGTCAAGAGACAAAGAATTCAGTTGAGACATGTCATACATGTGCAAAATATCAAATTAGAAAAAAATCTATTTTATTCTTTCTTAGAGTTCTTCCATAGCTTACAGTGATCTCAATAATTTCTTTCTTTGAGGATCTAACCTCTAAATCTCAGAGAACAGCTTAATCACATGTGTATGCAGAAACAAATCTGAGCCAGCCATTCCCCATGAGATAGCACAGCAACCTTGGGTAAAAATTACAGCTGATTTTTCTACTTGCATGGAAAAAGATATATGAAGCTGTCATATAGTCACTCAAATTATATTCAAGTATAGGTAATTGCCAATCTCAAATCCAAGATAGTCATACCAGCTATCAAATCTGTTTTTGAAAGACATGGTAAAACAACAGTGCTAGTTACTGACGGAGGTCCACCATTTAACTCTAGTGAAATTCCATTACTTTGCTAAAGACTGGAAATGTAAACACATCAAGACAAGTCCACAATATCTAAAATCTAATGGACAGGTTAAAACAGCAATACAGACATGTAAGCAGTCCTTTCATAAAGCAATTGATGATTCCAAAAATCTTTACTTAGCATTGCTGACAAACCGAACAATCCAATAGTTAGGACTAGATATATTCCAGCAGAGCTACTGATGGGACGAAGACTTACTACAACACACCCAAATATTCAGCCAATATTTGACAGATAAGACTACCTGAGTAAGCAGAGAGAAAAGAAGGATTTACAGGTCCAGAAAGCAGCACATTACAAACAACTGGCTAGTCTAGACCAGGAAACACCTGCTATGATTCAGCAGAAGATTCATCAGTGGCAATCCACTACAGTTGTCAAGAGAAATGAAAGCCCAGGATCTTATTGAGATAAAAACACCACAAGCAGTCGAGAGTGGATTGTTCCTCATCATGACCACATTTCTTTTGGTTGCCCTACATGTTTGCCAAGCAGATTCAAGGACTGTAAATTGTAAACTATATTCTTCAGTTTTTGAACTTTGAAAAAAAAAAAAAAAAAAGATTAGGTTACATAGTCATGTCACTTATATCGCATTGTGTCCTATCCATATCATCAAGCGTGTAATGATGACTGCAACAGCAGTGCTGTTGATGTCAGCAGGTAAAGAACGTAACCTCTCATTAAATTGTTCATTTTGTATATTAAATCATGTGTAATATCCATATAATTTCTTATATGAATCTATTCATAGGATAAGCACTATTAAATAGGAGAGAATGAGAGTAGAACTAAACACAACCAGTTTATCCCCTTAATTACACAAACACAATGCAAACACTTTGGGGCAAATAGTTTTCCAGCACACAATCAAACCAGCAAATACATATATTCATCAATATTGTTGTGTTTAAATGTAAAACAGATTTAAGTAAGTTTTTCTGCGTGGAATCCATTTTGTGAATTTTCTACATCATTTCGCAAATTTTGCTAATAACAGTTTTGGAAAAATCTGATGAATTCACTGAAATTTGGTGGAGGCATTCTTTGTTCAGTCTACCGAATTTCGGAAACGCAATTTCATGGCCATTTTTAAAAGCGCTCTCTCTCTCTCTCTCTCTCTCTCTCTCGATATCATCATCATGGTCAACTATTATAAATCCACTACCGGACGAAAGTCTCCCCAAGTTTCTTCCACAACGATCTGTCTTGTGCCAGTCTCCTCCATGTTACTCCTGCATACTTTCGAATTTCATCTACCCATCTCCCATGTGGTTTTCTTCTGGGTCTTTACCTGTCCCTTGGAATCTAGTCTAAAATTTCGGCTGTCCATCGATGGTCTGTCCTTCTGGCAATATGTCCAGCCCATTGCCGTTTCAGGGATTTTACTCTGATCATGGATGTCTTCCATTCTTGTGATTTCTCTGATCCACGAGTTCTTCTTCTTATCTCTCCTGGTTACACCAAGCATGCATCTCTCTATGCTGCTTTGAGTTGTCTGCAGTCTTTGTGTGTCTCTTTTAGTTAAGGTCCACGTCTCTGCACCATACATAAGCACTGGAGGATGCATTGATCAAACACTTTTCTTTTAAGACATAATGGCATATTGCTCTTGAAAATTATACTGTTTCTTCCAAAAGCTCTCCAGGCAAGTTTTATATGCCGATTAATTTCTTCATCAATGTGACCTTCACTTGATATCTGCTGTCCAAGATCAATGTAGATATTGGTTATCTCCAGCTTTTCCCCATCACTCAATAAATCTTCATTTCTTGTAAAAGCATTGCACATCCTTTTGTCTTCTGGAAGTTCATTTTTAATCCCACTTCTTTACTCTTGTCAGCAAGTTCCTGGATCATGCTCTGCAGCTCTGATGGGGTAGTTGCAAAAATGACTACGTCATCAGCAAAGCGAAGGTGAGTTAGATAATCCCCATTAATCTTTATCCCTTTGTTTTCCCAGTTTAGTGATTGAAAGACATTTTCCAAAGTGGCATTAAAGAATTTGGGAGATATAGTGTCGCCTTGTCTCACTCTCTTTCCAATTTTTATGGGTGCTGTATTCTCAAATAGCCGAACCTTTGCACTTGCATTTTCATAGATGTTATTAATGATATTACTGTATGCATCTTCAATACTGCAGGATTTCAAAGCCATTGTAACTGCTGTTGGTTTCACCGAATCAAAGGCCTTTTCATAATCGATAAAAGCCATGCATAACAGAAGTTCATATTCATTCACTCTTTCAATTAGTTCTCACAGTATGTGCATATGATCTATAGAGCTGTAGCCACTCCTGAATCCAGCTTGTTTTCTCGGTTGAGCCATGTCCAATGTTACCTTCAAGCGGTGTGAAAGAACTTTAGTGAAGATTTTATAAATAGATAGGAGGCTGATAGGTCTGTAGTTCCTGAGATCCTCAATGTCACCTTTTTTATGTAACAGGATCATTGTAGCATTGTTCCAATCCTCAGGAATCTTCCCTTTATTAAGGCACCGAGTGAAAACTTGGGCGAGTACTGTTTCAATTTCTCCACTTGCTTCTTGAATGATGTCTATGGTAATTCCATGTTCTCCTGGAGCTTTTACCCGTTTCATGTTCTTGATTGCATGCGCAATTTCTGCTGGGAGGACTGGAAGAACTATGGTACTGGTACCTTTCGTAATGTCTGGAGTACATGTACATTTCTTTCATAGTTTTGAGTAGAAATCTTTTACTCTTGCCAAAATTTCGCCTCTATTTCTTGTTACAGAACAATCTCCTTTTTTCAGAGCCATAATCTGTTTTCTTCTCTTACTCAGATGACCCTTTGCTCTCTTCAGGCTTTGGTTGTTTTCAATTGCTTTCCTCACTAGTTCACAGTTGAATTTCCTTACGTCTTCAGTGATACTTTTTTGTAGTGTCTTGCATATCTCTATATATTCCACTTTGGAAGTCATATCTCCTTTATTTGTAATCATCTCTCTTCTTTTTTGCATCATAATTTTGGTTTTTCCTGATAATTTGTTCATATGCAACTTGTTCTTAGTACCAGCTAATTTTGTTGCTGTTTCCATAAGAGCCTTGCTTAGTTTTCTGTTAACTTCAGAGATGTCCACTTCTTCTGACATTAGACCTAGAGCAGATAATCTGTTCCAATCTGAAGGTATTATGATGTTTTTTTAAGGTTGGTCATGTCAATACACTGTTTGTTTTATGAGCTTGCCACGCTCTAGTTTAGCATTGAGGTACATCTTACATCTTACCATTCTATGGTCACTACCTGTGTTGAACTTGTTCAGCACACCACAGTCTTCCATGACAAATTTCTTGTTACACATAATAAAATCAATTTCACTTGTCAATCCATTGGGATGCCTTTATGTCCATTTCCTTTGTGGCTTTTTCTTAAAAAAGAAGTTCATGATGAAAAACCCTTCTGCCTCTACAAACTCTATGAGAGCATTTCCATGCTGGTTTCTGTTACCATGACTGAATTTACCTACTGAAGTTTCGTTCCATTGCCATTGCCTTATTTTTGCATTGAAATCTCACATTGCCATTGCCTTATTTTTGCATTGAAATCTCCCATAATGATCTTCAAGTGCTGCTTGCCTTTATTATTTAGATGACAAATTTCCTCATAAAATTCTTCAATCTCTTCTTCAGGATGACTTGTGGTGGGTGCATAAGCTTGAATAATCTGAGACTGGTATCTTCTCGAGAGTTCGATAACAAGTCTTGCAGCTCTGTCAGAGGAACTTTCAACTTCTACAACTTTATCCTTCAGTTTCTTATTTATTATAAATCCAATACCACTGGTTCTGCCAGTATCTGTCTCACGATAGTAGAAGAGATGTCCACTTTTCAGTTAAATGAGATCTTCTCCTTTTCTTCTTACCTCACTTAGCCCGACTATGTCCCACTTGATCCTTTGTAGTTCCTCTTCCAATTCAAGGAGCCTTGAATCAGAAGATAGAGAGCGTCCATTGTAAGGAGCCAAGGTCAGCATCAGATGGCAGCCTAGTCCGGTCCTCCGGTGATTCTTAGCACCCTCTGCCTTCATGTCGCACTGGCCGCTGCCTTTGCCAGATACGTTCCAGCTGCTGAAGATTGAGGGCCAAGATTTAAGTTGTGGAGTCATTGTGGAGGGGTTTGGTCATAACTCACCACGCTGACCAAGCTGGTTGGTGAGTGTGGCATAGCATTTCTTCTAATCCCGATGGTATAGTTATACCGCTACTCGCGGTCGTCAGAGCCCCTTTAGTGGGAACAGGATGCACCACATGAAACGGGGTTGAATTTGTCAAGGAGAGGCTTTAGTATGTTGCGCATCACCTGACCTTACATTCCTCTCTCTCTCTCTCGATATATATATATCATCATCATCATCATCATTGTCAACCATTATCAATCCACTGCTGGACGAAGGTCTCCCCAAGTTTCCTCCACAACGGTCTGTCTTGTGCCAGTCTCCTCCATGTCACTCCTGCATACTTTCGAATTTCATCCACCCATCTCCCATGTGGTCTTCTTCTGGGTCTTTTCCTGTCCCTCGGAATCCAATCTAAAATTTCGGCTGTCCATCGATGGTCTGTCCTTCTGGCAGTATACCCAGCCCATTGTCATTTCAGGGAATTAACTCTGATCATGATGTCTTCCACTCTTGTCATTTTTCGGATCCACGAGTTCCTCTTCTTATCTCTCCTGGTTACACCAAGCATGCACCTCTCCATGCTTCTTTGAGTTGTCTGCAGCCTTTGTATGTCTCTTTTAGTTAAGGTCCATGTCTCTGCACCATACGTAAGCACTGGAAGGATGCATTGATCAAACACTTTTATTTTAAGACATAATGGCATATTGCTCTTGAAAATTATGCTGTTTCTTCCAAAAGCTCTCCAGGCAAGCTTTGTACGCCGATTAATTTCTTCATCAATGTGACCCTCACTTGATATCTGCTGTCCAAGATAAATGTACGTGTCTGTTATCTCCAGCTTTTTTCCATCAATCGATAAATCTTCATTTCGTGTAAAAGCATTGAACATCACTTTTTGTCTTCTGAAAGTTCATTTTTAATCCCACTTCTTTACTCTTGTCAGCAAGTTCTTGGATCATACTCTGCAGCTCTGATGGGGTAGTTGCAAAAATGACTATGTCATCAGCAAAACGAAGGTGGGTTAGATAATCTCCATTAATCTTTATCCCTTTGTTTTCCCAGTTCAGTGATTGAAAGACATTTTCTAATGTGGCGTTAAAGAGCTTCGGAGATATGGTGTCACCTTGTCTCACTCCCTTTCCAATTTTTATGTGTGTTGTATTTTTCAAACAGCCAAATCTTTGCACTCGCATTTTCATAGATGTTATTAATAATATTAATATATGCATCTTCAATACCGCAGGATTTCAGAGCCATTGTAACTGCTGATTGTTTCACCGAATCAAAGGCCTTTTCATAATCGATAAAAGCCATGCACAATGGAAGTTCATATTCCCTCGCTCTTTCAATTAGTTCTCTCAGTACGTGGATATGATCTATTGTGCTGTAGCCACTCCTGAATCCAGCTTGTTCTCTCGGTTGAGCCATGTCCAGTGTTACCTTCAAACGGTGTGAAAGAACTTTAGTGAAGATTTTATAAACCACTGATAGGAGGCTGATGGGTCTGTAGTTCCTGAGATCCTCAATGTCACCTTTTTTTATGTAGCAGGATCATTATAGCGTTGTTCCAATCCTCAGGAATCTTCCCTTCATTAAGGCATGGAGTGAAAATTTGGGCGAGTACTGTTTCGATTTCTCCACTTGCTTCTTGTATGATGTCTACAGTAATTCCATCTTCTCCTGGAGCTTTTCCAGGCTTCATGTTCTTGATTGCATGTGCAACTTCTGCTGGGAGGACTGGAAGAACTCTGGTACCTTCCATGATGTCTGGAGTACATGCATCATCCTTTTCATATAACTTGGAGTGGAAATCTTTCACTCTTGTCAAAATTTCGCCTCTATTTCTTGTTACAGAACCATCTTCTTTTCTCAGTGCCATAATCTGTTTTCTTCCCTTACTGAGATGTCCTTTTGCTGTCTTTAGGCTTTGGTTGTTTTCAATTCCTTTCCTCACTAGTTTACAGTTGAATTTCCTTACGTCTTCAGTTATACGTTTTCGTACTGTCTTGCATAGCTCTATGTATTCCACTTTGGAAGTCACATCTTCTTTAGTTGTCCTCATCTCTCTTCTTTTTTGCATCAACATTTTGGTTTTTCCTGATAATTTGTTCACATGCAACTTGTTCTTAGACCCAGCTATATTTGTTGCTGTTTCCGTAAGAGCTTTGGTTACTTTTCTGTTAACTTCAGAAATATCCACTTCTTCTGATGTTAGGCCTTCTAAAGCAGAGAATAGTTCTTCAGTTCTAACTTGAAGGTATTATGGTGTTTTTTAAGGTTGGTTATGTCAATACATTTTGTTTGTCTTATGAGCTTGCCACGTTCGAGTTTAGTGTTGAGGTGCATCTTACATCTCACTAATCTATGGTCACTACCTGTGTTGAACTTGTTTAGTACACTGCAGTCTTCTATGACGAATTTTTTGTTACACATAATAAAATCAATTTCACTTGTCGTCCCATTTGGATGTCTCCATGTCCATTTCCTGTGCGGCTTTTTCTTGAAAAAGGAGTTCAAGATGAAAAATCCTTCTGCCTCTGCAAACTCAACGAGAGTATTTCCAAGCTGGTTTCTGTTGCCGTTGCCCTATTTTTGCATTGAAATCTCCCATAATTATCTTCAAGTGCTGCTTACCTTTATTATTTAGATGACGAATTTCCTCATAAAATTCTTCAATTTCTTCTTGAGGATGACTTGTGGTGGGTGCATAAGTTTGAATAATCTGAGCCTGGTATCTTCTCGAGAGTTGGATAATGAGTTGTGCAGCTCTGCCAGAGGAACTTTCAACTTCTACAACTTTATCTTTCAGTTTCTTGTTTGTTATAAATCCAACACCACTAGTTCTGCCAGTATCTGTCCCACAATAGAGAAGAGATGCCCACTTTTCAGTTCAATGAGATTATATATATTCCTATTCAAGGCAACAGTATATGCGCGCACACACACACACACACACATGAAGACATACAATAAGTACATACACTCACGGACAATGAAATCTGCACACCAAGAAGGAAGCATCGGATTGAACTGAAATTTTATGGACATAATGATACAGATTAATGATAGACATGGTGACAAAAACAGAGCTGCAGGACAATTACAGGGGGGATTTGTGGCACGCAGTCCGGTCATCTTCAATAGCTGTCGCACTGCCTCGTGCAGCAATACATGCTGCAATATGGTCTGGCATGCAGGCGAACAGACACCTGATGTTGTCCTGCGGCAGACTAGCTCACACGTGTTGGACAATGTGTTCCAAATCCCAGATAGTGTGGCATGGCGGCGGCCAGCGTTTTAAGTGGTCGCACACATGCTTGAAAGGGGACATATTCGGGGAGGAGGCAGGCCATGGAAGCGTCTGGACATGATGTAGGCAGTCCTGGGCAACCCGTGCTCTGTGCGGGCGGGCATTAACCTGCGTAGCGCACCTGTAATCCTGGCCAGGAATGGGAACAGATGGGGCCGTAGAATCTCATCCACATTCCGCTGGCCCGTAAATGATCCACGTACCACTTCTAGACCTGATCGGCTATCGTAGGTAATGGCTCCCCAGACCATAATACCTGCAATGGGGGAGGTGTGGCACTCAATAGCAAGGTTGGGATTGTGCCATTGATCTGGGGACCTCCACACATGGACACGATGATTGTCTGTCCCCAAAACGAAATGGCACTCATCGCTAAACACCACACATTGCCAGTCTGTGGCGTTCCATGTTGCTCTGGCCTGGCACCACTGCCGGCAATGTTCCGGTGTTAATGGCAACACAAATAAGGGTTGCTGGGATCGCAGATTCGCTTCCGCGAGGTATCAGGAAATGGTTCGTGGGCACACAGGAGCCGCTACATCTACCTGTATAGTGGACCAAGTCCCCGTGGAATCCGTTCGCGCCTGGCACATGATCTGTCGATCTTCTCCACCAGTGGTCCTCAAGTCCGTCCGGAGCCGCTCCGCTGTGTGGTAGTGCCGTCACATGTCCACTGCTCCCAACACAGTCAGACAGTATGGTCAGAATGATCCATGTGGCGGGCTATATGGCACACCAACCACCCTGCGGTTTTCAGTCTGATGATCAGGCCTCTATCAAAGTCCGTAAGCTGCATAAATCGACGTCTCTGGCGTTTACCCAGCATTCTTATCACTCTGTACTCTTGCTTGCGTCGGGTGGTGCTTTTCGCTTTCATGGGGCATCGACTACACAGCAGTTTATAAGGCTGCCAGTTCATGCTTGCAGCGCCACCACAGGGTGTGCAGTCATGTGCACTCGCACCAAACATGGATAATTTGTATACCAGCATGCACTCTAGCTATTTGCAAAGTTTCGCAGTTGTAGCATGTTTTTTTCTAGGTGCGCAAATTTCATTGTCTGTGAGTGTATTTAAGGGGGGGGGGCACTTTGGCTCCACTTTTCTATATGTAAAAAGTGTTCCCTGCCCTTCTGCTAGTAACAAAGAACTGATTCATCATACTTTGATTGTGCCTAAAGCAAACTGAAATGAACACCATTGTGATACATAATTTCAAACACCTTTCTTAAACATTTATACCTGAAAAAATGTCATGGCTTCATAAGCAGAATAATTTAAATTGCTAAATTGATCTCAAAATTTTGTACATATATTTCTATGCTGAAATGTTTTTTGCTTTAACAATTTTCTTTGTGTGGGAGTGCAAAGTGTCTTTTTTTTAATACTTGGATCATTAAAAAGAACCAAATTTATGTCTCACATGATCAGTGTGCACTAGGGAGGTCCAATTTTTTTTTAAATGTGCAAATCTTAACCTCTAATTCTTGTACATACCCAAAACTGTGCTTGCATTCAAAATTTCATGTATTTTGGAGGATATTTAGAGGTAGCTCAAAGACGTTGAAGTTTTCCCATTGAAATCCTATAAATATAATTTCGTTGCCCCGGTGGCACAGTGGTCTCTGATCATTCGTCCAAAAGGGGTCTGGGCGAATCCTGGTGAGGCATGGATGTTGTGTTTGCCTTACGGCACTAGCTCTCACCCTTCTTTGGAACCAGTGACCCTAAATTAGGGGCGGGCGACGGCTTATAGCCCATTGAGTTGATCACGGCGGTCGTTAAATCTCCAATCAAGAAAGAAGAAAAAAAAAGAAGATAATTTCTATGCTATGATAGTTATTAATTTTGCTGTTTAATTTATTTTTGATTTGACTTTTAATAGTTTTGTTTTAACTTGTTTAAAAGTTAAAACAAAAGTCTTCAAGGAGGCTTCTACATGAGCTTTGGGTAACCAAAGATGGTAGAATATAGGAAGTTTGATAAGAAATGCTAAAATAAAGAAAATAGGAAAGGAAATTGGGGCAGGATTGAAGAAAGAATAACAAAATGAATATGAATAATGAGAAAAGAGAAATGAAAGGAGGAAGGGGAGTGAACCGAAGACCGTGTATAAAAGAAGGTAGACCCCTGCCTGTAAGCATTCTGGGGAGGATCCGTTTATAGTAATTAAAAGGAGAGTGGGGATTAAAATGGATAACAACTTCTTTTTCATTTTGGGAACACCTAATTACTAACTGAAGTTTGGCAACACCACATTTGTTTGTTTACATTTGATATAGGAGTTGAGTTTTGATTTGAAATTGTACAACAGATTGTTCTTTTTCTCTCATTCCAGAATAACTTTGGTGAACAGTTTTAACTGTTCACCAAAGTATTTAAAACATTTTAAAATAAGCGGACACAGCGGCGTCGGAACCACGGGGACAGAGGGGGCAGATGCCCCTGCACGCAAATGAGTGTGGGGGCAAAATATCACATTTGCCCCCTCAGTTTTCTTCCTTTTCAAATTATATGTTTGTGATTGGAAATCTGAAACATTCTTTTTTGTTTGTTTGTTTCGTTTAAGTTCGTTTTGATAGAGAATGAGTATTGCTCTTCATTTTTTACCATGAACTATCTAGGAATCTGAATATATTTTTAATGCTACTCCTGAGAGGACAAGAAATGCTATAACCATTAAACAGTCCAGAGGGCTGGTTCCCTTTTGAAGAACAGCAACATTTTGTGTCTCATTGGGTGCAAAATGAGATATAAGTTCCTTCAATGTTTAATTATAGCGTCTACTGCTACAATCCCTACAGAATGCATATCAATCCGGAAGTATCAAAATCTATAGTTTAACGCCGTTTATGTGTACAGTTAGTTTACATTTAGAAACTGCGTATATGGATATGAAAGTGTTTTTTTTTATAGATGAATATTTAATCGAAAAACAAATTTCAGCAAAATTTCGTAATGAAGTCAGCACATCTTCTTTTACAAGTAGTAGGATAAATTTTATGCCATGATAAAATATTTTGTTCTGTGACATCTTGCCCCCGCTGTCAAAAAAGAGTTCCGACGCCACTGAGTGGACATTTAACACACAATGTGTGATAAGAGAAAAAACCACACACAAAGACTCAGAAATTTGGCTGTTGGGCTTCCCCATAAGTGAAATCAAAGGTTTCAAATTACCGTCCATTAAGTGCTACAACACTTTTTCCACCATGAAACAAAAACAATACATGAAAGTTCAAGACACACAGTTGATAGTGCGTTGACTTTTGGAACAAGACTAGACTTCCAACAACTGAAAAGCATAATGCAGTTAAATGGTTAGAAAAATTAGTGGAGTGGTACCAGAAATTGAAAAAGAATAGAAAATGGCATGCAAATACTCAAGAAATCAATGAACAGACTTTTCTGGATGAATGTAAAAAGTTCTGGGATGTCTCTCATGAAAGTGCTCTTCAGATGATCAAAATTGCAGAAGACAAGCAATTTCTACTCCAACAAAGAGGCCTCCATCCAGAGCTGTATGTTCTCAATTGACAGAAATCTTGATAATAAGGAAAAATACTCAAATAACAGAAAGCAATATGAAAAATTACAATTGGATAAGCGGGAACAAATGAGCCTTATTCCTTGTCAAGTGCCAATGTTGAAGAAGATAGTTCAAGCTGATCCATAGAAAGTGAAGATAAAACTTATTAGAGTTTTATTATTAAATCTTCACTAAAGAGATCAGAGGGTTGCAAAAAACTTAAACTTCGTTCACCTAATTTGATGGCTGCATTGGGCAGAGCAAAAATATCAGATCAAAATGTTACATTTTAAATTGCAGCCACAGCCCAAACACTTGGATTACATGTTTAGTTAGTAATGTTACGCTCTCAAGAAGCACACTTCACAGACAGAGAGCAGATTTCCAATGCCTCAACAGAATTGAAACAAAGCTTCAAATCTGATGGTCTACGTGTAGTCCATTTGGATGGGAAATTGTTAGCCAATAATTCTGGAGGAAAGAATAAAGTTGACCACCTTCCTATTCTTGTCACTGGCAATGATGTAGAGAAATTACTTGAGTGAGATAAAATTCAAGGAATGTGCTTCGACACTACATCAAGTAACACTGGAGATCACAAGGGTGCATGTAAAATTTTAAAACAGAAGATGAGAAGACAGCTTCTTAGTTTGGCTTGCAGGAGGTGCCAGCTAGTTGTGTGGCATTGGCGAAAAGACCCCAACTCACTGGGTTTTGTTCCAGAATCCTTAGGTTGAATGACCAACTGGAACCCTCAGCTGTGGGCTAATAATCCAGACTGATGTACTTACCTGATTAAAAAGACAAAACGAAATATTAAGAATGACTCAAGTGTGGGATATGGTGGACCTACCACACTTGAGAAGGACGGTCCACCACGGAATCGACCTGGACTTTCTAAACAGCGTATGAGAAAGCGATCTCGACTGAGTTAATGTAAGATTCGTGTATGGAATACTAGAGGTATAAATGGCAAGATAAGTGAGGTGATTCAAGAGATGAATAAGTATAACTGGATGTGCCGTGTGTAAGTGAAACCAAAAAGAAGGAAATTGGGGTAGAAGAAGTGAATGGCACGGTGAGTGTGTGGTCTGGAGTACTGGATATTATGAGAGGACAGGCTGGTGTACGTGTGATTTTAAGTGAAAAGATGAAGAAAAACTTGATTCACTATAGTTGCATAAGTGAGAGAATTATCTGGATTCGTTTGAAAGTGAAACTTCAGAGAATAGTAATTGTTGTAGTGTATGCTCCTTGTGACTTGGAACCTTCTGATAAGAAGGAAGATTTCTGGAATGAGCTAAAAGCTTTTTTGAGCCAGTTTGGTGCTAAAGAAAAAGTTATAATAGCAGGGGATTTCAATGCTAGAGTAGGTGTGCAGAATACAATTTCTGACAATGTTCTGGGTAAGTTTAATGATCCCTGTGTGAATGATAATGGTGAAAGATTAATTGAACTCTGCATTGAGAATGATTTGTGTGTATCTAATACATTTTTCAACCACAAGTATATACACACATATACTTGGGAAAATCGTATTCTCGGTCAAAAGAGTGTGATAGATTTTGTTGTTTACGATCAGCGTTTGAAACACTTAGTTGTTGACACCCGTGTGATGAGAGGTGCGGATGTTGGTTCTGATCATTACTTGGTAGAGTCACGAGTGAAACTTAATGTTGATTGGAGGAAAAGGAATAAGAAGAGACCCAGGATAGAAAGAATAAAGGTTGATAGGCTCCTTGATGATCATCAGCGGTATTCTGACTTACTCAGAGAACGACTGAAGGATCTGAAATCTTGTGAGAGGGATGTAGAAAAGAAGTGGGAATGTTTTAAGAACTGTGTTGTTACTGCTGCTAAAGAGGTCTGTGGCACCACAATAGTGGGTAACAATAGAGGTGATGCTTGGTGGAATAGTGAGATTGATGAGGCAGTAAAGAAAAAGAAGGAAGCCTATTTGGGGATGTTGCAAGGTAGAGTCTTTGTGGATGAATATCGCTGTAAGAAGCGTGAAGCTGCTTCGCAACAGTAAGGCAAAAGATAGGAAAGAGAAAGTGGAAAGGCATGAACTGGCTTTTTGGAAAGATAGAAAGTCCTTCTGGAAGTACATAAGACCCAGGAAAAATAGGGGAAACAAAGTTGTAAGTTGTGTGAAGAATGAGATTGGGGAAATGATATGGGAGCCCAATGAGTTAAGTGACAGATGGGGCGAATACTTCTGTGAGTTATTAGATCAGGAGAGCAAAAATGATTTTGTGACAGATGCAGATGATGTCACAATGAGGGATGAAAGCACAAGAGGGATCGCAAGAGAAGAAGTGTGTAAAGCTGTAAAATCTCTTCAGAATGGTAAGGTTCCAGGAGTTGATGGCATAACTGCAGAGATGTTGAAGTATGGTGGTGACTCTATAATTGACTGGTTAACTGAAATTTGCCAGTTGTGCTGGGAGTTAGGAATGGCCCCTCGGGATTGGAAGGATACTATCATTGATTCCTTGTATAAGAGAAAAGGTGATCAGACTGAATGCAAGAACTATCGTGGTATTAGCCTACTGAGTGTGCCAGGGAAAGTGTTTGGTAAGGTTGTTATTGAAAAAGTACTGGGTCTTACATCAGAGAAAGTGTGGGATGTTCAGAGTGGTTTTATGCCTGGTAAAGGCTGCACTAACGAGATTTTTGTATTATGCACGATGATTGAAAAGTATCTGGCTGTTGGGAAGAAAGTTTTTACTGCCTTCATAGATTTAGAGAAAGCTTACGACGGAGTCAATAGGACACTTTTGTGGAAGGTATTGAATGAATATGGTGTTACTGGGAATCTACTTAATAGTGTAAAAGCCATGTATGCTGGTAGTAGAGCTTATGTACGAGTGAATGGTGTTTTATCAAAGTGGTTTTCCATTGGTGCAGGAGTTAGACAAGGTTGTGTAATGTCACCATGGCTGTTTAATATATTTATGGACGCATGCATGCGTGATGCCAAAATAGATAATGGTTTATGTCTTGGTGATATCCGTGTGTGCAGATTGCTGTATGCTGATGACACTGTCCTGTTGGCAGAGAGCAAAAGTGAGTTGCAGATTATGTTGACTCGGATGCACGAAGTTTGCATGAAATTCAAACTGAGTATAAATAAGGGAAAACCCAAAGTTATGGTGTTTGAGAGAGGAACGGGTAGCACTGAATGTAATGTAAGCATAAATGGCACTGTGATTGACCAGGTGAGTGAGTTTGTGTATTTAGGAAGCATGTTTGACAGAGAGAACAAGTTGGATGGTGAAATCAGTAGGTGAGTAAATTCTTCTTTGAAAGTCATAGCTGCTCTGGGAGGTTCTCACAGGAATGGTGGGTTCTCAAGAGAGTCCCACATGGCTGTGTATGAAATTGTAATTGTTCCTACTCTGATGTATGGCAGTGAAACCTGGGTACTGCAGAAGAAACATAGGGGTCTGTGTGCTGGAGAAATGCGTTACTTACGTGGGGTTTGTGGCAAGACACGATCTGAGTGTGTGAGGAATGAAGATGTATTGCAGTTGTGTGATGTGAAGCAAAATGTTGTTAGCAAGGTGGAGACCAATATGCTTCGGTGGTTTGGCCATGTTGAAAGAATGAGTGATGAAATGCTTACTAAGAAAATCTTTTCAGCCCAAGTGGCAGGAAGGAAAGGCAAAGGAAGGCCAAGGAAGACATGGGTGGAACAGATTCAGGAGTGTCTGCATGAGAAAAAAATATGAGTATGAAGTATAAAAGATCTTGTGTACGGCGTGTAATGGATATCAGTGAAGCACGAGTTGTATGTCAAGATCGCTGTAAATGGGGAAGTTTGATACGACAACAATAGGTAAAAATATCTGGAAGTTTGTATTTCTTTTTGGAGCTAACCTCTGAATCTGAGAGAACAGCTTAGTGATATGTATGTAGTGGACTAGGATAATTCATCGTAGTTTCTTGGCAAGAGGCCAAACCATCACTGCAGAACGTTATTGTGCCGAATTACACCAGATGCACCAGAAATTGCTGCTGAAACAACCAGCTTTGGTCAACAGACATGTTTTTCTTCTGCTCCAGGACAATGTCCGCCCTCGTGTCGCACAAAGAACGATGTTGACACTAAGTGTCTTGGGCTATGAAGCACAGCCTCATCCTGCCTATTTCCCGGACTTGTCTCCAACAAACTATCATCTGTTTCGCCTCCTGGATCACTTCCTGTCTAGGAAACAGTTCACGACAGACAACGAGGTTCAATGTGCAGTTGATGACTTCTTCAGGTCCCAGCCACAAGACTTTTTTTATTCCGGGATCATGGCCTTGCCAGACAAATGACAACTATGTGTTGATGCCGAGGGGATTATTTTGCTTAGGTAAGGTAAGTTGTCCTACTTTTCCGTTCTCAGTGTCCACGTACGCTGGTCCTTTGCCAGACATTTCTTTCGCACCAACCCAACAGATGCTTCTAATCATGTGTATTATTGTCAGGTATTTTTTACCCGATAAAGGTATTGAGACAGAAATATTAAAAATTTCAAGTCTTCCTGGAGAAACTTCTGATCTTATTGAACTCATCTTAGCTGCTGAAAAACATCATATTGCTGCTAAAACAATAGCCATTTCAGCAGATAATACCAACATAGATCTTGGTGGCTTAAAAAGTAAAGGAAACAGCAGTGTTCTTACTAAACTTCAAGAAAGGCTACATAGAAAAATTGTACATGTGGGCCATGAAGCACGCATAATACTGTTCAAACTGCAGTTGATGTTTTACCAACAGATGTGCAGACGATTTGGGTAAGTCTACAATATTTTCACCAGTTCACAGTCAGAATAGAAAGCCTTGAATAGTTTTGTGATTGTTTGGAAATTGAATACAAAACTGTTTTAGAACACAGCAAGACACAATGGCTCTCACTCGAGCCAGTTCTAAATTGGGTCATTGACATGTATGATAGTCTTAAATTTTATTTCTTGAGTTAAGATAAATTCCCAAATATTTTGCACGAGCTTTTAAAACAGCAATTAAAAGTCTTTCATCTTTCTTCTGTTTTTGAAAGGTCAAACTAAAATGTTTTCTGAAGCCATTTAGTAGACTGAACGAGAAGAGACCACAGGTTTTGAAGTTGAAAAAGAAATCTTTTCTCGTGAAAAACACATTACAGCAGAATTAAATGTTTTTACCCAAGGGCAGGAAACTAGGTATGAAAATCTTTCATGGTTTAATGACTGAAGAATCATTCAAAAACTGTCTCTGTCCTCTATGCAATTGCAGTTCAGCAAATTCAAGAAGGCTACTATAATTGGCTGTATAGTGTAACCCCGGGAGCAGAAACAGAGCAACATGGCGACGCACATCACAGATTCTCAGAAAGGTGTGAAGACTGTTTTTCTATTTTCTTAACATTGTTTTTAAGATTTCTTTAAATTTTAAAACAAAGGAAGAAAAATTTTCACACTTTTTGTACCGCCGGCTCCCGTTCCAGATGTGAAGCAGCGATTGATAGATCACAAAGACAACTGTTTTCCACCCTCCCCCTTTCATTTTAGCTTTAATTCTTCCATATTTTTCAAACAGATAGCTTCAACTTGATGAGATCATCATCATCATCACCAACCATTATCAATCCACTGCTGGACGAAGGTCTCCCCAAGTTTCTTCCACAATGGTCTGTCTTGTGCCAGTAACTTCCATGTTACTCCTGCATACTTTCAAATTTCATCCACCCATCTCCTATGTGGTTTTCTTCTGGGCCTTTTCCTGTCCCTTGGAATCTAGTCTAAAATTCCGGCGGTCCATCGATGGTCTGTCCTCCTGGCAATATGTCCAGCCCATTGCCATTTCAGGGATTTTACTCTGATCATGATGTCTTCCACTCTAGTCATTTTTCGGATCCACGAGTTCCTCTTTTTATCTCTCCTGGTTACACGAAGCATGCACCTCTCCATGCTGCTTTGAGTTGTCTGCAGTATTTGTATGTCTCTTTTAGTTAAGGTCCACGTCTCTGCACCATACTTGATGAGATATAACTGCTTTTTTTACAGCTGTGAATCTAGGAAGCGATAGTTTTATGCACTTTTAACACACCACGCACATTTGGTGTAGCATTTCGGAAGCTAATGGTCGCAATATTAATTTTTTTTTTTTAATTTTTGGCATGGAGGACTAAACTTTAAACATTTAACTGAAAGTTTGATTAAGGTAAATATGGCTGATACAACAGCCATATTTCTAAAGCGTTTTCTCTATTTCCACGGACGCGGAAACAAAGAAACACTTCAACTTACGGACTACTGAAGTATTCCGTAAGTTGACGTCACAATTTTTCTTTTTTTTCAGCATTCGGTAAGTTGACGTCACAACTTTTTTTGCTTCCAGATAGCTTCACTTCAGTTAGATTGATAAGGTGTTTTTTTGTTTCCTTCAACCTCTTTTTTTTTTTTTTTTTCAAAAACCATACTTTTACACATTTTTATCGTTTGTCTTCCGTTGTCCAAGATCACATTATGAGGCATTCTGGCGGCTGTTGTTCGCAATTTTGCCTTTTTTGGCATTCAGGTTGCTTTGTTTCAGTCAGATTAATGCTATTTTTTTTTTTTTTTTACAAAATACATATTTGTTAAGAGTTTGCAACCATTCCCTTTGTTTCCACAGCCATGCAACATTTTGAAAGTTAATGGTCGCATTTTATTTATTTATTTATTTACTTTGAGCTTTAAAGCTTTATCTCAGATTTTTTTTTTTTACTAAAACCATATTATGTTCTTGCATTTTTTAACATCCCCTGCTTTGTTTCCAAGGCCATATTACGCTGTATTCCGGAAGCTGACTGTCGCAAATTTTCTGCAATTAGTATTTTCTTACAGATTTTTTCATCTCAGATTGATGAGTTGAAAAGTTTTTTGCTTTACAAGAACCGTTGCCATTTTTCTTGCTTTAATTATATGGGGTTTTAACAACTATATCAATGAAAATGGTCCCAACACATTTTCTCAAATTCACTATATTTTTCTTAAAACTGTGGTCAATTCACAAATTGAGTTTCAAACAAAAATCTTATATGAACCCCAATTTGTGAATTGACCACAGTTTTAAGAAAAATATAGCGATTTACAAATCACGTTAAATGTGGCAAAATTACTGTTATTTCTAAAGTTGACATGATTTCTATCCCCCTCACACAATCACCTAAATAATCACCTAGTGAGGCCAGGAAATAGTAAGAGCAGAATGTCTATCAGGAGAAACATCCTTCGAAGGGAGGGAGTTAAAGTTTGATCAGTTAAATGCTGCAGGAAATAGTTGCAGGAAATAGTAAGAGCAGAATAATTGCTGCAGGAAATAGTAAGAGCAGAATGTCTATCAGGAGAAACATCCTTCAAAGGGAGGGAGTTAAAGTTTTATCAGTTAACTAAATGCAAATTAAAAATATGAATTTCAAATAATTCCTTATATTTTGACCATTATTTTTTAAATTCCAAAAGAATATAAAGAATCATGTATAAGTTCTGAATGTAACAAAATAGTTCTAGTTTCTTCTGCATTTTTTTATCAGGAAAAAGCTAGTTTTGACTATTGCAACTAAATACTAATTTGCAATATTATCAAAATATCAAATTGACTCATTTTTAAAACTTTGCATTGTTGCAGTGCAGAACAATAAATTTTATGGCAACATTAACATTTAGCCATCCCTTTACCTTGCAGACAGTTTTTAGGTTTTTCTTTCTGCGTTGCAGACTTCCGAAAAATATTCTGTGCCTGGGAGTGTGACAATGTGCATGAATTTGTTCATGCGACATTAATTCTGAAAATTTTTCCCCCTCCATTTGTTTCTTTTATTTGCCTCTGCAAATTTTGATTAAATAGTGATATAATATAGATTTGTTCCTTGGATTGAGTGAAAGGAAATGATTTAGTGAGTGTTGTTTCCTTTGTGTATACAAAAAAAGCCAAGATACACTAAATCTGCTTCACACTTTTCCTTCTGGAAGAACCATAAACAAATACTATTAAAAATGTTAGGATGTTCTTTTCATATCTCACTGCATAAATTAAAAACAAAATTGTCTGTAAATTTAATTCTAAAATTTACAGGAAAGCAACAGGGTCATTCCGCGTGACCCATTATAAGAAAAACTTATTGCACCATAGTAGCAGATTTTTTTTTTTTAAATGTTTACCATAGATATGTATGGTAGTGAAACCCCCAATTCTGAATTTGGAAAATATTTTGCCCAATAATAGCCAAGATACAAACATTTGAAAAATGGTCATTTTGACCAAATGGCGACCATCTTGGATTGTGCACCAATGTCAATAAATGTAATAACTCAACAACTAATAGTTAAATTCAATGATTCTGGAACTAATTTGAAGCTATTTATATCTGGAGTGTATATGTCATATCAAAACAATAGTAAATTTACATTTTAATATGTTTATTACACGAAAAGTACAAAAATCACTGTATTAATAGTTAACTGTAATGGGCCGTAAACAAAATGGCACATAATATTTCCCCCTGAAACTTGGTAGAAACACTAACTAATATGTGTGCTTGAAGTAGAAAAAAATGAGGATAGTAATATTTTGTAAAAACTGGAAAAATAGCTGTTATACACAAAGGATTCAAGGTATAAAAATTCCTGATACTGGAATATGCTAATTACAAAGCTTCCTCAAGACCACACAGTTAACATTCTTATATTTTATTATCTTAATCAGAAATAAAAAAAGGAATTTACTATGCACAGACAATTCTGTTAAATACAAGTAATAGCAATTATCATGCAAATCCTGAAATGATTGCTTGTGTTGCATCATCCATTTTCTGATTGGTTGAAGTTAAAGTATGATGCAATATTACATCATTCACTATCTGAGGGACTTGGCTATCCCTTTCAAAGTTCATTTGTGCTTAAGTGTTCAGAGAAGTATGTTCAGTAAACAAACAGTGTTGTGTTGTATGATTATTTCAGTACAGCTTAGTTTTATGCAGTAGAGATGGAATGTTTTGTATGCAAGAAACTCAATGTATCACTGAATACTGAGTTTATTCCTGTGCTTACATTGTCTTCAAATGATTTGCAATTATTAAAAAGGAGATTACAAAGTCTAATTACAGATAAAAATGTTTATGTGGGGAGAAGTATCTGCAAGGTTCACAAGGAATATCTAAAATGGTACAGTTTAAGGCAGAGAGGTTGTTGTGATCCATTTAATAAACATCCCAGCAAAATCACTGAAACCAATTTCGCTGAATTTGTCCATGACAAATCCGGAAGTACTCATTCCTGGAAAACAAAACTGTGCATTTCTTGTTATTCTTCATTGCATTCTTCAGTTAGTGAGTCAGAGATACCTACTGCTGACATGGAAGTCACCAGTGATCAAGATTATAGTGAAGCCACAATAGTGATGGAACAATTGAATAAAAGCTGTTACGTGTTAGATTTATCACCAATAAAGGTCAGTAGATTTAGCTCTAAAGAGAAAACTTGGTTACATGCACACTAAAGTTAAGAAATTAAGTAACTGTCTTGCTACTAAAGCAGCCGCAGTATTAGCTGTTGAAATTATTAGTAAGCCACAGAATTCAAAAGACATTACTTGTCTAGACTGCATATCTATGATGGAAAAATTATTGAATAAGTTTATAAATGCATCATTTAAAGAAAAGGCTTAAATTCTGACATTACTTCCAGATTCATGGACAATCCAGCAAACAAAGACTTATTTCAATACTACAGAGCAATTAGTAAAAAAAGCAAGAAAATTAAAAGAAACAGAAGGGATGTTTTCAATGCCTAGTGGAAGGAAAAGTTTTAAATTAAGTTCTGATACTATAGAAAAGGTTACTAGTTTTTATTGTGCTGATAATAACAGTCATATGTGCCCTGGAAAAAAAGATTGCATATCTGTTCCAAGTAAAAATGGGAGTATTAAAACAAAAAAGACTGATTTTGTATAATTTAAAAGAATTATATGTTGCATTTAAAGAACAACATAATGCATAAAAAATTGGACTGTCTAAATTTTGCTCACTACGTGCAAGAGAATGTGTGACTGTTGGAAGCAAAGGTGTTCATTCGGTGTGTGTTTGTATATACCATCAAAACATTAAACTCATGCTTCATGCTATCTATATCAGTGACTACATATCATTATTAAAAAAGCTAGTTTGTTGCACTGAATCAGAAGTGTATGGTGCACAGGTGTGATAATTGTCCATCTCCAGAAATTCTTAAAGAAGAACTAATGCTTTTCAATGAATTAGAAATGATCACTGAAAATATTTACAAACAGTGGGTGAAAACTGATAGTGCAGAATTGAAAACAGTTATTACATCAGTTGATGAATTTGTTGACAATTTAGTTATGAAACTATCTGCTTTATGTGCACATTACTTTTTTACAAAAGCTCAAAATCAGTATTTTAAAAAAACAAACAAAGGATAAATTGAGTGAAGATACTGCTATTATTGTGGTTGATTTTTCTGAAAACTATATCTGCATCATACAAGATGCTATCCAAAGTTTCCCCTGGAAAAAGGAACAGGTGACAGTTCATCCCTTTCTAGCCTATGGAAAGGACACTATTAGTGATACTGTGAAATCTATTTCTATGTGCATAATAAGTGACCATTTAATTCACGACCCTACAACATTTTGGACTTTCCAAAAGGTAATTGTTAAGCATTTAATTATGCAAGAGCGACAAATTAAATACAAAGTATTTCAGTGATGGATCGTCAGCCCAATATAAAAATTATAAAAACTTTGTCAATCTCTGTCATCATGAAGACCATAGTGTGAAGCCTGAGTGGCCTTTTTTCACCTCTTGTCATGGCAAAGGAGCTTGTGATGGTATAGGTTGCACCATAAAGCGTATGGCCACCAAAGCAAGCCTTTAGCATTCATATAAAGATTTAATATTGAATGCATTTGATTTGTATAAATTTGCAAAAGAAACTATTGGGTTGTTGGAAAAGTCATGGCGAATTTTAGCCATGTTTTGCAAAGGTCATTTATTGATAAAAAGAACAAAGATCAATCAATGATATAATGCCTGTTTTGTTCGATAACCTTTTGCCATCTTTCAGTGAGCTGCAGAATGCCTCGTTCATATAAGGACCTGTCTTTCATGGCGAAAAACTGTACAAGGTGCTGATTTACAGCCTCATCTGAATTGAACGTTATACCATGCAAGGACTGTTGAAGAGAGCGAAACAAGTGGAAGTCTGACGGCGCAAGGTCAGGCGAGTATGCTGGGTGTGGCAACACATCCCACCCAAGCTCAAATAATTTTTGGCGGGTGATCAAACTTGTGTGTGGTCTCGCGTTGTCATGATGGAATACAACACCTTTACGATGAATGAGCTCCGGACGTTTCTGGATGATGGATTCGTTCAAACTGTCCAATTGCCGACAGCACACATTTGAATTGATTGTTTGGTTCCGTGGTAGGAGCTCGAAAAACACAACACCTTTAAAATCCCACCACACTAAGACCAGAACCTTCCGCTGATGAATGTCTGCTTTGGATGTCATTTGAGGCGAAGCAGCACGTCAGGACCAAGACCGTTTGCACAGCACATCGTTGTACACAATCCACTTTTCGTCACCAGTTATCAGTCGCTTCAAAAAAGGATCGTTTTCCTCACGTTTAATGACCATATCGCAGATGTTTATACGTGCCGTCAATTGAGTTTCTTTGAGTTCATGAGGAAACCACACATTGAGCTTGCTTACGTATCCCAGCTTCTTCAGGTGGTCGTGAAAACTTTAATGATGGATGTGCAATGTGTCTGCAATCTCTCGTGTCGTGTAACGTGAGTTTGACCGGACCAATGCCTTGATTTGGTCGTCATCAACCTCGGTGGGCCTCCCGGGCCGAGGAGCATCGTTGAGGTCAAAATCACCAGCATGGAATTTTGCGAACCACCATTGGCACTAACGTTCTTGTAGAGCATTATCACCGTACACCTTACGCAACTTTTCACACACCTGTTGAATGTCGAATGCCATAGCGATAAGAGCTGCCTCTAGTACTTCCAAAACCACCCAACCACCATCGGGTGCCAAAATACGTCATGACTTTTCCGAGAACCCAATATTATAGGACTCGAAACTTTTTTGTAGCAAAATCTGAAGTTGAATTTCAGACTGTCAATTAGCAGAGAGGTACGACATGGTAGATATGATCACAGGGACAAGGTCTAATCACAGCTTTGTACCTACAAACAAAAGCCAATTATTGGTTTCCAGGGTATCAGGTTACTCAACAACATTTGTTGCTTATATGGGATTTGAAGAAACCATCAGACCACTTACACTCCACAATGAACAATACGTTGCATGTGCATATGGAATTAATTGGTGGATTGGAAAGATTTTAGAATGCTGCGAGGAAAACGATGACTATAAAATTATGTTTATGCATCCTCATGGCCCAAGTGCATCATATATATGACCAAAACACCTTTAGATGTAGGTTGGATTCTGTACGAACACTTAATGAAAATTGTGTCTTCTCCAACGACTACTACAGGAAGAACTTATCACATTGTACCTGATGAAAATCAGCCTATTGAACTATTATTCAAAAACTTCAAGATAGATTAAATCCATTGGCTTCAGCTTTGACTGTTACAAATATTAATAGTTCACTTCTGTTTTTGTTCATTATGTGTTTTTTTTTAAATGTGTTTGTGAAATTGATTGAATTATTGCTTGTCAAACTTTAAATAGATGTGTATATGTTTAAATGCCATTTGTCTGTAATAGGAAATATTGCCATCCTCATTTTTTTCTACTTCAAGCACACATATTAGTTAGTGTTTCTACCAAGTTTCAGAAAAAAATATTATGTGCCATTTTGTTTACGGCCCATTACAGTTAACTATTAATGTGAAGGTGATTTTTGCACTTTTCGTGTAATAAACATACTAAAATATAAATTTACTATTGTTTTGATATGGCATATACACTCCAGATATAAATAGCTTTAAGTTGGTATCAAAATTATTGAATTTGAACCATTAGTTGTCAAGTTATTACATTTATTGACATTGGTGCAAAATTCAAGATGGCCACTATTTGGTCAAAATGACCATTTTTCACATGCCTGTATCTCAGCCATTAGTGGGCAAAATATTTTCCAAATTCAGATTTGAGGGTTTCACTACCATGTGTATCCATGGTAAAAAAAAATCTGTTCCTTTTGTGCAACACTTACCGGGTGTCCCCATGTAGATTTGAAAAGATTTTTAACATGGACATGCAGCAAAATGCTGTGCTGACCATGTTTACTATTCATCAAGCAGAATTTGCCTACAAAAAGTAAAGGACATGGTTATTCACATTAGATCCTTTCCACCCAAATGATACTTCTAAATACTTCAGTGTGATCTTGGTTTTCTATGTGCTGTTCCTAGTTAGCCAGAACATTATCTGACTATGTTTCATTTGGTCAATGAGACACAGCATGTAATGTAGCTACTGGCACTACAGTGCAAAGATGCAGCATGTCATAAGACTTCTTTTAACAAGAAAAAAACAATTTGGAATATTCATACAGCAGTTTCAAGCCATGTTTTAAAAATCAGGATTGCATACATAAAAATGCAAAGGCAATCCTTTTTTTGACCACAACAACTAGACAAAAAGTTTTTCAAATATAACTTACAGATGTGGAAATAGTGTCTGTATTGCACTGATATATATTTATACTATATATATTTTATACTACCCATTAGTAAAACTGTTCACAGCACAAAATGCATCAAATGTTTGGTTTTAGTTTTAGCTGTACAAAAATGAGCAAAAAGTATTATTTCAATTAGTATTTCTGACGATGGGGAAATTGTGTAAAATATGAAAAGCTATCAATGCCACTTAGCAGAAAAGCTGCATTAGGAAAACTGAAAAATACTGGTATCAATATTCTCATGTTTCAACTATTACACTGAAAAGACTTACAGTTATCCATTTGGATGTGGAACATCATAGCATATAGGGATGGAAAACAAAGTGATAAGTATATAATTTTTTGACATGAAAAAATATCCAAGTAGTATCACAGTGGTATAAATACATATTTGCATTTAGTGTGATATCTGTACTTGCAAAAGGCTAATTTGGAAAATTCTTTTTACATCAGATAGCCCCAATGATGACTAAAAATTTCCATATATTTCCCAACTATTTTGTGGCATAAAAGTTTCTCACTGAGTGGTGTCAGTTCACATTTTCATTTTGCACAATATCTCAGCTTCTAGATATAAAACTGGAAAAATTGATTTAGTGTTAGATAGCTGCAGTTATGATCACTATTAATCCACACATTGTTTTTTTTTTTAGATGTATAGTTTTTCTATAAGGGTGCATGTGTGTATTTGTAATTCACATGATCACTCCACTTCTTAAAGTCTCATTTAAATACTTATTGTACTTTAGGTAGCAGTTATCACTGGCAAGATTGTCCACCTACTTTACCTTTTGAAGGGGTGGGGGGGATAAAATTTCTTGCTACATGACAGATAGATATTTAAATTATGTACTCTTTATATCAGGTTGTTTTTTCCATGGCTCAAAGGATAACTATTTTTACCCAATGCACAATTCCACTCCTCTGGCAAGTGGCATAACAGAAAATTTGTATTCAGCATGCATGATATCTCAGTTTTTAAAAGTCCCATTTCATGAAACTCTTTATGCAGCAGTTAGTAGATGTCACTGAAAATATCATGCATACATAAATACTTGCATTCGGTACAATATACAATATCAACAAATTCAGTAATAGGATTTGAAAGTGTTTCTTTACCAAAACAGTTCTGTCATTAAAACTGTCCATGTATTTTCCCATTTTCTCTAATGCTATTTCCCTGCTTGGCAAAATAAATGATTTTTTGCATTTTCACATTACATCTTTGCTAGTGTGGTACAATGAAATAAAACTCCTGATTCTTAACTGGACAGATGAAAACAGGACAAAGCGTATCCAGGTACTAACCATGAAACCTTCAGCTTTTGGACAACTACTGCCAACACATACAAAAAGTTAAAAAGATTACTGCCAGTGCATCTGAAAACATGTTAAATACAATTTTTTGAATAAAGCTCATGTTGAGAATTGGCTTCCTAGTTTCTAAATTTAATTACTAATCAAAAACTACTGTTATGGGAATTTTTACTAAGAATTTTTTTATTTTATTGCCAATTTTCAGAGAAAACTCTTCTCCTCTTTCAGGCTGTCTTTTTGTTGTCACTTATTCCCGTCACTATCGCGGTTACGGTTAACCTTCACGGTTAGTTATTTTTCATCAAATCCTGCCAGATGTTAGGCAGGGAAAATCCTCTGCAGTCATTGATGATGGAATTTTGATTTTTCTCAATTTCTATTCATTCTTTTAGCTTTCTTTTTTAAAATTGCTTTGGAAACTGATGACTTTAAGAGAATTCCAATCCATACTGTGACTACGTAGTTTCTCTAACATGCCTACCTAAACCAGTCTTATTGGAACATTTTTTTATAGCAGTTTTATGCTCTGCTATACATGTTTCTAATCTGTGATCTGTTTCACCTATGTAAGATATTCCATAACTACATTTCACTTCATAGACTACACCTTGCATTTTAAGAATATCTTCTTTTCCTTGAACTATTTTAGGGAAAAATTTCTTAACCTTGTTCTCTAAACTTGGAGCTAGCCTAATATTGTACTTCTTACAAATTCTCTTTAAAGACTCAAATAAACCTTTGTGATAAGAAATTTTTTTAGTGAATTTTACTTGTTGCTTTTGCGGGTTTTCCGTGTACCATTAAAATTCAGAAGCTTCTGAATTTCTCCTTTAGGATAGTTATTTAGACTTAGAAAACCATTTAAAGATTTACTTTTAGCCAACTTCGTAAAAACAATAGAGAGAAAAACGTTAAAATGAAGTATTGAAGCAAAATATAAAAAGGTTGCTTATTATCAGAAAGTATAAGTAGAAAATGAAATGAAATTTTCTGAAATCTTAAGTGATACAGTAAAAGCAGAATTGGAGGACTGGCTAAAAATTGGAATAAAAAACAAAAATAAATTTTTTTTTCAAAAGCTGAACCCTAAAGAAAAATTTTAAGAAAAACTATTCCAGTAAAAACAAAGAAACAGCAGTTCTTAGTCATGCAAAGGACAACTGCGACTGGAGTTAGCCAAGAATTGTTACAAGTGATAAATAAAGGAAGTAATTTCAATCTATCCAAGGAAAAAATAAATACAGAAAAATTGGTAATTGAGTTGGAAAGCATCTGCAGCACTTTAGAAAAAGAAGACCAAATTAAAGCAGACCTCCTCAGAAAAGATTACCACAATAGCCTTACAAAATTTCTGAAGCAAGTAAAGAATCCTCAAAAAAAATTTTAGAACAGTCAATTAAAAGCTCTTAAAGATTTCAGAAAAAATGAAAGTGTAGTTACTGTGAAAACAGACAAAAATAAGTTGGTTTCTATTATGGATAAGAAAGATTATCAAGAAAAGATGGAAGAACTAAAAAAAAAAACAATGTATGAAGAAGTAAAAGAAAACCAACTACCAGATTTGATTAAAAAAGTCTCAAAGCTTATTTCACTTCAAAAAAAGAAAAATCAGCTTCCAGAAAACTATAAACAGTTCTTCAAATTACAGTTTAGATTACCTCAAATATATGCAATGGTTAAACTGCATAAAGAACACCAGCCAATTAGACCAATAATTGACTCAAGAAACTCAACTCTTTCAAATCTAAACTACTTTTTAAAGTCACACATTCAGAATCTTTTAAAAGAGCCACCTAACTTGATTATAAATTCAATGCAGCTAAAAGAAAAATTAGAACTTCTTCCTAAATTAGATTCTCTTATTATGGGTAGTTTAGACATAGTGTCTATGTATACTCACATCAATATAGATCAACTTATAGACTTTATAGCAGAAGACTTGGCAGACCTAATAGTTTTTCACAACAAAGATAGAAACATATTAGCTGGAATTTTTGAAATGCTTACCTTCTCTTATGCAGAACAACTACTTTCAATTTAAGAAAAAAATTTCATTCAAAAATCTGGTCTAGCTATGGGCTCCCCACTCTTAGCTAAGTATTATGTGGAAAAACTAGAAGAAAAGATACTAGTACAACCCACGTACTTCTATATAGCAGATACGTGGATGACATGTTATTTATAATAGATAGCTCAGAAATTGTTCCAGAAAGAATTCTAGACTCATTCAATGAATTAGATGATTCCCTTAAGTTCACTATTGAACTTCAAAAAGAAAGAAAAATTAACTTCTTAGATATTATTATCTATTATGAAGATAGAAAATTCCTCACTAGTTGGTATAAAAAACCAATGAATACTAATAGACTGTTGGATTTCAATTCCCATCATCCAGTTTCTATTAAGAAGAATGTAGCAAGTCAGTTTTTAGAAAAAATTAATAAAATAAATTCTACAGCAGATAAGAAAGAAGCCCATAAAGAAGAACTTAAAGTCATACTTGCAGAAAATAACTATCCTAAAGGAGAAATTGAGAAGCTTCTGAATTTTAATAGCACGAAGAACCCGCAAAAGCAACAAGTAAAATTCACTAAAAAAATTTCTTATCACAAAAGTTTATTTGAGTCTTTAAAGAGAATTAGTAAGAAGTACAATATTAGGCTAGCTCCAAGTTTAGAGAACAAGATTAAGAAATGTTTCCCTAAAATAGTTCAAAGAGAAGAAGATGTTTTTAAAATGAAAGATGTAGTCTATGAAGTGAAATGTAGTTGTGGACTATCTTACATAGGTGAAACAGGTCGCAGACTAGAAACTCGTATAGCAGAGCCTAAAGTTGCTATAAAAAATTGCTCCAATAAGACTGGTTTAGATAGGCATGTTAGAGAAACTAGTCACAGCATGGATTGGAATTCCCGTAAAGTCATCAGTTTTCAAAGTAATTTTCAAAAAGAAAGCTAAAAGAAGGAATAGAAATTGAGAAAAATCAAAATTCCATCATCAATGACTCCAAAGGATTTTCCCCTGCCTAACATCTGGTAGGATTTGATGAAAAATAACCATAACCGTCAAGGTTAACCGTAACCGTGATAGTGACGAGAATGAGTGACAACAAAAAGACAGCCTGAAAGAGGAGAAGAGTTTTCTCTGAAAATTGGCAATTAAAATAAAAAAAAATCCTAGTAAAAATTCCCAAATTCCCATAACAGTAGTTTTTCATTAGTAATTGAGTTAAATACAAGTTTTCAGATGTAATTCAGTGTTAGAAGAACTGTAGCTTATGCCACAATTATTCATAATTTACATGCATACATATTAAGAAGAAGGTAGTGTAGAACACGCTAAGTTATGTATAAAAAAAAACAGTTTAAGGCAAATATATTTCAGCCGTTACTACAGCCTTCATCAGTGCAACTACGATTGGTTTACGTTTTCAATCTGACAACGTAAACCAATCGTAGTCGCACTGATGAAGGCCATAGTAATGGCTGAAATATATTTGCCTTAAACTATATTTTATACGTAACTTGGCGTGTTCTATACTACCTTCTTCTTAATTTGTTTGTTAGTTATGTGCATTACCTACCACTCATTTACGTGCATACATTACAATAATAATAGGTAGCTTACCTTTTGTCGTAAGGCCAGCTCCTTTGGTATACATTTCACTGCAAGTTTGGTTCTTTTTGTAGTCTGTAGTTGGTTCCAGCCCTTAGCGTGGTGGTCCCATTCCGTCTTCATTTCATTCAATGCCAGACGAGTGATTCGTCTGGCATGTTTTGCAGTAATGACATTGACCCTAAGAACTATGTATTTCCCCTAAAACCACTTTTACTGACATGTAAACTCAAAACTAAGGTGGCAAAATGAATTTTCAACATCAAAATTCATCAACAAAACACAAACATACATTTGACCAACTTACATTAAAAACCAACGACCTATTTACATACACACAAATATTCCAACCAAAAAAACATTAAAAGCATATGTACAACTATTTACACATTAATCTGTCTGATTGCCTTCTATGTCATTCTTGTTCCCTACACTTCACCACGATATTTATAGCATACTGCCTCAAGTACTTTCTACCCCCTGCCGGGATCATCATCAGGAGGCTTTCCAGATGTTATCACTTCTGCTACTGCAGAGTGAGTGAGCGAAACGATTGTCCTCCTCGCCCCATCCCAACGTCACCTACGAACCCTCCACCGTGGCTCCATCTATTATCAACTTCAGTAAAAACTTCATTTTCCTCTTCGGTGCTTTTGGTTCTTTTGTTCAATTGTAATTAATTCTTTCCATTTTTCATTCAGGATACCTGGGTCATTATTATTAAAAATTTGATCGCTATTTTTCTCAATCAAAACTGATTTGGCTATGTGCAGGTGTCTCTCATTACTGTAGATACGTGGATATCTTCATCTTGACTCGAATGAATGAGGATGAGCTGGAATCATTAACCCAACAACTTGGTAAAATCTATCCAACTATTAAGTTGACAATTGAACATGAAGAGGAGAATATCTTACCCTACCTAGATGTTAAAGTTATCAACTGCAATACAGAGTGACACATAGAAAACAGACGTATGTTCCTGTTCTGATATCATATAGCTCAACACATCCTTACACACAGAAATGAAATAGAATTAAAACATTAATTAAAAGAGCAATCACACACTCCTCTAAAGAAGAATTCTTTATACTGAAGAAATAAATTACATTAAAGAAATATCATATAATTATGGATACCCTCCACAAAAAATAAATAAATGGATATTGAAGTACAAGTTAAGATGCAAGATACCTAGCTACCTCTAAAAAGAAAAAGCAATTACAATATGTTGGAGCATTAACTTACATTACAGGAATATCTACAGAAATAAATAAATTATGTCATAAATATGGAATTCAGATGGGAAACAAAGTACAAACAGTTAGAGATATGATGATTAATAATGCTGAAAATTGTAGTATCTTAGAAAATGCAGGTGTATACGATATACCTATAACCAGTATCCCACCAATATCTTATATTGGGAGTACCAAAAACCAATTAAAACATCGTCTACAACTGCATATTAAAAATTGGCAAAAAAAAGCACGAACAGCACTAATACAATACTGCATAGATTACCACACATACCCTAATTTTGAAGAGATTAAAATAATAAAATCATGTGGTAATAAGAGACACCTAAGCATAGCCGAATCAGTTTTGATTGAGAAAAATAGAGATAGAATTTGTAATAATAATGACCCAAGTATCCTTAATGAAAAGAATTAATTAAAATTGAACAAAAGAGGCAAAAGCACAGAAGAGGAAAATGAAGTTTTTACTAAAGTTGATAATAGATGGAGCCAGGGTGAAGGGTTCATAGGTGAAGTCAAGACAGGGGCGAGGAGGACGACCATTTCACTAACTCACTCTGTGGTAGCAGAAGAGATAACATCTGAAAAGCCTTCTGATGATGACCCTGGCAGGAGGTAGAAAGTACTTGAGGCAGTCTGCGTTGGAAAGGCAGAGGTGTGGTGGCCGCATGCTATAAATATCGTGGTGAAGTGTAGGGAACAAGAATGACATAGAAGGCAATAAGACAGGTTAATGTGTAAATAGTTGTACATACGTTTTTTAATGTTTTTTTTGGTTGGAATATTTGTGTGTATGTAAATAGGTCATTGGTTTTTAATGTAAGTTGGTCAATGTATGTTTGTGTTGGGTTGATGAATTTTGATGTTGAAAAGTCATTTTGCCACCTTGGTTTTGAGTTTACATGTCAGTAAAAGTTGTTTTAGGGGAAACAGATAGTTCTTAGAATCAAATGTCATTACTGCAAAACACTTCAAGGGGTGAATCGCTCGTCTGGCATTGAATGAAATGAAGACGGAATGGGACCACCGCGCCGAGGGCTGGAACCAACTATAGACCACAAAAAGAACCAAACATGCAGTGAAATGTATACCAAAGGAGCTGGCCTTACAACAAAAGGTAAGCAACCTATTATTAAGTTTTCAGATGTTTTTTGATACGGTGCATTCCTTATACCCCAACATTTAGTTGTATCTATCTTCATTTAACATACACTATCTGATCAAAAGCATCTGGACACTTACCTATCCACAAACTCCGTATAATAGGAAAGGAATAAATATTGAGTCTGTCCAATCTTTGCTGCTACCACAGCCTCCACTCTGCTGGGACAGCTTTCCACTAGATTTTTGCATATTACTGTGCTGCAGCAAGAGCATTAGTCAGGTCGGTCACCAATGCCGAGCGGTTCAACCTGCCTTGCAGTCAGCATTCTAATTCATTGCAAAGTTGTTCCATGAGGTTGAGATCAGGGCTCTGTGTATGCCAGTCAAGTTCTTCCACACCCATCTCATCAAACCATTCCTGCAGGGATCTCACTTTGTGGGTAGGGACACTGTTCTTCTCGTAAAGGAAACAACCTTCACTGAACTGTTGCAATAAAATTAGGAGCACAAAACTGTCGAGAAGGCCATTACAGGCCAGGCAGTGGAACTAGGGGATCCTTCTTAAACCATGAAAATCAGCCCTGCCTCCTCAAGCAGAGTTGGCACAACACAGTCGGGCAGATAGCGTTCATCTGGCATCCTCCACACCCACATGGTTCGTACTCTTCCAAGCAAAATAAATTCAAGCACTTTTCAAGGACTTTTTAAACCCAAATTATCATATGTGTGTACTGTCCATCGGTAGGTATTTTAGTAAGTTCAGACCATTAATCTTAGCTGGGGCGGTCACACCTTCAATGACCTGCCATTACCCCTTCCCCTTACCCACAGTTCATTTATTTTATTAACTTTGAATTGCCCCTCTGTTTTGGTATTTTTAAATCATTTTATCTTGCGAAATATTTTAAAAGGGTACACTATTTTCGTATTCATTTGCTGGCATAACACTTATTGTCTGTTTTAACCTTTTATTTTTGATGCATGACTTTGATGCAGTCAGAAGAAAAAAGGGTCCAACGCACGAAGCACAAGCAATTGCTGGAAGTTCCACCCTCCGGCAAGAATGCATCCTTAACCCCAGAAAAAAGAAGCCCATCAAAATTTGTAAATACATCATTCCACTTATTTTACTCACATGGCTCATGCTTTACTCTGTAGTGATATCATAGCCAAGATACCAGCTGTCCACACACTCCCCTGGGTTGAAAGCAAGTTCTACGTTATTTGATCAGCTCAGTGTTTTTATTGGAACTACACAGAAATCTCCTATACAACTTTTTAGCAGAAACAATTACTTTATACATGCTCTTTCATATCATTACTTAACAAACAAAACAACTTTTTTCAAGTACTATTTACAGAGCCTTAAACTTTTTCAAGTACTTTCAAGGACTTGAAAATGAACTTTTTATTCAAGGTTTTCAAGGAGCGTACGAACCATGACCCAGGCTCGTCTGTCAGACTGCATGATGGTGAAGCATGAATTGTCACTCCAGAAAACTCATGTCTACTGGCACCAAGCTTTACACCACTTCAATCAACTCTTGGTCTCGATCTTGCTGATGTTAGGCTTGTATGTGGCTGCTTGGCCATGATAACCCATTCCCTTCTGCTCTAGATGAACAGTTATGGTACTGGCATTGCTTCCAAAGGCATTTTGGAACTTGGTGATGAGTGCTGCAACTGAGAACAGCCGATTTTGTCGCACCACCCACTCTGTCATTTACATGACCTACCAGGTTATGATTATGCTGTTGTTGCACCTAGGCATTTCCACTTCATAATAACACCACTTACAGTTGATCACAGTAGCTTCAGCAGGCAGTAATTTCCCAAACTGACTTGTTGCTAAAATGGTATCCTACAACTATGCCATGTTGAAAGTCACTGAGCTGTGTCATACAGCCCATTCTAGTGTTCATGCTTGTCTATGTTGTTTTCCAGGTCACATGCATCTTTTTACACCTTTATGAGCCATGACTGTGATGTATATGGTCAAGTCCACTACTCAAAAGGGGTCTCCAGATACTTTTGATCATATAATGCACTTTATATATCAAAATACATAATTAAAAGAACATGCTTATAATGTTACTTTGCCTGTCCATCTGTACCACATATCTTCATATTTAAGAGTAAGATTTGATTTTTCTTCCCTATGCATTGTAATTATTATCTGAATGATGACTCATGCATTTTTCGAATTTTCCTGATGCAGCTTTTTCGCTATGCTGAACAAACATATTTTCAATGACACAGTATCTCAACTTTTAAAAGTTGGATTCAAAAATCCTTTTTTGCACCGGACAGCTGGAACAGTGACCAAAATTTTTCAAGAATTTCTTGCTTGCATGGTGCATAGTCCTGCTTTTCAGGTAGTCTAGATTCGTATTTCTATGGAGCTTAAGAGTATGTACTTAGCATAAAAGCTTCTACAGTGTTTTAAAAAAATTCACATATTAAAGATGTAATCATGACCAAATTTTGCATGCATTTCTTTCCTTTTCCTTGATGCACTTTTCCACTAACAGAACATACAGTTACCTTTCTATATATTAACATAATACAATGTAGTTTGTCACAAATATTTATTTATTATTATTTTTTTCAAGTCGCTCATGGTTTCGCATGTTTACGTGTCATTCATCCTGATGAAGCTAGGTCAATACCCAGTATAACCATGGTCGACTTGAAAAAACAGATATTTCTAGTTCAAACTAAATATCAGATTCTTGAGCTTGGATTGTGAGGATTCTTTTGAAACTGGATTGATGCAGCTATGATCACTATAATTCACATACATTCCCTAGCTAAATTAAGAACTCTGACTCAGAAATAACTAGAATTATCTTTTTTATTAGATTTCACAAGATGTAGAGTAGCACAAAGACCCAGGGCCAACCATTTCACTAGCAGGATATCTGGCAACTAGTGTGTAGCCTATAGCAATGCCAAACTACATTGAACACCTCAATATAAAATGTTCCACACATTTTCAGTATGACTGAGATCTGGAAATGAAGGTGTTCAAAACCCGAGTTGCTCACCAAACCAACAAGATATAGTGAAGAAATGGTAGATGGTTGCACTGTCACATCCTTCAAGCATCTCAACCACTTGGATAGAAATGCAAAGATGAATACGATTACTGGTCATTTACACAATGAAATAATGCTATAAGTGGACCCAACCCCATATGCCTGCTGCAATGCTCCAAACCACAATGTTACACATACAGGGTTCATGGCTCCATGTATCTTGCACAAGACTCGCCTAGCTGCTTCTTGATCCCACTATTGGATTATGTTCTCCCTGGGAAGCATTTGTCTTTTGAAAAACAAACAAACAAACAAACACACACACACACTCTCTCTCTCTCTCTCTCTCTCTCTCTCTCTCTCTCTCTCTCTCTCTCCTTTCCACTTCTTCTAAAACTACTGATTAGTTGATTGGTTATTAATGTTTATTGGTATAAAAGCCTTGAAATACCATAGCATTTCAATGTGAAATGTAAGTTGAATTATGAAATAGGAAAACAACAGAACATCTAAAAAATTAAAAAACATAGCATTTCAATGTGAAACTTGGACACACAATGATAAAGAAAAAATGAAAGGTGAATAACATATTCCACACATAAGAATAGGAACATGGAAAAATTGAAAGGTAGAAACAAATTTTTCTAAACATAACACTGGCTTGATGGCTGATGTCCCATTTTAAATTTCACATGAAATAATTTGTTTCCAACCTATTTAATATGCATCCAGACTGCACATCAAAGGTTCTGATGATATAATGGCATGTCATTGACTTTTTAGAAAAACACTGACTTCTCTGGATGCTAACATGACTTGGAAACCAGCATTAAATGAGCAGAAATCTGGCCTCAGTCAGAGTTTTTTTTTTTTTTTTTTTTTTTTTTTTTGATTAGAGGTTTAACGACCACCGTGAGCAACTCAATGGGCTATAAGCAGTCGCCCGTCCCTAATTTAGGGTCACTGGTTCCAGGGAAGGGAGAGAGCCAGTGCCGTAAGACAAACACAACATCCATGCCTCACCGGGATTCGAACCCGGACCCCTTACGGACGAATGATCAGAGGCCAGCGCCTTAGACCACTGCGCCACCGGGGCGGCCAGTCAGAGTTCAAAGATGTCTCAATGAACAAAGCATGGAATGGTAACTACCCTTAAAGAGGAGTATGTCTGAAGTACACTAAGAGAACTGAAACATACTACAGCATGCTGATATGGCTTCATATGTGGCACAGAGATAAGCACATAGAATGAATTTCCATTATGAATACTGTAGTCTCAGATGTGATTAATTCAGCACAAACATTCGTACACACAAAGGTAAGGCCCACAGCTTCCTCCAACTTTGATTTATCTGTAAAACTGGTTAAAGTATGCAGAGGTAAAAGTTTTGGGGTCAAGAACTCCACATGGAGGCAACATGAACCTGATAGGAAGCTCTTGAAAACAATGTTTTGGTGAGTTAACAAGGCAATTTCTATATAATGTGCAATGGTTGACATCCGAATTTCAAAAGTGGGTACACCAGAAGGCCTATGGTTATAGGAGAAAAAAACTGTTGGTCAAAACATTTGAAAAGTCAGTAATCTGGAACAGCTTTCATCAACATATAAAACTGAAGTGAAAGCTTATAAGATTTGGTGTACTGACTATACTCTGATGAAGTACAAAAATCTCCAAAAGGGCTTTTTAAAAAGGCACTGACTGCCTGGAGATCCGATTCTAACTGAGAGAATCAAGTATTTTTTTTTAATTTTAATGACACACTATAAGTTATTTAATTTAAAAACAGCACCTTTACAGAGGCATTTCAAATTAAAATAGCTTCTTCACAAAGTTATTTCATGCAAAAATGGGGTCTTCATAGAATTTCTCTGCAGGAATTAAAGCACTTACTCAAGGCTTTACTCAAATTATTATATTTAATTCTATTTAATTCCATGTGCTGTTTTTGTCTCTCCACAAACAGCACATGGCAAAATCACAGACACAATTCTCCCTCCTCTAAATAGCTTCATCCCAAATAAATGTACTGTTTTCTTTAAATTTCCAAGCTCAAAAATGAAATTATTTCACATTTGAACTCTTCCTTCTCCATTCCATAGCTAATAACACAACATTCAGAGCTTATTATGTTTTTTACATTTTTGCTTCAAATAGCTTCAGTTAGATTTAGTGTTTACTTTCAATTTTGGAGCATGGGAGTGAAATTTCATGCAGTTTTACACTTTTACTCCTTTTCTCCCCATTTGTAAGGCCTGTTACATGACACTCATGTGCTCATAGACACAACACATAGCTTTATCTCAATTAGACTCATTTTCTTTCAATTTTAGAGTGCAGAAGCAAAATGTTAAGTTTTTCAAGTTTGTTCTTTCTGTTTTGCCCACTCCTATACTATACTGCCTTACACCAAGGAAGATGGCCACCTCCCTTTCATATCCCAGTAGAGACTCCTTAAAAATAAGTGCCCTTATAACACATTGCATAAAAAGGAAACTGGTAGAAATTCTGGAGATAAGCAAAAGCTCAGACACCATAAAGGATGGACTTCTCTCACCTGAATGGAAACACCCATTTCGTTGCCAACTCATCCTGAAGACATCTCTGTGCTTAGATTGAAAATTTGACTATAAGTGAATTCCACCTGGTCATTTAACCCCTGCATAAACTATTTCCCAAAAGTTACAGCTAACTAGGTAAAAAATACCATCCTAATTATATTTGATAAATTATTTAGAATATAACACAATTACTTCTTTTCCCTGACACTTGGTAGGATGCCAAATGGGTTTCTGGATTAAGGGTAAATTTTTCAAAAAAAATAAATAATAAATAAATAAATATATAGCATGTGGTTTGTGAGTTATTCAAATCTAAAGCTTCTTTTAAATGACCTTAAACTTTCATTCTTAGCAAAACTGTACTCTGTCATGGATTTTCCAACTGCACCAAAAACTATTCATATCAGTGAGTTCAATACACACTTAAATGATAAGTGAAGGTTGTAGGAAAAGCATGCTAGTTACATTTAGAAACCTTAACATGCTTTCTCTACAACCTTCATCAGTGAGTTCAAGCCCATTTCCCCAAAGAAAGAGAAACTTCACTTAAAATATTGTTAAGATTTGATGGTGCAACCCATTTGCAAACAAAAGAACAATAAAAAAACATATGCTTCATAACTGATATTGGGATGGGGAAATAATTTAACTAAAAATTATCATGACGAGATATAAATCAATAAATTGCAAATCTGAGACAGTGCTCTTGGTCCAAACTCCAAAGTCAGAAAATTTATTAATTTTAAAAAGAAGACACATTTAATTTGTATAAAAACCTGATAAGGAATATGTCTGAAAACTGAAATTAAATTATTTATAAGTGAGAAATTTATGTTAACTAAATGCAAATGAAAGATTGAATCGGTAAAGAAAAGGACAACATTTCTGAATTCCATTCTACTATATTGGAGGAAACATGGCATATGTTGGGCACATTAAAAATGAAATAAAAGAAAAAAATTAAAAATGTGTTAGCACTCCCTCTTCTCCCCCCCCCCCCCATTGAAAATCCTCTCAACAGCTATTGTTTCCCCACTTTACATGAGTAGATTGCATACTATGCCATAATTTTTTTTTAATTAGATAAATGCGTGAGGAGAAATAGTTACTATTCTCTGACCAATGGTAAGAGGTAGCACCACTGGTCTCCATTCTATGTAAACAATGTGAACCAAACACTAATTTAAAAAGTTATATGCAATTATCCCATAAAAATGAAAGCTTCTTTTAGAATCCATGTATTTAAAAAATGAAGATCTATTTTTCAACTATGTAGATCCGTATTGAGTGGAAACACAGGACTGTCTCTACTTGAATGTTATACAAGAGCCTGAGTCCTGGAGAAAAGCCTTACATGATACTATTAATTTTCGGATATGATTTAAAAAGCCCTCAGTGATAAGTAACTTTTCTCTTGTTGAGTTTTAATTTTCACTTAGTAAGTAACTGTTTGTTTAAATAGTTTTATAACATCTAAGACTGAATAACGTTTTTCTGCAATTCTTTGTGCAAATTTTTTTTAGCTCTCTGTAGAGTCAGATTTATTATTTTATTATATCTATGAATTTTCTGACTTGTTGCATTTGTTTTTATGAAAGAAGTGCACTAAGATTTTAACCTAATAATTTAACAACATTCCTCAAGTTTTTATACAACTGAGACTTTTTTTTAAATGTCTTGCAAAATGTTTGTTAACTAAAATTTACTGAAACTTCTTCAAAATTAAAACAATCAAGAATTTCTTATAGGAACCATTTTTCTTTATTGTCAGTAATTACTGACAATGCAAAATATATCATCCATACATTTTGTGAGAAAACATACGAAGGTTTTAAGATTCTTTCCAGTTTTTCTACAAAATAATTTGCCATTGAAGGAGAAACTGGTGATTCCATTGCTGGCCAAATTTATGAGCAAAACACTTTCCAATTGAAGAAAACTATTTTTCAGTGATAAAAGAAGTATTTCATAAACACGTATCTTTTTTTACAAATCTTGAAAGCATACTAGATGTATCAAGTTTTCTGGTAACAATTCAATAAGGATATTTATATTAATACTTGGACACAAAAATCAGACTAAACTTTCCACAGCATGAAAATTTGCCAATATTAATGGGAAATGAATTTCCCTGAAGAAATAATGACCTAATTCATACCTGGATGAGAAAAAAGGTCATCAACACTACAAGGAAACAACAGACTACTTTAACTAGTGCAAATTTGAAGATTATGTTGATTTCTGGACTCTAGCTACTTAGCTTCAGATGCTTGGAACTCCACTATTCTGGCTGGATTATTGGTAGCATGCTTGAATGGAAATTCGAAGAAGCAAGTTGGATTCTGATCCAGGGAGATATAATTTTAAAGTTTTCTGAAGAATGGCTATGTGGGAAACAATAGAAAATATAGCACTTATGGGCTGATACTGATATATCACTTTTGAAAGCAGATCTTATTTTATTTTTGGTTGTTTTTAATTTTTCATTATAGGATAAAGCTTTTTTTTAATTTTTCATAACATAACTCATAACTGGTCTTAAAATATTGATAGATTGTCACTATGCAACTTCACTATACCATAAAGTTGACAATTAGAAAATTTATTTTAATTTTATAGCAAATAAATAACAAAATTTAACTTCAGTTTTACTGGGATTACTAGTAAAACTAAAGTTAAATTTTATAATAGTTATTCACTACAATTTGCCATGGCTTCATTAATGTGCAGAAAACAAATCTGAAAACTTGTTAAATTAAAGAGGAATAGATTTTCTTCAAGTTTTGTATAACGGCTCAACTCAACAAATGAGAAGTAAAAATTGATGACCTGATGCTGAATATAGTTTTCCCATTTTTTTGTATAATATTTTCTATTCATAATAGCCATAACTTCACTCTTACCCATTTTTTTTTCATTTTTACTGAACTTTTTAAGAACGTTTAACTTATTATTATAAATTTTGTGAGGCTACTGCAAATATTCAACTGTGGGAGAATGTATGGTTTCTGGGTCTTCTTTTTCTATTATGCTGTACACCTTTTCACATTAAAACAAAATATTTTTTACTATTAAATAAAATGAATAATGTGTTTAATTTTAATTACAAGTTCTTTGCAGTAGTGCTGACAGTAGCTATGGATTTTCCTACATAGGAGAAATTGGTTGATAACCGAACATCTGATTGCTGAAACACAAATCAGCAATAAATTAAAAATAACAACAAAAACAGGTTGGAGAAACATGCAAAAGAAGTTAAGTGCTAAAATTAATTGGAAGTTCCTACCATTTCTAGCCATAAACTACTAGTCATAAAAAGGAAGTTGGAAGAACTCAGAATAAAGAAGAAAAAGACTTCATCATCAGTGATCACGTATATTGATCGCCACCTGAACAGTAGCTCCAACTATTAACAAAAAAAAAAAGACAAAATAAAAAGTAAAAATGGACGACCTGAAGATGAATTATTTCTTGTGTGGTGGTGGGGGTATAATGTAAGGAAAAATTTTGTAGTGAATAATACACTGATCAATTTTGTTTTCCTTTTGAAAACGTGAAAAATAATATGGCGAATGTGTGGTAAAACAGTTCTGCCTTACTGATTTCTAGCTTTCAGAGAACAACAAAAACTACTACAGAAAATTCATTAGTTACATGAATGAATAATCTGAATTAGTTTTTCTTTTACATCCATAAGTACACAAAAATCATTCTGAATAAAATGTTTAGACTTGTTAATGAGTTCAAAGCCCACTATACATGTGGATACACAGCAAAGATCTAAATGCTGTTATTTTCTTGTCTGACATTCTTTTTCCCATGTGCATATTAAGCATCGTTTTATGCTATGTTACCATCTAGTGCATGGGTAAAAGTAAACAATCTCCATGACTGAACTTTTACTGGTGAACATAGATATAATTTCTAGTGGACGGTGTTATAGTGATATACAAGAACCTAAAAACTGAAGCAATGTACATAAATCATATAGTGTAACATACATATAATGAATATATGGAGTTCAAAGGAAAGTCCTTATTCAGGGTGATAACTGTGGAAGAAAGTGTCCGAGTGGTACACAAGTTAGGTCTATGCATAGGAAAGGGAAGATGTGCGATCGAATGAAAGCGATTGGAGCGCCCCTAGCAGCAAAGGTAAGAAGTTAGGAAACCTAACTCGCAAACGACGCAAGATAGAAACAAAATTCCAATTACAAAGTTGTAGAGCATCGTCTAATTAGTAGGAAATGACATATGGTGCGCACGAATTATGTACATGGATGGATCAAAATGCTGATATGATATAAAGTGCACATGGTCGCTAGATGGTTAGGCAAGGCAAAATATCAGCCAACGATGGATAACGATTCAAATGCGTATGTAAATATTGATAGTGATGTAGAAGCCAGTCGGTGAGATAAAATACCGAGGCTGGGGATTTGAACGTCGGTCAACGTAAACGTTGCAAACACTGATGGCGGGCTACTCGAATGCTGAGTACTGTGAAATGGTCATGCTTTACGGCGAATGTCATCGCAATGCCCACGAAGCTGCAAGGCAGTATGCCGAGCGTTTTCCGGCTGGTCAACATCCAACTGCGGCGACTATTAACAACTGTGTTTGCCGCCTCCAAGAGACCGGAAGCATACAGGCACTTCCGTGATCGGACAGACCTACAGGTTTGGGTGTTACAGTGCATCCTGAGGCTGCCCTGGGATATGTCCTTGCCAATCCCAACATTAGTACCACAGCAGTCGCCGAAGCATGCGGATTAACAGCACAACATGTTTGGCAAATTCTGAATGAGCATGGAGCTCACTCATACCACGTTCAGCTAGTGCAAGGTTTGATGGATGGAGGCTAGAGAAGGTGTTTCGATTTCTGCTTCTTTGTACATAACACGTTGGAGGTTAATCCAAACTTCTTGGCCGATATCTTGTGGACAGATGAGTCCCCTTACACGGGACGGAATATTCAATCGGCATAACACCCATTACTGGGCTCTGAGCAACCCAGGCGAGCTGCTCAACATCAACATTAGGCACCTAACGTTTGGTGCCATATTCGATGAAACACACTAGTTGGACCCATTTTCTATGATGGGACATTACGGGTCAGCGGTACCTTCAGCTCTTACGGGGACCGATATCTGACTTTTTGGATGATCTTACCCGCAGAGATCTGCTGCACATGTGGTACCAACATGGTGCACCACCTCCCATGGCAGCCAAAGTACAGAATTCCCTGGCTGAAACATTCAGACACCAGATAATTGGTTATGGCGGTATGGTGGAATGGCCTCCGTGGTCACTGGACTTAACACCTTTGGACTTCTTCCTGTGGGGTTACTCGAAGGAACAGGTGTATGCTACAGAACCTACTAGTCTGGAAAATTTACGACACCGCATTGTGTGCGCCTGTAACACAGTAATACCTGCCATGCTAGATAGTGTACGAGAAGCTATTCTTACATGCCTTGGAATGTGCATTGTAGCCGATGGTGGCCACTTCGAACCAGCTGTACATTAACTTCACGCAGATGTGCGTTGTGCCTGTAAGTAGGCATATCTCCTGTAAACATTTTTCAGTAATATAAATAAGCTTGCACAGCTTCTGTCTCGTGTCCTTATTTTTGTGTCTGTTTCCCCCGCTGCCATATGTCGTTTCCCACTAATTAGACAATGCGCAACAACTTTGTAATTGGAATTTTGTTTCTATCTCACGTTGTTCGCGCGTTTGGTTCCTAACTTTTTACCTTTGCCGCTAGGGGTGCTCCAATGGCTTTCATTCGATCGGCCATTGAACCCTTTCCTATACATAGACCTAACTTGTGTACCACTCGGACCCTTCCTTCCGCAGTTATTGCCCTAAATAAGGACTTTCCTTTGAACCCTGTATAGTGATGTACATAAATCTAAAATTTGAAGAATATACCTACATAATTATTTTTTTCTTTGAAAAAAATACAAATGAACTCTATTTCAGAGTTTTTGCACTGTATGAAACTCCCAAAAACGTAATGAAAACTCAATTATACAAATTCTAATGTTATAGAAATATGTAACTTACAACACCATTTACCATAATTTTCGTCATATAATCTGCAAATTTTCTGCTAAAAAAGTTTAAAATATATGTTCTGTGTATTATACGCAGATGCGGATAATACGCCGATTTAAAAAAAATAAAAGAAATTTATGGCCCTTCGATTTTAAAACAAATATGCAGCGTAATTGTGCAGGAGAGGGGGTATAATTAGAAAAGGAACTCCCTCAGAAGAATTTTCCTTAGTTCAGGAGTTTGTACGGAGCGGGGAGGTCGGGGAGAAAAATGTCATAACGAAAAATCGGGAAAGTAGTGGGGAGGGACGGCAAAGTCATTTTGTATCGTTGAGAAGTCGTGCAGTCTCTGTTTTTGGCAAAAAGCCAAAGAAGTGCGCACAGCGCTTGCTACGCGAACCTATGCGTTCCTCCTTTCGGATCATGCCTTGTGTCTAGCTAATCTTTCGCTGTTTTGACCATCGCCGTTGCTGCTATTTCCCTTCATTGCTATTCATGATGTCTTTGAAAAAGAAACGTTTCAGTTACACTGCCGAATTTAAACTTGAACTGGTGGACACAATTGTGAACAATCGCGCAGTGACACGATATGATTCTGTCACTGCGTGATAGTTTTGAGGTCAGAAAACAATCACGCGGTAACAGGCAGAAAGAATTTGTGCCGCGGTTTAAAACGTAAACAAATCCATAGGTAAATTCCGCCGGAGAATTCATGGAATTTCTTTTATTGGCCCACGTATAAGCCGATCCTCCGACTCTGAGGGTAGGATTTCCTGCAAAAACTTTCGACTTATACGTGAGTACATACGGTATTTCTATTACTTGTTCTGTATCAGCCTTTCGTCACTGGCAAGGTGTAATGCAATACTCTGGAGCTGCATCGGCGTGATCTATGGATGCCACACCCTTTATCTGTCTGGAGATAAAAATATTAAAAAGTAACATTTAAAAATGAATTTATTCATTTAATAAAATCGTTTTTATTTTTATTTTCTCTTACTTCTTCGGGCTCATGGGTCATTATGTGACCAACTTTTCTGTCGGAAATTCCACTTCCGGTTCAACATCTATGATATGCAGATTATATGGCGATTTTTCCCCCTGAATGTCACAGTCTGCGGATTATACGAAGGAAAATTGTTTTTTTTATGTGAATTTCGCGGTCTGCGGATTTATACCGGTGTGGATAATATGACGAAAATTACGGTATTAGTCAAGACTTGAAAAACTGCTTTATACTTGGCTGGATTTTGGCTTTTTTGGTTTGGACTTTTTCTTCTGCAATCTTTCTTTTAACTGGAACTGCCATGCTTACCGATATGGAAGAGTGTTTACAGAATGCCTTATGTATTAGCAAGCTTTTTGTCATATTTATTGATGGTGTTCCCAATTTTGCGCTCATTTTTGTTTGTTCAGTTTTTTTTTTAGGGTTTATAAGGTTTTTGTTAATTGTTTTTTTAGGAGGCTGAGACTCAGATTTCCTTATTTGTATGGCTGGTTTACCCTGTTTTCTTCCTTCAGTTTTTCTTACCATTTTGGTTGTGGTATAAGTTTGCAAGTGCTTTATTTGCTTCTCTACAACATTTAATTTTTTGCTTTTGGAATGTTTTTTGGTATTCAATAAATGAATTGAGACATGATTTTCACACTTCATCCGATACTTCAAGTTTTGTTGCTTTAGTACCGTAACTTCTCAGCATATGTTTTACACAAGATACAGCTTTATAATTGTTCACCTTTAACCTTGATCTGTCACAGGTGATGATATCATCCATTATGTTAAACGAACTTTCAACAACGGGGCCAGAGAATATACTTAAAAGTGCTTTCACCAGCCTTTGAATGACAATTATAGCCATGGATCATTTAATTACTGGTATGCATTTTTTATTAGGTTCCAATGAAAATCATTCCTTGAAGCAAACTGAAGGAAATCAGTCTATATCCAAGACGAGTAAAACTTAATGGTTTGGGATAAACTCTTAATAAAATCTCGGAAAGGATATTATGGTCATCTGTGATAAGGAATTCATATAAATAAACAAATACATCACTTTCCGCTCGGCTAGATATCAAGAGATCCGTGGGTTCAATTCCCCAGCGGTGACTGAATAACAATTTTTTGGTTGCTATGTGTTTCTGGAACGTGGAAAGAGCGATGTATTTGTTTATTTACTGACGCCACATATTTGGAGGATTTTCACTACAGAATTCACATTTTAAAACTATTGAAGATTTCAAGCTAGAATATTTGTACAATGAATGAAGGCAGCAATATGAAGTTCACTATTTTTTTTAGCTAGGCATGCAACTTAATGAGGGGTAGAATTTTGGAAAATAGTTCACTGTCCTGCAGATCAATACATATAGAAGTTGGTGGTCCACCAATATACCAATATTAATAATGCATTTAAGAGTGAATTTTTGCAAGTGAAGTACACCTTCTATGGGACAGTGATAGTTGATAATTTTTATTTTGCTGAAATTTGTACCAAATATGTCCCTATGTGTTTTGATTATATGTCAGAAAACCATTTTTGAAAATTTTCCTCGTTGCCGAATTGTGGCTATTTTCGTAGAGCGGTAAAAGGGCGTTTTCTCATGCTGTAACTGAGATATGGGAAAATGTACATTTAATTTATGAAAAACTTCAGAGGTGCCTAGGTTTTTCTTTCACCATTGGCATATATGGTACTAGTACTAAGACCTAGATGCCATAATTTCTTGGAAAATTGATGAAGTTAGTAGGAAATAGACCCGCAGAACTGGGGTTTTATGAGCAATTTTCAAAAATTTAAAGCTAAAATTCGGCAAACTTCAGACAGGTGCCAAACTTTTTGATGTGAATTATGTTTTAGCACCATAACTAGGTTATTATTACACCAAAACAATTATGGCAACTCCAAGAAATTTTCCAGAAATTCATTCTAAAAACCAATTTTGTGCAAATTTAGCCATTTTAGGAAGCTACATATCTCAAAACTTCAGAGTCATAAAAACATAATATTAGGGTCAGAAGATATTATAATTGTCAGATAACATCATCCCATTATCAGTTACCCATCTCAGTTTTTTTTTTTTTAGGAGCTATTTGTTACATCAAAATATCCGAAAACGGCCAATTCTTTGCTGTATTTTAAAAATATATTAAAACTTCAGACTATGCCTTGACTTTTTTTCATCAGTTTCAATTTTACATCCCATTTTCAAAATTAAACACTTACGATATCTTTGTCATGTGTCCGAAGTTTTGAAATATTTCTGCGTCTCAGCTTTTCTAAATAAACATAAAATGGTCAAAAATGTATTTGTAACAAAAATCCTTGATCACAATATCTAAGAAAGTCTGCAATTCAACAGGTAATAAATATGATTTCTAAATAAAATGTAGGTATCTGATACTTTTTATGCTTTCTAAAGGACATATGTTAAGAGTTATAGTGAACACTTACAATTTAATTACTAAATAAAATAAGCAACCTAACAAATACTTCAATGACAAAACAAGTAATACTAGAAATTTTATTATCATACACAAACAGGCATACATCCAAATGATATTTTAAAGGCTAACTGTTTTGTAATATTTAGAAGTGGCAACTGCTAACATATATGCTTAGAACCTTTGCTTCTATCACAGGTAGGTAGTTGAAATATATACTATAGCTTAAAAAAGTTGTCACTGTTCTGTTGTTCCTGAACTGCTTTTTTGAACTTTTGATATGAGTTCTTTAAATCTTCTTGATTTGATAGGTAGAAGGGGGCTAGAATAGGTAGAATTCCGACAGGTCCAAAGAAGATAACGCTCTTGTTGATATGTTCAATATCTGGAAGTCTAGGCCAATCATATTGATTTAAATTATTCCCGCCTTACAAAGAAACTTCACTTCATGCATCTTAATAACAGTGTCTTCCTACGACAAACTTTTCTAGATGTAACAGGTTTTTGTATAGTATACACCATAGTGTTTCATTTCTTCTATTTCTCGCTGGTATTGGTTCCATTATTAAGTTGTCCTGTATCTCAGCAATTGATCTACATGTTTCTTTGAAGTACACTAGCATACATCTATCACAGGTTCTAAACATTGTTTCCTCATGCTCTTTATTATCATCAGCACTCATGTCCATATCATCATCTACAACTTTCGCGTCTGACTTATTTTTTAAATTATGTTCAGTATGCATGGAGGGTCTGTTTCTTCTTGTGTGATGCTAACATAGAAAATTGTGATATTATCCGATAGCTTGTGAGGTACTCTTTAACAATAAAATATTTCTTCCCATGTTCATAAACAGTTGTTCGTTCAATATGCATGGAGGGTCTCGATTTTCTTCCACTTTTTTCTCCATTTATAAAAGCACTGTTATATACTTCTTTTGTTTCTGGGAAAATTTGTGCTGCGTTTTCCTTTTCTTTAAAGCCCAACCCATGAAATCATATATTCCGTCCTTCATATAAGCTGTAAGGTATGGTGCTATACCTCCTTACATCAATGGTGATGGAAACAGATTTTTAGCTTTATTCTTCAATTTCTTGACATACATCATCTTTACCCATATTAATGCAGAAGGTGCTTGACATCATCTTACAGCATACTAATGCAGAAGGTGCTAGTACAACAAGAGACAGGGTGAAGATGATATCAAAAGTTCAAAAAAGTTCAGGAACAACAGAAGTGACAACTTTTTAAAGCTACAGTATACCTACTTACAATAGAAACAAAGGTTCTAAGCATATATGTTAGCAATTGTCACTTGTAAATATTACAAAACAGTTAGCCTGTAAAGTATCATTTTGATGTACATCTGTTTGTGCATGATAAAATTTCTAGTATTACCTATTTTGTCGTTGAAGTATTTGTTAGGTTGCCTTATTTAGTAATTAAATTGCAAGTGTTCACTATAAATCTAACACCTGTCCTTTAGAAAGCATAAAAAGTATCAGATACCTGCATTTTATTTAAAAATCATATTTATTAGTCTGTTGAATGTTAAATAAAGCTATGTTCAAATATAATGCCAATATTCTCTTTTTCAACATTCTTGACGTTTGGAAAACTTGAAAAAATTAATGCTATAAGGAGCTATAAAATAAACAATTAACACAATAAGGAACTATATAAAAAGAGCATTTACACACTCAAGTTGAAAACAAACAAGAGAACAAGAAATAAGATGAATAAGTGACACAGCTAAAGTTTAAGGATATGATAAAAAAATTAAAAAGAAAATCATTTATGAAACTAAACATAAAACTAAAAGTCCAAGAAAAAGAATTGATGCTAAAAAATATTGTAGGTCATTACCATATAACCAAACAATTGTCAAACCAATGAAAAATATATGCAAAAAAATTGGCTATGATTTTGGACAAAGTGTAAGAACACAAAAAGATATACTTATTAAGAATAAAGACAAAATCTCAATTCTGGATAAAGCAGATATATATCAAATACTGATATTACACCCAACCAATAAAACAAAAGGGAAATCATACATAGGAAGTACTAAAAACAGCATGAAATATAGACTGGAACAACATTTTAAAAATTTGGAATAAAAAACAAGAAGTCCCAGCATTGATTCAATACTGCCATAATAATAATTATGAACCTGATTTTACCAGTATTAAACATCTAATCCAGCATAAAAAAGAAGATATTCAGAAGCTACACCCTCATCCAAGAAAAAAAAAAAAAAACTATCCAAAAAGTTTGCAATAATAACATTTGCATAGATCTTCCATATCCCTGGAGATCACTTTAGAATAAATAAAGAACAACAAACAGAAAAAAAGAAAGAAAAAAAAGAATAAAAAAAACTAATTAATTAATTTATTAATAAAAAGATAATAGAGATCTCACAACAGATGGCACCACTTGAGACATGACCTCACCATACAACCACCAATGAGAATATGCCACCAAAAAACAGTGAAGTCACAGTCAGTTGACCAATGATGTGACTCAAGACATCACTCAGATCTTTAAAATGGGATTCCGGTGAGTCCAGAATCTTAAGTCAGCTTTCTAAAAACTCTTAATGAACTCGTTTTTGGATTGTGTGAACAAGAGGAACAAGATATACAACTATCTATCCCCAATATTCATGAGGAATCAATATACATTAACGAATAGCTATGAGTTTATAGAAAAAATCAAATTAATTAATCAAGACCTAGAGCAAATAACTATGGCCTCCATGGACGTGAAGGTGTTATACCCAAACACTCCTGTCGAGCTAGCCATCGAATTGATTATGCAACAACTAAGCATCAACAAAGAACTAAACTTGTCACAACTGAAAGAGCTAAAGAATACCTTATATTTCATCAAGGAAAACAACATCTTCCATTTTGAAAGAAATATATTTAAACAAACGCAAGGTGGCCCTATGGGATCCCCATTATCGGCATTTTACGCAGAAGTGATTATGGCATACCTCAAAAAAGAAATTATTCAAAATCTACCTGAAAAACCAATACTTTATATGCTCGATATGTAGACGACATTATTATAATGTCTAAACTTAACAAAGCCAAGCTACAAGATCTAGCACAGCAGTTTAGCAAAATCTGTAACACCATAGAGCTAACTATTGAGTTTGAAGAGGATAATCGCCTATCCTTCGTGGACATTCAACTAAAGAAAAACAAAAATAGTTTTGAATACACTGTGTTCAGAAAAGCAACTTACAAACCTGTACTGATAGCATACTCGTCGCACCATCCAGTGATACATAAAAAAAAAACAGCATAGTAAACTTGATACGGCGAGCGTACACACACACATCTAACAACAGGCTAAAAAATCAAGAGCTAGAGTTTATCTCGAAAATATCACAAGAGTATGGGTACCCGAGCAAACTAATTAATAAATGGATACATGAGAGTAAAAAGCATATGACTCAGAGTAAAGAAGGCCAAGAAGTGCAGAACCAAAGGAAGATGAGGAATAAAAAATTGAAATACATTGGAGCTTCCCCATACTTGGAAGGAGTTAGTAAAGAAATCAATAGACACTGTGCTAAATATGACTTACAACTAGGAAGCTCAGTGCACACCGTGAAAAGTATGGCTGTCAACAAAAAAACAGAGGAAAAAATGCTAGAAGAATCAGGAACCTACGAAATTCCAATTGCACACATACCCCCAATACCGTACATTGGAAATACGAAAAACAGATTAAAAAAAAAAGACTTAAACAACACATATCTAACTGGCAAAAAAAAAAAGAAGCCAAAACTGCTTTAGTGCAATTCTGCATGGAAAACCGGACATTCCCAAAATTCGATGAAATTAAAATGCTAAAAAAGAATAAAAAATCGGAAAGGCAAATGAGGAGGGAAGAAGCAATATTAATCTATAAAAATAAAGCAAGGGTATGTAACCAGAACGACCCTAGCACATTATCGGGCCTGTGGAAAGAACTAATAAGACAAGAAAAACAACAACAAAAGAAAAACCGGCAAAAACAAAAAAGACAAGAAAACCAGGATAGGAGAAGAAAATTAAAAAAAAATTGTTTTAATGAAACATAGATGGTGCCAACCGGGCTTGATAACGAAATATATCCAGTAAAGTATATCCGACGAATGGCAACAAGGAGTATCGGACTCCATTAGCGCGAAGTTAACCACGAACATCAGTGGTAAAGTCGCCACGCTCCTGAGGATGCCCAGAGGATGGGCGAAAATTTCGAGTATTAAGAACGGTAAAAATTGATGTGTTTGGAATCCTAAGGCAAAGATCCAATGAGTATACCCAGCGAAAAGTGTGAGAAGTAAAGCCTGTCATCGCATACAACGGACTTTAGGACAATAACATCAACAAAGACCGGAAAACATGTGCGTGAAATGTTCCCATCGCTAGAAAGGAATGCCAAGGTAAGCATTATCCGCTAGAATTTTATACAAGTCACTTTGAAATAGTGCATGTAAAAGAGAATAATAGAATGATTACAGCTATATAATAGTCAGAATTAGAACTACTAATTGGAATTGATCAAGAAGAACTTAAAAAGATACTGGATCATCAAAAGAACATCAGGAAGAACTTAAAAGGGTACTTCATCAAAAGAGACAGATAAGTGTTAATTGGAATAATATGTTTACAGTTTTTAAGAACTTTTGACTTTTAAAAGAATCATATGAAGACAACATTTGTAAATAAATTTAGTAACAAGCAGCAATTTAAATAATAAATAATCAAAATATCAACAACTAGTGTCTTGTATTAAAAAGGAGTGAAAAACGTGAATATTGGCATTATATTCCAACATAGTTTTATGAAAGACTCACGTTAAAGTACATAGGTTTTTTACCAAAATACATACTGTGGTTAAAATAATTGAATTTGACTGTTGTTGCAGACTTTCTTAGAAATTGTGTTCAAGGATATTTGATACAAACACGTTTTTGACAATTTTACGTTTATTTAAAAAAGCCAAAATGCAGAAATATTTCAAAACTTCGGACACATGACAAAGATTTCATAACAGATCATTTATTTTTGTAAACGGGATGTAAAATTAAAATTGTTAAAGTCAAGGCATAGTCTGAAGTTTCAATATATTTTTTAAAATACAGCAAAGAATTGGCCATTTTCAAATATTTTGATGATAGCTCAAAAAAAAATAAAAAAAAAAACAAAAAACAAACTGAGATGGGTGCCAAAGAACTGATAACGGGATGATGTTATATGATAATTAAACTATCTTCTGACACTAATATAATATTTTTATGACTGAAGTTTTGAGATATGTAGCTTTCTAAAATGGCTAAACTTGCACAAAGTTGGTTTTTAGAATGAATTTCAGGAAAACTTTTGCTCTCCTGATCTAATAACTCACAGAAGTATAATAATAACCTAGTTATGATGTTAAAACTGTAATTGACATCAAAAAGTTTGGCACCTGTCTGAAGTTTACCGAATTTTAGCTTTAAATTTCTGAAAATTGCTCGTAAAACCCCAGTTCTGCTGGTCTATTTCCTGCTAACTTCATCAATTTGCCAAGAAATTATGGCACCTAGATTTTAGTCATATAAGCCAATAGTGAAAGAAAAACCTGGCACCTCTCTGAAGTTTTTCATAACTTAAATGTACATTTTGCCATGTTTTAGTTACGCCGCAAGAAAAAGCCCTGAACCCCCCCCCCCCCACGAAAATAGCTGCAACTCGGCAGTGGGTGGGGGTGGGGGTTCAAAATGCTGCTTTACTTTTTATTATAACACTACAGAAAACATCTGGTGTAAATTTAAGCAAAATCAAAAATATCAGCTATCACAAGCATACCTTGCTTACAAAAAATCACTTTTAATATGCACACTGCATTAGTTTCATTCCCCTTCTTCAAGAAAGACTAAAGTGAACCATAACATATAACAGTTAATTTCAAATTAACCAAATAAAAGAGCCTAAATATTAAGAAATATTTGATATTTATTACAATTTATATATTAATGAACATGTAAGTTACATTTAACTTCAGTGGAATAACTTTTTTTACGGGTCTTTTAGAGGTTATTTTTAATGAAAGTTGGTTGTCAAATTTTCGAACTAAAGCCTAGTTCGTCATCAGGACTATGTCACTGGAGTAGTTGCTGCCACTCAATTGGAAGAGACCATCCGCAATTATCGTTAATTGTGGTACTTCTTCTTCTTGCTATTTCGATCCCTTCTTCTAGTTTTCTCTTTACTAAGTTTGACTGGTGGGCGATTATTTTCACTGAGTCCCAATTTATGGAGTGTCCACTTGCTTGTACATGTCTGTCTAGCCCTGTTTTGTTCCCAATGTTCCTAATAGCTGCTTGGTGTTCTTTCATTCGGACCTTAATACTTCTCCCTGTTTCTCCTATATAGCTGAGTCCGCAGTTACAGTCGATGCAGTAAATTACTCCTTCTTGCAATTGGATGTCCAATTCTTTCTGCTTTAAAGCTGGCAGGAATTTCTTTATTTTGTTATTAAGATCTGGAGCTAGCCTGAATAACAAAATAAAGAAATTTTTTTTTTAAAAATCTTTTCATCTAATCGAATTTGCAGTGACACTGTGGGAAGTGGACCAATTATGCAATACCTAGTAATACCTCATTAAATCTGAAACAGTTTCAATGTTCAGTTTGTTTAACCAGTCTATTTTTCTCATATTTCTAAATCCTCTTTCACACTTTGAAGTGAAAGAATAGAATGTAAACTTCAATCACAGCCAAAATACTTCTATGAGCAATATGACACTCTGGATTTCTTTCTTTCCATGACAATTTACTGGATTCTACATTACAAGAATACACTGACTTTTTGAAATGCACTCAATTTTTATATTAGCTATTTGAATTTTGAATCTCTACAATATTCATCAATCAGTGCCCTGATTTTTTTCCTTCCCAAAGTTCAATGGACATGGTTTCATTGGGCATTCCGACAAGGATAAGTAAGATCTTACTCATACTTAGCTTTTAATTGCTCAGCGAATCGGGGAAAATGAGGTTCACTGTCCTGCACTTTTGGTTTTATATCACAATTTTATTTTGGCCCTACAAAACACATTGTTTTTCCAAGTCATTGAAAGCTTCCGTAACTGCACATACAGAAGAGCATGCATGAACAGTGTAGTATGTCAGTGTTATAAGGTTAAGGATATTTGTTTTTAGACAGCAGAAAATATTGGTTATTTTACTGCAGCACAAATGAATGTACATGATGTCTTAGATTTTAACAGTCTATCAGAAACACGTGTAGATTGTGTTTTGGATGACACATGGCATTCTTCCATCTGTAACTTCAGAGAACCAAAACTTGTCCAAAAAATATTCAATGTTTTATCCAAATGTGGTAGCCATCAGGTTCTGTGATGATACCTAACAAAAGTTACTGCTTCATCAGACCACCATCACTTTAACTTTGTAGGTCCAACTCTATTTTAACTGGTTTCGGGCCACCAAAAATTTGAATGCTGTACCTAACTGTTGCTCATGCCAACAGAAAACTTGGAAAAGATTATTGTTCTCCAGCGGAACTCAACTGTGCTCTTATTTCCCTGCAAGTACATTATCATTATGCCACTCAGGATTACAATTTGAACAATACACACATTGTGCCAGTTAACATAGAAGAGCAATACCTTCAGAGAATACCACCTACCTTCATCTTTTCAGGCATCTCAATCATAGATCAGAACTTCACTAGATACAAATATGATGAAGAATAATGAAATTATTTATAAACCACAGGCTTATTTGCCTCTAATTCACATAGTTTGGTGGTTATTTTTCATTATTCCATGTGATATTTGCACCCTTAACATTCAGAATTCACCATGGATGTTATCATAAATTACAAGAGAAATGAGACTACTTTTCAAAAGAAATTCATGCACACAGAAGAAAATCACATGTGAAGTTTGGTAAACAATGATAAATACAAAATTCTGAAGCAATGTTCATTGTTTTGCTTCAAGAAAGGAATGAGAAGGGAAGATGTGGCAACATTCTATGCTACAGTAAAGATGGAATATATAAATACTACTGAAGTTTGTGTTACTAAAGACACCATATTTTTTCTTATTCCACGCTAAAATGTTTCACACTAATTATGTTACTTTTGCCTTTAACCTTGAGTAACATTTGTTTTTTTACATGTACAAATACACCTAAATGGAATGAAGGCAACTGATAAAAAAAAAGAAAGGATTCCTAATAAATAATAAAAAAAAGGTTCTAATAATAAAACTGTTAACTCGTATTTTTTTTAATGCTTACCTTCAAATATTCGTATCTGTTTTGTTTATATTATGGACAGGACAGTTAAGTTGTAAGAAGTTTCATATTAAATGGAAATGTGTGTGCAGTCTGAAATTTTGGAAAGAACTGAAGCCTGTTGAAAATGCAAAAATAAAAAGCAAAAACTATCTCATCAAAGTGCTCCAGTTTGCTTACTAAAACAATTGTTTTAAAATGATCTGAAAACTTTGCAAATGCTCTTACAAAATTATCTCTACTTTTGCTGTATATAAAATTTTAAAACATGTAGCTGAATGTTTAAAACATTTCAGGGCATGGTATTGTACACATACATGGTAGTGATACTAGTATCATAACACCCATAATCTGCTTCAAAATTATTACCTGAAAATAAGATAATGGCTTACCCAAAACTTAAGGGGAAATATATTTACACTATGAGATCAAGAGAACGAAGTATCTTTTCCTTTAAACAAACAAATCTGTCGGGAAAATAATTATATTTTTTTTTACTTAGAATTTTAGTGCTGATTTTTTCCTTGACAAAATTAGTTTTAGTACATTTTAGAGTTTCTTGTAGGCGCACGGAGACCATTTACTCACGAACAAGAAATTTTTCTAAAGGCGAATAACTTTAACCACACCCTTTGACATAACGGCTCTTTTTGTATTAAAAGAATTAAATGCATCAAAGACTGCCCATTGTGACGTAAGCGACACTGACATGTGGTATCTAACTTATCCAAATACAGAATGCAAGAAAGTGCACTGCATGAAAATTAACAACAGTATTACTAAGCATATTTTATGCAATCAACAGAAATTAGCATAGCATAAATCACTTCAGTCACATATATGCAAAAGCGTAAACATGAAAAGTAAACACAAAAATTTGAGCACTTACCTGATAAAAAACACACAAGGCTACAGATGAGTATGGGAATTATCCTTCTGCTGTACAATTCTTCTTCCATATTAGCTTAAATTAAACCGTAAAAGGTGCCTTCATCTGTTCTTCATTCGCCCCAATCAGGAATTCAGGCAGATCACTAACTAAATGACGAAACAATTAGAGTAGACAACACCAACGTTCACAAAAACGTTTCTGCAACACAAGCCGAAAATCCTTCGCCGACGACATCGAAGACGCAAGCTCAGTACGCACTAGCGTCTCAACTGAGAAAATTCTGAAGATTTCTACGCATGCTCACACAGCCACATGGCTGGCACGGACCTCTGTTACACTGCATGCACCCATCTCAGAAAAAGCACGTTTCTACTGAGTTACCTACGGAAGTAACGCGAATACGCGATATCGCTTGGTTTTCGAGTGATGACTTGCCCGGTTGCTCACGCGTTAGTTGTTTCTTCTTGTATACTACCTGACGTACGGTCCTGTCTAAAAAAAACACTATTTCATTCTGAAAATGTGTTGCTTCGCTCTAAATGTTTATCATGATGATAGCAACTTGAACAAAATATATACATATCATTCCCAGAACCGTAACTAGGGTATGGCCAATGTGGCCCCCGCCGTGGGCGCCGGTTAAATGAAGGCGTCTTAACGGGTTTAAGATAATTGAATGAATAGTAAGTAGTAACTGTAAGGTTTAAAACAGTAGCGAGAGCATGAACTTTCCACATATTTGAATATTTTGGTTATTTCTGTATATGCTTGAATTTTGCATTTTATAGCAGCGATTTGAACTGGCATTTCTCCAGAAGTTGGCCGCAAGTCTTAGGGTCACAAGGCTACAGAAAAAATAATATTTTTCTTGAGTGTTGAATCCAGGTGATGTAGCCTTGGATTATAACCAGAGAGTGAGGGAGCGTGTATTTTGTATTCCTCAACAGACCAGCTTTGCATTCAGACAGTTTTCTCTGGAGGGGGTGGAGGGCAATTACAAATGTTGAGGGAGCTGAAACTTGTTGGCTGATTATATACATATCACAGTTTTGTTATTTATATATGCATTAATACATGTAAAAATTGTACATTGAGTATAAAAATTTTCTTATGCTTGTATATAGCAAATGGTAAATTATGCGAATTCCAAGAAATCTACACATACAAGTGATTAAAAATGTTATACCTGTGCTTTAATTCAGTAATACACCATGGAGTGGTGTATATTGAGGATGCTAGTATAATAACGCTGTGCATGGGAAAATTCCCCAAAGCATTAAGAGTGGTAAAAATGTCTTCGCCTTACTACAAGTGTGTTTCTGATTATTAAGGAATCATTACAGTGTTACCTGAAAACCTTGTGACTTAGTTCATCATCTTTAGATAATTTAGATTAGAACATAGTAGTGAAAAAAACAACTAACTAACCGTTTGGATGCCAGTTTGAGGTACCTCGATGTTTTTTTGTCAGAGTGTAAATCACCCACTGCCAGAAAAAAAAAACTTCTATGGGAACGATTTCTAATAATTTTCTATTGTTAAAAATTAGGTAGCAAATATTTTGTTGCATTAGAAATACTATCGTCACTTTAGCTACACCGAGGCTTAACCGTATGCATGGAAATTTGGCATCCAGAACACTGAAATAAAGCTGAATGCCAGCTTCCAAAATATGATGTATTGCAGTGCAAACATCTCTACTCCGTGGAATTTGGTTTTTATTGCGAAAGTAGTCCGAGTTGTCAGTGCTGAAAAATTACCCCTTCAGCGAGGACTGTTTTAATGTTTTATTTAAGGATGATAGAAATTTCAGATTGAAGTCCATGTGGATGTTTATTATTATTATTATTATATTTTTCATAATTAAGTTTTTTAAAATTAATTTCTGCAAATATTCAGTTATAAACGAAAACAAGTGGACTAATATAAAGGAAAATCACCCAAAAAACTACGGGCGTGCTTTCATGGATTTTAGAGGGGGGGCTAAACACCCCCAAGAAGATGCCTGAATACATCACTGCTGGGGACTGATGAAAGATCAAGCTCTGAGCGAGAGGTCAACCTAAATGATTGGTGGCAGGGTGGCCAGGTCGTGCAATTTTCTAGGAAAAATGCTATTTATTTAGCTCCAGTACTATGATATTTTACTGAATGCTATTTTTTTTTCTGAAAATTTGGTATTTTTTTAAATCCAACTTGTATGCCAACAATTTTTTGGCACTTTGTTAGTAACTTAGCCACACAAAGTTCAAATGCAGAACTTATTGGTTAACTGTAACTTGATGAATTTAGTTTCCAGAACTGTTACCTTGAGTAACTCATTTTTTTTTTGGTTTATTTTTAGTCTCATTTGATTTTTGATATCGCCAGATTTCTTTCTACTTTATACATATCCACATTCCATCATCCATTTTACAAAGTTGGTTGGTTTATTTCCGTTCACTATCTGTTTGCACTGTCCAGCACTTCAAATGATCACTGGGTTCAATTACACAAAAAGATTGTAAATAATTTTGATTATTTAAAATTTCTAGCAAACCATTGCCCACAAATATGCCTATTTCAAACCAGAGGTCTAGTGGTTGATATTCCTCTTCATTTTAAAGACTAAAATGTTCAAATGTCAAAATTTAAAGCAGAATACAGGAATTTACTGTTTGTGGATTGGGTTAAGTACTTCAAAGGTAACATACTGACAAATCCAATTGAATTGGGAGGGGGGGGTAGACTGAACCAAGATTGTATAAGAGGCAGTCTATTTACAATTCTATCAGATACTGTTTTAGCTGCACTTTCTGTACCAATCAGCAATGGAATTGTTGAAATAATATTTTCCAAAATGAATTAGCTGAAAAATGCAACTCAAAATCACATGAACGTTGAAATTCTCGAGGCTCTACTGAGAATCGGGAACTATTTGAATTTTGAAGCAAAATGTTGCAATAGTTTTCCGATTACTAGCTAAATAGCTTAAAAAAAATTGAAAACTCAATGTATGGTAAATGCTTGTACTGAAAGGACAGGGATAATGATGATAATGGTAACAACATTATTAAAGAGTTTAACTTTACAGCAAATGCTTAATAATAATAATCCATTGAAACAAGAACTTTGCTTTCATAGACATGACTTGCTTCATTTACTGTTATTCTGTGTTTTGTGCCATTGCACCCTTTAATTATGTATCCACATATGATTAATTTTATAGGAAGATGTGTTCTGATGAGTTATGGACTGTTTTATAATTGAAGAAATGCTATACGAAGTTTTTGTACAATTGCAGTACTAAAGTATAAAAAATTGAGAACATTTCTTGAAGTTCTATTTTTTTTTTCTTGAAATGCTATTTTTTAAGCTTTTATAGGAATCTGTTGTTACCTTTTTGATATTTTTCTATCATCTAACCTGGCAACACAGGTTTGTGGACAGGGTGTGAGTTGTGCATGCACGTGACAGGGATAGGATGAGGATTTTGGAATGGTCCCCTCTCCCTAAAAAATTGTGTGTTTATAGAAACAGATTTTTTCAACGTTACTGATGAATCTGTGAAATTGAAGGCACAGAAAAGTAAAGTTGAGGGTGGTCGTAGTGAGCGATGGGTTTGCCTTCTCGGGGCGCTCCGTGGTACCAATGGCACACACAACAGCAACTAGGGCCTCTGTGAATCTTGGAGAGGTGCAAGCTAGTTCTGTGTGACATTGGCGAAAAGACCCCAACTCACTGGGTTTTGTTCCAGAACCCTTAGGTTGAATGACCAACTGGAACCCTCAGCTGTGGGCTAATCCCCCACACTGATGTACTTACCTGATTAAAAAGAAATATTAAGAATGACTCAAGTGTGGGATATGGTGGACCTACCACACCTGAGAAGGACGGTCCACCATGGAATCGACCTGGACTTTCTAAACGGCGTATGAGAAAGCGATCTCGACTGAGTGAATGTAAGATTGGTGTATGGAATACTAGAGGTATAAATGGCAAGATGAGTGAGGTGATTAAGGAGATGAATAAGTATAGACTGGATGTGCTGTGCGTAAGTGAAACCAAAAAGAAGGAAATTGGGGTAGAAGAAGTGAATGGCACGGTGAGTGTGTGGTCTGGAGTATTGGATAATATAAGAGGACAGGCTGGTGTAGGTGTGATTTTAAGTGAAAAGATGAAGAACAACTTGATTCACTATTATTATATTTGCACTTTTAAGGTATTAACCTCTTGCAAAGTGCGCATAGTTTACGTGCAATTCATAAATGAAAAATCCTGAAGATGACAAGCGCCTGTCGAAAGTACTAGAGGATTGGATGTGAGGGGCTGAATGGGTGTGACACTTGTAGTGGGAATAGCAGAGCTTGTGAAACAGAAGGAGGAGTTTGATAATTAGAGTTGACCAAGGTTTAGTCACCTGTGAATGTAAGGTTATGTACATAGTTTTTACTTGAATTGTATGAATGAGTTGTATGAGTGATTTTTATCGAATTGACAAGCATTATAGTAACATCTTATAAGGCTAAGGAAAAGAAAAAAAAAAAAATACGATGTTTCACACCCGAAAATAAGAAGCGTAAGCAAGAGGTCTGTAAACCTTGGAAGCCCAGTTACATCACGATGAATGACGTGTTGGAAGTGTGCTGTCATTGGAGGTTACCATGATCTTTATGGTGAGTGAGTGGTTCTTTCTAATGGTTTTTTCATTGATTCACTATAGTTGCATAAGTGAGAGAATTATCGGGATTCGTTTGAAAGTGAAACTTCAGAGAATTGTAATTGTTGTAGTGTATGCTCCTTGTGACTCAGAACCTTCTGATAAGAAAGATGATTTCTGGAATGAGCTAAAAGCTGTTTTGAGCCAGTTTGGTGCTAAAGAAAAAATTATAATAGCAGGGGATTTCAATGCTAGAGTAGGTGTGCAGAATGCAATTTCTGACAATGTTCTGGGTAAGTTTAATGATCCTTGTGTGAATGATAATGGTGAAAGATTAATTGAACTCTGCATTAAGAATGATCTGTGTGTATCTAATACATTTTTCAACCACAAGTATATACACACATATACTTGGGAAAATCGTACTCTTGGTCAAAAGAGTGTGATAGATTTTGTTGTTTACGATCAGCGTTTGAAACACTTAGTTGTTGACACCCGTGTGATGAGAGGTTCAGATGTTGGTTCTGATCATTACTTGGTAGAGTCACGAGTGAAACTTAATGTTGGTTGGAGGAAAAGGAATAAGAAGAGACCCAGGATAGAAAGAATAAAGGTTGATAGGCTCCTTGAAGATCATCAGCGGTATTCTGACTTACTCAGAGAACGACTGAAGGACCTGAAATCTTGTGAGAGGGATGTAGAAAAGAAGTGGGAATGTTTTAAGAACTGTGTTGTTACTGCTGCTAAAGAGGTCTGTGGCACCACAATAGTGGGTAACAATAGAGGTGATGCTTGGTGGAATAGTGAGATTGATGAGGCAGTAAAGAAAAAAGAAGGAAGCCTATTTGGGGAGGTTGCAAGGTAGAGTACCTGTGGATGAATATCGCTGTAAGAAGCGTGAAGCTGCTAAGCTGGTTCGCCACAATAAGGCAAAAGATAGGAAAGAAAAAGTGGAAAGGCATGAACTGGCTTTTTGGAAAGATAGAAAGTCCTAGAAGTACACGAGACTCAGGAAAAATAGGGGAAACAAAGTTGTAAGTTGTGTGAAGAATGAGATTGGGGAAATGATATGGGAGCCCAATGAGTTAAGTGACAGATGGGGTGAATACTTCTGTGAGTTATTAGATCAGGAGAGCAAAAATGATTCTGAGACAGATGCAGATGATGTCACAATGAGGGATGAAAGCACAGGAGGGATCTCAAGAGAAGAAGTGTGCAAAGCTCTAAAATCTCTTCAGAATGGTAAGACTCCAGGAGTTGATGGCATAACTGCAGAGATGTTGAAGTATGGTGGTGACTCTATAATTGACTGTTTAACTGAAATTTGCCAGTTGTGCTGGGAGTTAGGAATGGTCCCTCGGGATTGGAAGGATGCTATCACTGTTCCTTTGTATAAGGGAAAAGGTGATCAGACTGAATGCAAGAACTATCGTGGTATTAGCCTACTGAGTGTGCCAGGGAAAGTGTTTGGTAAGGTTGTTATTGAAAAAGTACGGGTCTTACATCAGAGAAAGTGTGGGATGTTCAGAGTGGTTTTATGCCTGGTAAAGGCTGCACTAACCAGATTTTTGCATTACGCACGATGATTGAAAAGTATCTGGCTGTTGGGAAGAAAGTTTTTACTGCCTTCATAGATTTAGAGAAAGCTTACGACCGAGTCAATAGGACACTTTTGTGGAAGTTATTGAATGAATATGGTGTTACTGGGAATCTACTTAATAGTGTAAAAGCCATGTATGCTGGTAGTAGAGCTTATGTACGAGTGAATGGTGTTTTATCAAAGTGGTTTTCCATTGGTGCAGGAGTTAGACAAGGTTGTGTAATGTCACCATGGCTGTTTAATATATTTATGGACGCATGCATGCGTGAGGCCAAAATAGATAATGGTTTATGTCTTGGTGATATCCGTGTGTGCATATTGCTGTTTGCTGATGACACTGTCCTGTTGGCAGAGAGCAAAAGTGAGTTGCAGAGTATGTTGACTCGGATGCACGAAGTTTGCATGAAATTTAAACTGAGTATAAATAAGGAAAAACCAAAGTTATGGTGTTTGAGAGAGGAATGGGTAGCACTGAATGTAATGTAAGTATAAATGGCACTGTGATTGACCAGGTGAGTGAGTTTGTGTAATTAGGAAGCCCTTGCGCCACTAAAATCAATTAACTAACTAACTGTCTGATCTTAATCATTTTCCACGCTTTTAAAAATCTTTAGCTGATAGTTCTGTGTCTGGCGCTCTTTGGCCAAGCCTGGCCCTTGCGCCACTAAAATCAATTAACTAACTAACTAACTAATTAGGAAGCATGTTTGACAGAGAGAACAAGTTGGATGGTGAAACAGTAGGCGAGTGAATTATTCTTTGAAAGTCATAGCTGCTCTGGGAGGTTTTCACAGGAATGATGGGTTCTCTAGAGAGTCCCGCATGGCTGTGTATGAAACAGTAATTGTTCCTACTCTGATGTATGGCAGTGAAACCTGGGTACTGCAGAAGAAACATAGGAGTCGTTTGTGTGCTGGAGAAATGCGTTACTTATGTGGGGTTTGTGGCAAGACATGATCTGATTGTGTGAGGAATGAAGATGTATTGCAGTTGTGTGATGTAAAGCAAAATGTTGTTAGCAAGGTGGAGACCAATATGCTTCGGTGGTTTGGCCATGTTGAAAGAATGAGTGATGAAATGCTTACTAAGAAAATCTTTTCAGCCCAAGTGGCAGGAAGGAAAGGCAGAGGAAGGCCAAGGAAGACATATGTGGATCAGATTCAGGAGTGTCTGCATGAGAAAAAGATTGAGTATGAAGTATAAAAGATCTTGTGTATGGCGTGTAATGGATATCAGTGAAGCCCGAGTTGTATGTCAAGATTGCTGTAAATGGCAAAGTTTGATACGACAGCAATAGGTAAAAATATCTGGAAGTTTGTATTTCTTTTTGGAGCTAACCTCTGAATCTCAGAAAACAGCTTAGTGATATGTATGATGTATGTAGAAAAGTAAAGTAAAGTTAATTTAATTTGTAGATAGTTCTTTGTTTTTGTAATGTACACAGAAAATAGCTCTAAAGTATTTTCATTCCCAAAGACTGTTCATTGTTTATGAGAGAAAACTGTGATTACATTTTTTGTATAAGTATTCATTTTCATAGTCACTGTTTTGTCACAATTTTATGATAATTGCATTTTAATTAATATTTTTTTCATTAAGGCGCGTTTTTAATGTATGGCCATAAGCGTTCAAACTCCTGGCTGTTCCGGCTTCCAGGAGACAGCCAAAGTGCTTCATAGGCGGAAGGCAAGTGTGTCAGAGGGGTGCTGGATTACAATCAAAGCAGAGAACAAAACAATACATTATTATTAAGAGAAAATTTATGACTAAAACTGGAAGCTAAGATAAATGGTTAAAGATCTTGAAATGTTTTGTATTTTAGATATACTAAATCACATGACATTAAATTTATTTTTACCCCTTGCTGTTTTCACTATGATGCACTTGTATCTCAAAAATCATGGAGGACACATATATTAAGATATTTTTTTTTTTTTTTTTTTTTTTTTGTGAGAGTATGATGTAATTTCATTTGAGGTTTTCCTTTTATTGTTCAGGAGAATGCACTGCAAATGAAAAAAATATATATATGGAACTGAAAAAGTAATAGTTTCTTTTCGAAAGCACAATATTCAATGGAAGAATTCCTTCCAAAATAATTAGTCTACTTTCCTGTTTGTGTGTGTTCTGTAAGTTTTGCTGTTCTGTTCAGGATTTTTTGAATGCTTCAAATAACAATCTATAGCCAATTCTGGACTGTAGTGATATTTTAATATATGTCCTTCAAATGTATCCCATACCAGTAAAACTACTGCTTCTATGAGACCACTGTGTTTTTGCTATAATAAAACTTAGCCGGATGGGGATCTATTGCTGAATGAATGCCAGTGTGTGGCCTCTGTAAGTGTTGAACCTGAATTATTTTAACATTTCTTTTACAATAGAGTTGTGCTTTTAAAATGTTAGACACTAGTTCTTTAGGAAGTTGGTGTTGTATGCAAAAAAATATTAACAAGCTTAATGTTATTTTTAATACACCACAATATGAATATTCAAGAAACGCATATACCATATTAAATTGGTTTATTTCTTATGGTGTAGTAATCACAGAGATTTGCCAAGCTTTCACACTTAGAAATAAACGGATTTAATATGTTATATGCGTTTCTTGAATATTACAAGCTTATTTGAAAATATTACCTTCAGATTCTGACAATTATTGTGAAATTGTGATCTGTTGAAATATCTGAAGAAAGAAATCAGGAAAAGTGCTAATTCAAGATAATAAATTTGAACTGTTAGTTCTCAGAAAGGTGTCTTCCTAAATTAAAGATTTTGTGGTTGGGTAGTCACATGGCTTGTGTTGTAATGAACAAATTTGCTCCTAATTTTGTCTCTTTTTGTGTTATTTAAGCTGGGTATATTATTTCAGTGTTCAGAAACTCCAGAAGTGTTTGTAAAAGCCTCATGAACAAAAAAGTTATGTGGCGAAAGTCTGAATCAGTTGCAGTTTGTTCCTCAAATGAAGGAGGGCTCCATCAAGAAATCAATGGAACAAACAAAAGTTGTCACATTGTTGTATTATACCTTATCCAACTACGGCTAAATTAAGGCATATATATATTCTAGTGGCTTAGTAGGACAAAAGCCCCAATCTAGTAAGAAGTGTTTTTCACAGTTTTCAAGAAAGTGGTAATAAAATTGCACAATTTTTCATGCTTTATGTATTCTGTAGAGGGCATACAGAGAATATGTAAATATATTATCGACAAAATGCGAGTCTAGGTTATGTCCTGCTATTTCATGTTCGATCGTCTCAGCTGCATTCTTGTGTGCTTAGGCGTAAGGATTGTTAGCCACAATATCTGCCAGGGTTGTCAATATCGATCATTTTAATTCTTTATTTTCATTACGGCCAATACATATATCAGTAGCTGCCGAGGAATCTATAAAGTACAACTGGCCATATGAAAGGGTTTTGCCAGTGAGTGGTAACAAATCTGAGATGTACCGGTGAATCTGTCCCTGCATTTTAAACAGAACGGATCATTGCCTGGAATCTTCTTTTTTGTGGCCAAGAGGAAAGCGAATGACATCGCACTATTATATTTCCAGACATGTTGGACAAAATTAGGACTGTTCAGCAGTAAGTCTTTCAGTCCCGTATTTATCTGTAGTTCTGGGAGAGAAATAAGGCCGTTATGACAACAGGAATTAAAATGACCATTAGTTTCCTCATTAGCAAAATGCAAAGCATGGCAGTGCACACACTCAATATTCAGTGCACTCAAGCTGTTCTTGTGCATTGTAGTTCTGTCCTATAAAGCTTTTCGGAAAGATCAGTTGTGTTGCGTGTGTTACTGAGATAACACTCATTACATGTGCTCTCAAAATCCCTTTACTCATATACATTATGAAAAATGCCCTTGTTTGGCTGGAATGCTACTCATAATAAAACCATGTTTCTGTCCTCACAGCACAGTTTGTAGTTGAATGGCAGTGGAAGCATGTGTAGAGGAGGGCAGCTGGGCTGTCCTTGACAATTGCGAACAGCTCCTTGCTCCCCCTCTCCACTCCGCTCTGCTGGCTCTAGCTGACACCATCTTCCAAGGTTGTACGATGTACCTGGTTGCCTGCATTGCAATGAAACAAAGTGAGAGTACTTGGCATACTAAGCTAGACTAAGTGTGACATATAAAGCAGTTGGCTGATTAAATTTAGAAGAAAACTTCTATTTTTCCCCTAATTCCTGGGATCAGGATCTGTAAAATGATCCATTTCCCAAGGTCATGCAACATACCTATGTTCCGCAATGTTGCACTATAGAATTATATATTAATGGAAACACCTCGCTGAAAACAGTGATTTTGGGATGTGCTGCTGTTTGAGTAAAACGAACATGTAGCTACAATTTTTTTTGTAAAAAAGTGTTGCTTATGGTCTCAAGGGTCTGTGTGATTGCATTGTAAATTGGTGTTTGCATAATTTCATTCCAGGTGAAGGCACAATGAGTGACCTCTCAGAGTTCCAAAGAGGGCAGATTGTAGGTGCTGTTCTGGTTGGTGCGTCGATAACCACAGTGGTACAGGTATTGGGGGTATTGAGAGGTACCATGTTGAAGGTCATGACAGCCTACAATGTTCATGGCATAACATCATCTGTGAGACACAACTGTGGAAGGAAAACTAAACTCACTGTGAAAGACAGGAGGACATTAAAGAGGATCGTGACTGCAAGGAGGAAGACCACAGGGACGAAAGTGACTGCTGAGGTTAATGCACATCTCTAAAACCCAGTGTTGACCCATACCGTGAGAAGAGAATTGCACAAGCACAATATTTACGGCAGAGTTGCAATTGTAAACCCCAGGCGTCACAAGTGAATATGAAACAGAGACTACAGTGGTGTCAGGAACATAAAACATGGACTGCGGATCACTGGAAACATGTCTTGTTTTCGGATTAATCAAGTTTCTCGCTATTCCCCACTACAGTTCTAACGGGTTTACGTGTGGAGAACCCCCGCAAAAGCCTACAACTCAGACTGTCTCCTTCCTACAGTGAAGCATGGGGGTGGTTCCGTAATGGCCATGATCTCGTGGTTTGCAGCAGGTGCCATTATCACCTTACACGGACAGATCACTAGCTGTGACTATGTCACTCTTTTGGCCACCCATGTGCATTCAATGGCGCAGACATTGTTTCCGTCAGGGGATTGCATCTTTCAAGATGATAATGCCTCGATTCACAGAAGTCGAACTGTTCAATCATGGTTTAAGGAACATGAGGATGAAGTTGCACACCTTCCCTGGCCTTCACTATCACCGGACTTAAACATCATTGAGCCCCTGTGGTCTGTGTTGGAAAACAGAGTGCGATCCCGTTATCCTCCTACAGCGTCTCTCAAGGAATTGGAGCAGTTTCTGCAGGAAGAATAGTACAACATACCACTTACCACCATCCAGGACTTTTATGCACCCATTCCAAGGAGGATTCAAGCAGTTTTAAATGCCAAGGGTGCTCCCACACCATATTAGGTGCATATAACACCTATTGTTTCAAGGTGTTTCCATTATTTTGGACAACCCCTGTATATATATACACTGCTCAAAAGAATTAGGGGAGCAAGAGATATTGTAAGGAAAATCATGTGCGACTGACAAACATAAAATACTGTATTATTTTTATGTAAGAAAGAATACTCAGTAATATGGGTAAGAAAACATAAAGCACAGCAAATTTTTTATGCAATATCATTTAATGTGCATGCTGTGATATGCTATACAATATGCATATCTGTAGGACAAGACTTTTTGAAGGTGGTAACTGACCTCTAGGAGAGTATGTGGACCCCTCGAATGGCTAAGACCACTGCATACCTGTGTCACATGGAATTAATGAGGTTATTGAGGAGATTTTGAGAGTATCTTTGCCACTGCTCAATGAAGGTAGTCTCCAGTTCATGAAGAGTCGACAGAGGTGCCACCCGAGCTGCAATGCGTCTGCCAAGTGCTTCCCAGGCATGTTCAATTGAATTTAAGTCAGGGGAGCATGTTGGCCACTCCAGCTTGATTCTCTCCTCTTGAAGCATGCTATCCTTAGCTAAGCTGTATGAGGTCGAGCATTATCATCCATGAAAAGGAACGAATCACCAACTGCTGCAGCATACAGCATGACTACAGTTCTGTCTGAGAATCTTATCTCTGTATCTAAGAGAACTTAACTCCACTCTTTGTGTCCCTAAACATGATGTTCCTCAGCTCAGTTTCTACGGGTCATACAGTGTTGTGCGGCTACAGGGATGCCAACACCATTGGCCTACATGCATAAAAGGTGATTGCACATAGTTTGAGTTGACAACATGCGACTTGTTGACATGAGAAGCTTTTGCTGCAGCTGAGTTGAGTAGCATTTTGCCACCTGTTCCGACGGGCTGTTGACAATATATAATGGTAGTCCCTTGTTGTAATTGCTCTTGCATGGCATTGACCTTTCCTTCTTCAAACACTTCCCGTATCCTGGAAATCTTGTCCACACTCGGGAAATGATACTTTGTAACACTCATGGCTTCTTCTACCACTTGCTATGTTTGATCTGCTTCTAGCCTGCCAGCCAATAGCTCTCCATGCCATTGGTTACAGTAAATCATGATGTGGAGACATTGAACTGAAGACTTCAAGATATGAAATGTCACGATAAATGCGAAAGATAAGGAAGCTCTTGGAAAACCTTAATTTTTATCCTAATCTGTGATTTATGCATTCTGATGTCACTGACACTAATTTGCATACGGATGTGCAGGATTTAGCTGTCTACATCACACTTGACTTGCTTGCACCTTCCACATTTCGGCAAGATATTACACGATTGGCCAAAGTCAAATGTTCCCCTAATTATTTTGAACAGTGTGTGTGTGTGTGTGTGTGTGTGTGTGTGTGTGTGTGTTTTTTTAAAGGAATAAATCAACACATGGAAATAATGCATGTAAAAATGAATAGTAGCCTTTTCTGATCGATTTCTAAGTCGGAATATGAATTGCTTATATGAATTAAATCAACACATGTGCACACAAATTAAAAAAAAAAAAAACTTTTGAATAAGTAAGTTACCTTTGATATTTCTTATAAGACCCATAAGAAGTACAGAAAAATAACTCAATCACATTATGAATACTAGAATTAAATTGTACAGAAAAATATCTGATCATAACAAAAATATTAAAATTACAAAACTGAGTGCAGAATTTTTTTCTTTTACCTCAGCCATAGTGTCAGAATAAGGTAGTTTAAACATCCTTTGCTTCTTTCATCTGATGAATGCATGACTGGAGCATTGTGGATCTGGACCCAACAGTTCCTTTTCATGTGTACAATTAATGCACTCTATGTACTGATATAATTACTTATACACTGCTCAACATAGAATAAGTCACGCCAGGAATTATTTGCTTGAGAACTATGCAAATTGATGGGTATGTGTCAACAATTGGGTTATGTAAATGATTGGAGTTGTAAACCAACCATGTGATAGGTGAGGGAGATAAAAAGGCTAAATGGCTTGCGTAGCTAAGTTTGGGCATGTGGACCACTGTGTCGGAGGGATTTTGGTGGCAAAAGCATGTGTAAGGAGTGAGAATGCCTGGCAATGTTATTGGGAATCCTGCCATCACACGAAGACCTTTACCAGAGGCTTCATGATAAGGCTACATATGGCTGATTGGTCACTACGTTGCATCATGGTAGAAACACATGGGATGCAGCAATTGTTATCCAAATGTGGCGATGTTAGTTGGAGGAAGGTAACACCAATCGCTGTAGTAGGACTGGCGCATGTAGGTGGACATCTGAACACCTTGATTGCCACGTTCTACAGCAAGCCGCAGCATCCCCACTCTCCACAGTAGATGACATTGATGAGGCGTACAGGCAGCTGCGGACTTCAACGTATCTAAATGGACTATGAACTGCAGGTTTGTACTTGTGTGAGCCATTGCAATGACTGCAACACACAGTGGCATAGCCAGAAATTTCTTAAGAGGGGAGGAGGTCCATGGGCCTGGTTCATTGGTGAAAGCCTCATATATACATATATATCGCTTTAAATTCATTCTAAATCTCCCCTCAAGGGGGGGGAGTCTGGACCCGAGGACCCCCTGGCGCTACGCCTATGGCAATACATCATGTAAGGATACAGTGGTGCCATACCAGACATGTGTGATGGTAGGATGAATAGAACCATGTTGTATTTAGCAAGGAGTCTCACATCTGGTATCAGTGCCAATGATAACAAATTGAGAGTCTTGAGATGACATCGTCATCGGGCTGATCTTGCTGCCATTCATGAGCATCATATGACTTTGCAGCTTGGTGCCTTGGTTTGGGGCACTATCAGTTTCAACAGCTGTTCACTACTTGTATGCGTAGTGGGAACAATAACAGCACATCAATAAGGTGCTAAAGCTTGATTTGTTGGCATATCCCTGTGGTATCCTTGATGTCATCTTCAACAAGATAACGTCCTACTATACTGACAACATCAGCAGACAGTGCCTGTAAAGTGTCCAGGTGCTGCTCTGGTCAGCTTGATCCCTAGACTTCTCACTAACAGGGACTGTGTGGGACATCATTGACAGATGACTTGGCACACCTGTACAACCCACTCATAATGTAAATGAATTGTGGACACAGGTCAACAACACATCAGTGATACCTCAGGACACCATTCAGGGACTTTTCCACTCTATGTTACACCACTTTGCCAAATGTTTAGCTTGGTATGGTGGTCATACTATCTACTGTCTCCTTGCCCTTTTACATTCATGCAATCTCTCAGAAATAAAATCGCTTCTTTCCTATCTGCTTGTCTAGATAGGTGTGGTAAGTTTTGTTTCATTTTGTGCATGGTGTATCATTTTCTATGTTGAGCAGTGCATTTTCCAAATCGTTTCATATAAATCTATCGTAATAAGTGGTGTATATACAAATTGTGCTGTATAAATTTTATGTGGAGCAGTTTAGATATATGTTACTTTCCTCTATAGATTTATATGGATCAGTTTGGGTAATAATAATTATATTGGTGCCAATACATAAAGTGCATTATACTGCGGTAGAGCAGCCAGATTGAGCAGTGTTTGTATGCCAGCAGACATGATGGCCAGAAAGCCCTTCCAATAACCATGGTTCCAGTAATTATGGTGAAATTATGTTTCTGAGATGATTAAGATTATGTTTAGTGATTTCCAAGGGAAGGAAAATTTAAAGCTTGTTTGGTAGATTTCTAGTGATGCTTCTTTAAATGAATTCCATGGCTTTGAGGGTTCCATGCTTCTTTCTGAGGAAATGCATTTGTTGCACTAGCATGCAATTTCAGATGACAGCATTTTCATGGGAAAATACTGGGAACATACTATCCTTAAATGTAGATAATAGAGCTTCTTGCATGGGTGCCCATAGGGAGGGGCAAGAGGGGGCACTTGCCCTCCCTTGGAAATCTGACAGTAATTTCAGTTCTTGGGAGGCTCTACAAAGTTTTTTGCCATAACATTAATTCTGATTGCTAATTTTTAGGCTGAACTTCTGGAGTTGTGTGGGCATTTAATAAAAATAAAAACACTGGCAATTTGCAGTAGAAATTAATAATATTAAAATTTGGCACTGCACATTGGAGTACAACATATCTGAGCATAGTGTAGAGCAGTGTGGAAAACAAAGAAATGAACTGTGGACAAAGCTGCTGGACAAAGAGTTCGGCAAGTTTTTTCCAGAACTTTTTCTTTGGGATTTTTTTTTCTCTTCTTGATCAATTGAGTGACCATTGGACTTCTGTGGTGCATGGCACACAAAGTAGCCAAAAGGTGCAAGGATCAGAAGAACAGCAAATATTTTTTTTTCCCTTCCCCAACATGCTGTCAGACTTTAACTATCAATCTTTTTTGTGCAGTTTTTAGGTCGTCAGGTTTTCAATTAAATTTATCAAGGTGTGTGTAGTAAAAATGGTTAGAGGATACAAACGACACAATGAAAGTTTACATACGTTTTTTTATGCTATTTGTGTTTACAGTTTTTATTTTTGCCCCCTCCTAAAAACTAACCTATGGGCGCCCATGGCTTCTTAGCACTTGCACTGGAAAATTGCAGCTTTCTCAGGCAAGAGTAGTGCAGTTATCAAACTTAATTATTTCCAAGAGTGCCATTAGACAGCGGACAGTATGTTGTCATTTGGTTAAATATTGATAAGGACTTGTTTCTTGCCATATATATTTTAGGAAGCTAGTCAAAAGTTACGTGATTTTGCATTGTTAGTGTTTTGAATAACTTATTTGTAGCAAAATATATCATTTTTAAATTAAGTCTTATAATCAGCACTGTAATAATAACCTTTAAATGCTTTTGTGCCATTGAATCTCAACAAACAACTGAACAGTTAGAAAAATTTTAAGTTCTCCTTCCCTGTTTTTGTTTCAGGGTTTTATAGACAAAATGAGCACACTTTTAGGACTATAAGCATTCACTCATCCCCAATTTGGGCCACTGGTTCCACAGAAGGGGGACAGCCAACACTGTAGAACAAACACACCACCCATCCCTTATCTAGGACTTGAACCCAGGCCTAGTTTGTACAACTTGCCTGAAACCAATGTCTCTGTTCTCTCAGCCACTGAAGCAGTTAAGTTCTCCTTTTATTAGTGATGTATAGAGGTAGACAGGCCCGTAGGCAGACAAAGAAGTTTAGAGGGGAAGCAAAAGATATAAAAGAGATTGAGGTCAGGCAAAAGATATACTGTGTAAAAGAGATTGGGAACTGGACTGCTGTATGAATCACTAGGATGGGCAAAAGGAAATTCAACTCGGGCATTGCCTGATCTGGACCCCCTCCCGGCTAAGGGCCTATAGGTAAGGGTCGAAAACACTCAAGCCCTCCTATCATGTACTGAAGTTTTAATGTGCTTGCACCCACCAGGCATACTGCAGGCATGTTTAGCCATTCCATGCACTGCTCACATTTATGTATGCTCTGTAAATCTTTCTCTGATGTCAGTAATTTTACTACTAATTCCCCAAATGAAATATCTTCCTTAAGCACTGACAAGACTGGTAAAATTTTTGTGTATGCTTTTTTTTTTAAGTGTTGTTGTCTCTCACAGATATCTTGTCGTATTGTCACCTCATAGGTATTGGTAATCCTACTGTGTAAAATAAAATCAGTGAACATCATTTCTCTGCATATAAGGGATGATCAGAGTCCATCCTGCACAAAATGTTAGACCTGTCTAAGGTAGTTTGCTATAAATCATGGCAAACATTTTGTTCATTCCACTAATATCAAGGAATTCACATTGAAAATATTGAAAACATATATGTGTTCATTTGATGTCATGAGAAAGTAACACATACATCATCAATGCCAGCTAAGTCTAACATAAATATGGAAGAGACTCCAAGCACCACTACATGTATATTCAGAATTTTAATGGAAATGTAGTTAATCATTCTATTGAGTACTGTGTTTCATGTTACATGCCCTTGTTAATTGCTACCTATCTTATGCATTAATGTTTTTTGTAATAGGTTTTCTGTTTTTAATTATCCCTTCAAAATCTGACTGAAACTTGATCTCATAATTGTTTGACATGTATGCACTGCATTTTAAAGCTTATCGCTATGTGTATTTCCACGTGCTTCACTGTTGTTTAGCAATTGTATTCTGTATTCTTTTAATTTATGAACATTTTAAGTATAATAAGGATTACTATGGTGCAGTGGTATACTATGCACAACATTCCCTTCCTCACCATTCTGCTAGTGTGGCCCAACTAATCCTTATTAAAAAAAATTACTTCTGCCTACCCTGTTTTCGACTAATTTCTGTTTTCACATGAGACTTCATTAAATGTTTATATATTAATTTCTTAAAAATCAGCTTTCCATGGTTTTCTATAGGGATCTTTCAGGAAATTTGAAAGTTAATAGCTAATTTTCTAGTCAGTAGAACTTTAAAATTACCATGACTGATTTAACAATGTATATATTATTTAAATAATTGATCACAAGTGAAAGAATTTAGGTCACCACTGAAAACTTCACAGCCATATTTTTGAACATGGCTACAGGTAATTTCATTAGTTACCTAGGAAAGGTTGGTTGGTTGGTTGTTGGATTTTATTGGCGCAAGGGCCAGGTTTGGCCAAAGAGCGCCAGACAAAGAACGATCAGCCACAGATTTTTAAAAAACGTGGAAAATGATTAAGATCAGACAGGCTTGGTAAAAGTTGAAAAAGAGTATGAAGAAAGCAGTGAAGAAAATGTAGTTAATGAAGTTTATTAAAAGTAACATATTTACTAATGGAAAAGGACGAACCGTCACTCTCCTCCCCCACACTCCTCTGCAATGCTGGCAGAGGGCGGGGAACGAACTGTCACTCTCCTCCCCCCCATGTTCCTCTGCAATGCTGGTAGAGGCTGGGGACGAACTGTCACTATCCTCCCCCCGTGTTCTTCTATAATGTTGGGTGAGGGTGGGGACCTCGCTGAGCCGAGACAGTTTGATGGACACCGCACACCTTTGCGGATTGAGGGCCGGGTCTTCCGCACGTGCAGGCTGTCTGCTGGGAACCGGAAGAGGCGGGCGTCTTCAAAGAGAAGGCGCAGACTCAGCTGGTCGAATAAGCTGGAGCTCGGTGAAATCCACCTGTGTCGCTTGTTCAACTGTAGATCGCTTGGCAAGTGCGGCGAGAGCTACAGGGCGCGGAACAAAGGTCTGCACGGGTTGTGGCAGAGACTTAACAACTGCGGCAAAACTACGCTGTCGGATGTTGGGAATACCCAACTTGGCTTTGGCAGCAGGGTACGAGAGGCCTTCCAGGGTCTTGAGGCGCTGGATCGCCATCTCTTCCTTCCATTTCATACAGTTGCGGGAGTAAGCTGCATGGGCCTCACCACAGTTAACACAGGAGGCCGCAGAAGTGCAACCTTCCCCGTCATGTTCACTGGAGCCACAATTAGCGCAATGAGCGGAACTCTTACAGAAACGTTGGGAATGCCCGTACCTCTGGCACCTGAAACAGCGCAGAGGACTGGGAATGTACGGGGCGAACTCCACAGACCAAGTAGCCAGCCTTTATTTCGGTCGGAACTTTCGGGAGTTAAAAGTCAAGATCACATTTTTAGACTTAATCAAAGAACCATCGCGCCGGAACATCATACGACGTGCAGCAAGAACACCTTGATCTGCAAGTTCAGACACCAATTCTTCTTCACTGCATGGTAAGAGATCAAATTCCGAAATAACACCCCGAGAGGTGTTAAGAAACGAGGTGAGGAGCCACTTTGACAGGAATGCCTTGAAGACTAGTAAGGAGCAAAAGAGTGTTACTCTGAGAAACACTGCAAGTTTGAACAAGCAGGTCCCCAGGCGAAGCTTCTCACAGACTTCAAGGGGCCAACCGCAGCGTCCAAAGCTTTAGAAATAAAAAATGGAGATCTGGTGGACAGTCTCTCATTCGGATCGATGGATTCTACAAGTAAGTGTGTAGCATGCGTAGTCACAGCAATCGAGGGGAGACGACGCTTCGGAGCGACTGGTACAGCAGCCGAAGAAGAGGTTCCACATTCTTGGTCAAGGTCTAAAGACCGTTTAAGGGTATGAGACTTGGTAGGTTGAGAAGACGGAGAGTCGGTTGCAACTATCATTTTTTCAGGTGACTTAAATTTGGAGTGTTTATGTTTGGGTTTACCCATGGAAAAAAAGAAGGAAGATTCGTCTGCAGACTACTCCACCCACCACCGAGCCCTACAAGGGAGAACTGGAGGTCCGCAAGCCAAGAAAATGACGCTAGACACAGTTCTGGAGCTTATACGTTGCAGATATAGTCCGTTGGCTGTGATCACACGCACTCGGCGGACACTTCGACCTCCTGGTACCGTCATGCCAACGCCTTTGGCATGATCCCACAGCCCCCGGGCTCACCCTGCCGTGCCATACGACAAAAAAGCCGCTAAAGCCCGGTACACAACTTGGTACATGACTTCTGACTAGAGGTGGGTTAGTCTCTAGCCTCCCGTTTACAGCGAAGCCGGGGTCGAAGAGGAGTGTTGGTACACAGGAGGCACTTTATCCGGTCTCCTGCGACCTCAGCCGCCAGACATCCCATTTCCGCCTCACGGGTCTCCGCACGCGGCAAACATGCAGGTAGGTCTAGTACCCAAGCCAACTAAAAGGAAAAAAAGAAATCTAAAGAAGACAAATCCTGGCAGGGAACCTAAACTGAATCTCAGCAACCTACGAACTGAGCGGTTAATATAAATCAGTTAGTGGTGGAGGGTAACAAAACCACAAGACCGGGGTGTTAGTACATAACGTGGTAGCGATTAGGTAAAGTATACAACACGGGCAACTAGCCAGTGGAGAAAATCAATAAAAACGAAAAAGCGAGACACAAGACCAGCTCGGGATCGTGGGGCCGCGACTCCCCAACAACTGGAGGAACAGCCGTCCCTGCAAATACCAACAGCACCAAAATAAGAAAAAACAAGCTGTGGCATGACATCAGATGTTGACCAAGTCACAAGGTCAGCTCGGGCCGTGGGGGCGCCGCTCCCCAAATAACTGGAAAACCAGTTATCCCCGTGCGGGGCCTAGGAAAGGCATTGTTGTTCGTTAGCTGTCATTATACTGTTGGCATTTGTTTTCACATGTGGTGACATTTCATTCATTCCTACTGTGGAAATCAATTAGAAACAATTTTAACAGAGTTTTATGGACATTTACCTCAATCTAATATCATGTAATGCTCAAACTAATAATGTTAATAATTCAACTTTATAGGAGTCGACAAAGAAAAATTCGAAATCGTGTAAAAGGCAAAGAAAGAACGAGTTAACAATTAATCATGTTGACGAAACAAAAAAGAAAAAGATAAAAAAAATACATGTGTGTGCACCATTCACATCATCAACTGCATTTTAAAGCTTATCGCTATAGTAATTACATGTTAATTAAAATCAAATTTTATACATTATCTTCAGGAAAATATGATATGCTAAACAAAAGTGTTTTCCCATTTAAAAATTTTCTATTGTGTACAGGTATTGTATGCCAAGTTCATGGGTATTAGTGTGGAAGGATTTTTACAAATGGCAGAATATCACAGGTACTAACGTCCCAACTTATTATTTTTTTTTTAAGTACTTCAAATTTTGTACTTTCATCATATACTTTTATTGGGCTCAATAACATTGATTTTAATTTTTTAAATATGAAACTCTGCTGTTATGGTATGATATAAATATGCAACTCTGCCGTCTCATTAGCTCCATAAGATGTTAGTGGGTATTTGCAGTGCTCAAAGCATATGAAAAATACTGTAACACCTGGAAGTTTTTATTGTGAAATGAAATAAGTGATTTCAATTCAAATAATGCTGCTTTGTTTTGGGTCAAGCTACATCACTAATCACATTAGTTACTGGTGCAAAATATAGCAAAGCACTTATGCTTGTTAAATGTGCTAAAAGTAATATCTCCATATGCATTAAACTTACATCCTGTCTGAATATTTTAATGCAACTGTTCTGTGTTTATTCTGAATATGTCAAAACATTCACATTTTTTTCTTATGGTGATGTAAAGATAAACCTTATGCTAATACTAAAAATTTTTTTTTTAGAAACAGGTCCTTGCATGTCAATAAATATTTTATGTAGTTTTTACCACAAGTAGGAAAAATCACAAAATAGTTTTTTATTATTCCATTGGTTACATTAAAAATAGTAACATTCTTTTTTTTAAAAAAAGTAACACATTTCTTTTCAATCTCATAAAACATTTTTATTTAAAAATACACCAAGAAACATTGGTGACCAGCACCAAATTATTTGAAGATACATGCCTGTGAAATAAGAAATTATACTTTTAATGGCAGAGTTTTTTTCAAGGTTTTTAACAAAAAAAAGATAACAACAATACCACAATAGTGGAAATACCAAAGGTAAACACCACATGCTCTGGAGCACCAAAATTGTAAATATTTTGACAAATGTGGCTGGCCACTGTGCTCTTTGGCTTATCAATGATGAATTAAAAGAAAGGAAGAACAGAAATATATATATATATATACACACACACACACACACACACACACACACACACACACACACACACATAATATATATATATGGATTCCTCTGTTATGGATAATAACATTAAACATACATCTGCTGATTGATTTTCTGGCAGAGGACTTTGTAGAAAGGAATAGTTTTGAGGATTATGACAGAACTGAGGCTAGCATGTATCAGTTGTTTTTCTTTTCCCTTCAATTTTTTTTTTAAATTTGAAAATAAATTCTTCAAGCAAAATTCTGGCATACCGATGGGATCACACTTTTTTCCTATAGTGACAAACTACTTCATGGGAAATATGGAGAAAAAATTTTGCAAAAACCTTCAGTTTTTTTATTGCCTCTATGTAAGACATGAATGGCATATTTTTCATCATGAATAGCTAATACAGATCCATACCATTTGTAATTCTTCAGTTCTTCAACTCTTTAGGTGATTCCTTGAAATCCGTATTAAAACTACAGCAAAATAAAGTACCTACCTGTATTCATACAAGAGAGCAAGATACAAGCTAAAAATGCACGAAAAACCACAAGAATACCAAAACGTTGTTGGATTTCAACTTTTACTATCTTTCTTTTGTGAAAACAAATATTTTCACAAACATTTCTTAATTTAGTTTATACACACAAAACTGAACTTTGAAGGGGTTAGTTTATTTATGTACAATTTGTGTCTGCATATCACATACAGAAGAATTCAAATAATCTTGGCAGAAAATGCTTCCTCTTCAGAGATTTACACGTTGCAAAAAGAAAGTTACAAATATTTCTCAAAATGAACTGAAACTTTGCTTGAAAAAATTACTGTATGTCTCTTTGTAATGCTTTAAAAAATAGTGATAAAGAGATCAATATTAAATTTGCTTCAAATTTTAATAATAAAATAAACTCATCTTTCAAAAATTAAACACAGAAAAATTCTGCTACAAGTGGTAGTTCATAGCATAGACAGCAGCTTGAATGAACATAAATCAGCTATTAAAACTGTGTAAACTAAACTGGGTTAGATAAACATATGCAAAAAATGATCGTAAGTTAAAGTGGAATTCTGCAACACTCTGAACTAGGCACCCAGATATCTCGATAAGGGAGCTAGAAGTTTGGGAAGAGATACTAGAAACAAACATCCATGATTAGGATTGGACCTTTCTTCAATACTGGTGGCTTGCCATAACCAACAATGACTTAAATACAGAACATCTCCTAAAATTTCCTTGTTAGAGTTTTAATTGCATCTCTCACTATAAAACACCAATACATTCTTAAACTGTGCTATAAAGAAGTGTCATACACTCTTTTATTACTGAGATTATGTTGTCACTGATCTCTTGAAACATAGTAATGCTTAGTGAATGAACCAGCAATTATTTTCAGTATAAGGTGCTTTCTCTACTTGCAATTTTTATCGCTAATGATCTTTGTAGTAGTGCCTCATGCCTAAAGTTTGTTCTGATTAAAAAAAAAAATCCAGCATTACTTAGCTGTGCTGAGAAATGTATTAAAGATGTCTTTTTCTAATTAAAAAAATGGCAATCTGTATGAGTTATCTATTATTTGCAGACAACTAATCTTTTACAGTATGTTTTGCTATGTATTCACCAGTCCCACTGAACAAAAATTATGCTGAACTATTCTGATGGTTATCTTACATAGGATAACTCTGGGTGCACCACTGAATGTCAGTGTGAGATGCTTACATGCACCTATTTTCCTCAGTATCATCAAGAACTCCCCTCCCCTTTGTTTTTCTCTACCTTTTTTTTTTTTTTTTTTTCTTTCTGTTGTGCAGTTCACAGAAGTTACTTATTTGTCAGTCTGCTGTGTAGTTCAGAAATCTCTAGAATGCAGCAATCCTTTTTTAATTCCACAATCAAGTCAGCATGGTGTGAACAAATATACACCCACTATGTTAACTGATGTGACTAAAACTTTTATGGTCTGAAACTTCAATCTAAAATAACAGAGCCTTCCTGGTGGTGTAGCAGTCTAAGTGCTGGCTTCTGACCATTTGTCTGAGATGGGTCCGAGCTCAAATATGACGCTGGCTCTCTTCTCTCCTGGAACCAATGGCTCTAAATTAAGGATGGTGACTGCCTATATATAATCCATTAAGTTGCTCACAGTGATCGTTAAAGCCTCAAATTAAAAAAGAATAATAATAACAAGGTCTTTATACAGGAAGTAATTGAGAGCACTTGCCTTTTCCTGGTAATATGAGTACTCTATTTATTGGAATTCTCAGGTGGTGGAGCACAAAGATTTTCATTTAGTAGCCATAATGTTAACTATGTACAGATGAATGCTGAAATTTCTTAAGGGGTTCAACAACAACCATTGTTAGCAACTCTATCAGTGCCCTGCGCAGAGCCGTAGCCAGAAAGAATTTGCGGCGGGGGGGGGAGGGTCTGAATTTGAAAATTATTTATTTTCCCCATACGTTGATTTTTCTGTTACATTTTATTTGTGCACAAAATTCTTCTATTAATACTCCCTATTTTTCAAATATTGACATATGCTACACTGGTTACAAAAATTTCTAAAATTCATAAAACAGTTATTTTATTTTTGAGACATTTTAAACATTTTGGGGAGGGTTTAAACCCTCAAAACCCTTCCCTGGCTATGGCCTTTGCCCGTCTTGAATTTGTAGCTACTTAGGTGCTGCTGGACCATAGGTCTCCCCGGGTCCCGCAGTTTAGTGAAAAAAATCATTTTTGGTAGAATTTTTTATAATTAGTTTTTGTAATTTTTGAGGTGAGGCCATTAAAGAGATATTTTTTAATTTTTTTTTTTTTTTTTGGTTCCAATCCCCCCATTTTGGAATAGGTTATCGCCCTTCACCATTTGCAGATTTCAGATGGTTATTGTAACTACCTTAATAATTTCCGTATTCATGAAATAGCAAATTAAAGTTCATCATTTTGCGGCCCATACTTTTATATCATCATCATCATTGTCAACCATTATCAATCCACTGCTGGACGAAGGTCTCCCCAAGTTTCCTCCACAACGGTCTGTCTTGTGCCAGTCTCCTCCATGTCACCCCTGCATACTTTCGAATTTCATCCACCCATCTCCCATGTGGTCTTCTTTTGGGTCTTTTCCTGTCCCTTGGAATCCAATCTAAAATTTCGGCTGTCCATCGATGATCTGTCCTTCTGGCAGTATGTCCAGCCCATTGCCATTTCAGGGATTTAACTCTGATCATGATGTCTTCCACTCTTGTCATTTTTCGGATCCACGAGTTCCTCTTCTTATCTCTCCTGGTTACACCAAGTATGCACCTCTCCATGCTTCTTTGAGTTGTCTGCAGCCTTTGTATGTCTCTTTTAGCTAAGGTCCACGTCTCTGCACCATACGTAAGCACTGGAAGGATGCATTGATCAAACACTTTTCTTTTAAGACATAATGGCATATTGCTCTTGAAAATTATGCTGTTTCTTCCAAAAGCTCTCCAGGCAAGTTTTGTACGCCGATTAATTTCTTGACCAATGTGACCCTCACTTGATATCTGCTGTCCAAGATAAACGTACGTGTCTGTTATCTCCAGCTTTTCTCCATCAATCGATAAATCTTCATTTCTTGTAAAAGCATTGAACATCACTTTTGTCTTCTGAAAGTTCATTTTTAATCCCACTTCTTTACTCTTGTCAGCAAGTTCCTGGATCATACTCTGCAGCTCTGATGGGGTAGTTGCAAAAATGACTACGTCATCAGCAAAACGAAGGTGGGTTAGATAATCTCCATTAATCTTTATCCCCTTGTTTTCCCAGCTCAGCGACTGCAAAACACCCTCCAATGTGGCATTAAAGAGCTTCGGAGATATGGTGTCACCTTGTCTCACTCCCTTTCCAATTTTTACGTGTGTTGTATTTTCAAACAGCCTAATCTTTGCACTTGCATTTTCATAGATGTTATTAATAATATTAATGTATGCATCTTCAATACCGCAGGTTTTCAGAGCCATTGTAACTGCTGATGGTTTCACCGAATCAAAGGCTTTTTCATAATCTATAAAAGCCATGCACAATGGAAGTTCATATTCCCTCGCTCTTTCAATTAGTTCTCTCAGTACGTGGATATGATCTATTGTGCTGTAACCACTCCTGAATACAGCTTGTTCTCTCGGTTGAGCCATGTCCAGTGTTACCTTCAAGCGGTGTGAAAGAACTTTAGTGAAGATTTTATAAACTACTGATAGGAGGCTGATAGGTCTGTAGTTTCCAAGATCCTCAATGTCACCTTTCTTATGTAGCAGGATCATTGTAGCGGTGTTCCAATCCTCAGGAATCTTTCCTTCATTAAGGCATCGAGTGAAAATTTGGGCGAGTACTGTTTCGATTTCTCCACTTGCTTCTTGTATGATGTCTACAGTAATTCCATCTTCTCCTGGAGCTTTTCCCCGCTTCATGTTCTTGATTGCATGTGTAACTTCTGCTGGAAGGACTGGAGGAACTCTGGTACTGGTATCTTTCATGATGTCTGGAGTGCATGTATCATCCCTTTCATATAATTTGGAGTAGAAATCTTTCACTCTTGTCAAAATTTCGCCTCTATTTCTTGTTACAGAACCATCTTCTTTTCTCAGTGCCATAATCTGTTTTCTTCCCTTACTGAGATGTCCCTTTGCTATCTTTAGGCTTTGGTTGTTTTCAATTGCTTTCCTCACTAGTTCACAGTTGAATTTTCTTACGTCTTCAGTGATGCTTTTTCTTACTGTCTTGCATAGCTCTATATATTCCACTTTGGAAGTCACATCTTCTTTAGTTGTCCTCATCTCTCTTTTTTGCATCAACATTTTCGTTTTTCCTGATAATTTGTTCACATGCAATTTGTTCTTAGACCCAGCTAATTTTGTTGCTGTTTCCATAAGAGCTTTGGTTACTTTTCTGTTAACTTCAGAGATGTCCACTTCTTCTGATGTTAGGCCTTCTAAAGCAGAGAACCTGTTCTTCAGTTCCAACTTGAAGGTATTATGGTGTTTTTTAAGGTTGGTTATGTCAATAGATTTTGTTTGTCTTATGAGCTTGCCACGTTCAAGTTTAGTGTTGAGGTGCATCTTACATCTCACCAATCTATGGTCACTACCTGTGTTGAACTTGTTTAGCACACTGCAGTCTTCTATGACGAATTTTTTGTTACACATAATAAAATCAATTTCACTTGTCGTCCCATTTGGATGTCTCCATGTCCATTTCCTGTGTGGCTTTTTCTTGAAGAAGGAGTTCAAGATGAAAAACCCTTCTGCCTCTGCAAACTCAACGAGAGTATTTCCACGCTGGATTCTGTTGCCGTGACCGAATTTACCTACTGAAGTTTCATTCTGTTGCCGTTGCCCTATTTTTGCATTGAAATCTCCCATAATTATTTTCAAGTGCTGCTTACCTTTATTATTTAGATGACAAATTTCCTCATAAAATTCTTCAATTTCTTCTTCAGGATGACTTGTGGTGTGTGCATAAGTTTGAATAATCTGAGCCTGGTATCTTTTCGAGAGTTGGATAACAAGTCGTGCAGCTCTGTCAGAGGAACTTTCAACTTCTACAACTTTATCCTTCAGTTTCTTGTTTATTATAAATCCAACACCACTAGTTCTGCCAGTATCTGTCCCACGATAGTAGAAGAGATGTCCACTTTTCAGTTCGATGAGATCTTCTCCTTACCTCACTTAGCCCCACGATGTCCCACTTGATCCTTTGTAGTTCCTCTTCCAATTCAAGAAGCCTTGAATCAGAAGATAGGGAGCGTCCATTGTACATAGCCAAGGTCAGCATCAGATGGCAGCCTAGTCCGGTCCTCCGGGGATTCTTAGCACCCTCTGCCTTCATGTCGCACTGGCCGCTGCCTTGGCCAGGTACATTCCAGCTGCCGGAGACTGAGGGCCAAGATTTAAGTTGTGGAATCATTTTGGAGGGGTTTGGCCATAACTCACCACGCTGGCCAAGCGGGTTGGTGAGTGTGGGATAGAATTTCCTCTAATCCCGATGGTATAGTGATACCGCTATTGGCGGTCGTCAGAGCCCCTTTAGTGGGAACAGGATGCACCACGAGAAGGCGGGGTTGACATTTGTCAAGGAGAGGCTGTGATGTTACGCATCACCTGACCTTACATCCCACTTTTATATATTCAACAATATATGTGCAAACCAGATACTTAAATTTAAAGAAATAAAAAGAACAATATCAAAGTTTGTTTTGGGCTGCATATGGAGGTCAATTATTCAGTGTCTTTGAAAACATTACTAGGAATTAAAAAAAAACAAAGTAACTTTCATATATGAGAGTAAAATAAAAGTTTAAGAAGTCACTAATTTGTCAGTTACTACACTTAACATTAATCACTAAAACATGCATCAGAGGGGGGGGCTATTTATACGAATTTATTTTAAAGGAATCCTTATTTTCTGCACAAAAATATTCGCTACGTAGATATCTTTATCATTTTGTGATGTTTTTTTTATATATTGGGGTTTAACGACCACCGTGAGCAACTCAGTGGGCTATAAGCCAATTATCCATCCTAATTTAGGACCACTAATTCCAGGGAAGGGAGAGAGCCAGTGCCGTAAGACAAATGCAACATCCATGCCTCACCGGGATTTTAACCCAGATCCATCTCGGACAAATGATCAGAAGCCATCGCTTGGACCCACTACACCACCGGGGTGGCCTGAAGATTTTATAAGTCGCAATATAAGCTCTCGCTCTCCTCGGAAAGAAAATCGTAAATGTACTCTTTCTTTCTCTCTGAATTTTCAATCCATATCTTTTACTTAAGCTTAAAGCAAATACTTTTTGAGAAAATCATTTTGTCTTTATGATAGTTTTTGTGTGTGTTCTTTATGGACATTTTTCATGAAACGACTATTAAAATATGAGATTTATTTTCTAGTGCCTGCAATGAAATTTTGCTCCAGACCCAGCAATAAAATTTCACTCCGGGCCCAGCAAAAGCACCATCCAGCCCTGGGGCTACTGATTCCATGGAAGGAAGAGAGCCACTGCCATAAGACAAACACACCACCCATGCTTAATCTGGGCCATCTCCGACCAAGTCAGAAGCAAGCACTTAGACCACTATGCCACCTGGGTGGTGAGTCTATGTGTGTACACAGTATGAAAGACAAAAAGTTTGTCATTCCAATCATTCATGATCAATTCACTACTCGATTAACTGCCTAAGTCTTCTAACACTTCCGTAAGTATATCATTTGCATATTCATCAACATGCTAAGTGAATCTACCCATCTCCTTTGTAGTCTTTTTTTGAGCGTCAGTGTCCAATTAATTTTTTTCAGGTGTTTTTCTGTTATACATATGTATGAGGTGAATATTAACGGTAGAGTGAAACCCATTTACGCCGCCCCGGTGGCGCAGTGGTCTAAGCGATGGCCTCTGATCATTCGTCCGAACGGGGTCCGGGTTCGAATCCCGGTGAGGCATGGATGTTGTGTTTGTCTTACGGCACTGGCTCTCTCCCTTCCCTGGAACCAGTGACCCTAAATTAGGGACGGGCGACTGCTTATAGCCCATTGAGTTGCTCACGGTGGTCGTTAAACCTCCAATCAAAAAAAAAATAAAAAAAAATTCGTCCGAACGGGGTCTGGGTTCGAATCCCGGTGAGGCATGGATGTTGTGTTTGTCTTGCGGCACTGGCTCTCTCCCTTCCCTGGAACCAGTGACCCTAAATTAGGGACTGGCGACTGCTTATAGCCCATTGAGTTGCTCATGTTGGTCGTTAAACCTCCAATCAAAAGAAAAAAAAAATAGAAACACATTTACTTTTTTCTTATTTTTGTTATACATACGATACAGGTAATTAGATATATGCAAGTGTTATGTATATATCAGTATTTGGGGTTGTGTGCCACAACAGTAAAGGTGTGGAAACACATGAATACCAATTAAATCATTTTCGACCTCCATGGGTGAATTTGTATCTTCAAACTCTGCATTAGAAATGAAATATAACATTAAACATAAAATATTTCGTACATATTATCAGTTTACGCACCACTGAACGAAAAGGGCACGACGATTACATTTTTTGTAAGTTCGTGTGAGAGATACAGCTGCTTTAATCGTTGCAACCGAATCCGAAGAGCCTCGTTTCCGTGAAACTACCCGTGCACATGCGCACAGACAACAGCGTCCCCACTTCGGAGTCACGCAGCTCAGGCAGTTGTGACGTTTTGGTTGCTGATAGAGCATGCGGATACGAATTCAGAATTATCTTCACTGAGACGCGAATTTAGTAGGCAGTGCCAGATTTCTCCGCTGGTGAAACGAAAACCCGCAGAAATATTTTTAGAATCCTCAGCAGAATGGTTATATCGCTGTTCTGAGTTCTGCTCGCCCACCGTAGCTTTTTGAGGACAGTAAATTTTTAGGATGATGGTGAAATAAGTGGTATCTTGCGCACGTCCTGTAGAGGGAAAATATTCCTCTCGGCGAAAAACACTTGTCTTTTTTTTCGCGTTTTCTCTGTTAAACGGCATGACCTAGATTTAACTAGAGTTAAACCATTGCGTTCACTTTTTCGAGATTTGACCACCTTTGAAAATTTTCCCGATCTTCTATATGTAGCTTGATTCGCCCTGAATTTTTACTGTCATTTATACATGAAATAATTCAAATTATACAGAGGTGCAATCGTAGCTATTCTCAGTAATTCGTTGCGTTACGCACTCTGCCACAAGAACGGCAAGATAAAAAAAAATGTAGTAATAATAATAAAGTATTTGCCACGAAAAAAAAACATGAATTGTCTTCAATTAAGTTTTGCATAACTGTCAGGTATTGAAAAATTACTAAATAGTACGGACAACAAGGAATTGCACTATTTCTCAGAAGTAAATATGATCACCCTCAAGAAAAAGCCAGTGCATTGTTGAAGTTTCCATGGAATTTTCGATTACAACTGCCGCTAATATCCTCAAAATTTCCCTGTGAGAGAACTTGCGAACTACTTGTGACCGCCTCGGTGGCACCGTAGTTTAATCGCTGGTTTCTGGCTATTCGTCCGAGATCAGTCTGGGTTCGAATTCCGGCGAGGCATGGGTTTTCTGTTCGTCTTACGGCATTAGGGTCTTTCCCTTCCCTGGAGCCAGTGGCCCCAGATTAGGGATAGACGACTGCTGAGGGTAGTCGACTTCACCAAATTATTGGGTGCGGGGGGCAGGCGTGGGAGGGGCGCGTTTCTTCCGTTATCAGAAGGAAGATAAAAAAAAAGGGCAAAAAGATAAACTACGAGATTGGAAGTATATTTTAAAACGCAATTGTAATTGTTCATCAGCAAATGATCAAGAAAACAGAAATATCATTTTGCTGAATATTAATTTCTTGAAAATAAAATTTAGCTTGTGATTTTATAAAAATATCCAGAGATTTTGTTTCCAAATGTTTATAAAAAATATGAGAGATTAGCGGGGTTACTCAATCAAATAACAAGAATCGTAAAAAAATAAATAGATAAATAAAGGTGCTAGAGATAATACGTTTCTGTATTTTAATTTATTTTGCCGCCCCGGTGGCGCAGTGGTCTAAGCGATGGCCTCTGATTATTCGTCCGAACGGGGTCCGGGTTCGTATCCCGGTGAGGCATGGATGTTGTGTTTGTCTTGCGGCACTGGCTCTCTCCCTTCCCTGGAACCAGTGACCCTAAATTAGTGACGGGCGACTGCTTATAGCCCATTTGAGTTGCTCACGGTGGTCGTTAAACCTCCAATCTGGATGTTGTGTTTGTCTTACGGCACTGGCTCTCTCCCTTCCCTGGAACCAGTGACCCTAAATTAGGGACGGGCGACTGCTTATAGCCCTTTGAGCTGCTCACGGTGGTCGTTAAACCTCCAATCAAAAAAAAAAAAAGCAATAAAAAAAAATAATTTTACTTTTGATAATTTTTAAACATTTACCACATATCACGAGAACATGTGAGACACTATTAATATGGGGCTGGCAATCCAGTTTCTTATCAAATGAGCAATGCCGAGTATGGGAAAAGTTTTTACTTATTTTGTTATTTATTAATGTTGAAATTAATCGCTTTGGCCTCATAAGGTGGATCTTGGTCCACCTTATGAGGCCAAAGCGATAATTAAACAGGATGAAAAATTTTGGGTGGGCACTGCCCCCCCCCAGTAAAATTATTCGAGGGTAAAGATTCACCTTGCCCCCCCCCCCTCTAGTCGGCGCCTATGCGACTGCTTATAGCCCATTGAGTTGCTCACGGTTGTCGTTAGCCTAGAAACAGAAACAAAGAAAGAAATATTCGAGTTTGGAGTGTATTGTTTTGCAAATATTATGTAGTAAGATGATGCGCGTGTTATGTGATTGTGGAATTTGTGCCACCGCGGTGGCGCAGTGGTCTAAGCGATGGTATCTGATCATTCGTCCGAAAGGGGTCCGGGTTCGAATCCTAGTGAGGCATGGATGTTGTGTTTGTCTTACGGCACTGGCTCTCTCCCTTCCCGGGAACCAGTTACCCTAAATTAGGGATGGGGGACTGCTTATAGTCCATTGAGTTGCTCACGGTGGTCGTTAAACCTCCAAACAAAAAAACAAAACAAAAAAATGCGAAGATTTTCGGTGAATTCTTGGTATGTAACTTTAGTTACGCTTCTGGAATTAATTGCTAACGACCCCAAGGTAGATTGTTAAAGCAATAGCGCCTAAAACAATTGCACAAATATGCGTTTACCTATTGAACTGTATTTCATTTCTCAATTTTTTTATTGAGAGTTTAAAGACCACCGTGAGCAACTCAATGGGCTATAAGCAAGGAGGTTAGAATAATATTTCTGGAGATGCCCTGAGTCTCTTAACCGTGAAGCCGCAAAGTGTGAGAATTTGAAGTTGTTTACATGATACCCATGTAATTTTAACTGTGTGTATTTTGGAATTTCGTGGGGTTTGGTTTCAGAAATTGTGTTAACATCAAACCGGAATGAATATACCGCTTACACGAGTGAAGTTTTCAATTTTACCTTTATGTTTTGTTTAGAATTCTCATTGACTGACGTTCGTGTATTTCAATTAAAAAAAGGGGAAGGAACCTCAAAATAATTAACAATTTTATAAATTCAGTATTTTCTCACATATCGGCAAGAAGTTGCGATGCGAAATTACAAACATTTGCGACGAAAGAAGACGATTCGGCCAACACAAAATGCATTGCAGAAGACTAGAAAACCATCAGCTTTCCCACACTTTGGCAGCCGTCGCTCGCGGTTATAGGCTTCACGCAAAGTGGTACTGCTCCATTAACAAGGGCATATGCAGATACCTTATTCTAACCTTCTTGGCTATAAGTCGCCCGTCCCTAATTTCGGACCACTGGCCCCAAGGAAGGGAGAGAGTCAGTGCCGTAAGACAAACATAAAATCCATGCCTAACTGGGATTCGGACCCGGACCCATCTCGGAAGAATGGCCGCAAACTAGCACTTGGACTACTGCGCCACCGGCGACTGGGCACTTTGTAAATGCAGAACTTCTGATTTTACAAAACTTTGCCTCAGGGTCCCTAGGTGCTAGGTCACACAAATTTCCAGGATAGGGCTGTTATCAGTGGCGGCTCTAGACAAAAAGAATTGGGGGAGAGGGAGGCACAAAAATCCCGCATGTGGCCCAGGAATTAATAAAATTAATATGTAACATATAAATGCAAAAAAAAAAGGCCTCACAGGTAAAATACTTAAATATGCATATATACTTTGGTTAAAATTTTGATAGTAAACTAACGATATTGTACATTGTTAATACATCCCACATTCGTGAGAGGACCGCATAAACTTAAAACAGTTGACTTGTACTCCTGTTATACACTGAAGAGCAATTGAATTAGAGACAGCTGGCGTTATGCAAATGTGGCGCTGTGGGCGACCCTGTAAACGGAAACGACATGACGTATGCAGCGATCTGACAATATAAGGAATGATGCGATAGGAATCGGTAAGAGTCGGACGCAGTATGGGTAAGACGAAGGATCTAAGCGCATTTGATCGTGGGCAAATTGTCGGGCCCGACGAATGGGTCACTCCATCTCAGATGTCGTGCAGGCACTGGGATTTTCACGAGTCACTGTGTCACGGGTGCGCCGTGAGTACATTGAATCCGGTAAAACCATCCCTGCAAGGGACAACAGCGTGTGGATGGGCGGGGTCATCGTCGGCTAGCTCGCATTGTAACAGCGGATAGACTGGCCACAGTGCAAGAAATCCCTCGGCAATTTAACGCTGGTGCACAAAAACGTGTAAGCAGCCACACCATCCAGAACCATCTCCTCGCTATGGGGTACAGAAGCCATCGTCCCACGAGGGTACCGTCGCTGACCGCACATCACAGGGTGCAAATAATAGCATGGGCGCGGGAACATCACCACTGGACCCTAGACATGTGGAAAAATGTTGCCTGGACTGATGAGTCGAGATTCACGTTGGTACATGCGGATGGCAGGATACGAGTACGGCACAAACCACATGAAGCGATGAATCCTTGCCAACAGGGTACTCTTCACGCTAGTGGGGGTGGCATTCTCGTCTGGGGACTGTTTACGTGGACTGAAAGGGGTTCCCTGGTACGTGTGACATCGTCCCTCACAGGTCAAGGTTACCAGGATATCCTGGACGACCATTTGCTCCCGCTTGTGAGTCTTCAACATCCCACTGGGGACCTCATCCTGCAACAAGACAATGCACCGTGCCATCGCTCCCGAATTGTATCCCAATGGTTGGATGAACACTCCACCGACGTGACCTCGCTTCCTTGGCCAGCTAGGTCACCTGACCTCAATCCCATCGAGCACGTCTGGGATGCCATCGAGAGAGATGTTCGAGGCTCTGACCCCCTCCATCAAATTTTCGTGAACTGTGGGAGTTTGTTCAGGGGTCGTGGATCCGTATGGCTTCCCAACGGTTCCGGTGTCTTGTCGAGTCCATGCCGAGACGAATCGCCGCCGTCATCAGGGCGAAAGGTTGTGCTACACGTAACTAGACAGGTATCTCTAATTCAATTGCTCTTCAGTGTATATGGCACTAACAGAAAATAAATAGAAGGCAAATTAAAATGACAGAAGCACTCAGCACAGGGAAATGGTTGAAAAAACGATTTCATGAAACGACTACTTGATAATTATTTTCCATACAAATAAAGGCAAAAAATAGTTTTCTGAATATCAATTAAATACTAGTTTATTTAGAAATTGATTCTACGGATTGCAATATCAGCAAAATTTTGTACAACTTCCTTTGGATCCTGGATCAGTCTTCTTTCACATAATTCCCTTTCTATTGAGTGTATAGCAAGGCTAAAAGTTGAAGAAACAAGTAACGTTAACAAGAGTATTAGAAGTATGCGGAGATTAGGGAAAACTACTTCCATTTCTTTTTAACTCGTTATTTTTTTTTCAGTGAGTGTTTTTTATTGACAAAGATGTTCTTAGCTAAACCTATTTCTGAATGAAACTTCTCGAAGTGCGGGGAAAATCCTTTGTATTTTTCAGCAAACGATTGTATGAATTTTTTATGTAGAAACATGTCACTGCCAGGGTGACAAGCACTTATTGCATTACTTACAAAGTCATTCTTGGTGAATCTACGTTCTAATTCACCAACCATATTGTCAATAGTCTCAAATAGATACTGTTTCCATTCGGTTTGCATGTATTCAGGTGAATAATCGAGATCGGTCAACACAAGCGAAATAACGGCTACAGTGAGAAAATGTTAAGTCCCCGTTTGGTCAACGACCATTCAAGAATTCATGACATATACTGTTGAATATTTAAATTGCAACTCTCAAGCTGGTAGATTCAAAGCTGTGAAAATCATTTACTAACACGATTGGTTTTTTTTTTTTTTTGATTGGAGGTTTAACGACCACCGTGAGCAACTCAATGGGCTATAAGCAGTCGCCCGTCCCTAATTTAGGGTCACTGGTTCCAGGGAAGGGAGAGAGCCAGTGCCGTAAGACAAATACAACATCCATGCCTGACCGGGATTCGAACCCGGACCCCTTACGGACGAATGATCAGAGGCCAGCGCCTTAGACCACTGCGCCACCGGGGCGGCCGCGATTGTTTGATACATGCAAATTATTTCTGTTTGAAAAGATAATTAAAATATTCAACTTTATTCGCATTAATTTAGTAATGAGTATGGGTGCCTGAGGCAGCGATGCATACCTCTAGATGTTAAGGCATTCGGTTGATAAGATGGTCATGTGTTTCAATGTCACGCAGCTGCTGCGTGGCGGAAGCTGCCTGGGAGTTTTTACTTGATGCCACAATGCGCGGTAAGGCTCTATTAAATAATGTGGCTTTGATTTCTCTGGGCATAAGAAACAAAGTCTACCAATAAACTAACCGATATTGGCAGCACACTGAAGCTTCACTAATGAATCGCCCAAGCCACATGCATATCTAGACGGCCCATATTCAGGCAATGGTACAAGCAGAATTTTTTCAGGGGGTGGCCCAAAATATTGAAGATGCAAATAAAAATACCCCGGAGAAAATATGTTCCAAAATATTGGGGAAGCAATAAAAATATCTCCGCCATATTAAAGTGCGTTAAAGGAGGTGACATGAAATGTGTAGGCCTGGAAAATGCCCAGTTCACAAGCCATTCAGGAAATCCTGTTGTGAATTCTATTATCTGGCTGTCCTTTTACTGTTATGGCATATGTATTTGTGCACATGAAAGCCATCATAATATTATCTAAAACTAAATAACAACGAACTCGTTTCTGGCTTGAAACGAATTAATGAATCTAGAAGAAAACTGTCTCAGAAAAGCAATAAATTATGATCTACAAATCAGAAAGAACAAAGAAATGGCGCCAAAAATAAAACTTCAGCAAAACGCTGAGAAACTGGCAATAGCCTAAAGTAATAGAGGACAATTTCACAGTTACTCAGATTAACACTATCTCAGCCGTGGTGTGAAAGAAAGGTGAGGGAAAAAATATCGGTGAGACGGATGTGTGGCCAGAGTGCGTCATGCTTAGGGCAGCGTGAAAAAAATATACAAAACTTACTAATTAGCCACATAATCTCTGCGGGTTGCGACTTCTCGAACTTTAGAACGATTGAAGGAATCAACGGAGGAAAGGATATAGGGACTTTCGGTACACAGTTTCTTCGTTAACAGTTCCAAATAAGAGACTATATGGTATCGGCTGTAGGGACATATTAACTGAGGGTAAGGGAGGCACACACAAAACTAGTGAGATAAAGAAAAAAAAACTGATTTTCGTTTCGGTCATTTTTCTTACGGGAAAAGGAAAATGTTGAGGCTGAAAGGTTGTCAGGGTGATGAAGACTTCTTTTCTTCTACCGAATGTTAAAGTTGGGTGCAAAGTGCTGATTAATTTTCATGTGTTTACTGTCGTGATCCTGTCTGCGGTGGAGAATCTTGTTTTCCGAAAGAAAAAGTGTGCACCGAAACTTAAAAATGCAATTACAACTCCAGTAGCACAATTGGGTAAAAATGTACGCCGTTTATATAACAAAGCTGCCCAAACTGTCTTTTGGCAACATAATTTTTCGTAGTTACGTTGTAATGGAAAGCAACTTCGATAGCAATCACAGGAGCTTAAGACGGAGCACATAAATTTAGGAGCTCCTCATGGCACTTGTTGTAAGGTGTTATAAAAATTACACAGACCAACAAAATTTAACTTTTTGACTGAGGTTTACATTAATTTGGGCGATTCAGATTCATTTTGCTATGCCGATTTCAAAAATAACATTTACTTTTCTCTGTGACGTAAGGATTTTTCACATTCGTGAAAAAAGAATCATGAATATATATAGCGGTATAACTATACCATCGGGATTAGAGGAAATGCTATCCCACACTCACCAACCCGCTTGGCCAGCGTGGTGAGTTATGGCCAAACCCCTCCAAAATGACTCCACAACTTAAATCTTGGCCCTCAGTCTCCGGCAGCTGGAATGTACCTGGCCAAGGCAGCGGCCAGTGCGACATGAAGGCAGAGGGTGCTAAGAATCCCCGGAGGACCGGACTAGGCTGCCATCTGATGCTGACCTTGGCTACGTACAACGGACGCTCAATATCTTCTGATTCAAGGCTTCTTGAATTGGAAGAGGAACTACAAAGGATCAAGTGGGACATCGTCGGGCTAAGTGAGGTAAGGAGAAAAGGAGAAGATCTCATTGAACTGAAAAGTGGACATCTCTTCTACTATCGTGGGACAGATACTGGCAGAACTAGTGGTGTTGGATGATATATATCCAGAAGAAGAACCCATGGAAGATGGATGGAAGAAATTCGAAAGCATGTCGGAGTGATATGGAAGAGACAGGCTCAAGACAGAAAATTGTGGAAGAAATTTGGAGAAATATTCATCCAGCAGTGGATTGATAATGGTTGACATTGATGATGATGATGATATATATATTTCTTAAGACAGTATACAATCCAAGAGCCATTGAATATCGATACAATCTAAATTAAAGTCCTTGTCTGAAGAGAAAAAATAGTTAATGAAAAAAATGTAAAAAACCAAATGAATGTTTTCTTGCAAAATCATTTTCCTTTTCCGTCAAACGAACGTTTTAAGGCCTTTCTTATACGGCGAAATTTTAAACGCAAAATCTTTTTTGAACCCCAGCAGTAATCCGCCATCATATTCACATTTCAGCGTCTTTAATATCGTTTTTTCATACATTTTATATCTTGGTGAAATCTTTCACTTTGCTCTTCACTCACCGCACGAAGATTTTCGGAAAAATAGTCAAGGTGAGAGTACAGAAAATGAATTTTCAAACACATGTTGCAACCCAGGTTCTTAAATTTTTCCAGCATGGTTTCTACACTGCTGGCCACCCAAAATGCAACACCAAGAAGAAAGCATCCGATTGGCCTGAAATTCGCAGCATGCGTCGCCCGCGAGAGGACATGCAAACGATTAGCATCGCAGGGTATATGCAAATCATGTGCGCCCGGCACGCCACCGAGAAGCACTATAAGAAGGGTGCACAGAAGGCGGGGTGTAAGTAGTGGAAGCGTGTTGTGCTGCCAGACCTGTGCGTGGGAAGCTTCCTGATGCCTCGTCGCAGAATACGGCAGTCATTCCAGCACGTTTCGGAGTTCGACAGAGGACGAATAGTTGCTTATCGCGACAGCAGTTTATCGTACCGAGACATCGGCGCCCGTGTGGTACGACATCCAGCCACAGTGAGGCGAGCATGGATTCGATGAGTGCAGGAGGGGCGGACGGACTAACGTGAGCGATTGCCGCCGCCGCGGCACACCACCGAACGAGAGGACCGGCATGTTGTGCGGCGGGCATGACGGCTCGCACCGCCACATCACGAACGTTAGCGCAGGAATTAGGGTGTGTTGCGCAACAACCTGTGTCAGCACGTACTGTTCGACGTCGTCTGCAGGAGCGGGGACTTGTCGCACGGCGCCCATTGCTCCGATTACCATTGACGTTATACCACCGGCGAGTGCGGCGGCAGCGAGCCGTTGAACGCCGCACCTGGACTACGGAATGGCACGACATTGTGTTCTCCGACGAATCCCACTTCTGTCTGCAACACCACGATGGTCGGATCCGCGTGTGGCGCTACCGCGGCGAGAGACTGTATGACGCCTGCACTATACATTGCCATACCGGTCCGTCGCCTGGCGTTATGGTTTGGGGCGCAATTGGATATGACACCCGCACTCCTCTGGTACGCATCGCCGGTACACTCAACAGCCACCGCACCATCTCCGACGTTTTGGAGCCTGTAGTCCTCCCTTACCTGCAGGACCTGCCAGCGGCCACGTTTCAACAGGACAATGCCTGCCCGCACGTGGCACGCATCGTGCAACAATTCTTCACGGCCCACCAGGTATCACTGCTGCCGTGGCCCGCCTGTTCTCTCGATATGTCTCCCATCGAACACGTCTGGTCACTGATCGGCAACCGAGTGGCCCGGCAAGCACCACCCGCGGTATACGCCTGATAAACTGTGGCAACGTGTGGAAGCATCCTGGACCGACATACCCCAAGCCCACATCCAAAGCCTCTTTCGTTCGATGCCGCGGCGTGTAGCGGCCGTTATTGCCAGCCATGGGGGCCACACGAACTATTGATGTCTGCGTGTTCCGCAAGTCGCACGGGCCTGTAAGCTCAATCGTTTCATCTTTGTATCTGTTGTTATGTGTCCAGTAAATCTGGCTTTGCTATCTCGTGTCCTTCTTGGTGTTGCATTTTGGGTGGCCAGCAGTGTATGATGGCTCTGTAATTAGGATCCTTATTATTGCCTAGAAAATTTTGAAGGACATTTCTGAAACTAACCCATGCTTCTTTTTCTGTTGTAGTCATTTTTTTCCTTAAAAGTTTTATCTTTAATTAACCGCCTTATATCTGGGCCAACAAATACTTCTTTGATTTGTACTTCTGATAAATGTGGAAAAACATTAATCAAATATTTAAAACATTCATCATTTTTGTCCAAAGCATTGACAATTTGATTCATGAATCCTAATTTTATATACAAGAGTGGTAAAATAACTTTTTCGGATCCACTAGGTTCGGGTGGAGAACGTTCTTTGATCCTGGAATCAAGTTTTATCCGGTGGCGCAATGGTCTAAGCGCTGGCTTATGATCATTCGTCCTTGAAGGGTCCGGGTTCGAATCCCGGTGAGGCATGGATGTTGTGTTTGTCTTACGGCACTGGCTCTCTCTCCCTTCCCTGGAACCAGTGGCCCTAAATTAGAGACGGGCGACTGCTTATAGCCCATTGAGTTGCTCACGGTGGTCGTTAAACCTCCAATAAAAAAAAAAGTTTTCTCTTTCAGGCCATTTTTTATTTTGTGACCCAATGCTGCCTATAAGCTCTACTGTCCCATTCACAGATGAAACATGGCAGTTTTGTGTAACCACTTTGCTGCCCTAATATCATGCTCAGAATTTTAAAATCTCCACAAATTTGCCAAATGTATTCCTGATACACTATCTACTAACAAGTAATTGAATACCCATGCAATCGATGATATCTGCGGTCCTGATACACGTCACGGCCGCCGCCGTTAAATATCGTGTGGGAAACAACAACGCAACCAGTCGCATGCAAGATGCCACGCAGTTCGGAGCTCTCTGATTTCGAGAAAGGTGTAATCGTCGGGTATCACAGAAATGACCGATCCATACGTGACATATCCAGCGAGTTGAAGTACCCAAAATCGACAGTGGCCTACGTGATTGGCAAGAGGAAGATGAGAGGTGACTGTCGGAATGTGCCCCGACCCGGCAGACCCACAAAACTGGGAGTTAGAGACCGACGGGTGCTGGCCAGAGAAATTCGGAAGAACCGCACCAAATCGATGGGCCACATCCGCGAGGAGTTTCAACAGGCATCCGGGAGTGTTCTTTCGATGAATACCATCCGTAAGGAAGCCCATCTGCTCGGTTATCATGGACGTGCTGCCGCCCACAAGCCTTTGATCACCAAGTCCAATAGCGCTACTCGGCTAACGTGGTGCAAAGAACGTCGACAGTGGACCGTTGAACAGTGGAAACAGGTTATCTGGAGCGACAAATCAAGGTTCACCCTCTACCTTTCGGATGGCAGGGTCTGGGTTTGGCATCTGCCTGGAGAACGCCTCCTGCCGGAATGTATTGCATCAACTGTGAAGTTCGGCGGCGGTGGAATTATGCTATGGGGGCGTTTCTCCTGGTATGGCACTGGACCCTTGGTCGCAATTCCTGGTAGACTCAATGCCGAGACCTACTGCACCATTTTGGATGACCATGCGCTTCCTACGTTGTGGCAGTTTTACGGGGTGGACCCATGTTACTTTCAGGATGACAATGCCACCTGTCATGTTGCGAGGTCCATCATGGCTTGGTATGGTGACAATGGGGTTAATGGAATGGACTGGCCTGCGCAGAGCCCGGACCTTAACCCTATCGAGCACCTCTGGGACGAGTTGGAACGTCGACTTAAGGGGTGCCCCCACCGTCCGAAATCGGTGAAGGAACTGACCTGTCTTCTCCAAGCCGAGTGGAAGAAAATACCGCTAGCCGTCGTACAACGCCTGGTTGAGAGTATGCCCCGGAGGGTCGCAGCTGTAATCGCCGCTCGTGGAGGCTCCACCAACTATTGAAGGTGAATAAACTTCGTTTTCCTTTGCTATCACAGGTGTCCAAATACTTGTTGGTAGATAGTGTATTTTATTAAGGAGAAAATCAAGATTTTCATAAGATTCCTTCAAATGTACTGAATGAGCAAATGGTACTGAGGGGGAAATGTTGCCATCATGTAAAAGAACTCCTTTTAAGCTTTTCTTACTAGAATCAATGAACAATCTCCACAGCGATGAGTCATGAACAGTGAAAGGTAAATGCATTATAAGTCCAGGAATGTCTGCAAAATGCAAGGGATTGTTCTTGAGCAAAGTATTGAGTAAATTCTTTTTCTCGGTTTCTATACAATGAAAATGTTGTTCCTGGAGCAAGTAGATTTTTGTTTTTGAGTCTTGATCCTAAAAATTATGCACTTTCCTTTCGGCAGATTTAAATCCCGTACGAATTAATTCAATTCGCTTTGTGTAAACTTCTGTGGTTCACTACCTATTTCAGGATTGCTGTACAAGTCCCCAGTTTCACTGCAATTTAACTCAACTTCTGAAGCTGCTGAAAAATCTAATGATGTAGGAAGTGATGGTACACGTGAATCAGGACCATGCAGTACAGGTCTGATAGCACAAGGAGTCGTTTGGTAGACAATATTCTTTATGTTATTGCAATTGTAGCCCATTACTGGTGTGGTTAAGCAAAAATAACATTCCTCGTGACTTACTGGCTCCTGCTATGCTATTGGAATGGCAAATGGAAGAGAGCTTTCTTTACCTTGAGTCCATTTTATCAGCTGCTCAACACACATATGACAAACTTGATGTGGAGCCCATTTCTTGTCCTGATCTCCAAGCTTTATAGCGAAATATGCATGATACGCGTTTTAGACAAAATCTGTTATTTTGCGTTGCCCTTTTTTCCACCACAAAACTACCACATATGTAACAAAATGAATCAGGACTATTAACACAACCTCTTGATAGCATAACGCAGTAATAAAGAACAACACAACCGTTAATACGCTTCGGTCTTATCGCTTGAAGCGCAGTATTCAAAATGGCAATTTCACACAATGTGACAATCATTGATATAGTAGCGCCATCTATTGTATCATTTTCCAATTGCCGCGATCTGCTTTAACAAGTAAATTTAAATCTTTAGATAAACAGGTTCCTTTATAATAGTTTTCATTTTTGTAATACATAAGTAAACGGATGTAAGGTCAGGTGATGCGTAACATCACAGCCTCTCCTTGACAAATGTCAACCCCGCCTTCTCGTGGTGCATCCTGTTCCCACTAAAGGGGTTCTGACGACCGCCAATAGCGGTATAACTATACCATCGGGATCAGAGGAAGTGCTATCCCACACTCACCAATCCGCTTGGCCAGCGTGGTGAGTTATGGCCAAACCCCTCCAAAATGACTCCACAACTTAAATCTTGGCCCCCAGTCTCCGGCAGCTGGAATGTACCTGGCCAAGGCAGCGGCCAGTGCGACATGAAGGCAGAGGGTGCTAAGAATCCCCGGAGGACCGGATGGATAGGCTGCCATCTGATGCTGACCTTGGCTATGTATAATGGACGTTTCCTATCTTCTGATTCAAGGCATCTTGAATTGGAAGAGGAACTACAAGGGATCAAGTGGGACATCGTCGGGCTAAGTGAGGTAAGGAGAAAAGGAGAAGATCTCATTGAACTGAAAAGTGGACATCTCTTCTACTATCGCGGGGCAGATACTGGCAGAACTAGTGGTGTTGGATTTATAATAAACAAGAAACTGAAGGATAAAGTTGTAGAAGTTGAAAGTTCCTCTGACAGAGCTGCACAATTCGTTATCCAACTCTCAAGAAGATACCAGGCTCAGATTATTCAAACTTATGCACCCACCACAAGTCATCCTGAAGAAAAAATTGAAGAATTTTATGAGGAAATTTGTCATCTAAATAATAAAGGTAAGCAGCACTTGAAAATAATTATGGGAGATTTCAATGCGAAAATAGGGCAACGGCAACAGAATGAAACTTCAGTAGGTAAATTCGGTCACGGCAACAGAAACCAGCGTGGAAATACTCTCGTTGAGTTTGCAGAGGCAGAAGGGTTTTTCATCTTGAACTCCTTTTTCAAGAAAAAGCCACACAGGAAATGGACATGGATACATCCAAATGGGATGACAAATGAAATTGATTTTATTATGTGTAACAAAAAATTCGTCATAGAAGACTGCAGTGTGCTAAACAAGTTCAACACAGGTAGTGACCATAGATTGGTGAGATGTAAGATGCACCTCAACACTAAACTCGAACGTGGCAAGCTCTTAAGACAAACAAAATGTATTGACATAACCAACCTTAAAAAACACCATAATACCTTCAAGTTGGAAATGAAGAACAGATTCTCTGCTTTAGAAGGCCTAACATCGGAAGAAGTGGATATTTCTGAAGTTAACAGGAAAGTAACCAAAGATCTTATGGGAACAGCAACAAAATTAGCTGGGTCTAAGAACAAGTTACATGTGAACAAATTATCAGCAAAAACCAAAATGTTGATGCAAAAAAGAAGAGAAATGAAGACAACTAAAGAAGATGTGACTTCCAAAGTGGAATATATAGAGCTATGCAAGACAGTACGAAAAAGTTTCACTGAAGACGTAAGGAAATTCAACTGTGAACTAGTGAGGAAAGCATTTGAAAACAACCAAAGCCTAAAGATAGCAAGGGGACATCTCAGTAAGGGAAGAAAACAAATTATGGCGCTGAGAAAAGAAGATGGTTCTGTAACAAGAAATAGAGGCGAAATTTTGACAAGAGTGAACGATTTCTACTCCAGATTATATGAAAGGGATGATACATGTACTTCAGACATCATGAAAGGTATCAGTACAAGAGTTCTTCCAGTCCTCCCAGCAGAAGTTGCACATGCAATCAAGAACATGAAGCGGGAAAAAGCTGCAGGAGAAGATGGAATTACTGCAGACATCATACAAGAAGCAAGTGGAGAAATCGAAACAGTACTTGCCCAAATTTTCACTTGATGCCTTAATGAAGGAAAGATTCCTGAGGATTGGAACAACGCTACAATGATCCTGCTACATAAAAAACGTGACATTGAAGATCTCAGGAACTACAGACCTCTCAGCCTCTTATCAGTGGTTTGTAAAATATTCACTAAAGTTCTTTCACACCGCTTGAAGGTAACACTGGACATGGCTCAACCGAGAGAACAAGCTGTATTCAGGAGTGGCTACAGCACAATAGATCATATCCACGTACTGAGAGAACTAATTGAAAGGGCGAGGGAATATGAACTTCCATTGTGCGTGGCTTTTATCGATTATGAAAAAAGCCTTTGATTTGGTGAAACCATCAGCAGTTACAATGGCTCTGAAATCCTGCGGTATTGAAGATGCATACATTAATATTATTAATAACATCTATGAAAATGCAAGTGCAAAGATTAGGCTGTTTGAAAATACAACACACATAAAAACTGGAAAAGGAGTGAGACAAGGTGACACCATATCTCCGAAGCTCTTTAATGCCACATTGGAAAATATCTTTCAATCACTGAACTGGGAAAACAAAGGGATAAAGATTAATGGAGATTATCTAACCCACCTTCGTTTTGCTGAAGACGTAGTCATTTTTGCAACTACCCCATCAGAGCTGCAGAGTATGATCCAGGAACTTGCTGACAAGAGTAAAGAAGTGGGATTAAAAATGAACTTTCAGAAGACAAAAGTGATGTACAATGCTTTTACAAGAAATGAAGATTTATCGATTGATGGAGAAAAGCTGGAGATAACAGACACGTACGTTTATCTTGGACAGCAGATATCAAGTGAGGGTCACATTGATGAAGAAATAAATCGGCGTAAAAAACTTGCCTGGAGAGCTTTTGGAAGAAACAGCATAATTTTCAAGAGCAATATGCCATTATGTCTTAAAAGGAAAGTGTTTGATCAATGCATCCTTCCAGTGCTTACGTATGGTGCAGAGACGTGGACCTTAACTAAAAGAGACATACAAAGGCAGCAGACAACTCATAGTAGCATGGAGAGGTGCATGCTTGGTGTAACCAGGAGAGATAAGAAGAGGAACTCGTGGATCCGAAAAATGACGAGAGTGGAAGACATCATGATCAGAAATAAATCCCTGAAATGGCAATGGGCTTGACATACTGCCAGAAGGACAGACCATTGATGGACAGCTGAAATTTTAGATTAGATTCCAAGGGACAGGAAAAGACCCAGAAGAAGACCACATGGGAGATGGGTGGATGAAATTCGAAAGTATGCGGGAGTGACATGGAGGAGACTGGCACAAGACAGACCGTTGTAGAGGAAACTTGGGGAGACCTTCGTCCAGCAGTGGATTGATAATGGTTGAAAATGATGATGATGATGAAGTAAACATAACATGGGAAATTGTGAAAAATCTGTGTTTGACAGAGAAAAACGAATGTGATTTTCGTGATCAGCATACCTGAATTACTATAAAACACTTGAAATTTTGCAAACCCCAGAATCGTGTAGGGCTGTAGTATCATCTGAAACATTAAAAGCAGGAAATTTTTTGTAATTTCCTTACGACATAAGCTCTTTTTATTTGCATAGAATATATTCAAAGGCCAAATACAACTTATTTTACATCGAAAAGAAAAAAAAATGATTGTATTGAACTCCGCTATTCATATCACGAAGGATGCACACACACACACACACACACACACACACAAATGCTGTTAGGGAGGAGGTGAAAATTAATCCAAGAGGGAGGGGCTTATAATCCCTTTGATTTGCTTTTTGGTACATACGTATAAAATTTTTATGCATCTTCTTACGTGATGTGTCTTCCAAGCAATCAAGATCTCGGATCTCTTCACTGTGCATCGATGTATACTGCTACCTAAATTGCTTATTGCTCCGTGATGGAGTTGAGTTAGCTATAAAATATGCGTAGGTTGACGAACAAATAAAGTTACAAGACCTATATTTCAAACCTGTGCATTTAATGCTTTGAATAGGATAAACAAAGTAAAATGCCGATTCATAAATGTTTTTTCAACACTGTATCAAAAAAATTCTGTATCTCCTAGAGACTCCCTGTTGACGCAGTGACCTTAGCGTTGATTTCTGACCATTCATCGGTGATGGGTATGAGTTCGAATTTTGGTTAGGCATGGGTGTTGTGTTTGTCACAGGAGGCAGTTCAACTTATGTCCCATCGAGTTGGTCACGATGGTCGTTGAACGCCCGAATAATAAAAAGAAAGATGTTCTAGGTACGTACATTATGAGCTTGATTACTCCCTTCGACGGAATTTTTTATTCCTGTTGGTGTTGCTTTAACAGCAATTTTCATTCATTCTTCTTCATTTATATCTTTTTTCTTTCTTATTCTTCATTCTTCTCCTTGCTCTTCGTGTAGACTTCTGTTGAGAAGCTGCTTGACCGCCCACTGCTACTGTCACCAATTACAATATCCTTATTATTGGCAAAGATTCGACCCGATTGAGTAACATGCTGATGCATGCACTTCAATAAGCTGTTGACCAATATCAGTCGGCAAAAATTTCATTGCACACAAAAATCGAATTACACCTCCGAACTCTTCGCAAGACCAATTTTCCACAGTAATCGCCATTTTGAACTGCCAGTACACAGTTGTAATGTGCGAATGCTTCTTCAGGCTGCGCAGGTGTTGCCATTCGGGTGCATTACGGCCTATACTCACGGATATTGCATTGCTTAGATGTGAACTTGTGTAGTGATTATTCTTTTAACTTCATTTTTGATTAACCCACGAAAAAAAAACCCGATTATTATTATTATACACACATATTATTAAACTAAAAAATGCAGGCTTTTTTATGAATAAAGCAATAGTGAAATGAAAAGCGCTTAGTGAAACTAAAATAATTGCTTCAACTTGTTTGTCTCAGATGCTTATTACAAGTTAACGGATCCAGCAAGTACAGATCATGGTATGATCTAAGTTGTGAACCATTTGATTTCTGACAATTCGAAATCACTTAGCTTTTTTTTAATGGGACAGGCAACGAAAACCCCTTGCACAGATTTAGTGCCAGTTTATTGACAAATTAGGATCAAAAGAAAAGAGAGTAATGATAATGACCTCCAGCAAATTGAAGACTCATAAAAACACGTTTATTTGAACAGATTTGTCGCCATGAATCAATTTTGAAAAAAAAAATGCATTAATGCCTTGCATATTCAGTTTCTGATCAATCTGCTACACATGAGATTACGACGTTAGCATTGCTCGTCACTCAGACACCACGGATGGGCGTCGAAAGATAGTATTCAGGAAATGGCCGGATTCAGGGATTAGGGAAGACCATAATTTTGTTTAAATGGTGTTGTTATGAATTTCGGAAAATACGGCTTCTTTCAAAATTGCTCAGGGTCATGCTCAGCTCTACCCCCTCCCCTTTCCCCACGAAGCTGATGAAAATATATTTGTAAGGTATGAAATTAGAACTGTATAACCGTATAGTGGGTGCATTTATATTTTTGTAACTCTTTCAGGAACATACCGCTTCGCTTCATTATGTCGTTTGGAAGTACCAGAAAACGTTATGCACATATCACGTGTAGCACAGACTACTAATGTTAACAAATGATTCACCAAATCTTCATTAAAAAGGAAACTTTATTGAAAAGTGCGTACATCCAAACGTTATGGAGACTGATCACCTGATCTTACTGAGAATGATATGTGAAGGTGAGCCATAAAGGGAATTCAGGAAGAAACGGGAGTTTGGTTACTGCGATTTTAAAATCCTCCAGACCCCGAAAAACAAAGAGTGGAGGAAATCGTTCAATATGACCATCTATTAAGTAATTAATCTACAGTACACAGTAGCATCACATACGGTACACCCAAGCCTTTACCCCGTAACACCAGAACACTGTCCCTGCTCCTTTAACTGGTGCCATTTTGAAATGATTAATCGCGAGGGTGTTTTCAGAGTTCAGCCAGACTACCAAAATAAACTAATCACTATCTTACCTGACATCGCTGCTATCCAGAGGATGGCACTAGTGCTGCCCGCCCTCGGCAAGTGGAATTGCGTTTTCGCGAGGAGAGAAGACTTTATGAACTTTATTCATATTTCGAATCTGACTCTGCTCTGAAAATGAAAAATAAATTCAATGGTGGATTAGAAATGTTCTGATATACAAAATCTAATTTGAGAAGGAAGGAATGTGTTAACAACGAAATAAGAGGAGAATTTGGAGTGAGATCATGCAAGTCATATAACGGAGTAAAAAAGCAAGATCCGCAAAAGCGACCCTGCCTAGATATGGGACTAAGAATACTGCAGAAGAAGAAAAATGAGAAAAGTTGAAGATAAAAAAAAAAGTCAAAGATTGTGTGGTTGCCCTTCATGGGAGCCCCGAGCAATTGTCCAGACTGCCAGAACCTGTATCTGATACTGTGTTCATAGCGTAACAAGAGAGTACCATCGGTATCAGTAACGCTGTTACATGAATCCGCGTTTAGTTTTCTGTTGGGTTGTTGTAATATTTAAACCCACTGTAATACGGCTGTAGCTTAGTCGTTAAAAAATAGTAGGGTTACCAGTAGAGATTGTGTGATTCCATTGTCATAACGAAACCAGCAGTTTTTCAGTTTCTAAGCATGTCGATCCTCCTTGAATTAAGTTATCATCGACCCCCAGAATAATTCTTCACGTAAAAATTACCACCGGAATACGAAAAATGAGGTAGAGTTCCCTTCTGCCTCACAGTTAGAATTTCTAGAACTTGGAAAATTTATTCGTGCTGGAGGAGCTTATTACATTGCTTTGTCACTGTATCTTTTGCACTTAAAGCAAATGTGACATTGAGAGGTCTTTAAATTTTTCCTGACTTTTTTCATTTTGTTTTTATTGAAGGTTTAACGACCACCGCGAGCAACTCAACTAGCTATAAGCAGTTGCTCGTCCCTAATTTAGGGCCACTGGTTTCAGGAGAGAGCCAGTGCTGTAAGATAAGCACAATATCCATGCCTCACCGGGATTCGAACCCGGACTCTTTCTCAGACGAATCTAGCACTTAGACCACTGTACCACCGGGACGGCCTCCTGATTTTCTTATACATTTACTCACAAATGCAAGAGAAACCCAGTAAATAAAGAATTAGGGCTACATAGGGCGACATTTCAAGGAAAAGTAGCCTCTTTATATCCTAATCTTGATCGCTGAGATTTTATTTGATAATTCTGTGTAGAACCTAGATTGGCCCTTATCGATCCATAGATATTTATCCATCTCCCTGAACAGAGGTACATATCAACCACTAAATTTCGCAGGATGACGGCCTGTGTCATAGTATTTCCTTGCCAGCTTGGACTAACAAAAAAAAAACAAAAAAAACTGGTGAGTATTCAATTGTAGGAAACAAATAAGAAACCAAATTGTGTGATTGCTATAGGTGTTTTCTTCCCTTGTGCATCTTCCATTTTTCTGCCCTTACCATGAAATTATGCACTTTCTCATTTCATGTAGTATCCGATGCGTGCAAAGATGCTATATTTTGAAACAAATAATAATAATAATAATAATTAAAGTATCAAAGCTTACCCCTCACATAAACAAAGAGTGACATCTCATCATACTCTGATGTCTTCTCATCCAAGGAATTGTTCGCCTGGCAAGTATATAGGCCTTTGTCCGATATATCCAAAGATATGATGGTCAAATTAGAACGCCTTGGGCCATCACTGTATATTCGAATTCTGGGGTTCACTTTCATGACCTCTTCAGCAAGTTCGTTTCCTGTAAAAAAAAAAAAAACTATATATATACGAGGGAATGCTGATAAGTTCTTGGCCTCACCAAGAAGGAAATGGGCTTGAGCCATGAAACTTATAGACTATTCCACATATTCACCCCGAAGTTCAACACACTTGGCACTGCGTTTCTGGAGTTTCGTTAACCCTTCCAAAAAAAAAAAATCTGAAGTCTGATCACTCAAGTACTGCTCTGCTGCTGATATCATCTTCGAATCATTCTAAAAATGCTTCCCTTTCAAACCTTTTTTAAGGTTTGGGAACAGGAAATAGTCCTATGGAGCAAGGTCTGGTCAGTAGGGTGGATGGTTTGTGCACTTAAACCCCAGATACCTTAAAACATCTGTTGTCTTGCCAGCCTTGTGAGCCGGCGAATTGTCCTGCAAAAAGAGAATACCTCTCCTCAGTTTTCCTCGCCTTTTCTTCTTCAACGCCTCCTTTAATCGGCACAGCAAGTTGGATTAGTATTCAACACTTGGCCCTTCGGGGGATAGTTTGGCCCTTCCCAAAAAACCGTTGCCATGACCTTTCCTGCAGACCTTTGAGTCTTGAATTTCTTTGGACGTGGAAAACTCGAGTGCCGCCAATGCAGGGGCTGTTGTTTCTTCTCTGAATCGCAGTGATGTAACCACGTATCACCAACAGTGACAAGTCGCTGCACAAAATTACCACCAGATCGCTCAAAATGCTGCAAAACCGATTTGGAAGTGCCAGCTCTTTCGTTTCTCATCGGCGTTCGAACATTTGGGCACCCACTTCGCTGACACCTTCTGCATATCCAAGTGCTCATGAATTATGAAACCAACACGTTCCGTGAATATCTCCAATGTCTCAGATATTGTTTTAGCCGAGATTCACCGATCCGAAAAAAACAAGTCATGAACGCGATCAACAATTTCGGGTGTTGTCACTGTTGAAGGCCTCCCAGATCTTGCTGCATTATCGGTCTTAAAGTCTCCACGCTGAAATTTGTGCACACCCCTTCTTCACAGTGGAATACGAAGGGCACTTGTCATTTAATGTTTGAGTCATACACTCATAGATTTCTTTTGCAGTTTCCTTCTCAGGAACAGAAATGTCATGACTGCCCGGAGTTCCACATTAGAAACTTCAACACTTTGCATGGACATGATTCAGTTCAGGACGTCAAACAACTGCAAAAAAAAAAAAAAAAAAAAAAAGAGCTATTAGTCTGAAAATTGTCACTTTACAATACAAAAAAACAACTCTTTTGAGCTGCAGTGACAAAGTAATGTTACAATCACAGGAAGTAGGTTAGGCCGAGAACGTTTCAGCATCCCCTCGTACATGCAGGGTGTATAGAAAAGTCCTTACACAGGAAAATAACTTTTGAACACAAAATGTTAAAGTTGTGGAAGTAGTGTGTACATATAGTAAAGTGACTATGTTCTATCAGATGAGACCGATTGCAGCACCCCTAGAGGCGAATTTTGGAAGTTAACGATCCTATCGCGAGAACCAAGAGAGATAGCGAAAAAAGTCAATAGCAAACGTGTAGAGCGTCACCGATTTAGTATGAAATGACGCCCTACATTCACCAAAAACTCCAATAGAAGTCCGGAAATGCAGATCTCTCGGTATCCGATCACCGGCATAAATACGTCACTCATCGCCAGAAGTGTGACATTATAAGGTGATGCAAATTTACTAATAAAACTAATTCATGTACGTGTCAGCAAGGTTCAATTTATTATGTACTGTACGGTAAAGTTGTAGAAAATTCATACAGCAGTAGAACATTATGAAGAAGAAAAACATAAAATAATGTTCTAGAAATAAAAAATGTCAGTACTAATACTTAAGCATTCGCGATGTGTCCACCATCGACAGCATTACACATCTGTATTCGAGCTAGAACTTCTTGTTGGACGTTCTGCAACATTTCAGCATGCTTAGATAATACGGGGTTGTAGATCGTTAATATCGCGGGATGACAAGCTGAGCACGTGGTCCTTCACGTAACCCCACAAGAAGAAGTCCAATGGGGTTAGGTCAGGTGACCTCGGTGGCCACTCCACATTACCTCCATAACCGATGCTCCTGTGCTCGAACGTGTCCGACAAAAACTTCGCACTGACGACAGCTTATGTGGTGCGGCGCCGTCATGCTGAAACCACACAGAACGCAGATGGATTAACGGCAAGTCATCTAGGAAATCAGGTACTGTTGTTCGCAATAGCTCCAGGTATCTTATGCCCGTTAAGGTTCTATCGTAGGACACAGGTACTATGAGGCGAGTGTTCCAAATCCCGCACCAGACATTGAGGGACCACTGCACCTGATGACGAACTTCTTGTTGCCATGATGTGTTTTCAAGTGCCAAATAGTGCGAATTGTGTCAATTTAAGTCCCCACTGCGATCGAATTTCGCCTCGTCCGTCCACAAAATGTTAGTCAAAAAATCCGGCTGTTCATCCAGTGTGTTCATCACGAAGTTGCACCAGTCGTAACGTCTCTGATAATCTCCTGGCAGCAACCCTTGCGTTAGTGTTGCACTGTACGGGTGAGCTCGGAATTCACGCAAAATTTACCATACACGACCAAATGTAAGGCCACACGTCGCATTGATGTCTCTCATACTGCAGTGCGGGTGGACTAGCGCATCGGCCAGGACGCCCACTTGCTGCACGTGCACACCTGCAAGTGTCGGCCTACCTAAACGGGAACGACTTGTAATGCTCCCGGTTTCTCTCAGCCGGCGAACGACATTGATAATAGTAGTCGCAGTAGGATGAGAATGATTAGGGAAACGTAATGCATATTGGCGTGCTGCCTCTCTTGCCCGACCACTGCATTCCCCGTACAACATAACCATCTCGCAGTACTCCTCGTTGGAATAACTAGCCATGTGTAGACTCGAAGATCCAGTCCACGCAATGTCTGACAAACCTTCTCTGACAGCCAATTTATGCTTCCCGATGAGGTATGACGTACTGTTGCCATTTGCATACTTTCATCCATCCTTCGCTGTTTTGCAGGCAAAATTCGTTTACAGATTTTACGCTTTGCGATGTCATTCGTGACGTATTTATGCCGGTGATCGGATACCGAGAGATCTGCATTTCCGGACTTCTATTGGAGTTTTTGGTTAATGTAGAGCGTCATTTCATACTAAATCAGTGACGCTCTACACGCTTGCTATTGACTTTTTTCGCCATCTCTCTTGGTTCTCGCGATAGGATAGCTAACTTCCAAAATTCGCCTCTAGGGGTGCTGTAATCGGTCTCATCTGATAGAACATAGTCACTTTACTATATGTACACACTACTTCCACAACTTTGGCATTTTGCGTTCAAAAGTTATTTCCCTGTTTAAGGACTTTCCTACACACCCTGTATATATACACACATCGTCAAAAAAATAGTTGCAACCAGAAGGACGTGCCGGATTGCAATGCTATTCGGGAGAAAGGTAAAGGTTACCAGGGACAATAAATGATTAAACATTGAGACTGATATGGGCACTATTTATTGAGCTACAAGCCAGTAAGCAGTGTCTCTCAGTATGGCGTCGGGCTGCCATATTTGCTCACACAGCATGCCAGACGTCTCGGCATGGTGTTGTACAGGTTCCTAATGGTGTCCTGCGATAAGCCATACCATGCAGCTTGAATCTTCTCACGCAGTTCCTGCAGAATGCGCGGTAGGGGTGGAGTGTGGTTAGCGCATCCAATAGCATCCCACACATTTTCAGTCGGGGATAGGTCGGGCGATGCGGCTGGCCATAGCAGAGTGTCAGTGCCTTGAAGGCAAGCTCTCGAGACAGCAGGAGTATGCGAACGAGCGTTGTCCTGTTGGAAAATCGCACCGGAGTGAGCGTTCGGAAAAGGTAGGGCCACTGGTTGTAAGACCTCATCAACGTAACGTTGGGCTGTCAAAGTGCCTGTAATGAACACTAAAGGTGATCTGGAATCGTAGGCAATTGCACCCCACACCATGACACCAGGCCTTCTGGAAGTGCGACGCTCGACAACAAACCGTTCATCATGACGCTGACCACGGTGCTTCCACACACGGATTCGTTGGTCGTCTCCTCCAAGACAAGAGCGGGACTTGTCACTAAAGATCACCAGCTGCCATTCTGAGTGGCTTCATGACAGTCTGGCACGACACCATTGCATTCTTTGGCGACGATGCAATGGCGTTAAGAGCAGTCGTCATAGCGGTCTGCGTGCGCATAGTCCCACGTCATGCAACCGTCTGCCAATGGTGCTTGCACTGATCGGACGATGCATGGAGGGCACCACTGCTCGCTGAATATTCGCAATCGTGACTGTTGGATCACTCCGCGCATGTCGGACAACCCGTCGGGCCTCTCTTTCCGTGTTTCGTCTAGGTCGCCCAGACCCTTCCTGTCGGGGCTGCGTGCCTTGTTCTATGCACTGTCGCCAACAGCGTGTTATGGCGACACCCACACCACCGGAAAGGCGCTCAATACGGCGATAATACCACCCCGCTTCTCGGAGCCCGGCGATGCGGCCCCTCTCGAAATCCACCAACTGCTCGAATTGCTTCCGAACTGTTCTCTGAGGCATACGTCACTTGCAAAGGGTGCAACCAACACAACAGCATGAGTCAGAATGGCAAGCGCGCGCATCGGGACAACCTTATACAGCCTTTCAGGCACAGCGTTAAGAACCCTACTTGCTTGCGTTACATGCGCGGCCGAGCGTGATACTTGAATCATTTGCATGTCTCAAGATGTCAAACCTTCCCACCAAGTTTCATTCCTGTCGGTTGCTTCCTTCTGGGTGGATCTATTTTTTTGATGATGAGTGTATATAACATCATTGTCAACCATTATCAGTCCACTCCTGGATAAAGGCCTCCCCAAGTTTCTTTCAGAACGGTCTGTCTTGAGCCAGTGTCCTCCATGTCACTCCCACATGCTTTCGAATTATGTCCACAAATCTCCCACGTGGTCTTCTTTTGGGACTTTTCCTGTCCCATGGAATCCATTCTAGAATTTAGGTTGTCTATCGGTGGTCCGTTCTTCTGGCAATATGACCATCTTATTGCCAGTTCAGGGATTTTACTCTGATCATGATATCTTCCACTCTTGTCATTTTCCGTGTTCATGAGTTCCTCTTCTTATCTCTCCTGGTTACACCAAGAAAACATCTCTCCATGCTGCTTTCAGTTGTCTGCAGTGTTTGTATACTTTTTTTAGTTAAGGTCCACGTCTCTGCTCCGTACGTAAGCACTGGAAGGATGCATTGATTAAACATTCTCCTTTTGAGACATAATGGCATATTGTTGTTAAGAAATCGTACTGTTTCTTCCAAAAGCTCTCCAATCAAGTTTTATACGTCGATTAATTTCTTCATCAATGTGACCATTGCTTCATATCTGCTGTCCAAGGTAAATGTAGGTATCGGTTATCTCCAGCTTTTACCCATCAATCGATAAATCTTCATTTCTTGTAAAAGCATTGTACATCAGTTTTGTCTTCTGAAAGTTCATTTTTAGTCACACTTCAGCAAGTTCCTGGATCATACTCTGTAATTCTGAAGAGGCAGTTGCAAAAATGACTACGTCATCAGAAAAACCATGGTGAGTTAAATAATCTCCATTTATCTTTATCCCTTTGTTTTCCCAGTTCAATGACTGAAAGGCATTTTGCGATGTCTATATACATGTATATATATACATAAATATACAATGTATACGTATATATTGCCCTTAAAAATTGTACTGTTTCTTCCAAAAAGCTCTCCGACGAAGTTTTATACCCCGATTTACTTCTTCATCAATGTAACCCTTCGCTTGATATCTGCTGCCCAAGGTAAATGCTGGAGTTAACCGATACCTACATTTACCTTAAGCATCATATACCCTGGTGTGCAAAAATTAAGGACGAAGAGGAGAAATTAGCATAACAGCGGAACGAGCAGGTAGAACGGACCGAAAAACCACTCAGGAGATAGACTAGGGTCCGGTACGGTAGGGCATGCGCATATATGCAGCATGACGTGAGGGGGGGGAGTGTCGGAAGGGTATAAAGCACACGGGCGGTGTACGCTCAGCAATTCGGTGAAAGCTATTGCACGGTGTACATCGGTTTGAACGACGTCGAGTTTCTGCCACCGTGCGATATGGCCAACAAGCAATCCAGTAGACGACATCTGGATGACTTTACCCGAGGTCGCGTCATTGGGAAGCTGGAAGAAGGTCGAAGTGTGGCCGAGGAGTTCGGGACAGCTCGCAGCATCATTTCACGAGCTTGGAGAGCATTTCAAACGACAGGAACAGCTGTCCGACAGTTTAGCAGTGGTCGTCCAAGAGCAACCACGGTGGCGGACGACCGGTATATTGTCCTACAGGCGAGAAGAGACAGACGGCAGACAGCGGGAGAAATCGCAAGGCACATGCAACTGACAACTGGACGTCCGTTATCGCGTTTTACCGTGCCAGGAGGCTGCACAAAGGTGGTCTATTTGCACGAGGACCAGTACGGTGTGTGCCATTAACGCCTGCTAATCGGAGACGGTGGTTTCTGTGGTGCCAGGAACACAAGAACTGGACACATCAGCAGTGGGGTCGAGTTCTTTTTACGGATGAGAGCCGATTTAGTCTGACGAGCGATTATGGACGTATACACATCTGGAGAGAGCAGGGAACACGCAATCACACCTCCAACATCATCGAAAGGGACCGGTTTGGAGGTGGCGGAGTTCTCGTTTGGGGCGGTATCATGCTTGGTAGACGTACTGACCTCCACATCTTCCAAGGAGGTTCAGTCACTGGTGTCCGCTATGGTACAGAGGTTCTCCTGCCTCACGTGCGTCTGTTTAGAGGTGCTGTGGGTCCTGAGTTCCTCTTCATGGACGACAACGCTACATCTCATCGTACAGTGGCTGTCGCAGAGCTGTTGGAGAGTGAAGATATTCAACGCATGGATTGGCCCGCAAGGTCCCTGGACCTAAATCCAATCGAACACGTGTGGCACCTTCTCAGGAGACGCTTGGCAGCACGTCACCAGCAGCCAGCAACGATTCCGCTGCTGCGATTGGCGCTACAAGAGGAATGGGCCGCGATGCCTCAACAGCTCCTTGAGAACTTCGTCCTCAGCATGGACAGACGTTGTAAATCCTGCAACGCAGTCAGGAGTGATCATATCCCCTACTAAAGACTGAATTTTTCTTGGCAGCCGCCTGTCACATGGACGTTTCTGTCTTCTGTCCAGTTGTGCTTGAAACTACCTTTTCAATAAAGTGCCTATGTATCCTTTGGATTCCTTGTTTGGACGGTTTTGCTCACTGGTCCGATATTTTTACATCTTGGGGATCTTATGGTATGATTTGAGTCGATGTGGAGTACTTCTGCACGGCATTACATTTGAAAAACCGTCTCGTCCTTAATTTTTGCACGCCAGTGTATCAAGCGAGGATCACATTAATGAAGAAGTTAATCGGCGTACAAAAGAAGCAGTACAGTTTTTAAGAGCAACATGCCATTGTTTCTTAAAAGAAGAGTGTTTAATTAATGCATCCTTCCAGTGCTTACGTACGGAGCAGAGACGTGGACTTTAACTAAGAAAGACATACAAACACTGCAGACAACTGAAATCATAATCCTTTATTATGCTAATGAGCAAAAATATACATAAAGCATTGGCAGCTTAAAAGATTAAATAAACGGTAGTGCATGAAGACATGAAAAGATAAAATCTTGATTAATATAAGCTGAGGAATTAAGTCCGTTAAAGTATTAATCTGCCACTTAAGATAAAGATAAACATTTTGCGCAGCTATGAACGAATGGTTTTCTTAACACGTGTTAGGAGCGCGAAAGTAGGTCAAGCACTCAGGCCACTTAAACAAAAAGAAGAAACCATCGAGTGCTGTAAAGTCATCCATACACACCTGCAAACCGTGAGAGAAGTAGAACACAGGAAATTCTCATTGTAAGACTGTTGTGATGAGAATCTAGCAGTTCTGACATTTTTACAAGCAATAACTTATTTCCATTGTACAATAGCAATAATATACGTGAATAAGCTAACTTAAATGAAAGGAAACAGATATTAAAACACAAGTGCTGTGTTTAAACGTCGCAAAAAAAAGTCAGTTGATATAAAAAAAAACATAATGTGAAACTTGATGAAAAAATGAAAAAAAACTTTTTCAAAACGGTTGCTTTAGAAGTCATATTTTATTCAGAACAAACATATTGCTACGCCCCGGGGCGCCATACTATCAAATAAAAATAGCTTTAAGAATTTAGATGTCAGGCAATGGTTGACGACCCGGAGGTAGACATTATATAGAATTTTGAATAAATATTTGTCAGCCCTTTTATCGCCGAAACCTTATGTACTGGTAAAAAGAATTTAGCCTGAAATTAAACCAATCAAATCCAAGAATTCTGACACTCAAATTATGAATGCGACTTCAGGACTGGCACGAGACAGCAGACATTTAATCAATTTAAATAAAACAGATAATAAGGAAAGCGTCTACACTGAAGAGCAATTGAATTAGGGATACCTGTCTAGTAACATGTAGCACCACCTTTCGTCCTGATGACGGCGGCGATTCGTCTCGGCATAGACTCGACAAGACACCGGAAGCGTTGGGAAGCCATACGGATTCACGACCACTGAACAAGCTCCACAGTTCACGAAGATTTGATGGAGGGGTCAGAGAATCGAACATCTCTCTCGATGGCATCCCAGATGTGCTCGATGGGATTGAGGTCAGGTGACCTAGCTGGCCAAGGAAGCGAGGTCACGTCGGTGGAGTGTTCATCCAACCATTGGGATACAATTCGGGAGCGATGGCACGGTGCATTGTCTTGTTGCAGGATGAGGTCCCTAGTGGGATGTTGAAGACGCACAAACGGGAGTAAATGGTCGTCCAGGATATACCGGTAATGTTAACCTGTGAGGGACGATGTCACACGTACCAGGAGTCCCATTTCAGTCCACGTAAACAGTCCCCAGACGAGAATGCCACCCCCACCAGCTTCAAGAGTATCCTGCTGGCAAGAAGGTTCCATCGCTTCATGTGGTTTGTGCCGTACTCGTATCCTGCCATCCGCATGTACCAACGTGAATCTCGACTCATCAGTCCAGGCAACATTTTTCCACATGTCTGTTCCATTGGCGATGTTCCCGCGCCCATGCTAATCTTTGCACCCTGTGATGTGCGGTCAGCAGCGGTACCCTCGTGGGACGATGACCCCATAGCGAGGAGATGGTTCTGGATGGTGTGGCTTCTTACACGTTTTTGTGCACCAGTGTTAAATTGCCGAGTGATTTCTTGCACTGTGGCCCGTCTATCCTCTGTTACAATGCGAGCTAGCCGACGATTACCCCGCTCATCCACACGCTGTTTTCCACTGCAGTTGGCCCTTGCAGGGATGGTTTTACCGGATTCGATGTACTCACGATGCACCCGTGACATAGTGGCTCGTGAAAATCCTAGTGCCTGCACGACTTTCGAGATGGAGTGACCCATTCGTCGGGCTTCGACTATTTGCCCCCGATCAAATGCGCTTAGATCCATCGTCTTACCCATACTGCGCCCGACTGTTACTGATTCCCGTCGCATCACTCCTTATATTGTCGGATCGCTGCATACGTCATGTCGTTTCCGTTTACAGGGCCGCCCACAGCGCCACATTTGCATAACGTCAGCTGTCTCTAATTCAATTGCTCTTCAGTGTATATTCAGAGGATGGTGAAAGAGGGGCGTCAAATATACTCGCCCCTTTCGGGTTAGCTCTGAGGCTGAATTTATCATTAAAGTTTAAGGATTATTCGTTGGCATGATTATACAATGTTCATCTTTAAACAGTTCTCAGCCGACGAAAGTTTATTGGCTGACCGGAGCCAATTTATTCACAACTGGCATGCATAAATAAATAGTACTTACGGATATGCAGCTGTTCCTTGGATATCCGTGTTTGGTGCACTCACTTGTGTTTGATGCACTCACTAATATTTGATGTACTCGGTTATTTTGGTTTTGGAAGCGCTCCTGTGTGACGACAAGCCTATTTCAGAGCGCGCACTATGACCAATGGAGAGGGCAGTCGAGCCCGTCTCCTACTTACTCTCGTGCAAGGCATTCATCTGTATTAAGCCAGGTACGCATCTATGCGCACTAACGTCGAGGTCGAACGAGGCCGCTGACTTGATAGCGGGATCCGTCCGTCCGTTCTTCCCAGCTGATCCGTCCGTCTGTCCCAATGCGATTCGCCTTACATCACCGGTCGTGCCCCTCAGTCACTCGGGAATGCAATTACATCACTTCGTGTAACCTCCGTGATGCTGCTGGCTTTTTCTGTAGAAACTTACGTGCAATCTAGCACCAGGAAAAGAGGCGTCTTACCCTCTCCTCTTTCCTCGCGGTAACGTCAACCGCCCGGCCGCTCTTTGCTTAGCTGGCCGACTTCTTCGGACAGAAGCTTTTTTCCGCCGCTAACCCTGAGCTGGATCAATCCAGATCCGGCTCCGTGAGTCTAGCTTCCTTCTCGGCTTTGAACCAGACTAATCTTTTTCGCTCGTTCACATTTCGGCAACAAAATCCTTGCTCTGTCGTTAGGGGTATGTTTTAACTTTTCTGTCAGTCTTATTGCTTCCTAAAAGCAGTCGGCACGATGAAGAGGTAAGAAATGCATGTCTCTGCATTCGGAATGTGTGGTGGGTCCGCTCACCGATAAGTACGGAAACACATAACTTAACTAACTTTTATTTGTCATGCCAAGGTTCGGATTAGCAAACGCCATAAGTTTTTTGATCTGGTGACACTCTAACGGTTCCTCCAACCATCCCACCATCTCACTTACACGGCCATGCAACGTGACCGACACGCGCTTAGGGGCGACGCATCGCGTTCCACACACCAGGAGACCCAGGCTTCAGATTTCTCCCTTCCAAGAAAAGGGACTCTTGTCTCTTCTCTTCTTTCGCAATGCGGGAAACCACCAGCTGTTAATTTTTCACACAATAATTAACGTTGTACCCGCCTCTTGCAAAACCAGCTAATCGAATTAATTACCGCACCCCAAAGTCGTAACAATATTAAACGAGGCATTACGTAATGATGAAAAGTACTGAAGGTACGAAGTTCTAGTTTCTAAGACGGATACGATTGCGGTGAACAGACATCCAACCAGTAGAAGTCTTCCACGTGTAATGAAAATTCGAAAGTTGAGCAGTTTTATGTGTCATTGTAAGTTCGAGTTGTAATCTGGATATGAGCTGAATGCGGAATTAAAGAAGTAGTTTTCTTGCGGTACGAAGTGGTAGAGGTGAAATACCTTTGACATGATTAAGAAAGAAATTATAAATTGCAAATTTGGTGAGAATAAAGAAAAAGGCGCATAATGGGCTTCGGCATGTAATTATAGGGTCATGGGCAGGTAGAAACATGTAGTCACGAAGATTGTGTGCTTTAGTACAGACGGATGAAGTGATGCTAAACATGAAATTGAAGAGTGGCGAGAGTAGCGAACACTGAGAGTAGAAATGAATGGTTGAGCCAGTGTTATTGCAGTATGAACAATAACCTGATGTTAAAATTTGTAGTTGGTGAAGTCGTAAAGGTGAAAGAAGACGATTATGAAGAAAAAGCCATTGGCGGTCGATATCTTTGGGTGATGAAAGCAGTGGCGTACCAGAAAAATTCGACCCCCCTGCAAAAATATTTTTGGGGCCCTTTTGCGAATATCCATTAGCTTTCAATTACTCAAAATTTTAACTTCCATATTATTAATTAGGCTTTACGGGTGTTTTAATAAATCAAATTCTTTGGAACCTACCAGTATTTTTCGTAAAATCAAAATTATTCCACTTTATTGCGTGAACCACAAATGTGTACGTTGTAATTAAAATGATTGCCCTGGTTTTATACCGATACAAATTACAACAAAATACTTACATTAAAGTTGATCATAGCATGCAAACTTATTATTTTAAAGAACTAAATCCTGCTTTTTGAAATGCCCCACTATTGCACACACACAAAAATGCACTTGCCGTGTGACAGTGTCTAATGTCTTTTCCGATTTATACGAAATGTCATAACATAAGTAAACAAATAACTAAGTAACGATTAAGAACTGTAGCACAAATAACATAAAACTACTTAAATTATTTACTCTGGACTATAAAAAACACACTTAACATAATGCCACAATGTTTTGCACATAGTAAAAAAATCTTTTGACTCTGTTATAAAAAAAGAATGATACAGGTCTCTGATTTTTCGCTCCCGCGAAGAACACCTTTCAGTTCATTCTATTCGGCGGATGCATAGTTATGCGCAAACAACTGTAATACATAACACCTTATGCACATTGGTATAAAAATTTCGCTCATTGAACTGATGTATATATTTTTCACATTTTCTTGTTAACATACCTGCACAGAAACTATTGCAAATGCTGTGAACTTGAGGCCCCTTGTAACAGCAAGACCTATTACAAGGGGCCTCAAGTTGTTTTGAATAGCTGCTTTCCCGTCATCCAGTTTTTATGAACTAAAGCAACGAAAATGATTTCTAAAGATTTTACGTATTTACTGAGAAAAAATGCTTTTCTTCTTAATATTTCATTCCAAGCTGCCTTAATTCTTGACTATTTCTTTAACCAGTTCCATACGATGTTTCCGCAAAAATTTTTGTAAAATCTTTTTGCTCAGGCTAGAGGCCCCTTTTAACCATGAGCCCCCCCCCGCCGGCACTGCGGGGGTTGCGGGGTCTATCAGTACGCTGGATGAAAGTGGGTTACATGCGGCTTTCCAAGCACGTTGAAATGAAAGCCCAGGTAAGTCAAAAATTGGAGCAGGTTGAATATCTAACCTCAGAATGAAGGGGTAAAGATCTTTTGAAGTGAGGCAAGAAACGCTGATGACTGTTTGATTGATTTGTAAATAGAAAGGAAGAGGTAAAATAAAAATACCAACGTTACCACAATCAAAGGTTTATTAGTATATTGACTATAGTTTTGCAGAGCTATTGGCTCGACATCGTCGGGACGAATGGAGCGTAAACATTCAAATAATTGTGACATCATCAGAGTTCTGACGGTCATGGTTTTTGGCGAGTTGTTTCCACGCGCTTGAAAAAAATGGAGTCGACGTCATGTCGTTGACAAGCTGCGAAGTTCCGGTATATATGTGGAAAGCTTGATAGTCGAATCAGGTTTATCAATGAGCGTAGCGTTTTCAAACAAAAATTTGTGGTTATTTTCGTGACAATGTTGGGCTATAGACTACTTTTTTAGTTCGCAGTTCCGTATGTAGGTCTTGTGTTCCTTCACACGGATATTTAAAGCCTTGAGAGTCTGTCCTATATATGAAAGTCCACATTCACAAGGTATCTGATAAAATCCCCATGAATTTATGTCTTCGACGTAGTCTTTTGATCCGTAAAAAATTATCTTGTTTATGGGTTCGAAAATAACTTTGAAATTAAAACTCTTGGGGATTTTTGAAATTCTGAAGCAAATCTGTGGAGCAAATGGGATAACCCGCCAATTCTGTCGTATTGGGTTGTCTATTGGCGTGAGTGAGCAGTCAGGCTTCGGTTTTCTAAATTTTTGGACAGCTTTGTCTATAATTGAATGGGTATATCCTCTGTGTTCAATGCTTTTTCAAGAAATGAAGATTTATCGATTGATGGAGAAAAACTGGAGATAACAGACACGTACGTTTATCTTGGACAGCAGATATCAAGTGAGGGTCACATTGGTCAAGAAATTAATCGGCGTACAAAACTTGCCTGGAGAGTTTTTGGAAGAAACAGCATAATTTTCAAGAGCAATATGCCATTATGTCTTAAAAGAAAAGTGTTTGATCAATGCATCCTTCCAATGCTTACGTATGGTGCAGAGACGTGGACCTTAACTAAAAGAGACATACAAAGGCTGCAGACAACTCAAAGAACCATGGAGAGGTGCATGCTTGGTGTAACCAGGAGAGATAAGAAGAGGAACTCGTGGATCCGAAAAATGACGAGAGTGGAAGACATCATGATCAGAGTTAAATCCCTGAAATGGCAATGGGCTGGACATACTGCCAGAAGGACAGACCATCGATGGACAGCCGAAATTTTAGATTGGATTCCAAGGGACAGGAAAAGACCCAGAAGAAGACCACATGGGAGATGGGTGGATGAAATTCGAAAATATGTGGGAGTGACATGGAGGAGACTGGCACAAGACAGACCGTTGTGGAGGAAACTTGGGGAGACCTTCGTCCAGCAGTGGATTGATAATGGTTGACAATGATGATGATGATGATGATCCTCTGGGTACAGGAATTCGTTTAAGAAAATCAAGCTCTTTCTGCAAGGAATCCTCAGTTGAGCATATATGTATTGCACGATATACGTATGCGTAGAAGGCAGAGACTTTCTGTTTCCATAGATGATTTAATTTTGCATGTGGGGGTAAGGAAACAGCAAATGGTTTTCGATAAACTGTTGTTATAAAGGATCCTTTAGAGCGTGACACAAGAACGTCAGGAAATGGTAAGCAGCCATTATTTTCAATCTCATATGTAAACTATATATGAAGATCAATTGAATTGATAAGTTCAACTAATTTAGGTATTTCCGAATTCATGGCGTTCCAGAGAACAAAGGTATCATCTACATATCGAATCCATAGGTAAAATGTAACCAGCTGAAAGAGTTTGTCCTCAAAGTGACGAATATAGACTTCGCATAAAATAGGCGACAGTGGGCTACCCATTGCAAGGCTTTCTGTCTGTTGGAAAAATCTTCCACGAAAAAAGAAACTGTTTTGTCTATTACAAATTTTCACTAGTCTCAAAATATCTTCTACTTCCGGTTGGCTGAACTGATGTTCAGTGAGACTAGCTTTCAATGATTCGAGGACTCCATTTAGTGGGATACTTGTGAACATGGATTTCACATCGAAGGATAACATGAACTGATCCTTGTATGGATGTCGTTTTAGTCAACTGACAAACTCAATGGAATTTTTTATAAATTTTTTGTTCGAAGAAACCGTTAAGGTGGATAGTTTTGAAGATAGAAACTTGGCCAACTTATGTGTAGCTGAGCCGATATTTCTGACTATGAGACGGAAACGGTTACCAATCTTATGTTCCTTCGGAAGTGCATAAAAACGCGGACAACGGGCATATGAGGGCTGTAGATGACGTTTTGAACTTTGGTCCAGAGTTATGCAACTTGATATCCATTTCCGAACTTCTTTTAATTGTTTCTCCGATGGATCATTTTTTATTTCTTTATAGGGTCCTTCGGAAATAAGGTTTTTCCTTTATCAAGGTCAGTTTTCTCCCGCCGCGACATTTTCACTCAACCTCACAGTGCGATACGATCGCGGTCAGCTGCAGGCTTGTTTTTATACCGTTTACAGTTGTACCGCGCATCTTAACAACGCAGCAGGTCCGTTCATTTACTTTTGATGGGGTGTCCGGTGACTTTTGTCAATACAATGTATATATATATATATATATATATATATATATATATATACTGTATATCATCATCATCAACCATTATTAGTCGGTTTCTGGATGAAGGTTTCCCCATAAACTTTCTGTTTTGAGTGAGCCTCCGCCACGGCACTCCGGCATGCTTTCGAATTTCATCACCTATCATCCGCGCGGTCTTCTAGATATTTTGCCGTCTCTTGGAACCCAGTCTAGTATTAAAGTTGTCCAACGAGGTGAATTCTAACAGACAGACACACACACACACACACACACACATCATTGATTTTTCCGCTAGGCCATGGTTCTTAGTGTACATGAGATGAGCAAGTACACTAAGAAAGAGAGAGAGAGAGAGAGAGAAATTGAGAGTGTTGCCATTGCGTGCACTTGTGCTTCTCTACTTTGTAATAGGTTAGGCATAGCCCATCTGTTAGAACAGTTAGCGATACTGAAGCTATATTCAGTTGATGAATTTTCTTTTTATCTTTTAAGTAAATTCCTTGTAACAGATTTTGTTGTTTAAATAAAAGGAAAAGAAAGAAGGGCCGGAGGAATGAAGTAAAACTAACGTGCTCATGCAATCTCAACGGCTTTCAAGAATTCCAGTTTTAGGTCTCCTGAGGTCCTGTGAAAGCAGAAAGGTAAACACACACAAAAAAAAGAAAAAAGAAAAAGAGAACAAATATTATGGGACTAGAATGCATTTAAAATCTTTTTTATCAATAATAAACGCTTGAGAGATGGCCTCTTATGAAACCAAAAGTACTGTTTGCTCTTTTTCAGGAGTTCGTTCAATGATGAGTTTCCTTTGTATTTGCTAGAAGGGTACTAAATGTGGCTAAAAAGGGATTTATTTTATGTATCATAGGTGAGTACTTTTTCTGAAAATGAATTTAAGATATATAGTATTCTAGATCGCTCCTTATGTATATTCTCTCGGGCAACTAAGCTTTGTGGATTGAATAGTGGAGGGAACAGAGGGTGATAAGAAAAAATGTGTTTGTGCATGGAGGAAATTGCGCGGGGAAAACTGTGTGTGACGACAAAACATGCAAACGTGTTGACCTGTAAAAGCAGCAGTGCGTTGCATGTAAGTCATTAGCACCGTAAGACCGAACGATGAGTACATGGAATTAATTAACCGTTCCAATGACTTCGATGTCATATTGGGAAAACATCATTTCGAAAGACCTCTCTCTCTCTCTGCGGCAGTAGATATTTCTAAAATCACAAGAACTCGCCCAAGTCTTTCCGTTAACTCATATTCATTAATTTCTCAATTTTAACTTCAGTTTCAGGTTACTCATTTGAACTCCTAGTGCAGAATATCTTATCATATGCTAAATTAAATACAAGAGGCAAATGCATGAAAACGAAAAGCAACAATTTTTACCGAGATTTGTTTCAAGCGGAGCATGTGATACACTGACTATTTGATACAGTGTTTTAAGTGGTTGTGACGGTGAACACCCGTTTCCCCTAATCCGTTTACCCTAATTCCCGTTTGCCCTAATCACGTTTACCCCAATGGCGTTTCCCCGAAATCGCTTTTACCCGAATTCCCATTTCCCCTAATTTCGTTTCCCCTAATCTCGTTTCCCCTAAATCTCGTTTCCCCTAATTCACGTTTGCCCTAAACGCGTTTACCCCAATGGCGTTTCCCCGAAATCGCTTTTACCCGAATTCCCATTTCCCCTAATTTCGTTTCCCCTAATCTCGTTTCCCCTAAATCTCCTTTCCCCTAATTCACATTTGCCCTAAACACGTTTACCCCAATGGTGTTTCTCCGAAATCGCTTTTACCCGAATTCCCATTTCCCCTATAGCTTAACATTGTCACGAAAATAACCCCTAAAGACATATGTACGGAACTATGAACTGAAGAAGTCGTCTATAGTTGCAGAACACAGAGGATGCAGCCCTTCCGTTATAGACAAAGCTGTCCAAAAATTTGTGAAACCAAAGCCCGTCTGCACGCTCATGCCTATAGACCTCCCAATACAAAGAATTGGGCAGTTATCCAATTTGCTCCTCAGATTTGCTTCGGAATTTCAAAAATCTTTAAAAGTTTTAATTTCAAAGTTATTTTCAAACACATAAACAAGATGAATTTTTACGGATCAAAAGACTACGTCGAAGACATAAACTCCTGGGGAATTTATCAGATACCTTGTGAACGTGGTCTTTCATATATAGGACAGACCCGCAGGGCTTTAAGTTTCCGTGTGAAGGAACACAAGACCTATGTACGGAACTATGAACTGAAGAAGTCGTCTATATAGTTGCAGAACACAGAGGATGCAGCCCTTCCGTTATAGACAAAGCTGTCCAAAAAGTTATGAAACCAAAGCCCGTCTGCACGCTCATGCCTATAGACCTCCTAATACGAAAGAATTGGGCAGTTATCCCATTCGCTCCTAAGATTTGCTTCTTCGCAGCATATATTTGCTAATATTTGAAAATCCTGCTAGAAGTCATTTTTAAATGTTTTAATATAAACTTCTATCCCTAAATAGCTTGTTTTTCCATCAACACAGTCCAGGAGCCTTTCCTCGAATCATTTTTCCCTTCCCGAGAGTGGTTTTGTGCATGTCATACCCTATTAGAGCTTAATCTTTTCTTCTACTGGTGCCACTTGTCAAAAGAAAAACAACATACCTGAGGCGAAAGGGGAGTCAGAAATACAACTGTTGCCGCATGTCCTTTGAAATCATATGGAATTGGGTGATTGGCAGTTACTAAACCAAATATTCTGAACTTTCACAGACAGTTCGAAATTTGACTGCGGCGTCGTATGCTGTGACGTCATGTGCAAATGAACTATTTCCCCATTAATCATGAGAGTGAAAATGCCGCAGGCAGATATTTTTAACGTATTGTGAACGTACGCTACTCGACATAGAAAATGCCACACCAAGATGGAATGCACAAAATGACACAAAATTAACACAAATGTAAACAAGTAGGAGGAAAGAAGTGATTTAATTTCTGAGGGATTGCATGAATGCTGAATGCAATGGACGAGGAGACAGTATAATGTAGCTTGAGTCAGTAGGTCGTATGAATGCCATGCTGGGCTATATACACTGAATAGCAATTGAATTAGAGACAGCTGGCGTTATGCAAATGTGGCGCTGTGGGCGACCCTGTAAACGGAAACGACATGACGTATGCAGCGATCCGACAATGTAAGGAGTGATGCGACGGGAATCAGTAAGAGTCGGACGCAGTATGGATAAGACGAAGGATCTAAGCGCATTTGATCGTGGGCAAATTGCCGGGGCCCGGCGAATGGGTCACTCCATCTCGGAAGTCGTGCAGGCACTGGGATTTTCATGAGCCACTGTATCACGAGTGCACCGTGAGTACATCGAATCCGGTAAAACCATCCCTGCAAGGGCCAACTGCCGTGGACAACAGCGTGTGGATGACCAGGGTCATCGTCGGCTAGCTCGCATTGTAACAGCGGATAGACGGGCCACAGTGCAAGAAATCACTTGGCAATTTAACGCTGGTGCACAAAAACGTATAAGCAGCCACACCATCCAGAACCATCTCCTCGCTATGGGGTGCAGAAGCCATTGTCCCACGAGGGTACCGCTGCTGACCGCACATCACAGGGTGCAAAGATTAGCATGGGCGCGGGAACAACGCCACTGGACCCTAGACATGTGGAAAAATGTTGCCTGGACTGAGGAGTCGAGATTCACGTTGGTACATGCGGAGGGCAGGATACGAATACGGCGCAAACCACATGAAACAATGGATCCTTCTTGCCAGCAGAGTACTCTTGAAGCTGGTGGGGGTGGCATTCTCGTCTTGGGACTGTTTGCGTGGACTGGAATGGGACCCCTGGTACACGTGTGACATCGTGCCTCACAGGTCAACGTTACCGGGATATCCTGGACGACCATTTACTCCCGTTTGTGCGTCTTCAACATCCCACTGCGGACCTCATCCTGCAACAAGACAAAGCAGCTCCCGAATTGTATCCGAATGGTTGGATGAACACTCCACCAACGTGACCTCGCTTCCTTGGCCAGCTAAGTCGCATGACCTCAGCATATCTGGGATGCCATCGAGAGAGATGACCTCCCTCCATGAAATCTTCGTGAACTGTGGGATCTTATTCAGGGGTCGTGGATCCGTATGGCTTTCCAACGCTTCCGGTGTCTTGTCGAGTCCATGTCGAGACGAATCGCCGCTGTAACCAGGGCGAAAGGTGGTGCTACACGTTACTAGACAGGTATCTCTAATTCCATTGCTCTTCAGTGTACATTAGGAAAGTCGAGGTGGCATCGAGTGGAATACCTCCGGATGGTGTCTTGAGGTAACACTGACCATGTGTCGTTGTCCTGTGTCCACAATACATCTACATTGCGAGGGGGTGGTGAAAAAGCATTACATTAATGTCCCGCACATTCTCTATTGGGGAGAAGTGGGGGTCGCGATGGCCGGAGCAGCACTTGGACACATTTCAGGCATTTTGATAGTGGTCAGGCGGGCGTAAACTTGTTGAAATCGAGCATCAGGGATACTACAGAGATACGACAACAAAACGGGCTGCAGAACCTCATCGATGTATCGTCGTGCTATCATTGGACTCACTATGCGTACCAGCGTGGACGGCTATTGAAACTGATAGCGCCCCAAACCATGACACCAGACTGAGAACCCATTCGATGTTCACGAATGGCAGCAAGATCAGCTCGGTGACCACGTCGTTCACAGATACTCAATCGGTGATCATAGACATTAAGAAAGAAACGAGAATAGTCGCTGAATATGACATGGCTCCATTCGTTCCGTCACGAATGCCTGGTACAGCGCCACCGCTACCTTGCGAGACGACGTGCTGCGGTGAGTGGTAGTCGTCGCAATGGCTGGCCAGAGTGCAAACCAACCTAGTCCGTATCGATATGGGGACGTCCATAGAATGTCATCCACTGTGGATTGTTGGTCTGCTACGGCTTACTGTCGAATGAGGCGATAGAGGCTTTCGGACGTCCCTCTTCCTGCACCAGTTCCACTACAGCGACGCACGTTGCCTTTCTCCAACCCCTGTTACCACACACCGCGGGCAGTTGTTGCATCCTGATGCATTTCCGATGCGATGCGACGCAGGGACCAACTAGCCGTACATATCCCTATGGTGTAGCCTCTGGTGAAGGTGTCCGTGTGATGGTAGGATTCCCGATGACGTCGTCCAGGCATACCTTACAAAAACCGAATTTGACTTGTAGGTCAAGTTGACATCGAAGGACAATGCAGTCTAAAACAGCGCCGTAAAGGCACGTTGAATCAACTTAGCGAGTTCGAGCGAGATTGTACCATAGGTTTGTGCGAAGCATGATGGTCTGCTCGGCGAATTGCAGGGCATCTGGGACTTGATATGCGAATAGTTGACCGCTGCTGGCAGTAATGTACTCTGGAAGTTGTTTGCAGGTATGCAAAGGGGGCAGCCCTTCCTCTGCATACCACTCTCTAGAAGCCACTGGCAAGTCAAATGCACTGGTGCATCGAACGAGATGAGTACCCTGACGAATGGGGAAAAGTTGTCCTCAGCGATGAGACTTGGAAATGGTGTCGTTTGCATGTGGTGACGGACCAGCAGAAGAACCGTCATGTAGTTTGTCATTGAGAGTCACACAGAGTCCACTGCTGGAATCCTGGTGCAGAAATTTATCTTGTAACAACTCGCGGTCATCCCTCATAGTCATCGACGGTAATTGAACTGCTCAGAGGTATGTGGAGACCATTCTCTACCTCTTTTAGAGCATTCCAAACTCTACAGTTAGCCATGATAATCCCAAATCACACACAACACCCGTTTCTCAACAGTGTCTGCAATCCGTTCTTGTGCTACCTTGGTCAGCCAGCTAGCTGTCGACGATTTAGTACATGTAAAAAGTCATGAAACGATGCCTGAGAACAGAACGAACTGACTCCAACACGTAATGTGATAGATATTCACGTATATGTGCAGCAAATCTAGAGATTTTTACTCACTTACAAACCATATTACTCACTTTCAAACCATATTATTACATTCACCTATATGTGCAGCAAATCTAAAACTTTTTGACTCACTTTCTAACCATATTAGCACAGCGAAACCTGTTTAGCAAGGTCATCCACGTTTCTGTGAAAAAATTAGTTTTGACAGGTGACCGCCAAACAGAATGGTTCAAATTGCCAAAATATCTCCTCCCCACTTGAAAATAAAATAAAAAGACTTAACGTTTTTTAATACAGCTCGATGTAAAGTTCTTGTTATTTCTGTCTTCCCTGCAATTTTGTTATTTAGGAATGTTAGTCACTAATTCTCTCACTAAGAGACAGAAGTAAGGCTGAGGGAGAGGAATGCGGTAAGATGTTTGCAACATACGTAGGTTGTTGCAAATCGAGAGCTTCTACCACATGTTCCACCGGAGGAAATGGAAGGTGGAGATGCCGAACCCAATAGCACCACTACTGCGGTTGAGCTTTGAAGCCACTCCCACCCATCTGCTCTTTTCTCTTCTTTGAAGTCAGCGATGCTTTCTTTTGTCATCTGTAGCGGACCGTCTAGCTTGTCCAAACAATACGGCCGCTATGTGAGGTTCGTTGGAATGAGAGAGATGAACTCCTACTTGGGCTTTACACTCTCATTTAGGACAATTAAAAACTGTACATGCGTACTCTAGTTAACAGAAAACCATACCGTTTGCAAACAAAATTCTAAGAACTTGACACACGCCACCCACCCACCCACCCACCATTTACGATCTGTTGAAGCGTGATAACAGAGACAAAGAAAAGGTGTTTCATATTTTTAAAGTCATAACATTTTCGTTATCTTTCTAGAACTTCCAAAAAAAAGATTTTTATATGAGTTTCGCATGTTGGTGACCGCGAAATGCGTGAATATTCTTTTATGCATTTCAAAAATGGCTGCCAGTGGCCGCGTCCCGCAGGTGGCCGCCAAACAGAGGTCTCTTATGCATTGTTTCTATTTGTGATAACATCCTTGTGAGACAAAACGCTCGCTTCGGCAGGTGACCGCGGAATGGGAGTGACCTCCAACACAGGTTTCACTGTACTTGCATTGCCACGAGAAGCGGCTACATCTCGTACTGTTGTTACCGTAACATCCACGCATTTGTGACAATAAACATGCCACAAATGTGTTCATTTGTTACTTGCACTACTACTCGTACTATTTAGCAGCCACCTCGCATAGCACGCCATCTCTGGGTGGGGTAATGTTTTTGATGTAGAGATCACAGGGACCCATAATTTTGTGTTTTCACGTGGAGGAAAATGGAAATAATGAATACCGTTTATAATACATTCTTTTCTCTGTGTTATGTTATATTCCTCTGATCATTTCTCTCTATTATTCCGGAAATGCTAACAAGAACTGAACGACAGACAAATTCAACTGGACCCTAAAAGACAATAGAAGACTGAGAAGCGATTACAAAGGAGCATTCGGTAGATGAAGTTATCACGCATTCTGCAGTAACACATGAAGGTACGCTCTCAGGTAGAAAACAGTTTAATAATAGACTTGGGAAGTCTTTCATACAGCAATGGATCCAATGATTGTTATGCGGTTGATGATGACACACATATTTTAAATGATTATTTTCGGCACAGAAGCACCTTCATTTGATTTCCATGTAGCTTTTCCTTGGAAAACTTGAATTTTGCATTTTGTGGAGCTAGAACCAAACCCGCATCTCCCGATTTCCGTTCGAGCATGCTACCATTACACTACCGAGGACCGTATCTGAGACTAAGCAAATATTGTTTAGCATGGGAATCTCAACTAATTTCAGAATTTTGAGCTAGCATCTGATACCTGCTCGTAGCATTGAGAACTGCTCTAATGCACGATCAGATCCAGATCAGTAATTCCCAGTTTTTCAGATACTGTCATCATAAGTTTCAGAAATCAGTGATCATCTCAAGTAGATGGCAAAGTAAATTTGAAAATTGCATCGCCCTGGAGCGACGCAATTTTCAATTTTACTGAGGAGCAACTACATAGAAAGCAATCAAAACCAAGGTGATTCTGTGACGAAAATAATACTCTTGTATGCTTCGCCATGTATTTAAGGTTATTTATCCCTTATTGATTTCTGAAACAATTCCTAAAATTTGTGATGATAATACATGAAGGAAGATATTTTTCACTTTTCTTCAGCTTTAATGGTATTCACATAAGTACATTATCTTCCAACATGTGTTATGAAATTTCAGCGTGGCTTTTTATGCGTCAGTTTTTAGCGTGAATATTATTCTTTGAGCATTTTTGCACGTTTTCTCAAAGAACTGGGAAAAGACTCCGAGATTTCCAAGTTGCCCTGTCTAAGAGTGACTTTGAGTTATGTATGGGTATTTTTACTTAGTGATATGGCTCTACATGGCTGTGTTTTATTTCAGAGGAAAAACAACGTTAAGACGATGAGTAGTAGCTTACTATTTTTAGCTATGGGCAGGGAGTCTAAAAACTAGCGAATGTGAGTGAAGGAAAATTCTCCAGTTAGCAGGAAAAAGAGGGGGTGGATAAACTCATTGAACATAATTTTACTGAAAAGACTGCGCTCTATCTTCGCATTTCGCTAACACAAGCCATCGATCTGAGATTATTAATTCACTGCATCATATTTCATAAAAGTATGAAAACGTGCTAACAGATGACACTGGTAAACCCAGTTATTGTTCCATGGAACATTTCTTGTGTTTCTAGCGTAATTTTTTACTCTAAGTTCAAAAACGCAATCAGAATGTTTCTATCACCTATGGTTTTTGTGTGACAACGCTTTTTTGAGTATTGGTTGTTGTTGTTTTATGTATCACATCAACAAAAATAATGTACATAAAACGCGTTTATAAATTATTGTTTGTTGTACTTTATTTCGAATGTAGTGTGGGAAAAACAATCGATCATTAAAAAGGCATTAGGTTGGTTGGTTGTTTGAGTTTTATGGCGCAAGGGTAAAAAGGCATTAATGTACAGAGGGCGAGTCGAAAGTTTTACAATATTTGTATAAACGCATGTGCTGCGCCGGGTATGTCACGTGTTTAAACTAGTTCAAGTCGCGCACTGCAGGTAGTTGAAAGGGATATAAAGGGGTAGTCGTTGCTGTGAATAGCATTGCATGTCTTCGTCCTGTCTGGGGTTGGGACGCCTAAAAGACGAACAGCCACAACCGGCTAATTAGAGAACTTCTGCTTTACTAGATTGAACTCGGCCATAACGTTGCTCAAGCAACACGAGACATTTGTCATGCGAAAGGGGACGGTTCCGTGGACCACAGCACTGCAACCAGAGGGTTCAAGAAATTTCGCTCAAATGACAGAAACCTCGACGAACAGCCAAGGTCAGGTAGTCCGTGGATGCGGAGGCCGTGTGCCAGGCCGTAGAGGCAAATCCGACAACCACCACTCGGTGATTATCTGGCGAGCTAGGTATATCACAGACCACCGTGGTTCGTCACCTTCAAGATCTCGGCAAAGTCTACAGGAGCTGCCGCATTGTCCCTCACGAACTGACGCCAGCTGAAGCAAACCATCGAATGGAAGTGAGCACGAAACTCCTAGAAAACCAGCGCGATGTACGTTTCATCAAGAGAATTGTTACGTGCGATGAAAAGTGGGTCTATTTTCGTAATTCTGACACACAACGGCAGTGGTTGAGCCCGTGACAGCTTCCTGAACCTGTTGCCAAACGTCGGCGCTTCGAGCACAAGGTGATGCTCTGCGTCTGGCGGTATTTCGACGGGATAATCCATTGCGAATTTGTTCCAGACGGTCGAACCATCAACGCCAACCTCTACTCTGAACAGCTGAAGCGGATGCATGCCGTTTTGGAGGAGAAGTTCCCGGCACTGGTGAACAGAAAGCGAGCTCTCCTACAACAAAACAACGCTCGGCCTCATACCTCCAGAACAACAAGGGCAAAACTCCAGGAACTTGAGGGCATCGAACTGATGCCACACACAGCATATAGTCCGGAACGTGCCCCGTCGGATTATTACCTGTTCCGGTCCATGAGCTTCTTCCTTCGCGGGCGACGCTTCAACAACTGGGAGAAGGTGGCAGCTGGGGTAAAGGAGTTCTTCGCCTCGAAGGACGAGGACTCGTACCGCCATGGAATCGAAGAACTGGCAGACAGATGGCCAAAGACGGTGCGACATGATGGCCTATACTTTGAATGCTAGTCAGCTTTCGTTGTAAAGGTACGTATGAAGACATAAAGTGATCCAAATATTGCAAAACTGTCGACTCGCCCTCTGCATATGCTTGGCTACAATTAGGAATAATTTATGCACTGAAGCGGCTTTTAATTTTAGGGTCCAAGTTAAAAGGATGGAATCTTCTCCACAGAGGTATTAAAGTATGTTTTTACTTTGCGACTGTCTGTCAGGTTAAAATTTTAAAAATTTCTTTCACAAAAAATAAATTTAGTATTTTGTTACGACGTTTGCTCTATCATGGAAGCAGATGGGTAATAAAGTTGATACAACAGAGAGGCACTTTTTAACTGGCTCGTCTAAAGTTTGGCGCTCTTGGGCCAAATATGGCCCTTGCGCCATAAAATTCCACCAACCAACCATCTAAAGTTAGTTTGAAAGCTGTGCTTCTTCACAACAGAAATAAATTTTTGTCGGTGCTATTAGCCGACACTACTGACATGAAAGACTATGAAAATATGAAACTACTTTTAGAAAAAATCTAGTATGAAAAATATTCTTGGGACATCTGTGGTGATTTAAAAGCCACTGCTCTTTTGCTTAGTTTGCAGCTGGGATGCACAACATTTTGTTGTTCCTTGCGTGAGTGGGATAAGAGAGATAGAAGTCTTTATAAGAGAAAGGACTGACCGAAACATAAGTCACTAAGTCCAGGGAAGAATAATGTCGTAAACCCTCCACTGATCAACTCCGAAAATGTTTACTTACCCCCCTTCCTACACATTAAACTACGACTTATGAAAAACTTTGTCAAAGCATTGGACCAAAACAGTGGTGGATTTACATATTTAAAAGAAAACTTTCCCAGTATTAGTGACACCAAAATTAAGGAAGGGATTTTTGTAGGCCCTCAAATAAGGGAGTTGATACAGATAAAGTTGAACAAAGTTCAAAACAGTAGCTTAGAAATTTTTCAAAAGTATTACTAAAAACGTTTTTGGAAATTTGAAGGAAGAACACTATCGTGACTTAGTGTGTGAACTCTCGGATTCATACAAAGCTATGGGACGTAATAAGTCCGTGAAATTCCGTTTTTTTTTTTTTTTTTTTTTTTTTTTTTTGGATGCTCGCTTGGATTTCTTTCCTGAAAATCTAGGCGCTGTCAACGACGAACACGGCGAGGGATTTCATCAAGATACTTCGGGCATGGAAAAGCGGTACCAGGACAAGTAGATTCCCAGTATGTTGACTCACTACTGCTGGACACTCAAGAGACATTCGACAAGCGAAATAAACCAAGAAGTCATCAGTTGTTATGTTTTAGATAATTTATTTATGGTTCATAAACGCATGTAAACATGCCATTTATTCAAACTTAAACTGCTTGTCACTAAAAAGCTTGCGTAACAGAAAATAAAATTAATATCATGTTTGAATTCAACATAAGAAATCCCACTAAATCACATATTATCTCTTGTGGGACAAAAAAGTTTTTCTTTTGTGGACCAGTGTTATTAGTGATATTTCATGATTTTATATTTTTCATGAATGCTAAGTTCATTTTGTTTTAAATGAAAACAATACAGATAATCAATACATATCAAGAATTTTGCCCGGGCTTTACTCAGGTGGAAAAGAAAGAAGGAAACAGTAGGAGTAGATTACAAAAATATAACCCCGGTTTTTTTCAGTTTCAGAAATTTCATGTCTTCACAGCTGTTTAATACAAAAACGATGAAAAGCATTCTAGCATTATTTTTACCCATGAGTAAATTTATCCTCAAAGAACGCTTAAATTGATGAATGAAAAATATATCAAATATGAGAGAGAGAGAGAGAGAGAGAGAGAGAGAGAGAGAGACAGGCAGAGAGAGAAACAGAGAGAGAGACAAAGAGAGAGAGAGAGAGACAGAGACAGACAGCCAGAGAGAGACACACACACACACACACACACACACACACACACAGAACAATTGCTTGTCTATATTTATAGCCTAAAATAATTATAAACTCGCATGTTGCAAAGGACAGCGTTTCAGTTTCATTAAAATGTCAAAGTATTTAAAAACAGCTATCATCTAGTAGATTGCTATTATCGCCAGGGACGTCGCTAGACTTTGAAATCAGGCTGGGCGACGGGTAGACGAGTATTATTTACCTGGGGCAGGTGATAGCAACTTAATTTACAAAACACTGAAAGAAACAAAGAATTTTAATGCTTTTTACTACCGACGGCGAAAGAATTCGTCACCCCTCCCCCTTCCCGGGCACACACACACGTGGATCTGATAAGTTATGCATTGATAAACCAACAAGATAACATGACAATGACTAGTGGGTTAGTGGTGTAAGATGTAAGTGTAAGAGAATGACGCCTTCAACTTTTTTCTTGCTGTGAATGCATTGTCTTGATTGCTTTTCAAAATTTTGCATTTTTCAATAAAAATAGTACTATACTTGAACATTTTCTTAAAGAAAACTGTTTTATTTGTGTACATAAATCAAATTTTAACGTTGTGAACGCAGACATAACACTCCCCCCCCCTCAACTCCTTTCCTTCAAGTCAGCGACCTTGCATTGCAGTCGTCAGCCACGTCCCGCTCCCTCACTGCCCCGGTAGAGGCTTAAGGGAGCTGGTTTAGCTTTAGACTCCCTTTTCCATGTTGAAATCCCCAACAAAGTAAAACTAACAGCATAGCAATTAGCAATCCCCCCTCTCAGTGAATTTCTAATCACGCACCTCATTAACTCCTGCCCATGCAAACATGAAAAAAAAAAAAAAGACTTAAACTAAGGATTTAGGAGAGTGGAGAACAGTTATATTTTCCTGACATTGCCGATGCAATTTTGATTACCTTTCTACGGAGAAATAAACAACGCATTTCCTAGGGGGAAATGAGTACGGATACACGACGATAAACACGAGATTCGTTATCCCATGGCAAAGTCCAGATTATATTTTAAAGTTAACAAAATTGAAAAATGACACATCTTGAACTGGGTGGGTGGTAGGGTGGGCAAGAAGAATTTCAGGGTGGGCACAAGCCCACCTTCGCTCCCACTTGGCGACGTCTATGATTACCCCACGTGATTGAGAATGAATGATGGTACAAAAGGAATCAGGAATGAGAGAGACACGTGCCTACGGGTATACTTTTAGTGATTACATGATAAAAAAATCTCAGTTAGTCATTCACTTTGTTGCATAAACACGATGAATTGCAAATGATGAACTACATATACTCGTACAATAGGGGTGATCGAAAAAAAAACTACTGAGCGCGAGCTGGCGCAGGAGCTCGTTGTGAAGATGATAACAGCATACAACGACACATTTTTTGCTGTAAAAAAAAAACAAAAAAAAAACAAGGGAGGAATGGCGCTTGACCAGACAAATTAAAGAAATTTACAGGTCATGAGACAAGCATCTGCAGCTGTAAGTGCAAGAGCAGGGAGAACCGCAAGTGCGAGGCGTCCCGAAAAGTGCTTGAAACTGAGTGGCCTTCCCTACATGATCAACGGACAGATAGGAAGATGGTAATCAGACGTGTTGATGTTCAAAATAAGAAGAGGCTGCAGAAAAAGAAGGAAATAAAAGATGCTGAAAGACAGTCAGAGAAAACTCCAGTGCATTGAAAGAGTGAATACTGTTAGCGATGTAGAATTATCAATTCTTCGCTACCAAACAGCTCACATAGAGAAACGGACAGGGATTTTGAAGCTGGACAGAGCTTGAGAGGTCAGCGCTCTCGCAAAGACATGCATCCGCACAGGTGAGTCACGCAGACGGTGCGGGGGCTATGATCGCTACTGCTACCAAGGAAGACTTCTGATGAATCCCATGCGTCCATGGCACTCAATAGGAATTTAATTAAAAGAGGAAAAAAAGTGGAAGAGAGATGAGCTGATCGAGAAAGAGCATGAAAGGACAGACCCATTATGCGGATTATATTTTGATGGGCGTGAAAGATGACACCATGGGGTATCACAAGAAACACATTAAGACAGTGGAAGAAGAGCATATTAGTTTAGCGGAGGAACCCGAATCCTGCCGCCCCGGTGGCGCAGTGGTCTAAGGCGCTGGTCTATGATCATTCGACCGTAAGGGGTCCGGGTTCGAATCCCGGTCGGGCATGGATGTTGTGTTTGTCTTACGGCACTGGTTCTCTCCCTTCCCTGGAACCAGTGACCCTAAATTAGGGACGGGCGACTGCTTATAGCCCATTGAGTTGCTCACGGTGGTCGTTAAACCTCCAAACAAAAAAGAAAAAAAAAAGAACCCGAATCCAAATACTTAGGACATGTAACATCAGAGGGCGCAACAACAGAAAATATGTCTCAAACTATTCAACAGTTTTTGCAACTAGACAAGAAGAGCAACGAAACTTTTAATCGCAACTGGAAGTAATGGGGCACCTGAAAACACGGGACTGAAGAAAAGTGTCACAACGCGTATTGAAGAAACTTGTAAGAGACTACTGCACTGGCTCGTGTGCATGCTACATGGCAACAAACTGTCCCTCCGTCACTTGTTTTCGCACATTAACGAATCAGCCCGCGGCTCAAAAGAGTATTCTGGCCACATCGGCAGATCATTTGAAAATTGTGAAAGCCTCCCAGTGGCAAAATTCAAGAAAATATAGGTGACTCTTCCGGATACTTACAGATAAGATTTGAGTACTGACTAACAGTACCTGTTCGATATATGTACCACTGTTTTGACCGGAGAAGCTCCTCTCAGCTTAGCACAGAGAGCACCAGGAACACTGGCTCTTGCCGCCCCGGTGGCGCAGTGGTCTAAGGCGCTGGCCTCTGATCATTCGTCCGTAAGGGGCCCGGGTTCGAATCCCGGTCAGGCATGGATGTTGTGTTTGTCTTACGGCACTGGCTCTCTCCCTTCCCTGGAACCAGTGACCCTAAATTAGGGACGGGCGACTGCTTATAGCCCATTGAGTTGCTCACGGTGGTCGTTAAACCTCCAATCAAAAAAAAAAAAAAAAAAAGAACACTGGCTCTCCGTGGATAAGTCACAACTGCAAGCATAATTCTACGACTTCGCAGAGAAACCCTTCCTCTAAAGGCCATAAAATTTTTCCTGAGTTTGTGCTGAAAGTATTATATATGCTTTGGGGTGTTCACAATTAAGACACACATTCTCGTTGTGGATGGGCCTAACAACTTGTGAACTGTAAGTAGTGTTTCCCGGTGGGACTTAAGAAGGATATGAAAGCCATGGTTGATTGGGATTCTGTGTCTTCCAGCGCAATGGCATCTTAGTCACTGAGATAATCTTCTGCTGGCCATGATAGCTGATGACAAGAGAAAGTTGCAGCATTTGGCTTAAGTCGCATTCTGGAGGCTAGTAGGAAGGCCACCCCGGAAGGAATAGTGGCATTTGAAGTAAGTTTGATGCTGCTGACTAAACCCAGCTCACTGAATGAAAAAAGACGCTCGTCACAGATCCGCCCACCAAACGTGATCTGCCCACCTCAAATTCAAGATACCGTGGAGTGGGGAGTTGCGCTTGCACAGTTTGTTGTACCCGTACCACACGCAGGCAGTGGAGAGCATGATGAAATTAATCCCTGAGGCTGATAAACATTTCTCCTAATGCTACTCATTCTCTTAGTGTTTTAGAATGTGAATGTACATTCTCTTAGTGTTTTAGAATGTTAATGTACATTCTCTTAATGTTAGCTCAAGGACCATTATGCCAAAAGTTTGAAGTAGAAATGATTACATACCAATAAAGAAATAAGCTTATAGGGCACATATGGGAGGGTGGTTAAGTTGGGCATGGAAAAACTGCAGCATTCTCCTCCTGGCGAGTAATTGTTTTAGTCAAAAGTTAGGCTGAAACAAGCTTAAAGCTGCAGGAAGTTGTACACTGGGGTGCAAAAATTAAGGACGAAGAGGAGAAATTAGCATAACAGCGGAACGAGAAGGCAGAACGGACCGAAAGACCACTCAGGAGATAGACTAGGGTCCGGTACGGTAGGGCATGCGCATATATGCTGCATGACGTAAGGGGGGGGGAGTGTCGGAAGGGTATAAAACACACGGGCGGTGTATGCTCAGCAATTCTGTGAAAGCTATTGCACGGTGTACATCGGTTTGAACGACGTCGAATTGCTGCCACCGTGTGATATGGCCAACAGGCAATCCAATAGACGACATCTGGATGACTTTACCTGAGGTCGCGTCATTGGGAAGTTGGAAGAAGGTCGAAGTGTGACTAGTGTGGCCGAGGAGTTCGGGATCGCTCACAGCATTGTTTCACGAGCTTGGAGAGCATTTCAAACGACAGGAACAGCTGTCCGAGAGTTTAGCAGTGGTCTTCCACGAGCAACCACGGCGGCTGACGACCGGTATATTGTCCTACAGGCGAGAAGAGACAGACAGCAGACAGCGGGAGAAATCACAAGGCATATGAAACAGACAACTGGACGCCCGTTATCACGTTTTACCGTGGCCAGGAGGCTGCACAAAGGTGGTCTATTTGCACGACGACCAATACGGTGTGTGCCATTAAGGCCTGCTCATCGGAGACGGCGGTTTCTGTGGTGCCAGGAACACAAAAACTGGACTTATCAGCAATGGGGTCGAGTTGTCTTTACGGATGAAAGTCGATTTAGTCTGACGAGCGATTCTGGACGTATACACATCTGGAGAGAGCATGGAACACGGAATCACACCTCCAACATCATCGAAAGGAACTGGTTAAGAGGTGGCGGGGTTCTCGTTTGGGGCGGTATCATGCTTGTTAGACGTACTGACCTCCACATCCTCCAAAGAGGTTCAGTCACTGGTGTCCGCTACTGTACCGAGGTTCTCCTGCCTTACGTGCGTCTGTTTAGAGGTGCTGTGGGTCCCAAGTTCCTCTTCATGGACGACAACGCTACACCTCATCGTACAGTGGCTGTCGCAGAGCTGTTGGAGAGTAAAGATATTCAACGCATGGATTGGCCCGCAAGGTCCCCGGACCTAAATCCAATGGGACACGTGTGGGGCCTTCTCGGGAGACGCTTGGCAGCACGTCACCAACAGCCAGCAACGATTTCGCAGCTGCGATTGGCGCTACAAGAGGAATGGGCCGCGATTCCTTAACAGCTCCTTGACAACCTCGTCCTCAGCATGGACAGACGTTGTAAATCCTGCAACGCAGTGAGCGGTGATTATATCCCTTACTAAAGACTGGATTTTTCTTGGCAGCCGCCTGTCACATGGACGTCTTCTGTCCAGTTGTGCTCGAAGCTACCTATTCAATAAAGTGTCCTTGTATCCTTTGGATTCCTTGTTTGGACGCTTTTGCTCACTGGTCCGATATTCTTACATCTTGGGGATCTTATGGTATGATTTGAGTCGATGTGGAGCACTTCTGCACGACGTTAGATTCGAATAACCGTCTCGTCCTTAATTTTTGCACGCCAGTATATTTTGAGATCACCTTTGCGACATTAGGTGCACTGTCCTGGTGAGTATATTTTTCAACTATAAGGTTGCACTAATATCTCATAAATAGAACAGGATACCGCGAAAATGACGAAACAAAATCTTCCAGAAGATGAAACGTTTTCAGTTTTTGGATGGTTAAATGGTCTTACACACCCCAAAGAGAAATACCGGAAATCGTGACACTTAAGACTTTGGGAGATCCGTAAGATGTTGACTCATATGACCCAGTTTTTCTACACTTTAAAAGGTTACGTAACACAACCTTTTTTCACTAGCGAGACACAACTTTTGATAAAAAATTTTTTGGATCACTCTTATATCACATGTTAAAAAAGAAAAAAGGAAATTAGGCATGGGTATTTTGGCATAATGTTTGGCTTGCTCTTCTCTCTGGAGTAAAGGGCATTAATTATTCCAGACAGCCCTTGATGTACGTGAGGTCGGGAAAATGCTAATAAAAAGATCGATCAGCGTCATCCTAAAATATTCTTATTCAGCCGTTTAAGCACACAAAAAAGTATACTCGTCGAAAAAAAAAATAAGGATCAATAATGTAATGTTCTGGATGCTATGCAGATTTCAAGCATTCACAGGTTGCAACTTAGCAAATATTACACTATGCTGCTTAAAGCTCATAAAAGCCCATCTTTGGACATTTCATGATGAAAGGCTAAGTTTTTGATTCTGCACTGGTGGTTATTAAAAGTGCCACACAATGAAAGACAAAAGATATCAACGCCATATTTATTGTACATAAAGCAGATAATACAAGAGTGACTCGATTACAAATACAGCACGGTTAGACGAGGAAAACACATAACAATCAGTATCTGGTGTAGCCACCTATGGGCGGCAATTACGGCTGCTACGCGTCCTGGAATCGAGAGGAAGAGATGTTGTATCTGTGTTTCGGGAATGTCCGTCCACGCAACTTCGATACGATGCAACAGTTCCGCCTCTGTAGCCGAGTGTGGTCGCTGGCGTGCCAGTCGTCCGACGATGATGGACCCCACGTGTTCAATAGGCGGCATATCCGGGAACCGCGCGGGCCAAGGAAGACATGGCACATGGTGGAGATCCAGTAAGTCTTATACGTTGCATGCCACATGAGGTTGCGCATAATTCTGTTGGTAAATGGCTCCAGACAGTCCCTGAAGATATGGTACAACAACAGGCTCCAACACCTCAGTGCTGTAACGATGAGTGTTCAACGTGCTGGTAATGCGGACGAGGCTTGTGCGGGAGTGGAATCCAATAGCACCCCATACCATAACGCCGGATGCCGGACCGGTTTTGCGCAGCACAATGCAGGATTCACTCAGCCGGTCGCCGCGGTACCACCAGACATGGATTCGTCCATCATGGTGCTGTAAACTAAAGCGGGATTCGTCGGAAAACACGATGCCATGATATTCGCTCCTCCATGCGCGGCGTTCTTGGCCCCATTGTAGTCACAGACGACGGTGTTGTACAGACAAAGGTAGCCGAAGCAATGGGCGCCATGCAAAAATGCCCCGCTGTTGCAGGCGACGTCGAACCGCCCGTGCGGAGACTGGGTGTTGTGCCACACACTCGAACTGTTAAGCTAGAGTGGTCGATGTGGCTGTGCAGTGTGCAATCCGTCAGAGCCATGCGCACTAGATGTCGGTCCTCTCGTTCGGTGGTGTGACGGGTCCGTTGGGATCCCGCACGTCGGTGTGTTCGTTCCTACGCTGTACACTGACGCCATATTCTTCTCACCGTGGCTGCACGCCGTCCCACACAAGCACTGATGTCTCGGAGTGATAATCCGCAATCCCAATATGCCACAGTTCTCTCGCTATCGAAGTCGGAAACCTGTTGGTGGGGCAGCCGTTGTCTTCGACGGGACATGCTGCAGCTGTCCATGGCCAGGAACGGCGAGCAAACACACTTCGAGTGTTTAATACCGCCTCCTTGTTCACCCCTCTCATGCAATTTCCAGGGGACGTTACTCTCCCAGAAGATTTCCATATGTGCTGCCCGGGTAATCATTTATATGAGCGTCCGTGTCCTGCCCTTCTGCCAACTTTTGAGCCCTTGGGATGCGATCTTCTTGGTGTTGCACTTTTAATGGCCAGCAGTGTATCATAACGTTACTCTGTCAACTGCAGCATTATACACTGTTGTTAATAGAAATTGCAACGCCATGAAGAAATGCTCGGATTTGGACGAAATTTGCAAGGTGGATAAGGCACCGTGGGAGATGCAAATGAATCAATTGTAGGGCACATGCAACGCCATCGGAAACGTCACACCAGTGGTATAAAAGAAGGCGTACAGAGAGCAGGTTTTTAAAATTGTTATCGCTAAACCCGACCGTACGCAGTTGTTAACATGTAAACATGCCGCGTAGCAGGATAAGACAACCATACGAAAACTTGACGGAGTTTGAAAGAGTTAGAATCGTTGGACTCAGAGAAGGTGGTTTATCACACCGTAATATTGCTGCACGTGTTAGGCGTAACGCAACTACCGTTATGCGCACATGGCATCAATGGACAGCAGAAGGTTCTACGCATCGTCGTTCAAGGTCTGGAGCTCTAAATCGCACGACCGAGCGGGAAGACAGGCACCTGCACCGTATGGCAGTGACGTCGCGCACAACACCATCCTCGACAGTTACGCAGCAATGGAGGATGGTTACACATAGTCAAATGTCTGCAAATACTGTTCGTCACCGATTGCTGCAGAGAGTCCTCGTTGCTCGCCGTCCATTGCTGCGACTTCCTTTGACTCTGAACCATAGGCGCCAGAAATTGTAGTGGTGCAGCGAACGTCGAAACTGAAGTGCTGAATGGGAGCATATTGTGTTTTCGGACGAGTCCAAATTCAATCTAATGCATCACGACGGGCGAATCCTTGTTCGCAGATACCGTGGTGAAAGGCATCTGGAAGGCTGCAATGTGCAGCGCCATACCGGTCCCACGCCGAGCGTGATGGTCTGGGGCACTATCGCATTTCATTCACGCACTCGCCTACTACGCATCACAGGCACATTTAACAGCCAACGCTACATCACGGAAGTGTTGGAAGCTGAACTTCTACCCTTCCTTCAGACGATCCCGGGAGCCGTCTTCCGACAGACAATGCCAGACCCCATGTTGCCTGTACTGTCCAAGACGTACTCTGCGCCTATCTAGTCGCTTGTTTTTCCTGGCCTGCTCGCTCGCCAGATTTGTCGCCTGTAGAGAAAGTCTGTGGTGTCATCGCACAACGATTGGCTCACATGGCCTCGCCGCCTGTCACAACCAACGAATTGTGGATGCATGTAGAAGCAGAATGGAATGCAATACCGCAGACGACCAACTCTGTTTCCTTCAATCCCACGGCGTGTGGGGGCGGTTATCATCGCCCATGGTGGATTTGTTTATTACTAATTTTTTGGTCTTCCTCATGACGAACCGGTATGCAATTGTGATCGTTTGCAGCTCGTATAACGAAGTAAATTTCTCCGTCATTTCTGTCCACGCCAGGATTCGAACCCGGATCCCCTCGTTCCGGAATAAGTCACTCTACCAATTGAGCTACGCGGACGTTTTATTCTGATTCCTATCTGCCTTTATGTCGTGTGCGTCCTTCTGGCAGGTGCGTCACATCTCCTAGTACGTTACATCATCTCCCCTTCATTCTTTTTTTTTTTTTTTTTTTGAAGTGCTGGAGAAGAGATTCTCTTATTTTTCCTATCTCGCGGTGTGGAAATAACATCACACCATTGTGAGATTTTGAACGGTCGGGTCATCCGGATAGTTCGGGCGCCATTATAACGAAATAAATTTCTCCGTCATTTTTGTTCACCACAGGATTCGAACCCGGATCCCCTCATTCCGGAATAAGTAACTCTACCAATTGAGCTACGCGGACGTTTTATTCTGATTCCTATCTGCCTTTACGTCGTGTGCGTCCTTCTGGCAGGTACGTCACTTCTCCTAGTACGTTACACTCGTACCATAACTAATCCCTCCCATAAATTTCATTGTGATTGCTTGTTTCTTTCTTGGTGTTGCAATTTTTATTAATAGCAGTGTATTTTTGAGTGAACATCATTTTCTTACAAACATTTTGGAAATTGTAACTGCTCAAAGCAATTTTCTAACACCTTAAATATGGCACAACTGTATGGTAAAAGAAAATGAGTAAATACAACCCTTTAAGAAAGGTTCAGCTCACATGGAGGCGATATTCAGTTTTTTGTGATAAGGCACCAACAGGAAATACGTGGGTTGCATCACTTCTTCAAACTACAGAGTAACAAAGAGAGGGTTGTCTTCTCTCAATTATACTGTACCATTTATCTCAGACACACACATTCATCTGCGCTATCAAAAACATCTGCATCAGAGGTCAACGTTTCTGTGGTTATTATACATCTCTGACACTTCTTTGAGTTTATCCGGAAGTCAAATGCATTTTTTCCCCTCGTGAATTCAGTGGGAATTTTTCATTTTCGTTAGTAATAACTTGGTGCGGCAAATGCAAATTCCCCATTGCGTTCCATCAAGATCAAACCTAGATTTTTTCCTTCGGTTTCTCTTTCTTTCTGTCTTTCTTTTTTTTTTTTTAAACTAGTCATAACTTTTCTTCGAGTTTGTACAATGTGTGGGCGCTTTATTAGGACTTCTTTCCTGTAACACCCTAAGACGTTCTTATGCAGGTGCAACTTTCGAAAAAACATTTTCGTGAAATAATTTTATTTAGCACAAGTTGAACTTCAGAAATTCTCGCTAAAGCGCCAAAATTTAGGTAAAATTCTTAATCATTGTAGAAATCTATTGTCAGTTTGTTCTGATTCTCTCTTTATAGGTTGTGAAAAACATAAAAAAAGATAATCATACGAGCTCCCCGTACAAATTTATGTGGTTTGCTTTTAGCCTCTTTTTCATCCAGCTGCGAGCTATTTGCTGTGATGATGATATCTTTGTTAAATTCAACTCCTTAAGAGCAAGTCGTTGTAAGTAACAAAAAAGATTTTTCCTCCTGTTATCATTTACAATTACAGTTAAATAATGAATGTTCGTCTGTGGCAATTATTGTTCTAACGTTTAATTCTTGTAAAGCACAACACAGCTTATCACACGTAAGATTAAACTTAACGCATTAAATTTGCTTCGCTGTAAAACTGCACTTAAGGCTTACTGAATTACTTTAAGTTGAATCCGGATAGCTTTATTTTCCGCCGCAGCTGAAAGTCTTAATTATTATGTAACTTATATCAATACAACAAAACGTCAAAAGACTCAGACAAAACAAATATACTTACGAAATCAGTTGTCTATTATCAACCCGCACGTCACCTGACTGGCACACATTGAGCCACAAATCATTGGGACTTTGAATAAGATTCACAGTACGTCTTGATCAAACCACATATAAATATCCTCTCTGTTCGGTACAATTCTACAGCATACGACTTTTACTCGCTCGTGAGTTAGGTTTCAAACATTAAACGAGAATCAACTATAGTAAAGGTTATTTTAGAATCGTTAACGAAACATATAAACACTGACTGTTGTCAAAGCAGCTCCCTGAAGATCGCTTTGGCATACAACATTGCTTGAACATATACTAATTTACAGAGCATAGATCACTCAACTGAGCAAATCAAAAATCACACTGAACATTCAAAACAGAAGCTCTTATCTATCGATTCGGACAAACGTCATTAACTTCTGACCTGTTGTTAGGGTTTACAAACTCAAATTAATCGGACAAGAATCAGGGGCGTTAAGTTTAAAAAAATATATAACGAGAAGAAACCAAATTTACATAAGAAGACAAGAACTAAAATACATTCTTTGCCAAAAAGAAAGAAGCACCTAGAAGGAATCTTCCAATCAATATAAAAATTGGCATGTGCAATGTACATATATAGGAAAGAAAACGATTGCAATTCCAGAGAAGTTGGGCCATTTGTTCAGATAAAGCAGCTGCACGAATGGAGCAAGTCAGTACGTTGTAGCGCTACCCTGGCTCGGATACAAGCGGTTACCCGGCAGGCATAGACGCATACAGTTCACGGATACAGTCTTGAAGTATAGCGTGCTAAATGGCGTCCAAATTGCGGGACAGTTCGCCGACAACTCGGGATGGGCGTAAGTGGCGTCCCATCGTGTCCCAAACATGTTCGACCGGTGAGAGGTCGGGCGTTCGGGATGGCCATGGAAGAGTGTCGACATTGCAGTGGCAGGCCTGGGTGAGCCATGCCGTTTGAGGCTGGGCATTATCCTGTTGAAAAATTACTCGGTGATACTGCGACAGAAATGGCAACACAACAAGTCGTAGAATGTCGTCGATGTACCGTTGAGCCGTTAGGGTGTTACGGAGGACTTTCAAGGGTGTCCGGCTATCGTAGGGAATGGCTCCCCAGACAGTCACTCCCAGTGTGCGAGTCGCGTGCTGTTCCACCGTAAAGACAGGATCCGTGCGCTGGCCGACTCGGCTTCAGACACGTATGCGCTGGTCATCGGCGCTAAGTGCAAATTGTGACTCATCACTGAAGACAACACGACGCCACTGGATACTATCCCAAGTTGATCGGGCCCTACAACATTGCCGGCGATGTTCTCTGGTCAGTAGTAGGCGGTGGAGTGGCCTCCTCGAGTGTAGTCCCCGTGTCTCAAGTCGTCTGGCAACGGCACACGGCACTGATGGCCACTTCCATACCTGTAGACGGCGCAACATAACCACGGATGGTTGAGGGCGACGAATTCAGTTCTGTTCGCGCCTCTCACACAGTTGCTTGATCCTCGCGTTCTGTCGTTGCCTTCGGCCGTCCACTGCCTGCGTGCCGCTAAGTTGAGCCCTCCTTGACCCATTGGCGCTAAATCGTCCGATTGCTACGTCGCTCCGATCCGAACATCTGGCGATACGGCAACTTGACCAATCGGCCTCTATCAGTACAATTATACGTCCTCTCCCAAACTCGTTCAACTGCTCGTAGCGTGCACGGATCCGACGTCGAGGCATCCTCACAGTCTGTGGAGGTCATTGCAAACGGAATCCGCTGTCACAACTGTCCATGCGTGCGAGCTTTGCTCTTGATTATACCCTTCTCAATGCGCGCTTCCCATGCGCTGTGGTGAGCCACTATTTAGTCATTAGTTGTTATCTTTAATCATTTACATATTCGGCCTTGCGGTACTTGCATGCAGAGTTTCATCAGGAACGAAGGACTTTCTCGGGGTGCTTCGTTTTTTTGTTTTTTTTTTTTTGCAGAGAGTAGAAGATTAAATTAGAGTGGACGTCACAGTAATCTCAAATGAATAAATTCTTGGACAGAGCTAATTCTCTGTGCGCCTTTGATCTAAATGCAGGGCTATTGAAAAGTCACTGAACACATGCTTAGATGTGTGAAACAAAAAGCTACCCCTGTTTTCAGCGCGAGATCATCTACGTTCAAACTGCAGCAGATTCATGCCTGGTCATGGCGATAAAAGCGTTTATGAATCTATTTGACAGTCTTGAATTGTAAGCATTAACTTTAATATGGGTTATACGTGACATTTTGCTTATCTAATATTTCTCCTAAGCTGTCGCGACATAACCACATCAGTTCCGCTGGAAAATCTGCTTTTATAATGCTTCCCTTCCAATCTAAGGACAAGGGGAATTTTGCAATGAGAAGCTTTCAATCCAGAAGAAATCCTTAACGAGAGAACTCAAAGGCGTATAATTCACTCATTAAGAGTAATGCTATCAAATAACCATGAAACTCCTTGTAATGCCAAATTCGTAAAATCGACGTATGTATTTACTGAAGTAAGTAACGAGAAAGTAGTGTTCGTAGTATTCGCCTGTTACGTTCTATTCAAACGGATGTCTGTGTTTGAAAAGAAGGAAGAGAGGGGGGGGGCGCTCTTTGCTTTTCTGCCACGAAGACCTAGTACAAAGTATTTGCAAAATTTCTAACTTACCGATAAACCATCGTATAGTAGGAATCGGAAACCCATTAGCCTTGCAGTGTAACGTCACAGCTTCTCCTTTCATGATGCTTGCCTTTTCTGTAAAGTCTAAGGTATGGCTTGAATCTTTGGTAAAGAAAAAGTGGGTGTCGACGATATTGACTGGACCTACGAAAATAGAAATGCGAAAGCAAAATTATTTTGAGAGCTCAAAAACACAGAAACAAAATCGGAATCACACACAAATTCTGTATACCTCTGTTATCTTATAATTGCCGGAAAATTAGAAGCAAGCTCAAATTGCTCTGTCACCTGTGCAAGAGGCTTTTTTCATGAAAGTGGAATGCAAATCGAATTTCAAATAGGGTTTATTCACTAAGGTAACAAACATTTTGCCCTCTTTTTTAGCATGTCTTTTAGAAAAAAAAAACACGTGCTTACGGTGTCACTTGTACTTCGTATGGCACCCCGTCTCTGCACCTATTAGTCAGATTAAAAAAAAACTTTTTCTTTATGAGAACGATTACAAACTACATATTTACCTTGACATATATTCTATACCATACCATTGTTTCTATAAGAATCCGATTGAAAAAATTCTTACTTCTCTCAGATACCATTTCTCAGGCGGAATTTTTTGAGTGCCTTGTACTTTAAATAATGCAGTATTTCCGCTAGGGCGTGAATGCATATTATATTTCTCTTGCTATCTATGCTATTTTGCAATCAGTAGTTCCGCCTAAGGAGCTGCAAGTATATGTTTTTACACTGATGGAAAAACCTAAGGAATTTAACGAAATTCGGTAGAGGTACATCAACCCACATGACAAAAGGAACGTACGCAAAAGGAATTCTATGTGCAGTATACTTGCGCATTCACATGCAAAACGTCACTTACACAAATCCTGCTATAAAAGAGAAAGCGCTGATATGGTGTTCGGTTATGAAACTCGCACTCCTCAAAACCCGTTAGCTTGCAAGCGGTGTTAGAGAACATGTGTAGGTGGATAGCCGGTTTTGAAGGATTTGTGTATGTGGATAGCCGGTCTTGGAGGATTTGTCTAGGTGGATAGCCGGTCTCGGTCTTGGAGGATTTGTGTAGTTGAATAGCCATCGGTGGATTGTTGGGAAGCAAACCCAGCTGAGATCGTCACAGCTCACAATACACTGTCCTACCATTAATATCTGAATACTTACATGTCTACGAATAATATATTTAAGGTTTAACGACTACCGTGAGCAACTCAATGAACTATAAGCAGTCGTCCGTCCCTAAATTAGGGCCACTGGTTCCAGGGGAGGGAGAGAGACAGTGTCGGATAACAAACACACTATCTATACCTCACCTAAGGATTCGTAACAGGACCAATCTCGGACGAAATGTCAAAAGCCAGCGGTTAGATCACTGCTTCACCAGGGCAGCCCAATAATCTTTATTTTCAGGAAATTTAATGATGTGAGCTAAAACCTTTGGCCTTCATGACATATTTAGATTTCGTGCAGTACTTACTCTCCACTAGTTTATCGCAAATATCCGCCGAAATGTTCCGCGATTCGGCCTTCAAAGCAGTGATCAGTTGAGATTTGTTACACGGTCGATCTCTTCCACGCACCCGACGATACAATTCGTCCCAGAGATTCTGTATACCGTTCAAGTCAAGACTCTGGGCTGGCCAGTCCAATTTTTTTACGCCCATGTCCGCATACCTATCTCCAACAGCGCGAGTAGTATGACATGAAGTTGTCCTGTGATAGAGGTAAGGACCTATTAAGAAGTACTGCCAGAACTTTGGTAGTGCATAGTTGCCCAAGACGTCTAGGTAGAGCTCAGTATTCATGGTTTTCTCCAGAGCGATTAACGGGCTCAAGTCAGACCACCAAAAACAGCTCCATACCATCAGGCTGCCACCACCAAACTTCGTTGTCGTGACGATGCAGTCTGTAAGGCACCTTGCTCCTAGCATGCACCACTCCCAGGAACGAACGTCACACTGGTAGACTGTGTACCGTGATTCCTCAGTCCAAAGCACAATATTCCGTTAATCTACTGTTCAAGATCGACATTCCGTACAACGTGCTAATCGGCGTCGAAGTGCTTAGTGGCTTACGAATTGCTGCTCGACCGTGGTAACCCATGTCGTGCAGTGTCCTGCGCACTGTACTGGTCCCAACATCAGTTCCAATAGTCTTACATAGGGTTCGCATGATTTGAGACAACACTGACTTGCGTTTTGAGCAGATAGCCATTTGCAGAGTTTTCCTGTCACGTTCTGTTAGCTTCGAAACTGACCGTGTCGTTTCTTGGAATATTCGGGCCCATCACGCTACTATTTGCATATAATACCATCAACTGTCAACCTCGGGATCTTCAGTGCCGATGAAATGTCGCGTACTTATGTGGCACCCTATTATCAATCCGCGATGGAAATCAGTTAACTCTGTCGATCACGGCACCTTGCATTCACAGTCGGGCTATAGTCTCATCGCAGCCATAAGAGCATATCTATAGTTGGGTCTGTGACGTGGCGTTTGGGTAGGACCTAATTCACTATCCATAGAGGGGTGTCAGGATACTAATGGTAGGGCAGGGTTCTCTCGGATGACCATCTCCAAACTATTGCAACAATATCCCTAATCCGGGAATTTTCCAAGCTGGTCATTCCTGGAGGCAGTTGCAGCTCATGGTTTGACCAACAGGTAGAGCACAGAGATAGTACGAGAGCCTAACATATCGAGATGAATTACTAAGTAGAACTACTATATTAATATTTTGTGGGCTACTAAATGATAGGACAGCACTTCAGGACGTCGCATTTTTAAATTTCTTTATTCATAAACAACATTCTGCCTAGAAATCAGTGATGTTTGTATTCATACTTATTATTACTATTTTACAAACTGTTAGTACCGTTGATCAATATAGTAAGTACCAAAACGCTACGTGCACAGTAATGCATGCAACGATGACGCGTAGGGAGTACACAGACATGACATAAGTAAATAGACACTTGTCGTGATGTCATTTTTGCTATGTAGTGGAGTCTATATTGCATTGCATGCTCGAATTCCTTTAATATATTTTGCAGGACAACATCAGTGAGTATGTGACAGCAAACGAACATGCCTCGACCCAAGGGAGCAAAGGAACTAAGCGACTTTCAAAGAGGACAATCCGTGGGGCAGTCGGTTCTCGGAGCCAGTCAGCATCAGATTGCTATGAACCTGCAAATTCCTCTTGCCATAGTTAATCGAGTGTAAGTGGAATTCAAGAAGGCAGGCAAGAAAGCACCAGCATCACGCACGGGTTACACTAGGCCATCAGAGGTCTTCGAGCTGTCAAGCGTTCTGTGGAAACTAATCCTCGTAGCAAGGCCGCTGAGATTGCAGAACAGCTCCAAATGAGTTCCAGAACTGCTCAGCTGTATCTTCACCGACTTGGCTATCACAGAAGAGCGGCTGTACGTAAACATCTTTTGCAACAATAAAATATTCGTTGGAAATTGGCACGTGCGCCAGACATGATTGAGAGACCCTTAGCATTATGGACACTCTCGTATTCTCCGATGAGTCCCGATTTGCACAATTTTTAGACAAAGGAAGGACCTGGGTGTGGCGATTGCCCAGCCAGGTATTCTGTTTGAAGCACCTACAGCCAACTGTGAAACATGGCGTTTTTCAGTCATGACATGGGGAGCCATGTGGATGACTGATCGTTCAGTCCTCACAGAATGTGAAGGCAACATCAATGCACAAAGATACATAACCATCCTTAAGAGGGGCCTATTACCAATATTCTCCAGTGGTAAGATGTCAAAGGCTACCTCCTTGTTAACATGCAGGATGGATCTCCATGTCATAGGGCAAAACGTACGCAAACATGGCACGAACAGAACGCCATCCAGAAACTGTCGTGGCCAAGCCAGAGCCCTGATATGAACCCAACTGAACACCTGGGGGCCATATTGGATGGGAAATTACGACGGATGCCACAGAAACCTACCAACAAGGCACACCGCCTGACCTTGTTAAGTGAATCGTCGACTCAAATTCCACAGAGCGCCATTGCTTATCTCATTTCCACAATGCCTGACAGGGTAAACTACGTAATGCAAAGGGTATAACTACCAGATATTAAATCCAGCTACAACTACAGATCCTTCCATTAATACGGACAAAAAATAAATATTATTAACAAATCAGGCGTGTGCTTACTTATGTCAAGTCTGTGTATGTTCAAATGGCGTTATTTCTTTATATTTCCTAATTATAAAGCGTTTAATGCAATAAATTTATTGAAATAAAGTTTCGATCAATGTAATTACAATCAGTAGCAGATCCAGCACGGAAGGGGGGGCGAATGGGCGATCGCTTTCTCTGAAACAGGTTTTTCCTTTTTAAATGGGCTATATCTAAATTATTAAAGCATTTATTTTTGTAAAATTATAGTGATAAATCCACAGGTTTTCGTAAAAGTTTTTATAGCAACTAAATTTTGCTGTAAATTTGGAGATGAAATATTCTGTTCTAGCTTCAGTATAAAACAAGAAAGATGACACCGAATGTTCGGGTGTAATGAGCACGTCTTTTGAATCCGTTCTGATGCGAATTAAATTTACCAAAGCTATTCAAAATCAATGGAACCGGTATGAAAAAAGTAGTATCTGACCGAAGAAAAAAATTAGAAAATATATGCTGAGAATTTCCTATCAGGAGCTGTATCCGGTGCAGAAAGAATTTTTCAAATCGGAGTTTTAGAAGCAGAGATATTGAGGAAAACGCAATTTAACTTTACGCCCCTAGCGGAAAGTCTATGCATTATTTGAAAATTTAGAACTTATATGAGAAACATTTTACACCGGATACGCTATCTAACAAAGAAATAATTTTTCAAATCCAACTTTTAGAGGCAGAGATATTGACAGAAATAAGATGGACATCTACGCTCTCTGGTGGAGAAATTATGCATTATTTTAAAATGAAAATATTCTCAAATGTTTTATCGACAGGTGCAGTATTGGTCCACGAAAGAATTTTTAAATCGGGCATTTAGAAGCTGAGATTTTGCAGCAAATACCTACGAAGCAGAAATTTAACGCTTACGCCCCTGGTGGCCAAACCATATTTTATAAAAAATTAGAAATTACAATAAAAAAATTTCCCACCAGGAGCTGTATCCAGTGCTGGAAGAATTTTTCAAATCGGAGAATTTACCTTTACTCCCCCTTGCGGATAGTGAATGAATTATTTGAAAATTTTGAAATTATATTAAAAACATGTTGCATCGGAAACTCTGCCCAACAAAGAAGAAATTTTTCAAATCGAATCATTAGAAGCAGAGATTTTGACAAAAACAAGATATAAATCTTCGCCTCCTGGCGGAGAAACCGTGCATTATTTTAGGAAGAAAATATTCCGGAAAGGTTTGTCTACGTGAGTAGTATCGGTCTGCGAAAGAATTTTTTCAATCGAAATTTTAGAAGCTCAGATTTTGCTGCAAATACATTAGAAGCAGAAAGCAACGCTTACCCCCTGGTGGAATCATTTTATACCAAAAACTAGAAATTATATGCAAAATATTTTTCATTACGAGCTGTATCCGCTGGTGGAAACATTTTTCAAATCGGAGTTTTAAAAGCAGAGATATCTGGGGAAAAGCAATTTATTTTACGCCCCCTAGCGGAGAATATATGCGTAACTTGGAAAAGTGACTATGCCTAAAATAATCTTCGACTTGAATGGAATTGAAAAGTAAAATAATTTTTTGAGTTGGATGTTTAGAAGCAAATATACGGATTAGAATGGGTTTTGAATTCGATATCATCTACATTTACGTCCTCTAGCGGCAAAATTTTGCATTGTAAAAAAAAAAACGAAATAAAGGATCATCATTCGCACATTTCGAGCTTCCTAATGCAAAAAGAATTTTTCAAATCGGACTATTAGTTGTAGAGATATCGTGTCTACAGACGGACGGACGGACAAACCGATAACATAAGCATGATCTTTTTTACGCTTTCCAACCGTGGTTGAAGAAGCGTATATGCTCCAGCTTTTTCCGTCCGTCCGTCTGTCTGTCGGCACGATAACTCACGTAACAATGGTTCGATTTCGATGAAATTTTAGTATGTGGTAGGGGACCACCAGGGAACGAACGCTATTGAAAATGGGTGAAGTGGGGTCAAAGGTCACGCCATAAGAGCAGGATCCATTTCATTGCCTTTATGCGTCATTACATGCGTAAATATGGTTCGATTTCGATGAAATTTCAGTATGTGGTAGAGAACTACCTGGGCACGAACCCTATTGAAAATTGGCAAATTGGGGTCAAAGGTCAGGCAGGACATAAGAGCGGGATTTATTCCATTGCCCTTATGCGTCATAACTTGCGTAAAAATGGTTCGATTTCGATGAAATTTTGGTATGTGGTAAGGAACCACCTGGGAACAAAACCTATTGAAAATGGGTGGAATGGGGTCAAAGGTCAGGACATAAAAGCGGGATCCATATTGCCTTTATGCGTCATAACATGCGTAAATATGGTTCGATTTCGATGAAATTTTAGTATGTGGTAGGGGACAACCAGGGGACGAACCCTGTTGAAAATAGGTGAAGTAGGGTTAAAGGTCACGCCATAAGAGCGGGATCCATTTCATTGCCTTTATGCGTCATTACATGCGTAAATATGGTTCGATTTCGATGAAATTTCAGTATGTGGTAGAGAACTACCTGGGCACGAACCCTATTGAAAATTGGCAAATTGGGGTCAAAGGTCAGGCAGGACATAAGAGCGGGATTTATTCCATTGCCCTTATGCGTCATAACTTGCGTAAAAATGGTTCGATTTCGATGAAATTTTGGTATGTGGTAAGGAACCACCTGGGAACAAAACCTATTGAAAATGGGTGGAATGGGGTCAAAGGTCAGGACATAAAAGCGGGATCCATATTGCCTTTATGCGTCATAACATGCGTAAATATGGTTCGATTTCGATGAAATTTTAGTATTTGGTAAGGAACCACCTGGGGACGAACCCTATTGAAAATGGGCGAGATGGGGTCAAAGGTCAGGGCATAATGGTGGAATCCATTCCATTGCCCTTGTGCATCATAACTTACTAAAAAATGTTTCGATTGCGACAAAACGTTATCATGTTGTTCCGGAGGTATAGTGAACCGGTTCTGTTGAATATCAACGAAATGGGGTCAAAGGTCATTGCACAAAAGCAAGATTTATTCCACAGCCATTATTCTCATAACTTGCGTAAAACTGCTTCTATTGCGACAAAACTTTAGTATGTTATTCTTGAGGTATACTGAACCAATTCTGTTGAATATCATCGAAATGGGGTCAAAGGTCAGGACACAGGAGCGAGATTTATTCAACAGCCATTATCCTCATAACTTGAGTAATAATTTCTGGTATGTTGCAAAGCGTATCATAATCAATGCATTGCATGATTTTACTAACTTGTTTTACAAAAGACGTACTAAAATCAATAAAAAACAAGAAAGATGACACCAAATTTTCGGGTGTAATAAGCACGTCTTTTGAATTCGTTCTGACGCAAATTAAATTTATCAAAGCTATTCAAAGTCAATGGAAGCGGTATGGAAAACAATAGTATCTGACGGAAGAAAGAAGTTTTTCAATCGGGTTTTTAATCACTCAGATATTGCTGTAAACGAAATCGTGAGCTTACGCCCTCTGGTTGCAGACTTGTGCGTTAAGAAAAATATGAATTTATATGAAAAACATTTCGCACCAGAAATGCTCTCCAACACAGAAATAATTTTTCAAATCGGACTCTTAGAAACAGAGATATCGACAAAAATAAGATGTGACTTTACATCCCCTGGTGGGAAAACCATGCATTATTTCAGGAAGAAAGTATTCTCAAAAGGTTTTTCAATATCAGCGGCATCGGTCCAGGAAAAAAAATTTAGTCAAATTTTCAGGAGGCCGGATTTCGCTACAAATATATCAGAAGCAGAAATTAATCCTAATGCCCCCTGGTGGCCAAACCATTCTTTACCAAACATTAAAAATTATATGAAAAATACTTTCCATTAGGTGTTGTATACGACACAGGAAGAACTTTTAAATCGGAGTTTTAGAAGCAGAAATAACGCAGAAAATGCAATTTACCATTGTGCCCCTAGCGGAAAGTTTATGATTTACTTGAAAACTTTGAATTTATATGAAAAACACTTCGCATCGGAAACACTATCCAACAAAGAAGGATTTTTTCAAATCGGACTCCTAGAAGTAGAGATATTGACAAAAATAAGATATACATCTACGCCCCCTGGCGTAGAAACTGTGCATTATTTAAAGAAGAAAACGTTCCTCAAAGGTTTGTCGACATGAGTAGTATCGGTCTACAAAATGACATTTTTTTCCAATCGAGATTTTAGAAGCTCATATTTTGCTGCAAATACATCAGAAGCGGAAATTAAGGCTTACGCCACCTGGTGGCCAACCCATTTTTTACAAAAATTAGAAATTATGTGCAAACGATTTCCCATCAGGAGCTGTATCCGGTGCAGAAAGAATTTTTCAAATCGCAGATTTAGATGCAGAGATATAGGGAGAAACGCAATTTACCTTTACGCCCCCTAGCGGAAAGTCCATGAAATACTTGAAAATTTGAAATTATATGGAAAACATGTCACACTGAAAACACTATCCAACAAAGAAGGAATTTTTCAAATCGAACTCCTAGAAGTAGAGATATTAACAAAAATAAGATATACATCTACGCCCCTTGGCAGAGAAACCATGGAATATTTTAAGAAGAAAATATTCCGAAAACGTTTATCGCCGTGAGTGGCATCGGTCCACGAAATAATTTTTTCAATCGAGATTTTACAAGCTCAGATTTTATGGCAAATACATCAGAAGCAAAAATTAACACTTATGCCCCCTGGTGGCCAAATTATTTTTTGCCAAAAATTAGAAATTATATGCAAAAGATTTTCCATCAGGAGCTGTATCTGCTGAAGAAAAATATTTTCCAATCGGAGTTTTAAAAGAAGAGCTATCGGGAGAAACGTAATTCACTTTTACGTCCCCTAGCGGAAAATCTATGCGTAATTTGAAAAAAGCAACTGCATCTAAAATACTCTTCGACATAAATGGAATCGAAAGGTAAAAAAAAAATTTCAGTCGGATATTTAGAAGCAAATATGTGGAATAAAACGTATTTTTGAATTCGACATCATCTATGTTTACGCCCTCTAGCGGCGAAGTAGTACATCGTGAGAAAAAACGAAACAAAGGATTATATCATTCGCATATTTCAAGCTTCCCAATGCAAAAAGAACTTTTCAAATCGGATTAATACTGTAGCTACAATATATCGTGTCTACAGACGGACGGACGGACAAACCGATAACATAAACACGATCTTTTTTTACAAAAGACGTGCTAACAAGAAAGATGACACCGAATTTTCGGGTGTAATAAGCACGTCTTTTGAATCCGTTCTGACGCAAATTAAATTTATCAAAGCTATTCAAAGTCAGTAGAACCGGTATGGAAAACAATAGTATCTGACCGAAGAAAGAAGTTTTTCAATCGGGTTTTAAACCCTCAGATATTGCTGTAAACGGAATTGTGAGCTTAAGCCTTCTGGTTACAGACTTGTGCGTTAAGAAAAATATGAATTTATATGAGAAACATTTCTCACCGGAAACGCTCTCCAACACAGAAGTAATTTTTCAAATCGGACTCGTAGAAACAGATATATCGACAAAAATAGGATATGAATTTAAGCTCCCTGGCGGGAAAAACATGCATTATTTTAAGAAGAACGTATTCTCAAAAGGTTTTTTGATTTGAGCAGTATAGGTCCACGAAAGAATGTTTTCAGTGAAGTTTTCAGGAGCTCCGATTGTGCTGCAAATACATAAGCAGAAATTAACACTTATGCCCCTTGGTGGCCAACCCATTCTTTACTGAACATTAGAAATATATGATAAAGATTTTCTATCAGATGTTGCATGCGATACAGGAAGAAATTTTCAAATCGGTGTTTTAGAAGCAGAAATAACGCAGAAAACACTATTTACCTTTGCGCCCCAAGCGGAAAGTCTGTGATTTACTTGAAAATTTTGAATTTATATGAGAAACACTTCGCATCGGAAACACTATCGAACAAAGAAGGAATTTTTCAAATTGGACTCCTAGAAGTAGAGATATGGACAAAAGTAAGATATACGTCTACGCCCCTGGCGTAGAAATCATGCATTATTTTAAGAAGAAAATGTTCCTAAAAGGTTTATCGACGTGAGGTAGTATCGATGCGCCAAAAAGTTTTTTTCAATCGAGATTTTAGGAGCTCAGATTTTGCTACAAATACATCAGAAGCAGAAATTAAGACTTACGCCCCCTGGTGGCCAAGCCATTTTTACAAAAATTAGAAATTATGTGCAAAGGATTCCCCATGGATTTTTTTCCATGGTGCAGAAAGAATTTTTCAAATCGGAGATTTAGAAGCAGAGATGTAAGAAGAAACGCAATTTACCTTTACGCCCCCTAGCGGAAAGTGGATGAATTACTTGAAATTTTTTGAAATTATATGAAAAACATGTCACACTGAAAACACTATCCAACGAAGAGGAAATTTTTCAAATAGGACTCCTAGAAGTAGAGACATTTACAAAAATAAGATATACATCTACGCCCCTGGCGGAAAAACCGTGCAATATTTTAAGAAGAAAATACTCCGAAAAGATTTATTGACGTGAGTGGCATCGGTCCACGAAAGAATTTTTTCAATCGAGATTTTAGAAGCTCATATTTATGGCAAATACATCAGAAGCAAAAATTAACTGTTACGCCCCCTGGTGGCCAAAGTATTCTTACCCCAAAATTAGAAATTATGTGCAAAAGATTTTCCATCCGCTAAAGAAAACATTTTTCAAATCGGAGTTTTAGAAGAAGAGATATTTGGGAAAACGTAATTTACTTTTACGCCCCTAGCGGAAAATCTATGCGTAATTTGAAAAAAGTAACTATACCTAAAACACTCTTCGACATAAATGGAATCGAAAGGAAAAAACATTTTTTCAATTGGATATTTAGAAGCAAATATGTGGAATAAAACGTATTTTTAAATTTGACATCATCTGCTTTTACGCCCTCTAGCGGCGAAACTGTACATCGTAAAAAAACAAACGAAATAAAGGATCATCATTCGCATATTTCAAACTGCCCAATGCAAAAAGGATTTTTCAAATCGGACTATTAGTTGCAGAGATATCGTGTCTACAGACGTACGGACAAACCGATAACATAAGCACGATCTTTTTTTACAGAAGACGCGCGAACTAGAGTTCCAGAAACAGAGAAAGATGAGAGCTGAAGTGAACGATTTTGACTGATCATGAAAAGCATTGGCTGAGCTTTGTTGAGTTTTTTTTTTTTAGTATTCTCTGGCATTATTAGTAATTGGGAGCAGGGAAAGTCACAGAGTGGGGTCGACTTTGAAGTGTGTGTGTGAAATAGTGTGGCTGACAGAGCAAAACACATACCACGATTGGGCCATAAACAAAAATTAGTAACAAATTTCCAAGCTGAAAAACTTTCTATTACACTGCTGGCCATTAAAAGTGCAACACCAGGAAGACCGCATCCCAGGGGCTAGAAAGTTGGCAGGAGGGCAGAACACCAGCGCACATGTAAATGATTAACAGTGCAGCACATATGGAAATCATGTGGGACAGTAACGTCCCCTGGAAGTCGTATAAAAGGGGTGAACAAGAGCCGGTGTTAAGCACTCGAAGTGCGTTTGCTCGCAGTTCTTGGCCACGGACAGCTGCAGTATGTTCCGTTGAAGAGAACGGCAGCCCTACCAACAGGTTTCCGACTTCGATCGTGCGAGAATTGGGGCATATTGGGATTGCGGATTATCACTCCGAGACACCGGTGCTCATGTGGGACGGCGTGCGGCCACGGTGGGAAGAATATGGCGTCAGTGGGTAGCGGAGGAACGAACATACCAACGTGCGGGATCTCAACGGCTCCGTCACACCACCGAACGAGATAACCGACATCTAATGCGCAGGGCTCTGACTTATCGCACAGTCACAGCGATCACCGTAGCTCAACAGTTATGGTGAGCGGCACAACACCCAGTCTCCGCACGGACGGTTCGACGTCGTCTGCAACAGCGGGGTATTTTCCCATGGCGCCCATTGCTTCGGCTAACTTGGACTGTACAAAACCGGCGTCTGCGACTGCAATGGGGCCAAGAACGTCGCGCGTGGAGAAGCGAATGGCAAGGCACCGTGTTTTTCAACGAATCCCGCTTCAGTTTGCAGCTTCATGATGGACGAATCCATGCCTGGCGGTACCGCGGCGACAGGCTGAGTGAGTCATGCATTAGCCATACCGGCCCGGCACACGGCGTTATATAATAGTATGGAGTGCCGTTGGATCCCACTCCCGCACATGCCTCGTCCTCATTACAGGGAACGTTGAACAGTTGTCGTTACATCACTGGGGTGTTAAAGCCTGGTATTTTACCATATCTTCAGGGACTGTCTGGTGTCATTTACCAATAGGATAAGGCGCGACCCCATGTGGCATGCAACGTCCAAGACTTCCTGCATCGCCACCATTTGCCACGTCTTCCTTTTCCCGCGCGGTCACCGAATATATCGCCTATTGAACACGTGTGGTCCATGATCGCCGGACGATTGGCACGCCAGCGACCATCCTCTGCTACAGGGGAGGAACTGTGGCATCGTATCGAAGCTGCGTGGACGGACATTCCCCAAACACACATCCAACTTATCTTCCTCTTGATGCCGGGCCGTGTAGCAGCTGTAATTGTCGGCCATGTTGGCTACGCCAAATATTGATTGTTACTTATTCCTCTCGTCTCACCGTGCTGTGCTGTATTTGTAATTGATTCATCCTTGTATCATACGCTTTCAGTGCAATGAATATGGCTTTGATATCTCTTGTCTTTCGTGGTGTTGCACTTTTGATGGCCATGAGTGTAAATTAATCCATCTAAATAGAAGGGATAAAACTTTACTTTGAAAGATTTTACCCAGACGCGAGATTTAAGGTGGGTGGACACCCTGAAAAAATCATTTTTGTTAAAAAAATTGAATTTAAAAAAAAATTCTATATCTCCCACTTATCTTCTTTTTAAAAATGTTAAATTTATGCGAAAAGACCGAGTAGATCACAAGATATGATTTTTTGAAAGTTGTGTTGTTTCAATATTTTCACCGGAAGTGGTATTCCATGTTTCCGGAAGTTGTACACTTTTGTCAATTTCAGTTAGGATTTTGTATTTAACTATAATTTCCTTTATTCAATATTTATTAAGTTATAATATTTTGTCTCTGAAGTGGCAACAAGGCATTTGTAACCGTCACAGGGGAATTTTAATCGTAACTGTTTTGGTCGCAACTGTTGTCAGTGTTTTATGTTCTATTCGCTAAAAAGCTATCCAGATTGTTTTGCATTTGCTTTTGTGTATTTTACTCTTTTCAAAACAAATGTACATTGTTAAAAGGTCATCAAATGCTTACGTTTGACATGGACAGTGCCCGAAAGGCGAGAACAGCTGGCGCGAATACCAAAAATCCTTAGTTACATCAAATGTCCATTTCAAGGAAGGGAAAGGTCTTCTAAATGATGTACTAAATCAAGTGAAAAAACTACATGCATGGAACTGCGCAGTGAAAAGCTTTTAGCTAAGTGCTTCCAAGGAAAACCCAAAATGCGAATGAGTGTTTTAATGGTCTTATATGGCAAAGAATACCGAAGATTACTTTCGTTGGCCTATCTACACTATGTTTTGGGGTTAGTGATACAGTTATCACCTTCAGTGAGGGTTATGAAGGATTCCAAGAAGTTTTTACAATACTTAGTTGCACACCGGGCTATTATACAACCAAGGGACTGAAGTCCCTTGATATTCAGCGTTTATCCCGAGCCAGCGTTGCTGCAACACCCGAAGCAAAAATGGCTAGAAAAATCTTGAGGGAAAAAAGAAAGGCAAAACTGGACATACACCAGACAAATGAAGGGGAGACCTACAAATAGGGTGGCTTTTAAATTCATTCAAATATATTATCCATTGTTTTCAACAAGAATAACTCTTATTTTGCTATTTTCTCAAATTTGAAAATTTTCATGTTTTGAAATACGATCTTAATAAAAAATGGTTCTCAATCTCAATTTTTTGGGGGTGTATTTCATCTCTATTACGTCTGTTGTGCAATGAACTAAAGGCTTTGCTTTGGAACAAATACATTTGGAGATATATGACATCGAATGTAGAACTTCTACATTTTTTTCAGCAAGTTTTCAGAAAAAATTATATCACTTTGAATAATTGTGTCACAACTACGGCTGTAGTTCATTGCATAGTAAGTATCTTGATTTGTTGTTTAGAAAAATAATTATTATTCTGCATTAAAAATTTCTCAAGTTATTAGTGTTACAAAATACAATTAATTAGCTGCACATTTTCTAACTTTTTTTTTAACAAATATTACTAATTAGATGCTTAACTTCTTGTGTTCCAAATATTGAAAAGATATTTTAAAAAATGAAAAAAAATTTTTTTAGGATGTTCACCCACCTTAAAAAGCATCAAGTTGGTTTCCTCGAAAATCGGGCAATTAAATGCCATAAAAATAGTGCTGATTTTTCAGTTCTCATTCGCAGTTTGTGATTTAAAAACTTAGAACAATTTTTAATGAGGGATTTTAAAAAGACTTGCGATGCCATAAACGGGTAGCGCTGTAGGTTTATAGTGTGTGTGTGTGCGAGTGCGCGTGCGCGCCCTGCGCAAAGTCTCATTCTCGTTTTTAGAGCTGAACAACCTAATATGAGTTTTTAGATCCGCTACTGATTACAATCAACGGAAGTTTTACTTTAAAAAGCTAAACTTTTCAGGCGCATAGCCTTCATAAAATTTAGAAACATTTGGATTTTTGCCACAACATGAAATGCATTAACTTTTTTGAAAGTCGTAGAACTAAACCTTCTGAGTAATTCTGTTTGGATATACATGCTGTAATTCAACTTTCAATTTCAATTGTCTGTTCGTATTGAAATTATGTTGTTTCTCGTTACCTGTTCTTACCTGGCATTACTAAGAGAGCTAACTTTTTCGTAAACTCCTGGGAGGCAGTCAGGTCAATAAGATGCAGGTAAAAGCCCATGTTATGAGCAATGTGCGTGGCGTTTGTGATCTAGCTTATGACTTGATGGCTTGTTACCAATGCTTGATAACTCAGCTCAGGTATCACTGTTAACAAAGGCGTCGTTATTGTGTTTAAGTTTCATCATTTTGTGTTCAAATAAAACGAGTGTACGTTAGAAGCTTAGATTCTGGCAAGGAGAGCGAAGAAAAAAATAATTGTAAGTCATTATCTCATTCATTCGCTCTTGTATTGTGTAAATATAGAGAGGCACGACAGCGCCCCCGTTAGGACGTGATACCGTATTCAAGGCCCGGCGTAGAGTCACCAGTTTTTTTATTTGCAGTTTGTGTGCAGAAGATAAAATTCTAAAAGATGAGACAGCACGTTTGTTGCCTATACACTTATTTAAATTTCGATATTAGTTTCTGTTCTTTTTAAAATTATTTCACTTCTGGTTACCTTTTCGTACTTTTAAACGCCATGTCTGAACACCCGATAGTTTCTACTCATTTGGCAACATTGGAAGCAGGTCAAAGGTAAACAACAGAGCTAAAATGAGACAACTTTGTATGTAGGAGTGAGAGGTGACGAGGTATTTTTCGAGCTAAACCTCATGTGCTATGTTTCATGTGTTAATTGTTATACCACGTGACTTATACCGCTATTTAACCTTCCTTTAGAGTTTCTGTTCCCTTGTGTAAATTTAGCTACAGCGTAGTTAAATGTTTTCTCGCTGAATGGCACATTATTTCCCCTAAGAATTTTCACGTTTTGGCAACACTAACAGTGAGTCAAAGCAGGATATAATGATTTGATTAAATGCACACGCAGAAAGTTGAGTGGATTAGTTGATGTGGAGTTGTCGATAGATTTATATACGATAGAGATACAGCGATTTATGTGACGAGATTTAGGTACGAGAGTTGTTGTTAGAAGATTGTTAAACGTTGTTATAAAAGCTGTTGGGATCGCTGTGATAGGATGAACGAATATGTGCTCCTTGTCCACTTCTATGTTGGACGGTGCTTGCGCTGTTCGCCTTCTGTCGGCTGACTGCCACTGACTTAAGCCGCCTACCCGCTGATGCCATGCCGGTGTGCTGTGCAGTTTCAGTGGCCAGTGTGCGCAGTGGCCGAAACTTCGATTTCGGGTACCTCGTCATTAGACACAAATTTCTGTCCAACCCAATATTTATGACCTCATATCCATCTAAAAGTCCAACTGAAAAATTATGTTAACTTTATAGCAAACATTACGCGTGTATTTTCTACTTCCAGTAAAAGACAGATTAAAAAAATTATCTTTGCATCTAACTCCGACTGAATACATGAATAAGGTTATTTGAATTAAACGTGCCTACTTTTAACAAAGAGGATATGTCCTATGAAATTGAAACCAGTTTGTGGTGCGTCTTTCTGAAAGCACATGTACAACCCAGCATCGTCTTCTTGAGCTTTTTCGATGATCAGATTCCGATCGTCTAAGCGGATGTTAGGCTTAACTCCCTTTACCATGCGGTCTGTACCTTTATACCTGAAAAAAAATGAGCAAAATAAATATAGATTCTTATAAATTAAAAAAAATGAATCAGCTACTGGCATTACAAATCATTGTTTTATCAGAAAACAGGAATCCTAAATCTGTGAATTTCTGTCACATCGTACGTGCAAACAGTGTAGTAAAATGCAATAGCAGCACTGTTCATGCTGCATGTTTGACAATTTCATAAAAGGTAGATCTTATACGAGAATGGCATTATAACAAAAAAAAAGAAGTTAGTAAAATCATGCAATGCATTGATTACGATACGCTTTCCAACATACCAGGAATCATTACTCAACTTATTGCTCAAGTTATAAAGACAATGGCTGTGGAATAAATCTCGCTCCTGTGCCCTGACCTTTGACCCCATTTCGATGATATTCAACAGAACCGGTTCAGTATACCTCCGGAACAACATACTAAAGTTTTGTCTTTAAAAATCGCTTTATTGGGAAAACTAAAGGGTACAGGGAAGTTGGGCACATACGATGAAGGGAAACAGATAAAATCGTGAGCAAAGTACATGGATTAATGCAGGGCAATCATCAAGAAATAGTGAAACTTGAACACTGGGCGACACAAATAATTTCGTGAGCAGAGATACAGGGAAATGACATAGAGAAAAATACGAATTACATGGAGATACCATACTTATAATACAATTCACGAAATGCGTGACGCTTATTCCAACTGTCAGGGGCACGCAGGAAATCATCATAAGAGGCATAGTCACTTGGAAAAGGAGACTCATTGGAGAGTGGAGCACAGCGGCGGCGCTTACGGCGACGTTTCCGAGAAGCACCATCAGATGAAGGCTGAAGAGTAGACTATGGATCAATGGGCTTGGACAAGGGATCACTAGGAGTTGCAGGCGATGAAGCAGGAGGAGGTGGAGGAGATGTTCAGTAGACAACTGAGGGTGTGGCGGCAGAAGATGACATAGTGGGAGACTGAGAATCACACTGCAGGCTGGAGGAGGCGAACTCCATTGGCGGAGTGATAGACGAGTCAAGCGGAGAACAAGCAGAGCTGGAGTGCACGGTTGAGCTAAGTGGAGATACTGCAGGAGAAGATGGCGAAAGTTGAGCAACAGCAGACACTGACAATGAAACAGTAGAACGGGCGCACTGTGAGGCTGAAGTAAACACAGGAGAAGTAGAAGTATTTAGCAGAGGTGTTGCGTGAGGTGGCGAAGGTGATCGTGAGAGGAAGAAATCAGAAGGCTCAATTTCGAAGAATTCGAGAGCATTCTCTCGCTCGAGACGAGCAGCCTTATAGGCGCTCGTGGATCGAAAATGTCTCCTACGGGGTTTGGGAAACTTGAGAAGTACAAGACACATGAGAACCGTGTCAGTACCCATTTCTTCAACCTCTCTATGAGATACTGTTGCAAGGAGGCGGTGCTGAGAGGCGGAGAGATGAGCGAACGGGTCCAGGGGAGCATCGGAAGTATTGGGCAGTGAAGTGGCTGCTGATGAAGGAGAAACGGGTAGCGCAGACGACGAAACAGGAAGAGAGACGAGCAAGGAATCAGGAACATTTCCGGACGGTGAAGAAGAAACATTAGAGGGTATGGCAGCAGATGACTAAGCAGAGTCTATAGACACAGTAACAGGTAAGATGCACTGGGAGCTGATGGAGGCACCAGGCAAGGGACAACTGGATAGAACGGTCTCCGTAACACCGTAGAGCTGGACCTCAGATGTAGCGACAGTGTCCAGTGGTAAAGGCAGAAGACACACAGTGGCAGGAGTAGAATGCGAAGAGGAAGAAGACATTGGGCGTTTTAATAAAGTCTTGGTGGAAGATGGGCTTGATGGAGGCGAGCAAGGTGGCGTGGTGGTGGCTGACGAAATAACATCCAGGAGAGAAGACGGGAGCAGATGAGTAGATAATATGATGTCCTCAGGGACGAGGGATGAGGGAAAATCAGGGGCCGGGAACAATCCACCTGAACCGGGCGGAGACACTAACTTGGAGGGTCTGACAGGCAGTAAGGCAGAAGTAGGAGTACCAAAAGATGAAGCCGAAGCATGAACAATGTCTTTATCTGGGTAGGCAGCACATAAATGAGTAGGCGATTTGCAAATAAAACAATGAAGAGCAGTATAGACATGAATAGTAAGAATATGATGGCCACGGACTACTTGGAATGTGGTGGGACAGGAAGTAATGAAGGTTTCGTCTGGAAACACGACGAGGGCCTGTTGTCGGAAACTAAGATAAGGACGAGCACCTTGCTTGTCTGACGCTGCTGGTAACGTACGAATGGGGCCAATTACAAGGTCACAACGGGAGAGAAAACTATGCAGGATATCATCGGAGATTTCCGGAGGAACAGGCGACATGCTCACAAGAATGGGACACTGTGCTAAAGGAATGGCGAACAGACTTCGATCGCCTAAGGAAATGGGGGAAGAAATGACCCGCGCAACCTGAGAGGGAGAGGAAAAATAAACAAGCACAGAGCTGGGTTTTCGTGCGATATGGGTTATTGCAACAGGGGGAACAATCTCATGAAGGGCTGTTGTATACACAGTGAGTTTAGTATCAGGGAGGGCAATATATTTCACCCCCAAGGCTAAAGAGGCAAGTAAGGACTTACCTCGTGGTAAAGACTCAGGGATGTGAGCGGTGAGAGCTGTATCATGACGAGAAACAATGAAGTCCAAGCAGGACGGCAAAAGAGCAGAGTGCATGGAAGTGGCGGTAGGCGAAGAGAGATGAAGTTGATCTTGAAGCAGAACATCAGGAGGAGGCATCATCGATGAAAAATAATCAGGAGATGTAGCACAGGTCATAGGCAGTTGAGTAGAAAAGCACAATCACTAAAATGGTAGACGTTGAAAGTGGGAAAGGCACGATGAACAGGTGAACGAAGGCAGAAAGTCGAGCGATGACGTCACAAGAAGAGCCGCTAGAGACGGGTGGTGCACAATTGAAGAGTAGATGACGTCACTGGAGGACCACTAGCAGAGGGCGACGTAATACGGAGTTTTTTTTTTGTTTTTTGTTTGATTGAAGGTTTAACGACCACCGTGAGCAACTCATTGGGCTATAAGCAGTCGCCCGTCCCTAATTTAGGGTCACTGGTTCCAGGGAAGGGAGAGAGCCAGTGCCGTAAGACAAACACAACATCCATGCCTCACCGGGATTCGAACCCGGACCCCTTTCGGACGAACGATCAGAAACCATCGCTTAGACCACTGCGCCACCGGGGCGGGGCGGCAAGAGGTGCGGAGATAAGCACAGGAATAGGAGCGTAGGAGGCACTGTATAGGAATGCTGATAAGGAAACTGGAGATAGTCAAGGCAAGTCACGATGGCCGCCCCGGTGGCGCAGTGGTCTAAGCGATGGCCTCTGATCATTCGTCCGTAAGGGGTCCGGGTTCGAATCCCGGTCAGGCATGGATGTTGTGTTTGTTTTACGGCACTGGCTCTCTCCCTTCCCTAAAACCAGTGACCCTAAATTAGGGACGGGCGACTGCTTATAGCCCATTGAGTTGCTCACGGTGGTCGTTAAACCTCCAACCAAAAAAAAAAAAAAAAAAAAAAAAAAAGGAAACTGGAGATAGTCAAGGCAAGTCACGATGGCCGCCCCGGTGGCGCAGTGGTCTAAGCGATGGCCTCTGATCATTCGTCCGTAAGGGGTCCGGGTTCGAATCCCGGTCAGGCATGGATGTTGTGTTTGTTTTACGGCACTGGCTCTCTCCCTTCCCTGGAACCAGTGACCCTAAATTAGGGACGGACGACTGCTTATAGCCCATTGAGTTGCTCACGGTGGTCGTTAAACCTACAATAAAAAAAAATATAAAAAGTCACGATGTTTACCGGAGTAAACGACGAAGGTTAAGCACAAGATAAGAAAAATACGTTGAATATGAAATATATTGGCACTTACTGGGCAAAACAAGTCGCAGGAATGATACACACGAGCTTTATAAGCTGGAGAAAAGCCCTCACACGAGGTAAGGAGACCATATTCCATCAGTATGAGGCAGAAAATCAGGAGCTGGAAATGGGCGTGGCCGACAGAACTAAAAGTTTTGTCGCAATCGAAGCATTTTTACGTAAGTTATGACGCATAAGGGCAATTTGAGGGTTCCCGTTCCTATATCCTGACCTTTGACCCCATTTCAATGATGTTCAACAGAACCGGTTCAGTATACCTCCGGAACAATATGATAAAGTTTTGTCGCAATCGAATCATTTTTACATAAGTTATGACGCATGAGGGCAATGGAATGGACCCCGCTCCTATGTCCTGACCTTTAACCAACATGATAAAGTTTTGTCGCCTATTTTCAATAGAGTTCGTCCCCAGGTGGTCCCCTACTACATAATAAAATTTTACCGAAATCGAATAATTTTTACGCGTTATGACGCATAAGGGCAATGGAATGTATTCCGCTCCTATGCCCGGACCTTTGATCCCATTTCGCCCATTTTCAGTAGAGTTCGTCCCCATGTGGTCCCCTATCACATACTAAAATTTCATCGAAATCGAACCATTTTTACGCAAGTTACGATGCATAAGGGCAATGGAATGGATCCTGCTTCTATGTCCTGACCTATGAACCCATTTCCCCATTTTCAATAGGGTTCGTCCCCAGGTGGTCCCCTACCACATACTAAAATTTCATCGAAATCGAACCATTTTTACGCTAGTTATCGTGCGGTCGGACGGACAGACAGACAGACGGACAAAGCTGGAGCATATAAGCTTCTTCAACCTATGGCTGGAAAGCTTAAAAAAGAAGAAAATTTGAGGACGTTTACACAAGGTGAAAAACTAACCGATCTTTTATAAATTTCGAGTATTTGTCAGGAAGTAATTGCTGAGGCACACTAAATGAGGGTCGTGCGCGTAGCGTATTGCACGATAACTATTAACAGAACACTTCGAATGTAAATGAAGATGTACTAAGAAAAAAATATTTATGCCAGAAATTTTAAAAACTTGTTCTTCTAATTGGATCTAGTTCCAAATCTTTACCACTTGTTTGCAATTTTAAAGTGTTGACCGTTTTCTATAATCACACGTTCTTCGAAAGATTTTACAATAACTGTAATATCAGAACATTGAAACTAAATGTTGTTATGCCACAAGAAAAATGACACCGAAGTCTCGGGTGTAATGAGCTCATCTTCTGAATACTTTCCGTCACAAAATGAATTTTCCAAAGCGGATTTTTATAAATGGATAAATCAGCGAAGAGAGGAGTGCGTTTGCACTCACTCCCCAGTGAAGAAACTGCGCATTATTTGAAATGTCTGCACACTGTTCTTCGTAGGGAAAAGGCCTATTTACAAAAGGAATTCCAACCGGATTTCTAGAACAGATAAACTATTAGTATATGCTACTTTTTAGATAAGATTGCATTTACATCCCAAATTTGAGTAGTAAAATGCTTTTAAAGATTTTTGCCCATAGAATTTAATTGCAAGCGAGACAATGTCAGAGAAGTGCGTGGCTAATACTGTATCTCTTTGATCCCCTAGGTGGTAACTGGCGCCCAATGGGCTTCTATATTAGGTTTAGCGATACTGATCAGAGAGACGCTCAGAAAACATTGTTTCTACCGAAGAATTTTCGGGTCGGCCATGAGCCACCCGTTGGACGAGTGGTCTGAAGCGCTGGCCTCTGACCATTCGTCCAAGTTAGGCACATACTAGAGTCCCCGATTAGGTATGGGTGGTGTACTTTGCCCAAAGGCAATGGCGCTGGTTCTACTCTTTTCTTGGAACCAGAGGCCGCACATTAGGGTCATGCGACTGCTTGTAACCATATAAGCTGCTCCCGGTGGTGATTAAACCCCGACACAAAAACAAAAAAAACTGGGGGTAGGCTGTATCCGGGGCACAACCGCAGGTTTTATTTACGTGGATACGTGTTTGACAGTAAGGGGTCTGAGGTAGAAGTCGGTTAATAAATGAAAAAGGAATGCAGTTAGGCTATATTTCATTTATTTAAGGGCGATTGTATGAAAAATAACAAACATATGACATACAATTCACATTTATGTTTCGTACAAAGGTTAAGTCGATAGAAGTACTGCCTAAGGTAGTTGGTGGAGAATTTATACACTGAGTGGCCACTTTATTATGACCACCCCCTCAGTACTTCGTTGGGCCACCTTTTACCTTTAATACTGCGTCGATTCTTCGTGGCATGGACTCCACGAGATGTTGATAGGTGGTTTGTGGAATCTGAGACCATGCTTGATGAATAGCACTTTCCAGGAGTGTGAGTTTGCAGGCTTGTGGATCCAGCTGTCTGATGGGTCGTTTTACTTCATCCCACAAATTCTCAATGGGGTTGAGATCTGGAGATTGTGGGGGCCACCTAAGCAAAGTAAACTCACCGGCATGTTCCTCAAACCAATCCTGTACAATACGAGCACTATGGCAGGACGCATTATCTTGTTGAAAGTCATTGGGATAAACCATCCACATGACAGGATGCACTTGGTCCGCAACGATGTTAAAATATGATGTGCCAGTCAGACACGAATTAAAGGGCACAAAGCATGCCAGGAAAACATTCCCCAAACCATAACTTTGCCTCCACCAGCTTGAAGGGTTGTAGCAATGCATTTGAGGTCCATACTTTCGTGCTGTTTCCGCCAAATTCTCACTCGGCCATCGGCATGGTGCAACTAAAAACGTGATTCATCGGACCGCATAATTTGTTTCCAATTATCAACTGTCCAATCCTTGTTCTCCTGTGCGAACTGAAGACGTTTTCTCTTGTTAACAGCAGACAGCAAAGGTGTTCGAACAGGCCTTCGGCTGCCATATCCCATCCGATGCAGTGTACGGCGAACAGTGCGTGCAGAGATCATTTGAAGGGATCTTTGATTAAGATGGTCTGTAATTTGCTGCACTGTTGCTCTTCTGTTGTCTGTTACCAGTCTGGACACTCTCTGTTCCGCCCGAGCAGTCACTAGTCGATGACGACCACACGTTGCACGCAGAGACCCAGTATTTTGGCTGACAGTCCAGTCTTTAAACACTTTAACAACAGCTGCTCTGGAATATTTCACGAATGCGGCGGTTTCGGTGATACTCGCTCCATGGCTCCGAGCTCCTACAATCATCCCACGTTGAAAGTCCGTCAAATCGAATTTTTTACTCATCTAGTCACCCAAAAAAATCACTTCTACTACTGTTGTAAGCCTTAAGCTTTCCTTTTATACTAGCCTCTCCTTCTGGCGGCAACAGCGTGCAGCCATAGCTCATTTGCTTAAAACTGTCAGGTGGTCATAATAAAGTGGCCACTCAGTGTATAAGTCAAGCCGAAATTGTCTTTCATGAACTTGAGTAAGTTGGTGTTTTGTTGCATATCAATTTTAAAGGCACAAGGGAGAATGATAGGCACTTGGGTATCCGGTAGCATACTTGGTATAATTTTCCTGATGTTTTCAGAGCAATCGCATGGCATCCGGAACATGAAGACCTCTAGTGATGTTTGTGAAACTTTGGGAAGAATGTAAACCGAACCAAGTATGAAGCGAGTTTGAACGGACACTCTCACATCAACTAGACACACGTCACCCACATAGTCATCTTCAATTCTCAATCTGTTGTTGACTGAGACATTTACGGGTTGGCAATCTACTAGACAATTGATGTTTCTGCAAATGGCAACTCCCCCGCAGTTCGTTTTGTGTGCGAAGTTGTACGTTTGGAAGTGGATAGTTTGTGTTGGGCTATTGCCCTATTTCTTTTCGCCTTTAATTCGAAACCGGGCAAATGTATGGAACTAGAATCATCCATCCAAGTTTCACTCACGGCCAAGTAGTCCATTGATTCACATGTACTAGCTGTAGAAGTACTTGGTTGTGGCTCCACGCGTTGCGCAGCTTCGGCTTTCTTCTTCTGTCTATAAACCCTACATCGTTCTGCATTAGTCGTTTTGGGCTTATTAGATTCCTTTTGAGTTCTTCTTTCTTCTGATATACGTTTGTAGTATTTTGAGTTGGACTTTTGCTTCAAATATTTAGACATTTTGATTTTCTCACAAGTATTTTTTTGTTTATCACTTATAACTTATAAAGTACTAATTACATGTTTATGAATTATTTTTTTCAGATATATCTCATCCAGTGGAACTGTTTGAGACCAATATCACGATCCTACCTCTACCCAATCTCGAGTTATACTGATTTCAAGGCGCTTGACTCAACGTATTCGACCCCAAAATGGCGGACGCCCTGCCCTCTCCCCGCGCATGAGCGTGATCTTGGATTTGATAATTTTAGAATCATTGGCTATTACTCTTTTCATATCAGTTATTAGATTTTAGCTAATTGTTATAATATAGAAATTATAAGCATTTGATCAATCATAAGAAATTATGTCGGTCAAATTTTCCTAAAGAGTACCCCCAGGGTACCGATTTTAAAGACGTATCCACGTCAAAATATGGTGCTGAACAGCTTGGGTGATATGGTGTCAACTTGTCTCACTTCCTGTGAAATTTGTATGCATGCTGTGTCCTGTCCTCAAACAGTTTGCACTTGTATATTCAATTATGCAATTCGGCAACTAACAATTTTTTGGGGGAGGGGGTTTAAAGACCATCGCGAGCAACTCTAAGGACTATAAGCAGTCGCTCGTCACTAATTTTGGCCTCTGAGATAGGGAGAGAGCCAGTGCTAAAGGACAAACACGCCATCCACGCCTCACCTGGAATTCGAAAGAGGGCCCACCTCGGATGATTGATTAGAAGACAATGCTTCGTACCACTCGTCGATCGGGACGGCAACTAACGAGTGCGATCGTCCCTTTCCCCTCAGAGAGATACAGACTCGTGATAATTTACATAAAGTCCAGCGCAGACTTTTTAAGTAAATGTTTTGCTCCTTGTGGTCTAATTTTTGAATTACCATTCTGTGGCGTACATACATAGGTGCTATCAAGGCCGAGAAAGGAGGAGACAAGCCATTATTGTTGCTCTCTACGGCTTCATAACTCCTAAATAACAACTGGTCTATCTAACATTAAAAGGCTATTTTTTATTGCTGAATGCAATGGTGGGCGAAATGTAGCATACTGCTTCACAGTACAGTTACCGTACGTGTGTGGCCTTTCCTTGGTGAAATGAAAATAGGAAATATTCAGAGGGAAAACAAAGGTGTGTAAGAGAAAGACAAGCCACCTGTTCCGGTGGCGCAGCGGTCTGGGCGCTGACCTTTTGACCACACGTCCGAGTGGGTCCGGACCCGAGCTGCAGCAAGGTATAGGTGGTTTACTGGTCTAATGGCACTGGCCGTCCCTGGAACTAGTGTCCCCAGATTAAGGACGGGAGCTTGTCCATAGCCCCCCTCCCCCACCAGAGAGCTCACGGTGGTCGTTAACACTCTCCTCCCCGAAGGCAAGTCCGTGTCAGCCGCTAGACTTCTCTCCTTGTCTAGCCGGCGTCGTTATTGCTGTCACAAAGGACGTGTATAAGTAGCAGTTACAAATTTTTTTTATGAACAATGAATTATATGTTGCGTGCCGTGGTATAGCATATTCAGTATTCTATGTTCTCAAGAGAAATTTTTCTTCACAAATGGTCTTATTAGGTTGCTAGATTTCTTTTTATGAATACGAATAGTGCTCTTTCTGTATATTACCTCACACGACGTTACTGACACTGTACAAGCGAGTTAATCAACACAGTCACGTAATGATCAAGAAAGCAGTTGACTAGGATTTCGACATGAAGCTCCAACGACCTATCTAAGTTTAGGTGTGAAGCAAGATTTTGGTTCTCTCTTTCTTACTTGAAATTTGAAAACCGCCAAAGATGGGCCACTAACTATTCCTAGCCTTGGATGATCATAGGGGTCGTTAGACTATTGCGAAACATTTTGGAACTGGGGATCAGTTAACACTAAGTTTGTGTGCCCGCTCAAAGTACTTTGAGAAAACACTGCAAGAGCTGTTAATAAAGTGGCCGTATCAGCTTTCAGTTACATTGACTCGAACAGAACGGGCGTGGAATTAATAAATTAATTAAAATAATGGACTTAAAACAAATTAGAGAAAATATCCTAATACCCCGCCCTATTCAACAAAAAAATCCCATACAAAATTATAAATGAAAAAATGTTAACTAAGCGGGCTCAAAAGAGGCCCTAGCACAAGGCCCTCTGCACCTGAAAAAGAAAAATTTGAGGATGAGTTCAGAATATCTCAAATAAATGAAGAATAAAGCCTAGCAGAACTCGAAAAAGAAAGCCTAATTACTTTGACCTAACAAGCAAACAAAACCGGACGAAAGGCACCTGAAAAGCCAAACCATGTGAAAATAGGAGACCCTCCGTTTGAGGGTCAATAGCTTCTCTATCTTCTGAAGTGCTTAGTCAATATCTTCTTCATCTGAAGAGGAAGGAGAAACCCTTCCTCGACTTTCTAAGAGATTCTCGAGAACGTCGAGGTGGCGATGGGAGAAGAAAAAGAAGCAGCTGCTTGTCTTGCAGAGAATGTGGTCTTCCAGACGCTCTTACATTTCTCCGAACTGCAACGCAGTACCCGAGAATCTCAGAAATTTGTGGAATCCCAGGGGAGGGGGGGAGATAAAACGGCCGGTAGAAACGGCTAGTTTGCATAACAAGTTGTGTCATTTCCAGTGTCTAAAGATTGTCATAACTAGCTAGGAAGCCAATGATTACTGAGGCATTACCACTACATTAATATTCTAGATTTCTTGCAGGCGTGTTCCTCAACAGATTATTTCAAACGATTTTACAAGGTGTGTCAATAAAATTCGGGAATACTGTGGTAACGCATAAAAGGTCAGGTTATGAAAGGTGCGGTAAACTGCACGACAGGGTCAAGTACATCAGCAAACATACCGTAACGGTCACGGAGCTGTGAGAAACGGTGTGGCACAGAAATCGTGCCGTAGCAGTTGATGTAGGTGAACGTTGTTAGCTGGCAAAAACGGAACAAATAACCAATATCAAATTCTACTTCATTTGGACAAAGCTTCAAATTGAGTCACTCACCATATTCACCTGATCTGGTACCGACTAACTACTTTTATAACAAATTAAAAACCAACCATAAGAGCAGAACTCATAATAGGAAAACAGACAAGTTGAAAAAAGCAATTGGCTTTTTTAATGTTTTACATTGCTTTTATTTAGCGTTAAAGCCGACTTCGTTCCAACTCAAGAGATGTGTACTTTGACTTCATTCCAACTTCAGAGATGTTTACTTCCTCTGATGTTAGATCTTCTAGAGCGGGAAATCTATTCCTCAGTTCCAATTTGAAGGTATTATGATGCTTTTTAAGCTTGGTGATGTCAATACATTTTGTTTGTTTTATGAGCTTGCCACGTTCCAGTTCAGTGTTGATGTGCATCTTACATCTCACCATTCTATAGTCACTACCTGTGTTGAACCTGTTGAGCACACTGCTGTGTCCAATGAAGAATTTCTTTTTGCACATACTAAAATCAATTTCACTTGTCATCTCATCTCCATGTCCACATCCTATGTGGCTGTTTCTCGAAAAAGGAGTTCATGATGAAAACCGTTTCTGCCTCTGCAAACTCTACGAGAGTATTGCCAAGCTGGTTTCTGTTGCCGTGACCGAATTTACTGAAGTTTTATTCTGTTGCTGTTGCCCTATTTTCGCATTAAAATCACCCATAATGATTTTCAAGTGCTGCGTGCGCTTGTTATTTAGATGCCGAATTTCCTCGTAAAATTCCTCAACTTCTTTCTCAGGATGACTTGTGGTGGGCGCGTAAGCTACATATATATATACACGGTCGAGTCTCATTATTGTGACCACCAGCTAATATCCAGAGTAACCACCGAGTGCAGCACGGACAGCAGCTAGACGGACTGGGAGTGACTCAATAAGGTGCTGGAAGGTGTTCACAGGTACGTGGAGCCATGCTGACTGCAGTGCATCTGAAAGCTGCTGGAGGGTGCGTGGTGCAGGATCCATAGAACGAACAACACGATCGAGGTGGTCCCACAGATCCTCAATTGGGTTTAAGTCTGGGGAATTAGGGGGCCAGGGAAGTACTTTGAAGTCTTCATCGTGCTCTTCCAACCACTCTCGGACATTTCTAGCTGTGTGACACGTCGCATTGTCGTGCTGGAAGATCCCATCCACCCCAGGGAAGACAATTAGCCCGTATGAGTGTATGCGGTCTGCAAGGATGGATCCATAACGAGTTCGGTTCATAGTGCTTTCCACAGGTATGAGTGGACCCAAAGAATGCCACGAAAACATTCCCCAGACCATAATGCTGCCCCCACGAGCTTGTGTTCTTCCAGCAATGGCTGAAGGGTCTTTGCTCTCCGATGTTTCTCGCCTCATACGCCAACGTCCATCCGTTCGATGAAGCAGAAAAAGTGACTCATCTCAGAAGGCAATCCTTTGCCAATAAGCGGAGGTCCAATTCAGATACTGCCGTGCAAATGTAAGCCTTTTCTGCCCATGCACCTGCGTTAGCTTAGGTGCAGTGACCATCCTACTACATCGGAGCCCGTACGCAGCAGGGTTCGATGAACTGTCGTTTTAGACACACTTCCGATAGACCCCTGGTTCACTCGGCCAGTTAGTTAGTTGCTCCACTGTAGTGTGTCGATCGGCCCGCACGCACCTTCGAAGCAGACGTTCACCTCTCACATCAATGACACGTGGTGCTCAGCAGTTTCCTCGTCGCTTATCCACGATGGTGCCATTTCTCCAATCACGATAGACTTTAACCACAGCAGCACGCGATCAGTTCACAAACGGCGCTGTTTCAGAAATACTGCCTCCCTTCGCCTGAAAGCCGATAATCATCCCTTTTTGCAAATCTAATAAATCACCTCCTTTTATACATTACAGCAACGTGTGATATGTTTTCAAATGATCATATGTAGAGGATTTTTAGGAAGGGAGTGTCTGACCCCAGGTCCTAAACAACCCTTAGAAATAGGAAGCTAGGAGATTTGGGCTAGAGTGCCCGATAGGAAAGTGACACGGAAGCGAGGTAGAAAGAGGGAGGAAGACGCGCTTATTTATTACCGGAGGGCCAGTACTCGGGGTCCGATGGCTTAACGTGCCCATCCGACGCACGGCGGATATTTAGTGGATCGAGCGTTCGTACCTGCCTGGGATCGAACCTGAGGTCCTTTCCGCGGCAGACACGAGCGTTGCCCACTAGGCTACCCGCAGCCCTGATATGTTTTCAGAATGCCTACACCACACCTTATATACCCTCCAAGCCAGCTCACGACACCTGCCTTCTTTCATTGGCTACGCGCTGTTGACGTCAAAAGTAGGAGGTGGTCACAATAATGTGACTCGACTGTGTATAAAAGACACCAAGCTCAGATTATTCAAGGTGTTAAGGGCCGCGGGTGGCCTAGTGGGCAACGTTCGTGACTGTCGCGGAAGGGACCTCAGGTTCGATCCCAGCCAGGTACGAACGCTCGATCCACTAAATATCCGCCGTGCGTCGGATGGGCACGTTAAGCCGTCGGACCCCGGGTGTTGGCCCCCCGGTAATAAATAAGGGCGTCTTCCTCCCCTTTCTACTTCGCTTCCGTGTGACTTTCCTATCGGGCACTCTAGCCCAAATCTCCTAGCTTCCTATTTCTAAGGGATGTTTAAGACCTGGGGTCAGACACTCCCTTCCTGAAATCCTCTACATATGACCATCATTTGATCATTTTATTCGAGGTGAAAGAGGCATGGAAAGATGATACATGCTTGGTGTAACCAGGAGAGATAAGAAGAGGCACTCATGAATAAGGAAAATTACAAGTGTGGAAGACGTCATGATCAGAGTAATATCAGAGGGGAAATACAGTATATATACTGTATTCCCCTCTGATATGACGGGCGAACAAAAATCTTAGCCAAAAGTAAAGATTAGTAAATTTAGAAGTAATTTAGAAATAAATTCGATTCACCCAGTCTTCCCTACCTGACTTGGAATCACAAATCAAACAACACTTAACAAAGCTTCCATGACAGTCGGAATTCATAAAAATCAAAAGGATAAACAACTCAAACACCCAACCAACTGAACAACCCAGCAAACCCTAATTACTTACAGTGGCGACACCTAGTTTGTGTAGTATAATAATCAGCATTAGATGTAAGCAATGTGTAGTTAATTATCCGGGGCGACTCGGAAGGAATGAGTTTTTTTATGTAGCCCGAAAATAGTATTAGCAGCTGGAGGAGAGAGGTGTGGTATTGATTATATTACATAATCTAATATTATAGGAATACTTTTGATTAAAAGTGTTTAAAAGGTTCCTAAAATGGAATACGCCAAAATCATATGGAAAATTATTCTTAATACATGCAGAAAAATGCAATTTAAGCGGTTTAGTAATATTTGATTTATTATTACAAATCCTAGTAATTCTCAAAACCTGAAAAATAATAATATTTCTATGAATACTAATGGCAAGATCAGAAAACCAATTACTCATAAAAATAGCAGTAAAATTAAAACAAGCTCTTTTATCGTAGACATCAGTAATAATACCAAAGTGGTCTGAGTGAATAGCCAAATCAAGAAAATATGAATAATAACCTGAATCTGCCTTAATCAAAACTAAATTTTTTGGGTAGATTTTTGCTGCGTTAAATACCAAATTATTTGAACTGAAAATAATCAAATCATCAACATATCTAAAAGGATAAGTATCAATAAGTGTGGAACGAAATTCATAGAAATGTAGATATAAATTTGCCAAAACACTGGAGTAACATGTACCTATAGGAATGCCCTTAATTTGAATATATACATTTCCAGAATCATAAATATAGTTGTGCATGATACAAAAATTAACCAAGGTATTCCAAAATCCTTCTTCAACAGGCAAACCGTTTCAAAATTTAACAAAATAATAATCTAAAATCTTCCTCAAGTCATTAAGATCTGTGGAAGTGAACAAATTGGTGAAGTCACAGGTTGTTATATTGAAATTGTCACTTTGCCTTAGAGCAATAAAATCCAACACCTTTTTATTATTTCCAATAATCCAAGTGTTGAAAGAAATTTTTTCATAAATAATATTAAGTAATCCATGGAAAATAATACCAGCTTGCAAAATAATATCAGTATATATATATATATATATTTCATTTCTTAGCATTATGAGGTTCTTGTAATATAAAACTATCCCTTCTAGCTGTCACAAACCGATACTTATTATCTGCAGTATAATAAATATGTGGTACTCACCATTTAATGGAGGAATTCCCGTCCTTGGCAGACAGGCAATTAAGTGTGATAGTCTTATTCACTTTTAATAAAAATACATTGTCCGCTGTTTTTTTTCCCTCTTCATCATGTTCTTCTTCTCCGTCATCTAACAAAATCAAAATACAAATACCCATTAGTGAAATAATAATATCTGTCGTCCTACTGTGTCATGAAATGCTTTATCTTCCCAGGGAAACATATCACTCTGGAGAATAAAAACGTCGTTGGCACATAAAGATTTCAAATACACACAAACGCTATTAATACATCACAAATTCAAACGCAAAGGACTCTCAGTGCAAAACTTATGCTGAAAGAAAGAAAGAGAGAGAGAGAGAGAGAAGAAATACCTATATGGCGCTTGAACACTAAATCAGTGTTAAATGAACTACAGCCCGCAGACTAAATTTAGCATGCAACAGCCTTTAGTCGGGCCCTCGAATTATTTGTGAATCCGACAAAAACTAAAATAAATAACAAGAAAGATGACACCGAATTTTCGGTTGTAATGTACACGTTTTTTAAATCCTTTCTGACGCGAATAAAATTTATCAAAGTTATTCACAATCAGTGGAACGGGTTGGGATAAAAGTAAGCTGGAAACTTTTAAATTCTTTTGGGAAGACGATCACAGGCAAATACTCCGACGAAGGAATGGCGCGTCGCACGATCTTGGTTTAAAATCCTCGTTACCTATATCGATTTCTTATAACGATTTCGATGGTTTGGAAATTTTTTTCTTGAAAGAGACAAATAATGGGTCGGTTGAACCTAGCAGTCACCATATCTCCGTCTTACCGCTCAATGTAGCAATGCGAAGGAGTGAGGCAATCATATCTCCTACAGGCTGCGGTTCCACAATATCACTGTCAACATAAAACAGGGAATGAGGCGCATTGAGGTAGGCTACGAAATTACCATGAATCGTAAGATCGCTCCTTTTTTTGCTCAATATGCTTCCGGTTGAAAACCAAAAGTTTCAGCAATCCCGGGATACAACTCCAGTTGAGGACTATGCGACAAAGCTGTTTTGACGCGTCTCGTGGTTTTATTGTACTACATGATGATTTTTTCTTCCAGTGATGGGACATGGCTTTTACTACGTCTGTCACCGAATCATAATATCCATCCGGAATTTTTGCTGCTTTCATCTGACCTGGGCCGACACCGTAAGCAAAGGAATTTGAGTTAGCTTTCACGTTAAATCAGGAATGGGGATAGAGGAGTTCGACGAGTTCCACTTCCCAGTCCCCATTTAATTCGATCGGAGAAGGAAGACATGTTATGAAATGAGATATTTTGTTGTCAGAAAATTAATCGAGAGAGCTATCGCTGGGCAAAGTCAGATAGCAATTCAATCCTCACGTGATCACCCGCTTGAAATTTGAAGGATGTTTTTGCACACTTGAGATCACCGTACAAATTGTCCCACACTTGTTTCTCGTTATTTTCGTTCACACCCACGGGTTTCCTTTTCATACTCTAATGGAAGGCATGATTGTAACCATGAACTAAATCGTCAAGCACATGTATGAATCTGAACGTATTTCGACTCGTAAAGTAACGCCACATTCTGGTTTTGAGCGTGCGATTTAATTTTTCCACAGCACTAGCTTTGGTCTCATTGTTTGTGGTAAAGAAATGCGCCCCTCGCTGTTTTAGAAACTTTTAAAACTCCTTGTTCTTAAATTCTGTTCCTTTATCCGTTGACAATTTTCGTGGCTTTTGGTGCTCGGATATTTTGGAAAAGGTTTGGACGATAAGAGAACCGGACTTTTGCTTTAAGGGAATCACGCACACGTATTTTAAAAATATGTCAATACACGTCAGCAAGTAGCGAAATCCATCGTTATGGCGACTCAAACTGCTCATATCGGGTAAATCTGTTTGCCACTGACTGTATATTTTGCTTGTTATGACTTCATTTCTCTGAGAATGACGCTTCGCTGGTTTGTGCAGGGTGTATGTTTTCTTCCTTTGAGCAATTCGTTGGCATCTTTTTTTTGACAGCATGGAATAAAACATCTACACCAGCCAAACTTCCTCCTCGACTGAGGCGCTTGTTTCAGTACGCTCTCCTTTGCAACACTCAAATTTAAGAATCTCTACCGTAATAGAAAAGTTCATGTTACACCTCCCCATGCAGAATTAAAACGATAGCATGTTTCTCCTTCACTCTATTTTAAATACCTACATATCGCTTAGCTTCCAAAACAAATCATGTCAAATAAAAGAATTATGTCTCATATAAGAAATATGCTAGATAAAGATGTTAGCACCGAATAAAAAATTTCGGTCTGATAAATACGTCAGATTAAAAGCAACATGTCGGATATAAGAAATACACTCATTGTCATAAAAATCTGCCCACCAAAAAGGAGGCGTTGGACTGAAATGAGATTTTGCTAGTGAGATGGTACATACCAAGGACAGAAGTGATTACAATATCACAGCAGCCGGACGATTTCCCGCGAACATACAGTACACAACTACACATTCCGGCCAGCGTTAGTACCGCGTCGGACCGCCTCGTGCTCGAATACATGCAGTGATGCGGTCCGGCATGGAGTCAAAAAACGCCGTATGTTATCCTGGGACAAATTGGCCCATACTGCTTGCAACTGAAGCTCTAAATCACGAACACTGAGACATAGAAAAAGCTGGCGTCCCATGTGGTCCCACACGTGCTTGATGGGCGAGAGATCAGGCGATCTGGGAGTCCACGGAAGTGTCGAAGCATGACGTAGACAGTTCTGGGAAACCCGAGCCGTGTGGGAACGAGCGTTATCTTGTTGGAAAATGGCCCTGGGCCGCCCCGCCGGGAAAGGCAGCACATGGGGCTGCAGGATCTCCTGTACGTAGCGCTAGGCTGTCAACGTCCTTCGGATTACTGCGAGGGAAGTCCGACTGTCATACACGATGGCTCCCCAGACCATCACGCCTGCAGTTCGAGATGTGTGTCGCTGTACAGTGAGGTAGGGATTGTAGCGCTCACCTGCGGTCCTCCACACTCTGACATGATGGTCGTCAGTTCCCATACAGAAGCGGGATTCTTCGCTGAACACTATATGTCGCCAGTCCGTAGCATTCCACGTTGCTCTCTGCTGACATCACTACAATCGACGCCGATGATGGTCAGGTGTTAATGGCAGAAAACGTAAGGGCCGTCGAGAGTGCAGATTCGCCTCGGGCAGGCGTCTTTAAATGGTGCTGGCGGACACAGGAGTCCCTTGTTCAGCCGCCACATGTCTCTGGATATTGAACAAGGACGTCGTTGCATCTGTGTATGCCGCTCTCACGATCCTAAGGTCCTCTCTGCTAGTGGTGTGTCTGTGTCATCCAGAGCCAGTCTGCAGTGTCCGCGTGCCTTGCCGTGTCTATTGCTCACCACACGACCGCACCGTACTGTCCGACCGGCCCAAATGACGGCCGATTCGGCGCGCCAGCCACCCTGCTCCTCTCATCCCGACGATACGGCCTGGTTCAAACTCCGTCAGTTGCCCGTACGCACATCTACGGAGGCTCTTCGGCAGGTCTATCGCTCAGGGATCTTATCTGATATCGTGCACTTCGGCATGAATGTGGAGCGGCGTCTTATAAGCCACAAGGATTGCCATTGCAGCGCCGGTATTGGACGCGTGGACATGCGGAATCGCACGAAACTTTAATCATTTGCATGTCTGCCCTCCCCGTAGCTGTTCGCCGAGTTTCGTGTTAATCGCACTGTTTTTTCTTGGTGCGCGGATTTTTATGACAATGAGTGTAAGTCAGAAAAATGTTAACGTGTCTTATATAAGTCAGATTAAATCAAACATGTCTAGAAGGAGCAAGCACCACGTGGTCCCAAACTTTTTGTTTGCGCTACAAGAGTTTTGTAAATCTTAACGAAATCGCACCACTACACAGCATAAAAAAAAAAAAAAAACTCACGTAGAAGAGGTGTGCGTTAAGACACAAAGAGAAACACATTGGATGGGCCATCTGTGAATATGAAACGGTGGCAAATCTGTTTGATAATCCCTGAAGCCCGTTCCAGAGGTAAGAATTAACTAAATCCTTGATCATCAGCATCACTACCATCCCACACTTCATACTTCAGACCACGCCCACATACTTCATCCCCCAACACCGCAACGGCCACGCGCCATACCTCTCATACCTCATGCCTCGTGGTCCAGTGCAATCCTTTTATATACTACTCACATCATCCAGGTTAAATGATTAGGGCCCAAGCCGCGTCAGCGAGTGAACGATATTGCGCACAATGCATACGGGAGCCGACGCCCTACTCGTGTGCCACTATTGACTGCTCGTCATCGGACATTACCAACGCCCCCTGAAACAAGGCCCAACACCTTCTGTCCTCCGACGTCTGACATCACTACAGGAAGACCTGTTAAATTTGACGAACGACCGTAACCACAGTTAGCGTGTGTGATCTTGTGTGATAATTGTAGCGTGCTCCATGAGGTAGTTCGTTGTTCTTGCTGCTGACTGATTCATATTATTCCACTCTTTGTAATTTATTTCACAGTGTTAAAAATTTTTTTGCAGTTCTAATATGCCTTCACTTTGTTGTGTACCGAATTTCTGTAGCAATTACGACACAGGTCCTAAAGCGTCAGCGTTTAAATTTCCCGAGAATGAAGAACTACGCTCCTAACGGATTCCTGCAATCCCTCGAGATTTCCAGCCTACAGGAGCTTCAACAGTATGTGTGTTTTATTAGCTCTTTTATAATATAGTTTCTTTGCCATTTTATAATTAGTGTGAAATATAGTCTAGTTGAGAGAACGATCTTTAACCTTAGTAATGTACCGCAATAAAGTGTTCTATCTGAAGATGTTTGCACAGGCATTAAATCGCGTAGTATATAATGGTTACCAATCTGTAAACTAGGTTGTAATGTACTGTTAATAAAGTTAAATAATTATTAAAAACCATCCAGACAGGAGATGTCACACGTGTGGTAAACTCAGATAAATATGCCGTTGAATGATTTGAATCTTGAAAGTACTATCAGTATGAAACAAAAATACGTACAATTCTTGTACAAAAAATCCATCCTATCTTTATTAGAGGAACAAATCAATAACACTTTCATTAAAATTTGGTAGGTTATTAATCACGTATTTTATCTATTGAAAGCATGGCTAATGCACTCATTTTATCCTCACTCATGGTACTTTAAAAAAAATATATTCTCTTCAAAGTTGAGTGGTAATTTTGACCAAAATTACCTCTCAACTTGAAACATAAAAAACTTAATTTTTTTTTTATGTTGCTAAAGTGACAGTAGGAAATAAATATAAGCATAGTCTTAATTTGTGTTTTTCAAAGAAGGTACCTTTCTTTCAAAAAGAAAAAAAAACACACTTAATATTTCCCAGTCTTCGCATCTTTCCTAGTGATCTACAACATCTTGCATACAAAGTAATTGGATCTAGGTTTAAAACCTTGCTGCATTTTGAACATGAAACTTCATTAATAATTGCGCCATGAAAAACAACAAATTTAACTGCATCTGTTTCTGTACATATGTTTGACATGAATTCAATGATTTTGAAACGACAACCTTCAAATATATCATTACAAGAAAAAGCATACTCAGACAAGGTTAATAGTCTTGATAATGCCATACTACTTTAGGAGCAAACAACCAATTTGAATCACTCTTCAATAATATAATTATTCTACTAAAATTAACTGAAATTAACAGAATATACACTCTAAAACACTATTCACCATGCTAAAATAAATATCGAGCATTTTAAACAAGTGTGCAAATTAACCAGTCGGCATCGAAAAGATTCTTCAACAACATAGTCAAGTATCACTCCGCCTTTCCATAATAAAACAATGCAACAACTAGTTTTAATATTAATAAATATATAAAAATAATAAAGAAAATAAGTGGAATATAATGACTTTTAATTACCATTAATTTCATGAATATTTAAAAAAAATTGACTACTTCATTCTTTTAAACCGCTACTATTCAAGCAGTTGAACCGGGAATTGCTTCTCATATTCTTAGAATATGAGAAGCAATCCAAGAAGTCGAAAGCCAGGAAACTCTCGTTTTGGAAGGGGGGTTCCAGTGCAAGTGGAAAAATCAAAACGGAATTTCCTTTTTCAGTTAACCATCAAAGTAACAGCTCAAAATCGAGTTACTAAACAGTTTCACTAACAGAATTAACATTTTGTATATCTTGCCCTGGAAAAATAATCTCCCTGCTAAAAAATAGTTAATAAATAAGAAAACCTTATAAAAAATACCAATAAAAATATTGTCCAAATTGAATCGCATTTTTACAATATTTTATTGTATCACAAGGTTGTCTTATTTATTGACTTTTTTTGGGGGGAGAGGGGTGTCTTTCCAGTGGAAGTGGAAAAATTAAAACGGAATTTCCGATTTTATTTAGCCATCAAAATAGCTTAAAATCGAGTTGCTAAACGAACCCCCTAAGTTTCATTGCATTTGTCTTTCATAATAGAATCAACGTATTGTATCACTTGCCCTCGAAAAACACCCCCCACCTAAAAAATTAATAAATAAAAAAAAACTTATAACATTGAGTTTACAGATCGTGTTCTATTTACTCAGTACAAGTACCTTTTTTTACCATTGCAAATATCTGTTTCAAATAGTTGGAAAGAACATAGTTTCAACTGTTATAGTTTCGTAAGCATTTAAGTACGGGAAATCACCGTCGCGTTAGATAGCACCAGTCCACTAGGTAGGGAGGTCACCGCAAGGTCTTCCTGTGATGACGTCGAGAACTGGTGCTGCGGCCTTGTTTCAGAGGGCGTTGACATTACGCCCTCGTCTGGTGCCGGGAACATCAAAACTAGCCCTCTGCAGAGAAGCGCCGCGTCGTGCGTCAGATGAATCCCGATTTCAGCTGCACGGGCTGACGCTTAGGTTCAAAAAACACCTGAAAATTTCTTATTTATCACCTTGTTTTTAGCTTTGCGGTGTTTACTTGCTCCGTGGGTGAGGTCACTCTCATGCATTGGAAGTCCATGCAGTGTTTCTTTCAGGACTTTTTGTCCGGGGGGGGGGGCAAATGGAACCCTACAGGGGGCAAGTTTCCCATTTGCTATATATATATATAAATGTAATTTTAACTACTGTATTTATATATATAGAAGTAATTACTATATATCTAGCACAGGGGAGCATTTAGGGAGAGCCTTGCCCCCCCCCCCCCCCGAAAAATGTGTCATTTTTTTGTTTTTTTGGTTAAAATGCGACTTACATTAGAAAAAAATGCCTTAATTTAATAAAAATGTGTCGACTTACATTAAAAAAATGCTTTAATTTTTCTTCAATTTTTCATTAATTTCGATTTTGTTCCAAATGGTGAATTTCAAAAACTTCCTATTTTCTCCCCCTCCCCGAAGAAAAATTCTATATACAGCTGTGATATAGTAATTACTTCTTCAAACATTTCAGGAATAACAAACTTTTTTCAGCTAAAGAAGGGGGGGGGGCTACGCAAGTTTGAAATTTTCAGCTATTAAAACGCATTGAACGCACTCTTGATCCTGAATCACAATTCCCAGACAATTAGGTATGATTAGTCTACTTATTATATTTTGAAGAATACCATGCGTCCTAATACCCTTTTTAATAAAATAAACCATAACTAGTGCCATTTGAACAAATATTTAAAAAAAATATAATTGGAGAAATATTTGTAACATGTAAAGAAACGAAACTTCCTTTTTCATCATAGCCTGAATTTATTAAAATTTGGCTCGGTAACCCAAAATGTCTCGAGGGGGAGGGGTCGTTTCGGGGAGGGCTTCACCCCCTGGATGTATGCCTGAAAGAAACACTGAGTCCATGGCCTCTTAATTCCATGATTTATGACGTACACTCTAATTTAACTTTCATTTTTAGTTTCTTTCTATATTTTGAGTTCATTCTCTTTAAGCGTTTTCAACCTTAACGTTATACACAGTCGTGTCACATTATCTTGACCACCTCCTACTTTTGACGTCAACAGCGCGTAGCCAATGAAAGAAGGCCCATGTCGTGAGATGGCATGGAGGGTACACAACGTGTGCTGTAGACAATATGAAAACATATCACTCATTGCTCTCATGGATAAAAGGAGCGATTTTTCAGATTTGCAAAAAGAGATGATTATCGGCTTTCGGGCCAAGGGAGGCAGTATTTCTGAAACAGTGCCGTTTGTGAACTGTTCGCGTGCTGCTGTGGTTAAAGTCTATCGTGATTGGAGAAATGGCACCATTTCTAATTAGCGAGTGGAAACTTCGAAGCCGACGTTCACTTCTCACACCACGTGCCATTGATGTGAGAGGTGAACGTCGGCTTCGAAGGTGGGTGAGGGCCGATCGACACGCTACAGTGTAACAACTCACTGGCCGAATGAACCAGGGGGCTACCGAAAGTGTATCTAAAATGACAGTTCAGAGAACCCTGCTGCGTACGTGGCTCCGATGCAGACGGATGGTCACTGCACCTATGCTAACAAAGGTGCATCGGCAGAAAAGGCTTACATTTGCACGGCAATATCGGAATTGGACCTCCGCTGATTGGCAAAGGATTGCCTTCTCCGATGAGTCACGTTTTCTGCTTCATCGAACGGATGGACGTCGGCGTACAAGGCGAGAAGCATTGGAGAACAAACCAACCATTGCTGGAAGAACACAAGCTGGTGGGGGCAGCGTTATGGTCTGGAGAATGTTTTCGTGGCATTCTCTGGGTCCACTCATACCTGTGGAAGGCACTATGGACCGAATTCGTTATGAAACCATCCTTGCATACCACGTTCACCGATACATGTTGATTGTTTTCCCTGTGGCGGATGGGATCTTCCAGAACGAAAATGCGACATGTCACACAGCTAGAAATGTTCGAGAGTGGCTGGAAGAGCACGATGAAGATTTCAAAGTTCTTCCCTGACCCCCTAATTCCCCAGACATAAACCCAATTGAGCATCTGTGGGACTACCTCGATCGTGTTGTTCGTTCTATGGATCCTGCACCACGCACCCTCCAGCAGCTTTCAGATGCACTGCAGTCAGCATGGCTCCACGTACCTGTGAACACCTTCCAGCACCTTATTGAGTCACTCCCAGCCCGTCTAGCTGCTGTACGCGGCGGTTAATTTGGATAGTAGCTGTTGGTCACAATAATGTGACTCGACCGTGTATTTTCTCACTCGCTGAATGTATGTTGGTAACAGTCTTGAGGTCAGAGTGCGTGACGTGTGCGTGTTTACAGATAAGTACGAGATATATAATGTTGGAGCAAGCAGTGAAAAAGTGTGGTGGTATGGTGACATAATCGTGGAAGCTGCATTACGCTGAAGCGGTGTTTACTTGAAATCTGCGTGTTCGTGTTATGTTGTTATATATTTAGTGCTGGAGTTTGTTAAACAAATTTTCTACTTACTCACTTACGTTAATTTGCTCTCATAAAATTTTCTCATAAAATTTCTCAGAGGGATTTGGCACATAGGCGGCGAAGCCGCCTGAGCCTATTCAATGCTTACGAACTTTTTCTTTTTTCCCGTCTGAACATGAGTATGGTTGTTGTCATGTCTATTTTACATCCAGTCGATTTTTTGTGCGTGTGTACTAAGTAAAAGTACGCATCTTAGAAGGTGGCATACATTTCTGATGACTTTCAAGCTTCTCTGATGTTGTAAAGCATCCACGATTAGACTTTCACAGGTCAGATAAGAGCAGGATTTAAGTAGGAAGGGACAGAGGAGGATGGGATCCGTTCTCTGTCAAATGTCTTCTTAATTTTATTTTAATTTCAACCAAACTACAACTATAGAACAGAATAAAATAAAAGTGATTGCTGACTAGTAATATTTTTAAAAAATTGTAGAATTCCTTAGTAAGCTAATAATCCTGACGCTGTAAATTAAGTCAATGCCGTTATATTTTTGTCTTAAGATCTGCTTTTTATTTACTTATTTTTCTAAAACAACGGAGAACTATCTCTACTTGCCGAAGACAGACCAAATACATCTCGTGTTTGGGTCAACTAGCCGAATATGAGACATTGACCCCTGTAGAGTTTGGCAACATTCATCAGTCAAGACTAACAATTACTCCATAAAATAAAACTAAGCTTTGCTACTACATCTTACATTTCATTCGAAATTTCGGGCCCGGTTCTTCCGCGGCTCCTAAGTTGTCGGGAGCATAATATGGCCTCACTAATTACTAGTTTAATATACAGTATGGCACAGAAGTCCCGAAAAACTCCATTTAAATCTTTATTGGTTGCTTTCCCATAAAAACCAAGATAGCCATTTCTCTTTACGACAAGAGGGACACTTTGGGACATAGAATCAGGGGTCTGGTATCACCTTAGGGGGCGGGGCTGGGGGTTACTCGAAATTTTCAAATGGACAAAGGGGTTGTGTGACATATCGTTGAAAAGATCTCCGAAAATGTAGTAAGTTGGTTTTTAAATTTGTCTTTACTGGGTACAAATTTATAGGCCACAGCAGCGCCATTAAAGTGCACTATGAGTGGTAGGGAAAATTGCGTTACTTCTGTCACATTTGTGTTCTTTCTTTGATTTGTGTGAATTGTGTTTTATGGCAAGGAACCACGTTTCCGGTCACGAATCAAGGGGTCCGGTGACCCCATTGGGGGGCAGGGTTTTGCAGTGGAATTTGGTCGGAGTTCTGCAATGCAATTCGCAGGATAAACGCAGTTTTTGAGATACCCCCAAAGAAAAAAGTCACGCGGTGTGAGATCTAGAGATCGAGCAGGCCATTGGACAGGTCCGTTATTTCCAATCCATCTATTTGGAAACTTCTCATTCAGCAATTCTGTTGCTAGATGGGAATGATGAGCCGGTGCTCCATCTTGCGTGAAGTACGGCTGTAAGTCTTTCCGGGATACACTTTGTGCTTTACAAGGTGCATGGTGTGACAAGATTGAGCTGTGCATTGCTGCCAATGGTGGTTGCTTCGAACACATGTAATCGGTAGGTATTGTGTAACAATATCTGATATTGTGATACTTGACCAATTTGTGCGATTAGTCGCTTCAGATGTAGGAATGTCTGCAGGTATTGATTGGACTTGGAAAACGTGCCATTTTACAGCAGACTCCAAAGATGTAAAACTGGACGTATCTTTTGCAGTATTTTATATTTCCCGATTACACGTTAACCTCAACAGTTTGGCATAACACATTTGATAAAATAAAGATATGACAAATGTTAAAAACAGAAGTTTTTCCCATTTCTAACATCTTTCCGGTGATATAGCGTGACCTGACTTTACCATGCAACATTTCGTGAAACTCGCAGCCCGGATCCTCACAAGGTCGCAAAACCCCTCGGTTCCTATCCTATAGGGGGTCCCGTTTGACATAAAACATAATGACTATTGTATGTTTTTGAACTACAAAGCGCAATAAATAAAATTTGTGAAATATGTCATCGCCACAATGATGTATTACACTACCCTCCCCCTTTCCATCTGCAATTTTTAAATGAACCTGTTCACCGCCCCAAATGGGGTCACCGGACCCCTCGATTCATGGCCGAAAACGTGGTTCCTTGCCATAAAACACAATAAGTACGGTGCATTCGCACAAACCAAAGAAAGAACACAAATGCGTCAGAAGTAACGCAATTTTCCCTACTACTCATAGTGCCCTTTAATGACGCTATTGTGGGCTGTAACTTTGTACCTAATAAAGATAAAACAAAAATTTAAAAACCAACTAACTACATTTTCAGAGATCTTTCCGACGATATGTCACACGACCCCTCTTTATATTTGAAAATTTCGAGTAACCTCAGCCCCGCCCCCTACGCGGTCACCAGACCCCTCCCCCCGATTCTATGTCCCCAAAGTGTCCCCCTTGCCATAAAGAGAAATGGTTATCTTGGTTTTTCTGGAAAATCAACCAATAAAAATTTAAGTGAAGTTTTTCGGTACTTCTGTGCCATACCGTATAGCAAATGTTTGCAGTGTTTCACCGATGCGGGCAACTTGCAAGCGCTATTGTTATAAATTAAAAAAAATACAAAGTTAGATTTATATGGTGAAAAGGAAAAATAATGATGAAAAAGACGACGAAAATTTAAGTAACATCGGAGCTCCCAACAACACTGGTGACATGAAGATACCTGGGGTCAGTGGATGACATAAAAATGCAAGCCAGTGTATATGTTATTTTCTATAGAAAAATCGAAATATTAGAATAAAATAACTTCTAGGTAAAGAATGTATGCAGTTAGTTTGGAAGCTGCATTTTTGTTAATTTCATTAATGACAGAATTTCCTTTATTACGATCATTACATTTATTGAACATAAAGAGGAAATGAAAATTGAATATAAAGCCAAATAAATTTTCCATGGCACTGGGAAGAGTTTTACGTGCTGGGGTTTTTACTGTGGGCAGTTTCACCTAAAAAGAGAGATTTCGTGACAAGGCGAATTTTTTCCTCTGCATTTCTTTTACTTCCTTCCCTCCTTTTTTGTTATTCAGTGTAGAAACACGGGGTGAGTGACGCAAGAAGGGATATGTAGGAGACTTCTTTGTTTCGTCACTCACGGTAGGGAAGGACGTCAGTCGCAAAGAGCTGTTGCCAAGAGCTGCTCTAATTTTTATTTTATCGTCTGATTTAGTGCATTTTCGCAGTCAGAGAGAATGTCAAGGCTTTGCTCTTGAGAGGCCATTTGGACTCTTTCCAAATAAAAATACAAAAAAAAAAAAAAAAAGAACTCGCAAAATGATCCTTCTAAAACAGAATCTTAAAAAATGTAGATCACAGTTGCTAGACAAGGAGGAAACGCAAATATTGGGAAAGCTGAAAAACCAAACACGCAACATTTTCTTTCCACGTTACTGGAGATGCTGCAGACGGACAAGGTGAGGAAATTCTCTCGCGTTTTTACTCTTTCAGAAGCTGCTGAAAACGAGAACAAAAGCACTTCGTATTTGCACCGGCATACGCAGAACAACTTTATAGGAGCGGTTCTCTGCTGGAGATTCAATATACCTTCCAACCCGGGGCTATTGAGAATAAATTGGCTGGTTCTTAAAAAAGTGCACCTTGCTTCCCGACACAGAAACCTGTGACCTAGCAGCGGTGTGACGTAATTTAGGAGAGGTGTCTCGTGCTTCTGTATTTTCGTATATTATGCTGTGCATAGCAAGCAGAAGGGGAATGGGAATAAAAAGAAGCAAGCCCATATTTACTTCAGTAAACCTTACGAATATACACTGGTGCCAAAAGTCATGGGATAGCAGTATGCAAATTTTTTACTGGCGCTACCGTCATATAAAGGCTTTGACGCACGCCACGATTTTTATCAGTTGCGAGGTGTAATTTCGTGAGTCAGGTTGAACAACCGCCAGTAGGATTATGGCAAGCCGACGGGAATTATCGGAGTTTGAACGAGGCATGGTATTGGGAGCCAGACGGATGGGACATTCAATTTCCTAAGTTGTGCAAACATTCAACATTCCTCGATCCATGGTGTCACGTGTGCACCGAGAATACCTCACGGAAGGAATTACCACCCACCGTAGACAGCGCAGTAGCCGACCACGGGTGCTGAATAACCGTGACCAGCGGCGTCTGACCAGGATTGTCCATGCTAACAGACAAGCGACACTGGCTCAAATAACATCCACATTCAATGCAGGAGGTACCAGAGACATATCCATCAGGTCAGTGCAACGTAATTTAGCGTCCACGGGATATGGGAGCAGAAGACCCACCAGAGTGCCATTGTTAACACCACGACATCGGACACAGCGTCTCACCTGGGCTCGTGAAGACGGTAATTGGAACCTGGAAGACTGGAAGCATGTGGCGAAGTCTCATGAGTCACGCTACCAGTTGTTATGAGTTGATGGTAGGGTTGGGGTGTGGCGCAGACCCCATGAGGCCATGGACCCAAGCTGTCAAAAAGGCACTGTGGAAGCTAGTGGTGGTTCTATACATGTGTGGGGTGTCTTTATGTGGCACTTTTTTGCGTTCTCTGGTCCTCTTAAACACGTCATTAACCGGTATTTGCTTTGTTGCTCTGTCGGGTGACCATTTGCAGCCCTTCATGGATTTCGTGTACCCCAACTGCAATAGGATTTTCCTGGTGGACAGTGCATCATGTCATCGGGCCCAAGTTGTCCAAAATTGGTTCGAGGGGCATTCTGGACAGTTACCACGGATAATGTGGCCACCACGTTCACCCAACATGAACCCAACAGAGCACTTATGGGACGTGGTGAAAAGGCCCATTGGCATCCAAGATCCTGCACCTACAAATGCCAGGGAACTGTGGGCGGCTGTTCAGACGGCATGGCTCAACATCTCTCCAGAAGTCTTCCGGTCACTTGTGGAATCGACGCCACGTCGAGTTTCTGCACTTCGCCTGGCTAGAGGAGGTCCTACACGATACTAGGCACGAATCCCATGACTTTCGGCACTTCAGTGTAATTGAAACATACTAAAACAGTAAATATTCCTGTGAGAAGTATTTAGTTTGGCCACCCCTGTAGCCGAGGGGTATAAAGTGTGTTGGCTTCTAATTATTCACCCGAAATGGGTCCGGGCCCGAATTCCTGTGAGGTATGGATAGTGTGCTTGTCCTACGGCACTTACCGAGTCCCGCTTTCCTCGATCCGTGGCTTCAAAGCCATTGAATTGCTTACGGTGGTCTTTAAACCAAAATAAAAAAAAACTGTTTTGGAATTCTTAAACAGAATTCTTCTTATTTTAAAGATTAATTCAAACGTAATTGAGCTAAAGGTTTTGGAATAACTAAATAGTATACTAAATCTGCGATGAGAAAGTTTATGAAGCCAAATGATAACATTTATGTAATGCGTGTACGGTTTGCAAAAAGAACAATCAAGTAAAAAGAAAACAAGAAATAATTCTTTCTTGAAAAACGGTCGAGAATTTCGCACATTCTGGTGTCCACTTAGCATATGATTAACGTGGACATTTTCAACGATTGAAACGCATAACTTTTTGGAACTGCTCAGATTTTCACAATTTTTTTTTCATCAATAGAAGAACACCGTATTGAATTCCAGGATTACAGTCGAATTTTACACACCATGGAAAGACGATTTTTTCACTTCAGAAGCCTCATGGTTTCGTAGAAAGAGCTCGGATTACAATGCCTGACATATCCTACCTAGCCGCCCCGGTGGCGCAGTGGTCTAAGGCGCTGGCCTCTGATCATTCGTCCGTAAGGGGTCCGGGTTCGAATCCCGGTCAGGCATGGATGTTGTGTTTGTCTTACGGCATTGGCTCTCTCCCTTCTCTGGAACCAGTGACCCTAAATTAGGGACTGGCGACTGCTTATAGCCCATTGAGTTGCTCACGGTGGTCGTTCAACCTCCAATCAAAAAAAAATATCCTACCTAATCTAAAGAATCCGGACACTTGCCTGTCCACAAACTCTCTGTAATAGGAAAGGAATTAATATCGAGTTGGTCCACCCTTTGTTGCTATCACAACATCTACTCTTCTGGGAAGGCTTTTCACTGGATTTTGATACATTTCTGCTGGAATTGCCTTCAATTCTGCCACCAGAGCATTAGTTAGGTCAGTCACCTGTGTCGGGCGGTTTGGCCCGGCTCGCAGTCGGTGTTCCAATTCATCTCAAAGGTGTACAGAGCTGAGACGGGCTGAGCCCGAGCCCGAAAGCACGAAGCAGAGCCCTGGCCCGAATCGTGTTCGGGCTGTAGAATATTTACTGCGGTTCTGGCTCGGGCGGGATCGGGCTCTTAAAGAGAGAAAGAGCGAGAGAATTTTTTTATACACTGAGTGGCCACTTTATTATGACCACCTGACAGTTTTAAGCAAATGAGCTGTGGCTGCACGCTGTTGCCGCCAGAGGGCGAGGCTAGTATAAAATGGGAAAGCTTAGTGCTTACGACAGTAGTAGGGTGATTTTTGGGTGACGAGATGGGTAAAAAAAATGCGATTTGACGGACTTTCAACGTGGGATGATTGTAGGAGCTTGGAGCCATGGAGCGAATTTCACTGAAGCCGCCGTATTCGTGAAATGTTCCAGAGCAGCTGTTGTTAAAGTGTTTAAAGACTGGACTGTCAGCCAAAAAACTGGGTCTCTACGTGCAACGTGTGGTCGTCATCGACTAGTGACTGCTCGGGCGGAACGGAGAGTGTCCAGACTGGTAATAGACAACAGAAGGGCAACAGTGCAGCAAATTACAGACCATCTTAATCAAGGATCTCTTCAAATGATCTCTGCACGCACTGTTTGCCGTACACTGCATCGGATGGGATATGGCAGCCGAAGGCCTGTTCGAACACTTTTGCTGTCTGCAGTTAACAAGAGAAAACGTCTCCAGTTCGCACAGGAGAACAAGGATTGGACAGTCGATAATTGGAAATAAATTATGTGGTTCGATGAATCACGTTTTCAGTTGCACCATGCCGATGGCCGAGTGAGAGTTTGGCGGAAACAGCACGAAAGCATGGACCCCAAATGCATTGCTATAACCCTTCAACCTGGTGGAGACAACGTTATGGATTAGGGAATGTTTTCCTGGCATGCTTTGGTCCCTTTAATTCGTGTTGATCAACGTCTGACTGGCACATCATATCTAAACATCGTTGCGGACCAAGTGTGTCCTGCCATGTGGATAGTTTATCCCAATGGCGATGGCTCCTTTCAACAAGATAATGCGTCCTGCCATAGTGCTCGTATTGTACAGGATTGGTTTGAGGAACATGCCGGTGAGTTTACTTTGCTTAGGTGGCCCCCACAATCTCCAGATCTCAACCCCATTGAGAATTTGTGGGATGAAGTTGAACGAGCCATCGGACAGCTGGATCCACAACCCTGCAATCTCACACTCCTGGAAAGTGCTATTCATCAAGCATGGTCTCAGATTCCACAAACCACCTATCAACATCTCGTGAAGTCCATGCCACGAAGAAGCAACGCAGTATTAAAGTCAAAAGGTGGCCCAACGAAGTACTGAGGGGTGGTCATCATAAAGTGGCCACTCAGTGTATATAAATGTGATTTTGTATGATTTAGCAAAAGTGTCATTTTATAATTGCTAAAGGGAATTATTCGGCAACTGCTTCATGTTACGGAGCGGGCATTCGAGATGGCTGTTTATTCCGGGCTTGGGTAGAAAATGCCATAGGCCGCTTATTAGTGTGTTTCTGCAGAGAAGAAAAAGCTTTTTCAAGAACTGTAGATGTTGGATAGTTGATAGCATGCCGTCGATAATTTACTCCTTATCTTTACGCAGTAGCTCCCCTAATTCTATTTAGCAACGTACATATTGCAGCGCATTATGGCGCGATAATATTAGCATTATTTGAGCAACATACAATTGCAGTACCTCCCAATCATTTTGGATGTCCGGCCGCCTGAAGCACTTCAGGTGGAAACGAACTGTCAAAGGTCGCCCCGGGGGCGCATTGGTCTAAGCGATGGCATTTTTTTGATTGGAGGTTTAACGACCATCGTGAGCAACTCAGTGGGCTATAAGCAGTCGCCCGTCCCTAATTTAGAGTCACTGGTTCCAGGGAAGGGAAAGAGCCAGTGCCGTAAGACAAACACGACATCCATGCCTGACCGGGATTCGAACCCGGACCCCTTTCGGACGAATGATCAGATACCATTGCTTAGACCACTGCGCCACCGGGGCGGCCTAAGCGATGGCATCTGATCATTCGTCCGAAAGGGGCCTGGGTTCGAATCTCGGTGAGGCATGGATGTTGTGTTTGTCTTACGGCACTGGCTCTCTCCCTTCTCTGGAACCAGTGGCTCTAAATTAGGGACGGACGACTGCTTATAGCCCACTGAGTTGCTCACGATGGTCGTTAATCCTCCAATCAAAAAAAAAAAAAAAACGAACGGTCAAAGAAAATCGTACAGTTACACTGTAAAAATAGATAGAGGTCCCTTCCAACCACTCCCCATTTGAGAAATACATTGGTTAATTGCAGGAGGAGGGGAGAGTGGAAGTGTGGAAAAGGAGATGTTTTTTCATTAATGGTTGAACAGGTTATCCAGTTTTCGGGCTCGTTCGGGCCCGGGCTCTATCTTGCAATATAAAATTCGGGCTCGGGCTGATATACCACGGGCTCGGACGGGTTCGGGCTCCGAAAATTGAGCCCGAACTCAGCTCTAGTACCATGAGGTAGAGATCAGTGCTCTGTGCAAGCCAGTCAAGTTCTTTAACTCCCATCTCATCAAACCATTGAGCCGCGGGTGGCCTAGTGGGCAACGTTCGTGACTGCCACGGAAATGACCTTAGGTTTGATCCCAGCAGGTACGAACGCTCGCACGACTAAATATCCGCCACGCGTCGGATGGGCACGTTAAGCCGTCGTATCCCGGGTACTGGCCCCCCGGTAGTAAATAAGGGCGTCTTCTGCCTCGCTTCCGTGTGACTTTCCTATCGGGCACTCTAGCCCAAATATCCCAGCTTCCTATTTCTAAGGGTTGTTTAAGACCTGGGGTCAGACACTCTCTTCCTAAAATCCTCTACATATGATCATATTCATCATGAAACCATTCACGCACGGACGTCACTTTGCGAATTGGGGTATTGTTCTGTTGGTAAAGGAAAGTGCATTCCTTGAACTGTTATCGTAATACTGGGAGCACATAATTGTCGAGAATTTCATTATGGGCTACAGTGTTAAGATTCCCGGGCACTGGATCTAGAGGGCCCAGCCGACAACCCCAGAGCATGATGTATCCTCCTCCAAACTTCACAGATGACACACAAAACAGTCGCGTATGTAGCGTTCATCTGGCATCTTCCACAACCAGACTTCTCCGTTGGACTTCCAGATGGTGAAGCATGATTCGTCACTCCAAAGAACTCATTTCCGCTGCTCCAGAGTCCACTGGCGTCAAGCTTTACACCACTCCAACGACGCTTGGCGTTGATCTTGCTGATGTTAGGTTTGTATGCGGCTGCCGGCCGTAGAAGCCCATTCCCTTCAACTTTTGACGAACCGCTATGGTGCTGGTGTTGTTTCCAGAGGCATTTTGGAACTCGGTGGTGAGTGCTGCAGCCGAGGACAGGCGATTTTGTTAACATCACTCGTTTCAGTACTCGGCGGTTCCGCCCTATTATTTTACGTGGCTTACCAGGTCGCGCTCGCGCTATTGTTGCTCCTAGGCGTTTCCACTTCACCATAACATCACGTTCAGTTAACTGATCGGGGCAGCTGCAGCAGCGCAGAAATTTCCTGAACTAATTTATTGCTAAGATGGCATCTAATGACTGTGCAACGTTAAACCGTCAGCACTGCGGAACGACACATTCTACTGTTCATGTTCGTCCATGATGTTTGCCATTCCACGTGCGTCTTTTTAGCACGTCTTTTGTAAAAAAAGATCGTGCTTATGTTACCGGTTTGTCCGTCCGTCCATCTGTACCCACGATATCTCTGCAACTATCAGTCCGATTTGAAAAATCCTTTCTGCATTGAGAAGCTTGAAATACGCGAATGATGATCCTCCATTTCGTTTTTTTTTACGATGTACAATTTTGCCGCTAGAGGGCGTAAATGCAGATGATGTCGAATTCAAAAATACGTTTTATTCCACGTATTTGCTTCTAAAAATCCGATTGAAAAATTATTTTATCTTTCGATTCCATTTATAGTGAAGCGTATTTTAAATATAGTTACTTATTCAAATCACGCATAGATTTTCCGCTAGTGGGCGTAAAAGTAAATTACGTTTCTCCCGATAACTTTTCTTCTAAAACTTCGATTTGAAAGCTTTTTTCTTCAGCGGATACACCTTCTCATGGAAAATCTTTTGCATATGATTTCAATTTTTTTGTAAAGAATGCTTTGGCCACCAGGGGGCATAAGTGTTAATTTTTGCTTCTGATGTATTTGCCATAAAATCTGAGCTTCTAAAATATCGATTGAAAAAATTCTTTCGTGGACTGATGCCACTCACATCGATAAACCTTTTCGAAATATTTTCTTCTTAAAATATTCCACAGTTTCTCCGCCAGGGGGCGTAGATGTATATCTTATTTTTGTCAATATCTCTACTTCTAGGAGTCCGATTTGAAAAATTCCTTCTTTGTTGGATAGTGTTTTCAGTGTGACATGTGTTTCATATAATTTCAAAATTTTCAACTAATTCATAACCTTTCCGCTAGGGGGCGTAGGGGTAAATTACGTTTCCTCCTATATCCCTGCTTCTAAATCTTCGATTTGAAAAATTCTTTCTGCACCGGATACAGCTCCTGATGGGAAATCGTTTGCACGTAATTTCTAATTTTTGTTAAAAAAAATAGTTTGGCCACCAAGGGGCGTAAATCTTAATTTCCGCTTCTGATGTATTTGCAGCAAAATATGAGCTTCTAAATTCTCGATTGAAAAAAAACGTCGTTTGTAGACCGATATTACTGATGTCGACAAACCTTTTAGAAATATTTTCTTCTTAAAATAATGGATGGTTTCTACGCCAGATGTATATCTTATTTTTGTCAATAACTCTGTTCCTAAGAGTCCAATTTGAAAACTTCTTTCGGTGTTGGAGAGCGTTTCCGGAGCGAAATGTTTCTCATATAAATTCATGTTTTTCTTAACGCACAAGTCTGCAACCAGAGGGCGTAAGCTTACGATTCCGTTTACAGCAATATCTGAGGGATTAAAAACCCGATTGAAAAACTTCTTTCTTCCGTCAGATACTATTGTTTTCCACACCGGTTCCATTGACTGTTATAATGAATAACGCTTTTGCTACCAAGCTAATTATCGTGAATATAGCTTTCGCTAATATTATAATGAATTCAATGCTTGTACTAAGCTTCTAATAGTGAATTCAAATGGTTGTTGTTACTAGTTAATTAAGATCATGAATAAAGTCTCCTGCTAGTAGTGTAGTAATAGTAATGAACAAACTTATAACTGGTAGTAATGTTGTAGTAGTAATTAAGATGAATAAAGTCTTATGCTGGTTGTTACTAATAACACTAAATGAAATAAACCTAACAGCCAGACAGAGGTCTGACAGTACTATGAACTGAGAAAGACGTACTTACGTAAAACCTTTTATTATGAACTTCTACTGGTATCTTCACACACAGCTACTCAAATAACACGTAGCTCCTTGCACATGAACGGAGCTCTAACAAACGCTCTCTCTATACAACAAACGCTCTCCCTATACAACAATAAACGCTCTTCCCGTACAACAACAAACGCTCTCATCAGGTATCGTTGAACGCGCCTATTTATACTGGCTACCACCACGTCATGACTTACACTCATTGCCAGATCTCATTCAGCGGGTGAAATAACATCTCGTTCAGTAAGAAGATAATTTACATAGAAAAATAAAATAACCAGAGATAGTAAAATCAAAAGGAAAGTGAATCGAGAGTATACGTTACATCATCTCTCCCTTAATTTTTTTTTCTCTTTTTTTTTTCCGAAAAACCTATCAATTTTGGAGTGTAAGTCTTACACTTCGTTGATTGACGTTTCTCGACCTCTTTTTTGTTTTGTTGTTTGGTGGCAGCAGTATTTACAATATCAAACTTGGCATGACAAAATCATGAAATCTGTATTCGTCTGTGAAACACTTGTATTTTTGAACAAAACAAACCTGCATCGGCATACCTTCCTTTTATTCTGCCTAGCAGGAATCACTTTTTTAATTTCAAATCACGTTCTCATTATTCGTTGAATACACACCAACTGTATCAGCAGCGAAGATTGCCTGGAGCTGCCTAACAGTAACAATTTTATTATTTTATCCCTAAGCACATAGATATATATAAAAAAATTTGGATTAGTAGATGGACATAGAAGAAATATAAGAAAAACAACACATATATACACAAAAAAGAATGCATAGGCCCACACGAAAAAAAGAAATTCTGACACGCCAACTGGTCGTGCAAGAAAAACAACAAACGGAGAAAAGAACCTGTCCACGAGAACTTACTTATCTCGAGGACGCATAAAAAACTCTAGTACGATAACGTTTTCCAGGCCTAATCGGACTGGTAAATTCAGGTGGCTTAGATCTTTTCAAGGACTTGAATGGATCTGGAACATCGTTATGCTGTCGGTCAAGAAATCCCGGCGGCTGACAGGAACGGTCAGGAACGGCTGAAATCCGTCGGTCAGGAACGGCTGAAGTCTGGCGGTCCGGAAATCCCTGCGGCTGACAGGAACGGTCAGGAACGGCTGACGTCTGGCGATCCGGAAATCCCTGCGGCTGACAGGAACGGTCAGGAACGGCTGAAGTCGGGCGATCAGGAACGGCCGAAGTCTGGCGGTCCGGAAATCCCTGCGGCTGACAGGAACGGGCTCCCCCAGGCTTTTGATATGTAGTCTCTTTGTGCTGGGGCCCGTGGTGTCCTTCCAGCATTCTTTTGGATGGACGTGGCTCCGGCCACATCGTTTGCTTTCGCTTTCGCCCTCGTGGAATGAGAGTAGCAGCAGGCATCGGCCCTGTTTGCCCTGAGCGTAGGTTCCAGGGGCGAAACCCGGGCGGATGCAAGGATCTCTGCCTTCGTCGCTGTTGCGGCGAAGCAGATTGGGGAGACAAGTTACGTTTTCGCCCAGCTTTTGGTGTTACTGGACGGTTTGTAATTGGTGTTTGACGTTTAGGAATCGTCAAATTATTGTTCATAACTGATAAATCAGAAATATTCGAAGCCTCTGAGTCGCTGCTGTAATTTAGTGGTCGTGCAGGGCGATGTTTATTCCTGCCTATAGGAATACTCTCTGATGAGGTATTCAAGGAAGTAGGAGCTTGTGGTGTTGCAGAGTTATCGGGAAATGGTGCAGCAATAGTCTTGGCAATGGTTGGAGGGAAAGGAACGATACTAGTATTTGAAGAACTTGATTCGAGCCTTGGTCTCATGGGAGAATCAGGTTGCGTGTTTGGAAACCCGTCTTGAGGAGGGGAGGGTGAAGAAAAAATCACTGGAGATTCGTCAAAAATGTTTGTTGGTTCGTCCAAAATTTCTGGAGGTTGATCGTGAGATATAGACTCTTGAGTCTGTGGAACAGAATGTTGAGTAGGGTTGATTATAAAATCGATATTTCGTTCATGATACTTGCGACACTGAGCAACGTGTACGTATTGAAATTGATTGTCAGGTTTTTCAAGAACAATGTTATTTTCAAAGATATTTGCCACCCGATATGGACCTTCGTAGCTGGGTGCAAATTTCTTCACTAAAGTATGAGAAACAGAAGACTGGAAGTGCGTTTCCACGAGAGTGAGATCTCCAACGACAAGATCTGGTTCCCTACGCCTAGTATTATACTATCTTGCTTGAGCCGCTTGTGCTCCTAGCATTGCAACACGAGCTTTTTCTGCCATGATTCGTACTGATTGCGGAGTTGTTCGCTGGTTTAGTTCGTCGATAATTCCCGTTAAATTTTCAAAAGGGGTTTTAATTTTGCGACCCAGAAAAAGTTCTGCAGGAGTAATTTTAGTAGATTCGTGAACAGACGAGTGGAGGGCGAACGAAAAAAGCTCTAGATGGTCATCCCATCGTTCATGATGATCCATGACAAATGTAGCAATCATTTTCACTAGCGTGCGGTTTACGCGTTCCGCAGGATTACTCTGGGGATGATATGGTGAAATGAATTCATGCTTAATGTGTAGTCTCGCACACATTCTTTCAAAAATGTCAGAAATAAATTGAGGACCATTATCCGAAACTACTTTATTAGGTGCACCATATCTAGAGAATACTTCATGAACTAATACATTACAAATAACCTCAGCCGTAGCGGCTTTAATGGGAAAAACTTCAACCCATTTAGAAAAATTATCAGTTAATACTAAAACGTAACGAGCTTTGTTTTTAACAGATAAAGGATAAGGTCCCAATAAATCTATGGAAATAATATCAAAAACATGAGAACTTGAACTAGATTTCAAGTGACCGGCCGGTCTTACATTACGGTAATTATTAATCTGACACAAGTGACATGATTGAACGTATGCGAGCACACTTTGGTACATGCCAGGCCAATAGGCAACATCCCGCAATTTACAACGGGTCTTGCGAATACCTAAATGGCCTGCAAGAGGTTTGTCATGAAATTCGTTTAAAAGGGCCATTCTAAGGGTTCGCGGAATACATGGGCGAAACTCTGCCCTAGTAGTCCTAGATTTCGTATAGTAAAGCAGACCCTCTATGACTTCAAAATGCTGTGACCTTCCAGCCAGAGAAAGATCACTTTGTAGGGGCGAACCCGCAAGCAAAAAATTATATATATCCCCGAAATCTGGATCATTTATTAATTCTGCCATTATCTGCTCTCTGGATGTTATATCAGCTATTAGAAGTAAAGGCTGACATCCAGGAGTAGTTTCTGTGGGGACCCCACTAATCGGAACGCGAGACAATGCGTCCGGTAATTGCTTCTTATGACATGGCTGATACGAAATTTTGATATTGCTCTCTTGTAACTTCAGAGCCCACTTCATAAGTCTTTGAGATAGGTGCTTAGCAGAATTCAAACACTGAAGGGCAGAATGATCCGTAATTATGTTAACTGTCAATTCGTTAAGATAACATTGAAATTTATCAAGAGCATACACAACAGCAAGACATTCACGTTCCGTAGCTGAATAATTGCGTTCAGCTTTGGCTAAAGTACGAGACGCAAAAGCTATTGGATGCCCAGCTTGTGACAAAACGCAACCAAGACCAACTCCGGATGCGTCAGTATGAATATCAAATTCCTTAGTATGATCCGGGATAGCCAACACCGGAGGCTGAGTCAACGCAGACTTCAGTGTTTCAAACGCAGCGTTAGCCTCAGGTGTCCAAACAAACTTCTTGTATTTACGTTTCAAAGCATACAATGGCTCACAGATTGTAGCATAAGCGGGGACGAACTGCTGATACCATCCGGTCATTCCCAGAAAGCGTGATAGTTCTTTTGCTGTTTTAGACCGAGGAAAGTCAACAATAGGCCTAATTTTTTCATTATCCGTAAATAAGCCGTGGGGAGTGATTTTCAACCCCAGATATACAATCTCGTCTCTCGCTATCTGGCATTTACTAGGTTTTAACGTCAAGCCAGCATTGTATATGAGTTGGAACACCTGTTTGAGCAGAGAAAGGTGCTCGTCAAAAGTCTCGGATGTAATAATAATGTCATCCAAATATACATGCACATGGGGACCCAGAACATGTCTGAGAACCGTATCCATAAGCTTTTGGAAAGTAGCAGGTGCAGAAGCTAGTCCAAAGGGCATACGTAGGTATTCATAAGCCCCAAAAGGAGTCACAAAGCCTGTTTTATCAATAGAGTCCGGATGTACTGCTACCTGCCAATATCCACTCGCCAAATCCAAGGTTGACATCCATTTGGTTGACGACAGGTCATGCAAAATATGTGACATGACAGGTAGTGGATAATTGATCGTTTTTGTGACTTGGTTGAGCTTGCGGAAATCTGTCACGAAACGAAATTCATTGGGTTGTTTCTTTGGAACCAAAAAGGCAGGAACAGCCCAGGCGCTTGTTGATTCCCTTATTATGCCCTGTTTAATCATTTCAGAAATTTGACGTTGCATTTCCTGTTTCTTATGAGGAGCACAAGGGTAAGGTTTCGTCGCTATCGGTTTCGAACCCTCAGTGTCAATGACATGATAAACCACCTGTGTGAAACCAGGTTGATCAGAAAATAAACCAGGGCTTTCCTGCAAAAGTAGAGAAATCTTGTTTCGTTGCCTCTCATTCAATTGGTTACTCAATAACAAACTCGTTATATCTACAGGAACCGTAGGAATCATTTCGATAGGTTCCGGAAAGGAAATCACATGTTGTACGAAATTCAGAGTTATTTGAAACGTTTGAATAAAGTCCATTCCCATTAGACATTTCACAGGTAGTTCGTCTATAAGCAGGAAAGAATGCGTAAAACGAGCCTTTCCCAGCCCTAGAGATAATGTGACAGTTCCTGTGATACTGAAGATTTCGTTATTTGCACCTCGCAAATACTGCGTCGCAGGCTGAACGAGTATTGCAGGAAAATTGTCAGTGCAAAACTTCGTATTTAGGGCTGATATTTCAGAACCAGTGTCGAACTTTGTCTCGACAATAATATCTTCAATTGTCAAGAATACATCAGGCAACTGAGGAGTTTGGACAGTCACTAATACTGTTTTAGGGTCAGAATGCTTGGTATCAGGAAGCAGGACCGACCCTTGGTCTACTTCCTTTGGAAGTTTAAAGGATTGCTGGTTGGATTATCATGCGGTCTGAAACCTCGACCCTGCCGGGTATCGGGAAAATTTTCACGATGAGGAAAACTGCGTGAAACCTGCGTCGGGAACTCCGCATGTCTGTTGACATTTTCATATCTATTACTTCTTCCCCCAGCACGGTCAGAAAAATCATCATTGCCCTGAGCATGAAAACGTTCCGAATGCTGCGGATTGGAACGGGATCGAGCATACTGTGCATTTGTACGATATCCCGAAGATTGTTCAGAAACTCGCTGTTGGTTTGCCACTCTTCTGTGTGGTGGAACGTATGAAGCTTGGGTGTGCACTTGTGTATGCTCGCGCTGAAAGTTATTATGCCTATTATGCCGCTGAGGGTTTTCGTAATAAGCCTCGCGGGGTGCCCGAGCATGGTGAGTTGAACCATGTTTGCCATGTCGCTCTTCATACGTTCGTATGAGGCGAAGGCATTCATGAATTGTAGCAGGGTGTCGAACCTCAAGAAAATCTTGTAAAAATGGGTCGAGCTGCTGCAATTGGGTATCCAACATGTCATCATGACTGGCATGTGGATCCCATAAGTTATATAAGCGTGTTGTTTCCAACGCAAATGCAACAGGGCTATCGTTGGGTCCTTGCTGACGAGAAAAAAGTTGTTGTGCAAGGCGGCACGGAAATTCTCATAATGAGAATCCGGGTTCGACACTCTCCACTGCCGATACCAGGTCTTAGCGGCATCCTTCAAGCAAGTGCCTGCGATTTGTACTTTGCAGTCTTCAGGAATATTGTATAGATCAAAATGATCTTCCAAATCTTCGAGGAATTTTAAGGATCCCTCCAAACCATTGAAAAGAATTGTTCCTGCATGCGGCACGAAATGGGCAAGCATTCTGCTTCGCTGAGAGGATTGAACTCCTTCAGGTACGACCCGTGACTCAGAGTAATAGGAAGCTGGTGCATTACGAAATTGTGAAGAATGCCTGGGTACGTGTAGATCATTCATATCAAAGTGAGACCCACAGGCTTCTTGCAAATTGTCAAAAACACCATCACTATCGAAACTTGCCTTAGGGTGGAAAATTGAAGTTGTCTCAGGTAAGGAAGACATGGGTAATAATTGTCAAGACCTCGTGTTCGAGAAAAGTTCGGGCGCCAATTATAATGAATAACGCTTTTGCTACCAAGCTAATTATCGTGAATATAGCTTTCGCTAATATTATAATGAATTCAATGCTTGTACTAAGCTTCTAATAGTGAATTCAAATGGTTGTTGTTACTAGTTAATTAAGATCATGAATAAAGTCTCCTGCTAGTAGTGTAGTAATAGTAATGAACAAACTTATAACTGGTAGTAATGTTGTAGTAGTAATTAAGATGAATAAAGTCTTATGCTGGTTGTTACTAATAACACTAAATGAAATAAACCTAACAGCCAGACAGAGGTCTGACAGTACTATGAACTGAGAAAGACGTACTTACTTAAAACCTTTTATTATGAACTTCTACTGGTATCATCACACATAGCTACTCAAATAACACGTAGCTCCTTGCACACGAACGAAGCTCTAACAAACGCTCTCTCTATACAACAAACGCTCTCCCTATACAACAATAAACGCTCTTCCCGTACAACAACAAACGCTCTCATCAGGTATCGTTGAACGCGCCTATTTATACTGGCTACCACCACGTCATGACTTACACTCATTGCCAGATCTCATTCAGCGGGTGAAATAACATCTCGTTCAGTAAGAAGATAATTTACATAGAAAAATAAAATAACCAAAGATAGTAAAATCAAAAGGAAAGTGAATCGAGAGTATACGTTACACTGTGAATAGCTTTGATAAATTTAATTTGCGTCAGAACGGATTCAAAAGATGTGCTTATTACACCCGAAAATTCGGTGTCATCTTTCTTGTTATACCTGTAACGGTTATGGTTGTGACGTATAGGGACAAATCCACTACTCAGAATGGGTGTCCGAATACTTTTGATCATATATAGTGCGTCGCATAAATATAGAGACAGAACAAATTCTCGAATATAAAAGAAACAACAACGAGCTGAAATGTACACCTCATATTTATAGCAAAAATAGCCTAGGACACGCAGCTGCACAATAGTTTGACGGAAACATAAGAATTCCAACGCCAAGTACAAGAAAAAACAGAAATACGCTGTCTCAAAAATATAAAGACTTACTAGTTATGAGCACCTCCGGTACGAATCGTGGAGCTGTTGTTCCGAATAACACTGAAAAACCGATTGGGCATCCTGTCCACCAAGTGATGGAAGTGTTCTGGACGGAATGCGTACCAGCTTCGTTAAATCTGATCTTTCAATGCCACCACCCTTTAGAACTGCCTTCCATTCGCATGCACATTACGAGCGAGGATACCCCAGAGGTTCTCGATAGGGTTCAGATCTGGACTGAGTGCTGGCCAATCCATTACGGTCACATGATGAGTGTTAAACCAGCTTTTCGTTGATGCATACCGATGGATAGAGGCATTGTCTTGATGGAACAGATAATCAACACCCTCTAGAGTTTCGGCAAACGGTATAAGTTGGCAGCTGAGTATGTCCTGATACGTTTCGGAGTTTTGCCTGCTTTGCAGAAAAGCGATATCCGTTGTCCCATTGAACGCAAAAGCTCCCCAGACCATCACAGATCCCCCTCCTTTCTGTCTGCTGAAGAAGGTGCATTGCTCGCGTCGTAAATCATGCCAATAGCAGTTCCAACCATCAAAACCGTCCAGGTTGAACTTTTTCTCATCGGAGAAAATAGTTGTGATCCACTCGTCCGTCCAGTGCATGTGGCTGCTTGCCCATAACAATCTAGCTTCCTTGTGGCGCCGCGTGAGGTGTGGCAGACGGCGCATTTTACGGAGCACAATGTTGCGACTTTCCTTGATTCGTCGATGAACTGTGTCCTTTGAGACGGTGACACCAACAGTCTGAGGAACTTGACGTAGTGATAACCTTTTGGGATGAAACTAAACGCATGATGGCACGATCATCTCGTTTGGTTGTTATTCGAGGCCTTCCAGGCCGTTTTCTGGCAGTTAACGCACCGCGTTTCGACAAAGTCTTATAAATTACTGCCCTACTCCTCCCCATGGCTTTACAAATTTTCGCTACAGGCAATCCATTTGCTCTCAGTCTCCAAATCTTCTGCACCTCCTCACCAGAAAGTTGACAGTTGCGTGGCATTTCGGCAAATGAATGTCTTACAGCAGGTCCGCTGTCTTTTGTAGGCTGGACCGAATTACGGCTCATGCGCGTGCGTACAACATGATAATGTGTATATCTCATTTACATGTGGCTACTTTACATAGTTGTCTTTATATTTATGACACACCTAAAATTACCCTATTTCACTTTGTATTGTTCTTTTCACACAATCCGGTCATCTCGACGGATCGAAACGTTTGTTGTAGGGTTATGTCTAATTAGGTACCACTTCAGCTTCCTACCTATATTCGCATTGCGTTCACGGCGCAAAGTCGACTGTCTCTATATTTATGCGACGCACCTTAGTGTATCTTCAGATTTCCATTTTATCTGCGTTCTCTTTCCGTAAGGGAACTTACTTGTGTGTCCGTAAAAATATCATAGATGTTTTTACCTAATTTTCCTAACTTGCTATTTTTTCTAAAGTTTTTTTCTTTTCATTTCAATTAAATTATTCGATATGTGTACTTTTTTCATTCGCTGGCTTCTGACCACTCGTCTGAGATGGGTCCGAATTCGAATCCGGGTGTCTCATGGATTTTGTGCTTGTCTTAAAGCACTGGCACTTTCCCTTCCCTGGATCCGGTGGTCCTAAATTAGAGATGGGCTACTGATTATGGCCCATCGAGTTGCTCACGGTTGTCGTTAAACGCCAAAACTAAAAAACAACAACAACAACCTTTTTTTGGCTTATGCAGAGACATGTAAGCTACCTAGCGTTTTTCATTGTTGAAAACTTTTATTGAATAATACAAATTCGGAAGATGTGAATCGGTTTATTGGTGTAAATAGGACATGGATTATTAAGTCGGATAATATCCGAAAACTTGAAAATTTCGTCGTCCTGGAGGGGGAATCGAACTCGCGTCTCCCGGATAGCGCCCGAGTATGCTAACCACTACACCACCCAGAACGATCAACTTTCAAGTTTCCGATAAATTTAAATATAAAATTATTAACGTTCATCCCTTCACTTTTATTGAATTTTCAAAATCGGATGTTTTTTTCCGCATATTATTATCGTTCATCGCTTCACATTCCAGGCATTCAGCTTATGAGGAATTACTATCAAAGTTATTCTGAATATCATAATCTCTGGTGCCATTGCGAGTTTGTTTAACTTGCAATTTTAATTCGATCCAAAGCACTTACTGAACTATTTCTATTCTGCTTCCCGAACGCAACGCGAATCTGTGGAAGGGTCCCGAAAAACGGCGCTGTTCTAAGGCACTTCCAGCAGTGTGATTGGTACTTTCGCCAACATTTAGTGGCCACCAATGCTGAGTTCGGCCTCAATTTTAAGAGCCTGAGCCCGAATTTTATATCAAAATAGAGCCCAGGTTTAAACAAGCCCGAGAACTGTCATTAACCTGTTTAGGTAATATAAGATAAAAAAATTCTCTTCTTCCAGATTTCCACTCTCTCTCCTTTCCCTGCAGTTCATCGACGTCTTTTTCAACTGGGGAGTGGGGTATGGGAAAGGGACATCTATTTTGTACAGCCGTTCGATTTTTTTGACCATTCGTTTCTGCCTGAAATGCTTCTTCGGGTGGCCGGGCATCCGGCGAAATCGGACAACACTGCAATCTAAGTACGTTGCTCAATGAAATTAGCAGGAAGCGGTAGCATGAGGGGAGGGTACGAAATTTCGCTGATGTGGTATCTACTGTCTAGTATCTACAGTTCTTAGTGAAGCCTTTCGTTCTTCGCAGAAATCTACTAATGCCCTGCTGCTACTATCAATTTTGCCTGATCCCATTCTGCTTAATATTGGGTAATTAGTGGCTGTAAAATGTGGCTGTACAACATTTCAGTCGCAACTCCACTTACCATTTTGCTTAATATCATTCTGCCTAATATTGCGGCCATAAAACGGGAAACGCTCCTAAGGACAATTCACCAGCTCCGGAAGAGTATTGCTGTCCTTTCACGCTGCTGTACTTCTGGTCAATTGCTATTTCTGGATAAACGTTTTGTTTTACCGTGTCCAGTGTGCAAAAAACGCGTGCTTAAACTAAGTGATCACTGAAAGTGCCCACCTACCTAATATTTCCTAGGTCTAACTTTCGCCCTCAGTACAGCAGCTATTCGACGTGGCATCGATTCAACATACACTGAATGATAACTGAATTATGACCACCTATACCTAATATTTCGTAGGTCCTCCTTTCGCCCTCAGTACAGCAGCTATCCGACGTGGCATCGATTCAATAAGATCCCAGAAGCAGTTGGGAGGTGTGGTCAACCAAGCTGTGTGTAATGCGACCATCAATGCAGGTATGGAGATGATTGGTGTATCCAGATGCCTGATATGTCATTCCATAGTGTCCCACAAGTGCTCTGTGGGATTGATATCATGGGAGTTCGGGGGCTAATCGGTACACTGGAATTCTGAACTGCGTTCCTCAAATCATTCCTGTACAACATTGGACTTGTGGCTCGGCGCATTGTCGTTTTGAAAGACACCGTCGCCATTCGAGAAAAAGTGTAACTTTGCTGGGTGTACAGAGTCAGCAAACAATATACGATAGTGGGCACCAGTCATACGTTGTTCCACATGCACAAGGGGTATAAGTTCCAGGCAGGTAAACATGCCCCATACCGTACAACCGCCTCCACCGACTTGCACTGTGGAGACCATGCAGGATCGATCGAGTGCCTCATGTTAATTGCGCCAAATACGAACACGACCATCAACGGAGTGGAGTAAAAAACGCGACTCGTCGGACCAGCACACTTTTTTCCAGTCATCCGACGTCTAACTTGCATGATTTTTGCACCAGGTGAATCTTTTCCGCCGATGAACTGTAATTAGGAGAGAAGGGCGTCGGAGTCGTCTGCTGTTATAGCCCATAAATGCGAGCGTGCGACGCATGGTAATGACCGATACTGTTCCGGGTTGACCTCTGTTGTACTGGGTAGTCAACTGTTGAACAATGTTGCGTCTGTTGGCCTGGACGAGTCGTCGGATCCGGCGCTCACCTCTTACATTAACCTTTCAATTTCCTGTGCAGTTTTGCGGCCGGGTCGTTGTTTGATCATTTTCACGCCAGTCCAGATAGGCCCTGAAGAGCAATTGAGTTAGAGACAGCTGGCGTTATGCAAATGTGGCGCTGTGGGCGGCCCTGTAAACGGAAACGACATGACGTATGCAGCGATCCGACAATATAAGGAGTGATGCGACGGGAATCAGTAAGAGTCAGACGCAGTATGGGTAAGACGAAGGATCTATGCGCACTTGATCGTGAGAAAATTGTCAGGGCCCGACGAATGGGTCACTCCATCTTGGAAGTCATGCAGGCACTGGGATTTTCACGAGCCACTGTGTCACGGGTGCACCGTGAGTACATCGAATCCGATAAAACCATCCCTGCAAGGGCCAACTGCCGTGGACAACAACAGCGTGTGGATGAGCGGGGACATCGTCGGCTAGCTCGCATTGTAACAGCGGATAGACGGGCCACAGTGCAAGAAATCACTCGGCAATTTAACGCTGGTGCACAAAAATGTGTACGCAGCCACACCATCCAGAACCATCTCGTTATGGGATACAGAAGCCATCGTCCCACGAGGGTACCGCTGCTGACCGCCCATCACAGGGTGCAAAGATTAGCAAGGGCGCGGGAACATCGCCACTGGACCCTAGAGATGTGGGAAAATGTTGCCTGGAATGATGAGTCGAGATTCACGTTGGTACATGCGGATGGCAGGATACGAGTACGGCGCAAACCACATGAAGCGATGGATCCTTCTTGCCAGCAGGGTTACTATTCAAGCTGGTGGGGGTGGCATTCTCGTGTGCGGACTGTTTACGTGGACTGAAATGGGACCCCTGGTTCGTGCGAAATCGTCCCTCACTGGTCAACGTTACCGGGATACCCTGGACGACCATTTGCTCCCGTTTGTGCATCTTTAACATCCCACTGGGGACCTCATCCTGCAACAAGACAATGCAGCTCTCGAATTGTATCCGAATGGTTGGATGAACACTCCACCGACGTGACCTCGCTTCCTTGGCCAACTAGGTCACCTGACCTCAATCCCATCAATCACATCTGGGATGCCATCGAGAGAGATGTTCGAGGCTCAGACCCCCTCCATCAAATCTTCGTGAACTGTAGGAGCTTGTTCAGGGGTCGTGGATCCGTATGGCTTCCCAACGCTTCCTGTGTCTTGTCGAGTCCATGCCGAGACGAATCGCCGCCGTCATCAGGCCGAAAGGTGGTGCTACACGTTACTACACAGGTATATGTAATTCAATTGCTCTTTAGTGTACTTTAACTACGGTGGCTCGTGAACAACTAGTTCAGCCGTTTTGGAAATCTAGGCACCAGCTCTCCAAGCTCCCACAGTCCTATAAATCCTTCCGTTTACCCAACACGCTCCGAATTTTATTAACTACTGTTTCACTCACACCTTATGCATGCAACGTCGGTCGACTAATCGCGCCCTCTCGCAAATTATGTGGTCAAGGAATCACCTCCACTTTTGATAGGGGTGGTCATAATTCAGTGATCACTCGGTGTAGTTTCAATACATAGCAAATTATTTATTGTTTATGGGTTCCCCCCCCTCCAAAAGTGGTTGATTTATCCCAGACGGGGGATGAAATATGATAAGGAATAGCTTCAAAAAAGTTTCAAGTTGAATCGCAAAAGTTCCCTCTGGACCTGTTATAGGCACTGAAAGTCAAATTCGCGTGCCAAAGAAATATTTTTCCAGCCTGCATTAGTGTTTAGTTCATTTGGCAGAAGCGGAAATTTTTCCGTGTGTCGGTTGTTCTGTGACCTACTGTAACAGCCGAAAAAACTTTAACTTGAGTTCCTTGCGCCGTTCTTGGCCTGAAATGATACGTTTCGATTACGAAACTTAATTAATTAGGGAGAAACGGACGGGCTTTCAAACATTTGGGGCTCAATGCGCTAGAGCCGCCATCGTTCCACGAATCTTCACGAAATTAATGTTTCTCCTGATTCTGATAACAAACTGGTAGAGTTCGACCACGCTACTTCATTCTCATAGCTGCGAGGTTTCTCTGATGAGCCAATTCTTCGTTGTCCAATCTTCAGGATACCAATCTCCTTTTTCTCTTTTTTTTTTTTTTTTTTTTACATTGCCAGTGCAAGCAGTAGCATAAATTTCAGAGTCCCTAACAGAAATCTAGATAAGTATATGAAAATTTGATCATCGTCACAACACTCAGAACCCAATCATTACTTTTCTAATCAGACGCAAAAAAACACTCTTTAGCAACTTCAATAATATACCGACAGCATCATGTCCAAGTTTTTTTGTTGGAGGTTTAACGACCATTGTGAGAAACTCAGTGGGCTGTAAGCAGTAGCCAGTCCCTAATTTAAGGCCACTGGTTCCAGGGAAGGGAGAAAGCCAGGGCCGTAAGACAAACACAACATCCATGCCTGACCGGGATTCGAACCCGGACCCATCTCGGAAGAATGATCAGAAGCCATCGCTTAGACCACTGCGCCAAGTTCGTAGCGGAAGATTTGTGCAACCAGAAGATTGATATACAGAACCATTTCACTTATAAAAGATTATTTTATGTTTGCGCAAACTTCGTTATTTATATCTTTTACAAACATTACGTTGCGGTACGGCCACATTCATTTAGGTTTCCAAAGCTTTTATTCTTGTCATTTTGGTTGCTTTGATTTTTTTTGCCTTAAAGAATGAATTAAGGAGCTCATTTTCTTTAGTAATTGGTGTGTGGGCAGGTAACAGTTTATGTATTCCGTCTATGTAGACATGTCCAGAGTTACCAAACCCGGTTCTTTTGTATCTCTTCCAGGTATTCACGAAGATTTAACTTTTCTTTTTTATAAAAGTGCTAAATGCCAATAAATATGTGTGTACTATATAGACACAGTGCGTCAAAGAATTTTTAAGACTGGCGCTAGATTTCAGCCTACAGTGGCCCCACCAGTGTTATCGCGAATGCGTTATAAACCGTGACCATCTGCTTGCTTTCTGCCAAAAGTACTGCGCAGTTGTTAAAGTAACTCAAACGAATCGGCCATTCATTAGAGAAGTAAAATTTTTTTTATGTTGAATTATTAAGATGGAGCAAAGGGCTGTTATTAAATTTAACACAAAACTTGGTAAAAGTGCCTCGGAAACGTACCAAATGATGAAACAAGTTTACGGTAATTTTTGTTTAAGTAGATCAAATGTTTTCCTGTGGCACAAACGTTTTCTGGACGAAAGAGATACGCTAGAAGATGATAAGCATACCGGAAGACCAAGTTCATCTAGGACACCCGAGATTATTGAAAAAGTGCGTGATTTCGTGGCAAACAATCGATGTGCGTCACTTAGAATGATGGAAGAGTCTTTAAACATCAACAAAGAATCCATTCGAATCATCCTGCATGAAGATTTGGGCAAAACACAAGTCTGTGCTAAATTTGTTCCACACGCGTTAACCAATGAACAAAAATCAAGGAGAAGTGCACATTGCAGAGACATCATTTCAGCCGCTGAAAATGATCCAAACTTCTTAAAATCGATTGTTACTGGTGATGAAACATGGTGTTTTCAATATGATCCTAAAACAAAGCGACAAAGTGCGGAATTGAAGTAAAAAACTCGCCACAAGCCAAAAAAACAAGAAAAGTTCGAAAATCAAAACAATGCACATTACATTCTTCGATAGTAATCCACAAAGAATTTGTTCCAAGTGGACAAACAATTGCTGGTGAGTTTTATTTAAATGTTTTGAGGCGTTTGATCGGCAGAATTCGTCGCATTCGTCCAGAATATCGGGATGAAAACAGTTGGTGTTTTTTGCACGATAATGCACCCAGTCACACCTCACTTCTTGCTCGTAGATTTTTGGTGAAAAATAACATCTGTGTGTTGAATCATCCACCGTATTCGCCTGATTTAGCATCCTGCAACTTTTCTTTATTCCCAAACCTTAAAATGACGTTAAAAGGGTGTTATTTTGATGATATTTCGACCATACAAACAGCTTCGACGCGTGCTTTGGAGGCAATTCCGCAAAGTGAACTGGAACAGGCATTCGAATCATTATTAAATCGCTGTAACAAGTGCATTGAAGCTGGAGGGACTTATTTTGAATAACAAACCAAAACAAATTATAATTTCTTGTTTCTATTTCATTTTACAGACCCAGTCTTAAAAATTCTTTGCCACACTGTGTATGTATATATACTGTACATGCTGCATCACTTGGATATATACAGGGTGAGTCAAAAGTCTCAGGACACCCTTGTATTTCAGAAACGGGAGAGAAAATTAAATATCTGAATACTCCAGCAAAGAATAGGTGAGGGAGCCTATCTTTTAGACTATTTCCAGAACATGGCCGCCATCTTGAAACCCGACATATTGGATCAAAGTCGAATTTTTCAAATGGTAAGGGGGTCATGTTGCATATCAAACAAGACCAGAATTTTCTCAGAAATCGATTGCCGTAATCAGATGTGACGTATGTGTTGTGGTTCACAAGTTATCAACACAGAAAGTTGAAATAAACACCTTTTGTTGCAGGTAACGGAAGATGGCATTGACGAAAGAGGAGAGAATTGAAGTGATCCTAACGCCTGGGGAACGCAGCTTCCGTATCATAGCCGCAGACTTCAATAACCGACACCCAGAAAGACCACCAATTTCACACAGCACTGTCGCATACCTGATATCCAAATTCCGAGAAACTGGGACTGTGAACGACAAGCCACGTAGTGATCGGTCGCAAACTGCTACTGACGAGGAAACTTTAACAGTGGTCTTGGCATCCTTTGCAGAGAGTCCACAACGTAGCACACGGCGTCTCGAAGAAAAATGTGATATCAGCCAGTCAGCCATTGTACGGATTCTTCACACCGCTCACTGGCATCCATTCAAGATCCAGATGCAGCAGCAACTATCAGAAGATGACCCAGACAGACGTGTCGAGTTCTGCACCTGGGCTTTAGACCAACATCAACGGGATCCCTCATTAACACAGGGCTTTTTGTTCAGTGACGAGGCCAATTTTAGTGTCAGTGGTGAGGTTAACAGTCAGAACCACAGGTCCTGGTGTGACAGGAACCCTCACTGGACGGAACCATCCAAAATCGTTGGTAATGTAAAGGTTATGGTGTGTGGAATATGGGGCACCCGTGTGATCGGACCCATTTTCATCGACAATAACCTAAATGATTACTCAGCGCTACCTGGAAATGCTACAGGAAAAAGTGTTCTCTGCCCTTCTGAATGAAGATGGCAGTTTCCCCTGTTATTTCGAACACGATGGGGTTCCACCACACTACGGAGCAACTGTTTGTCAATGGCATTGACGAAAAGTTTATCCGTAGTGTGGTGGTGTATATCACTGGATTAGTCAGCGTGGTCCTGTGGAATGGCCCCCAGATCCCCCGACTCACACCACTCGACTTTTATCTGTGGGGTCATCTGAAACACCTGGTGTATGCTGAGAAAATCCGCGACAAACACCACCTTCAGCAACGCATCCTGGAGACCTGTAGCCGCATTTCTTCCCATATTCTCGTGATGGTGCATAATGACTGCATCAAGTGACTTCATCTCTGTGTTTAGCAACAGGGACAACACATTAAATACATCAAATAGCTACGCATCACAGGATACTTTAGAGGTTGTCATTTCAACTTTCTGTGTTGATAACTTGTGAACCACAACACATATCTCAAATCTGATTATGGCAATCAATAATTTCTGGTCTTGTTTGCTATGTAACATGACCCCCTTACCATTTGAAAAATTTGACTTTGATCCAATATGGCGGATTTAAAAATGGCGGACATGTTCCGGATATAGCCTAAAGGATAGCCCCCTCACAAATTCTTTGCTGGAATATTAAGATATTTCATTTTCCCTCCCGTTTCTGAAATACAAGGGTGTCCTGAGACTTTTGACTCACGTTGTATATACACCGGTGTGCAAAAATTAAGGACGAAGAGGAGAAATTAACATAACAGCGGAACGAGCAGGCAGAACGGACCGAAAGACCACTCAGGAGATAGACTAGGGTCCGGTACGGTAGGGCATGCGCATATATGCAGCATGACATGGGGGAGTGTCGGAAGGGTATAAAGCACACGGGCGGTGTACGCTCAGCAATTCGGTGAAAGCTACTGCACGGTGTACATCAGTTTGAACGACGTCGAGTTGCTGCCACCGTGTGATATGGCCAACAGACAATCCAGTAGATGACATCTGGATGACTTTACCCGAGGTCGCGTCATTGGGAAGTTAGAAGAAGGTCGAAGTGTGACTAGTGTGGCCGAGGAGTTCATGATCGCTCACAGCATTGTTTCACGAGCTTGCAGAGAATTTCAAACGACAGGAACAGCTGTCGGAGAGTTTAGCAGTGGTCATCCACGAGCAACCACGGCGGCGGACGACCGGTACATTGTCCTACAGGAGAGAAGAGACAGACGGCAGACAGAGGGAGAAATCGCAAGGCACATGCAACAGACAACTGGACGTCCGTTATCGCGTTTTACCGTGGCCATGAGGCTGCAAAAAGGTGGTCTATTTGCACCACGACCAGTACGGTGTGTGCCATTAACGCCTGCTCATCGGAGACGGCGGTTTCTGTGGTGCCAGGAACACAAGAACTGGACACATCAGCAATGGGGTCGAGTTCTCTTTACAGATGAGAGCCGATTTAGTCTGACGAGCGATTCTGGACGTATACAGATCTGGAGAGAGCAGGGAACACGCAATCACACCTCGAACATCATCGAAAGGTACCGGTTTCGAGGTGGCGGAGTTCTCGTTTGGGGCGGTATCATGCTTGGTAGCCGTACTGACCTCCACATCTTCCAAGGAGGTTCAGTCACCGGTGTCCGCTATTGCATGGAGGTTCTCCTGCCTCACGTGCGCCTGTTTAGAGGTGCTGTGGGTCCTGAGCTCCTCTTCATGGACGACAACGCTACACCTCATCGCACAGTGGCTGTCGCAGAGCTGTTGGAGAGTGAAGATATTCAACGCATGGATTGGCCCGTAAGGTCCCCGGACCTAAATCCAATTGAACAAGTGTGGGACCTTCTCGGGAGACGCTTGGCAGCACGTCACCAGCAGCCAGCAACGATTCCGCAGCTGCGATTGGCGCTACAAGAGGAATGAGCCGCGATGCGTCAACAGCTCCTAGACAACCTCGTCCTCAGCATGGACAGACGTTGTAAATCCTGCAACGCAGTCAGCGGTGATCATATCCACTACTAAAGACTGGATTTTTCTTGGCAGCCGCCTGTCACATGGACGTTTCTGTCTTCTGTCCAGTTGTGCTCGAAGCTACCTTTTCAATAAAGTGCCTTTGTATCCTTTGGATTCCTTGTTTTGACAGTTTTGCTCACTTGTCCCATATTCTTACATCTTGGGGATCTTATGGTACGATTTGAGTCGATGTGGAGCACTTCTGCACGACGTTACATTCGAAAAACCATCTCGTCCTTAATTTTTGCACGCCAGTGTATATAGAAGAAATACATTATAGTTTACTGTTCACACTGGTTTTCTGCATTTAGAATATAGAAAAATAGTGTAAACTGCACTATTTTTGTGTATTTTGTGAACAGAAAATAGTGCAGTTATATTAGTTACATTAACGAAATCTGATCGAAACCGCGTGATGATATGGAGCTACTTTTTGTTGTGCGGCTTGGGCGCATTAGTCGTTTCGGAGAATGTCGAGCTCTCTCAGACTGTGGGGTAACAGTTGTTTTACTGCATATGTTTATGTTTCTATTACACTAACATGAAACTTCAATGTAAAGCACTATAGTGGTCACCAACTAAGGTGAAATAAAACTGCTTCACCGTAAAGTTTACTGAATTACTTTAAATGATTCCCTGATAGCTTCACTCTATTGCAACTGTATAAAACATGAATTAACTAACCGAGAACTAGGAATAATAGTGGCCAGATGAAAGTCAAATACAACGTACTTTGAGTTCACTCTTTGTTTATTTTTCCTTTGCAAGCGTATATCATTGGTGAAACACACAGTTCAGTTAATGGTCTTAGTCACAGAAAGCATCCACTGCAGAATACATGCTCGCTCTATGTTTTTTGCAGTATCATAAGATTGCTCTCACTTTAAAACAGTAATTTGGAAATAAATCAACTATCATGCTTCATATCAGGAACTTTTTCAAGTCAGACTGATCAACAAGTGCTACTGCCTAAACCAAGTGACAGAGGTGTAATCAAGTACTCGTGATACATAAATAAATCCATCGCTCTTTCCACGTTAAGCAACGCACAGCAACCGAAAAATTGTTATTAATGCCCACCAGATGGAGACATCTCAGTAGCTGAGCCCATCTTACGGATTTATGATGTCAGATGTTGACTGAAAAAGAAAAACACGCATAGCGTCGTGAATTGTTGGCCGGTGTGATGTAAAGCTAACGCGTTCGGCTAGATATAGAGAGATTCGGGATTCAATATCCCGGCGGCGGCCGAATAACAATTTTTCGGTTGCTGTGCGTTGCTTAACGTGGAAAGAGCGATGAATTTATTTATTTAACTGACGCCACGTATTTAGATGATTTTCACTCGTGATACAACAAAGTTCCTGATCACAAGTGCTCGTACCAAAGAGCACTCGCTCTAAACAGTGCTACTCATACAATCAAAACATTTTTTTTATTGAGAGTTTAACAATCACCATGAGCAACTCAATGGGATATAAGCAGTTGCTCGTCCCTAATTTAAAGCCACTGGTTCCAGGAAAGGAGAGAGCCAGTGCCGTAAGACAAACACAGCATCCATGCTTCATCGAGATTCGAACCAGGACCCATCTCGGACGAATGACCATAAGCCAGTGCTTAAACCACTGCGCAAATAGGGCTGCCAAGCCTGCTTTACGGACCACTTCATTGTAGAAGAATTAATTTTTATTAATTATGTTCATCGGGTGGAAGGGTCATCACGCAAATGTTACTTTCGTACGGGCGCAAATATAACATATAACCTTTTCCTGGTCGCGGATTCGAATCCACGTCTTCCTTCTTCTAACTGAACTACGCCGGCAGGCTTATCTCTGCTTAATTCTCGATTTGATTCATTCGTCACCTCAACAGTACGTTATCTACACGTAGTACGGTACACGACGTCCTGGACAATTCTGCACTACTAACGTAGTGACCGTACTTTGGGGAAAGCCCGTACCTCTATCACGGGACAATGCACCATGTCATACTGCTCGTGTTATTACATATTGGTTTGAGGACATCGGGGCGTCGAAAAGTTGAACTGGCCAACGCAGAGTCATGATCTGAACTTTATAGAGAACCCTTGAACGATGTGGATCTTTGGGTGCGGAGAAGAAGAGATCACCCAAAAAACAAAGCTCGACTGGTCACTGCATCAAAGCCCGAAAGGTTGAACTTATCGGTAGGCCTTTACTAACCTTTACAAAAAAAACGGAATGTTCGTCTGCAGTGGTGTCAGGAACACCGGGAGACTTGAAAAACATCATGTGGTCCGGCGAGTCGCGGTACACCTTCTTCTGTACCGACAGTAGGCAGAGAGTTTGGCGGAAACCCCATGAAGCAATTGACTTAGCTTGCTTTGTAAACACAACTAAAGGTTTTTGTGGTGGTGTCATGGTGGGGGACATATTTTTTTTGTACGGAATGGATCCTGTGATATTGCAGGGAGGTCGGGTGTCCTCCAAGGATTATCTGAACATTGTTGCCAATCAAGTTCATCCGGCAATATTGACTTTTTATCCAACAGGTGACCGCTGTTTCGTGGACGACAATGGTACTGTCCATCACGCAAGATGTGTTCAGCAGTGGCTCAGCGAGCATGACAGCGACTTACACCATCTTCCTTATCTACCACAACGTCCGGATCTGAACCCCATTAAGAATGTATGGCATATACTAGAAAAACAGATCGGGGAGCAAATCGTTTTCCGTCAAATCTGCGCCAGTTAAAGAACTGCTTGGTGAACACCTGGTATGTTGTAGACGTAGATACACTCCAACACCTTGTGGAATCTATCTCAAACCGCATACGTGCTGTAATTCGGGCTAAAGGAGGTCCAACCAGTACTTAATACAAGTTTCTAATTCAGTGGCATGTATTTGTATATCCAGTTCTTATACTGCTTGTGCAACACTTACATTGCATAGTACAGTATGCTGAATTTTTTCTCCCATGCAGAATTTTCTCTTAATCGGTTAGAAGTTTCGGTAACGCAAGGTCAAAACGAGGCAGGTAAATACAGAAAGTGAGTCGAAAGTTTTGCAATATTTGGATCGCTTTATGTCTTCATACTTACCCTTATGACGAAAACTGACTAGCATTCAAAGTATAGGCCTTCGTGTTGCACCGTCTTTAGCCATCTGTCTGACAGTTCTTCCATTCCTCGGCGATTCCAGTTCTTGTCCTTCGAGGCGAAGAACTCCTTCACCACAGCTGCCACCTCCTCCTGGTTGTTGAAGTGCCGCCCGCGGAGGAAGTGGGCCAGGGACCGGAACAGGTAATAATCCGACAGGGCAAGATCCGGACTATATGCTAGGTGAGGCCTCAATTCGATGCCCTCAAGTTCCCGGAGTTTTGCCCGGGTCGTTCGCGCGGTATGAAGCCGAGCGTTGCCCTGCTGCAGGAGAGCGCGCTTTCTGTTCACCAGTGCGAGGTAATTCTCCTCCAGAATGGTGTAGATCCGCTCCAGCTGTTCAGAGTAGAGGTTTGCGTTGATGGTCCGACTGTCTGCAACAAATTCGTAATGGATTATCCCCTCGAAATTCCACCAGCAGCAGAGCATCACCTTGCGCTCGAAGCGCCAACGTTTGGCAACAGGTTCAGGAAGCTGACTCGGACTCAACCACAGCCGTTGTGTGTTTGGATTACGGAAATAGACTCACTTTTCATAGCACGTAACAATTCTCTTGATGAAACGTACATAGCGCGGGTTTTCTAGGAATTTCGTGCACGCTTTCCCTCGGCAGTATAACGAAGTAAATTTCTCTGTCATTTTTGTTCCACGCCGGGTATCGAACCAGAGTCCACTTATTCCGAAACAAGTCGCTCTACCAACTGAGCTACGCAGACGTTTGTTCTCGCTGCTATCTGCCTTTATGTCGTGTGTGTCCTGCGGGGCAGGCACGTCACATCTCCCACCCACCCCCAAAGAGGGCCGGGGGCATGGCCCACAGATCAGCCGTGACTATGAATCGCTGCAGGCAGCCACCGCTGTAGAACGTGCACTTGAGAACTCCCAATCAATTTAGTGTTTGGAATGCAACGTCACACACATTTATTTTTCGAAGCGCTGAAGAAGAGATTCTCTTATTTTTCGTATCTCGCGGTGTGGAAAGAACATCACACCATTGCGAGATCTTTAACTGCCGGGTCATCCGGAAAGTTCGGGCGCCATTATAACGAAATAAATTCTCCGTCATTTTGGTCCACGCCGGGGATCGAAGTCCACTTATTCCGGAACAAGTCGCTCTATCAACTGAGCTACGCTGACTTACATTACCGCTGCTATCTGCCTTTATGTCGTGTGCGTCCTGCGGGCCCGGCACATCACAGCGGTTTGCTTCAGCTGGCGTCAGTTCATGAGGGGCAATGCGGCAGTTCCTGTAGACCTTGCCGAGGTCCTGAAGGTGACGAACCACGGTGGTCTGTGATATGCCTAGCACGCCTGATAATCCCCGAGTGCTGGTTGTCGGATTTGTCTCTACGACCTGGCGCACGGCCTCCGAATTCACGGTTCGCTGTCTACCTGGCCTTGGCTGAACGTCGAGGTTTCTTTCACCTGAGCGGAATTGCTTGAACCATCTGGCTGTGGTGCTGTGGTCGCATGATAAATGTTTCGTGTTGCTTGAGCAGCGTTACGGCCGAGTTCAAACTCGTAAAGCAAAATTCCCTAATTAGCCAGTTGTGGATGTTCATCTTTCAGGCGTCTCAACCACAGACAGAACGACGATATGCAATGCTGTTCACAGCAATGACTACAACTTTATATCCCTTTCGACGGACTGCAGTGCGCGACTTGAACTAGTTGAAACACCTGACATACAATGCTGTTCACAGCAATGACTACAACTTTATATCCCTTTCGACGGACTGCAGTGCGCGACTTGAACTAGTTGAAACACCTGACATACAATGCTGTTCACAGCAATGACTACCACTTTATATTCCTTTCGAAGGACTGCAGTGCGCGACTTGAACTAGTTTAAACACCTGACATACAATGCTGGTCACAGCAATGACTACCACTTTATATTCCTTTCGACGGACTGCAGTGCGCGACTTGAACTAGTTGAAACACCTGACATACAATGCTGTTCACAGCAATGACTACCACTTTATATTCCTTTCGACGGACTGCAGTGCGCGACTTGAACTAGTTGAAACACCTGACATACAATGCTGTTCACAGCAATGACTACCACTTTATATTCCTTTCGAAGGACTGCAGTGCGCGACTTGAACTAGTTGAAACACCTGACATACAATGCTGTTCACAGCAATGACTACCACTTTATATTCCTTTCGAAGGACTGCAGTGCGCGACTTGAACTAGTTGAAACACCTGACATACAATGCTGTTCACAGCAATGACTACCACTTTATATTCCTTTCGAAGGACTGCAGTGCGCGACTTGAACTAGTTTAAACACCTGACATACAATGCTGGTCACAGCAATGACTACCACTTTATATTCCTTTCGACGGACTGCAGTGCGCGACTTGAACTAGTTGAAACACCTGACATACAATGCTGTTCACAGCAATGACTACCACTTTATATTCCTTTCGACGGACTGCAGTGCGCGACTTGAACTAGTTGAAACACCTGACATACAATGCTGTTCACAGCAATGACTACCACTTTATATTCCTTTCGACGGACTGCAGTGCGCGACTTGAACTAGTTGAAACACCTGACATACAATGCTGTTCACAGCAATGACTACCACTTTATATTCCTTTCGAAGGACTGCAGTGCGCGACTTGAACTAGTTTAAACACCTGACATACAATGCTGTTCACAGCAATGACTACCACTTTATATTCCTTTCGACGGACTGCAGTGCGCGACTTGAACTAGTTGAAACACCTGACATACAATGCTGTTCACAGCAATGACTACCACTTTATATTCCTTTCGACGGACTGCAGTGCGCGACTTGAACTAGTTGAAACACCTGACATACAATGCTGTTCACAGCAATGACTACCACTTTATATTCCTTTCGACGGACTGCAGTGCGCGACTTGAACTAGTTGAAACACCTGACATACAATGCTGTTCACAGCAATGACTACCACTTTATATTCCTTTCGAAGGACTGCAGTGCGCGACTTGAACTAGTTTAAACACCTGACATACAATGCTGTTCACAGCAATGACTACCACTTTATATTCCTTTCGACGGACTGCAGTGCGCAACTTGAACTAGTTGAAACACCTGACATACAATGCTGTTCACAGCAATGACTACCACTTTATATTCCTTTCGACGGACTGCAGTGCGCGACTTGAACTAGTTGAAACACCTGACATACAATGCTGTTCACAGCAATGACTACCACTTTATATTCCTTTCGACGGACTGCAGTGCGCGACTTGAACTAGTTGAAACACCTGACATACAATGCTGTTCACAGCAATGACTACCACTTTATAATCCTTTCAACGGACTGTAGTGTGCGACTTGAACTAGTTGAAACACCTGACATACAATGCTGTTCACAGCAATGACTACCACTTTATATTCCTTTCGAAGGACTGCAGTGCGCGACTTGAACTAGTTGAAACACCTGACATACCCGCCGCAGCACATGCGTTTATGCAAATATTGGAAAACTTTCGACTCACCCTCTGTAGAACGCACTTGTATTATCTTTTGACTTACAAATGTCGTATTCAAGTATTACCATAAAGCCAAATCATCAGCCAGCTTAAAAACCGCTCCGCCCTGGAACGCGAATGTAATGCGTCTATTGAGCGCGAATCTAACCGTAATAATATTTGTCTGGGCATGCTAATCCCTACATCCCCCATTTCCGAGTAAGAGAAGAACAGAAGTTTGAAAAGACATCAGACCGCTCTATTTGAGAAATCTAAGATTCTCTTCGTGTTCCAGCCTTCTGAGAAAGGAAAGAAAGAAGGAGCGTGCTTTAATTGTGACTCATCAAATTTCAAATGCGGATGATAGAAAACATATTTCACCGTTTAAATTATTTGTGCGAATCAAGAATTTCTCATTACTGTATTTAAGAAGCTTTCTTTCACCAGTGAATAATAGCAGCTGTCAATGGGAAGCCTTAAATGGTGTAGGAAATACATGAAGCCACTTACGGACGTTTCCTTTCGGCCAGTGGGAAAGCACAAGCTGCCTAATATGCTTACATGCCTGCCATGTATTAGAGAATATTAATTCTGCATTGATCTCTGTAATAGCGCTATTTCAGTGTCCTGTAGTTCTTTATGAATGCGTAATAATATGAAATACGTATATTTATAAAGTCTTCAAGAGCACTTAATTAACATTAGCAAGTACTTTCTAAAGAAAAAACATTCAGTAGGATTGGGTAATCACACGTACAGAGAAAAAAATTACTGAAAAAGAAATGCAATTCGATGATATGATCGAAGTTGTTTGAATTTTAGAGGGAGGAAATATATGGTATTTTTACAAATACGTCAAACCCGTGATGCAGCAAAATAATAATATTTCCTCTTGTAATTTCTGGATTACAAAAATGTGGTTCTGTCATTAATTTACGTTAGTCTTCTCTCTGTCTTTTAAGTGCTAACTCAGAAATAAAAAAAACTATTCAGCGCTGATATGACGAAATTCAACGCCCTAACTCACCTTCGTTAATGACCTCGAGAAAATGGTAATCCCTGCTGTAGGCGTTGCACCTGTATTTGCCCTCATGATGTACCTGAGCACTGGTAACGCTCAAAGTCATCTGAATACCAAACCTTCCCATCTTTCGGCTCTCGAGGGTGTAGCCCAGATCGTTGTCGTCTGCGATTTCGATGCCATTAATGGTCCACTTGGGAAAATCTTTCGTGGTTATCTTGCAACGGATTTGGAAAGAAAATCCAAATTCCACTTCGGAGTCACCATCATATACAGCACCATATCGAAAACATTCACAGCCTGAAAAGAAAGAGAAACACATACAGTGCTTTTTTCCCGGTGCTGAATCTCTTAAACATAAATTGTTTTAAAGAAGGGAAGGGGAGTGTGACCTAATAAAAAACAACTCTAAATTCCTCCAATATTGTTCTTTAAGCCTTATTATTGTTTCATGGAACAAAATGCAAAAACATAATTTACATACTGCTCATCTAAAACAATGTGATTTTCTTTGTCCTATTTTGTTGGCGCCTCCTCCTGGTGCTTGCCTGTTTTCATTGTTGTAATGTTCATGTTCATTTTTGTAATGTTTAACTTTGACGAAACATTGTTTCGTGTATTTTTGTGACACTCCATATCAACATAAGATTCTTAAAACAATAAAAAATATTTCCCCATCATTATTGACGGGCCTTAACCTAGTATATTATTATATTTAAAATAAAACAGCATTCCGTAACAATTTTATAATACATACCAAATGCCGAAAATTAAAATCTCTGCCAAGCTTATCCACGAATGAGAGTTAAATTTACACTACGGATTACAGTATATTGAGGAACACAGAAGTGAAACATTTTGATCCTATAATATAGTCCAAAATTTGTCCAAGTCTTGAGATATTTCTGTCGTTCTTATCCGCTTTTTGCCTTTCATATACACTGCCAAATGGTGTCCTCAATCTTTCACGAGTATCTCTCGAGTAAAAGCCGTCTTTGTGCGGATAATTGAAAATAAAATAAAACTCGATTTAGCTTAAATCAAATTACCTCCTACACTGGAGTGCAAAACTTAAGGACAAAGAGGAGAAATTAGCATAACAGCGGAACGAGCAGACAGAACGAACCGAAAGACCACTCAGGAGAAAGACTAGGGTCTGGTACGGTAGGGCATGCGCATATAGGCAGCATGACGTGGGGGGGGAAGTGTCGGAAGGGTATAAAGCCCACGGGCGCTGTACGCTCAGCAATTCGGTAAAAGCTATTGCACGGTGTATATCGGTTTGAACGACGTCGAGTTGCAGCCACCGTGTGATATGGCCAACAGGCAATCCAGTAGACGACATCTGGATGACTTTATCCGAGGTCGCGTCATTGGTAAGTTGGAAGAAGGTCGAAGTGTGACTATTGTGGCCGAGGAGTTCGGGATCGCTCACAGCATCGTTTCACGAGTTTGGAGAGCATTTCAAACAACAGGAACAGCTGTCCGAGAGTTTAGCAGTGGTCGTCTACGAGCAACCACTGCTGCGGACGACCGGTGTATTGTCTTCCAGACGAGAAGAGACAGACGGCAGACAGCGGGAGAAATTGCAAGGCACATATAACAGACAACTGGACGTCCGTTATCGCGTTTTACCGTGGCCATGAGGCTGTACAAAGGTGGTCTATTTGCCCGACGACCAGTGCGGTGTGAGCCATTAACGCCTGCTCATCGGAGACGATGGTTTCCGTGGTGCCAGGAACACAAGAACTGGACACATCAGCAATGGGGTCGAGTTCTCTTTACGGATGAGAGCCGATTTAGTCTGACGAGCGATTCTGGAAGTATACACATCTGGAGAGAGCAGGGAACATGCAATCACACCTCCAACATCATCGAAAGGAACCGGTTTGGAGGTGGCGGAGTTCTCGTTTGGGGCGGTATCATGCTTGGTAGCCGTACTAGCCTCCACATCTTCCAAGGAGGTTCAGTCACTGGTGTTCGCTATTGTACCGAGGTTTTCCTGCCTCACGTGCATCTGTTTAGAGGTGCAGTGGGTCCTGAGTTCCTCTTCATGGACGACAACGCTACACCTCATCGCACAGTGGCTGTCGCAGAGCTGTTGGAGAGTGAAGATATTCAACGCATGGAATGGCCCGCAAGGTCCCCGGACCAAAATCCAATCGAACACGTGTGGGACCTTCTCGGAAGACACTTGGCAGCACGTCACCAGCCGCCAGCAACGATTTCGCAGCTGCGATTGGCGCTACAAGAGGAATGGGCGGCGATGCCTTAACAGATCCTTGACAACCTCGTCCTCAGAATGGACAGACGTTATAAATCCTTCAACGTAGTCAGGGGTGATCATATCCCCTACTAAAGACTGGATTTTTCTTGGCAGCCGCCTGTCACATGGACGCTTCTGTCTTCTGTCTAGTTGTGCTCGAAGCTACCTTTTCAATAAAGTGCCTTTGTATCCTTTGGATTTCTTGTTTGAACGGTTTTGCTCACTTGTCCGATATTTTTACATCTTGGGGATCTTATGGTAGGATTTGAGACGATGTGGAGCACTTCTGCATGACGTTACATTCGAAAAAACGTCTCGTCCTTAATTTTTGCACGCCAGTGTAGTATGAGACTTCAATTTAATAAAACCTTATGATATTTAAAAGCAGATTAAAAGAAATGAGTCCTTTTTGAGGACACCAATAATGCTTTTGTGTCCTCAAAAGCATTATTGGTGTCCTCAAAAGCCACGATCGGATGTATTTTGTAGGACAAAACTTTGTTAGCGGAGGCCCAACAATTTTTATGAATAATAATGATGTTATTGCTGTGTGATTGAAAGAAAAGACCAAACTGGAGTGATTTTCAAATTCATCTGAGAAAATCGTCTTTCACATTTGCTAGAAGACACAGCAGTGATTTGCAAAGTTCACTTCAGCTGCAAAAGTTGCTTAGGTATTTCTTTATCCTCCAAGTTATATGCATTCTTTAAAACTACGAATCAGGTCTCTTTCACTAAGTGATTTCTTGCTCACCATATAATATATTTTTCTTTACACAACATAATATATCGCTGTGCAATCTTTGTGAAGCGATACATTGTACAATAAAAAACTTTTCAGTGTACAACTTAGACAAAAATCAAAATCAAGATGTTAACTCCTGCCATCTCTCTACCTCGCATGTTACGGTTATTACATTACTTAAACTAAAATAATTGCATGTTGTTACTTGTTACGGTTATTAATTACGGTACCAAAATTAAATAGTTATTTCAAAACTTAAAACTTAAAATTTTTGTGTGAAATTTTTTTTTGCGTTGAAACAACGTTCCGGCGCGTTCCGCCAGAAAAATAATAAGACCTGTATCGATACACATACTTGTACTCTTTGCTGGTTTAACAACCACCGTGCGCAACTCAGTGGGCTATAAGCAGTCGTCCGTCCCTAATTTAGGGCCACTGGTTTAAGGGAAGGGAGTGAGCTAGTGCCGTAAGACATACACAACATCCATGCCTCACCGGGATTCGAACCCGGACCCGTCTCGGATGAATGACCAGAAGCTATCGCTTCGACCGCGGAGCCGCCGGCGGGGGTGGGATACTTGTGCTCTGTATATACATAATCGTATACAAGCTACCAGTGCTAAGGTCCCCCAGTCCTCCCGGCAGAAGTTACACATGCAATTGAGAACATGAAACGGGGACGAGCTCCAGGAGAAGGTGGAATTACCGTGGATATTATACAAGAAGCAAGTGGAGAAATTGAAATTAGACTCGCCCAAGTTTTCACTAGATGTCTCAATGAAGGGAAAATTCATGAGTTTGGAACAATGCTACATTGATCCTGCTACATAAAAAAAGGTGACATTGAGGATCTCAGGAATTACAGGCCCATCAGCCTCCTATCAGTGGTTTATAAAATCTTCACTATAGATATTTCACATCGCTTGAAGAGAACACTGGACACGGCTCAACCGAGAGAACAAGCTGGATTCAGGAATGGCTACAGCACTATAGATCCTATCCATGTACTGAGAGAACTAATTGAAAAAACGAGGAAATATATGAGCTCCCATTATGCACGGGTAAAAAAATATGATGATGATAAAAAATCATCATATGATTAAAATCCGCGGGTCCAAAAAAATGGTGGCCAAAGGCAACCACCTTGATCAAATAAGCGAGCAAGGTGGTTGCCTGAAAGTTATCCTAAAAGTAATTTTTGTTAAATTTTTAAATTAACTTTACCAATTGTTACATACTTAGCAACACGGCCCACCTTTAGCATAAGTGAGCAAGGTGGTTGCCTAGATCAGGTCTTTAGCTTAGCTTAGCTTATGCTAAAAGCCGGCTATAGGCAACCACCTTACCCACTTATGCTAAAGGCGGGCCCTGTTGCTAAGTGATGTAGCAATTGCTAAAGTTTATGTAAAAATATGACTAAATGGCCTTTAGGATTTACTTCCCTACAGCCAGTTGGTAATTTTTACCTCCATGACCTTTTTGGGTTTTTAATGTCATCGAAAAATGCACTGTTTTGTGTGTGTTTTTATGCAATGGAGAATCATTGTAGTTTCATATCAAGGACTTGTGTTCGGGCCCATATTTAGAAATTTATTCATCTATGCTTAATAAAGGGCGCAAACTTTCCTACACATCTATAAAAAAAAAAAAAAAAGGCATTGCAACACCTCTTATCTACTGTTGCTAACTGGTGTGGCATTTGAGACGCCATGTCCTGTTGGCACCATGTGGAAGCATTAGTGGACCGGCAGAGGCCATCACCTTTCCTCGTGCATGAAGATCGGCATCGGTTCCTTTCGGGTCAATGTTGTTGGTTCTCTCGTGGCGATACAAGTTCAGAATAGATATTATTAACGATAAAACAATACAAAACAACATATTTCCACTTCATGTGGAAATATGAAACACGATTTGATATAAAGGCATGACTATATTCAGTCTAAACTGCACGTACATGATGTCGGTACATGTACCCTGCATAGATGTTTTCTAGTAGCGTGTTAAGAATGCAGAGGAAGAACAGTGGAACTTTAACATAAACGACATACACGTAGATAATATATTTTTTTGCCTGAAAGAGCCAAAAAACACATACCGGATTATGAGTGGGATCTGCTGGAATCTAGCTGAAGAGAAATTTAAAATCAACGTGGCAATACTCATAAAAAACAATAAAATTAGACAGGAAGCACGTCACGAAGGATGATCTCATCAACAATCAACGGAATTTGCAAGGTCGCGCTGCTCCAATCAAGGCTATCACTCAGGGATATTAGACAACAGCTCGAGTGAGATCTAGTTAGGCTTCCTGGTCTTTGAATCGCTACCAAAAAACTGACAGAGTAATCGGCACACGGTACGAGTATGCACTGAGGTTCACCTTCATATTATGCTATGAAAAGGTACACTCACAGTTAGTGCAACATTTGAAGTAACAGTTTTGAGGAACGAAATACGCTGAAGACTGGAAAAGACTTTGAAAATGAAAAAGTAATTTTCTTCCCAAAGATACTGAATATAAAAATAAAATATGCCCACGCCATGAAAACCCGCGATCTTTAGTAGCCGTTGTGAACCTTGTGACTTGACTACTGGCAGTCATAGCCCAGAAAAAGAAAATTCATGGAATTCGAGAAGTAACGGAAAGCATAACGAGAGGTAACCAAAATATTCATAAGTCAACGAAAAACGGAAAGTTAAAAATGCGGTGCTTTGAAAATGAAAGATTAATTTTCTCGATGTTTCATGTCTTCTTCATATTCCTTCATAGATTAAATTGTTATGCTTTCCTGTTTTTGTTTCTAACTCTGGAAGCTGCTAATGTTTCGTATTTTCATAATTTAATCAATGAAAACAACAGCTTAAATTTGATTTCTTTCACAGGCTACGTAAAGTACAGATTTTCACAAAAAGCATTTTCCCATAAAATCGCTATTTCAACAGACAGCCATGGATTTGCGAGTCACGGTAAAATTGTTCGTAGGTGAATCCTGTAAGAGTTTTCCAGAAAACGTTTCTTTACAAGAGTAAATAAATTGCTGTTGAGAAAGATTTTTGCCCTCGTAAATAAAAGCTGTTTGCTGGCTGCATGCGAAAGAACTACAGAGGGTGAGTCGAAAGTTTTGCAATATTTGCATAAACGCATGTGCTGCAGCGGGTATGTCACGTGTTTAAACTAGTTCAAGTCGTGCACTGCAGTCAGTCGAAAGGGATATAAGGTGGTAGTTGTTGCTGTGAACAGCATTGCATGTGGTCGTTCTGTCTGTGGTTGGGACGCCTAAAAGATGAACAGCCACAACCGGCTACTTCGGGAACTTTTGCTTTACGAGTTTGAACTCGGCCATAACGCTGCTCAAGCAACACGAAACATTTGTCATGTGAAAGGAGAAGGTTCCGTGGACCACAGCACCGCAACCAGATGGTTTAAGAAATTTCGCTCAGGTGACAGAAACCTCGACGATCAGCCAAGGACAGGTAGGCGGCGAACCGTTGTTTTGGAGGCCAGGCCGTAGAGGCAAATCTGACAACCAGCACTCAGGGATTATCAGGCGAGCTGGGCATATCACAGATCACCGTGATTCGTCACCTTCAGGACCTCGGCAAGGTCTGCAGGAGTTGCCGCATTGTCCCTTACAAACTGACGGCAGCTGAAGCAAACCGCCGAGTGGAAGTTTGCATGAAACTCCTAGAAAACCTGCGTGATGTACGTTTCATCAAGAGAATTGTTACGTGCGGTGTAAAGTGGATCTATTTCCGTAATCCAAACACACAACGGCGGTGGATGAGCCCGGTCCAGCTTCCTGAACCTGTTGCCAAACGTGGGCGCTTTGAGTTCTGCGTCTGGTGGAATTTCGAGTGGATAATCCATTACGAATTTGTTTTAGACGGTCGGACCATCAACGCCAACCACTATTCTGAACAGCCGAAGTGGATGTATGCCGTTTTGGAGGAGAAGTACCCGGCAATAGTGAACAGAAAGCGAGCTCTCCTACAACAGAACAACGCTCGGCCTCATACCTCCCGAACGACCCGGGCAAAACTCCAGGAACTTGAGGCATCGAACTGATACCACACCCAGCATATAGTCCGGACCTTGCCCCGTCGGATTATTACCTGCTCCGGTTCATGGCCTGCTTCCTTCGCGGGCAGCACTTCAACAATCAGGAGGAGGTGGCAGCTTATGTGTAGGAGTTTTTCGCCTCGAAGGACAAGAACTGCTACCGCCGCGGAATCAAAGAACTGGCAGACACGTGGCTAAAGACGGTGCAACCTGATGGCTTATACTTTGAATGCTAGTCAGCTTTCGTCGAAAAGGTACGTATGAAGACATAAAGTTATCCAAATATTGCAAAACGTTCGACTCACCCTCTGTAGTCTGGATTTACAACAACAACAAATTGTTCTGATTCTATGAAGAAAGATTTTTCTCCATGCTAAGCAATGTTTGCGAGCGCCTTTCAGAGAGGAGTGCCGCGTGTGTTGTTTACTTCATTCCCAAAGATACTGAATGTAAGAATAAATAAAGGTCACAGGATGACAAATTTCGTGGATACACGAATTATCCCTAGCTAGAAGGGGATTAATGTTTAACAAAACCCTCTTGCCAGTGAAAGAAGGAGTTTTCGCCTAAATGGATTAGATTTGTGTAGAAAGTATTTTCGAATTTTGGAAATAGTGTCTCGTTTGGTGCCAATTTTCAAGTTTAATTTGTGTTGCAGAAATATTTCGATATTCTGAAAGGTGAGGTTTCGACACGTCTGTATGTTCGGTGTGATCGGTTCAGCTGTCTTCATTTGGCATTGATTTGGAAAAGAGAGACAATATTTTCATTTTTGTCATTTAATGCTGTTTTCTATCGCATGGATAAAAGTCGCGATGCAAAATCTACAAAAAGAAAAAAAAAAAGAAAAAAAAAGAAACACGATAGATGACACCGAATTTTCTTTTGTATCCGTTCTGGCACGAATTAAATTAATCAAAGATATTCAAAGTCAATGGAACCGGTATCGAAAACAATAGTATCTGACCGAAGAAAGAAGTTTTGCAATTGGATTTTTAATCGCTCAGAAACTTCTGTAAACGGAATCGTGAACTTACGACCCCTGGTTGGAGACTTGTGCGTTAAGAAAAATTTGAAATTATATGAGAAACCTTTCGCAGCGGAAACGCTCTCCAACAAAGAAAGAATTTTTCAAATCGGGCCATTAGAAGCAGAGATATTGACAAAAATAAGAGATACATCTACGCTTTCTGGCGGAGAAACTCTGCATTATTTTATGAAGAAAGTATTCTCAAAATGTTTTTTGAGGTGAGCGGTATCGTTCCACGAAATAATTTTTTCAATAGAGATTTTAGAAGCTCAGACTTTGCTGTTACTACGAAGCAAAAATTAACGGTTATGCCCCCTGGTGGCCAAACCATATTTTATAAAAAACTAGAAATTACAATAAAAACATTTTCCACCAGGAGTTGTATGCGATACAGGAAGAATTTTTCAAATCGGAGTTGTAGATGCAGAAATATCGGGGAAAATTCAATTTACCTTAACGCCCCCTAGCGGAAAGTCTATGAATAACTTGAAAATTTTGAAATTACGTGAAAAACGTTACGCACCGGAAACGCTGTTCAACAAAGAAGGAATTTTTCAAATAGGATTCTTAGAAGTAGATATATTGACAAAAATAAGATATATGTCAATGCCTCCTAGTGGCCAAACAATTTTTACCAAAAATTAGAAATTATATGCAAAAGATTTCCCATCAGGGGCTGTATCCGGTGCAGAAATAATTTTTCAAACTGGGAGAAAAGTAATTTACCATAACGCCCCTAGCGGAATGTTCATAAAATACTTGAAAATTTTGAAATTATATGAAAAACATGTAGCACTGAAACTATATCCAATAAAGAAGGAATTTTTCAAATCGGGCCATTAGAAGATACTGAAAAAAATAAGATATACATCTACGCCTTCTGGAGGAGAAGGCATGCATTATTTTAAGAAGAAAATATTCCGAAAAGGTTCATCGACGTGAGTGGTATCGGTCCACGAACAAATTTTTTCAATCATCAGAAGCAGAAATTAACACTTACGCTCCCTGGTGGCCAAACAATTTCTTACCAAAAGTTAGAAATTATATGCAAAACATTTCCCATCAGGAGCTGTATCTACTGAAGAAAACATTTTTGAAATAGGAGTTTTAGAAGTACAGATATCGGGGAAAACGCAATTTACTTTTACGCCGCCTAGCAGAAAAACTATGCGTAACTTGAAAAACTGACTTTACCAAAAATATTCTTCGACATAAATGGAATCGAAAGGTACAAGAATTTTTTCAATCGGATGTTTAGAAGCAAATGTATGGAATAAAATGCATTTTGAATTTAATATCATCTGCATTTACGTCCTCTAGCGGCCAAACTCTACATCGTAAAAAAAAAAAAACGAAATGAAGGATCATCATTCGCATATCTCAAGCTTCTCAATGTAAAAACAATTTTTCAAATCGGACTAATAGTTGCAGAGATATGGCTTCCACAAACGGACGGACGGATAAACCGATAACAGAAGCACGATCTTTTTTTACAAAAGACGTGCTAAAAAGATATGTACTGCCTATGGTGAGAAGGATGCCGCAAATGTTCGACTGTGTCCGTATTGGATCGCCAGCGTTTGTCGTAAAGATTGCTTACGCACCGGTGAGCCACGCTTTGGAAGAATCGTTGAAGTTGACGACTACTTAATCAAGGCATTAATCAAAAGCAACTCACACAACACGACCGGAGAAATTGCGCAGACATCCAACCACACCCTGGCATCGTATTTGGTAAAGCTTAAGTATGTCTTTTTTTTTTTTTTTTTGTTGATTGGAGGTTTAACGACCACCGTGAGCAACTCAATGGGCTATAAGCAGTCTGCAGTCCCTAATTTAGGGCCACTGACTCCAGGAAAGGGAGAAAGTCAGTGCCGTAAGACAAACACAACATCCATGCCTCACCAGAATTCAAACCCGGGCACTTCTGGGACAAATGGTCATAAGCCAACGCTTAGACAACTGTGGCACCGGGGCTGCCTTGGATATGTGAATTACTTTGATGTTTGAGTACGGCACGATTTCAGTGAAAAAAAAAATTATCGGCCGCACATTTGTGGGGGACTCACTGCTCAAAAGGAATGAAACGAATGGTGACGGACGATCAGGAAGTGGAAAAGATCGTGGAGCAGCAACGTGGAGCGGAAAAGATCGTGGAGCAGCAACGTGAAGCGGAAAAGATCGTGGAGCAGCAACGTGGAGCGGAAAAGATCGTGGAGCAGCAACGTGGAGCGGAAAAGATCGTGGAGCAAGCGGAAAAGTTATTGGAGTTGCATTAGCAACTCCGAGGTCCGGTATGCATCCCACAGAGGTACTCTATGCGTGACCGGACTGGATGGGGATCTTATAATGCCAGCTGCTACCAAGCAACCAAACAATCAATGCTGATAGGTAAAGTTTCCAGTTGGACCAGCTGAAGGCCACACTTCATGACAAACGTCCAAAACTGGCCAACAGGAAGGACGCTGTCTTCCACCAGAACAACGCCAGGCTTCATGTTTCTTTGTTCACCAGGCACAAATTGTTGGAGCTTTGCTTGGTTCTCCTGCCTTACCAGGCATATTCACCCTACTTAAGCCTTTAGATTTCCATTTCTTCCGGTCACTCAACGGGAAGAGCTTCTCTTCTTGAAAGCCTGCAAAATCATCTCGACCCCAGTTCTTTACATCAAACCTTGCAAAGTTCTGGGCGGCTGGAATCTTCAATGCCGCACCGGTGGCGCAGTGGTCTAAGCGCTGGCTTATGACCATTCGTCGGAGATGGGTCTGGTTCCGAATTACGGTGAGGCGTGGATGTTGTGTTTGTCTCTCTTACGGCAATGGCTCTCTCTCACTTCCCTGGAACCAGTGGTCCTAAATTAGGGATGGTCGACTGCTTATAGCCCTTTGAGTTGGTCGTTAAACCCTCAAATAACGAAACAAATCTCCAAGCTACCGACAGATGAAAAATAATGGCGCCGAAATTAATAAATAAAGTGTCAATAGTAAGTAAAAGTTTTGTCTTTCATTTTTGACTACAAATGTGAAAGACACAGCTCAATTGTTTGACTGGATGTACATAGTCTCTGGTAAACATCCGCAGAAAGTTTGTTTTCTTACGAAATAAAAAGAACTATATATTTTAAGGAAATTTTACTCTTTTTGTTCATATTTAGGTGATTTATCTCATAGAGAAAGATAGATAGATCGTTTTATCTGTGTGTCTTCAGTAGCACGTAGTACACTGAAGAGCAATTGAATTAGAGACAGCTGGCGTTATGTAAATGTGGCGCTGTTTGCGGCCCTGTAAACGGAAACGACATGACGTATGCAGCGATCCGACAATATAAGGAGTGATGCGACGGGAATCAGTAAGAGTCGGACGCAGTATGGGTAAGACGAAGGATTTAAGCGCATTTGATCGTGGACAAATTGTCGGGGCCCGACGAATGGGTCACTCCATCTCGGAACTCGTGCAGGCACTGGGATTTTCACGAGCCACTGTGTCACGGGTGCACCGTGAGTATATAGAATCTGGTAAAACCATCCCTGCAAGGGCCAACTGCCGTGGACAACAGCGTGTGGATGAGCTGAGCCATCGTCCGCTAGCTCGCATTGTAACAGCGGATAGACGGGTCACAGTGCAAGAAGTCACTCGGCAATTTAACGCTGTTGCACAAAAACGTGTAAGCAGCCACGCCATCCAGAACCATCTCCTCGCTATGGGGTACAGAAGCCTTTTTTTACCGCTGCTGACCGCACATCACAGGGTGCAAAAATTAGCATGGGCGCGGGAACATCGCTACTCGACCCTAGACACGTGGAAAAATGTTGTCTGGACTGATGAGTCGAGATTCACGTTGGTACATGCGGATGGCAGGATTCGAGTACGGCGCAAACCACATGAAGCGATGTATCTTTCTTGCCAGCAGGGTACTCTTCGAGCTGGTGGGGGTGGCATTCTCGGCTGAGGACTGTTTACGTGGACTGAAATGGCACCCCTGGTACGTTTGACATCGTCCCTCACAGGTCAACGTTACCGGGATATCCTGGACGACCATTTGCTCCCGTGTGTGCGTCTTCAACATTCCACTGGGGATCTCATCCAGCAAGAAGACAATGCATCTCCCGAATTGTATCCGAATGGTTGGATGAACACTCCACCGACGTGACCTCGCTTCCTTGGCCAGCCAGGTCACCTGAGCTCAATCCCATCGAGCACATCTGGGATGCCATCGAGAGAGATGTTCGAGGCTCTGACCCCCTCCATTCAATCTTCGTGAACTGTGGGAGCTTGTTCAGGGGTCGTGGATCCGTATGGCTTCCCAATGCTTCCGGTGTCTTGTCGAGTCCATTCCGAGACGAATCGCCGCCGTCATTAGGACGAAAGGTGGTGCTACACATTACTAGACAGGTATCTCTAATTCAATTGCTCTTCAGTGTATATACCAGTCAGTTGACAAACAGAGGCACACAACATGTAGTACCATCAGCCGCCCGTAAACCAGCAGTAAACGTCAACTTGCTTCAGGTAATATCTGAACTATGTGCAAGTGAAAGCAAGAGAAAGACATCATTATTTGAAGTTTCTGTTCTTCAACATTATTTATCTAAAAAATTATTGTGTTCACGTGGAAAAGTATTATGTTACCAGACATTGTTCTGAACCCATCTGTGAAAATTAGCAATTCGAAGAAGCGAGAAGAAAAGTCAGAACAAAGAAATTGTTGGAAATGCAGAAAACACCGTGTGCGTAACGGAATTTGCTTTCTGCCATTTATCAACTAAATGTACATAATTTCATGCACTAGAATAACAGCTTTCGTATTGGTTTCTCAGAAGGAACGCGCTTTGAATAGAGAATAAATTTAGCGTTGCTTTTTCTTGAAACGCAAAGTTACTTTTCTCATTTTTTTACCTGTCATTCATATTTTGATATTGGTTCTACACAAAAACGCAAAAACTATCACCTGGATTTTCTAATTACGTCCCAGAGAATTTGAAAATTGAAAAACTTCAAAGATAAGAAACCGAATTAGGCGGAAGACAATAAGTTAAAATGAAATTTTCAGGTCAGTGTTGTCAGATATATTTTCTGTTGCCATTTCGAGAACGTGCCTCCAGATTGTTGTTGAAGGTCAAGCGTGATTTTTACGTGTAACTCAACTCAAGCTATTGGCACGTTTATGTGATTGACCTCATTACGTTTGCTTTGTATAATATCCTGTCCTTTAAAATAAGAATTCTTTTTAAGGCATCTTTGATGAGAATTTGTGCTACTGAACTGTACCCCAAAAGCATTAGCTTTTAGATTTTTATTATTGCTGCTACTGGTTCTGCATAGCTTTTTTTTTATTTATTTACGTGAATCTTTAGAACCACAATTCTCAGAGCAAATCTTGCTGCAACAAAACTGCCGGAATGCCAAAATATTCCTTGCTGTACTCGCCACAACAAAATTCTGTTTTGCCAAAATGATGTGGTCACACTTCGAAGTTTGCTGAAACCAGATGTGATCGATATATTTTTTGACCTCGGTAACAAGACGAGCAGTTCCAAAAAAATATGATTCTTAAAATGCACCACAGATCTGGAACTCCCACGCATAATTCAAATTCACTGATAGGATTAAGCAACAAAGCACCATATTAAAGTGTTTCTCATAGTAACTACCCATCAAAATAATGATTTGATTCTTTTTAAAAACACGCTGACTTTCTATTTTGTTTCCATGCTTAACGACCAACATGAGCACCTAGGGCTACAAGTCGCCATGCACGGCCCTGTGGTTAGTATAGCTGGCCCTCCAACCTTATGGTTGGGGGTTCGATCTATCTCGACTACTTAACCACTAAATATTCGCCATGCCTAGGAGAGCACGCTAATGGCGATCCCGGGGTATTGGACCCCGTTACGAATTAGGTCATCTTTCCTTTCAACTTGGCTTCCGTGTGATTTTACAGTCGGGCACTCTATCCCAACTAATCTCCTAGCATCCTACTTTTAAGGGTTGTATAAGACCTGGGGTCAGACACTCCCTTCCTAAAATCCTCTACAAGAAGGCTACAAGTAGTCGCCCGTCTCTAAAAGTGATGGTTTCATCCCAGCGGATGAAACCATCACTTTTATGAAACCGGCGCTTTAGAAGAGGCGTATCACCCATGCCTCATTGGGGGCCCAGCTGGGGCGATTAAACAGAAGCCTGTGCCTCGGGCCACTTCTTCAATAACTCCTGGAAATAAGTTAGGGTGTAAAGTCATGTTCTTTAAAGCAGTGATCGGTGAATAAAAACCTCTAAGATAATGATTACTTGCTTTCTTCAAATGAAAATGAAATTTTTTTAAACATACCTACGTGAAACTATGTTAGTTGTTTCTCTCTCTTTTTTCTAATGGGAAATCTTCAGTTATCGACTATAACTACTGGTCTGCCAATTTGTAATTCCGCTGAAAATCCTGTTTGTTAATAATTTATCAAGAAGTAATTTCCTTATACTCTTTCAAAATTTAGTCTGTTTCATAGATGTTGAACTATCGTTCTTATTCATTTTGTGCTTTTACACTGAGTGCTCAGTGAGTTACGATCACTTATCTCAGTAGCGGCGGAACCGCCCGCGCCGGTCAACAATTTCAGCCAAGATTTTTATTTTTATTATTTTTTTTTTTTTTTGGCATATGTGCGATTGTTGTGATGCGCCTTTGGTTGGGTGGTCCTAATTCCCACCAAAGCTCTTTAGGTATTGTTTTTCTTCTGTTTGTCCTGGGAAGCGGGAAGGGAGGGGTGCACCACAATTTGAAATTTCGGGGCCACCCCGGTTGGGCAGTGGTCTAAGCGATGGCTTCTGATCATTCGTCCGGAAAGGGTCAGGGTTCGAATCCCGTGAGGCATGGATGTTGTGTTTTTCTTACGGCACTGGCTCTCTCCCTTCTCTGGAACCAGTGACCCAAAATTAAGGACGGGTGACTGCTTATAGCACATTGAGTAGCTCATGGTGGTCGTTAAACCTCCAATAAAAAAAACACATTCACGCTGGGCGGCTCCTGCCAAAGCGATAGACCCCTCTATCGCCTTGGCAGGAAGCCTCCCCTTTTATGAAAAAAAAACAATATTTTTTGCCACTGGCGGCGGAACCGTCCGGGCCTTTGCCCGGTTAATAATTTCAGCCAAGATTTTTATTTTTATTATTTTTTTTTTGGCATATGTGCGATTGTTGTGATGTGTCTTAGAAAGTTCCTCTAGGTAAGTGTTTGGGTGCGGTCCTAATTCCCAACAAAGCTCCTTAGGCAATGTTTTTCTTATGTTTGTTCTGGGAAGCGGGAAGGGAGGGGGTTCACCACGATTCGAAATTTCGGGCCCGGTCAACGAACTTCACTTTCCGCCTGACTTATCTAATACATCGTGGGGCCTCCTTTCACCCGGAAAAAGGCAGCCACCCGGCGTGGTGTGGACGTCACGAGGTGCCTCTACAGTTGTGTGGGGATGTGCTACTAAACATTTGTATTGCGATCCAAAGTTCGGGTATGGAGTGGGGTGATGTGTCCAACTGCCTCACAAGGCGTTCAACAACATTCCACAGATGTTCAGTTGGGTTGAGGTGAGGCAAGTTTGGGAGCCATTCGAGATGTCCCGTATCAGCACTGTGTTTGATTTTTTTTGATTGGAGGTTTAACGACCACCGTGAGCAACTCAATGGGCTATAAGCAGTCGCCCGTCCCTAATTTAGGGTCACTGGTTCCAGGGAAGGGAGAGAGCCAGTGCCGTAAGACAAACACAACATCCATGCCTCACCGGGATTCGAACCCGGACCCCAGACGGACGAATGAACAGAGGCCAGCGCCTTAGACCACTGCGCCACCGGGGCGGCTCAGCACTGTGTTCATCGAACCATTTGTGCACGAGGCGTGTCGGAAAAAATGGAGCATTTTCACATTGGAAGAAATCATCCCTTCTGGGTGGAAGTACAACATTGTGGGTTGTATATGTTTTACAAGCAGTCCCTGATAGCTGGGGTCCATAGGTTGGTCCACATACATCAGAGATTCCAGTTCATGCCAGCTAAACATGCCCCATATCATACAACTGCCACCACCGGCTTTGATAGTCGATGACCTGCACGAAGGATCCAGAGCCTTATACTGCTGATGGAAAATACGGGCTCCCCCATCGGCAGAATGGAGTTCCTAACGTGATTCGTTGGACCAGAACACCTGCTTCAAATATTCTATTGTCTAATTCACATGCGATGCTGTCACTAGAAGAGTTAGATGGATTGTTGTTAGGAGAGGATACCGTATCAGGAGTCTCTTCTTTTAGCCCATCTGTGCCAGCCTGCGACGCATAGTCGCGCGGGATACTATACCTGGTTGACACGTATTGTATGGTCCGTCAAATGCGAAACTGTGCAGCACCTATTGCCCGGCACAAAGCGATGCACCCGTCTTTTACCTATGGAACCGACCTTTCTCCGCCTTTACGGCTGTATCGCTGGTTGGTTGTTTCGCCATTTCGGCACCACTCCTGGTACACTATAACCACGGAGGTCCTCCAACAACGCACAAGTGTCGCCGTTTCCGAAACGGACGCACCAACACTTCGTTTGCCCACAGTGTCGTAGGAACGCTTTTGATTTAGGGGGTACAAGCCCACGAACCTTACACCTCAAGGATTAAGCCATCTATGGATGACCCCTCCAATTTTTTTGGGGAAGGGTGGGAGGAGGTATATTAGGGTTTTTATAAAATACGTATACCGATCAGAATTTCACTCATATGAATGAAAATTGTTATTATCATCATATTATAATTAATTGTTACCATTATTATTATTATTATATAATTATTATAAAATTATGATTCCACCTCTTCCTGAGGTTTTTGTCTTCCTTCCGGGACGGGTACGACGTACCAAGCCTGGGAAGTGGTATTTCTTTCTCTCAGTTGTCCAGGAACTTCCTTACTATCCTACAAGTGTTCAGGATAGCTGCCTTCTGTAGTTCCATGTAGGTGTTAGGTTGAAGGTCTAGTGTCTGTATAGAGCTGTCAATGGTCTTAGGTACAACTCCTGTGTCTGATATTACTACGGGGACGATGGTGACGTTCTCCATATATCACACTTCCTTGACTTCGTATCGTAGGTCGTTATACTTTGACAGCTTCTCTCCGTGCGTCTTGTGGATGTTGCACGTGTTGGGAACGGCTATGTATTATTATTATTATTATAGCTGATAAAAATTTCCTATTATTAATTCGTTATCAGAAAAATGTATGGCGTAGCAGCTTTTTATGTGTTCTCTTTTGTTAATTTGTATGCGTTTTTTTTTTCATTAAAATATTGAGCAGGGGCAAGCGAACATTATATCTGCCTGCAGGGTTTGGAAAAAGGGGATTCTTTTTAGGAAATATTATACAAGTCTTTACAAAAAGGAATTAAATTTCTTATGATGTTCGTTCACATCGATAAAGAAAACTGCAGTAAGATAAAAACTGCTCTAGTCGCTAAGATAGAATTGAATTTTTTTAAAGCTTGAAAACGATTACATGATTATCAAGATGCATGGAATTGAAAGAGAAATGAGACACTGATCAAGTCACCATGTATAGTTTAGGTTATTAACAGAAACTTCGCACTTTAGTTAGCAGTTAGTGAATTTTGTTTTACGCGTGCACTGTAACGTAAACCTGTTGTGACTGCGAGCAAGGGCACAATACGTAATTTAATTTTCATAATTTACCATACAAATATTTTATCTTTTTAGGAGAGTTACAGGCGATTCACATTTTTCTAATCACATTTCCAAAATGCGCGCGCCTATGAGTCTGTGTGTGTGAAGGGGGAGGGGCGGGGGGCTGCAATTCCCCATAGTCGATGTTTTCTCCCATACGTTCCAGTGAAAGGCGGTGACTTCTTACAATTTATTCATTAGTACTTTCTGGAACAACATATATTTTCATCTTCGCAATTTAAGATGTGTGCACAAATAGGAACTTGAAATGGCGTTTCAAAAATAAATATAAAAACGCAAGCGAAATAATTTAATGCTAAAGGAGATTACCAAATTTGGCTGGTATCTTTTGCATATATTATGATGGAGAAAGAAAGCAGCCCGCCCTTACCCATATACTTATACTTTGTAGGGCCAAAGATCAGTGCAAAAGATCAAGGATTGCAAAATGTCGCAACGCACAATCTTTTCACAATCACTAACACACTGCAATCTTATTGGGTATGTGCACACGTTCTGCCCGTTTTTGTAGGATACAAAGCAAGGAGGAAAACAGAACGAATAACGTACCTAGGATTTCACATCACTGCCATCATTCCGTATGGCCTCTTGCCATCTGTCTATGAGTAGGTGAATCCCACGCCGGAAAAACTCCTGCGTTTTAGAGGCAAAAACGTCATGTAATGCTGTTTTCACATCGTCCATATCATCAAAGGTTTGGAGACAGAAGGCGTTCTGTAATGATCGAAAAAGGTGGTAGTCCGTAGCTGCCAGGTTAGGAATACGCCGAGTGAGGTAGCACTTCCCAACCCAAGTCCAATAATTTTTGCAGAGTGATTAAAGCAGCATAAGGTCTGGCGTTATCATGATGAAGGATCGCACCTTTGCAATTGACGACTGGTGGTAGCTTCGATGTCAGTTGTTCTCGCAATCTGTCCAACTGTTGGCAGTAGAGGTCAGCATTTATCGTTTGGTTAGGTGCCAAAACCTCCGAGTGGATTATTCCCTGGACCTCCCACCAAACACTCAACAAAACTTTTTTGGGATGCAGTCCTCCTTTTGAGAACGATGGAGCCACACCTTGGCACACAGTCCGTCAAAGCTTTACATTACGGTACAGTACCCATTTCTCATCACCCGTTACAATTCGTCCCAAAAAACGGTTAATTTCTGTGACGAGAAAGCAAAGAACACACAGGTACAGATTCTCTCCTCTCGTTGCGTTGCAGAAAGCTGGTGCGGAACCCAGTTATCGAACTTGGTGATGAACCCAAGCGCATACACCCGTCTTTCGACTGTTGTTCTGTGTACCAACAACGTTTCTGCTAATTCATGATCGGTTGAATGCGGGTTACATCCTCATCAGAAACCACAGATGGACGTCCAGGACGTAATTGATCTTTACAGCTTCTGTCTCCGTCCCGGAATTTCCGAAACCAACGGCGACATGTGCCATTATCAACTGCATCCTCCCCATACACTTGACAGATGTAGCGGCAAGCCGCGACTGCAGCACTGTCTTTATCGAACTTGTATAGTAAACAATATCTAATGTGCTTCTTATCGCATACCATGTTACACCGTCTGTGATTTCCTTTGCGAATGCCTTACTCGGACCAACCTAGTGCTTCTGTATGCTCTACTGCTCCACGCTTTATTGGCCGAAAATTAGGCATCGCAGCGTCATCTGTGACGTAACTACTCCGATCGCAATTTGCATCTATTACAAAAACGGGTAGAACTTTTGCACACACCCAATATCTTAATTTATTCGGATTTTCACATTGTTTGGATGAAAAAAATTGCTGCACTGATGATGAAACAGCCATACAGACTGCAAAAATTTCACTGCGTAGAACCTGTTGATTGTTGCAATTCATATATAAACTAGTGGCCAAAATTGTGGAAACCTTTTGGAAAATTTGTATTTTTGAGGTTCGATGTCTCATAACATCAGTCTTTCTTAGAATAGTACCACGAAATTATATATCATTAGACAGTGCCTTTAATGCAGAATTTAATGCAGCATACTTTATTTAAAAATTGCATTTTAAAAGAAGTTATACACAGAAAACCACGATAAAGCGTATTTCATAACTTCTCACCATTTCTGTTGGTACTTTGTCGGGAAACCTACTAAGTACCAACTAAGTACGACATCCCATAGAGTTAACCAAGCGTTTCAGTTCATCAGGTGTTATAATGTGAAACCAAGATTGTATGATTGCTTCTATCAATTGTATTTTATTCCTTGGTTGTTTCTGACTAACAAGTTTCATAATCAGCTTCACAGATTTTACATATATTGGATTCTGGTCAGGGCTATTACCTGGCCATTCTAGCAATGTAATATGATTTCCCTGAAACCACTTTTTGTGCACAGCAGCAACATGACAAGGAGCTGAATCCTGTTGAAATATACTGTATAGGCTTCATTATCCTGGAAAAGATCACGTACTGAAGACTTCAGTTTTGCCTAAAGTATATCATTGATGTATTTTTTGTCATTTAAAGTATCATTAATCGTACAAACTCTCCCCACAGATTTTGCTGTCATACAATCCCAATCATAACATTAACTATACGCTTCATGGCAGCTGTAATGCATTCAGGCAGCAAATCTTCTCCCTTTCTTCTTCTTACACATTTTATTCCATCACTAATAAATATGGATATTCTGGTCCCATCACATCAGATGATTCTGTCGCATTGTTCCTCAGACCAATTAAAATGGTTTTTAGCCCATTCTAATCTCTTCCTTCTTTGTTTGGGAGATAGAAATGGCGTTTTCCTTGGGATTCTAGAATTTAAGTCAAAGTCTTTGAGTCTGCGTCTAACAGTCCCAGCACTCATCTTCAAACTACATCGAAACAATTCATTTGTAATTGAATCCGATGATTTTCTTCTGTCACTTAAACACCGTCTTTTAATTCTTCTATCACCATATGCTACTGTGCACCTTTTCCTGCCTTTTTACTAGTTTGGTTTTGAATTGACTGAATCTGCTGATACCTCTTCCACAGTTTAGAAACACCTCCTTTGGTTAGATTTCCATGTACTTTTCTTATGATTTCCTCTTAAGTGTAGCCTACTTCACCCAGTCAGTATTTTGTATTGCTTTCTAGGTGACCAGTCAAATCTTATCACTCTGTTTTTCCCCTTACTAAATTACACAGCTTGCTGAGTTATCAAGGAATAGAAACATCAGTGAAAAAAAAAGTGGCCAACTTGATGACACTCACTCAACTGAATAGGAGTTCTATTATTAGCTCTGGTACCTGGAAATGAGAGCCGACTCATACTAACACTTTATTGGTCCCACGCTGTGTCATGATAAAACACCTGATTGGCTCTCCGAACAACCAGTCTCATTGGTCAGCTTGAGTTAAGGAAATCCACTTCTTGTTACATAAGGAAGTTGTGTTTTCTTTTTCTGGTTATTTGATAAAATAAAGATAATTCAACACAGTTTGTTGCATTACATTCTGCATCCAGTTACCTTTCTAATGATATATAATTTTACCGTACTTTTCTAAAAATGACTGATGTTATGAACCATGAAACCTCAGAAATACAGACTGTAGAAATATATATCATCATTATTGTCAACCATTATCAATCCACTGCTGGATGAAGGTCTCCTCAAGTTTTTTTCACAATGGTCTGTCTTGCGCCAGTCGTCTCCATGTCGCTTCCGGCTGCTTTCGAATTTCATCCACCCATCTCCCACGTGATCTTCTTCTGGGCCTTTTCCTGTCTCTTGGAATCCAGTCTAGAATTTCGGTTGACCATCACTGGTCCCGTTCTTTTGGCAGCATGTCCAGCCCATTACTATTTCAGGGATTTTACTCAGATCATGATGTCATCCACTTTTGTTATTTTCCATATGTTCCTCTTCTTATCTCTCCTGGTTACACCAAGCACGCAACTCTCCAGGCTTCTTTAAGTTATAGTCTTTGTTGTGTTTTTTTAGTTAAGGTCCACGTCTCTGCTCCATACGTAAGCACTGGAAGGATGCATTGATAAAACACTTTTTTAAGACATAATGGCATATTGCTCTTAAAAATCGTACTTATTACATAATGTCTTTCTCGTGAGCAAGATTGGTGTTACGCTATGTCTAAAACTATGACTAAGGAATGTTGAACTAAATAAGAATACGATGCAATAGTTCCTAATTAAGCTTTTACGGCCAGACGAAACATAAACAGAAGTCAGACTTACGATAACCTTTTATTGGTCCAGCACGAATTTCAGTAGAACTCCACAACATAAGACAGCAGATATCAGATTACATTTATCTAATTGAACGTCTACACACATACATCCACCCGAGCAACTGGCGTGTCATCCTTTTTATCTATCGTTCTTATCACATTCATACATCACTTTCTCTCTGACCTCAAATGTGTTGCCAACCTCATTCTCGTTTGAGAGAAAAGACATACGTCAAGTTTGGAAGTATAAAGGCGAACAAACTCAAATTTACATAGGAAACGAAACTAAAAATTAAAGTTATATTAGAATATACGTCACATACTGTTTCTTCCAGAAGCTCTCCAACCAAGTTTTGTACATAGAATAATTTCTTCATCAATGTGACCTTTACTTGATATCTGCTGTCCAAGATAAATGTAAGTATCGTAGAATAATTTCTTCATCAATGTGACCTTTACTTGATATCTGCTGTCCAAGGTAAATGTAGGTATCGGTTATCTCCTGCTTTTCCTCATCAATTGATAAATCTTCATTTCTTGTAAAAGCATTGTACATCAGTTTTTTCTTCTGAAAGTTCATTTTTAATCCCACTTCTTTACTCTTGTCAGCAAGTTCCTGGGTCATACTCTGCAGTTCTGAAGGGGCAGTTGAAAAAATGATTACGTCATCAGCAAAAGGAAGGTGAGTAAAATAATCTTCATTAATCTTTATCGCTTTGTTTTCCCAGTTCAATGATTGAAAGAGATTTTGCAATGTGGCATTAAAGAGTTTGGTAGGTATGGTGTCACCTTGTCTCACTCCTTTTCCAATTTTTATAGTGCTGTATCCATTGTATTTTCATAGATGTTACTAATAATACTAATGTATGTATCTTCAATACTGCAGTATTTAAAAGACATTGTAACTGCTGATGGTTTCACCGAATCAAAAGCCTTTTTATAATCGATAAAAGCCATGCATAATGGAAGTTCATATTCCCTCGCTCTTTCAATTAGTTATCTCTGTACGTGGATATGATCTATAGTGCTGTAGCAACTCCAGAATCCAGCTTGTTCTCTCGGTTGAACCCTGTCCAGTGTCATCTTCAAGCGATGTGAAAGAACCTTAATGAAGATTTTATAAACCACTCATAGGAAGCTGATGGGCCTGTAGTTCCTGATACCCTCAGTGACACCTTTTATATGTAGCAGGATCATTGCAGCATTGTTCCAATCCCCAGGAATTTTCCTTTTGTTGAGACATCTAGTGAAAACTTGGGCCAGCCTAGTTTCAATTTCTCCACTTGCTTCTTGTATAATATCCGCGATAATTCCACCTTCTCCTTGAGATTTTTCCAGTTTCATGTTCTTAATTGCATGTGTAACTTCTGCCGGGAGGATCGGAAGGACTTTGGTACTGGTTGTCTTTCGTAATGTCTAGAGTAGATGTATCATCTCTTTCATATAGTTTTGAGTAGAAATCTTTCACTCTTGTAAAATATTTCTCCTCTATTTCTTGTTACAGTGCCATCTTTTCTCAGTGCCATGATTTGTTTTCTTCCATTACTGAGATGCCCCTTTGTTCTCTTCAGGCTTTGGTTGTTTTTAATTGCTTTTCTCACTAGCTAACAGTTGAAGTTCTCTACGTCTTCGGTGATACTTTTTCGTATTGTTTTGCTTTGCTCTATTTATTCCACTGCGGAAGTGACATTTTTATTTGTCCTCGTCTACCTTCTCTTTTGCATCAGCATTTTTGTTTTTCCTTATATTTTCTTCATATGTAACTTGTTTTTAGTACCACTTATTTTTTTCCTTTTTCTGTAATAGCCTTGGTTAGTTTTCTGTTAACTTCGAGATGTGTACTTCTTCTGATGTTAGATCTTCTAGAGCGCAAAATCTGTTCCTCAGTTCCAAATTCAAGGTATTATGATGCCTTTTAAGCTTGTTCATGTCAATACATTTTGTTTGTGTTATGAGCTTGCCACGTTCGAGTTTAATGTAGAGGTGCATCTTACATCTCACCATTCCATAGTCACTATCTGTGTTGAACCTGTTTAGCACACTGCAGTGTTCAATGAAGAATTTCTTGTTACAAATAATAAAATCAGTTTCACTTGTCATCCGATTGGGGTGTATCCACGTCCGCACTTCCTATGTGGCCTTTTCTCAGAAAAGGAGTTCATGGTGAAAATCGTTTCTGCCTCTGCAAACTTTACGAGAGTACTTCCACGCTATTTTCTGTTGCCATGACCGAATTTACCTACCGAAGTTTCATTCTGATGCTGTCGTCCTATTTTCGCATTGAAATCACCCATAATGATCTTCAAGCGCTGTTGTTATGCATAGATGCCGAATTTCCTCGAAAAATTCTTCAACTTCTTCCTCAGTATGTCTTTTGGTGGATGCCTAAATTTGAATAATCTGAGTCTGGTACCTTTTTGAGAGTTGGATAACGAGTCGGGCAGCTCTGTCCGAGGAACTTTCAACTTCTAGAATTTATCTTTTAGTTTCTTGTTTATTATAAATCCAACACCACTAGTCCTTCCAGTACCTGCCACACGATAGTAAAAGAGATGTCCAGTTTCAGTTCAATGGGATCCTCTCCTTTTCTTCATTCCTCACTTAGCTCGACGGTGTTCCATTTGATTCTTTGTTGCTCCTCCTCCAATTCAAGAAGTCTTGAATCAGAAGATAGAAATCGTCCATTGAACGTAGCCAAGGTCAACATCAGACGGCAGCCCAGTCCGGTCCTCCGATAATTCTTAACCTGTTTAATTTCCCCTTCTATCTTACCCTCAGGAAGTGTATATAGTTTTATTTCCTTGCCTACTTGTTTTGGCGCTCATTTGTGCATAATCATTTCATGACTTACTTTCTCATTCTATACTCCGAGTGTTTAATAAATGCATATTTAAACCTTAGCATAATATCCATGCTGGCCCTTGATTACGCCATGGCTAGCAGTCTTCAATTTTTTGTATTCATTTCTTAATATCTTTTCCATATACAGGGTGTCCGAGAATTATTGGACACATTACAAAATTATATAAAACAAGACATTTAACAGATAGAAAGAAACTGAATGTACTTACTTACAATGTAACTACACAAGTTAATAAATTTCGATGTGAGATCCCTTGGTTGCTCGTAGTACGTCCAAGCGATACTCGATTTCATGCCATGTATTGGCAAGCATCTGAGGAGTTATGGAATTAATAGCAGCTGTGATACGCGGCTTCAGTCCCTGCAAATCAGTACAAGGCGTCTGATAGACACGATCCTTCACATAACCCCACATGAAATAATCCAATGGAGTTAGATCTGGAGAGCGAGGAGGCCACGGAATGGGACCACCACGCCTCATCCATCTGTTGGGGAAATGCACATTTAGGTACTTACGTGCACACGTTGACCAGTGCGGAGGCCGTCTTGTTGGAAAACGACGTTGTCATATCCTTTGATCTGGGGTATAGCGAAATTTTCTAGCATATCCAAGTAAATGTCACCATTTATGGTTTTTTCGCAGAAGAAAAAAGGGCCAGTCACTTCTCTTTTTGATAGGGCGCACTATACCTTAACTTTTAGAGAATCACGTTCCAGTTCAATAGCAGCATGAGGTGGTTCACTGCCCCATATCCTAGAGTTGTGACGATTCACAATACCTGATACATGAAATGTGGATTCATCACTAAAAATTACAGTACTGAGAAAGTTTTCGTCGTTTTCCACTCGATTCAGCATATCCACAGCGAAATCGTATCGCAGAGTGTGATCATTTACATGCATCTTTTGCACTATTTGAATTTTATAAGCATGAAACTTTAATTTCTTGTGCAAGATATCGTGAACTGTCGATTTCGGAATGCACAGTTCTCTGCTTGCTTTACGAACGGATTTCCTGGGGCTTCGTCGGAAACTTTCATTAACTTGGTCAAACGTCTCACCGCTGACGCCAGGCCTACCGGCTCCTACACGATGTTCCACATTGCCAGTTTCTTTAAACTGTTTAATCCACCGCTTAATTGAATTCGTTGACGGAGGATTACAACCATACTCTAAACGGTACCGTCTTTTAAGTTTAATGACATACTTTAATTCCGCAAGCCATAACACACACATCGCCTTCTGCTGTACGGATGACATGTCTACTGATTGCTCCTTTCTCATACATTCCTCATCAGGCCACACCTAGCGCCATCTATCGGATTCGGGGAATAAATATTCTGAAAAATACGTGACATAGAAAAACAGACAATGCTCATACTTTTTTGTACATAATTTTGTAATGTGTCCAATAATTCTCGGACACCCTGTATATATAGGAATTTTCAACTTCTAGATATATATAATTGTATAGGAACTTTAAACTTCTGTATCTATATATAATTTGCATACTCTGTTGCATTTAATTTATTCTATATGCTAATGAAATGAAGTGTTCAGTTTCAGATGCAATATGATAAAAATAAGCAAATTTATTTTTCTCCTGTAGACCAGTGTGCATTTTGACGGACCACTAATTTACACAATCTGTTGGTCCAGTGGGGTTCGCTCTTAATTCCATTATTTACGTGTATATACGTATATACGGTGTGATCAGAAAAAGTATTTAGTCTGCACTTTTCGTTAGACAAAGTGCGACTCCCCTGATTCTGCTTTGGACCGTTGGACCGGGCCTACGCATATTCTTGCCCTGTGGAAAAAAGTACAAACAGGGAAAACAAATTATTAGTCCAAAAACAGCCGCCAATTTTCAAAGAAATTAGTCCATACAAGATGTGATACGAAAAAGAAGCGATAGTATAGATCTAATAACAATAGATCGGCTTTATATAATGTGCCAGATAAAGAGGAAATTTTAATAGTTAATTATAATACAGTAAGTATGTTAAAATATGTAGTTTCATTGTGTAAAACTGCAAAGCTTCTGAAAGAGAGAATGTGGGTCGGGATCATCACTGAGAAATGAAATTAAAGTATTTTAGAAGTTAAATCTCCTTTCATAACAGAATTCCGCATTAAGCAACTGACCCCCTCCCAACCCCTACCGCCCATAGCTATCATATGAGCGAGACAAGAGACTTACTTAGCTTTGGGCACAAACAAATACACTGGCGTGCAAAAATTAAGGACGAGACGGTTTTTCGAATGCAACGTCGTGCAGAAGTGCTCCACATTGACTCAAATCATACCATAAGATCCCCAAGATGTAAGAATATGGGACAAGTGAGCAAAACCGTCCAAACAAGGAATCCAAAGGATACAAAGGCACTTTATTGAAAAGGTAGCTTCGAGCGCAGCTGGACAGAAGACAGAAACGTCCATGTGACAGGCGGCTGCCAAGAAAAATCCAGTCTTTAGTAGGGGATATGACCACCCCTGACTGCTTTGCAGGATTTACAACGTCTGTCCATGCTCAGGACGAGGTTGTCAAAATTCTGTTAAGGCATCGCCGCCCATTCCTCTTGTAGCGCCAATCGCAGCTGCGAAATCGTTGCTGGCGGCTGGTGACGTGCTGCCAAGCGTCTCCCAAAGAGGCCCCACACGTGTTCAATTGGATTTAGGTCCGGGGACCTTGTGGGCCAATCCATGCGTTGAATATCTTCACTCTCCAACAGCTCTGCGACAGCCACTGTACGATGAGGTGTAGCGTTGTCGTCCATGAAGAGGAACTCAGGACCCACAGCACCTCTAAACAGACACACGTGAGGCAGGAGAACCTCGGTACAATAGCAAACACCAGTGACTGAACCTCCTTGGAAGATGTGGAGGTTAGTACGGCTACTAAGCATGGTACCTCCCTAAACGAGAACTCCGCCACCTCCAAACCGGTCCCTTTCGATGATGTTGGAGGTGTGATTGCGTGTTCCCTGCTCTCTCCAGATCTGTATGCGTCCAGAATCGCTCGTCAGACTAAATCGGCTCTCATCCGCAAAGAGAACTCGACCCCATTGCTGATGTGTCCAGTTCTTGTGTTCCTGGCACAACAGAAACCGCCGTCTCCGATGAGCAGGCGTTAATGGCTCACACCGCACTGGTCGTCGGGCAAATAGACCACCTTTGTGCAGCCTCCTGGCCACGGTAAAACGCGATAACGGACGTCCAGTTGTCTGTTGCATGTGACTTGCGATTTCTCCCGCTGTCTGCCGTCTGTCTCTTCTCGCCTGTAGGACAGTATACCGGTCGTCCGCCGCCGTAGTTGCTCGTGGACGACCACTGCTAAACTCTCGGGCAGCTGTTCCTGTCGTTTGAAATGCTCTCCAAGCTCGTGAAACGATGCTGTGAGCGATCCCGAACTCTTCGGCCACACTAGTCACACTTCGACCTTCTTCCAACTTCCCAATGACGCGACCTCGGGTAAAGTCATCCAAATGTTGTCTACTGGATTGCCTGTTTGCCATATCACACGGTGGCAGCAACTCGACGTCGTTCAAACCGATGTATACCGTGCAATAGCTTTCACCGAATTGCTGAGCGTACACCGCCCGTGTGCTTTATACCCTTCCGACACTCCCTTCCCCCTACGTCATGCTGCATATATGCGCATGCCCTACCGTACCGGACCCTAGTCTATCTCCTGAGTGGTCTTTCGGTCCGTTCTGCCTGCTCGTTCCGCTGTTATGCTAATTTCTCCTCTTCGTCCTTAATTTTTGCACACCAGTGTATTTCTCTAAACTTTGATCTTTCTGTTCCTGGACAGAGATATCTTGCCCCAGAAAAGCAAACATTACTTTCAGTCACATTATCCACATTCTCATCTTCTTTTTTTTTTTTTTTTTTTTTTTGATTTGGATGTTTAACGACTACCGTGAGCAACTCAATGGGCTATAAGCAGTCGCCCGTCACTAATTTAGCGCCACTGGTTCCAATGAAGGACGACAGCCAACGCCGCAAGACAAACACAACATCCATGCCTCACCGGATTCGAACCCGGATCCCTTTCGGACGAATAATCAGAAGCCATCGCTTAGACTACTACGCCACCGGGGCGGCACGCATTGTTATCTTTAAAATATGCTTTCTTTGGGTTATTAAAAGTAAAAAAAAATCCGCAATAGTTCTTTTCACCATTATTAGGTAAGAAAAATTATCTGGTAGTTTGTATTTCTTTGTAGAGCTAACCTTTGAATATCAGAGAACAGCTTAGTGATATGTATGTATGTATTAGGTAAGAGGGAGAGTTTTGCACCAACTTCGAATCGATCTCACAACTCAACTATAGTTAGTTTAGACTGGACGGAGGTCTTTCAAGAGGTTGATTAGTTAAGTTAATACGAACAAAGGGGCAATGACAAATCACAAGAAGGGTACCGATGAAAGAAATCGGTGTCCGGTCCAATCCTCCGATTTCACCCGTCGCAATGTCAGTAGCTGTAGGTGTCATGACGTCTGCGCCTTTCTTCTGCCCAAGCCGGCAGTAGTTTCCCTGCCGGACTAATTTGCTGGAGTAGCCCAGATGGTTGACCAGTTTTCAGTCAATGAAAGGTCTCCTACTGATAGCTTCGGGTTTAAATAAAAAATATATATAACCCGTGATATTTAAAAAAACCATGGGAATAAGAAAAACAAATAAGCACCATATTGTTTAAAGTTCACTCTTTATGAATGATTGGTTTGTGTTTGCTCTGATCTGGTGGCTATAGTAGATATGAATGTACCCCTCAAACATGAGGGTTGGTTTACATTATAGCCCTGTAACCCCTGTTCCTACTCCACTGTTTGTGCCCACAATTTGATCCTTCGTAAACTTCAATAAATCTTGGTTTTGCTCATCACGTCCGTAACTTTGCTCTCAACTGAACCACCAACCTCTTATATACACTAATTTGGCCTAATTATCCTCGTTACGCCAATATTGTGTGTAACCCACTTTGCACAGGGTTGGTTGTAAGTTAGAGAGCACTCAGCGTATATTATTCATGTGACTGTCGTCGGAAGGAAAAATAAGCACCTGAATATTGGTAAGATACGTTGTCATGTGGTTAATAGCCTAGCACTATTGTAACGTATACTCTAGATTCAGTTTCTTTTTGATTTTACTATCTCTTGTTATTTTATTTTCCTATGCAAATTATCTTCTCACTTAACGTGATGTTGTTTCTCCCGCTGAATTATATGTGGCAACGAGTGTAAGTCATGACGTGGTGGTATGCAGTATATATAGGCGCGCTCAAGTATACCAAAGAGCTTCGTTTTATATGTGATAGGTTCTTCCTGATTATTGATATGCGATTTACCTACTTTTCTACAATATTACGATAGTACGAAAGTTAAAAGTGAGTACGTTTTCTTAGTTCATTTTATTGTCTGGCCGTTAAGTCTATTTCATTGAGTGTTTACGTTAAGTTCAGGGTATATTGTGTTTACCGCTCTAATAAGGAGCCTTCAAGGTACTAATGTACTAAAACCGAAGTTATATTACTGATATTCAAGATAATGAGGAACGCTGAGTAAAAATAAATTCCATATTCTTGGAATATATTGCACGTGCGTGTCTTACCTAAACAAACTCTAGCACTTTGAATATTAAGCACACTTTAGCTACGTCAAGTAACCTTTCAATAAACCTAACGTGACTTAACGTAAGCTTTCCTGCACTACACGTCCAGCCGGAGAATTTTATTCATTATACTATGGATGATTTTTTTTTTATTTAACTTAATTTTATTCCGTGTTTATTTTGTTTGCATTAAGGAAATGCTAATCTTCTGGTAAACTGATTCTAACAAAACAAAAGCTATTACTTGACAATTTCATTTGCCTGTTCCTTTTCTTCATATTCTCTGAGGTTTAAAAACCCTTGAAAGCACACGGTCTCTAAATAATACGATTCTAAGAAAATAAAAGCTATTTCTAGGCAATTTCATTTGTCTATTTACTTTCGTCGTATTTTTCCAAGGCTTTTAGAAAAATGCTACTCCGAATAAGGATCACAAATTGGATAAGCGTTTACAAATGGCGGAGAGCTGAATTAATACTACGTTTTGCTATCCCCGCGACGCAATAATCTTCACCCTGGCTTGTGACCATTCCTCCGAGATGGATCCGGGTTCGAATGTCGGTGAGGCATGGATGTTGTTTTTGTCTAACAGTACTGGCTCTCTCCCTTCCCTGGAACCCGTGGCCCGAAATTAAGGAAGGGCGACTACTTATAGCCCATTGAGCTGCTCAGACAGCCGTTAAACCCCAAAACAAACAACAAAAAAGTACTACGCTTTGCTCATTTTTTTGAAAATGATATTAATAGCTGTAATTTCTTTCCCATGCCAAAGGTTGGTAGATAAACTGATTTTCACTAATACTTTCACTATGGTGACTATTCAAAAATTATATTATTATTATTTGAAACCTTTTTTTCACTGGTTCAACCTTTTAACCGGCTGGAACGAATTCAGTCGGGGTTAGCAAAATGGGCTGATTTGAAATCCGCAATGATACTTTTCCACTGAATACATAAAGAAATCCAATGTAAACTACTGAAAAAAACAATAGAAAACAACCAAAGCCTGTAAAAGGACATCTCAGTAATGGAACGAAACAGATTTTGGCATTAAAAAAAGAAGATAGTACTACACTGCCGGACAAATGCTAAGGACGGATGACAATAGCAACGATAGCAACCATAAAATGGAAGGCAGGAAAATATGGAAATTAGCATAAGTGCGGTATACAGTAAAACGTGTTGTGCGTATGCAAATTTTGGATTGCCGAACTTGTTCGTGACGTCATAGCGCTGATAAGAGATATAAAGGATTTGACGCGTATTGACCGTTGTTGTTCAAACACAAAGTTGAAAGGGAAAGAATCAATTGACGAACTTGCAATTTTCAGTATGTCTTCCCGACATCACCTAGATGATTTTACGCGTGGCCGTATTATTGGCAAGATTGGAGAAGGGCGAAAAATAACAAATGTTGCCAGGGAGTTCGACGTCAGCCACAGTGTTGTTTCAAGGCTTTGCAAATCATTTCAAACAAATGGAGAGTGTAGTAAACGTCACGGGGAGGTCGTGTTCGCAGTACGACACCTGCAGAAGATCGGTACATAGTGCTATCAACAAAAAGACACCGGCGCAGCACAGCTAGTGAGGTAGCAAATCAGTTTATGGCTGCTACTGGCAAGCGGATCTCCCGAAAAACTACCGCCAGACGTTTGCCTGAAGGAGGACTATACGCCCACCGTCCTGTTGTGGCATCACATTGTCCAGACGTCACCGTACCGCCCGTTTGCAATGGTGCCATCAACATCGCAATTGGACTGATAACGACTGGTCTGCTGTCCTCTTCTCAGATGAGAGTAGATACAGTCTATCGTCTGATTGTCGACGACAACTGATCTGGCGTGATAGTGGTACTGCATATTGTCCAGCAAACATACTGGAAAGGGACCGATATCTGACATGTAATGTCATGGTATGGGCTGGCATCAAGATCAATGGCCGTACGTCCCTCTATGTGCTACCAACTGGGACTATGACTGGCCAACGATACATTAATGATGTTCTGCTACCTCATGTTCGCATGTCCCGTGGTGCTGTCGTTGATAGATTCATTTTCATGGACAACAACGCATCATGTCATCGAACAGTCGCTGTCCAGGAGTGTCTTGAGAGCGAGGATATTCAACGCCTCGTATGGCCAGCACGTCCTCCAGATCTGAATCCCATTGAAAATGTGTGGGATGCTTTGGGGAGGAGTCTTGCTGGTCGCCAATGCCCTCCAATAAACAAGGACACCCTCATCCGTGCACTGACAGAGAAATGGGATAAATTACCCCAACAGCTGCTTGATAATGTTGTGCAAAGCATGACACGACGTGTGGAATCTTGAATCGCCCTCCATGGTGGCCATATCCCGTATTGACATCTTACGCCGGAACGCCAGCGGAGGGTAATTGCATTTTTTTCACGTTTACGTATTCTGCACAAAATGGCCTGTTTGTCCCTTGAACACGTTCCAAAGCCTTCTGGATTTCAGAGCACAATAAATTGTCTTTCTTGTAATGTCCTGGCATTCTGACATTATTTTATTTCACTTGGCATCCAACCACACTTACTTTTTTATGCGCTATATAGCCGTTTATGATCCGTCCTTAGCAATTGTCCAGCAGTGTATAACGAGAAATACAGACGAAATGTTGACTAGAGTTAAAGAGTTCTATACTAAATATACGAAAGGGATGATGCATCTATTCCAGACATTAAGAAACTTACCAGCTCCAAAGCTCCTCCAGTTCTCCCGGAAGAAGTTGAACATGCAGTTAAGAACATGAAACGGGGAAGATGAAATTACCAGGAACATTAAACAAGAAGCAAGTGGAGAAATAGAAATTACAATCGCTTAAGTTTTCACTAGATGTCTCAATAAAGGGAAGATTCCAGACGATTGCAACAGAGCTACGATGATCCTGCTACATAAAAAACAAGTTAGTAAAATCATGCAATGCATTAATTATGATACGCTTTCCAACATACCAGAAATCATTACTCAAGTTATGAGGATAATGGCTGTGGAATAAATCTCGGTCCTGTGCCCTGACCTTTGATCCCATTTCGATGATATTCAACAGAACTGGTTCAGTATACCTCCGAAATAACATGATAAAGTTTTGTCGCAATCGAAGCATTTTTACGTAAGTTATGATGCATAAGGGCTGTGGAACAGATCCCGCTCCTGTGTCATAACCTTTGACCCATTTCGCCCATTTCCAATAGGATTTGTCTCCAGGCAGGTCCCTACAACATACTAACATTTCATCCAAATCGAAACATTTTAACGTAAGTTCTGACGCATAATGGCGATGGAAGTGATTCCGCTCCTATGTCCTGATCTTTGAACCCATTTCGCCCATTTTCAATAGGGTTTGTCCCCAGGTGGTCCCCTACCACATACTAAAATTTAATTGAAATCGAACCTGTTTTACGTTAGTTATGACGCATAAGAGCAGTGGAATGGATACAACTCCTATGCCCTGACCTTTGATTCCATTTCGTTCACTTTCAATACGGTTCCTTCCCATTTGTTCCCCTACCACATACTAAAATTTCATCGAAATCGAACGATTTTTACCCGAGTTATCGTGAGGACGAACATACGCACACAACGCGTGACGTAATGAGGCAGATGGGAATCGCGACCATCTGCTCGCAAGAGTGTGACGTGATAAAACTTTAATAGGATCCGCACACAACGGGTGACGTAATGAGACAGATGGCGTGACCGCGCGCCGACATCTGAATTACGAGAGTATGACGTCATAAGATTTCTAAGCATGGATAACCTTAATGGTACGCCGCCATGACACGAAAAACGTCCTAATTCGGGGTGGTTATTTAACCCACTAAACGAATTTTCCTAAAGTCGAGATCAAGCTAAATCGATTTCTAGTACCAGAAAACGGTAGGTTAACGACTTTCATCAAAATCCTTAGAGCCGTTTTCAAAATAAAATTTACATACATACAAGAATTGCTCCTTTAAGGTGAACGCCAAGTAACTTTGCTTCCTGTACTTCGAATGGAAAAAATTCTGTACACAATTTCTTCCCAATTAATTCGTTCCCAATAATGAAAATTTGAACAATGATTAAAATAGCTTCATTTTATAACTTGGAATACATAATATTTTCTAAAACATAACCATAATTATGCAATCCAACATTTGTTTGTCTACTGACGTCATCAAAGTACAGGTCGCGCCATGCTTTTTCTGGTTTCAACACCACCAAAGGAAAAGTTATTGATTTTTAATATAATTATGGTTATGTTTTAGAAAATATTAAGTATTCCAAGTTGTTTAATCGATGTTCAAATTGCCATCCTTGGGAACACATTAATTGTAAAGGAAATGTGTACAAAAGTTTTTCCATTGGAAGTACAGGAAGCAAAATTACTTGACGTCCACCTTAATAACATGGAATAAGGCCGATGGAATGGATCCCAATCCTATGGCCTGACCTTTGACCCCATTTCATCCATTTTCAATAGGTTTTGTTCCCAGGTGGTCCCTACCACATACTAAAATTTCATCGAAATCGAACCATTTTTACCCACGTTAGAACGCATAACGGCAATGGAATGCATCCCGCTCCTATGTCCTGACCTTTGACCCCACTTCATCCATTTTTAACAGGGTTCGTCCCTAGGCAGTCCCTTACCACATAGAAAAATGTCATTGAAATCGAACCATATTTACGCAAGTTATGACGCACAAGGGTAATGGAATGGATCCCGCTTCTACGTTGTGACCTTTGACCCCATTTGTCCCATTTTCAATAGGATTCGTCCCCAGGTGGTCCCCTACCACATACTAAAATTTCATCGAAATCGAACCATTTTAACTCCAGTTATCGTGCGGACAAACGGACGGACGGAAAAAGCTTGAGCATATACGCTTCTTCAGTTCAACACAATTTTATTAACAAGGTTGGGTTCAGGAGGCGAACATGGGCGTCCTGGTACATATATTGTACGGTAAAATATACAAACTCTAAAATTATATGTACATTATATACAGCACGATGTATTGATTCACAAAGGAGCCTCGTGGTAAGAGGTACAGGCATTTTGCACAAGAACAATAAGAGAGATTGTAGAAACATTTCGTCTCGAAGCATAAATATATTATAGTGCTGACAAATAACAGAACGAGAATATTATAATGAAGCACTGTACAAAAGGAGAACTGTAGATGACAAAGTAGACAATGTGAAGCCTAAATCAAACGGAATTACGATGTCTTAGTACTGGTGGAAAAAATTATAATCAAAGAGAAAACAAGTAAGACTATATACATTTGTACAGTATGGTGCATATTATATTCACATGTGTTAGAAGATATAAGCTGTATGTTGAAGTTTGATTCCGAAAACCAATGGTGAGCATACACGTTGAACTGAAGTTCAACAGAGCTAGGAGCAACGAGGTTATAAACTACCGACAGTCAGTTGTAACGTCGCTGGCATGCCGGCGAACCAGGAAGCGGCCGGAGACCAGGTGGAACGGAAATGTTGTTCTCTCTGTTGGGCGACGGCCACAAGGTTCTCTAGACGAAGTCTTGAGAGGAGACGCTCCCGAAAGTGGCACAGACGTACCACAGAAGCTTGGTGGATGGTATAAGGAGATGAGATATCTCGGCAGCGCTGATGAAATACGTAAATGACATGTTTCACCAGGATGAAAATATATGAGCAGATGGGTGGAAGCTTGACTGGCGGAGAGACCTGCAGGAGGAGTGTCTTATAGGCATCGAAAGGAAGATCAGTTGTGGCTGAACGTTGAGCAATGGAAAATGCAAGATGGAGTAGTGGAAGGAAGATGACACAATGTAGATAAACGTGAGGGACATCAGCTTCTTGAGCACAGAAGGGGCAAAGAGGTGAGTCAAGAATGGTCATGCGGTAAAGGATGGATGGAACGGGAAGACGGCGGTGGAGAAAAAGCCAGTGAGTGTTTATTTCAAGAGGAGCTGAAAGAGGAGAAAGGGTGGCAGACCAGACAGCGGTGAGAGAGGATTGGGAGACAAGGGATGTGAAGGGGAGAAGGAGAGTGGGATTTTAAAAGTAACCGATAGAGAACTGAGGTTGAAAGAGGGGATAGTGGAAGTGTAGATCTGCCGACTGAAAGAAAGAAAGGAAGGGGAGGGAGGCGGAAGAAACAAAGGTCAGGCCGGTGGTGGTTGCGAGATGAGGAAACTTAGCAATGATGGTAGAGAGTAGGGAGTCATAGACAGAGCGAGAGGAGGGTGAAAGTAGAACGGTGGGTGGGAGGCTGGCGTAGGGTCGCCAGGACAGATCTGAGGTTACAAGGTCTTTGACGGTTACAACTCCGACTCGGAGCCAAGAAGGATAGGCGAAGCATGAAAGATGAGGGGGTGAAGAAGAGAGGAGAAGAACAGGGGTTCGGCAAGGAGTTCAGTGGTGGAATCGGGTGGGGATCGAGTGAGCGGGAGAGAGCGGAGAAAGGTAAGAGTCTCCCGTAAGGCAGGAGGAAGGCGAGAGTGAGTGGTAGTACGGAGGTCCATTAGAATGAAAGAAGTGAAAGTGAAATTAGTGTTGCTCGAAGAGGTGATGACATTCCTTGTGGTAACGGCGTCGGCAACAGGTGAGGTATGAAGACGGAGGAACGAAGTAATCCGGAGAGCTTGATAGTACAGTCGTGTATCAATTAGGCCAATGCCACCTTGGTCAGGAGGAAGGCTGAGCTTGGGGGCACTGAGCCAGTGGTGTCCGATCCAGATAACTGAGGTGAAGCAGCGAGTGATATCATTGAGACGAAGAAGTGGGGATTTAGTAGCAAGCCAGGAATGTGTGCACATGGAGAGAAGATATTTTTGCGCAAGACGTGCACGTTGAAAATATGAGGTGCAGAACTGCGCTTTTCGCCAAAACGCAGTTGACCGATGAAGACGTGGCTGGATGGTATTCCACGTTGTGCTGGAGGCTTCACCTGGGACGCCAAGATGTACGCCAAGGAAACGTTGAGAGGCTGAAGACCAGTGCGCTCCCCATGGGGAATCCAAACGGTCAACCCATGAGCCGCACCACAGGCCTGTGCTTTTGGTTGTATTAATCGCAGCTCCGGAGCAGGAGGCGTAATCGGCGAAAAGACTTTGGAGCAAAGAGAACTGTGAATCCAGGCGTATACAGAAGGTAACGTCGTCTGCATACGCCACGGAAGTGGTGACATGGTGTCTCGTGCGGGCGATGAGTGGCGGCAGGGTGGCTTGAAAGGAGCGTTGAACGGAGCGGAGAAAAGGTTCTAAGGCTATAGCGAAAAGTTGACCGGAGAGTGGGCAGCCTTGCCTACTCCACGGCGGAAGAGGATTGATGCTGTAAGAAAGGTGGGCAACTTGACCTGGAAACTGGCGTCCTGGTAAAGGGAGGTGAGGAGAGAAATAAACGGAGATGGAAATCCAAATCGGAGAAGTGTGGCGGAGAGATAAGTGTGGGAGATATTATCAAAGGCGGACTGTTGGTCTAAAGAGAGGAGGGCGAGGGGTTCAGAGCGGGAGCGCGCAAGGTGAATTAGATCAGTCAGGAGATTGATGTTGTGAGATAGGGAACGGCCGGGAACTGTGTAAGTCTGGTTAGGGGAGAGGATGTAAGTGAGGATGGGATTTAGTCGTTGTGAAAGAAGCTTGGTATAAAGTTTGTAGTCGAGATTCAGTAGGGAAATTGGGCGCCAGTTCACCAAGTCAAGGAGATCACCTTTTTTGGGGAAAAGGACAACGTATGCATTTGTGAATCCCCTCGGGAGAGGAGAGTAAGTAAAGGCAGCAGAGAAAGCTGATAGGAGAAACGGAAGAAGAAGAGGCAGAAAAGTTTTATAAAAGCTAAAGGTTAGGCCGTCCGGACCCGGAGTGGCACTAGAATTCAGAGAAAAGAATGTAGTGTTTAGTTCAGAGGGCGTGGGGGAAAGGAGTAGAGAAGAAGCGAGATGGGGGGGGGGGGGAACCTGAGGTAGATTAGAAAGGAGAGAATCCATTGCTGCAGAGGATGGTTGAGGAGGTTCACTGAACTTCATGGAGAAGTACTGACGGACATGGGAACAAAGCGCAATCGGCTCATCTGATACCTCTCCAGAAGAAAGGCGTAGATGATGAAGTATGGACGAAGCTCGTCGGGTGTTTTCCACCGACGTCAGGAACTCATAGTTGGGAGCATCCGGCGTCAGGTGTTGCAAACGAAGTCGGCGGAGAGCTTGTTGCGCCAGAGGAGTGAGAAGAGATCGAAGCTCTTCTTGAAAGGAGGAGAAGAGAGGATCACTGAGACTGAGCATGGATAGCATTGAACGAACATAGTCTAGGCGCATGTTCTGGAGTGTCTTTAGTTGGAAAGAGTAGTTTCGGACATGCAGAACGAGCTGTTGCTTGATCTCCAACCAAGAATTTAATCCGCAGAGTACAGATTGAAGCTGCGGTCGTCTGTCAATCAGGAATGACCGGACCGAAGAGAAGAATGCCGGGTCGGAGAGAAGTGCATCATCAAATGTCCACGGGCGAATTATCCTGGGTTTGAATGGTGCAGTATGGACTATGATGGCAATGGCGCAGTGGTCAGATGAGGCCGTGGGATGCACACTCGATTCTGTCACGGCAGGAAGTAGAGTACTGGAGGCATAAAACCTGTCAAGGCGGGCTAAGAAAGGATTTTGCGCATGAGAGGAGCACCAAGTGTAATTAGTCGACCATGGATGAATATGCCGATGTACATCATGAAGAGCGTTGTTCGTGACAACTGTCTGGAGCAGGTTCGCCAGGGCATGGCGGCGCTCTCTATTTGTAGAAGACCTATCCAGAAGAGTATCCAGGGTACAGTTAAAATCCCCACCAACGAGAACATGGTCTGACGGTGGGATACGGTCGAGTGCTCTGCGAAGACGCGTGAAGAGAACTGATAAATGTGTTGTAGTGCTTGGAATATAGATATTGAATAAATGATATCTGGAAGACGCGATGGTAAAGGATGCATGCTGTAAGAGATCTCGACAAATATTTCGCACAGAGAGGGATGTGATAATAGAATTGAGAGTATGACTAATGCCGATGGCAAGACCGCTATGAGATGCTCGTCCATAGGCGTGATGAAACATAAAGTCCCACTGGCGCCATCGAGAATAGACGGTAGATGGTTTGCAATTTGTCTCTTGAAGGAGGAGAATATCAGCCCCCAACGGGTTGAGGTCTTCATATGCTAGAGAGTTGCTGAGGGGGAAGCGAATCCCCTGCAATTAAGTGACACTATCTTGAATTGTGGGGTTCCTTGCCTCTAGCTGAAGATCTTTCAGAGCTGGAGGAAAAGACTTGAGACGATTATAGAAAATTTGTGCCCACGGATGGGTGGGAACATTCTGGCGGCAGAAATGCGACACATTGAAGATCTGCTCCGGCACAAGTTGGCGAAGCGATGGATTCTTGACTGCTAAGGCACGCGCTATTGCGTAGCTTGTCGGATTCGTTAAGTATGTATGGAGATCAATGTATGAGAGTGGTACGGGAGGTATATTGGCTGTCTGGAGAAATGCAGCGAACTCTTCGACCGTGGGAAAGGAGACTTCGGCTGGCGAGGTGTGTCGAGGAGAACTGCTAAAGAGGGAGGTTGAACGAGGTGAAGTAGAGTTTTGCTTCTTCGCTACTCGCCTGCTGCGGCCAGAGCCGCGGCGCTTCAGTGGAGGCTCGGTCGTCTCATCCTCACACTGCGTCTCTGGACCAACGGACTCCACATCAGCTGTTTCGGAGATTCCAGTGGTAATAGCTGGTTGTAAACCCTCTGAAAGGGACTCAGTGGTGGAGCGACGACGTTACGGGAGTGAGGAGGCAATTGTAGGAAAGTCCTCTAGAGAAAAAGAGGAAGCGGCTGTGGGAGCGTTGCGTTGACCAACGTCTGTAAGCGGACTTTTTCATCATATCTTGGCTCCGAGGCCTGCTGTGCTGAAGTAGATGGTGTAGTACGCTTCGAGGTAGGAACAGTCAGTACCTGTAGGAGCGCCAGTCGGAGTCGGTGGAACTTGATGTGGGCAGTGCACGCGAAGATGGTTTTCGCCATGGCAAAGCGTGCAGTGCAAGGAGGTAATGACGTCGATTCTCCGACGTTGCTGGTCACACCGTACGGTTAGGATCTTCGGACACGCAAGCAGATGATCGTCCGACGGAAATATGACACGGGCACTTCGACGAAACCCTGCAATGGATTTGTCATCGGGATCTCTGGGCGCCGCCGAAAGGGTCGTTATTGGTCCAACCACTCGGCCAAATTTGCTGAGTAAAGTGCATAGAGCGACATCTGAGACTTCAGGTGGGACTGGGTGGAAAGTGACCTGGATAGGTCGCTGTGCCACAGGTTCAGCCAGAAGATGCACATCTTTGATGGATAAGCCAGCAGTCATCACAAGGTCTGCATGTTCTTTACGGGCAAAATACACTAATACGGCCCGTGGCTTTCGAGCCATATGAGTGATATAAGCTCCTGTAGGAAGCATCTTCTTTAGGGCAATACTATATTCCTTGAGTTTCGTGTCTGGTAATGCATCAAAACAGACACCGAAATCCATTGTGGAGAAAAATTGTTTCCCGGCTGGGGAATCCTCTGAGATATCGATGGTGGCAGAACTACCCTCAACACTGACGTAAGAGTAAGGAAAAACGGGAGCAATAAACTTGGAAGGAACTCTCGCTCCGGAGGTCACTGTGGAGTAAGTGAGAGACGTAGAGTTGGCAGCGGAAGGATGCGATACAGTGCTCATTGCTGGTAGCGGCTTGGTAAACTGAGTTGAGCCAGTTGAAGGCAACGCAACCGTGCAATCGGTCACATCCATAGCTTCGGCAAATGAACCAGGGCCGTGCGTCAAGGTGACGTCAGTCTCTTGGGCAGGGATATCAGCTTGAGCCTTTGCAGAGGAGTCTCGCGTCACATCTTGTATGCGTATGACGTCTGTGACGTGCATAAATGCTGATTGGTCTCCTGAGAGTGAGGAGGAGGAGGAGGTTGAATGAGCATCACTGATGTGGGCGTGGACATCACCCTTATCAGTGCCAGCCATTGTAAATGGCGAGGATTAACTTAAGGATCGATCAGCTTGATCGAAAATAATAAAACGCTGAATGCAAACAAAATATTCAACTCACCGACTTGGGAGCTGAGCTAAAAGAATGTACAGATCTTCTTCTTGAAGGGGAACACAAAAAAAAGGAACAAACCCTCACTATATACTTTCAAAAACTGGGCACAAACACAGAGCTCGAAAGGAACGTGACTATATCGGTTATACGCTTCTTCAACCTAAGGTTGGAAAGCGTAAAAAGGGGACACCGAGGACCTTGGGAACTCCAGATCCATCAGCCGCCTAAAAGTTGTTTATAAAACCTTCACTAAGGTGCTATCACATCACTCGAAGAAAACACTAGACAATGGCTTACCTTAGAGAATAAGCTGATTCAGGAGTGATTGCAGCTTTATGGATCATATCCATGTTCTTAGAGAACTAATTGAAAGAGCGAATGAGTACGAACTTCCATTATGTATGGTTCTTATTGATAATGAAAAGGCTATTGATTCGGTGAAATCATCACCAGTTATATTTGAAATCTTGCGATATTGAGGATGCATACCGGAATGTTGTTAATAACATCTATGAAAATGTAAATGCAAAGTTTCGACAGTTTGAAGTACTATAGCACTTATAAAACTTGGAAAGGGAGTGAGACAAGGTGACACCCTATATCCCAAGCTCCTCAATGCCATATTAGGGAATGCTTTTCAATAATTGAACCCCTGGAAGACAAGGGATAAAAATTAATGGAGATTATTTATTTCATCTTTGTTTTGATGACTACATAGTTATTTTTGCACGTACCCTATAAGAGCTGAGGAGTAAGGTCCAGGAACTTGTTCATAATAATAAGGACGTGGGTTTAAAAATGAACTTACAGAAAACAAACTTGATGTACAATGTTTTCTCAAGAACTGAAGATTTAGCAATTGATGGAGAAATTCTAGAAGCAACTGATGCCTACATTTACCTTGGAGAACGGATATCAAGCAAGGGCAACGTGGAGATAAAAATTAATAGTCGCGTAAAACATGGTTGGAGAACATTTGTAAGAAGCAGTACAATTTCAAGAGCAATTGATCATAATGTTTTAGGAGAAAGAGTTTAATTAGTACATCCTTCCAGACATGAACTTTAACTAAACAAGACATCCAGAGCTGCAAACTACTGAAAGAAACATGGAGAGGTGCACGCTTGGCCTAACCAGGAAGGATACGAACTAATTCCTGTTCGTCTCGATCAGGAAAATAACAAGAGTTGATGACATGGATCAGGAAAATGACAAGATTTCATGACATCATGATCAAGGTAAAATTCCTGAAATGCAATGGGCTAGACATATTGCTAGAAGTACTAAACACGGTTGGACGACTGAAATACTAGACTGGATTCCAAGGGACAGGAAAAGATTCAGAAGAAGACCATGTGGGAGACCGGGGCATGAAATTACGAAATATGTCATAGTGACATGGAGGAGACAGGCTCAGGACGGAAAGTTGTGGAAGGAACTTTGGGAGATTTTCATCCAGCAGTGGATTGCTAATTAATGATGGAGATGATGGTATATAAAGCAGAAATGCCTAGTTACTCCTCTGAACATAACATTGAACCTGGAGGCTCAGATAAGTGGAAATGTCAGATGATTAGTGCGAATGAACATAATGGCGAGTGCCAGGTTACAGCAATTCAGGAAATACACCAGGGGAGGGAGGGAGAGAGGGTGTTAAACAGATGACCTTACCTGCAGCAGGGCGGGCGTCTAATACCCAGGTTCCATGTTGATCATGGCCATCGACGCGCGGCAAGTATTCACTGGATCAGGGCTACACACAGGCCACTCGCAGTCCATAAGTAAGTGGTGGTGAATCTGTGTGTTTACCAGTGGCATCGCGTGCCCGTTCGGGTTGTGTGTACGCTATTATGGAAAAAAACACGCAACAATTTTATTACGTATCCCGAGCTGCAAAATTCGCGCATTGTTTCTGAACATACGAAAGCATTTCTTTTATTTAGCTGTCGTCTAATAACTTATGGTAGAGCACTGCGGAGGCAATATTTTTGGGCCCGAGCCCACCAAGTTAATGCCAGGCCCGGCCCGTTCCTACCTAATTAATGTCAAGCCCGACCCGGCCCGTTCCCACCCAATTAATGTCAAGCCCGACCCGGCCCGGTGTTTGTTTTTCGGGGTCCGGCATAGGTTTCATTTGCGTAACTGCCACTTGCTTTAACACAGACGGTATTTGTACTGTAACTTTTTGGACTAACTCGAAACTCGTGTAAAAAGAGGGCATAAGTAAGTTAACTGACCCACCAGTAACCAGAAATACGGCAAATGCAATAAATAGTATTCAGTGAACTTAAGTAAATTATCGTCATTTCATAATCGAACCCTTCGTAGGGTCAGATCACTCTTTATACGAGTCAAGTACTGTCTTCTTTGACACTTTTGCCCAGAATATAATATAAATTGATGCTCAGTTACACACATGCACACACAAAAACATGCTTAATGGTTAATAGTTAATACAACACTCTCGTACGCAGAATATGATTCCGTTCTGTTGGGCCAACGTCTTTGATTTTAATTCTTTGGGTTTAGGATGTAACTCCTAAAATCCAAATGTAACACAATTTTCCGATTGTTTTGCTCCTCTAACCTCTAATTTACCCAATCCAATATTTATCCATATTTCAAACAAAGCAAGTAACAAATCAAAATTATAAAGACAGAGCCTAAAGAATAGTCTACTAGCAAAATTTATATGTTTCCACTTGTATAATTGCCACGTACTTAAGCTCGACTCGTATTTACAAATCTAATACGCAACTCCACTTTTTAAAATAATACACGACATTTATCCGTACTTTCATTTTTTATATAAACCTCACCTGAACTGTATACGCAGAAATTAAAATAATAATTATTCCACTATCAACTTACATAGGTAATATACTTACGGATTTACCATAGTTTCACATACACAGTAACACATTATATATCCAAATTCCAAAATTGTTATGGAATGTTACTATGAAGGAATAAAACAGCATCCTCTGTGTCGGGATGCAGGCAACTTCGTCTTTCCTCAATAACCCGACCCGCAGCACTAAAATTCATTTCGCTGCTCGCACTTGTTGCTGGAATGCACAGTACATGTCTTGCTAACCTAGAGTGCAAAGGAAAACGTTTGTCATTTTCTCACCAAAACGATAAAATGTCTGACGGTGAATCGGTGTGTCGAAAATCAATGTACCTCCTGACCTCATCTGGTTGCTCTTGGGCAGTGTCTTCGTCATCCTTCCAATCACTAAAATTTGATATACGAAAGCGCTTGGTCGGCCGCTGTTCTTTGGTATTTGGGTAATCTACACCGTTTTTAAGTTCATGTAGCAACATACTCCTCACTTGGCTAATTACTTCGTTCTATCCAGACGAAGACAACATCTTCAACTGGCGGAAAGGTGGCCATAAGAATGTAGTAACATGGTGCAATTTTTTGGTTTTAAACTTCTCTTCGACGTACTTTTCTGCCCTTCCGGTGACTTTTTCCGTGCCTAAAAAGCTGCTTTTAAAAAAACAGATAAATGAGTAAGTACTTTTTTTCCACCACAAAATCGCGGCCAGTAAAGTACGTGTTTTTTCTTTTTCCAAATCTTCACTCGCTTCTTTAAATGGCTTCAGAAAAGTGATCATACTCTGTAAGTTTTCTCTTTAAACAGAAGCTAGCCTAGTATCCCTACGGTCTTCTAGTATTTGGCATATTTCATCATACTGCTGTTCCACTGATTTTAACATGAAATATTTTGAGTTCTATCTCGTTGCAATGTCCTGGTGAACTGTTTTCTTTAAGCGCTGTATTAGGCCACTTTGCTTCAGATACGTAACCAGAGCCTTGGTGGATACCAGAAGATCTAAAATTTGAGGCGCTTCATTGCTAAGAAATTCGTTGTCGAAGGTATTACGCAACACAGTATTTCAAATATGTGCAGTACAACTTAAACACACAAATGGAGATAATGCAGCAACGAGGCGCATTGTCCTGTTGAAACGTGGCCGCTGGCAAGTCTTGCAGGTAAGGGAGGACTACAGGCTCCAAAACGTCGAAGATGGTGCGGTGTGCTGTTGAGTGTACCGGCGATGCGTACCAGAGGGGTGCGGGTGTCATATCCAATTGCGCCCCAAACCATAACGCCAGGCGACGGACCGGTATGGCGATACGTAATGCAGGCGCCATACAGTCCCTCGCCACGGTGCTGCCACACGCGGATCCGACCAAAATGGTGTTGCAGGCAGAAGCGGGATTCGTCGGAGAAAACAATGTCGTGCCATTCCGTAGTCCAGGTGCGGCGTTCAATGGCCTACTTCCGCCACACTCGCAGATGGTGTAACGTCAATGACAATCGGAGCAATGGGCGCCGTGCGACAAGTCCCCGCTCCTGCAGACGACGTCGAACGGTACGTGCTGACACAGGTTGTTGCGCAACACACCCTAATTCCTGCACTAACGTTCGTGATGTGGCGGTGTGAGCCGTCAATGCCCGCCGCACAACATGCCGGTTCTCTCGCCCGGTGGTGTGCCGCGGCTGCGGCAATCGCTAACGTCGGTCCGTCCGTCCCTTCTGCACCCACCGAATCCTTGCTCGCTTTACTGTGGCTGGATGTCGTCCCACACGGGCGCCGATGTCTCGGTACGATAAACCGCTGTAGCGATAAGCCACTATTCGTCCTCTGTCGAACTCCGAAACGTGCTGGAATTACTGCCGCATTCTGCGACGAGGCATCAGGAAGCTTCCCACGCACAGGTCCGGCAGCACAACACACTTCCACTACTTACACCCCGCCTTCTGTGCACCCTTCTTATAATGCTTCTCGGTGGCGTGCCAGAAGCACATGATTTGCATATACCCTGCAATGCAAATCGTTTGCATGTCCTCTCGCTGGCGACGCATGCTGCTAATTTTAGGTCAATCGGATGCTTCCTTCTTGGTGTTGCATTTTGGGTGGCCAGCAGTGTAATATCACTTATTTTAATTCATTGACACTTCACACAAACTGAAAGATCTCTCGCAAAACACGTGCTATTACGAGCAGGAGCTTGCGAGTGACAAAGTAGTCCGAAGTCTTCTTTTTCCGAGCAAACCGTTGCCAAAAGCAATGGCCCGTTCACTTCTCACCTGCGCATTCATGTTGTCATGGAAAAGCTAGCAGGCGATCGTATCTTGAAGGTCTTCGAATCAGAACCGTGAAGACTGGGGTAGAGCGTTTGTTTTACGATGACAGTTGTTTGCCTTAGGACCGCTGGTGATTCTCGCTCGCCAGACTGATTCTCCTAGTCAAAAGAAGCGAATCCGCACGTTTTTTTTTTTTCGCAAGGAAAGAATCGACATATCTTAATACCGTTGATAATTGACTTTTATTTGTACATTCTCTGGGCTTCGCAGATAGCCTAGCTAGCCTAGAATATACGCCACTGGAGTTGCCCACGGTGGTTGTTAAACCCTCAATTAGAAAAAATTCACTGAGCGTTTGGCTCGGGAATACTATAGTAAATCTTAATTTTACTCTTACCATTTGTCTCGATTAAGCCGAGCTAAACGCTCAGCGAAACTATAGGATCTTAAAATAAATTATTTAATTGTGGACACGATGCATGATAGTCAGGTGGTACAACTTTGGAAACAAAAATTGCCCGTTAATGTCACTTACCACTAGATAGCGTGTTGGCCGATGATTCCACACAACCGAAATTCTTATGTGAGGAAGAGGCAAACAGCTGTCATCGTAAAGCAGCCAGCTCTACCCCAGTATTCGCGGATCTGATTCGAAGACCTTCAAGATACGATCGCCTTCTAGCGTTTCCATGACAACATGAATGCGCGGGTGAAAAGTAAATGGGCCATTGCTTTGGGAAACGGTTCGCTCAGAAAAGAGAAGACTTCGGACTACCTTAGTTTTTTAAGAATGCTATTTTGCTTGGTAATGGAAAAAAAACCTGAAACGCTTCGTAAATATGAACTTTTGTGTTTACCAGGTGGGTTGTCGTCAATTATAGCGATATATATGCATATTTATGTTTGATATGTAGTTGTATAGATTAGTAGCCACGCATCGTATTTCATGCTTCCACACCTTTATGTAGGATAATGTAACTTTTTATATGTAGAACAGCAAATTCAAAGCGGCGGTCAATAGTTTTTTTCAATCGTAAAATAGGTTTCATTTATTAGAAAAAAAAGGGGGAAGGGGGGCGAAATGTGTTTGCCTATGCGTGATTGCTATTGTTTCATGCGCCCCGCCATTTATACATTTATAAATGGCGGCGCGCATATGTAATGTAAACAACTTGCACTGCCGGAGTTCTGTTGATATCAAAGGATAAATTAGTGATCGTTTTTCACCTTCTGGGGCTTTAAAAGTTGATAAATGTTCTTTATATGTCGAATAACCTGTCCGACATTTCGATACAAAACGCTTTTGTTCCATAAAAAAAAAACCGTAAGAATTGAACTGACCCTACTCCGACATATAGCTGAACTATAAATTTTAATCTCCTTCTAAATTTAAAAGAGTTGACGAGCTATCCTATAGAGAAACTTCAACGTTTCGGAAATTTCAATACCACACATTTTCACAAAGTACGTAATTAATAAAAAATATATTTGTGATAAATACAGATCTAGTACTGATGAACTCATAAACGTAATGTATCCCTATGGTGATTAGGGTAAACGTTCGGCGCACAACTCCTACACGCTCCCTGGCGAGCTATGATATTAACGATACATTTTTCAAACTGTTAACTAGATGGGGAGTTGTATCACCTGACTAACATACACCGTGATTATGAATAAACGTTGCGGATTTATTCTATACGTAGAATTGAATCTGGCAAAATTAGAAGTGAAATTCCGACTGAAATTTCGTACCCCCGTTTTACAGCCACTTCATCATCATCATCATCATTGTCAACCATTATCAATCCACTGCTGGACGAAGGTCTCCCCAAGTTTCCTCCACAACGGTCTGTCTTGTGCCAGTCTCCTCCACGTCACCCCTGCATACTTTCGAATTTCATCCACCCATCTCCCATGTGGTCTTCCTCTGGGTCTTTTCCTGTCCCTTGGAATCCAATCTAAAATTTCGGCTGTCCATCGATGATCTGTCCTTCTGGCAGTATGTCCAGCCCATTGCCATTTCAGGGATTTTACTCTGATCATGATGTCTTCCACTCTTGTCATTTTTCGGATCCACGAGTTCCTCTTCTTATCTCTCCTGGTTACACCAAGTATGCACCTCTCCATGCTACTTTGAGTTGTCTGCAGCCTTTGTATGTCTCTTTTAGTTAAGGTCCACGTCTCTGCACCATACGTAAGCACTGGAAGGATGCATTGATCAAACACTTTTCTTTTAAGACATAATGGCATATTGCTCTTGAAAATTATGCTGTTTCTTCCGAAAAGCTCTCCAGGCAAGTTTGGTACGCCGATTAATTTCTTCATCAATGTGACCCTCACTTGATATCTGCTGTCCAAGATAAACGTACGTGTCTGTTATCTCCAGCTTTTCTCCATCAATCGATAAATCTTCATTTCTTGTAAAAGCATTGAACATCACTTTTGTCTTCTGAAAGTTCATTTTTAATCCCACTTCTTTACTCTTGTCAGCAAGTTCCTGGATCATACTCTGCAGCTCTGATGGGCTAGTTGCAAAAATGACTACGTCATCAGCAAAACGAAGGTGGGTTAGATAATCTCCATTAATCTTTATCCCCTTGTTTTCCCAGCTCAGGGACTGAAAAACACCCTCCAATGTGGCATTAAAGAGCTTCGGAGATATGGTGTCACCTTGTCTCACTCCCTTTCGAATTTTTATGTGTGTTGTATTTTCAAACAGCCTAATCTTTGCACTTGCATTTTCATAGATGTTATTAATAATACCACTTATAATCCCTATATTAGGCAGAATGGGAGGATACCAATTAAACAGTCACCCAGTACATGACGTTTCTTTTAGGTTACGTATCGAACGCATTTTACATATATTTCGCAGCACTGGAGTGGAATACGGTTTTTACTTTTTTTATCTGGAATAATACACTAGAAGATACTTCATATTAAGTCAGTTTTTCAAAGTCACATTTCATTACAAAATCATTTCAGTTTCCACACAGAGACGTTAAAGAAAATCCCTCTTAGTAGTTTCTTTCGACACAAATCCTCTGTTACCGAATAAAAAGAAAGTAAATCAGAACAGAATAGAACATTTCAGCCACAAAGAAAAGCACGGAATTCCTGTTTATAGAAGTGATGTGCACTTATGGACCCAGGGAAATGGCGCAATATCGGCTAAACTTTTGAAATATATAGTTGTAGCTCATCTGATATCATTAGTGAGTCTGGAATATTTCCAACTTGGATGCTTAGCCAACAGCACGCTGACATGCAATGATTTATAATAGATATAAATGCCTTTATCAGAAACATCACGAAACGAGAGTCTTAGCAGGCGAAATGTGAAACATTTAGGCTCTTGTAGATCACTAGGGAAAAGATCCTTCCTAAAAAAAAAAAAAAAAAGCTCTCTTGAAGATGCCGGGAAGTCAGTAAGGATAAAAATCCAAAATAATGAGTTTCTACAGAAATCGTCGCAAAAAAGTGACCGTTGTTGAACAGCAGCCAAGACACGACATTCATAGCTAGGAGGTCGATATAGAAGAAAGATGACCGGGACACTTTTATTTTGTGAGGTCAAACCATTAAAGATACAGTCCAAATAGTTAACCGAAAATGCCAAGGTTCTTAGAAACTAATTATTGAGGTACTCGATGTCCTTTTCTCATTTTTTGAATCTTTAATTTTCATTGATTTTACCCGAAGAGATTTTCAAGAAGTCTCGTTAGGAACATTATTTTTTTCTCATTCCAGTCCATAGAAATAATGTGCGTAACGGCTATGGCTGAATTCTAATTTACTGTCGTTCTGTGTTTCAGCTGTTTCGTATGTTATTTAAGGAAGCACAAAACAAAGTTTTTGAGCTGTTGGTACTTTTTTAGAACAAAGTATTCGTTCACTGACCGATTCGGAGAATATTCATGTTATAAATTCACATGAATTGCGGACACAACATTTGAGATACGTTTGTACTCTCCGATAGGGGGAAAGTTCTTTTGAGGATTCCGCCGAGCAAGAGCAGTTCCTGTCACAACTTCATAATGATATGAAGCAATATCTAGTGTGAAAAGGCACACATAAGGATCTTGCAAGTGTGTGTTGGCAGTTCAGAAAATTATGTTCTATATTACTCTCTGCAAAAATAGAAAACTGCATGCCTACTGTTTCACTCTGTAGAGAAAAGCAAAAAGATTATCACGTAGAGTATGATGCAGTATAGGAACTCGAAGGGACTGTGGGCTCGGGTGGATCAAAAAAATGTTTATTTTATATTTTGGCTAGTAATATCTCTTAAAACTTGTCAATCGCAATAAAAATAAGAGTGGAAAAGTTGAGTTCAATGGGTCATAATTTTGAAGTGCTCACCAGGATCTATATATTAATTCTAATACCAATCGTATGCTTCACCGAGCCATTTTTTTTTGCAGCTGCAGGGTTATTTTTGAATTCATTGATCTGGAGTTATTTTTCATTACAAAAAAAGAGAAAGATAGGGATTCCAAAGGTCGTCTTAAGGTGCCCATCTGGCATTCAATTTGCTAAAATACAAATGTAAACAAAGAAAATTCCTATTTTGTGACATAAAATGATTCAAATACAAAACATATCACAGAGACTGTTGGGCACTATGTGACATGACGTAGATGATGCACTACTGCGGTGACGTATGAATCAAATAGGAAATGTTCTAGCAATAAACCTTCCAGCGTAGTTTATTTAGAAGAACAGTCGCTCCGGAGTAGGAAGACGTGGCTTCGATGGACCACCGGCAAAAAAGTTATGTGTTACAAGACATGTATTGAAATGAGGTTGACATGTAAAATCATAGGTGTACATGTTCACTTATCATGTCTCTTATATTCTGATTTTGAGTGGAATTTAGGCATGATCTTACCAGAAAGAAGTTTTGCCAGTATCATCGAATGTCGAGCATTAAAACCACTTAACTTTTGTAATACTTCGATAACAATTTGAATTGTTTTCTCCATTGCTTCAGCGTGAGTGCGATACGACAAAAATGTCTATCTGGATCTTACATCTTCACTATGTTTTGGCATTCCTCAATATATATAGTTGGATTTTTGTAGAACAAATAATTTTGATTAATTATGCGTGTTGTGTGGAATCATTACACAAGTTTTTAAAACCTCATGTCCAGGAGATTCATCTTTGTTCGGGCACCAATGTAACCTTTCTTTGCTGGTGGCGAAATTAGAACTAACATCTTCCTATTCCGTAGCGACTGTTCTCCCAATCGAACTACGCCGGCATGCTTAGTTCGATTGGGAGAACAGCGTCATGTCGCATAGTACGTTACAAGCATTTCTTGAAGCTGCGTGCAGATGTGTAGACTTCAGGAAATATGTATGTGCAAAAAACAAGAAAAACACCCATAATAGAGCGTGAATTTGCACTTGACCACAGAACAGTTCGTAAGATGTGTATCGGAGAAGCCGACATCGAAACCACTCTACAGTTGCAAAAAGAGAATAGACTGCAGTGGCGGCTTTTCAGGTGAAGTAGGTGAAGTGCCTTTTCACCTATTTCATTTGAAATAAAGTTTTATTTAATAATTTCGTATAATATATTCTCTTTTTGCCTTTATTGAGTGCCAAAATACCCAAAATTTTAATTAGATATAAATTCACAATGCGCGTTCAATACGGAAAACAAGTCCTTATACGCAAAACAGTTCAAGTGAAGAGTTGAAATGAGAATGCTTAGAAGTCTACAGTTTTCGTCCGAGTTGCCCTGGTAACTGTGACGTCACCCTCGCCTATTTGCCGGGCAAGTGAAGTGTTTTGGTTGAGACGCCAAGACTCTGCACCTGCAGTCGCGACCTTCCAAAGAGATCGCAGTGGAACGGGACGGATTGCCAAGGGTTCTTTACAATTCACTAGGGCTTTTTCCTTGCGGTGTTTTGGTACATACTTTCCGAAAGAGATTTGTTTTTCCGTGTTTTGTGATTGTTTCTTGAAAACTTCATTAGTTACTTTAGTTTCGTGTACAGTTTAACTGATAATGATAGTTTTAGTTTTCAGTATGTAACCTGTGAACGACATTGTCTGTAATTTATTGCAAACTCCGTTCAGTCGGTGGAGAGTTGAAAATAAAAGAGACATTTTACTTCAAGGACGACCGACGGATTCACTGACAATTGTCACCAAGAAAGAAATCAAGAAGAGCGGTAAATCTTACAATATTAATTTAAAAAATTGTTGATTTACTGAATATAAATGGTTTTGTAGCCCTTCTGTGTTACAAAAATTATTTTGTTGGCCCTGCTTATTTTTTAGTATAAAAATTTGGCGTGGAATAAAGACAATTTTCAGATTTCTCAAATATAAAACGGTCACTTCACAAACGTGGTGATTCTAGCGAACACCTGAAATGCGAATTAATGCTAAATAATTTTGAAAAGAATCAGAACACCATTGCCATTGCCGATGCCCTGAGGGAGAATGCTAAGCTTTTGAAAATGCATTTCGACGAAAGCGTTCGTTTAAATAGACTTTTCTTGCAGACAATGATTGATGCAGTACTGTATTTGAGCAAACAAGAACTAGCATTCCGTAACCATGACGAAAGCACTGACTCGATAAATCGTAGAAATTCATGGAATTGCTTTCACTGTTGATATCAAGAAGTCCTTTAAAAATTCAAAATCAATAGGAAACACAAAAATGTCTTCATAGATGACTCAAAAACTATTCAAAACGGATTAATGGAATGTATTTCTGAATATATAAACGATCACGTCAAAAATGAAATAAATGAAGTTCAATGTTATTCTATTCAAGTAGATGGGAAAACAGAACCAGACTTCCGAGTGCTCCTTAATAATAAGTTCTGTTGATTCGGAAGATATATTGGTTGAGAGATTTTTGGGTTTCCATGATGTGAGTGAAGATAGAACGTCAGAAGCTTTATACAAAGTGCTAGACAAAATTTTGGAACATTTTGATTATCAACACAAGTCAATAGGACAATGTTACGATGGGGCAAGCGTAATGTCTGGACACTTGACTGGGCTCCAGAAAAAAATGAAGCATAAAGCTTCTCAAGCTGTTTTGTTATTGCTTAGTACATCGTTTGAACCTTGTATTACAGCAGAGTTTTTCTCAAAGTTCTAAGTGTCGAATATTTTTAGCAAGCCTCAGTGTAATTGCTTTGTTTTTTCACCACTCAGCGAAGAGATCGCTTCGCTGAGTGGTGAAAAAACAATACACTCACATCAACAACCGCAAGATGCATGCCAACCATAACAGAAACTCGATGGTCCTCCACTTCGAAGTTAATAAGTGTAATAGTTGAAGATTGGGATAAATTGAAGGAAGTATTCGAATTTCTCACAAATAGTGACCAATCAGACAAAAAATCCATTCAACTTGCCCAAGGGTTTTTAAATGATATGAACACTTTTGAATTTACATTTTTGGCAATAGTATTTAATGAAATATTTGGCTTCACCGATCTATTATTCGAAATTTTGCAGAAAAAATCACTAGACATACACTACTGTGTTAATCAAATTAAAAAAAAAAACTTATGAAATTTTGAGCCATAAAAGGAACGATGAGGTATTTGAAACACTGTTTGGTAAAGCTAGCAAAATCACAGAAATAAGCAGATCTAAACGGGAATATGCTGCTCTTACACAAAAAACAATTTTTCAAAATTATAAACAATTGTATTTTGAAATTTTGTACCACATTCTTATGGAAATGGATATAATATTTCAAGACTGTGAGAAACTTAAACTTAAATTTGCCTGTCTTGCTGACACAACGAAATTCGATCAATTTAATTCATGCTTTCCCTCTCACGTTTTTGAAAATCTGCAGCATTTTTACGGAAAAATATTTACTAAACACCACCGCCTTAAAAATGAACTGAGTCTTGTATATGCTGATGAAAAATTAAGGAAAATATCGACTCATGAACTTCTTCGAGTGCTTCATGGAGATAAAGGCATTTTTACAGAAGCTTATAAATTGGTTTCCTGATTTTAACAATTGCATCTGCAAGTGTTTCAGTGGAAAGAAGTTTTTCTTGCCTTAAAAGAATACAAACTTACTCAAGAAACACTATTTCTCCAGATAAACTTGCTTCTTTGGCAAAGATTTCTATTCAGAAAGACATTTTCTTGATGTCACGAAGAAACCGCCATTTTATGACGACATATTCGACAAATTTCCAGCTTTAAAGGGAAGAAGAATTGATCTAATATATAAAAAAATAGGTAAGTTCTCATTAACTGATTTTCATTGAAGACAGTAGATATCTTTCCATATTGCTCTTGTAGCTCTCCACCTATTATTCCTACCACGAGCCGCCACTGGAATAGAGCAAAAGAAATACAATCTTCCTGATTTTCAACTTATATAAGATGTCACTATGGAACTTTCTTCTTCAGAACAATTTGAGACTGGGAATGATAATGTAGACTTTTCACGACCTTCCACTTCGTCAACTCTTTCTCTTAAGAAATTTTAATATACTGCACTAGCAACAGCATGTGACAAATTTGGGATATCCGAGAGGAGTGCTACATTGATTGCTTCAGCTGCATTGAGGGATGCCGGAATAATTAACGAGACTGGCACAAGTGAGAGATAAAAACTTCGAAGAGATAGAAAATCAAGAAGACAATATCCACAACACGACGTAATAGTTGATGAACTTGAGACTTTGTACTTCGACGGCCAAAAAGACAAACCGAAAGTAACTGAAAACGTGGGAAATAGAAAGTGCACAAAGTTCATTTCTGAAGAGCACATATCCCTCATTTGTGTACCAGGATCAAAATACATGGGTCATGGGGTTCTAGTAATATGCCGGCCAAAAATTTGTTCTATGCCATTTTAGCTTATCTGAATGAGAGATCAGTGAACGTAAAATATTTAGTAACTATTGGCTGCAACGGTACTGCGATTAACGTAGAAAATAGAGGGGGTTTTACAACTCCTTGGATTAACAGATAAATCGGTCACGTCAGTGACTGGTTTGTCAGTTGCATTCCAACGAGTTGCTTTTCGCCACTTATTGCAAAGATTAGATGGTCACCCAACGGAACTTTACTCTTACTCTGCTCCAACAGAGAAAATGCTTCAGGAATGTGAGAAATTGTCAGTTTTTAACTTTGAGCCTATATTAGAAGACATGAGAGCTACCACCACCAAGTCTCACCTCAGAAAAAAAATTTGGGTTGTTATTGCGTATATGTGAAACAGTCATAAGCAGCCGAAAAGATTAGAGGATTATTTATTGAGTATATGTGAAACAATCATAAGCAGACACTGCTGTAAAACATTTTCTAAAGTTTTGGCACACAAGAATCCAGGTAAATTGTTGCACACCAGGTGGTTGGCCCCTGCGAACAGAATCTTACGACTTTACATTTCCATTGTAAAACCTGAAACCAACTTAAAGAATTTGTCGTATTTGTCCCAATGTGATTCACGATATATTCCCAACTATTATGCGTAAACGGCCCGGAAAATATTATTAAAACAATTCGTCTGCCACGCTATTTTAAGGAAGTGACTGAAATAGTTCATCCAGTTATAAAAAGGAATAGTTTCTTTGCTCACTTCGAAAATGTTCTGACTGCAATGTTTCTGGACGAACGGCTAGCCATCAGACAATTAGCTCTAAAAAGTTCAATAAAAGAACGAAGCGCAGCTTAACCTTCAGAGCGAGGATATTCGGCGTACGGACTGGCTAGCCAGGTGTTCGGACCTGAACCGTATAGAGCATGGCTGGGATGTTCTGGGACGACACGTAGAAGGTCGTCAGCCCCCCTCCTAGAACTTTTGCCGAGCTACGCGACACCCTCATCGGGGAATGTAATTCTTTGGCTCCAGAGTACATCAACAATCTGATCGTCATGAGAGTTGTCTTTCTGCACGCGATGATCGCATTCCTCATTAAGACATTTTTAGGTTACATTCTTACATCTCACCTTGATGATATTTGCGGATATGACTTTGTATACGCAAAATGTGTACATATTTGTCAGTTATAATAGAATGGTCATTAATTACCCTTATGAATGTATTTCTTTACATGCCAAATGTGTCTACCTGTTGTTACGTGTTTTCATTTTTATCCCTGCGAATGCCTTCCAGACTTTAATTTTGGATACCAGTGTACATACAAACATTCATACACGTAACCAACCCATACAGATACGATATAAAAATATCCGAGGTCCTATATGCTTTCAGGTCCTATATGTCTCCGGCAGCTGGAATGTACCTGGCCAAGGCAGCGGCCAGTGCGACATGAAGGCAGAGGGTGCTAAGAATCCCCGGAGGACCGGACTAGGCTGCCATCTGATGCTGACCTTGGCTACGTACAATGGACGCTCCCTATCTTCTAATTCAAGGCTTCTTGAATTGGAAGAGGAACTACAAAGGATCAAGTGGGACATCGTGGGGCTAAGTGAGGTAAGGAGAAAAGGAGAAGATCTCATCGAACTGAAAAGTGGACATCTCTTCTACTATCGTGGGACAGATACTGGCAGAACTAGTGGTGTTGGATTTATAATAAACAAGAAACTGAAGGATAAAGTTGTAGAAGTTGAAAGTTCCTCTGACAGAGCTGCACGACTTGTTATCCAACTCTCGAAAAGATACCAGGCTCAGATTATTCAAACTTATGCACCCACCACAAGTCATCCTGAAGAAGAAATTGAAGAATTTTATGAGGAAATTTGTCATCTAAATAATAAAGGTAAGCAGCACTTGAAAATAATTATGGGAGATTTCAATGCAAAAATAGGGCAACGGCAACAGAATGAAACTTCAGTAGGTAAATTCGGTCACGGCAACAGAAACCAGCGTGGAAATACTCTCGTTGAGTTTGCAGAGGCAGAAGGGTTTTTCATCTTGAACTCCTTCTTCAAGAAAAAGCCACACAAGAAATGGACATGGAGACATCCAAATGGGACGACAAGTGAAATTGATTTTATTATGTGTAACAAAAAATTCGTCATAGAAGACTGCAGTGTGCTGAACAAGTTCAACACAGGTAGTGACCATAGATTGGTGAGATGTAAGATGCACCTCAACACTAAACTTGAACGTGGCAAGCTCATAAGACAAACAAAATCTATTGACATAACCAACCTTAAAAAACACCATAATACCTTCAAGTTGGAACTGAAGAACAGGTTCTCTGCTTTAGAAGGCCTAACATCGGAAGAAGTGGACATCTCTGAAGTTAACAGAAAAGTAACCAAAGCTCTTATGGAAACAGCAACAAAATTAGCTGGGTCTAAGAACAAGTTGCATGTGAACAAATTATCAGGAAAAACCAAAATGTTGATGCAAAAAAGAAGAGAGATGAGGACAACTAAAGAAGATGTGACTTCCAAAGTGGAATATATAGAGCTATGCAAGACAGTAAGAAAAAGTATCACTGAAGACATAAGAAAATTCAACTGTGAACTAGTGAGGAAAGCAATTGAAAACAACCAAAGCCTAAAGATAGCAAAGGGACATCTCAGTAAGGGAAGAAAACAGATTATGGCACTGAGAAAAGAGAAGATGGTTCTGTAACAAGAAATAGAGGTGAAATTTTGACAAGAGTGAAAGATTTCTACTCCAAATTATATGAAAGGGATGATATATGCACTCCAGACATCATGAAAGATACCAGTACCAGAGTTCCTCCAGTCCTTCCAGCAGAAGTTGCACATGCAATCAAGAACATGAAGCGAGGAAAAGCTCCAGGAGAAGATGGAATTACTGTAGACATCATACAAGAAGCAAGTGGAGAAATCGAAACAGTACTCGCCCAAATTTTCACTCGATGCCTTAATGAAGGAAAGATTCCTGAGGATTGGAACACCGCTACAATGATCCTGCTACATAAGAAAGGTGACATTGAGGATCTCGGAAACTACAGACCTATCAGCCTCCTATCAGTAGTTTATAAAATCTTCACTAAAGTTCTTTCACACCGCTTGAAGGTAACACTGGACATGGCTCAACCGAGAGAACAAGCTGGATTCAGGAGTGGCTACAGCACAATAGATCATATCCACGTGCTGAGAGAACTAATTGAAAGAGCGAGGGAATATGAACTTCCATTGTGCATGGCTTTTATCGATTATGAAAAAGCCTTTGATTCGGTGAAACCATCAGCAGTTACAATGGCTCTGAAAACCTGCGGTATTGAAGATGCATACATTAATATTATTAATAACATCTATGAAAATGCAAGTGCAAAGATTAGGCTGTTTGAAAATACAACACACGTAAAAATTGGAAAGGGAGTGAGACAAGGTGACACCATATCTCCGAAGCTCTTTAATGCCACATTGGAGGGTGTTTTTCAGTCGCTGAGCTGGGAAAACAAGGGGATAAAGATTAATGGAGATTATCTAACCCACCTTCGTTTTGCTGATGACGTAGTCATTTTTGCAACTACCCCATCAGAGCTGCAGAGTATGATCCAGGAACTTGCTGACAAGAGTAAAGAAGTGGGATTAAAAATGAACTTTCAGAAGACAAAAGTGATGTTCAATGCTTTTACAAGAAATGAAGATTTATCGATTGATGGAGAAAAGCTGGAGATAACAGACACGTACGTTTATCTTGGACAGCAGATATCAAGTGAGGGTCACATTGATGAAGAAATTAATCGGCGTACAAAACTTGCCTGGAGAGCTTTTGGAAGAAACAGCATAATTTTCAAGAGCAATATGCCATTATGTCTTAAAAGAAAAGTGTTTGATCAATGCATCCTTCCAGTGCTTACGTATGGTGCAGAGACGTGGACCTTAACTAAAAGAGACATACAAAGGCTGCAGACAACTCAAAGAAGCATGGAGAGGTGCATACTTGGTGTAACCAGGAGAGATAAGAAGAGGAACTCGTGGATCCGAAAAATGACAAGAGTGGAAGACATCATGATCAGAGTTAAATCCCTGAAATGGCAATGGGCTGGACATACTGCCAGAAGGACAGATCATCGATGGACAGCCGAAATTTTAGATTGGATTCCAAGGGACAGGAAAAGACCCAGAAGAAGACCACATGGGAGATGGGTGGATGAAATTCGAAAGTATGCAGGGGTGACATGGAGGAGACTGGCACAAGACAGACCGTTGTGGAGGAAACTTGGGGAGACCTTCGTCCAGCAGTGGATTGATAATGGTTGACAATGATGATGATGATATGCTTTCAAAGTGCTGTTTCAAACTTATATGTGGGGGGACTTCTGTGGGCAGTGGTGCAGTGAATGTGTCTGTCGCCCGTGAGCAAGATATATACTGGTGTCCAACTGGATGCCGGTCAAAACGCCGACAATCAAAACAACGACAGGTCAAAACACCGACAGGTCGAAACACCGACAGTTCAAAACGCCGACACGTCGAAACACCGACAATCAAAACACCGAAAAGTCATAAGACCTACACTCATAACACCGACAATCAAAACACCGACAAATTATAACACCGAGAGTTCAAAACACCGACAATCATAACACCGAACACTTCAAAACACCGACAATCATAACACCGACATTTCAAAACACCGACAATTATATGGACTCTAAGCCGGATGTCGATGCTTATGTGCTGCCCCTAGCGGTGAACAATAGAACTGCATAATTTTTTTTATTTGTCGGTAATTTGATTGTTGGTGTTTTGATTGTCGGTGTTTTGTACTAGAACCGGATGTGAGCATGCGGAAGGCCTCTATCCCATCCGGTGCAGGGTACGGCGAACAGCGCGTGCAGCGATCATTTGAGGGGATCCTGAACACTCTCCGTTCCGCCCGAGGAGTTACTAGTCGATGACGACCACACGTTGCACGTAGAGACCCAGTTTTTTGGCTGAAAGTCCAGTCTTTAAACACTTTAACAACAGCTGCTCTGGAACACTTCACGAATGCGGCGGTTTCGGTGATGCTGGCTCCATGGTTCCGAGCTCCTACTATCATCCCACGTTGAAAGTCCGTCAAATCGGATTTTTTAATCATCTCGTCACCAAAAAATCCCTTCTACTACTGTCCCAAGCACTAAGGTTTCCCTTTTTATATTAGCCTCTCCTCTGGCGGCAACAGCGTGCATCCATAGCTCATTTGCTTAAAACTGTCAGGTGGTCATAATAAAGTGGCCACTCAGTGTATGTAGATGAACTGGAGGTAATCAGGGGCAAATGCCTAGACTACATGCAAACATAACTATGGCTGATCTTGTATTTTGGGATAGAATACTAGATTGTTTCCTGGCAGGTGACAGCAAACAATAAATTTATATTACAAATTATAACTATTACTTCCACAAATTAAATGACAATAAACTGACTTTTTTTATCAATATATGGATAATGGTACTTGCCATGGAAACATGTTTTTTGACACATAAAAAGAAATAGCTGGTTCCTAAAATACTGAAATATTTGAGACACAATGCCCTTGAAAATTGTACCGTTTCTTCCATAAGCATCGTTTGGTTGTTATCATTCCCTTCTATCACCCACCCATTTGTGCATCCACTACAATGTTGCCATCTCTCGGAATAAAAATAATAAAGTTCCATCGTTCAACACTAGGGCAGCACATAAGCATCGACATATCCAACACCTATGCAACCCCCTTCCCACACATCCACTCAGATCTTGCCATCGGTCGGAACAAACATTAATTCAGTTCCATCGTTCACCGCTAGAGGCAGCACATAAGCATCGACATGTCCAACATCTATGCATCGCCCTTCCCACTCATCCACTCCGATGTTGCCATCGCTCGGCATAAAAATATGTTGCCTTCGCTTGGAATAAAACTTCATAAAGTCCGTCGTTCACCACTAGGGACAGCACATAAGCACCGTTTGGTTGTTGTCATCCCCTTTTATCACCCACACATTTGTGCATCCACTCCGATGTTGCCATTCTCGGAATAAAAATAATAATGTTTCATCGTCCACCTCTAGGGGCAGCACATAAGAATCGACATGCCCAACACCTATGCATCCCCCTTCCTACCCATGCACTCAGATGTTGCCATCACTCGGAATAACAATTTATAAAGTTCCGTCGTTCACCACTAGGGGCAGCACATAAGCATCGTTTCGTTGTTGTTATCCCCTTCAATCACCCAGCCATCCAGCCCCATGTCGACATCTCTCGTAATAAAAATAATAAAGTTCCATCGTTCACCGCTAGAGGCAGCTCATAAGCATCGATATATCCAACACCTATGCATCCCCCTTCCCACTCATCCACTCCGATGTTGCCATCGCTCGGAATAAAAATATGTTGCCATCGGTCAGAATAAAAATGTATGAAGTTCCGTCGTTTACCGCTAGGGGTAACCACATCCATCGATTGGGTGTTGCCATCCCCTTTCCCAACCACTCTGTTGTTGGTTGCATCGCTCGGAATAAAGTTCTTCTACTGGCCGGACAATTATATTAATCCATATAATTGTCGGTGTTATGGTTGTCTCGGTTAGGATTTGTCGTTGTTCTGATTGTCGGTGTTATGATTGTCAGTGTTTTGAACTGTCGGTGTTATGATTGTCGGTGTTTTGAACTGTCGGTGTTATGATTGTCAGTGTTATGATTTGTCGGTGTTTCGCCCTGTCGGCGTTTCGAACTGTCGGTGTTTTGAACTGTCGGTATTTTGATTTGTCGGTAATTTGATTGTCGGTGTTTTGATTGTCGGTGTTTTTTACTAGAACCGTCCAACTAACGTGACAAACACAAATTCGAGAATATGTCCAAAACGAGACGACCGACTGTAAAGATCTTTTTTCATACTTTTTTTACTTATTTTTTTATGTGCAAGGGAAAACGCTAAGCTGACGTACCCAGGCAACATCGTGCGAGCTTCTATGGGAATATACAAATGACGACCTACGTCATCCAGCTTACAAGCACGCGACCTTGATAAACGGGACGACCGATTGTAAAGATTTTTCAGACATGTATGTGCAAGGGGAAACGCTATATTGCGTGGAACAAGCAGCATATACCCAAGAAATATTTCACTTCCGGATACTAGCACCAAACTTTGGGGTTGGCTAAATACATATCAAAGACTGTAAATCAGCCGGGAGACAACCTTAGGAATGATTACGTCACGTACAGTGACGTCATAAAAATGGCCGCCCGGCAGACTTTTTAAAGTTGCATAGCTCAGAAACTACTGAACGGATTTTAATAAAAGATGTCTCGTTTTAAAGCACAATGTTTTATCTCAAAGAAAAGTTCCTACACATTTTGTTGTAAATACAATAGTTTTCGTTCCGTTTCTAAAATACGAGATTTTTTTCCATATTTCTTGTAATTTCTTTTCCCACCTACTTCAAAAATGATATGTTTACCCAAAATTAAATACAACATTGCTTTAAATAGTTTCTATAATATAAATATAATTTCAGAATCAGAATAGGTTTTGTGGTATGCTTACACATATTATTTGTTTTACCTACATAAAATTACCCCCCCCCCCGGTTGATTCGTTATGCATACGTTACGTATATCAGTAAATAATAAACGGTTTGAATACCAATACAAGGTATAATTTTAAAATACTATTTACTCTCAACGAAGAAATTACATTACCAATTTCCCTTTGAATACAAAGGTTTTCACATTTTCTTAAGATTAAGTGGCCGCCCCGGTGGCGCAGTGGTCTAAGCGATGGCCTCTGATCATTCGTCCGTAAGGGGTCCGGGTTCGAATCCCGGTGAGGCATGGATGTTGTGTTTGTCTTACGGTACTGGTTCTCTCCCTTCCCTGGAACCGGTGACCCAAAATTAGGGACGGGCGACTGCTTATAGCCCATTGAGTTGCTCACGGTGGTCGTTAAAACCTCCAATCAAAAAAAAAAAAAAAAAAAATAAGATTAAGTGTTTCCCCCCAAAAATTTTTAACAATTATTTGAGCTGTACAAGATTTGGAATTCATGTCAATATAATGAGTTCATTATTCATCTTTTCTCGAGCAACGACTTTCGCGTGTACACAAAAGGCTGCATCGGAGTCCAGTTTTTACAACCCCAGTTATATCGTCAGATCAACCAGTATACGCACTTGCTAAAGAACTTCAGTGGAGGTATCCTGAGTTGTATGGAGAAGACAAAATATACTTGATGTTAGAAGGAATACACATTGAAATGGCCATAATTTCAATCATCGATTCATGGTTAGAAGGATCTGGCTGTACTGAAAACCTCGTAGAGTAAGGTGTTACAGCACCGGGAAGAGCTGAGGACCTTTTTAAATCATCTCATCGCTTAATATCCTTATGCAGCAAGCATATGACAACAGTGAAGATAAATCATCAGAAAGTTTCACTCTGTGGTGCAACCGAATGCAACAAGAATCTGTTCAGTTCAAGTACTGGATGACAACTATACAATTAGAAGGTCTTCTTCTTGTTTTCGTACGAAGCATCCGTCAAGGGAACTTCCTCGACTTTCTTTCAGCACTTGAAAATATATGCCCATGGATATTTGCACTTGACCATGTGAACTATGCTAGGTGACTGCAAACTTTTGGGCACAGCCTGTGTAAATTACCATAGCTTCATCCCACAGTGTACAGGGAATTGTTGAAAGGAAACTTTGTGAGGGATAAAACAAAAAGGAATTTCTCATGCATTTCTCATGATCAGATCCATGAGCAAAATAAAAAAACTCGTTAAACTTGATAACACAAAACTATCCCATCTTAGCAACAAAGATGCATTACTGAAATGGATGACTGTCGGCCCTGGAATCGCACGCATGAACAGTGAGTTTGAAGAAATCTACAACTTGAATCAAAAAGCTAAGTCTAATGAAGATAACAAATCATGTGAAGTTCACTTTCAGAAAAATGTACGTGATTTAGTTTAAGTCTATCAAAAGCATGGTAACCCATTTGAAGAGAAAGAACTTACTACTGTCAACAGTAGTAAAGTGCAAGTAGTTATGAGCGAAGTAGCGTCAAAGTCTGTCTTTGAAGCCCACATCAAAGTACAAAAATAATACTCCGCATACATGAATGACCGTTCGGTGTTGGAAAAGATTTCTATTCATGATGTCATCAAACAGAACAATCTTTAATTGTTCAATAGGAAAAACACCTGCCATCAAGTTCAAAGATAAACAAAAACTGGCGCATCTGAGGAAGGATTATGATGTATTTTGTCGTCTTTACGTTGCAAGTCAAGTTAGACATGAAGACGTGGAAGGCTTTTTTTCCCGTGAAAACAGCACATATCTGCCGTCTATTTCCGACTTTGGTGAACTACGTCTGCCTTCAAGTAATGCTGACATCGTATCTTGTGTTCAAAAACCTGCAGCTTATCAAGCAAAGTTACTGCACCTGCCGTAACGTCAGTTGCATCTGCCCTAATCATTGACGGAGCTGCCCTTGTGCACATGTTGACACCAGGAGCAAGTATAATCTTTCAGGAATACAGCGAATGCATTGTAATGCCATATATAAGGATGAAATTAGAAACAGTAGACTGGACATTTGATCAGTATATTAATGGTAGTTTAAAGTCGCCATCTCGCCAATCTAGGGGTTGTGGTGAAAGGATAGCAGTCAAACCTGGAGTGAAGATCCCACGCAATTTTAAACAGTTTTTAAATGAACATAAGAATAAAGAGGAACTGTTCAATATGTTGGCAACTAATCTAGCTGCCCCGGCGAAGAAGTATTTCGCACTTTCAAGGATAAAGTATTATCGTCAGCTGGAGAAGAGAGTGTAGCCTCAATTTCACCATCATCGCAGGAAGAAGCAGATGCACGGCTTCTTTTGCATGAATCGGATGCTGCTATACATGGACACAGCAAAGTTCTTATTAAAACAGTGGATTCCGATGTAATGCTCATAACTTTATTTGTATTTTCACGCAATGCAGAAGCCGAAGAACTGTGGATTGAGTATGGAACTGGGAAGAACTTACAATATTTGCTTATTCTTGAATTATATTCTAAGCTTCTCAGTGGTGTATCCGAGCTGATTCCATTCTTACATTCATTCACTGGGTGTGACACGACGTCGTCATTTTTCTGGTATTGGTGAAAACATTGCCTTTAAAACACGGATGTCATTTCGAGATGTTGATTTGGCTTTCCAAGAATTTCCTAATATGACAACAACAGCAGTTATACACTACCTGACAGAGTGGCTTTTTCTGTACTTGAACGTTTTGTGGTATTAATGTACCATGCTACAAGTACTGCCGAACATGTAAATAAAGCATCCGGGATACTGTTTACTCAGATGAGAAGAAACATTGAACATGTCCCACAAACAGCGGATGCCCTGTTACAACGCTTAAAACGAGCAATGTTTTAATGTAACGTTTGGAGAAACTGCTTGTCTAGAATTTCTCAAGTTCACGATCCATGTCAGTGGGGATGGAAAACGGATGATGGAACCACATTCAACCCTCTTTGGACGACAATTCCAGATATAAGCAAATATTACCAACGACTGGTATCGTGTACGTAATTGCGAGGAACGATGCACACAGTGTCGCTGTGTAAAAACTGGACTCCGATGCAGTCCTTTATGTACATGCCAAGGTCATTGCTCGAGAATAGATGAGTAATGAACTGATCATATTGATATGAGTTCCAAATGTTGTACAGCTCAAGTAATTGTTAAAAGTTTTTTTCGGGAAACACTTAATCTTAAGAAAATGTAAAATTTAAATGAAAACCATTGTATTAAAAGTAAAATTGCTAATGTAATTTCTTTGTTGAGAGTAAATAGTATTTTAAATGATACCTTGTATTAGTACTCAAACCGTTCATTATTTACTGATATACGTATATGCATAACGAATCAAACGGGGGCAATTTTAGGTATTTATAAACAAATAATATGTGTAAGTATACCGCAAAACCTATTCTGAATTTATAGTTATATTTTAGAAACTATTTAAAGCAATGTTGTATTTAATTTTGGGTAAACATGTTATTTGGGAAGTAGGGGGAAAAAGAAATTACAAGAAATATGGAAAAAATCTCATATTTTAGGAATAAAACGAAAACTATTTTATTTACAGCAAAATGTGTAGCAACGCTTCTTTGAGATAAAACATTGTGCTTTAAAATGAGACATCTTTTATTAAAATCCGTTCTGTAGTTTTTGAGATTTGCGACTTTAAAGAAACTGTCGGGCGGCCATTTTGATTACGTAACTGCACGTGACGTAATCATTTCTAAGGTTGTCCCTCGGCTGATTTGCAGTCTTTGATATGTATTTAGCCAACTCCCAAAGCTTGGTGCTAGTATCCGGAAGTGAAATATTTTTTCGCTTGTTCCACGCACTACTATGTCGACGTAATCAAGCAACATTGTGCTAGTTCCTATGGAAATATGCAAATGACGACTACGTCATTGAGCTGGCAGACATGCGACCTTGATAAACGGGACGACCGATTGTAAAGTTTTTTCAGAGACATGTATGTGCAAATGGAAATGTTAAGTCGACATGACCAAGCAACATTGTGCGAGCTTCTATGGAAATATGCAAATAACGACCGTGCGTCTCCGAGCTGGCAGGCACCAAATTTTGATAGACGTTGTCATGAGAAGGGTGCAGCAATTGAAGCTTGAGTTGGGCTGTTAGTAGAAGAACGGCTCAGCAACTGTCGCTTAGAAGACTCTCTACGGTGAAGAGCGATCCGTAGATTGAAAGTAGGGCAGTCGCTAGCTGAGGTAGCAAGATGTCTGAATGCGTCGAGGTAAGTGTTTTCCGGTCAATTGAGACAGTTCCAGAAAACAGGAACAATAGCCAGAATGCCGGAACAAGGACACCCACGAGCCAAAGCAAGTCACGACGACTGATATTTGTCTCTAACAGCTCGCGGCCATAGGGAGTCGACAAACAGGCAACTCTAGTAGAAGCTCTCCTCTGCTGCGGGAACCGCGGTATCTAGGCAAACAGTTTACAGAAGACTCCACGAGAGAGATCTGTATGCGAGAAGGCCAATAGTCTGTACCCCTCTCGCGGCATCACACAGAAGGGTCCGCCTGAATTGAGCCCAACAACATGATCCCTGGGCTCCTTCTTAAATGTACAGACCTCAAAAAAAAAAAAAAAAAAAAAGACCCACCCCTCTTAACTTTGGAACCCTTTGCCGCAGATAAACAAGTAAGGTACCTTTGGAAAACACTCGAAGGGAACTATCACGTGATGCGAAGAAAAATGCTAATTAAGCTAATCAACATGCTAATTAGCTCGTCATCTCCGAATTTTTCCATATAAGGGATATGTTATTTTATGCGCATTCCATTTTTTAGCACATGGAAAAACCCCTAAATCTTAAATATTGTCCAAATCGGATGATTAATAGCGAAGATATTTGCAAATAAAGTTAGAGGGGGGCATCCATATATCTACAACTGGGAAACACACCTGAGATGTTTCCTTCCCTGCGAGAAGAGTGATAATGCTGGAAAGTCTGCGTCTTGCCCGAATCTCCGACAAATAGAATGCAGAGTACGACGAGCAAAAGCGCTTACAGTGATTTGTACGATAACCTTGGCCATCCAGGGACGGAGTTCATTTTCTCTTGCCGTTTCCTTTTATAACAACCCCATTTATTTGTGTTAATTACTTGAATTAGTGTTAGAATAAACAGTGTGTATTTTTCTACATCTACGCCAGGGAGCGTAGATGTATAATATATTTTTGTTGATATCTCTGCTTCTAAGAGTCCGAATTGAAAAATTCCTTTTTTGTTGCATATAGTTTCTGATGCGAAATGTTTTTCATATAATTCTAAAACTTTCAAGTAATCCATAGACTTTACGCTAGGGGGCGTAAAGGTAAATTGCGTTTTCCCATATCTCTGCTTCTAAAACTCCGATTTGAAAAATTCTTCCTGTATCACATGCAGCTACTGATGGGAAATGTTTTACATATAATTTCTCATACCGGATGTTTCACTGGGTAGTGACAACTTTCCTGTGGAATAAATCGTTAAAGAATAACGAGATGGCGCTGTAAGACCGAGGCTTCGATCAGCAGGCGACAGGCATTCGTGAGGAAGTGGTGAGACGGTGGACACACGATTTCGGGCATACAGAGATATACCACGGAAGAATGAGTTTTCTTGGTGAAGAATTGGTATGCGGAGGGCGGAAACCCCACAAAGTTGTTACGAAAGTGGGGTACAGCGTTCAAGAATCGTCGTAAGCCATCCCGTGTGTACCTAACGAAATTGGTAGCGAAATTCAAACGAACCTGCAGTCTCACAGATGACATGGTAAGCATGGCGACGAAGAGAAGAACAGCGCGGACGGCGGAAAACATCGAAACCGTACGAGAACTCCTAAACGAAGGAAACGATACGTCAACACGAAGTCTTGCGCATTTACTAGACGTTAGCCCAGCTTCCGCATGACGCATTGTGACGGCGGATTTGGATATGTTTCCCTACAAAATCCTGGTGCATCAGCCTTTGAGCACAACAGCCGTCCAGCAGATTTATAAGTTTGCGAATGACAAGTGTTCACTGGTCGATGAGCACAACTTTGATGTGAAGAACATTGTCTTCAGCGATGAGGTGCGCTTCTGGTTGGATGTCTACGTTAACTGACAAAATTACCGCATCTGGGGAAGCGAGAAGCCGGCGGTCTGTGTTGTGAAGCCTCTGCATCCGCTGAAGCTAACCGTTTGGTGTGCAATGAGTGGTGATGACCTCATTGGGCCATTTTTCCTCGAGTCCACAGTTACCGCTGCCGCCTGCAGTGACCTTTTGAAGAATCGTTTTTTCCACGCTGTAGTCCAGAAAAACTGGATTCACAACCACACGTTTCAACAGGACGGAGCACCGCCACACTCCACAAATGCTGTTCTTGATTTGCTTCACCAGCAATATGGCCCACGGGTCATCGCCTGACGATTGCCCCAACGTTTTTTAGCCAGTCTCTTTTGGCCTCCGTACAGCCCCGATTTAACGCCGCTCGACTTCTTCTCGTGGGGCTATCTGAAATATCGGGCGCACCAGGACAACCCGCGAACACTGCCTGACCTCCGAGGTGCCAACCAATAGGATGGTCATCATGTGTAACATGTTATCCATTGATTAACTCTTGCCTACTCTTACTCCTGTAAACGTCTTTTTCCTCTTCCAATAAAGTAAGTTAACTTTATTGTCTCTTTCTTTTGTCACTACCCAGTGAAACACCCGGTATTTGGTAAATAATAGTTTGGCCACCAGGGGACGTAAGAGTTTATTTCTGCTTCTGATGTATTTGCGTATAAATCTGAGCTCCTGAAAATTCGATTGAAAAAATTCTTTCGTGGACCCATTTCGCTCTCTTTGGGAAACATTTTCAGAATACTCTCTTATTACAATACTGTATAGTTTTTCCGCCAAGGGGCTTAGATGCGTATCTTATTTTTGTCAATAGCTCTGCTTCTAAGAGTCCGATTTTAAAAATTCTTTCTTTGTTCGAGAGCATATCGGCTGCGAAATGTTATCATGTAATTTCAAACTTTTCTTAACGCAGAAGTCTGCCTCGAGAGGGCGTAAGCTCACATTTTCGTTTACAGCAATATCTGAGGGACTAAAACCTCGATTGAAAAACTTCTTTCTTCGGTCAGACACTACAAAACGTGCAAACTCTGTGAGCTTATTTTCTTACCAAAATAATGCAAAATTTCGCCGCTAGGGGACGCCAATGATTTTCGTAATATGTCTGCTTTTAAATGTGAGATTTAAAAATTTCTTTCAACATCGGATTGCATTTACCTTGTTAAACACTTTAGGTTAGTATTTGAGGAGTTTCACAGTTCACAGTTCTGTCGCTAGGTGCTGCTTGCGTACTTCTGTTTGCAGCTGTATCTTCGCTTCTAAAAACCCTATTGAGAAATTGCTTTTTTACTGTATGCTATTCACGACAATATAGATGTGGAACATTATCCTCTTTAAATAATGCACAGATTTCCCGCTAAGTGGTGTAAGAGTCAATGCTTTTTTTTCTTCCCGCTACATCTTCTTGAGGGAGACGTATTTGAAAATCTGAAAAGTTCTTTTTCCTTAGCATAGCTTTTTCCATGAAGAACATTTTAAGCCTTCTTTCAACTTTCCTATTGTGCAAAATTCTTGAGCTAGAAAGCGTAGAGTTATATCATGTTTCTTCCTATATTTGTTCTTTTGAATGTTCTATTTGAAAATCTGTTTCTCTCCAATATTCTTCTGCTATAAGAAAATCTTTGTGCGCTATTTGTAAATTTTGGTAACGTACGTTTTGGACGGTAGTAGAAGAAATGTAGCTGTTTCTATTTCTGGATGTTTTATTGATTGTAAAAATCCGGTTGATATTTTCTAACTGGTTGCATTGACTTTGAATTACTTAGTAAAATGTCATTTGCGTCAGAAACGGTTCAAAAGATATGCTCATTAGAACAGAAAATTCGGTGTCATCGTTCTTGCCGAAGAGGCGATTTGCATACAGATCAAAGCTTCACACGTAGATTTCTGTATTGCTTCACACGTAGGCTTCTGTATTGCAGCGAAAGGCAGTTCCGTTCTGTATATTGCAGACAGTTTAAAGAGTATAACTACAATGGAAAATATCAATAAATCGGAACAATAAGCAAATACATGCTGATTATACCATTATTCGAGAGGGAATGTATACAAGAGCAAATATGCAATATAAAAAAATCAGTCACACGGATTCACTCGCGCAGGAAACAATCTGCAGTTTTTATTTGCATGACCACAGTTTTATAATTTGACAAAGCTGTAAAGATATTTATGTAAGAAATATACAGAAAACACATTTATACGAAACTTTTGTTTTACGGAACGTACTATTTATTTCCGGTTTTGAATTAAACAATGTACAGGAGTTAGCTATGTAACCAATAGAAAAAAATAAATATAAAGCTGCATGAACGACGTCGTAAGTTAAGTTATTTTCGTGCAAAATTATTAACTTATAATGTTCATTATTAAAAGTTGCAATTATGCATTGGGTTTCCTCAATCCCATGGTTTCCGTCTCGTATTAATACAGCCTCAGTAACATACAATGTCACGTAGAAACACTTTCTCCGAAGTGCTCATAAATATTGTGTGGTAAACCGTTTTACAGTAAGTAAAGGAAAATATGTTTTTTTATGCACGGCTCCTTAATGGATGTATGCTTGAGTTTTCGCTTATATCTCAGCAAGGTTTTATGCTATCACGCTGTAAATTTGGATTTAGAGGTTTAAAAATATTTCCCATGATATGGACTATTTATCTGATATGGTTATAATTATTTTTTTTCATGATCATATTTCATAATTTATAATTTCCTTAATATACCAGTTCTGTTCTTATTTAGCGGTTCATATTAGCTGGGCCTCTTTGTGTTTTACTGTTGCAACACCGAATCACTGTAACTGTTCTCGAATAAATGATACAAATCAAAAACAATTTTCGGAGTTTAACATTAGTGGTATCTTTTTCCCGTAGCTCACTGTACACGTATTTATTGGTCGATTCGTATGAAACATAAGGGTTTTATTGTGTGCTGAATGGAATGCGCGTAAAATAACATACCTCTTATATGGAAAAATTCGGAGATTGAGAGCTAATTAGCGCGTTAATTAGCTTAATTAGCATGTTTCTTCACATCACATAATAGTTCCCTTTAAGTGCTTTCCAACGGTGCCTCACTTGTTGACATGCGACAAACGGTTCGAACGTTCAGGGGGGTGGCTCTTTTTTTTTTTTTTTTTGTGGTCTGTACATACTTCGGATTCTCGACGTGTGTACATTTAGAGAGGCGGGAAGCCGAAATCTTTCCTCCAACATTAGAGAAATTGAGAGCTACGGTGGTGGAAAACTCCTGGTTTAGACTGGCATTATGTTGGATTGACGCACGCCGCTGCACGTGTTTCCAGGAGTCACCCTGACTGCCGCACGCTACAGGGGTGGCATCCTAGAGCCATATATACTGCTTTCCATGGGAGCTGTTATCCCCAGTTCCTTTTTATGGACGGTAACACCTGTCCCCATTGGGCTCGGCTGGTTAACCAATACCTGGAGAGTGAGGATATTATTCACTGGATGGAGTGGCTTGCTAGATCTCCTTACCTGAACCTGATACAGCACGTCTGGGATGCCCTGGGAAGAGCAATTGTAAGCCGGTAGCTCCCTCCCAGAACCCTTTCAGGACTCCGACGCGCTTTGGTGTAAAAGTGGCACTTATTCTCCCAAACTCTCATTCACAGCCCTGTAAGCAGTATGGGGGTTCGTTGTACGAACTGCATCGGTGTTCGAGGTAATCATATTAGTTATTAGCCCTCACAAATCCCCACCACTCGCTGCATCACTTTTGAACTGCCATGATGTCCCGTGCATGTTTCTTCCTCATGCGGTGATAGCATTCCTTTTCTGTTGTGTATTGTATGTCCTATATGTATGTCCGTAATAGCTGGCATTAAACTCTATGGTGTGGATTTTGCGTTATTCATGATTTTGTGTTTGTTGAGTTAAATTTCGACACCAGTTTATAATGTGCGCACCCTGGAAAACAACACACGATTGTGAAAGTGGTTTTGGGAAACGGTACTCGTTGTGAACCTACCCGAGGAAAGTTTATGCTGTTTCTACATTGAACAAAATCTGAGAGTTTATCAAAGCAAATTTAATTTCATATCATCATAAAGTTAAAAACATTAACTTTAACCTAGATTAGATTACGAAAAACGAGAACGTTATGAATAATTGCCGGGCCGAATAAAGGAGCATCAAAAACGCATAGAATCTAACAGAACGGCAAATTAGAAAAAGTAGAAAATGTATTGCCACCGCGGGGCCGGAGCGGTCTGTGGAGCTGGATTCTGACCATTCGTCCGAGACGGTCCCGGGTGAGTAATCAGTGGTGTATTTTTCTGATGGTGCTGTTTCTTTTCCTTCCCTGGAGCCAGTTGTCCTAAATTAGAGACGGGCGACTGTCCGCGTCGCTTAGAGTTGCTGATGGTCGCTAAATTCCGAAAAAAAAAGTGGTGGATATTCAGTTGCAAAAAACTTTTCTGTATGTGCAAAGTGAAAGTTTCCATATTATAAAATTACTCGCCATGGCGTTTTTCCAACTTTAACAGCAAGATCATTCTAATCTTAATGGCGCCCTTATAGACTGGCACCCGGGAGCACCTGCCCCTTTCTGACTCCCTGTCGCTACGCCTCTGTCAGAATGTTAAAGAATATTTGCCTCTCTGTTATTTTAGTTTTGGTAAATGTAAATGCATGTAATGGGCATCGTAATGTGCTGCCTGATGATGTCACCCTTATTTAGCATTTGGCCTTCCAATGAAAGAAAGCTAAAAAAAAAAGCTTCCTATCCCTGGTTTAAGATAATAAAATAAAATGGACAACCTGTTTGTACCAAGGAGGTTAGAATACAACAGGAGACGCCCTACGCAGTTTCCCGTGAAGCCAATTAGCTGCGACCCCCACCCACACAGCGGCCATCTTGTTTGGTACAAAACAATCTATTCTGCTGCGTGTGTGAGAGCCTGTTGACTCGTGCTTTTACACGTTTCAGTTATTTCAGGATCGAATAAAAGTTTTATTTACAAAAAGCAAAGTTGTGGGGTTATCGACTGCAATAACACATAATCTGGGGAATTAAATTTAGGACGTTCTGATATCTGGATAATTCTCAGGATCACGTTATAGTGGCTTATCCGCAAAATGCCGGGATGTGTTGCTACAGGCTGCACTAATCGATCTTCCAAAAAAAAATGCCAGGGATTACCTTTCACATGTAAGTACTTGTATTTTTTATATTGGACTAAAATATGGTATGGATGTTTGATTAAGAAATATGGTATGGATGTTTGGCAGTGGTGGAAATTTGGAAATGCATTTTTCATAATAAATTCGGGTGTGTCCTCACGTGGATCTAATTTGAAGTTAATGCAAAATAAATCGACTGCACAAAGTTCTGTTTTGCTGCAGTACACCAAAGATCGTCGGAGTCCATTTAGCGATGGGGGGATGCAACCCCGGGCCCCACATTTTCAAGGGGCCCCAAAAATATGCAGGATGCTTGAAGAATTGACAGAGTTCTGCAGGTTTTTTTGGTTTTGCCTTGTGAAAAAAAAAATATTTTTCTTTCCGCTTTTTTAGGAGGAGTCCGCAAAAAATATAGTTGCCCCCAGTCCATCCCAAATCTTTGGAAAGCATTACAGAATTTTTTTTTGTACACATCTGCAATTGGGAGAAATTTTCATACATTAAGAATTCGTTTGAATCATGATATTTGGATCATATTCTTTTGCCCACTACTTCGATATAATTTCAACAAGGTGAACCTAACCCTGGGAGAAGAAGGGGGGAGGGGGTTAAAGCAGAACTGAACTGGTATCCATTTTTCAAACGTGCATTTTTACATTTTCTTGCTACCACTGATTCGTCCATGAATCATGGGAATATGACGGGGATATTTTTATCGCTTCCTCATAATATTTTGGGAATGTTTTCTCCTGGGTATTTTTATTCTGCTGCCCAATGTGAAATCCTAGATGTACCACTAATACTGGGGCTCCACAATACTGCCCAGTCCCCGGGCCCTCATCTTCTTAAATGTGCTCTCCGGGTATCATCTTACCATATTGCAGCTAAAAGCAACCTTTTTCATTTTCGAATTTTCCTGAACGTGAAATTACGGCAAGGGCCCTGCTCAATTTACCAGCTTCCTTATTCTTTGTACTGCCTTAGTAACAGAACAGTAAAAATAATGCAATTATTTTTTGCATTGATTGAATTTTGGGGGAGGATAGTAAGTTGTTTGTTTATACGGTTTAAAATATGTGATTTCTCTTGTGAAACCAAAGACTTATTTTGTGCAAATATATTATGGATGTTTTTATTTACAGTGTATCTGAACCTTATATATGCTTTGCCTGAAGACTACAAGTTTGTTGCCACAAGCCTCCTGCTTTAATTCAGACTATTTGAGATAGAATGTTGTGGTGCAGAGATGTTCTTATGAATACTGCACTCATATTTCTATTTCTAATTGTTGTAAGGATTCATCTTGTAAAACATCAATGATCAAAAGAGATAGGATTTATTAGGAACAAAAACCTGCAGTATCAAAGATTTAATGGTAAGTTGATTGTTTTTAGTTGCATATTTAAGGGATTTTCAAGGTCTTAGAAGTTGATTATGTGTTGCATGAAAATACAGTTTGTTTGTTAGTCTACTCCTATTTTAAACGTTACATTGGATGATGTGTTTAGTGTTTGCACCACGACCATCAACTACACCCAAAAGGTTGTGGCACGTAAGCTTACGAGTTATCGGGTCCAGGGAAACCATGCGTATGTGTCAAAATGAAGAACAGAAAGTCCTTCATTCTTGTTAACATGTAGGCGAAATAGCTTGCAGAGGAGAATAACACAATCCCAGAATTCCTTGTGGTAATTAGCATGTGCTTTTTTTTTTTTTTTTTGTTATTGAAGGTTTAGCGAACACCGTGAGCAACTCATTGCGCTATAAGCAGTCACCCGTCCCTAATTTAGGGTCACTGATTTCAGGAAAGGGTGAGGGCCAGTACCGTCAGATAAACACAATATCCATATCTCACCAGGGTTCGATCCCGAACCCCACTCGTCGAAATGATCAGAAGCCATCGCTTAAACCACTGCGCCACCGGGTGGCCTTGTTTTTTTTTTTTTTTTTTTTTTTTTTTTTTACAGCTGGTAACCATTATGCTTTAGCTGTATCAACAGAGAACTATACCGTCTGGTGGGAGGTCCGTAATGGTATGGGGTCTGTTTAGCTGGACTTCACTGTGACCCCTGGTACGTCTACAAACGTCTGTGACCGGCCAACGCTATGTGCGCATCCTTTCTGACGAGGTACACCCGTTCATGTCCTGTATTCATGCTGATGGGTTGGGCCTGTTCCAACAGGACAATGCACCTCCACACAAGTGTCGGGACGCCACATTATGGTTAGAGGAGCATTCATCTGAGTTTGGGGTGTTGCCAATCCCACCCAAGCCCCCAGATCTGAACGTGATAGAACACATTTGGGATGCAATGCAACGCGCTATCGAACACAGGAATCCGAGACCTCGGAATACACCCGAATTGTGGAACGTTCTGCAGGAAGTATGGTGTGCATTGCCTACAGCATATTTTCAGAAGCTAGTGGAGTCCATGCCCCGTCGTATTTATGCAGTCCTGCGCTCCCATGGGGGACCTACCAAGTATTAGGCTGGTGTACCAGATTTTCTGGCACTTCAATGTATCTTATGACAAACGTAGAATTAGTATCTTATGGAAAACGTAGAAGGCAGCATTGCGAACCTGACTTTTTTCCTTCTATTGTTAGTCGAGGAAACAAGAAAATAATGGGGAAAAATGAAATCGAAATTGTTGTAGGTTCATATCGATTTAGTTATAGTAACAACCGATAAGATCATTCAGGTATTTTTTACTCTGATGAAATGTTTCCTTTTTTGAATATGTACGTCAACTCTTGTTTTCAAGCTCGTACTCAGAATTTCTACTTTCAACGGAAGAAATCTCAAGGGAAAAAGTGAAAGTCCTTGACTCCATTTAACGACACGTATGCTTTCCCAATATAGAACACCAATTATTATTAAGCGTGAAGCGTAAAATGCACAGAACCATGAGATGCGTGTTTCAGGCAGAAAGTATCCTACATCATTTAATCATTCAAAGCGCTCCAGGAAGAAAAGGGGATAACAATCTCTACTTTATACTTCGTAGATCATTGCAAGACAGCCTTTCTTTTCGCTTGTATTTATTTAATTTTTGATGCGTTAGATGAAAAACGTGCTTATTGTCATTTTCCTTGCTTTACCACTGTGACTTTGTATCAAACTCTCACCGGATTTCATATACGTAGTATAAAATAAGTTCATATATAATTCTAAATACATCCAGTTGTGAGTAATGTTGCCGTACCGCTGCGACAAGTCAGATTGCAGAGCAGGAGAACTGACTGCGAATGGAACAACGAGTAGCAAATAAAAATCTAAGAAAACATACGTTTTTAGAAGTAAACAGTTCTTATCGTTTGCATTCAAAAACGTTTTCGCAAATTTTCATTTGTTACATCATTAAGAATATCTCCCTGACGCTTAAAGTCTGATCAAGCTCAGAAAGTATAATGAAATTTCAATTAAAAAACAAATCACGTTGAGTTCACCAAATGCCACGAAGATTTCGTTTGAAGATATACAGAAACTTTTAAGGTAGTTTAAAATACTTTTTTCAGACACATACACTGTCCCACCATTAATATCCGAACACCTGCTTGTCTACAAGTAACCTTTATTTACAGAAAATTTTATATTGTAAGCTGAAACCTTATGTCCGCTGATATGTTCTTCGTTCTTCAAAGCAGTAATCGGTTCAACTTTTCTTCCATGCACCCGACGATCCAATTCGTCCCAAAGATTCTCTACAGGGTTCACGTCAGTACTCTGCTCTGGCCAGTCTCCCGTGTCTTCAAACCAATCTGTAACAGTGCGAGCATTGTTACATGGTGTGCCATTCTATTGACAGAGTACTGCCACAACATTGGTAGGACATAATTATCTAGGAAGTCTAGATAGAACTCAGCAAGTTACGTTACTTACAGTCCCTTTCCGATCTTGTGACTGAATGGTCACTGGCGTAGGCTTGTGACTATAGCCACCAGGTCACCAGCCCAGGGTGAAGTATGTGCGGCGCCAGTCCTTCCCCAAATCAGGAATGGGAGACTGCTCATAGCCATTACAGCTGGTCGTCACCCACTCCTGCTTGCATAAAATATATATATATATATATATATATATATATATAGCGGTATAACTATACCATCGGGATCAGAGGAAATTCTATCCCACACTCACCAACCCGCTTGGCCAGCGTGGTGAGTTATGGCCAAACCCCTCCAAAATGATTCCACAACTTAAATCTTGGCCCTCAGTCTCCGGCAGCTGGAATGTACCTGGCCAAGGCAGCGGCCAGTGCGACATGAAGGCAGAGGGTGCTAAAAATCCCCGGAGGACCGGACTAGGCTGCCATCTGATGCTGACCTTGGCTACTTACAATGGACGCTCCCTATCTTCTAATTCAAGGCTTCTTGAATTGGAAGAGGAACTACAAAGGATCAAGTGGGACATCGTGGGGCTAAGTGAGGTAAGGAGAAAAGGAGAAGATCTCATCGAACTGAAAAGTGGACATCTCTTCTACTATCGTGGGACAGATACTGGCAGAACTAGTGGTGTTGGATTTATAATAAACAAGAAACTGAAGGATAAAGTTGTAGAAGTTGAAAGTTCCTCTGACAGAGCTGCACGACTTGTTATCCAACTCTCGAAAAGATACCAGGCTCAGATTATTCAAACTTATGCACCCACCACAAGTCATCCTGAAGAAGAAATTGAAGAATTTTATGAGGAAATTTGTCATCTAAATAATAAAGGTAAGCAGCACTTGAAAATAATTATGGGAGATTTCAATGCAAAAATAGGGCAACAGCAACAGAATGAAACTTCAGTAGGTAAATTCGGTCATGGCAACAGAAACCAGCGTGGAAATACTCTCGTTGAGTTTGCAGAGGCAGAAGGGTTTTTCATCTTGAACTCCTTCTTCAAGAAAAAGCCACACAGGAAATGGACATGGAGACATCCAAATGGGACGACAAGTGAAATTGATTTTATTATGTGTAACAAAAAATTCGTCATAGAAGACTGCAGTGTGCTAAACAAGTTCAACACAGGTAGTGACCATAGATTGGTGAGATGTAAGATGCACCTCAACACTAAACTTGAACGTGGCAAGCTCATAAGACAAACAAAATCTATTGACATAACCAACCTTAAAAAACACCATAATACCTTCAAGTTGGAACTGAAGAACAGGTTCTCTGCTTTAGAAGGCCTAACATCGGAAGAAGTGGACATCTCTGAAGTTAACAGAAAAGTAACCAAAGCTCTTATGGAAACAGCAACAAAATTAGCTGGGTCTAAGAACAAGTTGCATGTGAACAAATTATCAGGAAAAACCAAAATGTTGATGCAAAAAGAAGAGAGATGAGGACAACTAAAGAAGATGTGACTTCCAAAGTGGAATATATAGAGCTATGCAAGACAGTAAGAAAAAGTATCACTGAAGACGTAAGGAAATTCAACTGTGAACTAGTGAGGAAAGCAATTGAAAACAACCAAAGCCTAAAGATAGCAAAGGGACATCTCAGTAAGGGAAGAAAACAGATTATGGCACTGAGAAAAGAAGATGGTTCTGTAACAAGAAATAGAGGCGAAATTTTGACAAGAGTGAAAGATTTCTACTCCAAATTATATGAAAGGGATGATATATGCACTCCAGACATCATGAAAGATACCAGTACCAGAGTTCCTCCAGTCCTTCCAGCAGAAGTTGCACATGCAATCAAGAACATGAAGCGAGGAAAAGCTCCAGGAGAAGATGGAATTACTGTAGACATCATAAAAGAAGCAAGTGGAGAAATCGAAACAGTACTCGCCCAATTTTTCACTCGATGCCTTAATGAAGGAAAGATTCCTGAGGATTGGAACACCGCTACAACGATCCTGCTACATAAGAAAGGTGACATTGAGGATCTCGGAAACTACAGACCTATCAGCCTCCTATCAGTAGTTTATAAAATCTTCACTAAAGTTCTTTCACACCGCTTGAAGGTAGCACTAGACATGGCTCAACCGAGAGAACAAGCTAGATTCAGAAGTGGCTACAGCACAATAGATCATATCCCCGTGCTGAGAGAACTAATTGAAAGAGCGAGGGAATATGAACTTCCATTGTGCATGGCTTTTATCGATTATGAAAAAGCCTTTGATTCGGTGAAACCATCAGCAGTTACAATGGCTCTGAAAACCTGCGGTATTGAAGATGCATACATTAATATTATTAATAACATCTATGAAAATGCAAGTGCAAAGATTAGGCTGTTTGAAAATACAACACACGTAAAAATTGGAAAGGGAGTGAGACAAGGTGACACCATATCTCCGAAGCTCTTTAATGCCACATTGGAGGGTGTTTTTCAGTCGCTGAGCTGGGAAAACAAGGGGATAAAGATTAATGGAGATTATCTAACCCACCTTCGTTTTGCTGATGACGTAGTCATTTTTGCAACTACCCCATCAGAGCTGCAGAGTATGATCCAGGAACTTGCTGACAAGAGTAAAGAAGTGGGATTAAAAATGAACTTTCAGAAGACAAAAGTGATGTTCAATGCTTTTACAAGGAATGAAGATTTATCGATTGATGGAGAAAAGCTGGAGATAACAGACACGTACGTTTATCTTGGACAGCAGATATCAAGTGAGGGTCACATTGATGAAGAAATTAATCGGCGTACAAAACTTGCCTGGAGAGCTTTTGGAAGAAACAGCATAATTTTCAAGAGCAATATGCCATTATGTCTTAAAAGAAAAGTGTTTGATCAATGCATCCTTCCAGTGCTTACGTATGGTGCAGAGACGTGGACCTTAACTAAAAGAGACATACAAAGGCTGCAGACAACTCAAAGAAGCATGGAGAGGTGCATGCTTGGTGTAACCAGGAGAGATAAGAAGAGGAACTCGTGGATCCGAAAAATGACGAGAGTGGAAGACATCATGAACAGAGTTAAATCCCTGAAATGTCAATGGGCTGGACATACTGCCAGAAGGACAGATCATCGATGGACAGCCGAAATTTTAGACTGGATTCCAAGGGACAGGAAAAGACCCAGAAGAAGACCACATAGGAGATGGGTGGATGAAATTCGAAAGTATGCAGGGGTGACATGGAGGAGACTGGCACAAGACAGACCGTTGTGGAGGAAACTTGGGGAGACCTTCGTCCAGCAGTGGATTGATAATGGTTGACAATGATGATGATGATGATGATATATATATATATATATATATATATTCTATAAAGAAGATACCTAAGCAAAAAAATGCAAATATAATTTTGACTCACACCTAGTACAACATAGAAAAGGTTATGTATCTACCTGTGTGAGTAAAAGGAGAAAAGACAAAAAAATAAAATAAAACAACTGAATGTAGAAGGTGTCGAGAATACTGAGCCTTGGCTTTATCAAGGACCAGCAAAAACTCTGCATTTTCTCACTTCCACAAAGACCTAGTTGGAAATGGGTTTCTGCAAGGCCATAGATGCAAGTAACATTCCCACCTAAAATAGTTTAAAACATATATATATAAGTCATGTCCTCCGTAGAGTTGCATGACCTAGCACTAGTTAACAATTTCGCTTGCATCCATTAACCTTCATGGCCCGACCCATGCTCTTCATCTGTTACTATTAAACAGAGAGAAGAAGATTAAAGAGAACTCAAGCTGTGAGAGTGACATAATAATTAGAAATGATTTTCAGCCATAACGAAATTCCAAGTTCGTTTGAGAGAGAATTTAAACCTGAAAATCAATGCAAAAGAAATCCAAATTTTACATTGCAATTAAAAAAGGAAATGTTAATTTTTAACGAACAGATTTTTGAAAGAAAACTTGAGTCTAAAACCCCCTACTCTACAACTTATGACAGCACGAAAACGAGAATAAGTTAAAGATAATAATTAACTAAAGAAAACTTTGTGAAAGTTATATACCTTAAACAGTTAGTTGCAATATGTACAAAGTATTTCAGCAGTGCTTTAAGTGCATAATTAATTAGTTATTAAGAACTTAACTACTTTGAAAATACAGCGCAGAGACAGCGCATAGAAAAGGAACAAGCTTAGCCATCTTCTGTTCCTAGGTACCACAAAAGACGCTCAAAGTTACAAAGAAAAGAAAGAGTTAAAACCCGCAAAAATGTTAACAGACAAACCAATGCCTAAAAGCTGAAAAGCTAAAAAACGACAGAGAATAAGTACAAACATTGAACTTATAAACCCTAGAACCCAAAAACAAGGAAGAGAGCTTACCTCTTGTGTGACAAAAACTTTTGGGGTACCTAGGAACAGAAGATGGCTAAGCTTGTTCCTTTTCTATGCGCTGTCTCTGCGCTGTTTTTTCAAAGTAGTTAAGTTCTTAATAACTAATTAATTATGCACTTAAAGCACTGCTGAAATACTTTGTACATATTGCAACTAACTGTTTAAGGTATATAACTTTCACAAAGTTTTCTTTAGTTAATTATTATCTTTAACTTATTCTCGTTTTCGTGCTGTCATAAGTTGTAGAGTAGGGGGTTTTAGACTCAAGTTTTCTTTCAAAAATCTGTTCGTTAAAAATTAACATTTTCTTTTTTAATTGCAATGTAAAATTTGGATTTCTTTTGCATTGATTTTCAGGTTTAAATTCTCTCTCAAACGAACTTGGAATTTCGTTATGGCTGAAAATCATTTCTAATTATTATGTCACTCTCACAGCTTGAGTTCTCTTTAATCTTCTTCTCTCTGTTTAATAGTAACAGATGAAGAGCATGGGTCGGGCCATGAAGGTTAATGGATGCAAGCGAAATTGTTAACTAGTGCTAGGTCATGCAACTCTACGGAGGACATGACTTATATATATATGTTTTAAACTATTTTAGGTGGGAATGTTACTTGCATCTATGGCCTTGCAGAAACCCATTTCCAACTAGGTCTTTGTGGAAGTGAGAAAATGCAGAGTTTTTGCTGGTCCTTGATAAAGCCAAGGCTCAGTATTCTCGACACCTTCTACATTCAGTTGTTTTATTTTATTTTTTTGTCTTTTCTCCTTTTACTCACACAGGTAGATACATAACCTTTTCTATGTTGTACTAGGTGTGAGTCAAAATTATATTTGCATTTTTTTGCTTAGGTATCTTCTTTATAGAATGTGAATTCTGAATTTTCAAAACTGCTGCGTTGCGCGTTTTGATTTTCAGGTTTTTTTGCAACCTTCGTTTTAAATTCTAAAGTTTTTCCTTAGTCTTCAGTTTTGCTCTTAAGTATATATATATATATATATATATATATTGGATTGGATTCCAAGGGACAGGAAAAGACCCAGAAAAATACCACATGGGAGATGGGTGGATGAAATTCGTAAATATGCGGGAGTGACATGGAGGAGACTGGCACAAGACAGACCGTTGTGGAGGAAACTTGGGGAGACCTTCGTCCAGCAGTGGATTGATAATGGTTGACAATGATGATGATGATGATATATATATATCAAGAAAGATGACACCGAATTGTCTATTGTAATGAGTACGTCTTTTGAATCCTTTCCCACACGAATAAAATATTTCAAAGCCATTCATAGTCAATGGAACCCGTTGCGAAAAAGAAAAAAATCAAGCTGATTTTTATTGGGTTGGTGCGAACGAAATGTCCGGCAAAGGACCAGCACACGTGGACGGCAAGAACGGAAAAGTAGGACAACTTACCTAGGAAAAATAATCCCCCTCGGCTTCGACACATAGCTGCCATCTGTCCGGCAAGGCGATGATCCCGGAACGAAAAAAGGCCTTTTGGCTTGGACCCGAAGAATTCATCAACAGCACATTGAACCTCGTTGTCTGTCGTGAACTGTTTCCCGGACAGGAAGTGATCCAGGCGACGAAACAGATGATAGTCTGTCGGAGACAAGTCCGGGTTTCGGCAGGACGAGGCAGTGCTTCATAGCCCAATGCACTTAGTGTCAGCATCGTTCGTTGTGCGACATGAGGGCGAGCGTTGCCCTGGAGCAGAAGAACACCACATGTCTGCTGACCAAAGCCGGTTGTTTCTGCAGCAATTTCCGATGCATCTAGTGTAATTCAGTACAATAGCATTCTGCAGTGTTGGTTTGGCCTCTTGCCAAAAAACTCCGATGAATTATCCCGGCCGTGGACCACCAGACAAGGAGCATCATCTTCTTGGTGTGTAGGGGTGGCTTAGGATGCCGTCCAGCAGGCTGTGCCCTGCTTAACAATTGTGTAGATCGTTTCCGATTATCATAAAGGACCCACATCTCGTCGCAGGTGACGATTCGATGCAGTAGAGGTTCCTTTTTTTATTCCTGGCAAGCAGTGACGTGCAAACTTCCAAACGCTTAGTCTTGTTGGCAGTTGTCAACTCATGCGGAAGCCACATGTCCAGCTTTTTGACATTACCCAGCGCAGCCAGACGCTGAACAACTGTCGTGTGGTGGACACCTACCTGTGCCGCTATCTCACGACACGTTTGTCGGGTGTCCGCTCAACCACACGTAACAGAACATCGTCAGGAACAGCAACATGTCGGTGACTACGTGCTTCGTTTTGCAGGTCCGTATCTCAGGTTCGAAACTTCACAAACCATCACCGAATGGTTCGTTCGTTGGCTGTATTCTCCCCAAACGCTTTGTTAACTTTTCGAGCTGCAATTCCTGCAGAATGGCCCAGTTTCATTACTACAGACAATAGACGTGGATTAAGAACATCAAACAGAAGTCATCGCTCTTTCCACGTTTATAAGTGAGTCACGGAAAAATTCACATCCCGGTGGCGGCCGCTGAGAATTTTTCCGTGACTCACTTATAAACGTGGAAAGAGCGAGGACTGATGTTCCTAATCCACGTCAATTGTCTGTATAAATTATTCATTCGCCTCCTAGTTATTTGTTCATTTGCTGCTTACCATCTTTGGTGAATTCCCAGCATTGTGCGGGGCTCCAAGAAGCAACCTGCCAAATTGGCTTGGCAGTTAGTGTGTGTGAGTCTGGAGGAATTCGAGGCCGCTGTGGTGCAGTGGTAGCATGCCGGCGCGTAACTGGAAGACCTGGGTTCGATTCCGGTGGCGGCCGATGAGAATTTTTCCGCGACTCACTTATAAACGTGGAAAGAGCGATAACTTTAGTTTAAATTCATACAGGAAGATGACTCACAAATCCGGCGTCTGCATGTTTCCTTTGTAAGCCACGTTACGTCCGAACAAACCACGCCTGAATCTTGTTCTTCACACACGTGTTAGCTATTTATAGTAACTCTGTGACGTAATACTCACAACACCTGGTGGCGGTTCCATTCCGTTGTGGTGGGGGCCTGTCTCCACTGCTCGTTCGCGCCGGACATTTCTTTCGCACCAACGCAATACAATCGATAAAATATCTATAGAAATAGCTACTTTCTCCCACTAGCGGCTGAAAAGTATGTTACACAAATTAACAAATTGTGCACAAAACGTTTTCCGTACATGAAGGAAGATATCAGAGACAAAGGGATTTTCAAATCGAACAGTTAGAAGAAGATATATAGAGGGAAACATGATATAAATTTACGCCACCTAGCGGAAGAATTTGGAATAATAGAAAGAGAAAATATGGCAAATATTCTTCATAGCAAAAGCTACGCTAAGGAAAAATAAATTTTTGTATTCTTCATAGCAAAAGCTACGCTAAGGAAAAAATAATGTTTTAAATACGTCTCCTGGGAGTAGAGACAGCGATAAAAAGGTTTCGGCATTTACCACCCTAGTGGGAAAACTGTGAATTATTTAAAGTTTAAAGTGTTCCCCATTTTTACTGTACTGAATGGCATTCAGTAAAACAAAAAGGAAAGAAAATTGTCCATACCATCTTCAGAAGCAGAAATACAGCTGCAAAAGGAATGCACACTAACACCACCTAGTGCCAGAACTGTGAACTACAAAACACCACGAGTAAAGGCAAAGTATTCCACAAGGTAAATAGTATCCGATGTTAGAATAATTTTTATTAAAATCGGACTTTTAAAAGCAGCGATATCGAGAAAAACTTATTAAATATTTGCGCCCCCTAGCTTGGAAATTTTGCATTATTTCTGAAAATATTTTATCTGACTGAAAAAGGATTTTTTTTCAATCGGGTAATTTACAAGCATAGATATTGCTGTACGTATGCTGCAAACACAAACATGAACGTATGCCCTCTGGTGGTGAACTTGTACACTAAAAAAAATTGAAATTACATGCAGAAAAATTCGCAGCAGAAACGGCCTCGGACAAAGAAATACTTTTTCAAATTGTACTATGAGAGGCAGAGATACCGCGGAAAATATGATATATATCTACGCCCCTTGGCGGAAAAACTATGCATCATTTTAAGCAGAAGATATTTTGAAAAGATGAAGACCACAAAGAATTTTTTAATCGACTTTTCTGAACCGCAGATATTGCTGCAAATATACATCAGAAACATGAATATGCACTAGTGGGAAAATTGTGCTTTACCAAAAATTATAAATATACAGAGAACATTTTTCACCGCGAGCTCTATCCGATGCAAAGAGAATTTTCCAAATCGATCATTGAGTAACAAAGATATATGGGAAATTATAATTGCTTTTACGCTCCATAGCAGTAAAAATATGCATTACTTGAAAAATCAACTGCACCCAAAATGGGCTTCCTCACGTTTTGGTCTTCCCAACTAAAAAATATTTTTTTCAGATCGAACTAATAGTTGCAGATATACGGTGTACACAGACGGACGGACAGACAATGTGATACCATAAGCACGTACTTTTTTATTATTACAAAAGACGTGTTTAACAGACGATCATTAATTTACTCTTGAAAGATCTGTTACATTTTTACATTTTTCACAATAAGGCCAATTTAATTCATAGTGTAATCTTGAAAGAGAGAGAGAGAGAGAGAGAGAGAGAGAGAGAGAGAGATATGTAGGATTATAAAGTAAATATACTGTATGCGGTTCCGTTCTTCGAAGAACAATATACACTCATTGTCAAAAAAATAGTTGCACCCAGATGGAAGCAACCGACAGGAATGAAACTTGGTGGGTAGGTTTGACATCGTGAGACATGCAAATGATTCAAGCATCACGCCCGGCCGCGCATGTGACGCAAGCAAGGAGGAGTCGTAGCACTGTGCCTGACCGGCTATATAAGGTAGTCCCGTTGCGCGCCCTTTCCATTCTGACTCGTTCTATTGTGTTGGTTGCATCCCTTGCAAGTGAAGTATGCCTCGGAGAAAAGTTCGGAAGCAATTCGAGCAGTTGGAGGAGTTCGAGAGGGGCCGCGTTGTCGGGCTCCGGAAAGCGGAATGGTCTTATCGCCGTATTGCGCGCCATACCGACCATGTGGATATCACCATAGCACGCTGTTGGCGGCAGTGGATAGAACAAGGCATTCAGCAGCGACAGGAAGGGTCTGGGCTACCTAAACGAACCACGAAGAGAGGACCGGCGGGTTGTCCGACATGCGCGGAGTGACCCAACAGCTACGATTTCGAATATTCAGCGAGCATTGGTGCCCTCCATGCATCGTTCGATTAGTGTCAGCACCATTGGCAGACGGCTGCACAACGTGGGACTACGCGCATGCAGACCGTTACGACGACTTCCCTTAGCACCATTGCATCGTCATCAAAGAATGTAATGGTGTCATTCCAGACTGTCATGGAACCACTCAGAATGTCAGCGGGTGATCTTCAGCGACGAGTCCCGCTTTTGTCATAGAGAAGACGACCAACGAATCCGTGTGTGGAAGCACCGTGGCCACCGTCAAGATGAACGGTTTGTTGTCGAACATCACACTTCCAGATGGCCTGGTGTCATGGTGTGGAGTGCAATTGCCTACAATGCCCGATCACCTTTGGTGTTCATTACAGCCACTTTGACAGCCCAACTTTACGTTAATGACGTCCTGCAACCAATGGCCCTATCTTTACTGAACGCTCACTCCGGTGCGTTTTTCCAACAGGACAACGCTCGTCCGCATACTGCTGCTGTCTCGAGAGCTTGTCTTCAAGGCACTGACACTCTGCCATGGCCAGGCGCATCGCCAGACTTATCGCCGATTATAAATGTGTGGGGTGCTATTGGACACGCTATCCACACACCACACCTACAGCACAAACTGCAGGAACTGCGTGAGAAGATTCAAGCTGCGTAGGATGGCTTATCGCAAGACACCATTAGGAACCTGTACAACTCCATGCCGAGACGTCTGGCATGGCCTGTGAGCAAATATGGCAGCCCGACGCCATACTGAAAGCAGTACTTATTGGCGTGTAGCTCAGTAAATATTGCCCATATTAGTCTGAGTGTTAATCATTTATTGTTCCTGATAACCTTTACCTTCTTCCTGAATAGCATTGCAATCCGGCACGTCCTTCTGGATGCAACTATTTTTTTGACGATGAGTGTATAAACTTCTGCTTTCGACTGAGTGTCGCACAACGTCTCTTCACGAAAACTTTATACAAGTTACTTAAAAAATAGTTAATTCCTTCATTTTTTTGTGACTTGACTAATTTTCAGTATGCAAGTAAATGTGCACAAAGTTTGAAAGTCAAGTCCAGAATTACATTAAGCTTTATATTTAGTTATACACTCATCGTCCAAAAAATAGTTGCACCCAAAAGGACGTGTTGGATTGCAATGCTATGCGGGAGGAAGGTAAAGGCTCCCAGGAACAATAAATGATTAAACATTCAGACTGATATGAGCAATATTTATTGAGCTACACGCCAATAAGTAGTGTCTCTCAGTATGGCATCGGGCCGACATGTTTGCTCACACAGCATGCCAGACGTCTCGGCATGGAGTTGTACAGGTTCCTAATGGTGTCCTGCGATAAGCCATCCCATGCAGCTTGAATCTTCTCACGCAGTTCTTGCGGATTGTGTGGTAGGGGTGGAGTTTGGATAGCGCGTCCAATAGCATCCCACACATTTTCAATCGGCGATAGGTCTGGCAATGCGCCTGGCCATGGCAGAGTGGCAGTGAAAACAAGCTCTCGAAACAGCAGCAGTATGCGGACGAGCGTTGTCCTGTTGGAAAATCGCACCGGGGTGAGCGTTCAGAAAAAGTAGGGCCACTGGTTGCAGGACCTCAGTAACGTAACGTTGGGCTATCAAATTGGCTGTAATGAACACCAACGGTGATCCGGCATCGTAGGCAATTGCACCACACATCATGACATCAGGCCTTCTGGACGTGTGATGCTCGACAACAAACTGTTCATCTTGGCGCTGACCACGATGCCTCCAAACACGGATTCGTTGGTCGTCTCCTCCAAGACAAAAGCGGGACTCGTCGCTGAAGATCACCCACTGCCATTCTGAGTGGTTCCATGACAGTCTGGCATGACACCATTACATTCTTTGGCGACGATGCAATGGTGTTAAGGGAAGTCGTTGTAATCTTCTAAGTGCTCGCAGTCCTACGTCGTGCAGCCCTCTTCCAGTGTTGATGGCACTAATCGGACGATGTATGGAGGGCACCAATGCTCGCTGAATATCCGCATTCGTGGCTGTTGGATCCCTCCGCGCATGTCGGACAACCCGTCGGTCATCTCTCTCCGTGGTTCGTCTAGGTCTCCCAGACCCTTCCTGTCGCTGCTGCGTGCCTTGTTCTATCACTGCCGCCAACAGCTGCAGTGAATAGAATATTCACTGCCATATGGTGATATCCGCAAGACCGGTATGGCGCGCAATACGGCGATAAGACAATCCGCTTCCCGGGGCCCAACGACGCGGCCCCTCTTGAAATCCACCAACTGATCGAATTGCTTCCTAACTGTTCTCCGAGGCATACGTCACTTGCAAAGAATGCAGCCAACACAACAGCATGCGTCAGAATGGCAAGCAAGCGCAACGGGACGGCCTTATATAGCCGGGCAGTCACAGCGCTACGACCTCTCCTTGCTTGAATCACATGCGCGGCCGAGCGTGCCACTTGAATCATTTGCATGTCTCACGATGTCAAACCTACCCACCAAGTTTCATTCCTGTCGGTTGCTTCCTTCGGAGTACAACTACTTTTTTGACGATGAGTGTATATTACTCTTGGAATTTTTTTATTGTGTGCAATACATCGGAATTCAAAAATATGCTCGTGTGCCGAACACATCTAACAAGCGTATCGAGTCTGGAGTCGAGAATTGTGTGACGACTGTGAAAGGCATTTGAAGACTCTAACGCAACATTGTATTTGTTTGTAGTTCATGAAAGACTTACATATTTTTGTCCTTTACCTGCGGGTTTGGGAGGAAGTTGAAGAAATGTGTGTCAGGGACCCGAGCAGGCGTAAAACCTCTGTACCTGGTTGCTCCGTGGATTTTGTAGGAGGGAAAGCATGACCCGCTTGTCCTCACTCCACGGACTGAAGAAAGAGTGGTACGTACGCGTGAATAACCCCTGATACGGGCTTGCACGATCTTTCCATAAAATCGTCCAACTGATCTCAACTTTGCCAAAATAGAAATTAGTTCAAACAGCATTGTGTTTGGTCAATAACACTTGGAAAAGTGCACGAAGGATACACTGTCTAAGGAGTAGCATAAAATCCACTTAAAATTCTGTTCTACAAAGCGATGTTGAAGTTTGCCCCACCGCTCTGATGGCTCTGTGACGTACTACAGAGGTGAAAACATATGCCAAGACGTCAAATCTGCAGCGAGATATTCTGTCCGCGTAGCTCAGTTAGGAGAGCGACTTACTCTGGAGTGAGGGGACAAGGATTCGATGTCGTCGCGGACAAACTTGTGTTTTCACATTAGCACCCGATTGTGGAAAATGGATCCACTGGCCTTTGGGTTCTTCGGAAAATGTGTGATGTTTGTTCCACGCATTGTTTGGAATTAATGAAAAATTCCTACTTTGCTTTAAAGTACAAAAAAAAAATAAAAATAAGAGGGATATGATGTGACGTACTACAGAGGTGAAACCATGTATCAAGACGACAAATCTGCAGCGAGACATTCTGTCCGCGTAGCTCAGTTGAAAGAGCGACTTACTCCGGAGTGAGGGGGACATGGGTTCGATGTTCGTTGCGGACGAACTTGTGTTTTTACAGCTCAGTGGTCTAAGCACTGGGCCATTCGTCCGAGATGCGACCGGATTCGAATCTCGGGTGAGGCATGAATGGTATTGTTTATCTTACGTTATTGGCTCCCTCCTTTCCCTGGAACAAGTAACCCTAACACAAGCATGAGCAACTGCTTATAGCCCACTGAGTTGCTCACGGTGATCGTTAAACCTCCAAAGGCAGCCCCGGTGGCGCAGTGGTCTAAATGATGGCTTCTGATCATTCTTCCGAATGCGGTCCGGCTTCGAATTCTGGTAAAGCATGGATGTTGTGTTTGTCTTACGGCACTGGCTCTATCACTTCCCTGGAACCACTGGCCCTAAATTAGGGACGGGCGACTGCTTATAGCCCATTGACTTGCTCACGGTGGTCGTTAAACCTCCAATAAAAAAATAAAAATAAAAAAGAAATAAAAAAAAATAAGTTAGCTTCTTGGTCTTTACTCTGAGGGGATATCGTCTTCGCTTGGCGCCAGTTCTTTGTCCGCCCTGCATTTTGGGAGAGGGGGGGGCAGGGTTAATGACCACCGTGAGTATCTAGGTTTATTTTTTTTTTTATTGAAGTTTTAATGAACACCGTGAGCAACTCAGTGGGCTATAAGCAGTGGTCAGTCCCTAATTTAGGGCCACTGGTTCCAGGGAAGGGAGAAAGCCAGTGCCGTAAGACAAACACAACATCCATGCCTCACTGGGATTCGAACCCGGTCCCATCTCGGACGAATGACCAGAAGTCATCGCTTAGACCACTGCGTTTAGGTTTATACGCAGTTCCTCATCGTTAATTTGGGGCCGCTATTTCAGAGATGGAATGAGTCACGACGTCGTGCAGGCGCACTGGGCCCACTACCTTATTCGAGGCTCTGGCCCGACAGGGACAATTATCCAGAGGCCAGCGCCCCTGACCACTCGGCCTCCGTGGCGGCACCCTTCCTGCCTTTGCCATTACTATTACGGAAATACAGCTATAGGCCTTCAGAAAATGGTAAATCGGCTGTTGCAGTCTGTCTTCACACTAGGTCAGCCAATGGAGGATTTTGGAGGCACACGGAGATGGTTACTGACTCGTTACTACATTGCTGATCGGTAAGCGGCACTAATAAAAAACACCAAAAAAACTTTTGTTTGGTATGCCTGCAATTCATTTGATAATACGAATGTTTTTAGCACCATTATCAACCATGGTAGAAATCCTGTAGGTGCCGGATTCCGTGGAGCATCAGATTTCATTCGTCTTACAACCAGCGCATCGACACTCATCTGGTAAACCCAGGGAGCCTGAGGAAAGGGGGGGGGTCCAAGGAGAAAGCGCGTCCGGGGCCGACTACAGAGGGAACCGTCTACGCAGTCGTGTCCCCCAACACGGGAAGTCTGAGGAAAATCCCGGGAAGACCGCATACTAGATGGCCGGCAGGACCGGGGTTCGAACACCAGAGTTCGAGGACTGGGGTTCGAACACCCGTGGGAGGGTTCGAACGGCCACCTCCCACACAGAGTATAACGACTTAACCAACTGCGCTATGCCGGTGGTTCTGTTTTCATATGTACTGTTATTAACAAATTGCATCATAAGGCGACGTATTTCATATCTAGAATACTTGGTTTCATGAACCATAAGACGGTGCTGTGTAACCGGGGCTTCCATATTTATCAGAAGCAAAATTCTGTAGCCATTTTTAGAGATAGTGAATTGTAGTCATTTTCTTTCAATTCCCGCCATTTGGATGGGATGGGCAGCGAACGCGGCTAAGTACTTCCTTTCCCACGCGTCGCAGCAGAGGGGGTGTTAGATTTATAGTTTCGTCGATGTGAGAAGAATGAAACTGGACATTATTGCTTTTCTGTTGTCCCAAGCAAAGCGGCGAAGCGAGTAGAAGGGGCCAGCGAGCCAATTAATGAATCTTGCGTTTTTCGGAGAGGAGGCATTTTAGGGTGTGGCTTTGCTTAGGAGGAATTCGTCGGACTTGACACGGGGGAGGGCTTTGGTTCGGGGGTCGGCTATCGGAGAAGAAAAGAGCTGAGAGAACTCGGTGGCAGAAGGTTGACGAAGCAGGAGATCTTGAGAGGGGGTGCTAGCATCGATGAGGCCGATGATAGAGGAGACGGAAAGAAATCACGAGGGGTTAATATGTAGAAATAACGGAAATCAGGACAAGGCTTAAAGACATTCCCGTAGCATCTGAATAAAAATTTTCCTCACTGCAAAATTTAGCCTCAGTCGATTCATTCTTCTATACTTTGTATTGTATTTATCTGCTCCAGTTGGGAGAATTACGGATTATACCACCGATACCGAACTTACTGCAAAGGAAGCATCAAACGAACCCTCTACACAGGGCGCTGTAATAGAACTCAGCACCAAGCCCTGTAACATTTGTAAACATTTCTAACACCGTATCTGCTCTTGGTTTGCAAATGTACATCATTTCTCCAGATCATCTGGTATTTCATCTCCTGTTCGTAGGAGTATAAGAACTGTACTGTTATTTTCCCTTATTACGTAACTAATCACTGAAAAGTTTTTACATACATTAGTACAATGCCTTTCCTGAACTTAATTTTATGAATAAATTTTCTTATCACTATATTGTGGTGACAATGCACTTATTGGCCACTTTCTTAGGTACATCCACATACTATGTCTATGGAAATAAACGCACATGTTCAGTGTGACATTTTAAATAACAGTTTCATGAGAACAAACGCACCGAAAGTAAAATGTACTCGAGATAACTTATTTAAGAAACCGAAACATGATGCAATTGTTATTTATTAAATCGCAAGAATATGGGTTCTCAAATTTCTTAGGCGAATTTCTCCATGATAGAAATTTCCTCTCCTTTCCCTTGATTTTATGTAAGACTTATCAATAGTGCTGTGCCACTTCGGTGGCTAAATGTAGGCATCTGGCTAGTCTCGCAAACTCTATACTCGAGCCCCAGATGAGGGACAGGTGGTGGGTTTGTCTTACGGTGCCGGCTCTCTCTTCTTTCTGGAACCAGTAGCCTCAAATTTTTTATACCGGTGGTCGCAAACCCCGGAGCCGCCCCGGTGGCGCAGTGGTCTAAGCGCTGGCTTCTGATCATTCGCCCGAGATGGGCTCGAATCCTAGTCTGGCATGGATGTTGTGTTTGTCTTACGGCTCTGGCTCTCTCCCTTGAACCAGTGGCCCTCAATTAGGGAGAGGCGACTGCTTATTGGCAATTGAGTTGCTCACGGCGGTCGTTAAACCCACAATTATAAAAAAAACGAAAAAAAGTACTGCCGATCTTTCTTTTATATTCACTGAATTTATATGGATAATGAGATCTCACTGCCTTTCCCCTATTTTATTCAAATGTAGGAACAGAACCACTGAGATAAAGAATTGATTTAGCCATATTTAAATTTCCATATTTTTGAATTACGAAAAATAAGGGCTGATAAAAATCTTAGCGTTTTTTATTAGGTGTGTAAATAAGTTTTAAAACGTTTTTTGTGTGACGTACACCGCTAATTTACATATCCGACATTCCCCCGCATTGTTGTCATGTGACCGGACCTGGTCCAGAGTATAAAATGTGACACAGAAGTTTGCCCAACAGTCAAACGCACTTGCACATCGGTAGGTGAAAGATGGCAAGCGATACTGCATTTATTCGACACAGCATTCGTTGCGAATTTCACCAAGGAAAAAGTGTTGCAAAAGCATGTCCATCGATCTATTCTTTTCTGGGGGAGAATATTGTATCGAAAAGCACGTGTGAGTTTCGGTTTAGACGGTTTAAAGCAGGAGATTTTGATGTTAGCGATCGAGAACGTAGCGGCACCCCGCAGAAGGTTGCACATGAGGAACTGCAAGTATTGCTGGATGAAGATTCGTCTCAAACGCAAAAAGAACTAGCTGAGTAACTGGGGGTAACTCAACAAACCATTTCCAATCGTTTACGTGCAATGGGAAAGTTCAGAAGGAAGGAAAATGGGGGCCACATGACCTGAGCCAGAAGAACAAGGATGAGAGTGTCATGAAGTGCTTGAATTTGTTGAATAAACAACACATTAAGTTTTTGCTGTGGAAAATTGTTACGGGTGGGGAAAAGTGGATATGGTACGACAATCCCAAACGCAAAAAACACTGGGTAGAGCTCTGTGAAGCAACAACTTCGACGACACCGAAACGCAATATTCATCCCAAGAAAGTTCTGCTGTGCATCTATCTGGTGGATATGAAGGGTGTGCTCTATTATGAACTGTTGGAACAGGGTCAAACTGTTATTGCTGATCGCTACAAGCAACAATTGCTGCGATTGAACCAGGAAATCTGTCAGAAACGTCGATTCACAGACAAAGAATTGCGTCCCATGAAATTACTGCATAACAAAGCTAGGCCGCACGTCGCGAAATCAGTCAAGGAAACGTTATTGACGCTTGGCTGGGAAGTTTTGGAGGCCGCCCCGGTAGCGCAGTGGTCTAAGCGATCGCCTCTGATCATTCGTCCGAAAGGGGTTCGGGTTCGAATCCCGTTGAGGCATGGATGTTGTGTTTGTCTTACGGCACTGGCTCTCTCCCTTCCCTGGAACCAGTGACCCTAAATTAAGGACGGGCGACTACCCATTGAGTTGCTCACGGTAGTCGTTAAACCTCCAATCAAGAAAAAAGTTTTGGAGCACCCTGCGTACGTCCCGACATAGACCCTTCAGACTATCATTTGTTCCGATCGATGCAACATGGTTTCTCTGCTGTACGGTTTCGGACATGTGACGAAGCGCAAAAATGGGTTGACTACTTCATCGCGTCACACAACGAAGGCTGGAATCCGTCATGGCTGGAATCCGTCAGCTGCCCGACCGATGGCGAAAGGTGATAGATAATGACGGCGCATATTTTGATTCTTTTTTGGTTGGAGGTTTAACGACCACCGTAAGCAACTCAATGGGCTATAAGCAGTCGCCCGTCCCTAATTTAGGGTCACTGGTTCCAGGGAAGGGAGAGAGCCAGTGCCGTAAGACAAACACAACATCCATGCCTCACCGGGATTCGAACCCGGACCCCGTTCGGACGAATGATCAGAGGCCATCGCCCAGTGCGCCACCGGGGCGGCTGTTTTGATTCGTAAAGGTATTGTTCTTTTCTCTCAAATTACATGTTGCGTTGTCTTAAAACGCTTTAAAACTTATTTGTACACCTAATATAATTGTGACTGGTTCAACGTTTCTTAAAAGCAGCCCCGGTGGCGCAGTGGTCCAAGGCGCTGGCCTCTGATCATTCGTCCGTAAGGGGTCCGGGTTCGAATCCCGGTCAGGCATGGATGTTGTGTTTGTCTTACGGCACTGGCTCTCTCCCTTCCCTGGAACCAGGGACCCTAAATTAGGGGCGGGCGATTGCTTATAGCCCATTGAGTTGCTCACGGTGGTCGTTAAAAGTCCAATAAAAAAAAAAAACGTTTCTTAAGCATGGTTCTTATACACAGCTTTTACGCTGAAGAGCAATTGAATTAGAGACAGCTGGCGTAATGCCAATGTGGAGCTGTGAGCGGCCCTGCAAACGGAAACGACATGACGTATGCAGCGATCCGACAATATAAGGAGTGATGCAACGGGAATCAGCAAGAGTCGGACGGAGTATGGGTAAGACGAAGGATCTATGCGCATTTGATCGTGGGCAAATTGTCGGGGCCCGACGAATGGGTCACTCCATCTCGGAAGTCGTGCAGGCACTGGAATTTTCACGAGCCACTGTGTCACGGGTGCACCGTGAGTACATTGAATCCGGTAAAACCATCCCTGCAAGGGCCAACTGCCGTGGAAAACAGCGTGTGGATGAGCGGCGTCATCGTCCGCTAGCTCGCATTGTAACAGCGGATAGACGGGCCACAGTGCAAGAAATCGCTCGGCAGTTTAACGCTGGTGCACAAAAACGTGTAAGCAGCCACATCATCCAGAACCATCTCCTCGCTATGGGGTACAGAAGCCATCGTCCCACGATGGTACCGCTGCTGACTGCACATAACAGGGCGCAAAGATTAGCATGGGCGCGGGAACATCGCCACTTAACCCTAGACATGTGGAAAAATGTTGCCTGGACTGATGAGTCGAGATTCACCTTGGCACATGCGGATGGCAGGATACGAGTACGGCTCAAACCATATGAAGCGATGGATCCTTCTTGCCAGCAGGGTACTTCTTCAAGCTGGTGGGGGTGGCATTCTCATCTGGGGGACTGTTTACGTGGACTGAAATGGGGACCCTGGTACGTGTGACATCATCTCTCACAGGTGAACGTTACCGGGATATCCTGGATGACCATTTGCCCCCGTTTGTGCGTCTTCAACATCCAACTGGGGACCTCATCTTGCAACAAGACAGTGCAGCTCCCGAATTGTATCCGAATGGTTGGATGAACATTCCACCGACGTGACCTCGCTTCCTTGGCCAGCTAGGTTACCTGACTTCAACCCCATCGAGCACATTTGGGATGCCATCGAGAGAAATGTTCGAGGCTCTGACCCCCCTCCATCAAATCTTCGTGAACTGTGGGAGCTTGTTCAGGGGTCGTGGATCCAACGCTTCCGGTGTCTTGTCGAGTCCATGCCGAGACGATTCGCCGCCGTCATCAGGGCGAAAGGTGGTCCTACACGTTACTAGACAGGTATCTCTAATTCAATTGCTCTTGAGTGTAATTCGATAATTACACCGACCGTTAGTGGTCTCGGCAGACATAATGTGACGATATATTTATCATAGTAACTAGCTGTATGCAACGTAACATACGTCGACTTAGCATCAGTGGAAGTTCTATTGCTAAACAGTAACAACTGGTTTGCTTTCTCTGCGTGTTTGAGTTTAGCTTATTATTTCATTTGCTCTTTTTCGCGTATGTCGTGCTCTGATTGGCAGTTTGGATTTTCGTTTTTTTTTATTGGAAGTTTAACGACCACCGTGAGCCACTCAATTGGCTATAAGCAGTCGCCCGTCCCTAATTTAGGGTCACTGGTTTCAGGGAAGGGAGAGAGCCAGTGCCGTAAGACAAACACAACATCCATGCCACACCGGGATTCGAACCCGGCCCCCTTTCGGACGAATGATCAGAGGCGATCGCTTAGACCACTGCGCCACCGGGGCAGCAATTTGGATTTTCTCCTACGATCATCAAAACGACTGCGCGACAGCAAAAGAGGCCGTTTGACGTTGTATGCCGTAATGTCACACGCAGTTGAGCAGCGTTCCAGTTTCATGAAACTTGTGACTGAAGGGATGGGCGACTGCTTATAGACTATCGAGTTGCTTACAGTGGTCGTTAAACGCCCCTCCCCCAAGAAGGGGGTGAACGCAGTCGCCTGTCCCTAACTTAGGGCCACTGGTTGTAGCGAAGGGACAAAACCAGCGCTATCCAACAAGCCTTCATTGGGAACTCGAAACAGGGCCCATTTCGGGCGACTGATTCGAAGCCCACTCTTCAGAATTCTAGGTCATAAGAACGGACGGGGGGGGGGATTCACGACTCGTGACATTGAATTTACTACCATGTGAATTTGCCTTGTTGCATCGAAAGAAATTTTTCGTTTACAGTTTAAGTACATTTTAGTAAAAACGTGAGATGAACTACCAGAGTCTCCCCCAGGGGTAGAGTGGTTCGAGGCGCTGACTTCTGACCGTTCGACCGAGTTCTAGTCCAGGTTGCTTTGGTGGTCAATATGACGCAAGCTCGCACCAAATACTGGCTGGCTCTTTTCTTTCCATGGAACCAGTGGTCCCAAACTAGTGGCGTATGACTGCCCTTAGTGCTGTAGTGCTGCTCACGGTGGTCCACCTACCCCGAAATACACGCACATATAGAAAAGAAACTCTGAAAAATAAAATATGCCATGCCTAGTATATCATCTCTAATGGTTTCACTGATGAAGTTAACGGAATCATAAAGCTTTCATAAGCATCAGTGTTCCCGAATGAGTAAAACTTTCGTATGCAGCAAACGTTGTCCTTCCCCGCGATTTCCGTCTTATTTTTCGGCTTCAAGAGCAGGTTAAATACTGTAACGCTTTAGGAACCGTAGAAAAGTGTTGGGGGTTAATGTAATAACAGTTCCAACAAGTCTCAGTTTTTGTCGACGTTTGAAAGCCGGATTTTCACAAGGACATATTTTTGCTCTTTCAACCCTCGCATTCATTTATAATTAGTTTATGACGTAATCACTGACGTGCACCTGCTGTTCGTTGTCTGGAGGCAGGTGCTAGTCGCTTACTGAAACGCCTTTTACAAGTGCATATCATTCTTTTGTTAGCTCTGCAGTAATTTCGTTTTCATGTTTTTGCAGATTCACATTCATTTCAACAAGAACTGAATGTTTCAGTTTTTACAACAGCAAGTGGATTTATTTCAAAAAAATTTGGTTTTTATTCTTAACATATTTGAAAAGAGAATGAATGACATTAACCGTAAAAATGTGGATTCCACCAGCAGTTCCAGAACTCTTTGATGACTCCAACCGTGTTTTTTTTCTATATATATCAAGATCACGTATGCCCGTGGTAATAAAATGTTTCTAAGGTTTCCTTTTCTTACTCCACTTCCAGTACCATATTGTGGGAATTAATAATTTGAGTTCAGACTGATTAGCCATACCTAAAAAAAACCTAAATGCTCTATGAACGAAATTCACCCGGTATGAGAAACTGTTTTTTTTTTTTTAATCTTAGGTAAGAAACTGTTTAACAACATCTAAACTAGACGATGGATAGAATATGCCCAATGAGGGCATACACAAAAGGTCTCTAGATGAGCACGGGAAAAAATATCACGAAATTTAAACAAATACCTTACAATCAAGAAAAATATTACATCACTTAAACATCCGAAAATTACGCAGACTTAATACTAGAATTTTACTTTTATCATTCTCACTGCTTTTACTCATCACATGAACAAACATCAAAAGCAACACAAACAAGATTCATAAATAGTGCGCACAGTACCGAACTGATAACATAAATAAATAAATAAGTTACCAGAAAAACAAAATTAAGTTCACGATCAGTGTCATGAGCAAACAGTTGTAGCACTTCCAAATCCAATGATTTTTAAAATTACAGTTTTACTCAAAATAATGGCCAGAAGAAATGTATTTCAAACGCAACGGAATTAGTATTCTTAGGTGGGGTGGGGGTTAACGACCACCATGAGCAACTTGGAGGGCGATAGGCAGTCGTCCGTCCCTAATTTAGGGCTACTGGTTCCAGGGAGGGAACAAAGCTTGTGCGACCCGGCAAGTGCACCTCCCATGTCTCATCGCGATTCGAACCTCTGTCCAACTCGGAAGGCTAGCCAGAAACCTATGCCTGCGGTGGCGCAGTGATCTTAGCGCTGGCTTATGACCATCCGTCAGAGAAGAGTCCGGGTTCGAATCCCAGTGAGGCATGGATGTTGTGTTTGTCTTACGGCACTGGCTCTCTCCCTTCTCTGGAACCAGTGACCCTAAATTAGGGACGGGCGACTGCTTATAACCCACTAAGTTGCTCACGGTGGTCGTTAAACCTTCAATCAAAAAGAAAAAACAAACAAAAAACTATTCTTATATTCCCATACGCAAAAAAAGGCATATGGCGTGATATTACGTGGCCAAAGACTTCAATGTAGAACTGCTATTAAAAGCAGCGACAATACTGTTCGTCACGTATATTTTGTTTAAGTATGCAGGGTGGAGTAGTTAGGTCCATATAATCATATGAAAATACAAAACGAACATTAATGGTAAACAATTTTACTTGCTCATAATAATTTCGGCATTTTTCAGTCACTGTGGCAAAGCTTCTGCTCGATAGAACGGACTATAATGAATTAGCTTTGTTTATCTTTTTGCTAAGCTAATTATTATGAATGAATAATGCTCTAAGCTTCAAAATAATGAATTCCCAAAAAGGGTGTTGTTACTCGTTAATTATGAACTTAAACAAAGTCTCAACGCTGGTTATTTATATTAAGTAATCAAAGTCATAAACCTAACAGCCAGACAGAGGTCTGACAAAACTAAGAATTGAAAAAGACTGAACTTACAGAACAACTTGTTTATTATGATGACTCCTGGTCAACTAAGGCACTCATATATCACTACTACATAACAACACACTGCAACGCAACTCCAACGCAACAACACAACTACAACGCAACAACACACAACACCTCACTTCTCGATGAACGCGCCTATATACGAGCTACCACCACGTCATGACTTACACTCATTGCCAGATCTCATTCAGCGGGTGAAATAATATTCCGTTCAGTAGGAAGATAATTTACATAGTAAAATAAAATAACCAGAGATAGTAAAATCAAAAGGAAAGTGAATATAGAGTATACGTTACAGGACATTTGCTTATTTAGATGAGATCCAAGTTCTGTCTGAGCGGAAGATTCACGGATTAAAAAACACTATTTCGAGTTAAAATTCTATACCTTTGTATAGGTGTTTACAAGGAATGACGATTAATAACGTGAAATTAAATACCCAAAATGAATAAAAATACACAAAGGAATAAAAGATGGGCCCAAACTTAATTCACCACCGCAACACACTTCCAAACATGTTTCGGCAAGAATTTTGCCTTCCTCAGTGGAAACATTAAGGTGGAAGTGGGCACCAAGTCCTCGTCGACGATCCTCGAAATACTGATGTAATGTTTTGTATCGCTCTGCCTTCTACACCTTAATCTTTCCACAACTATGCTTCAGACCATTCGGGTACCGAGACTGCGGAAGTAGGTCGGAGCCCACATTTGTTCAGTTATCCAAATAAGACAGGCTGAAATCGGAGACCTTCACACACTCCTCATGATAATTTCTCTTTTTGTTTAAATTAGATATAAGGGAAGTTCCTGGCTAAAGCTTCAAATTGGGCATGAGCTCATTTTAAGTAATAATTAATATGCAGTGTGTGACGCACTACAGGTGTGAAAACATGTGTCAAGACGACAAATCTGCAGCGAGACATTCTGTCCGCCTAGCTCAGTTGGGAGAGCGACTTACTCCGAAGTGAGGGGACACGATTCCGATGACCGTCGCAGACAAGCTTGTGTTTTCACAAGTGGCAGACAATTTTCGAGTCATATATCGTGCTATTACTACGAGAGGGCATGTGCAAATGCCAATGGCTTTCGAAAATAACTGTTTTGCTAAACACATTGCACAGTAGCACTGCTAAAAGCGATGAAGTGCTTCTAAAATGAAGCCATTAATTTCCAGTTAAGTATCGCCTGTTGAGCACACGCAATATCAGAAACAAGACGGTTCTTACACTTTTACTTTTCGGTGAGCTTAACGCCCCAGTGAGCATTCAAGGATGTAGGAAGGACCCCGTCCTTATTACCGGGGCCATTGGTTTTAGGTAAGGGATAAAACCAACACGGTAAAGTAAACACAGCACCCATACCTAATCGGCAATTAAACTGAGGCCCAACTCGGATGATTAACAAGAATGCCTTCTACTCTGACTATTCGGCCACTGTACCCCATTTCACAAACTACGTATCCGAATTTAGTCTCATAAAATAAAGCAACTTACTTTTTGCTGAGAACACGAAAATTCTCTCAATGTTTTCTTTGTTTTGTTTTTTTCATTCAAAATGGCTAAGATCTTTTGTTGGGGAAAATAATATTTATGTTGATTTTAGAGGAAAATTAAAATTTCTCATGAACAATAAACTCGTTTTGGGGATAATGATCCCGTACGCATCTATATGTAAAAAGAAGGAAACGCATCCGTGCCTTGATCGGGGTTCTAATCCAAATGCAGCAGTGCAAGTGATAGACAGCACACACCTAGAACAACATGAAATCCCGATTAATCCTTCAATATAGAACTGCTTTCTTACTCAATTTTCTTTCAGAACTGTATTTTTTTTTCTCAGTGCAAGGGAATATACACTGCTGGTCACCCAAAATGCAACACCAAGAAGGACACGAGATAGCAAAGCCAGATTTACTGGACCCATAACAACAGATACAAAGATGAAACGATTGAGCTTACAGGCCCGTGCGACTTGCGGAACACGCAGCCATCAATAGTTCGTGTGGCCCCCATGGCTGGCAATAACGGCCGCTACACGCCTCGGCATCGAACGAAAAGGCTTTGGATGTGGGCTTGGGGTATGTCGGTCCAGGCTGCTTTCACACGTTGCCACAGTTCATCAGGCGTAGCCGCGGGTAGTGCTTGTTGGGGCCACTCTGTTGTCGATCAGCGAGCAGACGTGTTCGATGGGCGACATATCGGGAGAACAGGCGGGCCACGGCAGCAGTGACACCTGATGGGCCGTGAAAAATTGTTGCACGATGCGAGCCACGTGTGGGCGCGCATTGTCTTGTTGAAACGTGGCCACGATGCTTACACGCTCCAAAACGTCGGAGATGTAGCGGTGGCTGTTGGGTGTACCGGTGATGCGTATCAGAAGGGTGCGGGTGTCATATCCAATTGCACCCCAAACCATAACGCCAGGCAACGGACCGGTATGGCGATGCATAATGCAGGCGTCATACAGTCTCTCGCCGCGGTGCCGCCATACGCGGATCCGACCATCGTGGTGTTGCAAGCAGAAGCGGGATTCATCGGAGAAGAAAATGTCGTGCCATTCCGTAGTCCAGGTGCGGCGTTCAACGGCCCACTGCCGCCGCACTCGCAGGTGGTGTAACGTCAATAGTAATCGGAGCAATGGGCACCGCGCGACAAATCCCAGCTTCTGTAGACGACGTCGAACTGTACGTGCTGACAGAGGTTGTTGCGCAACACACCCTAATTCCTGCGCTAACGTTCGGGATGGGGCGGTGCGAGCCGTCAATGCCCGCCGCACGACATGCCGGTCCTCTCGTTCGGTGGTGTGCCGCGGCTGCGGCAATCGCTCACGTCGGTCCATCCGTCTCTCCTGCACCCACCGAATCCATACTCACATCACTGTGGCTGGATGTCGTCCCACACGGGCGCCGATGTCTCGGTACGATAAACCGCTGTCGCGATAAGCAACTATTCGTCCTCTGTCGAACTCCGAAACGTGCTGGAATGACTGTGTGATTCTGTTTTTACCGAAAAGCTAAACAGAATGGAGCTCGCCGTATGACAATCTTTCACATCTGTAGTCAAGGGATTTCTGGGTATCCACAAAGAAGGCAACTACAAACAGCTGATTCACAACCTTGTGAACAGCTATAAAAACCTTGGGTGCCAAATGTCCTTAAAAATACGTCTCCTCTATTCACATCTAGACTTCTTTTCAGACAACTTAGGAGCAGTCAGCGATGAACAAGGGCAAATATTCCACCAAGGTATCCGAACAATGGAGGAGAGGTATTAAGGCAGGTGGGATCCCTCAATGATGAGTGATTCTGCTAGTTTTTGCAGAAGAAGAACAACACGACACATAAGAGAAATAAATGAACTACTTGTACGGGTATACGAGTATGAGTGTATACATTTACATTTGCGTTAATATTAATTACTCTATTTCTTTTTTCTTATGCTGTCTCATATGCAGTGATATATGAATATGATATTTTTACTTTGTAATGCTAATTCTATAGCTAACAAAACACATAAATGCTGTAATACATTACAATGCAAAGCTGTAACACACTACAATGTGAAGCTGCAATGTGTACATCGCCGCCCCGGTGGCACAGTGGTCTAAGCGATGGCCTCTGATCATTCGTCCGAAAGGGGTCCGGGTTCGAATCTCGGTGAGGCATGGATGTTGTGTTTGTCTTACGGCACTGACTCTCTCCATTCCCTGGAACCAGTGGTTCTAAATTAGGGACGGGCGACTGCTTATAGCCCATTGAGTTGCTCACGGTGGTCGTTAAACCTCCAATCAAAATAAAATTTGTACATCTTGCAGTGTATATACACCCATTGTCATAAAAATCCGCGCAACAAGAAAAAACCGTGCGATTAACGCTAAACTCGGCGAATAGTTACGGGGAGGGCAGACATGCAAATGATTCGTGCGATTCCGCATGCCGGCGCGTCCAGGACCGGCACTGCAATCGCAATTCTCGGGGCTTATAAGGCGCCGCGAAGGGGACGCCACATCCATGTCGAAGTGCACGGTAAGAGTCAGGTGAGATCCCTGAGCGATAGACATGCCGAGGAGCCATGTGCGTACGGGCAACTGACGGAATTTGATCGAGGCCGTATCGTCAGTATGAGAGAGGTAGGGTGTCCGGCGCGCCGAGTCGGTCGCCATTTGGGCCGGTCGGAGTGTACGGTGCAATCGCGTTGGGAGCAATGGACATCTGAAGGCACCCAGACATGGCGGACTGGCTCTGGACGACCCAGACACACCACCAGCAAAGAGCACCATGGGATCGTAAGAGTGGCGCGCACAGATGCAACGACGGGCTTGTCCAATATCCAGAGACATGTGGCGGCTATACAAGGGACTCTTGTGTCCTCCGGAACCATTTCCAGACGCCTGACCGAAGGGGAATCTGCACTCTCGACGGCTCTTACGTTTTCTGCCATTAACACTTGACCATCGTCGGCGTCGATTGCAGTAGTGCCAGCAGGTAGCAATGTGGAATGCTACGGACTGACGAAGTATAGTGTTGACTTACGGGTCCCGCTTCTGTATGGGAACGGACGACCATCATGTCAGAGTGTGGAGGACCGCAGGTGAGCGCTACAATCCCAACCTCACTGTACAGCCGCACACGTCCCGAACTGCAGGCGTGATGGTCTGGTTAGCCATCGCGTATTACAGTCGGACTTCCCTCGCACTGATCCGATGGACTTTGACAGCCCAGCGCTATACGTTCAGGATATCCTGTAGCCCCATGTGCTGCCTTTCCTGGCGGGGTGGCCCAGAGCCATTTTCCAACAAGATAACGCCCGTCAGCACACGGCTTGGGTTTCCCAGGACCGTCTACGTCAGGCTTCGACGCTTCCGTGGCCTGCTAGATCGCCTGATCTCTCGCCCATCGAGCACGTATGGGGCCAGATGGGACGCCAGCTTTCTCTATGTCCCAGTGTTCGTGATTTAGAGCATCAGTTGGAAGCAGTTAAAATGTTGACTAGTTATCAGACGCTGTGACGTATATGCTCTAATTTCACGTTCGGTTTTAGTTGTCTGTTTCTATTTAGATTTATTTTATTTCTTGTTACCTCTTCTTACCTTAAGGTCATATGACAAATTCCAAGACATTACTTTTCGAAAACCCCTGGCAGGCAGTCAAGGCAGTAAGAGGTAAATAAAAGCTCAAGTCATGAGTAATGTAGGTGGCAGGTAACATGTTTAATTCAGTTTGCGATATAGGGATTGTTGTTACTGACTGCACTGGTTTCTAACTTTCGCCCGAAATAGACCCGGGCCCAAATCCCGGGTGAGGCATGAATGGTATGTTTGTCTTATCGCACTGGCTCTATTCCTTCCCTGGAACTAGCAGCCTCAAGAAACGGGTGACTGCTTATATCCCATTTAGTTGCTCACTCCCGTCGTTAACCCCCCCCCCAATCAAACAAATTCTTCTAGTCAGCGAAAGCTTCTGTTACTGTGGTTGTGTCAAATAATTAGACATTGGATTACAGCCACATTTGTACCGGTAAGGACAATAAAATTAGAACTGCAAGTTACTCTATCTTAATTTTTTATTTGCTGTATGTTAAAAAGTAATTCGAATCCGTTAGGACGTCATAACGCCCTTGTAAACCTGACAATATTCAGACGGCCATTATTACATTTTAAACTTACGTCCTACAACATTTTTCCTTGTGATTTTTTTGGTGACTGAAATGTAGGTGGTATTTTTAAATGAAGGGAAACTTGCTAGGTTTGAAATATACTTCAGTTCTGCAGAGCGTAAGGTAAATTATTAAATTACGGGAAAAAATCTCATTCATGTTGGATACAATTTCAATGTAAGACCGTAAAACGAAAGTAGGAAGTGTCTTATCCGGTTTATTTTGCAAGAGGATAAAGAATTTCATCAAGAATAAAAACAGAATTTTGGAAAGCTTAAAAGGCAGGAATACATGCTCTAAACAGGTTACGCCGTCAATGAAACAATAAGAAGAATGTTTCCTTGAATGCAAAGAGAATTTAAAATCACTATTTAAAAATAAACTGCAAATTAGCAATAACGAAATTCAATTTCGCAGCTATTGTTCTTGATTTGAATTCCGTTTGTTATTACCTCTTATTTTATAACAAAATGTGTAATTATTTTTATACTTCTGATTATTAATCATTTCTATGCTCTAAATGACAACAATCCTATTGCAATTAACGCAGTCGCTTTAAACTTCCAAAATTGAAACCAAATCTAAATTATGTTTAGGAAATGGAAACAGAATCACTATAATTCGTATAACGCTTTAAACTGAAAATGTTAATTAGCTTTGCAAACCACAGTTTGGTTGTTATAGCCTTTGATTTCACAGCATTATCCATGATTGCTTTCTACTTCTTATTTCTAATAATTTCTCTGTTCAATGTGGCAGCGATTCTGTTAAAATAAACGCAACCGTTTCATCCTGCCCAGATTCAAAAGACAAAATTATAAGAAGTGGAAACAAAGAATAAACAAGAAAGATGATACCGAATATTCAGTTGTGATGAGCACGTCTTTTGAATGTTTTCTGACGCGAACAAAATTTATCAAAGTTATTCAGAGTCAACGCAACCGGTTAGAAAAAAATCAACCGGCTTTCTGCAATCGATAAAACATCCAGAAATAGAAACAGCTACTTACTTCCACCAGCGGCTAAAAGGTATGCTACCAAAATTAACAAATTGCCCACAAAAAGTTTCTCATTGAAGAAGGTATCAGAGGAAAAGAGATTTTCAAATCGATCAGTTAAAAGAGGAAATATAGAAGGAAACACAGTAAAACTGAAAGCTTTCTAGCGGAATAATTTTGCATAATGGAAAAGTTGAAAATAGGCGAAAATCATTTTTCATGGCGAAAGCTATGCTACGGAAAAAGATCGTTTCAAATACATCCCCCGGAAGAAGAGATAGCGACAAAAAAGTTTTGACATTTACGCCCCTAGCGGGGAAACTGTGCATTGTTTAAAGAGGATAATGCTATCCATTCTTATTGTAGCGAATGACATGCAGTAAAAACAGAAATTTCTGAATAAGGTTTTTAGAAGTGGAGATATAGCTGCAAACAAAAGTACACAAACACCATCTAGCGATAGAACTGTGAACTAAAAATTTCCTCAGGTACAAACCTAAAGTATTCCACAAGGTAAATGGTATCCGGTGCTAAAATAATGTTTCAAATCAGACTTTTAGAAGGAAAGATATGGAGAAAAAGAGATTAAACATTTGCGCCTCCTAGCGGCGAAATTGTGCATTATTTTGGGAAGAAAATATACACAGAGTGTTTTCATAGTTGGCAGTATCCGACCGAAGAAGAATTTTTAATAGCGGGCTTTTAGTCAGGAAGATATTGCTATAAACGGAAACGTGATCTTATGCCCTCTAGTGGTTCAGTTGTTCGTTAAGAAAATTTGAAATTACATGAGAAACATTTCGCACCAGAAACACTCTCCAACAAAGGGAGAATTTTTCAAATCGGACTCTTAGAAGCAGATATATCGACAAAAATATGACATATGTCTACGCTCTCCGGCAAAAAAAAAAACTATGTATTATTTTAAGAAGAAAGTGTTCTGAAAAGGTTTTTCGAATTGAGCGGTATAGGTACACGAAAGAATTTTTCCAATCGAGTTTTCAGAGGCTTAGATTTTGCTGCAAATACATAAGAAGCAGAAATATACACTTACGTCCCCTGTGGCCAAACCGTTCTTTACCAAAAATTAGAGATTATATGCAAAACATTTTCCATCAGGAGCTGTATTTGATGCAGGAAGAATTTTTCAAATAGGAGTTTTAGGAGCAGAGATATCGGGTAACACGCAATTTACCTGTACGCCTCTGGCGGAAAATCTAAGCATTACTTGAAAAAAGAGACAGTACCTTAAGTAGTTTTCGATATAAATGGCATCGAAAGGAAAAATAATTTTTTCAATCGGATATTTAAAAGCAAATATATGGAATAAAATGTATTTTGAATTCAATATCATCTGGATTTACACCCCTAGCGGTAAAGTTGTACATCGAAAAAAAAAAACGTAATACAAGGATCGTAATTCTCACATTTCAAGCTTCCCAATGCAAAAAGAATTTTTCAAATCGGATTGATAGTTACAGAGATATGGTTTCTACAGACAGACGGACGGGCGAACAAAGTAATAATATAAGCGCGATCTTTTTTTTTTACAAAAGACGTACTAAAAATTAATGAATAAGTGAAGTAAAAACATTCAAAATTGCAATAAGCAACATAATGTATTAACATCACCAGGAATACAGGGTCAACGCCGTTTGCTAAACCATGACGGAAAAAAGGTAATAAAAACTGAGAAATGGGCATGAAAACATAAAGAAATTCAAATTCAAACTATGCGCCCTTGCACAAACAAAAATTGACTCGTACAATAATACAGTGTGTGTGTGACAATAATACCCTTATTTGTAACAATCAAAATGCAATAGGAACAGCTTATATTCGGGGCAATACGGTATATTATACATGGAAAGCATTTCAGCAAACATGTAGAATTTACTAAAAAATATTTTTATTATTAATATTAGTCTTGTGAGAACAAAAATTGTGAATCAATATTGATAATTATGTAGGGTTTATTTTTACATAAATAAAAATACAAAAAAGTTCAATTGACACTACTTTATTTAAAGACTGTTGTAATAGTTTACATGGAGTGTTGCAATAATTCATTCCACAATGTATGTGGTCAGCTGTTAGACTTTGTGAGGGATTACTTCTTACAGCTTAAGCTACCATTGGTTCATCACTTCCATTAAATTTAGGGTAAACTAGGTGTTTTAAATTATATCTCTGGAAGGATAGTTATTTGTTTCCGTAAATGATACTATAAAACAAAACAGAATTCCAGAGTAGTTAATGTTACAGCTGTAAGCTCTGCAGGTGTGGGGAAGTACAAGTGGTGTGAATGCTAGTCTATTTATTACAAGCCACATTGGCTATAAAGTTGACTAGCATGTGGGATGTGTTTTAATGTTTTTACTGCTAGAAAAACTGCTTGCAAAAACAATATTTACCAGTAAATATTCTTTTCGTCTGTTTGACTGATTATTTTAATCGAGGGGCCTCAGACATAGGACGTGCACAGGGCCTCGACTGACCCAAGTCGGGCCCTGCCGTCACATACTAAACCGCTAACAACTGGGGATTTTAAGTGTACGACAAAACAAAAATATTTCGTGTAAATTTAAATTAAGAAATATTAAAAGGCTTGATGGAATTCCCAAAGATTTTTGACCCTGTGTCGAAGCCGTTCGGGTGCCTGGAGATCGTATGTGATTCCGGGAGAGTTACGAATCAATCACGTTTTAGGTGATTGAGATGGAAGGGCAAAACAGCTCGGCGTAACTAAGTTTGGTCATTTTTCACCTAGGCGTATGCATCCCTTCATCGAAGCAATCTCGGTGGCGAAAGCATATTTAAGAAGTGGAAATGCCTGGGCGACGTAACTGGAAATCCTACGAGCAGAGCGGACTCATCTATCAGGGGATTCCTCATACGGATACATACGGCTGATTGGTGCCTGCGTCGCATCGCGGTGGAAACGCATTGGGATGCGACAACTATCAAATGAATGTGGCGACAGTGGTTAAAGGAAGGTAACGTGTGTCACTTTAGTGGGACTGCTGCACGAGAGCATTTGACGACGAGCCGTAGTAGCCACACAATTCATAGCGGACAGCATTCGACGAGTTGTACAGGCAGTCATGGATAATAGGGTGGAGCGAAAAACTCTTTTTTTTTTAATTTGAAACGTCACCATGTGCAATAGTTGCGATTTTATTACTGAAATGACCCCCCGAAAAATGGATGACATTATTTGATATCTTAGGCTGCCCCAAGAACCTCGAAGTTTGAAAGTTATGGGGAAAAATGGTTTAAAAACACTCGCTTTCTCCATTTTGTAAATATAAAAAAAAACTGTGTCACCATGTTATTTAATATCACCTTTGAGTGCATAAACACGGGTAAAAGTTCAGCAGACATGAGTTAATTTCTTAGGCTTCCCCAGAACCCTTAAAGTATGTAATTTTTGCCAAAAATGGCATGATAAGTTGCATAAGCAGTAAGTTCGACAGCAGCCTTATGGTTACCAATTTGGGTTAAACATTAACAACTTCTCACCCCCTCTCTCACAACACTGAAATCCGAAAGTGGAAGAAACACGTTGCGAGAATGGATGAAACCTACCGAAAGAAGATTGAACAATTTCGTGCAGATTCGCAACTATTATACAAATCAATGAGCAGATGTCAAAGATACGTTGCGAATCTGCGCGAAATTGTTCAATCTTCTTTCGGTAGGTTTCATCCATTCTTGCAGCGTGTTTTTTCAGCTTTCGGATTCCAGTGTTGTATGCGGTAATACGCTTTGCAACAGATTTTTGGAGCGATGTCGGAAGAGATGCTTTCTTCCATATACTTAGCACTTTGTCCGCGACAATACTTGCTATTTCTGCTGCAGCAGGCTCATAATTTGCACCTTCCTGCCTAAGAGGATTCCTCATAAGGTAGTAATGGCGCATTACATCTTCGTACGTAGACAACACATGTTCATGCATCTCCTTATAACTCCCGAGGATACGGCAATCAGCTTTATTTCTTGTTTTAGCCATCTTAAGTAGTTGGACGACAAAACGAAAATGCCGGTACGATCCAATCAACGTCACTAGGAGTAAAAGAAACTATTGCATCATTATGACGCAAACCCGCCAACACTCTCTCCCAGACGGACCTGTGCAACTGTGATGAGATGACTCAGCGAGTTCGCAAACAGAGTCCCGCTGTGAGAGAGGGGATTTTTTTTTTTTTTTTGATTGGAGGTTTAACGACCACCGTGAACAACTCAATGGGCTATAAGCAGTCGCCCGTCCCTAATTTAGGGTCACTGGTTCCAGGGAAGGGAGAGAGCCAGTGCCGTAAGACAAACACAACATCCATGCCTCACCGGGATTCGAACCCGGACCCCTTTTCGGACGAATGATCAGAGGCCATCGCTTAGACCACTGCGCCACCGGGGCGGCAGAGAGGGGATGGGCTGAGATTAAAAAGGCAACAAAAACAAAGCAGAGCGTAAAACAGCAAGCTACTTTTCTGAAAATCAACAAGAGGTTTCCAGAAAGTATGAGAGAGAGTTGTAGGGGCTGTTAATGCTAAGCCCAAATTGGTAACAATAAGGCTGCTGTCGAACTTACTGCTTACGCAACTTATCATGCCATTTTTGGCAAAAATTACATACTTTAAGGGATCTGGGGAAGCCTAAGAAATTAACTCATGTCTGCTGAACTTTTACCTGTGTTTATGTACTCAAAGGTGATATTAAATAACATGGTGACACAGTTTTTTTTTATATTTACAAAATGGAGAAAGCTGGTGTTTTTAAACCATTTTTCCCCATAACTTTCAAACTTCGAGGTTCTTGGGGCAGCCTAAGATATCAAATAATGTCATCCATATTTCTGGAGGTCATTTCAGTAATGAAATCGCAACTATTGCACATGGTGACGTTTCAAATTAAAAAAAAAAAAAAGTTTTTCGCTCTACCCTAATGGATAACCCTATATAGACACGGACTAAGATCGCAGATTGGCTGAGTAAGGTTTGCGCTCTATCCAGCCATTGCGGCGACTGCCACTCACACAGCAGCAGCACATCGTCGGGTAAGGTTGCAGTAGAGACATACCTGACATGTGTGGCTGGACGAATTTCACCATGCCGTATTTAGCGACGAGTCTCACTTCTTTCTCAGCGCCGAAGATCTCCCATTGAGACTACGGAGACGACGTGATCACCAGGATGATCTTGCTGCCATCCATGTGCGTCACACGGCTCCTCAGCCTGGTGACATGGTTTCGGGCGCTATCAGTTTCAACAGCCCTTCACCTCTCATGGGCATAGTGCAGTACAATAACAACACGACGATACGTCGGTGAAATGCTACAGCTCGCTTTGTTGCCGTATCTCTGTGGCATTCCTGATGCCCAGTTTCAACAACAAAACGACCACCCGCGCACTGCCAACATCAGCAGACAATGCCTACAAGGTGTCCAGGTGCTGCCTTGTAAAGAGGAAACCCCAGACTTCACATAAATAGAGAACGTGCGGGACGTGATTGGCGGATGACTTAACGCTTGTGCACAACCCCCTCGCAGTGTCAATGAATTGTGGACACAGATCAATAACTCATAATCAGCGATACCCCAGGACACCATCCCTATATGCTTCCGCTCGATTCCAAGCCGTGTTGCCGAATATACAGCACAACATGGAGTTTATGCGAACGACTGACTCAAGTCACACTATACTGTGTCCTCGCCCATCGCTTTCAGGTAATCACTCAGAAATTAAACAATTTTTCTTTCCCATCTACTTGTCTACATGAGTGACAGCTTTCGCGTCATTTCGTGCATTCCTTCTCGGCGTGGCATTCTGTATGTCAAACAGTATACATTTACTTTCTTCACTTGTCGAGCTTAGTACGTGGTCAATCAGTTTTTGTATTTGGTAGCCAGAATATTGATTTCGAAATATCGCATTTTTTATACGTCGGCTATGCTTTTATCTTAGGACATTCCAAATTGCCGTCCATCTCGGTCAAACCGAAGGCATCCTTGATTTGCCCATAAAAGTTCTATTTTGGAATAGAATAATGTAGCGATGGAGAAATAGCCTATGAACAGTCTTAATTCTATTTAGTTTCTGCATTGAAACAGTGTCTTTTTTTCCTAGTTTGCTTTTTTTGGCGCTTTTGTCAATTCGAAAAAGGAATATTGTAAAATCATCCTATTTTTCCTTATTATTTTCAGGACGTCTTTTGTAAAAAAGGTCGCTCTTATGTTATCACTTTATCCGTCCGCCCGCCTGTGGACACTATCTCTCTGCAACTATTTATCCTTTTTAAAATTTCTTTTCGCATTGGAAAGCTTGATATGTGAGAATGATGACTCTTGCATTTCAGTTTTTCCCGATGCACAACTTCGCCGCTAGAGGGCGTGAATGCAGATGATATCGAATTCATAATAATTTAATCCCATATATTTACTTTTAAATATCCGATTAAAAAAGTCTTTCTTCCTTTCGATGTCATTTATAACGACGACAATTTTGGACAGTTTCCTTTTCAAGCAACGCATAGATTTTCCGCTAGAGAGGGTAAAGGTAAATTACGTTTTCCCCGATATCTCTCTTTCTAAAACTCCGGTTTGAAAAATTCTTCCGGCATCAAATACAGCTCCTGATGAAAAATGTTTTGCATATAATTTCGAATTTTTGATAAAGAATGGTTCTGCCACCAGGGGGCGTAAGCGTTTATTTCTGCTTTTGATGTATTTGCAGCAAAATATAAGCTTCCGAAAACTCGATTGGAAAACTTCTTTCATGGACCCATACCACTTTACTCGAAAAATCTTTTTAGAATACTTTCTTCTTAAAATAACACATAGTTTTCCGCCAGGGGGCTTAGATGTATACGTTATTTTTGTCGACACCTCTGTTTCTAAGAGTCCGATTTGAAAAATCCTTTCTATGTTGGAGAACGTTTCCGGTGCGAAATGTTTCTCTTATAATTTAAAAATTTTCTTAACGCCCAAGTGTGTCACAAGTGGGCGTAAGTTCACATAACCGTTCACAGCAATATTTGCGAGACCAAAAACCCGATTGAAAAAATTCTATTTTGGTCAGATACTACTAACTATGAAAACTTTTTTTGTGCATTTTGTTCCCAAAATAATGCACAGTTTCGCCGCTAGGGGCGCAAATGTTTAATCTCTTTTTCTTAATATCTCTGCTTCTACATGTGCGATTTAAAAAATTATTTCAATGCCGGATGTCATTTACCTTGTGGAACGCTTTAGGATTGTATTTCAGGAGTTTTACAGTTCACAATCTTGTGACTAGGAGATGTTTGTGCACTTCTGTTTGCAGCTGTAACTCCGCTTCAAAACTTCTATTGAGAAATTCCTTTTTTTTTTTTTTTTTTTGCTGCATGCCATTCGCTGTAATAGAGATGGGTAACATTATCCTCTTTAAATAACGCAGAGTTTTCCCGCCAGGGGCACACAGGTCAAAACCGTTGTCTTGGTGTTTCTTGAGTCCGGGAAACATATTTTATTTGAAAAGTTATTTTTCCGTAGCATAGCTTTTCCCATGAAGAATGCTTTTCGCATATTTTCAACTTTTCCATTATGCAAAATTCTTCCGCTAGAAGGCGCAGAGTTATATCATGTTTCCTTCTATATTTTTCTTTTAACTGTTCGATTTAAAAACCTCTTTGTCTCTGATTCCTTCCTTCTACTATGAGAAACTTTTAGTGCGCGATTTGTTAATTTTCGTAACATACTTCTTAGCTGCTGGTGGAAGTAAGAAGCTGTTTCCACACTGCTGGCCACCCAAAATGCAACACCAAGAAGGACACGAGATAGCAAAGCCAGATTTACTGGACACATAACAACAGATACAAAGATAAAACGATTGAGCTTACAAGCCCGTGCGACTTGCGGAACACGCAGACAACAATAGTTCATGTGGCCCCCATGGCTGGCAATAACGGCCGCTACACACCGTGGCATCGAACGAAAGAGGCTTTGGATGTGGGCTTGGGGTATGTCGGTCCAGGCTGCTTCCACACGTTGAAACAGTTCATCAGGCGTAGCCGCGGGTGGTGCTTGTTGGGGCCACTAGGTTGCCGATCAGCGACCAGACGTGTTCGATGGGCGACACATCGGGAGAACAGGCGGGCAACGGCAGCAGTGATACCTGATGGGCCGTCAAGAATTGTTGCACGATGCGTGCCACGTGCGGTCGCGCATTGTTCTGTTGAAACGTGGCCGCTGGCAGGTCCTGCAGGTAAGGAAGGACTACAGGTTCCAAAACATCGGAGATAGTGCGGTGGCTGTTGAGTGTACCGGCGATGCGTACCAGAGGGGTGCGGGTGTCATATCCAATTGCGCCCCAAACCATAACGCCAGGCGACGGACCGGTATGGCGATGAATAGTGCAGGCGTCATACAGTCTCTCCCCGCGTTGCCGCCACACGCGGATCCGACCATCGTGGTGTTGAAGGCAGAAGCGGGATTCGTCGGAGAAGACAATGTTGTGTCATTCCGTAGTCCAGGTGCGGCGTTCAACGGCCCACTGCCGCCGCACTCGCCGGTGGTGTAACGTCAATGGTAATCGGAGCAATGGGCTCCGTGCGACAAGTCCCCGCTCCTGCAGACGACATCGAACGGTACGTGCTGACACAGGTTGTTGCGCAACACACCCTAATTCCTGCGCTAACGTTCGTGATGTGGCGGTGCGAGCCGTCAATGCCCGCCGCACAACATGCCGGTCCTCTCGTTCGGTGGTGTGCTGCGGCTGCGGCAATCACTCACGTCGGTCCGTCCGTCCCTCCTGCACTCACCGAATCCATACTCGCCTCACTGTGGCTGGATGTCGTCCCACACGGGCGCCGATGTCTCGGTACGATAAACCGCTGTCGCGATAAGCCACTATTCGTCCTCTGTCGAACTCCGAAACGTGCTGAAATGACTGCCGTATTCTGCTACGAGGCATCAGGAAGCTTCCCACGCACAGGTCTAGCAGCACAACACACTTCCACTACTTACACCCCGCCTTCTGTGCATCCTTCTCTAGTGCTTCTCGGTGGCGTGCTGGGAGCACATGATTTGCATATGCCCTGCAATGCTAATCGTTGGCATGTCCTCTCGCGGGCGACGCATGCTGCAAATTTCAGGCCAATCCGATGCTTCCTTCTTGGTGTTGCATTTTGGGTGGCCAGCAGTGTATTTCTTATCGATCGTGGAAATCCGTTTGATTGTTTTTTTAACAGTTTTCACTGACTTTGTATAACTTTGATAAATTTATTGCGCTTCAGAAAGGATTCAAAAGACGTGTTCAAGTTACAACCGAAATTTCGGTGTTATCTTTCTTGTTTCGTATTTTGCATACGATTGATTTTTGAGTAATTCTTAGAACCAATACAGCAACGCTTGTTTCGATTAGTGCTGGTTGTGTATCTGAACATGATGCCACAGAAAGAAACAGACAGAATCTGATGCCGCTGAACAAAGAGCCGTTTTCGATCATATTTTTCATTGCTACTGGAGTAGAGAGCTCCCGAAGAATAGCGTGATGAAGCAATTAGAAAGAAATTATTCGCACGTGATAATTGTAATTGATGGCAAAAAAAAAAAAAAAAAATATGAATTTTGGGCACTGTCAATGTTAGCATGAGAAAAGGTATCGTATTGAAAAGAAATCAAAATTTGAATGTGAGCTCTTTTCCATACCTCACTTTGGAAAAGAACGAAGTGAAAACGAACGTGGGTTTCGTCATGGCCCACAAGCGATCGGAGACAGGTCTGTGACAGTTATTCCCGTCAGGTTGCCAACTAATTTGATGTCAGATTAGATCTACACTGTTCAAATATTTTGTGGTATGCTGCACCGAAAAGTGGTGCAGCACCTAAAATGAAAATTTTGTGGTATCTTGCACCAAAATTTGGTGCAGCACCACTTTTTCTGTGCATCATACCAAAATGTTTTTAACAGTGTAGTTGACTTGTCACAGTACTTGGTTGGCAAAGTAACAGTTTTATTTTGCTAGTTGTACATCAGTTATTAAGGGAAAAACTTTAATTGATTTTCTAGTTGCTCTTTCGAGTTTCGCAGTGTAGAAAATTCTGTGTTCCTGTTATGTGTGAGTGTGACTTTTCCGTATAATACATCTAGAAAACAAATCAAACCAGAAAAGGAATAAACCAACTATGCATAAAATAGTAAAACAATGCTAATAATCCGATTTATTGGTGTAAGAATATAAATTAAGGTTTCCAAGATTTCGTATATCAACCAGGAGGTTTTTTTCAAGGAAGGTAGACAGAAACTTCAAAAAGCAATCTGGTTGATGTGCAAACGCTTAGAAACGTTGATTTATATTCTTACGTCAATAAATCGGATTACCAGTATAGTTTTACTATTTTATGCAGAAAGGAAAAATAATTAAATTTTTTAATATTTGTTCAAATTTTTTTTAGTTTTTAAGGAATTTTTTTTATTTAATGAAGATCCTGAAAGGAATGTATTTTAAAGAATCATAGATTTTCCTTATACGTTAGAATCAGCTTATCACTTGGAGCTCGGAACCGACAGAAATACTCGGTAAATCCGGGCTCTCGCTAAATCTGTTTTGGAGTGAAAAATCCCACCATGTAGAAATTCTCTTTTTGCCTAGAAGTAGGTCGCGTGTTTTGAACTGCGATGACGCAATACTACCAAGGGGGCAGAGTGGTTGGTGGAGAAAGACTGGAGCACAACTCGCTTGGCGAGCATTTGATGCCCATTGCTTTCTATCAAAATTATTCCACTAGCACACAGAATTTCTCTACGTTATTTCAATCTCGCACCTGTATGCTACCATTTCTGTTCGTTCCAGGGTAGGGCGAAGCAGATTTTCTCTGCCTCGTTAAAAAGGAATTTTGTTACTTTGCTTGTTAAAAGTGATCATCTTAGCTTTTCTCTCCCTCTTTCAATCCGAGATTTCATTTAATTCTGTTCGTTAAAAACGATCAAATTGGCTTTGAATTAACATTACACCAAACAAAAGTTCCTGTTTCGCTCAATAAATCCGGGATCTGGCTAAATACGTGCTCCCTATAAGTGAGTTCTGCTGTATATACATGTATTTGTGTATAATTTGTTATTTAAATATGATTTCCACAATTTTTTATTTTGCGTTGTCATCAACGCGCGATCCACACTGATTAAAAATCTTAGAATTAGACTTTGACGTTATTATTTGTAAACAATTTTCGATGTTTAAATAAAACATAGCAAAATTGGACTGCGCAAAAACGCGATTGTCGAGGAAGATTGCATTCTGTTATCAACATACGGCTGGCAGACAAAAGAAAAAAGTGCGAAGGTCTATAAAATCGAAATACGGAAGAATCAGGCTGCATAAAATTTCAAATTTTCCAAAAATAAATGTCAGAATATCAAAATGTCCGTATTTTGAGAAAATTTACGGAAAGCTGTGTTGCTTACCTATTCATCTCGATACAAGATGGAACTGATGACAGAGTAGAACTTCTCTAAAGCGAATACATGGAAGACTGGAATTTCACTAACGCAAACTCATAACACTATAAAATGGAACTTCTCCAGCAGCCACGGTGTCCAACTGGTCAGTGCTTCTGGCAAGTCGTTTGAGCTGGGCCCGGGTTAGAGTGCCAGATGAGGCATGACAGGAGGGTTTGTCTCACGGCGCTGATTACTTCCCCTTCTCTGAAACCAGCGGCCCCAAATTAGGGAAGGGAGGATGCTTATATTCTTAAGAGTTGCTCGTATGATGACCATTAAACCTTGAATTAAAAAAAAAATTAAGCCTTTCGAATATGAAAACATGGTGGATAGGAAAATCTCAAACGCAACTAGATGGTTGAATATACACAGTCGAGTCACATTATTGTGACCACCTCCTACTTTTGACGTCAACAGCGTGTAGCCAATGAAACCTTCTACTTTTGACGTCAACTGCCTGGGGCCGCGGGTGGCCTAGTGGGCTACGTTCGTGACTGCTACGGAAAGGACCTCAGGTTCGATCCCAGGCAGGTACGAACGCTCGATCCACTAAATATCCGCCGTGCGTCAGATGGGCACGTTAAGCAGTCGGACCCCAGGTACTGGCCCCCCGGTATAAATAAGGGCGTCTTCCTCCCCCTTTCTACTTCGCTTCCGTATCACTTTCCTATCGGGCACTATAGCCCAAATCTCCTAGCTTCCTATTTCAAAGGGTTGTTTAAGGCCTGGGGTCAGACACTCCCTAAAATCCTTTACATATGATCATTTGATCAGAAAACATATCACTCGTTGCTGTCATAAAAGGAGCGATTTTTCCGATTTGCAAAAAGGGATTATTATCGGCTTTCGGGCCAAGGTGGCAGTATTTCTGAAACAGCGCAGTTTGTGAAGTGTTCGCGAGCTGCTGTGGTTAAAGTCTACCGTAATTGGAGAAATGGCACCATTGCAACGTTTTAACAGCGGAGCACCACATGCCATTGATGTGAGAGGTGAACGACGGCTTCGAAGATGCATGTGGGTCGATCGACACGCTACAGTGGAGCAACTCACTGGCCGAATTAACCAGGAAAGGGGGGGGGGCTATCGGAAGGGTGTCTAAAACGACAGTTCAGCGAACCCTGCTGCGTATGAAGCTCCGATGCAGACGGATGGCCATTGCACCTATGCTAACGAAAGTGCATCGGCAGAAAAGGCTTACATTTGCACGGCAATATCGGAATTGGACCTCATCTGATTGGCAAAGGATTGCCTTCTCCCATGAGTCACGTTTTCTGCTTCATCGAACGAAAGGACGTTGGCGTATAAGGCGAGAAACGTTGAAGAACAAAGACCCTTCAACCATTGCTAGAAGAACACAAGCTAGTGGGGGCAGCATTATGGTCTGGGGAATGTTTTCGTGGCATTCTCTGGGTCCACTCATACCTGTGGAAGGCACTATGGATCGAATTCGTTACGAATCCATCCTTGCAGACCACGTACGCCCATACATGCTGATTGTCTTCCCTGGGGCGGATGAGATCTTCCAGAACGACAATGCGACGTGTCACACAGCCAGAAATGTCCGAGAGTGGTTGGAAGAGCACGATGAAGACTTCAAAGTACTTCTCTGGCCCCATAATTCCCCAGACTTACACCCAATTAAGCATCTGTGTGACCACCTCGATCGTGTTGTTCGCTTTATGGATCCTCCACCACGTACCCTCCAGCAGCTGTCAGATGCACTGCAGTCAACATGGCTCCACATACCTATGAACACCTTCCAGCACCTTACTGAGTCACTCCCAGCCCGTCCAGCTGCTGTCCGCGCTGCACAAAGCTGTTACTCTGGATATCAGCTGGTGGACACAATAATGTGACTCAACCGTGTATAAATATATAACCCATCATCAAAACGAACAGATGATAGTGTGAAAGCTCCCGAAGAAATGATATAAAGAAATGCATTTCCACCGAGGAACCTCTATAGTCCCAAAGATATTTTGTGAAAATCATGAAACTTTTACTAAAAGAAAAATATTTAAGAAGGAAGCGGAAACTATTTGAATTTTCGTATCACATTTATAACATACTTTTGTCGTCGTCGTCTCCAGTATTTTCCCAAAGATTCCTATGACTTTGGAATGAGATTAGAGACCTCATTCGCTTTGTTCATACCATCAGCAGTCCTGTAACTTGTGTCAGATAACCAGTGCTCATTCCATTGCACAAAACTAATGGAATAAGTGTCCTAATCAGACATCTTTCTTTCTTTTCGCATACAGGGTGACACCTAAAGTCTTCTGCCGTCTCATAATTCCCAATGTACAAGTCAAGAATCCGAAGACTGGTATTCCAATATTTCTCACAACAGAATGCAATTGAGACCAATCAGTAGGAGTTGGAAGGGATTGTGACGTATCAATCTTTTACCTTCCGTTTTTGTTGACTTATCACTTATGTAAGTTTTGTTTGCTTCTCGTCATGTTTTCCATACTGAATGTTACGTCTGAACTTGCGTGAGTTTTTCTCCTTTTGAGCTATGACTGGCAGTCAGTCAAGAAATGTCCTCCATGAACTGGATGCCCTTGACTATCATTAACTGGTATACTCTTTGCTTTTTTGACCTATCAAAATTTTCACTTTAAATCTATCTGTAGTTTCTTTTTCTTTTTATCTTTTATACGTTGACTTATCACTTATGTAAGTTTTATTTTCTTCTCATTATGTTTTCCTTACTGAACGTTACATCTGAACTCTCATGAGTTTTTCTCCTTTTGGGCTATGACCGGCAGTCACTCAAGAAATGTCCTCCATGAAACGGTTGCTCTTGACTATCATTAACTGGGATAGACTTTGCTTTTTTGACCTACTTAAATTTTCAGTTTAGATCTATGAATGTTGTTTTTTTTATCTTTTTTCCTGTGGTATTTCCAACAAAATATGTACGAGATAAACTAATTACCTACATATTTTCAGTGTTTCATTCTCTATGACACACATGCTGAGAACTATTACAATGTTATACATTGTAAAAAAACACACTTAAAAACAGGAGGTAGTGGTAATTTGTATGTAAATCGGCAGGAAAGATTGTAACGTAGCGATATGCAAATACAGTGAAACCTCCATTAACGTACACCTGCAAACAATGGCAAATTTTGGTTGGTACAGAACAGCTGCCGTAGGATTTACATTAACGATAACCTCCGAACAACGAAACCTTTTAACAGCGGACAACGAACACCCCACTCGGCCCCCATAGAGATCTAACGGACGCCTTGTCTCATAGGATTTTAGGTAGATACTTTGTACTTCGGCGAGAAAGATAAGATTCGAACAAAGAATATTGTTGAAGAAATTGTAGGATGGGTTGGATAACGGAGGGTGCGACGGTGTACTTAAATGAAATGAAAGGAGTTAAAGTTCAGTTCTACATGAGGCAATCTTCAGCTCCTGTGTATGTTTTAGCCGGGTCCCAGGCTGCGTGGGTGGTCACTGGTGCCCATTGGCGTCGGCATCTCTTAGTTTAGTCTCTGTGTGTTCTGTTCCAGCTTCCCGGAGCAGGGCCAGCTAACTGTGCAGCTCCACTTCACTGTCTAACATTTTTCTTTCGTGAAGCTTAACCCTAATATCCTAGCTTGCGATTTCTAAGGGCTGTTTAAAATCAGACGACAGACACTGTTTTCCTAAAATCTTCAAAATTTATTTATTTAATTATCATATTGAGTTTTATGCAGCATTTTGAGAGAAAATACTGTAACCAATTTCTTTGTGCATAAGCTTCATACGCTTATTCTGATTTTGTACAGTGTTAACTTAGGCCTAACTTTCGGACGGCCGCTTTCAAACAACGGTCACTTTTTTCGGGGCCAAGCAGTGACCGTTACTCGGCGGTTGCACTGTAATTTCAAAACCGAACCTATCCGGATAAAACCTGAAGCTCGCATGAATGCGGTAATCCGTGAGTCAGAGATCGACGAGTCTTTCTGAGTAACATTGCCATAAATTGTTCAAAAATGACTTCTGGAGGTAAACCATCGCAGGTAGAATGCCGAGAACCCGTCAGCACCGTAATTATCATCAGCTTCGAAAGAGGACAAATTATTGGCCTCTACGAAGCAGGCTGGTCAACTCAGCGTATTGCGTCACATGCTGGCCACTACAATCCCTCGTTGCTGCACACGATGGATGAGAGAACGCATGCACGGCCATCGGTTTTGAAGCGGTCAACCTAGAGCGACTGCAGGACGAGAAGACTGTTTGATCTGGCTATAGATCTTACAGAACCGGCAGCCTCATTCTTAATCATGAGAAGAGTAGTTGTGAAAACATAAGTTTGTCCACAAAGAACATCGAAACCGTGTCTTCTCACTCCGGAGTAAGTCGCTATCCCAACTGAGCTACGCGAACAGAATGTCTCGCTGCAGATTTGTCGTCTTGACACATGTTTTCACCGCTGTTGTACGTCACATCATCTCCCTCTTAATTATTATTTTTTTTTTGTCTTTGAAGCGAAGTAGGAATTTTTCATTAATTCCAAACAATGTGTGGAACGAACATCACAGGTTTTTCGAAGAACTCAACTGCCAGTGAATCCATTTTCCACAATCGGGCGCCAGTGTGAAAACACAAGTTTGTCCGCATCGAAATCCGTGTCCTCCCACTCCGGAGTAACTCGTTCCCCCAACTGAGCTACGCAGACAGAATGTCTCGCTGAAGATTTGTCGTCTTGACACATATTTTCACCTCTGTATTACGTCACATAGTTGTGACAGCGCTCGCGACCGCGAAGCTGCACAGGCAGGTGGAAAACCAATTTCCGAATTTATCTTTTTATTTTTTTTATTTTTTTTATTTTTTTTTATTTTATTTTTTTATTTGGGTAATGACTTTTTGTGGCAAAAGTACGTTTTTATCTATATATTTTTCTTTTTTCATTTTTGCCATTTGCCCCCTGTGACGTGCCGGCCCAGCAGGACGCACATGACATAAAGGCAGAAAGCAGCGAGAACAAACGTCTGCGTAGCTCAGTTGGTAGAGCGACTTGTTCCGGAATAAGTGGACTCGGGTTCGATCCCCGGCGTGGACCAAAATGACGGAGAAATTTACTTCGTTATACCCCACATCGTCAGTAGCGATTTCCAGAGATGAACAAGTCCCAGTTTCAGATGATTTCTTTTTCTCTCTTACTTCCCCCTCTCCCATTCGTCCCTCCGAAGAGCGAGCAATTGTTGGATGTCAGGCTTAGCTGCAGGACAACGCAAATCCGCCGTACAGCAACATACCCCCCCTTTGGTGGCTGGCAGCGCTGCCGTAATCCAGGCAGGGGGCATTTCCGGGTTGCGTAAGGAGATGGGAAGGCAGATCGAAATTTCGCAATCTTTTGAGCATTGTGAGATGTTTTATGGGGGCTATGAAAGTATCAGCCGTACTCTGCATTTTCAAAAGGGCTCGAGCGGTCCGAGTCTGGCTGGCGACAATTTTAGGGCTGGAAAATTTTTTGGTAGAGTGGTTACATCACCTGAAGACGTCGGAACTTCAGGAATTTTCCCATGTTCGTAGATTGGTTAGGAAGCGAGAAGTAGCCGGACACCCATTTTTGACCCCTTAACGAATCAATTGATTTCATGTTAATTTTCCGACCAGTAAAATGTCGACTTGGAGATTTAATTCAGGGGAGGCCTGCGTTCCCCAGCACGGAATTGGAGATAGCATTATTTTGAGGTATAGTGAGTGGATCCTGGAGAAGTTGTAGGAAATGTCAAGAGAATCACTTGTTACTTCACTCTTTGTCACCGCCATGTAAGCACTTCACTTTTGTCACTTCACGTTTAGACTTCACTTTTGACTTTGACTTATCCACTGCCATTAAAGCACTTGCTACGTGACTTTGACTTGGTCACTTCAGATTTGACTTAGCTTTGCGCCACTCAGAGAACGTGCTCTTTGCACTTCCATGTAAGCACATGAATTTAGAAAGTCAGACTGGTTGTCTGGCTTAGCTCCATCAGCCAGACACTTTGAAATTAGCCCTCGGAGTCTTCCGATGGTTTCGTACCACCATTTATCCAGTCAGAAAAGGAGGCATGTGAGGTCTCCAAGCGTGCGGAAGTTTTCACGTGCCCAAGCTCTGGAAAGCTGTAGCAGATGGCTGCTGCACGCTGCAAAATTAATCCGTGAATTCCCAGAAATATTGGACCTTCCCTATAGTGATGAGGTGGACTCAAGCATAGTGGGACGGCAACCATTGAGGAGCGTGACGGACGGCGACGCCTAGTTGGAGCTGCTACCGGGAGACCAACACTTTTGCAGACCAGGAGTGGTCAGCGCCGCGAATCCCAGGACGACTGCGACAGACGCGGTGATGAGATTATGACGATGGCACCAGTGCTTAATGCTCAAGAACTGCATTTTTCTACTTACTCCAGAGTTGAGTGACATCAAGATGAACGAACTGTTCGCGGGTGCAAAGTGATTCCATATTCCCGATGATGCAGGAACAGCAGCGCGGTCTCCAGTCCAGGTGGATGTTAAGGTGGAAATTCCATCCGATTGTTTCTTTTTGGTGGAGGAGGTTTAACGACCACCGTGAGCAACTCAATGGGCTATAAGCAGTTCTTTTTGGTGCCCCCTCAAAATATTAGTGTATTAGCGATTGATACATACTGAAGTTTTTTCGCTAAAATTACTAAGCTGTCAATATGCGGGTAGTTAACGAACACGGGATAGTTCCTGTCAGAAAAGTCGGTATTATTATTATTATTATTATTATTATCGTATGTTTTTAACGAAGTGTTAATATATATAAGATCAATAAGTGACTGAAAGTTTAATAATCTATATATGACAATTTACATTCTCGCATTCTTATGATCATGAGCAAAAGGGTCCTGATCTACTATGTTCGTTTTTCTTTTTATTTGCCAAAACAAGACCAATAAATTGTTTTACGTGTTAATTTATCTAATGTGTTCCCATGAGTGTTTCTATAATTTCAAATTGTGAGTTCAAGCCTGGATATGCGGAAATAATAACTTTACGGCTAGGACTCAGCAATTATTTATTACGTGTTTTAAATTCTAGACGATTTAAAATTATTGCGTCACACGGCAGACCCTTTGACTCCAAAAGGTAAATCTGCTGTGTGAAACACAACGCCTGTCAGTGGATCCTGAAGCTGCGTAAGCCCTAGTACAGGAAATCGCAGAGTCACAGTCCACTTGACCCCCCCCCCCCCGCGCCCCGGTTACCAATTTTACGTCGGGTGCACCTCCGCTGGGCCCCACACGAAAATAAAGTGATGCTACGCATCAGTCATATAGTTACAAAGAAAACCATTTCAAACCGTCTACAGGAATCAAGCTTGCACGTACGGCCTCCATCGCGTCGCCTACCACTGAACTCTGCCCATCGTCGTCAGTTGGTTGGTTGGTTGATTTTAATGGCGCAAGGGCCATGTTTGGCCAAAGAGCGCCAGACAAAAGACAGACAAACCAACAGTATTAAAAACGTGCTATGAAGCTTAAAATATGGCTGATCAAATAAAACTGAAGAATGAGAACGATGAAAGGGCTAAAAAAGATAATGAAACAAACAGTACTAAAAACATGATACAAAGATTAAAATCTAGCTGATTCAGTAAAACTGAAAAACGAGTATGATGATAGGGCTAAAATCTAGATACGTCTAAAATAGTCAATTTGTTTAAAAAATGGAAAAACAGCAACAGTATTGCAATGGTCATTTAGCAGCCGCTGCAGTGTAGCGGCGTCCTCGTTCAACAAATGAGAATGAAAGAAATGAAAACGTACATCACGAAAACGAACACAGGTACACAGAAGATGAGTGACGGTGAGTCGGCAGTTGCACGTCTCACACATCGGCGCAGTGTCGCCACACAGCAAAAAGCGGCGAGTGAATCGACAATGCCCAATGCGGAGACGCGCAAGCACCACTTCCTCCCTACGGTTCCGACGATATGAGGATTTCCAGACTTCAAGATTAGGTTTAATACGATGCAGTTTATTTTCCACCTGTTGGTCCCACAGACCTTGCCACGTTCGCTTGATATGGTCGCGAACCAGAAAGCGGAAACCATCGTCGTCAGTGCTTGGAGTGGTACCACACCCAAGCAACCTGGGTTCAAGAATAGTATCATGTAGTGTACAGCGATAAATTTGCTTCTGCCTTCCACTAGACAGTTGTCGGATACACATGTGGAGCCGATGTGGTCAACGCGACAATCCAACGAATGTCATAGAATGACACACAACCAAACAGCGAGCATCATGGTTTGAGGAACTATCTCCCATGATACGCGTTCAAGTTTACTGTTTATCACAGGAACACTGACAACTAGTCGGTATGTTGAAAAACATCTTCGAATCTGCAGCAGTACATTTCGAGATAGGGTTAAACAGAGAATTGTTTCAGCAAGACAATGCCCGCTCTCGTGCTGCAGATGGATCGAGACAGTTTTCACAAAGTGTCAACATGCTACTTTCGGCGGTCCGATTCACGGAATTTTCGCTGGCGGAGCAGGTCTGATAAGAACATTCAAAACAAGAAACGGGAGGAGCAACGATTCGATTTACACTGCTGGCCACCCAAAATGCAACACCAAAAAGGACACGAGATAGCAAAGCCAGATTTACTGCACACATAACAACAGATACAAAGATGAAACGATTGAGCTTACAGGCCCGTGCCACTTGCGGAAGTTCGTGTGGTCCCCATGGCTGGCAATAACGGCCGCTACACGCCGCGGCATCGAACGAAAGAGGCTTTGGATGTGGGCTTGGGGTATGTCGGTCTAGGCTGCTTCCACACGTTGCCACAGTTCATCAGGCGTAGCCGTGGATGGTGCTTGTTGGGGCCACTCGGTTGCCGATCAGCGACCAGACGTGTTCGATGGGCGACATATCGGGAGAACAGGCGGGCCACGGCAGCAGTGGCACCTGGTGGGCCCTGAAGGATTGTTGCACGATGCGTGCCACGTGCAGGCGCGCATTGTCCTGTTGAAACGTGGCCGCTGGCAGGTCCTGCAGGTAAGGGAGAACTACAGGCTCCAAAACGTCGGAGATGTAGCGGTGGCTGCTGAGTGTACCGGCGATGCGTACCAGAGGGGTGCGGGTGTCATATCCAATTGAGCCCCAAACCATAACGCCAGGCGACGGACCGGTATTGTGATGCATAATGCAGGCGTCATACAGCCTCTCGCCGCGGTACCGCCACACGCGGATCCGACCATCGTGGTGTTGCAGGCAGAAGCGGGATTCGTCGGAGAAGACAATGTCTTGCCATTCCGTAGTCCAGGTGCGGCGTTCAACGGCCCACTGCCGCCGCACTCGCCGGTGGTGTAACGTCAATGGTCATCGGAGCAATGGGCGCCGTGCGATAAGTCCCCGCTCCTGCAGACGACGTCAAACGGTACGTGCTGACACTGGTTGTTGCGCAACACACCCTAATTCCTGCGCTGACGTTCGTGATGTGGCGGTGCGAGCCGTCAATGCCCGCCGCACAACATGCCGGTCCTCTCGTTCGGTGGAGTGCCGCGCGGCTGCGGCAATCGCTCACGTCGGTCCGTCTGTCCCTCTTGCACCCACCGAATCCCTACTCGCCTCACTGTGGCCGGATGTCGCCCCACACGGGCGCCGATGTCTCGGTACAATAAACCGCTGTTCTAATAAGCCACTATTCGTCCTCTGTCGAACTCCTAAACGCGCTGGAATGACTGCCGTATTCTGCGACGAGGCATCAGGAAGCTTTCCACGCACAGGTCCGGCAGCACAACACACTTGCACTACTTACACCCCGCCTTCTGTGCACCCTTCTTATAGCTTCTCGGTGGCGCGCCGGGCGCACATGATTTGCATATGCCCTGCAATGCCAATCGTTTGCATGTCTTTTCGCGGGCGACGCATGCTGCGAATTTCAGGCCAATCGGATGCTTCCTTCCTTCTTGGTGTTGCATTTTGGGTGGCCAGCAGTGTATAAAGAAAAGACGAAAGCTAAATTTAAGACATATGTGTGCGTATGCGCGCGCTTGTGTGTGCGTGTGTGTACAGTATATTTAGGACTTTGAAAGACCGGTCATACTGCTCATGATCATTTCAATTAGTTTTGTATTATAGGACACAATTGCGTTGTTCTCTTTTTTTTTTTAAATATTACATTGATATAAACTTGTTTCAATTTAATTTTTTCAGTAAAATAAAATATTTTATCTGCATATTGTGCAGAAAGTTTTCAGGACTGTTCATTTTTAAAGAAAAGTGGGGGAGGCGATCGCCCTAATCACCCAGCTGGGTCAGCCACAACTGATGTCTGGGGGCATGCTAGGACGACACGTGTACACTCTACATCAACTACGTCCAACAATAGATGACCTGCGATACCATGTCGATGAAGCCTGCTGGTTAATGCCTCAGAACTCTATAAAATGTCTGTACAACTCCATTCCGCGGGAGCTGGGCCGAATCAGGGCTCCCGGGACTCACTCCTCCTCTCTTTACGGGTTTGGCCATCGTTTTTGTAAAGTCACGCTAAGCGACGGAATTGTGCACCGAGAAGGCTACACCACTATACGTTTCTGGGCATTCAGTCGTACTTAATGCTTGAAGGAATAGCTTAATAAAGTCCATATTTTAGTTTTCTGTAAATTATTCCATGCCATAGCAGTTTCACCAAAATTTAAAGAAAAAAAAAAAAAAAAAAACAGAAAGAAAATTACGTTAGTTTCACTTTTCTCCGGAATTACGCTTTCTCGCTATTTCTGTTCTGCACGAATATAAACGGTTATACCAAAAAGCTCTGTCAATGCAGTTTTAAACAGACGCATAAAATAACTGAAATCCAGTCTGTTAGTATGTTGACGTACAGTTAGATTACAATTTGCATCTGTAAAAGAAAAACCGGCGAAAATTTAATAAAACAGTCTCCAAAATCGCTTTCTTTTTTTCAACTTTTTCTGTTCAAATTAAATTGCTTTCATCCAAAAAATAATATATTTGAAGAGGCAGACTGTTCCAAAATTAATATACTGAGAATATGTTTGAAAAGGTAATTCACAGAAAATAAAAATTATAACAATGATGCACCAGGTTAATGTTGCAGCATGCACAGAAATAAATAAAAAAAACTGGGGGAGGCGAACTATATACTAAATTAATACTGAAAAGGTATTTGGAAAAGAAAGTCACTAAAAAAAATGCTAGTAATGCTACTACAGTCTATATTTATGTGTGATTTTTAACAACTTAGCCTCCCCCGTCCCCCTAGTCTATTTTGAAATTGGAGGAATTAGGAATTAGAAATATAATCTTTTCTGACTATTTATCTGTATAATGTTCCAGGGTTTACAGACCACGACAGTCAGAGCTTTCATCCATGAAGGAGAGGGGATTCTTGCTTTAAATGAAAAAAGTTTTGAGGCTGCCAAGTAGAATAAATTAACACTGAGAATGTGTAACTCTCAGCACAATGTACACACAGAAATAAATAAATGAAAAATAAACTTACCTTGTACTGCTTTCGCTCCCCATGATTACGAACATGTGTTTGAACATGCATTGTAATTTTTTCCCACACATGTAATGAAAATTGAAAATACAAATGGTATATAAAAATCAAGATACAAATATATTTACTTGTATGGGGTTTAGGGTAGCTAGACTGGGGTTAGGATTTAGTTCTCCTATAATGATGATTGTCAAATGTCTTTACCAAAATTTGGGGATATTCCCATTGTTAGTAAGGCACACAGGAAGACCAGAATCATTAAGTAGCTGCTGCAAACATAGATATTGTGTTTTCCCTGACTTGTTATTTAAGCAGTCATTTTTCAACTTAGAGTACTTATTTAAAAATATATTTAAAAACACAGAACCGCACTTTAGTCCCAGTTTAAATTTAGTTTGATTACATTTTGAACATTTTCCGTTTACCACATTTAACTCTTCAACCTTCTTTGCCACTAATTTTTTTAACGCAAATTTTACATTTTGCACATGGAGTAACTGCTTGCAATCATGATTCAAAAAGGAAGCTAAATAATTTGAAGCAAATAATGAACATTTTCACAATGTCTTCAGTTACCCAAGGACATGCCCGTCGCTTAGCGTGACGTCACAAGCAAGTTCTTAATCCGGTGGCCAAGCCCGTAAACATAGAGAGGAGGAGTCCCGGCGGTCCCGGCCGAATGCGTTGCTCATTAGAGAGGATTTACTTCATGATAACATGGTTCCAAGCCTTCCTTTTCAGCATTACTTTTATTTACGCTTTCCAACCGTAGGTCGAAGAAGCGTATATGCTTCAGCTTTGTCCGTCTGTCTGTCCGTCCGCACGATAACTCGCGTACAAATGGTTCGATTTCGATGAAATTTTAGTATGTATTAGGGTACAACCTGGGGACGAACCCTGTTGAAAATGGACGAAATGAGGTCAAAAGTCAGGACATAGGAGCTGGATCCATTCCATTGCCCTCATGCGTCATAGCTTGACTAAAAATGGTTCGATTTCGATGAAATTTTAGTATGTGGTGGAAGACCACCTGGGAACAAACCCTATTGAAAATGAGCGAAATGGGGTGAAAGGTCAGGACATGGGAGCTGGATTCATTCCATCGACCTTATGCATCATAACTTGCGTAAAAATGATTCGATTTCGATGAAATTTTAGAATGTGGTAGGGAACCACCTGAGGACAAATCCTATTGAAAACGGAAGAAATGGGGTTAAAGGTCAGGACATAGGAGAGGGATCCATTCCATTGCCCTTATGCGTCATAAATTGACTAAAAATGGTTCGATTTTGACGAAATGTTAGTATGTGGTAGGGAACCACCTGGGTACGAACCCTGTTGAAAATGGACGAAATGGGATCAAAGGTCAGGACATTGGAGCTGGATCCATTCCATCGCTTTTATGTGTCATAACTTACGTAAAAATGCTTCGATTGCGACAAAACTTTATCATGTTGTTCCGGTGGTATACTGAACCGGTTATGTTGAATATCATCGAAATGGGGTCAAAGGTTAGGGCACAGGAGCGAGATTTATTCCACAGCCATTATCCTCATAACTTGAGTAATGATTTCTGGTATGCTCGAAAGCGTATCATAATCAATGCATTGCATGATTTTACTAACTTATTTCTTTTTATCTGGGAATATTATCATATCTTACGTATCTACTATCTTGTATGTCCAGTAAGTTTTGCAGCGTTCACGGCACTACTTTCTGGTCTTACATTTTTTTTTTTGACAGAGGTTACCTATAAGAAATGTCTATTCGAAGCACGATACTTTTGAAATAACATGTTTATAAAAAATCTTCCCAGCAGAAAAGATAAAGGTTGTACCTCAGAAAATATACCTTAAACTTTGAAGACAATGAATTTACTTCCAGATAGTTGTCAAATTTTGACGTACCGGATACTTTTAAATATAAAATCAGTTCTTCAAAGGTGATTTCTTTACCCGTTCAGCTGGAACGCCAAAGTTCATTTAAGTTTGGTGATAGGCATATCGCCCCTGAATGAAAATTTAGAATTTAATTTACGTATGAATAATGACGTTTCAAATTTCTTAACGAAACTTGCTGTTTCATTAAAGCTCAAAATATGGTTACGAGTTAAAAAGACATTCATTCTTTAACTGTTCATTTATTTATTTATTCAATCTTTTTACTCTTTAGTTTTCCTTTTCTGCTTGTGTGACATGAAGAAGGGGAAGAAAGATATGAAGCACATATAAAGCATTTGTGATCCAAATACTTACGTTCACATCATCTTGTCATCCAGAAAATTACTGATGTAAAACTAGAGTGTACGTTACGTCGAGTACTTTTCCCTCAGAATTTTTTTTTATGCAATCGTCACTTTGAAAATTAATTTGCGCCCTTTAAATTCGCATTTCAATTAGAACTAAAAATATCGGTCAGTTTTTAGCATAACTATAATTGTGCGTCACAAGCCAATATGACTAAACTCGAAATAGCTAAATCATGAACACAATGAAAAAACTTTTTTTTTGTTATGTACTTACGATGCAAAATACATCCAAAAACCACGGTAGCCAACACCACGGAGAACAAACATCGACGCACAGAATTTTCTTCCATCACTAACCTAATTTGGATCTCGTAAAAGGATTCCTAGTGTAGTGCTTGAAAGCCTTCTCTGTCTATAACTACTTAAGTCCTGAGTGAGTAGTTCCTTTTGTGCGCACCGGTTTTTACGGACAATCGAAAATGGGCATGAGAAGCACGAAATACCTATAAAATCGCCCGAGTAGGTGAATAGCAAGCAAACCAATCGACTGCGGAAGTCAGCATTCAAGAACCCCGGCAAGCTGATGCTTGAGGTGCCCGTCGCGAAAAACTTGGGGAAATCATGTACGTGCGTCTGGGATTTAAAAATAAACTTCAGATGCAGGATGCCCCGAAATACTGGCTTCCTGCAAACCGGGGGCCAATGTCACTCACAAGATACGTCTGCGTCTTCTTAAGAGTCTTCAGTTAACCTGTTGCATTCCATTGCTAGCACAATTTTTTTCGTAGTGGCAACAGTCAGCCAATGAGCCAACGACCGCAAAACGAAACTAAAGTTTTGCGCTGCGATGACGAGAAATGTGGTGCGGAAATGCGCACATAGAAATGGCCCTTCCTTCGTTAAGTAATATTGAAAGAAAGCTAAATTTATAGAAATGCAATTTCTAAAAGAACTCTTTTACTTAAAAAAGAAATAGCAGCGAACAAAACATGTAGAACTTAAGAGTAATGTGATAGCAGTTTAAAAAATAAAGGTCCGTTATTTAACATGTAAAAGTATAAATAGGAGCTCGAAAGTTTAGACTACATCGTTCAAGTGAAAAATTTTCTTTTGAAAGTGGTTTCAGAACCCAAAGATCCGTTGTGCTTTCACTGCGAGCGTATCCGTCTAGATATGCACCATAATTTTTTCTGTTTCTTAGTTTTTCGCTGCAGTGTTTTTCATATATACTGAGTAACCACTTAGGCACATCTTCATGTTATATCCATGAAAAAGAACATTCATAATCAATGCAGCATTTAAAATAACAGTTTTGCCAGAAAGAATAGTCTTCGGACAAGCTGAATTTCTTACGACATAGCTACACTGTAAAATATTTTCTGAAATTTACGAGCCACTTTCAGTGCTTCCTTTCGTGAATTAATGAAGCATATTTCTGATACAACCTTTTTCGTCAAATGACAGAAAAAAACATGAATTTTACGGATTTTTCGTACCACGGGAAAATTCTGAATTTTCAGAAACCTTTCCGCAATTCCTTTCTTATATTAAAGGAAAAACTCCGTTCTCACTTATTCCGTATCCATATGACGAAAAATTTCCGGCAATAGGAGAAGTTCGCGAAAATACTTGAGGTTTGATTAATTGTTAAATTCCCATAGCCTGTCGAAGAATCTGATTTTGAAGTTCTGTAGCGAGATCGGATATTGTGGATAGCAAATCCATAAATTTTAGTTATTGCGGCACAGGATATTTCTTCTCCTCTCCCCCATTTTGTGCACCAGCTATTATATACTGTCTTACCATAGGAAACCGGGTACTTAAATTATTGTACAGGTGATTTTCACGATGTCTATGTATTAGTCTGTGGAGTTCTTAAACCAAAAGCTATTATAGCTATCAAAAGTAAATTTTACATTTAGAAGTTTTGTGAAATAATACAATAAAACAGTACATTTCACCTCTTCTTAAAGATAATTGAAAGCTATTTTCAGTTAAAAATGAGATCTCAAGTTCCAAAGCATTCTGTTGCTTTGAAAAATCACGATGAAAAAAATACTTGATTTGTGATAAGTCCTCCTACAGAAAAAAATAAAATTATTACAAACGTATTAAAAAAATAATAAGCTCCAACAGAAAATAAAACTACTAAATCATTCGCATTAATGACAAAAAAAAATCATGAATTTTTGAGCGTGAGTGCCATTCCGAAGACATTCTGGCTCAGTGGTTAAGACGCGTGGTTTCTAACCTGAATGACCCGAGTTCCATCATCGACGCGAAAGGATTCTCTGATGTAACGGCTGAAAAATTCAGAGCCTTCCAGTATGCGAAATTTCTGTATAAATACGGAAAAACTTGAAACGGAATTTTCTGAAATAAAATGAATTACTGACTACGGAAAATCTGTGAAAATATGGAAGTTAAAAACAAAAAACGGGAATTTTTAAAAACGGAAATTTCGTTAAAAGACAGACACTTACCAGCAACTTTGCTGCATGTTATTTTCAAAAAATTTCCGTGAATTCACACCACTTATTTTTGACAGTGTAAGGAACCGAAAGATAGCATCAGTTATTCATTAAATTTTAATAATACAGGTAGGTGCTCAAGTTTTCCCAGTAAATTTCTGCAGGAGGAAGATTTTTCCCTTCCCCTGATTTTGTGTAACACTTTGACAAAGATAGACTATCTTTCACTGTTTGATTTTTAACCTTTACTATCATATTGGGTATCATTACTATGCGCCACATACATATTTACGCTGGGTCTCTTGATCCTGTAATTGCTTAATAGTGTTTGACCTGAAGTTATGCAGCGGTCTGGGATAGGATGTCTTTTTATTTTGTCTAACTGAATTGCATTCATTATTATACGTTTATTTTGGGGATGTGTATTGCTGTTTTGCGTTGTACTTTTCTTATTAATTTCTCTTTTCATATATTTGTGACTTTGTACTAATTGGCTATTGGTGTACTCCTTTTGGTTTTCTTGCATATATCAACGTTGTATTTGGTATTGTGGTGTGATTTATGATTAACTCTATTGCTTTATCTTGCTGATTTTGGTTTGTTTATTGTTGCATGATTGTTTAATGTGCAGTACAGATATTCTTGGGATGTGTATTTTCCGGTTGCATGATTGTTTAATGTGCTGTACAGATATTCTTGGGATGTGTATTTTCTGGTTGCATTGGTTTGGTGTATATATATAGATGTCTTAACTAAATCTTTCATTATTTTTTTTATACTTTGCTTATCAGTAGTTATGTTGGCATGTGATAAGATTTCTACGTATTGTAGCTGTACTGTCTATATGCCACCTAATTTTTAATTACAGTTTATTACCATCATGTATTCTTAACTTACCTGTACTATTACGATGATTCGTGTCTCACTGTGATTTTCTGTGCACTATTACCTATACTATTACGATGATTCGTGTCTCACTGTGATTTCCTGTGCACTATTACCTGTACTATTACGATGATTCGTGTCTCACTGTGATTTTCTGTGCACTGTGTTCTTGGCCTGTCACACACTTCTTAGGGACCGGAGGCTCGTCAGGCTTTTTCATTAAAGCCTTTTTCCCCGGCTCCATGTCATCCACTTACAATGCTATATGTAGACATAGATTATTCTTTTACATTTCTTAACATCTACTTTATAAATTTTGGTTTAATTGTGCAAGTTCTTTAATTGTAATTAATGGTATATTTATTGTAATTGAGTTATAACATACTGAGGATACATTACTGAAACTGTATTTTGTTTTGTTTAACTACTTAGCACAGTTTTACTGTAATAATGTATTGTTGTGTTAAACTCTGTCATGTATGGTATTGCTGTGGTGAATGGCAGAATATTCAATAAATCAAATCTGCACTTCCACATGCATTGGATTTTTGGATAAGGATTCCACGGTCCCTTCATCATTTTAATCAAAGTTTAGAACTGCATTTGTGAGGCGGAGAACTAATTTCGTATATTTAAGTTCCCACATTCTTGAATAATTACAGATTAATTTGAGCGGTTTTTTTAATTGGAGGTTTAACGACCACCATGAGCAACTCATTGTGCTATATATAAGTAGTCGCCCGTCCATAATTCAGGGCCACTGTTTCCAGGAAAGGGAGAGAGCCAGTGCCTCAAGACAAACACAACATCCATGCCTCACTGGGATTCGAACCAGGGCCCATCACGGACGAATGAGCAGAAGCCATCGCTTAGACCACTGAGCCAGCCACCGGGGCGGCTTCAGTGTTTTAAGATACTGTCTGAATAATGTTCCTTAAGTATAAGTCTTACATTTGATTATTATTTTAATAACCACACCATTCGTGAGTGTTCCTTTTCATAATGTGCACTTGAAAAAGTAGCGATCAATTTATATCATGACACACGCACACACGGATTCTCGCACATCTAAAGCTAGGACGATTACCATGAGACGATATATAAGTTTTGTAATAATATTTTCTTGAGAAAATTGATTCGAACACAAGTTATTTTATTTTTAAGGAAGACTCTGCAGAGTCTTCCTTAAAAATAAAAAGTCCATGAAAATCTCTCTTTCTCTGGTAATGTGATGCTCTTTTCTCTATCAGATAATATATGTACTTGTTCTGAATTCGATGAACTTCAATCTTTCGTCTTCCCCAAAGGTAAGGAAACACATAAAGAGCACGGAATTCTCGATAAAGAGAAAAATAATATTTAGAGCAGTGAGTTCTTCAATTTTAGTTCCATATTTATTGCGAACTGCATCACATCATATTTTAATAAAAGAAAATTTGTGAAAATGTGGTGTGATGCAAAGGAGTTTTATGGACTTATCTCAGACCAAAACCTTTTTTTCGTAAAAGGTTTTGGTCTGAGATAACTCCAGATTTGGCCTACATTCTGATAGTCGGACGTTTCGTGTCCATAAAAGGTTTCGGTATCGCAGTGCATAAAACTCTTTTCCCTGGATGCGTACATACTTTGTCAGTATAGTCTACGTGTAATAAACTGGTCAAAAAGAGTTAGAGATATTACAATTAACCAGGCGAGTTATTATGCAAGTATTCTCAGGTCTGAATGACAGCTGGGAAAATGCGAAACGCACATTTCAGGTTTCCGCATTTCCTTCGCGTATGCACGGGCTCAAGAAAGATATACAAGGGATAACTGAACTTCGAAGCAGTCAATATACAAAGATTAGTGTCAACAGTGCGCGTCTGTGAACCTACTTTTCGACTCTGAACAACACAAAGGAAACATTTGACAGTGGAGGAGCGCAACAGGGCCATTGGATTGCTGCAATCCAGGCTCAGACAGATGTTGCAGTAGCTCTTTATTATCTTAAAGTGTCTTACATGTCGCAGAACGACAGAAAAGTGGTCGTCCGAGAACAACCGCTGACTGGCAAGATCTGTATCTCACAATAAACTCGAATAATGTCCAGCAGCCACTTCCGAGAAGCTCTAAGAAGTGCAACCAATATCGTTGTAAGTGAACAAACGGTACCTAGCTCACTACATCAAGAATGTTTATGATCAAGAAGTTCAGTGCGTCGCATAGCACTGTCTGCGGCAATCCTACAAGAACATTTATTGTGACAGGAAACGTGGAAAAGCATCCTATTCTGAGATTCGATGAACGCAGAAATCTGCCTGTTTACCGAGACAACATCATCAGGGATACTGTGACAATTCTCCGTATTTTTCTCTTTGTTGTTGATAATGAACGCTATTGGAGTTTACGACGTTTACCTATACTCTCAAGGTCCCTGGACCTTATTCCCAATGAGCACGTCAGGAATGCACTGGAGAGGAGCTTGGACAAGCATCACCTAACCCTTACGATACTTTTAGAATATCTTTTTGCTTCATCTGTGAGCGTTACTACCGCAAAGCCTGCTGAATCACCTCATCTGCAGCATACTACGGTGGTTCCAAGCAGTTGTGAACAACAGAGGAAGTGTCACATCAAAACTGATTGATTTAGGTAAGCCTTGTGGGCTTCTAATTCTTTCTGAGTCAATGAGGTGTTCTCTCGTTTGAACGGTGAAAGCACAACGCTGTATTTTTGTCTGGCCATTTCATGCCTCGTTTGTGTTTTGTATCCTATGCTGACGACGATTAAACGTTTACGGTTTCTTTACTTGCTGTGATCTTCTTTTCCTATAATACCCCTTACTTTTTCCGAGCAGTTCTTTTGACATGTACGTATACGTCTTAATTTTGAAGTAAGCGGAATAAATGACTACCAAAGTTTTAAAATTCGTATTTGGGCATAATTGTACTGTGTAGTCAGATCAGGAGAATTTCAGTATCTTAAGTCAGATGATAGTACCTATTAAACGACTTATACAATTCTTGGTAAGAGAGAGTCCCTACGAAATTTAAAAATCGTAAAATTCCATATCACTCTCTGTTTTCCCTTTTCAAAACTGTTCAGAGCTAAATAATACCACTACAAAGATATCATGCGTTAGCTTTCATAAAGCAGTATGAAAGCTAACGCATGACATCTTACACTATGCGCGTGAAAGGCACAGCGCGGAATCTATATGCAGAGTAACAATACATATACCTTACATCGTCCACCCTTGAGTAACTTTAGCTGTTCAGGCTTGGTAGATAGAGCCTGATATCACTATGTATACCCATATCCATCCGCCAACTAGTAAATCTTGAGGAGTTCTTCTGAGTCTGCTGGCCACAGAACCTCACCCTACCAAAATCATACAGTCAAAGCTTACACATCATGTTCACGGCTGTAAGACTTCGAAGTGCCCAGTGGTAGATTCTCGCTTTTCGCTACCTGGCCAAATCAATAGAATAAATAGGCTAAAGGAAATGCAATATTTATTTGCTTAAGGGGAATAAAAGGAAATACAAAGAATGGTATCGTTGAGAAGTTTTTCCATCGAAACAAAGCACTGACTCATATTGAGCCCCATAAGAAGCTGCCACACATGCTCGCGTTTATTCGTCGCGAAAAATACGAGCCGCCTCTGTGGTCGAGTGGTCAGAAGCGCTAATTTGTGGCTAGTCGTCCAAGATATGCAGGGCCCGAGTCCTGGATGAGGCATGGGTAGTTCTTTTGTCTCTAATTTGGGATAGGTGGCTCCCCACCCTAGAACCAAAGGCCACAAATCAGGGATGGGACATTGCTTATAGCTCTAAGATCTGCTTGTAGTGGTCGCTAAACCCCGAAAAATATTAGAACGACCAGACAGTTCACAGCACCCGTACGAAGCAACATTCCATGTGCCAGCCAATGTAACCCGCAAAACATTCGAATATGGTGTTCTGAATCCCCACGTGCTGTACGCAAGCATGAGAGAAGCAGAGAAAAAAATCAACGTCTGGTGTGATGTCCTGCATAACTGAATAATCTGGCCTTCCTTTTTCATCGAAAAACAATGAGAGAGATTGTATATCTCGATGCATCGAAACAATTCGTTTTACCATAGCTTCAGGAACTGCAACGTGGCATCTTGTTCCAACAAGACGAGGTTCTCCTCACACTGATCTCTATGTATGAGCGCTCCTTGATAAAGAGTTCCCAAGTAGATGGATTCGCTGAGATGGGCCGATTTCTTGGACGCTTCGTTCTCCAGATTCTGGACGCTTCGTTCTTCAGACCCCTCTAGATTTTTTCTTTGGGGGATATGTGAAATATGTCCTGTACTCCACTCCAGTGAAGGATCCTCTGGAGCTCCGAATGAGAATCACCAATGCTATAGCCTTGATCACGTTTGATATTCTTGAATGCACTTGGAATGAACTGGAATGCCATTCAGATATCGTGCGCGTAACTAAAGGCGCTCACATAAAACCTGTTAAATCGAAAAAACAATCACCCATCTGTATATAGCCTGCAATAAAATACATGTATGTGCATTACTTTATGTTATTTTTCCTTTTGTGACATCCTTTTATGTACACCCCCGTATATCGCCGTCACTTCAGCTTGTTAGGCCAATGTGGCTGTCTCTTGAATGTCAACACCGAAGACAAATGACTAAAGGTGTGCGTAAGTGTGCTCAGGCATCTCACAGAATAATTTTGAGAATGGTGTGCAGCTCCAAAATTTAAACACGCTGAGTCATCAGTCCGTAACTTAGTATTACTACCTCAAAAAAGGGAAATCACTTCAAATCCCGAGTTCTTTCAATTTCGTTTGCAAATATCTTCAAATTCAAAAACTTCATGCAGACTAATTTTTTATGAAAATGCTGTTTCACGACGTACGATCTTCTTCATATATCACTGCACAAATGTGAGCTTCTCCATAAGTTTTTTCTTTACATATTTCCTTCCTTTCAAAGGAACTGGAAAAAAGATTAATATTTTCCCCACCAGCACATATAGTAAAATACACACACACAAAAAAAAAAATGTTTAATTTTGGCAGCAGAACTGCTCGGATTTTCAGCACTTCTGAAAAATTTTGGAAGTCACAATCATGCAATGCTCTCTGCTTCTGCGAGCATGCACACAGCAACGAAACCCCCCAAGAATCTTAATTCTTGCCATCCGACGATTTTATCGCACGCGTTTAAAGAGCTCCTTCCTGTGTCAGCTGTTCTCTCCCATCGAACAAATCTAAAACAGGGGAGATATTGTATCGTGAGACCTAACTAAAAATCCTTCGATAACTGAGCCCACAGTAAGTCAGTCTTCATACTGAGCAAGTTTGAATATGTAAATCATGAAGACTGCGCACCCTGAAATTCAAAGATGAGAGTTTTGACGTCAGTCATGCAGGAAAAAAAAAAAAAAAAAAAAAAGGAAGGGGAACTACAAGAACGACTTAAAATTAGAAAAAGAAAGTAGAAGAATTTACATCGCCACTTACGTTTACGACACTGGATGGCTATCGTAATAAAGCAATACGCATTTTTTTAGCACGTCTTTTGTAGAAAAAGATCGTGCTTATGTTATCGGTTTGTCCGCCCGTCTGTACCCACGATATCTCTGCAACTATTGGTCCGATTTGAAAAATTCTTTTGCGTTGGGAAGCTTGAAATATGCGAATGATGATCCTTTATTTCGTTTTTTACGATGTACAATTTCGCCGCTAGAAGGCGTAAACGCAGATGATGTTGAATTCAAAAATACGTTTTATACCACATATAATTGCTTCTAAACTTCCGATTTTTTTTTTATTGGAGGTTTTAACGACCACCGTGAGCCACTCAATGGGCTATAAGTAGTCGCCCGTCTCTAATTTAGGGTCACTGGTTCCAGGGAAGAGAGAGAGCCAGTGCCGTAAGACAAACACAACATCCATGCCTCACGGGATTCGAACCCGCACCCCTTTCTGACGAATGATCAGAGGCCATCTTAGACCACTGCGCCACCGGGGCGGCAAACTTCCGATTAAAAAAAAAATTCTTTTATCTTTCGATCCCATTTATGTCGAAGAGTATTTTAGATATAGTTACTTTTTCAAATTACGTATAGATTTTCCGCTAGGGGGCGTAAAAGTAAATTGCATTTTTCCCAATAACTCTTCTTGTAAAACTCCGATTTGAAAATTGTTTTCTTCAGCGGATACACCTCCTGATGGAAAATCTTTTGCATATAATTTCAAATTTTTGGTAAAGAATACTTTGGCCACCAGGGGGCGTAAGTGTTAATTTTTGCTTCTGATGTATTTGCCATAAAATCTGAGCTTCTAAAATATCGATTGAAAAAATTATTTCGATGACTGATGCCACTCACATCGATAAACCTTTTCGGAATATTTTCTTTTTAAAATATTTCACAGTTTCTCCGCCAGGGGGCGTAGATGTATATCTTACTTTTGTCAATATCTCTACTTCTAAGAGTCCGATTTGGAAAATTCCTTCTTTGTTGGATAGTGTTTTCAGTGTGACATGTTTTTCATATAATTTCAGAATTTTCAAGTAATTCATAGAGTTTCCGCTAGGGGACGAAGAGGTAAATTGCGCCCCCTCCTCCCCTACATCTCTGCTTTTAAATGTCTGATTTTAAAAAAAAATTCTGCACCGGATACAGCTCTTGATGGGAAATCGTTTGCACATAATTTTTAATTTTTGTAAAAATAATGGTTTGGCCACCAGGGAGCGTACATCTTAATTTCAGCTTCTATGTATTTGCAGCAAAAAATGAGCTTCTAAATTTTTAATTGAAAAAAAAAACGTCATTTGTAGACCGATACTACCCATGTCGACAAACCTTTAAGAAAAATTTTCTTCTTATGGTAATGCATGGTTTCTACGTCAGGGGGCGTAGATGTATATCTTATTTTTGCAAATATCTCTACTTCTAGGAGTCCGATTTGAAAAATTCCGCCTTTGTTGGATAGTATTTCCAGTGTGACATGATTTTCATATAATTTCAAAATTTTCAAGTAATTCATAGACTTTCCGCTAGGGGGCGTAAAGGTAAATTGCTTTCCCCCTATATCTCTGTTTCTAAATCTCCGATTTGAAAAATTCTTTCTGCACCGGATACAGCTCATCATGGGAAATCCTTTGCATATAATTTCTAATTTTTGTAAAAAATGATTTGGCCACCAGGTGGCGTAAGTCTTAATTTCCGCTTTTGATGGATTTGTAGCAAAATGTGAGCTTCTAAAATTTCGATTGAAAAAAAAGTCGTTTGTTGACCGATATTATTCATGTTCATGTCGACAAACCTTTTAGGAAAACTTTCTTCTTGAAATAATGCATGGTTTCTACGCCAGGGGGCGTAGACGTATATCTTAGTTTTTTCAATATCTCTACTTCAAAGAGTCCGATTTGAAAAATCCCTTCTTTGTTGGATGGTGTTTCCGATGCGAAATGTTTTTCCTAAAAATTGAAAATTTTCAAGTAAATCATAGACTTTCCGCTAGGGGGCCCAAAGGTAAATTGCGTTATTGCTGCTAGTAAAACTCCGATTTGAAAAATTCTTCCTGTATCGCACACAAGACCTGATGGAAAATATTTTTCACATAATTTCTAATGTTTGGTAAAGAATGGTTTGGCCACCAGGGAGCATAAGTATTAATATCTGCTTCTGATGTATTTGTAGTAAAATCTGGGATCCTGAAAACTCGACTAAATTTTTTTTTCTTGGACCTATACCGCTCATATGGAAAAACCTTTTGAGAACACTTTCTTCCTAAAATAATGCATGGTTTTCCCACCAGGGGACATAAAGTCACATCTTATTTTTGTCGATATCTGTTTCTAAGAGTCCGATTTGAAAAAATCTGTCTGTGTTGGAGAGCGTTTCCGGTGCGAAATGTTTCTCGTATAAATTCATATTTTACTTAACGCACATGTCTTCAACCAGAGAAGGTAATTTCACAATTCCGTCTACAGCAATATCTGAGGGATTAAAAACCCGATTGAAAAACGTCTTTCTTCCGTCAGATACTATTGTTTTCCATACCGGTTCCATTGAGTTTGAATAATTTTGATGAATTTAATTTGCGTCAGAACGGATCCAAAAGACGTTATTATTACACCCGAAAATTCGGTGTCATCTTTCTTGGTTTTTTTTTTGTTTTTTTTTTTTTTGGAATGACCCGCACGAACATAATTTATGGCCACTGGTTCAAGAGAAGGGACAAAGCCAGTGCCGCAGGACAAACACAACATCCATTGTCCTAACCCGGACCAGAACCCGGGTACAGCTGGTACGATTAGCTAGAAGCCACAGCCTCTGACCTCGTTCACTCCTCTCTGAGATGAAGTACAAAGACGATGGCCGCTTTCCCTTCTGATAAACATACCGACTGAGAGTTTATTTGTTCCACGGTTTCAAACAGCATCTCAGCTACTATTCAATCTTTTTACTCGTTTCCGAGTCGGTCTGTAGATTAAAGAACGATACACCGCTGCACGAAGTAATGGAAGTATCAATACGCCATTTTCTAGAATTTTCTAGGAGTGGGCGTGTGTGGGTGATTTCAGATTTTTATCCGTACGTGTCTAGCTCCAGGATGGTTGAGACGTCTATGAAATAAAAAATTCCCTAGTGTTGTTCGATGTCGTTACTGCGAAATAAACTAACGAGGAAGGAAGTGAGGAGGAAAACCGCAAGTGCGTCGATTACATCATGGATCGGATCCAATCTGTGCTGAAGCACAAAAGTAAGTAGGACTTTGAATATAATAGCAACATAACTGATATGAAACTTGTTTGCAGCTTATATGAGAAGACATCTTAAAGATCCCCCAAAATAACAAACTTAAACCAAAATTACAAATGCCATAATTTAATAATAGAAATACAGTATACGCATAGTGAAAGTCATTATACGTCGGAATCATTTCGAACACTTGCAAGAAGAAAACAAAGTATACATTTCTAATGACCTGTGTTTTTGAATTGCTCGTGCGTATTGATACTTCCATTAGTACGGATACGTATGATTTTCAGTTATCAGAAAAATAATTTAAACTGCGAGAGGTCAAGATGCAAGTAAAGTTTTAAAAAATCGTTGTTTGCAATCAGGGGCGGATTGGGTCGACGAAACCAGGCCAGGAATTTTAGTCTTGTGGCCCACTACAGAAACACACGTACCAACATGGGAACACTTCATATATTCCCTCATAAAAAATATTCTGTTAACCCCTGTATGAATGAGGACTGCTGAAATATGCATTGTAAAACTAATTCATTCATGAACAAACTTTGGCAGCAATTTAAGGGTGAAAGAATTTTTAAATTCCACTCATGATTGAATATAGCTTATCAAACTGTACTCAAAACGGGGTGTTTTACCGGATAATTACACTGGAGCAATTGAATTAAGACAGCTGACGTTATGCAAATGTGGCGCTGTGGGTGGCACTGTAAACGGAAACGACATGGCGTTTGCAGAGATCCGACAATATAAGGAATGATGCGACGGGAATCAGTAAAAGTCGGACGCAGTATGGGTGAGACGAAGGATCTAAGCGCATTTGATCGTGGGCAAATTGTCGGGGCCCGACGAATGGGTCACTCCATCTCGGAAGTTGTGCAGAAACTGGGGTTTTGACGAGCCATTGTTTCACGAGTGCACCGTGAGTACATTGAATCCGGTAAAACCATCCCTGCAAGGGCCAACAGCCGTGGACAACAGCGTGTGGATGAGCGGGGTCATCGTCGGCTAGCTCGCATTGTAACAGCGGATAGACGAGCCACAGTGCAAGAAATCACTCGGCAATTTAACGCTGGTGCACAGAAACGTGTAAGCAGCCACACCATCCAGAACCATCTCCTCGCTATGGGGTACAGAAGCCATCGTCCCACGAGGGTACCGCTGTTGACCGCACATCACAGGGTGCAAAGATTAGCATGGGCGCGGGAACATCGCCACTGGACCCTAGACATGTGGGAAAATGTTGCCTGGACTGATGAGTCGAGATTCACGTTGGTACATGCGGATGGCAGGATACGAGTACGGTGCAAACCACATGAATCTATGGATCCTTCTTGCCACCAAGGAACTCTTCATGCTGGTGGAGGCGGCATTCTGGTCTGGGGACTGTTTACGTGGACTGAAATGGGAACCCTGGTACGTTATAACGAAGTAAATTTCTCCGTCATTTTTGTTCACCACAGGATTCGAACCCGGATCCCCTCATTCCGGAATAAGTCACTCTACCAATTGAGCTACGCGGACGTTTTATTCTGATTCCTATCTGCCTTTATGTCGTGTGCGTTCTTCGGGCAGGTACGTCACATCTCCTGGTACGTTACATCATCTCCCCCTTATTTTATTTTTTTTTCTCGAAGTGCTGGAGGAGGGATTCTCTTATTTTTCCTATCTCGCGGTGTGGAAATAACATCACACCAGTGCGGGATTTTGAACGGTCGGGTCATCCGGATAGTTCGGGCGCCATTATAACGAAGTAAATTTCTCCGTCATTTTTATCCGCGCTAGGATTCGAACCCGGATCCCCTCATTCCGGAATAAGTCACTCTACCAATTGAGCTACGCGGACGTTTGTTCTGACTACTATCTGTCTTTATGTCGTGTGCGTCCTGCTGGCAGGTACGTCACATCTCCCGCCCCCCGAAAGAGGGCCGGGGGCATGGCCCACTGGTCAGCCGTGACCATGAATCGTTGCAGGCAGCCATCCACTGTAGAACGTGCACTTGGGAACTCCCAGTCAATCTAGTGTGTAGAATGCAACATCACACATTTTTATTTTTCGAAGCGCTGGAGAAGGGATTCTCTTATTTTTCCTATCTCGCGGTGTGGAAATAACATCACACCATTGCGAGATTTTGAACGGTCGGGTCATCCGGATAGTTCGGGCGCCATTATAACGAAGTAAATTTCTCCGTCATTTCTGTCCACGCCAGGATTCGAACCCGGATCCCCTCATTCCGGAATAAGTCACTCTACCAATTGAGCTACGCGGACGTTTATTCTGATTGCTATCTGGCTTTATGTCGTGTGCGTCCTGCTGGCAGGTACGTCACAACGTGTGGCATAGTCCCTCACAGGTCAACGTTACCAGGATATCCTGGACGACCATTTGCTCTCGTTTGCATTTGTGCGTGTCCAACATCCCACTGGGAACCTCATCCTGCAAGAAGACAATGCACCGTGCCATCGCTCCCGAATTGTATCCGAATGGTTGGATGAACACTCCACCGACGTGACCTCGCTTCCTTGGCCAGCTAAGTCACCTGACCACAATCTCATCAAGCACATCTGGGATGCCATCGAGAGAGATGTTCGAGGCTCTGACCCCCTCCATCAAATCTTCGTGAACTGTGGGAGCTTGTTCAGGAGTCGTGGATCCGTATGGCTTCCCAACGCTTCCGGTGTCTTGTCGAGTCCATGCCGAGACGAATCGCCGCCGTCATCAGGGCGAAAGGTGGGGCTACACGTTACTAGACAGGTATCTCTAATTCAATTGTTCTTCAGTGTCTATTTATTTGGTCACTGGTCGTCTACTGCACAATGGTATTCGTACCATCTCTTGGAACAGATGCCGTTTTTAAGTCTCCTACTATTTTGACTCATGAACTACAATTTTGATTCATGAACCAGTGTCGGTAAATCGCACTTTCATTTAAGATAAATGTGGGCGAAGACACGAATTTCGGAACATTTCTGCCGAAAAACCGCAATGTATGCTGTCTGTACGTAGTTAAGGGTATGGGGATGATGGACCATCATAATCGTTGCTAGTGCCTACTTAACGGTTACAAAAGGAGGGTAAGGACTAGAGATGAGTTCGGGCTCAATTTTAGGAGCCCGGGCCCGCCCAGGTCCAAAGGCTTAGAACCAGAGCTCGGCCCGCTTTCTTTGATTACATGTGTTTGCTGAGCCCGGGACGGATTCTTGGAAAATTTTGCTTATCAAGGCTTGCATTTATGCATTATACACTGACCAAAGATATGGCCCAAGCAAGGATTAGTTTAAAAATCATTAGTTTAAAAAGTTTAGTTCAGTTAATCAACTTCACAATATTAATATGTTTTTTAGAAATACTACGCATAATGCCAAATGTTCTAAAATGGGGATTTGAAAATAAATAAATAATCAACGTGTCCTTCGACCGTATCAGGGGAATCAGTAATTTTGGTAAAAGCTGAAGAAAAGAAAATCGTTTAGAAACCAAAAATTCCATTCGTTATTTCTTTTTGATTTCTAAATTTACTTTTATTCTGAATAAATTGCGTTACAAAACGTACAACGCCGTACACAAAGTTGCAAGTGTTTGACATTTTGACTCTAGAAAACTAATTTTGCAATATAGTTTACATATATGCTAATTGGTAAAGGTAGTTTAGAGTGATGTAGTGGAATATAAAAAAGCATGTAGGGAAATTTCCAAAATTAAAAAAAAAAAGAACGTAAAAGCATTCCAGACCAGATTATTCTGCATTTTGTAACATTAACAAAGTTTTGCGCTTAATAGTATAATAATCACAATGTTATGATATGTGTGTGCAGTTTCCAGATCAAGTTCATCATGAAGAGAGAGAGAGAGAGAGAGAGAGAGAGAGAGAGAATTGCATCTAATGCCTCAGCGCTTCAACTTGATCTTCTTCTCTCTAAAGCTCGAATTGTTGCACTAAAAACCAACGTCACCCCAAAAATCGCAGGAGTGAGGAAATTTTTAAAAATAAATAACAATACTTCTAACTGCACAATTCTGGAAATTAATACATCATTTTAAAGAAAAGATTCTTGATTTTTAATAAAATACAAAAAATGGGAATGTGATTTTTTTCCAGTGTTTCGATACCAGACCTCCTTAAACTAATCCTTGATTGGGCCATAGCTTTGGACAATGCATAATGCAAGTCTTGCTAAGCAAAATTTGTCTTGCAATGGCAACTAGCTTAGGAAATTGAAAATCCTTCCACCATAGTAACAAATCCACAATGAAATGCAACACGTGTAATTCAACCGGTCTCGGAATTACACGTGTTGAATTAATTACAGTAATGAAATTCAAGACGTGTAATTCCCCAAGTAGCACACTGACATTGGCCAACGGTTGGCCCAATGATATTTTTGCATCGGCAACGTTGGGCGAAGGTTGCGTTATTTATCGAAGATTGTCTAACGGTTTTTCCAACCACACATGACCAACGATTTATCAACAAATGACCACTTAACGGTTTTCCGATGGTTGTCCAACAACACATAACCAACCATGGTTGTCCAAGAACATATGATCACATTGAAAAACTGTTTGCAATAGTTTTCCAATGTGGGTCCAACCGTTGAACCAACACATATCCAATTGTTGGCCGCCGAGTCGCCTCGTCGCTGGGCCGACCGTTGAAAGCCCACGGTTGGTCCAACATAATATTGCTACCTGGGTCCGAGCCCGGGCCCGGGTTTTTCGGTAGTTAATGAATTCTGAGCCTGTCCGAGCCCGGGCCCGGGTTTTTCGGTAGTTAATGAATTCTGAGCCCGTCCGAGCCCGGGCCCGAGCTCATCTCTAGTAAGGACTACCAACGACCATTGGGCTCTAAAGCGTAGGTCGATGGTCTGCCAACGACTATCGACCTACGCTTTACCGCAGTTAGCTTAATTTATTTATAACAGCGTACTTGGTCCGGCGACAAATTTTTCGTTAAAGTACAGAGATTTTTCCCGGGACATTTTAGAGCAAACGCCCAGAATATCCACCAATGAGCCATTACATTATGACCACCTACCTAATAAGCTGTAGGGCCGCATTTAGCCCGCAAAACAGCGGCCACTCGGCGAGGCATCGATTCGATGCCTCGCCGAGTATCCTGGGGTATCCTGGAGTATCTTCTGGTACCGTAATGAAGTGTTCCCATGTTCCTCGAACCATTCGTTGACGATTCTGGCAGGGCAGTGTGGCATGGTGCATTTTCCTGTTGGTAATGGCCATCACCAGCAGGGAGGACAGTTGCCATGAATGGGTGAACTTGGTCCGCAAAGAGGTTCAGATACCTATCAGCTGTCAGGGATTGGGGTAATGGGGCCTGAGGTGTCCCAAGAAAACATCGCCCACAGCATAGCACCGACGCCGCCGGCCTGTTTCCGCCCAACAGTGAATCCAGGTGCCATAGTCTCCGCACTCGGCCGTCTACGTGATGCACCAGGAATCTTGATTTGTCATACCAGGCCACTTTCTTCCAATCATCCACGGTCTAATCTCGATGATCTTGGGCTCATTTCATGCGTTATTGGCGATGATGTGCAGTGAGCATGGGAACCCGCTGGGTCTTCGGTTACGCAGGCCCATGCGCAGAATGCTGCGATGAACTGTGTGCTGTGACACATTGCCCTGATCACCACTCTTGTAGCTGCGGGTGATTTGTCGCACTGTGGCGCTGCGGTCGCTGTGAACAATGCGCGACAGTCTCCGCTCCCGTCTGGCATCAATTAGTTGCGGGCGACACACGACTGGACGACGGTTCGTCGTTTGGCCATCTGTGCTACACTTTTGATACGTATTCACTACAGCGGCACGTGAACAACCAACCTACAAGCCGCGCCGTTTCCGTGATTGTAGTATTAAGGAGCCATGCCATCACAATTTGTCCTTTGTCAAACTCCTGTAAATCGACATCTTTTCCGATTCTGACTCCGTACACTCTACTAACTGAAAGCCGGTCCTTGGACTGTGTATATACTGCTCTGTGAACTTCACCTGCGCCACCGTTCGGTCTCCAGGCGCGCTCATTTTCTAGTCTGGGGGTGTTCATAATATAATAGCTCATCGGTGTATAAAGGTAGAAAGAAACGCCAATTTTTCTTAAGACAATAACGTTTTAGACAGATAATATCAAGCTGAAATGAAATTAACGATTCTTATTCATAAGTACAAAAGCAATTATTCGTTCTTTCCAAACAATCCAGACAAAGAAGATACGAGAAATACTGGGCCGTTTCTCCAGTGGTCTACCGGGAAATATCCTGGTGTCCCGGAGGGCCAATCAGCCCTTGTTTGCAATCAACGATCTGTTTTGTCTCGGTAAGTGGGAGAGATAAAATTTACAAAATATTTGTCTGCTTTATGGAAACACACACAAGAAAAAAATGCTTGCTTGATAAATCTGCTGTTTGGCGAGACAAAACAGTATATTTGGCAACCAAGGCGAAAGGAGTGACGCGAGACCCTGCTTATGATCATATCTTCTCAGAGGGTAAAGTAATACAAAAAATACCTGTTATTTAGTTTGTCAGTTTTACAGTTGCAGTAAAATCTTATGAATTCTGACTGCCTGATAACTTAATTCGTACCCATATTATCCCGAACTGAAAAAAGTGTCGTTTTGAAGTGCACCCACCGATCCACGCACACACACAATTGTGATAGCTATCACTAGGGAACGACACTGACCAATATTAAACATCACAACCTAAAAAGAGCTGTTTTTCAACTGGACTGCAAATTGGAATGCTGGAAAGCCAAATGAAACAATAAAACCACGGAAGAAGGTATGAAAGACGACGACGACGACGTTCTGATTAATTTAGACAGAATCAAGAGTGCGTTAAAATCTATTACACAACAGTGGGAAAAAAGGATATTAATTTGGAGGATGTCAAAAAGGATGTCAAATGGATGTCATATTGCGACAAAAGAAAAAATAACAACGGGGTTCAAAGAAGAAATTATTCTGTGGATGAAACGGAAGGTGAAGAGGAAGAAATTAAGACGGAAAAGTTAAAATGCAAGAAGCAAAAAACTGTTTCGAGTCTGTTATTAAATTAGCGAATTCTGTTGAAAAATTTGAAAGATGTTTCCACTCTAACGAAGAACGTCCAGAAACGTCAATTTAATAAAGTTTTTGCTCAAAGGAAGTTTCGAGTTTCTTGAAAAGAGATAACACTGCCTAGCAGTATTTACATCTGATTAAATTTGTACTTATTAACATTAAACATAAATTGGAATCTACTACTTGCAAAATCGCACTTTTTATTTTCAAATGAATTTCTTGTGTTAAAGTTTGTTTTTATACCACTGAATAATGTATATAGTTTCAAACAGACACAATAAAGAAATGAGGCAGTTCTTCGTAATAGGAAATCAAGTATGATATATGCATAACATTCATCTGAGAAAATGTAATACAAATGAACGTGTGCCAGTGTTAATACAAACCAAATTAAACTTATTGTGCACTTTGTTATGTGTAAAATCTGTCTTATCATATTGGAATAAATATCTTTATGAACTGTTTTGCAACATATGCGAACAAATAGCATCGAAGTTAACATACACTATATTTTCAAAAGTACTCGGATAATACCAAATATTTGCATAAGTGCAAAGAACGGTTGCGCAGTCAGTGGGGAGGTATGTACACTGAAGTGCCAGAAAAACTGGTACAGACGAGCTTATGCAAAATACATAGCAACGTCACCTATTCGCGTATTCGGTTGCGTCCGCCAGTGCGTATACACTGCGTGGCCACTTTATTATGACCACCTGTGAGTTTTAAGCAAATGTGCTATAGCTGCACGCTGTTACCGCCACAGGGCGAGGCTAGTATAAAAAGGGAAAGCTTAGTGCTTGCGACAGTAGTAGAAGTGATTTTTGGGTGACGAGATGGGTAAAGAATGCGATTTGACGGACTTTCAACGTGGGATGATTGTAGGACCTCGGAGCCATGGAGCGAGTATCACCGAAACCGCCGCATTCGTGAAACGTTCCAGAGCAGCTGTTGTTAAAGTGTTTAAAGACTGGACTGTCAGCCAAAAAAACTGTGTCTCTACGTGCAACGTGTGGTCGTCATCGACTAGTGACTGCTCGGGCGGAACGGAGAGTGTCCATACTGGTAACAGACAACAGAAGGGCAACAGTGCAGCAAATTACAGACCATCTTAATCAAGGATTCCCTGAAATGATCTCTGCGTGCACTGTTCGCCGTAAACTGCATCGGATGGGATATGGCAGCCAAAGGCTTGTTCGAACACCTTTGCTGTCTGCAGTTAGCAAAAGAAAACGTTTCCAGTTCGCACAGGAGCACAAGGATTGGACAGTCGATAATTGGAAACAAATTATGGGGTCCGATGAATCCCGTTTTCAGTTGCACCATGCGGATGGCCGAGTGAGAATTTGGCGGAAACAGCACGAAAGCATGGACCCCAAATGCATTGCTACAACCCTTCAAGCTGGTAGAAGCAATGTTATGGTTTGGGAAATGTTTTCCTGGCATGCTTTGGGCCCTTTAATTCGTGTTGATCAACGTCTGACTGGCACATCATATCTAAACATCGTTGCGGGCAAAGTGCATCCTGTCATGTGGATGGTTTATCCCAATGGCGATGGCTACTTTCAACAAGATAATGTGTCCTGCCACAGTGCTCGTATTGTACAGGATTGGTTTCAGGAACATGCCGGTGAGTTTACTTTGCTTAGGTGGCCCCCACAATCTCCAGATCCGAACTCCATTGAGAATTTGTGGGATGAAGTTGAACGAGCCATCGGACAGCTGGATCCACAACCCTAAAATCGAACACTCCTGGAAAGTGCTATTCATCAAGCATGGTCTCAGATTCCACAAACTACTTATCAACGTCTCGTGAAGTCCATGCCACGAAAAATCGACGCAGCATTAAAGGCAAAAGATGGCTCAACGAAGTGCTGAGGGTGTGGTCATAATAAAGTGGCCACTCAGTGTATAAAGCGATAGACATCCTTGCTAGCTGTCAGAGCTGTTTTTGGCATGATAATGACAAGTAATAACGATTTAAGCAATTTTCAACGCGGTGTCATAGTTGGCGCTCGTACGATAGGCAATAGTATTTCGGAGGTAGAAACGAAGTTCGGATTTTCACGGACGACCATTGCAAGGGTGTACCGTGACTACAAGAATTCCGGCAAAACCTCCAACCTACGATACCAGTGTGGCCGTAAAAAGACATTGGGTGAACATGACCATCGTCGGCTGTCAAGAATCGTTTCACGCGATAGGCGTGCAACACTCTCGCAGGTATCGTCGGAATTCAATGCTGGAGCCTCAACAAGCATCAGCGTCCGGACTGTACAACGTACCCTGCACGATATGGGCTTTGGGAGCCGACGCCCAACTCGAGTCCCCCTTAATGAGTGCACGACACAGAGCTGTGCGCCTCGCTTGGGCATGGCAACACCGCCACTAGACACTTCATGAATGGTAACCTGGTCTGATGAGTCGCGTTTCCAACTGTATCGGGCAGATGGAAAGATTCGTGTGTTGGGCAAACCCCATGAAGCCATGGATCCAGCCTGTCAACAGGGAACTGTACCGGCTAGTATGTAGTCCGTAATGGCATGGGGTGTATTTAGCTGGACTTAACTGGGACCACTGGTACGTCTACAAACGTCTGTGACCAGCCAACGCTATGTGCACATAATTTCTGACGAGGTACACCCGTTCATGTCCTGCATTCATGCTGATGGGTTTGGCCTGTTCCAACAGGGCAACACAAGTGTCGGGACGCCACATTATGGTCAGAGGAGCATTCATCTGAATTTGAGGAGTTACCATTCCCACCCAAGTCCCCCAGATCTGAACGTGATAGAACACATTTGGGAATGCGCTATCGAACACAGGAATCCAAGACCTCGGAATACACCCGAATTGTGAAACGCTCTGCAGGAAATATGGTGTGCATTGCCTACAGCATATTTCCAGAAGCTAGTGGAGTCCATGCTCCGTCGTATTTCTGCAGTCCTGTGGTCCCGTGGGGGACCTACCAAGTATTAGACTGGTGTACCAGTTTTTCTGGCACTTGAGTGTATATAAAGCTGAGATGTTCTGTGCCGTTTTCAGTAACTTTGAAACGGATATACCGTGTGGACGTGAACTTCCCGAGTTCCAGCGTGGGCTGCTCATCGAAGAGATGAGCAGCCCACGCTGGAACTGAGCAACTACAGCAAAAAAAAAAAAAAAAAAAAACGTTCAGGAAGGCCGCACAAACAGACGGAACGTGACATAAGAGCCATGATGAGAAATGTTAAGAAATCTCGTTCTTCCTCTACCGCTTCCATTGCTGCTGAAGTAGGAAATGCTTGATGGCTCGGTTAGTACCGTAACTATCTGCAGAGAGTTGAACAGTGTGGGTTATTATGGTAGAGTAGCGGCACAGAAGCCACACATCACTACCGTGAATGCGAAGCGCTGTTTTGAATGGTATGTCTCCTGCCACTCCTGTACTGTGGGCGACTGAAAAGCTGTTCTTTGGAGTGATGAGTCACGCTTTTCCCTTTTCCCTCTTCTAATCTGATGGGTGTGTTTAGATTTGGCCGCAGCCCGGCGAACATTATTCGTTGGACTGTGTTCTTCCAACTGTTAAGTTGATAGAAGGCTCCATCATGGTATGGAGTTTGTTTTTCGTGGATGGGACTCGTCCCGTTGGTTATTGTACCACAAACCATGAACTCTGAAGAGTACCTCGACGTTCTGGGTAATTCTGCCCTACCAACAATGTGGCAGTATTATGGAAATGTCAGTTGTCGTTTCCAATACGATCGAGCTCTCTGCCACATTGCACGGCATGTGCAGGGACTAGTTTCTTGAAAATGAGGTGGAACTGTTCAAAAAAATCTGGCCTGCTCAGAGTCCTGACCTTAATTCCCTAGAACGCCTCTGGGTTGAACTGGAGCGACGGATACGAAATCGACCGCAATGACCGTCTTCGCTCTCTACTCTGGCAACAGCTTTGCAGGACGAATGGCGAGCCATTCTTGTTGAGACCTACTGGAAATTGATTGATAGTATGACTTGACGTGTTGCTGCTGTCATACAAGCAACAGGTGGGCCGACTAACAACTAATTGCGATAATAAAGCCACTTGTCCCAAAACATTGTTGTATCCGAATACGTTTGATAATATAGTGCATGTCACTGGCGCATGGAGCTGTAGCTAGGAGATTAGAACACAAAAATGAACAATAAGTATTATAGATCATTTCAGAATGCCCGCCCTTAACCCGCTGCACCAAAAACAGTTGAACTGGATTAAAACAGTTGAAACCCGTTCCATAAAGCAGTTCTGCGTACGTAGCTTTTTCTGAACATATACTGTTTGTACAATCTACCGTTTCATAATGCAGAATTATCTTCTGCAATTCAAGAAACAGTTTCTTCGCGGTATCAAATCAGGTATGATATATTCTTCGAAATCAGGAAAGATAATTTCCCCTTCTTTCTCTCTCTCTCTCTCTCTCTTTCTCTCTCTCTCTCTCTCTCTCTCTCTCTCTCTCTCTCTCTCTGGTGAGGCTTTTCTGTATTTTTAACCTTCATTAACTATTTTTAGCAGAATCAAAAGTATTTTTATCAAGAAATCATCGAATTTTTCCGTCCGGTTCGGACGACTAAATTAATGGTGTGGAGAATGCGAATGTATTTTGACAAAAAAGACCTCAGCATGGAAATGAACGTATTTATTTTTCACAGTCTTCCTTTTATTGATGTTCCGTCCTTCGAATCTTTAAGGGAAGAAAAACTGCATCTCAGTGTCCTCAGGAATTTTGCGCACTTTCATTTTTGAAGAATTCAAATAAAAGACTAACGTCGGACTCAAACGGATGACCAGAATCAGTAAATAATGCACCGTTTTGATGATGCAAGCGTACACTGGATTTGCGTTTAATTTATGCTGTCCAGAATTAGAAAAATGATATTTCTCTGAAATTTGACATTCGGGGGAAAATGATATTTCACCGAACGCATCTGAATTTTGTCAGCGAGAAGTTTTATTCCTCGAAGTGTGCGTGTCATGCAATGACGTACATGTTTTTTACAAAGACGCTCTTCCTTCCGCATTGTTCTGCATCCAACGCGAAGCGACAGCTTCTGAAGGTTTCGCGATGAAATAAATGCACTCAAGCTGCTCCGTTTTGGACAAAGGAACATATTTTACCAGGAATACATGCCTACTGAGATTAACTCTTTTGTGCTGCTAACAATGCATAAGCAAATAGCGCTTGTTCGACGTGAATTTTAATGTCGTCATCTTTACACCTTGGGAGCTTTTTTTTTTCATATTTCATCCACTGGTTCTCGTAGATGTTGCAACCCAAATCTAATAAAAACCGATGCCTCACTCTCCTTGTTTAGGCAATGTTGGATTACGAAAATAAGGGGAATTTTTATCCTGAACAACACTGGGATTCACTGAAACAAAAAAAAAAAGTCTCGTGTTGAGACGCCTTTACTCTCACCAAACTAACATGCTATAAACTAGTCTCAAAGAAATTAATTGCTATTTATTCTGAAGGAATTATTCTCAATTTTTTCATTGCATAGCATTTAACTTTACTATGGAGAATTGATATTTGTAAAAAATGGCAAAATTTGCTTGATAATAAGCAAGGTGAAAATTCGCCCGGTAGTATAGCAGATTGCTCGCAAAATGTGTAAATTTGCTAGTGGCAAACAACAAAAACATTAGCTAACACTGCAAGTTCATTTTTCAAAAGCACAACTTTACTTATTGTGAGTGTTTCAATATTTTTTTAAGAAAAAATTTTCATACCTTATTTCAAAAAAATCACCGGACATCATTCTCATTTTTAAGAAAATATAAGTCAGGGTTATCCGTCAAATCTACATGGATTCCATCCAAAAGCCAAGTACGAAACAATAAATCGACTCGTAAGTTCTGTAACTAAGTACGAAACAGTAAACTACTCGTAAAATTCTTCACCAATTTATTTCAAAAGGTGCAGCAAGATACAGTTATTCATTAGGTACCATACAGACGAAAATGAGGCAAATGATGTACACTAATGCCACAAAAAACGGTCCCAAAATGATGATTCAAACAAAGGGTGAGTGTTCGGAATAAAAATGGCGGACAATATGGGATATGACCCCCTCTGACATGTATGCACGCTTTGCACCGACGATTCAGGCTCTCAATCAAATGTTCCAGTGCGGTGGAGGCAAATAATTGTCACTCACTTATGGTCCTCCAAATTACACCCCTGTACAAGAGCGGTACATAGTTCCTGGAGGGGTTGGTAGATGGTTGGCGGGAAGCTAAATCTCTCCCGAAGGCATCCTAGAGATGTTCTATCAGATTAACGTCGAGGAAGGCCGCCGGGCACGCTATCTGTTTAATAAATTGGTCCAGCAGATAGTCGTCCTCCAGTCGCGCTATATACGAGCGGGCGTTGTCGTCCGTTACGGGAAATCCGGACCACCCGCATAAGGCCGTCCATTAGGAGGACAACCCGCATAAGGTCTGATATGGGGATGAAGGACTTCACCCTATACCTTAGCGTCTTCCCGGTGACGTGTGAGAACACAATGTGTCGATGCATCCACCCAATTAAAAGTCAGCACACACAGCCACGCTGAAAGCATTGCGCACGGCGGTGGTCCCAGACTGGTACCTGATTCCAAGCTCTCTCCTCACTAATATTTTTCTACTATCTGATACATCCAGGAAAAATTTCGATTTATCCCTAAACAGAATTTTGCTTTGTTATTTTCTGGTCCAGTTGACATGATCACTACAAACGGGCACACCTGTGCTTTGTGTGCAACGGCACACAAACGGTTTGCCTTCGTGCACAGAAGACACGCAAGTGTAGCCTTAGCCTCATTATAAGTTAGTTGTCGATACCGATTTATATGGATGCAATAATGTCCCACCGCGCAGCTTGTGCTGTTGCTCACCGATGACGTCTCGTCAGTAAACCAAGATAACGGTCCTCCACAGGATTTGTACCCTAGGACGTCCCGTAATAGGAACTTTCAAACTGTGTTCACAACCGTGACATTACGAAATGGTGCACACCGAAAAAATGAACCACCCCAGTGATGGATTGTTCAGCTTCTAGTCACCCAACGACTCGCTATCGTTGTGCATTATCCAGATGTCCCCCCTCACCCCGGACATGACGAGAAAAACGGCTATTTCAGAATTCCACTGCAACGCTTCCATTTGTACTGATAGTCACCGGTAGAAAACACTCCTTTTATCCGGCTATCTGATTTGCATATTCCACACTGTACAAATCTCTATTCAAAAAGTATTTTGATATTTGCATGCCCTACTACAACACCACACAAAGTCTGGTGCATAGATATCCACTGGTGCATTCCCTGTCTCCAGATTTGAATTTTGTGCTTAATATTTGGAAAGGGGTGTGTTTTATGCACTCATGGGTCAGATCATTATGATCTTCCTTGTCTCCATGAGTGGAAGCATCCCACAGCACGTAAGTGACGTCACCGACCGGCTCAAAATACATATCGTCGGCACGGGTATGGGGCATGTAAGTTCTCCCTATGATGTCCGTAAAATGGTAAAAGAGGAGGAAGTGTCGGGGTTTGAATAAGGAATCATTATTTGCTCGAGGGAGGCTGGGTCCAGCATCTCAAAAACCGTGGCCATTGTCGACTGTTCGAGAGCCGCCGTACTGAAGGTATGGCACATGTCCACGATGAGAGGATGTCTGTCAAAAGAAAGACACACATTCATAATTTCGCTCCCATGAGTTCGGAAGGGTGATACCACGACGGTCCAGGTGGACGCTGATTAGCGCGTGCTGTCTTGGACAACAGACGGCTAATGAGCCCTCCGTTAACAGCAGACTACAACCAAAGCACCCAGAGAAAAGTTTCGGCTCACACATCCCAGCGGATGAGCTTGTGGATGGCCCTCAGGAGTCCTTGTGCTCTTGTTGACCGACTGACATCGACCATTCCGCCAGAAGCGGGCACGCGAGCGTCGTAGCTGGACATCGAACAACTGCAAATGAGTCTCCTGGTTGAGTCCGGGTTGCAGTCCCAATATGCCGATGGACGGGCCCGTATTCGACACTACGCGGGTGACCAGCTGCAAGCAGATTATGCACTTGAAAAAGAAGCAGGTCGGCGGCGGCAGTATCATGGTATGGAGATGGTTCTCATGGACATCACTGCGTCCCCTCCTCTTCTATAACCGACAGATGCTATCTAGGCATTGTTTCGGACCAAGTGTTCCCCTGCATAGTGAGAGTGTATCAGGATGACACAGGAGTCTCTTAGCAAGACGAGCCCTGGTGTCATAAAGCTCGCATTGAACTATTCTAGGATCATGTCCAAGCATTTCGTGTGATCCATAGCCACCAAGTCTCCCCACTTAAATCTAATTGAGAATTTGTGGGATGTAATGGAACGCAGTTTTCGCCGCTTCATGCCAGTGCCTCGCTCTGTCGCTGAACTCCAAGGACGTCATTCTGTTGAGGTTTTTAGAGAATGTCTGAGGACACCTCTCGTAGTCCAATAGTCGATGCCAAGACGGGTGCAAGTGGTTACGACCGTGAAAGGCAGTCGAACACGCCATAAGGTTGGTGGTCATAGTGGTGTACCTCATGAGTGTAACTCTTCCATTAGCACTGCATGAACAAATTGCAGGGCGAAGTGTGTTCTACAGGGCAATCTGTGAGAAACAGGCATCTGAAATTGCATTGGAAAAAGTTTTAGGTGTGTTATGAGCCCCGTTGGGTTCTCCTGTTAAATACGTCTCTGTTAGAACGCATGCTTTCTTTCACTTCTTATTGATTATTTCGTCTTTTCGTTTCAGTAGAATAGAGAAGCAAAACAGTCCTCATCTCTAACAGTTTATGGCTCAAAAAGGTAAGTGAAAGGCGGAAACCAATGGCGGATCCAGGATTGTTTACAGAGAACCAGATTTCTGTTTATGTGTATACATGACACAGTTTTTAAATTAAAAATGGCCGTCATTTCCGAACAAATTCTTGGAAATACATATAAATAACAATATACGCTGCAATTTCAGTTTATTAGATGAACTTTACTTCGTCACATAAACGACATACTCCAACACGTAAAACGTCATGTAAGCGCGGTACAAATCAGGCAGACTAGCACGTCGAACATCAGTTAGCGTTCGATTGAGAGACGGAATAGGAAAACGAGTTATCTGAGCTACTTTGACGGCGGGTCGATAGTTGGAACGAAAAGTGCCGGTTCAAGCATCTTCAAAACGACCATCTCTTGGGCTTTTCCGTAAAACCATAGCAAAGGTTCTTTTTTCTGTTGTTTAGGGGTTTAACGATCACCACGAACAGCTGTTTGGGCTATAATCAGTCAACCGTCTCTAATTGTTTAGGGATTCAGGGGAAGGATGAGAGCCGTAAGACAAGAACAGCACTCATACCTTATCGGGACTCGAACCTGGGCCCATCTCAAACGGATGATCCAAAACCAGCGACTTAGGCCACTTAGCCAACGAGAGTGGCTTAGTAGCAAGGGTTTACCGTGAAGAGTGCGTCACGCAAAAAACTGCCAGCAATCGGCGATCTTATCGACGAAAATAGATGGCGGATCAGAGGGGTCAAAGGAGACTGGTGACGTCGTCGTCGGCTGTTGTAAGACATTCGGGACATTGTCCAATGCATGGTGTGTTCGGAGATTTTTCTTTTTCCTGAAGAACTTTTATTGATAAAACTACAAGAGATACATGGACTTATATACACATGGTTTAGAGATGGAGATGATGAGTACAATCCATAATAAAGATACAAACGAAGTATCGAAATTCATAATTTGATGACAATCCAATAGTGATAGACCATTCGTGAACAATTCGTTCTCAACGAATGACTCTTCATCGTGAGTGGTGAATGGTTTGCTTCCCCCACCCCGCGGTGTTGTGTGTGTGTATGTGTGTAAATGATCATTCAATCCTTCATTACTACGACACATACTGAAGTGGCACAGCAGTTTCAACTTTATTCCACTCCCATTAGTTCGGAAACGAATTCCCAGAAAAAAAAAAAAAAAACGAGGATTAAGAGTCAACCGTTATGTGAGTGTGCAATCAGCAGTCGGCTAAAAAATAATGGTGAAACTTCATAATGAGAATGATACATGAATGCCATTCATTTGAATGATGTGACCAAATCGTTCGCCGCAATCCGGTTCGTGGCAAATCATTTATCGTTAATGGAGAAGAGCTTGCACTTTTTGGGGCAGTTTGGCAAAAGGAACTGTGCCCTTGAAAGCGCTTTAATCGTACACATGGAGTGCCTGTAACTAATATTGGGTGTGTGCATAAGCTCTACCCGTTTTTGTAGGCTACAAAGAAAGGAGAACACATCAAATAACATACTTAGGATTTTACATAATTGCCATCACTCTGTATGTAGGACCTCTTGCCATCTGTCTATGAGTAGGTTAATCCCACGCCGGAAAAACTTCTGTGTTTTAGAGTAAAAAAAGTCACATAATGCCGTTTTCAAATCGTCCACATCATCGAAGATTTGGAGAGCGAAGGCGTTCTGTAATGATCGAAAAAGGTGGTAGTCCGTAGATGCCAGGTCAGGGGAATACACCGGGTGAGGTAACACTTCCCAACCAAAGTCCAGTAATTTTTACCGAGTGATTAAAGCAGCATAAGGTCTGGCGTTATCATGATGAAGGATCACGCCTTTGCGATTGACAAGTGCTGGTCGCTTCGATGTCAGGTGTTCTCGCAATCTGTCCAACTGTTGGCAGTAGAGGTCAGCATTTATCGTTTGGTTAGGTGCCAAAACCTCCGAGTGGATTATTCCCTGGACCTCCCACCAAACACTCAACAAAACCTTTTTGGGATGTAGTACTCCTTTTGAGATCGATGAATCAGGCTCTGCAGCTTGGCACACAGTTCGTCGACGCTTTACATTACGGTACAGTACGCATTTCTCATCACCCGTTGCAATTCGTCCCCAGAACGGTTCATTTCTGTGACGAGAAAGCAAAGAAACACAGGTACGGATTCTCTCCTCTCAATGCTTTGCAGAAAGCTGGTGCGGAACCCAGTTGCCGAACTTGGTGATGAACCCACGCGCATGCATCCGTCTTTTGAGTGTTGTTCTGTGTACCGACAACGTTTCCTCTAATTCCTGCACGGTTGGATATGGGTCATTTGTTATGGCTTGGTCCACATCCTCGTCAGAAACCACGGATGGACGTCCCGGACGTGGTTGATCTTTACTGCTTCTGTCTGCGTCCCAAAATTTCTGAAAGCGATATGTGCTATCAGCAACTGCATCTTCCCGATACACTTGACAGATGTTGCGGTAAGCCGCGGCTGCAGTACTGCCTTTATCGAACTCGTATAGTAAACAATGTCTAATGTGCTCCTTGTCGCATGCCATGTTACACCGTCCGTGATTTCCGTTACGAATGACTTCCTTGGACAAACCTAATGCCCCTATGTGCTCTACTGCTCTACGCTTTATTGGCAGAAAATTCCGCATCGCAGCGTCATCTGTGGCGTAACTACTCCGATCGCAATTTGCATCTACACTGACGGAAAAAAATCCCAACACCAAGAAGGAGTTGTGTTAGATAAACGACAGTTGGTAGGCGGTGAGAGTACATCTGTAAGATGACGTCTATGCAAATTTCGCGCTCGGCGCATACGTGTGGCGCTAGTAGCGTCCCTCGGAGCATGCACAGCAGGTTTGCTGTAAATACGCGCTGTAACGTTCGTAAGCGTTAGTTATCGTTGAGATTCGACGTAGGGTGTTGATGTTAGTCAAGAATGCCTTTAAGAAGACGAAGAAGCCGTTATCAACAGCTCACGGAGTTTGAACGAGGTCGTGTAATAGGGCTACGAGAAGGTGGATTTTCTTTCCGCAATATTGCAGAACGACTTGGCAGGAATGTAGCCACTGTGCATGATTGTTGGCAGCGGTGATCAAGGGAAGGTACTGCCTCAAGAAGACCGGGTTCCGGCCGGCCACGTGGCACTACTGAGAGGGAAGACTGCCGTGTACGGCGTATGGCCGTGGCGCATCGTACCGCGTCTGCGGCAGCAATTCGAGCTGCAGTTGCCACCACAGTGACACAACGAACTGTTACAAATCGGTTACTTGAAGGACAGCTCCGAGCCAGACGCCTTATAGCGTGCATTCCACTTACTCCAAACCACTGCCGTTTGCGACGTCAGTGATGTCAAGCTAGAGCTCATTGGAGGACGGAGTGGAGATCTGTTGTGTTTTCTGATGAAAGCCGGTTCTGCCTGGGTGCCAGTGATGGCCGTGTGCTGGTTAGAAGGAGGCCAGGTGAGCGCCTGCAACCAACCTGTCTGCGGCCGAGACACACTGGACCTACACCTGGAGTTATGGTCTGGGGAGCAATTTCCTATGACAGCAGGAGCACTCTCATGGTTATCCCACGCACCCTGACGGCACAGTTGTACGTCGGTCTGGTGATTCAAGCTGTTGTGCTGCCATTCATGAACAGCATTCCAGGGGTGTTTACCAACAGGATAACGCTCGCCCGCATACCGCTGTTGTAACCCAACATGCTCTACAGAGTGTCGACATGTTGCCGCGACCTGCTAGATCACCAGATCTTTCACCAATCGAGCACGTATGGGACATCATTGGACGACAACTCCAGCGTCACCCCCAACCAGCATTAACCGTCCCTGTATTGACCGACCAAGTTCAACAGGCATGGAACTAAATCCCACAAACTGACATCCAGCACCTGTACGACACAATGCATGAACGTTTGCGTGCTTGCATTCAAAATTCTGGCGGTTACACTGGTTATTAATGTACCAGCATTTCACATTTAAAACGGCTCTTCTCGCGCTTACATTAAGCTGTGATCTTGGAACCTTAATCGATTAAATATGTTACCAATACAAATGTATTGCCGCCATTTCATTCCTTTACAACTATTTTTTCGTGGTGTTGGGATTTTTTTTTCCGTCAGTGTATTACAAAAACGAGTAGAACTTTTGCACACACCCAATAATTTACTCAGTGAGCGTAACCTGGTCATTCGCTTGAATGATCATTCAGAATGTAACCTGGTCATTCGCTTGAATGATCAATTTGAACGCGGTGACTTGCTTCAGTAATGAATGAAATCCCAAGAGGGAATGATTTACGCCATCAGTTCAACACAATAACAAATGCATTTGTGTAATTAAGTGAGTTAACATCAGGTTGCAGGAAACTAACAGATCTGAGATCTCATCGTAATGAGGGATCCGTGCATGAACAGTTTCAAACAAAGTTCCCATCGGGTTCCATTTACACACAAAGAATAATAATAAGTGCCTGTCGTTGAATTGTGCAGTGATCTGCTGGGTCGTGGCCCGTCTGTTCGCTTGCACGCAAATCTCGCCAGTCTTCTTTGACCCCTTTGATCTACCAGCTGTTTTGTTAACAGGATCGCCGATTGGTGGAAGTATTTTGTGTGTCGCACCTTTCAAGGTAAATCCTTGCTATTGTTTTCTGTGCAAAACCACGAGAGTAGCCGTTTGGAAGATGCACGAACCGGCACTCAGTCAACTATCATACCACGTTCAAAGTCGATCAAATCACTCGTTTTTCTCATACCGACCCTCAATCGAACGTTAACTAATGCGTAAGGAGCTAGTCTACCTGACGTACAGAGCCCACCGCACTCCACGTGCCCTCTTAATGTGTTGGAGAGAGCCATATCTCGTGACGAGGGCAGGTGAACCTAATAAACTGGCATCTAAGCGTATTTTTTTCAAGTTTTTTTAAAATGGAGTCCAGGATTTTGCACTTACTTACAATGTTAGCTGTTTTTAAGGCAAAAAATTGAAATGTGTATTCAAAATAGTATACCTATACTAATAATCCGAATTTATAGGCGACAATAGAAATCAAAGTTTCCAAGCTTTTGCATATCAGTCAGATGGATTTTTTGAGGAAGGTAGAGGGCCAACTGTATAATAGAACACTTCAACAATTTGAACGCGGTGACTTGATGCGAATGTAATTATTCATTCACGGAAAACGAGGCGTCATGTTGGTTGGGCACGCGGTACCGCAGTATTATTTAACGAACAGGTTCCAAACTCGTAGCAATTCTAGAGAAACGCTATCATTGCAAGCCTTACTGTTGGTAATGATCTCTAAGGTTTCGCAAATGCCAGTAAATTTAGGCGTGGAGTAGGAGGCTAATTTCTTTATATCATCCCACATAGGATCAGCGGACTTAAACTTGACTTCTCTGGACCAGGCAGTGGTTTTCCGTCCCTTGTGCTCTTTTATGTTCGTTGCGTCTCATTCTAAACGAACGCTTGGTCATTCCTATGTAGTGAATAACCAAGCGTTCGTTTAGAATTAATGTGCATGCATATTCTTAACATAAATATTAGTTTTAAGTAGCAATTACAGCTTGTTAAAGCCAAGTTTAACTTCAGCCATTTTCTCCCCTTAGGGTATCACAAAACCCGTAAGTACTAAATTTCGTCTTGATAGCTGTAACAATTTTTGAGTTATAATGGCGACAAACCACACACACAGACACCACCGTGAAAGTAGTCAAATCATGTTCTGGGGAACCCAAAATGTGTATTTCTGTTTAAATCTGGAAGTCAAATTTTTTTGCGATTACAGTACTTTCTTCTACATTAGAGAGAAGAGCAAAACTGCGCGCGGAGGGGAAGGGGGAGTAGTATGCGGCAACAGAAACCATTATCTTTTAAGGATTCCAGGCAAAGGGAGGGGTGCCCCAAAACAGATGCTGTGCCCAAGGCCCCTGTAACTCTAAATCCGTTGCTGCTCAGAGGGGTTTCCTGTTAAAGAGCTCAGACGGTTAGCTCTTCATCCCTAAGGGGCAGAGCCCATTTAAGAGAGGGGATAGGGGAGCGGCAGCCCCAGGGCTCGCATTTTCAAGGGGGCCCCAGAATGATGCAGGACTCCAGAAGAATCGACAGAATTCTAGTTTTTTTTTCCGATAGCACAGAAAAACTAAAAGAAACTGCCATGAGAATTTTTTTAATTTCTTTCCCTTTCCTATTTTGTCCACTACTTCGGTATAATTTCAACAAGCTGAATCCTGAGGTGGGAGAGGGGGTGCATTAAAGCAGAACTGAATTGGTATCCATTTTTCAACCATGCATTTTTACATTATTTTGCTAACACTGATTCGTCCATGAGTCATGGGACACACACTTCAACATGGCAGGTCTATGTTTACGGCTTCCTCATCATATTTTGGGAATGTTTTCTCCTGGGTATTTTTATTCGGCCACTCATAGTGAAATCCTAGATGTGCCATTAATACTGGGGCTCCAAAATACTGTTAAAATGTGCTCTGCTACGGGGTATTCAGAAATGTCACGAATTCTAGGTATCTACGTATACTGTTTTATATGTCTCTCTCCTCTATTGCGCACAATTCCTTTCATGAACATGAGGGGTCCACACCTCACAAAGTAAGTTACTTTGACAATGGTTAGCTGCACGGAGTACTCTATGCGGATAACTAAAGTCCTTAAAAAAGAAAATACAGAAGTGTAAATATTTCTTAAGTTACAATTTTCATTAAATTTATTCATTCATATCTTGTGCATTTCTGTTTTTTACTCTGCTCCGGGCATGAATTAGCGTCCCCTGTATGACCCCTTCCCTTCCGGTAGCTACATCCCTGCTACCAAGGAACCAAATTTAAGGAAAGATAAATGAATTCAAAATTTCATTTCAATGATCGTAAAAAGCTGAATTAGTAAATTGATGGAGTAAAAAATTATTCTTCATCAGTTAAAAACTACATTTTCGAAATAAGTCAAAATACGTTTTTATTAATTCTGTGATTTATATTATGCCAGTTGAAAAAACTTGTCAACAAAGGCTCAGAAACTGTTATACTCTGAAGTTAAGCGATCCGAGTTGAAAGATTGAAAGGAAATAAAACGTACTGTTAGTAGTTGTAAAATGATCGGTTTCGCCTAGGTTCACTTAACATTGTGCGGCGCATAGCGACGCATCACGGGTGCCGGGGGGGGCTGTCACAGGAAGGGGGTCGGGGCTCCTCACGAGTCCTCCTCATGATGTGTTCTTCACGAATGAACCTACCGGAAGTTTCTGATCTCGGGAGATCACGTATTGTAACGTACCAGGAGATGTGACGTACCTGCCAGAAGGACGCACACGACATAAAGGCAGATAGGAATCAGAATGAAACGTCCGCGTATCTCAATTGGTAGAGAGACTTATTCCGGAATAAGCGGCCTCGGGTTCGAATCCCGGCGTAGACCAAAAATGACGGAGAAATTTACTTCGTTATAATGGCGCCCGAACTATCCGGATGACCCGACCGTTCAAAATCTCGCAATGGTGTGATGTTCTTTCCACACCGCGAGATAGGAAAAATCAGAGAATCCCTTTCTCCAGCGCTTCGAAAAATAAATGTGTGTGACGTTGCATTCCACACACCAGATTGACTGGGAGTTCTCAAGTGCACGTTCTACAGTGGATGGCTGCCTGCAACGATTCATGGTCACGGCTGACCCGTGGGCCATGCCCCGGCCCCTCTTTCGGGGGGGGGATGTGACGTACCTGCCAGCAGGACGCACACGACATAAAGGCAGATAGGAATCAGAATAAGCGTCTGCGTAGCTCAGTTGGTAGAGCGACTTGTTCCGGAATAAGCGGCCTCGGGTTCGAATCCCGGCGTCGACCAAAAATGACGGAGAAATTTACTTCGTTATAGTATTTATTGAACTTTGGCAATTGTTTGGGAAAGGAAGTTCTGTGAATGTATTTATTGGACTTTGGCAAAATGTTTGAGAAATTTTTATGGAATGTATTCATTATAACTTTTTTCGGATTCCCCAACTTAGGACTTTTTTTACCCATATGTAATACGGGTTTTTACTCGTGATTTGTTCGTGTATTATTTTTTCGATTAATTTACGCTAATTCTTCATGTTTCTTCCCCTAACGAAATTACTTAGTTCAAGTATTATTTATTTGTTTTTCTCCCAAATAATTCCTAAGGGTCCCCAACTCAAGAAATTTTATTATATGATATATTTCATCTTGTTCTAACTTGGTTCTTTATTTCGTTCTCCCTTATTGATTTTTTTAACGTTTGGGATATGTAACGCGCTTTTTTTTTAATTTTCAATAAGCAGTTTCTATATTTTTACAACTGAATAGAATTATTCACTGAAAAATTCTAAGTAAGACGAAAATGGATTGAAAGAAAAAGTACCAGGGCAAGTTTCGGAAAAGTACATTCTCTTATAAGGTTAAAAACGAAAATTTTCGTTTTCTTATAATTGCAAAATTCGCATAGGATAACATGGGAAAACTAGCATGCATAAAAGGCTGTTTTGGATCGAGTAAAACTCTGTAAACTGCAGTTTTCAAAAAGAAGAAATTATAACAGGACGAAAATGGTTTGATTGAAAACGTGCCAGGGCAAGTTTTGAAAAAGTATATTCTCTTATAGGGTTAAAAAATGGAAATTTTCGTTTTCTTATAATTGCAAAATTCCCATAGGATAACATAGGAAAACTAGCATGAATAAAAGACGGTTTTTGATCGAGTAAAAATTTGTAAACGGTCGTTTTTGAAATCGTTTAAATTATAACAGGAAGAAAATGGTTTGATTGAAAACGTGCCAGGGCAAGTTTTGAAAAAGTATATTCTCTTATAGTGTTAAAAAATGGAAAGCAAGAAGATGCACTTCATGAAAAAAAAAATCATTAGAATTCGCTACGGCTGAAAGCCCCCGAGCGGGTTCATAAACCAATACTCGTATTAACCATTCGAAGAATGGGGATGTCAGGAAAAGCCACTAACCCTCATTGTCGCCTTCATGTAGTGTACGGAGGTGGTGAACTTCACCAAACATGGATCCATAATATTGTAAAAATCATTCAGGTTTACGGGGTTTTTACACCCACGCCAGTGACCTTCATGCATACGAAACATAAGTTCACTTCACATTCACACACTCGTTCATACAAAAATAAAAAATACATAAATAAATAAATAAATAAATAAATAAATAATTAAAGGGTACTAACTGAGCTGCACGGCGGAGTCAAGATGGAGGGGAATAACCTCGATCTATCGTCCAGTCGTGCAATAATTGTCGAAGGTTGAGAGCTCGAATAACTAGCCCCTCCATGTTCGATATCACTCTCAGAATCCAAAGTGAGATCGATTAGTTCGGGCTCCGAATTGATGACATTTATTTCCTCAAGCTCAAACTCGAAATCAATATCCATGGTGAGATCAATCAGCTCTGGCTCCGAATTGATGACATTTATTTCCTCAAGCTCAAACTCGGAATCAATATCCATGGTGAGATTAATCAGCTCTGGCTCCGAATTGATTATATTTATTTCCTCAAGCTCAGGCTCTGAATCATTTTCTATGACGAGATCAATCAGCTCTGTCTCCGAATTGATATTTATTTCCTCAAGCTCCGGCTCTGAATCATTATCCATGACGAGATCAACCAGGTCTGGCTTGTTATTAATAATTTCCCACTGTGATGACGAAGGAGTCCCATTAACCTCCGTATAATATGTGAATTGTCTACAGTTTCCTGAAAAAAAAGAGCTAGTCTGAAGAAAAGATTCTAATCACTAAAAAGGAACTTAGAATTACGATTCATTTAAAAGGGATACATACACCTATAAAAAAAAATAATAATAAAATAAATAAATAAAACCTTACACCATACATAATCAAAAAAGAAAATTAAAAAATTATTCTTACCAAATCATAACCCATGGGAGATGATGGAGGTCCAGAAGATTGCATATTCAAAGGGAGAGTAATATTTGTTTTCAAGAAAGATCTTCGATACTCTATGACTTTCTACGATTTTTCTTACCCCTTTTATTCTTACAGAAGGAAAGATAATGGGCTGTGGTAGCTCTTTAACAAAGAATTTTCCTTTATCTTGAAACTGAAATAAACACATCTGGTCTAGAGGTGACCTTTCCATCAATCCTGATGTGATATGTTTGTATAGATACGTGGAAAGGCAGGGGAATCATTACGTTTTCTTAAACTCAAGAACGAAATACGTATCACCCACTGACCAGTTCAGTGAAAATCTCTGATAAGATGTGTTCTCAGATAACATTTGACCCTGTTAAGCAAGACGTTGCTTTTAAACTTAAGACTGAAAACAAAGGATTTCCACTTATCTGTACAAACACATCATACACACATCTGGTTGAGAGGTAACCTTTCCAACAACCATGATATGATGCGTTTATATAGATAAGTGGAAATCCTTTGTTTTCAGTCTTAAGTTTAAAAGCAACGTCTTGTTTAACAGGGTCAAATGTTATCTGAGTACACATCTTATCAGAGATTTTCACTGAACTGGTCAGTGGGTGATACGTATTTCGTTCTTGAGTTTAAGAAAACGTAATGATTCCCCTGCCTTTCCACGTATCTATACAAACATATCACATCAGGATTGATGGAAAGGTCACCTCTAAACCAGATGTGTTTATTTCAGTTTCAAGATAAAGGAAAATCCTTTGTTAACGAGCTACCATAGCCCATTATCTTTCCTTCTGTAAGAATAAAAGGGGTAAGAAAAATCGTAGAAAGTCATAGAGTATCGAAGATCTTTCTTGAAAACAAATATTACTCTCCCTTTAAATATGCAATCTTCTGGACCTCCATCATCTCCCATGGGTTATGATTTGGTAAGAATAATTTTTTAATTTTCTTTTTTGATTATGTATGGTGTAAGGTTTTATTTATTTATTTTATTGTTATTATTTTTTATAGGTGTATGTATCCCTTTTAAATGAATCGTAATTCTAAGTTCCTTTTTAGTGATTAGAATCTTTTCTTCAGACTGGCTCTTTTTTTTCAGGAAACTATAGACAATTCATATATTATACGGAGGTTGATGGGACTCCCTTCGTCATCACAGTGGGAAATTATTAATAACAAGCCAGACCTGGTTGATCTCGTCATGGATAATGATTCAGAGCCGGAGCTTGAGGAAATAAATATCAATTCGGAGACAGAGCTGATTGATCTCGTCATAGAAAAGGATTCAGAGCCTGAGCTTGAGGAAATAAATGTCATCAATTCGGAGCCAGAGCTGATTGATCTCACCGTGGATATTGATTTCGAGTTTGAGCTTGAGGAAATAAATGTCATCAATTCGGTGCCCGAACTAATCGATCTCACTTTGGATTCTGAGAGTAATATCGAACATGGAGGGGCTAGTTATTCGAGCTCTCAACCTTCGACAATTATTGCACGACTGGACGATAGATGGAGGTTATTCCCCTCCATCTTGACTCCGCCGTGCAGCTCAGTTAGTACCCTTTAATTTTTTATTTATTTATTTATTTAATTATTTATTTATGTATTTTTTATTTTTGTATGAATGAGTGTGTGAATGTGAAGTGAACTTATGTTTCGTATGCATGAAGGTCACTGGCATGGGTGTAAAAACCCCGTAAATCTGAATGATTTTTACAATATTATGGATCCATGTTTGGTGAAGTTCACCACCTCCGTACGCTACATGAAGGCGACAATGAGGGTTAGTGGCTTTCCTGACACCCCCATTCTTCGAATGGTTAATACGAGTATTGGTTTATGAACCCACTCGGGGGACCTTCAACCGTAGCGAATTCTAATGATTTTTTTTCATGAAGTGCATCTTCTTGCTTTCCATTTTTTAACACTAGATGAGAACATACTTTTTCAAAACTTGCCCTGGCACGTTTTCAATCAAACCATTTTCGTCCTGTTATAATTTAAACGATTTCAGAAACGACCGTTTACAAATTTTTACTCGATCCAAAACCGTCTTTTATGCATGCTAGTTTTCTCATGTTATCCTATGGGAATTTTGCAATTATAAGAAAACGAAAATTTCCATTTTTAACCCTATAAGAGAATGTACTTTTCCGAAACTTGCCCTGGTACTTTTTCTTTCAATCCATTTTCATCCTGTTATAATTTCTTCTTTTTGAAAACTGCCGTTTACAGAATTTTACTCGATCCAAAACAATCTTTTATGCATGCTAGTTTTCCCATGTTATCCTATGGGAATTTTGCAATTATAGGAAAACGAAAATTTCCATTTTTAACCTTATAAGAGAATGTACTTTTCCGAAACTTGCCCTGGTACTTTTTCTTTCAATCCATTTTCGTCTTACCTCCCGAGATAAGAAACTTCCAGTAGGTTCATTCGTGAAGAACACATCATGAGGAGGACTCGTGAGGAACCCCGACCCCCTTCCTGTGACAGCCCCCCTGCGGCACCCGTGATGCGTCTTTATGCGCCGCACAATGTTAAGTGATCCTAGGTCAAACCGATCACCCGTGATGCGCCGCTATGCGCCGCACAATGTTAAGTGATCCTAGGCCAAACCGATCACCCGTGATGCGCCGCTATGCGCCGCACAATGTTAAGTGATCCTAGGCGAAACCGATCACCCGTGATGCGCCGCTCAATGTTAAGTGAACCTAGGCGAAACCGATCATTTCACAACTACTGCCAACGGACAACAGAAGATCGAGCAAATAACAGAGGCTGCTAGTATATTGGGGACTACGTGTCAACGGATACTAACAGATGATCTGAAGATGCACCGGATGTGTCAACACATCGTCTCACGCATGTTATCTGAAGATCAGTTGGCCATGCTGATAAAAATGGCGGGCGATGTCGTAACCGCTGCCTACCAAGTCCCACAGTTTTTGTTTTTTTGAATGGAGGTTTAACTACCACCGTGAGCAACTCAATGGGCTATAAGCAGTCGCCCGTCCCTAATTTAGGGTCACTGGTTCCAGGGAAGGGAGAGAGCCAGTGCCGTAAGACAAACAGAACATCCATGCCTGACCGGGATTCGAACCCGAACCCCTTACGGACGAATGATCAGAGGCCAGCGCCTTAAATCACTGCGCCACCGGGGCGGCCACCACAGTTTTTTAGAAGAATCATAACGGGGAACTCCACAGCCGCTGGCAGAATATGTTGTTGCAAGAGGGTCTTATTTTGAAGTAGGATGTGCGTCAGCTTTGTAACTCTTAACTATCTATGGACTTACGATATATATGTATATATATATCATCATCATCATTGTCAACCATTATCAGTCCACTGCTGGATGAAGGTGTCCCCAAGTTTCTTCCACAACGGTCTGTCTTGAGCCAGTCTCCTCCATGTTACTCCCGCATACTTTCGAATTTCATCCAACCATTTCCCATGTGGTCTTCTTCTGGGTCTTTCCTGTCCCTTGGAATTCAGTTTAAAATTTCGGTTGTCCATCGATGGTCTGTCCTTCTGGTAATATGTCCAGCCCATTGCTCGTTATTGACAGACGTTGTGTTGGTGGTTCCTACATTTTATGCATTCCAGTTTTCTACACCTCGTTCCGTACTCACCTGTTCCGTGCATCGCCTGTTTAAAGGTACTATGTACGTTTTGAACTGCTTTTCTGGCGCTTTCGTCCTTGTATTTGTTCGTATTCCTCCGTTTTCTTATCATTAGCACGTTTGTTTACGTTTGGAAGCTGCCAACATGGCGGATTCCTGTCTCTTCTTATCATATTTGGGCGTGGTGGATGCACGTCACATCGTACATCCCACGTCCATGGAAGTTGATCTACTCTCGTCCTCAGACGTGTCTGCTCAGGTGCCTTCACATCTTCCTAGTACTCTTGCTACGGTGCCTTCACTGGACTTGGCTGAGCCTTCTTCAGCCTCTGCCTCGGTGCTCTCCCTGGGTACAACTACTACTGCCTGTGCTCCTTTTCCTTCACTGCCTTCTGTGCCTGCCTGCTCAGCACAGACTTCTCTTCCGAGGATGTCATTTGCATCTACAGTGCAGCGAGGCGCTACTTCAACGTCATCTTCTTCTCCACCTGATGGTCTCTTGCAATCACCACCTATTATTAAGATATCCAACCACAAGGTGAAGGTAACGATTGATGAAAATTCACAGATTGGCCGTGAGTTCCATAATCTTCTAGATAGAGGTGTGCTATTTCATGCCTTACCAAATACTCCTTTGCCACGCTACATGGATGCCCTCTCAGGTCATGTGTCGTCTGCGTCTGTTACCGGAATTTCCCGCACCCCTCGGGGTATCTCCGTGCAGTTCAAGCACAAGGAGGATGCTGACTTTTTTCCTGCACATGGCTTTCGATAGGAACAAATCATCTCGTGCTTTCGCCTCTTTCCAAGCGTCCGGTGAACATCACGTTCTATGCTGTTCCACAGGAAGTGTCTGATACTGCTCTTCCTCTCCTTGTCAATCATGTTTGTAAAATCGTTGGCAAGGTCCGTCGCCTTTCTGATGCTCCACGCGGAACTCGATTTGCACATGCTACAGGACCTCGCCATCAGTTGTTGGTCGTTTCCTCCACTGAGAACGTTTTGGCCTACAGACATTACTGTTGAAATTGGCTCACGCACGTACAGTGTCAAGGTTTTCACCACTCACTATTGTACTCACTGTGTTTTACACAGGATCAACCACTGCCTCCTGTGTGCGCATACGCCGTGGTCTTTCTTCCAGCTCGTCTCCCAATGCCGATCACACTGGTCTTTCTACCAACCCCTCTTCTAGTGTTTTGCCAGACGCGACCTCACCTTCTCTCAGTCAGACGCAACTTCCAGGTACGGACAATGATCCCTTTCCTCCTCTTCCAGACCGTACGGTAGTACATCCTCCTTCTGGGTTAGCAGAGATGTCTTCCACTACTGATGTGTCTCCGACGGAGTGTTCCGACTCAGATGTGTCGGCTCCGGCTGACTGACACTCCTCCGTGTCTTTCGCATATCGGAACTTCAACAACGACGATGTCTGATGTTCCCCTGTTGCCGCACCTTCCAGCTGCCTCGGTTGACGTTCCAGCGTCAACCGATGCTGATCGGGTAAATACTGATTACTCGGCGCAACTTGTGCTCTCGTCTCCCGGTTTCGGGTGTTCATCCAGATCCACCAATGGATTCCACCGCCTCAACTTCGTCTTCGAAACGGACTGGTACTTTCAAAGGCTCTGTGAAACAGAAAAAGGTAAAACATATTTCTGTAACTTCTTCTGTGGCCTCATCTAGTGTTCCCGATATTTCCTGTTCAGATGTTTCTCCGCCTGATGACTCTTCGAACGGTTTGTAACTCCGTTCTGGCCCTGTCAATCCTCTCTCAGATGATGAGGTTGTACAGGCCATTGATAAGTTTCCTCTTGTTCCTGGCCCACTGTCCAGACAGCAACTTTTACGCCTCTTCCAATCTGCTAGTACGGTTGTCAGTACTGAAGAATTTCTCCGTTCACCTGATCTTGATCTGTGTGCAGCGGTGATGCAAGTTGAAGAGTATGTGTCCTTTTTCAAATTCCTGAGTGTCACAGATCCTAGGTACCAGGTTTTCATGAGACAATACACTCGCCGTTTCTCCTCCTTGAAAGACCTCGCTGAGAAACAATTTTGTGATACCGTGCTTCCTCTAGCCGATGAATCTAGCGCTCCTTCCCCACCAGACACTGTTTCTGTTGTCCCTCACGTACTGCCATATTGTTTCATGTTTTTGTTATAGTGCTTTGTGTTTTTCATTTCCTCTTGTTGTATGTCTTAGATATATTAGTGTATTCCTCTGTCGCGGTTTATTTTCGTACTAAATTTGTTCACTTTGTTTTTATACCCTTGTTCATAAGCTTATAACGTTATGCATGTTTTACTTTGTATCGAATGATATGCCGATCTGCTTTTCCTTATTTATGTAAATCGTCGTTTTACTATGTGTGCAAACTGATGTATTCTTCTGTTGCTCTCCAGTTTGCGTTGTGGATATACTAGATTTTTTCTCCTTATGTTTTCTATGTTGCACTATTCAGTGATATCTCCTATATATGTATCCCATGGTAGCAATAAACTGTGTACCCCTGGTACCCAAAATTACCAAAACCAAAACCATTGCCATTTCAGGGATTTTACTCCTATCATGATATCTTCCACTATTGTCATTTTTCTGATCCACGAGTTCCTCTTCTGATCTCTCCTGGTTACACCAACCATGCACCTCTCCATGCCTCATATATATATATATATAGATATATATATATACGGTCGAGTCGCATTATTGTGACCAGTAGCTGATATCCAGAGTAACCGCTTTGTGCAGCGCGGACACCAGCTAGACGGGCTGGGAGTGACTCAATAAGGTGCTGGACGGTGTCGACAGGTATGTGGAGCCATACTGACTGCAGTGCATCTGACAGTTGCTGGAGGGTGCATGGTGGGGGATCTATAGAGCGAACAGCACGATCAAGGTGATCCCACAGATGCTCAATTGGGTTTAAGTCTGGGAAATTAGGGGGCCAGGGAAGTGCTTTGAAGTATCCATCGTGCTCTTCCAGCCACTGTCGGACATCTCTAGCTGTGTGACACGTCGCATTGTCGTGGTGGAAGATCCCATCCGCCCCAGGGAAGACAATCAGCATATATAGGTGTACGTGGTCTGCAAGGATGAATTCATAACGAATTCGGCCCATAGTGCCTTCCACAGGTATGAGTGGACCTAGAGAATGCCATGAAAAGATTCCCCTGACCATAACTCTGCTCCCACCAGCGTGTGTTCTTCCAGCAATGGTTGAAGAGTGTTTGTTCTCTGATGTCTCTCGTCTTATACGACAACGTCCATCCGTTCGATGAAGCAGAAATCGTGACTCATCGGAGATGTCAATCCTTTGCTAATCAGCGAAGGTCCAATTCCGATTCTGCCGTGCAAATATAAGCCTTTTCTGCCGATGTACCTTTGTTAGCATAGGTGCAGTGACCATCCGTCTGCATCCCAGCCCCATACGCAGCAGGGTTCGCTGAACTGCCGTTTTAGACACACTTCCGGCATCCCCCTGGTTCATTCAGCCAGTGAGTTGTTCCACTGTAGCGTGTCGATCTTCCCTCATGCGCCTTCGAAGCCGACGTTCACCTCTCACATCAATATTTGGTGATATTGGTGTGGGAGTGTTTGGTGGTGAAGTTTGGGGTAAGAAGAGACATCTGTGCCAGAGGATCGATAGAGTGACAGCATGATGTCCCCCATTAGATCATACTTTTAATCAATTGGTCAGTGTGGATTGGTAATTACCGGTTTGAGGTTCTTTGTAGTTTCAAAATGCGGCTTCACCCGTGATAGAGCAGTTGATTTTTTTTCATGTACTGGTTTTAATTACTATTTTAGTGGGTTACATATTGATGAGGTCTTTAGTGGCATTAAAGTTTCATCGAAGTGTGACGGAAGAGCAAGAGTTGGAGAGACACGTGATGCTCTGAAGTTTTTAGGCCACTTATTCGCAATGGTGCCATTTCTCCAATCACGATACACTTTAACCACAGCAGCACGCGAACAGTTCACAAACTGCGCTGTTTCGGAAATACTGCCACCCTTGGCCCCAAAGCCGATAATCATCCCTTTTTGTAGATCAGATAAATCGCTCCTTTCATCCATGACAGCAGCGAGTGATATATTTCTAGAATACCTACAGCACACCTTATATACCTTACAAGCCAGCTCACGACACGTGCCTTCTTTCATCGGCTACGCGCTGTTGATGTCAAAAGTAGGAGGTGTTCACAATAATGTGACTCGATTGTGTATATATCGCTTTAAATTCGTCCCCCCCCCCCACCTTGGCTAGCCAAGGGGGGGGGGGTTGTCAGCAATTGTTCCACAATTGCTGCCGATTTCTTTGGCAGCAATTGTTTGGAACAATTGCTGCCAAGGAAAACAATGTAGTTTTTCTATAACAGTATAATTCCCCACTCAGCGTGTTTACTATTTTAACTTTATTAAAATTATATTTAGTTTTATGTGGCTGCTTATCGAAGTACACTTGTATGTAATCCACTGGCAAAGAAATTGGCTAAATAGATTTAGGAAGGGGGGGGGGGAATGTGTTTGAAATTTACAAATGAGCACGAGATTTCGGTTAAGTACCTTTTTACACAGTTTCTATTTATATTACATTTAATATTTTTCCCCGACTGTCTCCGTCCTCAACCAGTTGGGGGGGGGGAGAGAGAATAATTCATATCAGGAGGATCACGGACTCCTCCCAAATGAATTCCTGGCTATGTCACTGGATACCTATCAAATCCTGAAACATCTAACACCTTTGAACATACAATACATTTGTTATTAGAATTAACGCTGAATTTCCATTGAATTTTTAAAATTATCTTTGACGTTCTCAGAATTATTTCGTTACTGAAACGCTTACACCAATTTATTTAATTTATTTTTCATTATAGAAAAAAAAAACTCGTTAGATTAGTCTGGTTTCATCATAAATGGCGATATTATACGATGTTTTCCGGAAAACGAAAAAAAAAAAAAAAACCATTCGTGCATGTTTTGAACTGTAATTGTGTCCTAGTGTTAGACAGCAACTGTGATGATTGCAAACGCAGAGAAATTTTCACCGTTTTAGTGGTAGCTCACTTTTCCTCGTAGCAGGTCAGGGAGAACGATGTCGTAATTCAAACACAGGAGCGTTTTTTATCTTTCTAGTTGAAAAAAAATTAATTAATGGCTTCAAAGCTGCCCGAACTCCAGCTTACGAACTTGCCATGCCATATGACGCAAGCATGCAGCTTTTTAATTTAATCCTGTAGAGCTCGTTTTGTTGACAATCTACTTAGGTTCTAATCGACAGTATGTGAAGGCGAATTATATGTATGAGTACATACTCAGGTTTCGAACTATTTGCAATTGTTTATGTATAATACATAACTACAGAAAAGCATGCATGCATTCATCTAGGAAATTTTATATAGTTCTCATGCTACGCCTCTGAGAAACGTACAAAAAAAAGAGACGTAGTTTCATAGTTGCCGACTTCTGAAAATTCGAGGGGTGGTGAAATTCAAAAGGCAGGTACCGTTTCCATTGTTGAAATTTTATATGTTTAAATGGACCTTGTCTTTAGTGTAAAGGCAAACAAACCGATACATGATTTCATGATAAAGATATTACATTTTTTATAGCAACTAAATTCTTGAAACTCGTTTTAATTCTTCCGATTTAATTTTCTGTAATGTGCGCACAAGAGCTCCTATAATTTTTTTTTCTTTTGGACAAAATTTTGGCAATTTGCTGGGGACTACTACCAGAAAACCAAACTGTTGAAAAAGGCTGAGATTGGCAGTATATATTTTTAGTCAAAACAGACAGTAGGCTAATAGCGATACCTTTGATGAGCTCGCTCTAGCAGTAGCAAACAAACTGACATGTTCGGTGTTGGAATGGAACGCGCTTCATAATAATTGCACTGTATTATTTTCCTTACTTGTTATTGTTAGCATTTAGTGAATAATGCAGCATATATCACAGTGAAATTTTTGCTTTGATCAACAAGTGCAACTTGGAAATCTCCACCCCCACCCTGCCATCATTCATCTTGCAGTCCACGTGAACCAGTTGTTATCGATTTGGCATATCACTCCTGCGTGGATTGATTGGTGTTACTGTTGCTAGTTTTCCCATGTTATCCTATGGGAATTTTGCAATTATAAGAAAACGAAAATTTCCATTTTTTAACCCTATAAGAGAATATACTTTTCAAAACTTGCCCTGGCACGTTTTCAATCAAACCATTTGCGTCCTGTTATAATTTAAACGATTTCAAAAACGACCGTTTACAAATTTTTACTCGATCCAAAACCGTCTTTTATGCATGCTAGTTTTCCCATGTTATCCTATGGGAATTTGGCAATTATAAGAAAACGAAAATTTCCAATTTTAACCCTATAAGAGAATGTACTTTTTCTTTCAATCCATTGTCGTCTTACTTAGAATTTTTCAATAAATAATTCTATTCAGTTGTAAAAATATAGAAACTGCTTATTGAAAATTAAAAAAAAAACGTATTACATATCCCAAACGTTGTTAAAAAAATCAATAAGGGAGAACGAAATAAAGAACCAAGTTAGAACAAAATGAATTATAACATATTATAAAATTTCTTGAGTTGGGGACACTTAGGAATTATTTGGGAGAAAAACAAATAAATAATACTTGAACTAAGTAATTTCGTTAGGGGAAGAAACATGAAGAATTAGCGTAAATTAATCGAAAAAATAATACACGAACAAATCACGAGTAAAAACCCGTATTACATATCGGTAAAAAATCCTAAGTTGGGGAATCCGAAAAAAGTTATAATGAATACATTCCATAAAAATTTCTCAAACATTTTGCCAAAGTCCAATAAATACATTCACAGAACTTCCTTTCCCAACAATTGTCAAAGTTTAATAAATACGTTATCTCCCGAGATAAGAAACTTCCGGTAGGTTCATTCGTGAAGAACACATCATGAGGAGGACTCGGGAGGAGCTCCGACCCCCTTCCTGTGACAGCCCCCTGCGGCACCCGTGATGCGTCACTATGCGCCGCACAATGTTAAGTGATCCTAGGCCAAACCGATCACCCGTGATGCGCCGCTATGCGCCGCTCCATGTTAAGTGAACCTAGGCGAAACTGATCATTTTACAATTACTGTTGGCGCGTACGATGGCCGCAACGTTCGAAATGCTTTCAGCCGTGCGAGCTGTCACTGGCCGCCCGCTTCGTTCGTCGTCTTCGACCTCCTGTCTGCCTTCTCTAACACGTCGATGCCAATCGAATGTTTGACCCGACACGTGTTTTCGTCATAAACTTGCTTCACCCATCACGTAAGTTTCTGTTGGACTTTTGCCCAAACGAACGCAAAACTTAATGTTAACGCGCTTCTCAAAAAATGGCATTTTTCGTCACTCACCGAACACCGCTGTTACCGCGAAATCCTTCGTATTATGGTAACATTTAATTTAACGTAATTAGGCAATATGCAGATTTGGCCTTAATAATTTTTTTAGTCAAAATATAAGTCTTTTAATTAAAAATACAATTGAAGTCAATCAGGGACTTTCCTTTTGCCCGAAAATTAGAGCGAGGCTTAAAAGAAGTTCAGGCCATAAAATATTTCTTTCATTCAGTCTTTCAGTCGCAGTCCGCTGAAGGCGAACTGCCGAAGTTGCTACCCAGGTGTCACAAAAAAAAAAAAAAAAAAAAAAAGCGTTCGTTTCCCCAAAATTCTCAGGCGCACAAAACCCAGGGTACAATGCCAAAAGTCCAAGAAAAGCAGCAACAAGCAACAGTCTTCAATTATTTCACTTGACTCCTCAGTGATTTTCAAAGAGAGGAGGCCATAAATTTTTGTCCTGGGCGTAACTCCCCCAGGAAGCGTACGTGTTGGAAAGCATTTCTGCCAATCACCGGTCAAGCACGGTAATACTGCGTAAGTTGCTCACAATACCCGGATGTACCGCAGCGAGAGCGTGTTGTAGATGGACGAAACCAATTTCCCTGTGAAGGGGAGGATAATGTCGTAACTTAATCCAATAATCACCGTGGGTATGCGACACACGTACTTTGCCGTACAGACGCATATATAAGGTATATCCTAATATGTAAATATATATATATATATTCTATAAAAAAGATACCTAAGCAAAAAAATACATATATAATTTTGACTCACACCTAGTACAACATAGAAAAGGTTATGTATCTACCTGTGTGAGTAAAAGCAGAAAAGATAAAAAAATAAAATAAAACAACTGAATGTAGAAGGTGTCGAGAATACTGAGCCTTGGCTTTATCAAGGACCAGCAAAAACTCTGCATTTTCTCACTTCCACAAAGACCTAGTTGGAAATGGGTTTCTGCAAGGCCATAGATGCAAGTAACATTCCCACCTAAAATAGTTTAAAAAATATATATATAAGTCATGTCCTCCGTAGAGTAGCATGACCTAGCACTAGTTAACAATTTCGCTTGCATCCATTAACCTTCATGGCCCGACCCATGCTCTTCATCTGTTACTATTAAACAGAGAAGAAGAAGATTAAAGAGAACTCAAGCTGTGAGAGTGACATAATAATTAGAAATGATTTTCAGCTATAACGAAATTCCAAGTTCGTTTGAGAGAGAATTTAAACCTGAAAAACAATGCAAAAGAAATCAAAATTTTACATTGCAATTAAAAAAGGAAATGTTAATTTATAACGAACAGATTTTTGAAAGAAAACTTGAGTCTAAAACCCCCTACTCTACAACTTATGACAGCACGAAAACGAGAATAAGTTAAAGATAATAATTAACTAAAGAAAACTTTGTGAAAGTTATATACCTTAAACAGTTAGTTGCAATATGTACAAAGTATCTATACTAAAAATAGTAAAACCAACATTAAAATTAATAAGATTCTGATTAATCTATAGAAGCTCACTAAGGTGATTTAATACATGCAAAGATTATTAAATAAACTGCTCGTGTATTTTATAATATTTCTCATGTATTCTGGAGAGTTAATTCTGCTCTTTCTGATCATTCAGATCCACAGTCTTAAGTTTATATATTTTTTTCTCTGGTTAAAATCTCCGCGCGTTGGTTTCTTGCTGTATGAGGAGGCCATCAGCCCCACCCTCACTGCCCCCCAGCGTCTAGGGAGTGGCGGAAGAGGTCAGCCATGTTCTTCTCTTGTGAGGAGAAAAGTTTTTGTCACACAAGAGGTAAGTTCTCTTCCTTGTTTTTGGGTTCTAGGTTTTATAAGTTCAATGTTTGTACTTCATGTACCTTTTCTCTGTCGTTTTTTAGCTTTTCAGCTTTTAAGCATTGGTTTGTCTGTTAACATTTTTGCGGGTTTTAACTCTTACTTTTCTTTGTAACTTTGAGCGTCTTTTGGGGTACCTAGGAACAGAAGATGGCTAAGCTTGTTCCTTTTCTATGCGCTGTCTATGCGCTGTCTATGCGCTGTTTTCTCAAAGTAGTTAAGTTCTTAATAACTAATTAATTATGCACTTAAAGCACTGCTGAAATACTTTGCACATATTGCAACTAACTGTTTAAGGTATATAACTTTCACAAAGTTTTCTTTAGTTAATTATTATCTTTAACTTATTCTCGTTTTCGTGCTGTCATAAGTTGTAGAGTAGGGGTTTTAGACTCAAGTTTTCTTTCAAAAATCTGTTCGTTATAAATTAACATTTCCTTTTTTAATTGCAATGTAAAATTTGGATTTCTTTTGCATTGTTTTTCAGGTTTAAATTCTCTCTCAAACGAACTTGGAATTTCGTTATAGCTGAAAATCATTTCTAATTATTATGTCACTCTCACAGCTTGAGTTCTCTTTAATCTTCTTCTCTCTGTTTAATAGTAACAGATGAAGAGCATGGGTCGGGCCATGAAGGTTAATGGATGCAAGCGAAATTGTTAACTAGTGCTAGGTCATGCTACTCTACGGAGGACATGACTTATATATATATTTTTTAAACTATTTTAGGTGGGAATGTTACTTGCATCTATGGCCTTGCAGAAACCCATTTCCAACTAGGTCTTTGTGGAAGTGAGAAAATGCAGAGTTTTTGCTGGTCCTTGATAAAGCCAAGGCTCAGTATTCTCGACACCTTCTACATTCAGTTGTTTTATTTTATTTTTTTATCTTTTCTCCTTTTACTCACACAGGTAGATACATAACCTTTTCTATGTTGTACTAGGTGTGAGTCAAAATTATATATGTATTTTTTTGCTTAGGTATCTTTTTTATAGAATGTGAATTCTGAATTTTCAAAACTGCTGCGTTGCGCGTTTTGATTTTCAGGTTATTTTGCACCCTTCGTTTTAAATTCTAAAATGTTTTCCTTAGTCTTCAGTTTTGCTCTTAAGTATATATATATATATATATATTTATATATTATGTGCATTGAAGCAAATGGTCATGTCGTCAATCCAAATATGATGATTTTAAATCGATATATGAATACATACAATCAAATGCTCAGACCATTTGATTGTATGTATTCATATATCGATTTAAAATCATCATATTTGGATTGACGACATTATCACCTGTTCTGTACGTCACCACGCCTGTAAGTTACTTATATGTCTCCCCACCCAAAATTGCTCCTTCAGTACTTCCATCTGATGATGGTCTTTAGGAAGACCGAAAGTTTTTATGGCTTTATTTTTAATCTTTTAACTTATACATTAAATAATTCTTCACTTCATCGGAAGCCTGCGTAGTGTTTTAATTATCGTGCTTTTAAGATTGCTACCTTAAGCTTTTATAATTGACTCATTCCGCACGAGAACCTGGTATCCTAAACACTTAGTGGTTTGACACTCGTCTCATCGGGTACCGTTCCTGGTACAGTCGCACGGCGGCACGTCCGGTGCAGTCCGCAGCTCCGTATGCGAGGTACGTATCCGCCATTTCCGCGTTCGTGAACTCAGCCATCCTACTACCTTTGCTGGCGGTTTACAAATGACGGTATCCTGAAAGAACGTATGAGCAATCTCGCGGCCGAACAACGCCATCTGCCGCATGAAGATGGCGTTTCCGACCCTGCATTGCTATGTGATTCCGATTTGTTTTTGTGCAACCTAACCCTCTCAGAAGTTTGTACACGCTTAGCTGAATCACCCTGTAGATCATCGCACTCATAGTTCAAGCTGTCCAACAGGATACGAATGTTTTAAATCCGACTAATTGGTGCAGAGATATGGTACCCACAGACAAATGGAAAAAGAAAGTGATAATAAAAGCACGCACTTGTTTTCCAAAGAAACGAGCTAAAAATTTTCATGTTCAAAATGATGACTGTAACTAGATTGTCTACAGTTTTTTAATCATCGTCGGACACCAGAACTTCCTGTTAGCTGACAGATAATGACAGAAGAAGAGACAGAAATCACTTGAGAGGTGAACATTTACTAAAATGCGATTTCATTTCCTGATGGATGTCTGCATAAGTTTATGGTTCATCATGGCATCATTGGTAAGGTTGTTTACAGAATATCCGGCGCTGTACATCCTGAAATAGCGGAAGAATGAAAACACGTCTTAATGGAGCTAATTCTAGGCCATAGGATCGACAAATTTTCAGCTCGGATAAAATCACTTTTTTTTTAATTTACTGCCATGAAGGACTCCGTACTAAAAAAATTATCTATGCTACACCGAAAAAAGAAACAAAGAAAGGTTACTTTGCTTCTATACAAACTCTGGTGGCTCCTAAAAACTTAATAAGGAAGCACGTAAAACTACATGATCTTATCATTTTAAAGGCTGCCTACGCAATGGCGAACAAAATGTCCTAGATGGCGCGAGTGACATTTTCAAAGGAAGGACAAAGTGATACTAAAAACACAGTTAAAAAGATACTAAAAACACAGTTAAAGAAACTGGGCTGGAAGATGATGCACTATGATAAGCTTAAGATTTTATTCTTCATAGCTTTCGTTGCTCTTCGCACCTGCAAAACAATATATATATATATGCACTGAAGTGCCGGAAAAACTGGTACAGGCGAGCTTATGGAAAATACAAAGCAACATCACCTATGCGCGTACTCGGTTGCTTCCGCCAGTGCGTATATAAAGCGATATAGACATCCCTGCCAGCTGTCGGAGCTGTTTTCGGCATGAGAATGACAAGGAATAACGATTTAAGCGATTTTCAACGCGGTATCATAGTTGGCGCGCGTGAGATGGGCCATAGTATTTTGGAGATAGAAACGGCGTTCGGATTTTCACGGACGACCATTGCAAGGGTGTACCGTGACTACAAGAATTCCGGCAAAACCTCCAACCTACGAAACAAGTGTGGCCGTAAAAAGACATTGGGTGAACGTGACCATCGTCGGCTGTCAAGAATCGTTTCACGCGATAGGCGTGCAACACTCTCGCAGGTATAATCGAAATTCAATGCTGGAGCTTCAGAAAGCATCAGTGTCCGGACTGTGCAACGTACCCTGCACGATATGGGCTTTGGGAGCCGACGCCCAACTCGAGTCCCCTTGATCGGTGCACGACACAGAGCTATGCGCCTCGCTTGGGCACGGCAACACCGCCACTAGACACTTCATGACTGGAAACAAGTAGCCTGGTCTGACGAGTCGCGTTTCCAACTGTATCGGGCAGATGGAAGGATTCGTGTGTGGCGCAAACCCCATGAAGCCATGGATCCCGCCTGTCAATAGGGAACTGTAAGCGGCTGCTGGGGGGTCCGTAATGGTATGGGGTGTGTTTAGCTGAACTTCACTGATACCTCTGGTACGTCTACAGACGTCTGTGACCGACTAACGCTATGTGCGCATCCTTCCTGACGAGGTATACCCGTTCATGTCCTGCATTCATGCTGATGGGTTCGGTCTAATCCAACAGGACAATGCACCTCCACACAAGTGTCGGGACACCACATTATGGTTAGAGGAGCATTAATCTGAGTTTGGGTGTTGCCATTCTCACCCAAGTCCCCAGATCTGAACGTGATAGAGCGCATTTGGGATGCCATGCAACGCGCTATCGAACACAGGAATCCGAGACCTCGGAATACACCGGAATTGTGGAACGCTCTGCAAGAAGTATGGTGTGCATTGCTTACAGCATATTTCCAGAAGCTAGTGGAGTCCATGCCTCGTCGTATTTCTGCAGTTCTGTGCTCCCGTGGGGGACCTACCAAGTATTAGACTGGTGTACCAGTTTTTCTGGCACTTCAGTGTATATATATATATATATATATACAGTTGAACCCTCATATAACGAGTTCGGATATAAGGAAGGTTCATATATAACGATGTCTTTGCAGTTCCCTGAATTTTTAATGGCATCGTAATGTTATTTCAACTGGATATTACGAACAGCAAGCAGTTTTGTCCAAAATCATATATAACGAAGTTTTTGCCTTTTTCCCATTCAACATTTCTCCTGCGGGAGAGTAGCCGTTTTCTATTTTTCTTCTTCAGGATATCTTGAGACCTCTGACTCAGTGAAATGCCCGAAGACTAGCCAGGCGGTGTCGGAATCCCCCACTTTTCCTTAATCCTCCTTCACTGGAGGAACCCCCACTTCATCACCCCAAGAGCGTAGAGGGTAAATGATCTGTTTCCCAGCTTGAGAACAGAAGGAGGAATGCGACAAAGGATCAGGGGGTGAGGTGTTGGGGAATCATGCCAGGGTTGTCCAATGTCAGCGTCTTCGTTTTGGGGCCGTATGTTAAATTGTTCGGATGGACCAGATAGGCAGATGTTTGTCTTAATTGCACTTCTGCAAATTCCTAAGCGGGCGCATCTAATGGTTTAAAGCTTTGGAAGCAGCAATTTTTCTCACAAATTCACTCGTTAGAACGCATCAACACACGCTGGCAAATCATGTCAGTTGTTAAACGAAAAACACTGAGTTTAAGTGAAGAAATTGAAGCAATCAATTTGGTGGGGAAAGGGAAAAAGAAGTGCGACGTAGCCAAAACATTTGGCATTCCGGCAAATTCACTATCCACAATTTTAAAAATAAAGATGGTCTGAAGCGAAAGTTCTCGGAAGGTTCTTTTAGCCATGATAGAAAACGATTTCGTAAAGGTCTTTATACAGACGTGGAAGCAGCGCTGTTAAAGTGGTTCCAAGAAGTGAGAAGCAAAAATGTTGCAGTCTCTGGCCCTTTGCTGAAGGAAAAAGCATTAGATTTCGCCAGACTTCTAGGAAAACCTGATTTTCAGCCAAGCAATGGTTGGCTTCAAAGATTTAAAGAGCGTCATGGAATCATATTTAAGTCCATTTGCGGAGAGAGTGCTTCTGTGGATGATGAAACAACCCAAAAGTGGCTGGAATCAAGTGAAACCTTGATTTCGCAGTTTAAAGCTTGCGATGTTTACAATGCTGATGAAACTGCTGATGAATAAATGATAAAAAAATGTTTTATCATTTATTGCGAGAAAAAACCTTAGCTTTCAAAGGTGAAAAATGTTCTGGTGGGAAAAACTCAAAACTCCGTTTAACTGTATTGCTGTGCGCAAATATGGATGGATCCGATAAAAGGAAGGGAACTTTTCGTAATCGGGAAATCAAAAAATCCCAGATGCTTCAAGAAATTTGAAAAATTACCAGTAAGTTACAGAGCTAATAAAAAAGCGTGGATGACATCGGAACTCTTTACAGAATGGTTGAAACAATTTGACAACGAAATGACAAAGAAAAATAGGAAGGTTCTGCTGCTCATCGATAATTGTGCAGCACATTCGTCTAGCATAGTGCTAACGTTTACAAATGTACATCGGTTTCCACCAAACACCATCAAAACTTTAGCCCATGGATCAGGGTGTTATAAAAAACCTAAAACTTCATTACCGCAAAATTTTACTCAGAAAAAGTCTTATTAACGTGGAAAAGAGGCAACCAACTGTCATCGATGTTCGAATGGCATGTGATATGCTATCTAATGCTTGGACTACCGTAACTGATGTAACCATAAAAAATTGTTGGAAACATGCTGGTTTTGGTATTTCAGTAGTAAATGAAGACACAGTGGTTACTATTAAAGACGAAACATGGAATCACCTGGGTGCAAAAGGGCTCATTTTATCGGATTTATGTTTTCCAGATTATCTGCTGGCTGACGATGACATCTCAACGGAATCTCAAAATACAGATCAGGACATCGTTGATGGCGTGTTGAACTCTCAGTATGACGCGTCCACTGATGAGGAGGAAGAATACGCAGAAGTTAAAAAAATATCAAATGCGGTGGCAATTGAAAGTCTTGATAATTTGCGTGCTTTTTTTGCGTCAAAAATTCTGTTTTGTTCAGCATTGTTGGATCAAACAGAATAACAACTGTCTACAGCAATTGTTCAATCCCAAAAACAGGCAACTCTGGATAGTTACTTCCAGAAGTGTGAATGAAAAAATAAAGGTAAATGTTTCAATTATTGTACTTCTGCTTTCTAATACATACGTACTATAGTAGTATACTGTACTTGTTTTTTTACATAACTTTTGCTCGTTTGCTGATACATTTAAGGCAAAATCGGATAAAACGAAGTTTGCGTATAACGAACATTTTCTTAACTCGCTTCAACTTCCTTATAAACGGTTTCGACTGTATATACTCTACAAACACAAACACACACACAGGAGTTATATATATATATATATAAATACAGGGTGATTCATAAAGAAGTATACAGTTTTCAGATGCTGTAAAACAGTAACAGTTTAAGACACGGGCCACAACTGCGAACCGTTAGGTAGATGTACTCACAAAGTTTTTGTCCCGCTACTGAGATAAGAGATGTAGGCGATAGCGCGCGTTTCACGTGACTAGTCAATCAAAATGTCAGCGTCTGTCTGATGGATTGGACGAGCCGTGGCTACAACATGCCACTGACCCAATGGCCACCTAGAAGCCCTGACTAAAGACCTTGTGACTTTTTCCTGTGGGGGTACGCCAAGGACAAGGAATTCGCCCCTCCCCTTCCTGTTGATCTAGCGGAGCTGAAACAGCTTATCACAGCCACTATCACTTCACTTGATTCAGATATATTACCTCGCGTTTGGGCGGAAATGGATTACCGGCTCGATGTGTGTCATGTGACTAAGGGTGCACACATAGAACATCTGCGACTGTCTCTAAAAAACTTGAAACAGTCCCCTACAATTGTGTTACAGGTAACATAAAATATCGTACATTGTTCTTGTTTTATAGTGCGTTGAAACTGTGTACTTCTTTATGAATCACCCTGTATATACAGTATATACATGGGTTAGACAGAATAATGTTAACACCTAGGAAACGAAGGTTTTACGTACCTACTAGGGTGTGGGACCACCTTTGGCATTCAAAACCAGCCGAATTTTCCTTGAAGTGGACGCATAGAAATACTGGATGGTGGTTAGTGGGATGTTACACCATTCTTCTAGCAGAAACTGCTCCAGGTCCTTGAGAGATGCAGGAGAAGGATAACGGGATCTTATTTTGTTTTCCAACACAGACCACAGTGTCTCGATGATGTTTAAGTCTGGTGATTGGGGAGGCCAAGGAAGGTGTGAAAGTTCGTCCTCATGTTCCTCAAACCATGGTTGGACATTCCGAGCTCTGTGAATTGGGGCGATCATCTTGATAGATGCATCCACTGCAGAAAACAATGCCTAAGCCATTTGATGGACTTGGTCTGCCAAAATGGTTTCATACGCCCTGCCAGTCATTCGTCCTTTCAAGATATTCAGGGGACCTACTGAAAACCCGGATATGACCGCCCAGAGCATGACAGAACCACCACCATGTTGCACTGTTGGGAGCAGACTGTCTGGGTTGTACGCTTCTGACGGTGTTCTCCATATGTAAACACGTCCTGCGGTGGGGAGTAGTGTGAATGTGCATTCATCCGATCACATTTCACGCTTCCATGCATCGGCAGTCCACGTTGTATGCTCCTGGCACCACTGTCGTCGCCGTTGAGCATTCACCCTGGTCACCAGAGGTTTTTCAATAGCAGCTCCTCCATTAATATCTTGTTAATGCAGTTGTCTGCCCACTGTTTTCGTTAATACTGGGGTCTGGAGATTCAGATTGAGCTCAGCACTAATTTTCGGCGCCGTGGTCTTCTTATTACGGTTAACAATCCTCTTTAATGCTCTCCTGTCTCTATCAGTCAGAGTCGTTTCCCGGCAGCTCTTGTGTTTCACAGACGAGGTTTTGCCACGAACAATGTATGCTGTCATGCCGCTTAACACAGTAGCTCTCGATAACCCCGCTACATTGGCAAATGTTGTCACGGAGGCAGCAATTAGTCGGCCACCAACAATTAGCCCTTCTTTCGAAGTGCGTTAGGTAGCTCATTTCGTCATCACCCCGAAAGAAATTTTGCAACAAGACACTTTAAATGCACTTAAATAGGACTTTGAGATCCTAAACAAAGCTATTACAAGCAAAAAGTGGTGGATACCTTTGCGTATTGCGACGTACGCAGCTGCATTAAAAGTCTCGTCCCTGAGCTTGGTGTTCACATTATTCTGTCCAAACCCTGTATATATACTGTATATTACTTTTGAAATTTAAATTTGTCTTGATTGAAAGTTAAGATGTTTTATCCAGTAAAAATTATAATGTTTTAATTGAGGTGCTTTTTATCTGTATGAAAAGAATGAAGGTATCGCATCTGACTTCTTTAAATCATACAATGCTTTTCGTTGTACTTTTTAGCACGTCTTTTGTAAAAAAAGATCGTGCTTATGTTATCGATTTGTCCGTCCGTTAGTCCGTCTGTACCCACCATATCTCTGCAACTATTAGTCCAATTTGAGAAATTCTTTTTGCATTGGAAAGCTTGAAATATGCAAATGATGATCTTTCATTTCGTTTTTTTTTTTTTTTCACGATGTATAATTTCGCCGCTAGAGGGCGTAAATGCAGATGATGTCGAATTCAATCCACATATTTGCTTCTAAACATCCGATTGAAAAAAATCTTTTATCGTTCGATTCCATTTATGTCGAAGAGTATTTTAGAAATAGTTACTTTTTCAAATTGCGCATAGATTTTCCGCAAGGAAGCGTAAAGTAAATTACATTTTCCCCGATAACTCTTCTTCTAAAACTCCGATCGGAAAATTTTTTTCTTCAGAAGAAACACCTCCAGACGGAAAATATTTTGCATATAATTTCAAATTTTTGGTAAAGAATACTTTGGCCACCAGGGTGCGTAAGTGTTAAATTTTGCTTCTGATATATTTACCATAAAATCTGACCTTCTAAAATATCGATTGAAAAAATTCTTTCGTGGACTGATGCCGCTCACATCGATAAACGTTTTCGGAATATTTTCTTCTTAAAATATTCCACAATTTCTCCGCCAGGGGGCGTAGATGTATATCTTATTTTCGTCAATATCTCTACTTCTAGAAGTCCGATTTGAAAAATTTCTTCTTTGTTGGATAGTGTTTTCAGTGTGACATGTGTTTCATATAATTTCAAAATTTTCAAGTAATTCATAGATTTCTGCTAGGGGGCGTAGAGGTAAATTGCGTTTCCCCCTATATCTCTGCTTCTAAATCTCCGATTTGAAAAATTCGTTCTGCACCGGATACAGCTTCTGATGGGAAATCGTTTGCACATAATTTCAAAATTTTGGGAAAAAATGGTTTGGCCACCAGGGGGCGTAAATCTTAATTTCCGCTTCTGATGTATTTGCAGCAAAATATGAGCTTCTGAAAACTCGATTGAAAAAAACGTCGTTTGTAGACCGATAGTACTCATGTCGACAAACCGTTTTGAAACATTTTCTTCTTAAAATAATGCATGGTTTCTACGCCAGGGGGCGTAGATGTATATCTTATTTTTGTCAATATCTCTAATTCTAGGAGTCCGATTTGAAAAATTCCTTCTTTGTTGGATAGTGTTTCTAGTGTGGCATGTTTTTCATACAGTCTGAAAATTTTCAAGTAATTCATAGACTTTCCGCTAGGGGGCGCAAAGTTAAATTGCTTTCCCCCTATATCTCTGCTTCTAAATCTCCAATTTGAAAAATTCTTTCTGCACCTGATACAGCTCTTGATAAAAACTCCTTTGCACATAATTTCAATTTTTTGTAAAAAATGGTTTGGCCACCAGGTGGCGTAAGTCTTAATTTCCGCTTCTGATGTATTTTCAGCAAAATATGAACTTCTAAAATCTCGATTAAAAAAAAGTCATTTGTTGACCAATACTACTCATGCCGATAAACCTTTTAGGAACATTTTCATCTTGTAATGCATGGTTTCTACACCAGGAGCGTAGATGTATATGTTATTTTTGTCAATATCTCTACTTCTAGGAATCCGATTTGGAAAATTCCTTCTTTGTTGGATAGTGTTTCCGATGCGAAATGTTTTTCCTAAAAATTCAAAATTTTCACGTAAATCACAGACTTTCCGCTAGGGGGCACAAAGGCAAATTGCGTTTTCTGCGTTATTTCTGCTTCTAAAACTCCGATTTGAAAAATTCTTCCTGTATTGCATACAAGACCTGATAAAAAATATTTTTCACATAATTTCTAATGTTTGGTAAAGAATAGTTTGGCCACCAGGGGCATAAGGGTTAATTTCTGCTTCTGATGTATTTGTAGCAAAATCTGGGCTCCTGAAATCTCGGCTAAGTTTTTTTTTTCTTGGGCCGATACCGCTCATATGGAAAATCCTTTTGAGAATACTTTCTTCCTAAACTAATGCATGGTTTTCCCACCTGGGGACGTAAAGTCACAATTTGTTTTTGTCGATATCTCTGTTTTTAAGAGTCCGATTTGAAAAATTCCTTCTGTGTTGGAGAGCGTTTCTGGTGCGAAATGTTTCTCATATAAATTCATGTTTTGCTTAATACACAAGTCTGCAACCAGTGGGCGTAAACTCACGATTCCGTTTATTTTTTTTTTTTTTTTTTTGATTGGAGGTTTAACGACCACCGTGAGCAACTCAATGGGCTATAAGCAGTCGCCCGTCCCTAATTTAGGGTCACTGGTTCCATGGAAGGGAAAGAGCCAGTGCCGTAAGACAAACACAACATCCATGCCTGACCGGGATTCGAACCCGGACAACTTACGGACGAATGATCAGAGGCCAACGATTCCGTTTACAGCAATATCTGAGGAATTAAAAACCCGACTGAAAAACTTCTTTCTTCCGTCAGATACTATTGTTTTCCGTACCGGCTCCATTGACTTGGAATATCTTTGATAAATTTAATTTGCGTCAGAACGGATTCAAAAGACGTGCTTATTACACCCGAAAATTCGGTGTCATCTTTCTTGTTATTTAGTATTGTTATTATTTTGAAAACTTTTATGACAGATGATGTTGCTGGTACAAAAGAAAGCTCTTGTGCTATTAAAGCAGTTTTAATCAATACTTCACCAAAGAAAGGCACAAATCTAGTATTCTACAATGCAGCAGTTACGTGTAGCACTTACTGAATGGATGTTACGAACGGCGGAATATTAGAATTTCCCGATAATACTTTTCCTAAGAGCAATTCGTGACAGAAAGGTCCCGGGTACATCATCCAGTTCCTTTTCATCTGTTCGGGTTTGGTTGGTTTGTGGCATGACGCAAGGAACACAAAATAACTGAGCAAAGTGCTTTCCGTAAGTTTCGAGGTTTGAGGGACTCGGCAAATTTCTCCATCAGGTGGGTGAAATCATTTCAAAGCCCTTCTCAGAAAGAGAGAAAGATAAAAAAAATCCATCACACGACAGTCATTCTCTTTTCCTCTGCCGGTGTTAAACAATTAACGATACTTCAGGGTGATGTAATCGTTTCGTGACTTTTCGGCACTTTTTAGTCTCAATGTAATAGAGTGAAATAGAAGAATTGTGACGTACCTACCTCAAAGGTGATGCACATGTCAAGATGGCAAAGTTGCAGCGATAAGCTTCGTTGGTGTAGTTCTAGCGTTAGGACATCCGCTCCGGAGAAGAAAAATGTGGGCTCGAATGCCATCACAGGTAAACACTGTGTTTATTTTCATATCGGCAGCTGAACGTAAAATGAATCTCCTGATCGTGAGGTTCGAAAAGAACATGTGATGTTTCTTCCACACATCGTCTGGAATTAATCAGAATTCTTTCTTCTACAAAGATCTACTTAAGGGCAAAACATTTACTGTTCCATTTGGTGTGAGCACAATAAATAGAAAAGAAACTACATACCAACATGATGCTTAGATTGCTTAGTAAGTTTTTGTAGCTTGCGGAACCCGTGGGGGCTCCACGGAGATTAGGCGTCACTGGCTGCAGTCTTTGGACCCGGATGTAATTAAAAAAAAAATCAAAGGGTTTTACAGAAACAGACCAGTGTTGACTACCTGAGTAAGAATAAATAAGAAAAGAGTGAAATCAATGTTCTTCAAGACATGACATTAACAGCAATCTGACTGAAGTAAATTTCAGCCGCCCCGGTGACGCAGTGGTCTAAGGCGTTGGCCTCTGATCATTCGTCCGTAAGGGGTCCGGGTTCGAATCCCGGTGAGGCATGGATGTTGTGTTTGTCTTACGGCACTGGCTCTCTCCCTTCCCTGGAACCAGTGACCCTAAATTAGGGACGGGCGACTGCTTATAGCCCATTTGAGTTGCTCACGGTGGTCGTTAAACCTCCAATCAAAAAAAAAAAAAAAAAAAAAGTAAATTTCATGAAACATAATGCAAATTGTTTCGTGAAAATCTGCCAAATACGTGGAGACAATGTGAATAGACAAAATCATCGCTCTTTCCATGATTTCCTAAATTAACACACCGCAACCGATAAAGCTGTTTTCCGAACACCGCTGGGATCGTACCCCAGATATCTCGACAACTACAGATCTCATAGATAACTATAGATATGATAACTATAGATAACTATAGATCTCGATAACTAGCCGAGTGAGGCGAACGGGGTGTCCGGATAACAGTTTTTCGGTTGCGGTGTGCTAATTAAAGAAAACGTGGAAAGAGCGATGACTTTGGCTATTCGCAAATTGTTTCACTAAAAACACACTGTCTAATTGTTTCACTAAAAACCCACTGAGACATCCCGAACTCAGTATGGTAACTGATTACTCAAGAAAGTGAAGACACGGAAAACGATATTCCTGTCGCCATAAGGAAACGTTTGACTAACGAAGCAAACTTTGCAGATTACGCCAGATGTGGCAAAGGGGAAGAAACATTGTGCATCTTCTCACTAAGGACGAAATTATGGTAGTAAGAGTTGGAGGATGATTACAGTGAGTAGGGGGAGGGGAAGCAATAAACACGCGAAGAAATTACCACCGACTTTTCTGAAAGCTATAACTTCCTTTGATAAGATGAGGTCGTCTTTTTGCTAACATGGAGGGAGATAACACAACTCATAATTCACTAAATGATGTTTGCAGTGCTTCTTTTGCTTCGTATTTAGAAATCTTGAAATTAGCAAAAATCGTGAACACTTTACACTAATTCAAAAAATCACCGGAACAGAAACTTATAGCTTTAAGATTATTGTTCACTTGTACACAGTGCATGCTCAAAGCATATTCGCGCCCTGATGCAAAGTTCTTCTTTGGCGCTCCTTGTGAACTATTCTCTGGAGAAAATTTACGTAATGTTTTGGAATTTCATATGTACACGCACATTCGGCTCCCGCTTCCAGCCCCCAAAAGTTAAAATGTCTCAGTCTCTCTTTCAACCGTACAGAGACATAAACTGTTACGTATCAAATGGTGATTTCATTCACGCTAACAGATCTGGAAAAAACGCTCCGTTTATAAAAAGGAACAAAAAAAAATAATCTTAAAACAGCACTTTCACTCTTTATTCATGTACAAAATTTTAGCACCTCTTAGGTTTGCGTCAAACAAAACATATAAACAATGTACGTATTTCGTTTCCTCAGAAGAAGAAAGTGAAAGGGAGAGAAGCTGTATTGACAGAGGCGAGAATGGTTTTTTGGTTTAAAAACCACTCCCTTATTTCTTTCGCCTGTAAAACGAAATAAGGCAATGGGAGCCCCGAAATACTCCCCCCACCCCACACACACACATAGACTACTTATCATTTTAAATTTTGTAAGAGCTGCGTTGTTAATCGCGCCCCTCTAGACAAGGTGCCCCAATGCTTTGCTCACCGGCTTGAGGCGGCCCTGCTTATACAGTTCTTCGGTGGTAAAATAATGTTTTTCATTGTTTAGTGGCCCACACCAGCATCTAAACGCATAAGGCGTCTTCCGTCCCTAATTAAGGCTACTGTTTCCAAGAAAGAGTGCTAGAGCTATAAAAGGACAAAAACAACATCCGTGTCTAATCTGGCGATCCCAACAGTATAAGACATTGGAAGTCTGCGTGCTAGATCATTCGACTACGGCCGACACTATTTTTTCAAATACGACTTCTAGAAGCTTTAATATTGCAAGGAGAAATACAAATGCATGCTACCTAGCACTAATACGTAGGTCATACTGAAAGTAATGGGCAAATTAAGCATTGGGAGAATGATAGTTCGTGGACAGGTAGTGCCATCTCTCGTTGTGGCCATGAATGCCAAATGACGTCGCCAGCATCTGTCATGTGACCAAACAGACACGAGAAAAGATGGCCGACAATGATACATCGCTCCATCAGCGAGCTGTGATTCAGTTCCTTGTGAAAGAGGAAATTCCGGCTGACTAGAGGAGGAGATATTTTTGACTATCGATAGTTTTCGATAGTCAAAAATAACAATCGATAACTATCGATAGTACCATCGACAGTGTGTTGGCAAAGTTTCTCGGGAGAAAATTTGTTTTCCGGGATGAAAAATTATTTCTCACAAGAATTTTTGTTACTTTTCCACATTGTCAAAAAGCTAAGCTCCGATAAACTTTGAAACTAACCTTTTTTATTTTGGTTTGGGGTTTAACGACCACAGTGAGTTACTCGATGGGCTGTAAGCATTCGCCCATCCCTGATTTAGGGTCACTGGTTTCAGGGAAGGGAGAAGCCAGAGCTGTAAGACAAACACAACCACAACCACAACATCTGTTCCGCACGGGATTCGAATTCGGCCCATCTCGAACGAATGATCAGAAGCCAGTGCTTAGACAACTGCGCCACCGGGACGGGCAGTTTACTTTTTGACGATTTCCTCGCGAAATGATTGAGCAAAAGACACGAAAAAAATGTTTTGCCTAAAGAACGAGCTAATTCGTGGCTCTTTAATTCTCATTTTTTGTTTGTACTGTATGATTTTTGTTTTCTGTTCACAAAAGCTAAAGAAGAAAATTCTGCAGATTTGCATGCAAAAATAATTTTTTCTGCAGTGGTAATAATTCGTGAGAAATTCAATAAATCAAGTTTTGAGTGGAGCTGTTCCTCAACTGTTTTTTCTAGGATCATTTAAACCGACAACAGCTGGATGCTGTCGTTTTAAATTATGCCTAAGGTTCGACGTATTGCCCGACTTCTTGTAATTCTTTCGCAAATGCTACATTTTGCGTAGACCTTATCCTTACCAAAAGAAAAATAAAGTTGCACAAAAGATATTTTACGATTACCCGTTATTATTGATTACTTACTCTCAACAAATAACTGTTTCAGCACCTGACGTACCTTTAAACTTCCAGTACAAACAACAAGAACAATGGTTTTGACATCGTCTTTATCCGACTGAAACGTGCAACAGAGTGTAAAAACCACATACCCTCACCGTTTACTCTTTTGATTGCAGTTAACTTTAGTTTCGCATTGTCATCATGTATCAATATGGCTGGGCTCAGTGTTTTCGTCACCAGGATTAATGGGGTGAAAATGAGCGTTTCAATCATCAAAATCATCGGTGGAAGGTGAAAAGTGTATATCGTCGTGATTCACACTTACAGCATTGAAAAATGTAAAACTATCGATAGTTACAAACAACTATCGATGCACTATCAATGTACTAAGATGGACAAAACTATCGATAGTGCCATCGATAGTACCTCCACCTCTACGGCTGATGATATTCACCGTAGGCTTCAGCGTGTATACGGAGATCTGTGTATGTGGGTACCAGTAGTTTGAGAAGGTGGGTGGACCATTTTGAAGACGGTTTCACAGACATTAACGATCATCCTCATTGCGGTCGCCGTCGAACAGCCTCGGCAGAACACAACAAAGGTTGATGCCTTAATTCGTGGTGACAGACGTGTGGCGGTGAGAGAAATTGCGGCTAACTTGGGCTTAGGACAACGTGCAGTTCTGGAAATGATTAGCAACTTGGGATATCGTAAAATTTGTGCCCGCTGGGTCCCACGTTTACTGACAGAAAACTACAAAGGCCAGCGCAAAGAATTTCTTGCTGTAACGGTATCGAAATGAAGGGGCCAATTTTTTGCACAGTATTGTGACAGGTGACGAAATTTGGTTCCATGATTTCGTACCTGAAGCAGAGCATGGAATAGCATCATCTCCATTCACCAAGCAGGAAGAAGCCTAACACAGTTTTGTCAGGTGCAAAGATTATGGGAAGTGTCTTTTGAGACGCAGATGGGTGCATTCTGGTTGATTTTTTACAGCCTGAACAAACCGCAAATGCAGCTTGTTATGTCCAAACATCAGAAAAGCTCCACGTGGGATAAACGGCCGGAAAAGAAAGTCATCCTTCAGCACGACAACGCTAGGCCCCGCTCAGTCATCACCCCTAATAGCTTAGAAGGCCCGCGCACCGAACGCCGGAAGCTGCGTGACGTAGGGGAGAGTAGGCTGATGTCCGTGGTGGGTGGTCGAGCATGCATGAGCTTGCTCACTCTGTGTAAGCGTGACTGCGGATGTGCGTGGTTGTTGTTGTCAAATTGTCAACTAAATTTAATTTCATAGAGGAATATTAAAAGTATTCAAATTCCCTACTAATGGGGAGGCTCTCAGAAAATGGCATACAGCAATAAAGCGTGAAAATTTTCAACTCTAAGGTACGTGGAAACCTTTTGTTAACCTTATTTTAAACTACTCGTAAAATAAAAAATTTGAACTAGAAAATTTAAATTTGGCTAATTTTATAATCTAATGCATCTCACAGCGGGAAGTCAAAGCACTGAAAAGATTTTTGAAAAATGAAATTTATGTTTGTAATGGAAAGAATAGATTATTTGTGTTGTTATAGTAACCCATAACATGTTTTTGCCAATGTATCAAATAAGTTCAAAGTAAAATGTGTATATTTAGGAAGGGATTTTGAATTTTATTATGGACACAGAATAATAAGGGTTGCATGGTTTTGATCCCAAGAGTAATATGTTGATACATTCGTACTTAGTTATTTAAGTGTTTAGGCAGCGCCAGATTAACTTTTTTGGGGGTCCCTATTTCTGGGCACAAATGCTTGTAAAATACTTATATCCTATACGAAATATATGTATGTCATGTACACTTCTAACATGCCTATGTCCTTTATATAAATGCTAAGGCCTTGTTGCCATGTGAAATACATCTTTTGTGTTTGCAGACATAGAGAATTGCATTGAATTATCATTTTTTATATTTATTACTAAAGGAACACAAACACTGAATCAAGTATAGACAGCAAAAATTAGATATGAATGCACAAAAACAGAAGTTCACACATAGTTAAGGAGTAAGTTTGCCTTTAAAATGTCCGTTTAAAGATTTTGAAGCATTTTTCTACAAACCAACACATTGAAGAACTCTCGTGTGAGCAGTGTGTATGCTCTATCTGTGGTAGGATGGGAATTTATCAAAACCATTCAATTTCTTAAAAATTAGGTGAAATATATCAGTACTACCTGGGCAAGAAATTATTTACTTGCCCAGGTAGTAAAAGCTGGATGCGCAGGAAAATGTATCTTTTAAGATAACAAACCAGAACCCTATTTTTTTTAAGTTAAAAATATGACCTGTTTTAACATGTTTGCACTTCCATTTTAAGGGTCTGTATTACAAATGTTCAATGCACAAACGTGTGTATATCAATTCTATGTGTGAACTTCTGTTTTTGATTCTGCCATGTTCCTTTTGTTAAAGTTTTCTCTCTTTGTCACTAAACATGAGAGGTCAGTTACATCTGAGGCATGCATACTGTTGTTGATTATAAACAAAATTTGGAGCAAAACTAGGTTTCCGATTTCTGGGCGTAGAGCATAACATAATTAAAGATGTGATATTACTCTTTCCTTGGTACTTCGTAACAATAATACAACTTCCATTAATTAACAATGACATGAAACACGACATGTGATGACTGTCTTTTTTTTCTTGTGTAGTAGGAAATTTTATTACAAACTTTTTTATTTTAAAATTTAGTTACCATGCACAGGCAATTAGATGTTTTATTTACCTGCCCAGACGAATGATTTACATGCTCTGGGCATCTCGGGCATGGTATTTTTAAGCCTTGGATATTGTTATTTTTAAGAGAAAGAAAAGTACGTGGATCGACATGAATCCACATATTGTGGAAACTATATTCTAAACAAACAAGATTTTTAAAATACAAGTGGAAATATATACTCGCTTCTTTTTTTTTTCTTTTTTTTTTTTTTGAAAAAATTTGCTTAAAATGAGAGATCAACTTTTTATTCATTTATCTAGACTTATCTGTTTCCAGACTTCCTGCACTGTGTCTTCACAAGCTACAGCAATAATAACTGGAACTAATATATCTCATATTATCCGATAACTACTGGAAAGTGTGCTTCCAAACGTGAGGGTGGGTGTCAATTTTTGTATGGGGACAAACTTCTTCAATCCTTCATAGAATTTATTTTGAAACCAAAATCATTAAAAATGGAAAAAACAATCTTTTTCAATAGCTTTAGCAATGACAAAACATTTGTGCAAAATTTTATACCATTGCTTTTCATAGTTTCTGAGAAAATGGTACATCAAGTTAGTCAATTTATAATGAAACATGTACATCTTTTAAAATACATCCTATAGTACCAAAACAATCGCTTAGATTTATTCAGTACAATAACTGCATGTGCATTTGTCAGGTTCTCAAAAAATATAATAATTATCTGAAAAAATACTTTAAGAAATTATTGGAACAAATTTCATATTTTCTTAGAAACGTGTCTTTGAAATTCTTCAAGGAACAGCTAACGGACACATAATCAAATTGTGCTTGTGATACACAAAGAACTACACAACCATAATTATATGTGCATTGGCAGTTTTGCTGAATACTTCTTGGAAATCAAATTTCAGGAAATTTCTGCCAATAAGTTACTTGTATTTTTCCAGATAAAAAGAAATGCTTATATTGTGGATCCAAATAGTTTTGCTTAATGCTACTAATATACTTAATACATTGACAAGGTAACTTTTTTGAAATAGCGCTCTGGAAGACAAAAATTATAAACTTTATATTTGCTTATCAAAATGAAGTTGTCCAAACACGTAACTAGATGGTACTAAAATTAGGAAAACTTGTTATGTCATTATTGTACGTTTAATAATGTAGCAATGGCATAATTTTCTTGAAATCTTAATTTATTTGATGCAATCAGTGGATCAAGCAGCAATTCACTGTATGTATGTTAAAACGTGTTTTATTGAGCCTTTGGTCATAATTAAAAAACACAGAAAAAAATTCAGTTTTTCTTGACCTTTTTTATATATTAGTGATCACGGATTGCATATAAAATACATTTTCACTAAAGGAATTATTTCATTACTAAAATTTTGATAGTCATAGGTTTGCAATGAATGAAAAATCTGATTCCTTAAATATGTCAATTGACATCTTTTGAAACGACGGCGATACTTCGTAATGGACCCTCAAACTAATCTTTCAAGTACAACACGATTTGTTCACAAGTACAGGAATCGTTCGGCTAACTATAAAGACACTATATTTTCAAGTGAAACTACGACAACAGTTTATAATTTCGATTATAGGAATGGTTTATCACTTCCAGTGAAATGACAGGGATGCTTTCATTAAGTTGACGAATCTGTCTTGCTTACCCTTTCAAGTCGAAATTATTGCTACGCTAAATTTTACGCTGTAATTTCTTTTTCTTCTGTATTTTAAAAGATTATTAAACAAAGTTGTTAACTCTGCAGTTATTTGAAAACTAACACACAAGTTCTTATTTAAATGCAGTGAAACTCTAAAAGAACGCACGACCTGGTTAGTTGGTGTACGTAAAGACGCGTTCGTTCGCACATCGCCGTAATACTCCTCTCCGCGACTACGGACTACTCTAGTGACGTCACAAATCGGTGCGCGGGCCTGCTAAGCTATTAGGGGGTGATGGCTCAGTCCACATCTGGCAATCTGGCACCCTGCTTACAGTCCACATCTTGCACCCTCCCACTATCAATTTTTTGGATTCCTAAGGGACCAGATGTGTGGCCAACACTACCAGAGCACAAGAGCAATACAGCAAACTGTACGACGGTGTCTTTGCTCAACGGAATTCTTCTGCAAGGGTATTTTTAAACTTCAAGAACGAAGGGGGAAATGTGTCCAAAGAAACAGGAATTTTGTAGAAAAATAAACTAAGGTATGTAGATTAAATTGTTGTACTTATTTCTTCAATCATTACAACTCCCAATTTTTAAAACATTGTTGTTTATTAATTTATGTATAGCCCTCGTACATTGCCTCAAAAAAAAAAAAATAGCTGGGAAATACATGAAAACTCCTGGCCCCCGTTACAACTGCGTGACGTGAAAGAAAAAAAAAAAATGAGTAAAATACGTAAAAATAAAAGAAATAAAAAGAAGAAAAGAATTCTTAGAATCGGACTTTTAGAAGGTTATCGTTAGAAACGGAATGTAAATACCCGCTCCCTACAAGAAAAGCGCTCTTCGTGAAAAGCAAAAAACGCCTGCAAAGTTTTTCGTAGTTATAGCTGCATAATGAAACAAGAAAGTTGGCAGCGAATTTTCGGTTGTAATGAGCACGTCTTTTGAATCATTTTCGACGCGAATAAAATTTATCAAAGTTATTCAAAGTCAATGGAACCGGTTAGAAAAAAAACCCAACCTAAAAATAGAAACTGTTTTCTCGATTTCTACAATCGAGAAAACACCCAAAATTAGAAACAGCTACTTACTTCCACCAGCGGCTAAAAAGTATGGTACGACAATTAATAAATGGTGAACAAAGAATTTCTCATAGCAGAAGGAAGTATCAGAGACAAAGAGAGTTTCAAATCGAACAGATAAAAGAAGAAATGTGGAAGAAAACATGATATCACTCTACGACTTTTAGCGGAAGAATTCTGCATAATAGAAAAGTTGAAAATAGGTGAAAAGTATTTTCCATGGCAAAATCTATGCTAAGGAAAAAAAACTTTTTAAATACGTCTCCCGGAAGCAGAGATAGCGAGACAAAAATTGTGCGTTATTTAAAGAGGATGATGCTCCCCATCTTTATTGCAGCGAATGACATACAGTAAAAAAAGAAATTTCTCAATAGTTTTCGTTTGAAATTTTAACGACCACCGTGAACAACTCAGTGGGCTGTAAGCAGTCACCCGCCCCTAATTTAGGGCCACTGGCTTCAGAGAAGGGAGAGAACTAGAGCCGTCAGACAAACACAACATCCATGCCTCACCGGGATTCGAACCCATCTCGGACAAACGGTCAGAAGCCATCGCTTATACCACTGCGCCAACGGGGGCCAAGAGAGGTTTTAAAAGCGGAGATACAGCCACGAACAGAAATACACAAACACCACCTAGCCACAGAAATGTGAACTACAAAAATTCTCAAATACAAACCTAAAGTGTTCCACAGAGTAAACGGTATCCGGTGCTAAAATAATTCTTTTAATTTTTGCACATTTAGAAGCAGAGATATTGAGAAAAACAGACCAAACATTTGCGCCCCTAGCGGATAAATTTTGTATTATATTGGGAAAAAATACCCGTAAAGAGTTTTCATAGTTGGTAGTATCTGACCGAAAAAGAAATTTTTCAATCGGGTTTTTAGTGCCGCAAATTTTCCTGAGAACGGTAACGTGAACTGACGATTTCTAGGGGCACACTTGTGCTTTAAGAAAGATTTGAAATTATATGAAATAACATTTACGCATCGGAAACGCTTTTCAACAAAAAACGAATTTTTCAAATCGTACTCTTAGAAGCAGAGATATCGACAAAAGTAAAATATGCACCTACACCCTCTGGGGGAAAAACTACTGTGCGCTATTTTAAGCAGGAGGTGTTCTCAAAAGGTTTTCCTAGGTGAGCCGTATCACTCCACGAAAAAATGTTTTCAGTCGAATTTTCAGAAGCTCAGATTTCGCTACAAATACAGCAGACGCTGAAATAAACACTTACGACTCCTGGTGGCCAAACCATTCTTTACCAAAAATTAGAAATTATACGCAAAACACTTCCCATCAAGAGTTGTTTCCGATGCAGGGTCCGTTTTCGAATCCCGGTGAGGCATGGATGTTGTGTTTGTCTTACGGCACTGGCTCTCTCCCTTCCCTGGAACCAGTGGCCCTAAATTCGGGACGAGCAACTGCTTATAGCCCACTGAGTTGCTCACGGTGGTCGTTAAACCCTCCATAAAAAAATTCCGATGCAGGAAGAATTTTTCGAATCGGACTTTTAGAAGCAGAGATGTCGGAAAATCTATGCGCTACTTGAAAGACAGACTGTACCTAAAATAGTCTTCGATATAAATGACATCGAAAGGAGAAAAAGAATTCTTTCAATCGGATATTTAGAAGCAAATACGAGTATATGGAATAAAATGTATTTTGAATTGATATTACCTGCATTTAAGCCCTCTGGTGGCGAAGTTCTTTATCAGAAAAACCGGAATGCGCGGATCATCATTCTGACATTTCAAGCTTCAAAAAGAATTTTAAAAATCGGACTAATAGTTGTAGAGATATTGTGTCCACAGGCAGACGGACGGACAAAGTGATAACATAAGAACGATCTCTTTTTTACATAAGACATGCTAAAAAGAATTTTTGGAATCCGACCCATAGATTAGAAGATGCCGTGTCTAGAGACGAAAGAGATACTATGGGTATATAAATAAGTTTTGAGGGATTTGAGGTGAACAAAACACGTTGTTGGAGAACAGAAACAATATTTTAATATTAATCGAAGTATGCTCCCTCTGAAGCTACAACTTTACCCCATCTTTCGGGCAGTGAACGTATGCCCCGAAGGAAGAATTCCGGTTCCTTGGAAGAGATCCAGTTGTCCAGCCAAGTTTTGATGTCTTCATAAGAACTAAACCGTTCTCCAGAAAATGCTGACTGCATCGACCGGAACAAATGGTAATCTGATGGCACAATATCTGGCGAATATGGTGGGTGGGGTAGAACTTCCCAGTCGGATCCTTCTAAGTACTTTTTCACAGGTCGAGAAACATGTGGTCTTGCGTTGTCATGCTGTAAGATTACTTTGTTGTGTCTATTCTCCCATTCCAGCCGTTTTTGCGTGAGAGCTCGTTTTAAACGCATTGATTAGGTTCGATACCGATCACCAGTAATAGTTTCTGACGGTTTCAGCAGTTCATAGTGGATCACACCCTTCTGGTCCCACCAGATACACAACATTACCTTTGAACCATGGATTTGGCTTGAAGGACCTGGTTCACCTGGCTTTCTGCCGTTTAGGGTTATCGTACCATATCCATTTCTCGTCGGCAGTAATAATACAATGCAAAAACCCTTTCTTTTTTGCCTTTGAAGCAGCAATTCGCAAATGGTTTTTCGACGTTCAAGATCTCTTTCCCGCAAACCATGTGGAACTTAATTCCCTTATTTTTGCACCATTACCATGGCAGCTAAACGTTGTGAAAGGCATGGTTGACTAACATTTATTGCTGCTGCTAGTTCTTTTTGGGTCTGGCACGGATCCTCGTCGAGTAAAGCTTCCAATTCGGCATCAGCAATTTTTTTGGGTGGTCCAAAACGTTCTTTATCACTGACATCGAAATCGTTCCTTTTGAATCGTCTAAACCAATACTCACATGTTTTTATGGATGGAGAATGTTCACCATAGATTTCTGACATTAAGCGATAGCTGTCGGCAGCACTTTTCTTGACAATAAAGTAATGCACCCACACTTCCCGCAAATGTTGTTTTGTCGGGACGAAAGTTGCCATTTTCCATCAAGTAAAACAAATATGTCTTCGCACCTCAATCGAACGTCGTATACTGACTCTGACAGCTGGCGTCTCGTTCTGCGATATCGCAGTGTTGCCACCTTAAAATACATGCGAGCAGTAATAAGTACGACAACGAAAGGAAATCCCACAAAACGTATTTACACAGTGTGGCAAAGAATTTTGAAGACTGGGTCTGTAAAATGAAATAGAAACAAAAAATTATAATTTGTTTTGGTTTGTTATTCAAACTAAGTCCCTCCGGCTTCAATACACTTGTTACAGCGATTTAATAATGATTCGAATGCCTGTTCCAGTTTACTTTGCGGAATTGCCTCCAAAGCACGCGTCGAAGCTGTTTGTGTGGTCGAAATATCATCAAAAGAACTCCTTTTTAACGTCATTTTAAGTGTTGGGAACAAAGAAAAGTCACAGGGTGCTAAATCAGGCGAATACGGTGGATACGAACAAGAAGTGAGGTGTGACTGGGTGCATTATCGTGCAACAAACACCAACTGTTTTCATCCCGATATTTTGGACGAATGCGACAAATTCTGCCCATCAAACGCCTCAAAACATTTAAATAAAACTCACCAGTAATTGCTTGTCCACTTGGAACAAATTTTTTGTGAATAATACCCTTACTATCGAAGAATGTAATGAGCATTGTTTTGATTTTCGATGGAACTTTTCTTGTTTTTTTTTTACTTGTGGCGAGTTTTTTTACTTCTATTCCGCCCTTTGTCGCTTTGTTTTAGGATCATATTGAAAACACCATGTTTAATCACCTGTAACAATCGATTTTAAGAAGTTTGGATCATTTTCAGCGGCTGAAATGATGTCTCTGCAATGTGCACTTCTCCTTGACTTTTGTTCATTGGTTAACGTGTGTGGAACAAATTTAGCACAAACTTGTGTTTTGCCCAAATCTTCACGCAGGATGGTTCGAATCGTTTCTTTGTTGATGTTTAAAGACTCTTCCATCATTCTTAGTGACGCACATCGATTGTTTGCCACGAAATCACGCACTTCTTCAATAATCTCACGTGTCCTAGATGAACTTGGTCTTCCGGTATGCTTATCATAACGTCATTTAAGTCATAACGTCATTAGCTTATCTCTTCCGTCCAAAAATGTTTGTGCCACAGGAGAACATTTGATCTACTTAAACAAAACTCACCGTAAACTTGTTTCATCATTTGGTACGTTTCCGAGGCCCTTTTACCAAGTTTTGCGTTAAATTTAATAACAGCCCTTTGTTCCATCTTAATAATTCAACATAAAAATTTTACTTCTCTAATGAACGGCCATTTCGTTTGAGTTACTTTAACAACTGCGCAGTACTTTTGGCAGAAAGCAAGCAGATGGTCACGGTTTATAACGCATTCGTGATTACACTGATGGCGCCACCGTAGGCTGAAATCTAGCGCCAGTCTTAAAACTTATTTGACGTACTGTGTATGTAGATGGTCCACCGTACATTTTTTTGCCAAAAGATGTGCTTACATACTACAGACAGACAATTCTTCTTTTTTTCTCTTTCTTGCAAAGTGTTTTGGGATTCCCTAGTCCTAGTTTTCCCGAAATCAGAAGTAAAAACTCACGTTGCCACTAGAAACTTATGTTTGTTAATTTTGGAGAGTCCTCTGTTGCTCATTGGTTGAGAAACTGGAATAAAGCTTTCAAGCGTTCTTTCAGTAGAGCCGATTGTGATGTCACATGAGCGTCGAACGGTTCGCAGGAGTTGGGTAGGGCTTTTCGCTTTTCTTTTCTCGTAGTTTTTTATTTTTTTATTTTTATACACAACTTAAAAGAACAGGCGGGGCCACGGTGTATGATAGTCAGGTGGCACGACTCTGAAAACAAAAATCTCCCGTTAATGTCACTTGTCACCAGATGGCGCGACCAATGTGTGGGCCGATGATTGGACATAACCCATGTTTTGTGACGGGAGGAAGGGACAAAAGTATTCGTGTTTCAAGAATGTTGTTTTGCTTGGAATTGAAAAAACAAAACCTGAAACGCTGTGTAAACATATGCCTACCAGATGGGATGTCGTCAATTACAGCGATATACAGGGTATGGACAAAAATGTGGAAACACCTGGTAAAAGAAGGAATTCCATACCTAATATGGTGTAGGACCGCCTTTTGCATTCAAGACAGCCTGAATTCTTATGAGAAAGGACGAATATAAGTCTTGGATGGTGGATAATGCGATGTTATGCCATTCTTCCTGCAACACGCGTTCAAGATTCTGTAAAGACGCTGGAGGCGGATAGTGCGCTCGAACCTTGTTCTCCAAAACATCCTCTATTATATTGAGGTCTGGCGATTGAGAGGGCCAGGGAAGATGGGAAACCTCATCAGCATGCTTAGGAAACCATGATTGGAGGATATGAGCTGTATGAATTGGTGCTTTATCTTCTTGATAAATGGCATCGCCTGCAGGAAACACTGTACCATTGGGATGGACTTGGTCGCTTAAAACGCTTAAATAGTCCTTGGCAGTGACACGACCTCGCAAGGTAATAATGGTGCCGGCAGAATACCATGATATGGATGCCCAAACCATGACAGACCCGCCGCCATGCTTCACGGTCGGCAAAAGGCACGCCGGATCGTAAGTTTGGGCGAATGTACGCCACACGTAAACTCGCTCACAGGTTGGAAACAGTGTAAAGGTCGATTCATCGGACCAGATGACAGTCTTCCATTGCTCAGCAGTTCACGTTTTACGAGTGTTGCACCACTCTCTCCTGCGTGCTGCATTCACGTTATTAACCAGTGGTTTAGCGATTGCAGCTCGACCATAAATTCCCTGCCTATGGGGTTCTCTTCGCACTGTTTTTGTACCGATAGGGTTTGAAATCACGTTATTCAGCTCAGCTGTAACTATTGCAGCTGTTGTCTTCTTATTTGTGGTCACAATCCTCCGCAGTGTCCTTCTCTCTCTGTCATTCAGCGCACACTTTCGTCCACGCTGGTATTTATCGGACGATGTTTTTCCAGAAGCACAATATGCGGTCATAACTTTCGATACGGTACCTCGCGATACACCAAATAAACTCGCTACTTTGGTCACAGAAGCACCCACCATACGGGCCCCAACAATTTACCCTCTTTGAAACTCTGTAAGCTCCGACATAATTCACTTGCAACGCACAGATCAATGTCAAGACAGCAACTGTGGCTACCTGCTGGTTTTTTTTTTTTTTTTTTTTTTTTGGTTGGAGGTTTAACGACCACCGTGAGCAACTCAATGGGCTATAAGCAGTCGCCCGTCCCTAATTTAGGATCACTGGTTCCAGGGAAGGGAGAGAGCCAGTGCCGTAAGACAAACACAACATCCATGCCTGACCGGGATTCGAACCCGGACCCCTTACGGACGAATGATCAGAGGCCAGCGCCTTAGACCACTGCGCCACCGGGGCGGCACACTAGTCTAAGGAGGCGCCGAAAAGGTTTGAATGATGTTACTGCTAAAGTTTGAAATGCAGTACGGCAAGTAATTTCACAGTATGGAAACATGCACTTTTCACATCTAAACAAATTTCTGGCAATTTAATGTTCACCTTGTGTTCTTTTTTCGTTCCGAAATTTAACCACCACCGTAACTCTAAGGGATATAAGAAGTCCCACGTCACTAATTTGGGGTCACTGGTTCCAGGGAAAGGAAGAAGCCAGCGTTATCAGACAAATACACTACCCATGCTTCGAACCCAGCGCTATCTCAGATGAATTATCAGAAGCCAGCGCAGCAGAGACTACTCGGTCATCCCAGCGGCGATACATTTTTGATTTTTATTTTTAATTTGCCATTTTGCTAGGTGCTATGCGTTTTTGGTGCTCCTTGATTCAGCCCGGTATTGATTCATAACATTTACCACTTTCTCGCTGTCTAATCTAGGTTAATGTTCTTGAGAATATTATGCTAGGAAATTAAACTTATTTTTTATAAACTCTCGGAATATATTCAATACAGAAACTTTTACCTGGTAGGTGCTTACGGACACTCATGTCATTTCCTCACTTTCTCAATCGGCATTGCAATTATTTTCCAAGGGGTACAAATGATATATCTCGCCATCGGCCCGAGTCACTCCTACTTTTGACGTCAACAGCATGTAGCCAATGAAAGAAGGCGCGTGTCGTGAGCTGGCTTGGAGGGTATATAAGTTGTGCTGTAGGCATTCTGAAAACATATCACTCGTTGCTGTCATGGATAAAAAGAGCGATTTATCAGATTTGCAAAATGGGATGATTATCGACTTTCGGGCCAAGGGTGGCAGTATTTCTGAAACAGCGCAGTTTGTGAACTGTTTGCGTGCTGCTGTAGTTAAAGTGTATCGTGATTGGAGAAATGGTACCATTGCGAATAAGAGGCCCAAAAACTGCGGAACACCACGTGCCATTGATGTGAGAGGTAAACGTTAGCTTCGAAGGTGCGTGAGGGCCGTTCGACAGCTACAGTGGAGAAACTCACTGGCCGAATGAAACAGGGGCTGCCGGAAGTGTGTCTAAAACGACAGTTCAGCGAACCCTGCTGCGTAGGGGCTCCGATGCAGACGGATGGTCACTGCACCTATGCTAACGAAGGTGCATCGGCAGAAAAGACTTACATTTGCATGGCAGTATCGGAATTGGACCGATGATTGGCAAATGATTGCCTTCTCTGATGAGTCACGTTTTATGCTTCATCGAACGGATGGACGTTGGCGTATAAGGCGAGAAACATCGGAGGATAACACTCTTCAACCATTGCTGGAAGAACACAAACTAGTGCCAGCGTTATGGTCTGGAGAATGTTTTCGTGGCATTCCCTGCGTCCACTCATACCTGTAGAAGGCACTATGGACCGAATTAATTATGAACCCATCCTTGCAGACCACGTATACCCCCATACATGCTGATTGTCTTCCATGGGGCGGATGGGATCTTCCAGAACGACAATGCTACGTGTCACACAGCTAGAAATGTCCGAGAGTGGTTGGAAGAGCACGATGAAGACTTCAAAATACTTCTCTGGCCCCCTAATTCCCCAGACTTAAACCCAATTGAGCATCTGTGGGACCTCTTCTATCGTGTTGTTCGCTCTATGGATCCTCCACCACGCACCCGCCAGCAGCTGTCAAATGCACTGCAGCAGGGATGTAGAAGAGCCTTAGCGTGCCTTAGCGGCGCTAAGGCACTTTTTTGGTTAGATGGTTAGAGAGGCAAGAATTAGAATTTTTTTAACTGAATGCATGGGAAAATTGTTCACTTTTGTATTCTATATGCAAATACACTATCTACCAACAAGTAATTGGACATCCCTGCAATCGACGATATCTGCGGTTCTGATACACGTCACCTGCCGCCGCCGTTAAATATCGTGTGGGAAACAACAACGCAACCAGTCGCATGCAAGATGCCACGCAGTTCGGAGCTCTCTGATTTCGAGAAAGGTGTAATCGTCGGGTATCACAGAAATGACCGATCCATACGTGACATATCCAGCTAGTTGAAGTATCCAAAATCGACAATGGCCTACGTGATTGGCAAGTGGAAGATGAAAGGTGACTGTCGGAATGTGCCCTGACCCGGCAGACCCACAAAACTGGGAGTTAGAGACCGACGGGTGCTGGCCAGAGAAATTCGGAAGAACCGCACCAAATCGATAGGCCACATCCGCGAGGAGTTTCAACAGGCATCCGGGAGTGTTCTTTCGATGAATACCATCCGTAAGGAAGCCCATCTGCTCGGTTATCATGGACGTGCTGCCGCCCACAAGCCTTTCATCACCAAGTCCAATAGCGCTGCTCGGCTAACGTGGTGCAAAGAACGTCGACAGTGGACCGTTGAACAACAGGTTCTCTGGAGCGACGAATCAAGGTTCGCCCTCTACCGTTCAGATGGCAGGGTCTGGGTTTGGCGTCTGCCTAGAGAACGCCTCCTGCCGGAATGTATTGTGCCAACTTTGAAGTTCGGCGGCGGTGGAATTATGCTATGGGGGTGTTTCTTCTGGTATGGCACGGGACCCTTGGTCGCAATTCCTGGTAGACTCAACGCCGAGACATACTGCACCATTTTGGATGACCATGCGCTTCCTACGTAGTGGCAGTTTTAACGGGTGGACCCATGTTACTTTCAGGATGACAATGCCACCTGCCATGTTGCGAGGTCCACCATGGCTTGGTATGGTGACAATGGGGTTAATCGAATGGACTGGCCTGCGCAGAGCCCGGACGGTAACCCTGTGGAGCCCCTCTGGGACGAATTGGAGCGTCGACTTAAGGGGTGTCCCCACCGTCCGAAATCGGTGAAGGAACTGACCTGTGTTCTCTAAGCCGAGTGGAAGAAAATCCCGCTAGCCGTCGTACAACGCCTGGTTAAGAGTATGCCCCGGAGGGTCGCAGCTGTAATCGCCGCTCATGGAAGCTCCACCAACTATTGAAGGTGAATAAACTTCGTTTTCCTTTGCTATCACAGGTATCCAATTACTTGTTGGTAGATAGTGTATTTTGTGTATGGTAACCCAAAGTTCTTATTGCAGGGATTGAGTTAAATATTCAGATCACGTAGTAAGATGCATCTCAAATGAGTTGCAGTTTAAAGTGGGTGGGAATATCTTTGTTCAAACGGCAGCCGTCAAAAAACACTTACAGAGTAACTTCTCCGTTTGTTAAAACTGTACCGCCAGTAGGGAAGACAGCAGGGAGAAGTTGAAAGGGGCTTGAGTGATGCGTGTTTTACTGTCGCGAGAGTATTTCTGCAGAACAACTGCATCCGGTGACCAGATCCGATAATAGCAATCCCCGAAGCTCATTCTCTAATTTTTTAAGGGGTAACACAAAGAATTTTCCTTTTCACAAATCCTATTGCCTAAAGAAAACAGCTGATGACCATTCGCGAGCCCTACCGCATTCCGAATTTCTATTTTCGACCTGTGTTGGATTTTTTCTGTGCTCTTCAAGGATTACACATGTAATGATATTATATATAAGTCTGCTCTTCAAGGATTACACATGTAATCATATTATATATAAGTCTGCTGTTCAAGGATTACACATGTAATCATATTATATATAAGTCTGCTCTTCAAGGATTACACATGTAATGATATTTGCAACATACTCGTAATTACACTGCTGGACAATTGCTAAGGACGGATCATAAACGGCTATATAGCGCATAAAAAAGTAAGTGTGGTTGGATGCCAAGTGAAATAAAATAATGTCAGAATGCCAGGACATTACAAGAAAGACAATTTATTGTGCTCTGAGATCCAGAAGGCTTTGGAACGTGTTCAAGGGACAAAAAGGCCATTTTGTGCAGAATACGTAAACGTGAAAAAAATGCAATTACCGTCCGCAGACGTTCCGGCGTAAGATGTCAATACGGGATATGGCCACCATGGAGGGCGATGCAAGATTCCACACGTCGTGTCATGCTTTGCACAACATTATCAAGCAGCTGTTGAGGTAATTTATCCCATTCTTCTGTCAGTGCACGGATGAGGGTGTCCTTGTTTATTGGAGGGCATTGGCGACCAGCAAGACTCCTCCCCAAAGCATCCCACACATTTTCAACGGGATTCAGATCTGGAGAACGTGCTGGCCATACGAGGCGTTGAATATCCTCGCTCTCAAGACGCTCCTGGACAGCGACTGTTCGATGACATGTTGCGTTGTCGTCCATGAAAATGAATCTATCACCGACAGCACCACGGAACATGCGAACATGAGGTAGCAGAACATCATTAATGTATCGTTGGCCAGTCATAGTCCCAGTTGGAAGCACATAGAGGGACGTACGGCCATTGATCATGATGCCAGCCCATACCATGACACTACATGTCGGATATCGGTCCCTTTCCTGTATATTTGCTGGACAATATGCAGTACCACTATCACGCCAGATCAGTTGTCGTCGACAATCAGACGATAGACTGTATCTACTCTCATCTGAGAAGAGGACAGCAGACCAGTCGTTATCAGTCCAATTGCGATGTTGATGGCACCATTGCAAACGGGCGGTACGGTGACGTCTGGACAATGGGATGCACACAACAGGACGGCGGGCGTATAGTCCTCATTCATGCAAACGTCTGGCGACAGTTTTTCGGGAGATCCGCTTGCCAGTAGCAGCCATAAACTGGTTTGCTACCTCACTAGCTGTGCTGCGCCGGTGTCTTTTTGTTGATAGCACTATGTACCGATCTTCTGCAGGTGTCGTACTGCGAACACGACCTCTCCCGTGACGTTTGCTACACTCTCCATTTGTTTGAAATGATTTCCAAAGCCTTGAAACAACACTGTGGCTGACGTAGAACTCCCTGGCAACATCTGTTATTTTTCGCCCTTCTTCAATCTTGCCAATAATACGGCCACGCGTAAAATCATCTAGGTGATGTCGGGAAGACATACTGAAAATTGCAAGTTCGTCAATTGATTCTTTCCCTTTCAACTTTGCGTTTGAACAACAACGGTCAATACGCGTCAAATCCTTTATATCTCTTATCAGCGCCATGACGTCACTAACAAGTTCGGCAATCCAAAATTTGCATACGCACAACACGTCTTACTGTATCCTGCACTTATGCTAATTTACACATTTTCCTGCCTTCCATTTTATGGTTGGTATCGTTGCTATTGTCATCCGTCCTTAGCAATTGTCCGGCAGTGTATATGCTCTGCAATAATGTTTTATCTTCAAATATTGTGACTAATTATGCGTAGAACAGTGGAATAATGAAACGAACAAAGGATTCTGAATCGCAGAAAGATATTCGTTATACGAAAATGAAAGTCGTCAGTCAGTACATAAGCTGCTTCAAGTTTCCGTGAAAGTCGTTCGTTTGATGCTGATTGTAACATCTCCCACGCATAGGTCAGTAATTTTATTTAACTAAAAACAAACTAATTGTAAATCGCAGTAGTGAAAAACTCGATACTTCTGATCAGTGTTGCATTCAGAGAGTTCTTTCCAGGGGGGGGCAATTACAAATTTCGATGGGGCTAAAACTTGTTGACTGATTACATATATATATAATCACAATTTTGTTATTTATATACAATATATTAGTATATATAAAAAAAATTGAATATAGTACAAAATTTTTCTTATGCTCTTATATCGCAAATGCAGATTCCAAGAAATTTACACATACAAGTGATTAAAAATGTAAAAATGTTATACATTTAATTCAGTAATGGACTACGGATTTCACCAGGGGTGGTGTAAAATATTGAGGCTTTGCTGGAGAATATCCCCCAAGACATTAGGAATGGTAAAAATGCCCTCGCTTCACTACAAGCGTGTTTCTGATTATGAAGGAATCATTAGTATTATCTGAAAACGTATGGTGTAAGCTATTCCCCTGCCATTTGGTTTCAGCCCCTTTAGATAATTTAGATTAGTTCGTAGTAATAAAAAACCCAAAAACTAACTAACCGTTTCGATAGCAGCTTGAGGTGCCTCGTTTTTTTGTTTTTTATTGTCACAGAGTGTAAACCACCACCGTCCAGAAAAAAAAGACCTTATTATGGGAACAATTTCTAATAATTTGCTATTGTTAAAAATTAGGTAGCAAATATTTTGTTGTATTGGAAACACTAGCGTCACGTTAGCTACACTGAGGCTTAACCGTATACATGGAAAGTCAGCATCCAGAACACAGAAATAAAACTGAATGCCAGCTTCCAAAATATGATGACGTATTGCAGTGCAAACATCTCGGCTGTGTGGAATTAGGTTTTGATTGCGGTATTCCGAATTGTCAGTGCTTGAAAAATTGCCCCTTCAGCAAGGATTGTTTAATGTTTTGCTGAAGGATGATAGAAATTTCAGATTGAAGTCCATGTGGATTTATTTTTTTATTATTATAATATTTTCTCTCATTTTCTTAATTTTTTAAATTAATTTCTCTAAATATTCAGTTATAATCGAACACAATTAGACTAAATATAATGGGAGATCGCCCAAAAACCTACGGGGGGAGGGCATTCATAGATTTCCGGGGGCTAAGGCACCCCCGAGAAGATGCCTGAATACATCACTGCTTCAGATTTAATTTGCTGGAAAGTAACCCATAAACTAGTGGGACAGCAGGACGCACACGTCATAAAGACAGATAGTAGTCAGAACAAACGTCCGCGTAGTTCAATTGGTAGAGTGACTTATTCCGGAATGAGGGGATCCGGGTTCGAATCCTGGCGTGGACAGAAATGACGGAGAAATTTACTTCGTTATACCGTCATTTCTCTCGTCAGGTTTTCTGTTCCTCCTTCGACAGAAATTATATTTCTACTTCAAACAGACAGCGAAGAAATACATTCTGTGATTAATAGATAGTACAAGATTATCGGTGTCTGTCCGTCTGCAGAAACCATTGATCAAGAAATTCTTGTCACCTTTGATCAAGAAATTCTTTCTTTGATCAAAGGAGACAGGTAAGATTATCGATGTTTGTTATTCGTCTAATCCGTCGGTCTGTCCGTCTAAAGAAATGATAGTTCACTTCGACATGTTGATCAGAAAAATTCCATCTCTTCCCTGAAAGTAGAGGAAAAAGGAGCGTTCTAACGCAGGGGCAGCCCCCATAGACTTAACATTGGCTGCTCACGAGGCTGCCCCAGCTGTCCCCTTGTCAGATTTTTTGTCACGTGATCGTCCCCATGATGTGCTGCCCCCTATCGGTGCTTCTTGGAACTTTCGATGGATCTTTGTTTTTGAGAAATGGCAACGACCGAGTGGGGAAAGGGTTGGATATAGGGGGATGTCAACTCGATGTGCTGCCCCTAGCGGTGCTTCTTGGAATTTCCGATGGATCTTTGATTTTGAGGGATGGCAACGGCCGAGTTGGAAAGGGGATGTCTACTCGATGTGCTACCCCCTAGCGGTGCTTCTTGGAACTTTGTTTTTCTCGGTAGATTTATTGAACTTTGTCACATTTTTGGACGAAGTTTTTTTTGTCCTTTTCAATATTTTTTGTTTCCTCGAATTTGTTTTATTAAACTTATATTTTTAGAGCTTCCGTGAGCTGTTAGGAATTTTTTATAGGCGTTGCATTATTTTCGCTCGAGTACATAAAAATGCTCTAATGGTCTCGGTGAGATTCGAACTCGCATTCCTTCATTCAGAAAACGGACATTCTTTCCCTAGACCATCAGACTATTGGGAAAAGATGTTTGAAAGAGGAAGATGCTTGCTCATGGTGTTAAAATGTTTTTGGGGACTTTTCTTTGAATTTCATTTAAAAATGGAGTGTGAGGGGGAGTGGACGTTATTTGAGTTGTGAACGAGTTGGTGTTAACATGAATTTTTCTGTCACGGTGGAACATCTCTCGTTGAATTGTTGTAATGGAGGATGTAATGAAACAGACGTATCTTACAACCGTAAAAGAAGGACGTTTCGGTGGTGTGAATGCTTTATTTCGTGCTGTCAAGAAAGAAGGAATAAAGAAAAAAGACGTCGAGAAATGGCTGAAAGGGGAGAAAACGTACTTCCTTCACAAGCCGGTGAGACGACATTTTCCGAGAAATAGAGTGTTGGTGAATAAAATAGGACAACAGTTTCAAGCAGACCTAGCTGATGTCTCCAGTTTGAGTCAATATAACGATGGATTTCGTTACTTGTTAACATGCATTGACATATTTTCCAAATATGCATGGGCGATTCCCTTAAAGCAAAAGTCGGGGACCCATATCGTTCAAGCATTTTCCCAGATTTTCCAAGATAGAAAACCAGTAAAACTTCAAACAGACAAAGGAACTGAATTTAAGAACAAAGAGTTTCAAAGGTTTTTAACACAGCACGGTGTGCATTTATTTACGACGAACAACGAGACGAAAGCAAGTGTTCTGGAGAGATTCAATCGCATGCTCAAAACTCGCATGTGGCGATACTTTACTAGTCAAAATACGTTTAAATTCATAGACGTGCTCAACGATTTAGTCCATAGTTACAATCATTCTCCCCATCGAAGTATAAAAATGAAACCTGTAGATGTAAACAAAGATAATGAAAAGCAAGTGTTTCTCAATCTGTATGGTGATCTCAAGAGAGAAAAACCATCCTATAAATTTCAGGTGGGAGAAAACGTGAGGATTAGTAAAGCGAAATTGACATTTGAGAAAGGATACGAATCAAACTGGACTGAAGAAATCTTTGTTGTGAGCGGTCTTGTTCCCAGATCCCCTCTTGTCTATAAAGTTAAGGATTTATTGAACGAAGAGTTGGAAGAAACTTTTTACACCGAAGAGCTTCAAAACGGGTGTCACGTCAATTCGTCGCGCGCGTCAATTCGTCGACTACTTCAATTCGTCGCCAGCGTCAATTCGTCGCGCGTCAATTCGTCGAGCGTCAATTCGTCGCGGACAAATTCGTCGACTACGTCAATTCGTCGCGTTTACAGATTTTGGTTACATACAAAACGAATGCAGGAAAACGTACGATTTCGAACGTCTTCCTCCCTGATCAAATTTATAAAGTTTGGACACGCAGACAGGATAGGAATATTACGTTTTTCTTTGGCACTAAAAATATTAGACGGTAGACGGTTTTTTGAACGGGGCAGGGCCCGGTTGGTCAGAGCCCCCCATATACAAAATTTTCGTAAAATCTACAGTTTTCAATTGAGAACCACCAAATCTGGTATACTATCTCGTGGTATTCTAACTTAGACTGTAGACGGTTTTTAGAAGCCGGTGCAGACGGGGGTGGGTAGGGGGCAAGACCCCCTACAAAATTGCCGTAAAATCTAGTTTTCAATTTAGAACTGCCAAATTTGGTATATTATCTCATGGTACTCTAACTTAGACGGTGGACGGTTTTTGGAACGGGTCGGGGCCTCGGGGTCAGAGCCCCCCACCCATAAAATTTTTTCGTAAAAACTAGAGTTTTCAATTTAGAACCACCAAATTTGGTATACTATCTCACGAAATTCTAACTTAGACTGTAGACGGTTTTTGGAAGTGGTTGGAGCCAGGGGGGTCAGAGCCCCCCTACAAAATATTCGTAAATTCTACAGTTTTTAATTTAGAACCACCAAATTTGGTATACTATCTCATGGTATTCTTACTTAGACGGTAGATGGTTTTTGGAATAGGTCAAGGCGCGGGGGGTACAGCCCCCCACATGCAAAATTTTCGCAAATTCTGTAGTTTTCAATTGAGAACCGACCAAATTTGGTATCATGAAATTCTAACTTAGACGGGAGACAGTTTTTGGAACAGGTCGTGGCGCGGTAGGTCAGAGCCCAACCGTACAAAATTTTCGTAAAATATACCGTTTTCAATTTAGAACCACCAAATTTGGTATACTATCTCATGGTGTTTTAACTTAGACGGTAGACGGTTTTTTGTAAAGGGTCGGAGCCCGGGATTCAGAGCCCCTCCCCCTAAAAAATTTCGTGAAATCCACAGTTTTAAATTTAGAACCACCAAGTCTGGTGTTCTAACTTACACCTCGTGGTATTCTAACTTAAACCGTAGACGGTTTTTGAAAGCGGTTGGAGCCCGGGGGGTCTGAGCCCTCCCCTACAGAATTGCCGTAAAATCTAGTTTTCAATTTAGAACCACCAAATTTGGTATATTATCTCATGGTACTCTAAATTAGACGGTAGACGGTTTTTGGAACGGGTCGGGGCCTCGGGGGTTAGAGCCCCCCCCCCCACACACACACAACATTTTCGTAAAATCTGCAGTTTTCAATATAGAACCACCAAATTTGGTATACTCTCTCATGGTACTCTAACTTAGACGGTAGACGGTTTTCAGAACGGGTCCAGGCAAGGGGGTTAAACCCCCCAACACAAAAATTTCGTAAAATCCATAGTTTTCAATTTAGAACCACCAAATTTGGTATACTATCTCATGGTACTCTAACTTAGACGGTAGAAGGTTTTTGGAACGGGTCAAGTCCCGGGGGTAACACCCCCCCCACACACACACACACATACAAAATTTTCTTGAAATCTATATTTTTCAACTCAGAACCACCAAATTTTGTGTCATGAAACACTAACTTAGCAGGAGACGGTTTTTGGAACGGGTCGAGGCTCGGGGGTCGGGGCACCCCCACCCCCGTACAAAATTTTAAATTTTCGTAAAATCTACAGTTTTAAATTTAGAACCACCAAATTCGGTATGCTATATCATGGCACTCTAACTTAGACGGTAGACGATTTTTGGAATGGGTCGGGGCCCGGGGGTTAGAACCCCCCCCCCCACGTACAAAAGTTTCGTAAAATATACCGTTTTCAATTTAGAACCACCAAATTTGGTATACTATCTCATGGTGTTCTAACTTAGACTGCAGACGGTATTTTTTATCGGTCGGATCCCCGGGTTCAGAGCCCCCCTTCCCCATAAAAAAATTTCGTGAAATCCACAGTTTTCAATTTAGAACCACCAAATTTGGTATACTATATCATGGTACTCTAACTTAGACGGTAGACGGTTTTAGAACGCGTCGGGGCACGGGGGGATAGACACCCCGTGCCCCGAATGGTTCTAAATTGAAAACTAGTTTTCAATTCAGAACCACCAAATCTGGTATTCTAACTTGCACCTCGTGGTATTCTAACTTAAACCGTAGACGGTTTTTGGAAGCGATTTGAGCCCGGGGGTCAGAGCCTCGCCCCCTACAATATTGCCGTAAAATCTAGTTTTCAATTTAAAACCACCAAATTTGGTATATTATCTCATGGTGCTCTAAATTAGACGGTAGACGGTTTTTGGAACGGGTCGGGGCCTCGGGGGTTTAGAGCCCCCTCCCCCCCACAACATTTTCGTAAAATCTACAGTTTTCAATATAGAACCACCAAATTTGGTATACTCTCTCATGGTACTCTAACTTAGACGATAGACGGTTTTTGGAACGGGTCGGGCACGGGGTCAGAGCCCCCCCCCATAATTTTTTTTCGTAAAAACTAGAATTTTCAATTTAGAACCACCAAATTTGGTATACTATATCATGGTGTTCACAAAGTATTTATTCAAGGAATGTACATGAGACGAGCAAGAGAGAAAACGTCTCAAAAAAAACAGTGACACATGAATGCACTATTTACAGATGACAGTAGATACCTATTTACAATATATACATGACATTTAGATGTAAACAAATCTTGAGGAGATCGTACACACTAGGTTGAGCAGATATGGCAAGGGTTCAGGTAGAGCAGCACAGAGTAAAATGTTATAATATAGTCTTATGAGCACTAACTGTACTGTGCAGCGAAGGTGGAGTCCCAACAACCCCAAGGCCTCTGGGGACCATGGAGAGAAGAAGCTGGGTTCACTTGAAGACGCAACGGCACCGTTATGAAAACAAGATAAGTACATGTACATGAGACGAGCAAAAGTAGAATGATCGATAATTGTGACATAGAAATGGGATATGTACAGATGACTGTAGAAACAAAGAGACATTATAGTTGCATGACATTCAGATGGAAATAGATGTTCAGGAATCTCGTGGAGATAAGACATACCTTGATGAGCAGGTGTGACGAAGGTTCGGATAAAGAGTCACTGAGTTAACTGTTAAATAGTCATACAAGCACCAACTGTAAGATGCAATGAAGTCGGTGTCCCAGCAAACCATGGGGCCGCTGGGGACCATGTAGAGAAGAAGCATGGTTCACTTTGTCGAGCAACGGCGGTGTGGTACTCAAGGCGTAATCGAGAAAGTAGACATTCCCGAAAAACTGAGCAACGCGGCACTTGCGTGAAGTACCGTAGGAGGCACCTCCCGAGCACGACACTGTTGATGATAGACGTATATAACGTGTTTCACTAGCACAAAAATGTAGGTGCAGAGTACAGGGAGTCTGATTGGAGGCACAAGGTTGAGCAACAGCGTTCGGTAAGCACTGAAGGAAAGATCAGTTGTACAGGATCTTTGCGCAATCGAAAAGGCAAGATTCAGCATTGGTAGCAGTATAGTGCAATATTGATAGACATGACTCACATCTGCCTCCCCGGCGCAGAAAGGGCAGAGTGGGGAGGAAAGAAGGGTCATCCGGTGCAAGATTGAGGGTACGGGAAGACGGTTACGTAAGAAGAACCAGTGGGTGTTGATCTCTGGGGGTGTAGATAGAGGAGAGAGGGTGGCAGACCACACAGCAGAGAGAGCGGAAGACGGGATATCAGGGATAGGTGTAGGCGTAGAAGAGCGGGAGAGAGAGAGAAATCTGTAAAGAGCGGATGTGGAGAAGGAGAAAATCGGAAGATCTATGCCGTGAGCCGACAAGAAAAAGGGGAGGGGGAGAGACGCGGATAGAACGGGAACGAGACCGGCGGGGGAAGCAAGATCGGGAAAGAGAGAAATAAGGGATGAGAGTAAGGAGGTGTGAACCTGAAGAGCATGGGGTAGAGCATGAATAGCAGGAGGAAAGTCGGAGAAGGAGCGCCAGAGAAAATCAGGGGTGACAAGGTCTCGGACTGGGACTACTCCGGCGCGGAGCCAGGTGGGGAAAGCGAAACAGGGGAGGTGCGGAGGATGAATGACGGAGGAGAAAAATAGAGGTTCTGAGAGTAGTTCGGAGGTTGTAGCTGGTGGAGAGCGAGACAGAGGGAAAGAGCGAAGCAAGGTGATAGCCTCCCGATAGACAGGAGGTAAGTTGGAAAGGAGGGGGGCAGTGATCCATTAATAGATAGGAAAGAAAAGTAAGGTGGGGATTACGCGGGGAGACAGTGACGTCCCGGGTTGTCTCCGCAGGCAGAACAGGTGAAGCAAGAAGGCGAAGAAATGCAGACACTCGGAATGCCTGATAGTATAACCGCACGTCAAGCAGTCCAATACCGCCATTCTGAGGAGACAAGCTGAGAAGTGAAGCGTTAACCCAATGATGACCAGCCCACACGATATTGGTTTGGCACTGGGTGATTGCAAGAAGACGATAGACAGGTTGTTTGGACGCAAGCCAAGAGAACGTGCACATGGATAACAAATATGTTCGAGTGATCTGGGCACGCTGGTACAGAGAAGTGCAGAACTGTGCTTGTCTCCAGTTGGCAGCCGTACGCAGCAGGCGGGGGTGCAGTGCATTCCACGTTATCGTCGAGGCTGTAGGAGGTTTGCCCAGGTGCACTCCTAGAAAACGCTGTGAGGATGTGGACCATTCGGCTCCCCATGGAGAGTCGGTTCGACTAGCCCACGACCCACACCACAAGCCAGTGCTTTTTGACTCGTTTAGCGTGGCACTAGAACAAGAGGCATACCGAGCGTAGAGGTGGCGAAGTTTGCAGAATTGTGCATCTTGTCGAACACAAAAAGTCACGTCATCAGCATAGGCAACATAGGTGACAATATGATGGCGAGTGCTGGCGACCACTGGAGGCAGAGAAGCATAGAAGGATCTGTGAACGGAGCGGAGAAAAGGTTCGATCGCAAGAGCAAAGAGCTGTCCGGACAAGGGGCAGCCTTGCCGGACGCCGCGACGGAAAGGAATTGGCGCTGTGAGAAGGGTGGGCAACCTGACGTGGAAAGTGGCGTCCTGATAGAGGGAGAGGAGAACAGAAACAAAAGGAGGTGGAAACCCGAAACTATAAAGTGTAGACGAGAGGTAAGCGTGAGAAATATTATCAAAGGCAGATTGTTGATCGAGAGACAGCAGAGCAAGAGGTTCAGAGCGAGATCGAGCGAGATGGATTAGGTCACTGAGAAGTTGAATGTTATGCGAGATGGAGCGCCCTGGGACAGTGTAGGTCTGGTTAGAGGACAGGATGTGGGGGAGGATTGGATTAATACGGCGCGAGAGTAGTTTAGAATAAAGCTTGTAATCAAGATTCAGAAGTGAGATGGGACGCCAGTTCCCCAAGTCTAGGAGATCACCCTTCTTTGGGAAGAGGACTATATGGGCAATTGTGAAACTCCTCGGAAGGGTGGATAGGTGGAAAGCAGCGGAGAAAGCACTAAGCAGAAAAGGAAGGAGGGCTGGGAGGAAAGCTTTATAGAAACAGAAAGGAAGTCCATCTGGGCCAGGTGCAGCCTTGGAGTTTAGAGAAGAAAACGTCTCGGAAATCTCTGTTAGCGTGGGAGGCCGGAGGAGAGAATCAGAAAAATAAGAGGGGACTTGAGGTAAAGCAGAGTGTAGACCAGATAAGGCAGTGCTGGAAGGAGGAGGAGGAGTCTCACAAAACTTGGTTGTAAAATAGCTGCGGGCAACAGAGCAAAGAGTAACTGGGTCAGAGGATACCTCGCCAGTAGAGAGGCGGAGATGGCGAATTGAAGCAGAGGCATGACGCTTAGATTCAAGATTGGAAAGAAACTCATAAGTGCAGGCATCGGGCGCGAGATGCTGTAATCTCAGCCGCCGAATGACCTGTTGCGCGAGTGGGACTAGGAGAGAATTCAGTTCAGCCATATACACAGCAAAAAGAGGGTCAGCCATATTTATAAGGGAAAGCATCGTACGGATGTGATCCAAACGCATCCTCTGTAGCGTCGTGATCGTAAAAGCCTGATTTTGCACATGAAGCAAGAGGCGATGTTTTACCTCCAGCCAGAAAGTCAGGGCACACGGCGCAGACTGCAGTTGCGTGCGCCATTCGGAGAGGAAATGGCGGACTGAAGAGCAAAAACCGGCGTCATCCAAAAGAGCGGCATCAAATGTCCACGGCCGGTTTGTCCTGTGCTGTGCATGAGTGTGGAACACTGTGAGAGTGATGGCGCAATGGTCGGACGACGCAGTGGGCTGGCAACAGGATGCAGAGATCGCTGGAAGAAGTATGGGCGTGGTATAAAATCTGTCAAGTCTGGCCGTGGCCGGGTTTATTGCACCAGATGCACGCCAGGTATGGGAGGGTGTAGTCGGATATAAGTGCCGATGGACATCTATCAGTGAGAAATCAAAAACGAGGGACTGTAGCTGCTGTACAAGGTCTGCACGATGTTCGCGTGAAGGTGGGGAACGATCAAGTTGAGGGTGTAGAGTACAATTAAAGTCGCCACCAACGAGAACTCGGTCGGTGGCAGGTATACCAGAGAGAGCACCGCGAAAGCACAGAAAAAGCTCCGACACATAAGTGGAGGTGTTTGGCACGTAGATGTTAAAGATATGAAACCTCTCCGTTTGAATAGTGAACGTGACTTGTTGTAAGAGATCACGACAGAGATTTTTTACAGAGAAGAGAGTCATCGTAGAGCGAAAAGTCGAGCGTACCCCGACGGCAATACCACCATATGATGAACAGCTGAATGCGTGGTGGAAAGCAAAATTCCATGATCGCCAGCGGGTAAACAAAGTGGTAGGATGACAGTTCGTCTCTTGTAAAAGTAGCACGTCCGCACTCAGTGGGGAAAGGTCCTCATAGGCTAAGGCGTTCGCAAGTGGTGTCGCAAAACCGCGACAATTAAGTGACGTGACCTTGAACTTTTAGGTCCGTCGGCGGATGTAAGATGTGTTGACTTGCAGTAGCGAGAACATGTAGGCGCTGGATAAAACCCAGACCCCACGGAATGTCATCGACGTTCCGCCGAAGAGTGTGCAAAAGAGAATCAAGTTGACTGAGAACCCGAGGTAGGGCAGCTTCATACTTTAGTAAAAAAGCACGGGCAGTGGCCGTGCTGGTGGGACTCACTAAATATTCAAGAAGATCTACGTAAGGCAGCGGCTCAGCGGGGAAAGCATTCTCTTGAAGGAGATTAGTGAAGTCCTCTAACGAGGGAGAAACATCCTCCGTCTCTGGTTCAGTCCAGGCTTGTACTTGAGAAGACGAAATGCCACGTCGAGAGAAGATTGCGCGAGTAACCGGGCGATTAGACCGCCTAGTGAACAAGTGCTGGGATGAGGACGTTTTAGACTTCTTCAACTTCTTCCGTGAGGAGACACTGCGTTTGCCAAAAATCGTGGAGGAACCAGCTGGTATAGAAGTTTCTGTGCTGGAAAGGGTTTCGGCTGCTGGATCTGCAGCGCCAACGGTAAACACCGACGACATATCAGCAGGTAAATCTGTAGGAGCAGAAAGTATACGCTGCGGGGGTGCCGTAGGAAGCGTGGGAAAATTCCGATCTGTAACTGAAAGTGAGTCTGCCAAAGACGTTTGTCGACCAACGTCTGCAGGCCGACGTCGGGAAGATCTGGGTCCTGCAACCTTCCACTCGTGTGGAGACGTTGACACAGCAGTAACAGGAGGGACAGAAGGTGCCACAGCACTTGGCACGGTTATGGAAACAGCACGAGTGCAATTGGCTCGCACATGACTCTCACTTTGACAAAGGGTGCAATGCTGAGAAGTGATGATCTCGATACGACGTCGCTGTTGCCCACAGCGCACGTGAAGGACAGTTGGACAGGCCTGAAGATGAGTATCAGACGGAAAGAGCACACGAGCGGTGCGACGGAAGCCACGAATGGCTTTGTCTTCTGGGTCTCTGGGTGCCGCCGAGAGGGTTGTTATGGGACCGACTACTCGGCCGAACTTACTGAGTAACGTGCAAAGAATTGTATCAGATACCTCTGGTGGGACAGGGTAGAAAGTCACCTGCACGGGGCGGTGCGCGACTGGTTGTGGTAGTAGATGTACATCATTAATGGTCAGTCCTGCTGTCAAGACAAGGTCAGCATGTTCCTTTTTCTTGAAGTAAACCAGCACTGATCGTGGTTTTCGGGCAACATAATCTATTGCATCCGCCGGTAAAATGGATTTAAGAGCTCGGCTATAGAGCTGAAGCTTTGTATCCGGCAGCGCATCAAAACATACGCCGAGGTCCATCGTTGATTGCAGTTGACGGCCGGCTGGTGAGTCTTCGGGAATATCTATCGTTGCTGTGGATCCCACGACATGAAGATACGAATCGGGAAGGAGAGTATCAGACGATAGGAGTGACGTAGAGCCACTAGACATGGCAGTCGCATATGATGGAGGAACAGTACTTTTACTAGATGTAGAGGGCGAAACTCCAGCTGTTATAGGGGAATCTGGCAGTTGAGATGAAGTGGTGGCCGTAGAAGCGACGTCACCCGACACCTCCATAGCATCCGCGACAGGGACAGAGAGTAGACCTGTAGCGGCAGTACCCTCAGTGGGAAGGCAGGCCGTAGGCGCAGGCAAGGCAGAGGAACTCATGACGTCAGTAAGGCAGTTAGAGATCTCTGCGACCAACGAAGCTGTGTCAGCAGCTGGGTTGGAAGAAGAGGAGGAAGATGGCTTCTCTTCCAAGATAAGGGCGTGAGCTTCACCCTTATCTAATGCCGCCATGTCAACTGCGAGGCTTACCGAAGAACAAGACCAACTCGTTCGAAAAATATAACTAACGATAAAGAATAAAGTAATTCACTCACCACCTCGTGAGACAAACGAAACGAAAGCACTGATCTTCAACTGGAAGATGCACGCGAAAAGAAAAAGTACACCACTCGATTAACTACTCGAAAGCACGTAAAAGACAGAGCTCAAAAAACACACATCACATCACAATCTCATGGTACTCTAACTTAGACGGTAGACGGTTTTCAGAACGGGTCCGGGCAAGGGGGTTACCCCCCCCAACACAAAACTTTCGTAAAATCTATAGTTTTCAATTTAGAACCACCAAATTTGGCATACTATCTCATGGTACTCTAACTTAGACGGTAGAAGGTTTTTGGAACGGGTCAAGTCCCGGGGGTAAGACCCCCCACATGCACACACATATACAAAATTTTCTTGAAATCTATATTTTTCAATTCAGAACCACCAAATTTTGTGTCATGAAACACTAACTTAGCAGGAGACGGTTTTTGGAACGGGTCGAGGCTCGGGGGTCGGGGCACCACCACCACCCGTACAAAATTTTAAATTTTCGTAAAATCTACAGTTTTCAATTTAGAACCACCAAATTTGGAATACTATCTCATGGTATTCTAACTTAGACTGTAGACGGTTTTTGGAAAGGGTCGGAGCCCATAGTTCAGAGCCCCCCGCCCCCTACTAAATTTCGTAAAATCTAGTTTTCAATTTAGAACCACCAAATTCGGTATATTATATCATGGCACTCTAACTTAGACGGTAGACGATTTTTGGAACGGTCGGGGCCTTGGTTGTTAGAGCCCCCCCCGTACAAAAGTTTCGTTAAATATACCGTTTTCAATTTAGAACCACCAAATTTGGTATACTATCTCATGGTACTCTAACTTAGACGGTAGGCGGTTTTTGGAACGGGTCGGGCACGGGGTAAGATCCCCCCTCTCCATAAAATTTTTTCGTAAAAACTGGAGTTTTCAATTTAGAACCACCAAATTTGGTATACTATCTCATGGTATTCTAACGTAGACTGTAGATGGTTTTTTGGAAAGGGTCGGAGCCCAGGGTTCAGACCCCTCCCTCCCCCATAAAAATTTCTTGAAATCTACAGTTTTCAATTTAGAACCCCTAAATTTGGTATTCTATCTCATGGTACTCTAACTTAGGCGGTAGATGGTTTTTTGGAAAGGGTCGGAGCCCGGGGTTCAGAGCCACCCCCCCCCCCAAAATAATTTCTTGAAATCTACAGTTTTCAATTCAGAACCACCAAATTCAGTATACTATATCATGGTACTCTAACTTAGACGGTAGACGATTTTCGGAGCGGGTCGGGGCCCGGGGGTTAGAGCCCCCACCCATACAAAATATTCGTAAAATCTACAGTTTTCAATTTAGAACCACCAAATTTGGTATACTATCTCATGGTACTCTAACTTAGACGGTAGACGGTTTTGGGAACGGGTCGGGCACGGGGTCAGAGCCCCTCCCCATAAAAAAATTTCGTAAAATCTACAGTTTTTAATTTAGAACCACCAAATTTAGTATACTATCTCATGGTACTGTAACTTAGAATGTAGACGGTTTTTGGAAACGGTTGGTGCCAGGGGTCGGAGCCCCCATACTAATTTTTGTAAAGTCTACAGTTTCCAATTTAGAACGACCAAATTTGGTACACTACCTCATTGTATTCTAACTTAGACCGCAGACGGAAAGGGTCGGTGCCCGGTGTGAAGGGGGCCCATTCAAAATTTTCGTAAAAATTACAATTTTTACTCTTAAGAACTGCATCCCAATACAGGACTCCATTACCCCACCTACGGTCTAGGTTAGAGGCCGTAGATAACAGTAAAGTGAAAAAATATCCGGTTCATGGTGTATTAAAAACACAAATTAATAAACGTTAGCTTTCACCACCAACGGTTGCCTTATCAGGCAGAAATACAGTGTAATGTAAATAATGTAAATTCTTTTTTGCTTCGTATAATTAAATTAACTAAATCAAAAAAATTTAAAATAAGTTTACTGGAAATTTACGGAAATAGCTTTTTCATTCATTAACTTTCACCCGCTGAACTTGGTGATTTAGAGATAGTAATATTTACCCGGGAAATACCGGGTACCCCCTGCTAGTAAGAACTAAAGATAATGTTACACTTTTAGTCAGGTACAAAACAATAATTAGAAAGCCCTAGGACTGGGCCTGGTTAGCAATTTTCAGTCTACCGTGCTAATTTTCATATGGTTTGCATAGAAGTCCAAGATTTTAGCAATGCGCTTTTCTGAGGTTGGAACTATTAAGCAGACCTTAGGCCTATTGGTTTTTGATAGTTTTCAGTCCTCCGAGCTGATATTTATGTAGTTTTCATAGAAAATAAAATGAATTCTGTTTAAATGTTACTCGAGCACAAAGCATTAATAAATACGCCCGAAACCTAGGCATATGCAATTATAGTAATTTTTATAATGCTGTGATCATATGAGGTTTGCATGACAAATCAATTTAAGAGTGTTACGCTTATCAAAAATTGTTTAAAAGGCCTAGGCCTAGCGGCCAATAACTAATATTTGGTGCCAAAGTGAAAGCGCAACATTATTAACTTGATTTGTTATCAAACCTTATAAATATGACCACAGCGATTAAAAGTTACTAAAGAGTCCTTGTAAGTAATATTTTTTGACCGAATGCAAGTGCAATTTACGAAATGTCAACAGGTCAAAATATCTAAAGTAACAATGAAGTTTGGAATATTTCTTCTTTCTTTCTTTTTATTTCAGTTTTGATACTTGTATTAAGTTTTAAAAACCTATATTTCTCCCATCGTTTACCTTCATTGTGCTTTTAACAGAATTTCTTGCCATGTTTTGGGTATTTTGTTTTGTGTGGTTGCAGTTTTTTTAATGTTTTGGGCATTTCATTTTGTGTGGTTACTTGTTTTTATGTTTTGGGCATTTTACTTTGCATGGGTGTTTTTGTTATGTTTTTGTTATTTTCTTTTCTGTGGTGGTTGTAATGTCGACAGGATAAAAAGGGGAAACTGTGGACAGTCACGATGTCTACTTGCTTATAATTTTTTTTTCAAATATAGCACATGATTTTGTATTGATTTATACCACTTACTCATTAAGCGACTACAGGTTTCTTTAAATATGAACTTTTTCTTTAAGCTTTTTGTTTCCTCTACCTAGCTTTTTCGGCTCCGCAATTTCTTTTTTTGGTTTTAGAATATTTTCCATATTATTAATCTATTTTCTCATGCAAACTGTATGTAAGGTATGTTTATTCTATCGAAGTATTTTGCAATTATACGTGAAGCCCTGTTGCTGAAGTAAAAAAATATTTCCAACTGAAACAACGCAGTTCAGATATTTTCCCGCTGTTAACTCAAAGAATGAAATCAAAAACAACAAATCTGTGCAATGGTTGAGGCATGAGACAGTACTTACTGGTAGCCAGGCAAAGTTTTAAGGAAGAATGAGCTTAGGAATTTCTAACTGCAACAAAAAGAACATCAGCACTGTATCCCTCCCCATCCCATAGTGCCGGCCTTTGGGCGTCTTGAAAGAGAAGTCTTAAGGACACATCTGTATCGTAATTGCCTGAGCATTAGCGACAATCTTCTGGTGTCGTAGTAGAAAAACACACTTCCTACTTCGCCTAAATTGCTTGGATGTAATGCCAACGAACAAAGTTTTGCTCTCGCATTGGATTTCTGTTGCTTTTGATGGAATACTTTTCCCCTGGGGTTCACCGCTTTCAGTATAGTCTTCAGGACACACGGCAATACACCCCAACGTAAAACACCAATTTCACGACAATTAACTGAAATTAGCGAAAGAGAGGGGCGGTACAGGTAATAAGTCGAACGAGACAGATCTGAACTTAGAAAGTCGGGGGAAGGTGTTGCATGAAAAACTGTGTTTGGCTTACAGACCATTTGGCACGTAGGGACGTAGGTTTTGTTTAATACGTTACGGGGTAAACAAATTGTCTTTTCAGTATAACAATTTTCTTTCATACGCATGGTGCAGCACAGAAAAAATTTGAATTTATTTTTGAGAATTAGCATGACGCCTACTGGCCCAGAGTACAGCTGCCCAGTCCGCGCCTGCTGCCGCCTCCGGAACCTGGCTCCCGGGTTCTTCGCATCTGTTGATCCCCCGCCTGGAGCGTCCCTGCTGTAAAATACATGTACCTCTGCGTTTTGGAAAAACAAAAGATAAGATGCCGATCCTTAAACTTAACCACTTCTTGTGGCCGCAGGTACGAAAATCTTGAACTTCGCTTAAACCCTAACTGGAGAAACAAGCTTCACGTGATTGTCTGTATTCTGAGTGTTTTATTGAATGGTTGCTCATCAGTTCGTAGTTGACTGGCGAACAGGGAACGTGCTTGTTGAAACCTTTGTTGTGCGTTGTCAAGTGATAATAGTGGAAGTATATCATTCTAAATATTTTGGAAAGAGAAAGTGCATTGTTTTCCGAAGGCACTATGCAGATGAAGAATGCAACATAAATAGTTAACTCACAAAAAGAAAATGATTTGCTGAAATGGAAAGGGTATTTATTTTGCCATAACAGAGTGCGAGGTGATTTAATGTATTGGCACTGTATTGAAAGAAATTATGGAAATTGTACTGGCTTTGCTACTACTATTCTTATTGGAGATGAACACAGGATGCGCAATGAGAAACCACATGATCATGCTCCAAGACCGGAGAAAAGTGATGTTGCTGTTGCAAGAGCGCAAATAAAAGAACGAGCGAGAAATACGGACGAAGCCCCTGCACAAATTATTCAAACCGTGACAACGTCAATGGCTAGAGTAAATGCAGCTTACATGCCTAATATGGATGCACTAAGGCAAGTTGTAAAACGAATACGAAGAGAAGACATGCCTGCGGAGCCTACGACTTCAGAACGGATAGATGACCCAATAAATTTACAGGAGGAGATGGTGCAAAATTTCTTGGCAGAGATAGCGCATTTGGACATCAAAGAATTATTTTCTTTTTAACAGAGAATAATTTACGAAAGCTTAAAGAAGCATCCCTCTGGATTATGGATGGGACATTTGAAACTTGTCCAACCCTTTTTAAGCAATTATGTACCATTCATGCTATGGTTGAAACGAATCCAGGGATGCACAGACTTGTCCCACTAGTTTATGGGTTACTTTCCAGCAAGTATAAAGAATATAATACTATTATACAGTATTTTTGCAGGATTTACAAGACTATGCATCAGACTATGATATTCAGCTTGCACCACAATATACGCATAATAATAGATTTTGAAATAGCTACCGTTATAATGCTGCTAAAAAAGAATTTGGAAGCAGAACACACAAATGTTGTTGGTTTCATCTCGGAAAAAAATGTGCTGAGGAATATCCATCCTGTGGCATAGCCTTGGAATATAGGGAAAACAGTGAGTTTGCTCTCAAAGTCAGACATTTGCAAGCACTCGCATTATTTTCATCTGATGAAATTCCAGCTGCTTTTGAAGAAGTGAAATCAATTTTACTAGAATATGCAGATTCTGTAGTTCAGTGGTTTGAGGAGAATTATGTTCTTGGAAAATTTCGTGGAAGCAGAAAAAACAATCCGAGCAGAAGCCCTCCGCTTTTCCCACCAACAATTTGGTCAGTAAGTGAAAACAATTTATTTGGCTTTCCCAGAACACAAAACAAACTTGAAAGATTGGACAGACGCTGGAATACAACTCTGGGAGAGAAAAAACTGTGACTGTACAAAATAATCAGTGAAATTGCGAAAGAGCAGAGAACAACTATGGCTAAAGTCGAAAGAGTGATAGCACAGATTCCAACAAATCCACCCAGAAGAGAAACGCTGGCAAGATAAAAAGGAATTCGAACTTTTTTGGCGCACAGAGACAAAGTTAACATGCTGGACTTTTTAAGAGGAATTTCATATAATTCTATCCTTTACTAAAATGTGCTGGTATTTCTCACTAATTGAATTATACCTTTTACTAACTTGTATTTGCATTTTTCAAGAATGTAACTCCGCCGAAGATGCAAGAATGTAAAACACAACGCAAAATTAAAATAGACAAAATTTTCAAAATAGCATGTCAAAAACATAAAATGTCAAAAAGTAATCCAAAATGTGAAACAAATAAAAATTCAAAATGCAATCACAAGTCACAAGCATTACAAAAATGCGAAACGCTATGTAACAAGTACAACACAAAATAAAACAAATGCCAAAAAAATGCATACGCTTTGTAAAATGTACAAAATAAAATAAATGCCATATTCATAAGGATTTCATGACAAGTCAAGTTAAAAATGAGCTTTTACTTAGACTTCAAATAATAATTACTAGCCTCTACACCTTTTTAAGTCTTTAATAAGTGCAACATCATTAACCTGACTTGTCGTTAAACATTATCAATATGACCATAGCATACAATCACTTAAAAGACTTGTTAATGGATGAATTGAGGAATCACCAAGTTCAGCGGGTGAAAGTTAATGGCTGTTTATAGTTTTGTACTCGAGTAAATGCGCAACACAATAAACTTGACTTTCTCTGAAAATTTTAAGTACATGAGCACGGTTGATTGAAAACTAATAAAAAGGCTTAAGGCCTGTTTATTAATTTTTGTGCCTCAGTCAAAACGCAGTACCATAACCTTGGCATGTTATCGAGACCTTATGAATATGTCGGACTAAAAATTCCTAAAAAAAGGTAACGCCTAAGGTCTTGCAACTAAAGTTTTGTGACAGGGTAAAACTGCAACATTAATATCTTGACATGTTATGTTAACGTTGTGAATATGAGAACGGCGGATTAAAGATTTCAACAAATAGCCTTTGGGATTAATGTGTTGTAGCTGAGTAAAAATGTAACATTATCTTTATTTTCTATATGAACCAAACTACGTGCTGAAATGGCCCAACTATATATACGTATACTTCAACCATATACCGAAGCGCTGACTAGGTGAAAACAAAAGTGCAATTTTGTACGGTCCCCTACCATTTTATGGCCAGCCTACATGGAAGTGGACACGTTGATATCAAAAACATACTTTTTGTACGGTACATAACAAATAGCAATTGACACGTCGCAATCTTTTTTTTCTTTTTTTTTCTGGGGTTTAATGGCCACCGTGATCAATTCAGTGGGCTATAAGCAGTCGGACGTTCCCAATTTTGGGCCACTGGTTCCTGGGAAGGGGGACAGCCAGTGCCAGAAGTCAATCACAACGTCCATGACTCACCGGGATTTGAACCAGGAACCTTCTCGACAAGTGGTCAGAAGTCAGCGCCTAGATCACTCCGCCGCCGTAGCGGCACACGTTAAAATGTATTTTTCATACTGTCCCAAACGCTCTTATGGACATACTAGATTGAACTGGACGCAAATAAATCTGGACGCAAATAAATCATTAATATAATTTGTACTATCAGGGATACCAGTTATTTGCCAGGTACATATTACTATTTGTGGAATCACCAAGTTCAGCGGGTGAAAGTTAATGAATGAAAAAGATATTCCTGCAATTTTCCAGTAAACTTATTTTAAATTTTTTGATTTAGTAAATATAATTTTGCAAAACAAAAAAGAAAGAAAAGGAATGGGAATACTTACCTTCTAGGAGACATCTATAGAACTGCCGTACATCTGGCGTGTGCTTCTGTGAATCCCGCGACACAGAAATGCAATGTACCTATGTGATGTCGCATGCGTACGACTTCACATTGGCATTGATCATCTTTTTCTTACTGTTTTGAATTTTGAGTATCTGGAACTCTCTATTTAAATTACATTATATTTCTTTCTGACAAGCCGCTCGTTGGTAGTGAGCGCTAAACTATATTGATTTGTGTTTTTAATACACCATTAAACGCATATTTTTGCACTTTATTGTTATCTACAGTCCCTAACTTAGACCGTAGATTGGTTAGTTGGTTGGTTGATGGTTTATGGTGCAAGAGTACCATGAGATAGTATACCAGATCTGGTGGTTCTCAATTGAAAACTGTAGTTTTTCAGAAAATTTTGTATGTGGGGGCTCTGACCCCCAGGCCTTGACCCGTTCCAAAAGCTGTCTACCGTCAAAGTTAGAATACCATGAGATAGTACACCAAATCTGGTAGTTCTAAATTGAAAACTGTAGATTTTACGAAAGTTTTATGGGGGGGCTCTCACCCCTGGGCTCCAACCCCTTCCAAAAACCGTCTAGCGTCTAAGTTAGAGTTCAATGATATCATATTTGATGGTTCTGAATTGAAAACTGTAGATTTTACGAAAAAAAAATTATGGGGAGGGTCTCTGACCCCTGGTCTTGACCTGATCCAAAAAAGGTCTACCGTCTACGTTAGAGTACCATGAGATTGTATACCAAATTTGGTGGCTCTAAATTGAAAACTGTAGACTTTACAAATTGTTTTATGAGGGGGCTCTGACCCCCGGGCCTTGACCCGTTCCGAAAACGGTCTACCGTCTAAGTTAGAGTGCCATGAGATAGTATGCCCAATTTTGGTGGCTCTAAATTGAAAACTGTAGATCTTACGAAATTTTTATGAGGGGGCACCGACCCCCGGGCTCCAACCCCTTCCAAAAACCATCTAGCGTTTCAGAACCATCAAATTTGATGGTTCTGAAATAAAAACTAGATTTTACGAAAATTTTGTATGTATGTGGCGGGGGAAGGCTCCGACCCCTCGGGCCTTGACCCGTTCCAAAGACCGTCGACCGTCTAAGTTAGAGTACCATGAGATAGTATACCAAATTTGGTGATTCTAAATTGGAAACTGTAGATTTTGCGATTTTTTTATGGGGGGGGGGCACTGACCCCTGGGCTCCAACCCCTTCCAAAAACCGTCTGGCGTCTAAATTTGAGTTTCATGATACCATACTTAACGGTTCTAAATTGAAAACTGTAGATTTTACAAAAATAATTATGGAGGGCTCTGACCCCCGGGCCATGACCCGTTCCAAAAACGGTCTACCGTCTAAGTTAGAGTACCATGAGATAGTATACCCAATTTGGTGGTTCTAAAATGAAAACCGTAGATTTTACGGCATTTTTATGGGGGAGGGGCTCTTACCCCCGGGCTCCAACCCCTTCCAAAAACCATCTAGCGTCTAAGTTAGAGTACCATGAGATAGTATACCAGATTTGGTGGTTCTGAATTGAAAACTGTAGTTTTTAAGAGAATTTTGTATGCAGGGGGCTCTGACCCCCGGGGCCTTTACCCGTTCCAAAAACGGTCTGCCGTCTAAGTTAGAGTACCATGAGATAGTATACCAAATTTGGTGGTTCTAAATTGAAAACTGTAAATTTTGCGAATTTTTTTATGAGGGGGCCTTTACGCCCCGGGCTGCAACCCCTACAAAAAATCGTCTAGCGTCTAAGTTAGAGTACCATGAGATAATATACCAGATTTGGTGGTTCTGAATTGAAAACTGTAGTTTTTAAGAAAATTTTGTGTGTGGAGGCTCGGACCCCCGTGGCCTTGACCCGTTCCAAAAACGGTCTACTGTCTAAGTTAGAGTACCTTGAGACAGTATACCAAATTTGGTGGTTTTAAATTGAAAACTGCAGATTTTACGAAAAAGTTTTTATTCGGGGGGTGGTCTGACCCCCGGGCTCCAACCCCTTCCAAAAACCGTCTAGCATCTAAGTTAGAGTGCCATGAAATAGTATACCAGATTAGGTGGTTCTGAATTGAAAACTGTTGTTTTTAAGAAATTTTTGTATCTCTGCCCCCCCCCCCCCGGGCCTTGAGCCGTTCCAAAACTTTCTACTGTCTAAGTTAGAGTACCATGAGATAGTACACCAAATTTGGTGGTTTTAAATTGAAACTGTAGATTTTACGAAAAAAAAGTATTAGGGGTCTGACCCCCGGGCTCCAACCCCTTCCCAAAACCGTCTAGCGTCTAAGTTAGAGTACCATGAGATAGTATACCAGATTAGGTGGTTGTGAATTGAAAACTGTAGTTTTTAAGAAAATTTTGTATGTGGGGGGCTCTGACCCCCGGGCCTTGACCCGTTCCAAAAACGGTCTGCCGTCTAAGTTAGAGTACCATGAGATACTATACCAAATTTGGTGGTTCTAAATTGAAAACTGTAGATTTTGCGAATTGCGAATTTTTTTTATGAGGGAGCCCTCTCCCCCCCCCCCCCCCCCCCGGCTGCAACGCCTTCGAAAAATTGTCTGGCATCTAAGTTAAAGTACCATGAGATAGTATACCAGATTTGGTGGTTCTGAATTGAAAACTATAGTTTTTAAGAAAATTTTGTATGTGGGGGCTCCGACCCCCGGGCCTTGACCCTTTCCAAAAACGGTCTACTGTCTAAGTTAGAGTACCATGAGATTGCATATTAAATTTGGTGGTTCTAAGATGAAAACTGTAGATTTTACGAAATTTTTATGAGGGGGGGGGCTCAGACCCCCGGGCCTTGACCCGTTCCAAAAGCGGTCTGCCGTCGAAGTTAGAATACCATGAGATAGTATACCAAATCTGGTAGTTCTAAATTGAAAACTGTACATTTTATGAAATTTTTATGGGGGGCGGGGGCCCTCACCCCTGGGCTCCAACCCCTTCCAAAAACCGTCTACCGTCTAAGTTAGAGTTTCATGATATCATATTTGATGGTTCTGAATTGAAAACTGTAACGCAGTCTTCATCCTCATTAGCTTCTCCTCTTCTCTCCTCTATTCCTCAGGTCCCCTCTACTTTATCTACTTCTTTACTCTCTCCTTTCTCTCTTCGCGAACTCCGCGAGGCGTTCGCTACTCTCAATCCTCATGCCGCTCCTGGACCTGACGGCCTTCCTCTGTCCTTTTATCGTGCTTATCTACCGTGCCTTCTGCCTTTTCTGTCTGCGTGTTTCTCGTCTGCTTTTTCCTCTCCTGCGTTACCGCCCGACTTTACTTTGGCACACACCATCCTCCTTCCTAAGAAGGGTGACCTCTTGGATCTTGGAAACTGGCGCCCTATCTCCATCCTAAACACTGACTATAAGTTCTATACAAAACTCTTATCCCGTCGCCTTAATTCTGTTCTCTCTTTCGTTATTTCTCCTGACCAGACATACACTGTGCCTGGTCGGACTATTTCCACTAACGTTTCTCTTCTCCTTCATCTTCACTTCCTCGCTCGCTCTTTTTCTGAACCTCTTGCCTTTCTCAATCTGGATCAAAAGTCCGCTTTTGATAACGTTTCTCATTTTTATCTCTCTGCTGTTCTTTCACAATTTGGCTTTCCTCCTACCTTTTCCTTCCGCACTCTTGGCCCTTTATCAGGGCGCCAGTTTCCATGTTCGAGCGGCCACATTTCTAACCGCTCCAATTCCGTTTAAGCGAGGCATCCGGCAAAGATGTCCGCTCTCCGGCCAGCTATTCGCTCTCGCTTTTGAGCCTTTCCTGTTAGCAGCCCGAAGATCACTCCTGGATGTCCTACCGCCGACAGTGGCTAGTACTCGTCATCATCGAATAATTTTCACCGCCTATGCTGATGATGTGACCTTTTGCGTCCGGGATGAATCTCAATTTGATCGCCTGTATTCTGTATCTCAACAGTATGTTGCATTATCTGGAGCAGCGCTGAATGCCACTAAAAGTACTGGCTTATGGTGCGGGGCATGGGCTGCCCGCACCGATGCTCCTTGGGGTGCGCAATGGACAGCCGCTACACAGAAGATCCTCGGTGCGTATGTCGGATTGCCCTTGGCTTCTGCATCTGCCACCTGGACTGCTCTTCTTCCCCGGATACAACGGACTGCTGCCTACTGGAGTAAGGCCCGCCCTTTCACATCGTTCCGTCAACGAGCAGCCGTTGTTCGTCGACAACTTATCTCTCTATGCGAATACTCTTGGATGTCGACGGTTGTACCCGTGTCACAAATGATGACCATCACTCGCCTCTCAACTTCCGTCATCTGGTCTTCACATCACTGGGTTAAACCTGCCACGCTTCATCTGCCAGCCTCTTTGGGTGGCATCCAGCTTCCCGATCCAGCTTTCCTTTATAAAACACATCGCATTATTCATTTCATTCGCCTTGCCACTTCAACTGTTCCGTCCCTTACCACTACCTTGAATGTTCTAGCTTCTTTCCGTGACCCATCTTTCACCTTCCTACTGTTTCTGAAGATGGATGCATACTCTCTTCTCCCGTCCCACCTCCCTCCTGTCCTGCGAGAGGGCCTTTCTCTCTTTCGTTCGCTTCCTCTTCTCCGTTCATTTCCTTCTTCAACTCTTGATCTCCTAGATGAACCTCTCTTCTTCTCTTCTCTTATTCACCCTCCTAACCTCCCTTACTTTTACTTTCCTCATTGGATCCGCTCTGGTGTGATAACTGTCCGTTCTCTCGTAACTTCTGATCTAACCTGGAGACCTCTTTCTTCCCTGTTTCTATCTCCAACCATTACTCTTGCTAACGAATATCTTCTTCTTCGCACAGCGCTTTGGAGCCTCTTTCCACTCCTCGCTTCACCTGATGGTCTCTTCTCGGTCCCCTCTGCTCCTCTTTCCCTACCGTTCTTTCTCCTCATTCGTAGCTACCCGGTTCTAGTTACTTCTCTCTCCTCCTCTTCTCTTTATTGGCTTCTTCTTTCCCCTCCCGCACTTCCACTTTCTGTTCATTCTGCTCCTCCTTCTCTTCTCCCCGCCATCTGGACAGCATCTACCTCTGCCCTTTCCTCCCCTCTTGAACTCAATGTCCATTGGCAATTTCTTCACCTTCGTCTCCCCGCCCCATCAGTACTGTTTCGCATGACCCTTCTCACCTCTCCGCAGTGCTCCTTTTGCCCTGAAGTCAGCGACGTCAAACATCAATACCTATTCTGCCCCGTTCTCCTGCCAGTCCTAAACACAGCATTTCGTCTTGCTGATCGAATTTGTGCTCGATCGTTACAATTTCTTGCATATGCTTGGCTACTCCAAACTAAGCATCCACCTACTCACTTGCCTCCTGTGTGCCGTTATATTTTTCTTCTTGTGAAGTTCACTGTCTATGCTTTCCATCTTCAACAACGCTTCCCTGCTCTTATTCCACCTCCTCAGGAGGCAAGTGCTATCATTCGGAGACGCTTCCTAGCACGGTTAACCACTCGCCTCCAAATGGAGCACTCTCGTGCTGCCTCAACAAACACCGATAGCGTTTTTCAATCCACTTGGGCCCAATCGGCTGGGTGGTTCCATATCCACAATTTGCAGTTACATCTCAACCTATAAGTGGGATTTTTGTTGTCGCCCACGTTCACTGTAACAAATCATGTTTTTACGTATTAATTTTGGTGCTTCGCTATTTGTGATTTTTCTGTTTTAATGTGCCATTGAAGATAGCTCACCATGTTTCCCATGTTCTCTTCGATAATGTTGGGTTTTATGTTGTTGTATATAATTCTTCCTTCTGCACAGTTTACTGCCCACGCAATGTCCCCTTCATTATGTTGAATATTTTTTTAAAATATTAGTCACTGTGTGTATAATATAATGTAACAAGATGCCCTTCTGAGTACATTTAGCGTTATTTCCCCTTGTCACTGAATACTTCTGTACATATGTTGTAAATTTTGAATGTAGCATCACTGATGCATTTCTGTGAATTAGTACCTAATGTTTAATCTTTAGTATGGTAGTAATGCTTAATTGGAATTTGTGCATAGTATAGAATCATGTCTTGCCCTGTCTACAATACTGTAGGTAAACATTTTCGTTTGTTTCGCTCGTGCTTTATTGTCTGCCTCTCCTTCGCCCTACGTGGCGAAATAATTTTTTTATGATTTTAACAATATTTTGTTTTACGTTTCACTGCAACTTTCCAGCTGATGTATATACCGCTGTATTTATTGGCAGAATTCCATTGTCATGTACATAGAAATGTTATTTTACTGAAGAATAAAGGCAATTTTGAAATGTAGATTTGTCCCTGTGATGAACGTCTGTTACCTGATCTTCTCTCCACACTCCGTACAGAGCTGTCATGCATCTCACCGTCTGAATATATTCTCATCGGCGGAGATTTCAATTGTACGTTGTTGCCGGCCCTTGACCGCAATTCAACCGTTGGAGAATACCGCAGACAACGTGTATTACAGATTTCTCAGCTAGTTGATGATTTTCAATTGGTTGATGCGTTCCAGCATCTACACCCGTCGGAAATCTCTTTTACCTGGCGCTCTTCCATCCATGGCAGCACTACGGCAGCACGGCTGGATAAATTTTATGTTTCGACTGCTCTTCTCCCGTCGATCGCAGCTGCTGCCCATCATCCTTCCGCCGCTTCAGACCACAGTATTGTCAGTCTGTCGGTGTGTGTTTCGCCTTCACTTTCAAGGACTCAACGAGTATGGACTTTTCCGGACTCGCTCCTGGATGATCAACAATTTTGTGTTGCTGTGCGTGAGTTCCTCCGAAGTCGTCAGCCCCTTCTTGATACTACGTCCGACGCGATGCAACTGTGGCTCAGTGTCAAACATGACTTGGTCCTTTTTGTACGGCGCTACTCCCATGCCTCTCGGAATGAGAGCGATATGAAAATTGCGAATCTACGTGCTCTATTGCCGATGCTCTCTCTTGATGATCTGCAATACCCCGGCTATCAGGCAGATCTCCACGCTTTGCTTCTTCCTCGCGCATCCGATGCAGCCTGCAGGATGCATTTCTTGCATCTCTCCCCTACAGCTGATTCTCACGATTACTTAACCGCCTTGGAATCTCAACATCGTTCTGCTACATCTTTGTGTCATCTTCGCCTCCAGGATGGTTCCATCACTTCGAACCCATCGAAGCTATGCACTTTCACCAGACAGTATTTCACCGCGAAGTACAGTGCGGTAACGCAGTCTTCATCCTCACTAGCTTCTCTCCTCTCTTCCTCAGGTCCCCTCTACTTTATGTACTTCTTTACTCTCTCCTTTCTCTCTTCGCGAACTCCGTGAGGCATTCGCTTCTCTCAATCCTCATGCCGCTCCTGGACCTGACGGCCTTCCTCTGTCATTTTTTCGTGCTTTTCTACCGTGCCTTCTGCCTTTTCTGTCTGCGTGTTTCTCGTCTGCTTTTTCCTCTCCTGCGTTACCGCCCGACTTTACTTTGGCACACATCATCCTCCTTCCTAAGAAGGGTGACCTCTTGGATCTTGGAAACTGGCGCCCTATCTCTATCCTAAACACTGACTATAAGTTCTATACAAAACTCTTATCCCGTCGCCTCAATTCTGTTCTCTTTTTCGTTATTTCTCCCGACCAGACATACTCTGTGCCTGGTCGGACTATTTCCACTAACGTTTCTCTTCTCCTTCATCTTCACTTCCTCGCTCGCTCTTTTTCTGAACCTCTTGCCTTTCTCAATCTGGATCAAAAGTCCGCTTTTGATAACGTTTCTCATTTTTATCTCTCTGCTGTCCTTTCACAATTTGGCTTTCCTCCTACCTTTTCTTCCGCACTCTTGGCCCTTTATCAGGGCGCCAGTTTCCATGTTCGAACGGCCACATTTTAACCGCTCCAATTCCGTTTAAGCGAGGCATCCGGCAAGGATGTCCGCTCTCCAGCCAGCTATTCGCTCTCGCTTTTGAGCCTTTCCTGTTAGCAGCCCGAAGATCACTCCTGGATGTCCTACCGCCGACAGTGGCTAGTACTCGTCATCATCGAATAATTTTCACCGCATCTGCTGATGATGTGACCTTTTGCGTCCGGGATGAATCTCAATTTGATCGCCTGTATTCTGTATATCAACAGTATGTTGCAATATCTGGAGCTGCGCTGAATGCCACTAAAAGTACTGGCTTATGGTGAGGGGCATGGGCTGCCCGCACCGATTCTCCTTGGGGTGCGCAGTGGACAGCCACTACACAGAAGATCCTCGGTGGATATGTCGGATTGCCCTTGGCTTCTGCATCCGCCACCTGGACTGCTCTTCTTTTCCGAATACAACGGACTGCTGCCTACTGGAGTAAGGCCCGCACTTTCACATCGTTCCGTCAACGAGCAGCCGTTGTTCGTCGACAACTTATCTCCCTCTGCGAATACTCTTGGATGTCGACGGTTGTGCCTGTGTCACAAATGATGACCATCACTCGCCTCTCAACTTCCGTCATCTGGTCTTCACATCACTGGGTTAAACCTGCCACGCTTCATCTGCCAGCCTCATTAGGTGGCATCCAGCTTCCTGATCCAGCTGTCCTTTATAAAATACATCGCATTATTCATTTCATTCGCCTTGCCACGTCAACTGTTCCGTCCCTTACCACTACCTTGAATGTTCTAGCTTCTTCCCGTGACCCATCTTTCACCTTCCTACTGTTTCTGAAGATGGATGCATACTCTCTTCTCCCGTCCCACCTCCCTCCTGTCCTGCGAGAGGGCCTTTCTCTCTTTCGTTCGCTTCCTCTTCTCCGTTCATTTCCTTCTTCAACTCTTGATCTCCTAGATGAACCTCTCTTCTTCTCTTCTCTTATTCACCCTCCCAACCTCCCTTATTTTTACTTTCCTCATTGGATCCGCTCTGGTGTGATAACTGTCCGTTCTCTCGTAACTTCTGATCTAATTTGGAGACCTCTTTCTTCCCTGTTTCTATCTCCAACCATTACTCTTGCTAACGAATATCTTCTCCTTCGCACAGCGCTTTGGAGCCTCTTTCCACTCCTCGCTTCACCTGATGGTCTCTTCTTGGTCCCCTCTGCTCCTCTTTCTCTACCGTTCTTTCTCCTCATTCGTAGCTCCCCGGTTCTAGTTACTTCTATCTCCTCCTCTTCTCTTTATTGGCTTCTTCTTTCCACTCCCGCACTTCCACTTTCTGTTCATTCTGCTCCTATTTCTCTTCTCCCCGCCATCTGGACAGCATCTACCTCTGCCCTTTCCTCCCCTCTTGAACTCAATGTCCATTGGCAATTTCTTCACCTCCGTCTCCCCGCCCCATCAGTACTATTTTGCATGACCCTTCTCACCTCTCCGCAGTGCTCCTTTTGCCCTGAAGTCAGCGACGTCCAACATCAATACCTATTCTGCCCCGTTCTCCTGCCAGTCCTAAACACAGCATTTCGTCTTGCTGATCGAATTTGTGCTCAATCGTTACAATTTCTTGCATATGCTTGGCTACTCCAAACAAAGCATCCACCTACTCACTTGCCTCCTGTGTGCCGTTATATTTTTCTTCTTGTGAAGTTCACTGTCTATGCTTTCCATCTTCAACAACGCTTCCCTGCTCTTATTCCACCTCCTCAGGAGGCAAGTGCTATCATTCGGAGACGCTTCCTAGCACGGTTAACCACTCGTCTCCAAATGGAGCACTCTAGTGCTGCCTCAACAAATACCGATAGCGTTTTTCAATCCACCTGGGCCCAATCGGCTGGGTGGTTCCATATCCACAATTTGCTGTTACATCTCAACCTATAAGTGGGATTTTTGTTGTCGCCCACGTTCACTGTAACAAATCATGTTTTTACGTATTAATTTTGGTGCTTCGCTATTTGTGATTATTCTGTTTAATGTGCCATTGGAGATAGCTCACCATGTTTTCCATGTTCTCTTCGATAATGTTGGGTTTTATGTTGTTGTATATAATTCTTCCTTCTGCACAGTTTACTGCCCACCCAATGTCCCCTTCATTATGTTGAATACATTTTTAAAATATTAGTCACTGTGTGTATAATTTAATGTAACAAGATGCCCTTCTGAGTACATTTAGCGTTATTTCTCCTTGTCACTAAATACTTCTGTACATATGTTGTACATTTTGAATGTAGCATCACTGTTGCATTTCTGTTTCATGAGAAGCTGCCCTTCTGGGTATGTTTAGCGGCTTTCTTCCTTGTCACTGTATTGTTCTGTACATATGATATGAAACTTGTGCATTGCATTACTGTTCGATTTCTGTTTTTTTTTGTGAAGTTGCTCTCCTGGGTTCGTTTAGCATATTTCTCTCTTGTCACTGCATAATTCTGTACATATGATAAGTATTTGTGCTTATTTGTTTCTACCATTACTGTCATATCTCTAAATACTGTTGCACCTGTTAGTTTCTCTTCACCCATGGTCTTTTATGTGAATTAGTACCTTGTGCATGTTTAATCTTTAGTTTGGTAGTAATGCTTAATTGGAATTTGTGCATAGTATAGAATCATGTCTTGCCCTGTCTACAATACTGTAGGTAAACATTTTCGTTTGTATCGCTTGTGCTTTATTGTCTGCCGCTCCTTCGCCCTACGAGGCGAAATAATTTTATGATTTTAACAATATTTTGTTTTACGTTTCGCTGGAACTTTCCAGCTGATGTATATACCACTGTATTTATTGGCAGAATTCCATTGTCATGAACATAGAAATGTTATTTTACTGAAGAATAAAAGCAATTTTGAAATGTAGATTTTACGAAAAAAAAAATTATGGGGAGGGTCTTTGACCACCTGGCCTTGACCCGATCCAAAAACGGTCTACCGTCTAAGTTAGAGTACCATGAGATTGTATACCAAATTTGGTGGCTCTAAATTGAAAACTGTAGACTTTACGAAATTTTTTATGGGGGGTTCTCTGACCCCCGGGCCTTGAGCCGTTCCGAAAACGGTCTACCGTCTATGTTAGAGTGCCATGAGATAGTATACCAAATTTGTGGCTCTAAATTGAAAACTGTAGATTTTACGAAATTTTTTATGAAGGGGGCACCGACCCCCGGGCTCCAACCCCTTCCAAAAACCATCCAGCGTTTCAGAACCATCAAATTTGATGGTTCTGAAATACAAACTAGATTTTACGAAAATTTTGTATGTATGTGACGGGGGAAGGCTCCGACCCCTCGGGCCTTGACCCGTTCCAAAGACCGTCGACCGTCTAAGTTAGAGTACCATGAGATAGTATACCAAATTTGGTGGTTCTAAATTGAAAACTAGATTTTGCGATTTTTTTTATGAAGGGTGCCCTTACCCCCCCCCCCCCCCCCGTCTGCAACCCCTTTCAAAAACGGTCTACCGTCTAAGTTAGAGTACCATGAGATAGTATACCAAATTTGGTGATTCTAAATTGGAAACTGTAGATTTTACGATTTTTTTTAATTTGGGGGGTCTGACCCCTGGGCTCCAACCCCTTCCCAAAACCGTCTGGCGTCTAAGTTTGAGTTTCATGATACCATACTTAATGGTTCTAAATTGAAAACTGTAGATTTTACAAAAAAAAATTATGGGGGGGGCTCTGACCCCGGGACTTGACCCGTTCCAAAAACGGTCTACCGTCTAAGTTAGAGTACCATGAGATAGTATACCAAATTTGGTGGTTCTAAATTGAAAACCGTAGATTTTACGGCATTTTTATGGGGGCTTTTACCCCCGGGCTCCAACCCCTTCCAAAAACCACCTAGCGTCTAAGTTAGAGTACCATGAGATAGTATACCAGATTTGGTGGTTCTGAATTGAAAACTGTAGTTTTTAAGAGAATTTTGTGTATGGGGGCTCTGACCAACCGGGCCTGACCCGTTCCAAAAACCGTCTACCGTCTAATATTTTTAGTGCCAAAGAAAAAGCGTAATATTCCTATCCTATCTGAGTGTCCAAACTTTATAAATTTGATCAGGGAGCAAGACGTTCGAAATCGTACGTTTTCCTGCATTCGTTTTGTATGTAACCAAAATCTGTAAACGCGACGAATTGACGCTCGACGAATCGTAGTGGTCGACGAATTGACGCAGTCGACGAATTGACGCGCGACGAATTGACGCAGTCGACGAACTAACGTAGAACCTTCAAAACGTTACTCTGTCCGATGCCTTTCCTGTGGAACATGTTCTAAAGAAACGCAAAAGAAAAGGAAAAATGGAATACTTTGTTAAATTTAAAGGGTATCTTGATAAATTTAATGCTTGGATCCCCGCGGAAGACTTGACCTCTCTATAAAACCGACCTTTTTTTAGATGAAACATCATTCATCAACATGAGTTTCTATCTAACGTAACCTAGCGACAGCTCTCTCCGCTACTTTTCAGACAATAAAATTTCTCATTTCATCACGCGTCTTCCTTCCCCGATCGAACTCAATGGTGACTGAGAAGTGGGACTCGTCGAACTCATCTACCCTCATTCCTGGTTTAATGTGAATGTAAATTCAAATTCCTTTGCTTACGGTGTAGGTCCAAGTCAACTGAAAGCAGCAAAAATCCCTGCTGGATATTATGATTCTGTGGGAGATGTGGTAAAAGCCATGTCCCAGCACTGGTCGAAAAAAGTACGATGTTTTTAATAAAAGCACGAGACGTGTCAAAGCAGCTTTAACTCATGGTTCTCAGCTGCAGTTATTTCCTGGAATAGCTGAAATTCTAGGTTTTCAACCTGGAGTGTATTCAGCATCAGAAGGGAGTGATGTCACAATTCATGGAAATTTCGTAGCCGATCTGAACACGACGCTTTCCCTATTGTACGTGTACAGCAATATTGTGGATCCTCAGCCTGTGGGAGACATGGTTGCTCCTCTCCTTTGCATCGTGAAAGTGAGCGGAGAAGACAGAGATGTGGTGAGCGCCTTATACGATCGCCCTCATTATTTATCTCTCGCCAGAAAACATTTCCAAACCGTAGAAATCGTTATAAGGAATTACTAGGGACAATTAGTACCATTTGAACGTGGGGAAGCGATCGTGAAACTTCATTTTCGTCTCAAGGCTCTGTAGTCATGTATGAACCATACCGCTGTTGTACAAAATCCTTCGAGGAATATTACGTCAACCAAGCTGGAAAAGGTTTAGTCTACTATCAAGGAGCACCCCTTCAAAAAGGGTATGGACTTGGAGAACTTTTTCGCTCGTTATTTAGAGCGGCGGTACCATTATTAAAAAAAAAACGTGCCAGGGCAAGTTTTCAATCAAACCATTTTCGTCCTGTTATAATTTAAACGATTTGAAAAACGACCGTTTACAAAATTTTACTCGATTCAAAATAAACTTATGGAAAATGATTACATTTAAAAAGAGAAAATCAACTCGAAAAAGAATGACACTTTTTCCATCCAATTTTTTTAATAGGGTATCCAACGAATTTTTAACATAAATTTGTCTTTTTCCGTTTAGAAGTTACAACCGAATTTCCTTCTTGTACAGGAACTTTCAACATTTGTTTATTTTTAATGTACTTTGAAGGCAAATTAATGTCCTTTAATGCTTTTACAAATTCAGGAGGTATGTGCAGCTTAGGTTCGAAACATAGAGTCTACGAGGTTTACTCTATTGGTGTTTTTCACAATGTGTCCATTATATTTAAATTCGGCTTTGGGACTCCAACCAATAACATCAGAGTTCGTTTTAAAACGTCCAACACATTTCTTGCATAGCGTTTCAAGTTAGTAGGAACGGATTGAACGACAAGGTTTTCCACAACATCTTTTACTTTCTCGTCTTTGATATATTCTTCTTTCATTGGTCCTTCAGTTCTCGATGATGTTTCCTGAGATGTCACTGGAAGATTAAAACTGGAAACATGAATGCGTTCATTCAAGACTTGATTATATAATTTTTCCTTGACTTCGTCAGACTCTTTGCTTAGGAGAATTTTTTTCATTTCTTTGTCCAAGTCCGTCAACTTTCCTCTGTTGGCATATGACGAGAAATTCGTTCTTAGGGAATCAGAACCATTTTCTTGGCAAATTCCATTATTTCGTAAGCAGAGTCGTTAACACACTGAGAGCAGCAGGAATCAACACACCTAAAAATCCCCCTTTTTGAATAATGAGTTTCCTCTTTTTATACAGAGGTGTCTTCTTTCGAGAGAGTGCTCGTAAGGTGTGCTTATGTCGTTGCAATGAATGTTTCTGGGAAGGAGTAAGCGGAACATTTCCTTTTAACGTATTCATACAAACTTCGCATATGGCTTTAATTTCATTTTTTCTACATTTTGATATTAGGTCTTTTAATACTTTTCTTGGACAGTGTTGAATAATACATAAAAGTTGGACCTGTTGCTTAGACAGCGTCATGATGAAAACTGAGACTTTTTCATTTCACCGAGGTTGATATATTATTTGAATGTCTCCAGGCAGTATCTGGGAGCGTAATCTTAATTCTTCCTTGGTCTCAGGTTTTAGATCAATCAATAAATAGCTGTAAGGCGATTTTGTGGCATCCATATAAACTTCTTGAAAAAAATTGAAGTTTGCTAGGGTACAACTGCCTCTCTAAATGAGAGATTTGATTCACATCTCTTCGTGTTTTAAACAGAAACAAGTAATGAGCATTCAAGGAAGTTTCTCGCATTTCTTTGCCTTTATGAAAAATATTTTGAGTAATGAATATCACAGACACATTGAAATGATGACTCCCTCTGGTGAACAGGTGCGTTAATTTTTTATCGCTTCCGCATTCAGTCATGAGATCGTCAATAACAAACAGCGTTCTTCCTTTCACATAGTCACGGAAATTGTAGGGGAGGCCTTCCACAAATGTTACGTTTTCTATTTCATCATACAATGTTTGGTGAACCCCGTAGAACCACACCACATGTTCGGGAGGGTGGGATATAACTTTCGCTTGATCCTGAAGTAAACGTTTTACAAACTGAGTCTTCCCACAGCCAGTAGGACCCACTATCAGAGCAGTGAAAGGATGTTGTAGTCTGGGCACTTCCATGTTGTCAACTGAAGTCATTAAAAAAGATACAAAATAATTTAAAAACACATAAAATAGATTTCAATCAATTTTTATTTTAAATTCTAAATTTTGATACAATTCGGAATTTATTTCGAACGAAATGAAAGACATGCAGGTCGTTTGTTTCAGATTTCCATCGAAAATGTCTTACAATAGAGTACAAGCTTTTTCCACGACATCTAAAATAGAGGAAGAAAATACAAAATTGGCCACATACGGCCGTAAACGAACTTTGAAGAGGTACGTCATTAAATTTAACAGTATTAAACTTGGATACAAATCTGGCAATAGGTCCTTGAAAATATTCTGGAGAATGTCCGAAAGAATAAAAAAATTCCATTGATTTTGGGTTTGTCATATACATAGCCAACCAGTGTTTTCCAGGATTTCCATACCGATCCGTATTCACAACAAGGCATGCTGGGAGCTTGACAATTCTCTTGGGAAGTCTGTCACAGGCAAACACTCCTAGGAATGATCGTCTTGTTACGTGATCTTGCTTTAGGGACTTTGTAATTTGAACACTGTTCATTTCTTCAATTGGAGAAATCATAAAGAACGTTTCTGGACTTGGAAATTTCAATAATGTTCTGGAACTCTGCATAGATTAGCCCAGAAATGGTTTTTGCTAAAGCTTTTCCAAATTGGATTTCAACTCTTAAATTTCCTTGTTGGATCAGGTTCATATGCCCTCCATCACACAGGTCGGGACTGAGATTGAATGCATAAAGAGGGTATCCCTTGGAAAATTCCTCTCGATAGATAGATATTCCACAATCTTGACCCAGTTTCTCGATTCCTTGAAATAGACTATGGAAAGAACGAATTGTGCTCCCCTTTTCGAAACTGGGTTCCAGAGATTTATGAGGTACTGGTTGTCCGTCAACGTACACGGCGATAAAGTTAACATCATAATGCTTAAATTCAAAGGGGTTGGATTTATATGTACCATTAAAAGCATCGTTATCGACACATCCAATAATCAGTCTTTTGGCCATTTGTCCTAGGAATACGTTGTCTTGCACGAAGGACATACTTCCTTGAGAGACGGAATACACTTTGCATAAAACACGATCAATAGGATACTTGGCGGGAGATTTTTCTAAAGCTTTTGCATGACCGATGGCAACTCCCGGGTTGACTCTCACTTTTCTCACAAAAATGGAAGCATGTTCGATGACAACTCTGTAACTGGGGGCCTCGGAGGATGAAATGAGGCAGAAATCAGGTTTACTTTGAACCAGTTTAATTTTCACATCCACTAAATTGAGAAGCAGTCTGTTTTGAAAAAATAAATCACAGTGCATAGTTCCAATCATGTCCAACATTTTGCTGTCTTTCACGAGCTCGTAACGTTGATGTAACCCCTTGTTTGTTGCAACATTCGTGGGATTAATTTCGTTCAGATGTCCAGCTGCATCCTTGTAAAAACCTTCACATGCTAAATAGGATTTCTTTGCGTCTTTTCCGTAATTTAACAGAGTTTCAATATATGCTCTGTGAGGATACGTGTTGCTCGAGGAGGAAATCACTCTCTCGTTTAAACTGACATCGACTTGGGAAAACAGAGAATGAAGAAAACAGTTAATGGGCCCCACGGGTTCTTTGTCAGCTATGACGGAATTGTCAGCTTTCACAATTTTAATTTTTACATAGAGTGGGCTGAAAGACAAGTCCATGTATTCTTCTCCACTCCCAGAAATATTAAATTCCAGAGGTCCTTCATCTCGAATTTCCAGGATTTCCAAGGGGTGATATTCGATCCATTGTCCTTTTTCAATGCTCGTTTGGTTGGACGGTAAAGCAAATAAATCAAGTTCCGACTTTAAACATACGGAAGAATGACTGTTAATCAAAGCCATGGTTTACGGATCAAAAATATCGTGTGCTATCCTCTTGGTTTTCTTTGAACGAATGATGCGTTTCTTCGTATTTCTCTTCCTTTTAACGCTTCCTCCCAACATTTTCTTCACTTTATTAGCTGCTTTGTCAATGAGAATTTGTCCTGCTTCTTTAACTCGTTGTTTGGCTGCTGATTTTGCATCCTTTCCTTGTATTAACCCTTTAAGCGGCGGATGTTGCCGAATCAGATGGTGCCCAAACTTTTCTAAGTTTCCCAAACAGCGACTTGATTCTACGAAAGCTACGAAAAACCAATAGCTTTACCTCTCCTACGTCAGAAGTACGGTACATTGACTTTTCGCTAGTGATAAGATCTCGCTCTTGTAGTCCTTTGCTTTCTGCTCTATAACCCTAGACATGATGGGGAGTTTCTTGTTCTCGTGACAGGGACGTCCTACTGGGTAGAAACAAGTGCCTCAAACATCTCTCTTTCTTTTCTTAGGTTAGTCGATATTGTTATAGCTATTTTAGCAGATAAATGAGAAAGGATTATTGTCAATCATCCTCTTAAATGATCAATTTGAAAAAACAAAGTGGTCATTTAGTGTCAGTTATTCATGTAAATGACCACTTTGAGAAGCTTAGGAGAAAGCATCGCTCTCTGACGAGCGCCTTCACTCATTTGAAACACGTTCGACACACTTTTCAGACAGCAAATATATTCGTTCGAGCTGATTGTTACCAAATTTTGCTGACTGCGAATTAATTCGTTCCAGCAGGTTAAAGGTTTAAGTCATTTGCAAGGTCGACCCCCGTTCGAAAGACTTGTTTTCCAAGCGTTTATGCACCTTGTTTGAACAATGGTACCGCCGCTCTAAATAACGAGCGAAAAAGTCCTCCAAGTCCATCATACCCTTTTTGAAGGGGTGCTCCTTGATAGTTGACTAAACCTTTTCCAGCTTGGTTGACGTAATATTCCTCGAAGGATTTTGTACAACAGCGGTATGGTTCATACATGACTACAGAGCCTTGAGACGGAAATGAAGTTTCACGATCGCTTCCCCACGTTCAAATGGTACTAATTGTCCCTAGTGATTCCTTATAACGATTTCTACGGTTTGGAAATGTTTTCTGGCGAGAGATAAATAATGAAGGCGATCGTATAAGGCGCTCACCACATCCCCGTCTTCTCCGCTCACTTTCACGATGCGAAGGAGAGGAGCAACCATGTCTCCCACAGGCTGAGGATCCACAATATCGCTGTACACGTACAATAGGGAAAGCGTCGTGTTCAGATCGGCTACGAAATTTCCATGAATTCTGACATCACTCCCTTCTGATGCTGAATACACTCCAGGTTGAAAACCTAGAATTTCAGCTATTCCAGGAAATAACTGCAGCTGAGAACCATGAGTTAAAGCTGCTTTGACACGTCTCGTGCTTTTATTAAAAAACATCGTACTTTTTTTCGACCAGTGCTGGGACATGGCTTTTACCACATCTCCCACAGAATCATAATATCCAGCAGGGATTTTTGCTGCTTTCAGTTGACTTGGACCTACACCGTAAGCAAAGGAATTTGAATTTACATTCACATTAAACCAGGAATGAGGGTAGATGAGTTCGACGAGTCCCACTTCTCAGTCACCATTGAGTTCGATCGGGGAAGGAAGACGCGTGATGAAATGAGAAATTTTATTGTCTGAAAAGTAGCGGAGAGAGCTGTCGCTAGGTTACGTTAGATAGAAACTCATGTTGATGAATGATGTTTCATCTAAAAAAGGTCGGTTTTATAGAGAGGTCAAGTCTTCCGCGGGGATCCAAGCATTAAATTTATCAAGATACCCTTTAAATTTAACAAAGTATTCCATTTTTCCTTTTCTTTTGCGTTTCTTTAGAACATGTTCCACAGGAAAGGCATCGGACAGAGTAACGGTTTGAAGCTCTTCGGTGTAAAAGTTTCTTCCAACTCTTCGTTCAATAAATCTTTAACTTTATAGACAGTAGGGGATCTGGGAACAAGACCGCTCACAACAAAGATTTCTTCAGTCCAGTTTGATTCGTATCCTTTCTCAAATGTCAATTTCGCTTTATTAATCCTCACGTTATCTCCCACCTGAAATTTATAGGATGGTTTTTCTCTCTTGAGATCACCATACAGATTGAGAAACACTTGCTTTTCATTATCTTTGTTTACATCTACAGGTTTCATTTTTATACTTCGATGGGGAGAATGAATGTAACTATGGACTAAATCGTTGAGCACGTCTATGAATTTAAACGTATTTTGACTTGTAAAGTATCGCCACATGCGAGTTTTGAGCGTGCGATTGAATCTCTCCAGAACACTTGCTTTCGTCTCGTTGTTCGTCGTAAATAAATGCACACCGTGCTGTGTTAAAAACCTTTGAAACTCTTTGTTCTTAAATTCAGTTCCTTTGTCTGTTTGAAGTTTTACTGGTTTTCTATCTTGGAAAATCTGGGAAAATGCTTGAACGATATGGGTCCCCGACTTTTGCTTTAAGGGAATCGCCCATGCATATTTGGAAAATATGTCAATGCATGTTAACAAGTAACGAAATCCATCGTTATATTGACTCAAACTGGAGACATCAGCTAGGTCTGCTTGAAACTGTTGTCCTATTTTATTCACCAACACTCTATTTCTCGGAAAATGTCGTCTCACCGGCTTGTGAAGGGTTACGTTTTCACCCCCTTCAGCCATCTTTCGACGTCTTTTTTCTTGATTCTTTCTTTCTGGACAGCACGAAATAATGCATTCACACCACCGAAACGTCCTTCTTTTACGGTTGTAAGATAGGTCTTTTTCATTACATCCTCCATTACAACAATTCAACGAGAGATGTTCCACCGTAACAGAAAAATTCATGTTCACACCAGCTCGTTCACAACTCAAATAACGTCCACTCCCCCTCACACTCCATTTTTAAATGAAATTCAAAGAAAAGTCCCCCAAAACATTTTAACACCATGAGCAAGCATCTTCCTCTTTCAAACATCTTTTCCCAATGGTCTGATGGTCTAGAGAAAGAATGTCCGTTTTCTGAATGAAGGAATGAGAGTTCGAATCTCACCGAGACCATTAGAGCATTTTTATGTACTCGAGCGAAAATAATGCAACGCCTATAAAAAATCCTAACAGCTCACGGAAGCTCTAAAAATATAAGTTTAATAAAACAAATTCGAGGAAACAAAAAATATTGAAAAGGACAAAAAAAAAACTTCCTCCAAAAATGTGACAAAGTTCAATAAATCTCCCGAGAAAAACAAAGTTCCAAGAAGCACCGCTAGGGGGTAGCACATCGAGTAGACAGCCCCTTTCCCACTCGGCCGTTGCGATCCCTCAAAGATCCATTGGAAGTTCCAAGAAGAACCGCTAGGGGGCAGCACATCGAGTTGACATCCCCCTATATCCAACCCCTTCCCCACTCGGTCGTTGCCACCCCTCAAAATCAAAGATCCATCGAAAGTTCCAAGAAGCAGCGCTAGGCTTTTGCACATTATGGGGACGATCACGTGACAAAAATCTGATAAGGGGACAGCTGGGGCAGCCAATGTTAAGTCTATGGGGGCTGCCCCTGCGTTAGAACACTCCGTTTTCCTCTACTCCTGAAGGAGAAAACAAAAGCATAATATTTAAGGTCTCACCTTCCACCCAACCATTCTTCAGTTTCTCTGTCTGCCAGTCTGTCTGGCGTTCCCAAGAATATGCATCTTCGCTTTAAAAATGTAGGATTTATGAAATTCTTTCTCTGCGTGATAGGGGATATCGTATGTGCGAGATTTCAGCAATCTCTCGGTACTCCTGTCCTTCCATTTGTCACTTTGTCTATCTGTCTGCCAGTCCGTCCGCCAACAGAAATCCTATCCATGCGCCTAACAGCCAGATCGAAAGAGTTCATTGAGTGACTTACTACGTAGAGACAAACCTGACCACGGTATTTATCAATGTATTTCCCTCCTTTGCTCGGTCTGTTCGCCTGTCTGTAAAATTGATATCATCACTTCTAATGATTGGATAGAAGAAATTCTTCCTAAAAGCAACATATGGAAACGTGCGCGTAAGATAATCATGAGTACACGATTTCAGATATCTCCTACCTACGTCCGTCCGTCTGTCTCACCGTACGTCAGCAGAACGACGCTTCTGGTTCGAAATGTCGGATAATAAAAATCCCTTCTCTGCCCTTTAAGAGAAAACGTGAGCGTAAGATTTAAAAAATCTCCCCTAAAGTTAATCAGTTTATCTTTCTTTCTGTACACAGAAAAAATCGCATCTCTTCTTCCAAAGATCATGATTTTAAAAATGCTTTGTTGTTGATAAACGTGAGTATACAACAAATGAATTTCTTCGATGTGGCCGTCAGAATCACACAGAGACATAATTTCTGCAGACGGACAGCCAAACTGACGAACGGAGGGACGTAAATACACTGCTGGCCACCCAAAATGCAACACCAAGAAGGAAGCATCCGATTGGCCTGAAATTCACAGCATGCGTCGCCCGCGAGAGGACATGCAAACGATTAGCATTGCAGGGCATATGAAAATCATGTGCGCCCGGCACACCACCAAAAACACTATAAGGGTGCACAGAAGGATAATCAAATCCCTTCTCTGTAAATAGTGGAAGTGTGTTGAGCTGCCGGACCTGTGCCTGGGAAGCTTCATGCCTCGTCGCAGAATACGGCAGTCATTCCAGCACGTTTCGGAGTTCAACAGAGGACGAATAGTGGCTTATCGCGACAGCGGTTTATCGTACCGAGTCATCGGCGCCCGTGTGGGACGACATCCAGCCACAGTGAGGCAAGTATGGATTCGGTGGGTGTAGGAGGGACAGACGGACCGACGTGAACGATTGCCACAACCGCGGCACACCACCGAACGAGGGGACCGGCATGTTGTGCGGCGGGCATTGACGGCTCGCACCGCAACATCACGAACGTTAGCGCAGGAATTAGGGTGTGTTGCGCAAAAACCTGTGTCAGCATGTACCGTTCGACGTCGTCTGCAGGAGCGGGGACTTGTCACACGGCGCCCATTGCTCCGATTACCATTGACGTTACACCACCGGCGAGTGCGGCGGCAGTGGGCCGCTGAATGCCGCACCTGCACTACGGAATGGCACGACATTGTCTTCTCCGACGAATCCCGCTTCTGCCTGCAACATCACGATGGTCGGATCCGCGGCGAGACTGTATGACGCCTGCATTATACATCGCCATACCGGTCCGTCGCCTGGCGTTATGGTTTGGGGCGCAATTGGATATGACACCCGCACCCCTCTGGTACCAATCGCCGGTATATTCAACAGCCACCGCTACATCTCCGACGTTTTGGAGCCTGTAGTCCTCCCTTACCTGCAGGTCCTGCCAGCGGCCACGTTTCAACAGGACAATGCGCGCCCGCACGTGGCACGCGTCGTGCAACAATTCTTCACGCCCCACCAGGTGTCACTGCTACCGTGGCCAGCCTGTTCTCCCGATATGTCGCCCATCGATCACGTCTGGTCGCTGATCGGCAACCGAGTGGCCCGGCAAACACCACACGTGGCTACGCCCGATGAACTGTGGCAACGTGTGGAAGCAGCCTGGACCGACATACCCCAAGCCCACATCCAAAGCCTCTTTCGTTCGATGCCGCGGCGTGTAGCGGCTGTTATTGCCAGCCATGGGGGCCACATGAACTATTGATGTCTGCGTGTTCCGTAAGTCGCACGGGCCTGTAAGCTCAATCGTTTCATCTTTGCATCTGTTGTTATGTGTTCAGTAAATCTGGCTTTGCTATCTCGTGTCCTTCTTGGTGTTGCATTTGGGTGGCCAGCAGTGTATTTCTGAAATCTTACGCACACGTTTTTCCCTATGATGCAAAAACAGAATTTCTTGAATTGATTATTAGAAGCAGAGATACAGTTTCTGTTGACGGACGGACAGTCTGAGAAAAGGAGGGATCGAAATATTGAAAATACCGTGGTCGAGTTTGTCTCTATAAATCACTTAACGAATTCTCTCGATCTGGCCGTCAGACGCAGTGACAGAATTTTTGCGGACGTCGGACCGGCAGGCACACAACCAAAGTGACGAATTGACTGACAGGACGGAGAGATTACGGAAACCTCATGCTCACGTTAATATCTATCACGCAAAGAATTTTTTTATAAATCCGACTTTTTAAAGCGAAGATACAGTTCTTCGAAAAGATAAGCTGAGTAATGGTCGGAAGGGAAGAGAGATTTCTTGAATCTTATGCTTTTGCTTTCTCCTTCAGGGAAGAGATAGAAATTTTCTGATGAACATTTCGAAGCGGTACTATCACTTTTGCAGACGGACAGACAGACGGATGAACAGATATCAGTAATCTTACCTATCTCTATTAATCAATCAGAGAAAGAATTTATTCGATCTGATCATAAGGGGAGATATGCTTTCTGTGGACGCACGGACAGAATGGACGTAAGGACAGACACTGATAATCTGGCACTTATTCATGTATCTATCACTCACAGAATGAATTTATTCGCTGTCTCCTAGAAGCAGAAATATAATTTTTGCGGAAGAACTAAAAAAATATACTGACGAGAGAAAAGAAGGAAAATAAGTACCGTTCTTGCAGGGGAGAGAGAGAGACGGAAGGAAAGACAACTGATATCGTACGCTTTCCTGCATGCGATTTGTAATTAAATTTAGAGAACGCAACGAATTAACGACGGCGACGATTAACACATAACCAATATAAGAGCTGTGGGTTACAAATTACTAAAAAGGACCAGGTCAGGGCTTCATAATTTTAGTTTTGAGCCTGAGTAAAAGAAATCAGAAGGGAAATTTTATATATACCTTTAACGTTTTTGTGTAAGTTTTTCGGGTGGCCAGTTTTTCGTTTTGCCGTTCGGTCAGAAAATCATAAAAACATTTTAATTTCCTAATGATAATGAAATATGAAAAACACTTTTTTGGGCACTATAGTTTTCGCAATCGAGGACAATATAGCAATGCTACGTATGTACATGTTGTATACACTCACGGACAATGAAATTCGCGCACATAGAAGAAAACATGCTACAACCGCGAAACTTTGCAAATAGCTAGAGTGCGTGCTGGTATGCAAATGATTCACGTTTGGTGCGAGTGCGCATGACCGCACACCCTGTGGTGGCGCTGCAAGCACGAACCGGCAGCCTTACAAACCGATGACCCATGAAAGCGAAAAGCACCGGCAGACGCAAGCAAAAGTACAGAGTGACAAGAATGTCGGGTAGACGCCAGAGACGTCGATTTACGCAACGTACGGACCTTGAAAGAGGCCTGATCACTGGGCTGAAAACCGCAGGGTGGTTGGCTCGCCGTATAGATGGCCACGTGGATCGTTCTGACCATACCGTCAGACTGTGTTGGGAGCAGTGGAAACGTGACGGCACTGCCACACGGTGGAGCGGCTCCGGACGGACCAAGAGGACCACCGGTATAGAGGATCGACGGATCGTGCGCCAGACACAAACGGATCCCACGGGGACCCGGTCCACCATACAGGCAGATGCAGCGGCTCCTGTGTACCCACGAACCATTTCCCCGACGCCTCTTGGAAGCGAATACGTGTGCTGCCATTAACACCGGAACATCGCCGGCTCCGCGTGCAGTACTACCAGGCCAGAGCGACGTGGAACGCCACAGACAGGCAACGTGTGGTGTTTAGCGACGAGTGCCACTTCGTTTTGGGGAGATTCCGGGTGTGGAGGTCCCTGGGTCAACGGCACAATCCCAACCTCGCGCCACACCTTCCCCACTGCAGGCATTATGGTCTGGGGAGCCATAGCCTACGATAGCCGATCAGCTCTAGTAGTGGTACGTGGATAATTGACGGGCCAGCGGTATGTGGATGAGATCCTACGGCTCCATGTGCTACCATTCCAGGCCAGGATTCCAGGTGCGCTATACCAGCAGGATGTCCGCCCGCACATGGCTCGAGTTGCCCAGGACTTCCTACGTCATGTCTAGACATTTCCATGGCCTTCTTGCTCCGAGGACATGTCCCTGATCGAGCATGTGTGAGACCAGTTGAAACGCCGGCTGCCGGCGTTCCGCACTATCCGGGATTTGGAGCACACCGTCCAACACGTGTGGGTTAGTCTGCCGCAGGACATCAGGCGTCTATTCGCCTCCATGTCGGACCGTATTGCAGCATGTATCGCCGCACGAAGCGGAGCGACGTGCCACAGATCCCTCTGTAATTGCCCTGCAGCTCTGTTTTTGCAATCATGTGTATCATTCATCTGTATCATTACGTCCATAAAATTGCAGTTTAATCCGATGCTTCCTTTTTGGTGCGGAAATTTTATTGTCCGTGAGTGTATAAATTGAAATAGCACATCTCAGGAGCGGCAAACCTTCGCGGCTATGTAAGAATAACTGTATGAAGGGTGTACAATGAAGATGCCTAACAGCGAAACAAGTAGGCGGTCATCCTATTGGCGAAAATGACAGGTCGATGGTTAAGGGGCAAGGGCAACGGCGGCTGGTGATGATTGTACGAGGCAACAGACAAGCTCCATCATTGCGTCAAGTAACTGCGCAGTAGAACAGCGGCATCGAGAGAATTTCAGGAAGCGCAACCCGTCGCACATTGGTGCGAATGGGCTAAAACTGCGGACGTCCCCTTCGTGTGCCAACATCTCTTCTAGAAAAAGATAAATTCGTCTGAAGTGGACACGAGAGCACCAAATCTGGATCCTTGAGGACTGGAAAAAAGGTCGGCTGGTCCTATGTACCATTTTTTCAGTTAATACACGACAATGGACGGGACAGAATATGGAGTAAACAGCACGAATTGAAGCTTCGTAGCGTTAACTATACAGGCTTGTGGAGGTGGTGTAATTGTCCGGGGCGTATTTCTGTTGGAACAGCATTTTTTTTGATTGGAGGTTTAACGACCACCGTGAGCAACTCAATGGGCTATAAGCAGTCGCCCGTCCCTAATTTAGGGTCACTGGTTCCAGGGAAGGGAGAGAGCCAGTGCCTTAAGACAAACACAACATCCATGCCTCACCGGGATTCGAACCCGGACCCCTTTCGGACGAATGATCAGAGGCCAACGCCTTAGACCAGTGCGCCACCGGGGCGGGAACAGCATTTGGATCCCACGAGGTATTTTAACACCACTACGGACCAGAAGCACTCGTACATGTGCACACTGTTTCCTGATGAGGGGGCTACTTCCAGCAGGATAATGCTTCACAGTACAAGGTTCGAATCGTCAGATAGTGGTTTCGGAAACACGGTGGTGACATGAAAATGCTGAAACGCCCTCCACAGTCCCCAGAGCTTAACCTAATCGACCATTTGTGGGATGAGATTGAGAGAGCCATTTGTAACAGATATTCTCCCCCAGTAAGCATTCGACAATTGAAGGCGGACATCACATCCACTTGTCCGAGCATATCTTTTTTTTTTTTTTTTGATTGGAGGTTTAACGACCACCGTGAGCAACTCAATGGGCTATAAGCAGTCGCCCGTCCCTAATTTAGGGTCACTGGTTCCAGGGAAGGGAATGAGAGCCAGTGCCGTAAGACAAACACAACATCCATGCCTGACCGGGATTCGAACCCGGACCCCTTACGGACGAATGATCAGAGGCCAGCGCCTTAGACCACTGCGCCACCGGGGCGGCCCGAGCATATCTTTAGAATGGTATGAGCACCTCCCTGAATCTCCATGTCACATAGAATCGAAGCTGTTTTGAAGGCCAAGGACGGCCAAAAAGCGTTATCAGGTAGGCTTTCCTATTAATTCGTTACTTAAGTCTATATTTATGCAGAACTACCTTATGCTTCTCAAATTGCAATGTTTCCAGTTTTCCGTGGGGGTAGTTTTGCTATGGCCACTTTTCCTGTGGTCTGTTCTCCAAAGTCCGAACCTGTCCCAGTACATGGCATACACATGTTAATGTCATTTTCGGCAGAGAAGCACCTATTTTCGCTATTTAAAAAACCTTCTACATAATGACATTTTTTAAAGTAGGTAATTCCAAATTTTGACATAAATGGTATTAATAATTTATTGTAATACCTACTTGTACTAAAGTGACAAGTGCTTCATATCTTGTAAAAATCGGAATGTTGAAAAAATCAAATCTGGTAACAATTCTTGACTATGACAAACCAAAATTCATGCCCTCCGAAGATCTTTATATGACACATATATACAGACATCACATTTCAGCTGAAAAACTCCAAGCAGCGGGGGAGAATCTCTCATAACGTTTTTGTTACTTATGATTGTTCAAATGAAATTAATAAAAAGTTATAAAATAGTAAAAACACTAAATCAAATGGCATTTTGAAAAACATGAGGGACTTATTTCAGGGATGCTTTTAATAATTTCTTCACTGCTATGGCACTATTTTTTTTCCGAACTACATCACTGCACTGGCTCCACATACCTGTGAACACCTTATTGAGTCACTCCCAGCCCGTCTAACTGCTGTCCGCGCTGCACACGGTTTCACAGGCTTTGAATTAAGTACTTTTGAAAAAAAAAAAAGATAGCAAACCTCTCAGTAAATCTACCAGGCTGTATGAATGTAACCCCTGTTCAACTGGATGGCAAAAGTGGCATGAATGCAATTTACTAAAAGTCTTTTCGAACCCTTGCCTGGTCAAGATAACATCAAAAACCTACCACAAACACTCATAAATGCCTAACAAAAATGTTTTCAGAGCCAAACATTTACATCTGTACATATTCCTACTTCATGAAAGACCTAAATCAGATGCTTCACAAACACAATTACATGTAGGCAAAATATCACCAAAACAAAATCCAGATACATATTATATTGTTTTCCAGTTTTAAAGTTAATGCAGCATGAAACCAACCAACCAAATATGTGCAAATTAACTAGAACTTTTACCACTTGGAGAAAAAAAAAAAACACAGTAGGATAAAAACTGAGCCAAAACATGAAAAAAAATCTAAACCCACAAGGCATTTAAATGTAAGAAAGTAGGTATAGAAAAGTAAAGTCGAGGAACATACATTAAAATGAATACACTATACAAACTGATACTTAAATATCCTACACAAGTAAAACACCACATACAATGAAGCACATGAAGTCAAATTTCACATTTTATTTACCCCAAAGCAATGCAATACCAAAAAAGCGTGTATTGCAATATAAAAAAAAGATAAATAATGTATTTCAAAAAGTAACATGTTGCAAGTTATCATTATCACAAACTTACATTTAAGCTTGGCACAAAATAAGTACTATGCAATCAAGTCACAAATGAACATTAGTTGACCGCAGTGACATAGAATATGGAAATCATATGTAACCTCATAATTTACACCAACAAAAAACATTTCAATTATTCACATAGAATTTTTAAGCATTCTTATCTACGCACAACAAAGTGAATCTACCAGTGTATGAACAGCTTGAAACCGATTCTATTCAACAGAAGCTTCAAGCACATCATTAAACTACAAATGCACAAATGTACAACCAACTACTTTAGCATGAGACTCAAATTACATTCAAACTTTCTTAGAATTACCATGGATATTATGCAATGAGAATTTTGACTCAATATACAATTTCACTTGCCATTTATTGAATTTATCATAATGTAAAGCTGTTATATAGATTTAACTTGGAATACAAACCACAGAAGCAATTTAATAGTTGGTTGTGAATGACATGTTAACAACTAAAAACTGCAAAGCAAGATCAATCAAATAGTATATCTTACTAAACATATTTTACCCCAGCTTAAAATACTTTCTGCTTAAACTTTTACAAAGAAAAAACGATAGAACAATATGCTCCATCCAGTTCATAAGACAGCACTAGGAAAGTGTTCATTAGAGGGTGGTCATAAAAAATTTTTGAAAGTCGTGTTCTGCTAATGGGGAAAAAAAAAAATGTTTGGTTATCCTTTTAATGTGGGAAAAAACTGAGTCACGTGGATCAATATCCTGTGGCTCCACCACAGGCCTAAGTGGCACGCCTTTTGGTACCTGGGATGTGCGAGACAACTGAACTGGCCTAAAAATGATAGAATGTGACCCTCTGGACGATTTTTCGTTATATTCGTCATATCTTGCACAGTTTATGAGATAAAAGCTCAGATAGACTGAAAAACTGTTTATCAGGACAGCATCACATGTTGCAATGGTCTTCTTAAACGTCAACTTTTTGCAGCTCCAAGTGAGCTGGGATGGGATGCTTTGTAGAGCTGTTTATGTTTCCACCAATGTAGAAGACTGAAAACAAGCTACCTCTTCACTCTTCAATGCCAACATGTATAAAACTATATTAGTACTGCCCTGTTGCTGAGTTGGCTTTCAGGGCAGTCATAATGTGAAAGGGCGTGACAATCTGAAGTAGCATTCTGTCAAATAGCGGTGTGCATTCTTCATGATTTTGAGTATGAATTGTTTGAGAACTCTCCAAAGTGGGACAAGAAGACAAAGGCGTATGAGGTGAACCCTGTGTTTAGCTAGTTATGGTACCGAGCACTAGTTGCTGAAACGGCAGCTTCCTACTTACGCTGAAGTACTGAGACAATCTATTTGTGGAGCAAGACCTAAAACATAAGAGCAATAATACTGTTCATGCTGTTAGGGACATTGCAAGTGTTGTAACTCTTTAATGTGGAGAATGTGCGGTAATGCATATTATTACTGACACTGATACAAGAGCACATGTTGAGAAGACAAACACATCATGTAAAAACATATTTGTTGCTGTGAAAAAAGGTTATGTTGAACGATACTGGACCAGAGCACTTGAAGAAATTTATAGATCATGTGACAAGCCCACTCCTTAATAAAGATCAGCAGTTGTATAACCAGATATAACTGCAAGTGTGAGGCATCCTGGAAAGTGCCAGAAATTGAGAGGCAATTTCCACGTATCAATTATTATAAGGAAATAATTGGAGGTGTTGATATCCAGACAGCAGAAAAGGAAGGAAAGAAAAGATGCTGAAAGTCAGAGAATGATCCAGAACACTGGAAGAGTAAATACTATCAGCAAGCAGAATTATCAAGTTCTTCGCTAACTAACAGCTGAGATAAAACGAGCTGCAATTTTGACGCTGAACAGCACTTGAAAGGTACTCTGGCAAAACAACCCATGTGCAGTGTTCCTATAAAACCCTGTGTATGCTCAGATGTGTCAGACAGCACAGGTCTTATGATCGCTATTGCTACCATGGAAGACTTGGGCTTGCGTAATGAAGTGGATACACTCCAGGCAGTAGATAAGAGTTTAATTAGAAAAGGAGAGGATGAGTTATGAGATGAAAAGGAAGGAGAGTGAAAAGATAGATCCATTGTGCGCATTACATTTTGATGTGCATAAACATCGGGTATGACAGCACATTAAGATAGCAAAAGTAGAGCACATTATTTCGGTGGAAGAACCTGGATTCAAATATTTATGACATTTTACGCCTGAGGAACAGCAGAAAATATATCTCAAACCATTTTACAGGTTTTGCAAGAAGAAAAGAGGACAATCGAAATTTTAGTTACAATTAGATGTGCTGGTACATCTGGGAACTCAGGCTGAAGGTAATGCATGATGCATTGAAGAAGCTTGTCAGAAAACATTGCACTGGTTAGTGTGCATGCTGCACAGTAATGAATTGCCCTTCTGCTACTTGTTTCAACACACTGACAGATCAACCAGTGACACAAAAGAGTACTCTGGCTCCATTGGTAAAAAAAAAAAAATGTGGTCTCCCAATGACAAAATTCAAGGAAATACAGGTGACTTTTCAGGATATTAACAGAGGAGATTCGAGTACTGACCACACAATAGTACTTGTTCAACATATGTACCGCTTTCTTCATCGGAGAAGTTTCACTAAGCCTAGCATGATGTACCATGAATTCTCAGTCACTCTATGTGAGTTGGAACTGTTTTTTTTTTTTGATTGGAGGTTTAACGACCACCGTGAGCAACTCAATGGGCTATAAGCAGTCGCCCGTCCCTAATTTAGGGTCACTGGTTCCAGGGAAGAGAGAGAGAGAGCCAGTGCCGTAAGACAAACACAACATCCATGCCTCATCGGGTTTCGAACCCGGACCCCTTACGGACGAAAGATCAGAGGCCATCGCTTAGACCACTGCGCCACTGGGGCGGCGAGTTGGAACTGTAAGAAGAATTCTTGATTTTACTGAGAAACTCTCTAAAGGCCTTAAAATTATTTGAGTTCATGGTGAAAGTGTATATGATCTCAGGTGTATTTGCCCAAAGACTCACAAATTTTAAATTTTAGACCCATTAAATGGTTTCACACACCTCGAAGTTAAATATCAGAAGTTGTAATACTTAGGCACCTTGGGGAGCTACAGGATGTTGACTCACAAGACTTAAGTTTTTTCACATGTTATAAGCATCACCTAACACACTTGTTTTTAACTAGTGAGACACAACTTCTGATTTTTTTTTTGTTCAATCACGCCTAGTGTTCATGCATTACAAGTAGTTATGCCTTAGACAAAAATGATTTTTTTTTTTGTACATAAAAACCTGAGAATAATACATAAGATTGGACCTTTAAATTCACCCGAACAGTTGTTTTCTGTTAGCTTGAGGATTATGTAATACTTTTAAATCCCACTAAGTGCATTACATGTTATATACAACCTTTCCCTGCCCTTCCTAAATCTAGGGCCTGAGTGATCAGGACATATCACATGAAGAAGCGTAGTTATAATCCACACAGGACAGATCCAAGAAAATGGGTTAACCATGTGATCAGTTCAGGCCAGGGAAGCTACTTGCAACAGTAAGTTAAAATCCAGTTCTTCATAGGAAAAATCTACCAAATGGTAGGTTTCATTATACTACATAGTGCTTATTTGTGAGCCGCATCTTCCTGAATTTCTGGTATTAATGATGCTATCATAACTGGCTAACAATATTATTGGCATCTTTTATTTGATGACATGCAAAAACACTAATTACAGAATAGGCTAATCACAGAATTTCATTCAACGAACTTGGTCACATCAGAATAAACAAGTACTCTGGTCTACTTCTCTGAGTCTATAAAAAGTTCAATTTTTTACAATTTGATTAAAAAAAAAAAACATTTTTTCAATGGAAACTGCTAATGCTTCAATCACTAATTATGTATATTTTGATTAACAAACTACTAGTACCATTATGCTTTAATTTATAAAATACAACAACAGCTACAAACACATTTCTGTAAAATAATACAAGTGTAAAAAACTAAGAATATTTATAAAAGGCACTTTAAAGACCACATTTACAAGTTTTTGATTTACAGAAAACAGCCTGCAAACTCCTCAGATTCTAAAGAAAACATGTAAAAAGTTTCCTAGTACAGATAAGGGTAAAAATGAAAAGTAGGATATAAAAATGGCACTTATATTACATCCCTGAAACATGTAATAGCCAAGTGCCCAATACCAACCTAGTAATACTACTGAACTCCAATCCTACAACAACCTTTTTTACACACATTCCACATAAATACATCAAAACATTGTGCTTGTCTCGTGCACAAACACAATAGTTGCATTTGAAATATTACACAACTCATGAATACTGAACTGATAATAGTTAAGCAAACACATATGCATGTATATTTATCACACAGACTAACACATATCCAAGTTACACTGATAACAATAGTTTGATACTTTTGACTGCTTCAGATTTCAACACATAAACCTTGGAGATTTGTTAAAAAATAGGGTCACAAGGCTCACTTAACAATATTAATGGAAATATATATACATTTTAATTTTTAACTTGGGAGTTGGATTTTATGAATGTGATGCCTTGAATGAACTTCTAAAATCACAAAACAAACCCCATAGGATGGCAATTCCTTTCAAAACAGCTTTTCTGAATTACGTACCGATTTAAGGCTTGATGCATGAGGGACACAGTAACTTTTCCTCCCCATACTAAATGAAGCTAAGGATGGCTGTTGTCAGATGGACAAAGTCCTTCCCATATGGCTGGACATGAAATGTAATATTTCATTTTTCTGACAGAGGTAGAAGCTGATTCTATGGTTGTTAACAAAAAATAATAAAATCATTAAATTAAAAATAATACAAACACTGCATGAATGTCCATCAACTGACTTTCATTTCACCACACAGAGAGAAAAAGAGTGTTATAACGGATAACAATTTTTGATATTCCAAGTATTTAGACTGACATGATATGTTTTGAATAATCATGATGCACTAACTGGGTTAAATATGGATTAAATCATTCAATGCAGTTGTCATGATTTACTGGACTGAATGAACTCTTTCCACTTTACAAGAAAAATACTAAAGATAAAGACTTGTTTGCATATTGAATGCCCCCTCCCCCTGAAAAAAAAAGAAAAAAAAATTCCCTGTAACTTATTAGAATCAGGTACTATTTGCTTTGCCTCATTAAAATGACTCTGCAGATCATAGCAAACTGATGTTCTGAATTTTACCAATACACGTTCATCGCCTTAGCTGAGCCTCAACAGTTTTTATTTTTATTTTTACACGGAAATACCATAAGTTTTCTTTTTCATTGAAATGCAAATTTCAAAACATTTGATACATGACACAGCCTATAACTGTCATTTTGTCACACTGTAATTACTGTAACTGTAACAAAAGCAAAATGAATGAAATTTGTTTAATTCATCCACTGGCTGCTACATGAACATTTTGCTCATTCCACATGTTATTGGTCTAAACCCTTTATCTCCCATCCCCCCCATTTATTTTATAGTATAAAAATACTTAGACAAGGTAGGTCAGTGTATTTTAACAAACGTGTAGAAAATAAACTGTTTAATATGATCATTCTTTGTTGACATTTTTCTCATAACTAAGGCGTTTACAAGCCAAGACTGAAATTCGAGACACAATGTGAGGAGTTGGACCTTATCAGTCAATGTTGCAAGGAATATGTACACATAATTAACCCTCCTCTTTTAACAGCTTTATTCATACAAAAATAAATAGCGCCATTTCCGTGACCAGTACAGTTGCTTTTACTGCAATATTAGAAGCAGCAATATCGCATTTTAAACTGTAATTTCACTGAAAATGAATGTTTTTTCATTCCTTAGTCACTTTGTCAAGAAATAAAAGCTGAGAGCGTTTTTCCTTTTGTTTGACGAGAAAGCAAAGTTCAAATTGGAACTTCAACTGTCCGTCACTGTATATAATGCTGTGATGCACAATTGCTTTTTCTACGTAATATGTAGCAACGTTTTCAAACTTTTGGTTAAGAAATGGCAAAAAATGCATGCTCTGCTCCTTGATGTAGCAACAGGTAACTAAGGAATGACAAAACATGCACTTTAAGTGAAATTAATTCCAAAAATCGGTACTGCCGAAGAACACCCTGCTGTGAAAACGATTTTATGGATCAAGGAAGTGGCGTCAATTCTATCACAGACAGATTAAGTACCCATTTTAAAATTTAAATTGGCCTAAAAATTGGGGAGGGGAGATAACACAGTGAGCTCCATCAATTTATTTTGAAAGAGAGACTGTACGAATTAGTAAATCATGCATTCCATTAAGAAAAATTCTCTAACAATACGAAGTTGCTCATCTTTAGCACCATTATGGAAAAATAAGAAATGAAGAATATTATTGAAAACAATTAAAAATAAGGAATAGAACCAGGAAAAGAAATACAAAAAAAAAGTTCATTAGAACTGCAGAACATTCTTGTTCTCACTGGAATGGGAGTTTCCAAGAAAAAAGTTGGCCGGTGAACGGATCTGGCACACTTCCTGAAATGTGACCAGGAGAAAATAGCAAAATAAAAAAAAACCTGGAACGTATGTAATTACGTCAAAATTTTAAAAACATTTTGAACTGCTTTTAAACATTTGGTGCAACTCTACAATTTCAGTGATTACAGAAATACGATTTTGCATAATTTTCTCAGGAAAAAATTTTCCAAAATTTTCAAAAGACGGAATTCCGTCCCCAGAACAGAAGAATGGCAGCCATGCTCATCCTTTTATCACTGACAAAGGTATTCTTTAGAATTTCCTTTTTCTAAAATTTTTTTTATAAGCCTACAGGTAAAAAGCAAAGTTCTTCATTATCAATTATGCTCTTCATTTTATATCAAAGCTAACACAAATGATATATTACATATTCAAAAATTACCTTTGTCAAAATGTGAGAAACAATGCCACCAGCATCATGGAACAGGATACTTGTGAATGACGGCTGCAAAATACTAGCAAGAAAAGCAAAATGGCATTAAAAAAAAAAAACTGCCACTTTAATGCTTGACATTATTTTGAAATGTGCATGTGAACACACCACATACATTTGTAAGAGATGATTTGACAGTCACCTTTGTAAGTGAATAGCTCTAAGAGGAGTGAGTTGAAGTAATGCAAAATATGTGCTGCTCAGATTTGTTCCTGCAAATACAACCTAAACATTTCAACAGAAACAACTTTGTATTTGTAAATCAATCTTTCTTTCGTCACTTTTATCATTTAAACATAAAATAATATATTTTTTGGACAAAATCAATAGAAGTCACTTGTGTTTTAAAATTTTATAAAAAACAACAACTTTTATTTCACATAATTATCTACGCAATGTGCTCATAGAAGACGCTGATATTAACTTTGACCTAATGCCCAACGGCTCACTAAAAGTGCATAGCACAAATCTGAGGCCATAGCATAATAAGTTTTCCCAAATTCAAATCAAAGCCTCTTGGAAGTAATGAAAATTATTTTGCCACAAATTTACAACAAACATCTATTGATGACTATAAAACCCACCTTCCTGCTACTATTTCATGAACATAGCAAGGTCAGTTCTTTATTGTGCTTATTTTAAAAAGGCTGCAGAAATGGCACCTAAGATTAATGTTGATGCTATAACTGTCACCGAAATAAATCTATGAAAACTTAAACCATAGTGCAAATAAATACTAATAACAAATTAATGGCTACATGTTTACATGTGTATAAAATGAGAAAGGAAAATGCTGATATTTGTTACATCAACACAAATAAGCTCAGTATCCAATGAAAAAGTACAAAAATATGAAAGACTGAAGTACACATTGTATTCTGTCGAAAGTAATGGAAATAGGACTATCACACTGTCATGTGTATTAAAAAATAACCTAAAATATGAGAAATTGACCACTGAAAGTGTACGGTTTGTAGATTTGAAAATGTAGTTTTGTTCACTAATCTTGAGACAGAAAGACTAAAATGAAATTGTTTGGCATGTGAAAAATGATATTCATTTCAAGTTACATGTAAAGTATAAAACTGCTATCACTAAATAAAAGATAATCTCTCAGTAGAGGAATGGACAAGATGATACACAACATATATTGTCAAACTCATAGCAAATGCCCCTACACATAAATATATGCAAATATTCTTCTAAGCATGTGCTAAAAATACATGTACCATTTCGTTTCTTTTACAGATGTCTTAGTATCCACGTTAAGCGTACAGCTTTATACCATTTTTACTCTTGTGTCCTTATTAGCTACAAATAAGCTACTATGCAATATTAAAAAAGACAAAAAAAAAAACAAACAAAAAAACATACACATTCTTTTGTGCATACAACAACACAGATTACAGAGAATTTACTTAGAAAGGAAATGGAGGTTTCAGGAGCACACAGCTACCATCACATTAAAAAATCTAATAATTTCAACAAAACAAATCCTTTCTAATGTTTTTTTTTCACAAGCAGATATGCAACTTGCAAGTGAAAATGCTGTAACATTTTTATCAGTTATTATACAAGTGAAATAATGAAAAACAATACAAGTTTGAATCGTGATAATTGCTGCAATTTTTATTTCCAACATGCTTACATCTAAGTTTTTTACTTCAATACTCAGGGCCCACATAAACATCAGCCAGTACTTTTTCTTTGTTCAGATGCGATTTATCTTTGGATATTGGTATAACCTACAGATTTTAAATTGGTCAATGATATGTAGACAAAAGGAATGTGTTTCATACAGGTTCTTCTATGACTATATTATGCTTACCAACATGGACAGGGTTGGGTTTTTGCAGGCAGAAACTAGTTTTTGCCATGCCGGTGGTAGAAACTGGATATAACTGGTTTAAACTGGCAGAAACTAAAAAAAGTACTTAAACCATTTTTTGTAACAATTAGTACATGAAATTAACAGTAAATCAGAGATGACAAATATTTTTTTTATTACAATAATTTAGTACTATAGTAATTTGTAATAATTAATCATTTCAATAATTAAAATATATTGCATATATTTTTTAGACATGCTTGATCCTTGGCTATAATATAAGAAGCAACATGATTGGCAGACTGGTTGTAAGAAAGAACCTCCAAGTGCACCAACCAGATAAGGTGTATCAAAGCCAATGAACCACAATTTTTTGAACCACCAATCACAGCTTGTCTTACATACTTCAGAAGTGGTTCCATGTTTAAGCAAGGGGAGCCATTTTGTCAAAAAGAAAGTTTGAATGTAGTTTGTTTTGTTGACTTTTGTTTATGCTATTATGTCTACTTCTAGAGGTGGTAGGCCAGTAGATCCAATTTGGAAGAATTTTATGTACAGAAAAAAGTAAATAATAATTCTTTGAATAAAGCTCATGTTGAGAAGTGGCTTCCTAGTTTCTTAATTCAATTACTAATCAAAAACAACTATTATGGGAATTTTACTAGGATTTTTTTAAATTGCAAATTTTCGGAGAAAACTCTTCTTCTTCAGGATGCCTTTTTTTTTTTTGTCACTTATTCCCATCACTATCGCGGTTACAGTAACCGTGATAGTGATGGGAATAAGTGACAACAAAAAGGCAGCCTGAAGAAGAAGAAGAGTTTTCTCCAAAATTTGCAATTAAAAAAAAAGACAAATTTCCTAGTAAAATTTCCATAATAATTGTTTTTGATTAGTAAGTAAATAATAAGCTAATAGTTGAATGTATCAACTGCAAGAAAGTTGTAAGTGCTAAACCTTACAGAATAAAGGAGCACCAGAAAAAGTGCTGTGATGACACAGCAGTAGTAAGCAGCAGGTAGGCCGACCTGTTGGCATGGAACTTATGGAAGTACCTTGTGGTTCAGAAGATAATTCAGCTCCAGCTGCAAAGAAACCAAGACCAGGAGGAGAAAAAGAATCTGAAAAAGACAGACCTTCAACAAGTCAGGCCAGTATGAAATTTCGTCATTAAAACAAGTTCAAAGGACAAAAAAACTTTTGATGTGGCAATCGAAAATTTTTTTTTACAGTTGCAATATTCTAATCTTAGCTAGTGAGCAGTGTTAGAATTAGAAATAAATCCTCTACTGGCCCAGCAGACCACTAGAATTTGCAAGCCACTGGTTCGTAAAAAATAATAATAAAGAAAAATTTAAAGACATTTACAATATATGTAGAAAATAATGTATCATTTTAATGGAATTATCTCCAATATTTGTTTTTAAACCTATCATTAGTTTGCAGCCTAAAAAGAAAACCATATATAGCAAGGTAAAAGAAGCAGAAATTCATTTTTTAACTTGTGACAAATTAGAAAAAAACAATGAACTTACTGGCCATCCGGGCCAGTAAAGTCAATAGTTCAGTGGTCCGACTGAAGTTTTACTGGGCAATGGCCAGCGGACCGCTGGGTAATTCGAACGCTGCTAGTGAGCCTCCATTCTTTACCAGAATGATCAGTTTACTAAGACGAAATTGCACACCTCCAAAAAGGAAACAACTGGCTGGAGACCTACTAGATAAAGTACATAATGAATTGCAGTCAGAAGTTGAAAAGAAAGTCAGTGGTAAAATAGTTACATTTTTTTTTTTTTTATTAGAGGTTTAACGACCACCGTGAGCAAACTCAATGGGCTATAAGCAGTCGCCCATCCCTAATTTAGGGTCACTGGATCCAGGGAAGGGAGAGAACCAGTGCCGTAAGACAAACACAACATCCATGCCTCACCGGGATTCGAACCCGGACCCCGTTCGGACGAATGATCAGAGGCCATCGCTTAGACCACTGCACCACCGGGGCGGCTATAGTTACATTGATTCAAGATGGTTGGAGTAACATCAGCAATGAACCGGTTATTGCTAATTGTATTCATACTGGTACTGAATATGTCTTCTTTAATTCTGTAAATACAGGGTCCAAGAAAAAAATGCAAGTTACTGTGCTGATTTAGCCAAGGCAGCAATAACAGAAGTAGAAAAGGAATACAAATGTAAAGTGAAAGCTCTTGTAACAGTTATTGAAAATAAAATTGAATCAATGAGAAAGATGATTAATGAACAGAACCCATCAGTTACAACTTATGGGTGTTCAGCTGACTATCTTAACCTTCTTGGACAAGATATTACACCAGAGTGTTTTGAAGCATGTGGCACCTGTTCAGAAATATTTCAGAACTCATCACAGACAAGGTGCCTGGCTTAAGGAATATCCGAATGCTGTGAAGCCACAATTACCCAGCAATACAAGGTGGAACAGTCAGGTACATTGTTGGAATCATTCATAAAGAATCGTCCATATTACTTACAAAAACTTGGAAGGTCATGAAGACGATATAGATGACAAAGGTGTTGTTCAAGTCATAAATAATCAGATGATTAATAAAGAAGTAAAACACTTGTTGCAACTTTTAAAACCTATTGCTGCTGCCTTGGATAAGATCCAAAAAGAGGACTGTTCTATTGCAGATGCTTGTGAAATTTGGATGACCCTAATGGATGATGATAATCTCATGAAAACTAATGAAAGCAGGTTAAGAGTAGATTTAGTAAGGCAATAAACTCAACATCATATGCTAGCTTATATGCTTCATCCAAAGTACATGAGATCTAAATTACCACATGAGCAGGAAGGAAGTGCTAGGGAATTACTTTATGACATCAACCCAAATTTTGTGCTTTACACCATAGCTTTTCAAGCAAAATCAGCTCCTTTTCCTGAAACATATTACTCCAATGAAGTCTTAGAAAACGTCTCAGCTTTTACATGGTAGTCTAGTTTAAAGGAAACTACTGTAAATGAAGATTTCATAACTCTTACTTGCACAATGATGATATTGTCTGCAAGTTCTGCTGGGCTTGAAAGAATATTCTCAAGCTTTTCGTTTATTCACAATAAATCAATAAATTGTTTGGGTTTGGAAACAGCAGCAAAAATGGTCTTTTGCTATCGACTACTTTGTGGAAAAAGTGCACTTGAATGGTGAATTCACTGCGATGTAACCTCTGAATAAATACCGTAAACATTGCAACTGAACTTGTTTTACTTTAAAATGAATTTCCCTATGCAATTCATTATATGCTATTTGTGGTACTTCAGTAAGTTTTTATTATAAGACAATTCTTTTCTGTGTTTCTGCCAGTTATTGCCACTTTTATGGCACAAACTAGTTTCTGCCATGCCGGTTTTAACCGCCTTGGCAGAAACTTGCCAACCCTGAACATGGAGCTCAGCCCAGAAAACCATACTAAAAACATGCATGGTAGGCAGTGCTCCATACCCAGGGTACTTGTCAGTTATGGAACAGCTAGAGTTCTGCTTAACCCATACAGTTATGCTAGTTATTCTAATGAACTTCTTCCTGGCAGCAAGACATTATCCAGTTTACAAGAGTAGAAATTCTTTTTTTTTACTGTGCTAACTTCTAAATTTTTTGGTTGCTTGACGGGCAACAGATTTTGTAGTGATAATTCATGAAGAAATTAAATGCTTGCTTTCAGTGATGAGCTGGCCCCAAATGTTATACTAAAAATGGACAATGTGCTCACAAGACAGAAGACTCAGAACCCTACATATACATAATTTTGATACAAACCAACATAAGAATATGATGGCTTTATATAGGAAGTGTCTTTCATTTAATGTTAATGACACATAAAAAATAAATGAAAAGTTGGTGTACCCAATGAATTTTATGTTGCATTAAAATAGTATTTTACATACACATAAAGTCAAGACAAGCTTAAGTAATTGCTCTTGAATTTGATGCTGAAACAGTAGTTGCTCACAGAATAAAGATTGAGTGATGACTGGTGTGGCACACTGCTGAACTTCAGCATGTTCTGGCATTTGAAGCTGGAACACAAGAGTTGATCTGAAATTCCAGAACATGTGCAGCAAGTTGCACACAAAAGTGCTAATTTACTGACAGCAGATGTTTATTGCATTGTACTGAAAATTCGGAAACACCAGAATACTTGCTGAACAAACATTCCAGACATATGTGAAAATGATTCAAAAGAACTAGTATTCACATCATGCATCAAGATTATCAGCTGACCACTGTACCAGGATGACAGCAAAAAGTTTTAATACTTGCATTATGTGCTTTCGTAAGTCTGTATTGCATTATTATTATTATTATAGTATCCACTTCACTGTAAAATAAACTACAAAATATACACTCAATACTAACTTGCAGTAAAAGTTCATTTATCTGGCACCTTATCTATCAGTAAGGATGAGCAGGGGTTGGCAACTTACAGCATGTGTGCCAGAAAATTTTTTTAATGGCATGTGGCGAGTTAAAAGACGGTATCGAAAAAAAAAAAAAACTATACTAAGTAATCATAATATTTTCCAGGCAATATTTAATATTTTGTATCATATTTTTTCTTTAAAACAAACCTACTATACATACAAAAGCAGTTTGCTAAAACCCTTTCACTGCTGAATCTGAGGTCGAGATGACCTTGATGGAGGTGGGGAAGAAAGTTGCACTTGCACTGCTTTCAACTTCTGGATCCACATAGAAGTAATATTTTCACACATTAAGACAGTTTGGAATTCATATCACAGCTGCTGGAGCAAAGACAAGGATCCCACATAATTTTTTTTTACTACACTAAAGTGTGTGGTTTCTTGCTCCTTAAAATTGTCATTACTTATTTCATAAGCATTTCATCACCCGATAAAATGTTTATGAAATATGTAATGAAATAACCTCATTGAAAGGTAAGGGCAAATCAATAAGAATACTTTAGTATATTTTCATGTCATACTAATTATCTTCAAAACTAAATATCCTTCAAAATACCTAAAACTATCTGTATTCATAATAAAATAAATTTCATTTTCTTAAAAACTTATCTACTATTAATTATTAAACCCAATCCAGAATAGTGCTAATTTATAGAACAAATATGTAAAATTGTGGGGGCAGACAAATGAGCAGTACTTTGGTACATTGTGCAAGTGGTTGGTATATGTGTTCCATATTAAATTTGATTTATTCTACATCTAAATATCTAAGTCTTTTATCTTGGATCTTATAAAATTAGATGAAGGCATATTTTGAAAAAATTAGGATGGACGACTGAGTCACTTCATAGTATTTTACTTTGGTTGGTAGATTTTTATGGCGCAAGGGCCATGTTTGGCCAAACAGCGCCATATTTTACTTTGGAATAGCACACATAGAAGATTGCCACACTAGCCTAGTGGCATATTTTTACAGAACTGATTACAACTCATTCACGGCTCCAGTGGCATCTCCAAGGTTTCAGAGTTTGTCCACTGTGAAGCTAACAGCAACAAGCTTATTACTGGGGGGGGTAAGATGTTTCCAGCAAAACTTACCTACAAACACAAAAATGTCAGCTCGGTAGCAGGCATCTCTCAGCTCTATGGGAAAAGTGATCAATGTTGGGCTTCCATGTTAGGCTTAGAAAGTCAGGGTGTTTTGGTAAGGAACCATGTTCAACAAGCATCTCTCTGACTGGTGATGCTCAGAATAATATATAGGAGCCCAATGTATAGCAATCACCCTTTCAGCGAAGCCATGAAATGCTTTCCACTTACTTTACTAACATTATTTTTCCTTAAATTTTATGGAGATAAACAAACTTTATTTAATTTTCACAGCTTTTTCCACATACCTGAAATGATGTGTACCACTTTTTTCTATGATCTTATATAATACACTTGCTTTTTTTTTTTTTTTGGCACTGTGCAATGGTCTTCATGCAACCAATTTGATGAGTACTGTACCTACATGTATAATCATTTATCCATAGCACATCTATATCCAACATATTATTTTGATTTTTCATCACAACCCATGTTAAAATTGTATATCACAATTCACCAGATAATTGAACTTTTACTGTGCCACTTCAGTGGTACTCTTTATCATATGAAAAATTATCTTACAAGCACAGCCTCCCTCCAATCTACCCTACATAGCTAGTAGAATCAAAGTTTTACTAACACAAAAATAAAAAAGGCCTGAACCTGAACTTGAGTTCAGTTGTATAAAAAAGTTAATTTTTTCTGTTATAAACATCCCTTTTTTAAAAAAAATAATTTGAGGAGATTTGTAATGAATTCCGAAAGTCACATTTCAAGTCACCTCAGTATTTCTAAATCAATCAGAAAATTAATTTCTTCCAAATGACTTTTAGTAATTATGAAACAAGCAAAACTAAACTTCAGTTCACTTCCTAACTTATAAAATTAAACAAAAGATAACATTTACCAATGTTAACAATGAAATACAGATCCTGAGTTCTTTGGGCTTCAACAAGTTGGAACAGGAACTAAGTAAAATGCTGTAAAAAGGAAGAAAAAAAAAAAAAAAGCAACAGCGAAACAACAAGAAAAAACAAACACACTGAAAATGACTTTTGAAAATGTAGGAAATAAATAAATATATCCACACAATTATCCAAAATCACAGGCAAGCCAAATGCACTTTGAAGTTCCTTCCGAATTTGGAACCAAAACACTACCAAAGATGACACAATCTGAAGCAATTAGAAAGCATATGACCTGAGAGTGGTAGACGGTAGAACATGAAAGCATACTCATCTCCTTTCCTTCGGGGCACTACTCACAGAGACAATATTATGAGTGTTGTTCTACAAGTCTATTACTGAGGTGGGGTTGATACACTACAAAGCTAAATAGGAACAGCATATAACTATCACTGGGGCCTGATTAAACTGCAGTAAAATGAAGAAGAAAAGTGCTTCACTCAGGCATAGGTGTCAGTTTTGCAAGGGACTGTTCTTACATTAATGGAAACATCAAGCAATGCCTCGAAAGAGCAGTCAACAACAGACAATAGCTTTCAACTTATCAATGTACAATAATTTTTTTCCAACTGATTCACTGGAATTTTTTCCTAGGTCTACCAGCAGTTGTCTGTCTGGTACCCTAGAAGACTTCATCAAAAGAACTAAGAATTACCATTTTGTACTTTTCCCTCGCGATTACTCAAATGATGAAGTCATCATGGAGACCTACCACTGTGCCATCAATGATAGTTTGTGACTGGTATAGTTATTGCAGACAGCTGGTCACTGATTACAAGTTAGAAAACAGGAGACCCGAGGTAAGGTCGAAAGGCCAGAAGTAGGCATTGAGGTGGACATGGCTAAAGTTGGTTGTCGGAAGATTAACTGTATCCAACTTATTGAAGTTAACCCTTTGAGTGTCAGCAATGCATTCAGTGCATGCGAAGCTTTCCTTTACCCAGTGTCAGCGATTCATCTAGCACATGCAAACGTTTCTCCAACTCAGTGTCATGGCCGCGCCATCCAAGACACTGAGTTGGAGAAACGTTTGCACTGGCTAGACGCATTGCTGACACTGAGTAAAGGAAAGCTGAGCATACACTAAAGTTGCATTGCTAACACTCAAAGGGCTAACTTCAATAAGTTGGATGAAGCATCCATGACAGTGAGATGGGGAAACATTTACATGGGATAGATGTGTCGCCGACACTGGGTAAAGGAAAGCTTTGCATGCGCTAGATGCCTCACCGACACTTAAAGGGTTAAGTGGATTCCTGATGACAGAAAGTGAGTTGGCCATCACGATTGATAAATGGGCAGCCTATAATGATCTTGGTCACTTTGAATTTACTCCTTATACTGTGAACCATTCTTACCAGTTTGTGGATCCCATTACCGAAGCATTGAGAGTAACTGGTATCTATTGAAACACCAGTTAGTGTTTGGAAACCAATAAAATCCAGCAGTGCACTTCTTCTGACAGAACTGTCAGTTTCTGTTAGAACAACCATCAATCTCTAATCTGTATGACTAAGCATTACTACTATCCTGGAGGACGAAATTTTTCACTTTCTGCTGGGGAAGTAGTAACCTTATATCCAAGACAAAATGTTAACATTTAAGTATAAAGTCCTTTTCATGCCCGTCCAGATGGGAAAAACATCACACAATACAATTATGACTGTCTTTATATGGGCCACCCAAATAGACACTTGCAGGAATTGTCACGACTGATGTGTTGCCATCTAGTGGCATTCCGTGTCATTACAAAAATCCTTATGGCTAAAGTATAATCTAAAGCTTTACCCTGATTTTATCCCTTTTCAACAAATTTAACCGACTTGTAACAGCTGCTAATAAAATGTTGAAATTTCATTGAAATAAAAAGAATTGGGAGCTATTTTGCAGAACTGTAAGTGAATAATCCGTCTGACATTTGAAATAATGATTCAGTATTAATGACCTGGTTTCCTGTAACAGAAAGAATACCAATAATATATTCCAATAAAACAACGCATAAAAAAAAATGAACACTAAGTACTGAATTAGTGATTTTCATATGGCACTTGAAAATTTTTGCTCAACTACAATACTGTGCCCCTACACTTGGGAAAAACACAGGTTTCAATCAATGTTAATATCACTAAGATGCTACAGACCTTCACAATCTAAAGAGTGTGAAGACCTGTTGAGATGCTCAAAATCTTGTAAATATTTCTGTTCATAGAGCATTCTCATGAAAAAAAAAGAAGCTTAAAACAGTGCATCATGCAACTTGTAAATATTTTCTGAATATGGAATCACCATAATTCCACATGAAATGCAACAAATGTCTAAAATACTTTGATAGAAAAAAAAAAAATGTTTTAGTGCACACAGACCTAAAATATACTTTTACCAAATTTACAAACTGATTCAGGAGTTTACATAATGGAAACTGATATACAGTAGTCTAGTTAACTGAACACTAAATCCATGTCTGAAATCTCAAGCTTCCTGAAAAAAAAAAAAAAAAAAAAAAAAAAAAAACTGAAAAGAACAAAAGAGAGAGAGAGAGAGAGAGAGAGAGAGAGAGAGAGAGACTATATCAACAAAGCAACACTTACTTCTGTCAGTACTAAATGAAGCAACTTAATGAATACTGCTTTTATAGCAAAAAATTCAAGAGTTTAAAAAATATTTTTGTTCAGTCTCAGCTGAGTAGGCTACAATATAACGTAGTACTAAAGTGCACAAAGCTGAATTCTCAAGAGGCATATTAATAATCTGAAAACATATTAATATATTTATTATACTTACATGATAGACAAGATTAAAAACCTTTTTATACTTAATTTTAAATTGTTTACCTTTTTTTTTTTTTGTTGCCTTCATAATGTACCTTTTCCATATTTATCTTCACTAATGATTTGAAACGTTACACTAGATAAATTATATGAAAACACCTTTTCTGAGAAACGATCTCACAAGACTGATGTAATTTCAATAACTTTACATACGTTCTGCACATCTTTTCATCAATTTAATGGCTGCATAAGATTTGCAGCTCCTACATAGAACTGTTCTGGGAGCACCAAAAATGTGAGACAAACTACTGCTAGCTGAAAATGTTTGTCCATTATGATGTGCATATCTCGTGGACATGTTCTTTACTTTTCAGATGCTACATTTCAATGCAATGATTATTAGGGAAAGAACCAGGTGTTTTGATGTCAGGACTCCTTAGGCATAAATGTTAAATTGATATTGGACCTGTTCTTATTTACAGATTCTTATAGGGGAGAAATAAGCATGCAGAACAGAAACAGAAAACTAAGGCAGTAAATTTGAATGTCACATAGAACCATGCACAATCCTTGCCAGCTAACAAAAGGGATTCAACATCTACAAAAGAACATGACTTCTACACTTTTTCCCTTTGCTTTCCAAGAATGTGCTGGATATTTTAAAATTGTGCAAATTATTTCTTTACTTTTGGCATGGTCATTCTTTAAACATTGGGCTGTTTCAGTGTTCTTACTCCTACTTAACAAAGAGCATAAACTTGATACAAAGAAGTTTTATACAATTTTTTAAATATATATTTGTAATAGCTAACATGCTGAACCACATTTCCTTTCTCAGGTGCATAAATTCTCATAAGTCAGATTTCAGTCTCCTCAAAGATTACTAGCAGAGATTGAAACTAAACCACAGAACTGAACCATGTAGGAGGATCACATTTAACCTCATCTTTTGTAAGAGTTTTGCCAGAAAGAATATATGAAGCAAACTGGGCAGCAACAGGATCATTATTCACAGTGCAAACAGCAACCACATTTTCTTTCACGCAAAAATATGCAGTGAATTTAAAATCTTCAACACTTCCTTGAATTATGATATCATCAAAACCAGAGCCATACCCTGCATAACGAAAACTCTTTCCATACATCACGCTCCAAAAGAATGGAACTGTATGCAACGGCTGATTTTTGCCCAACATATTAAGGGCAGCTGTATGGCCATGCATTTCTGCCATCTGCCAATGGCAGATGTTAACTCGACGGCTATCAAATGCAGCAAGTGGAAACTCTGCGATATCACCACATGCATAGACTCCATCATTATTGGTCATCAGATACTCATTGACAATGACATGTCCCTTTTCATTCATATTTATCCCAGAAGTACCTAAGAAATCAGTACAAGGTTTAACACCAATTCCCACAACACATATATCAGCTGGTAATATATCCCCAGAAGCTAACTCTACTCCAGTTAAAATGCCATCACTTCCCAAAAACTGGGTTACAGAATCATTGGAGTGAAAAATAACACCTTTCTCTTCAAACATTTTTTTTATTTTCAGTCCAATCTTCTCACCAAAAACTGTACCAAAAGGAATATCACTGCGCCCAATAATATTTATTGACCGTGCTTTGCTTGATAAATATGCAGCAACTTCCATTCCTATGAATGAAGTTCCGATTACGACTACAGCTTTGCTAATTGCATTGACAGCAATATAATTTCCATCTTCTGGTGTACGTAACAGACATACATTTTTCATATCACTTCCAGGAATATCTAGGGTAAGAGGTTTGCCACCTGTTGCTATCATGAGTGAATCATACTTTACTTTCAGTTTGCCATCATTACAAGATAACCATCTTTCAGAGCAATCTATGGATGTGACAGTTGTTTCCAACATTATATCAATGTCTGCACATTTGAAGAAATCCTGATTTCTCAAGTACAGATCTGTGCCTTTGGCATCTAAAGCTTTACTTAGCTTGGGTCTATCATATGGCAGATGCTTTTCTTTTGTTATGAGGATAAGTTTACCTGTGAATCCTTCTTGTCTTAAAGTTTCCACACAAGTCTGAGCAGCTCCACCACCACCAATGACAACAAATGTATTGGCATTAGTTGGTGCGTATTTGACGACCGCTTTCTGGCGTTTGTTAGTTTTGAGTAATTCGACTGGTGCTCTGACTTTCACTTGCCCATGTTCCACGCTTACTGAATAACATGGGAGGGAATCTAAACCAGGGAAATCTTCAATGTCACCTGTAACACTGTTAAAACATGCGCCATGCCATGGGCATCTAAGTTGACCATTACTCAAAACACCTTTTATTAAAGGTGCTCCGTAGTGCGTACATTTAGTTCCAAGAGCTGAAATAACGCCATTCTCTTTCACCAAAAGAACTTTTCCCTCTTGACCTATGTCAAATTCTTGCATATCACCATCCTGTAAATCATTTTCACCACAAACCACTTTCTCGATTATGTAATTTTCGTTTTCTTGGCAAACAGGTACTGCTGATTCGATGTTGTACTCCCTTTTCTTCGAAGACACAGCCCCCATTTTGATGAGTTCGCTTCTAAAAATTCCTTAAGCCACTTCCAAACTACCGTACCAGATATTCCACAGGTTCCACTGATTCTGAATGACCTACAGCAATTACAAAACAAAACAAGGCGGTTCCTCAGATCACAGCAACGCGTGGGTGATTTCAAATCGATCACGTATATCGATAAAGTGAAGCAACATCGGATAATAAAGATTATGACAGTAGTGAAAATGCTGTATGCCTCGCGATTTTAAGGTCAGTTTTCTTGTTATACATAGAAATTCCCGTCAATATAAAACCTTACGTATCGCACAAAAAACTGTATGAGACGAAAGAAGTCGGAACGAAACCTACACAGGAAATCAATTCCTCTTGATACCTACATATCGTATGTATCGTTGATGTGTATCCATGTGTACGTGCAACTTCCTTCCAAGGATTCGACCAATAGAAAATGTGGTGACTTACTGGGCGTTTGAGCAGACGTCTTTAGATTGTTTATGCTGTATAATTTTGAATTTTCACTCCTTTTGGCTATCTCGTTATGTTTCCAATTCTATAAGTTACTTCGTCCTAAGATTTTATTCGCTGTGAGTAACAGAAATTTTTTTTTTTTGTCAAACTGCTGATGAATAATTTTGATTTGCAACACTTAGTATGTAACGTTACCGCCCTATAAGAATTTCTTGTTATTATGGCGCGCAATCGTAAACTGCAAATCGCGGAATAAGATTTAATAGAAGCCATTTTTTGTAGTGTTATTTTTATAGTGTAAATTTTTCTAACGTACTCCAGTGTTAGCTCCATGAATTGGTGTCCCCACTGTACTAGCCAACCCTGTACATGGCGCCCTTTAGGCAAATGTAGCAGTTGCGCCATAAATTTTGAACAAATGCTAACACTAATGGCTTCTGAAAACATTTGTGTAGGAAAATAAACTATAAAAAGTATCCGTGTGATTGGCGTAAAGAATTAAACATATTTGCCAAGCTTTTGCACATCTACGGATGTCTTCCGCTTTTTCAAAGCAGAGAGAACACTACAAACTGATTGTTAAAACGTTATAATTTATGTTAGTCAAAAGATGTATGACTCGATTAAACAAAGAATGATTAAATACAGAGAGTGTTCTACATTTGAAGTCAGGAGCTTTGAAAAAGCCATCTGTTGATGTATGAAAGCTAGAAAGAAATATTTAATTCTGTACACCAGTAAAATTGATAGCTTATGTAGTATATTTTCATATATACTTGGTGTGTATCAACCATTCTGTTATTTACTTTTGTTTAGTGTAACATCAGCTGATATATTCGTCCGGAAGGGGTCCGGGTTCGAATCCCGGTCAGGCATGGATGTTGTGTTTGTCTTACGGCACTGGCTCTCTCCCTTCCCTTGAACCAGTAACCCTAAATTAGGGACTGGCGACTGCTTATAGCCCATTGAGTTGCTCACGGTGGTCGTTAAACCTCCAATCAAAAAAAAAAAAAAAGAAAATAAATCTTATAACACATGTATTGGTCATTTGTTTGGTGGGAAGATTTAAATTTGTATTTGTTTTATGTGTGAAGCAATAACATTAAATTTGAGTTCCTAGGCTTCATGTACAACAATCTAAAGCCACCCCAGGAGCAGAGTAGTCTGAGGTGCTGGCTTCTGACCATTCATCCAAATTAGGCACTGATTCCAGGTACCTGTGGCTTATTGCTCTGCACCCTTCCTGGAGCCAGTGGCCCCAAATTAGAGACAGGTGGCTGCTTATAGCTCTAGAAGTTGCTCATGGTGGTCATTAAATGCAGAAACAAAAAGGAAAAATATGAAGAGCATGTACAAAATTGAAGGTCCCACTTTAATACAATAAAAGCATGAAATCTAGATTGAGGCTTAATGTGCAAAATCTTAAAAGTTTCTCGTACTGATGAAACTAAAATTAGGAAATTTATCTTGCTAAAAAGACTAAAGCTAATATTGCACTCAAAGAAATAATGTTTTGAAAAGTGTTCAGAATCTTAGATATTTAGAATGTTAACTATGCATCCATAAATGATTTTGATAAGTGACTGACAATTATTTTAAGTTCTTGGATAAAAAATGTGAGATACTGTGATTGTGTGTGTGCAAACAGTCCTTTTCTATGATTGATCATCTAAGACTGGAAGTTTGTGAAAATTAATGTAGAGATATTAACACTGAGAAGAAGGGAGATAACTGCAGCCAAATAAAAAATGGAACACTGAATTCTTTTACCTGGAACTTTAACCATAATTTTAACATAAGAGGTTAGCTGGTTTCATTAGTCTGTAAACAGTGGTCTACCAGAAACAGCTGTAGTGTAACCTAAAAATATCTAGCATTTAAGCAGAAATTATATATTGCTCTTGTTAGGCTTTAACACACATTTCTCACACCAAAAAGTTTAATTTTTAAACTTCTTATTTCCCATTTAGCTTGATGCAACTTTTGTCAGCTATAAAAGTTATACAGATCTAGGAGCAGGAGAATGTTATCATTAATTTCCATTAAATTACATTATTTTCAGGTATGATTAATTTGAGGGTTTTTTTATGCGCATCATTCTTGGCATGTACTCAGTCTGTTCATTTTTATACATTCTCATTGCATAAATTCCTGAATAAATGCTTTTGTGTCTAAATTAGCATTTTTATGCATATTATGTGTATTAAGAGCTTTGATGTTAGTTTCTTGGATTTACAAGATCTAAGGAAGGAATAGTGTGGAATATTATGTAATTTAAACTCTCCAGACTAGTACTGCTCTCCTACATGTGTTTGTTTTTATTTAGCAAACATCAAGCATGTACTGTTTTTTTAGGTAAGAATGAGATGCCTTTTTGTGTGTAAGTGAGTGGTTAATTCTCAAAGGTGTTAACTATACCATAGCAGTGTTAGAATTAAAAATAAATCTACTGGCCCAGTGGACCACTAGAATTTGCAAACCACTGGTCCATAAAAAAAAAAAAAAAAAAAAAAAGCTTAAGACATTTACAATATATGTATAAAATAATGTATCATTTCAATGGAATTATGTATATCCAATATTTGTTTTTAAAAGATCTAATTTGAAAGTGCAACTGATAGGACAAAGAATATTTTCAGAATAAGATTCCGATGGATTGGTGATATAGCAGAGTGCATTTCCAATTTGGTTTTTAAGTAAGAAGGGAACAAGAAGACACCGAGGGTACAAAAATACTTATACATTAGTTGCCTTTTTTTATGTTTTGTTGTTTAGGGTTTAGCTTCTTTTTCCTTATTTTAGTCTTATTGATCATCCCTCCTACTTTCCCATGAAGTTAGATTTAGTCCCCCATTAAACATTGTTTCATGTAAATTGTTGTTTTGCAAAAATTACCTTCACACATCCAATTGACCTCCTCCACTAATGTATTTTCTTGGGGCAAAAACAAAAGCTGTCTGGTGTCAGTATCTACTGTATTCACTAGGGTGGGTAAATTCGAGGAAATCCAGGACGTTTATTTTGCTTACTTCTGCTCATTATGAATGATGGGAACGGAGGTAACAAAAAACGACTGCTGCCATTACAAGACAAGAACTGGGGAACTGCCTTTCTGTATTTGTTGTTTCTTTCACTCTTAACAAATCATGAGGGATAAAAAAATTAGCTGTTATCCGATAGCATTTCATAAACCCATCATTAGGTAGTTTGCAGCCTGAAAAGAAAACCACACAGCAAGGTAAAAGAAATAGAAATTCATTTTTTAACTTGTGACAAATTACAAAAAAAAAAAAAAAAAAAAACTTACTGGCTATCCGGGCCAGTAAAATCAATAGTTCAGTGGTACGACAGAAGTTTTACTGTCAAATGGCCAGCAGACCACTGTTTGAACGCTGCATAGCCTGTTTTATTTGAATTTAAGGAAATAGAGGTAATTAAAAGCATTTTTTTTTTGCCTGGATTAAATAGCTGGTGTAACATTCAGATTGGTGCAATTTGTTTACCTAGACAGGAAATGGGGACTAACAACCATGCATTTTATAGTGCTGCAAAAAATGAGGCAATAGTACCTAAGCTGATAGCTCTTTGAAAATAGTGCCATGGAAGATATATACTGCCCTACCACTTATATCCGGATGACCCCATATTGATAGTGAGTGAATTAGGTCCTGCACAAGCACCATGTCACAGACCCAACTATAAATATGCTTGTAGGGCTGTGATGAGACAAGAAGTCTCAACAATCAATCAGGAAATTGATAATTTCCTATTGGGCAGCAACCAAATTCAAGAGGTGCAAGCTGCTCTGGAGTCAGCTATCAGCAGGGTTGGGAAGTTACGTGTAAAAAATTATTTTCTACGTGACGCTTAAAATATGCATAAAAATGCGTAATTTATGTCATAAATGTAAAAAATGTGGTAAATTCAAAACTTGCTTTAAATACGATAAAAAAAAACAGTGTTACAATGTTACACGTTCATGAGTTACTTGCGGCAAATCAAACGAGCTCTCCATATTACATTTTTCATTTCTTCTATCCTTTCCAAAGACACACTGACACCACACATTGGCTTCCTCATGTTGTTTTGCTACTTGCCGACATAGACCCTTGCATATGATATCCATTATTACTAGTCATCAAAGGCTGCAGACAATTTTCATCATGTGGATTCCGTGTGCTTCCCACCAGAAGCAGGCATCTCTTTTGTCTTTTTATTTTATGCTGAACTCCTTATTTTCTCATTTCAGCAATTTTTATGAATGAATAGTGTCGTTGTGCATAATTCCAACTTTGTTTTCATTTATTCTGATGACCGATGAAGTCTTGTTCACAGCGACAAATTAAAAGAGAAAACACAAAATTTAATTTTTACTTAGAACTCTTTGTGGATATTTTCCCATAGGCCGCACCTTTATAACTTTTACTACACACTTTTAGATTGTTCGTGATCTGATCATCTAGGAATTATGAAAGGATGAAATGACAAAATTAACTTCAGTTCACAGCATTGTTCCAAAGTGTTCAGTAAGCATTTATAATCAGTGACTTTGAAGTTAGTAATATCTTGTATTAGAAAAAACAAAACAGTTGAAGACATTATGTCATACTTGTGTACTGCAGGGGCATGAAAGACATTGAAATCCACTTTTTTCTGTTCCATTTTTGGTGTTACTGATATTATTTCAAAAAATGCAATAAAATGTTTAATGGGGGGGGGTATGCCTCGTTCTTGCGGAAAGCAAAATCGTAATGACTTCAAACGACGGAATGGTTACGACTGGGAATGACGTCACCTCTTCCAGGGATGGCAATTCGGCACCAAAGTGTGCCAAAACAAAAGTTTTGTGCCATCTTGCTACAAAAGGCGGGTTTTGTGCCATTGGGCGCCAGAACCTCTGTGCCCCGTCGTCATCGTCGGGACTTCGGTACAGTAAATTCTCCGTGCGCACTCTTCCACTTGACACTGGGTAAGTCCATGTTCTGGGAAGAATGATTCAGCGACTCCAAGTACTAGGCATTTTACTTAGTTACTATGGAAATCATCGACGGAAAACATCGAGAATGCTATGGAAATTGTCGGTGCGCTAAGGACGACGGAAAGCATCGAGTATGCTATGGAAATCGTCGGTCCGCTACGAACGACAGAAAACGTCTAGTATGCAACGGAAATGGAAAATCTTGGTGAAATAACGTTATTAAACATCCGTGTAAAGTTTATTTTTTGTGTTTTCAAGATTTTAACCCTTGTTAAATATTTTCGGGAATGTTTCTGGATGTTGAGAATGTCACGTCGTTTTCCGTTTCCTCATATTAAATTTTTTCGACCAAGTCCCCCCCCCCCGCTTCCCCCCTCTCTGCCTGATTATATTTTTATTTTTGATGTTTTCTTGTCGCATTCCTTGTTTTTAATATCTTCCGTAATAGTGAAAAGGAGCGACTTCGGGTTTTTTTGGGTTTTTTTAAGAATTTTTTCTAATGAAATGCATGTTGTCCTATTTCTAATACATACTTCTTCAAAACTAATCAATAGAAAGCAATCGTTTTCTCCCTTTTATTAAACGAAATTAAATTTCTAGATCAGTATTTAATCCGCCCGTGGTGGAATCTGCGCCGTTTGCGCGTCCCGTAAAATTGTTTTACGGCAGAGTGAGCAACACAGTATCAATTTTTCACTTTCATTTTCCATAAAATTCGTGTTTTTCCATTTCTTAATTACTTCTTACTCATACATGATATTATTTCGTGGATTCGCAGAATTCCGCTTTTTCTGTCGTCATTTAGGTAATTTCTGAGATCAATGTAAAACTGAAAAGAAGCTGGTTTTTTTGGGGGAAGGGAGGGGTCTTTTCCGTCTGGGGACGGTATTTCATCTTTCAAAACTTTAGAAAATGGTAGTTAAACGGAGTGAAGATTTTTTTCCATAATCCTAATTTATTTTTCTCGCAATGTTTCTTCTGCCCAGTATTGTTATTAAGTTTCATTTTAAGGCATAAATATTTGTATTTTACCTTGAAAAACGGAGAGGAAATGTCCGAAAACGGAAGTCGGACGGAGCGAAGACTTCGCCGGCAATTGTAATCCCCGCTCGTACGACGTTCCCTTTACCCTGTGTTGTTGTTAAATGTCAGTAATTTTGTACTTTGGATGCAGTGATGTGCTCCAGTTTAATATTTACATAAATAAATTTCAGTGAATCCCAAAAACAGGCACTTTTTATAAAAAAGTTCAGCGCCTTCTCCAAAATAATGAAGGCATTATTGAGTTATTTTCCTGGCTCTGAAGTGGAAAATTCCTTTGATGGGGGATGTACTTGATAAAGAATCCAGCAACATGAAAATTGAAACATTTTCACCTGTTCAAACCATGAAATATAAGCTACTGAATCAGGATAAGTCAGCCTTGAAAATTTTAAAGAAAAACGATTATTTGCATGACCCTGTAAATAAAGATTTATGCCAAAATATGAAATCATCATATTCAGAATATAAGAAAGAATTACAAGATAAGGAAGAAGAAATAAAAAGAAGATGAAAAGAGCTAAACATCTCTAATAAACTTATGTAGCAAATTAAAATCAAATGAATTGGTTCAAGAGAAAGGAAACTCTAGCTGGCTAATTCATAAAAGGTTAGAACGAATTGTTAGACAGAAACAACTTAAGAAAATGAAACTTCATTAGTTGTGAATAACTTTTATTATTTATCTACAAAATGTCTAACGTTTTTGCAAGCATTTATCATATTTCTTCATTAATAATTTTGTGTCAAATCAAGAATAAACATTTATTCTTCATCAAACTTTTATTACTTATCAACAAACATGTCTGAAGTTTTTCAAACCTTCAAGATTTCATTTCCATACAACATTGTTATCTTATTATAAATACATTTGATTAATTTCCTCATTTGATTAAAGACATCGTTCTGTACTAAGGTGAGTGATTTTCTATGCATATGACCTCATCAGCAATTTTTCCCCTTACATTATATTGTACTGTATATTTAATTTTCTTGAAATAAAATACATACATTAAATCTATTTAATTGGCAGACATGTGACCAATACCTAAATGTCATGGTTGTATACATTAGAGAGTGAAATGCAAGATTCAACACTTTATTACCCCCCCGGGTGCACGCGGAGGTTCAGCTTTTTTTTTTATCACTGCTCACTTTCATGCCTGGTACTGGAAAACCGTGGCATAGCAAGTCTGACCAATTTGGTTTTATTCCTACAAAACTTGGACTTAAAAACTGCAAAATGTATATTTTTTGGTTCAATAATGGAAAACATAGCAACACAGTGCCTTCAAGCACAAAGAGTATGCAATCAACAGCTCTACTTTGAGTGAAGCTCCAATGGTATCTGTTAATGATGGTGAATCAAACATTTCTGTTGCTGTTGATGACCTTCCAGCTCAACAAAAGAGCAGTGTGTTTGATACGAGCATGTCACAGAATGAAGATATCCACACTACGAATGCTTCAGCCTCAGCTTCATCTGCACTCATAATTGTAGACCTTGAAACAGCAATTCCTTAAAAACATGGTCATCTGGTTTCATCGAGTTCATCTATGTCAACAAATTCCAATATGAGTATGGCTGCATTTATTGACAAGATGAATATTAGTATGAAGGAAAGTATTGATCATGCCAGTGCCAAGTTTTTCTTTGGCTGTAACATTCCATTTAGTGTGGTGGATTCTGTGCATTTTAAGTATCTTTGTAAAGTTATGTGTCCTGCATATAGACCTCTTAGTTGAAAGGCCATTGGAGACAAACTCTTGGACAAAGTCTATAGCGAACTAATAAGAGAACCATGCCTGCCAGATCACATCGGAGTGAGTCCTCCTTGATGGATGGGAAAATGATGCCACTAACACCAAAAATGTCGTGACCTAACTACATATTGTGAATGACAATAGTAAGTTTGAAAGCATCTTTCTAGAAGCCTTTGATACATCTGGGATCGCAGAAATGGGAAAAAAGTTGTGCAGAATCGTTGATGTATATCATATGGTGTCGGATAACGCAAGCAATATGATCAAAATGAGCAATGTTCATGGATTATGGCATTCTGCTTACAGTTCGCATATGGGCAATCTTCTTGCAAAGGACCTTATACCCGATGGCATTTCATCTCATGTAAACACTGTACTAAAAGTGTTCAAGCATCCTGACTGCCAACATGAGTTCTTGGAATGTGGCAGTAATAAAGTTCAGCTAGCTGCAGATACACATTGGTGCTCCCAAAGAGACAGATGCTTACTCTTAAGAAATAATATCACTGCAATGAGAAAGTGTGTCAGCTAATGATGAAAAAGAGAAGGTACCACCCATTGTAAAGTCTCTGCTGTATGACAATGATTTCCTTGGCCAGGTTAATGATACTGTTCAACTACTAAATCCTATGAGCAAACTGATGCCAAAAAGAAGATGGCAAACTATTACCAAAAAGAAGATTTGCAACATTGCTAATTCAGTCGAGTTGTGGTTGGATATGAAGCTTCCTGAAGGCCATGACCATTTGCAACTTTGCCTCAATAAAAGAAGAGAACATTCCCTATAAATACAGCCTCACTGCCAATGTGTTGCATCCTAAATATCAGGGAAAGAAACTTAATGAAGAACAAGTTGAGGTGGTAAAATTTTTTATATTGCAGAATTTGGATGCAGCCCGAATCACAGGCTACCAACAATATAGAGATCTTGTGGAAATATTTGGTAAACTACTTGAAAAAGAAGTTCAAACTCTAGCAACACATTTTGGCATTTTGCTAAAAGACATCACAAAGAGCTCGCAAAATTAGCCATTAAACTACTAAACATACCAGCATCATCAGCACAGCTTGAAAGGTTGTTCTCCAACTTATCGTACATTCGTAACACAACAAGAAACCGACTAAGCTTTGAAAATTCTAAGAAACTGGTGTATATATATTACACTCTAAAAATGAAAGATAAAAAATGTGTTGATTATTGAAAAGCGCTAAGAAAAATAAGAATGAATGAAACTGTTAGGCTAATGTTATACAAATTGTATGTAGACAATATGTGATAATGTGATGCTGAATGTTATTTTAGTTTGAATTTAGTTTTGATAAAATTATTAACAACGTAACATTATTATAGTAAAACACATGTATTAAAGCAACAATATGCCTGGATATAGTGAAGAATTTATTAATAAATGCTATGAATCACCAAAAAGTGTATGAACAATTCACGGGTTAGCAATCTTCCAATTTTAAAAAATGAAAGTGAAAAGTGTGAAACATTTTGTTGTAACATTTTATTCTTTGTTTTCCTTAGATGAAAATTAATGTCACTGTATAACATATTATTTAGTGTTCAAAAAGGGCAATTCTAGTTTAACTGTAAGAGACATTTAATTTTTCTGGTTACTTTGGATAGAATGAATGACATTGAGGTTGTTAAGAGTGATTTTAGTTTAGGGGGTAATCATGAACATTAACAACAACTGCCAAATTAAAAGAAATGTTAATCTTTTTGAAGAAAATGTTCTAGCATTTGCATTACCTATGTGTGTTTTTAATATTTCACCACTGTAATTATTATTTTCTATTTCTGTGGTTATAAAGTAAACAATTTAAAATAAATGCTTACTTCTAGTTGCGTTATCATGGCTATTTATTAATTTATTTTCATGTAAATAAATTATTACGCTGCATAGAAAATTGTATAATAAATTAGTTTTCTACACGATGTAAAATGCGTATAAAATACACATAATTTGTGTAAAATATGTATTGTAATTTAGGCGGCCAACCCTGGATATCAGTTCCAAGTCTCCACAACGAATTAGCTTGAAGACATTTTTCCACTGGCTCCTGGCACAGGCCAGCGCTAATGGCGAATTATCATTGGTTCCTATAACTTACGGCTTAATCCCATTCCCTAATGGATATGAATCCACAGCCTATTTCAGTGCTCCTGCACAAGTGTGGGAACTCAGGGAATTAATATTCCCAGTGCATTTGACACAGCTGTACCTCTAAACTACCTGAACCTTGTAATAATGCAAGAAAAAGAAACCATCCTTTTCTTTCAAGTGCTCACCAGTGAGTCCTTTTAATTTCAAGTTTCCACCTCGCCCACTACCTTCTGTGACTCCGGGAGTGGGGGATCCCTTTGCCTTTTTTCCAAAATTTCTCCTTCTCTCATGGCTGTAAATTTGTCTCCCATTCAAAATTGGTTAGGTGGCCGTTTTTTTGCAGTTTTAGGCTTTCCCACTCTAATTACTTGAGACTTCCTGGGCTCGCCCCTAAATTTTCTGCTTCTTGGGCAGAGAGCTTTTTGCTAGTCTATCCTTGACCTGCTAACTAAATTTTATTCTTTTATGGGGAGGGAAGGGCATAGTGTGTTTTGGTTTGTTGTTTCACTCATTTTATTAATTTAATTTTTTAAAGTCCAATTTATTGTATTGTATTGTATTGTATTGATGAGACAACAGTGAATGCAAGGTGCCTTGGTCAACACAGTTAACTTATTTCTAGTGCATATTGATAATAGGGTGCCACGTAAGCAATCATAGGCATAGCGTGACAAAAAACTGGGGGCACAAATAAGTGTAAACTAATGTCGTTGTTTTTTGGGGGGAGGGGCACTCTTGGGAATAGTTTCCCTGAAAATGCTCCCTTGCAATTGCCATAATTTAGGTTTTTATATGCCTAACATATCCAAAACTATGAGGTGTACAAGGTTTCACACTAATGAGGATATAAAAAAAACATGTCTTTCAGCACCTCATGCAGTCATCCAATGATGAAAACCATCATCAGATGACTGCATGCTATTGTGTATGGAATGACTGCTGAAAAGCAGTCTAGCAATGCTTGCTATTGCATAACGTTTTTTCCTTGGCTGTATGTCACACTTTATAACATTTAAAAGGCAAACGGGTAGTTATTATTTTTTCCAAATTTTAAGTTAAGGTGGCACATCCTCCCCCCCCATGGCTATGTAAGCAATTGCTGTGTATGTGGTATTTCAACAGCATTGAAGATCTCTAGGCGACAGCTGCTGATGTGATGTGCAAATGGTAGCAGACTAGGGTTGAATCTGCCAAGAAATGAACATGACAGAAAGGGAGAAAGAGCTTCATGAAGGACTAATAGAACATGGCAGAAGAGCTTCATGAAGGACTGTTCACCTAGAATGCAGATCAGCATTGTCTCAAATCACACAAACCCAAGGCTATAACTACGGATGGGCAGGGAGGGTGGTTGCCCTCGCAGGATGGTCATACCAGTGGCACAAATTCATCTCTAAGGGGTGTAAAAATAGTAATGCAAAACATGTGAATAAATTTACTAAAAACTATAATTCAAAATGAGAGTTATGCCTTTTAATATTTTTTTGAAGACTTTAGTTAGCAGGATACAGTATTTCATGCAGCTAACCAGAGTATAGAATAATGTGCTCTGTGGGGTGTGGACCCCTAATTTTCATGAAAAGAATTATCCACAACAATGAAGAGAGGCATATAGAACAATATGTGGATATCTAACCTCTGTGACCTTCCCTAAAACGCCATGGGGTATTGAAAAGCTAACTTGTCATCTGTGCTCTGTCGCAAAAAGTGCGTCTGAGCATTTAACCTTGAGCGGAATTTTTCCAAGCCTTATTCTGAAAACATCTTATTGTTACATTCACTGTCTGATAGTCTTTTGTTCCATGCTGGTTTGTTTTCCATTCTGCATTTCTGTGGACTTCTCTGTTGTCGGAGTTCATACAACTTTTATGTTTTACTTGATATTTACAACTGTTGGCTCTTTATTTACCTAGTTTTTACATTTGTAGTAAAATTGTCAAAAACTGGAACTGCAATTTTTGAATGATCATAATATTTTCCTATAATGCAGGTATGAGAAAATAAAAACAGCTTACCCTTTGAGAGGAAGTGGGCAACTTTTTAACTCAAAGGGGCACAATTTCAAGTCTCCCCTCCCCCCTCCAAATATGAAAAGCTTACTTCAGCCCTGCACAAACCCTATGTGAGATTATTTGGACTGATGTTAGCAGTACAGTGTGCAGGACATATGCGTTATTATGGTCGAGCAGCCATCTAGAAGTTGCTAATAATATAAACAAATGCTACATGCTGATTAGTACGGCGTGTAAGGAACAACAATCTTTGGTTGCCAATCAAAGAAAAACTGTGCTTTAGACTGACAAGTCATGGCATACAGTCTGATGGTTATTCCTGAGTGTGGTGGATGACAGGAAAAAGGTGCCTTCCAGACTGTATCACCCCCAAAATTAAGTTTGGTGAAGGCAGTGTGATGGTATGGAGCTGTTTTTCATGGTTTGGCACAGGCCCATTGGTTGTTTTGGGCAAAACCATGAATGCTGAGCTTTACCTAGACATCCTGGACAATTATGCACTACCAACAATGTGACAGTACTTTTGGGGAAAGCCCCATACCTCGATCAGCAAGACAATGCATTATGTCATGGTGCTGACATTGTTACAGATTAGTGTAAGGACAAGAGCATCCAAAAGTGCATCCAAAAGCCCAGAGACCTGACTTAAATCCTATAGAGAATCGCTGGGATGAATTGGTTCATCAGGTGAGTGGAAGATGAGATTGCCCAAGAAGTATAGCTGAACTGGTCACTGCTTTGAAAGCCAAATGGTGTAACATGTCAGTGGACAGTAAAGAAGGCTCAAATGAGTGAAACAAAAGTACTTAGAACAAACTGAGTTGATCTCTGAAAACACAAATATTTATAGATTAAACCCACTACCTTAGAAAATTCTAGAATACACAAGCACATATTTCATTAGTCAGCAGAGCGATGATGTCATAACACATCATGTAACCTCTGGAAAACTCCATGGTACACTCATGAGAAAGTGAGAGTAAAAAAGGAACATAACTTATTATTATTATTATGAAAATAGTTTGGACCACTGGGATTTATAGACCACACTTGGAGAACCGCTGCTCTAGTCCATAGTCTGTTAGAGTTTCATGCATTGTCTCTATCATAAGCAGCTATCTCTTTAGTGCTGTAGCAAACTAATCTATGCCTGGTCGTTTACTGAATGAGTCAGTCATCAGTTCACAATTAGTGTGTTTATTTACTAATCACCAGAGCTGTAACCAGGGTGAGGTGGCTACCCCAGGCACAGCTCAAGAGGAGATGCAAAAACACTGCTTACAATCTGGTTAAAATTGGAATTGAAACTTTCTCACCAGTTGCAGGTACAGTTTTTTCACCTCATGCTTTGCCATTTGTCCATTAACAGAATTCGCTTATGTTTTGCCAGTTTCCTCCTTGGCAACCTAAATTTATATTGGCAGCTCCTCTTAGCAGCTTAAATTTGCATCAGCAAGCCTCTTGGCACTCTAAATTTGCATTTGTTCCTCAAAATGTTCAGTGGATGTTAGTTGCTAACATTCAGAAATGAAGGCGTGGCCATATGTACAGTGCAAGATATGGATGTTCACATTGTTGAAGGTTCTGTGTGGGCTATTTGACCATTTCTGCAAGCCATGATTGCATTAAGTTCATTTGATATGTTACCAAAGTTCCAAACTATTTGTAAAAAGCTATATAAACAGACACATTTTTAGTGTGCCTTCCCCACAAGGATAAAATTGGGGTGTGAAAATTGATTTTGTCGATCAGTGTGTATATATAAGATAGAAAGACAAAAGTGGGCACATTATTTTGTGGCTTGGCTTGGGCACATAAATGCCTAGTTACGTCTCTGCTAATCGCCCTTCCAGTGTTCCAACATCTGAGATTGAAATGTCCAATATGCAGCATGCAAAATGTTGGGATCAATTAGTTGATGGCTGGAAAGATAAAGTGAGTTGAGAAAACTCATTGGCAGCCAGCCTTGACCACTGTCTCCATGTTTAGCTAAAAAGCTCCTTTTTGTGAATTAGTGTACCAACAGCTATATGCTGAACACCAGTCTGCCCATCCTGATTTCATTCGTTTTCTCTTCACACACACATCACTGATCTATTTATTTGTATTGTTGACATGTGCAGAACAAATTCCACCAGAGATGATGACATGTGTAGCAGAGATGCATGTAGTTTAGCTTGCTGTGTACTGCATCCAGTTGTGGTTCATTATTGTGGTGCTGTGCATACATAATCCTTCATCATTATCCAAATTATCTTGCACATAGAGCGTTTTGCAATTCTCGAGACTGTAGCTAGGAGTCATCAACTTAGACAGAATGGATTCAAGGTCCAGCTTCATGGGTTCTGACGATTGTGTGGATCAGGGGAAACAAACTGGCAGATGTGTCAGCCAAGTTTGTTTCCCCCATGAATGCCACTGGGCTGCTGCTATATTTTAGGGAATTCTAGTATTGTATCTGAGAGCATATCATTCATGATTGGAAGGCCATATGGAGTCAACATCTTTAGAATGAGCTTTTCTTGAAAAAGCCAGAGATTGGAGTATGTAAATCTAATTAAAAAAAGTTGTTCTAGTGCATCTCTGCATTTACCATTATCGTCTTCATATCAATATTTACTGTGTGGGCCATGGAATATACCATTAACTATCCATCATGTTTTACTTCAGTGCTAATGTTTCAGACTACCGCATTTATGATTATACAAGGGAGAAAGTCAAATGAAAACCTTAAATAATTTTTTTTCACAATTTATTGGACAAAAGTGTACACACCTGTATCATTTTTCAATGTAATCTCCATTTTGTGCAATAGAAGTCTTCTAGCACTTACAAAGTGCACAGATTCCTATAGAAAAATTTCTTTCGATCGTGTGTGCAGTCACTCATGCACCACTTTTTTCACCTATTCATCGAACCTGAAAGTCTTTCCTTCCATCACATCTTTGAGTGGTCCAAAATGTGGTAATCACATTGGAGCAAGATCTGGTGAATGTGGAAGACACGCGAAGTGCAGGTCTTGTATGGTTGCAACCATTGCACGGGCAGTATGGGGCTGAGCGTTGTAATGTTGCAACAAGACAGCAGTATTCAGAAGTCCACGTTGTTTGGATTTTATAGCAGATTGAAGATGATTGCTGATGAGATCTGCATACATGTCACTGGTTATAGTGTTCCCCCGGACATGCAATGCTCCAAAATCATGTCTTGTTCACCCCAAAAGAGATTCAGCATAACCTTCTCTGCAGTTGGTTGCATGTGGAACTTCTTTGGTTTTGATGAGAAGGGGTGGCACCATTCCTTGCTCGCTCTCTTGGTTTCTGGTTGATGATAGTGAAACCAGGTTTCATCTCCAGTAACAATTCTATGTAGGAAGCCATCACCTTCTGCATCAAAGCACAGCAAAAAATCTTGACATGCATCAACATATTTTATTTCAATTCTGGAGTTAGCTGGTGTGGCACCCACCTTGCAGACACTTCGTTGAACTGGAGCACATCATGAATGATGTGGTGTGCTGAACCATGACTGATGTTCAAAAGTGTGGCTATTTCATCCACTGCCACTGGAGATTTCCCATCACAATCCCTTCAGCTGCTGTGATGGACTCTGGTGTCACTACTCTGTGTGCCTGATCCGGTCCGGTCAAGGAGAATCTGTCACAGAACTCGTGCCATCTTGGAACTTACTAGCCCATTCTTATACTTGCAGAGTGACAGACATGCATCACCATAATGCAATTTCATTCATTTGATGATGAATTTCAACAGGTTTCATGCCTTAACTCTTCTAAAAAAGGATGACAGCACATTGCTCCTCTTTGGTGCATGTATCAAGTGGGGCTGCCATCTTTACACTGCTACTGTGACATCACTAAGCTTGTCTGCATTGTGCTGCTACCTGTAAGAAAATCTTTTAGTCATTGGTAACAATATTGCCAAGTTACAGGACAATGACACTGTATTTTAAATTTTTTACCACACTTTTAAAGTTTTCATTTGACTCATGTGGTATAACCATTGTGCATTTAATTATGACAATTTGGCATGTACTGAACATTCAGTCTTCCACAATGTTTGTCTGTAGCTTCTTTTGGGAGATTAGTGTCTGCATTTCAGTGCTTTTTGTGATCTCCCCCCCCTGCCCATTACTGTTGGGAAATTGTGTAGTGAATTTCAAAGACTTGTGTTTACCATTTGTATTTTCTTTGTTTTGAATTGCTGCATCCAGTTCTATATTCTCAGACTTTATGTTGTTTGACTACCAGTTTTAAGCACTGCATCCTACCTTTTTTGGTAGTCTTCTCAGGAAAATGGCATTTGTGTCAGAAAATGCAATAATCATTCTGGCTTGGGAAAGAAATTGTAGTGCTTTTGAGGTAGATTTAGCAGTGAGGAAAAATGTGGCTATGCCAGCCCAAGTTGGAGTAAATTAGTGGTCTCTTTTGTTGCTTATAATAACAGGCTGAATTTTGCAACTATTGTAGCTCTTGAAGTTCTCACCCAAGTGAACAAATAACCTTAGTATTTCAGATCAAGGAGGAGGCAACACTGCTGTGCAGTTGCTAGTTCTTATTAGAATTGTTTAACATAGTGCATGACATGTACATTTTGTCACACACACATCTCCAGTGCTTAAGGGATTAGCTCTATTGATCATTGACGGGCAAAAGAAAGAACATAGGTGACAAACTGACCTTTGAGTTATGCTTCCATGAGGAAAAAGTGCATCATAACATGCACCCTCTACAACTGTTATGTAATGATCAGAAAGGAAGCTTAGAAAGACATTGACACTGTGCAGAATTGATTATGTAGTGAGAACTCTGAATAACGGTCACTGTTTGAATTGGAAAAAAGTGACCATTGTTGGCCATTAGGTCTAAGTTAACATTGCATTTGTTTAAAAGCAGAATAAGTGTATGAAGCTTATGCACAAAGAAAGTGGTGTCAGTGCTTTCTTCAAGTGTTGAATAAAACTCAATATAATAATTAAATTAATCATGAGATAGATCTTAGGAAAGCAGTGTCTCACATATATTCTTAAAACAGCCCTTAGGAATAGCAAGCTAGGATATTAGGGTTAGGGTATGCTGTTGGAAAGTAAAGAAGAAAAATGTTTCATAGTGAAGTGTAACATCACAGTTAACTGGCTGTGTGCTAGAAAGCAAGAATAGAACTGAATGTTGTTTTAGCAATTTAAAGTCACTGCTGCTCTCTTGGAACCACTGTGATGATGATTGTCTTGTAACATGGCACATTATGCTGCTGAAAATGGCTCTCTCCATCAGGAAACACCATGCATAGGTGTGTCTGGTCTGTAGTGATGTTAAGATACATTGTGGCGTCTAAATGCTATTCGAGAGCTATTAAGGAACCTAATGCAATCTTAAAAGCAAACCCAAAGACCATTACACTACCTCCACCAGCTCAACCAATTAACACTAGGCAGCTGTGATCCATTGATTTGTGCTGTTGACACCATATTCTAGCCCATCTATCAGTTTGTATTTACTGAAATGTGTTTCATCAGACCAGACGACCTTTTTCCAGTTCTCAAGTGTTTAGTTAGTTTTGGTGTTCCTGTGCCCACTGCAGATGGATTTGTCAGTTTTTAGCAGAGACAAATAGTACACAAAGGGGACATCTGCTGTTGTAGCCAATTCATGTGCATATGAGGCAGGCTGTGTATGCTGAAACTGTTTTCGCCACAGCTGTTGTATTGTCATTACTTGAAGCAATGGAGCTTGACCACTACCTCATACAATCCTCTCCAGCTGCTGTTAACTTCAAACATCAACCAGTCATCTCTGTCCACAGGAAGACCACTGCCTGCTTGTTTTGTTATTTGTGTATCACTCATTGTACACCCTTGATACAGTTTTTGCATAGCCAAGAAAGTTTTGCAGTTTTGGGGATGCTTGCGCCTGCCCACCTAGTGCATGTTATCATGCCTTTTTCTAAGGCGCTTAACTCATAGTCTTCCCCGTATTGCCACTATCTAAGCTTCATACATGTCTGAATCCTTTGCAGTGAGCTGTTTATAAAGCTATCTCAACCATAGTTTTGTACGTTAGGGTGATGCGTGTCTGATTGCTATTGAGTGTTCCTAATGATTTGCTACTTCAGCATATTTTCTGTGTATTATTGATTTGATTTGCACTGTATCCATTTCTTATGTGATGCACTGACTAATAAGAGTATGAGTATGCCAGCTTTCATATGTGTTATTATTTTTTTTCAAGTAAACTGATACCAAAATTTTATTTTTTTCCTGTGAGTGATGCTGTTCATTGTGTATGTTTTTCCAATTCATGCATGTTTTTCACTTGGTGCCTTTGTAATCAATCTTATGTGCCTCTGGTGGTGATCATTCTTTTTGTTTTTCTTTCTTTTTTTTTTTTACTTTAGTGATTTTATTAGGATAATTGTCGTTTTTAGTTTTGGCATTACTTTTTTTTGAATGCATATGCCATAGGTTCCAGTAAAATTGTTAAAACATGTCAGGGCGTTATCATTTATATTATTTCAAGGTATGTACTATTTATATGCTGCATCTTCATCACTTTTTATGCACTTGCTGTTGTCATTACTTGGTTATTTTTAGTCCTTGTGACACAAAAAATTCTAAACAATTACTTAACCATCAGTCCTGACTGTTGCAGGACTTTTGGAATAAAAGCTGTTCACTGATTTCAGTAACTTGCCTTTCACTGTGTAGCTTTTTAATGAACTGGACAAACTGTCTTGAGGAACCATGTTGAAAAAATAATTAATGTCAATAAAAGACATGAATCTTCATTCATACCATGGAACTTTACAAATAGCACATATATGTTATCCTTATGTCTTAGCTACCATGTAAGAGTTGTAGGAGAAGTTATCCTTTATGCAACTGATTTTGTGAAACTTTTATAAGTTTCTTTCTCAGTATGCATGAGTAAATTCTACAAGATACATTAAGAAGGTGCTATTAATAGTCTCTACAATCCTTATTGTTCCACTGAAAATCAGTATGACTAACTGACTTCTGCTTCTTATCAGAAACTAACTGGTTTTCTGTGTGAACTGAATAATCCAGTCCAACAAAAATGCACCTGTTTTTCAACTGTGCTTGATAGAGTGCATTAATTCTATTAAACCTAGCAGTCTTTCCACACCGTAAAGACAAAACAGAATCTATTAATAAACACCTGTGCCACTATATTCCATGCTTATCACCAACTTTTGTGCATTGGTAATTACTTCTCCTTATGTCCCTAGAAACTATTCAGCAGGCTTCAAATAATTGATTTCATTTATGCAGTATACACTCTTGTCCAAAATTTAAAGATGAGGCGCATTTACCAGTCAAACTTGGAAAAAGCATTTTTATAGCTATAAGTAATGCCCATGGTAATAGCAACAGTGAAATGAAACACACAATGTTACGAAAGAGGTACAGGCTCACCTGTTGTCCTGTGACTCTTCCATCAGCACAGCATGAAAAGACTGCAGGGTGAAGTCCTCAGTAGGGGATATGTCCACATTGCACCAAAATGCATGTTTGCCATATCTGTCCCACTCAATGATGTTTCTGGCATCATATGCCATCCCACATTCCCTCTAGCTATATTGTAACTTAGAATCTGACCAAAAACTAAAGCGTCTCTAATCTGTGAATATTACCTTGGCCCATTGATCTGAAGACCAGTCAATGTGAGCATATGTCAGCCAGCTCTTTTAGCTCCATGATGCTTTGTAATAGCCAAATTTCATATCTGTTCTTAAGTTTTAGACAGCTGTGTATTTCCCGATGACATCAGAAGCAGACCATATATCTGTATCAAGTGAATTCTCAGCTTCATATAGTTTTGCCATGTCAGATATTTTGTATGAACCAGTTTGAAAAGTTGCCCCTTCCATGTAAGACCTAAAACTTCCCTATGGCTTAATATGAAATGCACTTTTTGACTTCAGACAAGCACTTTTATAAGCCTTGCAGTTAGTCTGATTTTTAATTTAAAAAAATTCTTATAACCTTTGTGTTTTTATATACTCCCACATCTCATGAATTCCTCAGCAACATTTACACCATAGTTTTTATCATTGTTGCACTTGGTCTGTCTTTACTAATTAAGGTTTCAATTTCAGTAACCTTAACCTTTGGTGACTCGCCTTTAGGAATTGTTCCAAATTTTAATTTATGTCTTTCAGTTTATCAACCCAAACAAATCTTTAATAGAACGGTTGCTCTTATATTTTCGGGATGTAAAAAAAAAGTATGCCAAACACCTGCAACATTGTAGAAGAGGGCTTTGCAAATTGTTCTAAATCTTGTTTGGCAAACGCAGGTATAGATAGTGTAAATAAACATTGACATATCAAGTTAATAATACCATGAGTTTCTACAGTTTAAAGTTGATTTAGATGAAGACTAATGTGTGCAACATTTGATAACAGCCATTGGTAATGATAGTTCTAATGCAACTATGTTTTAGTGGTTTAAGAATTCTGGAGAATCCACAACCCACTCAGGGATGAGTTCTGTTGTAGATCTTACCAAGCAGTAGCCATAGCCACCCCCCAAACATAGTTGCTGGACAAAGAATAATGGAAGCCAAGGCAAGGCAGGGCTTTAAAAGAGAGAAGGGCTGGTTCATCGCTTTGAGAAACCGAATGCTGACACGGTCCTCGGGGAAGAGGTTGGGGGACCATTTGTGACGTCACCGTGCTGCTTGGAGTTCTCCCTCCCGTGCTGCTGGGCTGTCGTTGCGATCAGTTTTCTAGTATGTTATGTTTCATCATACTAGATTGTTTTATCGTTTGCATTATACGAGTATTTATTTGTGTATATAGTGTAATACATATATATAGAGAGAGATCTGTCTTCAGGTGGACTTACCATAATAGTTTACCTATTCAATCCGATTGGATTAAATTACTGTCTTCAGGTGGACTTACCCTACCGTCCTGCTCATGGATGAATACGGTACAAAAATTTTAAAAACATTTTATTCATTTCACGGCATCACTTTACGAAAAGGAAAAGGTGTAATCCGCGAACTTGTCAGCGAACTAGAAAACCATTGCCCTCAAGTAAACAAAGATGCAATTCGCTTATTTTGTAGATTGCGAACGTTTATCAGAATTCGCTCTTTAAACAGAAATGCAGTACTAGTATCACATAGAAAGGCCCAGCAGAAAATGCAGAAATGGATACGTTCAAATACTGGGAAGAAAACCTATACCTGATTTTTAGCGAACAAAGGATGCTTCCCAAATCAAGCTGCAAATGTAAGGAAAAGTTTTTCACTTTTGGTTCAGAAGGAATTTACATTTAAAATATTTATGATTTATAAAATGGCACAATGTGTCCCGATCTGCATAATTAACCCTCAAGTAAACAAAGATATTCAAAATATTGTGAACAAAATTTCGGGGTATTGTGTTTAATTACGAGAATTTCAAATAATTTAACAATTAAAACATTAAAAGTGTTGTACTACAGTCTGATTTATCCATGTTTGATTTATTGTTTATTTGTATGGGGGCAAACTACTAAGACTAATTTATATAAATTACAATCATTACAAAATAGGATGGTCAGAATTTTAAATAATTTTAGGGGAATTAACTTGAATATGGGGGTACGGATAAATTCTTATGCATTTTTAGATATTGAGAAATTATGGAAATTTAGATTATTAGGATTCATGTATAAAAGAATAAAAGAGAATAAGTATCAACATTTAATTCAACTGAACACTGTAGGTCATGACTATTAAACAAGAGATAGAAATGCATTTTTGTTACCAATGCCTAACACTTTAACCCAAAAAAGATTTATTGATTACCAGGGATCGATGTTATGGAATAACCTACCTTGTCAATTAACACATATTAATAATTATAATTATTTTCGAAAGCAACTAAACAAATATTTGCTAACAAATTAAAGTATTAAATTCTATGATAAAATTTATTAATCAGACCAGATATGAGTAAATTTTATATGTGCAGGACGTTTGACTTGACTACGTACTTTAGGGGAATTGTGATTCACTCAGGCTATATATATACACTGCTGGACAATTGCTAAGGACGGATGACAATAGCAACGATAGCAACCATAAAATGGAAGGCAGGAAAATGTGGAAATTAGCATAAGTGCGGGATACAGTAAGACGTGTTGTGCGTATGCAAATTTTGGATTGCCGAACTTGTTCGTGACGTCATAGCGCTGATAAGAGATATAAAGGATTTGACGCGTATTAACCATTGTTGTTCAAACGCAAAGTTGAAAGGGAAAGAATCAATTGACGAACTTGCAATTTTCAGTATGTCTTCCCGACATCACCTAGAAGATTTTACGCTTGGCCGTATTATTGGCAAGATTGAAGAAGGGCGAAAAATAACAGATGTTGCCAGGGAGCTCGACGTCAGCCACAGTGTTGTTTCAAGGCTTTGGAAATCATTTCAAACAAATTGAGAGTGTAGCAAACGTCACTGGGGAGGTCGTGTTCACAGTACGACACCTGCAGAAGATCGGTACATAGTGCTATCAACAAAAAGACACCGGCGCAGCACAGCTAGTGAGGTAGCAAATCAGTTTATGGCTGCTACTGGCAAGCGGATCTCCCGAAAAACTGTCGCCAGACGTTTGCATGAAGGAGGACTATACGCCCGCCATCCTGTTGTGTGCATCCAATTGTCCAGACGTCACTGTACCGCCCGTTTGCAAAGATGACATCAACATCGCAATTGGACTGATAACGACTGGTCTGCTGTCCTCTTCTCAGATGAGAGTAGATACAGTGTAGCGTCTGATTGTCGACGACAACTGATCTGGCGTGATAGTGGTACTGCATATTGTCCAGCAAACATAGAGGAAAGGGACCGATATTCGACATGTAGTGTCATGGTATGGGCTGGCATCATGATCAATGGCCGTATGTCCCTCTATGTGCTTCCAACTGGGACTATGACTGGCCAACGATACATTAATGATGTTCTGCTACCTCATGTTCGCATGTTCTGTGGTGCTGTCGATGATAGATTCATTTTCATGGACGACAACGCAACATGTCATCGAACAGTCGCTGTCCAGGAGTGTCTTGAGAGCGAGGATATTCAACGCCTCGTATGGCCAGCACGTTCTCCAGATCTGAATCCCATTGAAAATGTGTGGGATGCTTTGAGGAGGAGTTTTGCTGGTCGCCAATTCCCTCCAATAAACAAGGACACCCTCATCCGTGCACTGACAGAGGAATGGGATAAATTACCCCAACAGCTGCTTGACAATGTTGTGCAAAGCATGACACGACGTGTGGAATCTTGCATCGCCCTCCATGGTGGCCATATCCCGTATTGACATCTTACGCCGGAACGCCTGCGGACGGTAATTGCATTTTTTTCACATTTACGTATTCTGCACAAAATGGCCTGTTTGTCCCTTGAACACGTTCCAAAGCCTTCTGGATTTCAGAGCACAATAAATTGTCTTTCTTGTAATGTCCTGGCATTCTGACATTATTTTATTTCACTTGGCATCCAACCACACTTACTTTTTTATGCGCTATGTAGCCGTTTATGATCCGTCCTTAGCAATTGTCCAGCAGTGTATATATATAGCCTTTTACTCAATTTCCTGTTCTGTGGTTATCCTGTGCATAAGTATCCACATTATATATGTTGTTTTTCTTAATACTATATGTTATAAAATTAATTTTGAAATGTAACATAGTCATATGTAACCCCATAACGAAATAAATGAAATGAAATGCAAGCTGATTTTTGTTAGTTCAAAGCTCCTAAAATATAAACTTACTTAATTCAAAAATTGTGGTCTTAGAACGAAAAAAAATATATTAGAGAATACAATTAGAAGCGTTTTTGGAGAAATAGGATATATCTTCTACAATGTGATTACAGAATTGTAGAAAACAGAAAACTTAAATTCTATGATCAGCACTTTAGAATGGCATACATTTTCCCTAGATATATATGTATTTAATAGGTGACACAGAAAACAAGGCACAAGAGAAAAACAAGTATTATCATTTGTACAACTGCATTTTTATTTTTGTTACCGGCGAAACACAATGTTCGAAAATTTTTTCCAATGCTGTGTTTTATAAATAATCAACTGTTAATTAGTCGCTGAGCCTTTTGCGTAATACACAATGATGTGTTTATATGCCCAATACTGTAATGTTAAAAACATATGTTTAAAGTTTAATGGGTTTTTTTTTTTAACTACAGTGATGATAGTTTAGTTCATTTCCATTCCCTTTACTGTAGTGCTTTACAGTTATGTAGCTTTTCCTTGACTTTTAAGCTGATTATTTTGGATTTCCCGTGGAGCAGTGGCTTCTAAGAACCCCGCTGCTGCAGCATGACTACGTCATCATCTCCAGCTCGTGCAGACACGACGAGCTGGAGATGATGACGTAGCTCTAAAGACCAGCCCTTCTCTTCTATAGCCCTGATGATTTGGCAATGTGTTTATGAAATGATAAGATACCTTCAGCATAAAATCCACAGAGTGTTATCATTTTGCACAGAATACATTTCATTTAAGAAATTGGGGGGGGGGGTTGCCACAGAATTCAACATCATTTTCTAAGAGAAAAGAGCCAACAAATTTCACAAATACTGTGTAGCAGATGCCAGTGCAGTTGTCAAAAATAATAAGAACTGATGACATTTACTTGCTTTTTATTATGTTCTGACTAAACAAAAGAGCCTGTGTGGATGTGTGATGATGCACTTGACAGAAAAAAAAATGGTGTGCAGTAAAGAAAGTGATCTATGTCATATTCTTTAGAAGTATAGGTCTCATCAAATCCATTGAGCTTTAAGACAAGAAAACACATACTGGTAATTAGTATACCACAAAATACCTGCCTGCAATCCTGTAAGAGCTCCACATTAGAAATTTAATGTTGCACGAGGATATTGCTTCTTTGCAGACAGGGGAATAGTTAAGTTTTTAAAGGCAAATAAAATCAAAGGTATTTAGCATAGCCCTCTTATTCTTATGATTTGGCAATGTGTGACTTTTGGTTATTCTTTAACCTCAAAACGTTTTCGTAAAGAGAGCAATTTTCATTGGAGGATAAAATAAAATCTGCTATTATGAACTTATTTTGAAGCACTTTAGGAGGTGACTGGCTTTAATTTATACTAACAGAAATTGATAATGGAGGTAACTACTTTCAGCATACGTAAAGTAGGGTATATTTATAAGTGTTACTTTCACATTTCAAAAATTTCAGGGTGACCCCCATACATCTAATGGCTTCCTAACTTCCTGACAGTTATCATAGATGCCACTTAAAAGTAGTCACTGCCAATTAAACTTCTGAAAATCCTAGTGTCTTAATCAAATTTTTGTGCCTTGTCGTAAGAGTTTATTGCTCAAACAGCATTCAGTTTTCTTGTGTTCACATTTGCTAGGCTGTTCTTCTGTTGTTATTTTAGTTGTACCATTGAAATCTCAAAGAATAATTACCTTTTTCATATTAGTTTGAATGGCCATATCACAAACACACAAATTCCTCAAGAAGAATATGCTTCTCCAAAATCAGAGCTCTCTACTGTGTCATACATCAATACAATTTTTAGATATGTGCCACTAGGTTTAACAACAGCCTACAAAATTCATCTGTGTACAGTTTCTGGCCTAACCAGCTTATACAACATTGTACTGTGAAAGGCTATGGTCACTTTAGCTTGTATGTGACCCTTCCGAACACTGAAATTAAAGTGTGCTAAATCTGTCACCTGCTTCTTGGTGTTGCAAATGCAGGCTACATTCAGATTGAATTTTGCAGATTCTTTGGAATTATTTTGCCTCACTGTCATTGATTCCTCCAAGTGTTAAGGTTTTCAAGCTTCACCTTTAATTTCTCCAGTCTAGTGTGGGTGATATCTTGTGCAGACAATTTCTATGCTGCTCTTGATGCTGAACTTGTTCCACCAGACAATTCACCCCTCCCCCTACATACACAAGCCTACCTTGGAGTCAATATGCAATTCTGTTTGTTATTAGTACCATTATATAAGATGTGGCTTAAGAGAGCTGCAGACCATTTGGTCTTCTAGTTTTGTAGCTTTTACTTTTAATCTTACACAAAACAGGAACCTAGCACTCTACATTACCTTGAGATAGGATAGGACATTGTGTGATTGGCCTAGTGGGTTTAGCACACTTCACCCAAAATTCAGCTTTCAGTTTGACTCCCATGTTCCACTACTTAATGGTTGTCATTTATTAATGATACACATAGTAGATTCCTGTTTATCATGTTGATTTATGAGGTGAGTAAACAGAACAACATGCCACACTATGTGATCTTACAGGGCTGGGGATGTGCATAATTATTATGGCTAAAGCCTTATTAAATAGGCTGTTAAAAAGTAAGACCAAAACTGGGGATGTTAGAAAACTATGGTGGGACACTTGTAACCCATCACTGGACCAATCTCTAGCATATGCTCAATGTTCACAATGCATGTATCTTTCCATTGCCTATTATTTTAAAAATATAATGTGTGTATGTGTTTTACTCTGATTTGCAAAGCTTAGGATATGTTTCTTGTGCCCAAATGAAAGTAAGGGAAATGATATTCATGGCTACTAAGTAGTGCATGAGACAAGGTATTCAAGTAGCCCACTAGTAAATTCCTCAAGTTTAAAGATGGTATTTTATTTATTTTGTGTTCACAGAAAATGGCTTATTTTTTATTTGCATTCACCGTCAGAAAATGGGTGGGCTAGTAATTTTTTTGGTGGCTAAATGCTGAGGAATGGGACAATATGGAGGGAAAAAAGGAAATAATTTCTGTTGTGCCTGATTGCTTTCGTGCAGTCTTATTTCTAAGCAGCATTACACCATGTTTACTTCCTTGTTTTCACCCAGAGGGTGCAGCATCTGCTGTGGGGCAATGGGGAAAGTTTAGGAAATTATCAAGCTAAAGGGATAAGGTAGAGTTTTATCATGACCTTGACCACTGGCTGCTGTATGTCATTGTGAGCTTGTGGTTCACTTATTGTCAGTTGCTATCTGCCCCACCATTGCACCACAGTTATGTTATCCAGTATGTTGCACTGCACAAGCCTTCTAGTGATACACTGAGGGCAAAGCATTTATCTTTGATTATGGGTTAATGTAAGAAATATTCTTTGTGCTTCAAGCTGAAGGTGATTATTTTCACTGAGCAGCATGGGAACAGAGATGTAGAAAGGAATTTTTACTGAGTGAAAGTTGGTGCAAGACTGGCAGAAACTAAAAGCCAAAACAAAAAAGAAACCTTTCAAGAGGTCATAAAACTGGTTGGTTCATGCAGATTGATGAACAGGTGTGTAAGTACATTGAAAAACTGCATCTGATTGACTACAGTATCTCATACAAAATGTTGTAAATGAAGGCAGTGCACAAAGACATTTCCAGAACTCCATTTAAGGCAAACGATGGCTGGATCACAAGTTTCACATAATAGCTTATCTCAATCTGCCTGACCAGAGTAGTAGCAAAAGTTGAGTGCTGATTGCACTGAAATTTATCATATATGTGCTAGGAATAAGAAATATTTTCGCATGGAATCATATATGTACAAAATATGATGTCTATACATGCGATAAAAGCAAACCACGTCTTCAATAAGCAAATTAAAATCAATTTATTTACAAATTAAAAGCGGTTAAAAGCAGATTAGCGCTTTCGGGGATCTCCCGTCCCCATCTACTGGTCAATGTGCCACGGGATCCAACAGAGTCAACCCTATATACTTGATAACACGACCCATCATGCACCACGTCACCAACAGACCATGATGTCACAATATAAGCACAAATTGTAAAATTTCAATTCCAAAATCAATATAACATAAATATAAGAATACAAAATATTTACAAAAATGTACTATTCCGATGTTTTAAAATTCCTCATGTGTCAAAGTCTCTTGTGGAGCAACCATTTTTCGCCAAGGTCTTGGTACAAATGTGGGGAGATCTAAATTACAACAGTTGTCTCCGTATGCAATAATATATAAACTTTCTGAAAAGAAAACAGTATATTTGTTGACATTGGAGTTCAAGATTTTAACATTCTCCCAAACAGGGGTGTAACCACCCTGTTTAACAGCTATAGTAAAGGCAGTATTAATAGTTTCTGTCCGGAGGGTGTACTTGTGTTCACCCAACCGGGTATTCAGAGTCCTAATTGTAGAACCTATATAAAATTTGTCAATAACACCCAAATCCTCATGGGCGAGCGGAATGCAGTATACACCATTTTTCATGAGTTTGGGTACTTTATCTCTGTCATTTCTCAGTAAAGTAAATACATTTTTAGGGCAAACTCCAAATGTCAAATTATGCCTATGGCATATCTTCTTGAGGGTGTTAACTATTGGAGGGAGATAATCCACCTTTCCAACGTATCTAGTGATTTTACTGTCCGTGGACAAGGTCGTGAATTTCAACCTGGTGAACCTTCTCAATAGACCGGGAAAGTAGTGCTCCGGGTAGCCGAAGATCCGTGCCAAAGTTGAGGCCTTAGAGAGTTCGTCCCATCTTGCTTTGTTGGAAGAAGAGTGTGTGAATGCGCGTTTGATTAGATATCGAAGTGATGATGCTTTTTGCTCAGGTGGGTGAGAAGAGTTAAACGGTATGATACACGGTATGAACATAGGTTTTCGGTACACGGAGTATTTAATCTGGTGAGTGTTGAGGTCCCTTGATAACAAAAAATCAAGAAAAGGTAGCGTACCCCCTGCTCAAGTTCTTTCGTAAATTTTATTGTGGGAAAAAGTGAAGATAAGCAGTCAATGAAAACATCTAGTTGGGGAAGTGAGTAGGGCCAAAAAAGTAGCATATCATCGACATACCTGATTATTAGTAATGGTTGAAGTGGAGAGTCCAGCAAAACCTTGTCCTCCAAGGATTGTAAAATAATCTCAGCCAGCACAGGGGAGAGTGGGGAGCCCATGGGCTCCCCAAGTATATAAGGGTTGACTTTGTTGGATCCCGTGGCGCATTGACCAGTAGATGGGGACGGGAGATCCCCGAAAGCGCTAGTCTGCTTTTAACCGCTTTTAATTTGTAAATAAATTGATTTTAATTTGCTTATTGAAGACGTGGTTTGCTTTTATTGCATGTATAGACAGCATATTTTGTACATATACCATTCCATGCGAAAATATTTCCTATTTTAGTCATATAGCTGCAAACTGATATTTAGTGTGGCTCTTATAGTTACATAACATTTGTAAACGCACAGGATATGGAGAGTCTGACCAAGACCTTTTGTGCGCTTCGTAAAATGCTTTTTATCAGTGAAGCACATCTAAGCTTCCTCACCAACTGTCGGTCTTTAAAGGTAATACCTAAATTCCTCAGAATACACACTCATCTGGTTTCCCAACGAGATACACGAGTAATTGTAAACGCTGAGCGGAGACGTTTGAGTGCAGAAATCAGAAGAAAACGAGCTTACAGTGATTTACTCAACTGCAAATCTTATGGTGCATACCTACATTTGGCTGATCTTACACATCACATCATTCTGGGTAAGAATTTGATGATATTTTTTTACTTCTTCGCAGAGTGAAATAAATGCCATTAATCAAAGACACATCAAAAAACTCTGTGACTTGGTGTCAAGAAGATCTCCCTGGCTTCAACACTCCGTTTCATTTCTTGCCTCCAAGGTTAAACTTCCTACACCCAAGACTTATTTGAACCTCAGCTCAGTTCAACTGACAGAGGGTCAACATGCAGCCTTAAATAGAGGTCTCAAGTTCAGTTTCCCCATATCGAAGTTTTCACCTATGCACTCTTTACCTCAGATTGAAAACATTATTAATGCCTTGCCAGAGGATGAACGTGATTTTTCATGCCATAACCTTGTAAAATCTATTTCTAAAATAACCACTTCACCTCAGAATTTAAGGTACGAAAGGGATCAGCTACTTCAGTTAGCTAAGAACCCAAACATCTCTATTGTTGGCGTGGATAAGACCCAACAGATCATCATTATGGATAAGGCTGACTACTTTGATAAGATGTCACAGGCTATAGAGCTAATCCCCCACCGAGTGCTCAAATCAGATCCAACCTCTGCCACTATAGCTGAACTGAGTAAACTTCGAAACCAAGGTTTCCTTCCTGCCTCTGTGTCATCAAAAATGAAACCACCTGTGGGACCTAGAGTGCCAGAAGTATTTGGTAAACTGAAACTACACAAACCAAATCAACCCCTCAGATTATTAGTCTCAGGGTATGCTAGTCCAACGAGACCCCTTGAGACTATGCTAGCATCTTACTTGAAACACCTTACAATCCATTCCACGGTGTCAATTAAGAGCTCTACTCAGGCTCTTGAGCGAATCAAGGAATTTGACCCTCCACAAAAACTGGCTTTATTATGGCATCTCTAGACGTTGTTTCACTATTCCCAAATGTACCACTTGATCTGGTGCATTCTATCATAGCGGAAAAACTACAAGAAGATAGTTCTATCTCTCCGCTGGAAACTGATGCCATTCTTTCAGCACTGAAATTAGTGGCCAGAAGATCGTATTTTAAATTTGATAATAGAATATACCAACAGAGAGAGGGTGCGCCCATGGGCTCCCCACTCTCTCCTGTGCTGGCTGAGATTCTTTTACAATCCTTGGAGGACAAGGTTTTGCTGGACTCTCCACTTCAACCATTACTAGTAATCGGGTATGTCGATGATATGCTACTTTTTTGACCCTACTCACTTCCCCAACTAGATGTTTTCATTGACTGCTTATCTTCACTTTTTCCCACAATAAAATTTACGAAAGAACTTGAGCAGGGGGAAGCTACCTTTTCTTGATTTTTTGTTATCAAGGGACCTCAACACTCACCAGATTAAATACTCCGTGTACCAAAAACCTACGCTCATACCATGTATCATACCGTTTAACTTTCTCACCCACCTGAGCAAAAAGCATCATCACTTCGATATCTAATCAAACGCGCATTCACACACTCTTCTTCCAACAAAGCAAGATGGGACGAACTCTCTAAGGCCTCAACTTTGGCACGGATCTTCGGCTACCCAGAGCACTACTTTCCCGGTCTATTGAGAAGGTTCACCAGGTTGAAATTCACGACCTTGTCCACGGACAATAAAATCACTAGATACGTTGGAAAGGTGGATTATCTCCCTCCAATAGTTAACACCCTCAAGAAGATATGCCATAGGCATAATTTGACATTTGGAGTTTGCACTAAAAATGTATTTACTTTACTGAGAAATGACAGAGATAAAGTACCCAAACTCATGAAAAATGGTGTATACTGCATTCCGCTCACCCATGAGGATTTGGGTGTTATTGACAAATTTTATATAGGTTCTACAATTAGGACTCTGAATACCCGGTTGGGTGAACACAAGTACACCCTCCGGACAGAAACTATTAATACTGCCTTTACTATAGCTGTTAAACAGGGTGGTTACACTCCTGTTTGGGAGAATGTTAAAATCTTGAACTCCAATGTCAACAAATATACTGTTTTCTTTTCAGAAAGTTTATATATTATTGCATACGGAGACAACTGTTGTAATTTAGATCTCCCCACATTTGTACCAAGACCTTGGCGAAAAATGGTTGCTCCACAAGAGACTTTGACACATGAGGAATTTTAAAACATCGGAATAGTACATTTTTGTAAATATTTTGTATTCTTATATTTATGTTATATTGATTTTGGAATTGAAATTTTACAATTTGTGCTTATACTGTGACATCATGGTCTGTTGGTGACGTGGTGCATGATGGGTCGTGTTATCAAGTATATAAGGGTTGACTCTGTTGGATCCCGTGGCGCGTTGACCAGTAGATGGGGACGGGAGATCCCCGAAAGCGCTAGTCTGCTTTTAACCGCTTTTAATTTGTAAATAAATTGATTTTAATTTGCTTATTGAAGACGTGGTTTGCTTTTATTGCATGTATAGACATCATATTTTGTACATATGTGCTAGGAAACTTCATATTTACTCTGTCAGATTTGCAGTGCTGATCTGATGCTAGTGTTCTTCAATGTGCCTTGCAACAGCAGACTTGTGGGAAAAGGTTAATGTGTTTCTCTGAAAACAGCTGGTAGCGGGAAGTTAGAATGAACAGCTGGTAGCAGGAAGTTAGAATGAATGGTTTCTCTGAAAACAGCTGGTAGCGGGAAGTTAGAATGAATGGTAACGGTTGCTGTTTGTTATCCCAGATGCATGAAAATTTCTTGCTACACAGAATTTTCAAAAAAATTATGACATAGGAAATGAATTTTTTTCCCAGGAATGTGTGTATTAATGCAACCAAAGGGTTAGATGGGCTTAGGAACACATGTTGTACCAAGTGGAAACAGTGTGGAACAGAAGACCAAGTGCACTACTGAAACTACTCAGTATGAGAAGCAAGAACAAAGCGAACCAACTTTTCCAGAAAAACAATACAATAAGTCATGATTTCTGGCAGTCTGACTTCCTGTTTTGTAGCCATCAAGCATACATATTAATGAAAATAATCTGTTTAAAGATAACGTGCATCATTTGTACAGCAAATGGATGATGTGCAGTGATCATAAACTGACACCCGGTGGAAAAGTAAAGCGTCCATCTGTATATGTAGGTGATTAAAGAGTTGGGACCTTTTACTCTATGAAACAGGCATGAAAAGTTAAAATAAAGGACAAATTTCAAATAAATTGATGGCTCTGAAGATTATTCACTGTGACTGAGTGATGAAGTGGGCACATTTGATTTTAGTGGTGTTGAGGAATATGCACGAAATCCTGGCGCATTAGTGAAGCATCTACAGACATGGAAGATTAAATTTGCACATTGTAAAACTGTGTTTGCTTTTTTATAAGTGTAATATTTACACTGTAAACAATGCCCGTACAAATCAATTAACTAATTTTTTTTTCACTTTTCAGACTGGAAACTTGTGCTCCAAACTATCAACAGTAAAGTAATGATTGTTGATCATTATACATTACTTTGTTTTTCACTGTTATGGCATTTTTGTTTTCTCCAGCACTTGATATTTGTGTTTAGAATGAATGAATAAAAATTTCCTGTTGTCAAAACACACTTTCTGAAATAGTGTTTCTTTTTCTTCTGTTTTACTCTTCTTCTTTACAGTTATATTTAAGCATCACAAAAGAACAAGTCTATAATAGGATAGACTAATAGTAACTGAAATGCAAGCATTGATAGCAAACAGGCAATAAAAGTGTGGTAGGCAGGTGGTGCACAGCCCATGTGGCCATAATTAACAAGTGTAGCTATGCTCTGAAGCATACATAACAAGCACAATGGTTTTCTGATGGTTATTTTTTGGAGGAAAATGTATCCTGTACATGAGAATATATTGTACACATAATATATTGAGTAAGTACCGGACACAGTTTTAATTTTTTTTTTTTTAAATAATTCATTTGTTTTAATTTCTCCTCTTAATTTAGTTTTCACACAATTGTCACACACCACTTTTTCACACAAAAAATTAGTCATAAATCTGTGAAGATTATGCAAGGAATTAGGTTACATATCACTATTTATATGAAATTTGCATAAAGAAGTGTCATTAGAAAATAGATGTTGGCATTCCATTAAATATTGCTTGTGTGTATTCAATGAATTAGTAATCTAGATCTCAGCTTTTGGTAAATAGCAACACAGTCTGGTGTCAGTGCATAACAATCAAAAGTTTACTAAGCATTTTGGCCTTTTGTGTTGCAGTAAAATAGTAGAAACTAGTTCAGAGTAGATGGATTTAAAGTAGTTCAGAAAAGGGGCAGCCTTAGGATAATAACAAAGGGACTGTATTTACTATGTAGGCATTACCTGTGTTCATCTGCTCATATATGAGTGTTCAAAATACTTCGCAACTGTATGATCATAATGAAAGTTCTGTGGTCAAAACCAATTCTGTCACTGATGGAATCATACTGGAATTGTGTAGTGCATAAAGTATAAACATGATGAAAGCACATGAAGGGTGGTGGCAAAATGCCTCTTTGAGTTAATCTGTCTGAATTTAATATACCCAACTAGAAGTGCTATTGTCATGACTTCTTAGCCCTACTGAATGATTTCACTGCCTTTCAGATCACAATCCAGCATTAGATTGTAACTGGAAGCAAGTCCTGCACTCTGACCACATTAATACAAGCATATGCCAATAAGTAGTACAAATTCATTCTAAACAATTTCACTTCTCCTCCTTCAGGACTGAAATCACTTTATCTACAAATGCCTGCAGTAGACTTAATTAGTTTTACAGTGGTTTGTTCAAGAATCAGAATTTCAATACTGAACATAAAATTTAGCATGACGTTCTCAAAGTTCAGAAACACAGCCATAAACTCCCCAGACTGTATCACTCATAAACATATCGAGATCCAGAATATGATTACAATGGGTTTTGGAAAATCATTTTCCAGAGTGGCACTGAATCAGTGGGGCCTGTCAGTGATGTTCATAAAGGCAAAAGTATTCCCAAACTGGAGAAAATATCCTATTTCTCCACTTCTATTAATGTTTTTCATACAGCTAATATGAGATCAAAGATTTTTAATTTTATTAACTGATTAACTATTTCTGGTTATCTGATCCAGAAAGTGTTACAAACTCCCTCACAGAAAGGAAGGCAGAACAAGAAATGTAACATTCAATACACTGCATTACTTGGAACTGAGAGTAACTTTCTGAGACTTGGAATAATGGGAATGATTTTCAGTATCATGCTTTTCTGTTCATGTTACCAGAAAGGTACAGACAAACTGTTTGGCTGGACATTAAAGTATGACTACAGCATTATCTTAATCAAAACTGCACCATCACTTTTTCTGCCATATCACATGGAAATTATACTGTAATGTACACTGCAGGAAGCTGATACTTTTCAGTTTGTCTACAAGGTCCATTTGGATCTCTCCCACTTAATTACACTTTGTGCCTTCCAAAGTCTTTTTGTTGTGTGCCTCACCATTAGGGGCATTACACACCCCAAAAAAATGGGGCAGGCACTCATAAAAAATAAAATTCTTGTTATACATCAATACAATTTTTCCTTTAATTTTTTTTATTGGATTTATACATTATATAATTATTGTCAATAGGTATTTGATCGATGTTATTTTAATGTAAATTCATGTCCAAAATTAAAAGAATATATTAGCAGGTCACTGCGTGGTTAAAAACCTTTGATCTTCTTTGGGTAAACAGTGAAATAACAGATAAAAATTATTACATCTCAAGCTGAAGTAACATTTCAGGTTATCACAAGCAACAAAGAATTTTGAGCATGTTGGAATGTTTGTTTGTTTTATGCTATTTTGCCATGAATCAGTATTTTACGTTGGTCAATTAAGTATATGTAGTGCTATCTAAGTTGTAAAGCATGTGAAATTTGATATCAAATTAACGTCGTCTCAGGAAAATAAACAGAACAATTGGAGACATAACAAATTCCATTAATAAAATTTTAGGGAGACGTTATATAGGCAAAATTTAAAACAAATTTAAAACATCCTCAAAACCCATCCTAGGAAAAAGTAGTAGTTATTTAATAAATAAAAAAAAAAAAAGCAATCGCACAAAGATTAATCGATATACAATTATGATGCCAAAAATTAAAAGACTGATATTTAATTTTATTAGCAGCAAGTTATTTTAGATTTTTAAACATGCTTTACAGTATGGATTTGTTTTTTTTACCTTCTTCCTTGTTTTTTTCTACTTTTGTCGGTCATGTAAGTACAGAAACAATCCACAACTTTCTTTAAATCTAGGTGATTGGTTCGCTCAGCCTCTATGGTTAGCAGCATTAAGTTTTCTAAATGTTAATGTCGCTTATGACAAAGGTAATGATCTCTCAATCCCGAGAGATCATCACCTTTGTCCATAAGCGATTTTTCACACATTTCAAAGATGAAAATGAAAACTCGTTTGAATGCAATGTAGCAGGCAATGCTAACACAAGATTGTACAGTCTGGAAATTTCTTGGCACAACGTGTTAGTCTCGTTTAATCATCCATGAATAAATTTCTTGAATACCTTGGGCTTTATGCTGCTCACCCTCTTTCCCAAGTAACTGAACTAATATTTTATACTGTTCAATGATGATTTTTCACACATTCAGTCTCAACATCTCCTTTGTAGAAACCCGCCAGTGTTGAAAGTTGCCACCATTTTGATGCTAGGATTTTGTAAGCAGCTTGTGCTTTTTAACAAAGGTAACATTCTCTCAGGATTGAAGAGGTCGATTAAAGCGCTCATCATGAGGTTGAGTATTTGCACAGTAAAATTCAAAACATAATTTTTGCTTTCCAGTATACAGGGTGCCCAGTAAAGTCCTTTCTCATCCCCGTAACTTTCGAACGCCGACAGCTATAGCCATAAACGGTGTCTAGGTATAGTAAAGTGGCTATGCGCTATTCGATGATATCGCGTACAGTGTCTCCTAGCGGCAAAGTCAGGAGTTAGCGTGCCGATCTCGGAAACTATACGAGATACGAGAAAATAGTCAATTACAAAGTTGCAGAGCAGCATCGATTTAGCACGAAAAGACACCTTGCGCACATGAATGCTAAGAATAGAACGTGCACAATGCTTGTTTGTCCGCGATGTTGAACACTGTTACGTCACGAAAACGCGTCAGAAAGGAGATAATATTGCCTTCCTCAAAGCACTAGCCCGACTCGTGGCCCAGTGGTAGCGCACGCTCTTCGCATGCGATAGGACCTTGGTTCGATCCTCGTCGGGTCCATGCTATAACCACTGTCTGTAAGAAACGAGTGGACTCTGTGGCGATCGTAACAATTCGTCTCGCATCAACTAACCAACTCAACTCAACCCACGATTGGTATGCGAGTTGCATGCAATTTCTGTGATATACAAATAAGTATGGAACGTAATACCTTTTCGGCAGGTATAAAAGAAAGTTCCCGAGGTGTATGTCAAATCTCGTGGTCATGGAGAAATATTCCAATGATCAGTATTGCGAGATGTTACTCCTATACGGTGAATGTGGTCGCAATGCAAGAAAGGCAGAACAGCTATATCTTGAACGTTTTCCTGCAGGACCGCATCCATCATGGAAGACCATCCCCAATGCTGTTAATAGGTTAAAGGAGACGGGCTGCGTGACCAACCGACCTCGATCCGGCAGACCAGCTGCTGTAGGCCGTCAAGTGCAACCAGAGGATGTCTTAGTGTACATCCTGAGAGCAGCACAAGAGAGGTTAGTGCCGAGTGTAGCCCCTCAAAAAGCCGCGTATGGCAAATCCTTTGGCGATCAGGTGCTCATCCGTTCCGTCCAACACTGTTGCAGGCACTACGGCCAGGGGATGCTGAGCGACGTTACGACTGGTGTAACTTCATCATGAACAAATTAGAGATCCAGCCGTCATTCCTTGCCGACATTATTTGGACTGATGAGGTGTGTTTTAGGCGTAATGGCGTCTACAATAGGCAGAACACCCATTACTGGGCGCTGAAAAATCCTGCACATGGTCTACCAGTTCCTCATCAGGTGCGGTGCGCCATTTTCAAGGATAGCCTCATCAGACCTGTGTTTTATGAGGGTACGTTAACGGGAGTCCAATACTTGGAGCTTCTACAGTACGTATTCCCCAATCTTTTGGACAACCTGCCGTTGCCTTAACTGCGGAATGCTTGGTTCCAACATGACGGTGCCCCTCCGCACCAGCCAGGAAATGTAAGAAGGTACCTGTTTGAGACATTCGAGCAACAAATCATCGGCTATGGTGGTTGCGTAGAGTGGCCTGCACGCTCACCGGACCTCACCCCATTGGACTTCTTCCTGTGGGGCTACCTCAAAGAGCAGGAATATCAGACCCCTCCGACAACATTGCAGGACCTTTGACGCCGTATAACTGATGCTTGTTCCAGCGTGTCACCTGACATGCTGCAAAATGTGCAGCGTGAGATTCAATCTGGAGTCCAAATGTGTATTGTGGCTGACGTAGAGCACATTGAGCATCGACGATAAATGTGCCTAGTGACAACTAATTGCTCCTTTCTGACACGTTTCGTGACGTAAGTGTTGGACATCGCGAACAAACAAACGAGCGTTGTACACATTCTATTCTTAGCATTCAGGTGTGCAAGGTGTCTTTTCGTTCTAAATCGATGCTGCTCTACAAATTTGTAATTGACTATTTTCCCGTATCTCGTATAGTTTTCGAGGTCGGCGTGCTAACTCCTGACTTTGCCGCTAGGAGGCGCTCTAAGCGTTCTCATCAAATAGCGCATAGCCACTTTACTATACCTAGGCACCGTTTTTATGGCTATAGCTGTCGGCGTTCAAAAGTTACGGGGCTGAGAAAGGACTTTACTGGGCACCCTGTATATGACTTCTGTGGTAGAACTTGTATCTATTCTTCTTGAAATTTTACATGGGCATTTTACTGGGTACTGAAGATCTATTTTATTAGCCAATGATTTTTTTTTTCAACCAAACCCGTCCAAAACACTTCCTTGGAATGTTCTTTGATTTTGTCTATAAGACTTTCAGCAGATGCTGCCACAGTACACACACTCATTTGTTTTGTCTCCTAGATATTTAGATACTATATGTGCATTCATTAGCTGTTCCATAACATACAATAGGATACAAAATTGGAAGTCCATAGCTTTTAACAAGCACATGGCAAAATTTGTTCCCATCAGAGTAGGAAATTAGAAAAATTTGACACGTGCAAAATCACGCCTGTAGCTAAAATTTTAGGCACAAATCATACTGTACCATGAGCAGAATCTGTTTTTCGATTGAAAAACATAACAGATATGCTCACATGCATTAAAAAGAAATTGTGAATAAAATAATTAAATATTGGGTATTTGGGGAATCCTCTTATGTTTGAAATTTGACCTATGTGAATCAAAAATTTTATGCATGGGTAGATTTTTGTAGATTTTAAACCAGATTTAATCTACTCACTACCATTTTTGTAATTTTTGTAGATTTTTAAACCAGATTTTATCAAAACTCACTACCAGTAAAATTTTCTTTATTTCCTCCATCGGATGTATAATAAATATCATTAACACCTAAACTAAACTGAAATTTGTTGTATTTTCATAATTTGGGGATTGAGGTACACCTTATCAGGGCTTGAAAAATATCATGCCCGAGCTGCCTGGAGCATGTTAATTATTGGCCTGGGCAGGCAAATAAAAATTATAGTTGCCCAGACCGGGCAACTAAATTTAAAAACACAAAAATTTATAATAGAATTTTCTTCTACCAGAAAAAGATAGTTGTCGCATGTTGTGTTTCATTTTACTGCTGATCACCGGAAGTTGTACTATTGTTATGGAGTGCCAAGGGCAGAAGAATATAATTTCTTTAATTATTAGGTGTGCAACTTAATTCTCAGCCACAGGCACGGCACATTGACAGCAAATTATAATTATATATAATCAGGGAAATAATCCCCGTTGTGTTGGATACATCTGAGCCATCAGTCAGGGAGCTGCCAAATGCCACTGCAGAAAAACGTGGGCTGTTTCGAGTTGATAAAGTCATCGATACTTGTGTGGACCTCCTCGACAAAAGTGTAGTACACATCACTCAGGTGATGTTGCAGGGAGCGAAAGAGGTGATAATCCGACGTGGCGAAGTCTGGAGAATACGCAGGGTGGGACAAAATCTCCCATCCCAGGTCGGTGATCGTGTTTAAAGTCGTTTTCGTGGTGCGAGGGCACGCGTTATGCTGAAGCAACAGGACCGACCTTCTGCCCTTGCCGGTGTATGGCCTTTTTGCCTTCAGTGCGTCACTCACACGAATCAGTTGCTGACAATAACTCTCGCCATTGACCGTTCATCAGGATTGAGCAACTCATAGTGTACGACACTGCGCTGATCCCACCATATGCACAGCAACAACTTCCTGGCATGGATATTCGGTTGGGCTGTACTGGTGGTAGGCTGACCTGGATAAACCCACGATTTGCGCCGCTTATGATTATCATAGAGGATCCACTTCGCATCACAGGTCAAAATCTTATGGAGGAAATCCTTCTTGAATCTGGAGAGCAAGGACACAGAAACATCATAGCACCTTGACTTGTTCACAACTGTGAGTTGATGGGGCACCCAACGGCCCTCCTTGTGAATCCATCTGAGCTTGTGCAGGCACTTTGCAATGGCTTGCCGTGTTACTCCGAGTTCCTGGGCGAGCTCTGACTATGTGCGACAGGGATCCGTGTCCAACAGTTGTTCTAGTTCCTCATCGTTAACTTCCTGTAGCTGTCCCAGATGTTCTGCATCACGGAGATCGAAATTTCCGTACTGGAACCACTTCTTACACGTACTGTAGGACACAGCAGCCACACCCAAAGCAGCACAGATCATTTGCTGGGCTTCTGCAGAACTTTTTTCAGCTGAAACGCGAACAGGAGGCAGTGCCTCAAATGACATTGCTCACCATTAACTTTCGTCCCTTCTGTCACTACAGCTGTAAGCGGTTACAGTTGCCTGTTGGATGGCGCTGCAATCAGCTATTATCGCACACAGCTATTTGCATTTACCAACGTTCTATGATCATTTGCGGTTAGGGGCCGAGAATTAAGTTGCACGCCTAATATATTATGCTGTAGGTTTAGAAATTGGAACCATATGTAGTTTTGCTCCAAACGTTGTATGTAGTCAGTGATGGAATGCATGCTTTTGATGAAACTAGCCTCCAGCGTTTAGTGACATAGGGCAAAAACTTTAATGAAAGGAATATGGCAGAATCACTAAATTCCTCAAATACCAATTTCATTATCATACCATTTCATACCAATTTCAGCATCGTCACCTTAGAACTTCAGACACATGCTTTTGTGCATTGAACATTTTGAACACAGACCCTTAAAATGGAAATATAAAACATATAAAAACAGTTCGCATTTAATAACTTAAAAAAAATGAGGGTTCTGATTTGTTATCTTAAAAGATAAATTTTCCTCTGGGCATCCAGCTTTTACTACTTGGGCAGGTAAATACTTTCTACACATGCCCAACTGGGCATGTAACTTCAAATATTTTTCACGCCTGCATATTCAGCTTCTTCTACTTAAAATAAACTGTATGCATGAATTCACATATTTCTCAAATTTCACAGATTTGTCGGTTTAAAAAAAATGAAGGAAGGAAAAATCTTAGCCATTTACTGAGTTTTCATTAGCTACACTACTACATGAGTCAGAAGTTAACATGCTTAGTCCATATGTCAAAAATTACAACTAAGCTATAGTTACCAAAAGTTAAATGTTTTCCAGACACCTTTCAGTGCATATGTGGTGCAAATCAAAGATTCATTAGCCTTCCTATGGTCTTTGGGGTCTTATAAGCTCCAGCAGATCTTTGATGACCATAATTACGACTACGGAAAAAATCTTCACTCCGTCTTCTGTTTTCAACAGTTTCGAAAGAACAGAATTCCGTTTCCATCCAGAACCCCCCCCCACACACACACACACTCACACCAGTCCTCCGCAACATTACATTCTCTTAAGTTTTGCATCACTCTTGAGAACAACGCAAATGATGACAACAAAGGCAAAATTCCCCGAATCTGCGGGAGAAACTCATGCCAAAGATCACAGAGGAATTTTCGCTCCATCGAACTTACATTTTTGGAAATTGTTGCCTATAGTTTCAATCTGCAGTACAAACATTTATGCAATAAAATGATATTTAGCAACAATACTGGACAGAGGCAAGTTCGTGAGAAAAATAAATTATGATCATAAGGAAAATGTTCACTCCTTTTAACTTCTGATTTTGGAAGTTTTGAAAAATGAAATACCATTCCCAGACAGAAAACGAACTAATTCCCCCAAAATAAAAATTCTCTTCAGTTTTGCATCCCAAATGATGACGAAAAAAGTGTAATTCTGCGAATTCAAGGAAGAATTTCGTGCCTAATTTATAATAGTTGGCAATATGCAAAACGAACTGCTCGTGCCGCTATGTATGGAAGCTGATTCATATTTCCATAAACTGATTACATTCACGACATGAACGATGTATTCGACTGCAATTTTTAGAACTCTGTGAAGGGTCCATTTCTAACGCACTTAATTTTATGAAGGAAACGTTTTTAAAGCTTGAATTTGTGAGTCGTCAAAAACGGACCCAGATTTTATATATACAGTATATGTTCCTACACTGAAGACAGTTGTGTAGTGGGGTGGGAAAAAGTTCAGGTAAACCCTATAACAACATAATTTGTTTTCTTTTTAAGATGGGAATGTCTTATAATTCTTTTCCAATAAAAAATGCAACAGAAAAATTCCAGTTAGTGGAATTAAGATCCCATGTGTTTTCAAAGGTAGAGTTAAGTCTCTAAATCTATTCTCACTTGGCAGTCCCTTGAAACTCCTTTTTCTGCTGTTAAGAATGTTGAAATGTTGAAGTGGGAATATTGCACTGGGGAAATTATTGTAATTGGGAATTTAATTGATCTAGTAGTTATTAAGTAGTCTAGTTGTGAGTCTCAGTGAATTTAGTCCAATTAACAGTGTCCCTTAATTAGGCTGGAAGCAGTGGAGATTATTTTCCTCTTTGGAGCTTTAGGCCCATTACACACAGACAGAAAAACTCCATTGAAGCAATAAATCTCCAGACTGTTCTACTGCTCATTTTCAGGCGGACTATAGAACTGTCAAACGGCCCTTATCCAAATATCTTGAGAGCTAAGACTCCGAGAAAAAAATCACTTTAACTATTGCACTCTAAATTAGTTTCTGCTTCCAAAGCCATCTTAATCGATAATATGGGGCTGATTTTAGTTTTTGCACCCCAAAACGGCCCCAACATTTCAGCAGGAAGACGCTTTGACGTCTGTAAGTTCTGTTTTACATGTTCTATAAAGTGGATACAGTGCAGTGGTGCATTAACTTATTCAATTAAAATATAAATCGGTTAAAAGTCCTAAAAATGTTACTCACGGAAGTGCGTGTTCAATCTGATGTCAGTAGTTATTGAGAGTTTCTTTATCCAAAGTTGTATCTTGCTTCAATATGGTCAGTTGTTAGGGTTAGCTCGAGAGCCATTTTGTCAAAAGTTGTACCCGACTTCGATTATGTCCAGTTGTTAGGGTTAACTCAGTTCTGGCTATGTCGACATCATATTGAATGGGTAAAGGTTTCCAGATTATAATTAAAGGTTCTCGAGTTAAGAGTTACTATTTACATACCACTTGAAGTTCCATGTCGTACTTAGCCATTATTAGGGCTATCTCGTCAATGCTGCACTCTCGTAGAATTTCCGAAGAAATCTTCAAGTTAGGTCAGGTTCATAAAAAATTTAAAAAGCTTTGAAAAAATCCAGTTAAAATCATTATATACACCACCCCATACCGTCCACAGTCTCAATCGCCGGATGCGCGTTTCACCTAGGCTCTACCCTGGCGTTTTCAACGGAGACTTCACACCCTCTGTCGAAGTCTGCTATCTGAAAGTCTCGTGTCCACAGTGCCCATGTTCCTCATGTAACCCATCGCCAATGCCATCTAGTGTCAAGTCGCATCAACTTTATCTTCATCTATGCCATTCTCACCCTTCCTTTTTCTCTTCCTCTCTCTCCTCTCCCTATTCAATTTCTTCTCAGTTTCAATCAGGTTCCTCCAAGCATACAAAAGGCCGTATGGACTGTTATTATTGCAGTTAAATGGTTTGGTCTTATTTATTAATACTGCTTCTGCTACTTGTATTGTTCTCATATTATTCTGCTGGTTTAATATTGCAATTCCTTCCCAATAACCCTATAACCCTATTTGATTATCCAAACAGAAATCAATAAGTGCTGTTTTATTCTCTCTTCTGCTCCAGTTCTTCATGTGTTCAGTCAATCTGGTTTTAATATTTCTTTTTGTACTGCCTATATATTGGTTGACAATTTTATTTTGATTATTTATTATTGGTATAGAGTAGACACCCGCTTTTTGTAAGATTGGGGTCTTTCTGTGATAGTTACAAGAGATTTCGTTATATCTCTCGTTCGTACACCAAAATCTAGGTCAAATTTTTTACACGTTTTCTTCATAATAGTTGTGATCTCTTCCTGTTGAGTCTGTGTACTCCTTTGTTGTTTATTTCTAGAGATGCATCTATTAATATGGTTATTTATTTTCTTCACGTCATATCCGAAGTTTATTGTCGTGTTCTTTATCCAATTTAATTCATTTTTTAGTAGTTGGGCATTAGATGTATGAGTAAACGCTCTATTAATATATGATCGGAAAGCTGCAAATTTGTAAGATGCTGGGTGGTAAGAGTTCTCAGGAATGATATTAATGATGTTGTCAGGTTTTCTGTATACTTGGAATTCGATGTTATTTTGTTTATGAGATAGTAATATGTCTAAGTATGGTAAGACTCCATCCTTTTCACGCTCCACGGTAACATTAATTGTTTCGTAATAGTTACTCTCATTGAGACTGAAAACAGATATACCACAATCGTCAATGTTTTGCAGGTGCATGGATGACATCCTTATGGTATGGCAGCATGATGATAACCAGCAACAAATGTGCATTGATGAATATACTAACTATTACAAAACAATTAATGTTACCGTGGAGCGTGAAAAGGATGGATGGAGTCTTACCATACTTAGACATATTACTATCTCATAAACAAAATAACATCGAATTCCAAGTATACAGAAAACCTGACATTATCATTAATATCATTCCTTAGAACTCTTACCACCCAGCATCTTACAAATTTGCAGCTTTCCGATCATATATTAATATAGCGTTTACTCATATATCTAATGCCCAACTACTAAAAAATGAATTAAATTGGATAAAGAACACGGCAATAAACTTCGGATATGACGTGGAGAAAATAAATAACCGTATTAATAGATGCATCTCTAGAAATAAACAACAAAGGAGTACACAGACTCAACAGGAAATAAAATTTTGTGGATCATTATCATATATACAGGAGAGCACAACTATTTTGAAGAAAACATTAAAAACAAATTTGACCTAGATTTTGGTGTACGAACAAGAGATATAACGAAATCTCTTGTAACTATCACAGAAAGACCCCAATCTTACAAAAAGCGGGTGTCTACTCTATACCAATAATAAATAATCAAAATAAAATTGTCAACCAATATATAGGCAGTATAAAAAGAAATATTAAAACCAGATTGACTGAACACATGAAGAACTGGAGCAGAAGAGAGAATAAAACAGCACTTATTGATTTCTGTTTGGATAATCAATGTGTACCCTATTGGGAAGGAATTGCAATATTAAACCAGCAGAATAATATGAGAACAATACAAGTAGCAGAAGCAGTATTAATAAATGAGACCAAACCATTTAACTGCAATAATAACAGTCCATACGACCTTTCGTATGCTTGGAGGAACTTGATTGAAACTGAGAAGAAATTGAATAGGGAGAGGAGAGAGAGGAAGAGAAAAAGGAAGGGTGAGGGTGAGAATGGCATAGATGAAGATATAGTTGATGCGACTTGACACTAGATGGCATTGACAATGAGGAACATGCACACTGTGGACACCAGACTTTCAGATAGCAGACTTCAACAGAGGGTGTGAAGTCTCCGTTGAAAACGCCAGGGTAGAGCCTAGGTGAAAAGCGCGTCCGGCGATTGAGACTGTGGACGGTATGGGGTGGTGTATATAATGATTTTAACTGGAATTTTTAAAGCTTTTTAAATTTTTTATGAACCTGACCTAACTTGAAGATTTCTTCGGAAATTCTACGAGAGTGCAGCATTGACGAGATAGCCCTAATGGCTAAGTACGACGTGGAACTTCAAGTGGTATGTAAATAGTAACTCTTAACTCAAGGATCTTTAATTATAATCTGGAAACCTTTACCCATTCAATATGATGTTGACACAGCCAGAACTGAGTTAACCTTAACAACTGGACATAATCAAAGTAGGGTACAACTTTTGACAAAATGGCTCTCGAGCTAACCCTAACAACTGACCATATTGAAGCAAGATACAACTTTGGACAAAGAAACTCTCAATAACTACTGACGTCAGATTGAACACGCACTTCCGTGAGTAACATTTTTAGGACTTTTAACCGATTTATATTTTAATTGAATTAGTTAATGCACCACCGCACTGTATCCACTTTATAGAATGTGTAAAACAGAACTTACAGATGACAAAGCGTCTTCCTGAAGAACCTTGTGGTCACGTAATGGTATGTGAACTTTATGATAGAATCACATGAGATATAACCAACATTTCAGGGTTTTCTTATCAAAATGGTGAAATCTTGTTCCTTGAATGCCAAAACGTGTAAATCTAGAAGTCTGATTTCAACAGATCACTATACTTTCTTATACTATAAATATAAGGAAGTAAAAAGGGAAGAGGCAAAATCAGGGAGTGGGAGTAAGAAGGGAAAGGTATTGAAGACGAAAAACAACCGCATGTTCCTGTACTTTTTCAATTAGCATTACACCACTGACTAAAGAGCAAGGCTGCCTCACATTTTCATCCCTCCCTCCTCTGCTTCATTCTGGAAAACCCAGAGCGAGAGTGTGTTACCCCTCCCATCTGGACAGGCACACAAACAAACCACCCATCCTTCATGCCCATTTGACTTATCATTGAGTGCCCCCTCGCCACACCCAACCAGTACCCAACTTTTGTGATATCGCAGTGCTGGTATTTGCCCGCAGTTATTTAAGTTTTATTACGTAGTTTTTTTCATAACTACACCAGGGAAAACATAATTTAAAAATAATTTCTAAGAAAAAAACAACAACTTAAACTCGTGCAGTCGCAAATTTGCGCCCGTGCTCAAAATACTTGTCGCAGAACGAAAAATTACGTTCACATTTTGCGCCTGCTAATTTTCCACCCTGGTTCCAATGTTTCTTTTACACAAGGAAGCATTTTTAGCAACACACAACAGTTATCCACTCTACTAGACCATCGGGTAGTGCTCAAAGATCCTAAACTAAAAGTGTGCTTACCTTTATTAGTATCTTGACTTCTCTCATTTTCATCATATGTATCCATTTTTTCTTGAACTGCTTCAGAAAGCCCGTGTTGCTTGGTTGACCCTTTAATAAAGGCTGACCAACAACGCCTAAGAAATTACGAGTGTAAGTATTCTGAGGTACTGTGTCAACGATGACCAAGTTTATATGATGAGCAAAACAATGTACGTAATATGCTTTGTTGTCCATCTGTATATTGTCCAGACATAGAAGAACATCCAGTGTAGCTTTGACCACGAATAAGCATTGCATTCAGCCGATTTTTTCCCTAGAACGGGCATAAATAATTTATGATAGATTCTCCATCACAAGTTTCTGCTTCACACATTGCAACCAGAGATTCAGAAACACTTCTGTCATGTTGAACATATCTGACAATACACGGTTGTATCAGAATAATATGACCACCCCCGGAATCACAGTGTACCCACCCAGGCGTGTCACAGAGTGCATGTGATAAAGTTGACCACACGAACATAGAAGCGGCCAGCCAGGACAGATGAGCCATAGTGCGTAACGTGAGTACAATGGCAGAGGTAGTGATAGGTGTTCAAAATGGAGTGATCATCGGTTACCGCGCCAAGGGTGGAAGCACCTCAGAAACAGGAGATTTTGTGGGCTGTTCACGAGGTGCTGTAGTAAGGGTGTACCAAGAATGGACTGCTGGCACACTGAATACCTCCCAACATCATAACTGTGGAGCCCCAAAGGCCATTGACCCCAGAGGAGAACATCGTGTCCGTTGACTGGTAAAGGGCAAGTGGCACGCAACAGTGCAGCAATTGACCACACAAATGAATGCTGAGGCACCCAGGCATGTGTCCTTGATAACAGTAGAACAAACCCTGTTACGCATTGGTCTCCAGAGTCGACACTGCGTCAAGGCGCCCAGATGTTAACCCAGGTCCATCCTGGTTAACATGGGTGCCTTGATGATCCAATCCAGTAACGATGCCTGCAGTTTGCATGGGACTACCATCATTGGACAGTAAAAGTGTAGAAATAGGTTGCCTTCTCTGATGAATTGAGGTTTCTACTCCACAGAAGTGACGGGCGGTGGCGGATACAGTGTTAGACACACGATAACCAACACCTGGACATGCTTGTCGGTCCAGGCCGGCGGTGGCAGTGTGCATATCTGGTGAATGTTTTCCTGGTATAACCTGGGACCGCTGATATTACTGGATGGGTCCCTGAATGCCAATGGCTACCTGTCCGTCCTCGCTGACCACATGCATTCCTTCATGTTGGACATTTACCCTGGTGGTGATGGTGTCTACCAACAGGGCAATGCGCTGTGCCACGTCGCTAAAGGGCTGTGTGACTGGTTCCAGGAACACGACAGCGATGTCTCCGTTCTCCCTTGGCTGGCGAAATCGCCCGACCTCAATCCATAGAGCACTTGTGGGACTATTTGGATCAACAGGTTTGACGTGCCAACCCACAACCGCGTCATCTTCGGGACCTCAGTGCGTCCATTCCACGCTGTTTTGCCGCCGTCATCCAGGACAAGGGAGGTTACTTCCATTATTTGGTAGGTGGTCATATTTTTCTGATACAACTGTGTAGATAGCTGATCTGTTTTGCTCTCATCAGGCATTGTATCCATGCATACTGCAAAATTTTTAGCATTTTCTATAACTTTTTCACTGATCACAGATGCAGCAGCAGATAAAACTTCATTCTGAGAGAATGTTGATAAATAGTTTGGGCAGCCTCTAGGATTTTTCTCGCTTTTACAAGATGTTTTCTTAAAATGGAATCGTATCTTTCAATTAACTGAATTTCTTGGAAAACATCTCTGTTGCTTGTATCAATAGATTCATTGTGGCCTCTAAACGGCCATAAACAAAGTCATATCAGCTGCTTGTAGGGTGGTCAAGCTATAATCTTTACCACTTAAAACATGATATTTAATGGCAACGCAGTTCTGTCAATGGTCAACCCAACCACAGACTGTCGCCCTTAAAATCAGTTCAGGAAAAATAAAAAACAAACAAACAGAGGTTATTGCTCATCGGTGTATTTCCTGTGGAGTGAGCAAGAATACGAAGAATACAGTAAACATTGCATATGAAGCATGAGTTACACTTTCACTTTGTACCCCTTTCCTTTAATTAGAGACAAAGGTGGCGAGTCTGTTTTCATATGTTGGGGGTCGTGAGGTGAAACGGGACAACTGCCTCCTGAACCCTCATTGGCCCTTCCACTCCGCCGCCACATGATCACATCCTTGGACACTATCACGTTGTACCAATAGGATGAGCACACAAAAAACCTCTTTTTATCAATAAACAACGATGAATAGGCAAATAACCAACTGCAGTCTGTACTCTGCAAAGCCAAGTCAAGATCAGATGTTTGTCATTTCTTGTCAATGAAACAGGATTGGGATAAATATTTGTATTGCTTTTGTTTCTTCAGGAAGACACTGTAATTTAGGTAATACATAAGGACTTTTTCATAGATCAAGTGCATCGAATTGCGCAGTTTTCTCAATTTACCAGATGTTTAGAGAAAAAGAACCCACCTAAAATTCAGTCATAGCACTTCCTGCTTTGTACTACCCTACCTTGGTGGTGTAGTCCTGAAAAAGAAGCGGCCTGGCACTCCAAAGACTGGCCCAGGCGTTATCGACTCCAGGTATGCATGGGGGGGGGGGGGCTTTGAAATCGAATATACATACCTGTATCTGTGGCACCACAATAGTGGATAACAATAGAATTGATGCTTGGTGGAATAGTGAGATTGAAGAGGCAGTAAAGAGAAAGAAGGGAGCCTATTTGAGGATGTTGCAAGGTAGAGTCTCTGTGGATGAATATCGCTGTAAGAAGCTTGAAGCTGCTAAGCTGGTTTGCCAGAGTAAGGCAAAAGATAGGAAGGAGAAGGTGGAAAGGCATGAATTGGCTTTTTGGAAAGATAGGAAGTCCTTCTGGAAGTACATGAGACTCAGGAAAAATAGGGGAAACAAAGTTGTAAATTGTGTGAAGAATGAGATTGGGGAAATGATATGGGAGCCCAATGAGTTACGTGAAAGATGGGGTGAATACTTCCAAGTTATTAGATCAGGAAAGCAAAGATGGTTCTGAGACAGATGCAGATGATGTCACAGTGAGGGATCTCAAGAGAAGAAGTGTGTAAAGCTCTAAAATCTCTTCAGAATGGTAAGGCCCCGAGAGTTGATGGCATAACTGCCGAGATGTTGAAATATGGTGTTGACTCTGTAATTGACTGGTTAACTGAAATTTGCCAGTTGTGCTGGGAGTTAGGAATGGTCCCTCGGGATTGGAAGGATGCTATTATTGTTCCCTTGTATAAGGGAAAAGGTGATCAGACTGAATGCAAGAATTATCGTGGTGTTAGCCTATTAAGTGTGCCAGGGAAAGTGTTTGGTAAGGTTGTTATTGAAAAAGTAGGGGGTCTTACATCAGAGAAAGTGTGGGATGTTCAGAGTGGTTTTATGCCTGGTAAAGGCTGCACTAACCAAATTTTTGCATTACACACGATGATTGAAAAGTATCCGGCTGTTGGTAAGAAAGTTTTTGCTGCCTTCATAGATTTAGAGAAAGCTTACGACTGAGTAAATAGGACACTTTTGTGGAAGGTATTGAATGAATATGGTGTTACTGGGAATCTACTTAATAGTGTAAAAGCCATGTATGCTGGTAGTAGAGCTTGTGCATGAGTGAATGGTGTTTTATCAAAATGGTTTTCTATTGGTGCAGGAGTTAGACAAGGTTGTGTAATGTCACCATGGCTGTTTAATATATTTATGGACGCACGCATGCGTGATGCCAAAATAGTTGATACTGGTTTATGTCTTGGTGATATCTGTGTGTGAAGATTGCTGTATGCTGATAACACTGTCCTGTTGGCAGAGAACAAAAGTGATTTGCAGAGTATGTTGTCTTGGATGCACAAAGTTTGCATGAAATTCAAACTGAGTATAAATAAGGGAAAAACCAAAGTTATGGTGTTTGAGAGAGGAACGGGTAGCACTGAATGTAATGTAAGTATAAATGGCACTGTGATTGACCAGGTGAGTGAGTTTGTGTATTTAAGAAGCATGTCTGACAGAGAGAACAAATTGGATGGTGAAATTAGTAGGTGAGTAAATTCTTCATTGAAAATCATAGCTGCTCTGGGAGGTTCTCACAGGAATGGTGGGTTCTCAAGAGAGTCCCACATGGCTGTGTATGAAACTATAATTGTTCCTACTCTGATCTATGGCAGTGAAACCTGGGTACTGCAGAAGAAACATAGGAGTCGTTTGTGTGCTGGAGAAATGTGTTACTTATGTGGGGTTTGTGGCAAGACACATTATGATTTTATGAGGAATGAAGATGTGTTGCAGTTGTGTAATGCGAAGCAAAATGTTGTTAGCAAGGTGGAGACCAATATACTTTGGTGGTTTGGCCATGTTGAAAGAATGAGTGATGAGATGCTTACTAAGAAAATCTTTTTAGCCCAAGTGGCAGGAAGGCCAAGGAAGACATGGGTGGATCAGATTCAGGAGTGTCTGCATGAGAAAAAGATTATGAGTATGAAGTATAAAAGATCTTGTGTACGGCATGTAATGGATATCAGTGAAGCCCGAGTTGTATGTCAAGATCGCTGTAAATGGAAAAGTTTGATATGACAACAGTAAGTAAAAGTATCTGGTAGTTTGTATTTCTTTTTGGAGCTAACCTCTGAATCTCAGAGAACAGCTTAGTGATATGTATGTATGTACACAGCGGGCAAAAAAAGTATTTGCACACATACATTATTTTGTATAAATAAACGTGGAAAGCAATTGTAATGAAATATTTTTAACCATTGGATTACTTTTATAATAAACACACACATACACGTTTCTTTTTTTACTAATCAGAAGAAATATATATATAACAAATGAAAATCTTATTTTGTCATGCCAAAAAAAGTATCTGAGTACAAGAAACTTTCAAAATTAAAAAAAAAACTTCACTTGTATTTAGTATGCATGTCTTTTGCTTTGATTACAGCTTGTAATTGTCTGGGCATTGATTCTACTAATTTTCTAATTGTTTCTACACCGATTTTCAGCCATTCTTCATTGGGTGCTAACTTAAGTTCAGTTTTGTTGGTAATTTTCCTTTTCCTCACTTACAAAATCCAACAGATGCCACAAATTCTAAATAGGGTTCAGGTATGGCAATTAAGGAGGGGTTTCCAGTTGATTTTTCACTTTATAAAGCAACCACGAACTTGTTATGTGGGCTGTATGTTTAGGATCGTTGTCGTATTGAAAATAGAATGAATATGCAATTCCCAAGTTCGATGCACTGGCTAATAAATTACCTTGCAATATATCAATATACTGTCTAGCAATCATATGACTTTCAATAAAGGCCACATGACCACAGCCATGCTTTACAGTTGGTCTTAAATTTTTCTATTTCAATGGAAGTGTTTGGCTTTCCAGACACATATTTTCCCCCATCCGAACTGAAAATATTAAACTTGCTTTCATCGGGAAATATCACATTTTGTCCAGACTCTGCTGGTTTGATGACTTAAGCTTTGACAAACTCAAGTCTTTTCTGCCTATTTGTTTCACTGATATAAGGCTTTTTCCAGGGTGTCCTGCCTCGAATATGTGAATCGAGAAGAATATTACGAATAATTTGAGAACTTACTATGGTCCCCGACGTTGAAGTGACATCAGTAGCCAATTCTCGAATACTTATGGAGGAGTTTTTCGATATTTTCCTAATGATGACCCTCCGCTGCCTTGCATTTAGCTTCTTTGGATGCCCAGATCACAGATTATTCTGTGTACCACCACTCTCTTTTTCCTTTTTTTTATTATGTACCGAACACTAAAAAAGTTCAACTTTTAACTTCTTACCAATTTCGTGATAACTTAAACCACAGTCATGAAGAGATGCAATGGAAAACTCGCACTTTTTCAGAGCCATGACAGCTAAAACTAACTAAATTGCCCTCAAAAGATCTTATAACATATCTTTTAAACAGTGTGAGATTTGTATTTGTTGTCTATTTGCGTAATGTAATGTTAAACTACTTTAAAACAGTGTTGTTACATGTGCAGATACCTTTTTGTCATGAAAAATTAACTTTTTCATTTGTTATAAATATATTTCTTCTGATTAGTAAAAAAAGAAAAGTGTGTGTTTATTGTAAAAGTAATCCAATGGTTAAAATTTTTTCATTACAATTGCTTTCCACGTTTATTTATGCAAAGTAATATATCATATCGCATCACTAAGCTGTTCTCTGAGATCCAGAGGTTAGCTCCACAAAGAGATACAAACTACCAGATAATTTTTACTTACTGTTGCCATATCAAACTTCTATGTTACAAATATATTTCTTCTGATTAGTAAAAAAAGAAATGTGTGTGTGTGTGTGTGTGTGTTCATTGTAAAAGTAATGCAAAGCAATATATGTGTGCAAATACTTTTTTTGTCCACTGTATATATATACAGTCTGGTAGCAACTTCACCGGCTATTTCTCAAGTGGTTTCGGTAAACAAAAGATATACGGATTTGTGCATAGCCAAGAAGCCTTTGAAATCGAAAATATATACCAGTGTATATGCGTAACATCACAGCCTCTCCTTGACAAATGTCAACCCCGCCTTCTCGTGGTGCATCCTGTTCCCACTAAAGGGGCTCTGACGACCGCCCATAGCGGTATAACTATACCATCGGGATCAGAGGAAATGCTATCCCACACTCACCAACCCGCTTGGCCAGCGTGGTGAGTTATGGCCAAACCCCTCCAAAATGATTCCACAACTTAAATCTTGGCCCTCAGTCTCCGGCAGCTGGAATGTACCTGACCAAGGCAGCGGCCAGTGCGACATGAAGGCAGAGGGTACTAAGAATCCCCGGAGGACCGGACTAGGCTGCCATCTGATGCTGACCTTGGCTACTTACAATGGACGCTCCCTATCTTCTGATTCAAGGCTTCTTGAATTGGAAGAGGAACTACAAAGGATCAAGTGGGACATCGTGGGGCTAAGTGAGGTAAGGAGAAAAGGAGAAGATCTCATCGAACTGAAAAGTGGACATCTCTTCTACTATCGTGGGACAGATACTGGCAGAACTAGTGGTGTTGGATTTATAATAAACAAGAAACTGAAGGATAAAGTTGTAGAAGTTGAAAGTTCCTCTGACAGAGCTGCACGACTTGTTATCCAACTCTCGAAAAGATACCAGGCTCAGATTATTCAAACTTATGCACCCACCACAAGTCATCCTGAAGAAGAAATTGAAGAATTTTATGAGGAAATTTGTCATCTAAATAATAAAGGTAAGCAGCACTTGAAAATAATTATGGGAGATTTCAATGCAAAAATAGGGCAATGGCAACAGAATGAAACTTCGGTAGGTAAATTCGGTCATGGCAACAGAAACCAGCGTGGAAATACTCTCGTTGAGTTTGCAGAGGCAGAAGGGTTTTTCATCTTGAACTCCTTCTTCAAGAAAAAGCCACACAGGAAATGGACATGGAGACATCCAAATGGGACGACAAGTGAAATTGATTTTATTATGTGTAACAAAAAATTCGTCATAGAAGACTGCAGTGTGCTAAACAAGTTCAACACAGGTAGTGACCATAGATTGGTGAGATGTAAGATGCACCTCAACACTAAACTTGAACGTGGCAAGCTCATAGGACAAACAAAATCTATTGACATAACCAACCTTAAAAAACACCATAATACCTTCAAGTTAGAACTGAAGAACAGGTTCTCTGCTTTAGAAGGCCTAACATCGGAAGAAGTGGACATCTCTGAAGTTAACAGAAAAGTAACCAAAGCTCTTATGGAAACAGCAACAAAATTAGCTGGGTCTAAGAACAAGTTGCATGTGAACAAATTATCAGGAAAAACCAAAATGTTGATGCAAAAAAGAAGAGAGATGAGGACAACTAAAGAAGATGTGACTTCCAAAGTGGAATATATAGAGCTATGCAAGACAGTAAGAAAAAGTATCACTGAAGACGTAAGGAAATTCAACTGTGAACTAGTGAGGAAAGCAATTGAAAACAACCAAAGCCTAAAGATAGCAAAGGGACATCTCAGTAAGGGAAGAAAACAGATTATGGCACTGAGAAAAGAAGATGGTTCTGTAACAAGAAATAGAGGCGAAATTTTGACAAGAGTGAAAGATTTCTACTCCAAATTATATGAAAGGGATGATATATGCACTCCAGACATCATGAAAGATACCAGTACCAGAGTTCCTCCAGTCCTTCCAGCAGAAGTTGCACATGCAATCAAGAACATGAAGCGAGGAAAAGCTCCAGGAGAAGATGGAATTACTGTAGACATCATACAAGAAGCAAGTGGAGAAATCGAAACAGTACTCGCCCAAATTTTCACTCGATGCCTTAATGAAGGAAAGATTCCTGAGGATTGGAACACCGCTACAATGATCCTGCTACATAAGAAAGGTGACATTGAGGATCTCGGAAACTACAGACCTATCAGCCTCCTATCAGTAGTTTATAAAATCTTCACTAAAGTTCTTTCACACCGCTTGAAGGTAGCACTAGACATGGCTCAACCGAGAGAACAAGCTGGATTCAGGAGTGGCTACAGCACAATAGATCATATCCACGTGCTGAGAGAACTAATTGAAAGAGCGAGGGAATATGAACTTCCATTGTGCATGGCTTTTATCGATTATGAAAAAGCCTTTGATTCGGTGAAACCATCAGCAGTTACAATGGCTCTGAAAACCTGCGGTATTGAAGATGCATACATTAATATTATTAATAACATCTATGAAAATGCAAGTGCAAAGATTCGGCTGTTTGAAAATACAACACACGTAAAAATTGGAAAGGGAGTGAGACAAGGTGACACCATATCTCCGAAGCTCTTTAATGCCACATTGGAGGGTGTTTTTCAGTCGCTGAGCTGGGAAAACATGGGGATAAAGATTAATGGAGATTATCTAACCCACCTTCGTTTTGCTGATGACGTAGTCATTTTTGCAACTACCCCATCAGAGCTGCAGAGTATGATCCAGGAACTTGCTGACAAGAGTAAAGAAGTGGGATTAAAAATGAACTTTCAGAAGACAAAAGTGATGTTCAATGCTTTTACAAGAAATGAAGATTTATCGATTGATGGAGAAAAGCTGGAGATAACAGACACGTACGTTTATCTTGGACAGCAGATATCAAGTGAGGGTCACATTGATGAAGAAATTAATCGGTGTACAAAACTTGCCTGGAGAGCTTTTGGAAGAAACAGCATAATTTTCAAGAGCAATATGCCATTATGTCTTAAAAGAAAAGTGTTTGATCAATGCATCCTTCCAGTGCTTACGTATGGTGCAGAGACGTGGACCTTAACTAAAAGAGACATACAAAGGCTGCAGACAACTCAAAGAAGCATGGAGAGGTGCATGCTTGGTGTAACCAGGAGAGATAAGAAGAGGAACTCGTGGATCCGAAAAATGACAAGAGTGGAAGACATCATGATCAGAGTTAAATCCCTGAAATGGCAATGGGCTGGACATACTGCCAGAAGGACAGATCATCGATGGACAGCCGAAATTTTAGATTGGATTCCAAGGGACAGGAAAAGACCCAGAAGAAGACCACATAGGAGATGGGTGGATGAAATTCGAAAGTATGCAGGGGTGACATGGAGGAGACTGGCACAAGACAGACCGTTGTGGAGGAAACTTGGGGAGACCTTCGTCCAGCAGTGGATTGATAATGGTTGAAAATGATGATGATGATACAGGGTGTCCAAATAATGACTGTGCACTGAATGTACAAATTGCAGTAATAATAAAGGAATTTTGAATGGAATTACAGTAGAAGTGACCCGCCACGTGGAAGCGCTCTGTGTCTGGTAACCTTCATGTCTCCCAAGCCTGAGGCGCGCACAGCTGTCATTCCCGAACGCTTGGTTGACAGAGGCAGGCATGTCAATTGATCACTCGTCTCGACACAAGGACAATGGTGTTGACGCTTGAACAGAGTGTTTTTGATGGAACATGTCTTTCACCATGACGACAAGTACACGGATGAAGTGCAAAAACAGTTCGCTAGGAAATTTCATGATGCAGACATCGCCCACCGTAATGCTGTACGTCAGCTCACAGCAAAGTTTTAGGAAACTGGCAATGTTCTGGATGCCAGTGGAGTCCACACAAGTCTGTGAGGCAGCTGTCACAACAAGCTAATGTGCCAAAGAGTATAGTTAATCATGATATTCTGAAAAGGAAGTTGCGTTTCCACCCACACAAAGTGTCTGTCATGCATCAGCTGAAAGAAACAGACCATAAGGCCTGTGCTTGGTACTGCAGGTGGTTCCAAGAGTTCCTCTCTGAAGGTGGTGAGGACATTCTGGACATGACTTTCTTTACAGCTGAGGCATGGTTCCACCTGTCCGGGTACATCAATAGCCAAAACACTTTATCTGTGGGGTACTGAAAATCTCCATGAATTTAAGGAAGTGCCTCTCCACAACCAGGATGTCAATGTTTGGTGTCCCATGATTCAATGACTCGTACACACATTATTGGGCCCATTTTCTTCAGTGAAACCATTAATTCAGAACGGTACTGTGCCCAGATTATCCAACCATTCATATCCGAACTCACAGGATAGTTCCAGCAAGACAGTGCAACTGTTCACACCACTGGCACATCAATACAGTTTCTGGAGGAATTCTTCAGAAATCACATCATCTCCTGGGGACTGTAGCCTGCCTGGTCACCAGATATGACACTGCCTTTTTTCTGTGGGAAGCACTGAAGGGTAAGGTGTATGCAGGCAATCCGCATGCACTTCAAGAGCTACAGGCTGCAATAACAACCCACATCCAACAAATCACACCACATACTACTCTGAGAAAGGTCTTCACCAACATGCAGAAGCGTGTGCTGACATGTCTGGATGTTGGTGGGGCCAATTTCCAACACCTCCTGTAGGAACCAGCTGGACATGGTGTTACTTTCAGTGCTCAGTTATTTTTTAGACACCCTATATATACATGTATATACAGGGTGATTCATAAAGAAGTATACAGTTTCAATGCACTATAAAACAAGAACAATGTAAGATATTTTATGTTACCTGGAACAGAATTGTAGGGGAATATTTCAAGTTTTTTAGAGACAGTCACAGATGTTCTATGTGTGCACTCTTAGTCACACAACACACATCGAGCCGGTAATCCGTTTCCGCCCAAACGCGAGGTAAGATATCTGAATCAAGTGCAGTGATAGTGGCTATTGTGATATGCTGTTTCAGCTCCGCTAGATCAACAGGAAGGGGAGGGGCGAATACCTTGTCCTTTACGTACCCCCACAGGAAAAAGTCACAAGGTGTTAAGTCAGGACTTCTGGGTGGCCATTGGGTCAGTGGCATGTTGTAGTCCGCGGCTTGTCCAATCCGTCGGTGAGGAAGATGTTCATCGAGATAATCTCACACATCGCCTAACCAATTGGAGAATAAAGTTGTCACTGTCATCCTGCAACTGTGGCATCAACCAAAGACTTAACATATCCAAAAAAGAGCCTTCCATGGCAGTTTTCTGGTGAAAAAAGAAGGGGCAGTACACTTTCTTTTTGGACACTGACCAAATGGCCACCCAGAAGTCCTGACTTAACACCTTGTGACTTTTTCCTCTGGGGTACATAGAGGACAAAGTATTCGTCCCTCCCTTTCCTGTTAATCTAGCGGAGCTGAAACAGTGTATCACAGCCACTATCACTGCACTTGATTCAGATATCTTACCTCGCGTTTGGGCGGAAATGAATTACTAGCTCGATGTGTGTCATGTGACTAAGGGCGCACACATAGAACATCTGTGACTGTCTCTAAAAAACTTGAAACATTCCCGTACAATTCTGTTACAGGGAACATAAAATATCTTACATTGTTCTTGTTTTATAGCGCGTTGAAACTGTATACTTCTTTATGAATCACCCTGTATATTCAATTGTATATATATATACTGTATATACAGGTGGTTTCAGTAAACAATAGATCTATGGATTTATGCATTGACACCATGAAAAGAGAGAGAGAGAGAGAGAGAAGAGGAAGAAAAAGAGAAAAAAACAAAACTTGATCAATATTATTTGTGTTAAAAAAAAAAAAACGTCGATTTCAACGGGTGACAATTGAATAAATAAATTTAAAAAGTCCAATTCAGTTAGGTAAAAAGTAGCCTGGCTCTACCCCCACCAACGCGTCATCACGCAGATAGGTCTGCAGGTATCATTGGCAAGCAATGACGCCAACAGGTCTTTTTTGGAAATTATTGGATCTCTTTCTCTGCTACTGCGTAGAGCGTTCGATAGGAGTAGGACTAGGACAAGAACTCCCCTTCTCACAGTGAACTAGAGGCAAAGTATGTTCGTCTTTGAAGGTGAAAGTATTTGGTTCTTTATTTCTTCTGTTTTCCCTCTTGGTTAGCAAAACATACCTACCCAATTCAAAAATCAGAAAGTTACCATAATTTACTTTTCTAAAAAAAAAAAAAAAAAAAAAAACAAATATTATTCTGGGGAGGAAGGCACATGCCCACCCGTGCCCCAATAGTGTGACACTCCTGCTCACCAGTATATTATCAGCATTAAATGCCAGCAATAGGTTTGGATACTCTGAAGTACAACTGTATGAGTTCTTAACATTGTGTACCTCACTGAAGGTAACTGTACAGGGACAAAAAAAAAAAAAAAAAAAAAAAAAAAAACACCTGTACTAGTTCATTTGGCCAAATCCTTGTGTTGTCTGTTACATACATACCTTAATTTGCTGAAGATTTTAAAAACATGTCTGAATTCTTTACAGGAGATAAAACATTCTTGCAATACAAAAGGGGAAAAATGTAGTGCAAATTATCACTTCAAAATAATGACAACTGTATTGTACGGAAAGAAAGTTCATGTCAGCGCATTCTTAAAAGTAGCACATTGTGTAGAATAAGTAGCCCTAGGTCTTTACTTTTGAAATATGATATCAAGTCATAAAAATGAATGGAAAGCAAATCCCTGGAAGAATTAATTCCCTACAAACACATGATTGTTGGTGTATAAATGTTGAACATTTTACTGTTTTCCATGTAGCAGTCCTTCAGAAAACTTGAAAATTTCATTGTCGTAGAACGGGAAGTGAACCTGCATCTCCCAATTTATGTTAGAGCATGATACCGTTACACCACCCAGGACATGAAGTTTGAAGTAACTGAAGTTAAACAGATGTAGCTTAGGAATCCAAGCAGTTGTCCAGATGGGTGCTAGTCGAAGCAATTTCCACTTCGTCATAGAAATGACAATTTTTTATCCATGTGCGGATGAAGGTCAATATACCCACTAGTGATATATTGACCTTTATCTGCACATGGATGAAAAATGGCCATCGCTATGAAGAAGTGGAAATTGCTTCGACTAGCACCCATCTGGACAGTTGTTTGGATTCCTAAGCTACATCTGCTTAACTTCAGTTACTTCAAACTTCATGTCCTGGGTGGTGTAACAGTATCATGCTCAAACGTAAATCGGGAGGTGCATTCAATTCCCATTCTACGACAACATAATTTTCAAGTTTTCTGAAGGACTGCTGCATGGAAAACAGTAAAACATATGGCATTTACATGTCGACAACTGTGCGTATCATACTAAGTGTTCCTCTTTCATGAAAATGTGGAATGAGTGCATAAACATGTGATGAAAACCAACTATCACTGATGAGCAAAAACTTCCTTGCTGAAGTGGAAAGAGAAAGAATTGGCACATATGTAGACAAGATTTTTTTTTATTTTCCTTCATTGACTGTACTTAAAACATTCTGTGTGCTGGTGTCAGCATTTCTGTTAAGCTCAAAGAACATTTTTTCCTTTTCTTTCGTTCTTTTATCATGCTTCTATCTAATTTTTTAATCTCTTAGTACAAGGCTACTTGTGATATCACTTTCCTAAAGCTGTTTAGTGTGGAATGTGCATACACATGCCCCAATCATCACTTATATCTACAGGTAGAGTATTTTGGTTCTTAGCAGTGGTGACACCAGCACTTCAGAGCTGGGGGAAGGTGCAAGTATTGTACAGGGGGGCACAATATCCAATCCTGATGTTATCCCAATATGAAAAAAAAAAAAGGTTTTCAGATGCATACTGTATGTAGTATTTATTCAGTGTAAGTAGTATTAGGAACCATGGATACGAACTTCTATGGGCTTTTACAAATTATAATTTCTACTCGATTTTAGCTTACATACTTCCTTTTGGTTTTTCTAATATTTACTGTCATAAGGCTGTTTAGAAATTTTAGTTTGCAATCAGATAAAGAATACCACCTTTTCAAATTATGATAATGAAAGTGGTGTCTTACTACTACTTTCCCAGACATTTGCACAGAGAACCACCACCATTTCAGTACCGAATTTAACCAAAAATTCATTTTATTTAACAAAATTTCTGTGACACATTTCCTGATCAAGAAAAATGAAACATGTTGACGCTAAGATGATGGTAGTGTTCCATATTACAGTAAGATTTTCATATTACAGTGAGAAAATTAATATGCAGCCAAATATATTTCTTTCTTTCTTTTCTTTGCTTTTGGCACACGATCGTTTCAATAAATGCACTTTGTTTAACCACATGAATGATACTAAGTTTTTGGGCACAAGGCCAATGGCTTGTTTGAGGCATCAAACATCCTTATGCCGGCTCTATCTTCAGGTTCCCAATAGGGGCGTACTGATAGACCCCGCAACCCTCACATTGCAAGGTGGGCCTCTAACTTCAGCAAAAAGATTAAAAAAATTTTTTTGCGGACTCTTTATAAGAAATTGGTTAAAGAAAAATAACCAGGGATTTTTTATGGCAGATTTGAGTGAAATATTAAAAAGAAAAGCAATATGTGGTAGGTTTTTTTCTCAGTAAATAAATAAAATCTTTAAAAATTCTTTTTGCGGTTTTAAAGTTTATAAAAACTTGATGACGGGAAAGTAGCAACTCAGAGAACTTGAAGTTCCTTTTTACAGACACAGCAGTAGTTCCTATACATATATATTAACAAGAGAATGTGAAAGAAACATCAGTTCTATGAATGAGATACTGTATTTTCATCACTGAGGATAGTGTTATGTACATATTACAATTGTTTGCACATAACTACACATTCTTCAGAATATAATGAACTAAAAAGTGTTACCAAAAAGTAACAGGGACCTGTGTCCCTGTTTCTCATTATGAGTAAAGAGGAAATAATTTTGCTACCTCCAAAACATTGTGTTATATATGTGTTTTTACTTTTTTTTTGTGTGTGTGTGTATTTGTCCACATTTAATTGTTATTAATTTACTTTCTGTATTTTCGTATATAAAGCGGAAAAAAGTTATTACTATGATACTGTTTCAATGTTTGGCACTGCTGTAATGTAGATAATTTCGATGTCAATGTAGATAATTGCAATGTCTTTTTAGGGGGGAAGGGGTTAACTACAACCATAAACAAGCAGTTGCCTGTCCCTAATTTGAGGCCCCTAATTCCAAGGAATGGAGAAAGCCAATGCCCTAAGACAAACACACCGCCCATGAATCATCTGAGACTTGAACCTGCTCTTATGAAAATTCAGAAGGCAGCTCTTAGACCACTGAGCCACAAATAACACAAAATACTAAAATACTTAAAAATAGGAACAGTTCTCGAAATAGCGCATATCGGCTCAATGCCGGAGAGCCTGAAGACACTATCATGTAGCAGTTACATGTTTTGTGTGTGTGATTGTGAGACATTTCAAAAGGGACTGGCCTTAGCTCTCTAAATAAAACTTTGCACAATATGATTACCTTTGACTTAATTGTTTTTTAGTATTTTGTGTTTGTATAAAACTAGGGCAATTGTTTTAATTGCAATGTGCACATTTGTGTTTTACACAATAAAGTGCAATGCAGGAGTGGCTACAGCACTATAGATCATATCCATGTGTTGAGAGAACTAATTGAAAGAACAAGGGAATATGAATGAATGAAATATTTTCACCACTGAGGATAGTGTGTATTTTCACCACTGAGAAATATCTGTAGGTTCCAAAAAATTTGAATCATTAAAATGCTCGGAAAACTTAGTTAATAATATGGAATTTAATATGTTCAATAATTAAAAGTTAATGGATTTTTGCAAAAGGGCATATAAGTTATTTGTGTGTGTGTGTAGGGGTGGGCAGTTTTTCAGGTACACCGCAAAAGCATTGAAATCTACCTTACCCCTAACACCTGGCAATACTGATGCACCCTTTAACATCCATATTATTTGGAAAGCAATTTTGAAATCTGGCAACAACTGACGCTTTTACCACGTGTCTCATTCCATGGCTGATGAAGGTAGGAGTCGCTACCAAAACGTCCCGCTTATAATTTTCAACATAACTTACACATGATATAACAATTTCAAGAATTCTTCTAATGGTTTAGTGTGTTACGTGTTTCCCTGCCAATTCTTCTCACTATGATTCCTGTACATACCTTCGTGTTGTAACAAAATCTGTCTACCGTAAAATCTGTTAGCTTTAATAAATTCTGCCAAGCAGGCAGAGCAGTGTTATCATGTGATGAATCTGAAGAGTGTAGTTTTTACTGGAGAATAAAGAAGTCATGGTAAGTGTATTGCTTGGCGATTGAACAAAATTGTTAAATACATGACAAAATGGGTCAGTGAGTCATGATAATTAACACAGCAATCGGATATTGCCGAATTGAATGTAATTACTGTTTCACACGTGAATTAAATCACATCAGAAAACTTGAAAATTTCAAGTTTTCTGATGTGATTTAATTCACATGTGAAACAGTAATTACAGTCAATTCGGCGATGTCCGATTGCTGTGTTAATTATCATGACGTATTTACCACGTATTATGAGAAGAATATTTCTTCAACTCTGAACTCTGAATGGGTCAGTGAGTGCTGTTGGTTGTTTTCTGTCGAAAGTAAGCTGCGAACAATGATTTAATTAGTTATTTTCCCTAGTTGAAGGAAAGGAAAGCTGATTATCTTAAGAAATCGGTATTACTTTATAGTTCTAAATAAACTAACTTCATACATAAACGTTGTTCTGATTTGTATAAATATATTGCTTGAAATTTGAATTATTTCTCCTAGTAAATATGACAAGTGCTGATTTAAGCAAATACAAGTTGGCAACTATTATGCTTATTTACATAATTAAAAATACTTTTTTCAGAGTTTGTATTTTTAATTGGGGGGGGGTAATGACCACCTAGAAATTCGGGGGTCACTGATTTCGAGAAAGGGCCAAAGCCAGCACCATTGGATAAGCGAAGAGCACATGCCTCATCTGGGGTTCTCTAGAGTTTAAAATTTCTCTAGTTATTGGACTTCTTTTATAGAGGAAGTAAAAATGAATACTTAAAAAAACTCCATAAAATTAACATTTTTCTTCTCTACATTAAGATAACCCAAAATAAGAGGATCCGCAAAAACATACTTGCCGGGAAACTCTCAAACACTTATGTAGCAATGTCCCTGTTAATCAGACCACGAGAAGTTTGTATTTTAATGATCATGCTGGTTTGCATTCGAATCCAATTGTCACTTTATACAGAAATGGAAAGTTGCAAAACCATTTTTGGAGCAGCAAAATGCATTTTTGGAGCAGGTAAAATAATTTTTTGGAGCACGTGAAATGCATTTTTGGAGCAACAAAATACATTTTTGGAGCAGGTAAAATATATTTTTGGAGCAGCAAAATGTGTTTTTGGAGCAGGTGAAACACATTTTTGGAGCAGATAAAATATATTTTTGGTGTAAGAAAACATTTTTTAGAGCAGGTAAAATATTAGTAGATAAAACAAACTCTTAAGCAAAAAATGTTTTGGAAATAGATGCACCCTACTCAAATTTAAAACATCTTGTATTGATACACATATGCAAACATTTTAGTTTTCAAATAGATCAAAAAACTTATAACCATAGCAGGATTCCATTATTAATCATTTATTTTACAAAAAATGTTTAATTTTTGGCTGCTTTTCTCAATATTTAATTGCTCACTTCTATTCTTTTCTAATTTTTTAAGATAGTTAGCAATGTTTTGTTTTGCTTCTTTTAATAGTATCTGGCCACTTTCTATTGCACTCATGTCTTTTTGTTTTTTTTATGCCACATTCAATGTTCATCTCAGCATTGTTTAACATTTTATGAGGGAATCCAACTGCTGCAAATGTTCAGCTTCTTCCCATTTCAAATCACCTTGTGAACATTCAATTTCTTTTCTATTTTGCTGCATTTTTCCAGCACTAATCTGCTCTTGATATTTTTACCAGGATTCTTCATAAGCTGTCAGAAGTTTTTTGGTTACATTAATTTTACTCACATGTCCATTTAATCTTTTGACATGATCTTTGTGCTTCTTGCTCTCCGCATGACGCCTACAACCATCGCGGCCGCCTTGCGACAGGCTAAAATCGCAGCCACATGGCTTATAAAACATGATTCAGCAAAACTTTAGATGCTTCATAAAAAGGCCATTCTTTACTATACATACCACGATACACTTGACCATAAGTTTTATCTGACTTCGTTCTTTTCATTGTCATAGCTGTTTCCTTCTTTTTTTTTTTTTTTTTTTTGATTGGAGGTTTAACGACCACCGTGAGCAACTCAATGGGCTATAAGCAGTCGCCCGTGCCTAATTTAGGGTCGCTGGTTCCAGGGAAGGGAGAGAGCCAGTGCCGTAAGACAAACACAACATCCATGCCTGACCGGGATTCGAACCCGGACCCCTTACGGACGAATGATCAGAGGCCAGCGCCTTAGACCACTGCGCCGGCCATAGCTGTTTCATTGCTACATTTTGTTTTGTTTCGTTTTAATGTAAATTAACCCTTTTCACTCAAATAACTTTTCACTCATATTCACACAGAATTTGCATTTTTTTTTCCTTTCTGAAGTAGAGGCCACGACTTAGCAGTGAAAGCTCAGCTTTAGCTCGCCAGCCCCGACATACGAGCTATAGAGGCATCATAGACGTGGCGGATGACACTCGACCTATTCGGCGAAAAAGAAATTCCTCGCGAGCGTCGACATCCGAGCTACAGAGGAGTCATAGGCGTCGCGGATAACACCCGAGCTATTCGGTGAAAACGAAATTCCTCGTGAGCCATAGGAGCGTCATCGGCATGGAGGGTGCCACCAGCCACGTGCGATATTCGGTGAAAAGCAAATGTCTCGCTAGCACCGACCCACGAGCTATAGAGGTGTAATGAGCACAGAGGATGACACCCGACACACAAGCTATTCGGCGAAAAAGAAATGTCTCGCGAGCGCCAACATGCGAGCTATAGAGGCGTCATAGACGTGGCGGAAGACACCCGACCTATTCGGCGAAAAAGAAATTCTTCGCGAGAGCCGACATCCGAGCTACAGAGGCGTCATAGACGTGGCAGATAAAACCCGACACGCGAGCTATTCGGTGAAAACTAAATTCCTCGCAAGCGCCGACATGCGCGCCATAGGGGCGTCATCGCCATGGTGAGTGACACCCGACACGCAGATGACGTTTACTTTTCTTTATCCGGTGAAACAGAAACGTCTCGCGAGCCCCGACACGCGAGCTATAGGGGTGTCATCGGCGTAGTGACACCCGACCTATTCGACGAAAAAGAAATGTCTCGCGACCACCCACATGCGAGCTCGACGAAAAAGAAATGTCTCGCGACCACCCACATGCGAGCTATAGAGGCGTCATTGGCGTGGACGGTGCCACCTGCGATATTCAGCAAAAAAGAAATGTCTCGCAAGCCCCAGACCCACGAGCTAGAGGCGTAATGAGCGCGGCGGATGACACCCGACAACAAGCTATTCGGCGAAAAAGAAATGTCTCGCGAGCGCCAACATACGAGATAAAGAGGCATCATTGGCATGGAGGATGACACTCGAAATATTCGGCGAAAAAGAAATGTCTCGCAAGCCCTGACATACGAGCTATAGAGGCATCATAGACGTGGCGGATGACACACGACCTATTCGGCGAAAAAGAAATTCCTCGCTAGCGCCGACATTCGAGCTATAGAGACGTCATATGCGTCACGGATAACACCCGACACGCAAGCTATTCGGTGAAAACGAAATTCCTCGCGAGCCATAGAGGCGTCATCGGCATGGCGGGTGACACCCGACATGCAGATGACGTTTCTTTGACTTTATCCGGTGAAAAAGAAACGACTCGCGAGCCCCGACATGCGAGCTATAGGGGCGTCATCGGCGTGGCGAGTGACACCCGACCTATTCGACGAAAAAGAAATGTCTCGCGACCACCGACATGCGAGCTACAAAGACGTCATCAGAGTGGCGGGTGAGCTATTCGGCGATTTCGTAATATTGGGTGTTACCCGACAGTCGAGTGGAAAGGGTTAAAACGTTTGCACCAAAATTTTCACAAGCACAAAGCCACATGCAATCTATGTAAAGAGTGGCAAAAGGCGCTGAGCTGAGTTCCCTTTAGACTTTTGCGCACGGTACTCTCAAATGGCTGTATGGTGAATCACGTGACAAACTCCGCATCCGTCGGCGGGGGAAGTCAGAACATCAAAGGCGCATAAGGGACTATCTGTAAAGTTAGTTTTTTCGAACAAAAGACGGTAAAAAAATAGAAATTGCGTGCAGGGATCTTGCGAGGGCTTTTCCGTAGTTTTTACGGGTGACTTCCGTGAAACCGTAAGATGAAGTAAAAATCCGTAAAAGTTGGCATCTCTGAAAACCTATGAATCCTTTAGAAACAGAACCAGTATATCCTGCCACAGGATAGCCATTTTCAGTCGTCCTCCGCATCAACAAAATAGCTAATGACTGACCTTACGCTGTATTTACGTAAACGCGCACCTCGCCAGGAATGAAATAACTGCGCTATCCCAAAGAGCAGGGAACGACATATAAACAATCTCAATTGCACAGCACTCCGAAAGAACACCAAACTATCGGTAAACAATCTTCATCAGGATTTCATAACGTACAGCATCGTTTCTCCTACTACAACAGCAAAAACAATTTAGCTTCCTACATCGCGAAAATCGTTGTTTTTTTGTCACTTTTCCCAAAAAAACCAACGAATTAGAAGGTAGGCGAAAAGATTCCAAAATTTTGGGATTGGTACGTGTTGATTAAGCGTTGTTTTCACCAAATTACGCATAAACCTTAAAAAAGCATCATTCGATTCGACGTCTAAAACGGTATTTTTTCCCGTGAAAACATTTTATTCGCTCGGCAATATTTGCTGTGGATTGCCGTTTCGGCGCAGTTGGGCGCAAATATTACATTTTTTTTGTAATTTGTAGCAGTTCGGCGCAATTGGCGCAAACTTTCCATCACTGCTTTATATCAGCATTCTACCTGAAGTATAAAAGAAAACTGAAAAGAAAAGAATAAGAAAGGTATGAGCATTCTATTGTTAATCATGAGATGAAAAAAATGTTCTGAAAGGAGGAGTTTTTAAAGACTAGAATTCAAACTATGCGGGTAAAAATAAATCTCAATTTAATTAAGAATCGTACGATCAGTCAGATCTTTATGTTTACTTACATTTTTCTGAGTTGCCACTCCATACATAGATGGTTACAAAAGATAAATAAATGATATTCACTAAAAACTGAAGTAAACCTTACAAATTTCATAATTTTTTAACATCTTAATCTAATCCGATTCTAACCTTTTTGTGTATTTTTATGAACAGAAAACTTAAATTTAATGTCAACCATGAACAATTAATAATATTTATATATTTAAGTTTTTCTGTGCATATGTGTCGGTTAGAAACAAAAATCAGTTAATTTCCACTTACTGGTCAATACTGCCTTGTCTCTTATGCTTCGTAAACATATTCCACCTGACTTTCTACGATTGACCATTTCTAAAAAGAAAACGTCTTTTTTGTCGGAGCTCAGTTCATACTTTTTTTAAAGCGCTGAATACACAATGGCTGTAATCTGGAAACCTATTAATGCACTCCTACACCCAGTGCTTGAAATGTGTCGGTATGTACGGCGGTGTGATATACCAGCACTTCTTTTATCATAGTATTTCATACCGTCACTAATTTTAGTAGTGGGAACTGCAGAAATGATTTTTTTTTTTTGTCCCTGACTTACGAGCGTGCATTCTTAAACATAGAAACCTTATGTGCCTTGTGCGCTTGAGAAATAGCAATGTGGGAACTGTAAAGGTTAGGGGAGTGGTGTATGCATTTGGAGGGCAGTTAAACTGCTATTAATCTAAGACTGAATATTCATTCTGATTGCAGAGGTTCTAATTGCCCGATTTTCTACTTCACGAAAGTCCGTATTGGAAGGGAACTGCCTTCTCGGCTCGGGATCTCAAAGTTTTGGGCTCCAGCTGAATCACTAATGATTGGCTGAGGCTTGGAAGCCTAGTTAATCTGTTGGCCCTGGGGCTGAGACTCCTCGTTATAAGCAAGTCTAACCCCAGTCCTCGGTGCAGCATAAGTAATACTCGCTGGGGTCCACAAACCAACCATCTTTAATCAACCCCCATCGTTTCTGACTTATGGTACAATACTATTCCACGGAATTGCAAATTACATTTTTAAATAAAGGACTTTTTCTTCAGGGTTTTTCTTTTTTAACTTTTTCAGTTTTGGAGATTTTTAGGTGAAGGTATTTTTCCCAGAGGATTTTTAGCTAAATATGAGCATACAGGCACTTCAAAATTTCTATTTCGAGCACTGCCTACACCCTTTCGAGCACTGTTGTCCTGTCCTGTCCTGTGACTGTCCCTGCTGTGAAAAAATGATTCCTTAGAGGAACCATTTTTTCTGCAGCAGGACAGGCACAAGACTGGATGACTGACCAAATGAAATGCATGTTAACAGATGTCACTGATTATGAAGCTATGTTTTGCAAGCAAAAGAGCGAAGTCATCACCCAAGGCGATTTCGGCTCCTGTTGATGGCTTGCCACATGGGTACCTATGCCGTTCTCTCGAATGCATCACTTATTGATAGGGGTAAATTTCACATTTCCTTCTGTCTATGGCTGACTGTCAGTGCACATCTCTACGGCATATTTTAGGGTTTTAGAGATGACCGCAACGCAGACTTTCCTATGCACTTCGATGGATTCAATAGAACACTGTGGACAGAAATTTTCTGACAGTGTTTCATAAATACGAAAAATTCACATACATTTATCCAAGTTTCCTAAACTTTTACATGGCTGCCCTCGACATGTATTCTAACTGCGTAAATATTTGGGGGCTGGCGGGTGGGCTCAAAGACAAGTGGGGGCGCTGAAGCTCACCCTAGCCCACCGGTAGCATTGCGCCTGGTTCTCAGAAGTAATTATCCTTTCTGCCTCTGCCAGAATGAATTTCAAAGCATAGACTATTAGAGCCATATTAAATGTATTTTATGAAACACAGTTAATATTTCATTAACCACTTACACCATGCTCACATTACTATGTTTGGTGAGAAAATACATTTTTATTAATATGTCATGAATATGTAAATACATTTACACCAGACCATGAATCTTCTATACCTTTTTTACACTAGTTACACCATTTACTTCTTAGTTTCTAGAACAAACTGGTATGGATGAAAAATACAATGCTACACACATATAGTTAAAATTTATGACTTGAAATAGCTTACAGTTAAATGAAACTGTTAAACAGGCCTGTTTAAAGTCTAGATACACAACACATATTAACACACCATGGTAGAAAAATCAAAATAACACAGTAATTCTCACCATGAACATATAATGAAAGAATTTAGGTTTTAGGGCAAGCTCTTTGCTGTTTGTGAAACAAAATAGAAATTTGGTACATTTGCTTTAAGCCTTGTTTTTAAAAGTGGAAGACTTTATATTTAAACAAATTATTTAAAAATGGTATGAAAACAGTTATATGTACATTAATTTACACATACAATTTCCACTTAAAAGCAACAAAATTGTTCTGCCCATACTGTGTACTAATTAGTCATCAGTAGAGAATTTTGTTCGTAGTGGCATTACAGGTGTATTGTAATCTTGACTAGCTCTAAGGGCACTGGCAGCATGGGTTAACTGCAGAGCAGCATCAGGATGTGCAGAACCAGGAAGCAATGTACATTCCCTATCTAAAATTGTAGCCATGCCATCAAGCAGTTCATAAAATCCAAAAGACAGAGAAGCTCTCCTTAACCTGTTGAGTTCCTAAGGAAGAAAAGTAGGCTTGAGGAGAAGAAGAAGAACAACAACACACACAAACATTTATAGCCAAATTTTACAGCACTCTACAAATTAAACCTTTTAAAAATTAAACCTTTCTGCACTCTACAAGTAAACCTTTTTTTATAAATCAACAAACCATGTGTATTCTGCAAACAAAATAAAATAATCTGCCGAGCTGCTGATAATCGCAGAGATATTCTCTATAATAAAACACATACACGATAGTGCTGCTATTAGTGTTCCAATTTAGAACTAAAACATCAGGAACTCTTTCTAGGCATGATAAATAAGTTGTGTTCACTTTATTCAGTATGTAACTTTTTTAATGCTTCAGCCCGGCAATATTACAGGCATGAGAAATAGGGATCGATACCTTAGCCTGTCATATTGATGGGAGTGATCAATAAGTGGTTAATGGGTTGCAGTACAACTGAATCAGTTGCATATGACTGTTAAGAACATGGATTGAGAATAAATCCGTGTTGAAAAATCAATTGTTGTACACAAAACCCCACACGGAAAGGAGTTAGTGCCCTCAATTCATTTTTATTACCAAGGTGTGGCTATTGTCTGGAGGCAGGAGAAATTGATAAATTAGATAATTAAAAAAAAATGTCTAATCAGTTGGATAATGCTATGTTCATTACAAAAGAAGTTAAACATAAAAGAAAGTTCACTGTATACAATGCAGTATTTAGACTTACCTTGTTTACATATAAGTTAATGTTGGGGGCCATGTAAGAGTTTCATTATACACTGAAGTGCCAAAAGTCATGGCATACGTATCTGGTATTGTGTAGGACTTCCTCTAGCTCGGCAAAATGCAGCAATTTGACATGGCATTGATTCCACAAGTGGCCGGAAGACTTCTGGAGAGATGTTCAGCCATACCATCTGAACCGCCCACAGTTCCCTGGTATTTGTAGGTGCAGGATCTTGGATGCGAATGGACCTTTCCACCACATCTCATAAGTGATCTATTGGGTTCATTCGGGCGAATGTGGTGGTTACACCATCTGTCGGAACTGTCCAGCCTGGAAAATTCCATCGTTGTTGGGGTACATGAAGGGCTGCAAATGGTCACCTGGCAGAGCAAGAAAGTGAGTACCGGTTAATGACATGTTTATGAGTACCAGAGGACCCAAACCGTGCCACGTAAAGACACCCCACACATGTATGGGAACCACCACCACCAGCTTGCACAGTGCATTGTTGACAGCTTGGGTCCATGGCCTCATGGGGTCTGTGCCACACCCGAACCCTACAATCAGCTCGTAACACTTGTAGTGTGACTCATCGGATGACGCCACATCTCGCCAGTCTCCCAGGGTCCAATTACCATGTTCACAAGCCCAGGTGAGGTGTAGTGTCCGATGTTGTGGTGTTAACAAAGGCATTCTGGTGGGTCTTCTGCTCCGGTATCCCATGGACGCTAAATTACGCTGCACTGATCTGATGGATATGTCTGTGGTACTTCCTGCATTGAATGTAGATGTTATTTGAGCCAGTGTCGCTTGTCTGTCAGAATGGACAATCCTGGTCAGACGTCACTGGTCATGGTCATTCAGCACCCGTGGTCAGCCATTATGCTGTCCACGACGGGTAGTAATGCGTTCCATGAAATATTCTCAGTACACACGACACCATGGATCAAGGAATGTTGAATGTTCGCACAACTTCAGAAATTGAATGTCCAATCTACCTGGCTCCCACTACCATGCCTCGTTCAAACTTCGATAACTGATGTCGGCATGCCATAATCCTACTGGTGGCTGTTCAACCTCACTCACGAGATTACACCTTACAACTGATAAAAATCGTGCCATGTGTCAAAGACTTTATATGATGGCAGTGCCAGTTAAAAATGTGATGACTTTTGGCACTTCAGTGTAAAGAAAGCTAAGGCTAACTCAGTTGTGAAGGGAATATTCCAGGAAAATGCATTGAGATGGCAGTTTATTAGGTACACCTTCCTAGTATCGTGTTGTGTCACCCTCGGACAGCAAAACAGCCTGAATTCATTAGGGCATGGAACATACCAGATGCTGGAAATGTCTCGCAGGAATGTTGTACCATGCAGAAATGACTGAGTCATGCAGTTGCAGCAAATCTGGCAGCGGCACAGTCTTGCAGTGAACAGCTTGTCCCATCTCATTCCACAGACGCTTGATGGGGTTTAACCCTGGGAAATGTACAGGCCACTGGAGCAAGGAAAACTCATCGGTGTGTTCCTGGAACCGTTGTTGACTATACGAGCTTTGTGGGTGGATGTGTTATCTTACTGAATGTGTCCATCTGTTAGAGGATAAACCATAGCCATGATGGGATGAATTTGGATGACAATGACATTCAGAAGTCCTTTGATGGGTATTAGGAGGTCTAATGCATGCCAAGAAAGCATTCCTCGATCAACACACCACTGTCACATGCCTGTACTGTTGACATCGGATAGGATGATTCTATGCCCTCGTATTCCTTGCACCAAATTCGGATTCTGTCATCCACATGATGTAGAAGGAACCTCCTTTTTCCAGTCTTCAATGGCCCAGTACACACGGGAGGGGCACTTTTGTGTTCTGTGCTAAAAACATTAGCACTTGACATGGTCCAACATGTGGTGTGTTCAGAGGTGACTCTTGGTACATCAATGTTTAATTCTGAAGTAATTTGCTGTGTTATGGCCCATTTGTTTGCCTGTATGTTTCTTACCAATCTCCTTTGACTCCTCTGAACCACCAGCTATTTTCACCCACAGGAATGCTGAAAGTTTTTTTGTGTGTCACACCACTCATGATAAACTCTTGCTACAGTTGCGCATGAGAACCGGCTCGAATGAGCACACCTAGTACCAACTTTCTTTCATGCCACGTTCAAAGTAGTTCAGTCATTTGTTTTTCCCATTTCGACCCTTAAATACTAACTGATGCTTGATGAGCTGGTCTACATGATTTATACTGCCCATCATGCTCATATGACATCTTACATGTTGGAGTGAGCCATTTATATAATGAAGGCAGGTGCACCCAATAAACTGGCGTATTAGTGTATGTGGGTGCTGAGGCAAGTTAAGATTAATGCAGATATTAAATCTGAACTGAGTACTTCTACAGAAGATGAAAATAGATAAATATGTAGTTTAAGATTGACTCACACTTTTTATTTACATAAAATACATATCAGAATCACCAAATCATTATTCTTTTTTAAAATCTTCCCATAACACTTGGTCCAAGCATCACTGAGGATGAACTCTAGCTACTAAGGGTTTGTTGTCAATTGAGGAAACTTTGTGCATGAAACACTCTGCCAACTGTTCATAATACTGGCACTCCTACAAGTTTTTGTGTATTCTATATAATAAATAGCATTGCAACTTTTCATAAGGGACTGCTTGGCATGACGATACAATCCTCAATAGTACATCTTCATTAACAGCTCATCCAGGAGCCTGAAGGCAGTGCTACTCCATAATGGAAACAAGTGCCCATCTCTTCCCCTGGCTCACTCGGAGCACCTCAAAGAGGATTACAAGAGCTTGCTAGACACCTTGAAGTATGATGAGTATGTCTGGAAGGTCATTGGAGACTTCAAAATGGCAGCATTCCTAATGAGTCTTAAGGCGGTTTTATTAAGTTTCCCAGCTATTTTTGCCTTTGGGATAGCAGGGACACCAAGGCACTCTAACACACGTGAGACTGGCCACAGTGTACTGAGTTCTCTGTGAGGAAGAATGTTATGTGGGAGCCACTGGTGGACCTGTAGAAGGTGCTGATGCCACCAATGCACATCAAATTGGGCCTTATGAAACAATTTGTCGCAGCTCTAGATAAGGAGTCAGCAGCCTTCAAGTACTTGTGAGACTTCTTCCCTAAGCTGTCTGAGGCCAAGGTAAAAGTCAGTATCTTTATCGTACTACAGATAAAGAAGATCCTACAGTGCAATTAATTCCACAATATGCTTACTACAAAGGAGAAAGCGGCTTGGAACAGCTTTGTCGCAGTTGTTGGGGCTTCTTCGGCAATCACAAGGCTGAAAACTATGTGGAGCTGGTCGAGATTCTGGTGAAGAACTACAGCAAAATAGGCTGCAGGATGTCCCTAAAAGTCCGTATTCAAGGAGAACATGGGAGCGTACTCGGAAGAACAAGGCAAGTGCTTCAACCAGGATATACTGGACTTTGAACGTCGCTACCAAGGACAGCATAACGAGAACATGATGGGAGACTACATTTGGGGCCTGATTCATGAAAGTGATTTACAGTATAGTCATAAATCTTGAAAAACTATTCACTTCCAAATCTTTTGTTAATATTTTTGTATAATCAAGTACTTGTGAGATAAATACATGCTAATTTTGATTCATATGCTGTTTTCTTCTTTTACTTTATGTGAATGAAAAGATGCAAATTTGCCCATTTCTTCATTGGAAATAGATAAATTTCAGAATATCACTGCCCTGGTTACAAAAGCAAAGTTTTGTGGTGAAAATAATAGCCATTTTGTATTCTTTGTATGTATAAGCACTCAGAAAATAACAGTCACTATCCAAGAACAAAAATTGTGTTACACAGTGAAATCATTTTTAAAAGAAAAACAATGAATCTGACATTACAGTTACACTTTATGAAGTTTAGTTGGTCTTTTCTAAGGTTGAAAAAGACAAATAATCAGTTGGAAGTTTCCTTAATAAAGTATGGTATAGTAACAAATCTGTTACATATATTCTGTTCAACACATTGTTACACCATTACCAGAGGAGCATAATTTCCCCACAAACTTTGCTTTTGTGACCAGGGCAATGGCATTCTGAAATTTATCTATTTCCAATGAGGAAATGGACAAATTTGTAACAACGTGTTGAACAGAATATATGCAACAGATTTGTTACTATACCATAGTTGAAATACCACGCATTTGAAACACCTGATGAGACCAACTTTATTTAGATGGGTTTCTCACAGATGTATATATTAGGTGTACAAGTTTACATCGTTTGCGAATAGATGGCATAACTAGCACAGATTTCATGTAATTGCGAAGGACAACACATGTATAAGAAAGTCCTTGCAACAAGCTTTGATAATTAGTGGAGGACAGTTCACTTTGTTGCAGTGTGAACATGATTGTCAGTGCATTGAAAATGTTGAATTTCGTGCCAAAAAAACAGCATATGCGGGAAGTTTTGCTGCATTACTTCTTTTTAAAGAAAACCACTGCCGAAGGTCACCGTTTGCTTGTGGAAGCTTAAGGTGAACATGCTCTAGCTGAAAGCATGTGTAAACAGCGGTTCCGACAATTCAAAGGGAATGATTTCGACGTGGAAGACAAAGAACGTGAAGGTGCACCAAAAAATTTGAAGATGCTGCTTTGGAAGCATTATTGGATGAAGATCCATGCCAAACAGAAACAGAGTTAGCAATGGCATTACATGTTACTCAACAATGCATTTCTCAACGTCTACATGCAATGGGAATAGTTCAAAAGCAAGGAAATTGGGTCCCACATGAATTGAGAGAAAGAGACATTGCAATGCGCATAACCATATGTGAATTGCTCCTGCAAAGACACACAAGAAAATCATTTTTGCATCGAATTGTTACGGGAGATGAAAAATGGATTCACTACAATACTCCGAAATGACCAAAAGCATGGGTGTGTCCAGGTACACCAGGTCCATCAATGCCAAAGCAGAATATTCATAGCAGTAAGGTTATGCTGTGTATTTGGTCGGATTAGAAAGGTGTGGTGTACTATGAGCTGCTGCAACCGCACCAGAGCATCAACGCTGAACGTTATCAACAACAACTAATCAATTTGAGTCGTGCATTGAGAGCGAAACATCCAGAATATGTGAAAAGACATGACAAGGTTGTTCTCCAGCATGACAACGCCAGCCCTTATGGCGTGATACAGGTCAAGGAAACTGTAGAAGCGCCTGGCTGGGATGTGTTACCCCACTCGCCGTATTCACCAGATATCGCGCCATCAGATTACCATTTGGTTCGATTCCTGCAGAGCGCACTTTCTGGAGAGCGGTTCCGTTCTTATGAGGAGATCCAAAATTGGCTTGATAACTGGATTGCTTCCAAACAACCAGACTTCTTTTATCGTGAAATCCACTTATTGCCTGAAAAGTGGGGGAAGGTTGTATGTTGCGAAGGTAAATATTTTGAATAAAATAATCGCTATCTGTCTATAGCAAACTATTACCTTTTTTGACCGAAAAACGATGTAAACTTATTTCAATTTACTTCCGATATTGGAGGTACTAAAAGTGAAGTTCAAAAATGTAAACTTATTTGTTCACCCCATATTATCCTTAATAAAGGTTTTTGTTTTTTATGTAACTCAAGTATATTTTTTCCCTTGAAGTCTGAATACTTATTCATTCACAGTTATGTGCTACTGTCCAAATTTATCATGTTGGACACTCGACCTTTGTTCCAAAAGGTATATAAAACCTTTAGCATTATCAGGCTTAGATTTACAAAATGAGTTAACAGAAAAGAAAACAAAAGTTTCTGAAAGGAGTTTGGTACCTCGTTATTGGTGCCCAAGCAGGGCCAAAGCAAATTTTTCTTATCTGGGAGGGTAAGACTTCAAATTACGCCCCTTCCAGTTCAAAAGTTTCCCACTTCCACTGAAATAGCAAGCACGCATTTTTTACTTTCTCAAATCTCTGTTATAACGAAGTATTATGATCCTTCAAAAAACTCATTTCTGGTTTTTGACATAACATTACTAAAAATGTAAAAACTAGGTAAATACTCACAAGAGCCAACTGTTGAAAGTATCAATTAAAACCTAAGTCATGTGAACATCGACAATACAGTACGCAGCAGAAATGCAAAATGAAAAACAAATCAGCACAGAGCGAATGCGCATCAAATAATGAAAGTAACAATAGGAATATGATTCTGGGGTAGGGCTTGGAAAATTTCTGTTCAAGGTTAAACTCTCGGAGGAGCTTTCTGCAACAGAGCACAGATTACTGCACAGTTCCTCATCCCCACAGCGTGCTTTAAAAGGTCATGGAGTTCAGGCATATCTACATATTGTTTTACATGCGTCCATCTGCTGTTACAGACAATTCCTTTCATGCATATGAGGGATTCATGCCTCACAGTATAGGTTACACTGTACTGGTTAGCTGCGTGGAATACTACATGTATATGCGGCAAACTTAAGTTTTAAAAAAATAAAATACTTAAGATAGTATATAATTCTTTTTCTGTAACCATTTTAAGTAAATTTATTCACACATTGTGCATTTCTTTATTATTACACCCCTCAGAGCATGAATTTACGTCCCTAGAAGGACCGTTCTGGGATGGCAACTGCCCTCTTGGTAGCTATGGCCCTGTGCCCAAGTATGATTTTACATAAAGTTGTAGTTTCACATAAGTACAATGAAATTATTTGTATTCTGATATGAGGATTTTTGAAAGGTATCTTGTGAACATTAAAGACATGTCCAATAAAAGCTAAGCACTAAACCATGCAGACACAGCTGATGTTGCATACTATAAAAATGTTCTTATGCACTTACAGCATCATGCTATCATATTTTCCACTCTTCTGAAGTGAAAAAATTAGAGGGAGAAAGTTCTATTTACCAATCTGAAAAATACCTACGAAGGCTCATTTTTCAAAAAAAAAATACCATGTTGAATAAAGAGTATATTCTCTGAAGCCTAAGGTTTTCAAAAATATTCTGCCTTGCCCAATATTATGATTGTGGTATTAACCATTCTGCAAAGCAGGGTTTCTCAAACTTTGGTCAATCATGAACCACTTCACTTTAAGCATTTCTTTACCTATCGCGGACCACCAAGTGGGGAGTGGTGGTTCTGAGTAACTTCCCTGGGAGAAATTTGAAATTGAAAAGTATATTAGAGCTGCACGACTTGTTATCCAACTCTCGAAAAGATACCAGGCTCAGATTATTCAAACTTATGCACCCACCACAAGTCATCCTGAAGAAGAAATTGAAGAATTTTATGAAGAAATTTGTCATCTAAATAATAAAGGTAAGCAGCACTTGAAAATAATTATGGGAGATTTCAATGCAAAAATAGGGCAACGGCAACAGAATGAAACTTCAGTAGGTAAATTCGGTCATGGCAACAGAAACCAGCGTGGAAATACTCTCGTTGAGTTTGCAGAGGCAGAAGGGTTTTTCATCTTGAACTCCTTCTTCAAGAAAAAGCCACACAGGAAATGGACATGGAGACATCCAAATGGGACGACAAGTGAAATTGATTTTATTATGTGTAACAAAAAATTCGTCATAGAAGACTGCAGTGTGCTAAACAAGTTCAACACAGGTAGTGACCATAGATTGGTGAGATGTAAGATGCACCTCAACACTAAACTTGAACGTGGCAAGCTCATAAGACAAACAAAATCTATTGACATAACCAACCTTAAAAAACACCATAATACCTTCAAGTTAGAACTGAAGAACAGGTTCTCTGCTTTAGAAGGCCTAACATCGGAAGAAGTGGACATCTCTGAAGTTAACAGAAAAGTAACCAAAGCTCTTATGGAAACAGCAACAAAATTAGCTGGGTCTAAGAACAAGTTGCATGTGAACAAATTATCAGGAAAAACCAAAATGTTGATGCAAAAAAGAAGAGAGATGAGGACAACTAAAGAAGATGTGACTTCCAAAGTGGAATATATAGAGCTATGCAAGACAGTAAGAAAAAGTATCACTGAAGACGTAAGGAAATTCAACTGTGAACTAGTGAGGAAAGCAATTGAAAACAACCAAAGCCTAAAGATAGCAAAGGGACATCTCAGTAAGGGAAGGAAACAGATTATGGCACTGAGAAAAGAAGATGGTTCTGTAACAAGAAATAGAGGCGAAATTTTGACAAGAGTGAAAGATTTCTACTCCAAATTATATGAAAGGGATGATATATGCACTCCAGACATCATGAAAGATACCAGTACCAGAGTTCCTCCAGTCCTTCCAGCAGAAGTTGCGCATGCAATCAAGAACATGAAGCGAGGAAAAGCTCCAGGAGAAGATGGAATTACTGTAGACATCATAAAAGAAGCAAGTGGAGAAATCGAAACAGTACTCGCCCAAATTTTCACTCGATGCCTTAATGAAGGAAAGATTCCTGAGGATTGGAACACCGCTACAATGATCCTGCTACATAAGAAAGGTGACATTGAGGATCTCGGAAACTACAGACCTATCAGCCTCCTATCAGTAGTTTATAAAATCTTCACTAAAGTTCTTTCACACCGCTTGAAGGTAGCACTAGACATGGCTCAACCGAGAGAACAAGCTGGATTCAGGAGTGGCTACAGCACAATAGATCATATCCACGTGCTGAGAGAACTAATTGAAAGAGCGAGGGAATATGAACTTCCATTGTGCATGGCTTTTATCGATTATGAAAAAGCCTTTGATTCGGTGAAACCATCAGCAGTTACAATGGCTCTGAAAACCTGCGGTATTGAAGATGCATACATTAATATTATTAATAACATCTATGAAAATGCAAGTGCAAAGATTAGGCTGTTTGAAAATACAACACACGTAAAAATTGGAAAGGGAGTGAGACAAGGTGACACCATATCTCCGAAGCTCTTTAATGCCACATTGGAGGGTGTTTTTCAGTCGCTGAGCTGGGAAAACAAGGGGATAAAGATTAATGGAGATTATCTAACCCACCTTCGTTTTTCTGATGACGTAGTCATTTTTGCAACTACCCCATCAGAGCTGCAGAGTATGATCCAGGAACTTGCTGACAAGAGTAAAGAAGTGGGATTAAAAATGAACTTTCAGAAGACAAAAGTGATGTTCAATGCTTTTACAAGAAATGAAGATTTATCGATTGATGGAGAAAAGCTGGAGATAACAGACACGTACGTTTATCTTGGACAGCAGATATCAAGTGAGGGTCACATTGATGAAGAAATTAATCGGCGTACAAAACTTGCCTGGAGAGCTTTGGAAGAAACAGCATAATTTTCAAGAGCAATATGCCATTATGTCTTAAAAGAAAAGTGTTTGATCAATGCATCCTTCCAGTGCTTACGTATGGTGCAGAGACGTGGACCTTAGCTAAAAGAGACATACAAAGGCTGCAGACAACTCAAAGAAGCATGGAGAGGTGCATGCTTGGTGTAACCAGGAGAGATAAGAAGAGGAACTCGTGGATCCGAAAAATGACAAGAGTGGAAGACATCATGATCAGAGTTAAATCCCTGAAATGGCAATGGGCTGGACATATTGCCAGAAGGACAGATCATCGATGGACAGCGAAATTTTAGATTGGATTCCAAAGGGACAGGAAAAGACCCAGAAGAAGACCACATAGGAGATGGGTGGATGAAATTCGAAAGTATGCAGGGGTGACATGGAGGAGACTGGCACAAGACAGACCGTTGTGGAGGAAACTTGGGGAGACCTTCGTCCAGCAGTGGATTGATAATGGTTGACAATGATGATGATGATGATATTGTCTGAAACTAAGGTTTAATAATATTAGGACCTACCCCCTCCCCAAGGAAGGACCCAACCAAAGTATCCCCCGATTTATGTGATTTATAGGCGGGCTTATAGATATGAGCTTCGGCTCGATTTACCCCCCGCCCCCTTGAAATGTGATTTTTAGTTAATTTTAGCTTCTTTTGGTAAATTTTAAGCTTTTCTTTTAGAAATTTTTCAGCTGTTTTTTTACTTGAAAATAATACCGTCCCCAAACAGGGCCGGTAAGTAGTTGCCACCAGCCTTAGGCAGAAGATCGCCAAAAATTCCGACCAGGCTTTTAAAATAAAGGTCGATTGCCAACTCTATCTGAAACAAAGTAATTTTTAGAGTATCTATATTTGATAAAGAAAGAAAGAGTTTGGTGAGTTATGATTTTATTTTGTCAGTTGTATAACAAAAAAGAGATCATTCGCTTAATTAAATAATTGGCAATGTAGTCACATCATGGGCATAGTCAGGGGAGGGGGTTTTGGGGACTCAGAAACTCCTTGAAAGGTCAAAGAGTAAAATTTATGACAGGTAACATTTATAAGAAATTACTTAAACCTTCTCCGAAAATCGCCCCCCCCTAAATTCTAGCTATGCCCATGAGCCACGATAAAACAATTCTCCATACAATTCAATTACATCATATGCAAAATGTTATATGGACAATTATACTCTGATTTTCTCTTTTGATTTTAATACTTTTCTGAAAGCCCACGTATAAAGATTCATCAATTAATAACAAAAATAATAAGTACAATAATGATCATAGCATCTGTGAGAGGGATGGTGCTGCTTGCGATCTTTTATCAAGCTATATCCGGTTGGATGATCGATAGTTTGAGTAGTAGAGTAGCTTCCACATCTAATCTATGAGGAGATACTGAAAAGTTCTCAGCCTAGCCCACTTCCTGTAATTGTAGCATTCTTTTGTTATTGCAGCTCAAAAGAGTGTTCTTTTGTATTGTACAGTGCCAATTTTCAGACTGATAGCTCTTTTTTCTCCAGATGTTTGACGTCCTGAACTGAATCATGTCAATGCAAAGCGTTGAATTTTCGGATGTGGAACACCGGGCTGTCATGAAATTTCTGTTCTTGCAGAAGAAAATTGCAAAGGAAATCTATGAGTGTATGACACAAACACTAAGTGAAAAGTTTCCGTCATATTCCACTGTGAAGAAATGGTGTGCCAACTTTCAGCATGGAGATTTTGAGACCGAAGATGCAGCAAGATCTGGGAGGCCTTCAGAAGTGACAACACCCAAAATTGTTGATCGTGTTCATGACTTGATTTTGTCAGATCAGCGAATCTCAGCTAAAACAATAGCTGAGGCACTGGAGATATTCAGGGAATGTGTTGAGATCATTATTCATGAGCACTTGGATATGCAGATGTCAGCGAAGTGGGTGCCCAAATGTTTGAACGCCGATGAGAAACGAAAACGTGTGGACACTTCCAAATTGGTTTTGCAGCATTTTGAGCAATCTGGTGATAACTTTTTGCAGCTTCTTGTCACTGCTGATGAAATGTGGTTACATCACCATGATCCAGAGATGAAACAACAGTCCCTGCAGTGGCGGCACTCGGGTTCTTCCTGGCCAAAGAAATTCAAGACTCAAAGGTCTGCAGAGAAGGTCATGCCCATGGTGTTTTGGGATTCGGAAGGCGTTTTACTGACTGACTATCTCCTGAAGGACCAAACAATAAATGCTGAATACTATACCAACTTGCTATGTGGATTAAAGGAGGTGTTGAAGGAAAAAAGGTGAGGAAAACTGTGGAAAGGTGTTTGCTTTATTGCAGGACAATGCGCTGGCTCACAAAGCTGGCAACACAATGGATGTTTTAAGGGATCTGTAGTTTAAGTGCATAGACCATCCACCCTACTCACCAGATCTTGCTCCATCGGACTATTTCCTGTTCACAACCCTTAAGAAAAGTTTGAAAGGGAAGGATTTTTCTAATGATGTGGAGGTGATATCAGCAGCAGAGCAGTATTGGAGTGATCAGATTTCAAAATTGTTTTTGGAAGGGTTAAGGAAACTCCAGAAACGCTGTGCCAAGTGTGTTGAACTTTGGGGTGAATATGTGGAATAGTCTATAAGTTTCATGGCTCTAGCCCATTTCCTTCTTGGTGAGGTCGAGAACTTATCAGCATCCCCTCGTATCTCTTTTCTTGCTCTTAATTTCGTCTAAATTCGAAAATCCAAACTCACAGTTGTAAGTCGTCTGGAACGGAAGATGTTTGATGGCTTTATCTGATAGCTCTGGATATTCATGTCGAGCATGCACTCAAAATTTAAGAAGAGGGATTCTCACATTCTTCATTAATTTTTCTTCTGAAATTTCCTATGCACCACTTGATAGGCCGCCATGGACCACACTTTGAAAAACAATGCTGCAAAGCAATGCTCATATGAATAGAACTTTTACTGTTGCGAGAAAAACTCAAACAGAATTTTGGTGGCCAAGTTGAGGACAACTTTAAATGCACAATAAAACGTTTCTGCAGAAGTGTGTAATATGAAGAAATTTTCAGAATAGTACTTAAATCTTCCATACAAGCTAAGTAACATTTGCTTTTAAGTGAGTACTATGCATGAAGCCACTAAACAAGTAGCCACTTTTAGGTGACTACCAGACATTTTTGTTTTTTACTTTAAGTTTAAGGAACAATTATATCTGTCTGTACATTTTTTTTTTTTAAATCTATGTTCAAATTTTTAGTACAGAAAGTCTTTTCATTCCTGGAATACTAATGCAAAATAGGTGCAAGTTGTTTTAGTTTGAAGTGCAACAATTTTAGTTCAAAATTTTGAAAAATTCTATGACATCACTCACATTCTTCTGTTAGTTGTCATGATGACTACTGATTAATACCTCAAGAGGTTAGCTGCTGTGACACAGTTTTCTAGAAGTTCCATGAAATTTTTGTTATCTTCTCTTCTGAGCTATGAAACCTGAAGCAAAGCATTCTTTGAAGGTGAGTTCAGCTGAATGGCAAAATGACACACTCAGCTGATGAGCTGGAAAACCTGTCACAGAGTTAGATAAAGCTGCCAAACCTTACATCAAGTCACTTGATGCAAGGTTTGACAAGTATACTTTTGGAAGCTCAGCTCAGTTTTATTTTCACTAAAAAACAAGTTAGTAAAATCATGCAATGCATTGATTATGATGCGCTTTCCAACATACCAGAAATCGTGCGCAGACAAACCCTCCTCCCTACCCTGACTATTGATTCATTCAGTATACCTCCAGAACAACATATTAAAGTTTCGTCACAATAGAAGCATTTTTACTCAAGTTATGAGGATAATGGCTGTGGAATAAATCTTGCTCCTGTGCCCTGCCTGACCTTTGACCCCATTTTGATGATATTCAACAGAACCGGTTCAGTATACCCCCGGAACAACATGATAAAGTTTTGTCGCAATGGAAGCATTTTTACGTAAGTTATGACGCATAAGGGCGATGGAATGGATTCTGCTCCTATGCCCTGACCTTTCACCCCATTTCGTCCATTTTCAATAGGGTTCGTCCCCAGGTTGTCCCCCACCACATACAAAAATTTCGTCAAAATCTAACCATTTTTACGTGAGTTATCATGCAGACAGACAGACGAACAAAGCTGGAGCATATACACTTTCCTATGGTTGGAAAGCGTAAAAAAGAATTGAACCTTAGCAACATAATGAGAATACATGCTTATTTTGAAATTTCTGAGCAGAACTGTAGGCTCACAGCAAACAAACGGATATACCTGAAGATTTTGCAATTTTATCCACTTTCAATCTCCAATCACTCATGCTCACTGTCGCAATGTAGGAAATGATTGCTGTGTGTTCTTGCATCACGAGTTCCGTTCTCATATGACTTTTGCCCTTCATGATGCTTATGTACATTTTCACATTCAGGACATATTACTGATGATTCAATTTTTTTTGGAGGGAGGAAGGCGGGGAGGGGGGGTAATCATACACTATTTTTGATAACTGAATGATAGTATTTTCAATATGATACATATAAAAACGCAAGTAGGTGAATTTTTGGGTTTTGTACTGCTATCTATCTCTGAGAAAACCCATAATAACTGGCAAGCATTACAAAAGCCGTGCCAACAATAATGATAAATAAATTTGCTTTACCAAAAAGAAGAAAAAAAGTAAAAGTAAAATAACTTTGATGTACTTTGTAACAGATATGCACAAACTTAAAAGATACTCAAAATTTTCCTGTAGAGAGATGCAAGAATTAACTTTCATCCCTGTAGCCATTTCTTCAGGAAACATGAAAACTACATTGTGCTGGAGCAAGAACTAAACCTGCATCTCCCAATTTTCATTCAAGCATGATACTGTTATACTATACAGAACACTACATTTTGAAGCAACTGATACCTATCAAGCAGGAATCAAGAAACTTTCAGACATGTTACTCAGGATTTTGCCTCCTCATGCAGATACCCATCCATACTCAAACAAGGATCAGAGTTTGATACCAGAAGTTTTCAGATTTATACAACTCAGAAATTCATGAAGTTATTTCCAGTTCACATGAAAGGCTGAGAAACTCATAACTTTGCTGTACAAAGAATGCAGAATCAACTTTCATCTAAGTGCTATAAAATAACGAGTTTCTAAGCCATTGATGTGAACTGGATATTTAGGGTATTTTACTTACAAGGTCATGACAAAGTACAGATTTGTTACTGAATTTTTGTACACTTAATTTTCGCACACACACACACACACACACACACACACACACACACACACACACACACACACACACACACACACACACACACACACACAACCATAACTAACTAGTTGGTTTCCATTCATCACAAGAGAAGTTGGGTTCTTTGGATTTGTTTCATCGATTTTATGGTAATTGGTATTTCATAACTAATTTAGCACTGTAATGAATATAAACTCAATTTAGCCTTTCTAGGTGTGTTTCAATTCTGAAGTGATATAACAACCATAAATGGCTAATTTGTTCTGAGGAAACCGTTGTAGGAAAGCTGAGATAACTTTCTGTTTTGCAGATTTACACTTACCTTTGGCTGTTCTTCAAATGCCTTTTTGAGTTATTACACAGCATTCAGCGATTCAGTTTCACTACACTTCGCCCTGAGGTGTCCAAGCTCCGGTTTGTTGGTTCCATTGAGTTTGCCCCACCTATTGTCTCTATTCTAAAGAAATTTTGTAAAAAACATAGCTTTGATTTTGAGATTTGTACAAGGAATGTTTTTTCACTTGTTAGAAATGACCGTGACTTAGTCCTAACACCCAATAAATCTAGAGTATACTGTATCCCTTTGGTTCCCCATGATCCAGTCTTAGCTGTGAAATATTATATCAGTTCTACACTTCAGACTTTAAATGTTTGTGTATCAGAACATAAATATGCCCTTAGGACTGGCTCCACATCCACTGCCCTAACCACGACTGTGAACCAAGGTGAATACTTATCTGATTGGGACAACTCAAGGATTCTAGCGTCAGCATGTAACAGGCGTTCATTACTTTTATCTGAAAGCTTACATATCACAAAATTTGGTAATTCTTGCAGCAATATAGATCTTTCTAGTTTTGTTCCACGCTTATGGAAGCTATTCATCGAATCTGTGTTTCACACAGCAGAAGTAGAACATCCGTCATAATTTTTCTTGTACTTGGGAATTCCACTGTCCACGTTTGGCAACGAGGACTTATGTGACTGTTGCATCCACAGAGAATGGAGAGACAGAGTGTGCACAAGCCAGAGTTATGGAAATTGGTGGGCGGGGAAAAGAACGACAGCAGAGCACCGTCGGCGCTTTATGGAACTAAACCCCACGTGCTCTCTGACGTAACGTCCCTACTGTAACGCTCATAATTCAAAATTGGTTACTTTGCTTGTTATTACTACCGTTACCACTGAGTGATTCTGTGATTTTAACAACGCTTTTCGTTATTTCGTAGAAGTTATTTTCGGAGGATAATTATTTCATCTTTTATATGTAGGAAATATTTGTCTATTTTTTAACTGTTAAAAATCGATATAAGTAAAATTTATATCAGAGTAGAGCCCTTACTGTATTTTGTTTTTCGTAATTCCATTTGATCCTTCGTTGCAACTGAATAGCGTAAAAAGCTATTTTAAGTGGAATATTATTTCATCTTTTATATATAGCTAACTTTTGTATATTTTTTAACTTTTAAAATCGATGTAAACAAATTTCTGTGGTTGAACTGTATTTTCCAGTTTCTGCATTATACAACAGTGCTCACTTTATTCCACTCGTGTTTTCCCTTGGCTGAATTTCTTTTTGTTCTTTCCTTTTTATTGTGTTCCTCTCAATTGTATCTATTTTAAAATATCATTTTTCTTCTATTTTTTGCATACTTCAACTTTTCTAAAAAGAATTAGTTTCTAGATCTCAATGGCACCTAAAAAGAATGCATTTTGCACCACAAAATGTGTGGTGTGTGGACAGACAAGACCCCCACATCAAGCTGCACAAATTTCCTTCCCAAAGTGAGAGGTAAGTTATTAGCAGATATGGAATAATCATTAATTACACTTAATTATTTTTGCGATGTTTCTTGCTATGTATGTATGTACGCATACAGTGGTTAATAAAATTTAGACCCAAAATCCTACGTAGTAAAACTATACTGGTACCTAGCTGCATTGGTGTTTTATGTAAAGTCAATGTGTATGCTTTTTCCATTAATTCAGCTTAAGTACTATTTCCAAAAGGCTGTTACTAGGGCATTTTTGCAGTTCTGACCACATGTGATGAAGAAATGTACTGCTTGAATAAATACATTGCATAATAATTTTCTAAAAATGGGGGACAAAGATATAAGTGTAAGGAGGTACAGCATTTACAAATTTTACCTAGAGTTTTGGTTGTTGAACTTGAAAATGTGCTCACGCACGTACTAAGTATTTTTTCACTCTGTGGCCAAAAAACTTATGGTACACAAATTCAATGTGTTCTATCATTAATCAATTATATATATTTATTTAGTTCATACATTTGTGTACCATATGTCGGGCTGGTTTATATATATATTTTTTTTGTGTGTGTGTGGATTTTTAATGTCGGGACATCCTTGTATTCCACCTTACTTTTTGGAAAATAGGTAGCGGTCTGATACTATGGTTTTCATGTTGTTGTTGAGGGGGTTAGTGGAGGGGAGAGTTGTAAGGATGATATGTTTGCTTTCGCTTTGTGATTAGTAAGCTTCAAGTTTCATTTCAGCTTGGTCTGCTGTGAATGGTGCGATTATCAGTCAACGCTTACAGCTTTCTTGTTTCTGACAGTTCGTAAGTGCTAGATGTTTTCATGTCATCCTTCAACTACTGTTTTTTATTGGAATGATGATTTTTGGCTGGATGTTCTTTTCGATTTTGTTTTGTATATATTCGCTTGGTGAAATAATTCTGTTTTTTTTTTTTTTTTTTTTGTCACGGCTCATTGTTGGGATATGTTTTATTTAACAGTCATTCAAGTTTCCGGAACAATTTCGGTAGTTCAGGAAGGCAGTTTTTCAAATTCATCTACCCTTCCTCCCAGGCATGTATTAAAATTGCGTTTTTACAGGTAGGTGGTTTCCGTTTTTTTTTCTGGCAGTTATTTTTAATAAAATTCAGTTAGTAGCTGTCATATATTATATGTTTGCCTGTTGCCACTTCTCTTAGCATTTGGCTCCCTTGTGATACTTTTTATTGGCCCCAAAGGCATACAGCAATGTTCCAAATTACAATTTCGGGGTATTGTTTTTCTGTCGCTTCGTAGGACTTTTGGGAACCAAATTATGTTCTATCGTTTTTATGGAAGTGTGCGGTAATGATATCTGTTGGTCTGTTAAACCTGAGTCACTTCATTTTTTAATGGATTTTTTAATATTGGAACTACTTACCATTCTGCTTCCTTTATTAGCACTTAGGGCGGCTTGATACACAGCATTTGGTAGTTGGTTACTTCGTCGACCATTCACCAAAATGGCATCCGGGGTAGTGATCTACCTTCAGGTCCCCACCATTGGGAATTCCAATTTTTGTTTTGCACGTGTATTTCATTGCCAGAGACATATTTTCAAAGAATTTAGAAAGGGGTGGGCCTTTCTGTTTTTTTTAATGAATTTGTAGAACTATTTTACCTCTTGCCCTATTCCTTTGGATATGTAGTAGCACGATACACTGACTTTCGTACGTCTGTGAGGTCGTAGTTGAATGAAGCTGCTGTTTACCTTTCCTCTCAGGGAGTCAGTTCAGATGCTGGTCGTGTTTTGGTCTACTGGAGTATCCGCACTATGTGTGCTTTAGTTAAATAAACTATGGAGTTTGGATAGCGTTTGAAAGGTAACCCGAAGCGATTGGGCTCTGATTAGATCTCGGCCTGCGCCTTTTCTTCAAATTCCCACTTATCTGCCAACTTGGGTTACAGAACGATGGTTACGGAGCTGGGCAGCCATAATCTTGTGTACACAACGGTTCCGCTCAACTAGCAACTTCACAGACGTATGAAAGTCAATGTATCGCAGTGCTATGTATCCAAAGGAATGGGGCAAAAGGTAAAGTAGTTCCAACTAAAAATTCATAACAAAACAAAGACCCAGCCCTTTCTAAACTATTCAAAAACGTGTTACCCATGTTAAATTACGCTTCCAAATATAATTGGGATCCCCAGGGATGGGGACCTGAAACTAGAAAATTACCGGTGCCCAGTCGTTGCTTATTTATTGCATTCACACTATGTAGCTCAACAGGCTTGAAACAAAAATCAGTTTATTTTTCGCTACTTTGGGAAATTTCCCCTTCCCTTCACAATTCATATTGATTGTCAAAAATTCAGAAAAAAAAAAAGTGCGAAAAATGCCCCTGCAAAGCAACTGAAGGAAATTACTCAAATTTGGTTGTATTTTTTATACATTTTTTTCTGATTGCCATATTTTGAGTTATGTACTTATTTGTTTATTGGGTGGTGATAAAATCATGGCTATTGTCATGTTTATTTCTTGCTGTTTATTATTTTATATATATATTTTTTTCATGTGTGTGGTTCAATTTTGTTTCCAGGTTACGTAAATGGCTGACAGTAATTGGAAACAAGGAGTTGGCAGCATACCCAGAACCTGAATTCTGCAATGCACGTATTTGTTCTGCACATTTTGCAGATTGGTGTTATACATCAACTTTAAGGCAAACACTCATACCTGGAGCACAACCATATTTGCCTAATCCTGTTCTGGAAATCATGGGACTTCCAGTTGCTTCTTCCAATCCAAATTCTACATTTGAAGCAGATGTAAATCAAGTGGCAGTAATCACTGCCAAAATGCAGGCTGATCCTGTACAAATGGTTTGCACTCCTGTAAGTGTAAATGATGACACTGAAAAAGATGTAATGACTGACATGTCACTAACAGCTGTAACTTCCCAATCAGCACTAGCAGAATGTGAAACAAATAATCATGATACTGTTTGCACAACTCCTAAAACAGAGATAAATAAAGTTAGGAAGAGAACTCCGAAGACACAAAAAATTTCCAATTTAAGAACAACGGTATCTAAATTAAGAAAAAAACTAGGTGCCTCACTTCAGATGTTGCAGAAAAGGAATGCAGTCATTTCTATTAAGGATCAAGTGACAGCTAGTCAATACAGTTTCATTCGTAGCCAGTTAACCGGACTTGCCATGCGCTCCAAGGGCAGACGCTGGAGTCCTTCTGAAAAAGCTTTTGCGCTGAATATACTATACCACAGCGCAAGCGCTTACAAAGTCCTACGAAAGCATTTGGCTTTTCCAGACCGCAGCACTCTGCTGCGCTCCATAGGAAATTTTGCTATGAAACCAGGTTTCTGTCCTACCTTGCTGGCATCCTTGGCCAAGCGGACGATAAAGATGACTGAACTTGAGAAACTGTGTATTCTTACGTTCGATGAGATGAGCATAAAGAGAGGTTTAGAATACTCAACCAAAACTGATCGAATCATAGGCTTCGAAAACTATGGGGAGGTCGATTCTTCTGCAAATAAGCATTTGGCGACTCATGCATTAGTATTTATGATCCGTGGCATCTGTAAAACATGGAAGCAACCAATTGGATTTTTTCATACGTCAAATTCACTGAACAAAGATAAATTAAAAAGGTTAATATTCCTTGGTGTTACTAAAGTACAGGAATGTGGGCTTCTTCCACAAGCTATAATCTGTGACCAGCATCCAGTTAATGTGTCCCTGTTCAGAGATTTGAATGTCACTGAAAAACAACCATTTTTCCTAGTTGACAACAAAAAGATATTTGCTTTGTTTGACCCACCACATTTACTAAAATCCATTAGGAACAATTTAATGAAACATGACTTTAAATTTACAGTAACTGATGGAGTGGAGACTGAGATGCCACAAATACAAGAAGTAACTGCCCAATGGAAAGATATTGTGCAGTTCTATGAATTAGAAAAAAAAAACGTGTACATCGGCTAGCTTATAAATTGTCAGATCAACATGTGTATCCTGCTAGTATGAAAAAGATGAAAGTGAAGTTGGCTGCGCAAGTATTTAGTCACTCAGTGGCAGCTGGGATAGAGATTTATCATGTCACTAATCAAATGAGTGGGAGTTCTTTCGGTACATCTGTGTTTCTCGGAAAAATGAATGTCTTGTTTGACAGTGTGAACAGCAGAAAATTGTACAGCTGTAAGGAAATGGGAGGTGCTGTCACAGAGACCTCTGGACACGAGACCTATTGGCAAGAACAAATCAAGTGGATACATAGTTGGAAATTATGTCCAGTTGGAAATAGGCCCATCAGAGTGCCAGCATTAAAGGGTGGACCATTACTCTTAGTGCTCTCATTCAGCTATGGCAACAACTTAAAAAATGTGGAGTAAATTTCTTACTTACCAATCGATTAAACCAAGATTGCCTAGAAAATACATTTTCATCTGTTCGGCGGCGTTCTGGATTTCTATTCAATCCCAATTGTGCACAATTTCAAAGGGCTATTAGAAGCATTATGGTGCACTGCATTATGAAAACAGGCAATTCTTCAAATTGTGAAAATGATGATGATGAAATTCTTGTAGATATGTCTACGAGTCCAGCCATTGGTGTGCACTTACTCACACCAACAAGCCACACAGACCATCCTTATGCTATGTCCATTATTGAAGCAAAACCTAAAGCAAAGCTAAATACAGTTGCAGTCATGGATATTATTGAGGAAAATGTCATTGTTTATATTGCTGGTTATTTGGGTTGGAGGCTTGTACAGTTAATGGATAACTGCACAGAATGCACTGAACTGTTAATCAGAACTGATAAATTAATGGAAAAAAACACATTGATGCTCTATTTCAAGGAATATGAACATGCTGCAAATGGTTTAAAGTGGCCAACAGATGAATTAATTGAAAGCATGAAGTTACTGACACAGTGTTTCCATAATACATATGAAGATATAATGTATAAACCAGACATTGGAAAAAAATTATATGACACATTAGATAGCATTTCACCTGGTCCACTGCAATTTATGGTCAACCATCTTCATTACAAAAGAGCTAAGCATTTGCTATTATCATTGTATATCAGAATGATGATTAATCATATGGTAAGACGTTTCAATGATACTTTATTGGAGGAAACTGTTAAACAAATTGTAAAAAAAAAAAAAAAGCAGCTGAGTGGTAAGTGAATGTTGGTTACAAGTGCTTAAACTAGAGTTCTGTGTTCATAAGACATTTGAACACCCTATATTAACCTTCATATCCCAAAGGTGTTGTGCACGGAGGAATTTTCAGAGGAGCAAACCTCCATAAAATAACCCGGGCTCAGCTGACTCCGGCTGTCAGTACCTGGTTAGGGCCCCTACCTAGGGTTACAGGGGAAAAGGAACAGGATTCAGTCCTCTTGGGGACAAAACAAACGAGTATAGTTAAGCTAAATGTTGAGTTGTATCAACACTGATAAACACCTCGTGAAGTAAAGCAGATGCCACAAGTTGTCTATCTGTAGTAGATTTTTGAGGTGCGAATACAATGGTTTCCACCCATTTTTCTACTTCTGATGGAATTAATTACATCGTTCAAGAAATCAACACACCTAAAAAGGGAAAAAAAAACTACCTCAGGACATCTGAACTGCTGGTATGGAATACAAGATCAAAAAGAGGTAGGTGATTATATATAATTTATGACTACTAAACTTAGTGTTAATATAGAATAAAAATACCAACGTTTCTCACAATGAAATGTTTATTTTACATCGACTATAGTTAGTTTCGCAGAGCATTTATTCTATACAGTTAGGTGATTGTTGTTTTTGACTGTCAAAAATTTAACTAATAAACGGAGTTCAGTGGATAATATTATCATACAAAGTTCGTGTACTTCAGATAGGTTTTCTGCATAAAAAAATTTCATTTTACGGTAATTTTTTTTTAATATATATTTTGAAACGGGCAGATGTTTAAATATGTTTGATTCGTGATACAATTATGTCAGTTTGTTACTTTTTATTTGCCATTGCTTTGATATTTTTCCGTTGTTTATTTTCAAATTCCGGCAGTAGTATGTTGCGTTGACGAAGGTCTGCGTTTTGAGAACGAAAGCTGCTACAGATTTATTAGTTTCTTTTAAGTCAGAGTTAGTACTTTATTTCTCAGTATAATTCCCGACTGCAAAGTGCTGTTCTTACGATTAAGAATATACGCCTATTTCCGTTACACCTACCGCAAAATTCCTCGGTCAATCACGCTACAGTGAACCTAACGAACTCGGGAAGTAAGGAAAATGGCGGCTCTCGCAGGGAAGGAAAGTCGAGAGAGACATTTGTAAACAAGCGGGAGGAGCGTAGTTGTGACGTCACTTTTAGTTCTCATTAACAGGCCGTGGGGCCGCCAACGTCTATGTGAGTTTAACATTATGCTGTTGCCATCGGACAAAGTGGAGAATTTCCTTTACGATCTTCTAGAGTGCACACTCTGTACCTCTCTTCTCTGTGGTTGCATCATGGAATTGTTTCTCAGTGTATTTATTGCTTGCTTGCTCTGTATACTGTGGCACTAAGCCTGATGATGAGGCCAAAGACAGCCTTGAAAGATCTTGATTTTAGTATTTTAGCCTACCTGTGTTTTAATTGTAAATAAAGTATTTTAAACTTTGCAATTTAAACCTGGTGAGTTTGATATATCATACTTAGACAGCTTAATTCTACTTTCTCAAAGCTGAGATGTTGGAACACATCCATCAATGTGAATTAACAGCTGCTTCCTACCTGTGTTCAACTCACGTTTAGCACAGCATGTTCTTTTGTCACTTGGAATCAACTGGAGTAAAAAATTTACCAGTTACATAAGGCAAGGTAATGGCAGGAAAACGAGCATTGTCCAAACATCAAGAAGCACTGAAGGAAAACAAAAACAGGTGACAAGGAAAACAAGATAAAGATTACCTAAAATATGGCGAAAAGGTTGCAGGAAAAGAAAAGAAACTAAGGTAACTAGCAGAAGATGATTGTGTAATAGAAAAATACACTATCTACCAACAAGTAATTGGACACCTGTGATAGCAAAGGAAAACGAAGTTTATTTACCTTCAAAATAGTTGGTGGAGCCTCCATGAGCGGCGATTACAGCTGCGACCCTTCGGGGCATACTCTCAACCAGGCGTTGTACGAAGGCTAGCTGTATTTTCTTCCACTCGGCTTGGAGAAGACAGGTCAGTTCCTTCACCAATTTCGGACAGTGGGGGCACCCCTTAAGTCGATGCTCCAACTCGTCCCAGAGGTACACGATAGGGTTAAGGTCCGGGCTCTGCGTAGGCCAGTCCATTCGATTAACCCCATTGTCACCATACCAAGCCATGGTGGACCTCGCAACATGGCAGGTGGCATTGTCATCCTGAAAGTAACATGGGTCCACAACGTAAAACTGCCACAATGTAGGAAGCGCAGGGTCATCCAAAATGGTGCAGTAGGTCTCGGCGTTGAGTCTACCAGGAATTGCGACCAAGGGTCCAGTGCCATACCAGGAGAAACGCCCCCACAGCATAATTCCACCGCCGCTGAACTTCACAGTTGGCACAATACATTCCGGCAGGAGGCGTTCTCCAGGCAGATGCCAAACCCAGACCCTGCCATCCGAACGGTAGAGAGTGAACCTTGATTCGTCGCTCCAGAGAACCTGTTTCCATTGTTCAACGGTCTACTGTCGACGTTCTTTGCACCACGTTAGCCGAGCAGCGCTATTGGACTTGGTGATCAAAGGTTTGTGGGCGGCAGCACGTCCATGATAACCGAGCAGATAGGCTTCCTTACGGATGGTATTCATCGAAAGAACACTCCCGGATGCCTGTTGAAACTCCTCGCGGATGTGGCCCATCGATTTGGTGCGGTTCTTCCTAATTTCTCTGGCCAGCATCCGTTGGTCTCTAACTCCCAGTTTTGTGGGTCTGCCGGGTCGGGGCACATTCCGACAGTCACCTCTCATCTTCCACTTGCCAATCACGTAGGCCACTGTCGATTTTGGGTACTTCAACTCGCTGGATATGGTCACGTATGGATCTGCCATTTCTGTGATACCCGACGATTACACCTTTCTCGAAATCAGAGAGCTCCGAACTGCATGGCATCTTGCATGCGACTGCTTGCGTTGTTGTTTCCCACACGATATTTAACGGCGGCGGCCGTGACGTGTATCAGGACCACAGATATCGTCGATTGCAGGGGTGTCCAATTACTTGTTGGTAGATAGTGTAGATATTTTAGGGGTGAAAAAACTAATGCAAATATTAAATATATATTTTTTTCTCCTGCTGTTTCTGTGCATTTCACTTATCACTAAAGCTAAATTAAATGCCTTCTTTACTAGACATGACCATTCTGAATGCTACAACATGCAAAGTTTCACTGAACCAAAGTAAACATAGCAGTCTATTCAAGCTTCCCCCACTCTTTTTGTACCATGCTTTTAATCTTGTGGAAAATAAAAAAAGCTGTAAAATTCAGGATAGCAGAATGATTTTGCATACCTCTGACAAGGATACTTGGATGAGGTTAATATTTAATAATTGGAGCCATATGTTTGAATTTGTTATTGCAATACTACAGTGAGCTTAAGAAGCATTCTTGAAAAAAATTTCCAGGTTAAGAAAATTGAGTTTAAAGATGATGAAATGCCATTTCCAAAATCCAGTAAACACTATGAGATTACTTCCTCATGGATATCTGCAATGTGCAAGTTACAAAATCTTTCTCTCTTTTGTCATAAGGCCTCATTTGTTTCAGAGTGTAATGACTCTCATGAGCATCTAAGGCTACAAGCTTCTATTTAATACTGGGGTGCTGGTTCCTAGACAAGGAGAGAACAAATGCCACAAGGCTACAAGCTTCTATTTAATACTGGGCATTTCATTTATCACTGTAATACTGGGTGCTGGTTCCTAGACAAGAAGAAAACAAATGCCAAAAGGATTAATGCAACACTAAGGGTTAAAACACCACTTTTCTTCAAATAGTAGTAATGTCACAAAATCTAAATTATTCTTACAGCAATAGGTTTCCACAGCAGGACAAAAATGCTACACAAGGTATTCTTGATGTTTGATTTCCAGATGAGACACAATGCACTCTTCATGAGAGCTACAATTTTTCACTGATATACATGCCTAAGGTTTCAATTTAGTCACCCAGTACACTCCCTTTTAAAAGCAAAATTAGTATGCTTGTTGCAGTTTTATAACCTCTGTTTCTACTTTAAATAATAGCCATCTTTCTTGAAAATATCTACCCCATTTTTTAGAAAATCACATCCTGCATTAATATTTGGATTAGAAGCATTTGTCACTTTAATATTCTGGAGCTTTGAGCAAATCCTGAACCACCTGAATGATCCCCGAATGGCTTCAAAAGGTTCCACTTCACATGAATCAGCAACAAGCTCTGAGGAACACCTTTTTGCATTTGATCATCAATCCTTAGTTTCTGGCCAGCCTCTAGTACAACATATTATTGCATTTAAATCATACCCACTGTTTACATGCTCTATAATTTTCTCTTGTCTTTACTGTGGTACATAGTTTGAAAGTCCAATGAACATCCAATATTGCCAACAGAACTGTATTTTTTATAATATCTTAAAATGTTTGATTTCTTATCATATGCTTGTGCTGTTTATCATTTTGAATTATCCCACATTCTTAGAATTATTTTCTTTTTAACAGCCAATTCTGTTAGTTAACCAGTTGATAAGGAATACAGCAGTGGGGAAACTATGCAATAATGAAAAGAGATAAAAGTGCAAGAAAAAGGGACAAAAGGTAATGAATATTACAAGCAACAAAATGAAGAGCAACTTAGTTTGTCTAAAAACAAAAACTACTCTAGTTAGAAAAAGTTATAGCTGAGGGATCTCTGTCTTCACAAACTGGTGACTTCATATGAAAGCAGAGAGTCAAACAGTTATGCAAGCATCCACATAGACAGAGGTTGTAATCTTCTCTGAAAGTATAAACCAATTTGAAAATGTCATATTGACATCTGTATTTAGCGCATACTGGTAAGAGAAAAACCTAGATTATCATCATGAGGACATGATGATTGTGTAATGATTGTACAATGCTATGTGGATTTAGAAGAAATGAAATTAAACAGAATACGGAGAGGCGTGGAATAAAAAACAATTGTGTATAACTTATCGTTAATATAAATTGTGCATGTAATGTTAGTATATGTGGTGTGTGTTTCATCCTTTTTAAGAGCTTCAAGTAGTAAAGGGAAGTCACATTTTAATACTACTTAAAGTAATAACAAAAGCATAAAAATTATATCATATATGTCAGCAAACATCATTCTTTACTTTGAGCACCAAAGCCAGCATGTCTGATTACTCAGATATTCATATTATTAAATGGCATTATTTAAGCTGAGCTAATAGAAAACACACACAATAAAAAAGTGATACCTTATAAAAGTTCTGGGTCTTCTCTGGCAATTTTCGTGCATGCCTAAGAATCTTTTGAATGTCTGACTAAAATACAAAACAATTTTTTTTTCTGTATTAATGCCAGCACAAAACAATTATGATAAAACAGAAGAAAACATTCATTCATGAGCATTACACATACATAAAGTTTTCAAAACTTGAGCACAATGTAAATAACACGACATACTGGAATAATATGAGTCATGACATTTTGAAATTAAGTAAAATCTGCACATCATTACAACCTCTTGCATACTCAAATGGGAAAGCAGTTATCTTATTTGCTCATTTTCAAACTGATGAAAATTCTTAACATGATTATGAAAAAGATGGCAGCATTGTATTTTAAAAGAACCCAATAGTTTAGAGTTGAAGGGTTAAAATTCTTTTGCCCCCACTCATGCATTCACAACAATTTAACATAGTTTAAACCACACTTACATTTTTTCTACTTATTTGTCACTTCCTCTGTTGTATCATTCATTCATACAAACACACACACATACATATTAAGCTATTCTCTGAGATTTAGAGGTTAGCTCCTCAAAGAAAGACCATGTGCCAAGTACACATTTAACTGATAGAACCAGAATTTACTTACTGTTGGTGTATCAAATGTATCCATTTACAAAAATCTCGGCACACCGCTCGAGCTTCATTAACATCCATCACATGCCACACACAAGACCTTTTGTAATTTATGCACATAAATCTTTTTCTCAAGCACATATTCCTGAATCTGGTACTCCCATGATTTTCTTGGCCTTCCTCTACCTTTCTTTCCAGCCACTTGGGCTGAAAAAATTCTCTTAGTCAGCATCTCACCACTCTTTCTGTCAACATGGCCAAACCACCTAAGAATATTAGTCTCCACCTTACTAACAACATTTTGCCTCATATCACACGTCTGCAATACATCTTCATTCCTGACATGATCAACGCATGTCTTACAACAAACTCCCCGCAAGTGACGCATCTCCCCAGCACACAAACGACTCCTATGTCTTTTCTGCAGAACCCAGGTTTCACTGCCGTACATCAAAGTAGGTACAATTACACTTTCATACACAGCTATTCAGGACTTCCCTGAGAACCCATCATACCTGTGAAATCCTCCTAAGGCAACTATGATTTTCAATGAAGAATTTACTCGCCTACTAATTTCACCATCTAATTTGTTCTCTCTGTCAAACATACTTCCTAAATATACAAACACACTCACCTGGTCAATCACTGTGCCATTAAGACATCTTGCATTCAGTGCAAACAATTCCTCACTCAAAAACCATAACTTTGTTTTTTCCCTCATTTATAGTGAGTTTGAATTTCATACAAACTTTGTACATCCGGGACAACATACTCTGCAACTCACTTTTGCTCTCTGCCAACAGGACTGTGTCATCAGCAAAGAGCAATCTGCACACACACACATATTACATACATGAGACTGACCAAGGAACAAAAAAGCTGAACTTTTTTAATCGGGCAAAAAAAAATCAGAACATGCAACAAGAAAGTGTGAATATAAAGCAGCATGAGCAAGATGGAATTGTTCACTGTATTCGCAATATAAAATTACTGAATTCGAAACAAAATAAAGTGATTTTAAAAGACACTGCTTCAAACACATTTCTCTCTTCTTTTTTTTTCTTTTTTTTTTTGTACTTGCTAGAACATCAGCTCTATCTTCCTCTTGTGTTGCTTTTTTCCAGCAAGTTCCATGGCCATATTTGCCTTTTGTTGACTCTGCAGCTGCACAGCAATCTTTGCTAAGTTTTCTTTCTGTTGATATAATTCCCTTCCTATTTCTTCACCACTTTTTTTTCCTCCTCCCTTTTTTATTCCCTCAGATGACAATAATTTATCCATCATGCTGAAAGAACTTTCAACCTCAGAACCACTAACGCACATCAAAGCTTTCACTACTTTAGATAAATGGTGTGACTTTCAGAATATGAATACTTTTGAACACATCGTGCATCGATTCTAACAAATTTTCAAACTCCGTCACTTCTGTTTCTCGAAAATTTCCCCTACCCTATCAAGCTTAAGCGCAGACACTTATGGGGGAAAGTTACACTTAACAACAACATGGATAGTGAGAACATCGCGGGAAGAAAAAAATGCGATTTTGGGAGAAATCTTCGCTCCGACCGACTTCTGTTTTCCGAAACTTCTTCCTCCATTTTTAGGTTGAAATGCAGTACTTGTGGAATAAAAGGATATTTAAGAACAATACTGGGCAGAAGGGACATCGCGAGCAAAAAAATAAGATTACGGGGAAAATATTCGCTGTACTTAACTTCCGTTTTCGAAAGTTTTGGAAGACAGAATCCCGTCGTCAAACGAAAAACGAATTCCTCTCCCCCACCATTACCCTAAAAAAATTCTGTTCAGTTGTGCATTGATCTCGAGAATGACCAAAATGATAACGGAAATGGCGGAATTCTTCGAATCCACGGAAGAATCTTTGTCTGAAGACTACAGGGAAATCTTCGCGTCGCCTTCCCTCTTCGTGCCGTTTTTGGAAATCGTTGCCCACAGTTTCATGCTGAAATACAAACATTTATGCAATAAAATGACATTTAATAGCAATATTGGGAACAGGCAACATCCTGAGAAAAAAGAAATTATGATTACAGGAAAAATCGTCCCTCCGTTTAACTTCAATTTTCGAAAGTTTTGAAAGACGAAAACCATCCCCAGACGGAAAACGACCCCTCCCAAATCCCCCCCACCCCATTTCTCTTCAGTTCTGCATCGATCTCGAGAATGGCCCAAATGATTTAAAAAAAAAAAAAAAAAAAAAAAAAACGGAATTCCGCGAATGAATCTCGTGTATGATATTACCAAGACATAAACCAGTATTATCCATTTTGGCATCACGCATGCATGCATCCATAAATATATTAAACAGCCAGGGTGACATTACACAACTTTGCCTGACTCCTACACCAATAGAAAAACATTTCGTTAAAACACCATTCACTCGTACACATGCTCAACTGCTAGCGCACATGGCTTTCACACTATTAAATACATTCCCAGTAATACAATATTTATTCAGTACCTTCCACAGAAGAGTCCTATCTACATTGTCATAAGCTTTCTCTAAATCTATGAAAGCCACACACACTTTTTACCAACAGACAGATACTTTTCAAAGATCATGCGTAAAGCAAAATTTGATTAGTGCAGCCCTTACCAGGCATAAAACCACTCTGTACATCTCACACTTTCTCTGATGTAAAACCTTGTACCTTGTCAATAATGACCTTCCCAAACACTTTTCCTGGCACACTCAGCAAACTGATACCACGATAGTTCTTGCATTCAGCCTGATAACCTTTTCCCTTGTACAAGGGAACAATGACAGCATCCCTAACCATTCCTAACTCCCAACATAACTGGCAAATTTCAGGTAAGCAGTCAATCATAGAATCACCATCATATTTTAGCATCTCAGCAGATATGGCTACTCCGAAAGCCTTACCAGTCTGAAGATATTTTAGAACTTTACACACCTCTTCTCTTGAGATCCCAATAGTGCTTCCATCTCTCACTATGACATCATCTGCTTCAGACTCAGAGTCATCTTTGCTTTCATGACCTAATAAATCACAGAAGTACTCACCCCATCTTTCAATTAGTTCATTGGGCTCCCACATCATTTCTCTGACCCTATTCTTTGCACAACTTATAATTTCATTTCCTCTCTTTTTCCTATGTCTTATGTACCTCCAGAATGTCTTTCTATTTTTATCTTTCCAAAAAGACAAATCGTGCTTTTCCTCCTTTTCCTTCCTATCTTTCGCCATACTCTGGCGAATCAGTTTTGCTGCATCATGCTTCTTACAGCGATATTCATCCTCAGAAACTCTACCTTGCAACATCCCCACGTATGCTTCCTTCTTTATTTTTACTGCTTCTTTAACCTCACTGCTCCACCAAACATCTCTTTTAACGTTACCAACTGTTGCAGTACCACAGACCTCTTCAGCGGTAGTGACAACACAGTTCCTAAAACATGTCCACTTCTTTTCTACATTCCTCTTGCACACCTTTAACTTATTCAGATGTTCACTGAGTACATCAGAGTAACACTGATGTTCTTCAGACAGCCTTTCAACCTTTATTCTTTTCTCACCGCAGGCATCTTCTTATACCTCCTTTATCAACCAACATTCAGTTTCACCAGTGACACTACAGGTGATGATCAGAGAAAACATCCCTCTCATCACATGGGTATCAACAACTAAGTGTTTCAGGTGCTGATCATAAACAACAAAATCTATTACACTCTTTAATTCGAGAGTCTGATTTTCCCAAGTGTATGTGTGGATATACTTGTGGTTGAAAAACATATTAGATACCCTCAATCCCTTTTCGATGCAGAGTTCAATTAATCTTTCACAATTATTATACACACCAAGATCATTAAACTTACCCAGAATGTTATCAGAAATCCCATTCTGAACACCTACTCAGCATTGAAATCCTCTGCTATTTTAACTTTCTCTTTAGTACCAAGCTGGCTCAAAACAGCTTTTAGCTCATTCCAAATATCTTCCTTCTTATCAGAGGGATCTGAATCACAAGGAGCATACACTACAACAATTACTATTCTCCAAAGTTTCACTTTCAAGCAAATCCAGAGAATTCTTTCACTTATGCAGCTGCAATGAATCAAGTTGTTCTTCATCTTTTCACTTAAAATCACACCTACACCAGCCTGTCCTCTCACATTATCCAACACTCCAGACCACACACTCACTCTTCCATTCATTTCTTCTATCCCAATTTCTTTCTTTTTAGTTTCACTTACACACAGCATATCCAATCTATTACTTATTCATTACTTGAATCACATCATTTATCTTTCCATTTATACCTCTAGTATTATAAATGAGTGGTAGGCAATGTACATAACTAACAAACAAGTTAAGTTGATGGTAGTTGAGAACACGCTAAGTTACGTATAATAGTTTTTAAGGCAAATATATTTCAGCCATTACTATGGCCTTCATTAGTGCAACTACGATTTGTTTCGTTGCCAGATTGGAAAGGTAAGTTTTGTAATGGTAACTCCGGGTGACGTGATGCAATGAGAGATTTCCAGATGTATGGAACAAAAATGGGGAGCTCAGAGTTGCAATTTTTTGAAAATAAAATTTTCAAACTTTCTCTAAACCATAGAGCAAAACGATTTTGGAAGGAAGCCAACTTTTTTGTATCGGACCAAAGTGGAATAGCAGAAGTGTCAGCCATGGTAAGTTGAGACAAGGAAGAGGAAGGTTTTCCAAATTTCACATCAGATTTGTATTCCTGAAGTCGTAAGAGAATTTTTCAGAATGAACTTCCTATGTATGCGGTTAAACCAACGTTTGTCTTAATAGGAATTTTATACACTCCAGGAGAAGAAAGCGGAGGTCTTGGGTCTCTGTCATTACGGAGGATAACAGAAATGGAAGGAGAAGAGCGAATGGCAAGTCTATATCCTTTTCTTTTGAAGATACTGATGAGCTTGTAGGCAGAAAGTTTATGGTAAGGGATAGAACCAGCAAACATCAGTTCCTTTTTGGTGATACAGGTTGAAGAGCAACAACTGGTTTTTTCTTAGCATTTTGAATTAATTTAGGAACCAGGTGTGGGGGAAGCCATGTTGAGCAGTGATCAAGTAGATGTTGGCTAATTCATTTTTTAGATTAACTTCAGTGTTACAAACCAAATGAGCTCGATGAATGAGAGACTTGAGAGCTGACAGTTTATATTGGTGGAAAGTATGAGAATTGAAAGGAATAATGCTATTGGTAGAAACTGGTTTTCGGTAGACTGAACTGGATAGAAGGTTATTATTTTTAGAGATAAAACAAAACCAAGGTGTACCAATGGGGTCACCTCTTTCCCCACTTTTGGCTAAAGTATACCTGCAAAAACTGAGCAAAAACTGAGTGCTGCAACATGACAAACAACCTACGTTACAGCTTCATTATGTCGACGATATCTTTGTCATCTGTCCTCATCCTAAAAAAGATATATTGCAACTCACAAATTTAAACACTGAAATGTTCCCATCCATTAGATTCACTATTATTGAAGAAATTGATGGCAAGATACATTTCTTGGATGTCAGTATCTCTAAAAATAATAATCTTTAATCCACTTCAGTCTACCGAAAACCAGTTTCTACCAATAGCATTATTCCTTTCAATTCTCATACTTTCCACCAATATAAAACTGTCAGCTCTCAAGTCTCATTCATCGAGCTCATTTGGTTTGTAACACTGAAGTTAATCTAAAAAATGAATTAGCCAACATCCGCTTGATCACTGCTCAACATGGCTTTCCCCCACACCTGGTTCCTAAATTAATTCAAAATGCTAAGAAAAACCAGTTGCTGCTCTTCATCCTGTATCACCAAAAAAAAAAAAAAAAAAAAAAAACAGAAAAAAACAACAACTGATGTTTGCTGGTTCTATCCCTTACCATAAACTTTCTGCCTACAAGCTAATCAGTATCTTCAAAAGAGAAGAATATAGACTTGTCATTCGCTCTTCTCCTTCAATTTCTGTTATCCTACGTGATGACAGAGACCCAAGACCTCCGCTTTCTTCTCCTGGAGTGTATAAAATTCCTATTAAGACAAACGTTGGTTTAACCGCATACATAGGAAGTTCATTCTGAAAAATTCTCTCACGACTTTAGGAATACAAATCTGATGTGAAATTTGGAAAACCTTCCTCTTCCTTGTCTCAACTTACCATGGCTGACACTTCTGCTATTCCACTTTGGTCCGATACAAAAAAGTTGGCTTCCTTCCAAAATTGTTTTGCTCTGAGGTTTAGAGAAAGTTTGAAAATTTTATTTTCAAAAAATTGCAACTCTGAGCTCCCCATTTTCGTTCCATAGATCTGGAAATCTCTCATTGCATCACGTCACCTGGAGTGGGTATTTCACTTGATCGAAAGTTCACTTGACCGAAAATCACTTGATCAAAAGGTACATTTCACCGAAGGGTCACTTGACCGAAAAGTTCATTTCACCAAAAGATCACTTCACCTAAAAGTTCATTTCATCGAAAGGGCATTTGATCGAAAAGTTCATTTCACCGAAGGATTACTTTACCTAAAAGTTCATTATATAGATAGATCATTTCCCCGAATGGTCAGTTTATTGAAAACTTGAAATTTTGCTGTTAGAGATGTGTTGAAGTGTGGTGCGGGTGTTTGAAAAGCTGGCCACCAAATCATTATCGGATTGTATAAAAAATACTTCCCCATGAGTAGGTTTTTCGAAATAGAACATTAAATATAAGGCCTAGATCTGTGCCTTTTTGTCAAATTTTAATCCTCCGAGCTCATATTCATAAGCGTTACATAGTAAATCAAGTAAATAGTGTTCCACTTTTACTCAACCACAAAACATTAATTTTTTGATCATAGGTCTATGTACAGGCCATTTTAATAGATTTTAACCCTACTCATATTCATAAGCAATATAAAGTAACTTTTTAGGTAAATCTTATGAATATGAGCACACATGGTTAAAATTTGCTAAAAAGGCCTAAGCCGAGGCCTAGAGCCCTAAATTTGATTCTTTTTGCCTGAAAAAATGTGCAACATTATGAACTTAACTTTTATGTAAACCTTATGAACATGAGTTCGTACAAATAAAATTGGGTAAAAAGGCCTAAGATAAGGCCTACAAACCTAAAATTGATTCTTTTTGCCTGAAAAAATGTACAATATTATTAATTTTACTTTTTGTGTAAACCTTATGAACATGAGCACTGAACATGACTTTTATGTAAACCTTATCAACATGATTAAAATTTGCTAAAAAGGCCTAAACCGAGGCCTAGGAACTTAAAATGAATTATTTTCGTCTTAAAACTAAATCTTTGCTTTCTCTGTGACACGGAGAAATCTAAAGTGCAATTTGAGTACGATCTGTTAACGTTTTGATGGTCTGTCTGCTGAACTTGCACCATGCTTCAACAGATCCTGTAATGAAATCTAAAGTTTTCGATAAACTGACCCTTCGGTGAAATGAACTTTTAGGTAAAGAGACCGTTTGGTGAAATGAACTTTTCGATCAAGTGACCCTTCGGTGAAATGTACCTTTCGATCAAATGACCCTTCCGTGAAATGAACGTTTCAATCAAGTGATCTTTCGGTGAAACAATCTTTTTGGTCATGCGACCCTTCGGTGATGTAAACGTTGGGCAAATGAACCAGACCCACCCGGAGTTACAGTTACAAAACTCACCTTTCCGATTTGGCAACGGAACAAATCATTGTCGCACTGATGAAGGCCATAGTAATGGCTGAAATACATTTGCCTTAAAAACTATTATACGTAACTTAGTGTGTTCTCAACTACCATCAACTTAACCTCTAGTATTCCATACACCAATCTTACACTCACTCAGCCGAGATCTCTTTCTCATATGCTGTTTAGAAGGTCCAGGTCGATTCCGTGGTGGACCATCTTTCTGAAGTGTGGTAGGTCCACCATATCCCACACTTGAGTCCTTTTTTAACTTTCTTTGAGTCTTTGTAATAAGGGAAGTACATCAGTATGGGGGACTAGCCCTCAGCTGATGGTTCCAGTTGGTCATTCAACCTAGGGATTCTGGAACATAACCCAGTGAGTTGGGGTCTTTTTGCCAATGTCACACAGAACTAGCTGGTACCTTTCCAAGATTCACAGAGGCCTTTGTTGCTGTTCTGTGAGCCATTGTTGCCCATGGAGCGCTTCCAGGAAGCAAACCCATCTCTCACTAAGACCGCCCACCATCATTAAGACTATAAAAGTCACACAAAATATTTTTTTCTTATGTAAGATTAATACCTAGGATTCCTACATAGATTGCACTTCTAAAGTTACATGTACCTTGGGTTAATTTGCCTCACTAATTAATTTTTCAGTATCAAGAAAACACTAAAAATATTTTAAATTTTGCCATTTAGTAAGGCATAAGTGAAATTTTTTATAAATGGAACTAATTCAATTTACTACATGATATACAAGATACACATATTATATATACTCTGCCTGACAGAGAAAATGATAGCACCATGAAAACATGAATGCAGCGCCATGCAGATTGCAGGGTGGGTGCACACATACAAGTTATGCAAATGATTGCATTTGCAGGCCAACTGCACGAACGGCACGCGGGATGTAAGCGGACAAACAGCCCGTGAGGCCATCAGTACAGACGTCGTCACGGCAGTGAGAAGTGAGTGTTTCTGCTGTAACCATGTCTGGAGAATGAACAAGGGGTGCCAATGCCGATAAGATGCCGTTGTATGCAATTTTGTCAAACAGTTGAGTTCATGAGAGGTGTCATTGTAGTCCTTCGTACAGCCGGATGGTCCTTGCATCATATTGCAGAACAAATGCAAGATGATGCCACAACCGTCAGTCGAATTTGGAGACAGTAGTCACAGAAAGGATCTGTGCAATGTCGTAGAGGGACCGGAGCATGGAGACGGACGTCTGAGCGCACCAATCGTTGCATACGACGTCATGCCGTAGCGAACCCACAGGCCACAACGGGTGACATTTTGCAGAGTGTATGGGGAGGCTTGGATGCTCTGATATGGACGTGGACTGGCTGCGTCTGGCTTGCTGTCCAGCCGACCGTTGTGAAGGCTACCTTTAACAGTGAGCCATCATCATCATTACTTGGCATGGTGTGACTACTTGGAGTGGTGTTGCTCCAGAGCTGCGTGGGGTGCCAAATGGAACAGTGTGGTGTTCAGTGACGAATCACAGTTCTGTCTCACCACGGATGATCACCGTGTGAGAGTCTGGAGGCGACGTGGCCAACGGGCGGATTCCTCCACCATTGTGGAGCACCACACGGTCGGTAACGTGGAATCATGGTGTGGGATGCTATCAGCGCCAACAGCCGCTCATAGCTAGTACACATTACAGCCACATTTGATGGCACGATGCTATGTTGACGAGGTGCTGCGGCTTGTGGCAATACCGTATCTGCAGGGCATCCCAAACGCCATTTTTCAACAGGATACTGCTCGGATCAGCCTGAATGCTTTACATGGTGTGCGGATGCTTTTGTGGCCAGCACGATCCCCCAACCTCTCGCCCATCGAGCATCTGTGGGTCACGATTGGACTTCGGTTGAGTACCCTCCCACCCCTGCAAATTGAAGATGAACTGTGGACTCAGATCAACACCACATGGTTCACGATATCCCAGGACTCTATTTGAACTATCATTGCTTCAATGCCACATCAGATTCAACGCTGTATCACCCAAAATGGGGGCCACACTCCTTATTGATCATCGTGAATATTCCACCACTGGAGCCTAGTTTGTATGTGACAATTAAATCATTTGTTCAGGATCTACTTGGCTATCTGTGTATGCAGTTTGGTCTGTTTTCGAGCATGCCTTCATGGTGTGGCATTTTCTCTGTCAGGCAGTGTATATGATATACATGATATACTGTATATCTGCTCTCATCTCATGACATGTATATATCAGTAGCATCGAGTGCCCATTTAGGCTGGGTGTATGCTGTGTCCTGTTGCTCAGTCCTGGAAACACATAAATCTGGCCAATTTATGTGAATTTTCATTCAGGACTGACAACAGTCCAATGCAATTTTCTATAAGAAAAAATGTGTGATCATTTTTTTTTAAGTGGTCTCTCATTTTTCTTGACACTGTGCAGGAGGTGGATATATATATATCTATATACAGTATATGTCCTCTTAAGAAAAAGAAAAGAGTTGAGAAAAAGGCAGAAATCTTTTCTCGGAAATTTCTCTTTCAAAATTAATCTGTATCTTCCTGGTGAGTGTTGCTCGGTGTGTGTGTCTTTTAGGTAACTGTAGTTTTTTTTATGCTGTCAGGAGGACATTGTATTTTAGGTGAATTGTTGTAACGTCACTTCATAAATTTGTTTTCGTCTTTTATTTTTCTAGGGGAAGAAGAGAAATATATATATAAATATATGTATATGTGTGTGTATAGTAATAGTGGTGTTGTTCGGCCATTTACTTGTATTTATGTAACCACCATCATAAGGAAAATTCTGTGTCGATTACGAATAAAATTAGGAAATAATTATTTGTTGTAAGGAACAGTCTGTTCCCTCTTAGAATCATGGATATGTATGTAGAAAAATGTAAATGTACATGATGACTTTGAGATTTTCCTTTTCTTTCTCCCCCGTCTTCTCTCATGAATGGAAGCTACTGCGTATAGATAGTTAGCCAGAAAGATTCCCTGCCCCCCCTATTTATGGGAGGGTATGCAAAAAGAGCTCAGCTTGCTTCCTGGCTTTGGTAACATGGTGAACTTTACGCATACTCGGGTTTTCTAAGTGTTGCTGGTACGCAGAGGGGGTGGTTTGCAGTATATCTCTCTCTTTATTTATGGGATGACCAGAGTTAGTCAAGCATTTCTGGCCAGCAACCACCTGCATTCCCATGAGAAAAAAAAATTGTCAGAAGTCAGGATGGTATCAGATGTCGCATTTGGAAAGTGTCCCCCATTTGCGTAAGGTGATAAATTCGGGTCTGGAAACCTCGCCCTTTCCATGTTATATCATAAGATGCGAGTGTTAGAAAGCGGTGTGAGCATTTCTTCTTGGTGGGCCAGCTGAAGCGCGAAAGAAAATTTCTTTTTTTTTGTTTGTTTGTGCGTGGGTTGGTTTGCGTGTGTTTTGCACACAAAGTTACAGGCAGCTCCCAGCCGGATAAAGGCAATCTGATTGGAAGAAAGTAGCGTCAATGTAGAGGGCGCTGGCTTGCTCCCGCATCCTTCGAAAAAGACGTGTGAGTTGAATTTTTTTTCAAAGGACACTTTCGATTTTTTTCTGCTAAGACAGAGTCTTTTTCGGAAAAGAAAAAAGCTTCTGTTGTCCCAGAGGGACCTCTAACCCTCTGGAATTCCTTTAGCCCTTCCCGGGAAATGGAAGGTGAACAACTGTTAAAAGGAAAGCAAAACCCCGGCAGAGCATAGGATCAATAAAAATGTATTTGCCCCATGCCTCCATGCTGCCTGAGTGTAACCGGAGCATTGGTTTTCGAAGAGCCTGCTTAACTAGGCGACCGGGGCACCCTCGACATTCATCCCGTCCTACTGCCTCATCTCCCCAAAAGGGTTACATCCCTAGGATGTGTGATAAGGGACCAAAAGGAGAACTGCTGCTGTACCACCAGTTACCTGGCTTTTGGAGGAAATACAATAATCAGGAGTACATCTGCCTTGCTACTGCTGTCTGAATGTATCCACTCCCAGACTTCTGCTAGTGCCACTCCAGTAATACTACAGTTCAGTACACTTGAAAGAGCCCCTTTTTCAGAGCCTCATGAAGTGGTATGCTGAACTCTTGAAGCGGCAAGCTGCACTTTTAAATCCTCCTCGTCACACCGAACGTTTAACATTCTAGCCAGCCATGTTGGCCCTTCGGATGTCGACTATTTTCTTACTACGAGACCTTTTTTTTTTCTTTTTTTTACCACCTTCCTATTTGAAAAAAACAAACAAACAAACAACTAAACTAATTAATAGACCTATGTAAACAAAACAAAAAAATATATTTTGTTCCGGGAGTTACTCTCCAAGAGTGATAGTTCTGTTTTTCAGGTCAGAAAATGTGGTGACATAAAGTAAAGCTAGATTTTGGAATCTTGGCCAAGATCTCCCATGTCAGAATAAAATTGCCTGAATATATATATATATATATATATTATAACCATGAGGAACTGCTGCTCAGCTCAAAAGGGATGTTAAACTTCAATGTAACTTCTTACCTTAAATTAAAATCTTCTTTACCTTAATCTTTTAGTGTCTCATAACCTGAGCAGCTGAAAATTAAACTCAAAAACATAAAAATTTGACCTTTCAAACATGTTTGAGGCCTACTTCCAGCTTGCTTCTGTGGAGACCTTCTTAAATATAAAGATAAAAATATATATTGAATACCACTAGGAAGTATACAACATTTTCCTAATTTCCCTTAAGGAATTGAGTGAAAAAAAAAAAAAAAAAAAGCAGGCAGTTCACCTCTGGAAATGTGTTTTAAAAGTGGTTCCATGAATTAAAAATGTTGTGTAAAAACATAAACAAAAATGTGAAATTTCTGTAACCTTCCTGGGTGTTTGTGAAAAGCAAAGCGGAAAAGCAAATTACAAAAAAAAAAAAAAAAAAAAAAAAAAGAAAAAGAAATTACAACCACTCATTAAATTGTTCATCAATAAATGCAGACTGACTGGTCTTTTTACAAACTTGAATTCTTGAGTTTTGTAATGTGTTGTGTGCTTAATATATGTTAGTCAATAGCATGTGTCCACATTAGCTTAGACTAGTGGGTAGATCGGATTTAGGGCTCTGCCCATTTATTTTGCACGTCACAAACAGCAATAGTCCTTGAATAACACAATTTTTTTTCCGGCCATAAAAATGAAATAACCCTCTTGTACTGCAACGACTGATTTCTTATCCTAGTTGTAAATGCATTTATGGCACCTCTATTCATAGTGATTGTGGAATAACTTTTTTACGGGTCTTATAGAGGTTATTTTTCATCAAAGTTGGTTGTCAAATTTTCGAACTAAAGCCTAGTTCGTCATAGGATCGGAGCAAAATATAATATCAGGCTAGCTCCAAATCTTAATAACAAAATAAAGAAATTCCTGCCAGCTTTAAAGCAGAAAGAATTGGACATCCAATTGCAGGAAGGAGTAATTTACTGCATCGACTGTAACTGCGGACTCAGCTATATAGGAGAAACAGGGAGAAGTATTAAGGTCCGAATGAAAGAACACTAAGCAGCTATTAGGAACATTGGGAACAAAACAGGGCTAGACAGACATATACAAGCAAGTGGACACTCCATAAATTGGGACTCAGTGAAAATAATCGCCCACCAGTCAAACTTAGTAAAGAGGAAACTAGAAGAAGTAATTGCGGATGGACTCTTCCAATTGAGTGGCAGCAACTACTCCAGTGACATAGTCCTGATGACGAACTAGGCTTTAGTTCGAAAATTTGACAACCAACTTTCATGAAAAATAACCTCTATAAGACCCGTAAAAAAGTGATTTCTTATTATTGTTATCAGTTGTGGGAATAAATTAAGCTTTCATATATATATATACCTGTAAGTTTTGCTTGTCTCCTTTTAATATCCATATTCTGAGGGAAAGTGTTGAAATTTAACATCTGTCAACTTTAATTTAACTTAGTCTCCTCCCACCCCACAACATAAGCCCATTTAGGCTGGGTGTGCGCTGTTATGGGAAAAAACATGCAAAAATTTTATTATGTATCCCGAGCTGCAAAATTCACGCATTGATTTTGAACATACGAAAAGCATTTCTTTTATTTAGCTGTCATATAATAACTTACAGTAAAGATTTTTACCTATTGTAAGAAAAATATGAATTTCCTGTGCGAACACTAGAGTGATGAACAAATTTTTGGTGTCTTTTTCTTTATATATAAGTTTTAAATACAGCACAAAGCTTACTTTCTTTAACCTGCTTTACACAATCTGCAAAATCTCTGGCAAAAAATGGGGCACTTAGTACATTGTCAACCTAAATGAATGTAAAAATTCAATTAAATCTCTGCTCATAAACCACACCGATTCACACAGTGACGAAAAGATAGAAAACTCGTAGCAGAACGTTGAAGTGTGTTTATAACTCCACGCTATTTCAAACACAAACTAGTATGACCAGTGGTGCTTTTTTAAGTGCGCACACCCTGGGAATTTAAACCTCTGCATTGGATCCACGAGGATATAAAAACATGACCTGTAGCGCCATCTGGAGAGCTTTGACTTATAGTTGCTTTAACGACTTAGGGTGTTTGTTCATAAAAGAGCACTCCTGCAGCTGCAAATATTATTTACTACGTTTTGTATACTGCACGAAGCAACGAACCTTCTCCTCTTCACGAAAATATTGCATAGTGGAATTAAGTTTAGCGGACAAACTTCAGCAAGTCTTACTGGAAATACATAAAAAGAAAAAAACCCCAATATAACAGCAACTGGCTGCTTTGTGAGACTCAAGCAGTGCTGATTTTGGGTAGCATATGACTAGTGGTGCTTTTTTAAATGCGCACACCCTGGGAATTTAAACCTCTGCGTTGGATATAATAGCAACTGGCTGCTTTGTGAGACTCAAGCAGTGCTGAGTTTGGGTAGCACACCTTGAGAGTTCAGCTGGTACAATTGAGACCACAAGGAATTAAGAACGTGACCTGCAGCGCTGTCTGGGGAGCGCTTGTACCACAGCTGCTTTAAGGTCGCCAGATGTGCGCATGCGAAAACAGCATACCCCAGGATTCTAGCATGAATGCAATATGCTTACTGAACAAACCTTTTCTTATTAATGAAAACATTATGTGGGGAAATTAATTTTAACCACCACTAGAAAGAAGCCTTACGACGAACTCTGGAGAGTTTTATTAGAAACAAATCTGAAGAAATAAAATCGACAATATAGGTTAAATTGCGACTCCGTGTGGGTGTGCGCCGCACACCTAGCACACCCTGAATATTTGCCCCTGGTATATACATGTATATACATATGTATGACATACACAATACATATCTGCTCTGACCCCACAACTCTTTTGTGACTCTCCATTCATTAAATGGGTTATGTATTACATTGGATTATATTATTATATTTGCACTTTTAAGGTATTAACCTCCTGCAAAGTGCGCATAGTTTACGTGCAATTCATAAATGAAAAACTATTAGAAAGTACCAATCACTCACCCTAAAGATCATGGTAACCTCCATCGACAACACACTTCCAACACATCAATCATCGTAATGTTTCTGGGCTTCAAAGGTTTACAGACATCTTGCTTACGATTCTTACTTCCGGGTGTGAAACATCGGTTTTTTTTTGGTTTTTTTTTTTTAGCCTTATGATATGTTACAATAAAGCTTGTCAATTCCATAAAAAAACACACATACTACTCATTCATAGAATTCAATTAAAAACTATGTACATAATTTACATAACCTTACATTCCTAGGTGGTTAAACCTTTGTCAACTGTAAGTACTAAACTGCTCCTTCTGTTTCACAACCCCTGCCACTCCCACTGCAAGTGTCACACCCATTCAGCCCCTCACACACAATCCTCTAGTACTTTCAACAGACCTCTGTCATCATCAGGAGGCAGGTGTGTCTCACCCGCCCACCACAGCTCAAGTGAGCAGAGCCATCGAGGCATGGGCCCCAGTCGCTATCTCTGAATCATTGTGTCTCTGGCGCCATCTATTGTCCCTGCTGCTCTTTCCCCCCCCCCTTTTTTTTCTAAGCTGCTGTTCAATTTTTATTAGGGCTTTCCATTGTTCATTTAAGTTACTAGGCTCATTAATGTTGCACAATCTTGATCTGTTTTTTTCAATTAACACTGACTCTGCAATTCTTAACTGCCCTTCGTTTTTACAGCTCTTAATAATTTTAATATCTTCAAACCTTGGACATTGTTGATTTTCCATACAGTATTGGGTTAATGCTGTCTTAGCTTCTTTTTTATTCCAATTATTTATATGCTGGTTCAATCTATACTTTAATTTATTCTTGGTGCTGCCTATATATGACACAGGTGGTTGCTGGTTTATTGGGATTTCATAAATTCCTGCTCTATCTAATTGGCTGATTCTTTCATTTTTAATCACTAAATTTTTTACAGTAAGTACCTGATTTCCTACCAGTATGTCATACTTGCCACAAACTTTATTAATTTCTGCTGAAACATTTTCTACATATGGTATTGCTCCTACATATTTTACAAGTTTTTTATCAGTCTTGACCTTATTGTAACCTTGAGTAACTTCATAAATCCATTTTTTTAATACCTGTTTAGGGTAACCAAAATCATATGCAATTTTTTCAATATATTCAATTTCCTCTTTTTTATACTGTTCCATTGATGAGTGTGTTAAACTTCTTTTAATTAGTGTTTTAACACTATTTCTTTTATGTGTTAATGGATGTGATGACTGAAATGGTATAAGTACTGGGATATATGAAGATTTTCTATGCACTCTGAATTGCATATTATCATTTGTTTTGACAATCAAAATATCCAAAAATGCCAAAGTATTGTCATGTTCTTGTTCTACTGTCAGTTCAATAGATGGATAAATTTCACTATACTTTTTTGTCAAGTCCTCAAAAGTTCATCATTTTTTAGCCTAGACAACAGAAAAATGTCATCAACATATCTGCAGTATATCAGTGGTGGATCTTCGAGTTTACTTATTATTTTTTCCTCAATGTCACTCATTATAATTTCAGCAAATAAAGTTGAGAGTGGTGACCCCATAGGTCCACCATGATTTTGTTTGTACATCTTGTTGTTAAACTTAAAAATGTTATTTTCATATATGTACAATACAATTTCTCTTAACTCCTCTATTTGTATTGCATTCATTGTCTGTAGCACATATAATTTTTCAATAATTATTTCTATTACCTGAGGTACTAGTGTGCTAGGAAAAAGAGCTCTCACATCCATACTAGCCATATGATATTCACTTAAATCTTGTTTAATTACTTTAATTTTCTCAATAAATTCATATGTATTCTCCACAGTGAACCTTGTCTTCATGAACAAAGGTGCCAAAAATTTGTAGATATTTTTTTCCAGTTTTATTAGTGGGGAATTCCTTTTTGATACAATCACTCTCATAGGCATATCAGGCTTATGAGTTTTTATTTTTGCAAACATTTTTGGTATTCCAGTACCCATTGGTGGGTATGCTTTCTTTATTTCATCAGGCAAGGTGCTGTGATTTCTTATTCTAGCTTAGTACCTTACTTGAGATTCGGTTGGGTCTTTTGCCAGAATGCTGCAATTCAGTTCCTCTATAGCACTATTCATTTTTAGATCATATTCAGTTGTGTTTAATATTACAATTTGCCTTGTTTTATCAGCTTCACAGAATTTAATTGTTGGGTCATCTCTTAATTTAATCAGTTGTTCTTTCTCATACTGAATTTTATCTAAATGATATTTCTTTTTATTACTTTTTTCATTAAATTCTTTCAAAACAATTCTATACCATTTACTTCTAAAATTTTCACGTTCTTTTGCTGGTACACTGCGTGCCATTTCTTCTAAGTTGGGTATTAATTCCTCCGTCTTCGGCAGGCTTCGTGGAAACACAAATTTTTTACCTCTCTGCAAAACAGCTCTTTGCGTGAAGCTCAAGGTCAAGTTGGAGTTATTCTGATATACCTCATACATATTCTCCCATTGTTCTTGTACACGTTGTCTGTCAATCATCACGTGCAACTTTTTTTCCATGACTGCCCTTGAGCATTTCTTTTCGTATTCCACGATGTCAAAAATTTCCCTGAAGGTTACATCCAAAATCTCATCTTTCCAATTACCGTCAAAATTTCTATACTTTTTATAACAAATCAAATCGATTACATGCAAACATTTCATATTCAAGTTAAAAATCAATTTCCTTTTTTTGACAATTTCAGCTCTTAATCTCTTTTTTTGGCACTCCTGGATTATTTTATTATCTTTAACAGTGACTGGGCAATTCCGTATTTTTAAATACTTTGGTGTTATTTCTAGGTCACGGCACGTCACCACTCTGGGATTATGCGCTATAGAAATCAATTTCACAACTTCGAGATGAGAGATATTACAGCGTTTAAGAAAGCTAAAATTAAATTAGTAAAGTCAGTAAATCAGGAAGAATTTTTGGTGACGTGCCGTGACCTAGAAATAACACCAAAGTATTTAAAAATACGGAATTGCCCAGTCACTGTTAAAGATAATAAAATAACCCAGGAGTACCAAAAAAAGAGATTAAGAGCTGAAATTGTCAATAAAAGGAAATTGATTTTTAACTTGAATATGAAATGCTTGCATTTAATCGATTTGATTTGTTATAAAAAGTATAGAAATTTTGACGGTAATTGGAAAGATGAGATTTTGGATGTAACCTTCAGGGAAATTTTTGACATCGTGGAATACAAAAAGAAATGCTCAAGGGCAGTCATGGAAAAAAGTTGCACGTGATGATTGACAGACAACGTGTACAAGAACAACGGGAGAATATGTATGAGGTATATCAGAATAACTCCAACTTGACCTTGAGCTTCACGCAAAGAGCTGTTTTGCAGAGAGGTAAAAAATTTGCGTTTCCACGAAGCCTGCCGAAGACGGAGGAATTAATACCCAACTTAGAAGAAATGGCACGCAGTGTACCAGCAAAAGAACGTGAAAATTTTAGGAGTAAATTGTATAGAATTGTTTTGAAAGAATTTAATGAAAAAAGTAATAAAAAGAAATATCATTTAGATAAAATTCAGTATGAGAAAGAACAACTGATTAAATTAAGAGATGACCCAACAATTAAATTCTGTGAAGCTGATAAAACAGGGCAAATTGTAATATTAAACACAACTGAATATGATCTAAAAATGAATAGAGCTATAGAGGAACTGAATTGCAGCATTCTGGCAAAAGACCCAACCGAATCTCAAGTAAGGTACTAAGCTAGAATAAGAAATCACAGCACCTTGCCTGATGAAATAAAGAAAGCATACCCACCAATGGGTACTGGAATACCAAAAATGTTTGCAAAAATAAAAACTCATAAGCCTGATACGCCTATGAGAGTGATTGTATCAAAAAGGAATTCCCCACTAATAAAACTGGAAAAAAATATCTACAAATTTTTGGCACCTTTGTTCATGAAGACAAGGTTCACTGTGAAGAATACATACAAATTTATTGAGAAAATTAAAGTAATTAAACAAGATTTAAGTGAATATCATATGGCTAGTATGGATGTGAGAGCTCTTTTTCCTAGCACACCAGTACCTCAGGCAATAGAAATAATTATTGAAAAATTATATGTGCTACATACAGACAATGAATGCAATACAAATAGAGGAGTTAAGAGAAATTTTATTGTACATATATGAAAATAACATTTTTAAGTTTAACAACAAGATGTACAAACAAAATCATGGTGGACCTATGGGGTCACCACTCTCAACTTTATTTGCTGAAATTATAATGAGTGACATTGAGGAAAAAATAATAAGTAAACTCGAAGATCCACCACTGATATACTGCAGATATGTTGATGACATTTTTCTGTTGTCCAGGCTAAAAAATGATGAACTTGAGGACTTGACAAAAAAGTATAGTGAAATTTATCCATCTATTGAACTGACAGTAGAACAAGAACATGACAATACTTTGGCATTTTTGGATATTTTGATTGCTAAAACAAATGATAATATGCAATTCAGAGTATATAGAAAATCTTCATATATCCCAGTACTTATACCATTTCAGTCATTGCATCCATTAACACATAAAAGAAATAGTGTTAAAACACTAATTAAAAGAAGTTTAACACACTCATCAATGGAACAGTATAAAAAAGAGGAAATTGAATATATTGAAAAAATTGCATATAATTTTGGTTACCCTAAACAGGTATTAAAAAAATGGATTTATGAAGTAACTCAAGGTTACAATAAGGTCAAGACTGATAAAAAAACTTGTAAAATATGTAGGAGCAATACCATATGTAGAAAATGTTTCAGCAGAAATTAATAAAGTTTGTGGCAAGTGTGACATACTGGTAGGAAATCAGGTACTTACTGTAAAAAATTTAGTGATTAAAAATGAAAGAATCAGCCAATTAGATAGAGCAGGAATTTATGAAATCCCAATAAACCAGCAACCACCTGTGTCATATATAGGAAGCACCAAGAATAAATTAAAGTATAGATTGAACCAGCATATAAATAATTGAAATAAAAAAGAAGCTAAGACAGCATTAACCCAATACTGTATGGAAAATCAACAATGTCCAAGGTTTGAAGATATTAAAATTATTAAGAGCTGTAAAAACGAAAGGCAATTAAGAATTGCAGAATCAGTGTTAATTGAAAAAAACAGATCAAGATTATGCAACATTAATGAGCCTAGTAACTTAAACGAACAATGGAAAGCCCTAATAAAAATTGAACAGCAGCTTAGAAAAAAAAAAAAGGGAAAAAAGAGCAGCAGGGACAATAGATGGCGCCAGAGACACAATGATTCAGAGATAGCGACTGGGGCCCGTGCCTCGATGGCTCTGCTCACTTGAGCTGTGGTGGGCGGGTGAGACATACCTGCCTCCTGATGATGACAGAGGTCTGTTGAAAGTACTAGAGGATTGTGTGTGAGGGGCTGAATGGGTGTGACACTTGCAGTGGGAGTGGCAGGGGTTGTGAAACAGAAGGAGCAGTTTAGTACTTACAGTTGACAAAGGTTTAACCACCTAGGAATGTAAGGTTATGTACATTATGTACATAGTTTTTAATTGAATTCTATGAATGAGTAGTATGTGTGTTTTTTATGGAATTGATAAGCTTTATTGTAACATATCATAAGGCTAAAAAAAAAAAAAAAAAAAAAAAAAAGAAACAATGTTTCACACCCGGAAGTAAGAATTGTAAGCACGATGTCTGTAAACCTTGGAAGCCCAGAAACATTATGATGATTGACGTGTTGGACGTGTGTTGTCGATGGAGGTTACCATGATCTTTAGGGTGAGTGATTGGTACTTTCTAAGAAAGAAAGAAAGAAAGAGAGAGAGAGAGAGAGAGAGAGAGAGAGAGAGAGAGAGAGAGAGAGAGAGAGAGAGAGAGAGAGAGAGAGAGAGAGAGAGTGTGTGTGTGTGTGTGTGTGTGTGTGTGTGTGTGTGTGTGTGTGTGTGTGTGTGTGTGTGTGTGTGTGTGTGTGTGTGTGTGTGTGTGTGTGTGTGTGTGTGTGTGTGTGTGTGTGTGTGTGTGTGTGTGTGTGTGTGTGTGTGTGTGTGTGTGTGTGTGTGTGTGTGTGTGTGTGTGTGTGTGTGTGTGTGTGTGTGTACACAAAGCGACAGCATAATAGCAAGAAAGTGGACATTCATATGCAATGTTAAAAATACATGGTTTATTTATATTGTAGGGCTTTTAACACAAGAGCAAGTTTGGCCATAGAGTTTCAAGAATGAGATGAATTCTGAAAGTTGATAGCTTGGGCTGAGTGGACACCATCTGCAATTAACTGATGAACCAGTTGATCCTGTGTGGGACATGTATCAATCAAGCAGGCTCCTGGATCCCTTTTTTTCAGCATCTGCCTTTGGTAATATTTCTTCTAACGTGAAATAATCATAAATAAGATTGAGGTCCAACACACAATAGGAGATATGGAACAAAAAAAAAGGGGGGGGGAATGCTATAAAATATTATAGCAGTTTGTTTCTGTTCTGTCCCTCTTCATTCTTGAACTGTAAAACTGCATGTGAATAACAGTAATAATAATAATGAAAAAAGATGCAGCATTTCATTTCCAAACAACAACAACAACAAAAAATCATAAACAAGTATTTTTAAATCGAAGTGTCAAAGTCAAAAATTAAGAACCTCTATAGTGTTTTAGAAGCATTATAAAAAGAAAATTCATAAACTAGAGCACTTGGAAAAAGTACCTGAAGACCAGTCTGTTTGATCCAGACAACACAGTTCTGAGAGTAGCTACGTTTCTCTGATGGCTTAATAGGAAAAGTAGGAATTTCAGTTTCGCTGTTTCCTCCAGGAACAATAGGTCCCATATGAGAAAAATTACCAAGCCATGGAATGACATCAACACCTAAAACAGAAGAAGGTAAAAGCCTGTCATACATTTTATATACAAAAGGCCATTAAGAAGTTTTGTTCAAAATTTACATAACTTGCTTTATCAAAAATGCAGTGCTGGCAGTAGACAACACGCACACGCACACACGTACAAAGGCATAACAAACATTCCACCAGTTTAGAGATAAAGAGCTCAAATATGCCAGCTTTTTTATGATAGTTGCTGTGGTGGATATGTAAGTATTGCCACAGATTACCTCTCCTAAATAACAAAAAAGGTCCTCTCTGGATCTGAATACTTGCTATAAAATATTACCCTGAGACGGTTGAGCACTTGCTGTAAAATATAACCCTGAGACAATCATTCAAATTCACAATAAAACATTAAAAATGTTTAACATGCACTTCATATAAGCTAACAGCATTTATGATTATTTTTATAGTTAAAAGCATTATGATTATTTTTAGAACTGTTTCTTCAGAAAAAGAGCTTGTCAGGCGGACAATTTAATATGTTCACACAATACAAATTGATTTTTAGCTAAATCAAAGCTAGAAGGCCTCCATTAATGCCTGACAAAAGTGTGATCCATCAGAACAAATTCCCACACAGTTTAAACCAACAGATTTGCACTGCGAAATTCTTCAGCTTGATTTTCTCCCTAATCTGTTAGAGTTAAACACTTTTATTTTATTTTGTTCTCATGAACATTTCTTGCATAAGCTGTTAAATGAGCATTTTAGTTAGTAATCTAACAAAATTGCAAATGGTTTGCTTTTTGTTTTCCGACAATAGGTCTAGTCTTCTAGTATACCAGAAATATTTGACACAACAGTGTCACTGGACAATAGTGCAGTTAAAAGCTGTTTTACATTATCTGCCTCAGCACAACAGTGACCATATGAATTGCTGCTGGAAGCCTTGAATTCTCTCTAATTGTGCAGAGGCGTTTTGTACTGAGCAGTTTTGCAAGGAACTTTACAGAAGGTGAGCAGACTATTACAAGGGATGCAGATACATTTAACCAATTTATTTGTTGCAACAAATTTCACTGCATTTCCTAAGTCTGTATAATTGCTTTCTAGATGCCATTTCAATTTGCTACGCACTCTCAGATTTAAAGAGTTTTGCAGTTATTCCTTGTCACCAACAGAGATGCACATGAATCCAAAAGTAACATTTGCTGTGTACTTTCTTGACTTAAAGTTCATGCTCACCTGAAGTCATCAGCAGTATTAATCTTAACACTGGTCAGAAATTTTATATCTCCACCTTAAGTTTTGAGGAATTGATAAACAACATAAAAAGGAAAAAAAAAAAAATAGGATAACTTTAAAGAGAGAAGAGTTGCACTCAAGCATTCAGTTCAAACTACTGACAGTGAAATTAATGTACTTTTGTGACTATCTGCATATTCAAGAACTCTTGAAACCCACAGCTGCACAGCTATATAATTACAACAACAATAAGAAGGAGGAGGGAGGAAATGCATATCTTTTTGATTCAGGTGGTTTTAAAATTTTCAAAGCTTGATAAAATGAGGCTGGAATTCAAGAAGTTTCTAGGATTTCCAGGAACTTGTCCACAGAAATGGCAAATATACATTACAGCCAATGAAAATTTGTGACTAAGATTTAAGGATAATTATTCACATTATTCATAGATTATACAACAGAAAAGTCACCAATTTTTTTCAAGTTTAAGAAGTCTAGACATTACTTCAACAGCAATAGGGTATTAATTCAGCATGAACACAGCTCCAAATGACTGGAAATACCAATGTGTATACCAGACACGAGTGTGTCATGAACATTTTTTCAGAATGTGCTAAGACTCATTCTGATTGTTGCCTAAATGTTTTTTGTAATTGTGACATGCATATTGATATATGCAAAATGATGCACCAAATAAGGTATGCAACATGAAAGATGATAATGTATCTGATCAAATGGTCAATGCTGATACAAGGCTATCGTATCAGAATACTGTCATTTCACTTTAAACTTAACAAATATAAGAATCTATAATTTGATAACTTGGGTTGCTACAACTTCATCTTTTTTCACATTAAAGATGATACAAATTTTTAGCTATATCCGTTAATCAATTTTTTAAGAATTCCCCCTCAAGTTGTTAAAACCCACTATATTGAAATGGGAATGGCAGATTCCAAGAGTTTTAAATAATTTTTGCAGAACACTTAAATGTTTGCCATGCCACAATTACTTTGAAAAGAGAGAGAGAGAGAGAGAAAGAGAAAGGAAAAAAAAAATCAAACTAATATATGTTTGCAAATGTGCAAGAAATTGGAATTTATATTTTTAAATTTAATTAAAATGAGGCAATCTAAAATAAATTCTGACAAAGCATAAGATGAGAAAGACGCACATACAAAATAACATCTGTGGTTTACATATTTCACACTCAAATCAGGTAACTCAGGAGTAGGTTTTCCTTCTTAAGTTGAACTTTCTCTGAAAATACTTGGCACGTGACAGCTTTTCTCATTACATCTATAATATACCCACTAACTAATATCTAAAGAGACCTAACCATCAACTTAGAAGAATTACTGTCACTTGCCATTTTCCACACTTAAATAACTGATACCTAAATAACACCATACCAGAAAATATTGGATTACTGGTTGAGTTTGTCTGCTCCAAAGTCCCTCAAACTAGTTTCCTTGCAATAGCGCTGGGGACAGTCCTTCTGAAACCGATTGAAGGAGAACAACAATGTAGTCCACACAGACACTGAATGCCAACTTATAATGACTGAGCTCATAAAAAACGAGCAACATTTTTTAGACAATTGGTCTGGAAAATGACAATCTTTATTAGAAGCCAGTGTTTAATGTTCCTGTAGCTGCTTAACTGCCGATAAATAAGATAATCCAGAGAATGTGCTACTGGTATCTTAATGGAAAGTCTCATGCACAGTGTCTTGCAACAGCCACATGTAACAGTAACATTAAAAAAAAATAATAATAATAAAAAGCTTAGTGCTTGCACTGGCATCAAAGCGGTACAAAAAACAGTTCGCAAACTTTAGTACCTAGATGTTAACTCCTATGTAGAAGGAAGGAAATTCACAAGCTGCTGGCACAAACTGAAGAAATCATGAAATTTTACACACCATAACACACACTATATCGCCTAGAATCAGCACCTCCAAAGATGAACTAAATAGGCTGCATTTTGATGAAGATGAAAGCTACAGTGTAAATACGTAGCTACACAAAAAACAATAATGTTTCTACCAAGCAGGAAGGCATGCTTTTATTTACTGGTAAAAGAAAAAAAAATGTGAAGACATGAAACAGTGGAAAATGAATCCATGCTGGTCTGAAAAACTGAACATAAATACATTCAAGGATACATTTTTTTAAAAGGAGGAAGGCATTATTTTTGAGGCAAACCTGATCACTTAAACCTGATGAGTTTAAACACATTAAAAATTATATCACATCACAGTGACCTATTCACTGGTTTTTAATAAAATCGTGGCTCAGCATGGAACTATAGGTACATACACTAAGAAGACTTGGAAAGTACCTATCCACAAAGATTGAATACCACTTCATGAACACAGGTGAAATAAATATGAGATACATGAATTAAAACTGCTCCTTTAACTTTTAGGATAAGTTTTTTATGTGAAAATTCTATATCAAGTTAAAATATGGCGTCAATTTAATTCCAATACATTGTTCAATACAGAAATAACAGAATCTTTTAAGGTACTGTTTTAAAATATGTTTGTGTTCATATGTGACAAGTGGCTTATGGAAAAGAAAAAAATATTAAAAATTCAATTATTGGAGTGTCTCACAGTTAACCCCAATTCCCCCGATATACATGTCTTTTTAGATAAAATAAAATAAATACAGAAAAAACTAAAATTATGATTTTTAAAAAGGGAGATAGATTGTTGAGCCACCATCTATTTGTGTGGAGAATTCTACCCTTGAAATAGTAAATAATATTATATATTTGGGAATAATAATTGAGGATAATCTAAAATAGAATATTTATATTCAAAATATTGTAAACAAAATTTCAGGGGTATTTGTTAATTAAAAAAATTTCAAATAATTTAGCAATTAAAACATTAAAAATACTGTATTACAGTCTGATTTATCCATGTTTGACTTATTGTTTATTAGTATGGGGGCAAACTACTAAAACTAATATATAAAAATTACAATCATTACAAAATAGGATGGTCAAAATTTTAGATAATTTTAGGGGAATTAATTTGAATATGGGGGTACAGATTAATTACTATGGATTTTCAGACACTAAGAAATTATGGCAATTTAGATTATTAGGATTTATGTATAAAAGAATAAAAGATAATAGGTATCAACATTTAATTCAGCTGAACGCTGTGGGTCATGATTATCAAACAAGAGACAGAAATGCATTTTTGTTACCAATGCCTAACACTTCAAAACAACAAAGATTTATTGATTACCAGGGATTAATGTAATGGAATAACCTACCTTGTCAACTAGCACAGATTAATAATTATACTTATTTTTGAAAGCAACTAACAAAATATTTGCTAACAAACTAAAATATAAAATTCCATAGTAAAATAATTTATTAATCATACCACATATGTGTAAATTTTATATGTGCAGGACGTTTAGCTTGACTATGTACCTTAGGGGAATTGGGATTCACTCAGGCTATATATATATATATATATATATCATCATCATCATCATCATTGTCAACCATTATCAATCCACTGCTGGACGAAGGTCTCCCCAAGTTTCCTCCACAACGGTCTGTCTTGTGCCAGTCTCCTCCATGTCACCCCTGCATACTTTCGAATTTCATCCACCCATCTCCTATGTGGTCTTCTTCGGGGTCTTTTCCTGTCCCTTGGAATCCAATCTAAAATTTCGGCTGTCCATCGATGATCTGTCCTTCTGGCAGTATGTCCAGCCCATTGCCATTTCAGGGATTTAACTCTGATCATGATGTCTTCCACTCTTGTCATTTTTCGGATCCACGAGTTCCTCTTCTTATCTCTCCTGGTTACACCAAGCATGCACCTCTCCATGCTTCTTTGAGTTGTCTGCAGCCTTTGTATGTCTCTTTTAGTTAAGGTCCACGTCTCTGCACCATACGTAAGCACTGGAAGGATGCATTGATCAAACACTTTTCTTTTAAGACATAATGGCATATTGCTCTTGAAAATTATGCTGTTTCTTCCAAAAGCTCTCCAGGCAAGTTTTGTACGCCGATTAATTTCTTCATCAATGTGACCCTCACTTGATATCTGCTGTCCAAGATAAACGTACGTGTCTGTTATCTCCAGCTTTTCTCCATCAATCGATAAATCTTCATTTCTTGTAAAAGCATTGAACATCACTTTTGTCTTCTGAAAGTTCATTTTTAATCAAACTTCTTTACTCTTGTCAGCAAGTTCCTGGATCATACTCTGCAGCTCTGATGGGGTAGTTGCAAAAATGACTACGTCATCAGCAAAACGAAGGTGGGTTAGATAATCTCCATTAATCTTTATCCCCTTGTTTTCCCAGCTCAGCGACTGAAAAACACCCTCCAATGTGGCATTAAAGAGCTTCGGAGATATGGTGTCACCTTGTCTCACTCCCTTTCCAATTTTTACGTGTGTTGTATTTTCAAACAGCCGAATCTTTGCACTTGCATTTTCATAGATGTTATTAATAATATTAATGTATGCATCTTCAATACCGCAGGTTTTCAGAGCCATTGTAACTGCTGATGGTTTCACCGAATCAAAGGCTTTTTCATAATCGATAAAAGCCATGCACAATGGAAGTTCATATTCCCTCGCTCTTTCAATTAGTTCTCTCAGCACGTGGATATGATCTATTGTGCTGTAGCCACTCCTGAATCCAGCTTGTTCTCTCGGTTGAGCCATGTCTAGTGCTACCTTCAAGCGGTGTGAAAGAACTTTAGTGAAGATTTTAAAAACTACTGATAGGAGGCTGATAGGTCTGTAGTTTCCGAGATCCTCAATGTCACCTTTCTTATGTAGCAGGATCATTGTAGCAGTGTTCCAATCCTCAGGAATCTTTCCTTCATTAAGGCATCGAGTGAAAATTTGGGCGAGTACTGTTTCGATTTCTCCACTTGCTTCTTGTATGATGTCTACAGTAATTCCATCTTCTCCTGGAGCTTTTCCTCGCTTCATGTTCTTGATTGCATGTGCAACTTCTGCTGGAAGGACTGGAGGAACTCTGGTACTGGTATCTTTCATGATGTCTGGAGTGCATATATCATCCCTTTCATATAATTTGGAGTAGAAATCTTTCACTCTTGTCAAAATTTCGCCTCTATTTCTTGTTACAGAACCATCTTCTTTTCTCAGTGCCATAATCTGTTTTCTTCCCTTACTGAGATGTCCCTTTGCTATCTTTAGGCTTTGGTTGTTTTCAATTGCTTTCCTCACTAGTTCACAGTTGAATTTCCTTACGTCTTCAGTGATACTTTTTCTTACTGTCTTGCATAGCTCTATATATTCCACTTTGGAAGTCACATCTTCTTTAGTTGTCCTCATCTCTCTTCTTTTTTGCATCAACATTTTGGTTTTTCCTGATAATTTGTTCACATGCAACTTGTTCTTAGACCCAGCTAATTTTGTTGCTGTTTCCATAAGAGCTTTGGTTACTTTTCTGTTAACTTCAGAGATGTCCACTTCTTCCGATGTTAGGCCTTCTAAAGCAGAGAACCTGTTCTTCAGTTCTAACTTGAAGGTATTATGGTGTTTTTTAAGGTTGGTTATGTCAATAGATTTTGTTTGTCTTATGAGCTTGCCACGTTCAAGTTTAGTGTTGAGGTGCATCTTACATCTCACCAATCTATGGTCACTACCTGTGTTGAACTTGTTTAGCACACTGCAGTCTTCTATGACGAATTTTTTGTTACACATAATAAAATCAATTTCACTTGTCGTCCCATTTGGATGTCTCCATGTCCATTTCCTGTGTGGCTTTTTCTTGAAGAAGGAGTTCAAGATGAAAAACCCTTCTGCCTCTGCAAACTCAACGAGAGTATTTCCACGCTGGTTTCTGTTGCCGTGACCGAATTTACCTACTGAAGTTTCATTCTGTTGCCGTTGCCCTATTTTTGCATTGAAATCTCCCATAATTATTTTCAAGTGCTGCTTACCTTTATTATTTAGATGACAAATTTCCTCATAAAATTCTTCAATTTCTTCTTCAGGATGACTTGTGGTGGGTGCATAAGTTTGAATAATCTGAGCCTGGTATCTTTTCGAGAGTTGGATAACAAGTCGTGCAGCTCTGTCAGAGGAACTTTCAACTTCTACAACTTTATCCTTCAGTTTCTTGTTTATTATAAATCCAACACCACTAGTTCTGCCAGTATCTGTCCCACGATAGTAGAAGAGATGTCCCCTTTTCAGTTCGATGAGATCTTCTCCTTTTCTCCTTACCTCACTTAGCCCCACGATGTCCCACTTGATCCTTTGTAGTTCCTCTTCCAATTCAAGAAGCCTTGAATCAGAAGATAGGGAGCGTCCATTGTAAGTAGCCAAGGTCAGCATCAGATGGCAGCCTAGTCCGGTCCTCCGGGGATTCTTAGCACCCTCTGCCTTCATGTCGCACTGGCCGCTGCCTTGGCCAGGTACATTCCAGCTGCCGGAGACTGAGGGCCAAGATTTAAGTTGTGGAATCATTTTGGAGGGGTTTGGCCATAACTCACCACGCTGGCCAAGCGGGTTGGTGAGTGTGGGATAGAATTTCCTCTGATCCCGATGGTATAGTTATACCGCTATGGGCGGTCGTCAGAGCCCCTTTAGTGGGAACAGGATGCACCACGAGAAGGCGGGGTTGACATTTGTCAAGGAGAGGCTGTGATGTTACGCATCACCTGACCTTGCATATATATATATATATATATTCTATTAAGAAGATACCTAAGCAAAAAAATACATATATAATTTTGACTCACACCAAGTACAACATAGAAAAGGTTATGTATCTACCTGTGTGAGTAAAAGGAGAAAAGATAAAAAAATAAAATAAAACAACTGAATGTAGAAGGTGTCGAGAATACTGAGCCTTGGCTTTATCAAGGACCAGCAAAAACTCTGCATTAATGCAGAGTTTTTGCTGGTCCTTGATAAAGCCAAGGCTCAGTATTCTCGACACCTTCTACATTCAGTTGTTTTATTTTATTTTTTTATCTTTTCTCCTTTTACTCACACAGGTAGATACATAACCTTTTCTATGTTGTACTTGGTGTGAGTCAAAATTATATATGTATTTTTTGCTTAGGTATCTTCTTAATAGAATGTGAATTCTGAATTTTCAAAACTGCTGCGTTGCGCGTTTTGATCTTCAGGTTATTTTGCAACTTTCGTTTTAAATTCTAAAGTTTTTCCTTAGTCTTCAGTTTTGCTCTTAAGTATATATATATATATATATATATATGGGATGCAAGGTCAGGTGATGCGTAACATCACAGCCTCTCCTTGACAAATGTCAACCCCGCCTTCTCGTGGTGCATCCTGTTCCCACTAAAGGGGCTCTGACGACCGCCCATAGCGGTATAACTATACCATCGGGATCAGAGGAAATTCTATCCCACACTCACCAACCCGCTTGGCCAGCGTGGTGAGTTATGGCCAAACCCCTCCAAAATGATTCCACAACTTAAATCTTGGCCCTCAGTCTCCGGCAGCTGGAATGTACCTGGCCAAGGCAGCGGCCAGTGCGACATGAAGGCAGAGGGTGCTAAGAATCCCAGGAGGACCGGACTAGGCTGCCATCTGATGCTGACCTTGGCTACTTACAATGGACGCTCCCTATCTTCTGATTCAAGGCTTCTTGAATTGGAAGAGGAACTACAAAGGATCAAGTGGGACATCGTGGGGCTAAGTGAGGTAAGGAGAAAAGGAGAAGATCTCATCGAACTGAAAAGTGGACATCTCTTCTACTATCGTGGGACAGATACTGGCAGAACTAGTGGTGTTGGATTTATAATAAACAAGAAACTGAAGGACAAAGTTGTAGAAGTTGAAAGTTCCTCTGACAGAGCTGCACGACTTGTTATCCAACTCTCGAAAAGATACCAGGCTCAGATTATTCAAACTTATGCACCCACCACAAGTCATCCTGAAGAAGAAATTGAAGAATTTTATGAAGAAATTTGTCATCTAAATAATAAAGGTAAGCAGCACTTGAAAATAATTATGGGAGATTTCAATGCAAAAATAGGGCAACGGCAACAGAATGAAACTTCAGTAGGTAAATTCGGTCATGGCAACAGAAACCAGCGTGGAAATACTCTCGTTGAGTTTGCAGAGGCAGAAGGGTTTTTCTTCTTGAACTCCTTCTTCAAGAAAAAGCCACACAGGAAATGGACATGGAGACATCCAAATGGGACGACAAGTGAAATTGATTTTATTATGTGTAACAAAAAATTCGTCATAGAAGACTGCAGTGTGCTAAACAAGTTCAACACAGGTAGTGACCATAGATTGGTGAGATGTAAGATGCACCTCAACACTAAACTTGAACGTGGCAAGCTCATAAGACAAACAAAATCTATTGAACATAACCAACCTTAAAAAACACCATAATACCTTCAAGTTAGAACTGAAGAACAGGTTCTCTGCTTTAGAAGGCCTAACATCGGAAGAAGTGGACATCTCTGAAGTTAACAGAAAAGTAACCAAAGCTCTTATGGAAACAGCAACAAAATTAGCTGGGTCTAAGAACAAGTTGCATGTGAACAAATTATCAGGAAAAACCAAAATGTTGATGCAAAAAAGAAGAGAGATGAGGACAACTAAAGAAGATGTGACTTCCAAAGTGGAATATATAGAGCTATGCAAGACAGTAAGAAAAAGTATCACTGAAGACGTAAGGAAATTCAACTGTGAACTAGTGAGGAAAGCAATTGAAAACAACCAAAGCCTAAAGATAGCAAAGGGACATCTCAGTAAGGGAAGAAAACAGATTATGGCACTGAGAAAAGAAGATGGTTCTGTAACAAGAAATAGAGGCGAAATTTTGACAAGAGTGAAAGATTTCTACTCCAAATTATATGAAAGGGATGATATATGCACTCCAGACATCATGAAAGATACCAGTACCAGAGTTCCTCCAGTCCTTCCAGCAGAAGTTGCACATGCAATCAAGAACATGAAGCGAGGAAAAGCTCCAGGAGAAGATGGAATTACTGTAGACATCATAAAAGAAGCAAGTGGAGAAATCGAAACAGTACTCGCCCAAATTTTCACTCGATGCCTTAATGAAGGAAAGATTCCTGAGGATTGGAACAATGCTACAATGATCCTGCTACATAAGAAAGGTGACATTGAGGATCTCGGAAACTACAGACCTATCAGCCTCCTATCAGTAGTTTATAAAATCTTCACTAAAGTTCTTTCACACCGCTTGAAGGTAACACTAGACATGGCTCAACCGAGAGAACAAGCTGGATTCAGGAGTGGCTACAGCACAATAGATCATATCCACGTGCTGAGAGAACTAATTGAAAGAGCGAGGGAATATGAACTTCCATTGTGCAATGGAAGTTCATATTCCGGCTTTTATCGATTATGAAAAAGCCTTTGATTCGGTGAAACCATCAGCAGTTACAATGGCTCTGAAAACCTGCGGTATTGAAGATGCATACATTAATATTATTAATAACATCTATGAAAATGCAAGTGCAAAGATTCGGCTGTTTGAAAATACAACACACGTAAAAATTGGAAAGGGAGTGAGACAAGGTGACACCATATCTCTGAAGCTCTTTAATGCCACATTGGAGGGTGTTTTTCAGTCGCTGAGCTGGGAAAACAAGGGGATAAAGATTAATGGAGATTATCTAACCCACCTTCGTTTTGCTGATGACGTAGTCATTTTTGCAACTACCCCATCAGAGCTGCAGAGTATGATCCAGGAACTTGCTGACAAGAGTAAAGAAGTGGGATTAAAAATGAACTTTCAGAAGACAAAAGTGATGTTCAATGCTTTTACAAGAAATGAAGATTTATCGATTGATGGAGAAAAGCTGGAGATAACAGACACGTACGTTTATCTTGGACAGCAGATATCAAGTGAGGGTCACATTGATGAAGAAATTAATCGGCGTACAAAACTTGCCTGGAGAGCTTTTGGAAGAAACAGCATAATTTTCAAGAGCAACATGCCATTATGTCTTAAAAGAAAAGTGTTTGATCAATGCATCCTTCCAGTGCTTACGTATGGTGCAGAGACGTGGACCTTAACTAAAAGAGACATACAAAGGCTGCAGACAACTCAAAAAAGCATGGAGAGGTGCATGCTTGGTGTAACCAGGAGAGATAAGAAGAGGAACTCGTGGATCCGAAAAATGACAAGAGTGGAAGACATCATGATCAGAGTTAAATCCCTGAAATGGCAATGGGCTGGACATATTGCCAGAAGGACAGATCATCGATGGACAGCCGAAATTTTAGATTGGATTCCAAGGGACAGGAAAAGACCCAGAAGAAGACCACATGGGAGATGGGTGGATGAAATTCGAAAGTATGCGGGAGTGACATGGAGGAGGCTGGCACAAGACAGACCGTTGTGGAGGAAACTTGGGGAGACCTTCGTCCAGCAGTGGATTGATAATGGTTGACAATGATGATGATGATATATATATATATATGTATAGCCTTTTACTCAATTTCCTGTTTTGTGGTTACTTTGTACATAAGTATTCATATTATATATGTTGTTTTTTTCTTTTTCCTTTCTATATATTATATGTTATAAAATTAATTTTGAAATGTAACATGGTCAAATGTAACCCCATAATAAAATAAATGAAATGAAATGAAATGAAATGTGGCAATGTTGGAGTATTTTTCCTTTTTTATGAATTTTAATCTATAGACCCATTAGAAACTAAAAACCTTTTAGATTTAAATATGATTTGCTAAAAATGTTACACACAGTGTATCATTAATGACAGCAAATGGTGTTTTCACAGTAAATGCTAGTGAACTTGAAGATGTAACACAATAACAAATTTAAAATGGTTTCACAAGAGTTTCAGCTCTCAAAAACTTAATGAGTAGCTATCTACAGAAATGCACTTGTCCATATTTTAATGTACAATACAGAGTGGACATTAGGGCAGACTGCACTCAGCAGATATGTAACTAGTCATAGATTTTCATTACAAGACATAACTGAACAGTAAACTATCAGTGGTCTAAATTCCAGAGTAGGAAATGTGGCATAGGAAGATGGCGTAAGTAGTTCCCATTAGCCACACACACAAATAGTTTTTGCAAATAAATTTTTTTTATATGGCTCAAAAAGAATTACTGTAAGGTCACATTGTTTTTTTCTTCTTGTGATGCCTGTTTCTATTGGAGGTAGGCAGTCAACATGGCCATGTCAACCCTTGATGATGCTACATGAAACAGTTCCTCAGAATTCAGTCCACTCAATTCTCTTAGGTTTTGTAGCCATGACATTCTCCTTCATCTCATGTTTCTTCTTCCTTCAATTTTTCCTTCGACGATAAGCTGTGGTAGCAGCTTAGCTGCCTGGGCCCTCTCATGACATACTTGAAGTACTCAATCTTTCTCTTCTTGATTGTTACCACAATTTCACATTCTTATTTATTCTTGTCAAAACATTTACATTTGTTATCGTATCCACTCAAGATACTTTCACCATTCTTCTATATCACCATACCACAAATGCGTTCAGTGTTTTGACGGTAGTCTGGGTCAGGGTCCATGACTCTACTCCATGAAGGAGAACTGGAAAACCTAGAAATGGGGAATTCTCATTTTCAGACGTAGTCCCAAATCCAAACCACACGAAAATTATGTCATCTTAGGGAATGCAATTCTTGTCATTTCAATTCTTGATATGAGGGTTGTACCGAAAGTAATGCAAAAGTGGGCATAACTTTTTTATTAACTGTCAGAGGTAATTTAAAACGCACATGTTGGTAGACTAACTCTTTCTCTATAGTAACCCTTCTTCTTCACTGCAGGTAAATAATGGATTCAAAGCAGAAGCAACATGCCATCATTGAGTTCTTGATGAAGGAAGGATGTAGGCTGTTTGACATCCACAGAAGGCTACAGAATGTTTGTGGAGATGACACCATTGACAAAAGCAATGTGCACAGATGGATGAAGAAGTTTAAAGAAGGGGAACCAGCATTGAAGACAAACCACGCAGTGGGAGACCATCATCTGCAACCACTGATACAAATTGTCAGCAAGTGGATGAATTAATTTTCATGGAGAGATGAGTCACAATCTGTGAGCTTGTTGCACAACTGGACTATAGCCACATTGCTGACAGAAGATGGCAGAAGACTTAGGGTATTGGAAAGTGTGTGCAAAGTGGGTACCTCAGCAGCTGACATCCAATTTGAAGGAGAGAAGGTAGTGTTCTCCCTAGATTTTTTTACAGCTGGCCAGCAAGAATTTTTAGCTGGGTGCTACTTTTAATGACCCCTTCTCCAATCAAGAAAAAAAAAAAAAAAAAAACAAGTTGTTTTGCTTAACATTATTATACTTATTAAACATCTTTAGGGGTGTGGTAGGCATAAATGTAACATAACATGATATAAACAAAGTTAGAAAATTGTACAGAAATGTTAAAAAAGGGAGTATTTACTAATAAATCATATTCGACACAGATTTCTTCTTCTTCTTCTTTTTTAATAGAAGGTTTAATGACCACCGTGAGCAACTCAATAGGCTATAAGCAGTCTCTCGTCCCCAATTTAGGACCTCTGGTTCCAGGGACAGGAGAGAACCAGTGCCGTAAGGCAAACACAACATCCATGCCTCATCGAGATTGAAACCTGGACTCTTCTCAGAAGAATGGTCATAAGCCAGTGCTTAGACCACTGCACCACCGGGGCAGTGACACAGATTTCAACCTGTTTTCATAAACACTGATGGGGTATGAGGGAATAAGTTTTCCATTTTTTTTTTTTTTTGTTGGAGGTTTAACGACCACCGTGAGCAACTCAATGGGCTACAAGCAGTCGCCCGTCCCTAATTTAGGGTCACTGGTTCCAGGGAAGGGAGAGAGCCAGTGCCGTAAGACAAACACAACATCCATGCCTCACCGGGATTCGAACCCGGACCCCTTTCGGACGAATGATCAGAGGCCATCGCTTAGACCACTGCGCCACCGGGGCGGCATTTTCCATTCTTACTATTATGTGCATAGTGAAAACATTCCTTAAAAGAAATATAGCCCTGCAGAAGACAAAACTAACTGGGCGGGCCCATCTTTGGCCCAGTAAAAAGGCTATAGGAAATTACTAGGAGGATGGAAGTCTGCTCTGATCTGCTGGAAGCGTTTGAAGCCAATGAAGGCATGTTTTTTTCCGATCTGGTGACAGTGGATGAAATGTGGGCATATCTTTATGAACCGGAAACGAAGAATCAATCCATAGAATTGCATCACACCTCTTCACCAAGACCTAAGAAGTTCAAGAGCCAATGATCAGCACAGAATATCATGGTGACTGTTTTTTGGGATGACAGGGGTGTCATTCTCCTTGATTTTCTGGAACATGGCTGTACCGTGACCAGTGAGCGGTACATTGAGACAATCAAGAAGCTTAGAGAAGCCATAAGGAGGAAGAGACCGAACAAGAATCTGAAAAGGATCCACATTCACCATGACAGTGTGAGACCACACACATCTTTGGCAGCAAATCAGGCAATCAGCAAATTAGGCTGCTCTGTGGTCCCTCATCTATTGTATAGCCCAGATTTGGCGCCCTCTGTCTTCCACCTGTTGGGTCCAATGAAAAACAGTCTCCGGGAACAATGATTTGATGACACAGAAAAAGTGAAAGTGGCTGTGAAGAAGTGGGTACAACAGCCCACACCTGAATTTTTTCAAAGGATTTGAGAGTTGGGTTCAACGATGGCACAAATGCATCGCTTGTGATGGAGACTATGTTGAGTAGTGCCTTTGTATAGAGGAAGTTACTCTACCAACATGTGAAATTTGAATGACCTCTGTCAGTTAATAAAAAAGTTATGCCTTTTTAGTACAACCCTCGTATAATCTACTTTAAACACTCACCTTCAATTCACAAGCTTCCAAGATACTTGTAGTGTGGTACCCTTTCGATACACTGATTATTAATGCTTAGGTTTTAATGAACATTTCCTGATTTTAAAGCAACCATAAACTTGGTCTTCTTGATGTTCATTCTCAGTCAAAACTGCTCACTCACATCATAAACCTTCCGTACCATCCTCTGAAAGTCCTCCACATTGTCTGCAACAATGAGTGCATCACCCACATATCTGATGCTAACTACAGTACTGTTCACCATGATTTCAGTCTTTTCATTCCATAAGCATTTCATGGTAAATGGCAAGACTACAATTTGAAGAGTAAGGCAGTAAGGGTGATAATATATCACCCTGGCAAACACAATACAAATTTAATTTCTTTTTCAGTTCTCTAAGACTCCACACTAATAACTACCTTTTGACCCCAGTACAGGTTCATTCATGCCTGTCCAGTCGGTGCTTTCTTAGTATTTTGATGAGTATGTCGTGACAAACCTTGCCAAAAACCTTTTCATAGTTCATGAAGCAAGCCAGTACATTGGTATTACTGTCCCTACACCATTCTGTAAGTAGTCTTACCTGAAAAACAGCTTCTCTTGTGCCCATATAATTGTTGAAGCCAAACTAAGAATCTCTGATATCTTGCTCATATCACTGGAAAATTCTCTTACGGATAATTCTCAAGCATATTTCTAGCTAATGGCTCATGATGGTTCTATTCCTTGAGCATTCAGCTACATTCTTCTTTTTAGGAAGAGTGACAAATATTGATTTGACCCATTCCAAAGGCTTTGTCCAGTTCTGTAAATCACATTGAAAAAACACTAGGATATTTACATGCTCTTTCTCTTTCATTTAAACCACTTTGGCACACACTTCATCTGGCTCTGCAGTCTTTCCAGACTTCTGTCTGACAGCACCTTATATTTTTTCCTTAGTCACATTCATCTCTGATGCCCCTTATCCATTACTCTTTGTCTCATCATCGAACAACTCTGTCACATACTCATCCCACCTCTTTAGTTTCTCCTGGAGGTCTGCCAGCACCTGTTTGTCCTTACATTTCAGAATTGTAGCTACTTTCTTTCTCCTTATTCCTAAGATATCACTTTTTATGTGCATTAAAACTATCATATCTCTGTTGGAAACTGAATTTTCTCACACTGCTCATTCATCCCTTATTCTTAGCTTCTTGAATTTTCCTTCTGACAAAATTATATAATTCTGTATTTATTTCTACCTATGCTCTTCCATTTCCTTCTTTCCTCCATCCAATGGGAGAATTTATTTTGCCATCCATTCCTTCTCCTTTTCAGCTTATAAGTTTTCCACATCATCATTGTCAACCATTATCAATCCACTGCTGGACAAAGGTCTCCCCAAGTTTCTTCCACAACGGTCTGTCTTGTGCCAGTCTCCTCCATGTCACTCCCGCATACTTTCGAATTTCATCCACCCATCTCACACGTGGTCTTCTTCTGGGTCTTTTCCTGTCCCTTGGAATCCAATCTAAAATTTCGGCTGTCCATCGATGGTCTGTCCTACTGGCAGTATGTCCTGCCCATTGCCATTTCAGGGATTTAACTCTGATCATGATGTCTTCCACTCTTGTCATTTTTCGGATCCACGAGTTCCTCTTCTTATCTCTCCTGGTTACACCAAGCATGCACCTTTCCATGCTTCTTTGATTTGCTTGCAGCCTTTGTATGTCTCTTTTAGTTAAGGTCCACGTCTCTGCACCATACGTAAGCACTGGAAGGATGCATTGATCAAACACTTTTCTTTTAAGACATAATGGCATATTGCTCTTGAAAATTATGCTGTTTCTTCCAAAAGCTCTCCACCCAAGTTTTATACGCCGATTAATTTCTTCATCAATGTGACCATCACTTGATATCTGCTGCCTAAGATAAACGTGCGCATCTGTTATCTCCAGCTTTTCTCCATCAATCGATAAATTTTCATTTCTTATAAAAGCATTGTACATCACTTTTGTCTTATGAAAGTTTATTTTTAATCCCACTTCTTTACTCTTGTCAGCAAGTTCCTGGATCATACTCTGCAGCTCTGATGGGGTAGTTGTAAAAATGACTATGTCATCAGCAAAACGAAGGTGAGTTAGATAATCTCCATTAATCTTTATCCCTTTGTTTTCCCAGTTTAGTGATTGAAAGACATTTTCCAATGTGGCATTAAAGAGCTTCAGAAATATGGTGTCACCTTGTCTCACTCCCTTTCCAATTTTTATGCGTGTTGTATTTTCAAACAGCCGAATCTTTGCACTTGCATTTTCATAGATGTTATTAATAATATTAATGTATGCATCTTCCATACCACAGGATTTCAAAGCCATTGTAACTACTGATGGTTTCACCGAATCATAGGCCTTTTCATAATCGATAAAAGCCATGCACAATGGAAGTTCATATTCCCTTGCTCTTTCAATTAGTTCTCTCAGTACGTGGATATGCATCTATAGTGCTGTAGCCACTCCTGAATCCATCTTGTTCTCTCGGTTGAGCCATGTCCAGTGTTACCTTCAAGTGGTGTGAAAGAACTTCAGTGAAGATTTTATAAACCACTGATAGGTGGCTGATAGGTCTGTAGTTCTTGAGTTTTCCACATACAGTACATTATGTTTTTTAGTTTCTCAGACTCATTTATATTGTTTTCTATGATATTACCTTGATTTCCTCAGATCTTTGGTTTAAAACATATTGAGTCTGTTCATAAAGAATTGGGAGTTTTTTGAGTCTGGGAACATTAATTTTTTTTTTCTGCCAACCATCTTCAATTTCTTCAATCTGACTTTCAATATGGCAACAAGGTTGTGGTTTGCCCCTGGATACATTTTATTGGCTGAATGCTATTCCTGAAGCATTTTTCATTGAGAATATAATCTATTTTATTCTTCACAATATTTTTACTAGACTCTTGTGGCAGTGGAACTTCAATTTGGCAACAAAGAGGTTGTGGTCCAACTTAATATCTACCTTTGGATACATTTTAGTTGGCTTAACGCTATTCCTGAAGCATTTTTCCAATGAGAATACGATCCAATTGATTCTCCACAATATTATCACAAGTCTTGTGGCATTGTTAATTGATACAATCTATGAAGTGAGAGTTTAAAAAGCGTATTACACAAAACCAGGTCTTCATTTTGACAGAACTGTGCTAATCTGGCTCCTTTTTCAAGTCCAAAACTTCCAACACCTCTACATGGTCCACATCCAACCTTGGTATTAAAACTAACCATGACTATTATTCATTCACATCTCCCGGTTAATTTAAAAATTTGATCAAGTTGACAGTAAAATTATTTAATTACATTATCATCCTTGTCAGCAGCTGGTTCATATACTATAATGACGTTCATTTGATTCTGACTGGTCTCTAGCTGTAACAGTAGGAATTGGTCAGAGAAGAGCACAAAGTGTAAAACAGATTTTTGGCTACCATACTGACAAGCACTGCCACGACATTTTCATGTTTCCTAACTTCTTTCTTACGGCAAGAATAATACATTGTGCTATTTGGTGCCAAGTGGGTTCTACTATCTCTTTATCTCACTTTATTTTTATTTTTTTCATTCATTCATAACATTAAGCTGTTCTCTGAGATTCAGAGGTTAGCTCCTCAAAGAAAGACCATCTGCCAAGTAAACATTTAACTGATGGAACTAGAATTTACTTACTGTTGGTGTATCAAACCATCTCGGCACACAGCTTGAGTTCATTAACATCCATAACACACTGCACACAAGACCTTTTGTACTTCATACTCATATTCTTTTTTTCAAGCAGGCATTCCTAAATCTGGTCCACCCATGATTTCCTTGGCTTTCCTCTACCTTTCTTTCCTGTCACTTGGGCTGAAAAATTGTCTTTGCAAGTACCCCATAACTCATTCTTTCAACATGTCCAAACTGCTGAAGAATATTAGTAGTCTCTACCTTACTAACAGCATTTTGTCTCACATTACACATCAGCAACACGTCTCCATTCCTCACATGATCAGCATGTGTCTTACCACAAACTCCATGTAAGTAATGCATCTCTCCAGTACACTGACGACTGCTATGTCTTTTCTGCAGTACCCAGGTTTCACTGCTGTATATCAGAGTAGGAACAATTACACGTTCATACACAGCAATTCAGGGCTTCCTTGAGAACCCATCATTCCTGCGAAATCCTCCTAAGACAGCTATGACTTTCAATGAAGAATTCACTTGCCTACTAATTACACCATCTAATTTGTTTTCTCTGTTAAACATACACTGCCTGACAGACAAAATGCCACACCATGAAAGAATGCTCAAAAACAGAACAAACTGCACACACACAGATAGCCAAATAGGTCCTAAACAAATGATTTAATAGTCACATACAGACTAGGCTCCAGTGGCCAAATATTCAAGATGATCAATAAGGAATGTGGCCCCCATTTGGGGCGATACAGCGTTGCATCCAATGTGGCATTGAGAGTCTGAATAGAGTCCTGGGGTATCGTGGACCATGTGGTATTGATCCAAGTCCACAGTTCATATTCATTTTACAGAGGTGGGAGGGTACTCAACCGACATCCAATCGTGTCCCACAGATGCTCGATGGACGAGAGGTTGGGAGATCATGCTAGCCACAGAAGCATATGCACCCCGAGTAAAGCATTCAGGCTGATCCGAGCGGTATGCAGCCTGGCATTATCCTGTTGAAAAATGGCATTTGGAATGCCCTACAGATATGGTAGTGCTATGGACCACAGCACCTCATCAACATAGCAGTGTGCCGCCAATGTGCCCGTAATGCCTACCAGGGGAGAGCGACTGTTGGCGGTGATAGCACCCCACACCATGATTCCACGTTGCTGGCCGTGTGGTGCTCCACAACGGTGGAGGAATCCAGTTGGCCATGTCGCCTCCAGAATCTCACACGGTGATTGTCCGTGGTGAGACGGAACTGCGATTCGTCTCTAAACATCACAGTGTTCCATTTGGCACTCCCACACAGCTCTGGAGTGACACCACGCCAAGCGACGACCACAACGGCTCGCTGTTAAGGGTAGCCTATGCAATGAACAGCAAACCAGATGCAGCCAGTCGGCGTGACACTGTCCATGTCCATATCAGAGCATCCAAGCCTCCCCCTACACTCCACAAAATGTCGCCCATTGTGGCCTGTGTGTCCACTACGGCATGACGTCGGATGCGATGATCAGTGCGCTCGGACGTTCGTCTCTGTGCTCCGGACCCCCTACAACATTGCACAGAACCTTCCTGGGACCACTGTCTCTAAATGCAACCAACGGTTGTGGCATCATGCTGCGTTTCTTCCGTAATACGACGCAAGGACCATCTGGCGGTAAAGAGGCAGACGATGACACCTCTTGTAAACTCATCCATTTGATGAAATCTCGTACGATGGCATCTTAACAGCATTGGAACCCCTTGTTTGTTCTCCAGACACGGTTACAGCAGAACCACTCACTTCTCACAGCTGTGACGATGTCTTGCCTGATAGCCTCAGGGGCTGCTTGTACGCTTATATCCAGCGCACCGTTCATGCAATTGGCCTACAAATGCAATCATTTGCATAATTTGTACCTGTGCACCCACCCCGCAATTTGCATGGCGCTGCGTTCACGTCTTCATGGTGTGGCATTTTCTCTGTCACGCAGTGTGCTTCTTAAATTTACAAACTCATTCACCTGGCCAATCTCTGTGCCATTAAGACTTATCTTGAATTCAGTGCTAACATTTCCTTGCTCAAAAATCATACTTTTGGTTTTTCCTTTACTTATACTCAGTTTGAATTTCATACAAACTTCATACATCTAGGACAGCATACTATGCAACTCACTTTTGCTCTCTGCCAACAGGACTGTGTCATCAGCAAAGAGCAATCTGCACACACAGATATTACCAAGACATCAACCAGTATTATCCATTTTGGCATCACGTATGCATGCATGCATGCATCCATAAATATATTAAACAGCCAGGGTGACATTACACAACCTTGCCTGACTTCTACACTAATAGAAAACCATTTGGATAAAACACCATTCACTCGTGCACAGGCTCTACTGCCAGTGTACATGGCTTTCACACTATTAAGTAGATTCTCAGTCATACCATATTTATTCAGCACCTTCCATAGAAGAGTCCTATTTACTTTGTCATAAGCTTTCCCTAAATCTATGAAGGCAGCAAAAGTACTATTTTACCAACAGATACTTTTCAATCATCATGCGTAATGCAAACATTTGATTAGTGCAGCCCTTACCAAGCATAGAACCACTCTGTACATCCTGCACTTTCTCTGATGTAAGACCTCATACCTTATCATTCATTAATGACTTTCCCAAACACTTTTCCTGGCACACTCAGCAAACTGATATCACGGTAATTCTTGCATTCAGTCTGATCACTTTTTTTCCTTGTACAAGGAAACAATGATAGCATCTCTCCAATCCTGAGGGACTGCTTCTAACTCCCAACAAAACTGGCAAATTTCAGTTAACCAGTCAATCACAGTCACTGCCATGTTTCAGCATCTCAGCAGTTTTGCCATCTCCTACCGAAGCCTTACCATTCTGAAGAGATTTTAGAACTTTATGCACCTCTTCTCTTGAGATCCCACCAGTGCTTCCATCTCTCACTATGACATCTGCTTCTGCCTCAGAATCCCCTTTGCTTTCATGACCTAATAAATCACAGAAGTACTCACCCCATCTTTCACTAGCTCATTGGGCTCCCATATCATTTCTCCAACCCTATTCTTTACACAACTTAGAATTTTATTTCCCCTCTTTTTCCTATGTCTAATGTACTTCCAGAATGTTTTTCTATCTATCCAAAAAGCTAAACCGTGCCTTTCCTTCCTATCTTTTGCCTTACTCTAGCAAACCAGCTTTGCTGCCTCACCCATCTTAGTGATATTCATCCTCAGAAACTTTACCTTGCAACATCCTCAAACATGCTACCTTCTTTCTCTTTACTGCTTCTTTAATCTCACTGTTCCACCAAGCATCACCATTAAAAGTTACCCACTGTTGCAGTATCACAGATCTCTTCAGCAGCAGTGACAACACAATTCTTAAAACATGTCCACCTCTTTTCTACATCCCTCTCGCATGCCTTTAACTCATTCAGACATTCATTGAATAAATCAGAGTAATGCTGATGTTCTACAGACAGCCTTTCAACATTTATTCTTTTCATCACAGGCAAAATCCTATACCTCCTTCTCCACCAAACATTCAGTTTCACTCATGACACTAACAGGTGATGATCAGATCCAACATCCTCACCTCTCATCACACGGGTATCAACAACTAAGTGTTTCAGATGCTGATCATAAACAACATAATCTATTACACTCTTTGATCCCAGAGTACAATTTTTTCAAGTGTATGTGAGGATATACTTGTGTTTGAAAAACATATTAGATACCCACAATTCATTTTCAGTGCAGAGTTCAATTAATCTTCACAGTTATCATTCTTATCAGGATTATCAAACTTACCCACAATGTTATCAGAAATCTCATTCTGGACACATACTCTAGCATTGAAATCCCCTGCTATAATAACTTTCTCTTTAGCACCAAGCTGGCTCTAAACAGCTTTTAGCTCATTCCAAAAATCTTTCTTCTTATCAGAGGGATCTGAATCCCAAGGAGCATACACTACAACAATTACTATTCTCCCACCTCATTCACACCATGGATATCTATTTCTAGTCTTTTCATCTCTTTATGAACATTATTTTACCATGTTTGTATAAACTTCTGACATCCTGTAGCTTCATCGCTGACCAGGGGATTCTTAGCATCTTCTGATTATTTAAGGCTTGCTGGGGGCTGAGGACCAAAACCGGTGTTTTCAGCCACACTGATTGTACTTGGAAAGGAAAATAATGGAGCAGATCTGTAGCTATTGGAGTCATCCCAACCATGCCTGTAGAAGTCTGGTTAAGAGCCATGCTGGCATCATTTGCCTCCTTCCTGTGCTGATGATATTACAGCCCATTACCAGGTTGAAGTTTTCACCTTCTAGGTTTAGCTGGGTAAGGTGGAACAGCCTTCACGCCTTGGGTGGCCTTAACAGTAATATACACTCACAACGTCTTTCGCCTGTTCTGCTCAGAACCACAGCCCCAACCACAATGATGTTATTAGCAAGACTAGGTGCGGGGGGTCCACTGGTTTGGCTATTATTAAAAAAAGTGCAAGTGCTTTCTACATGAATGACACTATGGACAAATGAAAAATAATTTTGTCAGAACCTCTGATAGGAAACTTGAAAAAGAAATGCTTCAATTTCATTATTGCAGATTAAAAAAAAAAAAAAAAAAAATACATAAAATTTATGAAATGCATAACCAGATTGCATATAGACCGTATGCAAATGACATAACAGCAAGGTCATCTTAGCAGACACCCTGGTGATCAACTGGTGTAGAAACACTGCTTGGATTTGCAATGTGGAGCATTAAGGAAGATGGTGTTATGTGCTATTTTCGGCTGCGGTAACCGAAGTGGGAGAGATAGTGATGTGTCCTATTATAGATTACCATCCGAGTGAACGAAGTGGAATCAGAATTATAAAAAAATTATTCAGAAGCGCCAAAATTTGTGGTTATCACGTATCAGCAGAGTTGACATTGATGACCAGAAATGAAGGAACATTAGAGTGTGTAGTTTACATTTTGTAACAGGTATGTTCATAAATTTACTGATGCGTTATCTACAAAAACTCTATGAAGATTTTTAGACTGGAATTAACTTTTCTTTATGAATGACTTGCACGATTTCATTTGCTCGGGAGTGAAGGCCTTAGCGCAAAAAAATGAAAAAATTATCAATATCGCAGTGTTCTATTCGTGGCAAGACCTCAATATTGTTCAGGAAAAATAAGTATGGAATTACATATGGGACGCCACAATTGCCCAATAACTTTAATTTATCAGAATAAAGCTATTTTTGATCGCCAGATAACCCACTTACGCAGCCCATGTAATGCATCTTTGATCTCACTTGTACACCAGTTGTTCTGCAAAAAAGCAGCAGACGAAAAAGTGACACAAACCGCGGTTTCGTGATGTCAATGCATACGGTCTATAGTTTCCATAACCCATGATTTGTTCTACACCTATTAGGATTTACCTAATACTAGTCAAGTTACCAGTTTTACAGACTGGTTTGAATCTACACCTTTATAACGAGAAACAAGGAAATCAAGAGCTTATGCAAGTCTATCATATGGAACTCAATCACAAAACTGTTTGCAGAATACTTTGGTAAAATTAGCAGGTGCCTTAACTAAGACATGAAACTTTACCCAGTCTAGAGTGTCATACTGGCAGTAATGAATGTAAGCAGAACTGTAAGAGATTTCTACAGAGCTAAAGTCTAGAATCTGGCAAACTGCTTAGTAATATAATACTACCACAAAGGGGAAAAAAAAATTCACAGCAATATCAAAATGTGGACGTTACGGGATTGGCGTTTGCTTGCAGCACAGAAAAACAATGCAAAATTCAATTTTTAAATGATGATCAACTGATGTGTCATACCTGGCTCAAATGCTGACAGCATTAAATTAGATTTTTCTTGCTGTCAGCCCATGAATACAGCATCCCATACCAGTCTCCGCTGCAATTATACAGATAAAGAAGAAAAAAATTACATGATGAAAGTTTAATTTTCAGCGCACACACACACATATACACGTTTTACTTAAAATAAATACTTGTAAATAAACAAACATGTTAATGAAAATTATCACATTTACTGTCAGGTTATAAGAGATTTTCCCCCAACTAGTTTAAACAAACAGCAGGTAAAATCAGCTCTATCAATCTAAATAATTCAGCCAAGAAGTATACCTGCACGATATCCACCCCATACTTGCACACAGTTATTAATTGCAATGAAGAACATAACAAGTTAGTAAAATCATGCAATGCATTGATTATGATACGCTTTCCAACATACCAGAAATCATTACTCAAGTTATGAGGATAATAGCGGTAGAATAAATCCTGCTCCTATGACCTGACCTATGACCCCATTTTGATTATATTAAACAGAACTGGTAAAGTATACTTCCAGAAAAACATGATAAAGTTTTGTCTCAATCGAAGCATTTTTAAGTAAGTTATGACGCATAAGGGCGATGGAATGGATCCCGCTCCTATGTCCTGACCTTTGACTCCATTTCATCCATTCCCAATAGGGTTTGTCCACAGGTGGTCCCCTACCACATACTAAAATTTCCTTGAAATCGAACCATATTTACGCAAGTTATGACGCATAAGGGCAATGGAATGCATCTCACTCCTATGTCCTGACCTTCGACCTCATTTCGTCCATTTTCAATAGGGTTTGCCCCCAGGTGGTTTCCTACCACATGCTAAAATTTCATCGAAATCAAACTATATTTATGCAAGTTACGACGCATAAGGGCAATGGAATGCATTCCGCTCCTATGTCCTGACCTTTGACCTCATTTCATCCATTTTCAATAGGGTTCGTCCCCAGGTGGTCCCCTACCACATACTAAAATTTCATCAAAATCGAACCATTTTTACGCGAGTTATCATGCGAACAGACAGACGGACAAAGCTGGAGCATATACGCTTCTTTAACTACGGTTGGAAAGCGTAATAAAAAGAAATCTGCATTATATTAATTTCAAAATTTCCTCAGGAAAGATAATTACAATAGATGACAGTGAAGTTAGGTTATATAGGTATAAAAATTAAAAGACAACCTATCAATCAAGCATAGCTTTTTCTAAAACAACATTTTTGGTAACGAAACCTAAAAAGATTAAAAACAAAACACAGTGAATCATTCTAGAAAAGTCATTATAAAAGTAACAACTTTCATTAACTTATACACTGAGTGGCCACTTTATTATGACCACCTGACAGTTTTAAGCAAATGAACTACGCTACACGCTGTTGCCACCATAGGGCGAGGCTAATATAAAAAGGGAAAGCTTAGTGCTTGCGACAGTAGTAGAAGTGATTTTTGGGTGACGAGATGGGTAAAAAATGCGATTTGACGGACTTTCAACGTGGGATGATTGTGGGAGCTCGGAAAACCGAAACCGCCGCATTCGTGAAATGTTCCAGAGCAGCTGTTGTTAAAGTGTTTAAAGACTGGACTGTCAGCCAAAAAACTGGGTTTATACACGTGTGTGGTTGTCATCGACTAGTGACTGCTCGGGCGGAACGGAGTGTCCAGATTGGTAACAGACAACAGAAGGGCAACAGTGCAGCAAATTACAGACCATCTTAATCAAGGATCCCCTCAAATGATCTCTGCACGCACTGTTCGCCATACACTGCATCGGATGGGATATGGCAGCCGAAGGCCTGTTCGAACACTTTTGCTGTCTGCAGTCAACAAGAGAAAACGTCTCCAGTTCACACAGGAACACATAGATTGGACAGTCGATAATTGGAAACAAATTATGTGGTCCGATGAATCACATTTTCAGTTGCACCATGCCGATGGCCGAGTGAGAATTTGGCGGAAACAGCACGAAAGTATTGACCTCAAATGCGTTGCTACAACCCTTCAAGCTAGTGGAGGCAATGTTATGGTTTGGGGAATGTTTTCCTGGCATGCTTTGGGCCCTTTAATTCGTGTTGATCAACGTCTGACTGGCACATCATATCTAAACATCGTTGCGGACCAAGTGCATCCTGTCATGTGGATGGTTTATCCCAATGGCGATGGCTACTTTCAACAAGATAATGCGTCCTGCCATCGTATTGTACAGGATTGGTTTCAGGAACATGCCGGTGAGTTTACTCTGCTTAGATGGCCCCCACAATCTCCAGATCTCAACCCCATTGAAAATTTGTAGGATGAAGTTGAACGAGCCATCAGACAGCTGGATCCACAACCCTGCAATTTCACATTCCTCGAAAGTGCTATTCATCAAACATGGTCTCAGATTCTACAAACCACCTACCAACATCTCGTGGAGTCCATGCCACGAAGAACCAACGCAGTATTAAAGGCAAAAGGTGGCCCAACGAAGTACTGAGGGGGTGGTCATAATAGTGTGGCCACTCAGTGTATAACACATAAAATGTTCCAGGAGTTGCACACCACATTACCATGAAAGGCACGCATGCCCTTGTCACACATGCTGTGCTGCTCAGCAATGTGACTGACTACTTATGTAACAATGCCACACATATCTGAAATGGAGTTTGGGCACATGTGAGGATTTACCAGAGAATAAATATAAAAAAAAATATAGTGGCAAAAGTTCCTTCAGTTGATATTTGAAGGTGTTTAATTAATGTACACTGCAACATGGTTTTGTCATTAAAGAGGGCACACTGGAAGCATTTATAAGGTGCATAAACATTATTATTGAAAACTTTAAATGTAAGAGGATAATACCTGAAGTGGCGATATAAAGAGATTCAGCATCTCTGTAAAATGACTATTATGCACATCAAAGCGTGGACTTGTGATTATGGTGGTGCAGAAAATTATCACTATTATTATTTAAAAATAAAACTAGGTAAGAGCAATTACTTACATATATACATCCGGAGCTCATTACCATTCCTCCACTCGTATATACCACAAGTTGTTTAGTCCCAGATGTTCAGCGGCCCTGCATTGCAAACAGTCCCATGGTGACCATTATAAAGCGATAAGCAATGCAAAGGTAGTAGTCAGCCTCAAAATCCATGCAATATATTGCATTGTAAACTCAAAGACAATAGAAAAGAAACAGAAATCCATATTACCATGTCTTCATCATCATCATTGTCAACCATTATCAATCCACTGCTGGACGAAGGTCTCCCCAAGTTTCTTCCACAACGGTCTGTCTTGTGCCAGTCTCCTCCATGTTACTCCCGCATACTTTCAAATTTCATCCACCCATCTCCCATGTGGTCTTCTTCTGGGTCTTTTCCTGTCCCTTGGAATCCAATCTAAAATTTCGGCTGTCTATCGTTGGTCTGTCCTTCTGGCCGTATGTCCAGCCCATTGCCATTTACAGGGATTTAAGTCTGATCATGATGTCTTCCACTCTTGTCATTTTTCGGATCCACGAGTTCCTCTTCTTATCTCTCCTGGTTACACCAAGCATGCACCTCTCCATGCTTTTTTGAGTTGTCTGCAGCCTTTGTATGTCTCTTTTAGTTAAGGTCCACGTCTCTGCACCATATGTAAGTACTGGAAGGCTGCATTGATCAAACACTTTTCTTTTAAGACATAATGGCATATTGCTCTTGAAAATTATGCTGTTTCTTCCAAAAGCTCTCCAGGCAAGTTTTGTACGCCGATTAATTTCTTCATCAATGTGACCCTCAGTTGATATCTACTGTCCCAGATAAACGTACGTGTCTGTTATCTCCAGGTTTTTCCATCAATGGATAAATCTTCATTTCTTGTAAAAGCATTGAACATCACTTTTGTCTTCTGAAAGTTCATTTTTAATCCCACTTTTTTACTCTTGTCAGCAAGTTCCTGGATCATACTCTGCAGCTCTGATGGGGTAGTTGCAAAAATGACTACGCATCAGCAAAACGAAGGTCGGTTAGATAATCTCCATTAATCTTTATCCCTTTGTTTTCCCAGTTCAGTGATTGAAAGACATTTTCCAATGTGGCATTAAAGAGCTTGGGATATATGGTGTCACCTTGTCTCACTCCCTTTCCAAATTTTATGTGTGTTGTATTTTCAAACAGCTGAATATTTGCACTTGCATTTTCATAGATGTTATTAATAATATTAATGTATGCATCTTCAATACCACATGATTCCAGAGCCATTGTAACTGCTGATGGTTTCACCGAATCAAAGGCTTTTTCATAATCGATAAAAGCCATACACAATGGAAGTTCATATCTCTTTGAATTAGTTCCTCAGTACGTGGATATGATCTATAGTGCTGTAGCCACTCCTGAATCTAGCTTGTTCTCTCGGTTGAGCCATGTCCAGTGTTACCTTCAAGCGGTGTGAAAGAGCTTTAGTGAAGATTTTATAAACCACTGATAGGAGGCTGATAGGTCTGTAGTTCCTGAGATCCTCAATGTCACCTTTTTTATGTAGCAGGATCATTGTAGCGTTGTTACAATCCTCAGGAATCTTCCCTTCATTAAGGCATCGAGTGAAAATTTGGACGAGTACTGTTTCGATTTCTCCGCTTGCTTCTTGTATGATGTCTACAGTAATTTCATTTTCTCCTGGAGCTTTTCCCCGCTTCATGTTCTTGATTGCATGTGCAACTTCTGCTGGGAGGACAGGAAGAACTTTGGTACTGGTACCTTTCATGATGTCTGGAGTACATGTATCATCCCTTTCATATAATTTGAAGTAGAAATCTTTCACTCTTGTCAAAATTTCGCCTCTATTTCTTGTTACAGGACCATCTTCTTTTCTCAGCGCCATAATCTGTTTTTTTTCCCTTACTGAGATGTCCCTTTGCTATCTTTAGGCTTTGGTTGTTTTCAATTCCTTTCCTCACTAGATCACAGTTGAATTTCCTTACGTCTTCAGTGATACTTTTTCGTACTGTCTTGCATAGCTCTATATATTCCACTTTGGAAGTCACGTCTTCTTTAGTTGTCCTCATCTCTCTTCTTTTTTGCATCTACATTTTGGTTTTTCCTGATAATTTGTTCACATGCAACTTGTTCTTAGACCCAGCTAATTTTGTTGCTGTTCCCATAAGATCTTTGGTTACTTTCCTGTTAACTTCAGAAATATCCACTTCTTGCGATGTTAGGCCTTCTAAAGCAGAGAATCTGTTCTTCAGTTCCAACTGGAAGGTATTATGGTGTTTTTAAAGTTGTTTATGTCAATACATTTTTGTATGTCTTATGAGCTTGCCACGTTCGAGTTTAGTGTTGAGGTACATCTTACATCTCACCAATCTATGGTCACTACCTGTGTTGAACTTGCTTAGTACACTGCAGTCTTCTATGACGAATTTTTTGTTACACATAATAAAATCAATTTCACTTGTCGTCCCATTTGGATGTCTCCATGTCCATTTCCTGTGTGGCTTTTTCGTGTACGAGTTCAAGATAAAAAAAACCCTTCTGCCTCTGCAAACTCTACGAGAGTATTAAACCCACGCTGGTTTCTGTTCCTGTGACCGAATTTACCTACTGAAGTTTCATTCTGTTGCTGTTGCTTTATTTTTGCATTGAAATCTCCCATAATTATCTTTAAGTGCTGCTTACCTTTATCATTTAGATCACGAATTTTTTTCTCATAAAATTGTTCAATTTCTTCTTCAGTATGACTTGTGGTGGGTGCATAAGTTTGAATAATCAGAGCCTTGTATCTTCTCGAGAGTTGGATAACGAGTCGTGCAGCTCTGTTCAACTTCTACAACTTTATCCTTCAGTTTCTTGTTCATTATAAATCCAACACCACTAGTTCTGCCAGTATTACCATGTATATGATGCAATATACGACATGAATATTGAGGCCGACTACTACCTTTGCGTTGCTTATCACTTTATAATGGTCACCATGGGACTGTTTGCAATGCATGGCCGCTGAACATCTGTCATTAAAAAACTTGTGGTATATACGAGTGGAGGAATGGTAACGACCTTGGGATGTATATATGTAAGTAATGGCTCTTACCTAGTTTTATTTTAAAATAATAATAGTGATAATTTTCTGCACCACCATAATCACAAGTCCACACTTTGGCGCGCATAATAGTACACTGCTGGAGAATTGCTAAGGACGGATCATAAACGGCTATATAGCGCATAAAAAAGTAAGTGTGGTTGGATGCCAAGTGAAATAAAATAATGTCAGAATGCCAGGACATTACAAGACAATTTATTGTGCTGTGAAATCCAGAAGGCTTTGGAACGTGTTCAAGGGACAAACAGGCCATTTTGTGCAGAATAGGTAAACGTGAAAAAAAATGCAATTACCGTCCGCAGGCGTTCCGGCGTAAGATGTCAATACGGGATATGGCCACCATGGAGGGCGATGCAAGATTCCACACGTCCTGTCATGCTTTGCACAACATTATCAAGCAGCTGTTGGGGTAATTTATCCCATTCCTCTGTCAGTGCACGGATGAGGGTGTCCTTGTTTATTGGAGGGCATTGGCGGCCAGCAAGACTCCTCCCCAAAGCATCCCACACATTTTCAATGGGATTCAGATCTGGAGAACGTGCTGGCCATACGAGGCGTTGAATATCCTCGCTCTCAAGACACTCCTGGACAGCGACTGTTCGATGACATGTTGCGTTGTCGTCCATGAAAATGAATCTATCACCGACAGCACCACGGAACATGCGAACATGAGGTAGCAGAACATCATTAATGTATCGTTGGCCAGTCATGTCCCAGTTGGAAGCACATAGAGGGACATACGGCCATTGATCATGATGCCAGCCCATACCATGACACTACATGTCAGATATCGGTCCCTTTCCTGTATGTTTGCTGGACAATATGCAGTACCACTATCACGCCAGATCAGTTGTCGTCGACAATCAGACGATAGACTGTATCTACTCTCATCTGAGAAGAGGACAGCAGACCAGTCGTTCTCAGTCCAATTGCGATGTTGATGGCACCATTGCAAACGGGCGGTACGGTGACGTCTGGACAATGGGATGAACACAACAGGACGGCGGGCGTATAGTCCTCCTTCATGCAAACGTCTGGCGACAGTTTTTTGGGAGATCCGCTTACCAGTAGCAGCCATAAACTGATTTGCTACCTCACTAGCTGTGCTGCGCTGGTGTCTTTTTGTTGATAGCACTATGTACCGATCTTCTGCAGGTGTCGTACTGCGAACACGACCTCCCCCGTGACGTTTGCTACACTCTTCATTTGTTTGAAATGATTTCCAAAGCCTTGAAACAACACTGTGGCTGACGTCGAACTCCCTAGCAACATCTGTTATTTTTCGCCCTTCTTCAATCTTGCCAATATAATACGGCCACGCGTAAAATCATCTAGGTGATGTCGGGAAGACATACTGAAAATTGCAAGTTCGTCAATTGATTCTTTCCCTTTCAACTTTGCGTTTGAACAACAACGGTCAATACGCGTCAAATCCTTCATATCTCTTATCAGCGCTAAGACGTCATGAACAAGTTCGGCAATCCAAAATTTGCATACGCACAACAGATCTTACTGTATTCCGTACTTATGCTAATTTCCACATTTTCCTGCCTTCCATTTTATGGTTGCTATCGTTGCTATTGTCATCTGTCCTTAGCAATTGTCCGGCAGTGTAATTATACAGAGATACTGAATCTCTTTATATCGAGTATTTCAACCACGTATAGCATGTGACTTCCTAATACGGAAGATATACATGAAATATCTATATTACCAGAAGTGGCACTGATAAATATGTGGCTAAGTATCTGACAAAAATTTGCAGTGATCTATATAATATTTGGTGAAAGATTTTAAGACCACCGACACAATGGATATTGAGAAAGGTATATAAGTTTTCAATTAGGAAGAAACCAAAGATGAATAACGTCTTTTACACTTTACGACAATTGATCTCTCTCTCCCTCTCCCTCTCACATTATATATTTAATTTACAAGTACAGTTTTTTTCCTTTGAATGAAAATCCACATGCTTCTATAATTTTACCATTTACTCATTTTTTCCTATCATATTTACTATGTAACGTGAAGAGAAAATTGTTCTCCCTTTCTTTAAGTAACTTCTGTGACAGTAAGACTCGCATCTGTTTCTTTGTTGCATGACTGCTTGATAATGTATTCATAAAACTAAAGTTCGGGTAGATTACGTCAAAGAATCAGTATGAAAAGGAAATAAAATATCTGTTTATTAACGTATAAATATCATTAATAAAGTGTAAGCTTTCAACACCAACGGGTGCCTTCTTCAGACTTGTTCGTGGTTAGGCAAGACAAGAGGAATAAACAATAGAAAATTTTAAAAATAAACATGAACAGAATTTGAGAATGTGATATGTTGCGTCGGGTGCATGCGACAACATGAGATGTCAACAGAAGCATGCTAAGCGTAAAGAAATGTGCGCCATATTTGGGGAAGCTCAAGTGAGACGTCATTGTTGCAAACCACAGGGTTACTCAAAATCTCCATGGTTTCCCTGATGGCAGTGCCCCTGGCGGCAGTATAAGGAGCAATTCGCTTTATCTGGTCCCATTTCGGGATGGCGGATTGGGTAACCACTTCCCTGGATAAGGCGGTTGTCAATCTTCCGTGCAAGACGCCACGCTTGTGTTCGATTAGTCAAAGAGCAAAAGAGCGTTTTGTCATTCCGATGTAATGCTTGGTGGTACCATCCATGTATTCCAGTGGTATGGAGTACACTCCGGCATCAGTCAGAGAGGTATGGGTGTTCCGGGATGATAGCAGGTGGCGTGATATGGATCTCAGTGATCGTATCCCAAAGCTAAGCCCGAGTTTCTTTAAGGTGTTCTGCAAGAAGTAGGTCAGGCCGGGTACATAAGGGCAAGCCCTAATGTATTGCAGAGAAGGCTTGGTATGGCGGCTACCCGGGTTGGAGAAAACAGCGTCGGCGTTCTTGATAATGTCTTGCCTAACCACGAACAAGTCTGACGAAGGCACTCTTTGGTGTTGAAAGCTTACGCTTTATTAATGATGTTTATACGTCAATAAACGGATATTATATTTCCTTTTTATACTGATTCTTTGACGTAATCTACCCAAACTTTAGTTTTATGTGTTATTGCTATTCTCCAAGCATAATGGGTAGTTACAGTGTTTTCCGTGGTTTGAGGCTAAAGCTGGAGAGTGAGATATGTAATCTGAACTTTCTTATGGACTGCAAACGTTATGACGTCATTCCAAAGTTCCTTCGCTTCAAGACTGCAGTGAGCAACCGGTGGTTTCTCAGAAGAAAACTGAACTTCCAGCGCTAGACTGTGTCCCATCTTGTACAGCTTAAAAGAAAATGCGTTGTCCCTGGAGCACCGTTTATTCCACCTACACCTGAAGCTGGCTGCTGAATTCATACCTCTGATTTTGGATGTTTTCCTTTGCCAGCTCAGCATGCTGGTCGACCGCCAGAACAAATCGCTTGTGTTCACCCACAATGAAAAGCTCTCCCATCTCAGGGAATCAAGAGATACGCCTTCATGGAAGTTTACCATCCCAGTAATCAATGTCTCGTCAAAAATCTTGTCGCAGAAGGAACTAGGCATACTGGAAAAGGGTCCAAAGTTCTGCCTGAACACTCAGCCTTCCGTCCGTGAGCTAATCCCAGCAATTGAAAGCCTTCTCTATAAGGTACCAACACCTCACAGAGGGACTCAATCCATCTTCAATGCTTCCAGCACCTGAACAAATCGAATAAGCTTCCCAAGACTCGACATTCTAGGCCACATGACCTAACAGCTGTTCTAAGATTAAAGGACGACCCATCGATTGTCTTTGCACTCACTGATAAATCAGGCCAGATTGCGATAATGGACTCCGATGAATATAACTGTAAAATCATGGAGTACATACAACAGTCGGATTCAATCCAAATTACCTCTGGCCCATTAAATAGGTGGATTGCGAAAGTTAAGAGAGTGGCGAAAATACCTGCTATCCTGAACACCCTCAGATCAGCCGCATGGCTTCCTCCGGGGCCGAAGATACCCTCGCTCTGTGCAAGAATTAAACATCACAAGCAAGGACTCACGCTTAGGCCTATTGTTTCACGGAGGACAGCCCCATGAATCAATCTCGAGCATCAACTTGCAACATTCCTAACAGCTTTCCTGCCTGCCTCCTCAACAGTCCTGTTGTCGTCGGGTGACTTCGTCACAAGGCTGAAAAACTTCACTGTGGCTCCGCACCACTTCATCAGTAGTTTTGATGTGGTGTCACTTTATCCGTCAGTACCTGTCGACAAGGCAGTGGACACTTTGAAGCGAGCACTTGCTGATTCTTCAATGTTCTCATGGGACTCACTATGCGATAGAAGTGGTGACTGAATCAAATTTTTTCTGTTTTAATAACCAAATTTACAAGCAGTCCATGGGCTCACCACTATCTGCTGTACTAGCTGAAGTCACCCTCAAACTGCTGGAATCAAAAATTCTTAATGGAGCCAAGCTCGCTCCTCTTATATGGCTCAGATACGCCGACGATGTATTTTTTATCTGGCAGCATGGAGTTGATGATCTGAACGCTTTTTTCACTTTCATTAATTCCCTCCACCGGAACATATGTTTCACCATGGAGTGTGAGGAGAATGGCAGTCTCCCATTTTTGGACGTCCTAATCAAGAAATCTCGTTCTGGATCCCTCCAAATCAAGGTTTATTACAAGCCAATATATGTCCCGAATGTAATCCTACCCACTTCTATGGGACCCGTTACGCACAAATTAGCCATTTTCAGATATAGGGCTAAACGTGCCTTTATTTCTCCTCGGACACTGCATCCAGACTTGAAGAAGTCGACAACCTAAGAGATTTGGCCTCTTCCTTCGGCTACAGGGTGCAAGTGATCGAGGACATTATCAAAAACGCCGACGCTGTTTTCTCCAACCCGGGTAGCCACCAGACCAAGCCTTCTCTGCAATAAATTGGGGCATGCCTTTATGTACCCGGCCTGACCTACTACTTGCAGAACACCTTAAAGAAACTTGGGCTTAGCTTTGGGATACGCTCACCGAGATCGATATCACGCAGCCTGCTATCATCCTGGAACACCCATACCTCTCTGACTGATGCCGGAGTGTACTCCATACCACTGGAATACATGGATGGTACCACCAAGCATTACATCAGAATGACAAAACGCTCTTTTGCTCTTTGACTAATCGAACACAAGTGGGACGTCTCGCACGGAAGATTGACAACCGCCTTATCCAGGAAGTGGTTACCCATTCCGCCATCCCGAAATGGAACCAGATAAAGCGAATTGCTCCTTATACTACCGCCAGGGGCACTGCCATCAGGGAAACCATGGAGATTTTGAGTAACCCTGTGGTTTGCAATGATGACGTCTCACTTGAGCTTCCCCAAATATGGCGCACATTTCTTCATGCTTCTGTTAACATCTCACGTTGTCGCATGCACCCGACACAACATATCACGTTCTCAAATTCTGTTCATGTTTATTTTTTAAATTTTTTATTGTTTATTCCTCTTGTCTTGCCTAACCACGAACAAGTCTGAAGAAGGCACCCGTTGGTGTGGAAAGCTTACACTTTATTAATGATATTTATATGTCAATAAACGGATATTTTATTTCCTTTTCATACTGATAACTTATTGTCATCACCATATCTCCCCAATTTTAAAATGCAGCTACTTAAAGTTGAAAGCACACAATGCTTTGAAAATCAAAGGGTGTGTTGTCTATTGTACACTGCTGTCCAAAACTGAAAGACGAGGTACATTTGGCCAGTTAAAAAAAAAAAAGGGGGGGGATTTCCAGCTGTAAATCATATTGATGGTAATATCAACAGTAAAAATAAACATGCAACATTAAAAATTATAAATATGCTGCTGGCCATTAAAAGTGCAACACCACGAAAGACGAGAGATATCAAAGCCATATTTAGGGTACAGAAAGCAGATGATACAAGGGTGAATCGATTACAAATACAGCACAGTGAGATGAGGGGAACACATAACAATCAGTATCTTTTACAGCCACACAGAGATGTGCTCCATTGTGTCAAGTAACTGCACAGTACAACAGTGGTACTCAGGAAATAATTTCAGCATGCACATCCTACAGCATATTAAGTTGAATAGGCTATAACAGTAGACATCCCCTTTGTGTACCTTCTGTCTCTGCTTAAAACCAACAAGTCCAGTGAATCAAAATTCCATAGCTTGTGTATTGATGAAGGAAAATCCCTAAGTAAAGTATGCTGAAAGTGAGCAGCCCCAGATAAGCACAAAAATCTACAGACATGGCAGCCAGCCGAACGTGTTGCTGATAAGACACCCCATTGCATGGTGGGAATATTGAGAGGCAAGTGTAGTGACTTTCTCTTCAGTACAAGGCATCTTGGAGGGGAAGTGTATTGTAGTAGTGGCTAACTGGAAAGCACCAGTTTAAAACACAGGAATCTGAACCTCAATAAAAAAAAAAGGGGGGGGGGGTTAGCATGTGAATCCAAAAGTATCCACGACAGAAAATATGACTGTGATTGGTAATCACATGCATTCCAGCAACAGTGGCTGAAGACTTTTAGTTGTCTCCAGTGAAATTTTGAAGTGGACAAAATGTTCTATTCACTTTATAAATATTCTAAACTTGCTGATAAACAGTCAGTATTTATTACTAGAAGTGATAACTTCAAAACTGATTTTAAGTTGTTGTTGAAGGTTTAATGACCAATGTGAGCAACTCAATTGGCTATAAGCAGTTGCCCATCCCTAATTTAAGGCTACTGGTACCAGGGATGGGAGACAGCCAGTGCCTTAAGACAAACACAACATCCATGCCTTACTGGGATTCAAACCCAGACCCATCTCGGACAAATGGTAAGAAGCCAGTGCTTAGACCACTGCGCCACCGGGGTGGCCAAACCTGATTTCATCAAGGAACACTAATCCAATATACCCCTTAATTGGGTAATAAATTTTAACACTTCATAACAAAATACTAAATAACATAAAATATAACTTACATGTTTGTTATTTGGCTTACAAATTGTGTGAAAACATTTCCTTACATTTGTACTTTATTATTTATTTAATTCAAAATTAAAAGTTTACGCTTTACTGCACCCTACCTTGGAGAAGGGAAATAAAACAAATACAGTGTGTATATTAACACTTTCACTGCTGGGTGAAGCCAAACAGCATCATACAGTACTTGCTCCAAATGTAAATGACGCTGAACGGCATCATAATAGTGGTTTAATATTTCTGTTTCTAAATAAAACCTTCACCACTTGAAAAGAGTTATCTATTTCCTTACTGGCACTGAGAATGAGTCTCCAACTGTATAAAAATGACAGCAGGTTTTGGGTAGTGGATTTTTTTTCCACATGATTTAGGAAAGGGAAAGTAAGAAGACTCCTCATAGACAAAACACAAAATTTGCTGTTCACTGCAAATTTTGTCTATTTTCCTTTGAATATAACTGGTTTTGTGGTGAAGGGAACTGTTGATAAACAAATGCTTGAGTTGGAAATATTCTAGTTGGATAATGCTTACCTAGGCATTCTGTTTCTAGCGATGATTCACTTTTCTTGCACGTTTCGGGCCTTCGTTGAAGCTATTGTCCTATTGCCCATTGTACGTGCAGCTAGGACTGGCGTGAAATTGGTCAAACAACGACCCGGAGGCAAAACTGCTCAGGACAGCGAAAGGTTGATGTGAGAGGTGAGCGCTGCTACCTTTCACATCCAACTCACTGCTTACTTTGGGTAGATTTAGTAGATCTTCACTTTAGGATTCAAAAACTTCAATTCTTTAACCGTTATTAATGCTCTAAATTTATTTTTTGCCCAATCTTTGGGCATCCTCAGGAGCATGATGACTTTTCCACCGATGTTCGTGGTTTATTTCTCGTCAATGGATTCCAATACCCCACGTTGCCATTCGTCGGATACGCTGTATTAGATACTTTTCTTAATTAAACCTAGCCGGCACCATCTATGTTTCAATAATTCTACCTTTTTTTTTTTTTTTATCCCTCGTCAAATGGTCGTTGATGTCGTCTTTCCGTATTCTTCTTCTTTTTATTTCCTATTCCTATTCCCTTGTCTTTTTTGTCGGTTTTTCTTTTGCTGTTCCTTTTCTTGTCTTATTAGCTCTTTCAAAAGGCTAGATAATGTATTAGGGTCATTCTGGTTGCACACCCTTGTTTTATTTTTATAAATTAGGATTGATTCCTCCATTCTCGTTTGTCTCTCTGATTTTTTATTCCTTTTTAGCATTTTAATTTCTTTGAATTTTGGGAATGTTCGGTGGTCAATACAGAATTGCACTAATGCAGTTTTTGCTTCTTTTTTTTGCCAGTTAGATATGTGTTGTTTTAGCCTTTCTTTTAACTTGTTTTTAGTACTCCCTATGTACGATATTGGGGGTATGTGTGCAATGGGAATTTCGTAAGACCCTGATTCCTCTAATATTTTGCTCTCAGTTTTTTTGTTAATAGTCAGATTTTTCAAGGTGTTCACTGAACTTCCTAGTTGTAAGTCAAATTTGGCACATTGCCTGTTAATTTCTTTACTGACACCTTCCAAGTAAGGGAATGCACCTATTTATATTAATTTATTTTTTCTCACCTTTCTTTGATTGCAAATTTCTTGGTCTTCATTTCTCTTAGCCATATGTTTTTTACTCTCATATATCCATTTTTAATAAGCTTATTAGGGTAACCATAATCTTGTGATATTTTCAAAAAAAAAAAAAAAAAAAAAAAAAGGTAGAATTAGTGAAACACAGATGGCGCCGGCTAGGTTTAATTAAGAAAAGTATCTAATACAGCGTATCCGACGAATGGCAATGTGGGGTATCGGACTCCATTGACAAGAAATGAACCATGAACATCGGTGGAAAAGTCGTCAGGCTCCTGAGGATGCCCAAAGACTGGGCGAAAAATTTAGAGCATTAATAACGGTAAAGAATTGAAGTTGTTGAATCCTAAAGTGAAGATCTACTGAATCTACCCAAAGTAAGCAGTGAGTTGGATGTGAAAGGTAGCACATACAATGGACAATAGCTTCAACAAAGACCCGAAACGTGCAAGAAAAGTGAATCATCGCTAGAAACGAAATGCCTAGATAAGCATTATCCAACTAGAATATTTCCAAGTTTTGAAATAATGCACGTAAAAATGAATAGTAGCCTTTTCCGATCGATTTCTAAGGCGCAATATGAACTGCTGATATGAATTGAAATGCTTGAGTGGCAATAAAAAGCATTTGCTACTTAAGAGTTTATACGTAACAGGGCAGCCTATTAAGGAGTCCAAAGGGATTTCAAGGAAACCCAAATTGACTTCAATACTTAGTTTTGTGGAAACAATGGATAAATTCAGACATGCCGTCACCTGTTTTTCTCAACCAAAGTTTATCGGTGGGCACAGCCTGTCGTGGAAATAGGAGATGATCCTGATAATTTGTCCAATATAGAAACATATTCTTTTAGTACCTGTAGTATGACCAGCAGTGAAAGTGAAAATGCAATGTTCTCTCCCATACTCCGCCTCAACAGATTTTGACCACACATTGGTTTCATGGTCTCGACGTCGTGAGAAGAATTCTGTTCACTGGTGTATGAGGACTGAAAATGAATGACAGGTATTGGGCCAATCAATTTTTTCAATCTTTTTGAACTGAAGAATTTTACAGTCTATTAATTAGGGAAAGCAATGCATATGCTGTAGACGTGTTTATCTCTGGAGTTACAGAAGGTTATAATTATGAATATCAATTATGGATAATTTTTCTCATATTTTAGAATAGAGGAGTCATGAAAAGCTATGAGACTCAAACACACTGCTATGTTGGTCCAAATGCATAAAAGCTCATCTGTGGTGCTGCATGACGCCTTGTGGCATAATGGGAGATTTGCCCGGGTTTCTTACTGGCACCATGTGCTTGCTGTTAAAATAGCACAACGGCAGCGAATGTGTTAAGTGCATTAATATTTGTGTCATTTGCAAACCACTAAAAATGTGTGCGGATCATAAGTTCTGGAATACAGTGGTTGCAGGATCAGTGATTTTTTTTTTCCAAAATCCTACCCATTTGAAGCAAAGATGAAAATTTTATTGTTGCCAACTCTGGAGCAACCAACACAGAGCTGTCCATGAGAAAAGCCTGTGTACTGCAAGTTTGATACAACTTTTAACGATTTACCATGTACCCAGTTGATACTCATGGCAAAACTGAGATGAACAGGAAACTGTAGGTGTTTAAACTGAAATGGAAGATCAGATGAGACAATTGGAACACATGGAATAAAAATATGATCTTTAACAGCATGGACACTCATGATGAGGTCTAATGACTTTTGGCATGAGTTTCTTGATAGTCAGTTATGCTCCACTGAATGTGTTGGTGGATCCAGATTATGTTTAGATAAAATAAATAGTTCTGTAATAAATTTTATAAAATAAATAAAAAATAAATAAAAATAGTCAAGATAAGGTGGGAGAATATGCGAATGAAGAAATACCAATGTTAAGCATTGAAGAAATGAAATGTGAGAAACTTCACATTTTCCTTGAATTTCATTTCATGAATTCTTTGCACTTCATTAAAATATGTTTCCCCACAAAAAGCACTGGGGAAATATTTATAGTGTGTAGCAACACACAGAGAGCCATGGTCTAAATCATAAACAAACCCATCTGCAGCTGAAGGATGCACGTAACACTTTGGAAGTCCAGCACAACCTATTAATATTGTCACATCCAAATGTTTGGAGTGATGTTCTTGTAGTTTGTTTCCCTCAAAATTGCCCAAAAGTGTAATGAAATATTGTTGTGCAAAAGTGTAATCTAATGAGTGTAATGAAATATTGTTGTGTGAGCTTATAACACAGAAAACAGCAAGATCAAAATTCAAATTATAAATCACATGAATTATGTCAAATTCGAAATGATGCTTGAAGAAACTAAGTCAGAATAATCCTGCAGAAATGGCTTTAAAATTAATTAAAATTTTGCAACTTTGAATTTCAAAAACAGGGCTCCAAGGGCATACATACACTCATATGCCTCAGATGGGTTTTGCCAAATCTGAAACCTCTAGGTTCAGCATTTTCTTATGTAGATAACTGACACACAAAAAGACACAGGAATTTTATTATTATATATTCAACAGAGTACAAAGCAGACTGTAAGGTAAACATGTTTCAAGAATCAAGATAATCAAGATAAATCATATTGGGTTTTCAAAAAAAGATAGGCATCTTTGTTTCACAGAATTTTCCAGCATTTCACAAATTTATCGAAACTAGAAAAAGAAATCAGTGAAAGTGAAATAAGTGGGAACAGGTAGGAATAAAATAAGTGACTATTGGAATTATATATATTTCAGAAAATGACTTCCTAGTTAACACATCACATGTTAAAAAACTGAAAGAGAATCTAAAGGTTTGTTTTGAAGATCACTAGAATATGGGTATTCTGGAATGGAGTGCTTCTCCCTTTTTTTTTTTTTTTTTTTTTTTTTTTGGCATTGAAACAGGAAGTGCAAGTATATAGCCAAGAATACTGGATAAACCCATAGAAATGAAAATGGACCCTGAGGTAAAGTCATTCTTCAATACCATAAGTGAAAGTGACTACTGCAACAATTGACACTGGATTTAGCAAGTTCACTCCCTTGCAGGAAAACAGAAACAAGATAAATGTCAAGAATGAGGCTAATTAAGATTACAATTCACCAACATACAGCCCAATGTTCAAACATTGGTGAAAATATGAAAGCCTGCACACCTTACTAATATGTTGTAACAGAATCTATCAGGTATTCTACTACAAGTATATTTGCTACATAATATAAAAACTCAAGTATCCACAGGTAGTGATAAAATTTTATTCAAATTTACTACCATTCCTAAGTTATTATAAAACATGTAAAATCAAAGGAAATATTTATTTCATGCAAAGTACATTTCTCATTATCTCATTGAAAATTCATATTTGTGCTATTTCTTTATAAACTCAAAAATATTTTTCTTGAGATTAATTTATTTGTGATATTTAAAGGGAGTCAATGAGCAAAATTGTTAGACAATCATTGGAGCAGAGAAATGACATTAAAATTCAAAATAAATCTTTTCCACAACGAAAAATTGTGGAGACTTACCCCAAACAACAAATGGCAATCATGCTTTCCACTTTTAGGCTACCATGAAGGAGAACACAGAATGAGGGCTGTTTTCCATCCTCATTTGTAGGATCTTCTTCTGCACTGTCTGAAGCTTCTTGTTTTACAACTGGTGACTTATTCTCATCTAAAAATATCAATGAAATGAAACAGAAAATTGAAAAAGAAAACTTCAGTGAATCATAGTGATTTCTATCATGGAAGAGCGTAACTACAAAATTTTTAACTTTTTATTGGAAATGGGAGGGAGACAATAGGGTTTACCAACTGATCTTAAAAACATTTCTTTTACAAAACTCGACTGGGTAAACAACTTTCAGATGCCTGTTTATTATCCACAGTCAGGTTTTCAGACCATTGGAAAGGACTTTTCTTATGCTGCATTTTAGCTTCAGGAGATGGGTATTAAAAAAGCAACTTTCTTACATTAATAAAAAGAAAAACAGAATGCATAGAACAGTTCTCAGCAGAAAATTCCTTGCTTTGTACCCTATGAGTTCCTGGTTGGATATGGTTAATGGTTATAGATGGTGGTATTACTAGCTTAATCAATAAAATAGATATATTAGTATAAATGAACTTATACCATGTTATTTTCTGTTCAGCATGAGTTAATAGCTAATCTAATTTAGGAGCTGCAAAGGACCATGCAGTGAAAAATAAAAAACACCATGGTTTCAGAAACACATGGTGTTTCTGAAACCATGGTGTTCTTTATACTTTTCAGTTTTTACATTAAAAACTAAAGTTGAAAAGGTCAATCCATTATATAACATACCTTAAAAACAAGGACCACAAATCAGCTCACTTGATTATAAAATCGTGGCTACAAAAATTGATGAATAACTTCTGAAATACTGCAAGGCCTAACTGTCCAATGTTCACTCTTTGTTTGCAGTAATGTTAGGTGTAAATCTAAGCTGTTGTGAAGTATAGTCTGAAAACTTTTCTTCAGACAGAGAAGCAAAAGACATTGGAGGATATATATTTTAGGTTGAATGATACATATTTAAACCACAAGTGAACAGCACAAATAGAACTGAAGAAATAAATGAAAAAATTTAAAATTTCAAAGATTTAAAATAGAATAAGACATAATAACAAATTTAAAACAGCAAATATGTTTTAAGTCTTATTATATTTTAAATCTTTGAAATTTTAAACTTTCATTCATTTATTTATTTTCAACTTTGACTGACTTTTCATTTATTACTTCAGTTCTATAATTTAGGCATTTCACTTCCAGTGCTTTTACATAGATATCATTCAATCTAATACACATAATTGCCCCAGTATTTTTTGCTCTTCTGTCTGAGGAAAAGTTTTTAGATAATACTTTGCAACAGCATAGATTTAGGCCTAACATTACTGCAAATGAAGATTGAAAATTGGACAGTGAGTCGCCGCCTCCTCGCAGTGCATCCTGTTCCCACTAAAGGGGCTCCGACAATCAACAAATAGCAGTATAAGTATAACATCGAGATTAGAGAAAATGCTATGGCCAAACCCCACCAAAAGATGACTTCACAACATAAATTTTGGCCCTCAGTCTCTGGCAGCTGGAATGTACCTAGCCAAGGCAGAGGCCAGGGCGACATGAAGGTAAATAGTGCTAAGAATCACCGGAAGACCGGACTAGGCTGCCATCCGATGCTGACCTTAGCTACGTTTAATGTACGATCTCTATCTTCTGATTCAAGGCTCCTTGAATTGGAAGAAAAACTCTAAAGGATCAAGTGGGACATCAGGCAAAGTAAGATAAAAAGAAAAGGAGATCTCATTGAACAGAAAAGCGGACATCTCTTCTACTATCGTGGGCCAGATACTGGCAGAATTAGTGGTGTTGGATTCATAATAAACAAGAAATTGAAGGACAATGTTCTAGAAGTTGAAAGTTCCTCAGACAGAGCTGTACAACTTATTATCCAATTCTCAACAAGATACCAGGCTCAGATTATTCAAGTTTACACACCCACCACAAGTCATCCTGAGGAAGAAGTTGATGAATTCTACAAAAAAATTCAGCATCAAAATAATAAAGGCAAGCAGCACTTGAAGATCATTTTGGGTGATCTCAATGAGAAAATAGTCAACAGCAACAGAATGAAACTTCAGTAGGAAAATTTGGACCTGAGAACAAAAACCAGCATGGAAATACTCTCGAACAGTTTGCACAGGCAGAAAGATTTTTCATTATGAACCCTATTTTAAAGAAAAAGCCACACTGGAAATGGACATGGAAACATCCTAATGGAATGACAAATGAAACTGATTTTATTATGTGTAACAAGAAATTTGTCATTGAAGACAGAAGCGTGCTGAACGGGTTCAACACAGGGAATGATCATAGAATGGTGAGATGTAAGATGCACCTCAACATTAAAATCGAACATGGCAAGCTCATAAAACAAACAAAATGTACTGAAATGACCAACCTTAAAAAGCATCATAATGCCTTCAAATTGGAACTGAGGAAGAGATTCTCTGCTCTAGAAGATCTAACATCAGAAGAAGTGGACATCTGTGAAGTTAACAGAAAACTAACTGTTCTACAGTAGCATTCTGAAGTAATCACAAACACTGCGGGAAGGAAAGGAAGAAGAAGGTACTAAAGGTGTATTATACATTTGTTGAAAGTACGAAGATCAGAAGTAATCGTATACACTGGAGATAACATGATTTATTTACACTGGTTACACGTAGGATCACTACTCACGCTCCAGCCATGATGAAAACACAACACTGAAGAAGAATGCCAGATCTCCTTTTACAATTCATGATAACATAAGTCATTGCATCCTCTGGCGGACTAGAGCAAAACCTAGAGGAGTCACTTACCTGGAAATACATAACACTTAAATCATAACACTCCTCCCCCTAAGTTATGAAGTCCTCGAAACGTTTCGGTCTCACAGTCTGTCGCCGTGGTCTTCTTGGAGTCAATTCGGCATCAGAGTCTTTAGACACTGGTTCAGCAGGAAGTTCAGTAACAGTATTTTCCAAAGGAGGAGAAAGAGTACTGGAATCTGAAGCTTCAGGGACGGTTACAGGTGCTTCTACTTGTTGTTGTCGCATCTGATCCACATGGCGCTTCACAGTGTCCCCTGTAGGTGTTATCGCCCTGTAGAAAACAGGACCGGTACGTTGAGAAACGGTAGCAGGAATCCACACTGGCTCATCTCGATAATTCTTGATGTACACAGGATCATCTGGCTCAAAATTATGTAGACTATGTTGTTCGAGCTGCTTCCTTACATAAATTTATTGCTTGACTTTACGATCAGTAGTAAGGTCTGGATGGAGGCAGTCTAAGTATGTCTTTAGTCGCCTAGACATTAACAGCTGGACTAAAACCCGTAGAAGATGAAGGAGTGATGTGTTGGCGTAGCAGAAAATTAGCTAAGCGCTTCCTCCAAGAACCATGTGTTATTCTTTTGAGAGAATCCTTAGTAATCTGCACCATTCTTTTTGCTTGACCATTAGCCGCAGGACGGTAAGTGGAGATCAAGACTCGTCGAATGGCATTATATTACGTAGGAAGACACCATAAGCAAATGTAAACTGAGGACCATTGTCAGAAACCACTACATCAGGAATACCATGAGTACTAAATATTTCTCGCAGAACATCAATTGTAGCACTGGTTGAAGTAGATGACATGTGTCTTACCTCCAACCATTTTGAGTAAGAATCCACAAGGATTAGGAAATTTTGTCCATGGTATATGGTCCCGCGAAATCAACGTGTAGACGAGATCAAGATTTAGTCGTAACTTCCCAAGGATGAACAGGAGCCTGAGGAGGAGAACGTGTAGTTTCTTGGCATTGGACACAGTCTTTCACGTGATATGCAATATGATCTTCCAAGTGCGGCCACCACACAGATGAATGTGCAAGAGCTTTCATTCGCTCAATACCTGGATGAGCAAGATGCAATTCTTCCAGAACATGCTGGTATCCACATGTAGGTATGACTACACAATTTCCCCATAACAAGCAATTTTTATGAACAGAAAGTTCATTTTTCTTGGAGAAGAAGATACAGTAATCAGGAGACGGTTTTCCTTCAGGCCATCCCCTCAACACCCAGTTGAGAACACATGATATAATTGGATCTCGAAGTGTCATTTTAGCAATTTCACTAGCTTGTAATGGAGGATTGTCTAAATCTTCTGTAAACAACACTTCAAGTGGAGCTGGAATTTCACAATCTGGAATTTCTAGAGGTCTTCTATTTAATGCATCAGCATTTTGAATTTCCTTGCCTGGTCGATGTACGAGTGTGAAGTCGTAAGCATTTAGCATTATAGACCATCTCAGCATACGAGGAGAAAGAATTTCTGGAGTAACTTTTGATCTGTGTGAATAATCCTAGAAGTGGTTGATGGTCAATAACGATAGTAAATTGGTGACCATACAAGAAATGATGAAATTTTTTACCTCCCACTATAATACTCAGTGCTTCTTTATCAATTTGAGTGTAGTTTTTCTCAGTAGAAGTTAAGGTCTTTGAAGCGAAAGCAATGGGCGCGTCTCTCCCATCTAGAAGCTTATGACTTAACACACAACCTACACCATATAGTGATGCATCACAAGTAAGAATTATTGGCAGGTTCTCATCAAAAGGAATTAACACGGCATCAGAAGATAACAACGTCTTTACAGACTTAAAGGCATTGTCATGAATCTCAGTCCAAGACCATGTATTATCTTTCTTGAGAATTTTATGCAATGGTTCCACAATAGTAGCTTTAGCCTTGGGGAAACTGTGGTAAAAATTAAGGAGTCCCAGGAATGCTTGTAGTTGTTGCCTGAATCGCCTCGACTTTCGTTTTTGACGGATGTATTCCACAAGCATCGATTCTATATCTCAGGAACTCCACTTCCGTGACGCCAAACAGACACTTTTCTTTTTTAGCATGCAGCCTTTCTAAGCTGAGCGAGAACTTTGCGAAGCCTAGAAACTAGCTCTTTGAGAGATCTTGCTCTAACTAGCACATCATCAAAATAGAGTACGACTCCCTCTAATCCAGTAAACAGTTCATCAATGATGTTTTGGAATATTCCAGGGGCTACATTTATTTCATACTGCAATCGTTTTACTTTAAATGCTCCCCAGTGTGTAATGATAGTCTGTGCTTCCGCAGACTCATCAACAACTACCAGCTGTAAGTATGCTTGAGCGAGGTCAATTTTTGCATGAAATCCACCCCCTTTCAATGTTGACAATAAGTGATTTACTGCAGGAATAGGATATGGATGTGCTTTCACAGCAGTATTTAGTGTCACCCTGTAATCACCACAGAGTCTAACCTCCCCAGAAGATTTAATCACTGGTACCACGGGTGTAGACCATTTTGGATTTGAGATTGGTTCAATTACATCTTCAGCTAAAAGCTTATCAAGTGTTGCATCAATCTTGGGACGAAGAGCAAGTGCAACAGTTCTTGCCTTAAAACGAATGGGAGGACATTGAGGATCTAGGGGTAGCAAAACTACTGGCCCCTTGTATGAACCAAGTCTTTCCTCAAATGCATCATTAAATTCTTTCACGACATCATCAACAGGGTTTGTTAAAATAGCATTTACCCCCGTTATTGTAATTCCAAGTGGATGGAACCATGCATAACCTAACACGCTGGTGCACTTTCTCTGAGAGATCAGAAGCTACAGTTGAGCACCATGCTGATTATGTTGTACATTCACAACACACATTTCGCGAAGAGGTATGGCATTCCCTTGAAAATCAGTTAAACATATTGATGAAGGCTGAATTTCTGGCTTATTTGCATGCCAGAGCCTTTTGTACGAGAGCCTCGTATGTATCATGTGAAATGATGGAGTGAAAGGATCCAGAGTCTACCTCTAAGCCGCAGTCCTTACCTTCGATGCTTAATGTAATGGTTTGTTTCCTAACAGAATCTGTGTGATTATGTAATACATTTATGCAATATTCAGAATTTATTTCCATATTTGTGCATTTTACTCTTGGCTTTCCTTGGCTAGAATTAGGACTAATGCTTTGCTGTTTGCCTTGTTGTTTTTCTTGCAAACAGCTTCAATGTGACCCATATTCCTACAAAATCTACACACTGTATTTCTGAATTTACACATAGAACGCATATGGTTTCCACCACAGCTATGGCATACGCTTCCATTAAAAGGAATTGCATACTTTGAATTAACATTCACATTTTGTTTCTTAGAATTACTTTTAGTATGTTGCACATTACTTATCGATTCCGAAAAATGTCCGTGAGAGCAAGTTTGAGAAAATATTTGCTTCGCCTCATTAGTAGCTGTTTCAGCAGCAAGCGTTTTCGAGAATGCACCATCAAGAGTCAGTTCCGTTTCAGCTAAGAGCCTGAGTTGTACCGCGTCATCAATTATTCCACATACTAGCTGGTCTCGTAGACGCTCATTCAGTGTATCTCTGAAATTACACTGCTCCGCTAAACGTCGGAGGTCAGTAACATAGTCAGTAATACTTTCACCTTTACACTGTATACGTTTGTGGAACAGATAGCGGGAATAAATTTCTGAGGATCTAGTACTAAAATGATTTTTTAACAATTCATCATACGATTTATCAGTTAGTTTTAGTGGTGACACTAACGTACGAGCAAATGCTCAGTGTCTCTGTTCCACAAGCTGACAGCAAAACAGCATGCTTTCAGGGAGCTTCAATAGTATCATTTGCCTCAAAATAAAAATTCAATTGCTCCACATACAAGCTCCATGAGGCAGGATTAGTAATATCGAACACTGAAATTTGGCCCACTGCCACTACAGCCATTTCCCAGCTAACGAAAATAGCAAGGGATGAACGAAAAAATTCTCACCTCAATTCTTGAAGGACACTGCATGATTATAATTTTGCAAGGTTCCCACCATTGCACTTTTGATTTCACATGACTGCCATAATCCTGTGACTCAGCCGCTCTATGTCATATCCCATCACTCGTCACCAGTTGTTCTAAAGTAGCATTCCGAAGAAATCACAAACACCGCGGGAAGGAAAGGAAGAAGGTACTAAAGGTGTATAATACATTTGTTGAAAGTACGAAGATCAGAAGTAATCGAATACACTGGAGATAACATGATTTATTTACACTGGTTACACATAGGATCACTACTCACGCTCCAGCCATGATGAAAACCCAACACTGAAGAAGAATGCCAGATTTCCTTTTACAATTCATGATAACGTAAGTCACTGCATCCTCTGGCGGACTAGAGCAAAACCTAGAGGAGTCACTTACCTGGAAATACATAACACTTAAATCATAACACTAACCCAGGCTCTTATGGAAATGGTAACAAACATAGGAGGTATTAATAACAAGTTGCATATGAAGAAAATATCAGGAAAAACAAAAATGCTGATGCAAAAGAGAAGGGAGATCAGGACAAATAAAGAAGATGTCACTTCCAAAGTGGAATATATAGAGCTATGCAAGACAGAACGAAAAAGTATCACCGAAGACGTACAGAAATTGAACTGTAAACTAGTGAGAAAAGCAATAAAAAAGAACCAAAGCCTGAAAAGAGCAAAGGGGCATCTCAGTAAGGGAAGAAAACAGATTATGGTACTGGGAAAAGAAAATGGCACTGTAACAAGAAGTAAGAGGTGAAATTTGGACAAGAGTGAACAATTTCTACTCAAAACTATATGAAAGAGATTATGCATCTACTCTAGACATTACAAAAGGTAACAGTACCTAAGTCCCTCCAGTACTTCCGGCAAAAGATACACAATCAATTAAGAACATCTCCAGGAGAAGACGGAATTAACATGGACATTATATAAAAAGCACCGTGCAGAAATTGAAACTAGACTGGCCCAAGTTTACACTAGAGGCCTCAATGAAGGAAATATTCCTGAGGATTGGAGAAAAGGTGACATTGAGGATCTCAGGAACTACAGGCCAATCAGCCTCCTTTCAGTGGTTTATAAAATCTTCACTAAGGTTATTTGGCATAGCTCAAAGGTAACACTGGACATGGCTAAACCGAGATAACAAGCTGGATTCAGGAGTGGCTACAGCACTACAGATCATATCCATGAACTGAGAGAACTAACTGAAAGAACGAGGGAATATGAACTCCCATTATGTATGGCTTTTAACGATTATTATGGAAAGGCTTTTGATTTTGTGAAACCATCAGCAGTTACAATGGCTTGAAAATCCTGCAATATTGAAGATGCATACACTAGTATTATTAGTAACATCTATGAAAATGCAAGTTCAAAGGTTTGGTTATTAGGGGATACAGCACCAACAAAAATTGGAAAGGGAGTGAGACAGGGTGACACCGTATCTCCCAAAATCTTTCAAGCCACATTGCAAAATGTTATTCAATCATTGAACTGGGAAAACAAAGAGATAAAGAATAATGGAGATTATTTAACTCACCTACGTTTTGCTGATGACATAGTCATTTTTGCAACTGCCCCTTCAGAACTGCAGAGTATGATCCAGGAACTTGCTCACAAGAGTAAAGAAGTAGGATTAAAAATAAATTTTCAGAAGACAAAACTGATGTACAATGCTTTTACAAGAAATGAAGATTTATCAATTGATGGGGAAAAGCAAGAGACAGCTGATTCCTACCTTTACCTTGGACAGCAAATATCAAGCAAAGGTCACATTGATGAAGAAATTAATCGATGTATAAAACTTATTGGAAAGCTTTAGGAAGAAACAGCAGAATTTTGAAGAGCAATGTGCCATTATGTCTTAAAAGAAAAGTGTTTGATCAATGCGTCCTTCCACTGCTTACATACGGAGCAGGGACGTGGACCTTACCAAAAAAGACACAAAGACTGCAGACAACTGAAAGCAGCATGGAGAGATGCATGCTTGGTGTAACCAGGAAAGACAAGAAGAGGAACTTGTGGATAACGAAAATGACAAGAGTGGAAGACATTATGATCAGAGTAAAATCCCTGAAATAGCAATGAGCTGGACATGTTACCAGAAGAACAGACAACCGATGGACAACCAAAATTCTAGACTAGATTCCAAGGGACAGGAAAAGGCCCGGAAGAGGACCACATGGGAGATGAGTGGATGAAATTCAAAAACATGTGGAAGTGACATGGAGGAGACTGGTGCAAGAAGAACCATTGTGGAAGAAATTTGGGGAGACCTTCATCCAGCAGTGAATTGATCATGGTTGATGATGATGATATCATCATCATAGACACCGGCATGCTTTCAAATTTCATCCACCTATCTCCTATGTGGTCTTTTTCTGTCCCTTGGAATCCAGTCTAAAATTTCAGTTGTCCATCCGTGGTCCGCTCTTCTGGCAACATGTCCAGCTCATTGCCATTTCAGGGATTTCACTCTGATCATGATGTCTTCCACTCTTGTCAGTTTCCTTATCCACGAGTTCCTCTTCTTACCTCGACTGGTTACATCAAGCATGCATCTCTCCATGCTTTTTCAGTTGTCTGCAACCTTTATATGCCTTCTTTTAGGTCCACGTCTCTGCACTCCGTGCGTAAGCACTGGAAGGATGCATTGATTAAACCCTTTTCTTTTAAGACATAATGGCACATTGCTCTTCAAAATTCCGCTGTTTCTTCCTAAAGCTTTCCAATAAGTTTTATACATCGATTAATTTCTTCATCAATGTGACCGTTGCTTGATATCTGCTGTCCAAGGTAAAGGTAAGAATTGGCTGTCTCCTACTTTTCCCCATCAATTGATAAATCTTCATTTCTTGTAAAAGCATTGTACATCAGTTTTGTCTTCTGAAAGTTCATTTTTTAATCCCACTTCTTTACTCTCATAAGCAAGTTCCTGGATCATACACTGTAGCTTTGAAGGGAAAGTTGCAAAAATTACTACATCATTAGCAAAACATAGGTGAGTTAAATAATCTCCATTAATCTTTATCCCTTTGTTTTCCCAGTTCAATGATTGAAATACAAATGTATATTTTGCAATATAGCATTAAAGAGTTTGGGAGATATGGTGTCACCTTGTCTCACTCCTTTTCCAATTTTTATTGGTGCTGTATCCTCAAATAACCGAACCTTTGCACATGAATTTTCATAGATGTTACTAATAACACTAATGCATGCATCTTCAATACCACAGGATTTCAAAGCCATTGCAACTGCTGATTGTTTCACGGAATTGAAGGCCTTTTCATAATTGATAAAAGCCATACATAATAGGAGTTTATATTCCCTTGTTCTTTCAATTAGGTCACTCAGCACATGGATATGATCTACAGTGCTGTAGCCACTCCTGAATCCAGCTTGTTCTCTTGGTTGAGCCATATCCAGTGTTAATTCCAAGCGATGTGAAAGAACCTTATTAGATTTTACAAACCACTGATAGGAGGTTGATGGGCCTGTGGTTCCTGAGATCCTGAATGTTACCTTTTTTTATGCAGCAGGATCATTGTAGCATTGTTCCAATCCTCAGGAATCTTTCCTTCATTGAGACAGCTAGTGAAAACTTAGGTGAGTCTAGTTTCAATTTCTCCACAAGCTTCTTGCATAATGTCCATGGCAATTCCATCTTCTCCTGGAGGTTTTCCCCATTTCATGTTCTTAATTGCATGTGTAACTTCTGCCGGGAGGACTGGAGAGACTTTGGTACTGTTACCTTTCGTAATGTTTAGCTAGAGTAGATGCATCATCTCTTTCATACAGTTTTGATCAAAAATCTCACTCTTGTCAAAATTTCACCTGTTTCTTTGTTAGAGTGCCATAATCTGTTTTTTTCCCTTACTGAGATGCCCCTTTGCTCTCTTCAGGCTTTGGTTGTTTTCAATTGCTTTTCTCACTAGTTCACATTTGACTTTCCTTATGTCTTCACTGATGCTTTTTTGTAGTGTCTTGCATAGGTCTATATATTCCACTTTGGAAGTAACATCTTTTTCCTCATCTCCCTTCTCTTTTGTTTCAGCATTTTTGTTTCTCTTAATATTTTCTTCATATACAACTTGTTCTTAATACCTCCTATGTTTATTGCTGTTTCCATAAGAGCCTTGGTTTGTTTCCTGTTAACATAAGAGATGTCTACTTCTTCTGATGTTAGATCTTCGAGAGTGGAGAATCTGTTCCTCAGTTCCAATTTGAAGTTACTGTGATGCTTTTTAAGGTTGGTCATGTCAAAACATTTTGTTACATATATGTATCATCATCATCATCATCATTGTCAACCACTATCAATCTACTGCTGGATGAAGGGCTCCCCAAGTTTCTTCCACAATTGTCTGTCTTGAGCCTTCTCCACCATGTTACTCTGGCGTGCTCTCGAATTCCATCCATCATCTCCCATGGGGTCTTCTTCTGGGTCTTTTTCTGTCCCTTGGAATCCAGTCTAAAATTTAAGTTGTCCATCAGTGGTCTGTTCTTCTGGCAACATGTCCAGCCCACTGCCATTTCAGTGATTTTAGTCTGGTCATGATGTTGCCCACTCTTGCCATTTTCTTTATCCACAAGTTCCTCTTATCTTTCCTGGTTACACCAAGCATGCATCTCTCTATGCTTCTTTGAGTTGTCTGCAGTCTTTGTATATATATGTTATGACTCTCTCAAAATCAGAAAATTCTTCTTCTACGGTTCTAGTGCCTTTCCTATTACCTATCACCAAACTGTAGTAAGTTTCAAATATGTCAGGGAGTTGGGATCATATGTTAAGAATTATAAGTCTCATACCAGCTTTAACACTTTGGTAGATTTCAACTGTAAGTGTAGTGATTTTCAGGATACAGTTTTTTATGATAATTTCCATAGGCACATTATTACTGATAATTTAAATTTCATTGAAAATCTTGATTTAAGAAAGATCTTGGGTTTTGGGGCCAAGTTCAGGCCTACTTTCCAACTATCTAAAGATAGAATCGAGAATGATTTTTATCAAGATTTAAGTAAATATATTATTAAAACTAGCTTAGACTACAGCATGCCTATTGAGGCCTTTGCTGAATGGAAATGCAAAATTTTTCAGGAATTTAAAAATAATCTTGCAGCACAAAATATTTTTTACAATATCAATTTTGTGTTTTCTTCTGAATGAAAAAAATATCTCTCTAAATTGCAAGAAAATTTCATTTTTACTACTACAGACAAAGCAAATAACAATTTTGCTATTATTTGCAAAAAATTCTATTTTGAATTAATTTTGAAAGAGCTTCATAATAAAGTTACATATAAGCCTACTTCAGCTTCCAGAAAGGAAATCAGCAATAAAATCAAAGCATTTCACAAGCAGCTGGGGTTAAAAATGGCATACAGTTATGAACCTGAATTTCCTTATCTATTTGCTACTGCAAAATTTCATAAGGAACCAGTGAAATTTAGGTTCATAGCTAGTGGTACCGAAAGTCCTAAAAAAGTAATAGATAAGTATTTTGAATCAGTTTTGAAACAGGTATTAAACATTATTAAATCCAAAGTTAACCTAACATGTAAGAATTTTTGGATTATTAAAAGCAACGCTGAGGTCATTTCGGAAAATTTTTGGTAGCACGCCTGCAGAGGCTAATTGCTATGACTTTGAAAACCTGTATACCAGCCTTCCAATTGATGACACTATTAGTACACTCATGCTACTCTTCAATGAATTTCAAATCTCCAACATTATTTCGGAAACTTCTTGGCATACGCTTCTAAATTGTTGTATCAAAAATAACTTTATCCTTTACAACAACAAGTTATTCAAACAGGTTAACGGTATACCTATGGGTAGTACGCATAGTACAGCTGTATGCAACTTGTTCCTGTTTTTTAAAGAATATCAATTCATGAAGTTAAATTCTTCCAATCAGGAAAGTTACTCTCATACCTACAGATATATCGATGACCTTATTTGCTTTGATAATTCAGGAAATATAGAGAAGGACTTTGCTGCTATTTATCCTAAGAGCCTTAAACTTAATAAAACTAATGATAATAACCAAGTTTTTGATTTTTTGGATTTAACTATTAATCTCAAAGCAGGTAACCCAATTATAAGTCTTTATGATAAGAGAAATCAATTTAAATTTAAAATTGTTAAATATGGTATGTGGTGGAGCAATATTTCAAATAAAGTTATAGAAAATGTTTTCATATCCCAAGTACTAAGGCTTTCTAGGATATGTAGCTTAAACTCTGAACTAGAAAAACATGTTATTATTCTAATCAAACAGTTTATTGAAAACCAAGTTTCTAAGGACTTCTTAAAAATAGCATTAAGAAAAATAGTTCTCAAAAATAGAATTAGGATGGAAGGCTTAATTTAATTTAAATCTTGCTGACTGAATGACTTGTCTAAATTAAAGCTAAACTCTAGACATTTAGGCAATGATGTTGTTAGCAATTAACTAAGGAACCTATAATGCACAATTCAATTCCTCTCCTTTGATACCCCAAAAAAAGGTTATAGTTTTTTTTTAAATAATTAAAAAAGCAAAAAAAAAAAAAAAAAAAAAAAAAACGACTAGAAAAATATCTTAAGGGTAACTATACAGATAGTTTATTTAAAGATATAATAAAAAAAATAGTAACAGTTAAAGTTCAACGGTTTGGGAAGAATGGTGATATTTGGCTATTATAATACTTTTTGAACTCTTGGGAGCAGGGGAATGCCACCTGCTAGCAAGAAGGGAATTTTAGTATTCTGGTCTGCACTGATAAATTGTAAAGTTTTTTTCAGTGCATTAATTCTGGTTTCTGAAGTCTAACCAGGCTTAAACTGCTCACACCAGGAAGGTTTTGAAATAGGACGCTAGATGGCGCTGCATAGGGCCTGCCCCTGAATTAAGTTGGTTCACCCCATAGAAGTAGCAGTAGTGCATTGTTGTCTTCAGGCATGGTAAGGAGGTAATGGTTGCTCTGGCTATTTTTCTATATTTTCTTTCAGAATTTTTTTGGGGGCTCTTTTCAGCACTTACAAGCAGGCTATGTGATTGGGATTAGTATTTTGCTTTATTAGAACTTTCTGTATAATTTTTTTTTTTTTTTTGCCTGTAGTCATTTTTGTGGTTCTGGACCTTCCTGTTGGCCAAATGATAAAAGAAGTTTGTTGGTTATTGAAAAACAAGGCACAATGTTATACATTATTTTACTGTTAGTTAGTTTTTTTTATATATTATAGGATTTGTGGGTTTGCACTATGATTAATTTTTTTATATTTTATTATATTTTCTTGTGCTTGTTGGGCTTAATAATTTTCTTTACTGGTGCTTAAAACCATGCCCTTTGGTATATATTCATTTATAATTATTTTTATTTTATTTTGCAGCACTGTTGTTTTTTTAGCTTTTAGCTGTGGGTATTGGGGTTTTTGGTTTGCAACTATGCTGCTTGCATTTTTGTCTTTTTGTTCACCCTTGGAGTTAGAACTGTTTTTTCTGGATTTGTGTTGAAGGAGTTTGTACTCCTTTTTCCTTAATTTGGCTGTTGCTTTCTTTTCCATTTGGTTGTTTGCTTTTTCTGGTTTATGATTATTTTGTAAAAAAAAAAAATTCTTTGTAATTACTGGTTATTTTTGACTGGTAGTTTGTTTCCTTTTTGTAACAGGTTTAATGTATCCCTTTGGTACATTTATTGGTTGGATTCTAATTGCTCACTTTCTTCAATTTTTAATTTTTATTGTGAGGTCGGGCAAATGTGTTTTAGTTTGCTGGGTACGGGTTTTTATTAGTTATCCCTTTTATTGACATTATTCCCCTAAATTTAATTGGTCCTTTTAGCAAACTAAAATAGCAGAAACCCACAATTCTCTGGTTTTAGTAGATTAGTGAGTGTTTTCTTGTTGCTTACCCTTGACGAAGCTGACAAGAGGTCAGTCATTAATATGCTTCCCTGCATTCTTTTATTCTGTACTTTGCACATCGTTTGAAGCTAACCTGGTTCAGATGGTGTATTTGATGACTGATGGTCTTTCTATTATTTTTATTTCTCTTGTTCAAACTTTTGCTTTGTTTTGCCCTATTGTTATTTGATCTTTCTCTTATTTGCTTTTGCTATATATATATACATATATTGTTAAGGTCCATGTCTCTGCTCCATATGTAAGCACTGACAGGATGCACTGATTAAACACTTTCCTTTTAAGACACAATGGCATACTGCTCTTAAAAATTGCAATGTTTCTTCCAAAAGCTCTCCATCCAAGTTTTATATGCCGATTAATTTTTTCATCAATGTGACCCTCACTTGATATCTGCTGCCCAATATAAATGTAGGTATCGGTTGTTTCAAGCTTTTAAACTCCATCAAGCAATAAATCTTCTTTTCTTGTAAAAGCATTGTACATCAGTTTTGTCTTCTGAAAGTTCATTTTTAATCCCACTTCCTCACTTTTGTGAGCAAGTTCCTGGATCATACTCTGCAGTTCTGAATAGTTAGTTGCAAAAATGACTTCATGAGCAAAACAAAAGTGAGTTAAACTCCATTAATCTTTATCCCTTTGTTTTCCCAGTTCAATGATTGAAAGACATTTTGCAATGTGGCATTAAAGAGTTTGGGAGATATGGTGTCACCCTGTCTTACTCCCTTTGCAATTTTTATTAGTGCTGTATCCTCAAATATCCGAACCTTTGCACTTACATTTTCATAGATGTTATTAATAATGTTAGTGTACGCATCTTCAATACCACAGGATTTCATAGACATTGTAACTGCTGATGGTTTCACAGAATCAAAGGCCTTTTCATAATCAATAAAAGCCATGCATAATGGGAGTTCATATTCTCTTGTTCTGCCTTGGCCAGGTACATTCCAGCTGCAGGGGACTGAGGGCTAAGTTTGAAACTCCGTAAGCATTGGGGGGGGGGGGGGCATAACTCACCATGCTGGCCCAGCAGGTTGATGAGTGTGATAGCATATCCTCAAATTCCAGTGGTATAGTTATATCGCTATTCGCCGATCATCAGAGCCCTTTCAGTGGGAACAGGATGCACCACGAGAAGGCAGGGCTGACATTTGTCAAGAAGAGGCTGGGATATGTTGCGCATCAGCTGACCTTGCTGTCATATATCATCATCATCATCATCATTGTCATTGTCAACCATTATCAATCCACTGCTGGACGAAGGTCTCCCCAAGTTTCCTCCACAACGGTCTGTCTTGTGCCAGTCTCCTCTATGTCACTCCCGCATACTTTCGAATTTCATCCACCCATCTTCCATGTGGTCTTCTTCTGGGTCTTTTCCTGTCCCTTGGAATCCAATCTAAAATTTCGGCTGTCCATCGATGGTCTGTTCTTCTGGCAGTATGTCCAGCCCATTGCCATTTCAGGGATTTAACTCTGATCATGATGTTTTCCACTCTTGTCATTTTTCGGATCCACATGTTCCTCTTCTTATCTCTCCTGGTTACACCAAGCATGCACCTCTCCATGCTTTTTTGAGTTGTCTGCAGCCTTTGTATGTCTCTTTTAGCTAAGGTCCACGTCTCTGCACCATACGTAAGCACTGGAAGGATGCATTGATCAAACACTTTTCTTTTAAGACATAATGGCATATTGCTCTTGAAAATTATGCTGTTTCTTCCAAAAGCTCTCCAGGCAAGTTTTATACGCCGATTAATTTCTTCATCAATGTGACCCTCACTTGATATCTGCTGTCCAAGATAAACGTACGTGTCTGTTATCTCCAGCTTTTCTCCATCAATCGATAAATCTTCATTTCTTGTAAAAGCATTGTACATCACTTTTGTCTTCTGAAAGTTCATTTTTAATCCCACTTCTTTACTCTTGTCAGCAAGTTCCTGGATCATACTCTGTAGCTCTGATGGGGTAGTTGCAAAAATGACTATGTCATCAGCAAAACGAAGGTGGGTTAGATAATCTCCATTAATCTTTATCCCTTTGTTTTCCCAGTTCAGTGATTGAAAGACATTTTCCAATGTGGCATTAAAGAGCTTCGGAGATATGGTGTCACCTTGTCTCACTCCTTTTCCAATTTTTATGTGTGTTGTATTTTCAAACAGCCGAATCTTTGCACTTGCATTTTCATAGATGTTATTAATAATATTAATGTATGCATCTTCAATACCGCAGGATTTCAGAGCCATTGCAGCTGCTGATGGTTTCACCGAATCAAAGGCTTTTTCATAATCGATAAAAGCCATGCACAATGGAAGCTCATATTCCCTCGCTCTTTCAATTAGTTCTCTCAGTACGTGGATATGATCTATTGTGCTGTAGCCACTCTTGAATCCAGCTTGTTCTCTCGGTTGAGCCATGTCCAGTGTCACCTTCAAGCGGTGTGAAAGAACTTTAGTGAAGATTTTATAAACCACTGATAGGAGGCTGATAGGTCTGTAGTTCCTGAGATCCTCAATGTCACCTTTTTTATGTAGCAAGATCATTGTAGCGTTGTTCCAATCCTCAGGAATTTTCCCTTCATTAAGGCATCGAGTGAAAATTTGGGCGAGTACTGTTTCGATTTCTCCACTTGCTTCTTGTATGATGTCTACAGTAATTCCATCTTCTCCTGGAGCTTTTCCCCGCTTCATGTTCTTGATAGCATGTGCAACTTCTGCTGGAAGGACTGGAAGAACTCTGGTACTGGTACCTTTCATGATGTCTGGAGTACATGTATCATCCCTTTCATATAATTTGGAGTAGAAATCTTTCACTCTTGTCAAAATTTCGCCTCTATTTCTTGTTACAGAACCATCTTCTTTTCTCAGTGCCATAATCTGTTTTTTTCCCCTTACTGAGATGTCCCTTTGCTATCTTTAGGCTTTGGTTGTTTTCAATTGCTTTCCTTACTAGTTCACAGTTGAATTTCCTTACGTCTTCAGTGATACTTTTTCGTACTGTCTTGCATAGCTCTATATATTCCACTTTGGAAGTCACATCTTCTTTAGTTGTCCTCATCACTCTTCTTTTTTGCATCAACATTTTGGTTTTTCCTGATAATTTGTTCACATGCAATTTGTTCTTAGACCCAGCTAATTTTGTTGCTGTTTCCATAAGAGCTTTGGTTACTTCTCTGTTAACTTCAGAAATATCCACTTCTTCCGACGTTAGGCCTTCTAAAGCAGAGAATCTGTTCTTCAGTTCCAATTTGAAGGTATTATGGTGTTTTTTAAGGTTGGTTATGTCAATACATTTTGTTTGTCTTATGAGCTTGCTACGTTCGAGTTTAGTGTTGAGGTGCATCTTACATCTCACCAATCTATGGTCACTGCCTGTGTTGAACTTGTTTAGTACACTGCAGTCTTCTATGACGAATTTTTTGTTACACATAATAAAATCAATTTCACTTGTCGTCCCATTTGGATGTCTCCATGTCCATTTCCTGTGTGGCTTTTTCTTGAAAAAGGAGTTCAAGATGAAAAACCCTTCTGCCTCTGCAAACTCTACGAGAGTATTTCCACGCAGGTTTCTGTTGCCGTGACCGAATTTACCTACTGAAGTTTCATTCTGTAGCCGTTGCCCTATTTTTGCATTGAAATCTCCCATAATTATCTTCAAGTGCTGCTTACCTTTATTATTTAGATCACGAATTTCCTCATAAAATTCTTCAATTTCTTCTTCAGCATGACTTGTGGTGGGTGCATAAGTTTGAATAATCTGAGCCTGGTATCTTCTCGATAGTTGGATAATGAGTCGTGCAGCTCTGTCATAGGAACTTTCAACTTCTACAACTTTATCCTTCAGTTTCTTGTTTATTATAAATCCAACACCACTAGTTCTGCCAGTATCTGTCCCACGATAGTAGAAGAGATGTCCACTTTTTAGTTCAATGAGATTTTCTCCTTTTCTCCTTACCTCACTTAGCCCGACGATGTCCCACTTGATCCTTTGTAGTTCCTCTTCCAATTCAAGAAGCCTTGAATCAGAAGATAGGGAGCGTCCATTGTACGTAGGCAAGGTCAGCATCAGATGGCAGCCTAGTCCGGTCCTCCGGGGATTCTTAGCACCCTCTGCCTTCATGTCGCACTGGCCGCTGCCTTGGCCAGGTACATTCCAGCTGCCGGAGACTGAGGGCCAAGATTTAAGTTGTGGAGTCATTTGGGGGGGGGGTTGGCCATAACTCACCACGCTGGCCAAGCGGGTTGGTGAGTGTGGGATAGCATTTCCTCTAATCCCGATGGTATAGTTATACCGCTATTGGCGGTCGTCAGAGCCCCTTTAGTGGGAACAGGATGTACCACGAGAAGGCGGGGTTGACATTTGTCAAGGAGAGGCTGTGATGTTACGCATCCCCTGACCTTACATCCCTGTCATATATATATGAGCATATATATACATACACTCCCATGTGGTCTTCTTCTGGGTCTTTTCCTGTCCCTTGGAAGGACGGAATTCGAAAGTATGAGGGAGTAACATGGAGGAGACTGGCACAAGACAGACCGTTGTGGAAGAAACTTGGGGAGACCTTCGTCCAGCAGTGGATTGATAATGGTTGACAATGATATATACACCATATTGACAAAAGTCACTGGACACTCCTTCAAAAGCAAATGAATGGATCTGCTGCATTGTTAAGATAGGCGGTACTGCTGCATTGTTAAGATAGGCGGTACTGCTGCAAACGATATAAAAACAAGCCTGCAGCTGACCACGATCATGTTACACTGTAAGGTTGAGTGAAAATGCCACGGCGGGAGAGAACTGACTTTGATAAAGGAAAGATTGTTGGGTGTTATATTAATGGGTTGTCCATAAGAGAAACCAAGAGGCATTTCTACATACCCCAACTGTTTTGGATACACTGAATAAGTGGAAGACACATGGCGTGCCTGAAGCAGCAAAACGTACCGGCAGACCAAAAAAATCAGTGATAGAGGATGTCGAAGCTTCGGGAGAGTCATTACAGCTAATCGACGAAGTACTGCACAAGACCTCAGTGTACAGGTGAGTAAAAATGCTAGAACCTCTGTATGCACACGTACCATTTGCAGAGAACTTTACTCCATGGGTTACCGTGGTCGTGCAGCTGCTCATAAGCCTTTCATCTCCACTCAGAATGCTACTCGCTGTTTAGCATGGTGTAAAGAACATTTATTGTGGACCATAGATCAATGGAAATGGGTCCTATGGACTGATGAATCCAGATACACGACCCATTAGTCTGATGGCCGTGTGTGGGTACTGCAGCAGCCGGGAGAATGCTATTTACCACACTGTACTGTTCCTATGGTCAAGTTTTGAGCTGGCAGTGTACTTGTGTGGGGGTATTTTTCATGGTATAGTCCTGGCCCATTGGTTATCATGGACAAACCTGTTAACCAGCAAGTCTACCTCAATATTCTGGACAATTATGCCCTACCAACCCTGTGGCAAAACTATGGAACCGAGCCTTGTAGGTACCAGCAGGATAATGCTCCGAGCCGTAAAGCAAGGACTGCTACAGCATGGTTTGACGATAATTCCATATCATGTGTGGACTGGCCAGCACCAAGCCCTGATCTTAATTCCACAGAGCACCTATGGTATGAATTAGAGTGCCGCATAAGAAGTTTGGAACCAAGGCCTACTACTAAGCAACAGTTAGTGGCAACATTATGTACTAAATGGAAGCGCATACCTATCGCAGTGTTCCAAGACCTTGTCGAAAGCATGTCTCGAAGGGTCAGTGCATGCATTAAGGCCAAAGGTGGACTGACACCGTAATAATGTATGTCAATAAATGCTATGTTGTGTTTCTCTTCTAGGTGTCTGGTGACTTTTGTCAATATAGTGTATATACTTGAAGTGCCAAAGGTCATAGATTAGCAGTATGCAAATTTTTAACTGGTGCTGCTGTTGTATAAACGCATCAATGCACGCCACAATTTTTATCAGTTGCGAGGTGTAATCTCGTGAGTCAGGTTCAACAACTGCCAGTAGGATTATGGCAAGCCGACGTGAATTATTAGAAGTTGAACAAGGCATGGTAGTGGGAGCAAGAAGGATGGGGCATTCAATTTCCGAAGTTGTGTGAACATTCAACATTCTTCCATCCAGAGTGTCACGTGTGTACCGAGAATACCTCATGGAAGGCACTACCACCCACTGTGGACAGAGAACTGGCCGACCACGGCGTCTGACCAGGATTGTCCATGCTAACAGACAAGAGACACTGGCTCAAATAACATTCACATTCAATGCAGGAGGTACCAGAGACATATCCATTAGGTCAGTTCAGCGTAATTTAGCATTCATGGGGAATGGAAGCAGAAGACCCACCACAGTGCCTTTGTTAACACAATGACGTAGGACACAGCGCCTCACCTGGGCTCCTGAACACGGTAATTGGACTCTGTAAGACTAACAACATGTGGCGTGGTCTGATGAGTCATGCTACCAGTTGTTACGAGCTGATGATACGGTTCCGGTGTGGTGACCCCGTGAGGCCATGGACCCAAGCTGTCAACAAGGCACTGTGCAAGCTGGTGGTAGTTTCATGCTTGTGTGGGGTGTCTTTACGTGGCACAGTTTGGGTCCTCTGGTCCTTGTAAACATGTCATTAACCAGTACTCGCTTTGTTGCTCTGCTGGGTGACCATTTGCAGCCCTTCATGGACTTCACGTACCCCAACAACGATAGGATTTTCCAGGCAAACAATGTATCACATCATCGGGCCCATGTTGTCCAAAATTGGTTTGAGGAGCATTCTGGACAGTTCTGATGGATGGTGTGACCACCATGTTCGCCTGACATGAACACAATAGAACACCACATGTTCGCCTGACATGAACACAATAGAACACTTAAGGGACGAGGTGGAAAGGTCCATTTGAACCCAAGATCCTGCACCTACAAATACAAGGGAACTATGGGCAGCTATTAAGATGTCATGGCTCAACATCTCTCCAGAAGTCTTCCGGCCACTTGTGGAATCGATGCCACGTCGAGTTGCTGCACTTCACCGGGCTAGAGGAAGTTCTACACGGTACTAGGTACATATCCAATGACTTTTGGCACTTCAGTGTATACACACACACTATCTGAATAAAAGTACCCAGAAATTTGCTTATCCACAAACTCCCAGCAATAGGAAAGGAATTTATACTAAGTTGGTTCACCCTTCGCTGCTATCACAGCTTCCAGTCTGCTGGGAAGCTTTCCACTAGATTTTGGTACATTGCGGTGGGAATTACTTTCCACTCTGCCACAAGAACATTAGTCAGGCCAATAGTTACCAATGTTAGGCAGTTTGGCATGGCTTGCAGTAGGAATCCCAATTCCTCTCAAATGTGTTCGATGGGGTTAAGATTGGGACTCAGGGCAGGCCAATTAAATCTTTCACAACTATCTCATCAAACCATTTTATCTGCAAGGACTTTGCTTTGTCAATGGGGTCAGTGTCCTGTTGGTAAAGGGCCTTCACTAACTCTTGCCATATCTTGGGAGCACAGAACTGTCAATCATGCCATTACAGGCTATGGTGTTAAGATTCACATGCATTAGAACTAAGGGGTCCAGCCCAAAGCATGAGAAACAGCCTCCAGAGCAAAAATGCCTCCTCCCCCAAACTTCATAGTTGGCACAACACAGTCAGGGCTGCCCCCGGTGCTGCAGTGGTCTAAGCGATGGCCTCTGATCATTCGTCCGAATGGGGTCCGGGTTCGAATCCCGGTGAGGCATGGATGTTGTGTTTGTATTACAGCACTGGCTCTCTCTCCCTTCCCTGGAACCAGTGACCCTAAATTAGGGACGGGCGACTGCTTATAGCCCATTTAGTTGCTCACGGTGGTCGTTAAACCTCCAATATAAAAAAAAAAAAAAAAAAAAACACACACACACAGTCAGCAGGTAGCATTCACCTGGCATCCTTCTCCACACTCACACTCATCTGCCAGACAGTGAAGTGTGATTCATTACTCCAGAAACATGTTTACACTGCTCTAGAGTCCACTGGCACCAAGCATCCAACACCACTTCAACTGACACCTTCCACTGATCTTGCTGATGTTTGGCTTGTGTGTGGCTACACAGCCATGAAAATTCATTCTCTTCAGCTCTTGATGAACCACCATGGCACTAGTATTGCTTCTAGATGCATTTTTGGAAGTCATTGTGAGTGCTGCAACTGAAGACAGATGATTTTGTCACACCAACTGCTTCAGCACTCGGCAGTCCCACTTTGTCATTTTACATGGCCTACCAGGTTGCTATTGTGTGCTGTTGTTGCTCTTAGGCATTTCCACTTCACAATAACACCACTTACAGTTGACTGGGGTAGCTGCAGCAGGGCAGAAATTTCCTGAACTGATTTGTTACTAGACAGCATCATATGACCGTGACAGGATGAAAGTCATTGAGCTCTGTTGTACAGCCCATTCTACTCTTCATGTCTGTTTATGATACATATGGACAAATCCACTACTCAAATGAGGTGTCTGGATGCTTTTGATCATATAGTGTATATCACATCTATTTGATCAACTTTTTTAGTAAATCAACTGATATACAGAGTGTTTCACGAAGAGTGTCTGAAAGGAATAAGAAAGTAATGGTTGGTCGTAGAAGTAAAGTGAAAAATGCAAAATATGCAGCAAACAGAGGGCAATTCAACTTATGATAGCTGCACCCCATGGAATGGATAATTTCCGGAAAATAAGAAAATTAAATATTTATACAGCCCATCATGGAAACCAAAGTCAAATAGCAAAAACTGTGCTGCGCCGAATTAGGGAAATTTTTTTTTATCCGGGTGCTTTAGAGGAATATTCTGTTGAGATATCAATAGTAAAAATTCTGGATGTATGCCAGCTTACCTGCAGTGAAAATGTGCAGCATTAATGTCCATGAATAGTACGTATAGGAGTCATCTTCTAATCCATTTAAAAAAGACAACTGACATGTCTGTTCAGACATTACAGGCATTTGATGTGATTGTGAGACAGACATCACGTCAGTTGTCCTTTTTTAAATGGATTCGCAGATGTCCCCTATACATACTATTCGCAGATGTTAACGCTGCACATATTCACTGCATCAGGGATCATAGCATACTTCTGGAAAATTTTAGGTAGGAATTTTAGGAATGTTTAGAAAAATTTTAGGAAAATTTTAGGAGTGTATTTCAATAAAAACTAGATGTATATTTGTATACATCTAGTAAAACAACTTTGTATACATTGTAAAGAGTTTGCTTCACACCCTTCAACCATACATACTGATAGACTGTGCATGACATCAAAATTTCTGGCTCCAACATAAAATCACATGACATCAGTCAAAAAGATGGGTTACACCTGCTGTGCTTATGGTTGTTCTGAGCGATATAGTAAAGGAAGTTCTATGATTTTTCATGGGTAAGAAACGAATTAAATACCTAAGTCAATAAAGTTCAATTACTTAACCAGAAACTTGCAGCTATTGATATAAAAATATAGTAACTTAAGAAAAAAAATGGAATGCATGTTCCAAATTCTTCGCAAATGTTCATCACATTACAAATCACGAAATGTAAACAACCCGATCATGCATGTATATAGCTCATAAGTAAACTTACCTGAAGAGTTTTCATTATATATGAGGCGCATTCACATAATACACCAAAAACACTGAAGTTCTGCAGCGTAAATTAGTAATCATAACAGCATTTTTACACGAAATTTGGAGTCTGATGATGACGTGCCCAATGTTGGAGCCATGGCGGCTTTGATGCAGCTATTGCCAATGCGCAGTCCATTAGTATATATGGTCGAAGTTCACACCCAAATTTTTTGCATAACGTCTAATGTCTGAAGTTTAAGTATGATTTACTTCTAATGTTCAGTTCTTATCTTTTCACGTGTTATTATCATATTCAAGTATATTTACCACATTCAAGTTTCACTTTGAACATTAATATGCTGTTGAACCAGAAGCAATTCACGATTTTCACAGTAAAGTTTTCAGGTTTCACATTAAATTATAATATCCTAAAAAGGTAATTGAAAACCAAGAACTATGTACAATTGTTCACTGAATTACTTTTTTCATATTATTGTTTTAACCTTTTCCTGATTAGCCTATCTTTTTCTGCTTCCACCACAACTAATTTACTTTCAGTTTTCTTTATTTCAGCTGAACCTTGTAGGATCAAGTTAGAGGCAACTGCTATTTCAACAGTATTTTGTTTTTCTACAGCTTTTCTCATTCTTTCTGTTCCCTCCTGAATTACTGCTAGGGAGGCTTCTTTATCTTTAAGCCTATTTATTTCTGCATCATTTTCTTTTATTTTGTCATCAAACTCAGCTTTTCTTTTTTTCTCTAGCTGCTTTTCCTTATTTTCCCTCTCTTTCTGCTTCCTTTCTTTTACCTTTTTTGATTCTTCTTCCTTCAGCTTATCAACATACTCTTTATAAAATTTATGTGAATCACGAACACTATTTAACAAATTTCTTGTTATGGGAACTTTACTTACACATCCATAGTGTTTAATGGCCCCTTTAACTATTCTTAATGATGTTATAGTTGAGTCTTTTAAGTTAGCCTTGTCCTTCCTTAACAGAGCAGTGTTAACCAAAAATCCCCTTTCTGCATCAGCATTACCATGAGGTAAAACTAAAATTGACTTTATGAGTTTAGCAAAATTTGAGTATTTTTCTTTTCCGCTAGTCTTTAATACTAAATATATTACGCCAGTAATGATCAATCCGCACTGGAATATGCCCTTAATCTGAAAATTTCACTAGTTCATCTAGAGTTGGCTTATCGCAATTTAAAAGTTTCCACTCTTTTCTTACTCTATCAATTTGTTCCTCAGAAAGATGCAAAACACTTGAAATTCTGGTTATTTCCGAAAGTCCTTCAGTGACTGAAAGTTGAGTTGACTCTTTCTTTGGTTCTTTTACCTTTAAAACTTCTATGTCTCTTAGCTTTTGATTGCAGAATGGCAAATTTGACTTTAAATATTTTGTGGTTGCAATTAGTGATGATCTTACATCTAAGAGAAATAATTTCTGCCTGGTATCCTGAACATTCCTGAGGAGATTTTTTGTCTTCATACCAACTTCTAACTCCCCTAGTTTTTTCCATGAATTTTTGTTTTCAAAATCTACATTCTTTAGGTCTTCTACAAATTTCCCTGCAATAACATCATCTTGGATAAACTGAGCCATAACATTCCTCATTAAAGTATTTAAATCAGAATATAACTGGTGTATTTTTGGTTCTTCACTCTGATAACATAATGAAAACTTTTCAAAATTTTGGTGTGAAAATGAAATTAATGCTAAATAGCAAGGAGTTAGCTCACTTTTCAGGAAACAGTGAATTCTTTTATACCTTGCCGAATTGCATAGTTGTTTTTCAAATATTTTTTGAGATGGCAAGAAGTTTAAAAAATATTCTGTAATATTTAGCCATTGATCCAAGAGCCTCTGGGCTACAGAACCAACGGTTAACCATCTGTTGCTAACATGACGCAAAAGAAATTTGGCTGTGACCAATGTTATATCCTCGCCAGATTTATAATCCTCTCGTCTTGCAGCACTACTCTTTAAAAAGTAATGCATATCAGTAGCAAATTCGTCAAAATCTATATTTAAGCTTGTCAAAAAATTTTTAAATGCATTACTAACAACATGCAGGTTGCAAAAACCTAGTTCCAAAGATTTCTGGCCTGTTTCTTGTTTTACAACTTCATTGAATTTGCGTAAAAGCACTTATTTACATTTGGGATGTCCATGGATACACAAATAATTCGGTTCAACGAAATATTGAAGGATGATAACACATCAAGAATTTCTTTTAGCAAAATATCTGCTGTTGCATGACCCAGAAAAACGCTTGTTAGGTATCGGCAAGAAACTGAATTTATTTCTGAAGACCAGTACCTGAGATACACATCCAACTGCCGTTTCACTTGTGTATTTGTAGTTTCATCAAATGCTATAGTAACCTTTCCTGGGCTACTAGATGCAATGTCTTTTTCAAATCCTCTTCAAAATATTTTGACAATCCATGTGATATCACATAAGCAACTTTTTTCTTTAAGTTGCATTTTGGCTGCAATAGCAGAATCAGGAAACATTTCTTTGAAAAGTTCAACTGTTTCAGTGCATGAAACAAAAGACATATTGTCCTTAGCAACTTTCATGGCCCATAATGCTTCGGCTTTAGCCAACTGTAAATCATGACTCAGTACTTCACTAATATTTGTTTTGGGCTGAAGATCCCGTCCTCCAAAGGCTTTCAGGATGGACTTATTTTGAAATTTACTTTGAAATTTCTGCAAATGTTTTTTCCTTTATGATGCGCTTTTACTTGTGAAAAGCCACTATTAGAAATATTGAAAATCTCTGAACACAATATACACTTAGCAGAAAATATTGTTTCAGTTGCAGAACACCATTCTTTCAACTTCACTCCGTCCAATTCTTTGGCGAGCCACGCATCTTGAAATTTCGTTTTGGATTTAGGCATCTTAAACACTTGTATTACTAACCAGAAATTGAAAGGGAAGTACAAAAACACGTTCCAATATTGCAAAACCAGACAACTTCCCGAAGTTTGGCTGCGAGGATGTCAGAAGATAGAAAAGAAAAGCAAGTCACCACTAGAGAACTGAACCTGCACACAGCACAGAGAACACCATAAAAGAAGCAAAACCAGAAACTATCATACGCATCTCATGCAAGTTCAGTCAAAGCGAGTCGGAGCCGAGATATATTGCGCATCGAAGGTCGCTGTCGCCAACGCACGATCGAAGGTCAATGATCACGTGCTCTACTGCCTGCCACGATAACACTCAGCTAATCCCATCGTCATTACCGGAGGTTATGGAAGGAGACCACATGTTTCCTCTTTGCTTCCACCCATCTGCGGTTTACAATAACAAAACATCAGCAGAAAGAGGAGGTTCCACGAGGCATGTCCAAAAATAAAGTACGATCTTCTGCGTGCCACGGAGTTCGTCTGCAAAGCGCAAACCAGGGGTGAAAATGACCCCTCCCCTTTTCCCTTAGATCTCTTGTTACTCTCGAAAACTGTCCGAAGGCACAAAAGTGGAGCGCCCACCCCGAAGCAAGTGCTTCTCGATGGCGTCATTTTCCCTCCCTTCAGCAGCACAGCATATAGGCTGTGTTTCTACAATAACAGGTCTTTTTAACTTACCGTAATGGTAAATTTATTGGCGTTAATAACGGTTGTATTTTTAATAAATAAGCTTACGAAAATTTTAGGAAGAATAGCAAATTTTAGGTATAATTTTAGGAATTTAAGGAGGGTCACAAAATATTAGGAATTTTAGGAAATTTTAGGAGGAATGCGATCCCTGCTGCATGGTAAGCTGGCATACATCCAGAATTTTAACTATTGATATCTCAGCAGAATATTCCTCTAAAGCGCCCGGGTAAATTTCTTTCCTCCTAATTCGCCATGGCATGTTTTTTACTATTAATTGACTTTGGTTTCAGTGAGGGACTGTATAAATATTTAATTTTCACATTTTTTGGATATTATCTATTCCATGGGGTGCAACTATCATAGCAGAATTGTCCACTGTTTGCGGCATATTTTTCACTTTACTGCTAAGACCAACAGTTACTTTTTTAATCATTTCAGACACTCTTGGTGAAACACCCTGTATACATGAGTCAAAAAATGATATGTTTTTATTTTTCATGTCTCTGGATGTAGTACCCCTGATTATAGCAGTCCAATTGAAAAAATACTTTCTGGATGGAATAGACATAGCCATGTCCAACATTTCCTAGTGCTCAAGTTTTCCAATAGGTGGTATATATTTTTCAATTGGTCACATTTACTATGAAAATGGCTGCAGAAGACAGCTGAAACCGGTCGGTTATGCAGACATCATTCGTCAACGTATTTCACCTCAACTTTTTTAGGATTTTGTGTATATCATCTGACTTACAATTGTTCATACTTTGGTGATTTTTCTTGCCTTTTATTGTTTTTAATTGGTTTTACTTTCTTTTATTATATTCATGTTGTGCTTTGTCGAACGACCTAAGCCATTTACTCTTGGTGAATATTGACTACTATCCATCGATGCTGAATATCTTCATCTGATATCATAATGACTTCACAAATAGTTAAGTACGTGAAATGTTATTATTTTGCAAGAATGACACAGATACACTGCCATAAAGAAAATAAGAAGCAATAAAGCTGTGCTAACACTGCAGTCGTACATTCTGAAGCAGACATCCAAGAAAGGTATGTTACCCCTTTTGTGAATAACGTGAGTCATTGACCCTAGTTCAGTAGAATGTTGACCTGATATCTAAAAGACTACAAATGTGTGAAACAGTATTTAATTCAGTTAATACGTACCATATATAGCTACTAAGATTAATGGGTTAAGGTAATTTTACCAGATGATAGACACACCACTTTTCGAGAAATAGCATCTGAGTTGGGAGTTTCTTTTGGTACCCATTAGAGCATTTCAACAAATGATCTGAACATGGGAAGAATTGCCGTGATATTTGTGTCACACATCTTGACTGATGAACAGAAGCAATCCCAGGTAAATCTGAGCACGGAGTTGAATGAGAACTTGAAACACACTCCCTAACTTTTTATTCAAGGTCAAAACTGGTGATGAATCATGGATTTATGGGTATGATCCTGAAGCAAAACAGCAGTTGTCGCAGAGGAAAAGTCAATCATTTCCACGCCCTTAAAAAGTGTGGTGTCCAGTTTTAAATCCATGCTGATTGTATTTTTTGACACTGAAGAGATTGTTCATCAGGAATTCATATTACTGGACCACAAAATGCAAATCAGATATTTTACAAAGACATGTTACGAAGATTGCAGGAAAATGTGCAACACAAATACCTAGAAAAGCGGTGTAACAGGGAATGGCTTAACCATCATGACAATGTACACCTCCTGCACAATCACAACAATGCAGTACTTTCCATTTGTGAGTTCATGGCAAAAAATTGAATGGTTACTATTCTGCATCCTCCCTACTCTCCTAATTTGGCACCTCGTAATTATTTTTTTTAAATTCCCAAAACTCAAGATGTAAATCAGAGGTAAAAGATTTGAAGACATTAATGTTATTCAGGAAGAATTGCAGAATGCCTTAAAATTAAAAAAAAAATTTTTTTTTTCCCAAAACGGCACAATCACTGGGAACGGTGATTCGCTTCATAAGTGTGTTCTTTGAGGGAGAATGCAGCATAGGTTACGTTCTGTGTGCTAATTTTATTGTGTTATATGACCATTATGGAAACTTCTTGATCACACTTCACACATGTGTTTGAAAAAAAAAAAAATAAACAATATTCAAACTGTGATTTTTAGCATCAATATAAGAGGATATTGAGAAATGAAAGAGCATAATTTGCTTAGGCTGTGTTTCCTAGATGACCCGGTGTGGCCAAGTCTAGAAAAAGCTCATGAGACACTGTTTTTCTATGCATGGAACTCTCATGCAGGCTTTTTAAATTTTCTTTTTTTCCACTATAGAGCTATGATATTATCATTTAATTTCTTTCTTCTGTTCTTTTAATACTTCTTTCATATCATTCCTTATGGTGAGATTTTCAAGGCTAGTTGTTTCTGTATTCAGTCCTTCTTCATAGTTATTGTATACAATTTTTATTTTACTTATTTTGGTTTTTATACAGCACAGTTCTTGAGGTTTATCTACTTTTCTGGTGGTAGCCATATAGCAGTTCTTTTAGAAGAACTGTCATCTGACTACCACCAGAAACCAAAAACAAAATTGCATATAATGATTGTAAAAAAGGATTAAATAGATGAACAACAAACCAGCTCTAAAGAACCCAGCACAGAAGAAAACATCCAGGAAATATTAAAGAACAGAAGAAAAACAACAAAGTGTTAGTTAACAATATGCTACATAACTCTACAGTAAAAAAAAATAAAAAGAGAAAGAAAGAAAATACTGATCAAGCAAGCATGAGAGCTGCACATTTCAGAGCAAAACAGTGTCTAATAAGTGCTTCAAACTTTGGCCTCCATCCATCTAGGGAATAGAATCTAAGGTACATTCTTTGACTTAATTAAAAAAATATTTCTACATCATTTATCACAAATCAATGCACAGCAATAATTATAATTTTTCATAAATCTTCATGAAAATATGCACACAAGTACAATCAATTACCTTTATGAGTTTGTACAGGCAATACTAGGTGGCGAGAGAAGGATGGAGGGCTGGCTACGTCTGCAATGCCAATAAAACCACAAATTGAAATATCTGAAAACACTTCTGCTTTTATCCAGTCAAAGTCTCTAGCCTTACTGAAGGGTTCTGGTGGTGGTGATAAAGTCACAATAGACACAAGATTTCCACAGCGCAGACTGCCAACAAATGGCTTGTAGCAAAGTTCACATATTTTCAGAAACATCTGCATAACGGTTTTAAAACTCAGAGATCCTTCTGGCATGAATATCTGTCCACCACCTCCATTCAAATCAATTAGTTTTTGAAATAAAGGCACAGAAAGCTGAAGGCATGGACTGGAGGGATTGCTGATGCACACAACATGAAGTTTGCATGGAAAAGGAAAAGGCAAGGGAAAGGTGGGATCTTCATTTTCCTTAACACTTAAATGTTTCTCAATTATGCTCTTCAATGAAGTAGAGCCAATCCCACTGCTTCCATCAGTTACCAGCAAGACCTGAACAAAAAACAGTAAAATCAAAATGAAAATCAGTATTTCAAATCGCAACATTTTATATCAAGTTCAAATTTCCATATTACAGGAGCCTTTTAAATTTTTATTAGAAAGGCTTGAAACCATAGGTTTCTGAATCAAAAGTTTTTTCTAATAATGAGGAATTAAATAATAAGCATAACCACATGCACTTAAAATAGAAATTTTCATAAATACAACTCAATAATTTTTTAACCTTTTTTTTTTTTTTTTATCTTAACAATGTGTTTCCTTAGACAGGGAGCCATGGTAGAATATGCAAAGCAAATAATGTAAATTCTGAATTTGCTTGTAACGCTTACTGGTCATCCATGTAACACCTCTCAGAAAACTTGAATTCAATACCAGAATGAAAAGGTGTTTTACACTTAACTTGTTTAATGGATATGTTATCATGGCCATCAAGCAAGTTAAAAAGTCACAAGGAATACTCTATATGTTTCCACTGAAATTTTTTACTTCCTGATTAAGAACTAAATTTGAATTTGTTTCTATTTTCTACCACAATTCACGAATGGATGAATTAATATTTACACAAAATTCTATTAAAGACAAGAAAAACACATTCAAAACTATGCTATGCTAAAAACTTTGAAAACTTTCAAAAGAAATATAAGGGTTTAATACTAATTTACTAAATGTATTGTTTAAATAATGATTCAGTCAAATTCCGAATACTTTTCTATTACATAATGGTGTACTGCAGTTGTGCTGCTTACCAGTATTTACCCTCATCTTGACTGTTTCAGGACTCAAGGTTTAAAGGTTTGTCACTGACTTTAACAGTTTCTCATTTATGCTATAACTTTTTAACGTACAAAACAACTTGTTCAAAGAAACCTAGATGAAAGCCTTTTCAAAGTCCATAAACACCATACACCGATGAGCCATTACATTATGACCACCTACCTAATAAGCTGTAGGTCCCCCTTTCGCCAGCAAAACAGCAGCCACTCGGCGAGGCATCGATTCGATGAGGTGGCGATAGGTATCCTGGGGTATCTGGTACCATAATGTCAACAGCAGGTCCTCCACTTCCTGTACATTTTAGGGTGGTGGTGAATTCGTGCAAACCTGCTTTTCCAAGTTGAACCACAAATGCTAGATTGGGTTCATGTCAGGTGAATTTGGAGGCCAGGGCATTAACAAAAAGTCACCAGCATGTTCCTCGAACCAATCTTTGACGATTCTGGCAGTGTGGCATAGCGCATTATCCTCTTGGTAATGGCTATCACCAGCAGAGAATACAACTGCCAAGAATGGGTGAACTTGGTCTGCAACTGTTTCCGCCCAACAGTGCATCCAGGTGCCATAGCCACCATTGGTGATCAGCGTATCCGTGCTTGGCTGTCTATGTGATGCACCAGGGACCTTGATTCATCAGACCATGCCACTTTCTTCCAATCATCCAAGGTCCAATCTCGATGATGTTGAACCCATTTCATGCGTTGTTGGTGATGATGTGCATTGAGAATGGGGCCCCGGCTGGGTCTTTGGCTATGCAGGCCTATGCACAGAAGGCTGCGATGAACTGTGTGCCGTGACACATTGCCCTGATCACCACTGTTGTAGCTGCGGGTGATTTGTCGCACTGTGAGCCTGCAGTCGCTGTGAACAATGTGTGACAATCTCCGCTCCCCTCTGGCATCAATGAGCTGCGGGCAACACACAGTTGGACGACGGTTCATCGTTTGGCCATCTGTGCACCACTTTCGATACATAATCACTACAGCGGCACGTGAACAACCCACAAGCTGCACCGTTTCGGAGATTGTAGTTCCGAGGCAATGTGCCATCACAATTTGCCCTTTATCAAACTCCAATCCATCAGCAGCTTTCCCCATTCTGTCTCTTTACACTCTACTAACTGAAAGTCGGTCCTCGGGTTGTATATATACTGTTCTGTGAACTTCACCTGCACCACCGTTCAGTCTCCAGGTGTGCTCATTTCTGTAGACTGGGGGTGGTCATAATACGTAGAATGACTCATTGGTGTATATAAATTCTAGCTTACCTAATCAACTCTCAGAGAGAGTGCAAATGTATAGTCCTGCCATCTCCTACCTCTTCTGAAGCTGTAATGCATTTCACTACATTTCCTATCACCTTTCTCACCTTCCTCAATGTGTTTGGGCAAACATTGCCAGGAACATTCATTAAGGGGATAACTATGGTATTGGGTTGGAAAGAAAGTAATGTCTGCAAATGCAAGGCAACAGAAAAGTGCTAATTACCATATATACAAGTACAAATTAGTCCAAAATGTATTCTCTATCGTTTGCCACGACCACCTGCTCCCATTGTCTACGCAGCTGCTGGATACTGTCCCTGTAGAAATGTGGTGGCTGGGATGCAAAGAAGTGAGCAAGTGAGCATTTGACATTGTCCCAGTTGGTGAGCCACTGTCTGCCCAGGAAATGCTGTAACAACCAGAAAAGGTAGTACTCGTTGGGTCCCAGTCCAGGTCCCTGATTTTGTGACAAATCACCCATGCTGTGTGAGGTTTTACTCAACCCTGCTGTAGGAGGATGACCTTGCAGTTCAGCAGTGGTGATCATTTTAATGTGAGCGATGTGTGCAGATCGTCAAGCTGATGGCAGTACACGTCACCGGTATTAGTGGTGTTGTCCGGCAGCAGCTCAAAAAACATGACACCCTGCACATCCCACCAAACAGACAGCAGGATCTTACGTGGGTGTAAGCCGGCTTTGGAGGTTGGCATGGGCTTCTGTTTTGGGTCAAACCACTGTTTCCAGGCACTTATATTATCATACAGGACCCATTTCTCGTAACCTGTCACAATGTGGTCCAAGAATGGTTCAACTTGGTCGCGTACAAGCAGGCAAATGCATGCACTCATGCGATTTGCTTTCTGCTCAACTGTGAGTTAATGGGGTACCCAAACTCCCCCTTCCCTCGTTGACGCAGGTAGGGGATAATGCTTGTGTGGGTAGTCCCTAGCTGTTCGGCAAACTTCTGCATGGTCACATGTGGATCAGTCTCCACTAAGGTTTTCTGCATGTCTTCCAGCTTTGGGATGGCCTGACAGGTAAAAATTTCCCTCTCCGAACTATTCAAACCAACGACAGCACTGACGACATGATATGACATTGGGGTACACACTGGTAATGTTCCTTACAGAACTTGCAGCAGTGCTACCACGATAAACTCATACAGCATGCAATAGCGGATGTGCTCCTTGTCCACTTCCATGTTGGCTGGCACTTACACTCTTTGCCTTATGACAGCTAACTGGCATTGACTTAAGCCACCTTACCTGCTGATGTCATGCCAGTGTGCTGTGTAATCTCAGTGGTCAATGTGCGCTGTGGCCGAGGCTTCGACTTCATGTACCTCGTCATCAGACATTACTTCCTTTCTAACCCAATATTTACAACAACCCTTCCTCCTCACTTTCTTGTAAATTGGCACAATAACTGAATTCTGTCAGTCCTCAAAGTCCAAACTAATCTTCCACACTATTTCAAAGAATCCATGCAAATATATGACATCACTCCACTAGGTTAAACTTCTGGGTTAATTTCATCATAACCAACAACCTGACCACATTTTAGAAACAGAATAGCATACTGTACTTCATGAACATTTCAAGTTATACAGTCCTTATAATCACCATGATTAATATCTCCCATCTTACTAATCCCAGTATTTCTATTCAACAAAAAAGTCTTCAAAATATTCATTACAGCAACTGAATATATTCCCTGCTAACAGGAAAAGCTGCTTTTCTTTGCCAAGTAAACAATGGGTTACACACAGACCTGTCAACTTTAAAGAACTGAAATCCGTAAAAATTTTCATTGAACGTTTCATCGATACATTCGATTAACAGATGTATCGAAGAGTAATCAATTAAATGCCGATTTATTTTGAAAGCGATTTGTCGATTTTAATCGATTTCATATGCTATAATTAAGGTATTTAGCACTATTTCTTGCTTACAGCAATTGAAATGCAATTTAAACATAATTATCTTATTAGTATGCTATCATTAAGCAACATACACCAATGAGCGATTACATTATGACCACCCCCAGCCTAGAGAAATCAGCCGGCCTGGAGACTGAACGGTGGTGCAGGTGAAGTTCACAGAGCAGTATATATACAACCTGAGGACCGGCTTTTGGTTAGTAGTGTTTGGGGTCAGAATCGGAAAAGCTGCTGGTTTATCGGAATTTGATAAAGGACAAATTGTGATGGAACTGCGCCTCAGAGATGGCACAGCAGCGGCTTGTGGGTTGTTTCACATGCCGCTCTGGTAAATATGCATCAAAAGTGGTTCACAGATGGCCAAACAATGAACTGTCATCCAGCCATGTGTTGTTCGCAGCTCATTGATGTCAGAGGGGAGCGGAGACTATCACCCATTGTTTACAGAGACCGCAGGTACACAGTGTGACAAATCACCCTCAGCTAATACAGTGGTGATCAGGGCAATGTGTCACAACACACAGTTCATTGCGGCCTTCTGCGAATGGGCCTGCATAGCCAAAGACCTAGCAGGGGCCCCATGCTCATTGCACGTCATGACCAACAACGCATGAAATGGGTTCAACATCATCGAGATTGGACCTTGGATGATTGGAAGAAAGTGGCCTGGTCTGAGGAATCAAAAAGATTCCTGGTGTGTCTCATAGACGGCCGATCGTGGATACACCGATTACCAATGGAGGATGTGACACCTGGATGCACCGTTGGGCAAAAAACAGGCCGGCGGCGGCAGTGTTATACTGTGTGTGATGTTTTCTTGGGACACTTTAGGCCCCATTATCCCAATAGCGCAATCCCTGGCAGCTGTCAGGCATCTAAACATCGTTGCAGACCAAGTTCACCCATTTATGGTAACTGTGTTCCCTGCTGGTGGTGGCCATTACCAACAGGATAATGTGCCATGCCACACAGCCAGAATCGTCAAGGAGTGGTTCAAGGAACATGCTGGTGACATTTTGTTAATGCCCTGGCCTCCAAATTCACCTGACATGAACCCAATCGAACATTTGTGGTTTGACTTGGAAAAGGGGGTTCGCGCTAAATCACCACCACCTCAAAATGTACGGGAACTGGAGGACCTGCTGTTGACATTATGATAGCAGATACCCCAGGATACCTAGCGCCACCTCATCGAATCGATGCCTCGCCGAGTGGCCAGTGGTTTGCTGGCTAAATAGGGTTCCTACAGCTTATTAGGTAGGTGGTCATAATGTAATGGCTCATCGGTGTAGGTACATATAAAAAATTTCATTTCCCTTTCCCTCTCTTTTTGGTGTTATAGCCACCTAACCGTACAGTGATTTTACCTAGTCTTTCCCACTAGAATGCAAGCAGTAAGGTTTAAAGACATAGAAGTGTGTGGGTGAAAATGTGATCAGGGAAATCAGAATATTCCCATGCATTTTTGTGGGGGCACTTTTTCGACCACTAACCTGAAAGAAAGAAAACAACAATAATAATAAAAAAATGGAGATCTGTAAGCCACAAAATAAGTAGTATTTCTGCAAATTTTATGGGAAAACCATAAAACTTGACAAGTATGTACACACTTTCTAGCCTTTCTTATACATTTAATAAGACTACCAGCATTATGCCATTTTGGACTTCAGGTAACTAATGATGACAAAGGTAACTAATGATGACAACAAAGAATGAAAAACCATGGGTAATTATGAAGTAAGTAATACTTCCCTGTCTTTGAAACATGCTCAAGTTGCAGGTTACTTACAGTATGATGAAGTTTTCTAGCATAATGGAATGACAAGTGTCCCCTAGCTATATGGAATTATTAATTAAGATGGCAAAGGGAAAGTGGTTTAGCAGCTAAGTCTAGGCAAAAGTCAGCAACTGTGCCAATTTACAAAAATGGGAACAGGAAGGGTTGTAGTAACTATGATGGTGATTCTTTAATTAGAGTTCTTTGCACATTTGATTCACGCATATACAAACAATACTTAGCTGTGGGAATGTAGTGTGTAGTTCTATCATGATGAATTTAACATAGTTGTTCATTGCTCGAGGAAGTAGTGGTAAATTGTTGGGTGACAACACAGGAAGATAAATCCATAGCAAATTGGATGACAGTATTTCATGTTCAGTAGACTTCCATTAAAACAAATTTCATAGAATCATCTAAATATTTTGTAACAGAATTTTTCATTTTATCATGCAATTTATTTTATATGTGTATTTACTTCAAAAATTTTAGTTTGAAATTTTGCCTGTTGTAAAGTAAAAATAACAGAAATATATGTATTAAAATTGTCAATCAAACTTTACTTGTCACCTTTATTTTAACATCCTTTGTTTGTAGAAAATCAGGGGTTTTAAACAAGGGAATCTTTACCAGCAGATATTAAAACAGTTCTGTAAAGAAAGCATATGGGAAAACATTTCATCTGAAATGTTAATTTGTGGAGAAACAAAGCATCAATTTTTTTTTCAAGTAAGAAAGTGCTTCTGAAGTGCTGTCATTCGTCAAAGAGATTGTAGCATCTTCTTTGTCACAGCTTTCAACATTTCCTTCATTTTCATCGTCCTTTATTGACTGGAGGATATTCACACCTGCCATTTCTTGAGAAGTAAACACATTGTCATCTGCAAACAAAAGATCTTCCAGTTGTATGCTATTAGGAATGGAAGTTGACTTTGCATCTGATTTCTACAAAGCTCCCAGCACAGCACATGTTTCTGTCTTTGCAGTTTTCTCTGAATCCTATTTACTGGATTTAGTCAATATAGCACATTTCTGGAAATTGTTTTTGGTTATCTCTCTGTACTCCAGAAACTAGATCTACAGCTAGTTGAGTTTTTTTTTTTTTTTTCTCTTGCTCTTTCATTTCAACACAGTGGACAATTTTTTTCATTGTTAGGATTCGGTTGTGAGTTTTTATGGCTTATTTATAATCCTGTGAAAAAAACTGTAGAATGACTACAATTTGGTAGAAAATGCACCACACAGATGCAGTCTAAGATGGGGGGGGGGGGGGGCATTATGAGATGTGAGATCTGCAACTGTCAATGAAAAGTATTGATGCAAATTTTGTTTCATCATTTTTGGGTATAATGGGCATGGCCAATCAAGCCTATTAATTATTTAATTACCATATTTTTCAGGGTATAAGACACACCCTTATTTTTGAGAAAATTTTAAGAGAAAAAATGGCATTTTAAAGATTTTTATTTTTATTAAGAAAGAAAAAAATCATGTGTAAAAACTTCAGCTTATAAGTCATTATATCCTGCATTTTGTGAAATTAGCAGTGTGTGATGCCACCAATGAAAACAACATACAGAAAGTAAGCCCATCAACCAATAGCATACATGTGCGGCAAAATTTGCCCACAATGTCACACTTTCATACAGCCAATCCAATGACCTTTGTTATTGGTTCTCATGGTCATCCTCGCTGTATGACTGATGTGTCAAAGTAAGATGGCCTTGGTTGAACTCTATTGGAATTCTGTGGCATACTAACAATTCCTGGGAATGGGGTATTGTTTGTTTCTTTTTTAATCTAAAGCTCTAGCCAAGGACCATTTGAAATAAAAAATATTGTCAAAGAAGTGAATGGGCTAACATCTGCCCACTGATGGAGAACAGCAAGGAAACAAGACTGTCAAATATGATGACACCTTCCATTGTAAACTGCAAATAGAATTCTTTGAATAAAGCTCATGTTGAGAAATGGCTTCCTAGTTTCTTAATTCAATTACTAATCTAAAGCAAATATTATGGGAATTTTACTAGGAAATTTTTTCATTAATAGCAAATTTTTGGAGAAAACTCTTCTCCTTCTTCAGGCTGTCTTGTTGTTGTCACTTTTTCCTGTCACTATCACGGTTACGGTTTACCTTGACGGTTACGGTTAACCTTGACGGTTTAGGTTATTTTTCAACAAATCCTGCCAGATGTTAGGCAGGGAAAATCCTTTGCAGTCATTCATGATGGAATTTTGATTTTTCTCAATCTCTATTCCTTCTTTCAGCTTTCTTTTTTGAAAATTGCTTTGGAAACTAATGACTTTAAGGGAATTCCAATCCATGCTGTGCCCAGTTTCTCTAACATGCCTATCTAATCCAGACTTGTTGGAGCAATTTTTTATAGCTGCTTTATGCTCAGCTATAAAAGTTTCTAGTCTGCGACCTGTTTCACCTATGTAAGATAGTCCACAACTACAATTTACTTCATAGACTACTCCTTGCATTTTTAAAATATTTTCTTCTCTTTGAACTATTTTAGGGAAATTTTTTTTAACTTTGTTCTCTAAACTTGGAGCTAGCCTAATATTGTACTTCTTACTAATTCTCTTTAAAGACTCAAATAAACCTTTGTGATAAGAAATTTTTCTAGTGAATTTTACTTGTTGCTTTTGTGGGTTCTTCGTACCATTAAAATTCAGAAGCTTCTCAATTTCTTCTTTAGGATAGTTATTCTCAGCAAGTATGTCCTTAAGCTCTTCTTTATCTGACATGTATGATCTGACATGGAGGTTACAATATTTGACAAATTGCATTTAAATGAATGGCATCCTAAAATGGGTGTTACATGTTTGTGCCTAAAAGTGAGTGAATTTCATCATAACCAGGAAAAACCATAAGTTCTTGTTCTTAATTTTGTTTATTTTCACTGATTGGACTAATCCAGCTGATTGCTAAACTTAACTGTAACTGGACATGCTAGTAACAGCTACCAAATTAATGATTGGACAGCATAAGAGTGAGTGAATTTCATCATAACCAGGAAAACTCGTAAGTTCCTCTTCTTAATTTTGTTTATTTTTGCTGATTGAACTAATCCAGCTGATTGCTAAACTTACCTGTAACTGGACATGCTAGTAACAGCTACCAAATTAATGATTGAACAGTGCAATTGTTAAAAATTGCCAAGTTGGTCGTAGTGACCTGTCTAAAGACATACTGCAACTTCATAAATAATGTAAATAGCAGTTTTCAAATTAAAGTGTATTTTATATGTCGGCAATCCTTGCAGTCAATTCTTGGATGCTCTAGTCATAGTAAAATTTAGTTTAAGTGAATGTTTGCCCTCAAATTTATAGCCTTCACAGTTAGAAATCTGCCTACTTTGATTGATTTAAAGTCATTTATGTTGTTTGTGGTGCTCTGCTGTTTACATTATTTACGAACCTGCATTACGGAACAATATAAGGAGCGTGCTGCTCGAGTTAAATTGTGCTACCATTTAATTTGAATGAAAACACTCATGGGGTATCACACCACATTGTGTGGCCATGGTGAAGATATGGCAGTTGCAACAGTATTTTTCTTTTTATTTCAGCCTTCAATATGACAAGTCGCCCATTAAAAATTTTTGTTCACACTCATGCTTCCCTTCTTGATTCATACTCACATGGTAGTGAATGAATGCTTCTCAAGCAGCAGGGCTACGCAGTTCATCCAATAATCACAACATACTCTTTTTCTCAGTTCCTGACTTATTGCAGCAGAAGAGTGCAGGTATGCATTTGCAACACTTTTGGCCATTACTTCCCCACCAGAATTTACTCTGCCCAGCTACTATCTCGGTAATCTGTCTCTCTCTCTCTGGGTTCGAACCCACGACTAGGACGTAATGTGCAGTAAACAGATATTCAAATAAATTTACAATGACAAATAAACAAATCATACACACATTTCTCTTCTAAAACTTTTTATATAATTCAACAGTTTTAGTGCAACCACAAGTCAGTTACTTCAGAACGCATGTTACTAAACTGAATTCAAATTCTAACATACTGCATATTTTCACCCCTTTTGCTTCTTCAAATTTTATCACGCAAGACAGGCAATACAATACTAATAACATTAGGTATTTAAACCCCATTAATCATTATCCTGTCATTTCTTTAGACAACATTCAAAATTAATTAAAGCATATGAGCACACTAAAGCACAAGAGTGACAATCAACTCTGGGTATGTAAACACTATTAATTTTAAACTCCTAATAGTACAACATGCATCAATGAACACCACATAAAAATAAACCAATTTCAAATAACTTTCAATTATCCTACAACCCTACTTTAAACTCTGCCAGCAACTATTAATTATACAAAGCAAAAGACTTTTGCACTCACGTACTAGGATTTAATGGTATTCCTCTGACAGCCCCCGGCACACACAAAACAGGCTCAATGAGAAGAAAAGTTCACACACAAAAAAAAAACTTCAAGCGAGTCACTGGATGATGTGTATTCCATGTAAAAAAAGTTCCGGTACTCCAAAATTTTCACAACAACGCATTCGTCCAGGCGTGAAGAGAACCCTCCACCACTCATAATTCTCAGACATAATTGAACGGAAACTCCATACATTCTTGGCATAAAAAAGATGTGACGAAAACTTTCACTGCTTCCGACACCCAGGAACAATTAAGCAGAAACTCCAAGCTCTTCCGGCATGGAGTTGCGTAAAGCAAACTTTACTGTTCCTGACACCTAGGAACACTTAAGCAGAAACTCCGAGCTCTTATGGCATGGAAGGGCATAACGCTTTTGATAGTTCAAGAAAAGACACTCTTGCATTCTCAAGAGAAAATTTGAAAGAGATAGTAATTCATCTCCAAAGAAGTTCAGCCATGGAGATTTCCTTCCGGCAGATTTTCGACCATCCCGCTTCACCACTTGAAGTCAACGAGCCTTCCCGCATGGTTTTCCAAGGAGAAATCAACTGCACCTGCGTGCCACACGCAGAGCAAATGTGCAAACAATACCACAAAAAAAAAAAAAAAAAAAAAAAAAAAAGAGCAAGCAAGAGATAAAGATCACCAATTTATAGCGCCAAGAGACCCTGAGCTTCAATCAAGCCACTCCACTATGAGTGGCATCAGCTCTGGTACATTTTTGCATATAAGTATTTTCCACACATCAAATCCTTAATCATAACTCACAACTTAATAAATTCCAACATTATATAAATAAAATACACAACAATTTCTTTTACAAATAACACATAATGAACAATTTATACAATCATTATTTGTGACCTCAGCACATGAGCGACTACAAATATTCTAAATAAAGTACTTAGAATTTCCACCTGTATATAAAAAAACTTTCTCAAATTATAAACACTATTAATTTAACTTAACATTTACATTATTTTTATCCTAGCAACTCCAGGCCATGACTCTGGGAGTAATCCCACCAAAACGTCACAAATTGCTTTTGAGTTTTGCCGTGAAAGCATTTGTCTCTTTTAAGTGTGGATGTTTTCTTTGGTTGGAATTGGAAAAATATCCCTTCCCCATCAGCATTAAACTGATCACCTGGATTATGTGAACTTACAAGAGCACCACTTCTCCTGCTCTTCATTCATTCACACTTTCCACCAGCACAGCACTGAGTTCATGTGGCAATGACATATCATTTTCTTTAACACAATTTGGACATCCAAACTGGTCTAAAAGTCCTCATGGCTGAGCGCAGTGACATACTGAAGTGCTTTTTCACACTGATTAATGGCACACTATGGAAACGAACATCTTGGAACCACATGAACAATGCTGAGTCTACATCTTAAAATTATGCCGACCATATTCTCTTCATTTCTGGCCCAATAATCGGCTTTTAGAATAGTTCAGTTTTGCTCAATCTTTTTAAAATAGTCATTAGCACTGATGGAGCAATGCCATTCTTTTAGCAACAGTACCATTTTTCACCCCGGAGTCAACTTTATTGATGACTTTTCTTCTTTTCTTTCATTGAGAATTGCTTTGATTTCAAAGACCGCATTTCAAAAATCGAGTATGGGACAATATAAAGAACACAAACAAGTGCACAAAGAGATTTGGTGATAAGTCTGGTTGCAATGGCTCCACAACATTCCTTTTGTCCCCAAGCTTCTCTGACACAATAGGAGGAGGAAAATCACTTGCCTGGAAAGGGTTTCTATTGCTTTTAACAAAAGAGTGCAAGAATCCAAAATCAGCATTTTGACTGAAGTTATAAATATTATTCTAAATGATAATTTTCCTTAGAAATATAAATTTTTTGTTGTAATGAAAATTTGTAAAAATGAATTTTGTCATATTGAAATTAAAAATTCATTACCTCAATAGAATTTTTATTGTGGATTGGTCTTAGTTTCATTTAATCAGAATTTTTGATATATCAGTTTTCACTCTTACATGAATCAACTATGTTTCATGTTTTATTTGTCACAAAATCAGTGGCAAGTGTGGACAGGAATGGTGTGAATAGCATCCTTTAAGAAATTAGTATGGGGAACAGCATTTCCCTAAATGAAGTATCAGGTTGTACAGAAAATTTCCGGAAAAAAATCATGTGTGTGTGTAATGCAAGATACTGTGGGCCTGCGGTGATGTATACATCCCAGAGTGCTGTGCACAAAAGAATAAATTCTAAGGACAGAATGTACGCTGTTACGGTGAAGATTAGTTGCATGTGGCAATGATATGATGGCAGTATCGAAGGAAGGTGTGCGTGTAATATTGCTCTATGAATATTTGAATGGTGTGAAAGTTACGGAAGCACTTGGAAAATTGCAAAACGTGTTTGGTGATGATATTATCAGACAGAGCACTTGCTATGACTGGTACAGGGAATTCGACACCAGTATACGGGATCTGTATGATGCACCCAGAAGTAGCAGACCCAGTAAGGTTGAAGATGATACACAGCAACACATGCTATCCACCAAGCCTGATGCAACACTACGGAAACTGGCAAAGAAACTGAAGACATCCCACACGACCATCAACACCGGACTTCAGAAGTGGGATATTTGTGTAAATTGTGCAAATGGGTACCCCATGCTTTGTCTGAGCAGAATCAGATGGAATGCTACTTCGTTGTTGTTGCTCTGCGTGAAAGAGAAAAACAGGAGAACTTTTTGCATCGGTTGGTCATGGGGGACAAAAAATGGGTCACATACGTGAATGTTATGTGACAAAGAGCAGGGACTAGGCAAGGACAACCCCCACAGAAGGTTGCTAAGCCACCCGTTCATGAACAGAAGGTGATGCTGAGTTGCTGATGGGATTGTAGTGGTTTAATTCACTATGAACTCTTACCATGGAACAATACCATCACAGCAGATGCTTAGATCCAACAGTTGGACAGACTCCATGCTGTACTACAAGAAAAGCACCCAGCATTGATTAATTGCGATGGAGTTGTTTTAAACCAGGATAATGCTCATCCACATGTCACTTTATGGAGTCAGCAAAAATTGCGCGAGCAGGAATGGGAAATATTGTTGCACTCCATTTATTCCCTGGACCTTGCCCCATCTGACTCTAAGCTCTACTGGTCTTTGTCGAATTTTCTCGCTGAGAAAAGCTTTGTAAAATGACGATGATGTAAAACGCTGCACGGATGACTTCTTCAACTCCAGCTTGCCAAACTTCTATCACAATGGGATATTTCAACTCATAGATCGGTGGCACAAGGTCATCAGTTCCCATGGAGACTACCTGGACAATTAGGTTCAGTGCTTTGTACGATTTTTTAAGATTGAAATACATGCTTCTCTATTTTTCAGATACTTTCTTTACTACCTGATAATAAGTGCTTGTGTGTGTGCGTGTGAAGCAAGGGGTTCAGATGATAGACTATATCAGTTTTTCCGATTTTGAAGTTTTCTGATCTTTTACACTGAGACAATATAAGCATATATACATACATATATAGTAGTGTTCAAAGAAACTGCATCATCACCTCAAGAAAATTCACGTCTGCTACATTCTGCAGGCTTGTGATGCTTCTAAGAGGTAATCATACCAATGTATTGCATCACACACACTTCGCCAAGGTCCATTGATGGCACGACAATATTTGCTATTGCATAATCCCTACTGGAGAGTATAAAAGACAGACCAGTTGAGCACACAGCCAGCTGCAAGATTGCTGAAGGAAAAGTCACAATGGGGAAGTATCTGCAATTAACACCAAAGCAGAAGTGTAAGGCAGTTGTTTTGAATGAAGAAAGGTTATTTACACACCACATAGCTTCTCTCTCGCCTGCACTGTAATCAATCTACAGCGTCACTTTTGCTGTTGAAACTGTCCACAACCACCTCTGTAGATAGAAAAGCAGGAAGTGAGCAAAGACAAGTGTATATTGCAGCTCAAGACAAAGTGTTACATCTATAGATCTGCAAACAATAAGAAGACAATACAGACATAAAGGCAAGCCATGTAACCATTAGAAAACAATTATTCCAAGCTGGACTGAAAGCCCTTTGCTCCAGAAAGAAGCCACCTCTGACTAAGAAAAGGAAATTGAAGAAGCTCAAAGTGGTCAATGTTCAAATAAATTGGTCTACAGAACAGTGTAAGCTGGTTATTTTGCCAGATGAGACTAAATTCAAACTCAGTGGCTCAGATGGCCAGCAGTTTGTGAGAAGGCAATAGGAAGAATTCCATCATGATTGTGTAATGTCCACAGAGAAATTTCCAAAAGTCAGATGATTTGGAACTGCATTTTTGCCATGGAGTTGGCCAGCTACATTGCGTGAATGAGTCAGAGAATGCACAGACATACAGAAACATCCTAGACTCCAGCTTATTCCTAACAATTTCTGACTGCTTTGGAGAGTCTAGTGTGTGCATGTAAGTGTTATTTATGTTTGACTATTACTTCATCTAATGTTGCAATGTTACAACATATGTTGTTTCTCCATAGTTCTGTAATATAATTTTCTGACTAGGTGAACAATTGTATAAAAGAAAATTGTGGTTTAAAAGACAAAACTACCTTAAAAACATTGTGTCTTCCATATAAAGTACCATATTTTCTTGAATCTAATGCACTTTTTATCCAGAAATACTGGGGTAAAAATCAGGATGCATGTTAGAATCCAGTAAGGGGGTTGAAAATACAGAAGCTTACTTAGCATTTTCGTTGTTTCAACTCTGAAGTGCAAAACACCTAAGAGTAAGAGGGAGGCTGGAAAGAGCAGAAGCAGGTGACCATGAGTATGCACACAACACTCTCGTCCCCGTTGCTATGGCAACTTGTTGGTGCTTTAGGCTATGCACAACTTTTTCTCGGAATCCCAAAAAAGAATTTGATAGGCCAAATACAGTTTGGCCATCTCTAGATGCCCGTCGTTTTATGGCACCTGTTTAACAACCATTCTTCCCGCCACAATGATCACAGAAATATGTCAGCGCAGCATTATACCATGAAGTTTAAACTTAAAGTTATCACTTTTTCAGAAGAAAACAGCAATCGGGCTCGCACGTCAAAATTTGAAGTCCCCAAGGCGAATGTACGCTTGTGGAGAAAACAGAAAGAGAAGCTAAAGTTGTGCTCAAAGATAAGACAAGCTTTTTCTGGGCCAATTTAGGAAAAATTTCCCGAGATTGATGATCAACTGAGCACTAGTGTAAAGAAACAGCGGGCAGTTGGCTACCAATAACGATGGAAATTCTGTAAGTGAAAGCAAAAGAAATTCATCGTCAGCTTGGAGGAACAGGAAAATTTGCAGCCTCCCATGGTTGGATTAAGCAATTCATGAAGTGGAAAGGATTCTCTCTTCGATGACGTACATCTGTCTGTGAAAAACTGCCGCCGATTTTGAAGAGAAATTGGGTGCTTTTCAGAAACATATGTAATTTCTGAGAGAAAGCAAGGGCAATACATTTTGAGACAGATTGCCAATGCGAATTAGACACGGGTCTACTTCGATATGCAATCAAATTACACGGTGGACAGTGTTGGAGCAAAGCAAGTTACATTGCTGACAACAAATGGGGACAAAGTGACGATAGCAGTCTTGCTGCGTGCTACAGCAGACAGTCATAAACTTTTGCCATACATTGCTTTCAAGAGAAAAACTTTTCCAAAGAAAGATACTTTTTCAAGGGGAATCCACGTAGCTATGCATGAAAATGGCTGGATGTCAAAAAATTTGGTTATAGACTGGCTAGAAAAAGTTTGGTTATGACAACCTGGAGCTCTCTTGAAGTTGTGATCCATGCTAATGTTAGACACATTTAGGGGACATCTAGTTGATACTACGGTCAAGAAGTTGAAAGAAACCATTCTGATCTTCTGATTATTCTTGGAGGCATGACATTACAGATTGATGTCTGCATTAATCTGCCATTTAAGGCTGCCATCCACCAACTTTAAAATGAATGGCTCTCATCGGGATAAAACGAACTCACAAAGACTGGATGCATCAAAAGAGCACCCTTATTGACTGTTTCAGAATGGATATCACTGCTTGGGCATCAATTCCAAACAAATTCATGAGAAAATCCTTTCTGAAGTGCGGAATTTCAAATTCTTTGGAAAGAATGGAGGATGATGCATTGTATGAGATGAGCTCAGACAATGAATTATCGGAAGTGGAAAGTGCTGTTAGTGACAGTGACTGATAACACAGTTTTGCAGCCATGTGTATTCATTTGTATGTAGCTAAAATTAGGTAATTTTTTTTACACTACCACCTTCTTAATTTTTTTATTCAAGGATGTACATATATAGTTATATACAGTTTTACTGGTACAGGACCTAGGGGTGGGGGTGCACATTATGTTTGGGGGTGCATTAGATTGGAATAAATATGGTATATGAAAGAAAAATCCTCGGAAGTCACCATTTCCCTTATTTACTTTTGTCAATAAAATTTGCATAAATTAAAAAATGTGTTATTTATAACAATAATATTCTAAGTTAAAACTATTTATCACATTCTAATAAATCTTATTTATTTAGTACGAAAACTTTAAAACAAAAACATTTTAATTCAATCGTATGAAAGGTTCAAAGCCATGTGGTTTCCATATTTCCTTTTGTCCCTTTTCTTCTTTCCTTTTTACACTGCCATCATGAATGATTAATAAAATGAAATAAAAACAACTTATTTACACTTAAAATAATTTAAAAAATGAAAGTTTCGAAAGTTTGGAAAACAATACCAAAGGGAATGGTGAACCTGATTCCAAGCACGTAGAACACTTCTCATTAGCATGCTTTCAGGAGTATGAGCTTCCAATCTCAAGCCCATATACAAGGTCAGTAATGAGGACCAAACAACAGATTTACCAAGAGTGAAGTTTATCTCTTTTTGCAAAAGGAAGGATGTGGTTATCTCTGTTTCCAGTGTCTATGTTTCCTCAAGTCAGAACAGCAAATTGGAAGAAATGCATATGCTGTCATCTTTTAACATCTGAAAATATCAACACACACATGCCAGGGGGGCCACTCACTTTAGCTTCACCAATTCCCTGCATTTTCCAGGTGAATTTTTGTATTTTTCCAGAACAAAAAAACACATGATTAAATGTAAATGGAGCTAATCACACACACACACACACACACATATATATATATATATATATTCTATAAAGAAGATACCTAAGCAAAAAAATACATATATAATTTTGACTCACACCTAGTACAACATAGAAAAGGTTATGTATCTACCTGTGTGAGTAAAAGGAGAAAAGATAAAAAAATAAAATAAAACAACTGAATGTAGAAGGTGTCGAGAATACTGAGCCTTGGCTTTATCAAGGACCAGCAAAAACTCTGCATTTTCTCACTTCCACAAAGACCTAGTTGGAAATGGGTTTCTGCAAGGCCATAGATGCAAGTAACATTCCCACCTAAAATAGTTTAAAAAATATATATATAAGTCATGTCCTCCGTAGAGTAGCATGACCTAGCACTAGTTAACAATTTCGCTTGCATCCATTAACCTTCATGGCCCGACCCATGCTCTTCATCTGTTACTATTAAACAGAGAGAAGAAGATTAAAGAGAACTCAAGCTGTGAGAGTGACATAGTAATAATTAGAAATGATTTTCAGCCATAACGAAATTCCAAGTTCGTTTGAGAGAGAATTTAAACCTGAAAAACAATGCAAAAGAAATCCAAATTTTACATTGCAATTAAAAAAGGAAATGTTAATTTATAACGAACAGATTTTTGAAAGAAAACTTGAGTCTAAAACCCCCTACTCTACAGCTTATGACAGCACGAAAACGAGAATAAGTTAAAGATAATAATTAACTAAAGAAAACTTTGTGAAAGTTATATACCTTAAACAGTTAGTTGCAATATGTACAAAGTATTTCAGCAGTGCTTTAAGTGCATAATTAATTAGTTATTAAGAACTTAACTACTTTGAAAAAACAGCGCATAGACAGCGCATAGAAAAGGAACAAGCTTAGCCATCTTCTGTTCCTAGGTACCCCAAAAGACGCTCAAAGTTACAAAGAAAAGTAAGAGTTAAAACCCGCAAAAATGTTAACAGACAAACCAATGCTTAAAAGCTGAAAAGCTAAAAAACGACAGAGAAAAGGTACATGAAGTACAAACATTGAACTTATAAAACCTAGAACCCAAAAACAAGGAAGAGAGCTTACCTCTTGTGTGACAAAAACTTTTCTCCTCACAAGAGAAGAACATGGCTGACCTCTTCCGCCACTCCCTAGACGCTGGGGGCAGTGAGGGTGGGGCTGATGGCCTCCTCATACAGCAAGAAACCAACGCGCGGAGATTTTAACCAGAGAAAAAAATATTTAAACTTAAGACTGTGGATCTGAATGATCAGAAAGAGCAGAATTAACTCTCCAGAATACATGAGAAATATTATAAAATACACGAGCAGTTTATTTAATAATCTTTGCATGTATTAAATCACCTTAGTGAGCTTCTATAGATTAATCAGAATCTTATTAATTTTAATGTTGGTTTTACTATTTTTAGTATAGCTATCCTAGTGATGAATAACTAGTTTTCTTTTTTATTTGTTTTTATTTTCTTTTATAAACAGATTTTTAAGCTTTTTTTGTGATTTTGTTTATATTATTTAATTTTTTGTTTTAATAGGACCGTCATATCCATAGCACTAAGGTTCCTTTAGGTAGTTAATAGGCATCCTCTAGCCAACTTCCTTACGGCTTTGATTGGTCAGAATCATATTATTAACTGTGTAGAAAATTAAAGCAGATCTGCCAACCTTACTCTATTATTCAGAATAATTTTTCTTAAAGTTCTTTTGATGAAAGAAGAAGGAATTTCGTTCTCTAGAAAACTTTCTAATAGTATATTAATGTGGTAATTGAAGTCCAAATTGTTGCTGCAAATTCTTGAAATTCTTAGGACCTGAGAAATTAGTACATTCTCAATTACTTTGGTTGAAATGTTATTATTCCAGTGTAGATATTTAATTACTTTAAAAGGAAAATTAACTCTTTTATCAAAGAGGCTAATAGATGGGTTACCACTGTTGAGCTTAATGCTTAAGTCTAGGAACTCAAGTTCCTGATTACTGTGGTTGGTTTTACATAAGTTAAGAGAGCTAGGATAGATATTATCAAAATCACTCTCTATAACTTCTGAATTATTGATACACAGCAGATCATCAATTTATCTAAAAGTGTAAAGGTAGTTATCTGAGCAGGTGGGGTGATTTTTAATGAATTTATATTCCTTAAAGAACAGGAATAGATTAGCGATATTCGTGGACGTTGATGTTCCCATTGGAATACCGTTCACTTGCTTATAGAGAGTATTATTATATAAGATATGGTTATTTTTTATGCAGCAATTGAGATAAGAGTTCCAAGTTCCTACATCAACAAATTGGTTAAGTTTAAATTCTGCATACAGCTCTTTAAAGGTAGTGATTATATCTGATAGAGGCAGATTAGTATATAGGTTTTCAAAATCATAACTATTAATATCTAGGGGACAAACTTTGAGTATAGTAGAAATTACTTCTGCATTATTATTAATTATCCAAAAATCTCTGTACATCAAGTTAGAACAGTTTCTAATGTGTTTCAAAACCTTCTTTAAGACATCTTCAAAAGCAAGATCTATTTTCTTTTTATGACTCCTTACTCCACTAGCTATGAACCTGAACTTCACAGGATCCTTATGAAACTTAACCGTTGCAAAAAGAAATGGAAATTCAGGCTCATATCTTCTAGTTTGTGGAATTTTAAGTTTCTTGAAGAATGCCTTAAACCGATTTTCTAACTGCTTGGTAGAATAACTTACGGGCTCGTATGTTACTCTATTATTGAGTTCCATAGTTAACAATTCAAAATAGAACTTCTTACAGATAATTGCAAAATTATTGCTAGCTTTATCCGTAGTGGTAAAAATAAATTGGTCTTGTAGTTTGGAGAGTGACCTTTTAGCTTCTCCAGAGAAAAAGAGATTTCTGTCGAAACAAAAGTCCAGACCTGCCAACTCACCGGTGAAGCTATTGATTATATTATATTTCCATTCTGCGAAGGCCTCAATAGGCTGATTGTACGTTAAACTGGTTTTTACGATGTACTTATTTACATCTTGAGTGAAGCTCTTAAGAATCCTTTCTTTGGAAATTGTGAAGGAAGGTCTGAATTTAGAGCCATACTCTAATAAATTCCTAAGCTTTTCATTTTCAACAAAACTCAAGTTTCCGGTGATAATATGGTTGTAATTCTTATCATAGTGAACTGTTTCTTTATGTTCATCACAAGAACAAGTAGTAATTACAGGAATGTAGCTCGAAGAGTTAAGTTTGTAGTTTTTAACTATTGACCCTAAGGTCTTAACATATTTAAAACTTACAATAGACTGGTGCCTGTGGATGGGAAAAAAAATTGCATTATTGTAGAACAGCTTCCTTACATTGAGATTACCCTTCGTTTTAAATTCTAAAATTTTTTCCTTAGTCTTCAGTTTTGCTCTTAAGTATATATATATATATATATATATATATCTGTTCAGTGACTTATTTCACACATGAATAATGAAATGCACCTTCTGTCTTCTCTATTCCACAATTTTTTAATTGCTTATTTAGTAATCTGATTTTATGTCCCTCCACAACTACACTGTTTCACTTTTTGATATCATTTGCAAAAGCATCCGATACTTAATAAAAAAAAAAAAAGCTTAGTCAATCTTTTCCCCCAATAAAAACAAATGATAAAATTCCTTTTTTAAAACAGTGAGGCAACATAATATCTCATATTATTGAGGAAGTTGTGCTGAATGAAAACTGTTATTTATATCAGAATCCCTATTTCACACACATCTCAATTATCTGAGCACACTGTCAAAAGAAATAGCATGCAATGTTTATTTGTGCTCATAACATATGATATGAAAGAATTATTCAGTTATAAATAAACAATCTAGGTACTTTTTAAAGTAAAAGTAAACTTTTTTTTTGTAAAGTAAAAGCCAAGTATTGTGTGCATTATATTTATTCATTAACAATATATTCATTAACAATATTTCAGAAATTTTCAAACAAACTTGCATAATTACAATTTCCAGTGGATCCCACAAACTGCTATTTCAACTTTGATAATTCTGCAATTTCAGCATCAATTTTTCTTGTCTCCAGGTTATTTAACAGTATAAGTTTACTTCTTTTATTTTGCAAAACTTTAATTTGATCAGAATTTGATCCTTTTTTCATTTTCCTGCTTCAGTTGGTCAGTTTTCTGCTTTCTTTTTTCTTCTAATGCCTGTTGACATTGGGAACGGGATGTTTTTGCATAACGAAGCAACTCATTTCTAAAGGGTACTGCTAGTATCCCCCCATGTGCCTTTACTGAATCATACATAGTTCGCAACTCAAAAGGGAATCTTCATGAAGGTTTTCTACCAGCATATCCTTATTTATGGAAAATCCACTCTCCACTGGTGCATTGCCATGGGACAGTATCAAAATTGTTCGCACAATATCCCACAAGTCAATAAAATAATCATCATCAAAAAGTAGCTCCTTATAAAAATCGTCTAAACGAGAATCATTTTCTGAGTATGTTTCAAAAATCCCGTTAAATTCACCTTTCACTCGTTGACCTAAGGTGTTAAACTGTGTTTTGCTTTATCTGCAGAACTATGTGTTATAATTTTCTTTTCAAGTAAAACTTGTAATAATGTAGACATCCTTTTTTAACACAAGGTAAAATTACTTTGCAAAAGCTTTGGGTTTAAACATGAAATTGATCTAGGAGTAGGAAAATGAATGCAACTTTGATCAATTATTTTCCTAGCAGTTTTCTTTAAAAAAATTAAACAACAATATCAAAATTCTTTCTTCTGCAATTCAGAAACACCACTTCGATTTAAATACATGGCAGAAGCAACACCTATGTTAATTTCTTTCAGGCTCTTACACTTGGTTTCATTATCAACATTTATTTCAAGCAGCTTTGCTAGGGTATTTGTACACTTCAACACTTCGCTTTTCAGAAAAGTGCCCATTAATTGATGGATAAGGTCACAGAAAGCATCATATAACAAGAAAGATGACACCGAATTTTCGGGTGTAATAAGCACGTCTTTTGAATCCGTTCTGACGCAAATTAAATTTATCAAAGCTATTCAAAGGCAATGGAACTGGTATGGAAAACAATAGTATCTGACGGAAGAAAGAAGTTTTTCAATCGGGTCTTTAATCCCTCAGATATTGGTGTAAACGGAATCTTGAGCTTACGAACTCTTAGAAACAGAGTTATCGACAAAAATAAGATGTGACTTTACGTCCCCTGGTGGAAAAACAATGCATTATTTTAGGAAGAAAGTATTCTCAAAAGGTTTATCCATATGAGCGGTATTGGTCCAAGAAAAAAAAAAAAAATTTAGTCGAGTTTTCAGGAGCCCAGATTTTGCTACAAATACATCAGAAGCAGAAATTAACACTTATGACCCCTGGTGGCCAAATCATTCTTTACAAAACCTTAGAAATTATGTGAAAAATATTTTCCATCAGGTCTTATATGCAATACAAGAAGGATTTTTCAAATCAGAGTTTTAGGAGCCGAAAACGCAATTTACCTTTATGCACCCTAGCAGAAAGTCTTAAATGATTTACGTGAAAATTTTGAATTTATAGGAAAAACATTTCGCATCGGAAACACTATCCAACAACGAAGGAATTTTTCAAATTGGACTTTTAGAAATAGAGATATTGACAAAAATGAGATATACATCTATGCCCCCTGGCGTAGAAACCATGCATTATTTCAAGAAGAAAGTGTTCTTAAAAGGTTTGTCGACATGAGTAGCATCGGTCAACAAAAGACTTTTTTTTTCAATCGAGATTTTAGAAGCTCATATTTTGCTGCAAATATATCAGAAGTGGAAATTCAGACTTACGCCACCTGGTGGGCATACCATTTTTTTAATTAGAAATTATGTGCAAAGGATTTCCCATCAGGAGCTGTATCTGGTGCAGAAGGAATTTTTCAAATCGGAGGTTTAGAAGCAGAGAAATAGTGGGAAACACAATTTACCTTTACGCCCCTAGAGGAAAGTCTATGAATTACTTGAAAATTTAGAATTTTTAGGAAAAGCATGTCACACTAGAAACACTATCCAACAAAGAAGGAATTTTTTAAATCGAACTCCTAGAAGTCGAGATATTGACAAAAATAAGATATACGTCAACGCCCCCTGGCGCAGAAACCATGCACTATTTTAAGAAGAAAATGTTTCTAAAAGGTTTGTCGACACGAGTAGTTCGGTCTATAAATGACGTTTTTTTCAATCGAGAACTTAGAAGCTCATATTTTGCTGCAAATACATCAGAAGAGGAAATTAAGATTTACACCCCCTGGTGGCCAAACCATTTTTTTACAAAAATTAGAAATTATGTGCAAACGATTTCCCATCAGGAGCTGTATCCGGTGCAGAAAGAATTTTTCAAACGCAGATTTAGTAGCAGAGATATAGGGCGAAACGCACTTTACCTTTATGCCCCTTAGCGGAAAGTCTATGAATTACTTGAAAATTTTGAAATTATATGAAAAACATGTCACACGGAAAACACTATCCAACAAAGAAGGAATTTTTCAAATCGGACTCCTAGAAGTAGAGATATTGACAAAAATAAGATATACATCTACGCCCCCTGGCAGAGAAACTGTGCGATATTTTAGGAAGAAAATATTTCGAAAAGGTTTATGAATGTGAGTGACATCAGTCCACGAAAGAATTTTTTCAATCGATATTTTAGAAGCTCAGATTTTATGGCAAATACATCAGAAGCAAAAATTACCACTTACGCCCTGATGGCCAAAGTATTCTTTACGAAAAATTTGAAATTGTATGCAAAAGATTTTCCATTAGGAGATGTATCCGCTGAAAAAAAGATGTTTCAAATCGGAGTTTTAGGAGAAACGTTATCTGGAAAAATGTAATTTACTTTTACGTTCCCTAGCGGAAAATCTATGCGTAATTTGAAAATGAAACTATATCTAAAACACTCTTCCACATAAATGGAATCGAAAGATCAAAGAATTTTTTCAATCAGATGTTTAGAAGCAAATATGTGGATTAAAACATAATTTTGAATTCGACATCATCTGCATTTATGCCCCCTAGCGGCAAAATTGTGCATCGTAAAAAAAAGCGAAATGAAGGATCATCATTCGCATATTTCAAGCTTCCGAATGCAAAAAGAATTTCTCAAATGGGACTAATAGTTGCAGAGATACCGTGGGTACGGACGGATGGACAAACCGATAACAGAAGCACAATCTTTTTTTACAAAAGACGAGCTAAAAAAGGTGCCATTGGTTTTGAAATCTGGAACTTCTTAAGAAATGGCTGCAACATACATGCTACAAATGAAAAAAAAAGCTAACTTTGCTAAAATCAGCTTATCTTCGCAAGTTTTTCTCACAGTTTCACAGGTGAGCGTGTCTGGCAAACAGTGAACATTCTCAATATATTTTTTCACATAAGGAAATACTTCAATGGCCCTGTTGGACACTGCTGTGTTTTCTACCCACTTAATCATGCCAAATTTTAAAGGATATAAGGAACTTTCTGTGATACTACGATAATCTGCCCGTCTAGCTGGACTGTCTTTAAATAACTGATACATCTCTCGAAAGATGACATTTAATCCCCATTTTGTGGCAATGTGCCCATGCTGAAAAGCACCATGTACAACATGGAGACCACAGGTGCCTAAATCCAGTAAGTCACAACCATCTGCAGTTAATAATAATTCTTTTATGTGCCTCAAAAATTTCTTATTCACATCTGGGCCACCCATGGAAATTTGTAACAGCATCTTTAAGTTTAGATCTGCTATACCTTCTTTAAATTTGTCAACAAGATCTGCAGCAGTAGCATGACCCAAGAACACAGAATTCTAATAATGGGTTGAAACACAATTACCAGAATTACACCAATAGCTGATAATAATATCCATTTGGCCTCTTTGGGATATCTGATTCAAGGCTTTGTCAAAGCAAACTACGAATTTACTGGTACCTAATGATTTTTGTAGTGAATGATGAAAGAAAGGTGCTAATCCAAATGTTATCAAATATGCCATTTGTGTTCTTCCTAATGTGCACTTCTTCACTATTCTGCTGTCACTGAACATGTGGGTAAAGATTTCTGCAGCATCGTTAAAACTACGGAACCGACGAATGAGAAACTACAAGTTTCATTGCCCACAGTATCTCTGCTTTTAGAGTAGATTCATGCGAAACAAAATTTGTAATGGTAGGTGGTATCCCCCCCCCCAACATCCGAAATCGCGGAGGCTACAGAACTTGTGCAGGTTAAAGTGGCAAGCTCTTCCTTTTCAGCTGTGGAATTTACCAAATGTAATAAATTTACAAGGGAAGGCTGCTGATGTGACCGAGCTTTTATGTTTTTCTGATGCTTAGCACTCAGTTCATGACTTGTGATGGCCCGCTTACCCATATTGCTAAAACTGAACATTTTCTGACAAAAACGACATCTCGCAGAATATGGGTTCTTCAGAACTTCTTCAATCTAGTCTACACATTGCGGATATGCATTATGATCCGTCCAAGCTATATTAAATATGCTCTTACTGTACTTTGAGCAGCTCATGGCTGAACTCACTAGGTTGAATAATATGCAAAAATGAAAAATGCAAGTTCTCACAACAGCAAAATCAAGCCTGTGTCACCAACGTATAAGATGCTGGGAACTCTGAGTTTTCACTGATTTCGCCCTACATGAAACCACACCACAGCACCAAATAAACCTTGTGCTTCTTAAACTACAATCTGCTTAAAACATGCCGTACCAAAGACTAAAAAAATCAACAAGTACACACATTATATATCACCACACATAGCTTCCCAAAACCAAAACTTTAATGAACGTGCGTAAGCTGAATCACACAACAGCGTGGTGGCAGAGATGACATGTGACACGGAGAAGCTGGGAGGGCACCAATCAGCTGCACTGTGAACAAAGCAAGGCTGTGAGGAGAGTGGGGGGAGGGGCACCTATGATGCAGTGCGGTGGGCATGGGGCTGGAAGAGACCGCCTTCTTTGATTAGCTGAATTGATGGTTCGTGAGATAGAAGCCTCCCTGTGACGTCACTGAGTTCTGATCAAGCTCTGGGCAGTTATTCATTGCCGATCACATGAGACCAATGTGATCCTCAGAGCACACTCTACCAGGGAAAATAGTCTATATACAAACACAGTCTATAGAAATACTATCTTATTATCAAAAACAAGTAAAAATTAGGAATAAGCAGGTAATTTCAAGTATGTAAATAGTACAAAGTCCGAAATCCGGACATTTTTCTGTGGCTGAGAGCAAAGCTGACACCATCTATCGGCAAAAAAAACAAAGACACTTGGAAAATTCGGGCAGTCAGTGTTTTCTTTAAGTTTACATATATATTTATACATACAGTGAAACTTCAACAAACGGCGACCAAAAAAAATAAAAAAATACTGGCGAGTAATTTAGCTATTTATTTTTTCAGCTTCTCTGCCCTGCCACTGTTTTCGCCTAGACCCAAAAATGTTTTGTTTTGAATCTAAGTTTTATGTTTCTATTCCAATTGCATGACTTTTATTTGGAATGACAGGGGTGGGGGAACCACGCAACATGCTTTGCCTGCATTGTCCAAGAGGAAGGAGAAGAATGCGAAAGAGCAGATTAAAATTCTGAACAGACTGTTCGGAACAATCTCCCTATTTGTAGACTAGAAGGGGGAGGGGATAAATCGCTCAAAGCCAAGTGGCTGGAAGGAAGGAGAGAGCAGAAATGTGGCATCACAAACTGCATCCTTAATCACTGGAAATGCCTACAGGTTTCATAGCTTTATTATGCGACTAAATATGTACCGCAATCTTCAGCGTATTATCCGCACCAGCGTTTAATCCGCAGACCATGAAATTCACATAAATTTTTTTTCCTTCGTATAATCTGCAGACCGTGACATTTGGGGGGAAAAAATCACCGTATAATCCTCACATCACAGATGTTGATCCAGAAGCGGAATTTCCGACAGAAAAGTCAGTCGCCCAGAAGTCCGAGGAAGTCGAGAAAAAAACGATCTTACTAAATAAAGAAACTCATTGTTAAATGTTCCTTTTTTTTATATATATATATATTTTATCTCCGGACAAATAAAGAAAGCTTAGCAGTGTTTAATCTGACAAATAAGATTAGCTTTTTAGCTAAAATCTCTAAAAATATTTTAGCATTTTCAAATTTTCTTCAGCAAAAATCTTGCGTGCCGGGGGTGGGGGTGGGAGATATCTTTTAGATGGGCCAGGATTTCCACTAGACTTGGATAAAAAGGTAAAAAACATATCCTTGTGCAAATATTTTATGAAACTGACTGGAATTTTAATGAACACAATAAACTGTTAATAGGAATATGACCTCCAAATTTTGCCTGAATCGGTTAAAAACTGTTTAAATTAGCCCTCAAAATTTTATTAACCGTTTCTGTGTATACACCATTTCTGTTCACTAATGATTAAAAATTTCCATGGCTAATTCAAAAAGTTTGTAACTGATTCCGGCGAAATTTTGAGGGTCTGTTCCTATTACCAATTCATGGTGTTGATAAAAATGTCAGCCAGTTTCATGAAGATTTCACAAAGTTAGTTTTTGCACTTTTTTTTTATGCATAGTCTTGAAACAATGGTGGTGGGAGACTGTGACTTCACCATCTCCTTTCTTTCGGTGAAGGGGGAAGATCTCATTTGCAGAGATGCACGCACCTTGTTTATCGTTGCCGTGAATTGGGGCTGATGATTAAAAATTTCCATGGCTAATTTAAAAAGTTTGTAACTGTTTCCGGAGAAATTTGGAGGGTCCATTCCTATCACCAATTCATAATGTTGATCAAAATTTCAGCCAGTTTCATGAAGATTTTGCAAAGTTAGCTTTTGCATTTTTTATGCATAGTTCTGAATCAATGGTGGTGAAAGTACTGTGACTTCACCATCTCCTTTCTTTCGATGGAGGTGGGGGGAGCATGCAGCGAGTGCTGTACGTACGTTTCCATTGGCTGGTTGCCAAAAACAGAGAGATCACGAGCAGTCACTGCTGACCTTCTCAACAATACAAAATGATTCCCGCCCCTACCGTCCCTCCCCACAGCTTCAGTGATCTTTCATTATGATACCCCCCTCCTCTCCGTACAATAAATTCCAGACTGTAAAAACTTTTCCCAGGTTTTTATGAGAAATTTAACATTTTCCCTGATTTCTCCCGGTTTTTAAACCTATTATATAAAATTCCCCGTGTTTTCCCAGTTTTCCTGGTCGCGTGGCCACAATGCATACACACATGCATTTTATTTTCAATACTTAAAAGGATAAGTTACTAACAAAACAAGTACAGTAGAACCCCGTTTAAATGTTTGATTTCAGGAACTCATCAGTCCCCTGAAATACAAAGTTTATATGAAGTTCAAAATTAGTATAAATAAGGAATAAAAACCAACGTTATGGTTTTTGAGCAAGGAACTGTTAGTACTGAATGCAGTATTAGTTTGAATGGCATAATGTTATACTGGGTGAATGAATTTGTATGCTTAGGAAGTATGTTTGACAGATAAAACAAAGTAGATGATAAAATCAGTAAGTGAGTGAATTCAGCTTTGGAAGTCATAGCTGCCTTAAGAGATTTTCAGGGTTACAATTATTAACACAGCAATCAGACATCTCTGAATTGCCTGTATTTACTGCTCATCACATAATATCAGACACTTTTCAATCATCATATGTAATGCAAAAATTTGGTTAGTGTAGCCCAGGAATGGCAAACCTTTTCTGACCAGTGTACCACTTAAAAGTTTCCTTTACTAATTTCAACTGTCTAGTGTTTCATCTCTTGTTTTTTTTTCTTTTTCTTTTCTGAATTATCATTTCATCATGAAACATTTTTTGTGAATACCATAAAAATGACATTAACAGAATAGGTAAGTAGGTGAGTTTTAAGACTAAGACAATTTCAATTTGAACCTGATTTAATTTGTAAGGAGATTATTGAAAAATTATACTCCCATAATTACATTACTGTGAACCTTGTTGCAGAATGCTACTAGCTAAGGCATTTATGTTCAGTTCATAACTTGTTGTCTTCAAGGTTAAGGGCACCATCAATAGTCACAGACACTATTTCATTTAAGTCAATCCCCATTTTTACTACAAATTCAAGCTTTATTGTTTGTTTCAATCCCTCTGAACTCCAATGTCCACTGTTCTTGAAATATTCGAACACTATCTTTGTTAAGTATTTATTTTTTGGCACCAAAAATATGTTTGCCTGGTCTGGATACAAAAACACTAGCAAAGAAGCAATTCTAATACACAAGAGAAATAAGCAGCAGCTACAAACTGAAGCTCTCGACTGGCGTCACAGTGTTGCCAAGTTATAAATTTGAAGTCTCTTCATTCGTTGTTCAAGGTTACTTTCAATTCTCACAGGAATTCGCCGTCTCACTCACGTCTTCCTGTCAGACTGGTTTTTCTCTCCCTCCTGCAAAGTAAGGGAGAAGCAGGTGTGGACATCTCGTGGTAGAAGTTTGTAGGAGGGAATGATAAAAAGAAAAATAATAATTGTGCTCACGTGACGCTGGCCTTTTGGCAATTAATGCATAAGGCGATTAAATAAGGTGAGGTTCATTTACTATCCCTTTGGAGGACATTTCTTGGCTAGATTAATTTTTTTCAGAGCTCAGTTATTTGCAAGAATACACCACACACATACTGTTGAAAAAATATTATTTAAAAAAAAACTAAATTTTTATTTAATGTTAATGTTTTCATATCGGTGTGCCACCTAAATCATTTTTGTGAGCCGCCCAGTGACATGTGTGTCATAGGTTCGCTATGTAGCCCATACTAGGCATAAAACCACACCTTCTGTGATGTACAGCCTCATACCTTATGACATCATGATAGTTCTTATATTCAGTTTGATCACCATTTCCTTTGGGTTAATGATAGCATCTCTCCATTTCTGAGGGACAACTCCTAACACAACTGAAAGATTTCAGTTAAACAGTCAATGACAGTCACCACCATATTTAAACATCTTGGCTGTTAAGCCATCTACTCCTGAGGCCCTGACATTTTAAATAGATTTTAGAGTTTTACAAACCTACTTTTTTGAGATCTCTGCTGTTCTTGCTTCTCTCTCTCTGTAGCATCATCATCTGCTACTGCAACCAGTGGACGACTGGCCACGGTGTCAGCTTGCCCAATAGCAAGTGGGCCCCTGATGAAGTGGACCTCCTTAAACATTAGACAATATGTGCAAATCATTGCTGTAACTTCTAGCGAATGTGAAAGACGTACTGAGACGAATTTCAGATCTTCTGTTTCAACCACAGCAATAACCTCATTATTATTCTTAATAATTGTTGGGCCTCCTTTAACCCAGTTTGATCTTACAAAATACTCTTCTCTACATGGCTTTAGTGACTACAGGCATATTAGTCAGAGCTTGGCTTTACACGAATCGACAACAACACGTCAGAAATGTTCAGCAATTTATCAGTGTGATTAACGATGGTGCCTTAGATAATTTTTTTGCATCTTCACTAATTAAAAAGAAAGAAGAAGGATTATAGACATCATAAAGATGTTAGGCAAACAAGCACTTCCTTTTCGAGGTCACAGAATTGAATCGGCCTACACTCTGAATAATGAAGTTATGAATCATGGCACTTTTTTAGCTACAGTGCTGTTGATGGCAAAATATGACCCCATTATGGCAGCTCACGTTTCTGCAGTACAAAACAAGTCTACACAAAGAATCAAATGATTAGAACAACAAGGAAGGCTTCAAAAAAGGCTGTGGTGTACTTTTACATACCTGAGTAAAACAACTATTAACATGTTAATCCAAATTATGAAGAATATGATACAAGAAAGAATTAGTCATGAAATTTCTCATGCAAAATATTATTCTATTCAAGTTGATTTAACACAAGATAATTCATCCATCAATCAGTTTAGCATTATTATTTGGTATGTGCTTAAAGGTATTATCTGTGAGCAACTACTTTCAGTTGTGCCAAGTGATGATGGTACAGGACAGGGATCTTTTGATCTATTGACTGAAACATTACAGCATCTTAAAATTGATCCCAAAAAATGTTTATGTGATAGTACAGATGGAGATGCAAGCTACCATGGCCAGTATAACGGTTTACAAAGTAAATTACTGATGTGGCTGATTAACATGTTCATATACAGTGCTATGCCCATGTCTTGAATTTGGTGATAACTGAAGCAACAAAATGTTGTGTGCCTGCAGTTTCTTTCTCAAAATTTCTCCAGAATTTAACAACTTTTGTGAAAAAATCATACAAGAGAATGGCTCTAACAACAGAAGTTGTAGGAAAACATCTAAGACAAGAAAAACTGAAATGATTAAAACTAATTGGTGAGACAAGATGGTCAGGAAAATCCAATGCAGCAGCAACTATATTTGGACGTTTTGATGATGCCGCTGTCAGTACTTTTGTAAATCCATTGACATGCTTATCAATGATACAAGATTCAGACAAGTTTGATGCAAAAACAAAACAAAAAGCAAATGTTTTACTTCAAAGTCTTCTAAAGTTTGAAACAATATTGACAACATTTACTTGTATATATTTGAAACTACAGCCCCATTATCAAGTTATTTACAGACAAGTGGTTTAGATATGTTTACTGCACAGAGTTTAATAGATTCAGCTAACAAAGTTGAAGGAACAGACAAGAACATTTGATAATGTTCAAAGCAAGGCATTGGAATTTGTAAATAAATGTAATGACAAGATTTCACAGTTGAATATGAATGAAAATCAAACATTGGAAATTGACTCTTTGGAAACAGCATTGCCAGTTAAGAGGCAGAAGAAGAAAAGCATGGCAGAAGAGTGTTTAGATGATGAAAGGAATTCCTCAGATTCTGTAGCTGATTTTTGAGTAAATGTGTTTAACCTAATAATGGACCACATTGTCCAGTCACTAGATTCACGCTTTGTACAACACAAAAAGTTGTACAAAGATTTATCCTGATTGGATGCAGCAAAGTTTAAAACTATTGCAGAGAAGGGCTTTGAAGATGAAGCATTGGAAGGTATTATTAAGCTGTGTCCACAAATCAACAAAGATCAAGTAATGTTGGAATTATTTTCTTTTGCTTCAAACTTTGATGTATTAAAGCTATTGCTTAATGACGGTGAGAATATGGATTCTAGTTGCTACAAACGTAAAATCTGTAGCACTTGCACATTGTGTGTACTAAAAATTCTGGCATCCAACAGACTTCATGACAAGGCATATGATAACCTTTATGAACTTTATAAAGCCATCTGCACACTATCAGTTACTCAAGTCCAATGTGAGAGGACATTTTTAAACCTAAAGATCTTATATAAAGACAAGGCTAAGAAATTCATTGTCTCAGGAGAACTTGGAATCATACATGTTCCTATACATTGAAAAGGAATTGTTAGATGAATTGGATGCAGAAGCAATTATTGACAGATTCACACAATTATCTAGTGAATTCAAATGATTGCTCTTAATATAGTGGACTGCATGAAATATGCTTTTGAACTACCTGTTAATGCGTAAAATGTTGAGTACAAGTGTGCTTTAAAAAAATTCATTTACTTAAAATTAAAAAAATAATTTAAAAATTCAATTATAACAATCTGTATTTACATTTTAGTATCTAATGTATACTGCGCCAGTAATATGTACAAAATTAATATATAGCTTGTGCCGTTAAAACCCACCAGATGGAGACATCTTAGTAGCTGAGCCCATCCTACAGATTTGTGATGTCTGAAGCTGACAGATATACACACAGCGTCATTGATTGTTGGCCACCATAGCGTAAGGCGAACGCACTTGGCTAGATATCAAGAGATCTGGGGTACAATCCCAGCGGTGACCGGATAACAATTTTTCGGTTGCTATGTGTTGATTAACGTGGATAGAGCGATGTCTTTGTTTATTCGCTGATGCCACGTACTTAGAAGATTTTCACTATTGTATAATATGATGTTTTAATTCACGAATGAAGTAAATTTTAAGACATAAAGATTGATAACATTAAGTTTATATACGTATTTATAAGCAAGACAATATTTTAATAGGGTCACAACTATCAACTGCCTAAATTGTCTTTTTCATTGCATTCCCTCCCCCTTTTTTTAGTCTAATGACTTCTATGACCACTGGATATAATCTAGAAGAGAAACACATAATACATTTAGGATTTCACTTGTTCAGGGGAAATAAGAAACAAAATAAACGAAAACTTATCCCAAAATTGAAACCAAACTCATAGTATGAGAATTGAGTGTCTTCACTCCTGGTTCACTCAGCAATCACTTTAAAAACACAAACTTTTACAAACTGACAGATCATATGTTAACCTAAAGAACTTGAACAAAATTTTATGACAATGAACAGAACTAAGTAATCACAAGCTTACTTGGCATGGAACACCAGCTCCCCACTCCTCCATAATTACATTTTTTGCTCCTTCCAATGCTTTAATTACATTTGTTTTATCATAGCACTCAAGTCTCAGCATACCACCTTTGACACTATCAAAGTCTCGTGTGAACTGGACAATTAGTTCCCATAGTGATGAATATGCCATCTGCAAGTAAATGAACAATAATAGAGAATGCAATTCTTGAAGTTTTACATGATGCAGAACAATAATTACACAGACTGAAAAGATTACCGTATATACTTGCTTATAAGTCGACTTCGCGTATAAGTTGACCCCCACTTTCAGAGGAAAAAATCGTAAGAAATCGGAAACTCGAGTATCAGTCGATCCCGGAATGAGAAAAAAAAATTTCAATGAATTTATTCAAAAACATTTGAAAACGAAAAAAATTATATATATAATACTAAATTTAATTTGCATACCCAAAATCTTCATCGGAACCCTTCAAAATCCGATTCCGAGTCAGACTCGTCAAACAGTTCAAAAAAGTCTTTCTCCGTCATCGGCGCGTCATCATAAACATCAGTATTCCCATCTATGCCTGTGTCATCAGAATCATTGTCATCATCACTCATAAAAATCTCATCATCCTCTGTGCCATCAAGTTTATTACTAATGCAACATTTCTTGAATGATTTCACGACCATTTCCACAGGTATCGCATCCCAAGCATCCTTGACCCATCGCGCAATCAAAACGATATCTGGCTTCTTTAGATTTCCGCCCTTGGTTTCAGCCGGCAAATCGGAACTTATCCAATCTGCCCAATACCTCCGCACATTGTCCTTGAAGGGCTTATTAAGGCAGACATCTAGTGGTTGAAGAACAGATGTCAACTCACCTGGGATGACAGCAAGAGTTGTTTTTGAATTTTCTGCAGTTTTTTTCACTTCTGCACAACGGTGTGCAACAAACATATCCCACACCAAAAGAGAAGGTTTCCTCAAAAGTGCACCTAGCCTTTTTGTTCCACACATTCTTTAACCAGTCAATTGTTCCGGATTCGTTCATCCATCCTTTTTCATGGGCACGAACGAGCACACCAGACGGAAGACAACGCTTTCCGGCAGAGTTTTGCGTTTGAAAATAATTACCGGAAGTAGCTTACTGCCGTCGGCCAAACAGGAAAGAACAACCGTGAAACTGGATTTTTCGTAGCCAGTCGTTTTGATTAAGATATTTTTTTCGCCCTTTTGGTTCACCGTCTTATTTCCAGGAAGGTCGAAACACATGGCGGTTTCATCCATGTTCCCTATTTGGGAAAGTTCAAAAGCAGTCTCTTTTCTCTTTTGAATTACATACTTTTGAAATTCCATTATCTTTGCTTCGAGGTCACAAGGTAACTTTTGTGCAATTTTGGTGCGCTGGCGTAAACACAACCCATAGCGGTTCATGAACCTTGTGCACCAACCTGGTGAGGCACGAAAAATGTTATTTGCGGCTGCAAACTTTTCATCTTTTGCGAGCTTCATTGCTCGCAAACGTATACCAGTTCGCGTTACAATGTAACCATTTTGTCTGCAGTCCACAATCCAATCATTCAAGACACTTTCCAGCTCTGGGAAAGATGTCGTTCCACGGTGCAGCACCTTTTGGGATTTTCACCAAGTCCGTTTTTTTACGCCAATCTCGAATCAGTTTTTCGTTAATGCCAAATTGACGTGAAGCAGCACAGTTGTTAGTATTTTCTGCAAAAGAAACCACTTTCAACTTGAATCCTGCATTATAGGACATCCGTTTCTTTACACAATCCGTGTCACCCATAATAGGAGAAGCGAGACACGTGCGATTAAGAACAAGAAAAACACGTGCAATTAAGAACAAGCAACACCTAACACTAGCTGTCACATGGCTCCGTTACGTCGAAGGTCAGCGCAATCAACTGGTAGTCGGAAGGACGGAGCTTTCTATGCGCGGCTGTGACTGCGCTGTGGATACGCAAAGCCAGGAGAGAGGAGACTTTTCAAAGCGCGGAGAAATTCGGAGGGTCGCGATTTCATAATTCTACCACATCGGTGTTTTTTCTTTCTTTTTTTTTTCTTTCGGAGGGTTGCGATTTTGTAATTAATACCGCATCAGCATTTTTATTTCTTTTGGGATGGATTGTCTTTTGCCTCACGGGAAGAACTTTTGGACTTACGATTTTTTTAGACCCCGCGTATAAGTCGACCCCATTATTTTGAAGCTCTCAATTTGTCCCAAATTTCTCGACTTATACACGAGTATATACGGTACATAAAATATGTCTACCACAACTCGTTCTCTACGACAGTAGTTTCGTAGTTTTACAGACATAGAAGAAAAATCTGTTTTTGTTATATATTTAACTGTGGCAAAACCTGGGAACTCTGTAGTAGGCCTGTGTATTGTTCATATTTTGCAGTAAGGAAAATTTCAAATACATGTATATTGTCAGGTATGAGCATTTTTGCTTTTGAGTTATGCGCATTGTAAGAGATTTTTTCCAAAATTTGGAAAGGCAATGTTGTGCAACACTTAGTAAGTTTCAATTGTATACAAACAAAGGTTCAAAACAACAAATGGAAGAAAACAAATTAAGGGCTTTTGCCTGTGTACTGAGCAATGAATTTTTAAACGTAATGCAAAGCCATTGACATGTAGGGCCAAAGCTCAGTAAGGAGAATGCAATGGCATTTTAGACTGGAAGTTATAAGTGCACACTGGAATTTTAGCTAAGTGGCCAGTAAGTCCAAAAAAGTTAGTGGCCAAAAAAAAAAAAAAAAAAAAAAACTGGCTTGAAAAAGCTAACAAATTTTAGTGGCCAAAAAGAAGTCTCCAGCATAAAAAAAGGGGGAGGGATAAATAGGAACTTTAATGCAACAGCTATTATTTACATGGATGGCTTTATCTGAACATAAAAGAAGCCACTCACTGCACGAAATACAAACCATTTTGTAAATCTTCCCCCCCTCTGGGTTTACTCATTCTTAAAACATCGATAGTATCGGTGGAAATTCACCATGTACCAGTGAAAACTCGATGTTTCAGTGTTTTTGCTAATAATCCGATGAAAACGTACTTTTTAATCTGCAGAAGTAAATGGTCACATCAGTGGGTAAAATCGCTGCTCAGTATAACGGTGATTACTCACCAATTCAAATCAAGTAACCAATAATATATGTTAAAATGTTCTATGTATCGGTGGAAAGATCGATGTTTTTTTGGTTTTTTTTTATGTATTGGTTCCTGTAGCATCGAGGAAAAGAACTAGATTTCATCGATGAAACATCAACCAAAACAGCCAAATCACGACATAAAAATATGATATTCCCTTCCTCTTCACGAGAATGCAACAAAACGAAATTTGTTTACTTTACACAGAAAATATTCTTTACCAGTTTCAAACATCGATAATGAAACCTCAATGTTTTTTCGATGTATCGGCTCCTGAAACACTGAGGTTTAAGCCCTATTAGCGGTACATGTAATGTGTGTGTGTCCATGCCAGAATGATTTTCTTTTTTTATTGGAGGTTGAACGACCATCATGAGCAATTTCTTTTATTGGAGGTTTAATGACCATCAACACTCAATGAGTTATAAGCAGTCGCCCATCCCTAATTTAGGGCCACTGGTTCCAAGAAAGGGAGACAGCCAGTGCCGTAAGACAAACACAACATCCATGCCTCACCCAGGATTCGAACCCGGACCCTTTTTGGACGAATGATCAAAAGCCATCACTTAGGCCACTGGGCCACCGTGGCGGCTATGCCAGAAATGCTAAACCATTTTCTTAGAAATTGCAAGCTTCAAGAAAAAACGCTGTACTTTCCATAAATTTTAATATTTTTGGCCGAAATTTTTCCCTGAACTTTATAAGATTTCTTTAACATTTCTATAAATGTAATATATATATATTAATATTATAAAATCTTCACTAAAGTTCTTTCACACCCGCTTGTAGGTGACACTGGACATGGCTCAACCAAGAGAACAAGCTGGATTCAGGAGTGGCTACAGCACTATAGATCATATCCATGTACTGAGAGAACTAACTGAAAGAGCGAGGGAATATGAGCTTCCATTATTCATGGCTTTTATCGATTATGAAAAGGCCTTTGATTCAGTGAAACCATCAGCAGTTACAATGGCTTTGAAATCCTGCGTTATTGAAGATGCATACATAAATATTATTCATAACATCTATGAAAATGCAAGTGCAAAGATTCTGCTATTTAAGAATACAGCACCCATAAAAATTGGAAAGGGAGTGAGATAAGGTGACACTATATCTCCCAAACTCTTTAATGCCACATTGAAAAATGTCTTTCAATCACTGAACTGGGGGGGGGGAAAGGTATAAAGATTAATGGAGATTATCTAACTCACCTTCGTTTTGCTCCTGACATAGTCATTTTTGCAACTACCCCATCAGAGCTGCAGGGCATGATCCAGGAACTTGCTGACAAGAGTAAAGAAGTGGGATTGAAAATGAACTTCCAGAAGACAAAAGTGATGTACAATGCTTTTACAAGAAATGAAGATTTATTGAGTGATGGGTAAATGCTGGAGATAACAGACACGTACGTTTATCTTGGACAGCAGATATCAAGTGAGGGTCACATTGATGAAGAAATTAATCAGCATATAAAACTTGCCTGGAGAGCTTTTGGAAGAAACCGTATAATTTTCAAGAGCAATATGCCATTATGTCTTAAAAGAAAAGTGTTTGATCAATGCATCCTTCCAGTGCTTACATATTGTGCAGAGACATGGACCTTAACTAAAAGAGACATACAAAGACTGCAGACAACTCAAAGAAGCATGGGGAGGTGCATGCTTGGTGTAACCAGGAGAGATAAGAAGAGGAACTCATGGATCAGAAAAATGACAAAAGTGGAAGGCATCATGATCAGAGTAAAATCCCTGAAATGGCAATGGGCTGGACATATTGCCAGAAGGACAGACCATTGATGGACAGCTGAAATTTTAGGCTGGAATCCAAGGGACAGGAAAAGACCCAGAAGAAGACCACATGTGAGATGGGTGGATGAAATTCGAAAGTATGCGGGAGTAACATGGAGGAGATTGACACAAGACAGACCGTTGTAGAAGAAACTTCGGGGAGACCTTCGTCCAGCAGTGGATTGATAATGGTTGACAATGATGATGATGATATTAATATATTACATTTCAGATAACTTAATTTTGTTTAAAAAATAACTTTATGTGAAATAATTTTTTTGAAATAGAAATTGCAAATTCAAAACGAATTTTCAGAGACTGTTCTTTCTTCTGAAAAAAAAATGAGGAAATATAATAACTACCTTAATTTTGAATATAAGCTTACAGATTGATGTTATTCTAAAGGGGTTCAAATTCATCACCTATCACTTGGCAAACTTTCACTTTTTCCACAACTAGCCATTTCAAGATTTCTTTACAGGCTGATGTTATTCTAAGGTGATTCAAAACACACGTCTGCAAATACTGAGGAACAAGCTGTCAATAAAGTTTGTCATCAGCTAATACACGAAGGTGGAAAAAATGTAGGGGATTCGTGATTCGCTGAGTTTTGAGATTGTGTCAGTTTGTTTGGGGAAAAAAGAAATGAATAATGTGAATAGTTTCTAATAAAAAAACATATTTCATTCTCCTGTGCAGCAAAGTCCTTAAGAAAAATAAACACACCGATGTTACTGGACCACGAGTTGCGTGTTATTGCACTTTGAAGAGGGCTCTAAAAAGTGATTTCCGACAGTGTAATGTGAAGCTTTATATTCTTTGGTTCTATGATTCACCCACAATCCCTTGTGAACAGCAGTGCCTCAAATGTTGTTGGAAAAGTTTTGGCTAAAATTAGCCTTCCCTCATTACGCAACGAAAGTGCGTGGGAAGCCGCGAACACGAATTTATGAGGCGATTCTTATTATACAAATATTCTCACAATTTTTTCAATAATATTGCTGTTTGACAGTATGACTCATGGAGATTTCATTTCAAAACAATATGATTAATAAATTATATGATAATTCACGGCGATATCCGCTGTCTGATTTGGTAACTATTCGGGTCAAAATTGTGGGCTGATCATTCAGCCCAGCACGCCTTTAGCACAACATGCGCAGGCAGAATCGACCGCGTCGCACTAAAAGGGTTCTGCAACATCGAGGTTTGAACGTCAATTATCAGTGGTAAAACTTCAATGTTCAAAAACATCGACATTTTTTTGCCACCCCTAGTAAGGAGTAGTTTCACTTCTTTTTACCCTTACTTCTGAATTATTATACTTTTGTAATTTGGCACTAAAAGTAACAAATGGGCAAACTGGCGACCACTAAAGTAAATTTAATAGCCAAATTTGCCAGTTAATCACCATCTGGCGGGTGCTAATTTGCACCTATACTGGCAGTGATACCTGATTTGCTGGCACACAATCAATTTATTATACTAGGTTTAAAGGACAAAATGTGTTATTCATAGTGACATTAAAAATAATAAAAGCATTGTGAAGTGCTTGGGTACCAGGCCCCTATTTTTGGTTTGGTTCATTTTGTCCTTATAAGTAGACTGGATGAAAATTCTAGGTGAGATTGCAAACATTTTGAATTTTGGGAAACAATTCTATTTACAGAAGTACGTATTTACATTTTGGCACTCACAAAATGACCACCTGCCAAACATAAAAAAGCTCATTCTCCTCCTCATAGCAACTTCGAATGTTTTCCTCGTTTCTCCCCTCGCGAACCTCCCAAATGTTTGGGGGTCGCATTGTTGACACCTTGTAATGAATGCCCCTTTGGTTCCACCTCCAAGCATGTAAGAAGGCCTACAGAACATTACCATGTATTTGTCAAACAACGGCTCTCTTAACAGTTAGAGCAACATGGCGCCTTATTCATTTAATCCCAAATGCGATTATAGCATATGGTGAACATTACGTGGCAACTGACATTAAAGCACAACTGCTATCAGGAGCAGTAACAACACTGTTCTTCCCGTTTATTCTTGTACATGTATGCAGGTTGAAGCAGTTAGGTCCACATAATGAAATAAAATATATACAGAATGAACGCTAACAGCAAAAAAACTCACCTTACTCACGGCAAATTAGGCCTATTATATGTGAAGGTATATTCCGCCATAGTAGTTCAGTGCTTGCACAATAGAACGAACGACAATATGCCTAAACTGAATCTAAACTAATCAACATGCCTGAACAGAAGATTCACAAATTGAAAAATAAAATATTTCAAGTTAAAATTCTGTGCCTATGAAAAGATATTTGCTTGGAATGACAATTAAAACATGAAAATTAAAACCTAAATGAATAAAAAAAAAGAATAAAAGAAGGACCAAACTCATTTCACCACACACTTCCAAACATGTTTCAGCAAGACCCTTAAAAAAAACATGAAAATTAAAACCTAAATGAATAAAAAAAAAAAAGGATAAAAGAAGGACCAAACTCATTTCACCACACACTTCCAAACATGTTTCAGCAAGACCCTTGCCTTCCTCAGTAGATTCACACAAGTGTACGTGGGCACCAAGTCCTCATTGATGATCTTCCTATGACTGATGCATAATCTTGTGTCATACTGCCCTCAACCTCATCGTCGCAGATAATCATTTTTTTCTTCTGAAATTGACTTTTTCATATTTGATCCAATATCGCCAAGCATGAGGTAGTTCGAGTGGCGAATTAGTGTTGCAGCATTTATTTTTTAATTTCTCAATAACCAAGGCCTCTGATGTAATAATGTGTCTATGAGTCCTATGAGATGTCAAAAGTTTAATATTTTCTCAATCAGGCTGTGATTGATTTTCTATGCAATATTGTATTAAAGCTGTTTTGGCTTTTTTCTTTAGCCAATCATGAAAATGCTCTTTCAATCTAGTAATCAGACGTCTTTTTGTACTTCCTATATAAATTGAATCTTGTTGATTATCGTCAGTCTTAGTTGGAATAGCATATACTCCCAATCGATCTAAAATGGATTTTTTGTTATTATCTGATGTTAGTACTGAGCAATTATCGATAATAGTTTCAGCAAGATTTATTTCATTCGAAATGCATTCTTTCTTTAGTATGTTACTCAATGGTGCTAAGCATGGGAAGGAGACAAGATTTATATATATTCTTTTGTTTTGTCTGGTTTAGATTATTCTTAATATTGTTATATATTGAATTAATCAAGCGTTTATTGTATCCAAAATGTTCTGCAGTAATTTTAATCCATTGTATTTCCGTAAGTTCAAACTCTGCTGTGGAGGAATGCATTATTGCTCTGTTAATGTAATATAATAGAAAGCAGTTGTCTTATATCTCCGTGGGTGTGCAGAATCCAAAGGGATTAATGCAGGTACAAAGCTTGGTTTTCGATAAACAGTGTAATCTATGGAATCTTGCTTTCTGAATAAATTTAGGTCTAAATAATAGAGACTATTGTCTAATTCTTCCTCGAGAGTTGCCTTAATGGTTGGGTAAGTATTATTAAAAGCCTGTATAAATACATCGAGTTTGTCCTTTGAATGTTGCAATAAGATCAAGATGCCATCAACAAAACGCAAATATAAATTTGGCAAATCAAGGCCTGGGCTCTGCAATAAAGTCTGCTCAATATTCTGTATGACAACTTCTGCAAGAAGGCAGGAGAGTGGTGAACCCATAGGCGCACCAAATATTTGTTTATAAATAATACCATCATTTGAGAAATAATTACTGTTGGTTATAAATTTCAATGCATGTATAATACTCGTACGTTCTTTTTCATCAATGTTTTCAAGCATTAATTTTGTATTAATTAATTCAATTGCTTCTGTAACTGGAGTGTTCAGATATAATGCTACTATGTCCATACTGTACATTATGAAATTATAATCTTGTACAGACTGAATTTTACAAATTAGTTCTTTTGAATTTGAAATATTAAACTTGTGGTTGTTATACAGAGGTTTTAAGTAGTTGTATATTGCTTTCTCAAGGTTAATTGTGGGAGCAATTTGTTTGTTCATAATCATCCAATACGCCTCATTGTGAATAAACAAATTCTCATCAAACATCCTACAACTGCTAATAATGAACAGATGACTACCTTTTGATCACATGTTGATGAAAAAGGACGATTCATTATGAAAAAAAAAAAAATGTTTCCGACCACAATGAAAAAATACCTAAGAGCAAATGAACAATACACTGAAACAATACATGCTACATAAAAATGTCTTCACAGGTCAAAAGATGAATGAACGGCTAACAGCTTAATTTATTTTCAGCTGTATGTTTTCCATGTTTATCCGTCAGGGGAAAATGGCATGGAATTTCGGTATACATCTCACACATTGCAAAACCTCCACTGCTAGTGATACCTGCAGCTACACATTATGGCATGGAGTCATAGACATACACTGAAAGGCCAAATTATTATGATCACAGACCATTTTATGTAAAGTAGATATCCTGCAGATGCAAGATGGCTGAATCAGTATAAAAAGGGAATGCTGAAGGCATGCAGAGGCTAATGAAGTGCACTCTGCAAGAAATAATGGGTAAAAGATGCAATCTGACAGACTTTGAACGTCGAATGACCATGGGTGCTCGAAGCATTAGTGTGAGCATTAGCAAAGCAGTTGCACTTGTGAAATGTTCAACGGCAGCAGAAGTTAAAGTTTACAGAGTGACCACCAGTCAAGAAAATGGGTCTGAGTGCAAGGCGTGTGGTCATCAATGGCTACTGGATGCTTAAGGGTCCTCCATACCTTGTGAAAAATAGCTCAAAACACGCATTTGCAGAACCAAATTACATATATAAAAAAACAATTTAGAAATCCCGTTTTTTTTTTCACATGTAGAATAAACATAAAACCATCTTTCTGTCTTTCTATATTAGTGTCACTTTGCTGAGTAATATTTTAATTATTATCCCAAAAGTGTGAAATAATGGGCAGATTGGCAGTTATTTTTAAAAAGTTCTAATCATTATATCTACTAGGTTGAAAAGCAGAAAAGTAGTTTGATATTTTCTCTAGAAATATAAAAATTTGGGAATACATACGAGTGATATGATATATTGATTTTTCCATCTGCATGATGCTATATATTTGTTTCAATTTCTCATTTGGCGGAAGACACAGCATTTCCTTCCCCCTCGGCAAGCAGGGATCAGATCACACAGCTCCCACTGAAGGGGTAATGATTTACGACTTGGGGTCGGCTGGCAAGTGGGCAAGGAGAGCCATCCTCCAGGAGGAAAGAAACTTGACAGCTTGGTTAGGGGGTGTCCACCAGAGGAGCTGATTCCAGCTGACCGTGCCGAAATCCTATCTTGCACGGGGTATGGAGGACTCTTAAGCTGAGCAGAGAGTAGGCAGACTTCTTCAGTTCAACAGACAGGCAAAACTTCATAAGATTACAGATAATCTGAATTAGGGACCAAGTCTGATGGCCTCTCAACATACAGTTTGGCGCACATTACATCATATGGGCTACAGAAGCAGATGGCCTCTCTAAAAGCGATTGCTATCTGCAGCGAACAAGCAGAAACACCTCCAGTTTGCTCAGGAACAGAAGAATTGGACAGAAAATGAGTGGAAAAGGGTCGTGTGGTCTGACAAATTACATTTTCAACTACACCATGCAGATGGAAGGGTAAGGATATGGAGACAGCAGCACAAAAGCATGGACCCATTTTACATCGTCACTACTCTTCAAGCTGGCGAAGGCAATGTTATGGTCTGGGGCATGTTTTTGTGGGTGTGTTTGGGTCCTTTGATTTGTGTGGAGCAAACACCTGACAGTCCAAAGGCATTTAAATATTACTGCTGACCAAGTCCACCCAGTTATGTTGATGGTTGGCTGACATTGTACACAAATGGTTTGAGGAGCATCACTGAGACTTTTCCCTGCTACATTTGCTTCCTCAATCCAATGGAGCATTTTGGCTTTAAGTTGAAAGGGGCATCTGACAACTGGATCTGCTACCATCAAATCTTCAAGAGCTGGAGGGTGCATTTATCACATTTGGGCTAATATATCCCAAGTCACCAACATTTAATAGAGTCAGGGGTGTAGAAGGGCCTTAGTGCGGCTTAGCGGCGCTAAGGTACTATTTTTCTAGGCTTAGCGTTGAAATCATTTAGATGATCATATATTCAAAAATAGTGAATATTGTGTTTATATATTATACAATCATAACCGAAATATTCGTATCTCAAGGATGACATTAAACCGTCAAATCACACAACAGGATATCTCATGGATCATAAGGGTAAATAGAATGTTTGTTTGTTTTTGGGTTCAACTTCCACCGTAAGCTGCTATAAGGGCTATATGCCGATGGCCGTCCCTGATTTAGGGCGCGGGAGGCACACCACCCACCCTTCTTGCGGAGCTCAGACCACTAACCAGAGATCTACACCTTTGACCACTCAGCCACCGGGACGGCGTAAACAGAATATAAAGTCCATTGTCTAGACCAGGGGTTGACAAGTAATTTTAGGTGGGGTCCTGATACTTTTAAATTTTTTTATCGAGGTCCAGAAAAAAAACCTCATATTCCTTACTAATTTTTTATTTTAATTTTCACTCACAAAATAATATGAAATACAATAGATAGGCATATTTGTATTCAAAAATCAATGGGAGAAATTACATTTGTGGTCTTGAGCCAGTTTTTTAAAGTTAGGTTCACCCGGGGAGCAGCTTATGTGAAGAGTATCTTCAAGGTGGGCGGCCGTTAATCTTGAGCGATATTGGTTCTTCAAAAAATTCATTTTTGAAAATTAAGTTTCACAAACATATGTGGAGCCAAACATAGTAGCCAGGTAAATGGCTAATTTTTTGCAATTTCCATATTTTCTGGGACATGTTTACTCCAAAATTCTTTGGCGGATGCAGTTTTATACATTTGCAAGGAAATGTCTTCCTGCAAGTCTATTATCTCCATTTGGAGTAAAGGCTTTGAAAGGCGGAACAACTTCGTAGCCACATCAGTCCATTCTGCCGCTGGATAAACTTCAAAAGGCGATTTTAAGAATCGCAACAACTTCTCTATCTCTGTGAAGTCTTGGAATCTTGCTGCAAATTCCTTCCTAAGATCTGGCACAAAATTTGAAAATACTGCAATGTCTATTTCAGAATTATTTTTATATTCAAGAATTGTTGGAAAGTGAATAAATTCTTGACTTGCAATGTCTTTTTCAAAGATATCCAGCTTGCGACGGAAAGAAGACACACTTTGTATCAGATCACATATTAATTTCCCATTTCCCTGTAGCTCGGTATTGAGTGCATTTAAATGTTTCAGAATGTCTTTCAGGAAAGCCACAGCTAGCATATTGCGTTCGTTTGCTAGGAACTCTAAATGCTTCCTTGCTTCTTGTGTATCCAAGTTGTCTAAGAAGGAGGTTACTTCTTTTATTTGCCAAAAACGTTCAATCACTTGACCTTTACTTAGCCAACGGACATTGTTGTATTGCAGTAAGTCAGAATGCGCCGAATCACACTTAGATAGAAACTCTTTGAACTGTCTGTGCTGAAGAGCAGAACGAGACCTCATAAAATTAATCAACTCGATCAAGCTGTCCATTACTTCTTTCAGAGTGGCACTAAGTTTTCCACAATGGGCTGCCTAGTGAATTATGCACTGATAAGATAGTAGCCCAGCATTCTTATTCTTGATTCTCTTTACTAGTCCCTTTTCTTTGCCAATCATCGCTGGGGCCCCATCAGTTGAAAGAGACACCATTTTATCATAACTAATGTTTGATTTTGTCATGAAGTCATCAAAAGTCTTGAATAAATCTTTTCCGCGAGTCTTGCCTTTAAACGGTAATATTGCTAGCAATTCTTCCCTAAATGTTTTATTTTCAATATCCAAAAATCGCACGAAAATAGACATTTGTTCTTCATCAACAATGTCACGTGATTCATCAAGTGCTATGGCGTAGCAAGGCGCCTTCTGCAGAAGTTCGAGCAAACTACTTTTATTGTCAGCAGCCAAAATTTCGGTTCTTCTTGCATTGCTTCTTGCCGACAGTGGAATACTTTGAAATGCGGCAACAACACCTTTTTTCTCTTCAAAAAGTGCCGCAGCCACTTCCAACATACATTTTTTTACTATCTCAGAGTCTGAAAATGGCTTCTGGTGTTTATTAAGCGTCCAACACACACGCAACGCTGCTTCTGCAGATTTTTCTTGCTCGCTCATAAAGCGAACTAGTAAGGCCGTGCTTTTTTTGTAAGAAGCTAGATATGCCTTGAGTTTTTCTTGACGAGCTTCACTACCCAGAGGAAAATTTTTATGGAACTGCTGATGAGTTGTTTCGTAGTGTCGCTTTAAATTGGCACTTTTAACAAGAGCGACAGTTTTGTTGCACATGAGGCAAACTGTAACAGCTCCAGGCCTATCAGGCAGCGTAAAACAATATTGTTTAGTCCACTCAGTCAAAAACTTCCTATTTTCACTATCAACTTAACGCTTTTTAGGATCCATATCGATGCAAAAAAAACGTTATAAGCCTTGACAATAACAAAACAAATGAATAAAAGCTCCGTACGAGATCGCAACAACTACTGACGAAGTGACGATAACATTTGTCTATTTTATTTAGATTCGTTCTTTATAAAAATACTGCCGCCCGGCACAAAGCGCGTGCCGACGCACCGCTAGCACCGCTAAGGAGTTGCATCCGTGTCAAAGTGTATGGTATGCCGACGCACCGCAAAGGAGCCGCTTCCATGTCAATGGTCGCCGCCGCTGAGTACACCCGCACGAAAGATAAAATTGTCATTTCACATCAAAGTTTCCTAAAGTGGCGTTAAGTTTTCGTTCGAGTTACGAGCACAAAAATTGTGCTAATATGAATATGCCTGCTCCGATTAAAAGAGGCTTCAGAGCAGGGCAAGATTTCATCTTTTTTGCTCACTAGCAAATTTTGCTAGTGACCAAATAGTTTGCTAGCAAAACATTTGCATGACTAGCAAGTAAAACTAAATCACATCGTAACTTATTTTCTAATAAAGTTACACAGAAATTTAAATATGTGTATAAATATTTTGACTTACCTTTTTGAATAATGAATAGAATCTTAGATACGTTTAGTGACTATCTTTATTATTAATTTCTAACAAATTCTCATACCACATGAATATATTTCACTGACATTCTAATTCAGATTTCTTTCCATATGGTTTACGCTCAGGGTGTCTGACTTTGTCATCATACCACTTTATAACTGCTGACCGTGGATTAAAAATCTCTTCTTGTGGCCCTTCTATTTCAATTGTCATCAGAGCATTTAAAGTTTCAACAGACAAATTGTTCCTCCAATCCCCTTGTATTCTTTTTAAAAAACTGAATCCCACCTCACAACATGCAGTACTAAGTGGAAGTATCGCACAAATTTCTGCTAAACTTCTACACACTTCATACACACTTCATATCTGCCAACTACCACACAATGCCGTAGTTTCTACGGCATTAGTTGTCTGACTACGGAACTCACTATTAAAACTACGGATTCTACAAATTTTCATTTTGTTTCAAATTTTTCTTTTGCTATTATTTTTATGATATACATGAGATTCTTACAGGGATTCGCGGAATCCCTCTTTTTTTTTTTTTTTTTTTGTCATCAGTTAGATCATTCTGAAGATCGATATTTGGGAGAGGGAGAGGTCGTTTTCTTTCTGGAGATGAAATTTCGTGCTTCAAAACTTTCGAACACAGTAGTGAAACGGAGTAAGAAAATTTTGCCGTAATCGCAAATTTTTCTCCCAATGTTGTCTTTGTGTCCGCTTTTCTTGTTAAATATCATTTTATTGCATAAATGTTTGCATTTTAGCTTGAAACTGTGGAGAACAATTTGCAAAAACGAAAGTTGGCTGCTGCAAAATTTTTCTGTAATCTTCAGGCATGAGATTCTCCCGCGAATTCAAGGAATTCCGGCTTTTTCGTTATTATTGGAATTCCGTCTTTACGAAACTAGAAAACGAAAGGTCGACGGAATTCGGATTTTTTCTGTAATCATAATTTTTTTTTTTCTCACGATGTTGCCTCTGTCAAGTATTATTGCTCATTAACATTTTACTGGATAAATATTTGTATTTCAGCTTGAAAATACAAGGAAAATTTCCAAAACTAGAAGTCAGACGAAGCAAAAGTTTCTTGCGTAATCGTTTTACACCCTCCACGAACACGTTTCGTAAAAAAGCGTCTATCTATGCCACGCAATAAGGCTAGTTACTATGGATAAGACTTTTGCCAGTGTTGGCAGGCTATTTTCCAGTAACATCTTGGTTTGCTTCTTTCGGTTTTGTCTACCATCCAAATAAGTGGAATTATTCTTGCTTATTCATATCACTGATCATTAGAGCGCAGTATTTGATGTATGCACGACTATCAAGACTTGTGGAAGTAGGCGATCGCTTGGCTTAGGGTACGACAGGAGTTGAGGACAAAGTTCGTGGGGCAAACGAAGGGAGGGTGGCAGAGCAGGTGGTCAAACAACCGATCCATCCCAGAGCTCTGGGTTGCCACAGCAACCATTGCCGACGTCACGTTCAGTTTCTGTAATAGACCAATGAGGGCATGATGGAGAGGAGTTTCAATGCGCTTCTACAACAGTTTGGAAGGGATGAAAGATATGGGGCGGATGGGTATTAAGTGTCGAAAGGAAATTGGCGAAAGAGAATCGCTGATCGTCGCTGTTTTAACAAATGATAATAGAAACTGTTATGTAAACTTCGTGGATTAATAATTATTTTTGGTTACTTTAAATAAAGAAATTACCTTACTAGCAATATTTGCTACTGCGATTTTTTTTCACTAGCAAATTTGATTTTTCACTAGCTATTTGCTAGTTGCTAATCAGTGAAATCGCGCCCTGCTTCAGAGGTTGCCAAAGTCAGAGATCGATTTATAAAATTTCCTATTTCATTAAATAAAACTCTTGTGTTGCCTTCGAGTGCACAGAGCTTTTATGTGGATCGACAAATGATAAGGGTGGCACTCAAACGTATCGTTATCTACAGAAAAATATTTTAAAAAAAATTTATTTGAGTAATTTATACTTTCAAAAATTTTTTGGCGGTACAGTTTTTGACCTTCCGTGGTCCGCCAGTTGCCGACCGTGGGTCTAGACGGTAGTCCTCAAAATTATTTTATTGCTCGGAGAAAAAACTGCAGAGAGAAATTGCGCAGCCATTTAAGCTAAATGACAGGAGTTTTGTGCATGCGAAGAATATTTATACTAAGCTACACTTTCTCTTATTCCTTAAAAAAACGCACCATATCTCCTAGAATTTTAGGAAAACAGCGTATTAGTCACATTGTAGAATAGATGTGATTATATTAGTTACCAGAGCTGTATAAAAATAAAATGTATCTGCGTACACAACTACCGAAGCAGAAAACTTGCTGCAAACCCACAAAGTGTGAACAACGATAAAAATAAAATAAGATAATTTAAAAAAAATTAATAAAACAATAGATAATTATTAGAATATTACAGATTCCAATGAGGACAAAATATAATATATTTATTGATTGGAGGTTTAACAACCACCGTGAGCAACTGAATGGGCTATAAGTCGCCCGTCCCTTAATTTAGGGACACTGACTCCACAGAAGAGAGAGAGCCAGCGCCGTAAAACAAACACAACATCTATGCCTCACAGGGATTCGAATCCGGACCCATCTCGACGAATGATCTGAAGCCAGCTCTTAGACCACCGCAACAACTGGGCGGCAAAGACAAAATAAGTACATTACAATTGAATGTGCAGCAATGCGTGTGAAATGGACCTTTATGGCAAAATATTAAAATGTTGGATTATGAACTATAATGAAGTAAATTTCTTCATTTTTGTCCATGCTGAGCATCGAATTTGGGTCCCCTCACTACGGAGTAATTCACTGCCCCAACTGAGCTATGCGGACGTATGCTCTCGCTGCTACCTGCCTTTATCTCATGCGCGTCCTGCAGCGCAGGCACGTCACACCCCGCCCCCGAAAGAGGGCCGGGGCCATGTGTCGCTGTAGGATATAATCCCATGAAGAACGTGCATTTGAGAAATCCCAGTCAATTTGGTGTGTGGAACGTAACATCACACACATTTATTTTTGAAGCGCTGAAAAAGGGATTCTCTTATGTTTCCTGTATCGCGGTGTGGAAAGAACATCACACCATTGCTAGAACTTCAACGGCCAGCCAGGTCATTCTTGAAGTTCGGGCGCCAATATAACGAAGTAAATTTCTTCATCATTTTTGTCCACGCCGAGCATTGAATCCGGGTCCCCTCACTCTAGAGTAAGTTGCTCTCCCAACTGAGCTACGCGGACATATGCTCTCGCTGCTATCTGACTTTATCTCATGTGCGTCCTGCAGTGCAGACACATCACAGAACCTCATAAAGACAAGAGAATATAATTAAAGAAAGTTTTTATATCCAGAAAAACAGTTCCATCAATGAACCTTCAAATATTATAAATAGCATTTTCAACAACTTAATTCAAAATATTAGACTTATGAAATTCATAAGGAAAAGATTTTGATTTAATAACTGGCAACTGAAAGAGGAACCTGGCAATAAAATTTAAATTCTTTCAGTGTACATGAAACTTCAAATACAATTCCTTCACATTGAGAACAGGCCTTGATAAAACCTAGAGGCCAGAAACGTCTATAAAAACAAAAGAATCAGAAGATGTGAAAAATAGTTGAAAGTTATAATACAATTAAGTATATTAATTTGAGTAAAGCCTTGAATAAGCGTTTTAATTGCTGCATATAACTTTTTTTCCCATTCTACAAGCAAAAACTATCTGCAAAATCTGCTAATAATTGAGAAAGTATCCGGGTACAGCGTATGCGCGTACGTCTACATTCTACTACTCTGTTAGTTAGATTTATTCAATGTGACTATATTAGTTACATCTAATGTGAACTGACAGAGAGTTACTTAAAAAAACCCTCCATATTTTTAGAATGTGACTAACAAACATCATTTTTCCTTTATTAACAATTGTGATTTAAATTGAAATAATTAGTAATAAAAATGTTATAAAATATACTGAACAATAAAAATAGCAAATCAGATTTCACAATGCTTTTAAAAACTTTGAGTCTTCTTTCTAAGACATTTTTACTTAATCAGCAGTGGCGGTTCCAGACAAAAAACATGTGGGGGGGGGCAATTTCTGCATGTACCCATAATTAATCAAAATTAATATATAATTCCCCAAAAAAGGTTATATTCAGGGGAACCCCCCCCCCACCTAGAACCGCCACTGCTAATCAGTTCACTGCTAAGGTACATTTTTAATTAGAACTACATCACTGAATAGAGTCCATACCAAGCTGAATTCAAGCAGTATTAAGGGGTCTTCAAGAGCTGGAAGGTGCAATTTATCACATTTGGGCTAATATACCCCAAGCCACTTACCAACATTTAACAGAGTCCATACCAAGATAATCCAAGCAGTATTAAGAACAAAAGATGGCCCAACAACGTAATAACCAGGAGGTCATATGAATTTGGCCACTTAGTTTATTGTGCCACCTTGGGACACAGATTATTTTGTTCGTTATATTTGCTTCTGCAAGGTGTTTATGATATTCTAACATATCTTACACATGTCAAAATGATAAATTAAGGGCATGGCTGGCTATAAAAAGATGGTGATACTTTATAGACATTGCCTGGTGATGAAAGTTGGTATGGTAGATGCATAGGTGTTATTTCGTTGAAAAATGGCACTAGGCATCCCTCCTATGAAGGTTATTGCTATGAGGTATTAAGACACCACAGGCTATAGCCCCGTGGTCAAGTTGCCTACAACAGTGACCAGAAATTACCACAATTATCGTAGTCTATAAAATAACATCAGCTGCTTCTTCAGTGATGACAGGATAAGTACACTAACTATGTTGTCTCCCTACATGCACATAATGATAATCAGGCACAAACAAACTGGGATTAGGAAGTTTATGTCATAGTGAGATGCACCATAGAAACATCTGTCAAATTAATGTTGTTCATTTCCTGTGAGAGTAAGTCTTTCTGACCTCTCGAGCTGTTTTCTACTCATGAGTTTCCATAAAATTGACTTACTGCTTCTTGGTGTTGTAATTTCCGTGTCACAAAGTATAAATCACAATCTCCCATCAAGATGAAATTCCCCTTTAATGTGTTCCCTGGTCTTCCTAATAAAACCACATTTTGTTCAGTTTTACTGATCCCTTACACCGATGAGCTATTACATCATGACAACCCACCTAATAAGCTGTAGGACCCCATTTAGCTCTCAAAACAGCAGTCACTCAGCAAGGCATTGATTCGATAAGGTGGCAATACGTGTCCTAGGGTATCTGGTACCATAATGTCAACAGCAGGTTTCTCCAGTTCTCATACATTTTGGGGTGGTGGTGATTAAACGCGAACCCCCTTTTCCAAGTCGAACCACAAATATTCAATTGGGTTCATTTCAGGTGAATTTGGAGGCCAGGGCATTAACAAAATGTCACCAGCATGTTCCTCGAACCACTCCTTGACGATTCTGGCAGAGTAGCATGGCGCATTATCCTGTTGGTAATGGCCATCACCAGCAGGGAACACAGTTGCCATGAATGGGTTAACTTGGTCTGCAACGATGTTCAGATACCTGACAGCTGTCAGAGATTGTGCTATTCAGATAATGGGGCCTAAGGTGTCCCAAGAAAACATGGCCCACAGTATAACACCACCACAGCCTGCCTGTTTCCACCCAACAGTCCATCCAGGTGTCATAGCCTCTGTTGGTAATTGGTGTATCCGTGCTCAGCCGTCTACGTGATGCACCAGAATCTTGATTTGTCAGACCAGGCCACTTTCTTCCAATCATCCATGGTCCAATCTCAATGATCTTGGGCCCAGTTCATGCGTTGTTGGCACTAATGTGCAGTGAGCATGGGGACCTGGTTGGATCTTCAGCTACACAGGCCCATGTGCAGAAGGGTTCAATGAACTGTGTGCTGTGACACATTAACCTGATCACCATTGTTGTAGCTGCAGTCGCTGTAAACAATGCGCGACAGTCTCCAATCCCCTCTGGCATCAATGAGCTGCGGACGACACACGACTGGATGACGGTTCGTCATTTGGCCATCTGCGCACCACTTTTGATATGTACTCACTACAGCGGCACGTGAAAAACCCACAAGCCACTGCCTTTCCAAGATTGTAGTTCCAAGGCGGCGTGCCATCACAATTTGTTCTTTATCAAACTCTGATAAATCAGCAGCTTTTCCCATTTTGACTCCAAACACTCTACTAACCGAAAGCCGGTCCTCGAGTTGTATATATACTGATCTGTGAACTTCACTTGCACCACCATTCGGTCTCCAGGTGCGCTCATTTTCTAGGCTGGGGGTGGTCATAATTTAATGGCTCATTGGCCCCCTGTTATCTATTGACACTCCTAGTTGAAACTGGTTGCTTCTACAATGTGGCAAAAGCCAGAGTTCTTTGCTGATGTATTAGGTGTACAAATAAGTTTTAAAGCGTTTTAAGACAACACAACATGTAATTTGAGAGAAAACAACAATACATTTACGAATCAAAATGTGCGCCATCATTATCTATCACCTTCCGCCATTAGTTGGGCAGTTGATCATCGTGTGATGCGATGAAGTCCTCAACCCATTTTGCACTTTGTCACATGTCCGGAACCGTACAGCAGACAAACCATGTTGCATCGATCGGAACAAATGATAATCTGAAGGGGCTATGTCGGGACTATATGCCGGGTGTTCCAAAACTTCCCAGCCAAGCGTCAATAACGTTTTCTTGACCGATTTCGCGACTTGCAGCCTAGTGTTGTCATGTAGTAATTTCACGGGACGCAATCCTTTGCCTGTGAATGGACGTTTCCGACAGATTTCCTGGTTCAATCGCAGCAATTGTTGTTTGTAGCGATCAGCAGTAACAGTTTGACCCTGTTCCAATAGTTCATAATAGAGCACACACTTCATATCCCACAAGATGAACAGCAGAACTTTTTGGAGTGAATATTGCATTTCGGTGTCGAAGTCGTAGCTTCACCAGGGTCTAACCAGTGTTTTTTGCGTTTGGAATTGTCGTACCATATCCACTTTTCATCACCCGTAATGATTTTCCACAGGAAAGACTTTCTGTGTTGTTTATTCAACAGATTTAAACACTTCATGACATGCTCATCCTTGTTCCTCCGGCTCAGGTCATGTGGCACCTATTTTCCTTCCTTCTGAATCTTCCCCATTGCGTATAAACGATTGGAAATGGTTTGTTGAGTTACCCCCAGTTGTTTAGCTAGTTCTTTTTACGTTTGAGACAAATCTTCATCCAGAAATGCTTGCAGTTCCTCGTGTGCAACCTTCTGCGAGGTGCTGCTACCTTCTCGATTGCTAACATCAAAATCACCTGCTTTAAACCGTTTAAACCAAAACTCACACATGCTTTTCAAAACAATATTCTCCCCCAGAACAGAACAGATCAATGCACATGCTTTTGCAGCACTTTTTCCTCGCTGAAATTTGTAACGAATGCAGTGTCGAATAAATGAAGTATCACTTGCCATCTTTCACCTACCAACGTGCAAGTGCGTTTGACTGTTCGGCAAACTTCTGAGTCACATTTTATACTCTCAACCAGTTACGGTTACATGAGAACAATGCGGGGGAATGTCAGATATGTAAATTAACGGTATATGTCACACAAAAAATACTTTGAAACTTATTTGTACACCAAATAGTTCATCCTTATTGTTATGTAGTTGGTTCTCCTGCACCATGAGACTTCACTCACTGCACACCTTTAGAGGAAAGCAAGTAATTCTTTAGTTTAGATATCTTGATGACCTCTCAGCTGCTTCATGTTTTTCTTGTTTGTTACCAATGGTACTGTAAAGGAATTGGTCAAGTGATGAGAAAGAAAGTCTGCATTATAACACACAGTCAAGTCACATTATTGTGATTTCCTCCTACTTTTGACATTAACAGCGCATAGTCAATGAAAGAAGGCACGTGTCGTGAACTGGCTTGGAGGGTATATAAGGTGTGCTGTAGGCATTCTGAAAACATATCACTCATTACTGTCATAGATAAAAGGAGCGATTTATCAGATTTGCAAAAAGGGATGATTATCGGCTTTCGGGCCAAGGGTGGCAGTATTTCTGAAACAGTGCAGTTTGTGAACTGTTTGCGTGCTGCTGTGGTTAAAGTGTATAGTGATTGGAGAAATGGCACCATTGCTAATAAGCGACGTGAAAACTGCAGAGCACCACGTGCCATTGATGTGAGAGGTGAACGTCGGCTGCGAAGGTGCGTGAGGGCCGATCGACATGCTACAGTGGAGCAACTCGCTGGTCGAATGAACTAGAGGGGGTATACCGGAAGTGTATCTAAAATTACAGTTCAACGAACCCTGCTGCGTATGGGGCTCTGATGCAGATGGATGGTCACTGCACTTATGCTAACGAAGGTGCATCAGCAGAAAAGGCTTACATTTGCATGGCAGTATCGGAATTGGACCTTCGCTGATTGGCAAAGGATTGCCTTCTCCGATGAGTCACGTTTTCTGCTTCATCGAACAGATGGACGTTGGCATATAAGGCGAGAAACATTGGAGAACAAACACTCTCCAACCACTGCTGGAAGAACATAAGCTGGTGGGGGCAGTCAGTGTTATGGTCTGGAGAATGTTTTTGTGGTATTCCCTGGGTCCACTCATACCTGTGGAAGGCACTATGGACCAAATTTGTTACGAATCCATCCTTGCAGACCATGTACATGCTGATTGTTTTCGCTGGGGAGGATGGGATTTTCCAGCACGACAATGCGACGTGTCACACAGCTAGAAATGTCCGAGAGTGGTTGGAAGAGCACGATGAAGACATCAAAGTACTTCCCTGGCCCCCTAATTCCCCAGACTTAAACCCAATTGAGCATTTGTGGGACCACCTTGATTATGTTGTTTGCTCTATGGATCCTCCACCATGCACCCTCCAGCAGCTGTCAGATGCACTGCAGTCAGCATGGCTCCACATACCTGTGAACACCTTCCAGCACTTTATTGAGTCACTCCCAGCCCGTCTAGCTGCTGTCGGCGCTGCACATGGCAGTTATTCTGGATATTAGCTGGTGGTCACAGTAATGTGACTCGACCGTGTATATGCACACAGGAACATGTGTACATGAACATATGAAGAGCTACAACATGAGACAGAGCATGAAGATTTAGAATACTACACAGCTGTTACCCCCCTGTTAACTTCAACTTGTGAATAACTTGAGTGAAACATCTCACTACACAGTTTATATTACGAGGTCTGATCAAAAAGTATCCGACCTTATTTTTTATTGCAGCAACCCTTTGCAGCGCGCGAACGGGAGTAATACGTCATTTGATCTAGGACCCAACGCACATGTGTGATTTTTTCCGTGACCGCTCTGCTCTTCAGTCGCTGTCAGGCAGTTGTGATAATAGTATGTGTACCATGTGTTCATTGCATTTGTGTTTGGAGTGAAAATGGTGGAACGTGTTGATCAAAGGATCTGCATTGAATTTTGCCAGAAACTTCGTGACACGCAATTGGAGACAATTGAAAAAATAAAGAGAGCTTTTGGTAAAGAAGCTATGGGTGTTAAGCAGATTAAAGAGTGGTATTGTTTCAAAGATGGCCGGACATCAGTCGAGAGTGACGAACATTCTAGCAGGCCTTCAACCAGCAGAAATCCCAAAAAAACCGAGGAAGTGCGCTGAATGGTGATGGAAGACCGTAGAGTAACAATTAGAGAGATTGAGAGCAAAGTAGGAATTTCATTGGTACAGAGCAAGTAATTCTGACTGACGATCTTCATAGGCAGCGTGTTGCTGCAAAATTTGTTCCAAAACTCCTCACTAATGATCAGAAGGAAAAACGTCTGCAAGTTACGCATGACATGCTGGCTCTGATTTTATGAAAAAAAATCATAACTGGAGACGAGTCCTGGGTCTACGGTTATAACTCTGAGACAAAGGCACACTCATCTGAATGGAAAACGCCAGAATCTCCACGGTCAAAGAAGACATGCTAATCACGAAGTCATGTGAAGGTCATGGTGACCGTTTTCTTTGATTACCGGGGTGTAGTACATCATGAGTATGCTCCACAAGGACAGACCATCAACAAGGAGTACTATCTGTCTGTTCTCCGCCATCTATGAGATGCTGTTATACGCAAGAAACCTGAACTCTGGCAGAGTGGCGACTGGTTGATCCATCATGATAATGCTCCAGCCCACGCATCGCACCTCATACAGAACTTTCTAGTGAAACACAGCATTACACAGGTTCAGCAGTCTTCCTACTCCCCAGACATGGCTCCATGTGACTTTTGGCTATCTCCCAAACTCAAGATGCCACTCAAAGGAAAGAGATTTCAAGATGCAAAAGACATCAAGAGAAATGCGATGAAGCATCTCATGAACATTCCAAAGAAAGGGATTTGAAAAATGTTTCCAACAGTTGCTGGGAGAAGTGTATTAACTCAGAAGGTTCCTATTTTGAAGGAGATTCGTATTTGAACTAAATATGTGAGCTAGATTTTTTTCCCTGGCCTAACGTTGGATACCTTTTGATCAGACCTCGTACATATGATGTGACAAAAATATGTTATGCATATAAGATCGAAAACTTTATTCCTTTTTGTAACAAATGTTAGTTTTAACAAGTAGAGTGTCTATTCAAAAAAGTGTTCAGTATGCGAGGGGGTGAATCAATAATTATCCACAGTGATATTCTAATTTCATTTTGGTTAGCTGTACTGCTTGTTGTGCATGCTTGTCTAGATGTGGTGTCACTATGGTGAAGGTGTGACCTTGATCAATCACACACAGTTCTTGTGTTGTTGATATACTTTTAACATGAACACCTTGCTTTCTATATGCACCAATGGCAAATGTGCAATGATCCACTTTTTGTAGACTGAAGGTGGACCAAGGGCTGAAATCCATTAAAGGTTTTCAACACAGGATGGAAATAAGAGTTTTGCCACACTGGTGTGTCTATGAAAGGATTTACATGTTCAAAAATGGTTGCACAAGCTTATGCTTGTGCAACCATTTTTGAAGAAGGAGTAGGGCACCCATCCATGTCCTCTCCTGATAACAACAATTAAACAAGTCTGTGTCACGGTTCTGATAAACAGACAGGGATCATGGCCATGTCAAATCACCCAGCATTTTCACGAGATGTCACCCACCCATCTCAGACTTTTGTGAAAATTGGTAAAAGGTATTGTACTGGTGAGATATGAAACCTGTAAAAATTTTAGGTCAGTTGGTCCAGTAGATCTTGAGTAATGCCACTTTAAAAATTGGGTAGCTCTGCCTTTAAAGTTTCCGTGCTATGAGTTTTCACAACTACACTGTAGGACAAAAAAATTCACAACTTCACAACTAACTGTTGCAGCCACATAATTTTTTTCTTAAATGATCTGCATAATCCATACATTTGGGAAAAACTTGTTTCTGCATATTTTTAGAATTAAAAGAACACTTTTTTTTAAGTTAATGGCAAAGGACATGGAAAAATGAGGCCACATTTTTATTTAACCAAACATTTTTTCAAAATGAGCCCCCACTTTAAATTTGCGAAAAATATTTTCATGTGTGTACTATAACGTAATCTTTCAGCAGGAGAAAAAAATACCTTGGACAATTCGCAATTTTGGTGAGGAAAAAAAAAGTCCAAAATGGTGTGTTCTATACACTGAGTGGCCACTTTATTATGACCACCTTACAGTTTTAAGCAAATGAGCTATGGCTGCACGCTGTTGCCGCCAGAGGGCAAGGCTAGTATAAAAAGAGAAAGCATAGTGCTTGCGACAGTAGAAGAACTGATTTTTTGGGTGACGAGATGGGTAAAAAATGTGATTTGACGGACTTTCAACATGGGATGATTGTAGGAGCTCGGAGCCATGGAGCGAGTATCACTGAAACCGCCACATGCGTGAAATTTTCCAGAGCAGCTGTTGTTAAAGTGTTTTTAAAGACTGGACTCTCAGCCAAAAAACTGGGTCTCTACGTGCAACGTGTGGTCGTCATTGACTAGTGACTGCTCGGGCGGAACGGAGTCTCCAGACTGGTAACAGACAACAGAAGGGCAACAGTGCAGCAAATTACAGACCATCTTAATCAAGGATCCCCTCAAATGATTTCTGCACGCTGTTCGCCGTACACTGCATCGGATGGGATATGGCAGCCGAAGGCCTGTTTGAACACCTTTGCTGTCTGCAGTCAACAAGAGAAAACGTCTCCAGTTCGCACAAGAGCACAAGGATTGGACAGTCGATAATTGGAAACAAATTATGTGGTCCGATGAATCACATTTTCAGCTGCACCATGCCGATGGCCAAGTGAGAATTTGGTGGAAACAGCACGAAAGCATGGACCCCAAATGCATTGCTACAACCCTTCAAACTGGTGGAGGCAATGTTATGGTTTGGGGAATGTTTTCCTGGCATGCTTTGGGCCCTTTAATTCGTGTTGATCAACGTCTGACTGGCGCATCATATCTAAACATCGTTGCAGACCAAGCGCATCCTGTCATGTGGATGGTTTATCCCAATGGCGATGGCTACTTTCAACAAGATAATGTGTCTTGCCATAGAGCTCGTATTGTACAGGATTGGTTTCAGGAACATGCCGGTGAGTTTACTTTGCTTAGGTGGCCCCCCACAATCTCCAGATCTCAACCCCATAGAGAATTTGTGGGATGAAGTTGAACGAGCCATCAAACAGCTGGATCCACAACCCTGCAATCTCACACTCCTGGAAAATGCTATTCATCAAGCATGGTCTCAGATTCCACAAACCACTTATCACATCTCGTGGAGTCCATGCCATGAAGAATCGACGCAGTATTAAAAGCAAAAGGTGGCCCAACGAAGTACTGAGGGGGTGGTCATAATAAAGTGGCCACTCGGTGTATATGGAACATTCTGACATGATATTACCCAATTTTTTAGTTAAGTAGTTGCTTGACCATTTTATACACTCCCTCCCTCCCCCTTCCATAGTTTAACCCTATTGGTGAGTAGCTCAAAACAATTTTTATTTTATTTTTATGTGCCACCTTCTTGGATATAGGTTCATTTTTCTTTTCTGTAGCAGGCCAAAATAGGGCCTCACAATAGTTTTGAAAAAAGGTAATTGCTTTCCTGTTATTGTAGATCAAAAGTTTTGGTTTTCACTCCTTAAAGAAGACATTTTAGGCTTACAGAAAATGTATAGAAATGTTAGAAAATATTTTTTTTAACCTTGCTTAAAATGGTGTTGAAATCTGCAATACTCACAAGCATAAATCGCCATTTTTGAAGGACTGTTATGGTGACTGGGAGTTGGAACCCCAAGTTGGGAATTTTTGTGTAATAACTATGGCTAGTAGTTTTCAGCTATGGAGAACTTAAATCTGGAAGAACGCACGCATGCACGTTTCAGATCATCAGCAAATAAAATAATGTATTTTGGATCTTCAGATTTTTTTCATAGTACATAAACTCAACAAGGAGAAATATTCTACTTTCAAATTAAATGTGCAATCAAATAAAAGTAATTTAACCAGTTGAATGTAAAGTTGTAATAAAGTACAGGAATTTTCTGTAGTTAGTTTTTCATCCAGTGCACATAAATATAATTAAGAAAATGAAAAAAAAAAAAACCCGTCCGACCTAAATTTTTGTATCAATAATGAAATGCTTGCCATAAGTACTAATGAATGTTGACCCCCCCCCCCCCCCCCAATCATTCCTTCTTACAGGAAGGACTTCAAAATAAAGTTTTATCCTCACTTGCTATCTCTGTTTTTGCCTCCTACAAAAATTTCTAATCATTGTGGATGTTTCTACTTCCTTCAGTTTAGAAAAAAGGTCATGCATTACCACAGACTGTGAGAAATACTGAGTATCTCACTGATGGTTGTTCAGCACAACATAAAAACTGCAAGAATTTTCTGAACTTGAAAATTAGTTACACTGAATATGAATTTTTTTAGACTGGTAGGGAAGTAGTCATTTTTTGCAACAAGCCATGGCAAGTCACCATGTGATGGTATTGGTGCAGTTGTAAAAAGGCTAAGAACAAAAGCCAGTTTGCAGCAACCTTTAGCTCAACAAATAACATCTGCTGCAACAATGTATAACTTCTGCAAAGATAATATAAAATAAATTACATTTTTCTTTGTGTATGCAGAAGAGATGAACAAAGTGCGTGATCAGCTTAAACTGTTTTGAGAAAGCAAAAGCTCTTCCTGGTACGTGCACAATGCATGACTTACACCACTTCCCAATTTCAGAATTGGTGCTAAGAGATTAACTTCTGATAAATATTACAACATTATTTCCAAAATCAGTGTAACTAATTTTCAAGATGAGTTACAGTTACATGCTAACTGCTACATAGCATGTGCATATGATTCCTGTTGGTATGTGGGATTTGTTGAAAAAACTAACTACGATGAAGGTGATGTGACTGTTCGATTCATGCACCCACATGGGCCTTCTCCAGCTTTTTATTGTCCTATCATAATTATTGCTGTGAAGTACCTTTTATACATACATTATGTTTGGTTGAGGTAAACACTGCAACAGAAAGAACATACAGCCTATCCAAACAGGCTGAAGACCTGGTTTAGTCAATTTTTTCCATATGAAAATCAGTAATAGTGTTTAGTTTTAATTCAAACTGACAGAGAAAAGAATTCATTTATCTCTTACGTAACCAAGGAAAAAGTTCATTTATAAATCATATATAAACGTATCATTCAATGTCAAAATAATTCATAAAATGGTTTGTTCCATTAGTTTACATTTTTATTAAAATTAGTAAGAAATTTAGAGACACCTAATCTTTGCAGTTGCTTGTATTCTTAAAAACAAAACAAAAGAGAAGAAACAGCTTGGGATAGCCATAGGTGGCCCTGTCAGTCGCATTTTTCGCAATTGGCGATTATTTTTAAACACAGCAACTATAAAAAAAACTTTGGCGATTTGACTGGCGATTATGAGCACAGCTTTGCAGGCTAGCGTTTTGATCAGTTACAAATTGAAATTGGTCAAAATATTAAATTGAACAGCAACAAATATAGTGAGTTGCAAGCACACTTACAGAAGTAAGGCTATACATCTAGACAAGTGTTGCTGCTAAAGTTTGTGAATCACAAACTGTACAATATGCTCTGGTAAGGTTTTTTTTTTGGTTTTTTTATTTACCTTATGTATAAATTATACATATAGTATTTGGTAGTTAAAGGTGTTTAAAATATAATTCCATAAGACTTAAAAAAATATTTTGAAAACAGAAATAAGCATAAATATTCATCAGTTTCTGTGCATTTCTGAGTGTTGAAATGTTACCCAAATGTTACCATTTATTCACAAATATTTCAGAGCCTGTAACTTCTAAACCAGTTTGAACCACAAAGTGAAACTCACAGATTTTGTTGAGTACTAGTAGGGGTATCCTTGGTGGAAAAAAAAATTATCTGGTCCCTCTTTTGAGATATGTAACCTTGAAATCTGCAAAAGTTGAAAATTTTGCAACTTTGAGGGGCAATAATAATAATAAAAAAAAAGTGGGAAGGGGACCAAACCCGGATTAAGTTCTTTCTCCATAGCTGAAAACTCTACTAGCCATAGTTATTACACAAAAATTCCCAACTTGGGGTTTCAAATCCTGGTCACCTTTTTTAATGGTTATTTATGCTTGCGAGTATTGCAGATTTCAACGCCATTTTAAACAAGGTTAAAGATTTTTTTTTTTTATAATTTCTATACATTTTCTGTAAGCCTAAAATGTCCTCTTTAAGTTAGTGAAAACCAAAACTTTTGATCTACAATAAAAGGAAAGCAACTGCCTTTTCTCAAAACCATTGTGAGGCCCTATTTTGGCCTGCCGCAGAAAAGAAAAATGAACCTATGTCCAAGATGGTGGCACATAAAAATAAAATAAAAATTGTTTTGAGCTACTCACCAATAGGGTTAAACTATGGAAGGGGGAGGGAAGGAGTGTATAAAATGGTCAAGCAACTACTTAACTAAAAAATTGGGTAATATCATGTCTGAATGTTCCATATATAAAAACATGCCATTTTGGACTTTTTTTTCCTCGCCAAAATTGTGGATTGTCCAGAGTATTTTGTTCTCCTACTGAAAGGTTACGTTTTAATACACACATGAAAATATTTTTAACAAATTTAAAGTGGGGGCTCACTTTGAAAAAAATTGCTTTGTTTAATAAAAATGTGGCCTCATTTTTCCATGTCTTTTGTCATTAAATTTAAAAAAATGTTCTTTTAATTCTAAAAATGTGTAGAAATAAGTTGTTCCCAAATGTATGGATCATGCATATTATTCAAGAAAAAAATTATGTGGCTGCAACAGTTAGTTGTGAAGTTATGAATTTTTTTTGTCCTACACTGTAGTTGTGACAACTCAGGCCGAAAACTTTAAAGGCAGAGTTTTAAAGTGGCATTACTCAAGATCTACTGGACCAACTGACCTAAAATTTTAACAGGTTTCATATCTCACCAGTACAATACTTTTTACCAATTTTCACAAAAATCTGATAAGGGTGGATGACATGTCCTGGGTGATCTGACATGGAATGTGACCCACAGATGACTATTGATGAAGTAGCAAATTGTCTAAATTAGCCATGTCCTGCTTATGAAATCATCACATCAGACTTAACATAAAATCTGTGCAAGATGGGACCCAGAATTTCTCACAGAAGTGCACAAAGGCAATTATCTGAACATCTGCCGACACCTTTTGGGTACCACTCCGGTAATGAAAACGCTAATGAAAACGATGCATTTTTGAAAAGAAACACTACTGGGGATGAAACATGGATCCACCATTATCAGCTGAAGAGCATCCGGGATCACTAGTCATAAAAAAAGACAAAGTTCAAAACTGAACAAACAGCTGGAAAACTGTTGCTCACTGTTTTTTTGGCATCACAAGGGCAAATATTGGAACACTATTATCAGGACAGAGGATGAGCAATGTTCATTACAGTGAGATGCTATGTGACAAAAGAAAGACCACAATTCAAAGCAAATGCTGAGGGCTGTTGCTGGAAAACATTTTGATGTTACATAACAATGCCTGCCCCGATACTGCTGCCCACATAGTTGAAACATAATGAACCTTGAGCTAATGAAGCATCCTCTGCATAGTCTTGACTTCACCCATTTGGATCATCACCTGCCTTGCCCAATCGTAGATCCTGTAAGAGGCCAATGATTTGCCACAATTCAAGAAGTGAAGGAAACAAAGCCTGAACAGCTTATCTATAAGTAAAAATAATCTTTTTTCTAATGGCATAAAGATACTCGTGCAGTACTAGACCAAAAGCATTGAAGGGCAAAGGGACTATGCTGCAAATGATGTATTTGTAAGTTCTCAATTGTTGTAACATATTTTATAAATACACTACAGATAATTATTGACTCACTATCATATGATAAAAAAAGGAACACAGCAAAAATATATTATATGAAATATAATTCCTAATACCACAAAATCCCCCCCCCCTTCCCAAATATTCTCTTACATTTACTTGACTAGCAATTCAAACAAAGATTACCAAACTATTGGGTTATAAATGAGTGGTAGGCAATGCACGCAACTAACAAACAAATTAAGAAGAAGGTAGTGTAGAACACGCTAAGTTACATATAAAAAAGTTTAAGGCAAATATATTTCAGCCATTACTATGGCCTTCATCAGTGCGACTACGATTGGTTTACGTTGGAATCTGGCAACATATTTTTTTTTAATTTAATGACAAAAGACAACGTTCAATCTGGCAACGTAAACCAATCGTAGTCGCACTGATGAAGGCCATAGTAATGGCTGAAATATATTTGCCTTAAACTTTTTTATATGTAACTTAGCGTGTTCTGCACTACCTTCTTCTTCATTTATTGGGTTATTTCACATGATATCAACACAGAAAACTAGAATTTTCAACCTTGTGTCTCTTGATTATACTGAAATTCAGTCTATGGTTTGATGCCTGAAAGAAAAAAAAATCCTGTAAACATTTTGACTCCATAGAGCCATTAACTCTTTTTCTGCAAGGCATTGAACTTAGGAAGAAAGTACAATTTTGGATTTACAGTGATATCTTTGAAAAAATTATTTTTCCGTGTGTTTTTAATTTACAGAGTTAAAACTGGTCTTGTTTGAAAGTAGTTTCTCTGAGCTTTTAATTCATATGAAACACATTATAATCCATATTAATTACATTAACCTTATTTAAGAAAAAAAAAATTTAATGTGTTACATAGAAAACAGTAATTTTCTTAAATATTTTATTGAAGAAGAAAATTACTGTTTTCAATGTAACATGTAAGAATAATGTTAATATAACATTGATATTGATTAACATATAATATTTTATATAATATAAAACACGTTTTAACAACTAACAATATACACTCAGTAGACAAAAGATTAGCGACAGGGGTGATCGGCAGTTGAAAAGTAGGCAAACAGCAGGGCTTCCCAACAGTATATCACAATCAATGAACATGGGTAAAGATGGTGATCTGAGCGACTTTGATCATAGACGTATTGTCAACACAAGACAGATGGCTCCTTCTATCGCTCGAGTAGTAAGAACCCTAGGGTTCGCAAGTGCAACCATATCAAAGGGTTACCAGAGCCTGCTTGCTCTCTGGGCACTGGTACATCTGCGAGTATACCATTGACTGATGTACCAGCATTAGTCGATGGTATACTAGCGCTCAGAGATCACATACCTTTGATGAGCTGGGTCAATGTAGGCTATCCAGGCACATACAGACTGACTGCTTAGCAATGGTGGCACATATCACATCCAGTTTAAATGTCAGAGGCCCAAGTAGTGTTAGCGAGTGAACAGTATGGTTCACGCTGCATACCAGGGGCTACAGGAGCAGATGCCTACTTGTGTGTCACTGTTGACTGCTCATCAGTGGAAATTACACCTCGCCTAGTGCGGGGAACATCAAAACTAGATCTCTACAGAGTGGCGCCGTGTTGTGTGGTCACATGAATAATGTTTGCAGATGTACCAAGCTGATGGAAGGGTGTGGGTGTGTACAAATAATGCGGGGGGGGGGGGTCATCTTTTGTTCCGACTGTGCAAATGATGGAAAGGGGACAATGGCCCTGGTGGACTCTCCTACTTTAACAAGAGATAATAAATATCAGGAAGGGTGAGGCTTTGAGCAGAGGGTAAACATCCTCTCTTCTCAATCCTTCTCACCTGCTTAGGCTGAATTCTTTCCCCATTTAGGAAAGAGAAGTATGTCAGCAAAGCATGAGCAGTGTGCCAGAATCGCTGTAAATGAAGACATTTGATACATCAACAGTAAGTAAAATCTAGTTCCATCAGTTTTGAACATCAATCTGGTTATTTGAGGAGCTAACCTCTGAATGTCAGAGAACAGCTTAGCGATATGTACATACAGATGTTAGACAAAATAATGTGAACACCTGGGAAATAGGCAATATGTCTTCAATAAGACGTTGGACCACCATGTGCCTTTAATATAGCTTTTACCCTCCTTGGAATAGATTCATACAGCTTTTGAATAGTCTCCAGTGGAATATTGTACCATTTGTTGATCAGAACATCAGCCAATTGCTTCAGAGATGTTGGAGGAGGAGTCTGCTTCTCACTCTGCTCTCCAAAACTGCCCACAGTGGTTCGATGATATTCAAGTCAGGTGATTGAGCTGGCCAGGGTAGATGTTGAAGTTCATCTTAGTGCTTCCTCAAAGCATGAGTAAACTGTTCTGGCTGTGTGTATGAGCAAATTACCATCTTAAAAAATGGCATTATTGTTGGGAAAATAAACATTTGGACCATAGGATACACCTAATCACCTAGAATGTCCACATACTTGCGGGGAGTAACTCACCCAGGTAGGGTAATGATGGGGCCAGCTGAATGCTGAGATATGACTGCCCAAATCATCACAGATCCAGCCCCATGTCTGCCAGTTAGAATCAAACATTTCGAATTGTACTCTTCCTTGGGGGTTATCTGTACATAAACCTGACCTACTGTTGGGAATAATTAGTAAATGAGGACTCATCGGACCATATCACGCATTTCTAATCACCAACTGTCCAGGTTTTAAGCTCATGACACAATCTTTTTTGCATTGTAGCATTGGTTTTTGTGATTAAACATTTAGCAATTGCAGCTCTTTCATGAATGTTGGCTTTGCAAATTTCTGCAGACTGTTTTTGTGGAAACAGGGTCTCCCAGGTCAATATTGAGTTCTGCTGTCACTTTTGCAACAGTAGCTCTGTGTTGTTTGGACACAATCCTTGTTAGTGTTTGACAGTCCCTCTCATTGAATCTTGGTTTTCTCCCACTATTCTTCTTCGCTCATGAAGTCTTGCCATACTTTGTGCAGACCACTTCTTCTCTTGAAACTCCAAACAATTTGACTGTTATGGTTACAAACACTCCTGTTAAATGGGCTCCCATGATTTGTTCTCTTTGGAAGTCTGACGGATCACCCATTTCACTGACTGCTTGTATGAACCGCTGCTGAGCACAACTTGTACTACACTAGCAAGAGAATATGCAACCTACACAATATATACAAAGAAAAGATACACCAGTGGCAGCTTTTCAGAAAGGTGAAGTGGGTGAAGTGCCTCTTCACCTATTTTATTTCAAATAGTTTCATTTAATAATTTTGTACAATATATTCTTTTTTTTTTTTTTTTTGCCTTTATTGCGTGCTAAAATACCCAAAATTATGATTAGATATCAATTGACAATGCGCGTCCAATACGGAAAACAAGTCCTTATACGCAAAACAGTTCAAGTGAAGAGCTGAAATCAGAATGCTTGGAGGTCTGCAGTTTCCGTCCGAGTTGCCATGGTAACTGTGACGTCACCCTCCCCTATCTGCCGGGCAAGTGAAGTGTTTTAGCTTGAGACGCCAAGCCTCTGCACCTGAAGTCGTGACCTTCCGAAGAGATTGCAGTGGAATGGGAATCCTTAGCAATCCACTAGGGCTTTGCGGTGTTTCGGTACATACTTTCCGAAAGAGATTTGTTTTTTCGTGTTTTGTGATTGTTTGTTAAAAACTTCATTTGTTACTTTAGTTTTGTGTACAGTTTAACTGACAGTGATAGTATTAGTTTTCAGTATGCATCCTGTGAACGACATTGTCTGTAATTTATTGCAAACTCCGTTCAATCGGTGGAAAGATGAAAATAAAAGAGACATTTTACTTCAATGACGACCGACGGATTCACTGACAATTGTCGCCAAGAAAGAAATCAAGAAGAGCGGCAAATCTTACAATATTAATTTTAAAAATTGTTGGTTTGCTGAATATAAATGGCTTTGTAGCCCTTCTGTGTCACAAAAACTATTTTGTTGGCCCTGCTTATTTTTTGGTAATAAAATTCGGCGTGGAATAAAGACAATTTTCAGATTTCTTAAATATAAAACGGTCACTTCACAAACGTGAGGATTCTAGCGAACACCTGAAATGCGAATTAATGCTAAATAATTTTGAAAAGAATCAGAATACCATTACCGATGCCCCGGGGGAGAATGCTAGGCTTTTGAAAATGCATTTCAGCGAAAGCGTTCGTTTAAATAGACTTTTCCTGCAGACAATGATTGATGCAGTACTGTATTTGAGTAAACAAGAACTAGCATTCCGTGACCATGACGAAGGCATTGACTCGATAAATCGTAGAAATTCAAGGAATTGCTTTCACAGGTGACTCAAAAACTATTCAAAACGAATTAATTGAATGTATTTCTGAATATATAAACGATCACGTCAAAAATGAAATAAATGAAGTTCAATGCTTTTATATTCAAGTAGATGGGAAGCCATAACCAGACTTCTGAGTGCTCTTTAATAATACAATCTGTTGATTTGGAAGGTGTATTGGTTGAGCAATTTTTGGGTTTCCATGGTGTGAGTGAAGACAGAACGTCAGAAGCTTTATACAAAATGCTAGACAAAGTTTTGGAACAGTTTGATTATCAACACAAGTCAATAGGACAATGTTACGATGGGGCAAACGTAATGTCTGGACACTGGACTGGGCTCCAGAAAAAAAAATGAAGCATAAAGCTTCTCAAGCTGTTTTTGTTATTGCTTAGTACATCGTTTGAACCTTGTATTACAGCAGAGTTTTTCTAAAATTTCTAAGTGTCGAATATTTTTTGCAAGCCTCAGTGTAATTCCTTTGTTTTTTCAGCACTCAGCAAAGAGATCGCTTCGCTGAGTGGTGAAAAAACAATACACTCACATCAACAACCGCAAGATGCATGCAAACCATAACGGAAACTCGATGGTCCTCCACTTCGAAGTTAGTATGTGTAATAGTTGAAGATTGGGACAAATTGAAGGAAGTATTCGAATTTCTCACAAAGAGTGACCAGTCATAAAAAAATCAATTCAACTTGCCCAAGGGTTTTTAAATGATATGAACACTTTTGAATTTACATTTTTGGGAATAGTATTTAATGAAATATTTGACCTCACCGATCTATTGTTCGAAATTTTGCAGAAAAAATCAATAGACATAAACTACTACTGTGTTACTCAAATTAAAAACAACTTATGAAATTTTGAGCCATAAAAGGAACTATGAGGTATTTGGAACACTGTTTGGAAAAGCTAGCAAAATCACAGAAATAAGCAGATCTAAACGGGAATATGCTGCTCTTACACCAGAAACAATTTTTCAAAATTATAAACAATTGTATTTTGAAATTTTGTACCACATTCTTATGGAAATGGATATAATATTTCAAGACTGTGAGAAATTTAAACTTCAATTTGCCTGGCTTGCTGACACAACCAAATTCGACAAATTTAATTCATACTTTCCCTCTCACGCTTTTGAAAATCTACAACATTTTTACCGGATTTTTTTATTAAACACCAGCACCTTAAAGATGAACTGAGTCTTGTATATGCTGATGAAAAATTAAGGAATATATCGACTCATGAACTTCTTCGAGTGCTTCATGGAGATAAAGGCATTTTTACAGAAGCTTATAAATTGGTTTCCCTGATTTTAACAATTGCATGTGCAAGTGTTTCAGTGGAAAGAAGTTTTTCTTTCCTTAAAAGAATACAAAGTTACTCTAGAAACACTATTTCTCCAGATAAACTTGCTTCTTTGGCAAATTATTCTATTCAGAAAGACATTTTCTTGATGTCACGAAGAAACAGCCATTTTCTGACGACATAACTGACACATTTCCAGCTTTAAAGGGAAGAAGAATTGATCTAATATATAAAAAATAGGTAAGTTCTCATTAACTGATTTTCATTGAAGACAGTAGATATCTTTTCATATTGCTCTTGTAGCTCTTCACCTATTTTCCTACCACGAGCCGCCACTGAGATACACGAAATATAATCACAACATTTTGTTTTTTGCCTACACAAATAACATTAACCCCTGTAATTAAGGTGTCCACATTATCTTGTCTCACCCCTGTATGTTTTAATGAAAGAGAAGTCTTCAGTGCACACTTATTCTTGCTTTTGCAGGGTTCCACTCATTTTCTCTCTGAAAATAAGCACTTTTTAAGGACTTTCAAGCACAGTACAAAAAATTTTTAAGGACCTTACAAATTGTGGGTGGTCTTAGTGACAGATGGGTTTGCTCCTCAGGGTGCACCACTGGGCAACAATGGCACACACAACAGCAACAAGGGCCTCTATGAATTTTGGAGAGGTACGAGCTAGTTCTGCAAAAATATTGTTACGTGTTTTGCCCATAATCGTCATGCCCATAATCGCCAAGCAAGTTCTGTATGACATTGGCAAAAGAGATCCCAACGCACTAGGGTTTTGTTCCAGAATCCTCAGGTGGAAAGACTAACTGAAACTGTCAGCTGTGGGCTGACCACCCAAACTGATGTACTTTTATGATTTCTATGACCCAAAGAGAGAAAGTGTGAGATATGATGGACCTACCACACTTGAGAAGAATGGTCCACCACGGAAACAACATGGAAACGGAAAATGGCGTATGAGAAAGAGATCTCAGCTGAGTGAGTGTAAAATCGGTATATGGAACACTAGAGGTATAAATAGAAAGATAAATGAGGTGATTCAAGAAATGAATAAGTATATATTGGATGTGATGTGTGTAAGTGAAACTAAAAAGAAAGAAATTAGGATAGAAGAAATGAATGGAATGGTAAGTGTGTGGTCTGAAGTATTGGATAATATGAGAGGACTGGCTGGTGTAGGTGTGATTTTCAGTGAAAAGATGAAGAACAAGTTAATTCATTACAGTTGCATTAGTGAGAGAATTCTCTGGATTTGCTCGAAAGTGAAACTTCAGAAAGTAGTAATTGTTGTAGTGTATGCTCCTAGTAATTCAGATTCCTCTGATAAGAAGGAAAAGTTTTGGAAAGAGCTAAAAGCTATTTTGAGCCAGTTCGGTGCTAAAAAAAAAGTTATTATAGCACGGGATTTCAATGCTAGAGTGGGAGTTCAGAATAGGATTTCTGATAACATTTTGGGTAAGTTTAATGATTCTGGTGTGAATGATAATGGTGAAACATTAATTGAACTCTGCATTGAAAATGGATTGTGGGTGTCTAATAAGTTTCTCAACCACAAGTATATCCACATATATACTTAGGAAAATCGCACTCTGGGATTAAAGAGTGTGATTGACTTTGTTGTTTATGATCAGCATCTGAAACACTTAGTTGTTGATACCCGTGTGATGAGAGGTACAGATGTTGGCTCTGATCACCACCTGTTAGCAGTGCTCAAAATACCCAGTGGTCCGCTGGCTATTGGCCAGTAAAGATTCCATCGGGCCAATGAAACATTTATATTACTGGCCCGAGTGGCCAGTATTTTTTTTTTTTTTCATTTGTTTTGGAATTTACAGGCTTATAAAGAACTGAACCAGATTTCAAATCAGCCAGGCTTGGCTATGGCAGTTTTAAGGATTTTTGAAATTCCAATATTTACTACTCAAAAACTGAATATTGAATTACAAACTATACTTCAGTTTTATGAAAATTTTAGACTGTAGCAAACCAAGGTCCTAATCAAACTATTTTGAAATATTTGTACTACAAATTTTAATTTAAAATTAACTATATATTACTCTTTAGTGTACTGTTTTTGATACAAGCATCATATGCATATTAAATGTATTAATATTTGTGCCATTTCTGGACCACCACATTTTAGTATAAAGTGGCTCTGCTGAAAAGTGATTTCTTTTTCTGTTGCTGTTTTCTAATTTCTACTTCTGTTTACTGAGCTTTGTGTTTTATTTATGTATTATTTGCATGCACGCATGTACACATTCTGTAGCTCTAAATTTGTGATATACAGCTCCAATGAAATTATACATTATTTTTACATATTCTGTAAATGTGTAACGGGTTTTTTTCATGGACCAGTGGGCATTTTGGCGGACCTGTGATTTGCAAATTCAAGTGGTCCGCTGGGCGTGTAGAAAATTTATTTCTAATTCTAACACTGTGTTAGTACCACAGGTGAAACTGAATGTTGGTTGGAGAAGGAGGTATAGGAAGATAGATGCCTGTGACGAAAAGAATAAAGGTTGAATGGTTGTCGGAAGAACATCAGCATTACTCTGATTTACTCGGGAAACGTCTGAATGAGTTGAAGATGTGAGAGGAATGTAGAAAAGAAGTGGACATGTTTTAAGAACTGTGTTGTCACTACCGCTGAACAGGTATGTGGCACTCCAACAGTGGGTAACTTTAGAGGTGATGCTTGGTGGAACAGTGAAGTTATAGAAGCAGTAAAAAGAAAGAAGGAAGCATATTTGAGGATGTTGCAAGGTAGAGTTTCTGAGGATGAATATCGCTGTAAGAAGCATGAGGCAGCAAAGCTGGTTCGCCAGAGAAAGGCAAAAGATAGGAAGAAAAAGGAGGAACGGCACGATTTGGCTTTTTAGAAAGATAGAAAAAACGTTCTGGAAGTACATAAGACATAGGAAAAATAGAGGTAATAAAATCCTAAGTTGTGTAAAGAATTGGGTCGGAGAAATGATATGGGAGCGCAATGAGCTAAGTGAAAGATGGGGTGAGTACTTCTGTGACTTATTAGATCATGAAAGCAAAGGCCTTTCTGAGTCAGAAGCAGATGGTGTCATAGTGAGAGATGGAAGAACTGGTGGGATTTCAAGAGAAGAGGTGTGTAAAGCTCTAAATTCGCTTCAGAATGATAAGGCTTCAGGAATAGATGGCTTAACTGCTGATATGCTAAAGTATGGTTGGTGACTCTGTGTTTAACTTGCCAGTTATGCTGGGAGTTAGGAATGGTTCTTCACGATTGGAGGGATGCTATTATTGTTCTCTTTTACAAGGGAAAAGATGATCAGACTGAATGCAAGAACTATCGTGTAATCAGTTTGCTGAGTGTGACAGGAAAAGTGTTTGGGAAGGTCATTATTGATAAGGTAAGAGGTCTTACATCAGAGAAAGTGTGGGATGTACAGAGTGGTTTTATTTCTGATAAGGGCTGCACTAATCAAATTTTTGCATTACGCATAATGATTGAAAAGTATCTGTCTGTTGGTAAAAAAGTGTTTGCTGCCTTCATAGATTTAGAGAAAGCTTACGTCCGAGTAAATAGGAAACTTTTGTGAAAGGTATCGAATGAATATGGTGTTACTGGGAATCTACTTAATAGTGTGAAAGCCATGTACGCTGGCAGTAGAGCATGTGTACGAGTGAATGGAGTTTCTTGAAATGGTTTTCTATTGGTGCAGGAGTCAGAAAAGGTTGTGTAATGTCACCCTGGCTGTTTAACTGGTTTATGTCTTGGTGATATCATGTGTGCAGATTGCTGTGTGCTGACGACACAGTCCTGTTGGCAGAGAGCAAAATTGAGTTGCAGAGTAAGTTGTCCCAGATGTACGAAGTGTGTATGAAATTCAAACTGAGTATAAATGTGGGAAAAACCAAAGTTATGGTTTTTGAGCAAGGAACTGTTAGTACTGAATGCAAGATAAGCATACCTGCCAACTTTCAGAAACAGAAATCCGTAAAAAAGAAATTAATCGATATATTCGATGAAAATTTTAATCGATATATTTGATTAGACTACTTGTCGCGCATATTGATTAAATGTTCCGAACATATCGATTTAAAAACGATGTTACCCAAATCAAGTATAAACTTGTAATTTAAGTGACTACAGTTGTTTGAATTTATCAGCACATTTATAGCGATTAAAATAGATTCTGTACATAATTTCTATAAGTGATAAAAATTTACTTTTGCAGAAGTTTGCATCTAAAGAGAAGGATGTTCTACCCTTTCAATGCGATTGTGTCCCATGCCGTCATGAAACTTAATAAAATGTTTTCAAAAACGAACCATTTTCATGTTAGGCTTTTATCTTACAGAGACACGGACGATGATACAGTCAAATAAAAAAAAAATGAAGTGAAAAACATTTTGTACAAATCGCATCCAGATCATTATAACTTTTAACAAAAGAAGTCCATTTCGTTATTTTTTTCCACACAGTCAACGTTATATTTATGCTTGTCACTAGAAATATGATTTATAATATCATTCGCTCCACCATGCGAAATGTTGAAATTGCATCGACACGTAGCACTAAACGCATATTTTCCATTTTTGAAGATTTCGCAATACACAGGAATTCCGCAGAACATGCATCGCAGAATGTTTGATAGTAACTTTTTTCCCCTTTTATATTGCTGCTCATAGTGAATCACTAATACAAAATTTATTACCACTCAGAAAAAAATGCAAGTAAAAACTGCTATAGTAAAATAGTAGCAGCTTAAAGAGTTGCAATTTGAAGAGGAAAAAAATACTGATTGCAGAGTTATCCGATTTGAGCTGGTCAGCTAGGAAAGCAGAGAGCAACTGAAAGGTTCTTTCACCTAGAAACAAAGGTTTAGGTTTTAGTTACAAATGTCATCCTCTGGGGTTCTCCCTCCCTCCCCATCATTCCTCACAGGCGGATCGATGCCTTGTCTTTTACCAAATCCGACCCCTTTAGTGGCATCCTTTATATTTCCAAATGGCACTGATTTTATAGTTCTGTCTTCCCTTCCTGTCCTCCCCCTCATCTTACTGAATAGAGCTTCTCTAAGTCTAGTTATTCCTTTACAAAAAACAATCTGGGCCCAGCAACGTCTGAACTACCCCCTCTCCTGCAGTAAAACTAACACAATGTGTTTTGCCGGAACAAAACCAACAGTCTTTTACATCAGGCGTCACGAGAAATGATACAGCCACTTCGTTGGCGACATCCTCCCTATCTCGTCCCCTGCTCCCTTTGCGGCGTAGCCACAGCAGAAAACGTTTGAACCAGGATTTTAATTCCGATCTTATATCTCTGCAAAAAAAAAAAAAAAAAAATATGGTTTAACATGACAAAATGCGGAATACACGTACTCTGTTTTAAAAAATGAAAATCTCTAAATATCACACAATTCAGTTTAATAGAAGTTACAAAGCCAATGGAGTTTTTTTTTTTTTTTTTCAAACAGATAAAAAAAAAAAGGGAAAAAAAGGCTACTCCTTCCCTAGATTAAACTCATGCTGTCAAAATCCGGATATTTTAAAACTCAGAGTTGTTTTCTAAATGCCCAAATTTTCATACCTACAAAAAAGTGTGGGTTTGCAAAAGCAACAGTGTTCTTCACGATACTTTAGACCCTTTCCATCTCAATTCAGGCGGGGGAAGGGGGGGGCACCTCCAATTATTTTGAAAAAATTTAATTATGGTAGCTACTCCTAATAGAGATATAAAGTACTGCAAAATGATTTTTCATAACAAAAATTTTTGATCGAACTACAGGATTTTGAAAATAGGCAAAAAATACACTCGTGACGGAAATCATGTGAAACGCCAAATTTTTAAGTGTGCACTGCTCCTGAAATATAACAGGTAGAGACTCTATTTTTTTCTAACTTTGAAGCTATTGAATTGGCCTTTCTTCAAATTCACAGAAACTGGTCAAACAAATGTTACCAGATGGCAAAAAAAATTATATTTATTAAAAAAAAATTTAATTTTCCACAAATTTAGGATTTTTTTTTTTAAGAGAAAGACTTATCAGGTGGGTAAATGTGCCAACCTGCACCCCTACTAAGGTTGTCTTAGGACTAATTTTATTTTTATCCTGTGATGCTTGTAACTCATAAAATTAATTTTTAAAATATACAAAATTTCAAAAAATCAACATTTTTGAATTGCAATATCTCAAAAACCCAATTTTTTAAAATTCTGAAATTTTGTCCAAACAATGTCCTAATGGTAGGTAGTTAACTGGGGGAATCAGATTACTGGATTTTTGCCATGAAATTTTCCGACAAATTTTTGAAAATGCACTTCTCTCCTGCTCGAACCTCACGGTTGGGTTATTATTAAAAAAAAACAAAAAAAAACTTGGAAATATATTTCTGAAAAGTTTACCTGAGTATATATTCCAAATTGCAATGTCAATCTATATTTTAAAGTCATTTTTATGATTTTCAATCATTGTCACCTATGTACAATTGCACATGTTTATTTTTTTTAATCCATAGTCTTTACACATACAATACTTTATCTACGTTGCAGTTAAGATTCAATTTCTATTTACATAAGAAAAAAAGCCTCAAAAAAAAAATTATGAGCTTACCATCATAACTACAAATTATTCAAACTGAGAAAAGCTGCTGGATTTTATCGATTTCCTTCTCATCAAAGGTATGAAGTCATGCAGAACATCCAACAGGAGTTGGGGCATTCACCTTTAGAAGTACATTTTTTAAGGGCACTGGACAGTTGACCTGTTTTCTTGCCACATTCTTTCGGCCACCAAAAACCTCTGGCTGGTCCATGAAAGATACTGTTATGTCCTCGAATTCTTTAGATATGTTTGTAATCTGTCCCATCCATCCACCAGTTATCGTCATAAATGCATCCTATAAATTCTCCTATTTGAAAATCATTAACAGAAAGTGGATTCTTTTTTGTTGGCTTGAAAATTACACTGCTTTATGTGGGTGCCAGACTGTTCTGGCCATTGATGGTTTATTTCCTTGTACTAACCAGGAATACTGTGACTGTATTTCAACAACAGATTTTACTGTATCCCACTCTTCTACTTTGCTGGTTCGATAGGATTGAACTTCACAAGTTGTGAGGAGTAGAAGTTTAGTCTTTGGGATCAAGAGGGAGACAGTTTCAACAAACGAAGGTGCATCTCTTATAGCTTGTGAAGCTTCTTTCTGTAAGTTGAATTTAGTAGCAAAATGTTTGCACAGGCCACCCCCACATCATCACATGCACTCTTGCATTGGCCTGTGGCTGAGAATATCCACTTCCTTGTTACATTTGGGTCCCCCTTCATAAGTTCATAGAACTGATATTTGTTTTTGAAGTGAAGTGCCCGGCTGCTCCATCTGAGACGTAAACAATTGTTTTAAATTCTTCCAAAAGGACAAGTCTTAGCAATTTCACTTTTTATGAGCAGAATGGCACACAGAGCATGTGCTGTGTCATGGCTTATATCATTGCATGCTACCACAAAAGACTTAGTCTCATTTGGAAAGTATACAATATATGTAAAGAGTTAGATCTGGACATTGTTTGCCAGTAGTAACTTTGCACTTCATCAGGTAGAATTACAGATCAGTTCTGAGCAAAGTCAAAGTGCAACACCAACACTGGACTATGTGCTGCAGACTGTTTAACTTCTGCTATCCCATTTCTCTGGATCGGCTCATTATAAATTACGGAAAAGTTTCTTTTTTCTCGATATCCCCCACCTTCAGTAGCTCTTATTTTCATTGACTCCCCCAATGACTCTCAAGCAGCTTTAATAGGTGTTTCATAGTACTCCATAAAAATTGCACTGGGCAGTACCATTTTCAGTGCCACAGCTTTGGAAAATCAAACTTTGAAATCATATCAGCTGCAGTTTAGCCCAAAAATTACTGCAAATTGCAGTTTACCCATTAGTCAAAAATTGCCCAAGTTTCATAAAATCATTCACCACCATTTTTACTGTTACTAATTTTTTCTTGCCATTTTCGGATTTAGTCACATTTGGCTACTTGGTGAATGTTTAGTGTGAGCCCTGCCGGGAATTGTGTTCTCCTGTTATTAAAAATTTATTAAATAATGTTTACAGTTCTCATTTTTTCACTTAATTCAAAAATTAAAAAAAAAAAGTGCCATTTTTAAAAAATTGGAAAGAAAAGAAATTGAAAAAAAAGTGTCATTTTCAAAAATATGTAAGAAATTTTCAAGGCAAAAATCCAGTAACCTGACTCCCCAGTAAACTACCTACCATTAGGACATTGTTTGGACAAAATTTCGGAATTTTAAAAAATGGGGTTTTTGAGATATTGCAATTCAAAAATGTTGATTTTTTGAAATTTGTGTATTTTAAAAATTAATTTTATGAGTTACAAGCATCACAGGATAAAAATAAAATTACTGCTAAGACAACCCTAGTAGGGGTACAGGTTGCACACTTACCCACTTGATAAGTCTTTTTCTTAAAAAAAAAAAAAAATCCCAAATTTGTGGAAAATTAAATTTTTTGTAATATTGCCATCTGGTAACATTCGTTTAACCAATTTCTGTGAATCTGAAGGAAGGCCAATTTAATAACTTCAAAATTAAAAAAAATCAAGTCTCTATCTGTTATAGTTCAGGAGCAGCGTGCACTTAAAAATTTGGCGTTTCACATGATTTTCACCAGGAGTGTATTTTTTGCCTATAGCTCGACCAAAATTTTTTTTTAGGAAAAATCCTTTTGCAGTACTTTATATCTCTATTAGGAGTAGCTACCATAATTTTTTCAAAAAAATTGGAGGTGGTCAACTGACACATGTTGGTCATGCCTGCCTGAATTGAGTGGAAATGGTCTTTACTGTTTTCTTTACGAATCTCTTAGTATGAATTAATTTATATTGCATATTTTACGTGTTTTTGCTTTATTATAGAAACATTTTTGTGCCTGTTAATTTCTAAATTAAAAAGCTACCACAAACGCGTCATTTTATAATTAAAATTCTATCCAAATCGGTCAATTTCCACGGAAGATATTGTGCTGAAATTCTAAAACGCAAGCGAACAAATCTCGTGCATGTACTACTTACTGCACTGTCCCCGTGAATGCTGATAGCAAGCATTTTCAATAGGATAGGTCCATTATGGGTGCTGAACAGCATACCCAAACTTCATCACAATCATGCTTTGATTTTACGCAAGTCATCACCCAAAAGGGTGGAAGAATTAATAGGAAAGCAGAGAGCAACTGAAAGAAATAGAAAGCAGAGAGCAACTGAAAATAATGTCTTGACCTTACCTTTGACCATTTTCAATAGGGATTTGACGAATTAGTATGCATTGAATCAAGCCAAGACATTTTATGAACGTTATCGAGTGATGAACAAAGCACGGTTGGAAAGCGTAGAAAACTTACTGACTAACGGACCAGCAAAATAAATCATTGCTGGAGCAGCACTGGCTCGAATGAACATTGGACTTAATTTTTTTTAACTTCCTCTTATAGTAGCATTCTTTCGTTAGGTCAAATTTATTGCCAGAGAAGAAGTCACGAAACCATGCTCCAATGCATTTTTAATTTCACAAAACTGGCAGTTTTTGCTTAATTTCATCATGTTGGGTATCGATCTGGGCTTAAAAATTCTACAGACTTAAAATCCGTTTCAATTTTTTTTCTACGATAACTACATTCTCTGAGATAGCATTTCGAACTAGGAGGAATAAAGACACCTGCTCCAATGCAAGACACACCCCATGCTGGCCTGCTGAGAAGTTGCGACTCAGGAGACAAACAATGCATTATCTGAAAAGAAGGTGGGAAACAGAGCGCGAGAGAGGGGGGGGAGAGAACCAAGCCCAAAGTTTTTTTTTTTTTTTTTTGGATTGGAGGTTTAACGACCACCGTGAGCAACTCAATGGGCAATAAGCAGTCGCCCGTCCCTAATTTAGGATCACTGGTTCCAGGGAAGGGAGAGAGCCAGTGCCGTAAGACAAACACAACATCCATGCCTCACCGGGATTCAAACCCGGACCCCTTTCGGACGAATGATCAGAGGCCATCGCTAGACCACTGCGCCACCGGGGCGGCAGCCCAAAGTTAAACAAGCCCAGCTGGTTGGTGTTCTAATGTTTGAAAAAAGGCAAAACAATAACCTAAAACCAGGGAAAACTACAGCAAAATGTTCCCAAATAAACACATGTAACTGAAAACTTATTCGCAACTTACATCGGCACTTTACTTTGAACGGATCAAGTTAAAAAAAAAAAGTTTTAATAGTGGGTGCAAATCATCAGAAAAAGAAAAAAATCTCGGAGAATCGCCAAATCAGTAAAATTAACATTTTGCCCATAAAACAAGTCACATTTCCGTAAATTTTACGGGTAAACCGTAAAACCTGGCAGGTACGGATAAGTCTTAATGGCACAGAGATTGACCAGGTAAATGAGTTTGTATATTTAGGAAGTTATGTTTGACAGAGACAACAAATTAGATGGCGAAATTAGTAGGTGAGTGAATTCTTCATTGAAAGTTAAGCTGCCTTAGGAGAATTTCACAGGAATGATGGGTTCTCAAGGAAGTCCCGAATGGCTGTGTATGAAAATGTAATTGTTCCTACTCTGATGAATGGCAGTGAAACCTGGGTACTGCAGAAAAGACAAAGGAATCGTTTGTGTGCTGGGGAGATGTGTTACTCGTTACTTACAGGGGGTTTGTGGCAAGACACGCTCTGATCATGTGAGGAATGAAGATGTGTTGCAGATGTGTAATGTGAGGGAAAATGTTGTTAGTAAGGTTGAAACTAATATGCCTCGTTGGTTTGGCCATGTTGAAAGAATGAGTGATGAGGTGCTTACTAAGAGAATTTATTCAGCCCAAGTGACAGGAAAGAAAGGTAGAGGAAGGCCAAGGAAATCATGGGAGGACCGATTCAGGAATGTCTGCATAAGAAAAAGATTATGAGTATGAAGTACAAAAGGTCTTGTGTGCGGCATGTGATGGACGTTAATGAAGCTGGTGCTGTCTGCCAAGATCGTGGTAAATGGAGACATTTGATACACCAACATTAATAAAATTTTAGCTTCATCAGGTAAATGTTTACTCGGTAGATGATCTTTCTTTGAGGAGCTAACCTCTGAATCTCGGAGAACAGCTTAATGATATGTATGTTTGCAGGGATCATAGCATACTTCTGGAAAATTTTAGGTAGGAATTTTAGGAATTTTAGGAATTTTTAGAAAAAATTTTAGGAAAATTTTAGGAGTGTATTTCAATAAAAACTAGATGTATATTTGTATACATCTAGTAAAACAACTTTGTATACATTGTAAAGAGTTTGCTTCACACCCTTCAACCATATATACTGATAGACTGCGCATGACATCAAAATTTCTGGCTCCAACATAAAATCACATGACAACAGTCAAAAAGATGGGTTACACCTGCTGTGCTTATGGTTGCTCTGAGCGATATAGTAAAGAAAGTTCTATGATTTTTCATGGGTAAGAAACGAATTAAATACCTAAGTCAATAAAGTTCAATTACTTAACCAGAAACTTGCAGCTATTGATATAAAAATATAGTAACTTAAGAAAAAAAAATGGAATGCATGTTCCAAATTCTTCGCAAATGTTCATCACATTATAAATCACAAAATGTAAACAACCCGATCATGCATGTATATAGCTCATAAGTAAACTTACCTGAAGAGTTTTCATTATATACGAGGCGCATTCACAAAATACACCGAAAACACTGAAGTTCTGCAGCGTAAATTAGTAATCATAACAGCATTTTTACACGAAATTTGGAGTCTGATGATGACGTGCCCAATGTTTGAGCCATGGCGGCTTTGATGCAGCTATTGCCAATGTGCAGTCCATTAGTATATATGGTCGAAGTTAACACCCAAATTTTTTGCATAACGTCTAATGTCTAAAGTTTAAGTATGATTTACTTCTAATGTTCAGTTCTTATCTTTTCACGTGTTATTATCATATTCAAGTATATTTACCACATTCAAGTTTCACTTTGAACATTAATATGCTGTTGAACCAGAAGCAATTCCACGATTTTCACAGTAAAGTTTTCAGGTTTCACATTAAATTATAATATCCTAAAAAGGTAATTGAAAACCAAGAACTATGTACAATTGTTCACTGAATTACTTTTTTCATATTATTGTTTTAACCTTTTCCTGATTAGCCTATCTTTTTCTGCTTCTACCACAACTAATTTACTTTCAGTTTTCTTTATTTCAGCTGAACCTTGTATGATCAAGTTAGAGGCAACTGCTATTTCAACAGTATTTTGTTTTTCTACAGCTTTTCTCATTCTTTCTGTTCCCTCTTGAATTATTGCTAGGGAGGCTTCTTTATCGTTTTTAAGTCTATTTATTTCTGCATCATTTTCTTTTATTTTGTCATCAAACTCAGCTTTTCTTTTTTTCTCTAGCTGCTTTTCCTTATTTTCCCTCTCTTTCTGCTTCCTTTCTTTTACCTTTTTGATTCTTCTTCCTTCAGCTTATCAACATACTCTTTATAAAATTTATGTGAATCACAAACACTATTTAACAAATTTCTTGTTATGGGAACTTTACTTACACATCCATAGTGTTTAATGGCCCCTTTAACTATTCTTAATGATGTTATAGTTGAGTCTTTTAAGTTAGCCTTGTCCTTCCTTAACAGAGCAGTGTTAACCGAAAATCCCCTTTCTGCATCAGCATTACCATGAGGTAAAACTAAAATTGACTTTATGAGTTTAGCAAGATTTGAGTATTTTTCTTTTCCGCTAGAGTCTTTAATACTAAATATATTACGCCAGTAATGATCAATCCGCACTGGAATATGCCCTTCCTCTGAAAATTTCACTAGTTCATCTAGAGTTGGCTTATCGCAATTTAAAAGTTTCCACTCTTCTCTTACTCTATCAATTTGTTCCTCAGAAAGATGCAAAACACTTGAAATTCTGGTTATTTCCGAAAGTCCTTCAGTGACTGAAAGTTGAGTTGACTCTTTCTTTGGTTCTTTTACCTTTAAAACTTCTATGTCTCTTAGCTTTTGATTGCAGAATGGCAAATTTGACTTTAAATATTTTGTGGTTGCAATTAGTGATGATCTTACATCTAAGAGAAATAATTTCTGCCTGGTCTCCTGAACATTCCTGAGGAGATTTTTTGTCTTCATACCAACTTCTAACTCCCCTAGTTTTTTCCATGAATTTTTGTTTTCAAAATCTACATTCTTTAGGTCTTCTCCAAATTTCCCTGCTATAACATCATTTTGGATAAACTGAGCCATAACATTCCTCATTAAAGTATTTAAATCAGAATATAACTGGTGTATTTTTGGTTCTTCACTCTGATAACATAATGAAAACTTTTCAAAATTTTGGTGTGAAAATGAAATTAATGCTAAATAGCAAGGAGTAAGCTCATTTTTCAGGAAACAGTGAATTCTTTTATACCTTGCCGAATTGCGCAGTTGTTTTTCAAATATTTTTTGAGATGGCAAGAAGTTTAAAAAATATTCTGTAATATTTAGCCATTGATCCAAGAGCCTCTGGGCTACAGAACCAACGGTTAACCATCTGTTGCTGACATGACGCAAAAGAAATTTGGCAGTGACCAATGTTATATCCTCGACAGATTTATAATCCTCTCGTCTTGCAGCACTACTCTTTAAAAAGTAATGCATATCAGTAGCAAATTCGTCAAAATCTATATTTAAGCTTGTCAAAAAAAATTTTAAAATGCATTACTAACAACATGCAGGTTGCAAAAACCTAGTTCCAAAGATTTCTGGCCTGTTTCTTGTTTTACAACTTCATTGAATTTGCGTAAAAAGCACTTATTTACATTTGGGCTGTCCATGGATACACAAATAATTCTGTTCAACGAAATATTGAAGGATGATAACACATCAAGAATTTCTTTTAGCAAAATATCTGCTGTTGCATGACCCAGAAAAACGCTTGTTAGGTATCGGCAAGAAACTGAATTTATTTCTGAAGACCAGTACCTGAGATACACATCCAACTGCCGTTTCACTTGTGTATTTGTAGTTTCATCAAATGCTATAGTAACCTTTCCTGGGCTACTAGATGCAATGTCTTTTTTCAAATCCTCTTGAAAATATTTTGACAATCCATGTGATATCACATAAGCAACTTTTTTTTTCTTTAAGTTGCATTTTGGCTGCAATAGCAGAATCAGGAAACATTTCTTTGAAAAGTTCAACTGTTTCAGTGCATGAAACAAAAGACATATTGTCCTTAGCAACTTTCATGGCCCATAATGCTTCGGCTTTAGCCAACTGTAAATCATGACTCAGTACTTCACTAATATTTGTTTTGGGCTGAAGATCCCGTCCTCCAAAGGCTTTCAGGATGGACTTATTTTGAAATTTACTTTGAAATTTCTGCAAATGTTTTTTTTTCCTTTATGATGCGCTTTTACTTGTGAAAAGCCACTATTAGAAATGTTGAAAATTTCTGAACACAATATACACTTAGCAGAAAATATTGTTTCAGTTGCAGAACACCATTCTTTCAACTTCACTCCGTCCAATTCTTTGGCGAGCCACGCATCTTGAAATTTCGTTTTGGATTTAGGCATCTTAAACACTTGTATTACTAACCAGAAAATGAAAGGGAAGTACAAAAACACGTTCCAATATTGCAAAACCAGACAACTTCCCGAAATTTGGCTGCGAGGATGTCAGAAGATATGAAAAAAAAAAAAAGCAGGTCACCACTAGAGAACTGAACCTGCACACAGCACAGAGAACACCATAAAAGACGTAAAACCAGAAACTATCATACGCATCTCACGCAAGTTCAGTCAAAGCAAGTCGGAGCCGAGATATATTGCGCATCGAAGGTCGCTGTCGCCGACGCATGATCGAAGGTCAATGATCACGTGCTCTACTGCCTGCCAAGATAATACTCAGCTACCATCCCATCGTCATTACTGGAGGTTACGGAAAGAGACCACATGTTTCCTCTTTGCTTCCACCCACCTGCGGTTTACAATAACAAAACATCAGCAGAAAGAGGAGGTTCCACAAGGCATGTAAAAAAATAGGCACGATCTTCTGCGTGCCACGGAGTTCGTCCTGCAAAGCGCAAACCAGGGGTGAAAATGACCCCTCCCTTTTCCCTTAGATCTCTTGTTACTCTCGAAAACTGTTCGAAGGCAAAAAAATGGAACGCCTGCCCCGAAGCAAGTGCATCTCGATGGTGTCATTTTTCCCTCCCTTCAGCAGCACAGCATATAGGCTGTGTTTCTACAATAACAGGTCTTTTTTACCTTACCGTAATGGTAAATTTATTGGCGTTAATAACGGTTGTGTTTTTAATAAAAATAAGCTTACGAAAATTTTAGGATGAATAGCAAATTTTAGGTCTAATTTTAGGAATTTAAGGAGGGTCACAAAATATTAGGAATTTTAGGAATTTTAGGAGGAATGCGATCCCTGTGTTTGTACAAATTGCACACACGAAAATAACAAATACAATTTGCACATGATTTAACTGTGCAAACTAAAGTCTGCTGATGAAGCTTGCAATATTGCTGCATATTATTCAAGTTTGTAGATGTAATAAATTAGAATTTATTCAATTTAAAAGACTTCTGCTGGTCAAATCAGTTTTCATACAAGAGAATAATCACATAGGCAACAAAAATAATGTAAATCATAAAATTGCAGTTAAAGTTACAAGATCTAGATTTGGATATTGTACATAATTATTTCATGGCTTGAATTGTAAAATGAAAGTCAAAATTACAAAGTCAAAGTCACCATGGGTTCACTAGAGCTCCTCCTGCCCCGTGCTCTCCCATGGGCTTTCTGCCGACATCACACGACGTCACCATCAACCCAGCCAACCAGCAGCAGAATTCGTATGCACTAGATTGTAACTTCTGCTTTTCATGCAGGTAATTAGGAAAGAAAAAGATGCACTTAAGAGTTCGGCTCCTGTCGTCTGCTTGAAGCAATGCGCTTTTGGAATGACAGGAGAAACATTTCGCAATAGATGGCGCTGCAGCGGTGTCGACATTATTCCTTCGCTGCCTGCATTACACAATCGGTGTGTGGTTTGTGCAGGACTGTTAACGACGAGAAATATGCGGCGTGGGTTATTTTTGAAGGAATGGGTTTATTTGGTAATATGGCTGGCCCTGAAAAGTGCCTTTATGGAATGTGAGTAGTTCAGGTGTTAAATATTTATAACGACAGAGAAGAAGTTTGTTCTCCTCATTGAGAACCTGTCTATCTAGTACCAATATTTCACTGGAAAACATTATGTACTAGGGAAGAACTGTTTGATGATACCAATCATCAATTCAAAGCAGTGTTCAGAGGAAAGACAACAATTTTGTCAGAATAAATATTCAAGAATGTGGTCTGCCAAGTAATCTTTGTGAATTCCATTAGATAGTGTATGTTTGAGGGGCCGCCAATTGCTCTCAATACCTTGAGTATGCGCCCCAGTAGTCGTATCAACGAAATTGAGTGAGTGGTTAACTGAGAGATGTTGGAAACCACAGGATGGGTGGTTGCGGTACACAGCCCACTGATCCTTCATTACAGTACTTCCAGGTTGAACATGTATCTGGATGAGCGGCAGCAATGTGTGAGCAGAGCGGTTATTCTCCAGGCAGATCTCTTCCCTGAATCATTTAGAATCTCATTCAAAGATGCCAAGGATCCAGGTGCCCTCAACGAGACGACCACGATTATACTTCCACTTCCCAACCTTCGCCTCATCCACTTCTATGATTACACCAGGGCCTCCAAGTTGTCCTTCATCTTGTTCGTAGGCTACCATAAACTCTGCGACTAGTTCTCTGCAAGACTGATAATAGTCGCAGAGGATGTGGAAACCCCACCCTGGAAAGATTCCTCAATTGCATCATTGTAGGACAATCCTTTGGCGAAGCAATACAACCGCTTTCCAACCTTCGCCCCATCCACTTCTATGATTACACCAGAGCCTCCAAGCTGTTCTTCGTCTTGTTCATAGGCTACCATAAACTCTGCGACTAGTTCTCTGCAAGACTGATAATAGTCGCTGACTGTCGCAGAGGATGTAGAAACCCCACCCTGGAAAGATTCCTCAATTGCATCATCGTAGGACAATCCTTTGGCGAAGCAATACACAAGAGTCATCACCTTATCAAGAGGAATACAAGCAGCTTCAAACCACGTCCCAAGTAAATGGGAATGCTCACTTTTCCCTGTAATGTGATTCTTCCTACACCTGAATTGTCCTAAACGATGACACATATCCACTCGCAAACTCATTGGATGACCTGCAGAACATCTTTGTTCGGTTGGAAGCAATCCTTTCCGCTCACACCATGCAATACATGTTTCTTCATCCTTCCCAACTTTGTCGAAGAAACGCCTCCAATTCCACATCGCCAAACTAACAGAGATACAACACATACTGGAAAAAACACAAGCCACCTATCGCTTAAAACAGGGCGAACAGAAGTAAGTAAAGGGGTCTGACGGCTCAGGCACTGAGCAAAGGGCAATTACGTAATGCAGACAGCTCGGGAGCAAACACTGATGACAAGGAAGCAGCGGCAGCGCCACCTACCACGACACGTGCCATTTCCTGTCATTCCAAGAGTGCGTTGGTTAAAGCAGACGACAGAAGCCAAACTCTAACGTCCACCCAAGAAAAATAAGTACTTTTTAAGCACTTTGGGGAACTTCTGGCAAAAATTAAGGAGTTTTAAGCACTGTAAAGAAAATTAAGCACTTGTTAAGGACTTTTAAGGATTTGTAAGGACCATGGGAACCCTATTTTGTACTGCAAGCATTTTATTTTCTCTCCGTTTTATGTGCATGCTGTTCATGTTAGCATGACACATAAAGTTCAGTAATTTTTGAGCTTAGAGAAAAAACACCAAATTTTAAATGACAGTATTTAAAATAAAACTGCAGTTGCGGCAAAATTAGACATTGCAAGAAGTACATTGTCGACAATTCTAAAATTTCATGCAAAAATTGTAGCTGCTTGTGCTTACAGCCACTTTGAACCTGCTTGAGCTAGTTCAAAGAATGATGAAATGAAAATTGTGATAATGAGATGGATCAAAGAAGCATGAAGTGAAAACAGTTCTTTTAATGGTGCTATTTTGCTAAAAAAAAAAAAAAAAAAAAAAAAGCACAAGTTTTTCCTGTTGTTCAAAATGTAGGTGAATTCCAGTGTTTAAGTGGCTGGCTCCAGAGGTTCAACGAGACACACGGTATCATCTGCAAAAAAGCATATGGCGAAGAAGCAGAGGTGAATATGGAAACTAGCAAATAATTTTCCTAGTGAAAAATAGTCCTACCTTTTAAAATCTGTACAGCTTTTTATATTTTTAATGCAGATCAAACAGGTCTGTTTGGTGACTCTTCCTGATCATATCCTATCCTTAAAAGGTATAAAATGTACAGGTGGCATATGTAGTAAAGAACGGTTAACAGTTTTAGTTGTGTACAACAAGGATGGCTCAGAAAATTTGCCTTTATTGTGATTGGTAAGCGTGTTAAACCTTGATGTTTTAAGGTAGTTCACTCCTGGTAAAATACAATTTTAGTAAAAAGGTGCAGATGAATGTTCCTATTTTTAGCAAATGGGTAAAGCAACTGGACCAAAATTTTCCACAGCAAGGAAGAAGCATATACTTGATTTTGGATAACTATAAGCACTTACTGTAAAGTCACTGATTTGAAAATAATTCAGATTGTGTCCTTCCTTCAAATACAACAGCTACACTCCAACTATGTGACCAAGGAATAATTAGATACCTGAAGGTACATTATTGAAGAGAAATGATTTATCAGGGCATTTATTCTTTTGATCAGAAGATATGGAAAGTCCTTAATTTTTTGTATGTTTTCATAAAATCCTAGAGCAGTACTAGAATTTTTTCCTGCAATGAATTATTTTAAGAAAAAGGCCAAAAAAACTGAAGTTAGGGTGGCCAGCAATTAGAAAAACCGGGAAAAGTACTACTGGAAATGACTGCTCTAGCAGCGATGAAGATGTTCCATCATTTTTCATTTTTACATTTTGGAATTTTTCTGATCAAGTTTTTTGTTTTTATTGCTATTCCACCATCATTATATTCTTATTTATTTTTGTGGAATATACTTTCTCTCTCACCCGTAACATTGAAAGGAGGTTTTTGGAAAAATGTAAACATCTCACCTCCAGCCATCCTTTGTTGATTTCCTGCACTGAAGAGTTCATTAGAAAACTCCCTCCTAGCATTGAACGCTCTGACAAAATGTTCACTATAGATGTAGTCTCTCTCTTCCTTTCAGTCCCTCTTTTCCACTCTCATATGCTGCTAGTACAATTACTCAAAGAAAACCAATCACTCTCTGGCCCACTAACAAAAGACCTGTATGAATGCCTTTGAACTCTGAGAGATCTTAATTGTTTCAAGTTCAACAACAAATACTACTGTCCGCAAGAAGGACTTTCGATGGGTTCACTTCTCTCTCCACTTCTGGCTGAAGTTTCCATGGAACACATCGAGAAAAAAAAAAAAAAAAAAAAAAAACATAGTCATGGAACACAGTCTACAACCTTCCATTTGGCTTCGATATGTTGATGATATTTCTGTAATTTAGCCACACAATAGAACTGACATTGAATCTCTTCTTGAAAAGATTTCCCTAAAGTTCCCATCAATAAAATTCACTATCAATGAAGAATCACAGCATGGCATTGTCTTCTTAGATGCCCAGCTGACAAGGCAAGGGAATCATCTCAACAGATCTGTCTACAGAAAACCCTCTGCAATAGCAAACATAATCCCATTTTCATCCCACTCCCCAACTGCTCATAAATTTGCCACCTTAAAACTTATGTTAATTGTGCCAGGATTGTCTGCAACACTGAATCTTCCTTCAATGAAGAAATTGACATCATAAAGAAAATTGCTGAATCCTATCAGTTCCCACTTCTCCATTTGAAAAATCTGTCTGCTCTCTCACCAATACTAATGGAAAAACCACCATTCATTGATTCCATCCCTTTCCATGGATCCTTCTCTTATAAGATGTGTAAACTTTTCAAAACTATGGGCTACACTCACAGTGAAACCAAACCCTTCTGCAATAATGTGCCTGCTTAAAGACAGGGATCCTATCTCACCCCTGAACACCCCTGGAGTTTATGCTATTCCCATTTCAACTTCCTCTGGTCCCTCAGTGTATATTGGAAACACATACCGAAGCATCAATACAAGACTTGGTGAACACAAAAAAGATATTTCCAATGGTCTTCCAAGACAGCTTTATCTGCACTAACCCTTGAAGACACCTCTGCAGGTCCCATTTGGAAAGAAACTAAAAAAGTTGCCCCATTCACAAACAAAGTGTTTCCAAGAAAGCATTGAAATTTTGTTCACCAAAAACTGCAATTCAGAGACCCCTCACCAAATCCCATTTATTTGGATCTCTCTTCTAAAATCTGGCAACATTTCCAACACCCCAACTTTAAATTGTAGTTCTGGCAACTAGCCCATCCAGTCAATCACAGGTGATCAAGGTCATAGGATGACCGAAAGCTACCGCCACGCGAACCTTTTACCATACGTGAGTCTGTGTGTTATCGCTCGTTTTCTATGTTTATGTGTTATTGTCACGTGAAGCCTGAGTTTTAAACCATTTTCTGATCATGTTCCTTGTTTTCAATACCTTCGGTGATAGAGAAAAGTCGTCATATTTTTTATGATTTTTTTCTAATGAACTGCATGTTTTCCTGTTTCTCATAATATCTTTTTAAAACCAACCAGTAGAGAACAACCATTTTTGATTTGCCCCCTCTTTTTTTTAGTGAAATAAAATTTCAAAACTAATACTCAATCTGTCCGTGGTGGAATCTGCATCATTTTCGTGACTTGTAAAATTGTTTCGTGGGAGGGTTAACAACACAGTACTGATTTTCCATGCTTAATTTCTCTTAAAATGTGCACTTTCCCCATTTTTCAGTCACTTCTTTGTACATCAGAGGACAGAGCAAGCGTTTTTTCTTTTGCTTAAAACAAAATTAGTTTAGAAACATGACTACTTGTTCAATCTGCAAAGAAAACGACTTTATGGGGAACAAAACATGGCGATGGAGAATTCAAGTTCTGATTTTGAACTTGAATTTCTTTTTGAACAAAAGGAAAAAATGTTCTTTTGGTTTCTAGATATAGCAAAAAGTAATAGAAAACCATGCATTTTTAGCATAACTGAAGCTTAAAAAGTGATAATTCTGATCCTAACTCTGACATGAAAACAACTGTACTGGTCATGGAAATTGGGCAATTTTTAGCAAGGACTAGATAAATAATGATTTTCTCTTTAAATTTTGGCTTATTGAAAAGCAAAACTACTTGTTCCACTGATTGATGTACAAAGAAAGTACTGTGAGGAATAAGAAAAGTAACATTTCACTTGAAAGTTTTTCAAAAAAATATGGTCATTTTTGTGCACTGCTACCATTTTTTACGAATTACATTAATTGTTTTTTTTAATTATTTTTGTTGCTTTGCGGTTTGACAACAACCATGATGAGCAACTTCAAATCTAAGTGGTTTGACAACAATCATGCAACTTCAAATGCCGGTGCCACTTTGGAGTTTCCCTCAAAAAGTCGTCAAGTTATGAACATTGTTTAAGTAAAAATGATCTTTTTTATGAATTCACACTGCCATTTTGCTGCTCTGACAATTTGTTTGTTACAGAGCGTGCAATACAATTTTATTCAATACTACTGAAAAAAGCTGAAAACTACAGATTTTTTAAGTGTTTACTACTGAAAATTTCCAGGCACAGTTGAAGTCTCTAATGTTGATTGCTGTGTTTGTATTTGATTAAAAATAAAATAAAACATTTCAAGAGGAAATGCAGAGATGCCAACCTGAGTAAAAAAAACTCAGGTTGGCATCTCTGCATTTCCTCTTGAAATCTGAAGTTTTCAGTAAAACCACTTCGACCTTCAGTAAGATTTTTAGTATAACAAAAATATTTATTTTAAAATCTCAGAATCGTTTATAACACTTTTTAATAAAATGAATAAGCTCCAAAATGTAGTTTTATTTAAAAATTATATACATATATTTCTGCAGTAGAGGCCACAACTTAGCAGTGAAAGTTCAGCTTTGGCTCACCAGCCCCGACATACTACAAGCTATAGAGGCGGCATCATCAGCGTGTCGAGTGACACCCGAACTATTCGGCGAAAAAGAAATATCTTGCAAGCTACGACATATGAGCTATAGAGGCGTCATAGGCGTAGCGGATGACACCCAAACTATTCGGCAAAAAGAAATTCCTCACGAGCGTCGACATGTGAGCTATAGATGCGTCATAGGCGTGACAGATGACACCCGAAATGCGAGCTATTAGGTGAAAAAGAAATTCCTCGCGAGTGCCAACATGCAGGCTAGAGGCATCATCGGCATGCATCCAACACGCCGACATTTCTTTTTATCTATTCGGTGAAAAAGAAATGTCTCGCTAGCCCCGACATGCAAGCAATAGCTGTGTTATTGTCGTGGCAGATGACACCCGACCTATTCGGCAAAAAAGAAATGTCCCGCGAGCACCAACATAAGAGCTATAGAGATGTGGCAGATGATACCCGACCTATTCGGCGAAAAAAAACAAAAACACGTGCACCGACATGCGAATTATAGACATGTCATCGGCATGGTGGGTGACACCTGACACGCCGATGACATTTCTTTTTATCTATTCGGTGCAAAAAAATGTCTCACGAGCCCCAGCATACGAGCTACAGAGACATCATCGGCGTGGCAGATGATACCTGACACTCGAGCTATACAGCGAAAAAGAAATTCCTCATGAGCTACAGAGTCGTCATCGGCATGGTGGGTGACACCCGATGACATTTCTTTTTATCTATTCAGTGAAAAAGAAATGTCTCGCGATCCCCGACATACAATCTATAGAGGCTGATGCCCGGTGTGGCGGGCGACACCCAACCTATTCGGCGAAAAAGAAATGTCTCGCGAGCGCCGATATGCTAGCTATAGAAACGTCATCGCCGTGGATCACCTGACAGTCGAGCGGAAAGGGTTAAAGCGTTTGCACTGGAATTTTCACAAGCACAAAGCCATATGTAATCAATGTAAAGAATTCGCAAAAGGCGCTGAGCTGAGCTCACTCTAGGTTTTTGCGCACAGCACTCTCAAATGGCTGTATGGGGAATCACGTGACTAACAGTGTACGAGCAGAAGCTCAGCCTCCGTTAGCAGGAGAAGTCAGAAAATTGAAGGCATATAGGGACTACCTGTAATGTGCATTTATTCGACCAAAAGACGGTAAGAAATAGAAAATTGCGTGCATGAGCTATTCCGTAGTTTTTTGGGTGACTTCTGTAAAACCGTAAGATGGAGTGAAAATCCGTACAAGCTATGAAAAATCCGTAAAAGTTTGCATCTCTGGAAATGTGGTGTGTATGTGTTTGACATATGAAAGTTTGAAGCCACCTTACATGTCAAAAACTAAGACTCTTTTCAGTTACATGCCTGGGTCAAAGACAATATTCAAACTTGCAATTCTGTTTTTTGTTTGTTTGTTTTTTTCTACATGGAATGAATACAATAAAAAAAAAACTTCTAGAGAAAAGATATGATAATGCAAGGATAATCACACAAACACTTTCCACTTTTTCAAACCTACTAATGATAATATTCAAGTGAGAATATCCTCAAATTCTTCAGACTCAAAAATTCAGCTAATGACTAAAAGCTATGCCAGAAACAGAGCAATTTTATTTAGAAATTTGAGGTCAAAGGTAAATTCGTATTACCTTGAATTTTTTAAAGTTTTGCAGTACTTTATACCATAATAAAGCTGCTTTAAAACAAGACCAATTTTAGACCACTATGTTTGATACAAGACGAGATATTGAAATATGATAAAAGGACAAGATACAGCACACACAATTTCATATTTTTTGTAATTTTGGATGTCTACAAAATTGCCATAAATGGTACCTTATTTTAATATTCCATAACCTTTTTCCTTATTCTAATATCTGATAACCTTATTTTAATATCTGATCCTTCCATGCATCTACCTTCTCTGCCCATGGCGGGTTGAGTCCAGCAAAGACGACTATGCACCCTTGAAGGTTACTGACAAATTAATGCAGCCGGCTTGCCATTCGTCTGCTGCATACGGATAAGGGACAAAGGGTGTCCAGGGAACTTCACAGGGAACCATCTACACATACGCATCCCCAACTACAGGAGCCTGCGGAAGACTCCAGAAAAACCGCAGACTAAATGGCAGGCAGGACCAGGATTTGAACAAGTCGCTGTGTGGGAGGTCAGCGCATAGCGAATTAATATATTTGATAAGCATGTCAAATATCAAGAAAAACTATATAATAAATCTAATAAATGGCTTACATACCAAAGCAACGAACTCCAGCTTACATTCAGTGCTCATGTGGTCCAACAAGTAAGTAAGACCATGCATAGCAAGGTGACGGAGTTGACAAGGTTCAGATGCATCTGGCATGGCTACGGGCCTACACATTGATAGTGAGGCATCTAAGAGAATCACAGTAGGCATGTGGAAAAATAAATGTGCAATCTGAAAACATAAAATAAATAAAAGAACACAGTTAAACAAGCACACAGTTGGGTAAGAATGAAAACGTGCAGACTTGCTGAAATGAGGATGTAATTACTTAAATTAGTACAAAAATCACCATCGACACTCAGATCTGTACTAAAATCCTAAAAACAAATAAGTACTGGTAAAAGTGAGATATTTCAAGAGCACTATAACTCCCACCATCAGACAATAAGTGATATAGTGTCCCAGTATATATACACAGTTGCAAGCGTAAGGTGACGTAAAACGAGTCAGGAGCATGCACCACATATATCAACTGGTGCAACCCCACAGAGTCTCAATGAACCTAGATGTTAAGTAACAAAGTGCAGATGATAGTGTATAGTAGGAATACTCCCATCAGTGAAGTAAGAACACTGTTGACATGTTGCAAAGTAAGTGTAATACAAAAAATAATAATGTCATGGACTAGAAAACACAAAATCAGTAGAAATCACTGCAAACATAAGAATTACAAAATATGTGTAGCACCATCCCGAAGACCCGCTACCCTGGAAATAATAAATCCTTCTGTAATCCTTACATTGGAACGAGTCATACAACACAAAGCTTGATAAACAAAGATACATAAGCTTTCGGCTAAAAGCAATGACGGTGTATCGTGATGGGTAGACAGGACACGAGCATGATTTCAAAGGGGATGGTGGGTACCACCAAGGGTTAGTCTAGCCAATGACGTGTTCTGGGCCCCCATTTGCACACCATATTTATGTTCAGACAAGCGCGTCTGAAGAGACCGCTTGGTGGAACCTATGTAGAGTTTTGAAGGCATGTCAGCATCCACAGCTTGCATGGGAATGCAATAAACACAATGTCGTTCCTGCTGTGTCACTGGATTCCTGTCTTTCTTGATTAGTGAAAGAATGTTCGCAGTCTTGACACCAATTCTCAAATCATGACGTTTGCAGATGTTCTTCAAAAACCATTCCTTGACCTTTTCCTGGTTAGAAATTCACTGGATCATACTCTCCAATTTTCAGTGTACAGGAAGCCTACAACGAACCCGTCAATCATGTCACTTCAATCGTCTCATCCCATGGACTACAAACTTTCAACCATCAGATTTTTGGTCAAACGCGCCATGACTAAAGCTTGAAAAGAATTAGTCACTCAAAATGCTGAACCATAAATTAAAGGTTTAAGATATTTAGCCATGGATTAGAACAGGCAATGGCTAAATATCTTAAACCTTTAACATATGGTTCGGCATTTTCAGTGACTAATTCTTTTCAAGCTTTAGAAAGAATAAAAGGCTAAATATCTTAAACCTTTAACATACGGTTCGGCATTTTCAGTGACTAATTCTTTTCAAGCTTTAGAAAGAATAAAAGGGCTCAACTCACAACGTGTTATTTAGCCATTGCCTGTTCTAATCCGCGGAGAGGATTAACCCTTCCGGAAACCAATGGTCGAACCGGCATACCATCCTCGTGAGTCTTAATAGTACTAAACAAAGCTTGGTACCCTACTGCCACTGGGAGGGTGAAATTGGATCTTAAACCTTTAACATACGGTTTGGCATTTTCAGTGACCAATTCTTTTCAAGCTTTAGAAAGAGCCTTTTATTCTTTCTAAAGCTTGAAAAGAATTAGTCACTGAACATGCCGAACCGTATGTTAAAGGTTTAAGGTATTTAGCCATTGCCTTAAATATCTTAAACCTTTAACATACGGTTCAGCATTTTCAGTGACTAATTCTTTTCAAGCTTTAGAAAGAATAAAAGATGGCAGCGAATAGTCAACCTCAATTTCTAACGTACAAGATATTGAGGGTTACTGGTTTGACATGTATTCAGTAACCTGGGAAAGTTGATCCAAAGAATATTGCCAGAAAATCAAAATATCGTCCATGTACCTGATATATGCCAATGGTCTGTTAGTCCAAGAGGAGAGAGTAGTGTCCTATACATGTTGCAAAAAAATTTCAGCAATTACTGGGGACAGAGGGGAACCCATAGGTGCCCCACTCTCCTGTTTGTATATAACACAATTATATCAAAAAAAGGTACAGCTTTTAATGACTCTCAGGGCATTCAGGATGGCATCAACGTCTGCAGCACAATCTCCCCGTGTTAAGAGTTTGGTTTCAATAATAGAGTGTGCCTGATCCACTGGTATGCTGGGAAAGAGTGAAGCAACATCCAGTGATGCCAATATGAATGAAACACGTTGTGAGCTGAGGCCTTTTATTCTTTCTAAAGCTTGAAAAGATTAAGAATTAGCCACTGAAAATGCTGAACCATATGTTAAAGGTTTAAGATATTTAGCCATTGCCTGTTCTAATCGCAGAGGAGATTAACCCTTTCGGAAACCAATGGTTGAACAGGCATACCATCCTTGTGAGTCTTAATAGTACCAAACAAAGCTGGTACCTTGCTGCCACTGGGAGAGTGAAATTGGTCACCAAGAATGGACGGTAGTACCGAGTGGTCCCATAAACAGCTGAGAGTAGAAACTGTAGTCCTAGTTGGATCCTTGAGCATGGTAGAATGCGGGATCTGATTAATGGCAGAAAGCATTTTGTCTTGATAAGCCGAATGATTTAAAATGACTATTTGATTAGTCTTGTCTGAAGGCATCACTGCAATGTTAGGGTTCTGCCATAGTTCTTTGAGCTGAAGTTGTTCTTCACGAAAAACCCGATCAGAGTCTGAAATGGGTAGTCGGTTATGAATGACTTTCTTGATCTCATACCGAGCTGCCTCACGTTTATCAGCTGGTAGAAAACTGAGAACTTTCTCCACCTGAGGTAAAAACCTGAGTTTATTAGGGTGAGGCTTGGGGTAAGCAAATTTTAAGCCCCAGACAGGGCTGTCTCCTGAGAACTACTTAATACAACACTGCTGAGATTCAACAAAGGGGCAGTGTGATTAGAAGAAGCATATCGAGAAGTAAGTGCTTTGCTCGAATGCTTAAACTGTAGACTCTCAGAAACTAACGCTGAAAGTTTCTTAATATGAGTATTCTGGATTTTAATAGATTCAGACTGGATCATAGCTTGCAAAATAATCATGAAACGGTTAATATAAATCAGACATACTTTTTAGTTAATAACATATATTCATCATAGGATCTGCGGTTAAAAAATGAAATGAGACAATGTTTGCTCCTGATCTCCGCCGAAAGTCTCTTCCGTTCAGCAACTCACAACATGTTCCATTCATACTGGCATCACTGGATGTTGCTTCACTCTTTCCCAGCATACCAGTGGATCAGGCACACTCTATTACTGAAACCAAACTCTTAACACGGGGAGATTGTGCTGCAGATGTTGAAGCCATTCTGAATGCCCTGAGAGTCATTAAAAACCGTACTTTTTTTAGATATAATAGTGTTATATACAAACAGGAGAGTGGGGCACCTATGGGTTCCCCTCTGTCCCCAGTAATTGCTGACATTTTTTTTTGCAACATTTAGAAGACACTGCTCTCTCCTCTTGGACTAACAGACCATTGGCATATATTAGGTATGTGGGCGATATTTTGATTTTCTGGCAATATTCTTTGGATCAACTTTCCCAGTTTATTGAATACAGGTCAAACCAGTATCCCACAATTTCTTTTACGTTAGAAATTGAGGTTGACTATTCGCTGCCATTCCTTGACTTTTTCCTGATTAGAAATCCACTGGATCATACTCTCCAATTTTCAGTGTACAGGAAGCCTACAATGAATCCGTCAATCATATCGTTTCAATCGTCTCATTCCATGGACTACAAACTTTCGGCCATCAGATTTTTGGTCAAACGTGCCATGATGCATTCTTCTAATGCAGAATTATGCAGGAAGGGAATTAATAAGATTAAGGACATTGTCTATATGCATGGATATGAAGGCACTATTGTGGATAAGCTACTTAGAAACCTGATGGATCGATCTACTATCACACAACAGAGAAATGGTTCCAACTTGAGATATGTTGGTTCAATGGATTTTCACCCTGAGTCTGTAGTAGTTTAGAAGAACATCTGCAAACGTCATGACTTGGGAATTGGTGTCAAGACTACGAACATTCTTTCACTAATCAAGAAAGACATTAATCCAATGGCACAGCAGAAATGACATGGTGTTTATTGCATTCCCATACAAGCTGTGGACGCCGACGTGTCTTCAAAACTCTCCATAGGTTCCATCAAGCGGTCTCTTCAGACGCGCTTATCTGAACACAAATATGTTGTGCAAATGGGGGCCCAGAACACGTTATTGGCCAGACTAACCCTTGGTGGTACCCACCATCCCCTTTGAAATCATGCTCATGTCCTGTCTACCCATCACAATACACCGTCATTGCTTTTAGCCCAAAGCTTATGTATCTTTGTTCATCGAGCTTCGTGTTGTAATGACTCGTTCCAATGTAAGGATTTATGACGGATTTTTGTGTTGTACGACTCGTTATGTAAGGATTTTTGTGTTGTATGACTCGTTCCAATGTAAGGATTACAGAAGAATTTATTTTCAGGGTAGAGGGTCTTCGTGATGGTGCTACACATATTTTGTAATTCTTATGTTTGCAGTGATTTTTACTGATTTAGTGTTTTCCAGTCCATGACATTATTATCATTTTTTGTATAGTATTACACTTATTTAGCAACATGTCAACAGTGTTATTACTTCACTAATGTGAGTATTCCTACGATACACTATCATCTGCACTTTGTTACTTAACATCTAGGTTCCTTTGAGACTCTGTGGGGGTGCACCAGTTGATATGTGGTGCATGCTCCTGACTGTCGTTTTATGTCACCTTACGTTTGCAACTGTGTATATACCAGGACACGATATCACTTATAATTGTTTGATGATGGGAGCATAGTGCTCTTGAAATATCTCACTTTTACCAGTACTTATTTGTTTTTAGGATTTTAGTAAAGATTCTGAGTGTCAATAGTGATTTTTTGTAATAGTTTAAGTAATTTACGTGCATAAACGGTATTTCAGAGTCCTTAATTAAGCACACAGTTTATAAGACATATATATAAAAAAAAGAACAGCAATTAATCATAATGCCAAGCTCAATCATTACAGTCAAAAGAGAATATGACCAAAGTTCAAACGTGCAGTTTAAATCATTTTATTTAACCAGGATCACTTTGTTCTTCATGCGATACCATTGGGTGGAAACTTCAAAAAAATATTTTTAGTTGAAATGGTATCTTTACAAAAATATTTTGAACTGTAATGGTATTTTACATACCTACCCAGGCTTCTTATTTTTCATGCCCAGACCAATCACTTTGATAACCCTTGCATCTAGACAATGGCATTTCATTTTGCAACTCCTGATCTGATAATGATGATTCTATGAATCCACACTACTTTAAACCTTTGTGTACTTTTGAGGGGTTTTATGTAACAACATTTTTGACAAAATTGCTCTGAACACAAAAATAGGCAAAATTTCACAAAAATGAGTATCATCTTTAAAAACCTGGATCGTCCCCTGATAACAAATGGCACCATAAAGTTCCCTTGGCCCTCTATTATCAAAATATTTTATGCCGAAAAGTAGTGCATTCACTGGTGCTTATTCTGATGACAATAACATAATTTTCCATTGAGATAACTACAGAAACACCACAGCAATTCAAGAGTCTTTAGAACTTCTTTACTGAAACTTTTATTGGTTGTTAGGTTTATGATCTTGGTTGCCATTAATGGGTCAATGTTAAAATGCTCAATGTAATAAGTGCTCTTGCACACAGAAGATCATTTATGGCTAGATAATGTGGTGAAACAGACTTATAAAGTGATTACTCTACTGAGCCATCTTCGACAGATGCAGCGACACTCATAATGTGGATTTGCATCAAGCACACTTGCTTTGCTTAATAGCAAGTTTGAACATGTAAGAACAGAGAAAAATGTGTTTCTATCTAAATCCAAAGGATTAACAACCAGCAGACCAAGAACACCCCCTCTTTTCTACTATTCTTTAATACTTCATAAAATTATAAATTGCAATTGATTATAAATTATATAGAAAATTAAGATTGTGTCAATAGATTTAGATTTAAAAACACCTGTGTTGGAAAATAGAACATATTTAGCACTCACTGTTAGGCCTCTATTAGCTGTAGTAAAACAATTAGCAATTTTCCAGATTTAAGGTGCTGTACTTGGCTAGCCTTCCACATGTGGCCCTAAACCTAGTTCCAAAGCAATAATAGATGGCACTATGGCAGCACTTCACCTCTCCTCCGCTACTTACGTAACTTAGTTTTCCGTCTCTGCTCCTGTGTTACGTAAGTTTTTTTTTCAATCTCTGCTCCTGTGATATGAGGAACTGGAAAAGGTTCTTTAATGAAGTTGGGAAGGATGAGGAAACCTCTATTTCATGGTGTGAAGAACAGGTTTTGTTTCCCACCTCTAAAAGATCAAGGGCGCCTAGATTCTTGGTATCTTTGAAAGAGATACCAAGCGGTTCAGGGTGGAGATCTGTCCTGATAACAACAGATCTGCAGATACATTGCTGTCCCTCATCCTAAAACACGTGGAGCCAGGAACAATAATTATAACAGACCAGTGGGCTGCATATCGGAATCTGTCAAGCTGTGGCTACGCTCATTTAACTGTCAACCACTCCCTCAACTTCATTGATCCCATCACAGGGGCGCATACACAAGGAGTTGAGAGCAACTGGCGCCCCTTAAACATAAATTAACACAGGGCAACCACAAAATGTGCTTGGCAGACCATATTATGGAATATTTATTCCGACGGAATTGCTGTCTTTCCTCAGAACATTGCTTTGAAGTCCTGATTCGTGCGATCAGGCAGTTTTTCCCTGGCAGATAAAACTTTTCTTGCTTTTATTCTGCTAGGTAGACAGTTTCATATTCATGAGGAAAACTTATTCTTCCGTCATAATAAATATTTCACACATATGCCACAATGTACATTCATAAAGGTCCTTTTAAGGGCCACCTTTAATCCATGTTATTCACTTCCTTTGACACTTTCACAATGCAACGCTTCACGATGTAGTGATAACGTGTCGCCATCTATTGCTGCTTCAGATAACTATTTTCGGGCCACATTTGGAAGGTTTACCTTGTACTTTACCTAGGGGTTATAATAACAGAATGAAATTTTCAGGTTATCAACAACATGCAGAGAGGTGTTTCCCTGCCAGATTTGGTTCACTTACCTCTGTCCCCTTTCCAGTTATAAGCTTTCAAAAATGCTCATTTTTTAAAAAAATTTAAATTTAAATTTTCATATATAAGGAAGGGAAGGAATTAACAACTTGAATTTTTTTTTTTTTTGTAGCACCTTGGAAACAGCAATAACACACAAGAAAAGAGCAAAATTGTTATCTCTTTCCCTTCAAAGAGAAAAAAATTCCCAAAACTGCCATTTTTAGCAATACTTCGATTACTTTCACATCACTCTGGTGAATTTTTTTTTTTGACTAAAAGCTATTAATCTTACTTTATCTAATTAATGCTATAAGATGTGCAGATTTAAAATCTTTTTGAATTTTTCAAATATCTTTATTGGTTAATGAAATAAAAGAGATTTTGTAATCACTTGCGTTTTGCAAAATCTCACAAGCTCACGTTTTTTTACACCATGTAGTAAAAAAATAAAACTTTTAAAAACAATTTTTTTAACTGGTTTTTACTTCTCATGTATATATGTTTCAATATATATATAAGGTATGGAAAAAATTAAAAATGGTCAAGCAACTCAAAAAATTAAAATTTGTTAAAATTCTAAGGAATGACTTTAATTCAATGCAGAATTCAGTATATTACTAATTTATGCATTACATTATATACTGAGTGACCACTGAATTATGACCACCCTTATCAAAAGTGGATGCAACATGTTGACCATGTGATTTCCAAGAGGACGCGATTAGTCAACTGATATAACATATGAGTGGAGCACTAGAGTAAAATTCATGATGGGTAAACAGAAAGATTTATTAGACTTTGAAGAAGGACAGGACAGATTGTGGGAGCTCGATTTCCCAAACAGCTGAAGTGGTGGGTTGATCACGCACCACCGCACTTAAAGTGTATGAGGACTAGTGTGAAAATGGTTAAACAATGACCCAGAGGCAAAACTTAACAGGACAGCAAAAGCTTGATGTGAGAGGTCAGCATTGGGTCCAAAGACTCGTATACACCGACAGACGCAACACTGTTCAACAGCTGACTATCCAATACAACAGAGGTCGATCCAGAACAGTATCTGACATGACCATGTATCACACATATGGGCTATAACAGCAGACGGACTCCGACCACATCCTCTCCTAACCACAGTTCATCAGCGCAAAAAGACTCGCCTGGTGCAAAGATCATGCAAGTTGGATGACTTGAAAAAGTGTGCTTTTCTGAGGACTTTTACTTACTCCACTCTGTGGATGGTCATGTACATATTGAGGGCAAACAACATGAGGCACTTGATCCATTTTGCATGGTCTCCGCTGTGCAAGTTGGTGGAGACAGTTGTATGGTGCGGGGCATGTTTACCTGGCATGAACTTGAACCCCTGGTGCATGTAGAACAGTGTATGACTGGTGCCCACTCTCGTACATTGCTTGCCAAATTTGTACACCCAGCAATATTGAAAATTTTCCAGAATGGTGATGGTGTCTTTTAAGATGACAATGTATCAAGCCACAGATCCAATGTTGTGCAGGAATGGTTTCAGGAACACAGTTCAGACTTCCAGCATATTGATTGGCCTTTGAACTCCCCCAACATTAATCCCATGGAGCACTTGTGGGACACTATGGAAAAGTATACCAGGCATCTGGATACACCAATCATCCTCCATTGAAGGCTGCATTACACACAGTTTGGTTTGCCATACCTTCCAACTACTTCCGCCATTTTATTGAGTTGATGTCACGTTGAATAGCTGCTGTACTAAGGGCAAAAGGAAGACCTATTATTAGATAGGTGGTCATAATTCAGTGATCACTCAGTGTATGCATGTGTCTCAGCAAAACAATTTAGAGCCGCCCCAGTGGTCTAAGCGATGGCCCCTGATCATTCGTCTGTAAGGGGTCCACGTTAGAATCTCAGTGAAGCATGGATGCTGTGTTTGTCTTATGGCACTGGTTCTCTCCCTTCCCTGGAACCAGTGACCCTAAATTAGGGACGCGCGACTGCTTATAGCCCATTGAATTGCTCACGGTGGTCGTTAAACCTCCAATAAAAAAAACCAAAAAAAAACACCAGAAAATTAGAACTGAAAATTCTGTTTTCTGACATAAGTGAAACACGTAAAAAAATAATTATGGTAGAAACACTTTAGAATTTTCTAACCACAATTCCAAAATATATTTTTTATATATTTTATTTAAAATTTGCCATCTACAAAATCATCCTACTTCCCTCAGCCTTTTGTTAATTGATGAAACTGCTTACCATAATGGTACCATACAAATTGAAAATACAAAAATAAATAAATCAACTAGCCTTCGGATTGTCAGCCAGAGCATTAAGTAGCGCCATTCATTTCATGGAAATTTTTTTTAACTGGAATGCTAATAAGTAGAGTTCAATAAAGAATAACAACATTTGTTTTGTAGAAATGTGTGCTGAAAATCAGAAGTCTAGCCCAAAATTCTTAAATTTGCAAACGTCTTGGGCGCTCTATAATGGTTTGTAATACTTACTGCAACTAAGTCATGTCCAAAGAGTACATTTCTATTATATTTCGGTGGAAGCAATTTATGTTTTATTCATATTGCACTGGTTTCGGTTTAAATTTAAAATAATTTTCTTCATGTGTATTTATTAACAAATGTACCTAATTTTGGTGCACCATACAAAAATGACTACTTTTGCGACCAACTCCAATCCGCAAGTTGTCTCAGATTTCGGAATACAGTTTCAGCTGACAGCTGTGTGGTCATCTCCTAAGACAGTTTTATTCTGTTCCTCACCTGAATTTCCTTTCCCCTTTTGATATTTATAGCTGACATAAATAAGGATAATTTCCTGCATGCCACGTCTATGATGCGTCAATGATCTTCATGGAAAACACTTGCAAATACTGATAAACTTCCATTTCTATTTTAGTAGCCCATACAGCATACCTATAAATTTTCACATCCGTATATCAAAATCAACAAAATAAGGAAAATACTTAAACATGAATTACGATAAAATAGTACATACGTTTCAGATCAATGCGATAATGATTAGCCAACAATAAAATAACGAATACTAAAATTTACCACATCTTTGCACCACTTTCTTCAACCTAAACTTTAACCATCTAGTTTACAAACAAACCCTACAATCGTACGGTGCGGTTAATTAAAACCACACACAATTATTATACTTGAAGAGCTGGAAATCGGAAGTACTGCCATAGTTAAGCTGACCAGACGTCCCCAATTCTTGAGGACAGTCCTCGAGTTTAGTTTACGGTCCCCAAAAACGTCTGAAGCCTTTGGGGACGTAAATTGTCCTCAAATTTTAATGTTTGTCCCCAAATGTCCTCATTAATCCTTTAGATTTCCAATGAAAAATGTTCTTAAAAGTAGTTTCCGTTGTACTAATTTTCCAACATGCTTCTTGTGAAAACAAACTTTGACTTTTTTTCTCTTCTTTCTGGGTTTAACGACCACTACGAGCAATTCTAAGGACCATACGCAGTCAGCTGTCTCTAATTTAGAGACATTCGTTCTAGGGAAGGGAGATACCAAGTGCTGCAAGACAAACACACCACCCGTGCCTCATTCCGGACTCGAATCCGTACCAACTTGTACGAATGGTTAGTAGCCAGCACTAGGTCAATGCACCACTGGCGCGGTCAAATATCGACTGTACTTGTTCTGAGTTTGTCCAAAAACTTTTTCCAAAATGAAAAATTCGCCATGCAATTAATATGGTGTGCAGCCTAATTTTAATTCAGCGCATGTACCTAAGGCATGGTGTACGATCATACACCGTGACCTAAAGTAAAGTATTTCACTTTTGCTAATATGTACTCGCCATCACAGTTCTGCTTTGTCAGTACAAATTATCAACATTCTACAAGATATATCCTTTTAAGACACAGATTCTAATGTGTAATATCACACTTATTGAAGCAATGCAGTTTTGTGACAAAAAATTTGCATATTTATTTTGAGTGTGTATGTGTCCCCAAATAAACTACCGATTTGGAGACGCCACGACTTTTTGTCCTCAAATCGGTGTCCCGATATCTGGTCACCTTAACCATAGTAATATTGGTGTAATTGTTGATGACCTGCTAGTTTCCATTTTCCAGTACGATTCATATTTATATTACCAGCAGGATAAGTTTAACTGTTTAAATAACATTGTGTTATTTTTTTCTATATAGTTTCCCAACGGATGTAGAAAAGAAAAAAATATGGACAGTGAAACTTCACAGAGAAAATTTTGACCCCTCAAAGTACAGTAAAATTTGTTCTAAGCACTTCACTGAAGACTCTTTTGACACTAGAAGGTTTGGGGGAGTTAGATGGATGAAATCTGATACAATTTCCACTATTTTTTATTTCCCTAAACATCTGATTTCAAAGCAAAGAAAACGTAAACCACCAAAGGAGAGAGTATTTCCTTTGGCTGAAGCAAAATAAAATGAACTTCCAAGCACTTCAACACAAAGTCTGGAATCATTTGAAATTTCAAATTCTGTTAAAAGGCGTTTAACTTATGTTGGAGATTTCATGGATGAAGATATGTATTCCCCATCAAAAGCCCAGAAGTTTCTACATTGCAAAACAGCAAACAGAAAACCATGAAAACAAAGCTCGCAATATTACCAAAAGGAAACGTCGATTGGAGCAACCTGTTAATCGTTGATTAGCAGGTAACTGCTATGCAAAATGTTGTGTAGCCCTTGATAACTATTGATTTGCTGTTTGCTGTTTTAGAAAGCAAACAGAAAACTGATGTGTATTATCAAAATTAAAAAAAAAAAGCAGGAAATAAAAAAAAACGTATACCCCAATCTTTGCCCCCCCCCCCGCAATAAAAAAAGATCACAATGAGGGCTGTCATTTAAAAAAATATATGATTTTTACAACATGTAGGTTGTGGCTGTTAGCCTGAAATTGGGGTATTTCTATATATTAAAATCTGTGTACATCTGTATGTATATATATGTGTTTCTAATGTTTCCTACATCTCGCTATGTCGTAGTAAACAATTCCTGCCGCCCCGGTGTCGCAGTGGTCTAAGGTGCTGGCCTCTGATCGTTCGTCCGTAAGGGGTCCTGGTTCGAATTCCGTCAGGCATGGATGTTGTGTTTGTCTTACGGCACTGGCTTTCTCCCTTCCCTGGAACCAGTGACCCTAAATTAGGGACGGGCGACTGCTTATAGCCCATTGAGTTGCTCACGGTGGTCGTTAAACCTCCAATCAAAAAAAATGTCGTAGTAAACAATTCCTGCCGCCCCGGTGGCGCAGTGGTCTAAGCGATGGCTTCTGATCATTCGTCCGTAAGGGGTCCGGGTTCGAATCCCAGTCAGGCATGGATGTTGTGTTTGTCTTACGGCACTGGCTCTCTCCCTTCCCTGAAACCAGTGACCCTAAATTAGGGACGGGCGACTGCTTATAGCCCATTGAGTTGCTCAAGGTGGTCGTTAAACCTCCAATCAAAAAAAAAAAAAAAAAAAAAGAACAATTCCTCCATTTACAGGGGACCACTATTGTGGCCCTCAGAAAATTTTCACACACTCATAACCCCAAAAATAATTGACTTATCTATCAACTCAAATTTTTCGGGGGTTGAGAAATGAGGTCACTTTTCCCACTACAATAGGGAAAACATAAACGTAGTGGGACAACTTTAAAAAAATCATAGTTCATATGTGTACTCTATAATAACAAAAAAATATATACAATGAAAGCTAAAGGTGCAAAGATTAATGGTTATTTTGCTAACAGAATCCTGCGTTGTAGGGGGAGGCAGCAAAAATGCGTAAAAATATGTAAACAAACACTTCAGCGGGAGTACCAACTGGAGTGACTGATCTTTAAAAATTTGTACCACACGAACTAGTGGGCAGAAAAATAAACCACTTGAATTTTTATGAAGATAATTGATCGCTATGACTTTTTATGAAGATAAAAGATAAGCTTGGTAAAATTATGTTGAACAGGTCACCGTGTAAATGCCTTATTAACGGTCTTCGGTGATCATCTCCATTACCTGCTCCCTCAGAGCAATCTTGCCACACATCACGTGACTAACCCGCTTGACATGTTTGTGCCATCCTCTTAACACTGCGTGAACGGGAGAAACTGTGTCTACCATATTCATGGTCTAAGGGTGGTATGGACATGAATTGTTACTGTTAGGACCAGGGCCGTAGCTAATGAGAGGGCAGGGAGGGAAACTGCCCTCCCATGATGGGCATATCAGAGGTGTAATTTCATACTCTGAGGAGCGCAAAAAATAGAAATGAACAAAGTGTGTAAATAAATTTGCCGAGCATTTTAACTCAAAAACAAGGTTATGCACTTCAGTATCTTCTTTTGTAAATACTTTAGTTAGCCGCATACACTATTACGTGCAGCTAACCAGCATACAGAACTGACACCATGAGCTGTGGACCACCTCATATGGATGCATGGTATTGTCAGAAACAGTGGATGGAGGTATGTGAAATAATATATGCTGATATATGCTAACCTCTGTGACCTTTCCGAATGCGTCGTAGGGATGAAGAGCTAATTAGTCATTTGTGCTCCGTCCCCAAGAGTTCCTCTGAACTTCTAACCTTGAACGGAATTTTTCCAAGCCCTACTCTGAAAGCATCGTTTTATTGTTACTATCTAATGCTCATTCGTTCTGTGCTGATTTGCTTTTATTCTGCATTTCTTCACGTGTTGTGTTCACATAACTTTTACGTTTCACTTGATATTTAAAACCGTTGGCTCTTGGGTATTCACCTAATTTAAAAATTTTGTGTAAAATTATATCGAAAACTGGAAGTGAGATTTTTTAGCGATCATAATACTCTCCTATAACGAAGGTATGAGAAAGTAAGAAATGCTTACTATATTTAAATGAAAGTAAGGAACTTTTGAACTCAAAGGGGCAGCCCTGTGGCGCAGTGGTCTAAGTGATGATGGTTTCTGATCATTCGTCCGAAAGGGATCCGGGTTCGAATCCCGGTGAGGTATGGATGTTGTGTTTGTCTTAAGGCACTGGCTCTCTTTCTTCCCTGGAAACAGTGACCCTAAATTAGGGACGGGCGACTGCTTATAGCCCATTGAATTGCTCACGGTAGTCGTTAAACCTCCAATATATATATAAAAAACAACAACCTCCAATCAAAATAAAGAAAAAGCTCACAGAGGCGTAATTTGAAGGCTCGCCCTCCCAGATAAGAAAAATTTGCTACGTTCCTGGTTAGGACAACTTGATCGAGCCGGGCGGGTAACTCCGTGGTCTAAGTGCTGGCTTATGACCATTTATCCTAGATGGTTCTGGGTTCCAATCCCATGAGGCATGGAAATTGTATTTATATTATGACATTGGCTCTCCCCTTCCCTGGAACAAGTGGCCCTAAAAACGGGTTATTGCTTACAGCACATCGAGTTGCTCACGGTGGTCGTTGAGTCCCCAAACAACAACAGCAAAAGAACTTAATCGAAAAATGGCGTGCAGATCCTCATCAATTCTCGAGTAGAAACCAATCTCCGTTCGATTATGCAGTTGCTCGTGGTGGACTCTATATACGGAAACTAATAAAGAGAAAAAATAAAGAGAAAGCATTGTGTTTCGATAGAATATTCAAAGTAAACAGATTATAAATTTTGAATTTCCTTGCTCATCCATGTATCATCTCTCAGAAAACTTGAAAATTTCATTGCCCTGCAGCGGGAATCAAATCCGCATCTCCCGGTTTGCTTCGAGTATGCTATTGCAACATGAAACATAATGCATCAATCGGAAATCGTGAGATGTGGGTTCGATTTCCGCTCCAGTGCGATGAAGTTTTCCAGTGCCGCCCCGGTGGCGCAGTGGTCTAAGGCGTTGGCCTCTGATCATTCGTCCGTAAGGGGTCCGGGTTCGAATCCCGGTGAGGCATGGATGTTGTGTTTGTCTTACGGCACTGGCTCTCTCCCTTCCTTGGAACCAGTGACCCTAAATTAGGGACTGGCGACTGCTTATAGCCCATTGAGTTGCTCACGGTGGTCGTTAAACCTCCAAACAAACAAAAAAAAAAAAGTTTTCCAGTTTTCTGAGAGCTGTTATATGGATGACCAGTAAGTGTTACAAGGAAATTCAAAATTTATAATCGTCGCCCCGGTGGCGCAGTGGTCTAAGCGATGGCTTCTGATCATTCGTCCGAGATGGGTCCGGGTTTGAATCCCGGTGAGGCATGGATGTTGTGTTTGTCTTACGGCGCTGGCTCCTTCCCTTCCCTGGAGCCAGTGGCCCGAAATTAGGGACGGGCGATTGCTTATAGCCCTCTGAGTTGCTCACGGTGGTCGTCATACCTCCAATAAAAAAATTATATTCTGTTTGCTTTGAATATTCTACCGATTTCCCAAGTATTATGAATAAGGTGACCAGATATTGGAACACTGATTTGAGGACAAAAGGGCGTGGTGACCCCCAGGGCCCGACTTAAGCCAGTTGAGACCCTGTGCACGTCCTATGTCTGCGGCCCCCTTGATTAAAATTTTCAGTCAAACAGTCGAAAAGAAAATTTACTGGTAAATATTTTTCTTGCAAGCAGTTTTTCTAGCAGTAAAAACAATAAAGCACATCCCAGATGCTCGTCAAGTTTACAGCCAATGTGGCATGTAATAGACGAGGAGATGAGGATTCACACGGCTTGTACTTCCTCGCACCCGCAGAGCTTACAGCTGTAACATAAATTACTCTGGAATTCTCTTTTTGTTTGGTATCATTTACGGAAACAAATAACTATCCTTTCAGAGATATAATTTAAAACTCCTAGTTTACCATAAATTTAATGGAAACGATGGACACATGGTAGTTTAAGCTGTAAGAAGCAATTCCTCAGAAAGTCTTATAGCTAACCACACACATTGTAAGAAATTATTGCAACACTCCGTGTAGATTATTACAACAGTCTTTAAATAAAGTAGTGTCAATTAAACTTTTATTGGCCGCCCCGGTGGCGCAGGTCTCTGATCATTCGTCCGTAAGGGGTCCGGGTTCGAATCCCAGTCAGGCATGGATGTTGTGTTTGTCTTACGGCACTGGCTCTCTCCCTTCCCTGGAACCCAGTGACCCTAAATTAGGGACGGGCGACTGCTTATAGCCCACTGAGTTGCTCACGGTGGTCGTTAAACCTCCAATCAAAAAAAAATTTATTGAATTTTTATTTATGTAAAAATAAACTCTACATAATTATGAATATTGATTCGCAATTTTTGTTTTCACAAGACTGTTGCTAGTAAATTATACATGTTTGCTGAAATGCTTTTCATGTATACTATACCATATTGCTCCGAATTTAGGCTGTTCCCATTGCATTTGATTGTTACAAATAAGGGTCAGATTAAGATGTTACACTGCCCGATCACAGCGCAGCACAATGCTTGAGCTTTATTATATGAAATGGTAATAATTTGGTTTCCAAAATCTCATCCGAAATTTTGAAACCAAATCATATAGTTATTTCGTGCTATAACGAAAAATATATTTTGGTTCTGAAAATTTATATTATTATTAAGGTAGTTTGGAGGCCCCTCCAAATTCTGAGGCCCTGTGCACGTGCAGAAATCAGGCCCTGGTGTCCCCAAATCAGCAGATCATTTGGGGACACATACATACTCAAAATAAAGTTGCAAACCTTTTTGTCACAAAATGTATTGTTTCTACAAGCGTGATATTCAGGGACGGCCACGGTGTATGATAGTAAGGTGATATGACTCTGGAAACAAAAATCGCCCGTTAATGTCACTTATCACTAGATGCGCGACAAACGTATGGGCTGATGATTTGCAGGGCTTGGGAGATAAGGGCTGGTCCTTAGCTCTTCATCCCCTGAAACACGCAGGCGAAGTTGATGACGTAGCTGCGCTGGCTCTTCGGAAGCCAAGAGCCACGAGGAGCTGTGTTCTAACGGACCACCATAGGAAAGGCACCTTCAGTTAATGTTATTACCGTATTTAACAGAATACAATGTGTCATCTGTTGCAATGCTCACTAAAATATTAGACTCTGCCTTTTTCGAAAATAAAAGTTAAAGATTTTGAGTCTTAAAATCGGAAAACATTGATGTAATAGTATAAATGCGATAATTTTAAACGAACAATTTCTGTCATGCATGCGTTTTCTTTAAAAAGTATTTTGCTTAATATACTAACCCTATTTTTCTGATGTCGAAAACTCAGTGTATCTTTCCTTTTTTTTTTAGTAATTCCCTAGAATTAGTGGTTTAAAAACTTGTTCTCTCTCACAAACATTAGTTATTTAAACCCTGTAAGACACGGAAAGCTACTGAGTTCTTCAAACTGCAAAAGTAGTTCAAACACTCTGTTAATGTATAAAATCAAAATTATTTACTTACATTTTATATCCATCATGATTTCTGAAGTTTACTGCTTTTAAAAAGGGGTGAACAAAATTTACTTCATGAAGTGAAGATATGTTCCTTATTGCACGAACGGCAAACTGTTTTCTTCATTGCACCAAATGTGAAACTTTTTTCTTCATTGTACAAACAGGAAAAAAAAAATACGTTTTTTTCACTGCGTTTGAGTCAATCAATTTTTTCATTTTCTGCAGAGCTTTCCTGCGCGGCACTAATAGGGAATTTCTGTTCAGAAAACGAATTCGAATAAATGTTCTGATTCTGCAAAACAGACGAATAACATCTTTGTTGACAGAAGGGAAACGTTTTTCTAGCTCATTTATGAGTTCCTGAATAACACCTTTTCCTTTTCTAAATGTCCTGCCATGAACTGCGCAGAAAATCTGCTCAAACTGTTTCACAGTATTATTCCAAGGACATGATGGTACTGTCAAACCGCCAACAGATATTAGTTTTACCCAATTATCTTGAACAGAATTAGTATCGGGGCAGTTTTTAGAAATAGTTCCTAAAGAAGGATCTTTATCGCGAACGCGATATGCTATGTATCCAGCTATGTAGGCCATGGCTTCCTGCTCAGAAATGGAGAGTTCTCTTTACTGCTCGTTCAACTCAATTTCCCAAGCCATTGGAGATGCGTCTTCAAAAAATTCAAAGTTCATATCCTCACAGCTGTTTTCGGTCGAAGCCATTGTCACCAGATCCTCTACTTCTTCATTTCTGAAAGCATTTTCCAACAGTTCAGATGTTAAATAAACACCCAGGCTCTTAGGAGCTTTTGCTTGGGATTCAGTCGTATTAACTTTTTCTGAAAGTTTTGGCAATTTGTTTGCTAGTAGCAACTGTTTTAATCTGTTCATCATCTCCGTCGGTGATGGATAATCATTAAATCGACCGAGACCTCGTATCTGACTGAACAGACTTTCTAAAACATCCTGCGTTAATCGTGCTGTCAATATATATTTAACACCGACTGTTTTTAAGTCGTCTTACAAGCCCAAAAGCGAGTTTATGGAAATAATCATTCCTTTTTGGAAAGGCAAAAGGCAAGATTTTCCCCTGCCTCTTAAACCACTGATGGCATTTTTGGCTCTGTTTAAAACAGAAAGTTGTCTTTCCAAATAACAGGTTTCTATGCCAAATGCTGCTTTCAAAGGCTTACTAGATGAAGGATACGGCTTGCTACTATTCATTACGTCAAATAAACTATCGATTAGTTCAAAAAATTTGACAAACTTTATTTCCAGTAAAATGCAAAATAGCTTTAGCGGTAGTTGCTAAAAATAATATCTTAGCCGGAGCCACTTTCTGTCGGTCATTTCCTTTTACTGTGAGGTGATTTGGCTTAAGTTTATGACATATTTTGATTTCCTCCGAATCGTTGTTTAAAACATCTTTAATGAGATCAATTGTTAAAATGCTCCCATCTCCAAGAACTAATCCTTTGTCCAGGAAGTGATTCCTTAGCAATTTCAAATAATGGGGTAAATCTGCAAACACCCATATTTTTGACGTTTCCATGGCTGGATTTGGGAATGAAAAATTATTTAGAGAAATACCAAGCTCTTTCCACAAAGTTCCGCATCCTCCTAAATCCGACACGATTGCTTTAACCTCGACGCCTGGAATGTTCCTGATTATGTCGAAAAGAACATCTTTTTTCATGGAAAGATCGAAATTGAAAAATATAGGCTGTTTCCATTGTGAAATCAAACCCCTGATGAGCACAAACTGAACTTTTTGAAAGGACCAAGAATCTGGTCCTTTCTAGTATCATAGCACAACTTCGAATCAATATGCATCTCATCAAAACTTAGAACGCAGATTTTTTCCTGACTGGATAAATTCACGCAACATTTTTTCATTAGCATAAGGACATCATTTTGGAGCCCAGGATTGCATGTGAATTTTTCGCACCATCGTTTCAAAGTTGTAGCGCTAGGCAATGGAATCCCAATTTTGTCTCTCCAAAAATCATAGGATTTGACAGAAAGGGATCGAATCACAATGCATCTTGAAATATCTTCTGGTGTCCACTTTAGTCTCTGTTTCTTCTCACTAAGAGCATCCATTTGGGTTTTAGTAAAAACGTTGTTAAGACATTTCTTCAATCTCTCCGAATTCTTTAATTTTTTTTGCAACATGCTTACTTTTTTCTCAGTTGTTTGATTTCAGATAAAAGAGACCTTCTTGAAGTCTCCCATCTCTTGGATGGCTGAACGCAAGTCCTAAAATTTCTTTTTTCTCTGTGTTTAAATTTTCAAGAAGCTCTTTAAGGGAGGAAATTTTTTTCAACAAAACGTCATTACAAATTTCCATTTTTGAGCAGTTTTCGCAATGTGTTATTTCAACATCTCTGTTGTTCTTATCAAAAACAGTAAGGTCATCATTATCCTCTTGGATTTCAGTATGCAGGCAAATTTTTTTAGGGTTCAATTCTCGGAATCGTTCTAATGCAGCTTGAAGAACTTTCCTTTTTTCCTGTCTACAGCTTCGCGGAGTTTCTTCTGCTGAAGTTACAGTAGATGGCATATTAATAGTGGGAGTAGCTGAAGATTTCAATATTTTCCTCAAAGGCAATCCCAGCGGTCGATTATGCATGTCATCTTTGTAATCACTTGTATGAAAGTGTTCGCTACAGATCCTGGCATATTTCACGTTCACTGTGTCCAATCGTCGGCATCTATTCAGCCATTCTTTCGCTAGAACGTGATCATTCCGTTGGAAGACGTGAAAGACAATGTCCCGTCCTTTCGTGTTTACATGTGTATTTTGGCAAGTTGCAACCGCACATGACGACATTTCACTAAAAAAAAACGTAAATAAAAATCAACACTCAGTGTACAACTTAAATAAAACACAACGTGAAACAAATACTATAAACCAAGAAAAGAAAAGACGTGGGCGTACAAAACCAATAACAGAGGGAAATTGGATCCTGTAGGCAGGTTGACAAACGAACTCGGGAAGCAGGCCTGCGCGATGACGTAGAAACAAGTGACCTACCCACTTTCCACCCTCCCTTCCAGACACGGGTCGGGATTCAGTCTGTCGAAGGGACGGACTAGCCCTTCCTCTGTAAAGCCCTGGATGATTTGATACAATCTATGCTTTCTTATGGGAGTAAGCGGCATAAACATTCGTATTTTACGAATGCTGTTTTGCATGGAATTAAAAAACAATAACCCGGAACGCTTCGCAAACATGCACTTTTGTGTCTATCACATGGAATTCGTCAAATAAGCGTTATGTATATATTTTGGCCACAGAGTGACTACTCTAACGTGAAGATTTCTGAGCAGACGATGCTAAGTTTTTTACTGAGGCAAGAGAGAATAGATCCTTTATCGTAAAAAAAATTGTACTTCTTGTAAAATGAGGTGGTGCTGTACATTTAGAGGAGCAATTTTAACATGGAATATCAGTTTTTGCGTAAGTCATTGGTGCATCATTAACGGAAACTGCTGATTTTAAAAACTTACCGAAATTTTCGCAAAAAATAATTTTGATTAATCTTCAGCTCGAGAAATCATTCACTATTGATGTTTTCATTTAGTAATAAAAAATATATCTTACACATTTGTTTTATTTTTGTACCTAATCAATTAATCATACTAATGAATAAGGCGCTCCCTCCATCTGTGCTGGCGATAACGGCAGCGAAAGTGCATCGTGGCAGAATGGCTGTTTTTTCTAGGCGGAGATTTCCCCGATCTGCGTGCATATAGTACGATGAACATATTTGATATCAAGGGATAAAATTTGCGATCCTACATTTAGACAATGGTTAATGCTCTTACGGAAAAATTTTCCACATTGTAAGCTGTGGAAAAATGCATCACATCCTAATGCTTGCCGCCATTTTTCCAACTCTGTTGGTGTTACATATTAAGCCCTAATAAGAGACACGAACTTACTTTTAAGCAGTAACGAACTCCATTCGAGAACATAAACTTTTATTTCATAACAACAATCATTCGTCCGCCTCATAACAACGCCTCTATTACCATACATACCTCCTTGCCATAACCCCCAACGTCCGTAGGAATTCTTTATTATGTTACAGTTGGGTCAATAAAGGTTGATACAAGTTCTTTATATGCCGCATAACCTGTCCGATAACCTATAGTTCGGTACAAAGCACTTTCGCCCATACCTAAAACAGCACTGAACAGATTCTAGTCCGACATTTAGCTACACTATAAATTTATCTCTTGTTAAGTAAAAACAGAGTTGACGTACTTTACCTTCTGTACAGAAACTTCAAATTTTCTGGAACTCCATACAATATAATTACCCAAAGTAATAAATAAAAAATACTGAAGATATATACCGATTTTGCACTGATGAATTCATAAACACCATATAATCCTATAATGGTTAACGTGAACGATCAGCCCACAACTCCTGAACTCCCCTGGCGAGCCGTGACATTAACAGTCCGTTTTTCAAACTGTTGACAGCACGGAGAGTTTCAAACTGTTTACAGCACTATGCAGCCGCCTTTGGCATAGGCGAGCAAGGCGGCTGCGTAGGGCCGCTAATTCCGCGGATTTTTAATCACATATCGATTTTTTGTCGTCATTCAATTTTTAATCTATATTATAATTAAAATAAATAAATAAATAAAATCACTAAATAGATAAACAGTCGAAGTACGCCTTTTCTCTTGTCCAACTAGTTTTGTTTTTTATGGCCGGGGTGGGGGTGGGTGGGGGGTGGCACTAAGTGAATCTACACTGCTGGCCACCCAAAATTCAACACCAAGAAGGAAGCATCCGATTGGCCTGAAATTCGCAGTATGCGTCGCCCGTAAGAGGACATGCAAACGATTAGCATTGCAGGGCATATGCAAATCATGTGCGCCCGGCACGCCACCGAGAAGCACTATAAGAAGGGTGCACAGAAGGCGGGGTGTAAGTAGTGGAAGTGTGTTGTGCTGCCGGACCTGTGCGTGGGAAGCTTCCTGATGCCTCGTCGCAGAATACGGCAGTCATTCCAGCACGTTTCGGAGGACGAATAGTGGCTTATCGCGACAGCGGTTTATCGTACCGAGACATCGGCGTCCGTGTGGGACGACATCCAGCCACAGTGATTCGGTGGCTGCAGGAGGGACGGACGGACCGACACCTCCAAACGAGAGGACCGGTATGTTTTTTTGAATGGAGGTTTAACGACCACCGTGAGCAACTCAATGGGCTATAAGCAGTCGCCCGTCCCTAATTTTGGGTCACTGGTTCCAGGGAAGGGAGAGAGCCAGTGCCGTAAGACAAACACAACATCCATGCCTGACCGGGATTCGAACCCGGACCCCTTTCGGACGAACGATCAGAGGCCATCGCTTAGACCATTGCGACACCGGGGCGGCCCGGTATGTTGTGCGGCGGGCATTGACGGCTCGCACCGCCACATCACGAACGTTAGCGCAGGAATTAGGGTGTGTTGCGCAGCAACCTGTGTCAGCACGTACCGTTCGACGACGTCTGCCATGACTTGTCGCACGGCAGCCATTGCTCCGATTACCATTGACGTTACACCACCTGCGAGTGCGGCGGCAGTGCGCCGTTGAACGCCGCACCTAGACTACGGAATGGCACGACATTGTCTTCTCTGACGAATCCCGCTTCTGCCTGCAACACCACGATGGTCGGATCCGCGTGTGGCGGCACCGCAGCAAGAGACTGCATGACGCCTGCATTATGAATCGCCATACCGGTCCGTCGCCTGGCGTTATGGTTTGGGGCGCAATTGGATATGACACCCTCACCCCTCTGGTATGCATCGCCGGTACACTCAACAGCCACCGCTACATCTCCGACGTTTCGGAGCCTGTAGTCCTCCTTTACCTGCAAGACCTGCCAGCGGCCACGTTTCAACAGGAAAATGCGCGCCCGCACGTGGAACGCATCGTGCAACAATTCTTCACTGCCCACCAGGTGTCACTGCTGCCGTGGCCCGCCTGTTCTCCCGATATGTCGCCCATCGAACACGTCTGGTCACTGATCGGCAACCGAGTGGCCCAGCGAGCACCACCCGTGGCTACGCCTGATGAACTGTGGCAACGTGTGGAAGCAGCCTTGACCGACATACCCCAAGCCCACATCCAAAGCCTCTTTCGTTCGATGCCGGGGCGTGTAGCAGGCGTTATTGCCAGCCATGGGGGCCACACGAACTATTGATGTCTGCGTGTTCCGCAAGTCGCACGGGCCTGTAAGCTCAATCGTTTCATCTTTGTATCTGTTGTTATGTGTCCAGTAAATCTGGCTTTGCTATCTCGTGTCCTTCTTGGTGTTGCATTTTGGGTGGCCAGCAGTGTATATAAAAACAGCTCTTCCCCTTTTTTATGCTTTGCAGTGAAGTTTAGTTTCCTTTCCGCCGGCTTTACATATAAAATGGTAATAACAATGGAGGAATGTGTAGGCAGTAAACAAAATGCCAGACAAAAGTTTCCGGGTCGAATGAAAATCAGAACGTCTGATAATTGCTAATTTTTCAAGATTACAGCTCCCACAGTTTTGACTACAGTAGATCGTTTGACTAATCTAAATCTAAGTGAGTTCTGTTCCTTATGAGAGGATGAGGGCTACAGAATCTGGGAGGTTTTAACGGGTATTCCATTACAATATCCTTGGGAAGTATCATTTATACTGCTACTCGTTATACAAATGAAAATGGAAAAGTAGACGGAAAACTGTAAGAGACCAGGCCGGCCGCAGGGCAGAATAGAAGAGTTTCTGGTGGTAAAAAATGACCCTAATTGATTTGTTAATTGTCATGGGGAGATAGCGAGCTATTTTGTCCTCTCAAGTTGCTGATAAAAATTTCCAGCAGACCTCGGAGCGGACCATGTTCCATTCGTGGGAGTTAAAATATCCTCTGGCTATTAAAAGGTTATAGCTCCGCTGAGGGATTCGCGGCGAAGGGCCATAAATTAAAATATCTATTAGCCGAAGTATAGGAGGCATTTCTTCTCGTTTGTGTCTAGCCGGAAAAGCTTTTTTCTCCTGTTTGCTTATTTATTTCATGGGGGAGGGTCAGGGTAAGCGTGAAGTAGATAAACATTGCCAGTTGTCGGTGTTGCGTTGCTTATTTCAAAACGTAAAAAACTTCATTCATTCAGTAGAAACGTTACGGGGCCTGAATAATTTTAGTGATTTGTTTATTATTTCCAATCGCATTTTTATCGACGATACTATGACGTGATGTTTCCCCCTGTAGTTGCATTTGTATCTAAATATGTCTGGAATTAAAGGGTCTATAAGTCCGACAGTGGTGCAGAAAAAAGAAAAAGAAAAAAAAAGCTGAAAAATTAATAGAGACGCATAAAGGTTCGTTATTGAAGCTTTTCGAGAAGAATCTACATACAGATGAAGCAACGTATTCAACGAAAAAAGAAAGAGATATTATAGATCTTCAAGCAAAAAGCGATGCTCCAGAACACAATGATGTGCAGTTGGACTTTATTCAAGGTCCAGCTAAACATACACTTCTACACCATTATGAAGGACTAAATGAAGGCAACAATGTGCACATCTAAAAATAAGCCCCGATTTAACTAAACAAACTGGTAAAATCTATGCTTAATAGATTGAAAGACATTATAAAATCTAAAGAATACGCGACAAGATATTAATTATTGTAATTTATGATATATTTCTACCATATTTCATAATGGCCGGATACTTTTGTACGTGCTATTTTTTCTGATGTTTATTTTAAATATGTAGTACATATATTGTACATACTATTAGGGGCCCCCGAAGCAAATCTTTGCCTAGGGCCACCGAAGTAGTAAGGCCGGCCCTGGTGATATTATATATGAAACTTTATGTCTTTTTTGAACGTCTTTTTGAAAATTTATGTATTTTGCAGAACGTTGGTAATTTGTACTGATAAAACAGAGCTATGATGCCGAGAACATATTCACAAAAGTGAAGGGCTTTGCCTTAGGTATATGTGCTGAATTAAAATCAGGGTGCACACTAAGGAACGAATTGCATGGCGAATTTTTCATTTTGCCAAAGTTTTAGGAGGAACCCAGAACAAGTACAGTTGGAATTTGGCTGCCCCAGTGGTTCAGTGCTGTTCAGGCGCGGCTCTTATATAGGCACTGCGGAACTGCAGCACCCCTATTTTCACTCGATATTATCGATAACATTCAATATAATGAGTCTTTTTTCTTTAGTTCTGTCTTTATACTTGTACATTATATAATCCTTAAGCTTAGTGTCAGTAGCCATCCCCTAGTTCATGAAAAAAATTACAAACATCCTTGTATGGAACTGTATGTTTCACAGTTCCAGCGACGCGGTGTTTGGCTGTTGTGCGCACGCGCACATGTCCGAGCTCCGAGATAGGAGGCAGCACGCTAGGTAGAGAGAGCACTGTCGATCATGCAGTGCAGACCCTGTTGGGCAAGCGTAAGGTAGTGTTTCTTTTGGCTCCGCGTGTGTTGCTCTAAAAACCGCCGTACCATATTCTTTCTTGAATGTGATAAAGTCTAGAATTAGATTATTGTGAATTTGTGATTCTTCCAGCTATTCTATTTAATTCATAGGTTTTTTTTTCGGTTCTTCTGTTTTACAGAAAATTAAAAAAATTTAACCACGGCCTCTTTGCATCCCCAAGAAATAAGTTCTGTGACTGTAAGTGAACTTCAACAGCTTAAGTTTTCACAGTTATCTTTCCATGAGAAAGTTACAGTGAAGAAAAGAGGTCGTTCAACACCTGCTATTCAAATATCTTAGCCAGGAATAAGCAACAACAAGAAGTACATTCGTAGCTTTAATTCTGAATGGTACCAACGGAAAAGTTGGCCTTGCGGCTGTGAAGTAAAAAATGCATTGTTTTGCTTCCCGTGTTTGCTCTTTGGAGGTGATGTACCGTGGACAAAAGATGGTTTTAGAAATATAAACAAAATGAAAGAAGAAACTGAAAAACATGAGAAGTCAAAGAAGCACGTTGAAAATATGGTTTCACTGTCACTTTTAAAGAACGTAAATATTAAGAAACTTAGTGAGACATACAGACTTTCACTCAATGAGCATAACATAAAGGTTAAAAAGAACCGTAAAATTTTATCCAAAATAATAAACTGCATTTTCTTTTGTGGATACTTTGTAACTCCCTTACGTGGACGTGATGAAAAAGACGATTCAGTAAATCCAGGGGTATTTAGAGGATTAATAAATTTTGCATCTAAATTAGATCCAGATTTGAAGAATCCTTAGAAACCAGTACAGTCTTCAAAGGTATTTCTAAGATCATTCAGAATGATATACTTGACTGCCTGCTACAAATTAATATACCATGAGGAGATAAGGACAGAAATTAGAGAAGCTTCCTTTGTAGCTGTCATGGCTGACGACACTACAGATGTATCGGAACACACTCAAACGTTCCTTGTTCTACGTTACGTGTTGAATGGATAAATATTTGAGCGTTTTTGGGTATTATTTATTCCAGAAAATCAAACTGCAGATGGCATATCGAAACGTATTCTAGAACAATTAGACATAACCCTTCAAGGAAATGGACAAAAACTGATAGCTCAGACATTTGATGGTGCAAATGTCATGAAAGGCAAAAAAGCAGGAGTTCAAGCAAAAACAAAAGCAGTTTATAGTAATGCACATTTCATTCACTGCTATGCGCATCAACTTAATTTAATAATGAGAAGTGCAGCAAGTATTACACGGAACACAAGAATATTTTTGTCTAACATTTTGGCTATTCCAACATTCTTCTCAAGATCACCGCAACGTGTATACATTCTCAAAAAGCATATGGGCGTCAACATTCCACGTCCATCTTCTACAAGGTGGAACTTTAACATACGGACCAACAGAGTTCATGAAAATTTGCAACCTTTAAAAAGCTGCCTTACTGAAATTCAGTCAACATCAAATGCAAATGGAACCATTGCAGAAGCAACATGAATTTTAAAATACCTGAATGATAATAATTTCATGTTCTGGTTAGAGTTTTTTCATCAGATTATGCCTCATGTTGAATTAATTTACAACCAAATGCAATCTCGAGAAATTAGTGTGTTTAAAGTCAATAAATATCCCAGCAAAAACACAAGTGCTGGGAAACTGCTGGCCACCAGCTGGCAGTGATGGGTCACTGCTGGCTGAAATCTGCCGATCACGGCCCGGTAGTGGTCCGTTGGTGGCAGCACTATCAGTTGGCGAGCCATTGATGGCCCTGCAGCATCGCCGTGAATTGTGGGCCTCCAAGCAAGTGCCACTAGTGGCCCGTTGCTGGCAACCAATGCAACCCCCAACAGCAGGTGGAAGCATCGGGACTGCGCATGCGCAGAAGCAACACTTGCTGTGTCTCTCATGGTACCAGTTAGTTGAAGACGACGCTATCGCCATCATGTTATTTTAGTGGATGTTAAGAAAAAATCCATATGTGGAGAGGCGAATTAATTTCCTAATGAAATTTTACGTCGACGAAGATATCAGATTAAGCCGTGAAATACTAGATTACAGCCATTAAATACACCCACTCCATTCCCATGAATAACAAACAATTCATGGAATGGAGTGGATGAATAACAAGAAAAAATTTGAGGCCGCCCCGGTGGCGCAGTGGTCTAAGGCGCTGGCCTCTGATCATTCGTCCGTAAGGGGTCCGGGTTCGAATCCCGGTCGGGCATGGATGTTGTGTTTGTCTTACGGCACTGGCTCTCTCCCTTCCCTGGAACCAGTGACCCTAAATTAAAGACGGGCGACTGCTTATAGCCCATTGAGTTGCTCACGGTGGTTGTTAAACCTCCAATCAAAAAAAAAAAGAAACCGCTTGAAACACATATCCTGGAAAACCATTAAAATAGCGTTTGTTGGGGAAAAAAAGATTATACGCGTACAAACTTTATTAATTATTTGAAAGCAAAAAAAAAAAGCAACGCTATGTGGTGTACTCATCCATGGGTTGAATACACAAGACTGGGAGGAATTCGCTTCTAAAAATAACGAGAAGTAAAATAAAATATCTTTTACTCTTTAAAACAAATGTAGCTTCGAACAACGGGAAGGAAAGGAACAACGTTAAAAATGTAACAGAGTGTGACATTTTTTTTTTGTGATTGGAGGTTTAACGACCACCGTGAGCAACTCAATGGGCTATAAGCAGTCGCCCGTCCCTAATTTAGGGCCACTGGTTCCAGGGAAGGGAGAGAGCCAGTGCCGTAAGACAAACACAACATCCAAGCCTGACCGAGATTCGAACCCGGACCCCTTACGGACGAATGATCAGAGGCCAACGCCTTAGACCACTGCGCCACCGGGGCGGCGAGTGTGACATGAACCCGGGTAAATATATATTTATTCAACAATCTCTTTTTCAAGACGGCAAGGACAGTACAAAACTTTGGAAAGCGACTCTTAAGTATGTACACGCCTTGAAAATGAGCGAAGTTCCCTTAAGGTAAAAAAACTATCGTTACGTTGAAAAAATTAATTTATCAATTATATGAAACTGTCTTTTATGAAAAAATACCTCGCAATATTATAAAATGAAAGAGGGAAGCATTCGATTACAAATTGCATACCAAACAAATAGCTTCCAGCACGTACCCGCGCGTTGTGAATTAGTCCGGTCGGTAGCGAGCGCGGCTTCCACATAGACGGCCCAGGATCGAATCTAGTCAGATGCAAACGGTGATTTTCCAGTCTGTCGAGAAAATTTCCCCAGCAAAGTGCGTTAATTCACAAGCTTCGTAAGGGTAGAAAAAAATTGGAGCTTTAGGAAACTGTGGTTATCCTTGCTTTTTTTTTTTTATTATTATTGCTACTACTGGGAAATTGGCGGACAAGATTCGGCAAGCCACCAGTTACGTCACGTGGTTGCTGGCTGCCACTAACGGCCCACTAGCGGACCTCATTAGGCTAGCCATCATTTCTGGCAAGTACTTGCAGGGCCACTGAAGGGCCACTTGTGGCAGTTACTGCCTGTGATGGACCACTGATGGCCCTGTTGTGGCATATGACAACTGATGGGGTGCCAACTGTTGGCTAGCTGTTGGCCTGAATTGCTGGCCCTTCTGTTGGCCGCCCGGACATTTTATTGACGGTTCGGCAGCGGCAACATAGTGCTGGGCCATTGCTGGCAGTGATGGCTGCCAGCAATGGACCACTGCTGGCCCAGCAATACTGTTTTTGCTGGGATATAACAGATTTCAAAACTGCTATTTTAGAAATAAGAAACTCGAAGTACTGTGAGAATCATTCAAAGACACTCATGGCAGAAGCTAAAGAAGTGTGTGACTGTATATGTGTTGATAAAATGGACAGATATTCTTCCACTAAACACTTAGTAACTGCTAAATTGTTCAACAAAAACAGCTTCACTAGTTTTAAGAATGAACTGTCTACAGAGGAGATATTACTGACCACTGAAGCATATCCCATGATTGACAAAGAAAAGCTTGAAACTGAACGAAAAGTTTTCTATTGTAGATCCGATATGCATTAATATTGCAAATTAATTGACCTTCTGAAATTTATCTTGGAATATAATCTAGATGACGTTCTTAGTGAAACTACGAAACTGATAAAAATGCTCTTGACAATTACCATGACAACAGCCGAACCAAAACGCTGCATTTCAACACTGAAAAGAATAAAAACTTTTCTAAGGAGCGCTATGAATCCTGAAAGATTAAATGCACTTGCAGTGCTTTCAATGGTGAAAAATTTCCTCAACAGTCATGCAGAGATGAAGGAGAAAATTTTTAATGTTTTCGCGCAAATTAAAACAAGAAGAATGGATTTCGTTTTTAAATGAATGGATCAAGCTTGAACTGTAGCAATTTAGGCTATTAGTAAGTAAAAAATATGCTTTTTATGTATAAATTTTCTTTTTATATGTGTTTGTTTCGTTTTACACAATATTAAAACAATGGATAAATATTTTCTGAAGCAGCACCCCCACTAATTTTAGCTACGAGCCGCCACTGGCGCTGTTAGTGCTGGCCACTGACCATTCGTACAAGTTGGTACGCGTTCGAATCCTGAATGAGGCATGGGTGGTGTTTTTGTTTGTTTTGTTTTGTTGATTCGAGGTTTAACGACCACCGTGAGCAACTCAATGGGCTATAAGCAGTCGCCCGTCCCTAATTTAGGGTCACTGGTTCCAGGGAAGGAAGAGAGCCAGTGCCGTAAGACAAACACAACATCCATGCCTCACCGAGATTCGAACCCGGACCCCTTTCGGACGAATGATCAGAGGCCATCGCTTAGACCACTGCGCCACCGGGGCAGCGGTGGTGTTTTTGTATCACAGCACGTGTTTTCTCTCTTCCTTAGAACGAATGTCTCCAAATTAGGGAGACGTGACTGCTAATATAGCCTTTACCTTAGAGTTGTTCACGTCACGGTGGTCGTTAAACTTGGAAAACGGAGGGGGGGGAGTCAGAATTTGTTTCCACAAGGAGCATGTTGGAAAATTACGTAGTACAACGAAAACTATTTTTAAGAACATTTTTCAGTAGAAATCTAATGAGCTAATGAGGAAGTGTAGATTCGAGGACACTTGAGGACAAACATCAAAAATTGGGGCCAACTTGGGTCCCCAAATGCATTAGACGCTTTTGGGGACAGTAAACCAATTTCGAGGACTGTCCTCAAGAATTCGGGACTTCTGGTCAGCTTAATTATGAAGAATATTTCTTCCTTCATTGATTGATGCATTGTGTTTGTGTTTCAGGTTGCAATTAACTGAATTTACTAACGTGTTGGAGATTCCCATCTGACTACAAATTTTTATATGCTTTTTCATATCTACGTCTTAAATATCCATTTTCAGGTTTTAAAATATAGAAGAATGAGCTTCAAGAAGCCCGCGATAAAGAATGTCTTCACAACTCCTCTAGTACTTAAGCTGACCAAAAGTCCCCAATTCTTGAGGACAGTCCTCGAATTTAGTTTACTGTCCCCAAAAACGCCTGATGCCTTTGGGGACGCAAATTGTCCTCAAATTTTGATGTTTGTCCTCAAGTGTCCTGGAATATACACTTCCACATTAGCTCGTTAGATTCCTAATTAAAATGTTCTTAAAAGTAATTTTTCTTGTACTAGTTTTCCCACATGCTTCTTCTGAAAACAAATTTTGCCTATTTTTGTTCTTCTTCTTTCCGAGTTTAACGACCACCGCTAGCAACTCAGAGGACTATAAGCAGTCACCGGTCTCTAATTTAGAGACATTCGTTCTAGGGAAGGGAGAGAGCAAGTGCTGTAAGACAAACACACCACCCATGCCTCGTTAGGGACTCGAACCCGTGCCAACTTGTACGAATCATCGTCAGTGACCAGCACTAAAACACTGCACCACTGGCACGGTCAAATTTCGACTGCACTTGTTTTGAGTTCCTCGAAGAACTTTGGCAAAACGAAACATTTTTTTTTTTTGATTGGAGGTTTAACGACCCCACCGTGAGCAACTCAATGGGCTATAAGCAGTCGCCCTTCCCTAATTTAGGGTCACTGGTTCCAGGGAAGGGAGAGAGCCAGTGCCGTAAGACAAACACAACATCCATGCCTGACCGGGATTCCAACCCGGATCCCTTACGGACGAATGATCAGAGACCAGCGCCTTAGACCACCGCGCCACCGGGGCGGCCATTTTTGGTGTGCAACTTGATTTTAATTCGTCACATTTACCTAAGGTAAAGCATTTTACTTTTGCTAATATGTTCTCGTCATCATAGTTCTACTTTGTCAATAAAAATTACCAACATTCTACAAGATATATTCTTTTTAGCCGCCCCAGTGGCGCAGTGGTCTAAGGCACTGGCCTCTGATCATTCGTCCGTAAGGGGTCCGGGTTCGAATCCCGGTCAGGCATGGATGTTGTGTTTGTCTTACGGCACTGGCTCTCTCCCTTCCCTGGAACCAGTGACCCTAAATTAGGGACGGGCGACTGCTTATAGCCCATTGAGTTGCTCACGGTGGTCGTTAAACCTCCAATCAAAAAAAAAAAAAAAAAAAAAAAAAAATATATTCTTTTAAGACACAAATTTTCATATGCAAATTACACTTAGAAGCAATGCAGTTTTGTGACAAAAAGATTTGTAAATTTATATTGAGTACTTATGTGTCCCCAAATGAACTGCTGATTTGGGGACGCCACGCCCTTTTGTCCTCGAATCAGTGTTCCAATATCTGGTCACCTTAATTATATTGTATACACTAGTAATCCCGCTACCGATCAAACAGTACAAAAGAGCGCTATCATTCAAGGTCTATAAAAGTGATTCGATGCAGTTTGTGTATTCATAATGACAGCAAAACATTTTACTAATCGCATCACCATCAATCCTGTCATGAAGGTTATAAATTTCTTACCTATGAAATGATACTGGATCGCCCTTTACAAATCTTTGCTTACATCCAATAGCACAAACATGTCCACCCCATGGTACAAATTTATTTCATATTTTTTTTTCAACCACATAAATTCAAATCGCTCACTTAACTTCAAGTAATCTATAATGATTTACAGTACAGTTACGCACTACGCACCGTGAAAGCCGGTGGTTGACACACATCACGTGACTACCCTCTGGAGATGTTTGTGCCGGCTTCGGAGCTCCTAGCTCTGTCTACCTATATTCATGGTCTAAGGTACCAACCACCCTTCTTTCAACAATGTTCACATTTTTGGCAATTATCGAAGGCAACAACAAACACCACCTCCACCAAAAAAAAAAAAACAAAAAAACCGAACACTCCTCTGTTTCTATATGGAACAGATCGGTTTCGGTAGCCTATCAGTAATTTCTTCGGGAAAATATGTTTGGTCCTATCATCAAATGGTAACTCCACAGAATAGGAGTAAATATTAATTAAGGTGGTTCCACCTAAAAACTCTGCCCTATGTTTCCAATGGTGAAAACTTCTGTAGCCATTTTCTGTGCAATTAATGTATTCTCAAGGATGAAAGATTGCCCATCGATAAAAATAACTTTAAATTGCAGCATGGAATACTTAAAAACATGGAATACTTAATATGGAATACTTTAATGAATACTTATATGGAATACTTTAATGAATACTTATATGGAATACTTAATATTTGCTAAAACTTAACAATAATTATATTAAAAATGAATAATTTTTCTTCGGGTAAGGTTGAGACCTGTTAACAGATGGCGCAACCTGTACATTAATGCTGTCAGTGGACAAACAAATGTTTTGATGGCTTATTTCAGAATTAAAAATCGTACCTGCAGTTCTGTGGATATCTTGAGCTAAATTTTTGTCAGCACATTTAATCTGAGTGGCTCAAATCATTTTGAGTATTCCAGACTATCGCATGAACGGACTCAAATATTGATTCCATTCCTAAAATTAGTAAAATTATTGAAAAAAGAAATCAGCAGTACTATAGGTACTGTTGATTTCTAATTCCTAAATAAGCCATCAATCATTTGTCCGTCCACTGACAACATCAATGTACAGGTCGCGCCACGAAGGAGCATTAGAGTGTGTAGTTTACATTTTGTAACAGGTATGTTCATAAATTTACTGATGTGTTCTCTACAAAAACTCTATGAAGATCTTTAGACTGGAATTAACTTTTCTTTATGAACGACTTCCACGATTTCATTTGCTCGGGAGTGAAGGCGTTAGTGCAAAAAACGAAATAATTAACAATATCGCCGTGTTCTATTCGTGGCAATATCTCGATATTGTTCAGGAAAAATGAGTATGGAATTACATATGCGTCACCACAATTGCCCAATAACTTTAATTTATCAGAATAAAGCTATTTTTGATCGCAAGATAACCCACTTACGTAGCCCATGTAATGCATCTTTGATCTCACTTGTACACCAGTTGTTCTGCAAGAAAGTAGCAGATGAAAAAGTGACGCGAGCCGCGGTTTTGTGACATCAATGCATACGGTCTATAGGAGTTTTAGAACAACAGCTAGACCCACATATGATTAGAGAAAGACCTAGCCAAATGGCAAATTGTAGCGTCTCATTATTTCAAATGTTTACGCACAAGCGTCTCATCAGGGGTCTCTTATTACCCGCACATCTCACAGCGGCCTAGATGAATTTTGCATTGCTGTTGTGTGTTCTTAAGTGTAATCTAAATTAATGATTTTTGTTTTAGCACTTGCATCATGCGATGCTGTGTACCATTCTCTATTTCATTTTCATGTGCTAAGTACTCGTGTTATTCTACTAGTGACATATTTCACGTCTTCATATCTTTCACCAAGATCTACAGTACATGTATATACACCGCATTTACGTTCGTACAGCATACCGTGCTATTGCGACCTCTGTTAGTTTCTTTTTTCACGAGTACAATTCTTCAAACTGGCTGATAGTCAGTTTAGCTATTTATTTTAAATTCTACACAATTTTCTTATTAAATATTTCGATATTGATACTAGACAATCTGTAAATACAGAAAGTTGATAGAATGAACTTCTGGGCATTCTCAACAAGAATAAATATCTCCCACGTCATTCATACAATAAATAGCTGTTAAAACAATGACGCTAACTAATTTTTGGACTTCAGAAAGGTAAGTTTCAACGGCAAATTCTAAACAAACTTCAATATGGCGGAGGCGTGAATTGTGATATTTGTGCGCGTAACTAGAGCCACCATACGGTCATTTCTGTCGTAACTGAAACAAAAAAATGGGACGCTTTTTCGGCGTTATTTTGCATTCTGAGCAGGTCGTACCTCTAATCATTATGGGTCTAAAAAACAGGAGGTTAGTTCTTTACTTCCTTCCACTGCGACCATTGTACCCTGTTTGGGCATTAAAAAGCGGCTTGTCCTCCACGTGCTTCTACTCCTCCATCGTTGGCTCGACAGACGACAGTGCCTCTGGTTCCGGACATTCCTTCGGCGACGGCGGCCCTTGGGTCAGATCGTGGCGCTCCTTCTTCGTCCTTTTGGATTTTTCCTGTAGAACATTTTCCTCCACTTCACGTGTCTACACCTCCGGTAACTCTAGACCCTTCTGGTCTTTTGGATGATGGGGGTACTGCCTCTGTTCCGGTGTTTTCTTCAGCTGCTATTACTGCTGGTTCATCGATTGCGGAGTCTCCTGCTGCTTCATCTGATGCCGTTGCTTCAGTTGCCTCATCTGGTGCTCCTTTTCCTGATACACAGTCAGCTCCTGATAGTGCGGTCAACGTCTCTGGCGATAACCCGTCGCTTAGCGATTCCCGATTCTGTAGCACTTTTCAGCACCCCTGTGGCATGGCTAAGCAAGGTTGTCCGCGGGTCTGTCGTTCCCGGTCCTCGTCTCGGAGTCGCTCTCCTCCTGAATCCCCGAGAGGGTGTGGAATCACTAATGATCCTGCTAAACTTGCAGAGGCTAACTTACAAGCACGGTTTCAATGGCTATATACCAACCTTGATCTACCTAACAAAACTTTATCCCCCCGGAAGATTTTTCGTCTCTTTGCGCTTGGCCGTGACTCGTTCGATCCTTTCACGTATCTTTCTCGGTGTACTTTCCAGCTGCAGAAGTGATTGCACAGGCTTCGACTGTCATGGTTACGTTCTATGGCCGATCGGCTAAAGACTCTTCAGCTGCTTCATGTCATCAGAGACTATCATACGCTCTCTGCGTTACGTGATGCTGCTGCCTCCCTTCACTGATCTGATCTTGACTGACCAGCAAGTGACTTTTTGTATATTTTGTATGGACTGTTCTGTTCGCAGTACTGTCTTACGATCTTTAAATACAGAGGGATTTGTATACCGGCCTAACACCCCTGGAGCTGAACAGTGTCTAACGTATTATGATCGCACCAGTCTCTTTTAAAGAAGTTGATTAGAGTATGCTTTCCTGTACCTTGTATGCACTGCTATCTCTCGTTTGTAAATATCATGATTCTTTACCGGTTATTTGTCCTATATCTTCATATTGCTTATCTGACGTTGAAACGCCCCGTGTGCGGTTTTTATTATTCTGTCATCATACTTTTGGTTGGCTAAGCCTTCTACATGTACTTCCCATCTCACGTATCATTCATCTTTTTCTTTATTATTTTCTCGTCTAGTATGACGTATTGTATCATGCTATTTGTCAACAAAATTTGTTGATCACCAAGGAGGTTAGAATAGATGGAGTAAGGGTGACGTCGCAAACTTGAAGCACTTTGAACAGACGACACGGAATTAATGGCCACGCCCAGTGAGACGTTCCTAGTACTTTTTCACCGCTGCGGGAATAAGGAAGAGACCGTTTTTCATCAAAAAGTTTATACTTCTTTTAAAATAGATTGTGCTGTGCTTTTGAATGTGTCAACTCATCACCTGCTGGTGTAACTTTTCATACGTAATTGTGCGTAGAATATTAATTTTCCTCCAAATAAAAATTTTTTTTTTGCAAGTCTTTGTAGTTTTATTAAGAAACTACCAGTTCTGAAACTAATCAAATTTTAAGCAAATCAGAAATTAGGTTAATCTTCCTCCAAAATTTGTCTGCAGTAATGTTCTCATTTACCAATAATTGATATATCTTACACATTTGTGTTTTTTTAATGCTTAATCATACTGATGTATGGGGATCTAAATCTGTGCTGACGGCGAAGGAGAGTGCGTCGTGGGAAAACGTTTGAATTTTCTCGGTGGAGCTTTCTCAGACATGCGTGTGTATAAGGGATGCCCAGTAAAGTCCCTTCTTAGCCCCGTAACTTTCGAACGCCGACAGCTACAGCCATAAAACGGTGTCTAGGTATAGTAAAGGTGCTATGCGCTATTCGATGAGACCGCTTACAGCGCGTCCTAGCGGCAAAGTCAGGAGTTAGCGTGCCGATCTCAAAAGCTATACGAGATACGGTAAAATAGTCAATTACAAAGTTGTAGAGCAGCATCGATTTAGTACGAAAAGACATCTTGCACACACGAATGCTAAGAATCGAACGCGTACAACGCTCGTTTGTTTGTTCGCGATGTCAGACACTGTTACGTCACGAAACGCGTTAGAATTAACAGCATTGAGGATGGTCTTCCATGACCGCATCCGTCATGGAAGACCATCCTCAATGCTGGTAATAATAATATCGCCTTCCGCAGAGCACTAGCCCGACTCGTGGCCCAGTGGTAGCACGCGCTCTTTGCATGCAATAGGACTTTGGTTCGATCCTCGTCCGGTCCATGCTATAGTCACTGTCTGTAAGAAACGAGTGGACTCAGTGGCGATCGTGACAATTCGTCTCGCATTGACTAACCAACTCATCTGAACACGCGATTGGTATGCGAGTCGCATGCAATTTCTGAGATATGCAAATAAATATGGAGCGTAATACCTTTTCGGCAGGTATAAAAGAGAGTTCCCGAGGTGTATGTCAAATCTCGCGGTCATGGAGAAATATTCCAATAATGAGTATTGCGAGATGTTATTCTTATACGGTTAATGTGGTCGCAATGCAAGAAAGGCAGAACGGCTATATCGTGAACGTTTTCCTGCAGGACCGCATCCGTCATGGAAGACCATCCTCAATGCTGTTAATAGGTTAAGCGAGACGCGCTGAGTGACCAACCGACCTTGATCCGGCAGACCAGCTGCTGTAGGCCGTCAAGTGCAACCAGAGGATGTCTTAGCATACGTCCTCAACAATCCTGAGAGCAGCACAAGAGAGGTTAGTGCCGAGTGTGGCCTCTCAAAGAGTCGCATATGGAAAATCCTGCGGCGATCAGGTGCTCACCCGCTTCATCCAACACCGTTACAGGCACTACAGCCAGGGGATGCTGAGCGACGTTACGACTGGCGTAGCTTCGTCATGAACCAATTAGAGGTCCAGCCAATGTTCCTTGCCGGCATTATTTGGACAAATGAGGCGTGTTTTAGGCGTAATGGCGTCTACAATAGGCAGAACACCCCTAACTGGGCGCTGGAAAATCCTGCACGTGGTCTACCAGTTCGTCATCAGGTGCGGTGGTCCATTAATGTTTGGTGCGCCATTTTCAAGGACAGCCTCATCAGACCTGTGTTTTACGAGGGTGCGTTAACGGTAGCCTGATACCTGGAGCTTCTACAGTACGTATTACCCGACCTTTTGAACAACCTGCCTTTGGCTTAACTGCGGAATGTTTGGTTCCAACATGACGGTGCCCCTCCGCACCATCCAGGAAACGTAAGAAGGTACCTGGTCGAGACATTCGAGCAACAAATCATCGACTATGGTCGTTGCGTAGAGTGGCCTGCACGCTCACCGGACCTCACCCCATTGGACTTCTTCCTGTGGGGCTACCTCAAAGAGCAGGTGTATCAGACCCTCCGACAACGTTGCAGGACCTTCGACGCCGTATAACTGATGCTTGTTCCAGCGTGTCACCTGACATGCTGCAAAATATGAAGCGTGAGATTCAATCTAGAGTCCAAAAATGTGCGTGGTGGCTGACGGAGAGCACATTGAGCTCCGACGATAAATGTGCTTAGTGACAACTCATTGCTCCTTTCTGACGCGTTTCGTGACGTAACAGTGTTCGACATCGCGAACAAACAAACGAGCGCTGTAAACGTTCTGTACTTAGCATTCATGTGCGCAAAGTGACTTTTCGTACTAAATCAATGCTGGTCTACAACTTTGTAATTGACTAGTTTCTCGTATCTCGTATAGTTTTCGAGATCATCAAGCTAACTCCTGACTTTGCCGCTAGGAGACGCTGTAAGCGGTCTCATTGAATAGCGCACAGCCACTTTACTATACATAGACACCGTTTTTATGGCTATAGGTGTCGGCGTTCGAAAGTTACGGGGCTGAGAAAGGACTTTACTGGGCACCCTGTATAATACGATGAACGCATGTTTCATATAAAGCGATAAATTCGTGATTTTACTTTTAGTGATCTTTATGTGAATAAGTTCCAGCAGCGTACCCAGATTTTTTTATAGTGGTGGCCCAAATTATTGAAGATGCAAATTAAAACACTCTGTAGGAAACATCTCCCAAAGTAATTGGGAAGCGATAAAGATATCTCTGCCGTATTAAAGTGAAAATATATGTTCAGAAACATATACAAATATATTTTAAATTCCCATTGTTGGTAAAATATATACTCAAAAACACATACAATTATATTTAAAAATAAACAGCCAATACAAAGAACGAAGGATCAAGTGATACCTCATGGGGAGGCCCGGGCTCTAGTACCACCCCCACTGAATCGTTGCCCCCGTAATAGTAAATGCCTTCCGATTTATTTGGGAACCCTTTATCTCGGCGGCAACACGTTACTCTAGAAACCAGCACTAGATGTCAGGCGTGACAAGATGTCAGACGATCGGATCTTGGGGAATTTACCGCAGAACAACATCTTGTAAAATATTCTGTGACAGATTAGATGAACGATACATTAAGAAAATGTTAAAGCAATTTATATAGAGAAGTTTTATACTGAAAATTTTGCTCCCAAAATGAATTCACTTACATTCGATGCTTTCGGCATGCTTCCACGCCGATATCAACATATTGTATGAAGCCTCTGAGCTCACGCATAATCGGCGCCTATGGTTTCGAGTGTTTAATATTTCACGTAAATAACTGATATTTGGACACTTCATAGATGATGGAGCGTTAGTAGAATGTATATTATTATACCATGCAGTAGGAAAACTTGTAGCTGAGAGCAGATATGTGCGAATGATATTTTAAAAAGCATTGACATAAACATTACTTTAAAATAAAAAAAATAAAAAAGAATCCCCTTCATACGTTCATAATTTCGATTCGTGATAACCTTTTCAATTTTTCGAGCAGTTTTAAAAACTGACGTAAACCGATCATAAAAAAATACCTTTCGAAATAGATACATTTTGAAATATCAATAACTAGGTTTCGTTTAATTGCAAACATTTTTTTCGATTTCTGCCAGCAGTCAGATCTGTAGGAAGAAAATTGCCCCTTCAATTGTAATATGAAAGAATTGTTGGACATCGAACATATTAAATTATGCTTTCACATTAGATATTGCTAAGTCGGTAAAACAACAACAACAAAAACTCTGGTGTTCAGAAGCACCCTAAACAAACGCGAGTGTTGTTGACACTTTTTTCAACAATACAAAAGCTGATGACTTCTACCTGCACCGTTCAAATGCGGACTTCGCAGGGAAATAAGGAACTCTCCCAAAGAACACAGTGAAGGCGTTGCGTGCCGCCCCGGTGGCGCAGTGGTCTAAGGCAATGGCCTCTGATCATTCGTCCGAAAGGGGTCCGGGTTCGAATCCCGGTCAGGCATGGATGTTGTGTTTGTCTTACGGCACTGGCTCTCTCCCTTCCCTGGAATCAGTGACCCTAAATTAGGGACGGGCGACTGCTTATAGCCCATTGAGTTGCTCACGGTGGTCGTTAAACCTCCAATTAAAAAAAAAAAAAGGCGTTGCGAGAGCAATCCCAGGATCCGGCAGTCCTTCATCCGGACAGGATCAGACACAAGAAAAAAAAAACAACAACAGCACACACAAAATGCTTAGTGAAACATATATTAATTTGGCAAATTATCAACTCTTTGAATGTAATGATTTTTGCAATGAATAAACCTTTCTCGATTTGCTACATTTTTACAGTAACAATTAATTTCAATTACAGTAGACACACTGCCACGGAAAAAAGTAATGAAGTTCTTCTCACTATGCAATATTAGCAAAAAATATTATTAAGTCATTAATAGTTGGGAAATTGGCAGCGTTTTTCAATAAATAGTTTTTAATATGCAGGATTCAGATAGTAGATTAACACAAAATTTATGTATTTTTATGATATACTACCCATTCAAACATTGAGAATATTTAATGTTTAAGCATGCCTTCACATCCACTAACAACTTCAACTCTAAGCCTTAAACAAAATCTGCCTGTAAAGAATGATCTTTTTGTATTATTTCTATATTAAGTGCAGTAGCGCCTGATAATTTGAATTCAGTTTTATTATCAGAATAACCTTACTTTCATACATACTGGCAGATTTTAGGTAAAAATATCTATTCACGTTATTGTTAAGCCACTGCACGTTGTTTTCATTAGAAAATTCTTAGAGGCTGGTATGAATTCTTATTGTTTGATAAACAACCTGGCACAATGCAGTGTACTATGGTTGCATCCACAGATGAAATCCTTACCTTTGGGTAATATCCATACACGAATAAAAATTTTGAAGTTAATCACGACGAAATACGCGCCTAATACACGTGCATACCGATTCATAACCATATCAAACCGTACCTACGAATCAAGCGAGGCTCAGCTTGCCTCCAACGACCCCTGGCAAGCGTTAAAGCAAAAGGTATTGCCAGGTTTTTCGCAATTACAGAAGGCATTTACTTATCGGGAGCTACGGCTGAAATCCCATTCAAACGAAATTTTCATTATGAAAATTTTAAAATGCAAGAATATTTCATTCGACTGCTTATTTTTCATACTAAGCGATGTAGCTCATACCTTCTTAAGAGTTCGATTTTGCAAGGTTAGGACTCATAAACAGACACGTAAAAAATATTATCAAGGGTAATTTATGCGCATCTGATGTTCTGAGGAAATTTCCATGCACACACACACACACACACACACACACACACACACACACACACACAAATCACTTTAATTTTAATGTTAAGTACTTGTGTCAAGAGGAACTCGTAAAAATAATGTGCTGTTATGTATAGTCGGTTTGTTAGGCTTGCGAGTAAACAGGAACTTTAAAGAGCCCACAGAATTGAGTTTCTAACGATATCAATTGATTCAGTTTCATACGGAGATTTCTGTAAAACACGATAAGTAGAAAATGTGATGTTAGCTATTTGTGACCTTGGTGACGAAAGCTCATACTCTTCTGCAGTTGTTAAAAAACTAAAACAAAGTTTGAAAAACATCTATAAAAATGTATCCCAGCCAGCCTAAAACGTTTATTATATGTTACCTAATAATCGCTAGCTTTCCTTTCTGATCCACATACTGAAATTTTAAGATATAATCGAAAAAGGCCGCCACATGATTACTACTCAATGTGACGTTATGATCTCAGTCGTCTCACTGCGTCTCACCAAAATGGCGGCGAAGGCTATGGCGTCAGAATCGTGACGTTTCGCAGGCTTCGTTTTGATCACACGAGGGGAACGGCGGACCCTTACTCCATCTATTCTAACCTTCATGAGTAGCACGAAGTTGCAGTACGATATAGGATCAAGAAGCAAAGACCTTGGAGGAGAATAGACTGGCAAATATCTAGCTACTTCCGTCAGTGTTTGAAAACCGGACGTTCCTCCATTAGCGAGGACGGAAAGCTGTTCATGAGTATACGCCGCCGGTTGCGTGAGTGTTGCAGATCGTGCTTTAAATAGTTGTTATAAATTGTAAATATGGGCAGGTTTGGGTCAAGTACTGTGTTAGATATAAATGGAAGAGTAAGGCGAATGCGGCCGACATAAAGAACGGATATATTTTCACAAGTAAGTTAAATGGTTTGCTCATTGCTGTTCATAATGCCTTTGGCTGTAGTTCAAACAATCTTTATTGGTCTAAAAGCATTACAGAATCATACACGCTGTTAAAACATGAGAAATAACTTGAGAACAAACATTAATAATTAAAATGCCGGAGCAGGACCCCCATCCGGAAATAAACCAGAAAGTTAAAACGGGTGAGAAACTATCACAGTGTCTACAATTGTACACATAGAAATCAAAACATTAAGCTAAAGGAATAAGAACAGATAGGGTACCTCAAGGAGTAATTTCATAACAATATATGAGAACGACATATGTCGGAGCAAAACTAGCCTCCGGAAAATAAAACATAAAGTTAAAAGATTTAAATGGCGATACATTGCCAACAATCTCTCATGAATAGACCAAAACATGGTGCAAATTTTACAGGAAAACATAGTGGTCGACATAGGTAACCAACTTATAAAAAACACAATGCAAAATCACAGGGAGGAAACACAACAAACTTTTTTTTTTTTTTTGATTGGAGGTTTAACGACCACCGGGAGCAATTCAATGGGCTATAAGCAGTCGCCCGTCCCTAATTTAGGGTCACTGGCTCCAGGGAAGGGAGAGAGCCAGCACCGTAAGACAAACACAACATCCATGCCTGACCGGGATTCGAACCCGGACCCCTTACGGACGAATGATCAGAGACCAGCGCCTTAGACCACTGCGCCACCGGGGCGGCCAACAAACTTATACACTATAAAGAAACGAAACACATGTGCAAATCTCAAAAACACCGGAAAAATAAAAAAAATGCCACATGCAAGGAGCTATGCAAGTGATTAACAGATAAAACACGTGGGCACTAAGAAACTCCTGTGCTATACAATGCACTGAAAGTTTGCACATTACGCAACATAATCAAAAAACAAAAACGGCGGCAGAACAGTTCATGAAAAACAATAAAATGATAACACTAGGGAAATGAGCAAAATGCAACAATACGGTAGAGGCAAACAACAATACAGAAGCACTAAGAAATGAGCAAATAAATTCTCATAACGAACCCTGGGTTATGTCATAGTGAGAAACGTAAGAGTCAGCCGATTTCCATGGCATCAAGCAACTCATCCAGAAAATGCACAATTTATAAACAATAATCATATATACATAACAATTCCTCCATTAGCACATGGTGCAATAGAACATAGTAATACTGAGGCAAATCAATGGTTCAGCACAGTATCAAGATACAATACAAATTGTTCCGGATTACAGCTCCATCACAAATATACTACAGAACACATACACAGAACAGAAATGAAAAGGTTAGAACACGTCGTTCAACGCATTCGAAAAACAAGAGTCCTCAAACTCATGAGGACACCACCATAATAGAACAACACATGGTGGACAACCTGTTTCTGGAGGAAAGATACAGAGGCACAGTAGTCAAGCTCCAAAATAATTATCCTCTTAATGCAATTTAAATGTAGCACAATAATAACGACAAAGCGAGGAAGAAACAACAAACAAAAGGCTACAGAACAAAGAAAACTCCTCACGTTCCAACTTGCAAGGAGCACTGAGTAGTTAAAACAATAGACTAATGGTGGCACCATCAATCCGGAACCAACCGGCATCCTGCGCCCAGACCTGACGACACCGTGCTAAAGAATTAGTTGATTGTGCTTCTGCATATTCGAGGCGGAGGCGAGCTGTTAAGCGGCTGCGAAAATAGGTGAGGATTGTGTCATTCGCAATAAGCGGTTTAGCAGAGTCTGCGGCGTTCCAGAGATAAAGATGATAGATATATATTGCTTGTTTCATCAAAACAAAGAGAAAGGCGCAAACGTCCGGCAAACGAGATGGAGTGTGCTTCGTTAAAAGCAATCAGGAATAGGCGAGAAAAGGTAGATTGCGAGAAGTGATATGGTTCACAAAACGAAATACAAAATGCAAAACAGGAATCAGGATGGGACAATGCCAGTACATGTGATTTTTTTGATTGGAGGTTTAACGACCACCGTGAGCAACTCATTGGGCTATAAGCAGTCGCCCGTTCCTAATTTAGGGTCACTGGTTCCAGGGAAGGGAGAGAGCCAGTGCCGTAAGACAAACACAACATCCATGCCTCACCGGGATTCGAACCCGGACCCCTCACGGACGAATGATCAGAGGGCAGCGCCTTAGACCACTGCGCCACCGGGGCGGCCCAGTACATGTGGTCGATATCTCCTATGGACTCACAAAATGAGCAAATGGAAGAAGAAAGGAGAGACATACGGGATAGAAGAAGAGGGACAGGAAGCCGGCGGTGAAGATATCGCTAGTGAATGTTTAACTCCAACGCTGCAGAAAGAGAAGAAGAAGAGGCAGACCAGATGGCCTGAGAGAGTTGAGAAGGAACATCAGAAATTGGGTGCGGAGCTGAGGTATTTGTACAAAAGAAACAGTAACAGGAAACAGTGGAAACTGAGAGAATAGGGACAGAAACACCTCTAATAGAGAGAAAAAAAGGAAGAGGGAGACTTGCACCAAGGACAGAGACGAGGCCATGAGAGTTGACGAGAGATAGATAAAGAAAACCTAGGGAAGAGCGAAGCAGAGCATAATCAGTAGCATGGGAAGGTGAAGGATCGGAAAATAAGGAGGTAAGGAGTTTCCAGGTCAAGTCGGGATTAACGTGTGTGCGAACAGTTAGTATACCGGAGCGGATCCAGGAAGGCAAAAGAAAAAAAGGCTGTCGGGACGAATGGACGAGTGTGGAAAAGAAAAGAGGTTCATCCAAGAGGTCAAGGGTGGTGGACGGAGAAACCCGCAAAAGAGGAAGAGCGCGGAGGAACGTCAGAACTTCAGAAAGAACAGAAGGAAAATTAATGGAAGATGAAGAGAAGGAATTCATCTTGAGATAAAGGGGAAAGGAGAAAGATGGAACGTGAAGAGAGAGAAGAACATCAAGGGTAGGAGAAAGGGACGGAGTGGGAGCACCCAAGATCCGAAGAAAGGAAACAAGTCGGTGAGCACGATAATATATGTGCACATCCGGTAAATTGATGCCTCCGTGCTCCTGTGAAAGGTTGAGCGTCACCGCCGCGACCCAGTGCTTTGTAGTCCAAATCATCGATGTACACAGACTTTTGACATGATCAAGACGATACGTAGGCAGTCCAGTAGAAGACAAGGTAAAGAAACAAAGTGGCAAGAGGTAACGATGTACAATGGCAGCACGCTGATGGTAGGAAGTGTACGAGTGCGATGATCTCCAGAATCCCACCGTACGGTGAAGATGTGGGCGTAAAGCATTCCACGAAGCAGCTGCTGCCGTAAACGGATGCCCAATATAAGTACCAAGGATTTTCTTAGACAAAGAGGACCACACCGCACCCAATGGGGCATCAGTACGGCCCACTCACGACCCACACCATAAGCCGGTGCTTTTTGCAGCATTAAGAGTAGCACCAGATAAGTCCCCATAGAATCGATAAACTTGATATACAACATCAAAGAGATGATCGTAACGCAAGCAGAATGTAGCATCATCGGCATACGCAGTATATACACAGCAGTGATGCCTAGTACTTGCGACTGTAAGTGGCATAGCAGAGAGAATGGATCGTTTCGCTGCAAGAAGAAAGGGCTGAAAGGCCAAGACAAAGAGTTGTCCCGAAAGGGGCAACCCTGCCGGATCCCACGTTGGAAAGGCACAGCCGCCGTCAAAAAGAAGGCCGTCCGAACGTGAAGACGGGCACCCCGGTAGAGACTGAGAAGGATAGAAACGAAAGAAGGAGGGAAACCAAAAGAAGCAAGAACAGTACAGATATAATCGCGAGAAACGTTATCAAAGGCAGATGTTTGATCGATATTAAGGAGTGCCAAAGGTTCAGAAAATTTACGAGCAAGGAAGGTAAGAAGAATTAGAAAAGTAGTATTATTATTATCAATGGACCGACCAGGCACAGTGTATGACTAGTCGGGAGAAACAAGAAAAAGAAGGACAGTATTTAGTCATCGAGAAAGTAATTTAGTGTAAAATTTATAATCTAAGTTGAGAATTGAAATGGGGCACCAATTCGCCAAGTCGAAAAGGTTTCCCGTTTTAGGCAGGAGAGTAATATGTGCTACAGTGAAGTCCGGCGGCAACGCAGAAGAAGAAAGAGCACAAGAGAAACATGCGGAGAGAAAAGGTAGTAAGGACGGAAAGAAAGCACGGTAAAAAGAAAGTGGAAGACCGTCAGGTCCTGGAGAAGCATGCGGGTTAAGAGACGCGAACGCCTCTCGGAGTTCAGAAGGCGAAAAATCCGATTGTAAGAAAGAGCATAGGTGATCTGGGACCCGAGGGAGATTAGATAGAAGCGAGGAAGAAGAAAGATCAGTAGTCTGCGGTACCGCTCGGTACTTGTCCACAAAGGCATTCCGAACATGGGAACACACGATGGATTGATCATCGGTAACGGTACAATCAGCGAGGCGGAGATGTCGTATGGAGGATGTGGCTTCCTTCTTAGACTACATTTTAGCAAAATATTCATACGACTGCGCAGACGAAGAGATATGACGCCAGCGCATCCGCCGGACAGCTTGCTGTGCCAATGGTTTAAGAAGTGCAGAGAGATCACTTTGATACACGGTGTACATAGGGTCTTTTTTTTTTTTTTTTTTTTTTTTTTGAGATTTAACGACCACCGTGAGCAACTCAATGGGCTATAAGCAGTCGCCCGTCCCTAATTTAGAGTCACTGGTTCCAGGGAAGGGAGAGAGCCAGTGCCGTAAGACAAACACAACATCCATGCCTCACCGGGATTCGAACCCAGACCCCTTCCGACGAATGATCAGAGGCCAACGCCTTAGACCACTGCGCCACCGGGGCGGCGTACATAGGGTCTACCAGAGTCAGAATTGACAGATGACCTCGTAGATTGGCAATCTGCTGGAAACGTTCGGTGCAAACAGTAAAGGAGTAATTGCGAACAAAGAACTGCAGATCACTCTAACCCTTCAACCAAAGATGCAGAGCACTCGGTGTTGAGTCTAGAAGACATCACCTATCGGCCGGAAATTGGTTTACTGCGGCACAAAATCCTCCAGAGTCTGTGAGTAGCTCATCATTAAAAGTCCACGTGCGCGTGTACTAGGAGGTGTAGGAGTCTTACAGACAGTGAGACATACTGCACGGTGGTTGGAGGAAACCGTAGGAAGGTGCACCACATCTGTAATGGACGGAGTCATCGTCGTCGAGACATACACACGATCAAGTCGTGCCAATTGAGAGCTAAGTGTGACCGGACCATGCCATGTGTAGGAAATGTTAGTTGGTCGTAAATGCCGAAAAGCGTCAACAAGCTGAAAGTCATGAATGATAGGTGAAAGCAAAGATGTGAGATTACGACAGTATTCACCACTTGATGAACACCTATCGAGGTAAGGGTCTAGAGTACAGTTGAAATCCACAACCAGGATAACAAAATCCTGAGCGGGGAGAGCAGCAAGGGCGTCTCGAAGTCAATCACAAAAGGTTGTCACCAGAGATTCATTCTGCTGGAAATGTGCGTTCAGCACATGATAGGTAACATTATCAATATGAAACGAAAAACATTGTAGTCGACCCAGAGATATAGATTGAACTGCATAAGACGAGAAGCGATGCAACAGACGGTGGTGGACACCAACTGCTCCACCGCCCTGTCTCCCAATACGATAGTCATGGAAAAAGGTATATGGCCATGTAAGACATAAATGGTACGGGGTATGTGCATCGCAGTTAGTCTCCTGCAGTAGTAGAAGATCTGCCTGGGCAGAAACCAAATCCTCATACACAAGAGAGTTAACCTCCGGGGTAGCAAAACCCCTACAATTAAACTTCGTAATCTGGAATATTCAAATCCACTGTCGGCTGATGTGTTGTGAAAGTAACAGCCTTAAACTTCTCTACTTGGCGGTGAATTGTTACAACAAGTTTTTTTTTTTTTTTTTGATTGGAGGTTTAACGACCACCGTGAGCAACTCAATGGGCTATAAGCAGTCGCCCGTCCCTAATTTAGGGTCACTGGTTCCAGGGAAGGGAGAGAACCAGTGCCGTAAGACAAACACAACATCCATGCCTGACCGGGATTCGAACCCGGACCCCTTACGGACGAATGATCAAAGGCCAACGCCTTAGACCACTGCGCCACCGGGGCGGCTTACAACAAGTTCGCCATAATCACCAGAAGCTTCGTCCACACTCTGAATAGCTGCTGTCACAAGGGTGAGCTGTTGAAGAACAGACGGTATGAGCGCACCCGCTTCAAGAACAAGAGCTTTTATTGCAGGCCTTTTTCACATCAAAGCGGAGCAAATTATAAATTTGCTTATGAGATAAAGGTTGCCCTAATATTTTGTAATGCCGCAGCTGTTGTGCAAAATCATCAAAGGGAGGAACACCCGAGGACACTGCACTGTTCATTGACTTTTCATAATCTTTGAACGCAGCCGGAGAAGTACGCTTCCTACTTGAAGCACGAGGAGAGTGACCAGGAGGCTTTCCGCATTTAGCCTTCGCGCCGCGACCGCGGGAAGCCAGTCGCTTCTCATTTCAAGATCTTGAGTCTGCCACAGATCCATCACTGGGAGCAGGGTCACCAGGACTGCAGTAGATATCCTTTGAATTTGCGATTGAAGCCTCAGCATCCGAAACACCGCTGCCACCATCTGAATGTCCTGGAACTTCTGGGGTGCGGAAAGGTGCAGTCGATGGAAGATCAGGGTAGTGAGCAACAGTTACAGGTGGTGTTTGGGGTACTGCCGACTCAGCATCCAACCTTGTGGAAGATGCTGAGGTAGGATGTGCAGAGACAGCTGGCTCTGCGTTTCGATAAAGAGGTAAACGATCCAGAGTAGGAAGCGGTCGAGAGGAGGCATATCTACACTCTGTCTGATTATGTCCAAATTCCTTGCACTTCCCACAGTGAAATTGAATAAGCACGTGAATACGTCTCATATGGTCACCGCATTTAACATTGTACTGAGTAGGACAGGCGTAAACGGAATCTTGTGTAGGGAATACAATCCGTGCAACTCGTCGAACTCCTTGGATAGAACGGGTGACCGATCGGCCACCCGGCTTAGCGGGCGCTGCGAAATGGGTGTGTATCGGGCCGACAACACGACCCAAACTAGAAGCAACAACATATAACATGGAATCTAACACTTCTGGAGGCACAGGATAGAATGATACACTCACAAGACGATGGCGCAACGGGATCAGGGTACAAATGCTGATCTCGAATAGCGAGACCCTTCAAAATAACTTCGTGAGCATATTCAGCTTTGTTAAAATAAACAATTACAATAGTAGGACGACACGCCATAAATTGAATACAATCAGATGGAAACATACCTTTTAGGTCGTCTTCATACATATAGAGAGGTGTATTCGGCAAGGCGACAAAACAAACTCCTCGATCCAGGATTGTAGTGAAGGTTTGTCCTTCTGGTGAAGCTACTGGAATGTCCAATTGGAAAGAGTTCCCAACACGGTGAAGGCGAGATTTCACACTAGGTGTATCAGTGTACACCTCAGCAACAGCAGGACGAGATTTTGTGGTCGCAGCGGAATATGAAGGTGGAGCCGCTTGGCACGACGCTATGGGCCCAGGGGATGCAGCATGAATAGTGTCCATGTTAACAGGATCTTTGAGGAGCGCTGACGAAGTCGAGCTGATCGGTGACATCCCAGCAGGAGGGTAGCGAGAAGAAGCATCATCGGAAGGCAGCTGAACTCCGCCGGAAGGGGAAGACGGCGTAGTGAAGCCAGGCATGGAAGAAGAAGAACAAGTACCATCGAAAGTGAGGTCGGAAAACTTGTCCTCACCTCCGGAAGTCGCCATCTTTATTGGCGGTGCCCAGAAGGGCCAACGGGCCCGGTCAAAACGTAAACAAACGAAGAAACAACACAAAATAAGCACTCACGAGCTCGGGAAGTAAACCAAAACGAAGCCCCTGACCTTTAACTGAAGGCTGGGACAAAAGAAACCACTCAAAACACGAAAACACTCACTCAATAGGTCAAATTACGAGAGCTCGAAATTGGCTGTAGTTCAAACAATCTTTATTGGTCTAAAAGCACTACAGATTCATACACGCTGTTAAAACATGAGAAATAACTTGAGAACAAACATGAATAATTACAAATGCCGGAGCAGAACCCCCATCCGGAAATAAACCAGAAAGTTAAAACGGCTGAGAAACTATCACAGTGTGTACAATTGGACACATAGATATCAAAATATTAAACTAAAGGAATAAGAACACATAGAGTACCTCAAGGAGTAATTTGATAACAATATATGAGAACGACATATTTCGGAGCCAAACTAGCCTCCGGAGAAAAACATAAAGTTAAAAGATTTAAGTAGCGATACATTGCCAACAATCTCTCATGAATAGACCAAAACGTGGTGCAAATTTTACAGGAAAACATAGTGGTCGACATAGGTAACCAACTTATAAAAAACACAATGCAAAATCACAGGAAGGAAACACAACAAACTTATACACTATGAAAAACGAAACACATGTGCAAATCTCAAAAACACCAGAAAAATAAAAAAATGCCACATGCAAGGAGCTATGCAAGTGATTAACAGATAAAACACATGGGCACTAAGAAACTCCTCTGCTATACAATGCACTGAGAGTTTGCACATTACGCAACATAATCAAAATACAAAAACGGCGTCAGAACAGTACATGAAAAACAATATAATGATAACACTAAGGAAATAAGCAAAATGCAACAATACGGTAGAGGCAAACAACAATACAGAAGTACTAAGAAATGAGCAAATAAATTCTCATAACGAACCCTGGGTTATGTCATAGTGAGAAACGTAGGAGTCAGCCTATTTCCATGGCATCAAGCAACTCATCCCTAAAATGCATAATATATAAACAATAACCATATATACATAACAATTCCTCCATTAGCACATGGTACAATAGAACATAGTAATACTGAGGCAAGTCAATGGTTCAGTACAGTACCAAGATACAATACAAATTGCTCGGGATTACAGCTCCATCACAAATATACTACAGAACACATACACAGAACAGCAATGAACAGGTTAAAACACCACCTGAATGTCCAGGAACTTCTGGGGTGCGGAAAGGTGCAGTCGATGGAAGATCAGGGTAGTGAGCAACAGTTACAGGTGGTGGTTGGGGTACTGCCGACTCAGCATCCAACGTTGTGGAAGATGCTGCGGAAGGACGTGCAGAGACAGCTGGCTCTGCGTTTCGAGAAAGAGGTAAACGATCCAGAGTAGGAAGCGGTCGAGAGGAGACATATCTATACTCTGTATGATAATGTCCAAATTCCTTGCACTTCCCACAGTGAAATTGAGTAAGCACGTCAATACGTCTTACATGATCACCACATTTAACATTGTACTGAGTGGGACTGGCTTCAACGGAATCTTGTGTAGGGAATACATTCCGTGCAAGTCGTCGAGCTCCTTGAATAGAACGGGTGACCGCTCGGGCATCCGGCTTAGCGGGCGCTGCGAAATGGGTGTGTATCGGGCCGACAACACGACCCAAACTAGAAGCGACAACATATAACATGGAATCTAACACTTCTGGAGGCACAGGATAGAATGATACACTCACAAGACGATGGCGCAACGGGATCAGGGTACAAATGCTGATCTCGAACAGCCAGACCCTTCAAAATAACTTCGTGAGCATATTCAGCTTTCTTAAAATAAACAATTACAATGGTAGGACGAGGCGCCATAAATTGAATACAATAAGATGGAAACATACCTTTTAGGTCGTCTTCATACATATAGAGAGGTGTATTCGGCAAGGCGACAAAACAAACTCCTCGATCCAGGATTGTAGTGAAGGTTTGTCCTTCTGGTGAAGATACTGGAATGTCCAATTGGAAAGAGTTCCCAACACGGTGAAGGCGAGATTTCACACTAGGTGTATCAGTGTACATCTCAGCAACAGCAGGACGAGATTTTGTGGTCGAAGCGGAATATGAAGGTGGAGCCCCTTGGCACGACGCTATGGGCCAAGGGGATGCAGCATGAATAGTGTCCATGTTAACAGGATCTTTGAGGAGCGCTGACGAAGTCGAGCTGATCGGTGACATCCCAGCAGGAGGGTAGCGAGAAGAAGCATCATCGGAAGGCAGCTGAACTCCGCCGGAAGGGGAAGACGGCGTAGTGAAGCCAGGCATGGAAGAAGAAGAACGAGTACCATCGGAAGTGAGGTCGGAAAATTTGTCCTCTCTTGCGGAAGTCGCCATCTTCAATTGCGGCGCCCAGAGAGGGCCAACTGGCCCGTTCAAAACGTAAACAAACGCAGAAACAACACAAAATAAGCACTCACCATCTCGGGAAGTAAACCAAAACAAAGTTCTTGACCTTTAACTGAAGGCTGGGACAAAAGGAACCACTCAAAACACGAAAACACTCACTCACTAAGTCAAATTACGAGAGCTCGAAATTGGCTGTAGTTGCAGGGATGATGCTTTGTCCAGTATGAAGGAATATATGTCTTGAGACATTAGAATTTGGGTGATTATTTTGTGACTAATATCACACTATTATGATTTTTCATCAGTGTTGAGCTTTTCATGACTTAAAAGATTTCTTTTTTGTGTGAATTTCTTGGTACACGCAAAACACTGGAAAGATTTTTCATTTGTATACAGTGGCAAATGTCATTCAATACTGGAATCTTCTCTGAACTTTCGGAAGCATATTTCACTCTCCTAGCGATCTTTTACCTACAATTGGAACAATGTGCAGTAGTGAATCAGCCGCTTTTTTTCACTTCCTTAGAATTTCATTCTTCAGTGACTTCCCCAAAAGAATATTTCAGCAAATATTCCGTGTTTTTAAACTTAAAACTTTCATTTATTCAGAAGACCGCCACAACAATAATGGATTTCCCTCACTTACTTTGCATCACTCCTGCTAGAAAGAAACATGAAGGTTCTTGAAACTTACACACAAAAGATATTTTTAACCTGATCTGCAAGAATTTCTTGAAAAGTAAGTTAATTCACTTCAGAACGATTTGTATTGCAATAACAATTATGATATTGCTGAATATTAATTATACCAAGAGAACTGTTCAGTTTATATTGCAGAAAGCTGCTTTGTTATATTTCATTATATCAGGAAAACTGTTTAGTTATATTTCATTCAAAATAAAAAACAAAACAAAAAATACTGCTTACAGTGACTGTAGATACAGTCAGTTTCATATTGCACACCATCCTCTGCTGTATGCTTTGAAACTGACTTTGCAAAAATACCACACCAAGTTTTTTAATGATAGTAAGATATTTTTAACCATCCCATCAGGCAGTGTTTATGTGATCATCAAGACAGTTTAAAAGAATTTTAATAAATACCATAGGCATTGTACGCCACAAGAGCAGAATGTAAAAACAAAACTCCTTGAAGCAGTACATGAACTTCCACAAAAGAACTTGTTTCAGAATTTCTAGCAACATTATGATGAGTATTTAAGCTATTATACAAATTTAACGAAAGTGACAATGCTTAAATATTTTAAAATAAGGTCATTTCACCATTGAAAGAATAAAACAGAAAATATCCTAAAACGGACGTGTTTCTGCATCAGTGAAGTCGTTGTTTATGATAATGGTTATTGTCAAACACGTAGCTGGAAACATACCTTATTGTTAAACTACATTTACAAGAATAAACGAAAAAACGTCCTTTCTACTATGTTGATCCTACTGCACTGAACTCAGTTTGTTGACATTCCGTTCCTATTAAAGCTAGCATTTGACTAAATCATAATTGCAGGAAGAAAAACAGAACTTGTTTATCACTATTTCAGTGCCTATCCTGTGCTATGTTATCCTTTTTGATCTTTTACAAGATAATTTGAAAAAAATGTTTATATAGTTATGTTTTCTTAGCAAAAAGACAAAACAAAAAACAACAAAAAAAAAAAAAAGAAAAACCCAGTTCACACAGGTCTATAGGCAAAGAAAAAATTAAGGTAATAAAAGGATTTTTTTATGAATGTATCAGTTAAAGGGAGTGATGCATTAATTGTTCATTTGCTTCATAAGAACACACAGTGGTTACTGAGGCATAGAAGGGCTTGGTTAGGAAATTAGATGAGATAAAGTGCCGTGTTATTCTTTCAAATTATAGGTAGGAGTAGCTTTTAAAATTAGTTTATTCAGTGTGAATACGGCACTGCAATTAATAATAGATATAAAGAGCTCTGCATGTCTAAGGAAAAGCCGTGATAGTTTTGTAAACATGACATCTGTAGACCCCCTTTTTTATTTTATGCGATATTCACTTTTTATGAGCTCATGGGGGAAAATATTTTTCAATAAAACAATTTGAGGAACAAAATCGGGTGATTAAGGGTAATATGAAGGAAAGATAATGCGGCATATTTAAATTCTTATTGCTGCAACTTCACGTATCAGGTGTTCGTTGTATATAGCAGCGTAGTTTCTATTTCATAGCTGATTTTAATCGAAATTGAGAACTTGCTAATTAAATTTTGATCTAGAAATTTGTTGGTTCGCATTCGCACCCGAATATTCCTTTTGCGCAATTTATGAGATATATTATGCATTGAATCAAACACTGTATGTACCTTTCCAAAAAATATGTATTTGCCATCAACTCCTCGCGGTTACAGGTGGCGCTGCTATCTCAATTGCTCCAAAGGGCTAGCATTGCGTTTGCCAGTCTATTCTCCTCCAAGGTAAGATGTTAGTAGTTAAAATCAAGATGTAGTAGTTAAAATTTGGAATGCTGAGAAAGGTGTGTTAAGTAGGTATAAAAAGAATACTTATCCCAGGTTACGCCGCCCCGGTGGCGCAGTGGTCTAAGCGATGGCTTCTGACCGTTCGTCCGAGATGGGTCCAAGTTCGAATCTCGGTGAGGCATGGATGTTGTGTTTGTCTTACGGCACTGACTCTCTACCTTTCCTGGAACAAGTGACCCTAAATTAGGGACGGGTGACTGCTTATAGCCCATTGAGTTGCTCACGGTGGACCTGAAACCCCGATAAAAAAAAATATCCCAAGTTATTTAGTTTATGTTCTTGCGTTAATGTTGTATATAAGTTTTTTATTTTTTTTGATTGGAGGTTTAACGACCACCGTGAGCAACTCAATGGGCTATAAGCAGTCGCCCGTCCCTAATTTAGGGTCACTGGTTCCAGGGAAGGGAGAGAGCCAGTGCCGTAAGACAAACACAACATCCATGCCTGACCGGGATTCGAACCCGGACCCCTTACGGACGAATGATCAGAGGCCAACGCCTTTAGACCACTGCGCCACCGGGGCGGCATTGTATATAAGTATTTACAGACTTTTTTTTTTTTTTTTTTTTTTTGGTTGGAGGTTTAACGACCACCGTGAGCAACTCAATGGGCTATAAGCAGTCGCCCGTCCCTAATTTAGGGTCACTGGTTCCAGGGAAGGGAGAGAGCCAGTGCCGTAAGACAAACACAACATCCATGCCTCACCGGGATTCGAACCCGGACCCCTTCGGACGAATGATCAGAGGCCAACGCCTTAGACCACTGCGCCACCGGGGCGGCATTTACAGACTTAAAAAAACAAACAAAAAAAAAAAAAAACAAATGAGCCACCCCCCTTAAATTTCGAACCGTTTGTCGCATGTAAACTAGTAAGGTACCGTTGGAAAGCACTTGAAGGGAGCTTTCATGTGATGGGAAGAAATATGCTAATTAAGCTAATTAACATGCTAATTAGCTCCCTGTCTCCAAATTTTTCCATATAAGAGGTATGTTATTTTACGCGCATTCCATTCGGCACATAATAAAACCCTTAAATTCCAAATTTCATACGAATCGACCAATAAATACGTGTACAGTGAGCTACGGAAAAAAGATGACGCTAATGTTAAACTGCAAAAGTTGTTTGTGACTTGTATCATTTAATTAAGAACAGATACAGCGATTCGGTCTTGCAACAGTAAAACACAAAGAGGCACAGATAATATGAGCCGCTATACCACAAGAACAGAACGGGAATATTAAGGAAATTATAAATTATGAAATATGATCACGAAAAAAAAATAATTGCGACCACATCTGGTTAATTGTCCATGGGAAGCCGAATATTATAAAACCCTTAAATCCAAATTTTCAGCGTGGTAGCATAAAACCTTGCTGAGATATACGCGAAAACTCAGGCATACATCGATTAGGGGGCCGTGCATAAGAAACATATTTTCCTCTACTTACTGGGAAACGGTTTACCCCGCAATACTGAGAAACGCTTAGGAGAAAGTGCTTCTACGTGAAGTTGGTTGAAGGAAGCAGTAATAATGTTATATACCTAAATTCAGAATTGCAACTTTTAATGATGAACATCATAAGTTAATAGTTTTGCACAAAAATAACTTACGACGTATTTCGTGCAATTATATATTTAATGTTTTCCTATTGGTTACATAGCTGACTCTTGTATATTGTTTAATTCAAAAACGCAAAAAAAAAAAAAAAAAAGAACAGTACGTTCCACAAAACGGAAGCTTCGTATGTGTTTTCTGTATATTTTTTACGTAAATACCGTTCCAGCTTCGTTAAGTTATGAAACTGTGATCATGAAAATGAAAACTGCAAATTGTTTCCTGCGCGAGTGTACCAGTGTGCCTGATTTTTTAGCACGTCTTTTCTAAAACAAGTTAGTAAAATCATGCAATGCATTGATTATAATACGCTTTCCAACATACCAGAAATCATTACTCAAGTTATGAGAATAATGGCAGTGGAATAAAACTCGGGCCTGTGCCCTGACCTTTGATCCCATTTCGATGATATTCAACAGAAGCAGTTCAGTTTACCTCCGAAATAACATGATAGAGTTTTGTCGTAATATAAGCATTTTTACGTAAGTTATGATGCATAAGGGCTATGGAATAGATCCCGCTTCTGTGTCCTAACCTTTGACCCCATTTCGTCCATTTCAACAGGATTCGTCTCCAGGCAGGCCCCTACAACATACTAACATTTCATCCAAATCGAAGCATTTTTACGTAAGTTTTGAGGCAAAATGGCGATGGAAGTGATTCCGCTCCTATGTTCTGACCTTTGACCTCATTTCGCCCATTTTCAAAAAGGTTTGTCCCCAGGTGGTCCCCTATCACATACCAAAATTTCATCGAAATCGAACGATTGTTACGCGAGTTATCGTGCGGACGGACATACGCACACAACACATGACGTAATGTGGCAGATGGGAATCGCGACCATCTGCTCGAAAGAGTGTGACGTCATAAACTTTAATAGGATCCACACACAACGCGTGACGTAATGAGACAGATGGCGTGACCACGCGCCAACATCTCAATCGCGAGCTTGTGTCGTCATAAGATTTGTAAGCATGGGTTACATTAATGGGACGACGCCATGCCACTAAAAACGTGGTAATTCGGGGTGGTTATTTAACCCACTAAACAAATTTTCCTAAAGTAGAGATCAAGATAAATCGATTTCTAGTTCCAGAAAACGGTAGTTTCACGACTTTCATCAAAATCCTTAGAGCCGTTTTCAAAATAAAATTTACATACATACAAAAATTGCTCCTTTAATAGTATAGGATAAGGGCAATGGAATGGATCCCGATCCTATGTCCTGACCTTTGACCCCATTTCGTCAATTTTCAATAGGATTCGTCCCAGGTGGTCCCCTACCACATAATAAAATTTCATACAAATCGAAACATTTTTACTCACGTTATGACGCATAAGGGCAATGGAATGCATTCCGCACCTATGTCCTGACCTTTGACCCCACATTTCCAGGTGGTCCCCTACGACATACTAAAATTTCAACGGCATCGAACCATATTTACGCAAGTTATGACGCATAAGGGCAATGGAATGGATCCCGCTTCTATGTCGTGACCTTTGACCCCATTTCGTCCATTTTCAATAGGGTTCGTCCCCAGGTGGTCCCTTACCACTTACTAAAATTTCATCAAATCGAACCATTTTTACGCTAGTTATCGTGCGGACAGACGAACCGACGGACGGACAAAGCTGGAGCATATACGCTTCTTCAACCTACGGTTGGAAAGCGTAAAAAAGATCGTGCTTATGGTATCGGTTTGTCCGTCCATCCGCCTGTAAGACACCATATCTCTGCAACTATTAGTCCGATTTCAAAAATTCTGTTTGCATTCGGAAGCTTGAAATGCGCGAATGATGATGCTTTATTTCCTTTTTTTTTCCGATGTACAATTTTGCCGCTAGAGGGCGTAAATGCAGATGATGTCGAATTCAAAATACATTTTATTACATATATTTGCTTCTAAGCATCCGATTAAAAAAATTCTGTTATCTTTCGATTCCATTTATGTCGAAGAGTATTTTAGGTTTACTTACTTTCTCAAATTACGCATACATTTTCCGCTAGGGGCGTAAAAGTAAATTACATTTTCCCCGATATCTCTTCTTCTAAAACTCCGATTTGAAAAAAAAAATCTTCAGCGGATACAGCTCCTGATAGGAAATCTTTTGCGTATAATTTCTAATTTTTGGTAAAGAATACATTGGCCACCAGGGGGCGTAAGTGTTAATTTTTGCTTCTGATGTATTTGCCCAAAAATATGAGTTTCTAAAAGCTCGACTGAAAAAATTCGATTGTAGATCGACGATACTACTCACGTCGACAAACCGTTTCGAAATATTTTCTTCTTAAAATATTGTATGGTTTCGCCGCCAGGGGGCGTTGACGTATATCTTTTTTTTTTTTTGTCAATATCTCTACTTCTAATGGTCTGATTTAAAAAATTCTTTCTTTATTGGATAGAGTTACCAGTGTGATATGTTTTCCATGTAATTTCAAAATTTTGAAGTAATTCACAGACTTTCCGCTAGTGGGCGTAAAGGTAAATTGCGTTTCCCCCGATATCTCTGCTTCTAAAACCGCGCTTTGAAAAATTCTTTCTGCAGCGGACACAGCTCCTCACGGGAAATCCTATGCATATAATTTCTAATTTTTGGTAACAAAATGGTTTGGCCACCAGAGGGCGTAAATCTGAATTCCCGCTTCTGATGTATTGACAGCAAAATCTGAGCTTCTACAATCTCGATTGAAAAAAATTCGGTTGTGAGCCGATACTACTCGCGTCGACAGACCTTTTAGGAATATTTTCTTCTTAAAATAATGCATGGTTTCTGCACCAAGGGGCATAGATGTATATCTGCCGTCCCGGTGGCGCAGTGGTCTAAGCGATGGCCTCTGATCATTCGTCCGAAAGGGGTCCGGGTTCGAACCCCGGTCAGGCATGGATGTTGTGTTTGTCTTACGGCACTGGCTCTCTCCCTTCCCTGGAACCAGTGACCCTAAATTAGGGACGGGAGGCTGCTTATAGCCCATTGAGTTGCTCACGGTGGTCGTTAAACCTCCAATAAAAAAAAATAGATGTATATCGTATTTTTGTCAATATCCCTACTTCTAGAAGTCCGATTTGAAAAATTACTTCTTTGTTGGATAGTGTTTCTGATGCGAAGTGTTTTTTCATATAAATTTAAAATTTTCAAGTAAATCATAGACTTTCCGCTAGGGGCCGCAAACGTAAATTGTGTTTCCCCCGATATTTCTGCTTCTAAAACTCCGATTTGAAAAGTTCTTCCTGTATCGCATACAGCTCGTGATGGAAAATGTTTTCTATATAATTTATAATATTTGGTAAAGCATGGTTTGGCCACCTGGGAGCATAAGTGTTAAATTCTGCTTCTAGTGTATTTGTTGCAAAATCTGAGATCCTGAAAACTCGATTTAAAATTTATTTTTCTTGGACTGATACCGCTTACATTGAAAAACCTTTTGAGAATACTTTCTTGCTAAAATAATGCATGGTTTTCCTGCTAGGGGTCGTAGATGCGTATTTTATATTTGTCCATATCTCTGCTTCGAAAAGTCCGATTTGAAAAATTCCTTCTTTGTTGGAGAGCGCTTCCGCTGCCAAATGTTTCTCATATTAATTCAAATTTTTCTTAACTCGTAAGTCTGCAACCAGAGGGCGTAAGTTCACTATTCAGTTTATAGCAGTATCTGTGGGATTAAAAAACCTATTGAAAAACTTCTTTCTTCGGTCAGATACTACATTTTGCCAGACTGGTTCCATTGACTTTGTATAGCTTTGATAAATTTAATTTGCGTCAGAACGGATTCAAAAGACATGCTCATTACACCCGAGAATTCGGTGTCATCTTTCTTGTTTTTTATATTGCAGATTTGCTCTTGTGCCTATTCCGTCTCGAATTATGGTGTAATACGCATGTAATTGCATATTGTTTCGATTTGATATATTCCATTGTAGTTATACTGCTTAAACTGCATGTAATGTACAAAACGAAACTGCCTTTCGCTGCAATACAGAAGCGAATATACGTGTGTAGGTTTGATCTGCACGCAAATTGCCTCTTCGACATTAGTCGTTTTCGACTACCGGTTAAGAAAATAACCGTAACCAGTAGCGTTTGGAGCATTAAGCTTACTTAGTGTAGTTTAATACGGATCTAATTGCATTTTTCTTTTCTTTTTCATTTCTTCTACAAATATAAATAAAATAATAACTGGTTATACTCTGCGAAACAAAAAAATAGTTATATTTTGAGAATTTCGTACTTTATGGAAAAAGAAAGTTCCCAAATCATGTTTCTTCAGCATGCGCATGAAATAATAAAAACACACTGTTACCTACTATATTGGAACTTTTAATTTTTTGACTTAAACGAGAAAAGAAACTGGTTCGGCAACTAAAATAAATATTTTAGGTTCGCAAGGGAAATCTTAAAATTAAATTTCATACGACAGAATTCTTGTCGGCTGTTCGAATCTCGGACCTGCCGGCCATCAAGTCTGCTGTTTTCCCGTGAGTTTCCACTGCCTCCTGGGTTTGGGGACGCCAATGCGTAGATGGTTCCTTGTCAAGTCGGTCCCGGATGCACTTTGTCTGTTTCTCCTCATGCTGGCAGTAGCAGAAAAATATTCTTCCCAAGCCGTCTGGTCAACGTGGGAAATTAGACAATTACCCTTCCGAATAAAGAATTGGGAGATACCTATAGCCAGAAGTGGCTATGAAAAGGGCTAACAGACAGACAGACAGACCATAGGATTCTAAATAAAAAATTCTATATGTTGTTTATGAACGACAAAGTATAACTAAAATTCCTGACGTAACGTTTTCCTGTTTCAAAACAGTTGATCGTGTGACGTAAATCATGTGAGGTAATGCATCTCTGACGTCATGTTAGAATGATATAGATGAGATGGCGACACACCAGCAGCTATTGGAAATCGGTCATTTTTGCTATAAAATCAAAGCAAAGTGTTATACGTGTCCGCTGTGGGCGACAAAATGGGACAAACGTTCATACTTTCGACCAAAGAAATTTTTTTATTTTAAATTGACACGTGGAATTAATACATGAGAGGTTCAAATTTAAATTACAAGACAGCTGCTCCCATTAATTCGTATGTTAAGCACGATATCTATGAAAGAAAAGTGAGTTTTTGAGGTGGAAAATAATAAATCATTTGGAATAGGTATCACAATTTCGTAGGATTTTGCGAAAATCATTTCCAAAAATTGGGTGACCATTGCGTTCCTCATATGTTGCCAAAGTGTTCCGAATGTGTGTCAACCTTTTCCGCGTGTGTTTTCAAAGCTCTTTCCACCATAAAATGCTTTATGATGTAAGATACTAGTATTTTTACATAACACATTCCGGACACTTCGTGGCAAAAGCATGGAACACTCTCGTAGCACATTGCGAATACATTTTCCGGAACTACTTTCTCGATGTGTTCCGAATGAGTTGTCAACCTTTTCTCAATGTGTTCAACTGGGAACACATTGATGTGCTATATATTCCGAAATGCCACGGAGGCTAGAAAAGAAATTCTTGAAATAGGGCATGGATCAAGCATCTGCATCCTTTTAACTGTACTAATGCCCTAATTTACTTAAATAGTGGATTTTGGGTAAGTGAAACTTGATTTCAAACATGTCATGTGTTTTTTGTAGCACATAGACATTAATCTCTAACCATTCAGTAGGTTAACAGCAGCGTCAGTCCTTATATATTCCATGGTATATTGGGTTGGTGGGAATGAAATGTCCGGTGCAAACCAGCAGTGGAGACAGGCCCCCAACACAGCGGAATGGAACCACCCGCAGGTGTTGCGGGTGTTACGTCACAGAGTTACTATAAATAGCAAGCATGTGTGTGAAGAACAAGGTTCAGACGTGGTTTGCCTGAACGTAACGTTACTTGCAAAGGAAACATTCGGACGTCGGATTTGAGTTTTTCTTTTTTTTTTATGATCAAATGATCATATGTAGCGGATTTTAGGAAGGGATGTGTCTGACCCCAGGTCTTAAACAACCCTTAGAAATAGGAAGCTAGGAGATTTGGGCTAGAGTGCTCGATAGGAAAGTGACACGGAAGCGAAGTAGAAAGGGGGAGGGAGACGCCCTTATTTATTACCGGTAGGCCAGTACCCGGGGTCCGACGGCTTAACGTGCCCATCCGACGCAAGGCGGATATTTAGTGGATCGAGCGTTCGTACCGGCCTGGGATCGAACCTGAGGTCCTTTCCGTGGCTGTCACGAACGTTGCCCACTAGGCCACTCGCGGCCTCGGATTTGAGAGTCATCCTCTTGTATGAATTTAATCTGGGCCATTCTGCAGGAATTGTCGCTTGAAACGTTAACGAAGCGTTTGAGGAGACCAATGACAAGCAGCATAGAGTTTTATACGTATTTCTAGTTATATTTGATATTTACATCCTCATTCTCTATATTTGTGCCTTCCAAATATTTGAAATAAAAAGAATGATGACAACGAATTAACTGTTGTAATCAGCACATCTTTTGAACCGTTTCTGACACGAATTATATTTTTTAAAGTTATTTAAAGTCAATGTAAGCATTTAGAAAAGATCAATCGGATTTTTGCAATCAATAAAACATCCAGAAATAGAAACAGCTACATTTCTTCTAACACCGTTTCAAACGTACGTTACAAAAATTAATTAACAAATAGCGCCCAAAAAATTTCTCATAGCAGAAGGATATCGGACACAGATTTTCAAATCGAACAGCTAAAAGAACAAATATAGAAAGAAGCATGATATAACTCATTTTGCATAATAGGAGAGTTCAAAGTAGGCTTGGAATATTCTTCTTGGAAAAAGCTATGCTAAGGAAAAATAACTTTTCAAATTTTCAAATACGTCTCCCGCAGAGGTTGCGAAAAAAAAAAAAGTTTTGGCCCTTACACCTACTAGCGGGAAATCTGTGCATTATTTAAAGAGGATAATGTTCCACATCTCTATTGTCGTGAATGACATTCAGTAAAAAAAGCAATTTCTCATTAGGGTTTTTAGAAGCAATGATACAGCTGCAAACGAAAGTACACAAGCACCACCTAGCGACAGAACTGTGAACTATAAAACTCCTCAAATACTAACCTAAAGTGTTCCGCAAGGTAAATGGAATCCGATGTTGAACGAAATTTTTAAATCGCACATTTAAAAGCAGAGATATTAAGAAAAACGTTAGTGTCCCCTGGCGGCGAAATTTTGCATTATTTTGGTAAGAAAATACGCTCACAGAGTTAGCACATTTAGTAGTATCTGACCGAAGAAAGAAGTTTTTCAATCGGGGGTTTCGTCCCTCAGATATTGCTGTAAACGGATACGTGAACTTACGCTCTCTCCTGGCAGACTTCTTCGTTAAGAAAAAAATGAAATTACATGAGCAACATTTCGCAGCGGATACGCTCTAGAACAAAGGAAAACTTTTTAAGATCGAACTCTTACGAGCAGAGCTATTGACAAAAATAAGATATGCATCTACGCTTCCTGGCGGGAAAACTATACATTAGTGTAAGAAGAGAGTATTCTGAAAATGTTTCCCAAAGAGAGCGAATGGGTCCACGAAAGAATTTTTCATTCGAGTTTTCTGGATCTCAGATTTAGATGCAAATGCATCAGAAGCAGAAATAAATCCTTACGCCCCTGGTGGCCAAACCATTCTTTACCAAATACACGAAATTATATGCAAAACATTTCCCATCAGTAGCTATATGTGATACAGGAAGAATTTTTCAAATCGGAGTTTTAGAAGTAGATATATCTGGGAAAACGCAATTTACCTTTACGCCCCTAGCGGAATGTACATGAATTACTTGAAAATTTTGGAATTATATGAAAACCATTTCGAATCAGAAACTATATGCAACAAAAAAGGCATTTTTTAACTCGGACTCTTAGAAGCAGAGATATTAACAAAAATATGATATACATCTACGCTCCCTGGCGGAGAAACCATGCATCATTTTAAGGAGAAAAAATTCAAAAAAAAAAATTATCGACGTGAGTGGTATCGGTCAAAGAAACAACTTTTTCAATCCAAATTTTAAAAGCTCAGATTTTGCTGCAAATACATCAGAAGCAGAAATTAACACTTACGCCCCGTGGTGACCAAACCGTTCTTTAACAAAAATTAGAAATTACATGCAAAAGTTTTCCCAGCAGGAGCTGTATCCACAGAAGAAAGAATTTCTCAAATCGGAGTTTCAGAAGTACAGACATCGAGGAAAACGCAATTTATTTTATCGCACCCTAGCGTAAAATTTATGTGTAACTTGAAAAAGGGGCTATACCTGAAATGCTTTTCGACATAAATGGAATTGAAAAGTAAAATAATATTTTCAATCGGATGTTTAGAAGCAAATGTATGTAATAAAATCTGTTTTGAATTCGATATCATCTGCGTTTATGCCCTCTAGCGGTGAAATTGCACATCGTAAAAAAAAAAAAAAAAGAAAAACCGCAATAAAGGATCATCATTGGCACATTTCAAGCTTCCCAATGCAAAAAGAATTTTTCAAATCGGACTAATAGTTGCAAAGATATAGTGTCCACAGACGGACGTACGGACAAACCGATAACACAAATACGATATTTTTTTACAAAACACGTTCTAAAAATTCGGATTTCGTGGTTCTGCTTCAATTTTATATTATGAAACAACCTGTTAATGATACGCGAATACTCAGTGTCTTGAGAAAGTGTAATGGTCGGAAACAAGAATATTCAAACTAAATTTCAGCTTGCACAAATTCGGGTTTTCCATTAATAGAAAAATACACACTGTTTATTCTAACACTAATTCCAGTCATTAGCACGAATAAATGGAGTTGTTATAAAGGAAACGGCAAGAGTAAATGAACCCCGTCCCTGGATGGCTGAGGTTATCGTACAAAGCACTGTAAGGGCCTTTGCTCGTGGTCCTCTGCTTTCAATTTGTTGGAGGTTCCTTTCAAGACGCAGACTTTATTGCATTATCGCTCTTCTTGCAGGGAAGGAAACATTCAAGGCGTGTTTCCCAGATGTAGATATATGGATGCCCCCTCTAACTTTATTTGCAAATATCTTAGCTAATAATCATCCGATTCGGATGATATTTAAGATTTAGGGGTTTTCCATGTGCTAAATAGAATGCGCATAAAACAACATATCCCTTACAGTAGCGAACAAAAGTATTTGCAGAAACACTTTTTCGACCATAATTTTTTTTTCTGCTGGACCAAATCGGGTCATTTTGGGATATGATATGTGTTATTCAGTTGTAAACATGACCCATATGCAGATGGATCGGAAACCTTAATACAGATCAGGTACTGAGCTTAATTTCAAAGATCATACAAATTGACCAACAAAGTAGGTGTGTATCACATTCATTTAATGCAACGATAACAGAAAAGAAGTACGGGAAAACGACAAAACAATAACTAATACTTAGTGGGATAACCACGAGACTTAATAACAGCTGCACAACGGGCCGGCATCGAGTCCACTAGCTTCTCGACGGTGACCTGCGGAATTCGCGCCCATTCTGCAGACAGCTGGTCGAACTTCTGGGCCCTATTCCGGCAGGTTTTCTTCGCACATCGTCTCTCCACATGTGATCGATGGGGTTGAGGTCTGGAGATTGGTTTGGCCAGTCTAGAAGTGTGACCTGTTGCTGCTGGAAGGTTGCCTTCCCTACTCTGGAGGTGTGCTTCGGGTCGTTGTCTTGCTGCATGATCCATCCGGGTGGCATGTTCTGGTTTGCCCATGGGAAGACATCGTTGATGAGCATGTTCTTGTAGCTCTGGCCGGTCATTATTCCGTCAATCTTGATGATGGGGCCCATTCCATTGCGAGAGAAGGCGCCGTAAACCATGAGCGATCCTCCTCCGTGCTTGACAGTCGGCTGAATGAACTGGGGGTTGAATCTCTGGCCACACGGACGTCGTACGTATCGGATGCCGCCACTTCCGAACAAGTTGAACTTGCTCTCGTCGGTAAAAGCACCTTACTCCAGTCCGCTGCGGTCCAGTGTCGATGACGGCGCGCGAACGCGACTCTGGCTCGTCGATTCTTGACTCCGATGAGTGGTTTCTTGGCGGGACGTCTTCCATTCAATCCACCAGCTATGAGACGACGGGAGATGGTCATTCGGCTGACGCTCAGGTCGTCGCTGTCGCGGAATTCGGTGGCGATGTCCACAGCAGTCAAGGTGGGATCAGCACGAGATCGACGGGGGATGCATCTATCCTGACGCAACGTAGTGGAACGAGGCCTACCACATCGCGAACTGTTTTCGACGGTCCCACCCTTCTTATAACTTTGCAGGATAGCTGAAATGGACTGGTGTCGGATCTTCAGGGTACTCACAATGTCGGTGACGCGCATTCCGGATCCTATCATGTTCACGGTCGCCTGGTGAGTTCCAACAGGGATCTCCGCCTTTTTACCCATTTCTGAAAACCTAAGATTGACTTATTATCACACTACACATCGCAAAACCCACAAAAATCACAAGAAAAACATTAATACATGCAGCAAACAAATGGGTAATAATTGGCGACTCTTGAATATGGCCCATTTCGAACGACAAATTCGCTCTGAGCGAAATACAAACTACGCGACATTGTAAACCACGAATCAACAGATATCATATCCCAAAATGACCCGATTAGGTCCAGCAGAACAAAAATTATGGTCGAAAAAGTGTTTCGCCAAATACTTTTGTTCGCTACTGTATTTGGAAAAATTCGAAGATAGTGAGCTAATTTACATGTTAATTAGCTTAATTAGCATTTTTCTTCGCATCACGTGATAGTTCCCTTCGAGTGCTTTCCAACGGTACCTTGCTTGTTTATCTGCGGCAAATAGTTCGAAAGTTAAGGGGTGGCTCGTTTTTTTTTTTGAGGTCTGTACCACATAATAAAGTTAAGACATGGCGCAGTCAGAACCAGTAGTCGCAATCGCCGTTTCTAGGATTGTGTTACAATAACGGTAAAGCGTTTGCTGCTGGTAAGTTATCAAAATAGAATGGAATCTCAAGAAGCAGAGAGAACAACATTGGTTGACTTTGGAACTTTGCTGTAAAACATAATATGGATGGTTTAAGACCACATAATCCTTTAAATTTTGAAGGTAATTTATCCGAAAATTGGAAGAAATGGAAATAGAAATTTATGACTTATATGTTAGCTACTGGGAGAAATACCAAGCCATCAGAAACCAAAGTGGCAATCTTTTTACATGTTGTAAGGGAAGAAGCTTTAGAAAAATATAATACTTTTGATTTGAGTGACGATGATAAGAATAATATTGATAAAGTGATTGAGGCATTTGAAAAGTATTGTTTGTCACAATTAAATGAAACACACACGTATTCTTTTCAAGAACACAGCAAATAAATGAATCATTTGATGATTTTTTAGCTCCCTTAGAAAGGTTTAGTAGTTTCTTGTGGGTTTGGAGAGCTAAGAGATAGCTTAATAAAAGACAGAATTATCAGTGGAATTTCTAACAAGGGATTACAAGATAGGTTGTTAAGGGAAGGTTAGCTAACTTTAGAAAATGTGTAAAAATATGTAAAGCATGAGAAATGGCAGAATTACAACTTAAAACATTGAGTGAAGAAAATAAAGTTGATGTTGTTAAATGTAAAATCCCTGGAAAATCTCTGGTACATCTGAAAAACATACAACTAGGACTGCAAAACAAGGTACTGAATAAAAATGAAACCAAATGTGATCAGAATCACAAGCATAAGAAAATTGCTATTAAAACCTGTGGGAGATGTGGTACATTCCATAAAATGCATAATTGTCTTGCTTTTAACAAAACGTGTTTGAACTGCAAAAAAAAAAAAATAATAATCATTTTGCTAAAATGTGTTTTAATAATAATAAAAGGGTTTATTATGCAAGTAAAGAATTGGAGCTCACTGAAAATTACAGCAATCCAGTAGAAGATGCTGGTGACTGTATCTTAAGAGCTGTTAAAGAACATAGTAAAGCTCCAACAATGATAAAGATTGGTTCGAGAAACTTAAAAAAAAATGTTTAAATATTTACATGTTAAGTTGGACACTGGGGCCCAGTGTAATGTGTCGCTATAATAAGTTTAAACAACTGAAGTTGAGACATACTTGTTTATCTTAATCAAAAGAGAACTTGAGTAATTATAATGACTCTAAAATTGTTGTGAGAAAATGTTTGTTAAAATGTGAAACTTTCAAGGGAGTTAAAGCTGAGATAGAATTTCGAGTTGTGGAGTGTGATACAGACAAGGAGGTTAGAATAATACTTCTGGAGATGCCCTGAGTCTCTCAACCGTGAAGCCGCAAGGTGTGGGAATTTGACGTTGTTTACATATTACCTATGCAATTTTAGCTAATTTTAGCTGTGTGTATTTTGAAATTGCGTGGTTTTTGGTTGCAGAAACAGTGTTAATGTCAAATCGGAATGAATCATACATCTTACACGAGTGAAGGTTTTAATTATAACGTTATGTTTTGTTTAGAATGCGCACTAACGTTCGTATATTTCAAATTAAAATAAAAACAATAGGAAAGAGCTTCAAAAAAATTAAGAATTTTATAAATTCAGCATTTTCTCACACATTGGCAGCAAGTTACGATGTGAAATCGGAATATTTGCGACGAAAGAAAACAATTTGGCCAACACAAAATGCATTGCAATAGCCTTGAAAACCATCAACTTTCCCACACTTCGACGGCCGTCTTGCGCGTTTAACAGCTTCATGCAAGGTGGTACTGCCCATTGACAAGGGCATCTCCAGATATCTTATTCTAACCTCCTATTGTAGGATTGCCAACGATACAGAAACTTAATTTAATACAGATACTTAATTCTGTTACATGTCATTTAAAAGGTCTTTCTGAGCCTTTGCATAAGTATTCAGATTTATTTACAGGTATTGGAAATTTAAAGGGACATATCTACAACATTAAATTAAAACGTGAAGCAGTTGGGAAAATTGAACCGTGTAGAAAAGTGCCTATTAATTTAATGGAACCTTTAAAGAAAGAACTGTTGAGAATGGAACAGCTAGAAGTGATAACACAATTTGTAAATTCATTAGTAAATTCAAAGCCAACAAAATTTGTAAATTCATTAGTAATTCAATGCCAACAAAATTTGTAAATTCATTAGTAAATTCAAAGCCAACAAAATTTGTAAATTCATTAGTAAATTCAAAGCCAACAAAATTTGTAAATTCATTAGTAATTGTAAAACAGACTGATGGATATCTCAGAATTTGTCTAGATCCTCAACATTTAAATGAAAACATATTAAGAGAACATTATCAGGTTCCTACATTTGAAGAAATTGCTAGCAAAATGTTTCGTGCCAAAGTGCTGAGTATTTTGAATGGAAACAAAGCTTTCTGGCAGATTAAATAAAGTGAATCAAGTGCAGAATTAACAACATTTAATTCTCCATTTGGTAGATACTGTTTTAAGAGAATGCCTTATGGCATATGTTGTGCTCCAGAAGTTTCCCATAGAAGCTTTTCTGAGATATTTTGGGATATTAAAGGAGTTGAAGTCTATATAGATGACTTGCTTATACGGGGAAAAGAAAAAAAACATGATATAAGACCGACGAAAGTTCTTAACAGAGGCAGAGAAAGAAATATAAAATTTAATTTGGGAAAATGTAAAGTTGGTTTGAACGAAGTTAAACATGTAGACCATCGATTCTCTAAATATGGCCTTAAACCAGATGGAGATAAGATAAAAGCAATAGTTAATATGAAAGCACCGAGGAATATAAAAGAATTACAGAGCTTCCTTGAAATGATGACTTATGTGTCTCGTTTTATTCCAAATGTTTCTCAGAACACATGACTGCTGAGAGAGCTTAAAAAAACCACATGTGCTATTTATGGTAATGGGATGCAATACATGAGAAAGTATTTACCGATTTGAAGACAGTTTTAGTATGTAAACCTGTTCTGCAGTATTTTAATGCACGCCGTCTGTGGATGCTTCTCAAGAGGCCCTAGGTGCAGTATTGCTGCAGAATAACTTGCCTGTGGTTTATGCATCAAAATCTTTGACAGATATGCAAAAGAATTATGCGCAAATGGAAAAGGAGACCTTAGCAATCGTATTTGGTTGCGAAAAATTTCACCAATTTTTATATGGTAGTTGAAACTGATCATAAGCCCATGGAATCTATTTAAAAAAAAGTCTAAACAAATCACCTGTGAGGTTACAGAGAATGGGCATACGTCTACAACACTGGCGTAACTTTTTTCAGCTGGGCCCCCAGCAGAATTTTTTGAGGCCCATTACTATTTTTAATTGGATTATACAGTATAATCCAATAATTTATAATACGATTATTAATAAATTAATTATTAATTAATCGTATGAACAATAGAAGTTAATGAACTGAATTATAATTTTATTGTATAATAAATATTTAGAATGAATGTACTTATAATAATTGTTAGAATTATATCAATAGGTACGGCTTAAAGAAGGATGCATAGTGGTAAAGTTTGAGAATCACTGAGGTAACGTATAGGCTTTAAAATACCACTGTATTAACTTCCAACAATTATTTTTAGCTTAGGAAAATATATTTTTTTATAAAATGAAATGAAATGATATATTTAATATTTTTCTTTAACAAATTACATGTACCAAAAGACATTATAACGTTTTTCCAATTCAAGTCAAGCTGAGCAAACGCTTTTCCCTTTTGGCCTTTTGAGAGGCAAATGATTTATTTACTTCATGCAGGTTAACTCTTTGTGCCTTTTTGCATTCAATACTCAACAATTTAGGGTGGAGCGAAAAACACTTTTTTTAATTTGAAACGTCACCATGTGCAATAGTTGCGATTTTGTTACTGAAATGACCTCCCAAAATATGGATGACATTATTTGATATCTTAGGCTGCCCCAAGAACCTCGAAGATTGAAAGTTATAGGGAAAAATGGTTTAAAAACACCCGCTTTCTCCATTTTGTAAATATAAAAAAATACTGTGTCACCATGTTATTTAACATCGCCTTTGAGTATATATAAACGGGTAAAAATTCAGCAGACGTGAGTCAATTTCTTAGGCTTCCCCAAAGAGCTCAAGATTTGTCATATTTGTCCAAAAATGGCATAAGTTACGTAAATATGATAGACACCAGCCTTACCTAGTAGCATAACTTGAGGAGTGAGTTTATTTCACTTGGAAATCAGACTTTTTTCAAAACTTGGCATCAGCTTCCTATCCAAAATTTTTGCTCTGATGAATCCATCTCTTGCAAGAAGACCGCACACATGAGCAGAAGAATCTGTTACAATCTTAACCATCGTCTCTACTGCCTGAGAATGGCAGAGTATTTTTGTAAATTCGTGGCAAGAACTTGGATATTTATCCGACTGTAGTAATTCCAGAAACTCATCGTCTTTTCATTTCCGTGTGATGGGAGGCTCAGTCACATCACACTCTTGCCAGTCGATTAGGTCGATGTAATCATTGCTCTGGAAATTCAGCTTAGGAATCCGAAACTTCCTAATAGTAGTTGTTTGTTCGGAAGATTTCTTGGCCTTCATGATACGTCGAACAGCAAGCTCACGGACATACCTTCTATCGTCAAAAAACATTGCAGCGAGCAAGTTATCTGCATGGGTAAAATACGCGTTATCTTGGACGACTCTTTTTAAAATATCCTTTAAATTATCTGGAAGATACTGAAACCTAGATATAAAAAGCTGCAAATTTCTTGGACCATCTTAACAGGTACCGTTACATTTGATCGTGAACCACGATGGTGCATATACTTTCATTATGAAGGTGGCTAATGAGACCAGTTGTGGTGTTGGATCACTAGTTTCAACATACAAACGCAGAATGCGATTTGCGAGGGTTAGCCAACGGCAATGTACAAGTGCTCTAGGATTCCGATTTGCCAGATCTTGTGGGCAATCACCTGCAGAGACTGCCGTACAAATTTCCCACAAATAAAGTTGATTCGAGCTAAGATCTCCATATGTAACGTACCAGGAGATGTGACGTACCTGCCCGAAGGACGCACACGACATAAAGGCAGATAGGAATCAGAATTAAATGTCCGCGTAGCTTAATTGGTAGAGCAACTTATTCCGGAATGAGCGGAATGAGTGGACCCGGGTTCGAACCCCGGCGCGGATAAAAATGACGGAGAAATTTACTTCGTTATAATGGCGCCCGAACTACCCGGATGACCCGACCGTTCAAAATCTCGCATTGGTGTGATGTTATTTCCACACCGCGAGATAGGAAAAATATGAGCAGCACTTCGAAAGAAAAAAGAAAAATAAGGGGAGATGATGTAACGTACCAGGAGATGTGACGTACCTGCCCGAAGGACGCACACGACATAAAGGCAGATAGGAATCAGAATTAAATGTCCGCGTAGCTTAATTGGTAGAGCAACTTATTCCGGAATGAGTGGACCCGGGTTCGAACCCCGGCGCGGATAAAAATGACGGAGAAATTTACTTCGTTATACATAGTTAATGTCGGTTGAAGCGAAAATTCAATTTTCTGGAAATTAACGATAGGAAGGTTTGCGCACGTCTTCAGGCGCTTTCCAATCAATCCACTAAATCTTCTTGGACCTGATGTTTTCCCATCAAGTGATTCAGTGAGGTGGCGTAAAGGCAGTTCATTAAAATGAAGTTGACATATAATCCAGTGTACGGGAGAATTGAGCTTCTCTTCAAGGCGCCTGTGCCGGTATTAGTCACTTCCCCGTCACTTCCAATAAGGACTAATTCCGACAAGTCAAATGCCTTTTGGTTCAATAATCTGAAGATACCGTCGGAAATGTCCCTTGCACTCTTACTCTTCGGGGCAAAATGTTCCAAATAGGCTGAACCCGGTTTTTCAACAAGTCTAATATGCTCCTTCCATTCTTTTCGCTTGTGCCACTTGCCATAATCTGTCTGTGTATTCGTAAGAGTTTCATCCCTTCTTACGTCCAAAAATAAAGCTACAATCTTGCGACCAGTCAAGTTTACCTCATCTTGAATCGTTTGACGGGTCTTTTTCCTTTCTCGTCGTACTTTATGCCGGTCAATAACAGATACATTACATTCTTTCGAATGAACCGGTTCACTTACATCGTGAAGCAACGCCGACGCTAGATCAGCTGCCGATCGGTCGCTGATGCCTCGCCTATCGCACTTTCTAGAAAATGCAGACAGTATAATCTGACGCCTAGGTTTCGAAAAACGACGTGGAGTGAAATCGTAATCTTTCTCCGAGGTCAACCAATGACTAGGACCCGGCTCGTCTGGTTTTCCTGCAGAATTAGTATTTGTACCCTCTTCTGAAGGATCATCCTTGACTAGCAGGGCCGATTTCAGTGATGCAGTTTTCTGTAATTTCCTACGGACATGCTCTTCCCTATCACTCTTTCGAGCTGATCATTTCTTCAGTACACTGGTGGTTTTTGCGTCAAACCCACCTACTATCATTCTTCTGTTTGTTCTCTGGTCCATCAGAAAGTCTCGCTCTTTCACGGGTACCTTTTTTGCAGAGCTGCATTTGCAGGTTCTAAAACATTTGCACTTGCATGAGCATATGTCAAAGATACGTTGCGAATCTGCACGAAATTGTTCAATCTTCTTTCGGTAGGTTTCATCCATTCTTGCAGCGTGTTTTTTTCAGCTTTCGGATTTCAGTGTTGTATGCGGTAATACGCTTTGCAACAGATTTTTGGAGCGATGTCGGAAGAGATGCTTTCTTCCATATACTTAGCCCTTTGTCCGCGACAATTCTTGCTATTTCTGCTGCATAGGCTCATAATTTGCACCTTCCTGCCTAAGAGTATTCCTCAGAAGGTAGTAATGGCGCATTACATCTTCGTACGTAGGCAACACATTTTCATGCATCTCCTTATAACTCCCGAGGATAGGACAATCAGCTTTATTTCTTGTTTCAGCCATCTTAAGTAGTTGGACGACAAAACGAAAATGCCGATACGATCCAATCAACGTCACTAGGAGTGAAAGAAACTGTTCATCATTCTGGCGCAAACTCGCCAACATTCTCTCCCAAACGGACCTGTACGACTGTGATGAGATGACTCAGCGAGTTCGCAAACAGAGCTCCGCTGTGAGAGAGGGGGTGAGCTGAGACGAAAAAGGTAACAAAAACAATGCAGAGCGCAAAACAGCAAGCTATGTTTCTGAAAATCAAAAAGAGGTTTCTAGAAAGTATGAGAGTGGGGGGGGGGGGACATTGTTAATGTTAAGCCCAAATTGGTAACAATAAGGCTGCTGTCGAACTTAATGCTTACGCAACTTATCATGCCATTTTTGGCAAAAATTACATACTTTAGGGATCTGGGGAAGCCTAAGAAATTAACTCATGTCTGCTGAACTTTTACCCGTGTTTATACACTCAAAGGTGATATTAAATAACATGGTGACACAGTTTTTTTTATATTTACAAAATGGAGAAAGCGGGTGTTTTTAAGCCATTTTTCCCTATAACTTTCAAACTTCGAGGTTCTTGGGGCAGCCTAAGATATCAAATAATGTCATCCATATTTCGGGAGGTCATTTCAGTAATAAAATCGCAACTATTGCACATGGTGACGTTTCAAATTAAAAAAAGTGTTTTTCGCTCCACCCTACTCAACATACTGAGAGCACTAAGTCTTTGTTGACTCATGGTACTTCCTAAATAGTTTTTAATCAACTTTAGCTTGGAAAATGATCTTTCTGTAGTAGAAATAGTGACAGGAAGTGCGAGAAATACTGTAAAAGAAAAGCAGTGCATAGATTTTTTTTAATTTATTTGTTTAACTGTTACAATAGAATCATTGAATAAATTAGTTTACAGAGTAACTTAAAGTTTGTAACAGTATGGGAAGCCTAAGAAAAGGCCTCTTTCCAGTGTCCTGACATAGCTCAGGCTTTCCAGTAATCAACTGATAACAGTCAAGTCAATTGTATAATTATACAGTGTTAAATTCTCTGCATGCTCATATAACATTTTAATCTGAAAATCAATTTTCTTATTGTTGAAGTATATATGATTTTAATTTTTTCTTAAATAAATTGAAATTGTTAATATTGGTTAATTCGTTTGGGAGTGCATTCCAGTACATTGGACCACTATATGTAATATTTTTCTGTGCTACTTGTGTTCTTGGTGTAGATATTTGTAAAGACACTTTTGATCTTGTGTGATATAGATGTAATATTGGTGCTATTTTAATTATTTCAGTAAGATTGTAATTACACTGGTCGGCAAAAAATTTTTTTTTTCGAGCCCTGACACCATTCCTGCTGTTTCTTATGTAAAACGACCTCCTGAAGCCGAATATGACCCCCGTTTTCCCCTATCACCCACCGTTTTCGGGGGAGGCCCCCACCTAATTTTATCACTTTCCGATAATTTGGAGGGATTAAAAGGATTATTTCAGCCTTTACATTTCTTCTGAGGGGCTACAGAGGTGAAAAGTTATAAAACATGAACATCTGTAGCAAGGATGTCGATTTGGGGGATTCCCCCCCAATTGTAAAGAAATAATTAAAAATGATCGTTTTTGTATGATTTTTTTATCAATTTTTGGTAATATGCTATGGACATGAATTTTATTTGGAGGGTGAAAAGGATTATTTATTTTAGCTGTAAAGAATAATATATAAAAGGTAAAATACAAATGTAAAGTATAATAAGTAAATAAGATAAGTACCTTCATTTGGTGCTTGCTTTCCTTTTGTACCCTGAGGTAGAAGTTTCTCGTACCAAACACCAGCAGTACTCTGCTAACATGCTCGTAATTCTAAAACATCATAATGCCTGAAAATCTCCTCTCGATCTTATTGATGTCTTGATGGAATCGTTCCCCGTGTTCATCGGAAACTGCTCTTACATTTTCAGGGAAGAAGAAGTCCAGGTGTGAGTGCAGGAAATGCACTTTAAGAGACATGTTACACCCCATGGCCTTGTACGCTGACAGCAATTCCTCGACATGAGCGGCATAATCATCACTTTTGTTGTTACCCAAAAGTTCTTACACACGTTTTGGAATGCAAGGCAAGCTCTTTTTTCTTTTCGATTCAGGTGTTCAATAAACGTCGAATCTTTGAAAAGTTGTCTAATCTGGGGGCCCACGAAAACTCCTTCCTTGATTTTAGTCTCACTAAGACGAGGAAATTTATTTTTCAAAAATTGAAATGCATCACCTGTCTTTTATTTTTCAAAAATTGAAATGCATCCCAGTTTGATGTGCAAAGGCGTCAAGTAAATATTTTCCTTAGGGACCAGAGGATCATGAACGACATTTTTCTGACCGGGAGTAAAACTTTCTCGCAGATGCCAGTTCCGTACGATGTAATGTTTGTCTCGTGCTCGGCTGTCCCATTCGCATAGGTAGCAGCAGTATTTTGTGAAGCCTGATTGCAGGCCCGCGAGTACAGCAGCAACTTTTAAGTCAGCGCAAAGTTTCCAATTATAATCATGATAACAGATTTTATCAAGGATTCGGTTGATGTTTTCGTACGTCTCCTTCATATCCACAGAGTATGCAACCGGGACTGATGGTAACTCATTCCCATTGGCCAACAGGACAACTTTCAAGCTTATCTTTGATGAGTCTATAAACAGTCGCCATTTGTCTGGGTCACATGTTATCTTCAGTTCTATCATCAATGCATTTGAATTAGGGCAGAACACTAAGCCTTCATCTTCCGAAAAAAGTAATTGCAGGGTTGACTGTCTGGTCCTGTAAGAAGAGATTTTTACGCCCTTTTCTAAGAGATTCCACTGCTGAAGTCGAGATCCAAGAAGTTGAGATTTAGTCTTAGGTAACTCCAAATCCCTGACGGGAACATTCAATTCCGACTGAGTAACGAGGTGAGGTTTTCGATGAGCTGAATCAGCAGAACACTCTTCATCATCGGTGGACGTATCATGTGATGGTCCAAGCTGTAGCTCAAAGTATGTCACATCCGTTTCTGGCTCTAGAGTATAGTTTCTTGGGGGCACTGGGATTGGCAATGATTCGTTGTGAGGAACTGGTATTAGAGCTGAAGGGATATTAGGATACTGAATTGTATGCTTACTTTTGTTGCTAGATAACCCGACGGTGGAAGTCATACAAAAGTAACAATCTGTGAGATGACAGAGAGGTTCGCGCCAAACCATGGGCACAGCAAATGGCATTGATTTACGGGTACCTTTGGTTGGTTGGTTGGTTGGTGGATTTTATTGGCGCAAGGGCCAGGTTTGGCCAAAGAGCGCCAGACAAAGAACTATCAGCCACAGATACGGGTACCTTTGAGCCATTTGGTCAAGCTACTGTAACAAGTAGTGCAGCAAACTGTGGGAGCCCAATTCTTGTCCTGATCGCCAACTTTGCAATCAAAGTAAAATTTATGAGCAGTTTTAAGAAGCGGAGAAAGGGGTTTTCGTTGCGCTTTAAAAGTCAATTCCCCGCAAACATAGCAGAATCTATCGGGATGAATTATACACTCGCGTGGCATAATTAAACAGTAAATAAATGCTCTATATTAATCACAAATTACACTCACGTACTGTAATTCACTTGGAAAAGGCCGGTGTAAAAAAATTCTACCGTTTGACACAATTTAAACAACTTGGAAACACAGAATTCCCGCCTAGAACACCGACAAGTAGACTCAACAATCGCTACAGATCAACTGAGGGAAGATAATGCTTACAGTGCAGGATTATCGTGATAAGAGCAATGCAAGTTTGACCTTGTCAAAGCCCGTGTAAACCTGTGCGCGATTCCCGTCAGAACCTGTTCGCGCGAAATATTGAGAGGGCCAGCGTGGCAGAGTGAATGTTCCGAACTGTTGCTATATATTTTTATTACTGTTGCTATACATTTTTATTATTTGCGGGTTTTTTGGGGGAGGATCAGAGGGGCTGGAAGCTGGAATATGTAGCAAATAAGTGAAAAATTTGCCAAAAAAACGGAAAAATCAATCATTTGTAAGGATTTCTTTACAATTGGGGAGCAAATTCCCCCAAATCAACCTCCTTGATGCAGATGTTCATGTTTTATAACTTTTCACCTCTGTAGCCCCTCAGAAGAAATGTAAAGGCTGAAATAATCTTTTTCATCCCTCCAAATTATCGGAAAGTGATAAAATTAGGTGGGGGGAGGGCTCCCCTGAAAACGGTGGGTGATGGAGGAAAACGGGGGTCATATTCGGATTCAGGAGGTCGTTTTACATAAGAATCAGCAGGAATGGTGTCAGGGCCGATTTTCATGCCGACCAGTGTTATCTGATTTTATATGTTTAAACATAATTTTTCCCAGATTGAAGTTATACAATTGTTTAATATTTAATATTTTATATTTTTGTGTATATACCTTAGAGTACCTAGAATTATTTATTTGTATAATATGATCCTTGTTATTATTAGTTTTAAGATCAATTAATCTAATGCATTTATTTTGTAGTATTTGAAGTTTTTTGAGGTTAGTATTCGTTGTCTCGCCCCAGGCCAAAAAGCAATAATTTAAATATGGATGAATCAAGGCATAATATAATAACATTAAGGTTTTGATAGTTAGGTTGTTTATCACATTACTGACTATTCCTATATTTTTAGATATTTTTGTTAGTAAAGTATCTATGTGTCTAGTCCATTTTAAATCTTTGTAAAGTGTAATTCCTAAATAAGTAAATTTATCTATTATTTGAATTATTGTTTTGTCAATTACCAATTTTTCAATTATTTGTAGAGGAGATAATTGCCGAGTAAATATTACTGCTTTAGTCTTTTCTAAGTTTATTAGCATTTTATTTGCTGCCATCCAGTTAGAATATTTTTCGAGCAGTATATTTGCTTTATTGATCATTTCATCAATATGATTGCCATGAATTAGAATAGTTGTATCATCTGCATATAAAATTATACATGTATTAGTTTATTTATTTACATTGAAAATATCATTTATGTATACGTTAAATAGCAAAGGCCCAAGTATAGAACCCTGAGGAACTCCAGAGTTTATCTTTTTTTTGTAGAGATGAATATTTCTCCATTTGTGTAAATTGAGGTCTATCTCTTAGGTAGTTTTTAAGAAGTGTACAAGAGTTGTCTCTTATCCCTATATGCATCAACTTTTTTAATAATATTTCGTGATTTAATGAATCAAATGCCTTTGTTATGTCTAAAAAATAGCTAATGTTAAGCTGTGATTTGCAAGATTCTGTTGTATGTTATTTTGAATTGTAAGTACTGCCATTTCTGTTGACTTATTTTGTTGAAATCCGTATTGATACTGATTTAAAATTTTAAATTTTGTCAGATATGAAATTAATCTGGTATATATTAATTTTTCTAAAATCTTTGCAAAAGTAGATAAGTTTGCAATTGGTCTGTAGTTATTTATAATGTTTTTAGGTCCTGATTTGTGTTTAGGAAAAATTTTAGTAATTTTTAATTTCTCTGGGAAAATTCCTGTTTTAATTATGAGATTAAATATAAATAATAGGGGTTCAATAATAATTTCAGCTACATGTTTGATAACTTGTGGGTGAATTTCATCATAGCCAGGTCCAGTATTTGTTTTTATATGGGTTAATTTAGTTAGTAGTTCAGTTTTTGTTATTTCCATAAGATAAATAGAGTTAGTGTAAGTGGTATTTTGTAAATGTGATTTAAAAGGAGTATTTGCTTTTTTTATTTTTTCATTTATAATTTTTGGGATTGAAATAAAATGTTCATTAAATAATGTAGCAATTTCGTTTTTGTTTTCTGTTTGCTTATTATTTTGATTAATTAAAAAGTCTGGGCATGCCATTTTGGAAGAGTTTCCCAGAAGAAAATTAAGGTGCTTCCATGTTTTTCTGGGCTGATATTGGGAAAAGATATTTATGTAATAGTTTTTTTTTGTTACTCTTATTGCAGAATTTAAATGATTTCTATATGTTTTAAAATTTTCAAAGTCTACTTGTAGTTTAGTTTTTAGAAATGTTGCATAGAGTTTATTTTTTTTGTTTATACGATTTATTAAATTGTTTGTGATCCATGGTTTTCTAAATTTTTTATTTTTTGTATTAGACAATACAATAACTGGAAATGCCTTTTCATAGAGTTTCTTAAATACTGAAATAAACAAGTCATATGCAATAACTGGAGAGTCTATGGTATCCAACTCAACCCAATTTATCTGACTAAGAATATTTTAAAAATATTCTAAGTTTGAAGTATTAATTTTCCTAATTTGGGAATTTTTGTTAGTTTCATTAATTTTAGGGTGACGAAAAGTATGTTTATATATAATAAATATTGGAAGATGATCACTAAAGTGATATTCAAGAACTCCAGAAGTAAATGTAGAAGTTTGTGAGTTTACTATACATAAATCCAATATGGTTTGAGAGTTTGCAGTAATACGCGTTGGGGATAGAATTGTATTTTTAAACCAACTGAGTGAAGAGTATGCATAAATTTATTTGTAATTGGATTAACTTGAGAAATATCAATGTTTAGGTCTCCCAACATAAATATTTTTTTCCTGCAAAGTTAACATAGTTAGCGAGATCACTCAGTATCTTTAGAAATTCAGTTATTTCAGCATTTGGTGGTCGATAACAGACATTTATGAAGTAAAATTGGTTTTGGATTGTCAAAATTTCAATATTTTTATTGCTAATAGTGAATTCAGGTACTAAAGAGAAATATTCATTATCTTTGTGTATGGTCCTGGTCTATCCCACTGAAGAGGGCAAGACGTCGGATGACGTAAAACAGACACTCCTATCGGCAGTGCAGCCAACCAAGCTGCAGATAGGAGTTAAAAGAGTTCGCAAAGTACGGAAGGGTGGGGTAGCGGTTGAGTGCTCCAGTTCCGACTACATCAACCGGTTGGAAGAGGAATTGAAAAACAATCCACTAACCAATGATTGTACTCTTCCTGAGGCACCAGAAAGGAGACTCCCCGGCTCATTGTGTACGGAGTCGACGGCGAGCTGTCCCAGCAGGAGTTCGAGGACGGATAAAGAGAGCAAAATCCCTGCCTCGAAGGGGAGCTTAAGGCTCGGTTCCCCATAAAGGCAAAGGGGGGCAAGGCTCACTGGGTAGTGGAGGCCGAGCCCCTTGCCTTTAAGACCCTTCTGAAAAGGTGTAAGATCAACCTGGGATGGTCCATCATCAGGTTGAAAGAGTTCTTGCGTGAGGTACGCTGCTTCCGATGTAACGGCTTCGGGCACTTCAGGAGCAGCTGCCAGGAAACTTAAGATAGGTGCGGCATGTGCGGTGAGGTGGGTCACCTGCGCAAGGATTGCGCTGCCACAGCTAAGTGCAACAACTACACGGCAGCCAATTCGAAGTTCAAACTGAAGCTATATGCCGCCCATTCTAGCTTCAGCAAGACGTGTCCCAGTCTTGCCAGAGAACGTGAACTTCTTAAAAGTCGCATCAACTATGGATGATAGGCGTAAAAAGTTTGGGATTAGAGTACTTCGGGTCAACGCTTATCACGCACGAGCTGCAACAGGGCAGATTGTTAAGACGACTAACGAAGTCGCTGCAAAAATACTGCTTTTGCAGGAACCTTACCATTCCCATGGTAGGATCGCAGGGTTCCCTAACTCCTCTAGGAGGTTTTTCTCCCGCTGCGACAGACCCCTGGTTGCCACGGTCATTCTAGATCCGGATCTAGCCGTCCTGGAGCTGGGATGTACGCCCAACGTGGTGGTCCTGGGAGTCGAGAGAGGTGGGGAGTGGATCCTCCTCATCAACGCGTACAGCTCGCCGACCGGTGCTCTCTCAGACGTGCTGGACTCGATCTGGAGGTGCTGAAAGCCCACCGGCAGCACGAAGTGATCATTGCAGGAGACTTTAACGCTAAAAGCCCACTTTGGGACAATCAGGATGAAGACGGGCGAGGGAGTGTTCTCCTCGACTTTGTTAGATCCTCAGAACTAACAATACGAAATGATCCCGTCAGTGTCCCCACGTTCCAAAGTGCTTCTGGGACGTCGTGGATCGACCTCACCCTCACAAGGACCTCGGTCCTCTCACTTCTCCAGGACTCGCCAGTCCTGGACGATGTGATATGCAGCGACCACCTAGCAGTCACCTTCAAATAGGTAGGGAAAAATCTGTGAAGACACCGAGGAGATTCACCTCCCAGAATCTCTGCTGGCCGGAACTTAAAACCCGGTTAGCCGATCTGCTTAGCGAAAGAAATGCTACAGATCTTAACGACGTGGATGACCTGAATCATTTCATCAGTCATCTCACGGATGAGATAGTCGCGATTTGTGAAGGTTACAGGAAAACGAGGGGCGGGCCAAGGCCCACGCTTCCCTGGTGGTCGCAAAACCTGAGCCTACTTCGTAGCAAGGCCAGGCGGTGCAGACGCAGAATGCAAAGGGAGCGGTTTCACCCGGACAGAAGGGAACGCCTGAAAAGGGAATATAACCAATTCGCTAGTTATTACCGACGAGCAATGATCGTATCGAAGAGAGCGTACTGGCGACAGCTGTGCAAGGCGCCCGCTGAGGGGAACCCTTTTGGGATCCCGTACGGGGTTGCCAAGGGGTCCATATTCGGCCCACTGCTACTGGCGTCTGTCAGGACAGAGGGTGGTACCCACACCACCACCACCCTGGAAGAGACGGTGGCGGCTCTACTCAACCATCACGTCCCGGCCGACGAGGAGTTAGAGGACACCCCGGAACAACGTGCGATTAGAGATCGATGCAGGCTCCCGCCGGACACAGAGAATGACCCACCGTTCACGGAGGCCGAGCTTGGGGCGGCTCTCTATAGCCTTAACTCGGTAAAAGCTCCAGGTAAGGATGGGCTGGATCTGGCAGTTATTCGCGAAGTCTTCGTGGCAAATCCAGGGTACTTTGTTTGCTTGCTAAACTAGTGCCTAGAGCGAGGTTGTTTTCCTTCATTGTGGGAAACTGCGGTGCTCGTCCTCTTCAGTAAGGAAAATAAGAGCCGAGCAGATCCCGCGACTTATAGGCCGATTTGCCTGCTCTCCGCTTGGAGCAAAATGCTGGAAAAGGTCCTGGTGACCCGAGCAACCCATTACCTGGTCGGCCTAGGTAAGCCGTCCAGCCGCCAATTGGGTTTCACACTGGAGAGATGTACTAGCCAAGCGCTAGATAACCTTACTCAGCAGGCAAAGTTAAACAGAGATATGGGTATGCACACCTGCCTCGTCTCACTGGACGTGCGCGGTGCGTTCAACAGTGTCTGGTGGACTTTAGAGTTGGATCGTCTTAAAACGCTGGTCTTGCCCAGGAATCTGTTTCTGGAGGTTTGCGACTTCCTCCTTAACAGCAGGGTCAAATTTACTGTGGGTGATAGAGTGTTTAGCAGAGAGTACACGAAGGGGTGCCCGCAAGGCTCCTGCTCGAGAACCCTCTGGTGGAACGTAGTAGCCGACACGGCACTAACACTCCCGATGGAAGACTGGGTGAAAATGCAGGCATACGCGGACGACGTTGTTCTCGTAGTGTCTGTATCAGGTAGGCATGTGATAGAGCGGAAGGTACACACCGCTCTATCTAAGTTGGACAATTGGAGCAAGGAGTGTAAGCTCAGCTTCGCTCCTGAAAAAACAACACTTTTAGCGATTGCGAAAAAGGCTCCCCCTAAGTGTCGTTTTAATGAGCACGCGATCAAAGCAGTGAGAGAAATGCGGTATCTGGGTGTCATCCTAGATACCAAACTGTCGGGACTCCCTCACCTTCGCTTTCTTAAAAGTTGCTGTACTGTGATCCTGAACAGGATTAATGGCATGAAGCTATCTGGGGCAGCCAAGAAGGCTGTGTATAAGCGTGGGGGAAAAGAATCCTCACATATGCGTGTTCCGCCTGGTGGTCGGACACAGTTAGAATGAGGAATGGAATCAATCAAATTCAGCGCAGAGCGCTGCTGGGTATCGCTCGGTGTTTCCGCACAACATCCACGGCAGCATTGCAAGTGCTTGCGGGATGTGAACCAGCGGACCTGGTGGTTGCGAGGGAGGCAGCGATGCAATTCCTCAGATTTGGCAGCAATGTTGAACTACTCGGTGCCGCCCCGGTGGCGCAGTGGTCTAAGGCGTTGGCCTCTGATCATTCGTCCGTAAGGGGTCCGGGTTCGAATCCCGGTCAGGCATGGATGTTGTGTTTGTCTTACGGCACTGGCTCTCTCCCTTCCCTGGAACCAGTGGTGACCCTAAATTAGGGACGGGCGACTGCTTATAGCCCATTGAGTTGCTCACGGCGGTCGTTAAACCTCCAATCAAAAAAAAAAAAAAAAAAAGAACTACTCGGTGACCATTACCAGTCATCCGACGTAGAGTGGCCAACAATTGACTGGGCTCGCCACCCGGCCAATGAAATTTGTCCCTCCTAGGACAAAGTCCTCCCCACGGGGAAGGGGAGAGAGCTCTATACCGATGGTTCCAAAGTCAACGGTAACGTTGGGGCAGGGTTCTGCGTGCTCTCGGATGGCAATGAGATCCACGCAGAACAACTGAAATTCTCGCCCAACTCCTCTGTGTTCCAGGTAGAGTTGCTGGCGATCAGAGAGGCACTGCGTTGGGCTATGCTCAATGGCAGTGACACTGAAGTCAAGGTTTTCTCAGACAGCCAAGCGGCCCTTAAAGCACTTGGCCAGTTCTGGTGTAAGACTCCCCTTGTCAGAGACGTGAAGGCTCTAATAGAGCATCTGAGCAATCCGGCAGTGTCGTTCCACTGGGTCCAAAGCCACGTCGGAACCAATGGCAATGAAAGAGCAGACCGGCTAGCGAAGGAAGCTTCCGGAAAAGATAGAATCGATATAGATTTGCGAACGCCGGTGCAAAGCGTTCGCACTGAGCTTAAAAGGGTCACAATGGCGAAGTGGCAGACACGATGGGATGAGGGGAGGGGGGATACGGGAAAGAAATCACACAGTATCTTTCCCCGACTCTACATCAGGCGTCTAGAATGTGATGGAGCACTGAACCAAATACTCACCGGCCATGGCGTTTCGCCGGAGTATTTTCGACGCTTTGCGCAAAGGGATAGAGTGTGCGGCTGCGGGGCACAAACCACAGACGTCGCACACATAATTTTAGATTGTATTTCTCTTGCAGGTCGGAGAAAAGTCCTCGCACCCGACATAGAAGGACCTCTCAATCTTGATCGCGAATCCCAGAGCGCGCCAAGGACTCGTCGAGCTGGTCAAGGACTTCGCGGCGAGGCAGGAAGAAATATTAACGGAAGAGTAACGACCAGAAGCAAAGACAGATGCTGGAAGACAGAAGAGGAGCGACGATTTGCACTAGTGTCGTCCTGGCAGCACGGACCCTAGTGCTGCCATGTCAATTCTTTGTAAATATTTCATTGTATTATTATCAATTCTCTGTGAGGGGTGCTCGTGAAAATAAAGGTATTTACTCATTGCACGGGACCCCCAATGTATATAAGTTCATGTATCATTTTCTTTAGCCAGGACCTAATAAAGGGCTTAGGGTCCACATACACTCGCGCTGGCAAATAAAATTTCTCAGCCAGACGCAAAGTTTTAAGCCCCTGCCCATCATCACGTCACACATACGGACTATGGCAAAGGTGTGGGAAGTGTGGGTCCCGTGGGGGCGGCAGATCTCTGCTGGTCGCCGGACCGATCCTGTCCGCGTGATGGACTGCCGGATCCTGGTGGGATTGCTCTTGTAACGCCTTCACTATTTTACTTTGGAGATAGTTCCTTGTATTCCTGCGAAGTCCGCACTGGACGGTGCAGGTAAAGTTATCAGCTTAGGGTGTGATAGGGCTGGCTGTCAAACACGCAGTAGGGAATCGACAAGCGTGAACTAGCAATTATCAACACACTTACCTCACGTGTGGCATCAGATCATTGCCGAAATATGATAAGTAGACTTGATATTTATCCTATTTCGGCAATGATCTGGTGCCAATAATTTCTCGATTTAAATTCAAACAAGTTTACTAAAAGAAATTCTCTTCCGCTACCTACACTTGGAGCCTAAACTGTGGAGAAAACTTCAAGAGAATTGACAAATGTTTTGACATTGATCGTCTTAATCACAATACATACACTAAATAACAGGTCGTTTGAATGGATTGAGTTCCGAATTTTTTCTACAACCAAAAATTTTAATTCTCATTAATTATTTCGTAATGTAGCAGGTGCGTTTCCCCGATATCTCTCTTATGTTGCTACATCATTCTTTTAGGAAATTCAGCTGAAGTCGCAAAATGGAAGTTTATATGTGTGCGGAGAAAACTGATGTGTTTGGCCTCGCAGCTAACATGGAGCACTTTGTTTAGGGACGTGGATTCTACATAATCATATTTGGAGCACCACAACATTATTCCCCCTTAATAAATTTCCATTCTAGCAAGAGAATGATTTTCACGATTTCTGCGGTGGTTTTGCGGTTAAAATACGAGGCCGGTTTTCAATAAGAGAGAGAGAGAGAGAGAGAGAGACCGACAAACAGACAGAAAGAGAAAAGGAGGTAACAGATATGATACAAAAGCCGCAAGGACACACAATAATACCTTCGGTGAACGGCAGCAACCCCAGTGATTTCCAGACGTCAACATCTGTCATGTGCAAAATGCCGGAAATTTATTTTCAGGCTTCTGGGGGAAAATATGCATCTCCTTATATTGATATACAGAGGCTAGTATAGAAAAGGAGACAAGCAAGGTTCTGACAGAGAAACGAAAAAAAATCCAGTTCATTAATTGAACATTACTTAAACCGGATAAAACTCTCAGTTAAAATACTACCACTAAAGTTTTCATTTTTTGTACTGTTATTGCCCTTTCTTTGTAATTCGTGCAAAACAAAGAGTACAGTGCATCAAATAGCAGATGCTTTGACTTTGCTTTGTAAAAGGGAACCGTTTACAACATAGATATGTAGTTTACGGAAAGCCTATAAATCGAACAAAGTTAAAAGAACGGCGAAAGAAGGAAAAAAAATAAAAATAAAAAGCGAAAAATATATATATATATTCACCAGATGTCTTAATGAAAGGAAGATTCCTGAGGATTGGAACAATGCTACAATGATCCTGCTCCATAAAAAAGGTGACGTTGAAGATCTCAGGAACTACAGGCCCATCAGCCTCCTTTCAGTGGTTTATAAAATCTTCACTAAGGTTCTTTCACATCGCTTGAAGGTTACTCTAGACATGGCCCAACCAAAAGAACAAGCTGGATTCAGGAGTGGCTATAGCACTATAGATCATATCCATGTACTGAGAGAACTAATTGAAAGAACAAGAGAATATGAACTCCCATTATGCATAGCTTTTATTGACTATGAAAAGGCCTTCGATTCCGTGAAAACATCAGCAGTAACAATGGCTTTCAAATCCTGCGGTATTGAAGAGGCATACATTAGCATTATTAATAACATCTATGAAAATGCATGTGGAAAGTTTCTGATATTTGAGGATACAGCACAAATAAGAATTGGAAAGGGAGTGAGACAAGGTGACACCATATCTCCCAAGCTCTTTAACGCCACATTGCAAAATGTCTTTCAATCATTGAACTGGGAAAACAAAGGGATAAAGATTAATGGAAATTACTTAACTCACCTTTGTTTTTCTGATGACGTAGTCATCTTTGCAACTGATCCAAGAACTTGCTGACAAGAGTAAAGAAGTAGGATTAAAAATGACTTTCAAAAGACAAAAGCGATGTACAATGCTTTTACAGGGAACGAAGATTTATCGATTGATGGAGAAAAGCTTGAGGCAACCGATTCCTACATTTATCTTGGACAGAAGATATCAAGTGAGGGTCACATTGATGAAGAAATTAATCGGCGTATAAAACTTGGTTGGAGAGCTTTTGGAAGAAACAGTACAATTTTTAAGAGCAGTATGGCATTATGTCTCAAAAGAAAAGTGTTTAATCAATGCATCCTGCCAGTGTTTGCGTATGGAGCAGAGACATGGACCTTAGCTAAAAAAGACATACAAAGACTGCAGTCAACTCAAAGAAGCGTGGAGAGTTGCATGCTTGGTGTAACCAGGAAAGATAAGAAGAGGAACTTGTGGATAAGGAAAATGACTGGAGTGGACGACATCATGACCAGAGTGAAATCCCTGAAATGGCAATGGGCTGGACATGTTGCCAGAAGAACGGACCACCGATGGACAACCGAAATTTTAGACTGGATTCCGAGGGACAGGAAAAGACCCAGAAGAAGACCCCATGGGAGATGGATGGATGAAATTAGAAAGTATGCTGGAGTGACATGGAGGAGACAGGCCCAAGACAGACAAATGTGGAAGAAATTTGGGGAGACCTTCATCCAGCAGTGGATTGATAATGGTTGATGATGATGGTGATGATATATATATATATAGGCAAAATCATGCGCAGTTTTCATTTTAAAAAGAATTTGAACGAAAAATTGACGACAACATCCCTCAAAAGAAAAATCACAGTGCTTTTCAAATTCCTTCTAAAGCGCCTTCTTCTGCATATTGAAATTTCATCGAGAATACCTGAATGCACACTTGATACTTTTCTCTGTTTTGCAGAAAAATGAGACAATAATTGAAAACATGCACCAGAGGCAATTTTATTTGTTAGCTTGCTTTTTTCGTTCGTTTGGAATTTCCGCGGAAGATGAACACGCAGGGAAATTTGTTTAAACTTCTTGTCGGTCTGAATCTGCGTATTCTTTTGCTTCTTCATTTATTCTTTTTCTTCTTCTGAGTTTAGTTAAGTTTTGTGCTTGCTGCAATTTGTCTACGAGATATGCTCCTCCAGTTGTGCTAAGAAGTCATTAATGTCTGGTTTGTTATAAAACAGTAATTAATTCAGGTTTCTAATTGGGGTCTATAGAGCGTAGCAGTACGATTCCCATATTTTTTTAAACATTTAAATGTCGAAAAGTAGCTTGTTTGCGCTTGACGTAATTACAGTAGACTTCCGATAAGTCGAATCCGAAGGTAATGCAAAACAAATTCGATATATCAAAAATTTGAGTTATCAAACAAAAGCAAAGTTTTATTTACTTTAGCTCTCTTTCCTTTTTAAACGAATTTCGTTGTACATCTTGTATACTAGAAAATAAAATTTATTTCTTAAAATCGTTCGTTACCACCTCGTGATGTTTTTCCGAAATACTCCGGTGTGCAAGATACGAGATATGCAATTGCTCTGAACGTTTCATAGTTTTTATTCCAGGAGTTGCTTCGTTAAAGCTTCTTACGATTTCTACTGCAGTATACCCTTCTTTTCCGATTACTGTACGACAAAGTAAAACTTCACTTTCCACTTCATCTTCATTTTTTAAACGTGGCTTTACTTCTGCAATAATCACTTGTTAAATCACACACATTAATGTTATTGTCAACTTCTATAAAGTCTTAAAATGCTTGTTCTCCCGGCTCAGAGTGGAAGGCTTTTAAAATGCAGATCCATTCTTCTGGATCTTGTTCGAACAATGGTGACGTTTTCAGTTTGGTCACGAGACGTATCTTCTGCTAATAGAAAACCAGCTTTCTTGAAGCATTTCGTAGCAGCTGTGAATGTTGATTCGCTCCAGGCTCTATCCTCCATCAATAGCATGAATACATTTCTTCACAACCTGTTCGCGATATTTGACTTTAAATTTTTGTAAGATGGCTTGATCTAAATAAAGGCTGCAGATTAGACTTTTTCTTCTTTTCACAACCCTGTACAACTTTTACAATTCACCCTTTATCACTAATTGACAAAGCGTTTAATTTGCGTTTAAAGCACATACGACACAGCCGTCCTGGTGGTCGAGTGGAACGAGGCGCTGACCTCTAATAATTCGCCCTAGATGGGTCCCGGTTCGAATTTTGAATGAGGCATAGATGTGTTTATCATACGGCACTGGCTCTCTCTCTTTCCTGGAACCAGTCACCTTAAATTAGAGACTGGCGACTGCTTATAGCCAACTGAGTTGTTCACGGTGGTCGTTACCGACCCCCATATGGCATGCTTTATCTGGTGAAAACTTAATGTCGACGTTACAAAATACCCGAAACAAACAATCCAACCAAAAGACCTGTTTTATAGGCAACAGAGCATTAATGCACATTCACATCTCTTCCCTCCAACTGAAATGATTAAAAGAAAACATGTGGTCATTCCATACGTGTGCTTCGGTTATGCGAAGTCTGATCCCCAACCCCACCGTCTCACATGAAGATGGCTGGACTCTCCGGGTAACTTAGGAGAGTGGATGAGCACCGGAAGCTTCCAGCACTAAAATACCCTGGGCACCCATCCACTGCATTAGCTTGTACAGTCACACGCACAGGGAAAATGCGGTAGGCGATAAACCCTTTTAGTCCGAGAGCCAGGAAGGATTTATTTACCCAAGTAAGTGCAAAAGCTTAGTGAATGTCTTTTGTTTATTTATAGCATAAGTGTCTCAGGAAAGTGAGTCGTGCAAAATTTGAATGTTGGGGGGGGGGGGGCGTGATGACGTCCCAATATAGCTGCCGCGCTATTATGTAGTTACCACATTTAAATACGCATAACTTCTCAGACATTTATGCTACAGAGACGAATGTTTTTCTGAAATGTTTCAAATTTAATGATTAGTACTTTTTTTAATTTTATATTTTTGTATTTTTGTTAACCTGATTAGTTTTTGAGATGATTTCATTTGAAAACATAAAATCAGTGTTCACATTGGCTATGAGTGACTTTGAACCATGATTTACTGAAAATATATACGACTTTTGAAAAAATAATCTAGCACAAAAAAGTGGCATTTTTAATGAGGATTCAGAAAATGTATAATAACAAGGGTTTACCCCAACACTTAGGGAATTATGAGTGATATCTCGCTATACGTCTACTTTCTCAGGATTGTATGAATTTGCAGAATTTCACGGAAAAACAAAAACCAGAACAGGATTTCACGGATAAACAAAAACAAGAGCAGGGTTTCACGGAAAAACAAAAACAAGAGCAGGACTTTACGGAAAACAGCTGATTTGTATCAACAGTACATTGATCTCGTTAACATCTACAAATTCTTCAGCAGAGCCTATAGGACAAATAACCTTGAAATGCATAGACATGCCTTGGAGAAAATGATTCCAGCTTTTTTCTCAGGCAAGAGGTTGAACTATCCGTGATGGATGACAGTGTACTTTTTGGAACTTCTCAACCTAGGAACCGAATCTCATGAAGTCATATATGCACTTTCTCAAGGCTGTCTAGGCCCAAAGAGCACTCTAGTAACTCATTCTCTAGGGTACTAGTTGACATGGCACTAGGAAACTGTAAATGCTGACGCTGCTTTAAGGTTCACGGCATTTACAAACTCAGAATCTGCTAGAGCTCGATGGATGATCACAAAGTCATTGAAAAATGAAATAGTGCCATCTTACTTGAAAGCAGTGAAATTACAAAAGCTCCAGATACGACACATGATTTGCAAAAAGAACGCATTGAAAAAGATCACAGAGATATTGAAAAGTGATTTCAACCCTAAATAGTTTTTCAAATTCATTTTAGGACTTGGATCTTCAGTCACCTTTAAGGAACATTTGAACTGGACAGACAATCGATGAGAAAGTCACACTGGATCTTCTTTCATTTTCCTTATTGAAGGTTTAACGACCACCGTGAGCAACTCAATGGGCTATAAGAAGTCGCCCGTCCCTAAATTAGGGACACTGGTTCCAGGGAAGGGAGAGAGCCAGCGCCGTAAAACAAAAACAACATCCATGCCTCACGGGATTCGAACCCAGCCCCAACTCGGGCGAATGATCATAAGCCATCACTTAGACCACTGCGACGCAGTCGGGGCGGCCTTTCATTTTCTTATAAAGGGCAAATGAAAAGTTAAAAAAATGTACATGTGAGATCCAAAGAATGTTGAAAAGCCATACCCCGAAATTTGGTAGCTAACTACGCAGCTTCTATTGAATCAAGTAACCTGAAAACGGAACGAAAGAAACTAGAGGTTGCCAAATGCACTTTAGATGCTTTCGGTAAAGTAATTCATAAGGCTGCTGTTCAAAAATATGATACAAAAAAGTCATGGAGTATTCTCTAACTCCCGTGCCACTCTCTCTCTCGCTCAGATTGGTGGATCAATGGATAAAACAGAAAAGGTAAATTCATGCACAAGCTAGAAAAGTACCAGAATTTAGACGAGGAGCATGATATAACCTTCCGACCAACCTCACGTAGATGTGGCTATATATGATGCAATGTTCGTTTTGCACACTTTGAAGTTCCTTGACTCTTACGAAACTCTTGCACGCAAATTACTGGAGCACATTACTAATAGTAGTAACCATCTAAGAAAGCGCACCTGATGTTTGACATTTACGCCTATCAAAAGGTAAAATATTGTGAAAATGAACGGCGAACAACTGTACCAATTAGTAACATCACAGTAACGGGCGCAAATCAGAAGTCCCCCAAAAAGGCCGTTGATGCACTTCGGAATCAGCAGTTTAAACATCACTAACATCTTTCCTATGCAAAGAGTAGAAAAATCAGAAGTGGGCTTCACTTATGGCAGGCAAAATTCTCTTTGTCGGAGCAGAGACTGTATGTTACAAATACACCAGCAAGGATGTCAGTGTTGAGGCCACATAGGTGCCTGTTCTTGCTTGCCATCATCAAGAGGCTGACACAAGAATTATTCGGCACATCCAACATACAGTACCACACATGGTTGGTTTCAGGCAAAGGATATCCTGGTTAGAGCAAATGACACTGATGTGTTGATTCTGTTAATTTACCGTCAAAAGCACTTCCTAAACTCTCAGGTTTGGTTTGTTTATAGCGTGCCTTCTAACCACAGCAGAAGGACGACAAATGTAACTTGTATTACAGAGGAGCTTGGAGATGATCTCGTAGAGGCCTTGTCTGGCTACCACGCGTTTACAGGGTCTGATTTCACAGCTGAATTTGCACGGCAAAGAAAACTTAAACCTTTTGAAATCATGAAAAGGAGGCATGAATTCCAAGAAACTTTCAGCCAGCTCAGTGAGTCATTAACTTTAACCGAATAAATGAAAGCTATGTTGGAGAAATTTGTTTGTGCCGTGTACGGTCACCCTAGATATTACTCTGTGAGTGAAGTAAGATACCGTCTATTTATGAAGAAAACAACACCACTCTAATTCTTTTAATAGATCCACTCTAAGGCGTCCCCCAAAGTTAAAAGAATTGATTCCAACAATACTGCCACCATCTAAATCTACTTTGATCCAAGAGATTAAAGAAGCAATTCAGAGTCATGGCTGTGGAAACGAGCACATTGTAGAGAACTTGACGACGGGCTTGATCCTACTGAATACGGCTGGTACTTGGAAAATGGCAGGTACCACATAAAATGGTACGATGATCCAACACTACCAGAAAATTTTGAAACGGTCACAGAAGAGTACAGTGAAGAAGAAAACGAGGAATGTGATTTTCACATTCCTCGTTTTCGCTGACGATTTGAAAAACATTTGCTAAAATTAATTCAACAGTTTTTTTAATATTTCATCACGCTCGTCCTGTTTGAAATTTTGTAAAAATCACAGTTGAATGTGTTCAAAATGATCTGTGCGTCAAATCGAGAGATATTTAGGGTGGATACTTTTTAAATGAAAGCCCTGTATGATAAACTGTAAAGTCATACAATCCTGAAAAAGTGCATGTATAACGAGATTTCACTCATAATTCCCGAAGCATTGGGATAAAACCTCATGTTATTATACAGGGGGTCCGTCTCTTTACAACTTTGCACATTTATTACGGATACACTTTATAAGATAGACAAATGTGGTTGAGCGCATAAGTAAGAGCAAAGACTAAAGTATTTTCTACCTCATTACAAAAGCTCAATATGTGCACCATTTGTTGAGCTTAGAACATCTAGCCGAAACTCCAGTTCCAACCATGTGCGCTGCAGAATGTCCTCAGTAATAGTCGAAATGGCATTGTTGATCCTCGATTTCAGGTCATCGATGTCCTGCAACTTTGTCCGATACCCGATATCCTTCACATATCGCCATACAAAAAAGTCCAGAGGTGTGATGTCAGGGGAACGGGGTGACCATGCAATTGGACCATCCTATCCAATCCACCTCCCCGGAAAAGTTGTGTTTAAAAAGTCCCGAACGTGACTTCCCCAATGTGGTGGCGCACCGTCCTGTTGAAACAGCACGTTTGGTGAAAGGTCCTCCAACTGTGGCACAACATACTCACGCAAAACATCCAGGTAAACATCTGCCCTCACTGTTTTCTCACTGAAGAAAAATGGTCTAAGTACTCGGTTATGCATGACACCGCGCCACACGTTCACTTTAGGACTGTCTCTCGCAAGTTCCATAAAGACATGAGGATTTTCAAACCCCTAGATTCTGACATTGTGTCTGTTTAACTGTCCAGGGACATGAAAAGTTGCCTCATCCGTAAAACAAACATGTGTGAGAAACTCGGGATCTTCACTCAGTCTATCCAGCATCGTTACTGCGAATTCTTTTCGTCGTGGTCTATCGTTCGCCTCAAGTGCTTGTAACTGTTGCACTTTGTATGCATATAAGCGTATATGTCCATGTAGTACCCTGTGTACCGTGGACCGGGGCATTTGTAGTTATCTGGCAGCGGAACGATTGGACTTCTTCGGGCTTCGTGAAAATGAAACACGAACACGTTCGATGTCTTCATTCGATGTTCGTGGGCGGTCACTACGATCTTGTTCCAACACGGACCCAGTCTCCATGAATTTCTGATGCCACTGGCGGGTACTAGGACGAGATGGTGGGGTTTTCCCATTGTCGTTCTGGAAGATCCCAAGTCATTGTCGTTCTGGAAGAACCCAAGTCATTGTCGTTCTGAAGATTCCATATCTTAGTCCGGAAATGTCGTTGCGTTTGTGTATCGGATTTTGTTTCAATGAACCAAGCGACGAGGTGCACTCTCTCTTGCGGGGACAACATTTTCATAGAACAGCACTTGCTACGTCAGTGAAGGACCTATTACAAAAAAGGATAATGTCAATTAAAACTTTGATATTTACAATATATTATTCCACAAATACCATGAATTTACAATATATTATACAACAAATACCATGAATTTACATAGTATAGGGTGATCGTATGTGCAAAGTTGTAAAGAGACTTTGTGGACACTTTGTATATTTCTAAATCCTTATTAAAAAATGCAACTTTTTTGTGCAAGGGTATTCTTTCGAAAGTCGCATAGTTTTTGAGTAAATCCTGCTTCAACGTCACATATAACCAATGTGAACACTGATTTTATATGTTCAAATGAAATTATCTCAAAAACTAATGCTAATGCAGTTTGTGTAATTACAAAAAGTATTTGTCATTAAATTTGAAACATTTCAGAAAAAAATTCATCTCTGTAGCATGAATGGATGAGAAGTTATGCGTGTTTAAATGAGGTAACTACATGACAGCGCGATAGCTGTATTGGTGACGTGATCATGCAGCCCCCACCATTCGAATTTTGCAAGACTCACTTTTCTGAGAATCTTATGTTACATATAAAAACAATTTTAATCACTAAGCTTTTGAACTCTTCGGGTAAATAAATCCTGGTCTGGCTCTTGGACTATTTAGCCGATAAGTCATTTTTGTTTGGGAGCGATCATAGCAAATGGTTAACAAATTGATTTTACTGCAGCCAAGAACAGTGTGACGTAATGAGATGTCATAGGATCCGGTTTGTTTGCTTATTTGTTAAAGCACCGTAGTAGATAGCGCTACGCGCGTCTTTAATTTATTTTTAGCAAGTCTTTTTAGAAAAAACACGTGGTTATACACAGTTGAGTCACATTATTGTGACCACCAGCTAATAGCCTGAGTAACAGCCGTGTGCTGCTAGACTGGCTGGGAGTGACTCAATAAGGTGCTGGAAGGTGTTCACAGTTATGTGGAGCCATACTAACTGCTGTGCATCTGACAGCTTCTGGAGGGTGCGTGGTGGATGATTCATAAAGCAAACAACACGATCGAGGTGGTCCCACAGATGCTCAATAGGGTTTAAGTCTGGGGAATTAAGGGGCCAAGGAAGTACTTTGAAGTCTTCATCGTGCTCTTCCAACCACTCTCGGACATTTCTAGCTGTGTGACATGTCGCACTGTAGTTCTAAAAGATCCCATCCGCCCCAGGGAAGACAATCAGCATGTATGGGTGCACATGGTCTGCAAGGATGGATTCATATCGAATTCGGTCCATAGTGCCTTCCACAGCTATGAGTGGACCTGGAGAATGCCACGAAAACATTTCTCAGACCATAACGCTGCCACCACCAGTTTGTGTTATTCTAGCAATGGTTGAAGAGTGTTTGTTCTCCGATGTTTTTCGCCTTATACGCCAACGTCTATCCGTTCGATGAAGCAGAAAACATGACTCATCGGAGAAGGCAATCCTTCGCCAATCATCGGAGGTCCTATTCCGATACTGTCCGGCAAATGTAAGCCTTTTCTGCAGATGCACTGTCGTTAGCAGAGGTGCAGTGACCTTCCGTCTGCATCGGAGTCCAATACGCCGCAGGGTTCGCTGAACTGTCGTTTTAGACTCACATCCGGTAGCCCCCTGGTTCATTCGACCAGTGAGTTGCTCCACTGTAGCGTGTCGATTGGCCCTCACGCACCTTCGCAGCCTACGTTCACCTCTCACATCAATGGCACGTGGTGCTCCGCAGTTTCCACGTCGCTTATTCGCAGTGGTGCCATTTCTCCAATCACGATACACTTTAACCACAGCAGCACTCGAACAGTTCACAAACTGCGCTGTTTCAGAAATACTGCCACCCTTGGCCCGAAAGCCGATAATCATCCCTTTTTGCAAATCTGATAAATCACTCCTTTTATCCATGACAGCAACGAGTGATATGTTTTCAGAATGCCTACAGCACACCTTATTCACCCTCCAAGCCAGCTCACGACACGTGCCTTCTTTCATCGGCTACGCGCTGTTGACGTCAAAAGTAGGAGGTGGTCACAATAATGTGACTCGACTGTGTAGTATCACTTTGTCCATCCGTCCGTCTGCGTATCTCCACAACTGTCTGTCCAATTTGAAAAATTATTTTTGCGTTAGAATGACCACAATGTGAGAACGATGATTCATTCTTTCCGGTCCTTTTTCTTGTTCATAACTTTGCCCAAATGCAGATGTACTGAATTCTAAATATATCTTATTCCATATCTTTGCTTCTAAATATTCGATTGAATTTTTTTCCTCTCCTTCGACACTATTTCTAACGATGACTATTTTAGGTAGAGTTTCTTTTCAGGTAAAGCTCAGTTTTTTCGCTAGGGACATAAAGGTATTTCTGATTTGGAACAAATGTTTTTGCGTCGGACAGAATTTATAGCGGGAAACGTTCCGCGTATAATTTCTAATTATGGTGAAAAGTCGTTTTGCCTAGGGGCGTAATTGTATATTTATTTTTTCGATGCATTTGCAGCAATATCTAAGCTTCTGAAAATATCTACGCTTACTGAAGGGCCGAGTATACCGCAATAAGCCTCGAACGATTGATGCCCTCAAAGACGCAATACCGCGGTAGGTTGGTGCCATTACCGAAGTCACAGTAGCATACGTGTTTGCCAATTTGCAGACTCGCGTACAAAAGTGCAAGCATGCTAGAGGGAACCATTTTCACCACACGCTTCAGGAAGACCTTGTTTTGCAAGTACAAGGTAAGCACACCGGACAAAAAATTACGGAATGCTCATTTTATTGCTTAATATGGGGTTAGATCACCACGAGCTAGAAGCACAGCCTTGATTTTCTTTGGCATGCTGTCAATATGGGAGCGGATGACATTAATGTCCAGTTTGCCCCACGGCGTGAACAACTAGTCCCGCAGAGCAGTCAGATTGGGAGGGTGTTGTTGTCTCTTCTTAACGGCCCGTTCGAGCATGTCCCAAATTTTCTCTATAACATTGAGATCAGGTGAATTGGTGGGCCAGGTGAGATGTGGGACGTCGACCTCATGTTCTGCAAACCAATCCTGCACAATGGCAGCTCGGTGGACAGTGCAGTTGTCGTCTTGGTAACGTGGATCTGGAATGGCGACATCTTGGAGGAACTGGACATATGGCAACACCTCGTTATCCAACAGTTTCATGTAGTCCACCGCTTTCATGCCATTAGACACGTGAACTAAGGGACCCACCCCAGCACTGGATATACAAACCCAAAACATGGCACTTCCACCCTCCTTCTGTACAGCCCTTTGCACACACTTTGCGTTGAAGGCTTTTCCGGCCTTCCGCATGACCCTGGATCGACCATCATTGGAATACAGGCAAAACCTGGATTTGTCCAACAAGATGATGCGGTTCCACTGTTCTGTGGTTCAGTGTCGATGTTCCCTCGCCTATTCCAGCCGCTTTTTCTTGTGCATAGCAGACAGCTTGGGACGTACCCTAGCTACACGACTGAATATTCCTACAAAATGCAGTTCTCGTCGAAGCGTTCGTTCAGAAACAGGCTGACTGGGTCCCGCATTGTACTATTGCAGCAATTTCTGCCGGGTTTGGAAACGTTTGCGGTTGATAATCGCCCCAGACGTCGACGATCACGGTTGCTCATGATGGTTTTTCTGCCGCAGCGGCTCCGACGGGAATTGTGTCTGGCCGACTCCTTCCACGCTAAATGAACACTACTGACTGTGGACTTGGACAAGCCAACGAACTCTGCCCCCTCCCTCAGCGAATGACCATGTTCACAACCAAAGACGATAGCTCTCTTTTGCCACTCTGTTACGTCACCTTTTCTACTCATGGTACTACCTGTAAGCAACAATAAAACTGATTAGGCATGCACGCCTTACAAGACTGAAAAAGTAACATATAATACTTTCCATTCCATTATTACACGCATTTTTCTCTGCCTGACCAGTTTCCAACTGTTCCTCCGGATGACAACTTTCGGTAATTTTTTGTCCGGGGTGCTTAAGTACATGCCAACTTTCATAGGGAAACATACAGAAAGAATTTTTTTTTTTGAGGAATGTTAAGATTTCTTAGCAAGAGAATCACTCTGTATAATTTACCTGTTTAAGCATTAATAAAAAATCCTCTTCCAGACTTCCACTCTCTCCCCCCTGCAATTAAGAGATGTCTTTCTCAACTGGGGAGTGGGGAAGGAAACTCTGTCTTTGTGGTACAGCCGCAGGATTTTCTTTGACCTTTTGTTTCTTCCTGAAACATTTCGGGTGTCCGGACGTCCGGAAAGATCAGAAGCCCTTACGATCTGCGTACGTTAATCAATGGAATTAGCAAGGAGCTGGCGATCTGGAGGTAGGGAAAAAAATTTCGACGGCGCGCTAGCTGCTATGTATTATCTATAGTTCTTGAAGAAGCTTTTCCGCCACCGCAGAAATCCACTAATGCATGGTCTATGGCGTTTTCTATCAAAGCCCGGGGTAAATAGCCCACCCGAGTCTCTTACTTCCCACGCAGGCCCAGTCTCGATGAATTCTCTTTATCATCTAGAAAGTGTAGTGAAAGTCTCGTATTATAAATCATACAAAACCACATTTTAAATAAAAAGAAGGAAAGTCTCTCTCAGAGCCCGAACCCGAACCAAAGAAAATATTATGCAGCCCGAGCCCGATTCGGGCCTGGGCTGCATAATATCGTCAAACACTACTAACTATGAAAACTCTTTGTGTATGTTTCCTTTCCAAAATAATGCACAATTTCGCCGCTAGGGGCGCAAATGTTTAATCTGTTTTCCTGAATATCTCTGCTTCTAAATGTGCAATGGAAAAAATTCTTTTAATACCAGATACCATGTACCTTGTGAAACACTTTAGGTTTGTATTTGAGGAGTTTTGTAGTTCACAATTCCGTCGCAAGGTGGTGCTTCTGTACTTCTGTTTGCAGCTGTATCTCCGCTTCTAAAAACCCTATTGAGAAATTCCTTTCTTTATTATATGTTATTCGCTATATTAAAGAGGGGGGGGGCATTATCATCTTTAAATAATACATAGTTTTCCCGCTAGTGGCCGTAAAGGTCAAAATCTTTCCTCGCTATCTCTGTTTCCGGGAGACGTATTTGAAAAGTTCTTTTTCTTGGCAAAGCTTTTGCCACGAAGAAAACTTTTCTCCTGTTTTCTACTTTTCCATTAAGCAAAATTCTTCCGCTGGAAGGCGCAGAGTTATATCATGTTTCCTTCTATATTTCTCCTTTTAACTGTTCGATTTGAAAAACTATTTGTCTCCGTTACCTTGCTTCTGCTATGAGAAACTTTTTGTGCGCCATTTGTTAATTTTCGCAACATACTTTTCAGCCGATGGTGAAAGTAAGGAGCTCTTTCTATTTCTGGATGTTTTATCGATTGTAGAAATCCGTTGAATTTTTTTCTAACCCGTTCCATTGACATTGAATAGCTTTGAAAAATTTTATTTGCGTCGGAAAGGATTCAAAAGACATGCTTATTACAACCAAACATTCGGTGTCATCTTTCTTGTTTTCTTATTTTATGCATTTATTTGAAGAAAATTATTTAAAAGCTAACACTGGTAGAATAACTTCCGCAAATAAGTACTTAGTGGCAAATAAATCGAGAGAAAAGAATTTAGTAGGGTTTCTTTCTAAAATAAATAATATCCTTTTGTTCTCAACCACCCTTGTTGGTGACAATAATTTAAAGAAATATCGTAGTGAAGGGAATTGAAATACCGAAGCGATTTCTTTAGTAATCTAAAGAAATATCGAAGTGAAGCGTCTGTTTCCTGCAGTAAATCGAGTTTTGGCTGCCAAATGCCCGAGAGCTTCACAAGAACTGACAGCGTGGAAACTCTTTTTGATGTTTCCAAACCTGAAAATAAATGCAACACCCTACCATTTTCTTGCAATGGAGTCAGCTGATATCTCCGGTGCGGAAAAATGGTTTTCTGCTACGTCTCACCGTTAGACGCACTCACATGTATGCTGAAGCCTCTTTTTCTCTCTATTTCTATTTTTCTACTTACCCATTTACTAATCTCTCTCTCTCTCTCTCTCTCTCTCTCTCTTTCTCTCTCTATATATACATTGCGTCGCATGCCCATTTAGGTTGGGCGTGCGCTGTTACGGGGAAAAAAACCACGCAAAAATTGTATTATGTAACCCGAGCTGAAAAATTCACACATTGATTTTGAACATACGAAAGCATTTGTTTTTGTTTAGCGGTCGTTTATTAAAAAAATAAATGAATTTTTATTATCCCGTCCTATATGGATAATAATTGAAATTCTGTTTTTAAATCTGTGGGAGAATTAATGGAGCATTGTAAATGCTACATATTGCACAGTGAAATTACCGCCAACTAAATACATGATTGAGTGATTTAAATCTAGTATTTATTATCGTTATAAAATCATAAGAACTTGTTAGCACTTAAAACAATAATAGAATACAGCTATGACTGCTGACTTCAACCTCACGCCACGAAAGCAAGAACAACTCTGCTGATACATTTTGCCGTTACAGCACGTACTTTCAATAGTGCTTGTCACGAGAACAATGCGTTACCTGATATATACACATCTCACTTGACTTGGATTAATAAACATAATAACATATGAACAATTACGTCATTACATGAGATTAAACAGCAAAATAAAGATTGATTTCCTACAAAATTTGTGCTCATAAACACATCGATTCGAACTGCGACGAAAAGACAGAAAAACTGCATTTCGTGGCAGAACGTTAAATTGTATTTATGCCTCCACGCGATTTCAAACGAAAAGTAGGAACAGTTGTGCTTTTTTAGGGAAGTTTATTTAGTGTCTGCGTTGAAACCACAAGGAAATAAAATCGTGACCTGCAGCGCCATCTGGAGAGCTTTGTATCACAGTTGCTTTACGCGCCTCGGGTGTCCGCTGACCAGACAGCACACCTACATATGTGAATATTACTTACTATGTTTTGTTTACTTAACGAAGCAACGATCCTTCTCCATTTTACGAAAGCACTGTATAAGGGAATCAATTGTACCCATCACGCCAAGCCTTTGGGTGAGTTTTGTTATCCAAAAACATAACATAACAGCAACTCGTATCACAACGTTGAATTGCGTTGCTCCATGGGGTTGCAAGTGGAGCTCTATTTAGCTAGCATACTCTGAGAGATCAGCTGTAATGTTTGAAACCACAGTGAAATAAAAACGTGACCTACAGCGCCATCTAGGGAGCGCTTGTACCACAGTTGCTTGAGCATTGTCGGATTTCTTGCCCAGAAACCTCACATCCGGGTATCTTAGCACAAATGTGATATTATGATTACTGAACAAATCTTCTCCTATTAATTAAAACATTGTGTGGGGGAATTAATTTTACCACCAATCGAAGTCTTAGGACAAATTCTGTCGAGTTTTATTAGAAATTAATCCGAAAATATAATATATGTACTATAGGTTTAATAAATTGCGACTACATGTGGGGCCGCACAGTTTGCACACCCTGAATATTTGTCCCTGATATATATACACTGCTGGCTACCCAAAATGCAACACCAAGAAGAAAGCATCCGATTGGCCTGAAATTCACAGCATGCGTCGCCCGCGAGAGGACATGCAAACGATTAGCATTGCAGAGCATATGCAAATCATATGCGCGCGGCACGCCACCGAGAAACACTATAAGAAGGGTGCACAGAAGGCGGGGTGTAAGTAGTGGAAGCGTGTTGTGCTGCCGGACCTGTGCGTGGGAAGTTTCCGGATGCCTCGTCGCAGAATACGGCAGTCATTTCAACACGTTTCGGAGTTCGACAGAGGATGAATAGTGGCTTATCGCGACAGCGGTTTATAGTACCGACACACATCGGCGCCCGTGTGTGACGACATCCAGCCACAGTGAGGCGAGTATGGATTCGGTTGGTGCAGGAGGGACGGACGGACCGACGTGAGCGATTGCGGCAGCCGTGGCACACCACCGAACGAGAGGACAGGCATGTTGTGCGGCGTGCATTGACGGCTCGCACCGCCACATCCCGAACGTTAGCGCAGGAATTGGGGTGTGTTGCGCAACAACCTGTATCAGCACGTACCGTTCGACGTCGTCTGCAGGAGTGGGGACTTGTCGTACGGCGCCCATTGCTCCGATTACCATTAACGTTACACCACCGGTGAGTGCGGCTGCAGTGGACCGTTGAACGCCCCACCTGGACTACGGAATGGCACGATATTATCTTCTCCGACGAATCCCGCTTCTGCCTGCAACACCACGATGGTCGGATCCGCATGTGGCGGCACCGTGGCGAGAGACTGTATGATGCCTGCATTATGCATCGCCATACCGATCCGTCGCCTGGCGTTATAGTTTGGGGCGCAATTGGGTATGACACCCGCACCCCTCTGGTACGCATCGCCGGTACACTCAACAGCCACAGCTACATCTCCGACGTTTTGGAGTATGTAGTCCCCCCTTACCTGCGGGACCTGCCAGCGGCCACGTTTCAACAGGACAATGCACGTCCACACGTGGCATGGCATCGTGCAACAATTCTTCATGACCCACCAGGTGTCACTGCTGCCGTGGCGCGCCTGTTCTCCCGATATGTCGCCTATCGAACACGTCTGGTCGCTGATCGGCAACCGATTGGCCCGACAAGCTTCACCCGCGGCTACGCCTGATGAACTGTGGCAACGTGTGGAAGCTTCCTGGACCGACCTGCCCCAAGCCCATATCCAAAGCTTCTTTCGTTCGATGCCGCGGCGTGTAGCGGCCGTTATTGCCAGCCATGGGGGCCACACGAACTATTGATGTCTGCGTGTTCCGCAAGTCGCACGGGCCTGTGAGCTCAATCGTTTCATCTTTGTATCTGTTGTTATGTGTCCAGTAAATCTGGCTTTGCTATCTCGTGTCCTTCTTGGTGTTGCATTTTGGGTGTACAGCAGTGTATATACACTGGCGGAAAGTGAAAAAAGAAAACAAGAAGGAATTGGCAGACGATCATGAAATTTACATATGTTAGTGGGGTCGGGATTACGTAGGTGTGATGCTAATTTCGGGACAAACCGGTAAGCGCTTACGTCACAGCACGGCATAATATGCAAATTATCGTCGGTGGTATTTAAGGAGTATGGCGAAATGAATGTAATCAGTCGTCGGCGTACGGACACGTGCGAAGACCCTGAAGAAGCTGCAGTGCCTGGACATTTAAGACGTGTACGATTTCAGCAGTTATCGGACTTTGAGCGAGGTCGTCTAGCCGGACTTCGCGAGGCCGGGTGGTCGTATCGTCGTATTGTGAAGCGAATTAGACGGGAAGTATCGGTGGTGGTACGATGGTGGCGTAGATGGTCCGAGGAACATTCCCACTCGAGAAGACGTGGAAACGGGAATTACAGACGGACTGATGAGCGGACCGATCGACGCATAAGAAGAACGGCGTTGTCAAGCAGAACATCCACTGCGACGCAAATCCGAGCTGCCGTTGCACCTGAGGTGACTGTGCGAACAATCCGCAACCGTCTACTGGATGCAGGACTACGTGCACGTGTGCCTCTGGCATTTGTACCTCTGACTCCAGCCCACCGTCAGGAACGGCTGCAGTGGTGTCGCCAACGTCTGCACTGGAGAATGCAATGGCGATCTGTAGTGTTCAGCGGTGAAAGCAGATTCTGCTTGGGAGCCTCCGATGGCCGTTTGCGTGTTCGCAGACGCACAGGGGAGCGTCTCCACCCTTCTTGCATCCGCCAGCCATACACAGAGCCTACAGCTGGTCTCCTGGTGTGGGGAGCGATCAGCTATCACTCCCGTACACAACTAGTGTTTGTGCCGGGTATGTTAAACAGCACCTCCTGCATCAACAACATCATTCAGCCTGTTGTTGTGCCGTTTTTAAGGTCGGTCCATCGTGGTGTTTTCCAGCAAGATAACGCACGCCCACACACGGCAAGTGCAACGCAACATGCACTTCAGGGTGTGAGACAACTTCCATGGCCTGCACGTTCACCGGATTTGTCCGCCATTGAGCATGTATGGGATTTTATGGGACAACGACTTATCCGGTCTCCATGGCCAGCCACGACCATCCGCGATTTACGCATCCAGGTTGAGGATGCTTGGAACTCAATACCCCAAACTTACATCCAAAATCTGTACGACAGACTCCATGCCAGAATTGCACAGTGTGACGCAGTTTATGGCGGTTCAACCTCGTACTAACCATGTTACATGGAAATGTTATTTTTCAGTTTACCAGCAAATACAGCTGTATTTTGCCATAATGTGTTATTCACGTTATCCTCTGTATTCCGTTATTATGCTGTACAAATTTCGTTGGTATCAGACGTCTCCTTCTTGGTGTTCTTTTTTCACTTTCCGCCAGTGTATATATACACTGGCGGAAAGTGAAAAAAGAACACCAAGAAGGAATTGGCGGACGATCATGAAATTTACATATGTTAATGGGGTCGAGTTTACGTAGGATTGATGATAATTTCGGGACCAACCGGTAAGCGCTTACGCCACAGCACGACATAATGTGCAAATTATCGTCGGTGGTATTTAAGGAGTACGGCGAAGTGAATGTAATCAGTCGTCGGCGTACGGACACGTGCGAAGTCCCCGAAGAAGCTGCAATGAGTGTACATGGAAGACGTGTACGATTTCAGCAGTTATCGGACTTTGAGCGAGGTCGTCTAGTCGGACTCCGCGAGGCCGGGTGGTCGTATCGTCGTATTGCGGAGCGAATTGGACGGGAAGTATCGGTGGTGTACGATGGTGGCGTAAATGGTCCGAGGAACATTCCCACACAAGAAGACGTGGAACCGGGAGTCACAGACGGACTAATGAGCGCACCGATCGACGCATAAGAAGAGCGGCGTTGTCAAGCAGAACATCCACTGCGACGCAAATCCGAGCTGCCTTGCACCTGAGGTGACTGTGCGAACAATCCGCAACCGTCTACCGGATGCAGGACTACGTGCACGTGTGCCTCTGGTATTTGTACCTCTGATTCCAGCCCACCGTCAGGAACGGCTGCAGTGGTGTCGCCAACGTCTGCATTGGAGAATGCAATGGCGATCTGTCGTGTTCAGCGATGAAAGCAGATTCTGCTTGGGAGCCTCCGATGGCCGTATGCGTGTTCGCAGACGCACAGGGGAGCGTTTCCCCCTTCTTGTATCCGCCAGCGACACACAGGGCCTACACCTGGTCTCCTGGTGTGGGGAGCGATCAACTATCTCTCCCGTACACAACTAGTGTTTGTGCCGGGTACGTTAAACAGCACCTCCTGCATCAGCAACATCATTCAGCCCGTTGTTGGGCCATTTGAAAGGTCGGTCCATCGTGGTGTTTTCCAGCAAGATAACGCACGCCCACACACGGCACGTGCAACGCAACATGCACTTCAGGGTGTGAGACAACTTTCATGGCCTGCACGTTCACCGCATTTGTCCCCCATTGAGCACGTATGGGATTTTATGGGACAACGACTTATCCGGTCTCCATGGCCAGCCACGACCATCCGCGATTTACGCGTCCAGGTTGAGGATGCTTGGAACGCAATACCCCAAACTTACATCCAACATCTGTACGACAGATTCCATGCCACAACTGCACAGTGTGACGCAGTTCATGGCGGTTCAACCTCGTACTAACCATGTTACATGGAAATGCTATTTTTCAGTTTACCAGCAAATACAGCTGCATTTTGCCATAATGTTTTGATCACGTTATCCTCTGTATTCCGTTATTATGCTGTATGAATTTCGTTGGTATCAAACGTCTCCTTCTTGGTGTTCTTTTTTCACTTTCCGCCAGTGTATATATATATATATATTGGGGGGACCGGAAAGTAATGTCGTTTTATAGGTGGTTAAGTTTGGGCGACAGTTGTGAGGTGTTCATGTACGTTGAACGTAAAGTAAGTGTATGTACAAGTGAATGAACTATTCGCCTTTAACTTATGTAGGTGTTTTTTTCTTCCAGATTTGCTGAACAAAATGAGTGACATAAAACCCGAGGAGATCCATATTCGTCATTGAATGCTGTATGAATTTCACAAGGGGAACAATGTAACGTGGCCATCAGTCACATTTGCGCTGTTTATCCGCATGCGTTAAATGCCCGCAAGTGCCAGTGTTGGTCCGTCCAATTCCGGTCAGGCAGTTTTGACCTCTTTGACACCCCTCGTGCAGGAAGACCCATGGAGCTGGACAATGACCTGCTGCGTTCAGCCGTTGAGTCAGATCCCCGTCAAACCATTGACGAATTATCCCAACATCTTAATGCCTCATGGTCTACTGTTCAAGAGCACCTGAAACAGACATGGAAGGTCTATAGACAAGGAGTTTGGGACGCATACCATCTCTCACCTGACAACAAAGCCTAGTGTTCCACCGTCTGCCACTGTTTGCTAAGGAGCTTGGGACGCATAGACAAGGAGTTTGGGACGCGTACCATCTTTCACCTGACAACAAAGCCTAGTGTTCCACCGTCTGCCACTGTTTGCTAAGGAGCTTGGGACGCATAGACAAGGAGTTTGGGACGCATACCATCTCTCACCTGACAACAAAGCCTAGTGTTCCACCGTCTGCCACTGTTTGCTAAGGAGCTTGGGACGCATAGACAAGGAGTTTGGGACGCGTACCATCTTTCACCTGACAACAAAGCCTAGTGTTCCACCGTCTGCCACTGTTTGCTAAGGAGTTTGGGACGCATAGACAAGGAGTTTGGGACGCATACCATCTCTCACCTGACAACAAAGCCTAGTGTTCCACCGTCTGCCACTGTTTGCTAAGGAGTTTGGGACGCATAGACAAGGAGTTTGGGACGCATATCATCTTTCACCTGACAACAAAGCCTAGTGTTCCACCGTCTGCAACTCTTTGCTCAGCCGACAGGGAAAGCAACCATTTCTTCATAGAATTGTCACTGGAGATGAAAAGTGGGTTCCTTACCTGAACAACAAATGTAAAAACCTGTGGCTTTCTCCAGGTCAGACACCAATTCCTACGCCAAAACCAGGCCTACACCCTAAAAAGGTTTTGTTCTGTGTTTGGTGGACTACAGCTGGCATAGCTCACCTTGAGTTCTCGGAACCAGGATAGACCGTAACGGCAGACCTCTATTGTCAACATCTGGACCGTTTGAAGCAAGCTGTTAGTGTAAAACATCCAGAACTGGTCAACAGAAAAGGTGTCATCCTCCAGCATGTCAATGCAAGACCTTACACGGCGAGACGGCCCCAGGAGACGATTAGAGATTTTGGCTGGAAAGTTCTGCCTAATTCCCCTTATTCCCCTGACACTGCACCATCTAATTTCCATTTGTTCAGATCTCTCCAGCACTTTCTTAATGAGAAAATATTCCACAATATTGCTGATGTCAAAACGGGGTTCTCGGACTTCTTTGCATCACAGCCAACGTCTTTTTATAAAGTCGGCATTGAAAGTTTGGTTTCACGATGGGTAAGTGTGATCGATAATGATGGCGATTATATAATTGATTAAGAAATAAACTTATTCTGTCACAGTGTTTCTCTTCTTTTCCAAAAATCACTTTACTTTTCAGTCCCCCCAATATACACTGATGTTCAAAATTAAGAGAATTTGCACATTTTGTCGATTTTCTGAAAAACTGATGGATACATTTTAATGAAATTTGGTATGGATACACAGTTATATAAGAGAAAAAATTATACCATACAACAGTCATAGTACGTACTCATGATCGTCAGTAAGGCTCATCAGCGCAGGAATGTCCAAAATCCACTTTGCAAGATCGAACATAAAATGACTCTAATATGGGGTACGGTCCCCTCTCAGTCATACAGCTCTCACAGCACGACGTCATACTGGAAAAGAGGCAGTTGATGAGTCCCTGTGGCAGTCAGTCTCACTCCTGCAGCAACGCAGTTTTCAGCTCCTGGGTTCTCGGAGGGGGATGGCGAGCTGCAATTGCCCTCCCAAGAGCGTCCCAGACATGTTCGATAGGGTTTAAGTCTGGCGATCTGACTGGCCAATCCATCCGGCGAATATCCTCACTTTGAAGATAATCGTCGACCAGGTGAGCCCTATGTGGACGAGCATTGTCGTCCATAAAAAGGAACCGAGGGCCAACCGCGCCCTTGAAAAGTCGAACAGAGGGCTGTAAGCTCTCATCCCTGTATCTTTCAGCAGTCAGAGAGCCTCTGTCAAACACACGGAGAGGTGTGCGGCCGTCCAATATGATGCCTGCCCAGACCATGACACCTCCGCTGCCATAGCAACCCCTTTCTCGAATGTTGGAGGAAAGGTATCGGGTCCCAGGTTCTCTCCAGATGATGGCACGTCGAGAATCAGTGTCCAGACTGAATCGCGACTCGTCTGTGAAGAGAACGTTACCCCACCGAAGTCTGGTCCAAGGCTGATGTTGACTGCACCATGCTAAACGCGCTCTCTTGTCTGCTGAAGTGAGCGGGACGCAAACACCGGGTCTTCTGGCAAAAAGCCCTCTCTCATGAAGCCTTCGGGAAACAGTAACCCTTGAAACTCGGGTTCCAGTCGTGGCATGCAGCTCACGAGATAGCTATGCAACTATAGAAGTCTTGTGGCGCCTCGCTGAAAGTGCCAAATGACGATCTTCATTAGCCGTCGTGGCTCTTAGACGACCTTACCCAGGCCTTCTCGATATGGATCCGGTGTCCTTAAACTGTTTCCACAAATTGCAGACGACACTGGGCGTTACATTGAGCTATGTAGCAAACTGCACTTGCGATTTCCCTGCCTTCAATCTACCGACGATTCTCCTCCTCATTCCGTCATCAGTACGCTCGTGGCAACTCATTTTACCTGATTGCTTATGAAATCGAACCAACTCTTGCAAGAAATACAACGAATGTCGCCGAGGAGTACGAGCGAACTAATCGCGGAAAAAGTCACATGTGCTTTTCATGCCCTCCGCTGTCACAGCTCCGCCCACACGCATGTGTACGCTTACGTATTCGACACTGCAAATTTGCATTCTTATTAGGCGGCATAATTTGTATCTTTGGTTCCGTACTTTTTGTGAAAATCGACAAAATGTGCAAATTCTTTTAATTTTGAACACCAGTGTATATATATATATATATATATTCTTCCAATCTTGGTGAAGATCATTCACCCAATTTTTGTAAAGCTGTCAATTGTGCATATTTGATTACTTGTGAAACCTGCCAATGTGGTTATGTTGGTCAGAGCAGTAATCCATTGCACATTCGTATTAACGGTCATAGGTCTGACATAAGAACCTTCAAAAGGAAATCTGATCGTGAGATTCAACATTTTAAGTCACACGATTTCAGTAACGTTTCCATTAGAATTTTGTTCGTTGAGTCCGTGCTGGAAAACAGGTTAGTACTTGAGAACCTGTGCATGCTGCAATTCGAAACTATCTTTCCGTATGGGCTTAACGAACTATTCAATGGTAAGCAGCTGAATCAAGATACTTGTGTCTATCTCAAATTTAAATTTAAACCTCTTGCCGTTTCTCAAAGAAAAACAAGGGGTAGTAGAGGTAGTAGAAGGAACTCATTGGTTCGGGTGAGCTTCGGTGATTTGGTTCAAGAGCTTGAATGCTATGAGGGCTATTTCGTTAAGCGTTGTCGTTCTAAAAGCTTTACCCTGAGTAACAAAAAAATCAGGGTTTTTGACCAACTGCGTCGAAATTATGCCTTCGGCTCTGAACACATTGGAATTTTGATCGGTGACCTTCTTGCGTATCGACTTTCCACTTTCCGTTGCAAATTCACAGGGGCTCACCTTATCAGGAAGTACTGCGTTATTGATTACTGTCATGAGGCCATTGATTTTATTGGTTTAAAATCAATTTTGCTTAAACGTTTGGATCTTTTCCCTCTCGGAAATGAGGTGAAATTGGTGACCTGTTTTCGATATAAAAAACCGCTTGGTCGCCGTATTTTTAAGTATAGGCAAACTGTTGCTGATTTAAAGTCTTTAAGCGGCAATGAGGATGACAGCTGTTACTGTCATCTTGACACATTCAGTAAATTTGTCAACCTTTACCACGGTCATATCGTTACTGGTGACCTGGACATCGTGCTTTTTCGAGAAATCATCATCATCATCATTGTCAACCATTATCAATCCACTGCTGGACGAAGGTCTCCCCAAGTTTCCTCCACAACGGTCTGTCTTGTGCCAGTCTCCTCCATGTCACTCCCGCATATTTACGAATTTCATCCACCCATCTCCCATGTGGTCTTTTTCTGGGTCTTTTCCTGTCCCTTGGAATCCAATCTAAAATTTCGGCTGTCCATCTATGGTCTGTCCTTCTGGCAGTATGTCCAGCCCATTGCCATTTCAGGGATTTAACTCTGATCATGATGTCTTCCACTCTCGTCATTTTTCGGATCCACGAGTTCTCTCTTCTTATCTCTCCTGGTTATACCAAGCATGCACCTCTCCATGCTTCTTTGAGTTGTCTGCAGCCTTTGTATGTCTCTTTTAGTTAAGGTCCACGTCTCTGCACCATACGTAAGCACTGGAAGGATGCATTGATCAAACACTTTTCTTTTTAAGACATAATGGCATATTGCTCTTGAAAATTATGCTGTTTCTTCCAAAAGCTCTCCAGGCAAGTTTTGTACGCCGATTAATTTCTTCATCAATGTGACCCTCACTTGATATCTGCTGTCCAAGATAAACATATGTATCTGTTATCTCCAGTTTTTCTCCATCAATCGATAAATCTTCATTTCTTGTAAAAGCATTGAACATCACTTTTGTCTTCTGAAAGTTCATTTTTAATCCCACTTCTTTACTCTTGTCAGCAAGTTCCTGGATCATACTCTGCAGCTCTGATGGGGTAGTTGCAAAAATGACTACGTCATCAGCAAAACGAAGGTGGGTTAGATAATCTCCATTAATCTTTATCCCTTTGTTTTCCCAGTTCAGTGATTGAAAGACATTTTCCAATGTGGCATTAAAGAGCTTCGGAGATATGGTGTCACCTTGTCTCACTCCCTTTCCAATTTTTATGTGTGTTGTATTTTCAAACAGCCGAATCTTTGCACTTGCATTTTCATAGATGTTATTAATAATATTAATGTATGCATCTTCAATACCGCAGGATTTCAGAGCCGTGGTAACTGCTGATGGTTTCACCGAATCAAAGGCTTTTTCATAATCGATAAAAGCCATGCACAATGGAAGTTCATATTCCCTCGCTCTTTCAATTAGTTCTCTCAGTACGTGGATATGATCTATTGTGCTGTAGCCACTCCTGAATCCAGCTTGTTCTCTCGGTTGAGCCATGTCCAGTGTTACCTTCAAGCGGTGTGAAAGAACTTTAGTGAAGATTTTATAAACCACTGATAGGAGGCTGATAGGTCTGTAGTTCCTGAGATCCTCAATGTCACCTTTTTTATGTAGCAGGATCATTGTAGCGTTGTTCCAATCCTCAGGAATCTTCCCTTCATTAAGGCATCGAGTGAAAATTTGGGCGAGTACTGTTTCAATTTCTCCACTTGCTTCTTGTATGATGTCTATAGTAATTCCATCTTCTCCTGGAGCTTTCCCCCGCTTCATGTTCTTGATTGCATGAGCAACTTCTGCTGGGAGGACTGGAAGAACTCTGGTACCTTTCATGATGTCTGGAGTACATGTATCATCCCTTTCATATAATTTGGAGTAGAAATCTTTCACTCTTGTCAAAATTTCGCCTCTATTTCTTGTTATAGAACCATCTTCTTTTCTCAGAGCCATAATCTGTTTTCTTCCCTTACTGAGATGTCCCTTTGCTATCTTAAGGCTTTGGTTGTTTTCAATTGCTTTCCTCACTAGCTCACAGTTGAATTTCCTTACGTCTTCAGTGATACTTTTTCGTGTTGTCTTGCATAGCTCTATATATTCCACTTTGGAAGTCACATCTTCTTTAGTTGTCCTCATCTCTCTTCTTTTTTGCATCAACATTTTGGTTTTTCCTGATAATTTGTTCACATGCAACTTGTTCTTAGACCCAGCTAATTTTGTTGCTGTTTCCATTAGAGCTTTGGTTACTTTTCTGTTAACTTCCGAAATATCCACTTCTTCCGATGTTAGGCCTTCTAAAGCAGAGAATCTGTTCTTCAGTTCCAACTTGAAAGTATTATGGTGTTTTTTAAGGTTGGTTATGTCAATACATTTTGTTTGTCTTATGAGCTTGCCACGTTCCAGTTTAGTGTTGAGGTGCATCTTACATCTCACCAATCTATGGTCACTACCTGTGTTGAACTTGTTCAGCACACTGCAGTCTTCGATGACGAATTTTTTGTTACACATAATAAAATCAATTTCACTTGTCGTCCCAATTGGATGTCTCCATGTCCATTTCCTGTGTGGCTTTTTCTTGAAAAAGGAGTTCAAGATGAAAAATCCTTCTGCCTCTGCAAACTCAACGAGAGTATTTCCACGCTGGTTTCTGTTGCCGTGACCGAATTTACCTACTGAAGTTTCATTCTGTTGCCGTTGCCCTATTTTTGCATTGAAATCTCCCATAATTATCTTCAAGTGCTGCTTACCTTTATTATTTAGATGACGAATTTCCTCATAAAATTCTTCAATTTCTTCTTCAGGATGACTTGTGGTGGGTGCATAAGTTTGAATAATCTGAGCCTGGTATCTTCTCGATAGTTGGATAACGAGTCGTGCAGCTCTGTCAGAGGAACTTTCAACTTCTACCACTTTATCCTTCAGTTTCTTGTTTATTATAAATCCAACACCACTAGTTCTGCCAGTATCTGTCCCACGATAATAGAAGAGATGTCCACTTTTCAGTTCAATGAGATCTTCTCCTTTTCTCCTTACCTCACTTAGCCCGACAATGTCCCACTTGATCCTTTGTAGTTCCTCTTCCAATTCAAGAAGCCTTGAATCAGAAGATAGGGAGCGTCCGTTATAGGTAGCCAAGGTCAGCATCAAATGGCAGCCTAGTCCGGTCCTCCGGGGATTCTTAGCACCCTCTGCCTTCATGTCGCACTGGCCGCTGCCTTGGCCAGGTACATTCCAGCTGCCGGAGACTGAGGGCCAAGATTTAAGTTGTAGAGTCATTTTTGGAGGTGTTTGGCCATAACTCACCACGCTGGCCAAGCGGGTTGGTGAGTGTGGGATAGCATTTCCTCTGATCCCGATGGTATAGTTATACCGCTATTTGCGGTCGTCAGAGCCCCTTTAGTGGGAACAGGATGCACCACGAGAAGGCGGGGTTGACATTTGTCAAGGAGAGGCTGTGATGTTACGCATCACCTGACCTTACATCCCAGAGAAATACGCACACTTATGTCTCTGGGCACTAAATACAGGTTGACACCTCGATTCAAAACAAAGAAATGTGTCTCTATTCTACGCAGTAATTTTTTACAATGCGCACTAAAGCTTTCTTATGAGTTTGGCTTGCCCCTCGAAGCCTTTAACGACTGGCTGGATTCCGTGTTATGTGACATTCGTCATGAGCTCGACAAGTTCAAGAGCTCTGGGGTTTGTGCCCGTCAGCCACATAATCTTGTTCTGATTAATTCACAAATTTATGAACTTCAAAATTTATTCATTATTTCTCCAGTGGATAAAGCTGATAATAACTTTGCCTTCTTTTGTAAACAGTTCTATCAGGATCTCCTAATACAGGAGATGAACACCACGGATACTTACACTCCGGTTTCTCAAAACCATAAAGACATTGTTAAAAAAATAATCGCTCTGCATAAAAGGATTAAGCTTAATGTGTCCAACTTAAACTTTCCTTTAATTTATGCTATCCCAAAGTTTCATAAGGAACCTGTTTCCTTCCGTTTCATTACTAGTGGACGCAACTGTTATAATAGAAAAGCGGGTGGGTTGCTTCAGAGATACTTGTCCGTGGCGCTTCGCAAGCTGGGTTCGACCTGGATTATTGGGAGCAATAACAGAGTCTTGGAGGCACTTGGCTCGGTGACTGTCACATCTATGGATACTTACGATTTTAAAAACCTCTTCACTTCAATTTCATTGAAGGGTTTGTGGCAGGTAGCCTTAAGCATACATACGAAGTTCGAGCCCGGGTCTACAGAACACTATTGGCACTTCCTACTGGATTTCTGTATCAATAACAATTTCGTTACCGTGGGCGATGAACTATACCTCCAAACTCGTGGTATCCCGATGGGCAGTCGCTTTTCTAGCAGTTTGGCTAATCTTTATCTACATTTCTTTGAGGATAGATTTGTTGCCAATCATCCTTTACCTGGAGTTGCTCTAAGATATGTTGAGGAAATCATTGTCATTAACATTCCGGACTTTTTGCGTTGCGCCGCTGACTTGTATCCTGACGACCTTATCCTAGAAAAAACTAACAGATCGTCTACTTGTGTTTGTTACCTCGATTTAGAGGTACAGGTGGACGAGGGGGGAAGAGGTGTAGTGAACTTATTTAATAAAAGAAATTCTTTTCAGTTTGATATCATTCACTACACTCACTGGTCCTCCAATATTTCTAAAGTTATACATCGCAATCTACTCATCTCTCAGTTTCATAGAATAGCTAAAATTTGCTCTACACAGTTCTTGCTTGTAAAAAATCTGATAGCTCTTCTTTCTAAACTGCAATCTAACAATTTTCCTAAAAATTTCTTAAGACACCATTTTAAACATTTAATTTTGAACTTTAATTCGGTTTCCAAGAGTATCAAATTGCACATTGACATGCTTTATTAACCTAGGACCTAACAAGTTTAAGTATATAGGCAACATAAAGTGCTATTTGGTGGGTCCGTAATAGCTGAAGATCTTATCTACATACACAGTTTTGCATCTTGTCAATTCTCACATTTTTTGGCTTACCAGGTAGTTGATTAACCGTGACCACCTTTTATATCAGTGTATATATTTGGGTTCTTGTGGGTGTTCTATTCAGTTTCGTTTGTTGTTTTGTCATGGTGGTTTTGTTCTGCCGGTAAGCTTTTAATTAATTTTTTTTAGCTGTAAAAATTTGATCCCTGGAATTCTTGTGCTTGTTTTGGAATTTGGTTTGGTGGCCTAGGGAGCATGACCAACCGACAATTTTGGCTCGCCTTGTCGTGTATTGGTACTAGAAAGGCCACTACCAAAGGTTGATGCTCTCCTGATGACGGCAACCTGTTTTTTTGTTTTCACTTGTTTTGAAATTCCTTTTTTTTGTTTTTTTTTGTTCTGTAATGTTTTCATTCTATATATGAGGTTTAGCTGTCTTCGGTGCTTCTCATGGTATTAGCCTTTTTGCCTAATTCCTTTTGAGTTATAATATTTTTTTTTTGTTTTATTTGTATACTATATATATACACTGCTGGACAATTGCTAAGGACGGATCATAAACGGCTATATAGCGCATAAAAAAGTAAGTGTGGTTGGATGCCAAGTGAAATAAAATAATGTCAGAATGCCAGGACATTACAAGAAAGACAATTTATTGTGCTCTGAAATCCAGAAGGCTTTGGAACGTGTTCAAGGGACAAACAGGCCATTCTGTTCAGAATACGTAAACGTGAAAAAAATGCAATTACCGTCCGCAGGCGTTGCGGCGTAAGATGTCAATACGGGATATGGTCACCATGGAGGGCGATGCAAGATTCCACACGTCGTGTCATGCTTTGCACAACATTATCAAGCAGCTGTTGGGGTAATTTATCCTATTCCTCTGTCAGTGCACGGATGAGGGTGTCCTTGTTAATTGGAGGGCATTGGCGACCAGCAAGACTCCTCCCCAAAGCATCCCACACATTTTCAATGGGATTCAGATCTTGAGAACATGCTGGCCATACGAGGCGTTGGATATCCTCGCTCTCAAGACACCCCTGGACAGCGACTGTTCGATGACATGTTGCGTTGTCGTCCATGAAAATGAATCTATCACCGACAGCACCACGGAACATGTGAACATGAGGTAGCAGAACATCATTAATGTATCGTTGGCCAGTCATAGTCCCAGTTGGAAGCACATAGAGGGACGTACGGCCATTGATCATGATGCCAGCCCATACCATGACACTGCATGTCGGATATCGGCCCCTTTCCTGTATGTTTGCTGGACAATATGCAGTACCACTATCACGCCAGATCAGTTGTCGTCGACAATCAGACGATAGACTGTATCTACTCTCATCTGAGAAGAGGACAGCAGACCAGTCGTTATCAGTCCAATTGCGATGTTGGTGGCACCATTAAAAACGGGCGGTACGGTGACGTCTGGACAATGGGATGCACACAACAGGACGGCGGGCGTATAGTCCTCCTTCATGCAAACGTCTGGCGACAGTTTTTCGGGAGATCCGCTTGCCAGTAGCAGCCATAAACTGATTTGCTACCTCACTAGCTGCGCTGCGCCGGTGTCTTTTTGTTGATATCACTATGTACCGATCTTCTGCAGGTGTCGTACTGCGAACACGACCTCCCCGTGACGTTTGCTACACTCTCCATTTGTTTGAAATGATTTCCAAAGCCTTGAAACAACACTGTGGCTGACGTCGAACTCCCTGGCAACATCTGTTATTTTTCGCCCTTCTTCAATCTTGCCAATAATACGGCCACGCGTAAAATCATCTAGGTGATGTCGGGAAGACATACTGAAAATTACAAGTTCGTCAATTGATTCTTTCCCTTTCAACTTTGCGTTTGAACAACAACGGTCAATACGCGCCAAATCCTTTATATCTCTTATCAGCTCTATGACGTCACGAACAAGTTCGGCAATCCAAAATTTGCATAAGCACAACACGTCTTACTGTATCCCGCACTTATGCTAATTTCCACATTTTCCTGCCTTCCATTTTATGGTTGCTATCGTTGCTATTGTCATCCGTCCTTAGCAATTGTCCGGCAGTGTATATAGCATAGGAAAGTTAAATTTTCACTCATGTAATATAATATAAACCACAACAAAACTGCGCAATGCTGCAAGTATTAGATGTAGTTAGTGTAAGTAAAATAATATTAACATACAAGCAATATACCCTCATAAACAAACAAATAGGGCCAAAAACCTTCAGATAAAAAAAAAACTAAAGGGAATAACAAAATGGCGAAACAATGTTAAGAATATATATATAAAAACGTTTACTCAGACCCCCTGGATCACTCTTCAGGGAAAGACATCCAGAGGCCCTGAGCACACAAGTTCAGTTCAGGTTTCATGAGAATGCAAAAATCTCAAAAAAGAAATAATGGATATCCAATTTGAAATTTTGTGTTGTAAATTTTGATGTATTCTGTCTTCCCCACCTGAATTATAGAAAATGCAAAGGAGTCACTAGGATTAAAAATGAACTAAAAATGAACTATAAAACACCTTACCAAAACAATAATGTTACATATACTGTTGTATAAACGAAAGAGGAACATCAAAACGAAAACTCAGTTAAAATTCTCTCTACAAGATTAAAAGATGGTAACAGTAACATAAATCCTTCCACCAAACCTTTCATGGCATAAACAAAGTCATTCTTAGAGAGTCGCGGTTAAGACGTAAATCCAAGTTGGAAAATTAAACTGAAATAATCCAATTTCTATAATGTCGAATACATGTTTTTTATAATGTCGAATAAATGTTTTTAGTGGATGTAAAATATATATATATATATATATATATGGGATGTAAGGTCAGGTGATGCGTAACATCACAGCCTCTCCTTGACAAATGTCAACCCCGCCTTCTCGGGGTGCATCCTGTTCCCACTAAAGGGGCTCTGACGACCGCCAATAGCGGTATAACTATACCATCGGGATTAGAGGAAATTCTATCCCACACTCACCAACCCGCTTGGCCAGCGTGGTGAGTTATGGCCAAACCCCTCCAAAATGACTCCACAACTTAAATCTTGGCCCTCAGTCTCCGGCAGCTGGAATGTACCTGGCCAAGGCAGCGGCCAGTGCGACATGAACGCAGAGGGTGCTAAGAATCCCCGGAGGACCGGACTAGGCTGCCATCTGATGCTGACCTTGGCAACGTACAATGGACGCTCCCTATCTTCTGATTCAAGGCTTCTTGAATTGGAAGAGGAACTACAAAGGATCAAGTGGGACATCGTCGGGCTAAGTGAGGTAAGGAGAAAAGGAGAAGATCTCATTGAACTGAAAAGTGGACATCTCTTCTACTATCGTGGAACTGATACTGGCAGAACTAGTGGTGTTGGTTTTATAATAAACAAGAAACTGAAGGATAAAGTTGTAGAAGTTGAAAGTTCCTCTGACAGAGCTGCACGACTCGTTATCCAACTCTCGGGAAGATACTAGGCTCAGATTATTCAAACTTATGCACCCACCACAAGTCATCCTGAAGAAGAAATTGAAGAATTTTATGAGGAAATTTTTCATCTAAATAATAAAGGTAAGCAGCACTTGAAGATAATTATGGGAGATTTCAATGCAAAAATAGGGCAACGGCAACAGAACGAAACTTCAGTAGGTAAATTCGGTCACGGCAACAGAAACCAGCGTGGAAATACTCTCATTGAGTTTGCAGAGGCAGAAGGGTTTTTCATCTTGAACTCCTTTTTCAAGAAAAAGCCACACAGGAAATGGACATGGAGACATCCAAATGGGACGACAAGTGAAATTGATTTTATTATGTGTAACAAAAAATTCGTCATAGAAGACTGCAGTGTGCTAAACAAGTTCAACACAGGTAGTGACCATAGATTGGTGAGATGTAAGATGCACCTCAACACTAAACTTGAACGTGGCAAGCTCATAAGACAAACAAAATCTATTGACATAACCAACCTTAAAAAACACCATAATACCTTCAAGTTGGAACTGAAGAACAGATTCTCTGCTTTAGAAGGCCTAACATCGGAAGAAGTGGACATCTCTGAAGTTAACAGAAAAGTAACCAAAGCTCTTATGGAAACAGCAACAAAATTAGCTGGGTCTAAGAACAAGTTGCATGTAAATAAATTATCAGGAAAAACGAAAATGTTGATGCAAAAAAGAAGAGAGATGAGGACAACTAAAGAAGATGTGACTTCCAAAGTGGAATATATAAAGCTATGCAAGACAGTACGAAAAAGTATCACTGAAGACGTAAGAAAATTCAACTGTGAACTAGTGAGGAAAGCAATTGAAAACAACCAAAGCCTAAAGATAGCAAAGGGACATCTCAGTAAGGGAAGAAAACAGATTATGGCACTGAGAAAAGAAGATGGTTCTGTAACAAGAAATAGAGGCGAAATTTTGACAAGAGTGAAAGATTTCTACTCCAAATTATATGAAAGGGATGATACATGCACTCCAGACATCATGAAAGATACCAGTACCAGAGTTCCTCCAGTCCTTCCAGCAGAAGTTGCACATGCAATCAAGAACATGAAGCGGGGAAAAGCTCCAGGAGAAGATGGAATTACTGTAGACATCATACAAGAAGCAAGTGGAGAAATCGAAACAGTACTCGCCCAAATTTTCACTCGATGCCTTAATGAAGGAAAGATTCCTGAGGATTGGAACACCGCTACAATGATATTGCTACATAAAAAAGGTGACATTGAGGATCTCGGAAACTACAGACCTATCAGTCTCCTATCAGTAGTTTATAAAATCTTCACTAAAGTTCTTTCACACCGCTTGAAGGTAACACTGGACATGGCTCAACCGAGAGAACAAGCTGGATTCAGGAGTGGCTACAGCACAATAGATCATATCCATGTGCTGAGAGAACTAATTGAAAGAGCGAGGGAATATGAACTTCCATTGTGCATGGCTTTTATCGATTATGAAAAAGCCTTTGATTCGGTGAAACCATCAGCAGTTACAATGGCTCTGAAAACCTGCGGTATTGAAGATGCATACATTAATATTATTAATAACATCTATGAAAATGCAAGTGCAAAGATTAGGCTGTTTGAAAATACAACACACATAAAAATTGGAAAGGGAGTGAGACAAGGTGACACCATATCTCCGAAGCTCTTTAATGCCACATTGGAGGGTGTTTTTCAGTCACTGAGCTGGGAAAACAAAGGGATAAAGATTAATGGGATATTATCTAACCCACCTTCGTTTTGCTGATGACGTAGTCATTTTTGCAACTAGCCCATCAGAGCTGCAGAGTATGATCCAGGAACTTGCTGACAAGAGTAAAGAAGTGGGATTAAAAATGAACTTTCAGAAGACAAAAGTGATGTTCAATGCTTTTACAAGAAATGAAGATTTATCGATTGATGGAGAAAAGCTGGAGATAACAGACACATACGTTTATCTTGGACAGCAGATATCAAGTGAGGGTCACATTGATGAAGAAATTAATCGGCGTACAAAACTTGCCTGGAGAGCTTTTGGAAGAAGCAACATAATTTTCAAGAGCAATATGCCATTATGTCTTAAAAGAAAAGTGTTTGATCAATGCATCCTTCCAGTGCTTACGTATGGTGCAGAGACGTGGACCTTAACTAAAAGAGACATACAAAGGCTGCAGACAACTCAATGTAGCATGGAGAGGTGCATACTTGGTGTAACCAGGAGAGATAAGAAGAGGAACTCGTGGATCCGAAAAATGACAAGAGTGGAAGACATCATGATCAGAGTTAAATCCCTGAAATGGCAATGGGCTGGACATACTGCCAGAAGGACAGATCATCGATGGACAGCCGAAATTTTAGATTGGATTCCAAGGGACAGGAAAAGACCCAGAAGAAGACCACATGGGAGATGGGTGGATGAAATTCGAAAGTATGTAGGGGTGACATGGAGGAGACTGGCACAGGACAGACCGTTGTGGAGGAAACTTGGGGAGACCTTCGTCCAGCAGTGGATTGATAATGGTTGACAATGATGATGATGATGATGATGATATATATATACTGTATATATATAGAGAGAGAGAGAGGAGAGAGAGAGAGAGAGAGGCAGGTTAGTATATAGAAGTGCTCCAACTCAATATATATATATATATTGAGTTGGAGCACTTCCATAATCATGATTTTGATAAGGTTCAAATCGAGGTTTTACATATTACCACTGACCGTTTTGTTAGACCAGAAACAGAGTCTCTTGAAATTCTGCAGCAGCAGTCTCTGTATCTTTATGGTTTCAATTCCACACTCTCAGACAATAAGCTTGCTCAGCATAGGTTTTCCATTAGAGAACCTTTCTTTCTAGTGAACAACAAAGTCTGCTGTAGGAGTAAAAGAGGACACAGGCTTTTTGAAACAGCTAGCAGGGTAGATTTTGCTAATCTGCGGCAATCTCTTTGTAGTTTTAAAAATAATTCTAAATTTGTTGAAAATGCTCTCAGCCTTCTTAAATCTTTTAAACACTCTGTCCTGAAGTGTTTTTTCAAATTCTGGAATAGTTCTGCTGGTCTTATTAATAGTCATGTTTTTGATTTGGTGCAGGATATTATTAAACATATCCTTAAAGCGAAAATTACACCTAAGGTTTTCTCTAAGAATTATGTGTCTATCAGATTTCTCAATAAATGCTATGATTACCTCAATATCAGGAAGCTGTTTTACAATAATGCTAGCATTTTCCCAATTCCTAGGCAGCAGTCTGTTGTTAGCTTCAAATATATTAAAACCGAAGGTTTCATGGTAAAAAACCATGAATCAGGTTCTTCCACTTCTCATCCAGCAGCATATGAGTGTTCTTGTCAAGGGTATAAATATTCAGAATATTATAATAGTTACTACAAGCATATTATTACTGGAAACTTAATATTTTTGAGGATGTCTGACTTCGTAAGTTATTAGAGTTAGGTGCCAAATTTAGGCCCTCCTTCAGTATCTCTAAAAAGCAGATTCTGGATAATTTCACTCAAGATGTTAATAGGTATATTATTTAAGACTAGTTTGGCATTCAATCAGCCAATTGAGGCTTTTGCAGAGTGGAAATACAACCTTATCCTTAGCTTCTCTGAAAAATTGGCCGATCTCAGGAAATGCTTTGATAGAAATCTGCTATTCTCCAATGTTTCAAAAAAGTCTCTCTCTGAACTTCAAGAGAAATATATTTTTACAACTACTGATAAAGCTAGCAATAATTTTGCAATTATTTGTAAACGTTTCTATTATGAATTAATTTATCAAGAACTTAATGACAGAGTAACGTATGAGTCTGTCAGTTACAAACAACTAGCTAATATGTTTAAAGCCTACCACAGAAAACTAAAGCTTCCCCTATTTAGGAGTTATGAACCTGAGTTTCCATTTCTCTTTGATACTGCAAAATTTCATAAAAATCCTGTGAAATTCAGGTTCATAGCCAGTGGAGTTAAGAGTCAGAAAAAGAAAATAGACCAGACTTTGAAGCAATTTTGAAAAACGTTTTGCAGCATATTAGAAACAGTACTAATCTTCAAAACAGGAATTTTTGTATTATTAACAACAATTCCAAAGTGATTTCTTCTATATTTAGCCTAAGGTCCATAGACATTAATAGCTATGACTTTGAGAATCTGTATACTAACCTGCCTCTTTCTGATATTATTTCCACACTTAAGGAGCTGTTTAAAGAATTTAAAATTAGCCAAGTTGTTAAAGCCAATACATGGAATACTTTACTTAACTGTTGTATTGATAATAACCATATACTTTATAATCAATCTCTCTATAAGCAAATTAATTGCATTCCTATGGGATGCTCTAACTCCAAAAGTGTTTGTAATCTGTTTCTATTCTACAAAGAGTGTGAGTTTATTAAATATAGATCCTTGAATAGTGACAGCTACTTATATACATTCAGATGTACTAATGATACAACTCAGAAATAATAGAGAACGATTTTTCAGTTATTTACCCTAGCTGCCTAAAATTAAGTACAACTAACCAAAATAACCAGAAGCTTGATTTCTTAGATTTAAGTATAAAACTAAATAATGGAAACCCTACCATTAGCTTATCTGATAAAAGAAAGAATTTTCCTTTTAAAGTAATTAAATATTTACACTGGACAAATAATATATCCACTAAAGTAATAGAAAATATCCTTATTTCACAGATACTTAGAATAGCCAGAATCTGTAACCAGTCATCAGATTTCCTTAGCCACATAAGTCTCCTGATAAATAGCTTTCTGAAGAACCAAGTATTAGTTAAGTTTACTAAAACAGCCTTAAGAAAAATAATCCTTTAAAATAAAGTTAGGTTAGCATATCTAATTTAATTGCATCACAGTTAATAAAATGATTCAGGCCAATGAAATCTTTTTTGGACGTTGGTTTAGAGGAAGCATATTAACTACCTTTTTGGAACCTTTAGTGCTATGGACAAAACAGTTTCATTATAAAAATAAAAATAATAAAATATTAAAATAAAAATTCTAAAAAAGTTTAAAATGTAAAATTGTTATTCGAACTCAAGCATATCAAACATAAAAATAGTATAAAGTAAGAAACATTTATAAGAAACTGGATAATCTTTGTAGTTTTAGTTAGAGTCTTTTAATACAAGTGAATAACATTAAATACAGTTTGGCTGTGTTTGATGATATTTTTCTTGTATTCCGTTGAGTTTTTGCTCTTTCCAAACAATCAGATTATTTCTTATTTTGGGAGTTTTGTTTAGGGGAATGTCGATTTCTGATGCCTGTAATGTCCTCTAAAGTCCTCCTTTGTTGTTGCTTCGTTCTCGGCACTAGAGGGAGCTTCCCGGCTAGTAGGAGGTTTGAATGCCATGTTTGGTCATTCTTTGAAGGCCTTTTGCTGTACTTGTCTCTTTGGCAAGTTGTTTAGTTTTAAAATTTCTCTTTGGTCCTTTTTGGTGCTTTTTTCGCGTTTTTATCATTGCTGGCATTCGTTTGCGTTCTTTTTTATTTTTTTCAACACAGTGGTGTAGTTTAAAAGGCTTGGATTTCTTTCTTTAGCTTTTGTTTCCGTGTTGACTTTGTTCTGGTAGCATGCTTCTCGTTGAAGGGCCTCTTGGCTCTGCTGCCCTGAAGTTTTGTGTGTTGAAGGAGGGAACTTTTTGTTGAGTTTGTACTTTCAAGTAAAGGTTCTTTTTTATTTTTTCAACACACTGGTGTAGTTTTTTTACTTAAAAAGGCCTGAATTTCTTTCTTTAGCTTTTGTTTACCTGCTGACTTTGTTCTGGTAGCATGTTTCTCGTTGAAGCGTCTCGTGGCTCTGCTGCCCTGAAGTTTTTGTGTGTTGGAAGAAGGAACTTTTTGTTGAGTTTGTACTTTCAAGTAAAGCATTTTTACAATATTGTGTATATATTGCAACTTTTCTTTTACTATTTAAGTAATTTCCCAGTAAGTGGATTACGTTTCGTTTGCACAAGTCTTAACATGTCTCCCGGCAATGTTAGATATTTTGATTCTTGCATTTTGACTCTGTCTGAGTTTTTCCTGGATTTGTTGATGGCAGGTCGTTTTTGGTTGGGCCATGTATGTCATATACGTATTGTTAAATTTAATTTTTACCTTTCCTTGGTTTAGAAGGTGTTTTATAATTTTGTGGGAGTCATTAGTACTTTATATGCATATATGGCATATCAGAAACCCATGTTCAACTAGGTCTTTGTAGAGATGAGTTAATGTGATTTGCTGGTCCTTGATAAAGTCAAAGCTCAGCATTTTCAAAACGTTCTGCATTTTTTTCTTATTTTCCCTGCTTGTATGCATTGCAATTTTTTTCTCCTGTTTTTGGCTCTGTTTAAATATACGTCATGTTGTTTTATATCCGCTGTTACAATGTGAAAATATATATATATATATATATATATACAAGTGCTGCCCAGGCTAGCTCGTGTTATTTAAGTATTGAACTCATTTAGGCAATAAATTGTAAATTGGTTAACTAATTGAAGCTTTTATAGATGTTTCATTTATAGATGTTTCATTAGGATGTGCCTGCAAATAGTTGTTTCGTTCTAGTGTATGGTTATATATTTTTTATTTTGTTTTTGAGACTTAGGCGTTTAATACTTCTCGGATCTTAGCAGTGTGAGTAGGGCTACGGTTATCCAGATTGCAATCGGCGTTTTCTTTTTTTCGTGTGTTGATAATATTTTTTTTATTTTTTTATTTTATTATTTTAATTTTATTTCGCCTAATTAATTTTCAGGATCTTTTTACTTGTTGTTCTTGGGTAGTACTGCAAGGGAGGAGGGGGGTATTCATAATTGGGAAGGGGTTTTGCATTTTTCTGCCTAGTTATTATTTTCTTGCAAACTGGATGACGCAGAAACCCACACATTTTGGTATATGCAGAGGTATGAGAGTTGTTATACACGCCTAGCCCCTGAAGACTCCATCGATAACAGCTGCCGTATTTCTATAATCCTTCCTTTTTCTCTTGGTTGATTCTACGGTCTCAGACTTGAGTTTTCCGAATCAGTTTTCTTTTGCTTTCAGTGATTTACATTGGTTGATGTATTTTGCTTTTTATTTTTCTTATACGCAGCCTCCGGCGCTATGGAATTTCAAAAGTTGGTTTGTAAATTTATGAGACTACTTTAATTTAACTTATATATATAAACTGAAGAGCAATTGAATTAGAGATACCTGTCTAGTAACGTGTAGCACCACCTTTCGCCCTGATGACGGCGGCGATTCGTCTCGGCACGGACTCGACAAGACACCGGAAGCGTTGGGAAGCCATACGCATCCACGACCCCTGAACAAGCTCACACAGTTCACGAAGGTTTGATGGAGGGGGTCAGAGCCTCGAACATCTCTCTAGATGGCATCCCAGATGTGCTCGATGGGATTGAGGTCAAGTGACGTAGCTGACCAAGGAAGCGAGGTCACGTCGCTTTCTTGGCCAGCTAGGTCACCGTCGGTGGAGTGTTCATTCAACCATTCGGATTCAATTCGGGATCGATGGCAGGGTGCATTGTCTTGTTGCAGGATGAGGTCCCCAGTAGGATGTTGAAGACGCACAAACGGGAGCAAATGGTCGTCTAGGATATCTCGGTAACGTTGACTTGTGAGGGACGATGTCACACGTACCAGGGGTCCCATTTCAGTCCACGTAAACAATCCCCAGACGAGAATGCCAACCCCACCAGCTTGAAGAGTACTCTGCTGGCAAGAAGGATCCATCGCTTCATGTGGTTTGCACCGTACTCGTATCCTGCCAGTGCCATCCGCATGTACCAACGTGAATCTCGACTCATCAGTCCAGGCAACATTTTTCCACATGACTAGGGTCCAGTGGCGATGTTCCAGCGCCCATGCTAATCTTTGCACCCTGTGATGTGCGATGAGCTGCGGTGCCCTCGTCTGACGATGGCTTCTGTACCCCATAGCGAGGAGATGGTTCTGGATGGTGTGGCTGCTTACACGTTTTCGTGCACCAGCTTTAAATTGCCGAGTCATTTCTTGCACTGTGGCCCGTCTATCCGCTGTTACAATGTGAGCTAGCCGACGATGACCCCGCTCATCCACACGCTGTTGTTCACGGCAGTTGGCCCTTGCAGGGATAGTTTTACCGGACTCGATGTACTCACGGTGCACCCGTGACACAGTGGCTTGTGAAAATCCCAGTGCTTGCACGACTTCCGAGATAGAGTAACCCATTCGTCAGGCCCCGACAATTTGCCTACGATCAAATGCGCTTAGATCCTTCGTCTTACCCATACTGCGTCCGACTCTTACTAATTCCCGTTGCATCACTCCTTATATTGTCGTATCGCTGCATACGTCATGTCGTTTCCGTTTACAGGGCCGCCCACAGCGCCACATTTGCATAACGCTAGTTGTCTCCAATTCAATTGCTCTTTAGCATATATATATATATATATATACACACAGCTGGCCATTAAAATAGCAACATCAAGAAGGAAGTATCCGACAGACCTGAAATTTGCATGATGCGTACAGCATGGTAGGGCAAGCAAGTGATTGGCAGCGCAGCGCAGATGCAAATAATTTGCGCCAGTAAAGCCACCTAGAAGCAGTATAAGAGGGGAGATTAGAGAATTGTGGAATTGTGCTTGGTCGCGGTTTTTCTCGCAGAAGGTCTCAGGATTCCTCGTGTAAGAAGACGGGAACGCTTCCCAGCACGTGTCGAAATTCAATAGCGGCAGAATCGTAGCGTACCGAGACTGTAGATTGTCGTTCAGCGAAACTGGTGCTCGCGTTGGGTGAAATCCGACCACTCTCATGCGAATTTGAAATCGATGATTCCAGGAGGGTACGACGAAGCGACGGGAAGGATCACAATGGCCCCGACACACCAACGCTCGAGAGGACAGACATGTTGTGCGCATGGCCCACGGGATTGAACCAGCACATCACGGACCCTAGCTCACGTATTAGGGTCTGTGGCACAACAACAAGTATCCGGACGTACGGTGCGACGTCGTTTACAATACTGTGGGACAGATCAGTCCGACGGTGCGACGTCGGACTGCACGGCGCCCATTGCTGCGTCTACCTTTAACTCTATAGCACAGGCGTCTGAGGCATCAATGGTGCAATGAACGACGCAGATGGACACGGGAATGGCATGACATCGTCTTTTCAGACGAATTCCGCTTTTGCATCCAGCACCATGATGGCCGCATCCGTGTCTGGCGCCACTGTGGGGACCGGCCCAGCACCTGGAGTAATGGTATGGGGTTCCATTGGATATACATCCCGTACGCGTGTAGTACGCATAGCCGGAAATTTGAACAGCCAGAGTTACATCTCACAGGTGTTAGAGCCTGTGGTTGTTCCATATGTACAGGGCATCCGGGGGTCCACCTACCAACAGGACAATGCGCGACCGCGCGTCGAAGGCAACGTCCGATATTTCTTTGATGCCCAGCATGTTCCACTACTACCTTGGCCGGCACGATCACCAGATCTTTCGCCTATTGAAAACGTCTGGTCCCTGGTAGCGGAGCGATTGGCCCGACAACGACCACCGGCGACTGCAGTAGATGAACTCTGGCACAGAATTGAAGCCTCGTGGAATGCAATACCCCAAGGTGACATCCAGAATCTCTTTGACTCTATGCCAAGTCAAGGAGACTCTCACCTTGGGGTATTGCTATGGGTATTCTATGGCAGCGGTTATTCATATCCATGGTGACTACTCTCCGTACTGATTTTTGTCCGTTCTATGCATCCGAATTACCTCAAATTTTAATCACTTCATCCTTGTACTATAAGGTATACACTGAAGAGCAATTGAATTAGAGACAGCCAGCGTTATGCAAATGGGTCGCTGTGGGTGGCCCTGTAAACGGAAACGACATGACGTATGCAGCGATCCGACAATATAAGGAGTGATGCAACTGGAATCAGTAAGAGTCGGACGCAGTATGGATGAGACGAAGGATCTAAGCGCATTTGATCGTGGGCAAATTGTCGGGGCCCGACGAATGGCTCACTCCATCTCGGAAGTTGTGCAGAAACTGGGGTTTTGACGAGCCATTGTTTCACGAGTGCACCGTGAGTACATCGAATCCGGTAAAACCATCCCTGCAAGGGCCAACTGCCGTGGATAACAGCGTGTGGATGAGCGGGGTCATCGTCGGCTAGCTCGCATTGTAACAGCGGATAAACGAACCACAGTGCAAGAAATCACTCGGCAATTTAACGCTGGTGCACATAAACGTGTAAGCAGCCACACCATCCAGAACCATCTCCTCGCTATGGGGTACAGAAGCCATCGTCAGACGAGGGCACCGCTGCTGATCGCACATCACAGGGTGCAAAGATTAGCATGGGCGCGGGAACATCGCCACTGGACCCTAGACATGTGGAAAATGTTGCCTGGACTGATGAGTCAAGATTCACGTTGGTACATGCGGATGGCACTGGCAGGATACGAGTACAGCGCAAACCACATGAAGCGATGGATCCTTCTTGCCAGCAGGGTACTCTTCAAGCTGGTGGGGGTGGCATTCTCGTCTGGAAACTATTTACGTGGACTGAAATGGGACCCCTGGTACGTGTGACATCGTCCCTCACAGGTCAACGTTACCGGGATATCCTAGACGACCATTTGCTCCCGTTTGTGCGTCTTCAACATCCCACTGGTGACCTTATCCTGCAACAAGACAATGCACCGTGCCATCGCTCCCGAATTGTATCCGAATGGTTGGATGAACACTCCACCGACGTGATCTCGCTGCCTTGGCCAGCTAGATCCCCAGACCTCAATCCCATCGAGCACATCTGGGATGTCATCGAGAGAGATGTTCGAGGCTCTGACGCTTCTCCATGAAATCTTCGTGAACTGCGGGAGCTTGTTCAGGGTCGTGGATCCGTATGGCTTCCCAACGCTTCCGGTGTCTTGTCGAGTCCCTGCCGAGACGAATCGCCGCCGTCATCGGGGCGAAAGGTGGTGCTACACGTTACTAGACAGGTATCTCTAATTCAATTGCTCTTCAGTGTATATAAATAAACTTAGTTTGGCTATCTTATCTTTTGTCTTTCTTGGTGTTGCTATTTTAATGGCCAGCAGTGTATATATATATATATAACCATCGGAGCGGCTCAAAATTCCCAAGTAAAAATGGCTGTCAAGCGACACACTAATGGAATCATTTAATTTGAAACTAATTTTGCTAAAATATTTTTCACGTCTACAACTGCTAAAATGTGAATGAAATATTTTTCTGTAATACAGAGCCATTATGATTTGACCATTCCCATTCAGAGCCAACTGTAAAGACAACCAGTTAGTAAATCTCAATTACACTTGGTACGAACATTTGCCAGAACACGGGGATGAAATTTTGGAAATTATATAAAAGTTCGGAAAATCCGCAACTGGGGGGCGGGGCTGGGGTGGCAATATTGTGATCTGTGCGGGTGTGTGATTGACAAATGAACTGCAGTCAACAATATGTGCCCTTTAAAGGACTAATTGTGTCCTGATTTTCTTCTCAAACATTAATGTGTAGTGTCATAAGGGTGGTTCTTTTAATATCTACTGGAGCTTATCTTAGTCCAAAATCTGGCAGAGGGTACTGGATGCTGCTGGGAAAGATCACGTTTATTGTCCAATGTGTCCACGTTCTGAAAAGCATCTCGTTCTTATGTATCAAAAGCTGAACCCGTGAAACAGTGTTCTCAATGGCAGAAACCAACTTATCTGGAATGTTTCTCACGTGCTGCACAGTTATATCCTTCAAACCTGCGAAAGGAAGAACATTGCCACCACACATTATGCTTTTCAAGCGACTCCACAGCCCGACGTCTCGGGGATCAATGTCTGGTGAACGAAGTAGCTATGTTGTTGAGAATGAGTGAGTGATTACTCTGTCTTCTATGAAACGCTTTTTCTTTTTTTTTCTCGGAATTAAAGGGCTATAAGCAGTCGCCTGTCCTTAATTTGGGACAACTAGTTCTAGGCCAGAACCAGCGCCGTAACACAAACACACCGCCCATGACTTATCCGGGCTCGAATCCCGGATGAGGCATGGATGTTGTGTTTGTTTCCGGTTCTGGCTCTCTCCCTTCCTTGGAACCAGTGTCCCCAAATTTAGCAACGGAGACAGCTTATAGGAACAGTGGTCGTTAAACCCCGAGAAAAACAACAACAACAACAACAAAATAGTGAAACTGAGCTTTATCACTCTATAAGATGTTCCAGGCCCAAGGTCCCTCTATTACCATAAGTGTCAAGAAAGCCAACTCAAATGTCAGTTGGATATTTGCGTCACCAGTCTGTAATTGTTGGTTGTGGGTAAGTTTGTAGAGATAGCAGTGCTATACTTTACAAAAAAGTTTTAACACAGTTGTGTAGGCCAAAGCTAACTAACTGTCTTGCGGCCTTGGTACTGCACGTTTACTGTTTGAGGTTACAACGTTACCAAGTGATTTCTCTACGATTGCCTTTGATCTCTTTTGTACAGACAGGTTTGAAACCTCTTCCTAGTCCAACTGACAGGCATCCGGTCTTCTAAAATCAATAAACCATGCTTCGAAGTACATATGATGACTGGAGACCTCCTCGCAATATGTTGGGGTGTCTGCATTCGAGAAGAGCTGCAGCAGCAGTTTCACCATTTCGGTAGTACAACTTCACATATAAGGAACGAACGTTTCAGGTAAAGTGCGGATCATCGCGTCCCTAGAAGAATTACGAAAAGCCTCACACCTTCCTATCATACCCTTTAGCGGCCGTAGGAAGTACGCGACATATAAATTTTACCTTTTCATCATTAGCACCTCCAAAATTGCCTGGAGTTGTGATTTTTGAGTTTCTGGGAAATATTTCCTACCATGTTGGTCAATTGTTATCAGCTGGATGTCCCTGCAGATAGTTCTGAATGGGGATAGTTTAAATACAAGGGTTGCCCAAATGAAACTGAAACTGTCGGTTTTCTGCCGTAAGGGTTAAAGGTTGGAATATGTGAACATACAGGAAGTAAGAGTGATATATGGGCTACATACCCGCTACACATAGTCGGTTCAAGCAAGTGTACCAGTGCGGCACGAGACTCTGGATACCCTGAGCGAAGAACGTCCGTGGTTGGCTGTGGAACCAGTCTTCAACGGCGTCCCGGACCTAAGCGTCGTTAGCAATCCGGCGGCCCTTGAGAGCTTTTTTCAGTGGTCTGAAGATGTGGTAGTCTCAGAGCGACAGTTCGGGGTTACAGGGGGGATGGTCGAGGACCTCCCAGCCGAAGCTCAGCAGCAAATCTTGGCACACTGTCGCCACATGTGGACGTGCGTTGTCGTGCAGCAGAATAACCCAATTTGGCAACATACCGGGTCACTTACGCTTGATGGCCGTTTTGAGGTTGCGTAACGTATTGCAGTATGTGGTTGCCTTGACCGTACTGCCTGCATCGAGCCAATCCAACAGCAATGGGCCATTTTCATCGATAAAAAACCATGAGCATCAGTTTTCCACCTCTTAAGGAGGACTCAGCTGTTTTTCGGGCGTTGAGAGTTGGGATGCCGCCATTCCATACTCATACGTTTTGTAGCCGGATTGAAGTGGTGGCACCAAGTTTCATCTGCTGCCACAATCTTGGAAAGAAACTGTCTTCCTCTGCGTGGTAACGATGCAGATGCTCCAGGCAAGCACTCATTCGTCGAGTCTTCTGCTCCTCCTACAGATGCTTGGACACCCATTGGGTGCAAACCCTGCTGTATACCAATTGGCGATGAAGAATGGTGGGTGTTAACAGTTCCCTTACTCACGGATAATGTTGCTGCAAGCTCGCGGGTAGTGATTCAGTGATTCTCATTCAAAAAGTTGTCCACGGCAGCAATCGATTCCATGGTGATGGCCACGTGTGCTTGCCCAGGTCTCAGCATGTCCTCCGTGCTCACACGTCCTTTATGAAATTCACTACACCAGCGAAACACTGTACACCGTGACTGACACTCATTCCCATACACATCCTTCATGCGACGATAAATGTCGGCTCCACTAACACCTTCTGCTGTCAAAAATTGCATAACTGCTGCTGGGCCTGTTTGGACGAGTCCATGGGACGACCGTGTCAGCACACTGACACGCGCCGCCGATAACAGCGTGCTTCCTGACATGACACGCCATCTACCGGCGCAAATGCACGGCTCTGTGTACTTATACAACGACGCTATTACACGAGTCCCACTTTCATTTGTGCGACCCTTATGTAATCACCCCGCATGAAAACCGTTAGCAAAAATTTCAAATAAATCTGTAAAATTGAAAGCTGCTGGTACAGAAAGACACCTGCATGAGAAATCAATAAACACTGAACATTTTTAGAAATGGAAACATGGAAATTAAAAGGAGCTACACGTAACACACACTCTTAGACTAAAAACAAATGACGTAACTCAAAGCAAGCACTCTATCGTAATGAAATTCAACACGCGCACTGTTGAGTAAGAGATAAGGAAGTGATTACAATGTCACAGCAGTATGACTCCCTTATTTCAGAAGGATCATGGCATAACTGTTACAGATTAGTGCTGCGTAAAGCCATCTCTGGCTGCGATGCACGCTCATATACGGCATTGCATGGAGTCAAACAAAACTCTGATGTTTTCCCTCTGACAGATTGTGCCAAGCGTCCTGTAATTGCTGCACAAGATTTCGATATTCCGTGATGGCCACATCTGACATCCCAGCATGTCTTACACATGTTCGATTGGTGAAAGATAGGGGACCTGGCTGGCTTAGGCACTCGCGGGATAGGAGAGCTGTGGTGAGACCGGGTATTATCCTGCTGGTAAATGGCCCCTGGAAGACGTGACATAAAAGACAAGACGGCAGTTCTCAGAGTCACCTGAATGCATTTCTGTGTGGTTAACAAAGCTGTTACTACGACTAGGATCATTCAGCTTTCATTGGAGATATCCCCCATACCATAACACTAATAATGATGGTGGTCGCTCTACAACTGAGCCCGGATGTGAGCGCTTCCCAGTCTTCCCCTATGTGCGAATGCGGTGGACATCCGCTCCGAGGCAGGAGCTGGATTGATTACTAATAAAGATGCAACGTTGTGTCGGAAGTCGACCATGATTCTCGGATACGACACTACTCCAGACGGAGCCGCTAATGTAGGGTGGTTAATGGAAGACGTCAGAAGGGGCGACGAGAATGGAGTCCCTGCATCTGCAAGTCGTCTCGCAATGGTGCTCAATGATACAGAATGCTGCACGAAGTCCGCTACAGCAATGCAGAAAGACAATATCGTACCTGACATGGATCAAACCCTGAAAAATGAATTTTAAAGTCTGAAACTATCTATGATCTGGCTGAATATGAGAAAAGGTTACCCAAAATTGAGTGAAAAAAACAGTGAAGCTGATTTTGATCTTCTCAGCGATGTAATGCAGTGGGTAATTGGTTATTTCTTCAGGCGAATGTGTAAACAGAAGCCAAAACACTGCTTGATGGTACTTTGAAACCTCATGGGGCCCATACCAAACGTCCGGTGAAGATTGGGTAAGTTCGTGAGTGGGAGGGACCTGAACCCACTGTTTCCACTGAAAGTGAGCTAAGTAATTTCTTTTTACTTGTTTATTGCTTTGAAATTATCCTCGGATCGATCTGCAGTTGCTAAAGTGGGATATCGAATAAAAATATTGAGAACTTTCTGGATGGAACCGCTGAGGAACGTAATTGTTCCTGCAGTCTTGATTCTTTTTTATCCTTTTCCTTTCGCTTTTTTCGTGTGTGTGTGCAAATAATAAACATTTGTGATTTTGGAATTCATTAAAGGTAAATGCTACAGGTCAATAAACAATTACGTTATGGAATTAAAGAAAAGAAACAAACTAGATTTTACTACGTGCTACAGGCTTGCCGAATTGTTTGCCACTAAAAGAACGACTCACGTCACATTCCTACCGAACATTAAGAAATAATAGGAATTCCTTTTTTCTGAGGGGGGCAGAACTTTTAATCGAAGATCGCAGGGAATAGTTAACACTCTCGCAAAATTCGTCGTTTTAATGGCTATGCCATCTTTTTATTTGGGGAAGGGATAGCTGCTCTTACATTCATTCTCCCCTCTCACAATTTTACGAAATTATTTTTAAAGCTTAAGTAATTTTTGTTTAGCAGGTCAGTTTTTTTTCATGTGAGTAAGTTTCAATATTAAACTTGTTGCCATCTAAATCAGTATGTAATATCCCTCGGTAGAGAAACCGAACTTATGTCAGGTATAGTTATGAGACTTATTGAAACAGGCCTTTCGCAGCGTGAGTTTCGTATGACACGAAGTAGGATTAATGTTCACGCCATCCCCACATGTCATGACGTCACACACTACAATAATGCAGAAAATAAACGATCCTGGTAATGCAGCGAGGCAGAGAAACGGGGTGGAAATTCGCTTCGGCGAGATACCGCTTCCCCAAAAGCAGGTGATTGACACAAGGACGCGTTGGCCAATTCAGGAGAGCTAGGTTCATTACATAAGTGATGCAAGCATTAATGAACCAAGTATCGCAAACAGAAACCCTTCCCAAACGGAGAAATTTCTGCCACGAATGTGTCAGAACGAGCCAGCCACGCGCAGTGGTTATGAAGCGGAACATTTTTTTATTCTTTACACTTGAAAGCATTTCCATAAACGCCCAAACTCTCTCTGTATCTGTGCTCCGCATTTCACTTGTCTGAGAGTTACCATGGTATTTAACATGCAATCAGCTTTGTGCTTGTCTTTTGGCAGAGCAATTATAGAACTAATAATTCAAGTCTTTGGGTTGTGACGTATACTTTAATTTAACCTTCCTTTTGAATTCCTGCCTTCTTACATAAATTTGGATTATTCTCGTTAAACGTTTTTGAATCTGAACGACACATTTTCTCTGTGGAGGAATTTGTGTTTGGAAACCCTGACAAGTCAAAAAGTAATTACGTAATCGAAAGTTAGAGATAAAAGTTAATGTTTTGAGTGTATGACTGGCACTACTTTTACAAGAGCACTTGTTATCACGAGCATTGTTTCCCATGAGCACTTGGTTATTATTGTAACTTGGTTTTGGCAGTAGCACTTTTTTTCCGTAGCACTTGTTGATCAGTCTCACTTGTTTTACGCTCCCGATGTTTTCAGCACGATAGTTTACATTGTTACGATTTGCTATTTACTATTGTATTAAATCGAAAGCAGTCTCGTAATCCTACTGAGTATACGGGTAGAGAGGATTGTGTTTCACACAGATATTTCTGTTATCAAGAATATTTATTGAACAAAGTTTCTGACGAGTTACATGCTTCCCGATAAAAGCAAATAAAGCGTGGACCTTGTAAGAACTGACTTATGCATTTTCCAGGATGTTTTATTCCTTACAGTGCTTTATTAGATCTTTCATGTATAATTAAGGATTACAGTTGCAACGAAAAGTGAAGCTATCGAGGGTTTAACTAAAGTAATTCAGTAAGCTACTGTGAAGCAAGTTACTTCGGCAAGTTAAGCCTTTTTCTGTAAACGTAATACTTTTTTTTTTTTTTGATTGGAGGTTTAACGACCACCGTGAGCTTCAACAATTTTCATTTGGAGCAAACATGGACAGGAAGATATAGATGGCCTGTGCTTAACAGTTACCAAAAGATAAACAAGTGGATGACCTATTTACAATGACAATGAGATATTTACATTATGTGGATGCACTATATACAATGTAAGCAAATTCATAACACTGACAATACTGGACTGATGGGTTGACTTACTCTATGTACAACATATGTTCGCAATGTGCATCAGCAGAGTGCCATCTCTAATAGGTGAACACCAGTACAAGGTATAACTATAAATTTTACAGTGCAAAAACAAACATGTATATTTTGAGCAATCTTGAAAAAAAGAAGAAAAGAGAAGAAAAGAGCAGAAGGTTTATACTTTTCAGTATCTGAAAGATAAGCGAATAAATGATCTATCCACAATGATGGTGTGAACTCTATACAAATTGAATGCAATATCTCTCTTGTGAAACGCTGTCAAATTACAAAAAGAACTATTACTTAGGCTTAAACAAGTGCCTCAATCACAGTGCTATAGATTAACTTGTAATGAACAACAACATATGTACACAAGATGCAACGGCATAGGGAAGACACTAATAAGGAATTACAATTCCATGGTACAACTGTAAATTTCACAGTGCAAAGAGTAAAGTATATTAGTACAAACAGAACTTGCGTTTTACAGAAAATTTATACTTCGAGTACAATACAAATAATGAAAATATGAAACTGACTCTTTGTACAGCAAATATGCAATACAGCGCAGAACATTATCTAATAGACTGATTTTTCCTATTAGGCACATGTGACATGAGAAAAACCACACTGCGTAACATTAACATATAATTGAAATACTATCAAAGCGTTTGCTCCGCACCATGAGCATAAAACTTAAGACATGTAATCGTGACCTAACATGCGAAATGTGCCAAGCATAAATTTTACAGTGCAATTAGGAAAGTACATTAGTATATACAAAACTGAGCTTTTGGCATAGCAACTATACTTCAGGTACAGTACAAATAACCGAATGATGAACAATTACCCCCTGCACTACAAAAGTGCTAAACCTTGCAGAACATGGTGTAATCGACTGATCATATCCCTTTATGTACATGGAACATGATCAGAAACCACACTGTGCAAAATCAATAAGACAATTTAAACACTATCAAACAGTTGCTTAGCACCGTGAGCAAAAACAATATATTATAAAGCCCGGCAGACATAAGGAAAGAGCCGAAAAAAAAAAACAAACAAACTTTAAACTTATTCTGAGTGCCTGTGGTATAACAAGAAACTCACCTACAGGACCTTGTTGGTGAGAAACATGCAAACGTGCAGTAACATTAAGAAGCGATTATGACAAGGGCACCTAAGAACACGATAATCACAAAACTATACTTCAATTAGTCCAAACAATTTCACAGACGTCAGAACAAAAGTCTAAGGTTTTCTGATGGACCAGAAAACCATTGACGGAAAGGTGACCACACTGACATAAAGTGTGGGATTCGATTCGCAGCCTTAGCAACAGTGAAAGCAAGCCTCAAGCGTGAAATCATTCTGTTCCGGAACTGACTGCACATCGCAGCTCCGCCTGAAAGGTGGTAGGCTGTATAGGGGTAGAACGTAGCTGTTGATAGTAGCAAAAAATCACATGTTTTGCTAATATGAATACATAAGCACATGACTCTGATATAGGAATAGGCGGAGTACTTGAACTGAGCAGCGTGCTATAGGCTGAGAAGGAGAGATCATTAGTACTAAGGCACTGTGCAGTAGTGAAGGTCAGATGTAGCAAGGGAAGAAGCACTGTGCAATGTTGATACACATGATCTACATCCGCAATCATAGAGCAAAACATGCAGTTAGGCGAATCAACAAGCGTCATCCTGAATAATTTGGTAGGAACTGGTAACCGCTGATGAAGAAACAACCATTGGATGTTTCTTTCTGCTGGAATAGATAGTGGCGAATTAGACATGGACCACACTTGTGAAAGGGCGACATTCGGAACATCTGGAATCATCAATGGTGTAGCATACAGTGGATCAATGAGACAACGGTAAAGAGACGAGACAGAAAAACTGGAGAGAGGAAGTGATGAGCCCCGAACGGAAAGGAAAAAGGGAAGAAGAAGAGAGCCAGAGGGAACAAGAGTTAACCCAGCTTGAGAGGCAAGGTTAGAGAAGAGGGTAATGATTGAAGAACGGAAGGAATCATACAGCGAAAGAGAGGAAGAGGTAGGGGAGATGTGGGGGGACAGATCAGGGAAGGGTTTCCAAGAAAGATCTGGAGAAATTAGATCCTGAACAGATACTATTCCGGCGGGGAGCCAGGAAAGGTCAGTAAAGTAGGGAGCATTAGTGGGATGAAGGATGGAAGAAAAGAACAGGGGCTCAGCTAATAGTTCAGTGGTGGAAGCAACTCAATGGGCTATAAGCAGTCGCCCGTCCCTAATTTAAGGTCACTGGTTCCAGGGAAGGGAGAGAGCCAGTGCCGTAAGACAAACACAACATCCTTACCTCACCGGGATTCGAACCCGGACCCCGTTCGGACGAATGATCAGAGGCCATCGCTTAGACCACTGCGACACCGGGGCGGCAACGTAATACTTGACCACAGTGTTATGTTTGGATATTTGCTGGGACCAACAGAATCTTTCATAAATTAATTATTATTATACAGGGTTATTTATCTCCTTCTGATGGCGTTTCTTAAATTATAGATCTGATATGATGTTTATTTATCGAAGTTCAAGAATTTATAAGTTAAAGCTGATTGAATGAGCAACCGAGGGAATCAAGGTAGGAAACCAACCGAATGATGCAATGCTAATATACATTCAGTAGACAAAATATTAGAGATACGGGTGATGGACAGTTGACATGGGCATCTCCCGTGCACAATTGAACAGACTCAAACGGAACGCAGGCGTTAAATAGGAGAACAGCAGGGCTTCCCAACAGTTATCGCAATCGACGAATATAGTTGTAAACGTTGTGATCTGAGCCACTTTGATCGTGGACGCATTGTCGGGGCAAGACAGACGGGCCATTCTATCGCCCAAGTGGTAAGAACCTTAGGGTTCCGAGGGCAAATGTACCAAGGGTGTACCGCGAGTATACCATCGACGGACGTATCAGCGCCCAGAGAGCAAGCGGTGGCGGACCACACGCCGTTATAGACAATCTAATGGTGGTTCTGTGATGGTTTGGGGAGCCTTCTCATGGGACACAACAGACCGACTACTTGGCGCAAATCCTATCCAGGTTAAATGACGGAAGCTCAAGCAGCGTCAGTGAGCGAACGGTACGACGCACGCTGCATACCCTGGCCTACTGGAGCCAACGCCCTACTCGTGTGTCACTGTTGACTGCTCTTCATCGGACATTACGACTCGCCTGGTGCTGGGAACATCAAAACTGAACCTCTGCAGAATATTGTCACGTCGTGTGTTCACACGATTCCCGTTTTTAGTTGTATCGACCTGACGGGAGGGTGCGGGCGTGGCGTTGACAGCATATGGCCATGGCTCTGTAGTGCCGGGTAAGCTCTGTTAAAGGCGGTGGTGGCTCTGTGATGGATTGGGAGCCTTTTTATAGGGCACATTAGGTCCCTTAGTGTGTCTAGAGAAGTCCTTAACCGCTGCGCACTGCCAGTATATGCTAGCAGATCACCTACACGCTTTCATGGCCTTCACGCATCCTGTGGCTGATGGTTTGTTTCAGCAAGCAACCCATTGGGTCAGAATGGCTCATTAATGGCTCATGCATGGCTCGAGAAACACCCATGTACGATTGGAACTATCCAGTGACCCCAAGGTCTAAGGATTAAAACCACGTGGAAGCTTTCCGGGATGTCGTGGAGCAAAACATCAGATCCATGGATCCTGGACTGATGTCTCGGACGGAGTTGTAGACAATGAGATCTGTGCAACAGGCATGGCTGGCATTACCTCCAGAATCTAGTGGAGTCGATGCCCCAGTGTGTACAGGCTGTTTTTCGCGCTGGAGGAGGACCAACACGCTATTAAGTACGTATCTCTAATGTTTTGTCTATTAAATGTACATCGCACATTCAAATTAGGTAAAATGCTAATCGGTATTTAACTGCTCTCATTAGTTAGCATCATTTATGAAATGTTTCAAGGGTTTTTGTTACACTAAATGTGCTGGGTGTGGCAGCTTGAGTTTCGTGAAATCTTTTTCAGGCGCCATGTCCAGGCAATGCCGTAGGTAATTATTCATCAGTATGAGGTGTGTACTAGAGATGAGTTCGGTCTCAGTGTTCGGACACCGAATCCGTCAGAGCCAGTTTCAGCCCAAAGAGATCTGTATGTTGTGTGGCCCGAGTGCCCATGGTTTTCCCTTTTGAAACCGAATTTTACACAAAACAGGAAGATGTATTCCGAATGTGATGCTCAGCGTTTATGCATATCATTAGAAATGATATAACCGTAAAATATAATTTGTATTTTAGTCACTAATCATGTAATAACGAAATAGCAAAATATAGATTTTTATTTTTAGAAAAGTGGGCTTCCATTTTTATTGGACTAGTGACACTCTACCATTCAAAATCTCACATCACGTGTTTTCAATAACATCCACAAAATGGATAAAATCCTTTGTTGAGCAAATGTTTTGTACATCGCTGCAGAAAGTGCAATAATCTGTATTAATCCAATCTGAATTTATAAACTTCGAATTAACTTAAGACTTAAACAGGAACTTTGGACTGCGATCCTGGTGGACGAGTGGTGAGAGGCGTAGATTTCTGACTAATCACCCGAAATGGGCCTGAGCCCCGAATAAAGCATGGGTGGGGTTCGCTGTTCTTACGGCGCTGACCCCCTGCTCCGAGCCAGTGGCCTCAAATCGGGGACGGGCGATTGTCTATAGCGGTTAGAGTTGCTCATTGGTGGTCGCTAAACAGCTAAAAAATCAGTCTTCTTCACAATTTTGTCACTTAAGAGTAGAAGAATTTAGAAATATATACACTGGCGGAAAGTGAAAAAAGAACACCAAGAAGGAATTGGCAGACGATCATGAAATTTACATATGTTAATGGGTCGAGTTTACGTAGGTGTGATGTTAATTTCGGGACCAATCGGTGAGCGCTTACGCCACAGCATGGCATAATATGCAAATTATCATCGGTGGTATTTAAGGCGTACGGCGAAGTGAATGTAATCAGTCGTCGGCGTACGGACACGTGCGAAGATCCTGAAGAAGCTGCAATGCCTGGACATGGAAGACGTGTACGATTTCAGCAGTTATTGGACTTTGAGCGAGGTCGTCTAGTCGGACTCCGCGAGGCCGGGTGGTCGTATCGTCGTATTGCGGAGCGAATTGGACGGGAAGTATCGGTGGTGGTACGATGGTGGCGTAGATGGTCCGAGGAACATTCCCACACGAGAAGACGTGGAACCGGGAGTCACAGACGGACTGATGAGCGGATCGATCGACGCATAAGAAGAGCGGCGTTATCAAGCAGAACATCCACTGCGACGCAAATCCGAGCTGGCGTTGAAACTGAGGTGACTGTGCAAACAATCCGCAACCGTCTACTGGATGCAGGACTACGTGCACGTGTGCCTCTGGCATGTGTACCTCTGACTCCAGCCCACCGTCAGGAACGGCTGCAGTGGTGTCGCCAACGTCTGCACTATAGAACGCAATCGCGATCTGTCGTGTTCAGCGATGAAAGCAGATTCTGCTTGGGAGCCTCCGATGGCCGTATGCGTGTTCGCAGACGCACAGAGGAGCGTCTCCACCCTTCTTGCATCCGCCAGAGGCACACAGGGCCTACACCTGGTATCCTGGTGTGGGGAGCGATCAGCTATCACTCCTGTACACAACTAGTGTTTGTACTGGGTACGTTAAATAGCACCTCCTACATCAACAACTTCATTCAGCCCGTTGTTGTGCCATATGTAAGGTCGGTACATCGTGGTGTTTTCCAACAAGATAACGCACACCCACACACGGCACGTGCAACGCAACATGCACTTCAGAGTGTGAGACAACTTCCATGGCCTGCACGTTCACCGGATTTGTCCCCCATTGAGCACGTGAGGGATTTTATGGGACAACGACTTATCCGGTCTCCACGGCCAGCCACGACCATCCCCGATTTACGCGTCCAGGTTGAGGATGCTTGGAACTCAATACCCCAAACTTGCATCCAACATCTGTATGACAGACTCCATGCCAGAATTGCACAGTGTGACGTAGTTCATGGCGGTTCAACCTCGTACTAACCATATTACATGGAAATGTTATTTTTCAGTTTACCAGCAAATACAGCTGTATTTTGCCATAATGTTTTGATCACGTTATCCTCTGTATTCCGTTATTATGCTGTATAAATTTCGTTGGTATCAGACGTCTCTTTCTTGGTGTTCTTTTTTCACTTTCCGCCAGTGTATATATCAGATTCATCTATACCACGAAAGAGACGCATACATGTAAAAATGAAAAAGGAAAAGTACTTTTTTAAATATCACAATAAAATGCACTTTTGGTCCTTTTCTAATTCTAATCCCTTGGGCACTATCGATTTTTGAGGAAAAAGAACTCCACTGCTGGGCGGAAGTTCATTAAGGAATATCCACATAAAAACATTATCCTGTTTGATTCTGAATTTTTTCTTTTTTTATTTGGAGGTTTAACGACCACCATGAGCAACTCAATAGGCTATAAGCAGTCGCCCGTCCCTAATTTAGGGTCACTGGTTCCAGGGAAGGGAGAGAGCCAGTGCCGTAAGACAAACACAACATCCATGCTTCACCGGGAGTCAAACCTGGACCCCTTTCGGACGAATAATCAGAGGCCATCGCTTAGACCACTACCTTCAAAATAAACCTTTATTAGTCTAAAAGCAAGGTACATGTGATACGCTTCAGTCACATGAAACTGTATTAAAAGAGACGAGGCCAAGAAGTCTCAACACAAAGGAAAGGAGGAAAGAAAACTGGTAACATCAGAACAAGATTAAAATATATACAGATAAAAAAAGGAACACAGAAAATAAAAACAAAAAACACACACATCACAAAACCCAAACCCCAGAGTGAGGGAAGAAAACACATTCCAAAGACTAGTACATAGCAGCGCGAACACAAAAGTGACAGGTAAAAAACACAACAACAATACAACACAACACAAATTGGCTGACACTGCAAGACAGTGACAGGAGAAACAAAACTCTACTTCTGAAAACATGCAACAGCGGCCAAAACATTAGTACAAGAAGAACATAAAAAACAAAAAACCGTGCATATAAAGAGGGGTGTTAACCAACCGCTATAACTAAAAACAAACTACGAAGCGACGCATGTATGTCAGAAGGAACACTGCACAGAAGAATGCATGATAATAAGGGGAAAAAACCGCCGCATCACACAAAATAAATGTAGCTAAAAAGGCACACGAGGTTCAAAAAAGAAATCGCACTCAATTCAAATTTCATACTTAAAACAAGAAGTCGCGCGTTGACAAACCACGAAAGCCGATGTGGCGCTATAGAGAGAATCACGCGGAAACAAGATCGCATAGCACCATAACACATTGAAAACAACACAATGTACGTCCAGTCGTGCACGGCAACAGAAGGCTGGGCCGAGAATAAATACAATATTACAGGAAAAACCAGGACAGGAGAAACACGAAGCAAGACGTAGAACCCTAGCTTGAGTGCAAAGAAACACAAAAACGAAAACACAAAAAGTGCACTTAAAACATAATCAAAGACAAAACTGCCTCAAACGACAACTTTACTACACATGTAGTCGCATACAGTCAAGAAAAAAAACACAAGAGGCACAGTAAAAAAAAATGAGCACAAGGCAAATAGTGCGTTGACCAACTCCTTGGGTCAACGTAACCCAATAGACAAGATACGCACGAGAAGCACACTATATAGAAAACGAGAGATAAGGCTGAGTACTCAATGAAAAAACACAACGAGACCAGCAGGGCCACACTAAGTAATTCAAAGTTCATAAAAAAAAGCAAAACAAGTGAACATGAAACACAGGGCATGAGAAAAAAAAAGGCTCCCTAAACTGCGGAGCCAACTGAAACACGAAAGTAGAACATACACAAACAAGTAAAAAACAAGATTATCACATTAGCAGTATAGGTAAAATACAATCACAGTATTAAAAAACTCACACAGGAGCAGAGCGAGTAGGACAGCCGCCATCCGAACAACTAAACAAAACACGTGCAAAAAGCAAGAGCAATTACAAAAACACGGGAATACCACATACAGGAAACGCAGTACAAAAAAGAAGACCAGGAACAACAACAAACAAACAAGCACAAAAGAAACACAACACGCCAAAAAATGTTTGCAAAACTAGACAACACAGACTAGCCCAACGGAAAACAACAACACCCAACAAGCATCACACTAATACCAAACAATAACAGTGATCACAAACAATTGGTGGCCAACCAGTTCAACAAAACACCACAACAAGAAATGCGTCGACCAACAACTGTGGCCGACGAAAACATAGAAAGCAAGCACACAATAATACATAGAGAAACAACTCAACAAAAATACCGACACAAAAAACAATAACCGATTGCACAGCACCTCCAAGAACCAGAAAAAAAAAATACACACAGAACACAGGAACACAAATGCCCACGGACTCCGGACAGAAAAAAAGTCAAAGCAACTAGCTGTAAAACATCCAATCACAGCGCAAAACGGCAAGAAAATTCAGACAAAGAGGCCGAGGCCGCTAGTAAGAGGAAAAGTATAGAAAAGCACTATCCAAGAAAGAATATACCGACCAGTAGAATGAGCTAACAAAGCACAGGGGAAAAAACAACAAAAAGACCGGAATCTCAAGGAAGCAAAACAGTACAACATTACCAAAGGGCCATCAAAAAACAAGAAAAGGAAAACGGTAAAAAATTAAAAGGAAAAACAACAGGATCAGAGGAAAAGAATGAATACAAGGGAAAAAAACCTGCAGCTTAATCAAAAACAGAACAAGACAACAACCCGGAAAAGCAAAAACAAACAAAGTGAAGAAACCAGTACACCAAAACAAAAACAAGAAAAAATAAACTGATCAAACGAATTGAATCAACCCATGCTCAACCCGAAACCATGGGAGGTGGGGGGACCAGATCGAGAAGAAAGCAGGAACCGCCTGCCGGGCCAGAGCTACCTCGTACTCAAGTTGGATGACGGACTTGATCGAGGAACGAAACCTACGGCACAGAAAAACTCTCGCAGGATGATATCGACGAAGAGCAGGCCGATCAACACTGGTATGATAGTATAAATAAATAGTCAGTTTGGCCTGCAAAATTAAAAACGCGCAAACTGGATTGTGAACAGCAGCGGAAGGATGATGGTGGCGAAGAAATTAGTAATGTGAAACAGAGTGAAAGGAAGGACAGACCTTGGAGAGAAGAGCAAACATCAATGAAAAAAGAGGCTGTAAAACTAAACAGGAGTCATATGCGTGATGAACATCACCGAGCGTTGAACAGAAAAAACACAAGGGAGAAGACAGGCGACCAAAACGATGAAGAGTCCGTGGTGTGAGCAAGCGACAATGAAGATGGAGCCAATGAATATCAGTAGCTTTTGGGGAAGCTAGAGAAGTGTGTGAATCGATCCATGTCTGAGAGGTTTTATCAGGTGGCACAAAAGAAATAGCGAGAGGTGTTCTAAAATAAGTAAGAAAGTGGCGGTACAAAAGTTTTGCAGTAACTTGATGCACCAGAAAGGGAACATCATTCAAATAAACCAGAAAAGGAAGGCAAGGGGACGCCGAAGAAGAAACAATTAACCCATATGAATTCACGAGGGACGGGTAAAGGCGTTGAAGCTAAATATGAAGCAACCGGAGTTGGGCGCGATGAAAGGGAGTGTCAGCAAGAGAGGGGTCGATTTGGGAAAGAGACTTCCAACGGAGAGAAGCATCTACAAGTTGGGATACCTGTACCACGCCACTGGTGAACCAGGTGGAGAAGCACAAGTACGGTGAAGAGGGAGAACGGAGTGCAGAAGAGTAAAAGAGAGGTTCCGCAAGCAGATCATTAGTTCAGGTAGGTGGGAGACGGACGGGACATAAGGAATGCCAGAGGGAAAAGAAGGTGCGATAAGTATCGGTAAAGTGATCTGGGCCGCCCCGGTGGCGCAGTGGTCTAAGGCGCTGGCCTCTGATCATTCGTCCGTAAGGGGTCCGGGTTCGAATCCCGGTGAGGCATGGATGTTGTGTTTGTCTTACGGCACTGGCTCTCTCCCTTCCCTGGAACCAGTGACCCTAAATTAGGGACGGGCGACTGCTTATAGCCGATTGAGTTGCTCACGGTGGTCGTTAAACCTCCAATCAAAAAAAGTGATCTGGAATGATTGGGAACAGATCCATACGGAGGAAAGTAGCGAGAGTGAGAAACGGACTGCGAGGGAAAAGTAAAGTATCAACAATAGTAATCGATGAAATCTGAGGATGAGAGAGAGGTTCAAATGCAAGGTAAAAAGTTGACCCGAAAGGGGACAACCCTGCCGGATACCGTTGTCAAAGGGGATGGTAGCTGTCATGAATGTGGAAGTGCGAATACGGAAAGAAGAGTGAGAGTAAAGATTAATAAGAGCTTGACAGAAAAGAGTAGGAAAGCCAAAATGACGAAGAACAGCAAAGAGATAAGAGTGATTAATGGAGTCAAAAGCTTGTTTCTGATCAATATTAAAAATTGTGAGAGGTTCGGAAAGATGGGAAGCAAGAAAATATAAGTTGCGAATGGTGGAAATGTTGGTAGTAATCGAACGGGAGGGAATAGTGTAAGTTTGATCGGGGTGGATTAAATGCTGCAAGACGGGATTGAGGCGAAAAGCGAGAATTTTAGCAAAGGTTTTGTAGTCAGTATTAAGAATAGAGATAGGACGCCAGTTAGAAAAAAGACCAAGGTTTCCGGTTTTGGGGATGAGACGGAGAATAGCAAAAGTGAAATTAGAAGACTGATAATTTGAAGAAGTAAAAACGGCATTAAAACAAGCAACCAGAAGCGGGAGGAGAGAAGGAAGAAACTTCTTATAAAATGAGAGCGGAAGACCGTCCGCGCCAGGGGAAGAACGGTCATTCAGACTGGAAATTGCAGAGCGGACTTCAGAAGGAGAGATAGGAGAAACAAGAGAATCAAAAAAACAATGTGGAACCTGAGGGAGGACATGAAGAAGAGGGGAGGTATCTGCAGAGAAAGGAGTCGGTGTTGAAAACGATCAGAATAATGGGAAAAAGTAAGTTTTTTTTTTGATTGGAGGTTTAACGACCACCGTGAGCAACTCAATCGGCTATAAGCAGTCGCCCGTCCCTAATTTAGGGTCACTGGTTCCAGGGAAGGGAGAGAGCCAGTGTCGTAAGACAAACACAACATCCATGCCTCACCGGGATTCGAACCCGGACCCCTTACGAAAAAGTAAGTTCACAGATACGATAAAGGTCGGTAACTGTAGATCCGTCAGGTAGTGAAAGAAAGGAAATTGTGTTGTTTTTAACATGATACTCCTCAAGGGACGCAAACTAGAAAAAGGGTCGTCGTGAAACCGCAAGTGAGTGAATTTCAGACGAGTAAGAGCTGATGAAGCAAAAGTAAACAGAATACGACGAAGTTGAGCTTGAAACACGGGAAAAGAAGGATCAGAAGGAGAAATAGTCTGCAATTTACGACGGAGAACATCAATATCTTGAAAGCGAGAAGTACGGGAAGAGAAAGAAAACTGACGTGCGAAAGAAATAATCGAAATTTTCGTGGAAAGCCACAGAGCCACTGGGTCGTCAGACGAAGAAAGTTGTTGCACAGAAGACGAGATCATAGAGCGAATTTCGGCACAGAAAACAGGATCAGTTAAAACTGAATCGTCGAGCGACCAGACTGGGGAAGGGGGAACAGAGGAAGAATGCAAAAAAAGTTTTAAAAGAACGGGGCGATGATCTGACGAAACGGAAGGATGATGAGTAACTTCAACTAGAGAGGAATGGAGAAAACTGGAAATATAGAATCTATCTAGGCGTGCTGCGACACAGCGTGAAGCAGCCGGGGGAACCAGGAAAATTCCTTGGACTGGGGATGGAGGGAACGGAATGCATCAATCAAATCAAAATTAACAACGAGTTGAGTGAGATTGGAAACAAGGTCGGAACGGCTTTCGGTTGAACCATCTCGGTCAAAACCGAGTTGCAAAGTGCAATTGAAATCGCCTGCAACAATGACTATCATTTGGATGGAGGGTCGAAAGGATAGAAGAAAGATGTTGAAGGAGAGTTTCTGCATCCGTAGCAGATTGCGGAATATGGATATTGAAAACATGAATACGTTTAGAACAAAAACAAAAAGAAATATGTTGAAAAGAACCCAGCAGACTCTGTGACTCAACAAGATCAGAAAGGGAAGAATGAAAGCGCACATGAAATGCTATAGCGGTACCAGACCTGAGATGGGTCCGGTAATTATGATAAAAAATGTACGGCCAGCGTCTCCAGCGGGAACACCCGGCATCCAAGGAACAATTCGTCTCCTGGAGGAGGAGGATATTAGCCCCCAGGTAACGAACGTCCTCGAAAACCAAAGCATTCGCCACAGAAGACGCAAGCCCTCTACAATAATAGCTAAGTAGTGTTAACAAGGACATCACTGTTAGGTTGCATCCAGCCTTCCAGTTCAGCCCTCAAAATCTTGAGTAAGTAGCCCAGACGGCGAGCATATTGCTCAGTCCCGCCAGGCAAAGTAACATTAGTTATAAATGCATGGAACTGGTTTAGCTGTGCAATCATTTCAGGCAGCAAGTGAAGCTTACTCTTAATGCAAGGTAGTGTGATTAACTTCGCCTTACGCGGGCGAGTGGTCAATGCATACAGATCAGATAAGGTAAGAGGGTGCAAAGGCACCGCAAGTTCTTCAAACATAGTAGAAATGTCAAGAAGTGTAGGAGAAGGAGAATCATCGTCAGAGTCAACCATTGCAGTGTCATCAGGATCAGGGGCGACCGTGTCCATAACATCATCATCCTGGAGACATGCGAATCGGTTCGAAACTAGTAATTCAGAATTTGGCTCATGATGGCTTGGTGAACCCGAGGTAGAATGGGCTGTTTTCTTGGACCGTAGACGTTGAGACGAACGGGAAGAGCAAGTATAAACACCAGGTGAGCTGGGGCGTTTACGCTGTGATTTAGGTGCAGACACTTCCAGCGATGGAAAATCCTCATTGGAGGGCTCCAAACCATCCAGTACGACGACAGGAACCGGGAGGGAAGGAACGACTGGAGAAACAGCAGGCAAAATTGATGAAGGTAGAATGTTAGCAGGTGCCTCAGCGGCCTGCACAACATCCGCAGGGGCAGCGGCCACCGGAACTGTAGTAGCTAATGAAGAATCAGATCTAGCACTAGGAGTAGCATGAGGACAAGCAGAAGCGAGATGACCTTCCCCTTTACAGCGGAAGCACTGAACCTCTGCAAAAAGATTAAAAATGTACGTCCGGGTATCAGTGACTAATTCCAGAGTTGCAGGGCGTTCCGCAATTGACTGAGAAGTTGGAAAAATAACCCGGTACTGGCGGCGCCCACCCTGCACATGTTTCAGGGGGAATCACGGGCTGTAGCTGGAAGAATCTTGGTCACTCCCACAACACGACCCATCGTGTTGAGGGCATCAATCAACAGATAATCAGGAACAGCCGTTGGTACAGGAGAGAGGGTCACCGTAACTGGTCTTTGGGCTGCAGCGACAGGTTGTAGATGAAAGGACCCAATATCAACCTCATGAACTATAATTAAATCTACTGCTTGCTGGTGGGTGAAGTGAACAACCACCCCTCCACCCAAGCGAATAATGGACACAATGCTTTCGGCTGGAACGACCTTTGACACAGCATGCAGATACTGGGGGAGGGGGTGTCACGCAAAGCAGGAATGAAAAAACTTAATAATAAGGCAGACGACAATTGCTTACCTTGCGGTGAATCACTTGGAAGAATAATTTTCAACGCCGAAGCTACACGTTTGAAATGTAGTGCAGAATCACTAGAAATATACGAGGTACTTCCCACAGCTTGTGCGAACGACGTTGAAGTAGAACTAGCAGAACCAGGAATATTAGACGCAGCCGGCACACGGGTGGCCAGAAGCACAGTCTCTGGAAGTCCAGCAGCACTAGTCGACGCAACATTCCCCGAAGAAGACACAGAACTATGAAGCGAAGACATATCAGCAATCGACGAAGCAGCTGTAGACGACAGTGACTTATTCACAGTGGTAGTGGACATTCTCGACCACTGGCCCACCAAAACTCATGTGTCGTAACTGACGACACACGAAAATTAAAAAAAACAAAAAATGAGCACCCACTCGGCACTCAGCCTCACTGCTCGTGAAGCGAGGGTACGAAACACTGCAACCAAAACACAAAACGACGAAATACCACAAAAAGAACAAGTAAACAAACGAACGTTGACTTCTACGCAGGAGCCGAAAAAATGCGACTTGCCTTTTCAACGACCACTGCGCCACCGGGGCGGCTATGCTGAATTTCCTTGGATTAGGTAATGTTCGTTGGGTAAATATTTAGGGGCATGACGAATTGCCTTTATTGTTAATAAGCATTTGTTTTTGAATCTACTAAAGACTAAAATATAAGAACTGCGTTAATATTTAATAAATTAGTTTTATGTTGATAAAAAATGCTGAACACAATGGATACTGAAAACAAAAACTTATATTTGGTGTGGGGGTTAAAAATTCGATTTATCTTGCATCATAACTAGAATCTCTCGGATTTCATTTTTGAAGTCTTAAATTGTGGACGCGAAAACGAAACAATCTCGTGCAGGACATCAATCTTCAACTTTTCCTTTAGCCCGTCATCGGTGTTTTTTTTTAATGGAAATGGCTAGAACTGCCGGTTAACTTCTTTAAATGCTTTTAGAAATTCTATTATAAAAAATGTGGATTTCTTGATTTTCTCCCTCTAAGCGGTAAGTTTATTTTTTCTCACCAAAGATTTCCTTCATTTCATCATGTTGCTCTGCTACAGATTTTATCATTGTGCAGAGCCCATAGGAGAATATACTGTGGTACAACTCATTTTTTTATTAGCGAGCCAGTTATCGGACCTGAAACCACCTTAGCATCTGTCACGTGATATGAAATCAGAGGTTATATGGAGGTTATAAGCAGCATTGCGGAGAAAGTTGTCATTCTTAAAAAATAGAAGAAAGCAAGATTGACAGCAACTGTTACGGCGCATTTGTTTCATGTTCGTCCACTGACGCGCTGTACTATTGTGGTGATCGGCGGCCAACCAGTTTCCACTAGTCTGTATGGGAGATTTACTTCTAGGTCACCTTCTCCGCCGTGCAGAGGGTGTTCCATCTGGTCTCTATTTCCCAGTGGACTGTTCGTTTCAACTCATGTACAGTCCCATTCTTTTCTTAAATATCTTATTTAGAATGGATATTGTGGAAGAAATATTCTTCGCAAACTGCTGAGATGATCAGGACAAACTGATAGCATGCTCGAACGGAAATCGGGAGATGTGGGTTCGGTTCCCTCTCCAGGGCGATGTAATTTTCAAATTTTCCTATGTTAATTTACATGTTGAACAGTAAGCAAAGCAATAGCTATTCTCTTTGCCGCCTTAAATATCCTTTAGCTTATTGAAGATTTTAACATTTTTAGGGCACTACTCTTTTGTGGGTATTATTCGGATGTTTCCCCAAAATTATGGCTTAAAACTGTACTTAACAAATGGCAAGCACATCTCAGACGTCAATAACATTTCAAGGCAGACACGGTGCTTGTACTTTCATTTCTGACAAATATGCATTTTGATGTTAGCAGATTTATGTCAAATCCAGTTTTTCCTAGTAAAGAGGTCAATTCAAATCGCTTGTTTACTGAGGTTTTTGACAATTTAAGAAAACTGCATGTTGTGAGGATTAACAGAATTTTAGCTAAAACAATCAAGAACGAAAAGACAGATTATCGACATGAATGATGTTTGACGAAGTAGCTCAGTCTACATGTCTGTATTCAGTGCTCCTCCAACAGTTTCAATCATTTTGTTTAATTTTGGAACAATTTCCTTCCTCAAATTTTCTGCCGTATTTCTAAAATGCTTGAAATTACGTGTTGCCGCCCCGGTGGCGCAGTGGTCTAAGCGATGGCCTCTGATCATTCGTCCGTAAGGGGCCCGGGTTCGAATGCCCGGTCAGGCATGGATGTTGTGTTTGTCTTACGGCACTGGCTGTCTCCCTTCCCTGGAACCAGTGACCCTAAATTAGGGACGGGTGACTGCTTATAGCCCATTGAGTTGCTCACGGTGGTCGTTAAACCTCCAATCAAAAAAAAAAATGCGTGTTCTGTGTGGTAGCTTTTACTTTTACTTCAGATGCATCCAAATCTATTAAGATTTGCATTAAATCAATGAAACTCTGACCTTCAACAATATCAAATGGGCGTAGATCATCTGAGCACAGTGTTTCGAGCATTTTTATAATATTTTCTGTTTTGTGGTAGCTGATTTTTTTACCTAAGAAAAAGCTGTCTACCGTTTTTGTACATGAAGACGTGGTGGTCGTCACGCAAGTTTTGGCATGGCGCAAAAGTCTTCTAGAACCTGAAGAACTTTTATATCCGAAAATGTATTCGCATTTTTCGCACTGAACATAATCCAATTTTGCGTTGGTCGTGCGATCGATAATTCAGAAGAAAATGTTTCCCCACGGTAGATTTTCCCAGTTCATCTTTAGCCATTTCATGATCGCCAGTATTTATCTACTTTGCTGAGGATGAATGTTATTTGTTTGTAATGCGCAAATGGATATAAAAGGCAACTCCACTAGATTGTTCGGTTGTTGCAGAAACCCCCGGGATGAAAAGGTTTGCCAACTTAATATTTTAATTTATAGCTATAAGTGCTCAGAATTATAGCCAAAATTAGTTAGACTTTTAAACTTAATAGTTAAAAATAAGGTTAGAAAAATTCGTTTTCTGAAAATTTGTTATGATCTTACATTAAAATATAAATCAATCTGCATGGAAAAAATATTTATCTGGATCAAAATTTTGAAAGAGACAAAACTAGTTTACTAAATCATGTTAAATTACATTTTCTGGATCAAAATTATGAAAGAGACATGAAATTAGTTAATTAAACCATGTAAAATTACTTTATGCCTACAGTGAAGTAGAAGGGACAGGCACAAAAATTCTTTGAGTTTTGATATCTGTTATTTGATCATTATATGCTACATTTGATCCTACAGTTTGCAAAGATTTATCAGGAAGGTTATAATTGCAGCTGCATGTATTGTGCTTAATTAGGCCGAACTTTACTGATAGAATAGCACTGCGGAGTTTCAATTCTACACTGACGGAAAAAAAAAATCCCAACACCAAGAAGGGGTTGTGTTAGATAAACGACAGTTTTTAGGCGGTTAGAGAACATCTGTAAGATGACGTCTATGCAAATTTCGCGCTCGGCGCATTGGAACATGCAAAGCAGGTTTCCTGTAAATACGCGCTGTAACGTTCGTGAGCGTTAGTTATCGTTGAGATTCGACGTAGTGTGTTGATGTTAGTCAAGAATGCCTTTAAGAAGACGAAGAAGCCATTATCAACAGCTCACGGAGTTTGAACGATGTCGTATAATAGGGCTAGGAGAAGGTGGATTTTCTTTCCGCAGTATTGCAGAACGACTTGGCAGGGATGTAGTTAATGTGCATGATTGTTGGCAGCGGTGGTCAAGGAAAGGTACTGCCTCAAGAAGACCGGGTTCAGGCCGGCCACGTGGCACTACTGAGAGGGAAAACCGCCGTGTACGGAGTATGGCCGTGGCGCATCGTACCGCGTCTGCGGCAGCAATTCGAGCTGCAGTTGCCACCACAGTGACACAACGAACTGTTACAAATCGGTTACTTGAAGAACAGCTCCGAGCCAGACGCCCTGTAGCGTGCATTCCACTTAGTCCAAACCACTGCCGTTTGCGACGTCAGTGGTGTCAAGCTAGAGCTCATTGGAAGACGGCGAGGAGATCTGTTGTGTTTTCTGATGAAAGCCGGTTCTGCCTGGGTGCTGATGGCCGTGTGTTGGTTAGAAGGAGGCCAGGTGAGCGCCTGCAACCAACCTGTCTGCGGCCGAGGCACACTGGACCTACACCTGGAGTTATGGTCAGGGGAGCAATTTTCTATGACAGCAGGAGCACTCTCGTGGTTATCCCACGCACCCTGACGGCACAGTTGTACGTCGGTCGGGTGATTCAACCTGTTGTGCTGCCATTCATGCACAGCATTCCAGGGTGTGTTTTCCAACAGGATAACGCTCGCCTGCATACCGATGTTGTAACTCAACATGCGCTACAGAGTGTCGACATGTTGCCGTGCCCTGCTAGATCACCAGATCTTTCACCAATCGAGCACGTATGGGACATCATTGGACGACAACTTTAGCATCACCCCCAACCAGCATTAACCGTCCCTGTATTGACCGACCAAGTGCAACAGGCATGGAACTCCATCCCACAAACTGACATCCAATGACACAATGCATGAACGTTTGCGTGCTTGCATTCAACATTCTGGCGGTTACACCGGTTATTAATGTACCAGCATTTCACATTTAAAATGGCTCTTCTCGCGCTTACATTAAGCTGTGATCTTGAAACCTTAATCGATTAAATATGTTACCTATACAAATGTATTGCCGCCATTTCATTCCTCTACAACTATTTTTTCGTGGTGTTGGGATTTTTTTCCGTCAGTGTATTTAAGTTTTGAATTTTGATTTCACATTGGTCATGCTGCATAAAATTCTTTTAACTTCAGCATTGGAGGGAAGCAGTATTAGAATTGAAATAGGACATTCAGAAATTTCCTGAAATGGATTAAAACCAGAAGCATCTTTATATTGATACACTTCACTCTAAAAAGTTTTTTTATTTAATTTTGTTATTCTAGTCAAGGAAACGTATTTTCTTAAGTTGGTATTCAGCAGCAGATATGGATTCTTTAGATGCCCGATATGTTCCATCAAGTTGGCAACTGATTTGTACTCCTTGCCAGGTTGAAGAACATTTTTACAGAAAGAAGTAATACATTTTTCAAAATGTCTAAATTTCATAGTAGTCTCTGTTTCAACTGGTTGAATAAATGTAAAACAAATTGTTGGTTTCGCGTTCTTATGCACATTACTTCATACAATTTGTATTTTTATGTTTATTGTGCAATAACTGTATTTTTCAAACCTTTATCCAAAATAGGATTTCGGCTTCAAAAGTTTTGAATATTACCCCTTCAATAAATCAACTTCAAAAGTTTGCACTATCAGTTTATTACCAAATGATTTAACAAGTAGTGTTCAGCTATCCAATAATTTAGTTTTATCAACAGTCTTTGATTCAAATATTTTATTTACTTTTTGATTTCATCAAGAATGGAATGCATGGACAACAAATACGACAAGTTGTTTTCATCTGAGTACGTTTCACACAGGATTTGAGCAGCATAGTAGTTTTCAGTTGTTCGTAAAATTTCAAAATGGGGTTTAAATTCAAGCCATTATGATATTGTTCTTTCCACAGTGGGTTCAATAGATAACCACCTGGTTTTGCAGTCCCTAGGAATTTTCAACGGGTTTTCTTCATGATTAATTGCTGGTACGTATAAGTTTATGTAAGCTAGCTGCCTTAATGATGACAGAGAACCATTTGTGTGTTTCCGCTGTTTAAAATTCCAAAGTTCTTGGTACACATTCTGAGGAAGCATGAGATACTGCTAACTGCAGTGAGTGACATACACATCTAAAATTAAAATAAGTTAGTGAATTTGTGTTTTAAGCATATGCACCTTTGTGAACCCTTGGCACGACACTCATAATGCAAGTGCTTTGTAGTTGCTACCAGCTTTTTTTTATGTCCAATCCCCGTTCTTACGCATTAATTCAGTCTGTACTGCTTCCGTAATACTCTCAGCATCACATTTCTCCAAATCTACAAGACCAAGATATATATAAACAATTCTGCTATTTGTCATTCTACAGTAAATTATAACAATTCCAAGTACTTTGATAACAATTATATCATTTAACTCATCAAATAATAAACCAAACTTTCCATCTTCTATGTCAGTAATGAAGTCAGCTTCAAATTGAACACCAATAACATTCTTAATAACTTCTGAACATTTTGTACGATATATTTTTAGTATTGAAGTAATCTTACTATCATTAATAGCATTTTTAGATAAATCGACTAAATGGTCGCAATTCATGATAGCACAATAACAGCTTATAAACATGGAGATGCTTCCTTTGAGCTTAGACGTTTTGTTGTAGTTAGGCTTACAAAACTGAGTCAATGTCGTAATTTTTAATAGGATTGCAATTGACATGCCTCTTTGCTTTGATATATTGTATGAAGAATCAAATCTGAGTATTTCGCATTTATATCACATTTTGCAAAATGTGTCTTTCTGGGATCTCTTTCCACTGCAATTAACCATTTCTTAAAAGATTTATCTTTAAGCCACTCTTTTAGAAATTTTCGGTTATGCTGCTTCGGTTTTGGAATGTTGAGGGGTTGAAAGAGATCTAAAGATTAATCCTCACCACCACATATGACACCATACCGGTACTGCGACTACTCGGTTAATGTGAACTGCTGAATGTACCCAAAACCATAAAAACTGAAAGTCTAAACAAATACATCGTTCTTTCCACGTTCCAGAAACACATAGCAACCGAAAAATTGTTAAAAACTAACAATTTTCCGGTTGCAATGTGTTTCTGGAACGTGGAAAAAGCGACGTATTTGTTTAATTACTGACGCCACGTATTTGGAGGATTTTCACAAAGGATTTTCTGAAGGTCTGACTACGGACTAAATCAAGGCTAAGAATAAGAAGAAATTAACAGATGCTTTACAAGCCCTTAAAAATAAAACATATAAACAACAAATGCTTACCTCCTTTCTCACAATATTGTTTCTCAGCAGTATTCCCTATGCTGCAGGACTCACGAGATTGCATTTTTATTCTTTGCACTATAGGTGACACCTCATGTTGGTAGCTTGAGATTAACAAGCATATGGTATTATTTCTTACAGTCACACATAACGTTTTAAACAAGTTCAACGGGGAAATATGAGTGTATATCAGAGACAAATAAATACTGCAAAACCAAGTTCCCTCATACCGCGAGTAAGATCCTAAACACTAATATTACAAGCCTTAATGTGTGATTTTATTCCCTTATCTAGCCAGGGTCGTGTTCTTATATCAAGATAAGTCAAAAGTTATTTCCGTTTTGAGCTATACATGATATTGGACCTCCTTTCCTAAGCAAATCGTGCGCCATCGTCGACTGAGTACTGTGATGACCTGCATTTGGCACGGAGCCACATTGCGTTATCCGGTGAACAGAGGATGGAGGTCGATAAACATGCTGTTCCCTCGGGTACGTCCACACCATTATTGGAAGAAAATGTTAAACGCGGCAGCAGCAGCAGCGTGAGAAATTGGTGTTGTTGAAGACGAGGAAACAATGGACAGCAGACTGCAGAATGTCCACAAGTGTCCCTAACGCTTTCATGCTAGGGACACCAGTCTCGAAGATGAGCCGAGGTCAGGACGTCCCACGACCTTCAACACTACACGCTGGTGAAGCTGTGACAGCGAACCTCAGTACCAGCACATGACAATTGGCAGCTGAGGTGGGATCTTCTTGATCCATCATCACTTGTTACCTGCATCAGGTTGGTTTCTCTTCCAGGAGTCCTCGACTGGTTCCCCATGAATTTATACCCTAGCGGGCGGAACATGCTGCTCTCCGACTCAAATTGCTGTCAAATCTACAGGACGATAGGTTTTCGCGTAGCATCATTACAGGTGATAGGAAGTGGATATTCCAACATTATCCTACCACTGGGAACCAGTGAATGAGGCTACGCCAGGAAGCACAGCCAGTGGTGCAAAGATGGCGGTTCGAGAGGAAAGTCATGCTGTGAATTTGGTGAACATTTTTTTTGTTTGATTGGAAGTTTAACGACCACCGTGAGCAGCTCAATGGGCTATAAGCAGTCAACCGTCCCTAATTTAGGGTACCAGGTTCCAGGGAAGGGAGAGAGCCAGAGACGTAAGACAAACACAACATCCATGCCTTACTGGGATTCGAACCTGGACCCGTTTCGGACGAATGATCAGAAGCCATCTCTTAGAGCACTGCGCCACCGGGCTTTGGTGGAATTGCGAGGGTCCTGTGCACTGGGAACTTCTGGCAGATGGTCAGGTTGTGGACAGGAATCTCTATTTAAATAGTATAACTATACTAGTAATCCAAAATTTCTAGGTGTAGAATAGAAATAAAAGTTTCCATGCTTTCTCACATCAACCAGATGGCTTTTTTAAGGAATGTAGACAGCAAACTGAATAATAACAGAACGCTTCAACAATTTGAACGCGGTGACTTGACTTAACAGTAAACGAAGAGATGCGAACGCAATCAGGTATTCAAAGACATGAGGCGTTATGCTCGTTTTGCACGCGGAATCATGGAAGGCAAACAAGACATTCACTACAGACACTTGACGTGTACTAGGAACATCAAACAGAGGTCATCGCTCTTTCCACGTTTATAAGTGGGTCGCGGAAAAATTCTCATTGGCTGGCACCGGGAATCGAACCCAGGGTCTTCCAGTTACGCGCCGGATATACTTCCACTGCACCACAGTGGCCTCGAATTCCTCCAGACTCACACACACTAACTGCCAAGCCAATTTGGCAGGTTGCTTCTTGGAGCCCAGCACAATGATGGGGATTCACCAAAGATGGTAAGCAGCAACTGAACAAATAATTAGAAGGCGAATGAATAATTAATACAGACACTTGACGTGTGTGAGCCTGGAGGAATTCGAGTCCGCTGTGGTGCAGTGGAAGCATATCCGGCGCGTAACTGGAAGCCCCTGGGTTCGATTCCCGGTGGCGGCTAATGAGAACTTTTCCGTGACTCACTTATAAACGTGGAAAGAGTGATGACCTCTGTTTGATGTTCCTAGTCCACGTCAAGTGTCTGTATTTATTATTCATTCGCCTTCTAATTATTTGTTCAGTTGCTGCTTACCATCTTTGGTGAATCCCCATCATTGAACGGGGCTCCAAGAAGCAACCTGCTAAATTGGCTTGGCAGTTAGTGTGTGTGAGTCTGGAGGAATTCGAGGCCGCTGTGGTGCAGTGGAAGCATATCCGGCGCGTAACTGAAAGACCCTGGGTTCAATTTCCGTGGCGGCCAATGAAAATTTTTTCGTGACTTACTTATAAACGTGGAAAGAGCGATGACCTCTGTTTGACAAGACATTCACTCTTTGAAGAACTGGTTGCAAATTTGTGGCAACTCCAGCGACTCTATCATTGCATGACTTGCTGTTGGTTGTGATCCCCAAAGTTTCGCGAATGGCAGTAGATTTTGCGGTGTAGTAGAAAGCTAATTTCTTTACGTCATCCCACATAGGAGCAGCGGACTTGAACTTGACTTCTCTGGATAGGGCCGTGGTTATTTTGCCGTTCTTTATGTCCCTTTTATGTTCGTTGACTCTAATTATAGATAAACGTTCAGTCATTCCGATGTAGTATCGCTTGGAACCGTCCGGATATTGCTGAGGAATGGCATAAACACCTGCTTCATTGGAAGATGGGGTGTGTCAGTGTTTCCCTTAAGCATGGTATATAAAGACGTCGGAGACCTGATGCCAACACCGAGGTTCATCTGAAAAAGCCACTTGGTGGATGTGCGAAAGCTTGGAAACTTTGAATTCTATTCTACAGCAAGAAATTTCGGATCACTAGTATAGTTATACTATTTAACTACATTTGGTGTACAGTTCCTTGCTATTTAATTAGAAATCTCTATCACAAAGAACTGCAGAGGGTCGATGATGGTCTTCGTCAAAGCTACCCAGCTCTCAGCAATAGGAAGCAGGCGTTGCTTCAAGTGGATAGTGCGCCAAGTCACACCTCCAGGGTGGCCCGCAGAAAGCTACAGGAGTTCGAAAGGTGTTTGAAAGATCCTACCACATCCTCCATATTCGACTACTACCCCCATCCTACTTCCACCTATTTTGCTCTATGGTCCATTTCCTACAAGGACGTAACATCGCTTTAGTAGTGGATATATAATATGGCACCAGAGAGTTTCTGTTCTCGAGACCTGCTAAGTGTTACCGCCGGTATCGTGGCTCTGGTGTGACATTGGTATAGGACTACAGAAGACAACGGACAGTACTTTGCAGAATGAGGTGAGCGTGTATGACATTTTTTGATCATTAAACTATTTAGCTGCAAACGGAACGAACTTTTGACTTACCCTGTTTCATATACGTACACGTATATAAGTTGTTAACAGCGGAAATGTTTGCCTACTGACCTTGCTTTAAGGTTGGAGCACTACCAGCAAACCAGGCCAAGACGTCCAAATGTTGTTGAAGATAATTCAGTAGTGTTACACAAAAAAGAACTTCAAGTCAACCCTAAAATGCCTGCATTTTGATAAAGTGATTGCTGATCTCTCCCAACAATTCTCAGCTCAGCAGAAAAGTTATCGTTATAAAGGCAGTCAAGTTTATTTGCAACAAAACAATTACAAAAACAATTACGTCGCAAGCCAAACATTAGCTAGAATTCACTGGATTATTTTCAAAATTATCTAGATTTACAGTATATACACTATATTGACAAAAGTCACCGAACACCCCCTCAAAAGCAAGTCAACCAATCCGCTGAGTTGATAAGATGCGCAGTACAGCTGCAAACTGTATAAAAACAAGTCTGCAGCTGACCGCGATTATATCGCACTGTGAGGTTGGGTCAAAATGTCGCGGCTGGAGAGAACTGACTTTGAGAAAGGAAAGATTGTTGGGTTTTATATTAGTGGGTTGCCCATAAGAGAAACCGAGAGGCGTTTAAACATACCTGAGTCAACTGTCTTGGATGTACTGAATAAGTGGAAGACACATGGCGTGCCTGAAGCAGCAAAAGGTACCGGCAGACCAAAGAAAATCAGTAATAGAGAACGTCGACGCCTGGGGAGAGTAGTTACAGCTAATCGACGAAGTACGGCACAAGACCTCAGTGTACTCAGGTAAGTTGACTCAGGTAAGTGAGTAAAAATGCTGGAACCTCGGTATGTACACGTAAAATTCGCAGAAAACTTCATTCCATGGGTTACCGTGGTGGTACGGCTGCTCATAAGCCTTTCATCTCCACTCGGAATGCTACTCGTCGTTTAGCATGGTGTAAAGAACATTTGTCGTGGACCGTAGGTTAATGGAAACGGGTCCCATAGACTGATGAATCCAGATACACGATCCATCAGCCTAATGGCCGTGTGTGGGTAAGGCGGCAGCCGGGGAACGCTATTTAACAAGTGTACTGTTCCTACGGTCAAGTTTGGAGCTGGCAGTGTACTCGTGTGGGGGTGTTTTTCGTGGTATGGTCCCAGCCCATTGGTTTTCGTGGACAAACCTGTTAATCAGCACGTCTACTTCAATATTCTGAACAATAATGCCCTACCAACTCTATGGCAATACTATGGAACCGAGCCTTGTTGGTACCAGCAGGGTAATGCACCGAGCCATAAATCAAGGTTTCAACTTCGCTTTATTGGGTCTCTGGGACCTTTACATAGAAGAACGGCGAAAACCGGGGCACAATAAAACAATAGCAAAGGGCGGGGCATGCCGAGTAGCATAGGCGAGGCATAACACAAACGTAAGAGCGAAAATAACACAATACAATACAATACATAGACAGATGCAAAACAATAGCGAGACACAAACATAATATTACAGAGCTAAAAATATTCACTCAGTAGACGAGGCAGAGCACAGAGCAAAAGTCCTGGAGCAGCAAGGCAGGAGTCCAGAAAGAGGCGACGAGGCCCCTCAGGACATCATCTATAATGAGCACACTGTTGACGAGAAATGACACGAGGCAAATTACATGGAGCATCAGAGCGGTAGTCCAAAAAGAGGCAGCGAGGCTCAGTGTTCAGAGACTGATTGATCCCAGACCTCCATCGCTTCAACATAGGCGTCCGAGTCAGAATAATCCTCGCGACGCAGTAGAGACAGAGGAGTAAACCAAGTCTCCATCAAAGATAACTGGGCAGCAGTAGGAAGTGCAGGAGATGCGGCGGACCTCTTGCGGGTACGACGATTAGGACGGTGACGACGCTTCTTGGAAATAACATCAGTCGATGCAGTGCAAGAAGCTGGAGCGGCAGGCTGGAAAGGAGTCTCATCTGGCAGACGAGCAGGAGGCGGGCTACGGGGCGCAGTTGCTTTACCGTAGTAAACTGAAGCAGCAGCAAGGGCTTGTGAAGAAGACTCGTACGAGGCAATCAGAGCAACAATCCGAGACGGTGAATATGAAGGCGGAGGATCAGCAGAAGCTATAATGGCATCAACGCTGGAGGTATCAGAAAAGCACTGAACAGGCGTATGAGGCGGTGAACAAGTCGAGGTGCTATAACTGAGTGAATCACACATCAAGTCCTGAATTGGTAGAGCTGAAACCGGCGAAGAAAACTTATGAGACTAAATAGAGCCCGAAACTGGTAAAAGTCGAGGTGCTATAACTGAGTGAATCACACAAACTGGTAAAAGTCGAGGTGCTCTGCTGCTGACGTCCTCTTCTTCCCTGCTGGCCAAGGGAGCCAGCAGGGAAGAAGAGGACGTCAGCAGCAGAGACGAAGAAAGTCCAACGGAAGCAGGCGGTTCAAGCTCATCAGCAGGCACGGACGGAGCAGGCGACGGAAAAGGCACCATCGGGGCAGCGGTCGGAGACAAAGTAACCGGAAAGGAAGAAGAAGAAGACAACTCCGGAGGCGAAAATAGGCCAACGGATGCAGGCAGCGTGGGCATAACTGAAGGTGCGACCGAGGCAGGCAAAGTAGGAGACACCGGCGGAGCTGAAAGAGGAGAAAAGGGCAACGTAGAGGAGACACTAACGGGTACAGCAGAGGAACAAGTGGTTAAAGACGGGCACTGTGATCGGTGATGGCCAGGTGCTTTGCAGGAGAAGTAATGGTATGCAGAGAAGACATTAATGGAAATCGTGAGGTGACCAAGAACGACGCGGAAGGAAGTAGGGCAATAAGTTATGAAGGTAGTGTCTGGAAAGAGAAGACGGGCTTGACGACGAAAGCTCAAGTAAGGCCGTTCATTTTGATCGGTGGATGCGGAGGGGAGAGTGCGGACACCGCCAACAACGCGCCCACACCGAGAAAGATAGGCAGCCAAAAATTATCGGGCATTTCGGGAGGGGAGGGGGCTAGGAACATAGTAACAAGGTGCAAGGGGCAACGGAACCAAACTCTGGTCCCCAATAAAAATGCAAGTGTAGAGAACCTGCGCAACATAAGCAGTTGAGGAAAAATAACCGAGCACCAACTTGGGCTTTCTGGCAATATGCGTGATTGCACCGACAGGGAGAAACGATAACGCTGCCAAGTAGGCATTCAGCTTTGAATGAGGAAGCGCGTCAAACTTGACGCCAAGGCTAAGAGTTTCAAGTATGGATTTACCAAGTGCAGACGATTCGGGCGCAGTTGCTGTAAGTATCACTTGGACGGCAGATGAAGGAATCAATTGAAGTTCTAAGCAATGCGTAGAACGGAGAACACACATCCGGTGGAAAAGGTGCAGAAGAATAGTCCTGAAAAGCAGACATCGAGTCAGTAGGATGACAGTCCGGCGAGGCAACGTAAAGAAGTGAGATGAAAGATTCAAAGCAAGGCTCAGCAGCACAGGCCATTGACGCAGGAAGGGCGTAGAGAACCACTAATGAAGGCAAAGTAACGGCACAGGAGATGGAGCGCTGATGCAGGTGTAGCTCGGAGAAGGCAAGCAGCACACCGGGGAAGGAAGCGCTGAGGACCACTCACAAAAGGTGGAGCACTAACGCATCAGACGAATGCAGACACAGGACACAGGCAGCTGGCAGTAACAGAGTAAACAGTCAAGGCAAGTCACGATGGGCGTTATGTAAACATACTCAAAGTGAAGAAATATGATGGATTATTCGCAAAGTCCGCACTTACCAATGCGGAAAAGTTACAGGTAGGCAAGCGCAACGCTCCTATCCATTACTTTCCCACCAGAATTTACTTTGACCAGCTACTATCTTGGTAATCTGTCTCTCTCTCTGGGTTCGAACCCACGACTAGGACGTAATGTGCAGTAAACAGATATTCAAATAAATTTACAATGACACATAAACAAATCATACACCAATTACTATTCTAAAACTTTTTATATAACTCAACAGTTTTAGTGCAACAACAAGTCAATTACTTCAGAGCGCATGTTACTAAACTGAATTCAAATTCTAACATACTGCAGATTTTTGCCCCTTTTGCTTCTTCAATTTTTATCACGCAAGACAGGCAATACAATACTAATAACATTAGGTATTTAAACCCCATTAATCATTATCCTGTCATTTCTTTAGACAACATTCAAAATTAATTAAAGCATATGAGCACAATAAAGCACAAGAGTGACAATCAACTCTGGGTATGTAAACACTATTAATTTTAAACTCCTAATAGTACAACATGCATCAATGAACACCACATAAAAATAAACCAATTTCAAATAACTTTCAATTATCCTACAACCCTACTTTAAACTCTGCCAGCAACTATTAATTATACAAAGAAAAAGACTTTGCACTCACGTACTAGGATTTAATGGTATTCCTCTGACGACCCCCGACACACACACACAACAGGCTCAATGAGAAGAAAAGTTCACACAAAAGAAAAAACTTCAAGTGAATCACTGAATGATGAGTACTCCATGTAAAAAAAAGTTCCGGTACTCCAAATTTTTCACAAAAACGCATTCGTCCACGCGTGAAGGAAAGCCTCCACCACTCATAACTCTCAGATATAATTGGACGGAAACTCCATACTCTCTCGGCAAAAAAAAAAAGACGTGACGAAAACTTTCACTGCTTCCGACACCCAGGAACACTTAAGGAGAAACTCCGAGCTCTCACGGCATGGAAGGGCGTAAAGCAATCTTTACTGATCCTGACACCCAGGAACACTTAAGCAGAAACTCCAAACTCTCACGGCATGGAAGGGCGTAAAGCAATCTTTACTGATCCTGACACCCAGGAACACTTAAGCAGAAACTCCGAGCTCTCACGGCATGGAAGGGCGTAAAGCAAACTTTACTGTTCCTGACACCCAGGAACACTTAAGCAGAAACTCCAAGCTCTCATGCCATGGAAGGGCGTAAAGCAAACTTTACTGCTCCTGACACCCAGGAACACTTAAGCAGAAACTCCGAGCTCTCACGGCATGGAAGGGCGTAAAGCAAATTTTACTGCTCCTGACACCCAGGAACACTTAAGCAGAAACTCCGAGCTTGGCATGGAACATGGCATGGAAGGCGTAAAGCAAACTTTACTGCTCCTGACACCCAGGAACACTTAAGCAGAAACTCCGAGCTGTCACGGCATGGAAGGGCGTAAAGCAAACTTTACTGCTCCTGACACTCAGGAACACTTAAGCATAAACTCCGAGCTCTCATGGCATGGAAGGGCGTAAAGCAAACTTTACTGCTCCTGACACCCAGGAACACTTAAGCATAAACTCCGAGCTCTCATGGCATGGAAGGGCGTAAAGCAAATTTTACTGCTCCTGACACTCAGGAACACTTAAGCATAAACTCCGAGCTCTCATGGCATGGAAGGGCGTAAAGCAAATTTTACTGCTCCTGACACCCAGGAACACTTAAGCAGAAACTCCGAGCTCTCACGGCATGGAAGGGCGCAAAGCAAACTTTAATGCTCCTGACACTCAGGAACACTTAAGCAGAAACCAGAAACTCCGAGTTCTCATGGCATGGAAGGGCGTAAAGCTTTTGCTAGTTCAAGAAAAGACACTCTTGGATTCTCAAGAGAAAACTTGAAAGAAATAGCAATTCATCTTCAAAGAAGTTCAGCCATGGAGTTCCCTTCATGCAGAGATTCGACCGTCCCGCTTCACCACTTGAAGCCAACGAGCCTTCCCGCATGGTTTTCGAAGGAGAAATCAAACTGCACCTGCGTACCACACGCAGAGCAAATGTGCAAACAGTACGCCCCCCCCAAAAAAAACAACAACAACCGAGCAAGCGAGAGATGAAGATCACCAATTTATAGCGCCAAGAGACCCTGAGCTCCAATCAAGCCACTCTACTACGAGTGGCGTCAGCTCCGGTACATTTTTTCATATAAGCATTTTCCACACATCAAATCCTTAATCATAACTCACAACTCAATAAATTCCAACATTATATGAATAAAATATACAACAATTTCTTTTACGAATAACACATAATGAACAATTTATACAATCATTATTTGTGACCTCAGCACGTGAGCGACTACAAATATTCTAAATAAAGTATTTGGAATTTCCACCTGTATATAAAAAAACTTCCTCAAATAATAAACACTATTAACTTAACTTTACGTTTACGTTATTTTTATCCTAGCGACTCCAGGCCATGACTCCGGGACCAATCCCACCAAAACGTCGTAATTGTACTCTGTTTTCCTGTCTTAAGCTCGTGAAGCCTTGTTAATTTGCTGTTACTTCGTTCATGCACGAAGTAAGAGCAAATTAACAAGGCTTCACGAGTTTAAGACAGGAAAACAGTTCGTACACGACCAGCGTGATCGAGAATAAAAACTAAGATAGTGGGAACGAATGAGCACTCACCGATTTGGGAGATATCTCAACTGAAGGACGAGAACTTCATGCACATCACACGCAGCAAGGCAGATGATGGGAATCACTATATAAGCGCAGAAGGGCACAAAAATACGGTGCAAAGGCACACACGTCCACAGCGCCATGGAATGTTATGGCGTGGTTTGACGATAATTCCCTATCCTGTGTGGACTGGCCAGCACAGAGCCCTGATCTCAATCACATAGAGCACTTGTGGGATGAATTAGAGCGCCGCATAAATAGTTTGGAACCAAGGCTTACTACTAAGCAAGAGTTAGCGGCAGCGTTATGTACTGAATGGAAGCGCATACCTTTCGCTGTGTTCCAAAACCTTGTTGAAAGCATGTCTCGAAGGGTCAGTGCATGCATTAAGGCCAAAGGTGGTCCGACACCGTATTAATGTATGTCAATAAATGCTATGTTGTGTTTCTCTTCTAGGTGTCCGGTGACTTTTGTCAATACAGTGTATATCCGCTATAGCGACGTCGTATAGAAATCATATAGAAATTAACTAGAAATTAGCTAAATTGGAAACACTGGAGATAAAGTTGAATGGGAGGCGATAGTAACAGTGATTAGAAAAGCTCCGTTTAATTTGTTACTTCCCTGTCAACTACACGATGTTTGGCTTAAAGAATCCTTCGGAAATGCTGAAGACGAACTTTCATCTGTAACACTGTCTCAGAGCTGAGAGCCTAACAGTTCCTCTGCGGAATTTCCTTAGATTGTCCCTTCTATTCCCATAATCTTCAGTGCTGTTCTTCGCAACATAGTCAGTCTGCATGTCCTTATCCATTCCCTACATCCTAATTATAGCCAGAATAACATATTTTTACTTTCTTGTATCTTACGTTTCAATGACACTTTTCCTATTTTCCTTCCCATCTGGTTAATTGCTACAGATTTCTCTGGGAATTGAGATCGTCCTATTTGCTGGGTCCCAGGGTAGTTGTAGATGGCCACCCTAATGCCTGTGTTGGTGTGGAGCTCCCTTATCTCTGTCTCCATTCCTCAACCCTACTCCCCTACGGTTAATTGCTCTTTCTTTCAAAGTACTTAAACCACCACACAATGACACATCGATTTCCTTCCCATGCAATCAGGATTCACAGACACTGCAGGCGAAAAACTGATTTCTTTTTCTAAAACGAAAAAGAAAAATGACTCTCAGTGTTTTTAGTACATACAAAAAGTCCACCGGATCCCGAGATGAAGCTGTTCAGGGACGCGCCAAGCTGGGGTCCAACGGGTGCGAAGCACACGGTCTCCAGGTTCCGGGGGCGGCAGCAGACGCGGACTGCGCCTCTGTACTCTGGGACGGTAGGCCCCTTGCTAATTCTGAAAAAAAAATATAAAATTTTTTTCTGTGCTGCACCATACGTATGAAAGAAAAATGTTATACTGAAAAGACAGTTTGTTTACAACGTAACGTCTTTTCAGATAAAAAAACCCTATGTGCCAAATGGTCTGTAAGCCAAACACAGTTGTTCATGCAACCCCTTTCCCGGACTTTCTAAGTTAAGATCCACCCGGTTCGACTTATTTCCTGTATCGCACTTCACTTTCGCTAATTGTAGTTAATTACCGTAAAACGGGTGTTTTCCGTTGGTGCGTATGCCTGTATGTCCTTGAAACTGTTCTGAAAGCGGTATCCGAGGGGTTACAGTATCCCATCAAAAGCAGCAGATGTCCAATGCCAGAGCAAAACTTAGTTCGTTGGCGTTACCATGCAAGCGATACAGATGTGTCCCTTGGAGTTCTCTTTCAGTACGTCCAAAAGACGGTACTAAGGGATGCAGAGGGTGTAGTGCGGTTTGTGTTGCTGGTGGTGTTTGAAATTCCTAAGCTCGTCATTTCTCAAAACTTTGCCTGATCACTAGTAAGTACTGTCTCACGCCTCAACCATTGCCCAAATTTGTTGTTTTTGTTTTCATTGTGTGAGTTAACAGCGGGAAAATATCTGAACTGCGAGGTTTCATGTGGAAACATTTTTTTACTTCATCAACACGGCTTCGTGTATAATTGCAAAATCCTTCATTAGAATAGATATACCACATAAGGAATTTATATGAGAAAATGGAGTAACATTATGGAAAATATTTTAAAACCAAGAAAAGAAGGGCTGGAGACGAAAAAGCTCGGTAGAGGAAACAGAAGGCTTTAAGAAAAGGTTCCTATTTAAAGAAACCTGTAGTCGCTTAATAAGTAAGTGATATAAATCAATACAACAGCATGAAATCAATAACACAAAATTTTCCTTTTGTAATCGCAAAACTGTATTTTTTTAATCTGTGATAGTGAACTCGAAATTTGTTGTTGTATAAGTTAACCATAATAATTTAACATATAGGGGACAAGAGACCTCCTCATATATGCTCTGCAATGGAAATCGGACTATGTCTTTGCTGTCCTTGGAAAGTATTACAGAGATTTTTGCGATAACACTGTTTGCTATTTTTTTCTGTAGAACTGACTGATGCATGGGTAAAAATAAGATAAACGTTAGAAATTTTCAATAGAAGAAGCGGAAATTTACAGTAGGAAGAAACAATGAAATTTCCTATTGTTGTTGGAAAACAGTGTACAGATACAGTATGAAAAAGTATGAAAGCAAGGCCTGATTTATGGGAGAGCATTCGCGGCATGTGTCTAGGGCCCCGACCTTTTGAGAGCCTCCCTAAAATATAAGAGTTATATATTACTTGCTCTGTATCAAAATGATTCACACGGGATACGCCCTCCCCCGTGAAAGCTTTTGCATATGGCCACGAACAGTCTAAGTCGGTCCCTGTATGAAAGCCGAACAATGAAAAATATAGCATCCTATGTAGCAGCTATTCAGGGTTTGACAAAGATCTCTGAAAATATTTCCCAGAAATATATGTCTTAAGGATATTTTTCCATTCTTTATGACAAGCTGAGTGATATCTGGGCTTTCGTGGTGCAGGGTTTAGTGGTCGAAAGGATCAAAAGAACGACCAAAACATTTCCTCATATTTCTAACATGCTGTCCAATTTCATTCATCCATCTTATCTATGTAATGTTTTTCGCTTTCTACTTTCCAATTAAATTTGTGTTGAGAGTATGGTAGAAACAGCTCGGTAACAAGAAGGCACAGTAGAAATGTGCATATGCTTTTCGTAGTTACAATTCATTTTCTTACAATTTCTTGTTGAAGGAGTTTGCAATCACCCTCTTGAAAACTAAGATATGGGTGCCTATGGATTCACCTATAGTAAAACCTTATGTTGCTTTATTTACATATTCCTTAAGGATTTTTCCATTGATCAATTGTATATGAATATTCGAATTACCGGCTTCAGACAGCTGGCCACACTGAAAACTGAATAAACGCAATTTGAGAGACGTGAAGTTGTTCTGCATAAAAAGAATGTTGCTTTGTTATATTTCCTCACTGTTGAAGGTTCAACTTGGATATGCAACTTTAAAAAGAACATTGCTTTGTTATATTTCCTTCACTGTTGAAGGTTCAACGTGGGTATGTAACTTTACTCTTTTCTGGCACTAGGAGTGGAATGTGGCCCTAGGTTCCACTGCAAATATTGTTTGGCTTCATGTGTACTATCAGCCCTCTTGCTTTGTTGAAAGAGTTTACAATCACCCTGCATATATATTAAAATTTGAGTTTACTACAGGTAAAAGCCTTCAATCTTTTTCTGCATATTCTTGTTGAATTTGACTTACGCAATTTTTTTTATCACAAAGTGGAACGCAGAAGATTTTAATATTCGAGATATCCTCTTTCAGTTAACTAATTATTGTTTGAACATTAACTCTACTGTAATTCGTAGACTTGTGTTGAAAAGACATTTAAACACGAAATGACGATGGTGATATATCGTTAACTTTAGGATTTTGTACCTTCATAATTCTCCCCCAATAGTGGGCCGTAAAAACCGCTTCCAGGGCCATTATGGATTGCCAGTTTTCCACTGGGCGGCAGGACGCCCCCATTAAATTTTAGGGTTGATAAATTTATGTCATTGACGTGGGAGAAGTTAAGAAAACGTTTTACTGTGAGAAATCGTGTTGCTACGTGGCACGTTTATTTTTTTAGTAAAAATACTTCATTATATATTTCAACAGAAAAGGACTTGAAATCAGAGAATAATTTTATAATTTTGTTCAGTAATGGATACCGCGGTCAAAAGAGTGACTTTTGTTTCCATTTGTTTTTAATCTTGAAGATTTTAGCATTCATGATATACGTTAACAGCGCTATGACAATGGGGCCAATACGAAGGAAAAACACAATGAACTTAAAAAAAATGTTTTTGTCCTAAAACTCTTATGTATTTCATGTACTTTGAGCGGTTCATATTTTAAATCTAGTCGTAAATAACGACGAAAACATTTCTCTAGAAATGGTGAACATTTTCAGCATTGTTCAAGAAATATATGCTTTCTTTTCTGAATTACATTACCGTTGGCAAATTTTAAAGAAAGAGCTTCCAGTGTTGACTGTGAAACCGTGCTGTGCAACAAGGTGAGAAAATAGGATCGATGCAATAAGGTTAACGAGAACTGGAGTACAATTTGGATTTAATTCACGATACATTATATTAGCGCTTTAACAAATCTTTTAGACACAGCGATACACGAAATCTTTCTTACAAAAAAGAAAAAAAGACAAACAAAAAAACATGCAAGTTTATTTGTTCCAGAAAGATTTGATACACGCTTTCTTCAAATTAATGTTAGTAGCAAATTAATGCCAAAATCTGTTGTAGTTATACCAACCATAATATAAATGATAAATCAAGTAAATGGCTATTTAAAAGGATGTAGAACACGTGGGGGTTTCAAAGGCACGTGAGCTAAAGATAAAACAATTGCCAAGGAAATAGATTGCGAAATGGAATTTCCAACAGTTGAATTGGTTAGACCACGTAAGAAAAAAAGGAAAATGAAATTTAGTACCAAAATACGAATGAGATATTGATCTGCTAAAAAGAAATAAAAAGAAAACTGTCCTATTTTTCAATACAACGATAAGAACGGTTCGATCACCTGAACACGCATAACGAGACTTTACAATTTTTAAATGACTTTATGCTTTATTGACACTAAGCAGAGATATAAAAATTAAACACTCTATGGATTTACTAATAAAATTGTAAGGTATTGCACAAAAAAGAATACGATATAATTGCCTCAGTTTTGTGTGACTAAATTGAAATTCTTTGGACTTACGTTAAGCATCACATCAACCCATAAAATGCTTTAGAATACATATTTTCAAATGACTCATTAATATGTTTTCCAAACAATTCAGTAGCTTTAAGAATATTTTTTATGATGCCTGTAGCACAATATGGGTGGAAGGGGAGGGAATTGTTAGTGTCCCATGTTAAGTAAAAAGAAAATTTTTGTGGATCTGTACACTTCCTAAAAATAAACGTCTTCCTTTTTCTTACTCTGAAGCTTGAAATCCATAAAGGTCTTTAAAATTACAACGCCCTCTTTTTCATTCCATAGAACTCATGGCGGTAATAAGGTGCACAAAACCTTCTTTTCAAATTTTTACTGTTTGTAACAGTAGCCTACGGGGATAGATCGTTTTCCAAACTTAAAATAAGTAAACGTTACTATTGATTAAATATGAAACAGGAACGACTTTCAAATATAAGTATCATCAGTATTGAAGACAAAATTGCTACAGACGTAGACAATTCAGACATTGTTAAAAAGTTTGTGACACACAGACACACACACACACACACAAAAGCTACAAAAGTTAATTTTAGCTGAAACTACGTATGGTTGTGTGCTTTTCTGAAGCTTCAGTTTTTAGTTTATAGAAAGAAATATTTTTATTTAATACGAAAACCAGTTATTTCGAATTCTGCTTTTAGTTTTATATAACTTATTTGTATATGTGTGTACCCATATGAGATAATGTTTGGTTAGAATAGTTAAAGAGACGACCGTCAGGTTCAATGTTATAATTGCCCCCAGCCCCCGTTGGGGAAGCTGTAATATGTATATCATCGTACATGACGAAACTTTTTTTACCGGTAAAGCAAATTTTTGGGTAAATTGACAGACAGGAAATTCACTGCTTGGATTATTCGCATCGTCATTTGAACTAGAGTTTTACAGATTTTTTTTCTTCACTTTTATACATATGTGAGACAATTATGTTTTATGAAAACTCTTAATTTACGGAAAATAAAAAATGATGTTGCTAAAGTATTTATTTCGTGTGAAAATTAATAAAAATTGAAAAATATTCTCGTACAAGGGGCGGCAAATTTGATCTTGCACCTGGGCGGCAAGTGCCCTGGGCGTGCCCCTGAAGCTGGTGATGCTATTTGTAGCACGTCCAAGCCCGTATCGGATCGGGGTCGAGCTTTCGAGTTCAGGCCCAGCCAGTCTCATCTCGACTGCACACAGTCATGGTAACGAGTATCCTAGGGATTAGGAATTACGATAAGCAATGGAAACCTGCGAAGTGGATGGTAGGCTGCTGAATTAGAATTCGCAGGAGTCGTCTACTACACAATTATCCAACTGTGCCACAAAGATTGTTTAACTAAAATAAGAACCTCCAGTTTTCTTTGAGGCGTTGTCAAGAGACAAACCAAGTGTCGATGCAATACATACACTGAAGTACCAGAAAAACTGGTACACCAGTCTAATACTTGGTAGGTCCCCGATGGGAGCGCAGGACTGCAGAAATACGACGGGGCATGGACTCCACTAGCTTCTGGAAATATGCTGTAGGCAATGCACACCATACTTCCTGCAGAGCGTTCCACTATTTGGGTGTATTCCGAGGTCTCGGATTCCTGTGTTTGACAGCGCGTTGCATGGAATCCCAAATGTGTTCTATCACGTTCAGATCTGGGGACTTGGGTGGGAGAGGCAACACTCCAAACTCAGATGAATGCTCCTCTAACCATAGTGTAGCATCCCGACACTTGCATTGTCTGTTGAAACAGGCCCAACCCATCAGCATGAACGCAGGACATGAACGGGTGTACCTCATCAGAAAGGATGCGCACATAGCGTTGGCCGATCACAGACGTTTGTAGACGTACCAGGGGTCCCAGTGAAGTCCAGCTAAACACACCCCATACCCTTACAGACTTTCACCAGCCAGTACAGTTCCCTCTTGACAGGCGGGATCCATGGCTTCATGGGGTTTGCGCCACACACGAATCCTTCTATCTACCCGATACAGTTGGAAACGCGACTCGTCAGACCAGGCTACTTGTTTCCAGTCATCAAGTGTCCAGTGGTGGTGTTGCCGTGCCCAAGCGAGGCGCATAGCTCTGTGTCGTGCACCCATCAAGGGGACTCGAGTTGGGCGTCGGCTACCAAAGCCCATGTCGTGCAGGGTACGTTGCAGAGTCCGGACGCTGATGCTTGTTGAGTCTCCAGCATTGAATTCCGATGACACCTGCGAGAGTGTTGCACGCCTTTGGCGTGAAAAGATTCTTGACAGCCGACGATGGTCACGTACACCCAATGTCTTTTTACGGCCACCCTGGTATCGTAGGTTGATGGTTTGGCCGGAATTCTTGTAGTCACGGTACACCCTTGCAATGGTCGTCCGTGAAAATCCGAACTTCGTTTCTACCTCCGAAATACTATGGCCCATCTCACGAGCGCCAACTATGACACAGGGTTGAAACTCGCTTAAATCGTTATTACTTGTCATTCTCATGAGAGAAAACACGTCTGACAGCTGGCAAGGATGTCTATCGTTTTATATACGCACTGGCGGAAGCAACCGAGTACGCGCATAGGTGACGTTGCTATGTATTTTGCATAAGCTTGTCTGTACCAGTTTTTCTGGCACTTTTTTTTTGATTGAAGGTTTTACGACTACCATGAGCAACTCAATGGCTATAAGCAGTCGCCCGTCCCTAATTTAGGGTCACTGGTTCCAGGGAAGGGAGAGAGCCAGTGCCGTAAGACAAACACATGCCTCACCGGGATTCGAACCCGGACCCCTTTCCGACGAATGATCAGAGGCCATCGCTTAGACCACTGCGCCACCGGGGCGTATTCTGCCACTTCAGTGTAAACCGTTATACACTAGCAAACTGCACCTCATCGACGTAGCGATTTACAGGGCAACGTAAAAATCCTTTAGAACAGCCAAAAATATCACCCAGACTCCGAGAAGAATGCTAGGTTTTATACCAGAGTATCTAGGTTACGTTATCAAGTGAGACTCGGACGTAGTGCTAAACGATTCAGAAATTATGGCTGTGCAAGCGACAGCAGTTTCACGTTAAGAATGTTGGCAGCCTTCAGTGAAAGCAGTACGATGTAGCAGCTCGTTTCATGGGAAACGCAACAGTAACAGAGATGAAGCTGACAGGAAGCTATCGGAAGTCACAAGTTCCATAATTAGGGTAACTGCTTCCAGGCAAGGGAGATAGCTAGGTCATTATTACAAACACATCAGACGTCCCTGAGAAACGTCATTGATACGCTATCGACGAATAGAAATAGGAATAGGTAATTCCAATGCATTTACATTTACTCAGTACTGCCAAGGTCTAACAAAAAAAAAATAAAAACAAAAAAACAAACATAAAAACAACAGCCCTAGCATAAAGACTATGAATTGCAAATGACTTCATACATTAAATAACAGAATGTTTGTTGGTTGTAACTCTTACCCTAACGTTAAACATTTCTGTAGATCACTACACAGCTTATATCACTAAAGGCTAAAATTTGCCGCAGTAACTTAGCTTTACTGTCGAGCACAACAGGGTTAGAGCTCGTTAGGGCTATTTTACTGTAACTTTCGTTGGCTCCTTAAACCATAATAGTTGAAAAGTTCTTAACTAGACATACAATCAACTTTAATATATGACCAAAGGTCAGCAAGGAAACAGATGACTTACGTCATAGTCCAGGGCATCAGAAGAGCACGTCATCAAATACGCACTTTATAAAGTGCACAGATTGGCTTTAATTTATATTCACCATAATACGCGATTTAATCCACCTCCAAGAACACTTATCTTATGATTAATGTGCGGATAGAATAGCTCACTCGCTGATTAGTCGTATCGATACTGATTAGTCGTATCGATACTGATTCAACATCAAAGGTTGACTAACACAGATTGCTAATGAAAGCTCGTTTTAACATCATACCATTAGCATGACTTGAATAACATTGCGTGAAGAGCATAACCTGATACATTGGTCGATAACAAACTGTCTGTGATAAGAATGCTTTCCGAAAAGTGAAGTAACACTGCTTTTCGAAGACTGAACCCATCAGTTCTTATCTCTAGCTTTCGACTACGTAATTGCGTTTTCAACTGTTGTCCGGATTGCCAAACTCAAATTCGTCAGACAGGAATCAGTAGCGTTAAGCTTAGAAAAACGTTTAATGGGAATAAACCAAATTTAAATAAGAAGACAGGAACTAAAAAGGAAGGTTAAATTAGAGTATACGTCACAACATCGATCTGAAATTAAATTCTCACCATTGCAAGATGCCATACTCATCATAGTAACCATCAGTAATACTCTGGGAACAAGATGCAAACAGAAAATATGTTTATATACTCATCGTCAAAAAAATAGTTGCACCCAGAAGGACGTGTCGGATTGCAGTGTTATTCGGAAGAAAAGTAAAGGTTACCAGGAACAATAATGATTAAACATTGGGACTGATATGGGCAGTATTTATTGAGCTACACGCCAATAAGTAGTGTCTCGCAGTATGGCGTCGGGCCTCCATGTTGCTGACACAGCATGCCAGACGTCTCGGCATGGAGTTGTACAGGTTCCTAATGGTGTCCTGCGAGAAGCCATCCCATGCAGCTTGAATCTTCTCACGCAGTTCCTGCAGATTGTTAGGTGGGGGTGGAGTGTGGATAGCGCGTCCAATAGCATCCCACACATTTTCAATCGGCGATAGATCTCGCGGTGCGGCTGGCCATGGCAGAGTGTCAGTGTCTTGAAAGCAAGCTCTCGAGACAGCAGCAGCATGCGGACGAGCGTTGTGCTGTTGGAAAATTGCAAGAGAGTGAGCGTTCAGAAAAGGTAAGGCAACTGGTTGCACGACCTCATTAATGTAACGTTGGTCTGTCAAAGTGCCTGTAATGAACACTAAAGGTGATCTGGCATTGTAGGCAATTGCACCCCACTTCCTGACGCCAGGCCTTCTGGAAGTGTGACGCTCGACAATAAACCGTTCATCTTGGCGCTGACCACGGTGCCTTCACACACGGATTCAGTGGTCGTCTCCTCTAAAACAAAAGCGGGACTCGTCACTGAAGATAACCCGCTTCCATTCTGAGTGGCTCCATGACAGTCTGGCACGACACAATTGCAGTCTTTGGCGACGATGCAAGTTTTAAGGGTAGTCTTCCTACGTCGTGCAACCGTCTGCCAATGGTGCTGGCACTAATCGAACGACGCATGAAGGGCGCCACTGCTCGCTAAATATCCGTAATCGTGGTTGTTGGGTCACTCCGAGCATGTCGGACAACACGTCGGTTCTCTCTCTCTCCGTGGTTCATCTAGCTCTCCTATACCCTTCCTGTCGCTGCGGCGCGCATTGTTCTATCCACTGCTGCCAACAGTGTGGCTACGGGGAAATTCGCACAACTGATATGGCGCGTAATACGGCGATAAGACCATCCCGTTTCCCGGAGCCCGACGATGCAGTCCTTCTCGAACTCCTCCAACTGCTCGAATTGCTTCGGAACTTTTCTCCGAGGAATACTTCACTTGCAAAGAATGCCACCAACACAACAGCACGAGTCAGAATGTCAAGCACGCGCACCGGGACGCCGGTCAAACACAGCGCTACGACCCCTCTTTTTTTTTTTTTTTTTTTTTGTTTTTGATTGGAGGTTTAACGACCACCGTGAGCAACTCAATGGGCTATAAGCAGTCGCCCGTCCCTAATTTAGGGTCACTGGTTCCAGGGAAGGGAGAGAGCCAGTGCCGTAAGACAAACACAACATCCATGCCTGACCGGGATTCGAACCCGGACCCCAGACGGACGAATGATCAGAGGCCAGCGCCTTAGACCACTGCGCCACTGCGACGGCCGACCCCTCTTTGCTTGCGTCACATGCGCGGCCGAGCGTGATACTTGAATCCTTTGCATGCCTCATAATGTCAAACCTACCCACCAAGTTTTATTCCTGTCGGTTGCTTCCTTCTGGGTGTAACTATTTTTTTGACGATGAGTATATTTTTGGTGAGAGAAGGTGCGAGGTCGATTTCAATAAGGACATAAACATTTTGGCATATGAAGAATGCGAAGTCTGTTTCAATCCGGGAAAAAGTCGACGGGTGAAAAGCTTGTGTCTAACAACACAAAGTATTCTACGAAGTGTTACCGCGTTCTGTGCGGCTACTCTTTCTTCTCCAAAATATCAGAGGATTAAAACGTGTGAATTTACATTGATAGTGAATCGAAAAATCAAGCATTTGCATGCATTTTTTCATGTTGTTTTACTCATCCCTTTCCCCTGTGTTTTTCAACATTACGAACAAACATAATAAACAGCAAGAACTTTCTGTCACACACAAAAAAGGAAAAAATGTGGATCAACAGGATTTATTTCCTTAACGACGTATAGCGGAAGTAAATTGATGCACTCCTATGGTTAGCAATTTCGAAATAAAATAAACATCACTGAAAAAGCCTTAATGATAGACATTTGTCATTTGCGAAGGCAGTCGTTTTTCATCTGCGCAGGAAAAATTACCGTCGTTAGTGGATTAAAGGAATAGACAGCGATGTGGAAAGCACGCAATCGCTAGGCATTCGGAGAAATCTCGATTAACATAATCAAATGTGAAAGGAACATCACCCTTTCTCACGCTAAGCAACATAAAATTCATTCTGACATTTATTGCCTAGACGCGTGATGAACGCATAAAATGAGATCTAGATTTTTGTTGTAGCACCCAAAGTATATGCTGTTAACATTGGCATTTTTGAACACCTAGATGTTTAAATTGTACGTACAGGACAAAAGATCGTTTGTTAAATCTAAGAAAGATGATTTCACACTGCATCGTTAATCGTTAGCGTTTAACTTATTCTTTCATAAGAAATAATTTCTTATAGGTACACTTACAGAATACAATTCTGATATCTCGTAACTTAGGTATCAGAATCGAGTTATATAACTTGTAATAGCGATATGGAAAGAGCGTAGTTTAATTTGCTGTTCGAAATGTAATTATATGGGCAAAATGTCCCAATATAAGTATTACAACAACGAAGGTTACTGGCGCCCGGAGACAAGACATGCGAATTTCGTTCGTTTGTTTTAGGGGTTTGTGACGTGCATGCCCGGCAGGACGCACATGAGATAAAGGCAGATAGCAGTGAGAGCACATGGCAGTGTAGTATAGTGAATAGCACTCCGAGGCGAGAGTTGTGGGTTCGAATCCAGCCCCTGGCATAAAAATGATGGAGAAATTTACTTCGTCGTATTGGCGCCCGAACTTCCAGGGTGACCTGGCTGTTAGGTTTCTCGCAATGGTGTGATGTTCTTTCCACACAGCGAGACAGGAAAAATGAGAATCCCTTCTTCAGTTCTTCGAAAAATAATAATTCAGTGTTATGTTACGTTCCATACACCAAATTGTCTGGGATTTCTCAAATGCACGTTGTTCACCGTATGACTGCCTACAGCGACACATGGTCCCGGCTGACCAGTGGGCCATGCCCTCGGCCCCCTATCGGGGTGGAGGGAGATGTGACGTGCCTGCTCCGCAGGACGCACATGATATAAAGGAAGATATCAATGAGAGCACATGCCAGTGTAGTATAGCGGATAGCACTCGGATCTCGGGAGCCGAGAGTTGTGGGTTCGAATCCCGCCTCTGGCATAAAAATGACGGAGAAATTAGCTTCGTCATAGGTTCTAATAAAAACACCATGCGGACCAGATAGAGTTATTCACCTCTAATTCAAGATTACCCAGAAAAGCGCGAAAACTAGCTCCGTAAGGACAAAACGTTGTGATGCACACCTCTAATCTCTGGTTAACCTGGGATCTGAACATAATCAAAGCACTTTGGGAGAGCGTAGACTTAAACCCTAGACCTCTCGACCACCAGACGAAACAGAGACAATTGATAGAGCGATTACATGAAGCGACTTCAGTATGGTCAAGTACTTATCTGCGAAACAACTGCAGATTTTCAAGAAATATACGAGAACAGCTCGAAACCAATTGGTGGGGAATTAATATGACACATGTCTTATAATGCAGAGAGAGTCATGAAATGCAAGTATAATCGATGACATACATGTAACAAAAGAAGCCTGCTATATCGAGTGGCATTATTAACTGCTAATTTACATTTCTTAGAAATCATGTTTCATAAGAAACAAGAAAGCTTTGCAGGCAGCACTCATAATGTTCTCCAACTTCTCAATGACGATGGTTCGCCTTTTTCGTGTGTTTCGTGAATCCTCTCAAAGTGTTTCTGGGTGAACTGTCTTTTAAATGTCGTTTTTCAGTTTCAACGAGATTTGCTCAAATACATTCTTTCTTTAAGAAATCTTCAGAAATACAAATCGGGTGGTGTGATGTCTACAAGTCGGGTTATAGAAGAACAGTTGTTGTTCTACCAGTGTGGGCAGTGACCCTTTTGAGACGCAGGCTAGTGTGTGTGTGTGTGTGTGTGTGTGTGTGGCTGAAATCCTGAAAAGACCACAAGACCACTGAAACATTCCAAAAGACGGCAATGTTGACGAAGTCTTCTCTCCTTTGACAGACACCGGCTAAGAAGCATAACCGTATTCCTATATAGAAACTGTCATGTTGACCACGACTCACTCAGATGTTTGATCATTATTTTAGTGCTATACAATACTTCTGGTGCTTTTAAGAATCTGTTTTTTAAGTTTAGTGCTGAGAAACATCGCATGAAAACTGTGTGTTGGCTGCAAAAAGTAGCTAATTCCAGAAATGATGTAGACAGAACTATTGTCTGTAGGGTGTCCTTTCGGCTTTGAAATTCAGCATGCAGTAGTGAATGCGCCTTTTCACTCGTAACGATGAAATGCTGTTTACTTGACAGTGGCCATCTCGCAGAGAGATCACTCCAGCATCAACCACTGCTGTCTGCATTTTGTCTCAGGAATAGGAGACACCCATTGAAGTCACCGAAGTTCACCGACTAATTTAGATGTTGTGTCCCGTAGAATGGAGACTAAAAAAGTGATGTTCTGATGTTGTACGCATCAAACGCATGCCGATTAAACGTCATATCGGACATACCAAGAATGTAACTGTCTTGAGGAAACATTTATGATAATCGAGGACATGCTTTCACTTTCTGAACAAATAAACTACCAATCTATGTCCACTTCGTCCGGCATCAAGCACATGATGTTCCCGAGAAGCGGTTTGATCAGTATTCCGGATTTTCAAAGAGACCCCAATTACGCTGCAAGTGTAAATGTTGAATGCTTACTAATGAGGATATTCCACAATGACTCGCTTGTTCTCTGCACTTCTCTTCTATTGAGAACATGAATGTGGTGTTGGCCGACAAATACCGTGGAATTGTGCTCGCTCGTATGGCTTACAGAAAACCCCAGGTAAATTAGAGTACCATATTCAGAGATTTCCATTGGTCTTCGAGTTAACAAAAGGTTCGTAGTTTAAATACACGCACTTTATTCAAGTGCTTTGTTTTTTGAGTACGTGCCATTAGGCTATCGGGCCCTGTGATCTAACACGTATTGTTGATATCCTGTCTCTCAGGAATCTTCTCTGTGATTCGGAATCCGAGGACTGTTTTTCTGTAATTGTATCGAAATTTCAGGATTGCTGTATATACACTGCCGGACAATTGCTAAAGACGGATGACAATAGCAACGATAGCAACCATAAAATGGAAGGCAGGAAAATGTGGAAATTAGCATAAGTGCGGGATACAGTAAGACGTGTTGTGCGTATGCAGGTTTTGGATTGCCGAACTTGTTCGTGACGTCATAGCGCTGATAAGAGATATAAAGGATTTGACGCGTATTGACCGTTGTTGTTCAAACGCAAAGTTGAAAGGGAAAGAATCAATTGACGAACTTGCAATTTTCAGTATGTCTTTCCGAAGTCACCTAGATGATTTTACACGTAGCCGTATAATTGGCAAGATTGAAGAAGGGCGAAAAATAACAGATGTTGCCAGGGAGTTCGACGTCAGCCACAGTGTTGTTTCAAGGCTTTGGAAATCCTTTCAAACAAATGGAGAGTGTAGCAAACGTCACGGGGGAGGTCGTGTTCGCAGTACGACACCTGCAGAAGATCGGTGCATAGTGCTATCAACAAAAAGGCACCGGCGCAGCACAGCTAGTGAGGTAGAAAATCAGTTTACGGCTGCTACTGGCAAGCGGTTCTCCCGAAAAACTGTCGCCAGACGTTTGCATGAAGAAGGACTATACGCTCGCCGTCCTGTTGTGTGCACCCCATTGTCCAGACGTCACCGTACCGCCCGTTTCCAATGGTGCCATCAACATCGCAATTGGACTGATAACGACTGGTCTTCTGTCCTCTTCTCAGATGAGAGTAGATACAGTCTATCGTCTGATTGTCGACGACAACTGATCTGGCGTGATAGTGGTACTGCATATTGTCCAGCAAACATACAGAAAATGGACCGATATCCGACATGTAGTGTCATGGTATGGGCTGGCATCATGATCAATGGCCGTACGTCCCTCTATGTGCTTCCAACTGGGACTATGACTGGCCAACGATACATTAATGATGTTCTGCTACCTCATGTTCGCATGTTCCGTGGTGCTGTCGGTGATAGATTCATTTTCATGGACGACAACGCAACATGTCATCGAACAGTCGCTGTCCAGGAGTGTCTTGAGAGCGAGGATATTCAACGCCTCGTATGGCCAGCACGTTCTCCAGATCTGAATCCCATTGAAAATGTGTGGGATGCTTTGGGGAGGAGTCTTGCTGGTCGCCAATGCCCTCCAATAAACAAGGACACCCTCATCCGTGCACTGACACAGGAATGGGATAAATTACCCCAACAGCTGCTTGATAATGTTGTGCAAAGCATGACACGACGTGTGGAATCTTGCATCGCCCTCCATGGTGGCCATATCCCGTATTGACATCTTACGCCGGAACGCCTGCGGACGGTAATTGCATTTTTTTCACGTTTACGTATTCTGCACAAAATGGCCTGTTTGTCCCTTGAACACGTTCCAAAGCCTTCTGGATTTCAGAGCACAATAAATTGTCTTTCTTGTAATGTCCTGGCATTCTGACATTATTTTATTTCACTTGGCATCCAACCACTCTTACTTTTTTATGCGCTATACAGCCGTTTATGATAAGTCCTTAGCAATTGTCCAGCAGTGTATTATCGAAACGTCTCAGAAATATCGATACAAACTTCCATGATGTTGGTGCAATTATGAAATGTTTTTATGCGAAGTCCATAATGCCGAAATAGGCCCAATATAAAATCAGGAATAATGGTACGTAGTTTAAAGTTCGCAGACTTCGTGAGCATTGAACTGCATATTATTCACTCTCAAGTTTATTACTTATTCACAGAGGTAGATGGTTACACGAAAAACTTGAAAAGATAAGAAAAAAAAATGCCACAGGTGTTACGCAGTTGAATTATCGCCAGTTTTACCTCTCTGTGGTAGGCGACAGTTGGAGGCTCGATCTCCTGTTACTAGGGTTGCCACCTACTGTACGTTCGATTCCGGAAGATTGCCTACTCCCCCCTTCCCCATGCCAAGGTAATCTGTAAATGAAACACGTAATTTTGTAAAACATTTGTATTAATCATACAATTATTAAAATCTTTACTTTTTAAATTTGTACTTTTCGTTTGATCTTTCAGACTTTAATATGTCTGGCCTTAAACAAACAAACGTGTGAAATTCTTTGCAGTCCATTTTAAAGTTCACAAATTTTGAACCTCTGCTTTTGCATGCTCTTCGTTAAGACGATTTCTCTCCTTACCCCATACTTCGTTTACAATGCTAACAAGAAAGATGACACCGAATCTTCGGATGTAATAAGCACGTCGTTTGAATCCGTTCTGACGCAAATTAAATTTATCAAAGCTATTCAAAGTCAATGGAACTGGTACGGAAAACAATAGTATCTGATGGAAGAAAGAAGTTTTTCAATCGGGGTTTTAATCCATCAGATATTGCTGTAAACGGAATCGTGAGCTTAAGCCCTCTGGTTGCAGACTTGTGCGTTAAGAAAAACATGAATTTATACGAGAAACATTTCGCACCGGAAACGCTCTCCAAGACCGAATTTTTTTTTCAAATCGGACCCTTAGAAACAGAGATATAGACAAAAATAAGATGTGACATTACGTCCCCTGGTGGGAAAACCATGTATTATTTTAGGAAGAAAGTATTCTCAAAAGGTTTACCCATATGAGCGGTATCGGTCCAAGAAAAAAATTAGTCGAGTTTTCAGGATCCCAGATTTTGCTACAAATACATCAGAAGCAGAAATTAACACTTATGCCCCCTGGCGGCCAAACCATTCTTCACCAAACATTAGAAATTATGTGAAAAATATTTTCCATAGATCCTGTATGCGATACAGAAAGAATTTTTCAAATCTTAGTTTTAGAAGCCGAAATAACGCAGAAAACGCAATTTACCTTTGTGCCCCTAGTGGAAAGTCTATGTTTTACTTAAAAATTTTGAATTTATAAGAAAAACATTTCGCATCGGAAACACTATCCAACAAAGAAGGAATTTTTCAAATCGGACTCCTAGAAGTAGAGATATTGACAAAAATAAGATATACATTGACGCCCCCTGGCATAGAAACCATGTATTCTTTCAAGAAGAAAATGTTCCTAAAAGGCTTGTCGACATGAGTAGTATCGGTCAACAAAAGACTTTTTTTGCAATCGAGATTTTAGAAGCTCATATTTTGCTGCAAATACAGCAGAAGACGAAATTAAGGCTAACGCCACCTGGTGGCCAAACCATTTTTTTCAAAAATTAGATATTATGTGCAAACGATTTTTCATCAAGAGCTGTATCCGGTGCAGAAAGAATTTTTCAAATAGGAGATTTAGAAGCAGAGATATAGGGGGAAACGCATGTGACGTACCTGCCAGAAGGACGCACACGACATAAAGGCAGATAGCAGTTAGAACGAACGTTCGCGTAGCTCAATTGGTAGAGCGACTTATTCCTGAATGAGGGGACCCGGGTTCGAGCCCCAGCGTGGATAAAAATTACGGAGAAATTTACTTCGTTATAATGGCGCCCGAACTTTCCGGATGACCCGGCCGTTCAAGATCTTGCAATGGTGTGATGTTCTTTCCACACCGCGAGATAGGAAAAATCAGAGAATCCCTTCTCCAGCGCTTCGAAAAATAAATGTGTGTGACGTTGCATTCCACACACTAGATTGACTGGGAGTTCTCGAGTGCATGTTCTACAGCGGATGGCTGCCTGCATCGATTCATGGTCACGGCTGACCCATGGGCCATGGCCCCGGCCCTTTTTCGGGGGGAGATATGACGTACCTGCCAGCAGGACGCACACGACATAAAGGCAGATAGCAGTCAGAACGATCGTCCGCGTAGCTCAATTGGTAGAGTGACTTATTCCGGAATGAGGGGACCCGGGTTCAAGCCCCAGCGTGGACAAAAACGACGGAGAAATTTACTTCGTTATACACAATTTACCTCTACGCCCCCTAGCGGAAAGTCTATGAAGTACTTGGAAATTTAGAAATTATATGAAAAACATGTCACACTGAAAACACTATATAGCCAAGAAAGAATTTTTCAAGTCGGACTCCTAGAAGTAGAGATATTGACAAAAGTAAGATATACGTCTACGCCCCCTGGCGGAGAAACTGTGGAATATTTTAAGAAGAAAATATTCCGAAAAATTTTATCCATGTGAGTGGCATCAGTACACGAAATAAATTTTTCAATCGATATTTTAGAAGCTCAGATTTTATGGCAAATACATCAGAAGCAAAAATTAACACTTACGCTCTCTGGTAGCCAACGTATTCTTTACCAAAAATTTGTAATTATATGGAATAGATTTTCCATGAGGAGGTGTATCTGCTGAAGATAAAAATTTCAAATCGAAGTTTTAGAAGAAGAGTTATCGAGCAAAATGTAATTTACTTTTACGCCCCTAGCAGAAAATCTATGCATAGTTTAAAAAAGTAACTATATCTAAAATACTCTTCGACATAAACGGAATCGAAAGATGAAATAAGTTTTTCAATCGGGTGTTTAGAAGCAAATATGTGGAATAAAACGTATTTTTGAATTCGACATCATCTGCATTTACGCCCTCTAGCAGCAAAATTGTACATCGTAAAAAACAAACAAAATAAAGGATCATCATTCGGATATTTCAAGCTTCCCAATGCAAAAAGAATTTTTCAAATCGGACTAATTGTTGCAGAGATATCGTGGGTACAGACGGACGGACGGACGGATAAACCGGTAACATAAGCACGATCTTTTTTTCAAAAGACGTGCTAAAAATGCGCTCGCAGGCAGAATTTGAAACCGGGACGGAAAGAACAAAAGATACAATTTTTATGATTTCTTTACCGACTCCCTCGTGAAGTTTTGAAAAAAAAAGTGGGCCCACCTTAAATCCGCTCTTTCAATTGAAGTTGCAATAGTTTCCTGAACTTCTTTCAAAACACAAAAATCTTCGTAAAGTTTGTTTTCATCTATATTAAGTTTTAAGCTGGTCGCTACATATTTTAAATCATTCCATGAGATTGGATCTTTCATAGATAGTATCATTTTCTAGAACCTCGAATTATCAAAATCGCACCATTTATTGAGGTAAACTAAACACCTATCGAAGAAAATGCCTGCCTCTCGGTAAAAAGTTGCCTTGTCCATTTCATTCAATTTGTTTAAAATAGAACTTATCGAACTGCTAAAAAATTTGTCTCTCTTTCTATCAGTAATTTTCTGACAGATGCCAAGCATGAAATCGTGTAGTTCTGTGCATGTTACAAAATCACTCTCAACGAATTTAATATTGTTATTGAAAACCTGCATAGCATTGTGCAAAATGTAATAGTAGCACAATGGCAGCGAGTTTTCATCTTTGAATGCTTCCCAAACAATTGTACTGCACTCTTCTTCGTCTTCTTCGATGAAATATGCCCTCAAAGCTGGCCAATTCGCGACCAAACGCTCTATTGCTGTCAACAAAGTCAACCATCTAGTTGGAACATGACGAAAAATTTCTCGATATTCAATATTAAAGAAGCTGTGAAATTTTTTCAAATTTTCTGTTCGTTTGACATATGCTGAAAATTCACTGTAAACTTTCAAGACTAATGATTCGACATCATATTTCATCATACACTGGTGTGCAAAAATTATGAACGAAGAGGAGAAATTAGCATAACAGCGGAACGAGCAGGCAAAACGGACCGAAAGACCACTCAGGAGATCGACTAGGGTCCGGTACGGTAGAGCATGCGCATAAATGCAGCATGAAGTAGAGGGGGGGTGTCGGAAGGGTATAAAGCACACGGGCGGTGTACGCTCAGAAATTCGGTGAAAGCTATTGCACGGCGTACATCGGTTTGAACGACGTCGAGTTGCTGCCACCGTGTAATATGGCCAACAGGCAATCCAGTAGACGACATCTGGATGACTTTACCCGAGGTCGCGTCATTGGGAAGTTGGAAGAAGGTCGAAGTGTACTACTATAACGAAGTAAATTTCTCCGTCATTTTTTTCCACGCCGGGGCTCGAACCCGGGTCCCCTCATTCCGGAATAAGTCACTCTACCAATTGAGCTACGCGGACGTTCGTTCTGACTGCTATCTGCTTTTGTGTCGTGTGCGTCCTGCTGGCAGGTACGTCCCACTAGTGTAACCGAGGAGTTCGGGATCGCTCACAGCATCATTTCACGAGCTTGGAGAGCATTTCAAACGACAGGAACAGCTGTCCGAGAGTTTAGCAGTGGTCGTCCATGAGCATCTACGGCGGCGGACGACCGGCATATTGTCCTACAGGCGAGAAGAGACAGACAGCAGACAGCGGGAGAAATCGCAAGACACATGCAACAGACAACTGGACGTCCGTTATCGCTTTTTACCGTGACCAGGAGGCTGCACAAAGGTGGTCTATTTGCACGACGACCAGTAGGGTGTGTGCCATTAACGCCTGCTCATCGGAGTCGGCGGTTTCTGTGGTGCCAGGAACACAAGAACTGGACACATCAGCAATGGGGTCGAGTTCTCTTTACGGATGAGAGCCGATTTAGTCTGACGAGCGATTCTGGACGTATGCACATCTGGAGAGAGCAGGGAACACGCAATCATACCTCCAACATCATCGAAAGGGACCGGTTTGGAGGTGGCGGAGTTTTTATTTAGGGCGGTATCATGCTTGGTAGCCATACTGACCTTCACATCTTCCAAGGAGGTTCAGTCACTGGTGTCCGCTATTGTACCGAGGTTCTCCTGCCTTACGTGCATCTGTTTAGAGGTGCTGTGGGTCCTGAGTTCCTCTTCATGCACGACAACGCTACACCGCATCGTACAGTGGCCGTCGCAGAGCTGTTCGAGAGTGAAGATATTCAACTCATGGATTGGCTCGCAAGGTCCCCGGACCAAAATCCAATCGAACACGTGTGGGACCTTCTCGGGAGACGCTCGACAGCACGTCACCAGCCTCCAGCAACGATTCCGTAGCTGCGATTGACACTACAAGAGGAATGGGCCGCGATGCCTCAACAGCTCCGTGACAACCTCGTCCTCACCATCGACAGACGTTGTAAATCCTGCAACGCAGTCAGTGTTGATCATATCCCCTATTTAAGACTGGATTTTTCTTGGCAGCCGCCTGTCACATGGACGTTTTTGTCTTCTGTCCAGTTGTGCTCGAAGCTACCTTTTCAATAAAGTGCCTTTGTATCCTTTGGATTCCTTGTTTGGACGGTTTTGCTCACTTGTCCCATATTCTTACATGTTGGGGATCTTATGGTATGATTTGAGTCGATGTGGAGCACTAATGCACGACGTTACATTCGAAAAACCGTCTCGTCCTTAATTTTTGCTCGCCAGTGTATTTATTTAACTGAAAAATTTGAGCAGTTGTGCAGAATGTGGCATTTACAGTTTGCTTTCAAAATTTTGTCATTTTCAAATTTAAGTTTTTGGTATACGGAATTGTGTACACCATAATTGACCGAAGCATTATCCGCAGAAGGTGAAGAAACATTTTTGATATTTAAATTGTTTTCGAGAATAACTCGACAAAGTTGCTCCTTAATGTCAGTACCTTTTTCATCTGGGTCTCTGTAAAAGTCTAGAAGTTCTTGCTTGATACCACATTCTTTGCTAAAATACTGCACAACGACTGGAAAATTTTCACATTGCCTTTATTCGATGAATCTTTTATTTCACCCAAAAACAATTCTTGAGCAGCTGGAGCTTGTACACTCTCGCATATAGTGGTACATTTTGTTTTTTCACAAGCAATCATTTTTGCTAAAGATGAATCTGCAAATAGAGTGCTGAACAGTTTGCTGGTGCAATCTTGGCTGTTAAAACGACGATGGTGTTTAATTTCGTGATAGACCGAAGTAATATCAATTGAAGCAATAATGTCTACTTCTGTTGAGCTTTTTTTTGGAAAAAAGTTTGAAATCGATTGCAAATTATCTTTATTTAAAGCAGATAGTTTGTGTTTCTTACTTTCAGCATGTATAGTAAGCGCTCTCCTGCATTTGTACATGATAGTGATCGTAGATCGACAAAGTTTATATTCTCCGACGACTTCCACAGTCGTCTTTTTTTACAAGCCAATTGAATTCACTCAACCATGTGTCCTTGAATGACGTTGAATATTTTCCCTTCTTTTCTCGTGGAGGCAAATCGTCAACACCATCCCCTTCAGACATTGTACATAACAATAAGAGTGAACTTCGCGAAGTACAAGCAGATAAAACACAAACTCACTAGGTAAATTCAGTAAATACAGGCATATGATTTGAAGTCTAACGCGGCGAGACTGTGTAGGTGGACTGGCGACTGGCATGTGGCAACATTGCAACAAACGGGCGAGTGGAAAAGTGAGCGCGAGGCATGCAAGGGTCAGCGGATTGAGATGAAGAGCGCCGCCACCACGTCTCGTGGCACTCACTCGCACACTCCACATTTCGTTTATGTCATGCGTGTGTGTCCGAGCAAGGCCGGCCAATATTTGTAAAATTCCGGGAGGCGGGATCATTTGATTTTTAGGGCTCAATTCCGGAAGACTCCCGGAAATCCGGGAGAGGTGGCAACCCTTCCTCTTACCGACCATTTAATCCGGAGATTTCGCATGGCTTCCGCGAAACAATGCGACTTCGTGGATGGGACCCCGAAATTCGGTCCTGAAAGTTTGAGCAGCTTTCGGCGGTTGCCCCCATGCGATTTTCTCCCTACCCAGTGTTGGACTGACTACCAAATCTGGAGCATTCTTGGCTGAAACACTATGAATTATGGCTGAGGTTCTCTTAATGAGTTGGGAAAAACGCTATTCAGTGGAAATTAGTGAAAAAAAAAAAAAGAATAGCGACTTCTTAAAAAGCATCGATTCATGATTGCAAGGCTTTGCTATGACCGAAAAAAAAACATTTTCTCAAAATCTCGTGGAAGGAAGTTCAAGGGAAAACAACACCCTGTGATAGCATTTTCTGGTGCGTGTACTCAGTCTTAATAAAGTGTAAATAGGATTCAGAGCTACGACAGGAAAACTGGTTTCGGACTGAAAGCTAAATGAAAGGGAAAATAAAAGTTGGTGTTTTCAGACACGGATGTTTTATGTAAATAATTTTCATGAGTCAGGTCAGCGAAAGAACTGCCTTTTTCATCTGTTCTTTATCACACGTACTAGTACACTTGCTTCACTACTCAATACTGTTTTGGGCTCCTAGTAGCAGAGTTACCCTCCAGTTTCCCTGTGACATGCTAGTTTAACACTAATAGCCTGTATTTTTGTTTCATTTATTCACGAAAAACATGAAATAGTTGAGATAATTGAAAATTTTGAATGGTTAGGCCTTTTACCCGAACGTGTAGCTTTCCGCTTATTTATTAGTGCGTAGGAAATGCACCTATCTATCTATCTATCTATCTATCTATCGTTACGAACAGTACTTTCATATTTCGAACAGAGGAATGAGTGAAATAGATAAAAGAGAACACTATTGGAAATGCAGTAGCTATAAAAACATTTTTCTTTGGTTCCAACAATCCTAGAAATACTCGTACATCAATGTGGAGGATCAGCCTATGGCAGACCGTTCCAGTCGGTCATTCCACCTAAGTATTCTGGAAAAACACCTAGTGAGTTGAAGACTTTTGGTCAATGACGCAAGCAAGTCGCTTTTGCCTCAACAATATTTATCTTAAAGATTAATTGGTGGCAGAGGTAATTCGGTTTGGAAAGTCATAGCTGTTTTCTGAGAATTTCACAGTACTAATGGAAAGCTAAACACGTCTCGAGTGTCTATCTCTGAAAGCATAATTGTTTCTACGCTGCCGTCCAAAACTTAAGGAGGGGGGTACATTTTCATCAGTCAAAATCGGAAAAAGTGGTTCTACAGCTGTAAGTGGTATCGATGGTAATCACAATAGAAAATTGAAACGCACGACATCAAAAATCTTGAGTAATATGTAATAGAGATCGAAACAGAACAAAATGTTTTGAGGAATGTGCAGGATGGCCTATTATCCAGTGACACTCTTCCATCAGAAATGCAAAACGGACTACAGGGCAAAGTCCTCAGTAGAAGATATGTCCATTCCTCACCGCAATGCATGTTCGGCGCCGGCGTGTCATGCTTAGCAACAAGGTTCAGGAGATCTTGTAGAAAATGTTACCGCTCTTCATGGAGAGCTGTAAGTGTTGGAATATTTTCTGTTGGGGATTTTTTTGTGTGACACGTGTCCCTGGAGTATAACATGCATGTTCGATTTGTTTGCACTGAGATAAGGGGAGCTTCTTGGTTACTCCACCCGATGGTTGTCCTCGATAATCAGTACTTCATCCAATAGCTTCTGTGTGGTGAAAACAGGCGTTATTTGTCATAAAACTGAAATCTGCGCCCACGGAACATCCCAATTCCATCCCAGACGCCCACGGAACATCCCAATTCCATCCCAGACTGGGACAACGCTGAGATTATAAACACACCCAACTCTGTTTATTCCTTGTTATTTACGGAAAGCCTCTATATTTCGGCTTATAATACACGTTGCTGTAATGACTATTATCCTTGTGTTTTACCTGAACCTTGGAGCAATCTTGTTGGGAAGGACAGCACAATAACAATTGTTTCTGTTAAGTAATTTTCATTGGCTAATTATGCTTTTTTTGACTGTCTTGTTATCTGGTATATCATGTGACATTGACATTACCTTTCCCATGATGCATCTACTCCACGTACTTAAGACCAGCATGTAACCACATGGTGAAATCACATCTGATGAAGGTGTCAATGTGACACCGAAAGTGCTCATGTTTTTTAAACTGTACATAGATTTCGTTTTTTAGCTGAATAAATATCATCGTGCAACAAGACGGATTACTTTTAATACTAGTATTCATGCACGAATTATAGTGTCTACCGTCATACTTCCGCATTTTATTGTGAATCACAGTCTTCTTCAAAATTCATCATGTGGAGCCATGCTATGCAAATATTTAGAAGTTTTCGTGGAAAACTTTCAAGGGAATCGGCACATTTGTCATTTTTACTAAATTGCAGAGATTTAGATGTCATTCCACGACATCTGCGTATCTTCAATTCTCCATTTACCAGACGAGACGCCAGGATTATAAGGACTGCCGAAAGGAAGAGACTACTTCAACAGATCAGAAGTAAGCGCAATAGTATTGACTTCTTTAATAAGAAATGCTATACCTGTTACTCATTCCTAGCTGATTCCTCACACCCAATTATTTTGAAACGTACATTATTCATAATTACAGCAATAATCGAAAATGAAATGAAGGCTTTATTTAACACCCATGTGAAAAAACTAAGATTGTTGGTGGTGTCTGAAGTTCGTAGTAGAACGCATAAGCTGTACGAATTTCAAACAAGACATCCTATCGGCCTTTCTGAACAAGGATCATTACATGGATCACCTGATGTGGGTAATGGATTGGATTTGCATGAACTGGACCATGACAGCTATAACTCTGATTCACATAATGGAGTCAGAAATCTTAGTGATAAGGTTTTGAATCCCATTCAACTAAGAGCCTTGCAACGAGGTTACAAGTTCGCTTACCCTAATCAACGTAAAGTGGACTTATTCAAAACAGTTCCGCAAATTGAGAAAATTCTATATTCACTTCCAATAGAAGATAGGAACTTCGCAAAAATGAAAATTGTAAGGTCTCTTAACAAAAACAATCCAAGACGGTGTAAAACCACTGAAGAATGCCAGCTTCATGAAGAAATGCAACAGCTGATTGAACTGAAAAAGGACCCAGATTTTGCCATTCTTTTAGCTGATAAAACTAGTCAAGTTGTGATTTTAAATCAAAGTGATTATATTCAAAAAATGTTCAATGCCATTTCTAGTGTCCCTCATGTAATAGTGGAACGAGACCCCACCAGGGCTACTGTTAGTGTTTTAAGCCGCCTTAAGAATTCTTCAGCTCCTCCGGACTCCTTTTCAAAGGCCTTCAATCCACCCCCGGCTGCCATGTGCCTGATTTATTTGGTAGATTAAAACTACACAAGGAAGGGTTTCGCCCCCATTCGCCCTCTTGTGTCAGGTTACATTGCCCCCACCCGACCTTTGGAAAAAGCTTTGGCAAGTTATCTCACCAAATTTACTGTGAATTCTTCCTACTCAATAAAGAGCACCACACAAGCTATTGATATATTAAAGTTAATTCAGCCACTACCAACTTCCTATTTTTTGGCGTCCCTAGATGTAGTTTCGTTATACACGAATGTACCTATGGAAGCTACATTTCAGTTGATTCAGGCTTTGCTCATTGATTCTGACATTCCTGCCAATGATATTGTTTTCATAATGAATGCTCTTCATCTCATTAAAAAGCGTTCATTTTTCAAATTTCAGAACATTTTTTACCAACAAACCGACGGGACAGTCATGGGTTCACCTTTATCCGCAGTCTTAGCAGAAATTCTTCTTCAGCATATTGAAAATAAAGTCATACAAGAATTCCCACAAAAACCTAATCTCTATATCCGTTACGTTGATGACATCTTGGTAATTTGGCCTTATACCATAAATCAGTTACATCAGTTTGTCAACGCTATGTCTGCTCAATACCCCTACATCAAACTCACGATAGAACTGGAAAATAATTTTGTCTTACCTTATCTTGATTTTCAAATTACTCGTAACCCTTCTGACAATTCCGTCTTTTGCCGTTTATCGAAAACCTACTTCCACACCCATTCTAATTCCGTACAATTCTGCTCACATTTTTCAGCATAAAATTTCTGCTCTGCACTTCCTATTTAGAAGAGCATATTCACATTCTTCTAGCCATTTTGCCAGAGCTCAAGAACTACAATGGATATCATCCCTTGCTAAAAACCATGGTTACCCGGTCAACGTTGTTAAGGGGGTGCACAATAAAGTACGGTTTGCTGTGTCAACTGCTTTAATTAGTGAGCAAGTGCCTAAAATTGGATCTGTTGATTTTAATCTACATATTGTAAACCTTCTTACCAACATATGTTCTCGTCATAAAATACAATTTGGAATACGATCATGCAATCTATACACCATTATCTGCAACGATCGCGACAAAATTAACAAAGGAAAAAAATGGGGTGTGTATGTTATTCCTATGCTCGACACTATCTCTGGTGAACTAAACAATCATTATGTGGGTTCAACCAAAAGAAATTTGGATTTGAGATTAAATAAACATAGATATGATCTAAAAATGAATCACCAAAGCACCTCTTTTGCAAGAACCATAAGTGCTGGAAATTCCATCCCAGACTGGGACAACGCTAAGATTATAAACACACCTAACTCTGTTTATTCCTTGTTATTTACAGAAAGCCTCTATATTTCGGCTTATAATACACGTTGCTGTAACGACTATTATCCTTGTGTTTTACCTGAACCTTGGAGCAATCTTGTTGGGAAGGACAGCACAATAACAATTGTTTCTGTTAAGTAATTTTCATTGGCTGATTATGCTTTTTTGACTATCTTGTTATCTGGTATATCATGTGACATTGACATTACCTTTCCCATGATGCATCTACTCCACGTACTTAAGACCAGCATGTAACCACATGGTGAAATCACATCTGATGAAGGTGTCAATGTGACACCGAAAGTGCTCATGTTTTTTAAACTGTACATAGATTTCTTTTTTTAGCTGAATAAATATCATCGTGCAACAAGACGGATTTCTTTTAATACTAGTATTCATGCACGAATTATAGTGTCTACCACGGAACAGAAAAACGTGGCGAAGAATGACATCACTGCAGTACCTCTGCCCTGTGATTGTCCCTTGATCCATCACCTGCAGTTCGGCACGTCCGTTGACCATGATACCAGCACAAACCACGACACTCCGACGGCCATATCAGTGGGTCAAAAGGTTGTACTGTATTAATGTGCAGTCCCACGTTCTCTCCACATCAACAGCCGCTTGGTATTCGAGGAAAAGATTAAAGCTGTTTCCATACATGATCATTACCTTGGCCCATTGATTTGAAGGCCAGTCAATATGAGAGACACACCATTGTTGGTGAGCTGTATGATGCGCTCTGAATAGTCATATACAGGGTACGGGTTTCAGGAACATAGTCCCTAAATTCTTGGCGCGAATTTCTCACACCCCTGCTTGCTTGAAGACTATTAACTAACTGGCTCGCAGTGCTTTTCCGACTCCGTTTCTCCATTACGATGAAGTAACGGTCATGCCGTCGGCTCGCACAACGGGCCGACCTCCAGCAAAACATCTGGCAGTGGTTCTGTGCTGCTGAACGCTGACCAAATCCGCGGTGACACTCTGATGTGTTCTCCTTCAAACTCTCTGGGAACATTGGTCAGAGTTTGGCTTTCTTCAAGCTTGCAGATCATTTGGCTTAGGGTAAAATCATCGTTATAATGTCTGCGAGACATCCTTTTGTTACTACAGATACGAAGTTTCTCGCTTCGTCGCTGAAACACAAGAAAAACATAAGGAACTTATCTGAGACACGACTCGGCCTTCTTTCTACAAAGATCCTCATGCATACAGCAAAGTTGCATAAGGGCTACGCATTATACGACCCGCCGCACTCGTGAGTATATACACTGAAATGCCAGAAAAACTGGTACACCAGAGTAATACTTGGTAGGTCTCCCACAAGAGCGCAGGATTGCAGAAATACAACGGGGCATGGACTCCACTAGCTTCTGGAAATATGCTGTAGGTAATGCACACCATACTTCCTGCAGAGCTTTCCACAATTCGGGTGTATTCCGAGGTTTCGGATTCCTGTGTTCCATCGCGCGTTGCATGGCATCCCAAATGTGTTCTATCACGTTCAGATCTGGGGACTTGGGTGGGAATTGCAACATCCCAAACTCAGATGAATGCTCCTCTAACCATAATGTGGCGTCCCGACACTTGTGTGGAGGTGCGTTGTCTTGTTGGAACAGGCCCAACCGATCAGCATGAATGCAGGACATGAACGGGTGTACCTCGTCAGAAAGGATGCGCACATGGCGTTGGCTGGTCACAAACGTTTATAGACGTACCAGGCGTCCCAGTGAAGTCCAGCTAAACACACCCTATACCATTACGGACACCCCACCAGCCGGTACAGTTCCCTGTTGACAGGCGGGCTTCATGGGGTTTGCGCCACACACGAATCCTTCCATCTGCCCGATACAGTTGGAAACGCGACTCGTCAGACCAGGCTACTTGTTTCCAGTCATCAAGTGTCCAGTGGCGGTGTTGCCGTGCCCGAGCGAGGCGCATAGCTCTGTGTCGTGCACCCATCAAGGGGACTCGAGTTGGGCGTCGGCTCTCAAAGCCCATATCGTGCAGGGTACGTTGCACAGTCCAAACACTGATGCTTGTTGAGGCTACAGCATTGAATTCCGATGATATCTGCGAGAGTGTTGCACGCCTATCGCGTGAAACGATTCTTGACAGCTGACGATGGTCACGTTCACCGAATGTCTTTGTACGGCCACACTGGTATCGTAGGTTGGAGGTTTTGCCGGGATTCTTGTAGTCACGGTACACCTTTGCAATGGTCGTCCGTGAAAATCCGAACTTCGTTTCTACCTTCGAAATACTATGGCCCATCTCACGAGCGTCAACTATGACACCGCGTTGAAAATCGCTTAAATCGTTATTACTTGTCATTCTCATGCCGTAAACAGCTCTGACAGCTGGCGAGGATGTCTATCGTTTTATATACGCACTGGCGAACGCAACCGAGTACGCGCATAGGTGACGTTGCTATGTATTTTGCATAAGTTCGTCTGTACCAGTTTTTCTGGAATTTCAGTGTATATGCAAGATCTTTTAGCCCAATGAAGCTCTGTAATCGCAACATTTCATTGGTGTTCTTAAGTTTTGTAGAGGTGCAGTTTGGTGTATGGTAATGAAAACTGGGTACAGCGAAAGAGACCCAGGAGTTGTCTGTATGTTAAAGAGATACGTTACTTACGTGGGCAGGTTTGCCGCGTTCTGATTGTATTCTGAAAAAAATGTCTTGCAGATGTGTAATGTGAAACAAACGAAACGAAATGTTAGTAATATGGAAACAAATATTCTGAGCTAATTTGGACACATGATGACGTGCTAACTAAGAGAATTTATTCGACCCAAATGACAGGTAAGATATGTAGAAGAAAGCTGAGGAAATCATAGGAGAACCAGATCCAGGAATGCGTTCAAGAGAAAAGGAAAATTAACATGAAGTTGAAAGGTCTTGCGTGAGACTTCGGATGGATGTCAGCAAAGCTCGAGTTGTACACCAAGGTAGCTGTAAATGAAGGCACTTGATAGATCAGCAATAAGTAAAATCTAACTCCACCAGGAACTTTGGTTTGACAGAAGTTTTTGATCCTTCTTTGAGAAGCTAACCTCTGAATCAGAGAACAGCTTAGTGCTCGTATGTTTGTATGTACACAAACGTATTTAGACTGATAAAGTTGCTCCTGCCCAGGTTTCTCGTGTGTACCCCGTTGATTTACACACTGAAATTCCAGCTAATTAGCTACATCTGACTTCGTCACATAAATGACCCACTCCAACACGCAAGACTGCGCGTGATCGCGCAGTGCGGTATATATCAAACAGGCCAACTCGTCGAGCATCAGTTAACATTCTATTGAAGATCGGAATGGGAACAATGAGAGATCTGAGAGATTTTGAATGTGGCATGACCCTTAGCGCCTGGCGTGCTGGTTCAAGCACCTCTCAAATGCACGTCTTCCCGAGCTTCTCACGTACAGTTTTTGCAAGGATTTACAGTGAATAGTGCGCCACGATAAAAACTTCCAGCAATGGGATATCCTGTGGACGAAAACAGCTGGTGGATCAGAGGGGTAAAAGAAAATTGGCAAGAATCGTTCGTGTAAAAGAACATACAACCAAGCAAATCACTCCATAATTCATGTGCCAAGAGTAAACAACCAGGAAAATCACTGCATAGTTCATGTGCCAAGAATAAAAATCCCTGCATAATTCATGTGCCAAGAGTTAACAACCAGGAAAATTACTGCATAATGTATGTGCCAACAGTAAATAACCAGGAAAATCACTGCATAATTCATGTGCTAAGAATGAACAATTAGGAAAATCACTGCATAATTCATGTGCCAACAATAAACAACCAGGAAAATCACTGCATAATTCATGTGCCAACAATAAACAACCAGGAAAATCACTGCATAATTCATGTGCCAACAATAAACAACCAGGAAAATCACTGCATAATTCATGTGCCAATAGTAAACCTAGATGACTTCTCCTGCGCCGCCATCTATGCTGGCTCTGCAGCAGTGTTGCATTCAGAGAGTTTTTTCCGGGGGGCAATTACAAATTTCGAGGGGCTAAAATTTGTTGACTGATTATATACATATAATCACAATTTTGTTATTTATATACAATATATTAATATATAATAAAAAATTCTTATGCTCTTATATCGCAAATGCAGATTCCAAGAAATTTACACATACAAGTGATTAAAAATGTAAAAATGTTATACCTTTAATTCAGTAATGGACTACGGATTTCACCATGGGGTGGTATAAAATATTGAGGATTCTAGTAAAGGTAAGGCTGTGCTGGAGAAAATCCCCCAAGACATTAGGAGTGGTAAAAATGTCCTCGCCTTACTACAAGCGTGTTTCTGATTATTAAGGAATAATTACAGTATTATCTGAAAACGTATGGTGTAAGCCATTTCCGTGCCATTTGGTTTCAGCCCCTTTAGATAATTTAGATTAGCAAATAGTAGTAAAAAACCCCAAAACTAACTAACCGTTTCGATGGCAGCTTGAGGTGCCTCGGTTTTTTTTGTTTTTTATTGTCACAGAGTGTAAACCACCACTGCCCGGAAAAAAATACCTTATTATGAGAAAAATTTCTAATAATTTGCTATTGTTAAAAATTAGGTAGCAAATATTTTGTTGAATTGGAAACACTAACGTCACGTTAGCTACACTGAGGCTTAACCGTATACATGGAAAGTCAGCATCCAGAACACAGAAATAAAACTGAATGCCAGCTTCCAAAATATGATGACGTATTGCAGTGCAAACATCTCGGCTGTGTGGAATTAGGTTTTGATTGCGGTAGTCCGAGTTGTCAGTGCTTGAAAAATTGCCCCTTCAGCAAGGATTGTTTAATGTTTTGCTGAAGGATGATAAAAATTTCAGATTGAAGTCCATGTGGATTTTTTTTTTTTATTATAATATTTTCTCTCAGTTTCTTAATTTTTTAAATTAATTTCTCTAAATATCCAGTTTTAAACGAACAAAATTAGACTAAATATAAGGGAAGATCGCCCCAAAACCTAAGGGGGCATTCATAGAATTTCGGGGGAGGGGGTTAAGCACCCCCGAGAAGATGCCTGAATACATCACTGCTCTGCAGGGAGTGATGGGATTCTTTTATCAAAATAGTTGTACGGTGAAGGCGTTGCGAAGCAATTCTACCAGGACGCGCTTGGGGCTTCCCTCGGACAGGATCGGTTGGGGGACTGATCGGCACGAGCCACCTCCACGGACCACCACCACTCACTAGATTTCAGACCCCGCCTGTGAGACGTGCCAATAGGCCGGAGCAGCAAATATGCTAGCGACTGGGAGAATCATTCGCTAACGCCTTTTTTTGGGGATCTCTGTGGATCTTATTAAAACCACAGTACATTTCTGATTTATTACACTGAATGCTCATTTTCTATTTGGCATTGATTACTTTATTGTTCGAAATAAGAGTATGTTACATAGGCTAGAGTATCACACAAAACAGAAAACACAACTATACTACTATCTACTCCTTTACTTAGCGGTGGGCGGCCGCTAGTCTCCCGACCCTGGAGAGGTGTCGTCTTCTACTGCGTTGCCATCTTCAGTCTCTGATCCCAATTTTTCTGCGCGTCTCCTTACTAGTTTGACGTCTTGGTTAGCCGCTAGTTCCTTTACCGTCTCTGCAGTACCCTCCCTGACTTTGGCCACGCCTAGGAAAAGGGCAATTATTTCGTTTTACTTACCTGTGGGATCAGGACCTGGTTTCTAGCTGAAAGAGAAGAGCATTCAAAAATCATATGCACGATGTCCGCTGTCAGGGCGCCACAGCGACAGTCGCAGTTCTTAAACAACCAGGAAAATAACTGCATAATTCATGTACTGAAAGTCATCTCAGAATGCAACACCTATCGGGAAATGTCGGGAATGGACTGCCAAGCTGCGACCATGTCGCCAGTGTTCTTTGAGCCCTTTGGCTCACAAGCTGTCCTCGCACACAAGAGCGTCTACTGCTAGAAGTTTGTTGCATGTCAAACATTTTACATCAAACACTTGTTACAGTTGTACGTGTAAAGCCCAGAAGATGGCAGTTTGGGAGATTCACGAACCATGATAGTTGCCTGTCGACAACTATTATGCCTCGTTCAACGTCACTCAGATCCTTTGTTTTTTGTATTCCGATCACAATAGAACCCTAACTGACGCTCGAAAAGCTGGTCAGCCTAATTTACACCTACTGCACACTAGAGCTGAGACGGGCTGAGCCCAAGCCCGAAAGCCCGAAGCAGAGCCCGGGCCCAAATCGGGCTCGGGCTGTAGAATATTTACTGCGGTTCGGGCTCGGGCACTTAGAGAGAGATAATTTTTTTTAATGTATAAATGGGATTTTATATGATTTAGCAAATGAAACACTTTATAGGAGGTAAAGGGAATTCTTCGGCAACTGGTTCCGATTGGGGAGCACGCATTCGAGATGGCTATTTATTCCGAGCTTTCGGTAGAAAATGCCATAGACAGCGCATTAGTGTGTTTATGCAGAGAAGAAAAAGCTTTTTCAAGAACTATACATATTGGATAGTTGATAGCTTGCCGACGATAATTTACCCCGCATCTCCACGCAGTAGCTCCCTGCTAATTCTACTTAGCAACGTACATATTTCAGAGCATTATGGCGCAATAATATTAGCATTATTTGAGCAACATACAATTGCAGCACCGCATTATCATTTTGGATGGCCGGCCGCCCGAAGCACGCAGATGGAAACGAACAGTCAAAGAAAATCGTACAGTTACACTGTAAAAATAGATAGAGGTCCCTTCCCCACTCTCTATTTCAGAAATACATTGGTTAATTGTGGGAGGAGGAGAGAATGGAAGTGTGGAAAAGAAGATGTTTTTTATTAATGGTTGAACAGGTTAGCCAGTTTTCGGGCTCGTTCGGGCCTGGGCTCTATCTTTCAATATAGAATTCGGGCTCGGGTGGACTCGGGCTAACATACCACGGGCTCGGGCTCCGAAAATTGAGCCCGAACTCAGTTCTACTGCACACAGAGCTCGTGTGCCGTCTTACGAGTTGGAAGGAGCCATTTACGTGACGAGGATAGGTGTACCTAATAAACTGACATGCATCTCCTATGTTTTGTCGCATGCTGTGAGGTGAAGTAGGAAAACTTTTGCGTTCCATAATCTCATCAGTATAATGGGACACGAGGGCGTTGGACTAATTTCAAAAATGTCGGATGAAGCGGAGCCAGCTGTGCGGCTATTCAGCTCACGCGAACTTTGCAGCTCCACGCATAATCAATTAACGGTGTCTTTGAATACGAACTGTGCCGCCCCGGTGGCGCAGTGGTCTAAGGCGCTGGCCTCTGATCATTCGTTCGTAAGGGGTCCGGGTTCGAATCCCGGTCAGGCATGGATGTTGTGTTTGTCTTACGGCACTGGCTCTCTCCCTTCCCTGGAACCAGTGACCCTAAATTAGAGACGGGTGACTGCTTATAGCCCATTGAGTTGCTCACGGTGGTCGTTAAACCTCCAATCAAAAAAAAAAAATACGAACTGAAGATCTCAGTGTCAGTACACAGTCTGAATTATACCTAAACCTTTACATATGATTTTGAAGACTTATTTGACTGAAGAACATGACTCATAAATGCCTCCATCTTAGCTCGCAAAATGCGATGGTACATAAGAAGCTCCACTGATTTGCCCTGCATGGGCTGTACGGGCCATCAGTGTGAAGAAACTGAATGCATGCAGTCTGGCAAGCAGTCTAGTCTCTCTCTCTCACATACCCCAACTTTCTCTTTGTTTTATCAATAGATAAATACTTACACACACTCATGCATATGTACAAAGAGAGAGAGAGGGAGAGAGAGAAGGCCAATATATATTTATTTTATCCGCTCTGTTCTTAAGAAAATGAGAAGTAAGTAAATTAGGTTGGGAGTCAAAGTCTTAGCTGCATGTTATTAGATATCAGACGCACTGCTGGGTAAGGCGTTACACGCAATATATGAAAGTGCGTGACTAATCATTTTAGACGCCAACGTTCTCATACGAAAGAGTCTGGACTAAGTGAAACAGCGTTTGGTATGAAATTTTTGCCAGTAATCACAAATATACTTTTTTAATATTTTGAGGCAAATTTTAGTACTTTGAGCGCTAAAGCTATAATTATTATTTTTGTGCGCGTTCTTTCTGTATAAGAAAAATCACCTTAAGTACATTACTTCTCTGAGACAAACTAATGGATTTGGAGGCGTCGCGTAGGTAACGCGGAGTATGTAAGGTACCACTATGCAGCACACTTCCAAGAAAGTCGATAAAACTAAGCAATAGTTTAAGAAATTGAATTATGTTTTCCTGATCTCTGGGCTCAGGTTATTAAAATAATGAAGAGCAATAAAAATTGGACGTTAATTTTCAGTCATGTACATACATATTATCCGCAGGGCACAGCGCAGTAAGTTTTATGGCAGCGTCCCTTCAAAGCTCCAGATAAATAGCTTTCAATCTTATCTTCGAAACGATAGAAGGATTACACTAGTCAACATTTTTTACTTTGTTTTCGTAACATGGATGAAGTAAGGTGTTTTTAACTAATTTCGGGGTGCTAAATTCAAATATGACTGTAAAAACTCTCCATCACGTACGGTATTTTGTGTATGAACATTTGCTGTATTTCCAGATACATACACTATATTGACAAAAGTCACCGGACACCTAGAAGGTTCCAACATCTTTACTCACCTGTACACTGAGGTCTTGTGCAATACTCCGTCGATTTGCTATAAAAACTCTCCTGAGGCTTCGACGTGCTCTATCACTGATTTTCTTTGGTTTGCCGGTACGTTTTGCTGCATCAGGAACGCCATGTGTCTTCCACGTATTCAGTGCATCCAAAACAGTTGACTCGGGTATGTTTAAACGCCTCTCGGTTTCTCTTATAGACAACCCACTAATATAAAACCCAACAATCTTTCCTTTCTCAAAGTCAGTTCTCTCTCGCCGCGACATTTTTGCTCAACCTCACAGTGCGATATGATCGCGGTCAGCTGCAGGTTTGTTTTTACACCGTTTGCAGCTGTACCGCGCACCTTAACAACGCAGCGGGTCTATTGATTTGCTTTTGAAGGGGTGTCCGGTGACGTTTTTCAATATAGTATACATACAATATAAGATGTACACATTACAGCTTCGCATTGTAATGTATTACAGCATTTATGTGTCTTGTTAACTAAAAAATTAGTGTTACAAAGTATAAATACCATATTCATGTATCACTGTATATAAGACATTAAAAGAAAAAAAGAAATAGAGTAAACAATATTAACACAAATGTAAATGTTGTATACACATATTCGTATACCCGTAGAAGTAGTTCATTTTTTTCTCTTATGTGTCGTGCTGTCCTCCGCTTGCAAAAACCAGCAGTAATCACTCATCATCGAGGGATCCCACCTGCTTTGATACCTCTTCTCCATAGTTCGGATACCTTGGTTAAACCCTTCTTATTGGTCATCGCTGACTGCTCCTAGATTGTCAGGAAAGAAATCCAGATGCGAATGGAGGAAATGTATTTTTAAGAACATCCGGCATGCAAGGTTTTTATAGTTCTTGAGAAGGCTGCGAATCAGCTGTTTGTAGTTGCCCTCTTTGTGGTTTCCCAGAAATTCCTTGACCATAGATGTGAAAGATTGCCATGCGGCGAGCTCCGTTTGGCTTTTCGGTAAAAACAGAATCGCGCAGTAGTTTCCGTATCTGAGGTCAAACGAAACTGCCTTCTTTGACTTTTTGCATCACTTAATTGCGGAAATATTTGCTTTAAGTGCAAGAAACCTGGGCCAGATTTGTCCATAGCCTTTACAAAGTTTTTTATCAGCCCGAGTTTGTTGTGAAGTGGTGGAAGCAGCACATCAGAGGGATTAACTAGCGACTTGTGACGAACGTTACTCTCTCCAGGAATGAAAAGGTCTCCTTTAGGCCAGTTTGTCCGTTCGCAGTGTTCTTCTGTGACCCTACTGTCCCACATACAAAGAAAACAACAAAGTTTGGTGAAGCCACTTTGAAGCACAAGCAAGAGTGATGTCACTTTCAGATCACCGCATACTGACCACCTAAACTGATCATATTGTATTGCAGGGAGAATTTTGTCCATGCTTTCATTCGTCTCCTTCATGCCTACAGCATATGTTACAGGAATGAAAGGCTTCTGGCTTCCGTTGGACAAAAGAACAGCTTTTAAATTAACCTTGGATGAGCCGATAAATAGGCGCCATTTCGTATGATCGTGAGATATTCCTAATTTTGTCATTACCCTTGGAATATCTGAACAAAAACACATACCATCCTGCATTTCATAAAAAGAACTGTAACGTATACCAGCAGATGTGACGTACCTGCCAGCAGGACGCACACGACATAAAGGCAGATAGCAATCAGAATAAACGTCCGCGTAGCTCAACTGGTAGAGTGACTTATTCCGGAATGAGGGGATCCGGGTTCGAATCCTGGCGTGGACAGAAATGACGGAGAAATTTACTTCGTTATAATGGCGCCCGAACTATCCGGATGACCCACCCTTCAAAATCTCGCATTGGTGTGATGTTATTTCCACACAGCGAGATAGGAAAAATAAGAGAATCCTTTCTCTAGCACTTCGAAAAAAATAATAAGGGGGAGATGATGTGACGTACCTGCCCGAAGGACGCACACGACATAAAGGCAGATAGGAATCAGAATAAAACGTCCGCGTAGCTCAATTGGTAGAGTGACTTATTCCGGAATGAAGGGATCCGGGTTCGAATCCCGGCGTAGACCAAAAATGACGGAGAAATTTACTTCGTTATAATGGCGCCCGAACTATCCGGATGACCCGACCGTTCAAAAATCTCGCAATGGTGTGATGTTATTTCCACACCGCGAGATAGGAAAAATCAGAGAATCCCTCTCCAGCACTTCAAAAAAAAATAATAATAAGGGGGAAATGATGCAACGTATACCAGGAGATGTGACGTACCTGCCAGCAGGACGCACACGACATAAAGGCAGATAGCAATTAGAATCAACGTCCGCGTAGCTCAATTAGTAGAGCAACTTATTCCGGAATAAGGGGACCCGGGTTCGAATCCTGGCGCGGATAGAAATGACGGAGAAATTTACTTCGTTATAGAACATATACCCAAATTTCTATTTCTTAACACCGACACACATGTACTGTTCGCTAACAGGTTCCACTCTTGTAGTCGCGAACCTAAAAGTTCAGTTTGTTGTTTGGAAAGATGTAGGTCTCGAACGAGATCATTCAGTTCATTTTGCGCAATCAAGTCGGACTCGGCTAAGTGCTTAGGAGTGTATGTTGGATCCGGATCTTCATGTGCGTACACATCTTCATTGGATGAATTTGAATATATCTATTCACAGTCCAGTGGAGGTTTTGGTAATGGTGTACAGTTCAATGGAGGTTAGATCTTCCCCATGCGGAACAGGCCTTAAGGCTGATTGCAAATTTGAATACTATATTTTACTTTTATTCTTCTTTGAAAAGCTACTCACTTTGGTTAAACAAAAATAACAATCGTCCACGTGATCAGTTGACTCACGATAAATCATCGGAACTGCGAAAGGCATGGATTTCAGCTTACCTTTCAACCATTTACTCAGACCAACAAAGGAGAAAATGCAACAAACTTGTGGAGCCCACGATTTATTTTGATCTCCAACATGACATTGTGACATGTATTCTAATTTAACTTTCCTTTTTAGTTCCTTATCCTATGTAAATTTGAGTTTGTTCTCTTTTGCACTTTAAAAACCTAACGTGATATCTTCCCTCTCACGTGAATGTGGTTGGCAACACTTTTGAAGTCAGAGATAGTGACGTATGAATGTGATAAGAACGTTAGATTAAAAGACGGTACAGCAGTTGCTTAGTGTGTGTGTGGGGGGGGGGGATTAGGTGGATTGAGATGTTCGATCGTTGTTAAGCTAGATTATACGACAGATAATTAAGGTATTATGTTTGTGAAGAGTAAAACTCTCAGTGCCATATTTTGAATTTCATCTACTGCGCTGGACCAATAAAAGGTTATCGCAAGTTTGACTTTTGTATATGTTTTGTCTGGCCGTAAAACCTTAATTTGAGCTATCCCGTGCAACTATTGCATCGTATTCTCATTTAGTTCAACATTTCCTTCGTCATGGTTTTAGACATAGCGTAACACCAATTTCGCCCACGAAAAAGTGTTACGTTATATTGGTGCCCGAATTCCTTCGAACAAATTCATAGAGGAAATCAGAAATGGCAAATATTATGAATCCTCTAGGTCTCTTTGACCACCCTAGACATTATGTTGTGCCTAATAATATTCCATCCAATACTCCACGCACTCAGCGTTATACGTTACCAAATAATTCTCCTGTACCATCGTACGAGGCCTGCGGTTCAGATTTATCGGACAGTGAATACGAAAGGTACGAAAATCATGTTCCGCGTACTTCAACTGCAGTTTCTCAGCAACAATTCACCCCACCACCGCCAGTAAGAAGGAGCAAAATTCTTGCTCATTATGTATCCCATGCGGGTTCCATTGTGTTCAGGGGAAACTGAGGGTCGCTTAGGTTTCTTGAAGATCTCGAAGATCACTTCGATTTATATAATATTCCTGAGGATTGCCAAGTGCCTATTGCTAGCATATGTTTACAAGACACTGCCAAGGTCTGGTACAGACAATGGCGTCGGATGAACCCAGAGGGCTCTTATCAATTTAGAGCTGAATTCTTGGAAGTATTTCCCTTTGGCACAAATAAGGCCGGCCTTGCTCAACGAGTGTTTCCCAGGCGACAGCGGGCGTCAGATAGTCCCGTATCGTTTGCTCTGGAAACAGTTAAGCTTTATAAATTATGGGAGCCCGCTGCAGTCGATTCTGACATTATTGACACTTTACTACAGCATCTGGACCCCTTCCTGCAGGATCGTTTGGAAGTTAGACGTACTCTCACAGTTCACGAGTGCCTGAAACTCATCCGAGGTTTTGAGGAACGTCACAGCAAAGGGGCAATTCTTCACAGAACAACTAATTATCTCAAGTCCAAGAATAGCGCCAACCCAGGCAGGTTCAAGAACACTGTCAACCCAGGCAGGTCCAAGAACCTCATCTTCAAAGACAGAGTTATCAGCAGACAAAACAGAACTTTCCACAACAAGGACAATTTATTAATCAGCCCAGACCGGATGCTTATCAATCGAGAGTGGTTAATTCCTATCAGCAAACTAGATACGTGCCGCCGCATCGGCGGGCACCAGAGGTGCGACATCCTGACTTTATATCTGTGAATCAGAATAGCACCAAAGTTTCTCATCCACGGGATAATTATTACCCGGTGGATCAAACATATTCTAAACACCGTGCTTGGGGCAGGGAAGGCCTAGTGATACTCAATACTCATGCTGCCTCTCTTGCACGTTATTACAACTCAGCACGTTCTTGTGCTTCTGCAAATTTTCAGGATCTACCAATACATGCTAATCAAATTCACCTCCTTTAAACTTCCACAGGAGGTAGAAGGGTCAATTCTATCTCCTTGCATCTCTGAAGACCCCAGACATCTTTTCTTAACCATTCAAGTCCCGCAGTTGCCTGATGTTCTTGTCACTTTGGATCAAGTGGTGGTATTCACAAAGATAGATTTCGGATCTGACATTTCTGCATGAAATTTTGATTTCTGTGCTGCTACCTTTCGAAATTCTTGTGCCGAGCCCTAACAGCACTATCTGCGAGGTGCCGACAATAATATGTTTTCAATCTCTGGCCCAGTCCATTTACCTGTCATGATTGGCAAGGTTCAAATTTTACATACATTTCTCTTGCTGCAAGATTTACCCGCTGATTGCTTTCTGGGCGTGGATTTTATTAAAATGTTTAAACTTACGCTTGACTTTGAGCATGGGCTAATCTTAATGCATGAGTTAGTCCTCCCACCCCAGAAGAGCATATTGATTTTTCTCCAGTCCTTGCGAGGGAGATATTGTTACCAGAGCACAACAGCCAACTTAGTCAGGTTTTAAACAGTAGACCAGGGTTATTTTCAGACAAACCAAGGTTCACACAGGTGGTGTATCACACCATTGATACGCAGGGGACTAGTCCCATAGCATGTAAGCCTTATCCATGTCCGAACCAGAAAAAAAGCTGAGTTCCCAAAACAAATTCAGGATATACTCCATTCGGGGATTATCAAAGAATCACGTAGCACTTGAACAACACCTGCTTTTCTTGTTCCTAAGAAACAATCTGAGGAGTATCGTTTTGTGGTAGATTATCAAAAGGTGAATTCTGTGACTAAACCTATCAATTACCCGTTACCCATAATAAGAGATGTTCTCTAGGATTTGTCATCAAAAAACTAGTTAACAACTTTGGACGTCGATAGCGGCTATTAGAAGGTTGCTGTCCACCCTAATTCAGTGGAGAAAACTTGATTCATTACCCCGTTTGGAGCGTATGAATTCCTGAGAATGCCTTTTGGATTGGCATATGCACCCGCAACCTTCCAGAGCCTTATGGGCTCAGTCTTACGTCCTGTGCTCGGGCCTAATGTCCATGTCTATCTGGACGACATTATTATTTCTTCTGAGACTTTTGAAGAGCATCTGTCTCTTTTGGACCAAGTTTTTAAACTTTTACATAATGCGGGTTTGACATTAAAACCTGCCAAATGTCAAATTGGACAGGACGAACTGGTATATCTGGGTCTAAAAATCACCCCCTGTGGTTTTCTAACTGATGACTCAAAGGTTAAGCCAATTTCGGAATTCCCCAGGCCTATGTCAGCAAAAGAGTTGTCTCGATGTTTGGACATGACTGTCGTCCCGGGGTACGCTACTCTATGCGAACCCTTATTTGCGTTAAAACGAAAGTATAGACACTTTGTTTGGTCCACGGAGGCAGAGACTGCTTTTAATACTATAAAACATGCTTTAGTCTCACCACCTGTGTTAGCCTTTCCTAACCATGCAGAAATGTTTGATATTTATACTGATGCTTCAGGTGTTGGCCTGGGTGTTGTACTATATCAGCGAGGGCATCCTATTGCATATGCCTCTCGAACTCGTATCAAAGCAGAACGTAATTACTCTGCTACTGAGCGAGAATACTTAGCTATTTTGTTTGAAGTTACAAAATTTAAATGCTATCTCAATCACTTAACTGTCAATGTCATCACGGATCATTCGGCATTACAATCCTTAAATACTGCTAAGAATCTTTCTAGCAGACTGCTGAAATGGGTACTCAAAGTACAAGGATTCAATGTCCAGATTTAGTATCGCCCTGGCAAGTCTAACCAAATGCCAGACGCACTGTATCGCTGTCCGGTCAGTTCTGGTGGCCAGGCAGATACTGAACCTCCCTCTCTATTTTTAATCTCTGAAATCACTTCAAGGGAGCAGATAATTTCTGAGCTGTCGAATGATTCAGATTTTGGGGAAATTTATAATTTTTTGCTCGCTGGTTCTTCTGCTCAGAATGAACCTTCTTTAGCGGGTCGTAGTAAAAATTATGAGATCATCGATGGTATTTTGTATTACAAACAAAATGTGATTTCGAGAGCTGAGTACCGCCCTGCGATGGCTTTGTTACATGAGTTGCATGATATTCTTCTTGCTGGCCACTTAGGCATACGAAAAACTCGTGCTAAGCTTAGAGACGTAGCCTTCTGGCCGGGCCTGTACGATAGTATACTCGCATACATTCGCTCTTGTGAGTACTGTCAGAAGTACAATTATAATAACAAACCACCTGCCGTTCAACTTATTTCTAGTTCTAGTAATTATATTTTTAAAACTATATCTATAGATTTATTGGGCCCTTATCCATTATAAACTAAAACTAAGTCTCGTTATATTTTGGTTGTCACAGATGACTTTTCTAAATGGGTGGAAGCATTCCCCATAAAAGCAGCTACTGCTGATGTAATACGTTATACTCTTATACATAAAATTTTTACTCGTTTTGGCTGTCACCGTACCGTAGTCTCGGACCACGGGGTTCAGTTCATTTCCGAGTTATTCGAGCGAATGTGTACAAGGCTCCAGATAAAACACAAATTTATCAGCCCATATCACCCTCAAGCCAATCCGGCTGAGCGTGCTAATCGAACTTTACTAAATATGATTTTAGCTTTCATTGCAAATAATTATAAGCGTTGGAACAAGCATGTTCAATTGTTTTGCTTCGCCCTTCGCTCATCTTTTCATGAGTCAACGTGGCTTACGCCCGCTGAACTTTTTCTCGGGCGAAAGATTTGTTAGAAATTATTATAAGAAATATGACTGTCAGAGTATAATGAATATATCGCTTCTGCTACTGAATTATAATGAATTCAGCTTCTTCTAATGCTTGTTGTTTGTTAATAATAATCAACTAATGAAATTAACTTAACAGCCAGACAGAGATCTGACAAAACTATGAACTGAGAAAGACGTACTATAATGAATTAGCTTTGTTTATCTTTTTGCTAAGCTAATTATTATGAATGAATAATGCTCTAAGCTTCAAAATGATGAATTCCCAAAAGGGTGTTGTTACTCGTTAATTATGAACTTAAACAAAGTCTCAACGCTGGTTATTTATATTAAGTAATCAAAGTCATAAACCTAACAGCCAGACAGAGGTCTGACAAAACTAAGAATTGAAAAAGACTGAACTTACAGAATAACTTGTTTATTATGATGACTCCTGGTCAACTAAGGCACTCATATATCACTACTACATAACAACACACTGCAACGCAACACACCACCAACAACACCAACCACCCTCAACTCCAACGCAACAACACCACTCCAACTCCAACGCAACAACACCACAACTTCTCGATGAACGCGCCTATATACGAGCTACCACCACGTCATGACTTACACTCATTGCCAGATCTCATTCAGCGGGTGAAATAATATTTCGTTCAGTAGGAAGATAATTTACATAGTAAAATAAAATAACCAGAGATAGTAAAATCAAAAGGAAAGTGAATATAGAGTATACGTTACAGTACTTACTAAGACAATCTTTTATTTGGTAAACTTCTGGCTCTCACATAAACGAAGATCTCTTTACACACGAAACAAAGCTCTCACGCACATAAACAACCGCTCTCTTTATACAACAACAGCTCTCTGACACATAAACAACAGCTCACTTCGTACAACAACAGCTCTCCTCCACATAAACAAACGCTCTCCCTACGTATCGTTGAACGCGCCTATTTATACTGGCTACCATCACGTCATGACTTACACTCATTGCCAGATCTCATTCAGCGGGAGAAATAACATCTCGTTCAGTAAGAAGATAATTTGCATAGTAAAATAAAATAACCAGAGATAGTAAAAATCAAAAGGAAAGTGAATCTAGAGTATACGTTACAAGAGTTCCACGGCATTTGAACTAGAAGCCTCAGCGCATATTTAACAGAATTGCAGGAGGCGCTGCTCGAACCGTTTCATTTGTTTGCTCTAGCGAGCGTTGCCTGGATCACCGTTTTCTGCTGACGTCGGTAAGTCATCTACGCAGTTTGATCTTTGACTGAACAACAACAATGTCGGTGATATATGGAGGGTGTGCATGTTGCTATAGTGAGTTATTACATTTGTGTGGAGATGTATAACAAAGATTCGAGTGTTATCATTCAAGAGTTTATAATTGTGGCATCTATTTGCTCTCTGCTGAATAAAGGATAGATCTTCGTGCAGCTGGTAAGTGGCTTACTGCGTTACATAAAAGGCTATCATCAATATAGATTTAATTTTTTAGAAATAACTAACAATTATGAGACTGAAATCTCACTGCTGTCGAGAAGATTAAAAGCAAAGTTTGACAAATTCATCAAGTATTTGAGTCAAGTGTTCGATTAAAGGCTTATTTGTAACTGCGTAGTTCCTAATTCGAAAATCGAAAGTGGAACAAAATGGCGTCATTCATAGGTAGCGGCATATATAGCATAAAAAAGTTAGATAATTTTAATTATCAAATTTGGAAAGTAAGAATGGAAATGATTCTTATTAAAGATAATTTATGGAATGTTGTTTCAGAGCCAATTCCAGAAGAAAAGAGTCATGCATGGCTGAGAAATGACGAACTGGCTAAAGCTACTATGTATAACACTGTGCGTGTATGATGATCAAATTATTCACGTACGCGATAAAAGAACGAATTCTGAAATGTGGAATGCTTTGAAAATGGTTTATGAAAGAGAAAGTTTAAGTAGTTAATTGTATTTGCTTAGAAAACTGTACAGTTTACGTTTTCAAGAAAATGAATCAACTGTGCAAGAGCATGTAAATAGAATGCTGGAAACAGTTAAAAAGCTTAAAGCGCAAGGAAAACAATTCAAAGACACACATTTGGGAGCTATCTTGCTAAATAGTTTACCAAGTACCTATGAAAATCTAGTTACTGCATTAGAAGCAAGACAGGAAGAAGATTTAACACTTCAGTTTATCAAATGTAAATTGATAGATGAATCTAATAGAAGGAAAGAAAACTCACAGGCACACACCGACCACACAACTATTTTGAAAACAAGTTATAAAAAGAAAAATTGCAGCTCTAAACAAGAAAAATTTTGCACTTTTTGTAAAAGAAAGAATCATGTCAAAGATGACTGTTGGCACTACAAAAGGAATCAAAATAAAGGTTGTGACGTACCTGCCAGAAGGACGCACACGACATAAAGGCAGATAGGAATCAGAATAAAATGTCCGCGTAGCTCAACTGGTAGAGCAACTTATTCCGGAATGAGTGGACCCGGGTTCGAATCCTGGCGCGGATAGAAATGACGGAGAAATTCACTTCGTTATAAGGTAACACTGGTAAGTTTCACAAAATTAACTCACATGCAGAGTCTCACAGTAATATTGCCGTGAAGACAAGAAAAACAAAATTAGATTGTGAACGAAATGACATAAAAAAAAGAAAATGAAAATGTCTCTTTAGAAACGAAGTCAAAACCCGACAAAATATCCAAAGTTGGTCAATTGATTCCGGTGCAACGTGTCACATGACAAATGATGCAGCTCTGTTTAAAGAAATTTCAAAAGGGTAATCAGAGCTGATCACTACTGCCGACGGTTCTCAGATAAAGTCAGAAGGCAAGGGAAATATAACCTTAAACTGCGAAATCGAAAAAGGAAAAGTTCGAAAAGTGGAAGTAAAAGACGTGTTATATGTTCCAGATTTAGACACTAATTTGTTGTCTGTTAGAAAAGCCACAGAAAAAGGATTTGAAGTTTTATTCAAGAATAAGAAATTCACAATTAAGTATGGGAATACTATTGTAGCTATAGGCTTATTAGATACCTCAGATAATTTGCACAAACTACAAATACACTGGTGTGCAAAACTTAAGGACGAGACGGTTTTTCGAATGTAACGTCGTGCAGATGTGCTCCACATCGACTCAAACAATACCATAAGATCCCCAAGATGTAAGAATATGGGACAGGTGAGCAAAACCGTCCAAACAAGGAATCCAAAGGATACAAAGGCACTTTATTGAAAAGGTAGCTTCGAGCACAACTGGACAGAAGACAAAAACGTCCATGTGACAGGTGGCTGCCAAGAAAAATCCAGTCTTTAGTAGGGGATATGATCACCCCTGACTGCGTTGCAGGATTTACAACGTCTGTCCAGGCTGAAGACGAGGTTATCAAGGAGATGTTGAGGCGTCGCGGCCCATTCCTCTTGTAGCGCCAATCGCAGCTGCGGAATCGTTGCTGGCTGCTGGTGACGTGCTACCAAGCGTCTCCCGAGAAGGTCCCACACGTGTTCGATTGGATTTTGGTCCGGGGACCTTATGGGCCAATCCATGCGTTGAATATCTTCACTCTCCAACAGCTCTGTGACAGCCACTGTACGATGAGGTGTAGCGTTGTCGTCCATGAAGAGGAACTCAGGAACCACAGCACCTCTAAACAGACGCACGTGAGGCAGGAAAACCTCGGCACAATAGCGGACACCAGTGACTGAACCTCCTTGGAAGATGTGGAGGTCAGTACGGCTATCAAGCATGATACCACCCCAAACGTGGAACTCCGCCACCTCCACACCGGTCCCTTTCGATGATGTTGGAGGTGTGATTACGTGTTCCCTGCTCCTTCAGATGTGTATAAGTCCAAAAATCGCTCGTCAGACTGAATCGGCTCTCATCCGTAAAGAGAACTCGACCCCATTGCTAATGTGTCCAGTTCTTGTGTTCCTGGCACCACAGAAACCACCGTCTCCGATGCGCAGGCGTTAATGGCACACACCGTACTGGTCGTCGTGCAAATAGACCATTTTTTTTTATTGGAGGTTTAACGACCACCGTGAGCAACTCAATGGGATATAAGCAGTCGCCCGTCCCTAATTTAGGGTCACTGGTTCCAGGGAAGGGAGAGAGCCAGTGCCGTAAGACAAAACCCAACATCCATGCCTTACTGGGATTCGAACCCGGACCCCGTTCGGACGAATGATCTGAGGCCATCGCTTAGACCACTGCGCCACCGGGGTGGCTAGACTATTTTTGTGCAGCCTCCTGGCGACGGTAAAACGCGATAACAAACGTCCAGTTGTTTGTTGCACGTGCCTTGTGATTTCTCCCGCTGTCTGCCGTCTGGCTTTTCTCGCCTGTAGGACAATATACCGGTCATCCGCCGCCGTGGTTGCTCGTGGACGACCACTGCTAAACTCTCGGACAGCTGTTCCTGTCGTTTGAAATGCTCTCCAAGCTCGTGAAACGATGCAGTGAGCGACCCCGAACTCCTCGGCCACACTAGTTACACTTCGACCTTCTTCCAACTTCCCAATGACGCGACCTCGGGTAAAATCATCCAGATGTAGTCCACTGGATTGCCTGTTGGCCATATCACACGGTGGCAGCAACTCGACGTTGTTCAAACCGATGTACACCGTGCAATAGCTTTCACCGAATTGCTGAGCGTACACCGCCCGTGTGTTTTATACCCTTCCGACCCCCTTACGTCATGCTGCATATATGCGCATGCCCTACCGTATCGGACCCTAGTCTATCTGCTGAGGGGTCTTTCGGTCCGTTCTGCCTGCTCGTTCCGCTGTTATGCTAATTTCTCCTCTTCGTTCTTAATTTTTGCACACCAGTGTATTAGATCGAAAGGCACATTTGGCCACAAGATGTGAAAGAATAAAATTGTTTGAATTTATGGCACAGAAGGCTAGGTCATAGGGATATTGAAATGATAAAACAAATGGAGAAAACGGAGTTAGCAAGAGGAATAACTCTTTCTAATTGTAAAAAAGAAGAAAAATTGTTAGTTTTGCACAAAAGGCAAACTTACACAGAAGCCATTCTCCAAACAAAGTAGTTTTAAGGCCAAAGCTGTATTAGATTTAGTACACACAGATATTTGTGGTCCCATGATTGAAACCAGTCCTAGTGGTTACAAATATTTTATCACATTTATATATGACTATAGCAGGTACTATTACTTCTACTTGCTTAAAAGTAAAGATGAAGCATTAGTAAAATTTAAGCAATATGTAGCTTCAGTGAAAACAAATTTGGAAAAATGCCAAAATCAATAAAAACAGATAATGGAGGAGAGTACTGTGGAATAGATTTTGAAAATTATTTAGTGGAACAAGGAATAGAACTAAAAACATCGGTTCCGTACTGTCCTCAGATGAATGGAATTGCTGAAAGAAAAAATAGATTTTTGACAGAAATGACAAAAAACTATGATGTTAGATGTTAATATAGAAGGTAAATACTGGACAGAAGCTGTAATAACAGAATAACAGCAGCGTACATACAAAATAGAGTTCCAACACAAGCAACAGGAAAAACTCCTTTTGAATTATGGAACGGATTTAAACCATATCTTGGTCGTATTAAAATATTTGGATCAAAAGCTTATGCATATGTACCAAAGCAACAAAGAAGAAAATTTGGTAACAGAGCACAAGAGAGAATCTTATTAGGATATGATCAAAGATCTAATGGATACAGAGTATTAAATAAAGAAACAAACAAAATAGTCATTCCCAGATCAGTAAAATTGGATGGACGTAAGCAAGCTGTAATAAAATGGAAACATGCTGAAAGGAAAGAAGACGAACAAGAAATTTTCGTTCAAAATGAAGTAATATCATCAGAAACTGTGGAAGAAAATAATGATAGAAAAGAACCTGAAAATGTTAAAAGAAAGTCTTCAAGAATAAACAAAGGAAAACCACCAGAAAGATTAGCATATGTTGCAAAAGTTCAATATAAAAAGGATCCTCAAAATTTAAAAGAAATCCAGGACATGAACGAAGTAGAAAAAGAAAATTGGTTGAATTCCATAAAGGAAGAACTAGATGCGTTGAAGAAAAATGAAACATGGACTTTGGTAGATCTTCCAGAAGGAAAGAAAGCCATTAAAAATAAATGGATTTTCAAAACAGTGGAAAAGTCGAAAGCTATAAAGCAAGGCTTGTTGCAAAGGGGTATACACAACAACCGGGACTAGGCTTTGAAGAAACTTTTTCACCCGTAGTAAAACATACCACTTTAAGAACTCTTTTTAACAGTTGCAGCAAATAGAAAATGGAATGTTCATCATCTTGATTTAAAATCTGCTTTCTTGCAGAAGATGTCTTTATGGAACAACCAGAAGGTTTCAGAGAATCGGAAAAAGAAGAAAAGTTTGTAAATTGCATAAGAGCATATATGGTCTCAAACAAAGTGCCAGAAATTGGAATAAAACAATAACAGAGTATTTGTGCAACAAGGGCTTCAAACAAAGTACAACAGATCCTTGCTTACTATCACTTAAGGATGGAAAACAAACAACTTATTTAGCTATTTATGTATATGATATATTAATTACATCGAATAACACAGAAAATATAAAGAAAACTGCAAATTTGGGGAAAAGTCAATTTGAAGTCAAACATTTAGGCCACATAACATGTTATCTTGGAATTCAAATAGAAAGAGAAGAAGATGAAAGTTTTCTTCTGAGTCAAAGTAATAAAATAAAGGAAATTATACAAAATAATGATATAGATCAAAATAAGGAAAGTAAAGCACCAATCAGTACAGATTACAGAAAGAACATTCAAGAAGAAGAACTTCTGAAGGATAATGGACTTTATAGAGAAATAGCGGGAATTGTCATGTATTTATCTACAGTAACCAGACCAGACATTTCAACTGCCATAGGCATCTTAAGCAGAAAAGTAAAAAAAACCAAGTAAACAAGATTGCACAGCCATTATGAAGTTAATTTATTATTTGAAAACAACAGTAAACCTAAAATTAAGACTATCTTCACAAGACTCACTAATTTTAAAAGTGTATGCAGACACTGATTGGGCAGGAGACCGGACTGACTGGAAATCAACATCTGGATTTGTTTTCATTAGGAAAGAGTACCATATGTTGGAGCAGCCGTTGCAGTCAACAACAGCCTTATCGACAACCGAAGCAGAGTTTATCGCCACTGCAGAAGCAAGCAAAGAACTATTGTGGTTGCGAGAGTTACTCAAGGATTTTGATTGTGAACAGACTAGAACCAATACAATATTTCAGGATAACAAATCAACTATACATCTTATAGAAAATCAAAAGATCAATTCCAGATCTAAACATATTATGGTGCGGTATCAGTTTGCAAAAGAATTGAGTGGAACTGTTCTTCAGTTAGACTACTGTAATACTTCTGAAATGGTTGCGGACATTTTCACCAAGCCATTGGTTAGACCCCAGTTTGAAAGACTCAGACTGACACTAAGCATGATAAAATGAACTCCTCCAGCCAAGTGGGAGACTGTTAAAAATTATTATAAGAAATATGACTGTCAGAGTTCCACGACATTTGATGTAGAAGCCTCAGCGCGTATTTAACAGAATTGCAGGCGGTGCTGCTCGAACTGTTTTATTTGTTCGCTCTAGCGAGCGTTGCCTGGATCCCCGTTTTCTGCTGACGTCGGTAAGTCATCTACGCAGTTTGATCTTTGACTGAACAACAACAATGTCGGTGATATATGGAGGGTGTGCGTGTTGCTATAGTGAGTTATTACATTTGTGTGGAGATGTATAACAAAGATTCGAGTGTTATCATTCAAGAGTTTATAATTGTGGCATTTATTTGCTCTCTGCTGAATAAAGGATAGATCTTCGTGCAGCTGGTAAGTGGCTTACTGCGTTACATAAAAGGTTATCGCCAATTATAGATTTATTTAGAAATAACTAACAATCTTCGCATCCCCTTTGAAGATTTAACTGGCATTGCTGATGAAATTAACCAGCGACCAACACCTGAGTCTGTAAAGAAACTGGCAGAAAAGGCACAATCTGCTATCGTTGGAGCTCAGTTAAATCAAACTCGACACTATAATGCAAAAAGGAGAGAACCAGATCTCGCAGTTGGGGTTCTGGTATTGTTAGAAACGCATTTTCAATTCTCCGTTGCACATACGTTTGTAAGAACATTTGCACCCTTATATGAAGGCCCCTTTGAATTGGTGGAATTGTACAATAATAATGAGTATTAAAGAAGCCAGATGGCTCCCTATAGTCTGCCCATGTGCAGCAATGTAGAAAATTCTATGTTCGAGATATTGCTGCAATTATGGACCCTAAGTCTCGTAGGAATCCTCCGGCAGAAGGTGGAACTCCTTCACAAGCCTCTACTGTTGATAATGAAATTATTGACCCCACCCATGTCTTGCCCGATTCTCTACGTTCGCCTGAGCAGGTCTTTACTTCAACACTTCTTTTCAAGATTCTCATTATGACATTCTCCCATTCATTCGGGGTGCTACAATCATTTCTATTCCTCCGTCTCCTTCCTTTTCAGGACACGAGAGATCACCTTCAAGTGCTTCCAGTTCCTCTGGGTAATCTCGTCATGTGCAACGTGGTTCATTTTCGTCTGCTTCTCACAAATCAATTGTTCCTTTTACTTCTTCACGCATGGTGCCTTTGTTTGGTCCTACGTCTAAGACATTAAAAAGACAAATTACTGATGTTTCATCTTCTTCAAATAGCTCCATCTCTCCTGTGGCCCAGAGAGCTGTACCTCGTGTTGAAACTGATTCATCAGACACTATAGTTGAGGTTCTTCAGTCTCCAAGTGAGGAAATCCCTGCTTCTGTTCGCATTGAGCAGTTACCTACTTCAGGAGCATTTATTCAGTCTACAGCTGGGCAAAAACGCCCTGTTGCACCAATTGTGTTCTCAAGACCTAGCAAGCGTCCGCCGCCTGAATTTTCCCTTCCTGTTCCGCACACGCACAGTGCAGCTTCAAATATTAGTTTGCAATCCAGACGACGAGTTCAGCCTTTGTCTCCGCCTGGATTCCGTCCATGGATTCTCTGTTCGGGACGGACGGAGCCAATACCTGAATCGACTATCCTTCGTCGTCCACGGAAGCGTCCTTCTTCCTTTACGCCACTTCTTCGCCCTCCAAAGAAACGGCCTGATCTACAGTCGTCTCCAATTGCTGGATTGTCTCCAAGTCGGCCTGGAACCTCCTTGAACCGCCGCCCCCGGTGGCGCAGTGGTATAAGCGATGGTCTCTGATCATTCGTCGGAAAGGGGTCCGGGTTCGAATCCCGGGGAGGCATGGATATTGTGTTTGTCTTACGGCACTGGTTCTCTCCCTTTCCTGGAAGCAGTGACCCTAAATTAGGGACGGGAGACTGCTTATAGCCCATTGAGTTGCTCACGGTGGACGTTAAACCTCCAATAAAAAAAAAGAAAAAATAACCTCCTTGAGTCAGCCTAGAACCTCCTTGAGTCAGCCTGATTACCCCGCTTCTTCCGGTCAACTTGCTCTGTCAAGAAGAAAACCTGGCATATCCCTGCGGTCCAGTGATGCTCGACGTGCGCTTTTAAAATGTGAAACTTCAAGCGCACCGTAGTCTCCCCGACAACAAATCAAGCGTATTGCTAAGCTTGATTTGTTGTCAGTGTATTTCGCTACTAAAAGGTAAATTGTTGAATTTTTTTGTTATTACAATTGACTTTGTCAGTGCCCAGGAACTTTTGCTGCATACGGCCTTGCTCTATAGAAAGACTATTTACTTGAACATTTTCTCAGGTACTCAGTGATATGTATCACAGAACTTTTTTACGATGAAAGAGACTTAGACTTCATATACGATAATTTTTTTGTGCTAGTGCTCAGATTTGTTTGCACTTCAATAGCACTCATCAAATCTTGCTTTTTGCTGCCAGCGTGGCAAAATTGCAATAACTTGGCAAATGCCTTGTTGTCTCCTCGTCAGTCATCTAAGTTTTCCCACTGTTATGGAACCTGTGTAAATATGAATTTGTACACGCAAAGTTGAAAGTTAGTTTTTTGTTTAGTGTAGCGCCACACGGAATTTTTTTGTTTTGCGAATAGCAAGTTCCATTGTACCAAAATACTTGTCAATTTATATTTTAAATGTTGCCTTTTTGGCATGAGTTTGATATGAGCCATTGTCTTTCTGTTGATATCTATAGATGCTTAACTTCCAGGGTAGGGTTTTCCAGGGTTTCCCTTATCCCATGTAAAATTCGATGTGTGAATGCATGAGAGCAGTCAGAAGTCGGCCCTGTCCCCCAAGTGTTCAATTAAAGGTTTTGTGTTGTTGTTCTATGATTAACATTTTTGTGCTTGACACTTGTTGTGTTATTGGGTTTTTTTTCTGCAAAGTGCAGTTTTTTTTCAACAAACTAAATATAAAACATGTTTTCTGCCCTCAAGTGTTCTAGGTTCACTTAACTTAGTGTGAATGTTTTGTCTTCCCTGAGAAGTTATCAGGTGTTGACGAATGTGTAATTTACATTAACGCTTAATCTATGGTAGTATTTTTCTGCATTACGCAGTTTTTTTACTACTATGCCACTTCTCGCATGTGTATCGATTAAAGTTTCTCGCACGTATTGAGGCAAAAACGATTAGCACGATTTGTACCTATAATATGGATATATTTGATATTTTCGTCGTTCGCATGATCCTTTTATGCCACAGTTACGTACCGTTCTTTCACGATACTGTACAGAAAGTTTAATGTTTTTGCTATGAAAATTGGTGATATATTGAAACGTGTTTCTTCGTTCGGCATCTTGGTTCTCTGCACCGTATGTCAATGCATGTTTAGGATATTGGAGATATGTAAGTATATCTCATGATGCTATGTTAGTATATCTATGCGATATTTTTGATATTTAGAGGATTTGTGTACTGATTTGAAGTCAGATGCTAGCAACTGTTCAACGAATGTCTTGATGTCTTCATTATTGGGTAAGTTCTTATTTGAATTGTAACGTATACTCTATATTCACTTTCCTTTTGATTTTACTATCTCTGGTTATTTTATTTTACTATGTAAATTATCTTCTTACTGAACGAAATATTATTTCACCCGCTGAATGAGATCTGGCAATGAGTGTAAGTCATGACGTGGTGGTAGCTAGTATATAGGCGCGTTCATCGAGACTTAGGGAGAGCTTTTGTTGTTGTTATGAGAGAGCATTGTTGTTTACGGAGAGCGTTTATAATACGAGGAGAGATTGTGTTGTCATGAGGAGAGATTCTTCATTAGTGTAAAACAAGTTGTGTGTGTGCTTTAGATGACCAAGAGTCTTATAATAAAGAAGTTTGTGTAAGTTAGTTTTTCTCAATTCATAGTTTTTGTCAGACCTCTGTCTGGCTGTTAGGTTTACAATTAGTTTCTTACCATAAATAACCAGCGTTAAGACTTTATTTACGTTCGTAATTAACTAGTAACAACACCCTTTTGAATTCACTACTTTGAAGCTTAGTACAAGTATATCATTAGCTAGCTGGTAGGTAGAGCATTATTCATTCATAATAATTAGCTTAGCGAAAAGATAAATAACGCTAATTCATTATAGAATGACTTGCATGAATGACCAGATTATGTTTTGAATGGAGACCTCTACTAAATTGATATGTTCTTGGCACAACGAAGACTTAAAAAAATACGAGGGAGATGATGTGACGTATATTCTAAATTAACTTTCATTTTTAGTTCCTTTTCCAACGTAAATTTGAGTTTGTTCTCTTTTGCACTTTCCAAACTTAACGTAATATCTTCTCTCTCACATGAAGGACGTTGGCAACACTTTTAAGGTCAGAGAAAGTGACGTATGAATGTGATAAGAACGTTAGATAAAAAGACGGTACAGCAGTTGCTTAGTGTGTGTGTGTGTGTGGGGGGGGGGGGGAGATGTTCGATCGTTGTTAAGCTAGATTATACGACAGATAATTAAGGTATTATGTGTGAAGAGTAAAACTCTCAGTGCCATATTTTGAATTTCATCTACTGCGCTGGACCAATAAAAGGTTATCGCAAGTTTGACTTCTGTATATGTTTCGTCTGGCCGTAAAAACTTAATTTGAACTATCCCGTGCAACTATTGCATCGTATTCTCATTTAGTTCAACATTTCCTTCGTCATGGTTTTAGACATAGCGTAACACCAATTTCGTCCACGAAAAAGGGTTACGTTATAACATCCAAAGTAAAAACAGTAGGCTTTCCTTACAGTCTTTGTCAATGGACGACTCTGTGATTTTATAATATACTGTCTGTACACATAGCAAAACTTATCCGGAACCTTAATGCATCCGCAACGATCCCTTTTCTTCATTTCGCCAATTTTTGCTCATAAACATGCAGCACGTGTTTCTCCTTCAATGTAAAAAACAGCAATAGCGGTTCGGTTGCGGTTACATATTCTCTACCTATCAAAAAATCAGTGTTGCCACCAATAACATGTCCGGTGGTGAAAAATGACAATAAAAAAAAATCTAGTGTCTTTTTACATGCCTACAAGCGCTAATGTGAAACAATAGTACATATTTAATGCCCCATAACAAAAAAGAAAACGCGACGTGGTGGTCATTTTTTAAAGTCAGATCTGAAATCAGGACCCAAAAATTAGTTAAAAACAGCTACATTTGTTCATGTTACAAAAACCTTGCTGACCAGTGTTATCAATGAAATAAAGAATCGAAATACATTTTTGGTGTTTGTCATTTTTCAGTCCCGCTTCAATTGTTTTGGTAGCTCCAGTTAAGTTAAGAATGGAGCTTTGGCGCGTTGCGATCCAAATGGAAAAAGTCTTTTAGTTCCCCGGTGCTCGAGTGGTATGATGTGAAGTTATCTAACTCCTAGTACTACTGTGTCAGAGCAAACAATGAATACTGGAGTCGTACTCTCATTATTGAGCTTCTCCCTTTTCCACGGAAACAATCGTTCTAAATTAGAGGGAGATTCCTCTTTTCCTTTGGTATTCATAGGAGTCGTTAAATAAAATAAATACACAACTGCTCTGGTGAAGTACTCTGTCGAACTTATGGGCAAATGGTCTGAACCGCGGGCCTCTGGCTTATCGTTCGAACTGGGCCGTATTTGGGTCCCGGATAAGGCATGAGCGGTGCGTTTGCTGTACGGCCCTCCCTGGCTTTTCCCCTTTTCTGAAACCAATGACACTATATTAGGGATGCCCCCCCCCCTTCCACATTCATACACTATGTGGGTTTTTAAACCTCGTAAAACTAATCGAAGAACTAAACTTATTGGAATTGTGCCGCTGCAAATTCCAATGAAATTTATATAAGCGAATAGTGCGAAATTATATGATGGAAAACACCTCAGAAATTAATTATCATTTGAGAAGAAAATGACGAAAGAAGGCACCTGGAGTTTCTGCTGATAATAATGAAGAGAGAGAAGTTTCCGGCAAAACTTTGGCAAATTTCCGATTCAGAAGCCCATTGAGAACTAACTATATAAATATTTGTCTTCTAGGAATAGAGTAAGAGGTCAAACAGATGTACTGTGAATTGGGACTGGTCTTAGCACCAGTACAGTGCGCAGCACGCTGAACAACATAGGTTATCACGGTCAAGCAGCTAATCACTTGGATTAATGCTACACCCCAACTCGCATGGTGCAAGGAGCGCCGATCTTGGACTGCAGACCAATGAAAAACTGGGCTTTAGACTCACGAGTCAGGATACGTAGTAAACCTGTCTGAGGGTCATTCCTGTGTGTGGCGGATGCCTGGAGAAGGGCATTTTCCGGAGTGTATCGTTTCGACATTGAAGTTTGTTGAAGGCAACGTGATGGTATGCCTCACCGGGATTCAGTTTTTCGTGGTTCGGGGTTGACTCATTGGTCCCTTTTGACAAAACCATGAATACTGAGCTCTACCTGGACGGCCTGGATATAATTATTCCCTATCAACTTCTTTGGGGGAGGTCCATACCTCTATCAGCAGAAAAACACACCAACGCATACTGCTCGCGTTGTTACAGATTGCTTTGAGGACACGGGTGTCGAAAATTTGGACAGGCCAGCCCAGATTCCTGACACGAACCCTTTGTGGGACGCATTGGATCGTTGGGTGCGTGGATGACATAGCGTAAAATCCCAAATTTTCCTTCTCCAAAGTCGGATATTCTATCGCTTGAACTACACCGACGAGAACTCTTATATCTGTAACTTGCCGTTTGGACATGTGCGTCACCTTTGTGGTAGGTACGTCACAAAGAATAGATCGCCCAACAAAGAAAGCTGAACTTGTCATTGCTTTGAAAGCAGAATGGCGGAGTATGTCGGCGGACGTTTTCAAAAAACTGGTGGAGAATATTCCAGGAAGAATAAAGGCGGTTATAAGGGCTAAAAATATGTTCTGAAAAACAAACAAACAATAATTTGCTGACATATGGGCGTCTGGATTTTAATAGTAAGGATGTGTATCTTCTTCATCTACTACCTGTACAAAAAACATAACGCTCTAGTAGCCTTACAGAATAACTGTATGCACTGTACATACACATACTCACGAAACAAAAAAACTGTTTATAATTTTTTTCTGTAGTGTAACTTTTTATTGAAATTTCTGGGAGTTTTTCGAAAGGCGTGAAAAACGTTTTGGCTTAAAATAATGAAATTGTTATGAATCTAGTACTTTATTCTTAAAATGTTGCGTATCTTATTATAAAATTGTTTTGAATATATTGAAATACGTGATTATGGAGTGTAAGTTGCCAGTTGTTCCTCTGTTATTCAAAATTTAAACCATCCAGCAAAAAAGCTCCTTCATCGAGGCTGCCTTTTTTTTTTTTTTATGGCGGATGATTTTTGTACTGCAAGAGAGCATTCGCATGACTTAGAGACTCAGTTCATTCGACATTAATGAAAGCATCCTGAGTAACGATATCTCAGAAAGTGCGGCAGATTTTCCTCCTCCGGTGCGAATAAAAAATTCATGAAAAGCGAGGAAATCTTGGGTAGAGCTTTGAAAATTGCCTGGCAACTTGAGTTTCTAGAAATGTATGCGCTCACGCAAATGAGAACCCCTCCCTAAACCTTTCGGATTGACGTAAAGGATTGCGTCACATAACCACAGCGCCACCCAATGGATTATGTTCATTTTTTAAGTTTTCTGTCTTTTTTTTTTTACTCTTCGTTTTCCTTTTAGCTGGAAATAGGTGTGTCTTCTGGAGTCTTGGATGTTTTCCACGTTTCCTTGAGTTTAATTATCTTTTCGGAAACATGCGAATTTTGTGATTTGATCACATTCTGCAGTGGAAAAATTGGTTTCTGTTTCCCCGGGCTTAATTAAATTGTTCGAATAAAGCATTCACTGTTAGGCAGTTATGCATCAGAAGAGAAGTCTGATTTATTTTAAGTAGTGGATGAAATCGATCGGATTCACTAAATGACTTCCGACTACTTGCCTTATTCAGATCAAAGGTGTGTATTCCATTTATATGCACGTCTATTCGTAATTTTATACGAAAATTCTTGCTGAATGATCAGACGTAAGTTACTTTCCTATCCAATGGTGGTCGAAAACTCATGCAACTTATTCGCGATACATGAATTATTTGCCAGGAAACACACAAAATGGAACTTAAGGCTATCACCTTCAGCGGATTACATTTCCAACGCTCGTTACGCTTGTGAAAAAGACATCTTTGCATTCCAAGAACTGTACAACAATTTATGAACTCGCCGAACATTAAGTTTTCTCAAAACCAATCAAAGAAAAGCCACAGCTCCCTCTACTTTGTTTACCAGTGCCGTCTACATTCAAAGTTAGGCACGGCATGTTTGTGTTTATGAATCTAACAGACATGCCCTAAATTAAAACAATAAAAATATTTTAATGTGAGTTGCATGACTTTTCGATTATGACGAATATCAAGTCAAAAAAGTCTTTCATTGATAAAAGTTTTCAAATATTTTTAATCTTATACACTGAGTGGCCACTTTATTATGACCACCCCCTCAGTACTTCGTTGGGCCAATTTTTGCCTTTAATACTGCGTCGATTCTTCGCGGCATGGACTCCACGAGATGTTGATAGGTGGTTTGTGGGATCTGAGACCATGCTTGATGAACACCACTTTCCAGGAGTGTGAGATTGCAGGGTTGTGGATTCAGCTGTCTGATGGCTCGTTCAATTTCATCCCACAAATTCTCAATGGGGATTATTGGGGCCACCTAAGCATAGTAAACTAACTGGCCTGTTCCTGAAACCAATCCTGTACAATACGAGCACAATGGCAGGACGCATTATCTTGTTGAAAGTAGCCATCGCCATTGGGATAAACCATCCACATGACAGGATGCACTTGGTCCGCAATGATGTTTAGATATGATGTGCCAGTCAGACGGTGATCAACACGAATTAAAAGCCCAAAGCATGCCAGTAAAACATTCCCCAAACCATAACGTTGCCTCCACCAGCTTGAAGGGTTGCAGCAATGCATTTGGGGTTCATACTTTCATGCTGTTTCCGCCAAATTCTCACTCGGCCATCGGCAAGGTGCAACTGAAAACGTGAATCATCGGACCACATAATTTGCTTCCAATTATCGACTGTCCAATCCTTGTGCTCCTGTGCGAATTGGAGACGTTTTCTCTTGTTAACTGCAGACAGCAAAAAGTGTTCGAACAGGCCTTCGGCTGCCATATCCCATCCGATGCAGTGTATGGCAATCAATGAGTGCAGAGATCATTTGAGGGGATCCTTGATTAAGATGGTCTGTAATTTGCTGCACTGTTGCCCTTCTGTTGTCTGTTACCAGTCTGGACACTCTCCGTTCCGCCTGAGCAGTCATTAGTCGATGATGACCACACGTTGCACGTAGAGACCCAGTTTTTTGTCTGACAGTCCAGTCTTCCAACACTTTAACATCAGCTACTCTGGAACATTTCACGAATGCGGCGGTTTCGGTGATACTCGCTCCATGGCTTCAAGCTCCTACAATCATCCCACGTTGAAAGTCCGTCCAATCGCATTTTTTCCCGCCATCTCGTCACCCGAAAATCACTTCTACTACTGTCGCAAGCACTAAGTTTTCCATTTTTATACTAGCCTCACCCTCTGGCGGCAACAGCCATAGCTCATTTACTTAAAACTGTCAGGGGGTCATAATAAAGTGGCCAGTCAGTGTATAAGGGCAGTTTAAAAATGTAACACTCTTCTTTTTCGGTGATCTTGATCAAGATGGCGCATGCATCATATTTCTTCTTAAAGTTTGTTTAGCTACCAGTGAAAAAAAGGTCGTTGTTTCCCTAAGTTCGGTACTTTTGTGTAAACTCTTGTACAAAGCTATAATGAAATGACGGTGCAGGATGATATTTTGTAATTTTAAAAATTGTGATGTGCTTAGACTTTTGTTGCAGAGTTCGGAAGAAAGGTGTTAGAAGAACGTAAGAGAGATGTTACAGAAGAAATTTAAAGGCACCCAGGAGGGAGTAAAAGGCTGCAATTGCAACTTTACATTGGGTATCTAGAAATGTGCAACTGCGCATTTTTGATAAGTGGGTAGATAAGTACATATTATTTGTATGTAGCATGTGAAGGGTGCTAATTAAAATAGCATCAGTGCGAGTAGTTTCATTATTTTAAAAACGTTCCTCGTAGTAGCCGATGACATGTCTCTGTAACTGCACAGAAAGTATATTCTGAGAGCTCTTCAAATACACCCATTAACTGCTTGATACAAGGGATTATCTTATCCGTGGGGGGCCAAGCATTATGGAACATACTACTCAGAGGACTAGTTAAAAAACAAAACTAAATGATGTTCAAGATTGCATCTACCGTCCGTCTGGATCGCCGGTCGTCACTCAGTTTTCTTTTGGGGTCTGTACGTACGCATATACTTACTAAGTTAAAGTTGTAAGGATATTGTTTTAAAAAGTGCATGCAAAACATATAAGTAAGAATAAACAAGTGAAACCGCTTCTTTTGAATATCAGAGTGAAGTATGCAAACATGTAGGTGGGTACGACTTTATTTTAAGTACCAGTTCAATGTGACGTTTCATATGAAATCCCTCACTTACTTGCGATAGGATACAAATAAGGTACAGTATAATGTGGTGATTCTAAACTGTCTTGCATGGTGGACAGTTTGTTAAGTACTGCTTTATAAATCACTGTAATTTTTTTTATGGCTGCATCAACAATGATATGAAGGATAAGAAACAGAAGAGTGTGATGCATATACTGTATCTACACTGCTGGCCACCCAAAATGCAACACCAAGAAGGAATCATCCGATTGGCCTGAAATTCGCAGCATGCGTCACCCGCGAGACGACATGCAAACGACGTGCGCCCGGCACGCCACCGAGAAGCACTATAAGAAGGGTGCAAAGAAGGTGGGGTGTAAGTAATGGAAGTGTGTTGTGCTGCCGGACCTGTGCGTGGAAAGCTTTCTGATGCCTCGTCGCCAAATACGGCAGTCATTCCAGCACGTTTCGGAGTTCGACAGAGGACGAATAGTGGCTTATCGCGACAGCGGTTTATCGTACCAAGACATAGGCGCCCGCGTGTGACGACACCCAGCCACAGTGAGGCGAGTATGGATTTGGTGGGTGCAGGAAGGACGGACGGACCGACGTGAGCGATTGCCGCAGCCGCAGCACACCACCGAACGAGAGGTCCGGCATGTTGTGCGGCGGGCATTGACGGCTGGCACCGCCACATCACGAACGTTAGCGCAGGAGTTAGGGTGTGTTGCGCAATAACCTCTGTCAGCACGTACCGTTCGACGTCGTCTGCAGGAGCGGAAACTTGTCGCACGGCGCCCATTGCTCCGATTACCATTGATGTTACACCACCAGCGAGTGCGGCGGCTGTGGGCCGTTGAACGCCGCACCGGCACTACGGAATGGCACGACATTGTCTTCTCCGACGAATCCCGCTTCGCCTGAAACACCACCATGGTTGGATCCGCGTGTGACGACACCGCGGCGAGAGACTGTATGACGCCGGCATTATGCATCGCCATACCGGTCCTTCGCCTGGTGTTATGGTTTGGGGCGCAATTTGATATGACACCCGCACCACTCTGGTACACTCAACAGCCACCGCACCATCTCCGATGTTTTGGAGCCTGTAGTCCTCTCTTACCTGCAGGACCTGCCAGCGGCCATGTTTCAACAGGACAATGCGCGCCCGCACGTGGCACGCATCGTGCAACAATTCATCACGGCCCACCAGGTGTCACTGCTGCCGTGGCCCGCCTGTTCGCCCTATATGTCGCCCATCGAACACGTCTGGTCACTGATCGGCAACCGAGTGGCCCGGCAAGCACCACCAGCGGCTACGCCTGATGAACTGTGGCAACGTGTGGAAGCAGCCTGGGCCAACATACCCCAAGGCCCACATCCAAAGCCTCTTTCGTTCGATGCCGCAGCGTGTAGCGGCCGTTATTGCCAGCCATGGGGGCCACACGAACTATTGATGTCTGCTTGTTCCGCAAGTCGCACGGGCCTGTAAGCTCAATCGTTTCATCTTTGTATCTGTTGTTATGTGTCCAGTAAATCTGGCTTTGCTATCTCGTGTCCTTCTTGGTGTGGCATTTTGGGTGGCCAGCAGTGTAGTTGGACCTTCCTTCTTGAGTTTCTATTCTTATGTAAATTTCGTTACTTCTTTGTTTGATTTTCGTAGTGAATGACACGTCACTGCCTCTAAATGTTTTATTCGTTTTAGAAGCTTTGACAGTGGGCAAAATAAAAATAAAAAAACTGCGTCGAGAACAAAGTGTGGTAAGAGTGGAGGTACGATCGCGAGAGGATTTACTGATTGATATAGATTGTCATGTTAACTTGATACCACCAGAATTCACAGATTATATACATGTGCGGTATCATGTCTTTGATGTTATCGCCAAGCTCTACAATCGTGTAACTTCGACGTTTCGAAGGAATAAAACTTATTTGTATTTTACGGAAGTTGGTCATTCGTATGATCTATGTCCGCATTTTATTTCTTAATGTTAAAATGACTGTGTGATATCAACATACAGTCTACAAGATACAACTCTAAAACATTAAAACATTACAAGCGCGTGTTCACACAAGACAGAAAAGAGTGGATAAAGTGGATCCGTAGCTGGTGCACCACATTGATGTGGGACTATTCATGCGACAGAATAAGAAAAAAAAAACATCATAAATAATAATGTGTCCAGTTTGAGCTTTCATTGTTTTAGAATTTGATAAATAGCTAATGCGAAGCTTCAAGCATGTTTCCAATTCCTCACGTTCGGCATTCCTTCCACTTATTTCTTTTACGCAATTGTTTTTCCAGATGTTTGTTGTCCTTCCTCTGAATGGTCCTTCCGACATTTCTAACATGGAGTTGGTCCGTGCGTTCTTCGTAGTGTGTGTTTAAATGTGTGTGTCTGGGAAAATTTTATTAAATTCACACACACACACACACACACACACACACACACACACTCATAATACTGCTAGGTAGACGATGCGAGTCGAGATTAATCTATTCCATGCAATTTTTCTAATGATGTAGCTTATGAGCACATTCTACCCTCCATAGACACGAAAGAACATTAAAACATTTACAGTAACTGAAAAAGGATAAAAGATACAATACACCGCCTTGGTGGCGAAGTGGTCTAAGCAATGGCTTCTGATCATTCGTCCCTGATGGAGTCCGGGTTCGAATCCCGGTGAGGCATGGATGTTAAGTTTGTCTTACGGCGCTCGCGCTCTCCTTCTCTGGAACCAGTGGCCCTAAATCAGGGACGGGCGACTGCTCATAGCCCATCGAGTTGCTCACGGTGGTCGTTAAACCTCCAATCAAAGAAAAAAAGATATAGTACAACAGAGGAAGGAAGAGGATGGGAGGAAAGAAAATACAAGGTTCAAACTGAGCGAAGAAAAATTTCAAGACCAAACGGAACAAAGGAAAACAGGAAGCATGTAGATCACGAAAAATAGGGTAAAAACCCTGCAGCGGCTTCAGCCTTTATTTTTCTTTAGAAATTTGTGGTGTGTCCAATTTCTTTAGTAAGGTAAGAACATGGAAATAATGCCTTCCCTGATTTCGAACCCCTTTTTGTTTTTATATTTTCGTATGTGAACTGGCTTTTACCCTAAAAGTTCGGCTTTTGAACAAACTTGCTGGGAGGTACGCAAAAGTGACGTAAAAATAGATTTATGTGTTAAAACTATTTATCCCGGAAAAGTTATTTCGTTGAGCTTCGAAGCAGGATTACTTTTATGCTGATTAATTTTACTAATTACCATGCAGTATAATTTTATGGAGAGATAATCGTGACAAGATACGCATCCCAAGAAAATGTTAATTAGAAATTACGACGACGTTGCATGTATTTTTTATTTCTAACAACTAAAGTGCTTTAAAAAGGCAATTCAGTCTCTTCGAATAAAAAAAATGTTATAATGTCCTGAACATGGCAGGGATTTTGTAAGTCTTGTAATGTAGTGATGATCTTGTGAATTACCCAAAATGTGTATGAAAAAACAAGCAATGTTAAAAATGAGAAAACTCATATTTAGAACGGAGGTATCCAGTTTTCATTTTTGGTACATTATTTAGAGTGTTATCTTAAGAACAGATATCGAGCGCTGATAATCTTAGAGTTAATGAAGTTGATGAATGCAATGCAAGCTAAAATAAGAAATCATTTAGGAAAAGTGATTAAAAACCGTGTGTCGGGTATAACTTATTTGACTTTCCTCTTTGTTTCTATCTCTTTGTAAATTCTATTTATATCTCGATTAGACTTTCTGAACTTTAAGTTACGTTTGAATTCCTCTTCATGTGGCAGCACCCGCAGCAGGTCAGAGATGAAGAAACAGATAAAATAAAAAAAATCTGTGTGTTTTGTGTGATGGCTGGTGAGATGTTTTCAGCGTTAGACTTACTTGGTATTTGATTATTACGATGATATTTTTTCTTTTGTAAGTTCGTTGTCAATTCTTTTTTTTGTACTTGTTTGTTTGGGGATTTAATGACCACCGTGAGCAACTCGATGGGATATAAGCAGTTGCCATGCAGAAATGTAGGGCCTCTGGTTCCAGTGAAGGGACAGAGCCAGCACAGTAAGTGAAACACAACATCTATTCAACACTGGGATTTGAACCCGGACACATCTGATGCGAATGGTCAAAAGCCAGCGCTTAGAACACTGAGCTACCGGGTCGGAATTATTAGTTCTTTATAACCTGCACAAATATTTGTGCCACTACTAAGTTGATCTACGCTTTACAAAGCCTCCAACCTGATATTTTGTGTGTTGTGCAAGTTTAAATGTCCTGCTGCCAGGTGCTACGAGTGGGACTTCCTACAGCGAGGGAAATAAAGGCGGTCTTCTGCAAGAAACTGTACGTGCGTTTCAATTTTCTGGTAAACGAGTTTTGAACCGTTAGGTTTAAAGTATTTAGTGAGAATTACTTAAATAAAATGTAAGGTCAGGTGATGCGTAACATCACAGCCTCTCCTTGACAAATGTCAACCCCGCCTTCTCGTGGTACATCCTGTTCCCACTAAAGGGGCTCTGACGACCGCCAATAGCGGTGTAACTATACCATCGGGATTAGAGGAAATGCTATCCCACAATCACCAACCCGCTTGGGCAGCGTGGTGAGTTATGGACAAACCCCTCCAAAATGACTCTACAACTTAAATCTTGGCCCTCAGTCTCCGGCAGCTGGAATGTACCTGGCCAAGGCAGCGGCCAGGGCGACATGAAGCCAGAGGGTGCTAAGAATCCCCGGAGGACCGGACTAGGCTGCCATCTGATGCTGACCTTGGCTACGTATAACGGACGCTCCCTATCTTCTGATTCAAGGCTTCTTGAATTGGAAGAGGAACTACAAAGGATCAAGTGGGACATCGTCGAGCTAAGTGAGGCAAGGAGAAAAGGAGAAGATCTCATTGAATTGAAAAGTGGACATCTCTGCTACTATCGTGGGACAGAGACTGGCAGAACTAGTGGTGTTGGATTTACAATAAACAAGAAACTGAAGGATAAAGTTGTAGAAGTTGAAAGTTCCTCTGACAGAGCTGCACGACTCGTTATCCAACTCTCGAGAAGATACCAGACTCAGATTATTCAAACTTATGCACCCACCACAAGTCATCCTGAAGAAGAAATTGAAGAATTTTGTAAGGAAATTCGTCATCTAATTAATAACGGTAAGCAGCACTTGATGATAATTATGGGAGATTTCAATGCAAAAATAGGGCAACAGCAACAGAATGAAACTTCAGTTTTTAAATTCGGTCACGGCAACAGAAACCAGCGTGGAAATACACTCGTTGATTTTGCAGAGGCAGAAAGATTTTTCATCTTGAACTTCTTTTTCAAGAAAAAGCCACACAGGAAATGGACATGGAGACATCCAAATGGGACGACAAGTGCAATTGATTTTATTATGTGTAACAAAAAATTCGTCATAGAAGACTGCAGTGTGCTAAACAAGTTCAACACAGGTAGTGACCATAGATTGGTGAGATGTAAGATGCACCTCAACACTAAACTCGAACGTGGCAAGCTCATAAGACAAACAAAATGTATTGACATAACCAACCTTAAAAAACACCATAATACCTTCAAGTTGGAACTGAAGAACAGGTTCTCTGCTTTAGAAGGCCTAACATCGGAAGAAGTGGATATTTCTGAAGTTAACAGAAAAGTAACCAAAGCTTTTATGGAAACAGCAACAAAATTAGCTGGGTCTAAGAACAAGTTGCATGTGAACAAATTATCAAGAAAACCAAAAATGTTGATGCAAAAAGAAGAGAGATAGGGACAACTAAAGAAGATGTGACTTCCAAAGTGGAATATATAGAGCTATGCAAGACAGTACGAAAAAGTATCACTGAAGACGTAAGGAAATTCAACTGTGAACTAGTGAGGAAAGCAATTGAAAACAACCAAAGCCTAAAGACAGCAAAGGGACATCTCAGTAAGGGAAGAAAACAGATTATGGCACTGAGAAAAGAAGATGGTTCTGTAACAAGAAATAGAGGCGAAAGTTTGACAAGAGTGAAAGATTTCTACTCCAAATTTTATGAAAGGGATGATACATGTACTCCAGACATCACGAAAGGTACATGTACCAGAGTTCTTCCAGTCCTCGCTGCAGAAGTTGCACATGCAATCAAGAACATGAAGCGGGAAAAAGCTCCAGGAGAAGATGGAATTACTGTAGACATCATACAAGAAGCAAGTGGAGAAATCGAAACAGTACTCGCCCAAATTTTCACTCGATGTCTTAATGAAGGGAAGATTCCTGAGGATTGGAACAACGCTACAATGATCCTGCTACATAAGAAAGGTGACATTGAAGATTTCAGGAACTACAGACCTATCAGCTTCCTATCAGTGGTTTATAAAATCTTAACTAAAGTTCTTTCACACCGCTTGAAGGTAACACTGGACATGGCTCAACCGAGAGAACAAGCTGGATACAGCACAATAGATCATATCCACGTACTGACAGAACTAACTGAAAGAGTGAGGTAATATGAACTTCCATTGTGAATGGCTTTCATCAATTATGAAAAAGCCTTTGATTCGGTGAAACCATCAGCAGTTACAATGGCTCTGAAATCCTGCGGTATTGAAGATGCATACATTAATATTATTAATAACATCTATGAAAATGCAAGTGCAAAGATTCGGCTGTTTGAAAATACAACACCGATAAAAGTTGGAAAGAGAGTGAGACAAGGTGACACCATATATCCGAAGCTCTTTAATGCCACACTGGAGGGTGTCTTTCAGTCGCTGAGCTGGGAAAACAAGGGGATAAAGATTAATGGAGATTATCTAACCCACCTTCGTTTTGCTGATGATGTAGTCATGTTTGCAACTACCCCATCAGAGTTGCAGAGTATGATCCAAGAACTTGCTGACAAGAGTGAAGAAGTGGGATTAAAAATGAACTTTCAGAAGACAAAAGTAATGTTCAATGCTTTTACAAGAAATGAAGATTTATCGATTGATGGAGAAAAGCTGGAGATAACAGACACGTACGTTTATCTTGGACAGCAGATATCAAGTGAGAGTCACCTTGATGAAGAAAGTAATCGGCGTACAAAACTTGCCTCGAGAGCTTTTGGAAGAAACAGCATAATTTTCAAGAGCAATATGCCATTATGTCTTAAAAGAAAAGTGTTTGATCAATGCATCCATCCAGTGCTTACGTATGGTGCAGAGACGTGGACCTTAACTAAAAGAGACATACAAAGGCTGCAGACAACTCAAAGCAGCATGGAGAGATGCATGCTTGGTGTAACCAGGAGAGATAAGAAGAGGAACTCGTGGATCCGAAAAACGACAAGAGTGGAAGACATCATGATCAGACTTAAATCCCTGAAATGGCAATGGGCTGGGCATACTGCCAGAAGGACAGACCATCGATGGACAGCCAAAATTTTAGATTGGATTCCAAGGGACAGGAAAAGACTCAGAAGAAGATCACATGGGAAATGGGTGGATGAAATTCGTAAGTATGTGGGAGTGACATGGAGGAGACTGGCACAAGACAGACCGTTGAGGAGAAAACTTGGGGAGGCTTTCGTCCAGCAGTGGATTGATAATGTGAAAGACAATAAAAATAAAAAGTGAACTCCGTTTATTAGGCGTAGAAAATAAGGGAAACAAAAGATGCTAGCTTTCACTACCTCCGGGTAGCTTCATCAGGCATTTAGTAGTTAAAGATCGCAGAAGCAACTGGAACAAATGTATTTCTGAGAATATAATTAAATTCAAAATAAGTAAAACACTTGCACGATGTCACGGGTTGTTTGATCCCAGGGCCGGGTGGTCACGTGTAACTTCTAGGAGCCGGTGCCATATGAAAGGAAGGCTCGTGGTTACATCTTTGTTACACACATTCCGTCGCGTGATGATCTCGATGGTTTCGCGAAGCGCAGTAGCTCTTGCGCTGACGTACGGTGCTAGTTTCTTAAAATCTCCCCATCTGGGAACTGCCCTTTCAGATGCAACATCACGGGCTAGTGCCGTCGTAAGCTTTCCGGCCTTAACGTCCCTTTGGTGTTCAGAAAAACGGATCTGGAAGGATCTTTTTGTCATCCCGATGTAGGACTTAACGGATGCGTCAGGATAATCCAAAGGAATAGCATAGACTCCGGCTTCAGTGAGCGTAGAAGGTGATGCGCGTTGGTCTGCTGAGAGGATATCTGACAAAGGTCTAGGAGCTGTCACGCCGATATCATAACCTAGCCTTCGGAGAGCATTCTTCAGGAAGTACGTTAGCCTAGGAACGTAGGGAACCGAACCCACGAACCGGGCTGGCTGTGCAGTGGAGTTGGCACGAGGCTGTGGGAGAGTAGTTTTTGCAGCCTTTCTGACTATTTGGTCGATTGCGATCATGTCGTATCCCGCTGCAGCCGCTAGGTTTCTAATGCTACGAATCTCCTCCTCGCATTTGGCTTTGTTAGATGAGAGTTCGAAAGCTCGCTTTGCTCTGTACTTAAAAGGGCATATTTGCGTGCGGCCGGGCCTGCTGAGTCAGGTAGTATGGGGTTGTCCACGTGGGTAGGTTTGTAGTAGACCTCTGTGCTAAGAGCACCAGAGGGTAATCGTCTTACTAGTACATCCAGAAAAGGTAATGCACCTTCGGACTCATATTCTTCGGACTCATAATAATGGTTGACAATGATGATGATGAAAACTTAAATAAAACACCACGTCTGTGAACGTAGGTAAAACTTGGCAAAGCACTTCTGCTTAAGTGATCCTTGTGGTGACCTAACTACTGAAGAGAATTCATCAAATTTTGTTTTCTTGGAAGCTCTTAATAACTGAGAAAACAAACTGAGTAACAAAATGATCAAGGATGGACATGTTAAGGTGAAAACGCAACCAACCAATCTTGTAGTGTTGCTCCTGGTGCCTCGTTAGTTTTCTTCGTATCTAAAACAACTGACTGACTGAATCTTGAAGCCTCATAGCTAGCATAAAAATTCAGGTATATACAGTATTACATTTTCGTTCTACGAGGGGATGCTGAAAAGTTCTTGGCCCAACAACTTTCTGTAATTGTAGCATTATTTTGTCACTGCAGCTCGAAAGAGTGTCCTTTTGTATTATAAAGTGCCAAGGTTCTGACTAATGGCTCCTTTTTTTGCAGATGTTGACGTCCTGAACTGAATCATGCCAATGCAAAGTGTTGAATTTTCGAATGTGAAACTCCGGGCTGTCATGAAATTTCTGCTCCCGCAGAAGAAAACTGCATAGGAAATCTGTGAGTGTATGACGTACACATTAAGTGACAAGTGCCCTTCATATTTCACTGTGAAAAATGGTGTGCCAACTTTCAGCGTGGAGATTTTGAGACTGAAGATGCAGTAAGATCTGGGAGGCCTTCAACAGTGACAACACCCAAAATTGTTGATCGTGTTCATAACTTGAATTTGTCAGACCTGCGAATCTCGACTAAAAAATAGCTGAGACACTGGAGTTATCCAGGGAACGTGTGAAGTTCATAATTCATGAGCACTTGGATATGCAGAAGATGTCAGAGAAGTGGGTGCACATATGTTTGAACGCCGATGAGAAACGAAAACGAGTGGACATCTACAAATCGGTTTTGCACCAAAAAACGGATTGTCATCTTCAAAATTTTGAGCGATTTGGTAATAAGTTTTTGCAGCAACTTCTCACAATTGATGAAACATGATTACATCACTACGATCCAGAGACGAAACAACAGTCCCTGCAGTAGCGGCACTCGGGTTCTCCACGGCCAAAGAAATTCAAGACTCAAAGGTCTGCAGGGAAAATCATGCCAACGATGATTTGGGATTCGGAAGGCGTTTTACTGACTGACTATCTCCCGAAGGACCAAACTATAAATGCTGAATACTGTACCAACTTGCTGTGCCGATTAAAGGAGGCGTTGAATGAAAAAAGGCGAGGAGGCTCGCTTTGTTGCAAGACAATGCTCTGACTCACAAAGCTGGCAAGACAATGGATGTTTTGAGGGATCTGGAGTTTAAGTGCCTAGACCATCCACCCTACTCACCAGACCTTGCTCCATCGGACTATTTCCTGTTCCCAAACCTTAACAAAAGTTTGAAAGGGAAGCATTTTTCGAATGATGTGGAGGTGATATCAGCAGCAGAACAGTATTAAAGTGATCAGACTTCAAAATTGTTTTTGGAATTGTGAAGAAAACTCCAGAAACGCTGTGCCAAGTGTGTTGAACTTCGGGATGAATATGTGGAATAGTCTGCAAGTTTCATCGCTCTAGCCCATTTCCTTCTTGGTGAGGCAGAGAACGTATCAGCTTCCCACGTAATGTACTACAAAGAAAGAAAATGCTTTAATGTTGTATAATGAATTAGCTTTGTTTATCTTTTTGCTAAGCTAATTATTATGAATGAATAATGCTCTAAGCTTCAAAATGATGAATTCCCAAAAGGGTGTTGTTACTCGTTAATTATGAACTTAAACAAAGTCTCAACGCTGGTTATTTATATTAAGTAATCAAAGTCATAAACCTAACAGCCAGACAGAGGTCTGACAAAACTAAGAATTGAGAAAGACTGAACTTACAGAACAACTTGTTTATTATGAAGACTCCTGGTCAACTAAGGCACTCATATATCACTACTACATAACAACACACTGCAACGCAACACCAACCACCCTCAACTCCAACGCAACAACACAACTACAACGCCACAACACAACTTCTCGATGAACGCGCCTATATACGAGCTACCACCACGTCATGACTTACACTCATTGCCAGATCTCATTCAGCGGGGTGAAATAATATTTCGTTCAGTAGGAAGATAATTTACATAGTAAAATAAAATAACCAGAGATAGTAAAATCAAAAGGAAAGTGAATATAGAGTATACGTTACAGTTGTTCAGTTACGAAAATTCGAAAACTGAGTAGTTCCTCCTCAAAAAGCTGAAGAACTTTTATCATGACGGATTGTGCTTTGCATCTTCTACCTTCGAGAAAAGGTGGCAGCAAACGAAATCGGCTCGTTTTAGTTCATTTTTTTAGGTTACGTAAACGAGCATAATTTCAACTGTACTTATATGCGATACCGATTTGCTTTCCGAGGAAAGACAGTGCTGCAGATAACCTCTGTCTTAACTTTTAAACTCGTCTGCTAGCATAATATCCTCAGTACTCCTGCCGCAAAACTAGCTATTGACGCCTTAAAATATTTGCAAAGCAAGAACTGATAGAATTGCATTCACAAACTTAGTTTCTCAACTACTGCTTAGCCACGATGTTGTGGATTGTTTCGTGAAAATAAGTCCACTAACTGAACTCTATCAGAATACCTAGGGCCCAAATGAACAACTAAGTGTTGATGTCATTTCAGGTAACAAGGCGTTTTCAAGATCAGTATTGACTGTGAAACCAAAGAATTGATTATTTTCCATCCCCACAAGTGACGAAGAAGGATGTTTTTTTGTATCTGGGGGTTTAATGAGAGCGAGAGAGAGAGAGAGAGAGAGAGACCTCTATGAGAGCAACTCTTAAGATTGTAAGCGCCGGCGCAATGGTCTAGTGGGCCGAAGCGCTGGCTGCTGTCCTTTCTTTCGAGATGGGCTTGGGCTTGATTGAGTAAGACTGCCTAGCAACTACAAAGCCATGACATTAAAGAGATGAGCTCCGTCTTTTAATGACGCCACGCGGAAACCAAGGCTTCAGATTGGTTTCCAACGATGTCATGTATGGAGTCAAACACGACATCGACGTATCAGGTCGTGTAACATCAGAGTGACGTCAAAAATGGAGGATAGAGGGAACTGATCTCTTTAATGTCATGGACTTGTGCTTTCTAGACGGCCTTAGGTCGACTCCCGAATATGGCATGGTGTTGCATTTGTGTTATTGCGTTGGCTCTGTCCCTTCCCGGGAAATGGTGGCCCCAAATTAGGGACAGGAGACAACCTATTTCCCTGTGAGATGCTCATGGTGGTCGTCAACCCTCCTCCTCCCGCTAAACAGAAAACGCGTATAAGCAGTCACCGGTCGGTAATTTGGGGTTGCGGGTACCAATGTACGGGAGAAAGTCAGCAATGTGGCACAGGCATACCACGCACACCGGATCCGCAACCAACTCGAACGACCAGCCAGACACAAAAGTTTCGAACAGAGCCTTTGAATACTCGGCCAGCGTAACCACAACGACATTTGTATAAACAGCATGATTCGTTAAGCACGTCGCACAGGGGTATGGTTGTAGCGGAATGAATTCACTTTTAACAGATGAACTAATCAATGAAAGAAACAAATCCGTACTTTACGAATATCTATTTTAATAGAGTAAGCAACAATGCTACGCACGGTTCGTTAAGAGAAGTGGAATTATTGTATTGCATTATACCTTCTAATATTATAATTATCGAGGAAGTTATTGAACTGAAACAACTTTCTGATATACAGGGTTCAAAGGAAAGTCCTTATTCAGGGCAATAACTGCGGAAGTCAGGGTGCAAGTGGTACACAAGGTAAGTCTATGTATAGGAAAGAGACGATGGCCGATCGAATGAAAGTGATTGGAGCACCCCTAGCGGCAAAGGTAAGAAGTTAGGAAACCTAACTCGTGAACAACGCGAGATAGAAACAGAATTCCAATTACAAAGTTGTAGCGCATCGTCTGATTAGTAGGAAACGACATATGGTGCGCACGAATTATGTACATGGAATGGTCAAAATGCTGATAAAGTGCACGCGGTCGCTGGAGGGTTAGGCAATACAAAATACCGACCCACGATGGAGAACAATTCAAATGCTTATGTAAATATTGATAGAGACTTAGAAACCGGTCAGTGAGATAAAATACCGAGGCTGGGGACTTAAACGTCAGTCAACCTACACGTTGCAAACACTGATGGCGGGCTACTCGAACGCTGAGTACTGTGAAATGGTCGTGCTTTATGGCGAATGTCATCGCAAAGCCCATGAAGCTGCAAGGCGGTATGCCGAGCGTTTTCCGACTGGTCAACATCCAACTGCAGCGACTATTAACAACTGTGTTCGCCGCCTCTGAGAGACCGGAAGCATACAGACACGTCCGCGATCGGGCAGACCTGCGGGTTCGGGTGTTACAGTGCATCCTGAGGTTGTCCTGGGATATGTCCTTGCCAATCCCAACATGAGTACCATAGAAGTCGCCGAAGCATGCGGATTAACAGCACAACGTGTTTGGCAAATCCTGAACGAGCATAGAGTTCACCCGTACCACTTTCAGCTAGTGCACGATTTGATGAATGCAGACCAGGGAAGGCGTTTCGATTTCTGCAAATGTGTACATAACACGTTGGAGGTTAATCCAAACTTCTTGGCCGATATCTTGTGGACAGATGAGTCCCGTTTTACACAGGACGGAATAGTCAATCGGCATAACACCCATTACTGAGCTCTGAGCAACCCATCTATGGGACGAGCTGCTCGACATCAACGACGTTGGGCAACTAACGTTTGGTGCGGTGTTTGGCGAAGCACACTAGTTGGACCCATTTTCTATGATGAAACATTAACAGGTCAGCGATACCTTCAGCTCTTACGGGGCCCGATATCTGACTTTCTGGATGATCTTCCCCTCAGAGATCTGCTGCGCATGGGGTACCAACATGATAGTGCACCACCTCAGATGGCAGCCAACGTATGGAGTTTCCTGGCTGAAACATTCAGACACCAGATAATTGGTCATGGCGGTACGGTGAAATGGCCTCCGCGGTCACCGGACTTAACACCTTTGGACTTCTTCCTGTGGGGTTACTTGAAGGAACAGGTTATGCTGCAGGACCTACTAGTCTGGAAGGTTTATGACACTGCATTGTGTGCGCCTATAACACAGTGATACTTGCCATGCTAGATAGTGTACGAGAAGCTATTCTTACACGCCTTGTAATGTGCATTGTAGCCGATGGTGGCCACTTCGAATCGACTGTACATTAACTTCGCGCAGATGTGCGTTGTGCCTGTAAGTAAGCATATCTCCTGTAAACATTTTTTAGAATTATAAATAAGCCTGCACAGCTTCTATCTCGTGTCATATTTTTTTGTGTCTGTATGTTTCACCCGCTTTACCGATTTCTAATTAACAGCATTTGATCTGTCAATGTACATAATTCGTGCGCAGCGTATGTCGTTTTCTACTAATTAGACGATGCGCTACAACTTTGTAATTGTAATTTTGTTTCTATCTCGCGTTGTTTGCGAGTTAGGTTTCCTAACTTCTTACCTTTGTAGCCAGGGGCGCTCCAATCGCTTTCATTCGATCGGCCATCGTCATTTTCCTATACATACACTTAACTTGTGTACCACTCGGACCCTTTCTTCCGCAGTTATTGCCCTGAATAAGGACTTTCCTTTGAACCCTGTATCTATCCTGCTATTTTAGCATTTCATGGATGTTAATTTTAATACATCGGCAGTTTTCACAATCTTACACGCAATCCGGAATCACAACTATTGCGCGTAACGCTAAAGTCTAGACCAATAGCCAGTGATGGATAGATAGTGTCTTGTCCTCTGAGGCGTGACGAAAAAGCCTAAACTAAAGTAATATGTTGACATAGGTTCAAGTTTCAATAGTAATTGCATAATATTCCATTTGCTAACAAAACATCCCTTCAAAGTGCTTCTGTTCCTTTCGGTTTGTCCTGACTCACTAATCAGTGTAGCATGTTTGCTTCAGAAGGCGCGGGTCTAAACGAAATCTAAACCACATTCCTCGAAACAAACTGTCATTTATATTGAGCCACTTAGTCAAATTACAAATATTAAACTTTCTTCAGGCCTCGGAAGTATTTTAATTAAAAACACACACACATATACACACGTTCATACATTAATATTCGGTTGGAAAGAAAGTAATGTCAGATGACGAGATACCCGAAATCAAAGCCCTGGCCACTGTGCACATTGGCCACTGAGATTGCGTAGTTCACCGGCATGACATCAGCAGGCAGATGACTTAAATCAGTGGCAGTGAGCCATTAGAAAGCGAAGAATGTAAGCGCCAGACATCATGGAAGTGTACAAAGAGTACATCCGGCATTACATGCTGCATGAGTCGTAGCGGCAGCTCTCCCGCAAGTGCTGTAAGGAATATTACCAGTGTGTACCCCGATGCCATATTACATCGTCAGTGCTGTCGTTGGTTCCAACTGTTTCGAGAGGAAAATTTCCACCAGTCAGATCATCCCAAAACAGGAAGACACGCAGCAATGGATATGAATATGCTGAAGACCTTAGTGGAGAACCAACGACCCACGTGTGACCACGCAAGAGTTGGCCAAACAGCTGAGGACTACCCACATGAGCATTATCACGCACCTACGTCAACTTAGGAGGTACACAAAAGGGGGCTTTCGGTACCCCTTCAACTCACGGTTCAGCAGAAAGCAAAATGCACTAGTGCATAATTTTCCTTCCTTGCACGTGACCAAGTTGAACCGTTCTTGGACCGCATTGTGACAGTTGACGAGAAATGGATCCTGTTTGACAATGTCAGAGCCCGGAAACAGTGGTTGGACTCAAAACAGAAGAAGCCCATGCCGACCCCCAAAGCCGGCTAACACCCACGTAAAGTCCCGCTGTCTGTTTGGTGGGATATGCGGGGTGTCGTGTTTTCTGAGCTGCTGCCGGACAACAGTATCAGCACCGCAAATGTGTACTACCGTCAGCTCGATCATCTGCATACATCGCTCACGTCGAAACGACCAGCAGCGCTGAACCGCAAGGGCGGTTTAGCAGCAGTGCTTGTAGTTTACTATCGGAGCTAGTTCTAATATTTTAAGACACTCAATCCTTGAGGCTCATCTGCCTAAATGATGACACATCTTATACATACCTTATGCTTCAACAATCCATATTTTTAGGCAGTGGCATACCTGAAAAACCCGGGGACCCTCCGCAAAAAAATATCTTCGAGGCCCTTTTGCGAAAATCTATTTGCTTTCAATTACTGAAATTCTTAAATTCCATATTATTCATTAGGATTTACGGACGTTTTAATAATTCAAATGTTTTGGAACCCATGGGTATTTTTCATAAAACCAAAATTATTACATTTTATTGTGTGTAACACAGATGTCCACTTTGTAATTAAAATGATTGCCCTAATTTTATACCAATGCAAAGTATTACAAAACACTTACGCCAAAGTTAATCATATCATGCAAACTTTATTCTTTTAGAGAACTAAGGCCAGCCTCCTTGAAATGTCCCCCAATCACACACACAAAACACGTAACGGCCGTGTGACACTGTCTAAGAACCTTTTCCGATTTATACGATAATACAGAACATAAATAGGAAAATAAAAAAGTTACAATTAAGAATTATAGCAAAAAAAGAGTAAAAATACTTAAATTATTTACTCTTGAATATAAAAAAATCACACTTAACATAATGTTTTGCACATAACAAAAGTATTTTCTTTTGACTCTGTTATTTAAAAAATACCATAGGTATCTGTTTTTCAATTCCCGTGAAGAACACCTTTTAGTTTATTATATTCTGAAGAATACGTAGTGCGAACAATGCATTGTAATATACAACGACTTATCCTCATTAATACAAAAATGTCATTAATTTAAATGATATTATATTCCCATTTTCTTGTTAATATACATGCAGAGGAAATATTGCTATGTCTGAAAAGGGTCTCAAGTCCTCTGGAATAGCTGCTTTCCGGTCACCCAGTTTTTACAAATTAAAGCGAAATTGATTTCTTGAAGACTTTACATATTTCCTGAAAAACAAAATGCTTTTCTTTTTATTACTTCATTCAAAGCTGCCGTCAAAAATTAATGGACATTTCATTAACCAATTAAATATATGAAGTATCCGCAAAAAGTTTGAGAAATCCTTTTGCTGAGGTTAGGGGCCCTCTTAGCCGTGAGGCCCTCCACGCACTGTAGAAGTTGAGAGGACTATCAGTACGCCCATGTTTTTAGGGTGTCACGACAATTCGTCGCGTGCATCAATTCGTCGACTACGTCAATTCGTCGCCTGCGTCAATTCGTCGCGCGTCAATTCGTCGACTACGACAGTTCGTCGCGCGTCAATTCGTCGCATGCGACAATTCGTCGACTACGTCAATTCGTCGCATGCGTCAATTCGTCGACTACGTCAATTCGTCGCCTGCGTCAATTCGTCGCGCGTCAATTCGTCGACTACGACAGTTCGTCGCGCGTCAATTCGTCGCATGCGTCAATTCGTCGCGCGTCAATTCGTCGACTACGACAGTTCGTCGCGCGTCAATTCGTCGCATGCGTCAATTCGTCGACTACGTCAATTCGTCGCATGCGTCAATTCGTCGACTACGTCAATTCGTCGCCTGCGTCAATTCGTCGCGCGTCAATTCGTCGACTACGACAGTTCGTCGCGCGTCAATTCGTCGCATGCGACAATTCGTCGACTACGTCAATTCGTCGCATGCGTCAATTCGTCGACTACGTCAATTCGTCGCCTGCGTCAATTCGTCGCGCGTCAATTCGTCGACTACGACAGTTCGTCGCGCGTCAATTCGTCGCATGCGACAATTCGTCGACTACGTCAATTCGTCGCATGCGTCAATTCGTCGACTACGTCAATTCGTCGCCTGCGTCAATTCGTCGCGCGTCAATTCGTCGACTACGACAGTTCGTCGCGCGTCAATTCGTCGCATGCGACAATTCGTCGACTACGTCAATTCGTCGCATGCGTCAATTCGTCGACTACGTCAATTCGTCGCCTGCGTCAATTCGTCGCGCGTCAATTCGTCGACTACGACAGTTCGTCGCGCGTCAATTCGTCGCATGCGTCAATTCGTCGCGCGTCAATTCGTCGACTACGACAGTTCGTCGCGCGTCAATTCGTCGCATGCGTCAATTCGTCGACCACGACGATTCGTCGCGCGTCAATTCGTCGCGGACAAATTCGTCGACTACGTCAATTCGTCGCGTTTACAGATTTTGGTTACATACAAAACGAATGCAGGAAAACGTACGATTTCGAACGTCTTCCTCCCTGATCAAATTTATAAAGTTTGGACACGCAGACAGGATAGGAATATTACGTTTTTCTTTGGCACTAAAAATATTAGACGGTAAACGGTTTTTGGAACGGGGCAGGGCCCGGTTGGTCAGAGCCCCCCATATACAAAATTTTCGTAAAATCTACATTTCAAAATTGCCTTTATTCTTCAGTAAAATAACATTTCTATGTACATGACAATGGAATTCTGCCAATAAATACAGCGGTATATACATCAGCTGGAAAGTTCCAGTGAAACGTAAAACAAAATATTGTTAAAATCATAAAAAAAAAAATTATTTCGCCACGCAGGGCGAAGAAGAGGCAGACAATAAAGCACGAGCGATACAAACGAAAATGTTTACCTACAGTATTGTAGACAGGGCAAGACATGATTCTATACTATGCACAAATTCCAATTAAGCATTACTACCATACTAAAGATTAAACATTAGGTACTAATTCACAGAAATGCAACAGTGATGCTACATTCAAAATTTACAACATATGTACAGAAGTATTCAGTGACAAGGGGAAATAACGCTAAATGTACTCAGAAGGGCATCTTGTTACATTATATTATACACACAGTGACTAATATTTTAAAAAAATATTCAACATAATGAAGGGGACATTGCGTGGGCAGTAAACTGTGCAGAAGAAAGAATTATATACAACAACATAAAACCCAACATCATCGAAGAGAACATGGGAAACATGGTGAGCTATCTTCAATGGCACATTAAAACAGAAAAATCACAAATAGCGAAGCACCAAAATTAATACGTAAAAACATGATTTGTTACAGTGAACGTGGGCGACAACAGAAATCCCACTTATAGGTTGAGATGTAACTGCAAATTGTGGATATGGAACCACCCAGCCGATTGGGCCCAAGTGGATTGAAAAACGCTATCGGTGTTTGTTGAGGCAGCACGAGAGTGCTCCATTTGGAGGCGAGTGGTTAACCGTGCTAGGAAGCGTCTCCGAATGATAGCACTTGCCTCCTGAGGAGGTGGAATAAGAGCGGGGAAGCGTTGTTGAAGATGGAAAGCATAGACAGTGAACTTCACAAGAAGAAAAATGTAACGGCACACAGGAGGCAAGTGAGTAGGTGGATGCTTAATTTGGAGTAGCCAAGCATATGCAAGAAACGGTAACGATCGAGCACAAATTCGATCAGCAAGACGAAATGCTGTGTTTAGGACTGGCAGGAGAACGGGGCAGAATAGGTATTGATGTTGGACGTCGCTGACTTCAGGGCAAAAGGAGCACTGCGGAGAGGTGAGAAGGGTCATGCGAAACAGTACTGATGGGGCGGGGAGACGAAGGTGAAGAAATTGCCAATGGACATTGAGTTCAAGAGGGGAGGAAAGGGCAGAGGTAGATGCTTACCAGATGGCTGGGAGAAGAGAAGGAGGAGCAGAATGAACAGAAAGTGGAAGTGCGGGAGGGGAAAGAAGAAGCCAATAAAGAGAAGAGGAGGAGAGAGAAGTAACTAGAACCGGGGAGCTACGAATGAGGAGAAAGAACGGTAGGGAAAGAGGAGCAGAGGGGACCGAGAAGAGACCATCAGGTGAAGCGAGGAGTGGAAAGAGGCTCCAAAGCGCTGTGCGAAGAAGAAGATATTCGTTAGCAAGAGTAATGGTTGGAGATAGAAACAATGAAGAAAGAGGTCTCCAGGTTAGATCAGAAGTTACGAGAGAACGGACAGTTATCACACCAGAGCGGATCCAATGAGGAAAGTAAAAGTAAGGGAGGTTAGGAGGGTGAATAAGAGAAGAGAAGAAGAGAGGTTCATCTAGGAGATCAAGAGTTGAAGAAGGAAATGAACGGAGAAGAGGAAGCGAACGAAAGAGAGAAAGGCCCTCTCGCAGGACAGGAGGGAGGTGGGACGGGAGAAGAGAGTATGCATCCATCTTCAGAAACAGTAGGAAGGTGAAGGATGGGTCACGGAAAGAAGCTAGAACATTCAAGGTAGTGGTAAGGGACGGAACAGTTGAAGTGGCAAGGCGAATGAAATGAATAATACGATGTGTTTTATAAAGGAAAGCTGGATCAGGAAGCTGGATGCCACCCAAAGAGGCTGGCAGATGAAGCGTGGCAGGTTTAACCCAGTGATGTGAAGACCAGATGACGGAAGTTGAGAGGCGAGTGATGGTCATCATTTGTGACACGGGCACAACCGTCGACATCCAAGAGTATTCGCATAGAGAGATAAGTTGTCGACGAACAACGGCTGCTCGTTGACGGAACGATGTGAAAGGGCGGGCCTTACTCCAGTAGGCAGCAGTCCGTTGTATCCGGGGAAGAAGAGCAGTCCAGGTGGCAGATGCAGAAGCCAAGGGCAATCCGACATACGCACCGAGGATCTTCTGTGTAGTGGCTGTCCACTGCGCACCCCAAGGAGCATCGGTGCGGGCAGCCCATGCCCCGCACCATAAGCCAGTACTTTTAGTGGCATTCAGCGCTGCTCCAGATAATGCAACATACTGTTGATATACAGAATACAGGCGATCAAATTGAGATTCATCCCGGACGCAAAAGGTCACATCATCAGCATAGGCGGTGAAAATTATTCGATGATGACGAGTACTAGCCACTGTCGGCGGTAGGACATCCAGGAGTGATCTTCGGGCTGCTAACAGGAAAGGCTCAAAAGCGAGAGCGAATAGCTGGCCGGAGAGCGGACATCCTTGCCGGATGCCTCGCTTAAACGGAATTGGAGCGGTTAGAAATGTGGCCGCTCGAACATGGAAACTGGCGCCCTGATAAAGGGCCAAGAGTGCGGAAGAAAAGGTAGGAGGAAAGCCAAATTGTGAAAGGACAGCAGAGAGATAAAAATGAGAAACGTTATCAAAAGCGGACTTTTGATCCAGATTGAGAAAGGCAAGAGGTTCAGAAAAAGAGCGAGCGAGGAAGTGAAGATGAAGGAGAAGAGAAACGTTAGTGGAAATAGTCCGACCAGGCACAGTGTATGTCTGGTCAGGAGAAATAACGAAAGAGAGAACAGAATTAAGGCGACGGGATAAGAGTTTTGTATAGAACTTATAGTCAGTGTTTAGGATGGAGATAGGGCGCCAGTTTCCAAGATCCAAGAGGTCACCCTTCTTAGGAAGGAGGATGGTGTGTGCCAAAGTAAAGTCGGGCGGTAACGCAGGAGAGGAAAAAGCAGACGAGAAACACGCAGACAGAAAAGGCAGAAGGCACGGTAGAAAAGCACGATAAAAGGACAGAGGAAGGCCGTCAGGTCCAGGAGCGGCATGAGGATTGAGAGTAGCGAACGCCTCGCGGAGTTCGCGAAGAGAGAAAGGAGAGAGTAAAGAAGTAGATAAAGTAGAGGGGACCTGAGGAAGAGAGGAGAGAAGAGGAGAAGCTAATGAGGATGAAGACTGCGTTACCGCACTGTACTTGGCGATGAAATACTGTCTGGTGAAAGTGCATAGCTTCGATGGGTTCGAAGTGATGGAACCATCCTGGAGGCGAAGATGACGCAAAGATGTAGCAGAACGATGTTGAGATTCCAAGGCGGTTAAGTAATCGTGAGAATCAGCTGTAGGGGAGAGATGCAAGAAATGCATCCTGCAGGCTGCATCGGATGCGCGAGGAAGAAGCAAAGCGTGGAGATCTGCCAGATAGCCGGGGTATTGCGGATCATCAAGAGAGAGCATCGACAATAGAGCACGTAGATTCGCAATTTTCATATCGCTCTCATTCCGAGAGGCATGGGAGTAGCGCCGTACAAAAAGGACCAAGTCATGTTTGACACTGAGCCACAGTTGAATCGCGTCGGACGTAGTATCAAGAAGGGGCTGACGTCTTCGGAGGAACTCACGCACAGCAACACAAAATTGTTGATCATCCAGGAGCGAGTCCGGAAAAGTCCATACTCGTTGAGTCCTTGAAGGTGAAGGCGAAACACACACCGACAGACTGACAATACTGTGGTCTGAAGCGGCGGAAGGATGATGGGCAGCAGCTGCGATCGACGGGAGAAGAGCAGTCGAAACATAAAATTTATCCAACCGTGCTGCCGTAGTGCTGCCATGGATGGAAGAGCGCCAGGTAAAAGAGATTTCCAACGGGTGTAGATGCCGGAACGCATCAACCAATTGAAAATCATCAACTAGCTGGGAAATCTGTAATACACGTTGTCTGCGGTATTCTCCAACGGTTGAATTGCGGTCAAGGGCCGGCAACAACGTACAATTGAAATCTCCGCCGATGAGAATATATTCAGACGGTGGGATGCATGACAGCTCTGTACGGAGTGTGGAGAGAAGATCAGGTAACAGACGTTCATCACAGGGGACATATATGTTAAAAACATGATAGGTCACGTTTTCAATGCAAAAGACAGCGACTTGGAGGTTGTCCACATGTAAGGCACGAATCACTGGCGTCGAAATCAGAGGGAGTAGGCGGTGATGGATCCCAAGTGCAAGGCCACCATTCCGTCCAACTCGATAAGCATGGTGAAAATCGTAGGGCCAAGCCCGCCAACGAGAGAACAAAGTGGTAGCAGAGCAATTGGTCTCTTGGAGCAAGAGAAGATCTGCGTGTAGAGGCGCCAAGTCCTCATACACTAGAGCATTTCTAGGAGAAGCAGAGAACCCTCTGCAGTTAAGTGTGACCACCTTGAATCGGTAGGTCCTTCCCAGGTCGACACGCACGTGCGCTGGAATCTGTTATTTTCTTCGCTTGCTTCTTCATTCTGTCAACACTAAATTTGAGATCGGGATAGGAAAGCACAAGATTTCGATACACAGATATCACACTAGAAACTTGGGTTAGAACAGTAGGAAGATCAAGCAAATGACGTGCAACAAACTGATTAAAGAATCTAGGATGTTTATGAGAGCATAATACTTCATATATTTTATGAAGAGAAAGCGGACCTACCGGTATATCCGCCTTCGCTTCAGCTAGGTATCGGAGAAAAGAATCTAGGGAAAGCACTGGGGGTGGAGTCTTAGAACCTGGAATCACAGCAGGGTGTCGACTTGTTCGTGGCGAAGTACGACGTTGAGAGGAGGAACGGGAAGATGAGTCAACAGAACGACCTCTTGCAGCACCGATGCGAGGAGGGAGCGGAGTCTGCGGAGCACTCCAGGACTCCCGTCGAGCAGGCTTGCTGGTAGTTGTAGGGTCAGAGTGATTGCCAGAAGTGTCACTAGCAGTAGGGCAGTCCATGTCAGTAACTGTACTTGGAGTGTCTTCATCCGATGGAAGATGAAGGTCAGCAGTCAGGTCAGCTGGAGCTGCAAGGAACGTGGGCGGAGCTGTCGGTACCAGATGAGGAAAGTCCTCTGTCAACAATTGTGGGGCAGGACCCCGTGGAGGAAGGCCCGATGGCAGAGCAGGTTGATGAAGTTCTGAAGACACCTTCTTAGAAACGGTAGGGGTGGACGACACAGGGCTGTCACGAGTGACTTTTGGTCCCGAAGACTGAGGTACAGCAGGGCGGCGGAAGCACTCACTACGTTGATGGCCATACGCCTTACAAGTCTGACAATGAAAGGAGGTTAAAACGTCGATGCGTCGGATTTGATCTCCGCATTTTACAGTGAAGAGAGTAGGAAAAGACTTGATATGTTCATCCGAAGAGAATACTACTCGCGCAACTCGTCGGGCACTTTCAATCGAACGATCATCCTCGTCCTTTGGAGCAGCGGAGTGTGTGGTAATGTTACCCACAACACGACCGGATTGCATAAGAAAAGCACAAAGCATAGCATCTGTGACTTCAGGATGTACTGGGTACATCGAGACCGTTACTGGTCTCTGGGCGACAGGCTCAGGAAATAATTGGTGATCACCAACAACCAGCCCAGTCTGTAAGACAGAGGTAGCATCTGCCGCATGAAAAAAATAAACAATGACACTCGGCCCTCTGCGCGACATATGACGTATCGCTGACGGAGAGAACTTTTGTTTTAGAGCAGTTGAGTACATTTTGAGTGGTGTGTCTGGCAGCGCCTCAAAGCACACACCCAACTCAGTAGCCGTGGTGAAAGAGGTACCTGCTGGAGAATCCACTGGAATTTCGAGCACAACCTCATTACCAGAGTGACGGACATGAGGTTTTAAAGCTGCGGCTTCCGCTCGCATGGAATTAGACTTGGGCTGAAGCCTTTGGGAAAGTTACCGCTGAAGAATAGGAACGAGGAGCAGTAGAAGTGGAGGTTGAAGGCAGAGGAGCACCGCCATCCATTGAAGGCAGAGGAGCATCGCCATCCATTGAAGGCAGAGGAGCACCGTCATCCATAGTGTCCATGACGTCAACTGTCACTATATGAGAAGCAGCTGGGGCAAGAGCTGTAACAGTGACGTAAGGGGAGGAAAACGATACGCCGCCAACGGTTGACGTCGACCCGGAGGGCAACGTGACAATGCCACCGCTGGGCAAAGTGCCGTGATCACCGGAAGTGATGTCAGGGTTGACAACACCACCGGATGACGCCATTTTAATGGCGCCGAGATAACTAGGCTTCTACCAGCTCGGTAGGAATTTTAAACACGACGATAAGAAACGAAAAAAGGCACTCACCACTTCGGGAGATGTCCGAAACGAATCACCAAACCTTTATAGTGGAGGTAAGCACAAACCTAGTTATCCTAGTAGCCTAAATACTTGAAATACAAACAAAACTCACGGAGCACAATCTACAGTTTTCAATTCAGAACCACCAAATCTGGTATACTATCTCGTGGTATTCTAACTTAGACTGTAGACGGTTTTGGGAAGCGGTTGGAGAGGGGGAGGTTAGAGCCCCCCTACAGAATTGCCGTAAAATATAGTTTTCAATTTAGAACTACCAAATTTGGTATATTATCTCATGGTACTCTAACTTAGACGGTAGACGGTTTTTGGAACGGGTCAGGGGCCCGGTTGGTCAGAGCCCCCATACGCAAAATATTCGTAAGATCTACAGTTTTCAATTCAGAACCACCAAATCAGGTATCCTATCTCATAGTACTCTAACTTAGACGGTTGTCAGTTTTTGGAACGGGTCAAGGCCCGGGGAGTCAGAGCCCCCCCCCCCCTCGTACATACAAAATTTTGGTAAAATCTAGTTTTCATTTCAGAACCATCAAATTTGGTATCATGAAACTCTAACTTAGACGCTAGACGGCTTTTGGAAGGGGTTGGAGCCCGCGGGGTCGCCCCCCCTCATAAAAAATTTCGTAAAATCTACAGTTTTTATCTTAGAACCACCAAATTTGGTATACTATCTTATGGTACTCTAACTTAGTCGGCAGACCGTTTTTGACACGGGTCAAGGCCCGGGGGTCAGAGCCCCCCACATAAAAATTTTTCTTAAAAACTACAGTTTTCAATTCAGAACCACCTAATCTGGTATACTATCTCATCGTACTCTAACTCAGACGCTAGACGGTTTTTGGAAGGGGTTGGAGCCCGGGGGTCAGACCCCCCGAATAAAAACTTTTTCGTAAATACTACAGTTTTCAATTTAGAACCACCAAATTTGGTATACTATCTCATGGTACTCTATCTTAGACGCTAGAAGGTTTTTTGAAGGGGTTGCAGCCCGGGGGTCGGCCCCCCCCTCATAAAAATTTCGTAAAATCTACAGTTTTCATATTAGAACCACCAAATTTGGTATACTATCTTATGGTACTCTAACTTAGGCGGCAGACCGTTTTTGGAACGGGTCAAGGCCCGGGGGTCAGAGCCCCCCACATATAAAATTTTCTTAAAAACTACAGTTTTCAATTCAGAACCACCTAATCTGGTATACTATCTCATGGTACTCTAACTTAGACGCTAGACTGTTTTTAGAAGGGGTTGGAGCCCGGGGGTCAGACCCCCTTCATAAAAATTTCGTAAAATCTACAGTTTTTATCTTAGAACCACCAAATTTGGTATACTATCTTATGGTACTCTAACTTAGACGGCAGACCGTCTTTGGAACGGGTCAAGGCCCGGGGGTCAGAGCCCCCACATAAAAAATTTTCTTAAAAACTACAGTTTTCAATTCAGAACCACCTAATCTGGTATACTTTCTCATGGTACTCTAACTTAGACGCCAGACGGGTTTTGGAATGGGTTGGAGCCCGGGGGTCAGACCACCCCTCCGAATAAAAACTTTTTCGTAAAATCTAGTTTTCAATTTAGAACCACCAAATTTGGTATACTATTTCATGGTACTCTAACTTAGACAGTAGACAGTTTTTGGAAGGAGTTGGAGCCCGGGGTAAAGCCCCCCCCATAAAAATGCCGCGTAAAATCTACAGTTTTCAATTTAGAACCACCAAATTTGGCATACTCTCTCATGGTACTCTAACTTAGACGGTAGATGGTTTTTGGAACGGGTCGGGCACGGGGTCAGAGTCCCTCCTCCCATAAATATTTTTCGTAAAAACTAAAGTTTTCAATTTAGAGCTACCAAATTTGGTATACTATATAATGGTGTTCTAAATTAAACGGTAGACGGTTTTCAGAACGGGTCGGGGAAAGGGTGGTTACCCCCCCCTACACACAAACTTTCGTAAAATCTATAGTTTTCAATTTAGAACCACCAAATTCTGTATATTATCTCATGGTACTCTAACTTAGATGGTAGAAGGTTTTTGGAACGGATCAAGGCCCGGGGATAAGACCCCCCCACATACAAAATTTTCTTAAAATTTTTATTTTTCAATTCAGAACCACCAAATTTTGTGTCATGAAACTCTAACTTAGCGGGAGACGGTAAGTGAAAGCGCAACATTATTAACTTGATTTGTTATGCAAACCTTATAAATACGACCACAGCGATTAAAAGTTACTAAACAGTCCTTGTAAGTAATATTTTTTGACCGAGTGCAAGTACAATTTACGAAATGTCAACAGGTCAAAATATCTAAAGTAACAATGAAATTTGGAATATTTCTTTTTTCTTTCTTTTTATTTCAGTTTTGACACTTGTATTAAGTTTTAAAAACATATATTTCTCCTATCGTATACCTTCATTGTGCTTTCAACAGAATTTCTTACCATGTTTTGATTATTTTGTTTCGTGTGGTTGCAGTTTTTTTAATGTTTTGGGCATTTCATTTTGTGTGGTTACTTCTTTTTATGTTTTGGGCATTTTACTTTGTATGGGTGTTTTTGTTATGTTTTTGTTATTTTCTTTTCTGTGGTAGTTGTAATGTCGACAGGATGAAAAGGGGAAACTGGGGACAGTCACGATGCCTACTTGCTTCTAATTTTTTTCTTCAAATACAGCACATGATTTTGTATTGAGTTATACCACTTACTCATTAAGCGACTACAGGTTTCTTTAAATATGAACTTTTTCTTAGAGCCTTTTGTTTCCTCTACCTAGCTCTTTCGGTTCCGCAATTTCTTTTTTTGGTTTTAGAATATTTTCCTTATTATTAATCTATTTTCTCGTGCAAACTCTTTATGTAAGGTATGTTTATTCTATCGAAGTATTTTGCAATTATACGTGAAGCCCTGTTGCTGAAGTAAAAAAAAATATTTCCAACTGAAACAACGCAGTTCAGATATTTTCCCTCTGTTAACTCAAAGAATGAAAACAAAAACAACAAATCTGTGCAATGGTTGAGGCATGAGACAGTACTTACTGGTAACCAGGCAAAGTTTTTAGGAAGAATGAGCTTAAGAATTTCTAACTGCAACAAAAAAGAGCATCCGCACTGTATCTCTCCCCATCCCCTAGTGCCGGCCTTTGGACGTCTTGAAAGAGAAGTCTTAAGGACACATCTGTATCGTAATTGCCTGAGCATTCGCGACAATCTTCTGGTGTCGTAGTAGAAAAACACACTTCCTACTTCGCCTAAATTGCTTGGATGTAATGCCAACGAACAAAGTTTTGCTCTCGCATTGGATTTCTGTTGCTTTTGATGGAATACTTTTCCCCTGGGGTTCACCGATTTCACTATAGTCTTCAGGACAGGCGGCAATACACCCCAACGTAAAACACCAATTTCACGGCAATTAACTGCAATTAGCGAAAGAGAGGGACGGTACAGGAAATAAGTCGAACGAGACAGATCTGAACTTAGAAAGTCGGGAGAAGGTGTTGCATGAAAAACTGTGTTTGGCTTGCAGATCATTTGGCACGTAGGGACGTAGGTTTCGTTTAATATGTTACGGGGTAAACAAATTGTCTTTTCAGTATAACAATTTTCTTTCATACGCATGGTGCAACACAAAAAAATTGAATTTATTTTTGAGAATTAGCATGACGCCTACCGGCCCAGAGTACAGCTGCCCAGTCCGCGCCTGCTGCTGCCACCGGAACCTGGCTCCCGGGTTCTTCGCATCTGTTGATCCCCGCCTGGAGCGTCCCAGCTGTAAAATACATGTACCTCTGCGTTTTCGAAAAACAAAAGATAAGATGCCGATCCTTAAAATTAACCACTTCTTGTGACCGCAGGTACGAAAATCTTGAACTTCGCTTAAACCCTAACTGGAGGAACAAGCTTCACGTGATTGTCTGTATTCTGAGTGTTTTATTGAATGGTTGCTCATTAGTTCGTAGTTGACTGGAGAACAGAGAACGTGCTTGTTGAAACCTTTGTTGTGCGTTGTCAAGTGATAATAGTGGAAATATATCATTCTAAATATTTTGGAAAGAGAAAGTGCATTGTTTTCCGAAGGCACTATGCAGATGAAGAATGCAACATAAATAGTTAACTCACAAAAAGAAAATGATTTGCTGAAATGGAAAGGGTATTTATTTTGCCATAACAGAGTGCGAGGTGATTTACGGTATTGTCACTGTATTGAAAGAAATTATGGAAATTGTACTGGCTTTGCTAGTACTATTCTTATTGGAGATGAACACAGGATGCGCAATGAGAAACCACATAATCATGCTCCAAGACCGGAGAAAAGTGATGTTGCTGTTGCAAGAGCGCAAATAAAAGAACGAGCGAGAAATACGGACCAAGCCCCCTGCACAAATTATTCAAACCGTGACAACGTCAATGGCTACAGTAAATGCAGCTTACATGCCTAATATGGATGCACTAAGGCAAGTTGTAAAAAAGAGAAGACATGCCAAGACATGCCTGCGGAGCCTACGACTTCAGAACGGATCGATGCCCCAATAAATTTACAGGAGAAGATGGTGCAGAATTTCTTGGCAGAGATAGCGCATTTGGACATCAAAGAATTATTTTATTTTTAACAGAGAATAATTTACGAAAGCTTAAAGAAGCACCCCTCTGGATTATGGATGGAACATTTGAAACTTGTCCAACCCTTTTTAGGCAATTATGTTCCATTCATGCTATGGTTGAAACGAATCCAGTTATGCACAGACTTGTCCCACTAGTTTATGGGTTACTTTCCAGCAAGTATAAATAATATAATACTATTATAAAGTATTTTTGTAGGATTTACAAGACTATGCATCAGACTATGATATTCAGCTTGCACCACAATATACGCATAATAATAGATTTTGAAATAGCTACCGTTATAATGCTGCTAAAAAGGAATTTGGAAGCAGCACACACAAATGTTGTTGGTTTCATCCCGGAAAAAAATGTGCTGAGGAATATCCATCCTCTGGCATAGCCTTGGAATATAAGGAAAACAGTGAGTTTGCTCTCAAAGTCAGACATTTGCAAGCACTCGCATTTTTTTCATCTGATGAAATTCCAGCTGCTTTTGAAGAAGTGAAATCAATTTTACTAGAATATGCAGATTCTGTAGTTCAGTGGTTTGAGGAAAATTATGTTCTTGGAAAATTTCGTGGAAGCAGAAGAAACAATCCAAGCAGAAGCCCTCCGCTGTTCCCGCCAACAATTTGGTCAGTTAGTGAAAGCAATTTATTTGGCTTTCCCAGAACACAAAACGAACTTGAAAGATTAGACAGACGCTGGAATACAATTCTGGGAGAGAAAAAACTGTGACTGTACGAAATAATCAGTGAAATTGCGAAAGAGCAGAGAACAACTATGGCTAAAATCGAAAGAGTGATAGCACAGATTCCAACAAATCCACCCAGAAGAGAAACGCTGGCAAGATAAAAAGGAATTCGAACTTCTTTGGTGCACATAGACAATGTTAACATGCTGGACATTTTAAGAGGAATTTCATATAATTCTACCCTTTACTAAAATGTGCTGGTATTTCTCACTAATTGAATTATACCTTTTACTAACTTGTATTTGAATTTTTCAAGAATGTAATTCCGCCGAAGATGCAAGAATGTAAAACACAACGCAAAATTTAAAAAGTCAAAATTTTCAAAATAGCATGTCAAAAACAGAAAATGTCAAAAAGTAATCCAAAATGTGAAACATATAAAAATTCAAAATGTGAAACAAATAAAAATTCAAACTGCAATCACAAGTCACAAGCATTACAAAAATGCGAAACGCTATGTAACAAGTACAACACAAAATAAAACAAATGCCAAAAAAAATGCATACGCTTTGTAAAATGTACAAAATAAAATAAATGCCATATTCACAAGGATTTCATGACGAGTCAAGTTAAAAATGAGCTTTTACTTAGACTTCAAATAATAATTACTAGCCTCTACACCTTTTTAAGTCTTTAATAAGTGCAATATCATTAACCTGACTTGTCATCAAACATTATCAATATGACCATAGCATACAATCACTTAAAAGACTTGTTAATGGATGAATTGAGGAATCACCAAGTTCAGCGGGTGAAAGTTAATGGCTGTTTATAGTTTTGTACGCGCAACACAGTAAACTTGACTTTCTCTGAAAATTTTATGTATATGAGCACGGTTGATTGAAAACTGATAAAAAGGCTTAAGGCCTGTTTATTAATTTTTGTGCCTCAGTCAAAACGCAGTACCATAACCTTGGCATGTTATCGAAACCTTATGAATACGTCGGACTAAAAATTCCTAAAAAAATTTACGCCTAAGGTCTTGTAACTAAAGTTTTGTGACAGGGTAAAACTGCAACATTAATAACTTGACATGTTATGTTAACGTTGTGAATATGAGCACGGTGGATTAAAGATTTCAACAAATAGCCTTTGGGATTAATGTGTTGTAGCTGAGTAAAAATGTAACATTATCTTGATTTTCTATATAAACCAAACTACGTGCTGAAATGGCCCAACTATATGTACGTATACTTCAACCATATACCGAAGCGCTGACAAGGTGAAAACAAAAGTGCAATTTTGTACGGTCCCCTAACATTTTATGGCCAGCCTACATGGAAGTGGACACTTTGATATCAAAAACATACTTTTTGTACGGTCCACAACAAATAGCAATGGACACGTCGCAATCTTTGGGGGGGGGGGGGGTTAACGACCACCGTGATCAATTCAGTGTGCTATAAGCAGTCGGACATTCCCAATTTTGGGCCACTGGTTCCTGGGAAGGGGGACAGCCAGTGCCAGAAGTCAAGCACAACGTCCATGATTCACCGAGATTTGAACCAGGATCCTTCTCGACAAGTGGTCAGAAGCCAGCGCCTAGATCACTCCGCCGCCGTAGCGGCACACGTTGAAATGTATTTTTCACACGGCCCCAAACGCTCTTATGGACATACTAGATTGAACTGGACGCAAATAAATCATTAATATAATTTGTACTAGCAGGGATGCCAGTTATTTGCCAGGTACATATTACTATTTGTGGAATCACCAAGTTCAGCGGGTGAAAGTTAATGAATGAAAAAGATATTCCTGCAATTTTCCAGTAAACTTATTTTAAATTTTTTGATTTAGTTAATTTAATTTTGCGAAACAAAAAAGAAGGAAAAAGGAATGGGAATACTTACCTTCTAGGAGACATCTATAGAACTGCCGTACATCTGGCGTGTGCTTCTGTGAATCCCGCGACACAGAAATGCAATGTACCTATGTGATGTCGCATGCATACGACTTCACATTGGCATTGATCATCTTTTTCTTACCGTTTTGAATTTTGAATATCTGGAACTCTCTGTTTACATTACATTATATTTCTTTCTGATAAGCCGTTCGTTGGTAGTGAAAGCTAAACTATATAGATTTGTGTTTTTAATACACCATTAAACGCATATTTTTGCACTTTATTGTTATCTACAGTCCCTAACTTAGACCGTAGGTTGGTTAGTTGGTTGGTTGGTTAGTTGGTTGATGGTTTATGATGCAAGGCCCTCAAAGGGCCAAAGAGCGCCTTAGAACGTAAATAGGGTATTCTTAAGAGTAAAAAACGGAACTTTTTACGAAAATTTTGCATGGGGCTACCTTGACCCGGGCCCCGACCCCTTCCAAAAACCGTCTACCGTCTAAGTTAGATAACCATAAGTAGTATACCAAATCTGGTTGTCCTAAATTGAAAACTGTAGATTTTACGAAATTTTTATGAGGAGGGGAGGGGCTCTCACCCCGGGGTTCCAGCCCCTTCCAAAAACCGTCTAGCGTCTAAGTTAGAGTTTCATGATACCAAATTTGGTGGTTCTGAATTGAAAACTGTAGTTTTTAAGAAAATGTTGTATGTCTGTGTGTGTGTGCGGGGGGGGGGGGGTCCGACCCCCAGTGCCTTGACCAGTCGCAAAAACCGTCGACCGTCTAAGTTAAAGTACCATGAGATAGTATACCAAATTTGGTGGTTCTAAATTGAAAACTGTAGATTTTACGCGGCATTTTAATGGGGGGGCTCTTACCCCCGGGCTCCAACCCTTCCAAAAACCGTCTAGCGTCTAAGTTAGAGTACCATGAGATAGTATACCAAATTTGGTGGTTCTAAATTGAAAACTGTAGATTTTGCGAATTTTTATATGAGAGGGGCCCTTACCCCCCGGGCTGCAACCCCTTCAAAAAATCGTCGAGCGTCTAAGTTAGAGTACCATGCGATAGTATACCAGATTTGGTGGTTCTGAATTGAAAACTGCAGTTTTTAAGAAAATTTTGTATGTGGGGGCTCTGACTCTCCGGGCCTTGATCCGTTCCAAAAACGGTCTACTGTCTAAGTTAGAGTACCATGAGATAGTATACCAAAGTTGGTGGTTCTAAATTGAAAACTGTAGATTTTACAAAAAAAAAAAAAAAATTTCGGGGTTTGTCTGACATCCTGGGCTCCAACCCCTTCCAAAAACCGTCTAGCGTCTAAGTTAGAGTACCATGACATAGTATACCAGATTAGGTGGTTCTGAATTGAAAACTGTAGTTTTTAAAAAAATTTTGTATGTGGGGGGCTCTGACCCCCGGTGCCTTGACCCGTTCCAAAAACGGTCTGCCGTCTAAGTTAGAGTACCATAAGATAGTATACCAAATTTGGTGGTTCTAAGATGAAAACTGTAGATTTTACGAAATTTTTTATGAGGGGGGGGGGGGCTCCGACCCCGCGGGCTCCAACCCCTTCCAAAAACCGTCTAGCGTCTAAGTTAGAGTACCATGAGATAGTATACCAGATTAGGTGGTTCTGAATTGAAAACTGTAGTTTTTAAGAAAATTTTGTATGTGGGGGTTCTCACCCCCGGGCCTTGACCCGTTCCAAAAACGGTCTGCCGTCTAAGTTGGAGTACCATAACATAGTATACCAAATTTAGTGGTTCTAAGATAAAAACTGTCGATTTTACGAAAATTTTTATAGGGGGGGGGGCTCCGACCCCGCGGGCTCGAACCCCTTCCAAAAACCGTCTAGCGTCTAAGTTAGAGTTTCATGGTACCAAATTTGATGGTTCTGAAATGAAAACTAGATTTTACGAAAATTTTGTATGTAGGGGGGGGGGGGAGCTCTGACTCCCCGGGCCTTGACCCGTTCCAAAAACCGACAACCGTCTAAGTTAGAGTACTATGACATAGGATACCTGATTTGGTGGTTCTGAATTGAAAACTGCAGAATTCTACTGTCATGTACATAGAAATGCTATTTTTATTTGAAGAATAAAGACAATTTTGAAATGTAGATCTTACGAATATTTTGTGTGTGGGGGCTCTGACCAACCGGGCCCCTGACCCGTTCCAAAAACCGTCTAAGTTAGAGTACCATGAGATAATACACCAAATTTGGTAGTTCTAAATTGAAAACCATATCTTACGGCAATTCTGTAGGGGGGCTCTACCCCCCTCTCTGCAACCGCTTCCCAAAACCGTCTACAGTCTAAGTTAGAATACCACGAGATAGTATACCAGATTTGGTGGTTCTGAATTGAAAACTGTAGATTTTACGAAAATTTTGTATATGCGGGGCTCTGACCAACCGGGCCCTGCCCCGTTCCAAAAACCGTTTACCGTCTAATATTTTTAGTGCCAAAGAAAAACGTAATATTCCTATCCTGTCTGCGTGTCCAAACTTTATAAATTTGATCAGGGAGCAAGACGTTCGAAATCGTACGTTTTCCTGCATTCGTTTTGTATGTAACCAAAATCTGTAAACGCGACGAATTGACGTAGTCGACGAATTGACGTAGTCGACGAATTTGTCCGCGACGAATTGACGCAGTCGACGAATTGACGCGCGACGAATTAACGCGCGACGAATTGACGCGCGACGAATTGACGTAGGCGACGAATTGACGCGCGACGAATCGTCGCAGTCGACGAATTGACGCGGTCGACGAATTGACGCACGCGACGAATTGACGTAGAACCTGTTTTTAGGCATAGATTTTAGTAAACGCAAAGTTTTGATGTGCGCAGCTTTTTTCCATTTGAATTTTTTTTTATTACTCTGACGGCACAGTTGTACGTCGGTCTGGTGATTCAACCTGTTGTGCTGCCAGTCATGAACAGCATTCCTGGGGGTGTTTTCCAACAGGATAACGCTCGCCCGCATACCGATGTTGTAACTCAACATGCTCTACAGAGTGTCGACCTGTTGCCGTGGGCTGCCCCTGTGGCGCAGTGGTCTAAGGCGCTGGCCTCTGATCATTCGTCCGTAAGGGGTCCGGGTTCGAATCCCGGTCAGGCATGGATGTTGTGTTTGTCTTACGGCACTGGCTTTCTCCCTTCCCTGGAACCAGTGACCCTAAATTAGGGACGGGCGACTGCTTATAGCCCATTGAGTTGCTCACGGTGGTCGTTAAACCTCCAATAAAAAAAAATGTTGCCGTGGCCTGCTAGATCACCAGATCTTTAGCCAATCGAGCACGTATGGGACATCATTGGACGACAACTCCAGCGTCACCCCCAACCAGCATTAACCGTCCCTGTATTGACCGACCAAGTGCAACATGCATGGAACTGTATCCCACAAACTGACATCCAGCACCTGTACGACACAATGCATGGACGTTTGCGTGCTTGCATTCAACATTCTGGCGGTTACACCGGTTATTGATGTACCAGCATTTCACATTTAAAATGGCTCTTCTCGCGCTTACATTAAGCTGTGATCTTGAAACCTTAATCGATTAAATATGTTACCTATACAAATGTATTGCCGCCATTTCATTCCTCTACAACTATTTTTTCGTGGTGTTGGGATTTTTTTCCGCCAGTGTATTTTCGTACAATTCTTGTCCTTTATGATGCACAGTTTTCCTGAAGTCGCAAATGTATGAGATTTCCCTTTGCGACCTTATCTCCATTTCAAAAAGACCGATTTAAAAAATTCTTTTTCAGTCGGAGTTCAGTTTCTATGGCGAACTTTTTGTTAGTTACCATGACCCCTCCGTTAAATTATTTTTCACATATATCTTGATTTTAACCTTTCTTTTTTCAGTTTCTTTTCTTATGAAACTTTTGTTACCTCATTATCTGTATTTTCATTCTGAACGCCACATCAGAATATCCAAATTTATCCGTACGTTTTGGCAACAACTGACAAATCAGATTGTAAATAAAAGGTGACATTCTCAGTGAAAGACTTGTTGAGAACGATATAGTCCGTAAAATGTGTGAGGGCTGCGATACAATCGGTAAAAGGGAAAATTTATATTATTATATCTTACTACGAACTGTTACATCCAACTGTGCTGCCCAGGTGGCGCAGTGATCTAAGCGCTTGCTTCTGACCATTCGTCCGAGATGGGTCCGGGTATGGATCCCGGTGAGGCATGGATGTTGGGTTTGTTTTGCCACACTGGCTCTTCCCCTTCTCTGGAACCAGTGGCCCTAAATTAGGGAACGGCGATTGCTTATAGCTCATGGACTTGCTCACGGTAGTCGTTAAACACTCCCAAACAAACAAATATCCTACTGCTATAAGGGTACATCTGGGATTAATTCAGTCAATGTCTCAAGTTGCATTGGACAAGTGAATCTGTATACTTCAAGGAAGGACAAAAAATAAAAGGAAAGTCATTTACTTAGCCTTTTCTTCATCCTAACCGATAATGTTCTCTTCGGCACTGAGTGCTTACTAAATTGCGACCACTTACCAAATACTTCATAGACCCTACTTTGACCCGGAGAACGGCCGCCACCTCACGTGGCATCGACTCCACCAGGTGTCTGTACAGTTGCGTAGGGATCTGTAACCAAACTGTTTGTTTGCGCTCAATAGCTCCAGTATGGAGCGGTGTGATGTGTCCAACTGCCTCACCTGGCATCCGATAACATTACACAGATATTTAATTGGATTTAGATCACGCAAGATGGGGAGGGGGCATTCGAGATATCTCATATCAGTACTGTGTTCATCGAACCATTCTTCAACGAGGCTGTTACGATGACATCGGGCATTATTATGGTCCTGGAAAAACCTATCTTCCTTTGTGTGGAGACATAACGTTTGGTCCGCAAGGAATCCCTGGGAGTAACCATAGTACGTACGTTGGTTACACACACACACACGCACACCAGGACTCCCCAGCCAAACATGTCCCATATCATACGAGCACCCCCACAGTCTTGGATAGTCGATGTAATACATGAAGTATCCATAGTCTCACGCTTCTGATACCAAATACGGAAACGACCATCCTCAAAATACAGTACATTGCGTAATTCATCGGACCAGCACACCTACTTCCAATATTCTGTCGTCCGCATGCTGTTGGCACCAGTAGAGTCGTTTGCGTCGATGGACTGTTGTTAGGAGAAGGAAACGTATGTATGTGCATGTAGTCTATACATGCTGGCGTACGACGCATAGTCGTACGGATGTTGTTTCTAGTTGACCCATACTGCAACGAGAAACAACATCCCGTACGACCTTTCCTTTTTACCTTAGCAAAGCTAAAAAAGCCATGCTTTATGACGGGCAAGCTCTCTCGTTCTAGCCGTGTTGGGCGAATGTATTCGCTAACACTTCTTAGACAGCGAATATATTCGCCCATTTGTCTAGCCCCGAGTTAATTCGTTCCGGCAGATTTAAGGGTTAAGTCGCAATGGCAGAGCCCATTTAAAAAGGGGCTAGGGAGCTGCAGCCCGGGCCCCGCATGTTCAAAAGGCCCTAGAATTTTGCAAGACTCTTGAAGAATTGACAGAGTTCTAAACACGTTTTTTTTTTTTTTTTTTTTTTCAGATTGCACAGCAAAAACTATAAAAAAAAATCTATTCCTTTCCGCTTTATTAGAAGCCCGCAAAAAATAAAGTCCATCCTCAAATCTTTCGAAAGCATTGCAAAAGTTTTTCTGTAGAAATCTGTAATTGGGGGAAAATTTCATACAATAAGAATTCGTTTGGATCATATCATTTTGCCCATATAATTTAAACAAGCTGAATACCACCGGGGTAGGTGGGGGAGGGATTTGAAGCCAAACTGAACTGGAATCCATTTTTCAACCATGCACTTTTACATTTTCTTCCTACCACTGATTCGTCCATGAATCATGGGATACTCATTTCTATATGGCAGGGATATTTTTATGGCTTCATGATATTTTGGGAAGGTTTTCTCTTGGGTATATTTATTCATCCACTTATAGTGAAATCTTAGATGGGCCACAAATACTGTATACCCAAAATACAGTCCAGCCCCCGGGTCTCCTTAAATGTGCTCTGGGCAATGGGCAAGACACATTGCTAGAAGAACTTCCCACTGTTGGGCTACTCAAATACTAGAGTGGGAACCAAAAGATATAAACGACCAGGTGGAAGATTGGTGGATAGTGTTCGGCAGCATGCAAAAGTGACAAGGGAAAAAACTGCTTAAGACAGAGGGTTGTGTAAGGGACTTAGAGAGACTTGTATCCGTTAGTGGATTGAAAATGGTTGTTGATGATTAAGCCTAGGTAAGAGTGTTTATAGCGAAACAAGCCCTTTTTACCAGTAATGGAATTCAAACCAACGCTTCCTCGCTCCGGAGCCAGTTGTTCTCCGAACTAAACTACACCGACGAAGCTTATCGCTGCAACTTTGCCGTCTTGACATTGCGTCACCTCTGAGGTAGGTACGTCACATATTCCAACGAAGCTTGGCATCTAAAGCTTTCTAAGATTTTGATCACCCAAATCAAGGTATCATATTTATGATACTTTAATTGGTTCATCATGACACAGAAAATTTTACAAAAGCCAAATGCATTATTTTTTATTGAACCAATTAAAGTAACGACAGTTGGTAGGCGGTGAGAGTACATCTGTAAGATGACGTATATGCAAATTTCGCGCTCGGCGCATACGTGTGGCGCTAATAGCGCCCCTTGGAACATGCAAAGTAGGTTTGCTGTAAACACGTGCTGTAACGTTCGTAAGCGTTAGTTATCGTTGAGATTCGACGTAGGGTGTTGATGTTAGCCAAGAATGCCTTTAAGAAGACGAAGAAGCCATTATCAACAGCTCACGGAGTTTGAACGAGGTCGTGTAATAGGGCTACGAGAAGGTGGATTTTCTTTCCGCAATATTGCAGAACGACTTGGCAGGAATGTAGCCACGTGCATGATTGTTGGCAGCGGTGGTCAAGGGAAGGTGCTGCCTCAAGTAGACCAGGTTCCGGCCGGCCACGTGGCACTACTGAGAAGGAAGACCGCCGTGTACCGCGTATGGCCGTGGCGCATCTTACTGCGTCTGCGGCAGCAATTCAAGCTGCAGGTGCCACCACAGTGACACAACGAACTGTTACAAATCGGTTACTTGAAGGACAGCTCCGAGCCAGACGCCCTGTAGCGTGCATTCCACTTACTCCAAACCACTGCCTTTTGCGACGTCAGTGGTGTCAAGCTAGAGCTCATTGGAGGACGGAGTCGAGATCTGTTCTGTTTTCTGATGAAAGCCGGTTCTGCCTGGGTGCCAGTGATGGCCGCGTGTTGGTTAGAAGGAGGCCAGGTGAGCGCCTGCAACCAACCTGTCTGCGGCCGAGACACACTGGACCTACACCTGGAGTTATTGTCTGGGGAGCAATTTCCTATGACAGCAGGAGCACTCTCGTGGTTATCCCGCGCACCCTGACGGCACAGTTGTACGTTGGTCTGGTGATTCAACCTGTTGTGCTGCCATTCATGAACAGCATTCCAGGGGTGTTTTCCAATAGGATAACGCTCGCCCGCATACCGCTGTTGTAACCCAACATGCTCTACGAAGTGTCGACATGTTGCCGTGGCCTGCTAGATTACCAGATCTTTCTCCAATCGATCACGTATGGGACATCATTGGACGACAACTCCAGCGTCACCCCCAACCAGCAATAACCGTCCCTGCATTGACCGACCAAGTGCAACAGGCATGGAACTCCATCCCACAAACTGACATCCAGCACCTGTACGACACAATGCATGAACGTTTGCGTGCTTGCATTCAACATTCTGGCGGTTACACCGGTTATTAATGTACCAGCGTTTCACATTTAAAATGGCTCTTCTCGCGCTTACAATAAGCTGTGATCTTGAAACCTTAATCGATTAAATGTGTTACCTATACAAATGTATTGCCGCCATTTCATTCCTCTACAACTATTTTTTCGTAGTGTTGGGATTTTTTTCCGTCAGTGTAGTTTTACGTTTGAGGGAGATTTTCTTATATGACTTAAGTAAGATTCTAAATAACTATTATACCCATAAAAGGGCCGTTTTTCATTTTATTTGAGTATAATGCTTATGTCTTGAAAAGTGCTGTTTTTTTATTAATTTTTGATTGAAGTGTAATTGCCCTGAAAAGGACCGTTTCTATGTTGCAATTTTGATTATTCTTAGAAAGAGCATTTTTTATTTTCATGCCCTATTCTGCCTTGCTATTCCACTTGCATTCCAAAATAGTATATATATGCTTTTTGCAGTATATTTTCTTGTGTCAGGTTTACAGTACATGTGCAGCATGCCTTTCTGGGTATGTTAATTGTTGGACTATCATTCTTTCCTTTTTCTTTTTCTAGCTCCACTTTTCTCTTCTTTTTTTAACCCTGCTTTGTAATTCTTGTGTTTGCCCTGAAAAGGCCTTTTGTGTTTCTTAGTTACCTTGGTTATATTATTAGTGTTAATTCTTCCTTAATGTAATTAGGGACATTATATAATTGTGTAATTCCATTTGCATTTGGAGGCTTTCTTTTATTGCTGAATTTTTTGCATTTTATCTTTTCAATGTTTTCTATATTATTGCTGTCTTCGTTGAGGTGCTCTGAAAAAGTTCTTTTTTATCTTCCCTTTTACTGATAAATGTTTGGTAGTGCTGTCATTTTTATCTGCATTATACTGTATGTTGCTCGTTAGGCACTCTAGGTAGTTGTTCCAATTCTATTCTTACCATAACTCTATTATTTTTGATTATTTTTTCATTTTTGTCCACTTTTTGCTTTTTCATTACTGTTTAGCATTATGTGCGGAAAAGGGCTTTTTGTTATTTTTACCTGCGTCCTTGTGAAAGTTATTTTCTTTAACTCCGCTATTTTATTTTCCGTAATTATTTGCTTGGGATGTAAGGTCAGGTGATGCGCAACATCACAGCCTCTCCTTGACAAATGTCAACCCCGCCTTCTCGTGCTGCCTCCTGTTACCACTAAAGGGGCTCTGACGACCACCAATAGCGGTATACTTACACCATCGGGATTAGAGGAAATGCTATCCCACAATCACCAACCCGCTTGGCCAGCGTGGTGAGTTATAGACAAACCCCTCCAAAATGACTCCACAACTTAAATCTTGGCCCTCAGTCTCCGGCAGCTGGAATGTACCTGGCCAAGGCAGCGGCCAGTGCGACATCAAGGCAGAGGGTGCTAAAAATCACCGGAGGACCGGACTAGGCTGCCATCTGATGGTGACCTTGGGTACGTATAATGGACGCTCCTTATCTTCTGATTCAAGGCTTCTTGAATTGGAAGAGGAACTACAAAGTATCAAGTGGGACATCGTCGGGGTAAGTGAGGTAAGGAGAAGATCTCATTGAACTGAAAAGTGGACATCTCTTCTACTATCGTGGGACAGATACTGGCAGAACTAGTAGTGTTGGATTTATAATAAACAAGAAACTGAAGGATAAAGTTGTAGAAGTTGAAAGTTCTTCTGACAGAGCTGCACGACTAGTTATCCAACTTCGAAAAGATACCAGGCTCAGATTATTCAAACTTATGCACCCACCACAAGTCATCCTGAAGAAGAAATTGAAGAATTTTATGAGGAAATCGTCATATAAATAATAAAGGCAAGCAGCACTTGAAGATAATAATGGGAGATTTCAATGCAAAAATAGTGCAACAACAACAGAATGAAACTTCAGTAGGTAAATTCGGTCACGGCAACAGAAACCAGCGTGGAAATACTCTCGTAGAGTTAGCAGAGGCAGAAGGATTTTTCATCATGAACTCTCTTTTCAAGAAAAAGCCACACAGGATATGGACATGGAGACATCCAAATGGGACGACAAGTGAAATTGATTTTATTATGTATAACAAAAAATTCGTCATAGAAGACTGCAGTGTGCTAAACAAGTTCAACACAGGTAGTGGCCATAGATTGGTGAGATGTAAGATTCACATCAACACTAAACTCGAACGTGGCAAGCTCACAGGGCAAACAGAATGTATTGACATAACCAACCTTAAAGAACACCATAATACCTTCAAGTTGGAACTGAAGAACAGATTATCTGCTTTAGAAGGCCTAACATCGGAAGAAGTTTATATTTCTGAAGTTAACAGAAAAGTAACCAAAGCTTTTATGGAAACAGCAACAAAATTAGCTGGGTCTAAGAACAAGTTGCATGTGAACAAATTATCAGGAAAAACCAAAATGTTGATGCAAAAAAGAAGAGAGATGAGGACAACTAAAGAAGATGTGACTTCCAAAGTGGAATATATAGAGCTATGCAAGACAGTACAAGAAATTATCACTGAAGACGTAAGGAAAGTCAACTGTGAAGTAGTGAGGAAAGCATTTGAAAACAACCAAAGCCTAAAGATAGCAAAGGGACATCTCAGTAAGGGAAAACAGATTATGGCACTGAGAAAAGAAGATGACTCTGTAACAAGAAATATAGGCGAAAGTTTGACAAGAGTGAAAGATTTCTACTCCAAATTATATGAAAGGGATGATACATGTACTCCAGACATCATGAAAAATACCAGTACCAGAGTTCTTCCAGTCCTCCTAGCAGAAGTTGCACATGCAATCATGAACATGAAGCGGGGAAAAGCTCCAGGAGAAGATGGAATTACTGTAGACATCACACAAGAAGCAAATGGAGAAATTGAAACTGTAGTCGCACAAATTTTCACTCGATGTCTTAATGAAGGGAAGATTCCTGGGGATTGGAACAACGCTACAATGATTCTGCTACATAAGAAAGGTGACATTGAGGATTTCAGGAACTACAGACATACCAGCCTCCTATCAGTGGTTTATAAAATCTTCACTAAAGTTCTTTCACACCGCTTGAAGGTAACACTGGACATGGCTCAACCGAGAGAACAAGCTGGATTCAGGAGTGGCTACAGCACTATAGATCATATCCACGTTCTGATAGAACTTATTGAAAGAGCGAGGGAATATGAACTTCCATTGTGCATGGCTTTTATCGATTATGAAGAGGCCTTTGTATCGGTGAAACCATCAGCAGTTACAATGGCTTTGAAATCCTGCGGTATTGAAGACGCATGCATTAATATTATTAATAACATCTACGAAAATGCAAGTGCAAAGATTCTGCTGTTTGAAAATACAACACACATAAAAATTGGAAAGGGAGTGAGACATGGTGACATCATATCTCCTAAGCTCTTTAATGCCACATTGGAAAATGTCTTTCAATCACTGAACTGGGAAAACAAAGGGATAAAGATTAATGGAGATTATTTAACTCACCTTCGTTTTGCTGATGACGTAGTCATTTTTGCAACTACCCCACCAGAGCTGCAGAGTATGTTCCAGGAACTTGCTGACAAGAGTAAAGAAGTGGGATTAAAAATGAACTTTCAGAAGACAAAAGTTATGTTCAATGCTTTTTCAAGAAATGAAGATTTATCGATTGATGGAGAAAAGCTGGAGATAACAGATACGTACGTTTATCTTGGACAGCAGATATCAAGTGAGAGTCACATTGATGCAGAAATTAATCGGCTTATAAAACTTGCCTGGAGAGCTTTTGGAAGAAACAGCATAATTTTCAAGAGCAATATGCCATTATGTCTTAAAAGAAAAGTGTTTGATCAATGCATCCTTCCAGTGCTTACGTATGGTGCAGAGACGCGGACCTTAACTAAAAGAGACATACAAAGGCTGCAGACAACTCAAAGCAGCATGGCGAGGTGCATGCTTGGTGTAACCAGGAGAGATAAGAAGAGGAACTCGTGGATCCGAAAAATGAAAAGAGTGGAAGACATCATTATCAGAGTTAAATCCCTGAAATGGCAATGGGCTGGACATACTGCCAGAAGGACAGACCGTCGATGGACAGCCGTAATTTTAGATTGGATTCCAAGGGACAGGAAAAGACCCAGAAGAAGATCACGTGGGAGATGGGTGGATGAAATTCGAAAGTATGCGGGAGTGACATGGAGGAGACTGGCACAAGACAGATCGTTGTGGAAGAAACTTGGGGAGACCTTCCTCCAGCAGTGGATTGATAATGGTTGACAATGATGATGACGATGATGATGATGATGAATTTTTTGCTTTAAAGTGCGTTTATTGTTTTCATGAACGATATTTTTACTACTTTTATTATTATGTTCTTGGTTTTTACTTTTGCTTTGTTTATTAATTCTCCTAACATAATTAGTTAAATTTCCTTTCATGTCATTCTTGTCGCTAACTGTGTTCATAGGTATTTTTATGATTATAATTTTGTCAATACTTAGTGTTATGTTCTTAGCATTTTCTGAATTATAGCTTGTATCACTACTTATTTCCTTTCCTTTATTGCATAATCATTGTTGTTTCTTGCTTGTTACTATTTCCGATGCATTCATATCTCTCGTACAATTAGTGTTTTACTTGTCTTCTGTGTGTCATTTCCTACATTTTGTTTTTAAACTTCTCATCCTTTTTGCTGGAAAATTCCTTTTTGGAGAGTTTTAGTGAGTACTGACCCTGAAAATCGCCTTTTTTTTCTCTACATCAATTTGGTGTACATTCTTTCTAGCTTGATGTCCTATGTGTGTTTTATCCATCAAGTTCCTTTCTAATATAAATTCCTTGTATACTTCCGTGTATTTCCGTGTATCTTTAACTAACCGAGGTCCATCGATGCTAGGGCCCGGCAGCTGACCCTCCCTTTCTATGCACTACAGTGATTGCTTTTGCCTAGGGTCTGTAACGCTTGTATAGCAGCCCTTTGTAAAACAACTAGAAGATCTCCCAGGTGAATACAGAGCCAAAGCTTTTGCTTTGGGTCTCTAACGCCTATTGAACAGTCCCTTGCATAGCAACAAGTAGATGTCCTAGATGAAAACAAAGGCAAATGCTTTTGCTTCTGGGTCTCTTACGCTTATTTAGCAGACCTTTGGAATCAACCTTTTCAGAGACAGGCGACTGCTTATAGCCCATTGAGTTGCACACGGTAGTGGTAAAACCTTCAATAAAAAATAAATATAAAGAAGAATCAACCTTTCGGAGAAAGAACCCTTCAGGGTGAAATGAAACTTTCTGTCAATTGAATTTCAGTAAAGCGATATTTCTGTCAATTGAATTTCAGTAAAGTGGTATTTCTGTCAATAGAATTTCAGTAAAGTTATCTTTCTGTCAAATGGGCAGTACTTCAGAAAATGTGAGCAAACTGCTCTTCATGGTGAATCGTATCTGACAAAAGAAGAAATTGTTTTTAATCGAATTTTCAGCCCCAATAATATGTAATAAAACAAATATCGAGGTAAACAGCCATAACAATTGACTCCACATATTGGCAAGACTATGCGTTGGCAACCCCACAAAAGGCATGAAACAGTGTTCTGATAAATGACGCTATCCGAAGGAAGAACTGACCGATAGATGCAGGGAAATAGTATACACAAACGGACGGAAGGACATTTCTAAACTGATAGTCTGGAGTTTTTCATGCTGGCTCCATCGCCTTCCTAGAACCAATGATCTCAAATTATGGACATTCGACTCCCTAAATCTTCGAGGAGGTCGTTAAACCTCTAAAAAATAATTATTATTCGTAGCTCGTACGACAAAAGACGTGCAAAATTTTCGAGCACAAAGTAGAATTCCCAGATTTGGTGACTAGCTGAAAATATATCAGTACAAAGTATTTACCAGTTGTAAAAGTTGTCACCGAAAAAGTAAACTTGAGAGAAATCTGTTGAAATTGTGAACGAGCAGAGAGGAGACGTTATTACAGCCTCCCCTTTTCCTGACAAAAGATTAAAAAAAAGAAATAAAAAAGAGAAATGTGAACTATTTTCTGAATTCGATTTGTTTTATGCACTATTTATTTTTGCATTTTTATCTAAAGTCCAAGCTTGGGCCCCCACAGCTTCATGCTCCTCTAAAAATGCCTTTAATATTAGCATTCTTTTTTATACTAGCAATTTTGTAGTTTTTTCACGCAAGTAATACAATTTCTCTCTGTCAAAATGCCCATGAAGAAATTTCGCAATGTGAGAGAAAAGAGAAAAAAGAACCACACGTGTAAACGTTTTGCAAATACAAATGGTTTACTGAAAAAAAATACGCCCTTGTAATGTGTAAGAACTAGAAGTGGTATCTCTCTCTCTCTCTCTATGTATATATATATATTGTTACGAAGTCGAATTGGTTAGGGTATTCGCGCTGAGTTGTACAAGATCCGTTTTGCGTTTGTTGAAATCGCTTGGAGCTGAAACTCCCCAAAACGTGCCTCTGTAAGTCGAGCTACTTCTCGTTAAAAGGACATTCAACTGTTTTGTTTACAGTAGGCGAGAAGAAGGAAAGCGTGCGACTGAGAGAGTTTCCTGCCACCCTCGAAAGAGCGTCGGGGGTCAAGAGGTCATTAGAGAAGAGAAGCCAGGAGCAGTGTGCAACTGGGGGCTGGCGAAAAAGGGCTGTTCCGGAGAAGGAACGGAATGCAAGAGATAAATTTCTTCGATCCCGCTATACGCTGATGCCCAGCGATCTTTCCGGCCAAAGAGGGAAAGAGGAACTTAAGCTCCCTCTAGATCTCAGAGGCCCTGTCTCCTCTGTTCGACGGCTTGACCGGTGTCAAGTCGCGGGAACCTGCAGCTGACCGCCTCACCAGCAAGTTTGTGCGTACACTACGGAAGCCGTGAGTGTGTGTGTGAGCGTGCGCCATCTCAAGACTGGCTACTGCTAGCCAGTTATGGATTACCAATAACTGTTGATTGATACCTACCTCTAAGTACTGTACATGTTATTGATTACTTTTGCATGGATCAGCAGAACTGATATTACATTCGCATGCATCTAGCAGAACTGTGCCTAAGTAGAGCGGACTGTTATTTAAGGAGCGCAGATCTGAACTTGTGAACTGCTATTGCTTTTATTGAGGCGCGTTCTCGCTTATTCGCTCCCAGAACTAGATGAGAATAATTTGTAGATAATTTGCAAATAGTTGTAAATAATTAAATGTGCCTGTGTTGTCCTAAGTCCTGAGCTTGTCAGTGCTAGTCCCTTGATCTTTCTCAGCGACCCAAAGCTCGGAGCTATCTCTCAGACCAGTTCTTGGTTTTTTAAGAGGGATACGTATCCCAGGGGCCCCAAAATAAAGGGTCCACGTAACAATATACACTATCTACCAGCAAGTAATTTGACACCCCTGCAATCGACGATATCTGCGGTTCTGATACACTTCACGGCCGCCGCCGTTAAATATTGTGTGGTAAACAACAACGCAACCAGTCGCATGCAAGATGCCACCCAGTTCGGAGCTCTCTGATTTCGAGAAAGGTGTAATTGTCGGGTATCACAGAAATGGCCGATCCATACGTGACATATCCAGCGAGTTGAAGTACCTGTGACGTACCTGCCAGCAGGACACACACGACATAAAGGCAGATAGCAATCAGAATGAATGTCTGCGTAGCTCAGTTGGTAGAGCGATTTGTTCCGGAATAAGCGGACTAGGGTTCGATTCCCGGTGTAGATCAAAAATGACGGAGAAATGTACTTCGTTATAATGGCGCCCGAACTATCCGGATGACCCGACCGTTCAAAATCTCGCAAAGGTGTGATGTTATTTCCACACCGCGAGATAGGAAAAATCAGAGAATCCCTTCTCCAGCGCTTCGAAAAATAAATGTGTGTGACGTTGCATTCTACACACCAGATTGCCTGGGAGTTCTCAAGTACACGTTCTACAGTGGATGGCTGCCTGCAACGATTCATGGTCACGGTTGACCCGTGGGCCATGCCCCGGCCCTCTTTGGGGGGATGTGACGTACCTGCCAGCAGGACGCACACGACATAAAGGCAGATAGCAATCAGAATGAACGTCTGCGTAGCTCAGTTGGTAGAGCGACTTGTTCCGGAATAAGCGGACTCGGGTTCGATTCTCGGCGTAGACCAAAAATAACGGAGAAATTTACTTCGTTATATACCCAAAATCGACAGTGACCTACGTGATTGGCAAGTGGAAGATGAGAGGTGACTGTCGGAATGTGCCCCGACCCGGCAGACCCACAAAACTGGGAGTTAGAGACCGACGGGTGCTGGCCATAGAAATTCGGAAGAACCGCACCAAATCGCCGGGCTACATCCGCGAGGAGTTTCAACAGGCATTCGGGAGTGTTCTTTCGATGAATACCATCCGTAAGGAAGCCCACCTGCTTGGTTATCATGGACGTGCTGCCGCCCACAAGCCTTTGATCACCAAGTTCAATAGCGCTGCTCGGCTAACGTGGTGCAAAGAACGTCGACAGTGGAAACAGGTTCTTTGGATCGACGAATCAAGGTTCACCCTCTACCGTTCGGAAGGCAGGGTCTGGGTTTGGCGTCTGTCTGGAGAATGCCTCCTGCTGGAATGCATTGTGCCAGCTGTGAAGTTCGGTGGCGGTGGAATTATGCTATGGGGGTGTTTCTCCTGGTATGGCACGGGACCCTTGGTCGCAATTCCTGGTTGACTCAACGCCGAGACCTACTGCACCATTTTGGATGACCATGCGCTTCCTGCGTTGTGCCAGTTTTACGGGGTGGACCCATGTTACTTTTAGGATGACAATGCCACCTGTCCTGTTGCGAGGTCCACCATGGCTTGGTATAGTGGCAATGGGGTTAATCGAATGGACAGGCCTGCTCAGAGTCCAGACCTTAACCCTATCGAGCACCTCTGGGACGAGTTGGAGCGTCGACTTAAGGGGTGTCCCCCCCGTCCGAAATCGGTGAAGGAACTGACCGGTCTTCTCCAAGTCGAGTGGAAGAAAATACCGCTAGCCGTCGTACAACGCCTGGTTGAGAATATGCCCCGGAGGGTCGCAGCTGTAATCGCCGCTCGTGGAGGCTCCACCAACTATTGAAGGTGAATAAACTTCGTTTTCCTTTGGTATCACAGGTGTCCAATTACTTGCTGGTAGATAGTGTATATGATAAAAACAGAATAATGATTCAGAAACAAGGTATCCCCCATAGGTACTTTATTTTCAAGCCTGTTAGCCGATTTATTTCTGCATTTTTATGAGAAAAAGTTTGATGTGGAATATGTACACAATTTTAGATATGTTGACGACCGTATTGGTTTTTGTGTTCAAAACAAGACTTTTAAAGTGCAAGATTTTTATCCCCCAAGTTTGGTTCTAGAGAAAACAAACAAGAATTCTGAAATTGTTTTTTTGTACTTACAGATTACACTAAGGTACGGAAGATTCTCAATAGATGTTTTTGATAAAAGAAAAAGTTTTGATTTCAGTCCTAAATTGCTGAGTGTTTGGACTTCAAGCTTTCCGAGAACAATACATAGAAATATTAATATATCTCAATTTCTACGTATTTCTCGCATTTGCAATAATAGAGATAACACCACCAAACAGTTGAAAACGCTTTTTTCCATTTTGAAAAACAATTTTTATCCCTTAAATTTTGTAAATTTTATTTTTGTAATCTCTTATCTACTTACAATCTGCACTCGTCCTTCAAGATTAAATTTTGTAACATTACACCCTGAAATATCTTTGGATTAACCACTTTTTAGGGCCACACTTTAAACTGTTTTACTCCTAGTGGCCCGGAGACTCTTAACATCTATTCTTTACATCCCCTAAAACACTTGTTCGACATTACTAAATATTGGATTATTTCAGAACGTAACTAGGAAAGAGCAGCTAAATTTTTTCACAGAGATTTTCTGAACACACTTGGAGTTTAATATTCCGACTTGGATTTGGGTCTAAACCGTGACTCTTTATGAATGTTTGCATTTGTGTCAAGGGAAGTTTAGTGGAAGGATTTATGTTAAGGTGGCAATTTTTCAGAGGGATTACAGTTCTGGTAAGAAGTTTTATGAGTAATTTTTTGGTTCAGTGGTTCTTCTTCGTATATACACTGCTGGCCACCCAAAATGCAACACCAAGAAGGACACGAGATAGCAAAGCCAGATTTACTGGACAGATAACCGTGCGACTTGCGGAACACGCAGACATCAATAGTTCATGTGGTCCCCATGGTTGGCAACAACGGCCGCTACACGCCGCGGCATCGAACGAAAGAGGCTTTGGATGTGGGCTTGGGGAATGTCGGCCAAGGCTGCTTCCACACGTTCCCACAGTTCATCAGGCGTAGCCGCGGGTAGTGCTTGCCGGGCCACTCGGTTGCCGATCAGCGACCAGACATGTCCGATGGGCGATATATCGGGAGAACAGGCGGGCCACGGCAGCAGTGACACCATGTGCGCCGTGAAGTATTGTTGCACGAAGCGTGCCCCGTGCGGTCCCGCATTGTCCTGTTGAAACGTGGCCGATGGCAGGTCCTGCAGGTAAGGGAGGACTACAGGCTCCAAAACGTCGGAGATGTAGCAGTGGCTGTTGAGTGTACCGGCGATGCGTACCAGAGAAGTGCGGGTGTCATATCCAATTGCGCCCCGAACCATAACGCTAGGTGACGACCGGTATGGCGATGCAGAATGCAGTCATCATACAGTCTCTCGCCGCGGTGCCGCCACACGCGGATCCGACCATCGTGGTGTTGCAGGCAGAAGCGGGATTCGTCGGAGAAGACAATGCCGTGCCATTCCGTAGTCCAGGTACGGAGTTCAACGGTCCGCTGCCGGCGTAGTCGCCGGTGGTGTAACGTCAATGGCAATCGGAGCAATGGGCGCAGTGCGAAAACTCCCCGCTCCTACAGACGACGTCGAACGGTACGTGCTGCACAGGTTGTTGCGCAACACACCCTAATTCCTGCGCTAACGTTTGTGATGTGGCGGTGCGAGCCGTCAATGCCCGCCGCACAACATGCCAGTCCTCTCGTTCGGTGGTGTGCCGCGGCTGCGGCAATCACCCACGTCGGTCCGTCTGTCCCTCCTGCACCCACCGAATCCATACTCGCCTCACTGTGGCTGGATGTCGTCCCACACTGGCGTCAATGTCTCGGTAAGTTAAACCGCTGTCGCGATAAGCCACTATTCGTCCTCTGTCGAACTCCGAAACGTTCTGGAATGACTGCCGTATTCTGCGACGAGGCATCAGGAATCTTCTCACGCACAGGTCCGGCATCACAACACACTTGCACTACTTACACCCCGCCTTCTGTGCACCCTTCGCATAGTGCTTCTAGGTGGCGTGCCGGGCGCATATGATTTGCACATGCCCTACAATGCTAATTGTTTGCATCTCCTCTCGCGGGCGACGCATGCTGAGAATTTCAGGCCAATCGGATGCTTCCTTCTTGGTGTTGCATTTTGGGTGGCCAGCAGTGTATTACGGTTCAGGTAGGATTAGAGTTTTTGTAAGGAGTTTTATAGTTCATTTTTAATTTCAGTAGCTCTTTTTTGTATATATTACAGTTCAGGTAGGGAAGGCAGAACGCATTGAAATTTGCAACACAAAATTTTAATTTGGACGTCTGTTGCTTTTTTCGAGGTTTTTGGCATTCTCACGAAACCTGAACTGAATTGTTTTGCTCAGGGAATCTGGATGACTTTCCCTGAAGAGTGGTCCAGGGATTCTGAGTGTGTATTTTTAATAATTTACTTAATGTTATTTTGTCATTTTATAATGCCGTTTTTGTGCTTTTCGTCATCTGGAAGTCATAAGGCCCTAGTTGTTTTATGAGTGTTGGTTGCTTGTATGTTAATATTCTTTTGCACACACTATCTACATCTAATACCTTCAGCACAGCGCGGTTTTGTTGTAGTGTACATTACATGAGTAGTATAATAGTTGTCCTTTGATATATACACTGAAGTGCCAGAAAAATTGGTACACCAGTCTAATACTTGGTAGGTCCCCTACGGGAGCGCAGGACTGCAGAAATACGACGGGGCATGGACTCCACTAGCTTCTGAAAATATGCTGTAGGCAATGCACACCATATTTCCTGCAGGGCGTTCCACAATTCAGGTGTATTCTGAGGCCTCGGATTCCTGTGTTCGATAGCGCGTTGCATGGCATCCCAAATGTGTTCTATCACGTTCAGATCTGGGGACTTGGGTGGGAGAGGCAACACCCCAAACTCAGATAAATGCTCCTCTAACCATAATGTGGCCTCCCGACACTTGCATTGTCCTGTTGGAACAGGCCCAACCCATCAGCATGAATGCAGGACATGAACGTGTGTACCTCGTCAGAAAGGATGCGCACATGGCGTTGGCCTTTCACAGACGTTTGTATACGTACCAGGGGTCCCAGTGTAGTTTATCTGAACACACCCTATACCATTACGGACACCCCACCAGCCCGTACAGTTCCCTGTTGACAAGCGGGCTTCATGGGGTTTGCGCCACACACGAATCCTTCCATCTGCCCGATACAGTTGGAAACGCAACTCGTCAGACCAGGCTACTTGTTTCCAGTCATCAAGTGTCCAGTGGTGGTGTTACCGTGCCTAAGCGAGGCACATAGCTTTGTGTCGTGCACCCATCAAGGGGACTCGAGTTGGGCGTCAGCTCCCAAAGCCCATATCGTGCAGGGTACGTTGCACAGTCCGGACGCTGATGCTTGTTTAGGCTCCAGCATTGAATTCCGATTATACCTGGGAGAGTGTTGCACGCCTATCGCGTGAAACGATTCTTGACAGCCGACGATGGTCACGTTCACCCAATGTCTTTTTACGGCTACAATGGCATCGTAGGTTGGAGGTTTTCCCGGAATTCTTGTAGTCACGTTACACCCTTGCAATGCTCTTCCGTGAAAATCCGAACTTCGTTTCAACCTCCGAAACACTTTGGCCCATCTCACGAGCGCCAACTATGACACCACGATGAAAATCGCTTAAATCGTTATTACTTGTCATTCTCATGCCGAAAACAGCTCTGACAGCTGGCAAGGATGTCTATCGCTTTATATACGCACTGGCGGACGCAACCGAGTACGTGCATAGGTGACGTTGCTATGTATTTTGCATAAGCTCGCCTGTACAAGTTTTTCTGGCACTTCAGTGTATATATACTGTATATATAACGTTTCTTTTCGCTTGTAAGACGTAAGAATTTTATTTCACTAAATGTACAGAAGTTTGCCCAAAAAAGTTTTATTATCAAGTGGACACCAACAGTGAAAAGCTTGCTGTTTTATTTGACATTTTTTTCATCTACATCTTTATTAACGTGCTTTCTAGAAACTATTCTTTGAACTTCAAAACGTTTTCAGAACATTGTGCAGCTGTTTTCTAAAAAACACAGTGCTATTCGTGACCTGTATAAAAAATTACATGCATTTGACTCAGGGATCTTCGGTTTAACTTGGACAAAAGTAAGCAGTTTTCGGAAAAGAGAAATTACATTTTTTATCCTACTTGATCCAGCAAAAAGAAGAATTAATGCTGTAATTGTTCTTACGATTAAAACGCAACTGACGCTTTAATTAAAAATGATGTTGAAACAGGAAATTAAATGTGATCATTTCATGTTCTTTCCTCATGCCTTCTTTTAAATGTTGTAATGGGTTTCACAGTTCTGTTTAGCTTACTATGTGATCTACACAAGACAACATAGTTTAATCATGGAAGCATTTTATGTGAAATTACCTTCCCTCTTCTTACTTATTTTTTAGCAATCTTTCGACATGTAATTTAATGCCGTATTTCCTTTTGTCATTGTTTCGTATAATGAGGCAGCTCAAGACAAAGAGATCTGATGAGTGGTGACTTTTTGCATTTTTCAAATTACCCGTACATATAAATTTCTGAAGAATTTATAAAGCTAAACTCTATAATAATTAACAAATGAGGATATACATGAATGATTACGCGTGAAGTTGGGTTTCAGCTGAAGGTAGCTTCAAGATGTTTGTCATAATCTTTTATAATCAATCTGAAGGCGATGTAGTTTTAATACTTAGACACATCTTAATATTCTTGATCTCTGTAGAAACTGATTACCCATGTTTGTTTAGTATTGATAACATGTACTGTTTCTTGAAAAGCACAGACAAACGAACTATGTGTTTATAACTCGGGTGGCTCACAGTTTCCCGAAAGATGAAATACGTTTTTTGATTAAAAACGCTAGTTGTTTAAGATCCTGTAGTTTTTAATAACCCTTTTGTTAAAGATACGTTTAAAATACTTACGCCTTGGTAATTTATCAAACGCTTGCTATACCGCTGCTGCTTTGAAAATATGCATTTCTTCTCCAGCAGCTTTACCAAACCCATTAGTTTGAAGTGACACATTTTAAAGTTGTTCTGTGTCTCTGGTAACGCAAAGTAACCCTGCTTTACTTATTCAAACAAGTTTCTTGAAAAAACCAGCACAGAAATGAAACATTTACGAAATATATTTTGTTTATAACGAAATATATTTTGTGTATAACGAAATATATTTTGTTTATAACGAAATATATTTTTTTTATAGATTAAAAAATAAAAAATTTAAATATTGGTGTCAATTTTCCGTCTTAGCTAAACTAGATAAAACAGAAAAGAGATCCAGAAGTGGCTAAATAATTATCTTTCTCCAATGCGCTTCTTCTGGTGCGAAATTAAACCAAACGAATACTTTATTCACTTAAGCATATCTTCAGTATATTTATAATGTGATGAACCAGTTTAAGACAGTTTCAAAATCTTCATTTTGAGAGTTTTGTTTTCACAAATGTTTCGAAATTTTTTCGACTACAAACATTTTATTGATTGATATATACACTATATTGACAAAAGTCACCGGGCACCCCTTCAAAAGCAAATGAACGGATCCGCTGCATTGTTAAAATGCGCGATACAGCTGCAAATGGTATAAAAACAAGTGCGCAGCTGACCGCGATTATATCGCACCGTGTGGTTGTGTGAAAATGTCGCGGTGGGAGAGAACTGACTTTGAGAAAGGAAATATTGTTGGGTGTTATATCAGTGGGTCGTCCATAAGAGAAACCAAGAGACGTTTAAACATACCCACGTCAATTGTCTTGGATGTACTGAACAAGTGGAAGACACATGGTGTGCCTGAAGCAGTAAAACGTACCGGCAGACTAAAGAAAATCAGTGATAGGAGACGTCGAAGCCTCAGGAGAGTCGGTAGAGCTAATCGACGGAGTATTGCACAAGACCTCAGTGTACAGGTGAGTCAAAATGCTGGAACCTTGGTATCGGTATTTACACTTACCATTCGCTGATAACTTCATTCCATGGGTTACCGTGGTCGTGCGACTGCTCATATGCCTTTCATCTCCACTCGGAATGGTACTTTTCGTTTAGCATGGTGTAAAGAGCATTTATCGTGGACCGTAGATCAATGGATACGGGCCCTATGGACTGATGAATCCAGATACACGATCCATCAGTCTGATGGCCGTGTGTGGGTATGGCGGCAGCTGGGGAACGATTTTTACCACAGTGTACTGTTCCTACGGTCATGTTTGGAGCTGGCAGTGTACTCGTGAGGGGGTGTTTTTGTGGTATGGTCCCGGCCCACTGGTTATCGTGGACAAACCTGTTAGCTAGCCCTTCTACCTATATATTCTGAAAAATTATGCCCTACTAACTCTATGGTAATACTATAGAACCGAGTCTTGTTGGTACCACCAGGATAATGCACCAAGCCATAAAGCAAGGACTGTTACGGCGTGGTTTGACGATAATTCCGTATCGTGTGGGGACTAGCCAGCACAGAGCCCTGATCTTAATCCCATAGAGCACCTATGGGATGAATTAGAGCGCCGTATGAGAAGTTTGGAACCAAGGCTTACTACTAAGTAACAGTTAGCGGCAGCATTATATACTGAATGGAAACCCATACCTATCGCTGTGTTTCAAAACCGTGTCGAAAACATGTCTCGAAAGGTCAGTGCATACACTAAGGTTAAAGGTGAACCGACACCGTACTAATGTGTGTCAATAAATGCTATGTTGTATTTCTCTTCTAGGTGTCCGATGACTTTTGAATATATATTGTATATATAGCTAAGGAATATTTTAAGATTGATTAGAGGATTTCTTCAAGGAAGGGAACTATGTGCTGGAAAAAACGCCATGCAAAACAGAAGGAGTGAAAACTCAAAAACAAGAAGAAATCAAAAGTACCATTAAAATGCTACACTCGGAATTGCAAAAACTCTGGTTTTCTTCATTAATCAGAAGTGCGATATGAGCTCATATTTTAAATATGAATACTCGTTTCCGCCAGAGCAACCTGACAACCTGAACAACAACTGGAAAGTATCAATGGAGCACGAAGGGTAATTCTGCTTGGTCATCGATAATGTATCTGAGCTTGTAAACCAAAACGTTAAATGATTGTTAAATATCGATTTCGCAGCTATTTCTTTATCGGGTTTGAACAGAAATTACAGCGAACAAAAATAATTCCCTTGAAACCCAAATGCGAATAATTTAATCGAGCCAGAAGACATTGAATATCTGAATGCAGATAACATGTTAAAAGTAAAACATTTGTTTTCTTCTATCGGTAAAGACTGAAACTTTATAGAAATGCATATATTTTCAGCAAGAAAAAAACCGGCATGAGATACAAATCTCTTCTGGACGGATGAAGAAATGCAGGAAATGACTAATACAGAGAAATCAGTCATTTTGTCATGCGTGGAACTTTGAAACCGAAAGGAAAACTGAAATTGCAGCACAACATCCGCTACTTAAACCCAAAATCGAAGAACTGAATCAAGTTAATTGCTGCTGGACATTCAGACTCGCGCATAAATTATTAACTGACAAACAAAAACTTCAGGTTAAATATTGCTGCTAAATTTACTGCAAGTATCCGCAGTTTTGCTCCACGACAGACCAGAATGTAAAGACACACGCTCATAGATTATATCCCCAGAATATTTCTTTCCTAATGCATGCGGTCTCAATTCCTTGATCATGCAGTTAATCTTTCTCTCAATCCGATTTCATCATTCTATACTTGTTTCCAGATCTGGAATAGTCTGTGAAGAAAAAGTAATTCTTTAAAATGCATTAAACGTACAAGACACTTTTGTAGCAGTAAATTCAGATGAATTCGAATGTCAAATTTTATAGTGGTCAGTTGAATATTTTAAAAATATTACCAAAAATCCTGATGCGGAAACGATCAGCAAAACCACGCTTAAATTGCTTATGAATATAAAAAGTTGATACGAAGAGATGGGTTAAGCTTTGATCCAGGGATTTTATAAACAGGGTCGCCAAAGAAGTTTTATAGCATGCGAAAAACATATGAACTACAGTTCTTGAGTGTTTTGCCTAAAGTATCGAAGAATGAGCCGAAATGAGCCTCAACAGCACTTTTACTGTTTAAAACATGTAAAATATCTCATATGATAGTTGAAAGGCCGTACAAGTACTCTTTAGCTGCAGCCATTACCCCCATCTTTTCAAACGATGGCGCTTTCATCATTTTGTTCTTGTTTCGTTTTTACCTGCCGAAGACACTTTCCTCTGCGAACAAAGTACAAAAATTGTACTTATGATTACAATGGAAAAATTTGAACGTTTTTTCTTGCCACGTAACAAAAGTAGGTGATTTTGACTATTTGATATGTTCTATATAATATTAACATTACACAACTTAACAAGAAGTGTGTATGTTTGTGAAAAACTCTTCACACATTATTCTTGAGTAGCCAAGGACATTTATGTACGTTGAAGCATACCACATCCAATGTATGAGAGCAATAATATCTGCGACCATTTGCAATAGGCTGACTTATTACTGACCTAGTAGTATCTGCGATCATCTGCTACAGGCAGACTTTTTTCTTTTTTTCTTTTCCTTTCTCTCTCTTCCCTATATATATATATATATATATATATATATATATACACTGCTGGACGATTGCTAAGGACGGATCATAAACGGCTATATAGCGCATAAAAAAGTAAGTGTGGTTGGATGTCAAGTGAATAAAATAATGTCAGAATGTCAGGACATTACAAGAAAGACAATTTATTGGGCTCTGAAATCCAGAAGGCTTTGGAACGTGTTCAAGGGATAAACAGGCCATTTTGTGCAGAATACGTAAACGTGAAAAAAATGCAATTACCGTCCGCAGGCGTTCCGGCGTAAGATGTCAATACGGGATATGGCCACCATGAAGGGCGATGCAGGATTCCACACGTCGTGTCATGCTTTGCACAACATTATCAAGCAGCTGTTGGGGTAATTTATCCCATTCCTCTGTCAGTGCACGGATGAGGGTGTCCTTGTTTATTGGAGGGCATTGGCGACCAGCAAGACTCCTCCCCAAAGCATCCCACACATTTTCAATGGGATTCAGATCTGGAGAACGTGCTGGTCATACGAGGCGTTGAATATCCTCGCTCTCAAGACACTCCTGGACAGCGACTGTTCGATGACATCTTGCGTTGTCGTCCATGAAAATGAATATATCAGAGACAGCACCACGGAACATGCGAACATGAGGTAGCAGAACATCATAAATGTATCGTTGGCCAGTCATAGTCCCAGTTGGAAGCACATAGAGGGACGTACGGCCATTGATCATGATGCCAGCCCATACCATGACACTACATGTCGGATATCGGTCCCTTTCCTGTATGTTTTCTGGACAATATGCAGTACCACTATCACGCCAGATCAGTTGTCGTCGACAATCAGACGATAGACTGTATCTACTCTTATCTGAGAAGAGGACAGCAGACCAGTCGTTATCAGTCCAATTGCGATGTTGATGGCACCATTGCAAACGGGCGGTACGGTGACGTCTGGACAATGGGATGCGCACAACAGGACGGCGGGCGTATAGTCCTCCTTCATGCAAACGTCTGGCGATAGTTTTTCGGGAGATCCGCTTGCCAGTAGCAGCCATAAACTGATTTGCTACCTCACTAGCTGTGCTGTGCCGGTGTCTTTTTGTTGATGGCACTATGTACCGATCTTCTGCAGGTGTCGTACTGCGAACACGACCTCCCCCGTGACGTTTGCTACACTCTCCATTTGTTTGAAATGATTTCCAAAGCCTTGAAACAACACTGTGGCTGACGTCGAACTCCCTGGCAACATCTGTTATTTTTCACCCTTCTTCAATCTTACCAATAATACGGCCACGCGTAAAATCATCTAGGTGATGTCGGGAAGACATACTGAAAATTGCAAGTTCGTCAATTGATTCTCTTCCTTTCTTCTATGCGTTTGAACAACAACGGTCAATACGCGTCAAATCCTTTGTATCTCTTATCAGCGCTATGACGTCACGAACAAGTTCGGCAATCCAAAATTTGCATACGCACAACACGTCTTACTGTATCCCGCACTTATGCTAATTTCCACATTTTCCTGCCTGCTATTTTATGGTTGCTATCGTTGCTATTGTCATCCGTCCTTAGCAATTGTCCGGCAGTGTATATATATAATGTAATCACTACGTAAATTCTAGCATATTAAATATTTATTTTCCATATCTTATAGGTTGATATTCAGTGCTGTGGAAGTTTCCCGTATGTTCCAAAAATAAGTAACTACTTAAAAAAAGAGTGTAAGCTCCAAAATAAAAGAATAGGTACATCTGTGAACACATACAGAGATTTAGTGTTAAAAATAGAGATAAAACAAGAGTTCTCGATCAATCAGGTGTATATCGTATTCCCACCACCCACAACGTGGGAACTGAAAATAAGTTTTATATAGGAAGTACTAAAACCGAATAAGTAAACGACTAGGACAACATGTAAATAATTGGAAAAACAAAAAAATGTGCACGTCTTTAATGGAATATTGCTGTAAAACAGAAGCAGTACCGGATTTTGAGAATATAGCAATTGTATGCAGACATAAAACTGAACGTGCCATACGTTATGCTGAGACGATTCTTATTGAACAAACTAAAGAGAACAACTGTAACAAAAATGACCCAATAGAATTGCCTTTACCATGGAGAATGTTAGTCGAGGAGGAGAGAGTGCCGAAATTATTTTAAAGTATATAAAAATTGTAATTCGGGGAATGATATCGAATTGGTGTGGTAGGTAATGTGATTTATAGTTGATTTAAAAAGTGCATTTACTAAACTACAGGAACATATCGATTAACATCGAATAATTCAGTTTCATCAACGTAGGCGGCGCGCATTATAGTGGTCATGTAGGTATATAGGGGCCTCTTACAAGGCTCTTGTGTCCTTCAAATGATGACAACTTCTGCCTAAGGATGGTGTTTATACACCGAATTGCATAGCAATCTGTGAAGATCATCAACTCCTACTTGAAGACGCTATGGACTATGACTTGAAGTTTTAGCCTTTCATTTTATTTCCTTGGTTATTTTTTGATGTGTATCATCGTCATAAGGTATGTTTTTATAAATATTTTAAAATTTTCATTAGAGGATATTTTCATTACGTGGAACAATATGGTTGAGTCCTAGAGAATATAAATTGCCTGGAGTTGTGACATACATACAGCTTGGTCATCTGTGACGGCAAAGAGGATTATTTCGTATTTGGATTTAGCCGATTTAAATTTCATCTGACCTTTAATATCATATATATGGACTGAACATATTTGAGTGCACTTGACTTTTGATGGCATTACCTCCAAGTGATTCGTTATGTCTGGTTAAATATACGTCAGAGAACAGTATTGTTATATAAGATATGGAAAATAAATATTTAATATGCAAGAATTTACGTAGTGATTACATTATATATATATAGGAAAGAGAGAGAAAGGAAAAGAAAAAAAGAAAAAGGCTGCCTGCAGCAGCTGATTACAGATACTACTATGTCAGTAATAAGTCAGCCTATTGCAAATGGTCGCAGATATTATTGCTCTCGTACATTGGATGTGGTATGCTTCAACGTACATAAATGTCCTTGGCTACTCAAGAATAACGTGTGAAGAGTTTTTCACAAGCATACACACTTCTTGTTAAGTTCTGTAATGTTAATATTATATATTTCTAAAACACGTTTTGATCAAACGATACTAATATCCTTAGTATCACATTTGATATGTTCTAATTTCATATCTGAAATGCGAAGTGCTTTAACTTGTGTAACCTGCCAAGTTTTTGGGAAATCAAGTTTTATTTTTAAAAATAATAGAAAATAAAAAAAAATACAATTTTTGTTTGTAAAAATATAGAAAAGCAACTGGAAAACGTATTACCTTCCAGAAATTTTGGTATGGTTTGCCCATCAGTTTGCAAAAAAAAAAAAAAAAAATGACACTAGGTAAACCTACCATTCGCAATCATTACACAATTTTTAGAACACTAAAAAAAATAAGCTTTTATTATTTTGCTTATTAAAGTCAGAAGGTTGGCAATCATAGATGCGATGTATGTTTTCTTGGAAATTTAACATTTATTCACCTGTGAAAACCGTCAAAGAAGTTAAGTAAATAAATCCATCGCTCTTTCTACGTTAAGCAACGCACAGCAACCGAAAAATCGTTATTCGGCCGCCGTCGGGGAATCGAACCCCGAAGCTCTCGATATCTAGCCGAGCGCGTTAGCCTTACAACACAGCGGCCAACGATTCACGCTGCTATGTGTGTTTTTCTTTTTCAGTCAGCATCTAACATCATAATTCCGTAAGATGGGCTCAGCTGCTGAGACGTCTCCATCTGGTGGGCATTAACGGCGCTGGCTATATATAATTATAGCAATAATCCAAAGGGCGAGATCTACGTGTCGTCAGTTGAGTAAATAAATCCATCGCTCCCAAATCAATGCCCACCAGATGGAGACGTGTCAGTAGCTGAGCCCATCTTACGGATTTATGATGTCAGATGCTGACTGAAAAAGAAAAACACACATAGCACCGTGAATTGTTGGCCGCTGTGGTATAAGGCTAACGCGCTCGGCTAGATATCGAAAGATCCGGGGTTCGATTCCTCGACGGCTGCCGAATAACAATTTTTCGGTTGCTGTGCGTTGCTTAACGTGGAAAGAGCGATGAATTCATTTACTCATTTGTTCACCTATCAGTTATAAAAAAAGAGCACTGTACGAAACAATCCACAACATGGTACAATCCACAACAAGCTGCAGGCGAACCTACTACATTAATAATAAAACGGTTCACCTGCTACAGGTGAACCGTTTTATTATTAAATTAGTGGACGTCTTGTTTCAAAGATGTCCATTTAACATTTTCAAAGGTAGCATTGCTATCTTTTCGTTGGTATATTTTAACTACTAGATTTTCAGTTACCAGTCCAGCCATTTTTGCATAATTTTTGGGTAGATGAAACACCAATTTATTCTAAACTAAATGTTGATACACCGATATCATTATACAAATATTTTTCATTCCTATCCAGGAGCACTTAAATTCAGCTTTAAGTTTCTAACGAAATGCATTGCAGATAATGTTGGATAAAGGCTGCTTGATTGCTCTTGTTTCAAAACAAACTGTTACACTGACTTGCTAATTTAGACTTTTCAGCTTACAGTTCTACTGAAAGCTGGGTGTTATACAACGTAAGTCAGCACAAACGATTTTTTTTGTTTGTTGGTTCAATGATCACCGTGAGCAATTCAGTGGGCTACAGGCAGACGACCGTATCTAAATTTAGAGGCACAGGTTCCAAGTCAGGGAGAAGACCAATGCCGTAAGATAAACCCAGATTACATGACTCGCATGGGTTTTGAGACTGGACCCGAGTCGAACAATTAGAAGCTAAAGCTTGGTACCACGCAAGCACCGGAGAGCTAACGACTTTACTCAATATTTGTCAAATGAAACTTCATCTGAAGAATAATAGCTAAATCGGCATTTCATCTTTTTCTTGAAAAGTCCCGAAGCAAAGGTTTTTTTTATAGTGGATCGCCTCTGTGGATAAGAAACTCCTTCATATGACCTTACTTTCCTAGGTTTTTGACAATCAGTTCTTGAAAAAAAAACTGCTTTAAGTCTTTCATTTAGCTTACAGCTAGAAGCGCATGTTTTCTGTAAGATCAATTTTTGAAAAAGTTGAAGATCTGTTTGCGCGTTTTCCAGGAGAAAAAAGGCATTTTTTAATGTCAGGAAGTGTTCTTTATTGCCTCGAGTAAAAGTACTTAACGTACATCGAGGTCTCTAGTTTGCATCAGACGATATTATTTTTGCGCAAGCTTCAAATAATTTCATTTAAGTGATAAGTGGTAGTTCTCTGTTGAAGCTGAATCTGGCAACATCATGACTGAAGTTATTTCCTATGATAACGACAGACTTCGTTTTTTAGCTTTAATTTTACAGGCGTCAAGGGAAGGAATCTTTTAAAGGTGATTAAAAAAGTAAGAGAGCTTTTTTTCTTCGAATAATCCGAAAAGCATGCAGCTATGAAATACTTCAGTAACGGCAATAAAAGCAAGATCTCCAGTCAAAGAGCCTCTGAAGTTATCTAAAAAGAAAATTTATCGCTCTTAATCACGACTGATGGTTTCTTCAGTTTATCTCAAGAATAAGAAGTAGCAGAGCAGGCATCTTGCAGTTTGCCGAGATAATTTTAAACGGTGCTCAACGGTAAGATATTACAGTGCTCATACAACGAGGAATGTGCAGAAATTGCCTGAAGATTAAAAAAGTAAAATATGTTGTGCGAATCTCTTAATTTACCGGATTCTGCCCTTCTTTTTTTTTTTTTGCAACTGAGCTATTCAAATTGAAAAGAAGGATCGAACTAATTTTAAAGACTTCGCCTTCTAAGTTCCACCTCTTTAATGCTACTTGCCACTGACTGAAAGAACGATCTGGATCAATAATGTATCTGTACATTAACTTTTATGACGAAGCAAATTTCTCCGTCATTTTTATGCCAGCGGCGGAATTCGAACCCACAACTCTCGGCTCCGGAGCTCCGAGTGCTATCCACTAAACTACACTGGCATGTGCTCTCACTGCTATCTTCCCTTATTTCATGTGCTCCCTGCAGGACAGGTACATCATATCTCCACACCACCCGAAAGAGGGCCGGGGGCATGGTCCACGGGTCAGCCGGGACCATGTGTTGCTGTAGGCAGTCATCCCATGAAGAACGTGCATTTGAGAAATCCCAGACAATTTGGTGTGTGGAACGTAACATCACTCCGATTTATTTTTTTCGAAGCACTGAAGAAGGGATTCTCAGTTTTCCTATCTCCCCGTGGGGAAAGAACATCACACCATTGCGAGAGGCAAAACAGCCCAGGTCACCCTGGAAGTTCGGGCGCCAATATGACGAAGTAAATTTCTTCATCATTTTTATGCCAGGGATGGGATTCGAACCCGCAACTGCCGGCTCCGGAGCTCCCAGTGCTATCCACTATACTACCCTGGCATGTGCTCTCACTGCTATCTGCCTTTATCTCATGCGGGGCACGCACGTCACACTTTTCAAGCAGCCAATGCACCTGGACCAAATGGTTTCCCAAATTTTCCGTTCTCCCCAAATAAAAATGTTCACATGGCGGCCGGGTTTTACAAAAGCTACGGCAAAACAACTTGTTTTCCCCTGTCATCTCAGCAGTACTGATCATAAAACTGTAACAGGTGGTAAGCGCTCCCTTTCAGTCTTTCATTCTCTGCTGTATGCTCCAAGGCACGATTCTGAAGAAGGGCTAGTCCCTCGACACGGACTTCATGCCCCTGGGTAGAAATAAGTGACTGAAACATCTCTCTTCTTTCTGATGTTCGTAGCCATCCATTATCATAGACCTTGTAGCAGGTAATGCTTCAGAAAGAACTAGTATCAAGCATTCCACATTCAATAAAATAGCCAAAGGGTTAGTGAAGTTTTTTGATGCACAGGTTCACTCGTTCCAGCCTCGTCTGGCCAATCTCTTAGACAGTAAATGTATTCGCTTGAGATTATTTCAGCCCGTTTTACTAACTCTGAATTAATTCGTTCCGGCAGGTTAAACCGTTAAAACCTCGAGAACTTAAAATTGCATATTTACAATTAATTTTGAATGCATATTAACATCGAACCGTCTTAGCACGATTCAAACTTGCGTTAGATATCCTAAAGTTAAGAAATAACAACCACAAGTTAGAAGTATATGAATAAACGTTTAGGTCTTTCGGATTACACAGTGAATCCATTTTCAGATAACATTAATTGCATAAAAAGAAACGTTACAATTTTAAAATAAACATAAACATCGTACTGACAATGACATACAACGCGCAATGCACGTGTTCACGTTCACGCAAGCAAACTACAGCTTCTTCTGGGTTGGGTGAAAAGTTTGGATATTATACAGATAAATTATTCTTAAGTAATACCTTCCAAGGTTGAGGAATGCTTACTGGGCAGTCTTCATTACAGCATCTATGTGCCAATTTGTGGATAAAAATACTTTCTGATAATAGCATTCTTGATTTTAAAGAAGGAATGGCAAGAATTGTTGCTTCGTCCCATTTTGGGAAGTGGGTACCTCCATGAACTAGACGAGATAGAGCTGTAGTTATAGCACCATTTTTAACATTATATTTATATTCAGTTAATCTAGTTTTTAATGTCCGAGTCTTTTATCTAATATAACATATATTTGCATGTTCCGGGTGTACTACTTTTAGGGGAATACTGCATGTATATTCCGTGTTTATTCTGCTCTTACACACGGTCACGATATTTTTTAATAATGGATAAGATGTTACTTGTCCTTAATCCAAAGTTCAGATTATGACGTCGGCAAATGTTGTTAAAAGAACGAGAGATTTTAGGAATAAAGTCCATGGAGCCTACATATCTTGTAGAAGTATGGTCTCTCGATAACGTAGTGGTTATGAATCTCTTCACTTTTTTAATGATGTTGTCAACAGTTGACAGGGAATATCCGTAGTTTTTAGCTCTGTCCTTTATCTGTCGAAGTTCTGCTCTGCGTAGTTTCATACTTAAAGAATAAGTAAATGTTCTTCTAATATGATAATAAATAGATGAAAGTTTATGTTTTAAAGGGTGTGCCCAGGTAGCTGGTATTAGTGCTGGAGTAGAAGTCGGTTTCTTATAAACAGAATAGGTGATTTCTGACGAATCAGGAGTTCGGTGTAAGAGAAAATCTAGAAATGGCAATGTCAGATTATCTTTTAATTCAACTGTGAATTTAAGACTAGGATATTGAGCAGATAGACATTTGGCGAAATTGTTCAGTTCTTCGTTAGAAGATGGCCAGAAGATGAGGACATCATCTACGTACCTTATGTAAAGGAGTGGTTTTATTGAGTATGATTCCAATATTTTGTTTTCCAGTTCTTGAAGAAGTAATTCTGCAAGGAAAGGGGGAACCCATAGGAGCTCCATCCCATTGACGGTAGATAAGGCGGTTAAATTTGAAGTATGTACGTTGATGAATCAATCTAAGAGTTGATATTATAGCTTGAACTTCTGGAAGAGAAGTATTACCTTGAGTAATCAGTTTCGATTCTATTCTATAAGTTCATGCTAGGGAAAAGCGAGACAACATCCAGAGAGGCCATAATAACGGAGGAGGTATTGTGCTGATTGAAAGACTTGATTTTGACGAGAGCTTGCATAGAGCTCCTTACTGAGTATTGAGATGAGTTAGTTAGGTCCCGTAGGTAAACAGTCAAGGCTTGTTCAAGCAGTCTTGTTGGATTAGCATATGAGGAAACAAGAGGTCTTATAGGGTTGCCATTTATTTTAAAATATACTTTTATGTAATTAATGTTTTCTGAAGATGGATTCACTGTGTAATCCGAAAGATCTCAAAGTTTATTTATATACTTCTAACTTGTTGTTGTTATTTCTTAACTTTGGGATATCTAACGCAAGTTTGAATCGCGCTAAGACTGTTCGATGTTAATATGCATATACTTCAACACGACAATAATATTATTTGAATTAATTTTGAACTGATAGAATCTTTTTGATTCGGGAAGAAATGAATGAAACTGAATGCAACATCAAATGGAATTGAGCTTGATGTCTTTAGAAATTTCTCAAGAGAACCGAACTGCAATGCTTAAGTCCGAAAATGTAAAAGCAAAAATCGCAGTGTTTATGAAAGATGCCAATTTATTTTGGGAAAATTCAGAAACAAACGACTCAGACTGTTTCCGCATTTCCTGAAACTACGTACATTGTAAAACGTTTTCTGAAATTCATGAGCCTTTTTAGGTGATTCCTTTCGGAAATTAACGAAGCATATTTCTGATACAACCTTTTCCGTGAAATGACGGAAAGAAACCTGAATTTCACAGATTTTTCGTACGCCAGGAAAATTCTGAATTTTTCAGAACCTTTTCCACAATTCCTTTATTATATTGACGGTAAAATGCCATATTTTTAGACGTGTTAACGGCAAATTCTGAATTTTCAGAAACCTTTCCGTAGTTCCTTTCGAATATCAACCGAAAACCTCCGTTCTCACTTTTTCCGTATCGATATGATGAAAATATCCCGGTAATTGGGTAATAGGAGAGATTCGTGAGAATACTTGAGGTTTTATTAATTGTTAAATTTCCATAGTGTGTCGAAGAATCTGATTTTAAAGTTCTGTAGCGAGATCGGATATTGAGGATAGCAGATCTCATGAATTTTGATTATTGTGGCACAGGGCTTTTCTTCTTCTCTCTCCCATTTTGTGCCACAGCTGCTATACATGTACATTGTATTACCGTAAGAAATCGGACACTTAAATTATTGTACAAGTGATTTGTACGATGAGTCAATAAGTCGTATGACCGCCATGCAACAATGTGGTCACCGGGAACCCGGCATGGCAGCGAGTTGAAAAGTTCCCGGATGCTGTTCTGAGGTATATCTCATCATGCGTCGTTGAAATGTCTCTACAATTAATCAACATTGCGAGGTGGTCAGGAAGAGGTGGTTAGTAGTATGACAATGACGTCCCACACGTTTTCTATTGAGGAAAACTCTGAGGATCGCGCTGACCGGGATAGAACCTGAACACCTTTTAGGCACTGTCTGCAGATGTTGGTAGTGTTAGGGTGGGATTTATCTTGATGAAACTGGGAATTAGGGATACCACGGAAAAACAAAAAAACGAACTGCACCACCTCATCGACGTATAGGCGTGCTGTCATTGTTCCCACTATTCGTACTGGCGGTAAACTGCTGCTGGAACTCATAGCGTCCTAAAGAATTACACGAGGCTGAGTAGCCTCATGACGATCGCGGATGGCAGCAAGAACATCCCGGTGACCACATTGTTTCCAACTATCAGTCAGGAAATCGTTGGTGGACAGGAGCGAGAATCGTTGCTGAATGCAACATGGTTTTATTCTTCCCGTCATGCAACATGGTTCTATTCTTCCCGTCATGCAACATGGTTCTATACTTCCCGTCATGCAACATGGTTCTATTCTTCCCGTCATGCATGTCTGGTAAAGCACCACGGAAACTTTGCGCGACGATGTATTGCGGTAAGCAGCAGTGGTCGCAAAGGTTTGCGAGAGCGCAAACAGCCTCAAAAAACTGCAATTCGCTATACGTGTCGATACGACGCTTTCACTGGTTGCCTGTACACCTAGTCGAATGTCGTCCGCTGTGGATTGTGGGGATGCTACAGCTTGCCGTTGAAGAGAGTTGCCTAATGCACTACCACCGCGTTGCGATTCGGAAGCAGCCAATCGTATGTTGTCCTATGTTGAAGCCTCCTGTAAAGCTGTCCGTATGATGATAAGAATCTTGATGACGTCGCCCAGACATTCTCACTCCTCACACGTGCTTTAGCCACCAACATCACTGCGATGCAGTGGTCCACACGCCCAGGTGAGGACAACCAAACTTAGCTGCGCTTATTATTTACATTCCTTACACGTACTTTTGGCACCGAGTTCACTCCGACGCAGTGGTCCACACGCCCAAGGGATGACGATTAAACTTAGCTACGTTGATTATTTATATTCTTTACACGTACTTTGCCACCGAGATCACTCCGTTGCAGTGGTCCACACGCCTAGGTAAAGACGACTAAACTTAGCTACGCTGATTATTTACACTCCTTACACGTGCTTTCGCCACCGAGATCACTCGCTGCATTGGTCCACACACCCAGGTGAGGACGACCAAACGTAGCTACGCTTATTACTTACACTCCTTACACGTGCTTTCGTAACTGAGATCACTCGGATACAGTGGTTCCCACGCCCAAGTGAGGACGACCAAACTTAGCGACGCTGATTGTTTACACTCCTTACACGTGCTTTCGCCACCGAGATCACTCCGATGCAGTGGTCCACACGCCCAGGTTAGGAAGACCAAACTTAGCTACGCTGATTATTTACACTCCTTACAGGTGCTTTCGCCACCGAGATCACTCCGATGCAGTGGTCCACACGCTCAGGTGGTGACGACCAAACTTTGCTACGGTTATTATTTACACACCTTACACGTGGTTTCGGCACCGAGATCACTCCGATGCAATGGTCCACACACCCAGGTGAGGACGACCAAACTTAGCTACGCTGATAAATTATTTACACTCCTTACTCGCGCTTTCACCACTGAGATCACTCTGATACAGTGGTACACACGGCCACGTGAGGACGACCAAACTTAGCTATGCTGATTAATTATTTACACTCCGTACAAGTACTTTCGCCACCGAGATCACTACGATGCAGTGAACCACACGCCCAGGTGAGGACGAACAAACTTAGTTACGCTGATTATTTACACCTCTGTGGTAAAGTGAAATGCAACCCGTGTCTAAAAAGTGAGTGGAGAGTGAGTTTCAGAAAAGAGAGGAGTGAGACGCCATGTTGCATAATACTGTGGAGGAGGCAAAAGAGAGAGGGAGAGAGGCGTGTCCAAGAAGCATCTTCCTTGCCTGGGTACGGGACGTTCTGAACGAGGGGACGGTTTCGGTGAGTTATGAGACTGCCGGAGTTTGCATCTTGCAGAAATTACACTGACGGGATTGGCTGATGGAGAGGGAGCTGGGTGACCTCGCATCTCGGACCAGGGGACCAGATATTTTGGCGGGCATTCTCTGGTTTTTCCTCCAAACTGAAAGATGTGGAAGATTTTCCCCTGATGACTGCGGTCATCAGGCTATAGAGAATTCTTAGAGTGGCTGAGGTCATTCTTTTTTGAATCGTCGTACATAGTAGAGGTAACTCTGTTCTGCGGTACAGATAAAATTGCTAGATAATTGGTTGGTGGATATAATTCCACGGCACCTGGCACATTCACGCTCTAAATCTATATGAAGAGGAGCGGTACCTCGTCCTATGAACTCGCTGCTGAATTGTGCATCCATTTGACTCTCACGAATTCGCTCAGTAGTGATAATGAATGACTCACATGATTCCTGTAGAATTATCGACGTGGATGAGTGGATGTTTATAAATAATCTATACCGCTTGGAAAATAGAGGAGGAGGTTATAAATAAATGATGTACAGAGAGCCTGTGAGTCTGCTTTCGTGGATCTAACCTAGACAACAAAAAGTAAGCGAAAAGGTTAAGTGTTGTCAGACCAAGAAAGGTTTGGCTGGTGGCAGGAACTACTAGTAAAAGAAATCTGAAATTCCAGTACTTGCCTGACGGCAACGCTACAATATCGCAATAAATAACTACAACCACACCACATATATAGAGGGTGGTGCTCAGCGGTGGGACTCGAAGATTTCAAGAATTGGGGAAAAAACGACGGAAAAATCAACAGGAGAAAAGATCCGCAGAAAGCGCCGTTTCAAGCGACCCCAAGTTTCACTCCGACGCGAGGAAGAGAGCGAACTCTGGACAGGGAGGCGGACATCAACGAAGGAGGATCTCCCCTCCACGGGTCGACCCGCCGCAGGAGAGAAAAGAAAGAAAGAGAAGCGAAGGGGAAATCTATCAACCTCCCCACCTACAGTGGAGCGAGATGCTAAACCAACTGACCTCCGCCAACAGACTCGAACGTCCAGTTACCAGCAATAACGCGACTACGTGCGTGCGTGCGTGTGTGGGTGGGTGTATTGAAGAGGCGCGCTCGCTACCAGAGTGAAAAAAGTGACGGTCGGAGTAAATTAATGAAAAAACCAAAGGTACTGTAAACATTTAAATATTTTGTAAACATAGAGCATGTGCCAGGTCCACACGAATGCATATTAGAAAAAGAAAGAATAAGTCGGGGCTTTACAATAATACAGTAATGTAAATTACAAAGTGTATGACAGATTTGACATAAGTTAAAAAGATTTGAGGAATTAAGTGGAAAAAAGTAATTGACTTCACAATAATACAATAGCTTAATGAAAACAGTGTATGACAAACTTGACACAAGGTAAAAGAAAATTGAGAAATTAAAAGAAAAAGAAACGAATTGCCTTCACAATAAAATATTGAAAAAGTGTATGACAGACTTGACACAAGTTAAAAGAGAATTGAGAAATTAAAAGAAAAAGAAATGAATTACCTTCACAATAACACAATAAAATATTGAAAAAGTGTATGACAGACTTGACACAAAGTAAAAGAAGGAAGGAATTAAGGGGGAAAAAAAGAATGAACCTTACTATAGGCAGGATAATAAATGTGTGTAACAGATTTTACAGAAGTATTAGGTGTGAAGGGAATCAAGTAATAGAATAGGTATCTAGAAACAGGAAAAAATGAGCGAGTTGCTTACTAGATATGCAGGGATGTCTATTAAGGACATCCGACAGGAATGTCAGATGAAGGGAATTCAGGTGGGAAGAAAATCTAGACGTCAGCTAGTGAACAAATTGACAGGTTTGGAGAGACAGGAGGTACAGATGGAATTGTAACGTATACTCTAGATTCAGTTTCCTTTTGATTTTACTATCTCTTGTTATTTTAGTTTCCTGTGTAAATTATCTTCTTACTTAACGAGATGTTATTTCTCCCGCTGAATGATATGTGGCAATGAGTGTAAGTCATGACGTGGTGGTAGGCAGTATAAATAGGCGCGTTCAACGATACCAGAGAGAGCTTTGTTTTATGTGAGAGATCTACGTTTGATGTAAAGAGAGCTTTGTTTTATGTGTAAAGAGATCTTCGTTTATGTGAGAGGAACTTCGTTATATGTGAATGTTCAGATATCGAGTAGTTGTGTGACCTGTGAAATGTGTGTTGGATAATACAAGGAGTTTCCCTAATAAAAAGTTTTTAGTAAGTACGTTTTTCTCAGTTCATAGTTTTGTCAGACCTCTGTCTGGCTGTTAGATCTCTTTCATTAAGTGTTACTATTAACAACCAGCATAAGACTTTATTCATCATAAATCTCTACTACTACAACATTACTAGCAGTTAAGCTTGTTCATTATAACTACTACAACAACTACCAGTAAGAAACTATATTCATTATAATTGGCGCCCGAACTTTTTCTGAACACGAGGGCTTGACAATTATTACCCATGTCTTCACTACCTGAGACAACTTCAATATTTCACCCTAAGGCAAGTTTCGGTGGTGATGGGATTAATTTCGACCATCTGCAAGAAGCCTGTGGGGCTCACGTTACTGATAATGATTTCCAAGTACCCCGGCATTCTTCACAATTTCGTGATTCACCAGCTCCCTATCACTCTGAGTCGCGGGTCGTACCTGAAAGATTTCAATCCTCTCACTGAAGCAGAATGCTTGCCCATTTCGTGCCGCATGCAGGAACAATTCATTTCAATGGTTTGGAGGGGCCCTTAAAATTTCTTGAGGATTTGGAGGATCATTTTGATCTATACAATATTCTTCAAGACTGCAAAGTGCAAATAGCAGGCACTTGCTTGAAGGATACCGCTAAGACCTGGTATCGGCAGTGGAGAGTGTCGATCCCGGATTCTCATTATGAGAATTTCCGAGCGGAATTTTTGGAAGTCTTTCTTTTCGGCCTCAGTCGAGCTAGCCTTGCACAACAATTTTTTCTCGTCAGCAAGGACCCAACGATAGCCCTGTTGCATTTGCTTTAGAAACAACACGCTTGTATAACTTATGGGATCCACATGCCAGTCATGTCGACATGTTGGACACCCTATTGCAGCAGCTCGATCCATTTTTACAGGATTTTCTTGAGGTCCGACACCCTGCTACAATTCATGAATGCCTTCACCTCATACGAACGTATGAAGAGCGTCACGGCAAACATGGTCCAACTCACCATGCTCGGGCGAGGCTTATTACGAAAATCCTCAGCGGCATAATAGGCCTAATGACTTTCAACGCGAGCGTACACAGGTGCAAGTCCAAGCATCATACGTTCCACCGCATAGAAGAGTGGTACACCAACCGCGAGTTTCTAATCAATTTTCTGGGTACCGTACAAATGCACAGTATGCTCGACCCCGTTCCAATCCGCAGAATTCGGAACGTTTTCATGCTCAGGGCAATGATGATTTTTCTGCCCGTGCTGAGGAAAGAAGTAATAGAAATGAAACTTTCAAAAGACATGCGGAGTTCCCGCAGCAGTTTTCACGCAGTTTTCCTCATCGTGAAAATTTTCCCGATACCCGATACCCGGCAGAGCCGAGGTTTCAGACCGCATGATAATCCAACCAGGAATCCTTTAAACTTCCAAAGGAAGTAGACCAAGGAGTCGGTACTGCTTCCTGATACCACGCATTCTGACCCTAAAACAGTATTAGTGACTGTCCAAACTCCTCAGTTGCCTGATGTGTTCTTGACAATTGAAGATATTATTGTCGAGACAAAGTTCGACACTGGTTCTGAAATATCAGCCCTAAATACGAAGTTTTGCACTGAAAATTTTCCTGCAATACACGTTCAGCCTGCGACGCAGTATTTGCGAGGTGCAAATAACGAAATCTTCAGTATCACAGGAACTGTCACTTTATCTCTAGGGCTGGGAAACGCTCGTTTTACGCATTCTTTCCTGCTCATAGACGAACTACCTGTTAAATGTCTAATGGGCATGGACTTTATCAATACTTTTCAAGTTACCCTGAATTTCGTACAACATGTTATTTCCTTTCCGGAACCTGTCGAAGTGATTCCTACGGATCCTATAGACATAACGAATTTGTTACTGAGTAATCAACTGAATGAGAGGCAACGAAACCAGCTTTCTCTACTTTTGCAGGAAAGCCCTGGTTTATTTTCCGATCAACCTGGTTTCATACAGGTGGTTTATCATGTCATTGACACTGAGGGTTCGAAACCGATAGCGACGTAACCTTACCCTTGTGCTCTCCATAAGAAACAGGAAATGCAACGTCAAATTTTTTTTTCTGAAATGATTAAACAGGGCATAATAAGGGAATCAACAAGCGCCTGGGCCGCACCTGCCTTTCTGCTTCCAAAGAAACAACCCAATGAATTTCGTTTCGTGACAGATTTCCGCAAGCTCAACCAAGTCACGAAAACGATCAATTATCCACTACCTGTCATGTAGCATATTTTGCATGACCTGTCATCAACTAAATGGATGTCAACCTTGGATTTGGCGAGTGGATATTGGCAGGTGGCGGTACACCCAGACTCCGTCGATAAAACAGGCTTTGTGACTCCTTTTGGGGCTTATGAATACCTGCGTATGCCCTTTGGACTAGCTTCTGCACCTGCTACTTTCCAAAAGCTTATGGATACGGGTCTCAGACCTGTCCTGTGTCCCCATGTGCATGTATATTTGGATGACATTATTATTACATCCGAGACTTTTGACGAGCACCTTTCTTTGCTCAAACAGGTGTTACAACTCATATACAATACTGGCTTGACGTTAAAACCTAGTAAATACCAGATAGCGAGGGACGAGATTGTATATCTGGGGTTGAAAATCACTCCCCACGGCTTATTTACGGATAATGAAACAATTAGGCCTATTGTTGACTTTCCTCGGTCTAAAACAGTAAAAGAACTATCACGCTTTCTGGGAATGACCGGATGGTATCAGCAGTTCGTCCCCGCTTATGCTACAATCTGTGAACCATTGTATGCTTTGAAACGTAAATACAAGAAGTTTTTTTGGACACCTGAGGCTAACGCTGCATTTGAAGCACTAAAGTCTGCGTTGACTCAGCCTCCTGTTTTAGCTTTCCCAGATCATACTAAGGAATCTTATATTTACACTGACGCATCCGGAGTTGGTCTTGGTTGCGTTTTGTCACAAGCTGGGCATCCAATAGCTTTTGCGTCCCGTACTTTAGCCAAAGCTGAAAGCAATTATTCAGCTACGGAACGTGAATGTCTTGCTGTAGTGTATGCTCTTGACAAATTTCAATGTTATCTTAACGAATTGACAGTTAACATAATTACGGATCATTCTGCCCTTCAGTATTTGAATTCTGCTAAGCACCTCTCTCAAAGACTTATGAAGTGGGCTCTTAAGTTACAAGATAGCAATATCAAAATTTCGTACCAACCAGGTCATAAGAATCAATTACCGGACGCATTTTCTCGCATCCCGATTAGTGGGGTCCACACAGAAACTACTCATGAATGTCAGCCTTTACTTCTAATAGCTGATATAACATCCAGAGAGCAGATAATGGCAGAATTAGTAAATGATCCTGATTTTGGGGATATCTATAATTTTTTGCTTGCGGGTTCGCCCCTACAAAGTGATCCTTCTCTGGCTGGGAGGTCACAGCATTTTTGAAGTCATAGGGGTCTTCTTTACTATACGAAATCTAGGACTACTAGGGCAGAGTTTTGCCCATGTATTACGCGAACCCTTAGAATGGCCCTTTTAAACGAATTTCATGAAAAACCTCTTGCAGGCCATTTAGGTTTTCGCAAGACCCGTTGTAAATTGCGGGATGTTGCCTATTGGCCTGGCATGTACCAAAGTGTGCGCGCATGCGTTCAATCATGTCACTTGTGTCAGATTAATAATTACCGTAATGTAAGATCGGCCGGTCTTTTAAAATCTAGTTCAAGTTCTCATGTTTTTGATATTATTTCAATAGATTTATTGGGACCTTATCCTTTATCTGTTAAAAACAAAGCTCGTTACGTTTTAATATTAACTGATAGTTTTTCTAAATGGGTTGAAGTTTTTCCCATTAAAGCCGCTACGGCGGAAGTTATTTGTAATATATTAATTAATGAAGTATTCTCTAGATATGGTGCACCTAATAAAGTAGTTTCGGATAATGGTCCTCAATTTATTTCTGACATTTTTGAAAGAATGTGTGAGAGACTACACATTAAGCATAAATTCATTTCCCCATATCATCCCCAGAGTAATCCTGCGGAACGAGTAAACCGCACGCTAGTTAAAATGATTGCTACATTTGTCATGGATCATCACGAGCGGTGGAATGAACATCTTGAGCTTTTTTCGTTCACCCTCCGCTCGTCTGTTCACGAATCTATTAAATTTAATCCTGCAGAACTTTTTTTGGGTCGAAAAATTAAGACCCCTTTTGAAAATTTAACGGGAATTATCGACGAACTAAACCAGCGACCAACTCCGCAATCAGTACGAATCATGGCAGAAAAAGCTCGTGTTGCAATGATAGGAGCACAAGCGGCTCAAGCAAGATACTATAATTCTAGGCGTAGGGAACCAGATCTTGTCGTTGGAGATCTCACTCTCGTGGAAACGCACTTCCAGTCTTCTGTTTCTCATACTTTAGTAAAGAAATTTGCACCCAGCTACGAAGGTCCATATCGGGTGGCAAATGTGTTTGAAAATAACATTATTCTTGAAAAACCTGACAATCAATTTCAATACGTACACGTTGCTCAGTGTCGCAAGTATCATGAACGAAATATAGACTTTATAATCAACCCTACTCAACCTTCTGTTCCACAGACTCAAGAATCTATATCTCACGATCAACCTCCAGAAATTTTGGACGAACTGACAAACATTTTTGAAGAATCTCCAGTGATTTTTCTTCACCCTCCCGTCCTCAAGACGGGTTTCCAAACACGCAACCTCATTCTGCCATAAGACGAAGGCTCGAATCCAGTTCTTCAAATGCTAGTATCGTTCCTTTCCCTCCAACCATTGCCAAGACTATTGCTGCACCGTTCCCTAGTAACTCTGCACCAACACAAGCTCCTACTTCCTTGATAACCTCGTCAGAGAGTATTCCTATAGGCAGAAATAAACATCGCCCTGCACGACCACTAACTTACAGCAGCGACTCAGAATCATCAGATATTTCTGATTTATCAGATATAGACAATAGTTTGACGATTCCTAAACGTCAGACACAAATTACAAACCGTCCAGCAACACCAAAAGCTGGTCGGAAACGCAACTTGTCTCCCCAATCTGCTTTGCCGCAACAGCGCCGAAGGCAGAGATCCTTGCATCCACACGGGTTTCGCCCCTGGAACCTACGCTCAGGGCAAACAGGGCCGATGCCTGCTTCTACTCTCATGCTCAGAGGTAGAAAGCGAAAACAAACGATGTGGCCGGAGCCACGTTCCTTCAAAAGAATGCTGGACGGACAACACGGGCCCCAGCACAAAGGGACTACATATCAAAAGCCTGGGGGAGCCCGTGCCTGTCAGCCACAGGGATTTCCGGACCGACAGACTTCAGCCGTTCCTGACCGTTCCTGTCAGCCGCAGGGATTTCCTGACCGACAGACTTCAGCCGTTCCCGATCGACGGACTTCAGCCGTTCCTGACCGTTCCTGTCTGACGCAGGGATTTCTGGACTGACAGACTTCAGCCGTTCCTGACCGACGGACTTCAGCCGTTCCTGACAGACGGACTTCAGCCGTTCCTGACCGTTCCTGTCAGCCGCCGGGAGTTCTTGACCTACAGACTACAGATGTTCCAGATCCATTCAAGTCTTTGAAACGATCGACGCCACCTGAATTTACCAGTCCGATTAGGCCTGGAAAACGTTATCGTACTAGAGTTTTTTATGCGTCCTCGAGATAAGTAAGTTCTCGTGGACAGGTTCTTTTCTCATTCTGTTGTTTTTCCTGCACGACCAGTTGGCGTGTCAGAATTTTTTTTTTTATTCCTGTGGGCCTATGCATTCTTTTTGTGTATATATGTGGTTTTTATATTTCTTCTATGTCAATCTACTAATCCAAATTTTTTTTATATATATATCTATGTGCTTAGGGGTAAAATAGTAAAAATTGTTACTGTTAGGCAGCTCCAGGAAATCTTCGCTGCTGATACAGTTGGTTTGTACTCAACAATTATATGTGGACGTAATTTGAAATCTATATATATGTGCGTAGGGGTAAAATAATGAAAATTGTTACTGTTAGGCAGCTACAGGCAATCTTCGCTGCTGATACAGTTGGTTTGTACTCAACAATTATATGTGGACGTAATTTGAAATCTATATATATGTGCGTAGGGATAAAATAATGAAAATTGTTACTGTTAGGCAGCTACAAGCAATCTTCGCTGCTGATACAGTTGGTTTGTACTCAACAATTATATGTGGACGTAATTTGAAATCTATATATATGTGCGTAGGGGTAAAATAATGAAAATTGTTACTGTTAGGCAGCTACAGGCAATCTTCGCTGCTGATACAGTTGGTTTGTACTCAACAATTATATGTGGACGTAATTTGAAATCTATATATATGTGCGTAGGGGTAAAATAATGAAAATTGTTACTGTTAGGCAGCTACAGGCAATCTTCGCTGCTGATACAGTTGGTTTGTACTCAACAATTATATGTGGACGTAATTTGAAATCTATATATATGTGCGTAGGGATAAAATAATGAAAATTGTTACTGTTAGGCAGCTACAGGCAATCTTCGCTGCTGATACAGTTGGTTTGTAATCAACGCTAATAGAAAGACGTCATTTGAAATTAAAAAAGTGATTCCTGTTAGGCAGAATAAAAAAAAAGGTATGCCGATGCAGGTTTTTTTTTTTTTTTTTTTTTTTGATTGGAGGTTTAACGACCACCGTGAGCAACTCAATGGGCTATAAGCAGTCGCCCGTCCCTAATTTAGGGTCACTGGTTCCAGGGAAGGGATAGAGCCAGTGCCATAAGACAAACACAACATCCATGCCTGACGGGATTCGAACCCGGACCCCTTACGACGAATGATCAGAGGCCAGCGCCTTAGACCACTGCGCCACCGGGGCGGCCAGGTTTGTTTTGTTCAAGTATAAAAAGTGTTTCACAGACGAATACAGATTTCCTGATTTTGTCATGCCAAGTTTGATATTGTACATACTGCTGCCACCAAAACAAACAAAAAAGAGGACGATAAACGTCAGTCAGCAAGTGTAAGACTACACTCCAAAATTTGATAGGTTTTTCGACAACAACAGGAAAAAAATATAAGGTGGAGATGATGTAACGTATACTCTAGATTCAGTTTCCTTTTGATTTTACTATCTCTTGTTATTTTAGTTTCCTATGTAAATTATCTTCTTACTTAACGAGATGTTATTTCTCCCGCTGAATGATATGTGGCAATGAGTGTAAGTCATGACGTGGTGGTAGGCAGTATAAATAGGCGCGTTCAACGATACCAGAGAGAGCTTTGTTTTATGTGAGAGATCTTCGTTTGATGTAAAGAGAGATCTTCGTTTGATGTAAAGAGAGCTTTGTTTTATGTGTAAAGAGATCTTCGTTTATGTGAGAGGAACTTCGTTATATGTGAAAGTTCAGATATCGAGTAGTTGTGTGACCTGTGAAATGTGTGTTGGATAATACCAGGAGTTTCCCTAATAAAATATTTTTAGTAAGTATGGTTTTCTCAGTTCATAGTTTTGTCAGACCTCTGTCTGGCTATTAGGTCTCTTTCATTAAGTGTTACTATTAACAACTGTAACGTATACTCTATATTCACTTTCCTTTTGATTTTACTATCTCTGGTTATTTTATTTTACTATGTAAATTATCTTCTTACTGAACGAAATATTATTTCACCCGCTGAACGAGATCTGGCAATGAGTGTAAGTCATGACGTGGTGGTAGCCAGTATAAATAGGCGCGTTCAACAATACCCGAGGAGAGCGTTGGTTGTTATACTAGGAGAGCGTTTGTTATTATACTAGGAGAGCGTTGTTGTTGTATGGAGAGCGTTTGTTGTTATACTAGAGAGCGTTGTTGTTGTGAAGGAGAGAGTTTCGTTCTATGTGATTAGTTTGATTCTTCATTATTGTGAAACGAGTTGTGTGTGTGCGTTGGATGATCAAGAGTTACATAATAAAAGAGCTTTGTCGTAAGTACGTCTTTCTCAATTCATAGTTTTTGTCAGACCTCTGTCTGGCTGTTAGGTTTATGTCATTAGTTTATTACTATTAACAACCAGCGTTAAGACTTTATTCATTCTAATTACTGCTACAACATTACTACCAGTTATAAGTTTGTTCAATACTATTACTACACTACTAGCAGGAGACTTTATTCATGTTCTTAATTAACTAGTAACAACAACCATTTGAATTCACTATTTGAAGCTTAGTACAAGCATATCATTCAGTAGCAGAAGCATTATACTTAGCTGGTAGAAAGAAGCTTTATTCATTATCATTAGCTTAGCGGAAAGCAAATAAAGCTTATTCATTATAATTGGCGCCCGAACTTTTCTCGAACACGAGATCTTGACAATTATTACCCATGTCTTCCTTACCTGAGACAACTTCAATTTTCCACCCTAAGGCAAGTTTCGAGGGTGATGGTGTTTTTTTGGACAATTTGCAAGAAGCCTGTGGCTCTAACTTTGATATGAATGATCTACACGTACCCAGGCATTCTTCACAATTTCATAATGCACCAGCTTCCTATTACTCTGAGTCGCGGGTCGTACCTGAGGGAGTTCAATCCTTTCAGCGAAGCAGAATGCTTGCCCATTTCGTGCCGCATGCAGGAACAATTCATTTCAATGGTTTGGAGGGGTCCTTAAAGTTCCTCGAAGATCTGGAAGATCATTTTGATCTATATAATATTCCTGAAGACTGCAAAGTCCAAATCGCCGGCACTTGCTTGAAGGATACCGCTGAGACCTGGTATCGGCAGTGGAGAGCGTCGAACCCGGATTCTCATTATGAGAATTTCCGTGCAGAATTTTTGGAGGTCTTTCCTTTCGGCCTCAGTCGAGCGAGCCTTGCTCAACAGCTTTTTTCTCGTCGGCAAGGTCCCAATGATAGCCCTGTTGCATTTGCGTTGGAAACAACACGCTTATATAACCTATGGGATCCACATGCCAGCCATGTTGACATGTTGGATACCCTCTTGCAGCAGCTCGACCCATTTTTACAAGATTTTCTTGAGGTTCGACACCCTGCCACAATTCATGAATGCCTTCGCCTCATACGCACGTATGAAGAGCGACATGGCAAACATGGTTCCACTCACCATGCTCGGGCACCCCGCGAGGCTTATTACGAAAACCCTCAGCGGCATGATAGGCATAATAACTTTCAGCGCGAGCATACGCAAGTGCACACCCAAGCTTCATACGTTCCACCACACAGAAGAGTGGCAAACCAACAGCAAGTTTCTGAACAATCTTCGGGATATCGTACAAATGCACAGTATGCTCGACCCCGTTCCAATCCGCAGCGTTCGGAACGTTTTCATGCTCAGGGCAATGATGATTTTTCTGCCCGTGCTGAGGGCAGAAGTAATAGATATGAAAATGTCAACAGACACGCGGAGTTCCCGCAGCAGGGTTCACGCAGTTTTCCTCATCGTGAAAATTTTCCCGATACCCGGCAGGGTCGAGGTTTCAGACCGCATGATAATCCAACCAGGAATCCTTTAAACTTCCAAAGGAAGTAGACCAAGGAGTCGGTCCTGCTTCCTGATACCAAGCATTCTGACCCTAAAACAGTATTAGTGACTGTTCAAACTCCTCAGTTGCCTGATGTATTCTTGACAATTGAAGATATTATTGTCGAGACAAAGTTCGACACTGGTTCTGAAATATCAGCCCTAAATACAAAGTTTTGCACTGACAATTTTCCTGCTATACTAGTTCAGCCTGCGACGCAGTATTTGCGAGGTGCAAATAACGAAATCTTCAGTATCACAGGAACTGTCACATTATCTTTAGGGCTGGGAAAAGCTCGTTTTACGCATTCTTTCCTGCTTATAGACGAACTACCTGTGAAATGTCTAATGGGAATGGACTTTGTTCATAAGTTTCAAATAACTTTGAATTTCGTACAACATGTGATTTCCTTTCCGGAACCTGTCGAAATGATTCCTACGGTTCCTGTAGATATAACGAGTTTGCTATTGAGTAACCAATTGAATGAGAGGCAACGAAACCAGCTTTCTCTCCTTTTACAAGAGAGCCCTGGTTTATTTTCTGATCAACCTGGTTTCACACAGGTGGTTTATCATGTCATTGACACTGATGGTTCGAAACCAATTGCGACGAAACCTTACCCTTGTGCTCCACATAAGAAACAGGAAATGCAACGTCAAATTTCTGAAATGATTAAACAGGGCATAATCAGGGAATCACCAAGCGCCTGGGCCGCACCTGCCTTTCTGCTTCCAAAGAAACAACCCAATGAATTTCGTTTCGTGACAGATTTCCGCAAGCTCAACCAAGTCACAAAAACGATCAATTATCCACTACCTGTCATGTCGCATATTTTAAATGACCTCTCGTCAACCAAATGGATGTCAACCTTGGATTTGGCGAGTGGATATTGGCAGGTGGCAGTACATCCGGACTCTGTCGATAAAACAGGCTTTGTGACTCCTTTTGGGGCTTATGAATATTTATGTATGCCCTTTGAACTAGCTTCTGCACCTGCTACTTTCCAAAAGCTTATGGATACGGTTCTCAGACCTGTCCTGTGTCCCCATGTGCATGTATATTTGGATGACATTATTATTACATCAGAGACTTTTGACGAGCACCTTTCTCTGCTCAAACAGGTGTTCCAACTCATATACAATGCTGGCTTGACGTTAAAACCTAGTAAATGCCAGATAGCGAGGGACGAGATTATATATCTGGGGTTTAAAACCACTCCCCACGGCTTATTTACGGATAATGAAAAAATTAGGCCTATTGTTGACTTTCCTCGGCCTAAAACAGCAAAAGAACTATCACGCTTTCTGGGAATGACCGGATGGTATCAGCAGTTCGTCCCCGCTTATGCTACAATCTGTGAGCCATTGTATGCTTTAAAACGTAAATACAAGAAGTTTGTTTGGACACCTGAGGCTAACGCTGCATTCGAAACACTGAAGTCTGCGTTGACTCAGCCTCCGGTGTTGGCTTTCCCGGATCATACTAAGGAATTTGATATTTATACTGATGCATCCGTAGTTGGTTTTGGTTGCGTTTTGTTACAAGCGGGGCATCCAATAGCTTTTGCGTCTCGTACTTTAGCCAAAGCTGAACGCAATTATTCAGCTACGGAACGTGAATGTCTTGCTGTTGTGTATGCTCTTGATAAATTTCAATGTTATCTTAACGAATTGACAGTTAACATAATTACAGATCATTCTGCCCTTCAGTATTTGAATTCTGCTAAGCACCTATCTCAAAGACTTATGAAGTGGGCTCTGAAGTTACAAGAGAGCAATATCAAAATTTCATATCAGCCAGGTCATAAGAATCAATTACCGGACGCATTATCTCGCGTTCCGATTAGTGGGGTCCTCACAGAAACTACTCCTGAATGTCAGCCTTTACTTCTAATAGCTGATATAACATCCAGAGAGCAGATAATGGCAGAATTAATAAATGATCCAGATTTTGGGGATATCTATAATTTTTTGCTTGCGGGTTCGCCCCTACAAAGTAAGCCTTCTCTGGCTGGAAGGTCACAGCATTTTGAAGTAATAGAGGGTCTTCTTTACTATACGAAATCTAGGACTACTAGGGCAGAGTTTCGACCATGTATTCCGCGAACCCTTAGAATGGCCCTTTTAAACGAATTTCATGACAAACCTCTTGCAGGCCATTTAGGTATTCGCAAGACCCGTTGTAAATTACGGGATGCTGCCTTTTGGCCTGGCATGTACCAAAGTGTGCTCGCATACGTTCAATCATGTCACTTGTGTCAGATTAATAATTACCGTAATGTAAGACCGGCCGGTCACTTGAAATCTAGTTCAAGTTCTCATGTTTTTGATATTATTTCAATAGATTTATTGGGACCTTATCCTTTATCTGTTAAAAACAAAGCTCGTTACGTTTTAGTACTAACTGATAATTTTTCTAAATGGGTTGAAGTTTTTCCCATTAAAGCCGCTACGGCAGAAGTTATTTGTAATGTATTAGTTAATGAAGTATTCTCTAGATATGGTGCACCTAATAAAGTAGTTTCGGATAATGGTCCTCAATTTATTTCTGACATTTTTGAAAGAATGTGTGCGAGACTACACATTAAACATAAATTCATTTCCCCATATCATCCCCACAGTAATCCTGCGGAACGCGTAAACCGCGCGCTAGTGAAAATGATTGCTACATTTGTAATGGATCATCATGAAAGATGGGGTGACCATTTGGAGCCTTTTTCGTTCGCCCTCCGCTCGTCTGTCCACGAATCTACCAAAATTACTCCTGCAGAACTTTTTCTGGGTCGCAAAATTAAAACCCCTTTTGAAAATTTAACGGGGATTATCGACGAACTAAACCAGCGACCAACTCCGCAATCAGTACGAATCATGGCAGAAAAAGCTCGTGTTGCAATGCTAGGAGCACAAGCGGCTCAAGCAAGATATTATAATCCTAGGCGTAGGGAACCAGATCTTGTCGTTGGAGATCTCACTCTCGTGGAAACGCACTTCCAGTCTTCTGTTTCGCATACTTTAGTGAAGAAATTTGCACCCAGCTACGAAGGTCCATATCGGGTGGCAAATGTGTTTGAAAATAACATTGTTCTTGAAAAACCTGACAATCAATTTCAATACGTACACGTTGCTCAGTGCCGCAAGTATCATGAACGAAATATCGATTTCATAATCAACCCTACTCAACCTTCTGTTCCACAGACTCAAGAGTCTATATCTCACGATCAACCGCCAGAAATTTTGGACGAACCAACAAACATTTTTGAAGAATCTCCAGTGATTTTGTCTTCACCCTCCCCTCCTCCAGACGGGTTTCCAAACACGCAACCTGATTCTCCCATGCGACCAAGGCTCGAATCAAGTTCTTCGAATACTAGTATCGTTCCTTTCCCTCCAACCATTGCCAAGACTATTGCTGCGCCGTTTCCTGATAACTCTGCACCAACGCAGGCGCCTACTTCCTTGAATACCTCGTCAGAAAGTATTCCTATAGGCAAAAATAAACATCGCCCTGCACGACCACTGAATTACAGCAGCGACTCAGAGGCTTCGGACATTTCTGATTTATCAGTTATGAACAATAATTTAAATATTACAAACCGTCCAGAACCACCAAAAGCTGGGCGCAAACGTAACTTGTCTTCCCAATCTGCTTCACCGCAACAGCGACGAAGGCGGAAATCCTTGCATCCGCCCGGGTTTAGCCCCTGGAACCTACGCTCAGGGCAAACAGGGCCGATGCCTGCTGCTACTCTCATGCCACGCGGGCGTAAGCGAAAGCAAACGATGTGGCCGGAGCCACGTCCGTCCAAAAGAATACTGGAAGGACACAATGGGGCCCCAGCACAAAGGGACTCCATATCAAAAGCCTGGGGAGCCCGTTGCTCTCAGCCGCAGGGATTTCCGGACCGCCAGACTTCAGCCATTCCTGACCGTTCCTCTCCGCCGCAGGGATTTCCGGACCGCCAGACTTCAGCCGTTCCTGACCGTTCTTCTCAGCCGCAGGGATTTCCGGACCCACAGACTTCAGCCGTTCCGGACCGACGGATTTCCGCCATTCCTGACCGTTCCCGTCAGCCGCCGGGATTTCTTGACCGACAGCAGACCGATGTTCCAGATCCATTAAAGTCCCTGAAGAGATCTAAGCCACCTGATTTTACCAGTCCGATTAGGCCTGGAAAACGTTATCGCACTAGAGTTTTTTATGCGTCCTCGAGATAAGTAAGTTCTCGTGGACAGGTTCTTTTCTTAGTTTGTTGTTTTTCCTGCACGACCAGTTGGCGTGTCAGAATTTCTTTTTTTCGTGTGGGCCTATGCATTCTTTTTTGTGTATATATGTGTTTTTTTTTATATATTTCTTCTATGTCCATCTACTAATCCACATTTTTTTATATATATCTATGTGCTTAGGGGTAAAATAATAAAATTATTACTGTTAGGCAGCTCCAGGTAATCTTCGCTGCTGATACAGTTGGTATGTATTCAACGAATAATGAGAACGTCATTTGAAATTAAAAAAGTGATTCCTGCTAGGCAGAATAAAAGGAAGGTATGCCGATGCAGGTTTGTTTTGTTCAATAATACAAGTTTCACAGACGAATACAGATGTCTTGATTTTGTCATGCCAAGTTTGATATTGTAAATACTGCTGCCACCAAACAACAAAACAAAAAAGAGGTCGAGAAACGTCATTCAACGAAGAGTAAGACTTACACTCCAAAATTGATAGGTTTTTCGGAAAAAAAAAAAAAAAAAAAGAAAAGAAAAAAAAAAAAAGAAAAATTAAGGGGGAGATGATGTAACGTATACTCTATATTCACTTTCCTTTTGATTTTACTATCTCTGGTTATTTTATTTTACTATGTAAATTATCTTCTTACTGAACGAAATATTATTTCACCCGCTGAACGAGATCTGGCAATGAGTGTAAGTCATGACGTGGTGGTAGCCAGTATAAATAGGCGCGTTCAACGATACCCGAGGAGAGCGTTGGTTGTTATACTGGGAGAGCGTTTGTTATTATACTAGGAGAGCGTTGTTGTTGTATGGAGAGCGTTTGTTGTTATACTAGAGAGCGTTGTTGTTGTGAAGGAGAGAGTTTCGTTCTATGTGATTAGTTTGATTCTTCATTATTGTGAAACGAGTTGTGTGTGTGCGTTGGATGATCAAGAGTTACATAATAAAAGAGCTTTGTCGTAAGTACGTCTTTCTCAATTCATAGTTTTTGTCAGACCTCTGTCTGGCTGTTAGGTTTATGTCATTAGTTTATTACTATTAACAATCAGCGTTAAGACTTTATTCATTCTAATTACTGCTACAACATTACTACCAGTTATAAGTTTGTTCAATACTATTACTACACTACTAGCAGGAGACTTTATTCATGTTCTTAATTAACTAGTAACAACAACCATTTGAATTCACTATTTGAAGCTTAGTACAAGCATATCATTCAGTAGCAGAAGCATTATACTTAGCTCAGTAGGAAAGCTTCATTATTATCATTAGCTAGCTGGTACAAAAGCTTATTCATTATACAACCAGCATAAGACTTTATTCATCATAAATCACTACTACTACAAAATTACTAGTAGTTAAGCTTGTTTATTATAACTACTACAACTACCAGTAAGAAACTATATTCATTATAGAATGTAAGGAACAGTCGGAGTCAGGAGAGAAGAGAAATACTGAGGATCTCGGTGAGGATAGAGCAGTAAGGAGTGATAGGCAGTACTACATGGAAATGAAAAGATTGGAGATACAGGAGAAGACACTTGAGGTGGAAAGATTCAAATCACAACTTGAACTAAGAGATCAGGGTGAGATGGGAAATGTTGCTAACAGCTCTGTACCACATGAAAGGCCTTTGAGTAGCTATGGAGACATAATTAGAAAGTATTCAGAGACTAATGATGAAATGGATGCATACTTGGATGAGTTTTGTAAAATATGTACTGTCTTAGCTATACCCAAGGATAAGTGGGTATAGCTGAAACAGTACATATTTTACAAAACTTCCCAGATTAAGCTATAGAGGTGCTGCAGTGATTCATTCTACGGGGTAGGATGATTTGCTTAGTTCTGAGAAGCTGAGAGAAGGATTACTCAAAGAGTACAGAGTCACACCAGAAAAATACAGAGTGCTATTCAGGAACCTATGCAAGGGGAAGCACCAAACTTATCAGCAGTTTGGAGTTAGGCTGACAGAGTTGCTAGAGAAATGGCTTGCAGGAGCTCAGGTAGCAAGTGATTTTGATGGGTTAAAGAACCTATATTTGTTAGAGCAACTGTATTCAGTGGTGAGTGACAATGTGAAGATATACATCAAAGATAATGATCCGGATATTTTCGAGACAGCAATTAAGTTAGCTGATCGGTATGTAGAGGCACGGGAGAAACAGACTAGTAATCAAGGATTTCAACGGCCAGTGCAGAATAAGGGTTTCTTAAAAGATGAGAAGAAACAGGGAGTTTGAGAAGGGAATCAGAGCCAACTGAAACAAACGGTGAGTAGCAGCTATGCTGGAGAAGAAGGGCAGAAAGTTGGGTGTTTTCTGTGTAATCGATTTGGCCATAAAAGTTTCCAGTGTAAAAATAAGAAAAATAAGTATACGTCAGGTAGTCAGCATGCGGAAAGTAGGGAGGGTACTCCCAGAGATAAAGCTAGCACAAGTAAACAGCCAGGAACAACAACTAAGGAAAGATCACCTAGAATGCTGTGTGCAACAAACAAGTCTGTTTGGGCCAGTAAGGACTCCATTTTTGGACCATATTTAGGAGAGGCACGAATAAATGGTAAGGTTCTCTCTACTCTTAGAGATACAGGGTCTTGTATCAGCTTGATCAAAGGAGTTCATGTTCCTGAAGGGGCGAGAACAGAAGAAAAGGTCACGGTTTACCCGGTGACAGGCCAGAAGCAGGAATTAGATTTGGCACGTGTAAGCGTAGGAATTGATGGAGGAAAAGGCTTCATGAGTTCGCCATAGTGTCTGACATCCCATGGGACATCATCATAGGGAATGATTGGGATCCACCCAGTGGTAACCCAGGCATGGAAGCAGCAGGGAAGAGAAACGCAGATCAAGCAACGTCTCAGTGTGGGAGAGAGTTGGGCCCTGAGGATGATAGAGAGGATGATCACATACAGGAGGAGATGGCAGGTAATACAGAAGCAGAGCATATGCTGTAGGGAGAATGTGGAGTGATTACTAGGGGAATTCAGAGAGCGTATGAGAAAAAAAACAAGAAGGATAGTGCCAGTCAGGAAAGTGAAAGACTAATTTCAGATCAGCGAAATGACCAAAGGGAATGTGTGCCAGAGATAGAAGATGGTGATGGAACAGACGTAACCGAGATAGAAGAAAAGCTGGCATATCTGTTCACGGGAGAAGAATTTCGAAAGGAGCAACAGAAGGATGAAACACTGAAAGGTGTATGGGAAAAGCTGAAGTTAGATACTCCAGATAAAGACACATCCCACTTTGTGTTGGAGGATGACTTGTTGAAAGGAGTGTTTAAGAACAGAGTCAAGCAGGAAGGTATCACTCAGCTCGTGGTGCCAAAGAAATGTAGGGGCAAGATTTTGAAAATGGCTCATGACTTGCCTATATCAGGGCACGTGGGAGTAAAAAAGACCACCGGGGCCACGGGAGGGGGGCAACGTACGTGACTGCCACGGAAAGGACCTCAGGTTCGATCCCAGACAGGTAAGAACGCTCGATCCACTAAATATTCGCCGTGCGTCGGATGGGCACGTTAAGCCGTCGGACCCCGGGTACTGGCTCCCCGGTAATAAATAAGGGCGTCTTCCTCCCCCTTTCTACTTCACTTCCGTGTCACTTTCCTATTGGGCACTCTAGCCTAAATCTCCTAGCTTCCTATTTCTAAGGGTTGTTTTAAGACCTGGGGTCAGACACTCCCTTCCTAAAATCCTCTACATATGATCATGGTCATGATCAAAAAGACCACCGACAGAATCTTAAAGAACTTCTATTGGCCAGGAATCTACAAAGAGGTAGGGGAGTATGTGAGCTCGTGTTCTGAATGTCAGGTAGTGAGAAAAAGAGGGGATCATGCTCGAGCCCTCTTCAACCCTTACCCATTATCGATGGACCTTTTGCGAGAGTGAGCGTAGATCTGATTGGGCCACTACCTACGACTGAATGTCGGGAGAAGTATATTGTTGTGGTCATAGATCATGCTTGTCGATACCCGGATGCCCGTGCACTGGAGACCATTGAACGGAGGAAGTTGTGACAGCATTGATAGAGATCTTCACCCATGTCGGCTTTCCAGCAGAGATATTGTTGGATCAAGGGAAGCAATTCACTTGCAAATTGACTCAAGAATTATGGGCACACTTGGGAATTAAACCCATTTTCTTAAGTCCATATCACCCCCAGTGTAATGGCCTGACTGAGAAGTTCAATGGAACTCTAAAATCTCTGCTGCAAAGAGTAAGACAAGAAAACCCCAAGGAGTGAGACAAGATGTTGCCATATGTACTGTTTGGATGCCGAGAAGTACCACAGGCTAGCACAGGTCTTTCACCATTCGAACTTATATTTAGCCACAATGCTAGAGGACCTTTGGATTTGTTGAGAGGAATGGTCGAGAGGTCAGAGAGAGAAAAGCTAGATATCCTGGAGTATGTGGACAAGGTGAATAGGACCTTGGAAAGAGCGTTAACTCTAGCACATGAAAATTTGTCACAGGCCTAGTGTAAGCAGAAAGTCTGGTATGACAAACAGGCAAGAGTGAGGGAATTTAATGAAGGAAAGGAAGTATTGATACTCACCCTAAACAAAAGGAGAGCACTGCAGATTGAGTGGGAACCACCCTATAAAGTTCTACGGAGAAAGGCGGAAAACACCTATGTAGTAGATGTTGGTGAGGAGGAACCCTGTCCCAGAACTTACCACATAAACATGCTGAAAAAAATTATTAGAAGAAATGAATTTGTGAGTAATGTGTGTTACTGGCCTGATAAAGGAGAAGTGGAGGCAGGAACGGAGTTTCCAGACCTGCCCAAGCAGGATGATGACCTAGCAACAGCACTACAGTGGAAGATCGGACAAAATTTGACAACGAAGCAGAAAAGAGACTTAGAAACAATACTACGTGGATTCCAGGACATACTAACAGATATACCGAGACGGACCAACATTGTGACCCACGATATAGAGCTGTTAGAGGATACACCGGTAAAATGCAAGCCATACCGGGTGAATAGAGAAAAGAAGAAATTCATCGATCAAGAGATAGAACGGATGCTTGCGATGAGAGTCATCCAGGAAAGTCGGAGTCCCTACGCAGCACCTGTAGTGTTGGTATCAAAAACGGATGGCAGTACGAGGTTCTGTGTGAACTATAAGAAATTCAATGCAGTCACGAAGGGTGATGCATTTCCCAACCCAAATATTGATGAGCTGGTGAATGGGCTGCACACCTGCAATTACTTAACCAATTCGATCTCACCAAGGGGTACCGGCAGGTGGGCCGCACTGATAGGGCTCGAGAGCGTAGTGCGTTCACTACAACAGACCAGCTGTATGAATTCGTCGTTATGCCATTTGGCCTGAAGAATAGTCCCACAACTTTCCTGCGACTCATGGCAACAGTACTCAAGGGAACAAAGGACTTCGCTGGATGTTATGTGGACGATGTAGTGATTTTCAGTAGTACCTAGGCTTTGAGCATTTCAAAGACATCTTAGCAAGGCTGCAGAGGCAGGATTGACCGTAAATCCCCACAAGAGTGAATTTGGCATCGATTACCTGGGATTTAGGGGGAACCAAACGGAATTACACAAAAGGAGGCTCGGGTAGCAGTCATTAAAACCTGGACGCGCCCAAGGACAAAAAAGGATGTGCGAGCTTTCTTAGGAATCACTGGATACTATCGAAAGATCATTTAACATTATGCAGAGATATCTAGTGCACTAGCGGAGACATTGAGGAAAAAGGATCCTGATTGTATCAGATGGATTGAAGAGTGTCAAAAGATTTTTGAGACACTAAAATCAAAAGTTGAGTGAGAGGAGTGTGTTGAAGTGCTTTGACCCTCGAAAGGATACCATTGTGCAGACAGATGCTAGTGGCGTGGGCATTGGAGCTGTGCTTAGCCAAAAGGATGCAACCGGAAGGGAACATCCAGTTTCCCACCTTAGTAGGAAGCTGATTGAGACGGAGAGAAGGTATTCCACAATTGAGAAGGAGACACTTGCTGTAGTATGGGCGGTGGAGAAGTTGAAGCCATACTTGGATTCGAGACCATTTGTGATCGTGAGCGACCTCAATCCCTTGGTATGGCTGGATCATATCAAGGAGAAAATTTCAAAGTTGATGAGATGGTCCTTGTACTTGCAGGAGTATAACTTTACCGTGAAGTACAAGCCTGGGGTGAAGCATGACAACGCAGACGGGTTGTCAAGGATATTGTAAATAAGGAGTGAATGTGGGATAATTGAATATGTTGTATATATAAACATTTAGTAATGTAATTCATAGTAATAAATAGGAGTATTGTAGTGTAATCAGTAACAATATAATATAAAGTGTTGATTTTATAGGACCGGCAGAAGGGTTCATGGAAGTACGGTAGATGTGAGCCAGGAGGCCTAGCATGAGTAAGGGGAGAGGTGGTATCAGAGGTGTCTAGAGGAGTGTGTGGTGAAGTGACAGAGTTCTCGCCAAGGTGCAGTTGGACGTAAACCAGTCGTAGTGTCTTAGGGGGAAAGACTGGGGTAACGTGAAATGCAACCCGTGTCTAAAACGTGAATGGAGAGTGAGTTTCAGAAAAGAGAGGAGTAAGACGCCATGTTGCATAATACTGTGGAGGAGGCAAAAGAGAGAGGGAGAGAGGCGTGTCCAAGAAGCATCTATCTTGCCTGGGTACGGGACGTCCTGAACGACGGGGCAGCTTCGGTAAGTTATGACACTGACGGAGTTTGCATCTTGCAGAAAATACACTTACGGGATTGGCTGATGGAGAGGGAGCTGGGTGACTTCGCATCTCGGACCAGGGGACCAGATATTTTGGCGGGCATTCTCTGGTTTTTCCTCCAAACTGAAGATGTGTAAGATTTTCCCCTGATGGCTGCGATCATCCGGCTATAGGGAATTCTTAGAGTGGCTGAGGTCATTCTTTTTTTGAATCGTCGTACATAGTAGAGGTAACTCTGTGTTGCGGTACAGATACAATTGCTAGATAATTGGTTGGTGGATATAATTCCACGGCACCTGGCACATTCACGCTCTAAATCTATATGAAGAGGAGCGGTACCTCGTCCTATGAACTCGCTGCTGAATTGTGCATCCATTTGACTTTCACGAATTCACTCAGTAGTGATAATGAATGACTCACATGATTCCTGTAGAATTATCGAAGTGAAGTGGATGAGTGGATGTTTATAAATAGTCTACACCGCTTGGAAAATAGGGGAGGATGGTGTAAATAAATGATGTACATAGAACCTGTGAGTCTGCTTTCATGTATCTAACCTAGACAACAAAAAGTAAGCGAAAAGGTTAAGTGTTGTCAGACCAAGAAAGGTTTGGCTGGTGGCAGCAACTACTAGTAAAAGAAATCAGAAAGTCCAGTACTTGCCTTACGGAAACGCTACGCACCAAGGCTATACCGCAATAAATAAATACAACCACACCACAATCCCTTACACTTGCTTTCGTCACCGAGGTCATTCCGATGCAGTGTTCCACAAGCCCAGGTGAGGACGACCAAACTTAGCTATGAGGATTAATTATTTACACTCCTTGCCCGGGCTTTCTCCACAGAAATCACTCCGATGCAATGTCCCACACGCCGAGGTGAGGACGACCAAAGTTGGTTACACTGATTATTTACACTCCTTACACGTGCTTTCGCTACCGAGATCACTCCGATGCAATGGTCCACACGCCCAAGTGAGGACGACCAAACGTAGCTACGCTGATTTTTTACGCTGCTTAGACGTTCTTTCCTACCGAGATCACTCCGATGCAGAGGATCGCACGCCCAGGTGAGGATGACCAAACTTAGCTATGCTGATTAATTATTTACACTCCTTACAGGTGCTTTCGCCACCGAGATCACCCCGATGCAGTGGTCCACCCGCCTAGGTGAAGACTACCAAACTTAGATATGCTGATTAATTATTTACACTCCTTATACGTGCTTTCGCCGCTGAGATCGCTCTGACATAGTGGTCCACACGCCCAGGTGAGGAGGACCAAACATAGCTACACTGTTTATTTACACTCTTTACACGTGCTTTCGCCGCCGAGATAACTCCGATGCAGTGGTTCACACGCCCAAGTGAGGACGACTGAACTTAGCTACGCTGATTATTTGCACTTCTTACACGTGCTTTCGGCGCCGAGATCACTCCGATGTAATGGTCCATACGCCCAGTTTAGGACGACAAAACTTAGCAATGCTGATTAATTATGTACACTCCTTACACGTGCTTTCGCCACCGAGATCGCTCTGATACAGTGGTCCACAAGCCCAGGTGAGGAGGACCAAACATAGCTACATTGATTATTTACACCCCTTAAACATGTTTTCGTCACCGAGGTCACTCCGATGCAGTGGTTCACACGCCCAGGTGAGGACGACCAAAGTTAGCCACGCTGATTATTTGCACTTCTTACGCGTGCTTTCGGCGCCGAGATCACTCCGATGTAATGGTCCATACGCCCAGTTTAGAACGACCAAAGTTATCTACGCCGATTTTTTACACTCCTTACATATGCTGTCGCCACCGAGATCACTCCGATGCAATGGTCCACACGCCCAGGTGAGGACGACCAAACTTAGCTGCGCTGATTATTACACCCTTATACTTTGTTTCGTTACCGAGGTCACTTCGATGCAGTGGTCCACACGCCCAGGTGAGGACGACCAAACTTAGCACCGTTGATTGTTTACACTCCTTACACGTGCTTTCGCCACTGAGATCACTCCGGTGCAGTGGTTCACACGCCCAGGTGAGGACGACCAAACTTAGCTATGCTGATTAATTATTATCACTCCTTACACGTGCTTTCGTCACAGAGATCACTCCGATGCAGTGGCTCACACGCCCAGGTGAGGACGACCAAAGTTAGCTACGCTGATTATTTGCACTTCTTACACGTGCTTTCGGCTCCGAGATCACTCTGATGCAATGGTCCATACGCGCAGTTGAGGACGACCAAACGTAGCTATGCTGATTAAATGTTTTGCAATCCTTGCATGTGCGTTCGCCACCGAGATCACTCCGATGAAGTGGTCCACACGCCCAGGTGAGGTCGACCAAACTTAGATATGCTGATTAATTATTTACACCCTTTACACTTGATTTCGTCACCGAGGTCACTCCGATGCAGTGGTCCACACGCCCAGGTGAGGACGACCGAACGTAGCTACGCTTATTATTTACACTCCTTACACATGCTTTCGCCACCGAAATCTCTTCGATGTATTGATTCACATGCCCAAGTGAGGACGACCAAAGTTAGCTATTCTGATTATTTATATTCCTTACACGTGCTTTCGACACCGAGATCACTCCTGTGCAATGGCTCACACGCCCAGGTGAGGACGATCAAACTTAGCTACGCTGATTATTTACACACTTTACACGTGCTTTCGCCACCGAGTTCACTCCGATGCAGTGGTCCACACGCCCAGGTGAGGGCGACCAAATGAAGCCACGCCCAGCCGCTTCTCCCTTTAAACTCTCTCACCTCACCAATGATGTGATTGGTTCGCAGTTTCAATCATTTGCATAATTTCGTTCAGATTAAGGGTTTAACGACCACGTCGAGCAACTCAGTGGGCTATAAGCAGTCGCCCAACACTAGTTTAGGGCCACTGATTCCAGGGAAGTGTGAGAGCCAGTTCCGTAAGACAAACACAACATCCATGCCTCTCCGGGATTCAAACATGAACCCATTTAAGACGAATGGTCAGGTGCCAGCGCTTGGACCACTGCGCAACCGATACGGCATTTACACCATCGAACTGTAGATATATACCCACCAATTCGCATGATGCTCCGGCAAACACTTCTTGGTGTGGCAAATTCTAAGTCAAACAGCGTGCGTCAGGCAGAAGCTAAATCCTGTGGCATGTTCTAAGTCGTACAGTGTGCGTCAGGCAGAAGTTAAATGCTGTGGCAGAGTCTATGCATGTATATATATATATACACTGAGTGGCCACTTTATTATGACCTCCCCCTCAGTACTTCGTTGGGCTACCTTTTGCCTTTCATACTGCGTCGATTCTTCGTGGCATGGACTCCATGAGATGTTGTTAGGTGGTTTGTGGGATCTGAGACTATGCTTGATGAATAGCACTTTCCAGGAGTGTGAGATTGCATGGTTGTGAATCCAGCTGTCTGTAGCTCTTTCAACTTTATCCCACAAATTCTTAATGGGGTTGAGATCTGGAGATTGTGGGAGCCACCTAAGCAAAGTAAACTAACCGGCATGTTCCTGAAACTAATCCTGTACAATACAAGCACTATGACAGGACGCATTATCTTGTTGAAAGTAGCCATCGCCATTGGGACAAACCATCCACATGACAGGATGCACTTAGTCCGCAACGATGTGTATATATGATGTGCCAGTCAGACGTTGATCAACACAAATTAAAGGGCCCAAAGCATGTCAGGAAAACATTCCCCAAACCATAACGTTGCCTCCACCAGCTTGAAGGGTTGCAGCAATACATTTGGGGTCCATGCTTTCGTGCTGTTTCCGCCAAATTCACACTCGGCCATCGGCATGGTGCAACTGAAAACATGATTCATCGGACCACATAATGTGTTTCCTTTTATTGACTGTCCAATTCTTGTGTCCTGTGCGAACTGGATACGTTTTCTCTTGTAAACTGCAGCAGCAAAGGTGTTAGAACAGGCCTTCGGCTGCCATATCCCATCCGATGCACTGTACGGCGAACAGTGTGTACAGAGATCATTTGAGGGGATCCTTGATTAAGATGGTCTGTAATTTGCTGCAATGTTGCCCTTCTGTGGTCTGGTACCAGTCTGGACACTCTCCTTTCCGCCCGAGCAGTCCCTAGTCGATGACGAGCACACGATGCACGTAGAGATCCAGTTTTTTGTCTGACAGTCCAGTCTTTAAACATTTTAACAACAGCTGCTCTGGAACATTTCCCGAAAGCGGCGGTCTCGGTTATACTCGCTCCATGGCTCCAAGCTCCCACAATTATCCCACGTTGAAAGTCCGTCCAATCGCATTCCCCCCCCCCCATCTCGTCACCCGAAAATCACTTCTACTACTGTCCCAAGCACTAAGCTTTCCCTTTTTATACTAGCCTTGCCCTCTGGCGGCAACAGCGTGCAGCCATAGCTCATTTGCTCAAAACTGTCAGGTGGTCATAATAAAGTGGCCACTCAGTGTATATATATATATACATTGCTGGCCACCCAAAATGCAACACCAAGAAGGAAGCATCCGATTGGCCTGAAATTCGCACCATTCGTCGCCCGCGAGGGGACATGCGAACGATTAGCATTGCAGGGCATATGCAAATCATGTGCGCCCGGCACGCCACCGAGAAACACTATAAGAAGGGTGCACAGAAGGCGGGGTGTAAGAAGTGGAAGAGTGTTGTGCTGTCGGACCTGTGCGTGAGAAGATTCCTAATGCCTCGTCGCAGAATACGGCAGTCATTCCAGCACGTTTCGGAGTTCGACAGAGGACGAATAGTGTCTTATCGCGACAGCGGTTTATCGTACCGTGACATCGGCGCCCGTGTGGGACGACATCCAGCCGCAGTGAGGCGAGTATGGATTCGGTGGGTGCAGGAGGGACGGACGGACCGACGTGAACGATTGCCGCAGCCGCGGCTCACCACCGAAAAAGAGAACCGGCATGTTGTGCGGCGGGCATTGACGGCTCGCACCGCCACATCACGAACGTTAGCGCAGGAATTAGGGTGTGTTGCGCAACAGCCTGTGTCAGCACGTACCGTTCGACGTCGTCTGCAGGAGCGGGGACTTGTCTCACGGCGCCCATTGCTCCGATTACCATTGACGTTACACCACCGGCGAGTGCGGCGGCAGTGGTCCGTTGGACGCCGCACCTGGACTACGGAATGGCACGACATTGTCTTCTCCGACGAATCACACTTCTGCCTGCAAAATCACGATGATCGGATCCGCGTGTATCGGCACCGCGGCAAGAGATTGTATGACGCTTGCATTATGCATCACACTAACGGTCCGTCGCCTGGCGTTATGGTTTGGGGCGCAATTGGATATGACACCCACACCTCTCTGGCACGCATCGTAGGTACACTCAACAGCCACCGCTACATCTCCGACGTTTTGGAGCCTGTATTCCTCCCTTACCTGCAGGACCTGCCAGCGGCCACGTTTCAACAGACAATGCGCGCCCGTATTGTCTTGAACTATTGATGTCTGCGTGTTCCGCAAGACGCACGGGCCTGTAAGCTCAATCGTTTCATCTTTGCATCTGTTGTTATGTGTCCAGTAAATCTGGCTTTGCTATCTCGTGTCCTTCTTGGTGTTGCATTTTAAAATATATATATATATATATATTTGGATTGCAATGTTACTGTTGTCAAAATTTCAGTAGTTCTCAGTATAATTTTGCTTTTTCAGGCGCAATTTGTACCTTCCAATGGAGCACGCCCTGTTGTTTTGTTTTCATATCACTTGTCGCCGTCTTGTAGTTTTGTCGGGCTAGGTAAGCAAGAGCTCCATTTTCATTCTGGTACATGCGCACGAACCATGTGCTTCTGTTCGTCTTCTGTGGAGACCACAGCAGAAAGCCTCTGCTTAGCTTGCCATGGCTAGCGAGAAGTTGGAGCATGCGCATCGATCATGTACGTCTGTTAATCAGAAATTCTGCTGCAAACCTTGGCTCTTTACTTTGCCGTTTAGGCGACTTATTTTGCTTCGTAACTATTTTTTCAGTATGAAAGGAGGGGGCGTATAAATTATCATTTCATTAGTATTCAAGAAATTTCGTTTGTATTCAATAAATTATTATAATTTCACTGTATTCAAGAACGCTATTTGATGTGTGTGAATAAATACATATTTTCACAATAGATTGCATAATCTTTGTTTTGCGTTGAGAAAACATATTCTGCTCGACACTGAAATTGCCCCACCCAGAATAAGTCAACGTACCGGCTGACAGATTGATAGATGTGTGCAAACAGGTGGTATATGTCAAGTTTTCGAGTATGCAACCAATCGCGTGAGATGTGCGTGAGGTAGAAGGGAAAACACGGACAGACGAAGCAAAAAACAACGGAGTTTTGACAGCATATCCAAGGATCGAAGATGCCTTTCAGACCTCGTCGCCATCCTGGTCACCAGCTAAACACATTTGTGAGAGCCAGAAGTGTAAGCCTCCGTGACTGTAATTGGTCACTTCGCCGAATCTCGGCCTATATGCATCGGGATGCTAGAACAGTTGGGCGCTGTTGGCAACAGCAGTTGCAAGAAGGCAACGCCAATCGCCGTAGCGGACCTGGTACAGTCAGGCGGATGTTATTACGCATCTATTTTCACGTTCTTCGACAGGTAAGTGCAGGAGCCACAAGTTACCGGACAGAGCATTAGCGACGACTATAAACATCTTCGTGACGACTCGGACAGGGAGCCAAAGATTGGCGGAGGTAGGTCTGCTGTCCCCGCAGCCATTGCTTTGACTGCCATTGACCGTAAGGCATTGCCGAAGTCGGCTGGAGTGGTGTCGTAGTACAACTACGTGGTGACAGGAATAGCACCACGCCGTGTTCAACGGTGAGGCCCGATTCAGCCTCGGTGCCGACGATGGTCGTGTCCGTTTTTGGCACCCTCATGCCCACAGGGAGGATCAACTGTTGTCTCGAGCAGCACATTGCTCCCCAGCCGGGTATGAGTTGTTATTAGTTATGATAGTCGGTTGCCTGTGATACCCAGAACGGGCACGGTGACAGCCGGAAGGAACGTGGAGGACATTTCACAGCCCGTGTTGCTGCCATTTCTATGGTGATATTCGGTGGCCGCTTCCCAGAAAGATAAAGCTCGTCTACACACAATTAACATCTCCTGAGCGTACCTACAAAGGGTTTATATGCTTCCATGGCCAACCAGATCTTCGAACTTATCTCTCATAGGGCATAAAACAAAAATACCAACGTTTACCACAATCAAAGGTTTATTATACATCGACTATAGATTCGCAGAGCGTTTGACTCGGCATCATCAGGACGAGTCAAACACTGATGCTGTTTCGTCCTGATGATGGCGAGTCAAACGCTCTGCGAAACTATAGTCGATGTATAATAAACCTTTGATTGTGGTAAACGTTGGTATTTTTATTTTATCTCAACACCACAAGTTTTGTAGTCATAAATTATATATAATCTCACCAGGAATGTCTGAGACCTCATTGGACAAAGCTTACAAGCCTCTCTTCGGCCTCCTCGGAATTGAGCTGAAATATGGAATTATGGGACCAAGTAAACGCTGCGTAGTCCCAGATACCCCATGACACAAATTGGAGGGCGCACAACATGTTCTTCACACCTGTCATTGACTACTGTCACGTGATCCTCTCTTGTAGCCTGTCAAACTGATGTACTGCCTTTGAAATTAAATAATATTTTATCCGCCTCATATTCTACGTCTCTGGTGATTTTCAGCCAATTTGGCTCACTCTTTCGGGTGGCACAAATTCGGTGTCGAACAGTGTTCTTCGATTACGCTGTTTAGCGCTGTGGTAATACGTTTTTTATTAAAGCAAACGAAAGCAGAGTCTCTGTCGTTCATACCGACCCTTTTTACAATTCACATAATATTTGTGAACCTTAATGAATGCTTCTCAAAAATGTCATACGTATTGTAATGTTTCACTCAGAATGTTTTAAATATATGTAAATCCATTTCGATTTTAATTCCAGAATAATGACCAAATTAATTTCTGTCATGGAACAATTGTTAGGAATATCACCCTTACACCTACATAATATAATCCCAAAAGATCTAGAAAAAAAACCATTACACTTGCTGTATTCTTGGATTTAACCAAAGCGTTTGATACTCTCAATCATCGATTTCTTTCAACTAAATTACATAATGTGGGTGTGAGGGGTATTTCACATACTTTATTCAGTAATTATTTAGCTGACAGATTTCAATATACAATCGTTGACCAATTACAATCACCGCTGTTACCGGTTACTTCAGGGGTTCCTCAGGACTCAGTTTTGGGTCCCTTATTATTGAATTTATATATCAATGATATTTTTAATATAACATCTAACAACGATATAATTCTTTGTGCGGATGATACAACAATATTATTCACTGGAAAAATCTCAATGAAATGGTTATTCAAGCAAATTTTCAATTACAAATTTACTCAGAATTGTTAACATACAATGGACGTATAATTAATGTTAGTAAAATCGAACTTCTTATCTTTACTAGACAGAAAATATAACAAACATAAGTTATTTTAAATTCTGACCTAAGATGGAATAACCATATAGATTTAATTGCAAATCGAATCTCTAAAAATATTGGGATTGTAACCAAAATTATATCAAGTCTAATCACTAAGGCACTTAAATTTTATACTAAACCTCATAAAATCACATATTAATTATTGCATTTCCTCATGGGGATAAACCACTGAAACCAATATTAATAAACTACAAATATTGCAGAATAAATACATAAGGTTATTAGACAAAAACAAATTCTGCTTCTGCTACCAACTTCCCACTTTTCTCTTCTCACCATATTCATGCCAACCCCAGAAATTATGGAATTTTATGTGTTAAACAATTATTTGATTTCAAAATAGGTAAACTAATGTTCCAAAGAATGAAACAAAATTTATACACATATATCATTGAATTGAATTTTCATACTTTTCACTATGAAACGAGACATACTGTAGATCAATATTAGGACTCATATATCCAAAAACTCCCATGATGATACGGAGTTTAAATTATGTTTGTCCTGAATTTTGGAATGCACACTGCCTGTAGAGTTGACTATAATAAATAACCTAACCTTATTCAAAAAATAAACTAAAAAATACTTGTTAAGTTAAATTAAAAAAAAACTTAATAATAAAGAACAAATTATTTATAATATAACTAACACTTAACATTACTGCTGTGTTTGATGAACCTGTGCTGGTTTGTCTATATATTTGGAAAATCAGGGCTTTTGTCAGTATTCTCTGAGGTCTTTTCCCTGATTCTCCCTTGCTGTTCTCTACAATACAAACATATTGATGTATATTCATAAATCCTGCATGTAACAGAAAGAATAAAATTTATTATTATTATTATTATTATCTATATATTAATTCTATAAGGTTTTTTACTGTGAGTCCTATTTTGAGAGAACGGCTGAACTTAAAGATATGACTATACTAGTGATCCGAAATTTCTTGGCGTAGAATAGAAATAAAAGTTTCCAAGCTTTCGCACATCAACTAGATGGCTTTCTCAAGGAAGGTAGACAGCTAACTGCAAGTTGGATAATAGAACGGTTCAACAATTTGAACGTGGGGACATGACAATAACGAATAGATGCAAACGAAATCAGGTATTCAAAGATACGAGGCGTTATGCTCGTTTAGCACGCGGAATCCTGGAAGGAAAATCAAGAGGCAGTCACTATTTGAAGAACTGGTTCCAAACTCGTGGCAACTCCAGTGAGACGCTATCATTGCACGACTCGCTGTTGGTTATGATCTCCAAAGTTTCGCGAATGGCAGTAGATTTTGGGGTGGAGTAGGAAGCTAATTTCATTACCGCATCCCACATAAAAGCAGCGGACTTGAACTTGACTTCTCTGGATAGGGCCGTGGTTACTTTGCCGTTCTTTATGTCCTTTTATGTTCTTTAACTCTAATTCTAAATGAACGTTTAGTCATTCCAATGTAGTATCTCGCCGATCCGTCCGGATATAGTAGAGGAATGGCATAAACACCTGCTTCATTGGAAAGTGGGGATTTCTCAGTGTTTCCTTTAAGCATGGCATATAAAAATGTCGGAGATCTGACGCCAACACCGAGGTTCATCTTCTTGAGCGCGTTCTTGAGCTGATATTTCCTTGGTTTTCCTTCCAGGATTCCGCGTGCCAAAACGAGCATAACGCCTCGTGTCTTTGAATACCTGATTTCGTTCGCATCTATTCGTTATTGTCATGTCACCACGTTCAAATTGTTGAACCGTTCTATTAACCAGCTTGCAGTTAGCTGTATGCTTTCTTTGAGAAAGCCATCTGGTTGATGTGCGAAAGCTTAGAAACTTTTATTTCCATTCTACGCCAAGAAATTTCGGATCACTAGTATAGTTATACTATTTAAGTACAATTGGTGTATTGTTCCTTGTTATTAATTAATAAAGATATGGTTGGTATCAAAATAAAGGTCTTACCATGTAGATGTGCCAGTCGAAGAGAGAAATGAGATTGGGGCAACGGTTCGGGCGTTGTGGAGTATCAAATTTCCCATGTAAAGTCTATGGGAGAAGCGTGCGGTTGACTCACACGCTGTTGAAGGCGGTCGAAGAGAGAAATGAGATTGGGGCAACGGTTCGGGCGTTGTGGAGTGGCAAATTTCCCATGTAAAGTCTATGGGAGAAGCGTGCGGTTGACTCACACGCTGTTGAAGGCGGTCGAAGAGAGAAATGAGATTGGGGCAACGGTTCGGGCGTTGTGGAGTGGCAAATTTCCCATGTAAAGTCTATGGGATAAGTGTGCGGTTGACTCACACGCTGTTGAAGGCGGAAGCATGGAAAGACTGAAATAGTCCACAGTCCAAAGTCTTCTCTTTTCTGAGCGAACCGTTGCGCAAAGCAACGCTAGCAGGCATTCGTATCCAAGTTCTTCTCATCGGAACAAGGAACACTCCTCTCGAAGACCTGATTGCGTTATGCCGTTGGACTGTGTGATGTATGTATACCATTTAATATTCATTCGATCCAGCTTATTCACGTAGGTAAGAGGTTACCCATTATGCAAAGATGTAAATAAAGATTCCGTTGACCATTGTTAGTAAAAATATTACGGGCGACTGCTTATAACCCATTGAGTTGCTCACAATAGTCGTTGAACCTTCAGTCAAAAAAAAAAAAAAAACGAAAAACAATCACGAACCTGGACTATTGTCTTTACTGAAGTGGTTGAATGAATTTGTCAATCAAATCAAGTTTACATTTGTTGTTTCATATGAGTTTATTCTTTTCAAAAAAAAAAAACTAACCATCGATTCCGACGGGTGAAGAGTATTCGCAACGCGAATCTCATTCCAACAACATTTACAAACACATTTGTGACAGAAGATGAGAGTGAAAGACTGCGCTATCCAGTTGAATGTCTGCACACGATCGAGGTGAATGGACCTCCGCCTCACATTTTACGACTGAAAAAGGGTGCAGTCGTGATTCCCACCACAAACCTGGCCGTGGTGCAGTGGTCTAAGCACTGACTTATGATGAATCGTCGTGAAGGGTCCGGGTTCGAATCCCGGCGGGGCATGGACGTTGTGTTTGTCTTACGACACTGGCTCTCTCCCTTCCCTGGAACCAGTGAACCTAAATTAGGAACGGGCGACTGCTTATACCCCATTGAGGTGCTCACGGTGGTCGTTAAACCTTCAGTCAAAAAAAAATCACGAACCTGGACTATTATCTTTACTGAAGTGGTTGAATGAATTTGTCAAAAAAATAAAGTTTACATTTGTCGTTTTATATGAGGTTATTCTTTTCAAAAAAAAAAAAAAAAATCACCGTCGATTCCGACGGGTTTCGTCTAGTTATTATTATTTCGGCGTTATAGTTTCAAAAAATGAATAGCTTTAAAAATTTGAAAAAAAAAAAAAAAAAAAGAAAAGAAAAGAAAGAAATTGGAACTGTCACAAACGTGTTAGTTTTAACATAAGAATTTCTCTGAAGGTAGGATTTGAAAGGTATTCCAACTGCATACCGCGCGACAAAGACTACCGCTAACCACTGTGCAAGTGATATTCCGTATGAAAGCGTTAATGAATGTTTTCGAGGGTTTCCAGAACATTATCATTGCTACCCGGCGCGATGAGCACCAAGCTGTTGAATTATCTTTACTCTTTCAAAAGTTATAGCCAAATGACCAGAAAAAGAAAACAACTGCCTTATGTAACAGGAAGTGGATTTTCGTAACTCAAACTGACCAGTGAGACTCGTTGTTCTGAAAGACAATCACGTGTTATTAAGACACAGCATGGAACCAGTAAGATGTGAGTCATCTCTTATTTCCAGGTATCAGAACTAATAATAGAACTTCTATTCAGTTGTGTGAATGTCATCAAGTTGGCCGCTGGTTTGTTCATGGATTTTTCTATTTCTTGATGACTTAGTAAGCTGTGTAATTTAATAAGATGGCAAGCAGAGTGAAAAGAGTTAACTGGTCACTTAGAAAGCGATGTAAAATACTAACTTTGCATGAAAAAGGCTACACGTATGAGGAAATCATAAGAAAAGTATTTGGAAATTTAACCAAAGGAGGAATTTCTAAGATGTGCAAGAGGTATCAGCAGACTCTGGCAATTCGAAACCAAACTGGTAAAGGAAAGAAAAGGTGCACAACGGCATGTAGTTAGAGAAGAATTAAAATACAAGCGACAGAAGAAAATCATCTGAATCAATCAAAAATGAATTGTCTCAGTGTGGTTTGAAGATGAGTGCTAGGACTGTTAGACGCACACTCAAAAACAATTCTAGAATTCCAAGGAAAAAGCCATTCCTATCTCCCAAAACAAAGAAGGAAGAGAATAGAATGGGATAAAAAAAAAACCAACCATGTTAATTGATCTGAGGAACAATGGGACAGAGTCATCAGGAGTGATAAGACCAGAATATACATATTTCTCAGTGAAGGAAAAAGTATGTAAGAAGAAGAAATGTAGATTTTCTGCCTGAATGCATTACAGCTACCATGGAGCATCCTGTTAGTATTATGATCTGGCGTTGTATGACAGCAAATGTGTGAGCCGAATTTATGTGATTAATGGCACTTTAAATGGCAAAATAAGTCATTGATATACTTGTGCCAAAACTGAATTCTTCGGTACGTGATATTTTCCAGGATAATGAAGCCCATATATTTCAACAGGATTCAGTTCCTTGTCATGTTGCTGCTCTGTGCAACAAGTAGTTTCACAAAAATCATATTACACTGCTAGAATGGCTAGGTAATAGCCCTGACCAGAATCCAATAGAAAATCTTTGGAGCCGATTAAAGAAACTTGTTGGTCAGAAACAGCCAAGGATTAAAGCACAATTGATAGAAGCAATCATACGATTTTAGTTTGACATTATAAGACCTGTGTGACGTGCCTGTCCCGCAGGACGCACACGACATAAAGGCAGATAGCAGCAACAACGAACGTCTGCGTAGCTGAGTTGGTAGAGCGACTTGTTCCGGAATAAGTGGACTCGAGTTCGATTCCCGGCGTGGAAATTTACTTCGTTATACCTGATAAACTAAAACGCTTGGCTTATTCCATGGGATGCCGTTGTAAGGCTGTAATTGCGGCAAAAGGGGAGAAGCTATGAAATACGTTTTATCATGGTTTTCTCCGTATAACCTTTTTTAAAATGCAGTTATTTCAATAAAGTGTGCTGTATTACATTCTGCATTAAATTATTTTTGTAATGATAAATAATTTTACGGTCACTCTAATGATACATTCTAAAAAAGACTGATATCATGGGACATAAAACCTTAATAACAAATTTTCCAGGAGGTTTCCACAATTTTGGCCAGTAGCGTATATGCAACATATGAACCACGGAAACCTTATGTGGAATAATTAATACCGACATCTGACGTGGTCTAGGAACATCAAACAGAGGTCATCGCTCTTTCCACGTTTATAAGTGAGTCACGGAAAAATTCTCATTGGCCGCCACCGGGAAACGAACCCAGGGTCTTCCAGTTACGCGCCGGATATGCTTCCACTGCACCACAGCGGCCTCGAATTTCTCCAGACTCACACACACTAACTGCCAAGCCTATTTTGGTAGGTTGTTTCTTGGAGCCTGGGATTCACCAAAAATGATAAGTAGCAACTGAACAAAGAATTAGAAGGCGAATGAATAATTAATACAGACATTCGACGTGGACTAGGAACATCAAACAGAGGTCATCGCTCTTTTCACGTTCATGTGGAATCAATTGCATTTCAATTTGTTAATCACGTAGCACGTGTAGGAACGACAGGAATCAAATGTATACCCTCCTTTCGTGTTCTGATTGATGTGATGCACACACACTCTGGTATTAGTTTCTGTATTAGAAAGCCATTTGGCTGTATTGCTGATATTAGAAGCTGAGATTAGTGACTGTCCCTCACATTTTGATCATATTTTTGCTTAGAGACCGGGTGGTGGGTACAACCAAAAATAATCCCTGTAGGCTAACTACAGCGGCGCATGGTATTGCCAGTAGGTTTTAATAGCATCCTGTTTAGAAAATGCATGTGTGTGTGTGTTCCGCCAAACGTCAGACTCAAATGCACACTCAGCAACCAGGTCATTACAACAGCCACTGTCTCCACGAGTGGAAACGTCCCACAACATATAGAAGCGAAGTCGCCGACCGGCGAGGAATATAGAAATATAGATAGACGGCACTGGCAGGTCATGTCAGCTTGTTTTTTTTATTTTTTTTATTGGAGGTTTAACGACCACCGTGAGCAACTCAATGGGCAATAAGCAGTCGCCCGTCCCTAATTTAGGGTCACTGGCTCCAGGGAAGGGAGAGAGCCAGTGCCGTAAGACAAACACAACATCCATGCCTCAGCGGGATTCGAACCCAGACCCCGTTCGGACGAATGATCAGAGACCATCGCTTAGACCACTGCGCCACCGGGGCGGCCATGTCAGCTTGCCATGAGAAGTCCGTGCAATGGGAAAACGGACGATCTTATCTGAGTTTAACTGGGAATGATAACACTAGACCGCATTTTTAAACTTTAGTTTCATAACATGAGTGAAATAAGGTATTTTTAATTAATTTCGGGGCGCTGAATTCAAATATGACTGTAAAAACTCTCCTTCATGTAAATTTTTTGTGTATGAACATTTGCTATATTTCTAGATACATATAAAAGAAGCAAGTGGAGAAATCGAAACAGTACTCGCCCAATTTTTCACTCGATGCCTTAATGAAGGAAAGATTCCTGAGGATTGGAACACCGCTACAATGATCCTGCTACATAAGAAAGGTGACATTGAGGATCTCGGAAACTACAGACCTATCAGCCTCCTATCAGTAGTTTATAAAATCTTCACTAAAGTTCTTTCACACCGCTTGAAGGTAGCACTAGACATGGCTCAACCGAGAGAACAAGCTGGATTCAGGAGTAGCTACAGCACAATAGATCATATCCACGTGCTGAGAGAACTAATTGAAAGAGCGAGGGAATATGAACTTCCATTGTGCATGGCTTTTATCGATTATGAAAAAGCCTTTGATTCGGTGAAACCATCAGCAGTTACAATGGCTCTGAAAACCTGCGGTATTGAAGATGCATACATTAATATTATTAATAACATCTATGAAAATGCAAGTGCAAAGATTAGGCTGTTTGAAAATACAACACACGTAAAAATTGGAAAGGGAGTGAGACAAGGTGACACCATATCTCCGAAGCTCTTTAATGCCACATTGGAGGGTGTTTTTCAGTCGCTGAGCTGGGAAAACAAGGGGATAAAGATTAATGGAGATTATCTAACCCACCTTCGTTTTGCTGATGACGTAGTCATTTTTGCAACTACCCCATCAGAGCTGCAGAGTATGATCCAGGAACTTGCTGACAAGAGTAAAGAAGTGGGATTAAAAATGAACTTTCAGAAGACAAAAGTGATGTTCAATGCTTTTACAAGAAATGAAGATTTATCGATTGATGGAGAAAAGCTGGAGATAACAGACACGTACGTTTATCTTGGACAGCAGATATCAAGTGAGGGTCACATTGATGAAGAAATTAATCGGCGTACAAAACTTGCCTGGAGAGCTTTTGGAAGAAACAGCATAATTTTCAAGAGCAATATGCCATTATGTCTTAAAAGAAAAGTGTTTGATCAATGCATCCTTCCAGTGCTTACGTATGGTGCAGAGACGTGGACCTTAACTAAAAGAGACATACAAAGGCTGCAGACAACTCAAAGAAGCATGGAGAGGTGCATGCTTGGTGTAACCAGGAGAGATAAGAAGAGGAACTCGTGGATCCGAAAAATGACAAGAGTGGAAGACATCATGATCAGAGTTAAATCCCTGAAATGGCAATGGGCTGGACATACTGCCAGAAGGACAGATCATCGATGGACAGCCGAAATTTTAGACTGGATTCCAAGGGACAGGAAAAGACCCAGAAGAAGACCACATAGTAGATGGGTGGATGAAATTCGAAAGTATGCAGGGGTGACATGGAGGAGACTGGCACAAGACAGACCGTTGTGGAGGAAACTTGGGGAGACCTTCGTCCAGCAGTGGATTGATAATGGTTGACAATGATGATGATGATGATATACAATGCAGGATGCACACATTACAGCTTCGCATTGTAATGTATTACACCATTTATGTGTCTTGTTAGCTAAAGAATTAGTGTTACAAAGTACGCTGAATTAGACACAGCTGGCGTTATGCAAATGTGGCGCTGTGGGCGGCCCTGTAAACGGAAACGACATGACGTATGCAGCGATCCGACAATATAAAGAGTGATGCGACGGGAATCAGTAAGAGTCGGATGCAGTATGGACAAGACGAAGTGCTTTTGATCGTGGGCAAATTGTCGGGGCCCGACGAATGGGTCACTCCATCTCGGAAGTCGTGCAGGCACTGTGATTTTCACGAGCCACTGTGTCACTGGTGTACCGTGAGTACATCGAATCTGGTAAAACCTTCCCTGCAAGGGCCAACTGCCGTGGACAACAGCGTGTGGATGAGCGGAGTCATCGTTGGCTAGCTCGCATTGTAACAGCGGATAGACGGGCCACAATGCAAGAAATCACTCGGCAATTTAACGCTGGTGCACAAAAACGTGTAAGCAGCCACACCATCCAGAACCATCTCCTCGCTATGGGATACAGAAGCCATCGTCCCACGAGGGTACCGCTGCTGACCGCACATCACAGGGTGCAAAGATTGGCATGGGCTCGAGAACATCGCCACTGGACCCTTGACATGTGGAAAAATGGTGCCTGGACTGATGAGTCGAGATTCACGTTGGTACATGCGGATGGCAGGATACAAGTACGGCGCAAACCACATGAAGCGATGGATCCTTCTTGCCAGCAGGGTACTCTTTAAGCTGGTGGGGGTGGCATTCTCGTCTGGGGACTGTTTACGTGGGCTGAAATGGGACTCCTGGTACGTGTGACATCGTCCCTCACAGGTCAACGTTGCCGGGATATCCTGGACGACCATTTGCTCCCGTTTGTGCGTCTTCAACATCCCACTGGGGACCTCATCTTGCAACAAGACAATGCACCGTGCCATCGATCCCGAATTGTATCCGAATGGTTGGATGAACACTCCACCGACGTGACCTCGCTTCCGTGGCCAGCTAGGTCACCTGACCTCAATCCCATCGAGCACATCTGGGATGCCATTGAGAGAGATGTTCGAGGCTCTGACCCTCCATCAAATCTTCATGAACAGTGGGAGCTTGTTCAGGGGTCGTGGATCCGTATGGCTTCCCAACGCTTCCGGTGTTTTGTCGAGTCCATGCCGAGACGAATCGCCGTCGTTATCAGGGCGAAAGGTGGTGCTACACGTTTCTAGACAGGTATCTCTAATTAAATTGCTCTTCATTGTATAAATACCATATTCCTATATCACTGCATATGAAACAGGAAAAGAAAAAGAAATGGAGTAAACAATATTAACACAAATGCAAATGTATATACAAATACTCGTATACCCGTACAAGTAGTTAATTTTTTTGTCTTGTGTGTCGTGTTGTCTTCCTCCTGAAAAAACCAGCAGTAATTACTCATCATTGACGGATCCCACTTGTCTTGATATCTCTCCTCCATCGTTCGGATACCTAGCTGACACCTTTCTCCATGTTCATCTCTGACTGCTTCTAGATTGTCAGGAAAGAAGTCGATATGTGAATGGAGGAACTTTATTTTTAAGAACATCCGGCGCCCGAGGTTTCTATATTAGAGTATGCAAACGTTTCCGCCACCCCCGCTGGCGGCGCTGTTGGGGTCTAACCAGCCGGCAACCGTGGTGTGAGTTCGTACATGAAGCCAAGCATGGCAGTCGATAATGTTCATTTGCGGCGCTGTTTGTCATTCATGTTTAATTTAGGGAAAAGTGCGAGTGAAGCATACGATTCAATATGTCAGGCGTATGGAAAAACGGTTATGGGTGAGCGGACATGTCGAGAATGGTTTGCGAGGTTTAAAAAAGGTGATCTAAGCTCGGAACACAAGCCATGTGCAGGTAGACCGCAGGAACTCGCAGACGAGGAGCTGTAATCGCTGTTGCAAGAGGATGCCACACAATCGACCACGCAGCTGGCGAAACGTTTGTAAGTGGCTCAATCGACGGTGGTACGGCGTCTATAGGCCTTGGGGAAGATCCAGAAGATTGTTAAGTGGGTTCCGCATAATTTAACGGAGCGTAATATTGGTCAACGATTATGCATCTGCATGTCGTTGCTGAAGAGGTTTCAAGGGAAGAATTTCTTGTGGAAGATTGTCACCGGGGATGAAAAATGCGTCTATTGCGACAAGACCGTACGCAAGTGATCCTGGGTCGACCCAGGCCAGCCATCAACATCAACTGCAAAACATGATATCCAAGGTAAAAAGGTGCTGTTGTGTGTGTGGTGGGATATTCATGGAGTGCTGTACTTCGAACTGTTGAAACCGGGCAAAACAATCACCTCAATCGAGCAAAAAACGCCCATGGACAGGTAAAGGAAGCCGCCCAGTGATCCTCTTACACGATAATACCAGACCATGTGTCTGTGCCACCACGAAATCAACCCTTGAACAGTTACTTTGGGAGGTTTTACTGCACCGGGATTACTCCCCGGACATTGCACCCTCAGACTTTCATCTGTTTCGCTCTATGCAACGTGCCCTAGCCAAACAACACGTCACCACAGCTCCAGAGGTGGAAAATTTCGTCACTACGTTCTGCAGCCCAAACCCGAGATCTTCTATCACAGGGGAATTCATTTGTTGCCTGAAAAATGGCAAAAGGTCATTGATGCTTACTGCGAATATTTCGTTGAATAAATGCGCACTGGTTTCCTGTTCCTGCTTCCTTTCTTCTTAAAACGGCGGGAACTTTTGCATATCCCTAGTAGTTCTTGAGAGAGTTGTGAATCAGCTGTTTGTAGTTGCCCTCTTTTACCCAGAAATCCGTTGACCACAGATGTGAAAGATTGCCATGCGGCGAGCTCCGTAGTGCTTATCGTTTCGGTAAAAACAGAATCGCGCAGTGGTTTCCGTTTCTGAGGACAAACGAAGACGCCTTCTTTGACTTTTGCATTACTTAATTGCGGAAATGTTTGCTTTAAGTGCAAGAAACCTGTGCCAGATTTGTACATAGCCTTTACAAAGTTTTTCATCAGCCCCAGTTTGTTATAAAGTGGTGGAAGCAGCACATCGGAGGGATCAATTAGGATTTTGTTGCGAACGTTACTCTCTCCAGGAATGAAAACATCCTTGTTTCGGCCAGTCTATCAGTTCGTAGTGTCCTGCTGTGGCCCTACTGTCCCACATGCAAAGAAAACAACAAAATTTGGTGAAGCTACTTTGAAGTTCGAGCAAGAGTGATATCACTTTGGGATCACCGCATATTAACCACCTAAACTGGTCGTATTGTATTGCAGTGAGAATTTTGCCCATGCTTTCATACGTCTCCTTCATTCCTACAGCATGCGTTAGTGGAATGGAAGACTTTTGGTTTCCGTTGGACAAAAGGACAGCTCTTAAACTAACCTTGGATGAGTCGATAAATAGACGCCATTCCGTAGGATTGTGAGATATCCCTAACTCTGTCATTAGCCCCGGAATATCTGAACAAAAACACATATCATCCAGCATTTCATAGAAATAAAATAGACTCAAATTTCTATTTCTGAACACCGACACACGTGTACTGTTCGCTGGCAGGTTCCACTCTTGCAGTGGGGAATCTAAAAGTTCAGCTTGTTGTTCGGAAAGATGTAAGTCTCGAACGAGATCATTCAGTTTATTTTGCTCAATCAAGTGGGGCTCGTCTAAGGGTTCAGGAGTGTATGTAGGATTCGGATCTTCATGTGCGTACATATACACTGCCGGACAATTGCTAAGGACGGATGACAATAGCAACGATAGCAACCATAAAATGGAAGGCAGGAAAATGTGGAAATTAGCATAAGTGCGGGATACAGTAAGACGTGTTGTGCGTATGCAAATTTTGGATTGCCGAACTTGTTCGTGACGTCATAGCGCTGATAAGAGATATAAAGGATTTGACGCGTATTGACCGTTGTTGTTCAAACGCAAAGTTGAAAGGGAAAGAATCAATTGACGAACTTGCAATTTTTAGTATGTCTTCCCGACATCACCTAGATGATTTTACGCGTGGCCGTATTATTGGCAAGATTGAATAAGGGCGAAAAATAACAGATGTTGCCAGGGAGTTCGACGTCAGCCATAGTGTTGTTTCAAGGCTTTGGAAATCATTTCAAACAAATGGAGAGTGTAGCAAACGTCACGGGGGAGGTCATGTTCGCAGTACGACACCTGCAGAAGATCGGTACATAGTGATATCAACAAAAAGACACCGGCGCAGCACAGCTAGTGAGGTAGCAAATCAGTTTATGGCTGCTACTGGCAAGCGGATCTCCCGAAAAACTGTCGCCAGACGTTTGCATGAAGGAGGACTATACGCCCGCCGTCCTGTTGTGTGCATCCCATTATCCAGACGTCACCGTACCGCCCGTTTGCAATGGTGCCATCAACATCGTAAATGGACTGATAACGACTGGTCTGCTGTCCTCTTCTCAGATGAGAGTAGATACAGTCTATCGTCTGATTGTCGACGACAACTGATCTGGCGTGATAGTGGTACTGCATATTGTCCAGCAAACATACAGGAAAGGGACCGATATCCGACATGTAGTGTCATGGTATGGGCTGGCATCATGATCAATGGCCGTACGTCCCTCTATGTGCTTCCAATTGGAACTATGACTGGCCAACGATACATTAATGATGTTCTGCTACCTCGTGTTCGCATGTTCCGTGGTGCTGTCGGTGATAGATTCATTTTCATGGACGACAACGCAACATGTCATCGAACAGTCGCTGTCAAGGAGTGTCTTGAGAGCGAGGATATTCAACGCCTCGTATGGCCAGCACGTTCTCCAGATCTGAATCCCATTGAAAATGTGTGGGATGCTTTGGGGAGGAGTCTTGCTGGTCGCCAATGCCCTCCAATAAACAAGGACACCCTCATCCGTGCACTGACAGAGGAATGGGATAAATTATCCCAACAGCTGCTTGATAATGTTGTGCAAAGCATGACACGACGTGTGGAAATTTGCATCGCCCTCCATGGTGGCCATATCCCTTATTGACATCTTACGCCGGAACGCCTGCGGACGGTAATTGCATTTTTTCACGTTTACGTATTCTGCACAAAATGGCCTGTTTGTCCCTTGAACACGTTCCAAAGCCTTCTGGATTTCAGAGCACAATAAATTGTCTTTCTTGTAATGTCCTGGCATTCTGACATTATTTTATTTCACTTGGCATCCAACCACACTTACTTTTTTATGCGTTATATAGCCGTTTATGATCCGTCCTTAGCAATTGTCCAGCAGTGTATATCTTCACTGGATGAATTTGAATCTATCTCTTCACAGTTCAATGGAGGTTTTGGTATAGGAAGACCTTCTCCATGCGGAACAGGCCTTAAGGCTCATGGCAAATTTGGATACTGAATTTTACTTTTATTCTTCTTTGAAAAGCCACTCATTTTTGTTAAACAAAAATAACAATCTTCCACGTGATCAGTTGGCTCACGCTAAATCATAAACTGCGAAACTCATGGATTTCAGCTTATCTTTCAACCATTAACTCAGGCCAACAAAGCAGGAAATGCAGCAGACATGTGGAACCCGCGATTTGTTTTGATCTGCAACATGACATCCAAAGTACAAATACACTATCTACCAACAAGTAATTGGACACCTGTGATAGCAAAGGAAAACGAAGTTTATTCACCTTCAATAGTTGGTGGAGCCTCCACGAGCGGCGATTACAGTTGCGACCCTCCGGGGCATACTACGACGGCTAGCGGTATTTTGCGACCCTCCGGGGCATACTACGACGGCTAGCGGTATTTTCTTCCACTCGGCTTGGAGAAGACAGGTCAGTTCCTTCACCGATTTCGGACGGTGGGGGCACCCCTTAAGTCGACGCTCCAACTCGTCCCAGAGGTGCTCGATAGGGTTAAGGTCCGGGCTCTACGCAGGTCAGTCCATTCGATAAACCCCATTGTCAGTATACCAAGCCATGGTGGACCTCGCAACATGACAGGTGGCATTGTCATCCTGAAAGTAACATGGGTCCACCCCGTAAAACTGCCACAACGTAGGAAGAGCATGGTCATCCAAAATGGTGCAGTAGGTCTCGGCATTGAGTCTACCAGGAATTGCGACCAAGGGTACCGTGCCATACCAGGAGAAATACCCCCATTGCATAATTCCACCGCTGCCGAACTTCACAATTGGCACAATACATTCCGGCAGGAGGCGTTCTCCAGGCAGACGCCAAACCCAGACCCTGCCATCCGAACGGTAGAGGGTGAACCTTGATTCGTCGCTCCAGAGAATCTGTTTCCACTGTTCAACGGTCCATTGTCCACGTTCTTTGCACCACGTTAGCCGAGCAGCGCTATTGGACTTGTTGATGAAAGGCTTGTGGGCGGCAGCACGTCCATGACAACAGAGCAGATATGCTTCCTTTCGAATGGTATTCATCGAAAGAATACTCCCGGGTGCCTGTTGAAACTCTTCGCGTATGTGGCCCATCGATTTGGTGTGGTTCTTCCGAATTTCTGTGGCCAGCATCCGTCGGTCTCTAACTCCCAGTTTTGTGAGTCTGCTGGGTCGCGACACATTCCGACAGTCACCTCTAATCTTCCACTAGCCAATCACGTAGATTTTAGGTACTTCAACTAGCTGGATATGTCACGTATGGATCGGCCATTTTTGTGATACCGGACGATTACACCTTTCTCGAAATCAGAGAGCTCCGAACTGCGTGGCATCTTGCATGCGACTGGTTGCGTTGTTGTTTCCCACACGATATTTAACGGCGGCGGCCATGACGTGTACCAGGACCGCAGATATCGTCGATTGAAAGGGGTGTCCAATTACTTGTTGGTAGATAGTGTAGTAGGCTTTCCTCACAGTCTTTGTCAATGGACGACTCTGCGATTTTATAATATACTGACCGCACACATAGCAAAACTTATCCGGCACACTAATACATCCGCGACGATTCCTTTTCTCCATTTCGCCAACTTTTGCTCATAAATATGCAACACGTGTTTCTCCTTCAATATAAAAAACAGCAATGGTGGTTCGGCTACGGTTACATATTCTCTACCTGTGAAAAAATCAGTGTTGCCACCCATAACATGTCCAGTGGCGAAATATGACTAAAAAATCTAGTGTCCTTTTACATGCCTATAAGCGCATGTCCAGTGGATTTTGCAACCCACTGGACATGCCTATAAGAGAACCCCTCCTGCCGGAATGTAAGCGCTAATGTGGAACAATAGTACATATTTAGTGCCCCATAACAAAAAAGAAAACGCGACGTGCTGGCCACTTTTTAAGGTCAGATCTGAAATCAGCACCCAAAAATTAGTTAAAAACAGCTGCATTTGTTCATGTTATAAAAACCCTGTAGGCCAGTGTAATCGGTGTGAGTAAGACTGAGGCAAGTATCTCAGCCACTACAAACATTGTTTGCTGCTCACCGTAGTGTAGGTGTGGCGGTAATGGTCCGAAAGCGCACATTGCGTGCTGTGAAGAGGAGAGCATCACTAGTTGACACTAGAAATGAATACAAGTTTGCAGATTCTTTCTGGGACAAAACAGAGATACCTTTCCAGGCAAAAATCCGGTGAATGCTCTGACGGATGGACCTATGGAGCCGGCGGCCAGTTCATGTTCCCATGTTACCTGGCCGACATCACTAGCTTCACCTACAGTGGGAACGAAAGCACTGTGACTGGATATTGGACGACTGAAAAGCAGTCGTGCATAGATATTATGAACATGCTGTAGTCTATATGTAGTCTATATATATAGTCTTGTAGATTTTATGAACAGGCTGTAGTCTGGGTTCCAGCTCCAATATGAAGATGGAAGGGTTCATATTCGACGCTGCGCGGCTGAACGGCTGCAACTAGACTGCGCAGCTGAACGGAAATAGGTCAACAGCGGTATCATGGTATAGTATTTCATAGACATCACTGGATACCCCCATCTCCAATAAACACACACCCTCACCGAGAGATCCTACCTAGGCATGATTTAGGAACAAATGGTGGCCTATCTGATAATCGTGTATCCGGATCATACTGGAGCCTTTCAGGAAGAAAACGCTCAACGTTAGAAGGGCAGCATTGCATAGAAATGTTTCAAGGATCGTGTCCAAGCATTTTGGGTGTTTCTTTTTTGGACAAAATAATAAGACTTGAATCCCATCAAATATTCATGGGAAGCAGCAGTATGTACCAGTCGTCGGTTCAGGCCAGAGCTTCGTTATGTTTCAAAACCTTCATTCTTTATTCTGTCTAGCGGGCACAGAATACCTGAGAACACCTCCTTCCAGTGGTGTAGAAGTGGCTTAACGTGCCTCAGCGGCGCAAAGACACTTTTTGTGTCTAGCTGGAAAGGAAAACAGGACAAAAGAATTATTTTCAGATGTTAATGTAAAGGGAATACTGTGTTTAATGTCCAAGAATACTTTCCAGCTTAATCAGATGTTCATATTGCAAGAAAGAGAGTGAACAGTTGGATCATTCTGTGGGGGCGTTTCACGAACACAAGGTTTCTAGTCTAAAAAGAATAGGAACTCTTTTGTCATGTCCCTGCGCGCGCGCTTATGTGTGTGTGTGTTGGTAGCAGTCCTCAAAAAACGGTAAAGTTACAGGAGGTGTTTTTTCACTGCTAGGAATAAAATAAATACAGAACAAGAAAGATGACACCGAATTTTCGGGTGTAATAAGCACGTTTTTTGAATCCGTTCTGACACAAATTAAATTTATCAAAGCTATTCACGGTCAACGGAACCGGTATGAAAAACAATAATTCTGACGAAAGAAAGAAGATTTTCAATCGGATATTTAATCCCTCAGATGTTGCTGTAAACGTAATCGTGAGCTTACGAACTCTTAGAAACAGGGATATCGACAAAAATAAGATGTGACTTTACGTCCCCTGGTGGGATTTTATGAACCATGCATTATTTTAGGAACAAAGTATTCTCAAAAGCTTTATCCATATAAGTGGTATCGGTCCAAGAAAAAAAAATTTAGCCGAGTTTTCAGGAGCCCAGATTTTGCTACAAATACATCAGAAGCAGAAATTAACACTTATGACCCCTGGTGGCCAAACCATTCTTTACTAAACATTAGAAATTATGCGAAAAATATTTTCCATCTGGTCTTGTATGCGATACAGGAAGAATTTTTCAAATCGGAGTTTTAGGAGCAGAAATAACGCAGAAAACGCAATTTACCTTTGTGCCCCCAAGCGGAAAGTCTATGATTTACTTGTAAATTTTGAATTTATAGGAAAAGCAGTTCGCATCCGAAACACTATCCAACAAAGAAGGAATTTTTCAAATCGGACTCTTGGAAGTAGAGATATTGACAAAAATAAGATATACATCTACACACCCTGGCGTAGAAACCATGCATTATTTCAAGAAGAAAATTTTCCTAAAAGGTTTGTCGACATGAGTAGTATCGGTCAACGACTTTTTTTTCAATCGAAATTTTAGGAGCTCACATTTTGCTGCAAATACATCAAAAGCGGAAATTAAGACTTACGCCACCTGGTGGCCAAACCATTTTTTACAAAATTTAGAAATTATGTGGAAAGGATTTCCCATCATTAGCTGTATCCGGTGCAGAAAGAATTTTTCAAATCGGAGATTTAGAAGCAGAGATATAGGGGGAACGGAATTTACATTTACGCCCCCTAGCGGAAAGCCTACGAATTACTTGAGAATTTTGAAGTTATATGAACCACATGTCACACTAGAAAAACTATCCAACAAAGAAGGAATTTTTCAAATCGGACTCTCAGAAGTAGAGATATTGAAAAAATAAGATCTACATCTACGCCCCCTGTCGTAGAAACCATGCACTATTTTAAGAAGAAAATATTTTTAAAAGGTTTGTCGACATGAGTAGTATCTGTCTACAAACGACGTTTTTTTCAATCGAGAATATAGAAGCTCATATTTTGCTGCAAATACATCAGAAAAGGAAATTAAGATTTTCGCCCTTTGGTGGCCAAACAATTTTTTTTACAAAAATTAGAAATTATGTGCAAACGATTTCCCATCAGAAGCTGTATCAGGTACAGAAACAGTTTTTTAAATCGGAGATTTAGAAGCAGAGGTATAGAAGGAAACGCAATTTACCTAAACGCCCCCTAGCGGAAAGTCTTTGAATTACTTGAAAATTTTGAAATTTTATGAAACACATGTCACACTGGAAACACTATCTAACAAAGAAGGAATTTTTCAAATCGGACTCCTAGAAGTACAGATATTGACAAAAATAAGATATACATCTACACCTTCTGGCGGGGAAACTGTGGAATATTTTAGGAAGAAAATCTTCGCTAAAGGTTTATCGATGTGAGTGGCATCAGTCCACAAAAGAATTTCTTCAGTCGATATTTTAGAAGCTCAGATTTTATGACAAATACATCAGAAGCAAAAATTAACACTTACGCCCCCTGGTGGCTAAAGTATTCTTTACCAAAAATTAAAAATTACATGCAAAAGATTTTCCATCAGGAGATGTATCCGCTGAAGAAAAAAATTTTCAAATCGGAGTTTCAGAAGAAATGTTATCGGGCAAAATGTAATTTATTTTTTACGCCACCTAGTGGAAAATCTATGCGCAATTTGAAAACGTAACTATATCTAAAATACTCTTCGACATAAATGGAATCGAAAGATAAAATAATTTTTTCAATCGGATTTTTAGAAGCAAATATGTGGAATAAGACGTATTTTTGAATTTGACATCATCTGCATTTACGCCCTCTAGTGGCAAAATTGTATATCGTAAAAATAAAAAAAACGAAATGAAGGATCATCATTCGCATATTTCAAGCTTCCCAATGCAAAATTTTTTTTCAAATCGGACTAATAGTTACAGAGATATCGCAGGTACAGACGGACGGACGGACAAACCGATAACATAAACACGATCTTTTTTTACAAAAGACGTGCTAAACATTAAAGGCAGTGACAAGTGTTGTATGATTGAGATAGAAATTTCTACCAAACTTGCCACCGGCTCCAACAAAAGTAATCACCTTAGCCCATTCTCTAATTCCTTATGGGCATCACGAAAGGACGCTTCGGTATCCTAGTGGTCGGAGGCGCTGACATGTGGCTAACCGCACGAGAGGAGCCCAGGCCGAGGCCCAGACGGGCATAGACGGTGCTTTCTGTCCCCTGGACCAGTGGCCTCAAATCAGGAACGGGAGACTGTCCACTGCCCTAAATTCCCAGAGTGATCGTCAAAACTTCCGGAACAAAAAAATAAAACATAATCCCCCATTTCCACCCCCATAATCTTAGCAAAAGCGGCGAATAAGTCACAGTTCCATTTTTTAAGAACGAGAAAATAAAGTGGAGGCTGGTGTTGCGCATATGTGTTGGTTTTCATTAAAGTTATCTATGCAACCCCTGTCGCTGAGTTGTCAGGGACGTAGGTTTCTGGCTAATTGTCCCTGTTGGGTCCGGGTTCGGGACTCGGGTGAGATATAGGTGTGTGCTTGTCCTACGGCCCAGGCTTTCTCTCCTTCCTGGACCAATGTCCTTAGATTAGGGACGGACGACCGCATATAGCCCTTCAAGTTTCTCACGGTGGTCATTAAATCCGGCAACGGCGGCCTGGTGGCGCAGTGGTCTAAGCGCTGGCTTCTTACTATTCGTCCAGGTTCGAATCCTGGTTAGGCACGAACGTTGTGTTTGTCTTACGGTACTGTCTCTCTCCCATGCCTGGCAGCAGTGTCCATAAATTAGGGACGGGCTATTGATTTATAGGCCATCGACTTGCTCACGGTGGTCGTTACATCCCCAAACAAAAATCTGGAAACAGAAAAAAAAAATTATCAACTGAAAAATAGTCCACTAAAAAATCAATTCATTAAAAGTTTTCAGTAATCAATTAAAAACAACACAAACGCTTCTGGCCAAAGGGCATCAACAACAAACATATCGCCGCGAATTAACGAACGAAAAACTCTTCATCAAGGTTCAGGTGAACTTTGTGCTTGCGAAAAAGTGTAGCTCGAGAGAAGAATCTGTGAAACAGAATTGAATCAGAGGATTCTCGACTGGACAGAACAGATCAGAACATTGTGGAAAAGGAAATAGGGTTGGTGGAATATCTCTAAATAGGATAAGGAGATGGAGGAGGAAAATACACAGCCTTCCAGATCTTATTAGCTTTAATTCTATTGACTGGTAATGTCAGGTTGCCTGATGCCACAGAGCGTTTTTACGAACAGCAATTAGCAGCTTTTCTACCCTTTCATTTGTTATTTTTATTGCAGTTCTCCCTTTAGGACCAAATCCCCGAGCTCACTGTCTTCAGAATGGCTGTGCGATTTGGTTGGGGCGATTTGGTTTTGGTACGCTTGTAATGATAATTCTTGTAGATTCAGTCGAGTAAATATCGCCATTAATTAGCTTAGTAGATTTAACATAACTGTTTCAATGCAGGTACTACCACTAGATTTATAGAATGATCCTCGTAGTTTTGGGATTGAAACCTGATTTTAATCTCAAGGTGAAAAGTATAATGCTCAAAAAATAGGATGTCTAAGAAAATTGATTAACTGGGATTGATTCATTTTGAAATCAGTCAAGCAGTCTTTTTGCATGTTAAATCCGAAACAGGCTGTTTTATTCTCATTAAGAAATATTTTCATGCTTTATAAAGTGCAAGTTTTCTGTTCTTCTGTTACTCCGAGTTATGGAAGGTGCATGATGAAATTAAGAAATACATGAGTTATTGAAGCTAAATATTCACATTTTATTTTGCTAAGGAGATTTTTCATCAAATATGTACTACCCAACGACATGAATACAATAATCTTTAGTATCCCGTGTGTCTCATAATATCGTTTCTTTTCCAGTGGGACGGGTTATTCCTCTTCATAGTTTTTAATCCTTCCTAGTTAGCACATGCCCTTTCATTTAAATTCTACCAGGAAAACGTTTCTTCGTAAGTCAATCCGATGCCAGTACTCAACTGATAGAAACATAGGATGACACATTCAGTTGTGTCATATCTAGTTCTCATTTGGGACTTGTAGTTAAAATAGAAAAATAATGCCAAAAGAGTCGTTCATTTCTTAGGCAGTACGTTTATGGAAGATTTTCTGGATTAAAATGCAACGTCGAACAGAGAGTGATGAATATTCCTTTTTGGCTCAATGCAGCAACTTGTTTCATATCTATTCCTTCCGATCAAAAGTAGTTCGATATTTCCGTATCGCCGTGGAATTCAATTTGCCTTTGCGGCAGCCGATTGGTCAGAGGCGCTGTCTTCTGTCTAGTTCCTTGAAGGAGGCCCCACTCGAAACCCGGATAAGACATAACTGGAAGCCTGATCCACGGCTCTGGCTTTCCCCCATCCCTGGAGGCATTCGCTCTAAAATTAGGAAGGGTTACTGCTTATATCGCTTGCAGTTGTTTATGGTGGTCGTTTAACTCCGAAACAAAAGAAAATAACAATTTTAAGTTTAACTGGAATTTTGACTGTTCATGTGCCAGTCAAAATTCCAGTTAAACTTAAACCTTTTGGATCTTTTGTGCTATCTTTCAATTTTTTCTCGCTCAGTTTCAAACCTTTTTTCTTTCCGATCACAAGCGAGCCTTCTGAAGAACACATATTTCCATTTGCTTGTAAGCCATACAGTTATCAACGCGGGTTTTCTCTAAATAGTTTATTATTGCGCAAAGTTTTCTGAATGATGGTAGCTGATGTTCGAAACGAGAAATTAGTGATGAAAAAATCAAAACGAAGTACGTGAAAGTTCAAAATGAAGTACGTAAAAGTTCAAAATGATCTGGTTCTTACTCTCACTCCATTAACACAGAAACAGAAATATTAAATTTGTGCTAAGAAAGTTCTCGTAGACACATAGTTTCCTGTTTTTCTTTTGCAGAAATGAGTTTTTTAAATATTGACTTAAGGGATAAGCTTGTCTGAGACTTAGTGCGACAAAGCGCGCAAGTTCGCTTTTCTGCGGAAAGGGCACAATCTGGTTAAGAGCTCGGAAATTGAAACTCAGGTGTTCATTTATGTTAAGGTTTATACATGCTTTGAGGCTTCCAAGTTAACATGTTCATAGGCGCATATTACGACTTACCTACTTACGAAACTAAAGAGACTGGTCTTTCAAGCATGATAGCACCAAAAGGGCAAGTCTGATTAGTAACTTTGACACCACTGACTTCAGAACACAGCGACGTGATGATCGTGCGTGAATGTTTTTTTTTTTTTGATTGGAGGTTTAACGACCACCGTGAGCAACTCAATGGGCTATAAGCAGTCGCCCGTCCCTAATTTAGAGTCACTGGTTCCAGGGAAGGGAGAGAGCCAGTGCCGTAAGACAAACACAACATCCATGCCTGACCGGGATTCGAATCCGGACCCCTTACGGACGAATGATCAGAGGTCAGCGCCTTAGACCACTGCGCCACCGGGGCGGCCGTGAATGTTCGTGCGTGCTTCCTTGGCTTTGATTGTGTAAGTACATTTTCTAACCTTAAATAAATTTATCGTAAGAAATTTACCGTGGATCCGTTAGTTCTTGCTATAGTAAAATGTTTTACATACTTGACAGAGCAGTGAAATTTTTGCGCGCCGTGACTGTTAAATGCAAAAAAAAAAAAAAAAAAAAAAAGTTTGGAAGGGAGAAAACCAACGCCGTAAACAAACACGCCGCTATGCCTCATCCGGTGCACGAACACAGAGCCTCTTTCCTTAAGAAATGAAACAGTATTAGGAATATTTATGAAGTATTACGCTTATGTTGCACAGTTGGAGGCATTTCTAGAGATTTTTCGAAGTAACAGGAAGAACGGGAAGAGAATATTTACTAGGCAGCATAGAAGCTATTCGTCCTTCTAAGCATGAACTTATCCGGATTTGCGGATAACAAAAATTCTTATAATGGAGGAATCATACTTTTTCCACCAACTTTAGGGAGATAACAAATTATCGCATGTGAATTAGGGAGTTTATTCTCACACTTTTGCGTAGATAATCATTTACAGCAAATCAAATAAGCTCTTCTGTTGAGGCCCATTGACAAAAAATACCGTGATTCGTCAAAGCGTTATTAATAAACTCGTATCCAAAATTGACGTGACAAATGCAAATTCGAGATGATGTCCAAAACGAAAACCGATTGAAAGGGTTTCCCAGAGACATGTGCAAGGGGAAACACTAAGTCGACGTACCCACGCAACATTGTGCAAATGACGACCTACGTCAACGAGCTGGAAGGCACGCGATCTTGATAAACGGGACGACCGACTGTAAAGATTTCTCCGAGACATGTATGTGCAAAAGGAAACGCTAAGTCGACCTACCCAAGCAACATTGTGCTAACTCCTATAGAAATAATCAAATGACGACCTACTTCATCGAGCTGGCAGACACGCAACCTTGATAAACATTCCGAGTGGGGTGCGGCAATTGAAGATTGGTTAGTGGAAGAATGGCTCCGCACCATCGCTTAGAAGACTCTTACGGTGGACAGCGATTGGTATATTGGAAGCAGGGTAATTGCAAGCTGAGATAGATAGATAGCAGAGTATGTAGAGGTAGGTGGCCTCCAATCTCTGGAGACAGTTCCACGAAACCGGAACAACAACCAGAAGGCCGGGATAAGGACGCCTACTAACCAAAGTCCAGACGACGGGTATCTGTCTCTAATAAATCGCTGTCATAGGGAGTCGACAGCCAGAAAGCTCTCCCAGGAGCTGTCCTTTACTACGAGAATCGCTATATTTATTCAAAAAATTTACAGAAGACTCCACAGAGAGGTCTGTATTAAAGAAGGCCAGTGGTCTGTGTCCCATTCGCCGCATCGCACAGAAGGGTCCATCTGAATTGGGCCTGACATCAACATTCCTGGACCCCTGAGCAATGGGCCTGTGTTCTCTTCAGTGATAAGTTGCGGTACAGCCTAAACACAGATTCTTGAGGTATGTACATTTGGAGAGAGCGGGAAGCCGAGATTTTCACTCCAACGTTAGGGAAATCCACCACTACGATGGTTGGAGTACTCCTGTTTGGGCTGGCATTATGTTGGATGGACGCACGCTGCTATATGTGTTTCCAGGAGGCATCCTGACGGTGCACCCTAAAGGGATGACACCCTGGAGCGCCGTGTACGGCTTTTCAGGGGAGATGTTGGCCCCAGTTCATTTTTATGGACGTTAACACGCGTCCCCATAGGGCTCGGCTAGTCAACAAATACGTGGAGAACGAGGATATTCAGAGAATGGAGTGGTCCGCGAGATCTCCAGACCTGAACCCGATAGATTCTGTCTGGGACGCCCTAAGAAGAGCAATTACAAGCCGGCATCTCCCTCGCAGAACCCTCCCGGGACTCCAACGAGCCTTGGTGCAGCATGAGGGCTCTTTGGGCAAGCTGTATCCCTGTTCGAGGTAATCACACTCCCTCTTAGCATCGAGAAATCCGAGCCACTTCATGCATCACTTTTGGACTGCCATGATGTTATGGGCATATTTCCTCTTCATGAGGTCATTCTTTTTGTGTTGTGTATTGCTGCGTTATCGATATATGTATGTCCGTACCAACTGTCATTAAACTCCGTAGTGTGGATTTTGCGTTATTCATGATTTTGTGTTTTTCACGCTAATTTTGTATACCATTGTATCTGTACTCCACATCTGGCGTTTAGAAATACCACAATACGTAAAAAAATTGTCGCCTCTCCTAATCATAGAGTCTGAAAATAAATTATACAAATTGTGCACAGTTCTCTTAACAAATCTGTACACCAGTGGGGAATGGAAAAATCTCTGAAAATTTTTAAAATCTTGAAGTTGTGCTAAGGTCGCTGTCATAGGGAGTCGACAGACAGACAGCTCTCTCAGTTGCACGCCTATCGTTTCACGCGATAGGCGTGCGACACTCTCGCAGGTATACTGTAAAATACAAAACGAACTGGCCACGAATAAAAAAAACTGAGCAGTAGATACGTTAGCTCTCACTTTACATCAGTGATTAGAAAATACACTGAAGTGGCAGAAAAAACTGGTACAGACGAGCTTATGCAAAGTACATAGCAACGTCGCCTATGCACTTACTCGGTTGCATCCGCCAGTGCGTATATAAAACGATAGACATCCTCGCCAGCTGTCAGAGCTGTTTTCGGCATGAGAAGGACAAGTAATAATGATTTAAGCGATTTGCAACGCGGTGTAATAGTTGGCGCTCGTGAGATGGGCCATGGTATTTCGGAGGTAGAAACGAAGTTCGGATTTTCACGGACGACCATTGCAAGGCTTTACCGTGAATACAATAATTACGGCAAAACCTCCAACCTATGATACCAGTGTGTCCACAAAAAGGCATTGGGTGAACGTGACCATCGTTGGCTGTCAAGAATCGTTTCACGCGATAGGCGTGCAACACTCTCGCAGGTATAATCGGAATTCAATGCTGGAGCCTCAACAAGCATCAGCGTCCGGACTGTGCAAAGTATCCTGCACGATATCGGCTTTGGGAGCCGACGCCCAACTCGAGTCCCCTTGATGGGTGCATGACACAGACCTATGCGCCTCGATTGGGCACGACAACACCGCCACTGGACACTTGATGACTGGAAAACAAGTAGCCTGGTCTGACGAGTCGCGTTTCCAACTGTATCGGGCAGATGGAAGGATTCGTGTGTGGCGCAAATCCCATGAAGCCATGGATCCCGCCTGTCAACAGGGAACTGTACTGGCTGGTGGGGGATGCGTAATGGTGTGGGGAGTGTTTGGCTGGACTTCACTGGGACCCCTGGTACGTCTACAAACGTCTGTGACCGGCCAACGCTATGTACGCATCCTTTCTGACGAGGTACACACGTTCATGTCCTGCATTAATGCTGATGGGTTGGGCCTGTTCCAACAGAACAATGCACCTCCACACAAGTGTCGGGACGCCACATTATGGTTAGAGGAGCATTCATGTGAGTTTGGGGTGTTACCATTCAAACCCAAATCCTCAGATCTGAACGTGATAGATAGAACAACATTTGGGATGCCATGCAACGCGCTATGGAACACAGGAATCCGAGACCTCGGAATACACCCGCATTGTGGAACGCTCTACAGGAAGTACGGTGTGCATTGCCTACAGCATATTTCCAGAAGCTAGTGGAGTCCATGCCCCGTCGTATTTCTGCAGTCCTGCGCTCCCGTGGGGGACCTACCAAGTATTAGACTGGTGTACCAATACTGCAGTGTATATGTAGTACCCTAAAAAGTTCCACCTACTGTCTCACGAACGTCGCTGTTCTTAAGAGAGCCATTCTGGGGCGACACAGTGATGTTTCAGCTTACAGGAGCAGCACAACAACTTCTAGAGTCACGAGCGCAGTAAAATCCAAGGAACCTTTAAACTACAGGAGCACCTGGCTTCCTTGAAAACAGGTGCATCTAAGAATGCACCGAAGAGCCGAAACATTATAGCCACCTGCCTAATACACTGGTGTGCGAAACGTAAAGACGAACCAGGATTTAACCTGTAGCATCGCATAGGAGCAACCTGGATATGTGAAATTCAAACCATAGGAACTCCATTACTTACCGAAATGATGACGAAAACAACACCGACGCAACTCTGCAGATAGTAAAGGACATAGTGGAACTTCACCCAGAATCGGCTACATAGCACTGAGTGCCATAATACAGTACATCCCTGGCAGAAACAGTACAAAGGGAAGAGGAGATCCTCAGTAGCGGATATGATCACTTCTAATGCGGATGCATGATTTGTACCGTCTGTCCATACTTTTCACTATATTACTGATTAGTTCTTGCGGTAACATCGCCCATTCTTCCGTCAGTGCTGTCTTCAGCTGTTGGACAGTTTCCGGTGTTTGTTGGCGTGCCGCAATGCGTCTCTCCAGAGCATCCCATACGTGTTCTATGGTTTAGGTCGATGGAGTGTGCTGGCCAATCCATCCGCCGAATGTATTCACTTTCCAACAGCCCATCAACAGCCACCATACAATGTGGTGTGGCGTTATTGTCCATTAACACGAACTTTTGGCCAATGACACCTCGGAACAGACGAACGTGGGGAAGGATTACCTCATTACAGTAGCGCGCACCAGTTATAGTACCTCCTTCCAGTATCTGGAGCTCCGTACGTCCGTGAATCAGAATGCCTCCCCATACGAGAACACCATGGTCGCCATATCTATCCCTTTCATTGATGTTTATGGGGTGATACCGAGTGCCTACCTCTCGCCAGATTAGGGGACGTCCAGAATCGCTAGAGAGACTAAATCTACCCTCATCAGTAAAGAGTTTCGTACCCCATGTCCAGTTCTTATGTTAAGTGGACCACTACACACGGTGTCTCCAGTGAGCAGTTTTTAATGGAACACGGCGTACTGGTCGTCGGGTAAACAGTCCACCTTTTGTAGTCGCATGGCCACTGTAAACCGGGATATTGTGCATCCTGTGCTCATGTTTAGTTGTTTTACATGGTTCTTTACTGTTTTGTATCGATCCCTATTATATGCTTGTAGGAGCAGATAGCGGTCCTTACTGTGGGTGGATTTTGGTGGACGACCACCCCCGGTCTTTTCCACCGTTCTACCTGTAATCCTGAAGGCCGACCATGTATGCGATAAGATGCTGTGGGCGATACGGAACCCACACTTATTACATTTTGCCACTTCTCGAGCCTTCCAATTTTTCGGCCGCGAGTAAAATCGTCAAGATGTTATCGACGGGCCATTTCTTTCATTTCGTTGTCTCTAGCACACAACAAATGCAATCGAATGTCTGTGAACCTAATGCACCGTCCGGTGACTTCCATTCAACTGATGCTATTGGACTGCGTAAGCACATTTTGTTCTCACATCACGCAAACCACACGCCACGCTCCATTATTTTGTGTGTGTTGTTGCGCCTGTTCCCAAATACGGTACTGAGTAAATTGGTGTTTGGGTACTGCTGCTGTTTACGGCGTTCTTTTACTTTTTTCCACTTCGTCCTTAAGTTTTGCACACCAGTGCATACACTGAGTGGCCACTTTATTATGACCACCCCCTCAGTACTTCGTTGGGCCACCTTTTGCCTTTAATACTGCGTCGATTCTTCGTACAATGGACTCCACGAGATGTTGATTGGTGGGTTGTGGAATCTGAGACCATGCTTGATGAATAGCACTTTCCAGGAGTGTGAGATTGCAGGGTTGTGGATCCAGCTGTCTGATGGCTCGTTCAACTTCATCACACAAATTCTCAATGGGAATTATGGGGGCCACCTAAGCAAAGTAAACTCACCGGCATGTTCCTGAAACCAATCCTGTACAATACGAGCACTATGGCAGGACGCATTACCTTGTTGAAAGTCATTGGGATAAACCATCCACATGACAGGATGCACTTGGTCCGCAACGATGTTTAGATATGATGTGCCAGTCAGACGTTGATCAACACGAAATAAAGAGCCCAAAGCATGCCAGGAAAACATTTCCCAATATATAACGCTGTCTCCACCAGCTTGATAGATTGTTGTAGCAATGCATTTGGGGTCCATGCTTTCGTGCTGTTTCCGCCAAATTCTCACTCGCCCATCGGCAGGGTGCAACTGAAAACGTGCTTCATTGGACCACATAATTTGTTTCCAATTATCGACTGTCCAATCCTTGTGCTCCTGTGCGAACTGGAGACGTTTTCTCTTGTTAACTGCAGACAGCAAAGGTGTTCGAACAGGCATTCGGCTGACATATCCCATCCGATGCAGTGTACGGCGAACAGTGAGTGCAGAGATCATTTGAGGGGATCCTTGATTAAGATGGTCTGTTATTTGACGCACTGTTGCCCTTCTGTTGTCTGTGACCAGTCTGGACACTCTCCGTTCCGTCCGAGCAGTCACTAGTCGATGAGGACCACACGTTGCACGTAGAGACCCATTTTATTTGTCTGACAGTCCAGTCTTTAAGCACTTTAACAACAGCTGCTCTGGAACATTTCACGAATGCGGTGGTTTCGGTGATCCGAGCTCCTACAGTCATCCCACGTTGAAAGTCCGTCAAATCGCATTTTTTACCCATCTCGTCACCCAAAAATCACTTCTACTACTGTCGCAAGCACTAAGCTTTCCCTTTTTATACTAGCCTCGCCCTCTGGCGGCAACAGCCGTAGATTATTTACTTAAAACTGTCAGGTGGTCATAATAAAGTGGCCACTCAGTGTATTGTTGGTATTCCACGTACCTCCAAACCAGTTCTTAACCGGCGAGGTATAGACGTTACAAGATTTCTAAAGGCGTCTTGTGGTATCTGGTGCCGACACGTTATCAGCACATTCTTTAAATCTTGTAAGTTACGCGGATGAGGAACCGCAGATGGCATTTGCTGCTCCATCACAAACAACAGATGCTCGATTGGATTGATGGTTGGAGTAATTGGAGACCAGGGCAATAGCTGAAATTCTTCCCCATGTTTGGCGAGCCATTCGCAAACAATCCGAGCACTGTGGCATGGCGCCTTATGCTCTGAAAAAAGGCTCTACTAGAGGGGAATACCGCTGCCATGAAAGGATGTACTTGGTTTGCAATGAAGTTTAGGTAAGTGGCAAAAGTCATAGTTTCCTGCACATTGACAATTGGACCAGGGTTTCCTAGCATAACATTGCCCAAAGCATTACACTTCCTCCACCGGCTGGTTTTCGTCCCACGTGACAACACTTCCCCAGGTTAACGACGCAGTCCACATGGCGCAGAAAAGGAGGTTCATCGGATCAGGCGACCTTCTTTCAATCATGCAAGGTCCAGTTTTGATACTCGCGTGCCCATTGCAGACGCTTTGACAGCAAACCGAGGTTAGCGTGGCCACTCGGAGCGGCCTGCGGTAATGTAGCCTTATTTTCAGCAGGGTTCGGGGTTCTGTATGCGTTCTGTGACGCATTACTTTAATCACCAGCACTCAAATTACTGGCAAGTTACGCCACGGGGTCCCTTCTGTTGGCTCGTAACATACAAAATAAATTAAATTAATTCACCTTTAGCATCGATGAGCCGTAGTGGGCCGTCACCTTGGACCACATTTTGAAGGTACTAACCACTGCTGACCCTGAGGACCCCACAACCCTTGCCGTCTCGAAAATGCTCTGACCCAGTCGCCTGGCCATTACAATTTGGCCTTTGTCAAACTCCCTTATTTCCAGTGCCTCTCCCATCTGAAGAACAAATACAACACTGGTTAACAGAGCTCAGTATCAGGTGTTATTTATACCGTTTGATGACCTTCACATTCACCGTCGTTTACTTGTAGTTGCTTCGATTTTTAAGACGCGCTGGTCACAATGTTTTGGCTTTTCGGTGTATGTCGTCATAAAACAGTGACAGCTATAGAGGGGACTGTATTTCCAAATATGCGGGGACGAAAAATGCTTTTAAAACAGCTGTGCTAATGCAACAAAGCATCAGTGTTTGAATTCTATCGATTTCGTCCATTTGTCTTTTATGAATATTCCAAGGCAGTAAATTAATTTTTAGAATTCTGGAGGAAAATGTTTTAGCCAAAAAATATGGAGAGGCACATTACTGAAAATGATAATTTATTTTTTTTTCATTAGCAATAACCTATTTTCAAGTACATAATTATAGATATTTAAGGCTGTGCTACGTAAAATATAGAATTCAGAAAGCAGCTGTTGAAAGCCTATTTAAATTTATTTACCGGTTTCCTCTTTTTAGTGAGTTTCCATGTATAGTTTTTATATCTCTTAAAAAATAAATCTCAGACGAGCCACTTTATAACCACAGACCAAGCAAGTTTTTGTTTGTAAAGAGGTGGAGTAAAATTTAGTTTTATAATTTTTCCTCAAAAAGAGTTCGTTTCACGTCCTTTGCTTAATGCAAAGTTATACCCCCAATGTAAAGACCTTTTTGAGATACTTCTAAGAGCAGTTTACCATGAATCATCTGTTTATCAAGGAAATGCATTAAGCAAGGAAGTTATAATTCGGGAGCAAAGCAAAATGATTGATAGTATTTCAGTCAACTTCCGATTCGGGGGAGACTTCTTCCTTTCTAGCGAAATAAAGCGACGTCAAAACAATAGTGAGAAAATCTCATTTGTCATTCAGATCTTGCTTTTAGCTAAGGGTATCCAAACAAAGGAAATAAGAAAAAAAAAACGCTTTACGAAAAGAACAAAGACAATTGCACCCAGAGTATACTAATGCCGTTCCTTTCAGGGAAAGATAAAAAATATATAAATACGTTGCTCGGATGAATTTCATACCGTGAGCAGCGATCCAATTCTGGATTTAGAGTTAAAGGGACCATGGGCACAAACATGGTTTTGGGGTTCCCCTAACGTTTTCTTTTTTTTTTTTTTTCATTGGAGGTTTAACGACCGCCGTGAGCAACTCAATGGGATATAAGCACTCGCCCGTCCCTAATTTAGGGCCCCTGACTCCAGGGAAGGGAGAGAGCCAGTGCCGTAAGACAAACACAACATCCATGTCTCACCGGGATTCGAACCCGGATCCATCGCGGACGAATGATGATAAGTCATCGTTTAGACCACTGCGTTTAGAAAAAAGTTGTTTTTTGGCGCAAACTCCCTTCCCCACCACACCCATTTTTTTATGCTTTCCAACCTTAGGTTAAAGAAGCCAATATGCTCCAGCTTTGTTCGTCCGTCTGTCTGTCTGTTCGCACGATAACTCGCGTAAAAATGGTTCGATTTCGACCAAATTTTAGTATGTGGTAGGGGACAAAATGGGGACGAACCCCATTTAAAATGGGCGAAATGGGGTTAAAGGTCAGAACATAGGAGCGGGATCAATTCCATTTCCCTTATGGGTCATAACGTACGTTGAAATGCTTCGATTGCGACAGATCTTTATCATGTTGTTCCAGAGGTATACTGAACCGGTTCCGTTGAATATAATCGAAATGGGGTCAAAGGTCAGGGCACAGGAGCGAGATTTATTCCACAGCCATTATCCTCATAACTTGAGTAATGATTTCTGGTATGTTGGAAAGGGTATCATAATCAATGCATTGCATGAATTTACTAGCTTGTTACTTTCTCATAGCAATGTATGAGAAAGTACTGAAATCGCATAAAACAATTGACTTTGAAATTTAAACATGAATATGCATTTCGGATTCCGCAGAACATAATTTGACCATTTTTAAAAGGGTGTCTGTGTGTCAGTCTTCTGTCTTTCAGTGCCTGTATGGTTTGTTGCCGTCAGAGCTCAAAAATTATTACAGATTTCAAGAGGAAATTTATTATTTATGGGATTTCGTAATAACCTGATGAGGAAAAATTGCAAAAGTTGCAAGTGAGAAAGCCTTTCTTAAGGAACATACACCGAAGGGCCAAAACCTTCGGACCAGGGGGTCTTTATGCAAATCGAAGCAACTGCAGGATAACCGTGTGAAGGTCATGAAACGGCATGAATTACATATGGCACTGAGTTCTATTAATCAGTGTTATTCTTGTTTCTCAGATGGGAAAGGCAGCGGACTTAAGCGAGTTTGACCAAGGCGAAATCGTAATGGCCAGACGACTGGGTCAAAGCATTTTGAAGACGGCAAGGCATGTGCATTGTTCATGGTCAGCCGTGGTCAGTACCTTCAAACGGTGATCCGAGGAGGGACAAACCACCAACTGTCGAAAAGGTGTAGGCCGCCACGGCTTATCGATGCTAGAGGAGGTGAGCGAAGGCTATTTCCATATGGTGTGAGCCAACAGCAGAGATACTGTGGGGCAACTCGCCAGTAATTTGAATGCTGGTGATTGGGGTAATGTGTCACAACACACACACAGTACATCGAACCCTGACGAAAATGCGGCTGCGTAGCATCAGACAGTCCCGAGTGCCCACGATGACCACAGTTCACTTTCGAAAGCGCCTACAATGGGTACGCGAGCATCAAAACTGAATGACTGGAAGAAGCTCCCCTCGTCCAGTGAATCTCGTTTTGTGTTGCGCCATGCGGACGTGTGATTATTTACCTGGGAAAGTGTTGGCACCAGGATGCACCGTGGAACGAAAATAAGTCAGTGGAGGAAAGGTAAAGCTTTGGGGAATGTTCTGTGGGGAAACCCTGGGTTCAGTCATTCATGTGCACAAAACTATGACGTTTACCACCTACCTAAACATCATCGCAGGCCAGGTAAATCCTTTCAGAGCAACGGTATTCCCCTCTAGTAGAACCTATTTTCAGGAGGATAGCGCGCCATGCTGCACTGCCCAGTTTTTTAGCACGTCTTTTGTACAAAAAGATCGTGCTTATGTTACCGGTTGGTCCGTCCGTCCGTCCGTCTGTACCCACGATATCTCTGCAACTATTAGTCCGATTCGAAAAGTTCGTTTTGCATTGGGAAGCTTGAAATATACGAATGATGATCCTTCATTTCGTTTATTTTTACAATGTACAATTTCGCCGCTAGAGAGCGTAAATGCAAATGATGTCGAATTCTAAAATACGTTTTATTCCACATATTTGCTTCTAAACATCCGATTAAAAAAATTATTTTATCTTTCGATTCCATTTATGTCGAAAAGTATTTTAGATATAGTTACTTTTCAAATTACGCATAGATTTTCCGCTAGGGGGCGTAAAAGTAAATAACATTTTTCCCGATAACTCTTCTTCTAAAACTACGATTTGAAAAAAATTCTTCAGCGAATACACCTCTTGATGGAAAATATTTTGCATATAATTTCAAAATTTCGGTAAAGCATACTTTAGCCACCAGGGGGCGTAATTGTAAATTTTTGCTTCTGATGTAATTGCTGTAAATTCTGAGCTTCTAAAATATCGATTGAAAAAATTCTTTCGCGGACTGATACCACTCACATTGATAAACATCTTCGGAATATTTTCTTCTTAAAATATTCCATAGTTTCTCTGCCAGGGGGCGTAGATGTATATTATATTTTTGTCAATATCTCTACTTCTAGAAGTCCGATTTGAAAAATTCCTTCTTTGTTGGCTAGTGTTTTCTGTGTGACACGTTTCTCATATAATTTCAAAATTTTCAAGTAATTCATAGACTTCCGCTAGAAGGAGTAGAGATAAATTGCGTTTCCCCCTATATCTCTGCTTCTGAATCTCCGATCTGAAAAATTCTTTCTGTACCAGCTACAGCTCCGGATGAGAAATCCTTCGTACATAATTTCTAATTTTTGTAAAAAAAATGGCTTGGCCACCAGGGGGCGTAAATCTTAATTTCCGCTTATGATGTATTTGCAGCAAAATATGAGCTTCTAAATTCTCGATTGAAAAAACGTCGTTTGTAGACCTATACTACTCATGTCGACAAACCTTTTAGAAACATTTTCTTAAAATAATGCATGGTTTGTACGCCAGGGGGCGTAAATGTATATCCTATTTTTGTCAATAACTCTACTTCTAGGAGTCCGATTGGAAAAAAATCCTTCTTTGTTGGATAGTGTTTCCAGTGTGACATGTTTTTCATATAATTTCAAAATTTTCAAGTAATTTATAGACTTTCCGATAGGGGGCGTAAAGGTAAATTGCTTTCCCCTTTATATCTCTGCTTCTAAATCTCCGATTTGAAAAAAATCTTTCTGCACCGGCTACAGCTCCTGATGGGAAATTCTTTGCACATAATTTCTAATTTTTGTAAAAAATATTTTGGCCACCAGGTGTAAGTCTTAATTTCCGCTTCAGATGTATTTTCAGCAAAATATGAGCTTCTGAAATCTAGATTTGAAAAAAGTCGTTTGTTGACCGATACTACTCGTGTCGACAAACCTTTTAGGAATATTTTCTTCTTGAAATAATGCATAGTTTCTTCGCCAGGTGGCGTAGATGTATATTTTATTTTTGTCAATATCTCTATTTCTAAGAGTCCGATTTGAAAAATTCCTTTCTTGATGGATAGTGTTTTCGATGCGAAATGTTTTTCTTATAAATTCAAAATTTTTAAGTAAATCATAGACTTTCCGCTAGGGGGCACAAAGGCAAATTGCGTTTACTGCGTTATTTCTGCCCCTAAAACTCCGATTTGAAAATTTCTTCCTGTATCGCATACAAAACCTGATGGAAAATATATTTCACATACTTTCTAATGTTTGGTAAAGAATGGTTTGGCCACCAAGGGTCATAAGTGTTAATATCTGCTTTTGATGTATTTGTAGCAAAATCTGGGATCCTGAAAACTCGACTAATTTTTATTTTCTTGGACCGATACGGCTCATATGGATAAACCTTTTGCGAGTACTTTCTTCTTAAAAGAATGCACGGTTTTCCCACCAGGGGACGTAAAGTCACATCTTATTTTTGTCGATATCTCTGTTTCTAAGGGTCCGATTTGAAATTTTTTTCTGTGTTGGTGAGCGTTTCCGGTGCGAAATGTTTCTCATATAAAGTCATGTTTTTCTTAACGCACAAGTCTGCAACCAGAGGGTGTAAGCTCACGATTCCGTTTACAGTAATATCTGAGGGATTAAAAACCCGATTGAAAAACTTCTTCCTTCCGTCAGACATTATTGTTTTCCATACCGGTTCCATTGACATTGAATAGCTTTGATAAATTTAATTTGAGTCAGAACGGATTCAAAAGACGTGCTTATTACACCCGAAAATTCGGTGTCATCTTTCTTGTTAAAGAATGGTTTCATCCATTGCCCATAACACCTGTATGATAGAAGATTAATTGAAAGTTACTATAATCGTTGCATTTTGGATAATCTTTTAAGTTCCTTGAAAACTAAGCAGGTGGATTAATCCAATTCAGTATGGTGTCTAGAAAGGTATAAAATTCCACTTCTGTGGCCTGTAACAATCTATATCTCCTAAAAAAATTAATTTATACTCGACTAATTTCTACCGTCAAAAGTATAAGAAACCTGGTCAGTACCAATTTGTATTTTTAGCAGATAAATGTACAGAATTAGCACTGCTATATCTTCAAAATGCTATACAAAATAATTTTACGCACAAATATACAACAATAGCTTTATTTCTGGATTTATCAAAGGCATTTGATACTTTAAATCATGATATTCTTCTTTCTAAATTACAAAATATAGGAATCAGGGGTAATACTTATTCACTTTTCAAAAATTACTTAACAGACAACAATATACACAAATTGAGCATTATCACTCCTCATTTCAAATTATGAGATCAGGAGTACCTCAGGGTTCTGTCCTCGGCGCTTTATTGTTTAATATATACATTAATGATTTATTTTCGCTGTCAACTTATATGGATCTTTTTCTGTATGCTGATGATACAGCTGTTCTTATAAAAGGAAAAAAAAAACTTAGGTGAAATGCTAACATAATGTAATACACAGTTGCAAACTATTTCTGACTGGTTAAATTCTAATGAAGTAATAATTAATGTTAATAAAACTAAAGCAATGATTTTTTCTAATGCGTTATCTTCTTTAGCACCAAATACGTTATCTTCTTTCCCTTAATAATAAAAAAATTGACGTAGTATCTTCATTCAACTACCTGGGAACTACAGTAAATTTTAACCTCAAATGGAATAAACAAATCGATTTTCTTTTAATTAAATTATCTAGAAACATTGGTATAGTGAGTAATATCCTGACTGATCTAACAACTAAAACATTGATCTCATTGTATTACACTTTATTTCAAACTCATATTAATCATTGCATGCTATCATGGGGACAAACGACACAATACAATATTAATAAATTACAAATTCTACAAAATAAATTTATTAGACTAATTGTTCTCAAATCACATCATAATACTCGACCTTCAATAAATTTTAGAACAAAAGTATATCTTAATAAATATAATATACTTACTCAACTATACTATTTTAATCTTGGTAAAATTATGTTCAAACGAATTAATTATAATTTATATTCAGATCTCATATTTATTAATACACATACACATTCATATTAAACAAGGAATAAACTACAATTACAACCTATTTTTCCAAGTACGGAATCAATTAAACTTACTTTAAATAACAGAGGCCCTCAATACTGGAATTGTTTACCTAGTACCCTTACTAATTTAAATAATTTTAATTTATTTAGAGTTTGAATTTAAAAAAAATTCAAACTCTATCTTCTTCAATAATTAAAAAAACAAGGAAAGGATTGGCAAAAATTTCTTCCGATTGTCTGACTTGATGTGTCTATCTGTTGTTTCATTTGTTTCTTCTACGGGGAGTATAGGGCTATGTCAGGCCATTTTGGCCTTTTTCCTTGTCTTCCCTGTTGTTACAGTATATGCTCATCATTTATGAATTGTCATTTTTTTTCCACTCTTTGCTTTTTCTTTTAAGAGCATGTAACAACAAAAATAAATAAATAAATAAATAAAAAATATTTCCTCAGAAGTGATAGCTTTGAAAGCTTCATCAATCTTCAGTTCTAAATATGGAAGAATTGTTTGTGATTCTTTTCTTTATTTATTCGACATTACTGTTTTGATAAATTTGGGTCCTCCTAGGTTTGCTTATGCCATCTTTATAAACACCCTCCTACCTTTTAATATCTGACACCACTCCACTGATGGTGAATTAAGTTGCACACAAGCATCACGTTATGGTAGATCCAACTATAAATATGCTCATACAGCTATAATGAGACAATAGCACGACTGTGATTGCAAGATATCTCGATCGACAGAACTAACTGATTTTCTGTGCGGGTTGACTACATGGTACCACATAAGTAATCGCTTAAAGTGACATTTGAGCGGCACGGAAAATTCCTAGGTCGAAAAATTCCTGCCGAGAAACGACCTGGTAAACCTCAAAATTTAACAGAACGTTACAGAACAGCGTTGCAAGGGACTGGAAGCTCAGACCGCAAATTAGCATAGCTTCAAACTACCTAAATCCTACTATGTGAGACTGTTGGAATTTAAGTTCTGCTTCATATGAATATGTACCAGTACAGTGTACAGGATGCTACACTGCATGGGATACTACCCTCGAGCAGCTATCAATAAACCACTCGTCACTTAAACTAATACCACACGCTGATTAACGGAATGTAGGAAATGTCGATTTTGGACTATAGACTAATGGAGAACTGTGCTCGTTTTGACTGACGAGTCACAGAACACAGTTTACCGGTCTGATGGTCGTTCTTGTTCGCAGCAGAGGCCAGGAGAAAGTTATCTTCCGGACTGTATCGTCGGTTTATGAAGTTTGGTGAAGGCAGCGTGGAAGTATGGAGCTATTTTTCGTAGTTCGCTTTCAGCCTGTTAGTCACTTTGGACAAAAACATGAATACTGAGTACTACTTAGCCGTTATGTGTCATTATGAGCTACCAGCTACGTGGCACTACGTTTGAGAATGACAACGCACCGTGTGATACTGCTCGCGTTGTTACAGATTGGTTGGAGGACATGCGTGTCAAAACGTTGGACTGACCAATGCAATTGGTTTTGGGGTTGAGCGACACCACCATGAGCAACTCTGAGGGATATAAGCATCTCCCGTACCTAGTTTAGGCCCTCTGGTTCCACGAAAGGGAGAGAGCTGGTTAGCAGTGGTTATTACGCTTTTGCTGTTGTTTAAAACTAAGACATAACATATGCAATGCAGAAATTTGTTTTCTTCTGTTATGTTATTTGGTCTTTTGTGCATGTGGTTTCGATCAGTATTTAGTCATTGTTTTTCTTCTTCCAATATCTCATTTTCTCTTCTCCGTGTATAACAATACTGTATAACGTTTTAAGTTTGTGTTTCCAGATTGTTTGTAGTAACAACAGGCACTTAAATACTGAGAGCACCTGGAAAAATATAAGATGCTCGGGATGAGACGTGGAAATCTTAACCTGTCAGCCACCGAGAAACTACCTATGAAAAAAGTGACGCTTTGAAATATTTTGCATTTCGTGCCACTGTCAGTAATCCAATGTTCCATTCCGTTGTACATAGTCAATAAACACACGGTACCGAAGAAATTCTAATTTTCTCGATGAGTAGCAGGCGAAAAAGGCGCCGTGCTCAGTCATTCAGCTGCGGCGTAAATAAAAGAGAGATGGTCTCCCTAAAATCTGTTACGAACTTTTTCCCCCTCGTTCCAGTCACCAAGTTTTCATTTTCCGCTCCAAGAACTTCTTGGACGAAAGAAAATACAAAGATATCGATACTGCGACGGTGTGCAGTTGCAATGCCTGAGTGCCTCGCTTGACAGCGCGGTGATTTAAATCATAGGTGTTAAGGCAAATTATTTTTTTCACCAGCTTTTCTGCAGGTATTTTAGTTGATGATTTAATTTAACTGGGTCGGTAAAGAAAACAAGGCTGCCCGAGTTTCTGTGTGTTGCTGAGAAAACTTAACAAGAGCAGTAGAGAAAAAAAACTGATGCTTTGAAGGCAAGTATACGTTTAAATTGAATATATCTATATAAAAATATCAATAACAACAATTTTTTAACCATCAGTCATCTGAATGACTTGAGGTTCTGAAGAAATTGAAATAGAAAACGTATTGGAAATGCATCAGAAAACGATTGGAATGAGCTTTCTCGCAGTGTCGTCTTCGAATTTGTTGGTCTGTCAGGACCGCTGCACTGTTAACCCTGGTTGAACCCTTTTCCGTTTCCATATTATTGCGTATCTGGCTTAAAATCTCGTTGAAAGTGCTTATCAAAGAATTTTGACCCAACGCCAAGGACAAAACAGAAAATAACATCTCAGGTTTTCACTTTCACTATAACATTGCACTACTAGATCAATCAACAATATAGCAGCACTCAAACGATGACTCAGTTTTCAAATCACACACACACACACGCAATATTCAATTTATTCTAACAATTAATACACGTTGCACTGTCATTTGTATGACACATGGCTATTAAGCTGTTTACAATTATTAAGAACTCTCAAATATTGATGTTCCACTTTACGTAGAGACAACTGATTAACTTATCTTGACACAAGACTTATTTGTAAATATTATCGTACTAAAGTAACTTTGGAACATTTTTCTACAAAAGAAAAATCGTTTAATCAAATGAATCTATAAAACAGACCTTTTTCCACGCTGCTGCAATCCCTTAGTAGCTAAACCGAAAAAGAATAAAAATGACAAAAGTTATATCTTTTTAGGAGAACTCCGTCTCAGTTCGATAGTTTTACGGCAAGCGATGTTTATCCATTTTGCTATACGAAGCAAAACGTGACTGATTTCTTCATCTTTCTCATGACATCCCTCACCATATCGCTTCTTTCTCCTTTGATGCTTACAGTCAAGTCGGCGATCAAAAAAATATGCTCTCGTTCATCCACCAAAGTTATTTACATAAAGCTTTGCTCCCGGCATTAACTAAAAGGGACCACAATGCTAGGAGTCGAAGTTATGTGCTTTCAAAGCTCAGGTTTTCACTTCAGTGGTTAAGTGCCAACTGAGGAAGGCTGATAATCAAAACTATAACAAATTTCCTCATTATTCACGTTCTCACAAAGCAAAACAAACAGCCGTGCTGACATCCATAAACATTCGTATCCAAACTTACAAAGATTTGGATAAGTCATAAAAGTAACATCACTATATTGCCATTGTCCGTGACTATTACAAATGTTCACAATGTCTATACGAAACTTTAACAAGGTTAGTAAACCCACATTCTATTCATCCAACCAGTTAACGGACACATCCTTACACCAATCTTTTCCACTACGAATAGGAAAGAACATTCTGATGCAAGTTTAATACCTAGATTGCTCCTGATATTTTCGCTGCGTTGATGATAATCTAACATCAAAAATACTCAATGAATACTGTATACAGATTGGATGCAACAGAAGCACACGCTGGAGGCAGTTAAGGCGACACAAAATCTTGGGAGGAGAACTAAGTAAGTTACTGACTCAAAGAAAGAGATTGTCTGTATCGACGATCTGTTTGCATTACAATAATAGGAAAGGAAATGCAGACGAGTTGATTAAAATGCAAGGGAGGACGTGGGTAACTGAGATCCTCTAGGTCTGGAGGAGTGTACCAAGGAGGATTTAAAGTTAAGTACAGAATGTTTTTTTTATTCGAAGTTTAACGACCACCGTGAGCAACTCAGTGGGATATAAGCCGTCGCCCGTCCCTATTTTAAGGCCACTGGTTCCAGAGGAGAGAGAAAGACAGCGCTGTAAGACAAACACAACATCCATGCCCCACGGGATTTGAACCCGGACCCATCTCGAACGAATGATCAGAAGTCATCGCTTAGACCACTGCACCACCGGGGCAGCTAAATACAGATAATGAGGATCCTTGCGTGGCTGAACACCAAAGGTTGTTGCTTAAAAGAGTCTTAGCATTCTACGTAAGCTGATATTCAGCTATAGCCGCCCCGATGGCACAGTGGTCTAAGCGATGGCCTCTGATCATTCGTTCAAAATGGGGTCAGGGTTCGAATCCCGATGAGGCATGGATGTTGTGCTTGTCTTACGGCACTGGCTCTTTCCCTTCCCTGGAACCAGTGACCCTAAATTAGAGACGGGCGACTGCTTAAAGCCCATTGAGTTGCTCACGGTGGTCGTTAAACCTCCAATCTAAAAAAAAAAAAAAAAAAAAAAAAAAAGAACCTGAAACAGATTTTACGAGAAGTTCCAAGGCGCCTGGGAGGAATTGATTCTGAAATGCTGCCCAAAACAGGTTGTGACATATATCACCTATTTTAATTTTCCCCTTTTGTACTGTCTCTTACGTAAGTTTTCGCTACCTCTCGAGATACTTTCAGAACATAAAGTCACGTTTGAACTCCCAAGTTTTCAAGTACGTTGCAGGGACTCTGGAAGTCACTCAGAGGTCAGATGACGATAAAAACCAACTAGGTGTTGAGTTTTCGTCTGTTAAATTTTGTTAATTTCCGTGTGATGTATTTATTATTTGACAAGAGATTAACTCAGTCAACGCTGTTGCGTTATGTTATTCTGAGGGCGCTGTATTCAAGAACTCTGCCTCTCAGGCCCAGGTATTTAGCAGTTCGTTGTTAGGATGCATGCATGAGCTTACGCAAAGTTCCTCTCAATCAAATCAATATGACTTCTGAAACATTTATTAACAAAACTATGAACATTTACTTTTGAAGGGGTGTTCGGTGACAAAAGTCACCGAACACCCCTTCAAAAGTAAATGTACGGATCCTCTGCGTTGTTAAGGTGCGCGGTGCAGCTGCAAACGGTATAAAAACAAACCAGCAGCTGACCGCGATCATATCGCTCTCTGAGGTTGAGGGAAAATGTTGCGGCGAAAGAGAACTGACGTTGAGAAAGGGAAGATTGTTGGGTGTTACATTAGTGGGTTGTCCATAAGAAAAACCGAGAGGCGTTTAAACATACCCAAGTCAACTGTTTTGCATGTACTGAATAAGTGGAAAACACATGGCGTGCTGAAGCAGCAAAACGTACCGGCAGACCAAAGAAAACCACTGATAGACGACGTCGAAGCCTCAGGAGAGTCGTTACAGCTGATCGGTGGAGTACTGCACAAGACCTCAGTGTACAGGTGAATAAATATGCTGGAACCTCGGTATGTACAGGTACCATTCGCAGAGAACTTCATTCCATGGGATACCATGGTCGTGTGGCTGCTCATAAGCCTTTCATCTCCACTCGGAATACTACTCGTCGTTTAGCATGGTGTAAAGAACATTTATCGTGGACCGTAGATCAATGGAAACCGGTCTTATGGACTGATGAATCCAGATACACGATCCATCAATCTGATGGTCGTGTGTGGTTATGGCGGCAGCCGTGGGAACGCCATTTACCACAGTGTACTCTTCCTACGGTCAAGTTTGGAGCTGGCAGTGTACTTGTGTGGGGGTGTTTTTCGTGGTATGGTCCCGGCACATTGGTTATCGTGGACAAACCTGTTAACCAGCGCGTCTACCTCGATATTGTGGACCATTATGCCCTACGAACTCTGTGGCGATACTGTGGAAGCGATCCTTGTTGGTACCAGCAGAATAATGCACCGATCCATAAAGCAAGGACTGTTACTGCGTGGTTTGACGGTAATTCCGTATCGTGTGTGGACTGGCCAGCACAGAGCCCTGATTTGAATCCAATAGAGCACCTATGGGATAAATTAGAGAGCTGCATAAGAAGTTTGGAACCAAGGCTTACTACTAAGCAACAGTTAGCTGCAGCATTATGTACTGAATTGAAGCGCATACCTATCGCTGTGTTCCAAAACCTTGTCAAAAGCAATGCTGTATTGTTTTTCTCTTCTAGGTGTCCGGTGACTTTTGTCAATATAGTGTATATAAATAGTAAATTTTAGATGTTCATTAGTTTACGGGTTACCACCCATCGAACGCAAAAAGCTGCGTCCTTCTCTCTCTCTCTCTTTCCAACATAGGTGTCTTGTTGGATGTTAGCGTCCTTTGCTCGTTTCTTTTATTTTTCATCGGACACCTGCTGCAAGTTTGTTTATGTAAGCGAGTTTCAGTTGCGAGGATGCAGAACAGAACAATCAGCGGTGCGTTGCAAAGAATTATGGGATCACGACCCTGGACAATTGAGAGAGGAGATGTTCGCGTCCCTTCGCTGCGTGTGAACACGCTGTGATTGTTGTTCTTACAAAAGTGCTCTAAAAGAGTACACGAATTATGATGATCCTAAAACGACTATAGCCGGAATAAGATGTGTGTTGTATGAAACTCCTAAAAGGAATATTAGTCATGGTAAGACAGTTTAAAACAGACTAAATAGAAAGCAAAGTTCGTTGTTAACAATAACTCATTCGTTTTAAGCTTACTATTATCTGTCAACTTACAATAGCGTTTTAGTTGTGTATTTAGTCAAGAATAAATAACAAGAAAACTTAAATCAGGAGTCTGTTGATTATGAACATAGTTACCGTTGCAAATCATTTCTTAGTTTTTTTTAACATACACGATCATGTCTCTTCCTCCCCCACCCCGTTCTCGTAGAGTTTTTTCTTTTCTATAGCTTTCCAACAGTTTTTTAGCTAATGTCTTTTAGTACGGCTTCCATACCTGTGAAAGGCTAACCGAATATATCTATTCAAGTTGAAGCCAACTTTCTTGGAAAATACGACACAGTATCTTCCTTAGAAACAGTCTTGCAAAGATGGCGATGCAGTCTCTCATACAGCAAGAACTGCCCTATTACATACAACGTGTACTGTAATTGTGACGTAAGTGTTCATAAAAATACATATTAATCCCTGTAATCAAAATTGAATATAATATCAAATAAAATCATTACATAAATACTATCTGAATATTATCTAACAGATGACATCTATCGATGTCATCTTGTTGGTTCTAACGTCAAGAACACATCGACAAGTAGCAGGTAGACAACTGACTCTGGAGCTTGCACAGACACTGGTACGAGAAGAACTCGATTCACAGTTTAGTGTAGGTTGCATGAGAGAAATCTCTATGCGAAGAGACCTGTGATTTGTATTCTCGAAACACCTTCCACCAGAGGGGTGCGTTTAAGATGGAGTAGCCAACACCGCCTGTGGAGCCCAGGAAACTGCGCACGTGTGCTTTTCTCAGATGAGTCATGATACAGTTGAAATACTGATTCCCGACGTACTCTCATCTGGCTAGAATCAGGTACACGCGAAAGTCCCTAAAATATCCGTGAAAGGTCCAGTTTTCGCTGTGGTGGTCTTCTTGTTTGAAGAAGCATCATTACAAATGGTCGGACCGACCTACACACCTTTCAGAATTTCACTGTGACTGGCCAGAGATATAGATATGATATTCTGGACTTTTATGTTAAGCTGTTTATCGGTACCGTCGGCCTAGATTTCCTCCTGATCGACGATAACGCTAGATTGCATCGAGCCCAAATTGTGGATAAGTATCTGGAAGCAGAAGATATCGCTCGAATGTATTGGCCAGCATATTCGCCGGATATGAATCCTATTGAGCCTGTTTGGGGTGCCTTAGGAAGGAGAGTTGTAGAAGGCTAGATCCCCATAGGAGCCTCCCAGAAACTCCAAATAGCCCTTTTAGAGGAGTGGAGGCTAATTCCTCAAGCCTTTGGAAAGTCTCATTAACAGTATGGGTAGACGTTGCGAGAGCTCTTTGTCTGTTAAAGGCGTAATACCCCTTACTGACTGTTTCGGACAAAGACAATGAAGCACTATTATTTTGATCTTCCTGTTCCCATGCATATTTCCTGCAGTTCCTTTCAAATTTCATTGGATTTCCTTTCGCCCATCGCGAGCTATGTCGGATTACATATACACTGACGGAAAAAAATTCCCAACACCAAGAAGGGGCTGTGTTAGATAAACGACAGTTGGTAGGTGGTGAGAGTACATCTGTAAGATGACGTCTATGCAAATTTCGCGTCGGCGCATTCGTTTGGCGCTATTAGCGCCCCTCGGAACATGCAAAGCAGGTTTGCTGTAAATACGCGCTGTAACGTTCGTGAGCGTTAGTTATCGTTTAGATTCGATGTAGTGTGTTGATGTTAGTCAAGAATGCCTTTAAGAAGACGAAGAAGCCATTATCAACAGCTCACGGAGTTTGAACGAGGTCGTGTAATAGGGTTACGAGAAGGTGGATTTTCTTTCCGCAATATTGCAGAACGACTTGGCAGGAATGTAGCCACAGTGCATGATTGTTGGCAGCGGTGGTCAAGGGAAGGAACTGCCTCAAGAAGACCGGGTTCCGGCCGGCCACGTGGAACTACTGAGAGGGAAGACCGTCATGTACGGCGTATGGCCATGGCGCATCGTACCGCGTATGCAGCGCAACAAATCGAGCTGCAGTTGCCACCACAGTGACACAACGAACTGTTACAAATCGGTTACTTGAAGGACAGCTCCGAGCCAGACGCCCTGTCGCGTGCATTCCACTTACTCTAAACCACTGCCGTTTGCGACGTCAGTGGTGTCAAGCTAGAGCTCATTGGAGGACGGAGTGGAGATCTGTTGTGTTTTCTGATGAAAGCCGGTTCTGCCTGGGTGCCAGTGATGGCCGTGTGTTGGTTAGAAGGAGACCAGGTGATCGCCTGCAACCAACCTGTCTGCAGCCGAGACGCACTGGACCTACACCTGGAGTTATGGTCTGGGGAGCAATTTCCTATGACAGCAGGAGCACTCTCGTGGTTATCCCATGCACCATGACGGCACAGTTGTACGTCGGTCTGGTGATTCAATCTGTTGTGCTGCCATTCATGAACAGCATTCCATGGGGTGCTTTCCAACAGGATAACGCTCGCCCGCATACCGCTGTTGTAACCCAACATGCTCTACAGAGTGTCGACATGTTGCCGTGGCCTGCTAGATCACCAGATCTTTCACCAATCGAGCACGTATGGGACATCTTTGGACGACAACTCCAGCTTCAACCCAAGAAGCATCAACCGTCCCTGAATTGACCGACCAAGTGCAACAGGCATGGAACTCCATCCCACAAACTGACATCCAGCACCTGTACGACACAATGCATGAACGTTTGCGTGCTTGCATTCAACATTCTGGCGGTTACACCGGTTATTAATGTACCAGCATTTCACATTTAAAAAGGCTCTTCTCGCGCTTACAATAAGCTGTCATCTTGAAATCTTAATCGATTAAATATGTTACCTATACAAATGTATTGCCGCCATTTCATTCCTCTACAACTATTTTTTCGTGGTGTTGGGATTTGTATTTCCGTCAGTGTATTATCTCGTAAATTTGCACATGAGGAATTACAGCATGTATATATTATCCTTTAATTTTGCACATAAGTGTCAGTAACTTTACCTAAATGATAACTCCTTCACTCAACCACTTTAAGCTAAGCCCAGAGTCATTTACACTTCATGGTAATCAGTTTTGAATTTAGAGGATATTTTAATACACTGCTGGTCACCCAAAATGCAACACCAAAAAGGAAGCATCCGATTGGCCTGAAATTCGCAGCATGCGTCGCCCGCGAGAGGACATGCAAACGATTAGCAATGCAGGGTATATGCAAATCATGTGCGCCCGGCACGCCACCGAGAAGCATTATAAGAAGGGTGCACAGAAGGCGGGGTGTAAGTGTGTTGTGCTACCGGACCTGTGCGTGGGAAGTTTCCTGATACCTCATCGCAGTATACGGCAGTCATTTCAGCACGTTTCGGAGTTCGACAGAGGACGAATAGTGGCTTGTCGCGACAGCGGTTTATCGTACCGAGGCATCGGCGCCCGTGTGGGACGACATCCAACCACAGTAAGGTGAGTATGAATTCGGTGGGTGCAGGAGGGACGGACGGACCGACGTGAGCGGTTGCCGCAGCCGCAGCACACCACCGAACGAGAGGACCGGCATGGTTTTTGGCGGGCATTGACGGCTCGCACCGCCACATCACGAACGTTAGCGCAGGAATTAGGGTGTGTTGCGCAACAACTTGTGTCAGCACGTACCGTTAGACGTCGTCCGCAGGAGCGGGGACTTGACGCACGGCACCCAATTGCTCCAATTACCCTTGGTGGCAGTGGGCCGTTGAACGCCGCACCTGGACTACGGAATGGCACGACATTGTCTTCTCCGACGAATCCCGCTTCTGCCTGCAACATCACGATGATCTGAACCGCGTGTGGCGGCTGCGCGGCGAGAGATTGTATGATGCCTGCATTATGCATCGCCATACCGGTCCGTCGCCTGGCGTTATGGTTTGGGGCGCAATTCGATATGACACCCGCACACCTCTGGTACGCATCGCCGGTACACTCAACAGCCACTGCACCATCTCCGCCGTTTTGGAGCCTGTAGTCCTCCTTTACCTGCAGGATTTGCCAGCGGCCACGTTTCAACACGGCAATGCGCGCCCTCACGTGGCACGCATCGTGCAACAATTCTTCACGGCCCACCAGGTGTCACTGCTGCCGTGGCCTGCCTGTTCTCACGATATGTCGTCCATCGAACACGTCTGGTCGCTGATCGGCAACCGAGTGGCCCGGCAAGCACCACCCGCGGCTGTGCCTGATGAACTGTGGCAACGTGTGGAAGCAGCCTGGACCGACATACCCCAAGCCCACATCCAAAGCCTCTTTCGTTCGATGCCGCGGCGTGTAGCGGCCGTTATTGCCAGCCATGAGGGCCACACGAACTATTGATGTCTGCGTGTTCCGCAAGTCGTACGGGCCTGTAAGCTCAATCGTTTCATCTTTGTATCTGTTGTTATGTGTCCAGTAAATCTGGCTTTGCTATCTAGTGTCCTTCTTGGTGTTGCATTTTGGGTGGCCAGCAGTGTGTTTGGCATTATTGGACTTGTCCTGTCAAATTACTTGCTGCTACTCTGTTTTAATTTGTCTGGCAGGATTAATTTAATTTTGAAAGAGCTAAGCCTTTTAAGTTCAGGAATGCTGTTGTTAGGAGCATTTTGACATAAATTTCCCGTCCTACTTGGATTCATATACACGACGATTTTTATGAAAGAATTCTCTGCATGCAACGAAAATCTATTTTGAGTTTCTAGCTTTTTGACTCGCGGTAATCGTGGAAGGTGCTCGAAAGTCAAAACTCATTTTCTAAGGTGAAAGGTTTTGTGGGTAAACATGCTTATCAAGTCTTGCGAAGAACTCATTTTTTAAGGTGAAAAGTTTTGTGAATAAATGTGCCTGTCTATTCTTGCGCATAACAAAATCAACAACGTTAACACAACTTGTACATACATAACACGTGAAACACTTCTGCAACAACAAAAACACAGGTTACAGCACGTGGCTACAGATCTATACATCTTAAGTGATTGCTTCGAATGAATGGTTGAGTGGAAATCGATAATCTGGTTCCACTCGTACAGGAGCAGGAAAGAAGTAAAATATCGCAAGAACTGACCTCTATTATATTTTCCTTTAAATACTTAAAAAGACACATTCAAGATCTTTAAATTGGTGTTTTAAGCCCGACAGCAATAGATTCCTAATCCATCTGTGGCAGATGTTTCAGTGCTACAAAATAATTTGCAGGTAATCATTGGGCAAGATAACTATTGGGTTGATGCATAATAAGTTCATGCCGTTTTTTTCATCGTACTACAGGAATGCATCACATCAGAATGGAAAACGGAATCAATCAAATATGTACTCCCTCCCCATTGTTTAAGATGGTGTCCCTACGCCTGGATAGGTCTGCAATGCCATTCTTGAAAAAACGTGCAGGTTTTGCTGCGAAGAAATCATCAAGGAAATTCTGGAGATCAACATCATTGTTGAAGGTTCTGCCATGGAATGCATACAGCAGAGATCGGAGCAGGTGATAGTATGACAAGGAATAGGCCGGATGTGGAAGGATCTCCCATTTCATATTTTGAATGGCCCATTTTGGCCATGTTTGCACTGTGAGGGCGTGCGTTATCATGTTGGAGAAGGACAACATGGCGCCGATGTGGCAGTTTCTGCTTAATTGCTCCCTCCACACGGCGGAGTTTCTCACAATAGAGTGCAGCGTTGATGGTCCGATTCCTCGGCAGCATTTCCCAGTGAATAATGCCTTCCATGTCCCACCAGACACAGAACATGATCTTCGCAGGATGAAGGTCATGTTTTGGACGTGGCGTGGGCGTCTTGTTTGGGCTTAACTATTCCCTCCGATGCCTGAAATTCACGTACAGACACCACCTTTCATGTCCAGTAACAATACGAGACAGAAAGGGTTTGTGTTGCTGAGATCATTAGCGAGAACGGGTGAGCAAGGAACCACATATGGCAACACGCTGATTCTTGTTGTCCTCGGTGAGAGTGTGAGGCACTTAAGACCCCAATTTCTGGACCAATTTCTGGATACGTTTCAGGTGTCGCACCACTATGGCCTGATCACAGTCCCTCTCAGTGGCCAATTCACGTCTGGTTTGACGCGGATCTAAGTGGATGAGGTGGTTCAAACGATCCTCATGAAACTGAGATGGACGACCTGAGCGTGAAGAGTTGTTGAGGTCAAAATTGCCACCTAGGAACCGCTGAAACCTTTTGCGGGCTGTCCTCGGAGCAATAGCATCCTCCCCATACACAGCAGAAATTTGTCGAGTGGCCTCGGAGGCCGTGGATTCGTTGTTAAACTCGTAGAGGAGCAGATGTCGGAAATGTTCATTCCTCTGTACTTGACACTCCATACTTCCGGACCTGAAAACCAAAAAACCATTCTCCACAATGACACAACGCAATATGATTTATATACACGATATTACTGGCTCCATTTTGATATACAACTGACCATCTGCACCGTCACTACTGACCTGGGATACACTCGTGAAATAAAACGGCATCAACCCAATACTAGATGCCAAAAACAATAAAAATTGCGCAGGTGGAAATTTAAAAGAGAGAGAGAGAGAGAGAGAGAAACTGACCACCTTATATTTCATGTACTTATAAAAAAGCCTGACTTAGGTACTACAGAAATTGCAATAACTATGACCAAGAACACTCTGCCCTTTATACCTGGAATTTTGGCAAAGGTGTGTGGAATAAAATGATATTTAACAACAATACAGGACAGAGGGTACATCGCTAGAAAAAAGTATTACGGGAGAAATCGTCGCTCCGTCCTACTTCCATTTTCGGAAAATTTTTCTCCATTTCCGATCTTAAATAAACAGTAATGTAATTAAATGATGTTTAAACAATAATAAAGTGCAGGGAAAATACGTGAAAAAATATATTACAAGAGAAAACTTCGCTGCATTTAGCTTCTGTTGCCGAAAAGTTTTGCCTCCATTTTTACGATTACGGGAGAAATTTTGACTCCATCCAAATTTGGTTTTCAGGAAATTTTCCTCCATTTTTAATCTTCAATACAACAATTAATGTAATGAAATGATATCTAACAACCGCACGGGACAGAGAAAACATCGAGAGAAAAACAACTTAAAATTACAGGACTTCGTCTAACTTCCGTTTTCCGGAATTGTTGACTCCATTTTCAAACCGAAACACAAAGAGTTATGCAACAAAAGGATATTTGACAACAATACCGGATAGAGGAAGCATCGTGAGAAAAAAATGAATTACGATTACGGGAGAAATTTTCACTCCGTCTAACTTCCGTTTTTGGGAAGTTATGAAAGACTGAATTCTTTCCAAAGGCAAAACAATTGCCTTTGGAAAGAATTCAGAGAGGATTAAAGAGAGGATTAAAAAGGATTCTGCAAGAGAGGATTAAAAAGGATTCTGGGATGTCCTTTTTTTTTCTGCCGGATCAAAATAAAGGTTCTGGGGATATCGTCTTTGTCTGCAGGACCAAAAAAAAAATCTACGACGTACATCACTCGTTGCCACGATTCTGTTATGGGTGTTTTAAGAAGCATTCCTGATGATAGAAAAGTTACTTTTTCATATTCTAATAACGTGCACAGATGCTAGTTTTGGATACTTTTAATTTTCTATTTCTTTAATACGGCAGTTCCAAAAATAGTAAAAGGTTTAGTAAGTGTTGCAAAAATAGAATTTCAGCTGCACTTGGAGAAAATTCAGAATATGTGAAAACATATTAGAAGTTCAAATGAGTATTGAAATAAAAGCGATGAGAGAAAAATAATGCGGTGTAAGAGATAAATTTTTAAAAGTAAATAGTTATACATGAACGTTCTTGATATTACTAAAACTATCTAATGATTGCTTGCCGGTATGCCATACTTTTGTTTTCTCAGGACATATTTTGCAAACTTATATATTGGTAAGACCGAAAGATTGACGAATGTTTGAAATATTTCTCTGTGGCGGCGAAGCAAAAGGGTTTTCACTTATTTCCCGACCACCTTGCAAACATCTGCACTAAGGAATTCTTATGACATTAAAATTTGTTTGACCTGCGTTATCCGCATTTGTTGCAGTAGGTGTTTGCGGTGAGCAGAGATAAATAGGAGCCGAGACAGAAGTGGAAATGGAATTAGCGAGCGGAAGACAGGTGCAGATAAGGCAAAGGCAAAAGAACAAAATCATGAAAGAATAATTCGTATTACGTTATTTCAAAGTAAGAGAGGAAGAAAAAGGTACAGAGAGAGAGACAGATAGATAGAGAGAGAAAGAGATGTAAAAGTGGAATTAGCGAGCATAAGACAGGAGTAGATCAAACCAAGGCAAAGGGCGAAAAAAAGGAAAAGTAGGGACTTGTTTCTCAGAGGAGCGAGAAAAAGAGATGAAAAGCTTGATGCCAAGAACAATGGGAAACAAACGTAAAATAAAAAAAAAAAAATGTGTGGGGACGGATAAAACACAGGATGGTACTGAAAGTGGGAAACGATTGAGAGAGAGAGAGAGAGAGAGAGAGATAATAAATGGAAGATTGAAGGAAGAAAAAGGAAAGAAAGACGAAAAGCATTAAATTACTACCTCTAGTAGGCACGAAACGCGGACAGGTAATACGGGTGGGATAGTGAAAGGGAAAATATTTGAAACAGGGAGCTGGTACATACGTCTCTGGGAAATAGGTAGAACAAGAAGTAAAATAGATAAAACACAATAATAAACACAATAAAATATTGAAAGAGATTGGAAAAGGGAAACACATAAAATGCACAATAAGAGGAGTGAAAAAAGTATTGACAGATGAAATTGAAAATAGAAGAAAGGAAGAAAAGAGATTAAAAATAGAGGGAAAAACAGGAAAGAATGACATAAAAACAAACAAAAAAACTGTAGTCCTTATATCCGGTTGGTGTGCGTCGAAGATAAAAACATTCAGATGTAATGCGCAGAAATCAATAAAAAATTAATTAAACATCATCTTTTAAAATGTTATAAAATGCTGTTGGTTCAGCTATCATAAAAACTGCTTAATAGCTTTCAAAGCACGGGTGGCCACATATTCTAGTGTCATGGGTTGCTTTTAATCTAAAAATTAATTGAAAGGTTCTAACTATACATTACCTAAAGTTTGCATGCGTGCGGTTATAGAAATATCTTGTGAAAAGGCAACAGCTAACATACTGCAAAAATATGAAAAATACGGTAACATCATTTTGAAGTTTCACAGGCAAAGAAACAAAGTAAGTATTAAAGATCTCTACAATACTATTCAAATCAGTGACACGAGTTCCCCCATGATCAAGTTCATTTTGGAGGGTCGTCATCATTTGTTCTATGCAACAATTCACCAACCGATTTCCATAGCCTTTCCCCATCCGTGGTACCAGTAAAACGATTTAAATAATATTTTTTTGCATTTTTTAATTTAGTATTAAACCAATTTCTGTATCTACGAAACTGGGATAAATCAGAGGCACTTCTGGACTGTATAAATAACTTGAACAGCCTATTCTTTTTGTTTAGACATCTTAAAAGGTTACGAGTAAACCAAGGTTTTCTACACTTTAATGAACGTGTAAAGGTCTTAAGTGGGAAAGAACATTCATAAGAATTCCAAATTAATCCCCAAAATGCATCAAAAGCATGTGTGGGATTATCATGTTGTAGCACCGGACACCAATCCGTAACAGCAAGTATTTCACCAAAAGTTCTTAAGCTATGCTGATCGTACGAACGAATACAAATCGAAATCCTGTCTACAAAATCCGAGGTAAGTACACTACCTGACAAACAAAAAATTGGGAGATGATCACTTATATTATATGCCAACACACCCGTAGTGCAACAAAAATCATTCGTAATACATAGATCAAGTATAGTTGAGGTAACAGGTGTAATTCTCGTGGGGATTGTAATCACACTTATACATCCAGAAGAGCCTATGATATCACTGAATGGATATGAGACGCTATTAGTAGATGGCATATCAATATTAAAATCACCTAAACAATATAACGCCTTGCCACTCTGATTGACATCCTCCAAATAACAGGAAAAAATCAAGATAAACTGACTAATTTCCAGACGGAGGGCGATAAGCTGCACTTACAATGGTATTTTCAGTCTCTACAGTAACAAACTCATAATTATCAGTTATAACCGCATATTTATCAATCTGCGAAAGTGAAATGGAGGTCTAGCAAACATAGCACCCCCCCCCTCTCCTACCCCTGATCTAGAAGCAGAAAAAGTTCGAAAACCCGGTAAATTACAAGTAGGTTGATTCACACTATTAAACCAAGTCTCTGAAACGCAAATAAAATCAACAAGGTAATCCAAAGACCCCAAAAACTCCAAGAATTAACGCGCAACAATCGCAAACTGCAATTTTTTAAAACCAGCAAATCACGCACAAATTCAACAGAACAAACACTAGGATTACAGGTCATAAAAATGAGTTATGTACAACCAATACAGTTACAGAAACATCACATACCCCTCACAATCGTTTAAGATCCAAGTCGTCCCTGCTCCTAATGGTAATTGCATTTCCACCCTCTTCCTTTCGGCAAAAAATACGCTCGTTTTTATACCAACAAAATCTTATATTGTTTTCTCAGGAAAATTTCCGCGCGTTCCAAAATAATTCTCTGTTATGCACAGTCAAATTCTCATTAACATAAATTCTAGTTTCCTGCAAATAATTAGCACCAATATCAGTCAATTTCAAAATCTTCCGACTCCTTGATAAAAGAATATCTCTTACTTTTCTGGACTGAAACTGCACAATGATTGGCGAGGGACGCCGTGGCCCCTTAGTGTTTATTCTATGAACGACGTCAATGTCATCGCACGAAAGGTCTCCAAAATCCAACCCTTTTGCAATATTAAGCACAATGTTCGAGAGATCAGCATTAGTCTTTTCATTACTCTCAGGGATTCCATGTATTTCCAAATTTCTGTTTCTCGTATATTGATCAAGGTTGTTCAAGTCCTGTGACAGTCTGGATATTTCCGAATCCGGGTCCGAAATCCTCTGCTGAAAAGCAACCACTTCCCTACGGGAGTCCTCAAGCAACGAACTTGATTTATTTAAAGAAGTCAAAATGTAATCACACTTCTGTGAAAAGAACTCAACTGATCTCTTCAAATCTAGCATCTCAATCTTTAATTCGTTAACAGCATCTAGCTTTATGTTGACAGACTCCCGAATCGACTGAGAATCACTGCCACTGGCACACTCTTTCACCAATTTCACCTCGGAATTAATGTTGTTTTTAGTGAAAGCCTCTCCCTCAGAATGGACACCGGAATCATGTAATGCAGCACGTCGACAACTGTCACATTGCCATTTCATTTTTTTCTCTTTGACCTTCGTCGGTAAACATTTTCTTTTATTGAGCAACAAGCATAATGATATCTGCCGCCGCATCTGCCGTAACATTGAACCCCGTCTTCAGCATGGATTACAGCCGAACACATCAAACAAAATTGTTGTGTCATATCTATAAGTTAATAGTCAATGAGCTCTCAAATATGATAAACACCCCTGGCAGCAAGCGATGTAGTAGAAAATGTACCTTACCAGTCTTCACTGTTACATGAAACGATCACGACTCCACTAAGTCAGTAGAGCTGGTATCCTCATCATCATCGGAATAGGAGCTATAAAAAAAGTGTTGTTCACCATGTAAATCTCATAAGACACAGTAACACATCTATAAGCTGTAACAGCAACTTATATTGCTCAAATTTGATGAAACACGACTTCATGGACCCAAAGTAACAAAACGAGACCCGTACTAGCTTATAATATTGCTTTATTACGAGAACCACAAATCTCACCTTCAAAGTACCTCAATGTTTCTATCGTGACTTGACCTGACAATTGAAAATTTAAAACGGGAAATCTTTGTCTTGTATCTAGAGGAAGATAATAGGAAGGTGGAATGAATTATTGATTACAATAAAAAAATCAGTAAGTGATCTATTTACTAAGTTATACCGGAACAGTTCAGGAAGTAGATTTGCCACATTACTCAGTATCTGCGGGTTTTCGACTACTAATGACCGAATGGTCTAAGCTGCTATTTTCTAACAAACCTTTCGAGATGATCCCAGTTTCGACTCCTGTTAAAGGCATTGGCAGTGCAGCTTTCTGATAGCTACTGGGCCACTGGATTGCGCCACTGGTCCCCTTACTGGAACCAGTGGCCCAAATCATGGGCGGAAGACTGCTTGAAATAACAATTAAAGCTGCGCACGGTGGTCATCAAACCATGATAACAATAATACATGTATAATTCCTTAGGCTTGGTCACTTCTTCGATATTGAGGTAACTCCCTTCGCGTACCACAAACATTTTTCGGCACTCTATCCACTTCTAAAACCTGTGAAATTTTGATTCAGGACGCTAATTCCTTTCCCAAGAATCATCAGACGTTATTATGAAAGATAAAATGTGAGATTTCATTCAATAAGGGCCGTATTCGTTGGCAGACTTCGACACACTTTCTCTTCTGATCATTTTTTTTATTGGAGGTTTAACGACCACCGTGAGCAACTCAATGGGCTATAAGAAGTCGCCCGTCCCTAATTTAGGGTCACTGGTTCCAGGGAAGGGAGAGAGCTAGTGCCGTAAGACAAACACAACATCCATGCCTGACCGGGATTCGAACCCGGACCCCGTTCGAACGAATGATCAGAGGCCATCGCTTAGATAACTGCGCCACTGAGGTGGCTTTCTGATCATCATCAAAACCATTAAGAAACACACCGGATGCTCTCTGAATTGCGACCAACCTTATGCAAAGTGAGTTACACCCGATACTGGTGTAACGAGCAGGATGATGTGGCCCTGTACAGTAAAGGGGTGTATATTAAAGGTTGGTGATTCTGTTCAAATCAAGCGAAGTTACGGGCGTTTTAAAACCAGGGATTTATCGTAGTTGACGCAAGGCCAAATTATGGACACACGAAGGGCTAGTGCGTCCATTTTGGCAACATTTGTGGGGTTGTTTGAGATGTACCTGGAGTAGTGTAAAAATGGAGAAAAAACTAACCGGCGGCGCAACTCGGAAGAGCAGTGAAAGCCGGGTTCAAAAGGTGAACGACTGGTACTTTGCATTGCACAGGCAAGTCGGAGCAATACAGTTTCTCAGTTGACAGTGCTATATGATATGGCTCAACCAGAACTAATATTTCGCGCCACATGCGTCGAATGCTTAACCGTATGAGACATAGAAGCTGACTCCCTATATGACCCCCCCCCTTCTAACAACAGTCAGTCTTCGCAAACGACTCTCTTGGTTCCAACAGGATGTGGATTGAATGATAGAAGATTGGAAGCAGGTGTGCTAGTCTGATGAATCACGATATGTACTCCATTCTGACGATGGTCGAATACGTACTTGGCGTTAGCAACAGGAGGTTATAGATAACTCACGCATGGCATCGACTATCCAGGCCGATGGGGAAGAGTGAAGGATATGCGGCATATATAGATGGCACCAACGCATTGATGTCGCCTAGTACCAGGGACAGTATACGGATCATGAACACTCCCAAATGTTATACTTCCACCCAGAGGGCACTGGTTCTTCCAAGGCGATAATTTTCCATGTCATAGCGCCTGGCTCGCACAAGAATTGTTCGACGATCACAGTGTGGACATGAACATCTCTCCAATCTTGCCTGATATGCGGCATACGTAGATAGCACCAACGAATGGATATCGCCTACTACCAGGGACAGTATACGGATCATGTAGACTGCAAAATTCGTTCAATAAGGTCACCCAGTTGAACATCTGTTGAACATAAGGGCACCCAGTTGAACTTACCCAATTGAACATCTGTGGAATGCTGTGCAACGTCAGGTAAGGCAGTTGGACACACTACTCGGCTGCATATCCGAACTGCCGACCGCACTACCAACAGCTTGGTTACAGATCCCACGCAGTTAACTCCACAGGCATCTCGTAGAGTCGATGCCACTACGGGTGACGGCCATTATCCGGGCGAAAGGAGAATCTACGAATTATTAGGAACATGATCGTAAATCATTGAACAATCAGTGTGCTTTTATGGTCGGCCATCACGAAGCTGGTTCCATAAAAGGGCTCATACAAACTCGCACGCGCGGTAGGATAGACGCACCAAAGACGCTGCCCAGACTAATACCCTTCTACCAAATTGCACTTCTCTCAGCTGCTCCGGTGGGAGAGTGGTCAGGGGAGTTGGCTTCTGTATACTCGTCTACTTTGAGACAGGATTTGAGTCCCGGATGAAGAACGACTGTCCTATGGCGCTGTCTTTTCCCCATCCTAGAAACAGCGACCCTAAATTAAGGACCGACGATTTCTTATATCATTAGATGCTGGGTAGCTAAACCCCGAAATTAGCAAGTAAAAAGAAACACCTTTCTCATATTTCGTCCCACAAGCTTTCCACGCTGCCACAACCAGGATTCACTCTCTACTGCTTGAACACGATCCAGTGGCGTATTCTGGCAGGAGAGGGGTACTGGTCACAATTTTTTGCTAACTTAATGTATATAAAAATAATAGAAAAGAAATTCTCACATTTAAAAGGTACTTATTTACCATACATAAATCATAAAGTTGTATAATGCCCCGTGCAGCTGGCCGAATTGTCAGAGGCACTAGTTTCTGGTTAGTCGTCCTAGCTAGAATGGTGTTTGAGTCCCGGATGAGACATAGGTGGTGCATTTGCCTTCTTTTCATTTCCTGAAACCAGTGGACCCAAACTGGGATAGAAAACTTGTAGCTCTTAGAGTGGCTCGTGGTGTACATTAAACCTGGTAATTAACAAAATCAGCGTGGTGTGCAGACTAGCTGATCGGTAGCATAAACACAGGAGTGTGAAATTCTTTTTCTTGTAAATGAGTCGAACGTCATTTTTCTGATCCTGTGTGTCAGAGTTTGTCTGCATGTCTGTGTTTATTTTATAAAAGATACTGTAGGTTCGATTTTGTGCTGAGTAGTTTGTGGCGCTGGGAAATTCAAATCTTTATCCCAGAAACAATTACATCTCCCCAATGCTAATAGTCTACAGCAGTGTTTCCCAACCTTTTTCTAGCCTAGCACCCATTTCTGAGTATTGGATGCTGGCTGCCCCTCCCCCCCCTCCTTAAAAGTCAAATGTAATAAGCTTGCTGAAATCAGCAATAATAACCTTAAATTCATGTTACATTGTGCATTCATATTTAATTATTTCAAACTAAATAATTGTTATGAATATGTATAAGTAAATTTTATAAATTTTTATTAATTTCCTTCAAGAGCTTCTAGTGAAAATATAAGAACCCAGGGAAAAAAATTTGAAATCAAGTCACACAGTTGTATTAAAAAACAAAGTACGACAACAAATCGTATTATTTTTATCGCCTGTATCACCTGTTGAAAGTCCCAAATTTCTCCACACTTTTGATCAATGGCTGCCTTAGCTTGATGAGATTCCACCAAACTATAGCGATGTCCGGTTCAATGTTGGTTAGTCTTAGTCTCAAGTCTCCCTCTTTCACATATTTATAGTTTATTTCTAGCTTTCGTCAGTAGTTGCTGCACAATGCTCAAGTCCTTTTTCGCTGAATACGTTAAGGGAAAAGCTAGAAATAGTAATTTAACTTTCTGGCAGAGAAGAGGGTAAGACTGTTGCTCTTTTACCCGAAACAACTCATATCCATATTGTTTGAAAAGTATTTAGGCCTCACAATCATGCTGCATGTCTGTTAACTGTTCCCGCAAACTTAATTAAAGGTCTGTTGCAGCCACTGAAAATGGGTTGAACACCCAACTTGGTATTTCAAGGGCACAAAGGTCTTGAAATCTCTTTTACATTCTTATTTGATCTATTTAGGATTAGAACACAAAATTTCCAAATCATTTCTGGGAGTTTATTTACCCTTGCAATAGCCTGAAGACGAGGAAACTGATACAGCTCTTGACGACTCAGATTCACTTTTAAGAAAGTGAACCTTAGCGATAAACGTAATGATTATCCTTTTTGTCTTAATGAAATCCATTTTGTCCACTTGTAACTTGTAACATCCATAAAAACCTAAACGCCCCTATCTCCCCTTAGGATTTACCGCCCCCTGAAAATCACCAACGCCTCCTAGGGGCGGTACCGCCCAGGTTGCGAAACACTGGTCTAAAGTGAGTAGGTGCATTCCATTGCTCTCGGAAAGGTTTGGAGTTAACTGTGTGGCATTTCTGACTAATTGAACGTTATTATGATAACAAACATGAAAGCACAGATTTGCAAAAGTACCTGCTCACCGTAGAACATCTCGATAACTGTTTACGCCTCCATGGCATGACGAATTTCTCTCCAAATTATAAATTACTGGCTGATCACAAGCAACCCAAAAGTTTGAATTTGTTGTAATTTAAGCGATAGATGGCTATCGAAACTCAAACGAAAAAAGGTGTCTGGTGACTTTGCTGTTCCACCGAAGTTTGTGAACATCTTTTTTTTTTGACCCAGTATCAGTGGATCTGTTGCCTACTATACAGCAGTTGGATTCCTCTAAGGGTGCTGGCCCGGATGATGTTCATCGAAGGGTGATTAAATCTGTTGCTGAGTTTTTGTTGGTACCATTGGAACATATTTTTAATCGTATTCAAGAAACTGGTTTATTACCTTTAGCATTTACGACAGGTAGAGTCACTGTTATACATAAAAAGGGTTTGAGATCTAGTGTAGAAAAGTATTGTCCAAATACTAATATTACAGTGTTTTCTAAAATTTTGGAAAGACTAGTACTAAAGAGGTTATCTGGCTACTTGGAGAGGAACAAAAATTTTTCATCACGGTCAGCATGGTTTCCGTAAGGGCTTCTCAACAGAAACGGCTATATTGGATGTTCTTAATTTTTTGCACACAAATATTGACTCAGGAAGAATTGTCCTGGGTATATTTTGTGACTTAACACGAGCTTTTGACTGTGTGCATCATAAAATTCTATTGTCATAGTTAAATCATATAAGGATCCGGGGAGTTCCGCTTTTGTTTTTTAGGAATTATTTGTTACAGAGATCGCAGTATGTTCAGATTCGTGGCATTCGCTTTTCGGTTCGTGGGGTAAGTTGCGGAGTTCCTCAGGGATCGGTGCTGGGACCGGTTCTTTTTTTAATATACATTAATGCTATTTTTAATGTTACTTCGGGGGCGCACCGTGTGCTGTTTGCTGACGATACCAGTTTATTCTTTTCCGGTAATTCTTTAATGGAGTTAGTACCTTTAGTTAATTGCAGTCGTCAGGAGTTCTTTCGTTGGTTCAGTTGCAGTTATTTAACTATAAATCAAGATAAAACTGATGCCGTCCTGTTCTTACGTCGTTCGTATTGTTCGTCTACCCCAACTGGTATCTTTGTGAATGGAGTTCCCATTACATTTAAGATGATTGTTAAATTTCTGGGTGTATTTATTCAGGAGTCTTTACGTTGGGATAATTACAATAATTATTTGGCAAATCAGCTTAGATCACGTATAGGAATGGTTTATAGAATTTCGGGTATGTTGACGATAAGATTAAAACTAATATTGTATTACTCGTTCATATATCCACTACTTTCGTATTGTCTACTGTCCTTGGGTCAGACCACGTTGGGTAATGTCAATAGAATATATATTTTACAAAAGAAATACATTCGCTTATTGGATACTAATAGTGCTATGGCTGCTGTTTGCTGTTCATATAAAATACTCCCATTTAATAAATTTTATATATTTCGATTATTACTTTTTATGCACAATATAATTTACGCTAATAAGTTTATGAGTCTTCTGGAATTGCACCAATTTTCACATTCTCATGTTACCAGGGGTAATGCAAACCTCGTTATTCACAGGGCACATCTAAATCTTTTACATTACAGTGTTATTGCAGCCGGTCCGCGACAATGGAATGAATTACCCTTGCACATTAAATCAATTGTTAGCTTCAGGGCATTCAGGAGAGTATTAAATACTGAATTATTGGCTGGCTGATATGATTTGAATTGATGCCTTGATTTCTTCTCTGGGATATAGTGGCACATTATTTTGTCTTGTTGATTTTGGTCTGTTTATTGCTGCATGATTGTTTGATGTACTGTACAGATATTCTTGGGATGTGTATCTTTCGGTTGCATTGGTTTGGTGTATATATGTTAATGTCCTAACTAAATCATTCCTTATTTTTTTATGCTTTGCTTATCAGTGGTTATGTTGGCATGTGTTAAGATTACTACGTATTGTAACTGTACTGTCTATATGCCACCTATTTTTAATTACAGTTGATTATCATCATGAATTCCTTAACTTACCTGTACTATGTATTATGATGATCCGTATCTCACTGTGAATCTCTGTGCACTGTGTTCTTGGCCTGTCACACACTTCTTGGGATCGGGGCTCGTCAGGCTTTTTCTTTAAAACCTTTTTCCCTGGCTCCATGTCATCCACATACAGTGCTATATGTAGACAGATTATTCTTTTACATTTCTTAACATCACTTCATAAACTTTGGTTTAGTTGTGCAAATTATTTAATTGTAATTAATGGAATGTTTATTGTAATTGCGTTATAACATACTACGGATACATTAAAAAAACTTTATTTTCTTTTGTTTAACTACTTAGCACAGATTTACTGTAATAATGTATTGCTGTGTGGAATTCTGTCATGTATGGTATTGCTATGATGAATGGCAGAATATTCAATAAATTCAAATTCAAGTTACTTCAGTCAAGTCTTAAGATCTAAACACTTGTGTGACCCGTTAATAGGCAATTACCAGATTGATCTCTCTGTAAATGCTTGTAGGAGTGTAATTTTAACTATGCGTATATATCTCATTTCATCTACTTATGGAGATGGATGACTATTCTTGTATAAATTTTTTCCTTATACACTGGCGGAAAGTGAAAAAAGAACACCAAGAAGGAGACGTCTGATACCAACGAAATTTTTACAGCATAATAACAGAATGCAGACGATAACGTGATCAAAACGTTGTGGCAAAATACAGATGTATTTGCTGGTAAACTGAAAAATAACATTTCCATGTAACAGGGTTAGTACGAGGTTGAACCGCCATGAACTGCATCACACTGTGCAATTCTGGCATGGAGTCTGTCTTACAGATTTTGGATGTAAGTTTGGGGTATTGAGTTCCAAGCATCCTCAACCTGGACGCGTAAATCGCGGATGGTCGTGGCTGGCCATGGAGACCGGATAAGTCGTTGTCCCATGAAATCCCACACGTGCTCAATGGGGACAAATCCGGTGAACGTGCAGGTCATGGAAGTTATCTCACACCCTGAAGTGATTGTTGCGTTGCACGTGCCGTGTGTGGGCGTGCGTTATCTTGCTGGAAAACACCACGATGGGATAGCATTACAAATGGCACAACAACGGGCTGAATGATGTTGTTATTGTAGGAGGTGCTGTTTAACGTACCCGGTACAAACACTAGTTGTGTACGGGAGTGATAGCTGATCGCTCCCCACACCAGAAGATCAGGTGTAGGCCCTGTGTATCTCTGGCAGATGCAAGAAGGGTGGAGACGCTCCCCTGTGCGTCTGCGAACAAGCATACGGCAATCGGAGGCTCCCAAGCAGAATCTGCTTTCATCGCTGAAGACGACAGATCGCCATTGCGTTCTCCAGTGCAGACGTTGGCGACACCACTGCAGCCGTTCCTGACGGTGGGCTGGAGTCAGAGGTACACATGCCAGAGGCACACGTGCACGTAGTCCTGCATCCAGTAGACGGTTGCGGATTGTTCGCACAGTCACCTCAGATGCAACGGCAGCTCGGATTTGCGTCGCAGTGGATGTTCTGCTTGACAACGCTGCTCTTTTTATGCGTCGATCGGTCTGCTCATCAGTCCGTCTGTGACTCCCGGTTCCACGTCTTCTCGTGTGGGAATGTCCCTCGGACCATCTACGCCACCATCGTACCACCACCGATACTTCCCGTCCAATTCGCTCCGCAATACGACGATACGACCACCCGGCCTCGCGGAGTCCGACTAGACTACCTCGCTCAAAATCCGATAACTGCTGAAATCCTACACGTCTTCCATGTCCAGGCATTGCAGCTTCTTCAGGGTCTTTGCACGTGTCCGTACTTTGACGACTGATTACATTCACTTCGCCGTACTCCTTAAATACCACCGACGATAATTTGCATATTATGCCGTGCTGTGGCGTAAGCGCTAACCGGTTGGTCCCGAAATTAACATCACACCTACGTAGATTTGACCCCATTAACATAAGTGAATTTCATGATCGTCCGCCAATTCCTCCTTGGTGTTCTTTTTTCACTTTCCGCCAGTGTATGTAGCAATTTCCCAGTATGAGACAATATGATATATGCAATACTCGATATAGAAAATGCCACACCATGAAGGAATGAAGGAAATAAGATGAAACTTACAACACGTATAGACAAGTAGACGAGAAAGAAGTGATTTAATTTCTGAGAAATTACATAAAGATAATGATCGACGAAACAATAAAATGTGGCCTGAGCTAATAGGTCGTATGACATCTATGCTGGGTATACATTCGGCAATACGGCAGCGTATCGAATGAAAAGTTGTCAGAAGGTATCGTTCATCTGTGTCCACCATTCTCCTACATTACGAGGGTGTCGAGCACAGGGGTTAAGTCGAAGGGCAATGACATCCCACACATTCGGTTTTGGGGAAAAGTCTGGGGACCAGGATTGCCAGGGAAGCACCTGAACACTTTTGTAGGGACAGCCTTCTGATGTCAGCAGTGTGCTGGCGGGCGTTATTTTGTTGAAGCTGAGCATTAAGGAGGGATACCACGGAGAAACGCCAAGGAAACGGGTTGCATCACCTCATCGACATATCGTGATGTTGTCATTGTACCCACAATGCGTACGAGAGGTGAACGCTTGTTGAAAGTGATAACGCCCCAAACCCTGACCCATGCTGAGGAGCCGCATGACGCTCACAGATGGCAGAAATATCAGCCCGGTGACCACGTCATCGGCAGACATTCAATCGATGATTGCCAGCACCGAGACAGAAGCAAGACTCGTCGCTGCGTACGACATGGTTTCATTCATTCCGCTACACATGTCTGGTACAACACCCACTATGCATACGAGCTAAGAACGGCTGTCGACATTGATAAAGCTCTAAGCCATGAGACCAGACTGAAAAGCTGTATGACGCTCACGGATTGCCGCTAGATATACCTGGCGACGATGTCGTTCCCAGACTCTCAATCAGCAATAGTCGGCGCTGATACAGAAGCGAGACTGTCGGTGAGTACGACATGATTCCACTCATCCCGCCACACATGTCTGGTACAACGCCCACTATGCACATGAGCTATGAACAGCTGTTGACATTGATAGGGATCCAAACCATGAGGTCAGGCTGAGAAACCGTATGACGCTCACGGATTGCTGCTAGATATGCCTGGTTACGATGTCGTTCTCAGACTCTCAATAAGCGATCGTCGGTGTTGACAAAGAAGCTAGACTCGTCCATGAATACGACATTGTTTCTTTCGTCCCGCCACTTATTTATGGTACGGCACTGCTGTAATATTGGGCGACGATGTGCTGCGGTGAGTGGCAGTCGTCGCAATGGCTAGCGAGAGCCTAAACCTCCATCAATCAGTCGGGAATTCAGAAATCGTGTCAATACGGAGATATCCATCGCGGCCTGTACACCTCGTCGACTCTCGTCCGTTATTTACTGTGGTGATACTATGGTCCATCGAATGCGGTGATCGGGGAGTTCTAACGTCCACTTATATGTACCAGTTACACTACGGCGGCACACACTGCATTGCGCTAACCACTTTCTCCACATTCGCCCGACAGTTGTTGCATCCCGATGCGTTCGCTCCATGACCTGACGCAGGGACCAACGAGCCGCACCTATCCCTACGATAGCGTCCCTGCTACAGGTATTCGTGCGCTAGTGGGATTCCCAGTGACATCGCGCAAGCATTCTCACTCCTTACACGTGCTTTCACCACCGGGATCACTCTGATGCAGTGGTCCACACGCACAGGTGAGGATTACAAAACTTCGCTACGCTGATTGTTTACACTCCTTACATGTGCTTTCGCCACTGAGATCACTCCGATGCAGTGATCCACACGCCCAGGTGAGGACGACCAAACTTAGCTACGTCGATTATTTACGCTCCTTACACGTGCTTTCACCTCCGACATCACTCCGATGTAGTGGTCTACACACCCAGGTTAGGAAGACCAAACTTAGCTACACTGATTATTTACACTCTTTAAACGTGCTTTCGTCACCGAGATCACTCCGACGCAGTGGTCCACACGACCAGGTGAGGATTACCAAACTTAGCTACGCTGATTATTTACACTCCTCACAAGTGCTTTCACCACCGAGATCACTCCGACGCAGCGAAACACACGCCGAGGTAAGGACAACCAAACTCAGCTACGCTGATTGTTTACACTCATTACACGTGCTTTCGCCACTGAGATCACTCCGATACAGTGATCCACACGCCTAGGTGAGGACGACTAGACATAGCAACGCTGATTATCTACACTCCTTACACGTGCTTTCACCACCGAGATCATTCCGATGCAGTGGTCTACACGCCCAGGTGAGTAAGACCAAACTTAGCTACACTGATTATTTACACTCCTTAAACGTGCTTTCGCCACCGAGATCACTCCGATGCAGTGGTCCACACGACCAGGTGTGGATTACCAAACTTATCTACGCTGATTATTTACATTCCTCACCCGTGATTTCCCTACTGAGATCACTCCGATGTAGTGGTCCACACGTACAGGTGAGGAAGACCAAACTTAGCTACACTGAATATTTATACTCCTTTCTCGTGCTTTCACCACCGAAATCCCTCCGGAGCAGTGGTCCCCACGCTTAGGTGAGTACGACCAAACTTAGATACGCTGATTATTTACACTCCTTAGACGTGCTTTCCTCACTGATATCACTCCGATGCAGTGGTCCACACGCTGAGGTGAGGAAGACCAAACTTAGCTACACGGATTATTCACACTCCTTATACGTGCTTTCCCCACTGAGATCACTCCGATGCAGTGGCCCACAGGCCCAGGTGAGGACGACCAAACTTAGCTAAGCTGATTATTTACACTCCTTACACGTGCTTTTGCCAATGAGATCACTCCGATGCAGTAGTCCACACGCCCAGGTGAGGACGACCAAACTTAGCTACACTGACTATTTATACTCCTTTCTCGTGCTTTTACCACCGAGATCACTCCGATGTAGTGGTCCACACGCCCAGGTGAGGACGACCAAACCTAGTTATGCGGATTATTTGCACTCCTTACACGTGCTTTTGCCACTTAGATCACTCCGATGCAGTGGTCCACACGCTCAGGTGAAGACGACCAAACTTAGCTACGATGATTATTTACACTCTTTACACGTGCTTTCACCACCGAGACCACTCCGATGCAGTGGTCCACACGCTCAGGTGAGGAAGACCAGACTTAGCTACACTGACTATTTATACTCCTTTCTCGTGATTTCCCCACTGAGATCACTCCGATGCAGTGGCCCACAGGCCCTGGTGAGGACGACCAAACTTAGCTAAGCTGATTATTTGCACTCCTTACACGTGCTTTTGTCACTGAGATCACTCCGATGCAGTAGTCCACATGCCTAAGTGAGGACGACCAAACTTAGCTACGCTGATTATTTACTCTCCTTACAGTGCTTTCGCCACCGAGATCACTCCGATGCAGTGGTTCACACGCCCAGGTGAGGACGACCAAACTTAACTATGCTGATTAATTATTTACACTTCTTACACGTGGTTTCACCACCGAGATTACTCCGATGCAGTGATCCACACGCCCAGGTGGGGAAGAACAAACTTAGCTATGTTGTTTTTTTACACTCCGTACACGTGCTTTCGCCACCGATATCACTCCGCTGCAGTGGTCTAAACGCCTACTTGAGGACGACCAAACTTAGGTACGCCGACCCGTTTTCCCTTTTTATCTCCCTCATCCATTACGTGATTAGTTCGCAACGTCAGTCATTTACATAGTCCAACTCTGTAACCATTCCTACTAATTTGCGTGGATCTCCGAGAGATACGTCTTGCAGTGACATTTTCTATGACGAGCAGTATATGTTTAAAGCATTTGCGAGTATTGCTCCATCCATGGGCAGTGTGCAAATGACGACAGAGCTACTAGAGATATTAATTGTTGGAGACTAGCAAACTGACTTGCTTCTACAGTCGATAATGGGAGAAATAACTATAAAAGAAGCATCGGAGCGATTAGCAAATTTCTAACGAGGGAAGGAAGAGGAAGGAAGATCCTTAGCATGATACTTTAATGTTAAAAGATTTGCTTTTTGATTCGGGGTCAGAAGCACTCCTGTGATCATTTAAGTTCAGAGGGAGACATCAACTGGCCCAAGTGTGGGTCACTGGTTCCAAAAGGCGGATCGGGTAGGCGCATCAGCTATTCCTCACCGGTGCGACGTTAAGGCGTGAAAGAAACAATTGGAAAGAGTCACAATCACTAAAAGATGGTTGTTATTTGGGTCGGCCATTTGAGGTGACCACAGAAGAAATATTTCTTACGAAATAAATATTTGTTCTGTGGTCACCTCAAATGGACGAAATATTTAAAACAAATATATTTTTGAAATATTCCTTTTATCACTATGTAACGATAGAACAGATGGCTATTGTGACGAAGATATGGCTATTGATGGCTATTGTGACTATGTAACGATAGAACAGATGGCTATTGTGACGAACAGATGGCTATCGAAACTCAAACGAAAAAGTCAGTATCTATAAAGTGTATTCAGAAAATTCCAACAATGTTGACTCCAGTTTGGTATAAAAAAATGGGCGGTTTACAATCTCCAGCTTTTATCGTGAACTAAAATGGCTTCCCTACGCTAAGTATTCTCCAGATGTTTTCCACTAACAAGGTTTAACTCTTTTGAAATTTAAAGGAACATCTCCGTGGAACACGTTTCAGAGGCAACAAAGAAAGTGCTTCATGAGAGGGCTGCAGAACGTTGTAAAAACGTTTGTTACCACAACATTACATAACACACCTCGAGGGAAAATGTCATAAGAACTTTAGAGCTACCCATACAGGGGCCGTATGTAAAATTAACAACACAAGGAGGAGCTGATGACTTATTGGTTTTTCACAGAAATAATGGAGTCAGGGAAATGGTTTTAATGCATTATTCTACATATTTACCTCTGAAGTTAATACGCTTTTGACACAGATCCTTCAACCTCTTTAAATCATTGAAATGAAAATTTCATGGCTGTGCCTGAAACTACTAGTAAACAGCTGATTCGACATCAAAAGTAAACTGAAATTCTTTTTCCTTGGAATGATTTTTGAATGTAGAGAACAAATCATAATCACACGATACCAGATCCGGTGAGTAAACAGGAGTTTCAACAGTTCAAAGTGAATTTCACGATACGTTTCCTACGTGATGCCAGCCGTGTAGGCCGAAGCATTGTCTGTCACGCATACTCTAATTTAACTTTCTTTTTTTATTACTTTCTCTATGTAAATTTGAGTTCATTCTGTTTAGCGTTTTTCAAACATAACGTTATATCTTCTCTCTAGCAAGAGTATGATTGGAAACACAGTGAGGTCAGAACGTATGACGTGTGCAACTGTACGATGAGAACTGGACGATATACATATAATGTTTGAGCAGCAGCAGTATGTGAGATGTAGTATGATGATATAATAGTAGTTGCGAAGTTTAGTTACTTGAAGAAGTGATTTTTTGACGTCTGCGTATCATATATTTAGTGTTGATGTTTCGTTTTTCTTTAAACGTTCTCTTACAAGTAAATTGAATTACTTCACTAATATTGTTGAAGACTGAGTTGTGTGCTAAAGGATATTTGGCTGAATAAAGACAAGTCATAAGTAACATTTTCTGAAGTTTCTTGGGTGACTCCTACTTTTCACTGTAGCTGAAGTGTTTAAGAACTGATTTATGTAGTGTTCAGTCAGCTACACTTACACGTACATTACATGTCCTTAAAAAAAAAGAAAGCCTTTTGACAATTTTCCCGGTGTTTTGTTTTGATTTCAGTTCCTACTTGAGTTTGTCTAGAAAGAATGCTTAATACATTGCTGATATGGTGGCATCCATTTCCAGGTAGTGCACTATTCCGTCCTAGTCTCAAGAGATAGATGCCATCACCTTTGCTGCAGACTTCTGTGTTAAAACCCGTTTGGGGGAGAGGAACCTCTGCGTCACAATTCCTTGGACTCCGGATCATATAGGTATATCCAAGTCTCATCTATGGTTACCAGTCGAGCCAAAAAACTGTCCGCATCCTTCTTTAAACGCTGCAACATGGTCGTAGCTCCTGCAACTCGAATGCTCTTCTGATTCCCAGTCAGAATTTCCGCATCCATTTCGCCGAGAACTCCCTCATGCGTAGCAATTCGTGGATGATGAATCCAACACGTACATGTGTCACCCCCAGAATCTCCGCTATCTTTTTTTACAGAGATTTTTTGGTCTTTCAAAATCATATTGCAGAGAACATCCCCATATTGTGAAACAGTAACCACATCAATCCTTCCTGGACGATAGTCCTGAAATGTCCTCTAATAAATTTGGAAACCCAGTTTTTAACTGTAGAAAAGAAGGGACACTGATCCCACGATGTGCCTGACATTTCAATGTGAGTTCCTTTCGTTGCCTCCCTTTCAAGAACAAGAACTTAATTACTGATGTATCCTTCTTCGCTGAGAACTCTACATGGTAGGACGCCATCTTTACATCACACCTGAAAATAAAATGGTTATTCATGTCTCAATGGGATCAAAATTGATGAAAAATATTGCAAGATATACAGGGTATCCACAAAGTCTCTTTACAACTTTCCACATTTATTACGGACACCCTGTACTATGTAAGTTCATGGTATTTGTTGTATAATATACTGTAAATATTAAAGTTTTAATTGACATTATCGTTTTTTTAATAGGTCCCTCACTGACGTAGCAGTTGCTGTTCTATGAAAATGTGGTCCTCACAAGAGAGAGCGCAGTGCGTCGCTTGGTTGATAGAAACAAAATCTGATACACAAACGCAACGACATTTCCGGACTAAGTATGGGTAAACCCCGCCATCTCGTCCTAGTATCCGCCAATGGCACCAGAAATTCATGGAGACTGGGTCCGTATTGGATCAAGATCGTAGTGGCCGCCCACGAACATCGAATGAAGACATCAGATGTGTTCGTGATTCATTTTCACGAAGCCCGAAGAAGTCCATTCGTTCCGCCACCAGAGAACGACAAATGCCCCGGTCCACTGTACACAAGGTGCTACATAGACATCTACGCTTATATGCATACAAAGTCCAACTGTTACAAGCACTTGAGGCGAACGATAGACCACGACGAAAAGAATTTGCAGTAACAATGCTGGATAGACTGAATGAAGTTCCCGAGTTTCTCACACATGTTTGTTTTACTGATGAGGCAAATTTTCATGTCTCTGGGCAGTTAAACGGACACAAGGTCAGGATTTGGGTGTCTGAAAATCCTCATGCGTTTATGGAACTTGCGAGAGACAGTCCTAAAGTGAACGTGTGGTCCAGTGTTATGCATAACCGGGTCCGTGGACCATTTTTTTCAGTGAGAAAACAGTGACGGCAGATGTTTACGTGGATGTTTTGCGTGAGTATATTGTGCCAGAGTTGGAAGACCTTCAACCAAGCGTGATATTCCAACAGGACGGTGCGCCACCACATTGGGGACGGTTCGTTCGGCACTTCTTAAACAAAACATTCCCTGGGTGGTGGATTGGACGGGATGGTCCAATTGCATGGCCACCCCGTTCCCCCACCGTCACACTTCTGGACTTTTTTTGTATGGGGATATGTGAAGGATATCGTGTATCGGATAAAAGTGCAGGACATCGATGACCTGAAATCGAGGATCAATAATGCTATTTCGACCATTACTGAGGACATACTGCAGCGCACATGGTTGGAACTGGAGTTTCGGTTAGATGTTCTACGCGCAGCAGATGGTGCGTATATTGAGCTTTTGTAATGAGGTAGAGCAAACTTTAGTCTTTGCTCTTACTTATGGGCTCAACCACATTTGTCTATCTCATACAGTGTATCCGTAATAAATGTGCAAAGTTGTAAAGGGACTTTGTGGACACCTTATATACTTTTATGTAACATATGTTTCATTTGTCAGGAAAAAACCTAAAGGCGTGAAAAAAGCCAAAGGCCTATTAGCATCCCCACATACAGGATATCTAGCGTAGAAGGCTTGGAACATAATGAACGACCCTCATATCTGGCAAACTTTTCGTTACGAAATCTGCATAATGCTTTTTAGCATTATGCAGATTTCATTTCTGCATAACGCTTTTAGCCTTGCCGACATGTTTTTACATGTCGGCAAAGCAAAATGTTTTCATCGTGATCTTAATTCACGGATTTGTTTCAATTTTGTATACTCATATACACTCATGGACAATGAAATTTGCGCACCTAAAAGAAAACATGCTACAACCGCGAAGCATTACAAATAGCTAGAGTGCGAGCAGGTATGCAAATGATCCACGTTTGGTGCGATTGCGCATGACGGGGCACGTTGTGGTGGCGCTGAAAACACGAACCGGCAGCCTTATAAACAGGCGTGTAGTCGATGCCCCAATAAAGCGAAAAGCACCGGCCGACGCAAGCAAGAATACAGAGTGACAAGAATGCCGAGTAGACGCCAGAGACGTCGATTTACACAACTTACGGACTTTGAGAGAGGCCGAATAATCGGGCTGAAAACCGCAGGGTGGTCGGCGCGCCGTATAGCCCGTCACGTGGATCGTTCTGACCATACCGTCCGACTGTGTTGGGATCAATGGACACGTGACGGTATTGCCCCACGGCGTAGCGGCTCCGGACGTATCTGGAGGACCATCGGTAGAAAAGATAGACGGATTCTGCGCCAGGCACGAACGGATCCCACGGGAACCCGGTCCTATATACAGGCAGATGCAGCGGCTCCTGTGTGCCCAAGAAGCGTTTCCCGACGCCTCGCGGAAGCGAATCTGCAATCCCAGCGCCCCTTACGGGGTGTTGCCATTAACACCGGAACATCGCTTACTCCGTTTGCAGTAGCGCCAATCCAGAGCGACGTGGAACGCGCCAGAGTGGCGTCGTGTGGTGTTTAGCGATGAGTGCCGCTTCGTTTTGGGGACAGATGATCATCGTGTCCGTATGTGGTGGTCCTTGGGTCAACGGCACAATCGCAACCTCGCTATCGAGCACCGCAGCTCCCCCAATGCAGGCATTATGGTCTGGGGAATCATTACCTACGATAGGCGATCAGCTCTAGTTGTCGTACGTGGATCATTGACGGGACAGCGGTATGTGGATAAGATCCTACGGCCACATGTGCTCCCACTCCTGGCCGGGATTTCAGCTGCTCTATACCAGCAGGATAAGGACCGCCTACACACGGCTCGGGTTGCTCAGGACTGCCTACGTCATGTCCAGACACTTCCTTGGCCTGCGCGCTCGCCGGACATGTCCTCTATCGAGCATGTGTGGGACCAGTTGAAACGCCAGCTGCTGCCGTGCCGCACTATTCGAGATTTGGAGCACACCGTCCAACACGTGTGGGCCAGTCTGCCGCAGGACAACCTAGGGGGTCTGGTTGCCTCCATGACGGACCGTATCGCAGCATGTATCACTCCACGAGGCGGTGCGACGCGCTATTGAAGATGACCGGACTGCGTGCCACAAATCCCTCTGTAATTGTCCTGCAGCTCTATTTTTCCCATCATGTGTATTATTTATCTGTATCATTACGTCCATAAAACTTCAGTTTAATCCGATGCTTCGTTCTTGGTGCGCAAATTTCATTGTCCGTGAGTGTACTTCGAAAATCTGTTTCTTTAACGAAGGTGATGAATTGTTTGAGTGCCACTTTCAGTTGCAGGAAATGTAACATTCTACATTTGGAGAAAGCTTAAATCACTTTCCCAAATTAAATGGCATCGTCGCTGAAAGCACATTTCCTCTGAAAGCCAGAGTATTATTCACGTTTACGGCGTGGGTGAAGAAACAGAAAGAAGGTTCGTCTATTAAGTTGACTGACAGCGATTAAACTCTTTAGGATGTCACCGCACACATACGACTTCCTTTTTATTGAGTTGGGTCTCCTGATACGAACAAGCTTCAGCGTGGGAACTGCGATCAATTAATCTGACAGGTATACTGAACAACTCGGTGGGAGGATAAGAAGTGAGTTTTATTGTGTCGACTTTGTTTCTACCGACGAAATGAAGAAATTTCTCGTTTCGTTCTTCGCTTGAGTTGACAGGAAAACACTTGTTAAGGAAAGAAAGTGTTCGAGTAGAGAAGGCAGTGATGTTCGCTAAGAATTTAATCAAATAAATAACAAGAAAAAAAGCACACACAACACTATACAGATAACACTTGAACAATATTACACGACATAGATAATAAATGTATCTTGAAACCTACAAGTTTCTATAAAAAGCTGAAATGTCCTTGATGACCGTCTATTATATTTTGTAGTTAAAAAAATACATGGTGATTCATAAAGAAGTATACAGTTTCAACGCACTGTAAAACAAGAACAATGTAAGATACTTTATGTTACCTGTAACAGAATTGTAGGGGAATGTTTCAAGTTTTTTTAAAGACAGTCAGAGATGTTCTATGTGTGCACCCTTAGTCACACGACACACATCGAGCCGGTAAAGCAATTCCGCCTAAACGCGGCAATGGACTATCGACGACTTCTTCCGATACACGCGGTCGTCCAGGACTTTTAAGTTTGCACAAACAGCCCGTAGTTTCAAATTTTTTATGCTAATCGTAAATAGATTTTCTGTTTGGAGGTTCTTTTCCGAATCGTGATCGAAAATGCCGTTGCACGATAGTTACAGAATCCGTTTTGCTCAATTCAAGAACACAAAACGCCTTCTCCACTGCAGACGCTGCCATTTTGACTGACTAGTCACGTGACACGTGCGCTATCGCCTACGTCACCTCCCTCAGTAGCGGAACACAAACGTTATGAGTACAACTTTTTTTTTTTTTTTGATTGGAGGTTTAACGACCACCGTGAGCAACTCAATGGGCTACAAGCAGTCACCCGTCCCTAATTTAGGGTCACTGGTTCCAGGGAAGGGTGAGAGCCAGTGCCGTAAGACAAACACAACATCCATGCCTGACCGGGATTCGAACCCGGACCCCTTACGGACGAATGATCAGAGGCCAACGCCTTAGACCACTGCGCCACCGGGGCGGCTGAGTACATCTACCTAACGGTTTGCAGTTGTGGTCCGTGTCTTCAGCTGTTACTGTTTTACAGCATCTGGAAACTGTATACTTCTTTATGAATTACCCTATATATCCAATAATTTATGAGAGAAAAGTAACTGTAACAGAGACATTTTGTCGCCACTAAAACGTATGACAGACGGGGTTGGAGTCATTCGGCTACAGCAGATTTATTACATATTAATAATTGTATTGCTAAGAAAAGGCCTCCCGGAACGAGAAGCATCGTTGAGGTTAAAATCACCAGCACGGAATTTTGCGAACCACAGCTGGCACTGACGTTCTTCTAGAGCATTATCACCGTACACTTTACGCAACTTTTCACAAGCTAGACGCGCGTTCTTCCCTTTACGGAAGTAAAAAAGTAAAATATGGCGAAAATGCACAGTTTGATCTTCCATCTTCAACTTGATGTCAAATCTCCGCATATCAACCAAATCACTCACTATTCCTTTTAGACTGTAGCTAGAACTGGCACCTGTCGAATGCCGTAGCGATAACAGAGCTGCGCATGCCTCTAGTACTTCCAAAACCGCCCAATCGCCATCGGGTGCCAAAATACGTCATGACTTTTCCGACAACTCAATAGTATTTTCCATACATTCTCAATTGGGTTCAGATTCAGTCTTTGTGGTGACCAGGGAAGATTGTAGAAATCGATGTCCTGCTCGCTGAACCACTGCTGAAAAACATCTTGAGTGATGGACGTCCATGAAACTGCGTTAAGGAAACCGCTGTAACCTGCTGCATAAAAAGTTCACATTACAACACAGAATTGATCGGCAACAATGTTCAGATAATCCTTGGAAGACACCTTCCCGTAATATCAAGGGACCCGTTCCGTTCCAACCGAACGTGTTCCACACCATGACACCACCTCCAAAATCCTGTATTGTGTTTACAAGGCAAGTTGGGTCCATTGCTTCATGGGGCTCCCGCCAGACACTCTGCCTTCCCTCGGTACAAAACAAGGTGTACCACGACTCGTCGGACCATATGACGTTTTCCCAGTCTTCCCGTGTCCAGTCACGGTGCTCGTGACACCACTGTAGGCAAACCTTCCGGTTCTTCGCAGAAATCAATGGTTTCCGTATAGGCATGCGACTTCCAGTACAGATACTTTTCAATTCCTTGCGAATAGTTCGCTGATATATGGGCCGGAAACAGTCTTCATTGAATACTTCGGTCAATTGCTGCACACAGGAAGTCCTGTTTTTTTTCGCATTATAAAGGTTTCTAATTCAGTGGCCGATGTGTGTGTGTGTGTGTGCAGAAAAGTTCTTTCAGTGTCCTGCAACCGCCTGTGTCTTACAGAAGATGGATGTCAACTTTCTTTTTGAAAAAAAATTGCTAATCCTTCTATTCGACAGGGAGCCGGTTGTTTGGTTCTTATTCCGTACCTGTTCGGTTCGTAGCAGTTTTTCAACCATCTTCTGAAGCGGCGGCTCGTGTATAGGAGCACATGGAAATGTGCTACACACCATTTATCAGAAAATTTTATTAGATTAACGGAAAAGATTTAGGATTAAAAAAAGTTCTGTGATAAGATTACATTGAAAACACATTGAATTCATAAAATATTATGTGTTCCGAATTGCATCATTACGGCAGTGAAAACATCCTGTGGTTTCTTGCTGTTAAACATTCTAGGTCTTCCGCCCGTATAAAATCTTGAATTCTGTCTCCGGTGAGCACAATCTCCTGCGGCCACAACTCAGAGGTATTTGCTCAAGCGCAGTTAAGCACCTTGGTGAAAGCTAGCCCGCGGGTCGTAGACAAGCATCGCAGCACATTTCCATGTTGCCCATTTTCGCTTTGTTTCCGGGGGAAAACGTAATTGCCTTAGTTACCGGATTATTTAGGCCATTCTTCTGTTTCATCGGTGGAACAGTGTCAGTGATAGCTTAATATCCTTATATAAATAATGAAATATGAGAAGCTAAATGTGTTTGCCTTCCTAATTATGAATGCTGTTGATTATGTGCTGAAACGCCTATTTTCCTTGCATTCGTTAGAACAGAAATTGGAAATTAAACAACTGAATAGCCTACGCAAGATCTTAAATTACAGCAAACTTTTAAAGATAAAAATACTGAGCGATTCAGGAAATTCAGTTCCGAAACATAAGATGAAGAGCAATTGAATGAGAGATACCTGTCTAGTAACGTGTAGCACCACCTTTCGCCCTGATGACGGCGGCGATTCGTCTCGGCATGGAGTCGACAAGACACCGGAAGCGTTGGGAAGCCATACGGATCCACGACCCCTGAACAAGCTCCCACAGTTCACGAAGATTTGATGAAGGGGTTGTCAGAGCCTCGAACATCTCTCTCGATGGCATCCCAGATGTACTCAATGGGATTGAGGTCAGGTGACCTAGCTGGCCAAGTTAGCGAGATGACGTCGGTGGAGTGTTCATCCAACCATTCGGATACAATTCGGGAGCGATGGCACGGTGCATTGTCTTGTTGCAGGATGAGGTCCCCAGTGGGATGTTGGAGACGCACAAACGGGAGCAAATGGTCGTCCAGGATATCCCGGTAACGTTGACCTGTGAGGGACGATGTCATACGTACCAGGGGCCCAATTTCAGTCCACGTAAACAGTCCCCAGACGAAAATGCCACCTCCACCAGCTTGAAGAGTACCCTGCTGGCAAGAAGGATCCATCGCTTCATGTGGTTTGAGTCGTACTCGTATCCTGCCATCCGCATGTACCAACGTGAATCTGGACTCATCAGTGCAGGCAACATTTTTCCACATGTCTAGGGTCCAGTGACGATGTTCCCGCTCCCATGCTAATCTTTGCACCCTGTGATGTGTGGTCAGCAGCGGTACCCTCGTGGGACGATGGCTTCTGTACCCCATAGCGAGGAGATGGTTCTGGATGGTGTGGCTGCTTACACGTTTTTGTGCACCAGCGTTAAATTGCCAAATGATTTCTTGCACTGTGGCCCGTCTATCCGCTGTTACAATGCGAGCTAGCCGAAGATGACCCCGCTCATCCACACGCTGTTGTCCACGGCAGTTGGCCGCTGGAGGGATGGTTTTACCGGATTCGATGTACTCACGGTGCACCTGTGACACAGAGACTCGTGAAAATCCCAGTGCCTGCACGACTTCCGAGATGGAGTGACCCATTCGTCGGACCCCGACAATTATCCCACGATCAAATGCGCTTAGATCCTTCGTCTTACCCATACTGCGTTCGACTCTTACTGATTCCCGTCGCATCACTCTTATATTGTCGGATCGCTGCATACGTCATGTCGTTTCCGTTTACAGGGCCGCCCACAGCGCCACATTTGCATAACACCAGCTGTCTCTAATTCAATTGCTCTTCAGTGTATCGTGAGAATGAATGGATATGCGTCTGTGACAGAAAAAAGCTGTATTTTCTTCATATGTTTATTATTTACAGGCAACATATCATGGCCTACAACTAGTGTGAAAGAATTTCTATATTTTGCTGACAAAATTTAGAAGCATGACGTGACCTCTGCGCACAAGAACAATGTACTGAGCTTGGCTGCGCTTGGTAGGGCAAACATAAAATTGCAGCTATATTCTTGTTGTAGGTGGAAAATTCAACAGTAAAACGAAAAAGTAAAACGCAATCGATATGCAGTAGTACATTGAGTGATCACTGAATTATGACCACCTACCTAATACTTCGTAGATTCTTCTTTCGTCCTCAGTATAGCAGCTATGCGACGTGGTATCGATTCATTAAGATGTCGGAAGCAGTTGAGACGAGAGCCAACCAAACTGTGTGTAATGTGGCCTTCAAGGCTGGCATGCAGGTGATTGGTATATCCAGACGCCTGATATGCCGTTCAATAGTGTCGCATAAGTACTCTATGGGATTGATATCGGTGGAGTTTGGAAGCCAGTCGATATGCTGGAAGTCTGAACTGTGCTTCTTAAACCATTCCTGCGCAACATTGGACCTGTAGGTTGGCCCATTTTCATCTTGGAAGACACCGTCGACATTCGGGAAAAAGTACAGAGTGCTGGGTGAACAGAGTCAGCAAACAATTAATTATACATAGTAGGCACTAGTCATTCGTTGTTCATCATCAACCAGGGGTCAAAGTTCCTGCGAAGTAAACATGTCCCACACCATACAACCGTCTACATCGGCTTGCACTGTGGAGATCATGCAGGATGGATCGAGTGTCCAATGTTGTTTGCCCCAAATACCTAGACGACCATCCACGGAGTGGAGTAAAAAACGCGACTCGTCAGACCAGCCTAAGTTTTCCCAGTCATCCAGCGTCCAAATTTCATGATCTTTGCACTAGGTTAGATTTGTGCGCCGAATAACCGTGGTTAGGAGAGGATGTCGTCGGGATCGTGAGCTCTTATAGCCCATACGTGCGAATGTGCGACGCATGGTCATGGCAGATACTGTTCCGTATTGACATATGTTGTATTGGGTAGTCTTTTGCTGAAAAGTGCTCCGTTGAGTCTGTTGGCCTGTGCTAGTCGTCTGACCTGGCTCTCACCTCTCACATCAATCTTTCGCTGTCCTGTTCAGTTTTGCCTCCGGGTCGTTGTTTGAGCATTTTCACGCCACTCTTGATACAGTTCAACTACAGCGGCTCTCGAACAACCCACCGGTTCAGCCGTTTGGGAAATCGAGGCACCCATTATCCGAACTCCTACAATCTGTCCTTTCTCAAAGTCCGATAAATTCTTCCGCATAAGAATCTCATTTGTTAGTACGTCATTTGTAAAAAGATCGTCTTGGCAAATAGTCTTTTGTAAAAAAGAACAGACGGACAAACCTTCGTTATCAGTTTGCATATCCGTCCGTCCGCCTATGGACATAATATCTCTGCAACTATTAGTCCGATTTGAAAACTTCTTTTGCATTAAAAAGCTCAAAACGTGCGAATGATGATACTTGCCTACGTGTTTTTCCGATGTAAAAGTTTGCTGCTAGAGGACGTAAATGCAGATGATATCAAATTCAAAATATATTTTATTGCATATACACTGGCGGAAAGTAAAAAAAGAACACCAAGAAGGAGACGTCTGACACCAACGAAATTTATACAGCATAATAACGGAATACAGAGGATAACGTAATCAAAACATAATGGCAAAATACAGCTGTATTTGCTGGTAAACTGAAAAATAACATTTCCATGTAACATGGTTAGTACGAGGTTGAACCGCCATGAACTGCGTCACACTGTGCAATTCTCGCATGGAGTCTGTCGTACAGATGTTGGATGTAAGTTTGGGGTATTGAGTTCCAAGCATCCTCAACCTGGACGCGTAAATCGGGGACGGTCGTGGCTGGCCGTGGAGACCGGATAAGTCGTTGTCCCATAAAATCCCACACGTGCTCAATGGGGACAAATCCGGTGAACGTGCAGGCCATGGAAGTTGTCTCACACCCTGAAGTGCATGTTGCGTTGCACGTGCCGTGTGTGGGCGTGCGTTATCTTGCTGGAAAACACCACGATGGACCGACCTTACAAATGGCACAACAACGGGCTGAATGATGTTGTTGATGTAGGAGGTGCTGCTTAACGTACCCGGTACAAACACTAGCTGTGTACGGGAGTGATAGCTGATCGCTCCTCACACCGGGACACCAGGTGTAGGTCCTGTGTGTCGCTGGCGGATGCAAGAAGGGTGGAGACGCTCCCCTGTGCGTCTCCGAACACGCATACGGCCATCGGAGGCTCCCAAGCAGAATCTGCTTTCATCACTGAACACGGCACATCGCCATTGCGTTCTCCAGTGCAAGCGTTGGCGACACCACTGCAGACGTTCTTGACGGTGGGCTGGAGTCAGAGGTACACATGCCAGAAGCACACGTGCACGTAGTCCTGCATCCAGTAGACGGTTGCGGGTTGTTCGCACAGTCACCTCAGGTGCAACTGCAGCTCGGATTTCCGTCGCAGTGGGTGTTCTGCTTGACAACGCCGCTCTTTTTATGCGTCGATCGGTCCGCTCATCAGTCCGTCTGTGACTCCCGGTTCCACGTCTTCTCGTGTGGGAATGTTCCTCGGACCATCTACGCCACCATCGTACCACCACCGATACTTCCCGTCCAATTCGCTCCGCAATACGACGATACGACCACCCGGCCTCGCGGAGTCCGACTAGACGACCTCGTTCAAAGTCTGATAACTGCTGAAATCGTACACGTCTTCCATGTCCAGGCATTGCATCTTCTTCAGGGTCTTCGCACGTGTCCGTACGCCGACGACTGATTACATTCACTTCGCCGTACTCCTTAAATACCACCGACGAAAATTTGCATATTATGCCGTGCTGTGGCGTAAGCGCTCACCAGTTAGTCCCGAAATTAACATCACACCTACGTAAACTGGACCCCATTAACATATGTAAATTTCATGATCGTCCACCAATTCCTTCTTGGTGTTCCTTTTTCACTTTCCGCCAGTGTATTTGCTTCTTAATATCAAATTGAAAAAATCTTTCTTCCATTCGATGCCAATTTATGACGAAATCTACTTTGAGCACAGCTCCTTCTACATGTAATGCATATAGATTTTTCGGTTGGGGGGGGTGGCGTAAAGGTAAATTACGTTTTTCCCGATATCTCTGCTATTAAATGTCCAATTTAAAAAATACTTCCTGCATCGGAAACATCTCCTCATGGAAACTGCATTTTTTTTGCATATAATTCCTAATTATTGGTAATGAATGGTTTGGCCACCAGGTGGCGGAAGTGTTTATTTCTGCTTCTGATGTATTTGCATCAAAATCTGAGTTTCTAAAAGCTCGATTGAAAATATTCTTTCGTGGACCGATACCGTTCAATAACGATAAACCTTCTCGGAATATTATTTTCTTCTTAAAATAGTGCTTAATTTTTCCACCACGGGGCGTAGACTTATATATACACTGACGGAAAAAAAAATCCCAACACCAAGAAGGGGCTGTGTTAGATAAACGACAGTTGGTAGGCGGTAAGAGTACATCTGTAAGATGACGTCTATGCAAATTTCGCGCTCGGCGCATACGTGTGGCGCTAGTAGTAAATACGCACTGTAACGTTCGTGAGTGTTAGGTATCGTTGAGATTCGACGTAGGGTGTTGATGTTTGTCAAGAATGCCTTTAAGAAGACGAAGAAGCCATTATCAACAGCTCACGGAGTTTGAACGAGGTCGTGTAATAGGGCTACGAGAAGGTGGATTTTCTTTCCGCAATACTGCAGAACGACTTGGCCGGAATGTAGCCACTGTGCATGATTGTTGGCAGCGGTGGTCAAGGGAAGTTACTGCCTCAAGAAGACCGGGTTCCGGCAGGCCACGTGGCACTACTGAGAGGGAAGACCGCTGTGTACGGCGTATGGCCGTGGCGCATCGTATAGCGTCTGCGGCAGCAATTCGAGCTGCAGTTGCCACCACAGTGACACAACGAACTGTTACAAATCGGTTACTTGAAGGACAGCTCCAAGCCAGACGCCCTGTAGCGTGCATTCCACTTACTCCAAACCACTGCCGTTTGCGACGTCAGTGGTGTCAAGCTATAGCTCATTGGAGGACGGAGTGGAGAACTGTTGTGTTTTCTGATGAAAGCCGGTTCTGCCTGGGTGCCAGTGATGGCCGTGTGTTGGTTAGAAGGAGGCCAGGTGAGCGCCTGCAACCAACCTGTTTGCTGCCGAGACACACTGGACCTACACCTGGAGTTATGGTCTGGGGAGCAATTTCCTATGACAGCAGGAGGGCACAGTTGTACGTCGGTCTGGTGATTCAACCTGTTGTGCTGCCATTCATGAACAGCATTCCACGGGGTGTTTTCCAACAGGATAACGCTCGCCCGCATGCCGCTATTGTAACCCAACATGCTCTACAGAGTGTCGACATGTTGCCGTGGCCTGCTAGATCACCAGATCTTTCTCCAATCGAGCACGTATGGGACATCATTGGACGACAGCTCCAGCGTCACCCCAACCAGCATTAACCGTCCCTGTATTGACCGACCAAGTGCAACAGGCATGGAACTCCATCCCATAAACTGCCATCCAGCACCTGTACGACACAATGCATGAACGTTTGCGTGCTTGCATTCAACATTCTGGCGGTTACACCGGTTATTAATGTACCAGAATTTCACATTTAAAATGGCTCTTCTTGCGCTTACATTAAGCTGATATCTTAAAACCTTAATCGATTAAATATGTTACCTATACAAATGTATTGCCGCCATTTCATTCCTCTACAACTATTTTTTCGTGGTGTTGGGATTTTTTTTTCCGTCTATATATATATTATTTTGCTTGATATCTCTGTTTCTAAGTGTCCGATTTGAAAAATTATTTCTCTGTTGGAAAGCGCTGTATGTGCGAAATAGTTATCTTATAGTTTCAAAAATTTCAAGCAAAGCATAGATTTTTCTCTAGGGGCGTAAATGTAAGTTGGGTTACCTCCGATACGTCTGCTTCTAAAACTACGACTTGAAAAATCCTTTCAGCAGCCGATACAGCTCCTGATGGGAAATGTTTTGATTAAAATTTCTGATTTTTGATAAAGAATGGTTTGGCCACCAGGGGCCGTAAGTGTTTATTTCCGTTTTTGAAGTATTTGCAGCAAAATCTGAGTTTCTGAAAACTCGACGGAAAAACTTCTTTCATGGGTCGATACCGCTTACCTCAGAATCCTTTCAGCAGCCGATACAGCTCCTGATGGGAAATGTTTTGATTAAAATTTCTGATTTTTGATAAAGAATGGTTTGGCCACCAGGGGCCGTAAGTGTTTATTTCCGTTTTTGAAGTATTTGCAGCAAAATCTGAGTTTCTGAAAACTCGACGGAAAAACTTCTTTCATGGGTCGATACCGCTTACCTCAGAAAATCTTTTCAGAATAATTTCTTCTTAAAATAATGAATAGTTTCCCCCGAATGAGCGTTAATGTATATCCTATTTTTGTAGATATCTCTGCTTCCAAGAGTCCGATTTGAAAAATATATTAATATTTTAATATTTTTCAGAGCGCACAAGTTTGCCACTAGAGAGCGTAAGTTCACATTTCCGTTTACTGCAATATCTGCGGGACTAAAAGCTCTATATTAAAAATTCTTTTTCTGTCAAGTACGTCCAACTATGAAAACTCTTTGTGTGTATTTTCTTTCCAAATTAATGCACAATTTTGCCACTAGGGGCCCAAATGTTTGATATATTTTTCTTAATATCTCTACATCTAAATGCGCGATTTAAAAACGTCTTTTAACACTGGATGCCAATAACCTTGTCGAACACTTTAGGTTAGTATTTGAGGAGTTTTGTGATACACATGACTGTCGCTAGACACTGTTTGGGTACTTCTGTGTGGAGCTGTATCTCTGTTTCTAAAAACTTTGGTGAGAAATTTCTTTTTTTACTGTATGCCATTCGCTATAACAGAGATGTGGGGCATTATGCTCTTTAAACAATACACCAATTTCCCGCTAGGGTTCGTAAAGGTCAATACCTTTTTCTCTGTGTCTCTGCTCCCTTGAGACTATTTGAAATATTCTCTTTGCTTTGCATAGTTATATCCATCAAGAATATATTTCGCATACTTTCAACTATCCCATTATGCAAAATTCTTCACCTAGAAGGCGTAGAATTAAATCATGTTTTCTTCTATATTTCCCTCTTTTAACTGTTTGATTTGAAAATTTGAAAATCTCTTTGTCTCCGATACATCGCAACCAAAAATTGGTGTCATCTTTTTCTTTTATCTTACTACTCCCCGTGCGTAACATGATGACTTGTTATACAAGCGTAATTTCTTTGCTTCTCTTCACGATTCAGCATTTTCAAACATTTAAAACTCGGAGTACAATAATATGGCATCAGTAAATTTTTTCTAGCAGTTCTGCTTCTATTATTATTTTCACGTACAGTATGTCACTTCAGAAGTCAGTTTCCCTGAATTCCGCTTAGACCACTGCACTATTTGTGTCAGGGACCACGTGACACCGGAATTCTAATCCAGACTAGTGCTGTTCACGGATTTCGGATTTTTGAATATCCGGACATTTTAGTATACGGAAACCCGATTTTTAGCATTCGAATAGTTCGAACTCCGGTTATCCAAATTTCGAACTGTTCACGGATTTCAGATTTCAAAATATTTTACTATCAGAAAACCGGATTTTAGCCTTCGAATAGTTCGGACTCCGGATTATGAGCTGCGGTTATCCGGATTTAGAATACCAAATATTCAGGCATCTCAACTACATAGATCTATCTGGCCATGATAGGCCGCATGCCTCAGGTTTTTTTTTTTTTTTTTTTTTTTTTGATTGGAGGTTTAACGACCACCGTGAGCAACCCAATGGGCTATAAGCAGTCGCCCGTCCCTAATTTAGGGTCACTGGTTCCAGGGAAGGGAAAGAGCCAGTGCCGTAAGACAAACACGACATCCATGCCTCACCGGGATTCGAACCCGGACCCCTTTCGGACGAATGATCAGAAGCCATCGCTTAGACCACTGCGCCACTGGGGCGGCTGCCTCAGGTTGTTGAAACCTTATCGCAGCAGTTTGTGAGCGTGCATTTTTTTTGCTGTACGATGTCTTTTTGATTAGACAAAGTGATATTGTACTAAGTGAAAGGATAATAAATAAAATTGCAGTGTTTTATCCTGTAACAAACAAATACGGCAATCCGGATTTCGGATATATGATATTTCGGATGTTTTGAAATCCGAAATCCGGATTTCAAAACATCCGGTTCTTGACAGCACTAATCCAGACCCATTTCGTACGAATGTTCAGAAGCCATCGCTTAGACAACTGCACTACTGGGGCTATGCTTTGCATTCGAACAGGTTTCACTTACCTAGCATATACACTGCTGGCCACCCAAAATGCAACACCAAGAAGCGCACGAGATAGCAAAACCAGATATACAGGACACATAACAACAGATACAAAGATGAAACGATTGAGCTCACAGGCTCGTGTGATTTGCGGAACACGCAGACATCAATAGTTCGTGTGGCCCCCATGGCTGGCAATAGCGGCCGCTACTCGCCACGGGATCGAACGAAAGAGGCTTTGGATGTGGGCTTGGGGGTATGTCGGTCCAGGCTGCTTCCACACGTTGCCACAGTTCATCAGGCGTAGCCGCGGGTGGTGCTTGCCGGGCCACTCGGTTGCCGATCAGCGACCACCCGTGTTCGATGGGCGACATATTGGGAGAACAGGCGGGCCACGGCAGCAGTGACACCTGGTGGGCTGTGAAGAATTGTTGCACGATGGGTGCCACGGACGGGCGCGCATTGTCCTGTTGAAACGTGGCAGCTGGTAGGTCCTGCAGGTAAGGGAGGACTACAGGCTACAAAATATCGGAGATGTAGCTGCGGCTGTTGAGTGTACCTGCGATGCGTACCAGTTGGGTGCGCGTGTCATATCCAATTGCGCCCCAAACCCTAACGCCAGGTGACGGACCGGTATGGTGATGCCTAATGCACGCGTCATACAGTCTCTCACCGCGGTGCTGCCACACGCGAATCCGACCGTCGTGGTGTTGCAGGTAGAAGCGGGATTCGTCGGAGAAGACATGTGCCATTCTGTAGTCCAGGTGCGGTGTTCAATGGCCCACTGCCGCCGCACTCGCCGGTGGTGTGACGTCAATGGTAATCGGAGCAATGGGCGCCGTGCGACAAGTCCCCGCTCCTGCAGACGACGTCGAACGGTACGTGCTGACGCAGGTGGTTGCGCAACACATCCTAATTCCTGCGTTAATGTTCGTGATGTGGCGGTGCGAGCCGTCAATGCCCGCCGCACAACATGCTGGTCTTCTCATTCGGTAGTGTGCCGCGGCTGGGGCAATCGCTCACGTCGGTCCGTCCGTCCTTCCTGCACCCACCGAATCCATACTCGCCTCACTGTGGCTGGATGTCGTCCCACACGGGCGCCGATGTCTCGGTACGATAAACCGCTGTCGCGATAAGTCACTAATCGTGCTTTGTCGAATTCCGAAACGTGCTGGAATGACTGCCGTATTCTGCGACGAGGCATCAGGAAGCTTCCCACGCACAGGTCGGCAGCACAACACACTTCCACTACTTACACCCTGCCTTCTGTGCACCCTTCTTATAGAGCTTCTCGGTGGCGTGCCAGGCGCACATGATTTGCATATACCCTGCAATGCTAATCGTTTGCATGTCCTCTCGCGGGCGATGCATGCTGCGAATTTCAGGTCAATCGGATGCTTCCTTCTTGGTGTTGCATTTTGGGTGACCAGCAGTGTATAAACATTTCAAGTGTAGTGAAATAGGCTAGAATTTCAAAGTACAGTAAATTGCTCATGCTTTACCTAATATCATAGACGATATTGAAAAATTGATCTTCGTAAATACACCGAGTTGCCAGTTTATAAAATACACCTGTCTTCGTCCCATAAATGGCTCACTCCAGTACATAAAATAATACGTGACCGCGGTATAAGTCAGGCAGATTCGCTCGTTGAGCATTAGTCAGCGCTTAATTGAGGGACGGAATAGGCAAAACAAGTGATCTGAGCCAATCTGAACTCGCCATTTTACTTAGATTCAGGCGTGAGGGTTCGAGCATTTATCAAATTGCCGTCCTCCTATGCTTTTGACTTGTTGTGTGTGTGTGCATAAGTTGTACCCGTTTTTGTACTATACAAAGAAAGGAGGAGAACACAACAAATAACGTACCTAGGATTTCACATAATTGCCATCATTCTGTATGGCGTCTTGCTATCTGTCTATATGAGTAGGTGAAACCCACGCCGGAAAAGCTCCTGTGTTTTAGAGTAAAAAAAGTCACGTAATACCGTTTTCACATCGTTCACATCATCGAAAGTTTGGAGAGCGAAGGCGTTCTGTAACGATCGAAAAAGGTGGTAGTCCGTAGGTGCCAGGTCAGGGGAATACGCAGGGTGAAGTGAGACTTCCCAACCAAAGTCCAGTAATTTTTGCCGATTGATTAAAGCAGTATGAGGTCTGGCGTTATCATAATAAAGGCTCACGCCTTTGCGATTGACGAGTGCTGCCCGCTTCGATGTCAGTTGTTCTCACAATCTAAAATGTCCAACTGTTGGCAGAAGAGATCAGCATTTATCGTTCCACTAGGTGCCAACACCTAACCGGATGTCCAGTGGATTATTCCCTGGACATCCCACCAAACACTCAACAAATCCTTTTTGGGATGCAGTCCCCCTTTTGAGGTCGATGGAGCAGGCTCCGCATCTTGGCACACATTCCGTCGACGCTTTACATTACGGTAAAGTACCCATTTCTCATTACCCGTTACAATTCGTCCCCCAAAACGGTTCATTTCTGTGACGAGAAACCAAAGAAACACAGGTACGGATTCTCTCCTCTCGTTGCATTGCAGAAAGCTGGTGCGGAACCCAGTTATCGGACTTGATGATGAACCCAAGCACATATATCCGTCTTTCAACTGTTGTTCTCTGTACCGATAATGTTTCCGCTAATTCCTGAACGGTTGGATGTGGGTCATTTCTTATGGGTTGGTCCACATCCTCGTCAGAAACCACGGATGGAGTCCAGGACGTAGTTGATCTTCACAGCTTCTGTTGTCGTCCCGGAATTTCCGAAACCAACGGCGACATGTGCTATTATTAACTGCATCCTCCCCATATATTTGACAGATGCTGCGGCAAGCCGCGACTGCAGTACTTCCTTTGTGGAACTCGTAGAGTAAACAATGTCTAATCTGCTCCTTATCGCATGCCATGTTACACCGTCCGTGATTTCCGTTACGAATGACTTACTCAGACAAACCTAGTGCCTCTATATGCTCTACTGTTGCATGGTTTATTGGCCGAAAATTCAGCATCGCAGCGTCATCTGTGACGTAACTGCTCCGATCGCAATTTGCATCTATTACAAAAACGGGTAGAACTTTTGCACACACCTAGTACAACTGTAGCAAGGGCTTACCGTTACTAGTGTGGCCCTGAAAAAAATATTCAGTAATCGGTAATCCTGCGGTTGAAAGCAGCTGGGGATCACAGGGATCAAAGGAAGCTGGTAAGACATGATCGCTAGGTGTTGTTACCAATTCGCCGCATGGACCGCTGCATGGTACGTTCAGAAATGACTCTCGGCACACTGATGTTGAATTCTGTAGTGGCTTGCCGGATTGTGGTCCGTCTGTTTGATAGCACGTTTCTGACTAGTCTACTTTGATCCCCTTTGATACAACAGCTGTTTTTGTCCACAGGATCACCAGTCGTTGGAACATTTTGCGTGTCGTACGATTCAAGTTAAACCCCTGCTACTGTTTTGCGGGAAAAGATAAAGAGGAATGTCGTTCGGGCGATGATCGTGCTGGCACGATTGGCGCCAACTGGCGTTCAACGTTCCAAGTCTTTGAGATCACTCGTTTTACCATTCCGACAGTCACTTGAATAGGAACTGATTCTTGACGAGCCGGTCTGCCTAAATTCTACGTAACATCGGGGCTTGCGTGTTGGAGTGAGCTAATCATGGGACGCGGGCAGTGTGCCCAAAAAACTGACATCACAATGGACATGACAGACACACAAGAATAATACTCTCAAAAGGGGTCAAGCTATGACTCTGATTTTTACAGGATATGCTGAGCAGGCAATATCGCAGAAATGGTTAGGATTTCGGTGTCATAGATATCATACATGCTTACCGCGTCTAGGCAAATCAGATTGCGCAACGGCACAGGCAGGAAACCGGCCGTTTTCCTGTTTTGGAAACCGCATGGCTCAGCCGGCATGTGAGTGTTTAGTCAGCACTGGGTAAGGATGCCTCGTCGTCATGTGAGACAGTCGTACAGTCACATCAGAGAGTTCTACATAGGTCACATTATCGGAATGAGAGACTGCAATACTTCCCTTCGGGAGACTGCCGGTCGTTTAAGCGTTTAAGGAGGGCGCAGTGTGTCCGTCATGGCGAGAGTATGCAGGAAATGGTACGAAGAACGACGTAGGACAAGAAGAAAGGTTCTGGGCACACGTCGTACAAAGACAATGCTGAGTGACAATCGTCATCTCATGAGGATGTCTTTGAGTGACCATTCTGCATCATCAAAGGTGTCGGCGCAGTAGTGGCGAACTGTGACGCATTTTCCCATGTCATCTGTAACAGAACGCCGCCGGTTATTACAGTTCGGACTGCAGGCTCGTCAGCCCCTCTTCAGGCTACCTTTGACACCGCAGGAATGGACTGCCAAGATGCAGTGGTGCATCGAACGACGAAAGTGGCGTGACGAATGGAACAATATCGTGTTCTCGGACGAAACGCATTCTGTTTAGGCGAAAATGATGGCCTCATCTGAGTACGCTGACAACAGGGGGAGAAGTGTCGGGAAACCAGGTATATTTCACCAACACGAGGCCGGTTGCCCTTCCATACCAGCAGGACGTCCCTGGGGCCATATTTCAGCAGGACAATGCCACACCGCATGTTGCAGCGGGAACACATTTAGGGATAGCAGCGTTCCACTTCTGCCATGGCAGGCTAGATCGCCAGATTTATCCCCCATAGAAAATCTTTGGGACATGCTCAAACGACAGGTGCAGGGCTACGACCGTCCGCCAGCAACTCTTGATTAACTATGGACGCGTGTCAATACAGCCTGGATGGCTATTCCACACGACATCATATACATATTATTTGACTCGATGCCTCAGCACTTACAGAAGGTTATACAAGCCAGAGGTGGCCTCACCGATTATTATCTACATCAACGCACCTGGTAGTACACTGTATAACACCAAGATGTTAATCATTTGATCTGTATTGCCTAAGAACATATCCTACAAGAATCAACGTCATAGCTAGACTCCTTTTAGGTGTTCTTGTTTTTTATGAACATGGGTATACTTTGATGCTATGCATCTTTCTTGAGAGTAGTAAAGTAAATTCCAAGTAAAAAATTTCGGTATAACGAAAATGGGTACCAGTCAAAACCATTGTGGAAATCTGATTTTTCAATGCTTTCCCATGAAGTGACGCAACAGCAATAGTTAATTTTATTTTACTAAACTATCGCCGAACAATATGTCATCACGTTTTACAGTGGTGTGCAAATTAATTGGGATAAGGTTAGATTTCAACATTTATTGCATACCTTCCATACATGAATGGATTAGAAGCTTTATAGTACACTGGCGTGCAAAAATTAAAGACGAGACGGTTTTTCGAATGTAATGTCGTGCAGAAGTGTTCGACATCGACTCAAATCATACCACAATATCCCCAAGAAGTAAGAATATGCGACAAGTGAGCAAAACCGTCCAAACAAGGAATCCAAAGGATACAAAGGCACTTTATTGAAAAGTTAGCTTCGAGCACAACTGTACAGAAGACAGAAACGCCCATGTGACAGGCGGCTGCCAAGGAAAATCCAGTCTTTAGTAGGAGATATAATCACCCCTGACTGGTTGCAGGATTTACAACGTCTGTCCATGCTGAGGACGAGGTTGTCAAGGAGCTGTTGAGGCATCGCGGCCCATTCCTCTTGTAGCGCCAATCGCAGCTGCGGAATCGTTGCTGGCGGCTGGTGACGTGCTGTCAAGCGTCTCCCGAGAAGGTCCCACACGTGTTCGATTGGATTTAGGTCCGGGGACCTTACGGGCCAATCCATGCGTTGAATATCTTCACTCTCCAACATCTCTGCGACAGCCACTGTACGATGAGGTGTAGCGTTGTCGTCCATGAAGAGGAACTCAGGACCCACAGCACCTGTAAACAGACGCACGTGAGGTAGGAGAACCTTGGTACAATAGCGGACACCAGTGACTGAACCTCCTTGGAAGATATGGAGGTCAGTACGGCTACCAAGCATGATACCGCCCCAAACGAGAACCCGACACCTCCAAACCGGTCGCTTTCGATGATGTTGGAGGTGTGACTGCGTGTTCCCTGCTCTCTCCAGATGTGTATATGTCCAGAATCACTCGTCAGACTAAATCGGCTCTCATCTGTAAAGAGAACTCGACCCCATTGCTGATGTGTTCAGTTCTTGTGTTCCTGGCACCACAGAAACCACCGTCTTCGATGCGCAGGAGTTAATGGCACACACCGTACTGGTCGTCCTGCAAATAGACCACCTTTGTGCAGCCTCCTGGCCACGGTAAAACGCGATAACGCACGTCCAGTGGTCTGTTGCATGTGCCTTGCGATTCTTTCCGTTGTCTGCTGTCTGTCTCTTCCCATCTGTAGGACAATATACCGGTCGTCCGCCGCCGTGGTTGCTCGTGGACGACCACTGCTATACTCTCGGTCAGCTGTTCCTGACGTTTGAAATGCTCTCCAAGCTCGTGAAACGATGCTGTGAGCGATCTCGAACTCCTCGGCCACACTAGTCACACTTCGACCTTCTTCCAACTTCCCAATGACGCGACCTCTAGTAAAGTCATCCAGATGTCTACTGAATTGCCTGTTGGCCATATCACAGGGTGGCAGCAACTCTACGTCGTTCAAACCGATGTACACAGTGCAATAGCTTTCACCGAATTGCTGAGCGTACACCGCCCGTGTGCTTTATACCCTTCAGACACTCCCCGCTACGTCATGCTGCATATATGCGCATGCCGTATAGTACCGGACCCTAGTCTATCTCCTGAGTGGTCTTTCGGTCCGTTCTGCCTGCTCGTTCCGCTGTTATGCTAATTTCTATCTTCGTCCTTAGTTTTTGCACACCAGTGTATTTTATGTGACTGCCTTTGGCTGCAATAACTTGTTGAACACGTTTTCGCATTGAATGTATTAGTTTCAGACAAACAAATTTCAGTTCCGGGTCATGATACCACACACGAATAATGTTCGAAATGAGGTCGTTCACTGTTGAACAATGAGTCTTTTGAGCCTAGATTTCACAATGGCCCACATATTCTCAATGGGACTGAGATCAGGTGAATTTCCATACCACTCTAGAATGTCAATCTTCTTTTCTTTCATCACTGCCTGCACTTTTTTGGAAGTGTGGCATGGAGCAAGGTCATTCTGAAAAATGCCATGCGCACCATTAAAGCACTTCTTCATCTCTGGAACAACCGTCCGTTGTATTATTTCACAATATTTATCGGAAGTCATCATTTCCTCAATTGGACGAAGGATTACAGGTCTTTCAAAAGTGAAACACCCGCAAAACATCTTTTTAACTGGGAGTTTCACCTCCTGTTGCAAATATACTCCATCGTACAACAGATTTTCTCTGTCCTTGGACAAAAAATGCACCGCATCAATAAACATCACTTTTTTCCAATCATCAGAAGTCCAGTGATTATATTTTTAGCCCATCGCAAGCGTTTCTTCTTCATTGAAACTGCCAAGAGCAGCTTCTCTACAGGTCTTCTAGCAGGTCGCCCAGCTTCTAATAATCTGAGGCTCATTGTGGATGAGTGTATCTTTACACTTATGGCTGCTAACTCTCTCTGCAAGTCCTAACTTGTCATTGATGAACATATTACACTTTTGCTTATTATCACGTTATCAGTTCGTGGTGATGCCTTACGATTTTGTCCACAGATTCCTTTTCGTTTTGGTGACATCGATCTACTATCTTTGTAATCTTTCAATAGTCTTGAAACTCTGGATTTACTGACATCTGTGGCCGCAGAAATCTCTCGAATAGTCATCGAATAATTTTCCTTAAGCGCTGAAACTTCAGCGCGTTTCCTTGGCAAAATATCCATTACTGCACTTTACACCGCCAACTCACTCGTGTATGCTCTTGTCAAACACCGGCTCAGAACTGATCGTAATCTGCCACTAGGCAGATGAACCTAGCAAAAACAGACCGGTTCTGGGCAGTTACGATCTCATTCCTGCGCAGTTTGGGTACGCCCGCTTCCGTCAATAACGAGCAACGTCCATATAAACTCAAGGAAACGAACGTTTATCCTAATTAATTTGCACAGCACTGTACATAAACATAACAATATCTCATTGCAATCTGCTTAAATTACGACAACTTTATCTTTCCAAACAGATCTTGTTATCGGATTTCTTTTAAATCAGTTTTATTAATATTTGGAAAACTTCATGTGATAAAATTATCGAATGTGGTTCGAAATCGATTGCTAAGGAAAATGACAAGTAATTTACATGCAAGATATTTGCATATAAATTCAGTACACAAATCTTTCCTCCGAACTCTGCCGCTATTGTTTAAACTGGTATTCTCTTTGAACATAATTTCATTCCTCTGATTCTCTGCTGTTTGCCTAACCTATCAAGAAGCAGTCGTCTGATGAAGTAGATCGTGCTTACCACACATCCTCTTTAACTTTTGCTAACGAAGATCCTAAATTAATTAAGCTAAGGCCTCTAAATTCTATTACATCAAACTGGAGTAAATCTGTTGTGCAAAGCTCTACAAATTACTGTAGAATCATATTCTTTTAATAGAGCCAGCGTTACTTCAATGGTGGGTGGGAACAAGTACCGACGTTCAATCTTTTGAATAAAGTGATAGTCAAATGATGCCAGTAGAACTTTTACAACTAAAAATTCGTTTGAAGCTTTCTTAAGAAATTCAACTTTACTTTTATTTCTTGGTTAAATATTTCTCTGAAATATTTCCGCAAAGGGGAGATACGAGTTTCATTTTCACCGCTTTAAATTCGCCCAAATTTAACTTGCGAATAAGAATGTTCAGTAAAGTATCATTCATAGTGGAATTTGTAAAAATCTAACGCACACTAAAAATAAACTCTTTGCCAACAAAATAAAACAAAACAAAACAAAACTAAGGGACAATGTGATAGCGGATTGAGGTTGTATTAACCTCCACGGACTGTCAGGAGGGCACGAGGTCGGATCCGTGCACACTACGAGCAGTTGAGCGAGTTTGAGAGAGAACGTATAATTGGGCTTAGACAGGCCGGTTGGTCAAGTCGCAGTATCTCCAGGCGTTTGGGTCCAAGCGACGCGGCAATCGGACGATGTTGGCGCCAATGGGTCGAACAGGGCACACACAGCCCAGCAGCACGTGGGAAGTGGACGGTCCATGGCAATGATGGAGCGTGAGGATCGAGCCATTGTGAGAGTTACACGAACAGAACCGAATTCGTCACTCAATCATCCGTGGCCATGTTGCGTCGTCTACAGGTACCGAAGTGGACATCTGGACCGTTGCCAGGCGACTCAAGCACGAGGACTACATTCGAGGAAGGAAGACACTCCGTCGCCTATAACTGACCAGCGAGCATCGCTGGCACCGGTTGCAGTGGTGTCGGGACCTATTGAACGTGGGATAGCGTCCAGTGGATTTGTGTTGTCTTCAGTGATGAGTCACGATTTCCACTTGGCACCGATGACTAGAGTATACAGTAGTGGCCAAAATTGAGGGAACCTCTTGGAAAAAGGGTATTTTGGAAATTTGATGGCTCCTAACACCAATTTTGTTTCGAGTAATACCATAAAATTATATGATAATTTCATCAAGAATGTAATGCAACAAAGTTTGTTCAATTATCTGTATTCTATGAAAAGTTATAGCCAAATAACCAGAAAAAAGGAGCACAACTTGCTTAGGTTGATATGAAGTAGCTTTCCTTCATTTGAATGTAGCCAATGAGCATGAGTGTTTAGACAGCCAATCAGGTGTCATCTTGTTTTGGCAATGATCCAATCAGGTTACAGTAGGATTCAGCTATTGATGCCATGTATTGGAGCTGAGACATTTGTCAGTGTGTTATGTGATTGCTATCAAGTTTTGGTTTTCGTGTGTGTGTGTGTGTGTGTGTGTTCTCTCATTTAGTGAGCTTGCAAAACGTAATAAATTAAAGAAATAGCGCACAGTTAACTATAGTCACCCAGAAAGCGATGTAAAATAGTACTATTAAGTGAACAAGGCTTCAGTTATGAAGAAATTAGAAGAAAATTGGTGGAAACATAACCAAAAGTGGCATTTCTAAATTTTTAAAGAGGAATAAAGAGACTCAGTCACTACAAAACCAGACTGGTAAAGGCAGGAAAAGGTGCACAACAGCAAGTGATGATAGAAGAATTAAGAGACTTTGCCTAGGGGACAGAAGAAAATCATCTGGGTGTATACAAGATGAAATGGCGCGATGCAATGTGAAGTTGAGTGCAAGGACTGTTCGGCGCAGATGCAGGAATTTGGTCTAAAAACTAGAACTCCAAGAAAAAAAAAAGCGATTTTTATCTCTCAAACAAAGGTTAAAAAGATTAAACTGGGCTAAAACCCATGTTAACTGGACAGTGAAAAAATGGGACAGTGTTATTTGGAGTGATGAGACCAAAATCTCCCTGTTTGGTAGTGATGGCATAAAATCCGTAAGGAGAAGAATCGGAGAAGATTTGCATCCTGATTGCATTACATGTACCATGAAACACACAGTTAGTGTTATGGTCTGGGCAGAATTTGCGTGATTAATGGGAATATAAATGGCCAAAAATATATTAATGAAATACTTGAGCCCAAACTGAAGCCTTCCGCACATGATCTTTTCCAAGATAATGAAGCATTTATATTTCAGCAGGATTCAGCTCCATGTCATGTTGCTGCTACTGTGCAAAAAGTGGATTCAAGATAATCATATTCCACTGCTAGAATGGCCTGGGAATAGCCCAGACCTTAACCCCATCAAAAATCTATGGAGCCGACTGAAGAAACCTTTTAGTCAGATGCAAACCTAGCAACAAAACCCGATTAATAGAAGCAATAATTCAATCTTGGTTTCACATCATAACAGCTGCAGAACTGAAACACTTGGTTCACTCCATGGGAAGGCGTTGTAAGGCGTGATTAATGCTAAAAGTTACCCAACTAAGTATTACCGGACATGGTCAGAATTTTTGTATATCTCATTTTTTCTATGTGTTTCACTTTTCTTCTTTATAACTGCTGTTCTAATACAAAATCCTTCATAAAAGTTATTGCATTACATTTTTGATGAAATTATCTTTTCATTGATATATAAATTTACGGTATTACCCCCCCCCCCCAAAAAAAAAAGTGGTGTTATGAGCCATCAAACCTCAAAAATACACTATTTCCGAAAGGTTTCCACAATTTTGGCCACTAATGTACATATCTGGAGACGAGCCGGCAAGCCTTGGAGACGGATTCTGCCTTTACCGTGCAACGGCATACGGCTTGTACACTGGGAACGACTGTCTGGAGAATCATTTCCTACGATAGCCGGACACGCTTGGTAGTCCTACGTTCCATCCTCCGAGCTGAACGGTACGTCAACATTCTACGACCTGTTGGGTTGCCATTCCTGTTGCAGCATCACCCGCAATTTTTTAACAGGATAATGTCCGTCTATACACGACACGTCCATCCCAAGCCTATCTCGGTAATGTTGACACCCGTGCTTGGCCTTCCCGATGGCCAGACCTCTTACCGATCGAACACGTTTGGGACATGATGGGAGGCCACCTACGCCCATCCATAGGCGGAGATAGGGTCTATTGCTTAGGGGGGGGGGGGGCACAATAAAGATGTCGGATAAAGAGGGGGGGGGTAGGGATAGTTGTGGTCCTTGATCCCAGATGATAAAAGTCATGTCAAGACCTGCAATTGTCAACAGTACAAAAACGATACGATTGAAGATGCCCTGTGACATCGTACCAATAAGAACCATCGCAGAATATATTTTTATATGAATATATTTTTATATTTAGGATTAAAAGTTTGGAATGGCAGCTATTTTGTAACGGTGAAAATTACACTTAACATCGTAACTAAGAGATAGGTGATTTAAATAAAAACAATGAATTATTTATATTTGCTTTAAATTACTCAATCCATAATAAAATTATATTAACACAGTCAGACAATAATACCAATAAAAACCACTTACAGAATGAGTCTGGTTCCGAATCAATGCTCAGTGCACAAACTACTATTGTAAAACAATCTTTCGTTTTTCACATTTCGAGTTATATTTGTCAATCAAGGCATCTGGGTCCAAATCTTTAACTATATCTGAATCTGAAAATAAAATCACCAAGTTAGATAATCGTTCCTGGTTCATAGTGCATCTTAACCAGTTATTAATACGACGCATTGCCGAGAACGACCGTTTTCAGGTAGCACTGTTAGATGGCAAAGTTAAACAGATCTTGAAGAGTTTCCGTATATTCGGATAAAGGTCCATGTCCGTGTTCAAAATATTTTTTTTCATATCTTTAAGAACACTTTTAAGGGGCCTGTCCTTTAAACTGACACCCGAACTTTCCATCACGTTTCTCAATACAGACATTTCTGCTGTCAACATTGCGTGATCTTTTCTTGACACAGAATAGGTGTCAATAAAGAACTTGTAACCTTCCTCGTTTAAACGAAGGAACTCCTCACTGGACTCTGCGACTTGAAGAGCATCACCAGTAAATCTTCTCCTCATTTCTTCCAGCAAAATGTCCAAAACAGGGTAGAAGAAATTGCATCTGTAATTTTGTTTCAATTGAGATTCAGCATTTTTGATTTCTTCAACTTTTGCACTTACTCCTTTGTTCCTCATTCTTTGACCGAGAGATGACAACACAGCATAATGATCTAGCTTTTTCGAAATCATCCGGGGCCGTTTTCGTTTCTGAACCTCCCGATCTTCTACTTCCATTTCACTTGTAACAGGTATTATGTCGAGTTCACAGTCTTTTCCGAAAACTTTCACTTCTTCCCATTTTTGATCCCAAGCTACTTCATTTCTTTTCGAATCAAGTTCTTTAATTACTCCATTGGCTGTGCCATACAGGTGTCCGCTCTCTGCAATGCTTTACTCAGGATATTGATAAGAGACAGGTTTTCAGCAAAAACAACCATGCAAACAATGAAATCAAGTGATTTGATAGACATTAGGAGTCCTCTTGCTTCTGCCGATTTAGAGTGTCTCATGTCTGCCGCTGTATCGCTTAATACAGCCGCAAGCGCCATGTAGTTTCGCTTGACAGACAGCACAGTTGTGGCACTACAAGACCAGCGCGTGTCGCTCAATTTATTTATTTCGTGAGGTCCTGGAGTTTTGATATTTATTTCTTTTTGCACAGCTCGGAACATGGTATGAGTGTCTGGATATGGGAAATACTCATACAATGACTGCATAACGTTGAAAAAATTACAGCTCAAGTCATTGTTCTTGCAAGCAGCCACCAGAACCAGGTGGACTTTATGTGCCAAGCAATGCACATATATCGCAAAAGAGTGATTTTCTCTTATAATTTTCTGCAGTCTGTTTTTCACTCCAGACATGACACTGGCCCCATCGTATGACTGGTCAACCATCAGGACATTAACCCCAATGCCATTAAGAAAGGTTGTAACGTATACTCTAGATTCAGTTTCTTTTTGATTTTACTATCTCTTGTTATTTTATTTTCTTATGCACATTATCTTCTCACTTAACGAGATGTTGTTTCTCCCGCTGAATTATATGTGGCAACGAATGTAAGTCATGACGTGGTGGTATACAGTATATATAGGCGCTCTCAAGTATACCAGAGAGCTTCGTTTTATATGTGATAGGTTCTTCCTGATTATTGATATGCGATTTACCTACTTTTCTACGGTTTTACGATAGTACGAAAGTTCGGGCTATCAGTAGTTGTGTTATTTTGGAGTGTGTATTTGAGTAATACCAGGAGCTCCCCAATAAAAGGTTAAACGTGAGTACGTTTTCTTAGTTCATTTTATTGTCAGACCTCTGTCTGGCCGTTAAGTCTATTTCATTGAGTGTTTACGTTAAGTTCAGGGTATATTGTGTTTACCGCTCTAATAAGGAGCCTTCAAGGTACTAATGTACTAAAACCGAAGTTATATTACTGATATTTAAGATAATGAGGAACGCTGAGTAAAAATAAATTCCATATTCTTGGAATTTATTGCACGTGCGTGTCGTACCTAAACAAACTCTAGCACTTTGAAGATTAAGCACACTTCAGCTACGTCAAGTAACCTTTCAATAACCCTAACGTGACTTAACGTAAGCTTTCCTGCACTACACGTCCAGCCGGAGAAATTTACTTTGTTATAATGGCGCCCGAACTATCCGGATGACCCGACCGTTCAAAATCTCGCAATGGTGTGATGTTATTTCCGCACCGCGAGATAGGAAAAATCAGAGAATCCCTTCTCCAGCGCTTCGAAAAATAAATGTGTGTGACGTTGCATTCCACACACCAGATTAACTGGGAGTTCTCAAGTGCACGTTCTACAGTGGATGGCTGCCTGCAACGATTCATGGTCACGGCTGACCCGTTGACCATGACCCCGGCCCTCTTTCGGGGGGGGGGGGGAGATGTGACGTACCTGCCAGCAGGACGCACACGACATAAAGGCAGATAGTAGTCAGAGCAAACGCCCGCGTAGCTCAATTGGTAGAGTGACTTATTCCGGAATGAGGGGATCCGGGTTCGAATCCTGGCGTGGACAGAAATGACGGAGAAATTTACTTCGTTATAAGGTCAGAATAATATTTGCTAACGAATCTGCAGTTCGTGACAGCGATACATGCTCCATCGTCAGTATTCTTTTTTTAACTCTTGGCCGTAAAGGTATCGTATAAAAATACATAGCTGTTGAACCCTATGTGATTTGGCCTCATCGACCATGAGTGAAAAGAACCCAGCTTCGTTTATCTCGTTCACAATTGTTCTCAAGACTTCTTCTCTGACAATTTGTAACAATTCATTCTGTATACAAGGACTCTTAAAATTATGGTAACGTTCATACTTGTCTTTAAATTTTTCGTCATATTTACAAAAAAGTTCACACAACTCTAAATAATTGCCCTTGTTGTGGGATTCACTGGACTCGTCATGGCCGCAAAGTGCCAAGCCCTGCTTTGCCTGATACAGAAGAATATCCAACACCTTTTTTAAATATTCACGGTTTTCACTGACAAGTTTTTTATGAGACGCACATATTTTCGTATCTACTGTCTCTGTCGGTTTCCTAAAATTAACCCACTTCAACATAGAAAATGAGTGCGCTGCACTAACTGCATGTTTTTTTCAACTTTTCACCTGCTTTTTTCCAATTTTTCATTCCTTTTTCTGTGTATAGATCCTCTTTGTTACTTGAAGGAAATTGCCTACATGCATAACAAGAAGCAGCATCTTTTTTCACACTATATTCTAGCCATTCAAACTTTTTTAAATACGAAGCTGTAAAGCCACGCTTAGTGCCTGAGAAGTCTGAAAGCGGATACTGTAGTAAGACTGGGCGAGATGGACCTCTCTGCAAATCACCCAGATCGTCCATGAACTCAACAGAACTACATCGTTCCTGTTTAGGAAGATCTCGTTCTCGTAGCACTTCACTTTCACATGTTGAAGTTTGTGAACTACGCATAGAAGGTGTTTGCGAGTTATTTGACTTTGAAAAGAAAAAACGTATGTCTCTAGAACACTTACTCATGATTAATTTCTTAAAATGTAGATGCTAAATACAAACACATAGTACAATAATATTTTACCACACGCAAAAATAACAGCGTAAAACTGAGACCACGCACACAAGCAGTCAAATACTGTGCTAAGAATAACACACCGGCGGAGCTTCGTGAAGGGAAGGGGGTTGAAAAAGGCTCGCCCGAGACTGACAGGCGCAGGCGTTTGTCCAATCAATGACAGGCAGATCATCTGTCCAAGTCCCACGATGATTGGCAGTGGCAGGATTGGTGGTTGCTATGATAGAGATGTCATAGCGACTGGATTCCACCGGATTAGATGGAAAGTTGACATTTTGCTGTAATACACTGATGGAAAAAAATCCCAACACCAAGAAGGGGTTGTGTTAGATAAACGACAGTTGGTAGGCGGTGAGAGTACATCTGTAAGATGACGTCTATGCAAATTTCGCGCTCGGCGCATACGTGTGGCGCTAGTAGCGCCTCGGAACATGCAAAGCAAGTTTGCCGTAAATACGCGCTGTAACGTTCGTGAGCGTTAGTTATCGTTGAGATTCGACGTAGGGTGTTAATGTTTGTCAAGAATGCCTTTAAGAAGACGAAGAAGCCATTATCACCAGCTCACGGAGTTTGAACGAGGTCGTGTAATACGGCTACGAGAAGGTGGATTTTCTTTCCGCAATATTGCAGAACGACTTGGCAGGAATGTAGCCACTGGGCATGATTGTTGGCAGCGGTGGTCAAGGGAAGGTACTGCTTCAAGAAGACCGGGTTTCGGCCGGCCACGTGGCACTACTGAGAGGGAAGACCGCCGTGTACGGCGTATGGCCGTGGCGCATCGTACCGAGTCTGCGGCAGCAATGCGAGCTGCAGTTGCCACCACAGTGACACAACGAACTGTTACAAATCGGTAACTTGAAGGACAGCTCCGAGCCAGACGCCCTGTAGCGTGCATTCCACTTACTCCAAACCACTGCCGTTTGCGACGTCAGTGGTGTCAAGCTAGAGCTCATTGGAGGACGGAGTGGAGATCTGTTGTGTTTCCTGATGAAAGCCGGTTCTGCCTGGGCGCCAGTGATGGCCATGTGTTGGTTAGAAGGAGGCCAGGTGAGCGCCTGCAACCAACCTGTCTGCGGCCGAGACACACTGGACCTACACTTGGAGTTATGGTCTGGGGAGCAATTTCCTATGACAGCAGGAGCACTCTCGTGGTTATCCCACGCACCCTGACGGCACAGTTGTACGTCTGTCTGGGGATTCAACCTGTTGTGCTGCCATTCATGAACAGCATTCTAGGGGGTGTTTTCCAACAGGATAACGCTCGCCCGCATACCACTGTTGTAACCCAACATGCTCTACAGAGTGTCGACATGTTGCCGTGGCCTGCTAGATCACTAGATCTTTCACCAATCGAGCACGTATGGGACATTATTGGATGACAACTCCAGCATCACCCTCAACCAGCATTAACCGTCCTTGTATTGACCGACCAAGTGCAAGAGGCATGGAACTCTATCCCACAAACTGACATCCAGCACCTGTACGACACAATGCATGAACGTTTACGTGCTTGCATTCAACATTCTGGCGGTTACACCGGTTATTAATGTACAAGCATTTCACATTTAAAATGGCTCTTCTCGCGCTTACAATAAGCTGTGATCTTGAAACCTTAATCGATTAAATATGTTACCCATACAAATGTATTGCCGCCATTTCATTCCTTTTCGTGGTGATGGGATTTTTTTTCCGTCAGTGTAGGAGAGCATTTTTACTTTTTAAGACAGCTTTATTTTTCATTGGCATAATTGTTGTGGAATTTGTGAGGGTGACAACTGTTGGTTGTTTATATTTCGTTCAGAGACTGGTTCACATTCAATAATTGTCTTGGTTATAGATATAGTCTGTCTTTATTGTAGAAAAAATCATTAATTTCTCCTCCAACGTTGTGGTGTGGGGCTGGGGGTTGCAATGCCCTCCCGTAACTTCGCCCATGAGCCCATCCCAGAATATCGGCGAATTGTTCCGCAATTCGGACACCATCTGGTATGCTGTTCTTCAGGACAGTATTCGTGAACTGTATGCGTCTATGCCACACCGGGTAACCGCTTGTATCCAAGCCACAGGTGGCGCTACAACGTACTGACTTGTTCTTGTTGTACTGACTTGTATCCGAATAAATAGCCCAACTGCTCTGGAATTACAATCATTTTCTTTCCTATACGTGTACATACATTCCTCATACCAATTTTCATCTCGATTGGATGATTTCCTTCTGGGTGCTTCGTTTTTTTTTATGGCCAAGACTGTATTAAGGGGCCTGTCCTTAAATCAAATAACAGGAAAGAAACAGTTGTTTTCAGGACCTACGCACTTTTAAAGGAGATTATTATAATTCTGATTTTAGGGCGCTGTGTTCAAGCTTTGCATCTGTCAGGCCCAGTTATATGGCGATTCGTTGTTAGAATGCGTGCATACCCTTTCAGAAAGTTCCTATTACTCACATCAGTATAAGTTCTGAAACATTTATCAATACAATTATGAACATATATACAAAATACATTTAAAATTTCTTTAGTTAATGGTTTATGACCCATCGAACGCAAAAATGAAACGTCATATCAACTTGCAACCTCTGTTTTTTTCTCACTCTTTGGCGACCCCTCTCGAGGGACTCACCTAATCGAGAGTTTTTTTTAATTATGGTCGTTTGGTACCACCTCCATGTCTGTGGAAGGCTAACCAAATATTTGTTTTTCAAGTTGAAGACAATTTTCTTGAAAAGTACGACACAGCATACTTTCTTTAAAAACAGTCTAGCGATGCAGTTTTTCATAGGACCAGAACTGCTCTTTTACATACACCATGTAGTGTAACTTTGCCTTGAGTAAATACACTCATTGCTATAAAAATCCCCGCACCAAAAAGGATGCGTCGGATTGAAATGAGATTTTAGTAGCGAAATGGTACATACCAAGGACAGAAGCGATTACAATATCACAGCAGCAGGACGATTTCCGCGGACATACGGTACACATTCTGGACAGCATTAGTACCGCGTCGGACCGCTTCGGGCTTGGATACATGCGGTGTTATGGTCCGGCATGGAGTCAAAAGACGCCGTATGTTATCCTGGAACAGACTGGCCCACACTTCTTCCAAATAACGCTCTAAATCATGAACACTGGGACATGGAGAAAGCTGGCGACCCATCTATTCCTACACGTGCTCGATGGGCGAGAGATCAGGCGATCTGGCAGGCCTCGGAAGCGTCGAAGTATGACGTGTACAGTCCTGGAAGACCTTGTGCGGACGGGCGTTGTCTTTTTGGAAAATGGCTCCCGGCCGCCCCGCCAGGAAATGCAGCAAATGGGGCCGCAGGATCTCCTGTACGTAGCACTGGGCTGTAAACGTCCCTCAAATCACTGCCAGGGAAGTCCGGCTGTCATACGTGATGGTTCCCCAAACCTTCACGCCTGCAGTACTGGGCGTGTGCCGCTGTACAGTGTGGTTGGGATTGTAGCGCTCACCTGCAGTCCTGCACACTCTGACACGGTGGTCGTCCGTTCCCACACAGAAGCGGGATTCGTCGCTGAACACTATACGTCGCCAGTCCGTAGCATTCCAAATTGTTCGCTGCTGACACCACTGCAATCGATGTCGACGATTGTCAGGCGCTAATGGAAGAAAACGTAACGGCCGTCGAGACTGCAGATTCGCCTCTGGCAGGCGTCTGGAAATGGTTCTGGGGGACACAGGAGTCCCTTGTACAGCCGCCACATATCTCTGGATATTGGACAAAGACATCGTTGCATCTGTGCGTGCCGCTCTCACGATCCCAGGGTCCTTTCTGCTGGTGGTGTGTCTGGGTCGTCCCGAGCCAGTCCGCCGTGAGTGGATTCCTTCCCGTGTCCATTGCTCCCAACACGATTGCATCGTACTGTCCGACCGGCCCAAATGGCGGCCGATTCGGCGCGCTGGCCACCCTGTCTCTCTCATCCGGACGATGCGGCCTCGTTAAAACTCCGTCAGTCGCCCGTACGCACATCTACGGCGACTCCGCGGCATGTCTATCGCTCAAGGATCTCACCTGATCCTTACCGTGCACTTCGGCACGAATCTGGAGTCCCCTGCGCGCCGCCTCATAAGCCCCAAGGATTGCGATTCCAGCGCCGGTCTTGAACACGCGGGCATGCGGAATCGCACCAAACTTTAATCATTTGCATGTCTGCCTCCCCGTAGCTATTCGCCAAGTTTGCGGTAATCGCACGGTTTTTTATTGGTACGCAGATTTTTATGAAAATGAGTGTATAAAAATACATAATCATTACTGTAACCAAAACTGAATAATATTTAAAATGAAATCAACACATAAATATTATCAGATAAGTCCATCCGAACGAAATCCTTCGCTCCACATGACCCAATTTCACTCTGCTGTTGGCCACGCACGTCGAGCAGGGCACCATTGCAGTCGTCGTCTGGCATTATTTCCCCGCACGGGGATAACTGGTTTTCCAGTTATTTGGGGAGCGGCGCCCCCACGGCCCGAGCTGACCTTGTGACTGGTCAACATCTGATGTCATGCCACAGCTTGTTTTTTTCTTATTTTGGTGCTGTTGGTGTTTGCAGGGACGGCTGTTCATCCAGCTGTTGGGGAGTCGCGGCCCCACGATCCCGAGCTGGTCTTGTGTCTCGCTTTTTCGTTTTTATTTATTTTCTCCACTGGCTAGTTGCCCGTGTTGTATTCTCTACCTAATCGCTACCACGTTATGTACTAACACCCCGGTCTTGTGGTTTTGTTACCCTCCACCACTAACTGATTTATATTAACCGCTCAGTTCGTAGGTTGCTGAGATTCCGTTTAGGTTCCCTGCCAGGATTTGTCTTCTTTGGATTTCTTTTTTTTTCCTTTTAGCTGGTTTGGGTGCTAGACCTACCTGCATGTTTGCCGCGTGCGGAGACCCGTGAGGCGGAAATGGGATGTCTGGCGGCTGAGGTCGCAGGAGACCGGTTAAGTGCCTCCTGTGTACCAACACTCCTCTTCGACCCCGGCTTCGCTGTAAACGGGAGGCTAGAGCCTAACCCACCTCTGGTCAGAAGTCTTGTACCAAGTTGTGTGCAGGGCTTTAGCGGCTTTTTGTCGTATTGCACGGCAGGGTGAGCCCGGGGGCTGTGGGATCATGCCAAAGGCGTTGGCATGACGGTACCCGGAGGCCGAAGTGTCCGCCGAGTGCGTGTGATCACAGCCAACGGACTATATTTGCAACTAAGCTCTAGAACTGTGTCTTGCGTCATGTGTTTGGCTTGCGGACCTCCAGTTCTCCCCTGTTGGGCTCGATTGTGGGCGGAGTACGTTGCTGATGAATTTTTCTTACTCCCATGGGGAAACATAAACCCTCCTCAAAATTTAAAAAACAACAGGATATGGTGATTGATCAGGGGCCAAATTTGCCTCAACCACCTCCCACACATAACACACTGAAGAGAACTTTCGTTGAAAAACGACATCACCGCGACGTATCTTTAGATCCAGGTGTTGAGCCGTCAGCTCAGAAACGTCGCATTACACTTGCAGATTCGATACCTCAAGCTACTTTTCTCGTCATTTCTTCTACTGACCAGATGTTGAAACTTTCCTCAAAGTCTCCTTTTTTCATCTCGAAGGCACTTGCGGGTGTTGCTGGCTCTTTGAAGTCAGTGAAGAAGCTACGCTCTGGTGACCTGCTTGTGGAAACTTGCACTCTCTCTCAGAGCAAATCTCTTCTGCAGTTGACCAGACTTCAGGATATTCCAGTTCAAGTGACGGCACATCCGTATCTCAACACCTCCAAGGGAGTCATTTCTGAGCCCGACTTGTTGGTCTGCGATGAAGATGAACTTGTGTGTGAACTTGCTGATCAGGGTGTCATAGCTGCCCGACGCATGACTTTCAGGCGCGATGGCGCGCTGATCAAATCACGAAATGTTATTTTGACTTTTAACAGCCCGAAGGTACCTACTGAAATAAAGGCTGGTTACTTGTTATGTGCAGTTCGTCCTTATATACCAAATCCTCTACGCTGTTTTAAGTGCCAGAGGTATGGACATTCCCAGCGGTCCTGTAACAGTGTTGCGAGGTGCGCCAATTGTGGTTCCCGCGACCACGAAGGGACTGGATGCACTTCAGAGCCCTGCTGTGTAAACTGTGGTGACTCCCACGCTGCTTATGCCAGGTCCTGTTCGAAGTGGAACGACGAGAAGGCGATCCAGTGCCTCAAGACCCTGGAGGGCCTCTCGTACCCTGCTGCCAAGGCCAAGTTGGGTATTCCCAACAACCGACAGCGTACTTTTGCCGCAGTTGTTCAGTCTCAGCCACAACCCGTGCAGCCTTTTGTTCCGCGCCCTGTAGCTCTCGCCGCACTTGCCAAGCGATCTACAGCTGAACAAGCGACACAGGTGGATTTCACCGAGCTCCAGCTTATTCGACCAGCTGCGTCTTCGCCTTCTCTTTTGAAGACGCCCGCCTCTTCCGGTTCCCAGCAGACAGCCTGCACGTGCGGAAGACCCGGCCCTCAATCCGCAAAGGTGTGCGGTGTCCATCAAACTGTCTCGGCCTCAGCGAGGTCCCCACCCTCACCCAACATTATAGAAGAACACGGGGGGAGGAGAGTGACAGTTCGTCCCCGCCCTCTGCCAGCATTGCAGAGGAGTGTGGGGGGAGGAGAGTGACGGTTCGTCCTTTTCCATTAGTAAATATGTTACTTTTAATAAACTTCATTAACTACCTTTTCTTCACTGCTTTCTTCATACTCTTTTTCAACTTTTCCCAAGCCTGTCTGATCTTAATCATTTTCCACGTTTTTAAAAATCTGTGGCTGATCGTTCTTTGTCTGGCGCTCTTTGGCCAAACCTGGCCCTTGCGCCAATAAAATCCAACAACCAACCAACCAACCATCTGGCATTATTTGGACTAATATTAGGCTTGTGCGCAGCTGACTGAGCATGGTAACCATGGTCATGCAGTTTCCGACGGACTGTTCCGGTGCAAATACCTGTTTCAGTAGCTTGTGCGATGTTGCGAGCCAGGTCTGTGGCGGAGGATGATCGTGATCCTCACATTCCTCAGAAAGCTGCTTATCTGAGGAATGAAGCTTTCTGAGGAATTTTTCACATTCCTCCAAAAGCTTCCTTGGACACGATCGCTTACTTTGTGCTTCATCCCAGAGTACGGCCACGTTGTAGTGGCGCCATTTGCTCTACATCGATAAAGAACATTAGCGAGAGTGGATTTTGGGAATCCCAGAAGAGCGTCAGTGCACTAATTGTTTATTCAGGTGGCATTCAAATACCACGCTTCTTTCAAAGTCCGCCATTTTAGCTAACACGCGGCATAGTTTCACTTCCTTTGTGGTCTGACAGGTGTACCAATGCTCCCATTTATATACAGTTCCAAAATACAAACACACCGCGTGTGCGCGTTTGGTTCTGCAAATGCACGTTTATTTGCATATTTGGAGGTGTCCGAATACTTTTGCCTGCATACTGTATTTTGCATTTAATACACTAATGTCCATAAGTTAAGGGGCAGTTACATTTTTAGAGAAAAAATATTCTGACAGGAAGAAGATGATAAATATGTTAATATGATATACAGACAGACTTAATAGAAATTTATTCGCGTAAAGAAGCAGACGTTTGTGAATGTATAAGTAATATACGGTACATGAACAAAATGTACCAATTTTGGTCCTTTGCAAAGCAGAAGCAAAACGGCCATAACACATGGAATACTGTCCCCTGCCAAAGTTTAATAGGTTATATGTCCACCCTTCACTGCAATGCACGCATGACATCGGTTGCGCATGCTCTTGACAAGATTGTCCAGCAGATCTTGAGGTAGGTTGCGCCACTCCTGTTTCAGCGCCATAACCAGGTTAGGTTTGGTACGCGGAGGGGGATTGCGTTCCGCCATGCACCTCCCAAGAGCATCTCCATAAGGCTCTATGGGATTCAGGTCAGGGGAGTACGCAGACCATTCCATGCGGTCTATTCTTTCGTTGTTGAGTAGGTCATCAACACAGGCCGAATGATGACAACGGGCATTGTCATCCATCAAGATGAAGTAATTTCCAACAGCACCACGAAAATTGCATACATGAGGAACGATACATCCTGACAATAACGCTGAGCATTCATGGTTCCACTTTGTAACACGTAAAGTTCGGTACGTCCATTCGTAATGATACCGGCCCAGACCATCATCCCGCCACTTCTGTAATGGTCAACTTCCAGGATGTTGGTGGAAGAATAGGCAATGCGTGGTTCACGCCCGATGTATTGACGCCTCGAATATGACAATGAACAAATATACTTTCGTCCGAGAACAGGACCCATGCTTGTCAGTCCAGTTGGCGTGTTCACGACACCATCGATACCTTTGTGCTTTGTGTGATGTGGTCAAAGGTACACATTGCACCGGTTTGCGGGCATACAAACCAAAACTACTGAATCGCCTTTACCCAGTCTGGCGCGATATTGTGGTCCCCGTGCTTGTCTGAAGCTCTCGTGCTAACTTGCCAGCAGTTATGCGCGACATGTTTTCGACGTTATAGTTAGATAACTATCATCAGCAGGGGTTGTTTTTGCGTGGAAGACCACTGTAGTACCGTCTGGCAGCTGTTTCACTTTCGTAACATTGTTTCCACAGCCGTGCGTCTATGTTTTTTTCCAACTCCCAACTCATTGGCTTTATCTCACGTTGAACGTCAGGCTCCCAACTTCCCCACAATTCTTCCATGGGTGAAATAATTGAGATGCTTTCTTCATGATTTTGTTCCACCCACCATAATAACAAATAACCACCAAGAAGTATATATAATTTATGACTACAAACTTGTGGTGTTGAGATAAAATAAAAATACCAACGTCTACCACAATCAAAGGTTTCTTATACATCGACTATAGTTTCGCAGAACGTTTGGCTGGGCTTCATCAGGACGAATGCATTCATCCTGATGAAGCCGAGCCAAACGCTCTGCGAAATTATTGTCGATGTGCACTGAAGAGCAATTGAATTAGAGATACCTGTCTAGTAACGTGTAGCACCACCTTTCGACCTGATGACGGCGGCGATTCGTCTCGGCATGGACTCGACAAGACACCGGAAGCGTTGGGAAGCCATACGGATCCACGACCCCTGAACAAGCTCCCACAGTTCACGAAGATTTGATGGAGGGGGTCAGAGCCTCGAACATTTCTCTCGATGACATCCCAGATGTGCTCGATGGGATTGTGGTCAGGCGACCTAGCTGGCCAAGGAAGCGGGGCCACGTCGGTGGAGTGTTCATCCAACCATTAGGATACAATTTGGGAGCGATGGCAGGGTGAATTGTCTTGTTGCAGGATGAGGTCCCCAGTGGGATGTTGAAGACGCACAAACGGGAGCACATGGTCGTCCAGGATATCCCAGTAACGTTGACCTGTGAGGGACGATGTCACACGAACCAGGAGTCCCATTTCAGTCCACGTAAACAGTCCCCAGACGAGAATGCCACCCCCACCAGCTTGAAGAGTACCCTGTTGGCGAGAAGGATCCATCGCTTCATGTGGTCCTGCCATCCGCATTTACCAACGTGAATCTCGACTCATTAGTCCAGGCCACATTTTCCCACATGTCTAGGGTCCAGTGGTGATGTTACCGCGGCCATGCTAATCTTTGCACCCTGTGATGTGCGGTCAGCAGCGGTACCCTCGTGGGACGATAGCTTCTGTACCCCATAGCGAGGAGATGGTTTTGGATAGTGTGGCTGCTTACACGTGTTTGTGCACCAGCGTTAAATTGCCGAGGGATTTCTTGCTCTGTGGCCCGTCGATCAGCTGTTATAATGCGAGCTAGCCGACGATGAACCCGCTCATTCACACGCTGTTGTCCACGGCAGTTGGCCCTTGCAGGGATGGTTTTACCGGATTCAATGTACTCACGGTGCACCCGTGACACAGTGGCTCGTGAAAATCCCAGTGCCTGCACGACTTCGGAGATGGAGTGACCCATTTGTCGGGCCCCGACAATTTGCCCACGACCCAATGCGCTTAGATCCTTCGTCTTATCCATACTGCGTCCGACTCTTACTGATTCCCGTCACATCACTCCTTATATCGTCGGATTGCTGCATACGTCATGTCATTTCCCTTTACAGGGCCGCCCACAGCACCACATTTGCATAAGGCCAGCTGTCTCTAATTCAATTGCTCTTCAGTGTATAATAAACCTTTGATTGTGGTAAACGTTGGTATTTTTACTTTAAAACAAAAAGTAACCAACAGTTAGCACACGTAAAGATAACTTTATCGCTTGAGTTTTTACCACTGCTTAGCAATCTTGTGCTTCCGCATATGTAAATTACAGGCAGCCAATCAGTCATATCTTCCTCTTATGTCGGTTGCTACCTTCAGCGATTTTCCGCCAAGACAGACCTACTTCAGAGTCCGCAGATTTGAATATTGCTTCTATCCCTTAATTTATGTATATCAGTGTAGATCTTACGAAGCACAGAAGTGGTAATTCTCAAGCTTTGCATTCAGTTGGGCAAAAAAAAGAATCTTAATCAAAAGGGCTGTTATATTGTTAGTAGAAGAAAATGTATTGGGTTGAAAAGAAAGTAATATCTGATGACGAGGTGCCAGAAGTCGAAGGCTCGGTTATGGCGCACATTGGTCATTGAGATTGCGCAGCACACCGGCATGGCATCAGCAGGTATGTGGATTAAATCAGTAGCAGTTAGCCGTTCGAAGTCGACGAGTGTCAGGGCCAGTCAATATGGAAGTGGACAAATAGCACATCCGCCATTGCATGATATATGAGTCTCGTCGCGGCAGCACACCCGCAATTGCTGTAAGGAACGTTATCAGTATGTACCCCAATGCCATATCATATCGTCAGTGCTGTCGTTTTTTTCGAGAGAGACATTTTGACCTGCCAGACTATCCTAATGCCAGCAGACCCGCAACAGTGGGTATGGACATGCTGAAGAGCTTAGTGAAGACTGACCAACGTGTGATCACACGGGAGTTGGTGAAAACAGCTGGGGACTACCCACACGACCATTATCACGCACCTGCGTTAGCTTGGGAAGGTACACAAGAGGGGAGTTTGGGTACCTTATCAACTCACAGTTGAGCAGAAAGTAAATCGCATGAGTGCATGCGTTTCCTTGCTTGCACGTGACCAAGTTGAACCGTTCTAGGACCGCATTGTGACTGGTGACGAGAAATGGGTCCTGTATCACAATGTCAGCTCCCGGACAAAGTAATTGTACCCAAAACAGAAGCCCATGCCGATCCCCAAAGCTGGCTTACACTCACGTAGGGTTGTGCTGCCTGTTTGGAGGGATACGGCGGGTGTCGCGCTTTTTGAGCTGTTGCCGGACAACACCGATGTGTACTTCAGTCAGCTCGACGATCTACACGCATCGCTTACGTCGAAACGACCAGCATTGCTGAACCGTAAGGGCGTCCTCCTACAGCAGGAGAGTGCGAAAGCTCACACAGCACGGGTGACCTGTCATAAGATCAGGGACCTGGGCAGAGAGCTGCTACCGCACCCAGCCTATTCCCCGGACATTTACCCAAGCGACTACCACCTATTCTGGTCGTTGCAGTATTTCCTAGAGAGACGGCCGTTCACCAACCGGGACGATGTCGAATGCGCACTTACTTACTTCTTTGTGTCCAAACCGCCGTAATTTTTCAGGGATGGTATCCAACAGTTGGCCAGACGACGAGAGCAGGTCGTCAAAAACGATGGTGCCTACATTTCGGACTGGTTTGTATTTGTATATACACTGAAGTGCCAGAAAAACTGTTATAGACGAGCTCATACAAAATACATAGCAACGTCACGTATGCGCGTTCTCGGTTGCGTCCGCCAGTGCGTACATAAAGCGATATACCGGCATGAGAATGACAAGTAATAACGATTTAAGCCATTTTCAACGCGGTGTCATAGTTGGCACTAGTGAGAAGGGCCATACTATTTCGGAGGTAGAAACGAAGTTCAGATTTCACGGACGACCATTGCAAGGGTGTACCTTGACTTCAAGAATTCCGGCAAAACCTTCAACCTACGATACCAGTGTTACCGTAAAAAGACATTGGGTGAACGTGACCATCGTCGGCTGTCAAGAATCGTTTCACGCGATAGGCGCGTGGGTATAATCGGAATTCAATACTGGAGCCTCAGCAAGCATCAGCGTCCGGACTATGCAACGTACCCTGCACGATATGGGCTTTGGGAGCCCACGCCCAACTCGAGTCCCCTTGATGGGTGCACGACACAGAGCTATGCGCTTCGCTTGGGCACGGCAACACCGCGACTGGACACTTGATGACTGGAAACAAGTAGCCTGGTCTCACGAGTCGCGTTTCCAACTGTATCAGGCAGATGGAAGATTCGTGGGTGGCGCAAAGCCTATGAAGCCATGGATCCCGCATGTCAACAGGGAACTGTACCAACTCGTGGGGTGTCCGTAATGGTATGGGGTGTATATAGCTGGACTTCACTGGGACTCCTGGTACGTCTACAAACATCTGTGACCGACCAACGCTATGTGCGCATCCTTTCTGACGAGGTATACCCGTTCATGTCCTGCATTCATGCTTATGGGTTGGGTCTAATCCAACAGGACAATGCACCTCCACACAAGTGTCGGGACGCCACATTATGGTTAGAGGAGCATTCATCTGTGTTTGGCGTGTTGCCATTTCCAGCCAAGTCCCCAGATCTGAAAGTGATAGAACACATTTGGGATGCCATGCAACGTTCTATCGAACACAGGAATCCGAGACCTCGGAATACACCCGAATTGTAGAACGCTCGGCAGGAAGTATGGTATGAACTGCCTACAGCATATGTACAGAAGCTAGTGGAGTTCATGCCCGGTCGTATTTCTGAAGTCCTGTGCTTCTGTGGGGGACCTACCAAGTATTAGACTGATGTACCAGTTTTTCTGGCACTTCAGTGCATATGGTAACTAGCACCTTCCTGTTGCCTTGTATTTGCAGACATTCCTTTCTTTCCAACCCACTATATTGCTTAGCAGAGAACAGAATGGGTTTAGGAGTGACTGCAACACTACATACCATATACATGTATTAATGCGGATAACAGAAAAAATATGAATTCGTGTTTTATATTGCCATTATCCGTTATGAGAAAGTATTTAACTCTGAGCAAACATCGTTAGTTACTAATTCCTTGAAATATTACTACATTGGAGTGTTTTTCCCTAATATGATTTGATTGAGAATATAGATATTTAAAGCACTGTAAAAAAGCAATGAGAGAAAAGGGCAAAGGCATTGAAATGTTACCCTAAAGATAATTTTTCCACTAAAAAAGATGGACAAGGAAATGAATAGAGATGAAGGTAGTCATTAAAATCCCCTTCATTTTCCTAATGACATCACTATTTTTGTAAAACAAATTTTCACAAATGCAAAACATTAACTAAAAACCAGCGCAACGAAGTAAATAAGTGAAATTTGAGATGAACTGATAGAATATCGTAATGGAAACTTTTGGCAGGAAAGAATGTTTTTCTATTCAGTGAAATGAGACTAAAAATTGAGTGATATCCGTTTTCATGTAGACCTAAAGATACCAGTTAAAAGCAGTGTTGTAGAAGAAATTATTAGAAGTATAAAACTTGGCCTGATTGCTATTTTTTTTTATTTTTGGATTTAACTTCCACCGTGAGCATCTCAAGCAATGTGAGAAGGGATGCTGATTACGGGGATGGGGAGAGCCAGTGCCATATGGCAATCGTACCACACATGCCGCGCCAAGAACTCTAAACAGGGCCATACAATTAGAAGCCAACGCTTAGACCACTGGAAGAAACGACGGAATTTTCAGAAACAAATTATCGTTGCGTTTCAAAAGAATATTTTATCCGTGCATTTTATCAATTCTGAGTTATGGACACAAGACGTTAGTCCCATTCAGAAACTACGAACATAAAATGCATACACCATCGATCATTCCTAGTAGTCGAAACACTCGCAGTTGAGGTCGATATTGCCAATATTCTAAAAGAACCGACCAAACATGGGCAAGTAAAATATTTCATGCGATGTCAAGAAAATGGAAAAAATCTGAAGAACCACGACACTGGGGGAGATGGGTGCATAAAGTTAGGAAGCATGATTCGATCTTGTGGTGGGATTTGTTCAAGACAAAGAACTGTGGAAAAGTATTGACACAATCATCCAGTAGTGAATTCGGAATTATTGCTGCTGATTTTATGTAGACAGTTGTCCGTAATCGATTGTGTATCGTACACGCTGTTCACCCACCTTTTTGTAAGCCCATCGCTGATCATTCGGTGAAGTACGGTAAAACTAATGTTGGGTCTCCCGGTAGAATTGGTATGATAGGCTCTTTAACTACGTATAAGCACAAGAGTCACTAGTTTGGATACTAGATAAGACCGGGTACAAAAGAGCTAATTGGGGTAAGATCAGGTGGCACATCACTGCACTTTATTTGCCCTACTGCCACCCCCTTTGTCATGCATTATCCTCTTATTAAGCATATTCAATGTAATACTTTTTAAATTTTCTGGGCTTTGTAGTTGCCAAGGAGCAACTCAATAGGCTATAAGCAGTTGCTTGTCTCGAACTGGGGCGATTGGTTTCAGGAACAAAGGAGAGCCAGTGCCGTAAGACAAACCCACCAATCCATGTTTCACACGGGATTCGAACCCAGACCCATCTCGGAAGAAAGGTGAGAAACCAGTGTTTTGAAAAGGTTGAGACCACTTCTTTGAAAAGGTTGAGACCACTTCTTTGAAAAGGTTGAAACTATACCCACCTCGGACGAATGGTCAGAAGCCAGGCTCAGGATAGGTTGAGATAACTTCTTTTTATTCTTACTATGAGGGCTATATGCATTCGTCTGTTCCTATATAATATGGGGCCTCTGGTTGCGGAAATTGAGGAGGTCACCCAGCACCGTATGACGATCGCACTATCCAGTCTCACCTGGGACTAGAACATGGGCCCAACTGAGACGAGTAGTGGGAAACCTACACCTCTGACTACTCGGCCACCGGGGCAGCTGCGACCATTTAACATCGGCGACTTTGCTGGTCTACTGACTGATAGATTTGCACAAAAAACATGATCGAAATCATTATGTGGTGCCCCATCAACTTGTGGAATAACTGATGTTTTTCTGACATAGATTGTATGTGCTGTTGATTAAAAATATACACACAGAGGACAAAAATCATGGGATACCTTGTTCCTGGGCACAACGACACTGTTGCCCTAGTGGACGAACCCACCGCTTGGCAGGTATAATGGGAGGAGGACATCACTGCTTTTACGTAGACAGTAATTCGATGTCAGTATGGACAATTGTCGTGAGTTCATAGAGTTCGAAAGAGGGACGAAAGTGGGTACTCGACCCAGGGGTCTCTCTATCGCGGAGGTAGTACAGAAATTACAGTATCCCTGTTCGGCATTATCAAGATTGTATCGGAATACGCCATTTCCAGAATAACATCTCATCGTAGATATTGCTGTAGGCGGAGAAATGTGGTGGATGAGCGAAGCCGTTGAGGTTTGCCTCAAATAGTTGAAATCAACCAAAGAGAGTTGTGGCGGCACATATCGACTTCAACGAGGGAAGTTCTAGAAACGTCTCCACCAAGGCTATCTGGCGATCGATAGTCACAATAGGTTATGGAAGTCGCAGTCCAGTTCACTGGACTGCACGCCAAAATTGGGCATCGGCACTGGACCTTGGACGATTGGATAACATCGGGACTGGACCTTGGACGATTGGAACCATCGGCACTGGACCTTGGACGATTGGAAACCGGGTGTCCTGGTCCGATGAGAACTGATTCCAATTATGTCACGCAGACGGAATGGTGCGGATCTCGCGGAAACCGCACAAAGCGGTAGACCCGACATGTCAATAAGGAATTGTTCAGGCTGATGGAGGCTCGGTTTTGGCCTGGGGCGCGTTTAACTGGCACACGTTGGTATCGCTGGTACGTCTCGATGCATCTCTGGAAGGTCCACTCAACGTTCACATATTTGCAGACCATATGCATCCATTCGTGATCTCCATACAACCACAGCACAATTGACTCTTCTTGAGGGACAACGCGCTTCCCCTCTGAGCGGTGGTGAAAGGAACACGGTTAGAAGAGCATTCCTCGGAAGTTCCCATTGTGGAATGTCCTGCCCGTTCACCGGACACGAACCTGCAGAAAATCTTTGGGAAGCTGTGGAAAGGTCCGTTCGAACTTTGGATCCTCCACCCAGAAATGCGACGGAATTATGAACAGCCGTGCAGCAAGCATGGATGGAGGTACCTGTGAAACGCTTTCGCGACATATTGAATTCCATGCCTTGCCTTGTGACTGTCTATATCCGAGAAACAGTTGTGGGTACAGGTTACTAGGTAGATATCGTAGGATTTATGTCAACTCAGTGTAATTTAAAATGTAAACAAGGGGCAGGGGTAAAGTCAGTTTCTAAGCTCTATGGCGTAAAAAGTGAAACTTCGGTTCTTGGTGAAATACGTAGCGAACGAGATGTACTTCCTATCGCATATCAGTCTGAAACGTTTTATTCCAAAGGCGATTATTTTCGTATTTCTAGATTTAGGTCCGAATACGGGACAATATGGATGCTGTGCTTGTCTTTATGGCACTGATTCGCTCTTTTCCCTAAGACTAATGACTCATTGCAAGCTATTCGTTGATAATAGTATTGGAGGCAGTATGCTAGCTTCAGATGGTGTTGGAGTCAGTATAAAAACGACGACTGGCATTTTTGTGAATGACATAGCATTAAATATACTACACTGCTGGCGACCCAAAATGCAACACTAAGAAAAAAGCATCCGATTGGCCTGAAGTTCGCAGCATGCGTCGCCCGCAAGAGGACATGCAAACGATTAACATTGCAGGGCATATGCAAATCATGTGCACCCGGCACGCCACCGAGAAGCACTATAAGAAGGGTGCACAGAAGGCGGGATGTAAGTAGTGGAAGTGTGTTGTACTGCCGGACCTGTGCGTGGGAAGCTTCCTGATGCCTCGTCGCAGAATACGGCAGTCATTTCAGCACGTTTCGGAGTTCGACAGAGGACGAATAGTGGCTTATCGCGACAGCGGTTTATCGTAACAAGACATCGGCGCCCGTGTGGAACGACATCCAGTCACAGTGAAGCGAGTATGGATTCGGTGGGTGCAGGAGGGACGGACGGACCGAAGTAAGCGATTGCCGTAGCCGCGGCACACCACCAAACGAGAGGACCGGCATGTTGTGCGGCGTGCATTGACTGCTCGCACCGCCACATCACGAACGTTAGCGCAGGGATTAGGGTGTATTGCGCAGCAACCTGTGTCAGCCCGTACCGTTCGACGTCGTCTGCAGGAGCGGGGACTTGTTGCACGGTGCCTATTGCTCAGATTACCATTGACGCTACACCACCGGCGAGTGCGGCGGCAGTGGGCCGTTGAACGCCGCACCTGGACTACGGAATGGCACGACATTTTCTTCTCCGACGAATCCCGCTTCTGCCTGCAACAACACGATGGTCGGATCGGCGTGTGGCGGAACCGCGGTGAGAGACTATATGACGCCTGCATTATGCATCGCCATACCGGTCCGTCCCTTGGCGTTATGGTTTGGGGCGCAATTGGATATGACACGACACCCGCACCCCTCTGGTACGCATCGCCGGTACACTCAACAGCCAACGCTCTATCTCCGACGTTTCGGAACCTGTAGTCCTCCCTTACTTGCAGGACTTGCCAGCGGCCACGTTTTCACATGACAATGCGCGCCCGCTCGTGGCACGTATCGTACAACAATTCTTCACGGCCCACTAGTTGTCACTGCTGCCGTGGCCGCCTGTTCTCCCGATATGTCGCCCGTCGAACACGTCTGGTCGCTGATCGGCAACCGAGTGGCCCGGCAAGTACCACCCGCGGCTACGCCTGATGAACTGTGACAACATGTGGAAGCAGCCTGGACCTACATACCCCAAGCCGACATCCAAAGCCTCTTTCGTTCGATGCCGCGGCGTGTAGCAGCCGTTATTGCCAGCCATGGGGCTCACACGAAATATTGATGTCTGCGTGTTCCGCAAGTTGCACGTGCCTGTAAGCTCAATCGTTTCATTTTTGTATCTGTTGTTATGTGTCCATTAAATCTGACTTTGCTATCTCGTGTCCTTTTTAGTGTTGCATTTTGGGTGGCCAGCAGTGTATATACACTGAAGTGCCAGAAAAACTGGTACACCAGCCTAATACGTGGTAGGTCCCCCACAGGAGCGCAGGACTGCAGAAATACGACGGAGCATGGACTCCACCACTAGCTTCTGGAAATATGCTGTAGGCAATGCACACCGTAACTCTTGCAGTACGTCCCACAATTCGGGTGTATTCCGAGGTGTCGGATTTCTGTGTTCGATAGAACGTTGCATGGCATCCCATATGTGTTCTATCACTTTCAGATCTGGGGACTTGGCTGGAAATGGCAACACGCCAAACACAGATGAATGCTCCTCTAACCATAATGTGGCGTCCCGACACTTGTGTGGAGGTGCATTGTCCTGTTGGATTAGACCCAACCCATAAGCATGAATGCAGGACATGAACAGGTGTACCTCGTCAGAAAGGATGCGCACATAGCGTTGACTGGTCACAGACAGTTGTAGACGTACCAGGGGTCCCAGTGAAGTCCAGCGAAAGTCACCCCATACCATTACGGACCACCCACCAGCCGGTACAGTTCCCTGTTGACAGGCAGGATCCATGGCTTCATGGGGTTTACGCCACACACGAATCCTTCCATCTGCTCGATACATTTGGAAACGCGACTTGTCAGACCAGGCAACTTGTTTCCAGTTATCAAGTGTCCAGTGGCGGTGTTGCTGTGCCCAAGCGAGGCGCATAACTCTGTGTCGTGCACCCATCAAGGGGACTCGAGTTGGGCGTCGGCTTCCAAAGCCCATATCGTGCAGGGTACGTTGCACAGTCCAGACTCTGGTTTCTTGCTGAGGCTCCAGCATTAAATTCTGATGATACCTGCGAGAGTGTTGCACGGCTATCGCGTGAAAAGATTCTTGACAGCCGACGATGGTCACGTTCACCCAATGTATTTTTTCGAACACACTTGTTTCGTAGGTTGGAGGTTTTGCCGGAATTCTTGTAGTCACGGTACGCCCTTGCAATGGTCGTGCGTGAAAATCCGAACTCCGTTTCTACCTCCAAAATAGTATGGCCCATCTCACGAGCGCCAACTATGACACCGCGTTGAAAATCGCTTAAATCGTTATTACTTGCCATTCTCATGCCGGAAACAGCTGTGACAGCTGGCAAGGATGTCTATCGCTTTATATACGCACTGGCGGACGCAACCGAGTACGCGCATAGGTGACGTTGCTATGTATTTTGCATAAGCTCATCTGTACTAGTTCTTCTGACATTTCAGGGTACACTGCCCTAGCAGTGATATCTGGATATCCGCATGTCTCTCAATAATCTTTATTTACAGACAATTTAATGTTTTGTGCTGAAACCTTATGACTAAATCCAGTCTTCGTGGAATATTCTCCACTAGTTTCGTTTTGTAAATTTCCACTGACATGTTCTGCCATTCGACCTTCGAACTACTGACCAAATCAGCTTTATCTGGTAGGTAATTTTTTATTTTCCAAACACCCGGCGATCCAATTCGTCTAAGGGTACAAGACAGGAATCTGGTCTGGCCAGTTCAATACGACGTTCATTCCTCAAACCAAGTTGCAACAACGCGAGCAATATCACATGGTGCCTTGTTCTGCTGACAGATGGGTCTTCCACAGGGTACTGGCAGAACGTTAGCAGTGCATAATTATACAGGAGTAGCCCCAGTGCCCGGGTGGTTCGAGGCGCTGGCACCTAGTCCTTCCGAGATGGGTCTGGGCTCGAATCCTGGACGAGGCACAGATAGTGTGTTTTAGCTGTCTCCCTTCTTTGGAACCAAAGTCCTTAAATTAGGGATAGGTGACTACTTCTAGCCCACTGAGTTGCTCACGTGGTCTCCAAAACAAAACAAAACAAATAATAATCAGGACGTCTAGACAGATCTCAGTATTTATAGTTTAGTCTAAAACAACTAAGAGGCCTAAGGGGAACCACGAAAAGCAGCTCCAGACCACTACGCTTCCCCCATTAAACTTCTTTGTCGGGATGATATAGCCAGGAAGGTACCTTTCTCCCACCATCCGCCGCAGCGAGAAATGGCCGTCAGACTGGTAATCTGTGTTCTGTGACTGGTCAGCTCAAAACACAGTTTTGTATTGGTCTAAAGTCCACCATCGACGTGCCTTAAACCACACGGATTGGCGTGTAGAATTAGTGGAAGTGATTAGCGGCTTGTGAATAGCTGTCGACTGTGGTAACCCACGTCGTGCAGCATTCTGCGCATTGTACTGGTACTAACATCAGCTCCATTAGTCTCACATAAGGTTCGCGTGATGTGAAACAATGTTTATTTGCGTTCTAAGCTGGCAGTCCTTTGCAGAACTCTCCTGTCACGTTCTGTTAGCTTCGGATATGTACCGCGTCTTTTCTTGGCCGATTCAGCTCCAGTGTTCTGCCATTTGCATGCCACATAACTAACCATCGACTTAGCGATATGTAATGCCGCTGAAATAAATGTCACGTACGCAATGACTGCGTAGGTGGCATCGTATTATCAATCCCCGCTGAAAATCAGTTAAATCTGTCTATCGAGGCATCTTGCATTCACAGTCATGCTATTACCTCACCATAACCCTTCGAGCATACTGTATTTACAATTGGGTCTGTGACGTAGTGTTTGTGTAGAACTGCATTCACACATGTTCTGATATTAATTGTAAGGTAATGTATACATATATATATATATATATATCTAAGGACTTCAGAATCTCCGTTAAATATCCTAAAAAATGATTGAATGTCAGGAAAGGCTTCTTTTAAATTTTGTCTTTCAGTTTTATGTGATTATCTGAAATACTCGCCATATTTCAGTTATCGTGCGCTAAACTCCCTCAGTACTGTGGAGTGTCGAACAATCAGGATCATTTTCACCATATAGTTTGAACAGCGTGAGTTCATGGCAATTCCGTTACTTCGGCTGTCCGATTTGTAAACCTTTTACTCCCAGCAAATCTCAATGGTATCTGCAACTTTTCAGTCTTGCAGTTTTATTGCAAGGCTCTTATTCAACGAGCTGCTGGATTTTCATTAAACGTAAAGCTTACTTTCAGTATTTATGGCCACCTAAAAACAGGTTCATCTATCGATTATGTAACTGTCATCATATATACACAGTGTGGCAAAGAATTTTTAAGACTGGGTCTGTAAAATGAAATAGAAACAAGAAATTATAATTTGTTTTGGTTTGTTATTCAAAATAAGTCCCTCCGGCTTCAATACTCTTGTTACAGCGATTTAATAATGATTCGAATGCCTGTTCCAGTTCACTTTGCGGAATCGCCTCCAGAGCACGCGTCGAAGCTGTTTGTTTGGTCGAAATATCATCAGAATAACACCCTTTTAACGTCATTTTAAGTTTTGGGAATAAAGAAAAGTCGCAGGGTGCTAAATCAGGCGAACACGGTGAATGATTCAACACAGACGTTTTTTCGCCAAAAATCTATGAACAAGAAGTGAGGTGCGACTGGATGCATTATCGTGCAACAAACACCAACTGTTTTCATCCCAATATTCTGGACGAATGCGACGAATTCTGCACATCAAACGCCTCAAAACATTTAAATAAAACTCGCCAGTAATTGTTTGTCCACTTGGAACGAATTCTTTGTGGATAATACCCTTACTATCGAAGAATGTAATGAGCATTGTTTTGATTTTCGATGGACCTTTTCTTGTTTTTTTGGATTGTGGTGAGTTTTTGACTTCCATTCTGCACTTTGACGCTTTGTTTTGGGATCATATTGAAAACACCATGTTTCATTACCTGTAACAATTGATTTTAAGAAGTTTGGATCATTTTCAGCGGCTGAAATTGATGTCTGCGCAATGTGCACTTCTCCTTGATTTTTGTTCATTGGTTAACGTGTGTGGAGCAAATTTAGCACAAACTTTTGTTTTGCCCAAATCTTCATGCAGGATGGTTCGAATCATTTCTTTGTTGAGGTTTAAAGACTTCCATCATTCTTAGTGACGCACATGGATTGTTTGCTACAAAATCACGCACTTTTTCAATAATCTCAGGTGTCCTAGATGAACTTGGTCTTCCGGTATGCTTATCATCTCCCAGCGTATCTCTTCCGTCCAAAAACATTTGTGCCACAGGAAAACATTTGATCTACCTCTCTCTAATGGACGGCCGTTTCGTTTGAGTTACTTTAACAACTGCGCAGTACTTTTGGCAGAAAGCAAGCAGATGGTCACGGTTTATAACGCATTCGCGATTACACTGGTGGCGCCACCGTAGGCTGAAATTTAGCGCCAGTCTTAACAATTCTTTGACGCACTGTGTACATATATGAGTAATGTGTTTCTACCTAGAAAAATACTTCAGAGAATTCTCTTTCGCTGAAGACAGAGGAAAATAATTTTTACTGGTCCCTTTTTAAGCGGCTACGTATTGCAAACGTCTGTTAAAAATAAAACAAAGCATAAAAGTTCGAAAAATCGAGGTCTCTTGTTCCAGAGTAACTAGTACTGACATTGTAAAACTAGTTGTTTGATCACATGCTTTTCTGGAGGACAAAGAGCACATTCCCGTACCGCAGAATTTTATGAGAACGGAATTTCCTAGGCACCACGACAACAAAAGAAGTAAAGTGAAGCTTAACAGTCGGTTATGTTTCTTCCGAATGGTATCACATTGAAATGGAAGACGTCAAAAAACACTTGTCCTAGAACGATGCATTCAGTGGAGCAGAAAATTCAATATCAGAGTTACGTTGGAGGTCGTATCAAAGCGAAATACTGAACAGGCAGGAAAGGTCACTCACGTCTACTGTTTTTTGCGAAATTCTAATCGATTCTTTTCGAAATTCTACAATAAAAAAAAGGGAAAAGAAGGAAGTACACTTCTCTCAGAAATAACTTGGTGCCGTTTGAAGCTTAAATTAATGCGAACAGTTTTACAACATGTATGACAAGTAACAGCTTGCTGTTGATTTTCATCACTTTCTCTAATGTGGTTTATAACACTGAAAAATCTCTCTCTTGGAATTTTCAGCTACATGTGATGCATTAAATTATAAGGGGCAAAGATGCACGTACAGATAGTCTGTGATATCCTCAAAAGACGCTTTAAAGATAATATCATAGACTTCTAAAGATAACAATAGACCGTATGCATATGATGTCACAGCAAGGTAAACCATCCTAGCAGATGCCCTGGTGATCCACTGGTATACAAACACTGCTTGGATTTTTTTTTGTTGATTGGAGATTTAACGACCACCGTGAGCAACTCAATGGGCTATAAGCAGTCGCCCGTCCCTAATTTAGAGTCACTGGTTCCAAGGAAGGGAGAGAGCCAGTGCCGTAAGACAAACACAACATCCATGCCTCACTGGGATTCGAACCCAGACCTCTTTCGGACGAATGATCAGAGGCCATCGCTTAGACCACTGCGCCACCGGGGCGGCGCTTGGATTTGAACTGTGGTGTGTTAAGGAAGATGGTGTTATGTGCTATTTTCGGCTGCGGTAACCAAAGTGGGAGAGATAATGATGTGTCCTATTATAGATTACCATCTGAGTGAACGAAGTGGAATCAGAACTATAAAAAAAAATATTCAGAAGCGCCAAAATTTGTGGTTATCACGTATCAGCAGAGTTGACATTGATGACCGGAAATGAAGGAACATTAGAGTGCGTAGTTTACATTTTGTAACAGGTATGTTCATAAATTTACTGCTGCGTTATCTACAAAAACTCTAGGAAGATCTTTAGACTGGAATTAAATTTTTTTATGAATGACTTCCACGATTTCATTTGCTCGAGAGTGAAGGTGTTCGTGCAAAAAACGAAATAATTAACAATACCGCCGTGTTCTATTCGTGGCAAGACCTCAATATTGTTCAGGAAAAATGAGTATGGAATTACATATGGGTCCCTACAATTACCCAATAATTTTAATTTATCAGAATAAAACTATTTTTGATCGCCAGATAACCCACTTACGTAGCCCATGTAATGCATCTTTGATCTCGCTTGTACACCAGTTGTTCTGCAAGAAAGCAGCAGACGAAAAAGTGACGCGAACCGCGGTTTCGTGACGTCAATACATACGGTCTATAGAATATTATGCGTTAAGGGGATTACATCAAAAATTCTTCCCTGTGTTTCTAATGATATAAACTTCTGTAGACATTTTCTTTGTAATTAATGTATTCACAAGAATGAAAATTTGCACATTGATAAAAATAACTTTACACTATAACATGGCATACTTAATTTTTTGCTAAAAATTAACCATAATTATATTAAAAATCAATAACGTTTCCTTGAGTAATCTTGAGACTTGCTAATAGATGGAACAACCTTGTACATTCATGACATAAGTGGACAAATAAATTTCGATGGCTTATGACGGAATTATAAATCAGAAGTACCTACAGTACTCCTGATTTGTTTTCAATAATTTTATTATAATTCTGAATGGAACCAAAATTTCAGTCTATCTATGAGATAGTATGGAATGTTTAGAATGATGTGAGCCACTTAGACTGTTCTAACAATAATTTAGCTGAAAATGTCAACTGCTGTAGTTGATATTTTCAGGTGTAGTAATTTGGTGTAGTTGATGTATACGTAATCTCAATAGATGATAACGCAGGTCCCCACAGAGATAACATTGCTGGCTCATGTCTTGAAGACTAAAGTACACCACTAGTGGTCGTATGTCTGCATTTTCTCTAGATTTCAGTCTATCTGCTCCCCTTCTTCTCCTCCACTTCCTTTGTCGAACCCTCCGAGATCTCAAGACGCTTCTCATTCTCCAGTGTAAATTATTACCTAACCACTTGCTACCGGCAGCTGAATTAGAAAACTTTATGCAGATGTACGTAAACGTTACATACGCACCGTAAGTTCAGAGCACGTTGTCACGTGCGTCACCACGTGATCAGGCAACTATTTAAGGCTGCTGCTCACGAGTAATCGTCAGTAGTATTGAGCACAATGGGAAAAACAAAGGATCGCTTTCGGAGTTCAATAAAAGGCATATTGTGGATTCCCGTTTGGCTGGAGCGACGATTTTGAAAACCGCGGAGTTGACTGGTTTATCAAAGGTGAGATATCCCGGTTCTTCAATCAGTGAAAAAAATGTGTGAGCAATTGGCCGAAGCGTTCAACGAAGGCTGTTCCCGTCCCATATCTCAGAGAACTATGCGCAGAGAGTTGAAGACGATCGGTATCGGCAGTCGCATGCCTGTAAGAAAGCCACTCATTTCTGCAAAGAACCGAAAAATTCGTCTACGGTGATGTCAGGATCATCGTGACTGGACACTGGAAGACTGGAAACATGTAATGTGATCCGACGAATCACGACACGCCTCGTTCTGAACCAACGGTAGGGAGAGAGTTTGGCTGGAGACTCAGGAGGAAATGGATCCAGCTTGCCTTGTAAATACAACTCAAAGTTCTGGAGGTGGTGTCATGGTGCAGAACACGATCTGTTGGTACGGAACGGTCTCTCTGATATTGCTATCCGGCCGGGTATATCTGTCCAAGGGTACATTGTTGCCGATCAAGTCCATCCTGCAATGCTGACTTTTTATGCAGCAGGTGACGGCTGTTTCATGGACGGCAATGTTACTGGCCATCGCGCAAGATGCTTTCAGTAGTGGTTCAGTGTGCAGTACAGCGACTTCCACTATCTTCCCTGGCAACTACAAAGCCCAGATTTGAACCCAATTGAGAATGGGCGGGACATGTTAGAAAACCAGATCCCGGAGTAAAGTCCTCTTGCATCAAATCTGAGAGAGTTAAAGGACTGTCAGGTGGACACCTGGTATGCTGTAGATGTAGATGAACTCCAATACCTTGTGGAATCTATTTTAAACCCCATACGTGTTGGGATTCTGGCTAAAGGCAGTCTAACCCGATATTGAATAAAAGTTTGTAATGTGTAGATCATCTCGTTGAGGGTAGTACCAAACCAGCACTATAATACTTCCAGAAAGGTCATACACCACACTAAATACACGTTTTGTATACCAGTCTTCCATCCTACTTTGGAGTTGCATCTGTGAAGCACATGTTTGTCGGTTCATATGTGTCGGTATTGCTTCATGCTTGTAAGGCATATACATCTTTGTAACGTGCTATGAAGTTTGACATAAATTAGTTCATTACTTTTCGAACAGCAACCAGTTTGTTTTCGTGCTTAACTTTTGACAGGAAGTTTATGGGTTTTTTGATGGAGCGAGAAGGTGGCTTTTCTGATATTTGAGTTGTAGTTTTGCCCTTTGATGATTAATTCTATTGCCTTGAAAACCTGACGACGAAGCATTCATCCTACTGATCGAGAAAACTGCCTTATCTTAGAAAGACGCTAGATGCATGAAAAACCGCTTACAGCTTAAGACAGCTTCCACGACTACCATACCACACTTTCCTCTGCTAGTTTAACATATTATCTAATATGCAACTATCTTGCTTGTCAACCGTGCACGCGTCAGTCACTCTTGATCTCAAGACTGTTTGCAGATAACATTCCTTGAGTGAGAAAATGCGACGTTAAGGTTGAAACGCTTAAAGGGAGGAACTCAAAATTTACGTAAAGAAAGACAACTAAAAAATGAAGGTTAAATTATAGCATACGTTAGAGACTTACAACGGAAACATTTTACACATATTTCCTTCCCAAAATGATTCACAAGTTTTTCGCTAGAGGCGCAAATACATTCTACGTCAAAACAGTAGTTGTACCCAGAAGGAAGCAACCGACAGGAATGAAACTTGGTGGGTAGGTTTGACATCGTGAGGCATGCAAATGATTCAAGTATAACACGTCGCCGCGCATGTGACGCAAGGAAAGAGAGGTCGTAGCGCTGTGCCCGACTGGCTATATACGGTCGTCCCGTTGCTCGTGCTTGCCATTCTGACTCTTGCTGTTGTGTTGGGTGCATCCTTTGCAAGTGAAGTATGCCTCAGAAAAAAGTTTGGAAACAATACGAGCAGTTGGAGGAGTTCAAGAGGGACCGCATCGCCGGTCTCCGGGAAGCGGGATGGTCTTATCGCAGCATTGAGCGCCATACCGGTCGTGTGGATATCACCATAGCATGCTGATGGCGGTAGTGGATTGAACAAGGCACGCCGCAGCAACAAGAAGGGTCTGGGAGACCTAGACAAACCGCGGAGAGAGAGGACCGACGGGTTGTCCGACATGCGCGGAGTGACCCAACAGCCACGACTGCGGATATTCAGTGAGCAGTGGTGCCCTCCATGCATCGTCCGATTTGTGCCAGCACCATTGGCAGACGGCTGCACTACGTAGAACTACACGCACGCAGACCGTTACAACGACTTCCCTTAACTCCATTGCATCGTTGCCAAAGACTGCAATGGTGTCATGTCAGACTGTCATGGAGCCAAGCAGAATGGCAAAGGGTGATCTTCAATGACGAGTCTCGCTTTTGTCTTGGAGGAGACGACCAACGAATTCGTGTGTGGAGGCACCGTGGTAAACGCCAAGATGAACGGTTTGTTGTCGAGCGTCACGCGTCCAGAAGGCCTGGCATCATGGCGTGGGGTGCAATTGCCTACGATGCCAGATCACCTTTGGTGTTCATTACAGGCACTTTGACAGCCCAACGTTACGTTAATGAGGTGCTGCAACCAGTGGCCCTAACTTTTCTCAGCGCTCACTCCGGTGCAATTTTCGAACAGGACAACGCTGGTCCGCATACTGCTGCTGTCTCGAGAGCTTGCCTTGAAGGCACTGACACTCTGTCATGGCCAGCCGCATCGCCAGACCTATCGCCGATTGAAAATGTATGGGATGCTACTGGACGTGCTATCCACACTCCACCCCTACCGCACAATCTGCAGGAACTGCGTGAGAAGATTCAAGCTGCATGGGATGGCTTATCGCCGGACACCATTAGGAACCTGTGCAACTCCATGCCGAGACGTCTGGCATGTTGTGTGAGTAAACATGGCGGCCCGATGCCATAGTGAGGGACACTACTTATTGGCGTGTAGCTCCATTAATATTGCCCATATTAGTCTCAATGTTTAATCATTTATTGTTTCTGGTAACCTTTACTTTCCTTCAGAATAGCATTGCAATCCTACACGTCTTTCTGGGTTCAACTATTTTTTTGACGTAGAGTGTATATATGTCGTTTCTTCTTGATATCTTTCTTTCTAACAGTCTGATTTGGAAAACGTTTTATGCTGGACAGCGTTCATAGTGTAGAATATTCTGCATATAATTTCTTATATTTCTTAACGTACAATTTTGCCACCAGTGGACGTAAATGCAAATTTCTGTTCACAAATATATTTATTCGCATCGTCTAAGCATCCAATTGAAACAATTCCTTTTCACTCGGATACCGCTTATTACAAGAACTGTTTTTGCCGTTTTGTTACTCAACAAAGAACTTACTCGCTAGAGGCGAAAACATATATTCCATTTTATCGATATCTCTGCTTTTAAAAGTTCGATTAAAATAATTTTGCATTGGATACCATTTATTTTCCGCAACATTTTGCATATATTATTGAATAAATTTTCGTAATGCACAGTCCTGACGCTATGGTGGAGTTTGTATTTATTTTTGTGTTCGAAACTATATCTGCTCTTCCAAAATTCCGATCGAAAAACTTCTTTTGTACTGTATGTCAACCAATAAAACAAAAATATTATTCACTTACAAAAGTAAACATTATCCACTTCACATATTGCTTAATCTTTTTACTGTATATCTATAAACGTTTTCACTCATTTGATTTTTTAAGTAAAACTTCATTCTGAAAGCCGTACTTAAAAAATAGGTTTTCCATTGGACGAACAGTAGCAAATGCCATAAAGAAAACTTTTTTTATAGTTAACAGTTCTGCCGCCGGGAGCGTCAGCGTATGTTTCTGTTGGAAAGAGTATCTCCGATTCTAAAAATCCCACAGAAAAAGTCTTTCTTGGTAAGCTACTATTCACTACGAAAATCTTCAAATAACGCATCGCTTTTCAGGTAGGTGGCACAAAGTTACATCATGCTTTCCTTCAGGTCAAAATCGTTTTTGTGCATCAGAAAGAGGTTTTCAAAAGTGAGCTCATTACACCCGAGAATTTGGAGTCATCTTTCTTGTTTTTTTCAGTTCAAGAAATCTTCACCAGATATCGTTGAAAGGCGTTATCGCATCTCCGCGTCTTAGAAGTGCAGAAACATTTACTATTAGAACCACGGTTATATCTTACACATAGTGGAATAAGAGATGAATCATTCTTAACAGCAAAACGATTCATCTATTATTCCAATACACACGGTCGTATCAGAATAATATGACCACCCCCTAATCACAATGTACCTGCTATAATATATTTAGCCAGTGCCGTTAATGCCCACCAGATGGAGACGTCTCAGTAGCTGAGCCCATCTTACGGATTTATGATGTCAGAAGCTGACTTAAAATTACACACAGCACCGTGGATTGTTAGCCACTGTGGTGTAAAGTTAACGCGCTTGGCTAGATATCGAGAGTTCTGTGGTTCAACTCCACAGCGGCGGCTGAAAACAATTTTTCGGTTGCTATGTGTTTCTAGAACGTGAAAGAGCGATGTATTTATTTATGCACGTGACAAAATCGACCACACGGAGATATAAGTGACCGGCCAGGACAAATGAGCCATAGTGCGTAATGTGAGCACAATGGGAAGAGGTAGTGATTAGACGGACGTTCAAAAAGGAATGTTTATCGGCTACCGCGCCAAGGGTGGAAGCGTTTCAGAAACAGCAGACTTCATGGGCTGTTCGCTAGGTGCTGTAGTAAGGGTGTATCAAGAATGAACCGCTGGCACCTCTAGTATGTCCCGATCTCATAACTGTGGAGCCCCGAAAGCCATCGAAACCGGAGGAGTACGTCAACTCCGTCGAATGGTAAAGGGCAATTGACCACGCAAATGAATGTTGGGGCACCCAGATACGTGTCCCCGACAACTGCAGAGCGAACCCTGTTAAGCATGGGTCTACGGAATCGACGTTGCGTCAAGGCGCCCATGTCAACCCAGGTCCATCGGCGACGACGCCTGCAATTCGCATGGGACTACTGTCATTGGACAATGGAAGAGTAGACAAATGGTTGCTTTCTCCGACGGATCGAGTTTTCTACTCCACAGAAGTGACGTGCGGTGGCAGATACGGTGCCAGACACACGAAAACCAACAGCAGACACGCTTGTCTGTCAAGCACAGGCCGGTGGTGGCAGTGTGCATGTCTGGGGGATGTTTTCCTGGTATGACCTGGGACCGCTGGTACCACTGGATGGGTCCCTGAACTCCAATGACTACCTGTCCATCCTCGTTGACCACATGCATCCCTTCATGTTGGACGTTTACCCTGGCGGGGAGGGTGTCTACCAACAGAACAATGCGCAGTGCCACGCTGCTAAGTTGGTCCGTGACTGATTCCAGGAACACGACAGCGATGTGTCCGTTCTTTCTTGGCCGGGTAAATCGCCCAACCTCAATCGCACAGAGCCCTTCTGGGACTATTTTGGATAGACAGGCTCAACGTGCCGACCCACAAACACGCCATCTCCGGGACCTCCGTGCTCTGCTGCAGTCCGAATGGGCACGTGTGCCTCGGGAAATTTTCCAGGGACTCGTTGCGTCCGTGCCACACCGTCTCGCCGCTCTCATCCGGGCCAAGGGTGGTAATTCCCATTATTAGGTAGTTGGTCATATTATTCTGATACGACTGTGCAGATATAAGAGAAATTACTTGTTATTAAAAATAAGTACCGTGTTGAATGATTCGTTGGCACTTATACAGAGATATTTGATTTGCCTCTTGTATTTTTTTTTTTTTTGATTGGAGGTTTAACGACCACCGTGAGCAACTCAATGGGCTATAAGCAGTCGCCCGTCCCTAATTTAGGGTCACTGGTTCCAGGGAAGGGAGAGAGCCAGTGCCGTAAGACAAACACAACATCTATGCCTCACCGGGATTCGAACCCGGACCCCTTATGGACGAATGATCAGAGGCCAGCGCCTTAGACCACTGCGCCACCGGGGTGGCCCTCTTGTATTGGTGCGCGCTGGTGTCATTGAAGACTTCGAAAGCATGTCTTGGGGTCAAGGAGCTCTCACTGACGTTATTACAATTGGCGTTATCCTGTATGACGTGGGTCACTTTATAACTGTGCGGTCTCCATTTCATAGAAGCTTCCCTATTCAGAATAACTTTCTAAATAATTCCTTACAAGATATCGTATGGTAGGTATCAGTATTTCTTCTTCAGCATTGGTCCACTGTTTAGCCTTTATTTGACCATCTCCAGTAAGGCACGATTTCACTATTTTTAAATAATCGTTTTAGCGCCGTTTGATGGAAGATACCTAAATAACATTTCGAAATTCGGTTGCCTTCCCAGTAGCGTAGTGGTCTGAGGCGCTCTATTCTGACCATTCGTTCAGGATGGGCACAGGGTTGAGATCCAGTTGTCGCATAGGTGGTGCATTCGTCTGACTCTGTACCGTCCCTGAAGCCAGTGGCCCCAAATTAAGGACAGGTGACTAGGTACAGCCATGTGAGTTACTCATGGTGGTCGTTAAACCTCTAGAACAAAAGAAAGAAATCGTGTAGACATTGTTAGTGTGAGCTGGTAAATATTATATTTATTTAAAAGACATTCAACTACCCTTTGTCTTAGGCTGTCCTTTTACGGATGTTGGATTTACAGGCAACCGCTATTCGCGATTTGCATTCCAACTTACCGAAACACGAACTTTTTTTTTCTGCCCAAAACTGGCACCCACTGGAATTGCTACTTGCTGTAGTCATATATGATCGTCCTTGCTAAACACTTTCTCTTGCAGATTTCCAGGTAAAAAATTTGGTGGGTTACTATTCTGTGATAACGATAAAAAGCGTATCTGCTATTTGTGGTGCATATTTCATAGCTGCTAATCTCTTTGATCGAGTTTTCTCCCCCATAAAAATACGATGTTTTCTGTTGAGAAAAAAATTCAGTATTGCATGCAGCATACATTACGCGGTAGACTGCCTTCCAGTTTATTGACGATAATTAGTTAATACACAGCTCGACATATGCCCCTCCATGAGAGAAGGCACGAAATGAGACGAATCTTACCATTCATGTAGGCAAGTACACTGCTGGCCACCCAAAATGCAACACCAAGAAGGAAACATCCGATTGGCCTGAAATTCGCAGCATGCGTCGCCCGCGAGAGGACATGCAAACGATTAGCATTGCAGGGCATATGCAAATCATGTGCTCCCAGAAGGCCACCAAGAAGCACTATAAGAAGGGTGCACAGAAGGCGGGGTGTAAGTAGTGGAAGTGTGTTGTACTACCCGACCTGTGTGTGGGAAGCTTTCTGATGCCTCGTCGCAGAATATGGCAGTCATTCCAGCTCGTTTCGGAGTTCGACAGAGGACGAATAGTGGCTTATCGCGACAGCGGTTTATCGTACCGAGACATCCGCGCCCGTGTGGGACGACATCCAGCCACAGTGAGGCAAGCATGGATTCGGTGGGTGCAGGAAGGACGGACGGACCGACGGGAGCGATCACCGCAGCCGCGGCACACCACCGAACGAGAGGACCGGCATGTCATGCGGCGGGCATTGACGGCTCGCACCGCCACATCACGAACATTAACGCAGGAATTAGGATGTGTTGCACAACAACCTGCGTCAGCACGTACCGTTCGACGTCGTCTGCAGGAGCGGGGACTTGTCGCACGGCGCTCATTGCTCCGATTACAATTGACGTTACACCACCGGTGAGTGCGGCGGCAGTGGACCATTGAACGCCGCACCTGGACTACGGAATGGCACGACATTGTCTTCTCCGATGAATCCCGCTTCTGCCTGCAACACCACGATGGTCGGAACCGCGTGTGGCGGCACCGCGGCCAGAGACTGTATGACGCTTGCATTATACATCGCCATACCGGTAGGTCGCCTGGAGTTATGGTTTGGAGCGCAATTGGATATCACACGCGAACCCCTTTGGTACGCATCGCCGGTACACTCAACAGCCACTGCTACATCTCCGATGTTTTGGAGCCTGTAATCCTTCCTTAGCTGCAGGACCTGCTAGCGGCCATGTTTCAACAGGACAATGCGCGCCCGCACGTGGCACGCATCGCGCAACAATTCTTCACGGCCCACCAGGTGTCACTGCTGCCGTGGCCTGCCTGTTCTTACGATATGTCGCCCATCAAACACGCCTGGTCGCTCATCGCCAACCGAATGGCCCGGCAAGCACCACCCACGACTACGCCTGATGAACTGTGGCAACGTGTGGAAGCAACCTGAACCGACATACCCCAAGCCCACATCGAAAGCCTCTTCCGTTCGGTGCCGCGGCGTGTAGCGGCCGTTATTGCCAGCCATGGGGGCCATATGAACTATTGATGTCTGCGTGTTCCGCAAGTCGAACGGGCCTGTAAGCTCAGTCGTTTCATCTTTGTATCTGTTGTTATGTGTCCAGTAAATCTGGCTTTGCTATATCTCGTGTCCTTCTTGGTGCATTTTGGGTGGACAGCAGTGTAGATGGGAATGTAGGGGTTTAATTTCTGAGGGAATAAACTAATGAGATGGGCGAGGAGGCAGCATAATGTGGTCTGATTCAGTATAATGTGTCACGACAGCGATGCTGGGCTATACATTCGGCAACACGATGTGGCATCGAGTGGAAAAGTTCCCGGATGGTGTCCTGACGTATCTCGGATCATACGCTGTTGATCTCTGTTCACAATTCATCGACATTGTGCAGGGGTTTTCCGAGGCGTTACGTCGTCTGCCGATGATGTCCCACACGTTCAGTATTGGGGAGAAGTCTGTAGAATCGCGATACTGCTGATGTTGGAAGTTTGTGGGCAGGAGTTACCTTGTTGAAACTGGACATCAGGGATTCATTGGTATTTGCCCTTTTATCTCCCTCACCTACCTCGTGATCGGTTCACAACTGCAATCATTTATACACAGTCAAGTCATTACTGTGACCATCTCCTTCTTTTGACGTCAACAGCGCGTAGCCACTGAAAGAAGGCACGTGTCGTGAGCTGGCTTGGAGGGTATATAAGTTGTGATGTAGGCATTCTGAAAACATATCACTCGTTGCTTTCATGGCTAGAAGGAGCGAGTTATCAGATTTGCAAAAATGGATGATTATCGGCTTTCGGGACAAGGGTGGCAGTATTTTTGAAACAGTGCAGTTTGTGAACTGTTCGCGTGCTGCTGTGGTTAAAGTGTATCGTGATTGAAGAAATGACACCATCGCTAATAAGCGACGTCGAAACTGCGTAGCACCGCATGGCATTGACGTGAGAGGCAAACGTTGGCTTCGAAAGTGCGTAAGCGCCGATCGGCAAGCTACAGTGGAACAACTCACTGGCCGAATGAACCAGCGGGCTACCAGAAGTGTGTCTAAAACAACAGTTAGCGAACCCTGCAGTGTATGGGGCTCCGATGCAGATGGATGGTCACTGCACCTATGATAACGAAGGTGCATCAGCAGAAAAGGCTTACATTTGCACGGCAGTATCGGAATTGGACCTCCGATGATTGGCAAAGGATTGCTTTCTCCGATGAGTCTTGTTTTCTGCTTCATCGAACGGATGGACGTTGGCGTACAAGGCGAGAAACATCGGCGAACAAACACTCTTCAACCATTGCTGGAATAACACAAGCTGGTGGGGGTAGCGTTATGGTCTGAGAAATAGTATTAAAAAATCCGTCTTGTTGCACGATGACATTTATTCAAATCATGCAATGCATTGATTATAATACGCTTTCCAACATACCAGAAATCATTACTCAAGTTATGAGGATAATGTCTGTGGAATAAATCTCTGTCCTGTGTCCTGACCCTTGATCCCATATCGATGATATTAAACAGAACCGGTTCGGTATACCTCCGAAATAACATGATAAAGTTTTGTTGCAATCGAAGCATTTTTATGTAAGTTATGATGCATAAGAGCTATGGAAAAGATCCCGTTCCTGTGTCCTAACCTTTGACCCCATTTCGCCCATTTTGAATAGAATTCGTCCCCAGTCAGGTCCCTACAACATACTAACATTTCATCCAAATCGAAGCATTTTTACGTACGTTATGACACATAATGGCGATGGAAGTGATTCCGCTCCCATGTCCTGACATTCGACCCCATTTCGCCCATTTTCAATAGGGTTTGTGGCCAGGTGGTCCCCTACCAGATACTTAAATTTCATCGAAATCGAACCTTTTTTACGTTAGTTTCGACGCATAACAGCAGTGGAATGGATCCCGCTCCTATGTACTGACTTTTCACCCCATTTCGTTCATTTTAAATGAGGTTCCTTCCCAGGTGATACCCTACCAGATACTAAAATTTCATCGAATTCGAACGATTGTTACGCGAGTTATCGTACGGACGGACATAAGTACACAACGCGTGACGTAATGAAGCAGATGGGAATCGCGACCATCTGCTGGCAAGAGTATGACGTCATAAAACTTTAATAGTATCCACACACAACGCGTGACGTAATGAGACAGATGGCGTGATCGCGCGCTAACATTCTCAAACGCGAGATTGTGATGTCATAAGATTTCTAAGCATAGGAAACATTAATGGAACGACGCCATGACACTAAGAACGTTATAATTCGGGGTGGTTATTTAACCCACTATACGAATTCTCCTAAAGTAGAGATCAAGCTAAATCGATTTCTAGTACCAGAAAACGGTAGGTTAACGACTTTCATCAAAATTCTTAGAGCCGTTTTAAAAATAAAATGTACATACATACATAGAAGAATTGCTACTTTAAGGTGGACGTCGAGTAATTTTGCTTCCTATAATTGCAATGGAAAAACTTCTGTACACATTTTCTTCACAATTAATGCGTTCCCAAGAATGAAAATTTGAACACCGATTAAAATAGCTTCATTTCATAAAATGGAATACTTAATATTTTCTAAACCATAACCGTAATAATATTTTCTAAACCATAACCATAATTATGCAATCCAACATTTATTTGTCCACTGACGTCATCAAAGTACAGGTCGCGCCACCTTTTTCTCTTTTCAACACCACCAAAGGAAACGTTATTGTTTTTTAATATAATTATGGTTATGTTTTAGAAAATGTTAAGTATTCGAAGTTATAGTATGAAATTATTTTAATCGATGTTCAAATTTCCATCCTTGGGAACACACTAATTGTGAAGGAAATATGTACAAAAGGTTTTCCATTGGAAGTATAGGACGCAAAATTACTTGACTTCCACCTTAATAGTGTGGGATAAGGGCGATGGAATGGATCCCGAACCTATGCGCTGACCTTTGACTCCATTTGTCCTATTTTCAATAGGGTTCCTCTCCAGGTGGTCCCCTACCACATACTAAAATTTCATCGAAATCGAACCATTTTTATGCACCTTATGACGCATAAGGGCAATGGAATGCATCCCACTCCTATGCCCTGACTTTTGACTCCACTACACCCATGTTCAACAGGATTCGATCCTAGGTGGTCCCCTACCACATACTAAAATGTCATTGAAATCGAACCATATTTACGCACGTTATGACGCATAAGGGCGATTGAATTGATCCCCCTCTTATGGCGTGACCTTTGACCCCACTTCACCCATTTTCAATAGGGTTCGTCCCCTCGTGGTCCCCTACCACATACCAAAATTTCATCGAAATCGAACCATTTTTACTTGAGTTATCGTGCCGACAGACAGACGGACAGACGGACGGGCAGACGGATGGAAAAAGCTAGAGCATATACGCTTCTTCAACCTAAGGTTGGACAGCGTAAAAAACACATGAGCACTTTAGGTGTCACAGTGACACTTTCAACAGATGATGTGATTTCACCATGTGTTTACATGCTGGTCTTAAGTACGTGGAGCAGATGCATCATGAGAAAGGTAATGTCAGTGTCACATGATATACCAGATAAAAAGACAGTAAAAAAGCATAATTAGCCAATGAAAATTACTCAACAGAAACAATAGTTATTGTGCTGTCCTTCCCAACAAGATTGCTCCAGGGTTCAGGTAAAACACAAGGATAATAGTCATTACAGCACCGTGTATTATAAGCCGAAATATAGAGGCTTTCTGTAAATAACAAGGAATAAACAGAGTTAGGTGTGTTTATGATCTTTAGTGTTGTCCCAGTCTGGGATGGAATTTCCAGCACTTGCAGTTCTTGCAAAAGAGGTGCTTTGGTGATTCATTTTTAAATCATATATGTGTTCATTTAATCTCAAATCCAACTTTCTTTTGGTTGAACCCACATAATGATTATTTAGTTCACCAGAAATAGTGTCGAGCATAGGAATAACATACACACCCCATTTTTTCCCTTTGTTAATTTTGTCACGATCGTTGCGGATAATGGTAAATAGATTGCATGATCGTATTCCAAATTGTGTTTTATGACGGGAACATATGTTGGTAAGAAGGTTTACAATATGTGGTTTGAAATCGACAGATCCAACAGACTTTAGAAACTTGTTCACTAATTAAAGCAGTTGACACAGCAAACCGTACTTTATTGTGCACCCCCTTAACAACGTTGTCCGGGTAACCATGGTTTTTAGCAAGGGATGATATCCATTGTAGTTCTTCAGCTCTGGCGAAATGGCTAGAAGAATATGAATATGCTCTTCTAAATAGGAAGTGCAGAGCAGAAATTTTGTGCTGAAAAATGTGAGCAGAATTGTACGGAATTAGAGTGGGTGTGGAAGTGGGTTTTCGATAAACGGCAAAAGACAGGGAATTGTCAGAAGGGTTACGAGTAATTTGAAAATCTAGATAAGGTAAAACAAAATTATTTTCAAGTTCTATCGTGCATTTGATGGAGGGGTATTGAGAAGACATAGCGTTGACCAACTGATGTAACTGTTTTATGGTATATGGCCAAATTACCAAGATGTCATCAACGTAACGGATATAGAAACTAGGTTTTTGTGGGAATTCTTGTATGACTTTATTTTCAATATGCTGAAGAAGAATTTCTGCTATGACTGCAGAAAAGGGTGAACCCATGTCTGTTCCGTCGGTTTGTTGGTAAAAAATGTTGTGAAATTTGAAAAATGAACGCCTTTTAATGAGATGAAGAGCAGTCATTATGAAAGAAATATCATTGGCAGAAATGTAGAATCAGTGAGCAAAGCCTGAATCAACTGAAATGTAGCTTCCATAGGTACATTCGTGTATAACGAGACTACATCTAGGGACGCCAAAAAATCGGAAGTTGGTAGTGGCTGAATTAACTTTAACTTATCAATAGCTTGTGTGGTACTCTTTATTTAGTAGGAAGAATTCACGGTAAATTTGGTGAGATAACTTGCCAAAGCTTTTTCCAAAGGTCGGGTGGGGGCAATGTAACCTGACACAAGAGGGCGAATAGGGTACCCTTCCTTGGGTAGTTTTAATCTACCAAATAAATCAGGTACATGGCAGACGGGAGGTGGATTGAATGCTTTTAAAAAGGAGTCCGGAAGAGCTGAAAAATTCTTAAGGCGGCCTAAAGCACTAACAGTAGCCCTGGTGGGGTCTCGTTCCACTATTACATGAGGGATACTAGAAATGGCATTGAGCATTTTTTGAATAAAATCACTTTGATTTAAAATCACAACTTGACTAGTTTTATCAGCTAAAAGAATGGCAATATGTGTGTCCTTTTTAAGTTCAATCAGTTGTTGCATTTCTTCATGAAGCTGGCATTCTTCGGTGGTTTTGCACTGTCTTGGATTATTTTTGTTAAGTGACCTTGCAATTTTCATTCTTGCGAAATTCCTATCTTCAATTGGAAGTGAATATAGAATTTGCTCTGCAACACCACGATGGTCGGGTCCGCGTGTGGCGGCACTGCGGCGAGAAACTGTATGACGCCTGCATTATGCATCGCCATACCGGTTGGTCGCCTGGCGTTATGGTTTTGGGCGCAATTGGATATCACACGCGCACCCCTCTCGTACGCATCGCCGGTACACTCAACAGCCACGGCTACATCTCCGACGTTTTGGAGCCTGTAGTCCTCCCTTACCTGCAGGACCTGCCAGCGGCCACGTTTCAACAGGACAATGCGCGCCCGCACGTGGCACGCATCGTGCAACAATTCTTCACGGTCCACCAGGTGTCACTGCTGCCGTGGCCCGTCTGTAAATGAAATGAAGGTTTTATTTAGCACCCATGTGAAAAAACTAAGATTGTTGGTGGATTCTGAAGTTCGTAGTAGAACGCATAAGCTGTTCGAATTTCAAACAAGACATCCTATCGGCCTTTCTGAACAAGGATCATTACATGGATCACCTGATGTGGGTAATGGATTGGATTTGCATGAACTGGACCATGACAGCTATAACCCTGATTCACATAATGGAGTCAGAAATCTTAGTGATAAGGCACTGAATCCCATTCAACTAAGAGCCTTGCAATGAGGTTACAAGTTCGCTTACCCTAATCAACGTAAAGTGGACTTATTCAAAACTGTTCCGCAAATTGAGCAAATTCTATATTCACTTCCAATTGAAGATAGAAACTTCGCAAGAATGAAAATTGCAAGTTCACTTAACAAAAATAATCCAAGACGGTGCAAAACCACCGAAGAATGCCAGCTTCATGAAGAAATGCAACAACTGATTGAACTGAAAAAGGACACTCATATTGCCATTCTTTTAGCTGATAAAACTGGTCAAGTTGTGATTTTATTCAAAAAATGCTCAATGCCATTTCTAGTATCCCTCATGTAATAGTGGAACGAGACCCCACCAGGGCTACTGTTAGTGCTTTAAGCAGCCTTAAGGATTTTTCAGCTCCTCCGGACTCCTTTTTAAAAGCATTCAATCCACCCCCAGCTGCCATGTACCTGATTTATTTGGTAGATTAAAACTACCCAAGGAAGGGTACCCTATTCGCCCTCTTGTGTCAGGTTACATTGCCCCCACCCGACCTTTGGAAAAAGCTTTGGCAAGTTATCTCACCAAATTTACCGTGAATTCTTCCTACTCAATAAAGAGTACCACACAAGCTATTGATAAGTTAAAGTTAATTCAGCCACTACCAACTTCCGATTTTTTGGCGTCCCTAGATGTAGTCTCGTTATACACGAATGTACCTATGGAAGCTACATTTCAGTTGATTTAGGCTTTGCTCACTGATTCTACATTTCTGCCAATGATATTTCTTTCATAATGACTGCTCTTCATCTCATTAAAAGGCGTTCATTTTTCAAATTTCACAACATTTTTTACCAACAAACCGACGGGACAGACATGGGTTCACCTTTTTCTGCAGTCTTAGCAGAAATTCTTCTTCAGCATATTGAAAATAAAGTCATACAAGAATTCCCACAAAAACCTAGTTTCTATATCTGTTACGTTGATGACATCTTGGTAATTTGGCCATATACCATATATCAGTTACATCAGTTGGTCAACGCTATGTCTTCTCAATACCCCTCCATCAAATGCACGATAGAACTTGAAAATAATTTTGTTTTACCTTATCTAGATTTTCAAATTACTCGTAACCCTTCTGACAATTCCCTGTCTTTTGCCGTTTATTGAAAGCATACTTCCACACCCACTCTAATTCCGTACATTTCTGCTCACATTTTTCAGCATAAAATTTCTGCTCACATTTTTCAGCACAAAATTTCTGCTCTGCACTTCCTATTTAGAAGAGCATATTCATATTCTTCTAGCCATTTCGCCAGAGCTCAAGAACTACAGTGGATATTATCCCTTGCTAAAAACCATGGTTACCCGGACAACGTTGTTAAGGGGTGCACAATAAAGTACGGTTTGATGTGTCAACTGCTTTAATTAGTGAACAAGTTTCTAAAGTCTGTTGGATATGTCGATTTCAAACCACATATTGTAAACCTTCTTACCAACATATGTTCCCGTCATAAAACACAATTTGGAATACGATCATGCAATCTATTTACCATTATCCGCAACGATCGTGACAAAATTAACAAAGGGAAAAAATGGGGTGTGTATGTTATTCCTATGCTCGACACTATTTCTGGTGAACTAAATAATCATTATGTGGGTTCAACCAAAAGAAAGTTGGATTTGAGATTAAATGAACACATATATGATTTAAAAATGAATCACCAAAGCACCTTTTTGCAAGAACTGCAAGTGCTGGAAATTCCATCCCAGACTGGGACAACGCTAAAGATCATAAACACACCTAACTCTGTTTATTCCTTGTTATTTACAGAAAGCCTCTATATTTCGGCTTATAATACACGGTGCTGTAATGACTATTATCCTTGTGTTTTACCTGAACCCTGGAGCAATCTTGTTGGGAAGGACAGCACAATAACTATTGTTTCTGTTGAGTAATTTTCATTGGCTAATTATGCTTTTTTTGACTGTCTTTTTATCTGGTATATCATGTGACACTGACATTACCTTTCTCATGATGCATCTGCTCCACGTACTTAAGACCAGCATGTAACCACGTGGTGAAATCACATCTGTTGAAGGTGTCACTGTGACACCGAAAGTGCTCATGTGTTTTTTAACCTGTACATAGATTTCGTTTTTTAGCTGAATAAATGCCATCGTGCAACAAGACGGATTTCTTTTAATACTAGTATTTATGCACGAATTATAGTGTTTACCGTTCTGAGAAATGTTTTCGTGGCATTCTCTAGGTCCACTCATACCTGTGGAAGGCACTGTGGAACCTAATTCGTTATGAATCCATTGTTGTAGACCAGGTACACCCATACATGCTGATTGTCTTCCCTGGGGCGGATGGGATATTTCAACATGCCAATGCGACGTGTCACACAGCTAGAAATGTCCGAGAGTTGTTGGAAGATCACGATGGGGACTTCAAAGCACATTCCTGGTCCCCTAATTCCCCAGACTTAAACCCAATTGAGCATCTGTGGGACCACCTCGATCGTGTTGATCGCTCTATGGATCCTCCACCACGCACCCTACAGCAGCTGTCAGATGCACTGCAGTCAGAATGGCCCTACATAGGTGTGAACACCTTCCAGCACTTTATTGAGTCACTCCCAACCCGTCTATTAGCTGCTGTTAGCGCTGCATACGGCGTTTACTCTGGATATTAGCTGATGATTGCAATAATGTGACTCCACAGAGTATATCCCAACGTTTGACACAAACCCATTCATTTGCACGGCGATCTGAAAAATACTTCCTGGTGTGGAATTTTCTATGTCCAGCAGTGTACTTCGTTGGCTACTTAAACTCTACTTGAATCCTTGTAGCCAGCTGCACCCAATCTTTAAGTGATGCATGGTATTGTTGTCACCGTAAATATAAAAATTCTTCTCGCATAAAAATGATGCATTATTGGGTGGAGTACGTAAAACACGGTGGAGAGACTTCTGGACAGAAGCACTAAGCGACGGGTGCAGTAAATGCCATGAGAGACCACAGAAGAAAAGCATAACCCTCCGAATTCTTAAAGAGTGAGATAGGTGCACGGCTTCGTGGGATCACTTCCGCCTCACTAGACATCGACTCTCTATATTTATTTGTGTACCATACTATTTTTTGGATCACACGACGTTTCGATTTTTGTAACATCGTGCTTTGACGTGCACAGAGTCTGAGTCCCTCTAGTTAGGTGTGTAAGGAGAGGGAGTCATAGCAGGGGGAGGGGGGGGTGCCGCTAGAAAATTGAATCGGTTATTTCCTTACGCATAGTCTCTGTTATATTGATGTGAGGAGGATCCAGCACTCTTATATGTTGGTGACTGAGGTGAATGGTCCAGTTTTTTTAGATGATGCGGCCAAATGTCCTCGTCCAGAACTGGGTTTCCCGGCCACAGTCCTCACCGCCATTTTCCAAGATGTTTCCTGAATTCGTTGTCACGCGGAATATACTTCGAAGACAGTCCGCCTTGATTTGTAACTGAGTTCAATTACCTTTGATGTAAAATTTCAACCGGTCGAGCTCCAACGATGAAACCTTTCGTTCTTTTCTTGTAAAACTTGTCGTTGGCTCTGTGCTTTCCTGATGGTATTTTATGATTATGAAATCACGCCGCAGTAAGCCATCATTTGCAGCATTTGCGTATTCGTGATGTTAGCGACGCCATGCCTGTTACGTTGGGCATTATTAATAAATTTTCTGATCAGTATAAAATACCATAGGTTTTTCTAGGTTGGAAGGAATCAACACAGCATATTTTTCTCAGAGCAGTTTATGTTTTGTTTTCCTTGTGCGCTTCTAAAGTAAGTGTTTTTATGCTTCAAAAACAGGAATCCCGTATTTGTCACACTACACACTATGTAGAAAAAGTTTCGAACACTAAGGTCGAATGGAAACAAGATCCTTTATTAATCGAAATCAGTACATTGTAGAATCTTTGTCCGTTATAACTGCAGCGATCCTTCTAGGCATTGTTTACACGAGATGCCTGCAGGTCTGCACCGAAATTTCCCTCGATTCCTCCTAAAGCGTCTGATAGAGCTACCGTAATAAAAGGTTTTATCGGCCGAGATCGGATTCTACATTCCAGCTCGTCCTACAGATGTTCTATTGTGCTAGAGGATTTAGATCAGGATTTTGAGCGGACCAATTCAACACTCGGACACTCTACTCTTCAAATCAGGGCTGAACAGGCATTATAGTATGGCAAGGCGCTCGCCCTTGCTGAAACACGTTGGAATCTCTGCCGAAGTACTGCCACAGCGTAGGTAGTGTCATCACAGCTTTCCCTACAAACATGACTGTACGGACAATGCAATCCGCCTAATAACGTGTGTATTAGGGCTTGCAAACACCACGCCCAAATACATACACCGGAAAGAGTGAGCAGCGTAATTCGTCATTCCACACGACTGTCTTCCTCTTTTTTTACGCTTTCCAACCGTAGGTTGGAGAAGCGTATATGCTCCAGCTTTGTCCGTCCGTCCGTCTGTCGGCACGATAACTCGCGTAAAATTGGTTCGATTTCGATGAAATTTTATTATATGGTAGGGGACCACCTGAGGACGAACCCTATTGAAAATGGACGAAATGGGGTCAAAGGTCACGGCATAGGAGCGGGATCCATTCCATTGCCCTATGCATCATAACTTGCGTAAATATGGTTCGACGTCGATGATATTTTAGCATATTGTAGGGGACCACCTGGGAATGAACCCTATTGAAAATGGGGGAAGTAGGGTCAAAGGACAGGACATAGGAGCGGGATGCATTCCATTGCTCTTATGCGTCAGAACGTGCGTAAAAATGGTTCGATTTCGATGAAATTTTAGTATGTGGTAGGGGATCACATGGGGACGAACCCTATTGAAAATGGACGAAATGGGTCAAAGGTCAGGACATAAGATCGGGATCCATTCCATCGCTCTTATCCCATACTATTAAGATGGACGTCAAGTAATTTTGCTTCCTATACTTCCAATAGAACAACTTTTGTACACATTTGCTTCACAATTATGGTGTTCCCAAGGATGAAAATTTGAACAACGATTAAAATAACTTCATATTGTAACTTGGAATATTTAATATTTCCTAAAACATAACCATAATTATATAAAAATCAATAACTTTTCCTTTGGTGATGTTGGAACCAGAAAAAAGACGGCGCGACCTGTACTTTAATGACGTCAGTAGACAAACAAATGTTGGATTTCATAATTATGGTTATGTTTTAGAAAATATTAAGTATTTCAAGTTATAAAATAAAACTATTTTAATCGATGTTCAAATTTTCATCCTTGGGAACGCATTAATTGTCCAGAAAAAAGATGGCGTGACCTGTACTTTGATGACGTCAGTAGACAAACAAATGTTGGATTTCATAATTATGGTTATGTTTTAGAAAATATTAAGTATTTCAAGTTATAAAATGAAGCTATTTTAATCGATGTTCAAATTTTCATCCTTGGAAACGCATTAATTGTGAAGAAAATATGTACAGACATTTTTCCATTGGAAGTATAGGGAGCAAAACTACTTGACGTCCACCTTAAAGGAGCAATTCTCGTATGTACGTAAATTTTATTTTGAAAACGGCTCTAAGGATTTTGATGAAAGTCGTTAACCTACCATTTTTTGGTACTAGAAATCGATTTAGCTTGATTGCGACTTTAGGAAAATTCTTTTAGTGCGTTAAATAACCACCCCGAATATAAAACCTTTTTTAGTGTCATGGCGTCGTCCCATCGTTGTTATCCATGCTTAGAAATCTTATGACGTCACAATCTCGCGATTGATATGTTGGGGCGCGGTCACGCCACCTGTCTCATTACGTCACGAGTTGTGTGTGGATCCTATTAAAGTTTAATGACGTCACACTCTTGCGAGCAGATGGTCGCGATTCCCATCTGCCTCATTACGTCACGAGTTGTGTGTGTATTCCCGTCCGCTCGATAACTCGCGTAAAAATCATTGGATTTCGATGAAATTTTAGTATGTGGAAGGGGAACACCTGGGTAGGAACCCTATTGAAAGTGAACGAAATGGGGTCAAAGGTCAGGATATAGGAGCTGGATCCATTCTACTGCTCTTATGCGTCATAACTAACGTAAAAAAGGTTCGATTTCGATTACATTTTAGTATCTGGTAGGGGACCACCTGGGGACGAACCCTATTGAAAATGGGCGAAATGGGGTCAAAGGTCAGGGCATAAGAGCGGAATCACTTCCATCGCCATTATGCGTCATAACGTACGTAAAAATTCTTCGATTGGGATGAAATGTTAGTATGTTGTAGGCGCCTGCCTGGGTACGTATCCTATTGAAAATGGACGAATGGGGTCAAAGGTTAGGACACAGGAGCGAGATCTATTCCATAGCCCTTATGCATAATAACTTACGTAAAAATGCTTCGATTGCGACAAAACTTTATCATGTTATTTTGGAGGTATACTGAACCGGTTCTGTTGAATATCATCGAAATGGGATCAAAGGTCAGGCCACAGGACCGAGATTTATTCCACAGCCATTATCCTCATAATTTGAGTAATGATTTCTGGTATGTTGGAAAGCGTATTATAATCAATGCATTACATGCTTTTACTAACTTGTTGTTGTGTACAAACGGCGAGAAAGGCACCACTGTAGTCGTTATCTGGCGTTCCTTGCAGTAATATAGGGGTTGTGCGCAGCTGCCTTAGCGTGGTAACAGTGGACATGCAGTTCCCGTGGCTTGTACGATGTCACTGGCTTGGTGTGTGTCAGAGGATGTGCGTGCATTTCCACATTCCGCACTAAGCTTCATTTGTCATGATCACTGAGTTTGTGCAGCTCTCCCAGAGCACGATTTCCCTGTAGTAGCACCATCTGGTTTCCGTCCATGAAGAACATCAGTAACAATGGAATTGGGGAATCCCAGAGGAGGGGCAATGATACTCTGTGATTCGCGTACTAAGGTGGAATCCAAGATCCATGGCCCTTTCTAAGTCTGTCAGTTTAATTCCGCGCGGCATAGTTTTTACAGTGCGGTCTAATAGCTGTGTCAACACTCCCATTTATGTATAGAACCCAGGATACCCTGCGCGTGGGCGTCTGGTTCTGCAAATGCATATTTGTTTGCACATATAAAGGTGTCTGAAAAGGTTTGTCTACATAGTGCATGTACCAGAAGAAGTTAAAAGCGCATAAAACATGGCTAGAGTGCGTTTGGAAGAAACAGTACACAATTGTCCATAGCAGTTTCTCATTATTCCTCAAAAGAAAAGTGTTTAATCAATGGGTCCTTCCAATTGTTACTTATGGATCAGAAACATGACCTTAACTAAAAAGACATACAGAGGCTGCGGACTACTAAAAGAAGCATGGAGTGACGCACGCAAGCAGTAACCAAGAAATGCTAGAAAAGGAACTCGTGGATCAGCAAAATGGCAGGAATTGGTGACATCATGATCAAATTAAAACTCCCAAGCTGCAATCTGATGGATATATTGCTAGAAGAACTGAATAACTGAAATACGAGACATATTCGGAAAGTAAGTACGGTTTGACTATTCAAGTCAAATGAGAAGGTATTTACAAAAAAAATATATTTGTTATCTGATTCACCTTACCTTAAATTACTTTTCTACGTGGTTTCCGCCATTATTGAGGCATTTATCGTAACGAGGCACTAGTTCCTGTATTACCTCGTCGTAGAACGAGGCCACCTGTGATGACAGCCCCTTTTGCAGTGTTCCTTTGATTTCATCATCGTCGAAGAAATGCCAACTAGCAAGGAACTTCTTCAGATGCAAGAACAGGTGAGAGTGGACTACTAAAAAGCTCTACGCCTGGGTTGTAGCTACGATGGCAGCGTCCGGGGAGGGGGATGATCCATTTGCTTCCAGCCAAATAACGTGATGAGTGCTTGAGTCTGTGAAGAAATGTGAGTGGGAGGCCGAGCGTTTTTATAAAGCAAAACAACTCCGCGAGTAAGCATCTCACGGCTTTTTTTTTTTTTTTTTTATATATTGAAAGTTTAACGACCACCGTGAGCAACTCAATGGGCTATAAGCAGTCGCCCGTCCCTAATTTACGGTCACTGGTTCCAGGGAAGGGAGAGAGCCAGTGCCGTAAGACAAACACAACATCCATGCCTCACCGGGATTCGAACCCGGACCCCTTTCGGATGAATGATCAGAGACCATCGCTTAGACCACTGCGCCACCGGGGCGCCGGCTTTGTTCTAGACCGCGCGACTCAATTTCTTCAGGGTCTCACAAGAGGCTGCTGAGTTTACTGTTCTGCCTTTAGGCAAGAATTTAACAAGCACAACTCCTTGCCTACCCCAAAGACCTGTGAACATGGTCTTGCGGCTTCAAATAGTGTGCTTAAATTTCTTCCTTTTGGGCAATGAGGTGTGCCGCAACTTCATGGACTGCTTCTTAGATTCAGAAGTCACGTGGGACACCCATGCCTCGTCACCAGCGACGATATGGCTCCAGAACCCATCACCAAGCTCACTGTATTGCGTGAGAAAGGTCAACGCACTGGCAGCCCGCTTACCTTTGTACTTCTCGGAGAGCATCTTCGCCACCCAGCGTGAGCACAATTTCTGAAACCCCAAACGATCTGTTAAAATTTCGTAGAGGATAGTCCTTGAAATTTGCGGGAAATGCAAACAAAGAGGCGAAATTGTAGAACGTCTGTTCTCATGAATTTTTGCGTCGAATGCACGCACCAAATCATCGTTGACTACAGATGGCCGGCTGCTCCGCTCCTCGTGTTGCACTTCCTCACGATCTTTTGTTGAACTGTCTGATCCATTTCCTCCTCATTCCATCACTCATGGCAGTCTGACAGTACAATTCATAAATCTAACGATGAATGTCAGCTGGTTTCACATTTCTTGCATTCAAAGATCAAATTTTGGACCTTATCTCACAGTCAGTGGGCCGCTCGATCTTCTTAAACATGTTAAGCGTAGAGAACAAGACGTAAACGCAATCTGATGTTCTCGTAATGGCGTCTGTGTCTTGCCCACAAAAGTCAAAGCGCATGCTCTATACTACGACCGCAGCGCTGCAGAAAAAATATTCGCAAACGGTACTTGCTTTCCGAATATGCATTGTTCTAGACTAGATATCAACGGACAAGAAAAGACCCAGAAGAAGACCATGTGGGAGATGGGTGGATGAAATTGAAAAGCATGCCGGAAGGAAATGGAAGACAATTGCTCAAGACAGTTGTGGAAGAGAGAGACTTTCATTCAACAGTGGGTTGAGACTGGTTAACGGTGGCGATGATTTGGTAGTAAATAAAATTTAATCCTGGTGTTAGATGATGACATGAAAAATCTGTAATTGAAAGAAACAAATGAGCTTAGGTGTTTAGAGGTTATAATGATGTTACTGAATTTGTCAAATTTTCAAGCTATAACCAGGCACTTCGTCAGGACTGCTTCACTGAGTAGTTATTACCACTCATTAAAGTGGCCAAACCTTGTGGTCATTTACGGTGGTTCATCTTCTTCTATACTCGGAACAAACCCAACTTGGTTATTGAGCGGAAGCTAGCAGAGCTTTTCACCGGAAAGATATCTCTTGTTTTGAAGTATTTCTCCAAACTAATGGGGTACAATTTCTAGGGGGCCATCTTTCAAACCCCGAGGGTGTTAAACTTTCCGCTGATATTTCTATTACCCCTTCAGGGAAAAAGGAGCAAATATTAGTGCCTCCTAAAACCACTTAACTGTGTACTTGCCCTTCCACCAACGATTCTTCCCTTCCACCCTCAGTATATATCCATGTCCCTTCTGTCTTTCGTCCATTTGTCTCTCTAAAGCACATGGCCGAAAGACAGAAAGGAAAATGACCGACAATGAAAATGAAGATTTGTTTCGGTCGCGTTTTTTACGCTTTCCAACCGTAGGTTGAAGAAGCGTATATGCTCCAGTTTTGTCCGTCTGTCTTCTCTGTCTGTCCGTCCGTCCGTCCGCACGATAACTCGCGTAAAAATGGTTCGATTTCGATGAAATTTTAGTATGTGGTAGGGGACAATCCTGGGAGGAACTCTGTTGAAAATGAACGAAATGGGGTCAAAGGTCAGGACATAGGAGCGGGATCCATTTCATCGCCCTTATGCGTCATAACTTACGTAAAATTGCTTCGATTGCGACACAACTTTATCATGTTGTTCTGGAGGTATACTGAATTGGTTCTGTTGAATATCATCAAAATGGGGTCAAAGGTCAGGGCACAGGGGCGAGATTTATTCCACAGCTATTATCCTCTTAACTTAAGTAATAAGTTGAGTAATGATTGATGGTATGTTGGAAAGCGTGTCATAATCAATGTATTGCATGATTTTGCTAACTTGTTTAAAAACTCACGACCGAAACAGATCTTCATTTTTTTAATGTACGCACATACAATATTTAGAACGTATTTGCACTTTTTAAGTCCCTGTTCCAGCTCCAATACGAACTATTAGACTGGAACTGTACTATGATGTGGCAGTACGCACTGAGTATTTTCCTTCCCATTGCCAGGTTAGCCTTCCAGCAGGTTATTCCTATTCCTTCGTTCAATTTCCTCCAATTCTCTTCCATGAGGGCGTGACACGAAAGAGAATTGTTAAAGAGAGACAGAGTTGTAGAAAGCACTCCGGGATAACTTAGTCCATCAGTGGATCGAGAACGGTTGATAATGGTATGCTAGCTGGCGAGCCTTTGAAAATGTTTACCTAAAGGGATTGTGTGTCATAACGGAAAATATGACTTTTCATTAAAATACGTAGTTAGATATAGATCTAACTAAACACACACACGAAAGGAGAAAGTTAAATGTTGTACGAGACACCCGCAACGGCTGAAGACATGATTCTCTACGACACACTCTTAAGAAGTTAAGTTTTCAAGTCACACAATTTCTTCGTATTTTTGGCGAATGGCGTAAATTAAAGTGCCACTGCGCACGTTAAGGTCTTACAAGATTGAATATCTGATTTACAGTCTTTAGAAGTAACTAGCACATCTACCTTAGAAATCACCTCATACATGATTGAAAGCTTTTGGAAACGCAGCAAAAAATCTAGGCATTAAAGTGCAAAAGTGTTTCGGAAAGCAGGCAAAACGATGTTTTGAAGATGACAATCCGTTTTTTGGTGTAAATATGACAAAAACGGTAAGTCAGATAATATCCGAAAACTCAAAAATTTCGTCGTCCTGGAATGGAACTCGCGTCTCCCAGATAGCGCCACGGTATGCTAACCACTACACCACCCAGAACGACCAAGTCTCAAATTTCCGATTAATTTGAATATAACCATCACAGGATTCGCTAGTCGAAGCAACCGGCATTCATGTTTAGCGAATCTGGCGGTTAAGAAATATTTACACCAATTTACCAATTAATTTAGTCATATTTACACCAAGAAACGGATTGTCACCTTCAAAATTTGTATTGTATGGTGTAATCCCGAATTCCATTCAAACAATGATGTTTATTGCTTGTCATGATAACAAATACAAAAAGCAGCATACTGCAAAGGTTGAAGGTCGTGACGTTTTATTATAACTTCGGACATTTTAAATTGATACGTACTATACGCAAAAATGTACCGTTGGAATTTAGACCGAACAACTGACCTATTAAAAAAATTGGCTCATTTCTGAAGCGAATTTTAGGGTGAATGTTATATCAGTTTGAGAATTCTGTCGCTAAGGAAAATACACTATATACCAACAAGTAATTGGACACCCCTGCAATCGACGATATCTGCGGTCCTGATAAACGTCAAGGTCGCCGCCGTTAAATATCGTGCGGGAAACAACAACGCAACCAGTCGCATGCAAGATGCCACGCAGTTCGGAACTCTCTGATTTCGAGAAAGGTGTAATCGTCGGGTATCACAGAAATGGCCAATCCATACGTGACATATCCAGCAAGTTGAAATACCCAAAACCGACAGTGGCCTACGTGATTGGCTAGTGGAAGATGAGAGGTGATTGTCGGAATGTGCCCCGACCCGGCAGACTCACAAAACTGGGAGTTAGAGACCGACGTGTGCTGGCCAGAGAAATTCGGAAGAACCGCACCAAATCGATGGGCCACATCCGTGAGGAATTTCAATAGGCATCCGGGAGTGTTCTTTCGATGAATACCATCCGTAAGGAAGCCCATCTGCTCGGTTATCATGGACGTGCTTCCGCCCACAAGCATTTGATCACCAAGTCCAATAGCGCTGCTCGGCTAACGTGGTGCAAAGAACGTCGACAGTGGACCGTTGAACAGTGGAAACAGGTTCTCTGGAGTGACGAATCAAGGTTCACCCTCTACCGTTCGGATAGCAGGGTCTGGGTTTGGCGTCTGCCTGGAGAACGCCTCCTGCAGGAATGTATTGCTATGGGGGTGTTTCTCTTGGTATGGCACGGGACCCTTAGTCGCAATTTCTGGTAGACTCAACGCCGAGACCTACTGCACAATTTTGGATGACCATGCGCTTCCTACGTTGTGGAAGTTTTACGGGGTGGACCCATGTTACTTTCAGGATGACAATGCCACCTGTCATATTGCGAGGTCCACCATGGCTTGGTATGGTGACAATGGGGTTAATGGAACGGACTGGCCTGCGCAGAGCCCGGACCTTAACTCTATCGAGCACCTCTGGGACGAGTTGGAGCGTCGACGTAAGGGGTGCCCCCACCGTCCGAAATCGGTGAAAGAACTGACCTGTCTTCTCCAAGCCGAGTGGAAGAAAATACCGCTAGCCGTCGTACAACGCCTGGTTGAGAGTATACCCCGGAGGGTCGCAGCTGTAATCGCCGATCGTGGAGGCTCCACCAACTATTGAAGGTGAATAAACTTCGTTTTCCTTTGCTATCACAGGTGTCCAATTACTTGTTGGTAGATAGCGTATTTGCAAGTCATTTCACTATAAAGTATGCCTTGACGTACGTTTTGTAAGAATTTACGGAAATAAAATACAAGCTTTTAAATATCCTGAAATACTGCGTTTGACACACACACTCATTTCTTTAGTCCCATGAAGTTATACGAAAAGATTTAACTGAGTTCTAAGCACAAAAGACCTGTGCCTTTTATTATGGAAATAGTGTACGATAGCCTTTTGGTGCAATCCCAGATAATTATCATGCCCTTAGCACATATTCTTCTAGCGACCAAGGTGAGTCAAAAGGTCGTCCCGTTTTCAGATAAAACGTTCAATGATGCAAGAAAGACATACACACTCATCTCATTTTGTAATGTATAGATCGTTGTTTTCAATAGACCTTTGCCACCAGAACCACGATCCCAAGGCGATACCACCGGGCAGGTTTCGAAGACAGTAACTCTCTGATACCAGATTCCACATCCTTCTCTGAAGTAAACGCCGTTCTTATGAGAAATAGATCATGGAGCAAAACAGATGGTACTCGGATGGAGAAAGTTCCGGACTGTATGGAGGATGGAGTAGGATCTCAACCATTTCGAATTCCTATATATTTTCGTGGACCAATCTGGAGGTGTGACTTGGGCGTTGGCAACAAAACACCACTTCTCATTGATGAATGCCGGGTAGCATTGCAGCAGAGCACCATGGCTCCGTTGCAGGTTTTCGGCATACAGGTTCTCGTCCATAGTCTGATCATCAGACACAAATTCTCAGGGCACAGAAACCTCGAAATTCCACCAAATGCGCAGCATAATTTACCTCTCGAACCTCCCTCTTTGCATCACTGGCTGTATACCTCCTAGCGTGACCTCAGCCACTGGTTCGTAGTGGTAGAATAAAGAAGGAATATCTACTTATGACGATACAACGCTGAAACCTATCGTTCTGTAGATTGGACAACAATCTACGACCAATGGGATACGTTGTCCAGCCTGCTAAGGAATGAATTCGTGGAGAACTATTTGATCGCGCCTGGAGAAGAACTGAAGCTATTGCAGTGGACGAGCGATGGTGGATTTGGAAGACCCCACCTCAGCTGCCAATTATCGTGTCTGGTACCGGGATAAGATGTCTCAGCTTCGACCAGGGGGTCAGTGTTTATGATCGTTGGACGTTCTGGCCTCGGCTTGTCTTCGATACTGCTGTCCTCAGCATTTAAATATAGGAACCATTTTCGTGCAGTGTTGCTGTCCACTTATTCCAAATGCACAAATTTATCTCTCTGCTGCTGCCGCATTTAACCTATGTTCCCCAAAAATGACACAGGAGCACCAAAAACAGCGTGTTCATCGACTTCATACTATGCTCACATGATAACGCAATGTGGTTCCGTGTCAAATAAACATCATTAGACTCGTGTGTTCCACGTCATCGTGGTACCCGCTGGCGTTTTGCACAGGAATGGAGGCCCAACATTATCCAAACTGGACGAACTTTTGACTCACCGTGGTATGTTTGCTTTTCGCAAAGTGCTAACAGAGTGGAAACAAACGTGTCATGCTAACCACGCATCTCTCTGGGGGTACCCCGGAACTCTTCCTTCATTGTATATGAAGAGTGTCTGAAGGATGGCACGGAATGGTGGACACTCTCTACGGACTATTACCACCCGCACGCCTTCTCATTGTTGCGCTCCGCGGCTTTCTGCAGTCTTTTTTCAACGTTAGTCTCTGAAACCAGCTCTACGGTCTCGGAGACTACCTTGAAAAGTTCTCGGGGGAAACACGACGGTGCGCAATCTCTTTGGACTCTAACCATGCGCTCCTCTCATCAGCGTCTCTCTCTGTGGTATCCGCATCGTCTGCCGCTGATACATGTTTTGCGGTTTTAAGAACACGACAAAGATCTCTTATACGTACAGTATTGGAGGGCTCACGATCTCCATTGTGTCTAACGATATGGTGGCCTCATCATCTGCTCTGCGGTTTCCGGGAGCACTTTCCTCATCGTCTGCCTTTGAAACATATTCCACGGTTCCAGAGACTACGATGAATAGCACCAGGATCTTATTGCGCGGTGCACAATATCCATAGATTGTAATGATGTAATGTCCTTTTCATCGTCTTTCTCTCTCTCCTTCTGAGGCTTCCTTGATCTCTTTCTTCATCGTCTGTCTCTGATGCGTGTTCTACAGCCACTGGGACTACGATGAAAAGCTCGAGAATGGCATAGGATATTGCACAATATCTATAGACTCTCACCATAAGGCATGATTATCGTCTTTTTCTGTGCCTTCCTGGAGCTGTTTCTTTATCGCGTGCACCTAAAAGGTTCTCGACGATTACATAAATTACGATGAAGAGCACCAGGATGACAGATGATTGTGCACAATCCGTATGGACGCTACCCATCAGCTCATCTCATCATCGGTTTACAATATGACTTCCTGGAGCACTTTCTCTAGCTTTTGTCTCTAAAATGTGCTCCATGGCTTCAGACTCCGATGAAGAGCTCCAGAAGGCTTGGTGTGATACACAACCACCAGTCTCTAATCGTAAACTCGCCTCATCATCGGCTCTCTCTGTCGCTTCCCGGAGATCTTTCTTCATCGTCTGTCATTGAAACATGTTCCCCGGTCATGAAGATTACGATGACGGCATAGCATATTACAAGACCTCTACAGACTCGAATCATAAGCCCGTCTCATGAGCGGCTTTTTCTGTGTTTTCGTGGATGCTTACATCATCTCTGTACTTTAAAGGTGCCCCGCGAATATATAGACTTGGATGAAACACAGCAGGATGATAGATAATGGTGTATAATCTGAATGGATGCTACCCATCCGTTCACCTCATCATCTGTTCGCGCTGTGGCTCCCTGGAGCAATTTCTCTACTGTTTGTATTCCAAAGGACGTCCTGGAACTCTTCATCAGAGACTCTGATGAAGAGCTCCAGGATGTCGCTAGGTGGTACACAACTTTCATAGATCCTATCCATACACTCGCCTCTTCACTGTCTTCCTCTGTGGCTTCCCCAAGCTTTTATTTTAGTCGTAGGTCTCTGAAATGTGTCCCACGGTCTCAGAGACTACGCTGACGAGCTACAAGATGTCATAGGATAAAACACAATCTCAAAAGACTCTAACAATACCCTCTCTCACCATCAGCTCATCAGTGGCGTCTAGGAGTTCCTCCTTCATCGTCTGTCCCTATAAGGTGTTCTATAGTTACAGAGACTACGATGAAAAGATCCTGTACGGTATTGAATGGTGCACAATGCTTCAAACTATGCACTTGCTTCATCATCGTATCCCCTGTGGCTTCCTGGAGTTCTTTTTCGGCGTCTCTGAATTATATTTCACAGTTTCTAAGACTATAATGAGGAGTTCAGGAAACACATAAGATTGTAAAGAATATTCAAAGGTTTAGGTGATAAACTCGCCTCGCGAATATGGACAGGAGGCCCTGTTTTTCATTCGTTTAAAGATTGCATCACAGATGTGTTCTTCGGATTCACATTTTTTCTTGTCATTATGTACTGACGAAATAAATCAATTTGGACAATAATGTCCAATGGATTCGTCAGTTTTATACTGCCAAAATATGATACAATACAAATAGGAACTATGAAGACTTTCGCGGAGCTGCATCACATTCACGCTCGGAACTAAATGGACGTCTTCACACCTATTTGGTCAGAAAATTCTAATCCACGAAAGAAGATTTTATCTTCGTCTACTACCTGAAATTTTTCTTCTTGACTTCGTTCGGAACTTCATTCTTAAATTTAGCTTACTTCATATTATGCGTCGGTGCTTTTTATAAATGAAAGACTTTAAGAAACGTCTCATAATTGCAACTTTTTTCCCTCTTATGTACCTTCACTAATCAATAAAACAAATTTGTAATAATTATTTATGGTGTGTGCGTCTAAGACTTCGTGTATTTATTGAGCCCATTCGATGTTTCAGACATTTTTATGAAATTCCGATTCACTGTTTTGCTACAAAAAAACTGACAGCTTGGAACTTAAGAACTTTCACTTATTTCCTTATTTTTATTCATCGGCAAGTGAAAAAGGATTGTCGTGCATGAAAGTTCCGTTCGACGAACGAAAAAACTTGACAGGCTTCAGAATTTTTTTCTTCATCGCTGCCGTTTCATTTTTGTTCTCGTTCTACTTCTTCAGTCCAATGCGCTGTTGTATCTTTTTTTTTTTATTTTCAACGACCTTCAGACTGGACACGGCAACAGAGCAACTGATGCGTCATTCTTTTCGAAAATAATTGTACCCATGGAAACCTTGATTAGTGTATTTTAGTTTTCTTCGCCGACGCTGAACTCATTGGGATACCAATCTTACAGCCGCGGTTTCTCCGAAGTTTAAAAAGTTGCTTCTCAATCAATTGGAAATATGAATCCACGGCGATACGAAATCAGGAGAACAGAACAAGTCATTGGGTAGTTTTCTCAGCTTAAGTGGTTTGCTTTTACGGAGTTCAGGCGATCAAATAGTATCTGTGATTGAAATATGCTCATCCCTAGCTTACGATGTTCATGCAGCTATCCGTGAAACACGTAGTTTAGATCAAGTAATTAAAAATCGAGCGAGAGTTCAGGATATATTTAGTAAGCTGACTGTGCAACAACTAGTACACGGTTTCTTAACAGCAGAAATGCAAGACACAAATGAAGTTGAAGGAGCGATAAAATGTTTCTTTCAGCTCCTAAAAATTACAAATGCAGTAACTGTCTCCATGAATTAACTGCATATTTCGAAAATAATTTCTGCACGGTTTTTTACTTCAGATGATATGAGCAAACGCTATTTTTGCGTGATCGTTATTTTTTTTAACCTTTCTTTCTATCTCTGTTGAACACATAGCTGTTTTAAAAGCGGTAAAATAGTATAGCGTTAGAGGCTTCATATCGCCTCGTTGAAAACGCAAACAAATTAGAAAAATGTTCGGACAAATTCCAATTCCGGGAAGTGTTCTAAAAACATTTATCTGCAAAGAAAAAGCTTTACATTCTGTTGCAAATTTATGCTTGCAAATGTAGTATTCACTCTGGGAGGAGGTTTTCACGCCTCAATTGATCAAAAGCAAAATAAGCGTGAGAGAAATATATCGGTGATGAGTTCATTCCTCGGTTCAGGTTTTCTGTAATGCCTGAAGTCGGTAGCGCTAAAGCAACTGATGCGCGACCCGAAAACTTAAACGTTCAAGGTAGTCGTTAAACATTTAAAAAAGCAGATCTTGAGAAGTGTTATACTGCTTACTTTTCAATTCCTCCAAATTTAAATGCCCAATTTCACCCGTAGCACAATTTATCCACTTCCAAAACAAAATATCTTTACAAGAGGTTACTTGCAGCGTACCGTGATTTAGGGGACCCAACATTTACATGTTTAAAAAAGAGAAAAAGCTCTTATGCTGAAAACTGACAAATTTTCTGTTAAGGTGGACGTCAAGTAATTTTGCTTCCTATACTTCCAATGGAAAAACTTCTGTACTTATTTTCTTCACAATTAATGCGTTCCGAAGGATGAAAATTTTAACATCGATTAAAATAGCTTCATTTAATAACTTGGAATACTTAATATTTTCTAAAACATAATCATAATTATATTAAAAATCAATAACTTTTCCTTTGATGGTGTTGAAACCAGAAAAAAGATGGCGCTACTTGTACTTTGATGACATCAGTAGACAAGCAAATGTTGGATTGCATAATTATGGTTATGTTTTAGAAAATATTGAGTATTCCAAGTTATAAAATGAAACTATTTTAATCGTTGTTCAAATTTTCATCCTTGGGAACGCATTAATTGTGAAAAAAATGTGTACAGAAGTTTTTCCATCGGAAGTATAGGAAACAAAATTACTTGACGCTCACCTGAAATACACTGCCGGACAATTGCTAAGGACGGATGACAATAGCAACGATAGCAACCATAAAATGGAAGGCAGGAAAATGTGGATATTAGCATAAGTGCGGGATACAGTAAGACGTGTTGTGCGTATGCAAATTTTGGATTGCCGAACTTGTTCGTGACGTCACAGCGCTGATAAGAGATATAAAGGATTTGACGCGTATTGACCGTTGTTGTTCAAACGCAAAGTTGAAAGGGAAAGAATCAATTGACGAACTTGCAATTTTCAGTATGTCTTCCCGACATCACCTAGATGATTTTACGCGTGGCCGTATTATTGGCAAGATTGAAGAAGGGCAAAAAATAACAGATTTTGCCAGGGAGTTCGACGTCAGCCACAGTGTTGTTTCAAGGCTTTGGAAATCATTTCAAACAAATGGAGAGTGTAGCAAACGTCACGGGGGAGGTCGTGTTCGCAGTACGACACCTGCAGAAGATCGGTACATAGTGCTATCAACAAAAAAACACCGGCGCAGCACAGCTAGTGAGGTAGCAAATCAGTTTATGGCTGCTACTGGCAAGCGGATCTCCCGAAAAACTGTCGCCAGACGTTTGCATAGGGGAGGACTACACGCCCGCCGTCCTGTTGTGTGCATCCCATTGTCCAGACGTCACCGTACCGCCCGTTTGCAATGGTGCTATCAACATCGCAATTGGACTGATAACTGATAACGCCTGGTCTGCTGTCCTCTTCTCAGATGAGAGTAGATAGAGTCTATCGTCTGATTGTCGACGACAACTGATCTGGCGTGATAGTGGTACTGCATATTGTCCAGCAAACATACAGGAAAGGGACCGATATCCGACGTGTAGTGTCATGGTATGGGCTGGCATCATGATCAATGGCCGTACGTCTCTCTATGTGCTTCCAACTGGGACTATGAGTGGCCAACGATACATTAATGATGTTCTGCTACCTCATGTTCGCATGTTCCGTGGTGCTGTCGGTGATAGATTCATTTTCATGGACGACAACGCAACATGTCATCAAACAGTCGCTGTCCAGGAGTGTCTTGAGAGCGAGGATATTCAACGCCTCGTATGGCCAGCACGTTATCCAGATCTGAATCCCATTGAAAATGTGTGGGATGCTTTGGGGAGGAGTCTTGCTGGTCGCCAATGCCCTCCAATAAACAAGGACACCCTCATCCGTGCACTGACAGAGGAATGGGATAAATTACCCCAACAGCTGCTTGATAATGTTGTGCAAAGCATGACAGGACGTGTGGAATCTTGCATCGTCCTCCATGGTGGCCATATCCCGTATTGACATCTTACGCCGGAACGCCTGCGGACGGTAATTGCATTTTTTCACGTTTACGTATTCTGCACAAAATGGCCTGTTTGTCCCTTGAACACGTTCCAAAGCCTTCTGGATTTCAGAGCACAATAAATTGTCTTTCTTGTAATGTCCTGGCATTCTGACATTATTTTATTTCACTTGGCATCCAACCACACTTACTTTTTTATGCGCTATATAGCCGTTTATGATCCGTCCTTAGCAGTTGTCCAGCAGTGTATATGAAAGTTCTGAAAACTAGCTTCACAAAAGCCTGCAATAATAACAAGTTGATATTCATAAAATCTGTCCAAAGAACTATCAAGCGTTGATGATTTGTAAAAATGTGCGAATATGAATGCTAAATTATATGAAATCTGTTCTTAGTTAGCAGATTATAAAAGTTCGATTAAGTTTAATTAAAATTGTCTTTGCTCGGTCACTCATTACCAGTCTGTTTAAAATTTCGTTTAAACTCCTAGTGGAAACGTTTTCTCTGGATTACATAATCCGACTTCTGTTTCTGAAAAAGTTTTTAATAAATGTACGTTCGTTCAGAAGTAGAATTTAAGTCCCTCTAGATTTTACTAAACTTTCCAAACATTTGCTAAAGGCTTTCATAAAAAAAAAAAAAGAAAAACCATACATAAAAATCAGTCACATCAGTTGATATAAATATGAGGTCATCGCTTATTTGATTTCCGTTTCGAAACTGATATGATTAGGATTTTGCAAATTCGGGTATCCTGGTGTATACATGTAAAAGTAAGTAGACCTGGTTAATGAAGGAGTAGGTCTTTATTGTTCAACGACAACTCTTGAACAGAGGAAAGTATTGCATTTTACTGTAACATCCAAAACACTGGCTTGGTTTAAAAGGAATAGCTCAGCAACATTGCGTTTTTATGAGTTTAAAAAAGGGTACTGCCCAAATTTGGAGATAAGAAACATTCAAGATACACTATCAGATCAAAAGTATCCAGACAGTTGCCTTTTCACAAACTCCCTGTAAAAAAACTTTCCACTAGATTTTGGTACGTTGCTGCGCGAGTTGCATCCCATTTTGCCAAAAGAGCATTAGCCAGGTCGGTCACGGATGTCGGGAGGTTTTGGCTGGCTTGCAGTCGGCTGCCCAAGTCATCCCAAATATATTCCATTGGATTGAAATCGGGACTCAATCCCATGGAACACATTTGGGATGCCAGTCAAGTTCTTCCCTACCTATCCCGTCAAATTATTCCTGCACGGACATCGCATTATGGACGGGGGCACTGTTCTCTTGGTAAAGAAAAGGGCCTTCATCGAACTGTTGCCCAAAAGTTGGGAGCACAGAGAACGACAATGTCATTATATGGCTCGGAGCGCTAAGATTTCCAGACACTGAAACTAGGAGGCCAGCTCAAAACAAGAAAAATAGCCTCAGAGCATGATGCCTCCTCCACCATAGTTCACAGTTGGCACAAAATAGTGTCAGGTAGGGAGCGTTCACACGGCATCCTCTGCACCCATACTCGTCCGTCGGACTGTTATATAGTGAAGCGTGATTCCTCACTCCAGAGAATACTTTTCCACACGGCGCCGAGCGGCGCTTCACTTTAACCGAGGCTTGGCGTTGATCTTGCTGATGTTGCGCTTGTGTGGGGCTGCTCGGCCATGAAACCCATTTCTTCAGCTCTTGATAAACCGTAATGGTGTTGGCGTTGCTTCCAGAGTTGTTTTGGTACTCGATGGTGAGTGGCGAAACTGAGGATCGGCGAATATTTCGCACCACCAGTCTCAGCACTCGGTTGACCCGTGCTGTCATTTTACGTGGCCTAGTAGGTCACAATTGCTTTGTTGGCCCACCTAGACATTTCCACTTCACAATAACATCCCTTGCAGTTGATCGGGGCAGATGCAGCAGGGCAGAAATTTACCGAACTGACTTGTTCCTGAGATGGTCTCCTCTGAACATGCCAAATCAAAAGTCACTGAGCGCTGCCATACGGCCCATTCTACTGTTAATACTCGTCTATGGTGTTTGCCTGGCCACGTGCGACTTTTTATATCTGCATGGGCCATGACTGTGACGTATATGGGCAAACTCACTACTCAAAAAGGATGTCCTGATATTGTGTGTACATGTAGGAGAAGCTCCCTGTGCGAAGAAAGTTACGACATTGGTTTGAGATGTTCAGATCCAGGGACAGTAGTCTACTTAGCGATGCGCTTTTCGTAAGAGCTACGACCAGCTTGCTGAAAATACAGGGAAGTCCAAGCCTAGCCTAAGCTTTTCGAGAACTGACTGGGATGCACAATTAGATCCCTTTGACCATCCATCTCTGTTTAAGTCGACTACCAGAGCGAAACATCTTAAAAAATGGACTTGTCTCCCAATATTCTCTTACAACTAGTAGACAGTTGCCCTCCATTACATTAGCATCAACTTCAAGCATCGCGTTTGGATAGAACAGTCACGAGAGAGAAGACATACGCATTTTACAGAAACATCTATATACACTGAAGTGCCAGAAAAACTGGTACATCAGTCTAATACTTGGTAGGTCCCACACGAGAGCACACGACTGCAGAAATACGACGGGGCATGGAGTCCACTGGCTTCTGGAAATATGCTGTAGGCAATGCACACCATACTTCCTGCAGACCGTTCCACAATTCGGGTAAATTCCGAGGTCTCGGATTCCTGTGTTCGATAGCGCGTTGCATGGCAACCCAAATGTGTTCTATCACGTTCAGATCTGGGGACTTGGGTGGGAATGGATACACCCCAAATTCAGTTGAATGATCCTCTAACCATAATGTAGCGTCCCGACATTTGTATGGAGGTGCATGGTCCTGTCGGAATAGGCCCAACCCATCAGCATGAATGCAGGAAATGAACGGGTGTACCTACCAGGCGTTTGTAGACGTACCAAGAGTCCCAGTGAAGTCCAGCTAAGCACACCCGACACCATTACGGACACCCCACCAGCCGGTATAGTTCGCTGTTGACAGGGAGATCCATGACTTCATGGGGTTTGCGCCACACACGAATCCTTCCATCTGCCCGATACAGTTGGAAACGCGACTCGTCAGATCAGGTTACTTGTTTCCAGTCATCAAGTGTCCAGTGGCGGTGTTGCCGTGCCAAAGCGAGGCGCATAGCTCTGTGTCGTGCACCCATCAAGGGGACTCGAGTTGAGCGTCGGCTCCCAAAGCCCATATCGTGCAGGGTACGTTGTTCAGTCCGGACGCTGCTGCTTGTTGGGGCTCCAGCATTGAATTCCGATGATACCTGCGAGAGTGTTGCACGCCTATCGCGTGAAACGATTTTTGACAGCCGACGATGGTCACGTTCACCCAATGTCTTTTTACGGCCACACTGGTATCGTAGGTTGGAGGTTTTGACGGAATTCTTGTAGTCACGGTACATACTTGCAATGGTCGTCCGTGAAAATCCGAATTTCGTTTCTACCTCCGAAATACTATGGCCCATCTCAAGAGCGCCAACTATGACACCGCGTTGAAAATCGCTTAAATCGTTATTACTTCTCATTCTCATGCCGAAAACAGATCTGACAGCTGGCAAGGATATCTATCTCTTTATATACGCACTGGCGGACGCAACCAAGTACGCGCATAAGTGACGTGTTGCTATGTATTTTGCATAAGCTCGTCTGTACCAGTTTTTCTGGCACTTCAGTGTATTTAAAACACAAGGCCGTTTCTTTCTACTTCCACCAGCGCCACTCAGTAGAGCAATTTTCTTGATTTTTTTTAAATGAAAGCTACTGACCGACACATTTGTCATCGCTAATTTTTATTGTCATAAGTAGTTTTTTTTATGTTACCATGGCATTTTCTTTGTACAATCCACCGTAAGCGGAACGATACACGGGAAATCGGGAACTACTACACTGGCGGAAAGTGAAAAAAGAACACCAAGAAAGAGACGTCTGATACCAACGCAATTTATACAGCATAATAACGAAATACAGAGGATAACGTGATCAAAACATTATGGCAAAATACAGCTGTATTTGTTGGTAAACTGAAAAATAACATTTCCATGTAACATGGTTAGTACCAGGTTCAACCACCATGAACTGCGTTACACTGTGCAATTCTGGCATGGAGTCTGTCGTACAGATGTTGGATGTAAGTTTGGGGTATTGAGTTCCAAGCATCCTCAACCTGGACGCGTAAATCGGGGATGGTCGTGGTTGGCCGTGGAGACCGGAAAAGTCGTTGTCCCATAAAATCCAACACGTGCTCAATGGGGGACAAATCCGGTGAACATGCAGGCCATGGAAGTTGTCTCACACCCTGAAATGCATGTTGCGTTGCACGTGCCGTGTGTGGGCGTGCGTTATCTTGCTGGAAAACATCACGATAGACCGACCTTACAAATGGCACAACAACGGGCTGAATGATGTTGTTAGTGTAGGAGGTGCTGTTTAACGTACCCGGTACAAACACTAGTTGTGTACGGGAGTGATAGCTGATTGCTGCCAACACCAGGAGACCAGGTGTAGACCATGTGTGTCGCTGGCGGATGCGAAAAGGGTGGAGACGCTCCCCTGTGCGTCTGCGAACAAGCATACAGCCATCGGAGGCTCCCAAGCAGAATCTGCTTTCATCGCTGAACAAGACAGATCGCCATTGCGTTCTCCAGTGCAGACGTTGGTGACACAACTGCAGCCGTTCCTGACGGTGGGCTGGAGTCAGAGGTACACATGCCAGAGACACACGTGCACGTAGTCCTGCATCCAGTAGACGGTTGCGGATTGTTCGCACAGTCACCTCAGGTGCGTCGCAGTGGATGATTTGCTTGAAAACGCCGCTCTTCTTATGCGTCGATCAGTCCGCTCATCAGTACGTCTGTGACTCCCGGTTCCACGTCTTCTCGTGTTCGAATGTTCCTCGGACCATCTACGCCACCATCGTACCACCACCGATACGTTCTGTCCTATTCGCTCCGCAATACGACGATACGACCACCCGTCCTCGCGGAGTCCGACTAGACGACCTCGCTCAAAGTCCGATAACTGCTGAAATCGTACACGTCTTCCATGTCCATGCATTGCAGCTTCTTCAGGGTCTTCGCACGTGTCCGTACGCTGACGACTGATTACATTCACTTCGTCGTACTCCTTAAATACCACCGACAAAAATTTGCATATTATGCCATGCTGTGGCGTAAGCGCTCACCAGTTGGTCCCGAAATTAACATCACACCTACGTAAACTCGACCCCCATTAACATATGTAAATTTCATGATCGTACGCCAATTCCTTCTTGGTGTTCTTTTTTCACTTTCCGGCAGTGTATAAATCGTTCTGATTCGGAAGTACAGCCAAAATAATAAAAAATATACGAAATAGCCTGTGCTCACCAGAAAGAAGTAAGCTTCCCAACGGTGAAAGAATTATCCAAATCGGTTCAGTAGTTTTAGAGATTTATAGAGATTAGTATAAAAAAAAATTCCGTATATTATCGTGAACTATTTTCTTTCACGTTGGGTGTGATAAGGTTGTATGTAAACAAAGGGGGACGATACACGGGAAATCGGGAACTACTTGAAAGCGATCTGATTTGGTAGTACAGCCAAAATTAATAAAAAATAATGAAAAATAAACGAAATAGCCTATGTCCACCGGAAAGAAATAAGCTTCCCAACGGTGACATAATTATCCAAATCGGTTCAGTAGTTTTTGAGATTACCTCAAACACACAAACAAACCTTCTCTCTTTATATATTAGTATAGATTGTAAAATGATACCAAACAAAAGAAAAAAATGTTAAAATCAAACTGGAAAAATAAAACAAATTTTTAACCCCAAGTGTGTAGTTATGTAGACACGATATCATTTAGGGTCACTGAAAGAATGCCTCAATACTCCAATGCAAGCCCGTCAACGATGGTTAAGCACATGGTTATACAATAATGAGGAACGTCATCGTTAAATTCGTATACGAGTAGTTTTTTTTTTTTTTTTGATTGGAGGTTTAACGACCACCGTGAGCAACTCAATGGGCTATAAGCAGTCGCCCGTCCCTAATTTTTGGTCACTGGTTCCAGGGAAGGGAGAGAGCCAGTGCCGTAAGACAAACACAACACCCATGCTTCACCGGGATTCGAACCCGGACACCATTCGGACGAATGATCAGAGGCCATCGCTTAGACCACTGCGCCACCGGGGCGGCTGCGAGTAGTTGGAAAAATTAAAAATGAATGGGAATATTACGAAAATGTTGTTGTTGGTGACCCATCTTATAGACTGCCCATTAATAATTCAACCGTTTATTATAGTTATGCATTTTATTACGATTCGTGTTATATGACAAAAAAATTTTCAGTCACAGCCTTTTCAACCGTGCATGGCACGGGTTACGGACTAGTTAAAGGATAATAGTGACTCAGTCCCAAGTGTACGACCCTAACACCACAGCCTATACGAGCATTGCACCCTATGAGTATTTCTGCTGTGCTTTTGTTGGTAAATGCAAAATGTAGTGCATTTTGAAGTGAGAAATCCTAATGAAGAGAACGCAACTCTCTGCTTTGGTCAATCAACTGTTTTCTTCAAGAGTCATTGTTCCTTTGAATATTCAATTATTTCGAATACTATAACATGAGTAGAAGATTGTAAACGACAAAAACATTGCATGTTTGACGGTCGTCAAAACCAAACTCAACATGCAGCGGTGATCATAACGAGTAAACACAAACGTGCACTTGATAATAATTTCATTCGTTAGGATTGTGTTTTAAATTTAACAAAGCTTAAAATGTTGACATCACTTATCAAACCACCTGAAAGATCAGCTTGAGTAAAGGATTAAGAAATTCGAAATTAGGAAATTTATAATTGCTTAGTTGCAAGAGATTTGTAATTTAAGGGTAGCAGTTCCCAAACTTTTGGCTACCTAATCAAGTTTTCTGGGTTACACATACGCAATATTTTTTAGCTCAAAATTCAGCTTACGAAGACAAGTAATAACAGTGGATTTAGATATCGTTTTATTTTTTCTCTCTAGCAAGAGGCCATTTTTATTGCCATTTTTAAGGAATTCCTCTTCTCCGCAGAAGGAATGGGCTGCAATACAGAATGACACCGAATAAAAAATAATTGCATGTTATTTACGATGAGTTTTTGTACGTTTATGGAGGTAGCTCAGCGACTATGAGCATCAGCACCAGGAGGAAATACACATCTCTAATTTAGATTCTTGCTTTCAAGAGAGGCAGAGAATCAAAACTGAACACAATAACTACGTCTTTCACATAACCAAAACTCAGTGAGTCGCCGCGAAACAGCTACAGCCATAACCATTCGGCTACCGCCCAATAATTACCGTGGCGCAAAGGATAATTCAGTTTTCCCCAGACGTTCTGAATCAAAATTCTTATACCTCATGCTGATTAAGAAATTTATCTATAAATTAGAATTAGTGAATGAGTCTCAGCTGCAAAACAATGTATCTAAGTTACTGTATTTGTAGCTTCAAAAAATCGCAGTTCTTGGGAAAAATTAAGAGTCGCCTATCTATTCCAAACGGGGAAGTCATGTTTTTTTTCGAAAAATAAACGTTCTTGGTATCTCTCAGTCTGTCTTTTCATATCGGATTTTCTTTTATATTCAGCGAATCAAAACCTTGCAACCCGCATGTTCACAATGGTGTAACATATTTTAATAGAAAAAATGCTCTGATTAAGTTATAGAGAATAACCACATTACTTATGTAAAGCCATCTTCCAAACTCATTGTAAATAATCAAAATTCACAGTCTTTAAGATATGAGATCAAGCTTTCCATTGTTAGTTTGACTCTAACACTACACGTGACGTACTACAGCGGTTAATCACGTGTAAAGACGACAAATCTGCAGTGGTACAATTCCGTCCGTGTTGCGCAGTTGAGAGAGCAACTTACTCTGGAGTGAGGGGGCGCGATTCAATTTTCGTCACGCACAAATTTGTGTTTTCACATACACTGCGCGGTACAGGGCTCGGATTTGAGCTCCAAACATGGATGTTGATTTTGTTCTTTGATTTTATTTTTTCCTTCCCTAATCCATAAAAAATAAAGTTGGCAGTGGAAACTCCCTACGGTCTTCGACAGTCATGGGTATCGTTAAAAAATATGAGGTATATTTTCATTTCAGGTGCAATTTATTTCACCGAAAAAAATGAGCAATTCCGTAAATCAGTATGCTTAGTGCACAAGTATGCATTCTCAGGCGTGTTAAAATATTTTTAACCAAAACTCTTACTAGCAGTGTCGTAGCGAATACGACTAGCTTTCGAGGACAAGAAAAATAATTTGCACCACTTGGGAGGAAATAACGCAACACATTTTTCGTTTGCTTCGGGGTTTAAATTAACCCCCTTGTATATTTAAGGCAAACAGGAATTACTTCTCTTTATCTCAAGGCCACGACATCCATAGCTTACCCAGGAAAAGCTGCACGATGAATTAGAAGCTCAAACATTAGGCCACTCTATCACCGGGCTACATACCAGCAGCCGAGGGAATGATTTGAGTATCGGTAAGTAATTACCTCCGTAACGCCAAGAATATTCTACATATAAGTGAACATCTGATATCATGACGAAACGAACTGTCGGGACTTAGATCTCTGACATATTCAACAAATTCAACATTCAACAGCAGAGAAAAGCTGATGTTTTCATTTTGTTAAATTACTGGCTGCAGTAAAATCTTAACCTTATCAGTGACACCAGTGCAGCTTTCTCACCTCTTTCGAGGGCGATTATCCCTCCGTTACTGTGCTACTGCCTAATAGTTAAGATGATCTATGTTATGAATTTTATAAATAGGTTCAGGTTGCAACTTTGGGTACTTTTCAACGATTTTATGAAGAGGTATGACATTAGGGAATACAGTTAATAAGACAGAAAATTCAAAGTCTAATAATTTCTCAAACGTTTGTCTAAAGAGCACAAATTCTACCTTAATTTTTGGACTACAGATATCTGAAAGATTGAAAAGAGCAGCTACACTGATCGACGTAGAAAATATCACACCATGAAGAAATGAACAAAATCATTCGAGACTTATCACAGTCTTAGACAAGTATTATGTGTGAAAAAATGATTTAATTTCCAAGAGATTACACGAATGCAAAGGGTAAGGAGACAGCATAATGTGGGTTGTATTAGTTGGTCGTATGCCTGCCATACTGGGCTACACATTCAGCAACATGGCATGAGATCTACTGGAAAAGGCCCCGGATGTTCTCCTGAGGTATCGCTGATTGTGCGTCGTTTACTTATGTCCACAAGTAATCGACGATGCGAGGGGATCGTGCAGAGGCGATAAGTTGTCCGCCAATAACGTTCCACACGTCTCTATTGGAAAGATGTCTGAGGATCGTGCTGGTTAGTGAGAACCCTCACACTTTCTAGCCACTCTCTCCTGATGTTGATAGCTTGCAGGCGGGCGTTATCTTCCCGAAACTGGGCATAAGGGATAATACGGGGATGCGGCAACAAAAGGTGCTGCAACACCTCATAGACGTATCAGCATTGCACCCACTACGATTTGTGAACGGCTGTTATAACTGATAGCTCCACAAACCATGACACAAGACTGAGAAGCCACAAGAAGCTCATGGATGTCAGACAGATCTGCTTGGTGACCACGTCTTCTGCAGACTCTGAATCGGCAATCTCAGGAGCTGAGACAGAAGCGCGACTCGTAGCTGAATACGGCATGGTTCCATTCATTCTGCCACACATGTCGGGTACTACACCCACTATGCATAAGAGCTATGAACGGATGTTGACATTGATAGGGCTCCAAGCCATGAGACCGGGCTGAGAAGCCGTATGATGCTCACGGATTGCAACAAGATAGGCCTGGTGAGGATGTAGTTCCCAGAATCCCAACCAGCAATCCTCGACGCTGAGACAGAAACGAGACTCGTCGCTGAATACGACATGGTTCCATTCATCTCGCCACACACATCTGGTACAACACCCACTATGCGTAGTAGCTATGTATTAACGGTTGTAGACATGGATAGGGCCCCAAGCCATGAGACCGGGCTGAGAAGTCATATGACGCTCACGGATGGAAGCAAGATATGCCTGGTGACGATGTCATTCCCAGACCCTCAATCAGCAATCGTCGGTGCTGAGACAGAAACGAGACTCGTCGCTGAACAGGACATGGTTCCATTCATCGCGCCGTACATGTCTGGTGCAACACACACTATGCATACGAACTATGAAAGGCTGTTGACATTTATAGAACTCCAACCCAAGAGACCGGGCTGAGAAGCCGTACGACGCTCACGGATTACAGCAAGATATGCCTGGTGACGATGTCGTTCCCAGGCTCTCAATGAGCAATCGTCGGCCCTGAGACAGAAACGAGACTCGCTGAATACGACATGGTTCCATTTATACTGCCACACATGCCTGGTACGGAACAACTGCCACCTTGAGCGACGATGTGCTGTAGTGGGTGGCAATCCTTCCAACGCCTGGAGAGAGCGCAATCCTGCCTCAGCCAATCTACGATTCACAATCACTCTCGATACACGGATGTCCACAGCTGCCTGCACTCCTCGTCGAGTGTCGTCCGCTGTGAATTGCGGAGCTTCTACGGCTTTTCTTCGAATGCGGCGTTCGAGACGTTCGGAGGGCCGCTTACGTACAGCAGTTCCACTACGGCCACGTACTTAGTGGAACTTCTGCACGTTCCTCCAATCATTGTTATCACATTCCACTGAAAATTGTTCAATCCCGATGCCTTTCCGCTGTGATACGACGCAAGGACAAACCAGCCGTACATCGCCTTATGATGAAGCATCTGATAAAGGTGTCCATGTAATGCTAAGATTTGTGATGATGTCTCCCAGGCATTTTCATTCCTCATACGTGTTTTTGCCACCGAAATCACTCCAATACAATGGTCCACACTCGTAGGTGAAAGCAAGTAAATTTAGCTACGCCAAGCCCTTGTTCCCTTTTATGTCCCTGGCCAATTATGTGATTGGTTCGCATCTACAATGATTTATGTAACCTATACCTGAACTGTCGACACGTATCCACCAATTTGCGTGGCAATCCGATAAATACTTCTTGGTGTGGTATTTTTTATTTCGAACAATCGACTTCTACGCATCTTTCCTTCCAGATTGGTTCTTATTTTAGTTTGAGAGAAACTGGATAGATATGCTGATAAACTATTGGAATTATTTCATTCAGTTTATTCGGTTAAAGCCCTTAAGAAGTACTAGGTGATTTATTTGATCCCGAATAAAAATTGTAATACTGAAACAATATGTGACGTTTATGATGCATACTCTAACGTAACTTTTATGTTAGTTGCTTTCTACATGTAAATTTGAGTTTATTCTCTTTTAGCGTTTTGAACCTTAACGTTATATCTTCTCGTTCACGGAATGACGTCGGCAATAATTTTGAGGTCCAAGAGCGTTGCGTATGCATGTTGGCAGATAAGAGCTAGAGATATATAATGTTGAAGCAGCAGCCAAAAGGGCTGGTGTGGTTGTGAAAGGTGTGGTGGGTTTCTGAAAGTTGAGCTAAGTCGAAGCTGTGTTTATTTGAAGTTTGCGTATTCGAGCTGTGTTGTTATACACTATATTGAAAAAAGTCACCAGACAACCCCTTCAAAAGCAAATAAACGGATCCGCTGCGTTGTTAAGATTGCGCGGTATAGCTGCAAACGATATAAAAACAAGACGGCAATTGATCGCGATCATATCGCACTGTGAGGTTGAGTAAAAATCTCCCGACGGTAGTCAACTGACTTTGAGAAAGGAAAGATTGTTGGGTGTTACATTAGTGGGTTGTCTATAAGAGAAACCGAGAGGCTTTTAAACATACCCAAGTCAACTGTTTTGGATGTAATGAATAAGTGGAAGGCACATGGCGTGCCTGGAGCACCAAAGCGTACCGGCAGACCAAAGAAAATCAGTGATAGACGACGTCGAAGCCTCAGGAGAGTCCTTACAGCTAATCGACGGAGTACTGCACAAGACCGCAGTGTACAGGTGAATAAAAATGTTGGAACCTCGGTATGTACACGTACCATTCGCGCAGAGAACTTCATTCCATGGGTTACTGTGGTCGTGCGGCTGCTCATAAGCCTGTCATTTCCACTCAGAATGCTACTCGTCGTTTAGCATGGTGTAAATGGTGTAAAGAATATTTATCGTGGACCGTAGATCAATGGAAACTGGTCCTATGGACCGATGAATCCAAATACACGATCCATCAGTCTGATGACCGTGTGTGAGTATGGCGGCATCCTTTGCAACGCTATTTATTATAGTGTACTGTTCCTACGGTCAAGTTGGGAGCTGGCAGTGTACTCGTGTGGGGGTGGTATTCGTGGCATGGTCCCGGCCCATTGGTTATCGTGGAAAAACCTGTTAACCAGCACGTCTACCTCGATATTCTGGACAATTATGCCCTACCGACTCTGTGGCAATACTATGGAACCGAGCTTTGTTGGTACCAGTACGGATAATGCACCGAGTCATAGAACAAGTACTGTTACGGCGTGGTTTGATGATAATTCCGTATCGTGTGTGGACTGGAAAGCACAGATGAGAGAGGGTGAATTAGAGCGCCGCATAAGAAGTTTGGAACCAAGGTTACAACAGTTAGCGGTAGCATTATGTACTGAATGGAAGCGCATACCTGTCGCTGTGTTCCAAAACCTTGTCGAAAGCATGTCTCGAAGGGGCAGTGCAAGCATCAAGACCAAAAGTGGACCGGCATCGTACTAATGTATGCCAATAAATGCTATGTTGTGTTTCTCTTCTAGGTATCCGGTGACTTTAGTCAATATAGTGTATATTGAGTGTTTGGAGTAATCAAGTTTTCTGCTTACTAACTCAAGTTAATCAATGTTGAAAGGTCACTATTGTAATTAGTTCCTCAGGTATTTTGGAAAGTTTGAGCAAAGTGTTTACATGATGGTGATGGAATAAAAAAGAGTGAACAGTAAGCAAGTCTTTCTGAAACTTCATTTGAGTGACTTTATTTCATTTCGAGAAAGAGAGTGTAAATAAGAAGGAGTTGTATTCTCAAAATCTTTAGTGTTCTTCTGGATACAAATAGTAAAGAACGTTACGCGTTCCTTAGTCCCTTAGGCACTTTTTTTGTAAAAAGGTGCACGTGCTTATACACTGCCGGACAACTGCTAAGGACGGATGACAATAGCAACGATAGCAACCATAAAAGGGAAGGCAGGAAAATGTGGAAATTAGAATAAGTGCGGGATACAGTTAGAAGTGTTGTGCGTATGCAAATTTTGGTTTGCCGAACTTGTTCGTGACGTCATAGCGCTGATAAGAGATATAAAGGATTTGACGCGTATTGACCGTTGTTGTTCAAACGTAAAGTTGAAAGGGAAAGAATCAATTGACGAACTTGTAATTTTCAGTATGTCTTCCCGACATCACCTAGATGGTTTTACGCGTAGCCGTATTATTGGCAAGATTGAAGAAGGGCGAAAAATAACAGATGTTGCCAGGGAGTTCGACGTCAGCCACAGTGTTGTTTCAAGGCTTTGGAAATCATTTCAAACAAACGGAGAGTGTAGCAAACGTCACGGGGGAGGTCGTGTTCGCAGTACGACACCTGCAGAAGATCGGTACATAGTGCTATCAACAAAAAGACACCGGCGCAGCACAGCTAGAGAGGTAGCAAATCAGTTTATGGCTGCTACTGGCAAGCGGATCTCCCGTAAAACTGTCGCCAGACGTTTGCATGAAGGAGGACTATACGCCCGCTGTCCTGTTGTGTGCATCCCATTGTCCAGACGTCACCGTACCGCCCGTTTGCAATGGTGCCATTAACATCGCAATTGGACTGATACCGACTGGTCTGCTGTCCTCTTCTTAGATGAGACTAGATACAGTCTATTGTCTGATTGTCGACGACAACTGATCTGGTGTGATAGTGGTACTGCATATTTTCCAGCAAACATAGAGGAAAGGGACCGATATCCGTCATGTAGTGTCATGGAATGGGCTGGCCCAATGAACAATGGCCTTACGTCCCTCTATGTGCTTCCAACTGGGACTATGACTGGCCAACGATACATTAATGATGTTCTGCTACCTCATGTTCGCATGTTCCGTGGTGCTGTCGGTGATAGATTCATTTTCATGGACGACAACGCAACATGTCATCGAACAGTCGCTATCCAGGAGTGTCTTGAGAGCGAGGATATGCAACGCCTCGTATGGCCAGCACGTTATCCAGATCTGAATCCCATTGAAAATGTGTGGGATGCTTTGGGGAGGAGTCTTGCTAGTCGCCAATATCTCCTAATAAACAAGGACACTCTCATCCGTGCACTGACAGAGAAATGGGATAAATTACCCCAACAGCTGCCTGATAATGTTGTGCAAAGCATGACACGACGTGTGGAATCTTGCATCGCCCTCCATGGTGGCCATAACCCTTATTGACATTTTACGCCGGAACGCCTGCGGACGGTAATTGCATTTTTTTCACGTTTATGTATTCTGCACAAAATGGCCTGTTTGTCCCTTGAACACGTTCCAAGGCCTTCTGGATTTCAGAGCACAATAAATTGTCTTTCTTGTAATGTCCTGGCATTCTGACATTATTTTATTTCACTTGGCATCCAACCACACTTACTTTTTTATGCACTATATAGCCGTTTATGATCCGTCCTTAGCAATTGTCCAGCAGTGTAGTATCAGTTTGTCCGTCCGTCAGCCCGACTGTCGACACCATATCTATGAAATTAGTAGTACGATTTGTAAATTCTTTTTTTGCATTGGGAATCTCGAAATTTAAAAACGATTATCTTTGCTTTACAGTTCTTTTTAGATGTACAAGTTCGCCGCTAGACGGCGTAAATGCAGATGCTATCGAATTCAAATTATATTTTATTCAGTATCAGTATTTCTAAATATCTGATAGAAAAAACCATTTCTTCCATTTGATACCAATTGTAGCGAAAAACATTTTAGGTGGAAGTTTTTTCCAATTAACGCACAATTTTCCCGTAAATTGTGATTCCCCGATATCTCTGTTTTTGTAAGTTGGATTTGAAAAATCATTTTTGCGTCGGATAGAGTTCCTAGTAAGATGTGTTCTGTATATATAGTTTCTTGCTTTTTTTTTGTAGGGAACGCGAGTGGCCTAGTGGACAACGTTCGTGACTGCTACGGAAAGGACCTCGGTTCGATCCCAGGCAGGTACGAACGCTCGATCCATTAAATATCCGCCGTGCGTCGGATGGGCATGTTAAGCCGTTGAACCCCGGGTACTGGCCCCACGGTAATAAATAAGGGCGTCTTCTACCTCGCTTCCGTGTCACTTTCCTATCGGGCACTCCAGCTCAAATCTGCTAGCTTCCTATTTCTAAGGGTTGTTTAAGACCTAGGGTCAGATACTCCCTTCCTAAAATCCTCTACATATGATCTGATCTGATCTGATATTTTGTAGGGAACTTTTTTGCAACTAGGGGGCGTAGGGGCATGTGTCGTTTCAGATGCACCTGCAGCAATATCTGAGCTTCTGAAGACTCGATTAAAAATTCCATTTCGTTACGGTGAGATATCGCTTTTCTTGGAAAACATTTTGCGCGTATTTTCTGTTTAAAATGACGCATAGTTTATCCGCGTGGAATGTAGACCAATACAGCATTTTTCTCCATATCTCTGCTCTTAACAGTCTAATTTGAAGATTCCTTTCTTTGTTGGACAACCATTATGGTGAAGGATATGTTTTATGTAAATTGGAATATTTCTTAACGCACAGGCTTGCCACTAGAAGGCATAACATAACGTATACGTTTAAAGCTTTTTGTGCACCAGTATCGCCACTCCTAAAACCCCGATTGAAAAATCCTTCTTCGGTCTGGTACTACTAACTACCAAAACAATTTATGCGCATTTCGTGCCACAATTAATGAAAACATTTCCCGCTAGGGACACAAACGTTTAATTTGTTTTTCTTGACATCTCTGCTTTTATTAGTCTGATTCAAAAAACAAAATATTTTAACACCGGATGCCACTCTGTGACATGCCTGCCCCGCAGGACGCACACGACATAAAGGCAGATAGCAGCGAGGGTGAGTAGCTCAGTTGGTAGAGCGACTTGTTGCGGAATAAGTGGACTCAGGTTCGATCCCGGACCTGGACCAAAATGACTGAGAAATTTACTTCGTTATAATGGCGCCCGAACTTCCCGTATGACCCGGCCGTTCAAGATCTCGCAATGGTGTGGTGTTCTTTTCCACACCGCAAGATAGAAAAAATAAGAGAATCAATTCTTCAGCGCTTCGAAAAATAAAAAATGTGTGATGTTGCATTCCACACACTAGACTGACTGGGTGTTCTCAAGTGCACGTTCTTCAGTGGATGGCTGCCTACGACGATTCATGGTCACGGCTGACCCGTGGGCCATGCCCCGGCCCTCTTTCGGGGGGGATGTGACGTGCCTGCCCCGCAGGACGCACACGACATAAAGGCAGATAGCAGCGAGGCGAACGTCTGCGTAGCTCAGTTGGTAGAGCGACTTGTTCCGGAATAAGTGGACTCGGGTTCGATCCCCGGAGTGGACCAAAATAATGGAGAAATTTACTTCGTTATAACTCACCGATTGGAACATTTTGCACGTACTCGTGGGTGTTTGTAGTTCATAGTTTTAGCACTAGGTGGTATTAGTGTGTGTGTGTTTGCAAATATGTCTCCACTCCTAAATTTTCTACTGGAAATTTACTGTATGCCATTCGCTACTGCAAAGATTGGAAACCTTATCCTCGTTAAATAATTGAAAATAATCCACAGCTTTCCTCTAGAGGACTTAAGTGTCAAAATGTTTTTCTCCGTATCTCTGCTTCCAAAAGACGTTATTTGAAAAATAATATCCTTATAGCATAGCTTTTGCAACTAAGAATACTTTTCGCACATTTTCTACTTTTCCATTATTCAACATTCTTCCAGCAGTGGCGGGGGGCGCTTCTTTTATTTGAAAGAGTTTATTCGATTACAAAGATCGCTGAAAAATATACTTTGTTGATAGGATACTTTTTATTGTGAAGTGTATTTCGCCCTCATTTTCTTCTATGAGTAACTCACAGATTTTATGCCAGAGGAGTCAAGATACGACGTCCGATCAAAAAGTTCCGAGACTAGGCCGTTATACCACAAAATACTTACATTACTTAAGTTTGGCTATGATCTCCCTCAAAGTAGTCTTCTTCGGCAATGATACACCGCTGATAGCGTTTTTGCCACTCTTGGAACGCTCCCTGAAAGTCCTGTTCGTGAAAAGTGTCAAGCACCGTCTGCGATTCGCGCTGGGTCTCGTCCATGGTTTCAAAACGGCGACCTTTAAGCTTCATCGTCATCTTCAGGAACAAAAAGAAGTCGCAGGGGGCCAAATCCGGCGAGTAATGCGGGTGAGGAAGGGTAGTCGTGCTGTTGCGGCTGCAAAACTGGCGTGTTGCTAACGCTCTGTGAGCTGCTGCATTGTCGTGATGGAGCAGGAAATCGCCTCTGCGCCACATTTCAAGTCGTTTGCGGCGAATGTCCTCCCTAAGGCGTCGCAGAACATCGCATTAAAAAGGACTGTGACGGTCTGACCCTGGGGGACGAATTCACGGTGCACAACCCCACGAATGTCGAAGAACACGATGAGCATGCATTTGGTTGCGCTTCGGACCTGTCGAGCCTTCTTTGGTCGTGGAGATGCTGGGTCCTTCCACTGCGACGACTATTGTTTGGTCTCCGGGTCGTAACCGTAGACCCAAGTCTCGTCCCCAGTGATGACCCGCGACAGGAACGTTGGTTCATTCACCACCTGCTGACGAAGATCTTGACAGAGTTCGACACGGAGCGACTTCTGTTCGGGGTTCAGAATCTTTGGCACAAACGTTGCAGCAATGGAGTACATGTTCAAAACCGACGTCAGAATTTCTCGCACTGTTCCGTATGACACATTGACGATGGTAGCACTTTCTTGAATGGTTCTCCGACGATCCTCATTCACCAGTTCCCTAATTTTGCCCACATTATCGGGGGTTTTGCTCGTGGACGGTCACCCTGACCTCTCGTCGTCTTCCAGTGCCGTTCTGCCGCTCTTGAAGCACGAGTGCCCCTCAAAACACCTCGCACGACTCATTGCTTCATTGCCATAAGCCTGCCGCAACATTTCATGCGTCTCCGTTCCCGATTTGCCGAGTTTGACGCATAATTTGATGTTCTCTTGCTGCTCTAGTTTGCAGTCTATACCGAAATCGCAGCGGTGTTCTGCACGTGATCACCAATTATCGTGTAGCACAGCTCCCGATGTTCACAGAACGACGCCACTCGGCACAATGACTCATGAAGGTCATTGCCCTCGACCTCTGCTCGCGCATCCTCGTACTGCCATCTGTTGGCGCGCTACGAACCTAGTCTCGGAACTTTTTGATCGCACTACATAATCACCTATTTACTCTATATCTCTTCTAATTATTTGATTTAAAAATCTGTTTTTCCTCTTATATCTTCCGCTATGAGAAACTTTTGTGAACACTTCGTTAATTTTTGTGACACACTTTTCAACCGCTAGTGAGAGTAAGTAGTTATTTCTTTTATGTGGATGTTTTATCAAGTGTAGAAATTTGGTTGATTTTCTTTTTGTAACCTTTCCACTGACTGAATAACCTCGGTTACATTGCGTACTTTAAATTAAACGCAGTTTTTACGTATGTGGTGTAAGTGTATCATCTTTTTCCTGAATTTTTAGATTTTCTAAAAATCTGCTTTCACGCATTTTTTCGTGTCCGGAACGATTCAAAAGACCTGTTCATTACAACTGAAAATTTGGTATCATCTTTCTTGTTTTCCTACTGTAGCAGTATCAATCCTACATTTAGATAATGTCGCTGTTGTGGATCTTCCGTTTCAATTCAATATCTTTCTAAATAATTTCACTCAATAAGTTCTTTGCCTTAATGCCATTGTGTAAGCAATGCCTCCATGCTGCCATAGGGCCTCGCTGTTTTGTTCCAACTCCACATCCCACATTACTGTATGCACCCTTTCAATACACGGCAATCGTAGGCTTTTTTGCTTTTTGTCCCTTCTTAGAGACCTATCCTTTAACCTTTTTCTGTTTTCTTCTCATTTCTAATTACATTCTTTTTTCTGACACCGCGTATGAACCTCAGCTTCGTAATTTTTGTCGTGTTTTTTTTGTTCATTCATCTTATAATTGTCCAAGTTTCAACTCTACGTAAACTGTGGTTGTACTAGTCTTGAAAGTTACTATTTTCAGCCTCATTCGGAACATCTTTTTAATACAGTGCATTAAATTTGGTTGCTTTCCATGACTGTTATCGAGTGTCAAACTGTTTTTTTTAAGTGCCTTCATCGGAATATCCAAATCTTAGAGATATGCAAAACGTCACCATAAATCTTGTCCGACAAAGAAAGAAATTTTCAAATCGGACTGTTAGAAGCAGATATATCGAGAAAAATACGATATAGGTCTACGCCTCCTGGCGGAAAAACTGTGCATTGTTTAAAGCAGAAAATACGCGCAAAAAATTTCCCGTGACATCTGACCTTAAAGGAATGGAATTTTTAAAAAGAAGCGCAGATATTACTGCCGATACATCTGGAACAGAAATACACAAGTACTACAGCTAGTGCGAACTCAGTTCCCTACAAAAAACTTGTAAATTGTATGCAGAATGGTTTTAGCGACCACAGTGACAAATGACAAACGAAGGAACTCTAAAAGAAGTAGTCGACTGTATGCGAGTCTATGGGTCTATGGTGGGATCGTGACAGCTGGGAACATGCTTTGGCGACGTAAGCTAAAGACATCGAAAAGAGGAAGCAGATTGATTACCCTGATAGAAAAGGACGGAAAAAGGAGAATGGAGAAATACATGCATAACGTTAAGTAGGAAAATTTTAAGCTACATAGCGAAAGGGGGGGCAAAAGTGCTGTAAAAGGGGTCACTTAATTAATAATTAAAATCAATTAAATTTCAAGATTGCCTTGAAAAGGTTCCTTTTTTTGGAGTAACAGATAAGTGTAGTTTTAATAGAATGGATTAATTAGATAAATAGATGAAAGAAAATGAGGTAGTAGTTTGTAGCAATTAATTAATAAAAGTGAGTGAACTAGTCAGATTCAATTTAATTATGTTTGCCCAGATTTTAGTGAATTGCGTAAATTGGAGCTGCTAGAGTCACATAATTATAACGCATGGGATTACAGAATAATTATTTAATGAATAAAGTTTTATAAAGAGGAGATTGGAATGAAAAAGGAATAAATGAAAATCATTAAGTAAAGTAAGAATGAAATTGGATGAGTTCCCTAAACAGGGCCCGTTTTATTCATTTAGGTAATGGTGAGGTGTAAAGAATGACTGGAATATACAATCACTGTAATAGAATACAAGCCCTTAAATAATATGAAGATTTAATTAAGGTGGAATAGTAATGAAGAAAATGTAATGTAATTTATTTTAGTTGTGGTTTTCAAGTAGCAGAGATGATAAAACATTATACCTTTAATAAGTAGCGGTGTAAATTCATCATAAAATAATATAAACAATACATATATTACAATAATATGAAATTGTTGATTATAAGAATTAGTCAGATGAAAAGCAGGAGTCCACTAGTAATTCGTTTTTGACAGATTTGGGGTAACCCTGAAAAGGGCTGGTAATTTTTATAAGCCCTAAGTGCAGAAGAGCTTGAGAGCTTGAAGAGTTCAGTCTTCTCACTAAAGCCACTGGAGTTTTCCTGAGCTGTCTGATGGACCAGAATGATCCATTTTAGTTCTGTATGAAGTTCTAGATCTGTTGGTAGGTCTTGAATGTCGGAGAATTTTGAATTTTTCAATAAACAGTTTGATACTATTGGCCATAACTTTCTTTCACAGTGTCTACTGAGTAAAATGTCACTATTTCTCTTGGTTTGACAGTTATACGAAATACAACTCACTCCATATCAATGACTTTTATTCTATCAACAGTAATAGATGCATCAAATTCTCTATGATTCATAGATATGGAGATCTCTTTAATTACATAATTTTCCGCATATGTTTCATTATCTGTTTTTTACCTATTGGTCGAGTTTCACTCCTGTACAGTTTCATTGATTTTTCTTTTAAGTTTACTGGTGAAGGTGGTGTTTGATTTGAGTAAATTACTTATTTCTTCTGTAATCGGAGGAATGAGTAATTGGAACTCTTTCTGCCTGTTCTTTGAGTCTCAGGTTAATGTCTTTCTGAAGAATATTCCAGCATTCTTCAATTCTTTTGGCAACCAATTCCTTAATCTCGATAGCAACTTGTTGGAGGCCTCAGTTTCATTGGGATCCTCCTTGTTCTTGAGGGAAAACTATTTCATGATTTCTTCCGTAAATCTAGTTAATATCTTAATAATCCCATTTAATCCATCTACGCAGAGGACTTGGTCATCCTGTGATGCTGTAGGATCACTTCGGTTGGTATCGAAATTATTTAACTCAAGCTTGTTTTTAAATCTCATCAGGAGCGAACACATGTCAAATTTAAGTGTAGGGAGCAATTCTTGATCCACATCCGCAATATCAACACATTGACAACGCGAGATAAATCCGAATACGCTCTCAAAGGACTGTCCGACACAGATGAGCTGGCAAATGACAGATGAAAAACGAAAAAAAAACAACCCTGAAAGGTTCGGTCGACTATATGAAAGACCACCGTGAGAAACTCAATGGGCTACAAGCAGTCACTCCTCCCTAATTTAGGGACACTAGTTCCAGCGAAGGGAAAAAGCTAGTGCCGTAAGACAAACATACCATTCAGGCCTCACCCGAATATCAAACAAGGAACAAGGACCATTTCGAACGAATGATTAGACTTCAGCGCCTCGTACCAATCGTATTTCCGATTTATTTCTGATGCTGTATTCTCCTCCTACAAATGGAAAGAAATGTTTCATTGGAGTTTGAAAACTGGACAGTCTCATTTAGACAGGTGATGAACGAACTAATGTCTCAGGGTCAAGTTCTGACTAATCCGACTCATTTGATACTAGGGTCTTAATTTGATACGGTCCGAGAAGTATTTGAGAAGACAAAAATATGAAAACAAAACAAAATTACAATTGAGAATAAAAACGACGAGTGAAGAATGATTTGAAAGTAATTTTTTTTATTGCCGTTATTATTGCTGGAGTTCTGAACAATTGGTTTCAAATGTCAATGAAAGATAGAAGCTGACACATCGCTTATTTCGTGACCAAAAATAATCTACCGTATTATCATAAAAGTGCGGCTTTCTTCAGCACTTGGAAACATGTTTTCATTCTTGCTCCAAATGGTCTTCTGTGGCGAATGCTTTCATGTGGATAGCGTAAGAACGTTCGTGTTACTACAATTTTTGCCGCTGAATATTGAAATATTAAATATATATTCCCTGATGAGCCATTACATTATGACCACCCCCATCCTAGAGAAATGAGTGCGCCTGGAGATCGAACGGTGGATCAGGTAAAGTTTACAGAGCAGTATATATACAACCCGAGGACCGGATTTCGGTTAGTAGAGTGTTCGGAGTCAGAATGGAAGAACATGCCGATTTATCGGAGTTTGATAAAGGACAAACCGTAATGGCACGGTGCCGCGGAGCTACGATCTCGGAAACGACCGGCTCGTGGATTGTTCACGTGCCGCTGTAGTGAGTATGTATCAGAAGTGGTGCACAGATGGCCAAACAACAAACCGTCGTCCAGCCATGTGTAGTCCGCAACTCATTGATGCCAGAGGAGGAGCGGAACTCTCGCGCATTGTTTACAGCTACCGTAGGGCTACAGTGCGACAAATCACCCGCACCTACACCAGTGATGATCAAGACAATGTGTCACAGCACACAGTTCATCGCAGCCTTCTGCGCACAGGCCTGCGTGCTCACTGCACGTTATCGCCAACAACGCATGATATGAGCCCAAGATAATCGAGATTGAACTGTGGATGATTGGAAGAAAGTGGCTTGGTCTGACGAATCAAGATTCCTGGTGCATCACGAAGATGGCGGAGCGCTGATACGCCGATTACCAACGGAAGCGATGGCACCTGGATGCACTGTTGAGCGGAAACAGGCCACCCCCGGCGGTGTTAGGCTGTGGGCGATTTTTCTTGGGACACTTTAAGCCCCATTATCCGAATAGCACAATCCCTGACAACTGTGAGGTATCTGAACATCGTTGCCGACCAAGTTCACCCATTCATGGCAACTGTGTTCCTTACTAGTGATGGCCATTACCAACAGGATAATGCGCCATGTCACACTGCCAGAATCGTCAAGGAGTGGTTCGAGGAGCATGCTGATGACTTTCTTTCTGTTAATGCCTTGGCCTCCAAATTCACCTGACATGGATGGATGGATTGGAGGTTTAACGACCGCCATGAGCAACTCAATGGGCTATAAGCAGTCGCCCGTCCCTAATTTAGAGTCACTGGTTCCAGAGAAGGGAGAGAGCCAGTTCCGTAAGACAAACACAACATCCATGCCTCACCGGGATTCGAACCCGGACCCCGTCCGGACGAATGATCAGAGGCCATCGCTTAGACCACTGCGCCACCGGGGCGGCCTCACCTGACATGAATCCAGTATAACATTTGCTGTTCGACTTGAAAAAGTGGGTTCGAGCTAAATCACGTGACACCACCCAAAAATGTACGTGAAGTGGAGGACTTGCTGTTGACATTATGTATGTTGGTACCAGATACCCCAGGATACCTATCGCCACCTCATCGAATGATGCCTCGCCGAGTTGCCGCGTTTTTGAGAGCTAAATGGGATCCTACATCTTATCAGGTAGGTGGTCATAATGCAATGGCTCATCGATGTATTTTTTGCAACAAATTTAAAATTTAAAATTTGTTCTCTGCTTGACTTCAATAAACAGCAAAAATAATGAAGCAGTAAAAAAAGTATTATTTATCAATTTTTAAAGTAATGCTACTAAAATGTTCCCGTATCAGAAAAGATACAGAGATGCTTTTAGGTTTTTCACAACTGCAATTTTGTAAACCACGCATGGTAAACCTGAGGGTGATTGAAATTCAGCAGCAACCTTAGGGATTTGAATTTTCCGCTTTAATCTTTAAATTAAGACCGCACCTTGTTTGCCAAGACAATACAATCTATTATTTGGTTCGGTATTTCCTAGACTTTATAAATATCAAATATCACGTGTTTAAAGCAGCAACTACTGCTCTAATCTGGAACATTTCCTCAGTTTGCTTACTTAAAATTCTTAGACATTCAAGATATATTAAATTATGAGGATTATGAGAAATGTGTGGAATAATATTTTGGCTTCCTTGAAAGCTTCTTTAGCAGAAAAACCTTGGAAACAGACTTAGAACATATGACAGCATTGAAAATGAGTGAAGACACTAGTCGAGATTGCGATGACATTTGTTGAACGGAAGGAACAACAGCCGAAAGCTATCTATGTCATCGATCTGAGTCCGACGAAATGACCTGGTCGATGCCATAGATAGATAATGCTATTTGCAGAAAAGTAGCTTTGAGCGACGTTACGTGTTGATAGCAGCAGGTTCAGATATCGACGAGAGCTCAGATATTGCGTTTTCAATAAAAATCAGATTTTCGATAAAACTTTTCGATACTTGAGAATCCTACAGTAATTTTATTTTCACAAAACCAAAAACGTCTGACTATCCGGATCACTATTTTTAAAAATTTAGAAAACCATCATACATATAACAGCTGAAAACCAGAAGAGTGAAAATGTACCAGTTGTCGTTATGGAGTTCTTGAATAAATTACTATATAAGATTTGCGCATCAGGAAGGAAAAGTAATTTAAATTTCAAGTGACTGAAATATATGATACACCATCCTGGTTCCCGAGTGGTCAGAGGCACTAAGTTTCTACCAGTTGTCTGAGCTGGGTGGTATGTCTGCACTTTGGCACTAACTCCTCCACATCCCCGGAATCAGCGTTCCCAAGTTAGGGGCTGGCGACTGCTTTTGGCACTAAGAGTTACTCATGGTGACCGTTAGCTTCCAAACAGAAAAAGGTACCTTGCAAAAAAGCCAGTTAATTTTATATGCTTTAACGAAGTAAATTTCTCCGTCATTTTTGTCCACGCCGGGGCTCGGACCCGGGTCCCCCCATTCCGGAATAAGTCGCTCTACCAATTGAGCTACGCGGACGTTCGTTCTGACTGCTATCTGCCTTTATATCGTGTTCGTCCTGCTGGGAAGGCACGTCACATCTCTCCCCTTCCCCGAAAGAGGGCCGGGGGCATGGCCCACGGGTTAGCCGTTATAATGAATCGTCGCAGGCAGCCATCCGCTGTAGTACGTGCACTTGAGAACTCCCAGTCAATCTGGTGTGTGGAATGCAACGTCACACACATATATTTTTCAGAGCGCTGGAGAAGGGATTCTCTGATTTTTCCTATCTCGCGGTGCGGAAAGAACATCACACTATTGCGAGATCTTGAACGGCCGGGTCATCCGGAAAGTTTGGGCGCCATTATTACGAAGTAGAGGTCTTGTCTTACTTCTACGTTGTCTTAACACATCAACATACTAAGAAATAGTTCCTAAATGAAAGAAACCTTAACGGCCAGACGAAACATGTAAATAACAGAAGTCAACTTACGGAAAGATGCTTTATTCAGGCTGTAGTACACACATCGTAACATAGCATATTGTAGTGAAAGCTCCACACACCGCACATTATCACAACACTCCTATCAATCATCAGTTTACAACCCAACGCTCGTAATAATCGCTCTCTCTAACAACGCTCCCTAGCAATAGATCAGCCGTCGTTTTTATCTCTTGTTCTTATCAAAATCAGACATACGTCACGTACATTCAACCTCAATTGTATTGCCAAACGTATTCGTTTGAGAGAAAAGATATTTCGTTAAGCGTGAAGAATACTAAGAATAAACTCAAGATTTACATAGGGAAAGAAACTAAAAAAGGAAAGTTAATCTAGAATATACATCACAATGCAGTTCTGTGATAAATCTCGCTGTACTTGCATTAATCAAAAATATTACTTGAAAGTCATTATACGTTTCACTGAATTTTAACAGCACAGTAACAAAAATAATTATTATAAATATTCTGGTACTGTAAAAAAATTGCTGTTTAGCAAATTTGGAGGTGTTTGAGGATTTCCTAAAAACCTTTTGCATATTGAGCAAAGCTGGTAATCGTGATGAAATGTTCACCTTTACATTTCGGCTTCTATTAGGGTTATGCAAAAGTCTCCGCCGTTTTAAGGAGAAAGGAGACAGGAACAATCAACAACTAGTACACATTTATTCAACCAAATACTGGCAGTTAGCATCAATGACCTTTTGCCATTTTTCAGACAGCAAATGAATGCCCCTGTGATAGAGAACTCGGGTTTTGAGCTGAAGAACGCAGTGACGAAATTTTCCTCCTGTGGAACTGTGGTGAACCGCTGTTGGGTTAGGGCGTGTTGTATAGATCGAAACAGATGAAAGTCTGAAGGTGCAATGTCCGGGGAGTAAGCTGGGTGCGGTAAAACCTCCCAGTGTAACTGTTCAAGGGTTGATTTTGTGATGGCACCGACATGTGGTCTGGCATTATCGTGTAACAGGATGACCGGGCAGCGTCCTTTACCTATCTATGGGCGGTTTTGCTCGATTGCGGCATTCAGTTTCATCAACTGATCGCTATATCGTTGTGAAGTGATTGTTTCGCCCGGTTTCAACAGTTCGAAGTACAGCACTCCATGCATATCCCACCACACACACACAACATCACCTTTTACCTTGGATATCCTGTTTTGCAGTCGATGTTAATGGCTGGCCTGGGTCGACCCAGGATCGCTTGCGTACGGGGTTGTCGCAACAGACCCATTTGTCATCTCCGGTGACAGCCTTCCATAAGAAACTTTTCCCTTGAAACCTCTTCAGCGACGACATGCAGATGCCCAATCGTTACGCTCCGTTAAAATATGTGGAACCCACTTACCAATCTTCTGGATCTTCCCCAAGGCCTGTAGACGCCGTACGACAATCGATTGAGCCACTTCCAAACGTTTCGCCAGTTGGAGGTCGATTGTGTGGCATCCTCTTCCTACAGCGATTCCAGCTCCTCGTCTGCGAGTTCCTGCGATCTACATGCACGTGGCTTGTCTTCCAAGCTTATACCACCTTTCTTAAAAGTGGCAAACCATTCTCGACATGTCCGCTCACCCATAACCGTTTCGCCATATGCCTGACATATTGAACCGTATGTTTCACTCGCACTTTTCCCTAAATTAAACATGAATAACAAACATCGCCGCAAATGAACTTTATCGACCGCCATGCTTGGCTTCATGTACTAACTAGTTAGACCCCTACAGCGCCCACTAGCGGGGGTGGCAGAAACATTTGCATATCCCTAATATTTTTTGGAGTTCGGAGCTATAAGAAATACTGTGAAAAATGGGAGCCATTGGGTAAGAAACAGGCACATGTGCGATGGCAAATGAAAAATCGAGACAATTTTTTTTTCGAGACGTTAAAACGGCAGTTAGTCAGAACAGAGTTCGACGTCTGTTGTGTTACCAAATCAATCGTGACGAAAACGTAATTCCAAATATTTAAGAAAATATCCTCAACTTTCAACGGTGATGCATCCGATTCCAGCGCGTAGGTATTTTTCATTGCATTGACTGATGATTTTAGTTGGTCTTAGTTTAGCGTTTTTAAACGCACCCGTTTAGGAGGAAGATGAAATTACACACGCTCTTTTGTTTTTTAGTGTCAACACCTAATGTGATCTCCCGTAGCAAAATAATATCTTTAAATGTAATATCTATTGGTAAAGCATATTGTTTAAGCGCTTCACAAGTGTGAGTTTTTTCCAGACTCTACAAGCGTTCTTCAATTTTTAAGCATTCTTTTTTGTTTTGCAGAAAAGAATGCTTTTGCAAAGAACGACTTAAAGGAGGGTTGCAACCTTCTCGCGTGTATCTGTCTACCATCTACTTTTCGTACTTATACTGTAATTTTCTACTGTAAAATCAGTGTCATGTGTTTTCCATAAAAAACTATTAAGTTCAGAGTAATGCAATTTTCTGTTATGAAATGACTTCGTAATACAAAACATCTGATATCAAAGACATGACACGTTATGAAAGTATTATGAGGATGCATCTTTTTTCTTGAAGGGGGGGGGGTTAACGACCGCCGTGATCATCTCAATGGACTATAATCTGTCTCCCGTCCCTAATTTAGTGTCACTAGCTGTAGGGACGGCAGAGAGCCAGTTCCGTAAGACAAACACAACATCCATACCTCACCAAGATTTGAATCCGGATCCATCCGGGACAAATGGTCACAAGCCGGGGCTCACCTTTTTTCCCCTCCTTTTGTTGTTCCGGGGTTTAATGTTTTCTGTGAACATCTAAGGCTATAAAGGATTGCTTGGCACCTCCGGTGGCGCAGTGGTCTAAGCGATGGCTTCTGATCATTCGACCGAGATAGGTCCGGGTTCGAATCCCGGCGAGGCATGGATGTTGTGTTTGTCTTACGGCATTGGCCCTCTCCCTTCCCTACAACTAGTGAACCTAAATTACGGATGAGAGACTGCTTATAGCCCATCGAGATGATCACTGTGGTCGTTAACCCCCTCCCTCCAAGAAAAAGATGCGTCCTCATGAGACCTTCATCTTTGATTGGGAGGTTTAATGACCACCGTGAGCAACTCATCGGGCTATAAGGAGTCGCCGGTCTCTAATTTAGGGCTAATGGTTCCAAGAAATGGACTGACCCAGTGCATTAAGACATATACACTGACGGAAAATAAAATCCCAACACCACCAAAAAATAGTTGTACAGGAATGAAATGGCGGCAATACATTTGTATAGGTAACATATTTAATCGATTAAGGTTTCAAGATCCCAGCTTATTGTAAGCGCGAGAAGAGCCATTTTAAATGTGAAATTCTGGTACATTAATAGCCGGTGTAACCGCCAGAATGTTGAATGCAAGCACGCAAACGCTCATGCATTGTGTCGTGCAGGTGCTGGATGTCAGTTTGTGGGATGGAGTTCCATGCCTGTTGCACTTGGTCGGTCAATACAGGGACGGTTAATGCTGGTTGGGGGTGACGCTGGAGTTGTCGTCCAATGATGTCCCATACGTGCTCGATTGGTGAAAGATTTGGTGATCTAGCAGGCCACGGCAACATGTCGACACTCTGTAGAGCATGTTGGGTTACAACAGCGGTATGCGGGCGAGCGTTATCCTGTTGGAAAACACCCTGGAATGCTGTTCATGAATGGAAGCACAACAGGTTGAATCACCAGACAGACGTACAACTGTGCCGTCAGGGTGCGTGGGATAACCACGAGAGTGCTCCTGCTGTCATAGGAAATTGCTTCCCAGACCATAACTCCAGGTGTAGGTCCAGTGTGTCTCGGGCGCAGACAGGTTGGTTGCAGGCGCTCACCTGAACTCCTTCTAACCAACACACGGCCATTACAGGCACCCAGACAGAACCGGCTTTCATCAGAAAACACAACAGATCTCCACTCCGTCCTCCAATGAGCTCTAGCTTGACACCACTGACGTCGCAAACGGCAGTGGTTGGGAGTAAGTGGAATGCACGCTACAGGGCGTCTGGCTCGGAGCTGTTCTTCAAGTAACCGATTTGTAACAGTTCGTTGTGTTACTGTGGTGGCAACTGCGGCTAAAATTGCTGCCGCAGACGCGGTACGATGCGCCACGGCCATACACCGTACACGGCGGTCTTCCCTCTCAGTAGTGCCACGTGGCCGGCCGGAACCCGGTCTTCTTGAGGCAGTACCTTCCCTTGACCACCGCTGCCAACAATCATGCACAGTGGCTACATTCCTGCTAAGTCGTTCTGCAATATTGCGGAACGAAAATCCACCTTCTCGTAGCCCTATTACACGACCTCGTTCAAACTCCGTGAGCTGTTGATAATGGCTTTTTCTTCTTTTTAAAGGCATTCTTGACTAACATCAACACCCTATGTCGAATCTCAACGATAACTAACGCTCACGAACGTTACAGCGCGTATTTACAGCAAACCTGCTTTGTATGTTCCGAGCGGCGCTACTAGCGCCACACGTATGCGCCCAGCGCGAAATTTGCATAGACGTCATCTTACAGATTTACTCTCACCGCCTACTAACTGTCGTTTATCTAACACAACCCCTTCTTGGTGTGGGATTTTTTTTCCGTCAGTGTATGACATCCATGCCTCATCAGGATTCGAACCCAGTACCATATCGGATGCTTAGACCACTGCGACATCGGGCCGCCAAATGCAATGTTGCTCTGTATTCGCCATTGTTATGACCAATATGAAGGCAATAAATTCTTCATTTGTTATTAAGTATTATTGTTACATAAACAGCACTTTTAAGTAAAAGCCAGTGGATAAACATTGCAAGTTATTAGCTTCCCCCACCGAAAAAATGTGCAATTCAATTTATGCTTAGCCCCACATAAAACATTCTGTGTACGTGCTGCTGACTAACCTTTTGGTCTTGAGGTCACTGAAAGTTCTTCCTGCTGGCACCCCTGTTTAAGAGCGCAGGTTTCAGGAAAAGGGGCAGTACATTACCCATGCCTCTTGTGGGGTTCTGGTTAGGAGGCCCACCTCAGACGACAAGGCACTGACCACTTGGACATCGGCGAGTCAGGGTTAATCTGAACTAGACTTTTTATTTTAGTGTGATGATAGCTTTGCAAGTTTCAGCGGGTTTTGTCCGTGATATAGCCAGCATCTTACACTTTTGTGGATGCATCAGTTTTACTGCTCGTATTAGTTCGTGATCCTGTCTTCGCTAGTCTGAAGGAGAGAGGTTTTCATAAAAAAAATTGAGATATTTCTACGGCGTTTCTTTTTTAAATCTGCATTCGGCCAAAGTACGGAGTAGTAATGAGTAAATATTGTAAAACAAATCTTGCTTCGTGGATTGTTGAGTTGGCAACTGCATCAGTACTTCATCGTTAGCCACAGCTGTTTTGTCCAATAGCTGTTGCTTACGAACAGTCGCCTCTCATTTTATAATATTCCATGGTTTGTAAAAAAATAACAAACACTGTACATCGTATTGTTTAAAAGCATCGCTTTAATTTTTTAATATGCTTTAGTTTTTTGGATATTCCTCAGTATCTTTTCTTCAGCGTCCTACGACCTACTAACCTTTCAGCAGGCAACATTCAGGGGGCTTTTCCGTGGCTAAATACCACATTTAGGGGTAAAACACAATTTCATCGAGAGCCTTATTTTAACACATTGACTGCCACACTAGAAAAACAAGTTTTACCCTTGGGGCCACCGTGTTTTATTACGAAAATGGAATAAAAACTTCGAAAACAAAACGATCCTGTCTAATTTAATTGTAACAATAAGAACATCAACAAGTAATATTTTTGCGAACCAACTGCAGGATTTTGCCCAGAGGGTCACCCATTACGTAACATGTACACTGAAGTTCCAGAAAAACTGGTACAGACGAGCTTATGCAAAATACATACCAAAGTCCCCTATGCGCGTACTCGGTTACGTCCGCCAGTGCGTATATAAAGCGATAGACATCCTTACCAGCTGTCAGAGCTGTTTTCGGCATGGGAATGACAAGTAACAACGATTTAAGCGATTTTCAACGCGGTGTCATAGTTGGCGCTCGTGAGTTGGCCATAGTATTTCGGAGGTAGAAACGAAGTTCGGATTTTCACGGACGACCATTGCAAGGGTGTACCGTGACTACAAGAATTCCGGCAAAACCTCCAACCTACGATACCAGTGTGGCCGTAAAAAGACTTTGGGTGAACGTGACCATCGTCGGCTGTCAAGAATCGTTTCACGCGACACTCTCGCAGGTAGCATCGAAATTCAATGCTGGAGCCTCAAGAAACATCAACGTCCGGACTGTGCAACGTACCCTGCACGACATGGGCTTTGGGAGCCGAAGCCCAACTGGAGTCCCCTTGATGGGTGCACGACACAGAGCTATGCGCCTCGCTTGGGCACGGCAACACCACCACTGGACACCTGATGACTGGAAACAAGTAGCCTGGTCTGATGAGTCGCGTTTTCAACTGTATCGGGCAGATGGAAAGTTTCGTGTGTGGCGCAAACCCCGTGAAGCCATGGATCCCGCCTGGCAACAGGGAACTGTACTGGCTGGTTGGGGGTCCGTAATGGCATGGGGTGTGTTTAGCTGGACTTCACTGGGACCCCTGGTATGTATACAAACGTCTGTGACCGCCCAACGAGGTACACCCGTTCATGTCCTGCATTCATGCTGATGGGTTGTGCCTGTTCCAACAGGACAATACACCTCCACACAAGTGTCGGGACGCTACATTATGGTTAGAGGAGCGTTAATCTGAGTTTGGTGTGTTGCAATTCTCACCCAAGTTCCCAGATCTGAACGTGATAGAACATATTTGGGATGCCATGCAACGCGCTATCGAACACAGGAATCCGAGACCTCGGAATACACCTGAATTGCGGAACGCTCTGCAGGAAGTATGGTGTGCATTGCCTACAGCATATTTCCAGAAGCTAGTGGAGTCCATGCCCCGTCGTATTTCTGCAGTCCTGCGCTCCCGTGGGAGACCTACCAAGTATTAGACTGGTGTGCCAGTTTTTCTGGCACTTCAGTGTATGTTACAGCATGGCAGTTTGCCTACGCACCACGCGGCTCCCAAGGGAAAGAGACGTGTGAGTTATATACGCTTCACGAGGCCCCAAGCGCAGAACTAGCATGAATTAAATACAACTCACGTGATAGTTAATGTGTTAAGATTCGTTAGGCTTCATGGATAAAAGCAGTTTTATAAGGAATTGTTCGTCTTTAATGCGAAATGGAATGTGTCGGTTAGAACAAAACCCCATCGCCAACAGAAAGCTATTAAAGTTCCATCTCAAGTGTAACCATCCTTTTGAGTTACTATTCTTACGTAAATTTTGTTCCTTCTCTGTTTGATATTTTATTTTTGTTTTGAACGGCACATTGCATTTCCAAATGTTCTTATGCGTTTTGGCAACATTGACAGTGGGTCAAAGGTAAATAAAAATTATGTCAAAAACAAAAAAAATATGTTTTGATTTGTGAGTCGAGATACATTGTCAATTGTCAACGTGATAGTACAAAAGTTCGTAATTTTTATGTAAAAATTAACGAAATATGATTGCTATTTTCGTTAAGCGACTACAAGCGTGTAATTCACGAAGTGGATAAAAATAGAGCATTAGATTTCTATGTAAGGTTCTCAATCATACGAACCCTGGCCGTTCTTTGTTGCGTTAGATTTAATTGCCTATTGTTGACTCGCCAACGCCGACCCGTGGCGCAGTGGTCTAAGCGCGGGCTTCCGGTAATTCTTCTGAGATGGGTCGGGGGTTCGAATCTCGGTGAGGCATGAATGTTGTGTTTGTTTTACGGTACTGGCTCTCTCCCTTCCCTGGGGACACTGTCCCTAAATTAGGGATGGGCGACTGCTTATAGCAGATTGGGTTGCTCACGTTGGTGTTTAAATCCCCAATCAAAAAAATAAAGGGGCGAAGGTGACTAGTTCAGAACGTTGAAATCCCCGTAGCTTTACAAGAAATTTTATTTTAGCGAAACAAAAAAACTCACAGCTGGCATTCCAAGATTGAAATTATGTTAAAATACACCAAGAGCGATTCAATCTATTAGTTTTTGATTTTGTCGTTACATGTTAACAATACTTGTGTAGCGTAAGTCGAGAGATCCATCAAATTCAGCAGTCCTCGGAAGAAAGCATGCTCATAAGGAAATAAAACTATCGGAGCAACTACACTGCTGGCCACCCAAAATGCAACACCAAGAAGGAAGCATCCGATTGGCCTGAAATTCGCAGCATACGTCGCCCGCGAGAGGACGTGCAAACGATTAGCATTGCAGGGCATATGCAAATCATGTGCGCCCGGCACGCCACCGAGAAGCACTATAAGAAGGGTGCACAGAAGGCGGGGTGTAAGTAGTGGAAGTGTGTTGTGCTGCCGGACCTGTGCGTGGGAAGATTCCTGATGACTCGTCGCAGAATACGGCAGTCATTCCAGCACGTTTCGGAGTTCGACAGAGGACGAATAGTGGCTTATCGCGACAGCGGTTTATCGTACCAAGACATCGGCGCCCGTGTGGGACGACATCCAGCCACAGTGAGGCGAGTTTGGATTCGGTGGGTGCAGGAGGGACGGACGGACCGACGTGATTAATTTACGCAGCCGCGGCACACCACCGAAGAGAGGACCTGCCTGTTGTGCGGCGGGCATTGACGGCTCGCACCGCCATATCACGAACGTTAGCTCAGGAATCAGGGTGTGTTGCGCAACAACCTGTGTCAGCACATACCGTTCGCGTCGTCTGCAGGAGCGGGGACTCTTCGCACGGCGCCCATTACTCCGATTACCATTGACGTTACACCACCGGCGAGTGCGGCGGTAGTGGGCCGTTGAACGCCGCACCTGGACTACGGAATGGCACGACATTGTCTTCTCCTACGAATCCCGCTTCTGCCTGCAACACCATGATGGTTGGATCCGCATGTGGCGCCACCGCAGCGAGAGACTGTATGACGCCTGCATTATGAATCGCCATACTAGTCCGTTGCCTGGCGTTATGATTTGGGGCGCAATTGGATATGACACCCGCACCCCTCTGGTAGGCATCGCCGGTACACTCAACAGCCACCGCTGCATATCCAACGTATATGTAGCGGTGGCTGTTATAAAAGTCCTCCCTTACCTGCAGGACCTGCCAGCGGCCCATTTCAACAGGACAATACGCGCCCGCACATGGCACGCATCGTGCAACAATTCTTCACGGCCCACCAGGTGTCAATGCTGCCGTGGCCCGCCTGTTCTCCCGATATGTCGCCCATCGAACACGTCTGGTCGCTGATCGGCAACCGAGTGGCCCGGCAAGCACCACTCGCGGCTACGCCTGATGAACTGTGGCAACGTGGGGAAGGTGGAAGCAGCCTGGACGGACATAACCCACGCCCACATCCAAAGCCTCTTTCTTTCGATGCCGCGGCGTGTAACGGCCGTTATTGCCAGCCATGGAGGCCACACGAACTATTGATGTCTGCGTGTTCCGCAAGCCGCACGGGCCTGTAAGCTCAATCGTTTCATCTTTGTATCTGTTGTTATGTGTCCAGTAAATCTGGCTTTGCTATCTCGTGTCCTTCTTGGTGTTCCCTTTTGGGTGGCCAACAGTATAGTTGGCTTAATCAAGAGTTCTGGATAAACCCATAGTGAATGTTTGAGACATGTAGATTAAGAATCTCACGATGTAGTCTTAGAAAGCGCACTTTTTCCTTGGTAAGAAATCGTGTGTGTTAGCTGAAATACAAAGCGGAAATTTATGAGTTTAAAACACTGATATTATAGATATCAACAATCAAAATGAACAGGAAATATAATAAGATTAAGAAAAAAGAACGTTTAGCCACATTTTTTCATTTTTCTTGTCCAACTAGGTTTCGCTGAGCTATTGCTCAGCTTCTTGCTGAGACGTAGTATACCGTAACCTTAGTCGACAAGAAATATTAAATATTTATGACTAAACGGTGTTTTTTCTTAATCTTATAATCATCACAAGGGTTGTAGTTACAATTTTTGGGAATGCTTAAATATTTTTCTGTCTGCATATCCGTCGATAAATGGACACTTTATTTTGAAAGTGTAATAGTCAAAATGCAATGTTTAAATTAATCTCTGAGCAAGATAAATGACAAAGCCATCAGCTGAAAACGGGTGAGAGCCCTCATCTCCCATATGGGTTAATTCTTGGTTCACATGCGTGAAACCCTGGAGTTCACTTCCAGCGCAAAACGGAAATTAAATGGTGTAATCTCAGATTACCTTTACGAGTACACTGGGTTTCTACCTAAGGTTATGACCAATGAAAACAGTCTTCAGTATTTATCTCATTTTGAAGCAAAGTTTGCAGCTTCACCACCCACAAAAAAAAAAAAAAAAAAAAAAAAAAGGCAGTTAACATGGAATTACTGGGTATAATGAGCCGGTCGTTGGATTCGAATGAATGCGTGACTACACAAAATGCTACAACCTCGAACGTTTATCAGCACATGAAAATTAAAAAAAAGGGCTATTATGACTAATAATCTGTTCGTCAGATCGTCAGAGAGAGAGAGAGAGAGTGCAGTCCGGTGCAAAGAGAATTCCTTAAATCGGGCTTTCAGAAACATGAAAGCGGTGTCAATGGAAATATCCGTTTACGCGTCTACCAGAAAACTGAAGTATGGTAGTAGAAAATTCAAGCAAAATGTTTCTCACAAAGAAACCTATCGGATGAGAAAGAAAAACTTCCGTAGAACTATCAGAAAAGGAGACATGATCTCATATTGAAATAAATTTGAGCTCCTAATGGAAAACTTGCTATCATAGAAAGCACGTAAATCTTCCTCATAGTAACTGGCACCCGATGTAGTTTTTGTTAAATCTCTGTTCTAGAAGCAAACTGTGGTATCAAATGCAAATTTTACTTTCCGCCCTTTAGCAACAGAACTGTGCATTACAGGAAAGTTAAAAATGTACGCGAGACTCTTTCTGTAACAGATATTTTCCGACATAAAAACAAATATTTTAATTGGATTTTTAGAAAAGTAATCCAAGGAACAGGATGTGCATTTAGGCCCCAAGAGATAAAGCTGCGCATCATTTAAAATATTACACACAGTCTGCGCAGTGTTCATTACTGTGAATTGTATCTTTCATTCTGAATCAACGTTTTCAACAGAAATTTTAGAATCAGAAACACATTTGCAAGTAGAAGTACTCATTTATGCCCATTGGTATCAGTACTGTGTGCGTTATGAAAAATTAAAAACACATATACAAAATATTCTTCATTGTGGATGATATCTGACGGAAAATGGCCTTTAGAAGAAGAAATATTGAGAAAAACATAATATAGCCTTACATCCTTAGCGCGGAAAGTGCAGATTATTACAATTAAAGCAAAAATACGTGCGCAAAAGGTTACCCTGAGTCAAGGCATCAGATCAACTAAAAAATATTTTTCAATAGGAGTTTTAGAAGCAACAATGCCTTTGCAAATAAAAATACACACTTGGGCACCCTAGCAGTTAAACCGATTAATATACGCAAAGTTTTTCTCATGGTTGAAGTTATGCAACGGAAAAGGGGCTTTCAGAGAGGAGTTTTTCAAGCGCAGACACTAAGGAAAACAACACATACAAACACATCTCCTAACAGGAAAACTGTGCAGTGTTTGAAGTGAGAAATGTGTGCAATCTGTGTCGCAGGGAATGGAATCCAGTGCAAAAACACCTTTTTGTTTCGGATTACAACAAGAGGAGACACAATCGTTAATGGAAATACAAGCCTACGCCACTGAGGAACGGAGCTGTGAATTACAGAAAATTCGAATATACAAGTATCTCTCGTATTACGGAATAAACTGGTTGCGAGAGATCGCTGTCTAAAGCGAAATCGAATAAAGTGAATTGATTTTAACATATGTAAAACAGGGATTCATTTCAAAACAGAAGAAAATATCACGTATAAAATTTGCAAAGAAATGCATTGGTTTATTTCTTCTTCAGTTTGTACATTGATTCAAGAGAAGCTACTAAGTTACTTTCCTTAACCATTTTGTCCTTGCAGAGAAAAATAAAAGTTGTGGATATCCGATGTCTCTCTTTTGCAGAAGAATTTATCCCAAACTGCTTAGAAGTGCTCCACTCCACAATGAATGTCGCTAGACTCTTGGCATGAAAACTTGTGACTCACTTCAGCAGCACCTCATTCCCCCCATCTTACCGAAACAATGAAAGCCTCCCCGGTGGCGCAGTGGTCTAAGCGATGGTTTCTGATCATTCGTCCGAAAGGGGTTCGGGTTCGAATCCCGGTGAGGCATGGATGTTGTGTTTGTCTTACGGCACTAGCTCTCTCCCTTCCCTGGAACCAGTGACCCTAAATTAGGGACGGGCGACTGCTTAAAGGCAATTGAGTTGCTCACGGTGGTCGTTAAACCTCCAATAAAAAAGAAAAACAGTCAACAATTTGTTCAAAGGTCAAAGGCATTTTAGAGTCAATAAACATTATGTGAAATATACAAATCATGATCACCACATGAAATGTTCCGGTAAGCTTCCAGAAAGTATCTGTTTCGTCTCAACATGGGAAAAGCAAAAGATTTATCTGGTTTCGACAATAGCTAGATCGTTATGGCAAGACGCCTTGGGAAGAGCATCTCCGGGACAGTGACTCCGTAGGCTACTCCAGTAGTTAGTACCTATCAAACATGGTCCGAAACAGGTGACACGTAGAGTCGTCTGCAAGGCGTCAGCAGACCACGCCTCATTGATGCCAAAGGTCAGCGCAGAATATCTCGTCTTCTCCGCAGCAACAGAAAAGTTACCGTGGTTGACATTACCTATAATTTCAATTGGGATGAAGGACCCAATGTGTCCCAACTGTGATGATGTGAAAACCGTTAGAAAAAAGAGTTGGAAAAAATGCCAGTGGTGCACAAGAAAATGGGAACTGCTGTATTTTAATAAAGTAAACGTGGGAAAAAATCAGAAATGGGTAATGGAACGCCATTTTGAAGTGAAAAACGAGGAAGGGAGAAGGACAGCCATCTTGGTGACCAGTTTACAAGGTCATAACGAGCCCATGAATTCTCAGAACTTTGAGCATGGAATTCTTCAAAAAGCAAAGCAATAACGAGGGAGGAGCCATCAGGCGGATGTAAACCGTGAATACGTAGGACGCGGAGAGTGAAGTATGCCCAGCCGTGGGTCGAATGCATTGTCGTGATTGGCTGAGCGCTCGCCTGGGGCTAAAAAAAGTTTGGGAGAACTCAGGAAGTCAGTTTCTTTGGCGGGCTCTTCTGGTATATTTTTCACTGAAGTAGGACGTCAGGTCATCGCGTGGGATGATTTTGCCGTAAGAAAAGCGCTCGGCTGCGCTCGTGTTAGCTAGGGGTTGATTTCGACTAACTGCGGTTAGTAACTATTTATATTTTGTTTCAAGGGCTGTGGTCTAGATCCATGATACCTGAGATCGGACAATCTACAATAAATGTCAGAAGTGTTGCATAATTGTCTACGTGAGTTAAACAGCTATTAAAGCGGACATGTGTGCTACAGTGTTTCCCTATCTGCTGAAAATGGCGTAACTTTTGAACGCAAACAAGAACTCCATCTCGGAAGTCGTGCAGGCACTGGGAATTTCACGAGCCACTGTGTCACGGGTGCACCCTGAGTACATCAAATCCGGTAAAACAAACCCTGTAAGGGCCAACTGCCGTGGACAACAGCGTGTGGATGAGCGGAGTCATCGTCGGCTAGCTCGCATTGTAACAGCTGGATAGACGGGCCGCAGTGCAAGAAATCACTCGGTAATTTAACGCTGGTGAACAAAAACGGTGTAAGCATCCACACCATCCAGAACCATCTCCTCTCTATGGGGTACAGAAGCCATCGTCCCACGAGGGTACCGCTGCTGACCACACATCACAGGGCGCAAAGATTAGCATGGGCGCGGGAACATCGCCACTGGACCCTAGACATGTGGAAAAATGTTGCCTGGACTGATGAGTCGAGATTCACGTTAGTACATGCGGATGACAGGATACGAGTACGGCGAAAACCACATGAAGCGATGGATCCTTCTTGCCAGCAGGGTACTCTTCAAGCTGGTGGGGGTGATATTCTCGTCTGGGGACTGTTTACGTGGACTGAAATGGGACCCCTGGTACGTGTGACATCGTCCCTAACAGGTCAACGCTACCGGGATATTATGGACGACCATTTGCTCCCGTTCGTGCGTCTTCAACATCCCACTGGGGACCTCATCCTGCAACAAGACAATGCAGCTCCCAAATTGTATCCGAATGTTTGGATGAACACTCCACCGACGTGACCTCGTTTCCTTGGCCAGCTAGGTCACCTGACCTCAATCCCATTGAGCACATCTGGGATGCCATCGAGAGAGATGTTCGAGCCTCTGACCCCCCACCATCAAATCTTCGTGAACTGTGGGAGCTTGTTCAGGGGTCGTGGATCCGTATGGCTTCCCAACGCTTCCGGTGTCTTGTCGAGTCCATGCCGAGACGAATCGCCGCCGTCATCAGGGCGCAAGGTGGTGCTACAGGTTACTAGACAGGTATCTCTAATTCATTTGCTTTTCAGTGTACACCGATGAGCCAATACATTATGATCACCTACCTAATAAGCTGTAGCACCACCTTTAGCCAGCAAAACGGCGGCCACTCGGCGAGGCATCGATAGGTAGCCTGACGTATCTGGTACCTTATTGTTAACAGCAGGTCCTCCAGTTCCCGTACATTTCGGGGTGGTTGTGATTTAGCGCAAACCCAATTTTCCAAGTCGAACCACAGATTTTCGATTGTGTTCATGTCCGGTGAATTTTTAGGTCAGAGCATTAACCAGAAAGTCACCAGCATGTTCCTCGAACCATTCCTTGACGATCCTGGCATTGTGGTGTAGCGCATTATCCTGTTGGTAATGGCCATCACTAGCAGGGAACAAAATTGCCATAAATGGGTGAGCTTTGTCCACAACGATGTTCAGATACCTGAGAGTTGTCAGGGATTGTGCTATTGGGATAATGGGGCCTAAAGTGTCCCAAGAAAACATCGCACACAGCGTAACACCGCCGCCGGCGGCCTATTTCCGCCCAACAGTGCATCCAGGTGCCATAGCTTCCGTTGGTAATCGGTGTCTCTGCGCTCGGCCGTCTACGTGATGCACTAGGAATCATGATTCGTCAGGCCAGGCCACTTTCCTCCAATTATCCATGGTCCAATCTCGATGATCTCGGGCCCATTTCATCTGTTGTTGGCGATGACGTCCAATGAATTTGGGGATCCGGCTGCGTTTTCCGCTAAGCAGTCCCATGCACAGAATGGCTGCGATGAACTGTGTGCTGTGACACTTTGCCCTGATCACCGCTGCTGTAGGTGCGGGGGATTTGTCCCACGCAGGCGCTGTGAATAACTCGCGACAGTCTCCTCTCCCCTCTGACATCAATGAGCTTCGGTCGAGACACGGCTGGACGACGGTTCGTCGGTTGGTCATCTGTGCACCACTTTTGGTACGTACTCACTAAAGCGGCACGTGAACAACTCGCAAGCCGTGCCGGCAGCTTTTCCCAATCTGACTCCGAACACACTACTAACAGAAAGCCTATCCTCGGGTCGCATATATACTGCTCTTTGAACTTCACCTCCGCCGCCGTTCTGTCTCCAGGCGCGCTCATTGCTCTTTTGCTCAACATGTTATTACCGCAAGTGCATTGTAAAAAAACTCCTTTTTTTTAAGGCTTTCTGTTGACCTGTTTGAGTCAAAGTTTTTCAATTCTTATGCGGGAAGTTTTGCTAGTATCTCTTCAAAGAAATTCTGTAGGACATGACCCTCTCAAGAAGTTTACAATGCGTGCTCATCAGCGCGATTAGCCCATAATTCTTAGACAATCATTTTGTTTTCCTGGTTTAAAATATAAATTTTTGTTGTTTTATATAAAGGGTGCCTAGGAAAGTCCCTTTATCCTGGAATAAATTGCGAACGGAGAGAGGTACAGTTATACAAGTGAGATAACGGTATAGTAAAGCGACTACGCCCGATCGAATGCAACCAGTAGCAGCGCCCCTAGTGGCGAAATGCGGAAGTTAGACATTGCAAATCAAAAACAAAACGAAAAGAGATAGAGCAAACTTTCCAGTTACAAAGTTGTACAGCATAAATTAATTAGTATAAAACGACATTTGTTTCACACGTATAAGATAAATTGTCGCCTGAATACCCTAAAATGTCTGAAATCGATGAGCGACCTATTGTGTGAACGTTTGAAGGGAACAGGCATAGGTATGAGCAAATACACACAATTTATTGCATAAATGCGTACTTATGTCAATACAGTTCGATGACGTCAGACAAAATAAAAACAAAAAAGGCAAACTGGCGCACATTGATAAAACGTTAATGTCGAGTATGTTCGAAGAGTTCAACATTGCCCACGATACACATTTGTATTCGTGAAAGAACTCTGCATGCACGTTCCTCAGCATGGAAGGTGTCACACTATTGAAAGCATCTGTAACACGACGTCGTAGATCCAGCAGACTTGTAGGCGCTGTTGCATACACCTGATTTTTTACGTAACCCCAGAAATCCAAGCTCGCCATTCTCACACAGCGTACGTAGACCTAAACGTCTGATCAGGGTACATCCTGCTACTAGTTTTTATATCGTAGGTAGGGTACAACGTCACAATCTGCATTTGCATACGGCTGCAGCGAAATGTGAATATGCAGATTCAAATCATCGCACATCGATTTCGGACATTTTAGGGTATTAATTGATGATGATAATTAATTGATGCTCTACAACTTTGTAGTTGGAAATTTGCTCTATCTCTTTTCGTTTTCGATTTGCAATGGCTAACTTCCGCATTTCGCCACTGGAGGCGCTGCTATTGGTTGCATTCGATCGGGCGTAGTCGTTTTACTATACCGTTATCTCACTTGCATAACTGTACCTCTTTCCGTTCGCAAGTGATTCCAGGTTAAAGGGACTTTCCTAGGCACCCTGTATATTATTGTGGGAGCTTTCGAGCTTGTAGATATCAGAAAAATAGGGAAGGCCTTGTATTTCTTCCCCTGTGTATCAGTAATTTTAAATGAACTCTGTCAAATCTTGGGGCTTTTCTCTCTTTAATGTTTTTTTCGTTATATCGATTTCTTTTAGTGCAAATGGTTGAGTTGAGAAGAAGTGTCCCATGTTTTTTCTCACGCTGGGCTTCTGTGTGTATCACCAAAAGCATATTGTTGACAATTGAAATTGTTCTTACCGCACTTTTTCCTTACGAATAATCTGTGAGCCCACGCCGAGTTTTTGATAATAGCGGACTTTTTTCGCATGTGCAACCAAAAGATACCCGCAACTTTAAACACTAGGGAAAAATAGCATCCCCTTTATCACTGAAACCTGTAGTTCTTCCGTTGTCCTTGTTAATATTATTAACGTCCTTACATCATTAATTACCTGTCCTATATTTCGTTGATGTCCCTTTAAAAGGTTTTCAAAACATTCACTCTGTTTGTTTTTTTTACTTAAAATAGTATAACTACATTAGTAATCCGAATTTATTGGCGTAGAATAGTCAAAGTTTCCAAGTTTTCGCACATCAACCAGATGGCTTATTCAAGGAAGGTAGACAGCAATTTGCGAACTGAATAATAAGGTGCGTCGCATAAATATAGAGACAGTCGACTTTGCGCCGTGAACGCAATGCGAATATAGGTAGGAAGCTGAAGTCGTACCTAATTAGACATAACCCTACAACAAACGTTTCGATCCGTCGAGATGACCGGATTGTGTGAAAAGAACACCACAAAGTGAAATAGTGTAATTTTAGGTGTCTCATAAATATAAAGACAACTATGTAAAGTAGCCACATGCAAATGAGATGTACAAATTAGCATGTTGTACGCACGCGCATGGGCCGTAATTCGGTCCAGCCTACAAAAGACAGCGGACCTGCCGTCAGACATTCATTTGCCGAAATGCCACGCAACAGTCAACTTTCTGGTGAGGAGGTGCAGAAGATTTGGAGACTGAGAGCAAATGAATTGCCTGTAGCGAAAATTTGTAAAGCCATAAGGAGGAGTAGGTCAGTCATTTATAAGACTTTATCGAAACGCGGTGCATTAACTGCCAGAAAACGGCCTGGAAGGCCTCGAATAACAACCAAACGAGATGATCGTGCCATCATGCGTTTAGTTTCATCCCGAAGGTTATCACTACGTCAAGTTTCTCGGACTGTTGGTGTCACCGTCTCAAAGGACACAGCTCATCGACGAATCAAGGAAAGTCGCAACATTGTGCTCCGTAAAATGCGCCGTCTGCCACACCTCACGCGGCGCCACAAGGAAGCTAGATTGTTATGGGCAAGCAGCCACATGCACTGGACGGACGAGTGGATCACAACTATTTTCTCCGATGAGAAAAAGTTCAACCTGGACGGCCCTGATGGTTGGAACTGCTATTGGTACGATTTACGACGTGAGCCGCGCACCTTCTTCAGCAGACAGAAAGGAGGGGGATCTGTGATGGTCTGGGGAGCTTTTGCGTTCTATAGGAGAACGGATATCGCTTTTCTGCTAGGCAGGCAAAACTTCGAAACGTATCAGAACATACTCAGCAGCCACCTTCTACCGTTTGCCGAAACTCTGGCGGGTATTGATTATCTGTTTTAGCAAGACAATGCCTCTATCCATCGGTCTGCATCAACGAAAAGCTGGTTTAACACTCATCATGTGACCGTAATGGATTGGCCAGCACTGAGTCCAGATATGAACCCTATTGAGAACCTCTGGGGTATCCTAGTTCGTGATGTGTATGCGAATGGACGGCAGTTCTCAAGTGTGGTGGCATTGAAAGAGCAGATTGAACGAAGGTGGCACGCACTCCGTCCAGAACACTTATATCACTTGGTGGACAGCATGCCCAATCGGGTTTTCAGTGTTATTCGGAACAACGGCTCCACTATTCGTACCGGAGGTGCTCATAACTAGTAAGTCTTTATTTATATTTTTAAGACAGCGTATTTCTATTTTTTTCTGGTACTTGGCGTTGGAATTGTTATGTTTCCGTCAAACTATTGTGCAGTTGCGTGTCCTATGCTATTTTTGCTATAAATATGAGGTGTACATTTCAGCTCGTTGTTGTTTCTTTTTTATTCGATAATTTGTTCTGTCTCTATATTTATGCGACGCACTATAGAACGCTTGAACAGTTTTAACATTGTGACTTGATTTGACAATAAACGAACAGATGCGAATGTAATTATTTATTCAAATACACGAGGCATCATGTTGGTTTAGCACGCGGAATCCTGGAAGGAAAACAAAAGTCATCCACTATTTGAAGAACTGGTTCCAAATTCATGGCAACTCTAGCGAGTCGCTGTTATTTCAGGACTCACTGTTGGTAATGATCTCCAAAGTTTCGCGAATGGCAGTACATTTAGGGGTGGAGTAGGAAGGTATTTTCTTTATGTCATCCCACGAAAGAGCAGCGGACTTGAACTTGACTTCTATGGATAGGGTTGTGGTTACTTTACCGTTCTTTGCGTCCTTTTTATGTTCGTTGACCCTAATTCTAAATACACGGTTGGTTATTCCAATGTAGTTTCGCTTGGAGCTGTGCGGATATTGTAGAGGGATAGTATAAAGACATGCTTCGTTGGAAAGTGTTGGTTTGTCAGCATTTGCCTTTAGAATGGCATGTAAAGATGTCGGAGACCTCATGCGGACACCGAGGTTCATCTTCTTGAGTGCGTTCTTGAGTTGATCAGAAACATTGGGAATTTGCTCACGTAGAGTAGCTGCTGGACAAATTCCCTACTTTAATTCACTCTTTTTATTTCACCACACTTTCTCTCCTCCGATTTAGGACGCTCTCTTTTTTTGGCAAGGGGTTGTTATTCTTGGATTATAGACTACCATCCCTATTTATGATTTTAACGAAACACTACGAAGTAGACAGATCTAATGAACTGGCATCTCAGTGTAGTATCGACAATTGTAACAATGGACCTACAACGAAATCACGTAGCAGCAGCTGTATATAAGACAGTTGGAGAAGAAAGCAAATCCATGCGGCTTCCTAGGAGTACAGAGTATTTGTCGCTGCTCTCTTAATATTCTTAACAAATGAAGGGGTAGATGTCTTTTATCACCACGGGAACTGTTCTTTTCTAGCATATCAGGTCGGCAAAGTTCTCTGAGATAAAGAGTAGTGCACAAAGTTGTAGAAATGTTTTTCAAGCCGCGCTTCTCTTAGAGGCGGTCCTCTGTTAGAAGAAAGTTGTGAAACCTTAGTTGTTAAAGTCCCCCACCGAGGTTTTTCTATGAATTAAATCTTACACAAAATTGACGTCACGTTTACGTTATTCAGAGTTTTTCACAATTGATGATGGCATAACGAAATGATTTGAAATTGGAGTATCATTGCTGAGTAAAATTTAAAGCATCTTCGGAGGATGAGTCATCTCAGGAAGTTCTTTCTGTTTCGGGGTAATGATCACCATGAGCAACGCTGACGGCTATACTCGTTCGGGGAGGGGGAGGGAGACAAACACCCCACGTATGTTTCAGCTGTAAGACAGACATACCAATCTTGTCTCATCCGAGACTCGAGCCGAAGTTCAATGAAAGCGACTAGTCAGAAACCTAGTGTTTTTACCACTCGGTTACAGGGACGGCCTCAGGCAGTTGAATCTTGTTATCGTTGCCAAAGATCTTGAGCTTCTTTTTTTCGTTTAATTACACGGGAATGGTTGCAGTTAATGTCAAATCTAATAGAACGCAAACATTTTCTTTTCCTTCTACTGCTGACTCTTTGAAACGGCGATTTTATCTCTGTTTGCTCCCTGTGTTGTTCCTTGGTATGGAGATTCAGTTGTTTTGAATCTAACCATTACTGCTATGTACTTCTTGTCTTTGCTTTTCTTTTTCATTAAGTATTTTAATAAGAAAGCTAATTGCGCAGGAGATTCAAACATAGTTGGGTACAGCTCACAGCACACACTGATCTGTTTCGCTTTGTTGCTCTCGAATTTCTCTGCTTCCAGGTACTCTATGTTTGAAACCTTGTTCTGCTGTTCATAGCTATGAATTTTTAATTTGCTGCTCAATTTTTTCTGTATGACAAGTCTCTTGTGTGGTGTTCCAGCTGAACTTAACACACCATTTCCAATTTGCTTCTTGGCAAATTCATTTCGAGTCTTATCTCTTTCGAGAACTGTTTAGCTGAAGTAAAAGAAGTAATAAAAGAAGTGCCTGTCAGCTATCTTTGTGAAGAACTCCTGCAAGGGATATTTCATCCTGAAGAATCAAAACCAACGGAAATAGTTACCGACGAGCAATGTCCTTTGCGTTACTAACTCAGACCTATTGAATTTCTCCGTGTTTTTTCCTTGAAGTAATGTGGCGTGTAATAAATGAATGCGAACATGAATATATTTAAATATTGTGGAACTTTCTTTTTCCCATTGTCTCGTTTGAGTCGGCAACCGTGGCTGTATTATATTTCATTCGCTCACGTACGTCGCTTGACAGGGTAAGCTGTTTTTAGTGCTGGTGAGTTATAACGACCACGAAATGTTTCATGTTCTCAAGTGATTCATGATAAGGCGCTCTGAGTGTGATTCAAGCATTTCAAACAGAAAACCCCAGAAATTATTTTGACAAACTATAAAGGATACGGCCTCGAACAAAACTCAGCTTAAAAGCCCCAAAGCCATGATACACGTACTTCTACCCTCCTCATATACACAGTCTTATCAGAATAATATGACCACCCCCGGAATTACAGTATACCCGTCCAGGCGCGTCACAGAGTGCACGTGACAAGGTCGACCACACGGAGATATAAGCGACCGGCCAGGACAAATGAGCCATAGTGCGTAACGTGAGCACAATGGGAAGAGGTAGTGATTAGACGGACGTTCAGAAAGGAATGATCATCGGCTACCGCGCCAAGGGTGGAAGGATTTCATAAACAGCAGATTTCGTGGGCTGTTTGCGAGGTACTGTATTAAGGGTGTACCAGGAATAGACCGCTCGTACTACCCCGAGTACCTCCCGACGATATAACTGTGGAGCCCCAAAGGCCATCGACTCCAGAGGAGAACGTCACCTCCGTCGACTGGTAAAGGGCAATCGACGCGCAACTGTGCAGCAATTGAACACTCAGATAAACGCAGGGGAACCCAGGTACGTGTCCCCGATAACAGCAGAGCGAATCTTTTTACGCACGGGTCTCCGGAATCGACGCTGCATTAATGAGCTCATGTTAACGCAGGTCCATCGGCAACGACGCCTGCGGTCTTGCAGGGGACTACCGTCACTGGACAGTGGAAGGTGGGAAAAGGTTGCCTTCTCCAAGGAATCGAGTTTTCTACTGCACAGAAGTGACGGGTGGTGGCGGATACGGCGTCAGACACACGAGAACCAACACACAAACAGGCTTGTGTGTCAAGTACAGACCGGCGGGGGGGACAGTGTGCTTGTTTGGGGAATATGTTCTCTTTGTATGACCTGGGACAGCTGATACCACTGGATGGGTACCTGAACGCCAATGGCCACTTGTCTATCATCGCTGACCACATGCATCCCTTCATGTTGGACGTATACCCTAGTGGTGATGGTGTGTACTAACAGTACAATGCGCGCTGCCATGTCGCTAAGGTGGTGCGTGACTGGTTCCAGGAACACGACAGCGAGGTCTCCGTTCTTCCTTGGCCGGCGAAGTCGCCCGATCTCAATCCCATAGAGAACTTGTGGGACTATTTAGATCGACAGGTTCTATCTGCTGACCCACAACCACATCATCTCCGGGACCTCCGTGCTCTTCTGCAGTCCGAATGGGCACATGTGCCTCGAGCAACCTCCCAGGGCCTCATTGCGTCCATGCCACGCCGTTCCACCGCTGTCATCCGGGCCAAGGGTGGTCATTCTCATTATTAGATAGGTGATAATATTATTCTGATACGAGCGTGCATGTCATTGATTCAGATTTACATTCTGATTCCGTATTAATATTTACATATACGTGTGCATGTGTGGTGTGTATACGGATGTCTGAAAAACAAAAACTGCACCTACCAAAGTGTACTTGTAAAATCACAATGAGATATCGGTGGGTACCTCGCAGAAATTGCTTTCTGTATTAGTAGACGTTCTTCCGCAATGGGTCGTGCATTACACTAGCCGATAAAACTTAAGCAAGGAACTCGCAAGTGCAAATAACAAACGAAGCGGTGAAGAATAAGAGATAATTTTAATTCTCCTGCTGTGTTAAAACATCAAAATGTCAAAAAGCTGTCTGATGGCTATTAAAGAAAGTAATATAAAATATCAAAACACTCTGTAAAAGCAGGCCATTTTTATTTCTGTTTTTTTTATTGGAGGTTTAACGACCACCGTGAGCAACTCAATTGCCTATAAGCAGTCGCCCGTCCCTTATTTAGGATCATTGGTTCCAGGGAAAGGAGAGAGCTAGTGCCGTAAGACAAACACAACATCCATGCCTCACCGGAGTTCGAACCCGGACCCCTTTCGGAAGAATGATCAGAGGCTATTGCTTAGACCACTGCGCCACTGGTGTGGCATTTTTGGGTTTAACGACCACCATGAGGAATTCTCAGGCCTATAAGCGGTCTCCCGTCTGTAATTTACAGCTACTGACTCCAGATAAGGAAAAGGACCATCAGACAAGCGTAGCACCCATATCGCACCGTGGACTCGAACCAGGGCCATCTCATACGAACAGTTAGAAGCCAGCACTTCAGACCACTCAGCCACCGAGGCGGGAAGAGGGCTTTTCTCTTTGGTGGCTATCAGTACAACGTGAAATGTTTCGGCGTAAATTGGAATAGTTGTTTTCCTCATCGTTTTGCAAAGAAATCTAAAATGTTAAGAACGCTGGACAGTTGTTTGGAGGTTAGAGGTTTGACAATCTATTACAGAGGAGTTGAGATCTTTGGTGTCAACCATCACGTGACTTCAGAGCTCCTGAATCAATTTCGAACAAGTGAAACAGATGTCCAGGGAACTGTTCCGAGTAGTTTCAGCGTGGCAACCCCTCAGGATGAAAGCTACATCGCATTATTGGCCAGGACAGAATCGGGGTACCACAGAACCCATCCTGCGTTCGGATCCCATAACAGCCACAGGAAGCTAGGTGCCCATCTTTGCAGATTATGTAACTGTGGACTCCATTCTCGATGAATTGCTGTATGTTTGCTGTCAAGTGCAAACAGAAGGCTCCCCATCTGGAGACCGTGACACGATCACGTCGACTAAACCTCTGAAAAGTGACACAACATTTTACTAACGGATGAATCACCTTTCTCTCTGGAATCGGAGAGCTCAAGTGCATTAGTCTGCCGAGAGGCTGAAACTCCCTATAAATTTCGCAAAAAGACTCTACTTTTTGTGATGGTCGTGGGACCATGTGGGCTCGAGTTTCATTGGACGGACACACCGACCAAGTTTGTTTTAACTCATTAAACACCATGTTTGAATCTAACTTCTCATTTAAATACTTTAACCTAACGGTCAAAGAATTTGAAACACTAGAACTTTGCAAATGAACTTAGAAGTTGTTGAAGGCAACCTTCTTTATCTCACTGGCTGCAGTAGGTAAACACTTGTCACACACTATGACAGCGGCATTTCAGAAGCAAAACGCTGACTTACATAACACAAAATGTAGCACTTTGATGAACACTTCAAGGAATTAGAGCAGCTTAACACAATATGACGAACTATGAAATGATAGTAAACAAATTCCACTTGTAACTGTCCAATAGCAAGTGACTCTGACGTTGATAACGATCTTACTATCGTGCATCATACAGAATGATTCGTGACAGTCAAACAGAAGTTACTGGCAGATGGATGTCAAATTAATCATGCAATCACACATGCCTCAGAGAGCTTGAGAATTACATCGTCGTTTCCCTTTCCAGGATGATGTAATTTTAAGGCTTTCTGAGGCATGTCTAGTTAAAATGATTCGTGTTTTTATGTCTTTTTTCACCTTGAGCCCCTGCCAGCGGTGCTACATTTTGGGAGTGCAGATGTGACGTTAAGCAAGAAAAGTGTAATGGAAAGATTAACAAATTTTACATAAGAGATAAAAACAGAAAGACAGAAAGCTGAAATAAATTATATACGTCACAGCATTCTTGTGACTACCGTAAAGTACCAGAATTGGAATCCTGATTCCTATGTGATACTATATGAAGATGAAGTAGGTATATATATTTTGTCCAAATGAAAGATAATGAAATCCCCTCAAAACTAATGTCATCGAAACATATTTAAAATACAAGGTATACAACGAATGGAACTGCCTGTGTTTGCTTCACACCTCAACCTCTATGAATATCTTTGAGATGCCCAAAGAAAGAGTATTTCTGCCCTCCAGCCCCTTCAAAAGCCTGCGAGACCTCAACATTGTCATACAGCAGTGGTAATTGTTAACTACTGTTACACGGCACTAGCAGTGTTCCTGCCGAGTCTGCCGGTAACGGTGCTTGAGACCTGAAGTACAATTTAGTTGGCCACGGCACCAGGTAAGAATCTCAGGTGCACTGCTGCACTCAAAGATTCACACCAGAACATAAAAAATGAAAAGTTGAAGAATGACCCGAAGCATAAGGCTTGGGTGAATCCACCTTGTGAACAAAATAACAACAACAAATAAAAAATAAAATAATCTAAAAAAAAAATGATACTTTGGGATCAGAGTTGTGATGAGGTTCACCCGCAATCACCAATTCGTGACTGAGTGTAGTGGTCCGGATCTTACTCCGGTACATTCAATCCCCAACCAGCCAGTACAGCACTCACTTTCGCAAATAACACATGATTCTCAAATACACAACACAACATTTAATAACGTTCTGCGAGATTTAAACAGATCCGGCGCTCTCTAGGCGCATAGACAATTGCCCCTCATATGTGGGCAGCATACGGTGTCACACTTTACTGTCGGATAACGCAGCCGACTGAGTCTCCACCGGACTATCTGAACAAGAGATACTACTCGTTTACACACTAAATAGAGCTGCAGGTGATATTCATATACAATTGCTTAGAGAATGAAAAAAAAATTATATGCAAACGATCACATTAAAAATACTCGCGACACAAAATACACAAGCACGTTAATTTGCGGTATAAGATTATAGGTGCGAAATACTGCCAAAAGTTAATTAACTAAATCTAATAAGCATGCACATGCAGAACCCTGCCCCGCTGACGTTGGTCCTGAACCAAAGTTAAAAGAAACTGTCCCGCCCAGCGGAATTTGTAGCCACACCTTCTCCCTTATTCATGTAAAAAAAAAGTAATCAGGAAATGGGCCCTGTAAGAAATTGAAATCTGTATGTGCAGGTATTTCCTCTGAGGTTCAGTCACTCAGCATTACTGCATCTATGTCCATGCAGCTTTGGGTGTCGGGATGGCACAAGTTCGCAGATGTGCGAAGAAAGAAAAAGGAAATATTCATCTACTTACAGTTTCGTGACTTTGCTGTGCAAATCCGTTGTGCATCACATAATATCACTCGACAAAAAAAAAACACGCACACAGACACTTGCACCATGTGGCAGCACCGATGATTCAACACTTCACTTTGACGCTTGATGTAAATGAAGCACACAATTAAAAATGGTAATATCACGCCGCACTTTGTTGCAATGATTAGAGTGCACACTGATCTATTCTCGTGACGATTTGAAGGTGGCCGTTAAGCAAAATAGGCCCTCTCACATCTGATGTTGCGGTTTCCAAGATTAATTTTCTCGGCCGAGCGAAATCAGACGTGCTTTTACCTTAAGCGTATATCGGCAACTCAACATTTCACCTGTATATTTGTTAGGTATCGAAGCCACCGCTCTTACGCTCATATTTTTCTTTCGACATGTTTTTATCCCGTCGCACTTACACGTAGTGGCTTCGCTGCTTACGCGACCACACACACGCACACATGGGGCCTCGCTTCGCCCCGTAAGACAAGCGCATCTCTTCACTTCCTCCACAGTAGGGGATGAATGGGGGTGACGATTCCACACTGCAGTGGTTGGCATCCGAACCCGACTTTTGCTTGGCTTCGCTTCTCATTGGAATGACCACTGTCCACTCGCAGACTTCTTAATTCCCCTGTAACTTGGCTTTCATTAGGCCAAACGGTCGCTGAGTTCCATTACGCTCCAGCCTAGAAATTTCTGCTTTATCCTGCGGATTTAGGCATTCTGCTGTCTTTATGGCAAACTGGCATCTCCAGCTGCCTCGAGTTGTCTCCATTTCTTACCAAATGCGGGGAGGTTTGCTGCTTCATTTTTCCCAATTCATTTTTTGCAGATCCAAGGCATCCAGCCTTTCACATCGGAGAGCGCACAGACAACTAAACTTTCTTCCTTATTTTCATGCCAAGTGCGAACTCTTATTTTTCTGCACGGACCACACAGAGAGCAATTGTTCTCGAAAATGCCCCAAACAATCGACGAATTTACGATTATTCGCTAAACCTTTCGTCCCCTATCTTCATTCATTCCTACTCAAGTGGCTCATTCGATACGTATTCCTCTTTCCCTTTCCGTGTTGCATAGGCTGCCCGTCAGCTGCGCCCTGATATTTATGACCTAACAGAGCTATTCTGAGACCACCCAGCCAGAGAGAATTCTTCGCCTCTTTTCTTTCCAAACCCCCAGATAAAACTTTATCTGCTGTTTACACTTTTAAACTCCAATCAAGCCTCGAACAATTAATACTTAATTAATTTCACACATCAACCACGCCCATTAATTACTAAATTAATGGCGGGGGTGGGTCGTAACATCGGCCCCTCCTCAAGAAATCTAGAAGTCCTCTTCTGGGCCTATCGCTTTGCTCTTATCAATTTCCAGAGCAACCATTGAGTGCTACCTTTTCCCACAGGTAGAAATAATTCAAAATGGCAAAAATATTGCGTTTCTTGCCTTCAAGAGCATTGGAGCGACTTCCCAATTATCCCGCAATTTTGTTAATTAATTTAGAGAACATCCGAAAGAAAAAACAACGTAAATGAGAAATAAATAAAAAAAACTGAACTGTAAAAGAACATGTGAGCCTGCCGAACTGTGATTCCTAGCTACCTCATACCATACGCGACATGGCGGACAAATTTTAGAGTTTTCTTCAGGTTTTAGGATGGGGGGGGGGTGTCCACTGTAACATTCCATCCCCCCATGAAAGAAAAAAAAAAAAGGGATGACTGGATGAAGTTTATTCATCCAATCATTCCATTTTTTTTTTTTTTTTAACTGTAAACACTCAACCCTTTCCCACCGTCGCAAGGCACCTAATTCCGGACTTAAGTGCCCTGAGAGCGGAGGGAAAGTTTAAGGATTTCATCACACGTTCATTGCTACCCGTCGAGATAGGCGGAAAGAAAATTTAAATATGAGGCATAGCTTCGAGAATCCACGAGTTCCACAGATCTCTCACGTTCGATGCTCCTACGCCCGCTTTTATCTGCGCTCGATGCCAAATTCTTGCGTTCCACTGTCTTCGAGTTCCTTCTCAACATCGTAGATAATCGTGGTGTCACAGTCTTCCTGGGGATCCACTATAATGTCGACTGCTCCCCGTCTGTCAGTGTGTGGCATGGTGTTATTAGCCCTTAACACCCGCCCGTAATCATCCCTTGGTCTCAGCGACGCCCGCGAAATGATTGGAGGACTTTTGACCTGGCTTCCCTGCACTCGTAAGGGATCTACAATCATGCGGGTTCGCGCTGCAAAGGGTTCTGTTTCTGAGGGAGGCGGAATTGCTGCGGAGGGCGTTGGGTCGCCCGACTGTAGCATCCACATTGGGCTCTCCCATTCATCATCTTCATACAATTCTGCATCTTCGGACTCCCATGTGGTTCGTGCGAGGTACTGTGACTCAGGTTCATCTCCCGCATCCCGAACTGTTTCCTGGAAATGCCACGTGTCGAATACCCTTCTCTGTGGGGCTTTAAAGATCCTATCAACATGGGTTAGGCGAGGACGCCTCATATCGTTCACCGGCACAATTTTGAAGTTAACTGGTGAAGTCTTTTCCACCACTCTAAAGGGTCCTATGGACGGTTTCATCAGCTTGCGCGATCTTGCCTTGGACGCCGAAGGGTCGTGTTGATAAACAAGATCACCCACCTTGATTTGCTTATCTACTGCCGTCCGTTCCCGATAGTCCCTTGAGTTCTGGGCTGCCTCTTCAAGGTTATCGCGAACAATTCTGAATGCTTCCTGCATTCGCATAACCAAGCTCTCTGCATCATTCGGGTGCTCAGAGTAGCTCCAAGGGATTTCCTCGCTCAGCAAATGCCCAGGCATATTAAAGTCCCTTCCAAACATGAGGAAATTGGGAGTTTCCCGAGTAGCGCTGTGAGTGGCCGCTCTGTACGCCATAGCTACAAAATCTGTAAACTTATCCCAATCTTTCCCAGTCGGAGAACAGTAAAGCGCTAAGGAGTGCATCACTGTACGGATACTTCGTTCCGCTTGTCCGTCAGTCTCCGGATGCCTCGGGCTCGTATTCAGTTTCTTAATGCCTAATCTTCTGTAGAGTTCGGACATTAATTCTGACAAAAAGTTCGTTCCTCTGTCAGTCAACAAAGTATGAGGTACACCATGTCTCGCTATAACGTGCGTCGAGAATTTTTCAGCTACTTCTTTGGCTGTTTGAGATTTTAAGGGGATTAGCTCAATATACTTGGTAAAAGAGTCGGTGACTACCAATAGGTACTTGTTCCCGTTCTCTGTCGTGGGAAGAGGTCCTGCGATGTCCATGGAAATTTTGGACCACGGAACTGGCACTATTTCCGGGGTAATTAAACCCGCCTTTTGGTTTCTCTTGTAGCCCCGGCGTTTTAAACACTCCTCACAACTAGCAGTGTAATTTTTTACATCAGCAAACATATTGAGCCAAAAATATTTGAGTCTAATTCGCCCCAATGTCTTCTCAAACCCTAAGTGCCCTGCGCTTATACCATCATGCTCAGCTCTCATTACCTCAGACTTTAGAGAGTCAGGCACCACCAACTGTTCAGTAACAAGTCTGCGTGGACTGTTTTTGGCTGGCAAGGAAAAATGATATAGCAGGTCGTCACGCATGAAGTAGGTATCTGTGATTTTATCAACAGCAGAGTAGTCACGCCCCTCGATGCAATCGATTACTTCGACAAATTCGGGTCTGCCCGTTGTGCAGCCTTTATGGCCTCAGCATCAAATGTAGGGCCTGGAGCCGCATCACTTGCTACCACTGCTGCAATATGCCTCGACAACACATCCGCGTTTGTATTCTTCTTCCCTGGGCGATACATTACATCAAAATCATATTCGGATAGACTGAGATTCCACCTAACAAGCCTAGAGTTGGGAGTCTTTAGCGTTATCAGCCACTTTAAGGGTCTGTGATCAGTTATAACTGTAAACTGCCGACCCACTAAATATTCCCGCCAATGCGTGATGGATGCAACTATTGCCAAAGCCTCTTGCTCAGTTGCGCTGTAATTTTGTTCTGCGGGATTAAGTTTTCTGCTGAAGAATGCAATAGGATGTCTGACGCCCTCTTCGTCCTCCTGCTCGAGTATACCCGCAATAGCCAATTTGGATGCATCTGTGGTCACGAAGAATCTTTTCGAGAAATCTGGGTAAGCCAACAGCGGCTCACTTATGAGCGCCCTCCTCAATTGCTGGAAGGACTCCTCACACTGCTCATCCCAGATAAATTTTACATTTCTCCTGGTGAGATTTGTCAAAGGTTGGGCAATGGATGCAAAATTTTTGATATGGCGCCTGTAGTAGCCCGCCATTCCCAAAAAGGCTCGGACGTGCTTAACAGTGCGTGGGGCTTGAAAATCCCGTACGGCCTCCACGTTTTCAGGGTTTGGCCTTACTCCTTGACCATCCAGAAGGTGCCCAAGATATGTAACCTCCTTGGTCGCAAACTCACATTTACTTGGCTTAATTTTAAGCTTGTGCCTTCTTAAACGTTGGAAAATTAACTCCAATTTCTCCAAGTGTTCATTTAAGGTCTTAGATGCACACAAAATATCGTCCACGTACACTAGAATGCCATCATCACGCTTGTCCAAAAACAATGAGTCTAGAGCTCTTTCAAAAGTTGCAGGACTGTTGCACAATCCAAACGGGAGACGGTTCCACTCGAATTGACCAAATTCGCAGGAAAAAGCAGTTTTGTGCTTGTCTTGTTCCCTGATTTTGATTTGATGATACCCTGCCAAAAGGTCTATTTTCGAGAAAATTCGGCATCCATGCAAAAGAGATAGGGTCTGTTGTATTCTGGGGACTGGGTAACTGTCTTTTCTGGTTATCTGATTCAATTTTCTAAAGTCACAACAGAAACGATATGAATTGTCCCGTTTTCGAATGAGGACAATTGGGGAGCTATATGGACTATCCGACTTAGAAATAATTCCAGCATCCAGTAATTCATTCACTTGATCTTTTAATTCAGGTCTAAGAGCATGCGGAACATTGTATGGGCGAAGCTTAAAGGGTTTGTCATCTGTTAGATGAATTTCATGTTCAGCGAGGTCAGTGCCCTGCAAATCTATGGGATCCCGTGCAAAAACATCGGAATATGTCATCAGTAATTCCAAAACCTTCTCACGTTCAAAATAATTCAAATGCTCCAATTTAAAATCACCGGCAGACACAGGCAAAGTACCGCGCTGCGTTACACCTATTTCCCGTGATTTCTGAGTGATTTCCACAGGTTCTACTTGAAATAGCTTAGTATGTTTGTTTAACCAAATAGGGGAACTACTAGTGTTTGCTACTTTTACATCATATAAACCACTTGATGCGACATTATTAACAGACCGTGCCAAAAGTAATCCATCTTTGCGTGCACGTGGATGCGGTTCAAACAAGACAGTCTGTACTCTCATACGAAGCGGTGTTCCCAACTTCACTTGAAGGAACATTTCTGCGTTGGGAGGGACACAAGTTTTCTGCGCCAGGGAGGCAACAGTCACCCCCTCCTCAAGCATATCGTCCGCGTCCCTCTCTTTCTGCGGAGAGCACCGCGTGGGTGGGGGTCGGGAAACAACAGCTGATTCGAATGGGCAGAGAAGGTTAAGTGATGTGTTCGCATCGCATCAATTCCTAACAATGCTGAGTAATTTTCACTCAGCGGGTATTTTGACACATGGGCTTTGACAAAGATATTTCTTCCTTTGATTCGCAGGTTTACGTTGTAACATCCTAAGGTTGGAATGGTTTCCCCTGTGATGCTTTTTATCCTTAAATCTGAATTGATGGGAGTCAATTTCCTGCGACCTTTCAATCTTAAATAAGCATCTTTCGCCAAAAGAGTTACCGATGATCCCGTGTCGACTAATAACTTAATTTTGTCGCCTTCGAGATCTGCGTTAATAATCGGCAAATTGTCCCCACTTTGAATAGAAACATAACGCACCTGAGAGGATTTAAACTCTGACTGGGCCGTGATCGTCTAGTGGTTAGGACATTGCGTTGTGGCCGCAATAGCAGGTTCGAATCCTGGTCACGGCACCATTAATGTTACACGGCACTAGCAGTGTTCCTGCCGAGTCTGCCGGTAACGGTGCTTGAGACCTGAAGTACAATTTAGTTGGCCACGGCACCAGGTAAGAATCTCAGGTGCACTGCTGCACTCAAAGATTCACACCAGAACATAAAAAATGAAAAGTTGAAGAATGACCCGAAGCATAAGGCTTGGGTGAATCCACCTTGTGAACAAAATAACAACAACAAATAAAAAATAAAATAATCTAAAAAAAAAATGATACTTTGGGATCAGAGTTGTGATGAGGTTCACCCGCAATCACCAATTCGTGACTGAGTGTAGTGGTCCGGATCTTACTCCGGTACATTCAATCCCCAACCAGCCAGTACAGCACTCACTTTCGCAAATAACACATGATTCTCAAATACACAACACAACATTTAATAACGTTCTGCGAAGATTTAAACAGATCCGGCGCTCTCTAGGCGCATAGACAATTGCCCCTCATATGTGGGCAGCATACGGTGTCACACTTTACTGTCGGATAACGCAGCCGACTGAGTCTCCACCGGACTATCTGAACAAGAGATACTACTCGTTTACACACTAAATAGAGCTGCAGGTGATATTCATATACAATTGCTTAGAGAATGAAAAAAAAAATTATATGCAAACGATCACATTAAAAATACTCGCGACACAAAATACACAAGCACGTTAATTTGCGGTATAAGATTATAGGTGCGAAATACTGCCAAAGTTAATTAACTAAATCTAATAAGCATGCACATGCAGAACCCTGCCCGCTGACGTTGGTCCTGAACCAAAGTTAAAAGAAACTGTCCCGCCCAGCGGAATTTGTAGCCACACCTTCTCCCTTATTCATGTAAAAAAAGTAATCAGGAAATGGGCCCTGTAAGAAATTGAAATCTGTATGTGCAGGTATTTCCTCTGAGGTTCAGTCACTCAGCATTACTGCATCTATGTCCATGCAGCTTTGGGTGTCGGGATGGCACAAGTTCGCAGATGTGCGAAGAAAGAAAAAGGAAATATTCATCTACTTACAGTTTCGTGACTTTGCTGTGCAAATCCGTTGTGCATCACATAATATCACTCGACAAAAAAAAAACACGCACACAGACACTTGCACCATGTGGCAGCACCGATGATTCAACACTTCACTTTGACGCTTGATGTAAATGAAGCACACAATTAAAAATGGTAATATCACGCCGCACTTTGTTGCAATGATTAGAGTGCACACTGATCTATTCTCGTGACGATTTGAAGGTGGCCGTTAAGCAAAATAGGCCCTCTCACATCTGATGTTGCGGTTTCCAAGATTAATTTTCTCGGCCGAGCGAAATCAGACGTGCTTTTACCTTAAGCGTATATCGGCAACTCAACATTTCACCTGTATATTTGTTAGGTATCGAAGCCACCGCTCTTACGCTCATATTTTTCTTTCGACATGTTTTTATCCCGTCGCACTTACACGTAGTGGCTTCGCTGCTTACGCGACCACACACACGCACACATGGGGCCTCGCTTCGCCCCGTAAGACAAGCGCATCTCTTCACTTCCTCCACAGTAGGGGATGAATGGGGGTGACGATTCCACACTGCAGTGGTTGGCATCCGAACCCGACTTTTGCTTGGCTTCGCTTCTCATTGGAATGACCACTGTCCACTCGCAGACTTCTTAATTCCCCTGTAACTTGGCTTTCATTAGGCCAAACAGTCGCTGAGTTCCATTACGCTCCAGCCTAGAAATTTCTGCTTTATCCTGCGGATTTAGGCATTCTGCTGTCTTTATGGCAAACTGGCATCTCCAGCTGCCTCGAGTTGTCTCCATTTCTTACCAAATGCGGGGAGGTTTGCTGCTTCATTTTTCCCAATTCATTTTTTGCAGATCCAAGGCATCCAGCCTTTCACATCGGAGAGCGCACAGACAACTAAACTTTCTTCCTTATTTTCATGCCAAGTGCGAACTCTTATTTTTCTGCACGGACCACACAGAGAGCAATTGTTCTCGAAAATGCCCCAAACAATCGACGAATTTACGATTATTCGCTAAACCTTTCGTCCCCTATCTTCATTCATTCCTACTCAAGTGGCTCATTCGATACGTATTCCTCTTTCCCTTTCCGTGTTGCATAGGCTGCCCGTCAGCTGCGCCCTGATATTTATGACCTAACAGAGCTATTCTGAGACCACCCAGCCAGAGAGAGAATTCTTCGCCTCTTTTCTTTCCAAACCCCCAGATAAAACTTTATCTGCTGTTTACACTTTTAAACTCCAATCAAGCCTCGAACAATTAATACTTAATTAATTTCACACATCAACCACGCCCATTAATTACTAAATTAATGGCGGGGGAGTGGGTCGTAACATCGGCCCCTCCTCAAGAAATCTAGAAGTCCTCTTCTGGGCCTATCGCTTTGCTCTTATCAATTTCCAGAGCAACCATTGAGTGCTACCTTTTCCCACAGGTAGAAATAATTCAAAATGGCAAAAATATTGCGTTTCTTGCCTTCAAGAGCATTGGAGCGACTTCCCAATTATCCCGAAATTTTGTTAATTAATTTAGAGAACATCCGAAAGAAAAAACAACGTAAATGAGAAATAAATAAAAAAACTGAACTGTAAAAGAACATGTGAGCCTGCCGAACTGTGATTCCTAGCTACCTCATACCATACGCGACATGGCGGACAAATTTTAGAGTTTTCTTCAGGTTTTAGGATGGGGGGGGGTGTCCACTGTAACACTACCCACATGGGGGATTACCTTATTGAGGGCATGTATCCCTCGTTGCTGCATTAAGTATTGGCTACATGGTCGCATTCCATACTGATTATACGTTTTGTATACGAAACCTCCATCTTATTTTGAAGGCTCTCTATGAAGTACGTATTTATTGGTACGTAGGTGTCTGTGTAACGCTATTTATGCATCTTGATGTGATATTTACACTGTCCTACACTAATATCCGGATACCTGCATGTCTACAAATTATACACTGAGTTTGCTTTGCATTAGGAACACCACTCCCGTTTTACAAATTCGGAGCAATAACGAAGTACCACGGGATATCAACGTCATGTGCGGCTACTATAAATTATGCACACCTATCCTCTGTACGTAATCATAATCAGTTAAAGTTTGCCAGTAACGGGAAAACGAGGCGACGTAAGCCAATTTGACCACGGATAGATAGTTGGGGCCTGGAGGGAAGCTGCCGGTATTTCGGAAAGAGTCGCACTTGTTGGCTGCTTCCGTACTACTGAATGAAGGGTGTACCAGGATTCGATTAACCATGGACACACATCCAGCAGAAGGGCTCACATTGGTCAGATACGCGCGGTTGATCCTAGAGGTGAGCGTCGGGTGTCACGATTAGTATCTCCGCAACGGTCACCCAGCCCACCCACCATTACACAGCGATGCAGTTCGATATTACAACACGCACCATGCGCCGTACCTTGATTCTCCTGGGGTTCCACAGCCGGAGATGAAAGAGGTGCCCATGATGACGCCCCGTCATAGCAAACATCACATCGCACGGGTCAAAGAAAGTCGGCAATGGACGCTCGAAAGATGGAAGAAGGTCGTCTGGAGTGATGAGTTTCGTTTCCTGCTGCACCAGACTAACGACCAGGTCCGTATATGGCGTAAACAGTGTGAAGCCGTGGACGCCACGGGGACCTGTTAGCCTACCATCTCCATCCATATCTGTAGGAGGTTTACCCGGCCCACAATGCCATCTTTCAACAGGACAACGCACCGTGTCATCGGATCGGGCTCGTATAACTTCTGAGTGGTTGGACGAACACGACAACGAAATCGCAACATTGCTTTTTAACTCTGACCCAATTGAACATTTGTGGTATATGCTAGAACGAGGTGTGATGAACTGACTGCTGATCCTCCTTCACAGAATGAGAGTGAACTGGCGAAGCTTCTGCAGTGGAAATGGGTCCAGTTACGCATGGAGGATGTTCGACACCTTCTACATTCTGTTTCTAGGCGTCTGTGAGCCGTGATTACACAGAAAGTTTGTGACGTACCTGCCAGAAGGACGCACACGACATAAAGGCAGATAGGAATCAGAATAAAAAATGTCCGCGTAGCTCAATTGGTAGAGCAACTTATTCCGGAATAAGCGGACTCTGGTTCGAATCCTGGCGCGGATAGAAATGACGGAGAAATTTACTTCGTTATAATGGCGCCCGAACTATCCGGATGACCCGACCGTTCACAATCTCGCAATGGTGTGATGTTATTTCCACACCGCGAGATAGGAAAAATAAGAGAATCCCTTCTCCAGCACTTCAGAAAAAAATACAAAAATAAGGGGGAGATGATGTAACGTACCAGGAGATGTGACGTACCTGCCAGAAGGACGCACACGACATAAAGGCAGATAGGAATCAGAATAAAAAATGTCTGCGTAGCTCAATTGGTAGAGCAACTTATTCCGGAATAAGCGGACTCTGGTTCGAATCCTGGCGCGGATAGAAATGACGGAGAAATTTACTTCGTTATAATGGCGCCCGAACTATCCGGATGACCCGACCGTTCACAATCTCGCAATGGTGTGATGTTATTTCCACACCGCGAGATAGGAAAAATAAGAGAATCCCTTCTCCAGCACTTCAGAAAAAAATACAAAAATAAGGGGGAGATGATGTAACGTACCAGGAGATGTGACGTACCTGCCAGAAGGACGCACACGACATAAAGGCAGATAGGAATCAGAATAAAAAATGTCTACGTAGCTCAATTGGTAGAGCAACTTATTCCGGAATAAGCGGACTCTGGTTCGAATCCTGGCGCGGATAGAAATGACGGAGAAATTTACTTCGTTATAATGGCGCCCGAACTATCCGGATGACCCGACCGTTCACAATCTCGCAATGGTGTGATGTTATTTCCACACCGCGAGATAGGAAAAATAAGAGAATCCCTTCTCCAGCACTTCAGAAAAAATACAAAAATAAGGGGGAGATGATGTAACGTACCAGGAGATGTGACGTACCTGCCAGAAGGACGCACACGACATAAAGGCAGATAGGAATCAGAATAAAAAATGTCCGCGTAGCTCAATTGGTAGAGCAACTTATTCCGGAATAAGCGGACTCGGGTTCGAATCCTGGCGTGGATAAAAATGACGGAGAAATTCACTTCGTTATAAGTTGGACTAATACGTTATCAGGTACTAGGTGTTCCCAATGCAAACCTAAGTCAGATTATTTATGCACAGAAAATTTAATAATATGAGATGAAATCTTTGACCCTCATGACGGCCTTTAGTCTTCATGGAATAGTCTCCACCATTTTTTTCCGTAACCGTCAGCTGATAGGTCCACCATTCGGCCTTCAAAGCAGTTACCAGTTCAGCATTGTTTGCTGCACGATCTCTTCTTTCACGTACCAGACGATCTAGATCGTCACGGGGATTCTCTGTAGGGTTCATATCAGGAATCTAGACTGGCCAGTCCAACCCTTTGACGTCCATGTCCTCAAACCTATCTCAAACAACGCAAAGAGCATCGTCTTTATAACAGGGGTATGAATATTCCCCAAAGTACTGGCACAACGTTGATTGTATGCAATTGTCCACTACAGCTAGGTAAATATCAACATTCTTGATTTTACAGATGAAAGAGTAACTTCGTACAAATGTGTCAAATGAAATAAAAACTTCACCGTCTTGGTATGATATTTGATAAAAGATGAAACTATTTACAGATTAAAAAACCCACTAGCACTTTCGGGGCAACATTCACCCCATCCCCACATGACACTCAAGATTCTCACCCATAGTGCATTGCTGCACTCCTATAAAAAGCTAAGCGAGTGCTGAATTATCCTTCTGTTCCACCTGATGCTGGGGTGAATGTTGCCCCGAAAGTGCTAGTGGGTTTTTTTAATCTGTAAATAGTTTCAACTTTTATTAAATATCGTACCAAGACGGTGAAGTTTTTATTTCATTTATTCTTGGTTTTGTCCAAACGAATGGCCACATTGAACCACGAAAAAACACTCCATATCATCGCGCTGCCTCCACCAAACTTAATTGCTGAAATGATACACTCCCTAAAGTGTATTTTCTCCTACATCCGCCAAATCCAGTAGCGATCAACTTATTGGTATACTGTGTTTCGTAACTTAGGCAGTCCAAAGCACTGTTTTACTTTGGTCTACTGTCAAAGATGGACGTTTCTTACAACACGTTAATAAATCTGTGGCATTAGTTGAAATGATTAGCGGCTTGAAGACAGCTGCTTTGCCGTGGCAATCAATGTCTAGCAGCATTCTGCTCCCTGTATTGGGATTAACATCAGTCCCAATAGTATCATATAGAGTTTGCGTTCTCAGCGTTGTGCCCTCTGTACAGCTCTCCTGTCCAGGTCAATAACTCATGTGACACCATATTAACAATCCGTGCTAGGAATAAGTTAACTCTGTCGATCTAGGCATCTTGTAGTCCTGCTACCGTATTATCTCATCATAGACCTATGAACATATTTATTTAGGATCTGTGAAGTAGTGATTGAATAGGATCTAATTTACTAAAGAGGAGTGTCCGGATATTAATGGTAAGGTAGTGTCTTTGAAGTTTGATTAATTTTTGAACAATGCCCATTTTTTTTTTCGTGCATCACTTTTGACAGGAATTACGCATTGTTATTTACTTTGGAGAATTTTGATATTTCAGGTTTTAACTCTCTCACGAGCATTTAATATTAGGAGGATTAGGGTCACTAGTTCGATTATTTAGGGTCACTAGTTCGATGCTGGGAGAGAAGCAGTTCGGCAAGGAAGTCGCAGCACTCATTGCTTTCCAGTTATTAGAAACCAATCTAGCTGTACGGAAAGCAGGAAGCCTGCGCTTTAATCATTCTACTAGTGGCAGATCTTCGGAGACAAGAAAATCCTGAAAAAAAAACATACCCAACCAATGCGGTATCTGTCAGGTGACTATTAGCTAGTGATGGACCAATGCCGATCTCGCAAGGAACATATCTGCAAGAAAGCAGAAAGTCATACCTTTCCTGCTCGAACTAATTTTAAACTTTCTTAAATAACTACAACGAAAAGAAAATGAAAAGGAAAACGTCGTTCCGAAGCCAAAGCGAATTCATTTCTAAGTAGTACTTCAATTATGGTGTTTTTCGCATATAGTTGTGAAAAAATGTTGACTTCCCATCCTTTTGGAAGAAGCAGCGTTTTCATTGTTCTTTTGAATAACAAATCGTTATAAGACAGAGAAAGATGCTAGAACTCACGCTCAGTGATCATATTTCGTATTCCGCTCTACTTAAACTGAATGTCATTCCTTCATGCTCGACTGCATCTGACAAACATGTTTTTCTGCTGATGTACCAGTTACTGAGGAAATATAGCTTCTCGTTAATTAACGCATTTCCACTCTGTATGAGCCACTACTTATTAAACTGATTTCTAAAGGATGATGACAGCTCCGAGAGATCTGATAACGCAGTGTCTATCAGTTTAGTGAAGTTTTAATATTTTTACAGATTTTTGTAAAAGTGAACGAAATTGATTTTTCATCACACAGTCTTTTACACCATGAAGTTGACTTTCATAAAACTTCGAAAACATACTGAGAGTCTAGTTTATTACGAACACTCTCGCAAGCATTGTGTCTGTGGAAAATAATACTCAGAGGTGGCGTAGGTATTGAACAGTTGCAGTATAATCTTTGCTTAAGGAATGTTAGCAACACGAAATCTGCCAGAATATTACGTTAATCAGAATAATAATACCAACGTTTCGCACAATAAAATGTTTATTATACATCGACTATAGTTTCGCAGAGCGTTTGGCTCGGCTTGCTCAGGACGAATGAGCGTAAACATTCAAATCATTGTGGCATCATCAGAATTCTGACGGTCACGGATTTTTGGGAGTTGTTTTCACTCGCTTGAAAGCCATGGAGTTGACGTCAGGTCGTTGACAAGCCGTGACGAGTTCCGGTATATGTGGAAAGCTTCTAATACACTGACGGAAAAAAATCCCAACACCACGAAAAAATAGTTGTAGAGGAATGAAATGGCGGCAATACATTTGTATAGGTAACATATTTAATCGATTAAGGTTTTAAGATCACAGCTTAATGTAAGAGCGAGAAGAGCCATTTTAAATGTGAAATGCTGGTACATTAATAACCGGTGTAACCGCCAGAATGTTGGATGCAAGCATGCAAACGTTCGTGCATTGTGTCGTACAGGTGCTGGATGTCAGTTTGTGGGATGGAGTTCCATGCCTGTTGCACTTCGTCGGTCAATACAGGGACGGTTAATGCTGGTTGGGGCTGACGCTGGAGTTGTCGTCCAATGATGTCCCATACGTGCTCGATTGTAGAAAGATCTGGTGATCTAGCAGGCCACGGCAACATGTCGACACTCTGTAGAGCATGTTGGGTTACAACAGCGGTATGCGGGCGAGCGTTATCCTGTTGAAAAACACCCCCTGGAATGCTGTTCATGAATGGCAGCACAACAGGTTGAATCACCAGACCGACGTAAACTGTGCCGTCAGGGTGCGTGGGATAACCACGAGAGTGCTCCTGCTGTCATAGGAAATTGCTCCTTAGACCATAACTCCAGGTGTAGGTCCAGTGTGTCTCGGCCGCAGACAGGTTGGTTTTCAGGAGCTCACCTGGCCTCCTTCTAACCAACACACGGCCATCACTGGCACCCAGGCAGAACCGGCTTTCATCAGAAAACACAACAGATCTCCACTCCGTCCTCCAATGAGCTCTAGCTTGACACCACTGACGTCGCAAACGGCAGTGGTTTGGAGTAAGTGGAATGCACGCTACAGGGCGTCTGGCTCGGAGCTGTCCTTCAAGTAACCGATTTGTAACAGTTCGTTGTGTCACTGTGGTGGCAACTGCAGCTCGAATTGCTGCCGCAGACGCGGTACGATGCGCCACGGCCATACTCCGTACACGGCGGTCTTCCCTCTCAGTAGTGCCACGTGGCCGGCCGGAACCTGGTCTTCTTAAGGTAGTACCTTCCCTTGACCACCGCTGTGAACAATCATGCACAGTGGCTACATTCTTGCCAAGTCGTTCTGCAATATTGCGGAAAGAAAATCCACCTTCTCGTAGCCCTATTACACGACCTCGTTCAAACTCCGTGAGCTGTTGATAATGGCTTCTTCGTCTTTTTAAAGACATTCTTGACTAACATCAACACACAACGTCGAATCTCAACGATAACTAACGCTCACAAACGTTACAGCGCGTATTTACAGCAAACCTGCTTTGCATGTTCCGAGGGGCGCTACTAGTGCCACACGTATGCGCCGAGCTTGAAATTTGCATAGACGTCATCTTAAAGATGTACTATCACCGCCTACCTACTGACGTTTATCTAACACAACGACTTCTTGGTGTTGGGATTTTTTTCCGTCAGTGTATATTCAGCTTGATAGTCTAGTCCGGTTTATCAATAAGCGTAGCGTTTCCAAACAAAAATTTATGGTTATTTTCGTGACAATATTGAGCTATAGACGACTTCTTCAGTTCATAGTTCCGTACATAGACCTTGTGTTCTTCACACGGAAACTTAAAGCCCTACGGTCCTGTCCTATGTATGAAAGACCACATTCACAAGGTATCTGATAAATTCCCCAGGAGTTAATGTCTTCGACGTAGTCTTTTGATCCGTAAAAATTCATCTTGTTTATGGGTTTGAAAATAATTTTGGAAATTAAAACTTTTGAGGAATTTTAAAATTCCGAAAAAAATATGAGGAACAAATGGGATAACTGCCCAATTCTTTCGTATTATGAGGTCTATAGGCATGAGCGTATTATGAGGTCTATAAGCATAGGTCTATAGCTATAACGGAAGGGATGTATCCTCTGTGCACTGCAATTCGTTTAACAAAATCAAGCTCTTTCTGTAAGGAATCCTCAGTTGAGCAGATATGTATTGCACGATACACGTATGTGAAGAAGTCAGAGATCTTTTGTTTCCATGGATGATTTGATTTTGCATCAGGTGGTAAGGAAACTGCAAATGGTTTTCGATAAACTATTGTGCTAAAGGATCCTTCAGAGCGTGACACAAGGACATCAAGGAATGGTAAGCAGCCATTATTTTCAGTCTCATATGTGAACTGCATATGAGGATCAATTGAATTGATAAGTTCAACTAATTTAGGTATTTCCGAGTTCATGTCATTCCAGAGAACAAAAGTATCATCTGCATATCGAATCCACAGGTCAAATGTAACAAGCTGAAATAGTTGGTCTTCAAAGTGTCGTATGCAGACTTCGCATAAAATAGGTGACAGTGGGCTACCCATTGCAAGACCTTCCGTCTGTTGGAAAAATCTTTTTTTTTTTTTTGATTGGAGGTTTAACGACCACCGTGAGCAACTCAATGGGCTATAAGCAGTCGCCCGTCCCTAATTTAGGGTCACTGGTTCCAGGGAAGGGAGAGAGCCAGTGCCGTAAGACAAACACAACATCCATGCCTGACCGGGATTCGAACCCGGACCCCTTACGGACGAATGATCAGAGGCCAGCACCTTAGACCACTGCGCCACCGGGGCGGCAGTTGGAAAAATCTTCCACGAAAAAGGAAACAGTTTTGTCTTATACAAATTTCCACTAGTCTCAAAATTTCTTCTATTTACGGTTGGCTGAAATGATGTTCTTTGAGACTTGCTTTCAATGATTTAAGGACTCCGTTCACTGGGATACTTGTGAACATGGATTTCACATCGAAGGATAACATGAACGTATCTATGAATGGATGTCGCATTAGCCGATTGACAAACTCAGTGGAATTTTTTACAGATGTTGTGTTCGAAGAAGCCGTTAAAGTCGATAGTTTCTAAGATAGAAATTTGGCCAACTTATGTGTAGCTGATCCTATATTGCTATCTATGGGACGAAAGGGGACACCAATCTTGTGTATCTTCGGAAGTGCATAGAAACGTGGACAACGGGAATATGAGGGTTTCAGATGATTTTTTGAGCTTTGGTCAAGGGTTACACAACTTGTTACCACTTTCCGAACTTCCTTTAATTGTTTCTCCGATGGGTCATGTTTTTTTTCCTTGTAGGGTCCCTCGGAAATAAATTTTTCGACCTCTGCCTTGTAATGTTTCTTGCCCAAAATAACAAGTTGTCCTCTTTTATCAACTTTTGTGATGATAATATCGCGATTTGACTGCAATTCTTTTAGAGCATTGTATTCTTTCTTGTAGAGATTCGGTTTAAATGGTGGAATGGACTTTGACGTTATCGTCTGGCTAACCGCAATGTCTAATCGTTTCTTTTTGATCTGTATTTAGATCGCTTTTTATCACGGACTCATCAACCGACGCAATGATATTGGATATTGGTACCTTTCGAAATCGCAAAATTCGAATTGTAACGTAAAATCCGTGTTTGAATTTAGCTCGGGTTAAAACTAGAAAGGTTAGATATTACTTCATTATCCGGAAAGATATCCTCAATTTGTGAAACAGAATTTTCTTTATGGTTGCTGTTATTTGATAATTTTTCAAATTTTCGTTCTAATGTCATTTTATGAGTAAATGACATATTGGAACTCCTAGACCAAGTTTTGCAGTCCAGGTCATAAAAATCTGGTAATATTTTAGCCAGTAAAAAGTGCAGTTTGTACAGTTCAACACTCAGCGTTTGTAATATTCTTTCTCGTATCTTCAATGATAGCTCTTAATAGTGCAAACGAAGCATTAAATATGGCTTTCTTGATGTTATGGGAAGGTCCCCAGGTTGCATTTCACCCAGATAAAATTTGGTAGCATCTTGTTTCTCTTGCATCGAAGCAAGAAGTTTAAGTGGAACTTCTTTATCCTCAGCCTGGAAAAACGGTTGATTGTCGCAGACAGTGAGTTCGTCATGATCGAGATTAGGAACTGGGATTCAAGTTCCTAATCTCGATAATGACGAACTAATTAGACAAAGATAAGTAGGTAATTTATTAGACAAAGATAAATTACCTGAGTAGGGCTCATAACAAATCGACATCAATAAATGATTATCACTTGTAGTAGGTGTTTAATGTTGTGTAAAGCACTACAGTATTACGAAAAGTAAAATGATTGTGGTCGGTGCTAACGGTAAGCAACTCCAACCGGTTCAGGAGTAACTTCCTTGAAAACATTTTTTGCTCGGAAGAAGTTAATCAGGATCACCTTAATTCATATTATGGCCTATGAAAAGAAATATTCATATTTATATAACATTTTAAATAACAGAGAAAAGAACTTGACATAGCCAAAGCAAAATATGGAATCAGTTAATTGTCAAATTACGAGAATGCAGTACTCAGAATTTTTGAAACTATTTTTTGAGGACAGGAAAGTTAACTTGTTTATCCACACCTTCATATGTATTAAATTTACATATCACTGTGATCTATGTTTTTCTCCTCGTTTTAATCAAATTTTTCAACAGAATCTGGGCCAGAAAACTGATTCAACATACGCTAAAGCAGCAAATTATTAGAAAAACCTACCTAATAATATGTTGGGATGCCTTTGTCCTGCAAAACAGCTCGATTTTTTGTGAGATTATTCAGCAAGGTGCTGATATCGTTCCATAGGTATGTTCAGCTAAGTGAATGTGATGACGGCCTTCAGTTGCCGAATGTTCGCTGGAGGAGGACCTCTGTTACGAATGACTTTCTCAATCTCATCCCACAGGTGTTCAATTGAGTTAAGATTCGGGGAGTGTGTGGGGGACATTTAAGTACTTTGAAGTTACTGTCATGCTCCTGGAATCACTGTGTTATGATCCGAATCTTATGGCATGGTATATTATCTTGCCGGAAGTATCCCTCTCCATAAGGAAACATCATGCATATGGGTGTGATTGGTCAGTAATGATACTCAGATGCCTCATGGCATCCAAATGCTATTCCAGAGATGTTAAGTAGCACAATGCGCCCGTGAAAACAGACTCCAGACCAATATACTGCCTCCACCAGCTTGTTAAGTTAAAGCTAAACACCTGGAATCCATCGATTCGTGTTGTTGATGTTATATTTTGGCCCACCCATCGGAGAGAATTAACTGAAATCGTGATTTACAGGAGAAGGCGGCATTTTTCAAATCTTTTGGTATTCAGATTTGGAGCTCCGGTGCCCATTGCAGACGAATTTGTGGGGTTTTAGCAGAGACGAGTGGTACACGAATGGGGCGTTTGCTGTTATAGCCCATTCCAGCCGAGTTGCGGCGAATGCTGAAATTCTCCTCTCGATGCCGGTTTTAGCAGAGACGAGTGGTACACAAATGGGACGTTTGCTGTTATAGCCCATTCGCGCCGAGGTGCGGCGTATGCTGAAATTCTCCTCTCGATACCGGTTTTAGCAGAGACGAGGTACACGAATGGGACGTTTGCTGTTATAGCCCATTCGCGCCGAGATGCGGCGAATGCTGAAATTCTCCTCTCGATACCGGTTTTAGCAGAGACGAGTGATGTTTTAGCAGAGACGAGTGGTGCACGAATGGGACGTTTGCTATTAAAGCCCATTCGCATAGAGATGCTGTGTACTCTGAAATTTTCCTCTCGATACCGCTGTTGTACTGACCGGTTACTTGACGCAATGAAACTCGCCTGTTACCTCGTACAATCCTCCCCAGCTTCGGTTGCCCTCGAGGATTGACCAACCGTTTCACTTCGAAGGAACACAGCTTACAGCTTGTTTTATTGTTTATGTAACACTCATTGTACAACTTCAATGCAGTCGTTCTTTCACAGCCGAGAATGTTTTCCGTCTCTGAGATGCTTGTACCTGTCGACCTAGCGTCCATTCTCATGCCTGTTTCAAAGTCGTTTCCCATATTGCTACTGTCTAGGCATTGTACACGTCTCAGTCCTTTGTAGTGAGCTGATTCGAAAACCATCTCAACGTCATAGAAGCAAGAGAGAATGGCATGCGCTGATTGCTACTGGATGTCCGTAATAATTTGCTACATCATTGTACTTAAGTTCCAATAATGCTTGAAACGTGATAAATAAGTGATGATAAATTTGAAAGTTTTACTCTTCTTCTATGGCTCAACAGAATTTCTTGAGTTAGCAGTTATTTAAATAATCACCTAAGGATGTGTCCACTCAGTACGTGTGTAAGTTATGTGTGCAACTGGTCTTGAGATATGGATTCGGGTCAATATAAAATGATCTTCGGAATGTCAAATTTTATTTGTTATTTCAAAAACTTAGTTTTTCCATTGCTCTTATCGTAAATTGGATAACAAACAAAATTTACAATATGCAACTTTCCGTCTTCTAAAATAAGATTATATGATTTATTCTACATCTTTTATTTTTAACTCTCTACGGTGTTGCGTGTTAAAATTATTTTGCGACAATCGATTAATCAAAAAATACAGTTAGACAGACAGGAAACGTAACACAAATTATTCCTTTAGATCAGATGTAGCTTCACTGTAGTCACAACTTGCCGGCGTTCTTTTTATTTGGAGCCCGACCAATATAAGTATGGTTTTTCCGACGCCAACGCCTTAGAATCACGAATTCTGTGAATCACATATGTGAGGTGAAAACCGGAGTCATTGTTTCTCCGTTGGTCCCGTCACGATTATTTGGGCTGACGGTTGGTGTAACTTGTCAAGAAAAACAGGCAAAGATTTTTTCTGCGTAAGTATTCCGCTTAATGTAAATCTGACATTGCAGGCGAAGAACTTGATGGATTTAAATAATAAAGCCTGGTCATATTGAAGCGGTCAGATCCTTGTTGACATGATGAGGATAATAACTTTCGCTATGGATAGGAAATACTGTCGTCTAAAACACAACCTTCTGTTCGTTCTGGAGTTGAGCGGTTATCGTAAGCGTTTAACGAGGTATAAGAAGTGGCCGCTCCTAGTTTAGGGCCACCGGTTAGAGGGAAGAAAGAAAGCCAGCATAGTAAGGCAAATACAAGCCCCATACGTCGTCGGGGATACGAATCTGTGTCTAACTTGGACGATTAGCCAAGATATGCGACTGTAACTGGGACTACTCTACTACTACATGTACTTTGAATTTATATAAACATAGACTGAACCCATTTCCTTCACCTGATGTTTACTGTAGGCTTAATCACGTCTGATATACCATATCAACAAAATTCCTTGTAAAAGGGAAAGAAGAATTTACCATTCAAATTTGACTATCCTATAAAATAACATTTTCACAAGCAAACTGCACTTGTTGTAAACTATTGATTGAACGTTGTAGAAATTTACTGAGGGAGTTGAACATTAAATTCTGTTTTTCATAAAGAAATGTGAATAAAATAGCTTAAACATATGAAAAATATTCTCCACCAAAAAGAATATCTTCAGATATGGATGAAAAAAAGAGAAATGAAGAAAAATATTTCGATACATTTATTCAGTATTAATGAGTAATTGCAAGAAAATAGGATTTTGATTTCCTAAACGAAATTAAAATTCCGCTAATAAAGACGTTAATTTCCAATATTTAGGAACGTATGTTCTTGCAATATGAAACACATCTAGCGAAAAGTTTTGATATTCCACAAAGATAAAAAAGAATTATTTAACAACGAACCTTAACAATGCTTTTATGAAAGAGCTACGATGATTACTGGCATTAAATCTTTCGCTCAATCGCCTAAAATTCTGTCTGCGCATTGCGGATATTTGTAACTTACTGATATGCTTTTTTCAACTTCTTTGCCGTTCTCCGTTATAAACGCGATACCTTCACTAAAATCGTTTTCCGTAAGGCCAAAATGCGTGCTGAGAAACAATGATGAGAAGAAACGATCTAAAGTTAGAACACTGAATAAATCATTTCCCTAAAAGGTAAGAACTCCAGAAAGCTATTACTCTGTCTTTGCTGATATTTCTTTTTATTACAGTTCTTGAAAAGAATCAAAAACGTTTTCTCTAAAATACGGGAGAATTTGAAATTCTACACTTTGAGAGAAACATGCGAAGATAACAATGCACTCTTATCCCCGTTCATTTTCCCTTGAAAAACCGTGGGAGGTACAATATTCTACGCAGTGGTTGAAGGGGATTTATCAGTTTGTTAGAACGTAGAAAATAATTTATTGAGAGGGATGGTAAATTTATTTATTTTATCAAAGTACATACATGTTGTAGAACATAACGTATTTCTGAAATGAGAATGAAATTTTAGTTGCGGTAGAACCTTTCTACAGCATTAAATGTCTGTAAACCAGAAAAGTGCATTTTTTGAAAAATCGCAAGCAATTAATTGTTTTTAAAGTGATGCAATGTTTACCAGAAAGAAGATATATTTCTCCAGCGGAATGTTCGCCTACTTGTAAGATACCGTTAAGTTCAACTTTATTTATTTCGTTCCGATTTCTAAAAAATACTGAAGTGTTGATAGGTAGAGGAGTTTAAATGTTCTCTCTAGAAAACACTGCCCTAGGTTATTCTGAGAGATGTATTAGAATTTTTTTCAGTGTTGATGAATAAATACATTGCTCAAATGTATTAGGGAAGCAAGATACAGTATATTGTAAGGAAAATCATGTGCGACTGATGTTGTTGAACGTAAAATATTTTCTTTATGTAAGATACAGTATAATATTCAGTAATATGGGCAAGAAAAAGTACATTAGCGAATATTTATACATTATTATCATTTAAAGTACATGGTGCGATATGCTATATGTGCATTAAACGATATTTGCATATCTGTAGAACAAGAAAAATGTATTTTTGAAGGTGTAACTGACCCCTCTAGTAAGGTGTGTGGTCCCGTCTAACGGCTAAGACCACTGCACACCTGTGTGGCATGGAAGTGATGAGGCTATTGAAGAGGATTTGAGGGTATTTTCGTTATTTCTCAATCAGGGCAATCTCCAGTTCACAAACAGCCAACGGAGGTGCCGACTGAGCTGCAGTGCTTCTGCCAAGTGCGGTTAAGGCATTCTCAATTGGCTTTAAGACAGGAAAGCAGGCTGGCCACTCCATACGATCCATTCCCTGCTCTTGAAGTTTGTTGTCTACTAGCCGAGCTCTATGAGGTCGAGCGTTTGCATCCATGAAAGGGAACGTATCACCGACGGCTGCAGCATTCGGCATTACAATAGGTCTGAGAATTTCGTCTCTATATCTCTGGGCCACCAGACTGCCGTTCAGGATGACGTACAGGTTCGCGCATCCACCTTGCATATCCATATCATCAATCCATGTCCACCGTAGTATAATGACTCTTGCACAAAAACAGTTTATTTTGTGTGCCAGGTTCCCTCCAGATAAGAACTTATCGATTGTCAGACTCCAGACTGAATCTCGACTCGTCATAGAAGAGAACTTGACTTCACTCGCCGTCTCCCCAACCACGATGTTCCTCAGCTCAATTTCTGCAGGCTGTACCGTGCCGTGAGGTGAAAAGGAAAACACACTATCGGTTTAGATACATTAAACACCACTTTGGTGAAGGCGACTGCAGACAGTTTGAGTTGAAAACCTGCATCCTGTTGACACGAAGATCTCTCGCAGAAGCTGAGTAGAATTTTGCAGCCTGTTCCGACGGGCTGTTAACAATAGATAAGAGCCCGACATCGTTCGAACCCAAGACTTCAAAAAACGAAATGCCACGATATAAGTGGAAGAATAATGGAGCTCCCGGAAAACCTTCAGTTTTATCACAGTCTGTGATCTATGCATTCTGACGTCACAGACACAAATTTGCATAAGGATATGTATGATTCGGCTGTCTACGTCACACCTGACTTCCATTTTCCACGTTTATGTAAGCTATCACACGACTGGCTTGCATAATTTCCAAAGTCACACGCTAAGCTAATTATTTTGAGCAGTGTATTTTGTAGTTGATTTTAGCAGGGTTTCCGAATACCAGTTAAATTTTCTTGTAGATAGGCTTATTTGAATGTTCTTCACTTTTGATAAAGCTATCAGTTTTATTTCCTCAGATCGAAAACTGTTCCTCGAGGGGTGTCTCTCCGAACACTGTCAAACAAGCAACCTTAAAACTCAGAAGATAGGAGGTTTTCGTTGTTTTGATATTCAACTTTTCGTAAATCAGCTCGTCGGTCGCTCTGACTGCAAAGAAAGTTTCTGGTTTTATTTCGCGGATCGCCCCACAAATCATTAGCCCTGGTTGTTAGCTTGACAAAGGCATTGGAATTCTTTGACATCAATTAATGGCTTAATAACTCATGGAAATCAAAGATTATTAGTACGTCTTTTGTAAAAAAAGATAGTGCTTATGTTTTCACTTTGTCTATCCGTCCGTCCCTCTGTGGACACTATATGTGTGCAACTATTAGTCCGATTTGGAAAATTCTTCTTGCAATGGGAAGACTGAAATGTGAGAATGATAAAATGTGTTACCGCTAGAGGGCGTAAATATATCGATCTCAAAATCATTTTATTCCATATATTTACTTCTAAATATCCGATTGAAAAAATTCTTTTTTCTTTCGATACCATTTATATAGAAGACTATTTTTGGTACAGTCTCTTTTTCAAGTAATGCATACATTTTTCACTACGGATCGTAAAGGTAAATTGCGTTTCCCCCGATATCTCTATTCCTAAAAGTCCGATTTGAAAACCTCATTCTGCATCAAATACAGCTCCTGATGAAAACTTTTTTGCATGCAATTCCTAATTTTGATAAAGAATGCTTTGTCCACCAGGAGGCGTAAGTGTTTATTTCTGCTTCTGATGTTTTTGCAGCAAAATCTGAGCTTCTGAAAATCGATTGATAAAATTCTTTCGTGAAGTGATACCGCTCACCTCGGGAAACTTTTTCAGAATGCCTCATGCTCAAAATAGCGCATAGTTTTTCTGCCTGGGGCGTAGATGTATATCTCATTTTCGACGATATCTGTGCTTCTAAGGGTCCGATATGAAAAATTATTTTTTTGTTGGAGAGCGTTTCTGGTGCGAAATGTTTCTGATATAATTTCAAATTTTTCTCAACGCACAAGTCTGCTACCAGAGGACGTAAGCTCACGTTTCCGTTTACAGCAATATCTGCGGGACAAAAAACTCGACTGAAAAATTCTTTTTCTATCACATACTTACTAATTATGAAAAGTCTTTGTGTATGTTTTCTTTTGAACATAATGCACAATTTCGCGGCTAGGGGCGCAAATGTTTTATCTGGTTTATCTCAATATCTCTCCTTCTAAATGGACAATGTAAAATAGTCTTTTAACACCGGGTACCACTAACCTTGTGGAACACTTTAGGTTTATAAAACTTTAGGTTAACCTTGTGGTTTATTTTATTTGTGGAGTTTGGTAGTTCACAGTTCTGTCTCTAGGTGGTGATTTTGTACTTCTGTTTGCAGCTGTATCTCCGCTTCTAAAAAATCTATTGAGAAATTTCTTTTTTTACTGTATGCCATTCGCGCCAGTAAAGATGACGAGTGTTATCCCCTTTAAATAATGCACAGCTTTTCCGCTAGGGAGCGTAAAGGTCAAAACCTGTTTCTTGCTATCTCTGCTTCCGGGAGACGTATTCGGAAAGTTCTTCTTCTTCAGCACAGCTTTTGCCATGAAGAATACTTTTCGCCGTTTTAAACTTTTCCATTACGAAAAATTCTTCCGCTAGAAGACGTAGAGTTATATCATGTTTCCTTCTATATTTCTTCTTTTAATTGTTCAATTTGCAAATCTCTTTGTCTCCGATACCTTTCTTCTGCTATGAGAAACTTTTTGCGCGCCATTTGTTGATCTTTGTAACATATTTTTTAGCCGCTGGTAGAAGTAAGTAGCTGTTTCTATTTCTGGATGTTTTATCGATTGTAGAAATCCCGTTGATTTTTTTTCTAACCGGTTGCATTGACTTTGAATCACTTTGATAAATTTTATTCGCGTCGGAAAGAGTTCAAAAGACGTACTCATTTCAACTGAAAATTCAGTGTCATCTTTCTTGTTATAATTTGGGATGACAACTTGAACATTTCCTCTGTCATACTGAAATGAAATTTGTAGGACGTGCTTTCTTTGCTATTTTGCAATTAATTCCTGCAATTTTACATTGTGTTAGAATTCCGGTCTTAGGCTATCAACCTAGGTTTTTGTTCATCTGTGTTTCTTGCTGCTACATGGCGAGTGAAGATACAAATCTGCAACAAAAAGACATTTTTTTTTTTTTTTTTGGAGGTTTATCGACCACCGTGTGCAACTCAATGGGCAGTCGCCCGTCCCTAATTAAGGGCCACTGGTTCCAGGGAAGGGAGAGAGCCAACGCCGTAAGACAAACACAACATCCATGCCTCACCGGGATTCGAACCCGGACCCATCTCGGACGAATGATCAGAAGCCATCGCTTGCACCACTGCGCCAGCGGGGCGGCAAAGACATGTTAATTGCCGTGCGTTTACCTCTGAGAATGCACGTAAGAAGAGAGAGGCCGCATGTGTCCCATTAAAAAACTGGAGAAACCAGAAAAGCGAATAAATAGTGTTAAATGGGGTAGGCAGAGCTTTACTTGGCGCCATTTATTATTGGTGCACCTTTCATCACAGTCCCAGTCTTCTACGACGGAGCACTTAGGACACACAGCCGTCATGCATAAAATCACCCTAGTAGTCTCTTAGAACCCAGCCCGTACTCTGCAAAAAGTATATAACGTCCACGTGTCCCAATTGCTCCTTTGCAGAAGTCCCAGCCGCTTGTGAAAGAGGCACAAATAAGAAATGGCGCACAGTGAAGCCATACCTCATTGAGCGTCTTAGTCTTTCCTATCTACGTCAGTGTTTTAATGCAACCGCAGGTGTTTTTATGCTCTATAATTCCGACTCTTCCCTAAAGAGTTAATTCACAAGTAAATGAACAGAGTAAGCTATTGGGTTTGTTTGTTTCAAAGCACGTTCAAAAATGCACTTCCGTATTGTACTTATTTACATAGATTGTGTTACCGTTTTCTTTAGAACATCCTTAAATTATGTGTATGGAAGTAAGCCGTCAGAATTGATGTCAGTTGAATAACAGTTGCATCTAAGAACGTGTTTAATGAATATTTTACCAAGCCAAAACCTAAAAACCCTCACATTTATATCACATTAATCATAACTCAGGTAATTGGGTAACTAAATATGAATATTTTACCAAGCCAAAATCTAAAAACCCTCACATTTATCTCACATTAATCATAACTCAGGTAATTGGGTAACTAAATATGATAAATTAGCTCAATGTTCAAGAGGTTATTTCTAGTTATTTCTATATATATGATTGAAATGTAGGAATGATAGCCGAGTGATAGGATGTATCAATTAAGTAAGTGAGAATCATGCTGACAACATATTTTAAAAAGTTATTATCTAGAATCATAGCGAAAATCCTATGCTGGAGAAGTTAGTCTCAAAAGCATGAACTTCCATATATTTGCAATTTAATAACTGACAGTTGCCATATTTTTCAGTGCACTTCTTCTCGCGAAATTTGTTGAAAACGCTTCAACATCTATGAATATTCCTTTCCATAGACATACTACGTAGAAGCGTACGTCAAGGTTGCCATTGAGTGTAAACTACAATCGTATTATAGAATAGTTAAAAGCATATGCAGTAGAACACAGCCCGTTTTCACTAACCTCGATGAAGAGTAGTAATCCACTAATAATATGAATAAATAAATGGCACATACATAAACCTATATACAATCTTAACCAAAATAATATAAATATACTGTAATCTCAAACGAAGCAGAAACCTTAAAATGCTTCAAAGTTGGTTTCCTGCAAAAACGAATTATGCATTTCCCTTGCCCAAATACTTGTCTATTCCCATGAATTCACTATCTAATTTGTTATTTATAGCACAGTGAGTCAAAACGCAGTCTTCAAATAATACCATAGCAGTTTTTTCTCATGTGAAATATAAAAAAAGATGCCGGTAATTTTTAATAAGGATGAACTTCGCTTTTTCCATACAAAACTGATCATGCAATGCATACCATATATACCGCCCTTCTAAATCAGCGCACAGTTTGTAGCGTTTCTGAAGATCCTGAAAACAGTTCTGGAAGGCACTTTCCGGGATGTCCGCAAGTTGTTTTGTCACGGCTGTTTGAATAGATGCAAGATACGGTAAGTGGGTCCCTCTCCATTCAACGCTTTGTCGCTTGGTTTTGTGACGTATACTTTAATTTAATTTTCGTTTTTAAGTACTTTTTCTATGTAAATTTGAGTTCGTTTTCCTTCGCGTTTCTCAAACTTAACGTGATATCCTCTCTCTCGCAAAAGTATGGTTGGCAACACCTTGAGGTCGGTACGTATGACGTACATATGTGTCTGACAAGAAATGAACGTTATACAATATTTGAGCAGAAGCAAAAGTGTGGAGATGGTGGATGTTATAGTGTTAATTGTGGAAGAGGCGTTGATTTCTTGTGTCTATTTAAAGGCTGCCTATTGTGTGTCTATTTAAAGGCTGCCTATTGTGCTGATATGGATATATTTATCATTAAGATTTCTACCGAATAACGTTCTTTAGTTCCGAAGTTTACTACTAATCTGATATGTTTAACGTTCGACGTAAAGTGTTCTGTTCTCTTGGAATATTACCGTTTCATAGGTCTGTTGAAAGAACAAAGTAATCAATCTGTAAGTAACTTTTTATTGACGTTTTCTTGGAAGACTCCTGTTTCAATGTAAGTGAATTTATTACGAATTGATTTGCGTAGGGTTCAGTCAACCATAATTCCACGAACATTACAGTTTGTGGATCATATTGCAGGCACTATGTTTCATTTTCTGCAAATTATTGCAGAAAATGTAACATAGTGCCTGCAGCAAAAAATCAGGATCCTCAGCTGCAGAGCCCAGCCGATCGGAACAGGTTGATGAACGAGCCTTCTTTTGTTCATCATTTAGAATGCGGGGTACCAATCTGGCATAAATTTTTCGTTTACTCAGATTCTCGTGTAGAATCTCATGACAAATACACTTACTGATGCCCACCGACTCAGCCAACAGTCTCACTGTAATTCGGCGATCTTTCTTTAACTGTTTCCGTACCTCTTCGATTTTGTCCGTTGTCCGCACACTGACGGGACGTCGAGATCTAGGATCTTCATCAAAGGATTTTCGCCTGTCACTAAACCGCGTATACTATTCGAAAATTCTGCTGCGGAATAATGCTGTGTCTCCATATGCTCCTTTAACATTCTGTAAGCTTCCGTTGCCGTTTTCCCAAGTTTCCAACAAAAACGGATGTTTACTCTCCGCGTTTCCCTGTCTAAAATGAAATGGGACGAGGACGCTTGCTATGACTCCCTTAATGCCCGTCTGCCGCCTGCCGGTACCGGTATAAACCAGTTTCCAGCTGTTCGCTGATTGGTCAAGGACTGCTGGCTTGTGGCATACACGTGATATTTTATCCCACTACTGTTACGTCAGTTATGAGGTCAGTCCTGGAACTTATTAAACGTAGGTTGTATAAGGTGTGAAATGTCAAAACGACGTCAATGGGCACCCCAACATCCCATGGACACCTTCACGAGAGGTTTCATCATAGGGCTACGTATGACTGGCTGATTCCTGCTTCGCATCGCAGCGGAAACGTAGGGCAAATGCAACAACTCTTGGCGGAATGTGGCGATAGTGGTTAAAGTGCGGCACCGTAGTGGGACTGGTGCATTGGCATACGTAGGCGGAAGTCTAAAGCCTCAATCTCTAAATTCGACGGTAAGCCGTAGCAGGTTTACCATCTCTTAATTCGACGGTACGCCGTGGCAGACATCCCCGTATCGGCCCGGACTGAAAATCAAAGATTGGATGAAGCATGTTTGCGCTCCCTCCAGCCATTGCGATAACTGCCGTTCGCAGCAGCACATCGTCGCCCAAGGTTGCAGTGGTGCTCTATCAGGAAATCGTAGCGGGGCGAATGGAAACATGTCGCACTCAGCGACAAGCCTCGCTTCTGTGTCAAAGCCAGAGATCGCTGATTGAGAGTCTGGAGACAACGTTGTCACCGGTCTGATCTAGCTGCCATGCGTAATCATCCTTCAGCTCTTCAGCCTAGTGCCACGGTTTATGGCTGTACCAGTTTCCACAGCCGTTCACCAGTCATACATTTAATGTCTACAATGGCAGCATGGCGAATCGTCGATGAGGTGCTGCAACACCTTTTGTTACCTTATCTGCATGGTATCCCTGATGCCTGGTTTCAACCAGATAATGCTCGTCCGCACATTTCCAGCAACAGCAGACAATGCCTGGAAGGCGTCCATGTGGTGCCCTGCCCACCAGAATCCTATTACTTCTCCCCAATAGAGAACGCGTGGAACGTCATTGGTAGACGCCTATGCACGATTCCCTAACAATGTCGATGAATTGCGGATGAAAGTCAACGACGCATGGTCAGCGATACCTCGGGATATCATCTGAAGACTTCTCCACTCGATGCCATGCCGTGTTGCCGACTGTATAGCTTAGCATGGCGATTTAATTTCTGAGGGACTCGCTCATCGCATTCGCGTAGTCCCTCAGAAATTAAAAATCACTGCTTTTTCCATCTACTTTTCTACAAGTGTAGAAAGTTTCGACTCACTTCATTCACTCCTTCATGGTGTGATATTTTCCATGTCGAGCAGTGTATAAATAACTTATCATGTGTGTAAGGGTGTCTTCTTTCCTTCACTGTACTTCTTCATGGGTTGTCGCAGGGCAAATATGTGAAATTGTACACCACTTTCCTGTAGAAATCCAACCTGTTCAAAATCTTTACCTCTTTATTCAATCACGTATCGAGTATTCTTTTCCATCTTCGTGGTTCGCAACATTTTGCTCCGGTAGTTGTTGCAAATATGCACATCTCTTTTTTTTTAACGCCTTCCAACCGTAGGTTGAAGAAGCGTATATGCTCCAGCTTTGTCCGTCTGTCTGCCTGTCCGCACGATAACTCGCGTAAAAATAGTTCGATTTCGATGAAACTTTAGTATGTGGTAGAGGACCACTTGAGGATAAACATTATTGAAAATGGACGAAATGGCGTCAAAGGTCAGGACATAGGAGAGGGATCCATTCCATTGCCCTTATGCCTCATAACCTGCGTAAAAATAGCTCGATTTCGATGAAAGTTTAATATGTGGTAAGGGATCAAATAGGAATGAACCCTATTAAAAATGGAAGAAATGGGGTCAAAGGTCAGGACGTAGGAGTGGGATCCATTCCGGTTGCCTTTATGCTTCATAACTTACGTAAAAATGCTTCGATTGCGACAAAACTTTATCAAGTTGTTCCGGAGGTATACTGAACCAGTTCTGTTGAATATCATCGAAATGAGATCAAAGGTCGGGACACAGGAGCGAGATTTATTCCACAGAATTATCCTCATAACTTGACTAAAAATGCTTCTATTGAGACAAAACTTTAGTATGTTGTTCCGGAGACATCCTGAACGGTTCTGTTGAATAACATTAAAATGGGGTCATAGGTTGGGATACAGGAGCGAGATTTATTCCATAGCTATTACCTCATACCTTGACTAAAAATGCTTCTATTGCGACGAAACCTTAGTATGCTGTTCCAGAGGTATATTGAACCAATTCTGTTTTATGTTTAATAACATCGAAATGGGGTCAAAGGTCAGGGCACAGGAGCGAGATTTATTCCACAGCCATTATCCTCACAACTTGAGTAATAATTTGAGGTATGTCGGAAAGCGTATCATAATCAATGCATTGCATGATTTTACTAACTTGTTTATAAATACTAATACCCTACTCTTTCATTCATCAGACAGTATTTCTTACTCAAATGCATTTTTTATCAAATACCTCTAAATATCAATATGCTCCTTCATCCAATGCGCTTTCCACACCTCCATTGGTACAGTGTCTGGCTCAAAAGCTTTTCTATTTTTCATGCTCTTTAAGGCATGAAATAAAAATTTTACTTTTTTTTCGTTGTATTTCCGTAGTCACAGCAGCATTTATCTGTACTTGTGACATTGAGGATCTCAGGAACTACAGACCTATCAGCCTCCTATCAGTGGTTCATAAAATCTTCACTAAAGTTCTTTCACACCGCTTGAAGGTGACATTGGACATGGCTCAACCGAGAGAACAAGCTGGATTCAGGAGTGACTACAGCACAATAGATCATATCCACGTACTGAGAGAACTAATTGAAAGAGCTAGGGAATATGAACTTCCATTGTGCATGGCTTTTATCGATTATGAAAAAGCCTTTGATTCGGTGAAACCATCAGCAGTTACAATGGCTCTGAAATCCTGCGGTATTGAAGATGCATACATTAATATTATTAATAACATCTATGAAAATGCAAGTGCAAAGGTTCGGCTTTGTGAAAATACAACACACATAAAAATTGGAAAGGGAGTGAGACAAGGGGACACCATATCTCCCAAGCTCTTTAATGCCACATTGGAAAATGTCTTTCAATCACTGAACTGGGAAAACAAAGAGATAAAGATTAATGGAGATTATCTAACCCACCTTCATTTTGCTGATGACATAGTCATTTTTGCAACTACCCCATCAGAGCTGCTGAGTATGATCCAGGAACTTGCTGACAAGAGTAAAGAAGTGGGATTAAAAATGAACTTTCAGAAGACAAAAGTGATGTACAATGCTTTTACAAGAAATGAAGATTTATCGATTGATGGAGAAAAGCTGGAGATAACAGACACGTACGTTTATCTTGGACAGCAGATATCAAGTGAGGGTCACATTGATGAAGAAATTAATCGGCGTACAAAACTTGCCTGGAGATCTTTTGGAAGAAACAGCATAATTTTCAAGAGCAATATGCCATTATTATGTCTTAAAAGAAAAGTGTTTGATCAATGCATCCTTCCAGTGCTTACGTATGGTGCAGAGACGTGGACCTTAACTAAAAGAGACATACAAAGGCTGCAGACAACTCAAAGTAGTATGGAGAGGTGCATGCTTGGTGTAACTAGGAGAGATAAGAAGAGGAACTCGTGGATCCGAAAATTGACAAGAGCGGAAGACATCATGATCAGAGTAAAATACCTGAAATGGCAATGGGCAGGACATACTGCCAGAAGGACAGACCATCGATGGACAGCCGAAATTTTAGATTGGATTCCAAGGGACAGGAAAAGACCCAGAAGAAGACCACATGGGAGATGGGTGGATGAAATTCAAAAGTATGCGGGAGTGACATGGAGGAGACTGGCACTGGAGGAAACTTGGGGAGACCTTCGTCCAGCAGTGAATTGATAATGGTTGACAATGATGATGATGATGATGATCTAATCTAATACAGTATTTATCCCTCTTCATGTAGGAGTTTTACCAAAGTATTCCTACCTCATAATTCGTCTATTCCACACGATGCTGATTTTTTCTTTTGTCCGATCTGAGTGATATCTTTCGAAACTTCATTTTTTTTGGAATCTGGTTAGTCTTCATTTGCACTTCTCGTGTGTCCATTTCTTCATATAATCCACTGATACACTAGTAACTGTCATTACCTTTTTAGCTGCTTCCCTGTCTTTTTTATACATCTCCCATTCCGGTTTTACCTATGTCGCAGTCCATATTTTCTTATATTTTTGCTTTTACCTAAATATTTTTACCGTATCTCATCATTCCACTACTAGGACCCATTATCAGATCAGTTTATTCGCAAACTCGCTACCGGAATCACGTTCATTACTACTTTCAACACTTCTACTTTTTATCTTCCACCATTATTAAACGCTGTGAAGTTCGTGAATCATGAAAGAAATACTTATTTCTTGATTTTAAGTTGATAATAATCCTACTAAAGATCAAGATGGAATCACAAGAGATGTAAAAAAGCAGTATAAATACCCACTTCCGTGCCTCCCATTGTACGAATGCATACTTGTAGTATTAATTACTGTGATTTTTGTTTTTCTAATCTTCTCTTCGTAGGCTTGTTTGAATAGGAGACTCTTCCACCATTCTGTCTTTACGAGCATGTTCCTCAGTTATATTTCCACACCTCCTTTAACATGGAAATTGGATCAAAATCTCACTCTCTCTGAATAATATAGAATTCTGATTTTCGTCTATTATTTTATGACTTTCACAAAACGCAATTTTTTACATATCAGATATGGTCAGCTTAAAATACTTAAGCGCGTACGCCAACACATTGTTTTGATATTATAATTTTGCTTTTGTGAACACGGAACACCATTTGATGTTCTCAGTGCTTTACCATGCTTTCTGTTATTCGTTCCTGTGGATTTGTTATCTGCTTTTAGCTCGTCTATTATAGTGCGTGCTACCGTGATCTGACGAAGATCTATGACTTCTAATCTGAAATGATATTTCTGGGAAAACTAGATTGGGAGCCTTCGGAAATCACACCAACAAACATCAACATCATAACAGGTATTACGAAGGGCCTTCAGTAAGTTCTAAGCTGAACATCTTACCATGTATTCTGGCACTATTGCACCATTGCTGTTCAACGGAGTTACTTCAATGTACTTAACACATTTTTGTTCAAGTTGTATTAGTCCATGATTATAAAAGACTCAAATATATCTTGAAAACTATGACCTTGTGTGGGCCTCCCTGGAGCTATTTGCTGTTTCTGTAATTCTCTATACAGTTTAATGAGCTCGAAGACCAAATTACCTGTGTAATGTATTCCGGAAGAAGGGCCGCCCCGGTGGCTCAGTGGTCTAAGCGATGGCCTCTGATCATTCGTCCGAATGGGGTCCGGGTCCGAATCCCGGTGAGGCATGGATGTTGTGTTTGTCTTACGGCACTGGCTCTCTCCCTTCCCTGGAAGCAGTGACCCTAAATTAGGGACGGGCGACTGCTTATAGCCCATTGAGTTGCTCACGGGGGTCGTTAAACCTTCAATAAAAAAAAATATATTCCGGAAGTACTGAGCACAACTTCACGGCGTAGTTACAACTAATTTCTCAATGCGCTTACTAAAATAAGTTTTTATCATTGTCTATAAACAGCGCATCCCACTGGAACTTTATTAGGTGCTTTCTTTATTATTTGTCACCAAAGTGTGTGCTCCACGATATCTTAGACTACAATGAAAAGCTCCAGGAGGGCACAGAATGGTGTAGAATCATCATGGACTCTAACCATGTGTTTTTTTTTATTGGAGGTTTAACGACCACCGTGAGCAACTCAATGGGCTATAAGCAGTCACCCGTCCCTAATTTAGGGTCACTGGTTCCAGGGAAGGGAGAGAACCAGTGCCGTAAGACAAACACAACATCCATGCCTGACCGGGATTCGAACCCGGACCCCTTACGGACGAATGATCAGAGGCCAGCGCCTTAGACCACTGCGCCATTAACCATGTGTTTACCTCATCATAGTCTTCTTCTGTGGCTTCCTGGAGATCTTCCTTCATCATCTGGCTTTGAAACGTGTTCCATCGTTTCAAAGACTACGATGAAGAGAGAGAGAGAGAGAGGGAGAGAGAGATAGGGAGAGAGTACATCAGTGTGGCATAGGAAGGTATACAGTCTCCATAGAACTCCATCTTACGCTCTTTTCCTCATCGTCTAAATACCTGGCTTCATGTAGTTCTTTTCCCCCGTCTGTCTCTGAAATATGTTGTTGTACAGCTGCAGAGACTACGATGAAGAGCCCCAGAATGGTGCCAAATCTGGATAGACTCCAACCATACGCCCTTCTGATGATCGTCTCCCTCTGTAGCTTTCTGGAGCTCTATCTTTATCGTTTGTCTCTGAAATGTGTTCCATGGTTTCAGACATTATATAATGTCTTTAGTTTAAAAGTCTCTATTTCATTACTTAAAACATTATCTATCGTACTATCTGTCAATTGAACTCGTAGTACTGTAACTTCGAAGTGTCAAACACCGATAGCACTGAGGTAAATTAGGCGACCCTTCGGATAGAAGAGAAACTTCAGTTACTCATATAAATTGTACTTATTGGTGTTCCAAGAATAACATAAACATGCTATGCGGTACTTCAAATTAATCAAAGACGATTACATCCGCATCAGTTACAATACTGAACCTCTATCAACTTCGACTTGTTTGCACCCCACAACAACAATTTACTGCCGTAATCTACATATCATATATCACGATTACGCATACCACACCACCATACTTTTTTCTACTTGCTCCAAGACTATATCTCTCGTTCTTATCTGTCAACACGCACACGCCAGGCATTCTGACCTCAAGACTGTTGCCACAAAACATTCCGTGAGTGAGAAAATATAATGTTAAGGTTGAAAACCCTTAAAGGAAATGAACTCAAAATTTACATAGAGAAAGAAACTAGAAATGAAAGTTAAATTAGATATACGTCATAACTACGACAAATAGCTCCAGGATGGCACATGAACGAACGGAATCTCCATAGACTATAACCATACTACGGATGATCTCTGTGGTTTCTTGCAGTGGTGTGAAGAGCCTTAGCGGCTGTGGTACTTTTCGTGGTTTGACGGAAAGAAAAGCAGTCAAAGTAATTCTTTGAATGATCATGTATACAGTAACAAGGAATACTATGTTTTACATGAGAGCGTACTCGTACTCGTATCTTAACCGAATATTAGTATTGCTGACAAGTACACGTGAATGCCTCAGAAAACTTGGAAATTACATCGTCCTGGAACAGGAATCGAACTCGCAGTTCCCGTTTACGTTCAGGTATGTTACCGTTACACCACCTAGAACGAAGAACCTCCAAGCTACTGAGGATGTGTTTCAAGACTCAGATGAAACGCTCAGCCGTGCGCAAATCGAAGCATATACTGTATGATTCTTCATCTTAGCAGCACGCGAGCAGAGGACGAGTCCACTGAAGAAATAACATTTCAGAAATAAATGACAGTCAAATCAATGTGCAAGCAGATGGATGCTAAATTAATCAGTTGAATAAATCCCGAAGCATTTTTGCAAATCGTGGCACAGAAATGGCTTCTATCTTCATGCATTTCGTTTTCTGAAGCTTCACTTTGCCAGGTTTTGTGGTGCATACAATAAAGCTCTTTTTACCGTAGAGATTAGACGCTAATTAAATTTAAGTAGTGTGGTTCCATGAAATCTCTGAAGACGAGATTAATATTGATGTAAAGTGAATTTAAACATATTTTTGAATATACCAGGTCGTTCGGAAAATAATGGCCGATTTTGGGGCTAAAAATGAAAAGGACATACCTCATTGCGCACAACCTTGTTTTATTAGAAATAGGTGCCTTTAGCAGCTACACAAATCTGCCAGTGAGTGACATGTGCTTCAATACCAGCCCGGAAGAAATCTGGCTCCCTGAATGCAAGGAAGTCTGGGAATGCCATTTCGGACTCCTCTCGGTTTCTGAAGGTCATGTCCTGAGGTAAGTGCTAAAATGAATGAACAGGTGGAAATCGGTAGGTGCCAAATTAGGTGAGTAGGCTGGATGTGGGAGGGTCTCGAACCTCAGTTCGTGTAGTTTCTGTTTTCGTCATTTGTGACACGTGTTGTCTCGCGTTATCATGGAGGCGGATAGGATCCTTCCTGTTCATCAAAGATGGCTGTTTGGAATTCAACTTCTAGTGCATCCGGGCAATTTCTTCACAGTATGTGACTGAGGTAATTCCTTCACCAGCATTCAAGAACCTGTAGTGTATGACACCGTGAACAGTCCACCACACTGTCAACAAAACTTTCTTTGGTGTCAACCTTGGTTTAGGATGTTGTTTCGGTGGTTCACACACACACACACACACAGCCACTGTCCAGATCGTTTACGGCTGTCGTATAGCACCCACTTTTCATAACAGGTTACCATGCGATCAAGTATGGGCTCCTTTTCGTTGCGAAGCAGAAGGTTACTGCTCATCTCAAACTTTTGTTGTTTCTGATGCTCCGTTAGTTCATGTGGAACCAAAGTATGGAGCTTCTTGACCTTACCAATTAGGTGGAGATGTTCGAAAGTGGTTGACACCGACACATTGTACTGTTTAGCGAGTTCTCTGACTGTGACTCGAGGATTTGCCTCCACATTTGCCTTCAGAGCGTGGTTATCGATGACCGAATGTCATCCTCGGCCCTCTTCATCTTGTAGCCTAGTGTTACCGGAACGAAAATTTTCAAACCACCAACGAACAATACGTTCAGATGTTGCTTTCTCGCCCCATACCTCGACACCACTACGGTAGGTTTGTGCCGCATTACGACCCAATTTGAACTAATGAAGCCGAATCACCCGCAACTCACTCATTCCTAACAGGTTGTACAGCCTACTCTCACACGAGTAGAAACGACTGCAGCTCAACCGATTATGGCGTGTATGTGGCGTCTAAGTTGCACTTCAACTCGTACAAATGGAGCTGCGAGCGGGTTTGTCTGCAGGCATTGTGAGCGAGCTGAATGTAGCACCTAATATCCAAAACAAGTTTTTATAAAACTTAAATGAGCAGCTTAAAAAAGAAAAAAGTAGAATCTCAATAGACTAGAACTATGCGTTTGTCTCATCATCGTTTCCCTCTGGGGCTTCCTGGACCTTTTCCTTAACAGCCTGTCTCTGATACGTGTTCCACGGTTTCACGGACTGCAATCAAAAGCTTTAGAATGAAGGCACAAATAGTGCGGAATCCCAACAGACTATTTTGTTTTTGACTTAACTACCATTGTAAACATGTATTACAAGCAATCTCCCGTTCGCAATTTAGAGCCTTTTGTTCCAGGGAAAGGAATGAGCCAGCGCCGTAAGACAAACAAACCCCCAATGCCTCGTTCAGGATATGATACCCCATAGATTCCCAACAGACTGGGATCACTAGCGCACGAATATTAGAGAACGAAGTTCTATCTTTTATAAAGAAACCTTCTTCAAATTTACAGCTTCCTCCACCATTACTGAATGACTGAACAAATCAATTTGTTAAACTCCCTGTTATGTATCCATCGGCTGCTTTATTTTATTTGGAAGAACAGCCGCTCCGGAGTAGGAGACGTGGGTTCGAAAGCTATCACCGGCAAAAGAGTTATACGCTATATTGACGCCCGAACAAAACTGAATCACCTGGCAGTTCAGTTTGATAAACATCTGTGATGAGTCTTCAACACAACGCACATACGTAATTAATAAGAGTTAATTCTTCAATAGTGAGATGATCCTTCGAGCTGGTTGTCGGCTGACCCGAAACCTGAGATTTCGTGCCTCCTGCCTTTCGTAAGGGGGCAATGATACAACGAGGTACGTGATGTGACGTATATAACGTTCTACTGAGGTGACGCATGAGTCAAATCGACAATGAAACAGCGCTAAGCCTGCTGACGAAGTTCAGTTGGGAGAAGGGCCGCTCCGGAGTTGGAAGACATTGTTCGAATCCACTACCAGTGAAAGGTCATATGTCATACACTCGAGAAATGAAAATTAAACAAGGAAACATTAGCAAGCAATTGTTTTGAATTTTATTTGGAATTTTCGTTGTTTTGTAAAAATGATTTAGATCACTGCATATTTATCGATAGACTTGGTTAAAATCACTTTTGGCAAAAAATACTTCTGGAAGAATAGCCCTTTCAAAAGCATTTTGTTGAAACTGGTATTGCACAATTTACCTCCTGTCTTATTGCAGATTAAATGAGAACAATCTTTGAGAACATTAAGTTGGCTTAACTGAAGACAGTAAGAGAAAGTTTAGTTGTGTTTATGACATCATGATGGGTATATCTGAGCTATAACTTACTTGTGCAATTAATAATATACTCGCACAGCGTGTCTCGAAATGGAAAATTGCCTAAAACTGGACAGTTCATGTTTAGGTAACTGCTTTATCACAAAAGAAATTCATTAATCATATTTAGTGGTTTCTGTAATTAATTTGTGCTTCGATACTAGTATCGATCACAGGCATTTTTAAATGGTGTATGACTTTAGAAGAGGTTCTAATGCTTATACACCAATTTTTATGATCCTCATTTTTTTGTTAAATTTTCGAGATAGTAGTACAAAGAGTTCTTTCTATAGGCCTTAAACAGCGCATCATATTTTCAAAAGCCACTAGAAACAACCATTCATGAGACTTTTACCTCAACATAAAGTTCTGTAGGTTTTATAGCGACCACTTCATGCTCCGCAGAAATGAATAGTCACTTTTCTTATTTGTTTTGGAACACAGATATGAAAAGGATTCTTCAGTCAGCTGTAATCAAGTCTTCACAATCATTGCTTATACACTGTCTTGTAGGTTAAAGCGGTGTATATAAGATGTTGGTGGTTTAGTTGATAGCGCAGTTATGGACATGATGGATAAAACGAAGGATATATTTGAGTTCACAAAAGACCATATTGTAGAAGCACTAAGGGTTCGTGCTTCCATTTATTAAACGGCGAAATTTGCAGGTTGTTCAAGGACGTTCAAGGTTAAAGTGTAATAGGAGTGGTGCCAAAAGGGCAGAACAACCAACCGGCGACACAACTATGAAGGGCGATTACATGTAGATTCCTGAAGCGAATGACTGCTGCGTCGCCATGTACATGACAATCAGCGCAGCTCAGTTTCACAGTTGACGGCCAAATACAGTATGGGTCAACTAGAAACAATATCCCGCATGAGTACGTATCGCATGCCTACTCAGATGGGCTACTACCAGAGCAGACGCCTTATACACAACCCTCTCCTAATAACATGCCATCCACGTAAACCCTTCTCCTGGTGCCAATAGCTGTGACGTACTACAGAGGTGATGAAAATGTCAAGACAGGAAAGTTGCAGCGGTAAACATCGTCGGTGTAGCTTAGTTGGGAAAGGATTGAGCTCCGGAGTAGAAGGATGTGGATTCTTTCTTCGCCATTGGCAAATTTGAGTTTCGCTATATGGCATGTAGACTTGACGATAGAACATTGGGAGAAAGTGTGCAGCTACGATGAATCACGATATGCACTTCATTCTGCTGATGGTCAGACTCCGTATTTGGCGTCAGCGGCATGAGGCTATGTATACCTCATGCATTGCATCGACCATTCAGGAACCTAGGACAATGAAGACGGTTGTATGATATGGGGCTTGTTTAGCTTACATGAACTGGGAGACCTGGTGCATGTGGACTAACGTATGGAAGCCAGCTACTCCGATGGACTGCTTGTGGACCGTGTACTGTACACCCCGCAATGATGTACGTAGATGAATATGGGTTCCTCCAGGACGGTATTACCCCGTGTCGTCCGGCTGGCCTCGAGCGACATCTCATATGGCACCTTAACTCACCTGTTCTCAACACAATCTGTGGGATGTCGTCGAATGCCGCGTGAGGCAGTTGGACACATCACCCCATTCCGTACCATAAATGAGATCTGCTATAAAAACAGCTTGGTTTCAGATTCCCACACACATGTACAGTTGCCTCTTGCAGTCAATACAAGCCAGGTGGTGCCCGTTCTTCGAGCGAGAGCATGGTTCACTAAGGTAGTCGTAATTCACTGGGCACTAAAATGTATGTAGGGGTTTTCAAAGTATTGGGTTGGTGCGAATGAAATGTTCGGCAAAGGACCAGCATACGTGGACGGCAAGAACGGAAAAGTAGAACAAGTTAGCTAGGCAAAATAATCACCCTCGGCATCGACACATAGTTGCCATCTGTCCGGCAAGGCCATGATCCTGGAACGAAAAAAATCTTGTGGTTGGGACCCGAAGAAGTCATCAACAGCACGTTGAACCTCGTTGTCTGTCGTGAACTGTTTTCCGGACAGAGAAAAGTCCAGGGAATAGGCAGAATGAGCCAGTGCTTCATAGCCTTCATAGTGTCAGCATCGTTCGTTGTGCGACATGATGGCGAGTGTTGTTCTGGAGCAAAAGAACACCATGTCTGTTGACCAAAGCCGGTTGTTTCTGCAGCAATTTCCAGTGCATCTGGTGTAATTCATCACAATAACGCTCTGCACTGTTGGTTTGACCTCTTGCCAAAAACTCCGATGAATCATCCCGGCTGTGGACCACCAGACAAGGAGCATCATCTTCTTGCTGTGTAGGGGTGGCTTTGGATGCAATCCAGCAGGCTGTGCCTTGCTTAACCATTGTGCAGATCGTTTCCGATTATCATAAAGGACCCACTCCTCGTCGCAGGTGACGATTCGATGCAGTAGAGGTTCCTGTTTATTCCTGGCAAGCAATGACGTGCAGACTTCCAAACGCCTAGTCCTGTTGGCAGTTGTCAACTCATGCGGCAGCCACATGTCGAGCTTTTTGACCTTACCCAGCGCAGCCAGACGCCGAACAACTATCGTACGGTGGACACCTACTTCTGCCGCTATTTCACGACACGTTTTTCGGGAGCCCGCTTCAACCACACGTAACAGAACATCGTCAGAAACAGCAACATGTCAGTGACCACGTGCTTTGTTTTGCAGGTCCGTATCTCAGGTTCGAAACTTCACAAACCATCGCCGAATGGTTCGTTTGTTGGCTGTATTCTCCCCAAACCCTTTGTTAACGTTTCGTGATACATTCTGATTAAGCTTCCTGTACTGGCAAAACGGTAAGGAATTCCTTTTACCTCAGTGGTGATGACTTAAAGGAAAATCCCTGTACCATTTGCGACAATAATCGTGGCGGAGTATGACGGCATGGGCTTATTAGAACATAAGGAAAAACGTTTCTTCAACAGGAATCCAGAAACTGAAGATCCTTAAAGCTTTTCTTAAATCGAAAGGTGTCGAACTTTCTTTTTCATAGGTGAATGATTCTAAAAAAACGTCTTCACAAAAACGAATCAGTCCGATAAAACAATAGTCACTGTTTTGTTTGATGATGGCAAATGTTTTGTCGGCAGTAATTTTAATTGGTGTTATTCACTTTTCAATCAACCCTCCTGCCCGAAATCTCACTTCTATTTTTTAAGAAAAATGCGTTATCTCAAAATAGCGATTTTTATAAAATTTTAAACAATGGACATTTTTTAACTACACAAAAACAGAAAAAGAGAAACGAATGATTGCTGAAGAAAGCTTCCGTTTCACTTTTTAAACTTCGAATCTTTTCGTAATTTTTCAGCGTATGCCAGTAATTCCTAAGCCAGACAAGAATTTCCCACTTCTTGATCATGTATCTGATACCCTGAGGGTAAGGAAATAATCGGGCTAAAATCCTCTGGAGGGAATGACAATTCTTTGTTGTCGATTATACTACCGAAGAAAGTATTAAAACCGTCTTGCTTTTTCAGGAGAAGACAGATGACACGAAATTCTGAAGAGTAAGATGTCGTTATGAACCGAAAAAGGTGTACTTCGACGCACATTCAGCAGGTTCTCACGCTTAGATCCGACACATGGTCTGCAACCAAAAGGCATACAAAGAAACTATAGGTCTCTCGAAGAAGCATAAAAAGCTACTTGATTGGTGCAACTTAAAACGACCAAAAAAAAAAAAAAACCAGCTCTTGAACCAGGGAAAAATAGAAAGTTTTGTATATATTATCATTATAATACAGTTTCTCAAATGGAAACGGGCTTGAAATATTTGAGAACAGATCAACACTGAGTTACATGATTACCTATCTGGATACCAAAAATCCAGAAAATAAACCCCCCAAAAGCGGCCATATGCAAGATTGTTAGACAAAATTAAAAGCATGCGTTGTCCACATGTAACATTTTTTTACGCTTTCCAACCGTAGGTTGAAGAAGCGTATATGCCCCAGCTTTGTCCGTCTGTCCGTCCGTCGGCACGATAACTCGCGTAACAATGGTTCGATTTCCATGAAATTTTAGTGTGTGGTAAGAGAACACCTGGGGACGAACCCTATTGAAAATGGGCGAAATGGGGTCAAAGGTCAGGACATAGCATCGGAATCCATTCCATCGCCCTTATGCGTTATAATTTACGTAAAAATGCGTCGATTGAGACAAAACTTTATCGTGTTATTCCGGAAGTATACTTTACCGGTTCTATTGAATATCATCGAAATGGGGTCAAAGGTCAGGTAATATGAGCGAGATTTACTCTACAGCCATTATCCTCATAACTTGAGTAATGATTTCTGGTATGTTGGTAAGCGTATTATAATCAATGCATTGCATGATTTTACTAACTTGTTTTAGTTTATGGCAGCTAACAGTCCCCATGAGCATTTAAGACCATGAAGAGCTTGCCCCTCCTAAATTTACGGCGACTGATTTCAGAGAGGGGATAGAACCAGCGCTATAAAATAAGCACATACACTGATTGATCACTGAATTATGACCATCTACCTAATCTGCGTAGATCCTTCTTTCGCCCTCAGTTTAGCAGCTGTCCGACGTGGCACTGATTCAATAAGATGTCGTAACTAGTTGGGACGTATGGCCAACCAAGCTGTGTGAAATGCTGCCTTCCATGCAGGTATGGAGGTGGTTGTGTATCCAGAGGCTTGATATGCCACTCCATAGTGGCCCGCAAGTGCTCTATAGGATTGATATCGGGGGAGTTCAGAGGCCGATTTACATGCTGGATGTCTGAACTGTATTATTCAAACCATTCCTGCCCAACATTTTACATGTGGCTGGGCGCATTACCATCTTGGAAGACACCGCCGCCATTCGGGAAAAGTGCAAAAATTCTGGGTGTACAGAGTCAGCAAACAATTCACGACAATGGGCACCAGTCATACGTTGTTCCACATGCACAAGGGGTCCAAGTTACTGCCACGTAAACATGCCCCACTCTATACAACCGCCTCCAAGTGCTTGCGCTGAGGTGGCCATGCAGGATAGATCGAGTGCCTCATGTTGTTTGCGCCAAATACGTGTACGACCATCCACGGAGCGGAGTAAAAACGTGACTCGTCAGATCGGCACACTGTTTTTCCAGTCATCCGTTGTCCAACTTGCATGATCTTTGCACTTAGGGAGTCTTTTGCACCGTTGAACCGTGGTTAGGAGAGGATGTCGTCGAGGTCGTTTGCTATTATAACCCATACGTGCGAGCATGCGACTCATGGTCATGACAGATCCTGTTCCCCGTTGATCTCCGTTGTATTGGGTAGTCGACGGTTGAACAGTGCTGCGTCTGTCGGTCTGTACGAGTTGTCGGACCCGCTCACCTCTCACATTAACCTTTTGCTGTTCTGTGTATTTTTGCCTCCGGGTCGTTGTTTAACTATTTTCATAATAGTCCCGATACACTTTAACTACTGAGGCCCACGAACGGGTGTTGTACAAAATGTCGACAGTTCAAATGATGACAAGGTCAAAATGTCGACAGTTAGTATGTTGACAAGGTCAAAATGTCGACAGAAAAAATATCTACACGGTCATTATGTCTGCTGGGTCAAAATGCCGACAACAAAAATGTTGACAGTCAAAATGTCAACACGGTCATAATGTCGACAAGGCCAAAATGTCAACACGGTCATAATGTCGACAAAGTCAAAATGCCAACAAGGTCAAAATGTCTACAAGGTCATAATGTCAACACGGTCATAATGTCAACACGGTCATAATGTCGACAAGGTCAAAATATCAACACGGTCATAATGTCGACAAGGTCAAAATGTCGACAACAAAAACGTTGAAAGTCAAAATGTCGACAGGGTCCAGAAAATGTCCGCATTGTACACTAACTTAGACCGTAGACAGTATTTGGAAAGGGTCCGGGTCCAGCGTCAAGGGGCCCTCATACAAAATTTTCATAAAATCTACAGTTCTCAATTTAGAACCACCAAATTTTGTATACTATGTCATGGTACTTTTAGTCAGTTGACGGTTTTTGGAAGGGATCGGGCCCCGAGGTTAAGGGGCCTCCATACAAAATTTTCGTAAAATCAATAGTTTTCGATTTAGAACTACCAAATTTGGTGTAGTATCTCATGGTACTCTAATTTTGACCGTAGACGGAAGGGGCCGGGGACCGGGGTCAAGAAGCCCCTATGAAAAATTTTCGCAAAATCTACAGTTTTCAATTTAGAACCATCAAATTTGGTATACTATCTCATGGTACTCTTTGTCCATAGACGGTTTCTGGAAGAGGTCGCGGCCCGGGGTCAAGGGGCCCCGATACAAAATTTTCGCAAAATCTACAGTTTTCAATTTAAAACCACCAAATTTAGTATACTATCTCATGGTACTCTTAGTCCGTAGACAGTTTTTGGAAATGTTCGGGGCCCGGGGTCAAGGGGCCCAAATACGAAATATTCCTAAAATCTACAGTTTTCAATTTAGAACTAACAAATTTCGTATACTAACTCATGGTACTTTAACTTAGACCGTAGACGGAAGGGATCGAGGCCCGGGGTCAAGGGGATCCCATACAAAATTTTGGTAAAATCTACAGTTTTCAGTTTAGAACCACCAAATTTGATATACTGTTTCATGGTATTCTACCTTAGACTCTAGAACGTTTTTGGAAGCGGTCGGGGCTCGGTGTCAGGGATGCCCCTCATACAAAATTTTCGTAAAATCTACCTTTTTTAATTTACAACCACCAAATTTGGTATACTATCTCATGATACTCTAACGTAGACCGTACACGTCTATTGGAAGAGGTCGGGGCCCGGGATCAGGGAGCTCCCATGCAAAATTTTCCCAGAATCTACAGTTTTCAATTTACAACCACCAAGTTTGGTATACTATCTAATGAAACTCTAACTTAGAGTATAGATGGTTTTTGAAGGGGTTGGGGCCCGGGGTGAAGGTGCAACCATTCAAAATTTTTGTAAAATCTACAGTTTGCAGTTTAGAACCACAAAATTTCATATACCATCTCATGGTACTCTAACTTAGACTGTAGACGGTTTTTGGAAGTGGAAGGGGCCCGGGGCCAAGTATCCCCCATACACATTTTTCGTAAATAGGTCAATTTTTTACTCTTAGAAACTGCAACACAATTCACCACTCCAATACTCGACCTACGGTCTAAGTTAGAGACCGTAGATAACAATAAGGTGCAAAAATATCCGTTTAATGGTGTATTAAAAACACAAATGAATAAACATTAGCTTTCACCACCAACGGCAGCTTCATTAGGCAGAAATACAATGTAAAGTAAATACAAAGTTCCAGATATTCAAAATTCAAAACAGTAAGAAAAAGATGATCAACTCCCATGTCAAGTCGCATGCATGCGACATCACATAGGTTCACTGCATTTAAGTGTCGCGGGATTCTCAGAAGCACACGCCAGATGTACAGCAGTTATTTCTATAGTGGTCTCCTCGGAGGTAAGTATTTCCATTCCTCTACCTTTCTTTTTTGTTTCGTAAAATTAAATAAAATAAATAAAAAAATTAAAAATAAGTTTACTGGAAAATTACACAAAAATCTTTTTCATTTATTAACTGTCACCTGCTGAACTTAGTGATTCCATAAATAGCAATATTTACCCGGGAAATACCGAGTACCCCTGCTAGTACAAATTAAATTAATTATTTCTTTGCGTCCAGTTCCATCTAGTATGTCCATAAGCCCTTTTGGGGCCGTATGAAAAATACATTTTTTATTTCAAAGTGAGCCATCCCGGTGGCGCAATGGTCTAGGTGCTGGCTTCTGACCACTCGTCCGAGAAGGGTCCGGGTTTAAGCCCCGGTGAGTCATGGAAGTTGTGTTTGACTTCTGGCACTGGCTCTCACCCTTCCATGGAACAAGTGGCCCAAAATTAAGATTGGCCGACTGCTTCTTATAGCCCACTGAGTTTATCACGGTGGTCGTTAAACCCCCAACTAAAAAAAATAAAAAAAGATTGCGATTTGTCCATTGCTATCTGTTATGGAGCCGTATGAAAAGCACGTTTTTGATATCAACGAGTCCACTATCATGTTGGCTGGTCACAAAATGTTAGGGGACCGTACAAAATCGCAGTTTTGTTTTCACCGTGTCCGTGCTTCGGTATATGGTTGAAGTATACGTGTATATAGTTGGGCCATTTCAGCACATAGTATGGTTTATATAGAAAATAAGATAATGTTGCACTTTTGCTCAGCTACAACACATTAATCCCAAAGGCGATTTCTCGAAATTTTAATCCGCCGTGCTCATATTCACAACGTTAACATATCATGTCAAGTTATTAATGTTGTACTTTTACTCTGTCACAAAACCTCAATTGCAAGACATAAGGCCTCGCCTTTTTTTAGGAATTTTTAGTCCGACGTATTCATATGGTTTTGATAACATGTCAAGATTATGGTACTTCGTTTTTACAGTACAGAGGCACAAAAATTAACGAACAGGCCTTAAGCCTTTTTATCAGTTTTCAATCAACCGTGCTCATATGCATACAATTTTCAGAGAAAGTCAAGTTAATAATGTTGCGCTTATTAAAGATTCTTAAAAAGGTATAGAGGCTAATAATTATTGTTTGAAGCCTAAATAAAAGCGCATCATTAACTTGACTTCTATATTTATTTTGTACATTTTACATAGCTTGTACATTTTTTTGGCATTTATTTTATTTTGGACCTTTTACATAGCGTGTGCATTTTTTTTTTTTGTGTTTTGGCATTTGTTTTATTTTCTGTTGTATATGTTACATAGCGTTTCTCATTTTTGTTATGCTTGTGACTTTGTGATTGCATTTTGAATTTTTATTTATTCTACATTTTGTATTACATTTTATGTTTTTGACATACTATTTTGAAAAATTTGTCTTTTTTAATTTTGAGTTGTGTTTTACATTCTTGTGTCTTCGGCAGAATTACATTCATGAAAAAATCAAATACAGGTTAGAAAAAGGTATAATTCAATTAGTGAAAAATACCAGCACATTTTAGTAAAGGGAAGAATTATAAGCAATTCCTCTTAAAAAGTCTAGCACGTTATCATTGTCTCTGTGCGCTAAAGAAGTTTGAATTCCTTTTTCTCTTGCTAGCGTTTCTCTTCTGATTGGATTTGTCGGAATCCGTGCTATCACTCTTTCAATTTTAGCCATGGTTGTTCTTCACTCTTTCGCAATTTCACTGATCATTTTATACACTCCCAGTTTTCTCTCTCCCAGAATTGCATTCCAACGTCTGTGCCATCCTTCAAGTTTGTTTTGTGTTCTGGGAAAGCCAAGCAAATTGTTTTCACTTACTGACCAAATTGTAGGTGGGAAAAGCGGAGGACACTTCTCGGATTGTTTTTTCTGCTTCCACGAGATCTTCTAAGAACAGAATTTTCTTCAAACCACTGAAACTACAGAATTTGCATATTCTAGTAAAATTGATTTAATTTCTTCAAAAGCAGCTGGAATTTCACCAGATGAAAAAAATGCCAGTGCTTGCAAATGTCTGACTTTGAGAGCAAACTCACTGTTTTCCCTATATTCCGAGGCCGTGCCATCAGACTTGATATTCATCCACACATTTTTCCCGAGATGAAACCAACAACATTTGTGTGTACTGCTTCCAAATTCCTTTATAGCTGCATTAATGGCAGCTATTCTACAATCTGTCATTATGCGTATATTGTGGTGCAAGCTGAATATCATAGTCTGATGCATAGTCTTGTAAATCCTGCAAAACTCTTGTTTAACAATCTTCATTCTTGCTGGAAAGTAGCCCATAAACTAGTGGGACAAATCCTTGCGTCTCTGGATTCGTTCCAACCATAGCATGAATGGTATACAATTACCTAAATAGGGTTGGACAAGTTTTAAATGTCCCATCCGTAATCCAGTAAGGTGCTTTTTGAGGCTTTCGTAAATTATTTTCTGTTGGAATTAAAAGTAATTTTTTGATCTCCAAATGCGCTGTCTCTGCCAAGAAATTTTGCACCATCAATTTCCTGTAAATCTATTGAGACATCGATTCCTTCTAAAGTCGTAGGCTCAGCAGGCATATCTTCTCTTCGTATACGTTTTACAACTTGCCTTAATGCATTCGTATTAGGCATATAAGCTGCACTTACTGAAGCCATTGACGTTGTCACGGTTTGAATAACTTGTGCAGGGGCTTGTGGTGACGTGGAGTGATATAAAAAAAATAGAGAAAAAACTGCTTGTAGTGAGAGAAAAATCAGTGGTAACGCTGGAAGAAAAAAACAAGAAAAGATAAAAGGGAGAAAATTCTAAACTCAGGTAATGGGACGCCATTATATCGAGACGAACGAAGAGAGGAAGAAACAGCAGCCATTTTTGTGACAAGGTCAAATGTCACATAGAGGTTACGACTTTCTAGGAATTTTGGAGAGTGAAATTCGCCGAGACCAGACCAGCTGCAACAGGGGATGTTAGAGTACGTCGTGGGAAGGCCACAAGACTCTGAGAGCGCAATGCATTAGGACCCTAGGGTCAAAATGCAAGCCTATGATTGGTTGTGCGCTGTCCAGGGTCATGGGAGAAAGTTGAGTGAGGCAGGAGGAGAGTTTTGGCGGTACTTCTCGTTCAGCTAGCAAGAGGAGCGGATGATAGGTCATCTCACAGGATGAAGTTCGATACCTAAAAAGTCTGATATCTCAGCTGTGGTTGGGTAGCCAGTATACTTCATCACTAGCTGAGGTTAGTAGACGATTTTTATGAATTACTGAGGTAATAGGCAGAGGTCTAAAAAAATAAAAAAATAAGTAGATAGTGTACCTCCAGTAGAGAACTCTCAGTGTTTTAAGTAGCTCATAGATGGGAGGTTTACAGCCTGAGTGGTTCTGTTTAAAAACTTTGCTATGACTCAGATGACTGACAAGTTTTTAATATCAACTTGACACGTATAACCGACTGTGGACATGATGTCTCACTGCTGTGTGTGTGACCTAGATTGTTGAAAATATACCTCAACAAATCCTCCTGGAATTGTGATGATATTCTCCATCAACTTTGTACATATTTCAGCAACTGTAACGGAATGTATAAAATGCTCTGTGTTTGTGAAGATGACAGTTCTGTGTCATCAATGTTCGATCCTTCGCTATGCCTCTGAGGTGAGTAATGGTGAGTGAAATAAGTCGTCCAGGTTTTACAAATTATGGACTGGTGGCAGCGAATAACCGGTAAAAATACTCTCAATACGAGTTAAAAATTCTACTGGAGTGCATATATATATATATATATATATATATATATATATATATATATATATACTTAAGAGCAAAACTGAAGACTAAGGAAAAAATTTTAGAATTTAACACGAAGGGTGCAAAATAACCTGAAAATCAAAACGCGCAACGCAGCAGTTTTGAAAATTCAGAATTCACATTCTATAAAGAAGATACCTAAGCAAAAAAATACATATATAATTTTGACTCACACCTAGTACAACATAGAAAAGGTTATGTATCTACCTGTGTGAGTAAAAGGAGAAAAGATAAAAAAATAAAATAAAACAACTGAATGTAGAAGGTGTCGAGAATACTGAGCCTTGGCTTTATCAAGGACCAGCAAAAACTCTGCATTTTCTCACTTCTACAAAGACCTAGTTGGAAATGGGTTTCTGCAAGGCCATAGATGCAAGTAACATTCCCACCTAAAATAGTTTAAAAAATATATATATATAAGTCATGTCCTCCGTAGAGTAGCATGACCTAGCACTAGTTAACAATTTCGCTTGCATCCATTAACCTTCATGGCCCGACCCATGCTCCTCATCTGTTACTATTAAACAGAGAAGAAGATTAAAGAGAACTCAAGCTGTGAGAGTGACATAATAAATAGAAATGATTTTCAGCTATAACGAAATTCCAAGTTCGTTTGAGAGAGAATTTAAACCTGAAAAACAATGCAAAAGAAATCCAAATTTTACATTGCAATTAAAAAAGGAAATGTTAATTTATAACGAACAGATTTTTGAAAGAAAACTTGAGTCTAAAACCCCCTACTCTACAACTTATGACAGCACGAAAACGAGAATAAGTTAAAGATAATAATTAACTAAAGAAAACTTTGTGAAAGTTATATACCTTAAACAGTTAGTTGCAATATGTACAAAGTATTTCAGCAGTGCTTTAAGTGCATAATTAATTAGTTATTAAGAACTTTACTACTTTGAAAAAACAGCGCATAGACAGCGCATAGAAAAGGAACAAGCTTAGCCATCTTCTGTTCCTAGGTACCCCAAAAAGACGCTCAAAGTTACAAAGAAAAGTAAGAGTTAAAACCCGCATAAATGTTAACAGACAAACCAATGCTTAAAAGCTGAAAAGCTAAAAAACGACAGAGAAAAGGTACATAAAGTACAAACATTGAACTTATAAAACCTAGAACCCAAAAACAAGGAAGAGAGCTTACCTCTTGTGTGACAAAAACTTTTCTCCTCACAAGAGGAGAACATGGCTGACCTCTTCCGCCACTCCCTAGACGCTGGGGGGCAGTGAGGGTGGGGCTGATGGCCTCCTCATACAGCAAGAAACCAACGCGCGGAGATTTTAACCAGAGAAAAAAATATATAAACTTAAGACTGTGGATCTGTATGATCAGAATGAGCAGAATTAACTCTCCAGAATACATGAGAAATATTATAAAATACACGAGCAGTTTATTTAATAATCTTTGCATGTATTAAATCACCTTAGTGAGCTTCTATAGATTAATCAGAATCTTATTAATTTTAATGTTGGTTTTACTATTTTTAGTATAGCTATCCTAGTGATGAATAACTAGTTTTCTTTTTTATTTGTTTTTATTTTCTTTTATAAACAGATTTTTAAGCTTTTTTTGTGATTTTGTTTATATTATTTAATTTTTTGTTTTAATAGGACCGTCATATCCATAGCACTAAGGTTCCTTTAGGTAGTTAATAGGCATCCTCTAGCCAACTTCCTTACGGCTTTGATTGGTCAGAATCATATTATTAACTGTAGAAAATTAAAGCAGATCTGCCAACCTTACTCTATTATTCAGAATAATTTTTCTTAAAGTTCTTTTGATGAAAGAAGAAGGAATTTCGTTCTCTAGAAAACTTTCTAATAGTATATTAATGTGGTAATTGAAATCCAAATTGTTGCTGCAAATTCTTGAAATTCTTAGGACCTGAGAAATTAGTACATTCTCAATTACTTTGGTTGAAATGTTATTATTCTAGTGTAGATATTTAATTACTTTGAAAGGAAAATTAACTCTTTTATCAAAGAGGCTAATAGATGGGTTACCTCTGTTGAGCTTAATGCTTAAGTCTAGGAACTCAAGTTCCTGATTACTGTGGTTGGTTTTACATAAGTTAAGAGAGCTAGGATAGATATTATCAAAATCACTCTCTATAACTTCTGAATTATTGATACACAGCAGATCATCAATATATATATATATATGTGGATGGCTCATAGTTACAGAAAAAGGAATTAAACAAATGGTAGCTACAAACTAAGAACTGCATAACAAGTAAGAAGCAAAATCTTAACAAGTGGTCGCAAAACAAGAACATTTAACAGGGCTTTGTCCGTATTTATCGCTCGTTTTTTTACTTGCGCTTTTGCAACAGCAACATCCCTTTTCTCCGGTCTTGCAGCATGATTATGTAGTTTCTCACTGCCAACAAGAATTGTACTAGCAAAGCCAGCACAATTTCCATAATTTCTTTCAATACAGTACCAATACCATAAATCACCCCGCACTCTGTTCTGGGAAAATGAATATCCTTTCCATTTCAGCAAATCATTTCCTTTTTGGGAGTTAACTATGTTGCATACTTCTCTTGCCATAGTGTCTTAGGAAAACAATGCACTTTCCCCTTCCAAATTAATTAGAATGATGTATTTCCACTAATATCACTTGACAACGCACAACAAAGATTTCAACAAGCAAGTTCTCTGTTCGTCAGTTAACTACGAACTGATGAGCAATCATTCAATAAAACACTCAGAATACAGGCGATCACGTGAGGCCTATTCCTCCAGTTAGGGTTTAGGCGAAGGTCAAGCTTTTGGCACCTGCGGTCGCAAGAAGAGATTACGTTTAGGGATCGACCCCTTATTTTTGTTTTTCCAAACTGCAGAAGTACATGTATTTTACAGCACGGACACTCCAAGCAGGGATTAAACAGAGGCGAAGCACTCAGACGCCAGGCTCCGGGGGCGGCAGCAGGCGCGGACTGGGCCGTTGTACTCTGGGCTGGTAGGCACCATGCTAATTCTCACAAATAAATTCAAATTTTTTTCTGTGCTGCACCATGCGTATGAAAGAAAATTGTTATACTAAAAAAAGTAAAAAAAGGATTTGTTCACCCCGTAATGTCTTAAAAAAAGGACCTGTGTCCTTACGTGCCAAATGGTCTCTAAGCCAAACACAGTTTTTCATGCAACACCATGCCCCGACTTTCTGAGTTAAGATCCGTCCCGTTCAACTCATTTCCTGTATGGCATCTCGCTTTCACTAATTGTAGTTAATTGCAGTGAAACTGGTGTTTTACACCGGTGCGTATTCCCGTGAGTCATGAAGACTATTCTGAAAACGGTGTACCCCAGGGGAAAATTATTCCATCAGAATTAGCAGAACTCCTATGCCAGAGCAAAACTTTGTTCGTTGGCGTTACCATGCAAGCAATTTAGGCGAAGTAGGAAGTCTTTTTTTCTACTACGACACCAGAACATTGTCACGGATCCTCAAACAATTACGATACAGATGTGTCCTTTGGATTTCTCTTTCAATACGTCCAAAGGCCGGCACTAGGGGATGGAGAAGGAGTCAGTGTGGTTTTTCTTTTTTGTTGGAATTTGAAATTTTAAGTTAATTCTTTCTCAAAACTTTGCCTGGTCCCTAGTAAGTACTGTCTCATGCCTCAACCATTGCCCAGATTTTTAGCACATCTTTTGTAAAAAAAGATCGTGCTTAAGTTATCGGTTTGTCCGTCCGTCCGTCCGCCTGTACCCACGATATCTCTACAACTCTTAGTCCGATTTAAAAAATTCTTTTTGCATTGGGAAGCTTGAAATTTGAGAATAATGATCCTTTATTTCCTTTTTTTTACGACGTACAATTTCGTCGCTAGAGAGCGTAAATGCAGATGATGTCGAATTCAAAAATACGTTTTATTCCACATATTTGCTTCTAAACATCCAATTGAAAAAACTTTTTTTTATCTTTCGATTCCATTTATGTCGAAGAGTATTTTAGATATAGTTACTTTTTCAAATTACGCACAGATTTTCCGCAAGGGGGCGTAAAAGTAAATTACATTTTCCCCGATAAGTCTTCTTCTAAAGCTCCGATTTTAAAAACCATTTCTTCAGAGGATACAACTCCTGATGGAAAATCTTTTGCATATAATTTCTAATTTTTTGTAATAAATACTTGGCCACCAGAGGGCGTAAGTGTTAATTTTTGCTTCTGATGCATTTGCATTTAAATCTGAGCTTTCAAAATATCGCTTTAAAATTTTTTTTCGTGGAATGATGCCACTCACGTCGATAAACATTTTCGGAATATTTTCTTCTTAAAATATTCCGTAGTTTCTCCGCCAGGGGGCGTAGATGTATATCTTATTCTTGTCAATATCTCTACTTCTAGAAGTCTGATTTTAAAAATTTCTTCTTTGTTGGATAGTGTTTTCTGTGTAACATGTTTTTCATATAATTTCAAAATTTTCAAGTAGTTCATAGATTTTCCGCTAGGACGCGTAGAGGTAGATTGCGGTTCCCCCTATATCTCTGCTTCTATATCTCCTATTTGAAAAATTCTTTCTGCTCAGGATACAGCTCCTGATGGGAAATCGTTTGCACATAATTTCTATTTTTTATAAAAAAATGGTTTGGCCACCAGGGGGTGTAAATCTTAATTTCCGCTTCTGATGTATTTGCAACAAAGTATGAGCTTCTAAATTCTCGATTGAAAAAAACGTCGTTTGTAGACCGATACTACTCATGTTGACAAACCGTTTAGAAACATTTTCTTCTTAAAATAATGCATGGTTTCTATGCTAGGGAGCGTATATATATATCTTATTTTTGTCAATGTCTTTAGAGTCCGATTTGAAAAAAATTCCTTCTTTGTTGGATAGTGTTTCCGATGCGAAATATTTTCACTATAAATTCAAAATTTTCAAGTAAATTATAGACTTTCCGCTAGGGGGCACAAAGGTAAATTGCGTTTATTCCGTTACTTCTGCTCCTAAAACTCCGATTTGAAAAATTCTTCTTGTATCGCATACAAGACAGGAGGGAAAATATATTTCACATAATTTCTAATGTTTGGTAAAGAATGGTTTGGCCACCAGGGGCATAAGTGTTAATATCTGCTTCTGATGTATTTGTAGCAAAATCTAGGATCCTGAATACTCGACTAAATTTTTTTGTGGACCGATACCGCTCATTTTAAAAAACCTTTTGAGAATACTTTCTTCCTAAAATAATGCATGGTTTTCCCACCAGGAGACGTAAAGTCGCATCTTATTTTTCTCGATATCTCTGTTTTTAAGAGTATGATTTGAAAAATTATTTCTGTGTTGGAGAGCGTTTCCGGTGCGAAATGTTTCTCATATAAATTCATGTTTTTCTTAGCGCACAAGTCTGCAACCAGAGGGCGTAAGCTCACCATTCCGCTTACAGCAATATCTGAGGGATTAAAAACCCGATCGAAAAATGCCATACCGGTTTCATTGACGTTGAACAGCTTTGATAAATTTAATTTGCGTCAGAACGGATTCAAAAGACGTGCTTATTACACCCGAAAATTCGGTGTCATCTTTCTTGTTTGTTTTTGTTTTAATTGTTTCAGTTAACAGCGCGAAAATATCTGAACTGTGCTGTTGCAGTTGGAAATATTTTTTTACTTCAGCAACAAGGCGTCATGTATAATTGTAAGATCCTTCGTTAGAATATATATACCACATAAGGAATTTGCATGAGAAAATGGAGTAACAATAAGGAATTTATTCTAAAACCAAAAAAAAGAAAGGGCGGAGCCGAAAAAGCTAGGTAGAGGAAACAGAAGACTGAGAAAAAGCTCCTATTTAAATAAACCTGTAGGCGCTTAATGAGTAAGGGGTATAAATCAATACAAAATAATGTACTGTATTTGAAAAAAATTGTAAGGAAGAAGGCATTGTGACTGTCAACAGTTTCCCCTTATGATCCGGTCGGCATTACAACCATCACAGAAAATAAAATAACCAAAACATAACTAAAATACACATACAAAATAAAATGCCCAAAACATAAAAAAAAAAAGAAGTAACCACACAAAATAAAATGCCGAAAACATAAAAAAATTTAACCCAGCAAAATAAAATGCCAAAACATTCCGCTTACAGCAATATCTGAGCAGCAATATCTTAATGAGTAAGTTGTATAAATCAATACAAAATAATGTACTGTATTTGAAAAAAAAATTATAAGGAAGAAGGCATTGTGACTGTCAACAGTTTCCCCTTATGATCCTGTCGACATTACAACCATCACAGAAAATAAAATAACCAAAACATAACTAAAATACACATACAAAATAAAACGCCCAAAACATGAAAAAAGAAGTAACCACACAAAATAAAGTGCCAAAAACATAAAAAAATGATAAGAAATTCTGGTAAGAAATTCTGTTAAAAGCGTAATGAAGATAAAAAATAGGTAGAAATATAAATGTTTTCAAACTTAATACAAGTGTAAAAACTGAAATGAAATGAAAGAAAAAGATATATTCCATTGTTACTTTAGATATTTTGACCTGACGACGTTTCGTATATTGCACTTGCATTTGGTCAAAATATATTACTTACAAGGAATCTTTAGTAACTTTTAATCGCTGTGCTCATATTTATAAGGTTTGCATAACAAGTCAAGTTAATAATGTTGCGCTTTCACTTAGGCACCAAATATTTAATAATGAGCCTCTAGGCCTAGGTAATTTAAATAATTTTTAATAAGCTTAACAATCTTAAATTGATTTGTCATGCAAACCTTATATGATCACGGCGTTATAAAAATTACTAAAAAGGCATTCGCCTACCCCTCGGGCATATCAATTAATGTTTTGTGCTCGAGTAAAATTTCAACACAATTAATTTTATTTCCTATGAAACCATGTGAATATCAGCTCGGCGGACTGAAAACTATTAAAAAGACTTAGGCCTGGTGTCTGCTTAATCGTTTCTATCTCAGTAAAGCGCATTGCTGAAATCTTGACTTGCTGTGCGAATCTTAAGAAAATTAGCACGGCGCACTGAAAATTGCTAAAAAGGCCCAAGCCTAGGGCTTTATAATTAATGTTTTGTACCTGAGTGAAAGTGTGACAGTGTCTTTAGTTCCTACTAGCAGGTGTACCTGGTATTTCCCGGGTAAATATTACTATTTGTGGGATCACTAAGTTCAGCGGGTGAAAGTTAATAAATAAAAAAATATTTTCCTGTAATTTTCCAGTAAACTTATTATAAATTTTCTGATTTACTTAATTTAATTTTACTAAAAGATTAAGAAAGGAAGAGGAATGGAAATACTTAACTTCGAGGAGACATCTATAGAACTGCCGTACATCTGGCGGGGGCTTCTGAGAATCCCGCGCCACTGAAATACAATGTACCTATATGATTTCGCGTTCATGCGACTTGACATTGGCATTGATCATCTTTTTCTTCCCGTTTTGAATTTTTAATATCTGGAACACTCTATTTACATTACATTGTATTTGTTCCTGACGAAGCCGCCCGTTGGTGGTGAAAGCTAACGTTTATTTATTTGTGTTTTTAATAAACCATTAACCGGATATTTTTGCACTTTATTGTTATCTACGGTATCTAACTTAGACCGTAGGTCGAGTATCGGAGTGTTGAATTGTGTGGCAGTTCTTAAGAGTAAAAAATTGAACTTTTTACGAAAATTCGGTATGGGGGCCCCTTGACCCATTGACCCCGGATCATGACCCCTTCCTTCTGGGGTCTAAGTTAGAGTACCATGAGTTAGTATACCAAATTTGGTGGTTCTAAATTGGAAACTGTAGATTTTACGAACATTTTGTATAGGGGGCCCTTGACACCGGGCCCCGACCCCTTCCAGTAACCGTCTACGGCCTAAGTTAGAGTAGCATGAGATAGTATACCAAATTCGGAGGTTCTAAATTGAAAAACAAACTGTAGATTTTACGAAAATTTTGTATGGGTTCCCTTGACCCCGGGCCCCGACCACTTCCTAAAACCGTCTACGGAATAAGGCAGAGTACCATGAGATATTATACCAAATTTGGTGGTTCTAAATTAAAACTGTAGATTTTACGAACATTTTGTATGGGTCTCCTTGACCCCGGGCCCTGACTCGTGCTGTCTACGGTATAAGTTAGAGTACCATGAGATAGTATACCAAATTTGGTGGTTCTAAATTGAAAACTGGGAATTTTAAGGAAATTTTGTATGGGTCCTTTTGACCTGGGCCCCAACCCCTTCCCAAAACCGTCTACGGACTAAGTTAGAGTACCATGAGATATTATACCAAATTTGGTGGTTCTAAATTAAAAACTGTAGATTTTACGAAAATTATGTATGGGGGCCTCTTGACCCCGGGCCCCGACTCTTGCTGTCTACGGTCTAAGTTAGAGTACCATAAGATAGTATACCAAATTTGGTGGTTCTAATTGAAAACTGTAGATTTTACGAAAATTTTGTATGGGAGCCGCTTGACCCCGGACCCCGACCCTATCGAAAAACCGTCTACGGACAAAGCTAGAGTAGCATGAGATAATATACCAAATTTGGTGGTTCTAAATTGAAAACTGTAGATTTTAAAGAAATTTTGTATATGGAACCCTTGGCACCGGGCCCCGACCCCTTCCAGTAACCGTCTACGGCCTAAGTTAGAGTAGCATGAGATAGTATGCCAAATTCAGAGGTTCTAAATTAAAAAAAAACTGTATATTTTACGAAAAATTTTGTATGGGTCCCCTTGAACCCGGGCCCCGACGGCTTCCAAAAACCGTCTACGGACTAACTCAGAGTACCATGAGATAGTATACCAAATTTGGTGGTTCTAAATTGAAAACTGTAGATTTTAAGGAAATTTTGTATGGGGCCCCGTTGACCCCGGGCCCTGACCTCTTCCAAAACCGTCTACGAACAAATTTAGAGTACCATGAGATAGTAAACCAAATTTGGTTGTTCTAATTGAAAACTGTAGATTTTATCAAAATTTTGTAGGGAGGAGGCTTGACCCCGGGCACCGACCCCCGACCCCGTCCAATAACCGTCTACGGTCTAAGAGTAGCATGAGATAGTAAACCAAATTTGGTAGTTCTAAATTGAAAACTGTAAATTTTACGAAAATTTTGCATGGGGCCCCTTGACCCCGGGACCCGACACCTTCTGTCTACGGTCTAAGTTAGAGTACCATGAGATAGTAAACCAAATTTGGTGGTTCTAAATTGAAAACTGTAGATTTTGAAGAAATTTTGTATGGGGGCCGCTTGACCCCGGGCCCTGGGCTCTTCCAAAAACCGTCTACGGACAAAGTTAGAGTACCATGAGATAATATACCAGATTTGGTGGTTCTAAATTGAAAACTGTAGATTTTATGAAAATGTTGTATGGGGGCCGCTTGACCCCGGACACCGACCCCTTCCAAAAACCGTCTACGGTCTAAGTTAGAGTATCAAGCGGGCATTTACTGGACCCTGTCGACATCATGACCGTGTCGACATTTTGAGTGTCGACATTATTTTTTGACTGTCGATATTATGACCGCATTCACATTTTGACCGTCGACATTACGACTGCCACCGAAGCGAACAACCCACCGGTTTAGCCGTTTGAGAAACCGAGGCGCCCACTCCCTGAGCTACCACAATCTGTCCTTTCTCAAAGTCCTATAAATCCTTTCGTTTACCCATCACGCTCCGAATTTTACAACGTAGTGCTCCAGTCACACCTTATAAGTGCTACATCTTCGACAAATCGTGCGGTCAATAGACCGCATCCACTTCTGGTAGGGGTGGTATATTTCAGTGATTACTCAATGTATATAAGGACAAGTGCAAAGATTCGGCTGTTTGAGAATACAGCGCACATAAAAATTGGAAAGGGAGTGAGACAAGGTGACACCATATCTCACAAGCTCTTTAATGCCACATTGAAAAATGTCTTTCAATCACTGGACTGGGAAAACAGAGGGATAAAAATTAATGGAGATTATCTAACTCACGTTCGTTTTGCTGATGACGTAGTCATTTTTGCAACTACCCCTTCAGAGCTGCTGGATATCATAAAAAAACTTGCTGACAAGAGTAAAGAATTGGGATTAAAAATTAATTTTCCGAAGACAAAAGTGATGTACAATGCTTTTACAAGAAATAAAGATTTATTGATTGATGGAGAAAAGCTGGAGATAACAGATGCATACGTTTATCTTGGACAGCAGATATCAAGTGGCCGCGCCAGTGGCGCAGTGGTCTAAGGCGCTGGCCTCTGATCATTCGCCCGTAAGGGGTCCGGGTTCGAATCCCGGTCAGGCATGGATGCTGTGTTTGTCTTACGGCACTGGCTCTCTCCCTTCCCTGGAACCAGTGACCCTAAATTAGGGACGGGCGACTGCTTATAGCCCATTGAGTTGCTCACGGTGGTCGTTAAACCTCCAATCAAAAAAAAAAAAGATATCAAGTGAGGGTCACATTGATGAAGAAACTAATCGGCGTATAAAACTTGCCTGAGAGCTTTTGGAAGAAACAGCATAATTTTCAAGAGCAATATGCCATTATGTCTTAAAAGAAAAGTGTTTGATCAATGCATCCTTCCAGTGCTTACGTATGGTGCAGAGACGTGGACCTTAACTAAAAGAGACATACAAAGGCTGCAGACAACTCAAAAAAGCATGGAGAGGTGCATGCTTGGTGTAACCAGGAGAGGTAAGAAGAGGAACTCGTGAATCAGAAAAATGACAAGAGTGGAAGACATCATGATCAGAGTAAAAACCCTGAAATGGCAATGGGCTGGACATACTGCCAGAAGGACAGACCATCGATGGACAGTCGACATTTTAGATTGGATTCCAAGGTACAGAAAAAGACCCAGAAGAAGACCACATGGAAGATGGGTGGATGAAATTCGAAAGTATGCGGGAGTAACATGGAGGAGACCGGCGCATTGTGGAAGAGGCTTGGAGAGACCTTCGTCCAGCAGTGGATTGATAATAGTTGACAGTGTTGATGATGCTGATGATATAAGGACATAATCCCCCAGTATTTGACCGCTTGACTACAGGGTAGGCAAAAATGTTTGTTTGCAATCGTAAATTGTACAACAAATTTGATAAATCTTCGTCCGACAGTGGATCAAGAACTCGTTCGATCTGCTTAATGTTTGCTACCGCTTATCTGATTCTTTGACGAAAAAGCAGGTATAAACACTAAACAGTTCTCATTCCATGTTTTCAAATCTTTCTTCCTTTTGCAGTGTTGAACGTGGGCTTTGTCTTCCTGGGATTCATCATTAACCTAACTCCTCACTTTTCTTCCTACAAACTTTGGGTTATAATTTGCAGTTCTGAGTGTTATTGCCAAAGATAACAAAGTCTGTGCTAAACGATGGCAAGCTAAATGATCTTTAATGATATTTCCCATTCGTCAACTGAACCATTAAGAGAAAAATATTTTGCGGAGTTACATTGTGAGTGTCTGAAGAATTGCTGTCTCCTTTCCTCATCCTTTTCTTAATTCTGAATTATTTATACCTTCAAACATTGGAGTGCGAACGCTATATATTTCCCAGATCATTTTAACAATCCAAATATAAGAATATCCAGCATAATAACATGTTCAACCTCCCCGATGTCTGATTGTTCTGAAGCGTGTCTTCTGATCATTTATGTGAGATGGATGAGTATGGATATTGTGCTTTTATGATGCCGCTGGCTCTGTCTCTGGACTGCAATCGCTAATCCTAAATTAGGTAAACAAAAACAACATAAAAAAAAACTTTTGAAAGAAGTCATAGCTGCTATCATCTGCAGAATATCAAATTCCTGTTGATAGTTAGCCAAAATAATACACAGCCCGAATCCATATTCATTTCGTATTTCAGTGAGACTTTTTAATCTGTAGACATGGGCTGAAGCGCTGCATGCAGATAGCCAGTCCTGAATCCTGTTTTTTCTCAGAACTAAGTAAGTCTTGTGTTTTCTGAGAACTACATGTTACTTTTGTAAACATCTTGTAGCAAAGAGGGAGGAGGCTTTCTAGATGTATAGTTCTTATAATCATCTTTTTCATTATTCTTCAAGACTACTACTGTTGCACTGTTCCATTTAACGATAATTTTCCGGTATTGGAAAATCCAGTAAAAGACACAGGCTCCTAGGGAAGGTTAGAATACGTTCAGTGTTGATGTGGTTCACTGGATAATAAAATTCATATTCTTACTACTGATTCTTTTTGGACACCAGGTGCTATTTCTCACCTCATGCGCATAATATTGAATTTCTTGCTGAAGGATTGCAAGAACTTTAAGTTTGTAACAGTGTGGTCATAACAGAAGGCGCATTTATCTTATCAGTTAAAATTTATCTTATCATTTTAATGACAGTATAAATGGGCAGAACTCGGCTCTTTCCAATTTATTTTACCATTTTAACGACAGCAGGTAATTCCTATTTTGAGACCAGGAATTTGTTTTCTTTCATCACTGAAGTTATGCTTTGTTTCTTTCAGGCCTTTTATGTTTTTGAAGGCTTCACTAACCAATTTAAAATCCCAACCACATATAGGTACGTTAAACCTGCGACTAAAGGAAGAGATTTTTCTCGAAAGCGTGCGATTTCACTTTCGCTGTGTAAATATAGCACCCTATTTCTTTCATTTGTTTTTCGTTTCGGGGTTGAAAGACCACCATGAACAACTCTTCTGGATAGAACCAATCGCTTGTCCGTAATTTGGTGCTACTGGTTTCAGTGAAGGGACAAAGCCAGCGCCATCAAACAAGAACACAACCGATACCTCATCTGGACTCAAACTAGGATCTATCTCAGACGAATGGTCAAAAGCCAGAGCCTCAAAACACTCGGCCACCGGGTCTACGTTTCTTTGATTTGACTACTGAAACACTAGAACACTCTGCTGCCAAGGTTCTCTGTTATTCAAATCAAAATACCATTGAGTGCGAGCCAGTTATTTATCTCTCTGCACGGCGACACCTGGTTGCTGATTTTTATCTGTAGCATGACAACACTCCATTTGCTTCACTCACCGCGGTTCAGCAACATAGCCAGAGCCAATAACGGATAATTTTTGCGCTGACATAACAAGTGAAACCTGACTCCCTTCGTAATTGCATTCCAAATGTCTTCGCCAATTTTAGTCATCGTTCCAATGCGTATGTTGTCTTTCTCATGGCCTGTTATACCGACAGTAAATGCGGACGCTTTGATTCGAAATATTTGAGATACAGCATGTTTAACCGTAACCGTGTAACATGCCATAATCACAATTTCTTACGTTTTGGCGGTTTAACGACCACACTGAGCAATTCAATATGCTATAAACAGCCGCCCGTCCCTAATTCAGGGCCACTGGTTCCAAGGAAGGGAAACAGCTAGTTCCGTAAGGCAGGCACACCACCCATTTCTCATTCGGGACTCGAACCCACACTAACTCGGACGAATGGTCAGAAGCCAGAACTTAGAGCACTGAGCCACGGGGGACAGAGACCCAGCCCCTTCCTTTTGCATATGTCGTTCCCGTGACGAGCAATACCTTTGCTCCCTATTTAAATCACAGCCGTCCATTGTGGAGATTCTTGGAGCGCTCTGAGTTGGTCAAGTTAGTTTAAAACCAACCTGTATATCTGCGGTTATTTTCTACGGACAAAGAAAATGTACAGGTGTTCCCGTACATGGCTGACAAGCGTAGGGCAAATAGATAAATTTGACGTGAGAGTAGGCTTACTCCATGGATCAGTGTTATTAGCCCATTCTCATTTGATATTATTTTAACTGTGACAGCATCAGGATTGAGGAAAATAGCACCGTGGATCATGCTGTTTGCAAATGGTATATTTTTACGTGCCCGGAGTAAAATAGAAACAGAAGAAAATTTGCAAAACTGGGAAAGAACGCTCGAAGATATGGACTTGAAGATAAGCAGAACCAAAGCAAAGTATACATGCCGCAATGAAGAAAGAGAACATGAAATCAATGTCGTTAACATCCAGAAAGGTGTGACCAAAAGTGGGAACATAATCAGTTAGCTGCGATCATCAAAGTTGGTGGAAGGTGGAAATCTGAAGGGAGAAATGAAAACAGCAGAGTACAGGCAGGAAAATACATATTACTGGAGAAAAACATGAGATTTATTGCGTGATATAGTGATAAATAACAAGGCCAAAATGTGTGGTTTTCAGGGAAAATGAAGATGTTGAAGCGGTCGCGTGTTTTCACGAGAAAGGACAGAATTACACTGATGTCCATAGGTTAAGCACAGTTAAAAAAAGGCATGTTAAAACAAATGAAAGGGTGAAGAAAAGTAATAAAGGACCGAAGACGTAGAAATATGCCAATGTAGAAATCCGGACGCCATACCATGTGACGAACAATAATTGGCATAAAAGATGAAGCAGCATATGAGGATTTCAGCGGATAGGATGCCTCAATTAATATTTAAACATAATTTATGTATTTCTTTTAGTTCATATATTATTCAAATTTGGATTAGAGGGATGAATATGTACGTTTTGTGTATGTTTAAGTAATAGTAGTAATGCAATTTGTATGTGAAAGAACAGTTTATGTTTTGAAACACTACCCGCCATTTCGTAAGACTTTTCTTAAAAGACGCTATGTTGGGTACTTTTGAAGAGAGTTAGTTGTTTACACTTACATGGTGATGTTCGGTTAGTCTTCTATATGCATCAAAGCGGAACTTAAATGACATTCGTTAACGAGATGTCAAGAACCGAGCCCCAGGGCAGTAATGAGAGAGAACAGAGAAGAAAGAGAGAAACGGAGGTTGCACTGATATGAGAGAAACGGAGGTTGCAGTGATATGGAGAAAGATGTTATCTGTTTTGTTCTGGGATATTACCCATAAAACATGTAAATATGTATATAAAGATACCTTCTATAACAGGTATGGTTAATAAATGGCTGGACATCGTACTGACTGATTACTACTAGGAACTTCCAATAGAGGCATTCATCCTAAATGCGAGTCGCAAGGATTGGGTCTAGCAGGCGAAATGCCTGAACCCAGTACCTGCTGCATGACACAGCAGATCTGTGGAGTTGAGAAAGAGATCCAAAAATGCAAAACGTGACATTCTTATCATCACGCCTAGTTAGTAGTAGAATTTAATTTTTATTCAAACAGTATGTCGAAAAGACGGCAAGTGGATATGTTTACACGTGGTGGGATTATCGGAGGGTTGGAACCATACCAGAAGCACAGTATTGCTGCCAGAGCCCCTGGCGTGAACCAATCCATTGTATCCAGACTTTGGAGAAGGTACCAAGACACCGGAGATGTTAATCGACAACCTGTGGAAGGTCGTCCAAGGATTACCACGGCTCAAGATGACAGGTATGTGGTACTAATAGCGAGACTAACAGATGATAGGTATGTGGCACTAATAGCGAGACGTAACAGGTTGATGTTAACGAGAGCTCTTGCTTTAGAGCTGTCTGCGGCTAGTGGACCAGCTGTTTAAAGGTAAACAGCACAGACGACTCAACGAACAAGGACTATACGCGAGAAGACCTGCTGTTTGCATCCCACTCATTCCATCACCAAAAAATGCCAGGTTACTGTGGTGCAGACAACACCGAGACTGGGGCAACAATCAATAGAATAATGTCCTGTTCTTCGATGAATCTAGGTTCAGTCTTGAAAGTGGCAGCCGTCGTGTTCGCATCTGAAGAGAACCTGGAACCCGTTATTCCCCCACAAACATCAGAGAAATGCACCACTACAGAGGTGGTGGTGCACTTGTCTGGAGTGGCATTATGTCTAATGGGCGCACATAGCTCCATGTCTATTCTGGTGGAACCGTAACAGGTGGGAGACGTAAGGACGAAATCCTTGATTCCTACATGGCGCTTTTTCGGGTGTAACGTACTAGGAGATGTGACGTACCTGTCAACAGGACGCACACGACATAAAGGCAGATAGTAGTCAGAAGAAACGTCCGCGTAGCTCAATTGGTAGAGTGACTTATTACGGAATGAGGGGATCCGGGTTCGAAACCTGGCGTGGACAGAAATGACGGAGAAATTTACTTCGTTATAATGGCGCCCGAACTATTCGGATGACCCGACCTTTCAAAATCTCGCATTGGTGTGATGTTATTTCCACACCGCGAGATAGGAAAAATAAGAGAATCCCTTCTCCAGCACTTCGAAAAAAAAAAAAAAAAAAAAAAAATAAGGGGGAGATGATGTAACGTACTAGGAGATGTGACGTACCTGCCAACAGGACGCACACGACATAAAGGCAGATAGTAGTCAGAAGAAACGTCCGCGTAGCTCAATTGGTAGAGTGACTTATTCCGGAATGAGGGGATCCGGGTTCGAATCCCGGCGTAGACCAAAAATGACGGAGAAATTTACTTCGTTATACGGGGAGCTGTGAGCCAAGATTACCTGTTCATGGACGATAACGCGAGACCTCATAGAGCTGCTGTTGTCTATAATTATCTGGAAAATGAAGATATACACCCTGTGCCATGGCCCTATCTACTCTTGTTCAGGAGTAGGATTTGCTGCCACAGTCTTTTGGTTTCCGTTGTCAACAGCTTGAGACATTGGTGTGACACTTCCAGCGCTGCAAGACGTCTTACTGGAGCGTTGTACAAAATCAGAAACGCCTCTGGAAAATTCCTGCTGTTTTCACCAGTTTGGACTACTGGTACGCTTTCCAGGTTCATCATTATCCATGTGATTTGTACTGCGCATTTAGTTCCAAACTAATATATCTGTGTATAGTAAACAACCTATTTCATTGTGCCTTCTTGTGTTTATAATTTAATACTTTTTGTTGATTATGCTTAACTTTTGGATACCAGTGTAGAAATGGGAGACTGAAGGTCTCCTTCACACGGAGCTGGTGCTGGTTGTCAGGACTTTGCTTTCACAAGTTCTACCCGCATATTAAAACAATTTTTTAACAGTCAAGCTCGTGTCGCTATCGAATGAACACCTGCCTTTTTTGTGTCTGTGTTTTTGAGAAGAAAAATAAAAACGTTAGCGAAGAAAAATAAAAACATTAGCGAAGAAAAATAAATCCGTTTTTTATAGGTGAGTTATTACTTAACAAGAAAAAAAAGCTATTCATTCACAATTTATATTTAACAAATGGACGAATTAAGTTTTCAATTTTTGTTTTTAAATTAAGTTCATAAAATTTAATAAACTGTGAACTAGAAGAAGAGCAAATGTTCGACGTAAGAACTGTGTCAACAGCGACATGAAGGACAAGAAAGTGAAGAGAAAGAGAATTGACACATGGCAGAAAAGAGTGGAGAAGGAGAATCCGCAACTGGAACTAATACTGCAGGAGAAAAATAATTTTTTTTATGCTTGATATATTTCTCAAAATGTTGCGACGGCGTTTTCTAACTTTCTATGCATGTACTGGACCACTGACAAAATTTAGTGTAAAATTTTAATGTATCATTATTGATCAACTGGAAATCCTTTTTTAAATTGTTTATTCAAAGTGCTAGCATTTACTTAACGTCAGATATCCTGGCTAGTAATGTATAAAGTAGCTAGAAAATTTCTGGGGCAAAAAGGTTAATATTTTCTACAAACCATTATCGCATTTGCTAAAGGTAAAATGTCTTTCTTTATTAGCCCGTTGAAATTTTTCTACGTTAATTCTACTAGCATAGAACGTTTGGGGAAAATGCAAAATCGAGGTCATGTCTTTTAACTGCTCTTTTGGATCTATCTGGTAAACAAAGTAAAATATAATGTACCTGATTCTGTTTATAAGAGTTACCATTAAAGTTTAGCAAATCTTTGGCTCTCGCTAGGTGGTAAGAACAAATTTGAAGTGATAAAATGTTTTGTATAACCTTTAGAGTGGTTTCTTTCAGGCCTGGTGGCAGAGTGGTCAGAGTCTTTGGGTTATGGCTAATTGTCTGATCCGATGCCGCGCTCGAGTCCCGATCCAACATGGGTAAAATGCTTATGTGCTTTGTCTTTTCTCTGGAACCAGAGGCTATAAATCGATGACGGGCGATTCCTTATAGCCACTGATATTATAATGGGGGTAGCCAACTCTCTGTCAAAAACAGACCCACAGAAAAAGAGCAAACGAATTTTCGATGTGAATGAAATTTTCTTTCCATTGTAAACTTTCAAAGTTTCCATGAATATGAGTGACTTAAAAAAAATATATTTCTTTAAGATTTATGTTATACGAGAAGAGAAGCTGAACCTGTCATCAGCCGAATCAGTCTGTCAGTCCTTTTCTGGGATTTGAAAATTATCTTTCGAGTCGAAAGAAAGGAATTCTTCGTCGGACTTTAAGTTTACCACATTACTGCCGGCTTTTCATGAAAAGGTAAATTAACTAAAATGTTAAAATGCATATTTCTACTGAAGACATTGGATGAAAAAAAACTTCTATATTTTCGAGAAAAGGCAGTTGTTATCTCAACGCATATTTGTGCTCTCGAGATTAGCATGGGGACCTTTGACCGCTTTTGTAAAATGCAGTCAGCGGAAATTTTTAATGACTGCCAGATTTTACCTTAATGCGATTTTTTAAACTAATCTGGATAATTCCAACATTACGACTACGAACAAGAAAAATTGGCCTACAGGAAAACTGATGAAGAAATTGTGTTACAAATGAAAGATAATTTTTGCAGGGAATATAAAAGTAGTCTTTAAAAAGGTATTTCTCTTTGACTTTGGATAGTTTTTGAAAAGGTATTTCTCTTTGACTTTGGATAGTTTTTGAAAAAGTATTTCTCCTTGATATTTGATAATGTGGTACTGGAAATTTTTATTAACTTTAATTTACTGATGGCATTGTACTAACTGCAGCTATACTACTGTTTTTAAACATCTCACCGCATAGACAAATTTCTTTAACACATTTTCCTGCCATAAAAAAATTAACTTCTTGATTAAAAACGGTATAAAAATTGTTTAAAACGAAGCAAAAGGAACTGTGAAGAAAATTTCCCATATCATATAATGGGAGATTAAGAATTGGACAAGTATATGAAAAAGAAGCAAAGGCGGACAGGTAAACGATTCCCCTTGAGACGAAATAAAAGAAAAACAACCTGAAAAGTGCTCCAAAAGTATGATTTGCTAAAACAAATAAATTAAGGAAGTTTTCCTTTCTGTCTCAGATAAACTGACAGAAAATGTTTAGAATCCGCAACAAAAGAAAAGTAAAATTTAAATTTCAACAAAAGAAAACTAAATTTAATACACCATACACGGCCATAGATTTAGTCTTTCAGATTAATTTTTACTCGTATCCCTTTTGGTGACTATTCCGGGGTAGGTTTTCTTTATATATATATATATGTATAGTGTTGACTACACATACTAGGGGTGTTCAAATGAAAAGGTACGAAACGTCATAAGAACGTAACCGTTAACATATTTGCCTATGCCGCTATGGGAGAACGTAGCGACACATCTAGGGATGCGATTGGAGTCACCGGCGTGGATCGGAGCATGCGCGGGCGCCCGCATGCGCAGGAGAGAGCAGAGGCTCTTATAAAGAGCGCCGTCCAATTGACGCGGCAGTGCGTGTGAGGACAGGATGGCATTCACATTGCAAAATTCGACGATTGAGGAGCAGCGAGGCGTTATCCGATTTCTGACAGCGGAAGGTGTTAAACCGGCCGCTATTCATCGCGGAGGGTGTGGTTCTGCTCCATGATAACGCGCGTCTACACGTCTCCAGGGTCACACACGCGGAACTGGCCAAGTTCCAGTGGGAGCAGCTTGACCATCCGCCCTACAGCCCGGACATGTCGCCCTGCGATTTCCATGTGTTTGGTCCCCTGAAAAAACATCTGAAAGGGAAGCGCTTCCACTCGGACGACGAACTCAAGGACGCTGTGCAGGACTGGGTCTCATCACGGCCACAGGAATTCTGGGAACAAGGAATCCTTCGGCTCGTTAATCAATGGGATCGTTGTGCTACGGCCTATGGTGTATACTTTGAACAAAGTCTTCATTTATACCCACAGTGTCGTTTCGTACCTTTTCATTTGAACACTCCTTGTATATATATACAGTCGAGCTCTGTGAAGACGAGCTGTTCGGGATCGAACAAATTGCTCGTTATAGCCGTTACTCGTAAATCCGGGAAAGACCCAAAATATCAAGGAAATCATTCAAAAAATAAATTTCGTTATCAAATACAGTACATACAATGTTTAATGTTGATAAATACATAGATAGTACTTACGTTTAGGTAAAATTACCGTACAATATTTCGGTTAGTTGTGGAATTCTTGAAAAACGCGTACGTACAGTACTACATACACAGAGTACTATACGTACTATTATATATACTGCAGTACATACATATGTAAGTACGTACGATGTGATGCAGATTAAGTTGAAATTCTTGAGTAACGGACATGTAAGCTGCATATGCACTGTATGAAATACAATATGTACTATACAGTATTGTAATTTTTGTACCATACAGTACTTAGATAAAATTAAGCACAGGTACAGTACTATCTGCCCAAAGCTCATATCCTTTTTATTTCGTATGAAACAATTTGGTTAATTTTAGCTGCGTTGTCCTTGACTTCAACCGAAAATCCATCAGATTACGCTTAACAACTGATGATGCACTGAACACACACTCATTGCCAGAATTAGTTTCATAAAATCTAGTCAAAACATCCAAGGCATCTTGTGCTTGACTATAAGTCGCAACTTCTTGTGTTTCTGTAATGTTTTCGCCTTCACTGTCGGTTTCAGTTTCTTCATTCACCGCAATGACTTCTTGCACAATTTGTTCCTCCGTTAAAATTCCAGTTGTTAGGACCGCAGCGTCGATAAAATCATCAAGAGAATTGCAATTGTTAAAGGTGCTCAAATCTCTACTTTTTAACCATTCTGATAAGGAGAGATGATCGTCATCAATCACTTCAGTGCTTTCTACTAAAGTCTACTTTAGAAGACCAGCCTTCCTATAACAATTTTTAATGGTTCTCGTAGTGACACTATCCCAAGCTTCTCTCACTAGACGAACAGCATCCAATACGGAAATCTTAATTTCTAGCTTCTTCTCCATTTTCTGGATTAATTGTACGGTTAAAAGTCACCGAAAATAACACTTAAAGCTCCTAATAATCCCTTGGTCCATAGGCTGTAGAATTGATGTTGTGTTTGGTGGTAGGAACACAAGTTTGATATTTGTCAAGTTTTCTACTTAGGGATGTGCTGGGCGGTTGTCTATAAACAGCAAAATGTTTCTGTTTTTCTTTCGTAGTTCACGATCCCATTTATGAAGTTCTCCCGTAAAGATATCTGATGTCATCCACGCCTTTCTCTTTGCTTTATAATCAACCGGGAGATGCTGAACATTATTAAAACATCGAGGCTTTAACGATTTGCCAATCACCAATAATTTTCTTTTTCATTTCCTGCCATGTTCGCACAAATTAGAACGGTTAGCCGATCCTTTGCCAATTTACCTCCAATGCATTTCTCGCCTTTAAAAGTCAAAGTCATGTCAGGGGTTACCTTGTAAAAAAATGCCCGTTTCATCAGCATTGAATATGTTCTACTCACTGAATTCAGAAATGAAGCTGGGCCGAACGCTTTTTAGCCATTGACTTACATACAGATTCCGTATCCGCAGACATTGATTCCCCTGACATTTTTCCGCAAACAATATTGTGTCTGTTCTTGAAGCGAACAAGCCACCCATTACTGCATATAAAATTCTCACGACCGAACTGTACTGCAAATTTTTCCTCTTGCACTTTTAAAATCGGTCCATTGATAGGAAAACCAGCATCACGTTGAACTTTAAACCAACAAAGTAAAGCTTCATCAATATCACTTTTTTTCACACTTTTTCATTTTTTTTGCAATCTGTAAGATTGTTTTCAAATGCTGACAAAACTGCATCTTTGTTCTTCCACAATGTAGATACGGTAGATGATGAAAGCCCATACTTTTTGCAAACAGCTGAATTTTTCTCTTCGTCTTGCAGTTCTTGAACAATATCCATTGTCTCCCTGACGGAGAAAGCCTTTCTTTTAACACCAACAATTTTGCTCACAATATCACACTTAATAAAAAAAGGTGGGGGGGGCATAAGTGATGTCGCAAGAGTAGGGCTGCGTGCGACTTTCTGATTAAAAAAGGTTACGATATGTCCCGTGCGAAGTTGAAATACTGAATGCACTAAGAAAACGTGTGTGGGGTTAGACCATAGCAGCCAATGAGAGAAAGCGAAATCCAGGAACCCTCTCGTAAACAGTCGCAAAGGAAAGGCTGGGAAGCTTTCCCCCACAAAATGCCGCCCCCACCTATCCTTGAGCTGAAATGCAAGACGTCATTAAACACTCCGCTTTTCTCTCGGAGCAGGTGACACACAGACGGTCTTCTTGGGTAGCAGGTGGCTAGTTGACGCCATCTTTCAATGCTGCGCTATCTTTACTGGGTGTAAAAAAAAAAAAAAAATCTGAAAGTCCTTCAAATTTGCTCGCTATAACAGAGTTGATAATCGTAACAAGCGGGATAATTTAACAATAATTGCATACGAAACCAAACTTCTTCTGGCATTTACTCGCTATAGCCGTGACCTCGTTATACCCGAGCTCGTCTTAACCAAGTTCGACTGTATATATAAAAGGAAAAACGCAAAATTGCTTATAGTTTCTCACGGAGAACACCGTGAGAAACTATAAGCAATAGTCCTTCGCTAATAATGAAGGAGCAGAGCCAACGCCATTCGGCAAACGCACAATCCAAGCCGGCGGCGACTTAGCCACTCGGCCACCAGGGCGATATTTTTCTTTTTATTGGAGGTTTAACGACCACCGTGAGCAACTCAACGGGCTATAATCAGTCGCCCGTCCCTAATTTAGGGTCGCTGGTTCCAGGAAAGGTAGAGAGCCAGTGCCGCACAACATCCATGCCTCACGGGATTCGAACCCGGACCCCTTTCGGACGAATGATCATAGGCTATCGCTCAGACCACTGCGCCACCGGGGCGGCCCGGTGCGAATTCACGCATTTTCACTTGAAAACTGGTAGAGCATCACTTAAAAAAAAATCTTGGATATTCATAGCGTTTTTTCATTCCTTACTTCACTCTGGTCTTGAACCTAATTTTTTTCTGTGTGTTTTATCGCATGATATGACATACTCATAGTTGATTCAATTCGGCATGTTAAGGTCACAAATGTAAAGTGAAAATACAACAGAAAAAAAGATCTAAATAAATACTCTTAAAGAAAAGAAGTTCATGAATTATAAACCAAAATTTAAAGAAGAAAAATGACATTACCACCAAAAATGGATATAGATTTTAGTTAGCTCTTACCTAAATGATACCCACTCACATTTTAATTTGCCAGATGGTGACTAAATCGCTGTTCATTGGAGCTAATGTTTAGACAGCGAGTGTAATTCTTTCACACTAGAAGGTTAGTGTGAACGGTTGTTAGAAAACAACATCAGTAATTACACTCTTATCACAGACAAAAAACTGAAGCACAAAGAAAGATAATAGGTCAAAAAAAGTAAAAGGGAGCGAAAAGAAGACAGCGCATTGTCGTCTGACATTGTTGTCAGTGGCATGTGCGTGAAGAGTCACGTGGGAGATAAAGCAATCGCCCATTGGCCGTATTGATCGCGTGCGCATGCCACGCGAGGCAAGGAGCGCGTGCAGACAGTGCATCTTGGGTCGGTGCAGGTACAACTTCATCTGCCGCCTCCTACACAGGACTATTGCAGGTGATATACCACTTTTAAAACACAGGTGAGCATCTCCTACTCTTGTACTCACCTCACGTTTCTCTACTCGTTTTAGCATAATCCTCTTTAATGAACAGGGCTTTTTTTGTGTGTTTCCTTTCGCAGCGAATCGTGGAAAAGCCAGAAACTCATTTCGATGTGTTTGCAGAACAATTTTCACTTGATCAGTAACCCGTTAACTTCCTAAATATTTCATGTTACCTGAATTATTAAAGTGTTTTAAGTTTTAAATGCTGCGTGAATATATACAGGTGAAAATTAATCCATTTATGAAATTGTAAGTTCTTATTTTGTTTTCTTGTTTGCAAATTTAGGATCACGTAACCAAGTTCCCACATGTAAAAAGCCCGCAGTTTGAAATATAAAGCGCATTATTTAACTGGGGATAAGAAGATTTGACAAATGGGTTTTATATGTTTCTGCTGCATGAGGTAGTAGGAAATAATTTCCGTTTTATCTGGATAGTAAAAAAGTTCGTGTTTAATAACAGGTGAGCGCAAATGCATGAGCGCATTTCATACACATTTAGACTTAATTATTAAAGCAGTAAAATCAGAACTAACACATATTTTTTTAACAAAAAGAAGATACTTGTGTTTTTTATGATTCAAAACATAGTTTTTACCGTTCCTTCCCGGAACAAAAATTAGCAATTTATTTAAGAAGTGTGACCGATGAAATGGAAATATCTGTGATGAAGAAGTTATTAAAGTAATTAAGTTTTTAAGATTTGATGTAGGTGCTTTTCAATGTTTTTATTCAGCGCAATAATGTAATATGCAGTAATCTCACTTTTTCCAATATAGCTAAGTTAAAATGTACACTGCTCATTTGAAGTATTTATTGTTATCTCTAAGTTTCGTAATTAATCTGTATATTCCTTGTAATATTCAAGTTTTTCAAATCTTAAGTAGCTCTCTATGTAAAGTACGTGAAGAGTCGAGTTATAATTCGACAAAAAAAGACACATGAATTCAGAAAACCCATTTTCTCAAACCTGTGAATCTGTTAGTTTAGGAATTGTAAAAATGTGGCAGCAAAAGCATCCTACATCATCATGAAAATCAATGGGAAACTAATCTCTCTAAAGAAATAATTCTTCAGAATTACAAGGTAGGCGCATACAAATGCGAATTTCAGCATCGATGCCGTATTTGCCATTGTTTCTCATGTAGTCTCTTCGGAAAACTTGAAAATTGCAAAGTCTTTTAGAGGGAATTAAACTCGCATGTCCCGATTTCTGATCGAGCACGGTAGCGTTAAATTACCCAGGATAGCAAAATTCCAAGCAACTGAAGTTAAGCAGTTATAGCTTAGAAACCTGAAAGGATTTCCATGTTTACGCGAGTCGAAGCTGGTGTAACAGCGGCAGGCAAAAACAGTGAGGTGCGGATTTCGAATACTGCTTCAGGGCGATGAAATTTTCAAGTTTTTTGAAGAAAAAGTTTTGAATGCAATTTTCAAATTTTTTTACATGGGAATAAAAATAATAAATGATAAATACAAACATTTGACGTGGACCAATTTTTCCAAAAAAATGCGAATTTTTTCCTGACTGAATTGTAAACGTGGTGGGAGCGATGTCTTCTGTTTGATGTACATGGGAAACAGTGGAAAATGCAGCATCTATGTGAATATAAGGACATTTGGAAAAGCGTGAGATAAACACTTTGTAAAGGTTTTATCTAACTCTCTTTTGAATGTGAATATCCATTTCTCCCTCTTCTTCCTCAAAGAGAAAACGGAATAAAAAATAACTAAATTTATTCCGAAAACAATTTTGTCGCAAGTGATGACCAGAGCTCGTAATATTATCCCCTTTACACCAGGAAGATTTTTGGAATCAATCCTGTTATGATTGCAATATTTTTCGGAACAGTTTGTTGCCTATTTTACACAGAATTAACAATACATTCAAATGTCAGAAAAATGTCAATGATTCACCGGGTGACAGAATTTATAAAAACTATCCATTCTTGGAAAGTTGGTTTGTCTTACACAGTAAAAGTAAATTTCATGTCAGCAGTAAAGCTTCTCGTATAGCAACAACTGAATAAACAGCTGGTGTTGAATTAAGGAGCTTTTGGTAGTTTTTGTGAAGTAAACTGTACCTTTCTTCAGAGTGTAACGACACCCATGGGATATAAGAGCAGGAGAAGTCACTTGTCATTAATTTAGAGCCACATTTTCTAGGGAAGGAATAGAAATAAAAGAATTAACACAATTTCCATGCCTTACCTAGGATTTCAACCCAGGTTGTAAGTGCTTCCGAGCGGTTTTTCATGTGATAAAAAGGTACTCGGCTGCTAAATGTGCGTTCCTTAAACATCACAGCACGGCACTGTTAAAATCTTTAAACGAAAAAATATTTTCCATATTAAATAGAAATATTTATTAAAAATGCAAAATTAAAAGTTTTCATCCGTGAAAATACATCAATTCTCAGATTTGAAGAAGACTTTCAATGGAAGGTTTTTGTAGAAAGTGGAAATTTATTGGGAGTTCTTATTGATGTAAACCAAAATATTTCATTTAAGTAAGGACGACGGTCGTTCGAAATATGAATCCCGCATGCTGTGTTACCGTAGAAAGGATTTTTTTATTGGAGGTTTAATGACCACCGTGAGCAACTCAATGGGCTATAAGCAGTCGCCCGTCCCTAATTTATGGTCACTGGTTCCAGGGAAGGGAGAGAGCTAGTGCTGTAAGACAAACACAACATTCATGCCTCACCGGGATTTGAACCCGGACCCCTTTCGGGCGAGCGATCAGAAGCCATCGCTTAGACCACTGCGCCACCGGGTGGCGTAGAAAGAATGCCTAATACGATTCGTATTTGTTGGCATTTTTAGCATCTATTTTTAATTTTTCCAGATTTTTAACGAATCTGATGTTACTGATTTAACAGGTAACAAAAGCATTCATGATTGAAATAGTTTTATGTCTATTACAAGCTGCGGAGCTGAAACACATTTCGCAGCTTCCAAAAAAATTCCTTCTTTTTTCCCCTCTTCGAGTAGCGACAAATGTAAAATGTTATTGTAGCTGAAAAAGATGTGTTTCAAGTGTCAATGATAACAAATATTCGATTATTTGACGAGAAGAAACGATCCTGCAAACTTGAGCTTTCGAGAAACGTATAGTTGCGATGACGAATTTTATGAACACTTATGTTATAAACATAATTTAAAGTGAAAACGACAGAAAATTTTATCATCATTATGTTTCTAGAAAAAAGAAAATGATTAAGAAATTTCGGGTCATCATATTTCTTATAGAATTCCCAAGATATTGTGGAGGGGGAGAGGTAACGAACCCTGTAAATGTCTAAAGCTATGAAACTTTGCGTTTTAGTAATTTAGAGTCTCTGGTTCCATGGAAGGGACAGATCCCGAAAGACCAACCCACCATGTCTTGCTTAGTGATTCGAACCAGACCAAGCAATCAGAATAATCAGACATGGGTCACTCTACCGTATTTCGGAGTTAAACAATATTGGAAATTTATTGCAGTTTACGCATTGATTAAGTTTATCCAAACGGATTTGTTTCCGAAGTTGTAAATATTTTTAATAAGCTCCTGGGACCGAGTGGTCAGAAGAGAGGTATAAGTTACTGACTAGTTGTCCCAGCTGGGACTTGCATCGAAATCCCGCATGAGGCTTGGATGGGGTGCTTATCGTATGACCCTGGCCCCTTACTAGCACCAGTGGCAACAAATCAGGGACGGGCAACTGCTTATAGCCTGTATTGTTGCTCGTTAAATCCCCCTCCAAGAAAAAAAATGCGTTCGTACTCTAACCGCCCAGGTAGTCTGAGGCTCTGGCATGTGACCATTCTTTCAAGACTGGCACTAGTTCGAGTCCTGATAATGTGTCTGTCTAGTGGCCCTGGCTCTGTCTTTTCCACAGAACCAGTAGCCTCACATTAGAAACACGCAACTGCTCAGAACCCTCAGAGTTGCTTTTGGTGGTCGTTAACCCTCATACCCTACAAAAAGAGCGATCACAGTCCCTTTTGTTATGACAATATTGTCATGAAATACGGTTGTGTCCGCCTCGGTGGTGCAGTGGGCTAAGCACTGGCTTGTGAACATTCATCCGAGATGGGTCCGGGTTTGAATCCCAGTGAGGCATGGGCGTTGTGTTAGTTTTACGGCACTGGATCTCTTTGTTTCCTTGAACCAGGGCCCCCAAATTAGGGACGGGAGATTCCTTATAGCCCATCGAGTTGCTCACGGTGGTTGTTACACCCCCAAACAAACAAAACAATAATACGGTTCTGATGAAATTTATCAGAATCTATGAGGTATAAATGTATATACATATTTTTTTTTGTTTCCGGGGTTTAAGGGCCACAGTGCGCAACTATAAGGGCTACATGCATTTGCCCGTCCCTAAGTTTGGGATACTGGTTGCAGAAAAGAAAGTGAGCCAGTGCCGTAAGGCAAGCACACCGCCCGCATATCCTCTGGGACTCGATCCCAGGACCACTCGGACAAACAACCAGAAGCGAGCGTTTAGACCATTGTGCCAGTGAGACGGTTGTGCAAGGTACACTGTGTTTTAACTTTCCGTTTTTGTTGTCGTATCACTTAAGTAAATTTTGGGTGATTTTCGTTATGCTTTCCATTCCGAACGTTATATTAGAACTGCCGTGAGTTTTATGTTCTCCTTCCATGCAGACCGATATAAATACAGGGCCCAGGCAACAAAAAGGTCTGACTCATTAAGTCTCCTACTCACGTCAGTATTACTATGTTTACGAATGTGCTATCTCTCATGCTCTAAAAGCTTTGCAGATGTAATTTTTATATATTATTAAAGTCCGAGAACAAAAGTAAGTTGTCGTGGTGTTAAGATTTCTACTAAGCTAAAAAATAAATCCCTTAGTTTGGGTATTTGGCTATTAGCGAAATCATTTTATATGTTTTCCGTTGGCATATATCGATTAGACAAAGAGATTTATCCTTCAGTTTTATTTTTTTCATGAGAAGAAACTAGAGTACTTACCAAAATTCACCAGTTAGAACTGCATCGAAATTTTTTGTTTATATGTTCACGGCAACACATGTGATGAACAAACAGCCACTTGCTATTTTTATCCGAAGTGAGTTTGGAGCCAAAATATCGAGGGCCTTCAAAGCGGGCTACTTTCCTAAGACTTTCATGTTCTAAAATTTTAGAAACAAATAAAATGTATGATGGACACACAGTTGTATGCCTCACTCCCCTTTTTTCTGGCCTTCTTTGCTGCTTCCTGCTGCCTGCTTTTCAGTAGCAGTCAGGTGAGTATGTTAGGACAGCTTACAATTTCCATTCTTAACGGGAAACCGTGTACTCCTAATTTTTTTAAAACTTTTCTTTCTTATCTTTCCTATCAGGGCACCCAGTTCCCACTTCTAATCGTCTGCACTTTTCCGCTCTTCCAAGAGGCGCAGCGCGCTGAAGGTTGAATGGACCCTGAACCTTAGTTAGGAATTTCATCATTGGTACGTTCAAAGTTGCATGGGCCAACTGAAAACATACACCGAAAAGCCAAACATTATGACCATCTGCCTAACAGGATGGTGGTCCTCCACATGCCGCCGAAATAGCTCTTACGCGGCGAGGGATGGACACTACAAGATTTCTGAAGGCCTCTTGTGGTATCTGGTACAAACACGTTACAAGCATATCTTTTAACTCTTGTAAGTTACGTAGACAGGATTTGTTGTTCCAACACAAAAAACAGATGCTCGACTGAGTTGATGTCTGAGGAATATAGAGGACACAGCAATACCTGGAATTCTCCTTCATGTTCTGCAAACCATTATCGAACAGCCCGAGCAGTGTGGCATGGCGTTTATTCTTCTAAAAGAAGGCACCACTAGAGGGGAATACCTTTGCCATGAAAGAATGTATCTGGTCTGCAATATGTTTAGGTAGATGATAGACGTTATGGTTTCCTGTACACGAATGACTGCACCCGGGTTTCCCAGCAGAACATTGCCCAAAACATTACACTTCCTTCACCTGCTTGGTTTCTTTCCATGGTTAATCCTGGTTGCAACACTTCCCCAGGTAAACGACGCACACATACCCGGCCGTCTATATGATGCAACAGGATATGAGATTCAATGGACCATACGACCTTCTTTCAATCATTCAAGGTCCAGTTTTGATGCTCACGTGCCCATTGCAGACGCTTTGACAGAAAACCGAGGTTAGAATGGGCACTCGGAGCGGCCTGAGGCAGCGTAGCCCTATTTTCAGCAGGGTTAGAGGTACTGTGTGTGTTTGTGTGACGCATTACTCCAATCACCAGCATCCAAATTACTGACGAGTTTCCACACAACTTGCCACTATTCCGTTGGCTCATACCATACGGGATAGCCTTCGCTCACCTCTAGCATCGATGAGCCGCGGCAGGCCCACACCTTGGACCACTTTTTGAAGGTACTAACCACTGCTGACCTAGAACACCCCACAACCCTTGCCATCTCCGGAAATGCCCTGACCCAGTCGCCTGGCCATTACAATTTGGCCTTCGTCAAACTCCTCTAAATCCGGTGCCTCTCCCATCTGAAGAAAAAGTATACTGTAACGTACCAGGAGATGTGACGTACCTGCCAGAATGACGCACACGACATAAAGGCAGATAGGAATCAAAAAAAAAAAAAAAATAGGGGGGAGATGATGTAACGTACCAGGAGATGTGACGTACCTGCCAGAAGGACGCACACGACATAAAGGCAGATAGGAATCAGAAAAAATGTCTGCGTAGCTCAGTTGGTAGAGCGACTTGTTCCGGAATAAGCGGCCTCGGGTTCGAATCCCGGCGTAGACCAAAAATGACGGAGAAATTTACTTCGTTATAATACCACTGGTCAACAGAGCTCAGTATCAGGTGTTATTTATATCTTTTCATTGCATTAACACACGTCGCTGTTCACCTGCAGTTCCTCCGATTTGCTTAAAGATGTGCTGGTCTGAATGATTAGGCTCTTCGGTGGAAGTTTGACTTAAAGAAATGCCGAGGAATTCTGTTTCTGTGGGTTGCGGTAAAACCTAATTCATTCCGTTTTGCTGTCATTGATGCAGAAAATTATGCTAGCCAGTGCTAGCTCACGCTGGGTCCTGAAACTTCCCATGATTTCTTTGATATTGAAGAAACGGTAAATCAAGGCAAGCATAGTAATTTACACAGCTCAGATGTTCCTCTGATGAACCGAAACGGTGTCTTCCATTGTAATGTCGTTCTAGAATAAAGGTTATTCTGATCCTTATGAGGGAATTATATTGAAGAACGCAAATTGAAGAGCACGTTCAAATTTCCAGAGAAGCTGTGGAAGCACAAGGATTTTTTTAAAATGTCCCAAATCCTGAAGTAGCTTCGTTCTTAACAGCAGTGCAAATTTAGTTTATTGTTTTAAGTGTCAGAGAATTTTGTGCATATTTATTGTGGAACACAATTTTCGTGCATATCTACTGTCGGATAGAAAACACAATGACACCAGAAATTAGCTCACCCTCTGAACTTCTTAGGAAATAAATGTTTATTGAGCATCTAAAGAACACGTCCACCTTTAATTCTCCTGGAAGCTTTGAGCCTGCTGGTCATGTGTTATTCATGCCTTTAGTAATATACTACTGAAAGAATATTCATATTGTGCCGCTCCTGAAACGCTAAAACTAACAGCATTGTTAGAAGCAGTGCAAATCGGTCTCGGCCTGCAGAGACGTCGTTAAAAATTACCCGAAAGGTCTGGTTAACACAGGAGGGATCAGCCTTGTTCTAAATGTAATCAAGGTGTATAAAAAGCCGCGCAAAACTTTTTCATGTGGGGTTATCGTATTGAAAGTCACAGTAGTCTTTTAACAGCATATACACCCTTCCCGAGCGCTTAAGTGTATCGAATATTTGCATTATGTCACCCAGGTAAAGGAATTTCTTAGTTTTAAAGCAGTTTTTTTTATAATAATGTTCGATATACTCATATTGACCACTATATTGAAAAACGTGACCCGTCATTCCTCATAATCAGTTTCCAGTCTCTCAGAACAAAGGAACTATTAGCATTGAAGCAAAATAAGCGACGACTGACGTTTTGTGAAGCTTATGTACTAGAGTTTGATTTTGAAAAGCTAAGGTCATACTGTTCTCTGTGAAATACTAATCCTCACGCTTGTGGCTATTTTCTCATCGGACAGCAGTTGTTGCGTCGATGATCGTCGATCAGCCACTGAGACATTTCTAATTAATTAAAGACATCTGGATTTAATTTTCTTAGCCTCCCTGGCAATACCGGTTCAGCTTTAGCTCTACATTTGCAGTAATTTCTTATCATTTCACTGCATCACTACCGTTTGACGTACGTGCATCTAAACAGGGAGCTCTGGTTCTCACGAAAAATATATTCATATCGCATCCTATTTTTATGATATTTTTTTCGTAGCTGATAGTCGCCGAAAGCAGCCACTACCAGCTGCCAATTATGCAGCAGCAGTTGATAATGGCCGTTGTCGGACCTGCCAATCACAAATTCTTTCTAATATGTATTTATTCTTGTTTTGAATTGACAAACAAGCAAACGGTACAGGCTCATTTAAACTGGAAGGACTGTTTTCCCCAGGCTTTTGATGTATTGCTACTTATGTTACCAAATTTAGTATTCTGGGATTTCTCGCTTCGTTCTGATGGAAAGGCTTGTTCCATTCATCTTTCTTATTAAAATCGAGTACGAACGCGAAGCTTGGGTAGTTCTCATAGAGACGGCTCCTTTGCTAAAAATAAAGAAAGCAGAAAAGAAATATAAGTAAAACCATTTGAGTTAACATTGTAATATTCCCTTGAAGAAACTTCCGGTTGGTTTATTTTTTCCCTTTTGCTTTATCGTTATGCCATTTGTAGGTACACCTATTAAAATCGATTGCAAGGACACCGTTCTTTTATATTTCTCAGTGCGTTTGGACAAATTCCATAAACTCGTCTAACTAGTACATTTTATTTTCTTTATCATCCTATTAAAGCGCATGAAACATTTTTTCATCGATAGCAGTCACTTGGGCGTTTTCTTCAATAAAGCTTACGGTCACTAAAAATAAAGCACTTCCCCCCCCCCCATGTGTTTGCATTCTGATTTTTGCTCTGCGTTGTGCTGAGTAGATGTATGTATTACCAACTGCAAATCTAATAGCTAGTTTGTTTATTTGAGAGTTTAACCACCACCGTGAGCAACTCGATGCTCTACAAGCAGTGTCGCCCGTCCCTAATTTAGAGCAACTGGTTCCAGGGAATGGAGAGAGCCAGTGCCGTAAGACAAACACAACATTCATGGCTCACTCTGATCCGATTCCGGACCCATCTCGGACAAATGGTTAGAAGAGAGCGCTTTGACCACTGCGCCACCGGGTTGGTTCTATTACCTAGTATAGTGATATTTGAAATGCTTCATTGATTCATTTCCACGAGCTAAAATCGCTTCAAAAACAATTGTTTCTTTTGCGCTGTATGCTCGTTGCAGATTTTCCTATTGGGAGGCTTACATAGTATATGCTTAAAATCCTAACCATAAGTTTGAAACAACGTGGGCGTTATTATAATAAAAACCAAATTAAAAAAATTCTATCAAAAAATATGTTTTGCCGTTTTATACTGCATACATAGTGCATACAATATCATCATTTGTATTTTTGATTAATGCGGAATTACAATTACGCTACGTAAAAAATTATTTACTTGGGGTCGTGCTTTTAAAGCAACTGTTCAGGATTTCCCATAGGAGGACAGGAAAAAGATATCTTACAAAGTCTTTTAGCTCCACAAGCGGACTTATCATATTTTGGTGTTTATATGCTGCGAGCAAATTAATTGTAGATGACTAATCCCATACAGGAGGGGGAAATGTACATTTTTTGGTTTTGTTCATATGGAGCGAATTTAAAAGTTAGTAGCAAGATGTTCCTTCCGCACTTGATGTTTTACAAATGGACTCGATCTCATAGCCGTCTTGTTTCTATATTCACGCATTTTCTAGGACCTTACGAAGACATTTCCATGAATACACAGGTTAATTCACAACAGTTTTCATCATTGGATGGTACTTATACAGCCCACTGGTCAATGTAGTTTTTTTTCAGTATTTGAATTGTTGAAACTAGGGTTTAGTTAACGTTGCAGTTCCAGAGGTTTTGATATGGCCGTATTTACTTGGAGGGGAGGGGAGGAGGAGAAGGATTAACGAGCGCCATGAGCAATTCCTAGGGCTACAGTAGTGGCTCGTGCCTAAGTTGCAGCCACTGGCTTCGGGAGGGGGAGTGTTGTAAGACCGGCTGATATCCATGCCTGACCCAGTTCTCTAGCCTGGACCCGTCTCGGAAGAATGGCCAGCAGCCAACACCTCAGACCGCTCGGCCAGTGGTAAGTAAAACATTTTATGAAGCGGATAACTTGTGTATGTTGTGTGAATGGTCACCTTCGAAATCTTTATTGAATCAACAGTCTCCATTCCAAAAACGGCAAACGGGCAATACGCCCCTCTCTAAAGAATTTCAGATTTTTAGTTTTATTTACGACTTTAGACTCATTTACCAATAAGTAAAATAACTAGCGCTGATTTACTGGGTCAGTAAAATTATTTTTTTAAATTTCGAAATAAAATAGCGATATTCAATTGTTAAACTTATAATTTGTAATCATTAATGACGTAACAGCACAGAATTTCACGTGTATATGCTTGTTGACTCTCCTAATATACATGTGTACCGGTGTGGAAAGAAAAGTGCAGTAAGACAAGAAATCGCGTGCGTCGTGTATCTTAAGAATCTACCTTCAATCTCAGACGTGGATGGAATGGTAACGATTGTTTGTCAGACAGGTGCGCGTTATCCTTTCGTGGTGACATCACGAAACACTGCTAAAGATGGAATTTTATTTTGCCCAAAAGGCTTATTGTGACTAAAGTGAGAAACAACTGCTACATCAGCAGACTTCACTTGAAGACACATGAAAGGCCTATCAGTTAATGTCATGTTTCAGACTTTCCTTATTGTTTTGTTAATACATCCTCTGGAGCACACAACATATCTATGTAAGCATGTAAGTATAATGATCTGCCAAAAAGCTCCAGGTCTTGATTTCTCGATGTTTCACCGGTGAATATATCATTTAAAAGCCTAAATTTCTGGACATTTTTGCTACCAACATTTCTAAAATTTCTACTCTATGAATGAAATACGGGATTACACCTGACTTGTGTACGACGTAATCTGACTTAACATCCATGACTTAACAATCTGACTTAACATTCCGATTTAACAATCTGACTTAACATTCCGATTTAACAATCTGACTTAACATCCTGACCTAACAATCTGACTTAACATCCTGACATAACAATCTGACTTAACATCCTGACCTAACAATCTGACTTAACATCCTGACCTAACAATCTGACTTAACATCCATGTCATATTTACACCAATAAGCGGATTCACATCTTCCAAATTTTTACTCTAATTTAGCTCAATAAGAAAGACATGAAAATTGAAAGTGAATTATTCACAGTAGAATTCGCTTACAACGAGGAGCTCGGAACCAGCGGAAATCCTCGTCAAATCCGGGCGCTCGCTAAATCCTTTTTGCGGTGAAATTTCGTACCATGTAAAAATATGCATACATGATAATATGCATATACGTTTGTGTTATATGTATACCCATAACAACTTGGATATACTTAAAAGACTTTGTTAATTAACTACGTTAGTATTATAGTTTATTAATGAAACCTTTGAAGTATATTCAGCTTGAAGGCCATATATGACTTACTACTAACATTTTAACTACACAGCAAATATGACTCCAAAGCAGAACCGCCGCCCTGTTGGCGCAGTGGTCTAAGCGCCAGCTTATGATCATTCGTTCGTGAAGGTCCGGGTTCGAATACCGGTGAGGCATGGATGTTGTGTTTGTCTTACGGCACTGGCACTCTCCCTTCCCTGAAACCAGTGACCCTAAATTAGGGACCGGCGACTGCTTATAGCCCACTGAGTTGCTCACGGTGGTCGTTACACTTCCAATAAAAAAAAAAAAAAAAAAAAAAAAGCAGAACCGATCCTTCCAATGCAACGCTCACTTGAAGGGTAAAGGGAGAAAGAACACAATTCCAGGAATTGTTATATCCTTCTCCACTCCAGCGACATCCCCATTCCATTACATATAACGTAATTTGTCTTTCTGCTGTAACTTAGTCCTTACGTCAGTAATTACGTTATGTGTGCTAAAGTCAATGTAATATTAGAAGGTACTCATACGCATTACAAGAAATAGGTCAATTGTAATACTTACAAATACGTTTATTTTGCTTGCATGGTTTGTACTCCAAACTCACATCCGGTTTATAGGCGTACTCAATTCAGTATCAGTGATTTAACATCCAATTGCAGTATAACAGCACGTCTATCATCAATAACATCAATCCCCCATAAACAACCGCTGCATTGCCTTTTTATCTATCGTTCTTTTCCAGCCACACATACGTCACTTGTTCCGACCTCAGTGCTGCTAACATCATTCTCGTTTGAGGGAAAAGACATAATGTTAAGGTTTGAAAATGTCTAAGAGAATGAACTCAAATTTACATGGAAAAAGAAACTCAAAAGGAAAGTTTAAATAGAACATACGTTACATACACTCCTATCCCTCTCGGTAATTGTCCCCCAGAAATTCATTTTAATTTGCGTGAGCCCCACACATTCTCTTTTATGCCTAGGAGTAGGAGGCTTATTTTCAACTCTGCGACAACAGAGTTGAAAATAAGCCTTCCCAAGCTACATAACCTTGGAGTTGGTGGCAAGAAGAATCTGTCGTACTACTCGCTTGTTGAGCATTTAATGTACTCCTTCTCCATTGCTTTTCTATCAACATTCTTCCACTAACACACCAGGATTCCCCTGTGCTGTTGCAATTTCGTCCTCCATGCCACCGTTTCTATCTCTCCATTCCAGGACAGTGTGCAGCAGATTTTTTTCTCCCTCGGTAAATATGGAATTTCATTAAAATTTGTTACTTTGCTTGTTAAAAGGGATCATCTTAGCTTTTCTCCCCCTCGTTAAATCCGGGAACTACATTAAATTATGTTTGTTAAAAACGATCAAATTAGCTTTGAATTAACATTATACCAAACAAAAGTTCCTGTTTCCTGCTTTTGCTTGTTAATTCCGAGAACGCGCTAAATACGGGCTTGTTATAAACAAGTTCTACAGTATATAAAAAATATTGCTCTTGTAGGCTATCAGTGATCACGCGCCAAAAAAAAAAAAAAAAAAAATCTAGGAAACCGCTTCTGTGGCCGTGTGGTCTGAGGCTCTAGCTTCTGACCATTTGCCCAAGACTGGCCCGGCTTCGAGTCCCAGATGAGATGATGCGCCTATCTGCTGGCGCTGGTCCCGTCTCTTTCGTGGAACCAGTGGCCTGAAATTAGTGACTAGTGACTGCTTATAGCCCTATGAGTTGCTCATGATGGCCCTTTAAACCATCAAACTAAAAAGGAATTCCAGGAGTGTTAGCGTGTTTAATGAAGCACATTTCTACTTAGAGCTTATAGTTGAGTAGTCGGAACTTTTACACGAAACATACAGCACTAACCCGAAACCTGTATCAGTTGGTGCATATTTTGAACGCTTACTTAAGCATTCACAGTTGTGTTCATAATCCTGCCAAACGTTTTATAAAAATAAGTGCTATATCAGTCTGTTGCGATTTGAATATTTTTTGCTGACAGTAGATTTTCAAGAAGGGATAATAATAAAGAAATTTATTTCATGTGACGTCGGGTATGGAGTTTGTTATTTTTTGATATTAAAGTTTTCAAAAACTTTTTAACGGTAACATTTTTCAGTGTTAAAGTTCATGTTCTTAAGATATACCAAAAATAGCAGAAATCTCTTTTCCCTGGTAGTAGAAGTAGTAGCAAAATTCTGATTGTTCCTTCATATATGTTTTAAAGAAATGCTAGTGAAGTTTTAATATACAGGTTTCAAAGGAAAGTCCTTATTCAGGGCAATAACTGCGGAAGAAAGGGTCCGTGCGGCACACAAGTTAGGTCTATGTACACTGAAGAGCAATTGAATTAGAGACAGCTGGCGATGCAAATGTGGCGCTGTGGGCGACCCTGTAAACGGAAACGACATGACGCATGTAGCGATCCGACAATATAAGGAGTGATGCGACGGGAATCAGTAAGAGTCGGACGCAGTATGGGTAAGACGAAGGATCTTAGCGCATTTCATCGTGGGCAAATTGTTGGAGCCCGAGGAATGGGTCACTCCATCTCGGAAGTCGTGCAGGCACTGGGATTTTCACAAGCCACTGGGTTACGGATGCACCGTGAGTACATTGAGTCCGGTAAAACCTTCTCTGCATGGGCCAACTGCCGTGGACAACAGCCTGTGGATGAGCGGGGTCATCGTCGGCTAGCTCTCATTGTAACAGCGGATAGACGGGCCACAGTGCAAGAAATCACTCGGCAATTTAACGCAGGTGCACAAAGCGTATAAGCAGCCACACCATCCAGAACCATATCCTCGCTATGGGGTACAGAAGCCATCGTCCCACGAGGATACCGCTGCTCACCGCCCATCACAGGGTGCAAGGATTAGCATGAGCGCAGGAACATCGCCACTGGACCCTAGACATGTGGAAAAAAGTTGCCTGGACTGTTGAGTCGAGATTCACGTTGGTGCATGCGGATGGCAGGATATGAGTATGGCGCAAACCACATGGAGCGATAGATCCTTCTTGCCAGCAAGGTACTCTTCAAGCTGGTGAGGGTGGTATTCTCGTCTGGGGACTGTTTACGTGTGACATCGTCCTTCACAGGTCAACGTTATCAGGATATCCTGGACGATCATTTGCTCCCGTATGTGCGTCTTCAACATCCCACTGGGGACCTCATCCTGCAACAAGACAATGCACCGTGCCATCGCTCCCCAGTTGTATCAGAATGGTTGGAACACTCCACCGACGTGACTTCGCTTCCTTTGCCAGCTAGGTCACCTGACCTCAATCCCATCGAGCACATCTGGGAGGCCATCGAGAGAGATGTTCGAGGCTCTGACCCTCTCCATCAAATCTTCGTGAACTGTGGGAGCTTGTTCAGGGGTCGTGGATCCGTATGGCTTCCCAACGCTTCCGGTGTCTTGTCGAGTCCATGCCGAGACGAATCGCCGTCGTCATCAGGGCGAAAGGTGGTGCTAAATGTTACTAGACAGGTACCTCTAAATCAATTGCTCTTCAGTGTATAGGAAAGGGACGATGGCCGATCGAATGAAAACGATTGGAGCGCCCCTAGCGGCAAAGGTAAGAAGTCAGGAAACCTAACACGCGAACAACGCGAGATAGAAACAAAATTCCAATTACAAAGTTGTAGCGCATCGTCTAATTAGTAGGAAGCAACATGTGGTGCGCACGAATTATGTACATGGACGGGTCAAAATACTGTTAATTCGAAATCGGTAAAGCGGGTGAAACAGACACAAAAATAATGACACGAGACAGAAGCTGTGCAGGCTTATTTATAATACTGAAAAATGTTTACAGGAGATATGTCCACTTACAGGCGCAATGCACATCTGCGCGAAGTACAGCCGGCTCAAAGTGGCCACCATCGGCTACAATCCAAGGCGTGTAAGAAAAGCTTCTCGTACACTATCTAGCATGGCAGATGTCACTGTGTTACAGGCGCACACAATGCGGTGTCGTAAATTTTCCAGACTAGTAGGTTCTGTAGCATACACCTGTTCCTTCAAGTAACCCCATAGGAAGAAGTCCAAAGGTTTTAAGTCCGATGACCGTGGAGGTCATTCCACCGTACCGCCATAACCAATTATCTGGTGTCTGAATGTTTCAGCCAGGAAACTCCGTACGTTGGCTGCCATGTGAGGTGGTGACCCATCATGTTAGTACCACATGCGCAGCAGATCTATCAGGGGAAGATCGCCCAGAAAATCAGATATCGGGCCCCGTAAGAGCTGAAGGTACCGCTAACCTGTTAATGTCCCATCATAGAAAATGGGTCCAACTAGTGTGTTTTGTCAAATACCGCACCAAACGTTAGTTACCCAACGTCGTTGATGTCGAGCAGCTCGTCCCATAGATGGGTTACTCAGAGCCCAGTAATGGGTGTTATGCCGATTGACTATTCCGTCCGGTGTAAACCGGGAATCATCTATCCACAAGATATCGGCCAAGAAGTTTGGATTAACCTCCAACGTATTATGTACAAATTTGCAGAAATCGAAACGCCTTCCCTGGTCTCCATCCATCAAACCTTGCACTAGCTGAACGTGGTACGGGTGAGCTCCATGCTCGTTCAGGATTTGCCAAACACGTTGTGCTGTTAACCCGATTGCTTCGGCGACTACTGTGGTACGAATGTTGGGATTGGCAACGGCATATCTAAGGACAGTCTCAGGATGCACTGTAACACCCGAACCCGTATGTCTGCTCGGATCGCGGACGTGCCTGTATGCTTCCGGTCTCTCGGAGGCGGCGAACAAATAGTCCCTGCAGTTGGATGTTGACCAGTCGGAAAGCCCTCGGCATACCGCCTTGCAGCTTCGTAGTCATTGCGATGAGATTCGCCGCAAAGCACGACTATTTCACAGTACTCAGCGTTCGAGTAGCCCGCCATCAGTGTTTGCAACGTGTACGTTGACTGACATTCAAATCCCCAGCCTTGGTATTTTATCTCACCGATAAAATACCGAGGCTGGGTATTTATCGATGAATATTTACATACGCATTTGAATCGTTCTCCATCGTGGGCCGGTATTTTGCATTGCCTAACCACTTAGTGACCGCGTACACTTTATCAGCATTTCGACACATCTATGTACATAATTATTGCGCACCATATGCCGTTTCCTACTAATTAGACGATGCGCTACAACTTTGTAATTGGAAATTTATTTTTATCTCGCATTGTTCGCGAGTTAGGTGACCTTTTGGAAGTAGGCTCTAGTAAGCGCCGTAAAATACACCGGAGTGTCATAAGAAAACCATAATTCTGTCGTAAGTAAGCTGCCGTAATCTTTCGCTCTTCACCAGATTCACGGAAAATATGTCAGATTTAAAGTACGGAAAACATTGCCTGCCCGTAACGCCAGCTAGTGCTATCTAGTAGCTCATTGGTCCATGGGCCAACCAATAGTTGACAGGGTCAAGCGCGGGCCAGCTCAATTGACTAATACAGGCCCCAGGCGGAAAACTCCTGAGGGGCTGAAGGCACTCCTACACGGTTACACGACAAAAGGGCGCACGACGAAAGAGCGCACGACAAATGGGCGAACGTCAAAAGAACGAACGACAAAAGGGCGACGCGACAAAAGGGCGATACGACAAAAGGGCGACGCGACAAAAGAACGATACGACAAAAGGGCGACATGACGAAAGAGCGCACGACAAGAAGGCCTACGACAAAAGAGCGTACGACAAAAGAGCGATGCGACAAAAGGGCGATACGACAAAAGGGCGACGCGACAAAAGAACGATACGACAAAAGGGCGACGCGACGAAAGAGCGCACGACAAGAAGGCCTACGACAAAAGAGCGATCCGACAAAAGAGCGCACGACAAAAGAGCGATGCGACAAAAGGGCGACGCGAAGAAAGAACGCACGACAAGAAGGCCTACGACAAAAGGGCGACGCGACGAAAGAGCGCACGACAAGAAGGCCCACGACAAAAGGGCAATCCGACAAAAGAGCGCACGACAAAAGAGCGATGCGGCAAAAGGGCAATACGACAAAAGGGCGCTGAGACAGAAGGGCGCTCGACTACCAGAATAACGATTCACTAAACTAGGAGAACTATTTAACCAATTTTCAAGAAACGTTAAGAAGATATAAATTTCCAAATTGCTTATTTCATTGAATATTCAAATCTCAACTGAAAGCAAATGTTAATTTTTCTGTACTTCAATAACCTATAGGGAGTGCTTTTAAAAATATATTATTTCCAAAATGGCCTGTGAGAACTTCAAGGAAACTATTTCTTTCTTTGGGTATTCAAATCCCAATTGAGCGCAGATGTGACATTGTTTGTACTGAAATGCAACCTATGCAGAAGGCTTTCTAAATGATGTTATTTTAAAAAAGGCCCTAAGGGTCCTTTGAGTAAATTGCTTATTTTTTTGTGTACTCAAATCTTAACTGAAATCAGATGTGATATTTTTTGTACTCCAAATGCATCCTAAGATCCTATAGAAAAGTTTATAGTTGAAGCACAAAAATGTGTATGCAAGTGTCTGGTGGGCAAATGTCCGAATGGAAAGTGACCGGTAGGCTTTAGTCCGGACCCCACGCAAAACATGTAACGTCCTTGTGGCGGTGTTTAATGACCTTTTCCGATTTTTACGAAAGTACAGAACATAAGTAAGCAAATAAAAAGTAACAATTAAGAATTGTGGCAGAAAAAGGGTAAGATTACTGAAAGTGTTTACTCTTGATTCTTGAATATACAAAACACCCTTAAGCATAATGTCACAATGTTTTGCACATGGTAAAAGCCTTTTCTTTTGACTCTGTTATGAAAAAAATTTACATAGGCCTCTGTTTTATCGTTCCTGCGAATAACATTTTTTAGCTTATTGTATTCTGAAGGATACTTAGTTTTGTGCAAACATGTGTACTATATAACGGCTTATCCTCACTGATGTAAAAATTCCATTTATTCAGCTGATATTTCATTCACATTCTCTTGCTAATAGACATGTATAGAAAATATTGCTATGGCTGTGAAAAGGAGCCTCAAGTCCTCTGGAATAGCTGATTCTTTCCCGTCATCCAGTTTTTATAAACCAAAGTGAAAATTATTTTTTGAAGATTTTACTTATTTACTGAAAAAAAGAACCAAAAATTGCTTTTCTTTTTAATACTTCATTCAAAGCTGCTGTTAAAAATTCCTGGCAATTCCTTTAACCAATTTCATATGAAGTTTCCACAAAAATTTTGAAAAATCCATCTGCTGAGGCCGTCTTAGACGTGAGGCACCTCCTGATGGAAAATCTTTTGCATATAATTTCTACTTTTTGGTAAAGAATACTTTGGCCTCCAGGGGCGTAAGTGTTAACTTTTTGTTTCTGACGTATTTGCCATAAAATCTGAGCATCTAAAATATCGATTGAAGAAATTCTTTCGTGGGCTGATGCCACTCACATCGATAAACCTTTTCGGAATATTTTATTCTTAAAATATTCCACAGTTTCTCCGCCAGGGGCGTAGATGTACATCTTATTTTTGTCAATATCTCTACTTCTAGTAGTCCGATTTGAAAATTCCTTCTTTGTTGGATAGTGTTTTCAGTGGGACATGTTTTTCATATAATTTCAAAATTTTCAAGTAATTCATAGACTTTCCGCTAGGGGGCGTAGAGGTAAATTGCGTTTCCCTATATCTCTGCTTCTAAATCTCCGATTTTAAAAATTCTTTCTGCACCGGATACAGCTCCTGATGGGAAATCGTTAGCACATAATTTCTAATTTTTGTAAAAAAAATTGGTTTGGCCATCAGGGAGCGTAAATTTCAATTTCAGCTTCTGGTGTATTTGCAGCAAAATATGAGCTTCTAAATTCTCGATTGAAAAAAACGTCTTTTGTTGACCGATACTAGTCATGTCGACAAACCTTTTAGGAAAATTTTCTTCTTGAAATAATGCATCGTTTTTACGCCAGGGAGCGTAGATGTATATCTTATTTTTGTCAATATCTCTACTTTTAAGAGTCCGATTTGAAAAATTCCTTCTTTGTTGGATAGTGTTACCGATGAGAAATGTTTTTCCTATAAATTCAAAATTTTCATGTAAATTATAGACTTTCCGCTAGGGGGCACAAAGGTAAATTGCGTTTTCTCCGTTATTTTCTACTCGTAAAACTCCGATTTGAAAAATTCTTCCTGTATCGCATACAAAACCTGATGGAAAATAATTTGCACATAATTTCTAATGTTTGGTAAAGAATGGTTTGGCCACCAGGGGGCATAAGTGTTAATTTCTGCTTCTGATGTACTTGTAGCAAAATCTGGGCTCCTGAAAACTCGACAAAATTTTTTTTTTTCTTGGACCGATACCGCTCATATGGGTAAACCTTTTGAGAATCCTTGTTTTCTAAAATAATGCATGGTTTTCCCACCAGGGGACGAACAGTCACATCTTATTTTTGTCGATATCTCTGTTTCTAAGAGTCCGATTTGAAAAATTATTTCTGTGTTGGAGAGCGTTTCCGGTGCGAAATGTTTCTCATATAAATTAATATCTTTCTTAACGCACAAGTGTTCAACCACAGGGCGTAATCTCACGATTGCGTTTACAGCAATATCTGAGGGATTAAAAACCCGATTGAAAAACGTCTTTCTTTCATCAGATACTATTGTTTTCCATACCGGTTCCACTGCTTTGATAAATTTAATTTGCGTCAGAACGGATTCAAAAGACATGCTAATTACACCCGAAAATTCGGTGTCATCTTTCTTGTTCGTAATTCAACACGGAAACAGCAGAAGGCAGTCTTACTAGACAACTAGACAGGGGCTGATGGAGGGGGGCGCTCCCTGACCATCAAGCTCTCATTGAGCGAAACCTTGAGAGGACCACTATCCCCTTCCTGACAAAGAAAATTCCCTGATGATATCCCATACCGACCACAGAAGGGGAGGTGGAATGAAAGTCCTGGCTGGAAGGAGTTGTATTATAGAAAAAAATGACAATCAGTCATAAACAACCTGACATCTATACTGTCTATCTTAAATGCTACGACTTAAGAATACATTAAGTGCACTTCCCATTCTCTCTGGGGTCGGAAGGAAAAAGCAGGAAATTTCTTTTGCTCGAAGGACATCAGCGACTTTCACAGATGGTCTATTCCAACCCTTCAAGGTCCCACCGGATAGCCAAGTAAAAAGATCAAACAATGTGAACAATATAGATAAAAAGAACTAAACAATTACGAAATATATGAAATTTTGTCTAGAAGTCAAGTTACGGCTAAGTAACAAACACTAGGTCAAAATGGTATCCTAACAAGGCAAAAAGTCTAATAGTCGGGGCCTGGTGTAACAATTATTATTTTTATTTTATTTTTTTCCTCGACAATCCTAAGTAGCTCAAACCGTGCCATGGGAAGGGTTGTACTACTAAGAATTTCTTGCTCTGAAGAAAATCGTTTTCTTAAAAACACGAAATGAAACAAACTAAAATTTCCGGAGCCCTTTTGGAAATATCTCTTCTGCCATTTCCGCAGGTTGCAGTTGAAGTACAAAAAATTTCATGCATGCGTAAATTTTCGCTTTGAATGTACAAAGAAGGCAATTTCAGAAAATGGCTCCATAGCCTTTTTGGGAAAAAATATTTTTTAGAAAGTGTTCTATATAAATTTCAGAGTACAAAAGATGACACGTCTCATTTCAGTTTCGATTATTTGAATGCACAAAGAAATACTGAATTTACTGAAAGGGCCCGGGGCCTTTTTGGAAGTAACATTGTTTATAAAGCCTTCTATATAGGATGAGACGTCTGATTTCAGTTGGGATTTGAATACAAAAAGAAATATGTAGTTTTCTCAAAGAGACCCCGGTGCCGAATTTGGAAATAATACCTTTTAGAAATCTTGCAGTTGAGGTAGAAAAATATCAAGCCCGTGGATTCGCCCTTTTGTCGTGCGCTCTTTTGTCGTTCGCCCTTTTGTCGTGCGCCCTTTTGTCGTGATACGCTTCCAGACCACGTGGGATATTAAATGGACTTAACATATATATAAATACACTGAGATAGGAAAGAAGAAACAGAAGTAGACTTATAGATACTCAGTTATGATATTATAGTGTCAGATAGCTAGACACGTGTTGTTATTCGGTAGAGTGGAGCACTGCCAGAGATAGAAGATCTTGGGCATAGACGTTGCTCATGTGTCTGTAAGTTTTGGGTGGGCACTCTATATATCAGGTACAGAGATGTTCCTCGTTGCCACAGAAGACTAAGTAGTGGTGGACTGCAGAGGGACGACTCATTACGACTGAGGTTTTCACCGGACGTAAGATTGGATGACCTTTTACTTCCCACCTCCAGTTCCAGTGTTGTTATATTTATATACATATGCACGGTCACTACTCCTCCGCCTAGAGAAATTGGAGAATTTATCTTAACTTTCAGCTCAGGGACGTAACAGGCCTAAACAACATGGACCAGTAAATATGTCCAATTTTGCTCTTTTACTTTACGTTAACTCTAATTTGGCCTCCACCAAAAGGATATAACTTATTGTTTTCCCAATAAACATGTTGATTACTTAATTCGTGTAGCACACTTTTCTAGGCTGTGTATATTTTTCTGTATCGCAATATGCAGCATATGTTTTTTTACAAATACCTCGTAAAGAATTCATATGAAATCAGAACGCTAAGTCAGTAAACTTTGAGCTTGAGTCTCTTAAATTTATGGGAACTATACCTCACTGCTTATCCATTTAGACGATGTTATAAGTATTCCTCAACCACCGCAACTTACCAGGGTCGTGGTAATACTATCTCAAAGTACCTGTTGTCGGATTCAGAAATTGTGCTTTACACATCGTTTGAGAGCTTGATATCAGCTTGGGTAATAATGAAAAATCCTTCTGTGCCATTGGCAAGGAAAAGATTTGTTTTGGCTGAGTGAACAGCCATATATTCCACACATTGAGATGCCGGACCTCTGGTGGATCAGATGTGCCAAAGAAGACTTAAGAGAATCTTGCAAGATGGGCCATAACTGGGTAAGTCAGCGCAGAATTCAACATTTGTATGCCGACGGTCGTCTTTGAACGCACCATGTATTGGACTATGTCGCGAATGGGCTACTACAACAGACGACGATAATGTCGCCAGACTCTTTTGACCCTATTGACCCACCAGCTGTTTTCATCCACAGAAACTCCTCGTTCTTGGTGTTTTTTGCGTGTCGCACCATCCCCTCCAGTTTTCATTTTGATTTTGTCTTCACCCACAGAAAATCTCAGGAGGACGGACGCTTGCGAGTTGTTTGAACTTGCATTCCTGGCGTAAAATATCATGTCACAAAGTCACTCAGATCGGTCGTTTTGCCCATTTCGACTTCAATTGAACACTAACTGATGCATGACGAGCTGTTAAACCTGACGTATACCACACACCGCGCTCGCGTGCCGCCTTACTTGTCGGAGTCAGCCATTTATGTGGCAAGGGTAGGTGTACCTAACAAATTGGAACCTTAGTGTACATAAATAATTATTTGGTGGCTATGCAATTCCGTAAATGCCATTAGATACAGATAAAGAAAGACGCCTATTGTCGCTTCTACACTTAAACCTGCTGCCGTTTGATCTTCAGCATTTAACATGTAGGGTGCTGGGATCTTTCTCAAAATAGAAAACTGATGTTGCCCTAGTTCTTCGGCGATCGTATCATTTATCGAAAAGTTTGACCGCTCACCTCAAGATATGTATAAACTGGACTTTTATTTTTTACCGTTTCTGAAGGATGAAATGACTAAAAATTAAAAAAAGGGGGAAACCCCTCCCATATTGGAAGTACTGAACCAGAACACTGACGGCACATTTTAAATGTCGCTTCAGAACCATTCAACGGGTTGCATTAGATTTGAGGGAAAGAAAAAATGCTCAGCTGAAGGTGGAGGACATTTCCAATACTCAATACCTCAGCACTGTGTGTTTTATGATTTTCCTTTCACGCCTGCTATATATTTCTTTCCAAAAAATATGGGACCGCGAGCAACCTAGTGGTTAACATCATGTGTTGAAGCCAGAGGGACCCCAGCTTACCTTTCGCTGCACTACCCGTTAAACACATTCTGAGGCTCCCTGTAAACAAGATTTGGCATCCCTGCATATACGTGGTTGTAACATACGTAGGAAATCGTACACTCAGACACTACCAGATCTGCGTAACACATTGCTTGCTCTGCTTGTTATCACAGAATACACAACAAGAATTGGATACTCATTCCCTAAAAATACTACTGCAATTTGCTAATGACTCACGTTAAAAATTTTGCATGTCGTTTTTTCCCCCGAAATACATAATTTATTGTTCGATAGTGGCATTCAAAAACTGCTACGAACCCATATTCGATGTAATCAATTTTGACTAATGTATGTTAGATAAATGTGAAATGCGAAAGCAAGTGCTTTAAAAGAATTTTTAAGTGACTAAAATGCAAAAGGTTTTTAATGACTGTCATACAGTCTGGGGGTCCCCCACTCAGCCGGAAATCCCCAGCACGGACGTCGCTAGACTTCGAAATCAGGATGGGCAATAGGTGGGCGAGTATTATTTTTGGTGGGGCAAGTTTGAAAACAACTTTATTTACAAAAACGATGAAAAAAATAATTTTTAATTCTTTTAATTACCGGCTACAAAGGAATTCTCGCAATCCTCACCCCTTCCTCTGGAGACAGGCCCACGCGGATCTGACTAGTTACGTCATCAGTGTAAGACACAAGTGTTGCTAGAATATCTCCTTCAACCTTTTCCTTGCTGTGGATGCATTGTCTTAATTGCTTTTCAAACTTTTGCATTTTTGCTTACGAGAATAGCACCATACTTGAACGATTTCATTAAAGGAAAATGTCCCTTTTCATGAAAGAAATACGGGATTACGCCATATAATACAAATTTTGAAGATGACAATCCGATTTTTTGGCGTAAATGTGACAAGGATAGTAAGTCAGATAATAACCGAAAACTTGAAAACTTTCATCGTCCTGGAGCGGGACTCGAAGCCGCGTCTCCCAGAAAACGCCCAGGTATGCTAACCACTACACCACCCAGAACGATCAAGTTTCAAGTTTTTTTTTTTGATTGGAGGTTTAACGACCACCGTGAGCAACTCAATGGGCTATAAGCAGTCGCCCGTCTCTAATTTAGGGCCACTGGTTCCAGGAAAGGGAGAGAGCCAGTGCCGTAAGACAAACACAACATCCATGCCTCATCGGGATTCGAACCCGGACCCCTTACGGACGAATGATCAGAGGCCATCGCTTAGACCACTGTGCCACCGGGGCGGCCAGTTTCAAGTTTCCGATCAATTTGAATATAACCATCACAGAATTCGCTAGTCGAAGCAACCGGCATTCATGTTTAGCGAATCTGGAGGTTAAGAATCATATCCCGTGTTTGCCCGGAGAATCAGATAAATCATGAAAGAAATACGGGATTACGTCTGGGCGTTTTCTGGGAGACGCGGGTTCGAGTTCCGCTCCAGGACGATGGAAATTTTCAAGTTTTCGGATATTATCTGACTTACCATCCTTGTCACATTTACGCTAAAAATCGGATTGTCATCTTCAAAATTTGTATGTCCTTTTTCTTTACCTAAATCAAATTTTTAAGTCGTGACACGCAGGCACAACACCTAGCTCCTCATTAACTCCCTTCCTTCAAGCCAGCTACCTTCCCTTGCGCTAATTTCCTCCAAAGCAGTTGTTATCCATGTCCTTCTGACTCACTGCTCGGAGAAAAGCTTAAGGGCTCTAGAATAGCTTTTTTTTCTTTGCAGGTTTTTTTTATTGTAGGTTTAACGACCACCGTGAGCAACTCAATGGACTATAAGGAGTTGCCCGTCCTTAATTTAGGGCAAGGCCATCTTTATACCTCACCAGGCCTGCAACAAGGTCATGTGACTTGCCCGTGACGTCACAATCGTAAGGCTACTCTTTACCGGTAGACCTATGGATTTGACTCGTTTCGTAGTTGTGTTGTTATCAGGGGCGCACACACGGGGTGGGTGCGTCGGGTCCGGACTCCCCCAGAATTTTAAAATACCTTGTTCCGACTACGGCGAAATTAAAAAAAAATCTTTCTGTACATGTTTATAGAAACGAGCTGGCTGTGGTGTGATTGTATCAATCACAGAAATCAGAGTGCTCTTTTGCCTTAGGAATGCTGCATCTGTTTTGGATGGCTGACGATGGCAAGCATTGAAGCAGGGAATTAGTGAAACTCCAGAGTGTTTCAGGAACCAGGAATCCATCACTCTCCCAGTCTCTCGTATTCCCATAACCTTTTCCAGGAAATTTCTCCATTGATAATGTGTCTGCTCTTTAACAGTGTAATGAACAGTGCTGTCAGGGCAAGCATATAATTTATATATATTATTTAAAGTGAGCTTAGATGAAAATGTTTCTGCATTACAGTAAGAGAAGCGATTTAAACTTTATTTTTCTGTACGTCATGAGGTCTTACATAAATATTAATGGATATATTAATGCACATTTAATTTAGCAGACTTATTCAAAAGAGTAACGTTTTTTTAACCTGTGAACACATCAGTTCTGATTTATGCTAACAAAAAAATCCACACACACACACACACACACATATATATATATATATATATATATATATATATAAAATCCGTGTGTGTGTGTCTATGTGTGTGTGTGCGCCCAATTTCTAGTTTCATTTGTCCCGCGCATTTTTTTTGTCGGACCCCCCCCCTCCCCCCTTGAGGAAATTCTGTGTGCGCCCCTGGTTGTTATCATATTCGTGTTTGTTGGATAGTTGTGCTGTTTCAGTGAATGTTGTGTGGATATTTACCGTGTTTTAAGTTTATTGTGAAGATAATGCTCGATTTCGAAAGAAGATATTTTCAGCGGTTGGGTATGTTTTTTTTTTGTTTTTATTAGTATTCAGTAGTAGAATTTTATAAATCCCAGCTGTTGATTGAACATTAGTTAATGCTTCAAGAAGTGCCGGTTTTACGTTTTATAAATGTTCTTATTGCTGCAGAATAAAAAGGGATGTAATTTTATACATTTTGTTATATGTATAATGTGCATGCTGCAAATGGTAAAAGGGAAAGTTCCGTTCTTGTGATCTTAGGAATTGGTGCATAATTCTGAAGTCATTTGAAAAATAATTTCTTTATTCTGCAAAAATTAGTTATAAATAATGTTAGAATTACAGGAAATTAACATATTTCCGTTTTGAATTAGCATGTTTTAGTGGTTGTTCAATGAATTTAAAACTGATAACTTGGAATTGAAAAACGTATTTTCTATTGTATGCCACCAGTAATTCTGTGTTTAACTCTACAAACATAGCTTCCATTCTTGCATCCTGGGGCTTATTGTAAATGGGTTTTCGTCTTTTGAAAATTTTGCAGACTTGTTGTGATTGTCAAGTTATTCAAAAACTCATTTCCTCTTCTTTTACACTTCTTTTTCCCTCTGAGAACTGTGCAAAAGCGTATTTATGTGATCACTGAAATTGTGAAGTTACTAAATGTTTTAAAATGTGTTCAACAAAATAAAAAAAAATCGCCGCAATTGCGTACCTGCCAAGTATTGTAGATTATATTGTCTGTGGGTAGGAAAAAGTTTTTTACCGGAGTTTGTTACATTTCTGGAAGTTCGTTGGAACTTCTCATGGAATCGGTGGTAATGCCCGTTTTAGCACTGGGGAAAATTTCTTGGATTTTCCACATTTAAAATTTAAAGCATGTAATTTTAGAATACCAAACATTGCAACGACTGGAAACTGGGATACCAGGACGCATTTGGACATTTTTTAATTTTATGAAAATAGAGTGTTTTTACCTGAAAAAATTACTCATAATGGACAATGTTTCTCACTTTTAGTGATATCCACAGCATAGCTGTAGAATGAGTGTATTTACGAGTTTTTACTACACACACGCACAGAAAAACATGATTGCTCTACATTCATGAACTGAGCGAAATTGTTGCAAAATGTGCTGAAGAATCTCCACGGCTTGAAGAATCCATCAAAAAATTAGGTACAGAAGTGATAGTCAACTTAGTCTATTTCTGCTGTACCAACTAACAACACTAAATGTGATAGTACATCAAGACAGATCACAATCAGATGTGATTAGACAACGCACTTCGCGTTTTCTCTCAAATTTATACTTTCAATATGTATATATAGTACTAAATACAGTAGTATTTCAGTCTGATTGCGACTTCTATTTTCCAAAACATGAATGACAACAAGTTAGCAACACATTTCACCCACATGCTGTCTCTAAATCGCGATGCAAATTTCATTTGAATTTTTCAGGTGATGCTTCAACAAATACTATACACACAAAAGTATTAAGAGTATTACTTACCTTGCTGAAGAAATTACATTTCAAAATAGTTCCGAGAAGTACCCGAGATCTATAACATACCTCTTGAAAATGCGACGTGAACATTAACCTTTTTTTTTTTTTTTTTTTATTGAAGGTTTAACGACCACCGTGATCAACTCGATGGGCTATAAGCAGTCGCCCGTCCCTAATTTAGGGTCACTGGTTCCAGGGAAGGGAGAGAGCCAGCGCCGTAAGACAAACACAACATCCATGCCTCACCGTGATTCGAACCCGGACCCTTCACGGACGAATGATCATAAGCCAGCGGTTAGACCACGCTCCCCCGGGGCGACCTTTGAGGGTTTGATCACCACAGTGAGCAACTCCTGGATAGGCTATAAGCAGTCTCCCGTCCTTAATTTAGGGCCACTGGTTCCAGGGAAAGGAGAGAGCCTGTCCCTTACGCCAAGCACAACTTGTGTGCCACACCGCGATTCGAACACAGACCCAGCTCGGAAGAATAGTCAAGAACCAGCTCTTTGTCCACTGCGCTATCGGGACGGCATGGTATAGTAGACTCCACTTTTCGTGTTAGGATATCCTACCTAGTAGCACAAACAAACAGCAGAGCAATTAGTAATAACCTCTCTCAGCGAATTCCTATCCACTCTAATCATTCGCCCTTGGCTACACAATTACATGAAAAAAAGGCGTAAATTAAGGATTGGGAAGAGTGGAGAACAACTGAAATTTCGTGGTCCTGCGAATGCTAAACCTTTCCACGGAGAAGTAAACAAAGCATTTTCTATGGGAAATAACTTACGTAGGGCTACACGATGAAATACACGAGATTTAATTTTACTCGGCGAAGTCCAGGTTATATTTTAAAGTTAAAAACATTGGAAAATGGCACATCGTGAATTGGGTGGAAGGCAGGGTGGGAAAGACAAGTTTCGCATCCCCTTGGCGACATCCCTGACCCCGAGACGTTAAATCAGCTCTGTGCCTTAGCTACCAAAACACTCGCTCGTGGCTTATAAATCACGTTAAACTGTTGGCTTCGGAATAGAAATATCTCGTTGGTAATAAATCTAATTCTTTTCAACTGAAACCTCTGTTCAGAACATCCGGTCTTTTGAGTATCATAAGTAGCGTCCGATCGGGGTTTTTTAACATGCGGCAGGAATGGGTTGCGTTATTTTCCGATCTTCCGGCATTAACGTGTAGTGTAAAACACGGTGCTTGATGTATACTGTTTTGTGCAGTATATCGGACGGCTGAACATGCTAATAAACTTTCCATCATTCGATACAATACAATATTTTTTTATCATGTGTACGTATTTTCTGCTTTTATATGAATATATCTTTCTTTATACATTGTGCGAAGGAAGTTCTCTTAATAAACGCTGGTGAACCGCAGTTTTTTTCTGAACGGAATATGATACTATCAAGTCATATCATTGAATTATCTTTTCTGTAAACCAAGAGGGTAAAAACCATGATCGTCAATTATGTTTATCTTTAGAACAACGCAACGCTCAGAATAGCAACGAGGTAACGGTGCAGTAATGAATTTGAAAAATTCTATGTTTTTACGATAAATATTTGATTCAAGTAAAGAATTTCTTCATACGTTCGTTGCCATGACAAACTTTAATGCGTTTAAAGAATGTGGAAGATATGCTGCGCATTACTCTCATTCATATTCTTTTCAACACCAGTTTCAATGAAACCCTTCCTAGAAGATAAAAAAATGAAATGAATTTACGTGGAATGTTGCTAGTGCAGCTACAATTTCATCTTTGAATTGATGGAGAATAGCGAAAATTAAAATGAATTATACAAACATAAATGCGAATGCTTTTACTTGAGATGACAATCCAACATCGAACCCAGATATTTTTCAAGCATAAACTGCAGATTTATTTATGTATTATTCTAGTTTCCAGAAAGGTAACTTTATAACAAAAAAATTAAATCGCAAGCCAAAACGCACATCAAAACGTCAAAACATAAGTTAGAACGCTGAATTATTATAAACAACATTTATTTTTTGTGTTTGACATACAGAAATTGTCCAGATACCCTACAGCGCTTCAAGGAACAAATTAATAAAAATATGTAAGAGGTATCAGCAGCAAATACCATTTTTTATTCACTTTAGCGTCCACAAAAGACCAGGGCTAACTCCTGAATTAATGCCATTTTTAGAACGTCTTTTGTAAAAAAAGATCGTGCTTCTGTTATCGGTTTGTCTGTCCATCCGTCTGTACCCACGATATCTCTGCAACTGTCAGTCCGATTTGAAAAATTCTTTTTGCATTCGAAAGCTTGAAATATGCGAATGATGATCCTTTATTTCGTTTTTTTTTTTACGATGCACAATTTCGCCGGTAGAGGGCGTAAATGCAGATGATGTCGAATTCAAAAATACGTTTTATTCCACTTATTTGCTTCTAAACATCCGATTGAAATATTTTTTTTATCTTTCGATTCCATTTATGTCGAAGAGTGTTTTAGATACAGTTACTTTTTCAAATTACGCACAGATTTTCTGCTAGAGGGCGTAAAAGTAAATTACATTTTTCCCGATAACTCTTCTTCTAAAAGTCCGATGTGAAAAACATTTTATTCAGCGGATACATCTCCTGATGAAAATCTTTTGCATATAATTTCAAATTTCTGTAAAGAATACTTTGGCCACTAGGGGGCGTAAGAGTTAATTTTTGTTTCTGATTTATTTGCCATAAAATCAGAGCTTCTAAAATATCGATTGAAATAATTCTCTCGTGGACTGAGGCCACTCACATCGATAAACCTTTTCGGAATATTTTCTTCTTAAAATATTCAATAGTTTCTCCGCCAGTGGGCGTAGATGTACATCTTATTTTTGTCAATATCTCTACTTCTAGGAGTCCGATTTGAAAAATTCCTTATTTGTTGGATAGTGTTTTCCGTGTGACATGTTTTTCATAAAATTTCAAAATTTTCAAGTAATTCATAGACTTTCCTCTAGGGGGCGTAGCGGTAAATTGCGTTTCCCTCTATATCTGTGCTTCAAAATCTCCGATTTGAAAAATTCTTCCTGCACCGCATACAGCTCCTGATGGGAAATCCTTTGCACATATTTCTAATTTTTGTAAGAAATGGTTTGGCCACCAGGGGGCGTAAGAGTTAATTCCTGCTTTTGATGCATTTGCAGCAAAATATGAGCTCCTAAAATCTCGATTGAAAAAAAGTGGTTTGTTGACCGATACTAGTCATGTCGACAAACCTTTTAGGAACATTTTCTTTTTGAAATAATGCATCGTTTCTAAGCCAGGGTGCGTAGATGTATATTTTATTTTTTTGTCAATATCTCTACTTCTAGGACTCCGATTTAAAAAATTCCTTCTTTTTTGAATAGTGTTTAAGATGCGAAATGTTTTTCCTATAAATTCAAAATTTTTGAGTAAACCATGGACTTTCCGCTAGGGGACACAAAGGTAAATTGCGTTTTCTGCGTTATTTTTGCTCCTGAAGCTCTGATTTGAAAAATTCTTCCTGTATCGCATACAAGACCCGATGGAAAGTATATTTCACATAATTTCTAATGTTTGGTGAAGAATGGTTTGGCCACCAGGGGTCGTAAGGGTCAATTTCTGCTTCTGAAGTATTTGTTGCAAAATCTGGGCTCCTGAAAACTCGACTAATTTTTTTTCTTGGACCGATACTGCTTATATGGATAAACCTTTTGAGAATATTTTCTTCCCAAAATATTGCATGGTTTTCCCACCAGGGAACGTAAAGTCACATCTTATTTTTGTCGATATCTCTGTTTCTTAAGAGTTCATAAGCTTACAGCAATATCTGAGGGATTAAAAACCCGATTAAAAATCTTCTTTCTTTCGTCAGATCTATTGTATTGTATACCGGTTCCATTGACTTTGAATAGCATTGATACATTTAATTTGCGTCAGAACGGATTCAAAAGACGTGCTTATTACACCCAAAAATTCGGTGTCATCTTTCTTGTTTTTTATTATATCCTTAATGGAATGACCAGTACATCAGTGATTCTAGTTATGGTATTGGTAAAATTGTCAAGTGCCGGTTAAATGAAACTTGCACCATTTCCTCCTCTCTGCGAAGAAGCCGATATAAAATAATTACCTGTTTTTTTGTCATAGATATTCTATGTGTAGAAAACAAGTATTGTGTAGAAATACGATCGATGAGATCGGCATCCCTTCAGAATTGGCTAATCTGTAACAGATTTCTACATTTTGGCAGTATCGCGAAATCGTCCTATGCATGCGATGAAACAAAACTAGAAAACAGAAAATGCTTAATTGAAAACTTGCATCAAAGGTAAAATTTTAGGGTTTTGGTGAGTTGTTATTCATTTTACTCAGGATGTAGAAAATTTCACAGAATTTTTATTGGCTACTACATAGGTCTCGTCGATTTTGCCGAGGATTAAAATCAGCTTTAAATTGGATTGTTCTCCTACGGTGATTGAATATTCCACTGCTGAAAGTCCGTCTGTGGTCATCGTTTAAATCATCTAGTTTATTATAAGTGAAATCAATACAATATATCATGCGTTGGTGCATAGATTTTACTCATAATCTCGTAATCTTTGCTTCTCAGAGATAAACATCTCATTAGCGTTCATAAAATTAATTGCGCTCAATAAACTTTAGCATTTTCATGTCCTCGAATTTTTTCTTCTTTGAAGCACACTGAAATACAGTACAATAATTGAGATGATACATGATGTTTACCTTTTATGTACTCCCCTAATTCCTGAAAAGCAATCGGATTAATGTTTTCAAACGACTGATTTCCAGTTCTTCTGAAGAGTAGTGTTTATTATGTTAATTGTTTGCCATGAAATTCTGATAAGCATACATTTCAGCATTTATGTTTAAACTACCCTGTTGCTTCTTGACTAGCAGGAGCGTTTGGCTTATTTAATATTGCCAGAGGTGTAAGCACTTCTGGCAATATTGTACAATTACTTCTCAACGTAGTTAATTGAATTCATTTGTAATACATGTTTTTTTCAGCTGTGTCAGTCCTCAGTAATACAGGCAGGTATTTAAATCGAATTGTTACACCAACCGAGCTGGCTTTCTGGAGTTCTTGCCTCATCGCTTATGAAACGTGCCAGATAGAGTATAACGTATTACGTGACATGACATAGATGACGTACTACTGAGGTGACGCATGAGTCAAAACGACAGTAAAGCAGCCATAAGCCTGCCGGAGTAGTTCAATTGGGAGAACAACCGCTCCAGATTAAGAAGGCGTGGTTTCGAATTTTACCACCGGCAAAAGCTTATCTGTTGTACTGGCACCCAAACGAAAGTGAATCGCCTGGCACTTAGGTTTGAAAAAATTGTGGGATGATGAGTCTTCCACAAAACGCGTATTATTAATAAAATTACTTCTACAATGAGATGGTCTTTCGATCACGGTTGTCAGCTGAACCGAAATCTGCGATTTTGTGTTCCCGCCTTTTGAGGGATGGTGTAACCTACCACGTGACATTACATAGATGACGTACTACTGAGGTGACGCATGAATCAAATCGACAGTGCAACAGCAATAAGCTTGCCACCGGCATAGTTTATTTGGGAGAGCAGTGCTTCCGAAGTAGGAGACGTGTGATCTAAAACACAACCGCCAATAGGTTATACACTAGGTTAGTATATATCAAATACGTGGAGATAATGTAAATGGACGATATCCTCGCTCTTTCCACGTTATTTTTAAACAACGCATAGCGACTGAAAAATTGTATACCGGCACCGCTGGGATCGAACCCCAGAACTTTTGATAACCAGTCGAGTGCGTTCGAATTTACGCTACGGCGCCAACAATTCTCAGCGCCACGCGTGGTTTATCAGTCAGCATCTGACTATACAAATACGTATTGATGGTCTCAGCAACTGAGATGTCGTCATCTGGTGGCATTTAACGCAACAGCTATTTAATTGTAGCTGATAAATTCAAAGGGCGAAGAAATGGTTAATATATATCAAATACGTGGAGATAATGTAAATGGACGATGTCATAGCTCTTTCCACGTTAATTTTAAACAACGCATAGCGACTGAAAAATTGTATACCGGCACCGCTGGGATCGAACCCCAGAACTCTTGATAACCAGTCGAGTGCGTTCGAATTTACGCTACGGCGCCAACAATTCTCAGCGCCACGCGTGGTTTATCAGTCAGCATCTGACTATACAAATACGTATTGATGGTCTCAGCAACTGAGATGTCGTCATCTGGTGGCATTTAACGCAACAGCTATTTAATTGTAGCTGATAAATTCAAAGGGCGAAGAAATGGTTAATATATATCAAATACGTGGAGATAATGTAAATGGACGATGTCATAGCTCTTTCCACGTTAATTTTAAACAACGCATAGCGACTGAAAAATTGTATACCGGCACCGCTGGGATCGAACCCCAGAACTCTCGATAACCAGTCGAGTGCGTTCGAATTTACGCTACGGCGCCAACAATTCTCAGTTATTTTTAAACAACGCATAGCGACTGAAAAAAAAATGTACGCTACGTCGCCGTAGCGTAAATTCGAACGCACTCGACTTGTTATCGAGAGTTCTGGGGTTCGATCCCAGCGGTGCCGGTGTACAATTTTTCAGTCGCTATGCGTTGTTTAAAAATAACGGGGAAAGAGTGATGACTTCGTCCATTTAGGTTGTACACTGAAAAGCAATTGAATTAGAGATACCTGTCTAGTAACGTTTAGCACCACCTTTCGTCCTGATGACGGCGGCGATTCACCTCAGCATGGACTAGACAAGACACCGGAAGCGTTGGGAAGCCATACGGATCCACGACCCCTGAACAAGCTCCCACAGTTCACGAAGATTTGATGGAGGGGGTCAGAGCCTCGAACATCTTTCTCGATGGCATCCCAGATGTGCTCGATGGGATTGAGGTCAGGTGACCTAGCTGGCCAAGAAAGCGAGGTCACGTCGGTGGAGTGTTCATCCAACCATTCGCATACAGTTCGGGAGCGATGGCACGGTGCATTGTCTTGTTGCAGGATAAGGTTCCTAGTGGGATGTTGAAGACGCACAAACGGGAGCAAACGGTCGACCAGGATATCCCGGTAACGTTGAGTTGTGAGGGACGATACTACACGTACCAGGGGTCCCATTTCAGTCCACGTAAGCAGTCCCCAGACGAGAATGTCACCCGCACCAGCTTGAAGAGTACCCTGCTGGCCAGAAGGATCTATCGCTTCATGTGGTTTGCGCCGTACTTGTATCCTGCCATCCGCATGTACCAACGTGAATCTTGACTCATCAGTCCAGGCAACATTTTCCCACATGTCTAGGATCCAGTGGCGATGTTCCCGCGCCAATGCTAATCTTTGCACCCTGTGATGTGCGGTCAGCAGCGGTACCCTCGTGGGACGATGGCTTCTGTACCCCATAGCGAGGAGATGGTTCTGGATGGTGTGGCTGCTTACACGTTTTTTGTGCACCAGCGTTAAAATGCCGAGTGATTTCTTGCACTGTGGCCCGTCTATTCGCTGTTACAATGCGAGCTAGCCGACGAAGGCCCCGCTCATCCACACGCTGTTGTCCACGGCAGTTGGCCCTTGGAGGGATGGTTTTACTGGATTTGATGTACTCACGGTGCACCCGTGACACAGTGGCTCGTGAAAATTCCAGTGCCTGCACAAATTCAGAGATGGAGTGACCCATTTGTCGGGCCCCGACAATTTGTCCACGATCAAATGCGCTTAGATCCTTCGTCTTATCCATACTGCGTCCTACTCTTACTGATTCCCTTCGCATCACTCCTTATATTGTCGGATCAATGCATACGTCATGTCCTTTCTCTTTACAAGGCCGCCCACAGCGCCACATTTGCATAACGCCAGCTGTCTCTAATTCGATTGCTCTTCAGTGTATGTTATAGAGGTGTTCTGGAGAAGAAAAGTCGCTAGGTCTTATGAGTGAAAAGAAAAACTTTAAGATAAAACCGTACGACTGTGATCTCCCTGGAAGTTCTTCATTTCTGACGTTTACTTCTTGCGACCTAACTATCACACATTTTACACAGGACGAGCTTTAGGTGTACAGTTTCTCTACGGTTCCTGCTCTGAAGTTGATCTTCTTCACAGTCTATGGTACTGTCCAGATTGACCTAATGAAGCATTTGTTCTGCTTTTACTTCAAATAACAGATCGCGTCAGTCATCTTCCAGTGACTAGCTGCCTCGTTCATATAAAGACGATTTCTTAACCGTCGCATAGAATGACGCAAACATTTTATACACTCCATCCTTACGCTATGAATAAGGGTCGTGCGCAACTTTTTCTTCCGTTAAAAACCCTGTGTTACACATTTACAATTTCTCCCCCCACTACTGACAGGCTTAAGAAGACAACTTGTTGAACTCCAACAATATACACTATATTGACAAAGCTATTCGGACACCTAGGTCAAACAAAAACGAGCATTTATTAGCCGAAAGATGTACACAGTCGTCTCAGCTGTGGCCGTTATGGCTACAGCGATCCTTCCACGTAGGCTTTTCATGAGATGCGGGTAGGACTTCACCAGAATTTCTCCCTATTCTTCCTTCAAAGCTTCTGCCAGAGCTGCTGTAGATGAAGATCTTATTGGGAGTGATCGGATTCGAGATGGCTTTGGGCTTGAAAATCGAACATTTAGACATCTTTCTCCCCAAATCAGTCCTAGACATACCTTGCAATATGGTAAGGCTGTCGATCTTGCAGAAACAGACAGGTATCAGTGCCGAAGAACTGCCACAGCGTAGACAGAGTGGGATTGCTCAGAATGTTTTCGTACCTGGTGGTGTAACTCTGGAAGGAACAACAACCAAAGTATCGAGTCCGTTCCAACTGAAATCGCCTTAAACCATCACGGGTTATCTTCCAAATATGAGTATAGAGACAATGCAGTCCGCCTGACAGCGATCCGCTGGAAAACGCCAAACCCAAATACCTCCATCCGAATGAAGGAGGGAGTAGCGTGATTCATCACTCTGCACGACCCTCTTCCACTCTTCGAAAATCCACGAACTGCGAACGAGACCACACTGAAGTCGTCGTGCAGCATTGCCTTGAGTGGTGAAGGGCTTGTGCGCAGCTGATATAGTAACCGTGGGAATTCAGTCCGTGGCGGACTATTCTGGTACAAATAACTGTTCCAGTAGCTTGTGCGACGTCGCCGGTCAGGTATGTCGTAAACATGCGTGCCTTCTTCACATTCCACAGAGAGATTCATTTGGCAGGATTACGCAGTTTGTGCCTTCTAAGTACCTTGGTTTGTGCTGCCCCCCAGAGCGTTGCGTCGCTGTAGTGGCATCATCTGCTTTTCCTCGATAAATGACATCACCGACAGTGAATTTTGTGAAACCCAGAAGACCGGCAATGTTACGCACTGATTGCTTACTCAGGTGGAATCCAATCACCATGCCTCTTTCAAAGTCCATCAGTTCAGCTTCGGGCAGCCTAGTTCCTTCCAATGAAGTCTGACAGGCCTGCCAAAAGCTCCCGTAATACATAACACCCAACATTCCCCGCACGCGCGCATCTGGTTCTGCAAATGCACATTTATTTACATAGTTGAAGACCTCCGAATGCATTTGTTTAAGTAGTATATATATATCAAGTGGCTCCCTGGTTGTTTTTTATAATGCAGTGGGATAAGACATTCGGGCTTAGAACTCAATGAACAGCCTTTTTAAGTCTTACAAATTTCTAGTGTTTATTTCTCAAATTCTTCCAAGAAGCAAACTGGGTTATGAAGCATATCTTCTGGCGCACTTACTTTACAGTTATCCCTGAAAAACTAATATTGTCTAGGAACTATTATTATGAACTAAAATGGACTTCCATTTAGAAAACTTATAGACAAGACTTTAGGAAACTTATGACAAGACTACTTTGATATTTAAACGATTTAACGACACGAAATATGCCGATTCTGCATGTGATAATTTAAAAATATGAAACTCTTTTCGGGAATAGTTAGAAATTGATAGAAATTTTGTGACGTACCTGCCAGCAGGACGCACACGACATAAAGGCAGATAGGAATCAGAATAAAATGTCTGCGTAGCTCAGTTGGTAGAGCGACTTGTTCCGGAATAAGCGGCCTCGGGTTCGAATCCCGGCGTAGACCAAAAATGACGGAGAAATTTACTTCGTTATAATGGCGCCCGAACTATCCGGATGACCCGGCCGTTCAAAATCTCGCATTGGTGTGATGTTATTTCCACACCGCGAGACAGGAAAAATCAGAGAATTCTTTCTCCAGCGCTTCGAAAAATAAAATATGTGATGTTGCATTCCACACAGCAGATTGACTGGGAGTTCTCAAGTGCACGTTCTACAGTGGATGGCTGCCTGCAACGATTCATGGTCACGGCTGACCCGTGGGTCATGCCCCCGGCCCTCTTTCGGGGGGGGTGACGTACCTGCCAGCAGGACGCACACGACATAAAGGCAGATAGGAATCATAATAAAATGTCTGCGTAGCTCAGTTGGTAGAGCGACTTGTTCCGGAATAAGCGGCCTCGGGTTCGAATCCCGGCGTAGACCAAAAATGACGGAGAAATTTACTTCGTTATAATTTGGTGAAAACATTTTCTGTTAGCTGATTCAGTTCATAAAATACACTGCTGGTCACCCAAAATGCAACACCAAGAAGGACACGAGATAGCAAAGCCAGATTTACTAGACACATAACAACAGATACAAAGATGAAACGATTGAACTTACAGGCCCGTGCGACTTGCGGAACACGCAGGCATCAATAGTTCGTGTGGCCCCCATGGCTGGCAATAACGGCCGCCACACGCCGCGGCATCGAACTAAAGAGGCTTTGGATGTGGGCTTGGTATATGTCGGTCCAGGCTGCTTCCGCACGTTACCACAGTTCATCAGGCGTAGCCTCGGGTGGTGCTTGCCGGGCCACTCGGTTGCCGATCAGCGATCAGACGTGTTCGATGGGCGACATATCGGGAGAACTGGCGGGCCACGGCAGCAGTGACACCTGGTGCGCCGTGAAGAATTATTGCACGACGCGTGCCACGTGCGGGCACGCATTGTCCTGATGAAAGTTGGCTGCTGGCAGGTCCTGCAGGTAAGGGAGGACTACAGGCTCCAAAACATCGGAGATGTAGCGGTGGCTGTTGAGTGTACCAGTGGGGTGCGGGTGTCATATCCAATTTCTCCCAAAACCATAACGCCAGGTGACGGACTGGTGTGGCGATGCATAACGCAGACGTCATACAGTCTCTCACCGCGGTACCGCCACCCGCGGATCCGACCATCGTGGTGTTGCAGGCAGAAGCGGGATTCGTCGGAGAAGAAAATGTCATGCCATTCCGTAGTCCTGGTGCGGCGTTCAACGGCCCACTGCCGCACTCGCCGGTGGTTTAACGTCAATGATAATCGGAGCAATGGGCGCCGTCCGACAAGTTCCCGCTCCTGCAGACGACGTCGAACGGTACGTGCTGACACAGGGTGTTGCGCAACACACCCTAATTCCTGCGCTAACGTTCGTGATATGGTGGTGCGAGCCGTCAATGCCGGTCCTCTCGTTCGGTGTGTGCCGCGGCCGCGGCAATCGCTCACGTCGGTCCGTCCGTCCCTCCTGCACCCACCGAATCCATACTCGCCTCACTGTGCCTGGATGTCGTCCCACACGGGCGCCGATGTCTCGGTACGATAAACCGCTGTCGCGATAAGCCACTATTCGTCCTCTGTCGAACTTCAAAACGTGCTGGAATGACTGCCGTATTCTGCGACAACGCATCAGGAAGCTTCTCACGCACATGTCTGGCAGCACAACACACTTCCACTACTTACACTTCGCCTTGTGTGAACCCTTCTGATAGTGCTTTTCGGTGGCGTGCCGGACGCACATGATTTGCATATGCCCCGCAATGCCAATCGTTTGCATTTCCACTCGCGGGCGACGCATGCTGCGAATTTCAGACCAATCGGATGCTTCCTTCTTGGTGTTGTCTTTTGAGTGGCCAGCAGTGTATGTTTGAATTACGAACATTGCAACTAAATTTGGGTGTTCTGGATGAATTTATGCAGATCTAGTTCTGCGCATTTCTCCCCATGTAAAACAATCAGCGAAGGGCACTGGTCTTTGACTTTGTGTATACATAAAGACCATAACACAGTTCCTTAACTTTAATTAAGCACTAAATAACTACAGTAGGATGTCAGTTTCGACAGCATTGCTATCATTTTATAAATAATATAGCTATCATTCTTGACTTATAACACAGCGTTTTATTCTTAACTTTTGATATGCAGTAAAACAGTTGTCTCCGACCTTCATATAATCCTTATAATCGACAACTTAGTGTATCCAGCATTTTAATTCCTTCATTTTTTTTCTTGCTTGGAATATACGAAATGAGGGCATTTTATTGTATGGCACAACGAAATTTCAGATATCAGAAAATAGGTGAAACTTGCCATTGAAGTACGTTCATCTCGCAGAATCGCTCACATTACAATGTAATAAGTTTTTGTTCACGTCTTTATAGTCATAAACGCTGTGAACATTTATTTCTAGACATCCAGAAATTATACGCTCTCGAAAAGCATCGTGTTTAATAAAAAAAAAATGAGACACTCTGAATTGCCAGTTTGCTCGTTAAATAGCAGTTAAGCTGTCTCTACTCTGGGATGACAGTTTGGCTGACACAAACGTGTCGTTTATTATTCTGTAATGAATTTAATCAATTTCTTGAGAAAACGTGCAGTATTAGCTGCTTTCAGAGATATTTGGAGCTACTTTTCCAGTCTTCTTCAAAACAAAGAATCGATTAATTACCCAACATCAGAAAACTAGCATATTAATAACATTTTTAAGGTATTACGTTAACAATGCGGTTAATGGAATGTCGCAACATATGACAAATGCTAATTAGAGCTTGACAAGTAAGTGCGCCTTTGTCTTTTCCTTACTCTAGGTAAATACTTCGCTTAGCAGAACTTTTTCAACGACATGCCGCTTTTTATCCGATATACCTCATGATCATATCTTATTCAAGCATTATAAAAGTTTTAATTCTTTCGGCATTTGTTTACTTAGTCCTTTTGGCTTTCGCACATGATTTCAGTGTGAAAATTTCGTCGGTTTTTAAGTTCTTATTCAATGCACACAGAGTAAGTATAATATGAATTCGTTAGAAAATTAATTATTTATCAATTTACACGGATAACTGTGAACCACCAGCTAAGAATTTTATTCCAAAGAAAAGTCTGCCTCTCCCTGCGGAGGTCGTACAGTGGGTTCGTATGTCAGATTATCCACCCCCGTCGTCAAGCCGTCTGAAGCTCTGCCTTCGAATCATTCGTTCGAGACACGGATGAGCATGGGTGATGTGTTTGCCCAATGGCAATGGCTCTTTTCCTTCTCTGGAACTAGCAGCCCAAAATTAGGGACGGGAGACTTTATAGTCCACAGAGTTACTTATGGTGATAATTAAACCCCGAAATAACCATAAAATGGCTGATGTTGATATCAGTTTATCTCAGTGGAAGAAACAACCGGGCAGCCACTGGATATGAGTCACTGGATCTACAACCGGGCGGCCACTGGATATAAGCTCATTTCTCAAGCTACTCAGTAATGTACAGGAAAACTAAAAAACACTGGGAACTAACTGAATTTTTAACGAAATCTGGAACTGCAACTTCTAATATTAACGAGATTATACAGTACTAGCTCTAAAGCCCGTTGAGATAAGAATGCAACGGGTTCTAGAAATCACTTATTGCTATTCAAGCGTTTATTAAGGACTTTGGGAAATATATGTGTACACGATATTTTTTTTGTAAGTATCTTTTCGGAATCTGGAAGTAGTTTTCCTTGTTCTGGCCGATGGACTACTTTAACTGTGACATCACCAAACCGTCGAACTCTTGACAATGCAACATAAAGTTGTCCATGGCTAAACACTGGTTCAGGAAGGTAGATACCTACTTTCTCCAGTGTTTGACCTTGAGACTTATTAATGGTCATAGCAAAGGCGAGTTTTACACGAAATTGTCGTCATCTTAATGTGAATGGGAGGTCTACATCAGTAGGTGCGAGGTCAATTCGCGGAATAAAAACAGTTTTACCACATGCTGAGCCTGTGAGTACTTCCGCAATGATCAAACTGGGTTATAGTTCTTTAATTATCAGTCTTGTTCCATTACATAAACCTCGTTGTGTATTGAAGTTTCTCAGGAGCATGATAATAGCTCCAATCTTCAACTTCAGTTTGTGAAGTGGCATTCGTGATGGAATGTGCTCATTTAAAAACTCTATAGGATAATACTCTATAGTATTTTCTTCGCCATCGGCATCAATTGAACCAGAACTTAAGTATGTGCTTGCTGTCTTCTCTAAGAGATCATGGGCATTCTCATTTAATTTGTCAACATTAGAGTTTTGGGGACACAGAATGTCTTTTTTTGCAAATGTTTTAAAATCAGAAATTTTCAAGTTCTCACCAAATACTTTTTTGGCTATATCACCATCATATAAAATATGTGTAGGTATCTCTATCATTTTCTCTGGTAGGTCATCAGCTGTTTCATGTGCACCATCACCAAGGCGTAAAAGCCATTCACTGAATAATGAATCAACAGATCAAACCATACTTTTGAGTCTTAAAATCTCAAACTTCCAGAATTGGTTGAATTTAAGGCTGGCTTCGAGTATTTTGGTTCTGTCACCATGTTTAACAACAAGGAGAGTTTGTCTAAAGTCACCTCCAAGTAAAAGGACTTTGCCACCAAAAAGGTTTCTGATTTCTCATAATATCTTTCAATATTCGGTCAACTGCAACTAAAGCAGTACCGAGGAACATTGTAGCTTTGTCCCAAATGATGGCTTTCGCAGATCGAATTATTTTAGCGTCGGTGGAATTAATCTAAATATTTGACTTAGACTTTTCATTTAAAGGTGGCACTAACTTAAACTGGTTACAGTATGTTTTGCCTCCTTCTAACAGATTAGCAGCGATTCCTGTGGATGCAACAGGCAAAGCTATGTTTCCTCCTCCACAGATAGTGCTAAGGAGGGTTTTATACAAATAAGTTTTTCCTGCGCCCCCCCCCCCCCCAGGCCATTAAGGAAAAAACCATCTATGAGGAAGATCATCATTAGTGGTTGATAACGCTGCTTTTTCCTCCGTATTTAAATTACTCGTCATTTCTGTAGCTTTTTGTTGTTCGGCAGCACTGTCGAAATAAACATCCGGATTTTGAGGAATGTTAATAGATTGAATTCGAAGATTATATTTATCGCATGAGCTATTATTAGCTTTGGGAGTGTCATTAATCTCTTGAAGAGTCAAATTCAATAAATGTTGACAATCTTCAGTATGACCAATGTTATGTCTGTGTGCAATATCTTCCCAAAGATGGTATTTATATTTTTCAAACAATCCTTGTGCATTGGGTGGTGAAACAAAGATAAGAATGTATGCAAATAAATCTCGTAGTTGTCGAGGCATGCTGCAAACTGATGCTTCATCTAAGGTTTTCTCTCATATTTCATTATTCTTAATTAAACCTTTCTGCAATGCAACTTCTTAGAAGGTATCATATAAAATTCCATTGACTGTTCTTAGATATGTATAGCTTTTTGCTCCAGACACATGAAGTAGCAGCAGTCTCAAACAATATCTTTCTGGATCAGATCCAAGGTTGACTGAATACATTCTTCCAATCACATTTTCTCCACTACGTTTTCGTTGGACCCATTGTATTTCTTTTTGATTGAACACATATTGTCTTCGCACGTCGCTATGTGAAATGGATTGAGCATCTTCATTGCCCTCATTTAGTTTGAACCATGCTGTCAGCGTTGTATCTCTTCGATCATTGTTTAAACGCTCCAGAATGTTCTGTTCTTCAAGAAGGTGAACAGGTAATCTAATTATTGTATGAGATTGCTGATGCATATCATAACCAAGTATTTGCCACATTGCCTGAGGTACGCTAACGCATCGGGAATCAACATGACATTTTACTTTGTGGTATGTGGTGTTGTGCTCTGTTATATGCAGATTTGCACAGTCATGACCTTTGTGTACGTACTTGAAAAGGTTTTTCACGCTCTTCACAGTAGCGCTCACCTCGACATTAATGTGGCAATTGCAGTTTAACAAAAGATACGGATTATTAGGGACAATCCAGCTGTTATCAATAATTTTACTACGTACAGTTGTGGTTGCACCATTCTTTCTACGGCGATATAAAGGATACCCGCCTTTGTTAGCTACTGTTTCATTTTGGAAAGACCGGAAATTGCTTGGTACATTTGCCATCTTCCATGCAGGGTGAATTGTGATTACTTTCACCACACGGGCCATAAACCACGTGTTTCGCAACAGTTGCATGCAAAACTGGTAAATGCTCTTTACCTGGAAGTTCTGCCGATACAATTTGGCCAATTTTCTCAGGCAATGTTGGGTTGTCCTCTTCTTTCAAAATCAAGACCATATGAGCATGGGGAAGCTTTCTTTTTTGGAATTCGATTACATGTACTTTGACCACCGGAACTCCAGAAATATGCCTTTTGGTTACATCGCCCAATATAATGCCTTTGGGTACATCGCCCATTAATATGCCTTCTGGTTACATTGCCCATTAATTGGAAGATTATATTTTGCCTCACCAGGATCCAACCGTCCAGATTTAGTTGCAAGAGTCTTCCAAATAAAGTTGAAAGACTGTTGCAACTAAATCTGGACGGTTTTCGAAAGATTGACCGTGCAAGTTTTCAGTATTTTCTTCCCATTTCGGGTTGCAAGTCATAGTAAGGAAAAGCCATACTTTCTGACTATCGCCATTGAATCCTGATAATTTTGCATCATATTTCGTGGACTACCTTGAAATGTTGATGGCAAAATAAAAGCTTTTCCAGGAAGAAATTGATAATTTCCAGCATTCTGAATTTGGTCCATCAGACTTTTATACTTTTCGACCCTTAACTGAGACTGATTTTGTGATATGTAATTGAGTCTATTAGCTTCCATTTTACATACGCATCAACAATGTATCGCTGCGTAAGCTTTCCTGCGCTTAATAATGGATTGAATTCGTCACGGATCGAAAGACTATGTTGATAGTACTGCATTTGTGTAACCCTTGACCGTGGCTTTGTACATTGGTTAACAGCACTTAGTAAAGACGTTGATCTCTGTTGCAATGGGATGTCAATGACCCAACTTTGATCACCATATGGGAAGAGAAGAAGTTAAACCAAAGGCTCCAAATTTGGATCAGGAATGCTGATTCTTTCTATTTTTCTACTGTCGATCCTTGTACTTGCATGGCAACGAATCAATAAGTCACGTTCGAGTGGAGGTTCACCATCTGAATTTTCAAATAAATTGGCAACCTTATTAGATCATGGAGCATTATAATCATTTCTACGATCTTGAATAACAGCCATTGATACATTAGAAGGAACAGCATTATTTATTTTAGCATCTTAAATACTCTCTTGCTCGACTTCATTAAGCATTTTACATGCTTCCACAAATGAATTATTTTCTGTCATGACTGTACTCAGCGTTTGTAACAGATCTTTATTGCACCCACTATTTTCTCGCACTTGCACTCTTTGTGCAGCAGCCTCACCAGGATCCAACATGTATAATTGCGCGTATTTCCGCTGTTCACCATTATCAGAATGCAATGCTTCTGCACGATGATAGATTGATCCATTTATTCTAAAACAATAAGGCCCATAATCTGGTGTAGGAGCCATTTATGCTCCCATCGATGAAAATACAAGAGAACTATTAATCGACCGTATGTTAACCATAAAGGTTTTTGAATGCTCATGCTGAGATTTCATAAGTTGTTCAATTAATGGGGAAGTGCGAATAGGGTCCAATTTTAATGCTCCTTTTGAGCAACATTTAGAAAATTTACCATTTGGAGGTCTCTCTCCGGCAAAATATTTGGCTTTACAAAATTCACAAATTTGCTCAAGAGGGCCACATGAGTGTCTCGCTATAGTCTTTTCATCGTCTATAACGTTTAAAGACACATGACGTGTAGCATTTGTTTGTCGTTGTCGGTTCGTTAATTTCCTCTGAACGTCTCGAGCGCAGCGTTCATTCCTTTGTTCGGGGATTACATTTTGTGCCTCTACAATATGAACATTTTATCATGAGCTGAGATTCAGTTTTATTATGTTCCGACGTCATATTAGTAGGACGATCATGCAAACGTCGAATTTCAGAATTTCTTTCAACTGCATTGCAATTTTGTCTCTTTTTTCTGGCATATTCGGCATTCCGGCGGTTAGCTTGTCTTTCGAATACAGTGCGCTGTTCGCGCCTTGCTCGATCGTAATCGACTTTGCGGCGTTTATCTTTAATTTCTTCATCTAATGAAAGAGGCAAATTTCTTTTTTGACGCAGCATAGGCAAGGTTTAAAACAACAGTCAAGTTTGCGAAGGACACTAACCTTCGTTCTTGCCCTACTGAAATAAAAGTGATCCACGTCGTCGCAAGTACGTATTAAAATTAATTAATTTAATAAATATTAACGGCCAATAAATATTTTTAGGAGGAAAATGCATGAAAAATAATAGTCTTGTAAAACACCTTACAACCCAGAACTGCATGCTTCCACTTCCAACGCACTCGAAAAAAAAGCAAACTCTAACTGCGAATGAAAGAAAAACGATGTAAACAAAACACTAAACGGGAACGGTTACGGTTAACACGGTGTGAACGTCGGAATATAAATGTTCGTCTTTTTCTGTTAAAAAACGTAATAGAGCATATCAAGGTTATGTAAAGTAGAACCAAAGCTCTTGACGTAGTTTGGCTATTTCTAAAGAGTTGACCGTGTGACGTAACGCATCTCTGACGTCATGCGAGGACGATTTGGATGAGATGACGTCACACCAGCAGCTGTGTTCTTTGTTGCCATGACAACAAAACAAAGTGGTATACGCGTGCACTGTGCGCGCGTAGGTGATGACGTCACACCAGCCGCTGTGTTCTTTGTTGCTATGACAAAAAAAAAGTGATATACGCGTCCACTGTGCGCGTGAAGGTGATGACGTCACCTGCACGAGAACACGAAAAGCTAAGCGTGACGTCACAAACATTTGTTTCTCGGTTATTGCTATGACGACTTAAAAAGTGATCCACGTAGTCGGCAACTTAGACTTTTATATATTAGGATTACAGTCTGCGGTGATTCAACACCGTCCTATACCATCACGGAACTCTTCATCCGATAAAAAATTATCGTAGAAAGCGTTTCAGAGCTGAAGATGAGGACCAATAATCCTCGTAGATGTAGTTTGCAAGACTTCGTAAATACTTTTATCACAGAGGAATATTATAGCTTGAAAAACAATAATCGAAGGTCATTGAAATCAACAGGAACTACGGTCAAAATGCGCACATACGAGGGCGTTGGAAAAGTTCGTACATGCAGGAAAGATATACCTTTACGATTCCATCTTCACTTTTCAACATAGTCCACAGCCCCTGCAACGCAATTCTCGCTCCATCGCGGTGTTACCTTGATCCCGTTGGAAAAACGATCTTCTCATCTTTGTCTCCCAACCATACAAATACAACCACGCCGCCCCGGTGGCGTAGTGGTCTAAGCGATGGCCTCTGATCATTCGTCCGAAAGGGGTCCGGGTTCGAATCCCGGTCAGGCATGGATGTTGTGTTTGTCTTACGGCACTGTCTCTCTCCCTTCCCGGGAACCAGTGACCCTAAATTAGGGACGGGCGACTGCTTATAGACCATTGAGTTGCTCACGGTGGTCGTTAAACCTCCAACCAAAAAAAAAAAAAAAAAAAAAAAAATACAGTCACAACCATTTCAGAGTTTGGAGGATACTGCTTTCCACGGGAGCTTTTTCTAGTGACTCCTGTTTGCTTCGGGAACAAACAGCAGTCACTATAAGAAAGGAATAGAGAATAGGGTGGTGAAGGCACTCAAATCTTACAGTCTGTGTGACGGTCGTCGCAGTATAGGAGGTGTGTCTTGGTACATTGTGCTGAAGGTGGAAGACATCTATTTGCAGTTTTCTGCGCCTCTTTCCTTTGATGGCTACACAAAGTTAGCTTACTAGGTTGGCCTAGTATGCACCATTCACAGTGGCACCCTCTCACGCGGTGGAACCCATGTTTCAACCATTGGTACAATCCGGGATCAGAATATTTCCTTGAGGTATTAAAGAAAATCACTTCCATAATATGAAAAAATACTACCACACTGTCAGACTTATATTGCTCTACTTTACAACTGGAATAACGAACTTCTGTAGATGCTACTTGCCGATGTGGTAGATGCAGTTACTATCATCCGATGAAAACAGACTGTCGGAATTCATCGAGCCAAAGAACTCATTAGTTATTACACAGAGTCTAGGTCAGCGCTTTAAAATCCATTACTACAAACGTTGCGGGTGAACTCCTCTTATTTATCATAGCATTTGGGGGTAAACTCCTATTATGGGACATCAGTCAGTCTACGAAAGTTCAGTGCTTGACACAGAGGCGAAAACTCTGTGGTAAATCTCCCATAGAGCCTAATGGAGACAGTTTGACACAAGGCTGGCACCGAAGATCTGTTAAGATCTTCGGAGCTAGTGGACGGACATGGAACTGATGCGCCGTAACAGTAGCCAGTAAAAGTCTAGCTTTTTTCATTTTTATTGTTTCAAGAGTTGCAACTCTCTCCGTGATACTGCTTATACAGCTACTGTTATCGTATCACGTGATAGACGCATACGTACGTTCATCTCCGACCACTGGATGCTAGTAAAAACTCGAGTCTCTTCTCCTCCGTGGTGCTTGGAAAGTTCTCCACAATGCTCGCACATTGATACACCCGATCTTGGATGACCCCGATGAAGGAGCTGCAATTTTTCTTCGGACATGTGCTAAAGTCTTCGAATCACGTTTTACTAATACCTCAGATATCGTGGACTGAGGTTCCATGCTGCCATTTTTATTCTTTGTCCTTTCCTTAAAAGATTTCATACTGATGTTCTCGGGAAATCCTCTCTTTGAGAAATTCATTTTATGCTCAGCTCTGCAGTATGATATCCGACTACCTGACTACGTTCCAAATCGCTAATTTCTGGTCTGCGCGTAACTTGAGTTGACACTGAACAACCCATGACTGTGCTCTGCTGGCGAAAAATGTTTTCACCAGCACGCATTCAAAAATTCATCTATCTTTGTACTGTCTAGCGGAATTTCTAACCAAGTTAATAATAACGCACATCTTTTAAAGATTACTTACAACGATGTTTTTGAGTTTGCGATTTTGGAAAGTATTTAGTTATTTTATAAAGTTGTTTCTGAAGTGCTCAGTAGAGAGGTTGGTGAAGTGATGAAACAGAAAAAAATATATGAACGAGTTATTAAAAGCTGAACAGAATTCGTCGCAATCCAACCGTAAAACGATTTTAAAACATAATTTTCAATTCGTAGGCTTCTTGTAGATTTTTTCAGACTCCATTTCGGTATTTTCTGCTCTTTTGGGAAAAATACCAAATCCGATTTTTTCCAGATGCTTAGTGAGAACTTTGAAAAAATCCTGTAAACTTCTCGACTTTCTTCAGTGTACCCTTTTTAAGGAAGAGTAGCGTTAGAATGTTGAAGCTAATAATCTTTTGCACGTGCATTTAGCTAGGTCAAATCTTGAATTCTGAAAGAACATTTACCATTGTGTAAAAGATCAAAATCAAGAAAAAGCTTGTCACCTTTAGTACCAAATTTGAAATATAATCGCGTCAAAGTTTGAAAATGCCTTCCGCCGCCACAAAAGGATTGAAGTGAAACGGACCATTAGGGCCTATGAAGATAAACAAGATAAATCTTAGAAAGATAAACAGTGTGAGATAATGAAGAAACTTCTGTTAGTGTGGTACAGCTCAGCTGCTAATCCCAATTCTCTCTGACTTAATTTCGAATTTCATGGATGTGACGTGATTTTGCTTTCTCTCACCTTCAGTGTTTTTATATCATGCTTCCAATATGCCCCGGGCCAAAAATAAATATCTCAAATCTGATGAAAAATTCCGTGATTATTTCTTACGTATTCAAAAACTTTTTGGGGATATAGCTAATTGGATAAATACACCGATGAGTCATCACATTATGACCACCTACCTAATAAGTTGTGGGATACCCCTTTAGCCCGCAAAACAGCGGCCACTCGGCAAGGCATCGATTTGATGAGGTGGAGATAGGTATCTTGGTGGATCTGGTACCATAATGTCAACAGCAGGTCCTCCATTTCACGTACATGTCGGGGTGGTGGTGATTTAACGCGAACCCGCTTTTCCAAGTCGAACCACAAATGTTCGATTGGGTTCATGGCAGGTGAATTTCGATGGCAGGGCATTAACAGAAAGACACCAGCATGTTCCTCGAACCACTCCTTGACGATTCTCGCTGTGTGGCATGGCGCATTATCCTGTTGGTAATGGCCATCGCCAGAAGGAAACACAGTTGCCATGAATGGGCGAACTTGGTCCGCAACGACGTTCAGATACCTGGCAGCTGTCAGGGATTGTGCTGTTGGGATAATGGAGCCTAAAGTGTCCCAAGAAAATATCTTCCACAGCATAACACCGCCGCCGGCGTCCTGTTTCCTCCCAACAGTGCATCCACGTGCCGTAGCCTCCGTTGGTAAGCGGCGTATCCGCTACGTAATGCACCAGGAATCTTGATTCGTCAAACCAGGCCACTTTCTTCCAATCATCCACGATCCAATCTCGATGATCTTGGGTCCATTTCATGCGTTGCTGGCAATGACGTGCAGTGAGCATGAGGACCCGGCTGGGTCTTCGGCTACCCAGCGACGAACTGTGTGCTGTGACACATTGTCTTGATCACGTATGTTGTAGCTGCAGGTGATTTGCCGCACTGTGGTCCTGCGGTCGCTGTGAACAATGCGCGACAGTCTCCGCTCTCCTCTGGCATCAATGAGCTGCGGACTACACATGGCTGGACGACGCACGGCTCGTCTTTTGGCCATCTCTGCATCGCTTTTGATACGTACTCACTACAGCGGCACGTGAACAACCCACAAGCCGTGCCGTTTCCGTGATCGTAGTTCGGAGGCTCCGTGCCGTCACAATTTGTCCTTTATCAAACTTCGATAAATCGGCAGCTTTTCCTATTCTGACTCCTAACACTATACTAACCGAAATCCGGTCCTCGGGTTGCATATATAATGTTCTGTGAACTTCATCTGCGCCACCGTTCAGTCTCCAGGCGCGCTCATTTCTCTAGGCTGGGGGTGCTCATAATGTACTGGCGCATCGGTGTAAGTATTTACATGAATACCTAGTAGCAGCGAATCCTGAAGCAAGCATCACGTGGAAACATTTTTCAAAAATAATTTGATGTTGTTTGTTTTGGTTTATATTTATATTCCCTAAATTGTTTCGCGGAATAACACTTAGTACACATGAATTCTTTCGTCATTATATTCATCGCCGTAGTCTGCTGCTTCTGAAAAACAAAACTGAAAAAAGTTAGTAAAATCATGCAATGCATTGATTATGATACGCTTTCCAACATACCAGAAATTGCGCGTAGACAAACCCTCCTCCCTACCCTGACTATCGATTCGTTCAGTATACCTTCGGAACAACATACTAAAGTTTTGTCGCAACTGTAACGTACCAGGAGATGTGACGTACCTGCCAGAAGGACGCACACGACATGGGGGCAGATAGGAATCAGAATAAAACGTCCGCGTAGCTCAATTGGTAGAGTGACTTATTCCGGAATGAGGGGACCCGGGTTCGAGCCCCGCGGCGCGGATAAAGATGACGGAGGGATTTACTTCGTTATAATGGCGCCCGAACTATCCGGATGACCCGACCGTTCACAATCTCGCAATGGTGTGATGTTATTTCCACACCGCGACATGGGAAAAATAAGAGCAGCACTTCGAAAAAAAAAATAAAATAAAAATAAGGGGGAGATGATGTAACGTACCAGGAGATGTGACGTACCTGCCAGAAGGACGCACACGACATAGAGGCAGATAGGAATCAGAATAAAATGTCTGCGTAGCTCAGTTGGTAGAGCGACTTGTTCCGGAATAAGCGGACTCGGGTTCGAATCCCGGCGTAGACCAAAAATGACGGAGAAATTTACTTCGTTATACAACAGAAGCACTTTTACTCAAGTTTTGAGGATAATTTTGTGGAATAAATCTCGCTCCTGTGCCCTAACCTTTGACTTCATTTCGATGATATTAAACATAATGTGTTCAGTATACCTCGGGAACAACATACTAAAGTTTTGTCGCAATAGAAGCATTTTAAGTTATAACGCATAAGGGCGATGTAATGGATCCCGCTCCTATGTCCTTCCCCACCTTTGATCCCATTTCGCCCATTTTCAATAGGGTTCGTCCCGTGTTGTCCCCTACCATATGCTAAAACTTCATCGAAATCGAACCATTTTTACGTGAGTTATCGTGCGGACAGACAGACGGACAAAGTTGGAGCCCATTCGCTTCTTCAACCTAGTGTTGGAAAGCATAAAAATCGTCGGAGATTTTCCGCACAATCAGTGGCTGTTGCATATGACGGTTACCAAGTGCTCTCTTCGCTTTCTTCACTTGTCCTTTTATTTCAGGGTAGCTTTCCTGTTTTTTGCGCTTTCCAAACGTAGGTCGAAGAAGCGTATATGCTCCAGCTTCGTCCGTTTGTCTGTCTTTTTGTCAGCACGATAACTCACGTAAAAATGGTTCTATTTCGATGAAATTTTAGTATGTGGTGGGGAACAATCTGAGGACAAACCCCGTTGAAAATGGGGGTCAAAAGTCAGGACATAAGAGCGGGATTCATTCCATACCCCTTATGCGTCATAACGTACGTAAAAATTCTTCGATTGCGACAAAACGTTATCATTTTGTTCCGGAGTTATGCTTAACCGATTCTGTTTAATATCATCGAAATGGGGTCAAAGGTCAGGGCACAGGAGCGAGATTTATTCCATAGCCATTATCCTCATAACGTGAGTAAAAATGCTTCTGTTGCGACAAAACTGTGGTATGCTGTTCCGCAGGTATACTGGACGAATCAGTAGTCAGGGTAAGGAAGAGGGTTTGTCTGCGCGCGATTTCTGGTATGTTGGAAAGCGTATCATAATCAATGCATTGCATGATTTTACTAACTGGTAATAAAATTTCATTGACAAATATTTCATGATCACAACACGCAAACTATTCCTAGAAAATAATGTAGAATATTAAACATATAATACTTATACACATTTGGAAGCTGTGAATCCGTTCATTGGTGTAAATATAACATGCATGGTAAGTCAGATTATATCAGAAAACTTGAAAATTTCGTCATCCTGGAGCGGTAATCGAACTCGCGTCTCCCGGATAGCGCCCGAGTATGCTACTCACTACACCACCCAGAACGACCAAGTTTTAAGTTTCCGATTAATTTGAATAAACCCATCACAGGATTCGCTAGTCGAAGCAACCGGCATTCATGTGTAGTGAATCTGGAGGATTAGAATTCGTTCCCGTGAATGCCCGGAGGCGCAGAACATAATGGAAATGGAATGTATTCTACAATTCAATGGTGTAATCCCGTATTTCATTCATTGACATAATACTTAACTGTCACGATGAGTTTTACTCAAAAGATGTCATAACTTGGCTTCTCACTGGAAATATTATCACCATTATTATATAATATTTTAGGAGCCTAATTGCCAGTTTGCCTGGAACATTTGTACACATTTCCATTATGTAAGGTTAAATGCTTTTTTTGGTTGAAAGTTTTTTCCCATTCCAAAGAAAAGAGTGAACATAAATTTCAATTTTATTAAAAACTTATCAGGATTTAACGAACTTAAAACAATTCCCATTTTGAATAGTTTTATGAAAAAATTTCCATAACTTCGGAAATCACTCAGGATGTAGAAGAGTTTTTTTTCATATTCTTTAATGTTTCATCAAATGATCTCTAATTTCTGTGAAGGTGGAGATTAATAAGTTGATGTCATCAATAAAAAAAGACGAAGTGCTGAAAGTACTTCCCTATGATTTAACGCTACTTTCCCAAATGTTTACGTAAAATTAAGATTTTTGGGTCACTGTTGATTAAGACACACTCACGAGCGCAAATATTAACCGTGACCTTTAAAAGCCTTCCTCAGTGCTGCTCACGTTAAAATTCGCCTACTACTTTGAAAACAACGAAGAATGTTGAGGAGGAAGAGTTCTCCTTAATGCATAAACTCAATTTCCTTTTGTATAATCATAACCTACCACACGTTGTAATGAGCAGTTACGCATATTCTTTCTCTCTTATTCATTTATCTTTTGGAGATATTTCAACTCATTCTGTCAGCAAAGACATTTTTACTTTTAAACACAAAACGGATGCCATGATTCGTGTAGTAAGTAGGGAAATATAAAACTGCGAAAATGGCAGCCTTCGGTTTGAAGAGGCCAGAAATAATACACTGGCGAAAAGTGAAAAAAGAACACCAAGGAGACGTCTGATATCAACGAAATTTATACAGCATAATAAGGGAATACAGAGGATAACGTGATCAAAACATTATGGCAAAATACAGCTGTATTTGCTGGTAAACTGAAAAATAACATTTCCATGTAACATGGTTAGTACGAGGTTGAACCGCCATGAACTGCGTCACACTGTGCAATTCTGGCATGGAGTCTGTCGTACAGATGTTGGATGTAAGTTTGGGGTATTGAGTTCCAAGCATCCTCAACCTGGACGCGTAAATCGGGGATGATCGTGGCTGGCCGTGGAGACCGGATAAGTCGTTGTCCCATTAAATCCTTCACGTGCTCAATGGGGGACAAATCCGGTGAACGTGCAGGCCATGGAAGTTGTCTCACACCCTGAAGTGCATGTTGCGTTGCACGTGCCGTGTGTGGGCGTTTGTCATCTTGCTGGAAAACACCACGATGTACCGACCTTACAAACGGCACAACAACGGGCTGTATGGTGTTGTTGATGTAGGAGGTGCTGTTTAACGTACCCGGTACAAACACTAGTTGTGTACGAGAGTGATAGCTGATCGCTCCCCACACATGGAGACCAGGTGTAGGCCCTGTGTGTCGCTGGCGGATGCAAGAAGGGTGGAGACGCTCCCCTGTGCGTCTGCGAACACGCATATGGCCATCGGAGGCTTCCAAGCAGAAGCTGTTTTCATCGCTGAACACGACAAATCGCCATTGCGTTCTCAAGTGCAGACGTTGGCGACACCACTGCAGCCGTTCCTGACGGTGGGCTGGAGTCAGAGGTACACATGCCAGAGGCACATGTGCACGTAGTCCTGCATCCAGTAGACGGTTGCGGATTGTTCGCACAGTCACCTCAGGTGCAACGACAGCTCGGATTTGCGCAGCAGTGGATGTTCTGCTTGACAACGCCGCTCTTCTTATGCGTCGATCGGTCCGCTCATCAGTCCGTCTGTGACTCCCGGTTCCACGTCTTGTCGTGTGGGAATGTTCCTCGGACCATCTACACCACCATCGTACCACCACCGATACTTCCCGTCCAATTCGCTCCACAATACGACGATACGACAACCCGGTCTCGTGGAGTCCGAGTAGACGACCTCGCTCAAAGTCCGATAACTGCTTAAATCGTACACGTCTTCCATGTCCAGGCATTGCAGCTTCTTCAGGGTCTTTGCACATTGTCCGTACGCCGACGACTGATTACATTCACTTTGCCGTACTCTTTAAATACCACCGACGATAATTTGTATATTATGCCGTGCTGTGGCGTAAGCGCTCACCGGTTGGTCCCGAAATTAACATCACACCTACGTAAACTCGACCCCATTAACATATGTAAATTTCATGATCGTCCGCCAATTCCTTCTTGGTGTTCTTTTTTCACTTTCCGGCAGTGTATTTAAAAATTGAGAGGTACTAGTCTAAAGACTTACATAAGGCTCTTTTCTTTCTACTTAGGTTTAAAAATACATTTTATTCTTTGTAAGCTCTAAAACCAACGATCTGGTGAAGCTCAGTTTTTTTATTAAGCACCAAAATATTCCATTGAGCTCTTGAAATTTCGAAACTTTGATCTCATTATGGAAATATACTGTTTCACTCTAAGCAAGTAGGATTTGAATTGATTGAAACATAATCAAGCATATAATTCACGTACAAGTTCCCTGTAAAATTTGTTATCACGGCATGCTGAATTTTCGAGTCACTTCGTATTTCTTCAAACAGGAATACCGAAACTCCTGCAAATAAAATAACAATTTTGCAAAAGAGCAGTCTTAGTGCATATGAACGACTTTGTCGCCTTTGATTTACTATATAAATGGAGTATGATGAGACTAGACATTTTTTCATCTTGAATTTTTTTCTTCTTGAATTTCCGTTCGAGGCTACGAAGCTCAGAATGTTTCAAATTTCCGAAGAACCTTTCGGGAAAACTGATATAAAATTCCGTCGCATTGAAAAAAACGAATGCTTCAGGAGTATATGGTGTTATCCTGGTGACTGATCGGGCAGAGAAGTAGGCTTCTGGCTGATTGTCAGAACTGAGCCCGAGTTCGATTCCCAGACGAGGTATGGGTTATATACTTGCCCCATAATGCTCGTTCTGCCCCTTTCTTGGTACTGTTCAGGTTAAATATCCAGTCTTACCATAAATACTGTTACAGACATTCGACAGATGGTGTGCAACCAGTGTGCAACGTCCCCGATTAGCCAGGAGGCATAAAACAGCTAGTGAATCATTGTGCATTCAGCCACAGAGGAGATAATGTGTTTCGTGAAGTACTTGACATGGAGTAGGGCGATTATGTGAATCGTATTGCTGTAATAGCGCTGCACAAAGTTGGAAAATCAGCCTCCAAAATTTTCAACATGCTGAAGAAGCTGAAAATCTGCCGGATTTTCAGCTTCTTCAGCATGTTGGAAACCTTCCTTGAGACAGGGACCGTCGGTGACCACCACAGGGAGGGTCCGCCGCTTACCGCGAGGATTGCTCGTCAGGCGAAACAGTGGCAGCCTGTATTCAACGAACTCCTGTCAGAAAACAATCAGTAATGGCTCGTGAGCTGAATATTTCAAGAATGTTGATGTCACGCGTGCTGCAGAGTGACGTAAGGGTGAGACCTTACCTGTGGCGTACAGGGCACTTTCTCATCCCACAACTCAAGCAGCAGAGGGTGCTAAAAGCGAAACGTTTGCTGCAGTGTTACGCAGATAATTGCCACAGACAGATCCTTTTCTCTGATGAAAAACGTTTCACTATTGAAGAGGCTTTCAACCGCCAAAATGACAGGGTGTATGCATCAACCTCACGAGAAGCTCGGGAGAAAGCTCCAAGGTTTATGAGGGGCCATCATCCTGCTTCTGTCATGGTTTGGTGGATAATATCCTACGAGGGGTACCACGAAGCTTCCATTTCTGTGAGAAAGGAATGAAAACATCCGCCAAATCTACCAGAACTGGGTTTCGGAGCCAGTGGTCAAAAATGTGAGTCACACCCTCTTCCAAAACCAACAGTAGAGCTTTCAGCAGGATTCTGCACCTGCCCACTAGGCCAAGTCAACCCAGGAGTGGCTTCAGGCGAATTTGCCAGACTTCATTTCTCAAGCAGATTGGCCTTCAAGCAGCCCAGATTTCAACCCATTGGACTACAAGTTGTGGACCACACTGCAGAACATGGCTTGCATAAAGAGACACCCAGTATTGACAGTTTCAAACGCTCTGTGATGGGAGCAGTAGCAGCTTTCCCTGTAGAGACCCTGCGTAAAGCTATTGAGGAGTGGCCACAGAGACTGAAGGACTATGTGATGGCGAAAGGATGCCATTTTGAAAAGTGATTGGTGCCATGTATTCACAAGTGTACTACTTATGTCATATCACAGGGATATTAAAATATCTTTATTTTTTTTTTATTTTTTTTGTTATTTCATTGAATACTTTGCAACCGCATTTATGGTAACACTAGGTACGGACGAGTGACTGCTATAGCTATAAAAGCTCAGAAAAGTTGTTGAACTATGAAGATTCACATAATTGTGACCACCTCCTACTTTTGACGTCAACAGCGCGTATCCAATGAAAGAAGGCACGTGTCGCGAGCTGGCTTGGAGGGTATATATGGTGTGCTGTAGGCAATCTGAAAACATATCACTCGTTGCTGTCATCAATAAAAGGAGCGATTTTTCAGATTTGCAAAAAGGGATGATTATCGGCTTTCGGGACAAGGGTGGCAGTATTTCTCAAGCAGCGCAGTTTGTGAACTGTTCGCGTGCTGATGTGGTCAAAGTGTATCGTGATTGGAGAAATAGCACCACTGCGAATAGGCGATGTGGAAACTGCGGAGCACCACGGGCCATTTATGTGAGAGATGTGAAAGTCGGCTGCGAAGGTGCATGAGGTCCGATCGACACGCTACAGTGGAGCAACTCTCTGGCCGAATGAACCAGAGGGCTACCCGAAGTGTGTCTGAAACGACAGTTCAGCGAACCCTGCTGCGTATGGGGCTCCGTTGCAGACGGATGGTCACTGCACGTATGCTAACGATGGTGCATCGGCGGAAAATGCTTACATTTGCACGGAAGTTTCGGAATTGGACTTCCGCTGATTGGCAAAGGATTGCCTTCTCCGATGAGTCACGTTTTCTGCTTCATCGAACGGATGGACGTTAGCGCATAAAGCGAGGAACGTCGGAGAACAAACACTCTTCAACCATTTCCGGAAGAGCACAAGCTGGCGGGGGCAGCGTTATGGTCTGAAAAATGTTTTCGTGGCATTCCCTGGATCCACTTATACCTGTGGATTCATGGATGGATTCATAACGAATTAGGCACTATGTACCTAATTCGTTATGAATCCATTCTTGCAGACCACGTATTGTCTTTCCTTGGGCGGATGGGATCTTTTCGTACGACAATGCGACGTGTCACACAGCTAGAAATGTCCGAGAGTGGTTGAAAGAGCACGATGAAGACTTCAAAGTACTTCCCTGGCTACCTTATTCCGCAGACTTAAACCCAATTGAGCATCTGTGGGACCACCTCGATCGTGTTGTTCGCTCTATGGATCCTCCACCACGCGCCCTCCAGCAGCGGTCAGATTCACTGCAGTCATCATGGCTCCACATACCTGTGAACACCTTCCAGCACCTTATTGATCACTCCCAGCCCGTCTAACTACTGTCCGCGTTGCACACGGCAGTTACTCTGGATATTAGCTGGTGGTCACAATAATGTAACTCGACCGTGGATATATGGTGTAAGAACCTACAGACTTTGGTGCGCGTAGTAGAGAAACAAAGATTTCAAAAATATCTTAATTAAGAGAAGATTCCTGAGATTGACACAGTACTACAATGATTCTTCTACATAAAAGGGGGACCTTGAAGATCGCAGGATCTACAGATCCATCGGCATTCTATCGGTTGCTTACAAAATCTTCACTGAGGTGCTATAACATCGCCTGAACGAAACGCCTGGCATGGCTCAACCAATAGGATAAGATGGATTCAGGAGTTGCTACAGCTCTGCAGATCGTATCCATCAGCTGCAGGAACTAACTGAAAGGGCAAATGAATATGAAATCCTATTATGTATGGCTTTTGCATGTTCATGAAAGAGCTTTTGAATTCGTGAAACCATCAGTAGTAATAATATCTTTGTAATCTTGCGGTATCGAAGATGCATAAGTTTAAATAACTAATAACATCTATGAAAATGAAAGTGCGAAGGCTCGGCAGTTCAAGGACACAGCATACAAAAACTGGAAAGGAAGTAAGATAAGGTGACACCATATCTCCTAAGCCCTTCAATGCCGCATTACAGAATGTCAGTCAATTAACTGGGAAGATAAGGGGGATAATGGTTAATGGAGAAACACTGCCAGAGACGTCGTTTCGACATGTCCCTTACATGTTGAATTGGATTTAGGTTTGGAGATTGCGATGACCAGGGAATACAAGGCACTTCACTGGACGTTCCTCGAACCACGGGGTGACCACTTCCGTGCGATGAATGGGAGTATTATCATGTTGTAACCCAGCAGCTGCCGTATTACTCAAATGTTGTAGCAGGGGATGCAGATGATCACTCATGATTGTGACATAACGTTTAACATCGATGACGCCATCTACGGCAACGAGTGGACCTAAAGGTTGCCAACAGAATGCACTGTGACGTGACTGTCCAGCAGGACGCACACGACATAAAGGCAGATAACAGCGATATGAACGTCCGCGTAGCTCAATTGGTAGAGTGACTTATTCCGGAATCAGATGACCTGGGTTTGAGCCCCGGCGTGGACAAAAATGACGGAGAAATTTACTTCGTTATAGCACCCCAAATCATGATCAAACTACCAGAACCCGTCACTTTAGAGAACAAGAACTCAGTGTTGTAACATTTCTTCGGCTGTCCCCACACGCGCGTGTTCATTTGCCACGAAAAGAGTGAACACTGATTCGTTCGACCATATCACATTCCTTCACTGTTGTTGAGTTCCCTGTGCGCATTGCACCACAGGGCGCGACAACGTGCTTCGGCAGGAGTAATTAAGGGCTTGTGCAATGCTGGACGACTATGATACCCAGCTGTGTACAGTTCGCGAAGCGATGTCTCGGTGGAAATTGGCGCATCACGTCCGTCGTTGCACGTTCCACACAACTGTTCTGCGGTCACCCACCTGTTCTTCTTGGTACAGTGCACTAATTCTCGAACGTCCCTCTCTTGAAGCATTCCCTTTCGTCCATTATTGCGTTTCACTGATGCTGTAACGCCGAGTGATTTTTATGCTGACACCACCAGCTTTTCTGTCTGCCAAGTACACCCCAACAATCACACCTCTTTCAAAGGTGCTGTGGCCCTTTCTTAATGCCATTATAGGATTATATAGCTGGTATGACGACACGTTTTGGTTTTAAGTACAAGACGGCAAGCATCCTGGGAGTATGTTTCTACACTGGTGTGCAAACATTAAGGACGAAGAAGATAAATTAGCATAACAGCGGAACGAGCAGGCAGAACGGACCGAAAGACCACTCAAGAGATAGACTAGGGTCCGGTACGGTAGGGCATGTGAATATATGCTGCATGACGTAGGAGGGGTGTGTCGGAAGGGTATAAAGCACACGGGCGGTGTACGCTCAGCAATTCGGTGAAAGCTATTGCACGGTGTACATCGTTTTGAACGACGTCGAGTTGCTGCCACCGTGTGATATGGCCAACAGGCAATCCAGTAGACGACATCTGGATGACTTTACCAGAGGTCGCGTCATTGGGAAGTTGGAAGAAGGTCGAAGTGTGACTAGTGTGGCCGAGCAGTTCGGAATCGCTCACAGCATAGCTTCACGAGCTTAGAGAGCATTTCAAACTACAGGAACAGATGTCCGAGAGTTTAGCAGTGGTCGTCCACGAGCAACCGCGGCGGCGGACGACCGGTATATTGTCCTACAGGCGAGAAGAGACAGACGGCAGACAGCGGGAGAAATCGCAAGGCACATGCAACAGACCACTGGACGTCCGTTATCGCGTTTTACCGTGGCCAGGAGGCTGCACAAAGGTGGTCTATTTGCACGACGACCAGTACGGTGTGTGCCATTAACGCCTGCTTATGAGAGACGGCGGTTTCTGTGGTGCCAGGAACACAAGAACTGGACACATCAGCAATGGGGTTGAGTTCTCTTTACGGATGAAAGCCAATTTAGTCTGACGGGCGATTCTGGACGTATAGACATCTGGAAAGAGCAGGGAACACGCCATCACACCTCCAACATCATCGAAAGGGACCGGTGTGGAGGTGGTGGAGTTCTCGTTTGGTGCGGTATCATGCTTGGTAGCTGTACTGACCTCCACATCTTCCAAAGAGGTTCAGTCACTAGTGTCCGCTATTGTACCGAGGTTCTCCTGCCTCACGCGAGTCTGTTTAGAGATGCTGTGGGTCCTGAGTTCCTCTTCATGAACGACAACGCTACACCTTATCGTATAGTGGCTGTCGTAGAGCTGTTGGAGACTGAAGATATTCAACGCATGGATTGGCCCGCAAGGTCCCCGGACCTAAATCCAATCGAACACGTGTGGGACCTTCTCAAGAGACGCTTGGCAGCACGTCACCAGCCGCCAGCAACGATTCTGCAGCTGCGATTGGCGCTACAAGAGGAATGGGCCGCGGTGCCTTAACAACTCCTTGACAACCTCGTCCTCGGCATGGACAGACGTTGTAAATCCTGCAACGCAGTCAGGGGTGATCATATTCTCTACTAAAGACTGGATTTTTCTTGGCAGCCGCCTGTCACATGGACGTTTCTGTCTTCTATCCAGCTGTGCTCGAAGCTACCTTTTCAATAAAGTGCCTTTGTATCCTTTGGATTCCTTGTTTGGACGGTTTTGCTCACTTGTCCCATATTCTTACATCTTGGGGATCTTATGGTGTGATTTCAGTCGATGTGGAGCAGTTCTGCACGACGTTACATTCAAGAAACCGTCTGGTCCTTAATTTTTGCACGCCAGTGTATATCAGCTGCGTTCGGCAGCGGTACGTTTCAGTGACTGCCTGATCTCAAACATTAGAGTTCGCGGAGAGCTTGGGGTTTCCATTTTGCTATCCATTACCTAAATTGTCCAAACGAAAGAGAACATCACTCAGTTTTCCTCAAATATCAACTATTGAGAAGTGAAATTATGGTGTCAGCTTCTTTTTTTCATTAGAATTCTTTGTAAATAAAATGAAGTAGCCTCCAGTGTCCAGAGCATATTGTGCAAGAAAATATCCCTGAATGGTTCTGCGGTACCTACTATATTGCGAACACATGTCGAAACAAACGGCAAGGAATATAAAGTTAAATACGCTTTTCTTTTTTAACAAAGTGAGCTATCTAGAGCGCTATCCAGAGAAGCACATATAACCAGGGAATCTATATTGTGAAAACACAAGTTTGTCCCCTCACTCCGGTTTAAGTCGCTCTCACAACTGAGCTACGCGGGCAGAATGTCTCGCTGCAGATATGTTATCTTGACACATGCTTTCACCTCTGTAGTACGTCACAATATACGTACATAAAGCGAAGTTGGGAATTGGAAAAAATACTAGTGTTTCTGTCCGCGAAACATGCGAGTATTTTCTTATGCCTAGAAAAGTGAAAACCAAAAAAGAAAAAAGATCAAAATGGCTGCTTTGGAACACTGCCTGCTTGAATCTTTTCGCGAATTGTTCGACCACTTTTAAATTACCTAGAGATATGAAAATTGGCATGCTCATACGTCCTAAGGTCCGGATAATTAGAAAAGTCCGAAAACCAAGTAAGAAAATTAAAATGGCTGTTTGGAATATTGTTTTCTTGAATTTTTCGCGAATTGTTTCGACCACTTCTAAAGGACCTAGAGATCTGAAAATTAGTATGCTGATACCTAGAATACCTAGAAAAGTCCGAAGGCAAGAAATTAAAATGGTGGCTTTGGAACATAGTCTGTTTAAATTTTTCGTGAATTGTTCCCCCACTTCTAAATGACCTACAGATCTGAAAATTGGCATGCTGGAGCAGATCTTAAGGTCCGAATACCTAGAAATGTCCGAAAACACAAAAATCAAAATGGCGGCATTGGAATATTGTTTGCTTGAATTTTTCAACCACTTCTACGCCTAAAGAAGTCTGAAAACCAAAAAATTCGAAAAGGGGGCTTACCTTTCCTGTTCAAAATGCTGATTGGTTTAAAGATAATTATGCCAGAAACGTTGAAATGCTGTAAAAATTCCATGAAATTTTGATTTAAAATTAAGGGATGCCAAGACCTGTTTTACCTCAAAACGGCATTGGCGTCACGATCCTGTTCTACATCATAAAGAAGTTACGTATCTTAAATTACTTTTCTTTCCCTAAGTTACTCTTTCTTTAATTTTATATTCAGAAAATGGTTTTATAGATTCACCGTTCGGAGAACGGGCTTGAATTCTAGTCTTTCATAAAACCAAGTACCAAAAATATGTGTAATTTCTATGTTAAATTACCTTAAATGAAGAGCCACGTGTCGAAAAGTTGAAGCTGGCTGTTGTGGAAAAAATTGTTGCTGAAGGTACACATGATTTTGTTGATGAGCGAAATTGTGTTTCTGAGCTGCTTGTGTGCATGATTCATATTCATTACAATTACACGGGTCCACTGATGATGCAGATCTCACAGTTTTGTTTATACTTTTGCGCAAAAGGTTTGATTAATCTCTTAAAAATTTGCTTTTATAAGAACTTTTTAAACCTACAGTACACTGCAGGTAAGAACATATTCAACTGCATCGAAAATTTTGCAAAACCTATGGAATACGAGAGCTGGGGAAAATGTGTCTATGTGTGCATTGATGCAGCAAAGTATAAGTGATGGCGCTCTAACATGAATAAAAAAAGTAGCAGCAAAATGAATTTGAGATCAAGCCGTTTTTCGCAGACACGCCTACATGGCTAAAATACTACATTCTCTTTTTAAAATGCATTGATTAAGCAGTGTAGATAATTAATTTTATAGAAAGTCGATGTCTAAAAACAAGATTATTCAAAATTGTCTGTGAGTCTAAGGCTGATCAACATAAAAGTCCCGCTTTTAAACACGGAAATCGTGCGGATACTGAAAAGTCCGTGTTAGAACACATGAATTGCGACACAGGATCTCAGTATGTTTTCTTGATCATAAATTTAGGTTATGTGATCGATTAAAATGTTTTGGGGTTGTCGAGTATTGGGCATCGTGCTGACATATTCACAAAATTAAATGAAGAACGTCTCCCTGCAAAGAAGGAATATGAATTTTTTGTATTCAGAAAAATGAAATTTTGTCATTGTCACAAAATCTACGAGTACAATTTTGGACTATATCTGTAGAAACAAGTGATTGGTTTTTAGCCTTCATTTATTTTAAAGATAACGAATGGAAACTGGAAATTTACGATATTGCCGCCAATCTTCGCATTTTGCACTCAATCTTTTCTAATTGTTTTCTATCCATAGATGAAAACAATACTGCTGAATTCTAAATTCATCAACTAGAACAGAAAAGCTTGTTGAACTTTTCCAATCTACGTTTTACAAACTCGATCGCAATCACTTCACAACTTGGCACAAAAATATAAATAAGTTTAATTACATTGTAGGGTGGCTTACATGAAGATTATTCATTTTTATTCAAAATAAATTTTTTCAGAGAGAGGGACAGGTTTAACGACCCCATCTCCAGTCGGCCACCCCTAATTTTCTGTCACTGGTTCCACTGAGGCGAGCGAGTCCGAGTTTGGTAAGACGAACATACCAATCATACCTCTTCATCCAGTATTCGAACCCAGGCCCAACCTGACGAACTGTCAGAAGCAAGCGCTTTGACTAAAACACTTCCTTTTAAAGTCGTAAAACTCATACACAATTCAAGCTGAGCTTTCGTGCTCCACCGGGAGGCTTCGTCTAGGCTAAGCTTTCAAAGCTTTCTTAGAGATAGCAGCTTACAATGTTGTTACAATTCAAAAATTTTGATATTATAGGAAATTTGTTTTATATTATACACTGAAGAGCAATTGAATTAGAGGCAGCAGGCGTTATACAAATGTGGCGCTGTGGGCGGCCCTGTAAACGGAAACGACATGACGTATGCAGCGATCCGACAATATAAGGAGTGATGCGACGGGAATCAGTAAGAGTCGGACGCAGTATGGGTAAGACTCTAAGCACATTTGATCGTGGGCAAATTGTCGGGCCCGACGAATGGGTCACTCCATCTCGGAAGTCGTGCAAGCGCTGGGATTTTAACGAGTCACTGTGTCACGGGTGCACCGTGAGTACATCGTATCCGGTAAAACCATCCTTGCAAGGGCCAAATTCTGTGGACAACAGCGTGTGGATGAGCGGGGTCATCGCCGGCTAGCTCGCATTGTAAGATCGGATAGACGGGCCACAGTGCAAAAAATCACTTGGCAATTTAACGCTGCTGCACAAAAACGTATAAGCAACCTCAACATCCAGAACCATCTCCTCGCTTGGGGTACAGAAGCCATCGTCCCACGAGGGTACCGCTGCTTACCGCACATCACAGAGTGCAACGATTAGCATGGGCGCGGGAACATAGTCACTGGACCCGAGACATGTGGAAAAATGTTGCCTGGACATATGAGTCGAGATTCACGTTGGTACATGCGGATGGCAGGATACGAGTACGGCGCAAACCACATAAATCGATGGATTCTTCTAGTCAGCAGGGTACTCTTCAGGCTGGTGGGGGTGGCATTCTCGTCTGGAGACTATTTACGTGAACTGAAATGGGACTCCTGGTACGTATGATATCATCGATCACAGGTCAACGTTACCGGGACATTCTGGACAACCGTTTGCTCCCGTTTGTGCGTCTTCAACATCCCACTGTTGACCTCATCCTGCAACAAGACAATGCACTCTACCATCGCTCCCGAATTGTATCCGAATGGTTGGATGAACACTCCACCGACGTGACCTCGCTTCCTTGGCCAGCTAGGTCACCTGACTTTAATCCCATCGAGCACATCTGTGATGCCAACGAGAGAGATGACCCCCTCCATCAAATCTTCATGAACTGTGGGAGCTTGTTCAGGGGTCGTGGATCCGTATGGCTTCCCAACGTTTCCGGTGTCTTGTCGAGTCCATGCCGAGACGAATCGCCGCCGTCATCAGGGCGAAAGGTGGTGCTACATGTTACTAGACAGGTATCTTTAATTCAACTGCAATTCAGTGTATATAATATCAAAATTTTTGAATTGTAACAAAATTGTAAGATATTATATGATTTATTTTACATTACACTGACGGAAAAAAATCTCAACACCAAGAAGGGGTTGTGTTAGATATACGACAGTTGGTAGGCGGTGAAAGTACATCTGTAAGATGACGTCTATGCAAATTTCGCACTCGGCGCATACGTGTGGCGCTAGTAGCGCCCCTCTGAATATGCAAAGCAGGTTTGCTGTAAATACGCGCTGTAACATTTGTGAGCGTTAGGTGTCGTTGAGATTCGACGTAGGTGTTGATGTTAGTCAAGAATGCCTTTCAGAAGACAAAGAAGCCATTATCAACAGCTCACGGAGTTTGAACGAGGTCGTGTAATAGGGCTACGAGAAGGTGGATTTTCGTTCCGCAATATTGCAGAACGACTTGGCAGAAATGTAGCCACTGTGCATGATTGTTGGCAGCGGTGGTCAAGGGAAGGTACTGCCTCAAGAAGACCGGGTTCCGGCCGTCCACGTGGCACTACTGAGAGGGAAGACCGCCGTGTACGCCGTATGGCCGTGGCGCATCGTACCTCGTCTGCGGCAGCAATTCCAGCTGCAGTTGCCACCACAGTGACACAACGACCTGTTACAAATCGGTTACTTGAAGGACAGCTCCGAGCCAGACGCCCTGTAGCGTGCATTCCACTTACTCCAAACCACTGCCGTTTGCGACGTCAGTGGTGTCAAGCTAGAGCTCATTGGAGGACGGGGTGGAGATCTGTTGTGTTTTCTGATGAACGCCGGTTCTGCCTGGGTGTCAGTGATGGCCGTGTGTTGGTTAGAAGGAGGCCAGGTGAGCGCCTGCAACCAACCTGTCTGCGGCCGAGACACACTGGACCTACACCTAGAGCTATGGTCTGGGGAGCAATTTCCAATGACAGAAGGAGCAATCTCGTGGTTATCCCCTGACGGCACAGTTGTGCGTCGGTCTGGTGATTCAACCTGTTGTGCTGCCATTCATGAACAGCATTCCAGGGTGTGTTTTCCAACAGAATAACGCTCGTCCGCATACAGCTGTTGTAACCCAACATGCTCTACAGAGTGTCGACATGTTGCCGTGGCCTGCTAGATCACCAGATCTTTCACCAATCGATCACGTATGGGACATCATTGGACGACAACTCCAGCGTCACCCCCAACCAGCATTAACCCTCCCTGTATTGACCGACCAAGTGCAACAGGCATGGAACTCTATCCCACAAACTGACATCCAGCACCTGTACGACACAATGCATGAACGTTTGCGTGCTTGCATTCAACATTCTGGCGGTTACACCGGTTATTAATGTACCAGCATTTCACATTTAAAATGGCACTTCTCGCGCTTACAATAAGCTGTGATCTTGAAACCTTAATCGATTAAATATGTTACCTATACAAATGTATTGCCGCCATTTCATTCCTCTACAACTATTTTTTCGTGGTGTTGGGATTTTTTTCCGTCAGTGTATATAAAATTTTGATATTATATATAATGTCAAAATCTTTGAATTGTAACAACATTGTAAGCTGCTATTTCTATGAAGGCTTTGAAAACTTATCCCCGACGAAGCTTCCCGGTGGAGCGCGGAAGCTCGGCTTTAAATTTGTATCAGTTTTTCGCCATTAAAAGAAAGTGTTTTAATTTACAAACGGTGTGAAGTATTCGATAAGCTCTTTGACTACTACGATACCAAGGCGGTTTGTTTTAGCCATGACATACTTGTGCGAAATATTGTTTCTAAACAACACAGCACCAAAAGCTTATTACAGAAATATGCTAGACGACCAGGGGTGCAGTGATCTAAGCTGTTCTTTTTATTGATTGGGGTTTAACCACCCCAGTGAGTAACTCGATGGGCTAAAAGCAGTCAGACACCCCTAATTTAGGGTCACTGGTTCTAGGGAAGGGAGAGAACTAGTGCCGTAAGACAAGCACAACATCCATGCCTCACCACGATTTGAAACTGGACCCATATCGAACGAACGGTCAGAGGCCAGCGCCAAAACCACTGTGCCACCCGAGGTGGCGATCTAAGTGTTTGGCCGTTTCCTGTTCATCCGAGCAGGCCCGGCCCTGAGTCTTTGAGGAGGCATGCACAATGCCGACGGTATATAACCAGCATCTTCAAATTAGAGACGGGAGACTGTCCACAGCCTACAGAGCCGCTCGTGATGGTTGCCAACACCCCACACACTTCCAAACACACACACACACACGAAAAAAACTGACTGAATGCCGCACCGGATATGAAAATCTAATTTCCGTCTGTTGAACCAGATACGAGGAAGTTTCTGTTCAGAAAAGAAAAAAAAAGCCCCTTTAGCTTGAAAACTGTTGGCATTAATTGGGCTTAGTTTTTGAGTGGTGTTTATTGTTCACAAGAAATGTAACTTTTCAGAACTTACACTTGAACGAAATATTGATCTTGTGGCCATGAATAGCATCTTTCAGTATTCTCATTATCCCTTCATGTTCAGAGCTTGTTTTTCAACTCCACATGTATAAATGCGCTTAGGGGTTCCGCAGTTTTCTTGTTGCGTTGAAGAAGGTGTGTGATCAAATTAAATTGGTAAACATAGCTAGCTCTAAAGCAAAAGTTGAGAACCGGCAGCTCTTCTGAATTTTGATTAGATTAAAAACAAAAATTCTCAAATTTTTATTCTTCTTTGCTTTTAAAACCTTAAAAAGGATTTGAAATAGAAAGATGGAGGTGTGACGTGAGTCGGAAAGAAGTTTCTTTTACCTCTATTTTTTTTTCTTTTAGTCACGAGCATTTTAAGAAAAGTTTGGATAAAGAAATATGACCGGTATACACGTTCTTGGCTCTGGAGGTTATGTGCCGATGTTCTCCCGGAAAGGTGGGGTCGCCGCCCCGGTGGCGCAGTGGTCTAAGGCGCTGGCCTCTGATCATTCGTCCGTAAGGGGTCTGGGTTCGAATCCCGGTCAGGCATGGATGTTGTGTTTGTCTTACGGCACTGGCTCTCTCCCTTCCCTGGAACCAGTGACCCTAAATTAGGGACGGGCGACTGCTTATAGCCCATTGAGTTGCTCACGGTGGTCGTTAAACCTCAAATCAAAAAAAAAAAAAAAAAAAAAAAGGTGGGGTCTCATTCTGTCGAACACTTACCCGAAGTGGAGGGAAAACCGCTATTGTTTTAAATTCGACGAATAATTGGATTAGTTATTTAAAAAAATATATTAAATTTCGTTTTTATAAAACAAATTTATGGCATTGACTTGAGTATCTTTACTAAAAGGAACGCGTATAAATTATGTTAGATTTTTTCACAAAAATATAGTAGCGGCTCCTTTATAAAAACGAACTATTTGATTAGTTCGTTTTATGGAGTTTTGGCTCTCCCTTCGAAATACACCGATGAGCTCATACATTATGACCACCTATCTAATAAGGTGTATGACCCTCTTTAGATTGCACAACAGCAGCCACTCGGCGAGGCATCGATACGATGACCTGGGATATCTGGTACCATAATGCCAACAGCAGGTCCTCCAGTTCCCGTACATTTCGGGGTAATAGTGATTTAGCGCAAACCCGCTTTTCCAAGTTGAACCACAAATATTCGATTGGGTTCATATCAGGTGAATTTGTAGGCCAGGGAATTGACAGAAAGTCACCAGCATATTCCTCGGACCACTCCTTGACAATTCTGTAAGTGTGGCATGGCGCATTATCTTGTTGGTAATGGCCATCACCAGCAGGGAACACAGTTGCCATGAATGGGTGAACTTGGTCCACAATGATGTTCAGATGCATGACAGCTGTCAGGGATTGTACTATTGGAATAATGGGGCCTAAAGTGTCCCAAGAAAGCATCTTCCACAGCATAACACCGCAGCCGCCGGCCTGTTTCCTCCCAACAGTGCATCCAGGTGTCATAGCCTTCGTTGATAAGCGGCGTATCCACGCTCGGCCGTCTACATGATGCACCAGGAATCTTGATTCGTCACACCAGGACACTTTCTTCCAATCATCCACGGTCCAATCTTGATAATCTTTGGGCCCATTTCATGCGTTGTTGGCGATAACGTGCAGTGAGTATGGGGTCCCGACTGTGTCTTCGACTACACAGGCGCATGCGCAGAAGGCTGCAATGAACTGTGTGCTGTGACACATTACCCTGATCACTTCCGTTGTAGCTGCGGGTGATTTGTCGCACTGTGGCGCTACGGTCGCTGTGAACAGTGCACGACAGTCTCCGCTCCCCTCTGGTATCAGCGAGCTGGGGACGACACACGCTTGAACGACGGTGTGTCGTTTGGCCATGTGTGCACCACTTTTGATACGTACTCACTACAGTGGGACGTGAACAACCAACAAACCGCGCGGTTTCCGAGATCGTAGTTCTGAGGCGCCGTTCCATTGCAATTTGACCTTTATCAAACTCCGATAAATCGGTAGCTTTTCCCATTCTGACTCCGAACACTCTACTGACAGAAAGCCGGTGATCGGGTTGTATATATACTTCTCTGTGAATTTCACCTGCGCCAGCGTTTGGTTTCCAGGCGCGCTCATTTCTCTAAGCTGGGGTGGTTATAATATAATGGCTCATCGGCGTAGGTTAACGAACTCTACTGTAGAGCAATGCCAGTTGTAGAGTCGCTACTTACAGACGAGTCCCTGCCCATTAGCACGTCGCATGTATGTGCAATGGGTAGGGGGCGAGAAGTGGTGGTCCCGCTGGGGCAGTGTAGCTTGGCCGGTCCCCGCACTGATCCTGTACGCCTGAAGACCCGTCGAATTGCTCTAGCAACGCCTTCACTTTAATAATTTTTGAGATAATTCAATTTATCTCTGCAGAGTCAGTATTTTGAAGGCGCAGGAAGAAGCCATCAGATGAATACCTACAACTGCTTCCCGGAGTGAAAGGGTCCTGGAGAACTGATGAGCCCTGCATTGTTAATCAGATGTTAGCCACAGAACAGCATCGAGTCTCTTCAAGATTGATTTAAATATATTACAACAAATGTGAGAATGTGTTGCGTCAAATTTGAATTTACAACGTGTGAATATTAGTTATAGCAAAATATTCTGCTAGTTTGATGGGGAATACTTTGATTTTATAAGGTAAGTACGCGTATTGAGGTAAGTTTCTGTTCAGATATGGAAAACACATCCAAGTTAAGAATAGAGAAACTATCTTTGTTAAAAGTTAATTTGATACGATTATAAGAGCAGCACTTTGATGCATTATGTTACTTTGCGGTTGGGTTTTGCAAGAATTCAACTCCGTCAGGTTAGCATCACCTGCACGAGAAATTACTTCTATTAGGTTGTCGGAAAAGCCATGACGTATTTTAGCCATGTTTTGCAAAGGTCATTTATTGATAGAAAGAACAAAGATCAATCAATGCAAAAATGCCCGTTTTGTTCGATAACCTTTTGCCATCTTTCAGTGAGCTGCAGAATGCCTCGTCCATAGAAGGACCTGTCTTTCGTGGCGAAAAAGTGCACAAGGTGCTGATTTACAGACTCATCTGAATTGAACGTTATACCACGGAAGGACTGTTGAAGAGAGCGAAACAAGTGGAAGTCTGACGGGGCAAGGTCAGGCGAGTATGCTGGATGTGTCAACACATCCTACCCCAAGTTCAAATAATTGTTGGCGGGTGATCAAATTTGTGTGTGGTCTAGCGTTGTCGTGATGGAACACAACACCTTTACGATGGACGAGCTCTGGACGTTTCTGGATGATGTATCTGTTCAAACTGTACAATTGCCGACAGTACACATTAGAATTCATTGTTTGGTTCCATGGTAGGAGCTGGAAAAACACGACTCCTTTAAAATTCCACCACACTGAGACCAGAACCTTCAGCTGATGAATGTCTGCTTTGGATGTTGTTTGAGGCGAAGCAGCACGTCTGGACCAAGACCGTTTGGGCAGCACGTTATTGTACACAATCCATTTCTCGTCACCAGTTATCAGTCGCTTCAAAAAGGATCGTTTGCCTCAAGTTTAATGGGCATATCGGAGATGTTTGTACGCGCAGTCAATTGAACTTCTTTGAGTTCATGAGGAACCCATACATCGAGCTTGCTTACGTATCCCAGCTTCTTCAGGTGGTCGTGAACGCTTGAATGATGGATGTACAATGTGTCTGCAATCTGTCGTGTCGTGTAACTTGGGGTTGACTCGATCAATGCCTTGATTTGGTCGTCATCAACCTCGGTTGGCCTCCCGGACCGAGGAGCATCGTTGAGGTCAAAATCACCAGCACGGAATTTTGCGAACCACCGCTGGCACTGACGTTCTTGTAGAGCATTATCACCGTACATTTTACGCATTTTTTCACAAGCTTGACGCGCGTTCTTCTCTTTACGGAAGTAAAACATGGCGAAAATGCACAGTTTGGTCTTCCCTTTCAACTTGATGTCAAATCTCCGCAAATCAACCAAATCGCTCACTATTCCTTTTAGACTGCAAATAGAACTGGCACCTGTCGAATGCCATAGCGATAACAGAGTTGGGCATGCCTCTAGTACTTCCAAAACCGCCCAACCGCCATCGGGTGCCAAAATACGTCATGACCTTTCCGACAACCCAATATATAAGATTTTACGCAAGAGGTGGCACAGTAGTTGATGCACACTGCTCAAAAGAATTAGGGGAGCAAGAGATATTTTAAGAAAAATCAGGTGCGACTGACGTTATTGAACGTAAAATATTATGTTTAGGTAAGATATAGTTGAATATTCAGTAATATGGGTAAGAAAAAACACATTAGCGAATTTTTATGAAATATCATCGTTTAATGCACATGATGCGATATGCTATACAATATGCATATACACTCATCGACAAAAAAATAGTTGCAATGCTGTTCGGGACAAAGGTAAAGGTTACCAGGAACAATAAATGAGTAAATATTGAGACTGATATGGGCAATATTTATTGAGCTACACGTCAATACGTAGTGTCTCACAGTATAGCTTTCAGCCGCCACGTTTGCTCACACAGCATGCCAGACGTCTCTGCGTGGAGTTGTACAGGTTCCTAATAGTGTCCTGCGATAAGCCATTCCATGCAGCTTGAATCTTCTCACGCAGTTCCTCCAGATTGTGCGGTAGGGGTGGAGTGTGGATAGCTCGTCCATTAGCATCCCACATATTTTCAATAGGCGATAGATTTAGCCATGGTAGAGTGCCAATGCCTTGAAGTCAAACTCTCGACACAGCAGCAGTATGCGGACGAGCGTTGTCCTGTTAAAAAGTCACACCGGAGTGAGCATTCAGAAAAGGTAGGACCACTGGCTGCAGGACCCCATTAACGTAATGTTAGGCTTTCAAAGTGCCTTAAATGAACACCAAAGGTGATCTGGCATCGTTGGCAATTGCACCCCACACCATGACACCAGGTCTTCTGGACGTGTGACGCTCGACAACAAACAGTTCGTCTTGGCGCTGACCACGGTGCCACCATACACGGATACGTTGGTCGTCTCCTCCAAGACAAAAGTGGGACTCGTCACTAAAGATCACACGCTGCCATTCTGAGTGGCTCCTTTACAGTCTGGCACGACGCTATTGCAGTCTTTGGCGACGATTCAATGGTGTTAAGGCTGACCCGCCATCTTGTATTGCTGCTTTCTCTGGTTAACCAACGGGCAAACGTATTTCACAAATTGCTCGGGCAATTTTGCACATTTTGGAACGCCGTTTGTGGCTAACGAAAGATATATGATAAATAAAGAGTTCCCTGGTTTCAGAATTTTTATTGACCTTTCCAATCATTTTTTATCTGCAGCGAAAGTCGTACCAAGGCGTCTTCCATAGTTTTATTAATTAATAAAAAATACTTAAAGAGTCCAAAATGAAAATCTGAAACCAGGGAACTCTTTATTTATCATATATCTTGCGTTAGCCACAAACGGTGTTCCAAAATGTGCAAAATTGCCCGAGCAATTTGTGAAATACGCTTGCCCTTTGGTTAATAAGAGAAACCAGCAATACAAGATGGCGGGTCACGTAGAGTTTTACGGGCAGTCGTCGTAACAGCCTGCGTGCGTGTAGTCCTACGTCGTGCAGCCGTCGGCCAGTGGTGCTGGCCCTAATCCGGCGATACATGGAGGGCACCACTGCTCACTGAATATCCGCAAACGTGGCTGTTGGGTCACTCCGCGCATGTCGGACAGCCTCTTGGTCCTCTCTCTCCGTGATTCGTCTAGGTCTTTCAGACCCTTCCTGTCGCTGTTGCGTGCTTTGTTCAACCGACTGCCGTCAACAGCGGGCTATGGTGATATCCGCGCGACCGGTATAGCGCAATACGGCGAGAAGACCATCCCGCTTCCCGGAGAGATCGACCATGCGGCCCCTCTCGAACTCTTCCAACACCTCGTATTGCTTCCGAACTTTTCTCCAAGGCATACTTTACTTGCAAAGAATGTAACCAACACAACAGCATGAGTCAGAAGGGCAAGCATGCGCAACCTTATCTAGCCAGTCAGGCCCAGCGCTACGACCCCACCTTGCTGGTGTCACATGCGCGGCCGAGCGTGATACATGAATCATTTGCATATGTCACGATGTAAAACCTACCCACCAAATTTCATTCTTGCCGGTTGCTTCCTTCTGGGTGGAATTATTTTTTTGACGATGAGTGTTTGTACAACAAGAAAACATTTCCTTTTTGAAAGTGGTTACTGACATGTAGTAGGGTGTGTGGTCCCCTAGAACAGCAAAGATCGCTGAACATCTGAGTGGCATGGAATTGAGGTTATCGAGGAGGTTTTGGGGATATCTTCCCCAGCAAAACACAAGTGATGGGTCACTGCTGGCTGAAATCTGCCGCTCACGGCCCGGTAGTGCTCCGTTGGTGGCAGCGCTATCAGTTGGCAAGCCATTGATGGCCCTGCAGCATCGCCGTGAATTGTGGGCCTCCAAGCAAGTGCCACTAGTGGCCCGTTGCTGGCAACCAATGCAACCCCCCAACAGCAGGTGGAAGCAACACTTGCTGTGTCTCTGATGGTACCAGTTAGTTGAAGACGACGTTATCGCCATCGTGTTATTTTAGTGGATGTTAAGAAAAAAATCCATATGTGGAGAGGCGAATTAATTTCCTAATGAAATTTTACGTTGACGAAGATATCAGATTAAGCCGTGAAATACACCAACTCCATTCCCATGAATAACAATTTATGGAATGGAGTGGATGAATAACAAGAAAAAATTTGAAACGCTTGAAACAAATATCCTGGAAAACCATTAAAACAACGTTTGTTGAAAAAAAAAAAAGAATTATGCGCGTTCAAAATTTATTAATTATTTGAAAGAAAAAAAGCAACGCTATGTGGTGTACTCATTCATGGGTTGAATACACAAGACTGGGAGGAATTCGCTTCTAAAAATAACGAGAAGTAAAATAAAATATCTTTTACTCTTTAAAACAAATGTAGCTTCGGACAACGGAAAGAAAAGACACAACGTTAAAAATGTAACAGAATGTGACATAAACCCGGGTAAATATATATTTATTCAACAATCTCTTTTCAAGACGGCAAGGACAGTACAAGACTTTGGAATAAGTATGCACACGCCTTAAAAAATGAGTCAAGTTCCCTTAAGGTAAAAAAAAAAAAAACTATCGTTACGTTGAAAAAATAATTTATCAATTATATAAAATTGACTTTTATGAAAAATACCTCGCAATATTGTAAAATGAAAGAGGGAAGCATTCGATTACACATTGCATACCTAACTGACAGCTTTAAGCATATGCTCGAGCGTGGCAAGTTAGTCCTGTTGGTAGAGAGCTCAGCTGACACGCAAACGGCCCTGGTTCAAATCCAGTCCGATGCAAACGGGCGTTTTTCCGGTCTGTTGAGAAAATTTTCTCCAGCGCATTGCGTTAATTCACAAGCTTCGCAAGGGTAGAAAATTTTTTTAAGCTTTGGGAAACTGCGGTTATCCTTGCTTATTATTATTATGGCTACTACTGGGAAATTGGCGGACAAGATTCGGCAAGCCACCAGTTACGTCACGTGGTTGCTGGCTGCCACTAACGGCACACTAGCGGACCACATTAGGCTAGCCATCATTTCTGGCACGTGCTTGAAGGGCCACTTGTGGCAGCTACTGCCTGTGATGAACCACTTATGGCCCTGTTATGGCATATGACAACTGATGGGGTGCCAACTGTTGGCCTGAACTGCTGGCCCTTCTGTTGGCCGCCCGGACATTTTATTGACGGTTCGGCAGCGGCAACATAGTGCTGGGCCATTGCTGGCAGTGCTGGCCCAGCAAGACTGTTTTTGCTGGGTCGCCACTCATCAATGAGGGCTGTCTCCAGTTCACCAAGGGTCAACGGAGGCCCCGGCGAGAGCGCAATGCGTCTGCCAAGTGCGTCCAATACTCAGTTGGATGTAAATCAGGGGAGCATACTGGCTACTCCATACGATTGATTCCCTCCTCTTGAAGCATGTTGTCTACTAGCCGAGCTCTATGAGGTCGAGCGTTATCGTCCAAGAAAATGAACGAATCACCGACAATTGCAGCATTTGGGGTTACAATAAGTCTGAGAATGTACTCTCTGTATCTATTTGACGTCAGAGTGCTGTTTCGGATGACGTACAGGTCCGTACGTCCACCGATACTTATGCCTGCCCAGACCATCAATCTATGTCCGTTGTAATGGAATGTTTTCTGCACAAAAGCTGGGTTATTTCGTGTGCTGCGTTCCCTCCAGATAAATACTCGTCCATTTTGAGACTCTAGACTTAATCTCGACTCGTCAGAGAAGAGAACTTGACTACACTTGTCATATCCTGAACCACGGTGTTGCTCAGCCCAGTTTCTACGGGACGTACGGTGTCATGTAGCTAAAGAGACACACGCCATTGGTCTACTTGCCAAAACTCCACCTTGGTGAAAGCGATTGAGTATAGTTTGATTTGAAAACCTGTGTCCGTTGACACTCTCGCTGGAACTGAGTTGCATTTTGCCGCCAGATCAAACGGGCTGTTAACACCAGATAAAGGTTGTCCCTTGCTGTAGTTGCTCGTGGGCGGCCTTGATCTTTCCTTCCTCGAAAGCTTCCCGTATTCTGGAATCGTGTCCACAGTCCGAAAATGCCTTTCGTGACACTCCAGTATGGCTTCTGCTGTAATCCACTGTCTGATCTGCTTCCAGTTTTCCAATAGCTCTCCACGCCGTTGATTCCGGTAAATTATAGTGTTTAGACATCGTTCGAGCCGAAGAGTTCAAGAAACGAAATATCGCGATAATCGCGAGAATAAAGAATCTCCCGGACCCCCCCCTACCTTTTTTTATTCCAGTCTGTGATTCATGCATTCTGACGTCAGAGTCGCTAATTTGCATAAGGATATGTATGATTCGGCTGATACGTGACACTCGGCTTACGTTTTTCATATTTCCGTAATGTATCACGCGACTGGCCTTTTTTTATTGGATTGATCCCGCGTTTGCATAATGTCGCCGAAGTAGCATGATCTCCTAATTATTTTGAGCCGTGTACATTTGACTTACGAAAGAAACTCAGTGCGTAAGATTCACGAAGAAAGACGTTCCAAGAAACCTTGAATCGGTGTAGTTCAAGAGTTCCCGGGTTTTTAAGAGTAAGGGAACAAGTAATATAGCAGATTTCTGACATGCACCTGCATTAATCGTGAATGCACCACAAGCACCTTCAGCAGCATTCCGCACATTACAAACATAAAAATACGTAGAGTACCAATAATCCAAAGGAAGATTACGGGGGTTTATTTAGAAAACTCCGACTTTGGGGGAACCTATGGCTTTCATCTAATTTTCTTTTGGCTTCTGTAGTATGAATCCCGCTCATTGTTTCTTTTGTCTCTGATTATTTGTCCATCCTTTTTACGCTTTCCAACCGTAGGTTGAAGAAGCGTATATGCTCCAGCTTTTTCCGTCCGTCCGTCGGCACGATAACTCGTGTAAAAATGGTTCGATTTCGATGAAATTTTAGTATGTGGTAGAAAACCACCTGGGGACAAACCCAATAAAAAATGGGACAAATGGGGTCAAAAGTCACGACATAGGAGCGGTATCCATTCCATTGCCCTTATGCCTCATAACTTGCGTAAATGTAGTTTGATTTCAATGAAATTTTAGTATGTGTTAGGGGACCACTTGGGGACGAACCCCATTGAAAATGGGTTAAGTGGGTTCAAAGGTCAGGACATAGGAGCGGGATGTATTCCGTTGCCCTTATGCGTCATAACTTGCGTAAATTTGGTTCAATTTCGATGAAATTTTAGTATGTAGTATGGGACGGCCTGGAGACAAACCCTATTGAAAATGGGTGAAGTGGGGTCAAAGGTCAGGACATAGGAGCAGGAAACATTCCATTGCCCTTGTGCTTCATAACTTGCGTAAAAATGGTTCGATATCGATAAAATTTTAGTATGTGGTAGGGAACCACCTGGGGACGAACCCTATTGAAAATGGGTGAAGTGGGGTCAAAGGTCATTCCATTGCCCTTAGGCGTCATAACTTGCAAAAATATAGTTTGATTTCAATCAAAATTTAGTATGTCTTAGGTGACCACCTGAGGGCGAACCCTATTAAAAATGGGTTAAGTTGGGTCAAAAGTCAGGATATAGGATCGGGATCCATTCCATCGCCCTTATGCGTTATAACTTACGTAAAGAATCTTCGATTGAGACACAACTTTATCATGTTGTTCCGGAAGTATACTTTTCCGGTTCATGTTGAATATGATAAAAATGGGGTCAAAGCTCAGCACACAGGAGCGAGATTTGTTCTACAGTTATTATCTTCATAACTTGAGTAGTGATTTCCGGTATGTTGCAAAGCGTATCATAATCAATGCATTGCATGATTTTACTAACTTGTTTCAAAATTGTTTCTCCGTAAGATTATACTAATGTTTTCTGACGGAAATAGTTTCCATTCCTGCTATTTTCCTTGCGGAATCTTCATGCGTTGCGTTACACTGTGTTATTCTGAATAAATGTATTTCTTCTCCGATTAGTTTTTTTGTTTTTTTGTTTCGGGATTTAACGACCGCCATGATCAACTCATCGGGATATAAGCAGTCATCCATCCCTTATAATTACTGTATTTATTATTATTGGTTCCACGAAAGGGACCAGGTTATTGGTTCTAGGATAGGGACAAACCAAGCGCAACACTCGTGTCTTATCCGGAACTCAAGCCGGAGCCTATTTCAGAAGCATTGTCAGAAGCCGTCCCTTCAGACCACCAAGGAATGTGAAAACACAAATTTGCGGTGACAGGGATCAAATCGCGCCTCCTCGCTCCGGATCCATTTGTTCTAACCGACTAAACTACACCGACAGAAAGTGTAGCTGCAGATTTGTCGTCTGGCGACGTGTTTCACCTCTGTAGTACGTCACAGGGAGGCTTATCAGTTTTGCTATGCCTTTAACAAAAAAACTTTGAAGTTATGCGCTTGGCAGATGTGACTGATTTTTACGTTCCACCCATTTATATCGATCAATAAATTTTCTTCGCTTTCCTTAATATTATCTCTTAGTAATTTCAACCATTCAAATTTCTATCGGATTACGTGCAGCGTAATATTTGTTATTATCATCGTGCACATATACTAGATACTAAACCGAAGTGTTGGTTGTTTCAAGGCGTTATCTTCTGCGACATCAGTTTAATTTCAACATTTCCCTCTTCTTCAAGGAAACACCTTTTACGGTCGTTAGCTGCCTTGAGGATGTCGTGTCGACCTTTTAAGTCAAGCAGATGGAAATAATTGTTCTGAATGTTTGTGTTACAACTAAAATCCCCCTTAGTTGGAAAGATTGATCTCTCTCTCTCTCTCTCTCTCTCTCTCTCTCTCTCTCTAGTGACCGAAAGTCATTAATTTGTTATTCATTCTCTTTGGTTCTTTCTTTCCATAAGATCATGCCACGCAAGACAGTTGTTCTGAATTTAGAGGACAGAATAAAAGGGATCAACCAGAATCAAAATGGGGTTTCTGAGAGAATACTGGCTGATATGTTTAAATGTGGAAAAACACAAATAAACAGCATTTTGAAAAACAAGGAAACTGTTTTAAAATAATGGGAGGAAAACAAAAACCGTGGTCGAAAGAGAAAGCAAAAGGAAAAATTCGAGAATGTGAACGATTCACTTATAGAATGGTTCAAGTGTGCCAGAGCCAAAAAAAATGCCATTAGTGGTCCTATAATGAAAGAAAATGTAACTCAAATTGCCAAAGAGTTTGGGGTTGAAGATGTTTTAGCTATTAATGGCTGGCTCGACCGATTTCGTGCCCGCCATAACATTGTTTTTCGAGCTATGGCTGGCGAATCAGCTGATGTCGATGAATAACTATGCTATGACTGGAAATCACGACTGTCATCAATTATTAAAGGTTACGCTGATGAAGATGTTTACAATATGGATGAAACTAGCCCTTTTTCCCGCACTTTACCAATAAAAACTATGACAAAAAAAACACGAGAATGTAAAGGAGGAAAATTATTGAAAGACGTCTGACGATAGCTTTTTGGGTCAGCGCTGCAGGAGAAAAGGAAATTCCTTTGATAATCAGGAAGTCTCAACGACCAAGATGCTTAAAAATGTCGATCTATCATTATTAGGTGTAACATGGCTGGCCAATAATGACATCAGTGATCTTTGAAGAGTGGCTGGAACAATTTCATAGAAAAATGGCTGTAGAAAATAGAAATGTTCTGGTTTTTCTGGACAATGCACCATGTCACATCCTCTAGACTGCTTTGACAAATGTTAAACTCCATTTCTTTCCTCCAAACACAACTGCAAAATTGCAGCCATTAGATCAGGCATTATTCAGTCTTTCAAACAGCAATATCTTCGATGCGTACTTCGTTCCCTAATTGCTATAATGGATTATTCTGACAGCGTACCTGAACTGCCAAAAAAAAATTACGATAGCTGATGCCCTTTCGTGGATCAAATCTTCATTGAAACAAGTGAATTCCAATACGATTGTTAAATGTTTTAATTCCCGTGGTTTCATATCTATATGCCCTGAAGGGCTACCGTCAACAGACATTTTGGAGGATACCTTCGACCTCTCTCGTATTGCAAGGATAGAATATGACTCGGAGGCTGTAGAGGAAGAAAACGATCTGGATTGTTGCCAAGACATGAGTGAGAACTGGGAGGAATGCTTGCTAAAAGATCGCATAAGTGGTAAGTTGTTTTTCTTTTATTTCTTTGTTTTTTTAGACTTTGGCAAAAATTGCATCCTCCCAAAAGATAATCATCATAGCACTGACATATCCCTTATAACCTCAGGCACTCCTAAAGAATCTCTGGATGAAATTTCATATGAGGAAATTGATACCATTCCAAAATTATCAAAACAAGAAGCATTGAAGGAAGTTGATCGTTTACAGCGATCTTATGACTGTCCTGAAGGGGGGAAAATTAAACTATTCTGTGAGCTGAAAGTCTGATAAAAAGTTAAGCAGACGACAATACATTCGTTTTTCAATTTTTTTTTTAGATTACCACTATAGGTACCTTCCCAATGTGTAACTGCACTACATATACTGTAGTATGTTTTCATTATTTATACGCATACATACATATTGTAATGCAAATAAACTGGAATGCATCATGTTTGGAATGTAGCAATTCAGAGTACGTAATTTGTAAAGGGTATGCAGTAGTTTTAAAAGTTTTAATAACAAAACTGTTCGTTGGATATCCCATTAAAACATTTCGCTATTTAGCGAACACCCTTCTGAACGACCGTTTTTTAGAAGAACCAACAATGGTCGCTTTAGAGAGATTTCACTGTATTTATGATATAAGTTTTTTTTTGGCATTGGAAGTCCGAAATGTGAGAACGATAATCTTAGCTTTTCGGTTCCTTACCGATGCATTACATTGCTGTTAGAGGGCATGATTGCAGAAGTTATCGAATTCAAAGTACATTTTGTTCCATATCATTACTTCTAAGTATCCGATTGAAAAAAATATTTGTTTCCTTTGATACCATTTATAACGAAAACTATTTTGGGTAGGCTTTCTCTTCAAGTAGTGTACATTTTTTCCGATAGGGGACATAAAGGTAAATTGCGATTTCCACGACATCTCTGCTTCTAAAATTCTTATTTGAAAAATTATGACGTATATTCTAAATTAACTTTCCTTTTTAGTTTCTTTCCCTATATAAATCTTGAGTTTATTCTGTTATTCTTCAATCTTAACGTAATATCTTTTCTCTCAAACGAATACGTTTGGCAACACAATTGAGGTTGAATGCACGTGAGGTATGCCTGATATTGATAAGAACAAGAGATAAAAGCGACGACTAAATTGTTGCTTTAAGAGCGTTGGGCTGTAAACTCATTATTGAAAGGAGCGTTGTGAAAAGAGCGATTTGTTAAGAGTTGTGTGGTGTGTGGAGAGTTTAGTGCAATATGCTATGCTACGATGTGTTTGCTACATCCTGAATAAAGCCCCTTTTCCGCAAGTGTGACTTCTGTTGTTTACATATTTCGTCTGGCCGTTAAGGTTTCTTTCATTTAGGAACTATTTCTTAGTATGTTGATGTTTTAAATTAACGTAGAAGTAAGGCAAGACTTCTTCTACGTCATAATATCCTTTTTGAATCTGTTAGAGTTTCCGATGGAAAATGTTGTGCATATATTTCTAATTTTTGGTGAAAAGCTGTTTTGCCACTAGGGTGCGTAAGAGTATATTTCTGTTCTGATGTATTGGCAGCAATATTTAAGCTTCTGAAAAAATTCGATTGAAAATATTCCTTCGCGCTCAGATACTGCTCACCACGATAAACCTATCTGCATATTTTCTGCTTCGACAAATGCACATATTTTTCACCAGGAGGCGTATGGCAGCGTTTTTGGTGAGTTATGTTTTGGGTATGGTTTCAAAATTTTCTTAATGCGCAAGTTTACCACTAGAGGGCATAAGTTTCCATTTCCGTTCAGAGAATATTTGCAGCAGTATCTGCACGTCAAAAAGTCAGATAAAAAAATTCTTTTTCGGTGAGATACTACTAACTACGAAAACATTATGTTATACACTGAAGAGAAATTGAATTAGAGATACCTGTCTAGTAACGTGTAGCACCACCTTTCGCCCTGATTACGGCGGCGATTCGTCTCAGCATGGACTCGACAAGACGCCGGAACCGTTGGGAAGCCATACGGATCCACGACCCCTGAACTAGCTCATACAGTTCACGAAGATTTGATGGAGGGGGGTCAGAGCCTCGAACATCTTTCTCGATGGCATCCCAGATGTGCTCGATGGCATTGAGGTCAGGTGACTTAGCTGGCAAAGGAAGCGAGGTCACGTCGGTGGAGTGTTCATCCAACCATTCGGATACAATTCGGGAGCTACAGTACATTGTCTTGTTGCAGAATGAGGTCCCCAGTGGGATGTTGAAGACGCACAAACGGGAGCAAATGGTCGTCCAGGATATCCCGGTAACGTTGACCTTGTGAAGGACGATGTCACACGTACCAGGAGTCCCATTTCAGTCCACGTAAACAGTCCCCAGACGAGAATGCCACCCCCACCAGCTTTAAGAGTACCCTGTTGGCAAGAAGGATCTATCGCTTCATGTGGTTTGCGCCTTACACGTATCCTGCCATCCGCACGTACCAACGTGAATCTCGACTCATCAGTCCAGGCAACATTTTTCCACATGTCAAGGGTCCAATGGCGATGTTCCCGTACCCATGCAAATCTTTGCACTCTGTGATGTGCGGTAAGCAGCGGTACCCTCGTGGGACGATGGCTTCTGTACCCTATAGCGAGGAGATGGTTCTGGATGGTGTGGCTGCTTACACGTTTTTGTGCACGAGCGTTAAATTGCCGAGTGATTTCTTGCGCTGTGGCCCGTCTATCCGCTGTTAAAATGCGAGCTAGCCGACAATGACGCCGCTCATCCACACTTTGTTGTCCACGGCATTTGGCCCTAGGAGGGATGGTTTTACCGGATTCGATGTACTCACGGTGCACCCGTGACACAGTGGCTCGTAAAAATCCCAGTGCCTGCAGGACTTCCGAGATGGAGTGACCTATTCGTCGGTCCCCGACAATTTCCCCACGATCAAATGCGCTTAGATCCTTCATCTTACCCATACTGCGTCCGACTCTCACTGATTCCTGTCGCATTACTCCTTATATTGTCGGATCGCTGCATACGTCATGTCGTTTCCATTTACAGGGCCGCCCACAGCGCCACATTTGCATAACGCCAGCTGTCTCTAATTCAATTGCTCTTCAGTGTATGTAACGCATCTTGTTATGTGCTAACAACTTGTGGATTATGAGTGATATATGACAGAGATAAATAAAGACAAAATCTGTAAGTACACATCGTTTTCATTAAATCTCTAGACGTATTGTTGAAGGGGAGTTTCTGTGCTCAATTCAGATGAATCTGTTACGATAATTTAGTAAGCTTCACACAGAGACCGTTTGATTCAACAGGTGTAAAGATTTAAGGCTGTATTCAGATAGTACTTCACAGTAAGCTCATGTTGGAGTAGTAGTTATAACCTACAGACCATTATTACAACCAACTAAGAACATTGCGCCATGTGTTGATGCAAACAGGGTATTACCCGTAGATTGGCCTAAATTTTTGTCATTATATCATGGAAATATATCATGATAATTTCGAGCAAGTTATGTAATATTTTCAATGGAATTGGCATATAAATTTTACTATTTCGTTACGTCGAAATTTCAGTATGACAAAAAACATTTCAGTCTCTTTAAGTCCGTAATAATGGGAATTCAGCCGCACTGCATGCATACTGATATAGGATGCATTTGCGAACAACATAAATAATTTAAATAATCCGATCGGTCCAGAGACTGATTTAGGACATTGCCGCCCCTACTCCCCTTTAAAATAAACAATTTGATGGCTACAATTTCATGCAATTCATTCGGATCCGATCCAGCAGCAAAACGAAATGGTAGAGGGGAATGTAGCCTATCCAAAGAAAAGCACGCCGCCCCAATGCGCAGTGGTCTTAGCGATGGCCTCTGATCATTCGTCCGAACGGGGCCCGGGTTCGAATCCCGGTGAGGCATGGATGTTGTGTTTGTCTTACGGCACTGGTTCTCTCCCTTCCCTGGAACCAGCGGCCCTGAATTAGGGACGGGCGACTGGTGTGCCCATTGAGTTGCTCATGGTGGTAGTTAAACCTTCAATCAAAAAAAAGTACAAATAAATTAATAACTTAAATGTATTTGAACTAGAAACAAGAATTTTTTTAATAATAATTAATACCACAATTTCGTCTATCGTTGACAAAAGTTGCTTACTTTTGCCTTTCGCCATGAATTCCTAAATTGTTTAAATATTTGTAATTAATCAGTTTCTTCGTAGCAGTCTATTTTTTTCTCATTTTTGTTTCTTTTGTTTTTTAATTGTTAATGTTTTGATGCATAGCAGGGCAATTCATCCCTTCCCTGTTTCCTACCATTGCATTCATTCTTAGGGGAGATGGGATAGTTTTGCGGGAACATCCTGCAAATGTATTCTTTTAAAGCATAAAGCGATCTTCTTTATCTAAGCCTGAAAATTTTATCGGGGTCCAAAGATCAAATTTAACACCTGTAACGTACCAGGAGATGTGACGTACCTGCCAGAAGGACACACACGACATAAAGGCAGATAGGAATCAGAATAAAACGTCCGCGTAGCTCAATTGATAGAGTGACTTATTCCGGAATGAGGGGATCCGGGTTCGAGCCCCGGCGCGGATAAAAATGACGGAGAAATTTACTTCGTTATAATGGCGCCCGAACTATCCGAATGACCCGACCGTTCAAAATCTCGCAATGGTGTGATGTTATTTCCACACCGCGAGATAGGAAAAATAAGAGAATCCCTTCTCCAGCACTTCGAAAAAAAAAAAAAAAAAAAATAAGGGGGAGATGATGTAACGTACCAGGAGATGTGACGTACCTGCCAGAAGGACGCACACGACATAAAGGCAGATAGGAATCAGAATAAAACGTCCGCGTAGCTCAATTGGTAGAGCAACTTATTCCGGAATGAGGGAACCCGGGTTCGAATCCAGGCGCGGATAAAAATGACGGAGAAATTTACTTCGTTATACACCCTACTCGTTCCCTCCACCCCCCGTTTGTATTCAGTTTCAGTCCTTAAGCATAGATAAACATGTGTTTGTCTATGGTTTCTCCAGTCGAAGAGGAACGGGTTTACGGGAATTCTAAGACAAAATCTTGTATACAGCAGTTTTTGGACTAAACACTAGTTTTCAATTTTATTTAATTTTTTTGTTTCATTATTTTTACGGGTTTTAAAAAAATCATTAATTTTTACTACCAGTATTATTTGCCGCTCTAGGCCCGGGCCTAGTCGGCCTATTAAGAAATCTGTCTCTCGATCGGTCATTAAATGGAATACAAGGTTTTATTTACATCTTACACTCTAGCCATATTTTGGGCATCGTTGAAAAATTTATGTCAGTAAACATTTCTTAAGAGCACACACGTGTTCTGATATATACAGAGGGTGAGTCGAAAGGTTTTCAATATTTGGATCACTTTATGTCTTCATAAAGTATTCAAATATTGAAAAACTTTTTTTTCGTACCTTTACGACGAAAGCTGACTAGCATTCAAAGTATAGGCCATCGTATTGCACCGTCGTTAGCCATCTGTCTGCTAGTTCTTCGATTCCGCGGAGGTACCAGTTCTTGTAATTTGAGGCGAAGAACTCCTTCACCCCACCTGCCACCCCCTCGTGGTTGCTGAAGTGCCGCCCGCGAAGAAAGTGGGCCATGGACCAGGACAGGTACTAATCCGACGGGGCAATGTCCAGACGATATTCCGGGCGTGGCATCAGTTCGATGCCTTCAAGTTCCTGGTGTTTTACCCGGGTCGTTCGAGCGATATGAGGCCGAGCGTTGTCCTGATTTTAAGAGAGCGCACTTTCTGTTAAACAGTGCCGGGTACTTCTCCGAAACGGCATACATCCGGTCCATCTGTTCAGAGTAGAGGTTGGCGTTGATGGTTCGACCATCTGGAACAAATTCGTAATGGATTATCCCATCGAAATTCCACCAGACGCAGAGTATCACCCTGTGCTCGAAGTGCGCAAGTTTGGAAACAGGTTCAAAAAGCTGGCTCGGGCTTAACCACTGCCGCTCTGAGTTAGGATTACGGAAATCGGCCCACTTTTCATCGCACATAACAATTCTCTTGATGAAACGCACATCGTGCGGGTTTTCTAGTAGTTTCGTGCACACTTCCACTCGGCTGTTTGCTTCAGCTGGCATCAGTTCGTGAGAGACAATGCTGCTGCTCCTGTAGATCTTGCCGAGGTCCTGAAGGTGACGAACCATGGTGGTCTGTGATATGTCCAGCTCGCCTGATAATCTCCGAGTGTTGGTTGTCAGATTTGCCTCTACGGCCTGGCCTCCGAATCCACAGTTCGTGGCCCACCCTGACCTTGGCGAATCCTCGAGGTTTCTGTCACCTAAGCGAAATTTCTTGAACCATCTAGTTGCAGTGCTGTGGTCCAGGGAACCTTCCCCTTTCGCATGACAAATGTTTCGTGTTGCTTGAGCAGCGTTATGGCCGAGTTCAAACTCGCAAAGCAAAAGTTCCCTAATTAGCCTGCTGTGGCTGTTCATCGTTTAGGAGTCCCAACAACAGACGATTACCACTTTATATCCCTTTCAACTGAGTGCAGTACGCGTCTTGAACTAGCTTAAACACGTGCCATATCCGCCGCAGCACATGCGTTTATACAAATATTCAAATATTGCAAAACTTTCGACTCACCCTCTGTATACATATATGTATACACTGCTGGCCACCCAAAATACAACACCAAGAAGGAAGCATCCGATTGGCCTTAAATTCGCAGCATGCGTCGCTCGCGAGAAGACATGCAAACGATTAGCATTGCAGGGCATATGCAAATCATGTGCGCCCGGCACGCCACCGAGAAGCACTATAAGAAGGGTGCACAGAAGGCGGGGTGTAAGTAGTGGAAGTGTGTTGTGCTACAGGACTTGTGCGTGGGAAGCTTCCTGATGCCTCGTCGCAGAATACGGCAGTCATTCCAGCACGTTTCGGAGTTCGACAGAGGACAAATAGTGGCTTATCGCGATAGCGGTATATCGTACCGAGACATCGGTGCCCGTGTGGGACGACATCCAGCCACAGTGAGGCGAGTATGGATTCGGTGGGTGCAGGTGGGACGGACGGACCGACGTGAGCGATTGCCGCAGGCGCGGCACACTACCGAACGAGAGTCCCGGCATGTTGTGCGGTGGGAATTGACTGCTCGCACCGCCACATCACGAACGTCAGCGCAGGAGTTAGGGTGTGTTGCGCAACAACCTGTGTCAGCACGTACCGTTCGACGTCATCTGCAGGAGTGGGGACTTGTCGCACGGCGCCCATTGCTGCGATTACCCTTGACGTTACACCATGGGCGAGTGCGGCGGCAGTGGACCGTTGAACGCCGCACCTGAACTACGGAATGGCACGACATTGTCTTCTCGGACGAATCTCGCTTCTGCCTGCAACACCACGATGGTCGGATCCGTGTGTGGCGGCACCGCGGCGAGAGCCTGTATGACGCCTGCATTATGCATCACCATACCGGTCCGTCGCCTGGCGTTATGGTTTGGGTCGCAATTGGATATGACACCTGCACCCCTCTGGTACGCATCGCCGGTACAATCAACAGCCACGGCTACATCTCCGACGTTTTGGAGCTTGTAGTCCTCCCTTACCTGCAGGACCTGCCACTGGCCACGTTTCAACAGGACAATGCGCGCCCGCATTAGCACGCGTCGTGCAACAATTCTTCACGGCCGACCAGGTGTCACTGCTGCCGTGGCCCGCCTGTTTTCCCGATATGTCGCCCATCGAACACGTCTGGTCGCTGATCGGCAACCGAGTGGCCCGGAAAGCACTACCCGCGGCTATGCCTGGTGATCTGTGGCAACGTGTGGAAGCAGCATGGACCGACATACCCAAGCCCACATCCAAAGCCTCTTTCTTTCGATGCCGTGGCGTGTAGCGGCCGTTATTGGCAGCCATGAAGGCCACACGAGCTATTGATGTCTGCGTGTTCCGCAAGTCGCGCGGGCCTGTAAGATCAATCGTTTCATCTTTGTATCTGTTGTTATGTGTCCAGTAAATCTGTCATTGCTATCTCGTGTCCTTCTTGGTGTTGCATTTTGGGTGGCCAGCAGTGTATATAACTTTGACCACTGCACATACAACATTTATAACTAAATACATACATAGTACTTATTACGAGAATGCATATGACATCCCAGTAAAATTAAAAAGAGAGGGGAAACCAAGAAACGATGAACATTTGGATAAAAAAATATGCGTAAATGTGTTCCACATGAAATCTACCAAAAAATGGAAAACCTTTCGCTCTCTATCTTGGATTTTATAAAAATTAGGAAATTAATAGACCAGCATGATAAATGAAACTACCAAATTTGAGCTTATTGCACTTCACCGTTCAAAAGCGTAGTGTTTTTAAAAAAAGCGCACAATTTGGTATCACAATTAAGGCTATTTAAACTCGTATTTGATACGTAACACAGAAGCAATTATACGTAAAAATGGCTGTGATTAAGTGCAAAGCTGTATTGTCCAGCAGATCTAATAGACTAATATCTTTTTACAGGTAATTTAAATTGTTTCGCTCACTGTTGTTTTTATTCCTTTTAGATAAGTGTTCAGGCTTTTTACTAAATATTTTCCAACACTTGAATGTGAAAAATCAGTCACAATTCAATTATTTTTATGAGAACATCGCAGAAGTGTTGTTAAAGTTTAAATTAAAACAAAAGAAGGTGTTCATCATAATTATTTCTTGTCTCAGGAATAGTGAGCACGTCTACATTATAAAATGCAGGATGTGTGATACAAAATTAATAAGACAATTATTTACCACTCATATTCATGTGAAACTTTCATTTAATTGATCTTTTTTCGTGAAGATATGACTTGTGGACTTCAGCAGACGTGGAATAAGAACTGTAAAAATATATTTTTCCCCGAGCAAGTAGCAATAGCAGGAGATTGCTACAGTGGTAATTGCACATTAATAATTTATTAGAGTCTACTTAAAAGGAGGTACAGATATGGTTCTTAATTCAGGAAAATTTTATTGACTTTCCAAAGAGCTATTTACGTTTCCCCCAAATAAGAATGTTTTGAATAGAGGCCTCTATCTTCCCAATGAATTTCTACACATAATTGTTTATCATACTTCATGTGAATATTATTCCGATGTTTTAAAGGAAGTAAAATTTGTGCAAATAAGTAAAATTTGAAGACCGGGAAATAATACATTTTAAAACTTTGTTCACATGTAAAGAAAACAGCAGAAATTGCGAAGTCAGGAATGTGGGTTTTCAATTCAGATTGCTTGTGATTCCATGTAATAAACGGTGTTTCACAGAACCTGATTTTTCAGAGCCATAAATATTTTCGGTAAAAGGAAAAACATTTATGCTATGCTAAGTAAACTCTGCTATGCCGTCGTGGTGGCCAAAGGTATAACGCTTGGCCTCTGACTACACATTTAAGTCCCGTAATGAGGTGGGACGTCGCTAGACTTCGAAATCAGGTTGGGCGAAGGGTGGGCGAGGATTTTTATTTATTTATTTATTTATTTATTTTTTTTTTTTTTTTTGGTGGAGCTGGGGCAACCCTAACTGCACCTTTTTTTTACGAAATTCTGAAAGAACTAATTTTTAATGCTTTTCAGCACCGGCTTCAAAGGAATTCGCGCAATCTTCCGCCCCCTCCACCTGGACACACACATACATGCACGAGTGTGACTAGTTACGCCACTGGTGTAAGATACAAGTGTTGGTAGAATGTCGTCTTCAAGTTTTTGCTTGCTCTGAATGCATTGTCTTAAATTGCTTTTCAAGATTTTGCATTTTTGCTTACGAAAATACAAGTACATAGTACTATACTAGAACAATTTAAAGGAAAACGTTGTTTTCGTTTATCTAAATCAAATTTTAAGAGACTTTGACTTGCACCCCTCTCTTACAAAGCAGTCGTTCAGCTACCCCCTGCACTTTCACTGTTCCGGGGCTGTCTTAAGAACGCTGTTGTATCTTTAGACTCCAGTTTCCGTGTTGAAATCCCCTATTTTGTAAAGAAAAGAAACAGCAGAGCAATTAGTAGAGACCCCATCATTTAATTCCTATCCATCCTCCTCATTCGCTCCCTGCCCATACAAACACGAAAATGAGACTTGAGAAATTAAGGACTTTGAGGAGTGGAGGACAACTGAATTTTCATGGCCCTACGGACGCTATTTTGATAACCTTTCTATGGAGAAGGAAACAACGCACTTCCAAGTGGAAAATACGTAAGGCTACATGGTATAAAACACAAGTCCAGATTATATTTTAAAGTTAAATACCAGGGGTGTACCGAAAGCAATAAAAAAGTGGGCATAACTTTTTTATTAACTGACAGAGTTCGTTCAAATTCCAAATGTTGGTACAGTACCTCTTCTTCTATAGCAACCCTTCTTCATTGCCGGTAAATAATAGATTCCAAGCAGAAGCAACGTGCCGTCATTGAGTTCTGGACGAAGGAAGGGTGCAGGCTCTCTGACATCCACAGAAAGCTACAGAATCTTTACGGAGATGACACCATTGACAAGAACAATGTGCACAGATGGATGGAGGAGTTTAAAGAAGGGGGAAACCAGCATTGAAGAAAAACCATGCAGTGAGAGACCATCATCTGCGACCACTGACACGTATCATCAGCGAGTGGATGAATTGATTAGCGGAGAGAGACGAGTCACAATCCGTGAGCTTGTTGCACAACTAGACTTTGGTCACAATGCCATACAGAGGATGGTGGAAGACTTAGGGATACCGGAAAGTGTGTAAAAAGTTGTCACCTCGGCAGTTGACACCCGATTTGAAGAAGAGAAGGGTGGAAGTCTGCTCTGATCTGCTGGAAGCGTTTGAAGCCAAGGAAAACACGTTTCTTTTCGATCTGGTGACAGGGAATGAAACGTGGGCGTATCTTTACGATATGTGAAGGAAGAACCAATCCATGGAATGACGTCAGACCTCTTCACCAAGGCCTAAGAAGTTCAAGAGCCAGCGATCAGCACAGAAAGTCAGGTTGACTGTTTTTTGGGAAGACAAGGTGTCATTCTCTTTGATTTTCTGGAACGTGGCAGTACCGTGACCAGCGAACGGTACATTTTTTTGTTTGGAGGTTTAACGACCACCGTGAGCAACTCAATGGGCTATAAGCAGTCGCCCGTCCCTAATTTAGGGTCACTGGTTCCAGGGAAGGGAGAGAGCCAGTGCCGTAAGACAAACACAACATCCATGCCTGACCGGGATTCGAACCCGGACCCCTTACGGACGAATGATCAGAGGTCAGCGCCTTAGACCACTGAGCCACCGGGGCGGCGAACGGTACATTGAGACACTCAAGAAGCTTAGAGGAGCCATAAGAAGGAAGAGACCGAACAAGAACCTGAAAAGGATCCACAATCGCCATGACAATGTGAAACCACGCACATCTTTGGCAACAAATCAGGTGATCCGCAAATTAGGGTGGTCGGTGGTCCCCCATCCACCGTACATTCCAGATATGGCTTCCTCCGACTTCCACCTGTTCGTTCCAATGAAGGACAGTCTCCGGAGACATCGATTTGATGACACAGACAAGGTAAAAGTGACCGTGAAGAAATGGGTACAACAGTCCATACCTGAATTTTTTCAAAGAGAATTCGAGAGTTGTGTTCAACGATGACGCCAATGAATCGCTTGTGTTGGAGACTATGTTGAGTAGTACCTTTGAATAGAGAAAGAGTTACTCTACCGACATGGGGGCGTAGATGTACATCTTATTTTTGTCAATACTTCTACTTCTAGGAGTCCGATTTGAAAAATTCCTTCTTTGTTGGATAGTCAGTGTGACATGTTTTTCATATAATTTCAAAATTTTCAAGTAATTCATAGACTTTCCGCTAGGGGTGTAGAGATGAATTGCGTTTCTCCCTATATCTCTGCTTCTAAATCTCCGATTTGAAAAATTCTTTCTGCACAGGATACAGCTCCTGATGGGAAATCCTTTGCACATAATTTCTAATTTCTGTAAAAAAATGATTTGGCCACCAGGGGGCGTAAATCTTAATTTCCGCTTCTGATGTATTTGCAGCAAAATATGAGCTTCTAAATTCTCGATTGAAAAAAACGTCGTTTGTTGACCAATACTACTCACGTCGACAAACCTTTTAGGAACATTTTCTTCTTCTAATAATGCATGGTTTTTACGCCAGGGAGCGTAGATGTATATTTTATTTTTGTTAATATCTCTACTTCTAAGAGTCCGATTTGAAAAATTCCTTCTTTGTTGGATAGTGTTTCCGATGCGAAATGTTTTCCCTATAAATTCAAAATTTTCAAATAAATAATAGACTTTCTGCTAGGGGCACAAAGGTAAATTGTGTTTTCTGCATTATTTGTGCTCTTAAAACTCCGCTTTGAAAAATTCTTCCTGTATCGCATACAATACCTGATGGAAAATATTTTTCACACAATTTCTAATGTTTGGTAAAGAATGGTTTGGCCACCAGGGGGCATAAACTTTAATATCTGCTTTTGATGTATTTGTAGCAAAATGTGGGATCCTGAAAACTCGACTAATTTTTTTTTCTTGGACCGATACGGCTCATATGGATAAACCTTTTGAGAATACTTTCTTCCTAAAAGAATGCGTGGGCTTTTCTACCAGGGGACGTAAAGTAAAATCTTATTTTTGTAGATATCTCTGTTTCTAAGAGTCCGATTTGAAAAATTATTTCTGTGTTGGAGAGCTTTTCCGGTGCGAAATGTTTCTGGAATAAATTTATGTTTTTCTTAACTCACAAGTCTGCAACGAGATGGCGTAAGCTCACGATTCCGTTTACAGCAATATCTGAGAGATTAAAACCCCGATTGAAAAACTTCTTTCTTCCGTCAGTTATTATTATTTTCCATACCGGTTCCACTGACTTTGAATAGCTTTGATAAATTTAATTTGCGTCAGAACGGATTCAAAAGCCGTGCTTATTACAACCGAAAATTCGGTGTCATATTTCTTGTTCCACTTGTTTGGAATTTCAATTTTGAGTGACTTCCCATGAAGGATGTTTCAGCAGTGATTCCATGATAACGTACAGTTTTTCATTTATTCAGAAGATTGCCATTCTAAAAATTTCCCTCACTTCCTTTACATCACTCTTACTAGGAAGAAACATGAAGCTTCTTGGAACATAAAAAACATTTTTAGCCTGGTCTACAAACATTTCTTGAAAAGTAGGTTATTTCATTTCCGAAAGATTTGTGTTGCAATAACAATTATAATATTGCTAAGTATTCATTGTATCAAGAAAACTGTTCAGTTCATATTCTAGATTATGTCGCATTCAAAATCCAAAATATTATACATAGCTTGCAGTGATTGTAGATGCGGTCTGTTTTAAACTAATTTTACAGAAAGACTACAACACGTTCCTTAATAACAGTAAGATATTTTTAACTATCTCATCAGGTGGTGTCTACTTAATATACAAGACAGTGGATTTTTAATAAATATCATAGGCACGGGACACCATAAGGGCAGATTATGGAAACAAAATTCCTTCAAGCAGTAGACAGGGTGTATAGGAAAGTCCTTAAACAGGGAAATAACTTTTGAACGCAAAATGCTAGAGTTGTGGAAGTAGAGTGTACATATACAGTAGTAAAGTGACTATGCATTATCAGATGAGACCGATTGCAGCACCCCTGGCGGCAAATTTTGGAAGTTAGTAATCCTATCGCTGGAACCAAGGGAGATAGCGAAATAAAGTAAAAAGCAAACGTGTAGAGCGTCACCGATTTAGTATGAAATGACGCCCTACATTCACCAAAAATTCCAATAGAAGTCCAAAAATGCAGATCTCTCGATATCCGATCACCGGTATAAATACGTCACCCATCGCATGCAGAAGTGTGACATTAAAAGGTGATGCAAATTTACTAATAAAATTAATGCATGTACGTGTCAGCAAGGTACAATTTATTATGTACTGTACAGTAAAGTAGTAGGAAATTCATACAGCAGTAGGACATTATGAAGAAGAAAAACACAAAATAATATTCTAGAAATACAAAATGTCAGTACTAAGCATTCGCGGTTTGTCCACCATCGGCCGCAATACACATCTGTATTCGAGCTAAAACTTTTTGTTGGACGTTCTGCAGCATTTCAGGTGTTATGTTACTGCATGCTTGGATAATACGGGATTGTAGAAATTTGCCATACACGACCAAATGTAAGGCCACACGTCGCACTGATGTCTCTCGTACTGCAGTGTGGGTGGGCTAGCTCATAGGCCAGGACGTCCACTGGCTGCACGTGCACACCTGCAAGTGTCGACCTACCTGAACGGGAACGACTTGTAAATGCTCCCGGTTTCTCTCAGCCGGCGAACGACATTGATGATAGTAGCCACAGTAGGATGAGAACGATTAAGGAAACGTAATGCATATTGGCGTGCTGCCTCTCTTGCCCGACGATCGCACTTCCCGTACAACATGACCATCTCGCAGTACTCCTCGTTGGGATAACTAGCTATGTGTAGACTCGAAGGTCCAGTCCACGCACTGTCTGAACCTTCCCTCACCGCCAATTTATGCTTCCCGATGAGGAATGACGTAGCGTTTCCATTTGCTTACTTTCATCCATCCTTCGCTGTTTTGCAGGCAAAATTCGTTTACAGATTTTACGCTTTGCGATGTCATTCGTGACGTATTTATGCCGGTGATCGGATACCGAGAGATCTGCATTTCCGGACTTCTATTGGAGTTTTTGGTGAATGTAGGGCTCATTTCATACTAAATCGGTGATGCTCTACATGCTTGCTATTGACCTTTTTTCGCTATCTCTCTTGGTTCTCGCGATAGGATCGCTAACTTCCATACTTCACCGCTAAGGGTGCTGCAATCGGTCTCATCTGATAGGACATAGTCGCTTTACTATTATATGTGCACACTACTTCCACAACTCTAGCATTTTGTGTTCAAAAGTTATTTCCCTGTTGAAGGACTTTCCTATACGCTCTGTATGAAGAATGTCCACACACACACACACACAAAAATGTTTCTAAATTTTAAACAACACTATGATGAGTCTCTCGAGTAAAAGCCGCCTTTGTGCGTATAATTGAAAATAAAAATAAAAAATCGGCTTAGCTTAAATCAAATTAACTCATATTATGAAAAATCAATTTAGTAAAACCTTATGATATAAAAAAAAACAGATTTAAAAAAAAATATATATTTAAAAAAATTGTATAATTAAAAAAAAACAATATAATTTTAAAACAATTTCAAGATAAAATTTATCGCCAAACCGATGGCGCGGCCATGGGATCACCGCTTTTGGGCGTTTTAGCCGACATTTTAATGCAGTACCTTGAAAATATATTTTTGTCTTCTTAACCACACCAACCTCTCTTATTTCTCAGGTATGTAGAAGATATCTTATTACTCTGGCCCTACTCCTTACCTGAATTACAAGCATTCACGAGTTCTTTCCTTTCACAATTTCCGTCAATACAATTTACCATAGAAATCGAACAAGACCTAAAACTCCCGTTTCTTGATATTATGATTACCCGTTATCCAAACCAGGTTTTACCATTGCACTTTGCTGTTTATATAAAACCGTCTTGTACTCCAACTATAATTCCGTACTCCTCTAATCATCCGCAATACCAAAAGTTAACGTCTCTTCACTTTTTCATTCGTAGAGCCTACACCCATTTCTCAACCCGCACTGCACGCGTTGCAGAACTACAATGGGTCTCGTCGTTTCCCCCTGAATTTGGATATCCTGATTACGCTTTTAACCGGATCCATTCCAGAGTTAAAAGTAAACTTGCTACTACATTACAACCGTTTTTGCACACACCATTACGTTTCATTACTTCCATCGATTACATCATTTCAATTACTCAACCTCTTCGTAACATTTGCCTGAAATTTGGATTGGATTTCGGCACTCGCTCCCTTAATATCCTGCCACTTGTTAGAAAGGACAGGTCCCCGACGGATATTTCACAAAGATGGGGTGTTTATTGTGTTCCATTAAAAGACGTTTTCCGAACTACTCAATCTGTCTATGTAAGATCGACCGGACAGAATTTGTCTTGCAGGGTAAAAGAACATAAATGTAATATCCAGACAGGAGGCACCAACACAGCACTTGCTAAAAAGTAACAGAAGGGATTTTATATCCGGACTGAAAAAATTTGAAAATTCTGGTTACCCCTAAAAATCGTAGTACACTGCTTCTTACCGAGAGCATGTTCATATTTCACTCACAAAGTGTTTGTTGTAATGACTATATGCCTTTTGAGCTCCCCAATGCCTACAAGGTATTAATTAACTCTACTCCTAGGGGCTTTAAAATACCCGTAACCGTGGGATAATGTGCCGGGAAGGAATATCTCCCTTCTTTGCATATACACTGGCGTGCAAAAATTAAGGAAGAGGCGGTTTTTCGAATGTAACGTCGTGCAGAAGTGCTCCACATCGACTCAAATCATACCATAAGATCCCCAAGATGTAAGAATATGGGACAAGTGAGCAAAACCGTCCAAACAAGGAATCCAAAGGATACAAAGGCACTTTATTGGAAAGGTAGCTTCGAGCACAACTGGGCAGAAGACAGAAACGTCCATGTGACAGGCTGCTGCCAAGAAAAATCCAGTCTTTAGTAGGGGATATGATCACCCCTGACTGCGTTGCAGGATTTACAACGTCTGTCCATGCTGAGGACGAGGTTGGCAAGGAGCTGTTGAGGCATCGCGGCCCATTCCTCTTTTAGCACCAATCGCAGCTGAGGAATCGTTGCTTGCAGCTGGTGACGTGCTGTCAAGCGTCTCCCGAGAAGGTCTCACACGTGTTCGATTGGATTTAGGTCCAGGGACCTTGCGGGCCAATCCATGCGTTGAATGTATTCACTCTCCAACAGCTCTGCGAAAGCCACTGTACGATGAGGTGTAGCGTTGTCGTCCATGAAGAGGAACTCAGGACCCACAGCACCTTTAAACAGACGCACGTGAGGCAGGAGAACCTCGGTACAATAGCGGACACCAGTGACTGAACCTCCTTGAAAGATGTGGAGGTCAGTACGGCTACCAAGCATGATACCTCCCCAAACAAGAACTCCGCCACCTCCAAACCGGTCCCTTTCGTTGGAGGTGTGATGGCGTTTTCCCTGCTCTCTCCAGATGTGTATACGTCCTGAATTCCTCATCAGACTAAATCGGCTCTCATCCGTAAAGAGAACTCGACCCCATTGCTGATGTGTCCAGTTCTTGTGTCCCTGGCACCACAGAAACCGCCGGCTCCGATGAGCAGGCGTTAATGGAACACACCGTGCTGGTCGTAGTGCAAATAGACCACCTTTGTGCAGGCTCCTGTCCATGGTAAAACGCGATAACGGACGTCCAGTTGTCTGTTGCATGTGCCTTGGGATTTCTCCCGCTGTCTGCCGTCTGTCTCTTCTCGCCTGTAGGACAATATATCGGTCGTCCGCTGCCGTGGTTGCTCGTGGACGACCACTGCTAAACTCTGGGACAGCTGTTCCTGTCGTTTGAAATGCTCTCCAAGCTCGTGAAATGATGCTGTGAACGATCCCGAATTCCCAGGCCACACTAGTCACACTATGACCTTCTTTCAACTTCCTAATGACGCGACCTCGGGTAAAGTCATCCAGATGTCGTCTACTGGATTGCCAGTTTGCCATATCACACGGTGACAGCAACTTGATGTCTTTCAAACTGATGCACACCGTGCAATAGCGTTCACCGAATTGCTGAGCGTACACTGCCCGTGTGCTTTATATCCTTCCGACCTCCCCCCCCGTACGTCATGCTGCATATATACGCATGCCCTACCGAACCGAACCCTAGTCTATCTTCCGAGTGGTCTTTCGGTCTGTTCTACCTGTTCGTTCCGCTGTTATGCTAATTTTTCCTCTTCGTCCTTAATTTTTGCACACCAGTGTATTACGTGGGTCTCGCCCTGCATATCGTTCCTTTTGAAGGCAAGTGTACCAGCTCAGATACTTGTGCATACAGATTTTCATAGGCTCATAAGATTCTATAAGTTCTGGCTTCAGGGAATTCATGGTGAATCTATCACCAATCTCGGAAAGAATGACACAAGGAATAGGAGGAGTGTAGAAGTCTTTTGGATATCTGAGGGTTACAGCGGCGTCAGTTTTGATTGTGTTAGTTTTACATTCTCTTTGAAAGACCAGCGTAACCCCAGCAAAATGTTGATAATAACTGAATATCGCTCTTTTGGACCTTGTTTTTGTAGCAGACCTAAGGTGTTCATGCTTGAGAACGACGACGCAGATAGTCGAAGAACTGAGTGCTGCGTTTTGAGTCTTCGTAACACCTAACATATGAAATGGGAATCAGAGCAAGCATGAATCCAATTGTTGCCCTTGGTCAGTTATGATTTGTGATGACGCATCAAAGGTGGTGATCCAGAAGGAGTATAATGCTGTTCTACAGTGTCAGTAATAAAGCAGTCAGTAGTTAGGCTCCTGGCCATTGTCTGAAACGATCGATCACTGCGGGGAATGAAATGAACGTGTCTGAAACGAACAATCAAATCGGGGAATGAAAGGAGCATGACTGAAAGGATCAACTATAGTGGGGAATGAAATCAACATGCTTGAAATGATCAATCACAGCGCGGGATGAAATGGACAAAACTCTCGTACGGTAGCAAATATGTGCCGTTTGATTTTCGATTTTACCTGCAGTTTTCATTCTCTCTCAACAGACGGCCATACGTGATGTTGAAAAAATGCATCTGTTTTTGCCTTGATATTTAGATACGAAAACTTACATTGAATGTTAAAGAATATATGTTTCGTAGATCTGGATTGCATATACAAGCCGAGCAACTTACAATGTTCCGGAAAATTTCGCTTAATAAATTGGGATTTAAGTTTTAACGAAACTCAAGAAATGAAATAGGCCGCCCCGGTGGCGCAGTGGTCTAAGGCGTTGGCCTCTGATCATTCGTCCGAAAGGGGTCCGGGTTCGAATCCCGGTCAGGCATGGATGTTGTGTTTGTCTTACGACACTGGCTCTCTCCCTTCCCTGGAACCAGTGACCCTAAATTAGGGACGGGCGACTGCTTATAGCCCATTGAGTTGCTCACAGTGGTCGTTAAACCTCCAATCAAAAAAAAAAAAAACAACAAAAAAAATGAAATAGATTCTTTTCAATGTAGTTGAAGCTTAGAATCCTGGGAAAGGTATGCTGGTTTCTCGTAGTTCTGGATACGACTAAGTGAAAAGGTTTCGGCAAAACTGGAGAGGAAATCGGCTGGGATATTTTCTGCTCCTGTGTTATTCCTAAACTAAGGTATAGGGTTGTCACTAAAACTGATATGAATGATCACTAACCTTTTTTTATTGAAAGCGAATTTATGAGCTTCTGATTGCCGTAGAGGATAAAATGGCTACCTGCGATAATAGCGCGAAAAAATATCTAATTGCAGAATATTAGGCCAGGGATTTTATGTTGTAAGCCAAATATTATTTCTGTGTTGGAGTCAGCATGTGAAATCTGAAAGCCAGGGATTAAAACCTTGCATTGTGACAATACACACTATCTACCAACAAGTAATTGGACACCCCTGCAATCGACGATATCTGCGGTCCTGATACACGTCACGGCCGCCGCCGTTAAATATCGTGCGGGAAACAACAACGCAACCAGTCGCATGCAAGATGCCACGCAGTTCGGAACTCTCTGATTTCGAGAAAGGTGTATCACAGAAATGGCCGATCCATACGTGACATATCCAGCGAGTTAAAGTACCCAAAATTGATAGTGGCCTTCGTTATTGGCAAGTGGAAGATGAGAGGTGACTGTCGGAATGTGCCCCGACCCGGCATACCCACAAAACTGGGAGTTAGAGACCGACGGGTGCTGGCCAGAGAAATTCGGAAGAACCGCACCCAAATCGATGGGCCACATCCGCGAGGAGTTTCAACAGGCATCCGAGAGCGTTCTTTCGAAGAATACCATCCGTAACATCTGCTCGGTTATCATGGACGTGCTGCCGCCCGCAAGCCTTTAATCACCAAGTCCAATAGCGCTGCTCGGCTAACGTGGTGCAAAGAACGTCGACAGTGGACCATTGAACGGTGAAAACAGGTTCTCTGGAGCGACAAATCAAGGTTCACCGTCTACCGTTTAGATGACAGGGTCTAGATTTGGCGTCTGCCTGGAGAACGCCTCCTGCCGGAATGTAATATGCCAAGTGTGAAGTTCGGCGGCGGTGGAATCATGCTATGGGGGTGTTTCTCCTGGTATGGCACGGGGCCCTTAATCGCAATTCCTGGTAGACTAAACGCCGAGATCTACTGCACCATTTTTGATGACCATGCGCTTCCTACGTTGTGGCAGTTTTACGGGGTGGACCCATGTTACTTTCAGGATGACAATTCCACCTGTCATGTTGCGAGGTCCACCATGGCTTGGTATGGTGACAATGGGGTTAATGGAATGGACTGGCCTGCGCAGAGCCCGGACCCTAACCCTATCGAGCAACTCTGGGATGAGTAGGAGCGTTGACTTAAGGGGTGCCCCCACCGTCCGAAATCGGTGAAGGAACTGACCTGTCTTCTCCAAGCCGAGTGGAAGAAAATACCGCTAGCCGTCGTACAACGCCTGGTTGAGAGTATGCCCCGGAGGGTCGCAGCTGTAATGGCCGCTCGTGGAGGCTCCACTAACTATTGAAGGTGAATAAACTTCGTTTTCCTTTGCTATCACAGGTGTCCAATTACTTGTTGGTAGATAGTGTATAATGCACTTACGAATGGAAGATCCCACGCATTTGTCAGTAGTGAAACATTAGGCGATGGTGTTTTTCGGAATGAAACCTGTGATATAAATTTAGAAATCCCTGAAGTAGGTGGAAACGATTCAGTGTTTTTGACCTTTAGCTTCAGATTTTTCAACAAGGGGTTTCGTGCCATTTTAAGATATCAAATGTTTAAAGATGTGCATGTCTGAAATTCCAGAGACACGTTTAGAGAAGTCGACGACCAATACCTGAGTAACTCTTCCGGCACTTATCGGGAATGTTCCATGCGTTGGCATTTTACTTCAGAGAAAAGCGGCAAAAAGTCCACCTTAATATGTGAAGAAAAATTCAACCTTTTGGAGTAAGACGCCTTAGAATATCAAATCTGCATTATACAGTCGAAATTTAAAACCGGAAATCAAAAAGGTCGGAAGGAAGTTTAAATTGCTGTTTTCCGAATATTAGCTGAGTTAACTGGGTTCCGAAGGAATGTTTTACCCATGTGGACTTTCTGAAAAAGTTTTCCATTAGAGACTGTAGAAGAAGACATAAATATGAAGAATTAGGTACTTAACTCTTAAGGCAATTCTGCAGAAAGCCGCGGGATGATTGCCAAAGGGGCGATCTTCTATTATGTTTTCTTAGATACAGTGAAGTTTCCGAAAAAGTTGCTTCTGCACAGCCTGTTAGTGCCTCCTTTGACAAGCATGTATTGAAATTCTTGTTCTTTGCTTGTTTCGTGCCATGAGAGGTTATAGAGTGGCAATTATGAAATTTAATAAGAAAGAAAAAATAAAACATCAAAAATCAATACAGAATGCGCCCTTTCAAATCCATTGTCAGGTCAGCTGACGATAATTAGACTCCTGAACATCCGGTCCTGTGCTCCATCATCAAAATTCCAAATATCGAAACACATGAATGTCGATGTTCGAAGAGACAAAAACACTGCGGTTAAAAAAAGTGCTCGTAAATTGGGTAATTGGAAATGGATTCATATTCAAACAAATTTGGAACGATTGTTGCAGACGGCAGGTGCTCAGACGCGGCTCACTACGTACGGCACACAGACAATGCACAAGACACATGACGAAATCTCCTTCACAAATGCTTAAGGCTTGATGATGTATTGGTACTTGCTAAATGGCTTTGGGTACCGACTGCCCGATCGATTTACACAACACATTGTGATGATCCAATTTTGATCAAAAGATTGAACGTTAGAATTGAAGCACTGACACACAGGTTGCTCAGCAGGACATTCCTCGAAGGACCTTTAGGATGCTCAATACGTATATTCGAGATACCTTTAGATGTCTTATGTATCCACGGAAAGAGAAAGCTTCGCCTCTGTCAAGTCCCGAAAACTTGGTCACTAGCAAGAACTGGAATGCAAGAAGAATATAACAAAAAACAACAACAACAACAAAAAAAAAAAAAAGGATCCGTATGTATTCCATGTCTGGGGGAAGAAATCCAAACTGGTATATGTGAACAGAAAAAAATGTCAAATATTAGGTGGAACTCAGGATGCGATCCTCGCAATTGTAAATTACAGTTGTCATTCATCCCAGAAGACGAACGCTAAACATGCAGGTAGTTGATGAGGAGTGTAAATCACAGTGGGAGGAAGCATGATATATGAATGTGTTGTTAGCTAAGACGCATAGTGTTACACATAAGCCATTCCTCAGGGAAATTCGGATCTTGTGATGTTGAAAATCAACAGTGAAGAGCGTTGTACTCATGCACACCTGGAATGCACAAGGGTTGAGGAAATCACCGATAAAAGTAGTTAGACACAGTTGACACCGACAGCCGTAGAAGTACAGCACAATTCCTATACGAGAGGTCAAATGCTACTTCGATATCAAAGAAAACGATCACCAGGTGCTCTCATATTGTTTTTGTTGTTTGTTGTTTCAGATGTTTTTTTATGGGGGTTCAACGACCACAGTGAGCAATTCAATGGGCTATAAGCAGTCGCCCGTCCCTAATGTAGGGTTACTGGTTTCAAGAAAGGGAAATAGCCAGTGCCGTAACACAAGCACAACATCCATCATGCCTCACTGGGTTCCAACCTGGACTTCTTTTTTTTTTTTTTTTTAAATTGGAGGTTTAACGACCACCGTGAGCAACTCAATGGGCTATAAGCAGTCGCCCGTCCCTAATTTAGGGCCACTGGTTCCAGGGAAGGGAGAGAGCCAGTGCCGTAAGACAAACACAACATCCATGCCTGACCGGGATTCGAACCCGGACCCCTTACGGACGAATGATCAGAGGCAAACGCCTTAGACCACTGCGCCACCGGGGCGGCAACCTGGACTTCATGCCGGACGAAGGGTCATAAGATAGAGCTTAGACCACTGCGCCTTGGGGGCGGCTTTCAGAAGTTTCATGACCACCAAAGGCAACCCAAAATTTGGAACAGGCAGTCGCTTGTCCCAAATTTACGGTCACTAGTTCTAGGGAAGGGACAGAGGCTGAGTCATCAGACGAAAACACCACCCGTGACTCATCCGGGACTACAACAAGGACCCACTTCGGCCGAATAATCAGAAGCCAGCGCCTAAGACCACTTGGCCGCCGGTTACTGTCATGCCGGAGCTCTTTTCGTACCAATTCCTATCGGAAGAAAAGTAACTTGAGTCAGATGATAGAGACAAAATATAGGTTCTGAAAAGGAAAGGGCAAAGATGAGAAGTTGTGCTTTTCCAAGTAATTAATATATAAGTCGGTTCGTTTACCATACATTTCACTACCTTGCAAAGTGCAGTTATTCCTGTAGTTATAGTGAATCCTTGGATTGTTGCCGACCTTTGTAAAAGGAGGAAGAAATGCCTTACGCAAAAGAATCATTAAAGTCACGCCCTAACTTGATCATGTTGAACAGAAAAAGCAAGTGTTCCGAAAGACGTGGATTAGAAATACCAAACTAATAGTGAATGTGATATATCGTACGCCCTGCAGACGAGGTGTCAGAAAGCCAAGGATTGTTATATTTATTCTGGGTAAAAGATCCCAAAAACAACTTTTGACCTTGTACTGCTCCTTTGCTGGCTAGAACGAGGCACGATATGCAGCATAGCTGGAAAAAAGCAAACATTTCTTTCAGATAGTACAGTCTGCAATATCCGAGATATCAGCAAATAGTTCGTCCTCAACTTCTGAAGGTGGAGAATTTACGGTAGTCAAAATTTTCCAGAATCGTGTACATGTTATTGCAAATGAATCCTAAACGGATTTTCATGTTTATCTTCAACACATACTTAATGCAAGATTATCTCTTATTATGACAACAGAGAGGCACGCATAAAACTTTACCCGCTTAAAAGCTAAAAGCTTCTTATCCATCTAGCAAAGCCTGAACTTACCTGACGTCCTGAAGAGATGAATTCCGGATTCCTCGGCGTTTTCGGAACAATAGGGAGCTTTTCCGAATCTATAGGAAAGCGAGACCAACTATCTAATTAATGCAGCGTACAACTGCAGCTAGAGATGACTCCTGCTTTATCATATCTGCCGACAAAGTCACAGACAACGTGAAAACATCCTACCTAGCGCAATTTCTTTTTTTAATTTCGGGGTTGAGGACCCCCATGAGCAACTACAAAGGCTACAAAGTGATCGCCCGTTCCTAATTTAGAGACATTGGTTCCAGGGAAGGGAAAGAGCCAGCGTCTTAAGACCAACACAGTCCTATGTCTCATCCGTGACTTGAACTCGGGACCACCTCGTACGACTGGCCGGAAGCCTAAGTTTCTAGACCCTCAGCCACCAGGACGACCTTGGCGCGATGTAACTCACCTCTCATGTGTCGGTAAGGACAGCAATACCCACTCCGCGCATATTATAGAAGGACAGAAATATGTCCACTTTCATGTACATCTTTCACTCTGCTCAAGACGAGTTGGTTCGTATTTCTCCTTGGACACACGATCAGTGAACCAGGGACAAATTAATTGTGGGAGACATACCGGTAGATCTGTGGAAGCAGGTGTTGTCTTCGATTTCAAGAAAATACAAGGAAGAGATGGATGGCAAGTATTCTACCTTGAAATCCCGTGAGTTATGGTGAAGGAGAATAAGTGAAGGCAGATGCTCTGCTGAGCGCTCCAGGTAACCAAGGCTTGCGAATGTAGCAGATAGAACCATCAGATAGCAAAAAATACAGGCTCGGGAAGACGAACAGCTAGTAACGTTGTGCAGAAGGGGATTTGCGTGACGGGTACATGGTGAAGAACGAAACTTACGACATATTAGCACGCAATACACCGTTCACGTTGCCAACCAGAAAGGTACCGCAGCTTCTCACGAAAAGCGTGCCATTTGATGAAGTTTTGTCTCCTGGAGACATAAGCGCACCTCTGAATAACACGAAAGAAACTATTTCACCTTGTCGAACCGAGGACAGAAACCACGACAATTTCACTGAATAATAAAAGTTCTCATGCAGTCAAAAGGTTCACTTAGAAGTTATATTTAAAAGGGACATTATCGATTCGTTAGTGTAATCGTCACGTTCTTATCTCCATTCGAAAAGAGTGGACATCAGCTAATTTTAGGATCACAGTAGAAAGTAGATGAGTTACTGGGTGGCCTTTTTAAGAAGGCAAGCCCGGCTGCTGTTTCTGAGCTTGGGTAACTGCAGCCTCTGGAGAATGCGCAACTTTTTCTTCTGGCTCATTTACAGCTGACGAAGTTTACTTTATGAGGAGCGTTCCGACGTCAACTGTTTACACGCGTCACCGCACCAGCAAGCCGTGGTTCAACGGCAATTGGAAAAGTAGATGGACTTGATATTTGAAACATCTAATTGAATTAGGTACATAAGATCTCACCTCGGAGAGCCGGCAAATTATGAGTCAATATCAGAATTCCTATGGATCTATGCTTCTTATCTTTCTTTAATCTAATAAAATGTACATAAAACAGACAGAAACATCTTCACTCTCAGTTTCACGGGAAAGTTCTTCTTCAGCACTCTCAAGAAAGTCACGTTATTCTCCTTCATCTTGAGAGAAGTTGAGAAACTGCTGGGGTCTCACAGTAACAGGAACGTCATCCAACGAAGAGCTTTGCAACAGTATTTCGTCATGTCTCTAGCACGAAGTCTATATCCAAAAAATCTCCAGGCTGAAGTTTTGTTACGCACTCTGAAGAACGTAGTTGATGCAGAAAAGTGAAGGCCGCCCCGGTGGCGCAGTGGTCTAAGCGATGGCCTCTGATCATTCGTCCGAACGGGGTCCGGGTTCGAATCCCAGTGAGGCATGGATGTTGTGTTTGTCTTACTGGCTCTCTCCCTTCCCTGGAACCAGTGACCCTAAATTAGGGACGGGCGACTGCTTATAGCCCATTGAGTTGCTCACGGTGGTCGTTAAACCTCCAATCAAAAAAAAAAAAAAAAAAAGGTGAGGAGAATTGACTAGCTCTGTTCTTTTTTTTTTCAGGATTTAACGATCAGCTTGAACAACAGTTATGGGTACAAGAGGTCGTCCGCCAATAATTTAGTGTCATTGGTTTCAGGGAAGGAAGAGAGAGCAACGCTGTAGAAAAAGAACAGTACCTAATTTTTATCCGGGACGCGCTTGGACTATTGGCCAAAAACGCTCGCTTCTGACCACTCGGGTGCAGGGACAGCTGTATACTGTTGATGAAGGCGGAATGTTCTCAGCTTGTACTTGGACCTCATCATGTAAGAGTAATACCTCTTTTGTTTGACCCCACGATTCCCAACTATAATTCAATCGTGTAAGAAGACATGTCATTAGAAGACTTGACTTCACCCCAAATTCACTGATTGCCTTATTCCTGCTCTCCAGTTTAGAGTGAAGTAGAGGGCAAATGGGATAACTGATCACTGGTGGCAGCCACATCTTAGCACTCAGAAACGGCAGTGTCCATGATCGCGTTATGTTTCAGTCGGATCCTCTATGCAAATATTAGACACGAAAGCCGAACTGGTAAACTAATCCCCGGATAACTAGGAAAACGAGAAAAGAGTAGATACGGAAAGAAGAAAATCCAATGCAAATTTACTAGTTTGGCTCGTAATCTCAGCCCCGGCAGCCTACAGCCAAGGCAGAAGATAACTGGTATCGGACCTAAACATATCAAACATCATTAGCAAGATTATAACGTACAAGTTTGTCCGCGCCGGGCATCGAATACGGGTCCCCTCACGCCGGAGTAAGTCGCTCTCCCAAATGAACTACGCGGACAAGTGCTCTCACTGCTATTTGCCTTTATCTCATGTGCGTCCTGCGGGGCCGGCACTTCACATCTCTCCCTCCCCTGCCGAAAGAGGGCCGGGGACACGGCCCATGAGTCAGCCGGGACCATGTGTTGCTGCAGGCAGTCTTCCCATGAAGAACGTGCATGTGAGAAATCCCAGACAATTTGGTGTGGTGAACGTAACACCACACTGATTTTTTTCTTCGAAGCACTGAAGAAAAGATTCTCATTTTTCCTGTCTCGCCGTGTATAAAGAATATCACATCATTGCGGAAAACGTAACAGCAGGGTCATCCTGGAAGTTGGGGCCCCAATATAACGTGCACGTTTGTCCGCGTTGGGCATCGAATTCGGGTCCCCTCACTCCGGAGTACATCGTTCTCCCAACTGAGCTACGCGGACATGTGCTCTCACTGTTATCTGCCTTTATCTTATGTGTGTCCTGCGGGGCAGGCACGTCACAACATGTATAAGTATTTCAGGCATGGAAGAGACATAAAGAAATGGGTTGACATAAGAAATTCTCGGTCTTTGTTTCTTAGCAGCTAATGGATGAACAGCTAAGCATGCGGTGTTCTCCGATACAACAAGATAACACAAAGTGTCGTCACAAGGAAATGTGAAGTTAGGCCACGTAAGAATTGGTCCTATGTCGAGAATTTAAAATAATTAATGACATTTACTGTATCCTGCATTTTTTAGATGTCATTTTTTATTGTTTGGCTTACTACTCTGCACTTGTGCAACGAGATATGAGATTAACGTTTAGATGAGAAGTTATGCGAAATAAATAATGATGTGAAAAAAACTTTTGCATAATCGATGTACATAGGCGAAACATACAAATTAAAAATGTTCACATAATCATTTGATAACTAACGACGCAGTTCATATAGCAAACTCTCAGCACTGACTCTCAATTCTACCACACATACAGATTTTGTCCCCAGCCATACCTTGACGTTATATGATGTGTGGGAGACGACATGATTTGTTCGACAAATTTTCTACCAAAGTGAATATTCTGCTTTATCTATTTTTAGAATTAAATAATTCGTGTACTAATCAAAAAGTGAAACAAAGAGGACTAAAAGGCTTACATTACACCATCTCAATAAATGCAATTTATACTACGATAAGGTATAGAGAACTAGACAAATTGTTTTTCATAGCATCATTCAAAAGTCAAATTTAGCTGCCGTCTTGTTGCGTTTGGTGTCATGAAAGAAGAGTTGCTCTTTGTTTGTAAACAAATTCCTTTGTAACAGAGTTATGCACCTTAGAAAAATGATTCATCCACAACAGATTTCTTCATTTGATTTTGTAGCAAAAGGAAGGAGAGTTCAGTTGATTTTCCCTTATTTCCAGGAAATCATTATGTCGCCATCAAAATGTTTTTTCTTAGAACAGATGGCAACGCAATGAATATTCCTAATGTTAATGAGATCTCAAATACTGTATAATTCAGCATTTACTTTTCCAAGCTATTTGGCATTGAACTGGCGCATTGATGAAAGCTGTAATCGCAAAATATTCAGATGCTGTAGTTGATCGAAATTGTTTAGATGAGAAACAGTGTTACATAGCAATTCTGCCATTTTAAGTCATAGGTGGTCAATTTTTATCTAGTTTTTACGTTGTTTAAAATATATTATTAATATGCTATGGCAATACAATTACACACGATGTCGACATTGCCGTACGCACACGTATATTTAGCGGAAATAATTCCATTTTTGATGCTATGCATCTTTCCCGACAGCAGTAAGTTAAATCCCTCATAAAAAATTTCGATGTAATGAAAATAGGTAACAAAAGTGGTTAAAACCACTTTTGAATTCTGGTTCTTGAATGCTGTCTCATGAAGTGACGCCACAATAGTGAATTTCATTGTCACTCAACAATATACACTGACGGAAAAAATCCCAACACCAAGAAGGGGTTGTGTTAGATAAACGACAGTTGGTAGGCGGTGAGAGTACATCTGTAAGATGACGTCTATGCAAATTTCGCGCTCGGCACATACGTGTGGCGCTAGTAGCGCCCTTCGGAACATGCAAAGCAGGTTTGCTGTAAATACGCGCTGTAACGTTCGTGAGCGTTAGTTATCGTTGAGATTCGACGTAGTGTGTTGATGTTAGTCAAGAATGCCTTTAAGAAGACGAAGAAGCCATTATCAACAGCTCACGGAGTTTGAACGAGGTCGTGTGATAGGGCTACGAGTAGGTGGATTTTCTTTCCGCAATATTGCAGAACGACTTGGCAGGAATGTAGCCACTGTGCAGGATTGTTGGCAGCGGTGGTCAAGGGAAGGTACTGCCTCAAGAAGACAGGGTTCCGGCCGGCCACGTGGCACTTCTGAGAGGGAAGACCGCCGTGTACGGCGTATGGCCGTGGCGCATCGTACTGCGTCTGCGGCAGCAATTTGAGATGCAGTTGCCACCACAGTGACACAACGAACTGTTACAAATTGGTTACTTGAAGGACAGCTCCGAGCCAGACGCCCTATAGCGTGCATTCCACTTACTCCAAACCACTGCCGTTTGCGACGTCAGTGGTGTCTAGCTAGAGCTCATTGGAGGACGGAGTGGAGATTTGTTGTGATTTCTGATGAAAGCCGGTTCTGCCTGGGTGCCAGAGATGGCCGTGTGTTGGTTAGAAGGAGGCCAGAGGAGCACCTGCAACCAACCTGTCTGCAGCCGAGACACACTGGAACTACACCTGGAGTTATGGTCTGGGGAGCAATTTCCTATGACAGCAGGAGCACTCTCCTGGTTATCCCACGCACCCTGACTGCACAGCTGTAGGTCGGTCTAGTGATTCAAGGTGTTGTGCTGCCATTCATGAACAGCATTCCAGGGGGTGTTTTCCAACAGGATAACGCTCGCCCGCATACCGCTGTTGTAACCCAACATGCTCTACAGAGTGTCGACATGTTGCCGTGGCCTGCTAGATCACCAGATCTTTCACCATTCGAGCACGTATGGGACATCATTGGACGACAACTCCAGCGTTACACCCAACCAGCATTAACCGTCCCTGTATTGACCGACCAAGTGCAACAGGCATGGAACTCCATCCTACAAACTGACATCCAGCACCTTTACGACACAATGCATGAACGTTTGCGTGCTTGCATTCAACATTCTGGCGGTTACACCGGTTATTAATGTACCAGCATTTCTCATTTAAAATGGCTCTTCTCGCGCTTACATTAAGTTGTGATCTTGAAATATTAATCGATTAAATATGTTACCTATACAAATGTATTGCCTCCATTTCATTCCCTTACAACTATTTTTTCGTGGTGTTGGGATTTTTTTTCCGTCAGTGTATTTTACTAAACTATGAACGACGTTATTTCATCACGTATTACATAAACGTAACAATATTTCATTGCAGTCTGCGTAAATTGCGAGAACCTGACTCTATATGCGATAAAAACCATTATAAAAATGCATTTTTCATGCTATGAAAACAGTGAATCGTAAAGAAATTTGGTTTCCTCTTGATCACCCGAAGCGTGCTAGGGGAGGGGAGGGGTGCTGGCTATTGGCGAGAGCTTTAAAATGATGTATAATACGATAGAGTGTAACCTTTAGATATGCTATACGAAAATTACCAATCCTTTGATTAGCACACTTGCGATTCAGACTTTCCTTCTATCTTGAGGTCAGATTTTAGTTTGCGCATGCGCAGATAGATTTTCCTAGCTACATCCCGTTTCATCGGTGTCAGGGTCGTTCCTTACGTTCGTCTAAATCAGAAGAATATATAATAATATAAATAAAATAAATATTGTGTTTGAAAAAATAAACTAACGATTGTCTCCTCCATAGTTTAGCAAATATTTAGTTTTATGACTCATATATCTTCTTTCATTGGTTTTACGTCAATAACATTCATTTACCGACCTACCTAAGTACCACTCAATTTCTGAAATAAGTGAACCTTATTGTTTGTTGTTATGATCTAATTCCACTTAATATGTACTGGACTGTAGCTCGGTGTGTTCGTGAGTGCTCGAATAAATGCAATGCGTTGTACGTAAATAAATGTATTCTTTCGAATCAATCGAAAGAATACATTTATTTACGTACAACTGCCGTTGAAACTAGAAACGGTTTTTATATTACTACATGTAGATGTACCATCATTTCTCATCTTGTAAATTGGTTTCTGCCGCCCCGGTGGCGCAGTGGTCTAAGCGATGGCCTCTGATCATTCGTCCGTAAGGGGTCCGGGTTCGAATCCCGGTGAGTCATGGATGTTGTGTTTGTCTTACGGCACTGGCTCTCTCCCTTCCCTGGAACCAGTGACCCTAAATTAGGGACGGGCGACTGCTTATAGCCCATTGAGTTGCTCACGGTGGTCGTTAAACCTCCAACCAAAAAAAAAAAAAAAATTGGTTTCAAATACAAAGGGTGGACAACGAATCTGAAACATCTGCGCAAATAGCACCCCACGTGTCACCCCGCTCTACATGCTACCTGGTGGCTAGTCTGCATGTTTTTCGCAGTCGATCAACGAGAGAGAAGTCTAAAGGTTGTATTAGCAGAACAGTAGCACAGCTGGACGTGAAAAAGGGCGATCCACACAACACAATGAGAGACATGTCCGAGTTCAAAGAGGACCGATTGTTGGTGCGCGTCTCGCCGGTGCATCTGTGTCCAAGACAGCAAGTCTTTGTGGTGTATCGCGAGCCACGGTATATTTGAGGTCATGTCGGCATACCATCAAGAGGGAAGAATCACATGCAATAGGAGTAACTGACGAGGTAAGAGGAAACTGTCTGACTGGGCCATCCGGTGCTAACACGGATGGTAGCCAAAAACATAAAACCACAGCTGCCCAACTCACCGCAGAGTTGAATACGCACCGCGACTCACCTGTTTCCATCAAAACTGTTCACCGGGAGCTTCACCGGGTCAACATTCCCTGTCGTCTCGCTATCGCCAAATCCTGGATCACCAGTGAGAATGCCAAACGTCGGTTGCAATGGTGACAGCAGAGCAAATCGTGAACGTTGGACAACGTGAAATGTGTATTTTTCTCCGATGAATCGTCCTTCACTGTCTTTCCCACAAACAGGAGAGTTTACGTGTGGAGACATGACTCACTGACCACAGTGAAGCATGGAGGTGGATCGGTGATGGTTTTGGGCCGCAATCTGTCGTTCCGCTGATTGATCTTGAAGGGATTGGTTTGGGCCGCCGTCTGTTGGCCCGCTGATTGATCCTGAGGGATACATCACTGCCAAAGACTATTGATCTTGAAGGATACATCACTGCCAGAGACTATTGATCTTGAAGGGATGGTTTGGGCCGCAGTCTGTCGGAACAGCAATTACCATAGTCGCAGCAGTAAAATAAGCTCGAGTATCAACGTCTATACCTACTGAAAACATATGATGAGCCCACACAACAAATCCTATTCCTCCAATTCCAGCTATTGCATAAATTATTCCTAAAGTTCCAAAATGGCTCCCGCTTTCCCACTGAAGAACTAATAATATGGGAAATCATCCCAAATATAGGTAAAATCAAAATGTAAACCTCAGGGTGGCCAAATGATTCACTGATTGATCCACTGATTGATCTTGAGGGGCACATCACTGCCAAAGGCTATTGATCTTGAAGGGATAGTTTGGGCCACAGTCTCTCGGTCCGCTGATTGATCTTGAGGGGCACATCGCTGCCAAAGACTGTTGATCTTGAAGGGATGGTTTGGGCCGCACTCTGTCGGCCCGCTGATTGATCTTGAGGGATACATCACTGCCAAAGACTATTCATCTTTAAGTGCTGGTTTGGGCCGCCGCAGTCTGTCGTCCCGCTGATTGATCTTGAGGAGCACATCACTGCCAAAGACTATTGATTTTGAAGGGATGGTTTGGGCCGCAGTATGTCGGCCCGCTGACTGATCTTGAGGGGCACATCAATGCCGAAGACTATTGATTTTGAAGGGATTGGGTTGGGCCGCAGTCTGTCGGCCCGCTGGTTGATCTTGAGGGGCACATCACTGCCAAAGACTATTGATCTTGAAGGGATGGTTTGGGCCGCAGTCTGTCGGCCCGCTGATTGTTCTTGAGGGGCACATCACTGCCAAAGACTATTGATCTTGAAGGGATGGTTTGGGCCGCAGTCTGTCGGCCCGCTGATTGTTCTTGAGGGGCACATCACTGCCAAGGACTATTGGGTATTTCTGGAGGAACAGGTGCACCCAGTGGTTCCAACATTGTACCCTGACGGTGGTGCCGTGTATCAGGATGATAACGCACCGATACGCAGAGCCAAACTTGTGGAAGAGTTGTTTACTGAGCATGACAGATGTAGTTGAACATCTGTCATGGCCTGCACAGTCACGTGACTTGAACATTATTGAGCCACTCTGGGTGTTCTGGAGGAGCTAGTCAGGAAATGATTTTCTCCGGCAGCATCACGTCGTGAACTAGCCACTTTTCTTGAAGAGGAATGGCTTCAAATCCCTCTGGCCACTGTACAGGACTTGCATCGGTCCTTCCTATGACGAATTGCAGCTGATTTGGCCTCCAAAGGAGGGCCCTACACCGTACTAATAACGAACAGTTGTGTCTTAAATCCACGTGTTTCTGTTTCGTTGTACACCCCCTGTAGTTTCATTTATTTTAAAAATGTTCACGTAAATTTAAAGTAATTTTATGTACTTTTATGTATTCTGTTGATAGATTATATTCGTGCCACATAAGTCACTTGATGCAGACGATAAAGACGGTAATTCTTTGCATCAAGTACTTTTATGTAACTTAAATAGGTATACGTATCGTAACTTAGATCGTTGCCTACTGTCCCGATTTAATTTCGTGAAGCCACACACACAGTATAATACCGGAATGGTCGAGTTCGTACTCTGTATCGGAGAGCAATTAAGAAGAGAGAAATAAACAGATATTTACTAGAGAGCAGTAAATCTGAATAAATTGATTCTTTGTTCACGTAAATACAGCTTAAAAAGAAACCAACTTAAAAGGAAACTAACGCAACACAATTGCGCTAAATATAAGAACTAGCGCAAGCATATGCACATTCTGTCTGTGTCGAATGCTTCAGAGATCTGAACGGAAAAGTTTGTCGTTCACGGCGAACGTATAATGTCGAACGGAAACTCGAATACGTGGTAATAGCTTATGGCTCCACTGTCAACACATCTTACCTTTCTTGTTTTCTTTTCAGAACTTGTATCTTTTTGTTACGCTTACTTTTTAAGATTATAACGTAATGTCTTCCGTACAGATTCTTTGTCGCTCTTCTTACGTTATTTAAAAAACATCACCATACGACGAAAGAGTTCCTAAATTAAACCTTAACGGCCAGACGAAACATTCAAACAGAAGTCAAACTTACGGAAATTGGCTTTATTCCAGATGTTTTCATCAATACATCATAGCACTTCACATTTTTCTTAACAAATCAGTAACATCCACATTCAACACCGCACACTTCACACTCCCTACTCCACATTCCACACGAGCAACTGTTGTCTCGTAGTTTATATCTCTGGTTCTTATCTCATAACAAGCATACGTCACGTTCATTTGACCTCAATAGTGTTGCCAACAGTATTCGTTTGAGAGAGAGAAGATATCACGTTAAGTGTGAAGTATACCTGAGAACAAACTCAAGATTTACATAAGGAAAGAAACTAAAAAGGAAAGTTAATTTAGAATATACGACACAAGATGCACACGTTTTAATCTGTTGGGTTCGGGTTTGAATCTTGGAGAGGCATGGACATTACGTCTGTCTTACAGCACTGGCACTCTCCCTTCCCTGGAGCCAGTGGGCTAAGTTAGGGGCGGGCTACTGCTTATAGCCCATTGAGTTGCTCACGGTGGTCGTTAAATCCCTAAATAAAAAAAGTCCGTACGCACGCTTAGGTTGCATCTCAATCTCAGAACACCAATGTTCTTTCGCCGAGTATCACAAGAACCCTATCATCAATAACATGCTGCTTTTCTGTCGTAGAATCATTTACGAAGAAGCATTGACCACACGAGACCAGATCCAAGCTCCTTGACTGCAGCAACGCTAATAGACTTTTATGTAATAAAAAAAAAAAAAAAAAACAGTGTAGAATCCTTTCTCACGCTTGTTCGGTACGAAATACGGCAAAAAAAGGTTTTCGTGTCACCACAGCAGCAAAGCTGACTTCCCGCAAACTTTGTTTATACAAAGATGAGCAAACACTAATTTCTGAACTGTCTTCTTCGTTTTCGCCCTTCGGGAAAAGAAATTCCCAAATTTGTAACAATAAGATATCATTGACCCTAACCTGCATTTCTAAAATAAAATCAGTGACTGGAAATTAAATGAATAGTTAAAATCCTCCAAATACGTGTAAACAATGTGAATAGACAAAGTCATCGCTCTTTCCACGTTTTCCTTAACTAACACACAGCAACCGAAAAACTGTTATCCGGACACCGCTGAGATCGTACCCTAGAACTCTCGATAACTAGCCGAGTGTGTTCGCTTTACGCCACGGTGGCCAACAATCCACGGCGCTATGTCTGTTTATCTGTCAGCATCTGATTTCACAAATCCGTAGAGATGGGCTCAGCAACTGAGACGTCTCCATCTGGTGGGGTTTAGCGGCACAAGCTGTTAAGTTATAGCTAATGAATCCAAAGGGCGAGAGTGATAGCGAAAACCTCCCAAATACGTGGAGACAATTGAATAGACAAAGTCCACGTTTTCTTTTTTTAATTTTAGGATCCCCTATTATTTTTCTCTGAAAATTAATAGGTGATCCTAAACTCTTTTGTGGTGCTGATGTTCCATCAATTCTGTCTAGCGGAGCATAAAAAAAGAAAGGAAAATGTGGTTTTGCTATATAACAAAAACATAGTGAGTATTTATAAATACATTGTGTTAAACGACTACGATATCTCTAACAACGTTTCTGCAACATAAACGTACTACGTATAAATTTATATATTGCTCCATAACATTCGGTTATAAGGTAGATTAAATTTTCTCATTTTTGATTTTCGTGTGTAATCTCTATCCTCACAATCCTCTTCAGCATCTAACAGTAATTTGCCATAGTTCAGTATTTACCTTTCACAGTTCCTAAAACCTCATTTTTCATATTTTTAGTGTCCTGGTGAAATCGTTCTCCTGCTGTCCGTTTATTCTTAAGCTTACGATAAAAACCTACTAAACTCGAAAGCAAGAAATGAAAATCTTACTTATGTTGCTGCCGAGATTTTTATTGTTTTTAGGATGTTTTCTATTTCCTCGTTTTTGGAATTCATTTTGTTTCCCAAAAAGACTGGCGTAACATTTTTAAAGCTCAATCATGTTTGTTCTTCAGTCTCAGAATAGATCAATAGTTTTTGGATTTGAGAGCCAATAAAAAACACCTGCTATCAAAATTTCGTGTGTGGGAGGGATGTAAACTCGCTGAAAATACAGTATATTTAAAGCACGCACCATCCTTATTAAAGGCCTTCGCAAACTGCTGTATTAACTTCAGTTTGATGTGTACGGGAGGGAGAAAATCTTCAAAGCGCGTCAACCAGAGGCTCATGTATTGTGTATTTGATCCTGAATAAAAAGAACTTCAAAGAAGCTATTCTTTCTTTTCGCAGTAGTGACATTTTGCCTGACAGAGTAACTCACACAGGGCCCAAGGCGTTTTGTTGTAACCACATTATAAACCAAAGAACAAACGCATTACTTTGAAGTCTGCAGGCAAACACCATCGATTTTTTGCACACTTATATGTTCCCCTTAAAAAGGTAGAATGTGCGAAAAAGCAGATGCAAAAATGTTTCCATAATGAAGTAAATCTTCTTTTCGACTTGTTTCGCAGGAGTCAATAAAAAATCTTCCAATCAGAATCCTTGTATGCAGTATCAAGTATAACGAAGTGAATTTCTCCGTCATTTTTATCCGCGCCGGGGTTCGAACCCGGGTCCACTCATTCCGGAATAAGTTGCTCTACCAATTAAGCTACGCGGACATTTTATTCTGATTCCTATCTGCCTTGTGCGTCCTTCTGGCAGGTACGTCACATCTCCTGGTACGTTACATCATCTCCCCCTTATTTTTCTTTTTTCTTTCGAAGTGCTGCTCATATTTTTCCTATCTCGCGGTGTGGAAATAACATCACACCAATGCGAGATTTTGAACGGTCGGGTCATCCGGATAGTTCGGGCGCCATTATAACGAAGTAAATTTCTCCGTCATTTTTATCCGCGCCGGGGTTCGAACCCGGGTCCACTCATTCCGGAATAAGTTGCTCTACCAATTAAGCTACGCGGACATTGATTCTAATTGCTATCTGCCTTTATGTCGTGTGCGTCCTTCTGGCAGGTACGTCACATCTCCTGGTACGTTACACAAGGTAGTTCATAAATACACGTATGTCCTCCCAATATACCATTGATTCTCCTGAAAAATACGGGATGAATTCCTCTGTACGATGCCTATACCATGTCATTCGCTGCTCTGGTAACAATACATTCTTAAATTTGAGTCTTGAACCAAGAAACTATACAGATTCTTCAGGTCAGTTCAAATAGTTATGCTCATTCTGAGGAAATAACTGTGAGATGGAATTACTCCGGTTTGAAATACATGTATTTCTACCTCTGAAGTTCAAGTTAGCTCTGGTTCTTCAAGTTCCGTGTCTGATGGTATATTCTCCAACGAAACTGGTCGGCAGGGAATGGGAAGATTATCTCCCTGAAGTACTGGACTGATTGCTGATGGAATGTTGGGTAAATACAATTCTTTCTGTTTCTTTTGCACTTATCTCTTGACGTATACAAGACAAAACTAGCAATCTTCATTATGATTCCGTCGTTCTCTCGATACCACAGGAATATACACTGAAGAGCAACTGAATTAGAGACACCTGACGTTATGCAAATGTGGCGCTGTGGGCGGCTCAGTAAACGGAAACGACATGACGTATGCAGCGATCCGACAATATAAGGAGTCATTCGACGGGAATCAGTAAGAGTCGGACGCAGTATGGGTAAGACGAAGGCTCTAAGCGCATTTAATCGTGAGCAAATTGTCGGGGCCCCGACGAATGGGTCACTCCATCTCGGAAGTCGTGCAGGCACTGGGATTTTCATGAAACACTGTGTCACGGGTGCACCGTGAGTACCTTGAATCCGGTAAAACCATCCTTGCAAGAGCCTACTGTTGTGGACAACAGCGTGTGGATGAGCGGGGTCATCGTCGGCTAGCTCGCATTGTAACAACGGATAGACGGGCCACAGTGCAAGAAATTACTCAGCAATTTAACGCTGGTGCACAAAAACGTGTAAGCAGCCACACCATCCGGAACCATCTCCTCGCTATGGGGTACAGAAGCCATCGTACCCCGAGGGTACCGCTGCTGACCGCACATCACAGGGTGCAAAGATTAGCATGGGCACGGGAGCATCGCCACTGGACCCTAGACATGCGGAAAAATGTTGCCTGGACTGATGAGTCGAGATTCACGTTGGTACAAGCGGATGGCAGGATACGAGTACGGCGCAAACCACATGAAGTGATAGATCCTTATTGCCAGCAGGGTACTCTTCAAGCTGGTGGGTTTGGTATTCTCGTCTGGGGACTGTTTATGTGGACTGAAATGGGACCCCTGGTACGTGTGACATCGTCTCTCACAGGTCAACGTTACCGGGATATCCTGGACGACCATTTGCTCCCGTTTGTGCGTCTTCAACATCCCACTGGGGACCTCTTCCTGCAACAAGAAAATGCCCCGTGCCATCGCTTCCGAATGGTATCCGAATGGTTGGATGAACACTGCACCGACGTGACCTCGCTTCGTTGGCCAGCTAGGTCACCTAACCTCAATCCCATCGAGCGCATCTGGGATGCCATCGAGAGAGATGTTCGAGGCTGTGCCCTCCATCAAATCTTCATGAACTGTGGGAGCTTGTTCAGTGGTCGTGGATCCGTATGGCTTCCCAACACTTCCGGTGTCTTGTCGAGTCCATGCCGAGACGAATCGCCGCCGTCATCAGGGCGAAAGGTAGTGCTACACGTTACTAGACAGGCATCTCTAATTCAATTGCTCTTCAGTGTAAATAGCACATCATTTTCTTTCCATTCTTCCACAATCACAAATCCTCGAAACAAGATCTGCTCACTTTGTGGGTCGTTTATAACTTGTCTTGGGTTCCTAACTTCATTTCCAAATATAAACTTCATTCATAGCCTCCGTAAATATACGAATAACAAGTTATCCTGCAATATTGTTGCTGCATCGCATTAGGATGACGCCTTACTCATTTCTGAGTTAAATTCCGAGGAAAAACGGAATTTTGATAGTTTTACCAAAATTATCTGATGTTATAGAAAAACAGATGTTATTTCTTAATTTACTAGAAAAATTTCATAATAAATAGTCAATTAGATTTCAAACATCAAAAGACATGCTGACCAGTGTAATGCGCCATTTTCTGTGCTGTTTAACTTATGGAACAAAACAGGATGATGAAAAAGATTGATTTCCACACTGCAGTACTGGAAAAATAATGTATCCCACACGGATTTTCTCAGACGTGAGGTATCATAACTCTGTACACAGAAAGTTTCGAAAGTCTGATGCTTAGAGTTAAAGTTTCGGGGTATTTTAACGACTCCCAGTAGAATAAAAGGGTTATTCCCAACTTCAGAATACCAATTCCATGGTTTAAAAAGATCCAGGAGCGAAGAGCAAACACATTTTTGAACTTTTAATCTGACCTAGGTCCAATGAGCAAAAAGCTGGCTTTGTACATGTTTCAGGTCCAATGAGCAAAAACTGCTTTGATATGGTTCAAGAATGGCCAGCGGCGACTGGCCATTCTTGAACCATATCACCATAGCAAATCAGTCTGCTTGAAACATTATTAAAAGTGTTTGAAACATATGTCCGCGGAATTATGTCCGTAAAACTGTCTTAATTCCCAAAATAAAAGAACTTCTTAGTTGAAATGTTGGTGATGTCGAATTGTCCCATAGTGGGCAATGTATATACTTAGCAATCTAATATCATTGAAAAGCCATAAAAGGTGCGTGATTCCTATTTTAGCGACTTCAAAATCATAGTCGAAACAGATACTAATATTTACTTGACTAAAACCTTATAGCCAATTAAATAGTATCATTTCTTGTAAAGAAAGAAAAGGTTTTCGATCTCTAATTTGTGTCTACATTAAAAAAAGGGGTTTTCTCTTTTCCTTTCATTCTGTTTCTCAGTTTTACTCGAAACACCTTTTACCCATTCACTCTGCAAAAAATACAGCAAATAATACACTTAACAGAAAAGGAAATAACTTCAAAAAATTTATGCAATACGTTTAAAATCCATGCATACAGTATTACCGTGTGGCCGCTCAACAACGACAGGTAACATTATCCATCAAATGCAATAATACACTTGCATTTTTGTCAATTTCCGCTGTTCAGAAGTAAACCAGCAGGTAGATAGATAACACTTACTTTCTGTAAAGGCAGCATTATCGTTTAGTTTTCAGTTCACTTCCTGCACCCAATATGAGATCAGCACATAATAATCACTGAATATATTTTCTCTCTGATATTCCTAAAAAAAAATTACTGATCTTTCTTTTCTGTGAAATGCGACGAACCGCTGTATACAGTTGCTGCCAAAGTGGTGCAGTGATCTTGGCTATGGCATCTGAACGTTCGGCCGAGTGGAACCAGACCCGAGTCCAGAATGACGCAGAGGAGGTGCACTTGTCTTACGACACTAGCGGCCCCAAATTAGAGACAGGCTACTGATCATTGACTCAGAGTTGCCCATGGTGGTCGTTAACACCCCAACCCCTAAGAAAAAAGAACTGTAGCAGTTCAAAGGAAAACAGTAATTTTTTCGCTACTTTTCAAATTTTTTGATACTTGCAACATAACAAAAGGTCATGTGTTTCTCTAAAAATTTTCTGAATGCAATTAAAGAATATGATATTTTTCAGGATATGCCATCAAATGGCAAATACAGCGAAGAAAATATTAATCGGTCCTAAAAATTTACTCATCATTTTAAAAGCTGAAATTTACCCTTTTCTTGTAACACAGAGAATTATTAAGGTTTCGTTTTGTTTGGTATGATACAAATCAACTTCTCTATGCATTTCTCAAACCGAACAGTAAACCGAAACTCGGATTTGATGGGGATCTAATCTCGTTTCGCTCAAACCATTTCGGACTATGACTCTTTGGTTTTGATTCCCAGAATAGTTTTTGGTTCTCCCTGAAGGCAGTTTTCAGCTTTTATATTCAATTTTGTTTCAGATATTATTCATTTTTTAAAGTTATCCAGAATACCCTTTGAGATGATAAGGTTTTAGTTCTCTGGTTTTGTTCTTGCTTACAATGATAGTAGCAGACGAACGATAAAAAGTTATGATCAGCAATTTCAGTTATTACTTTTCTCGGAAAGGAAGTTTTGAACTCTCTTCCGCATTTGCGAAGAGGTTTCACATTCAAAGGATTTGTGGTATTTCTTTATTTCATTGATTTATAGAACACGGCTGTCTAATAGTTGGAAAATATCTTGGATTACATTTGGATCTAGTACACAAGCATCGGTCTTTTAAAATGCATGACACAAAGCCCCTGAGTAAAGCAACTAGTTCTGTCTCTTTCTTCTTCCATTTTTAGCACGTCTTTTGTAAGAAAAAGATCGTGCTTGTGTTATCGGTTTGTCCGTCCGTCCATCTGTAGACACGATATCTCTGCAACTATTAGTCCGATTTGAAAAATTCTGTTTGCATTGGGAAGCTTGAAATATGCGAATAATGATCCTTCATTTCCTTTTTTTACGATGTACAGTTTCGCCGCTACGCAGGTGATATCGAATTTAAAAATACGTTTTATTCCACATATTTGCTTCTAAACATCCGATAAAAAAAATCTTTTATCTTTCGATTCCATTAATGTCAAATAATATTTTAAATATAGTTACTTTTTCAAATTACGCATTTATTTCCGCTAGGGGGCGTAAAAGTAAAGTACTTATTCCCCGATAACTCTTCTTCTAAAACTCCGATTTGAAAAAAATATTTTTTCTTCAGCGGATACAGCTCCTAATGGAAAATCTTTTGTATATAATTTTAAAATTTTGGTAAAGAATACTTTGGCCACCAGGAGGCATAAGTGTTAACTTTTGCTACTGATGTATTTGCCATAAAATCTGAGCTTCTAAAATCTCGATTGAAAAAAATTCTTTCTTGGACCGCTGCCACTCACGTCGATAAACCTTTTCGGAATATTTTCTTCTTAAAATATTCCATGGTTTCTCCGCCAGGGGGCGTTGATGTATATCTTATTTTTGTCAATATCTCTACTTCGATTTGAAAAATTCCTTCTTTGTTTGATAGTGTTTTCAGTGTGACATGTTTTTCATATAAATTCAAAATTTTCAAGTAATTCATAGACTCTCCGCTAGGGGGTGCGAAGGTAAATTGATTTACCCCTATATCTCTGCTTCTAAATCTCCGATTTGAAAACTTCTTTCTGCACCAGATAGAGCCCCTGATGGGAAATCCTTTGTACACAATTTCTAATTTTTGTAAAAAAGGGTTTGGCCACCAGGTGGTGTAAGCCATAATTTCCGCTTCTGATGTATTTGCACCCAAATATGAGCTTCTAAAATCTCGATTGAAAAAAACTCGTTTGTAGACCGATACTACTCATGTCGACAAACCTTTTAGGAACATTTTCTTCTTAAAATAATGCATGGTTTTTACGCCAGGGGGCGTAGATGTGTATCTTATTTTTGTCAATATATCTGCTGCTAGGAGTCCGATTTGAAAAATCTATTCTTTGTTGGATAGTGTTTCCGATGCGAAAATGCTTTCTCTGCGTTATTCCTGCTTCTAAAACTCCACCTGATGGAAAAGAATTTTCATACTATTTCTAATGTTTGGTAAAGAATGGTTTAGCCACCAGGGAACATAAGTGTTAATTTTTGCTTCTGATATATTTGTAGCAAAATCTGGGCTCCTGAAAACTCGACTAAATTTTTATTTTTCTTGTACCGATACCGCTCATATTAAAAATCCTTCTGAGAATACTTTCTTCCTAAAATAATGCATTGTTTTCTCCCCAGCGGACGTAAAGTCACATCTTATTTTTGTCGATATCTCTTTTTTCTAACAGTCTGATTCGAAAAATTATTTCTGTATTGTAGAGCGTTTCTGGTTCGAAATGTTTCTCATGTAGATTCATATTTTTCTTAATGCACAAGTTTTCAACCAGAGAGCGTAAGCTTACGATCCTGTTTACAGCAGTGTCTGAAGGATTAAAAAGACGATAACAAAACTTCTTTCTTCCGTCAGATACTATTGTTTTCCATACTGGTTCCATTGACTTTGAATAGCTTTGATAAATTTAATTTGCGTCAGAACGGATTCAAAAGACGTGCTTATTACACCCGAAAATTCGGTGACATCTTTCTTGTTGATATTTCCTTTAGTTTTGAAACACCATTTCTGATTTAATTTCTGACAGTAAGAGCTTCTACACTCATTTGGTTTTTGTATTACAATTATAAATCGCATATACGAGCGTCCCAGATACTTAAAGTGGAGACCACGGAACACAGAAAATTGCAGAAATGAATTATTAAAGCAGCCAAGGTTTTCACACAAAGTGTAAAGTACACTACTGCTTGTGAAAATTGCAACACCATGAAAGATTAGCGCTATTCAAATGAAATTTACATAACAGTTTCCTCATGTTACAGGAGATGATTGATTACCTTTGTAGAGCCTATACATGATTTTTTCGCTACGAAACTCAGTATCGTGTGAAGCCATGTAGCGTATATTCTATTTTAGCTTTCTTTTTCTATGTAAATTTGAGTTCGTTCTCTTAGACATTTTCAAACCTTAACGTTATGTCTTTTCTCTCAAACGAGAATGATGTTGGCAACATCCTGAGGTCGGAACAAATGACGTATGTGTGGCCGGATAAGAACGATAGATAAAAAGGCAATGCAGCGGTTGTTTACGGAGATTGATGCTATTGATGATAGATGTACTGTGATTGGATGTTAAATCACTGATGCTGTATTGAGTACGCCAATAAACCGGATGTGAGTGTGGAGTACAACCCATGCAAGCAAGATAAACGTATTTGTAATTACTGCAATTGAACGTTTTTCTTCTAATGCGTAGGAGTAACTTCTAATATTACATGACTTTAGGACACATAACGTAATTACTGACGTAAGAACTAAGTTACAGCGGAAAGACAATTACGTTATAGCCACCTCGAGCAACAATAACAACCTCTACACGGAGTGGCGTTGAGCAGAAGAGGGTTTTGATATCGTCCTGGGGTATAGCCTGCTAGGCTGCTTCTATGCGAGACCAGAGTTCATTTGTGGTGACTGGTGGAGGAGCTTGACGGGTGAACTAGATCTTCCATCAGGCGAGATCGCGCAATGAACCCAATAGAAGATCCAGTCGCTTAGCTATGATGTCCCAGACATGTTCGATCAGGGACATATCCGATAAACGTGCTGGCCGAGGAACAAGTGATATCTGCCGTGAATAAAAAAGGTCTCGAACATTCTGGGCCAAATGCGAACAAGCATTGTCCTGCTGGAATATAGGGCCAGGGCAATTCTAAAGGGAACATATCAGCTCTGCCTCTAAAACATCCTTGATATATCACTGGCTGTTGAGGATTTCCTCAATTCGTATCAGGTAAGATCGCGCAATGAACCCAATGGAAGATCCAGTTTCTCAAACCATGACGATTGACGTTGGACCGGTAGAGGCTGCAAGGTGCCGTTCAGCACGATGTCTTCGAACACGTATACGACCATCACAGCGCATCAAATTGAATCGTGACTCGTTAGAAAACACGCCCTCTTGCCAATCAGCGCGCCAATGTCTGTGTACGAGATCCATTACAGCCTGACGCGTCTGTGGTTGAGAGTCAAACGAATGCACAGCAATGGGCTGTTGGCGACCAGTCCTCTGTTAGCAGACGACGTGGAACTGTGCTAAAGGACAAAGCCTGACCTGTGAAAGTGCTCCACTGATGGGCTAACACCCTGGATGTCGCTGTGTACTAGGTCACTGCCATGGGGTAGGGGTGTCTGTCATCCCATGCAGTCATGCGATTTTGGGGTCCATTTCCAGGATTTCTGTGCGTCCGAGGCTCATCTGCCCACTAACACCATATTCGCATTACTGTTCTGCGGTTCGTCCCATAGAAGTGGCAATTTCGCAGTAGGGAAATTTAACTTTTCTCATCACAACAATTCTTCATCGCTCAAAGTCCGTCTGGTGTTCATAATGTGACCTTCTTCGGCGACGGGGTATAGTGAGAAACAAGAAACATTCTTTAGACTCAATGACGGCTCTTTACTGATTGTAACATTTTGTTTGGGCCAGCTCTTTATACCCAGCACCACACAGTTCAGAGGGTGTTTCTCCGAAACCGCATGCGCATTTTCGCTGAGATTTTAATCACTTGCATATCCCAACCTGCAAGTTTCAAGCTAATACCGGCAGTACTTCGTGATGTTGCAATTTCCACAAAGAGTATGTCAGTACCAGCTACGCGTTGTGATATATTCAGCTTGCGAGACACTATAAAGAACATGGAAGAACCTTTTTACTCTAAAAAATTAAACCTTATTTTGAGTTCAGTAATTTATTTTGTTATGTTAGCCAGCTGTAAGGGAAATCGCTGCAAATGGAAAGCATGTGCCACTGAACAAAGTTTTAGCGAAAGAAGAAATGTTTTCTCCCAATATTCACGAGTGCATGGTTAGCATCTAGAGAGACTCAGCGTCATCTTATGCGAACCAGGATCTCTTCACAATAGTGTCCTGAATTGTGGAACACATTTCACGGACAGACTTGACAGCAGAACTCCAGGAAGACAAAAAGTCGGAAGGTAGACGTTGATGAGGTCAGCTTATCCTTAGAGTCTATGGAGATTCTGCACTATTATATACCGTACTGGAGCTCTCTCTTCATCGTAGTGTCTGAAATCGTGGAACAAACAGTTCTAGGAAACCATAAAGAGAGACGTTGAAAGAAGAGCTCCAAGAAGCCACAGAGAAAAACGATGGTGAGGGCGAGCGCATGGTCAGAATCTATGGAGATTGTGCACCATCCTATGCCATTATTCAGCTGTTCATCGTAGTATCTGAAACCGTACAGCACTTTCATATACAGATATTGAAGCAAGGGCTTCAGGAACATACAGAGAGAGAGAGAGAGAGAGAGAGAGAGAGAGAGAGAGACGATGCTAAGGCGAGCGCATGGTCTGAGTCTATGGAGATTGTGCACCGTCCTATGCCATTATTCAGCTGTTCATCATAGTCTCTGAAACCGTGAAGAAGGGTATTAGACAGATGAAGAAGGAAGAGCTCCAGGAAGCCACAGAGGAAGATAATGATGGGGCTAGCGTACAGTTAGAGTTTATGGTAATTGGACGCCCTCTTATGTCATCCAGGATCTCTTCCTCGTAGTTTCTGAAACCGTGGAACACATGTCAGAGACGATGAAGATCTCTGGGGAAGTCCATAGAGAGGCATGTCTACAGAAGATTTGAAGAATTTGTTTTCCTAAAACTTGACACAGCTGGAACAAAGTTGCAATGAAGGAACGGTGAAATGTGGCGAAATGTTATGGCACAGTCCTACCGGAAGACAAGACACGGGTACAGTATGCTTCGAAGTTAAAAAACTCCTCTAGCAGCCGGTTGTAGATAAAACAAGATTTGCGGTATCGTCTATCTTTTACTGAAAGATGAGAAGAAATGAACTCATGCGCAGTGCAATGGCTTATATATTTTTAAACAGATGTGCTAACAAGCATCAATGAAAGGCTTTCAGTTTGTTGTGTGTTTTTTTATCGGCACTATTATTCATTAAACAGTTATGTCTTTCGATAAAATCGTAAAGGTAAGATAAAAACTTTACCTAGAAATTTAATCCAGGATTTCAAAATTTAATGTCGGAAGGATTGTTACAATGAGGTAGCCTTCAAATACACACACAGAGAAAGAAATGCTTCAATGTATGTCCTCAGTGTTGAAAAGAATGAAGAATTCCATACCAAACTGATGCTTTGCCAAACATGAAGCTGAAAAAGCAACCTGTCTGTACTTCAAAGTATTTGCGGGCTGAATTAACAACCCTTATGTATGTATATCCATGGCTATAAGGAGTCTCTGGTCAATGAATTGAACCACAGGGACCGGAGGTAATTTTTTTTAAATAAATGGCTGGGAAGGGACTTGAAAATATGATCATATTGATTTTATGGCGGTAAATTTTTAATGTGACGTTATTAAACAAAGCACTTTACATTTCGCAGAAAATCTACTGCGTAATCTTAAGCCTGGTATAATTAGCACGGAATATATGTCTGTTTTTCTTTTCTTCTTCTTCTCAGTCTTTTTGGTTTTGAATGGGAACAACGGTTTGCATTCCCTGTGTTCAAATTTGCGATTCATTGATTTCACTCAACGCAGTTTGACATAATGAGCTCCTTTAGAAAAAATAACATTGCCTTGAGATAATGAGATCTCAAGGCAGTAAAATGAAGTATGTGGTATGAGATGAAGTATGTCAAGGTATGAGATGAAGTACAGAGGGTGAGTCGAAAGTTTTGCAAAATTTGGATCATTTTAGGTCTTCATACGTATCTTTACGACGAAACCTCACTAGCATTCAAGGTACAGGCCATCGTGTTGCACCGTCTTTAGCCATATGTCTGCCAGTTCTTCGATTCCGCGGCGATACTAGTTCTTGTCTTTCGAGGCGAAGAACTCCTTTAATTCAGCTGCCACCTCCTCCTGGTTGTTGAAGTGCCACCCGCTAAGAAAGTGGGCCACGGACCGGAACAAGTAATAATCCGACTGGGCAATGTCAAGACTATAGGATGTGTGTGGCATCAGTTTGATGCCTTTACGTTCCTGGGGGTTTGCCCGGGTCGTTCGCGCGGTATGAGGCCGAGAGTTATCCTGCTGTAGGAGAGCGCGCTTTCTGTTCCCTAGTGCCGGGTACTTCTCCTCCAAAACGGCATACATCCGCTCCAGCTGTTCAGAGTTGAGGTTAGCTTTGATGGTTCGACCGTCTGGAACAAATACGTAATGGAATATCCCCTAGAAATTCCACCAGACGCAGATCATTACTTGGTGCTCGAAGCTTCTACGTTTGGGAACAGGTTCAGGAAGTTGGCTCAGGCTCAACCACTGCCGTCGTGTGTTAGGATTACGGAAATTGATCCGCTTTTCATCGCACATAACAACTCTCATGATGAAACGTACACCGCACGGGTTTTCTAGGAGTTTCGTGCACACTTCCATTCGGCGGGATGCTTGAGCTGGCTTCAGTTCGTGAGGGACAATGCGGCAGCTCTTGTAGACCTTGCTGAGGTCCTGAAGTTGACGAATCACGGTGGTCTGTGATATGCTCAGTTCGCCTGATAATCTCCGAGGGCTGGTTGTCAGATTTGACTCTACGGGCTTGCGCTGGGCCTCCGAATCCACAGTTCGCGGCCTACCTGACCTTAGCTGATCGTCGTAGTTTCTGCCACCTGAGCGAAATTTCTTGAACCATCTGGTTGCGGTGCTGTGATCCACGGGACCTTCCCTTTTCCCATGACAAATGTTTCGAGTTGCTTGAGCAGCGTTATGGCAGAGTTCAAACTCATAAAGCAAAATTTCCTTAAGTAGCCAGTTGTGGCTGTTCATCTTTTAGGCGTCAAAACCACTGACAGAACGACGACATGCTTGCTGTTCACAGCAAGGACTACCACTGAGAAGTGTCCTTTCCCCATTGTGCACGGACTATAATACTGTCACTTCCTTCCCGTGCTGCCTATTTACAATCTTCACCTTTTGGTGACGTCAGTGTTACAGGCTGTGGGACGCGTTCACTCGTAGGGATAGGGATGGCTATGATGATTTGGCCCATGAGTATAAGTCACGTCGACAACGTCTGTTCAATGCAGCGAAATATATACTATTGGCTCCTATTTTCTTTTTATTTTTAGATACCCTGTGATATTATACTACATACTATATTGTGCAAATTAATTGGGACAAAGTAAAAAATCACTCATTTTTCCCAAACTATGCCTTTATATCATTCTATGCCTTCCTATACACTAATAAATACCTGTATTAGTATGAAGTATGTCCTCCTTTAGCAGAAATGACCTCTTGAATTCGCTTTGGCATTGACTCCACTAATTGAGTGCACATATTTTTGACTTCATTATCGTGGAACCACACTTTTATAGCATTCGTTATCATGCGTTCTTTGGTTATACAGTCCATTTTACCTACACGCCTCTTCAAAATATTCCACAAGTTTTCTATGGGATTTAAGTCTGGTGAGCTTCCAAGCCAATCAAGCAAATGAGTTTGATTTTCCAGCATGAAATTCTTGACCAATTCGAATTGTGACATGGGGCCAAGTCATGTTGAAATGTCCCGTCAAAAGTTTGCAAGAATGGAACAATCCGACGTTGTAATATTTCTACGTACTTGGCTGAATTCATCATACATTGAACAGGAACTAAGCTTACAGTGCCATTTGATGTGAAAAAACCCCAAAACATCTGTTTCAGAGGGTGCTTTACAGTTTGTTTGACATGCCCAGGTCTTAACGGTTCACAGTTGCTTCGTCTAACGACATTTGCTTGGTAACCCAGCACAAATAAACGAGTTTCATCACTGAAAATTTCCTTTTTCCAGTCGTCAGCAGTCCATGATTTATATTTTTTGGCCCATGCTAAATGTTTTATCTTCATTTTCGCATTCAATATTGTTTTTTCGTCGCCTTCCAGCCAACTTCCAGAAGCCTACGGTGTACAGTTGAATCACTAACATCACAACCACTAGCCAATAAATCTCTTTGAAGGTCGGTACCTGTTTAGTTTGGATTCATTTTACTATTTCTGATTAGATATTTATTGGTTCGGGGAGTTGTTTTTCGTTTTCTTCCACATTTATCTCTCCTTTTTGGAGACGATGATCCAGATGCATTGGATCGCGTAAGCAGTCTTGATACACTTGATTTGCCTACACCAACTGCAGAAACGATATCTCTCACTGTCATAGAAGTGTGATCCTTCAGAGCAATTATTTTTGCACACTTCCTTGGGGAAATATCCATTTTTCAATGCATGAAAGCAACACGTACTCACAGAGAGCAAAAACTAACATCCCCCAGTCACACACGAAAGCTCACAACTAAAGCTGAAGTGCCTACTTCCTGTTTAAAACTGGTCAAACAACATTCTTACTATCAAGTTCTAACAGTCACACCACCTCACAGTGGATAAAACTGGTTTACGTGGGTTTCCGACATAAAATGGCGATCACATTACAATTCTGAGAATAAAATAGCTTGTCCCAATTAATTTGCACGGTATAGTAGATTCCGATTCAGCAATGCCTCAGTGATCTGAAAAATCGTCACTCATGTATGGTTAAATAAGGAAAATGGCAAGAATAACGGGTTATCATTGCCGAACAGACTGCGCAGAAGCTACGGTGAGTAGTGAGATTTCCGAAAGAAAACCATTTCCTTGAAATAGGCAAGAAGACATTTGAGAGAAAGGAAAAATAAATAATACATGAACAGCGATTTAAAGTAAATAATACCAATATCCTAAAATGAAATGAAACGCTAAATAAAAGATAAATATTTTTGTAGGTGTCGTCAAAATAAATGACTGCAGAAGAAACAGCGGTCCGTGAGAACCGTGCTCATCTAAATGAATAATAGATGAAATTTCCGTAGCTGCTAAAGGCGTGCGTCTAGACTATTTCGCAGCAGAACTCGTCTCATGAAGAAAACAGCAATAGTTTCCATAAAAGAGTAATAACGAGTGAACGTCTGTTGCATTTGAGACACGGTATAAAAGATGATAAGCTTTTATTTTAGTTGTTTCGTGAAATCGACGGTTAAAATGAACCGGAAGCAGAAAACGCATTATTTGGGTTTTAGTTTTAAGGCGGTTGATGAAATTGTACAGATGTGACAAGGTTTTAATCCAAATTATTATCATTATTTGGTAGTTTTTTGACTTCAACGACTCTCGAAAGCTAGAGAGAGTCGCCTCTCACTAAATCATGATTACTAGTTCCAGAAAAGCAAGATAACTAAGTATGAAGAGAAGGTACAACACATCAAAATATTCTGAACTTTCCCCATTCAAAATGAAGAATTCGACGAAGTAGAAGGCGGGACATGCAGGGTGACTAACAAAACTAAGCCTGTTCAGAGTCATCTGCAGAGATAACCAGTGGGCAAAACCGAACTTAATTTGGTAGGAACATTTCCTAGAAAAAGCAGAAGAGATTTTGGGAATAAAAGGGCATTACAAAATCACCGTCATTGGTGGATTTTGTACTGAGAACTGAAAAAGTAATTTTGTGATCTGTATGGGTGTATGATTGGTAAGTGAACTGTAGTCAGCAACATGTGACATTTAGTTTAAGCTTTTATTGTGCTTCTTTCCAAATATTAATGTGTAGTCACATAAAGGGAATTCATCAATGCGAATAGCTACTGTAGCTTTCCTTAACTCAAAGGGTTGGTGGAGGCTACTAGGTGTTGTTGAGAAAGGCGATATGCTTTGTTCAATCGGTCCGCTGTTCTGACCAAAAGATGAATCCGCGAAACTGTCCTGAACTGCAGAATGTAGCTGACCTGGAGCGATGTTATTACATGCTCTGCGATTCTGCCCCTCAATTCTGCCAAGCAAAAACATTGCCTTATTATATCATGATCTTTCATGTTCCCACAGACAAAAGACGCAGGGGGTAATGCCTGGTGAACCGGGTGACAACCGTATTGAGAATGAACGACTGCGATCACTACAAATACTCTGTGAAACGTTATCGTTGTAACTACTGCACAAACCGTCCGAAATACGGATTTTACTCCATCTTGCATAAACATGTTTGTGCTAAGATATCCTTTTTGCTACAGTAACGGAAATGACAAAACTGTGTGATATGTTCCGATAACTCTGTACCGTTACCGTGCAGATCACAGATCCAGTTTTATGATTTTCTAAGAAAAACGAGCCGACAAGAAAAGTTCCCGTTAACCCTATGGCAACCTTCGCTGAATGTAAGAGAGCTTTAGGGCACGGATGTGGATTCTCTGTAGCCCAGATACGCCAGTATTGGAAGCCAACATTTTCACAGAGTGAAAATAAGCTTCATTGCTCCACAGAGTGTTCTCCGACCGAACTTCGTCTATCTCCATGCATGCCAAGAAAGTCAACGCTATGGCAGCGGCGCGGTGGTGGAGTTGTCTGTGGCCATTCGTTCGAGATGGGCCCGGGTTTCATGTCGCGGATGAGTTATGGGTGATGTGTTTGTCTGAAAGCTCTGGCTCTCTTCCTTCCCTGGAACAAGCAGCTCTAAATTAGGGCCGCTGGTTCCAGCGAAGCTGATAGTCCAAAGAGTTATTCAAGGAGGTAGTTTAACACCGAAACAAAAATAAAAAAAGGCAACGTAAACTTTAGTAGGATGCCTTCATCAACAGTTTGCAACTGTTGATTGCTGGTACGTAATTTTCCGCACAGTTTTGCGCGGAGAATCTAGCTTGTCTGATACTGAAGGTGCACTGCATGAGACTACAGTATTCTCAAGTGACTCCTCTATACGACTGTAGTAGCAACGTCTTCATTCTTTTGTGGAAGGACATGTTTACACTCTTTTCGTGGCCTGACCGTAAGGCGTCACGTCTCAAATCGACGAACATTGCTTAAAAGTGCACAGGGTGACCTCCTAGCAATGTCTTGCTGCGTCTGTATCCTCCAAATCACATGATGCGGCAGCCTCTTTACCATCCTAGCAGTGCCCTTTGACGAGTAAGGCACATTCAGACACGGTGAGGAACATGGCAGCCGTAAAAGAATTACAAATGGTTTCGCACATTCCTTTTGTACCATTAGCTGCCGGTAGTAAGTATGCAATATGCAAATGTTACCTTTCGCCATTAGAAGCGCCAAGTGTTCCATTATAGTGATTATTTGAACTACTTTCTTATACCCAAAATTTCATCCTCATGCGCCGCCCTTGTGGCGCAATGGTCTAAACGCTGGTTTCGGACCATTCGTCCAAGTGGGCTATTTCTCGAGTCCCGGATGAGGCATGGGTGGTGTGCTTGTCTTACGGCACCGTCCCCTTTTTTCCTGGAACCAAGGGCCCTAAATTAGGGACGTGCGACTGCCTATAGCCCATTGAGTTGTCCATGGTGGTCGTCAAGCTCCTTAAAAATATCCTCATGTTTTTGAAAGTGTTCCTACTAAGTGTGGTTGAGGTTTGTCCGCTGGTTTTTCTGCAGATGGTTTTGGACAGGTTTAATTACATCCATCTTCTACGAGGAAACGAATTGATATATGAAATACCTAATCTCATCTTCTTGTCCAAGTTATCGGGTAGAAATTTAAGTCGCGAACTTTGGTCTTCTGCAAATATTCAGATTGGTTTCTGACGTATAGAGTTATTATTCTCTAAGTTACATTTAGCCTCTCCAGTGGCGCAGTCTTCTGATCGTTCGTCTGAGTGGCGCCCCGGTTCTAGTCTCGGTTGAGGTACGGGTGATGGATGCCCTTGACTTACGCCACTGACCCCTTTCGGACGAATGATCAGAGGCCATCCCTTAGGCCACTGCTCCTCTGCGGCGACTGTAAAATGTAGAGTCAAAACTGTTGCGACCGACGATTTCCACATTTGATTTTTGTGGATACTCAGTTAGATGAGAAAATTTCCATTCCGGTAGAACAGGAAAACTTTTGAAAGAAAACAGTTTCTTGAAACTGGTATGAGGATGCTGGAAAGAAAAAGCGTGCATGAATAAAAACTTAAAGTAAATAATTGCACCATTATAAAGTGAAGTGAATTGCTAAACAAAATATTTTGTTTTCTTAATTTACATAAACCCAATGAGCATCAAACGCTAATCTGAATTTTTCGTTCCTTAATTTAGGGCCACTTGCTCGAGGGCAAGGTTAATAGAGAGTCAGGTTTGCTCATATTGCTCTCCTCACAGATGAATAATCGTGACATCATGTGTGACATCACCGTCCTAACATGTGAATTTTAGATCCAAACAGTATCCATGGATGAAGATGCCTTGTCAGCAATTTTTATAACTCAAACACAGAACAAAATCTTCCGCAAAAGCACATTTATATTAAATACAGAAGAAATTTACAAGCACGTGAGTATTTTAGTAACGGAGGTTTCAAAAATACCTCCTGCAGATTTTTGTTACGTAAAAGGCAGGAAAATGATTATACTTTTAAATATTAATTGAGTTACAAGGAAAATTTTTGCTGTTTTTATATAAATTTAGAAGGAAAACCGAACAGTAGGGCATATTATTGTCATATAACAGAGAATGTCTTAATGATAAATAGGAAAAGCAGCTGGGCAACATTCCCCCAATTTTTCAATTTAAAAATTGAAAGTATTATGCATTAAAAAATCTGGTAGAATTTCTGAAAATTATTCCAGTTAGTTTACGAATAATGACTCCGAAACGCTGCTATGGTGCAGATACAAAGGAACGTGGCAATTAGAAAGTCTTGCGATGGCGATTTGGCCAGTGACGTCACAAAGTAATCACCGGAAGTACACAATGAGCGTAACCTTGTCATCTACTAACCTTGGTCCGAGGGATGGAATTCGGCCATTATAAGGGCTGTGACGTACCTACCACATGTCAAATCGGCAAGTTGCAGTTATAAGTCCTTGCCGGCGTAGCTCAATTGGGAGAGCATTCGGCTCCGGAGCAGGAGGATGTTGGTTCGAGCATCACCACCGGCAAATTTGGGTTTCACAGGGCTAGCAAAGTATCCTTGTCTTAAATGTTCTTTTCGAACTCAGAACCCTGATAGCAATGCCTTGATACACCCAGAGAATTTACAGTATGAAACAAAATATTTCGTGAAAAATATTGCTTTATCAAGAACGTTGCAGAAGGAATTTCGGAATCTTTTTCAAATACAATTTGTGAATGGAAAATAATTATTGCAAAATTCGTGTAAATTCGTGGTTAGACAGCAAATGAAGGTCATATATGCAGAGCGACTGCGGAAGGCTTAATTAAAAAAGATATCACCCTTCTGAGGTTTCAAACTAAGAATTTCAATAACGCGACGTAATGATAGCTACTTAAATGCTCAGAAGAGATTCTTGTTAATTAGTATCAGCATGGTAGATAACATTTGGTTTTAAAACGACATCTGCATAAGTATCAAGATGTTTGAGGACAACCAGAGAAAAGTGTACATAATCGTAGCCACATTCTTCACGTGTAATGAAACCGGAATCATTATGAGAACACGGTTTCGTAAATGTTTTCCGAAGAATGGAATTTCTGCCTCAAACGATAAATGCCCCGAGGTAGTGTTAACTGAGGGATTTTCTCATAATCTTTAAATTGCCCTCCTGATATACATAGTGCTACAAAGGACTCTCTTATACTTTGAACTGCAAGAATTTGCGAACTTCGTTTCGAAACAGTTGTTTAAATACAACAATGAATTTCATTATCCGATTTACCAGCTTTATTTCTGTAATGAACAAATGTTTCAGCTATATTATTTTTCCATCCGTCTTGGACGTAACATGAATAAATCAACGTACAATTTGGGACACAGAATCTATAAGCTTATATCTTTACTTAAAGGTCGAATTGTGTGTCGGTTAAGACAAAATTAATCCTAGCATTATTCGTTAAATACAAAATTACACATAAGTAGTTAGGAAACTCCGACTTAAAGTTTTGAGCAGTCACAAAGCAACTATGGAGCATTATTAAATACACGTAAATTGAATTTGCTTCTGATTTTCATCAAAACTTAAATTCGCAAACATTGCATTTAGTCACTCGCCCATTGCTACTGCGAAAACCGTGCGGCTCATATTTCCCATTTTTAAATATGTCTTTAGCCAGACACCGAAAGAACTTTACATGTACTTGATGAGGATTTTGAAACTAATTCCATATGATAGTATGAAAATGGCTCATCTCAAAAAAAGATCTACTGTACCTAATATGTATTTTTTCATACTCTACAACCAGTGTCACTTGTATTTCAACTGGGATTGATTTTCAACTACCGTACTTACACACACTGCCCTCCACTAAAAATGGCCCCAACTTACGGAAATAGCCGATAAATCTGAAAACTTTTACGTATGACGGTAACGTATACCTATATGATTTATATGTAAGCCTATATGCACAAAGATCTGATGAATACTTCACGGAGACAATTACCCGTAGCAGGGCAATTTGTCTCCGTGAAGTATCCATCAGATCATATGTAGAGGATTTTAGGAAAGGAGTGTCTGACCCTAGGTCTTAAACAGCCCTTAGAAATAGGAAGCTGGGATATTTGGGCTAGAATGCCCAATAGGAAAGTAAGGGGAGGAAGACGCTCTTATTTATTACCGAGGGGGCCAGTACCCTGGGTCCGACGGCTTAACGTGCCCATCCGACGCCCGGCGGATATTCAGTGGTTCGAGCGTTCGTACCTGCCTGGGATCGAACGTGAGGTTTCTCCGTGGCAGTCACGAACGTTGACCACTAGGCCATCCGCGGTCCTTCTCCGTGAAGTAAATATCGCCAGGCGCTATAAAAAGCGATGTGAACGATTGCTATCGATCAGAGTAGCATGCCTTTATGATGCCTAAGTCGACCTTACGCGCACTTCTAGGACTTTGTAACAGGACGGATTATTGAAACGCCAGAAGCTGCATTGCTCATTCGACAAATTGAGACACGTATGGATCGGACGCACGAACCTTTGGCTGCTGTTGGCGACAATATACAACAGAAGGTTCCGTAGCAGAGAGACTAGGTTTAGATGCTTGTAGGATAACGTCAGAGTGAGCGGAAATGTCTGATCCAGTCTGGAAATGTCAAGTCTGGAAATGTTTGACAGAACTGAGACGATACGGCAGATTATCCGCTGCATAAAACATATATTTACCTGCTCTTCCGTTATTTTTATCACCACAGTCAAAATACAACTACGATTCGTGAATCTGTACGCATGAATTTCCTTGGCTTATCTTGCTCTGACTCAATCCCATCGTCGCACACTTCTGGTGTTGTGCAGGGAGAGAAGTTTCTGGGGTCCTGGGTGGCATCATGTCTTCTTCAGTGACCAATTCTGCCAATAACGTCCGCGTGCTTGTGTAGGGACAGCGAGAAGACAGACACATTCTAGCTTGTATCCGGAGGCGCCACATGAGAAAGGCACCTGACATCATGATGTGGGGAATCATTAGGTTCAATTGCCGGTAAACTCTAGTTATTATTGGTGACAGTTTAACTGCAAAGTGGTATGTTGAAATTGTGCTACGATCTATGCTACTGTTATATCTACGTACCATGCCTAACAGCATTTTCTAAAGGTATGATGAACGGCCTTATACCTCCTGATTCTTCCTGCAGTGCCTCTGTGATGTGGTTCCTCTTCCTTGGCCGGCTTGTGAATCGTCGCCATTCGAGCACATATGGGATTCAATAGGGTCGTACGTTCCATAAACGTGTAGAATATCTTAGAGGATTATATTCATTACCTGTTTGACTCACTGCGGGGTCGTCCTGCCCCTCATGTATTACGCTTACCGCGACCATACCACCTACTGATGTTTCTCACAGTTTGGCACTAGTCATTGGTAAAACTATCTGCCTCTGTTGTCTTGTCTTCCCTATATAGATGCCATCACACCGAATTTGGTTTATATGCAAGCATTGTTTCGATGCAGGACACTTTCAGTGTAGGGCAATGCACATGCATTAAAGTATTCTAGCGATATAGTTGGGGTACCCCTGAAAATGAATTCTAGTCTTGAAAACTCAGAAAAGATCGTAAATACTGATGTAATATGAACTTGAGCTACCAGAGTTTATTTGTACAGTGCATTTGTTTGGGTCATTTGCTTCAACCTTGGTCTCCAAGGCCTCGAAGACCAAGGTTGGCGAAAATAAATTGCACCACCAACGATGACATCACACGAGGGTAAGCAGAATATTTGCTTCATACAGAATCAACTACTACTCACCCGCAAGGGGATGATCTGGATTTCGCAGCTGTAACGCAGCTGAGCCACCACACCACGACAAGGTACCAGACCCCACAGGAGGAGATAAGTAATATGGGAAAACATGGGAGTTTCTCATACTTTGGCGATGACGACGATGTCATAACCTACTGACACCACAATTAAAATACTAGTTGATTCCCAACAAGAAATTTAAAATTACATGATTAGGTGTAAATTGCCGCAACGTAAAATTGAATATATGATGCATTTTGATGAATATATCATCGTCAACCTTCATGAATCCACTGCTGGATGAAGGTCTCCCAAAATTTCTTCTACAACTGTTTGTCTTGAGCCTGTCTTCTTCATGTCACTCCGGCATGCTTTCGGATTTCATCCATCCATCTCTCGTGGGGTCTTCTTCTGGGTCTTTTTCTGTCCCTTGAAAACGAGACTAACATTTCGGTTGTCCATCGGTGGTCCGTTCTTCTGGCAAACATGCGCAGCCAATTGCCATTTCAGGGATTTTACTCTGATCATGATGTCTTCCACTCTTGTCCTTTCTCTCTTCTTATCATTCCTTGTTATACCAAGCATGCATTTCTTCATTCTTCTTTAGGTTGTCTGCAGCCTTTGTATGTATTCTTTAGTCAAGGTCCTTGTCTCTACTCCATACGTAAGAACTGAAACGATGCACTCTTCTCTTAAGACATAATGGCATATTGCTCTTGAAAATTATAGTTTCTCCCAAAAGCTCTACAGTTAAGTTTTATACGTCAATTAATTTTCACTCTTGCTTGACCTCTATTTTCCAAGTGTGTAGGTATGGGTTACCTTGAGCTTTAACTCATCAGTCGCAAAATCTTCATTTCTTGAAAAAGCATTGTACTTCAATTTTGTCTTCTGAAAATTCATTTTTAATCCCACTTCTCTACTCTTGTTAGCAAGTTCCTGGATCATACTCTGTAACTCTGGAGGGGTATTTTCAAAAAGGACTACGTCATCATCAAAACGAAGGCGAGTTAAATAATCTCCATTAATCTTTATCCCCTTGTTTTTCCAGATCAATGATTGAAAGACACTTTGCAATGTGGCATTAAAGACTTTAGGAGATATACTGTTAATGCACACCAATTGGCTAGGCTCTCTGACAAATACATCCTGTCATGGCATTATCCATCTCGAGAAGTGTACACTAAGACCATAATGTGAGTTAGAAATTAGTTAATGTAGAAATATGACTTTACGAAAATGACGATTGGAAGCACCCATTAATATTTCTAGGATGCACTAAATGCCAAAGTCCATAATAACGCTCCCGTGTTATGTTTTCATTAGCATCTATTCTATGATTTAAAAACATGGAAACGCCTTCAAACAGTTGAAAATGTATGTTTGCAAGAAAATGAACAATGATCTTGTCCATTTATTAGATCACACTAAATGTTGTTCTCAGTTAAAAAGTCTGCTGGTTTCCTAAAAGACCTGTAAACGCATGTGTAATTATTTCACATTTAGTTTACCAAGTCACTGTAGAATCACTCCTTTTACTTCATTCGATAAATAGCTCAGAATATTTACTTAATTAAAAATATACGTACTTGTAAAATGTGTGTGCTTCTTAATAACACATGTGAAATTATAATTCAGTTCCTTCGCTTAATACTCGAACCTCCAGCTTCCCTTTCGACAAAAACATTAATTTATTCTCTCACGCCTCATTTATATTTATAGGATTCTATAAATATAATATTCTTGCAGTCTAGTTTTCAACTGATGTTAACAAAACTACATATTTAATCAACCTACTCCTAGAAAAGCATTGCTTAGAACTAGCTGCCGTAGCACACAGAACAAGGAATTATAATAAGGCGATGTGTAAATCAGGGAAGTTCGAAAGGAATATTTCGCATCCGGCATCAGTAGAGACCATAATCGTTTAAAATTATTATTATAATTTTTTTTAAAACAAGCGCAGAAACAATGTATTGCCCAGGAAACTCCGAAGAAAGGACTTTTCGCTACTTTTTCGCTCTCTTGTACAGTCCTTCCACAGCAGAAAACTAATTATCTGAGTATAGAATACTAAAACAGAATGTTGCAGACTCTTGATTGCGTTTTTGTCGAGAGAAACATGAATTTATTATCTCACGTCTCATTTATACGAGGGTAGTACCAAAAGTAATGCAAAAGTGGGCATAACGTTTTTATTAACTGACAGAAGTCGTTCTAATTGCACATGCCGTTACAGTAACTCTTTCTCTATACAAAGGTACTACTCAACATAGTCTCCATCACAAGCGATGTAGTCCCAGCGGTGCCGGAATACAATTTTTCAGTCGCTATGCGTTGTTTAAAAATAACGTGGAAAGAGCGACGACATCGTCCATTTACATTATCTTCACGTATTTGATATATATTAACAAGCGATGTATTTGCACCATCGTTGAACCCAACTCTCGAATCCTCTTTGAAGAAATTCAGGTGTGGACTGTAGTACCCACTTCTTCACAGCCACTTTCACCTCGTCTTTGTCATAAAGTTGTTGTCATCGGAGTCTGTCCTTCATTGGACAGAACAGACGGAAGTCGGAGGGCGCCAGATCTGGAGTGGACGGTGGATGGGGAACCGCCGACCAGCCTAATTTACTTATCGCCTGATTTGTTGCCTAAGATGTCTGTGGTCTCTCATTTTCATGGTGAATGTAGATCCTTTTCAGGCTCTTGTTCGGTCTTTTCCTCCTTATGGCTTCTCTAAGCTTCTTGAGTGTCTCAATGTACTGCTCGCAGGTCACGGTACGGCCACGTTCCAGAAAATCAAAGAGAATGACACCTTGTCATCCCAAAAAACAGTCACCATGACTTTCTGTGCTGATCGCTGGCTTTTAAACTTCTTATGCCCCAGTGAAGAGATGTGACGCAATTCCATGGATTAATTCTTCGCCTCCGGATCGTAAAGATACGCCCACGTTTCATTCCCTGTCACCAGATCTGAAAAAAGTGTCTTCATTGGCTTCAAGCGCTTCCAGCAGAACAGAGCAGACTTCCATCCTTCTCTTCTTCAAAACAGGTGTCAACTGCCGAGGTACCCACTTTGCACACACTTTTCGAAACCCTAAGTCTTCCACCATCTTCTGTATGGAATTGTGACCCTAGTCCAGGTGTGCAACAAGCTCACGGGTTGTGACTCGTCTCTCCGCGCGAATCAATTCAGCCACTTGCTGATGATTCGTGTCAGTGGTCGCAGATGATGGTCTCCCACTGCGTCGTTTGTCTTCAATGCTGGTTTCCCCTTCTTTAAACTTCTTCGTTCATCTGTGCACATTGATCTTGTCAATGGTGTCATCTCCGTAAACATTATGTAGCTTTCTGTGTATGTCGGACAACCTGCACCCTTCCTTTGTCAAGAACTCAATGAAGGCACGTTGCTTCTGCTTGGAATCCATTATTTACCTGCAATGCAGAAGAAAGGTTGCTATTGAGGAAGAGTTATTCTATCAACATGTGCAATTTGAACGACCTCTGTCAGTAAAAAATCTATGCCAATCTTTGCATTACTTTCGGTACAACCTTCCTATATATAGGATTCCAAAAATACAATTTTCTTGGCGTTTATTTTTCAATTGATGTTTAACAAAACTACATTGCTCAAAATAATAAGGAGAGCAAGAGATATTACAAGGAAAATCATGTGCGACTCATGTTGTTGAACGTAAAATATTATTTTTATGCAAGATACCGTCGAATATTCAGTAATGTTCCTAAGAAAAATGATATTAGCGAATTTTTATGTAATATTATCTTTTAATCCACGTGATGCGATATGCTATATAAAAATATGCTTATCTGTTCAACAAGAGAAAAATGACTTTTGGGAGGTGGTAAGTGACCTCTACTAGGGTGTGTGGTCCCCTCAAAACGCTAAGACCGGTGCGCACCTGTGTGGCATAAAACTGATTCGCTGCACACCTGTGTGGCATAGCTTTTGAAGGCATCTTCTCCACTCCTCAGTGAGAGCAGTCTCCAATACACGAAGAGTCAACGAAAGTGCCGTCGGAGCTGCAATACGTCTTTCAAGTGCGTCCCAGGCATGTTCAATTGGATTTAAGTCAAAGAAGCACGGTGGCCCCTCCAAACGCTCGATCCCTCCTCTTGAAGCGTGTTGTCCATTAGTTGAGCTCTATGAGGTCGAGCGTTATGGTCCATGAAAAGGAAAGAATCACCGCGGCTACAGTATACAGCATGACAATAGGTATGAGAATCTCGTCTTTATATCTCTGAGCCGTCAGACTGCCGTTTCGGATGATGCACTAGTCTGTACGTCCACTGATACTTATGCATACCCAGACCATCAATCTATGTCCGCCGTAATGTGATGTTTCCTGCACACATTCTGGGTTATTTCGTGTGCCGTATTCTCTCCAGAGAAGAACTTGCCGATTGTCAGACTCCAGACTGAATCTCGACTCATCAGAGAAGAGCACTTACTTGACTCCACTCGTTGTGACCCCAACCACAATGCTCTTTTACCCAGTTTCTACGGAGCGTACTGTGTGGTGATGTTACAGGGATACACAACACTGGTCTGCGTTCATAAAAGCCAACTAGGTGAAGGCGATTGCAGATGGTTTGAGTTGACAACCTGGGTTCTGTTGACACGAGAATCTCTCGTTGGAGCTGAGTAGCATTTTCCCACTTATTCTGACAACCTGTTAACAATAGATAACGGTCGACCCTTGCTGTAGTTGCTAGTGGAAGGCCTTGATCTTGTCTTCCTCAGACACTTCAGTATTCTGGACTCGTGTCCACAGCCCAAAAATGACACTTCGTGACACGGCTTCTGCTATCGCCCGCTGTGTTTAACCTACTTCCAGCTTTCCAATTGCTCTCCACGCTGTTGATTCCGGTAAATCATGGTGCTGAGACATCGTTCGAATCGAAGATTTCGAGAAAAGAAACGTCACAACAAACGCGTGAGAATAAGGGAGCTCCCAGAAAACCTTCGTTTTTATCTCAATCTGTGATTTATGCAATCTGAAGTTACAGACGCTAATTAGCATAAGGATATGCATGATTCGGCTGTCTACGTCACACTCGACTTACGTTTTCCACGTTTTGGTATGATGTCGCGAAAGTCACGTGCTGTCCTAATTATTTTGAGCAGTGCACGTTGAATCAACCTGGAGAATGTACTTCTCGAAAGGTATTTGCTCAGAACTAGCTGCCGCGGAGCACACAGAGCAACAAATTATGATAAGGCAATGTGTAAATCAGGGAAATTCGAAGATAGTGCTTTGGAATCCGGCATCAGTAGAGACTATAATCGTTCGAAATTATCATTTTTTTTAAAACAGGCACGGCAAGAATGCACGTGCTTCGGATACTCCGAAGAAGGATATTTTTATTAGCAATTGTATTTCCCATTCGCTTTGTTGTACAGTCTTTCCGTAGCAGTAAACTAATTTCCTGAGAACAGAACACTAAACCAGAATGCTGCAGACTCTTTGTCTTAACTGAATTATTTTGTAATCTAAAAAAGGCTGACAGAATTTTGTAACTCCAATATTTTCACGATCGTCAAATCCATCATCTATGCGCAGTTAATGAACATGTCTTTTTCTTTTATTTTTCCAGTTTTTCACTCCAATATTTGTTCTTATTCACCATTGTATTAGCGTTTCAGTTGCTGCCTTTACAACATCACCGAAGCTGTTTCTTGTGTGAGTGACAGTCTAAGTTCTGAAAGGATTTCACTGATTTGTCTAGGAAAACAATTTTACCTTGTAAACATTTTAAATACTTTCTTTCTTCTCCTGTGTTCCTTGAGTGGTAGCATTTCACGAGTGCATATCTCTAGAAATGTGAAGCACTGGCTTCGCTTCTTTTCTGTGCAAGAAATTACATCAATTGCTCTCGCATATACAGATTTTTTGGCAGCTCATTTATTATAATGCATGCCTGCTGACGAATAAACGTGATTCTCAAGTATTAATTTTCTCGAGTACACTGCCAAAAACCTAAGTGCAAAGTAGCATACGTGCAAAACAATGATTCACTACACTGCAGTTCATCACCATCCACGGTGATTATGTTTTATTCATTATTTTCTACAGACCCCTAAAGTGAGGAGTGTTTTTCTTGCTAGTGGATAACTGGCGTTTTAGCGTGTGAATTAATATTTTTTATCTTTATCTTAACAGTTGAGTTTCTTTAACTTTCAACTGCTAAATTTCATTCATGGTGTTTGAGGCTGTTAGACATACATCTTAGAAACATGTAAAAAATTCTTAAACGTTTGCCGACTCATCAACTATTTCCTTTAAGAAAAACGTGCTACGAAAGCTAATTAGATAACTCTCACCGGGCCTCTATAGTTCACGTCGCCCAAACACTGGTGCTGATTCCTAGGTGTTTTTTTTTTTTTTTTGTTTTTTTTTTGTTTTTTGATTGGAGGTTTAACGACCACCGTGAGCAACTCAATGGGCTATAAGCAGTCTCCCGTCCCTAATTTAGGGTCACTGGTTCCAGGGAAGGGAGAGAGCCAGTTCCGTAAGACAAACACAACATCCATGCCTCACCAGGATTCGAACCCGGACCCCTTACGGACGAATGATAAGAGGCCAGCGCCTTAGACCACTGCGCCACCGGGGCGGCAATTCCTAGGTGTAGTTCGCTAATGTAAAAAAGGCACCAGAAGCTTATAACACACAGACTGGCTGATTTGTCAAGAAAATTTCTTTACCTATTCTGTTTGATTGTCATTATTTAAAGTGGAAGTGTTCTTATATAAATTACATCCATTTATATCTGTGTTTCCATTCGTGTCATATTCTTTCAAAAAGACTGAGCAAAAGAGATAGAAAATAATATTTGCCCTGTTATTTGTGAATTCGCCATTTTGCGCACGCGATGATATCATTTTAAATACGGAGAACGGCATGCAAAGAGATTCCTCTTGTTTGTTTTTCATTAATTGCGGAATAGAATTTTCTAAATGAAAACAAAAGATAGTACATGGATGATAGAATGGAAATATGACGAACTCGTTTTAAATACAGCGTCGTTTATTGCTAAAACAAACAAAGAATATCCAGTTGGCGAAACATGATTATACACTGATGGAAAAAAATCCCAACACCACGAAAAAATATTTGTAGAGGAATGAAATGGCGGCAATACATTTGTATAGGTAACATATTTAATCGATTAAGGTTTTAAGATCACAGCTCATTGTAAGCGCGAGAAGAGCCATTTTAAATGTGAAATGCTGGTACATTAATAACCGGTGTCCCCGCCAGAATGTTGAATGCAAGCACGCAAACGTTCATGCATTGTGTCGTACAGGTGCTGGATGTCAGTATGTGGAATGGAGTTCCATGCCTGTTGCACTTGGTCGGTCAATACAGGGACGCTTATTGCTGGTTGGGGGTGACGCTGGAGTTGTCGTCCAATGATGTCCCATACGTGCTCGATTGGTGAAAGATCTGGTGATCTAGCAGGCCATGGACATGTCGACACTCTGTAGAGCATGTTGGGTTACAACAGCGGTATGCGGGCGAGCGTTATCCTGTTGGAAAACACTTCCTGGAATGCTGTTCATGAATGGCAGCGCAACAGGATGAATCACCAGACCGACGTACAACTATACCGTCAGGGTGCGTTGGATAACCACGAGAGTGCTCCTGATGTCATAGGAAATTGCTCCCCAGACCATAACTCCAGGTGTAGGTCGAGTGTGTCTCTGCCGCAGACAGGTTGGTTGCAGGCGCTCACCTGGCCTCCTTCTAACCAACACACGGCCATCACTGGCACCCAGGCAGAACCGGCTTTCATCAGAAAACACAACAGATCTCCACTCCGTCCTCCAATGAGCTCTAGCTTGACACCACTGACGTCGCAAACGGCAGTGGTTTGGAATAAGTGGAATGCACGCTACAGGGCGTCTGGCTCGGAGCTGTCCTTCAAGTAACCGATTTGTAACAGTTTGTTGTGTCACTGTGGTGGCAACTGCAGCTCGAATTGCTGCCGCAGACGCAGTACGATGCGCCACGGCCATACGCCGTACACGGCGGTCTTCCCTCTCAGTAGTGCCACGTGGCCGGCCGGAACCCGGTCTTCTTGAGGCAGTACCTTCCCTTGACCACCGCTGCCAACAGTCATGCACAGTGGCTACATTCCTGCCAAGTCGTTCTGCAATATTATGGAATAAAAATCCACCTTCTCGTAGCCCTATTACACGACCCCGTTCAAACTCCGTGAGCTGTTGATAATGGCTTCTTCGTTTTCTTAAAAGCATTCTTGACTAACATCAACACCCTACGTCGAATCTCAACGATAACTAACGCTCACGAACGTTACAGCGCGTATTTACAGCAAACCTGCTTTGCATGTTCCGAGGGGCGTTACTAGCGCCACACGTATGCACCGAGCGCGAAATTTGCATAGACGTCATCTTACAGATCTACTCTCACCGCCTACCAACTGTCGTTTATCTAACACAACCCCTTCTTGGTGTTGGGATTTTTTCCGTCAGTGTAATATACTCATTTTCTTTCAATTTTTTATGAGCACATCAAAGAGCTCTTAATAAGATGAAAGATTTTTTTCAGAGGTGTTCCACGTCTATAAATAACCTACTCGTAGCTATAAATGTGCAAAACCAGCATGACACATGAACAAGCAAACTCCTTTTTCGCGCAAAAGATCTCCATTTTCGTATGCATGAAACTCTTGATATCGGGGATTCACTGGTGTTTTTCAGAAAGAAAAGTTTGGTTTCCTCCACTCTAAAGGGGTTTAGAGCAAAAACATTAGTACGTAGGATAAGCTTCTTACACATTTAATGTTCAGAAACTGATTCCTCTCAATTAATTTAACGACAAGGTTCAAAAGAATTGAAAGGTTTAGAAGGGCACTGAAACTGCACTGGTTTCCAAAACCTAGGGAAGAACACTACTTCGAAAGGTTATAACCACAAAATCAGACGTAACAGCTTGTGGCAATTTGCATAGCTGGGGACATTCAGTAGAAAGACCGTGCGCATGCAAAATGTCGAATCGTGCGCACAGGAGTCACGTGGTATCCCTTAAACGGATAAAAGAGAAAAGGACGCGGTAGACGACACGTGTTAGAAAGAAAATCTGGACGTGAAGGCACAGAGGTATGAACGTGTAATTTAGGTTACGTCTCAAAGACATCATCCAGGTGATCTCACGCGACAAAGAATTATAGGGAAGCTGGAAGAAGGCCGCCGAGTGAATGATATTGCCAGGGAGTTTGAAATCACGCATAGTGTGGTATCCATGTTCTGTGCAGGGTTCCAAACCAAAGGAGTGTGTTCCAGACGCATGCTAGGAGGTCGCCCTTTCTCTACTACGACGCATGAAGGCAGATTTTGAGTTTAACAACTAAACGTAATCGCAGCAGCACGGTTGGTGAGCTTACTAGTCGCCTCCATTCCACCACAGGAGCGCGGATATCCCGAAAAACTGTGGCAAGACGTCTGCGATATATAGGGCTATATGCCCGTAGGCCTGTAATCAGCGTCCCTTTATCTAGAGATCAACGTAGCGCACGTTTTCCGTGGTGTCGTATCCACGGAAATATTGGACACGTCCGGTGTCGCACGATTTGTCGAATAACGATTGGTCGACATAACGATTGGTCGATAGTATCGATTGGTCGGCAACACGATTGGTCGACATAACGATCAGTCGACCGTAACGACTAGTCGACAGTAACGACTGGTCGACACAACGATTGGTCGAGATAACCATTGGTTCAGACGATTATGGTTTACATTCGCAGCGGTACCCTTCAGAACGTACTGACCTCTAGAACGTACTGAACGTAACGTTTCTTTTTGGAAATAATATTTTTTAGAATGTAGTCCTCAGAACGTACAGCATTATAACATATTATTTCCAAATAGGCCCCCATGTCATCTTTTGTACTATAAGTGAAATCTAAATAAAGGGCCTTCTGAACGATATTATTTCCGAAAGGGCAGCGGGGCACTTTAGGTAAATTCCATATTTCATTGTGTGTTCAAATAATCTCAACTGAGTAATTGTTAGAAGGGTAGGGTGAATTAATCCCCTCCCCTCCAAGTTCCTAAGAGTGCTTGAAGGAGAACATCCCGGATACACTGACCGACTCTAGCTGTCCAGAATATAAAATTACTAAAGTTGGAGATGGAGCCGACCCCCCACCCCAAACCCCCGCCATCCCTTAAAATTTTGTGTCCAGTTACCCTAAACTCGTATGAACCCGCATGAAAATTCAGAGAAACAAAAGAGCTCCTTTCCGTCGTTAGGCAGCTTCGGGAAACTTCCACACATAATTCGGAAACTCGGAAAATTGCCCCACCGAAAAATTGCCACGTATTCAAAGCGTTTCTCGGACGAACGGCGATTTGTGCTCGTCCCCTTAGTGAAAACCATGTGGCAATTTTCCGGTGGGGCAATTTACCGCCAAACTGTTTGCACTCTTTCGAATTTTTTTTTCCAAGTTCCGTTGACCATTTTATGTCGACCAATGTCGACTAATCGTTATATCGACCAGTCGCTACTGTCGACCAATTGTTATGTCGATTAAACGTGTTGTCGGCCAATCGTTACTGTCGACTAATCATTACTGTCGAAAAATCGTTATGTCGACTAATCATTTCTGTCGACCAATCGTTATGCCGACCAATCGTTACTGTCGGCCAATCGTGTGTCGGCCAATCGTTATGTCGACCAACTGTTTGTCGACCAATCGTTACATCCCCGGACACGTCATCAATGTACTCTTCATAGATGAGAGATGTTTCAGTCTGTCCTCGGATTCTAAACGCCAGTTGATCCGCTGTGAAAGTAGTACCGCCTGTCAGCGCGCGAATGTGCAAGAAAGGGACAGATGCGGGGATGCCGGGGTCATGATGGGGGCGGCGTCATGATTAGTGGACGCCCCAGGATACATCTGACTACGACGGACGAACGATATTGCAACAAAGTTCTACGTTTAGTTCGATTATTCTTTGGTGCTGTAGGTGAAGACTTTCTGTTCGTGGATGACAGCGTGACACCTCATCGTACGAGAGCAATGCAGACACTTCTGGAGACCAAGGATATTAATCACATCGACTAACCAGCAGGCTACACAGACCTCAACCCGATCGAATACGTCTGGGACGCAGTGACGGGACTCATTAGAGCCCAAACCCCTCCTCCAGAAAACAAACGGGGCCTCATCCTAGCTCTCAGGGAGAAGTGGGCCAATTTTCCTCAGGAAATCTTGGATCACTTGCTGCTCAGCATGCCACGACGTTGCGAAAGTTGCATCGCAGTTCGGGGTGGACGTATTCCATATTGAAATGTCTCCGTTTGGTTATCGGTAAGCACTGTTACATCTATTCTCCAACTATGTCCTTCGAAAATTTGTAACTTTTACGTAAACACTGAATACAATGTAATTTATGCGGCATTTATGAACAAGTTTTTGTGTCTTTTCATGTGTCCATATGCTGGCAATATACACTGCTGGCCACCCAAAATGCAACACCAAGAAGGACACGTGATAGCAAAGCCAGATTTACTGCACACATAACAACAGATACAAATATGAAACGATTGAGCGTACAGGCCCCTGCGACTTGCGAAACACGCAGACATCAATAGTTCGTGTGGCCAGGCCCCTGCGACTTGCGAAACACGCCGCGGCATCGAACGAAAGAGGCTTTGGATGTGAGCTTGGGGTATGTCGGTCCAGGCTGCTTTCACACGTTGCCACAGTTCATCAGGCATAGCCGCGGGTGGTGCTTGCCGAGCCGCTTAGTTGCCGATCAGCGACCAGACGTGTTCGATGGGCGACATATCGGGAGAACAGGAAGGCCACGGCAGCAGTGACACCTGGCGGGCCGTGAAGAATTGTTGCACAATGCGTTCCACGTGCGGGCGCGCGTTATCCTGTTGAAACGTGGCCGCTGGCAGGTCCTGCAGGTAAGTGAGGACTACAGGCTCCAAAACGTCGGAGATGGTGCGGTGGCTGTTGAGTGTATCGGCGATGCGTACCAGAGTGGTGCGGGTGTCATATCTAATTGCGCCCCAAACCATAACGCCAGGCGACGGACCCGTATGGCGATGCATAATGCAGGCGTCATACAGTCTCTCGCGGTGGTGTCCCCACACGCGGATCCGACCAGGCAGAAGCGGGATTCGTCGGAGAAGACAATGTCGTGAAATTTCGCAGTCCAGGTGCAGCGTTCAATGGCCCACTGCCGTTGCACTCGCCAGTGGTGTAACGTCAATGGTAATCGGAGCAATGGGCGCCGCGCGACAAGTCCCCGCTCCTGCAGACGACGTCGAACGGTACGTGATGACACAGGTTGTTGTGCAACACACCCTAATTCCTGCGCTAACGTACGTGATGTGGCAGTGCAAGCCGTCAATACCCGCCGCACAACATGCCTGTCCTCTCGTTCGGTGGTGTGCCACGGCTGCGGCTATCGCTCACGTCGGTCCGTCCGTCCCTCCTGCACCCACTGAATCCATACTCGCCTCGCTGTGGCTATATGTCGTCCCACACGGGCGCCGATGTCTCGGTACGATAAACCGCTGTCGCGATAAGCCACTATTCGTCCTCTGTCGAACTCCGAAACGTGCTGGAATGACTGCCGTATTCTGCGACGAGGCATCAGGAAGCTTTCCACGCACAGGTCCGGCAGCACAACACACTTCCGCTACTTAAACCCCGCCTTCTGTGCACCCTTATTATAGTACTTTTCGGTGGCGTGCCGGGCGCACATGATTTGCATATGCTTTGCAATGCTAATCGTTTTCATGTCCTCTCGCGGGCGACGCATGCGGCGAATTTCAGGCCAATCGGATACTTCCTTCTTGGTGTTGCATTTTGGGTGGCCAGCAGTGTAGTTATTTTGCCTTTTGTCTGAGGTCGTCTAATGTTTTTCTTATACAGGTAAAAATGTAGTCCGTCTTTAGGTTTTGGATACCAGTGTATGTATGTACCACACACACTTCCGTAAAAAATAAAAAAAATTACACCGCATCCAGCTAAGTTACTGCTACGAAACCCGTATTAATGTATGTATTATGTCCTTAAGCTTCTTTAAGCGCGACTGTTTTTTAAGCATAGGCCACAAGGCGGTAGCACGTTAATCCGGCAAGAAAAATGGCTGATTTTTAGCAAAATGGAGTGTACGGATTGCTTTCCTTTGAAAAGTCAACTATCACAGGGTTGTTTACTCGGACATGTTGGAAAACTTCCTCATTTCACAATTGGACGTTGACATATGCTGCTCCTACAAGTTGGCTCTCCGCCACATTTTTAGAAGGATACTCCCATATTTCCTCAACACCCACAACATGAATCACCCGCAGAGGTCCTATTCCATGGCTTACTCTGCCCAACAGTGATGCTGAGCTGAAACCCTGGATTTCAGAAGCCATGTTGCAAGTGAACGGGGACTGGTGGACAGGATCTGGCAGGAACTGGATTTTCGTTGGCTGTATGCCGTGTTATCAAGAGAGCGCATATTGAAAACATGTACAAAAAACTAAGTATGTACTGCAGTCTATTATATTTGTTAAATTTTAAATTTATAGTTTAACATGAACAGTGACATTTTAAAATTTGTTTCCGAAGTTTGTAACTATCATGTAAATAACATAAACCACCAGTCGAGTAAGTCTTCTACTGACTAAGAAATGCTTTCTACGAACTCTCTTATAACAAATAAAACAATACAATATTTACAAAGCTGAAGTGCTAAAAATGCGCTTCGGGAATCAAATATCATTAAAGCTAACGCTGCTCTTGAATATTTAATAAAATTCAAGAGCAGCTTTAGTTTTAATAACAGCCCATGTTTCACAGGATGATCAAACATTGGTTACAAGGTCTGTATTTCGTCCCAGTATATTTAATGATTTGAAGAGAATTCGCAAGATAAAACCTCCATTCGTGCACGGTTTCCTAACTTTAACAATTAATGACATTCAGACACGTGTAACGCTTTATGAGTTTGTTTATTCCCTCCAAATTAAACTTTTGTCCCTATTGAAAGAGCCATTCTTTTACAAAAAGTTTCACTTTATGAGTGGCAGAGCAACGCCCTTTCAGATGATACTTCAGAAGTAGAAAGAGGTGAAAATCGCCAGAAGCAAGAGTTGAGCTGCATGAAATATGTTAGAGGAAGAAGCTTTTGGAACAGTCAAGAGTTTGGGGTCTCACAAAAGACCAGACGTTTTTTAGGAAAACTCCATGTGTTCTTCAACGAGATTTGTCTCTTAGGAAAACGATTCCTTGACTAAGAACCCGGTGTAACTTCTTTTCTCCCAGTAACTTTCAGAAACGCTTCAGCTTCTGACAGTAACTGTCAGCAGTTATGGCGCCTTCTATGTCCAGAAATGCCGTACAAATTACACCAAAAGAGTTCAAGAAGATTGCTGCCAGCACTTTTGCAACAGAAAGTACCACTTTAAACTTTTTTCCTGTGGCCGATGTTGTGTGTTTCCAATCCAAGGATGCTCGCTTAGAGCAGGGAATACAATTAGGGACTAAGTTCTTGGTCTTGGTAACACTTCGGTGAAAAAACCGGTTTCCATTTTGTACTGGCTTTTGTTTTAATCTGTTACTGCATTTCACACTCATTTTTCTGTGCTGTAAGACTGAACGGCGAATATACTGAACGCTGCAGTGTGATATGCGAAATTGAAATTTAATGCCACTCGAAGTTGCACATGTATCGTGCTCAAGAACTTCTGCGGTTCGCACTGTGTTGCTTTCCGTTGAGGAGCTTCTTTGACATGCACTGCTATTGGTATCGATTACAGTATCCCTACCAAGTCTCAAACTTTTGACACCATTAAGCAATATGTTGACGCGATAATGCACGTTGTCCATACACTTCAATAAAGTGTTGATGGATATCAGCCGGCGATAATTTTGTTGCCCACACACTTCAATAAAGTGTCGATGGATATCAGCCGGTGAAGGTTTTGTTTCCCGCAGAAACAGAACTACACATCGGACCTCTTCGCGACCCAAATGTTCGAGCCTAATAATTATTTTCAAGTGCTACAACACAAACATAATGCACTCATGTGCCCTTACGCTGCACGAGTGCACTACGCCTCTGTTGCAGTGGAATGATCATCCTTGAAACATTACTGTTTTTCAGCTTCGCAAAATGAACTTCTGAAAAAACCGAAAGAGTTATTTTTCTTGTTTCGGATTTAACGACCACCGTGAGCAACTCAATGGGCTGTAAGCAGTTGCCCTTCCCTAATTTAAAGCCACTGGTTCCTGGGAAGGGAGAGATCCAGTGCTGTAAGACAAATACAACTTTATGCCACACCGGGATTCGAACCCGGTCCCATCTCGGACGAAAGGTCAGAAGCCAGCGCTTAGACCATTGCACCACCGGGACGGCGTTCCTAATTTAGATCCACTAACTCTAGGGAAAGGAGAGACCTAAAGAAAAATACACCCATGCCAAATTGGGACTCACAAACGTGCCAACTCGACGACTAGCCAGAAACTTTCGCATCAGATCACTCGGCCGAGGGACGGAAAACATAGGAGCTAGTAAATGCGTATTTATCTAATATGTATGTTTGCTGTCGACGTAGCTATGGAAAAATAATGATGTGCTACTTCAGGATGTTTCAGCATGGATATGGAACATTCATGTGCGATTAATTGATACAGAGTTTGATACAGCTTTAGGGAAACGAACTGTCAAGCCTGCCTCAGAAAATCCAGCATCTACCACTGATTGTTTCCCTGTGTGCATATTATTGCCTTGTTGTTTGTTTTTCTGTTGGAAAGGTGTATGTTGCAGAGCCGTCAGTCAGTTTGTCACATTTCTCACGACATATTTTCCAAAACCCATCGATTGTAAGACGTACACGAGTAAAGCACATCGAGAGAAATTATTTTGGCTTAGCTGAACTTGCATCCAAAACTGAAGGAATGCTTTTTTCTATGGCTATATAAAGACACATTCTATTGGGTTGATGCATAAGTTCATGCCGTTTTTTTACACCGCACTACAGGAATGTATTACATCAGAAGGGAAAACGGAATCAATCAACTATGTATTCCCTCCCATTGTTTACGATGGTTTCCCAACGTTTGGATAGGTCTGCAATGCCATTCTTGGAAAAAGTGCTGGTTTTGCTGCGAACAAATCACCAAAGAAATTCTGGAGATCAACATCATTGTTGAACGTTCTGTCACGGAGTGCATTCGACAGAGATTGGAATAGGTGATAATCTAAAGTGGCTACATCTGGGGAATAGGCCGGATGCGGAAGGATCTCCCATTTCATGTCCTGAATGGCCATTTTGATCATGTTTGCACTGTGAAGGCGTGCGTTATCATTCTGGAGAAGAACACCATGGCACAGATGCGGCCGTTTCTGCTGAATTGCTCCCCCCCCCCCGCACGGCGGAGTTGCTCACAATAGAGTGCAGCGTTGATGGTCCGATTCCTCGGCAGCATTTTCCAGTGAATAATGCCTTCCATGTCCCATCAGACACACAACATGATCTTCGCAGGATGAAGGTCATGCTTTGGACGTGTGTCTTGTCTGGGCTTAGCCATTCCCTCCGATGCCTGAAATTCACGTACAGACACCACTTTTCATCTCCAGTAACAATAAGTTACAGAACGCGTTTGTATTGTTGAGAACATTCGCGCTAACGGGCGAGCAAGGAACCACATATGGCAACACGCTGATTCTTGTTGTCCTCGGTGAGAGTGTGAGGCACTTAAGACCCCAATTTCTGGACCAATTTTTGGATACGTTTCAGGTGTCGCACCACTATGGCCTGATCACAGTCCCTCTCAGTGGCCAATTCACGTCTGGTTTGACGCGGATCTAAGTGGATGAGGTGGTTCAAACGATCCTCATGAAACTGAGATGGACGACCTGAGCGTGAAGAGTCGTTGAGGTCAAAATTGCCACCTAGGAACCACTGAAACCATTTGCGGGATGTCCTCGGAGCAATAGCATCCTCCCCATACACAGCAGAAATTTGTCGAGTGGCCTCGGAGGCCGTGGATTCGTTGTTAAACTCGTAGAGGAGCAGATGTCGGAAATGTTCATTCCTCTGTACTTGACACTCCATACTTCCGGACCTGAAAACCAAAAAACCATTCTCCACAATGACATAACGCAATATGATTTATATACACGATATTACTGGCTCCATTTTGGTATACAACTGGCCATCTGCGCCGTCACTACTGACCTGGGAAACACTCGTGAAATAAAACGGCTTCAACTTATGCATCAATCCGATATATCCAGTCAAATCTGAAGGGTCAGATTTGCGAAAGTACATCATCTGAATTTGCAATCGGTGAACATCAGTTATTTATCAAATTCAGAATATGCTATAGCTTAAAGATAAGAGATCCGTCCGTCTGGGCCTCTGCAAATTAACATAAATGGAAAATAGCGCGATTTGAGGGAGAGCTTTTCAGAACCAAAATACATTTCTCGTATGTGGAGTAAATAACTTCTGGAATTTTTATCTTTCATACTTTCATAATTTGAAAGATATTAAATTCGGGTACGGCAGATTAAGCACTTATGAAAGAGCAATGAATGTATTTTCACAATTTTTAAGCTGTTCTGATGGCCGAGTGGGCAAAGGCGCGTGCATATGGTACGAGATGGCCAAGGTACGAAGCCGGGATGAGGCATGGGAAATACGTAAGAACCACAGCACTGCTGGTTTCCTCCCTTCCCTGCAATCAAAGGTCTTACATTTAAGACGGGAGACTTAACATGCTTATTGAAGTCTTCCAGGGGCCGCGGGCGGTCTAGTGGGAAACCTTCGTGACTGCCACAGAAAGGACCTCAGGTTCGATCTCAGGCAGGTACGAACACTCGATCCACTAAATATCAGCGGTGTATCGGATGGGCACGTTAAGCCGTCGGACCCCGAGTACTGTCCCCCCTGTAATAAATAAGGGCGTCTTCCTCCCCATTTCTACTTCGCTTCCGTGTCACTTTCCTATCGAGCACTCTAGCCCAAATCTCCTAGCTTCCTATTTCTAACCCAGCAAAAACAGTATTGTTGGCCCAGCACTATGTTGCCGCTGACAAACCGTCAATAAAATGTCCGGGCGGCCAACAGAAGGGCCAGCAGTTCAGGCCAACAGCTGGCCAACAGTTGGCACCCCATCAGTTGTCATATGCCACAACAGGGCCATCAGTGGTCCATCACAGGCAGTAGCTGCCACAAGTGGCCCTTCAGTGGGCCTGCAAGTACTTGCCAGAAATGATGGCTAGCCTAATGTGGTCCGCTAGTGGGCCGTTAGTGGCAGCCAGCAACCACGTGACGTAACTGGTGGCTTGCCGAATCTTGCCCGCCAATTTCCCAGTATTAGCAATAATAAAAAAAAAGCAAGGATAACCGCAGTTTCCTAAAGCTACAACTTTTTTCTATCCTTACGAAGCTTGTGATTTAACGCACTGCGCTGGTGAAATTTTCTCGACAGACGGGAAAAACGCCGTTTGCATCTGACTAGATTCGATCCTGGGCCGTTTACGTGGAAGCCGCGCTCGGTACCGACCGGACTAATTCACGACGCCCGGGCACGTGCTGGAAGCTATCTGTTTGGCATGCAATTTGTAATCGAATGCTTCTCTCTTTCATTTTATAATATTGCGAGGTATTTTTCATAAAAGTCAGTTTCATATAATTGATAAATTAATTTTTTCAACGTAACGATAGTTTTTTTTTTTTTTACCTTAAGGGAACTTCACTCATTTTCAAGGCGTGTACATACTTAGAGTCGCTTTCCAAAGTTTTGTACTGCCCTTGCCGTCTTGAAAAGAGATTGTTGAATAAATATATATTTACCCGGGTTCATGTCACATTCTGTTACATTTTTAACGTTGTGTCTTTCCTTTACGTTGTCCGAAGCTACATTTGTTTTAAAGAGCAAAAGATATTTTATTTTACTTCTCGTTATTTTTAGAAGCGAATTCCTCCCAGTCTTGTGTATTCAACCCATGGATGAGTACACCACATAGCGTTGCTTTTTTTTTCTTTCAAATAATTAATAAATTTTGTACGCGTATAATTCTTTTTTTATTCCCAACAAACGCTATTTTTATGGTTTTCCAGGATATGTGTTTCAAGCGGTTTTAAATTTTTTCTTGTTATTCATCCACTCCATTCCATGAATTGTTATTCATGGGAATGGAGTGGGTGTATTTCATGGCTGTAATCTAGTATTTCACGGCTTAATCTGATATCTTCGTCGACGTAAAATTTCATTATGAAATTAATTCGCCTCTCCACATATGGATTTTTTTCTTAACATCCACTAAAATAACACGTTGGCGATAGCGTCTTCTTCAACTAACTGGTACCATGAGAGACATAGCAAGTGTTGCTTCTGCGCATGCGCAGTCCCGATGCTTCCACCTGCTGTTGGGGGTTGCATTGGTTGCCAGCAACGGGCCACTAGTGGCACTTGCTTGGAGGCCCATAATTCACGGCGATGCTGCAGGGCCATCAATGGCTCGCCAACTGATAGCGCTGCCACCAACGGACCACTACCGGGCCGTGAGCGGCAGATTTCAGCCAGCAGTGACCCATCACTGCCAGCTGGTGGCCAGCAGTTTCCCAGCACTTGTGTTTTTGCTGGGAAAGGTTGTTTAAGACCTGGGGTCAGACACTCCCTTCCTAAAATCCTCTACATATGATCATGATTATTTGGGGGTCTTTAAATCCCCAAACAAAAAGTTTTTAATCCTCAAATTATGAAAAGGGGTATTGCTGTGTTTTGAAATTATGCTAAGCAAATCTGACACAGTTACTTCACATCAAATTCAGCTAATCGATTTCTTTTCAAATCATTATGTGGTTCTTGATCTGATACTTTTTATTCTTTAGCTTTAAGTCATAATAAACTGTTTTCATTTTTCGGGGATGGTTAGATTTTGAGATGTGCTTGGGTGATAATCCACATGAAAGAGTACCGTCAAATTTATTTCATTAGAAGGCAAGTTGATTTCTTTCTTAAAGTATTGAACAATTTTCGTTCGGTATTAATCTCACAGCTTTAAGATCTTAGTTTTGAGTGAAAAGGACTTGGTCTAACGTATCTCATTTTGGTGCACTTTCTTGTAAACCGAAATCTCGAAAATAATGAGCATCTCAAAATTATTGTGTCCTTTCGCTGCAAATCCTAAGTACAAGGCTCTGAGATTTGCTTTCAAAGAAAGGTTTTGCCGTCACCGGTAGCGCAGTGGTCTAAGCGCTGATTTATGACCAATCGTCCGAGTTGGTCGGGCTCGGCGGATGAGGCATGGATGGTGTGCATGTCTTACGACTCTAACTCTATCTCTTTCCTGTTTTCAGTGGCCCCAAATCAAATCGTAGGGCCACGGATGGCCTAGTGATCAATGTTCGTGATTGCTACGAAAAAGTCTCAGGATAAATCCCAGTCAGGTGCGAAAACTCGAATTACTAAATATCCGCCGTTCATCGGATGGGCAAATTAAGCCGTCGGACCCAAGGTGCTGGCCCCCGATTATAAATAAAGGCGTATTTCTCCCTCTTTCTACTTCGTTTTCATGTGACTTTCCGGTCGGGCACTCTAGCCCAAATCTCCTAAGTCCTGTGTAACGTACCAGGAGATGTGACGTACCTGCCAGAAGGACGCCCACGACATAAAGGCAGATAGGAATCAGAATAAAACGTCTGCGTAGCTCAGTTGGTAGAGCGACTTGTTCCGGAATAAGCGTACTCGGGTTCGAATCCCGGCGTAGACCAAAAATGACGGAGAAATTCACTTCGTTATAATGGCGCCCGAACTATCCGGATGACCCGACCGTTCAAAATCTCGCATTGGTGTGATGTTATATCCACACCGCGAGATAGGAAAAATATGAGCAGCACTTCGAAAGAAAAAAGAAAAATAAGGGGGAGATGATGTAACGTACCAGGAGATGTGACGTACCTGCCAGAAGGACGCACACGACATAAAGGCAGATAGGAATCAGAATACATGTCCGCGTAGCTTAATTGGTAGAGCAACTTATTCCGGAATGAGTGGACCCCGGGTTCGAATCCTGGCGCGGATAAAAATGACGGAGAAATTCACTTCGTTATACCTGTTTAAAACCTGGGGTAAGGCTCCCGCTTCCAAAAATCCTCAACACCAATCTCCCAAAGTTGGTCGTTTAACTCCCAACTAAAAACAATGAGTTTTAAGGTGGACGTCAAGTAATTTTGCTTCCTATACTTCCAATTGAAAAACTTCTGTACACATTTTCTTCACAATTAATGCATTCCCAAAGATGAAAATTTGAACATCGATTAAAATAGCTTCATGTTATAACTTGGAATACTTAATATTTTCTAAACATAACCTTAATTATGCAATTCAACATTTGCTTGTCTACTGACGTTATCAAAGTACAGGTCGCGCCATCTTTTTTCTGGTTTCAGCACCACCAAAGGAAAAATTATTGATTTATTATATAATTATGGTTATGTTTTAGAAAATATTAAATATTCCAAGTTATAATATGAAGTTACTTCATTCCATGTTCAAATTTTCATTTTTGGGAACACACTAATTGTGAAGGAAATGTGTACAAAAGTTTTTCCATTGGAAGTATAGGAAGCGAAATTACTTGACGTCCACCTCAAAAGAAACTTTCAGTAATCACAAAAAATGCTTGAAAAAATTTTACTGCATGTACTCTATAACAAAAAAGTTTAAAACACATACTCCTAAAGAATGGAACATGCAAAATCCAATGACTTCGATAATAATAGTTTGATAAAACTTTATTGGAGAAACATCAGATTGAGGATACTATATGTATGTAGTAGATTGAGAACATTATATTTAAAGGTACGATATCGCTTCCATATCCTAGTGATCATATGCCTAAAGTTAGGTATAGCGGTGAAAAGTAGATGATGGGTTAACTGTAAGCTCAGATATTGCCCAATGACACAGGCAAACGGATTTAATTACGAAAATAGAAATTTGGTCCCACTCACACCATGCTTTTCTGTAGAAATCTCATGTTTAATTTTTTTCACAAATAGATTTATTTTCCGTTTTATATGTGAACATAGCATAAAAGATCTGATTTTTGTATGATGTTTCTTTCGATGAAATGGTCAAGTAATGAGGTGCAGAGAACTTGTCTGATGAAAATAACTTATTGTTCGTTCGCCCGACAACTTGTGAAATCGATATGTAATCCAGAATGAATGTAAAAGGATTACATAATAACGCTTAACGATTTGCCTCACACAAGATACTTCCTCGTTAATAATTCCTGTCACACACCAAGTAGCAGGTTAAAGTTATTTCCTGTTATGAAGTGGATCATTCGTACAAAATTACTGCGGCAGAAGACTAACGAAATACTCGATTTTCAAACTCACTTTTCGAAGGCGATTAGGTACGAACTAGACCCGTCCTAGTGATTATTGAATATCGATATTCCTGCTGGAAGGTTTAGTTTTCGTCATCAGATTTCAGAGCAAATCGTTTTCCGTTTCTTTGAAAATGTCATCCTGAAATAATAGAGGTAAATGATTTTGTTAGTACTGTATAACAGCAAAACTTAAAACTGAACATTTGTAGATTACAGTTCCTGAGGAATAACAATGTTGACCATCGTAAAATCACGTTTATTCATGAGGGTTGATGAATATATATCGTCTGATATTATTAATAACTTGGAATGCAACGTATGTTATTCTTAGTAACTTGGGATATATTTTGGTGTGATATTGGTTTCCTAAAACAACTGTGAAACAAAATTTATTTATTCAAATGAATGTGCATATACTAAAAATTAATGAAAATTAATTTCAAGAAATATTCGACTCATTTGAAAGGCCGCATAATGATCTCGCTGTTGCGAAAATTATTTGGCTTTAAATTACACTACTGCCTAAAAAAGTTAAAGCGAGGGATTAATTCTTGCTGTATTGTTTGTGAGTTTAACAACCTCAGTGTGCAACTCGATGGGCGCCCGTCCCTAATTTAGGTACGCCGGTCTATAAGAAAAGATCCCATGCGATGTGAAATATCAAGTCACCTCACGGGATTCGAACACGGACCCATCACAGACAAATAGGAAGATGAAAGTGCTTCGACTACTGGGCTACCGATGAGGCGGCCTCGGTATTTTCGCATCGCATGGGATCTTCTTTTGTACATTGGCCCGATTTCAAATATGTGTTTCCTTCTGCCGGTCACGTTACCCAGAATTTAGTACCTTCTCTACCCTGATTATATACAAGATGTTTCAACACACTGGTAATGTAAATATTTCATCAGGTAATAATAATATGTAACAAACGAAACACCAAATGCCGACTCTGTTACTAGAAATACTATTCAAGCCAACACCGTGTTCACAATGCGATCGTACACGACTTCATCACGATTGATTGACGCAATACTTCACAGCCTGAATTAAGTGAATCGAACTCTTATAAATTCTGGAATTCTTTAGATACTCCAATAGAAAGAAATTGAAAAGCGTTATATAGGGTGAAGTTTTATATCATAAATTCTGCTCTCATGAAAGTGATGATTCAACAGCTGTAGACTTATGAGAAAAAATGAGCTGCAGCGTTCTCCTGTTGGAAATGAGTGCTATAAAGAAAGGAACTAGAATGATGACACCGAATTTTAGGGTGTAATGAACACGCCTTTTAAATCGTTTCCGACGCGAAGATAAACTTTTAAAGCAGATTTTTAGACGATGAAAAAATTCAGGATAATTTAGAAGTCTGGCAACACAGATGTGAGTGTGTGTGTATATATATACATACAGGAGGGTGTCTATAAATGAATTATTAGGTGTGCAACTTAATTCTCGGCCACAGGCACGACACGTTGACAGCAAATTATAGCAAATCGAATACGTACCTAATCAGGGAAATAATCCCCGTCGTGTTGAATACATTTGGGCCATAGGTCAGGGAGCTGCCAAATGCCACTGCGGAATAAAGAGAGCTGTTTCGAGTTAAAAAAGTCATCAATACTTGTGTGGACCTCCTCGACAGAAGTGAAATGCGTATCACTCAGGTGATGTTGCAGGGAGCGAAAGAAGTGATAATCCGACGGGCGAAGTCTGGAGAATACTCCGGGTGGGACAAAATCTACCATCCCAGGTCGGTGATCGTGTTTAAAGTCGTTTTCGCGGTGTGAGGACGCGCGTTATCCTAAAACAACAAGACCGACCTTCTGCCCTTGCTGGTGTATGGCCTTTTCGCCTCCATTGTGTCACTCACACGAATGAGTTGCTGACAACAAAGCTCAGCATTGACCGTTTCACCAGGTTTGAGCAACTCATAGTGTACGACACCACGCTGATCACACCATATGCACAGCAACAACTTCCTGGCATGGATATTCGGTTTGGCAGTACTGGTGGTAGGCTGACCTGGATAAACCCACGATTTGCGCCGCTTAGGATTATCATAAAGGATCCACTGCTCATCACAGGTCAAAATCTTGTGGAGGAAATCCTTGTTCTTGGATGTAGAGGGCAAGGAAACAGCAACATCGTAGTGCCTAGACTTGTTCGCAGCTGTGAGTTGGTGGGGCACCGAACCACCCTCCTTGTGAATCCGTCTAAGCTCGTGCAGGCGCTTTGCAATGGCTTGCCGTGTTACTCCGAGTTCCTGGGCGAGCTCTGACTGTGCTGTGTGCGACAGGGATTCGCGTCCAACAGTTGTTACAGTTCCTCACCGTCAACGTTCTGTGGCTGTCCCGGACGTTCTGCAACACGGAGATCGACATTTCCCTGCTTCAACCGCTAGAACCACTTCTTACACGTACTCTAAGACACAGCAGCCTCACCCAAAGCAGCACAGATCATTTGGTGGGCTTCCGCGGCTCTTTTGTTCAGCTGAAACGCGAACAAGAGACAGTGCCTCAAATATTGCTTCTCGAACGGCATTGCTTTCACCGTCAACTTTCGTCCCTTCTGTCACTAAAGCTCTGAGAGGTTACGGTTGCCTGGAAATCTGTTGGATGGCGCTGGAATCAGCCCTTATCGCACACAGCTGTTTGCATTTGCCGACGTTCTATGTTCGCTTGCGGTTAGGGGCTGAGAATTGAGTTGCACACCTAATATACAACATCAGTATGCCATTAAAATACAATGGAAAAAGTTTACTTTAAACGTCAAGAGGCGTGGCAAGTGTTGAAATTTGCTAAGTCAGATGATAGATGGAGTCAGGTGTCTCATGTAATGGAAAATCTCGTCAAACACGGAATACAATCGACATGGCTTCCCCAGTGGAGAAAGCAACGAGTGTGTTTTGGTTTGCGGAGTCGAAATCTCTAACAGTACAGTGTAAGTTTAGAACGGAGTACAGGAGACAGTCGACGACACGAAAGAGCATCGAACAATTGGTAAACAAATTTAAAGCAACAGAAAGTGTTTTGAAAGGCAAAAGCACCTGGTGACCTTCTATTTCGGACGAAAAGGTGGCGGACGTGCGTATGGATTATCTAAGGAGCCCGAAGAAGTCCGTTCGCGTCGCCAGTCGTGAACTCAAAATACCTTGAGCCACGGTTCACAAGGTTCTGCATAAAAGTCTACGCCAGTATGCATATAAAGTGCAGTTAGTGCAAAAACTTCGACCAAATGATCAACCACGTCAAAAAGCATTTGCGGTAGACATGCTTAATCGCATTGACGAAGACCCCACGCTCCTTTCACGTATCTTTTTCAACTAGGAGTCGACAATCCGTGTTTCTGGCAGAGTGAATAAACATAAAGAAAATAACCATAAATATTTGTTTGGAAACGCCACGCTTATTGATAAACCTGATTCGGCTATCAAGCTTAATACGTATAATAGAAGCTTTCCACATACATCGGAACTCTTCACTCCTTGTCAACGACATGACGCCGACTCCATTTCTTTCAAGCGCTTGGAAACAACTCACCAAAATCCGTAACCGTCAGAAATCTGATGATGTCACAGTGATTTAAATGTTTACGCTCCATCCGTCCTGATGATGCCCAGCTAAAAGCTCTGCGAAACTACAGTCGATGTATATTAAACATTTTTTATGAGAAACGTTGGTATTTTTATTCTGTATTAACACCGCAAGTTTAGTAGGCATAAATTATATACACTGGTGTGCAAAAATTAAGGACAAAGAGGATAAATTGGCATAACAGAGGAACGAGCAAGCAGAACGGACCGAAAGACCACTCAGGAGATAGACTAGGGTCCGGTACGGTAGGGCATGCGCATATATGCAGCATGACGTAGGGGAAGGGGAGTGTCCGAAGGCTATAATGCACACTGGCGGTGTACGCTCAGCAATTCGGCGAAAGCTATTGCACGGTGTACATCGGTTTGAACGACGTCGAGTTGCTGCCACCGTGTGATATGGCCAACAGGCAATCCAGTAGACGACATCTGGATGACTTTACCTGAGGTCGCGTCATTGGGAAGTTGGAAGAAGGTCAAAGTGTGACTAGTGTGGGCGAGGAGTTCGGGATCGCTCACAGCATCGTTTCACGAGCTTGGAGAGCATTTCAAACGACAGGAACAGCTGTCCGAGGGTTTAACAGTGGTCGTCCACGAGCAACCACGGAGGCGGACTACTGGTATATTGTCCTACAGGCCAGAAGAAACAGACGACAGACAGCGGGACGGGAGAAATCGCAAGGCACATGCAACAGACAACTGGACGTCCGTTATCGCGTTTTACCGTGGCCAGGAGGCTGCACAAATATGGTTTATTTGCACAACGACCAGTACGGTGTGTGCCATTAACGCCTGCTCATCGGAGATGGCGGTTTCTGTGGTGCCAGGAACACAAGAACTAGACACATCAGCAATGGGGTCGAGTTCTCTTTACGGATGAAAGCTGATTTAGTCTGACGAGCGATTCTGGACGTGTACACATCTGGAGAGAGCAGGGAACACGCAATAACACCTCCAACATCATCGAAAGGGACCGGTGTGGAAGTGGCGGAGTTCTCGTTTGGGGCGGTATCATGATTGGTAGCCGTACTGACCTCCACATCTTCCAAGAAGGTTCAGTCACTGGTGTCCGCTATTGTACCGAGGTTCTCCTGCGTTGCGTGCGTCTGTTTAGATGTGTTGTGGGTCCTGAGTTCCTCTTCGTGGACGACAACGATACACCTCATCGTACAGTGGCTGTCGTAGAGCTGTTGGAGAGTGAAGATATTCAACGCATGGATTGGCCCGCAAGGTCTCCGGACCTAAATCCAATCGAACACGTGTGAGACCTTCTCGGGAGACGCTTGGCAGCACGTCACCAGCCGCCAGCAACGATTCCGCAGCTGCGATTGGCGCTACAAGAGGAATGGGCCGCGATGCTCCAACAGCTCCTTGACAACCTCGTCCTCAGTAAGGACAGACGTTGTAAATCCTGCAACGGAGTCAGCGGTGATCATATCCCCTACTAAAGACTGGATTTTTCTTGGCAGCCGCCTGTCACATGGACATTTTTGTCTTCTGTCCAGTTGTGCTCGAAGCTACCTTTTAAATAAAGTGCCTTTGTATCCTTTGGATTCCTTATTTGGACGGTTTTGCTCACTTGTCCCATATTCTTACATCTTGGGGATCTTATGGTATGATTTAAGTCGATGTGGAGCACTTCTGCACGACGTTACATTCGAAAAACCGTCTCTTCCTTAATTTTTGCACGCCAGTGTATAACTGCCGAATCTGGAGCACGAAAAATCCCCATGCGGTCGTAGCACACGACAGAAACATCCCGAAGGTTAATGGTCTTTGGATGTACGCTGATCATTAGACAAAAATTTTCCAGGGCGTTGGATTGGACGTGGGGGTCCGACGGCATGACCACCCAGTTTTCCTGATATTACCCCATGATATTTTTTTTTTGGGGGGGGGCTTCATTAAGGACATTGTGTATAAGAAAAGGGTTACATCTTTCAGTGAGCTTAAAGAACGCATTAATGCGACCTTCCTCCTTGTTACACTGACATTCTGCAGCGTACGTGGGTGGAACTGGATTATCGTTTAGACATACTGCGAGCAACCAACGGAGCATACGTGGAGACTTACTGACATTAAAATAAAATTCAGAGTTACCACGTGTTTTGACTCTAAAAGTGAGTTGCTATTTATTGTAGTTTTTTTTTTCAATAGCATACTGAAGTTGTAATATGACCACTTAACTACTAATGGGAATAACCACCCTTAGCCCGGATGACAGCGGCAAGACGGATGGCATTGGCCCAATGAGGCCCTGGAAGTTTGCCCGAAACACACGTGCCCATTTGGACTGCAGAAGAGCACGGAGGTCCCGGAGATGACGTGGTTGCGGGTCGGCACTTCGTACCTGTAGGTCCAAATAGTCCCACAATTGCTCAATTCAATTGAGGTCGTGCGATTTCGCCGGCCAAGCGAGAACGGAGACATTCCTGTTGTGTTTTTTTTATTTGATTGGGGGTTTAACGACCACCGTGAGCAACTCAATGTGCTATAAGCAGTCGCCCGTCCCTAATTTAAGGTCACTGGGCTCAGGGAAGGGAGAGAACCAGTGTCGTAAGACAAACAAAACATCCACGCCTCACCGGGATTCGAACCCGGACCCTTCACGGAGGAATGGTCGTAAGTCAGCGCTTAGACCACTGCGCTACCGGAGCGGCCCTGTGGGTGTTCCTAGAACCAGTTAGCGATGTGGCACGGCGCATTGTACTGTTCGTAGACACCATCACCCCTAGGGTAAACGTCCAACATGAAGGGATGCATGTGGTCAGCGAGGATGGACAGGAAGCCATTGGCATCCAGTGGTACAATCGGTCCCAGGGAATGCCAGTAAAACATTCCCCAGACATGCACACTTCCACCGCCGGCCTGCACTTGACCGACAAGAGCGTCCGGGTGGTGGTTATTGTGTGTCTGATGCCGTATCCACCACCGCTCATCACTTCTGTTGAGTAGAAACCTTGATTCGTCGGAGAAGGCAACCTTTTTCCACTCTTCCACTGTCCAATGATGGTAGCCCCATGCGAACTGAAGACGTCGTTGCCGATGGACCTGGGTTAACAGGGACGCCTTGACACAGCGTCGACTCCGGTGACCCATGCGTAACAGGGTTCGCTGTACGGTTATCGGGGACACGTATCTGGGTACTACTGCGTTCATTCCTGTTCTGGGTCCCGGGGGTTGGGGTTGCGATATATGTTAAGCGGTCCATTACCGCATTATTACTTAATAAATACACTGTCATAACTGAAAATTATGAAATACTTTCAATTGTGTTACAACAATCAATAATAAGTGTTATGTACCGTCCCCCACACTGTAATATTAGATCTTTTTTGAACTTTTATTCTGGTTTGTTGGATGACATAAATTTCACTGGTAGGACATTGTACTCTTTTGGTGACTTTAATGTGGATATGAATTCCTCTGGAACGGATGCTGCCTTATTTAGAGATATAATTATTTCTTCTGGAATGTTAAATGTAATAACTATTCCCACCAGAGTTACAGATTCAACTTCTTCTTTATTAGATTTGTGTATAACAAATAACTATAGTACATGCTCGGGGGTTCTCTCATTTCATATCAGTGATCATCTACCGATTTTTCTTTTGGCGGACTGTTCAGTAGTACACAGATCTAATTCATGTTCTATGTTAATAAGAAATTATAGTTATGATAATTTACTTCTGTTTCGTGGGGCTTTATCACTAATTGATTAGACTTCTGTGCTTCAATTGGATGATCCAGTTGAGTCATATAATGAATTCTGGAGAATTTTTGGAATTCTTACGATGTTGTGTTTCTATTTCGTAACTTACGTCGTACGTCGCAATGCAGGAAACCTTGGTTTAACCGGAGTTTGTTACGTTGCTTAAATAGAAAAAATAAATTATTTGCTGTTTTCCTCCGTTCCAGGAACCCAATTCATTTGTCTAAATTTCGTATGTATAGAAATTGGTATAATTATAAATTAAGACTGACTAAAAAAACTATTATTTTAATTATTTCGGTACTACTACTGACGGTAGGAAAATCTGACGTTCAATTAATAAACTGTTGGCAAATTCGAGGGATGTCCAATCATCAACTATAATTGAATATAATGGAATTAGGACGTCTAATTTAGGAGAGGTAGTTGATATTTTTAATAAATATTTTTTGGAGTTGCCAGACATTCTGTTGTCTGAAATTCCTCATTATACTAACCATTTCTCTGATTACCTACCTCCTTCGTCTGATTCCTCATTCTTTTAAACCAGTGGGTGATGACCTCTTGAGGGTAATGAGCGAATTGGACCAGTCCAAAAGTGCGGAGCCTGATAATGTACATCCTAGGGTTATAAAGTTTATTTCAGGGGAGCTACTTGTTCCGTTGACCCATATTTTTAATCGTACTAGTATTTTGTATACAAGATGTATCCCGTTGCCATTGAAATTAAGTCGTGTTACTATTATACATAAAAAGGGATCAGTAACAAATATTTCAAATTATCGACCAGTATCTGTGATTCCTGTGTTTGCTAAAAATATGGAGAGATTAATACTGATACAGTTGTTATCTTATATTGATAAAAAAATATTTTAAATAAAACCCAACATGGGTTTCGTAAGGGGTTTTCATCAGAGACTGCTATTTTCGATGTATTAAACTACACTGACGGGAAAAAAATCCCAACACAAAGAAGGGGTTGTGTTAGGTAAACGACAGTTAGTAGGCGGTGAGAGTACATCTGTAAGATGACGTCTATGCAAATTTCGCGCTCGGCGCATACGTGTGCCGCTAGTAGCGCCCCTCGGAACATGCAAAGCAGGTTTGCTGTAAATACGCGCTGTAACGTTCGTGAGCATTACTTATCGTTGAGATTCGACGTAGTGTGTTGATGTTAGTCAAGAATGCCTTTAAGAAGACGAAGAAGCCATTATCAACAGCTCACGGAGTTTGAACGAGGTCGTGTAATAGGGCTACGAGAAGGTGGATCTTCTTTTCGCAATATTGCAGAACGACTTGGCAGGAATGTAGCCACTGTGCATGATTGTTGGCAGCGGTGGTCAAGGGAAGGTACTGCCCCAAGAACACCGAGTTCCGGCAGGCCACGTGGCACTACTGAGAGGGAAGACCGCCGTGTACGGCGTATGGCAGTGGCGCATCGTACCGAGTCTGCGGCAGTAATTCGAGCTGCAGTTGCCACCACAGTGACACAACGAACTTCGTCTGATTCCTCTTTTGGAAGAGGAATCAGACGAAGTTCGTTGTTACTTGAAGGACAGCTCCTAGCCAGACGCCTTGTAGCGTGCATTCCACTTACTCCAAACCACTGCCGTTTGCGACGTCAGTGGTGTCAAGCTAGAGCTCATTGGAGGACGGAGTGGAGATCTGTTGTGTTTTCTGATGAAAGCCGGTTCTGCCTGGGTGCCAGTGATGGCCGTGTGTTGGTTAGGAGTCCAGGTGAGCGCCTGCAACCAACCTGTCTGCGGCCTAGACACACTGGAACTACACCTGGAGTTATGGTCTGGGGAGCAATTTCCTATGACAGTAGGAGCACTCTCGTGATTATCCCACGCACCCTGACGGCACAGTTGTACGTCGGTCTGGGGATTCAATTCATGAACAGCATTCCATGGGGTGTTTTCCAACAGGATAACGCTCGCCCGCATACCGCTGTTGTAACCCAATATGCTCTACAGAGTGTCGACATGTTGCCGTGGCCTGCTAGATCACCAGATCTTTCACTGATCGAGCACGTATGGGACATCATTGGACGACAACTCCAGCGTCACCCCCAACCAGCATTAACCGTCCCTGTATTGACCGACCAAGTGCAACAGGCATGGAACTCCATCCCACAAACTGACATCCAGCACCTGTACGACACAATGCATGAACGTTTGCGTGCTTGCATTCAACATTCTTGCGGTTACACCGGTTATTAATGTACCAACATTTCACATTTAAAATGGCTCTTCTCGCGCTTACAATAAGCTGTGATCTTGAAACCTTAATCAATTAAATATGTTACCTATACAAATGTATTGCCGCCATTTCATTCCTCTACAACTATTTTTTCGTGGTGTTGGGATTTTTTTCCGTCAGTGTATTTACATTTTAGTCTTGATAACGGCACTAGTGCGGTGGAGGTCTTTTGTGATCTTTCCCGCGCTTTTGATACCATTTGTCACGACACATTGTTATCTAAGTTAGAAAATATTGGTATCAGGGAGGTTGTTAAGACTTTATTCCAAAATTATTTAACAGACCGGAAGCAATTTGTACAAATACAGGGTGTTCGATCTTCTGCTCTTATGGTTCGTCATGCTGTTCCTCAGGGATCGGTTTTGGGCCCGTTATTATTTTTAATTTATGTTAATGATGTATTTACTACTACTTCAAGTGCTACTCCTATTTTATATGCTGATGACACAAGCCTATTTCTTTCCGGGGACACTCTATCTGAGTTGATCCTACGTGTGAATCTGGAACTTCAGGATTACTTTCGTTGGTTTTGCTGTAATTACTTAACAATAAATTTTTCCAAAACTACTAGTGTACTATTTTCGCGATGTAGGGGAAGAGTGGATGTTGCAAATGGGATATTATTTGGGGGAGTGCCCCTTGACTTTCAGGCTATTGTAAAGTTCTTGGGTGTATATTTACAAGATAATTTGAGATGGGATGCACATATTAGTGAAATTGCGGTTAAGCTCAGATCACGCATTGGTGTCATTTATAGGATTTCAAGTTTGTTGCCTGCCAGGGTTAAGTTGCTATTGTATTTTTCATTTATTTATCCATTTCTATCTTATTGTCTCTTGGCTTGGGGTCGCACAACTATTGGGAATATTAATGGAATTTTTGTTTTAAAAAAAAAAATTACGTTTGGTGAATCCGTCTTTACAAGTACATTTTCTTTTTCTCAGTTATCAGATAATGTCATTTGATAAATTATACAGTTTTCGATTATTTTTTTTTTTTGGTTGGAGGTTTAACGACCACCGTGAGCAGCTCAATGGGCTATAAGCAGTCGCCCGTCCCTAATTTAGGGTCACTGGCTCCAGGGAAAGGGCGAGAGCCAGTGCCGTAAGGCAAACACAACATCCAAGCCTCACCGGGATTCGAACCCGGACCCCTTTCGGACGAATGATCAGAGGCCATCGCTTAGACCACTGCGCCACCGGGGCGGCATTTTCGATTATTACTGTTTATGAATGAACGTATATATGCTAAGAAATATTCAGATCTAATCACCTTGCATTTCCGTTCCCTTTATCATGACACTCGTGGACATAATAGTTTTTTAATACCTAAAGCGCGTAATAATTTATTATTTAATAATATTAACTTGACCTGCCCTAGGTCCTGGAATGGGTTGCCGCTTCGATTCAAGACGATTACACACTTTTCGGTATTCAAAAAACAACTGAAGACCTTCAAAATTAATGGTTGATTAACGATTGGTTATATATAACGCATTATTACTTTAATTTACTGCATAATGGTTAAATTGTTATTTGGCTTGACTATTTAGATTCTTTTTCGGGGTGGAGGTGGGGGTGGGGGGGACTAGGGGCTCGTCAGGCTACTGTTAGCCTTTTTCCCTGGTTCCCTTGCCACAATAACAGTGCATCGCACTGATTTGTTTAAGAACCTCTAGTGGTGCTTCAATTTACTTTAACTAAAACTAAAAACCAATTTATTCATGCTATCATACGTGTTTTTGTAGTTCTTATTACTTCATTTATACTTCTCAATATATGTATAATATTATTGTATAATATTTGTATTTGCATGTTGTTGTTTTTTGGCACAGAAGTTGTATTTGTGATTTGATTGTGTGGTGAATGGTGTAGTGTGACAAAGAAAAATTAAAATAAAATAAATAAAATTTGCGTGCCCGATTGCTGCAAATTTGCGCATCCCAACTTTGACGGATTCGCCCTTTACCAGTCGACGTAGGCGACGTTCTCTTCTGGGGTCGATGGCCTTTGGGGCTCTACAGTTATGACGTCAGGAGGTACTCGGTGTGCCAGCGGTCCATTCTTGGTACACTCTTACTACAGCACCTTGCGGATAGCCCACGAAGTCCGCTGTTTCTGAGATGCTTCCATCCTTGGCGCGGTAGCCGATGATCATTCCTTTTTGAGCATGCGTCAAATCATTACCTCTGCCCATTGTGCTCACGCAACGTACTATGGCTCATGTGTCCTGGCCGGCCGCTTATACCTCCGTGTGGTCAACCTTGTCCCGTGCACTCTGTGACGCACCTGGGCGGATACACTGTTATTCCAGGGGTAGTCATATTATACTGATACGACCGTGAATACATGTACTCTATATGCAGTATATATATACTGTATATATATATACACTGAGTGGCCACTTTATTATGACCACCCCCTCAGTACTTCGTTGGGCCACCTTTTGCCTTTAATACTGCGTCGATTCTTCGTGGCATGGACTCCACTAGATGTTAATATGTGGTTTGTGGTATCTGAGACCATGCTTGATGAATAGCACTGTCCAGGAGTGTGAGATTGCAGGGTTGTGGATCCAGCTGTCTGATGGCTCGTTCAACTTCATCCCACAAATTCTCAATGAGGATTGTGGGGGCCACCTAAGCAAAGTAAACTCACCGGCATGTTCCTGAAACCAATCCTGTACAATACGAGCACTATGGCAGGACGCATTATCTTGTTGAAAGTCATTGGGATAAACCATCCACATGACAGGATGCACTTGGTCCGCAACGATGTTTAGATATGATGTGCCAGTCAGACACGAATTAAAGTGCCCAAAATATGCCAGGAAAACATTCCTCAAACCATAACGTTGCCTCCACCAGCTTGAAGGGTTGTAGCAATGCATTTGGGGTCCATGCTTTCGTGCTGTTTCCGCCAAATTCTCACTTGGCCATCGGCATGGTGCAACTGAAAACGTGATTCATCGGACCACATAATTTATTTCCAATTATCGACTGTCCAATCCTTGTGCTCCTATGCAAACTGGAGACGTTTTCTCTTGTTAATTGCAGACAGCAAAGGTGTTCGAACAGGCCTTCGGCTGCCATATCCCATCCGATGCAGTGTACGGCGAACAGTGCTTGCAGAGATCATTTGAGGGGATCCTTGATTAAGATGGTCGGTAATTTGCTGCACTGTTGCCCTTCTCTTGTCTGTTACCAGTCTGGACACTCTTCTTTCCGCCCGAGCAGTCGCTAGTCGATGACGACCACACGTTGCACGTAGAGACCCAGTTTTTTGGCTGACAGTCCAGTCTTTAAACACTGTAACAGCTGGTCTGGAACATTTCACGAATGCAGCGGTTTCGGTGAAACTCGCTTAATGGCTTCGAGCTCCTACAATCATCCCACGTTGAAAGTCCGTCAAATCGCATTTTTTACCCATCTCGTCACCCAATAATCACTTCTACTACTCTCGCAAGCACTAAGCTTTCCATATTTATACTAGCTTCACCCTCTGACGGCAACAGCGTGCAGCCATAGCTCATCTGCTTAAAACTGTCAGGTGGTCATAATAAAATGACCACTCAGTGTATATACCGTATAGATGTATAGTATATACATTGAGTTAGCTTTGCGTTAGGAACACTCCCTACATATTCGGAGCGATACGTCACGTGCGGCCAATATAAATTTCGCACACCTATCGTCTGTACGTAATCAGTAAATATTTGCCAGTAATGGGAAAACGTGGCAACGTGAGCCAATTTGACTGCGCCCAGATACGTAGTTAGGGCTCTGAGAGTAGGTGCCACTATTTATTAAACTGGCGCACTTGTTGTCTTCTCCCGTACTATTATATCAAGGGTGTACCAGAAGTGGATTAACCACGCACACACATCCAGTAGAATGGCTCACATTTGTCAGCCGTTTGATCCTTGAGGTAAGCGTCGGGTGTCAAGACTGGCATCTCAGCAACGACTTGCAACAGTCGCCCAGCTCACACGCCAGTACAACAGCGATGCAGTTCAATTTATTTCCACATGAACCATGCGTCGTACCTTGCTTCTCCTGGGGTTCCCCAACCGGAGAACAACGAGGGTAACCATCATGACGCCCACTCATCGCAATCAATGCATCGCATGGGCCAAGGAACGTCGGCTATAGAACCTCGACAGATGGAAGAAAGTCTTTGAGGTGATGAGTTCCGTTTCCTGCTACAAGATGCTGATGGCAGGGTTTGCATATGGCGTAAACAGCATGAAGCCCTATCTCCTGGTTGCACAGTTGAGGGCAATATGCCGGTGGAACAGTTGTTCTGGTCTGGGGATTTTTTTCCTGGCAAGCCCTAGGTCCGTTAGCTATCTTCCCACAAACACTGAATGGTGGACGCCACAGGGACCTATAGTGCGTCGCATAAATATAGAGACAGAACAAATTCTCGAATAGAAAAGAAACAACAGCGAGCTGAAATGTACACCTCATATTTATAGCAAAAATAGCATAGGACACGCAGCTGCACAATAGTTTGACGGAAACATAACAATTCCAACGACAAGAACAAGAAACACCCGCTAGAGTTTCGGCGAACGGTAGAAGGTGACTATTGAGTACGTTCTGATACCTTTCGGAGTTTTGCCTGTCTTGCAGAAAAGCGATATCCGTTGTCCTATTGAACGCAAAAGCTCCCCAGAACATCACAGATCCCCCTCCTTTCTGTCTGCTGAAGACGGTGCGTGGCTCACGTCGTAAATCGTGCCAATAGCAGTTCCAACCATCAAGGCCGTCCAGGTTGAACTTTTTTTCATCGGAGAAAATAGATGTGATCCACTCGTCCGTCCAGTGTATGTAAATGCTTGCCCATAACAATCTAGCTATCTTGTGGCGCCGCGTGAGGTGTGGCTGACGTCGCATTTTGCGGAGCACAATGTTGCGATTTTCCTTGATTCGTCGATGGTCCTTTGACACGGTGACACCAACAGTCCGAGAAACTTGACGTAGTGATAACCTTCGGGATGAAACTAAACGCATGATGGCACGATCATCTCGTTTGGTTGTTATTCGAGGCCTTCCAGGCCGTTTTCTGGCAGTTAATGCACCGCGTTTCGATAAAGTCTTATAAATGACTTACCTACTCCTCCTTATGGCTTTACAAATTTTCGCTACAGGCAATCCATTTGCTCTCAGTCTCCAAATCTTCTGCACCTCCTCACCAGAAAGTTGACTGTTGCGTGGCATTTCGGCAAATGAATGTCTGACGGCAGGTCCGCTGTCTTTTGTAGGTTGGACGGAATTACGGCCCATGCGCGTGCGTACAACATGCTAATTTGTACATCTCATTTGCCTGTGGCTACTTTACATAGTTGTCTTTATATTTATGAGACACCTAAAATTACACTATTTCACTTTGTGGTGTTGTTTTCACACAATCCGGTCATCTCGACGGATCGAAACGTTTGTTGTAGGGTTATGTCTAATTAGGTACGACTTCAGCTTCGTACCTATATTCGCATTGCGTTCACGGAGCAAAGTAGACTGTCTCTATATTTAAGCGACGCACCTTATTAGCCACTCATCTCCATCTATCTCTGGAAGAGGTTTACCTGGACCACGGTGTCATCTTTCAACAGGACAAGGCACCGTGTTGTCGTTGAAAGATTGCTCTACCGTAATTCTACACAAACTGTGAAATATCCACAAATAGTAACATCTGCTTTCGGCCTCTTGCAGCCGAAATGAGCCCTACGTAAAATCACAAGGTGTGCACAAAGCATTTCTCGTAAAGATAGATATCTAAAGCAAAGAGGAGTTTTCAAGTGGGGTCTCAGAAAAGAAGAAACGGTTCCAAGGTTAGGGCACAAATAAAAATGAACACTCTTAGTAGCAAAATTGTGTGGCACAAAAATTGGCCATCACGTGAAAAATATTCCTAACTACAAACGGCAGCAAAAAGAATGTTTTAAAATTAAAATTTTAGATTTGAATTTTACAGGGAATTTGCATTAAAGCCCCTAGCGGGGAAAGTAAGCATTATTTTGAAAGCAAAGTATACATAATTATTTTTCTGCCGTGATTAACGTCTGACTGAAAAGGAGTTCCTCAGTTGGATTTGGAGGGAAGATGCGCGATAGCAAACATGTTGAAAATAGAATTATGCACTTACTCTTCCTAGTGGCAAAGCATTTTTTCACAATATTTTGTAAACGCATGCAAAATATTAATCACTGTGACTCCTATCTAACGTCAAAAAAATTAAAATCCGATTTTTTAAAGCAGGGATTTCAGGAAAATTACAATACACATCCACTCCCAGGGATGATATCATGCATTATTTCAAAGAGAAACTGTACGTAAAATGATGGCCTTCGCGGTGAAAGTTATCAGAAGGTAATAAGAGTTTTTAAAGAAATTGTGTAACGTACCAGGAGATGTGACGTACCTGCCAGAAGGACGCACACGACATAAAGGCAGATAGGAATCAGAATAAAACGTCCGCGTAGCTTAATTGGTAGAGCAACTTATTCCGGAGTGAGTGGACCTGGGTTCGAATCCCGGCGTAGACCAAAAATGACGGAGAATTTGAATTCGTTATAATGGCGCCCGAACTATCCGGATGACCCGACCGTTCAAAATCTCGCATTGGTGTGATGTTATTTCCACACCGCGAGATAGGAAAAATAAGAGAATCCTTTCTCCAGCACTTCGAAAAAAAAAATAAGGGGGAGATGATGTAACGTACCAGGAGATGTGACGTACCTGCCAGAAGGACGCACACGACATAAAGGCAGATAGGAATCAGAATAAAACGTCAGCGTAGCTTAATTGGTAGAGCAACTTATTCCGGAATGAGTGGACCCGGGTTCGAATCCCGGCGTAGACCAAAAATGACGGACAAATTGAATTCGTTATAACTGTACAGAGTTAAACATTTTAAGTTCAACAGCATGTGCATTTACGCCCCCTAGCCGTGAGCTATTATTAGTTCGTTATGTATCGTAAAATGACCAAAACGTTTAGATCGCCGCTCTCACAGTTGAAGCTTTCGACTGCAAAATGCATTTTTTGAGTCGGACTAATTGTTGCAGTGATGTGGTGTCCGGAGACGAAGGAATTGACAGACATAGTGATACTATCAGCACGCACTTTTTTTTCCAAGAGACGTGCTAAATATTGACAAATTACCTAGATAAGGGAGGAAAGCAGTAGATTCACATTTCTTTCAAAGAAGTAGAGCTAGATTTTTCATCTTTTGTGAATAACACAGCACCACATCTCTCGCGGATCTTGAACAGTCTCTATATATATCAAGAGGGGTTGTTCATCAGACCAATACTAACAGTGTGCAAATTACTTGCGACAAACCCACATTTTCATGGAATTTTAATTCGGTCAAAAGGTGAGGGTTTAAAACAATTTTATCCACCAGGTGCTGTTACGCAAGACTGGCATTGGCCAGCAGTAACCAGTCTGACTGGTTTTAGACAGGTAAAGCGATTTACACTCTGTTGAATGCAAAGGTTTGTGGAAAGCGCATGTTGGTTTTGTGTTCTCTGTGCGGTAATTTGTGTTGTTTGCTACCTTGCTACGTGAAAATGGACATTACTCCAAAGATACAGGCAACGATTCTTGTTCTTAAAGAGCTCATATGTAAGCACACCGGGCAAAAATTAGTGATCCCTGGAAGAATTTACCTAATAACCGGTGACGGCGCTTCTCCCCTTCATAACAGCATGAATTCAGTGTGGTAGAGACTCCACGACGTGTGGATGTATTGAGAATCGATTTGCCGCCATTTGTGGGTCAATTGGTCCGAAGTTCCGCCAGAGTACGTGGGTATCCATTCCCGCGTTTCACCTACTGTTCCAAATGATCCCACATATTTTCAATAGGATTTAAATCTGGAAATTTGGCGGGCCAGTCAAGGTGAGACAGTGTTTCTGATTGTTGGTCGTGCTAATCAGACACAATTTCAGCCCTGTGCACACGGCAATTGTCGTCTTGGAAGACAGTGGCAATGGGATGCTACTGCTGGAGATGTAGAGTAAAGGGCAACACTTCGTCATTCAGAATGCGAAGATACGCATGCTGGTTCAAATTCATCGTCACTGCAACGAGAGGGCCCATTTCGTGGTACGAAAAACATCCCCAAAACATCACAGAATCCCCTCCAGCTTGAACAACACCTTTGACACAATCAGGATTAATGGCTCCATTGGTCCGGCGGTGCACTCGTCGCCTCCCATCATAGGAGTACAAACAAAAACGCGACTCATCAGACTAAATTACTCGTTCCCAATCCTTCACAGTAAAGTTTTGCTGCCTCTGAGCCCATTGATAACGTGTGACTTGCTGTTAAAAGAGGACTCTTCCGTGGTATTCTGCTCCAGATGTCCATCGCATGCAGTTATCGTCGCAATTCCCTATTCGGAAATCGGTTGGAGTGGACTTTCATTGACTGTTTGGAGCAATTGTTGCCTGGTTTGAAACCGATTTGTAGTCATCAGGCGTGAAACATGGTGGTCCTTGTTGGTGAAAATCGTTTTCCGGCCACAGTTACGTCGCCGATTTTCAGTTGACTGCGAATTACACTACTGTTTGTATACTTGCTGGACAGTACGCTTTGACACACCAACAAATTGGGCGCCTTCATTCACTTTGTGTCCGTGGGCACAGCCAAACACGCTGGCTCTTTTTTTCCACTCAGTAACGTCTGTCTTACGACCCATATTACAGACTAAATTAAACACACATGTTGCTCTTCACCACTGTACGAGACAGAAATGATCCTGTAGATCACGCCAGTACTATTTATCTCCCAACAATGCCATCATGGCGCCCTCTGTGCAACCGGTAACTTTCCACTGTCATTTCTGTTAGGGGTGACTAATTTTTTGCCCGGTGTGCTTATGGCTGTGAGAGAAATTGTGTATGCTGTTAGTGTGGGAAAATATAGTGTCTTTAGAACTATCACTGTACACAAAGATGCAGGATCATTGTCTCCAAAGAGAAGAGGGAAATGTATGGCCGACTTAGGGCAGACTGAAACGTTTTCGTACATGTCAACGAATTAGTTTAAGGATGACGTTTCCAATATCATTACAAATCATACAAATACCTGATACTTTTGAGAAAACCCAATTTCGTACAAGAACTCTTACTTAGATGAATGACTTGAATTTTCCTTTGAACATGCTTTCTAGTCAGAGTTTAAGAAATAATGTGAAATGTTTCCAACTTCGCTGTAGCTGAAATGCATAGACTTTTGAAACTTCGTGCATTATCATCAAGAAGAAGGGAAAACAGCGAGAAGTGCGGTGATCACATGAACTTTACATGAAACATTTCTTTGCGTGGAAGTTCTCAAATGCCGATTTTGGTAATGTCTTTACGCGAAATAAGGGTTTTTCTTCTGCCCCAAATCTTGCTTGTACCACCTAAAAGGTTGCAGCATCAAATACAACTTGAGGGCGATTTCGAGAACTGGAAAACATCAATTTCAACGGGAATGTTCTGCTCCGTGAATTTCTTACGTGCTTCACTCAGGGACGACTAAAAGGATGCCGCCCTCTGGAAATAACGAAACAAAATAATCCGAATATCTCTGCCCTAGACATGGAGCAAATATGTTCTCATTTAAATTCTGCGCATTCCGTAATCCACGGCGTGACTTCAGAACCTGAAGATCACAGGGCCATTTATGGATTACTGAGTTTTGTATACAGAACAACTTGGAAACCTATCGATTAGACTTTGAAAGAGGGAGTTCTGTTTCTGCAGGAAAGCCTGCTTGAATTTCTAAGTACATATTAAGTATGCGTGTATATTGGTAAACGTTTTTAATGCTTGGATGCACGTGATTTTTGAGTCGCGCTCTTAGCTGAAGTAGAATACAAAATTTCCTTTTCTTCTGTATCAATCATAAAGCACCAACCCTTTTTTTATTTGAGTTAATTAAGTGCTTATTTTATCTGAAAATATTAGACACTTGACACTGCCAGTGAATTTCAATAAAAAATTGAAGAGAATTTTCTGTGTTTCGACACACTTTTAAATTTTTTAATATGTTTAGGTTACATGCTGAGTTTGCACTTCAAAAATATAGAAACGAGAGAAAGTTTTCAAATATCATCCTCAAGAGTCAATTTGAAAAGCTAACATCACATGAACACAGGCTTCTCACTTTTCATGCGATTCATCATTTTTTTAATTATTGATGTGAAACTACACTCTTTGGAGGAAAAAAAAGTAGAGAAAAGAAAGAAAACGACACACTCAGAATGAATCATTCACTCGTGATGAAAATTGGTATGTGCAATGTACATACACTGCTGGCCACCCAAAATGCAACACCAAGAAGGACACGAGATAGCAAAGCCAGATTTACTGGACACATAACAACAGATACAAAGATGAAACGATTGAGCTTACAGGCCCGTGCGACCTGCGGAACACGCAGACATCAATAGTTCGTGTGGCCTCTATGGCTGGCAATAACGGCCGCTACACGCCGCGGCATCGAACGCAAGAGGCTCTGGATGTAGACTTGCGGTATGTCGGTCCAGGCTGCTTCTACACGTTGCCACATTTCATCAGGCGTAGCCGCGGGTGGTGCTTGTCGGGCCACTCGGTTGCCTATCAGCGACCAGACGTGTTCGATGGGCGACATATCGGGAGAAAAGCGGGACACGGCGGCAGTGACACCTGGTGGGCCGTGAAGAATTGTTGCACGATGCGTTCCACGTGCGGGCGCGCATTGTCCTGTTGAAACGTGGCCGCTGGGAGGTCCTGCAGGTAAAGAAGGACTACAGGCTCCAAAACGTCGGAGATGGAACCGGCGATACGTACCAGAGGGGTGCGGGTGTCTTATCCAATTGCGCCCCAAACCATAACACCAGGCGACGGACCAATATGGCGATGCATAATGCAGGCGTCATACAGTCTCTCGCCGCGGTGCCGCAACACGCGGATCCGACCATCGTGGTGTTGCAGGCAGAAGCGGAATTCGTCGGAGAAGACAATGTCGTGCCATTCCGTAGTCCAGGTACGGCGTTCAACGGCCCACTGCCACCGCACTCGCCGGTGGTGTAACGTCAATGGTAATCGGAGCAATGGGCGCCGTGGGACAAGTCCCCGCTCCTGCAGACGGCTTCGAACGGTACGTGCTGACACAGGTTGTTGCGCAACACACCCTAATTCCTGCGGCAACGTTTGTGATGTGTCGGAGCGAGCCGTCAATGCCCGACGCACAACATGCCGGTTTTCTCGTTCGGTGGTGTGCCGCGGCTGCAGCAATCGCTCACGTCGGTCCTTCTGTCCCTCCTGCCCCCACCGAATCCATACTCGCCTCACTGTGGCTGGATGTCGTCCCACACGGGCGCCGACGTCTCGGTACGATAAACCGCTGTCGCGATAAGCCACTATTTGTCCTCTGTCAAACTCCGAAACGTGCTGGAATGACTGCCGTATTCTGCGACGAGGCATCAGGAAGCTTCCCACGCACAGGTCTGGCAGCACAACACACTTCCACTACTTACACCCCACTTTCTGTGCACCCTTCTAATAGTGCTTCTCGGTGGCGTGCCGGGCGCACATGATTTGCATATGCCCTGCAGTGCTAATCGTTTGCATGTCCTCTCGCGGGCGACGCATGCTGCGAATTTTAGGCCAATCGGATACTTCCTTCTTGGCGTTGCATTTTGGGTGGCCAGCAGTGTATATAGGAATGGAAATGATTGCAGTTCCAGAGCAGTTGGGCCACTTATTCGAATAAAACAGTTACACGAGTAGAACAAATCAATACGTTGTAGCGCCACGTCTGGCTAGGATACAAGTGGTTACCCGGCGTGGTATAGACGCATAAACGTCACGGATACTGTCCTGAGAATGAGATATAGCATGTGAGATGTTGTCCAATTTACGGGCCAGTTCACTGACAATCGGGGATATGGGCGCAGGTGGAGTCCCTTCGTGTCCCAAACATGTTCGATCGGTGAGAGGTAGGGCCATCGGGATGGCCATGGAAGGGTGTCGACATTACGTAGGCAGGCTTTGCGAGAGCCGTGCCGTGTGTGGCCGGGCATTATCCTGTTGAAAAAATGGGTCGGTAATGCTGCGATAGGAATGGCAGCATAACAGGTCGTAGAATGTCGTCGACGTTCCGTTGATACGGAGGACTACCAAGGCTGTCAGGCTATCGTAAGAAACGGCTCACCAGTCAGTCACTCGCGGTGTGAATGCCGTGTGCCGTTCCACGGTAAAAGCAGAATGCGTGCGCTGGCAGGCTCGTCTCGAGACACGCATACACTGGTCATCGGCGCCAAGGGCAAACTGTGACTCATCACTGAATACAACACGACGCAACTGGACAATATTCCACGTTGATCGGGCCCAACACCACTGACAACTGTTGCCTGCGATGCTCACTGGTCAGTGGTAAGCGGCGGAGTGGTCTCCTCGAATTTAGTCTCCGTGCCGCAAGTCGTCTGACAACGGTCCGGAAAGCCCCTTCCCTACCTGTAAACGTCTCAACATGAAGGTTGAGAGCGACGAATTCGGCTCTGTTCGTGCGGCTCTCACAATCGCTTGATCCTTGCGTTCTGCCTTTGCCCTTAGCGGTCCACTGTCCGCATGACGCTGGGTTGGGCACTCCTCGACCCATTGGTCTCAACATTGTCCGATTGCTACGTCGTTCCGACCCAAATGCCTGGCGATACAGCGACCTGACCAATCGGCCTTTATCAGCCCAATTATACATTCTCTCTCAAACTCACTCAGCTGCTCGTAATGTACACCGATCCGACGTCGAGGCATCCTCACAGTCGGGGGAGACTAATGAAACCGCAATCCGCTGGCACAATCGTCGCTGCTTACGAGCTTTGGTCTTGATATATCCTCCTTAATGCTCGGTTTCCATGTCCTATGGCGAGCCAGTATTCAGTCATTTGTCGTAATGTTTTAATAATTTACATATTCGGTCTGAGTTACTTGCCTGCGGAGTTTCATCAGGATCGAACGATTTTCTCGGTGTGCTTCTTTTCTTCTTTGCAAGGAGTGTACATTGTCTTGAAATTATTTGTGACTTAACTAAACTTAGATTTACCAATTCCCTTTACTATCCGCTTAATTTCCAGCTCTGCGATGAGTTGTGCGAATCTTCTTATTTTCGCTCAGTATTGTTTCAGCATAATTTATGGATGTTACACAAAGGATTATTTTCTCCGGTTATTTCAGAAAAAATTATTATTGGATATATTTAGTTGATTTCATTTCTATTACTGAGCTCCAATAGTTTAACATCAAAACCTGCGTGCTTCATGTTTTCATTTAGTTCTGTCAATGCTCGGATCCGAACACTACAATATAAAGTAAAGTTTTCTTTGGATAACATAAGGTTTGTACGAAACCTGAAACATAACTATAGCAATTATTTCCTTTGCCTAATCCATAGATTAAGTTGCACGCCGTATAATCATGTGGATGAAATATTTTAATTCGTGCCGTTAAAATATCAATACTGAAGTAGGTTCACCTTCAAGACACGATAACACTCCATATGAATAAAAACATACATAAGAGTTAAAATTGTACTCAAAAGTTAAAATAGGATAGATTAAAAACAGTAAGAACTTTCGGACTCACTATGAGTCCATTTTCAGACATATGCTTAGTCTGAAGATGGACTCATAGTGAGTCTGAAAGTTCTTACTGTTTTGAATCTATCCTATTTTAACTTTTCAGTGAAGTTTTAACTCTTATGTATGTTTTTATTCATATGGAGTGTTATCGTGTCTTGAAGGTAAATCTACTTCAGTATCAGTAATCATGTGGAATTGTGGATCCGTCAAAACATCTTCAGGATAAAGGAAAACACTTGGGTTACTGGACTGTTATTTAAAGCTGTTGATTCATTAATCAAAAATCTAAATGTAGCAGTTTCTCGCTTCAAGTATTGAAGTACCTTGAAAGAAAATTATGCGTGGCAAGCACAAAATTGAAGCCACATTATGGTGTTTTCATCAGTACTGAATAAGATTGGTGTATTTTTTAAAAGTATTTGGAGAACATTTTGGAGAAAACAAAGGAAAGCCGTGAATTGTTAATAAACATCAAGAGAAGGAGAACTGCATACCTTGGGTATTTACTCCGAAACAACAAATATAAAATCCCCCAGGTGATTGTTGAAGGAAGAATAGAAGGAAAAAGAAGAAGGGGAAGAAGCAAAATAACCTGGCTGGACAATATTAAGGAGTGGACTGGAATGAACATCGAACATCTTTTTAGAGCTACAGCTGAGCGTAGAAGTTTTGCCAAGGTGGTCTCCGACCTCCGTTAGGAGATGGCACATTAAGAAGAAGATTTGGAGAACACAATGTAAAGCCTGAATACAACGGTTTTTATTGTAACATAATTGGTATTATAGGAAATACCGTATTTGTTTTAGCACTGTTCTATAAAATTCAAATTTTGGCATTCATTTCATTGCTTGATGTTGTAGATACGTTGTTCTAAAGTACAATGTAGAAAAAGCTTAGCCAAGATGTGTGTGCGTGTGTGTAGACGGAATATTTCTTATTATAAACAAGAATTCCACGTTGTTTGAAGATTTTCTCAGAATATGCCGGATCCTAGCTTAACATAAACATTAGTACGAATCGAAATTTTGTTAGGTGACAATAATTTCCCCAAAACCGAAAGCTAAAGTACCGCAACTTTTCACTCGGGTAAATATGGTCTTGCAATGTGCAGTCCGGAAGACAACATCGATATGCAAACATACGAAGAGGCCTTCAGTAACTACTAAGCGTGATAACATATCCGTGCATTGTATTTTGTCATTATTTTACTGTTGCTTTTCAACGCAGTATTTTTTGTTCGTGCTGTGTATAAGACCTCAGTATTACAAATCTTCATTCATCTCCTGCTAACCAGGTCTCCGTGTGGAACTTTCTGGAATTGGTTCTTCAACGTCACTAAAATGTGTACCACTGTTTTAGAAACTACGATGAACAGCCACAGTATGGCGCAAGATCGTGCAAAATCTCCATAGATCCTAAACATACTCTCGCCTCACTACCATCTCCATCGATGGCTTTCCGGAGCTCTTTCTTTATCTTCTGTTTCTGAAACATATTGCACGGTTTCAAAGACTAGGATGAAGAATTCCAGGATGGCATAGGATCGATCACCAACTCTATGAACTCTAACAATACGCTCGCCTCATCATTGCCTTCCTATGTGGCATCCTGGAAGTCTTCATTCATGGTCTGCTTTTGAAACGTATTCCGCTGTTTCAGAGACTACGGTGAAGAGCTCCAAGATACAACTCGATAGGTCACAGTCCCCATAGACTATAACTATACGCTTGCCTTCATCTGTGGCATCCTGTAGCTCTTCCTTTATGGTGTGCCTCCACAGTTTCATCTGATGCCAGTCGGATGATGCACAGTTTCCATTGACTCTAGCCATACGCTCTCCTCATCGTCATCTCCCTCTTTCGGATCTCATACCTCTTCCTCATCATCTTCTCTGAAATACGTATCATATTCCATGGTAAATATATCATCTTCCACGGTTTCATCTCATGCCAATCGGATGGTGCACAGTCTCCATGGATTATAACCATACTCACCTTGATTTGTAGCGTCCTGGAGCTCTTTCTTCATCGCCTATCTCTGAAATGTGTTATACGTTTTCAGAAACCATAATGAAGAGCTTCAGGGTGGCATAATATGGAGTAGGATCTCCAAAGTAGAGACTCCAACTATAGGCACGAGAACATAACCTGGTGCAGTTTCATGTTTCATTTAACTCTTTAAGAGGCCGATGTACCTGAACCAAATGGTGCCAAAATTTTCTCCGCATTCAAGGCAGAACGTTTCGCATAGCCCCCGGGTCTAGCGAAACAAACAATTACTCCCCCCTCTCATGTCACCTTTCTCGACAATAAACCTGTCACTGCAGATAGGTTCTCCCTCCTAGTCCTTTATTCTCTGCTCCATGACCCAGGGTATGATGGAGAAGGGCTGGTCCCCAGTGACTGACATTATGGCACTGGGTAGAAACAAGTGACTTAAACCTTCATTGTGTTGACATTTTCAGAAACAGTAATGCATCCCAGTGAAAGCTGAGCAAGGTTCTAGGTTCACCGGTATTGTTATATCCATTTTAGCAGGTAATCGGACAGAAAGGATTTTTTCAATCATCCTCCTAAATGATTACTTTAAAAATCAAAGAGCAAATTCACTCGTTCTAGTCTAATTCGACTCCCTTAGACAATATATATTTTCGTTCAAGCTGATTTCCACACATTTTCCTTGTCCCGAGTAAATTGCTTCCAACAGGTTATTACCATTATTTTTTTTGGTTGGGGAGTTTAACGACCACAGTGAGCAGCTCGGTGGGCAATAAATAGCCGGCCGTCCCTAATTTAAGCCCACTGGCTCCAGAGAAGGGAGAGAGCCAGTGTCGTAAGACAAACACAACATCCATGCCTCACCAGGATTCAAACCCGGACCCATCTTGGACGAATGGTCATAAGCCAGCTCTTAAACCACTGCGCCACCGTTGGCGGCTTCAGCCGGTTACAGGGTTAAGATTCAGTCATTGCCAAAAGTGCTTCGTTTTTATAGTTTGCCTGTTACCATCACTGACCGATGTAACAAGTGAATTAGCTGAACTCCAAAAACATGTTTTTGAGCGACTGCCTGGTAGCTTCTATACATACTGCCGAAGAACAATGCAATGCTGGGAAGCACCGTCATCTTCATGCATCATTTAATCATAACCTGTTTTAGAATTCACTGAACGTCCTTTGTAACCTTTTTCCACAAATATGAACCCTTAAAACACAACAATTCTCCTCAATATTTGGTCAATGTGCTTAAATAAGGTGCCTCTTGTGACGTACATTCTAATTTAACTTTCATTTTTAGTTTCTTTTCCTATGTAAATTTGAGTTTGTTCTCTTTTTGCATTTTCCACACTGAACATGATATCTTCTCTCTCACATGAATGAGGTTGGCAACACTTTTGAGGCCAGAGAGAGTGACGTATGAATGTGATAAGAACGTTAGATAAAAAGGACGATACAGCAGTTGCTTAGTGTGTGTGTGGAGATGTTCGATCGTTGTTAAGATAGATTATACGACAGATATTTAAGGTATTATGTGTGAAGTATAAAATTCTCAGTGCTATATTTTGGATTTCATTTACCGTGCTGGAATAATAAAAGGTTATCGTAAGTTTGACTTCTGTATATGTTTCGTCTGGCCATAAACGCTTAATTTGAACAATTCCGTGCAATTATTGCTCGTGTTCTCATTTAGTTCAACATTTCCTTAGTCATGGGTTTAGACACAGGGTAACACCAATCGCGCACACGAAAAAGGGTTACGTTATACTCTCGTGAATCACGAACGCGAACAAATTTTTTCAATATCAAATTGCAAAGTGCTGTCAAGTGTAAGTTGCACCACTTTCGTGTTAAACAGGTTCGGTGCTTCGAAGCCAAAGAATAAGAAATGATAACGAGTTTAACTTTGAAGTTCGAGTTATCTCAACAAAAAGTCTTTCTTACTACTGCCATTTTGTGTTCGAGTTCAATAAAAAATCTTACTATAACCATTTTAAGCATAGTCAATCTCAATTATTAAAGACAGCTTAGGGCCGACTGATTGATTTTAAAAGTCGATTTTTGATACTTTTTAATTTCGACTTTGTAGAACGAATTATCCAGAATAAGATATGGAGCGTGAATACAGAGTTTGTGAGGAATGTCAACGCATTTATGCTTCTTTTATTTTGCAAAACAGTTGCGTAATATAAGGAAAGTAAATAATTATGCTATCGTAGAGCAAAAACATGCTTCTCTTTTACCGACGATTTACTTGAACTGTGAAATCTGATTTAAATCACTTTTAGTAGGGGTTCGAATTTGATTAAATAGAAAAATGTGGACGAGTCGTCATGCTGGCTTTGTAACAGACGGATGCTTTCCCCTGTTAGTTAAAATGCATGGCAAAATGCGTAAAACTAAGAAGAGAAAATTTTAACTAGATCTCTGCTTTTGTGGATAAAACAAATTGTAGCCAAAACAAAAAAAATGTAGCCGTGACAAATGGTTTGCGGATTTAGGGACTAAGGACGAATCATGAGCAAAAACGAAAGAAGCAACAAAATAAGAAACAGTGAAGAAAAACAACATGAGACAAATACGCAAAGTCAATACTATGTATATAAGTGTTTTGCCCACTGCAAAACGTTTTACCTTTAGATTATGTGTGTGATTTCGCTTTCAGGAAGAATTCTTCTCAAACGCGGGCTGACATCCTGCACACGAAACACTTATTAGGTGAGAAAATTATGGTACTGGCCTAACGAAGGCCGAGAGTAACCCTAAGCAGAGTTAACCAAAATGCTGATTCAGAGTTAATAGACATCTCATTGATTCATGAAGAAATAAACTAAAATTGTTCGGAATCACGATATTTATTCAGATACATAGATTGCATTTCTAGATCTTTTGCGAAAAATGTTATCTTGATACACATACTAGAATGAGAGTGCCGGGTAGCCCTTGCTTGCTTCTCATGAGTAGGCTACCCGGCACTGTCATTCTTCATGGAGCCACATTTGTAGAATAAAAAGAATAACATGTTATATGAGGAAAAGTAGTGGACCAATAACCCTTTTCCCTTTTCTTTACGAAACACCCGTGCGTTAAATAAATAAATAAGACACACCATTTATGGGCAACATGTTCGAGGACTTTTTTCAGATTTGAAGAGTTTGAAAAAATGAAAAACACCGAATCAGGGAGCTAAAGGGGTGACAAAGACAAAAGAGAACAGAAGTAGCAGACATGCGGATATTAAAACCGGTTGCAGTTTACAAGAGATGTTAAAAAAAGAAGAACAAATACATCGGAAGAAAGCTAGGAGTAAGAGGAGTTGTAGTAGAGAAAACGGACAGCAAAAACAGACGGAAAGAGCATCTGGAGAGGGTGGGCAAGAAGAAATGGCCTCGGATTGCCCTAAATCAAGGAGACACCGAAAACGTTGACGAGAAGAGTCTGAGAACGGTACAGGAATACCAATGCCTAATCCTTGAAGTAGGGAAAAGAAAGGCTAGCGGGCGATAGCCAACGAATATTCTATTATTTATTTAAAGACTAGCTGCCGGTTCCAAAAAATAAGTCTCCTCTATTTTGTGCTAATATTGCTGAAGCACATAGCACATTTATTTTATGTAAGGTCTGCATCCTAACTATTAAGAGAAGCACGTAAAATTGTCTACTTCTTAAGAGAACAATTTTACGGAATTTAACGTAGTTGTTATTAGGACACTATCACGAAGAACTGCATTAAACACTGCAAGCGAACTCTTCGTCGAGCTGCAATAGAATTCGTGCATTCATTTCCTAATAAAGTAGCAGCTCGGTACACAAAGAAAAGTAAAAGGTTATGCAGAAATTGTTCGCTAACTTCTCGTAGCTTTTCAATCATTTCTTACACGGTTCGTCTTTTAGAAAGTATTGTCAAATTAAAAAAAAAAACAATAAGTTTCTCAGGAGTGACTCTTGTAAAGAGAAAAGACTTCAAGCAATATACACTGAAGTGACAAAAGTCATGGGATACGCAACTACTATCGTGTAAGACCTCCTCTAGTTCGGCGAAATGCAGCAACGCGACGTAGCATTGATACCACAAGTGGCCGGAAGACTTCAGGAGAGATCTTGAGCCATGACAACTGAATAGGCGCCCACACTTCCCTGGTATTTGTAGGTGCAGGGTCTTGATTGCGAATTGACCTCTCCACCACATCGCATAAGTGCTCTATTGGGTTGACGTCGGGTGAACGTGGTGGCTACACTATCCGTAGGAACTGTCCAGAATGCTCCTCGAACCAATTTTGGACAACTTGGGCACCATAACATGGTGCATTGTCTGCCTGGAAAATACCATCGTTGTTGGGATATATGAAAACGTCCATGAAGGGCTGCAAATTGTCAGCCAACAGAGCAACAAAGCGATTATCAGTTAATGATGTGTTCACGAGGACCTGAGGACCATATTCGGGCAACGTAAAAACACTCCACACATGTATGAAACCACCGACAGCTTTCACAACCACCAGCTTGCACAATAGCCTCATGGGGTCTGCAACACATCCGAACCCAACCATCAGCTCGTAATAACTGGTAGCGTGACTCATCGGACCACGCTACATGTTACCAGTCTTCCAAGGTCCAATTACCGTGTTCACGAGGCAGATGTAGTGGTGTTAACAAATGCACTGTGGTGGGTCTTCTGCTCCATACCCCATGGAAGCTACATTACTCTGCACTGACCTGATGGATATGTCTCTGGTACCTCCCGCGTTGAATGTGGATGTTATTTGAGCCAGTGTTGCTGGTCTGTTAGCATGAACAATCCTGGTCAGACGCCGCTGATCACGGTCATTCAGCACCCGTGGTCGGCCACTGCGCTGTCCGGTGGGTGGTAATGCCTTCCATGAGGTATTCTCGGTACACACCTGACATCGTGGATCGAGGAATGTTGAATGTTCGCAAAACTTAGGAACTTGAATGTCCCATCCATCTGCCTTCCACTACCACCATGCCTCGTTCAAACTCCGATAATTCACGTCGGCTTGCCATAATCCTACAGGCAGTTGTTCAACCTGACTCTCGAGATTACACCTCGCAGCTGATAAAAATCGTGGCTTGCGTCGAAGCTATTTATCCGACGGCAGCGACAGTTAAAAATGTGCATCACGACTTTATGTATAGTTCATAGGCGGAAGCAATTGATGACGTGAAAAAGGTTATCGTGTCAAGTCTGTTCCAAGTAACTCTTCACATGCATTGCCTAAAACTGCTTGTTTCTCCGTACCAGGACCGTACCATTAATAACAATTCACAGTTAAGTCTGTAGCATGGCGCTCGAGTAGGATCAAGTGCACTATAGATAGATGGGTGTTCTGATGTAAATGAAAGGGAAGTATGTACTTCAACCACATTAATAATCACATTATGCCAGTGAATTACCATGTCTTTGAAATGAATTTTGCACGAACTGTTAAACCGATTTCGACAGATTGTGAAGCTAACCCGTTTGCCGGTGGTGGTATTTGAACCTACGTCTGGTTGCTCTGGCGTCAGTTATTTGCCCGAATAAACTACACAAACCTTGGCTTATCGCTGCAATTCACTCGCTGTTTCTGCACTTGCATCACTTCAGTGGTACATCTCGTACACTCCGTAGACAAAACAAATTAGAGATAGGGGTGATGACTAGTTCACACGAGCATCTTCCGGTCAGAGTGGAACTGGCCCAAACCGAACGCAAGCGATAAATAGGCGGACAGAAAGGCTTCCCAATAGTGTATTGCAGTCGATGAACATGAGTAAACGTAGTAATCTGGGTGACTTTCATCGTGGAGGCATTGTCGGCGCAAGAAAGATGGGATACTCTATCGCCCTAGTGGTAAGAAACTTAGGGTTCCCGAGGTAAAGCACATCAAGGATGTACCGCGAATATTCCATCGGCGGACGTACCAGCGCCCAAAGATAAAACGGTAGTGACCACACAAGACTGATGACCGCATTTGACGTAGACTGTCCAGGCTCATACAGACCGACTGCTTGACAACGGCGGCGCATATCACATCCAGGTTATACAGGGTGTCCGCAAAGTCTTTCCCCGATTACAAACGTCATTCATATCCGCTGTATGTACGTTACAGATGTGAAACTGGTGCCAAAATGTTGGAAAACTAACCAAGTTTTCTTGTTGCAGGTTTCCGCAACGTGGCTGTAGTCTAGCAGTGTCAGTGTCCAGGAAACCGGAAATGTTCACAAAACAGGAAAAAGCTCAGTGTGTTCTCTGGTATCACGACACCCGGTCACCAATAACAGTGCAGAGGAACTTTCAAACAACGTATGGAAAGAAACCGCCCGATGTCAAGAGCATTAAGTCGTGGTACGACAAGTTGAAGACCACAGGATCTGTTGCAGACTTACCGAGAACTGGCCGACCATCAACCTCAGCTGAAAGGGTGGAAGCAGTGAGACAGTCTTTTGTGCGAAGTCCCAAGAAATCAGTGCGAATGGCCTCACGTGAATTACAGGTGCCAAAAAGTTTTGTTCTTGATAAAAAGTTCTGTTCATGATTTGTGAACATTTCCGGCTTCCTGGACACTGACACTGCTACACTACAGCCACAGTGCGGAAACCAGCAACAAAAAATACTTGGTTAGTTTTCGAACATTTTGGCACCAGTTTCACATCTGTAAAGTACATACAGCGGATATGAATGACGTTTGTAATAACGGAAAGACTTTTCGGACACCCTTTATGTCGAAGGCCCAAGCAGCGTCAGCGAGCTAACGGTATGGCGCACAATGCATACCATGGGCTGCGGGAGCCGACGCCCTACTCGTTCAGAAATCACATCCAGGTTAAATGTCGGAGGCGTCAACGAGTGAACGGTATGGCGCACAATGCATACTATGGGCTACGGGAGCAGACGCCCTACTCGTGTGCAACTGCTGACTGCTCGTCATCGGACATTGTGCCGAAATCACATCCATGTTAAATGTCGGAGGCCTAAGCAGCGTCAGCGAGTGAACGGTATGACGCACAAGGCATACCATGGGCTACGGGAACCGACGTCCTACTCGTGTGCCACTGCTGACTGCTCGTCATCGGACATTGTGCCGAAATCACATCCATGTTAGATGTCGGAGGCCCAAGCAGCGTCAGGGAGTGAACGGTACGGCGCACGCCCCATACCCTGCGCTACGGGAACCGACGCCCCACTCGTGTTTCACCCTTGACTGCTCGTCATCGGAAATTACGTCCTCGCTTGGTGCCAGGAACATCAACAGTGGACCTATGCAAAGTGGCTCCGCGTCGTGTGGTCACATGAATACCGTTTTCAGCTGCACCAGGTTGCGGGTGTGGTGTATACAGCATGAGGCTATGGCCGCCGTCGAGCCAGGTCGGCTCTGTTCAAGGCGATGGTGGCTGTGTGATGATTTGGCGAGCCTTCTCATTGGACACATTAGGTCCCTTAGTGTGTCTGTCGGGGTCTTTAACGGCTGCGCGCTATCAGCATGTGCTGATCACCTACACACTTTCATGGTTTTCGCGCATCCTGCTACCGATGCTCGGTTCCATAAGGTAAGTGATCCGCCCCATCGGATTAAAACCACCCAGGTATGGTATAAACTCATCTTGAGCTCGGAACCATCCAGTGGCTCCCAAGGTCCCCGGATTTAAACCATGTGGAAGATCTCTGGGTTTCTGTGGAGCGAAACATTTGATTCATGGATCCTGGACCGATGTCTCATGTGGAGTTGTGGACAATGCTGTTACAGGTATGGCTGCCATTACCTGTGGAAACTCTCCGGCATCTGGTGGAGTTGGCGCCTGGGCGTGTACAAGCTGTTATTCGCGCTCGGGCAGGACTAACACGGTATTATGTAGGTAACTCTAATATTTTGTCTATTGAGTTTATATCCAAGCTTAAGAAAGGAGGGGGCACGAAATCGCAGGTTTCGGGTCAGCAGCAAACCATGCTTGAAAGAGAATTCACTGCAGAAGAAGGAATTTTGATAAATTCCAGACGACGTGTGGAAGAACATCACACATTATTCTCGAACCTCACACATTATTCTCGAACCTCACACATTATTCTCGAACCTCACGACAAGGAGATTCATTTTTACGTTCGGGCACCAATGTGAAAAGGCTTCGTGCTCTTTTTGCCGGTGGTTGTTAAGAATTCAGGTCCTCCCGCTTCGAAGCTAGGTATTCTTCAGACTGAACTACACTGACCTTGGCTTATCGCCGCAACTCGCTGTTTTAACTCTTACCTCACTTTAGTCGTACGTCACAAGATGTTTTAAGTATTTTTCTTTCTAATTACTGCAGATAATTCAATTTCGTCTACATTGAAAAATTTTCATCATGATACCCAGATTTATGTCAGAGAATAAACGGATCTTCAGTACGGCGGTAAAAAAAAAAACAAGAAAAAACTAAATTTTTTATTCTCAAACGCTCTAGTATTTAAAAATTGTGGTTGGTGGTCATTATGCCACAACCTAAATCGTTTTGAATTCGGAGAAAATCTTCCGTCTGCGCTTTTGCATCAAAGTTGCGAATGTTTAGCCAAAAATCAAAATTTTTAGCTAGAAGAAAATACGTCACCCTTTCACAGGTTTTTCATTTATAGACCTCAGGTAAGTAAAACAAGACTATGAAAATGTTTCATCTCGTCATAGAAGACCACTGTGCTCAGGGGTATAACGTCCATTTAGTTAAAAAACCAGTCAATTTATGTCTGATTCGGGAAGTGTTTCAGACAGGCACATGGTTTATTCTTAGCATTGTATATAACTATTATACAGATTATTTGATTGTAATACGACGCAGTGCGTTCTCGCAAACACCCCGCACTCCCCAGAGTATGCGCCGCTAAGCTGGAAGGGGGGAGGGTCATCTTGTGATGGCCGTAAACGAGGAGACCTCCGGCCTTAAAGCCTTTCTAGGTTCTGTCGGCAAAAACTTGATAGACTGTGTAAACCTGCCTGTGATCAAATTCAAAGCACTTCCGGCCCAATATCCCAGACGTCAATGCTAAACATCTCAGTGCAGATCAGAAATATCTTCATGACATATGTAAAGCAGTATCATCTGAGGAATGCCGCACCAACTTGGCGGAGAAGAGTCCCGGAACTCTGTATCATGCCCGATGAGTCACCACAGCTAACCAAATTTTTATATTGTACATTGGAACCAGCAGACCTTAAAATCTCAAGACCTTGGCCACTTACATCATGAAGTCTCCATTGGTTTACCATCAAATGTAGACACACGCTGATCGATGTACCCAGGAACCTGTGGGCAACCTTCAACGCCATCGTGTACTTGGCCAAGGAAGCCACTGTTGTTCACAAAGTTTCTACAGGATAATGGATATTATTTTCTAGAATTTTCTCGACAACAGTAGCTTCCTTCAATCGAATCTTAAATTCTTGTACAATCTCAAAATTCGGTTGGCTGTGGTGACCCCGTCAGGCATGATGCAGAGCTCCGGGATTGATACTGCTTTTCATATCTCAAAAAGATATTTCTGATTTAGCATCGACGTGTGGGATATTGGCCGGAATTGCTTTGAATTTGATCACAGTCAGGTTTTCACAGTATATCAGGCTTTTGCCGACAGGACCTAGAAAGGCTTTAAGGCAGAAGGTTTCCCCGTCTACGGCCATCAGAAGATGAATCTTCCCCCCTCTCAGCTTAGCGGAGCTTACTCTAGGGAGTGGGGGTACCGATGGGGTGTTTTGCGATAACGCACTGCGTCGTATTATTGTACAATCAAATAATCCGTATATTGTATCTGTACAATGCTGAGAATGCAGCGTGTGCCTGTCTGAAACACTCCCTGAATCAGACGTAAATTGACTGGCTTCCCAACGAAACTAACGTTACGCCCCTGATCCCAGTGGTCTTCTATGATGAGATAAAACATTTTTATAGTCTTATTTCACTTACCTGCGGTCTATAAATGAAAAACCTGCGAAAGTGAGAAGTATTTGCTTCTAGATTAAAATTCCGATTTTTGTCTAAACCGATTTTTGTCTAAACATTTCGATGTAAAAGTGCAGGCGTAAGATATTCTCCGAATGAAGGACGATTTAAGTTGTGGCATACTGGCCACCAACCACAATTTGTAAACCCTAGGGCGTTTGAGAATAAAAAAATTTGTTTTTTCACACCGCCCAAATTTTTAGTCTTTGCCTGGGCTTGACTGACAGTTGTATGCTTCGAGCCCTGCTGTCAGGCAGTCGTATAACAAGAGACAACCAGTGTGTGTGGCATTTGATATACAGGAGTTACAACAAAGTTATTTTTACTATTCGTGTGGTTGCCAAGTATCTGACTACCGATTTTTAATTACGGACGATGCTTGAGCTTTTCAGTAGCTATGAATGTGTTCCCTACACTGCTCCAATGACCCATATCTTGCAAATCAACTTATGTCTTCAGTCAGTACCTTGTGACTTCTATTCTTTTATTTAAATGCTCAGTTGCAGAGCGGAAGTTTCTATTGTCCAAGCTCCCCACACCACATTTAATGAACCAAAAAAATACCAGAACTATCTGGTGCGCATCCTGCAGTGAAATCATCGCTTCATTAAATTTCCAAAAAAAAAACTTACTTATTCAATTTGTCAATTGACGCACGAAAATGTTCCCCACGAAACACGGTGGTCTTGAAAGGAAAGCAATGCTTAATGAATTCAGGCACAAGTAATCAATACGTTCGTTTTTTACGAGGGATATTGATTTGGAGATAAACAAATTACATTAGTTGTCCATTTTTGTTCGGCTGAAAAGGGAGGTTTCTAATCAAAGCAACGAGGCAGACATAAAGTATTATTTCCTGATTAACATAATAAGTGCATTCTAATGATTGCGGCTCTGCTTTCGCTCTTTTGGGGAACTCTACAACTATTCAGATAACAATGGAGTAGAATGACCAAGGGAATCAAATCGTACACTCCAAAATTAATGAAGCTGCACCTTTACGTTTCACTTTTTGTTTTGCGTTTTATTTCAGAAGTGACGCAATGCTTTATAACAGAGACAAAAGGCTGAAAGAATTTTCACTTACAGAAATCCATTCCAGAGTATAGGAACTCGGGTGAATGTGCTTTAATCAATTCAAAATTTATGTACTTTGTTATTTGCTTAACTCAATAACGTGTGTTGTTAAAATTTAGTAACGGGGAGATTTCAATACTTATTTTAAAGTTCTGATGGCTTTCCAAATTTTTGGTAAAATATTCATTTGTATCTTTAAAAAATTCTTTAAAAAAACTCGGTTAGTTCTTTTGACATCATTTAATATTGATAAAGTTCGAAATAACTATATTAACTATCAGCTTATTTTCTAAACAATAATGATATTCCAAGACTTCATTTCCCCAAGACAAATATGATAAAGTTTATTTAGTATACATGAATTTAGCTTCGTGTCTTATTAAATAAATATCTGAAAAAACAACCACGCTTGCTTCTAAAGTTTTATTCACACACAAACACACACACACACACACACACACACACAACTTTAAAGAAAAAATAATTAAATTGATTTACATTGCTTTGACTACAAATATCTTAGAAGTCATTTTTGCAAATACTCCCTAATCTTCATTCTTTTTGTTTTTTTCATCGGCTTTCGATGATTTTAATTCGGGTAAAAGGTTCAGTGTATACCGACGATTGAACATGCAAAGTTTTTTGACCAAAATGTGGAGATAAATACAGTATAAAAACCTCTAAAAACTTTGGTTCATGCATTTGAATAACATGAAAATTAGCATGAGTAATTACATCCTTACATGCCAACTGTATTTCCTTCTGTAATGTCTTCTTTCAGAAAGACAATGCGCATGAAACACTGATCAGTTTGTTCGAGAATGGTTTGTGGGGGCATGAAAAAAACTTCCCGGTATTACCTTGCACTCCAAATTCCTAAGACATCAATCCAATCGAGCATTTGTGGTTTGTATTGGAACAGCAAATCCGATCTGCCCGAAATGTTCGAGAATGGTTCGCGGAACATGAGGAAGACTTCCAGGTGTTCCAAATTCCCTAGACATCAATCCAATCGAGCATCTGAGGTTTGTGTTGGAGCAGCAAATTCAATCTGCCCAAATTTTTCCAGAATGGCTCGCGGAACATGAGAATGACTTCTAGTTATTCCAAATTCCCCAGACATCAATCCAATCAAGCATCTGTGGTTTGTGTTGGAACAGCAAATCCGATCTGCCCGAATTGTTCGAGAATTGTTCGCGGAACATGAGGAAGACTTCCAAGTATTCCAAATTCCCCAGACATCAATCCAATTGAGCATCTATGATTTTTGATGGAAAAGCAGATCCGATCTGCCCGAATCGTTCGAGAATGGTTCGCGGAACATGAGGAAGACTTCCAGGTATTCCAAATTCCCTAGACATCAATTCAATCGATCATTTGTGGTTCCTGTTGGTACAGCAAGCCCGATCTGCCCGAATCGTTCGAGAATGGTTCACGGAACACGAGGAAGATTTCCAAGTATTCCAAATTCTCCAGACATCAATCCAATTGAGCATCTGCGGTTTCTGTTGGAACAGCAAATCCGATCTGCCCGAATTGTTGGAGAATGGTTCGCGGAACATCAGGAAGACTTCCAGGTATTCCAAATTCCCGAGACATCAATCCAATCGAGCATTTGTGGTTTGTATTAGAACAGCAAATCCGATCTGCCCGAAATGTCCGATAATGGTTCGCGAAACACCAGGAAGATTTCCAGGTATTCCAAATTCCTCAGAAATCAATTCAATCGAGCATCTGTGGTTTGTGTTGGAACAGCAAATCCGATCTGCCCGAATCGTTTGAGAATGGTTCACCAAACATGAGGAAGATTTCCAAGTATTCCAAATTCTCCAGACATCAATCCAATTGAGCATCTGTGGTTTGTGTTGGAACAGCAAATCCGATCTTCGCGAATCGTTCGAGAATGGTTCGCGGAATATGAGGAAGACTTCCAGGTATTACAAATTCCATAGACATCAATTCAATCGAGCATCTGCGGTTTGTGTTGGAACAGCAAATCCGATCTGCCCGAATTGTTCGAGAATGGTTCACGGAACATCAGGAAGACTTCCAGGTATTCCAAATTCCCCAGACATCAATCCAATCGAGCATCTGTGGTTTGTGTTGGAGCAGCAAATCCGATTTGCCCGAATTCTTCGATAAAGTTTCGCGGAACATGAGGAAGACTTCCAGGTATTCCCAATTCCCTAAACATCAATCCAATCGAGCATCTGTGGTTTGTGTTGGAACAGCAAATACTATCTGCCCGAATTGTTTGAGAATGGTTCGCGGAACACGACGAAGATTTCCAGGTATTCCAAATTCCTCAGAAATCAATTCAATCGAGCATCTGTGGTTTGTGTTGGAACAGCAAATCCGATCTGCCCGAATTGTTCGATAATGGTTCGCGGAACATGAGGAAGACTCCCAAGTGTTCGAAATTCTCAAGACATCAATCCAATCAAGCATCTGTGGTTTGTGTTGGAACAGAAAATCCGATCTGCGCGAATCGTTCGAGAATGGTTCTCGGAACATGAGGAAGACTTCCAGGTATTCCAAAATCCCCAGACATCAATCCAATCGAGCATCTGTGGTTTGTGTTAGAACAGCAAATCCGATCTGCGCGAATCGTTCGAGAATGGTTCGCGGAATATGAGGAAGACTTCCAGGTATTACAAATTCCATAAACATCAATTCAATCGAGCATCTGTGGTTTGTGTTGGAACATCAAATCCGAACTGCCCGAATTGTTCGAGAATGGTTCACGGAACATCAGGAAGACTTCCAGGTGTTCGAAATTCTCCAGACATGAATCCAATTGAGCATCTGTGGTTTGTGTTGGAACAGCAAATCCGATCTGCCCGAATTGTTGGAGAATGGCTCGCGGAATATGAGGAAGACTTCCAGGTATTCCGAATTCCCCAGACATCAATCCAATCGAGCATCTGTGGTTTGTGTTGGAACAGCAAATCCGATCTGCCCGAATTGTTCGAGAATGGTTCGCCTAACATGAGGAAGACTTCCAGGTATTCCAAATTCCTCAGACATCAATCCAATCGAGCATCTGTGGTTTGTGTTGGAACAGCAGAATATGATCTACCCGAATTGTCCGAGAATGGTTCGCGGAACACGAGGCAGACTTCCAGGTATTCTAAATTCCTCAGAAATCAATTCAATAACGCATCTGTGGTTTGTGTTGGAACAGCAAATCCGATCTGCCCGAATTGTTTGAAAATGATTCGCGGAACATGAGGAAGACTTTCAGGTATTCCAAATTCCCCAGACATCAATTCAATCGATCATTTGTGGTTCCGGTTTGGAACAGCAAATCCGATCTGCCCGAATTGTTCGAGAATGGTACGCGGAATATGAGGAAGACTTCCAGGTATTCCAAATTTCCCAGACACCAATTCAATTGAGCATCTGTGGTTCCTGTTGCAACAGCAAATCTGATCTGCCCGCCTTGTTCGAGAATCGCTAGCGGAACATGAGGAAGACTTCCAGATATTCCAAATTTCCCAGAACATCCGTCTGATCGGGTATCTGTGGTTTATGTTAGAACAGCAAATCCGATCAGCCCGGATTGTTCGGCAATGGTTCGCGGAACACGAGGAAGACTTCCAGGTATTCCGAATTCCCCAGGCATCAATCCAATCGAGCATCCGTGATTTGGGTTAAAACAGCAAATCCGATCTGCCCGGATTATTCGAGAATGGTTCGAGGAACATGAGGAAGACTTCCGGTATTCCAAATTACCCAGAAATCAATCCAATCGAGCATCTGTGGTTTGTGCTGCAACAGCAAATTCGATCTGCCCGAATTGTCCGAGAATGGTTCGCGGAATATGAGTAAATCTTCCAGGTATTGCCCTGGCTTCCACATTTCGCAGTCATCAATCCAATCGAGCATCTGTGGTTTGTGTTAGAACAGCAAATCCGATCTGCCCGGATTGTTTGAAAACGGTTCGCGGAACATGAGGAAGATTTCCAGGCCTACAAATTCCCCAGACATCAATCCAATTGAGCATTGGAACAGCAAATTCGATCTGCTCTAATTGTTCGAGAATGGTTCGCGGAATATGAGGAAGACTTCCACGTATTCCAAATTCCTCAGACATCAATCTAATCGATCTTCGGTGGTTTGTGTTGGAGCAGCAATATTGAGGAAGGCTTCCAGGTATTCCAAATTCTGCAGATATCAATCCAATCGATCATTTGTGGTTTGTATTGGAACATCAAATCCGATGTACGGTTGCTCAACCACATATCTTTCAAGAGTTAAATGATCTCATGCTTTGTCGCATCAATATGATGTCCTAATAGCGATTGTTTTCCTTTTCGGGACCTCTGGGAGTTCCTAGGACTTTAAATAGTTCCCCAATCCGGATTTGATGCCGCAGGTTCCAGGGAAGTAACAGAACCAACGCCATAACACAGACACAACACACATGCTGTATCCCGGACTTGGGCCGGGACACGACTGAACAATTACCCAGAAGCCGCGCCGCGCCTCTGATTATTATGCTCAATGCTGTCTTAATATCGCTGAAATCAGGTTTGATGCACCATATGCAGAGTCCTAGTAGAGATCCAAATATACTTAGCCAACTCAGAACGGAATCCTGTTAGAGATGTATTCAGGCTTTGGCTATGTAGTACGAAGTCCGAGTAGAGGCCAAATCATGCCTTATTTCATCAATATGAGATCCCAGTAAAAGTTCAATTATCCTATGTCTGCTCAGAACAGGTTTCTAGTAGATACCCAGTCATGGTTTGTGCACTCAGAACGGGATCTTAATAGAGCCATGTAGATAACCAGTCATGCTCTCTCTCATCCGTATGGTGTCCTAGTAAACTGCCGGAGCAATAATATCTGGACATCTGCATGTCTGCAAAAAAATGTTATTTACAGAAAATTTAATATTGTGTGCTGAAATCTTTGGTTTTCCTCTAGCCGCCGTGAAGTATTTTCTACCAGATTTTTTTTATAAATGTCCGAAGATATGTTTCACCATTTGGCCTTCAAAGCGGTGACAATTCCAGCTTCATTTGGTGATCTTTTCTTCCACGTATCTAACAATTAATTCGTACCAGGGGTTCTTTGTAGAGTTCAAATCATACCGTGGGCTTCCCACTTCAACATTTCGAAGCCCATGTCCTAAAACCAATCTGTAACATCGCGATCAGTATTGTAAGGTGCGTTGTCCCGCTGATAGAAGTATGGGTCTTCCCAAAGTACTGCCACAACGTTAGTTGTGCATTATTGTCCACGGCGTCTAGGTAGATCCCAGCATTCATGTTTTTCATCCAAAACGACTAATGGGCCCAAACCGAACCACGAAAAACTGCTCCGTACCATTACACTGCCTCCACCAAACTTCATTGTCGGGATAATACAGACCGAAGGGTACATTTCTCCCGGTATCAACAACGCCAAGGAACGACCATCAGACTGGTTGACTATCTATCATTACTCGTCTGTCCAAAGCACAGCTTTCCACTAGACTACAGTCCACGATCGACCTTCTTTACAACCCGCTAATCGCCGTTGGCATTAGTTGAAGTGATTAGCAGCTTGGAGATAGCTTCTCGACCGTTGTAAGTCATGTTGTTATCGTTCTGGGCCCTGTACTAGTGCTAATATCAGTCACAATAGTATCAATAGTAACACATAGGTTTTGCGTGATTTGAGGTAACGTTGATTTGCTTTCTGAGCGTACAGTATTTTGCACAGCTCTCCTGTCACATTCTGTTGAGTCGTTTCTTAGTAGATTCAGCCCCAGTTGAATGCCACTCGCATGTTATATCACCGACCGTCGACCTAGGGATTTTTAGTGCCACTGAAATGTCACGTACGGAGCGATTGCTTATGTGACACCCTGTTATCAGTACGCGCTCGGAATCAATTTACCCTGTTGATCGAGATATCTTTCAGAGTCGTGCTAACTTTCAGAGTCGTCTGATCAGAGCCTTAGGAGCATATTTATTGTTGGGTCTGTGACGAGATGCTTGCATAGGACATAATTCACTATCAGTATATGCGTGTCCGGTTGTTAACCCGTCATTAATCGCGCTATGAGCATTTCTCTCACGTTTTGCATAAAAAACGCCATTTATTTGGAAGTGATCCTGGGGGGCCCATCACCATTCTAGCTGACATTTAGAATCTTCTCAACAATCTGTTATGAGTTTCGTTAAGGATTGACCTACAAGCAGTCTGCTCTTTGCTACCGTGTGCTTTGTGTGAACATTTCTCTCATCATGCGACCACTTGTGTTTGCGTCAAGTGAGAGCTTTTCTCATCAAGAGACCACTGGTGTGTGTGGTTTGTATTTTTATAGATAACTCCATGATATGAGTGAGTTTTTCGCCTAATTTGATTTGCAACTATATATACTATCTACCAACAAATAATTGGACACCTGTGATAGCAAAGGAAAACGAAGTTTATTCGCCTTCAATAGTTGGTGGAGCCTCCACAAGCGGCGATTACAGCTGCGAATTCCCGAGGCATACTCTCAACCAGGCGTTGTACGACGGCTAGCGGTATTTTCTTCCACTCAGCTTGGAGAAGACAGGTCAGTTCCTTCACCGATTTCGGACGGTGGGGGCACCCCTTGAGTCGACGCTCCAACTCGTCCCACAGGTGCTCGATAGCGTTAAGGTCCGGGCTCTGCGCAGGGAAGTCCATTCGATTAACAACCCCATTGTTACCATACCAAGCCAGGATGGACCTCGCAACATAACAGGTGGCATTGTCATCCTGAAAGTAACATGGGTCCACCCCGTGAAACTGTCACAACGTAGGAAGCGCACGGTCATCCAAAATGGTGCAGTAGGTCTCGGTGTTGAGTCTACCAGGAGTTGCAATCAAGGGTCTCGTGCCATACCAGGAGAAACACCCCCACAGCATAATTCCACTGCCTCTGAACTTCACAGTTGGCACAATACATTCCGGCAGGAGGCGTTCTCCAGGCAGACGCCAAACCCAGACCCTGCCATCCGAACGGTAGAGGGTGAACCTTGATTCGTCGCTCCAGAGAACCTGCTTCCACCGTTCAACGGTCCACTGTCGACGTTCTTTGCACCACGTTAGCCGAGTAGCGCTATTAGACTTGGTGATCAAAGGCTTATGGGAGGCAGCACGTCCATGATAACCGAGCAGATGGGCTTCCTTATAACCGGGCAGATGGACTCCCGGATGCCTGTTGAAACTCCTCGCCAATGTGGCCCATCGTGTGGTTCTTCCGAATTTCTCTGGCCAGCACCTGTCAGTTTCTAACTCTCAGTTTTGTAGGTCTGCTGAGTCGGGGCGCATTCCGACAGTCACCTCTCATCTTCCACTTGCCAATCACGTAGACCATTGTCGATTTTGGATACTTTAACTCGCTGGATTTGTCACGTATGGATCGGCCATTTCTGTGATACCCAACGATTACACCTTTCTCGAAATCAGAGAGCTCCGAACTGTGTGGCATCTTGCATGCAACTAGTTGCGTTGTTGTTTCCCACACGATATTTAACGGCGGCGGCCGTGACGTGTATCAGGACCGCAGATATCGTCGATTGCAGGGGTGTCCAATTACTTGTTGGTAGATAGTATATATTATCCATATTTCGTGCAAAGAAAGAATTCTGAAGTGCTATTATTGAGTAAACTACTCTCACGCACGACTACTGGCGTTGTTCAACGTGTAGCGACCAATGACGGCTAAATGCTAGGTCATTGTAGGGATGTTGGGATTTTTCTTCTCAGCACAGGGTCGCTAGTGAAAGTCTAATAATGCATAGTCGTGTTATAGCGACCTATTGCGGAATCTGATCTAGCAGGGCTGTTTGTTACTGGAAGGAGGGATATATCCGTTTCATGGTAAAGTGAAAAGGGCAAATACAATGGAACAGAAACCCATGATTTACCGACGATATCATTCTATCCTTCTCTCACACGATAGCACGAACAATTTTTGAACACCAAATGAACAAGTAGAGATGAAGTTAATGGGCTGACTTACGTTCTAACACCTGTAGTGTAAGAAACATAAGGAAACTTCAAATATGGTATCTACGAATGTATTCTCTGTGTTATGCTTTTCACTTGGAGAATTTACATAAGAACTAATTTAAATATTTGATCACAGTTTTGAAATAAACGAATTTCCTTTTTAAGCTAAGATACACACACTATGGCGCATGTTTTATTTACTTTCTGAACCTTAAGACGAGAAAAACAACAGAAAACACATTTCTGTCGAAGTGTGTCCCTACGGTATTTAATTCTTCTTTAGATTGCTTGAGAAATCTTTACTTCATGAATAATTTAACATCGGTGCAGTGGGAACATCTTGCAACTTCATAAATATAAAACCAGTAATTTCTCCTTTTTCGTCCCATGGCGTAATTGGCTGGAACAGCAGGTGTCCCTAAGGAATGTTGTATGCGTTTGAAGTCGCTTTCTCTCTGTCTCGTTTGCGGCAAAGGCTAGAAAAATTAGGAAAAAAAATGGAGAACAGCACGTATTTTCTTGCCTTTAGATTCAACGAAAAAAAAAAACACACTTCCAAATTCCATCATTTGCCAATGATATACTGCATGACAAAATTTGCCGCTTTAATTCTTGAGTTAATTTCTCTTTGAACGACGTAATAATGAAATCAGCGTGATGAAAGGGAAAAGCAGTGTACCACGGGTCCGTTTTTTACTCGTTGTCATTCAACAAAGCATTATTGGATTAAAATGTACGACGATCAACTTAAGCTCCCAAACAGAGAACATTTTTCTAACATTCTCCTTCAAAATGAAATCTGCGGAGTGTCGTTCATGACACCAAATTAAAGATGTCGCAGTTACAGTCGTCAAGGCTTGATACTTTAATCACTTTAGGATTTTGTGCTCCATTGTTTTACTACAAACAGGGGATCACAATTCATGACAGCCCTAGATTATTGAACTTTAGAAAGTCCGACATCAGATTTTATACGTTTGGCTGAGTTTAAATTTCTGGCTACCTTTCGTTTTGTGAAAAACTTTTGCAGTTCATAAATTCCGTAGTAAAGCAGGCAAAAGGGATTCAAGAAAGTAATTTCGAAAGAAGCTAATTTTGTGAATGTGGAAGATTCATATCATAATGGCATTTGTATATTTCCCATTTAACATTTATTTTTACTTTTCGAAGTTAGAACTGCGTGTTTGATCTTCCAGTTAAGGTTATTTTCTTTTTGGTCTTTAAAATGAAAGGTTTAGATAATTTGTGAAACACCGGAGCAATTTTAAATTGGAAAAATATAATCACTAAATCTCGTACGAAGAATGGATTTTATTTACATTATACATCAATGCTAAAAGTTTTTACATGCATGATCAATACACCGCAATTTGGGCGCCAGTGATCAGTGAAGTGTATTGATCTGCCGCCACACCTCAACGTGAGAGCAAAATCGCTACACACCAATGCACGGATATGTGCTCAATTTCCTACTATGCGCATTAGAGATTAACAGCCTTAGCAATTGTTACAGTTTTCATGCTTTTGTTTCGTAGACTAGAAGCACGATATCTGGCGACCGTAGTGACCTTGGAATAGAGCACCGATACCAAGATATCAGTTTGAGACATGCCTATCAATTTTAAGGAAAGTTACAACCCTGTGCGGATAATCTTCTTTCGACTGAGGAAATTATACTCTGAGTGTTCCAGAACATGAAGATTGATATCAGATGTGCGAGTACTTTGGGGACTTCAAGCGAAAGAGTCTCCTATCTATGTGTTCAGTGTTATGTTTTTAACACTTGGACGATCACAAACGTTCTTTCTCGTGTTCAAAACTTTGGTCCGTACACTATCTGGTGACCGTAATGACCTTGGAATAGAGCACCGATACCAAGATATCAGTTTGAGATATGCCTATCAATTTTAAGGAAAGTTACAACCCTGTGCGGATAATCTTCTTTCGACTGAGGAAATTATACTTTGAGTGTTCCAGAACATGAATATTGATATCAGATGTGCGAGTACTTTGGGGACTTCAAGCGAAAGAGTCTCCTATCTATGTGTTCAGTGTTATGTTTTTAACACTTGGACAATCACAAACTTTCTTTCTCGTGTTCAAAACTTTGGTCCGTACACTATCTGGTCACCGTAATGACCTTGGAATAGAGCACCGATACCAAGATATCAGTTTGAGATATGCCTATCAATTTTAAGGAAAGTTACAACCCTGTGCGGATAATCTTCTTTCGACTGAGGAAATTATACTTTGAGTGTTCCAGAACATGAAGATTGATATCAGATGTGCGAGTACTTTGGGGACTTCAAGCGAAAGAGTCTCCTATGTGTTCAGTGTTATGTTTTTAACACTTGGCCGATCACAAACTTTCCTTTCTTGTGTTCAACACTTTGGTCCGCCTTAACATTTGCATACTTGTCTCTACTGTAGTCTTTTGGTGGTATTCTCTTCGCAATGCGTACAGAACTTTCTCCGAGATTGCATTGCAGACATGGCCTCATTGAACTACTCACAACATCGTGCATCTCCCTGAACGGTTCCTACCTTCACTCTATGGTACGGTACCACAATCTACAAAAAGGAGAGCATAATCAATGTGGTCAATTAAAAAAATGAAAACCATTTTGCCTGATGTTCTAACATTTAATACAATCATTTCTTTCTGTCATATAACGAAGTAAATTTCTCCGTCATTTCTGTCCACGCCAGGATTCGAACCCGGATCCCCTCATTCCGGAATAAGTCACTCTACCAATTGAGCTACGCGGACGTTTTATTCAGATTCCTATCTGCCTTTATGTCGTGTGCGTCCTGCTGGCAGGTACGTCACATCTCCCCCTACCCAAAGAGGGCCGGGGGCATGGCCCACGGGTCAGCCGTGACCATGAATCGTTGCAGGCAGCCATCCACTGTAGAACGTGCACTTGAGAACTCCCAGTCAATCTGGTGTGTGGAATGTAACGTCACACACATTTATTTTTCGAAGCGCTGGAGAAGGGATTCTCTGATTTTTCCTATCTCGCGGTGTGGAAATAACATCACACCATTGCGAGATTTTGAACGGTCGGTCATCCAGATAGTTCGGGCGCCATTATAACGAAGTAAATTTCTCCGTCATTTCTGTCCACGCCAGGATTCGAACCCGGATCCCCTCATTCCGGAATAAGCCACTCTACCAATTGAGCTACGCGGACGTTTTGTTTTGACTACTATCTGCCCTTATGTCGTGTGCGTCCTGCTGGCAGGTACGTCACAGTCACATCCAGATTTCTAATGAAAACGCAATGGAATGTCTCCAATTTTTCTGACCGTACTGCATATTTTAGGATCAGAGAATAGGATGAGCGAAAGCCGAAAATCGACAACCTGTTGTAAAGTCATTTGCAAGTCAGACATTTGCTGCGTCTGTATTGTCATTCATCCTTACAAACTCGATATTTATCACAAGTCTTAGTGTCGCTCTGCGGCTTCCCTGGTACCCGTTTCAGATATCTCTAGAACTAAAGCTTAAACCGCAAAACGTAATAGAATGACATCCACGATGATTTTTGGTCCGAAAGTACTTTAAAGGAACAAATTACTAATACGTTGTCTTACAATCAGTTCTTTGAAGTCACTGGTTTATTCCTTGAATAACTACATCACTTATTAAAGTAGAAAATTTAACGCATAGCACGCATTCATAAACGAATTCAGTAGAAGCATTAGCAAAATTTCTAATCAGTATGAATCTTGCAAGTTTCATGGTCCCTCTACTGGTACTAATTATCTAGTCATAGCCCAGAGGAGAAACATCATGGTACTAGCACGGTGGTGCTACTACCATTTCGTCTCTGGCTGCTCTATCGCTTCCCTGAAACCAGTAGCCCTAAGTCAGGGACGGGCTACTGCTTATAGCACTACAAGTTGCTCATGGTAGTCTTTAAAGCCAGAAACGAATAAAACATCCAACGAAAAGAGGCTCTTCCCAGTTGCGCAGTGGCCTAAGTGCTAGCTTCTGACCATTCATCCGGAGATGGGTCCGAGTTCGAAACCCGGTGAAGCATGTATGTTGTATTTGTCTTACGGCACATGATCCTTGTCTGTCATAGAACCGATAACCCTAAACTAGTGACGGTAGAGTGCTTATGGCTCGTCGAGTTGCTCACGGTGGTCGTTAACCTCTCCTCCCCAAAAAGTGTCATGCAGATTCACACGTGATATTCTGTATAAAAAAACAAAGAAAAGTTGTTCTTTTCATGATCTGTATAGAAACATAATACACACTATCAAAACACACATAAAAATTTAGCAGCCAAAATTTACATAAGGGAAAAGTCAACAAACATGGAAGGTTAGAAAGACAGTGTTCCCCACACATTATTTGCTACGCTTATCATAATAAATTGAATTTTGGTGTTCGGGCATTTGTCCGACTTCAGCGGAAGTGTAAATGATTCCAGTAATATGTAAATAGAGGCAATGTAAGTGATGAAGATAACGTTCTACGAGACTAAATAATACACAAGAAAGACATGAAAAATCATCACGTTCAGATTCCACTGAAAACAGATGACCACAACTTGACGTTTGTGAGCATGGATAGGTTGCCTGAATTCGTATTTGTAAGAGATGTTACCTGTGTATTCTAATTCTAACTGTCATGGATGATTGCTTTGTGAGTACTACTACCCGCACGAAGAATTTTAAATTTTTATGCAATCTATGTGCATACAACTGGTTAGCCGTGCGGTAATAACATCTTCAGTATATGTAAACGTTGGTAAAAATCTCAATTATCAGTTGATAATACCCCTTTGTAAACTACTTTTATCTTTTTCTATTAGGAGCTAAAATATTTTCTTTGTCGCCCCGTTGGCCTAATGGTCAGATGCGTGAGTTTCTTACCAGTCGGCTAAAATATTTCCTTTGTCGCCCTTGTGGCATAGTGGTCAGATGCGTGGGTTTCTGACTATTCGTCCGAGCTGGGTCTGAGTTCAAGTACCGGATAAAGCATGGGTTGTGTTTTTGTCTCTTTCTTGAAACCAGTGGCCCAAAATTAAGGACCGGCAATTGCTTATAGCCCTTAGAGTTGCTCATCCTGGCCGTTAAACCCAGGAACAAGAAAAAAAGTTTCTTTCCCCTGCCTTATGCCTTCTTCTGCTTCCCTAGCTTTAGCCGCAGCCATGATTTCCTCTTTTCTTCCAATTTAGCCCTTACTGACTTACGAAAACTTTCAGAAGGAATGAAAAGAAGCCTTAATTCTATTTAAACAGTGTTTACATCATGAGCTGCAAACTTGAAGTAAAAATTAGTTGATGAGCATACATTATGTAATCTTTATGAAAGGTCGGTAAAATAATTTATCTAACTCATGGAAATTCGTGGCGCAGTGGTCTAAGATATGCTTATGATCATTCGTCCGAGGTGGATCCGGGTTTGAATCCCAGTGAGGCATGGATGTTGTGTTTGTCTCACGGCACTGGTTCTCTCCCTTCTCTGGAGCCAGTGGCCCTAAATTAGGGACGAGCGACGGATTACAGCCCATTGAGTTGCTCACGGTGGTCGTTAAACCTCCAATTAAAGAAAAAGAAATTCGTGAATAATCATTAGCGAAGCACTTCATCGAGAGCGTGACGTAGATTTGTCAACGCCAAATATTGAGACCATCGCTGGAATAAACAGTGTCCAAATAAGGGAAGTCGGTTTGCTTCCCATGATGCACACGTAATAGGACTATTCGCACAAATCGTCAGCTTCACGATCACAAATGATTTTCAGATGCACATAACTTCCTAGTTCCCGTAGCAAAACTTTGGTATGTAAGTTTGTTTCTAGAAAGCCCCTTCTTTAGGATTTCGACTTAAAACCAGATACTGCAACTCTAACCACAATGAAGCACAGTCTGGTAAATTTCGAGGTTTATTGATTTAACATAATTTTTCGAATAGTTATGGCTGACGCACACACACAAACATTCTCTTTTATTGTTATAGATTTACACCATTGTTTTCTTTTATTAACACTTTGCAATATATTGCTTTTTTAATGTTGGGTTACTTTTTGTTGTATGATTAAACATCAATATATAGTTTTATTTGAGGGAAAGATTAGTCTTTCCTGAAAATTCATAAGACTTTCTTTTTCGGTTGATTTATGCAGTACAATTTTACTTTCATTATACCATTAATTGTAAAACTGGTATTATGTAGATTTACATATTTCATCCAGATTTTAATTGGAGAGAGTAATGAGGTCTTATGATTCAATTCTTTATGGCCCTATGCAACACTATGAAGACAACGTGCAAGGAAGTGTAACTCTTGTACATTACACTCATTACACAAGACACGGCTAATCCCAATGTTTAAAAACTTGCTAAGAGTTACACTAGTGACCAAAATTATAGAAACCTTTAGGAAAATCTGTGTTTCTAAAGTTCGATGGCTCATAACATCAGTCGTTTTTAGAATAATACCGCAAAAATACACTCATCGTCAAAAAAATAGTTGCACCCAGAAGGACGTGTCGGATTTCAATGCTATTTGGGAGGAACGTAAAGGTTACCAGGAACAATAAATGATTAAACATTGAGACTGATATGGGCAATATTTATTGAGCTACACGCCAATACGTAGTGTCTCTCAGTACGGCGTCGGGCCGCCATGTTTACTCACACAGCATGCCAGACGTCTCGGTATGGAGTTGTGCAGGTTTCTAACGGTTTCCCGCGATAAGCCAGCCCATGCAGCTTGAATCTTCTCACGCAGTTCTTGCAGATTGTGCGGTAGGGATGGAGTGTGGATAGCGCGTCCCATAGCAACCCACACATTTTCAATCAGTGATAGATCTGGTGATGCGGCTGGACACGGCCGCATCACCAGATCTATCACCGATTGATTTTTATCGTGCCTTGAAGGGAAAGCTCTCGAGGCAGCAGCAGTATGCGGACGAGCGTTGTTCTGTTGTAAAATCGCACCGGAGTGAGCGGGCAGAAAAAGGAAGGGCCACTGGTTGCAGGACCTCATTGACGTAACATTGGGCTGTCAAAGTGCCTGTAATGAGCACCAAAGGTGATCTGGCGTCGTAGACAATTGCACCCCACACCATGACACAAGGCCTTCTGGACGTGTGACACTCCACAACAAACCGTTCATCTTGGCGCTGATCACGGTGCCTCTACACACGGATTCGTTGGTCGTCTCCTCTAAAACAAAAGCGGGACTCGTCTCTGAAGATCACCGGTTGCCATTCTGAGTGGCTCCTTGACAGTCTGGCACGACACCAATGCAGTTTTTGGCCACAATTCAATGGTGTTATGGGCAATCGTTGTAACGGTCTGCGTGCTTGTAGTCCTACGTCGTGCAGCCGTCTGCCAATGGTACTGGCACTAATCGGACGATGCATGGAGGGCAACACTGCTCGCTGAATATTCGCAATGGTGGCTATTAGGTCACTCCATGCATGTCGGACAACCCGTCCGTCCTCTCTATCCGTGGTTCGTCTAGGTCTTCTTGACCCTTCCTGTTGCTGAGGCGTTTCTTGTTCTATCCACTGCCGCCAACAGCGTGCTCTGGTGATATCCGCACGACAAGTATTTCGCGTAATACGTCGATAAGACCATCCAGCTTCCCGGAGCCCGATTATGCGGCCCCTTTCGAACTCCTCCAACTGCTCGAATTTCTTCCGAAATTTTCTCCGAGTTATAGGTTACTTGCATAGGATGCAACCAACACAACAACACCAGTCATAATGGCAAGCACGCGCAACAGGACGACCTGATATAGCCGGTCAGGCACAGCGCTACGACCCCTACTTGCTGGCGTAACATGCGCGGCCCAGCGTGATACTTGAATCATTTGCATGTCTCACGATGCCAAACCTACCCACCAAGTTTCATTCCTGTCGGTTGCTTCCTTCTGGGTGCAACTATGTTTTTGACGATGAGTGTATATATCATGAGAATGATAATTTAATTCAGAATGTACTGCAGCAAACTGTTGTGTCGAATTACATTTATTTTACCAAAAGTTATAGCCAACTGAACAGAAAAAGAAAACGCAACTGCTTTATGTAACCAGAAGTGAATTTCTTTAAATCAAAACTGACCTATGGGACTGGCTGTTCTGAGAGCCATTTAGGTGATCTTAGGAAACAGCATGGCACTATATAAGGTGCTCGAATGAGTCAGCTCTCATTTCCAGGTATCAAAGCTAATAATAGAACTCCTATTCAGTTTTGTGAGTGTCATCAAGTTGGCCAGTGGTTTTGTCACATTTTTTCTATTCCCTGATAATTCAGTAAGCTGTGTAACTTAGTAAGATGACAAACGGATTTAAAAGAGTTGACCTGTCACCTAGAAATCTATGTCAAACACTAACTTTGCGTTAAGAAGGCTACACTTAGGAAGAAATCATAAGAACATTAGGTGGAAATCTAACCAAAGGAGGTATTTCTAAACTGTGCGAGAGGTGTCAGAAGACACAGTCAATTCCAAACCAAACTGGTAAGTGCAGGAAAAGGTGCACAGCAGCATGTAGTGACAGCAGAATTAAAAAACCGTGCTTAAGCTTTAGCATTAAAATTTTCTGAGTAATTAAAAACGAATTGTCTCAAAGTGGTTTGAAGATGAGTTCCTGGACTGTCACACACAGGCCCCAAAATCTTTGGTTTAAATTCTAGAATTCGAAGGAAAAAAACATTACTATCTCCCAGACAAAAAAGATTAGAATGGGCTAAAAGCTATGCTAATTAATCTGAGGAACAATGGGATAGAGTCATTTGGAGTGATGAAATCAGAACAGGAGTGCCCGCAGGAAAAAGTCTCAGAGGTAAATTGAAAAATGTATCCGGCGATTTTTATTTAAAAGTATGTGTTTATGTAAAAATATTAAAAAAAAAGCGGCTAGTGCTTTTACTTTGGTAATAAAATAGTACGTACAGTAACTACATAAAAAGAACGATAATCCACAATCACATATAATGTTTGTTGTAAGCAAAAATTTTACATCTTATTCTTAGTTCTTAATTTCAGTTTGTAAAACATGGAAAAGCTGTTATTCTAGGCTGTAAAGCAAAGCTATTTACAGTTGCATCAATAAACATTTCTTTGCAATATTCGCCATTATTTTTAAACATAGCCTTATGTACACTTATCAGTGCCAAGCTGTTGAGTCTTTTGTTGCTCATTGAACTTCTCAGTGAAGTCAGTCAAGTCTTTAATCGTTGTAACCTGCTGGTAGAAAAAAGAATACATATTATACCAATCAGTAAACACAGATTTTTTTAAATTGATCTCAGCAAGTAGAAAAAGTTTTTGAAAAAAAAATTGACCCAAGTCGTGAATAGTTAAACGAAATTGCAGAAAAAAAAAACACTTCCCTGAATCATCTTTCTGCAGAACAAGTTGTTTCTGAAAGAGTCAAACCAATTGTTATGGCTATTTTATTGATGGGAAGTAAGCACCACTATGTACGAGTAGATCAATCATTTCCACACTGGTATCTGCTTCGGGCATGTTGTCACATTTGATGCCACGAATCTGATTCTTCTTTAAAATTGCCTAAGGTGTTTCCATACCTTTCCTTAACATTTGCAATCACTTCTGCAAACTGAGCTACACTCAAATTTACCATTTTGTGGTGGTGCAGATAAAACAATGACTCTATTTTTTTCTTCTCGTCAGAAAATCTGTCAGTTGTTGATACTATTAGAGTCCATGTATGGAATGCACAGTGCCTTTTTGAAATAATTCCTGACATTTTCCGTAGGGTAGTTTTCACGATTCGCCTGACGCACAGTTCGTTTTGGAGCTTTCAGCTCCACATTTATAGGTTTTGCTATTTTTCTACATTTCTCAAATATTTGCTCGAAAACTAAATCTGCGTTTTGCCTATCATTTTTTATATTGGTCAAAAGTTCCTCTACATGTCTAGTAACTTCCAATAGATCCACTGAAACTCTTTGCAGAATTGAAATTATGGTTCAAACTTTGCGGAACATTTAGCAAAAATCTTAAGAGTAATTATACATGATGGAGTCGACACAGCACAGAGGGGATAATGTTCTGTCTGACGAACTTTGCTATTAAATGACCCCGTTGTTGTTAATATATGTTCCAGCCCTTCAATAGTGGCTATAAAATTGTCATTCAAATGTGGAATACTTTTGTGCTTTTCGGTCCACCTTGTTGTACATAGTGTTTTAACATTTAAAGGTCGGACGACATTCAGACTAATAGCACTATCCTTAATAAATCGCCTTTAATGTAGAAACTGTATTTCTAACGTCAGACAAATTGTTTAAGTCATTTATGGCCAAATGTAACCTATAGATGGAGCAGTGAAAAAAGTCAGTCCATAGGAAACACATTTTGTATCTTTGATTGAACACCTGAAATACACTGTATTGACAAAAGTCACCGGACACCTAGAAGAGAAACACAACATAGAATTTATTTACATACATTAGTACGGTGTCGGTCCACCTTTGGCCTTAATGTATGCACTGACCAATCGAGACAAGCTTTCGACAAGGTTTTGGAACACAGCTATAGGTATGCGCTTCCATTCAGTACATAATGCTGCCGCTAACTGTTGCTTAGGAGCAGGCGTTGGTTCCAAACTTCTTATAGGAACGGCTGCCGTGGTATCGCCAACGTCTGCACTGGAGAACGCAATGGCGATCTGTCGTGTTCAGCAATGAAAGCAGATTCTGCTTGGGAGCCTCCGATGGCCGTATGCGTGTTCGCAGACGCGCAGGGGAGCGTCTCCACCCTTTTTGCATCCGCCAGCGACACACATGGCCTACACCTGGTCTTCTGGTGTGGGGAGCGATCAGCAATCATTCCCGTACGCAACTAGTGTTTGTACCGTGCACGTTAAACAGCATCTCCTACATCAACAACATCTTTCAGCCCGTTGTTGTGCCATTTGTAAGGTCGGTCCATCGTGGTGTTTTCCAGCAAGATAACGCTCGCCCACACACGGCACGTGCAACGCAACATGCACTTCAGGGTGTGAGGCAACTTCCATGGCCTGCACGTTCACTGGATTTGTCCCCCATTGAGCACGTGTTGGATTTTATGGGACAACGACTTATCCGGTCTCCACGGCCAGCCACGACCATCCCCGATTTACGCGTCTAGGTTGAGGATGCTTGGAACTCAATACCCCAAACTTACATCCAACATCTGTACGACGGACTCCATGCCAGAATTGCACAGTTTGATGCAGTTCATGGCGGTTCAACCTGGTACTAACCATGCTACATGGAAATGTTATTTTTCAGTTTACTAGCAAATGCAACTGTATTTTGCCATAATGTTTTAATCACGTTATCCTCTGTATTCCGTTATTATGCTGTATAAATTTCGTTGGTATCAGACGTCTCCTTCTTTGTGTTCTTTTTTCACTTTCCGCCAGTGTATTTTTTTTTCTGTCATATATCTCTATAGACAGATTTTGAAGGCATGGAAGAATCTAAATTATGGAAATTTTGAGTTCTATATCATGCATCAGATATTGCTTGTGTTCAAGAAGGAAAAATATAGTTCACTGATTCTATCCAACAAGTAACGGTATTCCTTTTTGTTCTATCATTTCCTGCTATAATGGTTTTAATGCTGCTTGGCAATAAAGTTTGCTGCTTTACTAATTCCTCTAACATTTAATTCTAAGAGCCAACAGGAAAGGGAGAAAATCAGAATCGCAGAGCAAACACAATATAGTTTTTACACATTATAATCACGTGTGCGATATTAGTATATTTGCCACCCCGGTGGCGCAGTGGTCTAAGCGATGGCCTCTGATCATTCGTCCGAAAGGGGTCCGGGTTCGAATCCTGGTGAGGCATGGATGTTGTGTTTGTCTTACGGCACTGGCTCTCTCCCTTCCCTGGAACCAGTGACCCTAAATTAGGGACGGGCGACTGCTTATAGCCCATTGAGTTGCTCACGGTGGTCGTTAACCCTTCAATCAAAAAAAAATATAATAGTATTCTTACTGCTTGTTTAGTAGATGACTACTTACAATTAAGAAAACGTTTGCATTGCAGGGACGCTCGGTCGATGAATCACGTTTTTTGAGTGGTGAAAAGGTGCCATTACATCAATAATTCTGTGAAAGTGGTATATTCCGTCTTATACTGACGCGCATCTGTCGAAACCTGTATCCTTAATGGTCCTTACATTCATTCAGTTCATGAAGACTCTTAGGAGAGTTGTGCTGTATAAGCGAAAAGAAGAGAATTGGAAATGTAAGAATGAGAGCAACACTTAAATTAACGAATGTTTCAATGAAGTCGCTGGAAGCAATATTGTGCTAATATGGCCGTGTATTAAAATTGGACGGGAGTTTCAAAGAAAGCGGAGTGATGGACCTAGACCACCAGGAAAGAGCATCAGAGGAAAGCATAAGACGATGCAGAAGGACTGTAAGAAACCTCATGAAGGAGTAGAATTTAAACCGCGAGATGGTTATTCGATGCTGAGTACTGAAGAAAGACATGCAACAGCAGTCTTATCTAGTTGTAGAGCTAATAATGCTGCAGAAGAAGACTGAGTTCTGAATCGAAACTTTATCACATCTGTAGCTCGATGTTCAACATGCGCACAAACGCAACAGCTGGATATCAAGATGTTTCACCCAATACCAGGTATCTTTCCAAATTTGAGCAATTCTCCTTTAAGGCTATTTTTTCGGGAGTTTTATTGGAAAGCGAAAAAGTGATAGATGTTGCTGGTGCGACATTAAGACAGTCCGTCTACTCCAGCATTAGTATGGTGTGTGAAAATGCAACTGTGAAAGTATTTTCGTGAAGATAAAATCACGGAAGATTTTCAAAATGATTAGAAACTTCAGACGGGTAAGTGAAAACCCTGAGCCCATAAAGCACCGAAAGTGTGCATGACTTCGTTGAATTTCAAAGTTCCGTGACCACCGTGTGGAACTTCAAAGGCTGTGAGCGTTCACACATCCCTAATTTAAGGTCAGAGATTCCAGGAAAGGGATGGATCTGCAGTCATCAGACAAGCGCAACTCCCATGCCTCATCCAGGCCTCGAACCGGGGCTCATCTTGGGCGACTAGTCCGAAGCCGAGTACTGAAGAAAGTACTTCAAAGGCTGTGAGCATTCACACATCCCTAATTTAAGGTCAGAGGTCCCAGGAAAGGGATGGATCTGGAGTCATCGGACAAGCGCAACGCCCATGCCTCATCCAGGGCTCGAACCGGGGCCCATCTTGGCCGACTAGTCCGAAGCCGAGTACTGAAGAAAGTACTTCAAAGGCTGTAAGCATTCACACATCCCTAATTTAAGGTCAGAGGTCCCAGGAAAGGGATGGATCTGGGGTCATCGGACAAGCGCAACGCCCATGCCTCATCCAGGGCTCGAACCGGGGCTCATCTTGGGCGACTAGTCCGAAGCCGAGTACTGAAGAAAGTACTTCAAAGGCTGTGAGCATTCACACATCCCTAATTTAAGGTCAGAGATTCCAATGAAGGGATGGATCTGGAGTCATCAGACAAGCGTAACGCCCATGCCTCATCTAGGCCTCGAACCGGGGCTCATCTTGGGCGACTAGTCCGAAGCCGAGTACTGAAGAAAGTACTTTAAAGGCTGTGAGCATTCACACATCCCTAATTTAAGGTCAGAGGTCCCAGGAAAGGGATGGATCTGGAGTCATCGGACAAGCGCAACGCCCATGCCTCATCCAGGGCTCGAACCGGGGCTCATCTTGGGCGACTAGTCCGAAGCCGAGTACTGAAGAAAGTACTTCAAAGGCTGCGAGCATTCACACATCCTTAATTTAAGGTCAGAGATTCCAGGAAAGGGATGGATCTGGAGTCATCAGACAAGCGTAACGCCCATGCCTCATCTAGGCCTCGAACCGGGGCTCATCTTGGGCGACTAGTCCGAAGCCGAGTACTGAAGAAAGTACTTCAAAGGCTGTGAGCATTCACACATCCCTAATTTAAGGTCAGAGGTTCCAGGAAAGGGATGGATCTGGAGTCATCAGACAAGCGCAACGCCCATGCCTTATCCAGGCCTTGAACCGGGGCTCATCTTGGGCGACTAGTCCGAAGCCGAGTACTGAAGAAAGTACTTCAAAGTCGGTGAGCATTCACACATCCCTAATTTAAGGTCAGAGATTCCAGGAAAGGGATGGATCTGGAGTCATCAGACAAGCGCAACGCCCATGCCTCAGAAAACTTCAGAAAACTCGGCCATCGTGGCAACAGCTGAAATCTTTAAAGGGTGATCCATAAACTTGATCTGAGCATATTTCAACGAAATTTAATAAGTGCATTTCTCTCAAAATTTCATCCGAAAATGTAATCATGGCTTGAATTCTCTCTTAGGGTTCCGCGTCTTAGCAAAACAATAATTACATAATTTAATGTGGCAGCTCGCTAGATTTTTTTAATGTTAAGCTAAAATCGTCAGATATCCATTGTGCAGCCTAGTGCAAATTGGATAGGAGAAAAGAAGTACGATAAAACGCAATACACTAGTACACGTTAACCTGGAATTTTGTGTTATTGAAAAACCAACGTCTTTTTATTACTTTTCCTGATTTTACGAACGCTAAAGATAAATTTTATAATTATTAAAAATAATTCTAGAATTAAGTGTTGGTGACACTATTAAAAGTGTTTTCAATGGTTGCAGCTCACATGCATTGAACGTGGAATTTTTACTGTAAATTTTCCGCTTTCCAAGGGGAAATTTTATACAAGAAATTTGGTAATGCTGGGCTCTTCAACTGCATAAAGATTGTACCACAGATTTTTTAATCTTTTGTGTAAATGTGTCTAGAGTAAAGAATTCTCCTCCCATTTCAGCTGTATAAGAACACCCATAAGCCCAACAAATGGTCTCATATTCCCATTTTTACAAGTTATATGCTACTTAAAAATTTGTTCAGGGTAGTGAATTCTAAACAGGAGATATCTGCTTATTAATTGCGCATTTTGTAGTATTAGTCAGAAATACTTTACTTCTTTGCAATTTTCCTAGTATGAAAACAGGGGAAAATTTCCAAAAATTTGAAAGTTTTCAATAGAGCATTGGAAACGTGACTTGATATCTCATCAACTGCTTATCAAACAGAGAAAGAACAGACACTCCGTTTTAGTGAAAATGGCAATTACACAACTTTAAGGGCTTAAGACCCCTTGTTTGTTCGAGAGATGCTATTGTTTGACTTCTCTAACGAACACAGTTTAGAAACTTCTGACATTATTAGCCTCATTTATACGGCTAACGAAATGGGAGTCTTGTCGTAAGTAAATGGAAACACACGACACTCGTTATATTGCCTGTAAAATGTAGCAAGCGCTTAATTAAAAGACGAAAATGTGAGAATCGTTCAGAAACATCGCTGTATCTCTTTGCCCGGAAATCGGAAGGAATAATGAAGCACAAACTATGGCAAACACTAAAGAGAGCTGTGCATCGGCAAAGATAAGACTTGTTCAGAAAGGCAAAGCGCTTGAGAAGTGGATGAAATAACGCGATCTAACGGCTAGTCACACGAATTGGTCACTTTTTGGTTTTCTTTTATGTCCTTCGTTTACTATATATGAAAGCTTGGGAAACTTCTCTTTTAGAAGAATAAAGCAATAATGAACACCAGCAGTTTTTAAACGAAAAAATTAATGTAGAAACTGGTGTTCTCCTTCAACCTGATTCATTTAGTATCGCAGAAGACATTAAAATTTGAACTTTTTAAACTTCAAAACTACTTATTATTAAGTAAGTGCTACTTATTATTAAGTAAGTGCTACTTATTAATAAGTAAAGCAGCAACATTGTTTTAAAATGCATTAGATGTTTCGAAATGTACCGCAGATTTGGACATAAAATGCTTATACACTCAGCGGACAAAACATTAGAGATACCTACCCAATAGCGTGTTGGTCCTTCCTAGCGCGAATAACAGCATGTACACGTCAAGACATCGCCTACACTAGGTGCTGGAAGGTTTCCGGAGGTGGCAGCTATGCATGTTACAGCATTGACCACAATTCCACCCGAGACGTCTGTGCAGGACCCATGTATCTGATGTTCTCAGCTATGCCTGTTGCCGCATTGTCCACAACTCCACCAGAAACGTCTGTCCAGGATCCATGGATCTGATGTTCTCATCTATGCCTGTTGCAGCATTGTCCACAACTCCACCAGAAACGTCTGTCCAGGATCCATGGATATGATGTTCCCATCTATAACTGTTGCAGCATTGTCCACAACTCCGCCAGAAACGTCTGTCCAGGATCCATGGATCTGATGTTCCCATCTATGCCTGTTGCAGCATTGTCCACAACTCTACCCGAGACGTCTGTCCCGGATCCATGGATCTGATGTTCACAGCTATGCCTGTTGCAGCATTGTCCACAACTCCACCCGAGACGTCTGTCCAGGATCTATGGATCTGATGTTCGCAGCTATGCCTTTTTCAGCATTGTCCACAACTCCACTCGAGACGTCTGTCCAGGATCCATGTATCTGATGTTCTCAGCTATGCCTGTTGCAGCGGTGTCCACAACTCCACCCGAGACGTCTGTCCAGGATCCATGGATCTGATGTTCTCAGCTATGCATGTTGCAGCATTCTCCACAACTCCACCCGAGAAGTCTGTCCAGGATTCATGGATCTGATGTTCACAGCTATGCCTGTTGCAGCATTGTCCACAACTCCACCCGAGACGTCTGTCCATGATTCATGGATCTGATGTTCTCAGCTATGCCTGTTGCAGCATTGTCTACAACTCCACCAGAAACGTCTGTTCAGGATCCATGGATCTGATGTTCTCAGCTATGCATGTTGCAGCATTGTCTACAACTCCACCAGAAACGTCTGTTCAGGATCCATGGATCTGATGTTCCCATTTATGCCTGTTGCAGCATTGTCCACAACTCCACCCGAAACGTCTGTCCAGGATCTATGGATCTGATGTTCACAGCTATGCCTGTTGAAGCATTGTCCACAACTCCATCTGAGACGTCTGTCCAGGATCCATAGTTCTGATGTTCCACTCCACGGCCCCTCAGAGACCTTCCACATGTTTAAATCTGGGACCTCCGAGACCACTAAATAGTTTCAAACTCAGATGAGTGTTCTAAGAGGCATGCCTGGGTCGTTGCGGCCTCTGTGGGGAGGCGCATTGTCATTTTCGAACAGACTATCGGCCTCTTGATGCACGGAGGCTAGGAAAGCATGTAGGTGATCAGACAGCACATTCTGGTAGCACGCAGCGGTTAGAGATCTCTCCGGGCACACTAAGAAACCTAATGTGTCTCATAAGAAGGCTTCCCAAACCATCACAGAGCCACCGCTGCCTTCAACAGAGCCGACCTGGCACGACGGGGCTATGGTCTCGTGCTGTCCACGCCACACCAGCACCCTCCCGTCAGCTCGGGACAGCTGAAAATGGGATTCATCTGACCACAAGACGCGACGCCACTGTGCAGAGGTCCAGTTTTGATGTTCCCGGCACCAGGCGAGGCGTAATGTCCGATGACGAGCAAGCAACGGTGGCACACGAGTAAGGCGTCAGGTCCCGTACCCCAGGGTATGAAGCGTGCGTCGTACCGTACGCTCGCTGACGCTGCTTTGGCATCCAACATTCAACCTGGATGTAATTTGCGCCTCCGCTGCCAAGTGGTCAGTACGAATCTGGATAATCTACGTCGATCCCGTTCATTAATGTTGTGTGGTCGGCTACCGCTTGTCCTATGGGCGCTGATATGTCCGTAGATGGTATAATTGCGGTACACCATTCATGCTGTTGCCCTCTGGAATCCTATAGTTCTTAGCACTTGTGCGATAGAATTACACATCTGTCTTGCGCCGACAATGCGTCCAAGATACAAGTCTCTCAGATCACCACGTTTACCCACATTCTCCTTTTGCGTCTGATGTCCGCCTATTTATCGCCTGAGTTAGGTTTGGGTCTGTTTCACTCTGCTCCGAGAATGCCCATGTGGACTGCCCATCACTTCTATCTCTTCTGTGTGTCTAATGATTGTATCACATGATAGAAAACTAGAGAGTCTTTTCGGAATCAAAGTGATATCGGTTCTTCACCTGAAAGCAGAAATATTTTGAAATTCCTTGAGAGGATGCATTCCTCAGAGATGGAAAGAATATTTACTGGTGATGTGTGAAAGTGGGCAAATAACGAGAGGAAAACATACTGTATAAGCAAAAACATCTCTGGTGAAAAAAGTACATCGGATAGCAAAATTGTGAAACCAAACCTGCAATGGTTATTATGATATTTTGGTCGCTGTCTTTCAGGAGAGACTTCAACTGCTATCTGGTGGATTCAAGTGATTAGAAATATTTCAGTGGTTGCTTATTTGTCAGCTTACTTAACATTTTCTTACCGTTCTGCATAGGAAGATATTGAGGGAAAGCGACTAAAATATCCTTCACATTGCGTAGTTACTGCTAATAGATTATGCTTCTAGCTCGCGTTCTGAGTTCCCTTGATAAAAGACGGAGTTCTGTGCTTTAAAAGCCAATAATATAAGGATTCTATCAACAGAACGGACGACATAATAATTACGTGGGGTAAAATGCGAATACTGACAGATCAGAACAGTTACAAGAATGGATATACACATACACTGAAGTGCCAGAAAAACTGGTACACCAGTCTAATACTTCGTAGGTCCCCCACGGGAGCGCAGGGCGGCAGAAATACGACGGGACATGGACTCCACTAGCTTCTGGAAATATGCTGTAGGCAATGCACACAATACTTCCTGCAGAGCGTTCCACAATCCGGGTGTATTCCGAGGTCTCAGTAATCCTGTGTTCGATAGCGCGTCGCATTGCATCCCAAATGTGTTCTATCACGTTCAGATCTGGGGACTTGGGTGGGAATGGCAACACCCCAAACTCAGATGAATGCTCCGCTAACCATAATGTGGCATCCCGACACTTGTGTGGACGTGCATTGTCCTGTTGGAACAGGCGCAACCCATCAGCATGAATGCAGGACATGAACGGGTGTACCTCGTCAGAAAGGATGCGCACATAGCGTTGGCCGGTCACAGAGGTTTGTAGACGTACCAGGGGTCCCACCGAAGTCCAGCTAAACCCACCCCATACCATTACGGAACCCCCCACCAGCCGGTACAGTTCCCTGTTGACAGGCGGGATCCATGGCTTCATGGGGTTTCCGCCACACACGAATCCTTCCGTCTGCCCGATACAGTTGGAAACGCGACTCGTCAGGCCAGGCTACTTGTTTGCAGTCACCAATTGTCCAGTGGCGGTGTTGCCGCGCCCAAGCGAGGCGCATAGCTATGTGTCGTGCACCCATCAAGGGGACTTGAGTTGGACGCCGGCTCCCAAAGCCCATATCGTGCAGGGTATGTTGCACTGTCCGGACGCTGATGCTTGTTGAGGCTCCAGCAATGAATTCCGATGATACCTGCGCGAGTGTTGCACGCCTATCGCGTTAAACGATTCTTGACAGTCAATGATGGTCACGTTCACCCAATGTCTTTTTACGGTCACACTGGTATCGTAGGTTGGATGTTTTGTCGGAATTCTTGTAGTCACGGTGCACCCTTGCAATTGTCGTCCGTGAAAATCCGAACTTCGTTTCTACCTCCGAAATACTATGGCCCATCTCACAAGCGCCAGTTACGACACCGCGTTGAAAATCGCTTAAATCGTTATTACTTGTCATTCTCCTGCCGAAAACCGCTCTGACAGCTGGCAAGGATGTCTATAGCTTTATATACGCACTGGCGGACGCAACCGAGTACGCGCATAGGTGACGTTACTATGTATTTTGCATAAGCTCGTCTGTACCAGTTTTTCTGGCACTTCGGTGTACATGCGTACAATAAGAGTAAGCCAAAACAAACCCAAATTAAGCTATGACAGATCAACAATTGAAAACCAACAAACGCAAATGAATGTTGCAGAGAAGAACATTTCAAGAGAACAAAATAATAATAATAAAAAAAAACTAATTAGCTTCAGAAAACGCATGGAAATTGCTAGAATAGGATGTGTTTTCAAAATTTCTAAAACGAGATAAAATTAAAGCAAAAATTATGCGGAATAAAAACAATTATTTACCTTCAAGTAATCAGACTGGGAAATGCAAACTAACGAGATGATAAATGACTAAGAACATCTGAAATCGCAGTTCTAAATGCCAGATAATGTTATATAGGAGGCACGACGCACATGGGATAATGGCAGATAGCAGTGAGAGCACATGTCCGTGTAGCTCAGTTGGGAGAGCGTCTTACTCCGGAGTGAGAGGATCTGGAGTCGATGTCCGGCACAGACAAACTTGTATGTTATAAGGTCTTAAATGCGAGTTAATACTTTTAGAGGTCCTGAAAGTGATCGAATGCTTTGCGAGGTCCTTACTAGAGTATTTAGTTTGTGATAAGTTTTTAACGAATTTTTTTATAAAAATTTGTATTTTACTTTTACTTTTTCAAAAATTTTTAGTTTCTAAATTTACTTTTAGTTTTTACTACACAATATTTTGTTTTTCTCAGGGGACTAAACAGTAAAATGCTTCAACTGGAAGGTAAAAGCAATTATTAAAAACTTCTATGGAAATAATACATGTGCATTTAGCTACCAACATTTCCAAATGTTTAGGTCTCCTTCATTACGGCTAACACTTCTGCATACAGCATGCTCAATTTTTCATCAGCTTAAAATAGTTTGACAGTTTACATTCAAAAAAATAAAAAATTAAAATGGCATTTCACTTTGAATACATGCAAGCCAAGACCAGTAGTACTAAAACAAACCCAGGAAATGAGGTAGCCTCAACAAACTCCGAATAGAACTTGAATAGTTATGTTGCAATATTTCAATTATCGATTAGAAGATGAGAGAATGAACAGGTGATCTAATGGCTGACATGCCATAAAGTAAAAGACTTAGCGAAAGTAATAAGCAGACTCTTCACATTTTAGCACCCCTAAGGAGAATGAAACTGACCGCTGCGGTTTGCAGTCATTCTCACTATGGTTATCGGAGAGCATATCACCAAACGGAGGGACTAACTGAATGACGCGCCATAAAATAGGATGATCACTTTAAATCTGCAAATTTCATAAGGCATCCGGAGCAAGCAAGGAAGATTAGAAAGGGTACAATACCGGAGAGAGACGGCTCAGATCTAAGTTCATGCCCTCCCTGCCCACCCACATCATCCAGCAGATCCCGTCGCCATGTGGTTATTATTTCTAAGAAGAGATAAAATCAAACATTGGTAAGAAGACAACAAGGACCTCACAATGATACATTTGGTAATATAATAAAAAAATATGGTACTCAATTATTCTGAATTTTAATTTAAATTCTAGGAATAATGCAATATTGAAACATTTAGGCAAGTTTGTTGGGAGACAAACTTAAGCCTAAAGGAAATGATCACTACTTAAGAAAAAGTTGAAGGAAATGATCACTACTTAAGAAAAAGTTGAAGGAAATGATCAGTACTTAAGAAAAAGTTGAAGGAAATGATCACTACTTAAGAAAACGTTGAAGGAAATGATCACTACTTAAGAAAACGTTGAAGGAAATGATCACTACTTAAGAAACAGTTGAAGGAAATGATCACTACTTAAGAAACAGTTGAAGGAAATTATCAGTACTTAAGAAAAAGTTGAAGGAAATGATCACTACTTAAGAAAAAGTTGAAGGAAATGATCACTACTTAAGAAAAAGTTGAGATGGCCACGCCCTTCCTTCCTCAAATAATTCTACGCCACATGTTGGTGATGTTAGAGTCAGAGCTTGTCACTGGAAAGCAAAATGTCTTCCACTGCAGCTGTCTTTAACTTGGATAGTACCGTGCCACTGAATGCTTATCACTCTGATTCGGAATCATGAAATCCAGTTTTTTTCTGTGCAAAAGTTCAAATTTGCTGGTGGCGAGATCGAGTTTGCATCCTTCTGCTTCGAAGCCGAATGCTTTCCCAATTAAGCTACACCAACGGAAATTATCGCTGCAAATTTGCCGTCTTGACATGTGCTTCACCTCTATAGTACGTCACATATGTCTCCCCCTTCAGAAAGGCGGGAGCAGGAAATCGCAGGTTTCGGGTCCGCCGCAAACCATGCTTGAGGTTATTCTATGTAGAAGATGGAATTCTAACAAATTCCAGATCGGGCGCCACTGTGAAAACACACATTTCTCGGTACCGAAGATCGAACGCGCATCCCTTCTGCTCCGGAGCCGAATGCTTTCCCAATTCAGCTGCCTGACGGAATTTATCGCTGAAATTTAGCCGTCTTAACATGTTTGGTACACCATTTTTGCAGGCCACATCTCTCACTTGCCAGATTGCTCCAAATACGGAGAATAAACATGGCCCATTTTCTTCTGTCAATGGGTGCATCGATGAATTCTTGGCCCTGGAGACATGAAGTGATTTGAAGAACATGGCCAATCACGAGTCATTTCGAAGTAAATTTCTCCATTTTTATGCCAGGGGCGGGATTCGAACCAACAACTCTCGTCTAAGGAGCTCCGAGTGCTTTCCACTATATTACACTGGCATATGCTCTCACTGCTATCTGCCTTTATCTCATGTGCTTCCTGTCCGGCAGGAAGGTCACAAAGTTCTGTTACAGGAAACATCCAAAATCGCGTTTGGTTAGGATTCTATTAGAGATAACGGCCTCTTGACATTCTGCAAATGTACGTGTCAGTGTATATCATATATGCGCATTTATTACTCAGCTTTAATATCCAGATCAATCAATACTTATTTATTGACCTTTTTTCTTATAGTTTTTAGGCATTTAAGCAATCAGATAACTTTTTACCTCTACCCAATTGACATTTAACGCACGTTTCCACTAAGTGTTAACCGCTAGAATAGTATCACTACCACGAAAGAATGTATTTCATTCTAGACAACTCTTTCACCTTGCTTAGGTTTAAGATGTTTATACACTGAAGAGCAATTGAATTAGAGATACCTGTCTAGTAACGTGTAACACCACCTTTCGCCCTGATGACGGCGGCGATTCTTCTCGGCATGGACTCGACAAGACACCGGAAGCGTTGGATCCACGACCCCTGAACAAGCTCCCATAGTTCACGAAGATTTGATGGAGGGGATTCAGAGCCTCGAACATCTCTCTCGATGGCATTTTAGATGTGATCGATGGGATTGAGCTCAGATGACCTAGCTGGCCAGGAAAGCGAGGTCACGTCGGTGGAGTGTTCATCCAACCATTCGGATACAATTCGGGAGCGATGGCACGGTGCATTGTCTTGTTGCAGGATGAGGTCTCCAGTGGGATGTTGAAGACGCACAAACGGGAGCAAATGGTTGTCCAGGATATCTGGTAACGTTGACCTGTGAGGGACGATATCACACGTACCAGGGTTCCCATTTCAGTCCACGTAAACAGTCCCCAGACGAGAATACCACCCCAACCAGCTTGAAGAGAACCCTGCTGGCAAGAAGGATCCATCGCTTCATGTGGTTTTGCGCCGTACTCGTATCCTGCCATCCGCATGTACCAACGTGAATCTCGACTCATCAGTCCAGGCACCCCAACATTTTTCCACATGTCTGGGGTCCAGTGGCGATGTTCCCGTGCCCATGCTAATCTTTGCACCTTGTGATGAGCGGTCAGCAGCGGTACCCTGGTGGGACGATGGCTTCTGTACCCCATAGCGAGGACATGGTTCTGGATGGTGTGGCTGCTTACACGTTTTTGTGCACCAGCGTTAAATTGCCGAGTGATTTCCTTGCACTGTGGCCCGTCTATCCGCTGTTACCGTGCGAGCTAGCCGACGATGACCCTGCTCATCCACACGCTGTTATCCACGGCAGTTAGCCCTTGCAGGGATGGTTTTACCGGATTCGATGTACTCCCGGTGCACCCGTGACACAGTGGCTCGTGAAAATCCCAGTGCCTGCACGACTTCCGAGATGTAGTGACCCATTCGTCGGTCCCCGACAATTTGCCCACGATCAAATGCGCATGGATCCTTCGTCTTACCAATACTACGTCCGACTCTTACTTATTCCCGTCGCATCACTCCTTATATTGTCGGAACGCTGCATACGTCATATCGTTTCCGTTTACAGGGCCGCCCACAGCGCCACATTTTCATAACGCCAGCTGTCTCTAATTCAATTGCTCTTCAGTGTATACCACAGAATGCATGTTACCAACATCAACGGGAGGTTGTTTGATTTATTCAAAAGCTAGTGTACGCGATATACAAATCATTGTTTTCTGTTGTACAACACATAACTGCAGCCATCAGTAAACGAAAACTAAGGTGAATTAATCTTAGAAATCAATTGATTGCTTGTAACACCAGGTTAACTATTGTTTTCCTTTTCTAAAACGTGACAATTTCTTAAGAGTAATTTATTTTCTTTTTATTTAAATAGTGAAAGACTATAATATGTGTGTGTGTGTGTGTGTGTGTGTGTGTGTGTGTGTGTGTGTGTGTGTGTGTGTGTGCCTGCCTGTGGTGTTCAGGGAAAATGTAACTTCCAAAAGTTAGGTGCAGCAGGAACGAAAGTGCTTGCGACAATATCCATCAAAGAAACGAAGTCGATGCCCAGCAAAAACAGTCTTGCTGGTCCAACACTATGTTGCTGCTACCGAACCGTCAATAAAATGTCCGGGCGGCCAACAGAAGGACAAGCAGTTCAGGCCAACAGCTGGCCAACAGTTGGCACCCCATCAGTTGTCATATGCCACAACAGGGCCATCAGTGGTCCATCACAGGCAGTAGCTGCCACAAGTGGCCCTTCAGTGGCCCTGCAAGCACGTACCAGAAATGATGGCTAGCCTAATGTGGTCCGCTAGTGGTCCGTTAGTGGCAGCCAGCAACCACGTGACGTAACTGGTGGCTTGCCGAATCTTGTCCGCCAATTTTCCAGTAGTAGCCATAATAATAAAAAAAAAGCAAGGATAACCACAGTTTCCTAAATCTACAATTTTTTTTTCTAACGTTACGAAGCTTGTGAATTAACGCACTGCGCTGGGAAAATTTTCTCAACAGACCGGAAAAACGCCCGTTTGCATATGACTAGATTTGGTCCTGAGTCGTTTGCGTGGAAGCCGCGCTCGCTACCGACCGGACTAATTCACTACGCTCGGATATGTGCTGGAAGCTAGCTGTTTGGTATGCGATTTGTAATCGAATGCTTCCTCTTTCATTTTACAATATTGCGAGGTATTTTTCATAAAAGTCAGTTTCATATAATTGATAAATTAATTTTTTCAACGTAACGATAGTTTTTTTTTTTTACCTTAAGGGAACTTCACTCATTTTCAAGGCGTGTACATACTTAGAGTCGCTTTCCAAAGTTTTGTACTGTCCTTGCCGTCTTGAAAAGAGATTGTTGAATAAATATATATTTACCCGGGTTCATGTCACATTCTGTTACAATTTTAACGTTGTGTCTTTCCTTTCCGTTGTCCGAAGCTACATTTGTTTTAAAGAGTAAAAGATATTTTATTTTACTTCTCGTTATTTTTAGAAGCGAATTCCTCCCAGTCTTGTGTATTCAACTCATGGATGAGTACACCACATAGCGTTGCTTTTTTTTTTTTTTTCAAATAATCAATAAATTTTGTACGCGTATAACTCTTTTTTTTTCCAACAAACGCTGTTTTAATGGTTTTCCAGGATATGTGTTTCAAGCGGTTTCAAATTTTTTCTTGTTATTCATCCACTCCATTCCACGAATTGTTATTCATGGGAATGGAGTGGGTGTATTTCATGGCTGTAATCTAGTATTTCACGGCTTAATATGATATCTTCGTCGACGTAAAATTTCATTAGGAGATTTTTCTTAACATCCACTAAAATAACACGATGGCGATAGCGTCGTCTTCAACTAACTGGTACCATGAGAGACACAGCAAGTGTTGCCTCTGCGCATGCGCAGTCCCGTTGCTTCCACCTGCTGTTGGGCGTTGCATTGGTTGCCAGCAACGGGCCACTAGTGGCACTTGCTTGAAGGCCCACAATTCACGGCGATGCTGCAGGGCCATCAATGGCTCGCCAACTGATAGCGCTGCCACCAACGGACCACTACCGGGCCGTGAGCGGCAGATTTCAGCCAGCAGTGACCCATCACTGCCAGCTGGTAGCCAGCAGTTTCCCAGCACTTGTGTTTTTGCTGGGTATTGATTACCTTTTAAAGATTCCCAAAACTGGCTGTCACAACCATTCCTGTATTTCATACATTTATTAAACGTCCGTGAAAATCCATGTGCACTAACGCTTATGCATTTTCGCTGTCACAAATTAGGGGTAATTAATGATCTGTCCTGGGTAACTTTTATGAGCTGGGGCAAAGCTTCTTCTTTAGTTTTTTTTTTTATCTGATACCAAAGGTTGGCAATTTGCTCCCGTGAAATTACAGTTCAGAATTAGGTTGATTTCTTTTATTAATGCACCAACAAATACTTCGGTATGGATTTATTTAATTCTTAAAAAAATTAAAATATGAGTTTTTTCTTTCTGTGATTTAGGAAGGATTTCTTAATATGCTCTAATATCTTTACTAAGTTTTAGAAACAAAATTTTACGGGGTTTCGCTATATGTGCATCCAGACAGATCATGTAATAAACTGAGTGATTGGCGTCTGCGTACGCATTTGTTTGCAGTCTGACCAACTAGAATAGCGTTAAACTGTACATTGTCTCAGTAATGCTGCCGATGTACTGCATCTATTTTCCTTCATCAAGTACAGATAAGATCAATTCAGTTTGACTAATGCGATACATTTTTTCTGAATTCCTGCGTTTCTCTTCCATAGCTTCAACACTTTGGTATTCGCAGCCAGGCCCCAATGTCCCGACGGTAGCAAAATTTCTGGAAAGAGGTAAGGAGGATGACGTTCATATGATGGAGATATCCTTGGATTCAGTCCAATGGCAATGAAGGTTTTCACATTCTTTTTGCACGTTTGGCATGATCTGTCTGAAACTTCGGTAGTGTAAGAAATATTGTTATTCATGTGTCACAGTTAGCAGTGTTTTTGGTATAGGACAAAATATAAGAAACAATATTTCTTTAGAATTTTAGGCACGCCTGCAGAAGCTTTTAATAAAGAACACTGAGGACATTGTTTCATGATGCAGTTTTATCATTAGCTTCACAAAGCGTTTCCCCAAAACTGAGAAAAAGAAAGAAGAAAATATACAGCTTCTTTTATTCTTCAAATCAACAGACTTTTTTTTTTTTTTTTTTGATTGGAGGTTTAACGACCGCCGTGAGCAACTCAATGGGCTATAAGCAGTCGCCCGTCCCTAATTTAGGGTCACTGGTTCCAGGGAAGGAGAGAGCCAGTGCCGTAAGACAAACACAACATCCATGCCTGACCGGGATTCGAACCCGGACCCCTTACGGACGAATGATCAGAGGCCAACGCCTTAGAACCACTGCGCCACCAGGGCGGCAAACAGACTTTTATAAAACTCACATTCTGTTATCACGCTCACTTTATCCATAACACGGTAAAATTAAAGCCAAATGACACCCAAGTGGCCGAGAGGTCAGAGGGCAAAGGTTTCTAGTGTTGGTTGCGGTTCCGGTCCCGGATAAGGCATGGGCGGTGCGCTAGTCTCACAGCACTGGCCCTCTTACCTTCCCGGAACCAATAATCTGAGATTAGGGACAGGTTACTGCTTATAGCCCTAAGAGGTTTTCATGGTGATCAATAATTAACCTCCCCACTCAAAAGAATAACCAAAAATAAAGCCAAATACACTCAGTAGCCAAAACATTAGAAATAGGGGTGTTAGGTAGTTGACACTGGCATCCCCGGAGCAGAGAGGAACAGATCCAAGCCGAATGTAGGCGATAAATAGGCGACAGCGCGGATTCTCAACACTGTATCGCAATCGACGAACATGGGTAAACGTGATTTGAGCGACTTTGATTGTGGACGCATTGTCGGCGCAAGACAGATGGATAATTCAATCTCTTAAGTGGTAAGAACCCTGGGGTTCCCGTGGGCGACCGTATTAATGATGTACCGCGAGTACACCATCGACGGGCATACCAGCGCCCAGAGAGCATAAGGTGGGCAATTACACGCTCTTGATGATAGAAGCCGACCTAGATTATCAAGGCTAGCACAGACAGACCACTTGGCAACTGCGACGCAAATCACACCCAAATTGAATGTTGGTGTTTTTTAAGGTTAGTTATGGTGTTTTTTAAGGTTAGTTATGGTGTTTTTTAAGGTTGGTTATGTCAATACATTTTGTTTGTCTTATGAGCTTGCCACGTTCGAGTTTAGTGTTGAGGTGCATCTTACATCTCACCAATCTATGGTCACTACCTGTGTTGAACTTGTTCAGCACGCTATATATATATATGTGTATGTGTGTGTAGTTCCACGTTGATTATCTTCAGAAACTTCACTGTTTCTATTTCTATTACACTGCAGCTAAAGGCAAATTCATCAGAAAAAAAAACTCACTACCTTACGTCTTACAAAATGATACCTACACCTTAAAATCTTACGTGCTTCTCATTAACACTCAAATAATCTCCGAAAGCAATATTAATTCTAAATACGTGTGTTTCTGTCACACAAATGTGCGAACTTCACACAGTTCAAAAGATTAAAAACGCACTTAATTCTAAAAGAGACTTTTCTTATTTAAAAATTCAGGTGTGAGTGTGGTAACAATGTTTAAGATTTTAGAAAATAATAATAATGCGAAATGATTTTTAATGAATTTATACATTTTATGCATGGTTTCGTATTCCTGTTTAGACCATACAGTTACATCTGTACTTAATTTAGAATTCAGTGCAATACGTACACAGTAGAGCAGTATTTTTTTTTGACAACTGTGCAACTTGTATACAGTGTGCACGAAGATCTGTTAAAACTTTAATCCGTTCCTAGTCTCAAAAAGTTTGTCGACTCCTGATGCCGAACAAAAGATCAGGAGGAAAGTAAGAAACGAGTTACAGGACAGAAACAGGCAAAACGTCTGAGATTTTCACCTCTTTAAATTACTTTTAATTCAGCCGATTCAGAATCTGGTTCAAAAAATGAATACAAAGCTTTCGAATTTTGGTCTTTCCCTCTCTTTCATGGGAAACATATTTCGTAAGACATACGCCTGGGTCGATCAGAAACAACTTTAACTTTTGTTTGTGGTTTAACGACAACCATGCGCAACTATAAGGGATATTGTAAAAACACAAGGACGGACATTATATTCGTGTCCCCTCACTCCGCAGTAAGTCGCTCTCCCAACTGAGCTACGCGGACAGAATGTCTCGCTGCATATTTGTCGTCTTTACACATGTTTTCACAACTGTATACGTCACATCATCTCCCTCTTATTATTATTTTTTCTTTTTGCCTTTAAAGCGAAGTAGGAATTTTTCATTAATTCAAAACCATGAGTGGAACAAACATCACATATTTTTCGAAGACCCCAACGGCCAGTGGATCCATTTTCCACAATCGGGCGCCAATGTAAAATCACAAGTTTTTCCGCGACGGGCATCGGATCCGTGTCGCCTCACTACGGAGTAAGCCGCTCTCCCAACTGAGCTACGCAGAAAAAATGTCTCGATGCAGATTTGTCGTCTTGGCACACGTTTTCACCTCTGTAGTACGTCACAATGTATACGTCGCCCATTCCTAATTTAGGGCCAGTGGTTCCATACGAGAGAGACAAAGCCAAGTTATCGGACAAGTGCATCACCCATGCTTTACTGGGATTATCTAGGACGAATGTTCAGAAGCCAGCGTCTCAGACAATTCGGCCATATGGAGGAAGCGGTTTTCACCTTTAACCGTTTTAAAATATATATACACCGAAGAGCCAAAATATTATGGCCATCTGCTTAATATGATGTTGGTCTTCCTCGTGCCTCCAAAATACGTAGCACTTACCCAGAGAGTCGTGGACGGTACATGATTTCTAAAGGTGTCTAGTGGTATATGGTACCAGCACGTTACCAGTAAATCCTTTAATTCTTGTGAGTTACGTGGTTCAGCCGCCACAGATAGGATTTGTTGTTTTAACACAAACCACGAATACTGGACTGGATTGATGTCTGGAAAATTTAGACGCCAAGACAATACCTGGAAGTCTTCCTTGTGTTCCGCGAATCATTGTCGAACAATCCAGACAGTGTGGCATGTCGCATTATTCTGCTGAAAGAAGGCACTACTAGAGGGGAATATCGTTGCCATGAAAGGATGTACCTGATCTGCAGTGATCTTTAGGTAGGTGGTAGACGGTTATCCAGCAGAACATTGCCCAAAGCCTCCATCGGCTTGTTTCCATCCCACGGTGCGTCCTGGTGCCATTTCACCAGGTAAACGACACACACGAACGCGGGCGTCCACATGGTGCAACAGAAAACGAGATTCATCGGACCAGACGACATGCTTCCAATCACCCAAGGTCCAGTTTTGATGCTCGAGTGCCAATTGTAGGCGCTTTCGACTATGAACCGAGGTTAGCATGGACCCTCGGAGCGGCATGCAGCTACGTTGCCCCATGTTCAGCAGGGTTTGCTGTACTGTGAATTATGACACATTTCTCCCGTCGCTAGCATTAAAAGTACCGTGGAGTTGCACCACAGTATTCCTTCTGTTGGATCGCACTATACCGATACCCTTAACTCACCTCTAGCATAGATGATCCGTGGCCGGACACCTTGCCAGCGGTTCGTGGTTTTTTCCTCCTCGGACCACTTTTTGCAGGTACTAACAACGGCTGACCATGAGCATTCCACGAGCTTTGCCGTCTCGGAAACGCTGTGACCCAATCGTCTGGCCATTAGAATTTGACCTTTGTTAAACTCGCGTAATTTCGCTGCCTTTACCATCATAAGAACCAAAATAACACTGATTAACACAGCTCAGTATCAGGTGTTGTTTAAACCGTTTCATGACCTTCACACGCGTCGTCATTTGACTGCTGTTGCTTCGATTTTCCTTAAAATGGGCTGACCATATTGTTTTGACTCTTGTACTGGTTTCCGTTGAGTCACATCGCAACTGCGTTCTTGGAAAAACAAGGTATATCTAAACACATCCAGGAAGGGACATTCTCGTGCAACCATTTCCAGTAACGAATGATGTCTTCCTACCTTGTAGGTATGAATTAAATCTTCGTAATGTTATATTGGAGCAGTTCCTGTATAAAAACGTAAAACATAAGGTAATGATAAAAATCGAAATACATATTGTGTAATATAAAGCACAAATTTAAGGAAATGTTTGCGCATCATTTCAAAGAGAATAGAAGAAAGTAAAACATTTTGTTGTTAATGGAAGAGTAGGAACTTTTTTTATGTTATCTTAAATATTGATTGCTTTTCAAAGATCTGGTTTCCTTCATGGTGTCTTGTATTACACCGTCGAGGCGAGAGGTTAATAAACATGAATTATAATATGCCTTGTAACATGGAACTTACTCGTCGTATGGGTAGAGATCGCGCATCTTGAATCTTATGCTAAATTTTTCTGCGATTTGTTAGCAAAAAATGCGTATTTAAAAGATGCTTGTGTTTATTAAAGTAGTAAAACCGAAAACAGAAAATCTCTACATTCAGCCCTGTGTCGAGTAGTCCTGTATGAATGTTCCCCATGCTTAGGACGAGTGAAGTCTTGAAAACGCGTTATCAAGTGATGACAGGATATCTGCAACAACAGGCGGACCAGCATGGCATCTTAAATGTATTCTGCCACAGTACTACTACCATCAGAATTCCATGAGGAATAGGTGTATCATCCGCAGAATCTACCTACTTACGGTATTTTAACGCATGTTAACTGTGCACTAAGGGTGCTTATATACTTTCTCTACAAAGCCAGATTTGTTGTTGTAATCCTAATGAAAAATAACTAAAATTAAGCTTGTTTTTGTTTTTTTTTATTGGAGGTTTAACGACCACCGTGAGCAACTCAATGGGCTATAAGCAGTCGCCCGTCCCTAATTTAGGTTCACTGGTTCCAGGGAAGGGACAGAGCCAGTGCCGTAAGACAAACACAACATCCATGCCTCACCGGGATTTGAACCCGGACCCCGTTCGGCAGAATGATCAGAGGCCATCGCTTAGACCACTGCGCCACCGGGCGGCAAGCTTGTTTTCACGTATCCGACATGTGCGACTCCAAATGAGTATGATTCCATCCGAAACAGTAAGATTCATTGATGTAATCAGAACAAACCTCTCTTTGGGTTTCGCAAAACCCGAGCTCAGTATCATTTTAGGCACGTGAGTTGATGTTTACACTGTGCTAGTGGAGGATGGCATTAATATAACGATTTTCTCTGATTGGGTATTTCAGGACGTGGCCACTGGAATTCCTTCACACAACGTTTAAGTTGGATATGCGTTTTCAAATGAAAACAGCTACCCCTGTTCTTAAAGAATATTTCATAAATATTTTATCATTCCAATTTCTTATTAATTCGGTGTAACCGTGTTGTAAAGTCGGGATTCTTGGTCTGTCAAAAATTATGGTTTACCATCAGAACTTGGATGTATAGTACGAAGAGGGAATTTAAGGCAAAATGCTTTTGGCATTTTAAGGCAAAATGGCATCTTAAGGCAAAATGCTTGTGTCAGGTTACATTGCCCCCACCCGACCTTTGGAAAAAGCTTTGGCAAGTTATCTCACCAAATTTACTGTGAATTCTTCCTACTCAATAAAGAGCACCACACAAGCTATTGATAGGTTAAAGTTAATTCAGCCACTACCAACTTCCTATTTTTTGGCGTCCCTAGATGTAGTTTCGTTATACAGGAATGTACCTAAGGAAGCTACATTTCAGTTGATTCAGGCTTTGCTCATTGATTCTGACATTCCTGCCAATGATATTGCTTTCATAATGAATGCTCTTCATCTCATCAAAAAGCGTTCATTTTTCAAATTTCAGAACATTTTTTACCAACAAACCGACGGGACAGCCATGGGTTCATCTTTATCTGCAGTCTTAGCAGAAATTCTTCTTCAGCATATTGAAAATAAAGTCATACAAGAATTCCCACAAAAACCTAGTCTCTATATCCGTTACGTTGATGACGTCTTGGTAATTTGTCCATATACCATAAATCAGTTACATCAGTTTGTCAACGCTATGTCTGCTCAATACCCCTCCATCAAACTCACGATAGAACTTGAAAATAATTTTATCTTACCTTATCTTGATTTTCAAGTTACTCGTAACACTTCTGACAATTCCCTGTCTTTTGCCTTTTATCGAAAACCTACTTCCACACACACTCTTATTCCGTACAATTCTGCTCACATTTTTCAGCATAAAATTTCTGCTTTGCACTTCCTATTTAGAAGAGCATATTCACATTCTTCTAGCCCTTTTGCCAGAGCTCAAGAACTACAATGGATATCATCCCTCGCAAAAAACTATGGTTACCCGGACAACGTTGTTAAGGGGTGCACAATAAAGTGCGGTTTTCTATGTCAACTGCTTTAATTAGTGAACAAGTGCCTAAAAATTATGTTGGATCTGTTGATTTTAATCCACATATTGTAAACCTTCTTACCAACATATGTTCTCGTCATAAAATACAATTTGGAATACGATCATGCAATCTATATACCATTATCCGCAACGATCGTGACAAAATTGACAAAGAGAAAAAATGGGGTGTGTATGTTATTCCTATGCTCGACACTATCTCTGGTGAACTAAATAATCATTATGTGGGTTCTACCAGAAGAAATTTGGATTTGGGATTAAATGAACACAGATATGATCTAAAAATGAATCACCAAAGCACCTCTTTTGCAAGAACCATAAGTGCTGGAAATTCCATCCCAGACTGGGACAACGTTAAGATTATAAACACACCTAACTCTGTTTATTCCTTGTTATTTACAGAAAGCCTCTATATTTCGGCTTATAATACACGTTGCTGTAATGACTATTATCCTTATGTTTTACCTGAACCTTGGAGTAATCTTGTTGGGAAGAACAGCGCAATAGCAATTGTTTCTGTTAAGTAATTTTCATTGGCTAATTATGCGGGGTTTTTTTGTTTTTGTTTTTTGACTGTCTTGTTATCTGGTATATCATGTGACATTGACATTACCTATCCCATGATGCATCTACTCCACGTACTTAAGACCAGCATGTAACCACATGGTGAAATCACATCTGATGAAGGTGTCAATGTGACACCGAAAGTGCTGATGTTTTTTAAACTGTATATAGATTTCGTTTTTTAGCTGAATAAATATCATCGTGCAACAAGGCGGATTTCTTTTAATACTAAAATGCTTTTCTGAAATACATTTTGTACGATCATTAAATCAACCACAGTTCGGCCTTTTAATCTGGTAGATAATATCTCCTGACTCTTGGCTCCTAGTACCAGATGACAGGATTTCTTAGTAGTCCTTTATCTAACGATAACATAAGGATTACAAAGTTCTAGAGTGATTGACAATCCTTTGTCTAATATTCTGCATAACGTAATTAAATGATCTCATGTACATGTGAGCATCGCATGACAAATATATGTAGTGATGACGTTCTCAAGTCATGTTTTACTTTTTGTGATGAGGAAGTTATCAATAAGTATAAGCATTAATTGAGACTATATTCAAAACGTTTTCTGAGGTGAGTGGTATGGGTCCACGAAAGAATTTTTCAATCGAGTTTTCAGAAGCTCGATTTGCAAATACACCAGAAGCAGAAATAAACAGTCACGCCCCTTGGTGGCCAAACCATTCTTTACTAAAAATTATAAATTATATGTAAAACGTTTCTCATCAAGGACTGTGTTCGATGCAGGAATAATTTTTTTCAAATCGGACTGTTAGAAGCGGAGATACTGGGGAACAGCAATTTACCTTTACGCCCCCTAGCGGAAAAGCTATGCATTACTCGAAAAAAGAAACTGTACCTAAAATAGTCTTCGATATTAATGGCATCGAAAAGAAAGATATTTTTTTCAATCGGATATATAGAAACAAATATGTGGAATGGAATGTATTTTTAATTCGATATCATCTGCATTCACGCCCTCTAACGGCGAAGTTGTGCAACGAAAAAAAACGGAATAAAAGGATCATCATTCTTCTATTTCAAGCTTCCCAATGTAAAAATAATTTTTCAAATCGGATTAATAGTTGCAGAGATATAGTTTCCACCGGGAGATGGACGTACGGACAAAGCGGTAACATAAGCACGATCTTTTCTACAAATGACGTGCTAGAAAAAGGATATTAATTAATGTCACTTCCGTTAAAGTAAGACGCCTTCTTAACTCATTTCCTTAAATGTAACAGGCTACATATTTTAGCTTAGGTTAATAAGAAATTTAGAGATGATATATCAGGCGCGTTAAATTGCGACCAAGAAGTTTATTTCGATTTATGTAGCGTAACAAGGGCCAAGAAATGGAGTAGAATAATCGTATATTGTGATGAACTATTAAAAATAGATTTGTCATTCGCGGGAGTAAGAATCATGAAGGCTTAATACTGACTCAACTACGAAAATGTCCCTTTCAGCAGATGTTCAACGAGAGACTTATTCGAACAGATGAGGTACAGCAAATACGTTTAGTGTTTTGTTTACGAATGCGTCAAAACATTCTGCCAAGCTGTACTTTCCAAAAGATGAAGCTTAATTTCAATTCAACACCAAAACAGCGACAAACTCCTTTTTCTCAATGATATTAACAGCAGCAGCATATTTGGATACACCAGGGATGTCCTAATTACGTTAGATAAACAATTGTAGGATTCTGTAAAGATGGATCAGTAGTAGCTACAATATTAAGGCAGGGAAAAGCTCGCAGGAAAGAACATATATCTACACAGTGTTTGTTCCAAGGAAATAGTTTTCGCTTTTTTGAACCAGGCAGGACGTTGTGAAGACTCCAAATGTCCTGTTCTTCTCCTGTTTAACACCATGTACTTGATATCTTATTCACAGCGTCTTGGGTTGCAGAAGAGAACCAAAACACACAGAGTACCTGATCCGCTTTGTAACGTGACAGCCAAAGATCTTATCAAGAGCAAGCCGGCTTAACTATCTCATTATCCAGCAGAAGATTTATGGGAATTTAAATCTTACGTGAGAGTAAGCTGAAGCAGACTTCCTTGAAAAGCATTCTGTGAAATTTACATTTTCGTTAACAAAGGTGGATCAAGTTATTTTTTAGAAATAACTCTGACGCAGTGCGTAGTTTCACATGTCCATAGCTTCTCTGATTTAGCTGAAAGTGAGATTGCTCTTCGAAATCAGAGAGATAATTTCCTTCAGATATCGTAACATAATTAACCTGTAAGCAATTTTTCTCCGATGTCAAAAACTATTCACTGCTGATGTCAATGAGACACATTCTTGGATTACTTAAAATCTTTTTTAGATCACATGGACTTTAAAATCTGTTCAGTGTTTACCGATATACACTGAAGTAGCAAATTATTAGTAACACCTACCTAATAAGGTGTTGTGCAGCCCTTGGCTTTCAAAATAACCTCGGTTCGATGTGGCTGGATGCAACGTGGTGCTGATATCGTTCTACAGGCATGCTCAGCCAAGAGGAAGTGATAGCGTCCGTCAATTGCTGAATGTTCGCTGGATATCTGTTACAAATGTGTCTCTAAATTTCATCCCACATATGTTTAAGTTGGGTAAGATCTGGGAATGGTTGAGGCCAGTTTAGCACTTTGAACTCACTCTGGTGCTCCTATAATCACTGCGTGACGATCCGAGGAACCCTCTCCATCAGGGAGCACCATGCGCGTGTATGGTTGTACTTGGTCTGCAATGATGTACGATACATCGTGGCAACCAAATGTTATTTCAGAAGTTTAATATTTCAGGAATAAGATTTGGTTGCTACGATGCATCGCGTTTTCTTTAACCTAATACTCGCGTTGAAAACAGATCCAAGACCATTACAAGGCCTCCACCATCTTGTATAGGTAGATGAAAGGCAGATGAAATCCATTAATTTTTGCAGTTGACTCTATATTCTGGCCATTCTATTGGGGTATATTGATTGATACTGATATTCATTGGACCTAGCAACCTGTGCGAGTCTTAAGGTGGACGTCTAGTGATTTTGCTTCCTATACTTCCAATGGGCAAACTTCTGTACACACTTTTTTCATAATTAATGAGTTCCCAAGAATGAAAATTTGAACATCTATTAAAATAACTTCACATTATAACTTGTAATACTTAATATTTTCTAAAACATAACCATAATTATATTAAAAATCAATAACTTTTCCTTTGGTGGTGGCGAGACCAGAAAAAGATGGCGCCACCTGTTCATTGATGACGTCAGTAGACAAACAAATGTTGGATTGCTTACTTATGGCTATGCTTTAGAAAATATTAAGTATTACAAGTTATAATATGAAGTTATTTTAATCGATGTTAAAATTTTCATCCTTGGGAACGCATTAATTGTGAAGAAAATGTGTACAGAAGTTTGCCCATTGGAAGTATAGGAAGCCAAATCACTAGACTTCCACCTTAAGGATCCAATTTTGGTGCTCCCATGACCACTGCAGACGAATTCGTTGGTATTTAGTAGAGACGGGTGTTACACGAAGGGGATGTGTGCTGTTATATCCCATTCGTACTACGTGGAGTAAGCTGCGTAAACTGCAATTCTCCTCTCGTTACCACTATTATACTGCACGGTTACTTCACGCAATGGAGCTCGCCCCTTACCTCGCACGATCCTCCTCGGGGCTCCTTCCCTCAAACACCGACCAATTATTTTCTGTACAGGAAGAAGCTGACAGCTTGCCTTGTTGTTTGTGCACCACTTATTGTACAGTGTACACCATCGATGAAGTTGTTCGTGCATGGTCGAGGTTTGCCATTTCTGAGGCACCTGCACCTGCCTGCCTATCACTCACTATGAAGCCTCTTTCAAAGTCTCTTAAATCGTGAGTCTTTTCTGTATTTCCGCTATCTATGCTTCGTGCACGTCTAAATCCTTTGCACTGAGATGCTTATAAAGCCATCTTAGCGTCATAGTTGCTTACGTAAATAAGGACGGAACGTGTCTGATTGCTACAGGCTGTTACTTCAGTGTAATTAAAATCCTGAATCTTAATATAATTAAAATGCGATTCTGAAATGGTTCCGTTTAGCTCGAGACGGTGATTTGCCAGTGGTCAAGACTAACGGAAGTCACTTGGAAAGCTGAAATTATCTCAGTAGTGAAAGAAAATTTCCGAACTTGATCCATAAATTCCAGAGAACGGTATGCTGCTTCACTCTAAAAATATTGACGCAGAACTTGTGCGTGTTGTGGGTTTTTTTCCTCTTTTTCTTTTCTGTTCTTTTTGCTTTTATTTTGGAAGGGGATTAGGTACAGTTGAGGGACTTTGTATGATTATGAAACGTTTTGGACTCCTTATTTGTAATTAAAAATACTGTTTGATTTTTCCTTTTTTTCAGGGGGTGGGGGTTATGACCACCGTGAGCTACTACGTATAAGGCCTATGAGCAATCCCCGTCCCTAATTTTAGGCCACTGATGCCAGGAAGGGGACCGAGTAAGATACACACACCACCCGAGCCTCATCTCTGACTAGAACCGGGGTCCATAGCACCGGCAGTCAGACCCACGCTTAGATTGGATCGGCTGAAGGGTGCTGTCACGTAACGCAGTATTAGAGGAGAGATAATGATACGCTTTTTGTTAAAACATTTCAAGTTTTTTACATCTTATGTTTTTGAATAGTGCTGAAAACAATGTAGTTTTTAGCACAATTTTTGCTTCGATTCACGCATTTAACTGTCTTATTTTTGAATAAACTTTAGTGGTTGGCACCGTTTGATTTGTTAAGGACAATGTGCCATTAAACTGAATAGAAACTAATTCATAAACAGTCAGTCCATGAACTAAAATTGTCTCCTTTGTTTATCCATGCAGAACAGGTGACTTCATTTCAGAGAGTATACTACTTCAAGAAGTATTTCATGCAAGATACTGTATAATTAATACAGACATTTCACGTGAACTAGGAACATCAAACAGAGGTCATTTTTCCTTCCACTTTTATAAGGGAGTCACGGAAAAATTATCATTGGCCGCCACGGGAATCGAACCCAGGGTCTTCCAGTTACGCGCCGGATATGCTTCCTCGAAATCCTCCAGACTCACACACACAGCGGCCTCAAATTCCTCCACACTCACATACACTAACTGTCAAACCAATTTGGCAGTTAGTGCCACCAGGAATCGAACCCAGGGTCTTCCAGTTACGCGCCGAATATACTTCCACTGCACCACAGCGGCCTCGAATTCCTCCAGACTCACAACACTAACTTCCAAACCAATTTGGCATCCTCCAGACTCCCACACACTAGAGGAGAGATAATGAAACGCTCGAATTCCTCCAGACTCCCACACACTAGAGGAGAGATAATGATACGCTCGAATTCCTCCAGACTCACACACACTAACTGCCAAACCAATTTGGCATCCTCCAGACTCACACACACTAACTGCCAAACCAATTTGGCATCCTCCAGACTCACACACGCTAACTGCCAAACCAATTTGGCATCCTCCAGACTCCCACACACTAGAGGAGAGATAATGATATGCTCGAATTCCTCCAGACTCACACACACTAACTGCCAAATCAATTTGGCATCCTCCAGACTCCCACACACTAGAGGAGAGATAATGATACGCTGGAATTCCTCCAGACTCACACACACTAACTGCCAAAGCAATTTGGCATCCTCCAGACTGCCACACACTAGAGAGATAATGGTACGCTCGAATTCCTCCAGACTCACACACACTAACTGCCAAACCAATTTGGCATCCTCCAGACTTACACACACTAACTGCCAAATTGGTTTGGCAGTTAGTGTGTGTGAGCCTGGAGGAATTCGAGGCCACTGTGGTGCAGTGGAAGCATATCCTGCGCGTAACTGGAAGACCCTGGGTTCGATTCCCGGTGGCGGCCAATGAGAATTTTCCCGTGACTCACTTATAAACGTGGAAAGAGCGAAGACCTCTGTTTGATGAGATACTGTATGTTGCACTGATTTAAACAATACGCTTTCATGATGCTGTGCACCTTTCCCGACAGTAGTAACGTAAATTCCAAATTAAAATAAATCGATGTAACGAAAATGGGGAACGGTGCATCATTGTCAAAATCATTGCTGAAATCTTATTGTGTCGCATGCTGTCCAATGAATGCACAACAATTGCTGATTTTATTGTTACTCAACAATACATTTTACTAAACTATCGCCGAACACTATTTCATCACGTTTTACATAAACGTAAAAATACCTTATTTACAATTTGTGTAAATTACGAGAACCTAATGCTAAATGTGGTAAACGTCATTACAAAAATGCATTTTGATACTATTCATCTTTCCAAACAGTAGTCAAGTATGCGTCGTAGAGAAATTTGACTTCATCTCTATCCCTGGGGGTTGAGGAGAGGTTATCTGTTATGGATGAAAGCTGGCGTATAACAAGAAGGGACGTCGTTAGACTTCAAAATCAGGATGGGCGACAGGTGAGCGAGCATTATTTTTGGTGGGGCGAGCTTGAAAAATTAAAAGTTTCTTTTTCGAGATACTGAAAGAACTAATTTTTAATGCTTTTCACTATCGGCTACAAAGAAATTCGTGCAATTCCGACCCTCTCAACCGGGACACACATGCATACAGGGATCTGACTAATTACCCCACTGGGGTAAGATAAAAGTATTGGTAGTAAGTCGTCTTGAACGTTTTGCTTGCTCTGGATGCATTGTCTTAAATTTCTTATCAAAATTTCCCATTTTTGCTTATGAAAATAGTACTGTACTTGAACAATTTATTTAAAAGAAAATGTCGTTTCTGCTTATCCAAAACAAATTTAAACGTTGTGCTACGCGGACACAATACCTCCCTCCTCCTCAGCTTCCTTCCTTCCAGCCAGCGACTTTGTCTTGCACTGCTCTCATACAAAGAAGTCGTTAGCCACTTTCTGCATTTTCACAGTCCCAGGGCAATCTTAAGAGTGCTAGTATAGCTTTAGACCCCACTTTCCGTGTTAGAATCCACAATTTTGTAAAGAAAACAAACATCAGATCAATTAGTAATTACCACACTCAGTGAATTCCTACCACCCTCTTGATTCGCTCCCTGCCCATACAAACATGAAAAAGAGGATTGAACTAACAATTGGAAGAGTGGAGGGCAATTGAATTTTCATGGCCTTCCTGATGCTACACTGGCGGAAAGTGAAAAAACAACACCAAGAAGGAGACGTCTGATACCAACGAAATTTATACAGCATAATAACGGAATACAGAGGATAACGTGATCAAAACATTATGGCAAAATACAGCTGTATTTGCTGGTAAATTGAAAAATAACATTTCCATATAACATGGTTAGTACGAGGTTGAACCGCCATGAACTGCGTCACACTGTGCAATTCTGGCATGGAGTCTGTCGTACAGGTGTTGGATGTAGGTTTGGGGTATTGAGTTATAAGCATCCTCAACCTGGACGCGTAAATCGGGGATGGTCGTGGCTGGCCGTGGAGACCGGATAAGTCGTTGTCCCATAAAATCCCACGCGTGCTCAATGGAGGACAAATCCGGTGAACGTGCAGGCCATGGAAGTTGTCTCACACCCTGAAGTGCATGTTGCGTTGCACGTGCCGTGTGTGGGCGTGCGTTATCTTGCTGCAAAACACCACGATGGACCGACCTTAAAAATGGCACAACAACGGGCTGAATGATGTTGTTGATGTAGGAGGTGCTGTTTAACGTACCCGGTACAAATACTAGTTGTGTACGGGAGTGATAGCTGATCGCTCCCCACACCAGAAGACCAGGTGTAGGCCCTGTGTGTCTCTGGCGGATACAAGAAGGGTGCAGACGCTCCCCTGTGCGTCTGCGAACACGCATACGGCCATCGGAGGGTCCTAAGCAGAATCTGCTTTCATCGCTGAACACGACAGATCGCCATTGCGTTCTCCAGTGCAGACGTTGGCGACACCACTGCAACCGTTCCTGATGGTGGGCTGGAGTCAGAGGTACACATGCCAGAGGCACACGTGCACGTAGTCCTGCATGCAGTAGACGGTTGCGGATTGTTCGCACAGTCACCTCAGGTGCAACGGCAGCTCGGATTTGCGTCGTAGTGGATGTTCTGCTTGACAACGCCGCTCTTCTTATGCGTCGATCGGTCCGCTCATCAGTCCGTCTGTGACTCCCGGTTCCACGTCTTCTCGTGTTCGAATGTTCCTCGGACCATCTACGCCACCATGGTACCACCACCGATACTTTTCGTCCAATTCGCTCCGCAATACGACGATACGACCACCCGGCCTTGCGGAGTCCGACTAGAAGACCTCGCTCAAAGTCCGATAACTGCTGAAATCGTACACGTCTTCCATGTCCAGGCATTGCAGCTTCTTAAGGGTCTTCGCACGTGTCCGTACGCCGACGACTGATTACATTCACTTCGCCGTACTTCTTAAATACCACCGACGATAATTTGCATATTATGCCGTGCTGTGGCTTAAGCGCTCACTGGTTGGTCCCGAAATTAACATCACACCTACGTAAACTCGACCCCATTAACATATGTAAATTTCATGATCGTCCGCCAATTCCTTCTTGGTGTTCTTTTTTCACTTTCCGCCAGTGTTTTTTGATAACCTTTCTACTGAGAAGTAAACTACGCACTTCTTATGGGAAAATACGTAGGGCTACATGAAATAAAAACACAGGTCGTATTGCTTGGCGAAGTCCAGGTTATATTTTAAAGTTAAATATGCTGAAAAATGGCCCATTTTGCACTGGGGGTGGGGGTGGGGAGTGGCTTGAGCCCACCCTCGCATCCACTTGGCGACGTCCCTGATAACAAGAGGTTATACATAAACAGATGTTATATGAAGTATCGTGCATCTTGTTATACATTTATTGATGTATAGCAAGACTGGGGTGTAACCTGTAGATATTCTAGACCAAAAGTTACCGTTCTCAATACAGACATTTGACATGTACCAGGAACATCAAACAGAGGTCATCGCTGTTTCCACGTTTATAAGTGAGTCACGGAAAAACTCTAATTGGCCGCCATCGAGGCCGCCGTGGTGCAGTGGAAGCATATCCAGCGCGTAACTGGAAGACCCTGGGTTCGATTTACGGTGGCGGCCAATGATAATTTTTCGGTGACTCACTTATAAACGTAGAAAGAGCGATGACCTCTGTTTGATGCTACCATTCTCCTTTACTAACGCACTTGCAATTCAGATTTTCGTTCTATCTTGAGGTCAGATTTTAGCTTGCACATGCGCAGATGGACCGTCCTAGCTACATCGCATTTCATCGGCGTCAGGGTCGTCTCTTACGTTCGTCTAAATCACCATATTACATATATGACAATAAATATAATAACTACTGCTTCTGGAAAACTAGACAGTCGAAATACTTACTATTGCCGCCGCCATAGTCTAGTAAGTATTTACTTTTATGACTCACATATATTCTTTCAATAGTTTTACAACAATACCATTAATTAATCCACCTACCTAAGTACCGCTCAATGCCAGAAATTTGTAAACTTTATTTTTTGTTTTTATTCCACTTAGTAACTACCGGACTGTGGCTCGGTGTGGTCGTGAGTGACGCGAATAAATACAATGTGTTGTATGTAAATAAATGTATACTCTCTAATCATTTGTTTCATTTCACACCCACAACGATCTTGGCATGCGAAAGAAACATAGCATAAATTACAATATTTACAAAGAGTACCAGGGTATTCTCTCGATTTTGTTTTTAAATATCGCCATACCTCTGATAAGTCATACTGAAACTAACAGGTAAAAATTCCCTCAGACCTAAGAGCGTTTAAATTTCCCAGTTATAATGAATTTTGTGCACTTACCTTAGCCCACCATTCTTGGAATACTTGTCGTAAGTTAAATACACCTATTGTAGTTTTCAGAAGATGACGAAATCAGCCTAATATCTAAAATAAAAGTTCTCTCAAAGATGTACCAAAATTTTGAAAACCAAATGCCGGTGATTCGTTACCGATGTAATGTACTGTATGTGCATCGCATTAAAAACGCACAAAAAGCGCGCAGTTTTATAGGTTGAAGTATCAAAACATCTGCCGGCACTGGCTCTCTCCCATCTCTGGAACCAGTGACCCTAAATTAGGGACAGGCGACTGCTTATAGCTCATTGAGTTGCTCATGGTGGTCGTTAAACCTCCAATAAAAAAAAACATCTGCAAATAAAGATTGTTTGTATGGCAACCATATGAACAGAAAAAAATTAACTTTAAAATTATTAATTACAAAAGGTACATCAATCCATTTTGTTAGCTTTTGCTAGGCACTAAAGCATCTAATGAATAGATTTCCAGATATTTTAAAAGGGAGTAGATTTGAACATTTTAATTTATAATTAAATTTACTTATGCTTTTAACTTAAAAAGTGCGTGGATTTCCAATTTTATTTCAAAAGTGGGTAGGTTTTTACTCTTTTATTTTAAAAATGATCAGGTTTGTAACCTTTTTAATTAATCGAAATCCCTGGCATTTGCAATTGGTGTTAAAAACAATCTGACCTTTGTATTTTAAAATTCATCCATAAGATATTTTTAACATTTTGATGTTTACTATAAAATGAAAAAGATGAATCCTAAGTATCTCACCTCTAAACGATTTCAGAAGAATAAAAGACCAAAAAGATCATCCAAATGATTTTCCCACGCAGTGATCAGCCTTGGAGGCCAGCAACCCGGTCAGATATGTCCCGTGATCCAAAATCAATTATTCATTTCCTGGCTGATTAATGTACCCTGTTAAGAACAACACACTGGCAGAAAAAAGCAATAAAAATCATCCATTGGCTGCGAAGTAGAACATAGGGTTGTGAGTCACCGTGTTTTCGCTTCCGTTATGCTTTCTTCTTTTTTTCGGTTCGTTACAGATTCAAAAAAGGTAACTCAAAGTTTTTTAATTGCCTTTGCTTGCAAGCAGAGTGATTGTAATTAGTTTTTTGTTGCATGGCTCTGGCCTCGAAAGAGTGTTCTTCGCTTACATATAGGAAGAGATCGACTAATAGCGTACGTGTTTTATTTTATGTTCCTTTGCATGCTCTTTATTTTCTATGTTGCCGCAATATTAATATCATGAAAAACACAAGGCACAGTTTCATTTATTTTTCAAGGTTAAGATTATAACTGTGTCATAGTTTAGCAAAAAGAATTAGAGATGAAATCACTCGAAACTGCTGAAATAGGTGCAAACCCCATTTTTGTTATCATAAAATATTTAATTATAAGCTGTTTAAAACCTTGTAAACGCAGCCAAGAATGACGGAAACACAAGTGCAAACACCACTAATACGTAGTGTGATAGGATAAGGCTACGATATACCAAATAAAATGCAATACTAGTATAGTGTAATTCGAGCTTCGAAAGGATGGTAGAAAATATAATCAAGAAAAAACTAAACGTTTTTCAGAACGAACCTCAAAGATTAGCGAAGTGTTTGATCTTAAGATTGAAATATTCTTTTAAAGTGAAATAAAATGCCTGTTAGTCCGATAAAACGTCTTATCTTAATACGAGGTTCAAAGCATACATTACTGAATGTTACATGTCACAGATGAGAAAGGAAACATTTAGAATGTCCCTGTGCAAATACAGCCAATAAAATAAACTTTTTTTATTACTGAGGGTTTAACGACCAACGTGAGCAACTCAGTCGTCTATAAGCAGTCACTCGTTCCTAATTTAGGGTCATTGGCTTCAGGGAGAGGAAGCAGACCGTGCCGTAAGACAAGCACACCGCCATGCTTTTACCGGCTTTCGAACGTAGACCCATCTTGGATGAATGTTTAAAAGCCATCCCTTAGACCACTGCACCACCGGGAAGAGCGAGAAATGCCTCAGCTTTCTCTGTGGGATACGTTGCTTTCCTCTTTTCTTTTTTTGTTTTTTTTGTTTGGAGGTTTAAAGAGCACCATGAGCAACTCGATGTGCTATAAGCAGTCACCCGTCCCTAATTTAGGGCCACTGGTCCCAGGGGAAGGAGAGAGCCAGTGCCTTCTTAAGACAAGTACAGCATCCATGCCTCACCGGGATTCGAACCCATACGCCCTCAAACGAATGGTCTGAAGCCAGCACTTAGATCACCTCGCCGCCCGGGCGGCGTTGCGTTCTTCTAAAAATAAAGTCCGGAATATTTTTATTAAGGGCTTTACAAAAAGGAAAAAAATACATTCACAGTTCTAATCTGTCGCACAATACATGTGCTGTAGGACGAATTTACTGAATTAACCCTTTAACGACCAGGAGCCTAAAATCTTATTTCGCTCAAAATGCCATAACACCCGAAATTGTGTATTTCTACTCTACAAATTTCTGCACCACCTCGCCGAGCTCTTTACAGGTGAACGAAAGAAGAATTAGTGCTCGTCACTGGACGAAATTTTCGATCTATAGGCTTGTTATGCATCAAGCTTCAAACGTTTCCCGAGAGCAATAACTGGATTCTTCAACGGGGAAAAGACGCGATGTCATGAGAGTGAATAATATTTCCTCGGAAGAAACCAACTATTGCTTCACTTATTTGTTTAGTGACAATAAAGGTAACAGAAGGTGACTTCTAATCACGCGGAGGACGTGCAAATTCAAAAACACGTGGAGTTTGGAAATCCTATTCACTCTACATAGGCGTTTCGGGCGATCGCGGTTTTGCATGTACGAGTGGGTTTGGGCGCTATGGTCGTTAAAGGGTTCAGTACTTAATCGAAACATTTTGTTTGAATTTTAAAATAACTACAACGATCACAGCAAAATAAAAAAAAACTTTTATGATAACTGAATTCCTCATTTAAGTTACAGAATGCAAACAAAATTAAAAAACAAAAGAAAGAAAGAAAAGAAGAGACAGAGAAGTTGGAGCCGGCTCTTTCTCCGTTAGCTCCCTGCAGATCTATGAATACCGAAACGAATTCTGGTTGAAATCGCTGCTGGAAGTGTTTTAAGCCTCTTTCATAGCTTAAGCGCAATTAAAATACTCAAGCTGCCCTCTTCCTATTGTTTAGTAATCATAAAATCACAATTAAAAATAAGAATGTTAAAAGTTTATACGTAATTTGGACCTCGTCTTTCGACGAGAAGGCCTCTGATTATTCGAGTTCTGGAGGCAGATATCTCCTGTTTCTGATGGTAGCAACGCCACGGAATTAGTTAGCTATCCTTCTCGAAAAATTTGACATTTCCAAAGATTTCTGCAGCAGTGGCCTGGAACAATTTCACAGAAACCGTAGCTTCATTCGTAAAATTCGACACCGTGCATAAAACAGCGTATGTGCCTTCCTATTTTCCTGACTTCTCGGTAATCGTCCGAGTTGGCACAGGATTCGAGTCCAGAATCAGACATGAGTGATGTGTTTGTGCTATGAATCTGGGCCCCGTACCTTCCCTGGAATCAATTGCGCTAAATTAGGTAGGGGCTGCTGCAAATAACCTTAGATATTCATAAGGATCGCTAAATTCGGAATCAATTAAGAGCACCCCTATTGATCTATTTACCGACTTCCTCTTTGTTTTTATGATTCCAAAGGATGGTACAATATTGACAAGCTCTCTCATCATCCATGCGTAATTGCATCCAGAGCCGGAGTTTGACATTCTGAGGCCCTAAGCGCCGTTTAAAGTAGACGCCCCTTTCATAAGCGATATCAAATTGGCTAGAATGCATGTCGGAGCGTGATAAATTAAACATCGTAGTAGTATGGTCGCACTTTCAAATTACTTTATTTCGCGCTTTCGTTTTGGAACAATGTCGATTATGTCATCATAACTGAGATAATGTTTTAAGCACCATGGATAGATGAGAGAACTTTTCTTGCTCTAATGAATTTCTTAAGTAATTTTTACCCTCTTCAAATACCGAAAAGGACCTTTCGCAGCTGGTATTCGTTACTGGCATTGTCAAAAAAATGTTCAATATTGTTTCGAAATTTGGAGTCCATCGTTAACGCATTGATACGCATCCGTGGGATAGCTGACACTTTCCTTAAAGAATTTTAAGAACTGGAAAATTTCATCTTGAAGCTGGTCTATATCAATGCCCTCTTTGTATGCCTTCATCAGTTTTAAAACAGATACCCGCATTTCGTCACTTATCATCTGAATGTTGAAAACTAACAGAAAACATTCCCAATAAATCTTCATAGGCTTCTATTCTACGGTGAATGTCAGATGTTTATAACGAAGTAAATTTCTCCGTCATTTTTATCCGCGCCAGGATTCGAACCCGGGTCCCCTCATTCCGGAATAAGTTGCTCTACCAATTGAGCTACGCAAAAGTTTGTTCTGATTGCTATGTGCCTTTATGTCGTGTGCGTCCTGCTGGCAGGTACGTCACATCTTCCCCCCCCCCGAAAGAGGGCCGGGGGCATGGCCCACGGGTCAGCCGTGACCATGAATCGTTGCAGGCAGCCATCCACTGTAGAACGTGCACTTGAGAACTCCCAGTCAATCTGGCGTGTGGAATGCAACATCACAAATTTTTATTTTTTGAAGCGCTGGAGAAGGGATTCTCAGATTTTTCCTATCTCGGGGTGTGGAAATAACATCACACCATTGCGAGATTTCGAACGGTCGGGTCATCCGGATAGTTCGGGCGCCATTATAACGAAGTAAATTTCTCCGTCATTTCTGTCCACGCCAGGATTCGAACCCGGGTCCCCTCATTCCGGAATAAGTTGCTCTACCAATTGAGCTACGCGGACGTTTGATCTGATTGCTATGTGCCTTTATGTCGTGTGCGTCATGCTGGCAGGTACGTCACATGTTGACGTGTCACGTATAATGGAAGTGGCTTCTGTGATGAAATGTTCTCTGCCTTGCAGAACAGCTTCGTTTTCTGTAGTCTCACACACAAAAAAAGTTTTCCTTTCCTTCTGTCGACATTTTTCATTTTTAAATGTATTATTAGCGGCCAAAGGTTTGGCGTGGCGTTCTGTGCATTGAAAATTACTTCTTTTTTTTTTTTTTTTTTTTTTTTTTTTTTTGATTGGAGGTTTAACGACTACCGTGAGCAACTCAATGGGCTATAAGCAGTCGCCCATCCCTAATTTAGAGTCACTGGTTCCAGGGAAGGGAGAGAGCCAGTGCCGTAAGACAAACACAACATCCATGCCTCACGGGATTCGAACCCGGACCCCTTAAGGACAAATGATCAGAGGCCAGCGCCTTAGACCACTGCGCCACCGGGGCGGCTGAAAATTACTTCTCAAACTTATGAACATTTTTAATGATATTATCGAATTCATAGCTTTTAAAAGATTCATTTTAGGACAATGCAAATATTTGCTCTTTGCTTTTAATCTTTGCAACACCGTATTCCAAAATATGGTTAATAGAGCTGTTTCATACCCCTGAAGTTTTTTGGCAGCCCTTTCGTGTCTAATCGACATTCTGATTTTTCATTTTCGTATGATTCAATTTCCGTGAAGGCATTTTGTATGCTCACAAAACTGTTCTTCAATGTCAATGTAGCATCAGCTTTAGCTGACCACATTGGGTCACTTAACCTTTTCAATGATAAGGAGTCAGGTATCAAATAAGCATCTAGAATGTTTCAGCGTCCTGTTGACTTTGAAAAGAAGGTACACAAGGTAGAAATATCGCACTGCATTTGGTCAGGAATTGCCTGCCGAACGTCCAATTAAGTTTGCTAACAGACTTGCCCAAGGAATGTAAAATGCAGTGGGACTATGGCTTCTTATTCTGGTCTGCAGGCCTGTATGTTTGCCTGACATATTTGCTGTGTTGCCCTACGCTTGTCATCTATACTTTTTAACACCAAGAGATAAATTGCCTAATTCTATTAGAACAATTTCTTCTAAGTATGCAGCCTTATGCTCGTGGATTGCAACAAATCCAAGAAATCGTTCCTTAATTTTTCCGTTTGCCGCGACATAGCTTAATATAAAAACAAACTGATCCACTTGCGATATGTCCGGTGTCGAAGCTATTACAATAAAAAAGTATGTGTAATCTTTCATTTGTTCAGCAATTGATGTCTCAATCTGTCTCCCATTAAGTGAATCAACTCGTCACAGGTATGATGAGACAAATAATTATAATTAGTTTTTCCTTGCCCACAGTTTTCGTGCGTTTGTAAATGACACCTCAAAAAGCGATCGAATTCACTCAGACATTTTTTTTTTTTTTTTGATTGGAGATTGGAGGTTTAACGACCACCGTGAGCAACTCAATGGGCTATAAGCAGTCGCCCGTCCCTAATTTAGGGTCACTGGTTCCAGGGAAGGGAGAGAGCCAGTGCCGTAAGACAAACACAACATCCATGCCTGACCGGGATTCGAACCCGAACCCCTTACGGACGAATGATCAGAGGCCAACGCCTTAGACCACTGCGCCACCGGGGCGGCACTCAGACATTATAAGCAGGTTAAGAAATTTCCCTTTCTTTCAGATTCAATATAATGGCTGCTTCCCCTAAATTCCAATCCTAAGTTACTCAATAATTTCATCGTTGTAATGATCTTTTTCAAATCTTCTTTCCAATAGTATCGTTCTGCACATATTTTCTTTACCAATTCGGTGTCGATGCGTCCCATTATTGAACATCCCTTTTTATATCGACACATGGCTTCTATGTGGTCGCGAATACGCCTGTGCTCAGTTAACGTTTTAGAAACATTTCTCCAGTCATTGCTTCACGTTTTCATTTCATTACGTACTGTAGGTTTTGTTGAAAGTTTGTAAACAAAGCAATATAATAATTTGCTTCTGTCCGAGAAAATTAACCATTCCCATTCGTTTTGGTTCCATTAGGTTCGATGTAATAGAAGTGCGATTGATTAAAACTTCTACAATATTCCCGGTTGGAATCTTTATACACGACTTTCAAACATTCAATATTACCGACGTTTTGCGCTTTATGAATCAAATAAGATTCAATCATTTTGTTATTCGAATCTATATCATTTGGCCATAATGCAATATTATTTGTGTATGCGCCCGTACTTACAATATCTAATCAATGCTTAGGTTAGTACTTCCATTTCCTTTGGATTTGCAGTTGAGGCACAAATTGTTTCTACATTTTCTCTTTGATAATCCAATTTGTTTTCTTCACTACCTTCCACATGTAGCTCCTGATGCACTTGTAATAAGTCTGCCTCCTTTGCTGTTGACTCCGCTTCTTTATCTTCCTGGTGTGGATTCATAGGTCGTCGCAAACACGACTCAATAAAATTTACTTGGGCTTGATGGCCATTTTACTTTTAACTGTTTACATTTTGACGCACCGGATTTAAATTTTCTTTTCATCATTTTGGTTACAATTTATCAAGGTCACCAAGCGCAGACACAACACAAATTACGTATGCAATGAACACACATACACGGGGATCATGCGATCGCATAGTCGAGTTGATTGAGGAAGGCTTCGATGGCATGGGAAAGGAAGGCAGTTGACAGCGTGACATGGTAGCTAATCAAAACGGCGAACTTTCTCCCATACTAGATGCGCGGTATGCGGAATTAATCTTTCTTTTGCGAAGCTGGAGCCAACCGCCGATATTCGGAGAAAGGGACTCGCAGAGCACACATTTGAACTTCAGCTTGAGGCCCTCAGCTAGCACTTAATGCACCTAATGGTAAATCCAACCCTGACTACATCATAGCAAGCCGTCTAGAAAATACAAGGCCATGACATTTGTGACGTGCCTGCCTCGCAGGACGCACACGACATAAAGGCAGATAGCAGCGAGAACGAACGTCCGCGTAGCTCAATTGTTAGAATGAGGGGACCCGGGTTCGAGCCCCGGCGTGGACAAAAATGACTGATAAATTTATTTCGTTATACATTAGAGAGACGAATTCCCTCTTTTAGTGACGCCACGCGGAAACCAATGCTTCAGATTGGTTTCCAACGCTGTCGTGTAAGACGTCAAGCACGACACCAACGTATCAGGCCGTGTAACAAGAGAGTGACGTCACAAATGGAGGAAAATCATCTGTCTAATGTCATGGCTTTGTACTTTTTAGACAGCTTTAATCATAGTCGCGCTTGAACCTTACTGATCCGGGATATTTAGTACATACATACATATCACTAAGCTCTTCTCTGAGGTTCAGAGGTAAGCTCCAAAAAAGAAATACAAACTACCAGATATTTTTACGTATTGTTGTCGTATCAAACTTCTCCATTTACATCGATCTCGACACACAACTCGTGCTTCACTGATATCCATTACACGCCGCACACAAGATCTTTTATACTTCATACTCATAATCCTTTTCTCATGCAGACACTCCTGAATCTGATCCACCCATGTCTTTCTTGGCCTTCCTCTGCCTTTCCTTCCTGCCACTTGGGCTGAAAAGATTTTCTTAGTAAGCATTTCATCACTCATTCTTTCAACATGGCCAAACCACCGAAGCATATTGGTCACCACCTTGCTAACAACATTTTGCTTCACATCACACAACTACAATACATCTTCATTCCTCGCACAATCAGATTGTGTCTTGCCACAAACCCCACGTAAGTAACGCATTTCTCCAGCACACAAACGACTCCTATGTTTCTTCTGCAGTACCCAGGTTTCACTGCCATACATCAGAGTAGGAGCAATTACAGTTTTATACACAGCCATGCGGGACTCTCTAGAGAACCCATCATTCCTGTGAAAACCTCCCAGAACAGCTATGACTTTCAAAGAAGAATTTACTCGCCTACTGATTTCACCATCCAACTTGTTCTCTCTGTCAAACATACTTCCTAAATACACAAACTCACTCACCTTGTCAATCACAGTGCTATTTATACTTACATTACATTCAGTGTTACCAGTTCCTCTCTCAAACACCATACTTTGGTTTTTCCCTTATTTATACTCAGTTTGAATTTCATGCAAACTTCGTGCATCCGAGTCAACATACTCTGCAACTCACTTTTGCTCTCTGCCAACAGGACAGTGTCATCAGCATACAGCAATCTGCAGACACGGATATCACCAAGACATAAACCACTATTATCTATTTTGGCATCACGCATGCATGCGTCCATAAATATATTAAACAGCCATGGTGACATTACACAACCTTGTCTAACTCCTGCACCAATGGAAAACCATTTTGATAAAACACCATTCACTCGTACACAAGCTCTACTACCAGCATACATGGCTTTTACACTATTAAGTAGATTCCCAGTAACACCATATGTAACGTATACTCTATATTCACTTTCCTTTTGATTTTACTATCTCTGGTTATTTGATTTTACTATGTAAATTATCTTCTTACTGAACGAGATATTATTTCACCCGCTGAATGAGATCTGGCAATGAGTGTAAGTCATGACGTGGTGGTAGCCAGTATAAATAGGCGCGTTCAACGATACCTAAAGAGAGCGTTTGTTGTTGTACGGAGAGTGTTGGTTTATGTGAAAGAGAGCGTTTGTTTATGAGTATAGAGCTCCGTTCATGTGCAAGGAGCTACGTGTTATTTGAGTAGCTGTGTGTGATGATACCAGTAGAAGTTCATAATAAAAGGTTTTACGTAAGTACGTCTTTCTCAGTTCATAGTACTGTCAGACCTCTGTCTGGCTGTTAGGTTTATTTCAATTAATATTACTAGTAACAACCAGCATAAGACTTTATTCATCTTAATTACTGCTACAACATTACTACCAGTTATAAGTTTGTTCATTACTATTACTACACTACTAGCAGGTGACTTTATTCATGATCTTAATTAACTAGTAACAAAAACCATTTGAATTCACTATTTGAAGCTTAGTACAAGCATATAATTCAGTAGCAGAAGCATTATACTTAGCTTAGTTGAAAGCTTTGTTCATTATAATTAGCTTAGCAGGTAGAAAGAAGGTTATTCATTATACATATTCATTCAGTACCTTCCACAAAAGTGTCCTATTCACTCGGTCGTAAGCTTTCTCTAAATCTATGAAGGCAGTAAAAACTTTCTTCCCAACAGCCAGATACTTTTCAATCATCATGCGTAATTCAAAAATCTGATTAGTGCAGCCTTTACCAGGTATAAAACCACTCGGAACATCCCACACTTTCAATGATGTAAGACCCCGTACTTTTTCAATAACAACCTTACCAAACACTTTCCCTGGCACACTCAGTAGGCTAATACCACGATAGTTTTTGCATTCAGTCTAATCACCCTTTCCCTTATACAAGGGAACAATAATAGCATCCTTCCAATCCCAAGGGACCATTCCTAACTCCCAGCACAACTGGCAAATTTCAGTTAACCAGTCAATTACAGAGTCCCTACCATATTTCAACATCTCTGCAGTTATACCATCAACTCCTGGAGCCTTACCATTCTGAAGAGATTTTGCAGCTTTACACACTTCTTCTCTTGAGATCCCTCCTGGGCTTTCGTCCCTCATTGTGACATCATCTGCACCTGTCTCAGAATCATCTTTGCTTTCCTGATCTAATAACTCACAGAAGTATTCACCCCATCTGTCACTTAACTCATTGGGCTCCCAAATCTTTTCCCCAATCTCATTCTTCACACAACTTACAACTTTGTTTCCCCTATTTTTCTGAGTCTCGTGTATTTCCAGAAGGACTTTCTATCTTTCCAAAAAGCCAGTTCATGCCTTTCTACTTTCTCCTTCCTATCTTTTGCATTACTGTGGCGAACCAGCTTAGCAACTTGACGCTTCTTACAGCGATATTCATCCACAGAGACTCTACCTTGCAACATCCCCAAATAGGCTTCCTTCTTTCTCTTTACTGCCTCTTCAATCTCACTATTCCACCAAGCATCACCTCTATTGTGACCCACTATTGTTGTACCACAGACCTCTTTAGCAGCAGTGACAATACAGTTCTAAAAACATTCCCACTTCTTTTCTACATCCCTCTCACCAGACTTCAGATCCTTCAGTCGTTCTCTGAGTAAGTCAGAATACCGCTGATGATCTTCAAGGAGCCTATCAACCTTTATTCTTTCTATCCTGGGTCTCTTCCTATTCCTTTTCCTCCAACCAACATTAAGTTTCACTCGTGACACTACCAAGTAATGAGCAGAACCAACATCTGCACCTCTCTTCACACGGGTGTCAACAACTAAGTGTTTCAAACGCTGATCGTAAACAACAAAATCTATCACACTCTTTTGACCAAGAGTACGATTTTCCCAAGTTTATGTGTGGATATACTTGTGGTTGAAAAATTTATTAGATACACACAAACCATTTTCAATGCAGAGTTCAATTAATCCTTCACCATTTTCCATCACACAAGGATCATTAAACTTACACAGAACATTGTCAGAAATTGCATTCTGCACACCTACTCTAGCATTGAAATCCCCTGCTCTTAAACTTTTTCTTTAGCACCAAACTGGCTCAAAACAGCTTTCAGCTCATTACAGAAATCTTCTTTCTTATCAGAAGATTCCGAGTCACAAGGAGCATAAACTACAACAATTACAATTCTCTGAAGTTTCACTTTCAAACGAATCCAGAGAATTCTCTCACTTATGCAACTATAGTGAATCAAGTTGTTCTTCATCTCTTTTCACTTAAAATCACACCTACACCAGCCTGTCCCCTCATATTATCCAATACTCCAGACCACACACTCACCGTGCCATTCACTTCTTCTACCCCAATTTTCTTCTTTTTGGTTTCACTTACACACAGCACATCCAGTCTATACTTATTCATCTCCTCAATCAACACTCATCTTGCCATTTATACCTCTAGTATTCCATACCCCAATCTTACATTTACTCAGCCGAGATCTCTTTCTCATACGCCGTTTAGAATGTCCAGGTCGATTCCGTGGTGGACCGTCCTTCTCAAGTGTGGTAGGTCCACCATATACCACACTTGAGTCATTCTTAATATTTCCTTTTGTCTTTTTAATCAGGTAAGTACATCAGTGTGGGGGATTAGCCCACAGCTGAGGGTTACAGTTGGTCATTCAACCTAAGGATTCTGGAACAAAACCCAGTGAGTTGGGGTCTTTTCGCCAATGTCAGACTGAACTAGCTTGCACCTCTCCACGATTCACAGAGGCTCTAGTAGCTGTTGTGTGTGCCATTGTTACGACGGAGCGCCCAGAGGAGGCAAACCCATCGCTCACTACGACCGCCCGCCGGGATATTTAGTAAAAGTAAAAATACTGAAATCTTCAACGCAGCAGCCCCGCCCCGGGGGCGCAGTGGTTTAAGTGATGGCCTAGGATCATTCGTCCTAAAGGGGTCCGGGTTCGAATCCCGGGAGGCATGGATGTTGTGTTTGTCTTACGGCACTGGCTCTCTCCCTTCCCTGGAACCAGAGGCCCCTAATTAGGGACGAGCGACTGCTTATAGCGCATTGAGCTGCTCATGGTGGTCATTAAACCTCCAATTAAAAACAAAACAAAATAAAACACAGCAGCAAAGTAATTTAATTATTTTACTGTTGAAATCCTAAGAAAAACGTAGTTTAGTTTTCTAGAATGAAGCTTACCTTTATGACTTGATAGGAAGTTTGAGGTAAAAATAGGAACTTCAAGTACTTGTCGACAGTGACTTCAGTTTAGTCCTGATCTGCAGTTTTTGTACAACTTAGTGAGAAACAGGTTGAACAGAGCACTATTCTGTTCAGCTAACGGCAAAATCCTGCATTTGGAAAGCATAGAATCCTATAATGAGGAGTGTATAGTACTTTTACAAAGTATTCAGTCAAATACCAAAAGAAATTTAATGATATTTTAATATACCTGAGATATGACGTAAGTAGTACACTTGTGAATATATGACACCAATCACTTTTCAAAATGGCATCCTTTTTCCTTCACACAGTCCTTCAGTCTCTGTGGCCACTCATCAACAGCTTTCAGCATAGTCTCCATAGGGAAAGCTGCTACTGCTCGCACCAAAGGGCGTTTGAGACTCAATACTGGGCTGTCTCTTTCTGCAGGCTATGTCGTCCAGTGTGGCCCACAACTTGTAGTCCAATGGGTTGAGCTCTGGGCTACTTGAAGGCCAATCAGCTGGAGAAATGAAGTCTGGAAAATTCGCCTGAAGCCACTCCTGGGTTGAATTGGCCTTGTGGGCAGGTGCAGAATCCTGCTGAGAGCTCCACTGTCGGTTTTGGAAGAGGGTGTAACTCACATTTTGGAACACTGGCTCCAAAACCCTGTCATGGTAGACTTTGGCGGATGTTTTCACTCCTTTCTTACAGAAATGGAAGCTCCGCGTGTACCCTCATAGGAGACTCCCCACCAAACCATAACAGAAGCAGGATAATGACCCCCTCATGATTCCTGGAGCTTTCGTCTGAGCTTCTCGTGAGGTTGACGCATACACCCTGTAATTTTGGTGGTTGAAAGCCTCTACAATAGTGAAACTTTTTTCATCAAAGAAAAGGATCTGTCTGTGGCGATTGTCTGCGCAACGCCGCAGCAAACGTTTCGCTTTCATCACCCTCTGCTGCGTCAGTTGTAGGGTGAGGAAGTGCCCTGTACACCGCCGGTTAACTCTTAACCTTAGGTCACTCCGCAACACGCGTGACATCGACATTCTTGAAATATTCAGCTCACGAGACATCACCGATTGTTTTCTGACAGGATTTCCTCGAATATGGGCTGCCACTGCTTTTTCGGTTGATTTTCAGCTTCCTCAGCATGTTGAAAATCTCGGAAGCTGATTTTCCAACTGTGTGATTACAGCAACACGATTCTCATAATCGCCCCACTCCATGGCAAGTACTTCACGAAACACGATATCTCCTCTGTGACTGAACGCACAATGATTCACTAACTGCTTCATGCCTCCTGGCTGGTCGGTGACGTTGCGCGCCATCTGGCAAACGATTGTAACAATATTTATGCTAAGAATGGGTAGGAATTGTTTCATTAATGAGCTAAATTCATCTGATAATCGTGTAATGTTCCACAGAAAACACTTAATAAAATCTGCTGCCAGGATAACTATCTATTTCTAACTTTTCTATATCCTTAAAGGCAAAACTACTAATGGTTAATTTTTTTGCTTATCTCCTAGCAAAATCAAGCGATACTGAATTTCTCGATATATGAAATACCATACCATGAAGGAATACACGAAATGAGACGAAATTTACCACCCATGTAGACAAGTAGGTGGAAATGAAGTGATTTACACCGATCAGCCAAAACACTAAAACCATCTACCTAATATGATATAGGTCCTCCTCTTGCCGCATAAACAGCTCTCACCCGAAGAGGCATAAATTCAACGAGATGTTAGTAGGTATCTCTTGATATTTGGTACCATGACTGAACCTTTTTCGCAGTATGGCATGGTAAATTACGTGTTTGGGGTGATTTTGCTTGTATCCGTTTCTCCAACTGAAACCAGAAGTGCTCGATAGGATTGATGTCTGGAGAATTTGGGGGCCATGGCAATAAATAGAATTCCTCTTCCTGAACGTGGAAGCATTCCTGAACCTTCTTCGCAGTATGGCATGGAGCAGTGTCTTCAGAATTCATTCTACAGGAATAATGGGTCAAAGTGTTTGCCAAAAGAATATTGCTCAGACCATCACACTCCATTCAGCCGCCTGAATCCGTCCCACAGTGCATACAGGTGAAAAAGCTTCCTTGGGTAAACGTCGTGCATGAGCTCGTCCGTCGACATACTGTAACATAAAACGGGATTTGTCTGACCATGAGACCCTCTTACAGTCTTCTACAGTCTAATGTCTATGATTACGTGTCCACTGCAAGCTTTGACGACGGTGAACTACTGTGAGCATGGGCACACGAATACATCTGCAGCTGCGGAGACCCATATCCAAGAGCGAACGATGAACTGTGTGTTCCCACACGTTAGAACCTTCATGACTGTTGAAATTATTGGTAATGTCAGGTACAGTAGCTCTCATGCTACTGCGGACAAAGCCATATAGCCTGCACTAACCTCAGTCATCAACGAGCCGTGGCCTGTCCACGCCTTGTCGACGGCTCGTAGTGCCACTTGTTTCGAAGCATTGTAATATATAAAAGGCTAAGTTGCGACGACGTGGATCACTTTTTAAGTCGTCATAGCAACAACCGAGAAACAAATGTTTGTGACGTCACGCTTAGCTTTTCGTGTTTCGTGCAGGTGACGTCATCACCTACACGAGCACGATGCCCGCGTATATCACTTTGTTTTGTTGTGATAGCAACAAAGAACATAACTGCTGGTGTGACGTCTTCTCATCCAAATCATTCTCACATGACGTCAGACATGCGTTACGTCACACGGTCAACTCTTTAGAAATAGGAAAACTTTAAGGTGGTTCTACCTAAAATCTCTGCCTTATGTTTCCAATGGTAAAACTTTTACATATTTTCTTCCCAATTAATTCTGTCCCAAGGATGCAAATTTGCACATCGATAAAACTAACTTTAAGTTATAACATAGGATACTTAATACTTGCTAAAACATACCCATAACTAAGCAATCCTACATATGTTTGTCTACTGACGTCATCAATATACAGGTCGCGCCATTTATTAACAGGTCTGCACATTATTCCAAGAAAAAGACTGATTTTTAAGATAATTATGGTTATATTTTAGCAAGTATTAAGTATCCCATGCTATAACTTAAAGTTAGTTTTATCGATGTGCAAATTTTCATCCTTGGGAATACATTAATTGCGAAGAACATATGTTAAGAAGTTTTATCATTGGAAATATAAGGCAGAGATTTTAGGTGGAACCACCTTAAGTCAGGAATTTTTATTCTACTTTACATACCCTTGATATGCTTTATTACTCTGTTTAACAGAAAAAGACGAACATATATATTCCGGTGTTCACACCGTGTTATCCGTAACCGTTCCTGTTTAATGTTTTATTTACATCTGTTTTCTTTCGTTCGAAGTTAGAATTTTTTTTTCGAGTGCGATGGAAGTATAAGCATACATTTCTAGGTTGTAAGATGTTTTACAAGATTAAAATTTGTTCATGCATTTTCCCCCGTTAGTATTTATTAAATTTATTAATTTTAATATGTACTTGCGACGACGTGGATCACTTTTATTTCAGTAAAGCAAGGACGAACGTTAATGTCATTCGCGAACTTGACTGTTGTTTTAAACCTCTCCTATGCCGCATCAAAAAAGAAATTTATATCTTTCATTAGATGAAGAGATAGAAGTTAAACGCCACAAAGTAGATTACTATCGAGTAAGGCGCGAACAACGCACTGCAGTCGAAAGGCAAGAGGTTAACCGCCCGAATGTCGAACATGCCAGAAAAAAAGAGACAAAAATGCACTGCAGTTGAAAGAAATTCTGAAATTCAACGCGTGCGTGAACTTCGTACTGACATGACGCCGGAACATATTGAAGCTGAATCTGAGCGCATGAGAAATGTTCATATTGCAGAAGCACAAAATATGACCCCCGAACAAAGGAATGTACGCTGCGCTCGAGAGGTTCGGAGAAAATTAACGAACCGACAACGACGAACAAATGCTACACGCCATGTGTCTTTAAACGTTATAGACGATGAAAAGACTATAGCGAGACACTCACGTGGCACTCTTGAGCAAATTTGTGAATTTTGTAAAGCCAAAAACTTTGCCGGAGAAATGCCTTCAGATGGTAAATTTTTTAAATGTTGCTCAAAAGGAGCAGTAAAATTAGATCCAATTCGCACTTCCCTAATAATTGAACAACTTATGAAATATCAGCATGAGCTTTCAAAAACTTTATGGTTAACATACAGTCGATTAAGCGTGCTCTTGCATTTGCATCGATGAGAGCACAAATGGCTCCTCCGCCAGGTTATGGGCCTCACTGATTTAGAAATAAATGGATAAATCTATCATCATCCAGGAGCATTGCATCCTGATAATGGTGAATAGCTGAAATACGCGCAATTGTACATATTGGATCCTGATGAGGCTGCTGCCCAAAGAGTGCAAGTGCGAGAAAATAGTGGGTGCAATAAAGATCTGTTACAAACACTGAGTACATTCATGACAGAAAATAAACCATTTGTGGAAGCATATAAAATGCTTTATGAAGTCCAGCAAGAGAGTATCCAAGATGCTTAAATGAATAATGCTGTTCCATCTAATAAATCAATGGCTATAATTCAAGATCGTAGAAATGATCAAAGGCGTTATAATGCTCCAAGATCTAATGTTGCCATTATATTTGAAAATACAGACGGTGAACCTCCACCTGAACGTGACTTATTGATTCATTGCCGTGCAAGTACAAGGACCAACAGTAGAAAAACAGAAAGAATCAGCATTCTCGATCCAAATGTAGAGCCTTTGGTTTATTCTCTTCTTTTCTCATATGGTGATCAAAGTTGGGTCATTGGCATTCCATTGCAACGTAGACCAACGTCTTTACTAAGTGTTGTTAACCAATGTATAAAGTCACTGTCAAGGGTTCCACAAATGCATTACTATCAACATCGTCTTTTTATCCTTGACAAATTCAGTCTATTATTAAGCGCAGGAAAGCTTACGCAGCAATACATTGTTGATGCGTATGTAAAAATGGAAGCTAATATACTGAATTACATACGACAAAATCAGTCTCAGTTAAGGATCGAAAAGTATAAAAGTCTGATGAAACCAAATTCAGAATGCTGGAGATGATGAGATTCTTTCTGGAAAAACCCTTATTTTGGCATCATCATTTCAAGGTAGTCCACGAAATCTGATGCAAAATTATCAGGATGCAATGGCGATAGTCAGAAATTATGGCAAGCCTGATCCTGCAACTAAAGTTGAAAGAATTAATGGAACATATAACCAAAAGGCATATTTTTGGAGTTCCAGTGGCCAAAGTTCATGTAAATGAATTTCAAAAAATAGGGCTTTCCCATGCTCATATGCTCTTGATTTTGAAAGAAGAGGACAAACCAACATTGAGAAAATTGACTATATTTTATCGGCAGAACGTCCAGATAAAGAACATTTACCAGTTTTACATTTAACTGTGGCAAAACACATGGTTTATGGCCCGTGTGGTGAAAGTAATCACAATTCACCCTGCATGGAAGATGGCAAATGTACCAAGCAATTTCCGAAGTCTTTCCAAAATGAAACAGTAGCTAACAAAGGCAGGTATCCTTTATATCGCCATAGAAAGAATGGTGCAACCACAACTGTACGTGGTAAAATTATTGATAACAGCTGGATTGTCCCTTATAATCCGTATCTTTTTTAAAGTACAGTTGCCACATTAATATCTAGGTGTGCTGTACTCTGAAAAGCGTGAAATACCTTTTCAAGTACGTATGCAAAGGCCATGACTGTGCAGATGTGCGTATAACAGAGCACAACACCAAATACGACGAAGTAAAAAGTCATGGTGATTCCCGATACTTTAGCGCACTTGAGACAATGCGGCGAATCGTTGGTTATGATATGCATCAGCAATCTGATAAAATAGTTACATTACCTGTTCAGCTTCCTGAAGAACAGAACATTACATTTAATCTGGAGCGTTTAAGCAATGATCCAAATGCAGCTGTTCATAATGCTCAAAGAGATACAATGCTGACTGCATGGTTCAAACTAAATGAGGGCAATGAAGATGTGCGATCCATTTCATATAGCGACATGCCAAGACATTTTGTGTTCAATCAGAAAGAAAGACAATGGGTCCAAAGAAAACGTGTTGGCGATAGTGTGACTGAAAGAATGTATTCAGTCAACCTTGGCTCTGATCCAGAAAGATATTGTTTGAGACTGCTGCTACTTCATGTGTCTGGAGCGAAAAGCTTTACATATCTAAGAACAGTCAATGGAATTTTATATGATACCTTCCAAGAAGCTGCATTGCAGAAAGGTTTAATTAAGAATGATGAAATATGGGAGAAAACCTTAGATGAAGTATCAGTTTGAAGCATGCCTCGACAACTACGAGATTTATTTGCATACATTCGTACCATTGTTTCACCACCTAATGCACAAGAATTGTTTGAAAAATATAAATCCCATCTTTGAGACTGAGGATTGTGAACATTGCTTGAATTTGATCCTTCAAGAGATTAACGTCACTCTTAAAGCTAACAACAGCTCATGCGCTAAATATAGTCTTGCAACTCCATCAAGAAACATTCCTCAAAATCCGGATTTATAATTTGACACTGCTGCAGAACGATAAAAAGCTACAGAAATGGCAAGTACTTTAAATGCAAAGCAAAGAGTAGCATATGACAGTATTATGTCAGCAACCACTAATGGTGATCTTCCTCATAGATGTTTTTCCTTGATGGCCCGGGGGGCGCAGGAAAAACTTATTTGTATAATACCCTCCTCAGCACTATCCGTGGAGAAGGAAACATAGCTTTGCCTGTTACATATACAGGAATCGCTGCAAACCTGTTAGAAGGTGGGAAAACATACTTCAACCAATCTAAGTTAGCGCCATCTTTAAATGAAACGTCTACGTCGAATATAAAGATTAATTCCACCGACGCCGAAATCATTCGATCTGCGAAAGCCATCATTTGAGACGAAGCTACGATGGCCACCGGTACTGCTTTACTTGCAGTTGACCGAATACGGAAAGATACTGTATTATGAGAAATCAGAAACCTTTTGGTGACAAAGCCCTTTTACTTGGAGTTGACTTTGGACAAACTCTCCCTGGTGTCAAACATGGTGACAGAACCAAAATACTCGAAGCCAGCATTAAATTCAACTAGTTATGGGAGATGATTGAGATTTTAAGACTAAAAAGTAATGTTCGATCTGTTGGTCCATCATTCAGAGAATGGCTTTTACGACTTGTTGACGGTGCCCATGAAACAGCTGATGGCCTACCAGAAGAAATGATAGAGTTACCTACACATATTTTATATGATGGTAATATAGCCAAAAATATTTGGTGAGAACTTGAAAATTTCTGATTTTAAAACATTTGCAAAGAAAGCCATTTTGCATCTCAAAAACTCTTATGTTGACAAATTAAATGAGAGTGTTCATGATCTCTTAGAGGGGACAGCAAGCACATAGCACATACTTAAGCTCTGATTCAATTGATGCCGATGGCGAAGAAAATACTAAATTATATTATCCTATAGAGTTTTTAATGAGCAAACTCCATCAGGAATGCCTCTTCACAGACTGAAGTTGAAGATTGGACCTATTATCATGCTCCTGAGAAACCTCAATACACAACGAAGTTTCTGCAATGGAACAAGACTGTTAATTAAAGAATTAAAACCCAATTTGACCATTGCAGAAGTACTCACAGGCTCAGCATGGGGTAAATTTGTTTTTATTCCGCGAATTGACCTCGCACCTACCGATATAGACCTCCCATTCCCATTACGACGACGACAATTTCCTGTAAAACTCGTCATTTCTTTGACCATTCATAAGTCTCACTGGGGAAAGTAGGTATCTACCTCCCTGTACCAGTGTTTAGCCATGGACAATTTTATGGTGCAATGTTAAGAGTTAGACGGTTTGATGATGTCACAGTTAAAGTAGCCTTGGGCCATAACAAGGACAACTACATCCAGATTTCGAAAAGATATTTGCAAAAAATATCGTGTACAAATATATTTTCCAACGTCGTTTATAAACGCTTGAATAGCAATAAGTGATTTCTAGAATCCGTTGTATTCTTATCTCAACGGGTTGATAAGTACCAACAACTGGTACTTATCAGCTAGTCCTTGATAAGAGTTCACTACTGCATAGCTTGCGCAGCCTACCAGTGTCGCTGTTTCGGAGATGTTCTTACGAAGGCGTCGTGTCATAACGATCTGGTGTTTATCGAAATGAGATAAATCCTCTGCTTTTCCCATGCTGAGATGAAACAAATTACTGACAGAGAGATCTCCAACCCAGGTATTATATATATATCATTCGCGATATTAGCACGTGCTGCTGATTGGTTACACGCGCGCTTAATTGTATAACGCAGAGGTGTTTTAATGTTTTGGCTGATCGCTATAGTTTCTGAGGGATTATTTGAAACCGATGGGCGAGGAAACAGTATAATGTGGCCTGAGTCAGTAGGCCGTATGACTGTCATACATGAATGGAAAAGGGAGTAGGGTGTATGACTGCCATACATAAATGGAAAAGTGCCAAAGTGGGTTCCTGAGATATGACTAACCTGTGTCTACAATGAATCGACATAGCGAGGGGATCGCGCAGAGGCCTTAAGTCGTCTTCCAATGACGTCTCACACGTTTTATATTCGGGAAAAGCCTGGGAATCGCCCTGGCCTAGGTGAAAACCTGTATATCTTGTAGGCAGTGTCCGCTGATATTGGCAGTGTGTGGACAGTTGTTATCTTGTTGAAACTGGACATCAGTGAGATACAGCAACAAAACGGGCTGTAGAATGTCGTCGTGCTGTCATTGTGCCTAGTATGCATACGAACTGTTTAAGGCTGTTGAAACTAATAGCGTCCCAAACCATGACACCAAACCGACGTCTCCAGTAGTTCAATTGGTGATCGCGTGTAGATCAATTGGGAACCACATCGTCTTTAGTAGCTCAATTGGTGATCGCGGGTAGCTCAATTGGTGACCACATCGTCTCCAGCAGCTGAATTGGTGATCGCGGGTAGCTCAATTGGTGACCACATCGTCTCCAGTAGCTGCATTGGTGGTCGCGGTAGCTCAATTCATGATCACATCGTCTCCAGTAGCTCAATTGGTGATCGCGAGTAGCTCAATTGGTGACCACATCGTCTCCAGTAGCTGAATTGGTAATCGCGGTAGCTTAATGCATGATCACATCGTCTCCAGTAGCTCAATTGGTGATCGCGAGTAGCTCAATTGGTGACCACATCGTCTCCAGTAGCTCAATTGATGACCACATCGTCTCCAATAGCTCAATTGGTGGTCGCGGGATTTCAGATAAAAGCGAGACTTGTCGCTGAATACGACATTGTCCCATTCGTCCCTCCACACATGTATGGTACAGCACAACTGAAACATTTTGCGACGATGTGCTCAGGTGAGTGGCAGTCGCTGCAAGAGCTAGCCAGAGCGCAACCCTACCTCAGTCAATCTGCGATTAACTGTCCTTTTCCATAAGGGGATGTCCGTACCTCTCTGTGAACCTCGTTGAAGGTCATCCGCTGTGAATCGAGGGGTTGCTACGACTTGTCGTCGAATGCGGCGATCGATGCATTTGAACGTCCACTTGTGTGCAGAAGTTCCACTACGGCGAAGCACGTTACCTTTCTCCAAAGACGGTCGTCACATGCAGCCCGCAACTGAATTGTTTCACCCCTATGACGCATTTCCGCTGCAATACGACGCAGGAACCATCCACCTGTACGTATCTCTATGATGAAATCTACAGTAAAGTTGTCCGTATGATGGAAAAAATTCCGATGACATTGTCCAAGCATTCTCTCTCTCTCTCTCTCTCTCTCTCTCTCTCTCTCTCTCTCTCTCTCTCTCTCTCCTTATACGAGCTTTATCCACCGAGATCACTCCGATACACTGGTCCACTCGCCTGGTTCAGAAAGACGTTTCTCCAGTTTTATCTCCTTCATATACAGTATCACGTGACTGGTTCGCAACTACACTTATTTACTTACATTTATGTCGGTACATACTCACCAGTTTGCATGGCTCTCTCAAAAACACTTCCTGGTGCGGCATTTTCTAGTTTGAAAAATGCAAAAAGAAGATGTTCCTAACGGTATCAGTTCTTTTCATTTTTTGGCTCGAGCGATTCATTTTTCTTCGTTTTAGTTAAATAATTCAAGATTCCGTTTCTGTGTGTAATGGGTGTCGCTATCTTAAACTTGCCGTTGGTCAAGTGATGAAAGGCGTGGGATCTCGCTAATCGTCCGCACTGTGGCCGACCTTGAATCTGAGATGGAGCATGGGTAATGTGCCTGGTGGCTGCCTCTGTCCCCTGCCTGGAACCAATAGCCTCAGATTAGGGACAGGAGACTATATTTAGCCCTAGATCCTTACGAGGGACGTTAATCCCAACCCCCAAAAATCCGGTGGGCTTTGTAACTTTCAGCTAAAAGCATCTAAATTTGGAAAATTAAAAATTTTTTTTTTGGATATGTTTTTTCTATAAAATTTCATAAATTCTCCTTTCCCAGCTCTTTTCGCGGAAAGAATTTTGTTTTAGTGTTCAACCTGAGAAAGTTGAAGTATTTTCAGAATATTCAATTTGATTCTCCCTGGCTGTTTTAAAATATTTTTTTTATCTATAGTCCATCATCTCCTTTCCAAAATATAGTCTCCAGCCCTGGTTCAAAGATTGCAAGAGATGTTCGACAATTTCTAAGCCTAGCAGTGTTGTTTGTTTTAGTGTAGCGGTATATCCCCCTTACTTTTCACCGTGGTAACTTAGCAAGTGTTTGTCTTAGTCCGTGGGAATATCAAAGTGCCGCCCCTGAGCCCACATTTGTATGGCTTTGATGGACTTGGTTCACCATCTCTGAAACGGGTTCCACAGTTTCAGAAATGATAGAAAGCTTCGGACGGATTAGAATGCCACACCATCTCCGTGGAATCTACTAATTAACAATGGAAATACTGGATGAACGTTTTTATTTCCCTTTTGTTAAAATTCAATTAATGACAAAGGGGCTTCATATTTATCGTTTCTCCCATAACTGCTGAAGACCAGATGAACTCCCTGAACACCAACAACTGATATCCAGCGCTGTGGCATCTTTTTTATTTACACTGGTAACGAAAAATGGACTACTGGGGGCTTGCTAAATAAGAATCGGGCTTAAAACTTACTGAACGCCCTCTTTTGATATGCTAAATTGTCAAATGTATTCGGACGTCTACATGTAGTTGCAATAAACGCTTTTATTTCAAAATCTTATTATCTATGACATGAAAAGACCTTTTCTGGTTTTCATGCCAGCGTGAAGCCTTCTGGATAAGACTTTCTACTAAATGAATGTGTGTGTGTGTTGTGGTACCAACAGTAATATTCCTCAATTCTTTCTGCGAAGCTACTGCCGAAGCTATTATAGAAGAAGGTAGCTGTGGTGGAGATCTGATTCAGCGTTCTAATGCGATTATGAAGAAGTAAGTTTCTCCATCATCTTTGCCCACGCCGGGCATCGAACTCCGGTTTCGTCACTCCGGAGTAAGTCGCTCTCCCAACTGAGCTACGCGTACGTATGCTCTCGCTGCTATCTTCCTTTATCTCATGTGCGTCCTGTGGTGCAGGCACGTCACATCCCCCCGGAAAGAGGGCCGGGAGCATGTCCCAAGGGTGGGTCAGACGGGATCATGTGTCGCTGTAGGCAGTCATCCCATGAAGAACGTGCATTTGAGAAATCCCAGTCAATTTTGTGTGTGGAACGTAACAATACACACATTTATTTTTCGAAGCGCTGAAGAAGGGATTCTCATTTTCCTGTCTCGCGGTGTACAAAGAACATCACGCCATTGCGAGAAATCTAACAGCCGGGTCATCCGGGAAGTTCAAACGCCAATATGACGAAGTAAATTTCTCCATCATTTTTGTCCACGCCGGGCATCGAACTCGGGTCCCGTCACTCCGGAGTAAGTGGCTCTCCCAACTGAGCTACGCGGACGTATGCTCTCGCTGCTATCTTCCTTTATCTCATATGCGTCCTGGGTGCAGGCACGTCACACACTCCAAAGGTGTTCTGATGGGCAGAGGTCCAGAGTTTGTGCGGACTTCCAGTTCTTTTTATTGCTGTGCAGCACGGTCGATCTTCCATCTTCGAATTGTATCAGTCATGGTAGATTTTGGCACATTAAGACAGTTTGCAATGGCGTATATAGAAAAGTTACAAATACATTAGGGTCCTTCAAAGGAAAGCGACAACGGTAGGATAATGAAAAAAGGCGCGTGCGCGTGCAAGGCGGAAGCCGTGGAATAATATCGTTTAATAAGTTGCTTTCGTTCTGTAGAAGTCATTCTTTTTTAATGTATCGTACTCTGCAGCACTGCTGAGAAATTCAGACTGCTATGAATAATTGGATTCGTCCAAACGTACTCAGACAGCAGTGATTCAGAGGGCACAACCCCTACGGATATTTATCGACTGATGCAAGCCGTATACGGTGAGGTATGCGTGTCAAAACGTACCGTGTTTCGATAGGCAGACATGTTTCGACAGGAACGTGTGTCGAAGGCAGATGTTCCTAGGCCGAAATGCGAACAAACATTAAGAAAAATAGGCAAATAACCGTGCGATAGCTGTGTGCTGCGTTGGAACTAAGCACAGGAACTATACACACAATAGCCCATAAACACTTAGCATACAGGAAGGTGAGAGCGGTGTGGGTTCCCAAATTGTTATCAACAGAACAGAAGGCTGAACGGATGCGCTTCTCCTTGGCGAACTTTCTGCGGTACGAGAAGGAGGGTAAAAAGTTTTTTGACAGAACTGTGACCGGCGATGAAATGTGGTGTCATCACTTTTAATCAGTCACCCGTCGCATGAGCTTGCAGTGGAAGCATCTGTCATCGCATTGTCATCGCAAATCACGCAGCATATCAGCACCGGTGAAGTCATGCTCACCTTATGTTTTGATCCCCGCGGTCGAATACTGATGGACTGACTACCACATGGTGCAACAGTGAATAAGGAACGATACTGCGCAATATTCAAAAATCCGAGGCATGCGATCAAGACAAAACAGCCTGGAAAGTTAGCCCAAGGTGTGGTTCTCTTGCATGATAATGCAACGCCGCATACCTCCAACGTTACACGCACTAAACTGCGATGAGATGTTCTGCCGCATCCGCCCTACAGTCCGGATATGTCGCCTTGCGACGACCACATTTTTTCGCCCCCTAAAAACACTTGAAAGGACGCCGCTTTACAAACAGCGGCGAGGTCAAACAGGTAGTTATGGATTTGTTCGCCCATCTCGGTCTCGCCATCCGATCACTAGTGTCAAAATGGGATGCTTGCCTAAATGCTCATGGCGATCATTTCCGGTTTTAGCTGATCCACGTAAGTTACCATATTCATTGCCACTTTCATTTGAACAAACCAAATAGCATTCAGTCACTATTCCACGTAGAAAGCAGAAGTTTTGTCGAACGTGGCATGCTGACTTTCAGTGTACTGCTACTTCGCCAGTACATCTGCGCTTTTAAAGCAGGACTCCCACAAGCACAGCGCAAATGCATGCGAATGCAAGAATCCAGAATCAGCATGATCATTCATGGGTCTAAATAATTGTGGTAATGCAGTACGTGTATATAATCATGTTTATATTGGTATTAACAGATTTGGACTACCAGCGAGTGAAAACAGAATGTCCCATTAATTTATTGCCTCAGTTGGATTGTTTCTAAATTCCTCCTAAATACCATCATAGAAGAAATATTTTATCGCAAATTTTAAAATAGAAGTGGGGACACAATTTACTGGTTTCATTCGTTTGTGCTACTACCTATAACAACTTCGAAAAGAGTTCAGCTTTTGCAATATTTTCAGCTAATTGAATCAGAACTGAACTTCCAGGCAATCCTTCTTTCACGAAGTCTTTAAGGCTTGTCATGAAATTTTCCTCATGTCCTTTGTCACTAATTTCAGCACATTTTCATTGGTGTAATTTGATTTTGAAACCACTGATTAGTGTTAAAAAAAGCGTTTTTGGCGATACTAATTTAAACACGTTTGACTTTCCCAATAAAATTTAACGGAGTAAAAGAAAAGTTTAGGAATCCCACAAAAAGCGATGTGGAGTTTTATTCCAGGATGCTTATCGATTTCATTTCATTCAGAATGTACTAGAAAAATAAATGTATCTTTGTTCATAATTCTGCTGGACTGCCGCCTAAGTTCCCTTTGCGTTGTTTTCTTTTCTTTATTTCAGGGAGTCAAATGACGAGGTAACTCTTGTCTTGGACCTTACTCCTGCATTCTACCTGATTTTCACGCAAGAGGAAGTTGTAGCTCCAAAGCATATTTGCCGCCCCGGTGGCGCAGTGGTCTAAGGCGTTGGCCTCTGATCATTCGTCCGAAGGGGTCCAGGTTCAAATCCCGGTGAGGCATGGATGTTGTGTTTGTATTACGGCACTGGCTCTCTCCCTTCCCTGGAACCAGTGACCCTAAATTAGGGACGGGCGACTGCTTATAGCCCATTGAGTTGCTCACGGTGGTCGTTAAACCTCCAATAACAAACAAACAAATCATATTCTGTATTTATTTTCTATGTTAGTTATTTTTGCATATGATCTATGCTTTCGTGTGATCTTTTTGTGAAGTCCCCGTATATTTATATTGTTGCGTATTCGAGATGAAAATTACCTAAATAATTCTTAATAATGCATTTTACTTTTGCCGAGGACCAAACGCGAGAATGACTTTGAACCACCAGATCAGATGCAGCTAAGAAGACATCAGCTCTGAAATGATAACTCGATTTTTAACATACAAATACACTATTTAATTCATCAGTGTACTTTTCTAATTCATCAGTGTACATTGTAAAACACCTTGAATAATACATGATAACTTCAAAGATACGCAGGGATGTGCGTTTTCCTTCTTATAGTTTAACATTTCAATTCACTGAGGGCAGAATGCAATGTTTATAAGAAAACTCTAGTTAGGACGCTGGACCTCCTTACGTGCTGGGTATTAATTATTGTCCAAAGCCCCAGGTTAGTCAAACACAAAAGATAAACAGCTTTACCTCTTGCTCAAACATCACCGTAGACCACATATTTTACGCTAGACATTGCGATATTGGATGAGATCACGTACGCTCATCAAAAGGAAACATTCATCTTCGGCGCGTACACAAGGACAAAAACTCCCTCTTTTTCTATCCGCTCCAAAATCCTCAGTAATGGAAATAACAAAATAAACATAATCTCTCACTCCTGCTGGTAGACACAACGCACCATTTCCAATGCTAAAAATGCGAAACTGAAAGGGTGGAGAGTACGTCACTTGCTAATTTTTCTTTTTTGTCATTTACAGCCATTCTCAAACTTGCAGGTGTGCCAAATGTAAACGTCTGGCTTAATGGATCCCATCCGTACCAAGATAAACACTTTGCTGAACAGAAACACATAAAAATTTGTTACACTGCCGTCTACTTGTCAAAGAAATCTCTTTGTCCTCAAGAAAAAAATAGCTGTAGTGGAAGATTTAAGAAGAAAAATGATCTTTCCTTTTCATTTAACGTAAGACGTTGCTCCGCTGTACAGTCTCATCTTGTCCAAATGTACTGCTTTTGGCGTCTTGTTTCCGTACTTAATTCGGTAAACCAAACCGTTGATTCGTTTCGCTATTTCGCAGAGCCCTCCACGCTCTTTGTAGCTTAGGAGATCGCCCCTTATCTTCGTTTTTGGTAGCGTAACCACACCAGAACTTTTCCTTTAGACTGCGCGTTCTACCTCGTTTCCATGCATTTTTTTAGCAAACTGACGCGCTTTCCGTAATTTTTTTGCAGCTCATGCAGGTACGTGTCTACATGGCTAACAGGGATCTCTGGCCTTGGAACTCTAGATCAAATAGGGGCCTCAGCTTTCTTCCGTATATCATCATACTAGAAGTATTCCCCGTGACCTTAAAATCTGCTGAACGGTATACGAACAAAAATCCTGGTGACAGCGTATCCCAATGTCTCTGATTCTTTGAAATGAGCATATGCAGTATAAATGCTGTGCTATTGTGAAATTTCATCGCTCTATCATACAATAGGTTTTCTGGATAATTTCACGGGTACGAGCCTCCTTTATGCTCTGCAAATCCCACACTTCTTGAAAAATGTTGGACTCAGAATTGTTACCTTGGTCCTAATGCAATCGCGTCTCTACCTAGTCGGCTTAACACGTGATCGATCAAAATTTCTACAATAATTGGAGGTTCCTGAGTTTTCATAGGAATGCTCAACTGTAGTAAGGAGATGTCGACTGCCATTTTCGGTTTTTGGGAAGGGGCCTAAAACATCAACTTCCATTCTTTCCAGCGGTGCGCCTGCATTACATCTTCACCCTACCACCATTGTGTTGTTGGACCCTTCCGCGAAGTGAACATGTACATCGGGGGCACCAGCGTTCGACTTCGGCTAGGTAGTATTGCTGTCGGGCGATACTACCTCTAGCCGAAGGCGAAAGAAAAGGGTCCAATAGTATCGCTGTCGCACTTTTCCCAATATTTTCTTTAGACCCAGTGCCCTTTATTGGGACTTTCATGGATTTGAGACAAAGATTCTTCCCTTCTCGGCTTAGACAAAATTAAGTGTAACTTCAGGCGGCCACCTTTTTTACTCTAAATTTCTCTATGAAGAACTTCGTTCAGAAAAATTAACGAATCACGTTGCGCCCCATAGTTTTTAGCAGCAGGGCTGCTTGTAAAGACAATAAACCACTTAGGGCGCCGTGGAGAATTTTCTTTCCAAATAACAATACGGCTGATGTCGGCATCCACAGTTGAGCGTGTATTTAGGTCTCCAACAATCCACGACTGTCGGCTTTGCGGTACCTTGGTGTTCATCTGCTCCAGCCAAATGACCATCACTTTTTCTCTGCACGCACACGACCTATTTTCACATCTACACGGTCTTCTGGATAACGCCAACATTTCGGTGTAATCCACCACTACGGAGCCGAATTTCCAAATTTTATTCGCTCAAGTGCTAAACCCATCATGCTGCGGAGCTTGCTGATTCTTAAATATCAGCAGCCAGGTCTCCTGACCTGAACCCTACGGAGCATTCCTGGAATGGTCTGAAACGACACGCAGCAGCTCGTGAGCCCCCTGCGAGAACCCTTCCCTAGCTACGCACCGCGCTCATCGAAGAATGGAATTCTTTGGCTCCAGCGTTCATCAACAATCTAGTGATGAGTATGCAATTTCGTTGTGATAGTTGCCTGTCCGTGCGAGGTGATTACGTTCCTTATTAAGATATTTTAGGTTACATTCTTACATCTCCCGTTGCTGAAATTTGCGGATGTGATCCTGTATACGCAAAATTTTTACATATTTGTCTGTTGCTATAAAATGTTTATTAGCCTTATTTTTTATGGGTGTTTAACGACCACCGTGAGCAGCTCAGTAGGATGAAGTAGTCGCCCTTCCCTAATTTAGGGCCACTGATGACAGGGAAGGGGAGAGCCAGTGCCGACATCCATGCCTCACACCGGGATTCGAACCCGGACCCAACTCAGAGAAATAATCAGTAGCCTGCTCAACTCGGGCGACTTTATTAGCCTTATGATTATGCCTTTTTACATGCCGAACGTCTCTACTTGCTGTTACGTGATTTACTTTTCTCCCCTGCGAATATCTTGGAATATCTTCGGGACTTTATTTTTGGACACTAGGGTACTTAATATACTTCCCTATTTAGAGTGTATTTCCCAGTATTTAGAAAGTTGAATAACTTCCACGGAATAACACAAAAGGAACTGTGTTAAACATTTTATACCTATTATTATTAATATAACATGATGAATTACGTGTTCAGACAGTGTTAGTGTCCATAGTCAGCTTTCTGTCATCACGTTCCAACACAGGAAAAAAGAACTGACTGTGGACAATTTTGAGCTATTTATTTCATTGGGATGGGAAGTTCCTCGAAGGTGACAAAGAGAGAGATTATTTATATGCAGTAAGAGAGCGGTGAAATATGCATGCAAATACACAGTCCAATCAAAATAATTATGACCACCTCTGATTTAAGAAGAAACCTTAGCCAGTAGGCAGATGGCGTACATATGCAAATCATCATAAGGCATTTAAAAGGATACGAACTCGGGTGTGGTATGGAGTTTCGCATGAAAATGGGAAAAGGACGTGACCTGACAGATTGAAAAAGGAATAATTTTGGCTACTGATTGAACGGTGATAGCATTAAAGAAACGGCCGATATCACGAGCTGTTCACGTGATGCAGTTGTTAAAGTGTTTCAGGAATGGAAGAAACAGGTAAGACCTCAGTAATCGGGGTAGTAGTGGAAGCCCAAGGAACATTGATGCCCGTGGGTAGCAATGGCTATCCCGACTAGTATGGCTCAGAGTGGAACAACTGGCCAGAGTTTTTAACGCAGCCACATCGCCGAGCGTATCGTGGATCGCAGTTCAACGAACTATGCTCTCTATGTGTCACTCGACCCGCCGTCCACTCAAGGTATCCATGCTGGCGGCCAGACATCGACGATTATGACGTCAATTGGCATCTGAGAGAAGGCACTGGACCACCGAACAATGGAAGAAAGTCGCCTATTCAGACGAATCAGGTTTTCTAGTTTATCATATATGGATAGTCGACGGAGATTACGGCAAAGCACTGCTGAGAGAAATCATCCCGACACGTTACTCGAGAAGTAACAAACAGGAGGTGGCAGTGTGAGGCATGTTTTCCTGGGTATTACTGGGAACAATCATCCCCCCCAATCGCACGATTAACGCTTCAGGCATCCACTGTGAAGGATCAGGTGCTCCCATTCATCATAACTGTCTGCCCGATGGCATGGATTGCTTCCAGCAAGATAATGCCCCTTGCCATGTTGCAATGCGTGTGCGAGAATGGTTTGAGGAGCATTTCAGTGACCTTAGCTTATTATCCTGGTCACCGTGCATCTCTAGGACTATTTTCACCAACAGGTTCGACGTATGGATCCACCACCGATCGCTCTTCATGATCTGCGAGAAGGTCTTGTGTCTGCATGGTACAGTATCCCTGGAGAAACGTTTAGATGTCTAATTGAATCAATTCCTCGCCGTACATCTGCTGTATTGACGGCACGAGGATGTCATACATCATACTAACAGGTGGTCATACACTGAAGAGCAATTTAATTAGAGACAGCTGGCGTTATGCAAATGTGGCGCTGTGGGCGGCCCTGTAATCGGAAACGGCTTGACGTATGCAGGGATCCAACAATATAAGGAGAGATGCGACGGGAATCAGTAAGAGTCGGACGCAGTATGGGTAAGACAAAGGATCTAAGCTCATTTGATCGTGGGCAAATTGTCGGGGCCCGACGAATGGGTCACTTCATTTCGGAAGTCGTGCAGGCACTGGGATTTTCACGAGCCACTGTGTCACGGGTGCACCGTGACTACATCGAATCCGGTAAAACCATCACTGCAAGGGCCAACTGCCGTGGGCATCAGCATGTGGATGAGCTGGGTCATCGTCGGCTAGCTCGCATTATAACAGCGGATAGACGGGCCACAGTAAAAGATATCACTCGGCAATTTAACGCTGGTGCACAAAAACGTGTAAGCAGCCACGCCATCCAGAACCATCTCCTTGCTATGAAGTACAGAAGCCATCGTCCAACGAGAGTACCGCTGCTGACCGCACATCACGGGGTGCAAAGATTTGCATGGGCGCGGGAACATCGCCACTGGACCTTAGACATGTGGAAAAATGTTGCCTGGACTGATGAGTCGAGATTCACGTTGGTACATGCAGATGGCAGGATACGAGTACGGCGCAAACCACATGAGGCGATGGATCCTTCTTGCCAGCAGGGTACTCTTCAAGCTGGTGGGGTGGCACTCTCGTCTGGGGACCGTTTACGTGGACTGAAATGGGACCCCTGGTGCGTGTGACATCGTCCGTCATAGGTCAACGTTACCGGGATATCCTAGACAACCGTTTGTGCGTCTTCAACATCCCACTGGGGACCTCATTCTGCTGATATCCTGGGCTCCCGTTTGTGCGTCTTCAACATCACACTGGGGACCTCATTCTGCAACAAGACAATGCAGCTCCCGAATTGTATCCGAATGGTTGGATGAACAATCCACCGACGTGACCTCACTTCCTTGGCCAGCTAGGTCACCTGATCTCGATCCCATCGAGCACATCTGTGATGCCAGCGAGAGAGATGTTCGAACTTCCATCAAATCTTCGTGAACTGTGGGAGGTTGTTCAGGGGTCGTGGATCCGTATGGCTTCCCAACGCTTCCGGTGTCTTATCGAGTCCATGCCGAGACGAATCGCCGCCGTCATCAGGAGAAAGGTGGTGCTACACGTTACTAGACAAGTATCTCTAATTCAATTGCTCTTCAGTGCAGTTTTTGACTGGACTACGTACGACGTGTATGCTCTTAAACGCGAAATAGTCACTTAAAATGCGAAATATGCATTCAGAATTTTTTATATTACGCCTTTAGTGGTGTATGGTCCTCAAATTTCTTAATTTTTCTTCGCACTATGAAGAGCCGTTTTCGCATGCTGATAGATTTAATACTTTTTCTCGCAAGCGTTTTGCTTTTCACAAAACGCACATCATGCAATTTTTCCATTTGTTCAATTCTTACGGTAGTCAGAAATCCATGCTTCTATTAGAAATGTTTTTACTTGATTTAATTTTTGTCATTTTGGCAGCTAATTCGTACCATCAAAACTGTGATTTCCAAAACACTCAGTTATTCACAGATTAAACGTTACGCACGCACCCAGAAATCTGCTATATTGATTTGACATAGCTAACATTTGGTATGACGAGATCATTAGGTTTGAAAATTAATTCACAAAACTATATGTCGCGTGATCTGGTTGCGCGTAGCATCGTATGAATTTCGCTTTAGCTTTTGTGAGAATTGGAAGGGAATTCCAGTCACGGTTGTTAAACGTCATAGTAAGCCTACCGGCAGAGATCATTTCTGATCCCTCTTTTCTTTGCTTCCACGTGTGGATAAAAGGAAGTTTAGTTTTTCATTCGCTTGGTTTCAGTGTATTGGCGATCCTTTGATCTATCATCCAGCTCAGAAGTTCGTTGAGTTTGGACTATTCCTTGCTTTTACAGGCCTCAGGAGATTAAAGTAAACTTGTTGACTTCTTTTTAAGTAAACAAGCGTAGCCTACAAGCTTTTTGAGTAACAAGCTATTTTTTTAAAGTAAACTTGTTAAGTAAACGTAAGTTAAAATAATAAATGAACTGTAAAATTGTTTTGCCTGAAATTGCATTTTTACAGGTAACTTGCGCGTTTTATGCATTTATAAGCACTAACGTTATTAATGGCTAAATATACAGCTGCACACGCAAATATACACTGGCGTGCAAAAATTAAGGACGAGACGGTTTTTCGAATGTAACGTCGTGCAGAAGTGCTCCACATCGACTCAAATCATACCATAAGATCTCCAAGATGTAAGAATATGAGACAAGTGAGCAAAATCGTCCAAACGAGGAATCCAAAAAATACAAAGGCACTTTATTGAAAAGGTAGCTTCGAGCACAACTGGACAGAAGACAGAAACGCCCATGTGACAGGCGGCTGCCAAGAAAAATCCAATCTTTAGTAGGGGATATGATCACCCCTGACTGCGTTGAAGGATTTACAGCGTCTGTCCATGCTGGGGACAAGGTTGTCAAAGAGCTGTTGAGGCATCGCGGCCCAATCCTCTTGTAGCGCCAATCGCAGCTGCGGAATCGTTGCTGGCGGTTGGTGACGTGCTGCCAAGCGTCTCCCGAGAAGGTCTCACACGTGTTCGATTGGATTTAAGTCCGGGGACCTTGCGAGCCAATCCATGAGTTGAATATCTTCACTCTGCAACAGCTCTGCGACAGTCACTGTACGATGAGGTGTAGCGTTTTCGTCCATGAAGAGGAACTCAGGACCCACAACACCTCTAAACAGACGCACGTGAGGCAGGAGAACCTCGGTACAGTAGCGGACACCAGTGACTGAACTTCCTTGGAAGATGTGGAGGTCAGTACGGTTGCCAAGCATGAAACCGCCCCAAACGAGAACTCCGCCACCTCCAAACCGTTCCCTTTTTATGATGTTGGAGGTGTGATTGCGTGTTCCCTGCTCTCTCCAGATGTGTATAAGTCCAGAATCGCTCGTCAGACTTAATCGGCTCTCATCCGTAAAGAGAACTCGACTCCATTGCTGATAGGTCCAGTTCTTGTGTTCCTGGCACCACAGAAACCGCCGTTTCCGATGAGCAGGCGTTAATGGCATACACCGTGCTGGTCGTCGTGCAAATAGACCACCTTTGTTCAGCCTCCTGGCCACTGTAAAACGCGATAACGGACGTCCAGTTGTCTGTTGCATGTGCCTTGCGATTTCTTCCGCTGTCTGCCGTCTGTCTCTTCTCGCCTATAGGACAATATACCGGTCGTCCGCCGCCGTGGTTGCTCGTGGACGGCCACTGCTAAACTCTCGGACAGCTGTTCCTGTCGTTTAAAATGCTCTCCAAGCTCGTGAAACAATGCTGTGAGCGATCCCAAACTCCTCGGCCACACTAGTCACACTTCGACCTTCTTCCAACTTCCAATGACGCGACTTCGGGTAAAGTCATCCAGATGTCGTCTACGTGATTGCCTTTTGGCCATATAACACGGTGGCAGCACCTCGACGTCGTTCAAACCGATGTACACCGTGCAGTAGCTTTCACCGAATTGTTGAGCGTACATCGCCCGTGTGCTTTATACCCTTCCGACACTCCCCCCACTAGGTCATGCTGCATATGTGCGCATGCCCTACCGTACCGGACCCTAGTCTATCTCCTGTGGTCTTTCGGTTCGTTCTGCCTGCTTGTTCCGCTGTTATGCTAATTTCTCCTCTTCGTCTTTAATTTTTGCACACCAGTGTACAATTGCATTCAATACGGACTCAAGTGATAAACTAAAACAAGCGGTATTGCAGAGAGGATCAGTCTGAAGAACAAGAATAGAATCAGTTTATTATTACTGACGAATTTCAAAAATTTAGTCTGTTAATTGTTAATTAAATAACTGCATAATGTAAGCACAAATCATTCAACGTTATACAATGATTTATACAATAGTTTAGTTTCCCAAGATACTGACAAGAGTTATTCTTTCCTTATGTTTGGAAAAAGACAGATACTTCATCGGTACTGCTTTCTATGATTGCAGTTTGCGGTTAGAAATAGGACATTTGCTGCTTTCAAGTAATGTGCATAGAATGAAGCAGTTTTCTGAGCAATCCAGCCGTAACACTCCCTCGCTTTCAAGAAACTTAAGTTTTAATACATCTGTGTGAGCAACATCGCTTCATGCTTATTGATCGGAGAATCCTCTTCCTGAAGGACGTGCGTCATTGCTTCCTGCAACAGGAAAGACAACAAAAATGACGTTGCGGGCACTGCATGATCACAGCAAAGTTTATTTCCGTTGCGCACAAAAGTGTCCATTAACCAGCTTTGTTTCGATAGTGGGCTCTCTCTGCTTGCCCAGTGAAACACACAAATCCAATACTGCCATCTCAATCGATCTAGTTCAGCGACGATCAGCTCTCTAACTCCTGGCGTTGACACGAAAAGCCACAAATTAATGCACCCTTTTAGCAACGTTTAAGAATAGACCAACACGATAGAGATCGGAAACATTAAACGAATATGCGATGGTTTTTGTATCGTTTCGAAGAACTTTCAATCTAAAGAAATCCATGAAAGAACTCTCTGTCGGGTCACACATTTTCCTTATGCATGAAATGATAATCAAAAGTCCATTCATTTTTGGCATGTGAAAAGTTATTCTGATGCATGCTTCAATACTTTGGTAACTTCAAAATATTTCAGAAATACTGAGCATTAGTAGCATCTTGTAATCTGCAGTTTTCACTAGTTTAGAAAATGGTTATTTATACAATAAAACTTCTCATTTAGGGACATTCTCGAGACATTTACTTTTTTCCGTAGGAAAAGAGGTATCCTTAAAAGATGGTTTTTCGTTATTTCTAGGTTGCAGTGCGCACACACAAATAATGCAAAACTAGCTTTTACATTTATGTTTATTGGCCATAAGTAAAAATAATAACATACACAACTGCAAACTGACAGAAAAGAAATCGGAGGCAAATGGGAAACACTGGATGTTGTCCCGTTGTCTGTGTGGTCAGAGGCCCTGGTTTCCGCCTAATCATTTGAGCTGATTTCTGTTTGAGTTTCGGATGTGTATTATATAGAGTGTTTGTCTTACGGCACTGGCTCTATCCCTTTTATAGGACCACTGGTATTAAATTAGGGATGGGCGACTTCTTGCAGCCCTCAAAGTTGATAGCGGTGGTCGTTACTCGTCTCTTTCTCTGAACAAATAAACTATATATATATATATATATATATATATATATATATATATTATACAGGGTGTTCGTAAACTGTTTTGACAAAAGAAGAGGGGTGATAGTACCCATCAAAACGAACAATATTTACAATGGAACCTAGGGTCGCATTCCATTCTGAGTGCCAGAAAAGAGTAACTTCGAAATACGTCCAACAAGCACAAGTCGTCACCTCAGACGTCATTTCTTTCGTGCCGGAGAAGTAGCACATCGCCAGAACATCACCGTCAAGAATTTACCGTATGCAAATTGCCAGAGAAAAGACGCAGCATCGACAGTTGCAGCTGATCGGTACTCTTTTCTGACATTCAGAGTGGAATGCGACCCTAGGTTCCATTGCAAATATTGTTCGTCTTGATGGGTACTATCACCCCTCTTCTTTTGTCAAAACAGTTTACGAACACCCTGTATAATGGTGACATATAAAAAGTATCGCGTCCAAATGTTTGGGACACATCTTCTCACAGGGGAGGAGATGGCTTTTCATTTTGGCGGGGACACAGCAGCCGCCGGCGCTAGGTCTTACAAAATACTGCTGCTACATGCAGATGAAATCATACTTACTATACAATTACCTGACAGTAACTGGGAGGTTTTATAGATGAATATGGATTGTTCTCATTGATGTCTGTGTCCGTATCTCAGACAGCCTGCAACAGACAGGCGAAATGCTCATAATAACGCACGCTATTCTGCAGACTGTAGACAATGGCCGTAATTGGAGGGGTCTGTATTTGAAAGGTGTCCGTTATGGAGAGGTTTACCGTACTGGGTTTTGTAAGGAGAGTTTTTCTGTATTCTACTATGTTCATAACTCACGTAAAAATTTAAATACTGAAAATAGTTATTTCTCCAAAAATGTATTTTCCTGTATCGGTGAGTATGTTGTAGATGTGGATTTAATTTTTCCCATCTGTATATAGCGCGGTATTCGTCAAGTTGCTAGTTAATTTTGATGCTGAATGTTTGTATTAAACAAAAGGTATTACTGTAAGCTATAGTGTTTTAAGGGGGTTCTACTAAAGTAAATGAATGTGGCAAAGTCACTTACAATTAATCCTGACCAATTGCTTTATTTGCCTGCTTGATGGCTTGTACAGCCATCAAGTAGGCAAATTCAGCAATACGTAGTAACACTGAACTTTCCACAGCGATGTTTGGAGACACACACATAGCAGATTAGTTGAACCAGAGAACTCAAACTACTGTACAGTATGTAACAGTGGTGATTGACCAAACATAATGAACGTGAGGCGAACAAGTACATCGGTTGACAAAGATCTCGTTCATGTAGCAAAATCTCTAAACGCCACGATGGCGCAGTGATCTAAGCGCTAGCTTCTGACCCTTCGTCCGAGATGGATCAAGGTTCACGAATCATGGTAAGGCATGGATGTTATATTTGTCTTAGGAGCTGGCTCTCTCCCTTCCCTGGAACATGCGGCCCTAAATTAGGGACGGGAGACTTCTTATAGCCCATCGAGTTGCTAATCGTGGTTGTTAAACTCCCAGACAGAAAGAACAAAAAATCTCTGGATAACCTAAGAGAGGAAGCCACCTAACACTACTAGCGCATCTCGCAGCGCCGCCCGGTGGCGTAGTGATTTAAGCGCTGGCTTCTTAACCATTCGTCCGAGATGGATCCAGGTTCGCAAACCATGGTGGTGCAGTGGTCTAAGCGCTGGCCTCTGATCATTCTTCCGAAAGGGGTCCGGGTTCGAATCACGGTGAGGCATGGATGTCGTGTTTGTTTTACGGCACTGGCGCTTTCCTTTCCCTGGAACCAGTGACCCTAAATTAGGGACGGGCGACTGCTTATAGCCCATTGAGTTGCTCACGGTAATCGTTAAACCTCCAATCAAAAAAAAATCATGGTAAGGCATGTATAACGAAGTAAATTTCTCCGTCATTTCTATCCGCGCCAGGATTCGAACCCTGGTCCCCTCATTCCGGAATACGTTGCTCTACCAATTGAGCTACGCGGACGTTTTATTCTGATTCCTATCTGCCTTTATGTCGTGTGCGTCCTTCTGGCAGGTACGTCACATCTCCTGGTACGTTACATCATCTACCCCCCTTTTTTTTTTTTTTTTTTTTTTTTTTTGAAGTGCTGGAGAAGGGATTCTCTTATTTTTCCTATCTCGCGGTGTGGAAATAACATCACACCAATGCAAGATTTTGAACGGTCGGGTCATCTGGATAGTTCGGGCGCCATTATAACGAAGTAAATTTCTCCGTCATTTCTATCCGCGCCAGGATTCGAACCCAGGTCCCCTCATTCCGGAATAAGTTGCTCTGTCAATTGAGCTACGCGGACGTTTTATTCTGATTCCTATCTGCCTTTATGTCGTGTGCGTCCTTCTGGCAGGTACGTCACATCTCCTGGTACGTTACACATGGATGTTTGTCTTACGGCACTGGTTCTCCCCCTTCCCTGAAACCAGAGGACCTAAATTAAGGATAGGCCACTGCATGTAGTTCTTTGAGTTATGCACTAGTCGTAAAAAAATCCCATCTCGTAGCTCGTTTGTATTTCGATCAGCTGGACCTGCGTGACTGTCCGTGATACCACATGTAGAAGAAACTTTTGTGAGTTCAGACATGACGTTAAGTTTGAAAAATATAACGAGAGATAACAAAAATTTATATAAGAGGCAGTACACAAAAGTGGAAAGTGAAATAGGAAATGAACTATAAATACACAGTCGACGCGGACCAGGAACATGAAATAGAAGTCATCGCTCTTTCCACGTTTATAAGTGAGTCACGGAAAAATGTCCCTATATATATATAAGTGAGTCACGGAAAAATTTCCGTTATTTCCGTGATTCACTTATAAACGTGGAAAGAGCGATGACTTCTATTTGATGTTCCTGGTCCGCGTCGACTGTGTATTTATCGTTCATTCGCCTTCTGGTTATTTGTTCAGTTGCTGCTGTTCATTTTTGGTGAATCCCCAGCATTGTGCGGGGCTCCAGTGAAGCAACCCTGCCATGTGGTTTGGTAGTTTGTGTTTGTAAGTCTGGAGAATTTTGGGGCCACTGTGGTGCAGTGGAAGCATATCCGGCGCGTAACTGGAAGACCCTGGGTTCGATTTCTGGTGGCGGCCGATGATAAGTTTTCCGTGACTCACTTATAAACGTGGAAAGAGCGATGACTTCTATTTGAAATAGGAAATATATGTCATAGAGCCGTCGATTGTTTCTTTTTCGTTTTTCCTCCAAACTTGTGGGAAAAATTCGAAAAACAGTGCAAACTCTTGATGTCACTTTCAACTAAATGGTAAAAATACTAATTAACGCTATTTGTTTAACAGTTACTGACTTTCGGGAATGTGATCTTCCAACCTAGATTCCCGTAAAGACTATATAGTGTCCTATCAGAGAAATATTAAAAAGAGAAATTTCAGAGACATATTACGTCAAATCTCACGGGCATTGCCTTTACGAAGAGTCGTCTCCCATTGGCCAGTGAACTCCATCTGGGATTGCAGGCCAAGGAGTGCCCTTGTTAAAAGAAGCAAAAACCGTCAAGGTGAAACATGAACACGAAAACATTTCTTTGGGAAGACGACCGTGCGCATTCCTCTTTCCCGATTGCTGAGTACCTGAAGCTCAGAATTGTACCACTTCTCGGGGCAAAATAATGAATGATTAAAAACAAAACAGCACTTTACAATTCAGTACAGTGTTTTATACATCACTTTCGAAGTTAAGTTTCAAATGTCGGTTCAGCGAATAATTGAGATACCTCATTTAGGGACAAAATTTCATATCACATATGAATGACTAGGTTTTAGTTTTCAGTACTGCGGCAAGATGTCATGCTTTAGTTTTATATCTCACTTCTTCAAATTCATACTTCACTGCAGCCTAAATTCCGGCAGATTTATAATACATTGTGCCTACTAAATTTCATAGTTCTCTTTAGCATTCGTATCAGCAAAAGTTTCATAATAGTATTTATTGCTACTCAGTGTGCCATGGACAAAACGGAATAAACAGGTGTGATGTGCCAAATTGATAACAACCAGTTCGCATGAGCAACAACATGAATGATGGTGGTGCATTATAACTCTGACAAAACAGGCTACATTACCAACAGAAATTAATTGCTATTCCTAACGAGTTAAACGTTTTGTCGTCATGAACTTAATGTTTTTTTCAAGTTTAATTTCATCTGTAGACGCAGCTAAATCCTTGAGGCCCTATTTTTAGGGAGCCTCAATTTCCCCAGAGTCCAGAGTGCATTGTGTCGAATAATAAAATAAACTCTATGTAGCTTCATAAATTGTAAGTAATAAATTGACAAATATTTGCCTTCGTAGTTCTCATCGAAATGTGTAATTTAACAAAGGGCTCTGGCGAACTGTCCGGATTTTAACAAATTCCTCGCGTGAACGGGAGACGTATCACCCCTGGGAATAATCATTATGAAAATCCCAGTCGTAATTATTTCGCTTTCACCGTTTCACGAAACGAAAATTTTAAAACGTTACACTTTCATCACAATGTCTTTCACAATCAGTTTTGTTTTTCATGATGAGTTTTCCATTGAAAAAGTACCAGGGATACATTTCTGAACAATAATTTCCTATCTCGATGCTCAAACCGAAAAATTCACTTTTAGGCTGAACAAGAGAAAACAGAATGTTTCTGACATTTCCATCTTCCTTTTTTACGCTTTCCAACCGTAGGTTGAAGAAGCGTATATTCTCCAGTTTTGTCCGTCCGCACGATATCTCACGTGAAAATGGTTCGATTTCGGCAAAATTTTAGTGTGTGGTAGGGGACCACCTGGGGACGAACCCTATTGAAAATGGGTGAAATTGGGTCAAAGGTCAGGACATAGGAGCTGGATCCATTCCATTGCCTTTATGCGTCATAACTTGCGTAAAAATGGTTCGATTTCGTTGAAATTCTAGTATGTGATAAGGAACCACCTGGGAACAAACCATTTTGAAAATGGGTGAAATAGGGTCAAAGGTCAGAACATAGGAGCTGGATCCATTGCCATTGCCTTTATGCGTCATAACGTTGTGTAAAAATGATTCGATTTCGATGAAATTTTAGTATGTGGTAGGCAACCACCTGGGCACGAACCCTATTGAAAATAGGCGAAATGGGGTCAAAGGTCACGCAGGGCATAAGAGCGGGATATATTCCATTGCCCTTATGCGTCATAACTTGCGTAAAAATGGTTCGATTTGGATGAAATTTTAGTATGTGGTAGGGAGCCACTGGGGACGAACCCTATTGAAAATGGGCGAAATGGGCTCAAAGGTCAGGCAGGGCATAAGAGCGGGATATATTCCATTGCCCTTATGCGTCATAACATGCGTAAATATAATTCGATTTCGATGAAATTTTAGTATAGGGTAGGGAACCACCTGGGCACGAACCCTATTGAAAATAGGCGAAATGGGGTCAAAGGTCAGGCAGGGCATAAGAGCGGGATATATTCCATTGCCCTTATGCGTCATAACTTGCGTAAAAATGGTTCGATTTGGATGAAATTTTAGTATGTGGTAGGGAGCCACTGGGGACGAACCCTATTGAAAATGGGCGAAATGGGGTCAAAGGTCAGGGCACTGGAGTGGGATCCAATCCATTGCCCTTGTGCATCATAACTTACCTAAAATGCTTGGATTGCGACAAAACTTTATCATGTTGTTCCGGAGGTGTAGTGAACCGGTTCTGTTGATATCAAGGAAATGGGGTCAAAGGTCATTGTACAAAAGCCAGATTTATTCCACAGCCGTTATTTTTATAACTTGCGCAAAACTGCTTCTATTGCAACAAAACTTTATCATGTTGTTCCGGAGGTATAGTGAACCGGTTTTGTTGAATATCATGGAAATGGGGTCAATGGTCAGGACACAGGAGCGAGATTTGTTCCACAGCCATTATCCACATAACTTGAGTAATAAATTCTGGTATGTTGGAAAGCGTATCATAATCAATGCATTGCATGATTTTACTACCTTGTTGTAATATATTTATTCCATAAATTCTTATTCATTTGCAGTTGTGGAATACTACAATGGTGTCGAAAAGTTAAGTATATTTTAAAAAGATAGTTTAGAACAAACTAAAGGGAGAAGAAGGGTAAATAAGTAAAAAGTACAGAGGACTTGAGAATATGCAAATCCGGAAATCATGACGCAATACCACTTGGAATGCGAAAAATGGCATAAAATGCCAAGCAGCACATTTGTGGAACTGAGAAAGAGCTGTAAAATGCGAAAAGTGAATTTTCTTGTCGTCATAGAGACTTGTTAGTAGTATAATGTATTTTATTTTATTGTAAAAACTGTACGTCAGAAAGACTGCAAGTGGATATGTTTACACTTGGTTGGATTATCGGAATGTTAGAGTGTGGACAGACTCAGAGTAATGTTGCCAGAGCCACTGGCGTGAACAATCTGAACAATCCATTGTTTCCAGACGTTGGAGTAGGTCCCCGGACACTGGAGATCTTAATCGTCAACCTGTGACAGGTCGTCCACGGATTACAGTAGCTCTAGATGATAAGTATGTGGGGCTAACAGCGAGACGTAACACGTAGCGAGAGAGCTTGCTTTAGATCTCTCCGCGGCTGGTGGACCCGCTGTTTCAAGGCACACATTACACAAACGGTTCAAGAAGCAAAAAATATACGCGAGAAGCCCTGCAGTTTGTATCCCATTCACTCTGTCAGCAAGAAACGCCAGGCACTGTGGTACAGACAACATCGAGACGGGAACGAAAATCAATGGGCCAATGTCCACCTCTCCGTTGAATCCAGGTTCAGTCTCGAAAGTGACAGCCATCGTTTTTTCATCTTTAGAGAACCTGGAACCTGTTATTCCTACACAAACATCAGAGAAATGTACAATTACTGGGGTGATGGCGTACTTGCCTGGGGTGCCATTATGTCCAACAAGCGCGCACATCTCCATATCTATTCTTGTGAAATTTTAACAGGTTGGAGATACAGAGACGAAATCATTTGTACCAAGGTCGAAGGTACAGAGACGTGAGGCTTTCTCGATTTGCTGTTGACCCAGATTTCCTCTTCATGGACGATAATGTGAGACTTCATAGAGCTGCTATTGTCGATGATTATCAGCAAAGTGAAGATATCCACCGTATGCAGCGGACAGCTTATTTTCCCCAGACCTCACCCACTATAGCATGTGTGGGATGCATTGGGGACACGCATTGTAGCTCGTCAAAATGCTGAAAGTATGGAGTGTCAAGTAGAGAGGAATGAACATTTCCGACATCTGCTGCTATACGAGTTTAACAAGAGACCCACATCTGCTGAGGCTACTCGAAAATTTGTGCTGTGTATGGGGAGTATGCTATTGCTCCGAGAACAGCTCGCAAATCGTTTGAGCGTTTCCGAGGTGGCAATTTTGACCTCAACGACTCTGTACGCTCATGTCGTCCATCTGACTTTGATGAGGATCATTTGTACTATCTCATCCATTTGGATCCGCGTCAAATCACACGCGAATTGGCCACTGAGAGAAACTGTGATCAGGCCATAATGGTGCGACACCTGGAACGTATGGGAAAGGTCCAGAAATTGAGATTTTGGGTGCCTCACACTCTTATCGAGGACAACAAGAATCAGCGAGTTGCCATATGTGGTTCCTTGCTCACCCGGTATCGCGAATGTTCTCAGCAACACGAACCCTTTCTGTCACGTATTTTTACTAGGGATGAAAAGTGGTTCCTGTACGTGAATTTCAGGCATCGGAGGGAATTGTTAAGACCAGGCAAGACGCCCAACACCACGTCCAAAACATGATCTTGACCTTCATCCTGCGAAGATCATGTTGTGTGTGTGGTGGGACATGGAAGGCATTATTCACTAGGAAATGCTGCCGAGGAATCGGACCGTCAACGCTGCACTCTATTGTGAGCAACTCTGCCGTGTGGAGGGAGCAATTCAGCAGAAACGGCCACATCGGCGCCATGGTGTCTTTCTCTAACGTAATAACGCACGCCCTCACAGTGCGAACATGACCAAAATGGCTATTCAGGACATCCGGCCTATTCCCCACATGTCGCTTTCTTCAGAAAATCACCTGTTCCGATCTCTGTCGAATGCACTCCGTGGCAGAACGTTCAACAATGGTGCTGATCTCCAAAATTTCCTTGATGAATTCTACGCAGTAAAATTTGCTCGGTTTTTCAAGAACGGCATTGAAGACCTATCCGGACGTTGGAACACCATCCTAAATGATGGAGGAAGGGGGAGGAATACATAGTTTATTGATTCCGTTTTCCCTTCTGATGTAATACATTCCTGTAGTGGGGTGAAAAAAACGGCATGAGCTTATGCATCAACCCAATACAAATCGCATGCAGGAAAACGTACGATTTCGGTTGTCTCTCCTTTCGGTCTCTCTCAATTGCAAGAACGGTACTTAAGCTTCGAAATGTTGATCTGTTTATTTTCCTTTCTCTAGCATGGAAAGAACTGTATAAAATTCCAGGCATCACTCCTTCCGTCGTCTTTTTCCCAGTCACTATCTCTGTGTGCCTGACCAGAGAAAATATATATCTGTTTCTGAATGCTAGAGAAAAAATTCTGTCTGTGACTGATAGATACAGGCATGAGTACAAGTATATCGCTGTCTATTCACATATCCATCTATCAGTCCATCCGTCCGCGAAACAAAATCTCTCATTCTTACTATCAGGTTGAAGTAATGCTTTCCGTGATTTACTGAGAGAGATAGGCAAGATTTTGATGCCTGTTTTTTCGCTTCCGCCTGCCCATCGGTCTGCAGAAATGATACTTCCGCTTAGAAATGTTGTTCAGAAAAATTCTATCTCGTGTCCAAAGGAGAAAAGATTAGCGGAAAATTTCACAAAGCTCTCATTCCATCTATCCAAACATCCATTTCTCAGTTTGTTTGCCTGTCGGTCGGCCCGTCCGCAGAGATTCAATCTGTGTTTCTAAGGGCCAGATCAACGTTTTGTGCGTGACTGTGAAAGGCATGAACATGATATTACCAATTTCTGTTCATCCGTTGCTTGATGTGTCCATCCGTCACTAGAGACGATATCTCCGCTTCTAATTATGGATTGAAGAAATTCTTTCCTTGCGCTTTCGGTGAAATAAGATCTCATAAATCTCTCGTTCAATCCATCCATTCCTCAGTCTGCCTATCTATCGGTCCGTCCATCTACAGAAATTCAGTCTCTGTTTATTACTGCCAAAGCAGAAAAATTCGTTCTGTGATTTATGCGGAAGCATATGGTATTACCAATTGATCCCAGACCCTCCTTTTCTTGGTTTGTTAGTCCGTCAATAGGAACGATATTTCATCTTCCAATCATCGAAATGAAGAAATTCTCTGCGCTGTAGGGGAAAACCTGAGCGTAAGATATCACAAATATCTGATTCCATCCACTGATTCCTCACTTTGTCTGAATCAGAGTCTGGATTTCTGCGTCCGTTCGCCTGCAGAAATTCAGACTATTTTTCTGACGGCTGGATCGAAGAAATTCGTTTTGTGATTTATAAAGAAAGGCATAGCATGATATCGCCCACGTCTGTTTCCCTAGTCTCTCTCTAAGCTTCTCGTCGAGCCATTATTCTATTCCTCCATTCTTCACCCACCTCACGGTCTCTACTTCTACTATCCTGCCTGGATTCGGGCAGAAATTGTTTCCGTCTCGCAACTTGTTTTTCCGAACCTTACCTGGAGATCCCTTTCCCAAGTTACACATCTTCGTCCTCTTACTCTTTCCAATCTGGCCATCCACTCTCTCCTCCGTTCTGTGATCTGCCAGATTTTGCCCTCCTTGGCGGATGCTACTGGTCTCCATGCTCAATCTTCTGTTTCTTTTATTATTCCCTTCTCTTTTATACTTTCGAATACTTCTTACCTAGCCCACTCTATTACCTTCCGTATTCTACATCATCTTCTCCTGCTTGATGCCTCTCCCAGGCCTAATTCTTCACTCCTTACCTCTGATCTTTGTTCCATCCGGATATCTAGTCGTTCCTCTCTCTCTCCCTTCCAGTTGAACGCGATATTCACTGGAGGTTTTTCCACGATCGCCTACCTACTCCCTTTACTCTCCATCGCATCGGACTACTCTCCTCTGACCACAGCCACTTCTGTCCGTCTACCGGTGATCTCTTCCACACCTACAACCTCTGTTCTCTCCTTTCTCCCTCCTTCGTCTCCTCCACAGATTAATTGCTCTTTCTTGTCCTACCTACCATTCACTCTCTATCGGACTTCAACTTTCTCCTTCCAGCTCAATCCCGTTCTACCTCTTGCTCCCCGCTTTGTCTCTACTTCTACATTTTAGCTAAATATTATATTTATCTACTACATCTTTTACTCAGAGATATCTCTCCTTTTCCCACTCTTTCTTCCGCTCAAGTTTCTCTGGTCGACCTTTTCCGATCTGCACTTCTTGAACGCTTTGACTCAGAGTACCTTCTTGCGATGAGGAGGGGGTCCTTGTCGTTCGTTTACTACACCTGGTCACCCCTGGATCCATGGTTTCAGGAGCGTGATGATAGGGTCTCCCTCCTCATTTGAGCTTGTAGCGTTTCCCAGAGCTAATCAGTGTATAGGGTAGGTTAATGTATGCATACATTGTACTATTTTTTAGTGCCATATTTGTATTTCTTATATTGTTGCATTGTACTGTATATACCATGCGTGTACCATCTTTGCATCTTTTCTTTCGGACGACCTTTGCTACTGTATTTAATGCACTTATGCATTTATTCTGTTTGATAACCGATGTGGTTACACCCGTCCGTGCTGTTTACTTTTCTATCACCCGCAGTCTTGTGTTTTTACTGTTTTCATTATTCGGCCACTGTGATTCGAGGATTCTGTTCACTCGTCGTGAAGTCAATTTAGGTTTTACTGCTTCAGCCACTCCAGTGTTTATTACTGTATATAGCGTTTTGTGTCGTCCTTTTCTTTGTTACTGATTTTTGTTTTCTTTGAATAAACTGGTCACGCATTGTTCTAACTGCATGAAACCCTTATACGTAGTTTGTCCGTTCGTCAGTAGGAACCATATATCTGCTTATAATGATGCGACTGAAGAAATTCCTTATTCGACGGAGAAAAGATGTGAAGGTGTTCTCCATTAATAAAACACTGGAGAATGTTATGTATGGGATTAAAAAACAAAACAATAGCCCAGTTTTCAACATGTCTCTGTCATTTCGCCTTTCCGTCGGTTGAGATGTCTGAATATTCGTGTTGAGGCTTAATAAGCTGTTTCATATCCACTTTTTAGCGGAAAATGGTTAGGAAAACTTTCTTTTCGCGAAGGAATACCAAATGAAACGTAATCCCTAGTCGAAAAAGAAATCTCGCGTAAGAAGGAAAAACATAAAATACTTCCATGCGTTCCATGTAAACATTTCGACATTTTCGCGTCACACCGCTAAATTTCATTCGTATAGTTTGTAAAGAAAATGTGTACTCTCTTGCCTGACGCACAATGGTTATTTCAAACGATTTTGTGTTGTCACTTATTTAGATTTCTCAATTTTTTCATTCAGGAAATAATAAATAGGTACGAAAGCTATTAAAAACCTGAGTTAAAGAATTTTTGTTATTACACAAACAACTTCTAGGTAAACTTGTGTTTGTTTACTTTTGGTAATCGGCAAATATCGAATAAATGGCGAAAGCTTTTAAATTCGTTCAGCTGTACCGGGGAAGGATATGATACGCTTACGGAATTTCGTGCGATTAGATCCATGTGAGGCATTTTTCAAGAACAGATTAGTACTGACTAGTAAATAAAGAAAGCTTGCTGCTGTTCTCTAATGAGGGTAACTGTTTAAATTGTTAAAGTTAAAAGGACAGTGATGTGGTTTTGAGGGCAATAAGCTTTGCTCTCATCTTCTTCAGGCACAAAGCGTTGATAGAAGGATTAACATGGAATAACTTTTTGTTCAGCCTTCTGCTGCGCTGACAATCCCTAAGATTTTAAGAGATGGTTCCGGACACATTGTAGACCATTAACGGGAAAAAGTTCTGAAATTCCCTGGGATGTCTTAGATGAAAAGGATTATACACAGGTTTGCCTTTAGCATACTAAAAAAGCACAAGGTGCAGGGAGAGCAATTGTTTTCTACTTTCATTTCCTTTCTGAATACAAGTGATCCCCCAGATAAGGAGAAAGGGGGCCTTTTAATTCCATATTTACAGAAGATTACAGAAATAAACAAACACAAGTTCACCAAGAAGTTGTACACAGTCGAGTCTAATTATTGTGACCACCTTCTACTTTTGAGGTCAACAGCGCGTAGCTAATGAAACTGTAGGCAATCTGAAAACATATCACTCGTTGCTGTCATGGGTAAAAGGAGCGAGTTATCAGATTTGCAAAATGGGACGATTATAGGCTTTCGGGCCAAGGGTGGCAGTATTTCTGAAACAGGATAGTTTGTGAACTGTTCGCTTGCTGCTGTGGTTAAAGTGTATAGTGATTGGAGAAATGGCACCATTGCGAATAAACGAAGTGGAAACTGCGGAGCACCACGTGTCATTGATGTGAGAGGTGAACGTCGGCTTCGAAGGTGTGTGAGGGCCGATCGACACGCTACAGTGGAGCAACTCACTGGCCGAATGAACCTAGGGGCTACCGAAACTGTGTCTAAAACGACAGTTCAGCGAACCCTGCTGCGTATGGGACTCCGATGCAGACGGAGTGTCACTGCACCAATGCTAACGAAGGTGCATCGGCAGACAAAGCTTACGTTTGCACGGCAGTATCGAAAGTGGACCTCCGCTGATTGGCAAAGGATTGCCTTCTAGGATGAGTCACGTTTTCTGCTTCACTGAACGGATGTACGTTGGCGTATAAGGAGAAAAACATCTGGGAACAAACATTCTTCAGCCATTGCTGGAAGAACACAAGTTGGTGGAGGCAGCGTTATGGTCTGGGGAATGTTTTGGTGGCATTCTCTGGGTCCACTCATCCCGGTGGAAGGCACTATGGACGATTTCGTTATGAATTCATCCTTGCAGACCACGTACACCCATACATGATGATTGTCTTCCCTGGGGCGGATGGGATCTTCTAGCACGCCAATGCGACGTGTCATACAGCTAGAAATGTCCGATAGTGGTTGGAAGAGCACGATGAAGACTTCAAAGTACTTCCCTGGCTCTCTAATTCCCCAGACTTAAATCCAATTGAGCATCTGTGTGACCATCTCGAACGTGTTGTTTGATCTATGGATCCTCCACCACGCACCCTCCAGCAGCTGTCAGAAGCACTGCAGTCAACATGGCTCCACATGCCTGTGAACACCATCTAGTACCTTATTGAGTCACTCCCAGCCAGTCTAGCTGCTGTCCGCGTTACACACGGCGGTAACTCAGGTTATTAGCTGGTGGTTACAATAATGTGACTCGACCGTGTATAATGTCTAATAACAAAAATTCTTTAACTCAAAGTTTTACTAGCTTTCTTATCTTTTTATTTTTTCCTGAATGTAAACTGAAAATCTAAAGAAGTGACCATAAAAATTGTTTGAAATAACCATGGTTCGTCAGGCAAGAGAGTACACATTTTCTCTATGAACTATATGAATGAAATTTAACAGCATGATGCGCAAATTTCGAGATGTTTTCATGAGAATCCCGCATAGAGGTATTTAATATTCTTACCTTCTTACGAGGGATTCCTCGTGCGGCGATACATTCTGCAACACGGTCCGGCATGGAGGGGAACTGACGTCTGATGTTGTCTTTCTGCAGACTGGCCCACACGTGTTAGACGGTGTGCTCCAAATCCCGGATAGACGGCACGGCTGCAGCGGGTGTTTCAACTGGTCCCACACATGCTCAATAGGGGACATGTCCGGGAAGCGGGCACGCCAGGGTAGTGTCTGGACATGACGTAGGCAGTCCTCGGCAACCCGAGCCATGTGCGGGTGGGCATTATCCGGCTGGTATAGCCCACCTGGAATACCGGCCAGGAATGGGAGAACTTGGGGCCGTAAGATCTCATCCACATACCGCTGGCCCGTCAATTATCCACGTACCACTACTAGAGCTGATCGGCTATCGTAGGCTATGGCTCCCTAGACCATAATGACTGCAATGGGGAAGGTGTGATGCTCGATAGAGAGGTTTGGATTGTGCCGTTGACCCGGGGACCTCCACACTCGGACATGATGATCATCTGTCCCCAAAACGAAGCGGCACCGATCGGTAAATACCACACGTCGCCAGTCTGTGGCGTTCCACGTCGCTCTGGCCTGGCACCACTGCGTAAGAGGCGCTGGGATAGCACATTCGCTTCCGCGAGGCGTTGGGAAATAGTTCGTGGGCACACAGGATACGTCTGCCTGTATAGTGGACCGGGTACCTGTGGAAACCGTTCGTGTCTGACGCACGATCCGTCGATAATCTCTACTGGTTGTCCTCCTGGTCCGTCCGGAGCAGCTTCGCCGTGTGTCAGTGCCGTCATGTGTCCACTGCTCCCAACACAGTCGGACGGTATGGTCAGAACGATCCACGTGGTGGGCTATACGGCGCGCACATCACCCTGCGGTTTTCAGCCCGGTGATCAGGCCTCTCTCAAAGTCAGTAAGTTGCGTAAATCGACGTCTCTGGCGTCTACATAGCATTCTTGTCACCCTATACTCTTGCTTGCGTTGGCCGGTGCTTTTCGCTTTCATGGGGCATGGACCACACGCTGGTGTATAAGGTTGTCGGTTTATATGACAGCCACCACAGGGTGTGCGTTCATGCGCAGTCGCACCAAACGAGGATCATTTGCATACCAGCACGCACTCTAACTATTTGCAAAGTTTCGCGGTTGTAGCATGTTTTCTTCTAGGTGCGCAACTTTCATTGTCCGTGAGTGTATATGAATACCCAGTAGGGTCCCGCTTTATGATGTTCTGCTCATAGGACAAGTTTTATTTATGACCAATGCCATTTATATGTCGCCGGATTCACTCATAAGTTTTTGCCGACATGACGCTGTCGCGTGTGACGAAGCAGCGTACGCACGGAGTATCGTATGCACGAAGTGCGAATGTCGTCACAGTTTCTGGCTGCAACATCGAAAGATATAAAGTCACATGACATAAGTTTAAAAGTAAATTCTTAAAATTTTTCACCAACGAGAGACGATTTAAATTATTAAATAGATTCTATGCATGTATGGTAATAACTTGAGTATAGCATTTCGATGTCACATCCTGAAATTTAAGGCTTAATGACTTGTTTTTAATGGTGACAATCACCATAACATGGAAAAACAGTTTCAGTTTTTGATAAATTTCTTACCCGAATTTTGTGTTTTATTCTTGTTGTCTATTTTAAGAGTTTTTCTAAAGACGAAGCGAGAAGGAAATTATGTCTTGTTGCGATGAGAACAAAGAATTTGACTCCGTTATTGCGGAGGAAAAAACAACTTATATTTGACTTTACATCAAGTATTGAATGTATAACATTTGGCGAAGCTTGCTCTTACTTACATGCTTTTAATTCATCAGAAAACTTGTAAATTTGAATCATCATGTAGCAAAAAAATGTCGTGATTCCAATTTTCTGTAAATCGTTATTACTGTTAGTAAGGGTGACCATTACACCTAAGTTTTCCATGTTTTCAGTAATGATTATCATGTTCGGGAAGAAATAATCAATATTGAGGTTCAATTCCTTATCTAGAAATGTGTGGGTATTAACCAAAATAATAGTCATTCGTGATAAAAAAAAAAAATCTACGTTTTTTAAAATTTTTCGAAAATATTCGTCACAATATTAAAAATCACTGCTTGTAAGCAGTACTATCTGTGCACATACGTATTTTAGGCAAACTTATTCTGAGTACGGCAATATCATTGCCGTATATTTGTACGTATTTAATTGTGTATATCGGGAATTTTCAAATTATAATACACTGAAAATACTGTAGCTCTGTATCATAAGTTATTAATGAGAACACCACTTTACGTGAAGTATCATATACAGAAAAACGCAGCCGATTCAAGCAAGAACACACATGAAACTATTACATTTCTTCGACCAAATGACTCATCGTGTAACTTCAAACAGGTTGAAATAAAATTATGATATTAATAAATGGCAATTATTAATATCATAATATATCCTTAAGTTATTATTCCTAAAAATCACACTTGTAACTTACATGATTTACTAAACACTAATATTTAAAAGTAGCCTGTAAGGCCATACGAAAGCATTGAAAGTGGAGGGCACGCCACCACTTCTGCCTGATGTCACGTGATCAGACTGCTCTGATGTTAGGACCACGGCATCTAACTTACAGCCATTACAGTACGCGGTCTGTCACTATATATGGTCCAAGGTGTTGATGCATCTCGGTGATATGACGTCACTGAGAAAGATACGCGGGTAACGGGGTTTTGGTGAACAAAAGAAGAGCAAAAAGAACAAAAGACAGACAGGGGAGTGAAACAGAAGAAAGATTTCATTCTGAATCAACCGATGCGCAGTTTTCATGGACTAGTTTGTTTATGACGCCAATGCTCGCGTCGTATCTCTCTTTATTTCCGTGTTCGGCTGTGAATTATAAACTGTCTATCCAGCAAAAGCACAAGTGTTGGAAAACTGCTGGCCACCATCTGGCAGTGACGGGTCACTGCTGGCTGAAATATATTGCCGCTCACGGTACGGTAGCGGTCCGGTAGTGGCAGCGCGGTCAGTTGGCAACCATGGATGGCCCTGCAGCATCGCCGTGAATTACGGGACTGCAGGCAAGCGCAACTAATGATCCGTAGCTGGCAACCGAAGCAACCACAACACGAGGTGGAAGCAGTGGAACTGCAGATGCGCAGAAGCAACACATGCGCAGTCTCTCGTGGTGCCAGTTAGTTGAAGACGACGCCATGGCCATCGTGTTATTTTAGAATATGTTAAAAAAAAAAACATATGTAGAAAGGAGAATTAAATTCCTAATGAAATGCCACGTCGACGAATATTACCGTTGGAAGAAAATTATATAAATAGTTAATGAACAGTAAGAAATAGTCAATACCCACATGTATTTATAGAAACTCATTTCGTAGCAAAATCGCTGCACTAACACACAAAGAACCGAGAATACAAACAGCCACGAAACACACTCAATCGATTTCCATGAATAACAAGAAATAATTTCCGCATAATCTTTCGTTTTAACATGCACTAAACCGTTTCAAACAAAAGTCTCGAAATACATTAAAAAATCGTTGTGTTGAAAGAAAATAAGAATTATACGCGTACAAAATTTATCATTTATTTGAAAAAGGAAAGCAACGCTATGTGGATATAATGTACTCATCCATGGGTTCAATACACAAGATTGGAGGAATTCGCTGCTAAAAATAACGACAAGTAAGATAAAATATCTTTCCTCTTTAGAGCAAATGTAGCTTCGGACCATGGAAAAATAAAGATACAACATTAAAAATGCGACAGAATGTGACATGAACGGGTAAATATATTACTCAAACAATCGCCTTTCAAGACCACAAGAACAGCACAAAACTTCGGAAAAAGTCTTTAAGTTGATACACTTGTTGAAATGGAGTGAAGTTCCTTTAAGGTAAATAAAAGCAATCGTTACGTTGAAAAATTACATTTATGAATTATGTGAAACGGACATATATGAAAAATAACTTGCAATATTGTAAAAATAAAAAGCCGGGACCATGTATCGCTGTAGGCAGTCATCCGCTGAAGAACGTGCACTTGAGAACTCCCAGTCAATCTGGTGTGTGGTATGCAACATCACACACATTTATTTTTCGAAGCGCTGAAGAAGGGATTCTCTTATTTTTCCTGTCTCGCGGTGTGGAAAGAACATCACACCATTGCGAAAACTTTAACAGCCGGGAAGTTCGAGCGCCGTTATAACGAAGTAAATTTCTCCGTCATTTTGGTCCACGCCGGGGATCGAACCGGAGTCCTCTTACTCCGGAACAAGTCACTCTACCAACTGAGCTACGTAGACGTTCATTCTCGCTGCTATCTGTCTTTATGTTGTGTGCGTCCTGCGGTGCAAGTACGTCACAGTTTGGAAAGTGCAAAAGAGAACAAACTCAAATTTACATAGGAAAATGAACTAAAAATGAAAGTTAAATTAGAATATACGTTACAAGGGTAGAGAGCCCGCACTGTAGGGTAAGCAAACTAACCATGCATTATCAGAGAAACTAACCCAAGCTCAACACAGATTATCAGTCTGAAGATCGCGCCTCTGACCACTCCGTCACGAAGTAGCGAGACACCATATTTTCCGGTTTGCAAGTATCGAGAAAAACAAAAAAATAAGCATAAAGATTCCGCTCATGTTACACGGAACAATAACGAAATTTTGATTTACTTTTTTCCTGTTTTATTTGGAAGTTTTTCTCTCCCTTCCTTGGATTCGATGACCAAAATTAGGAGTGGGTTTCTACCTATGTCTTTAACACTAATGGAGGTCGTTAATCTCCGAAAATGAAATTCTTTCCGATAATTGTTTCTCGAAAAAGAAAGAGGGAATCGTCATCCCTATGAAACATCCTGACATCCAAATACCTAAACTGCCGTCCAAGTGGCTCAGTGGTCTAAGCACTCGTTTCCGACCATTTGTCTGAGATGTGTCCGGGTTCAAATCCCGGTGAGGCATGGATGTTGTGTTTGTTCTACGGCACTGGCTCTCCCATTTCCTTGGAACCAGTGACCCTAAGTTAGAGATGGGCGACTGCTTGTAACCCACTAAGCTGCTCATGTGGTGGTTAAACTTAAAAAAACTATTCAGAGATCATCCCCATGCATGCATATTAATGCCATCGGTTTGAAAACAGGATTTGGATGACATGAACTCGAATTATGAGTGGAAACAGAAATGAAGTCAACTTCAAAAACGTTTCAATTGCAATGAAAACTAGAAAAATCGCAATCAGATTTAGTCTCAAAGGAATCATAACACAGCGTGTCATTATTTCTCATGATATTTCAGCACTGCGAATTATATATTCTGACAGTTTCCCGATTTCATTTGTCTTACGCTACGGTGGCCAGACGAACGCACTCGGCTAGTTATCGATAGATCTGGGATTCAATCCCAGCAGTGTCCGTTTAGCAATTTTTCTTTTGCTGTGTGTAAATGAAAGATAAACGTGGAAAGAGCGATGACTTTGTCTATTTACATTGTCTCCACGTATTTGGAAGATTTTCACCGTTTACTGTCGCCTATTGGATTTATTAGCTATAATTAAATAGCATGTGCCGTTAAGCCCCACCAGATGGAGATGTCTCAGTTGCTGAGCTCATCCCTACGGATTTGTGAAGTCAGATGCTGACAGATAAACACACATAGCGCCTTGGATTGTTGGACACCGTAACGTAAGGCAAACGCACTCGGCTAGTTATCGAGAGATTTGGGATTCAACCCTGCGGTGTCCGGATAACAGTTTTTTTGTTGCTGTGTGTTAATGAAAGATAAACGTGGAAAGAGCGATGCCTTTGTCTATTTAGAGTGTCTCCACGTATTTGGAAGATTTTCACCAATGCAGGTCTGATAAGCACGCAAGGGTTAGTCAACGTTGCTCTAACTAACAGCCACAACAAAAAACGAGTGGCCTGGTCGGTGGCAAAGTAGTATGAAGCAGTGGCTTGCAATCATTTTTCCGTGATTGGTTCTCCGGTCCCATGGCACGGACTCTTACCTCACCCTGGAACTAATGGCTCCAAAGTAGGGACGGTAGATTGCATATAGTCCATTGAGTTACTCGCGATGATCGTTAAACCTCCAAACGAGAGCAATGCTATTTGTAACAGAATTACATTTTTTTTTAAATTACATTATTGGTAAGATTTCCGTTATGTAACAACAAGCAAAAATTACGATATTCGAAATTTCCAAACAGATATTTTTGCTTACGTTGATGCTAATGCAAAAGCTGTTAGCCTTCGAACAAAAGACTGCAATAATTTAAGTTTTAGGGATATTACTAACTACTTTCATAACATTGCCCGGATGTTAACAATTGGTAAGCTACACGTTAAGTCAACCACTGACGGTGGAAATCTTGCACTCTAAGTAGGCTGGAACAACAGGCAATAATCCACGTTCATTACAAACTACAAAATCTCTTTTGACGCGTTCAAATCTAAACCAAAAATGTGAAAAATCTCAGCAAAAGGAAAGCTCTAATCTCATTTTCAGCGGAAGCAATCGCAAGTAATACTTCTCATTTCATTCAATAAAAAGAAATTCTTAAATGGCCTCAATGGCGGATTTTTCAATTCCTAAAACTAAATCCGAGACTTCCTTTAGTGAATCTGGATCATATTGTTTCGGTGGTAACGCGCACCCAAACAGTGAGATCGTTAAACTGCAGAAAATTAATAGGGGTAAATGTCTAGACATTAAAATACGTCTAGACATTGCCATGTGCTCATTGTACCTACTCTGACGGTTTACTTCGAAATGATGTAAAGATAAAGTAGAAGATCTTGAGCAAGATACAAGTGAGTTTACAAATCTATGTAATTTGAAAAGGAAAAGAAGAAATATTTTGGAACTTGGTGTACCCAGCTACACTTATCCTTATTGTATGGTGCTGTGCGAAGAACAAGATTTTTATTTGGATCACCTACCTGTATGAATACTTTCTATTGTCACTATAGGTCTTCTGTGTTCAGAAGATTAACCTTAGTACATGCTGAGCAATACGATAAGACGTTTTATTTCTCTCTTTCGAGTATTAGACGTACGAGGAGTTAGACTAGACTCCTCGACTTAGACAAATCGAATACGTAATGGCCTTCTTCCATTGCTAAGTAAGAATTAAAAATGAGAACTTATTAGCAAGAAGGAAAATTAAATCATTGATGTGCTGCTATATTGGAGGTTGGTGTAGTTCTATTAGTTTCTAAACTACGAGTGAAATTAAACGACTTATGGATGAAACAGTTCAATCTATCCTGCTTTCCAGTTTGAAGAAGACTAGCAATAAGGATTCTTAAAATATTCTTCCCTGTTTGCTCCTATATAGAAGGTCGGTGCAATCGCTCCTATATTTGCTCTTATATTGGAGGTTAGTGTCTGTCTGTAAACGCAGATGTATGTACACCTGGTTTTATAGATAAATCCTCATTATAGTATACAAAACAGAAACAGTATGATTATAATTATTAATAAGATTTGAAATGAATGATAATTTAACAATATGAGTCATGGAACGTAGATTAATAGATAACGAGCCATTAAACTACAGTAAACACCCTAATAACACAACGTTACATATGCAAAAAAGAAATATCATAACATCAATTAACTCCAAAAAAAAAACACAAATAATTAATCTTCAAACCCATAAATAATTGCGCAAACTGCCTACAAATTATTAATCCCAGGCCTGTTCCTTAATTACATTTTGCATCTCTTCTATCCTTTTATAGTATAGATCGTAATGTACTTTTAGAAGGTCAGGTGCCGGGTCATTTTCAATTATCCAATGTATAACGAAGTAAATGTCTCCGTCATTTCTGTCCACGCCAGGATTCGAACCCGGATCCCCTCATTCCGGAATAAGTCACTCTACCAATTGAGCTACGCGGACGTTTTTTTATTCTGATTCCTATCTGCCTTTATGTCGTGTGCGTCCTTCTGGCAGGTACGTCACATCTCCTGGTAAGTTACATCATCTCCCCCTTATTTTTTTTTTTTTTTTTTTTTTGAAGTGCTGGAGAAAGGATTCTCTTATTTTTCCTATCTCGCGGTGTGGAAAGAACATCACAACAATGCGAGATTTTGAACGGTCGGGTCATCCGGATAGTTCGGGCGCCATTATAACGAAGTAAATTTCTCCGTCATTTCAATCCACGCCAGGATTCGAACCCGGATCCCCTCATTCCGGAATAAGTCACTCTACCAATTGAGCTACGCGGACGTTTTTTATTCTGATTCCTATCTGCCTTTATGTCGTGTGCGTCCTTCTGGCAGGTACGTCACATCTCCTGGTACGTTACAAATGAAATATATTGTTCAACAAAGAAACATATTGTGGCAAAAATTCTCGATGTTTTTCTATGAACACCGCAGAAACTGGACGAGGGCCGCCCCGGTGGCGCAGTGGTCTAAGCGATGGCCTCTGATCATTCGTCCGTAAGGGGACCGGGTTCGAATCCCGTGAGGCATGGATGTTGTGTTTGTCTTACGGCGCTGGCTCTCTCATTTCCCTGGAACCAGTGACCCTACATTAGGGAAGGGCGACTGCTTATAGCCCATTGAGTTGCTCACGGTGGTCGTTAAACCTCCAAAAAAAAAAAAAAAAAAAAAAAAAAAAAAAAAGAAACTGGACGAGCCTGTTTTGTTGGGATGAAGAAACGATTCACATTAAACCTGTCCATTGGACTAAGTCCTTCTGGATATGTAGTCACCAATTCATATACAAGTCTATGTCGTGATGTCATATCTTCCAATTTCTGCCATTCGTCTTCAGAAAGTGTGTCAGTTTGCATTTGTGACATATATCTCGGTTTCCTATAGCTAGGTGCATCAGACGTACTTCAAGTTTAAGGTGTTCCTCACCTCCAGTACCAGTTCTTTTGACAGGAACCTCGACTCGTTCAAGAACGCTCACCGTACAGTCCTTCACCAACTCAGTAAACGATTCCTCAAGACGTCTTTTCAGCGTCACGCTAGAATCTGACGAAACAGAACTCACAGAACCAAATTTTCTCTTTAATGGGTCACTACTCAGATTAGCACTAGCACTACGTTGAGATTGATCCTCTTCAGATATGGTACCCGGACACTTAAGCCCTGAAGATGGAACATTAGTCTCTGTACAGTCACGAGCAACCACAGAGCAATCTTCCAATACCCCAGTATTCGATATGTCTTGAGGTGATATTGGAGGTTGGTGTAATTCTTTTCATTTCTTTGCGACGAGTGAAATCAAACGAGTTATGAATTATAAAATTCAATGTATCCTGTGCTTTTCAATTTGAAGAAGACTAATACAAACTGAGAATTTTGTTCTTCTCTGTTTCAAGAAGAATGACACTAAATAAAAATTCTTCTGTACTTCCATATAGGAGATCTTTTTGTTTTGATTTTAATGAACACAGTGAAAAAGGCAGTCGCCCGTTCCTAATTTAGGACCACTGGTTCCAGGGAGGGGAGAGTGCATCGAGCCGGACTAAACTCGAACGATTACACAGAAGCTCGCACCTCTGCACCTCTGATCACTTTGTCACCGAGGCATCTAGATTATCAACATCATGATCGAATTCTTCTGTGTTTTCGTATGTGAAGAATCAAGAATTTTCTGAACTTTTCTGCTTGAAGAAGACGAGCGCTAGCTAATAATTTTGCTGTGTTTTCACGTTTAAAAAGATTAACACTATCTAAGAATTCTCTCTCTTCAAGTGTAAAGAAGCCTATACTTACAAAGAATACTCTGCTTTCATGTTAGCAGAAGACTAACACTAGGCAATAATTCTTCTGTACTTTCGTATTTGAATAAGATTAGCGCTAAAGAAGAATTGTGTTCTTTGTTTTTCTTCTAAAGAGGTCTAACACCAAAGAAAACTAAGTAAAAAAAGTGAATTATCGACTACCATAAATCAAAATATTCATGTTGGTGATTAGGTCCAGTGCCTCCATATTCTTGAAATATGACTAATTATGGGTATTGAATTTTCATGCCTTTGACGCATTTTCGGTGTTTGCAACTTCAGTCATTGCATTTTCTGGTTTGTACCAATACAAGTTAGTAAAATCATGCAATACATTAATTATGATACGTCTTCCAGCATACTAGAAATCATTATTCAAGTTATTACTCAAGCTTTGAGGATAATGTATGTGGAATGAATATCCCTCCTGTGCCGTGAACTTTGACCCCATTTCGATAATATTCAATAGAACCTGTTCAGTATACTTCCGGAAATACATACTAAAGTTTTGTCGCAATAGAAACATTGTTAGTCAAGTTATTAGGATAATGGCGGTGGAATAAATTTCGTTCCTGTGTCCTGACCTTTTACCCCATTTCAATGGTATTCAACAGAATCGGTTCAGTGTACCTCTGGAACAACATGATAACGTTTTGTCGCAATCGAAGCATTTTTATGTAAGTTATGACGCATAAGAACAATGGAATGGGTCCCGCTCCGGTCCCCTGACCTTTGACCCCATTCGCCCATTTTCAACAGAATTCGTCCCCAGGTGGTTCCCTACCACATACTAAAATTGCATCGAAACCGAAACCTTTTTACGCAAGTTATGACGCATAAGGTCAGTGGAATGGATCCCGCTCCTATGTCGTGACCTTTGACCCCATTTCGCCCATTTTTTGATAGGGTTCGTTCGCAGGTGGTCCCCTATCACATACTAACATTTCATTGAAATCGAACTATTTTTACGCGAGTTCTCGTGCGGACAGGCAGACGGACAAAGCTGGATCATACCTAGGTTGGAAAGCGTAAACAAGTTAGTAAAATCAGGCAATGCATTGATTATGATATGCTTTCCAACATACGAGAAATCATTACTCAAGTTATTTCTCAAGTTATGAGGATAATGGCTGTAGAATAAATCTCGCTCTTATGACCTGACCTTTAACCCATTTCGATGATATCCAACAGAACCGGTAAAGTGTACTTCCGGAACAACATGATAAAGTTTTGTCTCAATCGAAGAATTTTTACGTAAGTTATAACGCAATATCAGGAACACCGAGCATCGCTCGTTTAAAGGGGGATGAGGGCACAATTTTTTATTTTATTTTGATATGTTATTTCCAAGTATTGTAATGCTAAGTTGTTCAGTTGCACGTTGTCCCAAGTGTTCCAGTCGCTGAACACGTTCATCCGCGGTTTCGGTTGCGATTCACTGTGATGAATGGCTTCCTAGTTCTTCCAAGCGCTGGTTACTTTCTTCAGATGATTCAGCTGCGATTCGCTGTATATTTATTTGCCGCATTTGTTCGAGGTTTTTTGCCGATATAGATTCATTGAGGGCTATAATAACGTCGGGCATTATTTCCATGCTCCTCGCCTTAGCTGCGCGGAATGGCGTTTTTGTAGGCTGATCTTCTTCCAATAGAAGGTCATATGTTTCGAGACTGGAAAGTGATCGGAAACCATCGGCTCTTGAATGTCCAAGCTGTTCATATTTACCTCTTCCGCTTGTTCTTGTTCCAACAGTGCTGTATTCTACTTATTCTTCTTATTAAAGTTGAAACGTCCACGTTTCGTAGGGGGTCGACTAGCCCTATTTTTTTATATTGTTTTACCATCCACCTGACACTCTGTTAATAGTAATTAATAAAAATGAACTAATCATATTTTAGCACAGCGGATACGCTCGTCATCAAGTGACTATTCAAAAACGTAACAAAAAAATGCTGTATTAACAGTTTACCTTTTGAAGTGAAAAACACATCAGTGTTCCGCTGCTTATACTGTACTAAGCATCAACTCCAAGCAGCTGGCACAACTCACTTTTTGTTCTTGAAGGAAATAGAAGTAATGCGCAATACTCACACACCGCGTGACGTAATGAGGCGATGGGACTCGCGACCGAGTGTGACGTCATAAAACTTTAATAGGATCCACACACAACGCGTGACCTAATGAGACAGATGGCGTGACCGCGCGCCAACATCTCAATCGCAAAAGTGTGACGCCATAAGATTTCTAAGCATGGGTTACATTAATGAGACGACGCCATGACCCTAAAAACGTGGTAATTCGGGGTGGTTATTTAACCCACTAAACGAATTTTCCTAAAATCGAGATCAAACTAAATCGATTTCTAGTACCAGAAAACGGTAGGTTAACGACTTTCATCAAAATCCTTACAGCCGTTTTCAAAATAAAATTTACATATATACAAGAATTGCTCCTTTAATAGTATGGGATAAGGGCAATGGAATGAATCCCGATCCTGTCTCCTGACCTTTGACCTCATTTCGCCCATTTTCAATAGGGTTCGTCCCCAATTTTTCCCCTACCGTATACTAAAATTCCATCGAAATCGAAGCATTTTTACGCACGTTATGATGCATAAGGGCAATGGAATCCATCCCGTTCCTATGTCCTGACCTTTGACCCCACTTCACCCATTTTCAATAGGGTTCATTCCCAGGTGGTCCCCTACGACATACTAAAATTTCATCAAAATCAATCGAACCATATTTACGCAAGTTATGACGCATAAGGGCAATGGAATGGATCCCGTACCTAGGTCGTGACGTTTGACCCCATTTGTCCCATTTTCAATAGGGTTCGTCCCCGGTGGTCCCCTACCACATACTAAAATTTCATCGAAATCGAACCATTTTTACTTGAGTTATCGTGCGGACAGACAGACGGACGGACAAAGCTGGAGCATATACGTTTCTTCAACCTACGGTTGAAAAGCGTAAAAAATGAACACATCGTCCTTCACACACATAAAAAAAGGTAAACTGTCCTGTAATTTTTTAATACCAGCTAAAGTTACCTACTTGATTTTAATCAGATTTCTTTATTACATATTGAGGTTTAAAAACATGGAAATGAGGTTTGTCTTAGAAATTTTGAATTCCTTTTTCGGGGCGGCGTGGAAGATTAACCACCACCACGACAAAGTCGGTAGGTTATAAGCAGTCGCTAGTCCCTAATTTAAAGCCACTGGTTCCACTGAAGGGTGCGAACCAGTGCCATAAGATAAACACAACATACATGCCTCACCGGGATTCAAACTCAGACCCATCTCGAACGAATGTTCAGTAGACAGCGCTTATACCACTGTGCCACCGCGGCTTCGCAATAAGAAACATCGCGCCTAAATTTTAATATGTAAGGAAATTAATTTTACCTACAGTGCGTACATTTTTCTTTCATCTTTTAAACTGTACCTAACATAAACAAGTTAGTAAAATCATTCAATGCACTGATTATGATACGCTTTCCAACATACCAGAAATCATTACTCAACTTATGAAGATAATGGCTGTGGAATAAATCTCGCTCCTGTGCCCTGACCTTTGATCCCATTTCGATGATATTCAACAGAACTGGTTCAGTATACCTCCGAAATAACATGATAAAGTTTTGTCGCAATCGAAACAATTTTACGTAAGTTATGATGCATAAGGTCTAAGGAATAGATCCCGCTCCTGTGTCCTAACCTTTGACCCCATTTCGCCCATTTTTAATAGGCTTCGTTCCCAGGTAGGCCCCTACAACATACTAACATTTCATCCAAATCAAAAGATTTTTACGTAAGTCATGACGCATAATGGCGATGGAAGTGATTCCCCACCTATGTCCTGACCTTTGACCCCATTTCGCCCATTTTCAATAGGATTTGTCCCCACGTGGTCCCCTACCACATACTAAAATGTAATCGAAATCGAAGCTTTTTTGCGTTAGTTATGATGCATAAGAGCAGTGGAATGGATCCCGTTCCTATGTCCAGACCTTTGACCTCATTTCGTTCACTTTCAATAGGGTTAATTCCCAGGTGTTTCCCTACCACATACTAAACTTTCATCGAAATCGAACGATTTTTACGCGAGTTATCGTGCGGACGAACATGCGCGCACAACGCGTGACGTAATGAGGCAGATGGGAATCGCGACCATCTGTTCGCAAGAGTGTGACGTCATAAAACTTTAATAGGATCCACACACAACGCGTGATGTAACGTGATAGATGGCGTGAACGCGCGCTAACATGTGAATTGCGAGAGTGTGACGTCATAAGATTCCTAAGCATGGATAACATTAATGGGACGACGTCATGACACGGTAATTCGGGGTGGGAAAACGAATTTTCCTAAAGTCGAGATCAAGCTAAATCGATTTCTAGCACCAAAAAACAGTAGGTTAACGACTTTCATCCAAATCGTTAGAGCCGTTTTCAAAATAAAATGTACATACATACAAGAATTGCTCCTTTAAGTTGAACGTCAACTAATTTTGCTTCCTGAACTTCGAATGGAAAATTTTCTGTACACAATTTTTTCCCAATTAATGCATTCCCAAGAATGAAAATTTGAACATCGATTAAAATATCTTTATTTTTTAACTTGGAATACTTAATATTTTCTAAAACATAACCATAATTATGCAATCCAACATTTGTTTGTCTACTGACGTCATCAACGTACAGGTCGCGCCAGTCTTTTTCTGGTTTCAACACCACTAAAGGAAAAGATATTGATTTTTAATATAATTATGGTAATGTTTTAGAAAATATTAAGTAATCCAATTTATAATATGAAGTTATTTTAATCGATGTTGAAGTTTTCATCCTTGGGAGCACATTAATGTGAAGGAACTGTGTACAAAAGTTTTTCCAGTGGAAGTATAGGAAGCAAAATTACTTGACGTCCACCTTTAATAATATGGGATAAGGGCGATGGAATGGATCCGAATGCTTTGTCCTGACCTTTGACCCCATTTCGTCCATCTTCAATAGAGTTCGCCCCAGGTGGTCCCCTACCACATACTAAAATTTCATCGAAATCGAACAATGTTTACGCACGTTATGACGCATAAGGGCAATGGAATGGATCCCGCTCCTACGTCGTAACCTTTGAACCCATTTGTCCCATTTTCAATAGGGTTCATCCCCAGGTGGTCCCCTACCACATACTAAATTTCATCGAAATCAAACCATTTTTACGCTAGTTATCGGGTGGACAGATGGACGGACGGAAGAAGCTGGAGCGTATACAATTCTTCAACCTACAGTTGGAAAGCGTAAAAAAGACATGAAAAACGGCTACAACGATTGCTTCAAAGATTATTGCTTAAGCGACATAAGAAGCAAAGTAACGGGAATTGTATGTTTCGGAAGTGATTTGACATTACTTCTTCGCAGCGTTTCGTGAGTAATGCTCTCGTACGAGAAACACTCGAAATCCGGGAAAACATCGTGTCCCGATGTGCTTCCCAGTTTGGAGTTCGGAAAAATTGTATTCCGGCACTGCTGGGATCGAACCACGCATTGCGCTGAGAATTGTTGGCGCTGTAGCGTAAATTCGAACGCACTCGACTAGTTATCGAGAGTTCTGGGGTTCGATCCCAGCAGTGCCGGAATACAATTTTTCAGTCGCTATGCGTTGTTTAAAAAATAACGTGGAAAGAGTGATGACATCGTCCATTTACATTATCTCCACGTATTTGATATATATTAACCATTTCTATCGCCCTTTGAATTTATCAGCTACAATTAAAATAGCTGTTGCGTTAAATGCCACCAGATGACGACATCTCAGTTGCTGAGACCATCAATACGCATTCGTGTAGTCAGATGCTGACTGATAAACCACGCATTGCGCTGAGAATTGTTGGCGCTGTAGTGTAAATTCGAACGCACTCGACTAGTTATCGAGAGTTCTGGGGTTCGATCCCAGCAGTGCCGGAATACAATTTTTCAGTCGCTATGCGTTGTTTAAAAAATAACGTGGAAAGAGTGATGACATCGTCCATTTACATTATCTCCACGTATTTGATATATATTAACCATTTCTATCGCCCTTTGAATTTATCAGCTACAATTAAAATAGCTGTTGCGTTAAATGCCACCAGATGACGACATCTCAGTTGCTGAGACCATCAATACGCATTCGTGTAGTCAGATGCTGACTGATAAACCACGCATTGCGCTGAGAATTGTTGGCGCTGTAGTGTAAATTCGAACGCACTCGACTAGTTATCGAGAGTTCTGGGGTTCGATCCCAGCAGTGCCGGAATACAATTTTTCAGTCGCTATGCGTTGTTTAAAAAATAACGTGGAAAGAGTGATGACATCGTCCGTTTACATTATCTCCACGTATTTGATATATATTTTCCCAGTATCGATTTTTAATCTCAGTCATATACAGACTCTGGCCACTGAATCAGAAACTTTATATAGATCTACGTAGACGTCACTTACGCAGCGTATATGCAAAATACGTGATCTATGCAGCGATATAAGACTGCTACTCGTCAGTTTTGCTGATCACAATGGGAAAAACAAAGGATCTTTGGAGTTCGGCAAAGGGCTTCTTGTGGGTGCCCGTCTGGTTGGAGCGAGGATTTTGAAAACAGCAGTGCTGACTGGTTTCTCAAAAGGTAAAATATCCCGGGTCATTAATTAGTTGAAAAATAACTCACATTGTTTGTCTAAGAGGCGTAACTGTGGCGCGGCGACGGTCTGTAAGAAACGAGATCGGCATTGTCTTGTACGGAGAAACAGGACTTCCTGTGTGCAGCAGTTTGGCTGAAACACTCACTAAATGCTGTTCCTGACCCATATCTGAGCGGACTATGCGCAGAAAAAAGAAGAGGATCGGTGTTGGCAGTCGCATGCCTATATGGAAACCCCTGATTTTTGCGAAGAACCGGATAGTTTGCCTACATTGGTGCAATGCCGTCTTAACACTTTTGGGGGCCATGGGCCGTCCCATTTTCGGAGGACCCTGATCTTTTATAGCATTGTCAACCATTATCAATCCACTGCTAGATGAAGGTCTCCCCAAATTTATTCCCCAAGTGATATAGAAACATTCAATATCCAGTAACTTTTTAATACAACTTGAATGAAAAATGGTACATGACAAAAATTAGAGAACTCTATGAAGTCTACCAAATGCACTTGCATTTAGTTGCTTCGTAAATTACAGGAAAATGGCTGCTGATAGATGATGTTTCTTCCCCATTCTAAAAATCATTCAACGAAAATTAAATCAAAACAGAAGAAAGAAATGAACCAATCAACGCCGTTTCCAGACAATGTGACTCACCGGACAAGAATGCCGAAATGCGGCTCCAATCATTGTTATTTAGTTAAACACTAAAGACTGAACATATCTAAATCATGAATCTGCTCCTCCGGACAATCACGAGATAGGATTCTTAACCTTCAGATTCACTAAACATGAATGCCGGTTTCTTCGGCTAGCGAATCGTGTGATGGGTATATTCAAATTAATCGGAAACTTGAGACTTGGTCGTTATGGGTGGTGAAGTCCTAGGAATTTCCGCTCCAGGACGACAAAACTTTCAGATTTTCGGATATTATCTGTCTTACTATCCTTGTCATATTTACACCAAAAAACGGATTGCCATCTTCGAAATTTGAACATACACTGCTGGCTACCCAAAATGCAACACCAAGAAGGAAGCATCGAATTGGCCTGAAATTCGCAGCATGCGTCGCCGGCGAGAGAACATGTAAACGATTAGCATTGTAGGGCATATGCAAATCATGTGCGCCCGGCACGCCACCGAGAAACATCATAAGAAAGGTGCGCAGAATGCGGTGTGTAAGTAATGGACGTGTGTTGTGCTGCCGGACATGTGCGTGGGAAGCTTACTGATGCCTCGTCGCAGAATACGGCAGTTATTTCAGCACGTTTCGGAGTTCGACAGAGGACGAATAGTGGCTTATCGCGACAGCGGTTTATCGTACCGAGACATCGGCGCCCGTGTGGGACGACATCCAGCCACAGTGAGGCGAGTGTGGATTCGGTGGGTGCAGGAGGAACGGATGGACCGATGTGAGCGATTGCCACAGTCGCGGCACACCTTCGAACGAGAGGACCGGCACCTTGTGCGGCGGGCATTGACGGCTCACACCGCCACATCACGAACGTTAGCGCAGGAATTAGTGTGTTTTACGCAACAACCTGTGTCAGCACGTGCCGTTCGAAGTCGTCTGCAGGAGCGGGGATTTGTCGCACGGCGTCCATTGCTCCGATTACCATTGACGTTAAACCACCGGCGAGTGCGGCGGCAGTGGGCCGTTGAACGTCACCCCTGGACTACGGAATGGCACGACATTGTCTTTTCCTACGAATCCCGCTTCTGCCTGCAACACTACGATGGTCGGATCTACGTGTGGCGGCACCGCGGCGAGAGAATGTATGACGCCTGCATTATGCATCTCCATACCGGTCCGTCACCTAGCGTTATGGTTTGGCGCGCAATTGGATATGACACTCGCACCCCTCTGCTATGCATCGCCGGTACACTCAACAGCCACCTCTATATCTCCGACGTCCTTGAGCCTGTAGTCATCCCTTACCTGCAGGACCTGCCAGCGGTCACGTTTCAACAGAACAATGCGCGCCCGCACGTGGCACGCATCGTGCAACAATTCTTCACGGCCCACCAGGTGTTACTGCTTCCGGAACCCGCCTATTCTCCCGATATGTCACTCATTGAACACGTCTGCTCGCTGATCGGCAACCGATTGGCCCGGCAAGCATCACCCGCGGTTACGCCTGATGAACTGTGACAACGTGTGGAAGCAGCTTGGACCGACATACCCCAAGCACACATCCAAAGCCTCTTTTTTCGGTGCCGCGGCGTGTAGCTGCCGTTATTGCCAGCCATGGGGGCTACACGAACTATTGATGTCTGCGTGTTCCGTAAGACGCACAGGCCTGTAAGCTCAATCGTTTCATCTTTGTATCTGTCGTTATGTGTCCAGTAAATCTGGCTTTGCTATCTCGTGTCCTTCTTGGTGTTGCATTTTGGGTGGCCAGCAGTGTATGAAAGTAGCCCTAGTGGGCAAACCCCTATGGTAAACATACGTGCAGTTCTTGGTATAGATAGACAAAACAAATGACTGTTTAAAAAAATGCGGTGTACGTGTGGAAGGAGGGGAAAAATGCCTTCCTCACATGTGTTACTTTTAGCGTAACATTATTGTATATCTAGCTCACTGAATGACATTTGGCCCTTAAATTCTTTTGAAAATGAATCATTTGAGGTCGGGAAATAATTTGTGTTTTAAAAATCGACAATTCACCTGTGAAAACATAAACACTTGGATATGCGCTTGTGGAAGTTTACATTCGGAATTCTAGAGATGTATGCCAAACATAAAATAAAACGAAACACTTGTCCCATCAGCCAAAAAATAAAATCCATGCGCTCACGACATTTTCTTGAGAAATGTTCTTCGGATACATGCTGACACGCCACTTTGTTTCTCGGATACCTCATACATGTTTACGAATTACACATTTGTGCTTCTGTTCAGAATTTTCATTTGATTGTTTTATCGAATCAGTATCACCTCCACTCGGGACTGGAAGGAAGATCGACTTTCTTTGTTTCTTATTTTGTCACAAAAAGATCCATCCTAACACCTAATTTCGCTCCTGTCTCCTCGCTCGGGAAATCAAAGCTACGAGTAAGGTTTGAAAAACAAGGCGGAACAACTTACACATTTTTGCATTGGTGTTTCTTCTTTTCATTAAATAATAATAAAAAAACTGCTCGTGAGTGGTGAAAGAGTTTATCTTTTTGTAAATACACTGCCGGAAAGTGAAACCATAAAGATGACACCGAATTTTCGGGTGTATTAAGCACGTCTTTTGAATCCGTTCTGACGCAAATTAAATTTATCAAAGCTATTCAAAGTCAATGGAACCGGTATGGAAAACAATAGTATCTGACGGAAGAAAGAAGTTTTTCAATCGGGTTTTTAATCCCTCAGATATTGCTGTAAACGGAATCGTGAGCTTACGAACTCTAAACAACAGAGTTATCGATAAAAATAAGATGTGACTTTCGAAATTATACGCAAAAGATTGTGCATCAGGAGATGTATCCGTTGAAAAAAATTCAAATCGGAGTTTTAGAAGAAGAGTTATCGGAAAAAAAATTAATTTACTTTTACGCCCCTAGCGGAACATTTATGTGTAATTTGAAAAAGTAACTATATCTAAAACACTCTTCGACATTAATGGAATAGAAAGATAAAATATTTTTTTCAATCGGATGTTTAGAAGCAAATATGTGGAATAAAACGTATTTTTGAATTCGACATCATCTGCATTTACGCCCTCTAGCGGCGAAATTGTACATCCTAAAAAAAACGAAATGAAGGATCATCATTCGCATATTTTAAGCTTTCGAATGCAAAAATAATTTTCAAATCGGACTAATAGCGACAGAGATACCGTGGGTACAGACGGGCGGACTGACTAACGGACAAACCGATAACATAAGCACGATCTTTTTTTACAAAAGACGTGCTAAAAAGAACATCAAGAAGGAATTGGCGGACGATCATGAAATTTACATATGCTAATTGGGTCGAGTTTACGTAGGTGTGATGTTAATTTCGGAACCAACCGGTGAGCGCTTACGCCACAGCACGGCATAATGTGCAAATTACCGTCGGTGGTATTTAAGGAGTACGGCGAAGTGAATGTAATCAGTCGTCGGCGTACAGACACGTGCGAAGACCCTGAAGAAGCTGCAATGCCTGGACATGGAAGAGGTGTACGATTTCAGCAGTTATCGGACTTTGAGCGAGGTCGTCTAGTCGGACTCAGTGAGGCCGGGTGGTCGTATCGTCGTATTGCGGAGCGAATTGGACGGGAAGTATTGGTGGTGGCATAATGGTGGCGTAGATGGTCCGAGGAACATTCGAACACGAGAAGACGTGGAACCGGGAGTCACAGACGGACTGATGAGCGGACCGATCGACGCATAAGAAGAGCGGCGTTGTCAAGCAGAACATCCACTGCAACGCAAATTCGAGCTGCCGTTGCACCTGAGGTGACTGTGCGAACAATCCGCAACCGTCTACTAGATGCAGGACTACGTGCACGTGTGGCTCTGGCATGTGTACCTCTGACTCCATCCCACCGTCAGGAACGGCTGCAGTGGTGTCGCCAACGTCTGCACTGGAGAACGCAATGGCGATGTGTCGTGTTCAGCGATGAAAGCAGATTCTGCTTGGGAGGCTCCGATGGCCGTATGCGTGTTCGCAGACGCACAGGGGAGCGTCTCCACCCTTCTTGCATCCGCCAGCGACACACAGGGCCTACACCTGGTCTCCTGGTGTGGGGAGCGATCAGCTATCACTCCCGTACACAACTAGTGTTTGTACCGGGTAAGTTAAACAGCACCTCCTACATCAACAACATCATTCAGCCCGTTGTTGTGCCATTTGTTAAGTCGGTCCATCGTGGTGTTTTCCAGCAAGATAACGCACTCACACACACGGCACGTGCAACGCAACATGCACTTCAGGGTGTGAGACAACTTCCATGGCCTGCCGGTTCACCGGATTTGTCCCCCATTGAGCACGTGTGGGATTTTATGGGACAACGACTTAACCGGTCTCCACGGCCAGCCACGGCCATCCCCGATTTACGCGTTTAGATTGAGGATGCTTGGAACTCAATACCCCAAACTTACATCCAACATCTGTAAGACAGACTCCATGCCAGAATTGCACAGTGTGACGCAGTTCATGGCGATTCAACCTCGTACTAACCCTGTTACATGGAAATGTTATTTTTCAGTTTACCAGCAAATACAGCTGTATTTTGCCATAATGTTTTGATCACGTTATCCTCTATATTCCGTTATTATGCTGTATAAATTTCGGTGGTATCAGACGTCTCCTTCTTGGTGTTCTTTTTTCACTTTCCGCCGGTGTAAATAAGACACTTGAGGTGTTGGGGACACCAGTTCAGGTGGGGGCCCTGGGCCCCAGCCCCGTTGACCCACCCCTTAAGACGGCCATGCAATGGTGTCCGGAACACGCTGACAGAACACTGGAATAGGTCATGTGGTCCGATGAGTGGCAGTTCTGTTCCGACGGTAGGCAGAGAGTTTGGCGGCAGCCCCATGAAGCAATGGACCCAGCTTGCGTTGTAAAAATTAACTGCAAGTTGTGGAAGTAGTGTCACGGCATGGGGCACATTCCGTTGGTACGAAAAGAGTCCCCTGATTTTGCTAGAAGGTCGGATGTCCTCCAAAGGTTATCTTAACATTGTTGCCTATCAAGTCCATCTTGCAATGTTGATTTTATATCCATCAGGTGACGGCCGTTTCATAGACGACAATGCTGCTGTCCATCGCGCAAAAGGTGTTGAGCAGTGGTTCAGGGTGCATGACAACGGCTTGTACCATCTTCCCTAGCCTCCACAATGCCCGGATGTGAACCCCACTGAGAATGTATGTGGCATGTTAAAAAACAGATCCACGAGCAACATCCTGTTCCTTTAAGTCTTAACCAGTTAAAGAACTGTGTGGTGAGCAACTGGTATGCTGCAGACGTAGATCCACTTCTACACCTTGTGAAATCTGTGCGAAACCGCATACGTGTTTTAATTCATGCTAAATGAGGTCCAACCAAGTATTAAATAAACGTTTGTAATTCAGTGGCCGGTATGTGTAGAAGTTTTACTTTATATTCGTTCTTAATAGCTGACGTACTGTGAAGTCATAATAGTCCATTAGTAACACATCAGAGGACTTTGGAAGAACATGAGGAAAAGATATGGACTTGATATCCGTCTCATTTTTCGTTTTTTCAAGAAACAGTGTGGTACATTTGGATGTATGAATGGTAGGCTTATATTGATAGAGTTATACTTTTTGAAGGCTCTGTGGCTAAACGAAAGGTATTTCCGCTTTAAAAATAGGAGTTAAAATATTATTTTGGTAATATGTAGAATTGATTTTAACATTCAGCTTCTCTTAACTTCAATTTCCCATTATATGAGAAACCAGCAACCATCATGAATCCTATACTGAAACTTCCTTTGGATTTTTGGAACCAAATTTGTAAGTATTTTCCTGATCCTTTGCAATAGACCTTTTTTTGTTACAGTCGTTTAAGTAGATCCATGCTTCATCAACAGTCAGAATAAATTCCCATTTGTCTCCGGCGAAGAAATTTTCATAGAAACGTCTGCACCGTATTCTGCGCTCAGCCACTTGCCTAAAAAAGGTGAACACTATGTTTTTTGTTTTTTTGATTTTTCAGATTCAAATATTTGTTTATTACTTTGTTTACAGTTGATACAGAGACGTTTAGCGAAAATCCACCGACCCAAAGGGTCTGTGGATTTTCTTTTAAGACAAGAGACCTCTAACTTTTGGAATAGTCGTAAAAGTATGTATCTTCTTTGGATATTCGTTTCTTGTTCTTTTTCCTGTTCAAAACAATTCTTTATGATTTCCCCCTCTATTATTAACAATATTGCTTGTTTTACATTTAGAAATGCTGATTCCAGAAATTATTAGAAATGCTGATTGCAGAATACGAATATTTCTCTTCGTAAAGAACAAAAACATAAACTTCCATCCACAGCTTGTTTAGGTGTGCCATATTTCTTAGTAGACGATATTTAACTGCAGCAGATCTTTCTTTCGTGTTCATCCAACACGCTGTTGCCAGTTTCAATTCTTTGAACATTTCTTTTCTGTAATTTCGTATCAAAATCGTTCTAAAAATGTTTGAACATCCTCTGCACAATACTGTTGCATTACCTTCATCTTTGTTTAGTGTCGAAGCTTATTTCTGTGCGCTGAAGAACAGAATTCATGAGAAATATTCGAGCAAATTCAGTGTGTGCAATGTTACAAGAAATATTAGAAATGTTATGTTGTTTGGGAAGTAAGTGAACACTTTTAACTCACCATAATTCCTGTAATAGCAAATCAATGATCACAATACATAATGCACATGGGTTCCTGTCATTAGCAATAATACGTTCCTAAACCGTAAGCAATTCACGAACAACATTAAAAGTACCAGTGCCTAAGTAACACCATTAAGTCCAGTATAGCATTGACTGTGAATTACAGTCACCGTCACAAGTGAATCAAATGACTTAATCACAGCCATTTTCTCACTCTGAATCAAAATCACTGTGATTCGGAAATCCAAACCATTTGTTGTTGTAGTGAGTACCAGACATCTCCTTTTTCATATAGCCAAAACAGTTGAAATCAGAGGGGTTTGTTTACGGTGAATACGGTGGGTGGGACAACTCCACCAATCCGTCCTGTTCCCGGGATATGTTCCTCCAGAAGTGACTTCTAACCATTCTGGTATCCTCGCGCACGATGTTATCATCATACGTCTTCCATAAAGTCAAACTGCAAACATACATGCTAACGATGAGTTAACATTTGACACTCGTGTAACTCTACCCGGTATGAAAACGTCACGGAAGTACCGGGTTCAACACAATATCAGTAATGGTCCCGGATTCAACCCAGGATCATTACTGATGTTGTCTAGGTGAGTAAAATTCTACCCAACTTTCATCTAACCACAGGATCTTTGTGGGCACCCTGCTATTACAACGATACCACGCAGGGTAACGCAGTAAGGTGTAATTTCTTAAAGAATTCACTTCTATATCGTGGTTAGTGTGTGAGGTGCACACGTTGCTAATTTGTTCATGAGGCCTAAATCTTCAATTCGCACGGTATAAACCGTTGTGTGAGGGATACTATTTTTTTTTTTTTTGGAAAGGTCAACGACACTCGCCCTATAAGATTGCTCTTAGGTCTTTAGGATGTGTCTTTTGGTTTGTACATTACTAATTTCCGGTCATTCAACTTACGTAATTACTTAGGAACTGAGGAACGGACGAACGATCGAACCTAGATTTTTATGGCTATGAGGATTATCACGACGATTCAATTCAAATTTATAAAATAACATAATTGAGACTTTTATCATTTTAAAGGAAATATGTTTTACCGCGCGACTTATTTCAGGAGGTTAGAGGCTGAGATGCCATTTCCTTCTCAAACAAATTGCGGAACTTCAAGTTCATATTTACTATGTTCCTGAGACTGATTTGTACTGGAATAAGAGTGTAATACTCTTATTCCTGATATTAACTTAAAGAAAACCTGAGAACAAGAATTATTTAAAGACTGCAGTATTTCTGTAACATATCGATAACACATTTGTTTACAAAAGAGTGAAGTAGATGCTAGAGTCACTGTTTCGTGAACCTAAGGACAAAAATACACGAGGTCTTTCTCTCGTACAGTACCAACTGTAAGCTAAAATAACGGTCTATGTGCGATGTCAAGAAGTGAGTACTAAAAACTATGATACGTTAAAAGATTTAATTTCACATACCATAATGAAAAGTAATCACGACTAAAAATTACACAACATAAGATCTTTGATGCCTTCTGAGTACATTTTCAGATGTACTGAACACGAAACAGTTCACAGGTTTGAAAAGATATATATAGGGAAATGAAGACACGTGATGTCAAAGTGTCCGATGCGCATAACCCTGGAGAAAACTATTAAGAAGGAACGAATAGGAGTGAACAATGTTTTATCATGTATTTTCTTATTTTTGGACGGTAAGATACACGTTCCTTAATTATGATTATTAGTTTTAAAACTTTAACCAGAGCATTATTTTTTTTGTTTTAAATGTGTACTGTGCTTCTCATATTAGTATTATGCTCATCGGAAACTTTGACGTCACGTGTCATCAAATCCCTATATACACTATCTAATAACAAGTAATTGGACACCCCTACAATCGACGATATCTGCGGTCCTGATACACGTCACGGTCGCCGCCGTTAAATATCATGTGGGAAACAACAACGCAACCAGTCGCATACAAGACGCCACGCAGTTCGGAGCTCTCTGATTTCGAGAAAGGTGTAATCGTCGGGTATCACAGAAATGGCCGATCCATACGTGACATATCCACCGAGTTGAAGTACCCAAAATCGACAGTGGCCTACGTGATTGGCAAGTGGAAGATGAGAGGTGACTGTCGGAATGTGCCCCGACCCGGCAGACCCACAAAACTGGGAGTTAGAGACCGACGGGTGCTGGCCAGAGAAATTCGGAAGAACCGCACCAAATCGATGGGCCACATCCGCGAGGAGTTTCAACAGGCATGCGGGAGTGTACTTCCGATGAATACCATCCGTAAGGAAGCCCATCTGCTCGGTTATCATGAACGTGCTGCCGCCCACAAGCCTTTGATCACCAAGTCCAATAGCGCTGCTCGGCTAACGTGGTGCAAAGAACGTCGACAGTGGACCGTTGAACAGTGGAAACAGGTTCTCTGGAGTGACGAATCAAGGTTAACCCTCTACCGTTCGGATGGCAGGGTTTGGATTTGGCGTCTGCCTGGAGAACGCTTCCTGCCGGAATGTATTGTGCCAACTGTGAAGTTCGGCGGCGGTGGAATTATGCTATGGGGGTGTTTCTCCTTGTATGACACGAGACCCTTGGTCGCAATTCCTGGTAGACTCAACGCCGAGACCTACTGCACCATTTTGGATGACCATGCGCTTCCTACGTTGTGGCAGTTTTACGGGGTGGACCCATGTTACTTTCAGGATGACAATGCCACCTGTCATATTGCGAGGTCCACCCTGTCTTGGTATGGTGACAATGGGGTTAATCGAATGGACTGGCTTGCACAGAGCCCGGACCTTAACCCTATCGAACACCTCTAGGACGAGTTGGAGCGTCGACTTAAGGGGTGCCCCCACCGTCCGAAATCGGTGAAGGAACTGACCTGTCTTCCCCAAGCCGAGTGGAAGAAAATACCTCTAGCCGTCGTACAACGCCTGGTTGAGAGCATGCCCCGGAGGGTAGCAGCTGTAATCGCCGCTCGTGGAGGTTCCACCAACTATTGAAGATGAATAAACTTCGTTTTTCTTTGCTATCACAGGTGTCCAATTACTTGTTGGTAGATAGTGTATATATCTTTTCGAACCTGCGAACTGCTTCATTGTCAGTACATCTGAGGATGGGCCCCGAAGGCTTGAAAGATCTTATGTTGTGTAATTTCTAGTCGTGATCGCTTTTTATTATGGTGTGTGAAGTAAGATCTTTTAACGGATCATAGTTTTTAGTACAACACGTCTTGACATCGTACATAGACGGTTATTTTAGCTTAGACAATAATATGTTTCAGGAAATCAAAGGAAGCTCTTGAAAACGCACGAGTATTATTATTAAGAGAAATTTAAGAGAAAAACCAGTAATATCTTGCGAAACACGATAAAATACTACAATGCACGTAAAAAAAGCGAAAAGAATCCAAAATAAAGTAATTCTTTACAGGATACGCTGAAGTTATACCTTATTAGCGAGCAGTTACTCCGGAGAACACAATTCAAATGAAACTTGTTTCACTAAAATAAAGAGACCTGAACCTTCTGTTCATTCTGAAAACGGATTTCCTTACACGTCGTCTTTATTTCAAATGCCTTTCGTTAAACAGCACAAAGCTTAGTTCTGAGTAGCAATCAACGCATTTCACAGTTGGGCTATAAGTTCCTTGCAAATTTTTATTCATACACTCTGCGACAAAAGAAGCAATTTATGTCGCTTCCTCCTGCTAGTTTCGAAATCGTGGAATGAAGCTTGCTTAACGTAGTCTGCCCTTTCTTAATATTTCGTTTTTACGAAACTAATGATATCAAAGTTGCCGTCGCAAGAATGCCTTTTTCTTCAACTTGTTTCACACGAGAGTAGCTTTAATCTTTACTTTTCTTTTTACGGCCCTCAGACACGAAGGCTTCATTATCTCTGGAAATATGTCTGTGGCTGCACCGGAAAGAATACAAAATCACTGATTCTGCACTTCCTAATTTGTGCCGGTTTCTTGATAATGCTTGATTAATATATGAAAATATTTCGTCACTCATTTTCATATTTGGCCAGCTGTACTTGAACCGTTTTCTCATAACTGAAATGCTCCAACTCCACAGTACTATTGGAAACGAACAAGCATTTAAAACAGACCATTTTGAAACAACGAAGAATATATCATTTTCTTTAGAGACAAAAGCAGCATTTTTGAACCGTTTGCAACTTGTAAATTGTAGTCGTGTCACCCTAAAGTCGTATTCTTGAAGCTTAAACTTCAATCATTTATGAGGCTTGAATTCTGGTCAATACACTCACTTAGGATAGTCGCTGTTGGGACTCTCCGAAAGAAGGTGTACCTTAAAGTAAATGTTCGTCTTACACTGAGCAAAAATTGGTTATTTGCACAGTAAGCTTACTGGACTTTTTTGTCAGGATTTCATGCTGTGTGGGTAAGGTAGCGACACCGCGTCGAACGAGACATGTGTTGGTGGACAGTTTACATGCGCGGTAGTTGAACTGTATGCACATTCGTTACTGTGCGACGTGCCTGCACCGCAGGACGCACATGAGATAAAGGCAGATAATAGAGAGAGCATACGTCCGCGTAGCTCAGTTGAGAGAGTGACTTATTCCGGAATGAGGGGACCCGGGTTCGATGCCCGGCGTGAACAAAAATGACGGAGAAATTTACTTCGTTATAACTGTCTGTTGCATTTATTCGACATACGGGGAGAAAGCTGTAGGGGCCGTGCATGTGTTGCGAGTGGTTTGTGTAGTTCAGGCGTGCTGGTTGTAGCGTGGAGGACAACCAAAGTAGCGGATGGCCGAAGGAGATGCAGAATGCCGATTTGAAAGTTATTCTGAAAGAAGATGCCAACCAGTCCACCACAGAGCTGGCAATACATTTATTTATTCAGCTATAGCTTACGGGGGTGGATTCTTCGATGTTCATTAAATGCAACCTGTTTGTTTAAGTACGACTTCTATTCGACCATAAAACTTATATAAAAACCCAAGCCTGAAACCTTTGAGGCGCATGTAGGGATGAACTATCTGTCCCCTGGAGCATCCATGAGCTCTCACTAACACATTCTGTAGTTGTTTTGCTTTTGGGGGGTCGGGGGTTTTTCTTTGGAAACAAATTTCCTACTATATAATAAAATAAAAACATCCAATTCTGTTTTAAATAAAGATGCAAGTTGTGGCGTACTACAGAGGTAAAGCACGTGTTCAATATGGCAAATCTGCAGCGATAAATTCCGTGCGTGTAGAAATTCACTCCCTTGCGAGGAGACGCGAGGAAGTGAATTTCTCAAATTTCCTGTTATGAAATAAAATAAAAAACAGCCAATTCTGTTTTAAACAAAGATGCAAGTTGTGACGTACTACAGAGGTGAAGCACGTGTTCAGAATGGCAAATCTGCAGCGATAAATTCCGTGCGTGTAGTTTAGTCGATTAGAGGAATCCACTCACTTTGCGAGGAGACGCGATTTCGATTTCTGTCACCGACAGATTCCTGTTTTCACAAAGTCAACAGTGAAATTGTTTGAAGAGTTGTGCCTAGGATTAAAAACGGCATTCTCATGAAACCAAGCACACAAGCGGAAGTACAATTCTCATTACTTGAATTTTAGTATGAATTTAGTAGTCTCTTGGAGCAAGCAGCTGTACCATCAATCACTGTTGTGCGTATGCTATCACAAGCCTTCGTCGTAATGTCTTATTTACGTCGATGTTAAATGCTGCCATCTTTACGTGTCTGTAATTTCATGCTTAACTGTGAAAGTTGCAGCGAAATAGGCTGAGAAACTGGAAACGAATGCCCATTGGAAGGGTTGGGTACCATTAGTGCGAGAACAAATGGAAGTTTCCCTTGAGATGCTTACATCGAGTCATTTAGTTGCGTTACGGAATACAGTGTGTGCATTTTAAAACATTGCCCTACTATAGCATTGTTATACGTAAATTGGTAAATAAAAACATATTTGCGTAATAGCGTTGAAACCCAACTTCCTTATTTTATAAAGCTGTGATCGAAGAATAGTAACATAGCCTAGTGGTTGTTGGTTAATAGCACAGAAACTGCACTTTTCCATCTGCTTTGTGATAGTTATTGCCGTTTTATTTCTGTATTGCAGCAATTATATTTTATCTCCCTGTCGTCGCGGTTATTTTTTCTATCTATTATACAGAGTGATCGAAAACTCACACCCCTCGAACTTCAAAGCACTGCGTAAATTTTTTGTTTCTTATTTCAGCGGACAGAGGACATCATTGCATTGTCTTGAAAGATATTGTGACGTTCCTACACCGCAGGACGCACATGAGATAAAGGCAGATAGCAATGAGAGCACATGTCCGCGTAGCTCAGTTAGGAGAGCGACATACTCCGGAGTGGGGGAGACCAGGTTTCGATGCCCAGGGTGGACAAACCTGAGTTTTCACATGGGCGTCCGAACTTCAAGGATGACCTGGCCGTTAAATTTCTCGCAATGATGTGATGTTCTTTCCACACCACGAGACAGGAAAAATGAGAATCCCTTCTTCAGTGCTTCGAAAACATATATGTGTCTGATGTTACGTTCCACACACCAAAATGTCCGGGATTTCTCAAATGCACTTTCTTCATGGGATGACTGCCTACAGCGACTCATGGTTTCTGCTGACCCGTGGATCATGTCCCACGCCTTCTTTGGGGGGGAGATGTTACGTGCCTGCACCGCCGGACACACACATGAGATAAAGGCAGATAGCAATGAGAGCACATGTTTGCGTAGCTCAGTTGGGAGAGCGACTTACTCCGGAGTGAGAGGACCCGCATTCGAATCCCGGCGTGGACAAACCTGAGTTTTTACAATATATTGATTCCTAAAACGGTCCGTTTGTACCAATTGACGCCATTGGGATTTTGTTTCTTGCGAGAGTACTATGCCGTTTTCCCAAAGCCAGCGTGTGTACGTAATTGAGCAACATTTCGCTCATCGATCATATGTAAAAGTATAAGAAGCATTTCGTGAGCGATATCCGAATGTTTTGCCACCTGATAAGAGAACTATCACTCGTCTTGTAAAGCGCTTTTGGGAAACAGGAAGTGTCTTCGACAGAAAGTGAAGATGACGACCGTCTGTTTTAAGCGACGAAAAAATGCAAGATGTGCAAACCAAAATGATGCTTTCTCCAACCAGAAGTAAACCTAAATTTTCCATTCACACAGGATTATCTTATGGCAGTGCTCAGAAAGCTGTAAAACAACTAAACCTGCATCCATATCGTCTTAGTACCTCAGTGGAGAATTGAAACCATGTGATTTTCAGAAATGCTTAAATTTCTGCAGATGGTTATGTAAGTTGGTGGACCAAAACGAAGTAAGTGAACTTGATAATGTCTTCTTCACTGACGAAGCGTTATTTCACGTAAGTGGGTATGTAAAAACGCAGAACTCACGATATTGGTCATCCACAAATCCACACATATTCCACGAAAACCCATTGCACTCAGAAAGGTCGGAGTATGGTTTGCTGTGTCTCATCGCCGAATAATCCGTTCGATATTCTTTGACTGTACGGTTAATGGAACTGTACACAATGACATATTCACACAATTTGTATCGTTGCTGGAAGAAGACGAGAGGTATTGTTGGTTTCAGCAGGATGGAGCAACATGCCACACCTCTAACGACACAATGATGTTTCTTAGAGAGTTTTTCGGTGATCTGCGGATTTCTACAGGTTTATGGCCCCAAGATTTCCAGACTAAACAATTCCAGGTTTCTTTCTTTGGGGGATATCTGAAAGGAACAGCGTGCGAAAGCAACCCACATGCGAAGATGAATTGAAGCTCTACATTACGGCGGCTATTGAAAAATTCAATGTTTCAACTCTGCACAAAGTGGCGTCGAATCTAGGGAAAAGAGTTCGTGCTTGCATTCCTGAGCAAGAAGGATATTTTGAGCACCTGCTGTAATAACGTCCAAGAGACTTGTTTTTTGTAACAATATATCTCGTTTTATTCATTATATCGGTTTCGTGTTTGGTTATCACTGATGCTTTCAAAACTTAAATTTTAATGTTGTGGTCGCGACTTTTCGTTCACCCTGTAATATTTGTTGTCTTTCTGTGTATTAATTTTTAATCCTTTCTGTGTGTTGTAATGATTATTATTTTTCCAGTTTACATAAATTTTAGACAAAATTGTTAATTAAAAATTCAGCTTATATCTCGGTTGTATTGGAAAAACATGCATTTCTTGTAATTAGATATTTCAAAATATCGGTAAACTTTTCTATAATATAAATCCTTCAAGTCATCTGTGCATTTTTTACTGTTTTGTTTTCTATTCGATGGTGCTTTTTTTTTGTGAGAAAGTTTTATAAGTCAAAACTTTCCTTACCTCCACCACTGACACACAAGTTTGTTCTTCTTCCGGTATCCGACTTCTACGGCATGAGTATGGGAACCATTACAGATTCGCCTGAATTAAGTCACTCCCCAAACAAATCTCTTTTTCCTCCGTTGCTTTCAGCTGCTTACGGGCCTGTATAGACCTAACATAAACAAAAACCGAACATTTACATGTTTAGGAAACACATAAATGAAAATGACGATTTTGGGTGGTATAAATGGCTATCATTAAACATTTAAAAATTCCTTAGAACTAACTTTTCAAATTTATGAAAACAGACAATTAATGTACAAAATTGCGAAAAATAAAGTAAGTTGATCGTGCTTCAGCTTGACACCAATTGATGGTGAATCTGCTGATCACTAATTGGAAACACTTGCTACGTGGTTTTTTCGCAACAGTTTATGATATTGGGTGCTTCTAAGAACACTTCCCGGTCTCTTTGTGGGGATCAGTTATGTAACTTAGCGCCGCTCTTCATTTTTTCGCAGAACAACTTTCAATCGCATTAGCACTGACTCCAGGAAACATTTATACGCTTTCCCTGTACAGTCATTCCTTGAGTAGTTGCACCATCTCGTAACTTTGCATATAGTCTCACATAACTTTTCCTATGATCTCACAAAGCTCTGTGGAATTACAGTGAGGCTTACATAGAATAGAGATAGTTCTACCACGCGGTATGCCGTATGATGATGTTGGTGATGATGCGGTATTATCTGACTTACCATCCTTGTCACATTTATGCCAAAAATCGGATTGTCATCTTCAAAATGTGTATTATATGGCGTGATCCCGTATTTCTTTCATGATTTATCTGCTTCTCCGGGCAAACACGGGATAGGATTCTTAACCTCCAGATTCCCTAAACATGAATGCCGGTTGCTTCGACTAGTGAATCCTGTGATGGTTCTATTCAAATTGATCGGAAACTTGAAACTTGGTCGTTCTGGGTGGTGTAGTGGTTAGCATACCTGGGCGTTTTCTGGGAGACGCGGGTTCAAGTCCCGCTCCAGGACGATGAAAATTTTCAAGTTTTCGGATATTATCTGACTTACCATCCTTGTCACATTTACGCCAAAAATCGGATTGTCATCTTCAAAATTTGTATTATATGGCGTGATCCCGTATTTCTTTCATGAGGGTGTGGTCATTGCGGTGTGATGATGTTTTTTTTTTTTTTGATTGGAGGTTTAACGACCACCGTGAGCAACTCAATGGGGCTATAAGCAGTCACCCGTCCCTAATTTAGGGTCACTGGTTCGAGGGAAGGGAAAGAGCCAGTGCCGTAAGACAAACACAACATCCATGCCTCACCGGGATTCGAACCCGGACCCCGTTTGGACGAATGAACAGAGGACAGCGCCTTAGACCACTGTGCCACCGGGGCGGCATTATGATGTTGGTGATGATGCGGCATGATGGTGTGGTCATTGCGGTATGATGATGTTAATGATGATGCGGTATGGGGGTGCGGTCGTTGCGTTATGGGTGACACTGTATGAAGACGTGGTCGCTGCAGTATGATGCTGATGCTGCTGATGATGATGGCGGGGTGTGAAGGCGGCTAGGTCAGGACGCGTGTGATCAATGGGTGTGCTGTATGTGGGTCGGGAGGGGCAAGAAACAATGCGGTTGAATGGTTAGTTGTGGAAGTGTTATATGACAATGCTCTTCGTTAAGGAATAAAAATGAAGTGGAAGGGGGTATTTCTTGTATCATATCTATTTCTTGCATTCTTCGATATTGATTTAATCTAAAATATTTCCTATATCAGATCTAATTATTTTATTCAGTTCTATTATTCTTCTGTCTAACATATTTCATGTATCAGATCTCATTCTTTTTGTGTGTGTGTGTGGGGGGGGAGCTATTCTTTTAATCTAACCTATTTCTTGTATCAGATCTAATTATTTTATTAGAAAGTGTTATTTTCTCTAACATATTTCATTTATCTAGCACATTTCTTTTATCTGACCTACGTTATTTAGCATATTTTTATTTTTCTCTGCTTTGTGAATTAAAATTTAATGAAGACTTACAATATCACAGGAAAAAAAACTTAGGGAAATAATTTGGCTAGGGGGTTGGTTGTCCCTACTCGGTGAATAGAGGTTATGTGTTTGTGGAGCCACGTGTCCGCCATTTTTTTCAAATGTCGGAGAACGGATCATTCGTGAATGCTGCATTCAACATATTTTTGGAATCAGACGTATTTCTTTTATGTGGTGCTATTCTTTGTCTACACATTTTTATTTTCTATTGTGACGAAGCTCTGCTCACCAACCTGCCAACACACTTTCGTCAAGGCGATTCATGCTTGCACCCGATTAAGATCTTTTCAGCCACGTGGTGCTAAACAACCACACGACGCAGGTGGAGGTTACAGTTCTTTTTTAATCCTCTAAACCTTTTAACTCGTAGAATACTAGGTAGGTACAGACCTTAAAAAAAACGAGCAACCCCAACCTCCCCTTTAACTTTGGAACCCTTTGCCGCAGATAGACAACTAAGGTACCGTTGGAAAGCACTCGAAGGGAACTATAACGTTATGGGAAGAAAAATGTTCATTAAGCTAATTAACATGTTAATTAGCTCACTATCTCCCAATTTTTCCATATAAGGGGTATGTTGTTTTATGCGCATTCTATTTAGCACATGGAAAAACCCTTAAATTTTAAATTTCATCCAAATCGGATGATTAATAGCGAAGATATTTGCAAATACATTTAGAGGGATCATCCATGTATCTACATCTGGGAAACACACCTGGAATGTTTCTTTCCCTGCAAGAACAGTGATAAATGCTGGAAAGTCGGTGTCTTGCAGGAACCTCAGACAAACTGAATGCAGAGTACAGACCGCAAAGGCCCTGAAAGTGATTTGTACCGTAACTTGGGCCATCCAGGGACGGAGTTCATTTACTCTTGCCGTTTCCATTATAACAACTTCATTTATTCGTGCATAAATATTAGAATTAATATTAGAATAGACAGAATGCTTGAATTAATATTAGAATAGACAGTATGTATTTTTCGAATAATGGAAAACCCGAATCTGTGCAAGCTGAAATTTGCTTTGAATATTCTTGTTTCCGATCCTTACACTTTCTCGAGGCACTGAGTATTCGCGTATCACTGAAACGTTGTTTTATAATAGAAATTTGAAGCAGAACCACGAAAACCGATTTTTTACGCTTTCAAACTGTAGGTAGAAGAAGTGTATATGCTCCAGCTTTGTCCGTTTGTCTGTCTGTCCGCACGACAACTTACGTAGAAACGGTTCGATTTCCATGAAATTTTACTATATGGTAGGGGATAACCTGGGTACAAACCCTATTGAAAACGGACGAAATGGGGTTAAAGGTCAGAACATAGGAGCGTGATCCATTCCATCGCCCTTATGCGTCATAACTTACGTAAAAATACTTCGATTGCGACACAACTTTATCAAGTTGTTTCGTAGGTATAATGAACCGGTTCTGTTGAATATCATTAAAATGGGGTCAAAGGTCAGGGCACAGGAGCGAGATTTATTCCATAGCCATTATCCTTATAACTTGAGTAATGATTTCTGGAGCCGCCCCAGTGGCGCATTGGTCTAAGTGACGACTTCTGACCATTTGTACGACATGGGCCCGTGTTCGAGTCCCGGTGCCGGATGATGTTGTGTTAGGGCACTGGTCCTCTACCTTCCCTGGAGTGGGTGGCCCTAAATTAGAGACGGGCGATGGCTTACATCCCACTGAGTTGCTCACGGTGGTCGTTAAACTCTCAATCAAAAGAAAAAAATTCTGGTATGTTGGAAAGCATAATCAATGCATTGCATGATTTTACTAACTTGTTTCGAACATCTTTTGTAAAAAAAAGATGATATTTGTGTTATCGGTTTGTCCGTACGTCCGTCTGTGGAAACCATATCTTTGCAGCTATTAGTCCGATTAGAAAAAATCGTTTTGCATTGAGAAGCTTGAAATGTGCGAACGATGATCCTTTATTTCGTTTCTTTCTTTTTTTTTTTTTTTTGAATGTGCAATTTCACCGCTAGAGGGCGTAAGCGCAGATGATATCGAATTCAAAACACAAATTATTACATATATATTTGCTTCTAAACATCCGACTGAAAAAAATCCTTTACCTTCCGATTCCATTTATGTCGAAAAGCATTGTAGGTATAGTCACCTTTTCAAGTCACGCATAGATTTTACGCTAGGGGGCGTAAAAGTAAATTGCGTTTTCCCCGATATCTGTACTTCTAAAACTCCAATTTGAGAAATTCTTTTTTTAGTGGACACAACTTCTGGTGGAAATCTTTTGCATACCATTTCTAATTTTGGTAAAGAAGTTTGGCCACCACGGGGCGTAAGTGTTAATTTCTGCTTTTGATGCATTTGCTGCAAAATCTGAACTCTTAAAATCTGGATTGAAAATTTCGTTCCTGGACCGGTACCACTCACGTCAATAAATATTTTTGGAATTTTTTCTTCTTAAAATATGCATGGTTTCTCCGCCAGGGAGCGTTGATGTATATTATATTTTTGCTAATATCTCTGCTTCTAAGAGACCGAATTGAAAAGTTCCTTTCTTGTTGCATATAGTTTCTGGTGCGAAATGTTTTTCATATAATTAAAAATTTTCAAGTAATTCATACACTTTCCGTTCGGGGGTGTCAAGATAAATTGCGGTTTTTCAGTTATCTCTGCTTTTAAAATTACGATTTGAAAAATTCTTGCTGTATCACATACAGCTACTGATGGGAAAAGTTTTCCATATAATTTCTTATATTTGGTAAAGAATAGTTTGGCCACTAGGATGTGTACGTGTTTATTTTTGCTTCTGATGTATTTGCATCTAAATTTGAGCTACTGAAAACTCGATTGAAAAAATTCTTTCGGGGACTCACTTCGCTCTCTTTGAGAAACATTTTCAAAATATTCTCTTCTTACAATAATGTACAGTTTTTCGCCAGGGGCGTAGATGCATATCTTATTATTGTCGATATCTCTGCTCCTAAAAACTCCTAAGTGTCCGCTTTTAAAAATTATTTCTTTGCTTGAGAGCATATCCGCTGCTAAATGTTTCTCATGTAATTTCAAATTTTTCTTGACGCAGAAGTCTGCCACCAGATGGCGTAAGTTCGCATTTCCGTTTACCGCAATATCTGACGGATTAAAGCCCCGATCAAAAAACTTCTTTCTTCGGTCAGATACTACTAAATGTGCGAACTCTGTGAGCGAATATTCTTACCAAATCAATGCAAAATTTCGCAGCTAGGGGAGGTCAATGTTTTTCTTAATATATGTGCTTTTAAATGTGAGATTTAACAAATTCGTTCAACATCGGATGCCATTTATCTTGTGAAACACTTTAAGTTAGTATTTGAGGAGTTTTATAGTTCACAGTTCTGTTGCTAGGTGGTGCTTGTGTAGTTCTGTTTGCAACTGTATCTTCGCTTCTAAAATCCCTATTAAGAAATTGCTCTTTTTACTGTATGCCATTCACGACAATAGAGATGTGAAACATTATCCTTTTTAATTAATGCACATATTTCCTGCTAGGGGGTGTAAATGTCATTTTTTTTCGCTACTTCTCCTTGCGGGAGTTTCCTGTTTTTAACCGAAGTTTGAAAGGCTCTGCCAAACAATAACTCTGTGACGGAATCTGACACGACATCAGAGTCATTTTTCAAGTTTTAAAATTGTTCTTTGGTGAGGATGACTCCTCCCGGAGCAAAACAGAACATTTCATTTGTATCAACATACATTTTTGCCACCTCACTTGTAGTCCTTTGCGAGGGATAAAGGTGTAAGACATAAACAGTTCTTTGTTGAATCTCATTGCTGTCACTTCTCCTGACTTCAGTTTGAAATTTTGGCTTTGAGTTTGTAGAACGTTGCTGGTGTCATTGTTACTCCTGGTTTTGATGACTTGTATGTAACACCGCAGGAATAATATTTTCTGAAATGAATTTTTATTTTCCCCTTCAAATCACTCACAATTATAAACATCCCTCCACCAAGGGAATAATGGTGCTTCGGAGGATCCTCTTGAAATATTTGTCTTGAAGGTAACACCGTTTCCACCACTACAATCTCATGGTCCTCAGAATTTTTATACTGAATGACTGGTAAAGCATCCGACGAAACACAGTTCTTAGAAATATCAACCATTGAATGATTTTTCGGCTGTGTTTCAGGAAGATCATCTTCTGTTTTATCAAAAAAATAATTTCTTGTTAGCAGAACCTGATGCTTGATTTGTAACTCTAATTCATCCAAGATAGTAAATTGATCGTTTCATTTTGCAAACTTTAGGAACAGTAAAGAAACACTAAAATTTACTTGGAAAGAAAACGCACGAAGAAAAACTCGAGTGTAGCTGAACTCTGTCTGAACGGTAAATGAGGGTCAGTGATAAATCACAACACGTAAATGAGTGAATAGCAAATGAGGTCAGTGATAAATCACAACGTTTAAATGAGTGAATAGTAATAGAGGTCAGTGATAAATCACAACACGTAAATGAGTGAATAGTAAATGAGGTCAGTGATAAATCGCAACACGTAAATGAGTACGTAGTAAATGAGGTCAGTGATACATCACAACACGTAAATGAGTGATTAGTAAATGAGGTCAGTGATAAATCACAAAACGGCCTTCTATTTCTTTGTCCTTAAACACGTGCTTACTTGCACATAGCATGTGTTGAGGATTAACAAATATCTTTGTTACCCTACTAACAATCAGCTACCGTATCCCCTAGCGTTTCTCTTTGTCTGCCTGTGAACACGTACTTTCTCCCACGGGGTAGGAGCAAACACGTTTTAGAGATTATGTAATAGCTCCAAACCCTACATTCACTCATATGTTGATATATAGCCGTTGTTCCTTTTTGTGTTAGTTTGAGCACATATTGTTCTACAACGAGCTTTAGGGGATTAATAAAAAGTCACAATACTCTTCTGCATGTACCTATTTATTCTACGAGTTAAGAGGTTTAGAGGATTAACAAAGAACTACAACCTCCACCTGCGTCATGTGGTTGTTTAGCACCACGTTTCTGAAAAGATCTTAATCGGGTGCAAACATGAATCGCCTTGACGAAAGTGTGTTGGCAGGTTGGTGAGCATAGCTTCGTCACAATAGAAAATAAAAATGTGTAGACAAGGAATAGCTCCGCATAAATGAAATACGTCTGATTCCAAAAATATGTTGTATGCAGCATTCACGAAAGATCCGTTCTCCGACATTTGAAAAAAAATGGCGGACACGTGGCTCCACACCCACGGTTGCCATCCGCCAACACATAACCTCTGTTCAACGAGCCATTATTTCATTTGTATTGCGCTTTGCATAAATAGTCATACTCGTGTATCTTTTAAATACCACGACTCCAGCTGCGGACATTCCAGTCAGTCGAGTTTCTACGATGAAATAACGTATGACGTCCTTTTGATTCGCCGTTTTTCCTTTGTTTCGCTTGGCGTTACACCCTGTGCTCCCGTAAAGATATACACTCATGTTCATAAAAAACAGAACACGTGAAAGGAATCAAGTTACGGCTTTGATTCTTACAGGATAAGCTAATGAGGCAATATCGCAGAAATTATCAGCATTTCGGTGTCATTGGGGCATGCGTACAGCGTCTAGGCAGATCAAATCGGGCAACGTCACAGACTGAAAACCTGCAGTTTTCTGTTATAAGCGCCGAGTGGCTCGGTTGGCATGACAGTGCTTGGTCAGCAGTAAGTAAGGATGTCTCCTCGTCGTGTAAGACAGTCGTACAGTCACATCAGCGAGTTCCATCGAGGTCACATTATCAGCATCATAGACTGCAATAATTCCTTCTGGGAGATTGCCGTTCGTATGGGGCGCAGTGTATCCGTCGTGGCAAGAGTGTGCAGGGAATGGTACAAAGAAGGGCCTAGGGCACGAAGAGAAGATTTTGGACGTCGTCCGCAGGCAACGCTGAGGTACAACCGTCATCTGATGAGGATGTCTTTGAGTAACTGTTCTGCATCATGAACGGCGTTGGCGCAGCAGTGGCGACCTGTGACTCATTCTCGCATGCCAGTTGTTAGAGTACGTCACCAGTATTGACAGTTCAGACAACAGGCTCGTCAGTCCCTCCTCAGGCTGCCCTTGACACCGCAGCAACGGAGTGCCAGGCTGCAATGGTGCAGCGAAGGAAGGGAGTGGAATGACGAATGGTACAATATCATGTTCTGTCACGAAACGCGCTCCTGTTTAGAAGAAAATGATGGCCGCATCTATGTCCGTCGACAACAGGGAGAGGGGCGTTGGGAAGAGTTATTCGCACTAGGCATACCGCACCAACAAGAGGCATCACCTCTCGTGAGAGTCCGTACCACCATAACGAGTGCACGTTACGTCAATGACATTCTACGGCCGGTTGCCCTTTAGAACCAGCAGGACATTTCCGGGGCCATATTTCACAGGACAATGCTACACCGCATGTTGTGGCGACAATACGTGCATTCTTCAGGGATAACAACGTTCCACTTCTGCTTTGGCAGGCTATATCGCCGGATTTATCATCGATAGAAAATCTCTGGGGCATGCGCAAACGACAGGTGCAGCGGTACGACCGTCTTCCAGCTATGCCTGCTTGATTGAACTTTGGAACTTTGGACGCGAGTGTCCTGTTGCCAACAACTCTTTATGAACTTTGGCCGAAAATGGTGTCCTGTTGAACAGCCTGGAGGGCTTTTCAACGGGACAACATTTTCACACTATTTGATTCGATGCCTCGGCGCGTACAGCAGGTGATACAAGCCAGAGGTTGCCACACCGATTATTAGCTACGTCGACGCATCTGGTACGTATCACACCGAGGGGCTAATCAGTTGTTCTGTATTGCCTAATGATATATCCTGTAAAAAGCCAAATCGTAGTTCAACTCCGCGACTCCATTAAAGTGTTCTGTTTTTTATGAACAGGAGTGTACTTATACAAGAGTGCAGTTTTCTTTGTTTGGAATTTAGTTACCATCATGAGTAACACACGAAATCGTCAGTCGTAATTTGGGACCACTGGTTCCAGCGTGGAGAAGCCAGCGCTATGAATCAAGCAGGCATAGCGCCCACGGGTCATCCGGAACTTGACAGCAGGTCCATTCCAACGAATAGTCAGAAGCCAAAGCCTGAGATCCCTACACCACCACGGCCGACTTTACAGTTACAGTGAGCGTGTTTTCAGAGTCTCATTTGATGGTGCTAGCGGTAATAGTATTACTACTTAGACATTATTATCCAGTGGGATATTCGTAATAAATTTGTAATGCATGCAGATGCTATTGTGTTTTTATCATGTACTGTTCATTTTAATAATTTTCCTATTTTTTGTACTTTTTTGTAGAATCCCATGTGAAACTGAAGACACTATGCTTCAAGGTGCAGAATCATCTTGCACTACAATTTACCCATACGGACTAAGAAAAAGGCGCAACATGAAAACAGTAGCACCAAGTTCTGGGACAAATATCAGATACAAAAAATACGTTATGTTTTCCTTGTTGAGTGTATAAATCCGTGCGCATCTTCTAAGAGGCCCGAAAAACAGTTTAGCATTGCGAGATATCATGGTTTACCGTTGGCATCGTCGTAGATGGCGAAATCCTGTACTGGTGCTCGTCTCCGCTATTTTTGTCATAGCGTTCTTCTCAATGTATCGAGTATCCAGCAGAAACACATGTGGGGACCCGAACCGCCACCAGCGCCATTTTCAGCATCTGATACCAGGATTTTCTTTCCATTCTGCATCTTATTCATCCCGGATCTTACTGGAGCACATTCCTCAGAATCAGAGCAACGAAACTGTCACAGCAGCACCGCAAGCACAGTTTCCCGAGGATCTGTTTACAGATGAGCAAAAGAAGCAAGGTGCAGTTGCCTTGCACGTGCTCGGACTTGCATACATGTTTGTTGCCCTTGCTATAGTGTGCGATGAATTCTTCGTACCCGCTTTGGATGTCATCACCGTTAAACTGGATATTTCGGAGGATGTCGCTGGAGCTACTTTCATGGCAGCTGGTGGCAGCGCTCCAGAGCTATTTACCAGCGTAATTGGCGTGTTCATTTCATACGACGACGTCGGCATAGGAACCATTGTCGGCTCTGCTGTGTTCAACATCCTCTTTGTGATCTCTATGTGTGCCATCTTTAGCAAGACCGTCCTCAGTCTTACCTGGTGGCCTCTGTTTCGTGATGTGTCCTTCTACTCTGTTAGCCTCGTCACCCTGATCGTCTGCTTTAAGGACAACGTCATCCATTGGTACGAAGCGACAATACTACTTAGTTGCTACGCCGCTTATGTCACATTCATGAAGTTCAACGAAACTACGGAGAAAGCCGTCAGGAAACTTCTCAACAGAAGTAAATTCACAAGGGTAGGAAGCAAGGATCATTTAGTACCCAATGTAAGTAATCTTTCATTCACCAATATTCTTGTTTTTCAATTATGTGTATACAGGGTGTTCGTAAACTGTTTTGACAAAAGAAAAGGGGTGATAGTACCCATCAAGACGAACAATATTTACAATGAAACCTTGGGTCGCATTCCACTCTGAGTGTCAGAAAAGAGTAAAGTTAGATGTCCAAGTTGAACTTTCAACAGTGTAAAGAAGGAAAATTACCGACATCATAAGTTGCACAATCCCATTTATGGAAATCAGGGACAGACTCAAAGTAGATGCTCAAAGTGGCGAGCACGGGTGCCGTTGCACAATTTACACCGGCGGACTAAAGACTTGCGCACCCTCTCGAAGACTCCTGGTGTCGTGTTTATCCTGTCCGCTGCAACAACGATTCTCGCGACGAGATCTTTCACGGAGTCCACAGGCGTCTCGTACACCAATGATTTCATGTGCTCCTAGAAGAAGAAGTCCAGTGGGTTTAAGTCCAGTGAGTGTGGATGCCATGCCACAGGTCCGTCACGTCCGATCCATCGTGCGGGATATGTGGCATTCAGGAAGTCTCTACTGCACCTTGATAAGCCGATCAGCTGCAACTGTCGATGCTGCGTCTTTTCTCTGGCAATTTGCATACGGTAAATTTTTGACGGGGATGTTCTGGCGATGTGCTACTTCTCCGGCACGAAAGAAATGACGTCTGAGCTGACGACTTGTGCTTGTTGGACGTATTTCGAAGTTACTCTTTTCTGACACTCAGAGTGGAATGCGACCCTAGGTTCCATTGTAAATATTGTTCGTTTTGATGGGTACTATCACCCCTCTTCTTTTGTCAAAACAGTTTACGAACACCCTGTATATGACTGATTATCAATATGTTTATAGCCTAATGTAAAAACACTGGTGCTGTATGAAAAGGTTCTATAGTTTTATTTAGCAAAATTTCTCATTAACTGCACACACTTTGTGCATCTCTCCACCAGTTATTTCAAACCACTCTAATAAAACTCTTAGCCTGCAAACCGTGCATTCTCAGAGCACGTAACATCCTCATTTTTCTTAAATTGCCGTCCTTTCAGATATTGGTTTTAGTTGTGTGAATAGGTAACAATCAGAGGAGGCTCAATATGGGGGAAATAAGGGCGCATGAAGAAGCAAATTGAAATGCCGATATCGCAGGAGATCCATTGAAGATCCTGCTGTATCTGGGCGTCTTGACATGATTTAGCGCGAAATTCGCACACATTCCTTGCTTGAAGACGATTATCCAACTGAAATTGGCCAACCATACTTTAGAATCCGTTTTGCCATTATGGCCAGGTAACTGTTATCCCGCTGGCTCGCACAGCGACGAAGACCACCAGAAAAATATCCGGCAGCAGCCCTGTGTCTCCTGAACGCTGGCCGAAACCGCGGCAGTATGCTGTGTGCTAGCTCTCACTGGCTACGTTGCTCACAGTCCAGCCTTCTTCGAACTTGCCATTAATTCGGCCGCGTATAAAACCTTCCATATGTGCGAGACATCCTTTCGTTACCTCAGACACGCAGTTTCTGTCTCTGTGACTGAAGCACATCAAAAACAGAATGAGTTCATATGAAACACAACTCGGCCTTCTTCCTGGGTCTGGTACGATTCGTCCAACGACGATTGGTCCAATGCCGATTCGTCCAATGGACAATTGGTCGAAAGGTACGATTTGTCCAATGGTACGATTGGTCCAATGCCGATTCGTCCAATGGACGATTGGTCCAATTCCGCCCTATCTGTTCGAAGTGCTACTCGTGCTATAAAAGTCTCATCTGTTCTGATTCTATCTCCGATGTTATACGAAAGTACCGGTAGTCCAAACAAAGAATGTAAAATAATGCTACATTTCATACGTAAAATTGTGATTACAGATTTCTTTTTTCTTTTTTTTTTTTTTTTTGAATCGCGTTTTTTTTTTTGTTATACTGTCCTTGCTGCCGTATGAAGTTACTGATGTGCGAGCCGTTCAATCAACTTCAATGTTTCTCTTTTGCATGAAATAATAAAAAATACTAGTTTTCCGTTTCTGTTTGTAGAATGCAGTGGGGTTCCGCCAACTTCCCAATGGAAACAACTGGTCGGGGTTTAGACAGAGGCCTTTTCAACAGTTTTTGTTCCAGCGATGTCATATTCATAACGTTTACATATCAAATCAAGTTAATAATATTGCGCTTTTACTTAAACACGAAATGTTAATTCATAGGCCATATATAAACTGTTAAAAAGGCCTAGGCCTTTTTAACAGTTTATATTCTACCGATGTCATATTCATAACATTTACATATTAAATCAAGTTAATAATATTGCGCTTTTACTTAAGCACGAAATATTAATTCATAGACCCTAGGCCTAGGCCTTTTCAACAGTTTTTATTCCAGCGATGTCCTATTCATAACGTTTACATATCAAATCAAGTTATTAATATTGAGCTTTTACTTAGGCATGAAATATTAATTCATAGGCTCTAGGCCTAGGCCTTTTTAGGACTTTTTATTCTACCGGTCATATTCATAACGTTTGCATATTAAATCAAGTTAATAATATTGCGCTTTCACTTAAGCACGAAATATTAATTCATAGACCTGCGGCCTAGGTGCCTTGCACAGACCTCAGAAATGATAAGATGAGTGCCTTTTATAAAGTTTTATAAAATGTTTACAAATACCAAATACCTAGGTTGTAACTTAAAATCTTCTTAAAAGGCCCGCGACCTAGGTGCCTGTTAGATAGCTGAGAAATGATACGATGAGTGCCTTTTATTAGGTTTTTTAAAATGTTTACAACTACCAAATATCTAGGTTGTAACTTAAAATCTTCTAGAAAGGTCCGCGGCCTAGGTGCCTTGTAAAGACCTGGGAAATGATTCAATGAGTGCCTTTTATAAGGTTTTATAGAATGTTTACAAATACCAAATATCTAGGTTGTAACTCAAAATCTTCTAAAAAGGCCCGCGGCCTAGGTGCTTTGCAAACAGCTGAGAAATGATACGATGAGTGCCTTTTACCAGATTTATATAAAATGTTTACAATTACCAAATTTACGGAAATTATCTTTCAAAAGGATATAAGGAGGAGAATAATTTAAATTAATATTCCTTTCTGGAAAATAAAAAAGTTTACCGTTGGTAAGATGATAGATACCATTGGACGAATCGGCGTTGGACCAATCGTACCATTGGACGAATCAGTATTGGACCAGACGTACCATTGGATGAATCGGCATTGGACGAATCGGACATTGGACCAATCGGCATTGGACCAATCGTCCCTTTGGACGAATCGGTATTGCACCAATCGGCATTGGACCAATCGTCGTTGGACGAATCGTCCGGGACCGCTTCTTCCTATATACACCTTCGACAGCTGTTACGTGACCACAGAAATTTGCATACTTTGTGCGCACTACGGAATGACTTCGTACGCCACAGCAAACTCGTGTGCATGTGTTAGCAAGCTCTTTCTCCCCACAATGATATGTAACAATCAGATTTCATGTTCATACTTAAGTTCTGGACATCTGTGTAAATACGCAGGGCGTTTAATCAGTTCTAAGCGCCTAGCATACAAAGACAAAGTTTTTTTCTACAAAACAAACCTTTGTTTTCCCACATAGTCTCCCTGACTGTGATACAATTGTTAAACCGATCATAGAGTTGGCGAATCCCCGCTGTGAAAAACGTCTTTTTTCTCCTCAAACCAACACTTCGTTGTGTCTTTCAGTTCAGAATCATCGGCAAAACGCCTACGCCGCAAATATGTTTTCATATTTTTGAAGGTACTTGGGGCAAGTTCAGGTGAGTATGGTGGGTGGGTGGGGAAGCAGTTGGAAGCCACATTCTGTAACAGTTTGCATGGAAAACCGGGGGTGTGGATTGGAGCATTGTCTGGAGAAGCAAAACACCTCGTCGCAATTTTCCTCGCCGTTTACTCTTGATGGCTTTACGTAATTGTGGCAATAGCGTGCTACAATAAGCAGCATGCGTAGTCCTTTTTTGAGGCAAGTAATCAATTAACAGCAACACTCCCAACAAAAGGTGGTTATAATCTTTTCCGCAGATGGTTGTGTTTTGAACATTTTTGGTGACAGTGATCCATGATGTTTCCACTGCATGCTCTCTTGTTTAGTATCAGGGTCCCAATGGTGAAGCCATGTCGGATCACCAGTCACAATGCAAGAATAGAAGTAATCTGAATCTCGGTTAATATGGTTAAATTGAACTGTACTTGTTTCAACACGATAATTCTTCATCTCAGGTGTCCACATTCGAGGAACCCATCTGGCCCATATCTTTCACATTCCTAACCTCACATGCAAAATTTTCCAAACACTGCCGGTACTTAACTCCGAATCCTCAACAATTTGAGAGACACGGATTCTCTGGTTTGACATCTCCAGGTTCTTCACTTTTTGGGACATTTTATTTGTGGGCATCTCCACTGAGAGTCGCGCTCTAGAGACTTCTTCCAACGTGTCTTCTTCTAGTTTAAAGAGAGCAGCCCATCTTTTGACTGTGGCATATAAAAGTGCACCATCGTTGTACACGCGGACCTGCCGTTCATAAATACTGCGTGGCGTTTCGCCTTCCTTCGTCAAAAATTCAATCAGCGCTCGGTTCCACAATTTCATCGGTCGCTCATCCATTATCACCTTATGGACTTCAATGCACTGTGACGCCGTTTCAACTGCTAACATAGCGAAGTGGCGTGGCCGTTGTATAACTGAATAATGATACATTACTTTGTACTACTTGCATCTGTCGCCAACCCCTACTTTGAAAGTCAGGCTTAGAACTTACTGAACGTATATCTATTGTATGTACACGGCCGAGCCACATTATTGTGACCACCAGCTAATATCCAGAGTAACCGCCGTGGGCAGCGCGGACAGCAGCTAAACGAGCTGGGAGTGGCTCACTAAGGTGCTGGAAGGTGTTCACAGGTATGTAGAGCCATGCTGACTGCAGTGCATCTGACAGCTACTGAAAGGTACGTGGTGGAGGATCCATAGAGCAAACAACACGATCAACGTGGTCCCACAGATGCTCAGTTGGGTTTAAGTCTGGAATTTAGGGGGCCAGAGAAGTACTTTCAAGTCTTCATCGTGCTCTTCCAATTAATATCGGACATTTCTAGCTGTGTGACACGTCGCATTGTCATGCTGGAAAATCTCATCCTCTCGAGGGAAAACAATCAGAATGTATAGGTGTTCGTGGTTTGCGAGGACGGATTCATAACGAATTCGGTACATAGTGCCTTCCACAGGTATGAGTGGACCCAGCGACTTCCACGAAAACATTCCCCAGACCAAAACGCTGCCGCCACCAGCTTGTGTTCTTCCAACAACGGTTGATAAGAGTTTGTTCTCTGATGTTTCCCGCCTTATACGCCAACGTCCATCCGTTCGATGAAGCAGAAAACGTGACTCATCGGAGAAGGCAATCGTTTGCCAATCAGCGGAGGTCCAATTCCGATACTGCCGTGCAAATGTAAGCTTTTTCTGCTGATGAACTCTCGTTAGCATAGGTGCAGTGACCATCCGTCTCCGTCGAAGCCCCCATGCGCACCAGAGCTCGCTGAAATGTCGTTTTACACATACTTCCGGTAGCCCCTAGGTTCATTCGGCAAGTGAGTTGCTCCACTGTAGCGGGTCAATCAGCCACCCTCACGCAGCTTCGAAGCCGAAGTTCACCTCCCACATCAATGGCACGTGGTGCTCCGCAGTTTTCGCGTCGCTTATTCGCAATCGTACTTTTTCTCGAATCACAATACACTTTAACCACAGCAGCACGCGAACAGTTCAGAAACTGCACTGTTTTAGAAATACTGCCACCCTTGACCCGAAAGTCGATAAACAGTCCTTTTTGCAAATCTGATGAATCGATTCTTTTATCCATGACAAGAACGAATGAAATGTTTTCAGAATGCCTATAGCACACCTTATATACCCTCCAAGCCAGTTCACGACACGTGCCTTCTTTATTTGGCTACGCGCTTTTGACGGAAAAAGCAGGAGGTGGTCACAATAATGTGACTCGACTTTGTATAAGCAGTCAGTAAGTATTTGAATAAAACCTTCAATTCGCTTTTGATATGAAGCAGGTGAAAACTCTTAACGATATTAAACTGAATGTTCTTAGAAGCTCAGTGAAACGCGGTTAGAAGTTGTGCTCATGAACATAGCACTTTCTTTTGTGGTATACCCTTTATTTCCATTGTTTGACTCGTTGCAAATGTGTTTAATAGAACATCCAGTTTGCAAGTTACAGAAAAAGGTACACCGCATTAGATGGTAATTGATCATTCCATTAAATAGTTCAAGATCTAAAATCTAGGAACAATGAACTATAGTCATATTACAGTACACAACGGGTCAAACGACCAGCTTTGGATTTCTACGCCAAGAGAAAAGCAATGTCTAAATAACATTTTCGGAAATAGTGGGGAACATATATCACCATTGAATTGATGAAACTTCATAAATTCTTAAGATCTTCATTGTTAACGTCAAAGAGAAGGTTGCTCAGCTATCTGAAAAATATGACTGAACTAACACAAAGACATTCAGTTAATATGAACTGTCTGAAATACAAATTCGGCACCATTTGCGCTCGGCTTCATGAATTGAATTGTAACTGGAACTGCAATATAAGGATCAACTGAGAGATGCAACATTCGTAGGAAGCATTTTTGCTTCTATTTGTATTTTAAGCACATAGATACAACAGATAACACCCGTGGGTAAAAGGAAGTGTCATTACCTCTGCGCAGCTGAAATCGCGTATTTCCGTGTTCCTCATGTTGCCACCATGGAAGAAGAAAGCCGACAAGTTGTTTCATGTGCTTTCCAAAAATCAAAGACATATTTTGCATCCGTAATGAGTACGAGCACTGTAGATGTAAATTCCCTAGTTGTTGTTTTTTCACGAGTTCTTCAAGGGCGATCATTATTCGTTAGTTTGTTGTCTTATATCAGGGTAACTCACTTCACGTAGATGAGCAGTCTCATGCTGTTTGTCGAACAGTAGAAAGACCAAAGTTACGGGAATTGTTTACCATAGTTTTCCTAGGGTTCATGAGGTATAAAAAATCTGGGTGCCAAAATCCAAATTAAAAGATTGTTTGCAGACATAAAAAAGTCGTAAGGGCCGCACCGGTGGAGCAGTGATCTAAGCGATGGCTTCTGATCAATCGCCCAACGTAGGATTCTGGATTTGAATCCTGATAAGGCATGGTTGTTTGTGTTTGTCTATCTGGAGTTTATTTACTGTTCCTTGTTCACCCTGCATGCTGTGTTTAATGCTTACTACATACACTGCCGGAAAGTGAAAAAAGAACACCAAGAAGGAATTGGCGGACGATCATAAAATTTATATATGTTAATAGGGTCGAGTTTACGTAGGTGTGGTGTTAATTTCGGGACCAACCGGTCAGCGCTTACGCCACAGAACGGCATAATATGCAAATTATCGTCGGTGGTATTTAAGGAGTACGGCGAAGTGAATGTAATCAGTCGTCGGCGTACGGACACGTGCAAAGACCCTGAAGAAGCTGCAATGCCTGGACATGGAAGACGTGTACGATTTCAGCAGTTATCGGACGTTGAGCGAGATCGTCTAGTCGGACTCCGCGAGGCCGGGTGGTCGTATCGTCGTATTGCGGAGCGAATTGGACGGGAAGTATCGGTGGTGGTACGATGGGGGCGTAGATGGTCCGAGGAACATTCCCACACGAGAAGACGTGGAACCAGGAGTCACAGACGGACTGATGAGCGGACCGATCGACGCATAAGAAGAGCGGCGTTGTCAAGCAGAACATCCACTGCGACGCAAATCCGAGGTGCAGTTGCACCTGAGGTGACTGTGCGAACAATCCGCAACCTTCTACTGGATGCAGGACTACGTGCACGTGTGCCACTGGCATATGTACCTCTGACTCCATCCCACCGTCAGGAACGGCTGCAGTGGTGTCGCCAATGTCTGCACTGGAGAACGCAATGGCGATCTGTGGTGTTCAGCGATGAAAGCGAATTCTGCTTGGTAGCCTCCGATGGCCATATGCGTGTTCGCAGACGCACAGGGGAGCGTCTGCACCCTTCTTGCATCCGTCAGCGACACACAGGGCCTACACCTGGTCTCCTGGTGTGGGGAGCTATCAGATATCCCTCCTGTACACAACTAGTGTTTGATCCGGGTACGTTAAACAGCACCTCGTACATCAACAACAGCAATAAGCCCGTTGTTGTGCCATTTGCAATGTCGGTCCATCGGGGTGTTTTCCAGCTAGATTACGCACGCCCACACACGGCATGTGCAACGCAACATGCACTTCAGGGCATGAGACAACTTCCATGGCCTGGACGTTCACCGGATTTGTTCCCCATTGAGTAAGTGTGGGATTTTATGGGACAACGACTTTTCCGGTCTCCACGGCCAGCCACGACCATTCCCGATTTACGCGTGCAGATTGAGGATGCTTGGAACTGAATACCCCAAACTTACATCCAACATCTGTACGACAGACTCCATGCCAGAATTGCAGAGTGTGACACAGTTCATGGCGGTTCAACCTCGTACTAACCATGTTACATGGAAATGTTATTTTTCAGTTTACCAGCAAATACAGCTGTATTTTGCCATAATGTTTTGATCCCGTTATCCTCTGTATTCCGATATTATGCTGTATAAATTTTGTTGGCATCAGACGTCTCCTTCTTGGTGTTCTTTTTTCACTTTCCGCCAGTGTATGTACATTGCTGGCGTCGAAACACAAAATGTGTATACTGTATATGTCAATGTATCTGTCAACCAAGTCCAATAACGAATTAAAAAACACTTAAACCTTCAATCAAAAACACAAAATGTAAGGATTTGCTCTAAACATTTTACTGAGTCTTATATTCGTGATTTAAAATCACAATTGCTGAGATTGTCTTGCAAAATGATATGAAGAAATAAGAACGAAATGTCCTGATATTCGAGTAGAGTTAATCCAAATTTATTTAAGAACTTGAATATTCACACGCTTGCTGTTCCTCAACATGAAGGCTAAAGCTGAAAAGGCAGCAGAAGCAAAGCTTCGACGGCGCGAAGAGATACGGTTAATCCAACTGAAATAATGTTTGGTATCACATGTTGGTGGAACTGCGGTACGTTTTATTTTTCTCCCACCTAAATTGCATATGTCACTGAATTAGTATGATGCAATTTTTGATATTTGTTTTCATTTGAACTGTTTCAGTGCCTCCAGTGAAATCATTTATAAAATCGAACATTTAGGCAAAAAAAAAAAAAATACTTTACTAAAAACAATTTTTTAAAAGTGGAATGCAAAAAAATGTAGTTTCAAAAATGCTCTTTTAAGGTATCGTTAACTATTGGTTATCTTGTGTTAACTACACTGACGGAAAAAAAAATCCCAACACCTCGAAAAAATAGTTGTAGAGGAATGAAATGGCGGCAATACATTTGTATAGGTAACATATTTAATTGATTAAAGTTTCAAGATCACAGCTTATTGTAAGCGCGAGAAGAGCCATTTTAAATGTGAAATGCTGGTACATTAATAACCGGTGTAACCGCAAAAATGTTGAATGCAAGCACGCAAACGTTCATGCATTGTGTCGTACAGGTGCTGGATGTCAGTTTGTGGGATGGAGTTCTATGCCTGTTGCACTTGGTCGGTCAATATATAACGAAGTAAATTTATCCGTCATTTTTATCCGCGCCAGGATTCGAACCCGGGTCCCCTCATTCCGGAATAAGTTGCTCTACCAATTGAGCTACGCGGACGTTTTATTCTGATTCCTATCTGCCTTTATGTCGTGTGCGTCCTTATGGCAGGTACGTCACATCTCCTGGTACGTTACATCATCTCCCCCTTACTTTTATTATTATTTTTTTTTCGAAGTGCTGGAGAAGGGATTCTCTTATTTTTCCTATCTCGCAGTGTGGAAATAACATCACACCATTGCGAGATTTTGAACGGTCGGGTCATACGGATAGTTCGGGCGCCATTATAACGAAGTAAATTTCTCCGTCATTTTTATCCGCGTCAGGATTCGAACCCGGGTCCCCTCATTCCAGGATAAGTTGCTCTACCAATTGAGCTACGCGGACGTTTTATTCTGATTCCTATCTGCCTTTATGTCGTGTGCGTCCTTCTGGCAGGTACGTCACATCTCCTGGTACGTTACAAATACAGGGACGGTTAATGCTGGTTGGGGGTGACGCTGGAGTTGTCGTCCAATGATGTCCCATACGTGTTCAATTGGTGAAACATCTGGTGATCTAGCAGGCCACGACAACTTGTCGACACTCTGTAGAGCATGTTGGGTTACAACAGCGGTATGCAGGCGAGCGTTATCCTGTTGGAAAACATCCCCTGAAATGCTGTTCATGAATGGTAGCACAACAGGTTGAATCACCAGACCGACGTACAACTGTGCCGTCAGGGTGCGTGGGATAACCACGAGAGTGCTCCTGCTGTCATAGAAAATTGCTCCCCAGACCATAACTCCAGGTGTAGGTCCAGTGTGTCTAGGCCGCAGACAGTTTGGTTGCAGGCACTCACCTGGCCTCCTTCCAACCAACACACGGCCATCACTGGCACCCAGGCAGAACCGGCTTTCATCAGAAATCACAACAGATCTCCACTCCGTCCTCCAATGAGCTCTAGCTTGACACCACTGACGTCGTAAACGGCAGTGGTTTGGAGTAAGTGGAATGCACGCTACAGGGCGTCTGGCTCGGAGCTGTCCTTCAAGTAACCAATTTGTAACAGTTCGTTGTGTCACTGTGGTGGGAAACTGCAGCTCGAATTGCTGCCGCAGACGCGGTACGATGCGCCACGGCCATACGCCGTACACGGCGGTCTTCCCTCTCAGTATTGCCACGTGGCCGGCCGGAACCCGGTCTTCTTGAGGCAGTACCTTCCCTTGACCACCGCTGCCAACAATCATGCACAGTGGCTACATTCCTGCCAAGTCGTTCTGCAATATTGCGAAAAGAAAATCCACCTTCTCGTAGCCCTATTACACGACCTCGTTCAAACTCCGTGAGCTGTTGATAATGGCTTCTTCGTCTTCTTAAAGGCATTCTTGACTAACATCAACACCCTACGTCGAATCTCAACGATAACTAACGCTCACGAACGTTACAGCGCGTATTTACAGCAAACCTGCTTTGCATGTTCCGAGGGGCGCTACTAACGCCACGCGTATGCGCCGAGCGCGAAATTTGCATAGACGTCATCTTACAGATGTACTCTCACCGCCTACCAACTGTCGTTTATCTAACACAACCCTTTCTTGGTGTTGGGATTTTTTTTTCGTCAGTGTATTTTTTTCATGGGAATGTTTACAGATTTTAAGAGCGTTTTGAAAATGATATTGAACAAGAACTGAAAATAACTATTGTTTTCTTTTTTTTTTTTTTTGAGCTTTGAAACAACGGCATTGGTATATTTAGTTTCGCTGCATTTTTGGAACTACAATTTCCTGCGGAATGTAGCGATAGTAATAAGCGTAGATTTCTTCCGTTCACACGTCTTTCTCTTATTCTGTTGCTTTTAACCCTTTAACGACCATAACGCCCAGAATGCCCATACGTACAAACGGCCATAGCCACCCGAAACGCCAGTCTGGAGTAAGTCAGATTTCCTACCCTTGCTTGTTCTTCAATTTTTTTCGACCTACGAGGGACCAACAGAGGTCACCTTCAGTCAATATTATTGTTATTAAACAAACAAGTTAACCAACAGAAAGTTTAGGGCGTTATGGTATTTAGAGTGATACAAGATTTTTGGGTCATGGTCGTTAAAGGGTTAAGCTTAATTGTGAATTCATGAAACGAGAAGCAAGAGATCGCTGATAAATATTCTAATTTCTAAAATTTGAAATTCGAAAGCTTTGAAAACATTTTCCATTGCATTCGTTGTTTACATTTCATGTTTAGCATATAACCCATACGAGCAACGGCTGTCGCTTGTACACTCTTTCTTCCTCGATGGAGTAACTCCGCCAGGCTACAGCAACTCGTATCCGAAATGGCTCAACCTTATCACTTAAGAATCTTGGAAAACATCCCACACAAATTCATACATTTATTTTTATACACGATATGGAAAAAGAGCGGAAAATAAAACAATATTTTTACAATTTCCTATATTTATCCCAGTTAGGGTGAAATATCCGCCAAACTGTCAGGTTATTTTAAAGCAGAGAAATTTAATAGTACTGAAAGCAGAATTCGTACATTACACAGACAGACAGACCCAAAAACATGTTCGATATGGCCTTGAATAGTATAGCCTAAATCATAAGTACTGGGGTGAGAAACTGAGTCAAAAAGATCCAATAAATTCCGTCTATTGGTGTAAATTATGGCAAGAGTGATAAGTGAAGTAATATCCGAAAACTTGAAAATTATCAAAAACTTTCGGATATTATTTGACTTATCATTCTTGCCATAATTTACACCAACAGACGGAATCACAACTTCAAATTTGTATTGTATATTGGTGTAATCCCTTATTTCATGGTTTATCTCCTTCTCCGGGAAATCACGGAAGGCAATGAATTCTATTCATCCAGATTCGCTAAATATGAAAGTCGTTGTTTTGACTGACGATTTCTGTGATATGTTAAATTCAATTTACTCGGAAACTTGAGACTTGGTCGTTCTGATTGGTGTAGTGGTTAGCATTCTGGAGCGCAAACCGGGAGACGCGGATTCAATTCCCTCTCCAGGACGATGAAATTTTCAAGTTTTGACATATTATTTGACTTAACACTCTTGCCATAATTTACAGCAATAGACGGAATCACAGCTTCAAATTGGAAAGCTCAACGTGATATAAAGAGAAAACGCAAACTGCAAGCACGTACCGTAAAGCAGGACGATGAAATTTTCAAGTTTTGACATATTATTTGACTTACCACTCTTGCTATAATTTACAGCAATAGACGGAATCACAGCTTCAAATTGGAAAGCTCAACGTGATATAAAGAGAAAACGCAAACTTCAAGCACGTACCGTAAAGCAGGACGATGAAATTTTCAAGTTTTGACATGTTATTTGACTTACCACTCTTGCTATAATTTACAGCAATAGACGGAATCACAGCTTCAAATTGGAAAGCTCAACGTGATATAAAGAGAAAACGCAAACTGCAAGCACGTACCGTAAAGCAAAGAATTTTATTTAAAAAACACCGCTGGGCAGAACAGCAAGACATGAAAACACGCATTTCCTAAAGGCAAAATGGGCTTTAGTTCTATTGGCATCAATTACCTGAAAACGTGTGCGCCTCACAAAAGTGCATAATGTTTTTATTGCTTTTGTTTCGGAGTTTAACGACCATCATGAGCGTTAAACTCCAAAACAAAAACTTTAAGGTCTATAAACAGTCGCCAGTCCTTAATTTGAGGCGACTAGTTTTAGAGAAAGGAGAGAGATAGCTCCGTAGAACAAACGCACTACCCATGTCTCATTCAGGACTCCAACCAGGTTCATCTCGGACGACTAGCTGGAAACCAACGATCTGACCCCTCGGCCACTGGGAAGGCCACTAGTTTTCCTCCGTTGGCATGAATCCTGGCATGAGCCCAGCGACAAAAGTACTGTCGAACATTTTTTCACAATGCTAGGGTGTCGCAGAAATATAGCGATTTATATATATTCTGGGGGGATTAATGACAACGTGAGCAATTCTAAGAGCTGCAATCAGTCATCTTTCCAAATTTGGAGCCACTGGTTTTAGGGAAGGGAGAGAGTCAGTAACGTAAGAAAAACACACCACACATGCGTCATTTGGGATTCGAACTTGGGCTTACTCGGACGAACGATCAGAAGCAAGTACTCATAAATCTAAGCCAATAGGACTGCTATAGCGGTTGAGCTCCACTTCATCTAGCGCGTAATGTCATAAGTCATCTTCACTGTCTACCAGAGATGAAAAATGGTGCACTTACGTTACCATAAAAACGAAAGCCCACTGGGTTCAGAACCGGCTGGCTCACAAGGCTCGTGACCTCTCTCAAAACAGTGCCAAAAGGGACTATTGCACAAACCGACTGAAGTGTGGCAGCATAACACCGTACATAAACTACTTGTCCTGACATATGGTCAATAATATGTGCATCTTTCAGCTACCTGTGCGAAACGGTGTCGAGGATAAAAAGGAATTCAGACTCAAGAAGCTGTGCTTCTGCAGCCTCATTTCCGGAATTTTCTCCCAGGAGGTGCACATCAGTGTACTCAGCATGCGTGTCTCAACTATCCATAGCATCACTGATGATTAAGCTTGCGATGGAAAGAAACTCGGGTATTTTGATAACATTGTTATGGCAGATTACGTTTCAGTATACAAAGTATGAGATGCGCCAACCACTCGATGATTAACTGACGATGCACGTGAATGTGTCCCACAAGTAATCTCGTACCTTCCTACAGCAGAATAACTGTTAGGGCTCTCTGCATATCTACGCAAGCCAGTGTAGGAAGCTCTACCCGCAGGACGGGTAGTAAACATTGCCAAATACAGCCGAACCCTCATATAACGAAGTTGAAGGGATCAAAAACGCTCGATATATGCGAACTTGGTTACAACTGAACAGTTTGTTACAAATAGACTATTTGCGACATTTTGCATTATATGAGGTCAACACTAGTAAATCATAAACTGCTTATCTATTAATCTAAGATAAATAATGTTAGTTAATTAAAAACCAGTTTTCAGTAAAATATGATGCGACCTAGAAAAAGTTAAACTTTTAATTAGTGTAAAAGTTAAAATAGCTGCAAAGATTCGATATTTCACCCGCTACATTTGTTTTGCTGTTACATGCTACGTCGCAAATATGAGTTCATTGTTGCTGGTTTTGTGAACTTGTTGCGATAGAAGCTCAAAATACACTGCTGGCCACCCAAAATGCAACACCAAGAAGGTAGCATCCGATTGGCCTGAAATTCGCAGCATAAGACGCCCGCGAGAGGACATGCAAACGATTAGCATTGCAGGACATATGCAAATCATGTGCGCCTGGCACGCCACCGAGAAGCACTATAAGAAGAGTGCACAGAAGGCGGGGTGTAAGTAGTGGAAGTGTGTTGTGCTGCCGGACCTATGCGTTTGAAGCTTCCTGATGCCTCGTCGCAGAATAAGGCAGTCATGCCAGCAGGTTTCGGAGTTCGACAGAGGAAGAATAGTGGCTTATCGCGACAGTGGTTTATCGCACCGAGACATCGGCGCCTGTGTGGGACGACATCCAGCCACAGTGAGGCGAGTATGGATTCGGTGGGTGCAGAAAGGGCGGACGGACCGACGTGAGCTATTGCCGCAGCCTCGGCACACCACCGAACGAGAAGACCGGCATGTTGTGCGGCGGGCATTGACGGCTCGAACCGCCACATCACGAACTTTAGCGCAGGAATTAGGGTGATTTGCGTAACAACCTATGTCAGCACGTACCGTTCGACGTCGTTTGCAGATGCGGGGACTTGTCGCACGGCGCCCATTGCTCCGATTACCATTGACGTTACACCACCGCCGAGTGCGGCGGCAGTAGGCCGTTGAACGCCGCACCTGGACTACGGAATAGAACGACATTGTCTACTCCGACTAATCTCGCTTCTGCCTGCCACACCACGATGGTCGGATCCGCGTGTGGAGGCACCGCAGCGAGAGACTGTATGAGGCCTGCATTATGCATCGCCATACCGGTCCATCGCCTGGCGTTGTAGTTTGGAGCGCAATTGGATATGACACCTGCCTCCTCTGGTACGCATCGCCGGTACACTCAACAGCCACCGCTACATGTCCGACGTTTTGGAGCCTGTAGTCCTCCCTTACCTACAGGACCTGCCAGCGGCCACGTTTCAACAAGACAATGCGCGCCCGCACATGGCACGCATCGTGCAACAATTCTTCACGGCCCATCAGGTGTCACTGCTGTCGTGGCCCGCCAGTTCTCCCGATGTGTCGCCCATCGAACACGGCTGCTCGCTGATCGGCAACCGAGTGGCCCGGCAAGCATCACCCGCGGCTACGCTTGATGAACTGTGGCAACGTGTGGAAGCAGCCTGGGCCGACATACCCCAAGCCCACATCCAAAGCCTCTTTCGTTCGATGCCGCGGCGTGTAGCGGCCGTTATTGCCAGCCATGGGGTCCACACGAACTATTGATGTCTGCGTGTTCCGCAAGTCGCACGGGCCTGTAAGCTCAATCGTTTCGTCTTTGTATCTGTTGTTATGTGTCCAGTAAATCTGGGTTTGCTATCTCGTGTCCTTCTTGATGTTGCATTTTGGGTGGCCAGCATTGTAGTATTAGGTGTAAGAATAAGTTTTAAAGCGTTTTTTGTGTGACGTATGCCACTAATTTACATATCCGACATTCCCCCGCATTGTTGTCATGTGACGGTAACTGGTCCAGAGTATAAAATGTGACACAGAAGGTTGCCCAACAGTCACATGCACTTGCACATCGGTAGGTGAAAGATGGCAAGCGATACTGCATTCGTTACGAATTTCGTCAAGGAAAAAGTGCTGCAAAAGCAGGCGCGTCGATCTGTTCTGTTCTGGAGGAAAATATTGTATCGAAAAGCACGTGTGAGTTTTGATTTAGGCGGTTTAAAGCAGGTGATTTTGATGTTGGCGATCGAGAACGTAGCGGCGCCCAGCAGAAGGTTTCACATGAGGAACTGCAAGCATTGCCGGACGAAGATTCGTCTCAAACGCAAAAAGAACTAGCTGAACAATTGGTGGTAATTCAACAAACCATTTCCAGTAATTTACGCGTAATGGGTAAGATTCAGAAGACGGAAAATGCCACATAACCTGAGCCAGAGGAACAACGATGAGCCTGTCATGAAGGGTTTAAATCTGTTGAATAAACATCACAGAAAGTCTTTCCTGTGGAAAATCGTTACGGGCAATGAAAAGTGGATATTGTACGACAATCCCAAACGCAAAAAACACTGGGTTGACCCCGGTGAAGCAATGATTTCGGAAACGCAATATTCACTCCAAGAAAGTTCTTCTGTGCGTCTAGCGGGATATAAAGGGTGTGCTCTAATATGAAATATTGGAACAGGGTCAAACTGTTACTGCTGATCGCTACAAGCAATAATTGCTGCGATTAAACATGGAAATCTGTCGGAAACGTTCATTCATAGGCAAAGGATTGCGTCCCGTGAAATTACTGCATGACAACGGTAGGCTGCATGACGCCAAATCGGTCAAGGAAACGTTATTGACGCTTGGCTGGGAAGTTTTGGAGCACTCGGCGTATAGTCCCGACATAGCGCCTTCAGACTATTATTTATTCTGATAGATGAAACACGGTTTGTCAGCTGTATGGTTCCGGACATGTGACGAAGTGCAAAAATGGGTTGACGACTTCATCGCGTCACACGGAGAAGTATTCTTCATGGCTGGAATCCGTCAGCTGCCCGACCGAAGGCGGAAGGTGATATAAAATGACGGCTCATATTTTAATTCGTGAAGGTATTGCTGTTTTCTCTCAAATTACATGTTGCGTTGTTTTAAAACGCTTTGAAACTTATTTGTACACCTAATACTGTATAACTGTACTAGTAATCAGAATTTCTTGTCGTAGAATAGAAATCAAAGTTTCCAAGCATTCGCACATCGACTAGATGGATTTTTCAAGGAAGGTGGACAGAAAACTGAATAATAGAACGAACGCTTCAACAATTGGGACGCAACGACTTGTGACTTGGCAATAAACGAACAGATGCCATTGTATTTATTTATTCAAAGACACGAGGCGTCACGTTCGTTTAGCACGCGTAGTCCTTGAAGGAAAAAAACGAAAGGCATCACTATTTGAAGAACTGTTTTCAAATTCGTGGCAGCTCTAGCGAGACGCTATCTTTGCAAGACTCACTCTTGGTAATGATCTCCAAAGTTTCGCGAATGGCAGTAGATTTAGGGATGAAGTAGGAAGCTAATTTCTTTATGTCTTCCCACATAAGGCCGCCCTTTGGCCAGTGGTCTAAGCCATGGCTTCCGACCATTCATCCGAGATGGGTCTGGGTTCGAATACCCGTGAGACAAGGAAGTTGTGTTTGTCTTACGATACCGGTTGCACATGTGAAGACGGCAAAGGTGCAGCGACGCACTTCTGCGACGTAGCTTAATTGGGAAAGCATCGGCTTCAGAGCAGAAAGGTTACACCACTGGCAAATGGCTTTTACGCTATAGCGTGGAAGTGTGGGATAACGAGGAAGTACAAAAGAACTGGAACATTTTTGTTTTCATACAGACTGATCTGTCTGTAAGGGGAACTGCGGGTTGTTGTCAAAAGCAGATATTCCCTAGTCTTTAGATGACACGGGAAGGGCTAGAAACTGGGTGAATAGCACTTATTTTTCTTGCTGAAAAACTGTGCTGAACCTCGATATACACTGAAGAGCAATTGAATTGAAGATACCTGTCTAGTAACGTGTAGCACCACCTTTCGCCCTGATGACGGCGGCGATTCGTCTCGGCATGGACTCGACAAGACACCGGAAGCGTTAGGAAGACATACGGATCCACGACCCCTGAACAAGCTCCCACAGTTCACGAAGATTTGATGGAGGAGGGTCATCTCTCTCGATGGCATCCCAGATGTGCTGAAGTCTGGTGACCTAGCTGGCCAAGGAAGCGAGGTCACGTCGGTGGAGTGTTCATCCAACCATTAGGATACAGTTCGGGAGCGATGGCACGGTGCATTGTCTTGTTGCAGGATGAGGTCCCCAGTGGGATGTTGAAGACGCACAAACGAGAGGAAATTGTCGTCCAGGATATCCCGGTAACGTTAACCTGTGAGGAACGATGTCACACGTACCACGGGTCCCATTTCATTCCACGTAAACAGTCTCCAGACGAAAATGCCACCCCCATCAACTTGAAGAGTATCCTGCTGGCAAGAAGGATCCATCGCTTCATGTAGTTTGCGCCGTACTCGTATCCTGCCATCCGCATGTACCAACGTGAATCTCGACTCATCAGTCCAGGCAACATTTTCCCCCATGTCTGGGATCCAGTGGCGATGTTCCCGCTTCCATGCTAATCTTTGCACCCTGTGTTGGGCGGTCAGCAGCGGCACCCTCGTGGGACGTTGGCTTCTGTACCCCATAGCGAGGAGATGGTTCCGGATGGTGTGGCTGCTTACACATTTTTGTGCACCAGCGTTAAATTGCCGAGTGATTTCTTGCACTGTGGCCCGTCTATCCGCTGTTACAATGCGAGCTAGCCGACGATGATCCCGCTCATCCACACACTGTTGTCAACGGCAGTTGGCCTTTGCAGGGATGGTTTTACCGGATTCGATGTACTCACGGTGCACCCGTGACACAGTGGCTCGTTAAAATCCCAGTGACGGCACGACTTCCGAGATGGAGTGACCCATTCGTCGGGCCCCGACAATTTGCCCACGATGAAATGCGCTTAGATCCTTCGTCTTACCCATACTGCGTCCGACTCTTACTGATTCCCGTCGCATCACTCCTTATATTGCCGGATCGATGCATATGTCATGTCGTTTCCGTTTACAGGGCCTCCCACAGCGCCACATGTGCATAACGCCAGCTGTCTCTAATTCAATTGCTCTTCAGTGTATAATATGTGGTTTCGCCAAGAATTTTTATTCGTAATATGCGTTTCGAATAACATTGCAGAATATTATAAAGTACAAGGGATCTATGAAATCTTCGGTTTATGAAGAACTTCGTATTATTGGAGCTCGCTGTATCTGGGTTTGACTGTATTTAAAATAGCTGAAACGCAGTAACGACGTGTTTTAGGCATCTTGTTTATTCCATCCTTAGTTAGGAGAAAAATACAAAGTTACAAACGGAGTAAAAGTTAAAAGAAGAGGATAATGAACAGATACGAACAGGACTCGTGTTTAGCGAACGAAGCATTCAGTATGTGTTTTCACTTTTGTTTTTGCAAAACTATTTCTGACGATTCTTTCGTCCCTACTCGTCTTCATGTCTAAGCTAATTCAGGAATACATTGCATCGATAGCGTGCGAGATGAGCTTACTGTTTTCGGGAAAAAACTGCATACTGTTTAATATTTAATAGCTCCGTGATAACATTTCCAAAACAGAAGACCTCTGATCAATGATAATTGTTACCGTGTTACTGAGCTGATGATAAAAGTGAGAATGCGTTGGGTAATTTCTTTGTCGGTATAACTTTTGTCTTCCAATACGGCCCTTTAATTGTAAGTGGAATGGTATCCACAAACTCTTGTGTCCGAATTGTGCCCGTCTTTCCACCATGATGGAATTCTGATTGTACCAGGATTTAACTCCTACAGAAACCGTCGTGTCGTGTTCAAAATATACGTTTATTTGTCAGAAAAAAATAAAATACAGGGAGAAATATACAATATGATGGGGAAAAAACGTGACGATGAAATTATATGCAATGTATATATACACGCTTCCTCCTGAGCTTTATGAGAAGCAAGAGGGGGTCGCAAACTGTGCCCTTAGTATGTTGATTAGCAGTAAAACGACATGGTGTAAATATTACAAAAAGGCGAGAAATTGCAGAGTTGATAAAACGTGCAACAGCGATAATTTTCACAGAAATTTAGAAAAAGGTTCAGCAGTAAATTGACAGGAAAAAACGTATACTTGTTGAAATAACAGTGAAGAACATACGGAACGTAGTCATGGCATTCATGAATAATGGTGTATTTGAGGAACATGAAAAAACGTTACACAAGCAGTTGAATTTTGTCTTAAATAATTGTAAATCATACTTCGTTCGCAGCCCCGCGAGCGTTGAACAGGTGGGAGGAGGCTGAATGTTTAGATGCGGTATACACTGAAGAGCAATTGAATTAGATATAGCTGTCTAGTAACGTGCAGCACCACCTTTCGCCCTGACGACGTCGGCGAATCGTCTCGGCATGGACTCGACAAGACACCGGAAGCGTTGGGAAGCCATATGGATCCACGACCCCTGAACAAGCTCCCAAAGTTCACGAAGATTTGATGGAGGGGGTCAGAGCCTCGAACATCTCTCTCGATGGTATCCTAGATGTGCTCGACGAGATTGAGGTCAAGTGACCTAGCTGGCTAAGGAAGTGAGGTCACGTCGATGGAGTGTTCATCCAACCATTTGGATACAATTCAGGAGCGATGGCACGGTGCATTGTCTTGTTGCAGGATGAGGTCCCCAGTGGGATGTTGAAGACGCACAAACGGGAGCAAATAGTCGTCCAGGATATCCAGGTAACGTTGACCTGTGAGGGACGATGTCACACGTACCAGGGGTCCCATTTCAGTCCACGTAAACATTCCCCAGACGAGAATGCCACCCCAACCAGCTTGAAGAGTACCCTGCTGGCAAGAAGGATCCATCGCTTCATATGGTTTGCGCCGTACTAGTATCCTGCCATCCGCATGTACCAACGTGAATCTCGACTCATCAGTCCAGGCAACATTTTCCCCCATGTCTAGGGTCCAGTGGCGATGTTCCCTCACCCATGATAATCTTTGCACCCTGTGATGTGCGGTCAGCATCGGTACCTCGTGGGACGATGGCCTCTGTACCCCATAGCGAGGATATGGTTCTGGATGGTGTGGCTACTTACACGTTTTTGTGCACCAGCGTTAAATTGCCGAGTGATTTCTTGCACTGTGGCCCGTCTATCCGCTGTTACAATGCGAGCTAGCCGACGATGACCCCCCGCTCATCCACACGCTGTTGTCCACGGCAGTTGGCCCTTGGAGGGATGGTTTTACCGGATTCGATGTACTCACGGTGCACCCGTGACACAGTGCAGCGTGAATCTCCCAGTGCTTGCACGACTTCCGAGATGGAGTGACCCATTTGTCGGGCCCCGACAATTTGCCCACGATCAAATGCGCTTAGATCCTTCGTCTTACCCATACTGCGTCCGACTCTTACTGATTCCCGTCGCATCACTCCTTATATTGTCGGATTTCTGCATACGTCAGGTCGGTTCCGTTTACAGGACCGCCCACAGTGCCACATTTGCATAACGCCAGCTGTCTCTAATTCAATTGCTCTTCAGTGTAATCCAGCTGAAGAAGAGATTGAAGATGTGTTTTAAAAATAGTGCGAAGTTTGCGCTGAGTATCATTAGGAGGTATGGCATCAGCATGATGGAGGTTGAAGAGATAAATAACATATTTTGCTAACACAAAATAGCAGAGAAGGAGTGACGAACTGGCGGATGATTGTGCACAGGAAGAAAGAAATAGTCTTTGTTGAAATGCTAAAAAGTTCATGAGGCTTGAGCAATGTTAAACATGAGTTCAATGAGAGGCTGTAAAATCCTGCAGCTCTCGTACATGTGCAGGAGGTCACCCGGAAAAGAGCAAAACCTGCATCTTGGTGAGGAAATAAGTCGAAATCGGTGGCGTAAAGCCGTCCGTGAAGGAATAGTCTTTGAATGTCTTTAGCAGGTTGAGTGTTGAAAGTAAGTCGAGCGACTGTCCAGATGAGTCGGAGAACCGAATTCGATATAGATGTGATGGGTGATGATTGTTCACTATGAAGAAGAAAATGGTGATAAAGATTTTCCTGCGTAACCGCATGAAGAAGAATAACCGTCGTGTCGTGCAAACAGTAATTTGCTCTGACCACACATCAGGTTAGAGCCAGGTTTACAAAAAAGCAACAAAATAATTTATTTCATTAATATATCTCTTCCCTATCTGTTCACTTTTGTAAGAACGCATAGGGCATCAATATTTTACGTTAATTTATGTGGACGCATTCCCATGCCAAAAGTTTACACATACAGTAACGGAAAAATTAATAGCAACTCTGCAAATTTCTGACGCTTTTGGGTTTTCAGTGTTGCTACAAAAGTAAATATGCCGATAATACTCATATTATATATATATATCATTTGAAAGAGCATTTCATGCAAAAGTCAACTCAGTTTACAGAATGGGAATATATTTAACAGAATTTAAGTTATGACCAGAAATGTGCTGCTGAGGAAGCACACTTCATTATGTGAAATGTCATCGTAGTTGCTACAAGCCGACGGAGATTGTTTGTACATCCACGTACAGGCGATATAAATGACAGGCGATGTGCGTGGGTTTTTTTCCAGACGTTTTTGTAGTGCGCGTAGGGTAGTTCGTTTGCATTGGTGAGTGCGCAGCCGCCTGTGGACTGCAGTGCAAATCTGAAGTTTAGGGTGTATTTCGTTTATTCTGTGCAAACTGTGTTGCAGTTATAGGATTATTAGGTGATATTTCACCTCAAAAATCTTCTCGAATGGTGACTTTAAGTAAATTCGGAAAAAGCAATGCAGAAATTACCCGGATAACTGGGGTGCACAAGAGTTGTGACGTGCCTGCCCAGCAGGACGCACACGACATAAAGGCAGATAGCAGCGATAACGAACGTCCGCGTAGCTCAATTGCGAGAGCGACTTATACCGGGATGAGGGGACCCGGGTTCGAGCCCCGGCGTGGACAAAAATGACGGAGAATTTTACTTCGTTATAATGGCGCCCGAACTTCCCGGATGACTCGGCCGTTCAAGATCTCGCAATTTTGTGATGTTCTTTCCACACCGCGAGATAGGAAAAGTAAGAGAATCCCTTCTTCAGCGCTTCGAAAAATAAATGTGCGACGTTGCATTTCACACACCAGATTGACTGGGAATTCTCAAGTGCACGTTCTTCAGCGGATGGCTGCCTACAACGATTCATGGTCACGGCTGACCCGTGGGCCATGCCCAGCAGGACGCACACGACATAAAAGCAGATAGCAGCGATAATGAACTTCCGCGTAGCTCAATTGGTAGAGCGACTTATTCCGGAACGAGGGGACCCGGATTCTAGCCCCGGCGTGGACAAAAATGACGGAGAAATTTACTTCGTTATAGAGTATAGTTGGGCGGCAGCTGGAGAAGATCCGTGATATGGGTGGAATCAAGAATGGCAGGCTGGGTAAATGTGGCCGAAAAATGAAAACAACTCCTAGAAGTAACAGCGCGTTGAAACGATTATGTCTGCGAAACAGGTTCGTCTCGTCAACAGTTCTTGCCAAAGATTGCGGGAGAGCTGTGGTACTGTTGTTTGTCCTCGAACAGTAAAGAACAGGTTACGCTCTATGGGTCTGACGTTTTATAGGGCAGAAAAGAAGCTATTGCCAACCAATGTACAATGTAAGAAACGTTTAGAATGGGCAAAGGAACATAAGGAGTGGAACACTGATAGGTGGCGTCAAGTGTTATTTAGTGATGAGACAAAATTTTTCATCGACGCTAACGACGCGGGGTGCCGAGTGTTTCGACGAAATAACGAGGCGTTGCATCCCTCTTGCACATTTAAGACAAGAAAGTATCTCGGCAGTGTTGTGATTTGGGAATGTTTTGCTGCTGCTGGAGTAGGCAGAATCCATGTGTGTGAGGGCACTGTTAATGCACAGGTGTACAAAAGTATCCTCCAGGACAAAATGGTGCCTTCAGGATGTGATTTGTTCCAGGGTCAACCATACCACTTACGGGACGATTCGGCCCCATGCCACCGTGCAAAAATGATTAAAGCTTATGTGACGTCTTTAGGCAATGCTGTGCCTCTTCCTTGGCCTAGTAATTAGACAGACTTGAACCCGATTGAGAATTTGTGACGTATTCTGAACAGAAAAGTGCACGAACGTCACCCCACAAATAAAGTGGAACTGATTAACGCAATTACTGACATTTGGCACAACTGTATTTCATCCGATATGTTGCGTAAGTTGGTTGACTCTATGTCCAACAGATGTGCAGCCATTGGTAAATCAAAAGGTCACCCAACGAAATATTAGGTATGTATTTGCATTTGAATTTGAACATGTTACTTTGCCATGATTTCTGTTTTGCAGCACATTTCTGTTCAAAACTTTAGTTCTGTTAAAGATATTCCCATTCTGTAAACTGATTTGGCTTCTGCATGCAATGTGCTTTCAAGTGATATATATATTGTGAGTATTTTCTGCATATTTACTTTTGTAGCAACACTGACAACTAAAAACGTCAGCAATTTCCAGAGTTGCTATTAATTTTTCCGTAACTGTAAATGTAATGAGAAAACACAATCGTATACACTGAAGTAACAGAAAAACTGGTACAGACGACCTTATGCAAAATACATAGCAACGTCACCTATGCGCGTACTCGGTTGCGTCCGCTAGTGCGTATGTAAAGCGATAGACATCCTTGCCAGCTGTCAGAGCTGTTTTCGGCATGAGAATGACAAGTAATAACGATTTAAGCGATTTTCAATGCGGTGTCATAGTTGGCGCTCGTGAGATGGGCCATAGTAAGTCGGAGGTAGAAACGAAGTTCGGATTTTCACGGACGACCATTGCAAGCGTGTACCGTGACTACAAGAATTCTGGGAAAACCTCCAACCTACGATACCAGTGTGGCCGCAAAAAGACATTGGGTGAATGTGAACATCGTCGGCTGTCAAGAATCGTTTCACGCGATGGGCGTGGAACACTCTCGCAGGTATAATCGGAATTCAATGGTGGAGCATTAACAAGCATCAGCGTCCAGACTGTGCAACGTGCCCTGCACGATATGGGCTTTGGGAGCCGACGCCCAACTCGAGTCCCCTTGATGGGTGCACGACACAGAGCTATGCGCCTCGCTTGGGCACGGCAACACCGCCACTGGACACTTGATGACTGGAAACAAATAGCCTGGTCTGACGAGTCGCGTTTCGAACTGTATCGGGCAGATGGAAGGATTCATTTGTGGCGCAAACCCCATGAAGCCATGGATCCCACCTGTCAACAGGGAACTGTACCCGCTGGAAGGGGGGTCTGTAATGGTATGGGATGTGTTTAGCTGGACTTCACTGGGACCCCTGGTACGTCTACAAACGTCTGTGACCGGCCAACGCTATGTGCGCATCCTTTCTGACGAGGTAAACCCGTTATGTCCTGAATTCACGCTGATGGGTTGGGCCTGTTCCAGCAGGACAATGCAAGTGTCGGGACGCCACGTTATGGTTAGAGGAGCATTCATCTGAGTTTGGGGTGTTGCCATTCCCACCCAAGTTCTAAGATCTGAACGTGATAGAACACATTTGGGATGCCATGCAACACGATATCGAACACAGGAATCCGAGACCTCGAAATACACCCAAATTGTGGAATGCTCTGCAGGACGTATGGTGTTCATTGCCTACAGCATATTTCCAAAAGCTAGTGGAGTCCATGCCCTGTCGTATTTCTGCAGTCCTGCGCTCTCGTGGGGGAGCTACCAAGTATTAGACTGGTGTATCAGTTTTTCTGGCACTTCAGTGTATATACGTATGTGAACGTTAAATATAAACACACACACTAAAATATATACAATATATTGCGTGTGCCAGCTCTACGTAATTATTGTATAAACACAAAATAACTACAGTACACTCCTACACGCCTCCTCACGGGGTTACGGAACCGAAAGGTGACGAAAAGGCGTTTTGGTATACACTAGTCCCTAAATTTTCTCAGTGAATTGAACACTAACCGAACAAAACTATTTAAGTTGAAGAAGTCATTTTTCTGTCGATGAGTTCGACAGTACCGTCATTCAGGACTGTATTTTTATCAGTATGATAAATGCAAAGCGCACTTGATTCAATATCCGAGCACTATTTCTGATTTTAACACGCGCACACATGCATTACGACACAAATCACTTGATATACTTGGTGGCAAAGGAAACAAAACGCACACACAGGCGAGGTTACTTGATACCCTGGGGTGACTTTTGTAGCACTCGAAGCTTTTGGAATTTAGTGTGAAACTTAAGGTGCACAGAGGAGGTGGTGGTGTCTTCAATAGTAAGCGCGGAGTTTCGTCGGAGGAGACTTGAATAAGGGGCCACTCTACGGACACATCGTTGCATGAGCCTCCCAGTAGTGGACGGAATTTTCTAAATTGCACGTTTTTCAGCAGCGTCTTTTTTCACCTTATTCAGTTTTTGGCGGACCTGGAGTTCTTCCTTCGGTGAGTTAGAGAACCACTTTACATTGTTTCTGTAAGTGTCTATCCCCTCTCGCTCAACGCCTCTGGTTTTCGCAAGAGCCCATATTTAGCTCGGTCACAAGACGCAGAATACTGGTCCCTTGTCAATGCATTCCTTTTATCTCTTTTCTGCATGTCGGGAAAATGTTCGACGTAACCGCTGGAACCCACTTTATTTCTCTCGTCTTTGTTTTTCTATTTTCCCCCTGATGTCTGGTGCATTCTGTCTGTGGAGGTTCCCATTAAGAACTCCTTCGCTTTCTCTGGGAGAAGGGAAAAGCATTAGCATCCTATACGAGCTATTTCCTAGAGGTGATGCTCATTGGTTGCCGCGCTGTGAGGAAAGCGGTATAGATAGTGACTTCTGAAATGTTTACGCTATGTTCTGAGCTTATGCATCTGGGGCATTCTCCGACTGTCGTTTGAGAGTGAAATTTTTCCCCTTGCTTTCCACTTTCGGGTGGTCACACTTAGCCTTTTCTTTGTCTCTGCTATTATCATTTTTCCCCTCTCTTCGTCGTTCTTAACTTTTTTTTTCTCATTAAAAAACAACAATTAACTATTAAAAATTTCCTAATAGCAGATTAAAATCCCCGGCCACTGTAACATCATGCACTTTGGGTTATAAATCTCCGAGGCATTTTATATCTACGTGATTTTATTTAAATGGACCTTAATAGTACTGGGTTATCTATGGGAAATCTAGGTGATATGAATAAATTTTTCAATCTGTGCAAACGTTGTTTCATTTAATTGCTTTACCTTTAAAAAGATTGCAGAATAAAAAAATTAAATCCGTACCTACCATGTCGAAAGTTATTTATGTGAAATTCCTATCAAACTCAGACTGCTGGTTTAATTTTGCAAGAAATCGTTGGGCAAGTTACTTTTCTTAGTCTTGACTTACATGAAGTTCCGAATCTAAATCTCCAGTTTTAATGAACCGGTAACCCTGCCGTTCAAAAGCTCACCAAAACTACTTATTTGAGAGTAAACCTTAACATTACCCATTCCGTGAAGTAATATCATTTCTGTTTCCTTAAGTACAATTCACGCGTCTGAAAAAAAGATATGAATCGGCCTTATTTCCCCCTAATTTCCGGTTTTTCATTAGCTTCGCAAACTCTCAGCATTGCAAAGAAAGTACATATTGTGCATATCGTATTTCACGATCGCCAAGTAGAAAATTCGTAATATGATCACGTTTACTAATGAGCTTGCTCTTTCTTTCGGTGTAATTCAAAACTTCGTGGGCTCCCAAGCTTGAATCCGAACACGACTGAAACTTGTATGATACGATCTGCTCATATCTGCTGAGGCGCAGAATCTGAGCTTAGTCAATCATCTGAAATAACGAACTTAGTCTCGGATGCAATATTTTTTTACGAATTTTGAGAGCTTGAAAATAATGCGAACCATAACGTAATTTTATTTTAGGTCTGCAAATAAATGAGATACATTCCGGTCGCATCCACAAGTAAGCCAGTTTCATGTTTATTGTTAAAATTATGTTTGCATGACCGGTAATTTTTATTTCTAGAGAACCGTCTTTTCATAAAAGTTATATTTCCTTTCGTTCCGACTTTCTACAATACCGAGGGGATATGCCTCGCCATAAGTGCATTCATTCAGGCCTATTAAAAATAAATACGCACACCGGCCACTGAATTAGAAACCTTTATGCAGTTGTACTTAAAGGTCACGTACGCAGGGACGTCGCTAGACTTCGAAATCAAGATGGCCGATGGGTGGGCGAGCATCATTTTTGGTGGGGCAAGCTTGATAGCAACTTTTTTTATTTTTCACTGAAAGAACGAATAATGCTTTTTTTTCTTTTAATTGAAGGTTAAATGAACACCGTAAGCAACTCAATGGGCTATAAGCAGTCGCCCGTCCCTAATTTAAGGTCACTGGTTCCAGGGAAGGGAGCCCGTGCGGTAAGACAAATACAACATCCATGCCTCACGGATTCGAACCCGGACTCTTCTCTGACGAATGGTCATAAGCCAGCGATTAGGCCACTGCGTCACCGGGTCAGCTTCAATGCTTTTCACTACCGGCTACAAAAGAATTCGTGAAATTTAGACCCTCTCAACCTGGACACACATACATACATGGATCTGACTAGTTACGCCACTGGTGTAAGATAAAAGTGTTGGTAGAATGTCGCCTTCAACTTTTTGCTTGCTCTGGGTGCATTTTCTTAAGTTTCTTTTCAAAATTTTCCATTTTTGCTTACGAAAATAGTACTGTACTTGAACAATTTATTTAAAAGAAAATGTCGTTTTTGTTTATTCAAACGTTGTGCCACGCAGATACAACACCTCCCTCCTCCCAAGCTTCCTTCCTTCCCGCCAGCGACTTTGACTTGCACTCCTCCCCTACAAAGCAGTCGTCAGCCACTTTCGCTATCCCGGGGCAATCTTAAGAGTGCTAGTATAGCTTTAGACTCCACTTTCCGTGTTAGAATCCCCAAATGTGTAAAGAAAACAAACAGCAGACCAATTAGTAATAACTACCCTCAGTGAATTCCTATCCACTCTCCTCATTCGCTCCCTGCCCATACAAACATGAAAAAGAGGATTAAACTAAGGAATTGGAATAGTAGAGAACAATTGATTTTGCATGGCCTTAGGGATGCTACTGTATTTTGATAACCTGTCTACGGAGAAGTAAACAACGCCCTTTCTAGAGGAGAATACGTAGGACTACATGCAGCACAACACAATACTTATCATTACTTGGAGAGTGATTATATTTTAAAGTTAAGTATGTTGAAAAATGACCCATTTTGAACTGGGTTGGCGGTAGGGTGGGCAATACAAATTTCAGGTTGCGCTCAAGCTCACGCTCGTACCCGTTTGGCGACGTCACTGCACTTATGCAGCGTATATGAAACATGCGCAGTTACGTGCGTCACGACGTAATCTAGGCAACTACACTATCTACCAACAAGTAATTGGACACCTGTGATAGCAAAGCAAAACGAAGTTTATTCACCTTCAATAGTTGGTGGAGCCTCCACGAGCGGCGATTACAGCTGCGACCTTCCGGGGCATACTGTCAACCAGGCGTAGTACGACGGATAGCGGTATTTTCTACCACTCGGCTTGGAGAAGACAGGTCAGTTCCTTCACCGATTTCGGACGGTGGGGGCACCCCTTAGGTCGACGCTCCAACTCGTCCCAGAGGTGCTCGATAGGGTTAAGGTCCGCGAATGGCCAGTCCATTCGATTAACCCCATACCAAGCCAGAGTGGACCTCGCAACATGACAGGTGGCATTGTCATCCTTAAAGTAACATGGGTCCACCCCGTGAAACTGCCACAACGTAGGAAGCGCATGGTCATTAAAAATGGTGCAGTAGGTCTTGGCGTTGAGTCTACCAGGAACTGCGACCAAGGGTCCCGTACCATACCAGGAGAAACACCCCCCATAGCATAATTCCACCGCCGCCGAACTTCACAGTTGGCCCAATACATTCCGGCAGGAGGCGTTCATCAGGCAGACGCCAAACCCAGACCCTGCCATCCGAACCGTAGAGGTTGAACCTTGATTCTTCGCTCTAGAGAATCTGTTTCCACTGTTCAATGGTCTACTGTCGACGTTCTTTGCACCACGTTAGCCGAGCAGCGCTATTGAACTTGGTGATTAAAAGCTTGTGAGCGACAGGACGTCCATGATAACCAAGCAGATGGGCTTCCTTACGGATGGTATTCATCGCACGAACACTCCCGGATGCCTGTTGAGACTCCTCGCGGATGTGGCCCATCGATTTGGTGCGGTTCTTCCGAATTTCCCTGGCCAGCACCCGTCGGTCTCTAACTCCCAGTTTTGTGGGTCTGCTGGGTCGGGGCACATTCCGACCGTCACCTCTCATCTTCCACTTGCCAATCACGTAGGCCACTGTCGATTTTGGGTACTTCAACTAGCTGGATATGTCACGTATGGATCGGCCATTTCTGTGATACCCGACGATTACACCTTTCTCGAAATCAGAGAGCTCCGAACTGCATGGCATCTTGCATGCGACTGGTTGCGTTGTCGTTTCCCACACGATATTTAACGGCGGCGGCCGTGATGCGTATCAGGACCGCAGATATCGTCGATTGCAGGGGTGTCCAATTACTTGTCGGTTGATAGTGTATTTAAGAATGCTGCTCATCAGGAGTGTTGACCACAATGGGAAAAACATAGGATCTTTCGAAGTTCGATAAAAGGCTTGTTGTGGGTGACCGTCTGGCTATACCGAAGATTTTGAAAGCAGCAGGGCTCACTAGATTCTCAAAAGGTGATATATACTGAGTCTTTAGTTAGTGGAAAAATAACCCACACTGTTTGTCTAAGAGGAATAACTGTGACGCTACGATAAACTTTCAAGAACGAGATTGCCTTCGTCTGAGAAGGATTGTAAACCAATTGACCGAAGCATTCAATGAAGGCTGTTCCCGACCCATATCGCAGCAAACTATGCGCAAGAAATTAAAAAGGATCGGCATTCGCAGTCACATTCCAATATGGAGAACACTCATTTCTGCAAAGAACCGCAAGGTTCGTCTACAATGGTGTCAGTGACCAGACACTCGAAGACAGGAAAAAGTCATGTGGTCCGACGAGTCGCGGTACACCTTGTCCTGTGCCGACGGTAGGCATAGATTTTGGTGGGAGCCCCACGAAGCAATGAACCCAGCTTGCCTTGCAAACTGAGGTGGTGTCGTGGTTCTGAAGGTGGTGTCGTGTGTGGGGCGCGTTCGGTTAGTACAGAATTGGTCCCCAGACATCACTGAAAGGTCGGGTGTCTTCCAAGGATTATCTGAACACTGTCGCCAATCAAGTCCATCCTGCAAAATTGACTTCTAAACCAGCAGGTGACGGCTGTTTCATGTACGACAATGCTACTGTTCATTGCGCAAGATGGGTTTATCTTTAGTTTACCGAGCATGATAAGGACTTCCACCATCTTTCTTGGTCACCTCAAAGCCCGGATGTGAATCCCATTGTGAATGCATATGACATGTTAGAAACGCAAATCCGGGAGTAAAATCCTCTTTCGTCAAATATGATGCAGTTAAAGGACTGCTTGTTAAGCGCATGGTATGCTGTAAACGTAAATGCCCTCCAACACCTTGTGGAATCTATGCCAACAGCATACGTGCTGTAATTCGAGCTGAAGGAGGTCCAACGCGGTAGTGAATAAAAGTTTCTCATTCCATGGCGGTTTGTGTACTTGTCTTCATTAGAAAAGCAACTGGTGCAGAACCTCACTTTGCGGCATGGTGGGTAGAGCAAAACAGTGAGAGATGATCATAGTGAAGAATGTTCTTCTTTAATTATGTGGGATGGGAGTGCCATTTTTAAAACCCCAGGCTAAAACTAAATACTATCAGGTATAAATTGCTTTGAAAAGAGTGGAGAAAGACGATTATCCTAATCGCAACTACCTAGATGTGGGGATAATCATGCTGCGGACGAAGGTATATTTGAAAGAAAAATTGAATTTAAAAACAAAGAATATACCAAATAGAAAGCAGTCATGGAAATTATGGAAGAAATATTCTTTACCAATGCACTGAGCAATTACAAGATTATTAACACAGCAATCAGAATAGTCTGAATTGAATAAGTAGGAACTGTACACCAAATTATACTCAAAACAGCATAATTATACTGAAAATCCGAAATTTCTTGTCGTAGAATATAAATAAAACTTTCCCGATGGCTTTTTCAAGGAAGCCATCTGGTTGTTAGCTGTCTACCTTCCTTAAAAAAGCCATCTGGTTGATGTGCGAAAGCTTGGAAAGTTTTATTTATATTCTACGACAAGAAATATTGGATTTTTAGTTTAGTTATACTATTTTGAGTAGTCTGAATTGCCTAGTTTAATGTTCAACATGTACCATGACACCAGAAAATTTAAAAGTTTGCACTACTAAAATACAATTCTGGTGATTTACTGCGTTGGAAAGAAAGTAATGTCCGATGACGAGGGGTCGCGAAACAGTAAAGGCAGTGTTGCCATTCTACTGATTTTGACTCCTGTCTACTGATGGAGTATCATAGCCCACTGACTTTTCTCTGTTTTAACCCTCCAGGTGGCAGGAGCTTTGGAAGACGCAATGCGAAATTTTGTCGACATGTATAACAGGAGACTCCCATAAGAGCGTTCTGTCTTTCTGTAGTATTTGTCGTAGTTAAGATGCTCATATGTGCGTTCCCGCAACTATGAGCTTGGAAATTTTTTCGACGCAATATTACGTTCTCACCTTTTTTGAACAGCTTTCGATGAACGTATTAGTGCTTCGTCGCAGCTTTGGTCACAGAAATCTCCGCACATATATATGCGAGCTTGCCGCCCGGAGGGTTTTAAGGCCACCTACGCATTCAGAGACATGTTATCTAAGAATATCTGCATTCTTTCATTACTCACCATCTACTGATCCAATGTACAAGACTCATCTCAGAATTGATCGGAAGAAAAATAGCTGACTAAGACTAAAATTATTAACACCTGCTACCCAGTGCTTTTTTAAATTAAATTTATACTGGTTATTATGAAATATATTTTTATTCTAGATAAATAATTAATCTGTTATACAAAGATTTTTCTAGTTTTGTTAAAACACAGATGATCAGGAAATCGTCTGTAGTACTATATCTGTATTAATGATACGTTTTTGAGTATAGCACTTATTTCACGTACTTTGGGAACATCTGGGTATCGTTGAGTAAGAAGTGTGGCTCTTTGTTTTTAGGAAGACAAGTGGGACAGATCCAACTGTGTCTACATTAAAAGGCAAATACCATAATTATGCATCAACATTAATTTTAATGATCAGCTTTGTTTTATAAAGCTGATCATCAGTAATATCTTCTTAAATAGTGACTCAGGATTGTATTGTCTTCAATTTTCATTCCGCTGCTTAATTGTAGTTCGTGGAGTATTAGTAACATTTGACATCATCATCATCATCATTGTCAACCATTATCAATCCACTGCTGGACGAAGGTCTCCCCAAGTTTCCTCCACAACGGTCTGTCTTGTGCCAGTCTCCTCCATGTCACTCCCGCATATTTACGAATTTCATCCACCCATCTCCCATGTGGTCTTTTTCTGGGTCTTTTCCTGTCCCTTGGAATCCAATCTAAAATTTCGGCTGTCCATCTATGGTCTGTCCTTCTGGCAGTATGTCCAGCCCATTGCCATTTCAGGGATTTAACCCTGATCATGATGTCTTCCACTCTCGTCATTTTTCGGATCCACGAGTTTCTCTTCTTATCTCTCCTGGTTATACCAAGCATGCACCTCTCCATGCTACTTTGAGTTGTCTGCAGCCTTTGTATGTCTCTTTTAGTTAAGGTCCACGTCTCTGCACCATACGTAAGCACTGGAAGGATGCATTGATCAAACACTTTTCTTTTAAGACATAATGGCATATTGCTCTTGAAAATTATGCTGTTTCTTCCAAAAGCTCTCCAGGCAAGTTTTGTACGCCGATTAATTTCTTCATCAATGTGACCCTCACTTGATATCTGCTGTCCAAGATAAACATACGTATCTGTTATCTCCAGTTTTTCTCCATCAATCGATAAATCTTCATTTCTTGTAAAAGCATTGAACATCACTTTTGTCTTCTGAAAGTTCATTTTTAATCCCACTTCTTTACTCTTGTCAGCAAGTTCCTGGATCATACTCTGCAGCTCTGATGGGGTAGTTGCAAAAATGACTACGTCATCAGCAAAACGAAGGTGGGTTAGATAATCTCCATTAATCTTTATCCCTTTGTTTTCCCAGTTCAGTGATTGAAAGACATTTTCCAATGTGGCATTAAAGAGCTTCGGAGATATGGTGTCACCTTGTCTCACTCCCTTTCCAATTTTTATGTGTGTTGTATTTTCAAACAGCCGAATCTTTGCACTTGCATTTTCATAGATGTTATTAATAATATTAATGTATGCATCTTCAATACCGCAGGATTTCAGAGCCGTGGTAACTGCTGATGGTTTCACCGAATCAAAGGCTTTTTCATAATCGATAAAAGCCATGCACAATGGAAGTTCATATTCCCTCGCTCTTTCAATTAGTTCTCTCAGTACGTGGATATGATCTATTGTGCTGTAGCCACTCCTGAATCCAGCTTGTTCTCTCGGTTGAGCCATGTCCAGTGTTACCTTCAAGCGGTGTGAAAGAACTTTAGTGAAGATTTTATAAACCACTGATAGGAGGCTGATAGGTCTGTAGTTCCTGAGATCCTCAATGTCACCTTTTTTATACATTTGACATACGAGTCGATATTAGTGTTTTTTTATGTTGAGATTACATCCAATAATATATTGCATTTGTAAAGTGGTACATAACTCAAGCAAAAAAGTCGGATCTACTGATTTCTACTGATTTTTGAGTTCTAGTACACTGATTTCATATAAATGTCTCTGGCAACACTGGAGTGAGGAGACATAGAGTTTGGATCCGAGAGAGAGAAGACCGCAGCTTTTTTCGTGCTATGAGTGATAACCCGTAAACCAATGAAAGTTTAAAAATGTACATCAAAATCTATGTATAAGTGTTGTTAATAAATGTTTCAGAAGTCATACTTCTTTGATTGAAAGGCACTTTCCATAAAGGAATGCATTCGAAACCCGAACCGCAATGTATTGAGCCTTTCAGGCGGATTGTCTGAATACAACGCCCACAGCCATCGTGTCATTTGATTTCCGTACCAAAAAAGGACAAAACTATTCATGAAATATTTTTTTTGTTTTCCCCAAGAAATAACACCATCAGATGATTTTATCTTGAAAAAACCACTTTTTTTAATATGATTGATACCTTTAGCTGCTTTATTTAGGCTCTGCCGCCCTGGTGGCGCAGTGGTCTAAGGCGCTGGCCTCTGATCATTCGTCCGTAAGGGGTCCGGGTTCGAATCCCGGTCAGGCATGGATGTTGTGTTTGTCTTACGGCACTGGCTCTCTCCCCTTCCCTGGAACCAGTGACCCTAAATTAGGGACGGGCGACTGCTTATAGCCCATTGAGTTGCTCACGGTGGTCGTTAAACCTCCAATAAAAAAAAAAAATAAAAAAATTTAGGCTCTCTTTGTCAATGCTCAAACAACAGAGCATCTCAGAATGATTGCAGTGCTATATTCAGTCCGAATTTATCTCAGTATGTCTCATTTACATTAACTTTAATGCTGATTACTTTCTTAATTGCCAAATAGTTAAGAGAGCCAAACCTGGACATACACATCTCGATATAGAAATTGTCCCACCAGAAAGTATTTTTCGATACATACCCTCGAATTTGCATTATGCAAATTGGAGGGTATGTGTCGACACTTGGGTTATGTAAATAGTGCAGTTGCGAACTAATCACATGACAGGTGAGGGAGATAAAAGGACAAAACGGCTCTGCTTAGCAAACTTTGAACATCCTCACCTGGGTTTGTGGACCACTGCATTGGAGTGATGTCGGTGACGAAAGTCCGTGGAAGGAGTGAGAATGACTGGGTGACGTTATCGGAAATCCAGCCAATCACCGACACTTTTACCAGAGGCTTTATCATGGTGCTCTATATTGGTGATTGGTCCCTGCGCCTAATCGCGATGTAACAACTGGAACCAGTGGCTCTAGATTAGGATTGGGTGATAATCGCTTTATATCACATGGAGTTCGTTTAGCCCAACCCTTTGAAATCCAAATATTCCGCGGTTAAGAACATGGAACGCAATTTCAAATACTTTGATTAGAATCTCTGTTACAAATAAATGTCAACTGCCCCGAAGAGCAAAATGCAATATTTACGGTGTAATATTATCCACTTTATTTGCTTTTATGGGAACAAATTAAATAAAAACAAATTCATGATGTTTCACACACACTGAAGCCAAAAGAGATGTATGACCTTTTTTTAGTAAAATTTAAAACGTGTTTGATAAGAATTAATTTGAAAAAAAAAATCCGATTTGGCGGAATGTCTACGACAAGCTGTTTCATCTAGATAAGTATTTTTGGCGACATGGAGTTCTTCATGCTTAAGTTCAAAGAGGCAACTAATTCTCGTAGGAGTTTCCACTCAAAGAAAGTTTAGACGAAGCTATATGCCCGGGGCTATACACCCAGCGAATATACGCCGCGTACTAGAATGCTTGAAAAGAAAATGGGTAAACAGGTAGAAATGGTTGAGACTGCGAAACAGGTAAGAGCGAACTAAAATCGTAGCGCTATGCTAGACGATACCACAGCAGAGGGTATACATCAACAATAAAGGAACAGACGCCTTTTTTACGCTTTCCAACCGTAGGTTGAAGAAGCGTATATGCTCCAGCATGTCCGTCCGTCCGTCCGTCCGTCCGTCTGTCCGCACGATAACTGGCGTAAAAATGGTTCGATTTCGATGAAATTTTAGGGTGTGGTAGGGGACCACCTGGGGACGAACCCTATTGAAAATGGAACAAATGGGGTCAAAGGTCACGACGTAGGAGCGGGATCCATTCCATTGCACTTATACGTCATAACTTGCGTAAATATGGTTCGATTTCAATGACATTTTACTATGTGATAGGGGACCGCCTGGACACGAACCCTATTCAAAATGGGTGAATTGGGGTCAAAGGTCAGGACATAAGAGGATCCATTCCACTGCTCTTATGCGTCATAACTAACGTAAAAAAGATTTTATTTCGATTAAATTTTAGTATGTGGTAGGGAATCACATGGGGACAAACCATATTGAAAATGGGCGAAATGGGGTCAAAGTTCAGGACATAGGAGCGGAATCCCTTCCATCGCCCTTATGCGTCATAACTTACGTAAACATGTTTCGATTTGGATGAAATGTTGGTATGTTGTAGGGGCCTACCTGGGGACGAATCCCATTGAAAATGGGCGAAATGGGTCAAAGGTTAGGACACAAAAGCGGGATCTATTCCATAGCCTTTATGCATCATAACTTACGTAAAATTGCTACAATTGAAACAAAACTTTATCATGTTATTTTGGAGGTATACTCAACCAGTTCTGTTGAATATCATGGAAATGGGATCAAAGGTCAGGGCACAGAAACGAGATTTATTCCACAGCCGTTTTCCTCATAACTTGAGTAATAACTTGAGCAATGATTTCTAGTATGTTGGAAAGCGTATCATAATCAATGCATTGCATGATTTTACTAACTTGTTATATTTCATGTGAACTTCAGTACTCCGGGACCACCAGTTTGACATTCTCTCCGAAGCACAGCGCGTATTCAATGGTTGAAATCATCAAACAACAGAACAGCAGCCGATTCCCCTTACAACTCGGCTACCTCAGCCCGGTTCTTCATAACCCTTCAATTTTTGTTCTTTATACCAACGAAAACAAGCATTTTCATCATCCCGCCGAAATTAAATCATCATTCTCAAAACTTACCAGACGATATATATTCAGGATAAACATCTTGCGTGAGACGAATTAGAGGGCTGCACGGGCCTTGATTTGGAAAGCACGGCTTGACCCGGGCCCGAACTTTAGAGGTCTCGGCACGAGCCCGGTTCGTTTCAGACTTTCGTTAAGCGCTCTCTGCCAATTATTGCAAATAACCCAAGGCTTCTCCTAAAGTACGGATCTTCAACCCGTGACCCGCTGAGCACTTTTTTAATGGCCGTCGAGACGTTTGCAATGGAAATTCCAAAATAGGAAAAAAATACATTTTCGAAATGTAGAAATGGGTGCGCCGACTTTGAATTCCAAAATCTGATATGAACTATGCTGCGATAAATTGTATAACTGAAAATTTTGAAGAGTACTGAAAACTATACTCCCATCAGCCATTACATTGTGACCACCTACCTATTAAGCTGTAGGGCGATAGGCATCCTGGGGTATCTGGAACCTTAATGTCAACAGCAGGTCCTCCAGTTCCCGTACATTTCGGGGTGGTGGTGATTTAGCGCGAACCCGCTTTTCCAAGTCGAACCACAAATGTTCGATTCGGTTCATGTCAGGTGAATATATAGGCCAGGGAATTAACAGAAAGTCACCAGCATGTTTCTCGAACCACTTCTTGATGATTCCTATAGTGTGGCATGGCACCTTATCCTGTTGGTAATGGCCATCGCCAGCAGGGAACACAGTCGTCATGAATGGGTGAACTTGGTTCGCAACGATGTTCAGATACCTGACAGCTGTCAGGGATTGCGCTATTGGGATAATTGGGCCTAAAGTGTCCCCAAAAATATCGCCCACAGCATAACACAGCCGGAGTCTGCCTGTTTCGGCACAAAAGTGCATCCAGGTGCCATAGCTTCCGTTGGTAATCGGCGTATCCGCGCTCGGCCGTCTACGTGATGCACCAGCAATCTTGATTCCTGAGATCAGGCCATTTTTTTCCAATCATTCATGGTCGAATCTCGATGATCTTGCGCCCATTTAATGCGTTGCTGGCGATGACGTGCAGTGAGCATGGGAATCCGGCTGGGTCTTCGGCTACGCAAGCTCATGCGCAGAAGGCTGCGATGAACTGTGTGGTGAGACATATTGCCCTGATCACTACTGTTGCAGCTGCGGGTGATTTGCCGCACTGTGGCCCTGCGGTCGCTGCCAACAATGCGCGCCCGTCTCAGCTCGCCTCTGGTATCCATGAGCTCCGGACGACGCACGGCTGGACGACATTCATCGTTTATCCATTTGTACACCACTTTTGATACGTACTCACTACAGTGGTACGTGAACAACCAACAAACCGCGCTGTTTCAGAGATTGTAGTTCTGAGGCGCCGTACCACCACAATTTGTCCTTTATCCAAACTCCGATAAATCGGCAGCTTTTTCCCATTCTGACTCCGAACACTACGAACCGAAAGCCGGTCTTCGGGTTGTATATATACTGATCTGTGAACTTCACATGCGCTATCCGTTTGTTCACCAGGCGCGCTCATTTCTCTAAGCAGGGGGTGGTCATAATGTAATGGCTCATCGATATAGGTTATCAGGTACCTACTTCGGAATGCTGTGAAACTTAGATATCATATTAACTGCATCGTTCCTTTTTCCTAAAGTTTATGTTTTTGAAATGAAATTCGCTTTGAAATAATCGATATTTGCCATGAACATATGCATTTTACTCATCTTTTTATTAGGTCCTTTAGTGCTATTCCATTTTGACATGTTGTCCGCGATTCAGAGAAGGCTGAAGACCTCTTGCTCTAAAGAAACAAAACTTCTCTATTGAACTGACTTACCTTAGTAGTAAAACGAACGCAACGCACTGGCATAAATACACTATCTACCAACAAGTAATTGGACACCTGTGATAGCAAAGGTAAACGAAGTTTATGCACCTTCAATAGTTGGTGGAGCCTCCACGAGCGGCGATTACAGCTGCGACCCTCCGGGGCATACTCTCAACCAGGCGTTGTACAACGGCTAGCGGCATTTTCTTCCACTTGGTTTAGAGAAGACAGGTCAGTTCCTTCACCGATTTCGGACGGTCGGGGCACCCCTTAAGTCAACGCTCCAACTCGTCCCAGAGGTGCTTGATAGGGTTAAAGTCCGGGCTCTGCGCAGGCCAGTCCATTCGATTAACCCCATTGTCACCATACCAAGCCATGGTGGACCTCGCGACGTGACAGGTGGCATTGTCATTCTGAAAGTAACATGAGTCCACCCCGTATAACTGCCACAACGTAGGAAGCGCATGGTCTTCCAAAATGGTGCAGTAGGTCTCGGCGTTGATTTTACCAGGAATCGCGACCAAGGTTCCCGTGCCATACCAGGAGAAATACCCCCATAGCATAATTCCACCGCCGCCGAACTTCACAGTTGGCACAATACATTCCGGCAGGAGGCGTTCTCCAAGCAGACGCTAAACCCAGACCCTGCCATCCGAGCGGTAGACGGTGAACCTTAATTCGTCGCTCTGGAGAACCTGTTTTCACTGTTCAACGGCCCACTGTCGACGTTCTTTGCACCACGTTAGCCGAGCAGCGCTATTGGACTTGGTGATCAACGGCTTATAGGCGGCAGCACGTCATGATAACCGAGCAGATGGACTTCCTTACGGATGGTATTCATCGAAAGAACACTCCCGGATGCCCGTTGAAACTCCTGGCGGATGTGGCCTATCGATTAAGTGCGTTTTTTCCGAATTTCTCTGGCCAGCACCCGTCGGTCTCTAACTCCCAGTTTTGTGGGTCTGCCGGGTCGGGGCACATTCCGACAGTCACCTCTCATCTTCCACTTGCCAATCACGCAGGCCACTGTCGATTTTGGGTACTTCAACTAGCTGGATATGTCACGTATGGATCGGCCATTTCTGTGATACCCGACGCTTACACCTTTCTCTAAATCAGAGTGCTCCGAGCTGCGTGGCATCTTGCATGCGACTGGTTGCGTTGTTGTTTCCCACACGATATTTAACGGCGGCGGCCGTGACGTGTATCAGGACCGCAGATATCGTCGATTGCAGGAGTTTCCAATTACTTGTTGGTAGATAGTGTACTTCTATTACATACAGTATATGTAAACGGTTTTCCTCATCTATAGTAGCTCTCGTTCCTCAAATATGTAAACAAATACGTAGAACTTCTTCATCTCCGTTGTAACAACGAATGGCGCTAAAAGTTGGTTTGGTTTCGTGTGGCTGAATACTCTGCTCATGTAAATTTCTTGGAAAAGAAAAACAGCCACGTGTTTTAATCGCTAAAACCAAAGAAGTAGAAACGGAAGTGAACATCCGCGAAATACGTGGTGTCAGTGAATGAACAAAGACATCGCTCTTTCCACGTTTTATCAACACATAGCAACCGAAACATTGTTGTCCGGTCACCGCTGGGTATCCGAATCCCAGATCTCTTGATATCTAGTCGAGTGCGTTAGCCTTACGCCACGGTAGCCAATAATCAACGGCGCTATGTGCGTTTCTCTGTCAGCTTCCGACATCATAGATCCGTAAGATGGGCTCAGAAATTGAGATGTCTCCATCTGGTGGGCATTAACGGCACTGACTATATATTAATTAGAGCAGTTAACTCCAAAGGGCGAGATCCAAGGTGAAAATCTTCTGAATACGTGGCGTCAGTGAATAAACAAAGACATCGCTCTTTCCACGTTTTATCAACACATAGCAACCGAAATTTTTTTATCTGGTCACCGCTGGGGATCCGAATCCCAGATCCCTCGATGTCTAGCCGAGAGCGTTAGCCTTACCCTACGGTGGCCAACAATCAACGGCGCTATGTGTGTATTTTCTGTCAGCTTCTGACATCATAAATCCGTAAGGTGGGCTCAGAAACTGAGACGTCTCTATTTGGTGGGCATTAACGACACTGGCTGTATATTAATTACGGCAGTTAAATCCAAGGGCCGAGATCCAAGGTGAAAATCCTCCAAAGGTGAAAATCCTCAGTAAATAAACAAAGGCATCGCTCTTTCCACGTTTTATCAACACATATTAATAACAACCAAAAAATTGTTATCCGGTCACCGCTGAGGATCCGAATCCCAGATCTCTCGATATCTAGCCTTTAATGGTTGAATCAAACGGAATTTGATTTCAACCATTAAAGGAACAAACCGTTCCATTTTAGACTCTCATCTTGCAGCCCGGCTTAACGGTTTCAGCTGTAATTAATCAACGCATCTGGTGTCTCATGGAGGTGTTCCGTTTTATCCCATGAACTTTGATATTTGATTGTTTAACAAGTCAGTCGTTCGTCGTTTAAAAAACATTTAATGCAAAACCAAGATGCCAAACCTTCCAGTACAGGCCCGACTCTGTCAGATCTCTGAAAATTTCACTTAACTGATGACAAAAAGAAAGCATTGCCCGTGCACACCGCAAAGACGAATAATCTTTTTAGTTAAAAAAAAAAAGTTTTAACTACGTTTAATTGAACAGACATGTAACACGAAGAGAGTGTCATTTAATCTCTGTTAATTTAAAGTGTGACAAATATCTTTGAAGTCTTAGGTTGGTGCTTCTTCAAATGCTATTCCAAAAGTTAGTTTTTAATTTGCTCACTGACTGATTTCATTAAGATTGATATGTAATTTTTTATAACGTAATTTCTCTTAGTGTTGAACTTTTGTCGTTCTTCTTACGTTATTTTTAAACCATAACCTTACGATGAAAGAGTTCCTAAATTATACCTTAACTGCCAGACAAAATATTTAAACAGAAGTCAAACTTACGGAAATTGGCTTTATTCCAGAACTATTTCATCAGCACAACATAGCACTTCACATTTTACTTAACAAACTAGTACCAACCACACATCCAACACCCCACACGAGTTACTGTTGTTTCGTAGTTTTTATCTATCGTTCTTATCTCATACAGTTACACGTCACGTTCATTCTGACCTCAATTGTGTTGCCAACAGTATTCATTTGAGAGAGAAGATATCACATTAAGTGTGAAATATAACTGAGAATAAACTCAAAATTTACATAGGGAAAGAAACTAAAAAGGAAAGTTACTTTAGAATATACGTCACACACTCTTATGAAGTCGAAAGTGTTTTTATCGGAGAGATTTGCCATGTTAATTCTTATTTTTTATAAACCAAGTTTTCCGGTTCCGTACAAGCACATTATGTGAATGCACTGAGATACCAGTTCATTAGACACACCTTCTCTTGTCACATAAACAATTCACTGGGACACGTCAGGGAGATGGGCTGCATACATCAAACAGAACAGCTCATCGATCATCAGTTAGCATTCGATTGAGAGTCAGAATGGACAGAACCAGTGATCTGAGTGACTTTGAACTTAGCATGATAGCTGGCGCCAAGCGTGAAGGTTTCAGCATCTCCCGAACGACACTCCTTCTGAGAGTCTTACTTACCTCCGTAAAAAAAGTTTACCCTGGATGGCGGACGCACGAAAAAGTTCGGGTCGGGCAATCGACGATCCTGTAGATGAAAACCGTTGGTGGAACAAAAGGGTCGAAGAATACTGGTGACATGGTCATCGACTGTTTGTAATGTTCCTAAGTTTTAAAGTTATGATGTATGTGCAAATTCAGTTCAACCTAAAACCATTACCTTACGTGAAGCTTGTTTTTCTAAAAAATCACTTTAATTGAAACCCTGGATTGCTTAACGACACAGAAAAGTCCCTTCAAGAATCTTCAAAGAATTATTACTTGCAGTAACAGTGGTTACTACTTATAGGATAAATTCCTGTTTAAAGTATCTTCGTTGCCACACAACACATTAAACCACGAATAGCCACGCCCCTGCCAACAACTGCGTAGTACAAACACTAAAGCCCTTGCGTATAACTCTTAGTCGTGAAGCAAGTAGAACATACAAGGCGAAACTGTACAAATCTGCCCTAGTTTTCATTGTTCGGTCCACACATTATATACATACAGCGTTCTTAGCTTGCCAGACATGCACCTGTTATTTACCTTTTACCTCAAAGACAGTTGCTACATAACATTCATTGAGTGAGAAAATATAACGTTAAGACTGAAACGCTTTAAGAGAACGAACTCAAAATTTACAAAAGGAAGGAAACTAAAAATGAAAGTTAGGTTAGGATATACGTTATACACGGTCGAGTCACATTATTGTGACCACCAGTGAATATTCACAGTAACCACCGTGTGTAGCGTGGACAGAAGCTAGAAGCGCTGGGAGTGACTCAATAAGGTGCTGGAAGGTGTTAACAGGTATGTGGAGCCATGCTTACTGCAGTGCATCTGACAGGTGCTGGAGGGTGCGTGGTTGAGGATCCATATAGCAAACAACACGTTCGAGGTGGTCCCACAGATGCTCAACTGGGTTTAAGTCTGGGGAATTAGGGGGCCAGGGAAGTCCTTGGAAGTCTTCATCGTGCTCTTCCAACCACTCTAGGACATTTCTAGCTGTGTGACACGTCGCATTATCGTGCTGAAAGATCCCATTCGTCCCAGGAAAGACAATCAGCATGTATGGGTGTACGTGGTCTGCAAGGAAGGACCCAGGGAATGCCACGAAAACATTCCCCAGACCATAACGTTGCCACCACCAGCTTGTGTTCTTCCAGCAATGGTTGAAGAGTGTATGTTCTCCGATGTTTCTCGCCTTATACGCCAACGTCCAGCCTTTTGAGGGAGCAGAAAACGTGACTCATTGGAGATGGCAATACTTTACCAATCAGCGTAGGTTCAATTCCGATACTGCGTGCAAATGTAAGCCTTTTCTGCCGATGCGCCTTCGTTAGCATAGGTGCAGTGACCATCCGTCTGCATCGGAGCCCCATACGCAGCAAGGTTTGCTGAACTGTCGTTTTAAACACACTTCCGGTAGCCCCCTGGTTCATTCTGTCGGTGAGTTGCTCCACTGTAGCGTGTCGATCGGACCTCACACACCTTCGCAGCCGACGTTCACTTTCACATCAATGGCCCGTGGCGATCCGCAGTTTCCACGTCGCTTATTCGCAATGGTGCCATTTCTCCGATCACGATACACTTTAACCACAGCAGCACGAAAACAGTTCAGAAACTGCGCTCTTTCAGATACTGCCACCCTTGGCCTGAAAGCCGATAATCATCCCCTTTTGCAGATCTGATAAATAGCTCCTTTTACCCATGACCGCAACGAGTGATACAGACATACCTTATATACCAGCCAAGCCAACTCACGACACGTGCCTTCCTTCATTGGCTACGGCTTGTTGACGTCAAAGTAGTAGGTGGTCACAATAATGTGACTCGACTGTGTATATTATAGCCTATAGCGCGAAAGTCTTTTCTACTTCTACGTTGTTTTAACACATCAACATACTAAGAAATAGTTCCTAAATGAAAGAAACCTTAACGGCCAGACGAAACATGTAAATAACAGAAGTCAACTTACGGAAAAGATGATTTATTCAGGATGTAGCACACACATCGTAACATAGCATATTGTAATGAACGCTCCACACACCACACATTATCACAACACTCCTATCAATAATCAGTTTACAACCCAACGCTCTCAAGCAATACATCCGTCGTCGTTTTTATCTCTTGTTCTTATCAAAACTCAGGCATACGTCACGTGCATTCATCCTCAATTGTGTTGCCAAACGTATTCGTTTGAGAGAAAGATATCACGTTAAGAGTGAAGAATAACAGAATAAACTCAAGATTTACATAGGGAAAGAAACTAAAAAGGAAAGTTAATTTAGAATATACGTCACAAGCCCATTCGCCACATGATGCGATTTGTGGTGCGTTGGGAAATGATCCTCGGCACACCAGTGTTGAATTATGCACAGATTTGCTGTGTTATTGCTTGTTTATTCCTTCATACGGTTCCCGCCAGTTTACTTTGATCCCACTGATCCACTAGATGTTTTAGCCCACAGGATTGCCAATGTTTGGAAGTTTTTCGCGTGTCGCACCATTCACGGTAAACCCTAGTTACGAGTGAGCGTGAAGAGCCCAAGAGGACTGACATTTGGAGGGAAGTTTGAACCGACACATTTGGCACCAACTGTGATAAATACACAGTTGACGTAATCCAGTAACATCAAATAGAAGTAATCGCTTTTTCCACGTTTATCAGTGAGTCACGGAAAAATTTTCATCGGCCGCCACCGGCAAGTAGAATGACGTATATGTTCAATAGAGATAATAGAGATTCCCGGTGGCGGCCGATCAGAATTTTTCCGTGATTCACTTATAAACGTGGAAAGAGCAATGACTTCTATTTGATGACCAACTGTGATGATGTCTCAGAGATCACACGTTTTTCCCAATTCGATCCACAATCCAACGATAACTGATGCTCGACGAGCTGGTCTGTCTGATGCATACCGCGTTTAAGTGCGGTCTTAGGTATTGGAGTTCGCATTTATGAGATGAGAACAGGTGTACCTAATAAACCGGAATGTTATTGTATATGTATATAGGAACGGAATTATGTTTGGAATCAGGCTTACTCGATGATAGAACTACAAATAATTACGCAAACGGAAATTTAAAATATTCATATAATTTCAGTACCAAAAACGCTCCATAAAATCATGCTACGAATGATATGTGTTACTATAGTCCCAAAAGAAACAGGGTGTGAATTCTTCTCTGTGTCATTACCTTGAGCTGACTATAAAACCTTTTTGCACGATCACTCCTGTGATATCCAGCAGTTTTCTCGAAGAGGACGCTGTTAAATACATGTAATAACAAGATAGTTAGTTCTTTTACTTTGTATCAGAAAGATTAGTTTGCAGAAGTGACGCTGTTGTCATATTGTGACGTATATTGTAATATAACTTTCCTTTTTATTTCCTGTATCTATTTAAAATTTGGTTCGTTCTTCCTTAAGCAGTTTCTAACTTAACGGTTCATTTTCCTCTAGGATGAATATTGTTGTCGCATCCTGAATGGTGGTCAGGAGTAGAATGACGTATGTGTTCAATAGAGATAAGAACGGTGTTTACGATGTACCTTTGGGGCGTTGGAGCTGGCTTTCGAGCTGACTACTTTCTAGCTGATTTCCGTCTAAGTGCTGTTTCTTTTAGCATGCAATTTGTTGTTTCACGTTAGATGATTTGAGTTTCTGGTAACGAGGCTCACCCTTGGTAGAAGTTCAGTAGATTGCTACATTTTTTTAGTTTGAAGCGTTAATTTATTAACAAGATAATTACACTTAAAGAGTGTCACATGTTACGAGTAATCTGCTGCATTTAGTGCCTGTTGGGTGTTATGACGATGTGGATTACCTTGCAAGTTTCAAAAGAAGTATAAAGACGGGAAGTTTTCCAAAGTAAAGACTTGTTATTTAGCAGCGGTTTAGCCAATAAATGTGTATTTAAGTAATACGTATCTGTGTGGTAGCTATCGGGAGCATCAAGTAAACGCTGCCGAACGTTTAAGTTAAAGCAGATTTCATATTCACATAATACAATGTTCTAGGGAAATTGACTCTACAGACATAGTTATACATAATTAACTAAGAACATTGTAAGATATCAACCAGAACATTTTCTATCGTATCGGCCGATAAATTAAAATTGCTAACATCTGTGAGTTTGAATCCTTTGTAAGCTATTTGTGTTGTTTTGTTCTTAGCTCCCGACTTTGCAAATAGTGCCAATGGTCTTTCGTCATATCCTGTTGGACGTGAGTGGGATACGTCCCTGCGATCACTAAAGGGCAAAGAAAATTCGTTAAGCAGAGCGAATGCTCTTGAAAAACAATTTTTTAGTTGCTACCAAAACTTTACTTTCCGAACTGAATGCAGAAAATTTACCCTGACTTGTTGGCACGCTGACAACGCTGAGAACTGAGGTGACTGAACTATGAAACAAAATGTATGCTTTTGCTTTCCCTTTGAGTTTCCGAACGCTTTAAATTCCTAAAAAAAGTATCGTCGTTCATGCATAGTCATGAATTTTTATTCGTACGTTTAACTTCAGTTAGAGACCTTCAGATAAAGTATTTGTGGAAAAGGGATTTATAGGGTCATACTGATGCAGTAAAAGCAAGCGTATTCACAGAGTTGAGTGTTATCGGTGAGAAACCAGATCTTAGCCGTGGAGAACACTTATTTTATAGAAGCGGTAGTTTTATTCCCCAAACAAGAAAATCGATAAGAATGCTTTTACATGAGAAAGCACGCGACCTCCAGAAGAACCTAATTCTTATTTATGGCTCCAAAAGGTCCCCTGGAAGGGAATCGCGGTGCTTTTCACCAGCTCCTCCCTCATTGGTGGAACACGGTGAACCATTACCGTAAGAAGTGATTTAGTGCCAGTTACAAAGTGAAGAATCTTTTTTTGCTCCAATGAACCGAGAAGCTTAAGAGAAAGCGGTCAACTCGATGTGTTAGCAGCCCACACTTTTCTGACAGTCGTTCGAAAAGCAAAAAAGGTAATGTGCGTGTTCAACCTTTCTTCTTTTGCAATTTTTTTGATTAGCAGCTTTAAAATGCTCTCTGAAGGTCTTTCGAGAAACAGATTCATTCAGAGAATAAAGTTAGAGGGCACCTCTCCATAAAATCCTTTACTTCAATTTCAGTGGTAACACTGCCTCTGAAACAAAAGTGAACTCGTTAAAGTTTGCAGAGTATGTTTTTGGTATGGAATGAAACTACTGCTAATGTTTATTGCACTACGTCCTGAAGTTTTACAGTTGATTTAAAAGTGCTGCCCGAATTGTCAGAACAGTTGACTTGGATTAGACGAACTTGTGAATTTTACAGTGCTAAGATTTGTTTAGGGAAAAGGTCTCGTTTATTTTCTAGAGCAAATTTTGTCCTGACAGAAATGCCCCCATGCCAAGAAATACTAAAAAAATCTATTTAGAACAGGGAAAGAGAAGCTCTCGTTGTCAACAAGTCACCTTATAACGTAAAAGCCATTTCTCGGGGGATACGAATCGAACTCGTATCCTTCTGCTCCGGAGAAGAATGCTTTTCCAATAAAGCTACACCGACGAAGTGTTCGCCGTAACTTTGCCGTTTTGACATGTGCATAATTTCTGAGGTAAGCATTTCACATACACTGAAGAGCAATTGAACTAGAGATATCTGTCTAGTAACGTGTAGCTCCACCATTCGCTCTGATGACGGCGGCGATTCGTCTCGGCATGGACTCGACAAGACACCGGAAGCGTTGGGAAGCCATATGGATCCACGACCCCTGAACAAGCTCCCAAAGTTCACGAAGATTTGATGGAGGAAGGTCATAGCCTCGAACATCTCTCTCGATGGCATCACAGATGTGCTTGATGGGATTGAGGTCAGGTGACCTAGCTGGCCAAGGAAGCGAGGTCACGTCGGTGGAGTGTTCATCCAACCATTCGGATACAATTCGGGAGCGATGGCACGGTGGATTGTCTTGTTACAGGATGAGGTCCCCAGTGGGATGTTGAAGACGCACAAACAGGAACAGATGGTCGTCCAAGATATCCCGGTAACGTTGACCTGTGAGGGACGATGTCACACGTACCAGGGGTCCCATTTCAGTCCACGTAAAGAGTCCCCAGACGAGATTGCCACCTCCACCAGCTTGATGAGTACTCTGCTGGCAAGAAGAATCCATCGCTTCATATGGTTTGCGCCGTACTCGTATCTTGCCATCCGCATGTACCAAAGTGAATCTCGACTCATGAGTCCAGGCAACATTTTTCGAGATGTCTAGGGTCTAGTGGCAATGTTCCCTCGCCCATGATAATCTTTGCACCCTGTGATGTGCGGTCAGCAGCGGTACCCTCGTGGGACGATGGCTTCGGTACCCCATAGCGATGAGATGGTTCTGGATGGTGTGACTTCTTACACGTTTTTGTGCACCAGCGTTAAATTGCCGAGTGATTTCTTGCACTGTGTCCCGTCCATCCGCTGTTACAATGCGAGCTAGCAGACGGAGACCCCGCTCATCCACACGCTGTTGTCCACGGCATTTGGCCCTTGCAGGGATGGTTTTACCGGATTCGATGTACTCACGGTGCACCCGTGATACAGTGGCTCGTGAGAATCCCATTGCCTGCACGACTTCTGAGATGCCCATTCGTCAGGCTCCGACAATTTGCCCACGATCAAATGCGCTTAGATCCTTCGTCTTACCCATACTGCGTCCGACTCTTACTGATTCCCGTCGCATCACTCCTTATATTGTCGGATCGCTGCATACGTCATGTCGTTTCCGTTTACAGGGCCACCCACAGCGCCACATTTGCATAACGCCAGCTGTCCCTAATTGAATTGTTCTTCAGTGTATATCCCCCTTCCCCTTAAGAAAGAGCTGAGACGGAATCGTAGGTTTCCGAGCTCACTGTAGAAGAAGGATTTCTGACTAATTACAGACCATGTGTGGAACGAACATCACACATTTCTAGAAGAAACCAAGAGCCAGGAGATTAATTTTATCAATACGTTCGGGCGCCTGTATGGCGAAAATGCCATTTGGCGGTGGCGATTCTCATCCCCTTCGTTCTGTTCCAGAGCCGAATTCTTTCCCAATAAAGCTACACTTGACGAATTTTTTTGCTGCAACTATGCCCTCTTGACATGTGCATAGCCTCTGATGTAGATACGTCACAACCTGATAAGGAATAGGTGGGAAACTTTTATATATTTTAATGCTTACGACAAAGGAATACGTTTCATAAATCAGGTACATGGAAATTCGGTTATAACAAGATCTAAGCAACGGAAGAAGGTTGCTCGTTGTAACCCTTAATTCATTCTATCTGTTGTTGTAACTGTTTTTTATTTTGCTCTCTTACTCACTCTACTTTTATGGGCATACAGGTACATATGCTAAAAGAATAAAATCAGCAATTAATAAATATTGCTTACGATTACACAATTAAAATGTACATACACATATGTATGTATTCAATATTTACGCGTTTATGCACTACACAATTAATTCACAAGAAAAATACATACATACACAAATTCATTATTAAAGTCTTGATATAATGAATTATCTGTAGTATTTTTATTTTTAAAGAAGTCTAAAATATTTCACTGTTTCAAATTTCAGTTAAGGTGAAATTTAATAGCAAAAAACTACGGTAAAATAGCTACGACTTAACTTCAACTTCAACTACGGTAAAATCGAAATTCTGGATCGATGTCATTGGATTTTTAAGACAAAGAAATTGTGTTTAAAGCAGTTTATTCATCTTCACTCAACACTACATTAGCTAGATACTCACCGCTATCTTGTTGCACGATGTCATCTTCAACATATTCCTTTCTTTAATAACTTTGAGAATGTCGTCATCTGTCGGAGTTTCGACAGTCACGAGGTTGTTGCTCACGGTTTTGTAATCACCCACACATACGTCCCCAATATCCAAGTTATGTTTCTTCACTCACATTGATAACGGAATATTATTTTCTTACCTTATTAATGCAAGTTTTTGATGCGCCCTTGTCGAGTGTTTCACTCAGAAATCGGATGGCATTAAGAATTGAAATTTTAATTTATCGCTTTTTTTCAGTAGATTCTATAGTTCCAATATTAAAACTTTCTAAAATTTCATTTAAAGTTCATAATAACACCTTGATTCATAGGACGAAGAATAGAGGTTGAGTTCGGTGGTAAAAATATTAGTTAGGTTGAAAAGGATGGTATACTATGGGTAATTGTCTAAAATCAGCAAGATTTCCCGTCCCTTTTTCTAAGCTCTTTATCCCAGTACTCACTTCTTTAAAACTGAATGACATCATCTAGGCTTCTTTGTCCCAGTACGCACTTTTTCAAAACTGAATGATGCGATCTAGGCTTTATTGTTAGCTCAGTACATTACTAGAAGATGTTTAATGTTTTGAAAAAACCTTGGATTTTTCGATTTGCCTACTTCTAAAGGTTTTCTTTTTTTCAGTCCCACTCATCTTTAAACAAACCAGAACAACCAGTCGGTCATTAAGTAATTTTCCACCTGTGAACTTTTCATCTTTAAACTTGTGGGTCATGTAGAGAGGCAATCGATAAATTATACCAGCTTCATCATAATTAAAAACGTCACTTTCATAGAAATATTTTCTTGTGTTCGGTAACACATTTTTCATACCGGCCATTAATCAGTTCTTTGTTTACATCACCAGATCGCCACTTATCTTAACCAAAAACAACATCAATGGTTTAAAGATTTGGTAGTCATACCGATGGAATGCTCACTAGCATGATCGCTTTAGCCGTTATATTTTGCTCATTAAATACCTCATTTCCAACCAACTCTTCTCTGTTTGCTCGAAATAGCGGAGATTTCGCTATCGTTATAAATGAATTCGACTGTATTTTGTATGTGTCGCTTAATACTGGACCAATGTCGCGGCAGCGTTATCTTCTGTTAATAAAGCTCATGTTGAAAACTGGCTTCTTAGTTTATTAAATAGAAACTTAATTAAACTTCTAATATGGTTTTTTCCAGTATTTTTTTTATTTTAAATTGCAAATTTTAGTAGGAAACTCTTCTCCTTCATCAAGCACTCCCTTGTTGTTACTCTTTCTCTGTGACTATCGCAGTTACGATTAACTTTGACGGCTACGGTTATTTTTCACCAAATATTGCCATATGTTAGGCAGGGACAAACCTCTTCAGTCATGGATGATGAAATTCTGATTCTTCTCAGTTTTTATGAATTCTTTTTCTTTTCTTTTTTGAAAGATCTTTGAAAACTGATTACTTTAACGGAAATCCAGTCCATGTTGTGACCAGTTTTTATAACACGCCTAGCGAAACCTGTCTTGTTAGAGAAACTTTTATAGCTGCATTATGTTCTGCTATTCGAGTTTCTAGTCTGCGATCTGTCTCTCTTATGTAAGATTTCCCTGCATAACATATGGCAAGATTTTGTGAAAAATAGCCGTAACCCTCAAGGTTAACCGTAACCGCGATAATGAAGGAGAAAGAGTGACAACAAGGGACTGCCTGATGAAGAACAAGATGTTTCCTTGGAAGGTGATATGCTGAGGGAAACAATGAGATTAGAAAAACTTTCATGTGAAAAAATTTGTCATGTCCATAATAAATATTTCGTCAGAATTCTAGAGCTCGAACCTAGCACGGCGTATTCAAGGATTAGCAGTTCTCATAGGGCACTGTTACAAAATACAGCGCACCTCTTCAATGGTCTCGTGGTCTGATGCCGTGAATTCTTACCATTTGTTCGAGCCTAGCCCTGGTTTGAGTTCCGAATGAGGCAACGGGTGGTGTGTTTGTCTAATAGTCCTGCCCCATTCCTGGGGCCAGTGGCTTCAAATTAGGCAGGAGCGTCCACCTATAACCCTAAGAGTTGCTCATGATGATCAATAATCCCCCAAATAAAAAACAATATAGCGCCTGTAATGTAACCTGCATGATATATCGAATAGCTATAAATCATATTTTAATCAGGTTTGAAGTACGGCATATATACAGGAATATCTATATCTACGTCGCGCTCAAAATAAATGAAACACCAAGCTTCTATTTTGATATTTATTATAAACCAACCGCAGTATCCAACCTTGTCCTTCCTGATTCACACTGCCCAAAAGAGTACTAAATCTCTGCGTTTAGAGCCTGATTCTACAGAGCGTATAATGTATGCTAACCCGACTACCAAATAGTAAGGAAATTAGGAATATTAAAAGCTGGTTATATACTGAGTGACCACTTTATTATGACCACCTCCTCAGTACTTCGTTGGGCCACCTTTTGCCTTTAATACTGCGTCGATTCTTCGTGGCATGGACTCCACTAGATGTTGATAGGTGGTTTGTGGAATCTGAGACCATGCTTGATGAATACCACTTTCCAGGAGTGTGAGATTCCAGGGTTGTGGATCCAGCTGTCTGATGGCTCGTTCAACTTCATCCCACAAATTCTCAATGAGGATTGTGGGGGCCACCTAAGCAAAGTAAACTCACCGGAATGTTCCTGAAACCAATCCTGTACAATACGAGCACTATGGCAGGACGCATTATCTTGTTGAAAGTAGCCATCGCCATTGGGATAAACCATCACATGACTCGATGCACTTGGTCCGCAACGATGTTTAGATATCACGTGCCAGTCAGACGTTGATTAACACGAATTAAAGGGCCCAAAGCATGCCAGGAAAGCATTCCCCAAACCATAACGTGGCCTCCACCAGCTTGAAGGGTTGCAGCAATGCATTTGGGGTTCATGCTTTCGTGCTGTTTCCGCCAAATCCTCACTCTGCCATCGGCACAGTGCAACTGAAAACGGGATTCATCGGACCACATAATTTGTTTCCAATTATCGACTGTCCAATCCTTCTGCTCCTGTGCAAACTGGAGACGTTTTCTCTTGTTAACTGCAGACAGCAAAGGTGTTCGAACAATCATTTGGCTGCCATATCCCATCCGATGCAGTGTACGGCGAACAGTTCGTGCAGAAATCATTTGAGGGGTTCCTTGATAAAGATGGTCTGTAATTTGCTGCACTGTTGCCTGTTACCAGTCTGGACACTCTCCGTTCCGCCCGAGCAGTCAATGACGACCATACGTTGCACGTAGAGACCCAGTTTTTTGGCTGACAGTCCAGTCTTTAAACACTTTAACAATAGCTGCTCTGGAACATTTTACGAATGCGGCGGTTTCGGTGATACTCGCTCCATGGCTCCGAGCTCCTACAATCATCCCACGTTGAAAGTCCGTCAAATCGCATAATCGCATTTTTTACGCATCTCGTCACCCGAAAATCACTTCTACTACTGTCGCAAGCACTAAACTTCCCAGGGAAATAGTAGAAAGGAAACAGGGAAACAGTAGAAATCCTCTCCAGCATGCAATGATGTGGTCTCTATGGAACTACCTATGGTTTGTTATGCGTTATTAAAGGACGCAATTATGCTTTGTGCACATCAGTGCACAAAGCATAATTGCGTGATAAAAATACATGAAATACCGCTCGTGATGTCATACGCGTTATTTTTCAAAACATCATCTTTGTTTCTTACGTGTTCTATTTTCCTGCGTTTTTTGTCTACCTATTGCCTTGCAAAAGCCTCCCGTTGTAGAGGCTTTTCAAAAAGCCTCTCGAATGGGAGTATTTTGCAAGGAGAGGTTGTTCGCAATCGAAGTGAGGCAGCTAGTCTCCAAACTTGCTGACAAAAGAAAGAAACGTAAATTAGGTTTCAGTTTATGATTTTAGCAGGATAAAATTCCTGGTGGTGCGGAAACGTTTATACTGCAATTCAGGTTTGTCATATTCAGTGCGACAGATATTAACTGTAGCTTTTGTTTTTTAATGGCGATCGTTTTAACGGCGATGCTGTTGCAAACGTGGCCTCTCGATGAAATGCGTGGCGTCATTCCCTTTTATTTGATTAAAAATTAAGGCTTGCCGTGGGTGCGTAATGGCTATTGGGCGTTTGAAAAAATGGCGTACAGGGTTCTAAAGAGGAAAACCGCGCATTCATAGTCAAGAGCACAGGGTCAGGCTGACCACATTGTAAACACTGGTGCGATCAACAGGAGGAGAAAAATATATAGTTACATCCTATTTCCATTTGTTTCAGTAGATTAAGAAACATTTGGGTAGACGTTGGTTACCGAAAAACAAGGAGATGCAAAATGCTATCCGTGAATGATTGCATAAGGTAAAATCTTCATTTTCTCAGGACGGAATTTTTAATCTCGTATAGCGATTGGACGAGTGCCCAGAAAGACTCTATGGAATAAACATGTTTGTGAACAGTAATATGATTCATGTTTAGCTGATGTATTAAAATGCAAGTATAATTATATACTGCTTGAGAAACCTGAACTTTAACTTCCCGTGGTCATTTCGCAGCAAATTGCTACTAAGAAGTAAGGTAAGCATGTTTATATTTTTACTTTCTAACTATGACTAATGAAATATTTGATGAGAAATACTTTTAAGACGATCATATTAAGGAAAACGTTACTAATTACCACGATGGATGAGTGGTGAGATGCTTCGGTTTTTTGCTTGTTGCCCTAGTAGGGCCCGGACTCGAGTCTCGGATATACAGAAGGTGAGTCGATAGTTTTGCAATATTTGCATAAACCCATGTGCTGCGGCGGGTATGTCACGTGTTTCAATTAGTTCAAGTCACGCACTTCAGTCAGTCGAAAGGGATATAAAGTGGTAGTTGTTGCTGTGAACAGAATTGTATGTGGTCTTTCTGTCTGTGGTTGGGACGCCTAAAAGATGAACAGCCACAACCGGCTAGTTAGCGCACTTTTGCTTTACGAGTTTCAACTCAGCCATAACGCTGCTCAAGCAACACGAAACATTTGTCATGCGAAAGGGGAAAGCTCCATGGATCACTGCACCGCAACCAGATGGTTTAAGAAATTTTGCTCAGGTGACAGAAACCTCGACGGTCCGCCAAGGTCAGGTAGGCCGCGAACCGTGGATTCGGAGGTCGTGCGCTAGGCCTTAGAGGCAAATACGACATACGACAACCAGCACTAGAAGATTATCAAGCGAACTGGGAATATTACAAACCATCGTGGTTGTGACTTTCAGGACCTCGGCAAGGTCTACAGGAGCAGCCGCATTGTCCCTCACGAACTGATGCCAGCTGAAGCAAACCGCCCAGTGGAAGTGTGCACGAAACCCGCAGAAAACCCATGAGATGTACGTTTCATCAAGAGGATTGCTACGTGTGATAAGAAGTGGGTCTATATCCGTAAATCCTAACACAAAAAGACAGTGATTGGACCCGGGCCAGCTTACAGAACCTGTTGCCAAACGTGGGCGCTTCAAGCACAAAGTGATGCTCTGTGTCTGGTGGACTTTCGAGGGGATAATCCATTACGAATTTGTTCTAGATGGTCTGACCATCAACGCCAACCTCTACTCTGAAAAGCTGGAGAGGATGTTGCCGGTTTGGAGGAGAAGTACCCGGCACTGCTGAACAGAAATCGCGGTCTTTTGCACAGGACAACGCTCGGCCTCATACGCGCGAATGACCCGGGCAAAACTCCAGGAACTTGAGAGCATCGAACTGATGCCACACCCAGCATATAGTTCGGAGCTTGCCCCGTGGGATTATTACTTGTTCCGGTCCATGGCCCACTTTATTCGAGGGCGGCACTTCAACAACCAGGATGTGGCAGCTGGGGTGAAGGAGTTCTCTGCCTCGAAGGACAAGAACCAGTACCGCCACGGAATCGATGAACTGGCAGACAGATGGATAAAGAGGGTGAAAAACGATAGCTTATACTTTGAATGGTAGTCAGCTCTCGTCGTAAAGGTACATATGGAGATATAAAGAGATCCTAACACTGCCAAACTTTCGACTCACCCTCTGTTACTTGGGTGGGGCGCCTGCCATGGGCGCTGGCTCACTCAAATCCATGGAGCCAATTACCCAAATTTAGGTACGGGCGACACCTTGTAGCCCTTCGAGTTGCTCATTGGGTTTTTACCATAAACGGAAAAAAAAAAGAAAAAAATATGTTACTGGCCTACCATGGCGCAAACAAGGTGTACACTGCCCCGCGGCGTCATCTGTTGTCGGAAACAGTACACGACTGCTAAAGGACTCTGTATTTAGGTACGCCGAAGTCTCCTTTAAGCCATAAATGATTACGTATCTCTTAGTTGTTTGTGCTGATGAAATTATGCTTCTGTAATGCCCGTAGCACAAGTCGCCTTTCAACACCTGCGGAAAGGTAAGTTGATTATGCTTTTGTAATTCGAAACAATTGTGACTTTCTATTATGTAAACTTCCTACAACGTAAATTTTTATATGATTATGAAAAATATATATTCTTCTTAATATGAAAATCTTTTTGGTTTTGGAGTTTGAATCTCAAGACTTGATTTCGTGATTCGTTTTATTTTTATTATTTTCTAACAATTATTCCTTTTTTCGGTTTGGCCATACTTTTTAACACAACTTTGTATCATTTGGCTTTTATTTTGGAATGCTAATTATTTGCTCATCGGGTCTCAAAGACCTTTAAAGCGGAGTTCGGGTTTTTATTTTAAAGCAACCTTTCAATTTTCTATGAGAAATAAAAACTAATGTTTGTAGGAACCAAGAAAAAGTTCCACATCAAGCATCTCAACCCCTTACTTTTTAACTTTAGGTTTAAGCCTGAGGCCTAACAGCTAATGCAAAAAAATCCATATGTTTTATAACATGTGGCATCTACACTGTCATGATTAGTTCGTTTTCTTTATTGACAGTTCATAGCCATCAAAAAGGAAAAGCTGTATATTTTGTAAAATTTGCAATTTTCATTTTCTTTACAACCTTCATATTGCATAGTGTTCGTTTGCTATCGTTTTAAGATCTTACTGGGGACTAATTCTAGGTGCTTTTACCCTTTTTTTTTTTTTTTTTGATCCAACCTGTAACAACCTGAGAAAGACATGTTTAACAGGGTGAGTCAAAGTTCGTCCCGTTTTGAGCTACACATACTGTTGGGCGTCTATTTTTGTGTGAAGCGAGCGCAAGCGTCGACTGCGTGCCACGATGACGTGCATTTGGTACGGAACCCAATTGCGTTATAAGGTGAGCAGAGGATGGAAGTCGATAATCGCGCTGTTCGAGTGCTCCTGCGTCATTATTGGAAGAAAAAAGGTTAAACACTGCAGCCGTGAGAGAAATTTGTAAAGGTGAATGCAAGGGAATAGTGGATAGCAGCACTGGGTGAAAATAGTTCCGGCTTTCTAATGTTGGGGACACCGGTCTCGAAGACAAGCCGAGCTCATGATGTCCAACGACCACCAACACTTACACCCTGATCAACGTTGTGACAGCAAACCCTGCATCAGTACAAGGCCATTAGCTGCTGAGGTGGCGTCTATCCAATGTACCATCGTTCGTCACTTGCACGAGTTTGGTTTGGCCTTATCGAATGGTTCTCCATAAACTGATACCTCAACAGGCGGAACAAAGTGTTGCTCTCTGTCGTAGATTGCTGTCAAATCTTCAGGGCTGTAAGTTTTGGCGTCATATTATCACAGGTGATAAAAAGTAGATATTCCTACTTTGTTCCACCACTGGGAACCAGTGGCTGAAGCCACTCTATGAAGCACAGCCAAAGCGGGCGTTTCGAGAGGAAAATCATGCTGTACATCTGGTGGAATTGTGAGGGTCTTGTGCACTGGAAAATAGTTCCAGATGGACAAGCTGTGGAAGGGGGCCTCCATGCCTAACATCTGCAGCGGATTCATGATGCTCTGAGTCAACGTTACCCAGCACTCATCAACAGGAAGCGGGATTTGTTGCATAAGTGGATAATGCTCCAAGTCACACTTCCAGAGTGGTCCACCGAAAACTATAGGAATTGGAAGATGTTGAGATCCTAACCCATGATCCCTACAGTTTGTAACTTCCCGTATCTTTCTACCACCTGTTTCTCTCCATGGCCCATTTTCTACAAGGACGGCACTCTGTTTCAGTGGTGAATGTGAAATCTGGCATAAGGATGTCCCTGTTCTCCAAACCTACCGAGCGGTACCACCGTGGTATCTTTGCTCTTGTGGAGCGTTGGCAAAGTACTATAGTAAAAAATGGCCTGTACTCTGCAGGGGTGTTCTTTCGACGCGAGGAACATCACGAATCCCACCTACAACAATGCTTGTAGTTACCGCAGTAAATGACGAAGCATCTGTATGTTAAGATGGTGACGAAGCGTATGTATGTTGAGAGTTATCACCATAAATGACGACGCATCTGTATTTTGAGTTGGTGCACTGGAAATGACGAAGCGTCTGTAATTTTTTCAGGTTGAGTACTGAAGTTCTCAAAGATAGAGAAACGTGCATTATGTGGTGTGAAAGCGAAGGCTTAATCCCAGTGACAAGGAAATGTTCAGAAGGGCACGACATGAAATTGTATTCCAAAGAGCATGGTCTTGGAATGTTTAGATGTCTGAAGTAACATATTGACAGGCGTCGTGTAGAATCTGCGTCTAGAGCACGTAGGACCTGGTTTGCTAAAACAGTATTGTGTCCTCAGAAGGCATTGTAAATAACGTACTGCTTTGCTTGTAATTTAGAGTATGGTACGAATGTAAGAGAGACGTCCATTCACGATGGATTGAAAACCTCCTCGGAAATAATAAGTGACTGGTATAACTACTGTAGTGAAGTAATAAGTTCGCATATGTTGCAATTTGTGGAAGAGAGGGAACAAATTGGAAGATTAGGAAAAACAGTTTAGGTTGATGAGACCAAAATTGGAAAGAGAAAAAACAGTTTAGGTTGATGAGACCAAAATTGGAAAGAGAAAAAAACAGTTCAGGTTGGTGAGACCAAAATTGGAAAGAGAAAAAACTGTGTTGGAAGGTGTGTGGAGGGAATCTAGATCCTTGGAATGATTGAAAGAGATCCAAAATAATTCCAATTGGAGATATGCCAGGATAACAAACGTTTCGCGGAACATCTCAGCCACATCATAAAAAAGTATGTAGCAAAGGTAACAACAATAATATCTGATCAGTGGAAGGCCTATGCCATTTGTCTAAAGATGGATATTTTATTCATAAAACTGTGAAAATTTTATTGACGCAGATTTCGGTGTTGATGCTCCTAACATTGGGTCCCACTGGCGTGCATTAAAATGCTCCGTAACGAAGGGAGGTGTTTCTAAAGAAGCTCTGGCAGATCAACGTCTGGAATACTTTGAAGGAACTGCGGAATGAATAACAATAAAGTTTTCCAAAAAATGTTAACGGTCATCAAAAACATTGACTGGAATATGTGTAAACTGTTTTTTAATTAGCACAATGTAAGTTCCCTAGTTGTACTTAAACACATGGAAAGATGTTGAATCTGTAGAATATAGAATCCCATTTGTTTTCTCTAATATTATGGAATCATTGCTGTTGTGCAGTAACGATATTCTTTGAATGATTGTTTATATCAATATTAAGTGTTTTGTTGTAGGTAGGATTCACGATTATGTACGCGTCGGCAGAACACCTCTTTTTCAGAATCAGGCGAGCGTGTATGGCTGGCTTTCTTGTATCTTTAAACTGTTTTTCTATAAAATGTAAGAACGTTTGTCTCACCCTGATATAATGGAGATAACACAACAACAGATCGGAAAAATTTTAATACAAGACGTGTGCCAATCTAATTCCTGGAACTGTCGCGTAGTGTCGCCCTTATGGCGATGCGGTCTGAATTACGTGCATATGCGTGTCGGGATATGTTTCAAATAATGCATGCGTTAACCGCAGACCAGTAGAGCCATTCTTGGGTGAGCAGTTGCGAAACCAATGCAAGTCTCTGTGTGAGTTTTGAGGTGAAAACGAGTGATGGAAATTTAGAACAGCGCATTAACATCAAATTCTGTTTGAAGATCGGTAAGAGTGCTACTGAAACGTCAGTTATTGAAAGTGACGTATGGTGAGGAGACCATGAAAAAGATCAAATGCCTTTGAGAGGCATAAGAGCCAAAAGAAGCCCGCATGCCACGCTGGAATTTCAAGACCATGCCTGTGTGTTTTTTCGATCACAATGGTGTTGGTTCATCGCAAATTCATTGATTAGGGACAAACGGTCAATTAACAAGGCTATTTAGAGGTGTTGAAAAGGTCACTGGATTCTGTTCGAAGAAAAAGAGCTAAACGGTGTCCTTACAACTGCGGCCTGACAAAGCTCCAAGCTATGATGCGATCAAAGTTTGCGACTTCCTGGCTAAGAAATTAACTACCGAATTGGATAATCCACCCTATTTACTTGGCTTAGCCCCTTGTGATTTCTGGGTCATCTCAAAAATAAAAACTGCCATGAAAGGCGAAGATTTTCAGACAGTTCTGACATCCAGCACAACGTGACAAAAGAACTCAAGGGAATTCCAGAGACAATTCCAGGTATGTCTCCAGCAAGGGAAACAGCGTCGAACACTAAAGGTATAGCTGCAGAAGGTGAGCACTTCGAAGGTAACAGTAGCCGCTAATGTACACGTACGCACATAATTTTCCTACAGTTGCATTCCTAGAATTAAATTGTCGCACCTCGTACAGCACAGCCGTTATACACTGAAGTGCCAGAAAAACTGGTACACCAGTTTAATACTTGGTAGGTCCCCCACGGGAGTGCAGGATTCAAGAAATACGACGGGGCATGGACTCCACTAGTTTCTGGAAATATGCTGTAGGCAATTCACCCCATACTTCCTGCAGAGCGTTCCAAATTCGGGTGTATTCCGAGGTCTCGGATTCCTGTGTTCCATAGCGCGTTGCATGGCATCCCAAATGTGTTCTATCACGTTCAGATCTGGGGACTTGAGTGCGAATGGCAACACCACAAACTCTGATGAATGCTCCTCTAACCATAATGTGGCGTCCCGACACTTTTGTGGAGGTGCATTTTCCTGTTGAAACAGGCCCAACCCATCAGCATGAATGTAGGACATGAACGGGTGTACCTCGTCTGAAAGGATGCGCGCATAGCATTGGCAGGTCACACACGTTTGTGAACGTGCCAGGCATCCCAGTGAAGTCCAGCTAAACACACCCCATACCATTACGGACCCCCCCCCCCCCCACCAGCCGGTACAGCTTCCTGTTGACATGCGGGATCCATGGCTTCATGGGGTTTGCGCCACACGCGAATCCTTCCATCTGCCCGATACAGTTGGAAACGCGACTCGTCAGACCAGGCTACTTGTTTCCAATCATCAAGTGTCCAGTGGCAGTGTTGCCGTGCCCAAGCGAGGCGCATAGCTCTGTGTCGTGCACCCATCAAGGGGACTCGAGTTGGGCGTCGTCTCTCAAAGCCCATATCGTGCAGGATACGTTGCACAGTCCGGATGCTGATGCTGGTTAAGGCTCCAGCATTGAATTCCGATGCTACCTGCGAGAGTGTCGCGTGAAACGATTCTTGACAGCCGACGATGGTCACGTTCTCCCAATGTCTTTTTACGGCCACACTGGTATCGTGGGTAGGAGGCTTTGCCGGAATTCTTGTAGTCATGGTACACCCTTGTAATGGTCGTCCGTGAAAATCCGAACTTCGTTTCTGCCCCCGAATTACTATGACCCATCTCACGAGCGCCTAATATGACACCGCGTTGAAAATCGCTTAAATCGTTATTATTTGTCATTCTCATGCCGAAAACAGCTCTGACAGCTGGCAAGGGTGTCTACGCACTGGCGGACGCAACCGAGTACGCGCATTGGTGACGTTGCTATGTATTTTGCATAAGCTCGTCTGTACCAGTTTTTCTGGCACTTCAGTGTACATTAATCATATGCAGCATAAGTAATGTAATGTGCTGAAGATAAGTAGTGCAATTTAGTGATACGAACAGAGCATAATTTAGTACAGAGACACCTATCGTATACATTAAAACTAAGAAAAAGTCGATAAAATGGCGTGTATCAACAAAACACGAAAAAAGAATAGTTGCTTTGGCATGCAATGTTTTTTTGTTCACAGTATTATAAAACAGCAAGAACTATAGTAGAGTAAAAACGTATTATTTATGTATCCTGATGGATGGAGAAAATGCCATTATAAATAACCACTTTATTATAATAACAGTAAGCACAAGATTAAACGCAGAAATTGATTAAACAAGGCTTCTGATCATATATTACACAACTTGGAAAGTCTTACATCGTATTTCATGTGTCAGAATGGTTTTGATGCTTGTTGGTCATCGATCACAGAGCAAAAACAAGAATGATGATTACCTTTTATTAACTACTAAGTTTACTGTGCTCTTCCGGACCGGTAATTCATTTTCAGGGGAACATGTGTCGATTCCAATACAATTTTTACATTTACTACTTCTATTATCAGCCAAATGTAAGTACAAATAACCTGTAGTATTCATACAATGAATAATTCAGAAAAAACTCACATTGAAGCTCATTCGGGCGTCAAGTAACTCGCAGGAATTCTTTGATCGCAGATCATAGGTGTACAGAAAGAGTTCGGCAGATCAGAGATCAAGGTTGTCTTAAATGCTACTCCTTGCTCAAACCACCAGATTAATCGCTTGGCATGGAATAAATAACACTGAATAAAAGTAGAGCTTTATTTGTTTATGTTTAGATGCTCCTCGTGAAGGATAAAAAGGGGTTTGGACTTCGAAATTCAGAGGAGAAACATTCCTTTAAAAACTTAGACTACCTGTTTTCCCTCTTGGCATTTTTTTTACAAAGAGATGAAAGATTGAGCTGTTTCTCTTGAATTTCTATCTAATGAATTAACAGACGGTAGACTTCATTTTTACAAAGGCATTCTGTGCTTTCTCCTCTTTTCATAAATTGTTGAGCGGTAGTTATTGTTGAATATTTCTGAAAGGCTTCTCATATCAAGTAAAAGCCGAAAACAAGAGGTAAATTGTAAGAAGCTAAACTCACTTTTCTGGGTTATTAAAATTTAACAGGTTGCACTTGCAAATATGAGAAGGAAATCCCAGTAGAGGATTTTGTAGACATTTATCAGAGGCATCAGTAAATATTTCTTCTTTACCATAAGCTTTTTCCATACGAAGAGCATTTTCCAGTGTAATCATTAGACGGGATCGTGCTGCAGGAACTGAAGGTCACATCACGGAGACGGTCATATTGCTTTGATTACAGTATGTGCAACCTTCTGGGTGCGATAAATTGTGCACTCTAAAAATAAGTTTTACGGATTTCTTAGGTTTGAGGAATTGAGAACCAGCGATGCCTCAAATAAAATTGTACTCTTACCCTTCTAGCGGCAAAATTTCAATATGGAAAATTTGAAAACACGGCAAATGTTTCTAACAATAGAAGCTATGCTGCAGGAAAAGTGCTTTTGAATCGGACTTTCATTAACAGAGATAATGGGAGAGAAATTAAGTTTACATCTGTACTCCTAGCGAGAAAGCTGTGCATTATTTGAAGCGGGAAAATAGCGCAAAAAGGTTCCACTCTGTTAACAGTATCCGACAAAAGGAAAAGAAAAACATGAAACATTTCTTATCAAATTTTTAAAAGCACCGATATGGATTAAAACGCATATCAGAGAAAACATCCATGTGCATTAAAGCCACCTGGTGGAAGGACTGTGAATAGGAAAAATTAAAATGCTGTGGGTGTGTAACGTATACTCTAGATTCACTTTCCTTTTGATTTTTACTATCTCTGGTAATTTTATTTTACTATGTAAATTATCTTCTTACTGAACGGGATGTTATTTCTCCCGCTGAATGAGATCTGGCAATGAGTGTAAGTCATGACGTGGTGGTAGCCAGTATAAATAGGCGCGTTCAACGATACGTAGAGAGAGCTTTTTATTGTTGTGCGTAGAGAGAGCTGTTGTTGTACGAAGTGAGCTGTTGTTTATGTGTCAGAGAGCTGTTGTTGTATAGAGAGAGCGGTTGTTTATGTGCGTGAGAGCTTTGTTTCGTGTGTAAAGAGATCTTCGTTTATGGGAGAGCCAGAAGTTTACCAAATAAAAGATTGTCTTAGTAAGTACGTCTTTCTCAGTTCATAGTTTTGTCAGATCTCTGTCTGGCTGTTAGGTTAATTTCATTAGTTGATTATTATTAACAACCAGCGTATTATTATTACTACACTACTAGCAGGAAAGTTTATTCATGATATAATTAACAAACAAGAAGCATTAGAAGAAGCTGAATTCATTATAATTCAGTAGCAGAAGCGATATATTCATTATAGGTGATAGTTCTTCTACACATACCTGCCACTGAATAAGAAACTTTTATTCAGTACGGAGTTGGACCTTCTTTAGCCCAAATTACAGCAAATATGAGGTTTAGCATATATTCTAGAAGGTTTTGAAATACAGTGTAACTTGGATAATTTGAAGCTTAAGGGACCACAAAAATAATTCGAATTAGGCAAGTTTGAATATGGGCACATTCAAGTACTCTAAAAAACAACATATTTATTCATAACATACAGAAAAAAGTACAGTACGGTAAATTTACAAACTTTTTGTAGAAAAAACCGTGAAATGTTGCCCTGCTTCTTAGAATTTATGTTATGGGTAAGGGTAAATTGCTCAAGTTTCTCGAGTGCATGAAATAGAAAGTCACTTACATTCTGCTGTCCCCCCAACAAACTTCCTTGACTGTTGGAGGTGAACCAAGGCCTCTACTGAATGTGGAAAGCGCTCTTCAGGAAATTCTGGCCGTTCCAGTTCTTTATCTGAATATACACAGTAGGTCTTCTTATTCATAACATCAGCCAAGATCTCATCATCTGTGAGCTCACCACAAACACCTAAATTGTCATCAACGCTCACAAGAGCCTCCTATGGTACATCACTGCCTACGACTTCCCAGTACTCCACAGTGGGTATGATCTCGCCACCTTACCTTGATATAGTTGAAACTCATCATCGAAGTGCTGGGAGCCTGCTTTTCCGAAGCCGTTGGCTATAGTTGCAGGTTTAACTTGTTGCTTCATCCAGAACTCGGAACTTCATCCAGAACAGTACGTACCCATTTTAAAAAGTAATTGTTGAAAATACGAAAATGGGGTTTTCTTCGAATTAAAAAAAAAGTTCGAAAAAAAGGGGCTTTTTAACATTATTTATATAGAAAATTCAAGGGACCAAAAAAAAATTCCAATTAACCAAGAATTCGAATTAAAAACTTTCGAATTATACAAGTTACATTGTACATTTACAGCATACCTGGCGTTCACCAGACAGTCCTTTAACTGGCTCACATTTGACTGAAGAGGACTTTGCTCCCGGATCTGTTTTTGTAACATGTTCCATACATTTTTAACGGGGTTCGGATCCGGGCTTTGGGATGGCCAGGGAAGATGGTGGAAGCCACTGTCATGCTCACTAAACCCCTGCTGAAACACGTTGTGCGATGTACAGTAGGATTGTCGTTCGTGAAATAGCGGTCACCTTCTGGGTAAAATGTAAACATTACATAATGGACTTCATTGGCCACAGTTTTCATATACTCTTTGGAGGATACCTGACTTTCCAGCAATAACCAGGGACCAGTTCTGTACTGACAGAACATGCCCCACACCATGACACCACCTCCAGAACATTGAGTTGTACTTACAAGGTAAGCTGGGATCATTGCGTCGTGGGACTCCCGTCAAACTCTCTGCCTACCGTCGGTACAGAAAAAGGTATACCGCGACTAGACCACAAGACATTTTTTCAGTCTTCGAGTGCCCAGTCACGGTGTACTTGACACCACTGTAGAACTTTCCGGTTCTTCGCAGAAATAATTGGTTCCCGTATAGGCATGTCACTGCCAGTATCGAACCTCTTCAATTCTCTGAGCATAGTTCAATATGACACGAATCGGGATTAGCCTTCATTGAATGTTTTAGTCAATTGTGTACACAGAAAGCCCTGTTTCTATGAACAAACCTCAGACGATGGCAATAACGTTCCCGAGAGATTATCGTCGGGCCACAGTTACCCCTCTTTGACAAACAATATGGGTTATGTTTTCACTGATTAAAGACACGGGATATCTCACCTGGATTTCAAGTCCTTGCATTTTAACTGTATTTTAATTAACAAGTTAGTAAAATTATGCAATGCATTGATTATGATACGCTTTCCAACATACCAGAAATCATTACTCAAGTTATGAGGATAATGGCTGTGGAATAAATCTCGGTCTTGTGCCCTGAACTTTGATCCCATTTCGAGGATATTCTACAGAACTGGTTCAGTATACCTCCGAAATAACATGATAAAGTTTTGTCGGAATCGAAGCATTTTTACGTAAGTTATGATGCATAAGGGCTATGGAATAGATTCCGCTCCTGTGTCCTAATCTTTGATCCCATTTCGCCCATTTTCAATAGGGTTCGTTGACCCCATTTCGCCAATTTAATAGGCAAGCCACTACAACATACTAACATTTCATCCAGATCGAAGAATTTTTACGTAAGTTATGACGCATAATGGCGCTGGAAGTGATTCTGCTCCTATGTCCTGACCTTTGACTCCATTTCGCCCATTTTAAACAGGGTTTGTCCCCAAGATGTTCCCTACCATATACTAAAATTTAATCGAAATCGAACTTTTTGTACGTTAGTTATGATGCGTAAGAACAGTGGAATGAATCCCGCTCCCATGTTCTAACCTTTGACCCCATTTCGTTCACGTTCAATAGGGTTCCTTCCCAGGTGATCCGCTTCCACATACTGAAAGTTCATCGAAATCGAACGATTTTTACGCGAGTTATCGTGAGGACGAACATACGCACACAAAGCGTGACGTAATGAGGCAGATGGGAATCGCAACCATCTGCTCGCAAGAGTGTGACGTCATAAAACTTTAATAGTATCCACACACAACGCGTGACGTAATGAGACAGACGGCGTGACCGCGCGCCAACATATCAAGCGCAAGATTGTGACGTCATAAAATTTAACCACACAATAAAATTTCATCAAAATCGAACCATTTTTACGCCCGTTATGACGCATAAAGGCCATGGAATGCATCCCACTCCTATGTTCTGAACTTTGACCACACGTCACCCATTTAGTAGGGTTCATTCCCAGGTGTTTCACTACAATATACTAAACTTTCATCGACATCGAACCATATTTACCTAAGTTATGACGCATAAGGGCAATGGAATGGATCCCGCTCCTATGCCGTTACCTTTGACCCCAATTCAATCAATTTCAATATGGGTCATTCCCAGGTGGTTCCCTACAATATGGTAAAATTTCATTGACATCGAACCATATTTACGCGAGTTATCGTGCCGACAGACAGACGGACGGACGAACGGACAAAACTGGAACATATACGCTTCTTCCACCTACGGTTGGAAAGCGTAAAAAGCCTTTCAGCTTTGTGGATGCTATGAGCTCTATTCTGCCTTTTGGTTAATTATCGTTCTTGGACGGATTAAGTGTCTACTCAAATATCTCACGTATTGCGAAACCAGTAAGCTCTGCTGTTATCAAACCAGTTGCTCCAGCCAGACAGGCCCTCACAATAAGTCTTTTATCGAACTCTGACAGATTCTTTGTTTTTTCCCATTGTGATCATAACTACTGACGAGCAGAAGTCTTAAATAGTTGCCTAGATTACGTGATGACGCACGCGACCACGTATTTTCCATATATGCTGTGTAAGTGACGGTTATATACGTCTGAATAAAAGTTTCTAGTTCAGTGGCTGGTGTGTGTAGTTGACGCTACCCATCAGAAAAAGAATTTTTCATATCCAAGCAATATGTGAAGAGACGTGCTCCCAGACAGACTAATGTCGATACCACTAGCACGATTTTTCCATGCTTTGGATGCCAAAAAGTGCATTTTGAAATTTTCAATGGATGCTCTGGACGGGCGTGCTCAGCCTTCATTCAGGGTTATTTACTATTACATTGAGTCAGCTTGAAATAATGTTGCGTTCAGTGCATTGTATACAGTCGTTTGCGCTACCGAAGGTATTATATTAAGTCACGATAAAGGAATTGCATTTTCTTTAGTACCAGCTCTTCCGCTTTTTTTGATATTGTTACTCTACACTGCTGGCTACCCAAAACGCAAAACCAAGAAGGAAGCATCCGATTGGCCTGAAATTCGCAGCATGCTTCGCCCGCAAGAGGACATGCAAACAATTAGCATTGCAGGGCATATACAAATCATGTGCGCCCGGCACGCCACTGGGAAGCACTATAAGAAGGGTGCACAGAAGGCGGGGTGTAAGTAGTGGAAGTGTGTTGCGCTGCCGGACCTGTGCGTGGGAAGCTTCCTGATGCCTCGTCGCAGAATACAGCAGTCATTCCAGCACGTTTCGGAGTTTTACAGAGGACGAATAGTGGCTTATCGCGACAGCGATTTATCGTACCGAGACATCGGCGCCCTTGTGGTACGACATCCAGCCACAGTGAGACGAGTATGGATTTGGTGGGTGCAGGAGGGACGGACGGACCGACATGAGCGATTTCCGCAGCCGCGGCACACCACCGAACAAGAGGACCGACATGTTGTGAGGCGGGCATTGGTGGCTCGCACCGCCACATCACGAACGTTAGCGGAGGAATCAGGGTGTGTTGCTCAACAACCTGTGTCAGCACGTACCGCTCGACGTCGTCTGCAGGAGCGGGGACTTGTCCCACGGCGCCCATTGCTCCGATTACCATTGACGTTACACCACCGGCGAGTGCGGCGGCAGTGGGCCGTTGAACTCCGCACCTGGACCACGGAATGGTACGACATTGTCTTCTCCGACGAATCCCGCTTCTGCCTGCAACACTACGATGGTCGTATCCACGTGTGGCGGTACTGCGGCGAGATACTGTATGACGCCTGCATTATGCATCGCCATACCGGTCCGTCGCCTGGCGTTATGGTTTGGGGCGCAATTGGATATGACACGCGCACCCCTCTGGTACGCATCACCGGTACACTCAACAACCACCGCTACATCTCCGACGTTTTGGAGCATGTAGTCCTCCCGTATTTGCAGGACCTGCCAGCGGCCACGTTTCAACAGGACAATGCGCGCCCGCACGTGACACGCATCGTGCAACAATTCTTCACGGCCCACCAGGTGTCACTGCTACCGTGGCCGGACTGTTCTCTCAATAGGTCGCCCATCGAACACGTATGGTCGCTGATCGATAACCCAGTGGACCGGCAAGCACCACCCACGGCTACGCCTCTACGCCTGATGAACTGTGGCAACGTGTGGAAGCAAATCTGGACCGACATGCCACAAGCCCACATCCAAAGCCTCTTTCGTTCGATGCCGCAGCGTGTAGCGGCCGTTATTGCCAGCCATGGGGGCCACACGAACTATTGATGTCTGCGTGCTCCGCAAGTCGCACGGGCCTGTAAGCTTAATTGTTTATATCTTTGTATCTGTTGTGATGTATCCAGTAAATCTGGCTTTGCTATCTCGTGTCCTTCGTGGTGTTGCATTTTGGGTGGCCAGCAGTGTAAATGAATGTTACTTTGATGACTGAATTTAGTTATAGCGAAACACAGTAAGAGAAAAAGTAAAATACATTCAAATACCTTTAAATTTAGTTGAACTCAAAAGTTGCTGTATATTACAGCTTCACTGGCTGAATTGATTTTTATGAAACGTTTTACATGGATTCTTCTCACATATAATTTCTACACATCTGATAGTATGTACGTACCTTAAAATTACCTTACGGATAAAGAAGAGGTTTTGGTATGAGCATTTTGAAGAATTTTTTAGACACACTTATTCATTAATTTCAGTTGTAGTGCAACAGAGTTGTAGTACGATTTCAGTTAATTCCTCCTCTTAAAGAAGTGAATAAGAAGTCTCGTAAACGTAGAAGTTATTATCCTTTTTTCATTTTGTTTATTTTTAATGTTTAAGAATCTTTAGTATATAGTTTTTACTGACACCTTCAATTTCTTTCTCTCGGTCGTTTGTAGATAATTTTTTGAAACTTTTTGCCTTATTGGTTTCACTAAGTTACAATTAAGACGTTCATGTTCAAGGGGATTTTACAAATATGCCAATAGAAAAAACTATCTCATGTTGTCGATCTCTAGTGATTGCTAGGTGCTGTAGGTCCTTTATGCGTCATAATTCGTTTTATTCAACATTTGTTCACTTTTAACTTGAATATGACCATTAGTTTTTACACTCTCCGAACCATTTATATTGCTTCATGAATACAGTACGCCCTTCAATAACAGCTCTCATAGGAGTTTGATCATTACTGTGATATAAACCAGACTGTTTCCCAAAAGAAACCATAACAGCAACTACATCTATTACAGCAAATGTAAAATGGTAAGACTTTTTACTTGTATTCTTTTTGATGTTTTTTATGAGTCGATCAACGAGAGTTGAAGCTTTTTGTTTTTTGATCGAATATTAACGTGTGAAACAGAAGTAACTTAGGCATTTTATCGGATATTGTGACGTGGTGTTTGCGTTTGATCGGTGTCGCAATCAAATAAGAATTGTCCGAATATTAATGGTTGGACAGTGTGAATATTAGTCGAGCAGCTTCTAATGAACGGATTAGTTTCTGTTTCACATCAGATTTAATCTCATCTGTATGATTGCTCAGATGTTGTTAGCTTCTAGACAGAAGTCCTATTAAGTTGTCCTTTGTACACTGCTGGACAATTGCTAAGGACCGATCATAAACGGCTATATAGCGCATAAAAAAGTAAGTGTGGTTGGATGCCAAGTGAAATAAAATAATGTCAGAATGCCAGGACATTACAAGAAAGACAATTTAGTGTGCTCTGAAATCCAGAAGGCTTTGGAACGTGTTCAAGGGACAAACAGGCCATTTTGTGCAGAATACGTAAACGTGAAAAAAATGCAATTACCGTCCGCAGGCGTTCCGGCGTAAGATGTCAATACGGGATATGGCCACCATGGAGGGCGATGCAAGATTCCACACGTCGTGTCATGATTTGCACAACATTATCAAGTAGCTGTTGTATTAATTTATCCCATTCCTCTGAGAGTGCACGGATGAGGGTGTCCTTGTTTATTGGAGGGCATTGGCGACCAGCAAGACTCCTCCCCAAAGCATCCCACACATTTTCAATGGGATTCAGATCTGAAGAACGTGCTGGCCTTACGAGGCGTTGAATATCCTCGCTCTCAAGACACTCCTGGACAGCGACTGTTCGATGACATGTTGCGTTGTCGTCCATGAAAATGAATCTATCACCGACAGCACCACGGAACATGTGAACATGAGGTAGCAGAACATCATTAATGTATCGTTGGCCAGTCATAGTCCCAGTTGGAAGCACATAGAGGAACGTACGGCCATTGATCATGATGCCAGCCCATACCATGACACCACATGTCGGATATCGGTCCCTTTCCTGTATGTTTGTTGGACAATATGCAGTACCACTATCACGCCAGATCAGTTGTCGTCGACAATCAGACGATAGACTGTATCTACTCTCATCTGAGAAGAGGACAGCAGACCAGTCGTTATCAGTCCAATTGCGATGTTGATGGCACCATTGCAAACGGGCGGTACGGTGACGTCTGGACAATGGGATGCACACAACAGGACGGCGGGCGTATAGTCCTCCTTCATGCAAACGTCTGGCGACAGTTTTTCGGGAGATCCGCTTGCCAGTAGCAGCCATAAACTGATTTGCTACCTCACTAGCTGTGCTGCGCCGGTGTCTTTTTGTTGATAGCACTATGTACCGATCTTCTGCAGGTGTCGTACTGCGAACACGGCCTCCCCCGTGACGTTTGCTACACTCTCCATTTGTTTGAAATGATTTCCAAAGCCTTGAAACAACACTGTGGCTGACGTCGAACTCCATGGCAACATCTGTTATTTTTCGCCTTTCTTCAATCTTGCCAATAATACGGCCACGCGTAAAATCATCTAGGTGATGTCGGGAAGACATACTGAAAATTGCAAGTTCGTCAATTGAATCTTTCCCTTTCAACTTTGCGTTTGAACAACAACGGTCAATACGCGTCAAATCCTTTATATCTCTTATCAGCGCTATGACGTCACGAACAAGTTCGGCAATCCAAAATTTGCATACGCACAACACGTCTTACTGTATCCCGCACTTATGCTAATTTCCACATTTTCCTGCCTTCCATTTTATGGTTGCTATCGTTGCTAGTTTCATCCGTCCTTAGCAATTGTCCGGCAGTGTATTTAGAGTTATCACGCAGTCTACGATGCGATTGCTCAACCTTCGTTCCACATTATTCATCGAGGATTTTCTAGTAAGGGATTTATTTTTGTGTATGCACCGTAAGTAACTCAGCAAATCCTAGGTAAGAGTACACGTTCTTTTTCAGTTTTGGTTTGGTTACTTTCACCTTCATTACAACTTAAAAACATGCCCAGACACACGCTCGTACACTCCTTACACGCACACATACATATGATAAGTATTCCAGATATACATACATATAATTAACCTTTGCTTGCGTGCCGACAATTTTATTTAAGGAGTAAATTATTCTTTTTTACATATACCTGATTCCACCAGGGACGTAATGTTATGCTGAACATTCTGGAGACTGGTTTCTTGCTCCTGTCTTTGGCAAAATATTTATTCTTAGTTTATTATTATCATTTTGGAAAATTGTGTCCCATATTCACTTGATTCATTTAGCCTATTGAAATATAAAGTCAAACATTTTGTAACGTTCATCACTGTGTTTCCAATTTTATTGTTAAAACTAACTTCAACTTCGAAACAAAACATGCATCTAAATTTTTGACTGTAGGAGGCGGCTTTCAGTTTTGCTTTCTGCGATATCATTTTGTGACCTAATTCTTAGCTCTCTATTTCACTTCTTTGCGTTTCTGAGACATGTCTTTTATTTCTGCCTGACTTGTGGTGTTAACACAGCTTCAAACTCCTCCACTGTTGTTGAATCGTGTTTTGTCCGAACGTATCGATTTCCATCCAACTTATTTAGCCCAGATTTACATTTCTAGCCTTAAATTATGAAGATAATTTTAAAATATTGTCTTTTTCATAAAACAAATTCGGGATTTCCTGATATGCAAGTTATTATATTTACTATGTTCGGAGCATATGCTCATGTCACGATAGGTGAAAACCCTTTGCTAATAAAATGTGTAGGTCACACATTAAAAAAAAAAACATTTGGTTAGCAAGAGGAGAGAGTATAGGAAATAAGCGTTGAGAGGCATACACTCCCTTTCATTGTGACAAACGTCTGTTTGTTTCGGAAATCAAGGATTGCTCATTGATTGACGTCCAAGAGATAAGATTATGCCCACCGGTCAGATCATTATGACCTTCCGTTCCTCAGTCTCCACGAGGTGACGCATCCTACAGCACCTAGCAATGGCGACATCAACTGGGGCAGAATATGTACACAGTCCAGTCAAAAAATCATGACAACCCGTTAGTATGAAGCATGACCTTCTCGTGCCACCAGTACCGCAGATATACGGCGTGGCATTAATTCAATGAGGTATCTGAAGGTTTCTGTAGGGATGTTACAGCACGCAGACACCAGAGCTTCTCGCAGATCATCAAGTCATCGGTGGGGCGTACGTACGTCGAAATTGTTGGTTAAGATCATCCCACAGATGTTCAATGGTATTGACGTCGGTCGAGTACGGTGTCCAGGTTACTAAGTTAAAGCTACTGGAATACTCCTCAAACCGTTCTGGCACTCGCATCGCAACATGGCAAGAGGCATTATCTTGCTGGAAGCAACCCATTCCATCGGTGCAGACAGTCATCATGAGTGGGAGCACCTGATCCACCACAGTGGATAGGTAGCTTGACACGTTCCTTGTGCGATCGAGGGGGATGATTGCTCCCAATGTTTTCCAGGAAAACGTGCCCCACACAAGCACACTTCCACCTCTTGTCTGTTTCTTCTCGAGAATCCTGTCAGGATGATTTTTGTTAGTGCTTCGCTATACTCTCCATCTACCATCCACAAGATAAAGCGGAAACTGTGATTCGTCTGTAAGGCCGACTGTCTTCCACTGTTTGATGGTCCAATGCCTCCACTCAGATGCAAATTCACGCCATACTCGTCCATGTCTGACGGTCAACAGCGGTACCTTCAATGTACAGCGACACCAGAGACTCATAGAGTACAGAGTTCGTTGGACTGTAGTCAACGATACACTCGTCTGCCGGTCTGTTAGATCGTACAAGTCGGGATAGCCGTCGATGCTCACGATAATCAATGATCCGTGAGCGTCCATCATTACCCCGATTAGTTGTCGGTTTCCTTCCATTCCGGGATCATATAGCCAGAAGAGGAGTGCCCTCCACACCAAAGTGCAGAAAAGGGAAAATAACAATTGAATGACAGTCGAGGTAAACGCCGGTTTACGGTTGCTGTCAGAGGCAAGAAACTGCTCTCGATCCCTCGGTCATAGAGATAATACAATCAGGGCTTACAGAAAAATGTTTTCAAACACACAGTCCAGCGGACACTCTTGGTAATGGTGCTAAGAAGGCACTGACCCGGTCACATTCCCGTATTGGCCGAATGTCATTGAGAGCTCCACTTACTGTGGGCATGAGACCCGTGTGACTTGACCCTGGACCACTGAAGAAGATTCCCCTGCCCCGATGAGTCCATGTTCCATTCTCAATGTGCACATAAACGAGTCAGTATAAGACGTACCGCGGGTGAACAGCTTCAACTAGACTGCACTGTTGGGCGGAAACAGGCCGGCGGCAAATAGTATTAGAATTGTTTTATAGACTTCATTGGGTCCCGCTATCCTCTTCGAACACACCGTCAGTGCTAGACCCAACCTAGGCCTTGTTTCGGACAAAATGTTGGTCTACATGGTGACAGTGTATCCGAATGGTACTAAACTGCTTTTCAGTAAAACATCGTCCAGTGTTATGAGGCTCACAGTGTGCAGGAATGGTTCATCGATCACGTCGAAGTACTTCGGGTGCACCGCTGTTCGACAAATTTTGCCACTTTAAAACCCCATCGCACATTTCTGGGGTGCAGTGGTACTCAGCATTCTGCGGTCTACGCTAGTGCCTCTCTCTGCGTCAAAATCCTGGACGTCATTCTATCCAGCTGGCACAGAATACCTGACGATACGTTCCGTGGTCCGGTGGCGTCCATGCACGAAGACGATTGTCGCCACGAAAAGCGGTCCAACGCACTACTGCATAGGGAGTCATACCCTTTTGGCTCATGAGTGTGCTTCAAAGCTCGTAAACATTGAAAAACATCAAATGTGGTATAACTAAGTAAAATCCTCCGTCATTTTTGTCCACGCCGGTCATCGAATCCGGATGCCCTCACTCCGGAATAAGTCGCTCTCCCAACTCAGCTACGTGGACGTATGTTCTAGATGCTATATGCCTTTATCTCATGCGCTTCCTGCGGTGCAGGCACGCCACATCTCCCCCCCCGAAAGAGGGCCGGGGGCGTGGCCCACAGATCAGCCGAGACCATGTATCGCTGTAGGCAGTCATCCGCTGAAGAACGTACATTGGAGAAATCCCAGTTTGGTGTGTGGAACGTAACATCACACACATTTATTTTTCGAAGCTCTGAAGGAGGGATTCTCTTATTTATCCTGTCTCTTGGTGTGGAATGAACATCACACCATTGCGAGAGCTTTAACGGCTAGGTCATTCTTGAAGTTCGGGCTCCAATATAACGAAGTAAATTTCTCCGCCATTCTTGTCCATGCTAGGCATCGAAGTCGGGTCCCCTCACTCCGGAATAAGTCGCTCTCCCAACTGAGCTACGCGGACGTATGTTATCGCTGCTATCTGCCTTTATCTCATGTGCGTCCTGCGGTGCAGGTACGTCACAGTGGTCAAAATTACGAATCCCGTAATACATTTGAAAGAGACCTATAAGCATTACCATAAATGCAACCATGGGGAAAATGTTTCTCGAAAAAAGTGTTTCTTTATGCACTAGAATATATAATAGCCTTGAACTCCGTATACCGTGTAGAAACAACAACTCTTTAATACCGCGCATTCAGCCCCAGGCTTTATATTCTTTATAGCCGCTGGAGAACTGAAATTTGTTAAATAAAATTGATCACGAGAATTGAATTCCGAGATAGCTGTTTAATTACTGCCACGACGACCACAGAGCTTCCTGTGTTCCTCAGTGCTACAAAAGTTCTTCATTTTCTTCAGTAGAACACAAATTGATATACACGATCAAGTCACATTATTGTGACCACCAGCTAATATCCAGAGTAACCGCAGTATGCAGCGCGGAGAGCAGCGAGACAGGCTGGGAGTGATCTAATAAGGTGCTGGAAGGTGTTCACAGGTATGTGAAACCATGCTGACTGCAGTGCGTCTGACATCTGCTGGAGGAATGCGTGATGGGGGATCCATATGGAGAACAACATGATCAAGGTGGTCCCACAGACGATGAATTGGGTTTAAGTCTGGGAAATTAGGGGGCCACGGATGTACTTTCAAGTGTTCATCGTGCTCTTCCAACCAATCTTGGACATTTCTACCTGTGTGACATCTCGCATTGTCGTGCTGGAAGATCCCATCCGCCCAAGGGAAGACAAACAGAATGTATGGGTGTACGTGGTCTGCAAGGATGTATTCATAAGGAATTCTGTCCATAATACTTTCCACAGGTATGAGTGGACCCAGGGAATGCCACGAAAGCATTCTCCAGACCATAACGCTGCTCCCACTAGCTTGTGTTCTTCCAGCAATAGTTGAAGAGTGTTTGTCCTCCGATATTTCGCGCCTTGTACGCCAACGTCCATCCGTTCGATGAAGCAGAAAACGTGAATCATCGGAGAAAGCAATCCTTTGCCAATCAGCGGAAGTCCAATTCCGATACTGCCGTGCAAATGTAAGCCTTTTTCGCTGATGCCCCTTTGTTAGTATAAGTGCAGTGACCATCCGTCTGCATCGGAGCCCCATACGCAGCAGGGTTTGCTGAAATGTCATTTCAGACACACTTCCGGTAGCCCTCTGGTTAATTCGGCCAGTGAGTTGCTCCACTGTAGCGTGTTAATCGGTCCGCACGCACCTTTGTAGCCGACGTTCACCTCTCATATCAATGGCACATGGTGCTCCGCAGTTTCTACGTCGCTTATTCGCAATGCTGCCATTTCTCCAATCAGGATACACTTTAATCACAGCAGCACGCGCACAGCTCACAAACTGCGGTGTTTCAGAAATACTGCCACCCTTGGCCGTCCGAAAGTCGATAATCATCCGTTTTTGCAAATCTGATAAATCACTCCTTTTATCCATGACAGCAACGAGTGATATGTTTTCAGAATGCCTACAGCACATCTTATATACCCTCCAAGCGAGCTCACTACACGTGCCTTCTTTCATTGGCTACGCGCTGTTGGCGTCAAAAGTAGGAGGTTGTCACAATAATGTGACTCGGCTGTGTATAAAATTAGTTCGTGCAAGTCATGAACGAGTCGAAAAGTACTGCTGTTTTCGCACGATAAGCAAACTTATGAACCAAAAAATGTTAACAGGTCTACACCTTTTAATCACTTAAAAACACAAATTAAATATAAACATAATTAAAAACATACACATAAGATCTTTCAGACCTGCGACAGGATAATCTTCGGATGTTAAGACCGACATTGGAACAAGTGGCAAGTTTTTATATGCCAAGACACGTTGCCAACATACAGAGCAAGGAAATAATAGTGAAGTCTTGAGTGACACGAGAAACGAGTCTGTGAGGTAAAAGACACATACCTTAATCAGGACCAAGTTATAATGCAGTGAAAACAGTACTATCCACGTCACTGGAAAAAACTGAAGTTAAAAGTGGTTTCCATGCTTGTGAGATAAAACATGGAATCTCGTAGTTACAACACACACTCAAATGTTTATAAATATATAGGCTTTCAGTGAAAAGTGCGGATTCCCCTAGAGGTAGGGGTCGCTAAAATAGAAGCCTCACTCCCGAGCGGGAAGTGTGTTCCGTCAGTAGATGAAAGTGACAAGGCAGTGGAAGTCGAACATGTTTTTAAAAACTTTCCTTTGGATACCGCTGTTATACTGCGCTGTTGTTTAATGCAAGAGAACTCGCCTAAAAAACCTCTAAAGCCGCTATTGCCTTCGAACATCGACCAATCGTTTCCGACCACATCAAGCACCCTGACTGATTTTTTTTAATTTTAAAGCGGCAAACAGAATAGTTATTCATTGCCTTGCTTAATCTTCAACGTGTAACTTAACATCAGAAAACAAGACAACTATTAGCATAATTGTTCCATGTATTTGTGAAGAAGATTTCTTCCACAATCTCCATAATTGCTTTATTGCTTGTGCACCACACTCATTGTGCAATCTCGATACAGTTGTCCTTGCATAGCCGAGAAGATTTGCCGTTTCTGAAATGTTCACACCTGCTTATCCAATGCCCATAATTATTAGCCTCTTCCAAAGTCGCTTAAATCTCAAATCTCTCCCCATATTGCTGCTATTTAAGCTTCGTACATGTCTGAATACTTTGCAGTGTGAGATGTTTATAACGGCATTTCAATTTCATAGTTGTGTACGTAAATTAGAATGTCACTTATCTAATTGCTATTGGGTGTTTTTAATAATTTGTTGTTTTAGTGTGTGTATATATATAAACATACAGTCGAGTCACATTGTTGTGACCACCTCCTACTACTGACGTCAACAGAGTGTAGCCAATGAAAGAAGGCACCTGTCGTGAGCTGGCTTGATGGGTATATAAGGCGTGTTGTAGGCATTCTGAAAACATATCACTTGGTGCCGTCATGGATAGAAGCAGAGATTTATCAGATTTGCAAAAAGAAATGATCATCGGCTTTCGGGCCCAGGGTGGCAGTGTTTCTGAAACACCGCAGTTTGTGAACTGTTCGCGTGCTGCTGTGGTCGAAGTGTATCGTAGTTGGAGAAATGGCACCATTGCGAATGAGCTACCTGGAAACTGCGGAGCACCACGTGCCATTGATGTGAGAGGTGAACGTCGGCTTCGAAGGTGGGAGGGGGCCGATCGACACGCTACAGTGGAGCAACTCACTGGACGAATGAACTAGGGGGCAACCGGAATTGTGTCTAAAACGGCAGTTCAGCGAACTCTGTTGCGTATGGGGCTGCGATGCAAACGTATGGTCACTGCACCTATACTAACGAAGGTGCATCGGCAGAAAAGGCTTACATTTGCATGGTAGTATCCTAATTGGGCCTCCGCTGATTGGCAAAGGATTGCCCTCTCCGATGAGACACGTTTTCTGCTTCATCAAATGGATGGACGTTGGCCTACAAGTCAAGAAACATCGGAGAACAAACACTCTTCAACCATTGCTGGAAGACTTCAAGCTGATGGGGTCAGCGTTATGGTCTGGGGAATGTTTTCGTGGCATTCCCTGGGTAATACTCATACCTGTGGAAGGCACTATAGACCGAAGTCGTTATGAATCCATCCTTGCAGACCACGTGCACCATACATGCTGATTGTCTTCCCTTGGGCGGATGGGATCTTCCAGAACAACAATGCGACGTGTCACACAGATAGAAATGTCCGACAGTGGTTGGAAGAGCACGATGAAGACTCCAAGGTTCTTTCTTGGCGTCTTAATTCCCCAGACATAAACCCAGTTGGGCATCTGTGGGACCACCTCGGTTGTGTTGTTTGCTCTATGGATCTTCCACCTCGCACCCTCCAGCAGCTATCAGATGCACAATATAATTAAAATGCCACGTATCTAATTGCTTTATATACTGTATATATAACCAAACTTCTTATGCGGTACTCTAATTTATCACATAGGTGCCCTATGGGATTAAGATCAGAGCTCTGTGCTTGCCAGTCCACACGCGATACGACATTATCGTCAAACCGCGCCGTAACTATAATTGCTTTATGGCTCGGTGCGTTATCCCGCTGGTACCAACAAGGCTCGATTCCATAGTATTGCCACAGAGTTGGTGGTGCATATTTGTCCAGAATATCGAGGTAGACGTGCCCGTTAATAGGTTTGTCCACGACAACCATAGGGCCGGGACCATACCACAAAGAACACCCCCACACGAGTACACTGCCAGCCCAAAACTTGACCGTAGGAACAGTTAACTGTGGTAAAGAGCGTCCCCCGCCTGTCGTCTAACCTACACACGGCCATCTGATTGGTGGCTCGTGTATCTGGATTCATCAGTCCATAGTACCTGCTTCCATTGATCTATGGTCCACGATAAATATTCTTTACACCATGCTAAACAACGAGTAGCATTCCGAGTGGGAATGAAAGGCTTATGAGCAGCCGCACGACCACGGTAACCCATGGAATGAAGTTTTCTGCGAATGGTACTTGTACATACCGAGGTTCCAGCATTTTTACTCACCTGTACACTGAGGTGTTGTGCAGTACTCTGTCAAATTGCTGTAACGACTCTCCTGAGGCTTAGAAGTCCTCTATCACTGATTTTCTTTAGTCTGCCGGTACGTTTTGCTGCTTCAGGCAGGCCATGTGTCTTCCACTTATTCAGTACATCCAAAACAGTTGATTTGGGTATATTTAAACGAATCTCGGTTTCTCTTATGGACAACCCACTAATATAACACCCAACAATCTTTCTTTTCTCAAAGGCAGTTCTCTCCCGCCCCGACATTTTCACTTAACCTCACAGTGCGATATGATCGCGGTCAGCTGCAGGATTGTTTTTATACCGTTTGCAGCTGTACCTCGCGTCTTAACAACGCAGCGGATTCGTTCATTTGCTTTTCAAGCGGTGTCACGTGATTTGTCAATACAGTGTTTATGTGCATAAAAGATATCAAAGTCAAGCCTGAACCAGGTTGAATCCATAGCCAAAGAACCAGTTTCTAAAAACCGACATTTACACAATGACAGACGAATAACAAAAACCGAATACACTTACCCGCAAAAGTAGGCACGCCACCCAAATAGACACAGTCCGGAAATCAGTATACTACATGCAATTCAAAAATTGTATTATGCTAACGATAACAGCTAACTTCGAAGAAAGCGCACATGCAGAATATCATACCGAATATCATACACTGAAGGGCAATTGAATTAGATACAGCTGGCGTTATGCAAATGTCGCGCTGTGGACGGTCCTGTAAGCGGAACCGACATGACGTATGCAGCGATCCGACAATATAAGGAGTGATGCGACGGGAATCAGTAAGAGTCGGACGCAGTATGGGTAAGACGAAGAATCTAAGCGCATTTTATCATGGGCAAATTGTCAGAGCCCGACGAATGGGTCACTCCATCTCGGAAGTCGTACAGGCACTGGGATTTTCACAAGCCACTGCGTCACGGGTGCACCGTGAGTACATCGAATCCGGTAAAACCATCCCTGCAAGAGCCAACTGCCGTGGACAACAGCGTGTGGTTGAGCGGGGTCATCGTCAGCTAGCTCAAATTGTAAGAGCGGATAGAAGGGCCACATTGCAAGCAATAAATCGGCAATTTAACGCTGGTGCACAAAAACATGTAAGCAGCCACACCATCCAGAACCATCTCCTCGCAATGGGGTACAGAAGCCATTGTCCCACGACGGTACCACTGCTGACCGCACATCACATGGTGCAAAGATTAGCATGGGCGAGGAAACATCGCCACTGTACCCTAGACATGCGGGGAAATGTTGCCTGGACTGTGAGTCGAGATTAACGTTGGTACATGCGAATGGCAGGATAAGAGTACGGCGCAAACCACATGAAGCGATGGATCCTTCTTGCCAGCAGGTTACTCTTCAAGCTGGTTGGGGTGGCATTCTCGTCTGGGGACTGTTTACGTAGACATAAATGGGACCCCTGGTACGTGTGACATCGTCCATCACAGGTTAACGTTACCGGGATATCCTGAACACACCATTTGCTCCCGTTTCTGCGTCTTCAACATCCCACTGAGGACCTCATCCTGAAGAACACAATGCATCTCCCGAATTGTATCCGAATGGTTGGATGAACACTCCATCGACGAGACCTCGCTTCCTTGGCCAGTTAGGTCACCTGACCTCAATCCCATCGAGCACATCTGGGATGCCATCGAGAGAGATGACCCCCTCCATCAAATCTTCGTGATCTGTGTGCGCTTGTTCAGGGGTTGTGGATCTGTATGGCTTCCCAACGCTTCCGGTGTCTTGTCGAGTCCATGCCGAGTCGAATCGCCGCCGTCATCAGGCCGAAAGGTGGTCCTACACGTTACTAGACAGGTATCTCTAATTCAATTGCTCTTCAGTGCATATAAAAATACATTCGATGAGATTTAAAAATAACAAGTGAAAATTAAAATGGATGTAGAAGACATAAAAAGATACATAAGCGGATTGTAATCTTTAGGGGAGTATGTTTAATTACGGGTAAAGTTTCTGTTCTACATATTCGTGGCTGTTTCGTTTCAAATCTTATGGTTTACTTTGGTTTGTTTACAGACTACTTTTGACATAAGTTACTGTGGTTCGATGGAGGTACGGGTTTTGTGAAATTCACAAATTTTTCTGTGACGGAGATGTCTCCTCGCTCCGGAGTGAGTTGTTCTAAGCGACTAAGCTATACCGATGTAATGTATCGCTGCAGATTTGTCGTCTTGTCACGTGCTTCACCTCTGTAATATGTCACCTCATCTATCTCTTAATTTTTTTGGAAGCAAAGAAGGAATCTTTCATTAATTCTAGTGCAGAACGAACATCACACGTTTTTCAATAGACCTAACGGCCAGTAGATCCATTTTTACCTTCGGGTGCCAATGTGAAATTCACAAATTTGTCGGTGACGTCGATCGAAACGTGTCACCTTGCTCCGGAGTAAGTTGTTCTAACCGACTAAGCTACACCGACGGAATATAACGCTGCGAATTTGTTGTCTTGACACCTGCTTCACCTCTGTACGTCACAGTGTGTAACTGCTTGGAATTCTTGGGTGACTTTTCCGAAGAAATATTTTTAACTACAAATTTTGTGTTTCATTTTTTGGGATTTTTGTTCTGTGCCTTAGAGGGTATTACCAGTGGGCTTTGGTATACCTACTCTTCACTGGTATTTTGAAAAGCCACTTGTACGGGGTGTAAATTTCTAACACCGAAAATTCAGAATGGAATTGCACTGGCGGAAAGTGAAAAAAGAACCACAAGAAGGAATCGTCAGACGATCATGAAATTTACATATCCTAATGGGGTCGAGTTATTTTTTTTTTTTTTGATTGGAGGTTTAACGACCACCGTGAGCAACTCAATGGGCTATAAGCAGTCGCCCGTCCCTAATTTAGGGTCACTGGTTCCAAGAAAGGGAGAGAGCCAATGCCGTAAGACAAACACAACATCCATGCCTCACCGGGATTCGAACCCGAACCCCGTTCGGACGAATGATCAGAGGCCATCGCTTAGACCACTGCGCCACCGGGGCGGCAGGGTCAAGTTTACGTAGGTGTGATGTTAATTTCGGGACCAACCGGTGAGCGCTTACGCCACAGCACGGCATTATATGCAAATTATCGTCGGTGGTATTTAAGGAGTACGGCGAAGTGAATGTAATCAGTCGTCGGCGTACGGACAAGAGCGAAGACCCTGAAGAAGCTGCAATGCCTGGACATGTAAGACGTGTACGATTTCAGCAGTTATCGGACTTTGAGCGAGATCGTCTAGTCGGACTCCGCGAGGCCGGATGGTCGTATCGTCGTATTGCGGAGCGAATTGGACGGGAAGTATCGGTGGTGATACGATGGTGGCGTAGATGGTCCGAGGAACATTCGAACACGAGAAGACGTGGAACCGGGAGTCTCAGACGGACTGATGAGCGGACCGATCGACGCATAAGAAGAGCGACGTTGTCAAGCAGAACATCCACTGCGGCGCAAATCCGAGCTGTCGTTGCACCTGAGGTGACTGTGCGAACAATCCGCAACCGTCTACTGGATGCAGGACTACGTGCACATGTGCCTCTGGCATGTGTACCTCTGACTCCGGCCCACAGTCAGGAACGGCTGCAGTGGTGTCGCCAACGTCTGCACTGGAGAACGCAATGGCGATCTGTCGTGTTCAACGATGAAAGCAGATTCTGCTTGGTAGCCTCCGATGACCGTATGCGTGTTCGCAGACGCACAGGGGAGCGTCTCCACCCTTCTTGCATCCGCTAGCGAAACACAGGGCCTACATCTGGTCTCCTGGTGTGGGGAGCGATCAGCTATCACTCCCGTACACAACTAGTGTTTGTACCGGGTACGTTAAACAGCACCTCCTACATTAACAACATTGTTTACCCGTTGTTGTGCCATTTGTAAGGTCGGTCCATCGTGGTGTTTTCCAGCAAGATAACGCACGCCCACACACGGCACGTGCAACGCAACTTCAGGGTGTGAGACAACTTCCATGGCCTGCACGTTCACCGGATTTGTCCCCCATTGAGCACGTGTGGGATTTTATGGGACAACGACTTATCCGGTCTCCACGGCCCGCCACGACCATCCCCGATTTACGCGTCATGGTTGAGGATGCTTGGAACTCAATACCCCAAACTTACATCCAACATCTGGACTCCATGCCAGAATTGTACAGTGTGACGCAGTTCATGGCGGTTCAACCTCGTACTAACCATGTTACATGGAAATGTTATTTTTCAGTTTACCAGCAAATACAGCTGTATTTTGTCATAATGTTTTGATCACGTTATCCTCTGTATTCCGTTATTATGATGTATAAATTTCGTTAGTATCAGACGTCTCCTTTTTGGTGTTGTTTTTTCACTTTCCGCCAGTGTATGTATGAAGTGTGTGGCTTCTAGCATCATTTTCTAGTTTTGGGTGCTATAATTTCAGGTTGAATGACTTAAGCGATTAACCGACAATAACAATTATGACAATAACAACAACTCATACACTTAGAGGCAAACACTGCAAACGATTTTATTTTCTTCCGTATATTCCGGTATCAGAATGTAAAGTATTCTTTTACACAGTCACGGCGAAACCAACAACTCCAAAGACGCTACCGTACCAAAAAATAATCACTTGAAAAAAACAAAAAACATTTCCTTTTTTTTTATCCAGTTTCATACGATTGCTGTGCATTGGTCTCCTTCGTTATTCAGGCCTCGATATATCGGGCATAGCGTAAAAGCGTGTTTAGTCTCGCTAATATTCTCAAAATGCTCCTGCTATGATCATCGCAGGATTACATCAGCATATACGATGGACATATCGTCAAAGGTATATTACCTCGTATCTGCGTTTATGATAACAGAACGTTCATACGCACTAGAAAGACATCTCGATGATTCGGTATATGTAGTTCTCATCCAGAAACGTAAATGTAGCGGAAACTTTTTGATACTGAAATGATGGTCCCATCATTACGATCTATGTGCCTTGCTAGCTGTTAGATTCGGAATCTTTCCGGGTGAGGAGTGTTTCTGGATATCTCCTGAAATCATCGATAATAGTTTCTCAGTTTACGGCTCTGTAATACCGGAAAGCTACAGTTCCCTCTCAGATCGTTTATATTGATGTTTAAGAAACAATCAATGCTGGATTCATTTCTACTCTTCCGGAAATATTCTTCTTAACCAAGATGCATGATGAAATGCATGAGTCCATTAGAAAATATGGTAAATCAAATGCTTCAGAAAGTTTCTCGATAACTGAGTGTGACATTTGAGTAAAGTCCGTTGCTTAAGTGATGTGATTACCAATTTCGTAAGAATAAATACTTTGATGGTGAGCTAAGCAAATATACAATGGCTAATCTTGAGTGAAACAATTGCTTCTGAGGTAATGACTCGCCACTCCAACTTGTGCATCATTTTGCCATGCAGCTACGTAAATAAATAATACAAAAGTTCAAAATGGATATACACTGAAGTGCCAGAAAGACTGGTACACCAGTCTAATACTCGGTAGGTCACCCACGGGAACGCAGGACTGCAGAAATACGACGGGGCATGGACTCCACTAGCTTCTGGAAATATGCTGTAGGCAATGCACACCATACGTCCTGCAGAGCATTCCACAATTTGGGTGTATTCCGAGGTCTCGGATTCCTGTGTTCGATATCGTGTTGCATGGCATCCCAAATGTGGTCTATCACGTTCAGATCTGGAAACTTGGGTGGGAATGGCAACACCCCAAACTCAGATGAATGCTCCGTTAACCATAATGTGGCGTCCCGATACTTGCATTGTCCTGCTGGAACAGGCCCAACCCATCAGCATGAATTCAGGACATGAACGGGTGTACCTCGTCAGAAAGGATGCGCAGATAGCGTTGACCGGTCACAGACGTTTGCAGACGTACCAGGGGTCCCAGTGAAGTCCAGCTAAACATACCCCATACCATTACGGACCCCCTCCCCACCAGTCGGCACAGTTCCCTGTTGACAGGCGGGACCCATGGCTTCATGGGGTTTGCGCCACACACGAATCCTTCCATCTGCCCGATAGAGTTGGAAACGCGACGTGTCAGACCAAGCTACTTGTTTCAAGTCATCAAGTGTCCAGTGGCGGTGTTGCAGTGCCCAAGAGAAGCGCATAGCTCTGTGTCGTGCACCCATCAACGGGACTCGAGTTGGGCGTCGGCTCCCAAAGCCCATAGCGTGCAGGGTACGTTGCACAGTCCGGACGCTGATGCTTGTTGAGGCTCCAGCATTGAATTCCGATGCTACCTGCGAGTGTGTCACGTGAAACGATTCTTGACAGCCGACGATAGTCACGTTCACCCAATGCGTTTTACGGCCACACTGGTATCACAGGTTGGAGGTTTTTCCGGAATTCTTGTAGTCACGGTACACCCTTGCAATGGTCGTCCGTGAAAATCCGAACTTCGTTTCTTCCTCCGAAATACTATGGCCCATCTCACGAGCGCCACTATGACACCGCGTTGAAAATCGCTTAAATCGTTATTACTTGTCATTCTCATGCCTAAAACAACTCTGACAACTGACAAGCATGTGTATCGCTTTATATACGCACTGGCGGCCGCAACCGAGTACGCGCGTAGGTGATGTTGCTATGTAATTTGCATAAGCTCGTCTGTACCAGTTTTTCTGGCACTTCAGTGTACATAGTCATGCTCGTAAATAACAGAACACCCGAAAGGAGTCAAATTACGATTTAGATTTATACAGGATATATTAACGAGGCAATATCGCAGAAATGCTTAGTATTTCGGCGTCATAGGCGAATGTGTACCGTGTCTAGGCAAATCAAATCGTTTAATGTCACAGCCCTGAAACCGGCCGTTTTTTCTGTTATAAGCGCCACGTGGCTCGTTCAGCATTTCAGTGCTTGGTCCGCAGTAAGTAAGGATGCCTCGTCGTCGTGTAAGACAGTACAGTTACATCAACGAGTTCTACGCAGGCCGTATTATCGGCATGATAGACTGCACTGTTCTCCTCTGGGAGATTGCCGGTCGCGTGGGGTGCATCGTGTGCTTCGTGGCAAGAATGTCCAGGGAATTGTACGAATAAGGGCGTAGGGCCCGAAGAGAAGGTTCTGGACGTCGTACACTGACACTGTCGAGGGACAGCCATCATATCATGAGAGTGTCTTTGCGTGGCCGTTCTGCATCATGCAGCAGTAGCGAAATGTGTTGCATTCTTCCATGTCATCTGTAAAAGTACGTTGCCGGTTATTACAATTCGGACTGAAGGCTCGTCTGCCCCTTCTCAGGCGACCTATGACACCGAAGCAACTGTTCGCCAGGCTGCAATGGTGTATTGAATGAAAGGAGTGGTGTGACGAATGGCAGAGTATCGTGTTCTCGAACGAACCGCACTTCTGTTAGGAGAAAATGATTGGAGCATTTGTGTCTGCCAACGACAGCAGGAGAGGCGTCGGGAAGACGGTATTCGCATCAGGCATAGCTCACTAACACGAAGCATTATGGCCTTGTTTGCTATGGGGTACGCATATCACCTCTCGTGAGAGTCGGTACCACCATAACGAATGCCCGTTACGTCAATGACATTCTATAGCCGGTTGCCCTTCCGTACCTTCAGGACGTCCCCGGGTCCATATTTCAGCAAGACAATGCCACACCGCTTGTTGAGGCGACAATACGTGCCTTCTTTAGGGATAAGAACGTTCCACTTGTACCGTGGCCGGCTAGATCGTCGGATTTTTCACCCATGGAAAATCTCCAGGACTTGCTCATAGGATAGACGCAGCGGCACGACCACTTGCCAGCAACTCTTGATGAACTTTGGACGCGGGTCAATATAGCCTAGATGGCTATTCCACAGAACACCATTCACACATTATTTGATTCGATGCCTCAGCGCGTACAGCAAGCGATACAAGGGAGACGTGGCCACTCCGCTCTTTAGCTAGATCGACGCTCCTGGTAGCTATGACACCGAGATGTAAATCATTTGTTTTACATTGCCTGATGAACATATCCTGTAAAAATCGAAGCCGTAGGTCAACTCCTTCTAAGTGTTCTGAGCATAAGTATATATCCTCATTGAGAAAAATCGCAATTCCTATTTTATATTTCTTTATTTAAAGTGGAACTGTTATCATATGTATATTGCTGCAGATTTTTCAATGGCAAGATAATTGAAGTTAAACTTCCCTCCCCAAATCTACGATGAGCGCATTCTCTGTAGGCAATACAGAACGGCACCTTAGGCCGCTTCAATAGCTGGATGGACAGAGATGTTAGTTTTTGACCAGTCGTACGAAATCGGACAGATTTCCTGACCCAAATGAATCACAGATATTGCGCTTAACTTATGGCGCTCCCATTCCCTGGAACAAGCGGCTCCAAATGAGAAACGGAAAACTGCTTATAGCCCTCAAAGTTTCTCATGCGGTGGGCATTAATCCCTTCCCACCACACACACACACACACACACACACACTCTCTCTCACACACACACTGAAAAACAGTCTCTTTTGACCATGAGTTGAACAGATGTACTCGCAAGTCTCAATTTTCTTCAAAGCGGAAAAACATTTATCTACTGGAAAAGTTGCACCTGGGGTTGTGGTCACTAAATGAGCTATTTTATATTTACTCAGAAGTGACAGTCATATTGTTTCCATTAACTTTTTAATGGGCTGGAACGAGTTAACTCGGTGTTAACAAATAGGGATGAACTCAACTCCAACGAGTATATTCACTGGGCCAAACGCTTCTGGAACGAATTCATTCTGGGTATGTTTAGTGGTCCCAAAGCTGCTCGTACGAGTTACCTTGAAGACTAGAGCATAGAAAATAGTTGCTTTCGCCCTTATATTTGTTATTCAGACTGGTCATTCAGGTCTATGTTTGACGCCAATCCCTTCTGACAAATTAACTGATAAGGGACTATGGCAATGGAGACGAATTTAAGGAAGGAGAGAGAACACATTTAACCTATTTTATCCAGGTGTATGATGTTAGTTTCAAGGAAACTAGCCCTTCCCTATCATGTTTTAGATCATGGAACAGGGAATATAGGACTAAAAAGGGGAGCTTATTACCTATGGTATGCTTATTTTCGTGGCTGCAGAGATGAGAGGGGTAAAGATAAATTATTTTTCCTAAGCTTTCGTAAAACACCGTCGCTATGAGAACATTTCTGTTTGGAGGGAACAAAAATTTTGGACACCGTTTAGTTCAAGCACAGTACATCAGCCGCTTAAAGGGTTAAGAATTGCAGTACTTCATTAGCAGAGTTTCCGTTGAAGTTCTCCTAGCTGTTAATGACTCTTAATTCGTTTTTCAGCGACACTCAGTCGGACTTCATCAGTCTAATTTGGGAGATCTTGTTGAAAGTTTTCTTTAAATTCGTATATAACAAATTGTTCGCTCTTTAGTAAGCCGAAAAACTCATTTTCTTCTATGATTCAGAAATGAAATGACAGATGAATGTTAAAGATGTCGATAATTTGGTAGAAACGTTTTCTGCACTTCAGCTCTAGAGAAACTACATCAGATTTAGCCCCCTTTTAATTGCATTGGATTGTGTCACGTCATTTGCGAAATTTTACAGAAATGGGTAGTCTACATTTCGCTTATTTTTCAGACAACCCTTTGATGTTTTTTTTGTCTTTTGTTTTATTTCGGGGTTTTACTACCGCCATGAGCAACTCGTTGGACTATAAGTAATCGGACAGTAGCTAGCGACTCGGACCGCAGGTCCACCGTGGCGGCAAACTTTGGAAATTTTGATATTTTTGTGGCACAGGAAGTGATATCCAACCCTTTTATTTGCTGTGCACTGAGCACAGTACTGTATTTCGATATGGAAATACAGAAGAACAGCGCTTAAGCAAAGAAAACGTTTCAATTTTTGTCAAAAACTGTTATATCCAATAATTGGCATTGGTCATTTGCCCTACAGCCTTCTTCAACGTTGTTAAAATATTGCAGAATGAAGATCATGTAATCTTCCATTACGTTTACTAAGCGAACACTGAAAAACCATCTAATGACAGCAGAGGTGCCGCCTTTAAAACCTGCTCTTGGTTTCGAATCACTGAACGTTGAAATTCGGTTTCCATAGGCTTTTAACCTGGCTCTTTATTTCCATCCAAGTGATGTTATGATCTTCGGAGTTTATGGTAAACCGATAACACATGATGTGGCCAAAATGGCTGCTTAGAAATGTTTCCAAACTAAGTTCCTCAACTTAAGTAACAAGAATTGAAGCAGTATGAAGAAGATTTTATTCCAATGCAGCTCTCAGACTTTGAAGTTTCTGGTAACAAATATCAGTTGCCTTTCTCTCAAAATATATTACACCTTGCATATCCCATTACGTACACATCTTGAGGTGCAATTTACCTTAGGGATGTGATATGAGGCATAATCTTTGGAGTTAAACAAAATCAGCACCCTGTTTAATGATATCTTAAAATACGTATCTGTAGTCTCTGATGCCTATTCAGTCCAAATGTAGTGCTTGAAGTTGCAAAATGCAGTGATGTGCCAATGCTTACTTATTGTTGGGCAGTGTCAGGAGGCAAGTCATGTGGGGCCAATTTTACAAGTTCTGTCGCCATTTACAGTCGTTTTAAGGAAGGTGTTTGCTGCGACGGGTGTGATTTTGTTGCAGAGGGTGTCCTCTAACCTTTGGGCTAGGCTTGGCTTTCAGTAGGATGACAACGGCTGTTCTGAAAGTGCAACATTGACCAAGCTGATGGCCAGAGGTCTGAACATCTGGAACCAGCGATTGTACTGTTCCCTTTCTTAAGTTCAGATACCATTAGTATCCGGGCACCTGCATGTCTATAGAATTTTATATACAGAAAATTTAATATTTTGTGCTGAAACCTTTGAATTAGCGCCCATATGTTCTGTCATTAGACCTTCAAAGCAGTGACTACTTCAGCAGCTTTGTTTGTTGCGAGATCGCTGGCTCCACGCTTCCGACAATCCAATCCGTCCCAGAGATTATATACTTCCGGTCAGGTCTCTTGTCAGGCCAGTACAACTTTTCAGAGCCTACGTCCTCAGAGCAATATGTAACAACGCGAGTAGTATGACACTGTGTGTTGTTTTGCTAATAACGAGATGGGCTTCCCTAAATTTCTGTTACAACGTTGGTAGTGCATAATTGTCCAAGACGTCAAGGTAGATCTTAAATTTCATGATTTTGTCGAAAACAACTAATGCGGCGAGGCTGAAACACGCAAAATCAGCTTAACACCCTCACGCTGGCTCCATCAAATTTTATTGTGGGAATGATACAGTTGGAAAGTACGTTCTTCCTGGCAAACGCCATGTCGCCCAAACACAACCGTCAGACTGGTAGACTGTGTGCCATGACTAGTCAGTCCACAGAACAGTTTTCTGTTGGTCTGCAATCACAAAACGACGTTTCCTACATCACGGTAATTGGCGTGTGGTCTTAGTCGAAGTGAGTAGCACCTTGTGGGTGGCTGCTCGATCGTGGTACCTAGTGTCGCGCAGAGTCCTCTTGTCAGGTCCTGTTAATTTCGCAGGGTTACGAGGTCGTTTCTTGGCAGATTCAGCCCCAGTTTCCTGCAATTTTCATATCACATCACCAACTGTGGATATAGAATCTTCAATGCCGCCGAGGCGTCACGTTCGGAGCGTTTGCCTACGGTGCATCCTATTATCAATCCACGCTGCAAATCAGGTCATTCTGTAGATCGTGGCATCTGGCATTCATAGACGTGATGTTGTCTCATCAGTGGGGCCTAATGACTGGGTGATTGCATGGGATCTAATTCATGATCAATAGAGGGGTGTTCGGATATTAATGAGAGGGAAGTGTATAAAAACGCACCACAGCACAAGCCAACTTTTCTCATTTTTCCCCATATACACCACGATACGCATTTTTTTAGAGCTGCAGTCTGATAATGCGTGTTTTGTGGTGTATGCGGGACATAAAAAGAGATAACTTTGAAACAACCTGATGTGAAAGGTAAGTTTTGACGAAACACTGTTGCTTGAGTCCGGAAGAATATATGACACATCAGTGCAAAGTGGTGTTTCTATTTTTCACCGTCTGGTAAAAAAAAATTGAACTAAATTTCATAACTAAATAAAAGTTGCATTAGTTTGATAAATATGGATAACATGGAATTCCTGGTGGCGCTGTACATTCTCCGCAACAGATTCGGAATGAGGAACCCTTAAATACTGTGAATGCCACTCCAGGTTCTTGAAGTTTGCAGGCCTTGACTCACCCTGTGCAGACCATTGTCTCTGACAAATCCCCTTTGGCCTTTTAATATTAGAAGGAGGAGCTCCTGTGTGTGGCTAATATCTATTTAGTGACCCTCATGATAACGAAATTAATCATTTTGCAGCTGCATTTCGTGAAGTGTATCAGTGGTGCTAAATTTATAAAATTTTTGTAAATAGTGTGCAAATTGAACAAACTTACTTTATCATGCATATAAGTTTTGGTTACCAGACATTGGAACACTTATTTGAGGACAAAATGGCGTGGTGTTCCCACACCGGCAGTTCATTTGGAGACACACGCGTACTCAAAATAAATATGCAAATCTTTTTGTCACAAAACTGTATTTTTTTCTATAAGTGTGCTATTACATATGCAAATTTATGTCTTAAAACGATATATCGTGTAGAATGCTGGTAATTTGTACTGACAAAGCAGAGCTGTGATGACGAGAACATATAGCAAAAGTGAAACGGTGAAATGCTGTACCTTAGGTGTATGTACAAAATTAAAATCAAGCTGTACTCTAATGAACGAATTCCATGGCGAATTGCCCCAGGGGTCTAAGTGCTGGCTACTGACCATTCGTGCAAGTTAGTTCGAGTCCCAAATGAGGCACGGGTTGTGTGTTTGCCGTACAGCACTTAATCTCTCCCTTCCCTAAAACGAATGTCCCCAAATTAGGGACAGGTGACTGCTTATAGTCTTTAGAGTTGCTCACGGTGGTCGTTAAACTCGGAAAGAGGAAAAGAAAATAGTCAAAATTGGTTTTCACAAGAAGCATGTTGAAAAATTAGTACAATGAAAATTATTTTTAAGAATATTTTTCATTAGAAATCTAACGAGTTAATGAGGAAGTGTAAATTCGCGGACACGTGAGGACAAACATCAAAATTTGAGGACAGTTTGCGTCCCTAAAGGCACCAGACGTTTTTGGGGACAGTAAACGAAATTTGAGGACTGTACTCAAGAATTCGGAACTTCTGGTCAGCTTAATACACAGTGCGTCAAATTATTTTTAAGACTCGCGCTAGATTTCAGACAACGGTGGCGCCACCAGTGTAATCGCGATTGCGTTATAAACCGTGACCATTTGCTTGCTTTCTGCCAAAAGTACGGCACAGTTGTCAAAGTAACTCAAACTAAACGGCCGTTCATTAGAGAAGTAAAATTTTTTTCATGTTGAATTATTAAGATGGAACAAAGGGCTGTTGTTAAATTTAACGCAAAACTTCGTAAAAGTGCCTCGGAAACGTACCAAATCATGAAACAAGTTTACGGTGAGTTTTGTTTAAGTAGATCAAATGTTTTCCTGTGGCATAAACGTTTTTTTGACGGCAGAAAGATGCTAGAAGATGATAAGCATACCGGAATACCAAGTTCATCTAGGACACCTGAGATTATTGAAAAGTGTGTGATTTCGTGGCAAACAATCAATGTATGTGACTAAGAATGATGGAAGAGTCTTTAAACATCAACAAAGAAACGATTCGAACCATCCTGCATGAAGATTTGGGCAAAATAAAAGTCTGTGCTAAATTTGTTCCACACACGTTAACCAATGAACAAAAATCAAGGAGAAGTGCACATTGCAGAGACATCATTTCAGCAGCTGAAAATGACCCAAACTTCTTAAAATCGATTGTTACTGGTGATGAAACATGGTGTTTTCAATATGATCCTAAAACAAAGCGACAAGGTACGGAATGGAAGTCAAAAAACTTGCCACAAGCCAAAAAATAAACAAGAAAAGTTCCATCGAAAATCAAAACAATGCTCATTACATTCTTCGATAGTAAAGGAAATGTGTTCCAAGTGGACAAACAATTACTGGTGAGTTTTATTTAGATGTTTTGAGGCTTTTGATGGGCAGAACTCGTCACATTAGTCCAGAATATCGAGATGAAAACAGTTGGTGTTTGTTGCACGATAATGCACCCAGTCACACCTCACTTCTTATTCGTAGATTTTTGGTAAACAATAACGTCTTTGTGTTGAATCATTCACCGTATTCGCTTGATTTAGCACCCTGCGACTTGTTTTTGTTCCCAAAACTTAAAATGACATTAAAAGGGTGGTTTTTTTATGATATTTCGACCATACAAACAGCTTCGACGCGTGCTTTGGAGGCAATTCCACAAAGTGAACTGGAACAGGCATTCGGATCATTATTAACAAGTGTATTGAAGCCGGAGGGACTTATTTTGAATTAGAAACCAAAACAAATTATAATTTCTTGTTTCTATTTCATTTTACAGACCCAGTCTTAAAAATTCTTTGACGCACTGTGTATAAGTGGGAACCGAATCTTTCTGAAAAAATAATTTCTCACAAATATTATACATGGAAGGCAATACGAATGTAATTGTTGGCATACAAATGTGCCGTATTTTCACTGTTTCCCGTAGCAGCTTCTGAAGAAGTTGCTACATGGGAGATTGGTTTTCCCACCTATATCTACAGTATGATGTTTTATGAAGCACTCGAACTTGTGACCTACATCAAACACTGGATGTGAGAAAAGGTCGTGGTGACGCTACGAGGAAGCACTGGATAGCTTTTACTAGAGCAAACCTGAACGGTTCTTCCATTTCTAAGTTATTATACATCTGCTTAGCTTCAGTTGGTTAGAACTTCCGTATCTAGGGTGGTCTAATGGATAGCATTCCCGAATGGTGAAAATCGGGTTCGAATCCCCCTGCAAGGCGCTGAAGTTTTCTGGAGAAGTTGATACACATAAACTCTAAGAATACATGGCACACATTTGTGTGCCGACAGTTGAACTTCATTTTAATTTAAGGTATCTCATATTTTGTTTAGGTGCGAGCAACAAGTACGTGAATAATATCGAAAACAACAGCGATAATTTTTTTTAAAACTCAACACGAAATATTGTGATTTACACAAAATTAAAAAAAAAAAAAAAAAGTTTTGAACATCCATTATCAATCCATTCAATTTTCTGTTCATAAGTATATTTCTTTGTCATCGCGTTTTAGGGTTGAAAGTATCTTTTTCTGTTCAAACACCTTTGCTGTCTGCAGTTGACAAGAGAAAACGTCTCCAGTCCGCACAGGAGCACAAGGAGTGGACAGTAAATAATTGGAAACATATTATGTGGTCCGAAGAATCACGTTTTCAGTTGAACCATGCCGATGTCCGAGTGAGACTTTGGCGGAAAGAGCACAAAAGCATGGACCCCAAATGCATTGCTACAACCATTCAAGCTGGTGGAGGCAACGTTATGGTTTGGGGAATGTTTTCCTGGCATGCTCTGGGCCCTTTAATTCGTGTTGATCAACGTCTGACTGGCACATCATATCTAAACTTCGGTGCGGACCAAGTGCATCATGTCATGTGGATGGTTTAGCCCAATGACGATGGCTACTTTCAACAAGAAAATGCGTCCTGCCATAGTGTGATGGCTACTTTCAACAAGAAAATGCGTCCTGCCATAGTGTGATGGCTACTTTCAACAAGAAAATGCGTCCTGCCATAGAGCTCATATTGTGCAGGATTGGTTTCAGGAACTTGCCGGTGAGTTTGCTTTGCTTAGGTGGCCCCCACAATCTCCAGATCTCAACCCCATTGAGAATTTGTGGATGAAGTTGAACGAGCCATCACACATCTGGATCCACAACCCTGCAATCTCACACTCCTGGAAAGTGCTATTCATCAAGCATGGTCTCAGATTCCACAAACCACCTATCAACATTTCGTGGAGTCCATGCCACGAAGAATCGACGCAGTATTAAAGGCAAAAGGTGGCCCAATGAAGTATGAGGGGGTGGTCATAATAAAGTGGCCACTCAGTGTATGTAATACATTGTATAATGGATTTTGGTTAGCTTAATTCATTTGATTTGGGAAAGGCCGGGACAGCAATTAATTTTGTAAGCAAAAATTAAGGGTTTGTACCGTCTCCGTGCAAAGGGAAACAATCTTCAAAGGAGCTCGTTGTTGGAGAGGGGATGGAATTTGCAGATGCATGGCTCGGACGGTAAGATCCTGTTTCAGCGATAAGAGAGCTGTGTGGCACGCAGTACAAGGGCTCAGAATCTACAAATTTGCAGGTACGGAAGCATTTAAATGAGAAACGCGCGGAGGAGCCTTTACATGACGATTTTGAGGACAAAGAACAGCAGCACAAGTAAATGGAACTAAGATTTAAGTAAAGGTCACCAAAAGGGGTGAACACCGGAACGAGGTGTTTGCCAATACCAGTTTGCGTTTGTAACGTACTACGTCACATGATGTAAATGCCATAATACTGAGTTGAGGCATGAATTAAATCAACAGTGAAGTAGCGATAAGCCTGTAGAAGTAGTTCAGTTGAAAGAACTGCCGCCCCGGAGTAGGAAGACGTCGGCTAGAACCATTACTGGCAAAATGGTAAACCTATGAGCAATTACATTATGACCACCCCCAGCCTAGAGTAATGCGCGCTCCTGGAAACCTAACAATGGCGCAGGTGAAGTTCGCTGGGCAGTAAATATACAATCCAAGAACCAGCTTTCGGTTAGTAGAGTGTTCGGAGTCAGAATGCAAAAAGCTGCCGATTTATCGGAGTTTGATAAAGGACAAATTGTGATGGAACGGCACCTCGGAACTACGATCTCGGAAACGGCGCGGCCTGTGGGTTGTTCACGTGCCACTGTAGTGAGTACGTATCAAAGTGGGGCACAGATGGCCAAACGACAAACCGTTGTCCAGCTGTGGGTCGTCCGCAGCTCGTTGATGCCAGAGGGGAGCGGAGAGTGTCGCGCATTGTTCACAGCGACTGCAGCGCCACAGTGCAACAAATCACTCGCAGATACAACAGTGGTGATCAAGGCAATATGTCACAGCACACAGTTCATCGCAGCTTTCTGCGCATGGGCCTCCGTAGCCGACGTGCAGTGAGCATGCGGACCCAGCCGGGTCCGCATGTTCACTGCACGTCATCGCCAACAACGCATTTAATGGGCCCAAGATAATCGAGATTGGACCGTGGCTGAGTAGAAGAAAGTGGCCTGGTCTGGCGAATGAAGATTCTTGGATGCACTGTTGGGCGGAAACAGGCCGGCGGCGGCGGTGTTATGCTGTGGGTGATGTTTTCTTGGACACTTTAGTCCCCATTATCCCAATAGCACAATCCCTGACAGCTGTCTGTCATACTTTTTCGTATCACGATTTTCGTTGTAATGTTGTATTTTTCTGCTTATTTCTGGATGTGGGATAGTTGGAGGTATTGCATGGTGAATATTATGCACTGTTTTTCACTGCGATAATCTTATCATCCAGATGCACTTACTTGTTTTTCTTGCTGCCACCAGTCTAGATTGGGGTAAGGTCTAGACGCCTTATGGAGATCACTTTATTCGAGACAGAGGCGTGGTTGAAGACTTCCAAGCTGGTGTAGAAATGAGCCGAAGATATTTAACAAATAACAAATAAATTTATTATCCACCACTTAGGGAAGGATGAAGGTTGGTTTTACACCTTGCACTAGAACATACAGAAGAATTTTAGGTGACAATAGAGCTTGAGCTGAGCAAACAGAATTATGGTGCTTCCTTGTTAGCACTGTTCAGTTTTTGCAAAAGTTCAGTGAAGTCACATTCAGTTCCTCTCTGAGTTCATACGTTACGCATTAATAGCATTATGCAGCACTTTGGAGACAAGATATGAGATTACCAGATCTCAGATATAATGGATCTAAACCTCGGCCTGATCCCTTGGAACAAAATATAGATAGTTACTAACCGCAGTTAGTAGAAATATATCCCTAGCTAACTCGACCGTAGCCGAGCGCTTTTCTTACAACAAAATCATCCCACGCGATGCCCTGACATCCTGCTCTGGTGAAAACTAGACGAGAAGAGCGCCAAAAAACTAACTTTCTGAGTTATCCCCAAACTTTTTGAGCCCCAGCAAGCGCTTAGCCAATCGTGAAGACGCATTCGACCCCCTTAGCTGGGCATCCATTACTCTCCGCGTCCTGCTTCTCACGGTTTACATCCGCCGGATATTGCTCTTCGAAGAATTCCATTCTCAAAGTTCTGAGAATTCATGGTCTCGTTATGATCTTGTGAACTGGTCACCAAGATGGCTGTGCTCCTCCTCCCTTCCTTGCTTTTCACATGAAAATGGCGTTCCATTGCCCTCTTCTGATTTTTCCCACGTTTACTTTTTTAACATTCAGCAGTTCCTATCTTTCTGTGCGACGCTGGCTTTTTTCCAATTCTTTTTTTCCTAACGGTTTTCTCATCATCTCACTGTCAGGTATCTGAACATCGTTGCGGACCAAGCTCACCCATTCATGACAACTGTGTTCGCTGCTGGTGATAGCCATTACCAATAGGATAATGCGCCATGCCACACTGCCAGCAGAATCGTCAAGGAGTTGTTCGAGGAACATGCTGGTGACTTTCTGTTTAATGTCCTGGCCTCCAAATTCACCTGACATGAACCTAATCGAACATTTGTGGTTCGACTTGGAAAAGAGGGTTCGCGCTAAATCAACACCATCCCGAAATGTACGGGAACTAGAGGACCTGCTTTTGACATGATGATACCAGATACACCAGGATACCTATCGCCACCTCATCGAATCGAAGCCTCGCCGCGTGTCCGCTGTTTTTTGAGCTAAATGGGGTCCTACAGCTTATTAGGTAGGTGGTCATAATGTAATGACTCATCCGTGTATTTTGCTGTCTCCCCTATTCTATGTTTAAATCAGATTGTATTACACTGCTGGACAATTGCTAAGGACGGATCATAAACGGCTATATAGCGCATAAAAAAGTAAGTGTGGTTGGATGCCAAGTGAAATAAAATAATGTCAGAATGCCAGGACATTACAAGAAAGACAATTTATTGTGCTCTGAAATCCAGAAGGCTTTGGAACGTGTTCAAGGGACAAACAGGCCATTTTGTGCAGAATACGTAAACGTGAAAAAATGCAATTACCGTCCGCAGACGTTCCGGCGTAAGATGTTAATACGGGATATGGCCACCATGGAGGGCGATGCAAGATTCCACACGTCCTGTCATGCTTTGCACAACATTATCAAGCAGCTGTTGGGGTAATTTATCCCATTCCTCTGTCAGTGCACGGATGAGGGTGTCCTTGTTTATCGGAGGGCATTGGCGGCCAGCAAGACTCTTCCCCAAAGCATCCCACACATTTTCAACGGGATTCAGATCTGGAGAACGTGCTGGCCATACGAGGCGTTGAATATCCTCGCTCTCAAGACACTCCTGGACAGCGACTGTTCGATGACATGTTGAGTTGCCGTCCATGAAAATGAATCTATCACCGACAGCACCACGGAACATGCGAACATGAGGTAGCAGAACATCATTAATGTATCGTTGGCCAGTCATAGTCCCAGTTGGAAGCACATAGAGGGACCTACGGCCATTGATCATGATGCCAGCCCATACCATGACACTACATGTCGGATATCGGTCCCTTTCCTGTATGTTTGCTGGACAATATGCAGTACCACTATCGCGCCAGATCAGTTTTCGTCGACAATCAGACGATATACTATATCTACTCTCATCTGAGAAGAGGACAGCAGACCAGTCGTTATCAGTCCAATTGCGATGTTGATGGCACCATTCCAAACGGGCGATACGGTGACGTCTGGACAATGGGATGCATACAACAAGACGGCGGGCGTATAGTCCTCCTTCATGCAAACGTCTGGCGACAGTTTTTCGGGAGATTCGCTTGCCAGTACCAGCCATAAACTGATTTGCTACCTCACTAGCTGTGCTGCGCGGGTGTCTTTTTGTTGATAGCACTATGTACCGATCTTCTGCAGGTGTCGTACTGCGAACACGACCTCCCCCGTGACGTTTGCTACACTCTCCATTTGTTTGAAATGATTTCCAAAGCCTTGAAACAACACTGTGGCTGACGTCGAACTCCCTGGCAACATCTGTTACTTTTCGCCCTTCTTCAAGCTTGCCAATAATACGGCCACGCGTAAAATCATCTAGGTGGTGTCGGGAAGACATACTGAAAATTGCAAGTTCGTCAATTGATTCTTTCCCTTTCAACTTTGCGTTTGAACAACAACGGTCAATACGCGTCAAATCTTTTATATCTCTTATCAGCGCTATGACGTCACGAACAAGTTCGGCAATCCAAAATTGGCATACGCACAACACGTCTTACTGTATCCCGCACTTATGCTAATTTCCACATTTTCCTGCCTTCCATTTTATGGTTGCTATCGTTGCTATTGTCATCCGTCCTTTGCAATTGTCCGGCAGTGTATTTAGATTAACACTTATAAGTTTCTACATCTGACATGTTGTTTTTCAAGTAGTTTCCCTTATCGATGGTGGAAGTGTGAATGCGACAAAGTCGCTTGATAGGAAAAGATTTCGTTTGTTTCAATTCAGTTAAAGAATAAGAAACTTTGTGACGTACTACTGAGGTGACGCATGAGCAAAAACGGCAAGTTACAACGATTAACCTTGCCGGAGTACTTCATTCTGGAGAAAATCCCTCTCAGGTAGAAAGATGTACGTTCGAACTCACCACAGGGGAAAAAACGCTGTTTCACTATATTTACGCCCTAACGTAAAAAGGAATACGCTCGCCGCGAGGTTCGAAAACAAATGTGTGATGCTTCTTCTGCACATCGTCTGGAATTAATCAGAGGTTTAAGAAATAGTGCGATGATTCTCTCACAGATTGGCTGGAATTAATAAGAATTCCTTCTTTTAGAGTGAGATCCTTCAAGCATGGTTTGTCGGCTGACCCGAAACCTGCGATTCCCTGCTTCAGCCTTTCTCAGGGGGAATACATGTAATATATGTACTACTGAGGGGACGCGTGAGCTAAAACGGCAAGTTGTAACGATAAGACTTGCCGGCGTAGTTCAGTCGGGAGAATATCCAGAAGCCACCACCGGCTAAAAGGGCTCATTAGCGATAACTTCTTTTTCAGGGATTTAAAATTGTAACAGTCCATTAAAATGTATTCGTTACGGCATCAAATCAAGGCGGAAATCAAAGGCAGTTTAATTTAGAGCTAGAAGAAAAATTACATAACTTTACCTCATAATACATTCTGTGGCATTGGAACTTTATAACCCTGAAAGAATGGCCCTACTTTTATTCACAACGGCAGGTAACAGCATAAAGTTGGAGCATAAAAATGATTTTACTGTTACCTAAATAAGAAATCAGGGTTAAAAGAGAAGACATGTCACCGCATCTACAAAACATTCCACAACTCTGAAGCCAGTAGGATACAAAGCACTCTCAGTAACATGCGTGAGAGAACAATATCACCTACGGGAAATTAAAGAATATGTACTTTTTTTTCGTTTCAGAATTTAGCGACAACCGTGAGTATAAAAAGTCTCCCGCCCGGGATTTTGGGCCACCGGTTCCAGAAAATGGACAGAGACAGAGCCGAAAGACAAGCACACCACCTGTTCCTCATCAGGGCTTGATCCCTGACCCACTTGAATGAATGACCAGAAGCCAGCGCTTTGACAACAGCTCCCCCTGGCCAGCGAAAATTTATAGTATTTCAGTTATGCCAACCTATTAGGGAGAATGAATCATCGGACCCTATGGCGATACGTTTCGATAGTCGCTTTTGTCCGGGATAGGTCCGAGGCCCTCCGATAGTGTACTGGCATACAGCGACGTCCTGGAATCCATATGACTTGTTGTTCAGCCTTTCACTGCAAGAATAACATACACTCTGTCGTCATTAGTCAGGCTATATACCGCTAACGTTACCTGGGAATATCTACAGTTGAGTTACAGTCTTCCATGGCTCGTCATGTGTCCTTATTTTTCGCCCTTCGTGGATGTTTAATACTTGGTCGGAACTCACTTTCGGATTAATTTTCAACTGGATGAGACTATAGCTGGCCTGAAGAACCATCTTCCACAGGTGTGGTGTGGTGTGACTCAAGACGCTCTGCGACGCATGTTTAATTTCATGCCGCGATGGATAGCTGCGTGTTTCATGAAACGCACAAAGTATTTGTATATAAATCCCAAATTTGTCCGTAGAGGAACTCGACCCCACATGCTTCTGTTCCTGAGCAGAATGTTTTCCCAAATAAGTTACGCCGGCAAAGGCTTATCACTTCTACTCGCCGTTTTAACCTGTGAGTCACCAGTGCGCTACATCACATATATCTCGGTATGGCCTCGGGCCGCCATGTTTGCTCACACAGCATGCTAAATGTCGCGGCATGGAGTTGTACAGGTTCCTAATGGTGTCCTGCGATAAGCCATCCCATGCAGGTTGAATCTTCTCACGCAGTTCTTGCAGATTTTGCGGTAGGGGTGGAGTGTGATTAGCGCGTTCAATAGCATTCCATACATTTTCAATCGGCGATAGGTCTTGTGATGCGGCTGGCCATGGCAGAGTGTCAGTGCCTTGAAGGTGAGCTCTCGAGACAGCAGCAGTACGCGGACGAGCGTTGTCCTGTTGGAAACTTACACCGGAGTGAGCGTTCAGTAAAGGTAGGGCCACTGGTTGTAGGACCCCATTAACGTAACGTTGAGCTGTCAAAGTGTCTGTAATGAACACCGAAGGCGATCTGGCATGGTAGGTAATTGCACCCCACAATAGGACACCAGGCCTTCTGGACGGGTGACGCTCGACAACAAACCTTTCATCTTGGCGCTGACCATGGTGCCTACACACACGGATTTGTTGGCCGTCTCCTCCAAGAAAAAAGTGGGACTCGTCACTGAAGATCACCAGCTGCCATTCTGAATGGCTCCATGACAGTCTGGCACGACACCATTGCAGTCTCTGGCGACGATGCACTGGTGTTAAGGGCAGTCGTCGTAACGGTCTGTGTGCGTCTAGTCTTACGTCGTGCAGCCGTCTGCCAATGGTGCTGGCACTAATCGGACGATGCATGGAGGGCACCACTGCTCGTTGAATATCCGCAACCGTGGCTGTTGGGTCATTCCGCGTATGTCGGACAACTCGTCGGTCCTCTCTCTCCATGGTTCGTCTAGGTCTCCCAAACCATGCCTGTCGCTGCTGCGTGCTTTGTTCTATTCACTGCCGCCAACAGCGTGCTATGGTGATATTCGCACGACTGCTATAGAGCACAGTACGGATATAAAACCATCAAGCATACTGGAGTCCGAAGATGCGGCCCCTCTCGAACTCCTCCAACTGCTCGAATTGCTTCCGAACCTTTCTACGAGGCATACTTCACTTGCAAAGAACGCGACCCACACGGCAGCACGAGTCAGGATGGCAAGCACGCGCAACAGGACGACCTTATATAGCCGGTCATGCACAGTGCTACGACTCCTCCTTGCTTGTATTGCATGCGCGGCCGAGCGTGATAATTGAATCATTTGCATGTCTCACGATGTCAAACCTACCCACCCAGTTTCATTCCTGTCGGTTGCTTCCTTCTGGATGCAACTTTTTATTTGACGATGAGTATATACACTGCTGGCCACCCAAAATGCACCACCAAGAAGGACACGAGATAGCAAAGCCAGATTTACTGGACACATAACAACAGATACAAAGATGAAACGATTGAGCTTACAGGCCCGTGCGACTTGCGGAACACGCAGACATCAATAGTTCGTGTAGTCCCCATGGCTAGCAATAATGGCCGCTACAAGCCGCGGCATCGAACGAGAGAGGCTTTGGATGTGGACTTGGGGTATGTCGGTCCAGGCTGCTTCCACACGTTGCCACAGTTCATCAGGCGTAGCCGCGGGGGTGCTTGCCGGGTCACTCGGTTGCCGATCAGGGATCAGACATGTCCGATGGGCGACATATCGGGAGAACAGGCGGGCCACGGCAGTAGTGACACCTGGTGGGCCGTGAAGAATTATTGCACGATGCGTGCCACGTGCGGACACATATTGTCCTGTTGAAACGTGGCCGCTGGCAGGTCCAGCAGGTAAGGGAGGACTACAGGCTCCTAAACGTCGGAGATGTAGCAGTGGCTGTTGAGTGTACCGGCGATGCGTACCAGAAAGGTGCGGGTGTCATATCCAATTGCTCACCAAACCATAACGCCAGGCGACGGACCGGTATGGCGATGCATAATTTAGGCGTCATACAGTCTCTCGCCGCGGTGCCGCCACACGCGGATCCGACCATCGTGGTGTTGCAGGCAGAAGCGGGATTCGTCGGACAAGACAATGTCGTGGCATTCCGTAGTCCAGGTGCGGCGTTAAACGGCCCACTGCCGCCGCACTCGCTGGTGGTGTAACGTCAGTGGTAATCGGAGCAATGGGCGACGTGCGACAAGTCTCCGCTACAGCAGACGACGTCGAACGGTACGTGCGGACACAGGTTGCTGCGCAAAACACCCTACTTCCTGCGTTAACGTCCGTGATGTGGGGGTGCGAGCCGTCAATGTCCGCCGCACAAGATGCCGGTCCTCTCGTTCGGTGGTGTGTCGCGGCTGCGGCAATCGCTCACGTCGGTCCGTCCGTCCTTCTTGCACCCACCGATTCCATACTCGCCTCACTGTGGCTGTATGTCGTCCCACACGGGCGCCGATGTCTCGGCACGATAAACCGCTATCGCGATACGCCACTGTTCGTCCTCTGTCGAACTTCTAAACGTGCTGGAATGACTGCCATATTCTGCTATGAGACATCAGGAAGCTTCCCACGCACAGGTCTGGCAGCACAACACACTTCTACTACTTACACCCCGCCTTCTGTGCACCCTTTTTATAGTGCTTCTCGGTGGCGTGCCGGGCGCACATGATCTGCATATGCCCTGCAATGCTAATCGTTTGCATGTCCTCTCGCGGGCGACGCATGCTGCGAATTTCAGGCCAATTGGATGCTTCCTTCTTGGTGTTACATTTTGGGTGTCCAGCAGTGTATCTCCCTTAAGAAAGTGCTGGACGGAATCGTGGGTTTCCGGGTCTGCTGGCAAACGATGTTTGAAGGAGCCCACTCTTGAAGAAGGAATTCTTATTAATTCCAAACGATGTGTAGAAGAAATAGCACACTCTTCTGTAGCGTTGAAAAAGAAATTCTCATTAATTCCAGAGAATGTTTAAAAGGAACACCACACATTTTTGGAAGAACCTTACGTGCAGTATATCCATTTTTACATTCGGACGCCAACGTGGAACCCAAATTGGCTGGTGTTGGGACTCGAGCCCCACATCCTCCATCCAATAGCCTAAGGCTTTCCCAATCAAGTTACACCGGCAAGGGCTTATCACATCTACTTGCCCTCTTGACATGTGCGTCACCTCTGTAGTATGTGGCATATTAGTAAGCGCAGCGCAATCCGTCGGCATGTGCGTCACCTCTGTAGTACGTGGCATATTAGTAAGCGCAGCGCTATCCGTCGGCATGTGAGAAATAAATTTGTTCCTGCTCTGTAACAGTAATCAAGTGTTGCTCATCTGCTAGCCTGTGTTTTGTGTGATTTTCACTTCATTCAAATCACCTCATCTGAAAGGTGCAATTTAGTGGTCAGAGAGTGTACATTGAGAAGCTACGCATTCCTTTATTCAATTTCCTCAGTTGCTACAGAGCAATAAAACGCGAATGCATTATTCACTAAAAATGATCTTCCAAACTAGCTGCATCATAAGCCTCTTTTTATTTTTAAGTTTCAGTGCAACGCAGTGTTTTAAGATCGTAATACAATTTTCGCGTTGGTTGCATTGAAAAACTAAGCCACCGACATAGTTGGAAGGACTGTATGTACAACCCCGAGGCATGGGATCAATGCCCTCTTTCATTTCCCATATCATGGATACCGTCATCAATTTTGATTATGAGTGCCATGTTGGTACTCTGTTCTTCATCGAAACTCCCGAAATAACTCACAGCTTTATTGGGGCACTATATTTAAGTGCTTTTTCCCTCATCTGCAAGCCATTAAAATAAATGAATATTGCATGCACGAAGTACGAGAAAGAAACATGAGCTCTGTTGTGAAGCGTAAAAATATGTTTATTTTTTATCACTGTTGATTATTTCCAACTCAAAATAAATTACCTTTATATATCCTTTATGAAAACAGTGAATGAAAAGAAGAACTCGGAGCACTGTCCTAAAATTAAAGAATAACAAAATAAATTATCACACATTGCGAAGAAGCTCATGCCCATCAAAATACAAAATATTACCCTATTTGTTTGTCAAAACCGTCCCTTACCAAGAGAAAACAATATAGACCAGAGATAGCGAACCTATGACACGCGTGTCACTTAGTGGCATACGAACACAAGTTGATTGGCACGACGGTATGACAGCACTAAATAAAAATTTAGGTTTTTGAAAACAGTAATTTTTCGACAGCATGTGTGTAGTTAGTGTGTGTTCTTGCAGATAACCGAGATCTGACAAGAAAATTCATCTAGCCAAGAAGTGTCCTCCAAAGGGGTAGAACAACAACCTCACTTTATTTAAACGCCTTATGCATCAATTCCCAAAAGTAAGATGCACTTAAGTCTGAACTGTCTTGGTTGCGTGATGTTGCAAACAACCGGTTATGAACCCAACATAAATGCCTTGGCTAGCAGCATTTAGCAACAATTTTCACACTAATGTAATTATGTAAGTATGACTTTTCAATTATCTTCTTACGAATTAAATCCGGTTAAACAAAAAAAAACTCAAACAAGAGATGGCACACGAAAGCAGTAAAGCAAACTTTGAATGGTACGCTAGTCGGAAAAGGTTCGCCATGCCTGATATAGACTGTTTTAATGGATGTCAACTAAATTTTAGTTCAAGTGAATCTGTATTAGTAGCAGAAAGAATGCTTATAAAAAGTGAGATAAAACAAGAACAACTTGAATACAACTTTAAGAGAAGATGCGTTCGGAAAGTGTAACAATCACAAGTATTCAAAAATATTTAGTACAGACATTTGACGTGCACTAGGAACATCAAACAGAAGTCATCGCTCTTTCCACGTTTATAAGTGAGTCACGAAAAAATTCGCATTGCCCGCCACCGGGAATCGAACCGAGGGTCTTCCAGTTACGCGCCGGATATACTTCCACTGCACCACAGCGGTCTCGAATTCTTCCAGACTCACACACACTAACTGCCAAGCCACTTGGCAGGTTGCTTCTTGGAGCCCCGCACAATGCTGGGGATTCACCAAACACGGTAAGCAGGAACTGAACAAATAATTACAAGCCAAATGAATAATTAATACAGTCATTTGACGTGGACTAGGAACATCAAACAGAAGTCATCGCTCTTTCCACGTTTATAAGTGAGTCACTGAAAAAATTCTCATTGGCCGCCACCGGGAATCGAACCCAGGGTCTTCCAGTTACGCGCCGAATATGTTTTCCACTGCACCACAGTTTTAGAAACGTGGAAAAAGCGATGAAATCTGTTTAATGCTCCTAGTCCACGTAATATGTCTGTATTAATTATTCATTCGCCTTCTTATTATTTGTTTAGTTGCTGCTTACCATCTTTGGTGAATCCCCAGCATTGTGCGGGGCTCCAAGAAGCAATCTGCCAATTGGCTTGGCAGCTAGTGTATGTGAGTCTGGAGGAATTCGAAGCCGCTATGGTGCAGTGGAAGCATATCCGGCGCGTAACTGGAAGACCCTGGGTTCCATTCCCGGTGGCGGCCAATGAGAATTTTTCCGTTACCCACGTGGAAAAAGCGATGACTTCTGTTTGATATTCAAAAAAGTTTTGCCAAGCTCATCCGACTACTGACCACTACAGATTTCCCTAACTCAAAATAGCAGAACGGGTAAAAATAGCCTTGTATGATACACTGAAATAGAAGAGCAATTTAAACAAGAAAAATAACACCGAATTTTCGGTTGTAATTAGCACATCTTTTAAATCGTTTCCGATGCGAATGAAATTTATCAAAATTTTTCATAGTCAATGGAACCGGTTAGAAAAAATCAAGCGGATTTCTACAATCGATAAAACATCCAGAAATAGAAACAGCTACTTACTTCCACCAGCAGCTAAAAAGTATGGTACGAAAATTACCAAGTAGTACAAAAAACAATTCTCATAACAGAAGAAAGTATCAGACACAAAGAGATTTTTTTTATTGGAGGTTTAACGACCACCGTGAGCAACTCAATGGGCTGTAAGTAGTCGCCCGTCCCTAATTTAGGGTCACTGGTTCCAGGGAAGGGAGAGAGCCAGTGCGGTAAGACAAACACAACACCCATGCCTGACCGGGATTTGAACCCGAACCCCTTACGGACGAATGTTCAGAGGCCAGCGCCTTAGACCACTGCGCCACCGGGGCGGCCAAAGAGATTTTCAAATCGAACAGTTAGAAGAAGAAATATAGAATGAAACATGATATAACTCTACGCCTTCTCATGAAATAATTTTGCATAATGGAAAAGTTGAAAATACGAGAAAAGTATTCTTCATGGCTGAAGCTATGCTAAGGAAAAAAAACATTTCAAATACGTCTCCTGGAAGCAGAGATAGCGAGAAAAGGTTTTAATATTTACTTCCCCAAGCGGGAAGGCTGGGCATTATTTAAAGAGGACAAAACTCATCGTCTATATTGTAGCGAATGGCATACAATAAAAAAAGAAATTTCCCTGTAGGGGTTTTTAGAAGAGAGATACAGCTGCAAACAGAAGCTCACAAACACCACCTAGCGACAGAACTGCGAACTGAAAAAGTTCCTCAAGTATAAACCTAAATTGTTCCACAAGGTAAATGCTATCCGGTGTTAAATTATTTTTTTCAATCGGACATTTAGAAGCAGAGATATTCAGAAACATATATTAAACATCTGAGCCCCTGGCGGCTAAATTCTGAAATATTTTGGAAAGGGAATGAGCCCAAAATGTTCTTATAGTTAGTAGTATCTGACCGAAAAAGATTTTTTTCAATCGTGTTTTCAGTCTTTTATATATTGCCGCAAACATGCTGTAACCAGAACGTCAGCTCACGATCTCTAGTGGCATACTTGTGCGTTAAGAAAAATTTGAAATTATGTGAGAAACATTTTGCACCGGAAACGCTCTCCGAAAAAGAATGAATTTTTCAAATTGGACTCTTACAAGAAGAGATATCTACAAAAATAAGATATACATCTAAACCCCTGGCTAACCTATCAAAACGGAAAAAGTATGCAATATTTTAAACTTATGGTACTTCTCAAAAGGATTTCCGGGGTGAGCGGTATCGGCCCACGATAACATCTTTTCAATCGAACTGTCAAAAGCTCAGATTTTGGTGCAAATATATCAGAGAGAGGAAATAAACACTTACGCCCCGCCCCCTTGGTGGCCAAAGTATTCCAGTAAACCATAAATTAGAAATTACATGTAGAGCAATTACCACTAGGAGCTGTATCCGATGCAGAACGAATTTTTCAAATCGGACTTTTAGAAGCAGAATTATAGGCGAAATCGCAATTTACCTTTACGCCCCTAGCGGAAAATCTATGCATTATATGCATTACTTGGAAAAGAAACTGTACCTAGAATAGTCTCCGTTATGATTGGCATCGAGAGATATATGATTTTTTCAAGCGGACATTCAGAAGCAAATATACGGAGCAAAATGTATATTTTGAATTCGATAGTATCTGCATTTACGCCCTCTAGCGGCGAAGTTGTGCATCGTAAAGAAATAGGAATGCAAGGATTATCGTTTTCACATTTCAAGCTTTCCAATGCAAAAATAACTTTTCAAATCGGACTAGTAGTTGCAGAGTATGGTGTTCACAGACGGACGGACAAAGTGATAACATAATCATGATCTTTTTTTTACGAAAGACGTGCTAATAAGTTATTTCTGTATGCTGAGTAGGAGTGAATGCAGGAACTAAATTCAGAAGAAATGCAATATCTTCCTTAAAGGAAAATAAGCGGTGTGATTTAGTTCAAGAGAGTAACATGATATGAAATTTTCGTTCCACGATTTTGGAAATTCAAAATGCGCGAATATTAAGAGTGCACTTCCCTCTAAGGAACTGTAGTAAAAAAATGTTGGCCGCCCCGGTGGCGCAGTGGTCTAAGCGATGGCCTCTGATCATTCGTCCGAACGGGGTCCGGGTTCGAATACCGGTGAGGCATGGATGTTGTGTTTGTCTTACGGCACTGGCTCTCTCCCTTCCATGGAACCAGTGACCCTAAATTAGGGACGGGCGACTGCTTATAGCCCATTGAGTTGCTCACGGTGGTCGTTAAACCTCCAATAAAAAAAAAAAAAAAAATGTTGTAGTTTAACAAACGTCACGATGATCACCTACGGCTAGGAAGATTCGCTCATGTGTAATTAAATACCAGTGTTTCCACGATAAGGAAAGTACTAATGACATCAAGTCGAACAAAGTGTTTTGCCAGGAGTCGAACCCTGGCCCAACCTAATGAGGATCCGCGCCCTAAATCTGTTGTTGTATGTAAACAGCTTTGAATGCCTGTGCAGCGTGGGGAAATTCTTTTACAAAGATGAACACGCAGTGCCTGAGGAAAGAGAGATTGTAACAAAAATAAGACATTTCTTTAAAGGTGTCATAAAACTGCACTTAGGTAAGTTAATAAATGTGGAATTCATAAAAGCTGTATTTTTGTGTTTCAAAGGTAGCAATTCGGTTACACACTAATGAGAACTTCATTTTCGTTTGACAGGGACATACAAATAAAGTTCTGCACTATCTACCAACAAGTAATTGGACACCCCTTTAAACGACGATATCTGCGGTCCTGATACACGTCACGGCCGCCGCCGTTAAATATCGTGTGGGAAGCAACAACGCAACCAGTCGCATGCAAGATGCCACGCAGTTCGCAGCTCTCTGATTTCGAGAAATGCGTAATCATCGGGTATCACAGAAATGGTCAATCCATACGTGACATATCCAGCTAGTTGAAGTACCCAAAATCGACAGTGGCCTACGTGATTGGCAAGTGGAAGATAAGAGGCGACTGCCGGAATGTGCCCCGACCCGGCCGATCCACAAAATTGGGAGTTTGAGACCGACGGGTGCTGGCCAGAGAAATTCGGAAGAACCGCACCAAATCGATAGGCCACATCCGCGAGGAGTTTCAACAGGCATCCGGGAGTGTTCTTTCGATTAATACCATCCGTAAAGAAGCCCATCTGCTCGGTTATCATGGACGTGCTGCCGCCCACAAGCCTTTGATCACCAAGTCCAATAGCGCTGCTCGGCTAACGTGGTGCAAAGAACGTTGACAGTGGACCGTTGAACAGTTGAAACAGGTTCTCTCGAGCGACGAATCAAGGTTCATCCTCTACCGTTCGGATGGCAGGTTCTGGGTTTGGCGTCTGCCTGGAGAACGCCTCCTGCCGGAATGTATTGTGCCAACTGTGAAGTTCGGCGGCGGTGGAATTATGCTATGGGGGTGTTTCTCCTATTATGGTACGGGACCCTTGGTCGCAATTCCTAGTAGACTCAACACCGAGACGTACTGCACCATTTTGGATGACCGTGCGCTTCCTACGCTGTGGCAGGTTTACGGGGTGGTCCCATGTTACTTGCAGGATGACAATGCCACCTGTCATATTGCGAGGTCCACCATGGCTTGGTATGGTGACAATGGGGTTAATCGAATGGACTGACCTGCGCAGAGCCCGGACGTTAACCCTATCGAGCACCTCTAGGACGAGTTGGGGCGTCGACTTAAGGGGAGCCCCCACCATCCGAAATCAGTGAAGGAACTGACCTGTTTTCTCCAAGCCGAGTGGAAGAAAATACCTCTAGCCGTCGTACAACGCTTGGTTGTCAGTATGCCCCGGAGGGTCGCAGCTGCAATCGCCGCTCGTGGAGGCTCCACCAACTATTGAAGGTGAATAAACTTCGTCTTCCTTTGCTGTCACAGGTGTCCAATTACTTGTTGGTAGATAGTGTATTTAAAGGTATAAAAATGCTTTTCTCATCACATTAAGAGAAATGCCTTAATGTAAAGAGAAAGGCATTGGTTGCGTTGTTTGAAGCTTGGTTTTCGACTGTTTGTCCTAGATGGGCTCGGGCCTCGCATGATGTACAGTGGTGTGTTTGTCTTACGGCGCCGGTTATACCCCTTCGCTGGAACCAGTGGTTTTAAATTAAGGAAAAGATACCATTTATGGTCCTTAGAGTTCCTCTCGGTGGTCGTTAAACCCGAAAAAGAGGAAAACTACGGAAGCCACATTTACTTCTATCTCGAAGTGACAGAAAATTTTGCTTCTTTTATGACACAGTCTAGGAACAGCTTAGCTTTCTGACCAGGGAATGAATAATGTTTGAATTTCTCTCTAAGCAGAGGTTTAGAACAAGTAAACTTGCCACGCTGCTGAGGATACTGCTAAATTTCCAAACTTGGCCAGAAGTGTGTTTTTGTATGGTAGCTGTTTGATTTTATTAAAAAAAATGTTTAAATAATGACTAGACTTACTTTTTTTTTTAGATTGGAGGTTTAACGACCACCGGGAGCAATAAGCAGTCACCCGTCACTAATTTAGGGTCACTGGTTCCAGGGAAAGGAGAGAGCCAGTGCCGTAAGACAAACACAACATTAATACCTCACCGAGATTCGAACCCGGACCCCATTTGGACAAATGATCAGAGGCCATCGCTCAGACCACTGCGCCACCGCGGCTGCTCCGAACATACCTTAAAATTCCTCTTTGATTACTTTCCTTGTACTTTCTGGATTACGGAGGTGTTCATCTTTCACATTCTCTTCTGTTCATGACAATATTATGAAGTTTAAACTTCTATCATTCCATCTGAATACATTAAATACTACAGTATTATAATGCGTCCCTACATAACAGGCTATCCCATTAAAACAGCTTTTAGGCAGCAGTACTCATTCACGTCAACGAGAATTATCTCTTCAAGATAGATGGATACTAAGCTGAGGAGTAAGTTTGCGAAGCGTGAGAACTGAAAGGGGTAGAACAATTATGCACTAAGCTTCCGGCGTTATTCCAGTATTGAAAGAACTTATCTGCATATGTAGCTCAAGCCTTATTTATGGTAGTAACGCTTTCGCATAATTTTAACTTTCAGTTTCTATTCATCTGTCATATATCACGTTCTTGTTTTACGGTATTGTCAGATCGCAATGACTTCATGAAATTGAATTTGTCTTCAGGTATTTAGAAGATTATCCGTTATTACAAACAGCCAGCCTAGAAAAAGTGACATCATGGCTTTTGGAAATATAAGGCAGAAGGCACGAATTAAGTTTGAAGAGAATCTCGAAGTAAATAACTTCTAGGGAAATCTTGAAGAAATTATACTTTCAAGTTTTGGAACTGAAAGTACCAAACAGCTCGTAGGTTCTTTATCTCAAAGACTACAGTCTTGTGACGATTGTATGTAGATTAAGATAACACAACGTAGTTGTCATAAATGTTTATTTTTTCAAGCCGACCATGGTTTCGCCGGGTATTGACCTAGCTTCATCAGGACGAATGGCACGTAAATATTCAAATCGTATATGACATCATAAGTGGTGTTTACAGTCACGTGTTTTGGTTAGATGCTTCCACGCGCTTGATAGAAATGGCGTGGATGCCATGTCATTAACAAGTTGCGAATACTTCTGATATATATGGAAAGCTTCCAAAATATCAAGTTTGGTGGTTGAATCTGGCTTTTCAATAAGTTTTGCTTCTTCAAAGAGAAATTTGGGGTCCTTTTCGAAACAGTGTTTAGCCATAGATGACTTCTTTAGGTCACAATTCCGAATGTACGTTTTGTGCTCCTTCAATCGAAAACGCAAGGCTCTACGGGTCTGTCCTATGTACGAAGCGCCACATTCACATGGAATTTGATAAATTCCCCACGAGTTATTGTTTTCAACATAGTCCTTTGATCCTAAAAATCTCATTTTGTTTATAGGCTTAAAAATACCTTAAAATGAAAGGTTTTGAGAATTTTTGTAATTTTGAAGGCAATGTCACAGGAAAATGAAATAAGTGCAAAATTCTCTCGCAATGGGCGCATCACAGGAATCAATGTGGAGATGGGCTTCGGTTTCCGGAATTTTGTTAGAGCCTTGTCTATAATGGAAGGGTTATATCCTCGCTGTACTGCAACACGTTTAAGGAAATGAAGTTCTTTTTCCAAACTGTCCTTATCTGAACATATATGTATCGCACGATATACGCAAGTGTAAAAGGCGCTGAGTTTTTGTTGATAAGGGTGATTAGACTTGGCATGTGGAGGTGAAAAAATCGCGAAAGGCGTACGATAAATTGTGGTTGCGAGAGATCCATTTAAGCGGGTTACCAGGACGTCAAGGAATGGTAGGCCTCCGTTATTTTCAGTTTCGTAGCTGAATTGAATGTGAGGATCAATAGAATTTATAAGTTTGACTAATTCCGGAATTTCAGAATGTTTTCCCTTCCATAGAACGAAAGTATCGTCTACATATCTTATCCATAAGTCAAATGTCACGAGTTTGAAAAGTTTTTCTTCAAATCGACGCATGTAGATTTTACATAATATAGGTGACAGTGGGCTGCCCATGGCTAGACCTTCCGTCTGTTCATAAAACGTTACACGGAAAGTAAGTAAATCTGCTCTGTTTTATGCAAATGTCCACTAGTCTTGTTATTTCCTCAACTTCAGGTTGGATGTAATGATGCTCTACAAGACTTGACTTTAAGGATTCTAAAGCTCCTTTTACTGGAACATTGGTGAACATAGATACCACATCAAAGGATAGCATTAGTTGATCTACGTAGGGGTGTAGTTTGAGTCGATTGGTAAACTCAATGGAATTTTTCACAGATGTTTCGTTTAGAGTGGCCAAGGTAGATAATTTTGAAGATAAGAACTTTGATAACTTATATGCTGCTGTGCCGATATTACCGATAAAGGACTATGCTGAAGACAATAACTCGTGGGGAATTTATCAGATTCCATGTAAATGTGGCGCTTCGTACATAGGACAGACCCGTATAGCCTTGAGTTTTCGATTGAAGGAGCACAAAACCTACATTCGAAATTGTGACCTAAAGAAGTCATCGATGGCTAAACACTGTTACGAAAAGGACCCCAAATTTCTCTTTGAAGAAGCAAAACTTATTGAAAAGCCAGATTCAACCACCAAACTTGATATTTTGGAAGCTTTCCATATATAGCAGAAGTCTTCGCAACTTGTTAATGACATGGCATCCACGCCATTTCTATCAAGCGCGTGGAAGCGCCTAACCAAAACACGTGACTGTAAACACCATTTATGATGTGATATACTCTCCTTGAAAAATGTCAACCCCGCCTTCTCGTGGTACATCCTGTTCCCCCTAAAGGGGCTCTGACGGCCGCCAATAGCGGTATAACTATACCATCGGGATTAGAGGAAATGATATCCCACACTCACCAACCCGCATGGCCAGCGTGCTGAGTTACGGCCAAACCCCTCCAAAATGACTCCACAACTTAAATCTTGGCCCTCAGTCTCCGGCAGCTGGAATGTACCTGGCCAAGGCAGCGGCCTGTGCGACATGAAGGCAGAGGGTGCTAAGAATCCCCGGAGGACCGGACTAGGCTGCCATCTGATGCTGACCTTGGCTACGTATAATGGACGCTCCCTATCTTCTGATTCAAGGCTTCTTGAATTGGAAGAGGAACTACAAAGGATCAAGTGCGACATCGTCGGGCTAAGTGAGGTAAGGAGAAAAGGAGAAGATCTCATTGAACTGAAAAGTGGACATCTCTTCTACTATCGTGGGACTCATACTGGCAGAACTAGTGGTGTTGGTTTTATAATGAACAAGAAACTGAAGGATAAAGTTGTAGAAGTTGAAAGTTCCTCTGACAGAGCTGCACGACTCGTTTTCCAACTCTCGGGAAGATACCAGGCTCAGATTATTCAAACTTATGCACCCACCACAAGTCATCCTGAAGAAGAAATTGAAGAATTTTATGAGGAAATTCGTTATCTAAATAATAAAGGTAAGCAGCACTTAAAGGTAATTATTTGAGATTTCAATGCAAAAATAGGGCAACGGCAACAGAATGAAACTTCAGTAGGTAAATTCGGTCACGGCAACAGAAACCAGCTAGGAAATACTCTCGTAGAGTTTGCAGAGGCAGAAGGGTTTTTCATCATGAACTCTTTTTTCAAGAAAAAGCCAAACAGGAAATGGACATGGAGACATCCAAATGGGACGACAAGTGAAATTGATTTTATTATGTGTAACAAAACATTCGTCATAGAAGACTGCAGTGTGATAAAAAAGTTCAACACAGGTAGTGACCATAGATTGGTGAGATGTAAGATGCACCTCAACACTAAACTCGAACGTAGCAAGCTCATAAGACAAACAAAATGCATTGACATAACCAACCTTAAAAAACACCATAATACCTCCAAGTTGGAACTGAAGAACAGATTCTCTGCTTTAGAAGGCCTAACATCGGAAGAAGTGGATATTTCTGAAGTTCACAGAAAAGTAACCAAAGCTCTTATGGAAAGAGCAACAAAATTAGCTGGGTCTAAGAACAAGTTGCATGTGAACAAATTATCAGGAAAAACCAAAATGTAGATGCAAAAAAGAAGAGAGATGATGACAACTAAAGAAGATGTGACTTCCAAAGTGTAATATATAGAGCTATGCAAGACAGTACGAAAAGGTATCACTGAAGACGTAAAGAAATTCAACTGTGAACTAGTAAGGAAAGCAATTAAAACCAACCAAAGCCTAAAGATAGCAAAGGGACATCTCAGTAAGGGAAGAAAACAGATTATGGCACTCAGAAAAGAAGATGGTTCTGTAACAAGAAATAGAGGCGAAATTTTGACAAGAGTGAAAGATTTCTACTCCAAATTATATGAAAGGGATGATACATGTACTCCAGACATCATGAAAGGTACCAGTACCAGAGTTCTCCCAGTCCTCCCAGCAGAAGTTGCACATGCAATCAAGAACATGAAGCGGGGAAAAGCTCCAGGAGAAGATGGAATTACTGTAGACATCATACAAGAAGCAAGTGGAGAAATCGAAACATTACTCGCATAAATTTTCACTCGATGCCTTAATAAGGGAAGATTCCTGAGGATTGGAACAACGCTATAATGATCTTGCTACATAAAAAAGGTGACATTGAGGATCTCAGGAACTACAGACCTATCAGCCTCCTATCAGTGGTTTATAAAATCTTCACTAAAGTTCTTTCACACCGCTTGAAGGTGACACTGGACATGGCTCAACCGAGAGAACAAGCTGGATTCAGGAGTGGCTACAGCACAATAGATCATATCCACGTACTGAGAGAACTAATTGAAAGAGCGAGGGAATATGAACTTCCATTGTGCATGGCTTTTATCGTTTATGAAAAAGCCTTTGATTCGCTGAAACCATCAGCAGTTACAATGGCTCTGAAATCCTGCGGTATTGAAGATGCGTACATTAATATTATTAATAACATCTATGAAAATGCATGTGCAAAGATTCGGCTGTTTGAAAATACAACACACATAAAAATTGGAAAAGGAGTGAGACAAGGTGACACCATATCTCCGAAGCTCTTTAATGCCACATTGGAAAATGTCTTTCAATCACTGAACTGGGAAAACAAAGGGATAAAGATTAATGTAGATTATCTAACTCATCTTCGTTTTGCTGATGACATAGTCATTTTTGCAACTACCCCATCAGAGTTGCATAGTATGATCCAGGAACTTGCTGACAAGAGTAAAGAAGTGGGATTAAAAATGAACTTTTAGAAGACAAAAGTGATGTACAATGCTTTTACAAGAAATGAAGATTTATCGATTGATGGAGAAAAGCTGGAGATAACAGACACGTACGTTTATCTTGGACAGCAGATATCAAGTGAGGGTCACCATGATGAAGAAATTAATCAGCGTACAAAACTTGCGTGGAGAGCTTTTGGAAGAAACAGCATAATTTTCAAGAGCAATATGCCATTATGTCTTAAAAGAAAAGTGTTTGATCAATGCATCCTTCCAGTGCTTACGTATGGTGCAGAGACGTGGACCTTAGCTGAAAGAGACATACAAAGGCTGCAGACAACTCAAAGTAGCATGGAGAGGTGCATGCTTGGTGTAACCAGGAGAGATAAGATGAGGAACTCGTGGATCCGAAAAATGACAGGAGTGGAAGACATCATGATCAGAGTTAAATCCCTGAAATGGCAATGGGCTGGACATACTGCCAGAAGGACAAACCATCGATGGACAGCCGAAATTTTAGATTGGATTCCAAGGGTCATGAAAAGACCCAGAAGGAGACCACATGGGAGATGGGTAGATGAAATTCGAAAGTATGCGGGAGTGACATAAAGGAGACTGGCACAAGACAGACCGTTGTGGAGGAAACTTGGGGAGACCTTCGTCCAGCAGTGGATTGAAAATGGTTGACAATGATGATGATGATGATACGATTTGAATATTTACGTGCCATTCGTCCTGATGAAGCTAGGTCAATACCCAGCGAAACCATGGTCGGCTTGAAAAAATAAACATTTGTGACAACTACGTTGTGTTATCTTAATGTATATAGCTCGTAGGTTGTTAAACCACTCTCTCAAATATTTTTAAAACTACACAGCATGAACCTTCTAAATTTTCAGCATTCCACCCATTTCACGCATAGTCAATTTTCTATAACTAACAGAAAATTGGCGATCTCTCTCTGGCAATTTTCAATAAATAAGCAAACTTCTTGAAAAATATTTTCTGACACATTGTTTCATGTTTATACGGCATTGATAAGTACATCTTTTTGCGACCAATCTGGTAGCGAACTGCTCATTTTGTATTCTCGCACACAGTTGAATTCAACATGTCAAAAACTTACAAAATTTAAAAACAGTTCACAAACGACACATGCATAGAATCTGTGTACGTGTCTAATATGAAGAAAACCATCGGAACAAGTTTGTTGCAGCTCCAGTTGTCTAAGCGCTTAGACCATCATTCGTCCGAGTTAAGTCCGAGTTTGAATCCCGCGGGACATGGATGCGGCGTTTGTCTTACGGCACTGAATTTCTCCCTTCTTTGGAACCAGTGGCCCTAAATTAGGGATGGGCAACTGCTTATAGCCCACCGAATTGCTCACGGAGATCGTTAAACCCCATTCCAAAAAAAGAAAAAAAAAGACGTTTGCCATGTCTGTTGGTAGTTCTTTTAATCAGAACCAGGAATCCTGCGCTGATGGTTTGTCTATATTCCAAGGAAACGATGCGTATCCATGTGCTTCATTTCCTGATACAATTTTTTGCTTCATTGTTCAGTAACAACATTTTGACATCTATATTTCGATTTTGCTTCATTTCATGCCGAATAGTTGAGAGAAACCGCTTTCAAACAGGATTCTTATGATCCAATCATTTAAGGCTAGCTACGCGCGGCCTATCTATGTTCGTCCGATTAAAGTTTCTTGACTAACTAATAAAACACTGATTTTCAGAACTGAGATTTATTAACCGAAGATTTCTAAGAATGCGCTGTTGTCAGCTTTCGATCTATTTTTTCTTTCACACACTACTACCGAATGATTTGGCTCTTGAGAGAGCAACACACCGGATAATTCTCCTGCTAGAGGCCCTACACTTTTCTCAATAAAATTAATATTAATTAATGGATATCAGTGAAAATTAATAGAAATATACATTGAACATTTTAAAACAGGATTCTCTTACATAACGCTAGCGAACCGGCACGGCCTGGCTTCACTCGGTAGCAATTTAGAATTTACGGCGATTCTAAAGAGAGACGATTATTACGTCCAACATGCGACTGTCTTTCCCTTTGTAAAGCCAGTTTTTGTCTGTCATTTGCCAATCGAGATTCTGTTTCTTGGAAAGTTTCGTTGTGTCGGGATAAACACATTATTTTAGCGATCGATGTACTACGGCCTATGTTCGATTTTTATCTCGGCGTAATTTTAATACAATATTTAAATTTTAATTAAAGAGCTACTCAAAGTACGTGTGGACGCAAACAACTTCGCATTTAGCATGTACGAGCGCAGTGGAAGCCACGAAAGAATGCAAACGGCGGTTTTTTCCTTGACTTGTCACTAAAATCGTTACAGCTCGGCTCCCTTTTGTCATAGATTAATGTTTCATACACCTAAACCTTCCTCGACAAATGCTCTGTAAAATGGTGAAAACCGCATCAAAATCCGTCCAGTAATTCTCGAGATTATTCCGAACAAACAGACAGACGCCTACTGAGAACTTTATTTTATATTATAATAGAAAAAGATACCAAATCTGGTTAACTCTGATATTCAACTACAACTGCATGTGAAGCTCCAGATTTGCGATTACTTACATTAAAGTGTTCTTAGTAAGAGCCGAAATTTCTGGCGTCTTTGAGGTCTTGGACTGCCCAAGGCTTTTCCGTATGTTTCTAGGAAGGTCGGATAGAAAATAGTCTGGATGACTTAAATCTGGGGATATTGCCAGTTAGGTACTTTTTAGGTTGCTCGTTCTTCAAAAGAACTTACGAACATTTTCTCTCTTGCTTGCGTTCTGATGTGTGTCAAATTGCATCGACTTGTTGAAAAATATCCAGCAGTAAATTTTTCAACTGTCAGCTCATTTACAAATTCACTGAAAATTTTGAGGTAACATTCTGTGGTTACAGTGCTTTCAAAGGAAATAGCGCCGGTAATTCGTCTACGTGATACCACACTAATTTTTTCTGCACGCAAAGGTTCTGCACGTAGATTTTCTTGTGCCCACTCAAGTGTGTTCTAGATGTGCATTGAAATGAAACCCTGTTTGCCGCCCCCGGTGTGGCATAAGCGATGGCTTCTGACCGTTCGTCTGAGATGGGTTCGGGTTCGATTCCCGTCGAATCATGCATGTTGCGTTTGTTTTACGGCATTGACTCTCTCCCTACCGTGGAGCCAGTGGAGAGAAATTTGGGACAGGCCACTACTTATAGCCCACTGAGCTCCTCACGGTGGTCGTAAACCTCCGCAATAAAAAAAGAAAAAAGAATCCGTGTTTCGTCTGTAACCCAGGTGAGGTCTAAAACGCCCAGAGATTTCTGCCACAAATTGTTAAAACCACTCACAAAACCGATGCGTCTTTTGTAACCACCGACACACGATAAAGGCGCAGTTTTGCATTTTTGGAGATTCGTAAACACCTGAATTAGGAGTTTATCATCTATTGTGAGAGCTTTTGTGATGATTCGGAAGGTGCAGCTAGTAACCGTTACTTTACGTCTTGGATTGTGCACTCAAAATGCCGCAGGCCACCTGCATATCGATTGATGAGGTTTTCCATTGTGCCTAACTTTGTTAGCAATTTCTGGGTACAGCTTTTCCATGGTATGCTTTGTCCGCCAAATATGTTTCGAAATAACTTTTGAGTAACCTCAAATGATACTGTTTGCCAGTTTTTACGAACCAGGAAGACGAGCTGATTGTTCCTGCACATCTGGGTGATACAGCGACGTACGACATATCTAGGTAAAAACTCAGCGACGCACGACATAGAAGATTTCAAGTTCATTTTGGCCGCTCCGGTGGATGGTAGTGGGTTCGAATCCCGGGATGGTAGTGGGTTCGAATCCCAAGTGAGGCATAGATAGTGTGTTTCTTTTGGGCTCTGTCTCTTTCTCTTCTCTGGAACCAGTGACCCTAAATTAGGGACGGGAGACTACTTACAGCTCATTGAGTTACTCACGGCGGTCGTTAAACCTCTAAAGAAAACAGCCATTTGGAAGAGTCCATCACTACTAGGGGTATGGGTGACACTCAAGCACGGAAATGTATAGGTAAAATTTCTCACGCAATTAAAGCAAAAATAGCAATTTCATTGGCGAAAGTAAAGATCAAGTGAAGATCACCCTGTATAACTGACAAAGGATGTGGAACAGACGTAGGAAAGCAAACGCGCACTTTATTAGAAGTTTAGCTTCGTTCCTTATCGACTGTTATTTATATATCACCACCTAAAATAGACCTGAGAAAAATTGCCTAAGTAAAACCAACCGAAAGCTTAAACATGTGCCAGAGATAAAAGTCTAAATTACAACTAGAGAGGCTATGTGAAACTATCACAATGGCATCACAGAGAAAAGGCCGGCTGTGAAACAGCAGCATAAAAAGAAGAGGGTGAGAGAAAGACAAGAAAAAAAAAGCAATGTGCGTGTGTAAAAAGTATGAACTCGCGCGCACGTGGCATCACTGCTTTAAAGAGAACTTGGAGACGTCACATGACATATCAAGACGTCGTACGTAGTTTTTTTTTTTTTCTATTGAAGGTTTAACGACCACCGTGAGCAATTCAATGGGCTATAAGCAGTCGCCCGTCCCATATTTAGGGCCACTGGTTCCAAGGAAGGGAGAAAGCCAGGGCCGTAACAAAAAGCACCACTTCCAAGCCACACCGGGATTCGAACCCCAACCCTTCACGGACGAATGGTCATAAGCCAGTGCTTAAACAACTATGCCACCGGGGCAGCGTTCGTAATTGAGCTGTTGCCGGTTACTTGATACATGTAATAAAAATCGTTCCGAAATGCTCGAAGCACGACTACGACAAAACACCCCGTAATGCCATACAAAACAGAGCTATTTCCACAAACATGATTTTTTTTTGTATTGAAGGTTTAACGACCACCGTGAGCAACTTAATAGTCTATAAGCAGTCTCCCATCCCTAATTCAGGTCCGCTGACTCCAGAAAAGGGAGAGAGTCAGTGCCGTAAGACAAACAAAGCATCCACGCCTCACCGTGATTCGAACCCGGACCCTACACGGATGAATGGTCATAAGCCAACCCTTAGACAACTTCGCCACCGGGAAGGCCATGAAATATGTGCTTGATGCTGTTGCAGATATCGGTGGCACATTATGCGTACATATAATGTATCCGAAAATTGTGTTATAGGGAGTGCCAGCAAAACTATAATGGTCCGAAAGGGATCTAGGTTCGAATCCCGGTGAGGCATGGATGTTATGTTTGTCTTACGGCACTGGCTCTCTCCTTTCCCTGGAACCAGTGGCCCTAAATTAGGGATGGGCGACTGCTTACAGCCCATTGAGTTGCTCACGGTGGTCGTTAAACCTCCAATAAAAAAAAAAGGTATAATGAAAGTTGCGTGTAAGGAGTTGAAGCATAGTACATAATAAACATATTGAGTGTTCCGAAAGTACGTATGCCACCCCTGTTACCAAGCAGTCAAAAGCGCAGATTTATGGCTAAACATTCTAGTTGGCCCACGGCTGTGATCCAGGGTAAGGGAAGAGTAGTGGCTTTGCTTTACAGGGACAGGTGCACTTAATAAATTGACATCTTAGTATATGTGTACATAAGTAAAATTAAATCATACTTTCTTGTTTTTTTTAAGGTGGACGTCAAGTAATTTTGCTTCCCATACTTCCAATGGAAAAACTTCTGTACACATTTTCTTCACAATTAATGCGTTCCCAAAAATGAAAATTTGAACATCGATTAAAATAGCTTCATTTTATAACTTGGGATACTTAATATTTTCTAAAACATAACCATAATTATGCAATCCAACATTTGTTTGTCTCGTGACGTCATCAAAGTGCAGGTCGCGCCATCTTTTTTCTGGTTTCAACATAACCAAAGGAAAGGAATCATAATTATATTTTTAATACAGTTATGGTTGTTTTAGACAATATTAAGTATTCCAAGTTATGAAATGAAGTTATTTTAATCGATGTTAAAATTTTCATCCTTGGGAACACACTAATTGTGAAGGAAATGTGTACAAAAGTTTTTTCATTGGAAGTGCAGGAAGCAAAATTACTTGATGTCCACTTTAAAAGTTCGAGGATTAGGCAATAACAATAGTCTACATTATATTTAACATATCTATGGTGTCCCGCTTAAATGCATGTAGCCCGCATATTTGCACTGAATGGTCTCGAACTGTCTGTATGTGCTTCAGCTGAACAGAATGTAGGTACCGTTTGCATTTTGAGTCGTTTCATACAAATAAATTCAGTACTAAAGCTTTTTTGAAAAAGCAATTCAACGTTTTCAGCACTTTCGTACTAAAGTAACAATGAAAAAGAAAACATAAAAACAACCAGCATTTTTAAGCGACGCCAAATTTAGAAATCTGGGTTTTCTGGCTTTCGTAGCGTAATTAAAATTACGTCCAAAAGGATTTGATTTCAGAATTACTCTTATAGAAGAGGCTAGAGTAGGAAAAAGTAAAAATTTAGAAGTCCAATAATCTTTGATGCAGATGGAAGAATAGTAATCAGAACTCCGAAATCTCTCTTCTTAGTGTTTAACAACTAGGATAAAATCATTCTAGATCAAGATATAAAAAGTTGCATGAAAGCTTCACTTTGCAGTACACCAAAAACCCATTCAAGGCAGGTGCTAAAAGATAACAAGAAAAAAACCCCGCGAATATTCTCTCTTATCGCATCTAGCCTTCGGCGACGCCTTTCTACACCATTACGATATCTGCTACTTTAGCTAGGTGAGACTTTCCGAGTTTTAATGTGTCTTTGCCTTGTGCTGTCATAAACCAAAAGAGAACTTACTCTACCCGCTCTAAGAGTTTTTGAATAGCTGGGGGTGCCCTCCTTTTCTAACGGGAAGCTATTTAAGTAATAAAACCCTCCTGCTTTCTTACTAGAAGAGTTTTAAGACCCACGTGGGACATCAAAGCAATTCAAGTTTCAGGGTGAAATCCCTGTCGGTAAATCAAGACCTACTGCAGAAAAAAAAAAGGGACAAGAAAGAACTGCTATCAAAAATAGAGATGTGTAAATTGAGTTCTGAGTGCCTCATGTGAGAAATGGCTGTTAACCTTACAAGCAAATGCAAGTGAGTCGTCGGATGAAATGAAATCGTGAATCAGAGTGAGAAGTATTTGCGTTGTGTTGTTTAATGATCGTAAAATAATAACCTATGTGTGTGTTTGTGTGTGTAGATACACATAACGGCCACTTAAGTAGAAACTTTTATTCAATATTCAATACCGAGTTGGGCCTCCTTTAGACAGCACCATGCTGTTTGGCATAGATGCCACTAGGTGTTGGAGTGTATCTACGTCTACATCATACCAGGTGCTCATTAGACAGTCATTTAACTGGATCAGATTTGACAGAAGCGGATCTTGCTCCTTGATCTGTTTTTGTAACATCATCATCATTATTGTCAACCATTATCAATCCACTGATGGACGAAGGCCTCCCCAAGTTTCTTCCACAACGGTCTGTCTTGTGCCAGTCTCCTCCATGTTACTCCCGCATACTTTCGAATTTGTGGTCTTCTTCTGGGTCTTTTCCTGCCCCTTGGTCTTCTTCTTGCACTGGGTTTTTTCCTGTCCCTTGTGTTCTTCTTCTTGCTCTGGATCTTTTCCTGTTCCTTGTGGTCTTCTTCTGTGTCTTTTCCGGTCCCTTGGAATCCAATCTAAAATCTAAAATTTTGGCTGTCCATCGATGGTCTGTCCTTTTGGGAATATGTCCAGTCCATTGCCATTTCAGGGATTTTACTCTGATCGTGATGTCTTCCACTCTTGTCATTTTTCTGATCCACGAGTTCCTCTTCTTATCTCTCCTGGTTACACCAAGCATGCACCTCTCCATTCTTCTTTGAGTTGTCTGCAGCCGTCAGAGCCCCTTTTGTGGGAACAGGATGTACCACGAGAAATCGGGGTTAACATTTATCAAGGATAGTCTGCGGTATGTTGCGCATCACCTGACCTTACATCCCTTGTCTAACATATCCCATATATTCTCAAAGTTGTTCAGATCCGGGCTTTCTGGTTGCTACTGAATATGGTGGAAGTTGCAGTCATGTTCATGAACCACTGCTGAATATATCTCACTGTATAGACGGTAGCATTGTCGTCCATGAAGAAGTGGTCACCTGAAGGATAAAAAGTCAAAATGGCAGGACAGACTTCATCGGCAACAATGTTCAGATAATCGTTGGAGGACACCTGACATTCCAACAATACCAAGGCACTCGTTCCGTGCCAACAGAACGTACGCCACACCATTACACCACCTCCAGAACCTTGAGTTGTGTTTACAAGGAAAACTAGATCCATTGCTTCATGGGGCTCCCACCAAACTCCATGCCTTTGGTCGGTACAGAACAAGGTGTACCGCAACTCGTCGGACTACATGACTTTTTTCCAGTATCCTGTCATGGTGCTTCTAACACCACTGTCGACAAACTTTCTGGTTCTTCAGTGGTTTCCGTATAGGAATGCGACTGCTAATATCGATCCTCTTCAATTCCCTGCGCTTATTTCGCTTAGATATGGCATCAGAACAGCGTTCATTGAATGTTTCGAACAATTGCTGCACCCAGAAAGTTCTGTTTATCCGTACAAGCCTTCTCAGACGACGGTGATCTGGTTCCTGACTGACTGTCGTAGCGTCATAGTTATGCCTCTTAAACAAGCAATTGGGATACTTTTTCCATTGATTCAAGACACGGGGTACCACACCTTTTGAGAAAGAGGTCATCTCTGTTGTTTTTAGTTTCGTCGCTCCAGTAAGACTGGCACCCACAATAAGCTCTTTATCGAGCAACAAAAGATCCATTGCCTTCCAGTTGTGTTCAACACTAAAGACGATTGCTGACAAGCAGCAGTTTTAAACAGGTGCCTAGATCACGTAGTGACGCACGTGACCACGTTTTTTGAATGTACGCTGCGTAAGTGACTTTTACGTACATCTGTATAAAGGTCTATAGTTCAGTGGCCAGTGTGTGCATATATACTTACGTACACACAGTCGAAACTTGGTTATACATTTCGAAGTTACGCGTTTTTCCCTTTTATACGGTATTCTGCGTTATTCCTGATACTCTGCTGTAGTTTCCATTGCTTTTTCTATTCCGTTATACGTAATTCATTCATATGCTTTTTGCTTTTTACGATTTTACGTTGAATTTTGAACTTCAGATTATCAGAAATATACGGTTCTTTTATTCGTTTATACGTGGACTGGTATGTTATAACTTTAAGAGAATCGCGACAACCTTGCTATGTTCCTTCTTGGTGCAGCCAAATTTGAACCTTAATCCGATCAGAGAAGGGTTTGTTTTCGGGTTGGATGAAAAAATAGTTTCGTGTTATACGACTCACACACTTATGCGCTATTTAGAAACTGATAAATCTCTCGCACGTAACTTTGTGGCTACACAGTTTCGTGGAGTAACATAATATAATCCTAAATGTCTCATCAATATTTATTATTCCCGTTTCTAAAGGATTCACTAGGGTTCCAAATAAAAAGCTATTAAGTCATGCATTTTGTAGCACAGGTCTTAGACTCTTAGTTGTGAGGATTTCACGTAATGTAGAATTAGGATTTTCACAGACAGGTAGAGCTATCGAATGAGATTTTTGATTTTCATGGGCTTCATGATTTCTGCAATACAATAAAATATGTTATACACAATCGAGTCACATTTTTGTGACCACTATCTAATATCAAGAGTAACCGCCGCCGTGTGCAGCGCGGACAGCAGCTAGACGGGCTGGGGGTGACCCAATAAGGTGCTGGGTGCTGGAAGATGTTCACAGGTATGTGGAGCCATGATGACTGCAGTGCATCTGACAGCTGCTTGAGGGTGCGTGGTGGAGGATCTATAGAGCGAACAATACGATCGAAGTGGTCCCACAGATGCTCAATTGGGTTCAAGTCTGGGAAATTAAGGGGTCAGAGAAGTACTTTGAAGTTTTCATCGTGTTCTTCCAACCACTCTCGGACATTTATAGCTATGGGACAGGCAGCATTGTCATAATAGAAGATCCTGTCCGTCCCAGGGAAGACAATCAGCATGTATGGGAGCACGTAGTCTGCAAGGATGGATTCATAAAGAATTCGGTCCATAATGCTTTCTACAGATATGAGTAGACCACAGAATACCACGCAAACATTCCCCAGAGCATCACGCTGCCCCCAGCAGCTTGTGTTATTACAGCAATGGTTGAAGAGTGTTTGTTCTCCGATGTTTCTCGTCTTATATGTTAACGTCCATCCGTTCGATGAAGCAGAAAATGTGACTCATCGGAGAAGGGAATCCTTTGCCATTCAGCGGTGGTCCAATTTCGATACTGCCGTGAATATCTATGCCTTTTCTGCCGATCCACCTTCGTTAGCATAGGTGCAGTGACCATCCGTCTGCATCGAAACCCCATACGCAACGGGGTTCGCTGAACTGTCCTTTTAGACACAATTCAGGTAGCCCCTTGATTGATTCGGGTATTTCAGTTGCTTCACTCTAGCGTGTCGATTGGCCCTCACGCACCTTCGAAGCCGACGTTCACCTCTCACATCAATGGCACGTGATGCTCCGCAGTTTCCACGTTGCCTATTTGCGATAGTGCCATTTCTTCAATCACGATGCACTATAACCACAGCAGAACCCGAACAGTTTACAAACTGCGCTGTTTCAGAAATACTACCACCCTTGGCGCGAAAGCCGATAATCATCCCTTTTTGCAAATCTGATAAATCGCTCCTTTTATTTATGCTAGCAACGAGTGATATGTTTTCATATTGCCTACAGCACACCTTATATACCCTCCAAGCCAGCTTACGACACGTGGCTTCTTTCATTTTCTACGCGCTGTTGACGTCAAAAGTTGGAGGTGGTCACAATAATGTGACTCGACTGTGTAATTTGTAATCCTTTTTTTTCTCTCGTCGCCAATTCGACTTTAAACAAATCATTATTAAGGAATGTCTTGTACTCCTTCCGAGCATGAATTCTACAATAGTGTTTTTAAAACTTTGAAAGTTCTTTACGTTTTTCACATTTATACGTATTTAAGGCCAACCCCTAGAAAAAAGTATAACCGAGGTTCCACTGTATAACGAACGTTTAGTAATTTTTGAGATGTTTTAAACTTCTATGAAACCTCAATTGTTTCAATTTTTGGCTCTTCATTTACAGCAGCTGCCTTGGGCGAAGAAATGCTCAATAATGTTATGAACTTTTAGTGGTTATTTGTTGTGATTAAATAGACACTTTTTTTTTTGATTGGATGTTTAACGACCATCGTGAGCAACTCAATGGGCTATACGCAGTCGCCCGTCCCTAATTTAGGGCCACTGATTCCAGGGAAGGGAAAGAGCCAGTGCCGTAAGACAAACACAACATCCATGCCTCACCGGGATTCGAACCCGGACCCCTTTCGGACGAATGATCAGAGGCCATCGCTTAGACCACTGCGCCACCGGTGCGGCAAATAGACACTTGAATATTAAATCTACGCGTGGGTAATAAAGAGTGGAATAACACTAACTGATAGAGTTCGAGAGTCTAAAAATTAACTACTGACGGAACTTCACTATTGTCTTCATTTGTGGTCAGTTGCTGATGTACACTCGGCGCAACACAACTTCGTGAAACACACTTCGCCGCCTTGGTGGCGAAGTGGTCTGAGAGCTGGTTTCTGACCATTCGTCCGAGATGGGTCCAAGTTCGGATCCCGGTGAGGCATGGATGCTGTGTTTGTCTTACGGCACTGGTTCTCTCCCTTTTCTGGAACAAGTGGCCTTAAATAAAAAAACCCATTTCCCTTGAAAAACATTTGTCGAAAAACAAATCGACAAAATACCGTGAAACAAGGGCACCCAGGGAGGTGCTAACTTTCTTTTCGGACGATCCTGTCTTCCTGGCTCTATACCTCAACGCGAGATCGAGATCAGCAGCTCCCAGAGGTCGCGACTCTGGGAGAAATTCCAGAAGCAACAGCAGCAGAAGCAGACTGAATTCTGCACAAAGTTATACTTAGGTTATAGCACGGCCTGTACCCCAGCGGTAAGCTTCTTTCCATCTACATTTAGCAGATATTTGCTCATATCTGCTAAATCTGAAGTAGATGTGTTAAGAATACAAATTAGGGAGAAAAAGGGCCATTTTAAGGGCCAGAACAGATTTTTCGAAAATGAGTTATTCTCTTGTACTTATTCTTTTTGCAGAAATTTTGCGACAAAAAATAAACTGACTCCTTTTTTAGGAATTGAATGATATAAAAAAATAGTAAGGGTTTTCGAAATGAACAAAAATGCTGAAATTTTTTTAAGTCGGAAACTTGGAAACTTCCGGTGTCCGTTTCGTTCGCAAAGTCATTTTCGCACGAATCGAGCAAAGTTGGCAAAAAAACGTAGCGGCTATTTTCAGGGCATCTTAATAAAAAACTGGGTGTTTTTCGCAGGATCCACTCAGGTACTGCTTTTATTTAATTTTGAGCGCCTCACTTTGCTGCCCTTTTCTCCTTTTCTGCTTTCCGGCGCCAGGGCGTTCTTTTGTGTGAGATTACAGGTATAGTATGTAGGACAGCTTACAACTTCACATTCTGAACGGGAAAACGTATACTCCTAAAACTCTAATTTTTTCCGAACTTTTACTTTGGGATCTTTCCTATCAGGGCACCCTGTTTCCACTTCTGTTTTGTCTACTTTTTTTTTCAGCTTTTCCGAGAAACTCAGCTGCAGAAAGACTAGACACCTTTTAAGGCATTCATCGTTTCGTTTAAAAAAATTGACAAAATGTCGTATATTGCCGAACTGCACTTAGCATTTCTTTGTCACCTCTTTAACAGACTATCTCGTAATATACTACAAGTCGTTCCCGATTATGTACGTGTTCCCTCTTTTTTTACTGAGAGATCCTTTTTCATTTACAATCTGATTAGCTGTCTGTTGTTGCTGAAACGTACGAAGGAATTTGGAGATTAAAATATGCCGTTCAGAATGAATATATAATTGTAACAATTTATGTGAGAGAAAGGAAGTAAAATGGAAGCTTTTAAGATAGAGGTACACATTACAACCCTATCAAGGACAGTCACGCAAAAAGACAGTACACGCACAATTACAAAACAAATGTTTTGACGCGATGGGAACAGCTCGATCGGTTGTAGTTGCTTTACTTTTGAAAGCGGGTAACAATTTGCATACGCTGTCTCTGTTGCAGAGATTTGTAGCTAGCTGGGTTGAAATCATTGGCTGCTTGACATGAATTATTAGAGTGCCTGCCCACTGAATAGCACTTAAAATACTGTACAAGTTAATAATGAAAAAGGGTAGAAATTGATGAAGAAACAAACTTTTCTTTGTTCCTTTTTCTCTCTTTGTTTTGTTTCTTTAAAACTCCGTCAGTAAGACCTTTGACTACATTTAATAAGAAGAACTCAATCACTTAATGCATCCTCTTATTTCTTCTTATGCTATTCATCCATATTTCTTACTTCAGAAAATCCTTTTGTTTTAACTAAACGAGTATTTGGCTTGTTTAAGCTCTTTGCCTCATTTATTTTCCTTCAAGACTGCTTCCCTCGTTTACTGTACACACTGAAGCAATTTCTTTAACACGAGCCTTTATAACTTGCTTTATTTTCATTTTTAGGTGATTCTTCAACTCAGGTTTTCGGATTTAATGCTGTTCATAAGGTATTGTTCATTCTCAGTATGGAATAAAACGAACTTTTCCATGAAACTAACCGAAGATAAAAATTCATATACATTGATATCGTTTCACACAGATATTATGAAAAAAGTTTCAAAGGTTACTGCTTATTCGAGCATCACTGTTCTTGGTTTACATCATGGAAATGCTGTACGTTTGAATCTAAATTCGAAGAAATGTTTATTGCCTTTTATGACTTTTAGTAAAATTGAAGCGACCTATTCAATTTGAGCAGTCATTCTACGTAAATGAATACTTAAAATCTTTAATACCCCTTAAAGCCATAAGTTGTTGTAATATATGCCTTTGCATCGTAATTTGAAAACAAAATTAAAGGCAAAACAATGGTTTTCAATTTTCTTCCTTGACAGTTATTTGATCTTGAAATTTTGATATGTAAATCGACTAGGTATTTATTCTGTGGAACTGAAGTTGCCTAAGACAGAAAAAAAATAGTTAGAATCAGATGTAAATTGCAGGCAAGGAAGGTTGGCAGGTAGCTAATACAGTTTCAGAGCAAAGACGAATTTATTTCACACGCGCAAAGACGCATGACACTGAGGCAGTGTAGATGTCATCGAATAATTGTTGCTGGTGGAGCCTTGCATGAGCTCTCGTGCGTCGACTTGACCACCCTACCACATGGCGTCCTGTGATTCCTCTTCTCTCAAACTTCGTAATGATAACTTTCTCTGTGGCCATTTGCTTTTGCGACCCCTAGTGGCATGATTATACACCGGAAAATGTCTAAGAGAACTTTGTTCTCACAGTTCAAGCTTTCCAACGCAAAATTAATTTTTCAAGTTGTGCTAATAGTTTCAAAGAAATGATGGAACTTTTAGAAGTAGAAATATTTTATGTGACTTAATATCGTCTTTAATCTTCCTAAAAAGAGTGTGTTTACAACCAAAATGATTTAAACAATCGTAAATTGCAGGAAACAGAAATGATTTAAATCGTAAACATTTAAATTGCAGAAAACAGAGCGAACGTTCTAAACACAGATTTTGAAATTTAGAAAAATAATTAATTCATCAAAACTTATCCTAGTAAAGGTCCAAAAATATTGCTTCCGGCCCTTCCACTACTGCGAAAAAGTGATGAAGTTTTTATGTGCCAAACGCTAGGCACAAGTACAGAAATATACACGGAAACCTGTGCTTGAAATTCTAAGAGGCAGTTTAACTTCCAAAGCTATCGATGGGTTTTCCTCTAACCAGCGAGAGAATTGTGGTGTATCACGGGAACTCGGAGGTGTCGGTTTGACATACGTTATCTGATACAAAAATAATTTTATGAATCCAACTTATAGGTGCATTATTTAGCTCAAAAGCTGTTCTAATAATGAATTTCGAAAATATGGTTACCTCTTAGCACTTTTGAAACATAAATAACTCAAATCTGTTATATGTAGCTGTTGTGCTGTAACATATAATAGCTGTTCTAAATGTTTCTTATTTAGCGATTCTATACGAAAACACGTTTTAAAAGATAAACTATCAAGAAGTCAGCATCACGTAAGTTTAAAATTAGTTGTTACTGAAATTACATGAATATGAGGGCTTTAAATCAAAGAGGAATGTTTCTCGTCTTGGAAATTGCTCCTCCAAACTTGAAAATGGGGTTAATGGAGCATTAATTTAAACACTCAGTCACTCGCGCGCACACACTGCCGGTTTAATGTTTATTCAGTGCACATAATATGAATTTGTTTACACGAATTTGTTTCTTTTGCTTTATTTCAGTATAAACATACTCAAGAGAAGCATCCAAATATATCCACCATCTTTAAGGTATTTTATTTTTGCAAATAAATGATTTACGAATGCGCCAAAGATACACAGGAAAAATAAGATGTTCCGAGCGCCTGAATTAAAGTCTGATTGTGGTCTTTAAATACGCACGCCCTAAACTTAAAGTATCCTAATTTTCAGGATGAATTTCGCCAATGTTCAAGGGTATGTAAAAGATATTTCTATTAGGTTAAGTCAAACATGAAAGTAAGTTCCAATCTCTGGATAAAAATAAATTGCCACCAATATGCGATTCCACGTCCACGTTTTATAACTAAATAAGAAACAGCTGATGTTAAACTTAGCGCTGTGGAAAACAGACATTTAATTCAACTTGTCTTCATCAAAAACCTGCTACGCAACGCTTCGTAGAATGCGTGAGCCAAACAAACATGAAATTAACAGCATCACGACGTTTAAACGATAGAACAAAATAGTTGTTATAGGTCATCTCGGTGTCGCGTCAGACTATGTATCTGTTGTAGGTTTTAAGACATTCGCTTTATTGAAGCCACTGAAGCTGTAATGAGCTTTGTCAGTCGTGATCTTCTGACTGTCAAGAGAGATTATTGTTTTCCAGCATAGTGAGCAGTTTTTTCTTGAACCTATGTCCGTCTGGGGTGTTTTTTAGTTAGCGGTTTGAGTATTTTTTCTGTTGGCATGCCACAGACAGCATTCAGATTCTCCGTCAAGAAGGATTAAATTATCGTAATATTAGAAATGCTTAATGAGATATAGACTGAAGAGCAATTGAATTAGAGACAGCTGGCGTTATGCAAATGTGGCGCTGTGGGCTACCCTGTAAACGGAAACAACATGACGTATTTAGCAATCCGACAATATAAGGAGTGATGCGACGGGAATCAGTAAGAGTCGGACGCAGTATGGGTGAGACGAAAGATCTAAGCGCATTTGCTCGTGGGCAAATTGTCGGGGCCCGACAAATGGGTCACTCCATCTCGGAAGTCGTGCAGGCACTGGGATTTTCACGAGCCACTGTGTCACGGGTGCACCGTAGATACATCGAATCCGGTAAAACCATCCCTGCAAGGGCTAACTGCCGTGGACAACACCGTGTGGATGAGCGGCGTCATCGTCGGCTAGCTCACATTGTAACAGCGGATAGACGGACCACAGTGCAAGAAATCACTGGGCAATTTAACGTAAGCAGCCACACCATCCAGAACCATCTATTCGCTATGGGGCACAGAAGCCATCGTCCCACGAGGGTATTGCTGCTGACCGCACATCACAGGGTGTAAAGATTAGCATGGGCGCGGGAACATCGCCAATGGACCCTAGACGTGTGGGAAAATGTTGTCTGGACTGATGAGTCGAGATTCACGTTGGTACATGCGGATGGAAGGATACGAGTACGGCGCAAACCACATGAAGCGATGGATCCTTCTTGCCAGCAGAGTACTCTTCAAGCTGATTGGGGTGGTATTCTCGTCTGGGGACTGTTTACGTGGACTGAAATGGGACCCCTGGACGTGTGACATCGTCCCTCACAGGTCAACGTTACCGGGATATCCTGGACGACCATTTGCTCCCGTGTGTGCGTCTTCAACAAATCACTGGGGACCTCATCCTGCAACAAGACAATGCACCGTGCCATCGCTCCCGAATTGTACCCGAATTGTTGCATGAACACTCCACCGACGTGACCTTGCTTCTTTGGCCAGCTAGGTCACCTGACCTCAATCACATCGAGCACATCTGGGATGCCTACGGAAGAGATGTTCGAGGCTCTGACCCCCTCCATCAAATCTTCGTGAACTGTGGAAGCTTGTTCAAGGGTCGTGGATCCAACGCTTCCGGTGTCTTGTCGAGTCCATGCCGAGAAGAATCACCGCCGTCATCAGGGCGAAAGATGGTGCTACACGTTACTAGACAGGTATCTCTAATTCAATTGTTCTTCAGTGTATAATACACTGCGCTCAAAAAAGTCAGGGAGAGATATTGTAAGGAAAATCATGGGAGACTGACATTGTTGAACGTGATTCAGCCATATGGGTAAGAAAAAACACATTACAGAGATTGTATGCAATATTATCATTTAATGCACGTGCTGCAATATGCTATGCAACCATACACATATCTGTGCAACGAGAAAAATTAACTTTTTTAAGATGTAAGTGACCTTTAGTAAGGCACGTGGTGCCCTCGGACAGCTAAGATCGTTGCCCATCTGTGTAGTATGGAATTGATGGGTTATCGAGGAGGTTGTGAAATATCTTTGCAACTCCTAAATAAGGGCAGTCTTTAGTGCATGAAGAGTCAAAGGAGGTTCCGGCCGAGCTGCAATGCGTCTGCCAAGTGCGTCCCTGACATGTTCAATTGGATTTAAATCAGTGGAGTATGGTGGCCGCTCCATGTGCTCTATTCCTTCCTCTTGAAATATATTGTCCATCTATGAGATCGAGCGTTATCGTCCATGAAAAGCACCGAATGGCCGACGCTTGCAGCATACTGCATGACAATATGTCTGAGAATCTGGTCTCCACATCCCAGAGCCGTTAGGCTGTCGTTTTGGATGACGTCAGGTCCGTACGTCCACCGATACTTATGCCTCCCCAGACCATCAACTCATGTCCGCCGTAATGTGATGTTTCCTGCAAAAATTCTGGGTTATTTGGTGTGCCGCGTTCCCTCCAGATAAGAACTCGTCGATTGTCAGACTCCAGACTGACTTTTCACTCGTCAGAGAAGAGAAGTTGATTCCACCCGTGTCCCGAACCACGATGTTTCTCGGTCCAGTTTCTACAGGCCGTACGCTGTCGTGCGGTTAACGGGACACACATCATTGGTCTACGTTCATGAAGGTCATCCTGGTGAATGCGATTACGGATAGTTTGAGTTTACAACCTGCGTCCTGCTGATTAGTTGAGTAGTACTTTGCCACCTGTACCGTCGGGCTCTTAACAATAGATAACGGTCGTCCCTTGCTGTAGTTGCTCGTGTACGGCCTTTACCCTACCTTCTTCCAATAGTTCCCGTATCCTGGAGTCGTACCCACAGTCGGAAAATGGGACTTCGTGACATTCCAATGGAGTCCGCTACCACCTGCTGTGTCCGATCTGCTTCCAGCCTGCCAGTAGCTCTCCACGACGTTGATTCCGATAAATCATGCTGTTGATACATCGTTCCAACCGAAGACCTCAAGAAAGGAAGTGTCACGATAAACGTGGAAAAATAAGGGAGCTCGAGCAAAACCTTCGTTTTTATTCCAATCTGTGATTTTTGCATTCTTATGTCACTGACGCTATTTTTGCATTCTTATGTCATGCTCCCAGTGTATTTGACAAGTTTAAAAAATAATTTGTCATTAATGATCATCTTTCTGTAGGCCTGTTTGAAATACTGTATTTCGTTGAAGGATGTTGATTTATGTGCTCACACATTCTTGACACCAAACCTTATCAGGACATATAATGAAGGTTCCATAAACAATCATCTCGCAGCTGATGCTCGAACTATTATAAATCCCATCTTTCTTCAGTTTTATGCTCTTTAAACATACAGGTTCTTCAACTCTGTTTTGTTTCGCAAAAACTATTTCTATCTCTGAATAACAAGTTTTGTTGAGCTCGAGCGCATGCAAGTGAAAGTTTTTCCTTTTTATCACGTTGTCTGCCAAATACGAGTTAATTCGTAGTTGGCGATCTGGCCCAGGACGCCACATTCGAGTTAGCTCGATGTGGCGTCCTGGGCCATATCGCCAACTTGACTTGCCTTTCGGCCGCAACTACAAGTATATTTTTAGCAAGTACATGAAACTGATGGATAGTGGGATTCTGGGATAAGAGAGAAAAAATCAACCACGGCGTCAGAAAACAGAAAATTTATTCACGAATACACCTTCCTTTATGTATTTTTGAATAAATGTTATACCAAAACTCACGAAAATAATATTGTCTGATATTATAATATAGTATTACTAAACCTCACGACAATATTATTGTTTATTTAAGGTATTTCTTGAAACATTCTTGTACACAAAGAGCTGGCTTCTCTTGGCACACTGGATAATAATAGTGTTTCGCGGCTTTTTTTATTTCTTGTAGGTACTCGACACGCCTTAGTCTGTCGTTGTTCTTTTTTCAGTTGAGATATAGACTCTGTAATAGTGGAAGAATTAGTTATTCTAATGAGTAGAACGGATGGACATTATGCTCCGGATATCGTAAAAACTCTTGTGTTGTGTATAATTATGGTACGATATGTTAACGCCACGTGGCAATTTAATGAGACTCTGAAAGACGGACAGAAGAGAATTATAGAACTTTTCGAAATTCATTGTGTGGTGGGAAGAGAAGTTGATATTCACCACGCCCAGATAAGGAAAAACTCTTTTCACATACTGATAGCATCAGCCATTACAGTGATGACTTCCTCTGGACATTGGAGAACACAAGCAGACACCAGTATGTCTAACAAACTACCATTAACCATTGCATTCACATTGCAGTATATATTGTGTTAATGTATTCTCAGAATAATGTAAGTCTGTTTATAGAGGCATCGAGCCGAGGTACTCAGGACGCTGAGCTCCGAAGGGGGTCCGGTAAAGACGGAAACGAGATAGATACGGCAAGCAGACATCAGGAGAAGGGACGCGGAGTCGCCGCTGTGACGTAGGTAGCAGCAGACAGGGCGAAGTATGCCCTGATCGCAAAAGTGAGGAAGAAAGGTGACGTGCCGGTGACGTAGGCATAGGAGAGAGAGAGGGGGGCGCGTATGTTAGTCTGAGTTCGGGACGAACGGAGAGAAGGCTATCTCGTAGTGCAGATCAGGAGAGCTAGAAAGCTGGTTTCGGATCGGCCAGGGAGGGCCACATTCCGTTGACCGCATACCGGAGATCGACCGGACGGGTCATAGGTTGTACGTAATCAGGGATACAGGTCCTAGGCCAAAAAGGACTCTCCCGGATTACTTAGTTTAGGCTGAAATAGATAGCGTTAGGTAGTAACGTGTAAGACTAAGAGATATAGAGCAAGAATGATATTTGATTAATATTGTAACTGCAAAACCTTTCTTCGGAGAGCGAGCCAACAGAAGTAACTTCGAATGACGGTGACTCGATAGACGGACAGAACGTCGTTGATTTGATTTCACTAAGTACATCCATTAAGTTTATTCTCGTAGACTTTTTCACTTAGTTGTATACTAGTGATTATTTCAGGCTTCAGACATCTTCCTCCATCCTCCTGATTTGCAGATCTGATATCAAAGCGAGGAGGAATTCGTCTAGTCAACCAATCTTGGTTTGGCATGGTTTCGAGTAAAGAACCTTTTGAACTTTTACTGATAAGGGGAGCCTATGGCGGGTAATCACGGAACGTCATAATGAGACATCATTAACATAATCAATGAAGGAGTCCGCCCCAACAGCCTATAAATACAAAATTTTACCTTCTGACCTAATCCCCTCTGGAACGTTTAGAATTATTTCTCCAATCAAAGATTCAATTAATGTTTTTCTGAATTTCAAGCATTTCATGGTGGAACCCATAACAGGACGGAAAAGGATGTATGCATCATGGTGGTCATAATAATGATGCATGCATCATGTATGCATCATTATTATGACCACCTGGTTAGTACGTTGTTAGTCCACTTTTGCCCTTAATATGGCTTGAATTATTCTTGATATGACTCTATTAAATATATTAAATGTCGGTAAGTGGCATGGCGTATATTTCCCCAAATGCGATGAATTGCGCCCTCCAGCTCTTGAAGATTTGATGGTAACGGATCCAGCGCTATGATGCCCCTTTAGACTTCATCGCACAAATGTTCCATTGGATTGATACCCGGTAGTTGAGAATATATCGAAAGATTTTAAAAACTATACGTGACAGTGATTATTTTTTATTACTACATGAACTAAAGTCTGAGAAAGATAAGCTGTAAGTACAAAAGTGAAAAATTCTGAAATATTATTGCCTGCCAAGGCTTATTTGGGTAAATCGGTCTACGAAGCCAGCTTGAGTTAGGTATGTTAAATATATTCTTGATCTGCGACGATTATACGTATTAAGAGAATACAACGGGGTTTGTCACAAATATTTACTTTTTTCAAGTCAACCATGGTTTCGCTGGGTATTGACCTAGCTCCATTAGGACGAAAGGCACGTAAATATTCAAAGCGTATATGATATCATAAACGGTGTTTACAGTCACGGATTTCGGTTGATTGATTCCACGCGCTTGCAAGATAGAAATGGGGTGGATGCCATGTCATTAACAAGTTGCGAAGACTTCTGATATATATGGAAAGCTTCCAAAATGTCAAATTTGGTGGTTGAATCTGGCTTGTCAATTAGTTTTGCTTCTTCAAAGAGAAATTTATGGTCCCTTTTGTAACAGTGTTTAGCCATCGATGACTTCTTTAGGTCACAGTTCCACATGTAGGTCTTATGCTCCTTTAATCGAAAACGCAAGGCTCTACTCTACGGGTCTGCCCTATATAGGAAGCGCCACATTCACATGGAATTTGATAAATTTCCCACAAGTTTTTGTCTTCAACATAGTCCTTTGATCCTAAAAAGTTCATTTTGTTTATGGGTTTAAAAATTACTTTAAAATTAAAGGTATTCAGAATATTTGAAATTTTGAAAGCAATGTCACGGGAAAATGGAATAATGGCAAAATTCCCTCGCTTCTTCGGTTTACGGAATTTTGTTAGAGCCTTGTCTATAATAGAAGGGTTGTATCCTCGTTGTACTGCAACACGTTTAAGGAAATAAAGTTCTTTTTCCAAACCGTCTTTATCTGAACCTATATGTATCGCGCGATATAGGCAACTGTAAAAGGCGCTGAGTTTTGGTTGCCAAGGGTGATTGGACTTGGCATGTGGAGGTGAGAAAACAGCAAAAGGCTTCCGATAAATTGTGATTGCGAGAGATCGATTTGAGCGAGTAACCAAGACGTCAAGGAATAGTAGGCATCCGTTATTTTCAGTTTCGTAGCTGAATTGAATGTGAGGAACTGTTTTATGCAAATGTCCACTAAACTTGTTATTTCTTCTACTTCGAGTTGGCTGTAATAAGACTTGCTTTCAGGGATTCCCGAGCTCCTATTACTGGAACATTGGTGAACATAGATACCACATCAAATGATAGCATAAGTTGATCTACGCAGGGGTGTAGTTTGAGTCGATTGGTATACTCAATAGAATTTTTCACAGATGCTTTTTCACACATGGCACCCACCCCATTTCTATCAAGCGCGTAGAAGCAACTAACCAAAACCCGTGACTGTAAAAACCATTTATGATATCATATACAATTTGAATATTTACGTGCCATTCGTCCTAAGGAAGCTAGGTCAATACCCAGCAAAACCATGGTCGACTTGAAAAATAAATACACTGCTGGCCACCCAAAATGCAACACCAAGAAGGACATGAGATAGCAAAGCCAGATTTACTGGTCACATAACAACAGATACCAGATGAAACGATTGAGCTTACAGGCCTGTGCGACTTGCAGAACACGCAGACATCAATAGCTCCTGTGGCCACCATGGCTGCCAATAACGGCCGCTACACGCCGCGGGATCGAACGAAAGAGAATTTGGAAGTGTGCTTGGGGTATGTAGGTCCAGCCTGCTTCCACACGTTGCCAAAGTTCTTCAGGCGTAGCCGTAGGTGATGCTTGCCGGGCCACTCGGTTGCCGATCAGCGACCAGACGTGTTCGATGGGCGACATATCGGGAGAACAGTCCGGCCACGGCAGCACTGAAACCTGGTGGGCCGTGAAGAATTGTTACGCGATTCGTGCCACGTGAGGTCGCGTATTGTCCTGTTGAAACGTGGCCGCTGGCAGGTCCTGATGGTAAGGGAGGACTACAAGCTCCAAAACGTCGGAGATGTAGCGGTGGCTGTTGAATGTACCGGCGATGCGTACTAGAGAGGTGCGGGTGTCATATCCAATTGCGCCCCAAACCATAACGCCAGGCGACGGACCGTTATGGTGATGCATAATGCAGGCCTCATACAGTCTCTCGCTGCGGTGCCGCCACACGCGGATCCGACCATCGTGGTGTTGCAGGCAGAAGCAGGATTCGTCGGAGAAGACAATGTCGTGCCATTCCGTAGTCCAGGTGCGGCGTTCAACGTCCCACTGCCGCCACACTCGCCATCGGTGTAACGTCAATGGTGATCGGAGCAATGGGAGCTGTCCGACAAGTCCCCGCTCCTGCAGACGACGTCGAACGGTACTTGCTGACACAGGTTGTTGCGCAACACACCCTAATCCCTGCGCTGAAGTTCGTGATATGGCGGTCCGAGCCGTCAATGCCCGCCGCACAACATGCCGGTCTTCTCGTTCGGTGGTGTGCCGTGGCTGCGACAATCGCTTACGTCGGTCCGTCCTTCCCTCCTGCACCCACCGAATCCATACTCGCCTCCCTGTGGCTGGATGTCGTCCCACACGAGCGCCGATGTCTCGGTTCGATAAACCGCTGTCGCGATAAGCCACTATTCGTCCTCTGTCGAACTCCGAAACGTGCTGGAATGACTGCCGTATTCTGCGACGAGGCATCAGTAAGCTTCCCACGCACAGGTCCGGCAACACAACCCACTTCCACTATTTACACCTCGCCTTCTTTACACCCTTCTTATAGTGCTTCTCGGTGGCGTGCCGGGCGCACGTGATTTGCATATGCCCTGCAATGCTAATCGTTTGCATGTCCTCTCGCGGGCGACGCATGCTGCGAATTTCAGGCCAACCGGATGCTTCCTTCTTGGTGTTGCATTTTGGGTGGCCAGCAGTGTATTTGTGTCAAACCACGTTGTATTCTCTTAATACGTATGTTAAATACTGTATATCCCTGGTAAATCAGAAGAACCTGCACAAAACACGAATCATGCAGCTGAAGTTGGGCTATACTTGCCTGAGGACTACTTAGATGAGAGATGTGCATTGTACTGTATAACGACAATTTTCATAATTCCGTTGCTCTGACGAAATTGCTGTCTTCTCGAAAACGTTCTGTATGTGGAACATTACGCTCCAACAGAAAAATAATCCAAAAGACTTGAGAATGCCAAAAATTGAAGAAAGGGGATGTTGCATGGCAAAGAAATGGCTCTGTTGTAATATGTAAGTGTAGGGATAAAAGAGAAGTTCTCACTATTTCTGACATGCACGTTGTTTCCACGGTTTCTGACATGCACGTTGTTCTCACTATTTCTGACATGCACGTTGTTTCCACAGTTTCTGACATGCACGTTGTTCTCACTATTTCTGACATGCGCGTTGTTCAAATGTTCGAGGTACGCAACCGGAATGGAAAAATGTCGGTAACGCCAAACATAAGTCGATATTACAATATCGGAAGGTCCGGCATAGATCGATCGGATCAAATGCTCTCGTGTTATTCAGTGCTAAGAAAACCCAACCATCAGAGGCCGAAAAACATGTCATCACATATTACAGAAATACACTGAGTAGCCATCAGTGTATTTTTGTAATATGTTATGATTCTTTTCGAAGACCGTCTTTGAAAAATTCGGGATTTTGTTTCTGGAACCACTGCTGTACTGCTGACTCCAATTCTTCACCAGATGTAGTGAGAAAACGCTCAAGCATACTCTTAGCTAAGGAAACAAGTGAAAATCCCTAGGAGCTAGACCTGGGTTATACCGAGGATGTGGTAGCGCAATAAACCAGAGGCTCTCGATATCAGCTACTGTGGTAGCACTTATGCTAGGTCTGGAATTGTTTGACCAATCTACCATGCTTTCCGTCAGATACGAGTTTTCAGTTTCCTCAGAGTTTCAATGTAACGTTCAAAACTTATCGTAGCCCCTTTTTTTCAGGAAATCAGTAAGCATCTGTTTTTCACTTGTCCGTTGCAGTCACAGGACACCCTGACTTCGTTTTTCTCCTAAAATCCCCTTTCTCTACTTTATCTTGGCATTGTCTTATCCATCGTCTCACAATACTCGCATTAACACACTATTCCTCATAAATTGTTTTCAATCTTCGATATGCCGATCTCTGAACTTCCCTCCATTGTGACTCACACAGAGCACGAACTGTTCAGAGCTGAGGAATCCCTCTTCTGTTTAGTGGAGGGGGAAAGCGGGAGGGAGGAGAAATCAAGTGACTACCCAAAACCGGTTCATCTAAATTTCTCCTCGAAGGTTGCAGTATAGGCCAACCTTTTCAGCCAGCTTTCGCATTTCGTTATTTCTTATCAAAACAATGAAGAGACCTGAATGATCTTTCTCAGGATATTGTTCATGTTAATGTCTTTAAAATAATTTGAATAATTATAGCTATATCGTTTCGTTTCTTCAATTTACTGTATGCATCAAGTCAACATTTATAAAATGCGGAGAATATTTAGAACTTTTTTTTACTCCTGTTCGTTAGTTGACATTGACGAACAGAAGTAAAAAAAAAATGTCTAATAATGAACCATAATGTTTGAAAATAATGACACTATGTCTTGTGTCGATTTGAAATAATTGGCCTTCCTTTCATAAAGTGCAAAAACAAACAAAACAAGAATGATGAAACCGCATTCGTTGGTGTAGAAGAGCACACATTTTGAATCCTTTCCGACCACAAAATGGATTTTTTACTGTTGATATTTAGAAAAGGAGACAGCCAGCGAAACAGTAAATGCGTGTATGCCTTTGGCGGGAACTGCGCTTTATCTCAAATAAACAATATGCGCAGTCTTCGAAATGAATGGAATCCGTTACAAAAATATTTTTTCCAACCGGATTTCTGGAATCGGCGAAATATTTGCAACTGGTAATAGATACACTCATCAGCGGTAGAAATGTGCATCAAGAAAAATCGCAAACAGTAAGCAAAATGTACCTTATTGCGGAAAGAATCCGAAGCAAATGGTATGTAACAAAACGCAATATAACTTTCTTCCCCTTACCGGGAAATCGGACGTTATTTGAAGAAGAAGATGGCCGCAAAACATTCTTCCTAGTCAAGGGTATCCACCCGAGAAGGAATTTTTTTTTTTTTTTTGAGGTTTAACGACCACCGTGAGCAACTCAATGGGCTATAAGCAGTCGCCCGTCCCTAATTTAGAGTCACTGGTTCCAAGGAAGGGAGAGAGCCAGTGCCGTAAGACAAACACAACATCCATGCCTCACCGGGATTCGAACCCGGACCCCTTCCGACGAATGATCAGAGGCCAACGCCTTAGACCACTGCGCCACCGGGGCGGCAGGAAATTTTGAATCGGATTTTTTGAAGCTGCTATACGTTTTCAAACAGAAAAGTCAAATGACCCTCCTACCGGCAGAACTGTGCAGTAAGAAAAATTGAAAATGTACGCGAAATGTTCTTCATAGTGTATCTATGCCACGCAAAACGAATTTTTCAAATGAGACATTCAAAAGCAGAGATATCCAGTAAAAACGTTTATAAATTCAAACGACGAACCCTCGTCCAGCCGTGTGCCGTAAGCAGCACATTGATGCCAGAGGGGAGAGGAGACTATCGCACATTGTTCACAGCGACTGCACGGCCACAGTGCAACAAATCACCCGCAGCTACAACAATGGTGATCAGGGCAATTTGTCACCGCACACAGTTCATCGCAGCCTTCTGCGCATGGGCCTGCGTAGCCGAAGACCCAGCCGGGTCCCCATCCTCACTGCACGTCATCGCCAACAGCGCATGAAATGAGCCCAAGATCATCGGAATTGGACCGTGGATGATTGGGAGAAAGTAACTTGGTCTGACAAATCAAAGATCCTGGTGCATCACATAGACGGCCAAGCGTGGATACGCTGATTACCAACGGAGTTAATGGCACTTGAATGCACTGTTGGGCGGAAACAGGCCGGCGGCGGTGATGTTATGATGTGGGCGATGTTTTCTTTAGGACACTTTAGACCCCATTATCCCAATAACACCATCCCTGAGAGCTGTCAGGAATCTGAACATCGTTAAGGACGAAGTTCACCCATTCACGGCAACTGTGTTCCTTACTAGTTATGGCCATTACCAACAGGATAATGCGCCATGCCACACTGCCAGAATCGTCAAGGAGTGGTTCGAGGAGCATGCTGCTGACTTTCTGTTAATGACCTGGTCTCCAAATTCACCTGACATGAACCCAATCGAACATTTGTGGTTCGACTTGGATAAGCGGGTTCGCGCTAAATCACCACCACCCCGAAATATTCGGGAACTGGAGGACCTGCTGTTGACATTATATTACCAGATGCACTAGGATACCTATCGCCACCTCATAGAATCGATGCCTCGCCGAATGGCTATTGTTTTGCGGCTAAAGGAGGTTCTATAGCTTATTAGGTAGGTGGTCATAATATAATGGCTCATAGGTGTATATTAACGCATCGTAACGAGAAATATTTGTATTATTTTGAGCAGAAAATATGCTCGTTGTTTCAGTTGTAAGTGGTATCTGTACAAAGAAACGATTTCTTCAAGCGGGCTTTTAGGCTCTTACTTGTTGCGAAAAGAAATGTGAGATTACACCCGCTGGTGGCAAAATTGTGTGTTATGAAAAATTATAACATGTACGCAAAATATTCTTTAATGTAAACGCTATCGGACGCAAAAAATGCTTCAAGTGGACAAACTTTTTGGAACAGAAATATCATAAAAACTAAGACATGTGCCCTCTTGCAGAAAAACTGAGTTATTTGTAGTAGGAACGGTGCCCAAAGTAGTCTATATGGTAAAATGCTTCGAAAGGAAAAAAAGAATTTGCGAAATGGATGGAATGATATGAAATGAAATGTATTTTAAGTTCAATAGCAGCTGCATTTACGGGTCCACCATCAGCAGTTTTGTTCTATTCCTGGTGCACTAGATCTTTGTTCTAGCAGTTCAACGTTCTCAGTGTGAAAGGAGTTTTTCAAAGAGAACTAATGCGTTCAGAAATATGTTATCTACAGGCAGACATAGTGATAATGTAGCACGCAACGACCTGCTAAAAATGTTTAGAAATATGTTATCTACAGACAGACATAGGGATTCGGTAGCACGCCAAAACCAGCTAAAATTACTGTAGCGAACTTTTGTCAGACTCGTGAAATTTGTGTGACGCTAAGAATTTCAATGTAATCAATTTTCAATTTAATTTCGAACTACTTTCTTTTTGATGCTATGCATCTTCCTCGACAGTAGTAAAGTAAATCCCAAGCAAAAAAATTCGATGTAACGAAAATGGGTAACAGTGGGTCATCTGCAAAAACATTGTTGAAATCTGATCGTGCTGCATGCTGTCCCTTGAAGAGACGCAACAATAGTTAATTTCATTATTACCCAACAGTATATTTTACTAAACTTTCGCCCAACATTATTTCATCGCATTTTACATAAATGTAACAATATATCATTGCAATCGGCGCAAATTTCGAGAACCTCATACTAATTGTGATAAAAGCAATTGCAAAACAAAGTTTTTGATGCTATGAAAACGGTGCGTCGTAGTGAGATTTGGCTTCATCTCGACTCCTCTCTCAACGGGAGTTACCTGCCATTGACGAGAGTTTTAAAATGGTATATAACACGGTGTGATATGACATATATATATCCTAGACCCAACGTTACGAATCCCCGTCAATAACACACCTGCGATTCAGCTTTTCTTTCTATCTTGAGGTCAGAATTTAACTTGTGCATGCGCAGATGGACTTTCGTAGCTACATCACATTTTATCTGTGGCAGAGTCGTTTCTTGCGTTCCTCTAAGTCTGAATAATATATAACAACAATAGCAAATAATATTTTTGAAAAACTAAACCGACGAAATGCTTACTGTGGCCGCCATAGTTTAGTACAGAGGGTGAGTCGAAAGTTATGCAATATTTGCAAAAACGCATGTGCTGCTCCGGAGCGTATGTCAGGTGTTTAAATTAGTTCAAGTCGCACACCGCAGTCAGTGGAAAGGGTTATAAAGCGGTAATCGTTGATATGAACAGCATTGAAGGCCGCCGTTCTGTCTGTGGTTAGGACGCCTAAAAGATGAACTGCCACAACCGGCTAATTAGGGCAATTTTGCTTTACGAGTTGGAACTCAGTCATAAGGCTGCTCAAGCGAACACGAAACATTTGTCTTGCGAAAGGGGAAGTTCCCGTGGACCAGAGCACCGCAACCAGATGGTTCAAGAAATTTCGCTCAGGTGACAGAAACCTTGACGGTCCGCCAAGGTCAGGTAAGCCTCGAACCGTGGATTCGGAGGCATCCGACAACCAGTACTGGGAAATCATCAGGCAAGCTGGGCATAGCACAGACCACCGTGGTCCGTCACCTTCAGGACCTCGGCAAGGTCTACAGGAGCTGCCATATTGTCCCTCACGAACTGAAGCCAGCTGAAGGAAACCGCCGAGTGGAAGTGTCCACGAAACGTCTAGAAAACCCGTGAGATGTACGTTTCATTAAGAGAATTGTTACGTGTGATGGAAAGTGGGTCTATTGCCGTTGTCCTAACACACAACAGCAGTGGTTGAGTCCGAGCCAGCTTTCAGAATATGTTGCCAAACGCGGGTGCTTCTAGCCCAAGGTGAATTTTGAGGGGATAATTCATTACGAATTTGTTCCAGATGGTCGGACCATCAACGCCAACCTCTAATCTGAACAGCTGGAGTGAATGTTTGCCGTTTTGGAGGAGAAGTACCCGGCACTAGTGAACAGAAAGCGCGCTCTCCTACAATAGGACAACGCTGGGCCTCATACCGCGAGAACGACCCTGGCAAAACTACAACAACTTGAGGGCATCGAGCGGCTGCCACACGTAGCATATAGTCCGGAACTTGCCCCGTCCGATTATTACCTGCTCCGGTCCATGGCTCACTTCCTTCGCAGGCGACATTTCAACAACAAGGATAAGGTGGTAGCTGGGGGCGAAGGAGTTCTTTGTCTCGAAGAACAAGATCTGGTGCCGCTGTGGAATGGAAAAGCTGGCAGACAGATGGCTTAAGACAGTGCAACACGAAGGCCTATACTTTGAATGCTAGTCAGCTTTCGTCGTAAAAGTACGTATGAAGACATAAAGTGATCCAAATACTGACATAAAGTGATCCAATAACTTTCGACTTAAACTCTGTAAATACTTACTTTTATGGCATACATATCTTCTTTCATTGGTTTTATGACAATACCATTAATTAATCCACCTCCCTAACTGCCGCTCAATGTCAGGAATTAGTATACCTTATTATCTGTTGTTATAATTTTATTCCACTTAGTATGTACCGGACTGTGGCTCAGTGTGTACGTAAGCGACTTGAATACATGAACTGTGTTGCACGTACATAAAAATGTATTCGCAAATCACTCGTTTGATTTGAAACCCACAAAGATCTTGGCATGCGAAAGATGCATATCAAATTACACTGAAGTGAAAGAAAAACTGGTACAGACGAGCTTATGCAAAATTCACTGGCGTGCAAAAATTAAGGACTACACGGTTTTTCGCATGCAACATCGTGCAGAAGGGCTCCACATCGACTCAAATCATACCATAAGATCCCCAAGATGTAAGAATATGGGACAAGTGAGGAAAGCCGTCCAAACAAGGAATCCAAAGGATACAAAGGCACTTTATTGAAAAGGTAGCTTCGAGTACAACTGGACAGAAGACAGAAGCGGCCATGTCACAGGCGGCTGTCAAGAAACATCCAGTCATTAGTAGAGAATATGATCACCCCTAACTGCGTTGCAGGATTTACAACGTCTGTCCATGCTGAGGACGAGGTTGTCAAGGAGCTGTTGAGGCATCGCGGCCCCTTCCTCTTGTAGCTCCAATCGCAGCTGCGGAATCGTTCCTGGCGGCTGGTGACGTGCTGCCAAGCATCTCCCGAGAAGGTCCCACACGTGTTCGATTGGATATATGTCCGAGGACCTTGCGGGCCAATCCATGCGTTGAATATCTTCACTCTCGAACAGCTCTGCGACAGCCACTGTACGATGAGGTGTAGCGTTGTCGTCCATGAAGAGGAACTCAGGACCCACATCACCTCTAAACAGACCCACGTGAGGCAGGAGAGCCTCGGTACAATATCGGACACCAGTGACTGAAACTCCTTGGAAGATGTGGAGGTCAGTACGGCTACCAAGCATGATACCGACCCAAACGAGAACTCCACCACCTCCAAACCGGTCCCTTTCGATGATGTTGGAGGTGTGATTGCGTGTTCTCTGCTCTCTCCAGATGTTTATACGTCCAGAATCGCTCGTCAGACTAAATCGGCTCTCATCCGTAAAGTGAACTCAACCCCATTGCTGATGTGTCCAGTTCTTGTGTTCCTGGCACCACAGAAACCGATGTCTCCGATGAGCAGGTGTTAATGGCACACACCGTAATGGTCGTTGTGCAAATAGATCACCTTTGTGCAGCCTCCTGGCAACGGTAAAACGCGATAACGGACGTCCAGTTGTTTGTTGCATGCGCCTTGCGATTTCTCCCGCTGTCTGCCGTCTGTCGCTTCTCACCTGTAGGACAATATACCGGTCGTCCGCCGTCGTGGTTGCTCATGGACGATCACTGCTAAACTTTAGGACATCTGTTCCTGTCTTTTAAAATGCTCTCCAAGCTCGTGAAACGATGCTGTGAGCGATCCCAAACTCCTCGGCCACACTAGTCATACTTCGACCTTCTTTCACCTTCCCAATGACGCGACATCGGGTAAAGTCATCCAGATGTCATTTACTGGATTGCTTGTGGGCCATATCGCATGGTGGCAGGAACTTGACGTCGTTCTAACCGATGTACACAGTGCAATAGCTTTCACCGAATTGCTGAGCGTACACCGCCCATGTGCTTTATACCCTTCGGACCCCCCCTCCCCTACGTCATGCTGCATATATGCGCATGCCCTACCGTACTGGACCCTAGTCTATCTCATGAGTGGTCTTTCGGTCCGTTCTGCCTCCTCGTTCCGCTGTTACGCTAATTTCTCCTCTTCGTCCTTAATTTTTGCACACCAGTGTACATAGCAACGTTACCTATGCACGTACTCGGTTGCGTCCGCCAGCGCGTATATAAAGCGATAGACATCCTTGCCAGCTGTCAGAGCTGTTTTCGGCATGAGAATGACGAGTAATAACAATTTAAGAGATTTTCAACGCGGTGTCATAGTTGGCGCTTGTGAGATGGGCCATAGTATTTCGGAGGTAGAAACGAAGTTCGGATTTTCACGGACGACCGTTGCAAAGGTGGATCGTGACCACAAGAATTCCGGCAAAACCTCAAACCTACGATACCAGTATGGCCGGAAAAGGACATTGGGTGAACGTTACCATCGTCAGCTGTCAAGAATCGTTTCACCCGATAGGCGTGCAACGATTCTTGACAACCGACAATGGTAACGTAAAGGTACGTATGAAGACATAAAGTGATCCAAATATCGTAAAGATATGTATGAAGACATAAATTGATCCAAATATTGCAAAACTTTTGACTCACTATCTTTAAATACTTACTTTTATGACATACATAAAATTACATAAAATAGCACGGGTGTGTAACAAAGTTAAAGGATAGGCGTCCACACCCGAGCAGTCTCTGTCCCAAAACATAAAAATAGAGCACTTGTCAAAGATTTTTTCCGCTATGACATCATCTGCGTAAGCTTATTCAATCTAGGTATTTGATATGTCGAAAACAACTTAATATAGTCATACATATTTTCAGAAAGCAAAGTGCAAGGACAGAATCTGACTTTATGCTTTGATTTGATTTACTGTATGCGATACATTCATCTAAAGGTTCAAGAAAGAAATCGTCATCCATGTTTTTGTTAGGTTTTACCACAAAGTGAATGAAAACCGTTGCCTTTTCAGTACAAGAAGAAAAAGAAATTCAATCTAAACTCAGCTTACGCAGTGTTGATCTCCCACGAATCTCGAGGAAATTTCCAATTTCCCTGACATCCACATGCTTAGCAAAATGGAAGATCATTTCAAAACCTTAATCTCGCGTTGCTTGCCCAGAGGAAGCCGAGCAGTTCTGGGGGCGTAATGGCAAAATCGATAGTTTTAAAATTAAACTGAAAGGAAAAGATTTTTAACTGGCATTCTGATATGCAGAAAGGCCATTTTTAGTCAGTCATGTACTCAGCCCGACGAATATCTGGAATTCCCAGGAACGCACATTTTTTTTTCGGCCATACCATCTTTAACATCTAAACGATAAAACGCAAGAAGTTTCAAGAGGCAAAAGTATGGAAAAAAAGGAAATGCACATTATTTCTAAACGGAAACTTTGGTTATATGACTTTTTTCTTTCAGTATTCAAGTCTCAAAGGTAATGTGTGTTTTTTTAAATGAAGAATTTCACTCAACGTAGGCAACTGGTGTACTGAGAGTCGATTGAAACGGAGAAAAGCTTTATGTCATAAAATCCCAATATGCATAAATGTATAAAAAATAGTACCTATTGCAAATTGTCCATTATTCAGTTTTGTGAATGAAAAGGGTACGTTTTTCAAGAGCTGTAGTAATATTAAAACTAATGATTTTAAAATGCAATTTCTAACCGGGTTCGAGTCCCGTTGAGGCATGGATGTTGTGTTTGTCCTACGGCACCTGCTCGAACCCCTTCCATGGAATCCGGGGCGGAGGTTGACTGCCCATTAGGTTGCTCACGGTGGTAGTTACCCTCCCCCCCCCTCCTCCAAAAAAGAAAATCACATCAAATTAGCTGTATTTCCGTTGCATGCTATTCATACCAATACACCATCTGATAAGCAGAACACTCTTGGCAAGTATGCATGCTTCAGTGAACGCACTGCGGCTTCGGCGACATGTGGCACCGGCTTCTAATCATTCGTCCAAGTAAGCTCGGTTTCGAGACCCGGAAAAGGCATGGGCAGTGTGTTTCCCCAAAAGGACTGGTTCTCTTTCTTTCCCTGATACCAGTAGCCTTAAATTAGGGACAGCCGAGTACTTGTAGCTCTAAGAGTTGCTCACGCCGATCATCAAACCTCAAAACAGCAAAAAAAAAAAAAAAAAAAAATTAATGCATTTATCGTCATTAAGAGCTGGCACTCCCTACTGAGTCGGATTAATGATAAAATTTATTAAACAAAGCAAAGTCTTTGTTCTTTTGGGATCTGTGTGGAAAAGGCACTTAATTGAAAAAAAAAAGGAAAGAAATTAGCAGCAAGTATTTAACTACACTTGACCAAGTTTTCACCAGATGTCTTAATGAAGGGAAGATTCCTGAGGATTGGAACAACGCTACAATGATCTTGCTCCATAAAAAAGTGACATTGAGGATCTCAGGAATTACAGGCCCATCAGCCTCCTTTCAGTGGTTTATAAAATCTTCACTAAGGTTCTTTCACATCGCTTAAAGATAACACTAGACATGGTCCAACCAAGAGAACAAGCTGGATTCAGGAGTGACTTCAGCACTATAGATCATATCCATGTACTGAGAGAACTAATTGAAAGAACAAGAGAATATGAACTCCCATTATGCATGGCTTTTATTGACTATGAAAAGGCCTTCGATTCCGTGAAGCCATTAGCAGTAACAATGGCTTTGAAATGCTGCGGTATTGAAGATGCATACATTAGCATTATTAATAACATCTCTGAAAATGCAAGGGCAAAGGTTCGGATATTTGAGGATACAGCACAAATAAGAATTGGAAAGGGAGTGAGACAAGATCACACCATATCTCCCAAGCTATTTAACGCCACATTGCAAAATGCCTTTCAATCATTGAACTGGGAAAACAAAGGGATAAAGATTAATGGAGATTACTTAGCTCACCTTCGTTTTGCTGACGACGTAGTCATCTTTGCAACTACCCCTTCAGAGGTGCAGAGTATGATCCAAGAACTTGCTGACAAGAGTAAAGAAGTGGGATTAAAAATGAACTTTCAGAAGACAAAACTGATGTACAATACTTTTACAAGAAACGAAGATTTATCGATTGATGGAGAAAAGCTTGAGACAACCGATTCCTACATTTATCTTGGGCAGCAGATATCGAGTGAGGGTCACATTGATAAAGAAATTAATCGGCGTATAAAACTTGGATGGAGAGCTTTTGGAAGAAACAGTACAATATTTTAAGAGCAGTATGCCATTATGTCTTAAAAGAAAAGTGTTTAATCAATGCATCTTGCCAGTGCTTACGTATGGTGCAGAGACATGAACCTTAACCAAAGAAGACATACAAAGACTGCAGACAACTGAAAGAGGCATGGAGAGATGCATGCTTTGTGTAACCAGGAAAGATAAGAAGAGGAACTTGTGGATAAGGGAAATGACAGGAGTGGACGACATCACGACCAGAGTGAAATCACTGAAATGGCAATGGGTTGGACATGTTGCCAAAAGAACGGACCACCGATGAACAACCGAAATTTTACACTGTATTCCGAGGGACAGGAAAAGACCCAGAAGAAGACCCCAGGGGAGATGGAAGGATGAAATTCGAAAGTATGCTGGAGTGACATGGAGGAGACAGGCCCAAGACAGACAATTGTGGAAGAAATTTGGGGAGACCTTCATCTAGCAGTGGATTGATAATGGTTGATAATGATGATGATGATTTAAGTTTAATGAAAACAGCCCTGTTAACAAGCTGCATCTTTCCTTTTTGTGATCAGAAATGGTCACAGTGAAGATTGTTAGGAAGTGGATTGATGAGTGATTTGTCGTCAAGTTAATAGCCACTGAGGTTAAACTGTTACGTGACTATTTCTTGTCAAACATTCTCTTTTTCTATTCTGATCTGTACTTTGAGGGCAATTTGGTCTTTAATCTTTCAGCTTCTTCGTCTTCGCCAGTGGTTTTTTCCTCATTTGGAAGATGACGCTCTTTCCTACTAAACCAATGGAGTTTCAAGCTCTACCCTTGAAATTTCAATGCACACAAAATAAAATAACACAAGATAAAATAGAATACGTGGACATCACAACGGGCTGCTTTGGTGCGGAATTTGATTTAAAACTAACCGGAGACCAACACGAAGCGCTCCAGGAATCATTCTAATGGACAGCTGTGATTGAAATTTGCTACACTGATACTACTCGCCACAGGAACGAGATATTGCAAATGGAGGGTATGACATGCCTCACAGTTACGGTTAGCAGTGTTGTACTCATTTGTGGGCTTCTTTTTTTTTTTTTTTTTTATTGGAGGTTTAATGACCACCGTGAGCAACTCAATGGGCTATAAGCAGTCGCCCGTCCCTAATTTAGGGTCACTGGTTCCAGGGAAGGGAGAGAGCCAGTGCCGTAAGACAAACACAACATCCATGCCTCACTCGGGATTCGAACCCGGACCCCTTTCGGACGAATAATCAGAGGCCATCACTTAGACCACTGCGCCACCGGGGGCGGCTCATTTGTGGGCTTCCACCGAAAAGTTTGAAGTAAAAATATGCACGCCATAGGCTGTTTTTTGCTTTGTAAGCAATGTGAAAAACAGCATACGGCGTGTGAAAACACAAATTTGTCGGTGACGAATATCGAAGCCTCCTCGCTCCGGAGCCAGTTGTTTTAACCGATTAAACTACACCGACAGAATGTATCGCTGCAGATTTGTCGTCTTGAACGTGATTCTCCTCTGTAGTACGTCACTGGCGTGGGAAAGGAGTTGCTAAACCACGAAGATATAACGGAAACTATTAGAAAAGTGAAATGAATTATAACTGGAAAAGACTACAGGATGTTGATGAGAACATTTTAATCCGCAACTCCACCAGTTTCCAAATTTTCCGTATGACCGCCGTCATTATCCATGACGCATTGTATACAGAGACAACATCGAACGTCACAGCAGCATGAGGCATGTCAACCAGTATATTCACTGCTTCGCTTATTATAGCTTTTTTTCATTTCAGGTAGCCCAATACGAGGGTACCTGTATGCTTTAGGCTTCAGATATTCCTATAGCCATTGGCGAAGCCATACAGCTCGTTCCTTTTATCACTGCAATCTTTCATGCCTGTGGTTTCGAGAGAGGCTTACGCATACCGGCTTCCCGGAGGCATCGGTGAATGGTACTAACAGATAAAAACGGTGCCCCATCAGTAGCTTTGTCACAAAACATCTGTCAGGTAGTTGCGGTTTCTTATACTCACAGCTATCCGGTGAAACTGCCGATCATCCTGATATCACTAGAAAACGACCGGTTCCCAAACGAAAACCTAAAGCATCTTGTCCTGCCTGTTGCTGCCAGCAACGGCCAAGTAATTGTGCATCCAGTCTCAAATGCGTTGAGTTCGTCGCGTAGACCATTCTTCTTCAGATAGATCTATGGCATAACATCTCACAGACCATTCGTTTTAAGATAGATCTATGACATGACATCTCACAAACTCGCTAAGTTGATTAAACATTAGCCTACGGCGTTCAAAGGGTATTACTCGTCAATGGTAACTTTAATGTACATTGTCTCCACCTTTTCTACAACTATATGTGCCGAGCATTTGCAATCCATGTCCTTCGATACGTTTTAAACGAAGCAAGACCCATGATTTCCCCTTAATTAAACTACATCATTGTTTCGAATTTGCATACTAATTTGTATAAACGTAGCTCTTCTGCTCCTGCGTAAGGAGCCTTTTTTATTTGAAGAGTGGTAAACGAGACTTTCCAGATAGATGCACTTTTTTGACGAAGTTGCCGAATAGTTGAAAACCAAACCAAGGAACTGCATTTTCTTATATGACGGCGAACTCTATGACAGGTACGCCGCCCCAGTGGTCTTGTGGTCAGAAGCGTTCGGTTGTAGCTAGTATTTAGAATTGGTCCCAAATTCGAGTCCCGGATGAAGTATAGTTGGTGTTCTTAACTAACGGCGCAAGCTCTCCCTTTTCTCAGACCAGTGGCTCTAAATTAGGATGGGGTGACTGCTGATAGCTCTTTGAGTTGCTCATGGTAGTTGCTAAACCATGAACAAGAAGAAAAGAAAAAGGGGCGGATACATGCGATCCTCGAGAAAGTAATTTCACAAAGTAGCTAAATTTGCCTTAGAACAATGTTCCAACTTTACAAACAGTCTCGAATATTTCCTGTAGTTTGGAAGAAAGGAGTCTGACCTTTACAAGTCGTCGCTGCTGTCAGGTAGAGAAAAACTGCAAATACTGTATTTTCACAACACTGTAGCACGTAAGTATTGTATGATATCCTCAAGAACACCTTCTGCATTCCTGAAATACTGCGTGATTGTTTCTGGTGTCGTACCACAGGAACTTCCCATCCCGTTTGTGTGTGTGTGCAATTTATGTCCATACTCCGAAGGAATCAACCAAAACCACCCAGTCCTGCGATAACGACATTCTGAAGTCACTCAGCTGCGACATTTTAGCTATTGCCCTCTATTCAACGCGTTGTATACGGTATAATATAGCAAAACTTCCAATAAATGTAGTCCATATGGAAAACTCAAGAATCCATCTTAGTGTCCGAGTGGTCAGAGGCTCTGGCTTGCCGTTAATTATTTGATCTGGGCCTGTGTTTGTATCCTAGCTATGTATTTGTCATACATCGATGAATCTGTCTGTTCCTCAAATACGGTGGCCCTGAATCACAGACGGGCGACACCTTACTGCCTTAGATGATGAGAGAAGCCGTTAAACTCCAAAAAAAAGGAGGGATTCAACTCAGAAGGTCGCCCTGGTTAACTACTGTTCAGAAACTCAGGCTTCGGGGTAGTCGTCAGGGCTGGGCTTGGGTCCGAGTCCTGTATGATGCATAGATAGCGCGCTCGTCTTACACTCTCCCTCGAGGAAATTTTTAAACGGGTGAACTCTTATAGTCCCTAGAGTTGCTCATGGCGGTCGTTAAACACCGGAAAAAAAGCATAACAAGATGTAGAACTGGAAAGCTTTATGGAACAGCATCTCACTGTTTACATTTCGGTATACTGTACATTACACCACCTGAAACAATTAGTTTCTTAACAGAAGGCGTGTTTACGCTGGCAGCACGACACAGAAGAATACACTGATCGTCACAGAAAATGCCACACCAGTAAGGATTTCCCTTTTATAAGAGAGAAAAAACGGCTCGGCTTAGTAAAGTTTCATCGCCCTCAACTGGAAGCTTACGCAACTACATCGGAGTGATCTCGGTAGCGAAAGCACGTGTAAGGAGTGAGAACGCCCTAGGAAATATCGTCGGGAATCTTACCATCACATGGATAGCTTTACCAGAAGCTTCATCATAAGGCTACGTACGGCTGTATAGCGCGGCGCATTTGAATGCAACAACTGACGGCCGAATGCGGCGACAGTGGCTGGGGAAAGGTAACGCATGCAAGAGCCTCTCTCAGTGATCCACTCAAAGACGCTATGCCTTGGATGTATTGCGTCAGCAGAGTTGAAAACAGGCTACATACATGCGAAAAAGGGATGGGTGTGGCTCACACGCATGAAAGTGAATTTCTGTGCGAAAATTGAAGAGAGGGATAAGAGATTAACGGAATAAGGATGCTGCCGGAGGGAAAATAGCAGATAACAATTCCTGGATATGTGCCCATTTCCCCTTTCACCCTCCAAGTTAACGTTGCATTGGGAGGATTGGTGCTGCTTAAAGTTCATGTGTATTGTGTATTTAAACAACGGTCACTCTCCCGTGGCCGTGAATTTAATATATTTGGCGGATTTAATTAATTAACTATAGCACTAATGCAGTTAATTAGCTGAAGCTTTCAAGTTTATTCATTTGTTATGGATGTGTAATATAAACGTACTGTATATGCATCTTATTGCATTTGTATGATTTTGCATAATGAGAATTTTCAACCAAAAACGTTAAACCAGCGAACGCCCTGACTTAACAAGGCTTTCCGCCGGTCCAGAAGTCCCCTTTACAAGCGGAATCTTTTGTATTGTAAAAAAAGGTATTTGAAATATATTTCCTCCCAACGAGGAAAAAGTACTCACAGGAAGCTGCCATTTTAAACACAGATCAGTAGATGTCTGGAAATGTACGTTTCGCCCATTGTGTTAGCATTACCACTGCGAAATTAATCTCAAACTTTCGAAAAATAAACGACGTTACATTCTATGAACGGAAGAAAAATGTAAAAGACTGTATGTGGTATAAGAATACAGACTAACTCCATAATTCCTTCCTTGTGTCCTTCTGGATTTTACAACTTTCATAACCATTATTAATAAGGAGATTTTGTACTGTATAACGTAATTTGTCTTTCCGCTGTAAATTTAATTGCGTTATGTGTGCTAGAGTCAATGTAATATTAGAAGGTACTCATTCGCATTTCAAGAAAGAGGTCAATTGTAGTACTTACAAATACGTTTATTTTGCTTTGCATGGTTTGTACTCCACACTCACATTCGGTTTATTGACGTACTCAATACAGTATCAGTGATTTAACATCCAATCGCAGTATAACAGCACGTCTATCATCAATAACATCAATCCCCCTCTTAATTTTTTTTCTTTCTTTGAAGCGAAGTAGGGATTTTTCATGAATTCCAAACAATGTGTGGAAAAAACATCACACATTTTCGAAGAATCCAACGGCCAGTGGATACATTTTCCACAATCGGGCGCCAATGTGAAAAGACAAGTGTGTCCACGACGGTCTTCGAATCCGTGTCCCTCTAACTCCGGAATACTTGTACCAATGGGGAGAGGGGTAGGGTGTACTTGACCCAGCACCGCGCCCTAAGGTCTACTGTGCAAAATTCCTACTTCGATTTCAAAAAAAAAAAAATTAAGAGGGAGATGATGTGACGAAATAGTCGCTCTCCCAACTGACTCCGGAATAAGTCGTTCTCCTAACTGACTCCGGAATAAGTCGTTCTCCTAACTGACTCCGGAATAAGTCGCTCTCCCAACTGAGCTACGCGGACAGAATATCTCGCTGCAGATTTGTCGTCTTGACACATGTTTTCGCCTTTGTAGTACGTCACATCATCTCCCTCTTAATTTTTTTTGTCTTTTTTTTTTTTTTTTTTTTTTTTGAAAGCGAAGTGGGAATTTTTTATAGCCGGCCCCGGTTGCGCAGTGGTCTACAGTGGGTCTACAAACACAACATCCATGCCGGTGAGGCATGGATGTTGTGTTTGTCTTACGGCACTGGCTCTCTCCCTTCCCTAGAACGAGTGGCGCTAAATTAAGGACGGCCGACTGCTTATAGCCCATTGAGCTGCTCACGACGGTCGTAAAACCTCCAATCAAAAAAAAAAAAATTGATGAATTCCAAACGATGTGTGGACCAGACATCACGCATTTTTCGAAGAACCCAACTGCCAGTGGATCCATTTTCCACAATCGGGCGCCAATGTGAAAACACAAGTTTGTCCGTGTCCCCTCACTCCGGAGTAAGTCGCTCTCCCAACTGAGCTACGCTGACAGAATGCCTCGCTGCATATTTGTCGTCTTTACATATGTTTTCTCCTCTGTAGTTCATCACAACTGAATAAAAAAAGTGCAAAATTCTTTTCTGTATTCTATTTCAACAAACAAGAGCGCTTTTACAAAGCTTTTCGGCTTTCAGCTCTGTGATGCAGAAAGGTTGCCAGGGGGACTGGTCAAGTCTACTTTCTCAAAATTCATCAACCCCAAACTACTGGCTGGTGGTATGCAAAATACATGAAAATGATTCTTTCGTCTCATATAAATTTAATTGAGAAGCTTCCCTCTGTTTCTCCCTTTTGTGTTCAGCAGTCGCTTTCGTACAAAGGAAATAGCAGTGCAACTCCGAGAAGGTTGTGTCGGCGTCACTTCCGATGGGTCCGTTCTAATTATTTAATTACACACCTACCATCTTTAGGAAAGGCAAGAAGGCCTGGCTTCCAAAATTGTGGTATTATCACCTGATTTATTCTGTTACTCCTTTGCGATCGTTAATTTGCGGCGAAGTATGCAGCCACCCAACTCAACGAGTTTCTTCTTTGTTCCACCTTATTTAGATGGTTTCAGGTAAGTCACGAAGGGTGGCTCGGAGTATGTGGCTCGCGAAAGGTACCTTTCCTCCTGCTCTGAAAGGATCTTTCTCATTCCGCGCATTGAGGTGGGAATGCCCGAGGGAGTTGCTAGCGATCGAAACCACGATGCGATGGATGTTCATCCGTCTCTCAGACGCGAGAACCCGTAAATCAAGTGGAAGGAGATAATTGCATCACGCATGCGATAATATCGTTTCGACGAGAACCGAACCGCGCATACCGCAATGCTTCCTCGTGAAAGTAAAAATCCACAGTCGACTTTTTTCTACTCTCAGAAACGTTTCTCTTTTTCAAAAATATACGTAGAAAGCTAAGGAGACATTCAAAGGATTTGTGGCACCGAAATTCCACTGAGCAGAACAAGCACCTTTTTGATTAAGAGAATTGCAGAATTCAGTTTTAGAGAAGTTTTCATGTAACGAGCTTCGTGGTGTTACACTTATCTTTATTTGTCGGTGCGCTTTATAAATTTGCAGATGGCAATGAAAACATAGCATACGTTCGAAGAGAAATTTATTGAATCAAAAGCTTAATTTCATTTGTATAAAACATCATGACGTACCCGAATATGGTATAGGGATTATACCAAAAGTAAAATTTAATGTTTCATTTGGATAAAAATTTTCGTTTCTTATATTTGTAAAAAATAACTTAATAAAATTAGTTTTAGGGAAAATTAAATTTTTGTTTCACAGTATTTCTCTACAGAAACACAAAACATTTTAATTGTGCTACATCAAAAAAGATTTATACCGAGCAACGCTCCCAGATACAATGTACGAGGCGATGCTGATAAGTATATGGCTCTCACGGATTCTTTGTTTTTCCATGTTACGTTATGACTGGATGGGGTGTTAATCCCACCGCTTGTCAATAGATTTTAATACATGTGGTGGCTTTGATTCCACTCACACTTACTATTATTTATTGTAGCGTCGGACAAACAGATTGGCACTTGTGAGGAAGACAGCAGCTTTGGAGGTTAAGTATCTCCACCTTTCTTTTAATTTTAAACTTATTTGAAGAATCTTCCCGAATTCGTCCTTAAATTACTTGTATTTGCGTTCTTAATTAAAAAACATTTACCTTTCTAATAGGATATGAATTTCCTAGAAATTCAGGAATTATTTGGTTCAATTTGGGGAAATATTTCTGGTTAATCGTAAACATCTGTGTATCGGGGAGACCTCTCTTTCGGTTTCCCCAAGTTTGAATATTTCCTGACAAAACCAGAAGTACTTTCCAATTTTGTACGCGTTTCAAGAAAAATGACTCGCGGTCTAACACGTACGAAAAGCGATCAGAGCGACGAAAAGAGGGATCTTCACGAAACAAACTGTGAATGACGCTATTTTGACTCCTCCAGGATATCCTGTCCTTGGGTACGTGGGAAGCACTGCAATATCCGACTCACGACAGCACAAAAGATCACGGTGTCACTTTTTTTATTTCAGCATGACAGGAAATCGCTGTCATGCTCGAAAAAGTGGGATTTTGTTATGCCTTTTTTTCCCCTCACAACTTGAGACTTGAGAATTTTATTTGCAGTTATGAAAATAAATATCAGACCGTGTTCAACGACGACATAAGACTTTTGGCTTAGCTGGAGAGTGAGATGAATTGAACTAGGATGCATTTTATTAACTTCTCCAAGAAGAAGGGGGAAAGGCTATTTTTGGTTTATTTTCAATAAAATATACTGCGGCATAGAAAAAGCAAAATATAACAGTTTGTATGTTATGCATGAAGTGTATTTAGATAGGAGAAGCTGAAGCAGTATATATATATTTATTTATTTCAAAATTCATAAAATACAAAATGATTTCCGCATTACCGAAGCAACCGGGTAAATAAAAATGCGAATACATTAAGGAAAAATAAAAAACACTGGGTCATTTTGGGCTTTAAAGTGGAGGATTGTTATTGGTTTTTGCCTTACAAACTGAAAGGAAAACTCGGTATTAAAACAGATGTTTGCAAATTCCAACATGAACTGGAAATTAATGGAGGAAAAATGTTTCTTCAATTTTACATAGCACCAAATAACCCATTAAAATCAATTTGTTTTAGAAAGGAAATTTATTGCGCACTTTAATTGTTGCAATATGTTTTGCGTTGGTATTATCCAAATTAAAATTCTTTTCTTCTGAAGTTTATCTATTACAGAATATTGAATAATATTATTACATCGGTATCGGTAAAAAAGAGGTGTTTTTAGAGACGTGTATGCGTTTATTTCAGCACTATATGTTGAGTATTATTAATCCAGAAGATAAAGCTTAAGGGAAATTCTACGCACCCAAAGAGATATTAGAAACAGTATTTTTGGCGTTAGAATTAAAGTAAATTTTTTAATGTAGTAACATGTAATGTAGTAAAATTATTCGTGCTGTAAGTCGAATGAAGCTTCTTTTATCGTGCATTTACGGCAGAATACTTGTAATTTTTTTAATTACGTTCCTAAGAAGTTCTGAGTTTCTTAGGGTGAAAATGTACAAACGCTGGTGTATTAAATGTAGAGATCGAATGGGAGAGAGAATAGCAAGCCTGAGTGAATGAAAATAATAATATATTTTGTTCTAATATTGAGCATCGACCTAGAAGTGTGTTTAATACACTTACTAATTATTGCAGCGCGTATGTATTTTGTAGCATCCGAAGTACTCACTTCAGTCAAAATAATTTTGGAAATACAATCGTGGTGAAAATATTATTCATCAAGACGAATAATACTAAAAAGCTTCAATTTAAGATGATTGACCAATTTTTTGGCATTATCAAGACCACATCTAACTCTAACAACACAAAACGTACGTCTAGTAATTACGAATTCTGTAATGCATTGTTTGCGTGTCGGTCCATGCTGTCGTGCTGCATTACGGAACACACGCTTGTTGAGAGTGTTTTTCTTATGCGTTGACGTTGGAAAGCTTTTTCGTTCAGCTTCTTTTACTTTATTCATTGGCAATTTCGCATTGTGCTATAATGTTACATGATAGTAATGACAAATGTCTTTCGTACTGGGCTTAGGAATTCTTTTCTCATTTGTTTATATGTGCTTTTTGTCGCATTTTGTCATTACGTTTGCCGCCCTGTTCGCTCAGACCGTTCGGTCGAGCAAGTGTGGCAAGGATGACATCTCCGGGCCCCCTTCCCCGAACCAGAAGTCCCAAATAAGGGATGGGCGACTGCCTATAGCTTACCGAGTTGCTCACGGTGGTCGTTAAAATTTCAAACAAACAAAAAATATTTTTGTATTAGTACAATCTTAATGATTCCCGCGTATTTTTCGTTGTATAAATCCAGACTTTTTTTCTACAGAAGTCTGGGACTGGACTTATTCGCCACACAAACTTATCTATTGAAATTTCTCAATGAGAAATATATACACTGAAGAGCAATTGAATTAGAGATACCTGTCTAGTAACGTGTAGCACCACCTTATGCCCAGATGACGGCGGCGATTCGTCTCGGCATGGACTCGACAAGACACCGGAAACGTTGGAAAGCCATACGGATCCACGACCCCTGAACAAGCTCTCACAGTTTACGAAGATTTGATGGAGGAGGTCAGAGCCTCAAACATCTCTCTCGATGGCATCCCAGATGTGCTCGATGGGATTGAGGTCAGGTAACCTAGCTGGCCAAGGAAGCAAGGTCACGTCGGTGGAGTGTTCATCCAACCATTCGGATACAATTCGGGAGCGATGGCACGGTGCATTGTCTTGTTGCAGCATGAGGTCCCCAGTGGAATGTTGAAGCCGCACAAACGGGAGCAATGGTCGTCCAGGATATCCCGGTAACGTTGACCTGTGAGGGACGATGTCATACGTAGCAGAGGTCCAATTTCAGTCCAAGTAAACAGTCCCCAGACGAGAATGCCACCCCCACCAGCTTGAAGAGTACGATGCTGACAACCTGCCATCCGCATGTACCAACGTGAATCTCGACTCATCAGTCCAGGCAACATTTTTCCACATGTCTAGGGTCCAGTGGCGATGTTCCCGCGCCCATGCTAATCATTGCAACCTGTGATGTGCGGTCAGCAGCGGTACCCTCGTTGGACGATGGCTTCTGTACACCAGCGTTAAATTGCCGAGTGATTTCTTGCAATGTGGCTCGTCTATCCGCTGTTACAATGCGAGCTAGCCGACGATGACCCCGCTCATCCACACGCTGTTGTCCACGGCTGTTGGCCCTTGCAGGGATGGTTTTACCGGATTCGATGTACTCACGGTGCACCCGTGACACAGTGGCTCGTGAAAATCCCAACGCTTGCACGACTTCCGAGATGGAGTGACCCATTCGTCGGGCCCCGACAATTTGCCCAAGATCAAATGCGCTTAGATCCTTCGTCTTACACATACTGCGTCCGACTCTTACTGCTTCCCGTCGCATCACTCCTTATATAGTCAGATCGCTGCATACGTCACGTCGTTTCAGTTTACACGGCCGCCCACAGCGCCACATTTGCATAACGCCAGCTGTCTCTAATTCAATTGCTCTTCACTGTATATGTTTATACAGGGTGCATAGGAAAGTCCCTTTAGCCTGGAATAACTTGGGAACGGAGAGAAGTACAGTTATGCAAGTGAGGTAACGGTGTAGTAAAGCGACTACGCCCGATCGAATGTAACCAATAGCAGCGCCCCTAGTGACGAAATGCGGAAATTAGCGATTGCAAATCGAAAACGAAAAGAGATAGAGCAAATGTTCCAATTACAAAATTGTAGAACATCAATTAATTAGTACAAAACGATATTTGTTTTACACGGATAATGTAAATTGTCACCTGAATACCCTAAAATGTCCGAAATCGATGCGTGACCTTTTGTGTGAACGTTTGAAGGAAACAGGCATAGATATAAGCAAATACACACAATTTATTGCATAAATGCGTACTTATGTCAATACAGTTTGATGACGTCAGACAAAACAAAAACAAAAAAGCAAACTGGTGCACAAACTGGTGCAAAAGTTAATGTCGAGTAAGTTCGAAGAGTTTGCCATTGCCCACGATACCCATTTGTATTCGTGAAAGTAAAGCTGCATGGACATTCCTCAGCATAGAAGGTGTCACACTATTGCAAGCATCTGTAACACGACGACGTAGATCCAGCAGACTTGTAGGCGCTGTTGCATACAACTAATTTTTTACGTAACCCCAGAAATCCCAGCTCGCCATTCTCACACAGCGTACGTAGACCTAAACTTCTGATCAGGGTACATCCTGCTACTGGTTTTTATATCGTAGGTACGGTGCAACGTCACAATCTGCATTTGCATACTGCTACATTTGCGAAATGTGAATATGCAGATTCGAATCGTCGCGCTTCGATTTCGGACATTGTAGGGTATTCAGGCGACAATTTATCTTATCCAGGTGGCACAAATATCGTTTTGTGCTAATTAATTGATGCTCTACAACTTTGTAATTAGAAATTTTGCTCTCTCTTTTCGGTTTCGATTTGAAATGTCCAACTTCCGCATTTCGCCACTAGTTGCGCTGCTATTGGTTGCATTTGATCGGGCGTAGTCGCTTTACTGTACCATTATTTCACTTGCATAAATGTACCTGTCTTCGTTTGCAAGTTATTCCAGGCTAAAGGGAGTTTTCTATGCACCCTGTACTAGCATCATCTTTGTCAACCATTATCAATCCAGTGATGGCCGAAGGTCTCCCCAAGTTTATTCCACAACGGTCTGTCTTGTGCCAGTCTCCTCCATGTTACTACCGCATCTTTCGAATTTGATCCACCCATCTCACATGTGGTCTCCTTCTGGGTCTTTTCCTGTCCCTTGGAATCCAGTCTAAAATTTCCGCTGTCCATCAATGGTCTGTCCTTCTGGAAATATGTCCAGCCCATTGTCATTTCAGGGATTTTACTCTAATCATGATGTCTTCCACTCTTGTCATTTTTCTGATCCATGAGTTCCTCTTCTTATCTCTCCTGGTTACACCAAGCATGCATCTCTCCGTGCCTCTTTGATTTGTCTGCAGTCTTTGTATGCCTCTTTTAGTTAAAGTCCACGTCTCTGCACCATACGTAAGCATTAGAAGCATGCATTGATCAAACACTTTTCTTTTAAGTCATAATGGCATATTGCTCTTGAAAATTATACTGTTTCTTCCAAAAGCTCTCCAGGCAAGTTTTATACGCGGATTAATTTCTTCATCAATGTGACCCTCACTTGATATCTGCTGTCCAAGATAAACGTACGTGTCTGTTATCTCCAGCTTTTCCCCATCAATCGATAAACCTTTATTTCTTGTAAAAGCATTGTACATCACTTTTGTCTTCTGAAAGTTAATTTTTAATCCCACTTCTTTACTCTTGTCAGCAAGTTCCTGGATCATACTCTGCAGCTCTGATGGGGTAGTTGCAAGTTCCTGGATCACCCTATATATTGTACCTTAAATTCGGTCGTGACCCAAGCGCCTTGAAAGAATGCAATATCACGTTCTTAAGAAACCATTCCGAAATCGTACAAAATGTTATATTCCGTTCACTAAGAACTTGTGTAAAAGCTGCCTGAACGGATGTTTATATTCGACAGAAGCATTAAAATCGCTGTGACCGATTTGCAATAGCAGCTGTCGTATGTTAATTGCACCCCCCTCGTGACTCCTCCAAGACCCTGTAGGTAGCATTCACCTCAGGTTTTGCAAAGCCGCCAGAACTACAATTGGGGCATCTCACTTATCTCGTGATGATTAAACCTTTGAATCACGTCGTTGTCGCGTGGTTGATTGCCTGGTGATAATTGTGTCAACAGTAACCGGCGCATGCGCTTTAAGAATAATAATTACCAACTGATAGCAAAGACAGTCTTTCTTTGCTCTCCCAATCTGGGATTGTATCTCTCAAATGAGTTAAAATCAAATATTCCTTTTATTTATTATGCTTATCTTAATTTATTTCATGTTTCTTATTGAAATCCAAAGCTCTTTTGGTTTCTGATTTCAATCGGACTCTGTGAGAAAACAGCGAACCATAACTCATGCTGCAAACATCACTCTTCTTTAGTACACTTGTGTGAACTTGTTTTTTGTTGTTTTTTTATCTTTGCGCGGCAGATTCTCCGAGTATTCGGTCGGTGGGAAGGGATACGGCAGCGTCAGTTCATAAGAAAAAAATTACAAAATTCAACATTTTTCATAAAAATGGCGGGTTTCTTATTTCTCTTCCTTTTAAAATTTACTGAAACATTAGAAATATAGTTACAGAATTTCGAACACTAACTGCATTTGTTCTAGCCTCGTCTTATACTCAGGATAAGCTTACCTATGAACGAAGAAAAGGAAATTGAGAAATTTGACCCCATTCGACTTATAAGCCGAAATATACGGTATATATAATTTTTCAGAAAATCAGCGTAGAATTGTTCCCCTTGACATTGTACTAACATGGTAAAAAAGGAGAAGACATTCCTGATAGGTGGCATCAGAAATTTTTCTTTCGGGATTTAACGACCACCACGAGCACCTAGAAGGGCTGTAAGCAATCGAAGTGGTCGCCTATGCGGCCGTTACTTTTGCGGCCGGTGCGAAAAACGTAGCTTTTGCGGCCGTTCGTTCTTTGACTCTCCCCTTTTGAGATAAAACATGGCTGCTGCCCTTTTGTGACTTTCAGACTTCCTAGGAGTGTCCGCGTTCCTTTTGTGCTGTTTGTTCCCCCACCACTGATTGCCCGCCATTAAATACAATTTCTTTTAGAGTGTGCATCGTTTCGGATCTTTAGCAATGGAATCTTTTGAAGTCATTGAGACAACAAACAAGAAAGATGAAACAGAATTTTCGGTTGTAATGAAAGGGTCTTTTGAATTCTTCCGACAAGAATAAAATATTTAAAATCATTCATAAACTGTTTCTCGTAGATGAAGGAAGATATCGGAGACAAATGGATTTTCATGTCGAACAGTTAGAAGAAGAGGTGTGCTGAGGAAAGATTTTTTTTTAAATACGTCTCCTGGAAGCAGAGATAGCAAACAGGAAAACTGCCACACATCTTTCATCAACTTGGAAAACTGCCACACATCGGAAAACTGCCACACAGGAAAACTGCCACACATCGGAAAACTACTACACAGGAAAACTGCCACATGTTTTTCATTAAGGGGCCGGGCACAAACTGCTGTTCCTCCGAGTAACACTTTGAATGTGTGGCGGTTTTCCAATGGGGTAATTTTCCTGTGTGGCAGTTTTCCAAGTTGGTGAAAGACATGTGTCAATTTTCCTGTGTGGTGGTTTCCCGCCAACCAAACTGTGCATTATTTCAGGAAGGAAATATCCACAACTATTTTTCGTAATTAGTAGCATCTGACTGAAAATTGATTTTTTCAGTCGGCTTTTTAGACTCGCAGATAGTGCTATAAATGTGCTGTGAACAGAAACATGAACATATGCCCTCTGGTGGCAAACTTGTACCTTAAGAAAAATGTTAAATTGTAAGTAAAACATTTCGCACCAGAAACGCTCGCCGACAAAGACAGAAATTTTCAAATCGGACTAATAGTTTCAGAGATATGATGTCCATAGACGGACAAAGTGATACGATAAGCACGTGCTTTTTTTACAAAAGACATGCTACAAGTAAACGTATTCTTTATATGATGGTTATCGATATAGAATAAAAAGGAAGAATCAGTGTGGCTCGATAATATGGAATTTTTCGAAAGAAAAAAGCGAAAAGTACAACGGGCGAATTACACTTTTATCGCAATCTGAGAACAGGAGAATAGACAAGTATTTTTTAGAAGGGATAGACAAGACAAGCAGATAGACATATAGTAGGGACAGACAAGCATAAAACCATGTATTGTGGATAGACAAGCATTTTTTTTTTAATTAGAAAGGAGAAGCTTCAAAATTGTGAACTTTCCTTCACAGTTTGCCCATGCTTAGGACTGGCAGCGTTTACACAAATAAGAAAACGCTGGCGTGTTTAAAAGTTACATTTTTTGTTTTAAAATGTAGAGAATTTTAGGAAGGGAGTGTCTGACCGCAGGTCTTAAACAACCCTTAGAAATATGAAGCTAGGAGAGTTGGGCTAGAGTGCCCGATTGGAAAGTCACACGGAAGCGAGGTAGAAAGCGGAAGGAAGACGCCCTTATTTATAACTGGGGGCCAGTACCCGGGGCCCGACGGGTTAACGTGCCCATCCGAAGCACGGCTGATATTTGGTGATTCGAGCGTCCGTAGCTGCCTAGGATCGAACCTGAGATCTTCTCCGTGGCAGTAACTAACGTTGACCACTAGGACATCCGCGTCCCATTTTTATCCTTACTAAAACTTCTGTATATGCGCCAGCTTTCTAAGACATAATTTAATGTCATGGGTTTTGGCATAGTCTTCCAGAGTTTTGCGAATATTTTCATCTAATTGGATATACACTTTTTTTTTCTTTTATTTCCTTTTATATTGATGGTATTCCTATCGTAAATAAGATAATTGTGTTTGGCTTCACTTTTTAGACTTTTTATCAACATATAAAAATTGCGATGTGGTTTCTTAATTAATGAGTTCAATCGGAAATTCCATCCCTCCACAGCATTATTCGTACGGTGGCGTCTACCATGACAGTTCCAAAAATCCAGCTTAATATTGTCATTGTCCAACCACTGTTCTGTAAAATAGTTATAAAAAAGCTGTAGCTTCTCATTGTTGGGAGAGTCTTCCTGTACGGCTAACCAGCCGTCATCGACATCATCGACAGGAAGGTAAGCCAAGGCAGAGCACATGCGTATGCGCAGTCTCATTTCTTCGTTGTCGGTATATTCGCTGACCAATCCCAAGTTCTGAACGTTGCGCCAGAGACATTGGTTAAAATGATAATTGCATCCATTTATTTGTATAGATGGAAATAGTTTCCTCAATGAATCGATTGCAGCCATCTCAAAATCCATGTTCACCGTCTCCGGATTCCATTCATTTACGTGCTGCTTCACAAGGGAGAAGAACCGTTCGTATGTTTGTTTCTTCTTATTTGGCATTAAGGCATACACGGCAGGAATTACATTCGTTTCTTGTAAAGAGCTACCACTATCTACATGAATTGTATAAATCTGCAAGAATTGCTTACTGCAGCTCTTGAATGTTCCATCTACAAAGAAGGCTTCACATTTAGTTAAAGCTTCTTTCCCCTTTTTGTGGCAAATGCGATTATTCTTTCTTTCATTCCATCATCGAATAGAAGAAAACTCTCCTTTTCTTCATTGAGCAATAAAAGATCGTCAGTCAGTATAATTTCTCCTATACTTTGGGGGTCGTTTGAAGTCCCACGCGCTTTGGTCCGAATCCGATTCAGACTGTGCTTCACGGTAGAATATAACGGCACTTCCGTCACGATGTCATACCCACGGTCCATAAGTTCTGTCATTTCTTCACGGTAAATTGTTGGCAGTGGTTGATCTTCTTCGCGAGCCCGCTTTTTGGCATTATGTAATTTCTGTTTAACATCAATCTCTGCTAAATTTGGTTTACAAGTATGATCTGTTACTTGTAAAACAAAGCTTTCCTTTGAAGACATTCGCTCCTTACACTTTTCGCTTTTTTCTTTCGAGGAAATCCACATTATCGAACCATTCTGATTTCTCCTTTTCATTCGATATCGATAACCATCATGTAAAGCACACTGTTTGTTTTTTGTTGTCTCAATGACTTCAAAAGATTCCATTGTTAAAGATCCGAAACGATGCACACTCAAAATGAATTGTAATGAAATGGCAGTCCACGTGTCCTATGAGGTTTGGCGATTTTTAAACCATGTGACATCTAGCCTCCCTCGGGCAATCAGTGGTGGGTGAACAACACAAAAGGAACGCGGACACTCCTAGGAGGTCTGAAAGTCACAAAGGGGCAGCCTTGTTTTATCTGAAAAGGGGGAAATCAAAATACGAACGGCCGCAAAAGCTACGTTTTTCGGACCGGCCGCAAAAGCGACGACACCTAAGCAATCACCCGTCCTTGATTTAGCTCCAATCACTCTAGGGAAGGGAGATCCGACAAACACGCACCCATGCCTCATGCGGTTCACACACCGACGCCTATCGCGGAGGTATGATCAGAACCCAGCACGTTATATCATTCTGCCACCGGGGAGGACGCAGTCAGAATCACTATGATTCACGTCGAAATTTGTGATATGGCTTTACGATCCCGGGTTCAATTCCGGAATAAGACATGGGTGATGCACTTGTCGTTCTCGTTCTTTCTCCTCCCTGGTACCAGTGGCCCTAAATTAGGGGCAGGCGATTGTTTATGGCTGCCCCTGAAGTTGCTCATGGTGGTCGTTGAAACAAGATACATAAAAAAGGAGAAGAAAGGAAACGACACTCTAAGAATGATGACAATCAGACACGTGTTTGCACAAGCCATATTCTAGTTTTTTCACAACATTTCATTTAATCAGTCCTTATGCCTAGCTCTAAAACCTGAATCGAAAACCTTTGATACAGAAATCCCATCTCAATGTGAGATAATTTAAGTGGCATTATATCGCATTCAATTCCAGTTAAATTTCACAATGTTTTCCTATAAAATGAATTATGGAGATCATGGGGAATAACCTTCTTTACACAGTTGGTGCCTTCGTTTTGTACATGGGATAGCAGATTTCTGGTATTCAACGTTAATACATTAGTCTTTTTCTTCAACACATTAAATTTAAATGCATATTTTGAAAAGGAACTAGCTATGAGACAGAATGATGAGTGTTTGCCTTAGGCGCCCAAAGCTTTTAACCGATTTACTGATGCCTCTACATAAGGCGTTAGTCATGGAGATACGTAGCATAAATAAGGACAACCCGTAGTAGCGTGCATTTGTCGGCTCAAGGACTAGATAATGCCTTGCCAGCGGATAGTAGAGCGTAAGAACTGAGAAATAAGCAAACTTCACCTCTAATGTCTGTCTACGGCTTTTGAATACTTCGAAAATTTAATCAATTTCCTAAATCTTTTTTTTTTTTTTTTTGCAATTCTTTTACCTCTTGTTAAAAAATTACAATTAGACTGAAAGCCAAAACTTCCAGTAAACGTACGCCCCCTCAGAAAAAAATGAAAAAGAATCTCTGAAAAATTGCTATATAAAGAACATTTTCCTAAAACTAAACCTTGTTTATGCACGAAGGGAAAATTCTGAAATACAGAAGGCTCATATGCGTATGAAACGAGCTCGGGCTTTTAAGTTTAAATAGTCTCTTGAGAAGAGGAACTAACAGATTTGTTTGGACACGACAGAATTTAACCCTGCTTTTGTGTTCATATGAAGCTCACACTCACTGTGTTCGGGTCCAAATGGACTCATGATATATAATTTTTAATACAACTTTAGTTGGGAGTTAGTATAAAAACAATAACACATCTATTATTTTAAGTACAAATTTTAATGTAATGATTCACAATATTTTTTAGTAAAACACAAAAAAATTGGTAAATGCAAGTGGAAGTTATGACAATTTCAATTTGGTGCAGAACAAAATATATAAATTGTTCAGTTAACTGTCATTTACTGAATAACAGTAGCTCTGCAGTGTCAAGTACATTTTGTGCATATTTGATGCAAATGTATTTGCCGCATCTCACCCAGGTGTTTTCAAACTTGTTATCTGATTAAGGACACAAATGGCAGCGACCGCTTTTTCTGCTTGTCCTAGCTACATCGCGTTCCTTACGAGTACAGTGTTCATCTTCAATTTGTTTGGATTTGTTGATTTTGCACCATTTCAATTGTTACTTTTTCCCTTGGAAGCACCTCTCGTTTACGATTGTGTTCTTGTACTAGACTAGTGACATACCCAGATTTTCAATAAAAAGTCGTCTCTTTCTCAGTGACTTCTGTTTTCAGTTAGGATTTACCTTTCTAAATAGAATGTACGCATTCAACTGCTGCAATATCAAGAACATTCGTGAACACTATAACTGGCCATCTGTTAGTTTTTCTCCTATAGGTGTAACATGAAATCATTTTATTTAATGTGTCTACAGCATCTTTGGTAGAATTATAATCTAGAATTACTTGTGGTTTTTTAGAACCTGAATTATTAACTTATTTTTTCAAGTGTAATGTACTCTGAACAACAACACACTTATTTTTTAGGAATATATGACACTGTAACGTACCAGGAGATGTGACGGACCTGCCCGAAGGACGCACACGACATAAAGGCAGATAGGAATCAGAATAAAACGTCCGCGTAGCTCAATTGGTAGAGTGACTTATTCCGGAATGAGGGGATCCGGGTTCGAAACCCGGCGCGGATAAAAATGACGGAGAAATTTACTTCGTTATAACACAAGCATGGTATTATTTATGAACGCAAAGGTTAATGAATGAACTTCTTTGTTCTTGGTCTGGGGCAATTCAAGTGGAATGGAAGGTTTGTTCTTCCTAACTGTTCCTATCATAGTTGCATCTCTTTTGAGTAACATTTGGCCAAGTAAGTATAATCTGAAAAAGTTATTACAGGTGAAGTTGTGCCCATCAAACCAAAAGACAAATCCAGAACAACTCTAAGGCCCTGATTTTTTTCTGGTTCGGCGAATTTCCAGTGTATGGCTGAATATTCCATACGTAAGTGGATTGATTGTCACAGAGAATTCAAAATGTTATACCTTATTTTGCCGGTTTACTGGGCACATACTGTCGAAAAGGACAGTTTCCTCTAAATGAAACTGACTGTTCATCAACTGTTACAAATGCACTGGGGTTGAAACGTTTTGACAATATGAAAAGTTTTGACAATGCCCACATATCCCACAAGTCACGAATGGCTGCAAACTTGTCTTTTTGCATCCTATAGGAACGAGTTTTACGGTCATCAAATCTAAGAACACGTGAAATTTGAAAAAATCTTTGCAAACTCATAGTTGCTCTGAAAACTGCTCTGCCCTTTTCTGCATCCAACAACCTTTCTGTTGATTCATTACAGGACTTGAAAACTCCAGCTAGTAAAAGTAAACCTATGTAAGCACTGAGTTCAACACTGTCAATAGTTTTTCACTTATTTCCGTATACACTGACTTCCTCTGTATTTGAGTTTACAGGGATAATTTTTTCCATATCTTTTGTAAGAAACAATTGAAAAGCAGGAAGTTCATATACAATACGCGAAGTAGCATCCTGGTAGGTCCTGGTGTAAGATTCAGTATATCTTTTGAGGCACGTCTTTTTATTTTATTTATTTATTTATTTATTTTTGTTGTTACAGCTCTTAGAAGAAAAACAAAGCATGGGAAAAAAATTGACAATTCAAATGATGAACATAGACTGTAACAACAGGGAAGAGAAGGGAAAAGGCCAAAATGGCCTGTCATAGCCCTATACTCTCCGTAGAAGAAACAAATGAAACAACAGATAGACACATCACGTCAGACAATCAGAAAACGTTTTCCCAATCTTTTCCTTTTTTTAATTATTGAAGAAGATAGAGTTTGAATTTTTTTTTAAATAAATTAAAATTATTTAAGTTAGTCAGGTTGCTAGCTGAAGAATTCCAGTATTGAGGGCCTCTGTAATTTAAGGTAAGTTTAATAGATTCCGTTTTTGGAAAAATAGGTTGTGATTGTAGTTTATTCTTTGTTTCATGCGAATGTGCAAGTGTATTGAGAAATATGAGATATGAATATAAATTATATTTAATTCATTTGAACATAATTATACCAAGATTAAAATAGTATAGTTGTGTAATAGTAAGAATATTATATTTATTAGGATATACTTTTGTTCTAAAATTTATTAAAGGTCGAGTATTAGGATATGATTTGAGATCAATTTGTCTAATAAATTTATTTTGTAAAATTTGTAATTTATAAATATTGTATTGTGTCGTTTGTCCCCTTCCTGCTTGCAATGGAGGTTCACTTCTATATTGAATGGACTTATCCTTAGATAAGTAAGAGCAGCCAGTAATTCCACCTCTTCTTCTCGTAACGAGGAATTAGAGATTCCAGAAACGTGATCTTCTAATTCAGACACAATTTTTTCGTCGTCTGAAGCAGCCGATAGCATATTTTCGATTTCAGTAGGGGATAAAAGTCTATCTATTATTATGAAACTTCATGTAATATCTACAACAACACTGAATAAGCGAATGTCATTGCGAAACTACGAACGGCACTGAACACTATTCGAACTGCAGCACTTATGTCAACAGAATGAGCACTGTCGTTCAAAACAAAGAAAGGGGAATTCCTTTCGAGCTGGGAAGCGCCCTCGAGTGGGAAGTACCGAAAACAAGAAATAATCGGGAAGCCCCGATGTGAAGTCTCTAAAGACGCTGGCATGTATTTTCTTGATTATATTAGCGGAAAGCTATGTATTCATTCTATTGTAAGAAATGGACAACGATCAATACGTTGATTTCTGCAAATTAATATGTATAAGGGTCCAAAAGGACACGTACACAGTATGTGTAAAGTTTTTTATTACGAACAAACTGTTGTTCAAATAGTAATAAAAACCATAAGTGTTTCTTAAAGCACTAAAAGAAATAAAGTAACAAAACTACAAAGTGATGTCACCATTATTTTTAGTTTTATTAAAACATAAAATTGCTTTTGGGTCGAAATAGACCCGAACACAGTAGCTGGGTTAAAACAAAACAACCATTCATGGAAAGAAGCTATTAATATCATATTTGATCAGTGATCATTTGCTTTTTTGTGAGTACTTGTAAACGCATGTGACAATCCTAGCAACTTTTCAGTTATGTTTTACACATTTTAATATTTTGGTTCGTAGAGAAATTTTCTGAGAACAAGGTCGAAAATCTTTAGCGGCTGAGATTCTTATGCAGGTACAGTGAACACTGCTGTCATATCTTCATTGCTTTCACTTAAAATGCACATGGCCATATGATTTTGCATAATTTTGAATTTTCGACCGACGAAGAAATGATTATCATGATGATAAATTGTTCTAAATTCCGAAGGTAGAAGAGTGTGAATTCTACGTTTCGCTTGGAATAACGTATTGCAAAAATGATGATGTAAGTTATTTTATGGCGTAGTATCTTCAAGATAAATTAAAATGAAAGAAATGAAAAAATGCTTTTTCGTTAGTCATTTCTCATTGAATAAGGAAGTTGGAGTTCTTCACATTTATATCCAAAAGGGTTATTACTAAAGACAGGGAAGACAAAGATTCGAACAAACGAAAGTGCAGTGCTTGGAGAATTTGCTCTTGGAACTGAGATGTTCTGAAGGAAAGCTGTAATTGACACCCCTAGGGGTAGGAACGAAACCTGAATCAGTGAACGAAAAAATCTGCTATCGAATAAGAGTGAATGGAAAAAGATTCGCAATTCAGAGAGGCGTCGAAAAGAGGGTCCACTATGATTTTCTTTTGGAAATCGTTCAAAAGGTATCTTCATTAAAGCCGATGTGGAAAGTGGAAATTCATGTTCCTTTTAAGAATAATTTAGGGAAAACAAAAGAACTCTCAGATGTTGATCTAATGTCTTTATTTCGTTTAAATTTCTGATTGATGGTATCGATGACGGAGGAATGATATCCTGCTTGAAGTACCAAATGCTGCCTTCTATTTAAATATCTATTAAGTTCTAAAAGTGTTTTTGCATTGTCAACGCATCTTACAAAAAAACTGATAAATGTTTCTTCCGGCGCCATAAACGTCTTATGAAAACCGCAAGGGAATCACATACTTGTAATTACATGTTTTCTAGTTTCAGAGAATAAAACATGTACCGCAGTAAAAATATTACCTCCATGTTCTGAACTGAGCCTCGAACGTAATTTCTTCACTATGTCTGGACAATTTATCGATCCATTGAGTTCGTAATGATTCAATACAAGGTATGAACCTTGATTCAATATACAAGGTATGAACCTTGATTCAATATACAAGGTATGAACCTTGATTCAATATACAAGGTATGAACCTTGATTCAATATACAAGGTATGAACCTTGATTCAATATACAAGGTATGAACCTTGATTCAATATACAAGGTATGAACCTTGATTCAATATACAAGGTATGAACCTTGATTCAATATACAAGGTATGAACCTTGATTCAATATACAAGGTATGAACCTTGATTCAATATACAAGGTATGAACTTTGTATTTGGCGTGTGTCTTCTTAACACTTTGAGTCTCCAGGTTGCATTTTAGTAACTACTGTGCGAACATTCCTTTTTTTATTGATAGCTAGTGATGATAGGCAAAACCTATGGTCTTATCACCATGATAAATTATTTTGATTTTTTTTCGTTTTAAAGTGCGGAACTATTCGAAAATAATTTCTTTGCCGCTGATTTAAATAGGTATGGACAGGGACATTTCACATTCTAAACTAAAGACATATGATCTGCTAGTGGAAATGCTGAAAGGACGGACTGCATATTTGTCAGAATAAGTCTTGTTCCTTATCTTTGGTGACCTTTATCATGCTTTCTTATGGCACTGCTAATTCATTACCGTGTGGGGCCATTGACAAAAGAAATGTAATAAAGCCCCTTGATGGTCGTAATATTGACGGTCAAAATGTCCATAGTAACAGTGAAAGGTAGATATTTGCATTTTCTTCAGTTTCATTTTATTTCATAATTGAAATTGTTATCAGGTTTTGACAAATTTTACACATCGCGTGCGTTTTCCAAAGGAAGCGGGGAAGTTTAGGGATAGACACCATTTTCGCTTTCAAAATGCATGATACATGTAGTTTACAGGATCACATGATATTGAGTCTTTCGTTTCTGATTTTTATGTTTTTGCTAATTAGAACGCTGCTGTCGCAATCCGTTGCATCTTAAGGTGGTTCCACCTAAAATCTCTGCCTCATGTTTCCAATGGTAAAACTTCTTTACATATTTTTTTCGCAATTAATGTATTCCCAAGGATGAAAATTGGCACATCGATAAAACTAACTTTAAGTTATAGCATGGGATACTTAATAACTGCTTAAACATAACCATAATTAAGCAATTCAACATTTGTTTGTCTACTGACATCATCAATGTACAGGTCGCGCCATCTATTAACAGGTCTGAACATTACTCAAAGAAAAGTAATTGATTTTTAATATACACTGGCGGAAAGTGAAAATAGAACACCAAGAACGAATTGGCGGACGATCATGAAATTTACATATGTTAATGGGGTCGAGTTTACGTAGGTGTGATGATAATGTCGGGACCAACCGGTAAGCGCTTACGCCACAGCACGGTATAATATGCAAATTATCGTCGATGGTATTTAAGGAGTACGGCGAAGTGAATGTAATCAGTCGTCGGCGTACGGACACGTGCGAAGACCCCGAAGAAGCTGCAATGCCTGGACAATGGAAGGCGTGTACGATTTCAGCAGCTATCGGACTTTGAGCGAGGTCGTCTAGTCGGAGTCCGCGAGGCCGGGTGGTCGTATTGCGAAGCGAATTAGACGGGAAGTATCGGTGGTGGTACGACGGTGGCGTAGATGGTCCGAGGAACATTACCACACGAGAAGACGTGGAACCGAGAGTCACAGACAGACTGATGAGCGGACAGATCGACGCATTAGAAGAGCGGCATTGTCAAGCAGAACATCCACTGCGACGCAAATCCGAGCTGCCGTTGCATCTGAGGTGACTGTGCGAACAATCCGCAACCGTCTACTGGATGCAGGACTACGTGCACGTGTGCCTCTGGCATGTGTACTTCTGACTCCAGCCCACCGTCAGGAACGGCTGCAGTGGTGTCGCCAACGTCTGCACTGCAGAACGAAATGGTGATCTGTCGTGTTCAGCGATGAAAGCAGATTCTGCTTGGGAGCCTCCGATGGCCGTATGCGTGTTTGCAGACGCACAGGCGAGCGTCTCCAACTTTCTTGCATCCGCCAGCGAAACACAGGGCCTACACCTGGTCTCCTGTTGTAGGGAGCGATCAGCTATCACTCCCGTACACAACTAGTGTTTGTACCGGGTAAGTTAAACCGCATCTCCTACATCAACATCATTCAGCCCGTTGTTGTGTTATTTGTAAGGTCGGTTCATCGTGGTGTTTTCCAGCAAGATAACGCACGCCCACACACGGCACGTGCAACGCAACATGCACTTCAGGCTGCGAGACAACTTCCGTGGCCTGCACGTTCACCGGATTTGTCCCCCATTGAGCACGTGTGGGATTTTATGGGACAACGACTTATCCGGTCTCCACGGCCAGCCACGACCATCCCCAATTTACGCGTCCAGGTTGAGGATGCTTGGAACTCAATACCCCAAACTTACATCCAACATCTGTACGACAGACTCCATGCCAGAATTGCACAGTGTGACGCAGTTCATGGCGGTTCAACCTCGTACTAACCATGTTACATGGAAATGTTATTTTTCAGTTTACCAGCAAGTACAGCTGTATTTTGCCATAATATTTTGATCACGTTATCCTCTGTATTCAGTTATTATGCTGTATAAATTTCGTTGGCATCAGACGTCTCCTTCTTGGTGTTCTTTTTTCACTTTCCGCCAGTGTAATTATGGTTAGGTTTTAGCAAGTATTAATGATCCCATGCTATAACTTAAAATTAGTTTAATCGATGTGCACGTTTTCATCCTTGATAATGCATTAATTGCGAAGAAAATATGTATAGAAAATATGTATAGAAGTTTTACCATTGGAAACATAAGGCAGAGATTTTAGATGGAACCACCTTAAACGGGCAAACGGATAAGCAACTTGGTCTCCCTCGCGTTTAAGGGTAACCATTACAACACAAGGGTTTGACCGATCCTTGATTTTCCCACTGACATACACCATCTGATCAAAGGTAACCGAAAACGTGTTTATTCACAAATTATCTCTAATAATAAAAGAATTAGTATTAAGTTGGTCCATCCTTTGCTGCTATCACAGCCTCCACTGTGCTACGAAGTCTTCCCACTAGATTTTTGTCCATTGCTGCGGGAATTACCTTCCTTTCTACCACAAGAGCGTTAGCCAGGTTGGTCACAGATGCCGGGCTTTTCGGCTTGGCTCGCAGTCGGTGTCTCATTTCATTCCAAATGGGTTTCATGCGATTGAGAGCGGGCTCTGAGCAGACTAGTCAAGTTCTCCCACACACATCTCATCACACCATTCCTGCACGGTCCTCGCTTAGTGAACAGGGGTATTGCTCTTTTGGTTAAGGAAAGGGCCTTCACAGAGCTATTACCATAATGTTGGGAGCGTAGAATTGTCGAGAATGTCCTTGTAGGATTCATCGTGAAGGTTCACGAGTCTTGGAACATGGTTGCCCAGCCCAAGCCATGCAAAACGGCCCCAGAGCATAATACCTCCTCCACCAAACTTCGCAGTTGACACAACACAATAGGGCAGGCAGCGTTTATCGGACATTCTCTACACCCAGACTCGTTCGCTGGGCTGCTAGAAGGTGAACTGTGATTCTTCACTCCAGAGTAACCGTTTCCACTGCTCCAGAGTCCACTGGTGCAGAGCGTTCAGCATCACTCCAACCGACGCCTGCCGTTGATGGCATTTTACGAGAACTACCAGGTCATGATTGCGCTGGTGCTCCTATGCATTTTCGCTTCACAGCAGCATCATTTATAAGTGATCGGGGCAGCTGCAGCACATTAAAAAATGTTCGAACTGATTTGTTGCAAAATGGCATCTACACTATCTACCAACAAGTAATTGGACACCCCTGCAATCGACGATATCTGCTGTCCTGATACACGTCACGGCCGCCGCCGTTAAATATCGTGTGGGAAACAACAACGCAACCAGTCGCATGCAAGATGCCACGCAGTTCGGAGCTCTCTGATTTCGAGAAAGGTGTAATCGTCGGGTATCACAGAAATGGCCGATCCATACGTGACATATCCAGCGAGTTGAAGTACCCAAAATTGACAGTGGTCTACGTGATTGGCAACTGGAAGATCAGAGGTGACTGTCAAAATGTGCCCCGACCCGGCAGACCCACAAAACTGGGGGTTAGAGACCGACGGGTGCTGACCAGAGAAGTTCGGAAGAATCGCACCAAATCGATGGGCCCCATCCACGAGGAGTTTCAACAGGCATCCGAGAGTGTTCTTTCGATGAATACCGTCCGTAAGGAAGCCCATCTGCACGGTTATGGACGTGCTATCGCCGCACAAGCGTTTGATCACCAAGTCCAATAACGCTGCTCAGCTAACATGGTGCAAAGAACGTCGACAGTGGACCGTTGAACAGTGGAAACAGGTTCTCTGGAGCGAAGAATCAAGGTTCACCCTCTACAGTTCAGATGGCAGGGTCTGGGTTTGGCGTCTGCCTGGAGAACGCCTCCTGCCGGAATGTATTGTGCCAACTGTGAAGTTCGGCGGCGGTGGAATTATGCTATGGGGGTGTTTCTCCGGCTATGGCATGGGATCCTTGGTCGAAATTCCTGGTAGACTCAACGTCGAGACCTACTGTACCATTTTGGATGACCATGCGCTTCCTACGTTGAGGCAGTTTTACGGGGAAGACCCATGTTACTTTCAGGATGACAATGCCACCTGTCATGTTGTGAAGTCCACCATGGCTTGGTATGGTGACAATGGGGTTAATCGAGTGGACTGGCCTGCGCGGAGCCCGGACCTTAACCCTATCGAGAACCTTTGGGACGAGTTGGAGCGTCGACTTAAGGGGTGCCCCTCACCGTCCGAAATCGGTGAAGGAACTGATCTGTCTTCTCCAAGCCGAGTGGAATAAAATACCGCTAGCCGTCGTACAACTCCTGGTTGAGAGTATGCCCCGGAGGGTCGCAGCTGTAATCGCCGCTCGTGGAGGCTCCACCAACTATTGAAGGTGAATAAACTTCGTTTTACTTTGCTATCACAGGTGTCCAATTACTTGTTGGTAGATAGTGTATAACGTAAGCCTTTTTCGTGAGCGATATTGGCGTTACGCTATGTCTAAAACCATGTCTAAGGAAATGTTAAACTAAATGACAATACGATGCGATAGTTCCTAATTAAGCTTTTACGGCGAGACTAAACACAAACAGAAGTCAACTTACGATAACCTTTTATTGGTCCAGCAAATTTAAGACATCCACAATATAGCCACTACAAGTTGTAGATCTCACATCTATCTTAACAGCGATCGAACATCTCCACACAGACACATACCCTAAGCAACTGTTGCCTCGTCCTTTTTTATCTATCGTTCTTATCACATTGATACGTCACTTTCTCTCTGATCTCAAATGTGTTGCCAATCTCATTCTTGTGAGAGAGAAGATATCACGTTAAGTTTGGAAAGTGTCAAAGAGAACAAACTCAAATTTACATAGGAAAGGAACTAAAAATGAAAGTTATTTTAGAATATGCGTCACACATCCTATAATCGTCTCACGTTGAAAGTCACTGAATTCTGCCGTATGGCCTGTTCTGCTATTCATGCTTGTGTATGATGTTTTCAAGGCTACGAGAGTTCTTTACACCTGTATGGGCCATGGCTGTAGCGTATATGGGGAAATCCACTACTCAAACGAGGTGTACCGATGCTTTTGATCAAAATAGTGTTCGTGAGATTATGAGAATCAGCAGTTGGCAAGACAGCTGGCGAAGACCAACAGTGAAGTTTCGCATGGGAATACCCACCTCAAAAAAGGGGATCACAATTACCTTTACTATTTCGCATGCGGTCTTTAGCAGTGCCGTTGAAACTTGCTGCCCCTGTATACCTTACTTAATCCCGGCGTTACTGAATAGCACTTATCCTCTCAATGAGTACGTGCTATTCAGATGCAGCATTAAATTTCGTGAAGGTTTCTTTTGACAACAGGGTCTCTAGAGCATTGTGCCCCATGTATTTTAACGTCCCTTACACACTCCCATATTGTAGGTACGTTATGTGGTTCTGCCATTTTGGTTCCAAAATTACTACTTGAACCAAAATAATAATTTTTGTGAATATCTCGTCAGCCTAATAAACCCCGTTACGAGACAAATTTCGTGAAGATCTTCTGAACGACGGGGTCATGACGATGATAATAGCTTCATTCGCATATACAAAACACACCTAGAAACTGAAATAAAATTAAATAAAAAAACAAAACAATGTAAGGAAGCAGGACATTGTGACTGTCGACCTTTATATCTTTTGACCTTGTCGGCATTTATATCTTTTGACCTTGTCGGTATTTATATCTTTTGACCTTGTCGACATTTATATCTTTTGACCTTGTCGACATTTATATCTTTTGAATTTGTCGACATTTTTACTGTTGACATTACGTATCACACCCATTACGCAGAGAGTTTTCAAATGCCGTAAAGCTTTCTTTTTTTTGTTTGTTTTTTTTTTAGTTCGGAAGCAATCAAAGTTTAGTGGAAAACGTGGACAGTACGATTAGAGAGGAAGTTTTGTGAAGGAGTTATGCATGTCCATTTTTCAAAGCAAAAAAATTAACAAAACATTACTTTTAAAAAAATGAGCCTGGTCTTGATTGTTGAAGATAATTAAAAAGAATTCTTCTTGACTTCGAAACCGGAGTTGGACTGAAAAGAATTAAACTGAATATCATTTCTTCTTAGACTTGCATTTCTTTTCTTTCAGGGAGCTGTAGAAAAATGCGCCGTTCGTTTTGAACTGAATTTTTCTTTTTTTAAGGAGGAGTTAACGACCACTCTGAACAACTCGATGGGCTATAAGCAGTCGAGCGTTCCTAATGTTAGGTCACTGGTTCCAGTGAAGGAAGACAGCAAGTGCCGTAAGACAAACACAACATTCATGCCAAATCCGGACCAATCTCAGGTCAGAAGCCTGCGCTTATACTACTGCGCCACAGGGGCGGGTAGTTTATTTTAAATTCGCACTTGTTAAATATATAAAATCGGAATAAATCCTACGAAGGCGATGACGGAATTGGGTCGCAGTAATAGTTTGACTTTAAATTGGTCTACTGACTGAAAGATCCCTCGCCGAGTTCATTCATAACAATTAAATTAATGAATTGATACCATTGCTCTTGGCACAGATGGTTCGGATACGTTTCTTTTCAAAGCATTGTGCAGAAATTAATTTCCTGAACCATTTATTGGAAGGCTGTATGTATCAAAGAACAGTATTTACTTACATATAGAGTTCAAATGCCAAGTGTGATGCAATAGCTTGTGGATGCTTATAGTATTTTTCAGTATTTTACATTCTTTGATAGTAGAAAAGCTACGATGCAATCGTTTGATGTATCAGTGTTTGTGGTTCAGAAAATCGATACCTTACACCAGTCAATAAAGTATTTTGCTCGGAGCTCGAAGTTTTCACAGGGGAAGAAACTGCGTTGAACAGCATTCGCAAATGCATGTTTACCGTCTGTAGCATCTTATGCCACAGTTCAAGGATGGCCAACGATAGCTTAAAGATGATCCTTAATTGGGTGAGCCAGCCAAGATATCTGCAAAAGATATTTGGCTTTGAGTTCAAGGAATTTATTATGGATAATAACCGTGTGTTGATATAGGCTACTAAAAATGATGATGTTAGCTATTGGAACCATCCAAATAATTATGCGTGAAAATCTCAGCCTGTCTAACGCGTGTAAAAGGTGGGCCCCAAAAATGTTATCTAGAGAATTGCAACTATAAAAGGTGGATAACAGTTATATTTTGCGTTAAAAGAGCTATACCATCCTTCATGTTCTTCAAACCTTGCCCATCGTGGCATTTTCTCCTTTCGTAATTTGCGAACACCACTATAGAACATGTTTCGGCGACAATAAGGAAATAGTTTAAGGACGCCTTAGATGGAAGCAGGAGGATATGAAATAGATTGTAATTACCAGGGATTGGTGCAGATGGATCAAGGATGTGTTAAACACATAAGTTAGGTTACTAAGTCGGAAAGTAATGGCACAGTATATTGCTAAAGTCCAGACATAGGTATATGAGGTTTAAAATTTACTGAAAGCTTCTCGTAGCTTGGGCTACTAATGGAGTCCCGATTGTTTGTTTCCCGGTTAGTGTTACACTAATGCATTATCTTGTCGTTACATTTTTTACGAATACTCGTGGACTATGGTATAGTGTGCGAAGTTATAAATTTCACCATTAGTGAGGCTTACTTTCGCTCCTTGGGAGAAATACTTGATCGTTTTGCCTCGATCAGAAGGAAAGAGACTTAACCATTTGTAATATCAGTTGACCTTAATGTTAAGTAACTGAATTTGTTTGTTGTTTTTCAATGAATTCTTTAATGATCACCGATACCCTTTCACATAACGATGATGACTCCATATTTTAATGAATACTTCAAAAAAGTATCTTGCCTTTTAAATTCCTAATTAATTCTATGCATTCATGTTCGTTAGTCAAATTGTGACTTCTTGGAGCTTCTACAAATTTCCTCCATTGGAATAAATTATTTTCCTCTGGATGCTTGGAACTTTGGTAGTCCGTTTCTATATCCCCATTGAGAGTATAATTAACTTACCAAAAATTCACGCATCATGCAGTTCGTCCGGTTCTAAGAAACTGTAACTTACCGAGCTTAGCGACAATTTCAATGCTGGCCACCAATTTGGTGTAACCGCTCTGTTACACCAAATTGGTGTAACCGCGGCCACCAATTTGATACAAACCAAGCATGATTCTTTGAAAAAGACAGTAGGTTTTCTCGCGAAGACTGTTGTAATTAGGGCGTGCCCTTAAAATTAATTCTACTATCACCAGGGCATTCACCAATCAACTGCGGGCATTGCCGACACATAAAATACACTTTATTTTAAAAACTCATATTTACATAATTTATTATGATGAATTAGGTCGAATTATGGCTATAAACAGGCCAATATCATCAACTTGGTAATTTTAACAGATTGCACTGTCCATTAACCGATTTCGGAACAGCCACTTAAATGTTTTGTTACAGGTTATAAGCTGTTTCTGTTTTGATAGACCATAGTTCAGCGCGATAAATATCCGATACGTAAAAATCAAAGAAACTGTTACTTACTGTTCTTCGAATGATATATAATCCAACAACACCGAGCACGTTTCAGGAAGATGTTCACTTAAATATCATGTATTGAATATGGTAACCTTCGCGGGTCCCTTTCAATAGCCGATACCACGGAACTCGCTATCAATCTAATTAGAAAACGGTACTTTCACTTGTCAGGTTGTAGAAGTGTGGGGATAGTACCACAGACCCCGGTATGATGTTCTCTTTCGAGGAATAAATTGCAGGTCCAAAGAGAGCACCCTTTCTTCTCGCTGAGGGCAAATATAGCTGCGACCTCAGCGCGCCTTAATATGGAAGTTCAAACGCCGACATCACTAACTGTTTTTTCGTAGGGGAATTACGCCGAATTGCTGCATACGAAGCATTCTATTACTCGCTCTAGCAGTCCTCAGAAACAACTGACTTTTTCTTCCTTCCGTTGATTTCAGCTCACACACCAGATATTGCAAATGCTTCAGCCCCCCCCCCTCTTTATGCACATTAGGACACAAAAATACATGAGAAAGCAATAGCCACCACATAAGTCTCACAAATATAGAGAATCCCCTGCCCCTAACTACCTCTCCCATAACTCGGTCTGATAGTGATGGGCGATGGAGCCTACACCGTTTACCAAACAATGTAATCAGGTATCGAACACACTACGTTTTGTATCTTTTCAGACCGACTCACGACTGTTTTTGTAGCCTTCGGGCTCCACACGCAACGAAAATGCCTTTCTGGGTGATCCGTTATTCTTTTGTATTGTGAAATGGTTTCAAAGTTAGAAACTTATGGGAAAATTCTTAAAAAAGAAAATTTTATTCTAATGACTCTGTACGTAATCCCTATTAGCATGTAAATTCAGTTTTATTTACTTGCATGATCGCATAAACTCGGTGTCAGGAGTGCAGGAAAACTACGGAGTTCACGCACGCATTATCAACAGGGAGAGCTAGGCTTAGTTAGCTACTACGTGAAAATCGTTTAGTCGGTTGATATTGACGCAAGAGAGATCCGTAGCACGAGATGCAGATACACTACTTATCACAGCTCAAAGCTCTTGCTTCTCTATTTTACTTCCTTGGTTCACCTAATCTCCGTCTAAGCCCTGAAGAAAATAACGAAAATAACTATAAAGCTGAAATTCGGTCACTAGACATGTAAAGACATGTATTGTTACGCCCAATAAAAAACACAATTGAGAGAGGTACTCTTCGTAGATATATAATTTATGCTATGCATCTTTCATCTTTAAATGAACATAACGTCGTATCTATTTATTGTCAAGTTCCCAAGTTCAAATTGTTAATGCGTTCTATTTTTCAGTTTGCAGAGTCTGTCTAATATCCTTGAAAAAGCCATTTGGTTGATGTGCGAAAGCTTGGAAATGCTTATGTCTCTATTTCGCACGCCAATAAATCGGATCACTAGTATAGTGTTACTATTTACTACTTAATTGGTGTATTCAATTTGTTTTTACCATTCTCCGAGCAATGTGGAACACCTTCAAACTTTTTAGATGTCTTCGACTTAAACTGGAGAAAGAACGCTCCCACCTAGACTTTTTAACCACCTGCAAAACTTTGGGCCTAATCCCAAAGTTCCTAAACTTTAAATCAACAGTTAAAGGATGTTGGTTTCACAATAAAAAGGACAAATTTCTTCGTCAGACCCTGTCACGTATAGGGAACGTGTAAAGAAAGGACGTCGTGCCATTGGAGACCAAGTGCTACACCCTGTATATGAAATTTCACGGATTGTGCGACCCGATCACCTTCAACATCTTGACCCTCCGTGCAGATATGTTAGTTGAAAAAATCCAATCTTCCTTAACCTCCACACTCAACAAAAAACTGGATTACTTGAGATCTTCCCAGACTCCAAAAGCTAAAGATTTTGCCATTTCATTCGGCAATATTTCAAGCCAGACGCTTTCCCAAGATGAAATAAAAGTTTTGTAGCTTGGACCGAAATTCTGCTTCCGAACCAGATCGAACCCAAAAAGCGTCGTTTCCGAATTCGAAAGAATAATAACGCGAGTTCCAAACGACTCAAAAGATGAACTACGCCAGCTCTATTCTTCTAAATTACGATCTTGGTACGATCCTACTAAAATGCCTAATAAATTTATAATTCCGAGGCCAGTTTCGATCCTTAGAAATGATCCGTCCATAATGTTGACTCTAACGCACAAATATGGTCAGATAGCAATTATGGACGCAGCAGACTACAATAAGAAACTTGAAGATTTTATCGCTGACTCTGGTTCTATAGCCCTTCAAAGGAACCCTCTAAATTCTTGGGTTGCGCAGGTACAAAGAGCAGCCCGGTTACCCGCTATTCCAGACGATCTCAGAAAAGCCGACAGACTACCACCAGGACCTGAGATCCCAAATCTCTTCGGAAGACTTAAGCACCATAAGGCCGGAAACCCACTGAGACCCATCGTATCCAGGAAGTCTGTACCAACGTACCATTTAGAGAAAGCACTATCCAAGTTCCTGCGTAGGTTTCTTCCTTAATCGGTCTTTGTAATAAGTTACCCTCTGGATTTTATAACGAAAGCCAAACAACTCACTGTTCTACTAGGCGACATTATCGGCAGCTTCAACGTGGTTTCCCTTTACCCCTCAAACCCCATTCCGGAAGGCATCAGAACATTAAAGGAGGCCATATCAAATTCAACATTTTATACGCAGGAATCATGTATATGAACAGAATAATGGCGCTCCGATGGGATCCTCTCTTTCACCCATCTTTTGCAGAAGTAATAGTTCGCCCAATTGAGCGGAATATATTCTCCAGCATTACCCCACGGCCTACCACTTAGCTACGTTATGCAGACGACATATTTTTTGTATGGCCTCACGTAAAAGAGACTCTTCCCATTTTCCTTGATAAAATCAATGATATGCATCGTACTATCAATTTCACGATGGAGCTTGAACACAACAACGCTTTACCTGATCTAGATGTTTTATTGAGAAAATCGCCTTACAACCGCCTCGGTACACAAGTCTACTATAAACCCACGTTCGTCCCCAACCTGATGCTCCGCAGCTCTTTCTGTTTCGCAGAATACAAAACAGCTATCTTCCGTTCTCGAACTGGAAGAGCCTTTGCCGTTTCCTCCGATACCCATTCTAGACAACACGAAATTGAAAGCGTCATCAAGTTGGCCACTGATGCAGGATATTCACTGAATCAGATACGTAGATTTATCCAACAAGCCAGGGTCAAACATTCTAATCTTCCTGTGCCGCAGCTACGTTGTTTAAGCTCAATTCCCTACATACCAAGTGTGTCTTACAAACTCTAAAATGACCTCAAGAACATGAACTACGGCGTCGGCATAAAGTCTCCTGCATCTTTATATACTATGCTAAAGAGAAATACTGAAAACCCACCTCTCTCCTGCGAAGCAGGTGTTTATGCGATCCCCCAACAGTATCCGGACGGCTCTAAACGATAATACATTGGAATGACCAAGCGTTCGTTTGGAATCAGAGTCAACGAACATGAAAGGCACACAAAGTAGCCACGGCACTATCCAGAGAAGTCAAATTCAAGTCCGCTACTCCTATGGGAAATGATATAAAGAAATTAGCTAGCCACTCTACCCCTAAATATACAGCCATTCGGGAAACCTTAAATATCATTACCAACAGACATACTTGCAATGATTGCGTCTCACTCGAGTTGCCACGAATTTGGAACCAATTCTTCAAGCAACGCCTTCTCCCTACCAGAATACTGCGCGTGCAACCAACGTGATGCCTCGTATCTTTAAATGAATATAACGTCGTATCTATTTACTGGCAAGTCAAGTTCTCGCGTTCAAATTGTCAATGCGTTCTATTTTTCAGTTTGCAGTTTCTGTCTAACTTCCTTGAAAAGCCATCTGGTTGATGTGCGAAAGCTTGAAAACGCTTATGTGTCTATTTCCTACCCCAATAAATCGGATCACTAGTATAGTGTTACTATTTACTACGTAATTGCTGTACTGTTCCTCGTTATCAACAAACGAGTAGTACATTAGTTTCTGACATTGAACGGTATTTAGGTAGGCGGATCGTAAAACCAATGAAAAAAGATGTGTGAGTCAAAAAAGTAAATATTTACTAACTATGGCGGCGGCAATAGTAAGTACTGTATTTCGACAGTTTAGTTATTCGGAAACAATGTTTACTATTTTTATTATCATTATATATTATTTAGATTTAGACGAACATTAGAAACGACCCCAACACATATTATATGTGATGTACCTATGAAAGTCCATCTGTGTAATGAAGTCACAAATCCTACTTCAAGACAGAAAGAAACGCAGAATCGCAAGTGTGTTAGTGAGAGGTTTTAGTAACGTTTGGACTAGGCTATATATACATGTTTACACCCCATCGTTTTATACACTGGCGTGCAAAAATTAAGGACGAGACGGTTTTTCGAATGTAAAGTCGCGCAGAAGTGCTCCACATCGACTCAAATCATACCATAAGATCCCCAAGATGTACGAACAAGTGAGCAAAACCGTCCAAACAAAGAATCCAAAGGATACAAAGGCACTTTATTGAAAAGGTAGCTTCGAGCGCAACTGGACAGAAGACAGAAACGTCCATGTGACAGGCGGCTGCCAAGAAAAATCCAGTCTTTAGTAGGGTATATTATCACCCCTGACTGCGTTGCAGGATTAACAACGTCTGTCCATGCTGAGGACGAGATTGTCAAGGAGCTGTTGAGGCATCGCGGCTCATTCCTTTTGTAGCGCCAATCGCAGCTGCAGAATCGTTGCTGACGACTGGTGACGTGCTGCCAAGCGTCTCCAGAGAAGGTCCCACACGTGTTCGATTGGATTTAGGGACCTTGCGGGCCAATCCATGCGTTGAATATCTTCACTCTCCAACAGCTCTGCGACAGCCACTGTACGATGAGGTGTAGCGTTGTCGTTCATGAAGAGAAACTCAGGACCCACAGCACCTCTAAACAGACGCACTGGCAGGAGAACCTCGGTACAATAGCGGACACCAGTGACTGAACCTCCTTGGAAGATGTGGAAGTCAGTACAGCTATCAAGCATGATACCGCCCCAAACAAAAACTCCGCCACCTCCAAACCGGTCCCTTTCGATGATGTTGGAGGTGTGATTGCGTGTTCCCTGCTCTCTCCAGATGTGTATACGTCCAGAATCGCTCGTCAGACTAAATCGGCTCTCATCCGTAAAGAGAACTCGACGCCATTGCTGATGTGTTGAATTCTTGAGTTTCTGGCAACACAGAAACCGCCGTCTTCGATGAGCAGGCGTTAATGGCACACACCGTACTGGTCGTCCTGCAAATAGACCACCTTTGTGCAGCCTCCTGGCCACGGTAAAACGCGATAACGGACGGCCAGTTAAACAGTTTTATAAACCTTAAGCAGTTTTAAGAGCTGGAGGAGAATCATTGATATCTGAATTAGCGTCTGGAACAATGACATGACAGAGTGTTTAACATGAGTTGGAAATATCAGGAATTGAGGGCTGGGATCATCAAGCGCCAAACCCTGAATACATCCTGTGTTTTCCTCATAATTTCAGTTTTGAACTGTTCTGTAAAAATGTCACAACACTTAATAGACTCTACGAATTATTTTTAAATAATTTTTGTTTTCCTCAGTGAAAGCTTAGATAGGTAGCGAGCGAACTGAATAAAGAAAATGAAAATAATATCATAAATGGCCACACTCTCTTTGGAAACTATTACCAGGGGATTAACAAATTCCGGACTATATCAAAAGATTTTGCGTTTGTGCTTCCATCAGAATTCTAAACATTTTGACGCTGCAGATATCAGTTTGTTTCAAATGAATACCCAACGTCGACAAAGGATTTTCACTTCTGATCCTCTCTGACTTATGAGATTAATGGACGAATAAGTAACGGTAAAGGCATACAAACTATGTGATGTTTCTGATTTGATAATTAATTTCTTCAAAAGTAATTTTTCTCAAGTCGTCAAATATTTGAACAACATATAAAAAAATACAATCATTCAAACTAATGAAGGAACTATTACTTCGATGCAGATTTCAAACGAAAAAGTTTATAAACTGCTAATGTCATTTTAATAGTGATTTATAATTTGCGAACAAACTTGAGCACCGTAAATATTTGTACTCCGAAGAAGAAAATGCGAACTAAGACATTTAAGAAATTAATTTGAATTGAATTCTAATGGAATCAGAAGATGTTAAAAGTTAGAGAATATCAGAACTATTTTTAAAACAAAAGATACAATATAACTTTTATTTATTTTGACAAAATACCAGAGGATTAAGAAATTCTAAATCATATCAAAAGATTTTGCGCTTGTGCTTTCATAAGAATTACAGGTATTTTGATGTAGCAGATAATATTTGGTTATATCGACGGAAGATTCTCACTTCTGATTCTCTCTGACTAATGAGATTAATGAAGGAATGAATAACGGTAAACGTTACAAATAAAAGGAAGGCACATCATATTATAGCGGCGAAAAATCTTTGAAAAAAATTCTTATCTTCGGAGTAATCACGGTTGATAAAAAATAATTGTATTGCAAGTAGTTTGCCAGACTTGAAGTTACACTTGACATACCTGTAAGATCAGCCATAGGAGAAAGAGCTTCCTCTTAAACTTAAGTTCACCAGACTGTCTTTGAGATGCCCGATATTTTAAACTAGATTGTGGAAATTGGCTGTAAGTATCGAAACCGAACACTGTCTACAAACACATAGGATTATTCCGCCGTCAGAGCATGATTAACACAAATTAAATTTGTATCACGAATTAAAAGCATTTATTATATATACAGGTTAAAAATGCCTTAAAAAACATGAGTACTTTCAGACCCACTATATGTCCATCATCAGATTTTGTACACTGGGGAACGTAGTGTAACGTACCAGGAGATGTGACGTACCTGCCAGAAGGACGCACACGACATAAAGGCAGATAGGGAACAGAATAAAACGTCTGCGTAGCTCAGTTGGTAGAGCAACTTATTCCGGAATGAGGGGATCCGGGTTCGAATCCTGGCGCGGATAAAAATGACGGAGAAATTCACTTCGTTATAGTAGTTCGAAGCTCATGTATATAAGCATTAGAGTTCAAACACTGTGACGTACAGTGCAGAGGAAACGATGTTCTGCGCATTTGTCGCGGACCAAAGTCATTATTATTGTTCGTTGATTTTATACATTTGGTGGTGAGTTATTTGTCTCATCGTTTTCAGTTTTAACCAACAGGCGTTTCCAAACTTCTGGTATATATAGAGGTGTTGGGCCATTGCAGCATAAATGTCCTAGGCTATGTATGATGAGGCTTTCTGTAAATAGCAAGGATGATTTTTTAAAGGGTGACTAAGATTGAGGTCTCGTTCCAGTAAGGGAAATATTCACCTCCATTCGATAATCGTGAGAGGGCTGTTGCCTCTGATCCAGTTCTAACATTATATCGATGTTCCCTAATTCTAGTTTCAAGGGACTAGAATTAGGGAACATCGCATTGACTCCACACCTCTATATATACCACAAGCTTGGAAACGCCTGTTGGATAAAACTGAAAACGATGAGACAAATAACTCACCACCAAATGTATAAAATCAACGAACAAAAATAATGACTTTGGTCCACGACAAATGCGCAGAACATCGTTTCCTCCACACTTTACGCTTTTACGTCACTGTGTTTGAACTCTAATGCTTATATACATGAGCTTCGAACTACGTTCCACAGTGTACTAACATCTGATGATAGACCCATAGTGGGTCTGAAAGTACTCATGTTTTTTAAGGCATTTTTTAACCTGCATATATATTATTGTAAATGCTTTTAATTCGTGATACAATTTTAATTTGTGGTAATCGTACTCAGATGGCGGAATAATCCTATGTGTAACTCATAGCACGAAATTCTTGGTGTTGAACTGTCTACAAATGCATGTTGACGCCAGCATTTTTGAGTTCTTAGCAAAGTAAGAACTGCTCATTAGAATATCGTAGAAACGTGATTACAACGCAGCTTTAGATACAACAATAACGCCAATTAGTTTTTTATGCGCAATGCCATGTTTTCTAACTGTGTCGTGTTCGATAAAACTGTACTAGGTGTTTAGTTTGCCTATATTTCCAAATACCGACTTTCTCTCTATCTTTCGCTCTATCTCACTCTTTCTTTCTTTCTTTCTTTCTCTCTCTCTCTCTCTCTCTCTAACTGTCTATCTCTTTATTTATGTCTCTCTTCTTCCCTTTTCCACCAGAAACAAACTACAAGATACAATGTACTAAAGCTCTATAAGTTTAATACGAGATTAGGATGTCTTTCGTAATTGAATTTTGTTAAAAAACAAATAAGCAACAATTGGAAAATTACTATCTTTTCACAAATGAGGTAAATTTGTTATATGCCGGCATCAGTGATATTAATTCAGTGTTAATACGTAAATGAAAATAGCAATCATAACACCATTTAAAAGAGATTTGATTTTGATAAAACTTGATAACAATTCTTTTATTCAGCTAGAAGATAGTAAAAAAATAATTAAATTTTCAGTGAACTTGACTCATTGTCAAAAAAGAAATAATGTTGTTAGTAATCTTGGAGCTAAAAAATTGCTGTTTTTATTTCGGGGTTTAACGACCACCATGAGCAATTTAATGGACTTCAAGCCGTCGCCCGTCCCTATTTTGGGACCATTGGTTCCTGGAAAAATAAAAAATCAGCGCCATCAGACAAACCCACCATCTGCGCTTCGCCCAGGACCCGGGCTCTGACCCATCTCGGACGAATGATCTGAAACCAGCGCATCATATCAGTGGGGCACTTGGACGGCCTTTCTTCTTCTGAAACTTTTCGAGTTTGGTCAAAATTTGATCTCTCTCGCGCGGTGTTGAGGCTTCTATTAGTATTTCTTTTAGTGTAGTTGTTGGCATATTAACCAATCCAATTGTAACTCCAGCGCATTCTTAATGAGCAATGAGTTTTGGCTTTAGTATGCATGATTGTTTTTTCACCGCAGAGTGTGGAGCTCTAACATATCAAGGGGAACTGCTCAGGTTACTATAGATTCACCACATAACACAGATGTTTTAGAAATTTTACAAGGTTACTTACAGCTTAAATATTGCCATGAAATTTTTATTTTCAGGTGCGACGAATTTATTTGACATAGTATTGCATTTTAGTTGAGGACTGGCCAGCCTTTAGTCTGGCCGTTTAGGTATCTATAACTTTAAGCAATCCGGGATCCATTTTGTTGTTGTTTGTTTCGGGATTTAACGACAGCCATGAGCAATATATACCGCTATAAGCAGTCTTTCGACCCTGATTTGGGGCAGTTGATTTCAGGGAGGGAAAGAGTCCTGGCTCTCCGTAGATGAATATTCAGAGGCCAGGGCTTTATACCACCCGGCGAGCTTGGCCCTTGTTCTGAGATTAAAGAAAATGACATAGCTTCTAGTTGTAGTAAATGTTCTTCCTGACTGCACTTTCCTTGTAACGTACCAGGTGATGTAACGTACCTGCCAGAAGTACGCACACGACATAAAGGCAGATAGGAATCAGAATAAAACGTCCGCGTAGCTCAATTGGTAGAGCAACTTATTCCGGAATGAGGGGACCAGGGTTCGAATCCTGGCGCGGATAAAAATGACCGAGAAATTTATTTCGTTATAATGGCGCCCGAACTATCCGGATGACCCGACCGTTCAAAATCTCGCATTGGTGTGATGTTATTTCCACACCGCGAGATAGGAAAAATAAGAGAATCCCTTCTCCAGCACTTCGAAGAAATAAAAAAAAAAAAGGGGGGGGAGATGATGTAACGTAGCAGGAGATGTGACGTACCTGCCAGAAGGACGCACACGACATAAAGGCAGATAGGAATCAGAATAAAACGTCCGCGTAGCTCAATTGGTAGAGTGACTTATTCCGGAAGGAGGGAATCCGGGTTCGAATCCTGGCGTGGATAAAAATGACGGAGAAATTTACTTCGTTATATCCTCGCGTTATATGACATAGCTTCTCGTTTGTGGTAAATATTCTTCCTAGCTGCACTCTCCTCGCGTTATATGTGTCACGTAGAGCACCAAAGGGTCCCGTGGCTGATGAAGTCTTGAATGGCTTTGATTTATTAGGTACGACATTTCTTGCCTGGATCCTCGGGATTGTGCTTAGTCATATGATGTGCTTCTGAAGGTAAGCAGGTGTATTTATGGAAACATAACTTATTTATGATAATAAAAGAGAATGTCTTTGGGAGCCATAATTCTTCGCGAAATCGTGGCAAGAGCTTCAAAATGTGGCAGATTGCTTCTCATTTCTATCCGAATTGCAATGACCGGTTTCATTTAGAAATCACAAACTGTTGATTTTCTGAAAGCAAAAATATTTAACAAGCTATTTCTGCTGAAAACAGCAGCCAGCTGAGAACTTATAAGTGATATTAATCATGCTAGCGCTGTCAATGGTGCTTGAATATGTTCTTGCCATGTGCGCATCGTGAGAAAGACTTCTTCCCTTATATGGGCATTGTTATCCTTCGTTCGGCTTGGATCTGTTCAATTTTGCGTGGGGGATGGCCATGTCACCTGCCCATCACCCCTACATCTAATGTTTTATCTACTGAGTGTATATATTGTATATTCACAGTAGGAACAAACATTTTGAACCCCCTTATCTGCCGTTTTGATCGTCTCCGGCGTGGCGTTGCAAAACTGTAAAAATCATGGGCATATGCAGCGTTATATGTGTCACGTAGAGCACCATTTAGACCTGACACTATGGTTATAAAGGGTGAACGGCAAAATTTGACCAACTTGGAAAGGGTCAAAGTTTGCCATTCACTCGCGGATGGATGTTTAATCCCTACGGCTTCTTAATGCTCAGAAAGAGAAAGGCTCCTCTCCGTGTTTTACGGAGGAAGCGGTGAGATATCTTGGTACAGATGACAGTGGTGTGCAACCAGGAACTACAGAGGAGTATAGCTACAGTACAGAGATCACTCCACTGCATGATCTTACTGCGTATACGCATGGTCAGAGCCACCTTCCTACAGATTGCTTGTCATCGGCAACAACGATTGGAATTTTCCACACAACATAGGGAGTGGACCGTGGAAGATAGTTGCTTTCACAGATGAATCACGCTTCCTTGTGTGTGGAGTGCATGAACGGTGGCTGTTAAGGTACACATATGCGGTAAAGATGGCACAAGATATCGTGATCCCACAGGTTTAGGTAGGTGCCGGGGGAGTAATGCTCTGTGGGATGTTTTTCTGGGAAACTCATGGTCTCCTGATAGCGGTGGATGTTCCGCTGGACATCACCCGGTACCTCTCCTTTCATATCAAATTCATCGGCTTCTTCTGATAGTGCTTCCACACCGAGATTTGCTGTTGCAACAGGAAAACGCGCCTGATCGCAAGGACTATACTGTCCAGGACTGGTTTGAGGAACACGAGGATCACTTCCATGTTCTCCCATGGCATCCCATGGTACCCGACATGAACCCAACTGAACATATTTAGAACCGTATGTATCGGCAACTTCGGCTTATGAATCCTCTGCCACAGACACTGGAATGAGTTGCTAGCAGTCCTTTTGCGAATATGTTACATCATGTCAATAGACACTTTCTCGGGACTTGTGGAGTCCATGCCTTGTCGCATGGCAGCAGTGGTGGCAGTTCGCTGAGGACCTATTTAGGAAGGTATTATAATGTTTTGCTCATATAGTACACATACGCATATACAGTATACACATACCGGGCACTGACTTCGAAACTGTTATTCAATACCGGGTTGGATCTTCTTTAGCCCGAATTGAAGCATGTATGCGGTTTGACATAGATTTCACAAGCTATTGGAGTACATCTACTTCTACAGCATACCAGGTGCTCACCAGATAGTCCTCTAATCGGCTTTGATTTGATGGAAATGGACTTTGCTCCAGTATCTGTTTTTCTAACATGTACCATACATTCTCAATCGGGTTCAGATCCAGGCGTTGTGATAATCAGGAAAGATGGTGGAAGTCACTGTCATTCTCGTTTAACCACTGCGGAAAACATCTTGAGGTATGGACAGTGGCTTTATCGTCTATGAAACAGCCGTCATCTGCAGGATTAAAAGTCAACATCGCAGGATGAACTTGATCGACAACAATGTTGAGATAATCCTTGGAGGACACCCGACATTGCGGCAATATCAGGGGACTCGTACCGTTCCAACAGAACGTGTTCCACGCAATCACACTACATCCAGAGCCCTGAGTTGTGTTTACAAGGCAAACTGGACCCATTGCTTCATGGGGCCTCGCCAAACGTTTTGCTTGCCATCGATACAGAATGAGGTGCACCGTGACTCGTCGGACAACATGACATTTTCCCAGTCTTCTAAGGTCCACTCATTGTGTTCCTGACACCACTGTGGACGAACTTTCAGATTCTTCGCAAATATTAGTGTTTTCTCTATAGGCATGCGGCTGCCAATACTGATGGTCTTCAATTCGCTACACACAGTTTGCTGAGACATGGGTCGGGAGCTACCTTCATTGAATGCTTCGGTAAATTTCTGCACACAGAAAGTCTTGTTTCTCCGTACATGCCATCTCCGAGGACTGTGATCTCGTTGCTGACCGACTGTCATCGCTCCACACGTAAACAAGCAGTGTGCGTTATTTTTCCACTGATTAAAGACTCGGGATATCTCACCTTTTGAGAAACCAGTCAGCTCTGCTGTTTTCAAAATCGTAGCTCCAGCCAGAATGGTGACCAACAATGAGCCCTTTATCGAACTCTGAAAGATGCCTTGTTTTATCCATCATTATCAACACTACTGACATGCATCAGTTTTAAACAGTTGGCTAAATTTCGTGGTGACACACGTGACCATGTATTTTGCATATACGCTGCGTAAGTGGCGTTTACGTACATCTGCATAAAGTTTCTAATTCAGTGGCCAGTTTGTTTATTTGCTTACATTACTGACACTCAAACTTAGTTCAGATAACTGCAATAGTTCAGAGAATCTGTTTTTACGAGAGCAAAAACGGGTTGTCTGAACTAAAAAATAATCTCCCCTTCGTGGTTTTGAATTCATGCAGAAAAATGAGCTGAACACAGTGAACGATTCAACATTTTCATTCCTGTAATTTTATAAATGCATGAAGTTCGGTTGAGTGAAAATATGCTAATTTTTTGAGCTATCACTCAAACACCGTGAAACCTTTTTGGAAGTTCCAATGCTCTCATTGTGTCTCTTCATAGACATGAGCTTCATGGTATTTAGTTTAAAAAGCCATTATTTGTGGAGAAAATAATATATTCGTTCGAAACACTTTAGCCTAGATTACTTAGAAAAGTGTGACGTATATTCTAAAATAACTTTCATTTTTAGTTCCTTTTCCTATGTAAATTTGAGTTTGTTTTCCTTATACTTCCAAACTTAACGTTATGTATTTTTCCTCAAACGAGAATGAGGTTGGATACACATTTGAGGTCAGAGTGAAAGTGACATATGACTGTGATAAGAACGATGGATAAAAAGGACGATACAACAGTTGCTAGTGTGAATGTGTGTGTGTATACATTCATTTACATAAATGTAATCTGATATCTGCTGTCTTATATTGTGGAGTTCTACTGAAATTCGTACTCGACCAATAAACAGTTTTAGTAAGTTGAATTCTGTTTATGTTTCGTCTGGCAGTAAAAGCTTAATTAGGGACTATTGCATCGTATTCCTTTTTAGTTCAACATTCCTTAGACACAGCGTAACACCAATTTTGCTCACGAAAAAGACATTACGCTAAAATGGATTATAGATTTTGAAGTAAGAATTTTTTAAAAATGTATCTTACAATAACCTCACGCGATGTTTAAAATGTTAAATTTATTTGTGGACAAGTGAAACTCTTTTGGCATTTTGGACCACTCCTTGATCAAAAGTACTTTTATGCTATTTCTTTGTACTTGTATGCATCTCAAACAGAGGTCATCGCTCTTTCCACGTTTATGAGTGAGTCACGGAAAAATTATCATTGGCCGCCACCGGGAATCGAACCCAGGGTCTTCCAGTTACCCGCCAGATATGCTTCCACTGCACTACAGCGGCCTCGAATTCCTCCAGACTCACATACACTAACTGCCAAGCCAATTTGGCAGGTTGCTTCTTGGAGCCCCGCACAATGCTGGGGATTCACCAAAGATGGTAAGCAGCAACTGAACAAATAATTAGAAGGCAAATGGATAATTAATACAGACATTCGACGTGGACTAGGAACATCAAACAGAGGTCATCGCTCTTTCCACGTTTTTAAGTGAGTCACGGAAAAATTCTCGTTGGCCGCCACCGGGAATCGAACCCAGGGTCTTCCAGTTATGCGCCGGATATGCTTCCACTGCACCACAGCGGCTTTTTATAAGTGAGTCACGCAATTATTGTCATTGGCTGCCACCGGGAATCGAACCCATGGTCTCCCAGTTACGCGCCGAATATGCTTCCACTGCACCACAGCGGCCTTTTATAAGTGAGTCACGGAGAAATTCTCATTGGCTGCCAACGGGAATCGAATCCGGGACTTCCATTTACGCGCCGGAGATGCTTCCACTGCACCACAACGGCCTGTTTTATAAGTGTGTTACGGAAAAAGTCTCGTTGGCCGCCACCGGGAATCGAACCCAGGTCTTCCAGTTATGCGCCGGATATGCTTCCACTGCATCACAGCGACTTCACTTATAAACGTAGAAACGATGACCTCTGTTTGATGCTCCTAGTCCACGTCAAATGTCTGTATTAATTATTCATTCGCCTTCTAATTATTTCTTCAGTTGCTGCTTACCATCTTTGGTGAATCCTCAGCATTTTGCGGGGCTCCAAAAAGCAACCTGCCAAATTGGCTTCGCAGTTAGTGTGTGTGAGTCTGGAGGAATTCAAGACCGCTGTGGTGCAGTGGAAGCATATCCGGCGCATAACTGGAAGACCCTGGGGGCGATTTCCGGTGGCGGCCAATGAGAATTTTTCCGTGACTTACTTGTAAACGTCGAAAAAGCGATGACCTCTGTTTGATGTTCCTAGTCCACGCCAAATGTCTGTATTGTATACTCTAGAATGATTTGTAAACAAAAGCTTGCAACTAGCTGTCAGCATTCTCAAAAATCATATCTTTCTCCCATATTTAAACGAAATAGATAACAGCTAATCCTTTTGCGGTAGAATTAAACAAGAACCAAAAGTTTTCTTCCTCGCACTTTCTTGGGATCCAACTCATGAATCCTCGACGCATAAGCTTTCATTAAAGACCTGTGCAACTTTCGTATGTTCAGTTGCTTAGCTAGCGCTGATATTTCTGTATAGCGGCTTCTTTGTTCATGAGATCTAAATTAGTTGTTCCCGCTCTACAGCAGCCACTATACAGAAATATCAGCCTTAGCTTTATCAATATGTAAAAAAAAATGCGAAAAAAAAAATCCATGTTCCTCAGCAAGAAGATGAAATTAATTACTTTCTAAATTATTTTTTACCAGTACATTAACACCTTCAAAATTTGTGCTGCACAAGGTGATTGTTGAAAAATTTCCATTCTCAGTTTTCGGAGCCCGGAACAATTGCCCCGGGAAATCCTAAAGGTTCATAACATGTGTTATCACGATAACAGGTCTAATCTTTTTTTTTTTTTGTCTTGACAGCTCCAGGACAAAAGAACGCGATTAACTGAAATTTAATTTAAAACTTTTTACAGTGCGTTCACTTTTCATGATATTTTCTTTATTTAAACCGAAACAATGCCCAGAGGGGCAAAATCAAGGAATCCCAGCTAATATGCAACTCACTTCTTTACGCTTCCCAACCGTAGTTCGAAGAAGCGTATATGCTCCAGCTTTGTCCGTCTATCCGCACGATAACTCGCGTAAAAATGGTTCGAGTATGTGGTAGGGGGCCACCTGGGGACGAACCCTATTAAAAACGGGCGAAATGGAGTGAAAGATCGCGACGTAGGAGCGGGATCCATTTCATTGCCCTTATGCGTCATAACTTGCGTAAATATGGTTCGATTTCGATGAAATTTTAGTTTGTCGTAGGGGACTACCTGGGAATGAACCCTATTGAAAATGGGTGAAATGGGGTCAAAGGACAGGACATAGTAGCGGGATGCATTACATTGCCCTTAAGCGTCATAACTTGCGTTAAAATGCTTCGATTGAGACAAAACCTTTATCATGTTGTTCCGGAAGTATACTTTACCGGTTCTGTTGAATATCATCGAAATGGGGTCAAAGGTCAGGTCATAGGAGCGAGATTTATTCTACAGCCATTATCCTCATAACTTGAGTAATAACTTGAGTAATGATTTCTGGTATGTTGGAAAGCGTATCATCAATGCATTGCATGATTTTACTAACTTGTTTTTAATGATACCGAATTAAAATGCAAAAGCTCAAGGATTACAAGTGAGTTTCGATTTTATGCTTGATTTTTAAATGTTAATGCATTGTACTGCTCCGAAATCCCTCATAAATTATGCATTTTGTATGCGCCGAGTACTTGAGCTCTGAGAAGGAGTAGTGTTACTTTAGAATAATGTGCAAAGAATTTGACTTGTTCTTTCACTGTGCCTAATTTATTTTCTCTTGAGTTATGGCACGCGGAGATTTTGAAAGCAAAATGGTTGTAATTATGCTTTTAAGTTTGTGGGAGATGTATCTGTTAGCAAAAGTGTTGAAACGGAGACAAAGTATAATTTAAACAGTCGCCACTGCAATTGGTGCTAATACTGCTGAGCATACGTGCTTTATAAAACTAATTTCTTATCCTGAATCTCTAAGCGACAGGAAGGTTTCAAAAGTGTACAAGTTTTTAACAAACGCTGCGGTGCTATGTTCAATGGTTATTGCCTCAATACTACCCAGTAATAATCTGACACCACCATACGTTCAAGTGCCAATAAAGTAAATTTTACCTTTTGTTTGGTTAAATATTTATCAAATCAACATCACGTGCACCTGCGTACAAGGTAAATAAACAATTCATTGATCGGTATTCACCGTTCTTGTACTCATATCGTGTTATTTCGATTTCTGACGAAAGATTTCAGAATTCGCTGGTGACATAGAAACATGTTTAAATAAACACACCGTACAAAAAATTACGGAGTGTAAACTTTATTCTTTAATAGGGAATTATATCACCACCTGCTTTAATTGCAGTTTTAATTTTGTTTGGCATGCTACCAATATTACTCAATATCCACTCCATGATCAAAAGTTTCTATACTTCCGCCAATTTGCAGAGTGTTGTTTTTTTCTTCTTCACGGCCCTTTCTAACATGTCCCAGATTTTTTCAATGACATTTAGATCGGGTGAATTTGCAGGCCAATTGAGATGTCGAACGTCTCTCTCATGCTCTTTAACCCTTTAACCACCATTACCCAAAAATCTTTCATCACTCCAAATATCATTACAGCCGAAACTGTCTGTTAGTTCACTTCTTTGTTTAATAACAACAATAGTGACTGAGGGTGACTCCTGCTGATTCCTCATAGGTCGAGAAAATTTGAAGAACAGGCAAGGTTAGGAAATGTGACTCCCTCTAGGCAGGCTTTTCGGGGGCTATGGTCATTTGTATGCATGGGCGTTATGGTCGTAAAAGGGTTAAACCAATCTAGCCCAATTCTAGTTCAAAGGACACGAGAGTTATCAACTTGAAACACAGGATCCACTATGTGTCCTTTTTCCAAAAAGTGGACAAATGGCTATCATGCATTATTTAAAAGTGGCACACAATCCATAGATATCATGAGACTGGACATCTGAACGATTGCTCCAACTCCAGTGCTTGAAATACAGCCCCTAAACATAACACCTCCCCTCCTTTTTGCGTTGCCCTTTGGATACGTTCTGGGTAAATGCTTCTCAGCCTCCCGCATTACCCTGGAGCGACCATTATTGGAATACAAGCAGAATCTGGATTCGTCAGACCCTGTTATTTGCCACCACTATACAGTGATTCAGTGACGATACTGTTTTGCCGAAGCAAGGCGAATTTTTTTTCTGGGCAGTTGTTAACTTCGGACGTATCTGGGCAACACTACTGAACATTCCCAAGCCATGCAGTTCTCTCCGTAGCGTTCGTTCTGGGACTGGTTTACTGGGTCCAGAGTTGTACTGTTGAAGCAGTTCTTAACAGGTCTGGAAACGTGCAGGAGTTGCTAATCGTCCCAAATGCCTGCGATCCTGATTTTTCATCACAGAGCTTCTACCACAGTTGCTCCGCCTACAGTGATAGTTTCCATATTTCTTTAACTGGAAACGGGCACTACTAACTGTTGACTGGGACAGACCAACAAACTCCGCCACCTCTAACAAGGAATGACCATATTCTTGGGCAAAAACAATGGTACCCCTTTAGCCACTCAGTAGCGTCACCTTTACGAACCTCATGCACTCCCTGCTGCTGCCCAGATATCTTCGACGGAGGCCTCCAGCTGGTCTACTCTTCTTCATCAACCGCATTGGGAGGACTATCCCGACCCGAATGCCTATCTTGCTGCGCTGGAGGAATGGGAACTCTCATTCTACGAACTCTAAACACCGCAGGGGTCCCCTCAAGGGGCCTGCTGCCTCCTCCTGGATTCCCACCTTGATGCTCCAGGTATTCCGCCCTGTGTTATTTCTCGCCTCCTGTGTGAACATTTTAGCTCTGTAATATTATACTTGTGTTCCGCCTTTGTATTGCGTTTGACACTGTACTGTGCTCCTTTCCAGTAATGTGTCTTTTTGTTAAGCCTTGCCTGTGCTGCCTGGTGTGCCCCGCCTATGCTGCCTGGTGTGCCCCGCCTATGCTGCCTGGTGTGCCCCGCCTATGCTGCCTTGTGTGCCCCGCCTATGCTGCCTGGTGTGCCCCGCCTATGCTTCCTGGTGTACCCGGCCACATTATGTTGTTTTATCGTGCCCCGTTTTTCCCCGCTCTTCGATGAAATGGTCCATGAGACTCATTAAAGCGATGTTGAAACCTTCACGACTCATAGTTGCACTTGTAAATGGAATTACAGAATGCTACACATGCTTTAAACACACACCTCAGGCATTCACAATCATAATCCAGCAGTTTCACTCTCCAATTTATAAACCTCGTTACGTTTTTTCAACTTTATACGTACATACATGCTTCAATCAGCATTCCGTAATTTTTTGTCCGGTGTGTTTATCTGTAAAAGGAAAACAATTGGCATAACTTTCAAATAAATATATTTACGACTTCCCTTATGAGACAACAATTCAAAGCTGGGGTAACAACAATTTTAAAGCAGGATACTATTTGCATATTTTTGTCACTGGCAAATAAGACCTCTTAATCCCACTAGCAGTTGCAGTTCATAAGAGACAATTCACTGCACTAAAAAAACGACAAGCACTTTTAAAAAAGCAGCTACACTGTAAACGTTCTAACAAGCTTTAATCCATAGCTCTTCGGTATTTACTCCAGCCCTGCATCCCGGAATTTTATCACTCTGCAATGGGCGTTCGGCAAGTCATGTACTACATATAGTTCTTTTGGCGCTGCGAAGTGACAGTAACATTAACAAGAAAACCATGCATTATTTTAGGAAGAAAGTATTCTCAAAAGGTTTATCCGTATAAGCGGTATCGGTCGAAGAAAAAAAAAATTAGTCGAATTTTCAGGAGCCCAGATTTTGCAACAAATACTTCAGAAGCAGAAATTAACACGTATGACCACTGGTGGCTAAACCATTCTTTACCAAACATTAGAAATTATGTAAAAAATATTTTCCATCAGGTCTTGTATGCGATACAGGAAGAATTTTTCAAATCAGAGCTTTAGGAGCAGAAATAACGCAGAAAACGCAATTTACCTTTGTGCCCCCTAGCGGAAAGTCTATGATTTACTTGAAAATTTTGAATTTATGGGAAAAACATTTCGCATCGGAAACACTATCTAACAAAGAAGGAATTTTTCAAATCGTACTCTTAGAAGTAGAGATATTGACAAAAATAAGATATACATCTACGCCCCCTGGCGTAGAAACCATGCATTTTTTCAAAAGAAAATTTTCCTAAAAGGTTTGTTAACATGAGTAGCATCTGTCAACAAACGACATTTTTTTCAATCGAGAATTTAGAAGCTCATATTTTGCTGCAAATACAAGAGAAGCGGAAATTAGGATTTACGACCCCTGGTGGCCAAACTATTTTTTTACAAAAATTAGAAATTATGTGCAAATGATTTCCCATCAATAGCTGTAGGCGGTGCAGAAAGAATTTTTCAAATCGGAGATTTAGAAGCAGAGATATAGGGGGAAACGCAATTTACCGCTACACCCCCTAGCGGAAAGTCTATGAATTACTTGAAAATTTTGAAATTATATGAAAAACATGTCACACGGAAAACTCTATCCAACAAAGAAGGAATTTCTCAAATCGGTCTCCTAGAAGTAGAGATATTGACAAAAATAAGATGTACATCTACGCCCCTGGCGTAGAAACCATGCACTATTTTAAGAAGAAAATGTTTCTGAAAGGTTTGTCCACGTGAGTAGTATCGGTCAACAAACGACGTTTTCTTCAATCGAGAATTTAGAAGCTTATATTTTGCTGCAAATACAACAGAAGCTGAAATTAAGATTTACGTCACCTGGTGGCCTAACTATTTTTTTACAAAAATTAGAAATTATGTGCAAACAATTTGCCATCAGGAGCTGTATCCGGTGCAGAAAGAATTTTTCAAATCGGAGATTTAGAAGCAGAGATATAGGGGGAAACGCAAATTACCGCTACGCACCCTAGCGGAAAGTCTATGAATTACTTGAAAATTTTGAAATTATATGAAAACATGTCAAACGGAAAACACTATCCAACAAAGAAGGAATTTTTTCAAATCGGACTCCTAGAAGTAGAGATATTGACAAAAATAAGATATACATCTACGCCCCCTGGCGGAGAAACTGTGTAATAAAAAAGAAGAAAATATTCCGAAAAGGTTTATCGATGTAAGTGGCATCAGTCCACGAAAGAATTTTTAATCGATATTTTAGAAGCTACGATTTTATGGCAAATACATCAGAAGCAAAAATTAACACTTACGCCCCCTGATGGCCAAAGTATTCTTTACCAAATCGCTGAAATTATATGCAAAAGAATTTCCATCAGGAGATGTATCCGCTGAAGAAAAACATTTTGAAATGGGAGTTTTAGAAGAAGAGTTACGTGGAAAATGTAATTTACTTTTACGCCCCCTAGCGGAAAATCTATGCGTAATTTGAAAAAGTAACTATATCTAAAATACTCTTCGACATAAATGGAATCATAAGATATAAATTTTTTTTTCAATCGGATGTTTAGAAGCAAATATGTGGAATAAAACGTATTTTTGAATTCGACATCATCTGCCTTTACGCCCTCTACCGGCGAAATTGTACATCGTAAAAAAACACGAAATAAAGGATCATCCTTTGAATATTTCAAGCTTCCCAATGCAAAAAGAATTTTTCAAATCGGACAAATAGTTGCTGAGATATCGTGGGTACAGACGGGCGGACGGACGGACAAACCGATAACAGAAGCACGATCTTTTTTTACAAAAGACGTGCTAAAAATTCCAATTTCCATTTTCAAGCTTCTATTTTTTATGAAGTATTAATCGAGGACAGAACACACGGCTTATTATACCACGATCAATTACATTACTTTCCTTTTTTAAAACACGGAACTACTCAAAAGCAGTCTTTCTTTAGAGAGATCAACGATTCGCGTGAGCTAAAGGTGTTTTTTCTTCGTTCTGGATTGTAATTGCAACAAAAACACTGCCATATTTGCACGATTTTAAACATAACACAATACGTTCATGATAGGTAAAATTTGCCTTCCCAGTGGCGCAGTGGTCTACGCGATGGCCTCTGATCATTCGTCCAAAAGGGGTCCGGGTTCGAATCCCGGTGAGGCATGGATGTTGTGATTGTCTTACGGCACTGGTTCTCTCCCTTTTCTGGAACCCGTGACCCTAAATTACGGACGGGCGACTGCTTATAGCCCATAGAGTTGTTCACGGTGGTCGTTAAACCTCCAATTAAAATAAAGAAAAGTTAAAATTTAATCACTAAACATATGCGTATGAAGATTACAAAAATGAAAGATCTTTCGGGCCCGCTCCAGTACCCATCATCAGATTTAATGAATACTAAAGGAAGCAAAGAGCATGAAGTCTTATATATATGTACAAAGTCAAATACCATTTCATGACGCACGACATAATCACGGCTCATGCTCACCATCACCACAACATGACGTAAACGAATAAGGTGACGTCTTAAATTTTATTTGTTTTATTGAGTTCTGATAATGTCATTCGTCATACGTCGTTTGGTCCCGGTAATCATCGATTTCCAAGGTTCTGGTAAACAATATGGTTCGTCGTCATTACAGTATACACTGAAAAGCAATTGAATTAGAGATACCTGTCTAGTAACGTGTAGCACCACCTTTCGCCCTGATGACGGTGGCGATTGGTCTCGGCATGGACTCGACAAGACACCGGAAGCGTTGGGAAGCCATACGGATTCACGACCCCTGAATAAGCTCCCACAGTTCACGAAGATTTGATGGAAGGGGCTCAGAGCCTCGAACATCTCTCTCGATGGCATCCCAGATGTGCTCGATGGGATTGAGGTCAGGTGACCTAGCTGGCCAAGGAAGCGAGGTCACATCGGCGGAGAGTTCATCCAACCATTCGGATACAATTCGGGAGCAATGGCACCGTGCATTGTCTTGTTGCAGGAGGAGGTCCCCAGTGGGATGTTGAAGACTCACAAACAGGAGCAAATGGTCGTCCAGGATATCCCGGTAACGTTGACCTGTGAGGGACAATGTCACACCTACCAGGGCTCCCATTTCAGTCCACGTAAACAATCCCCAGACGAGAATGCAACCCCCACCAGCTTGAAGAGTACCCTGCTGGCAATAAGGATACATCGCTTCATGTGGTTTGCGCCGTACTCGTATCCTGCCATTCGCATGTACCTACGTGAATCTCGACTCATCAGTCCAGGCAACATTTTTCCACATGTCTAGGGTCCGGTGGTGATGTTCCCGCACCCATGCTAATCTTTGCACCCTGTGATGTGCGGTCAGCAGCAGTATCCTCGTGGGACGATGGCTTCTGTACCCCATTGCGAGGAGGTGGTTCTGGATGGTGTTGCTGCTTACACGTTTTTGCGCACCAACGTTAAATTGCCGAGTGATTTGTTGCACTGTGGCTCGTCTATCCGCTGTTACAATGCGAGCTAGCCGACGATGACCACGCTCATCCACACGCTGTTGTCCACAGCAGTTGGCCCTTGCAAGGATGGTTTTACCGGATTCGATGTACTCACGGTGCACCCGTGACACAGTGGCTCGTGAAAATCCCAGTGACTGCACGACTTCCGAGATGGAGTGACCCATTCGTCAGGGCCCCGACATTTTGCCCACGATCAAATTCGATTATATCCTTCGTCTTACTCATACTGTGTCCGACTCTTACTGATTCCCGTCGCATCACTCCTTACATTGTTGGATCGCTCCATACGTTATGTCGTTTCCGTTTACAGGGCCGCCCACAGCGACACATTTGCATAACGCCAGCTGTCTCTAATTCAATTGCTCTTCAGTGTACATCCCTTAACTTATGAATTTACATACTTTCAGTTAGTAGTAAACATGGTTTTGAAGATGAAGTTGCCAAAATAGTGGCCTTGTTTCAAACTGCTAATGATTCGCGTGAGCATCAAAGGCAAGGAAGAATCTCCCTCCCCGCTAATTGAGAGACACTGCTGCCAGAAAAGCAATAAATCCAGTACTTAAAAATGAACGTAATATCTGTTTCTTAACTGGGATTCGAATACAGTGTATAAACAAGAAAGGCGACACCGAATTCTCGGGTGTAATGAGCACGTCTTCTGAATCCTTTCCGTCACGAAAAGAGCTTTCAAAAGCAGATTTTAGCAAAACAAAAATCAGCGAAGAGGAATAAGCATTTACGCATCCTAGTGGAGAATCCTACTAATCATTGAAAATTCACAAAGTGCGTAGTGATCTTCATAGTTATTGGAACCAGTTATAAAAATTAAAAAAGATCAGCACTATTTCTAGAATCCGTGAAGTATCCGCAAATACAAAAAGCTACTAATGCCGACTATCAGTAGAAACGTGCGCTACGAAAAATCACAAATTGTGCACAAACGTTTTTCATAGCCAAAATTATCTGAGGGAAAAAGAATTTTTCAAATCGAACAATTAGAAGGTATATGGGGGAAAACATGATATAACTGTATGCCCCAGAGCAGCAATGCTGTGGATTATTTGATGAAGGAAATGGGTGCTAAACATTCGTAATAGTATATATAAGAATATTTAGCACCCATTTCCTTCAAATATTAGCACCCATTTCCTAAATATTCTTTATGTCGTGTGCATCCTGCTGGCAGGACGCACACTACATAAAGGCAGATAGCAGTCAGAATGAATGTCCGCGTAGCTCAATTGGTAGAGTGACTTATTCCGGAATGAGGGGACCCGGGTTCGAGCCCCGGCGTGGACAAAAATGACGCAGAAATTTACTTCGTTATACCCCTCTATATGTACCTAGTGTGTAAACTTATGACCTCTCACCAAAGCACGTCATCAGCGACAACGATTAAAGTTTGTCAGGAAACTTTGGGAACAGACAGTGGAAAATTGGCAGAAAGTTTCCTTCTCTGATGAATTCCATTTCCTAATGTATAGAGTTCATGAACGGTTGTGGGTAATGCAAACAGGTGTGGAAAAGATGGCACAAGATGCCGTGAGTCTGCGGGTACAGGCAGGTGGCAAGTGTTTGTAATGCTCTGGCAGATGATTTCCTGGAGCACTATCAGCCTCCGGATAGCGGAGGAGACCCCCCCCTGAACAACACCCTGTGGCTCTCCATCGTTGCAGACCAAGTTCTTCGGTTTATGCTGATAGTGTATCCAGTGGACAAGGAATTTGTGTAAATCCTATATACCGATGATATTGATAAACATATTTTGGGAACAACTGTAAAGAAAAAAACAATTTTTGTTTGTTTAGAGGACTAATGACCACAATGAGCAATCAGCAGTCGCCCGTCCTTAATTTAGGAACACTAGTTACAGGGATGGGGAGAGACAGTGCCGTGAAACAAACACAAAATCTATGCCTCAACAAAATTCGACGCAATCACTTAAAACACTGCGCCACTATGGAGGTAGATACCTTCCTGGTCAGAAATAAATTATCTAGCTGTGTAACCTGTATTCCTTGTGTTAGCAGGATTGTAATAATGCCTCTGAATGCCGTTTTCTGTACATGTAGATGAGCATAATATGGGAGGACTAGAATATTCTAATAATCTGGCAGATGGCAGATATTCGTTCATTTCCATTAATGAATATATGTCAGCAAGTAGATAAAAACTACCAAAAACCATTTTTCCAGCATTCAATAACGATTCCTACTAGTATCCACAGCTTAAGCAAGAAATAGTGTCGTTTTTAAATTTTTTCCTCAATGCTGCTCGTGTAGTGGTTTGAAATAACTAAATGCAGACACTTGTTCTATCAGAGATTTTTAGGTCTTTCATTAGTTGCATAGCAGCGAAACGTGGTGGATTCGATTTATTTTTTTAATTATGACTTCTCTGTCATGCTACCTCCGAGTAGCACACTTTAGAATGAATATAGATATTTTGACGTAGTGAAAATCAAAAGGCTCTCATTGTACGAAAACCTGCACGCCGTCGGTCTGGGAACAACACTCTAATGAAATCGTTTCTGATCACAGTAGAAGACACAGAGGCTCAGTCCTCTATTTTAATATTTGAGCACACAGGTCGACTTTAATTATTCTTTCAACACGTTATGAAACTAGACCTCTTGCGCAGATTTGGTTTCATCTTTGACTTTCGTGCTGTGCTATAAGTCGCGTGACGTTAGAAACTTTCATTACTTGCATAACTTTTTTTCTCTATCAGTAATGTGAGCACATGCCGGAATTTTCGGTCATTCGTGCAAAACAATTCAAGGTCCCTCATTGGGAAATCAGTTTTGTGCATTTGATTGTTAAGGTCAGTAGAACTAATCGACCTGTCTGACGATGAGTTATGATATTCATGAAGGAATACAACTATTTCATCTATTCAGTTGGCATAGCAACATCATAACTTAGTTTCTCATTTTAGATCGGCAGACAGACAGAATTAAATAGAGAAATATTGGGTTGCTTAAAATCGAACAATAACAGTGAGCTAAACTACGGGACTGAGTTGACCTATTTTTCTCAGCTTATCAAGATAGCTACTTAAATTTCAAATAAGATTGCATTTGTCGATATATTCGTTTGCTGTTGCAGAAACAACGCGTAACTGCATTTCAATACAAGGCTAGAGCTCTTTTTGCAAACAAGAATTCTCTTCCCAATAATTCTTGCCTTCAATAAAATGGTTGAATAAAAGTTATATACACTGACGGAAAAAAAATCCCAACACCAAGAAGGGGTTGTGTTAGATAAACGACAGTTGGTAGGCGGTGAGAGTACATCTGTAAGATGACGTCTATGCAAATTCCGCGCTCGGCGCATGCGTGTGGCGCTAGTAGCGCCCCTCGGAACATGCGAAGCAGGTTTGCTGTAAATACGCGCTGTAACGTTCGTGAGCGTTAGTTATCGTTGAGATTCGACGTAGTGTGTTGATGTTAGTCAAGAATTGTGACGTACCTGCCAGCAGGACGCACACGACATAAAGACAGATAGCGACATAAAGACATATAGCAGTCAGAACAAACGTCCGCGTAGCTCAATTGGTAGAGTGACTTGTTCCAGAATAAGCGGACTCGGGTTCGAATCCTGGCGTAGACCAAAAATGACGGAGAAATTTGCTTCGTTATAGAATGCATTTAAGAAGACCAAGACCCCATTATCAACAGCTCACGGAGTTTGAACGAGGTCGTGTAATAGGGCTACGAGAAGGTGGATTTTCGTTCCGCAATATTGCAGAACGACTTGGCAGGAATGTAGCCACTGTTCATGATTGTTGGCAGCGGTGGTCAAGGGAAGGTACTGCCTCAAGAAGACCGGGTTCCGGCCGACCACGTGGCGCTACCGAGAGGGAAGACCGCCGTGTACGGCGTATGGCCGTGGCGCATCGTACCGCGTCTACGGCAGCAATTCGAGTTGCAGTTGCCACCACAGTGACACAACGAACTGTTACAAATCGGTTACTTGAAGGACAGCTCCGAGCGAGACGCCCTGTAGCGTGCATTCCACTTACTCCAAACCACTGCCGTTTGCGACGTCAGTGGTGTCAAGCTAAAGCTCATTGGAGGACAGAGTGGAGATCTGTTGTGTTTTCTGATGAAAGCCGGTTCTGCCTGGGTGCCAGTGATTGCCGTGTTTTGGTTAGAAGGATGCCAGGTGAGCGCCTGCATCCAACCTGTCTGCGGCCGAGACACACTGGACCTACACCTGGAGTTGTGGTCTGGGGAGCAATTTCTTATGACAGCAGGAGCACTCTTGTGGTTATCCCACGCACCCTGACGGCACAGTTGTACGTCGGTCTGGTGATTCAACCTGTTGTGCTGCCATTCATGAACAGCATTCCAGGGGTGTTTTCCAACAGGATAACGCTCGCCCGCATACCGCTCTTGTAACCCAACATGCTCTACAGAGTGTCGACATGTTTCCGTGGCCTGCTAGATCACCAGATCTTTCACCAATCGAGCACGTATGGGACATCATTGGACGACAACTCCAGCGTCACCCCCAACCAGCATTAAACGTCCCTGTATTGACCGACGAAGTGCAACAGGCATGGGATTCCATCCCACAAACTGACATCCAGCACCTGTACGACACAATGCATGAACGTTTGCGTGCTTGCATTCAACATTCTGGCGGTTACACCGGTTATTAATGTACCAGCATTTCACATTTAAAATGGCTCTTCTCGCGCTTACACTAAGCTGTGATCTTGAAACCTTAATCGATTAAATATGTTACCTATACAAATGTATTGCCACCATTTCATTCCTCTGCAACTATTTTTTCGTGGTGTTGGGATTTTTTTCCGTCAGTGTATATGTTATGCGCACGGTCCTCATATAAGAAGAAAATCAGTTCGTAAAATCGTTCAAATATTTTAAGAACTGATTTTCTTCTTTATGTGAGGACCGCGCGTCCGAACTGATTAAAAACAACAGAATACTATTAGTGCTAATGACTACTGATGTTCTGCAGTCCTTTAAGAAACACTAACGTATCATATATAGTAAACATTTAATTTCTTTGCACAATCAGTGTATTGTTCTAACATCCGTATCTACCAAATTTTGGAAGGGCAATTAATAAGTAGTTATATAATATACAGGGTGATTGTAAACTCCTTCAACAAAATAAGAGGGGCGATAGCACACATCAAGATGAACAATATTTGCAATGGAACCTAGGGCCGCATTCCACTCCTAGTGCCAAACAAGAAAGATGACAACGAATTTTCGGGGGTAATAAGCACGTCTTTTGAATCTGTTCTGACGCAAATTAAATTTATCAAAGCTATTCAAAGTCAATGGAACCGGCATGGAAAACAATAGATCTGACGAAAGAAAGAAGATTTTTAATCGGGTTTTTAATCCCTCAGATATTGCTGTAAACGGAATCGTGAACTTACGAATTCTTAGAAACAGAGATATCGACAAAAATAAGATGTGACTTTACGTCCCCTGGTGGGAAAACCAAGCATTATTTTAGGAAGAAAGTATTCTCAAAAGGTGTATCCATATAAGCGGTATTGGTCGAAGAAAAAAATTAGTTGAGTTTTCAGGAGCCCAAATTTTGCAACAAATACTTCAGAAGCAGAGATTAACACTTATGACCCCTGGTGGCTAAACCATTCTTTACCAAACAATAGAAATTATGTGAAAAATATTTTCCATCAGATCTTGTATGCGGCACAGGAAGAACTTTTCAAATCAGATCTTTAGGAGCAGAAATAACGCAGAAAACGCAATTTACCTTTGTGCCCCCTAGCGGAAAGTCTATGATTTACTTGAAAATTTTGAATTTATAGGAAAAACATTTCGCATCGGAAACACTATCCAATAAAGAAGGAATTTTTCAAATCGTACTCTTAGAAGTAGAGATATTGACAAAAATAAGATATACATTTACGCCCCTGGCGTAGAAACCATGCATTCTTTCAAGAAGAAAAGTTTTCTAAGAGCTTTGTAGACATGAGGAGTAGTATCGGTCAACAAACGACTTTTTTTTCAATCGAGATTTTAGAAGCTGATATTTTGCTGCAAGTACAACAGAAGCGGAAATTAAGACTTACGCCACCTGGTGGCTAAACCATTTCTTACAAAAATTAGAAAATATGTGCAAACGATTTCCCATCAGGAGCTGTATCCGGTGCCGAAAGAATTTTTCAAATCGGAGATTTAGAAGCAAAGATATAGGGGGAAACACAATTTACTGCTACGCCCCCTAGCGGGAAGTCTATGAATTACTTGAAATATTTGAAATTACATGAAAAACATGTCACACGGAAAACACTAGCCAACAAAGAAGGAATTTTTCAAATCGGACTCCTAGAAATAGAGATATTGACAAAAATAAGATGTACATCTACGCCTCCTGGCGGAGAAACTGTGTAATATTTGAAAAAGAAAATATTCCGAAAAGGTTCATAGATGTGAGTGGCATCAGTCTACGAAATAATTTTTTCAATTGATAATTTAGAAGCTCCGATTTTATGGGAAATACATCAGAAGCAAAAGTTAACACTTACGCCCCCTGGTGGCCAAATTATTCTTTACCAACAATTCGAAATTATATGCAAAAGATTTTTCATCAGGAGATGTATCAGCTGAAGAAATAAAATTTCAAATCAGAATTTTAGAAGAAGAGTTATTGGGAAAAATGTAATTTACTTTTACGCCCCCTAGCGGAAAATATTTGCGTAATTTGAAAAAGTAATTATATCTAAAATACTCTTCGACATAAATGGAATCGAAAGATAAAATGTTTTTTTCAATCGGATGTTTAGAAGCAAATATGTGGAATAAAACGTATTTTTAAGTTCAACATCATCTGCATTTACGCCCCCTACCGGCGAAATTGTACATTGCAAAAAAAAACGAAATATAGGATCATCATTTCCTTATTTCAGGCTTCCCAATGCAAAAATAATTTTTCAAATCGGACTAATAGCTGCAGAGATATCGTGGGTACAGACGGACTGACGGACGGACGGACAAACCGATAACAGATGCACGATTTTTTTACAAAAGACGTGCTAAAAAGAGCATGTCCAGCAAAAAAAAAAAAAATTCAAAGCACACGGAGTTCCAACCAGTACATGAAAAGCACAAGATGCAAATGAGGTGCGCTGAACACGTGCATAGACGATGAGGAGCAAACCTTTAAAAACGCAGCCGAACCCGTTCAGCGATATTACCGTGCGAACATCACATGAGAATTGACATATACGTCTGACCTGCGCAGTGAACCGTGTGTTCTTAAAGCAAATGCTTCCCGGTCTATTGCAGAATGTTCCGCTCACCACACGGAGGGACATGTGGTTTATGCATGTTGGGGCCCCAGCACACTTTGCCACCGAGGTCCGATACTTGCGACATATCCCGGGCGGTGGATTGGACGTGGTGGACCTGTGACTTGGCCTCCACGCTCCCTGGACCTTAATCCACTGGACTTCTTCTTCTGGGGTCACATGAAAACATTGGTGTACGAGACACCTGTGGATTCCCTGGAAGATCTCGTCGCGCGAATCTCTGTTGCTGCGGACAAGATCAACACCACACTGGGAGTCTACGAGAGGGTGCGACAGTCGTTCATTCGCCAGTGTGGGCTGTGCAACTACGCCCTTGGATGCCAGTTTGAGCAGCTCCTTTGAGTCTTGCTCTGATGCGATTGGAATTGTGCAACTCATACATTAAGTATGTATCTTTGTTTTCACTGTTGAAGGCTCAACGTGGATATGTAACTTTACTCTTTTTTTGGCACTAGGAGTGGAATGCGACTTTAGGTTCCATTGCAAATATTGTTCGTCTTGATGTGTACTATCACCCCTCTTGTTTTCTTGAAGGAGTTTACAATCACTCTGTAAAATTTCCTCTCCTAATTAATTTCAATCAAAAAGGTTTTAGTTCAAATTTTATTTCAGTCTACCCTAACCACGTTTTGAAGTGACAAAGGAGAGATTTAGTGAATTTAAATTGGCAGATTTGATATTACAATTCCTTTTGATACAATCGAACATCCAAACTGTCTGAAAAAATGTGGGTTATCCTGCATTGTGTAACTAGATCTCTAGCTTCCTAGCTAAAAGTCGTGAAATACATGCCCTTTAACTATCGTGTTCCGACACATTTTCCATTAACGCAGATGTACAGTAGGGGAATAAGTTCTATCTTCAATCCCCTTTCTTCTGTACTTATCAATAACCCCATTTTAGCTACGATCAACCCTTTCCATGGTTTCGCTGATGGTTGTACTGCCGATGTATCTTATGCCTCTAGCTATTAAGTGGTGCTAATATACAGGTGAGCCGTTACATTATGACCACCCCCAGCCTAGAGAAATGAGCGCGCCTGGAGACCGAACGGTGGCGCAGGTAAAGTTTTTTGGATTGGATTGGATTGGAGGTTTAACGACCACCGTGAGCAACTCAATGGGCTATAAGCAGTCGCCCGTGCGTAATTTAGGGTCACTGGTTCCAGGGAAGGGAGAGAGCCAGTGCCGTAAGACAAACACAACATCCATGCCTCACCGGGATTCGAACCCGGACCCCGTTCGGACGAATGATCAGAGGCCATCGCTTAGACCACTGCGCCACCGGGGCGGCCAGGTAAAGTTCACAGAGCAGAATATGTATAACCCGAGGACTGGCTTTCGGTTAGTACAGTGTTCGAAGTCAGAATGGGAAAAGTCGCCGATTTATCGGAGTTTGATAAAGGACAAATTGCGATGGCATGGCGCCTCGGAACTACGATCTCGAAAACGGCGCGGCTGGTAGGTTCTTTACGTGCCGCTTCAGTGAGTACGAATCAAAAGGGGTGCACAGATGACAAAACGACAAACCGTCGTCCAGACATGTGTCGTTCGCAGATCATTGATGCCAGAGGGGAGCGGAGACTTTCGCGTGTTGTTCACAGCGACCGCAGACAAATCACCCGCAGCTACAACAGTGATGATCAGGGCAATGTGTCACGGCACACAGTTCATTGCAGCCTTCTGCGCATGGGCCTGCGTAGCGGAAGACCCATTCGGGTCACTATACTAAATGCACGTCATCGCCAACAACGCTAGAAATGGGCCCAAGATCATGGAGACTGGACTGTGAATGATTGGAAGAAAGTGGCCTGGTCTGAGGAATCAAGATTCCTGGTGCATCACGTAGACGGCCGAGCGCGGATACGCCGTTTACCAAAGGAAGTAGGATACATCGATTACCTGAATGCACTGCCGGGCGGAAAAAGACGGAGGCGACGGTGTTATGCTGTGGGCGATGTTTTCTTGGAGCACTTTAGGCCCCATTATCCCAATCGTGCAGTCCGTGACAGCTGTCAGGTATCTGAACATCGTTGAGGACCAAGTTCACCCACTCATGGGAACTGTGTTCCCTGCTGGTGATGGCCATTTCCAATAGGATAATACGCCATGTCACACTGCCAGAATCGTCAAGGAGCTGTTCGAGGAACATGCTGGTGACTTTCTGTTAATGCCCTGGCCTCCACATTGACCTGACATGAACCCAATCGAACATTTGTGGTTCGACGTGGAGAAGCGAGTTCGCGCTAAATCAGCACCACCCTGAAATGTAAAGGAATTGGAGGACCTGCTGTTGGCATTATAGTGCTAGATACCCCAGGATACCTATCTCCACCTCTTCGATTCGATGCCTCGCCGAGCGGCCGCTGTTTTGTGGGTTAAAGGGGTTCCTACAGCTTATTAGGTAGGTGGTCATAATGTAATGGTTGATTTGTGTAAGCACAAGCGATTTCTCTGCGCTGTTAGCTCCTCCATTAACTACAAAATTAACACCATTTATTTTGTGGCTGAAGATAATTTTGTGATTTTTAACTTCTGCAATAGTAGGCCTGCTGTCGTAAGCAACAAATGAAATCAAAACTTTTCTTCTGCTACCGTCATCTTTTATAAGTAGGACTTATATATTCCTTTTAAGTTTGAATATTTCCTCCAGCTTGCTTTATAACAGCCACAATTTTCCCACTGCTAAATTTCTTCAAACTAAATCAGGATTTAGTTTTTGAGCTAGATGATAATTCTCCTCTGAATTACTTTGGGCACTACACATGCACTGAAGTGCATAAATTAAGAAAGTTTCAGGTTTTGGTGCTTTTAAAAGATTAAGCAGAACTTTAGTCACGATATGTGTATATATTTGTGGTAATCCAGTGAGCCCTGAATCCCTAAAAGAATGTCTGATGCAGTAGCCAATGTGTAAATTAGGGACAATTTTAAAAGGGGCTTCCCGGGAGTCTGCTTTTCATTCGTAATTTAGCGATACCGTGATCACCTTTGCTTATAATTTTTGACCCAAGTGTCTTCATGTTGCCAGTTTAATAACATTCAAAGGAAGAACCATCAAAGGAATTGAACTGGGTCTAAGTCACGCAGGGTTTGTGAGATTTATGAACGTGCCCGAAAGAGTGTTTGTACGTATTACAAGGCTATAGTGTCAGTTCCAATATAAAGGAACATGCACTAAACGGACATCCCAAGGTCGATCACGGTATAAACCAGCTGAGGATGGCCAATATGTATCCCTAACTGCAAAGCGTAGTAGAATAATAATACCTTCTGTAGCGTAAAAGCATTTTCGACTTCTACGCTGTTTTGACACATCAATATATTAAGAAAATGGTTCCTAAATGAAAGAAAACCTTAACGGCCAGACGAAACAACAGAAGTCAACTTACGGAAAAGCTTTATCCAGGCTGTAGAAAACACTTCTATAAGTGAACGATAACATCACACATGATCACAATACTCTTTTCAATAATCATCAGTTTACAATACAACGCTCTCGTACAACGCTCTTAATAATCGCTCTCTTCAACGCCCTCAAGAAATCGATCAGTCGTCGTTTTTATCTCTTTCTCTTATCACGATCAGGCATACGTCACGTGCAATCAACCTCAATTGTGTTGCCAAACGTATTCGTTTGAGAGAAAAGATATTTCGTTAAGATTGAAGAATACTGAGAATGAACTCAAGATTTACATAGGGAAAGAAACTAAAAAGGAAAGTTAATGTAGAATATACGTCACACTTGTCAACTCTCCTTCGAGCCTGTCTCCGCAACAGGAAGGATACTATACAAGAAGACTGTATCCAGGAGGCTTCGCGAACGATAACTGTATGCAGGAGGCCTAGGGTACCTATTTCCTTTATCATGGCCACAAAAGAGATCAATTAGCATGGAGTAAGCAGCATCGTATATGGACATGTGAGCATTGGGGACATGTACTCTTCATAGATCAGTCATGATTTTTGCTACCAAATCATTCTCAACGCCAGTAGATCTGAAGAGTAGGTACAGGTTTGGAGGTGGAGCAGACATTGTGCGGGCTGTATCATGATTGTGGTCGTACCTCTCTATCCGCGTTCCACAGGGGAGCTTTGACGTGCCACTGATATTGAGAAGAATAGGAATTCTTCGAGGTTTTTGTGATCCGGAATTTGTTGTCATGGAGGATAATGTTCTTCCTCACAGGCCGATACTTATGGATGAATACCTGGAAAATGAAGATATACAAAGAATGGATTGGGCAGCCAGATCACCATATCTTAAACCCATCGAGTACACTTGGGATGCTTTAGGACATAACAGTTACTGATGGCCATATGCATTATTGACCCAAGTTGACACCGAAACAGTAGTGTCAGAAATTGGACACTGGCATGCTTGCAACATTATCACCATCAAAAACAACTTTGGTTTTTGTATTTCACATAATTTCGACGTGGTGTGTCAAAAGAAGTGTCCATACTAAGTTGTATTACATTCTATGTAAGTTTCATTGACATACATGAATTCATGCTTTACTTCCTGAATTTATGCTCTCCGTAGATCAATAGGTTCGTCCAATCAACTTGTGCTTTCCTTTTTGAAGTAATTTACGGAAATTAACCCTAAAAATGACTTGATTCTGCAAGAACAGGCGTTCCCTAAAATCCATTAGGAGAATTGTCCACTCCACCTCAGATAAAGTTATGTTAAATAGATCGTTGATTTTATAACTCTTTGAAATCTTATGATCTGTGTATCATATCACTGATAAATTCTTCAAGTTCTTATTACCGAAATGCTCAATTCTTGTGCCTTCTGACTCACACCTACTTATATCTTCATTTTTTTTTTATTGGAGGTTTAACGACCACCGTGAGCAACTCAATGGGCTATAAGCAGTCGCCCGTCCCTAATTTAGGGTCACTGGTTCCAGGGAAGGGAGAGAGACAGTGCCGTAAGACAAACACAACATCCATGCCTCACCGGGATTCGAACCCGGACCCCTTTCGGACGAATGATCAGAGGCCATTGCCTTAGACCACTGCGCCACCGGGGCGGCTATCTTCATTGTACAGACCTCAATAAAAAAAACGAGCCACCCCCCTTAACTTTGGAACCATTTGCCGCAGATATACAAGTAAGGTACCGTGGAAAGCACTCGAAGGAAACTATCACGTGATGCACAGAAAAATGCTAATTAAGCTAATTAACATTTTAATTAGCTCACTATCTCCCAATTTTTTCATATAAGGTGTATGTTACTTTATGCGCATTCTATTTAGCACATGGAAAAAACCCTAAATTTTAAATATCGTCCAAATCGGATGATTAATAGCGAAGATATTTGCAAATAAAGTTAGAGGGGGCATCCATATATCTACATCTGAGAAACACACCTGGAATGTTACTTTCCCTGCAAGAACAGTGATAATGCTGGGAAGTCGGCAGCTTCCCCGAACCTCGGACAAATGGAATGCAGAGTACAGACGCGCAAAAGCCCTGACAGTGATTTATACGGTAACTTGGGCCATCCAGGAACGGTGTTCATTTACTTTTGCCGTTTCTTTTACAGCAACTTCATTTATTCGTGCTAATGAGTTGAATTAATATTAGAATAAACAGTATGTATTTTTCTAATAATGGAAACCCCGAATCTGTGGAAGCTCAAATTTGTTTTGAATATTCTTGTTTCCGATCCATACTCTTTCTCGAGGCACTGAGTATTCGCGTATCACTGAAACGTTCTTTCATAATAGAAAATTGAAGCAGAACCACGAAACCACGAAATCTGACTTTTTACGCTTTCTAACCGTAGGTTGAAGAAGCGTATATGCTCCAACTTTGTCCGTCTGTCTATTCGCCTTTCCGCACGATAAATCGCATAAAAATGGTTCGATTTCGATGAAATTTTAATATGTGGTAGAGGACTACCTGGGGACGAACCCTATTGAAAATGGTCGAAATGGGGTCAAATATCAGAACATAGGAGCGGGATCCATTCCTCCGCCCTCATGCGTCATAACATACGTAAAAATGCTTTGATTGCGACAAAACTTTATCATGTTGTTCTGGAGGTACACTGAACCGGTTCTGTTGAATATCATCGAAATGGGTTCAAAGGTCAGGGCACATGAGCGAGATTTATTTCCACAGCCATTATCCTCATAACTTGAGTAATGATTTCTGGAGCTGCCGCGGTGGCGCAGTGGTCTAAGCGACGTCTTCTGATCATTCTTCCGAGATGGGACCGGGTTCGAGTCCCGGTGAGGCATGGATGTTGTGTTTGTCTTACGTCACCGGCTCTCTTCCTTCCCAGGAGTCAGTGGTCCTAAATTAGGGACGGACGACTGCCTATAGCCCACAGAGTTGCTCATGGTGGTCGTTACACTTTCAATCAAAAAAAAAATTTTGGTATGTTGGAAAGTGTATCATAATCAATGCATTGCAAAACGTCTTTTGTAAAAAGAAGATCATGTTTGTGTTATCGAATTGTCCGTACGTCCGCCTGTGGACACCATCATATCTTTGCAAATATTAGCCCGATTTGATTTTTTTTTTTTTTTTTTTTTTTGCATTAGGAAGCTTGAAATATGCAAATGATGATCTTTTATTTCGTATTTGTTTTTTTTTTACAGTGCTAAATTTCGCCGCTAGAATGCGTAAATGCATATGGCGTCGAATTCAAAACACATTTTATTACATATATACACTGGTGTGCAAAAATTAAGGACGAAGAGGAGAAATTAGCATAACAACGGAACGAGCAGGCAGAACGGACCGAAAGACAGACCACTCAGGAGATAGACTAAGGTCCGGTACGGTAGGGCATGCGCATACATGCAGTATGACGTAGGGAGGGGAGGAGTGTCGGAAGAGTATAAAGCACACGGGCTGTGTACGCTCAGCAATTCGGTGAAAGCTATTGCACGGTGTACATCGGTTTGAACGACGTCGAGTTGCTGCTACTCTGTGATATGGCCAACAGGCAATCCAGTAGACGACATCTGGACGACTTTACCCGAGGTCGCATCATTGGGAAGTTGCAGGAAAGTCGAAGTGTGACTAGTGTGGCCGAGGAGTTCGGGATCGCTCACAGCATCGTTTCGTTAGCTTGGAGAGCATTTCAAACGACAGGAACAGCTGTCCGAGAGTTTAACAGTGGTCGTCCACGAGCAACCACGGCGGCGGACGACCGGCATATTGTCCTACAGACGGGAAGAGACAGACGGCAGACAACGGGAGAAATCGCAAGGCACATGCAACAGACAACTGGACGTCCGTTATCGCGTTTTACCGTGGCCAGAAGGCTGCACAAAGGTGGTCTATTTGCACGACGACCACTACGGTGTGTGCCATTAACGCCTGTTTATCGGAGACGGCGGTTTCTGTGGTGTCAGGAATACAAGAACTGGAGACATCAGCAATGGCGTCGAGTTCTCTTTACGGATGAGAGCCGCTTTAGTCTGACGAGCGATTCTGGACGTATACACATCTGGAGAGAGCAGGGAACACGCAATCACACCTCCAACATCATCGAAAGGGACCAGTTTGGAGGTGGCGCAATTCTCGTTTGGGGCTGTATCATGCTTGGTAGCCGTACTGACTTCCACATCTTCCAAGGAGGTTCAGTCACTGGTGTCCGCTATTGTACCGAGGTTCTCCTGCCTCACGTATGTCTGTTTAGAGGTGCTGTGGGTCCTGAGTTCCTCTTCATGGACGACAACGCTACACCTCATCGTACAGTGGTTGTCGCAGAGCTGTTGGAGAGTGAAGATATTCAACGTATGGATTGGCCCGCAAGGTCCCTAAATCCAATCGAGCACGTGTGGGACCTTCTCGGGAGGCGCTTGGCAGCACGTCACCAGCCGCCAGCAACGATTCCGCAGCTGCGATTGGCGCTACAAGAGGAATGGGCCGCGATGCCTCAACAACTCCTTGACAACCTCGTCCTCAGCATGGACAGACGTTGTATATCCTACGACGCAGTCAGGGGTGATCATATCCCCTACTAAAGACTGGATTTTTCTTGGCAGCCGCCTGTCACATGGACGTTTCTGTCTTCTGTCCAGTTAGGCGCGAAGCTAACTTTTCAATAATGTGCCTTTGTATCCTTTGGATTCCTTGTTTATACGGTTTTGCTCACTTGTTTCGTATTCTTACATCTTGGGGATCTTATGGTATGATTGGAGTCGATGTGGAGCACTTCTGCACGACGTTACATTCGAAAAACCGTCTTGTCCTTAATTTTTGCACGCCAGTGTATTTGCTTCTAAACATCCGACTGAAAAAATTATTTTACCTTTCGGTTCCATTTATGTCGAAAAGCGTGTTAGGTATAGTCACTTTTTCAAGTTACGCATAGATTTTACGCTAGTGTCGTAAAAGTAAAAGGCGTTTTCCCCTATATCTGTACTTCTGAAATTCCGATTTGAGAAATTCTTTTTTCAGTGGATACAGCTCCTAAAGGGAAATCTTTTGCATATAATATCTAATTTTTGGTAAAGAACGGTTTGGCCACCACGGGGCGTAAGTGTTAATTTCTGCTTCTGATGTATTTGCAACAAAATCTGATTTTTTAAAATCTGGATTGAAAAAGTTCGTTCGTGGACCGGTACCACTCACGTTGATAAATATTTTCGGAATTTTTTCTTCTTCAAATAATGCATGATTTCTCCGCCAGGGTGAGTTGATGTATATCATATTGTTGTTAATATCTCTGCTTCTAAGATTCCGAATTGAAAAATTTCTTTCTTGTTGCATATAGTTTCTGATGCGAAATGTTTTTCATATAATTTCAAAATTTTCAAGTAATTCATAGACTTTCCGATAGGGGATATAAAAGTAAATTGCATTTTCCCAGATATATTTGCTTCTAACGCTCCGATATGAAATCTTTTTTCTCTATGACATGCAGCTACAGATGGGGAATGATTTGCATATAAGTTCTTATATTTGGAAAAAAATAGTTTGGCCACGGGGGGGGGGCGTAAGTGTTATTTCTGCTTCTGGTGTATTTGCATCTAAATCTGAGCTCCTGAAAACTCGATTGAAGCAATTCTTTCGTGGACCCATTTCGCTTCCTTTGGGAAACATTTTCAAAATACGCTCCTCTTACAATAATATATAGTTTTTCCGCCAGGAGGGAAGGGGGTGGGGTATGGATACATATCTTATTTTTGTCGATATCTCTGCTCCTGAAAACTCCTAACAGTCCTATTTTAAAAATTATTTCTTTGTTCGAGAGCATATCCGTTGCGAAATGTTTCTCATGTAATTTCAAAATTTTCTTAACGCAGAAGTCTGCGGCGAGAGGGCGTAAGCTCACATTTCCGTTTACAGCAATATCTGAGGGACTAAAACTCCTATTGAAAAACTGCTTTCTTCGGTCAGATATTACTTACGAGATGTGTAAACTCTGTGAGCGTATTTGCTTACCAAAATGTTGCAAAATTTCGCCGCTAGGGGACACCAATGTTTTTCTTAATATCCCTGCTCCTAAATGGGCGATTTAAAAAATTCGTTCAACATCGGATGCCATATATCTTGTGGAACACTTTACGTTAGTATTTGAGAAGCTTTTATAGTTCACTGTTGTGTCGCTAGGTGGTGCTTGTGTACTTCTGTTTGCAGCTGTATCTTCGCTTCTAAAAACCCTATTGAATAATTGCTTCTTTTGCTGTAGGCCATTCTCGGCATTATAGATATGAAATATTATCCACTTTAAATAATGCACAGACTTCCCACTAGGTGGTGTAAATGTCGATGCTTTTTTTGTCGCTACCTCTGCTTTCGGGAGACGTATTTGAAAATTTGAAAAGTTTTTTCCTTAGCATAGCTTCTTGCATGAAAACTATTTTAAGCTATGACAAAATAAATATCTCCGTCATTTTTGTCCACGCCGGGGATCGAACCCGGTTCCTCTCATTCAGGAATAAGTCGCTCTACCAATTGAGCTACGCGGACGTTCGTTATCGCTGCTATCTGCCTTTTTATGTCGTGTGCGTCCTGCTGGGGAGGCACGTCACACACACACACCCCTCTTCTACGTTATTTTAAAAACATAACCATAAGATGAAATAGTTCTTAAATTAAACCTTAACGGCCAGACGAAACATGTAAACAACAGAAGTCAAACTTACGGAAATGATGCTTTATTCAGGATGTAGCACTTCCATAACAAATCATAACATCACATAGTACTTCACATTAAACTCTCCACACCTCACACAGCTCTTAACACAACTCATTACAACACAACGCTCAACTTGCAACACTTCTCCAAGCAACGCTCTCTTTAACAACGCTCGCCAAGCAACAGTTTAGTCGACGTTTTTATCTCTCGTTCTTATCTTATCTCAGGCATACGTCACATTCATTCAACCTCAATTATGTTGCCAACAGTATTTGTTTGAGAGAAAAGGTATTACGTTAAGAGTGAAGTATACCTGAAAATAAACTCAAGATTTACATAGGGAAAGAAACTAAAAAGGAAAGTTAATTTAGAATATACGTCACAAAGCCTACGCTCAACTTTCCTATTGTGCAAAATTCTTGAGCTAAAATGCGTAGAGTTATATCATGTTTCTTTCTATATTTGTTATTTTAACTGTTTGATTTGAAAATATGTTTGTCTCTGATATTCTCCTGCTATGAGAAAATTTGTGTGCGCTATTTTTTAATTTTTGTAACGAACGGTTTAGACGGTGTTAGAAGAAATCGAGCTGTTTCTATTTCTGGATGCTTTATTGATTGTAAAAATCCGGCTGATATTTTCTAACTGGTGGCATTAACTTTGAATAAATTTTTAAATTTTAATTCGCGTCAGAAACGGTTCGAAAGATGTGCTAATTACAACAGAAAATTCGGTGTCATTATTCTTTTTATATCAAATATTTGGAAGGCACAAATACAGAAAACGAGGATGTAAATATCAAATATAACTGAAAATACGGATAAAGCTCTATGATGATGCTTGTCATTGGTCAAGTATTACGATAACCAGCTGAAAAGTCCACATTCGAGCCGGGCACAGCCATACATGAACACTGAGTCCAAATAGTCCAAATTAGGGCAGGGACTGGTTTGACCTAATAAAATAAACCCGCAAATATAGTTTATACTCTACTCTGATATACAGAACCGTGAAAAGGTTCTTTGTCACAATGATTAAAGTCGTCAACTCTTATACTGTGTATCATCATCATCATTGTCAACCATTATCAATCCACTGCTGGACGAAGGTCTCCCCAAGTTTCCTCCACAACGGTCTGTCTTGTGCCAGTCTCCTCCATGTCACCCCTGCATACTTTCGAATTTCATCCACCCATCTCCCATGTGGTCTTCTTCTGGGTCTTTTCCTGTCCCTTGGAATCCAATCTAAAATTTCGGCTGTCCATCGATGATCTGTCCTTCTGGCAGTATGTCCAGCCCATTGCCATTTCAGGGATTTAACTCTGATCATGATGTCTTCCACTCTTGTCATTTTTCGGATCCACGAGTTCCTCTTCTTATCTCTCCTGGTTACACCAAGTATGCACCTCTGCATGCTTCTTTGAGTTGTCTGCAGCCTTTGTATACTGTATATACACATGTGTACATATACCATGGAATATATAAGGACTTGCGCTTCTGTTAACCTATTGAATGGTACAGATTAATGTCTATGTGCACCAAAATACATATAACATGTTTGAAGTCAAGTTTCACTTACCCAAAACCCACTATTTAAGTAAATTAGGGTATAACGAAGTAAATTTCTCCGTCATTTTTGGTCTACGCCGGGATTCGAACCCGATGCCGCTTATTCCGGAACAAGTCGCTCTACCAACTGAGCTACGCAGACGATTATTCTGATTCTTATCTGCCTTTATGTCGTGTGCGTCCTGCTGGCAGGTACGTCACAAGGGCATTTGTACAGTTAAAATGATGCAGATGCTTGAGCCATGCCGTATTCCGAGAATATCCTTTCTAGCCGTCCATGGCATTTCGTAATATATAACACATCAATGTGTTCCCAGTGGAACATATTGAGAAAAAGTTGGCAATTCATTCGGAACACATCGAGAAAGTAATTCTGGAAAATGTATTCGCATTGTGCTACGATAGTGTTCCATGCTTTTGCCACAAAGTGTCCCGAATGTGTTATGTAAAAATACTAGTATATTTTATCATAAAACATTTTATGGCGGAGAGAGCTTTGATAACACATGCGGAACAGGTTGATACACATTCGGAACACTTTGGCAACATATGAGGAACGCAATGATCATCTAATTTTTGGAAATGGCTTTCGCAAAATGCTACGAAAGTGTGCGATCTATTCGAAATGATTTGTTTTTTTTCCACCTCAGTAACTCACTTTTCTTTCATAGTTATCGTGCTTAACATGCGAATTATTGGGAACAGTTATGTCTTGTAATTTAAATTTGCACCTGTCATATAATAATTCCATTTGTCAATTTAAAAAAATATAATTTTCTTGGTTCGAATGTATGAACGTTTGTCCCATTTTGTCATTAACAGCGGACGCGTATACCAATTTGCGCTTTTTTAAACAACCAGAACCGATTTTCAACAGCTGCTGGTGTGGCGCCATTTCATCTAAATCATTCAGACATGACGTCAGAGATGCATTACGTCACACGATCAACTCTTTTGAAATAGGAAAGTGTTACGACAGGATTTTTAGTTCTACTTTGTCGTTTATAAACGTCAGATAGAATTTTTCATTTGGAGTCCTATAGTCCGTTTGCCTATCTGTTAATCCTTTTTATAGCGACTTCTGGCTACTGATGTCTCCCAATCCTTTATTCGGGAGGGTAATTGTCTAATTTCCCACGTTGATCAGACGGCTTGGGAAGAATATTTTTCTGCTACTGCCCAGCATGAGGAGAAACAGACAAAGGGCATCCGGGACCGACTTGACAGGGAATAATCTACGCATTGGCATTCCCAAGCCCAGAGAGGCTGTGGAAAACCACGGAAAAACCGCAGACTAAATGGCGGCAGGTTCGAGATTCGAACACCCGACAAGAATTCTGCGTATGAAATTTAATTTTAAGATTTTCCTTGAGAACCTAAAATGCTTATTTTAGATTGTCAAACCAGATTCTTTTCTCATTTAAGTCTAAAAATTGAGAGTTACAATAAAGTAGGTGACAGGGTGTTTTTATTATTTCATGCACATGCTGAAGAAACATGATTTGGAAACTTTCTTTTTCCCTTTTCCTTAAACTACGAAATTCTCAGAATAAAACCTTTTTTTTTTTTTTCGCAGAGTATAACCAGTTATTATTTTCTTTATATTTGTAGAAGGAATGAAAAAGAAAAGAAAAAGAAAAGAAAAATGCAATTAGATCCGTATTAAACTACTCTAAGTAAGCTTAATGCTCCAAACGCTGCTGTTTACGGTTACTTTCTTAACCGGCAGTCGAAAACGACTAATGCCGAAGAGGCGATTAGCGTGCAGATCAAAGCTACGCACATAGATTCGGTTTCTGTATTGCAGCGAAAGGCAGTTCCGTTTTGTATATTGCAGACAGTTTAAGCAGTATAACTACAATGGAAAATACCAATGAATAGGAACAATAAGCAAATTCATGCTGATTACACCACAATTTGAGACGGAATGTATACAAGAGCAAATCTGCAATATAAAAAAAATCAGGCACAAGGGTTTACTCGCTCAGAAAACAATTTGCAGTTTTCATTTTCATGACCACAGTTTCATAATTGAACGAAGCTGTATAGTTATTTATGTAAAAAATATACAGAAAACAGATACGAAGCTTTTGTTTTGTGGAACGTACTGTTTTTTTTTTTTTTTTTGCATATTTGAATTAAACGATATACAAGAGTCAGCTATGTAACCAATAGGAAAAAATGAAATATGTAACTGCAGGAACTATGTCGTAAGTTAAGTAGTTATTTTGTGCAAAACTATTAACTTATGATGTTTATCATTAAAAGTTGCAATTCTGAATTTAGGGGAATAACATTATTACTGTTTCCTTCAACCAACTTCACGTATAAACACTTTCTCCTAAGCGTTTCTCAGTATTGTGGGGTAAACCGTTTTACAGTAAGTAGAGGAAAATTTGTTTTGTTTTTTTGCACGGCTCCTTAATGGACGTATGCTAGAGTTTTCGCTTATATCTCAGCAAGGTGTTATGCTATCACGCTGTAAATTTGGATTTAAATGTTTAAAAATATTTCGTATCACATGGACTATTTATCTGATATGGTCATAATTCATTCTTTCATGATCATATTTCATAATTTATAATTCCTTTAATATACCACCAGTTCTGTTCTTATATAGCGGCTCATATTATCTGAGCCTCTTTTTGTTTTACTGTTGGAACATCGAATCACTGTATCTGTTCTCGATTAAATGATACAAATCAAAAACAATTTTCGCAGTTTAAAACATTAGCGGCCACTTTTTTCCGTAGCTCACTGTACACGTATTTATTGGCCGATTCCTATGCAATTTTGGATTTTGGGGTTTTATTATGTGTTGAATATAATGCGTGTAAAATAACATACCTCTTATATGGAAAGATTCGGAGATAGAGATATAATTAGCGTGTTAATTACCTTAATTAGCATCTTTCTTTACATAACATGATCGTTCCTTTAAAGTGCTTCCAACGGTACCTTGCTTGTTTGCATGCGACAAACGGTTCGAACGTTAAGGGGGTGGTTCGTTTTTTTTTGTTGTTGTTTTTTTTAGTTCGGTACATAAAGTCATCATTATGAACATACATAATCATAGGCATGCAGCTTTCTTATTATTTCTACCAGATTTTATCTGAATAAATATTTTTACTAAAAAAACAAGAAATTTTTACCGTAGTGAGAGATTGGTATACAGTAAAATATGAATTTTTGTAATTGAATTTTTGAAAGTGGATATACAGTTCCAACACAAATGCACGCCAAATCCATCTAGTGTAAGAAATCTGAATTACGGAAAATCTAAGACTACAACATATGCGAAATGTTTCACGAGTTGAATTCTATCCGAAGTAAAATAATTTTTCAAATCGGACTTTTAGAAGCAGAAGCATCGAGAAAAATAGAATAGCAATTACAGCCCATTAGCGGATAAATTGCGTATTAGTTTGGACAGAAAATGCACGTTTTCGTTGTGATCGATTTTTAGCCTAAAGTAATTTTTTCAGTTGGGTTCATAGACGCGCGGATAAAGCTGCAAATACACTATATTGACAAACGTCACCAGACACCCCTTCAAAAGCAAATGAACAGATCCGCTGCGTTGTTAAGATGTGAGGTACATCTGCAAACGGCATAAAAACAAGCCTGCAGCTGACTGCGATCATAACTCACTATAAGGTTGAGGGAAAATGAGGTGGCGTGAGAAAACTGAGTTTGAGAAAGGAAAGATTGTTGGGTGTTATATTAGTGGGTTGTCCATAAGAGAAACTGAGAGGCGTTTAAACATACCCAAGTCAACTGTTTTGGATGTACTGAATAAGTGGAAGACACATGGCGTGCCTGAAGCAGCAAAACATAATGGCAGAAAAAAGAAAATCAGTGATAGAGAACGTCAAAGCTTCAGGAGAGTCGTTACAACTAATCGACGGAGTAATGCACAAGACCGCAGTGTACAGGTGAGTAACAATGCTGGAACCTCGGTATGTACACGTACTATTCGCAGAGAACTTCATTCCATGGGTTACTGTGGTCGGACGGGTGCTCACAAGCCTTTAATCTCCATTCGGAATGCTACTCGTTGTTTAGCATGGTGTAAAGAACACTTATCGTGGACAGGAGATCAATGGAAACGGGTCCTATGGACTGATGAATCCATATACACGATCCATCGGTCTGATCGCCGTGTGCGGGTATGGCGGCAGCCGGGGGAACGCTATTTACCACAGCGTACTGTTGGTACGGTCAGGTTAGGAGCTGGCAGTGTACTCGTGTGGGGGTGTTTTTCGTGGTATGATCCCAGCCCATTGGTTATCGTGCACTAGCCTGTTTACCAACACGTCTACCTCGATATTCTGGACAATTATGCTCTACCAACTCTGAGGCGATACTATGGAACCGAGCCTTGTTGGTACCAGAAGGATAATGCACTGAGCCATAAAGCAAGAACTGTTACGGCGTGGTTTGTCGATAATACCGAATCGTGTGTGGACTGGCCGGCACAGAGCCCTGATCTTAATCCCATAAAGCACCTATGGAATGAATTAGAGCGTCACAAAAGACGATTGGAACCAAAGCCTACTACTAAGCAACAGTTAGCGGCAGCATTATGTACTGAATGGAAGTGCATACCTATTGCTGTGCGCCACAACCTTGTCGGAAGCATATCTCGAAAGGCCAGTGCATGCAGTAAGAGTCGCATATGAAAAACCATCAGGCAAATTTCGTGCTAACTACACTATCTACCAACAAGTAATTGGACACCCCTGCAATCGACGATATCTGCAGTCCTGATACAGGTCACGGCCGCCGCCCTTAAATATCGTGTGGGAAAAAAACGCAACCAGTCGCATGCAAGATGCCACGCAGTTCGGAGCTTTCTGATTTCGAGATAGGTGTAATCGTCGGGTATCACAGAAATGGCCGTTCCATACGTGACATATCCAGTGAGCTGAAGTACTCAAAATTGACAGTGGCCTACGTGATTGGCAAGTGGAAGATGAGAGGTGACTGTCGGAATGTGCCCCGACCCGGCAGACCCACAAAACTGGGAGTTAGAGACCGACGGATGCTGGCCAGAGAAATTCGGAAGAACCGCACCAAATCGATGGGCCACATCCGCGAGGAGTTTCAACAGGCATCCGGGAGTGTTCCTTCGATGAATACCATCCGTAAAGATGCCCATCTGCTGGATTATCATGGACGAGCTGCCGCCCGCAACAAGTCCAATAGTGCTACTCGGCTAACGTGGTGCAAAGAACGTCGACAGTGGACCGTTGAACAATGGAAACAGGTTCTCTGGAGCTACGAATCAAGGTTCACCCTCTACCGTTCGGATGGCAGGGTCTGGGTTTGGCGTCTGCCTGGAGAACGCCTCCTGCCGGAATGTATTGTGCCAACTGTGAAGTTCGGCAGCGGTGAAGTTATGCTATGGGGGTGTTTCTCCTGGTATGGCACGGGACTCTTGGTCGCAATTCCTGGTAAACTCAACGCCGAGACCTATTGCACCATTTTGGATGATCATGCGCTTCCTACGTTCTGGCGGTTTTACGGGGTGGACCCATGTTACTTTCAGGATGACAATGCCACCTGTCATGTTGCGATGGCTTGGTATGGCGACAATGGGATAATCGAATGGACTGGCCTGCGCAGAGCCCGGACCTTAACATTATCAAGCACCTCTGGGACGAGTTGGAGCGTCGACTTAAGGGGTGCCCCCACCGTCCGAAATCGGTGAAGGAACTGACCTGTCTTCTCCAAGCCGAGTGGAAGAAAATAACGCTAGCCGTCGTACAACGCCTAGTTGAGGGTATGCCCCGGATGGTCGCCGCTGTAATCACCGCTCGTGGAGGCTACACCAACTATTGAAGGTGAATAAACTTCGTTTTCCTTTGCTATCACAGGTGTTCAATTACTTGTCGGTAGATAGTGTATAATGAAATGACCTAAAAATAATCTGTGTTATGCACGATTCAACAAACTTCTCAAACATTTAAACAGTCGTGACTCCAAGCCCACGTTACGCTTTAATAACTGTGTTTAAATATGACAGGTTAAAAACTTAAAAAAAACTTAAAAAAAACAAACATTAAAATTCTAGATCTTTCGAAGGCACTGTGCCTTTATCATCAGTATATGAACACATGCGGCGTCCAGCAAACATCCATTGAGTTATACACTGGCGTGCAAAAATTAAGGACGGGACGGTTTTTCGAATGTAACTCCACATCGACTGAAATCATACCATAAGATCCCCAAGGCGTAAGAATATGGGACAAGTGGGCAAAACGGTCTAAACAAGGAATCCAAAGGATACAAAGACACTTTATTGAAAAGGTAGCTTCGAGCACAACTGGACAGAAGACAGAAACGTCCATGTGACAGGCGGCTGCCAAGAAAAATCCAATCTTTAGTAAGGGATATGATCACTCCTGACTGCGTTGCAGGATTTTGCAACGTCTGTTAATGTTGAGGACGAGGTTGGCAAGGAGTTGTTGAGGCATCGCGGCCCATTCCTCTTGTAGCGCCAATCACATCAGGGGAATCCTTGCTGGCGGCTGGTGACGTGCTGCCCAGCGTCTCCCGAGAAGGTCCCACACGTGTTCGATTGGATGCGGGCCAATCCATGCGTTGAATATCATCACTCTCCAACAGCTCTGCGACAGCCACTGTACGATGAGGTGTAGCGTTGTCATCCATGAAGAGGAACTCAGGGCCCACAGCACTTCGAAACAGATGCACGTGAAGCAGGAGAACCTCGGTACAATAGCGAACACCAGTAACTGAACCTCCTTGGAAGATGTGGAGGTCAGTGCGGCTGCCAAGCATGATACCGCCCCAAACGAGAACTCCGCCACCTCAAAACTGGTCCCTTTCAATGATGTTGGAGGTGTGATTGCGTGTTCTCTGCTCTCTCCTGATGTGTATACGTCCAAAATCTCTTGTCAGACTACATCGGCTCTCATCCGTAAAGAGAACTCGACCCCGTTGCTGATGTGTCCAGTTCTTGTGTTTCTGACACCACAGAAACCGCCATCTCCGATGAGCAGGCGTTAATGGCACACACCGTACTGGTCGCCGTGCAAATAGACCACCTTTGTGCAGTCTCCTGGCCAGGGTAAAACGCAATAACGGACGTCCAGTTGTCTGTTGCCTTGAGATGTCTCCGGCTGTCTGCCGTCTGTCTGTTCTCGCCTGTATGACAATATACTGGTCGTCCGCCGCCCTGGTTGCTTGTGGACGGCCACTGCTAAACTCTCGGACAGCTGTTCCTGTCGTTTGAAATGCTCTCCAAGCTCGTGAAACGATGCTGTGAGCGATCCCGAACTCCTCGGGCACACTAGTCACACTTCGATCTTCTTCCAACTTCCCAAAGACGCGACCTTGGGTAAAGTAATCCAGATGTCGCCTACTGGATTGCCTGTTGGCCATATCACACGGTGGCAGCAACTCGACGTCGTTCAAAGCGATGTACACCGTGCAGTAGCTTACACCGAATTGCTGAGCGTACACCGTCCGTGTACTTTATACCCTTCGTACCTCCCCCCTACGTCATGCTGCATATATGCGCATGACCTACCGTACCGGACCCTAGTCTGTCTCCTGAGTGGTCTTTCGGTCCGTTCTGCTTGCTCGTTCCGTTGTTATGCTAATTTCTACTCTTCGTCCTTAATTTTTGCACACCAGTGTATAACATTTTCGAAAATGATGACATCCACAACATCCGCGGATGCCCAATGTGTTGCAGGGGGCTCCATATGGGTGGCGCTCAGCATTAAGTTGTGGGGAGTGGTGGGAGCAAAGATAAATTAATTGGTGTCATACAATTAATTACATAGTTCAGTGATTCAAATTTTTTAAGTAAAGGTAACCAAGATTGAGGAATTTCGCATGGTTCTTCATCATTACAACATACAAGGTGCAATATACACTGAGTGGCCACTTTATTACGACCACCTGACAGTTTTAAGCAAATGAGTTATGTCTGCACGTTGTTGCCGCCAGAGGGCGTGGCTAGTACAAAAAGGGAAAGCTTAGTGCTTGCGACAGTAGTAGAAAAGATTTTTTGGTGACGAGATGGGTAAAACATGCGATTTGACGGACTTTCGCCGTGCGATGATTGTAGAAGCTCGGAGCCATGGAGCGAGTATCACCGAAACCACCGCATTCGTGAAATATTCCAGAGCAGCTGTTGTTAATATGTTTAAAGACTGGGTTGTCGGCCAAAATACTGGGTCTCTACGTGCAACGTGTGGTCGTCATCGACTAGTGACTGCTCGGGTGGAACGGAGAGCGTCCAGACTGGTAACACACAACAGAAGGGCAACAGTGCAGCAAATTACGGACCATCTTAATCAAGGAACCCCTTAAATGATCTCTGCACGCACTGTTCGCCGTTCACTGCATCAGATGGGATATGGCAGCCGAAGGCCTGTTCGAACACCTTTGCTGTCTGCAGTTAACAAGAGAAAACGTCTGCAGTTCGCATAAGGATTGGAAAGTCGATAATTGGAAACAAATTATGTGGTCCGATGAATCACGTTTTCAGTTGCACCATGCCGATGGCCGAGTGAGAATTTGGCGGAAACAGCACGAAAGCATGAACCCCAAATGCATTGCTACAACCCTTCCGTTATGGTTTGGGGATTGTTTTCCTGGCATGCTTTGTGCCCTTTAATTCGTGTCTGACTGACACATCATATCTAAACATCGTTGCGGACCAAGTGCATCCTGTCATGTGGATGGTTTATCCCAATGTCTTTCAACAAGATAATGCGTCCTACCATAGTGCTGGTATTGTACAGGATTGGTTTCAGGAACATGCCGGTGAGTTTACTTTGCTTAGGTGGCCCCAATAATCCCCATTGAGAATTTGTGGGATGAAGTTGAACGAGCCATCAGACAGCTGGATCCACAACCCTGCAATCTCACACTCCTGGAAAGTGCTATTCATCAAGCATGGTCTCAGATTCCACAAACCACCTATCAACATCTCGTGGAGTCCATTCCACGAAGACTCGACGTGGTATTAAAGGCTAAAGGTGGCCCAACGAAGTACTGAGGGGGTGGTCATAATAAAGTGGCCACTCAGTGTATAAATGTACATTGCCTCAACCATCAAAGTCATAGTCTTAATTTTAGGTGTCGCGAACAGTTTTATATTTGTCCATTCGGGTTGATGAGTTCCATTGGACACAAGACGTGATGATGCTTCAGATTCTGATTTCTGTCGCACATCTTACATATGTTTAGCTCTTCTTATATGAACCGTACGCATTGTAGAGGCTATATAAAGTTTATCGTTTTGGTCCCGAGTTAAAGATCGTAAAGGAATAGAATATACTCCGTGCTTTTGATCATGATGCACTTGATCGCGATCCTTGCTAATTTCAGAGTATTGTATGTTTTTGTCCCAAAGATCAATCCATGTTTTTTACATGCTGGTTTCAGTATATTAGTACAGTGCGGGTGAAAGTCCAATGATCCTACATATTTCTTAGGGCGTGTCTCTCGTTCAAGAGTACTACTTGTTAACTGTTGAAATTTTCGAATTAAGGCAAACACGGTACAAGCAGTTTAACCAAAATTGCAATATAATCTTTTTTTATTTCTAGTCTCCGTATTCGCCTACTTGATGAATGTGTGAATGCCCTCCGGACCAGGAATCGGAGTGCAGAAAGTTTTGATGTTTTAAAGTTGGTAGAATCGTGCCAAATGATAATAGGTTGACACGTGGGTTTACGGAACACTGAAAATCTGATATTATTAGTTTGTGGATTACGTTTAAGATTTAAGTTGAGAAAAAGTAAAGGGGTTTTCTGCTCGAGTTCCATAATAAGATTAATTGAAGAGAAAAGGGGAATTTATGAGGTTCAAAAAACGAATAAGGTCGTTAGGTGGATGTGTCCAAATGATCAAGATGTCATCCACATAACGTAAGTACAAGACAGGTTTTAATGGGCAAGTGTTTAATACTCTCTCTTCCAATTCTTGACGGATGAATTCTGCCAATTTTGCCGATAACGGCGAACCCACTGCAGCGCCTCCTGTTTGCTGGTAAAAAGTGTTGCTAAAACAGAAATATGAACGTCGAGCAACTAATTTTAAAGCGTTACGTAGAGCTTCAATTTGCATGCATTAAGGCCAAAGGTGGACTGACACCGTACTAATGTATGTCAATAAATGCTATGTTGTGTTTCTCTTCTAGGTGCCCGGTGACTTTTGTCAATATAGTGTATATTGTAAATAAGTAGAAATATGCACGTAAGCCATATTGTAGCAAAAGCATGCTTTAAGAAAAAATTAAAGTTATGTGCGAAGTATTTTTCAATGTGATCACTGTCCAAGACGAAAATAATTTTTCGAATTGGACTTTTAGAAGCGGAAATATCGAGAAAAATATAATTTACCTTTTTGTCACAAAGACGAAAAACCATTGTGACGTGCCTGCCACGCAGGACGCACATGAGATACATGTAAAAGCAAATAGCAGCGAGAGCCTACGTAGCTCAGTTGGGAGAGCAACTTATTCCGGAATGAAGGGACCCGGGTTCGATGCCCGGCGTGGACGAAAATGACGGAGAAATTTACTTCGTTATATTGGCGCCCGAACTTCAAGAATGACCTCCCCGTTAAAGTTCTCGCAATGGTGTGATGTTTTTTCCACACTGCGAGACAGGAAAAATAAGAGAATTCCTTCTTGAGCGCTTCGAAAAATAAATGTGTGTGATGTTACGTTCCACACACCAAAATTGACTGGGATTTCTCCAATGTACGTTCTTCAGCGGATGATTGCCTACAGCGATGCATGGTCCCGGCTGACCCGTGAACCATACCCCCGGCCCTCTTTCGGGGGGGTAAGATGTGACGTGCCTGCGATGCAGGACGCACATGAGATAAAGGCACATAACAGCGAGAGCATACGTCCGCGTAGCTCGGTTGGGGGAGCGACTTATTCCGGAATGAGGTGACCCGGGTTCGATGCCCGGCGTGGACAAAAACGACGGAGAAATTTACTTCGCTATACCATATATTATTTTGAGAGGAAATATGTGCAAAAGGTTTTCCGCCGTGAGCGGTGTACGACGGGAAACGGAAGATTTGGTGGAGAAAGTGTATGAAAGCACTGGGAGAACCGACGTTTCACGATTTTGATCTTTCAGAACATTTTTCTCAAGTTTCGAAATCATTATTGCACGAAATCACTACAGAAAAGCTTCAGTACCGCAAAGTGTGCGCACGGTGGGTGCCGAAGGTGTTGACGGAAGAGCACAAAAACGAAGTGCATGGAATCTGTTTTGGAGTTTTTCGGGCAGTACGCGGAGGAAGGCGATGATTTGTTTATGCCGTTTAGTGACGAGAGGTGAGACTCTGCTATCTCACATCGCATCTGAATCGAAACAGCAGTCGTTGCAATGGAAGCACATCATTCGCCCGACAATGATCTGAAGACGATGGTTGAGCGGTGCTCAAAACCCAGACGGCAGACTCCTATGAGGAGGGTATCCAGAAACTTGTGCCACGATGTGACAAATGCCTTGATATCCATAAGGAGTATGTTAAAAAGTAGATTAAGATATTTATAATTCATCGCACATTAAAAATGTGTTATCAATATTTTTTGACGTAGAACTACGTCTTTCTTTGCGCGGGTTAGGGGTAACATCGGGAGCACGGATGTAACCAAGCACGTCACAGTTTGAACGCTTATGCCTTCGAAACTAATATTTGTAGCGTAATAAATAATGCGTCATAAGACAGTTTATAGGGTCCCATTCATAACAGAAAATGATTCAACCCTCCACCCCACAACCCTTCGATACAGTAGCGTCAGGAAGTTAAGCTTAATTTCGCGTGATTTTGTTTCGCCGCACGCCGTTTTAAGGTTGATAACTAGTGAATAGATAACGATAGCGATGATCTCAGCCCCGTGTTCCGTAGCCGACGGTCAGATCTAACGGACGTATGTGATAAACCGAAATAAAGTGGATTTAAAATGTATTTATTTATTAGATAAAAAAACAACAACTTGGTGACGAAAATTTAGAAATGTCGCAAAAATCCGCGGAAAATTACGTAAGAACCGACGAAAATTAAAGAAACAGCTAGAGGAGAACGAGAGGAATCCGAGAAGTTCCGCTAAGTCATCAACCGAAAGGTTACGGGAATAGAGTAATAAATAATGCGTCATAGTAATAAATAACACGTCATAAGATAGTTTACAGGGTCCCATTTATAAGAGAAAATGATTCAACCCTTCACCCCTTAACCCTTCGATGCAGTAGCGTCAGAAAGCTAAACTAAATTTCGCGTGATTTTGTTTCGCTGCACGCCGTTTTAAGGTTGATAACTAATGAATAGATAACGATAGCGATGATATCAGCCCCGTATTCCGTAGCCGACGGTCAGATATAACGGACGTATGTGATGAACCGAAATAAAGTGGATTTAAAATTTATTTATTTATTAGATAAAAAAACAACAACTTGGTGACGAAAATTTAGAAATGCCGCGAAAATCCACGGAAAATTACTATAAGAACCGACGAAAATTAAAGAAACAGCTAGAGGAGAACGTGAGGAATCCGAGAAAGCCCGCTAAGCCATCAGCCGAAAGGTTACGGAAATTTAGGGAGCGTCAAAAATCTGCGCGCCAGAATGCGTTTCACTCGAGTTCGACTCTTGAGCCACAACTTTCCACTTCAACTGCACAAATCGAGACTGAACGGCAAGAACAGATGGATATTGATGACATCGATTCAAATTTTCAAATTTTCACACTAGCATGGAATACCAATGTACATTGCCAGTCTTCACAACTTCGCTGGATAATGAATGTGTTACGTCTCAAACCTTTACACCGCCGATACATTCTGAACCTAGACAAGAACAAGACCAACAACAAGAAAAGTACATTAGACCCGAGACCTATCACCAAATTTATAACAAGGCAACTAAGCAGTTTAAAAATTTGTTTCTGAAGAACGATTTCTTCAGAAACAATTTTAGCAGTAGCTACTGACAACAATGGTACTACGCCTTCTACTTCTACTAATGTTAATTTTTAATCAGCATAAGTTAATATGAATTGTATATAGTATAAGTTGCTTTTAAGTAAATAAAGTAAAACATTTCTTTCGTTTTATTTCTTAAACATTTTATCTGAGAAAAGACAGAGGGGCACAGTAGCAACTGTGACGCAACTTGCAAAGTAGGGCTACGACAGCTGTCCTTCGTTGAATACTTTTAGGGACGTAGAACTAGTGAGATAGTGCTATGAAATAGTGACAGTTAACGTAGTTCTACGTTGTAGGTTGCAGCACAGTTGCTACTGTGCCCATTTGATTCTTTTCTGCTTTGATTTTTTTGTACTTAATTTCTGGATGGCCCTAGTATTTTTTCGTTACCGAGGTTTTAACGACCATCGTGGGTATCTAGAGAAGTGAAGAGCCGCTCTATATTTCTCTAGATACCCACGGTGGATCCACTAGTTACGTGGATTGGGGACAGCATCGTCGATTCCTCATCCAGGCCCATCTCAGGCGATTAGCCAGAAGCTATAGCCTCTAAACCCTCGGACACCGCAGCGTCCTTTTGTGGTACCAATAACGAATCAGAGAATAGGCTCAAGAAATTGCTTTTGTTGGAGCCAGTGGCAAGTTTAATAAAAATGCTCTTCACATTCATACACTTGTCACACTGCCTAAATGCCTGCTTAATTTCTTTGTGTTAATTTTCCTCCCAGTAGTGCTGTTTTAGCCTAAAGAGAAGTCACCTCTGGTAACTTTTCTTTTTGTGAGGACTGGTGCCTTGACAAAGGATCACATTCTCTTTAAACTTGCGTTCGTGAAAAGCGAGAGTTAGTCTCATCGCTGCAAAACGGACAATCGTTCAAGATATGACTATGCTTGATTACAAAACACAGTATTCTCTCAATATGATCATCTAAAGAAATCTGTTTGTCCTTCTTTTCTTTACAGCTAACAACAAAAAGTGCCATAATGTCGTTAAACCTACTAAAAAAGTGCCTTAGCGCGGCGGTAATGTTAGTTACATTATTCGTCTTTACTTCAATTAAACATTACCTATGGTACTATCGGTCGGTTATTCTCGTGGTACTAGAACTTTCTTAGCCTCGGATAGCCAGTACATAAAATCCTTTATTATATTATTTTGTTGGGGGGAGAGGGTTAACGGCCACTATGAGCAACTCGATTGGCTATAAGCAATCGCCCGTCCCAAATTTAGGGCTACTGGTTCCAGGGAAAGGAGAGAGCCAGTGCCGTAAGACAAACACATCATTCATGCCTCACGGGGTTCGAACCCAGACCCTTCTCGGACGAATGGTCCTAAGCCAGCGCTTAGACCACTGCACCACCGCGGTGGCTCCATAATTGTACGCTCAGCTAATTAGGCTACCTAACGGCCAGAAGAGAGACTTTCTCCTTCAATTACTCACATACATCCACTTTATTTCTATCCAAGAATAGCATAATTATGCTACAGAGTACATCAGTGATCTCAACAACCGGAACCTCTGTAACGGTAGGTTCAAAGTGTATGAATCCCAATACAACACTCTCGTCCCGAATATCTATAGTCTACGAATTACAATACAACGTTGCAGTAGTCTACCAACATCACACCACCACTGTTCGCTGCTTGCTCCTTGCATTATATAGCTCGTTCTTATCATGTCAACACATATAAGTCATTCATCCTGACCTCAAGACTGTTTCCACAAAAACATTCATTGAGTAAGAAAAATATAAAGTTAAGGTTGAAATGTTCGAGGAGAATGAACTCAAAATTTATAGAGAAAGAAACTAAAAGTAAAAGTAAAATTAGAGTATTACGTCATACCGCTAAGGCTGTGCTGCAACACTGGTTGAACCGCAAATCCTCATAACACCTTAACGTACTTGCTTCATGAGCGATTATCAGAGCAGAGAGAAATAGATCAAAGTCAAAATCCTCCAAATACATGGCGCCATTGAATGAACAAAGACATCGCTCTTTCCACGTTTTAGCAATAAACAGCAACCGAAAAATTGTTATTCGGCCGCTGCTGGAGAATCGAATCCCAGATCTTTCGATATCCAGCCGAGCGCCATAGCCTTACACCACGGTGGCCAACAATCCACTCCCATGGTTTAGTCGAAAATCGCAAAATAAAACAAATGAAATAAGAATCAGAACATCGATGGTAAAAGCAAATGGGCAAAATACATGAAAACCTATGAAAAAGCAGAAGCATTAAACATAATATAATAAGCAATAAAAATTCCAAATTAAGGAAATCTCAAGCAGCAGGCGTACTCCAGCTACAGATTACTTAATTACAGCAAATGTTGTTGAAAAAAGTTCTAGGTATTTCAACACTTGGCCTGATAATATGGAGGAACTGCTTTGCAAAAGTATATTCAAAACAAAAGTGTTCTTAATTTTTTATTACAAAATCTTCTCTGAAGCCAAGCAACCTTCTGTTGAAACGAAAATACGAACCTCATTACAGCATTATTAGCAGGCTATCGTCTTCTTCTGCTCCTTTAACGTGTTAATTAACTTCTGGTCTCCGTTGTCTGAAAAATGAAGAAGGCAGGATACTTGTGATCAAGGAACGCTTCACTGATTCAGTGGCACATTTCCGAGTTATTAGCAATCTGAAGATTACCCAAAGATATAACCTTTTATTTCTGACGTTTCTCATTAACGAAGACTGCACTCTTTTTTAACTTATTTCTAAAGCGTATTATGCCTTCTTTCTCACAAAGAAAAATGGTCTGGGACAAGAATGAATCATTGTCTTTTAAATTAGGTAAGCCCGTTCTGTTTTGTTGAAGACGGAGATCAGGGATTAGTACTAACTTTTCGCTCATTAAAAGATTACATTTATTAATGAACGCTTGAATAAATTGATGCCAATATTTGAAACTCGTACAGGATTTGAAACGTTTTGCGTCAGCCCTCTGGCGTTTATTCATCCATCCTAAAGTCATTTGCGTATCTTCAAAAAGGACAACATGTTTTTTAAACGATGCACCGGTGTTTTGCGGATTGATAATCGAACTTCTGTTTAGAAGACTCCACAGATTCCTGGAACCATATCAGACACAGAACATTAAGGCAAAGCGAAGATGAAGATCTGGCTTAGAACCATTCGTCCGAGATGGGTGCGAGTTCGAATCTCGGTGAGGCATGGATGTCGTGTTTGTTTAACGCACTAGCTCTCTCCCTTCCGTGGAGCCGGTGGCTCTAAATTTAGGACGGGCAGCTACTTATAGCCCATAGAGTTGCTCACGGTGGTCGTTAAACCCCGAACAAAGCAAAAAGAAAAAAGCAAACTGAAGATACCGAAATGCGCAGGGCAGGGGAGGATTGGGATGTACAAAGCAGGCCGGGAGTTTTAGTCCTGCCTACCACTGTAAAAAAAACAAAGCAAAACACGTATCTGCAGAGAAACGTATCTCATAGATTTCTTCATAAACATTATGTTAGGTTGCAGATGAAAGAGAACTGCTAAAGTATGCATAAAAAGGATTTCTGTCGTGAGCAAATTTTAACAATTATTTAACGGTGAAAGAATTTTTAAAATCTTCTCATAATTGAATGTATTAGGTTGGGCAAAAAGTCATTGCGTTTTTACACATAGATGATAAAACATGTCTTGAAATGTAACTAACGTCAGTTAAAACTGCAAGTTCATTATGTAACGTCAGAGCTGACAGTGCTTGTCACGTCGGCCCGTTTGGATATTTTCTAGCTCGTTTTTCCTGTTGTAAGTTCCACAGCCTTGTTTATGAAGTTTTTTTCTTTGGGTTTTGTTGCTTTTCCAAGTTGGTTAGTTCTTTTTTTGTTAATATCTTCGATTTATTTCTTGCATCGTGCTTCTGTTTACTATTTCGTGCCCGTCACCTTTAAGTTGACGTGACTGGCCTGGACTGACTATTGTCCTTTGATTATTTCAGCGTTGTGCTGCTTGCGCTTGTGTTGCTCACTTAGCACTTGACGTCACACTGCAGCGTGGTCCTGCGCACTCTACGTTTACGCTTTGCTTTGGTCGTTTTGTGACCCCTCTACTTCTGTGTCATGGCTACTGCTGCGTTCGTCTCATCTGTACCCGTTTCATCATCAAGTTGTGTTGACATGTCATCGTCCACTTCTCAATCTGCTGGCGTTTTCCCTCCTTTTGCTGGAATATTCCCGTCTTCATTGGAAAAAATGTTTTATCGCTCTGGATCCACCTTTACAATTACTGTTCCTCCGGCTTCTTACTTGGGTAAGTCCATGTTATCTGTTATGCATCTTGGTATCGGTTACGATGCTTTGCCGAGTACTCAGCTCACTACTTACTCATCAGCGTTATATTCTTTTTTGCCTCCCAACTCGATTACACATATCACACGCAAACCTCGTTCTGTTATCATCTATTTAGCTTCTTCCAAACATGTTGAATGGGTTCTTTGAGCACCTGTTATGATCGGCGACCAATGCTTATTTGCCGAACCCCTTTCATAGCGCCCGGTTTTGTTATCATTTTTTCCTGTTCCTGCTGAAATTCCTGATTCTCTATTGCAGAATTTGCTCTCGTTTTGTGGTTGCACCGTTGGGTGGGTGCGTACCCTTCCTACCAATGTTTGTGATCCTTTTGGTAGCCCTCTTTCTGGTTGTCGCCGGCAGGCGCTCCTGATTTTTCCTTCCCTCTGATTCTGCGATCTCATCTTTTCCTACCAAATTATTGATCAAGCTTAGACGTCATTCATATACAATTAATGTTGTCACCCCGTTTCATTGCTATGCCTGCCTTAATTTTGGCCATCATTAAGCTAAGTGCCCATTTGTTCTTGTACCTTCTGCCACTGTTCCACCTACTGCTGAGACTCCAGTTGTGCCTATGTCTACTTCGAAGCCATCACCATCATTTGCTCCGACACTGCCTGGATCTTTTGCGCCCACTTTTCCCATAGATGTCTGCTCGACTTCTGTTCCTTCTGCTGTGGAAGCCTTGTCTGTGCCTTCACCTGCTTGATCTTCTGCTGTGTCGCTTTCCCAAGTGTCGTCCCCTGCTATTTTGCCCTCACCACCGCACACCCCACCACCTAAATCTTACGGACTGTTTTGTCCAGCTACTTCTCAGCTCTTCGACTCCTTCGACGCCTCTCGTCTGAAGCACTCTGACATCCTAGAGCTTGTCTCTTCCTGCTCCAGTAACGCTGCAGATTTCTCCACTCAGCCTCTCGACTCATCTGAGCTACCTGTTCCAGTGTCCAGTGCTTATCTGGCCTCTGATAGCCCTGAGCTTGTCTCTTCGAGATCTAGTGCTTTTCAAGAAATCATCATTTCGCCTAAGCCCTTGCATTTGCCTGCCAGTTTTAGTGTCAAGTATTTCTTCAACTTCAGGTGGCTCACTTGACTGTGCCAGTTCATCGGCTGTACTTCTTCAAACAGTACTATTCTCTGTCTCATCTGAGGTTCCAGATTCTTCGCTGCCTGTGACTGACTCTCTGGGTGCAATTCCCTAAGAAGCGGCACTGCTCCTCTCGCAAGAAAACTGGTAAGAAGCGTCTCACTTCTAGTGACCCTCTGGACTCTGCTCCTACTGATTTTCCGTGTCATTTTACAGTTAATCCTGACTATGTTCTTGATCTCAAGCGTGCTGCTCTTCTGCTTCTTCCTGAGCTCCCCCTTGACCAGGTTGCCGTGCTCATGCTGACCCCACTTATAGTGTGTGGTTCCTCCTTATATGGGTTATGACTTGTTTTTTGCTCGCAACCCAAATACTGCTTTTGATTGCTTCTGCTCCTGCTATGATCCCATGGGCTATACTGGTGTTAGTGCTGATCTTTGTGCTCTACAAAGTGCTTTTAGCACTGTCATTGCTACGTGCCTTGCTCTTGGTCCCTGGTTGGTGTTTATCGATTATTACTGTTGTCGCTTTGAAAAGTTATCCCACTGTTCTCTTCTACCTCAGTGATTTGACTTTTTGAGCTATGTGACTTTTTTCCTGACTTTATCACCAGCTATTGTGCAATGTTATTCGAGCTTCTATTGCTACTGTGCCCTAGTTACAATTTTTTTTTTCATTCCCGGTGTGTATTTTCCATACTTATTGCTTTGTATTTTCTATGTAACTTTTCTCTGTCAATAAAGCGATTTTGACCTTATGCTTGTTTTAGTAAGAGAAAGTGTTTGTTCGGTGTCGAGTTCAGAATTGACAATCAAAAGAGACATTTTCGTCATGTTTTACTGTATTACTTCCGAGAAGAAAAAAACGCTGTGAAAGCTCATAAAAAGTTATGTGATGTGTATGGTGAAGATGCCTTAAAACTACGGCAGTGTCAGAATTGGTTTGCGAAATTTTGGTTTGGAGATTTTGATGTGAAAGACGCACCAAGCTCAGGTAGGCCAATCGAAGTTGATGACGAAAAAATAAAGGCATTGGTCGAATCCAATCGGCGTTTAACGATACGAGAGATTACTGAGAATCTGAACATATCGAAATCGAGCGTTGAAAACTATTTAAAGCAACTGGGATACGTTGGTAATCTCGATATCTGGGTAGCTCAAAGAAATTCATCTCACTAAGCGCGTTGACATCTGCGATTCGCACTTAAAACATAAAGAAAACGATCCATTTTTAAAACGTATGATAACAGGTGATGAAAAATGAATCGTCTACAACAACGTCGAATGAAGAAGATCTTGGAGCAAGCGTGATAAACTTTCTCAAAGCATTTAAAAAGTAGATATGCACCAAAGGAAAGTTATGCTGACAGTCTGGTGGGATTGCAAAGGTATAGTGTATTTTTAATTGCTTCCAAGAAACCAAACCATTAATTCGAACGTGTACTGTCGTCAGCTGGATAAACTAAGTGATACAGTCAAACAGAAGCGTCCAGAATTAGTGAAATGCAAAGGTTTTGTGTTTCACCATGATAACGCAAGACCACACAAGTTTGGTCACTAGTCAAAAATTATTGCAGCTTGGACGGGATGTGTTAAAACATCCACCATATTTGTCAGACCTGGCACCATCAGACTACCATTTGTTTCGTTCTTTTCAAAACACCTTTAATGGCAAAACCTTCCCTGTTGACGAGGCTATTAAATTGTTCTTGGACCTGTTTTTTGCCGAAAAAAACAAAAACTTTTTGAGTGCGTAATCATGAACTTGCTTGCAAGATTGCAAAAGGATATCGAACAAAATGGACAATATGTTGTTGACTAAAATGTTTGTTTCCCATTCAGAATTTGCATTTCCGGAAAAAATGCAATTACTTTTTGGCCAACCCAACAGCAGCAAACCACGCTCAAGGCGGGATGCTCTAGCTGATAACCATTTTCCTTTGAAAATTTTGATTTGGACAAAAAAAAAAAAAAGACTCACGAGTCTCTTAATGACCTTATTTCTAACTAAACGGCCATGAAGATAATTCTGTGAGTTGAAATCTGCACGTGCCACGCAGCAAGTTTTCTACGCAATTATTTTTTTTTCATTTATTTGATCACTGATCGCCTAGTGTGCAATCGTATTGGTAACTCCTCCTTGAGTAGACGTCTTTTTTATGTTTACCCATTGTTTGTGTCCCATGAATCAGTACCGGTAATTCGTGTTTTCTTTTGAGATAAATTTGGGTCACATATGGATTTCCGAATATATCTCTGCTGGCGAGATTTGTGCTCTGTGTCTCTCGCTCTGTAGATAGGGCGTTGGGGGTGATTGATAGGCCAGCACAGTGAATACTAGTGTCTTCTTCCAGATAGCAAACTCAGGGTAGAGCATACCAATGGCCCTGAGGCTCCAAGTTCAACACCTACTTCTAAATGTAACTAGCTTTAGCTTAATTATTGGGTGTGTGCATAAGTTCCACCCGTTTTTGTAGGCTACAAAGAAAGGAGGAGAACACAACAAATAAAGTACCTAGGATTTCACATAATTGCCATCATTCTGTATGATCTCTTGCCATCTGTCTATGACAGGTGAATCCCATGCCGGAAAAACCACTGTGTTTTAAAGTCAGAAAAAATCATGTAATGCCGTTTTCACGTTGTTCGCATCATCGAAGGTTTGGAGGCCGAAGGTATTCTGTAACGATCGAAAAACGTGGTAGTCCGTAGGTTCCATGTCAGGGGAATACGCCGGATAAGTTAACACTTCCCAACAAAAGTCCAGGAATTTGTGCTTAGTGATTAAAGCAGCATGAGGTCTGGCGTTTTTTTTTTTTTTGTTTTTTTTTTATTAGAGGTTTAACGACCACCGTGAGCAACTCAATGGGCTATAAGCAGTCGCCCGTCCCTAATTTAGGGTCACTGGTTCCAGGGAAGGGAGAGAGCCAGTGCAGTAAGACAAACACAACATCCATGCGTCACCGGGATTCGAACCCGGACCCTTTTCGGACGAATGATCAGAGGCCATCGCTTAGACCACTGCGCCACCGGGGCGGCGGTCTGGCGTTATCATGATGAGGGATCACGCCTTTGCGATTGACGAGTACTGGTCGCTTCGATGTTAGTTGTTCTCGCAATCTGTCTAACTGTTGACAGTAGAGGTCAGCATTTATCTTTCGGTTAGGTGCCAACACCTTCTAGTGGATTATTCCCTGAACATCCTACCAAACACTCAACAAAACCTTTCTGGGATGCAGTCCTCCTTTTGAGGTCGATCAAGCAGGCTCTGTACCTTTACACACAGTCTGTCGACGCTTTACATTACGGTACAGTACCCATTTCTCATCAACCGTTACAATTCGTCTCAAAAACGGTTCATTTCTGTGAAAGCAAAGAAACACATGTATGGCTTCTCTCCCCTCGTTGCTTTGCAGAACGCTGGTGCGGAAGCCAGTTATCGAATTTGGTAATGACTCCAAGCGCATGCATCTGTCTTTCGACTGTTGTTCTGTGTACCGACAACGTTTCCGCTAATTCCTGAACGGTTGGATGTCGGTCATTTGTTATGGCTTGGTCCATATCCTCGTCAGAAGCCACGGATGGGCGTCCAGGACGTGGTTGATCTTTACAGCTTCTGTCTCCGTCACGGAATTTCCGAAACCAACGGCGACATGTGCTATCATCAACTGCATCCTCCCCATATACTTGCCAGATGTTTAAGCCGCGGCTGCAGTACTTACTGCCTTTATCGAACTTGCACCGTAAACAATGTCTAATGTGCTCCTTATCGCATGCCATGTTACACCGTCCGTGATTTCCGTTACGAATGACTTACTCAGACAAACCTAGTGCCTCTATATGCTCAACTGCTCCACGCTTTACTGGCCGAAAATTCGGCATCTCAGCGTTATCTGTGAGGCAACTACTCCGATCGCAATTTGCATCTATTACAAAAACGGGTAGAACTTTTGCACACACCCGATAATTTATAACGGCTTGCTTGGTTCGGCGTAACTTTTCTCACAAGAGTGCAGAGAATTTCGCTGTGGCGTTTCAGAGCTGACGCCTAACGTAGATAGAAGGAAAGGTTTCTTTCTGTTTCTAGGGAAATGAAATCAGTGATTATTATTCATGTAGCAAAATAATAATTATTCGTTTGCCCCCCCCAAATTCCAAAAAGAAAAGAATAGGAGAAAGTGATCTATTCTTCGAGTGGTCCACCGAGAAACGTCCCGACGAGCCAATCCGCTGCTGATCAGGAAATAAAACCTTGTTACACAGAAGCAAAATTAACAAGAAGGATTACACCGAATTATTGGGTGCAATGAGCACGTCTTTTGAATCCTTTACGACACAAAAAGCAGATTTTTAGGAGAAAAAAATTAGGGAAAAAGAAAAGGCATTTACACGGCAATCCGCACATAATTGAAAATGTGCAATGTCAGCAGTGTTATTCACAGTGTATTCAACCGGATACAAAAAAAACTATCAGTGGGATATCTACGCATTCGGTAAAACGTCCACACAAAGGAAAAAAAGGCCATCTGCGCAGGCTTAAGCTAAAATCTGACCTCAAGATAGAAAGAAAAGCGTAATCGCAAGTGTGTAAGTGAGAGGGATTGGTATCTTTTGGTCTAGGATATCGACAGATTACGCCGCCCCGGTGGCGCAGTGGTCTAAGCGATGGCCTCTGATCATTCGTCCGAACGGGGTCCGGGTTCGAATCCCGGTGAGGCATGGATGTTGTGTTTGTCTTACGGCACTGGCTCTCTCCCTTCCCTGGAACCAGTGACCCTAAATTAGGGACGGGCGACTGCTTATAGCCCATTGAGTTGCTCACGGTGGTCGTTAAACCTCCAATCAAAAAAAAAAAAAATCGACAGATTACACTCCATCGTGTTACACATCATTTGAAAGTTATCGTCAATAGGAGGAAGCCAAATTTCGCCACGACGCACTCTTTTCATACCTTGAAAAATACGTTTTTGTAACGGCTTTAATCACATTTAGCATCAGTTTCTCGCAATTTACGCAGATTGCAATGAGATATTGTTACGTTTATGTAAAACGTAATGAAATAACGTTCGGCGATAGCTTAATAGAATACCATACTGTTTACTAACAATAAATTTAACTGTTTTGCGTCACTTCAAAGGACAGGATTTTGTTTATTTATTTTTGGGTGTTTAACGACCACTGCAAGCCAACTCAGAGGGCTATAAGGAATCACTCGTCCCTAATTTAGGACCACTGGTTCCAGGGAATGGAGACACCCAGTTCAGTAAAATAAACAGAACATCCATGCCTCACCGGGCTTCGAACCCATTGCGGACGAGTGGTCGGTGACGTCAAGGGACAGGATTGAAAAACATAAATTGTGCAAAAAGCGATGTTTCTCATAAACAAACATTTTTGGAATCAGGTTCTCAGAAACAAAGATACGGTTCTAGTTACGGTTAACATAGAAATGCACAATTAAATACACCATTTGGTGGCAAAACAGTGTGATGCAAAAAGTGGCAAATATATGAAAAAATATTTATCTTCACAAATGAAATAAGTGGCAAACTTTTACTAGTAGGTATATTATCATTTTAATCCCACTTCTTTACTCTTGTCAGCACGTTCCTGGATCATACTCTTCAGCTCTGATGGGGTAGTTGCAAAAATGACTACGTCATCAGCAAAACGAAGGTGAGTTAGATAATCTCCATTAATATTTTTCCCTTTGTTTTCCCAGTTCAGTGATTGAAAGACATTTTCCAATGTGGCATTAGAGATCTTGGGAGATATGTTGTCACCTTGTCTTACTCCCTTTCCAATTTTTATGAGAGAATACAGCACACATAAAAATTGGAAAGGGAGTGAGACAAGGTGACACTATATCTCCCAAACTCTTTAATGCCACATTAGAAAATGTCTTTCAATCACTGAACTGGGAAAACAAAGGGATAAAGAGTAATGGAGATTATCTAACTCACCTTCGTTTTGCTGATGACGTAGTCATTTTTGCAACTACTCCATCAGAGCTGCAAAGTATGATCCAGGAACTTGCTGACAAGAGTAAAGAAGTGGGATTTAAAATGAATTTTCAGAAGACAAAAGTGATGTACAATGCTTTTACAAGGAATGAAGATTTATCGATTGATGGAGAAAAGCTGGAGATAACATATGCGTACGTTTATCTTGGACAGCAGATATCAAGTGAGGGTCACATTGATGACGAAATTAATCGGCGTATTAAACTTGGTTGGAGAGCTTTTGGAAGAAACAGCATAATTTTCAAGAGCAATATGCCATTATGTCTTACAAGAAAAGTGTTTGATCAATGCATCCTTCCAGTGTTTACGCATGGTGCAGAGACGTGGGCCTTAACTAAAACAGACATACAAAGGCAGGAGACAACTCAAAGCAGCATGGAGAGGTGCATGCTTGGTGTAACCAGGAGAGATAAGAAGAGGAACTCGTGGATCAGAAAAATGACAAGAGTGGAAGACATCATGATCAGAGTAAAATCCCTGAAATGGCAATGGGATGGACATAATGCCAAAAGGACAGACCATCGATGGACAGTCCAAATTTTAGATTGGATTGCAAGGGACAGGAAAAGACCTAGAAGAAGACCACATGGAAGATGGGTGGATGAAATTCGAAAGTATGCGGGAGTAACACGGAGGAGACTGGCACAAGACAGACCGTTCTGGAAGAGGCTTTTAGAGACCTTCGTCCAGCAGTGGATTGATAAAGGTTGACAATGATGATGATGATGATATTATCATTACAGATGTTAACACTAACGCCATCTATCGGTAAAACTAAGCATTATTTTGATTAAAAAAAGGGCACATCGATATTTTCTGCGGTGAGTGGCGTCTAACAGAAGAATTTTTTCAATTTAGATACACTACTGTTTGTGAAAACTTCAACACCAGAAAGAACCACGCTACTCAAATGAAATTCGTATCATAGATTCCTCATGTTACGGCGATAACTGATTACACTTGTAAAGCTCTACAAAAAAATTTCGGTTCAAAACCCTATATCGTGCGAAGTGACCTCGAGCAACAATAACAGCCTCTACATAACGTGGCATTGAATGGAAGAGATTTTTGATAACGTCCTGGGGAATGGCCTGCCAGATTGCTTCTATGCGAGACCAGAGTTCGTTTGTGGTGATTGGCTGAGGCGCTTGACGGGCCGATCGCTTAGCTACCATGTCTCAGACATGTCCGATTGGGGACATATCCCGTGAACGTGCAGGCCAGGGAAAAAGCGCTATCTGTCGTTCATGGTAGAAGTCTTGGACATTCCGGGCCGCGTGTGGCCAAGCATTGTTTTGCTGGAATATAACGCTAAGACAACTCTGAAGGAAAAGTGTCACCGCTGCCTCTAAAACATCCGTGATGTATCGCTGGCTGTTGAGGGTACCCTCATTTCGTATGAGGCGAGATCGCGAATTGAACCCAATGTCGCCCCAAACCATGATGCTTGGCGTTGGGTTGATATAACGCTACAAGGTGCCATTTTGTTCCTCATGCTTTGTCAGACGACTAGAAACATGGAGTACGCAGAAGACATCCTGGAGACTGCAGAAACAATGCAAACCTTTCTCCAAAGCGTTGTGGCAGGCGACGAAACATGCATTTTTCGTTATGATCCTGAATTGAAGCGTCAGAAGGCTCAATGGAAGTATCCACAGTCACACAAAGCAAAGAATACCAGCTAACAGTAGCCGAAATCAAGACAATGCTTGTACACTTTTACGACAGCGAGGGAACTCTGCATCACGAGTTCATTCCTGAAAGTACAACTGTCACTGGCAATGCTTAACATCCACTTTGGAGTGATCGTGGAAGAGAACTGTTTATGTGAGACTTGAGTACAAAAACGAACAATGTTTTTTTCTTCACAATAACGCACCGACACACAAAGCAATCAGTGCACAGCAATTTCTAACACGAAAACAAGTGTGTGTACTCAACCATTCCCCCTATTCCCCAGATTTTTTAACCATGTGACTACTATCTATTCCCTAAATTAAAGCTGCCTGTAAAAGGAAAATTTTTTCAAGACATTGAAGACATGCAAAGATCTGTGACATGAGCTCTTAACTATATACCAAATGATGACAAGATCTTCCTTTCGTTGGCTAATTGTGCCACGTCTTGTATTAAAGCAGGAGGAATGTACTTCGAATAAAATTGCATTCACGTAAATTTTCCTGCTTTTCCATTTGCTTTAAATTCAGCCTCATTACTTAATTTCCACATTGTGTAGATCGGTAAGCTGTCCTTTATTTTACGTTGTCAAGAGATAAGTTCAACAAGTTAGTAAAATCATGCAATGCATTGATTATGATACGCTTTCCAACATACCAGAAATCATTACTCAAGTTAGGAGGATAATGGCTGTGGGATAAATATCGCTCCTGTGCCCTGACCTTTGACGCCATTTCTATTATATTCAACTGAACCGGTTCAGTATGCCTCCGAAATAACATGATAAAGTTTTGTCGCAATCAAAGCATTTTTGCGTAAGTTATGATGCACAAGGGCTATGGAATAGATCCCTCTCCTGTGTCCTAACCTGTGACCGCATTTTCCCCATTTTCAATAGGATTTGTCCCCAGGATTGTCCCCTACAACATACTAACATTTCATCCAAATCGAAGAATTTTTACGTACGTTATGACGCATAATGGCGATGGAAGTGATTCCGCTCCTATGTCCTGACCTTTGACTCCATTTCGCACGATTTTAATAGGGTCTGTCCCTAGGTGGTCCCCTACCACATACTAAAATTTCATCGAAATCGAACCTTTTTTACGTTAGTTATGACGCATAAGAGCAGTGGAATGGGTCCCGTTCCTATGTCCTGACCTTTGACCCAATGTCGTTCACTTTCAATAGGGTTCCTTCCCAGGTGTTCCCCTTCCACATACTAAACGTTTATCGAAATCGAACGATTTTTACGCGAGTTATCGTGCGGACGGGCATACGCACACAACGCATGACGTAATGAGGCAGATGGGAATCGCGACCATCTGCTCGAAAGAGTGTGACGTCATAAAACTTTAATAGGATCCACAAACATCGCGTGACGTAATGAGACTGATAGCGTGACCGCGCGCCAACGTTTCAATCGCGAGATTGTGACTTCATAAGATTTCTAAGCATGGGCAACATTAATGGGACGACGCCATGATGCTAAAAAGGTGTGCATTCGGGGTGGTTATTTAACGCACTAAACGAATTTTCCTAAAGTCGAGATCAAGCTAAATCGATTTCTAGTACCAGAAAACGGAAGGTTAACGACTTTCATCAAAATCCTTAGAGCCGTTTAAAAGTAAAATTTACATACATACAAGAATTGCTCCTTTAATAGTATGGGATAATAGAGATGGAATGGATCCAGATCCTATGTCCAGACCTTTGACCCCATTTCGTCCATTTTCAATAGGGTTCGTACCCAGGTGGGCCGTCCCCTACCACATACTAAAATTTCATCGAAATCGAACTATTTTTACGCGAGTTATCGTGCCGACAGACACACGGACAAAGCTGGAGCATATACGTTTTTTCAACTTACGGTTGGAAAGCGTAAAAAACCAAAAGAAAGCTTTTGAGTAGCTTTTAAATTTAAACACGTATTGAAAACTTTTGCGCGTAATGGTTCCTTTAAAATTCTATAAAAATGATTAAATATAAAATACCTGTTTCACTGCTTGGGACTTTTTCTGCCGCCAGAAGATGTTTTCAGACTGACATCAATACCAGATGAACTTTTAATAAATAAAGAAGAGCTTTTTGAACTGGTGACTACCAAGCGCAACTACGTAAGCATTTGGTTTCATTTAAAGGAAAATGATGTAACAGATTATTATACAATTCCGAAACCTGATTTCACATCATCCAGGAAGAGTATGGAGCGCGATGATGGTCTGAAGATAGAAGTGCTTTTCTTATCCTTCAATCTAAGATTGAGTTCATTGGAATTCCTTCTGAAACCAAACAATTTCGATGTTCAAGAATGAAAGAAAAATCTAACGCTAACAGTTATTCTGGAAAAGGCAAAAATATTGATTTCTGATAAATTAGATGGGTTCAAAAATAACTCTGGGATGGTCTGACGAATTCTGCGTTTAAGGTCTTTCACAGAGAGATACGAAGAAAAGCATAAAACGAGTTAAAATGTCCATGAAATATTTTTGGTGGAAACAAATTTGAAATCTGTATTTTTAAAAAAGTTGAGAAGGGAAAAAATGCTTAATGATCTCATTAGCAACTTTTCTTTTTCTGCAAGCTTGAATCTTGATGGATCAGTGGTATATTTCCTTTTGAATAAAAAGCGAGAAGTGTGTATTTCCAGAGCAAAGTTGTGACATGTGTAGTTCTACCTATACCTTTTAGGTTAAACATTATGAAGAACAATGCGATATACATTTAAGAAGAAGATAGCAGATTTCTTTAATATTCAGTTGGTCTACATTCTTGATCGGAGTGCAAGTCATCTAGATACATAAACGTTTTGATGAGAATGTCAAAATTTAGCATCGCCGATGGTGGCACTTCTTTAAGCATAATGTAGCAAATCAAACTGAAAACGAAGGCTTTGAAAGGTATGCAGGTAAAATTGAATCTTTAAGAAAAGTAGCACCGATTCTCTTATTGAAAACTGATGAAAAGCAATAACCCTAACAATAAAATATAACAAAAAAGCTAACACCAAATTTGCGGTTGTAATTAGCACTTCTTTTGAATCCGTTTCGATACGAATAAAATACATCAAAGTCATTCACGGTCAATCGAACTTGTTAAAACAATCAAGCGGATTTCTGCTATCGATAAAACATCTAGAAGTAGAAATTGTTACTTTCTTCCACTAGCGGCTTAAACGTATGTCACGAAAGTTAACTGTTCTCCAAAAGTTTCTCGTAGATGAAGGAAGATATTAGAGACAAAGGGATTTCTAAATCAAATAGTTAAAAGAAGAGATATGGAGGAAAACATGATATAAATTTACGCCATCTAGCGAAAACATTTGGAATAATAGAAAGGTAGAAAATACGCGAAGAGATTCTTCATAGTAAAAGCTATGATAAGGAAAAATACTTTTTAAATATGTCTCCTCAAAGCAGTGATAGCGAGAAAAAGGTTTTGGCATTTGCGCCGCCTAGCCGGAAACTGTATTATTTTAAGAGGATAATGTTTCCCATCTTTACGGTAACGAATGGTATACAATAACAAGTTAGTAAAATCATGCAATGCATTGATTATGATACGCTTTCCAACATACCAGAAATCATTACTCAAGTTATGAGGATAACGGCCGTGGAATGAATCCCACTCCTGTGCCCTGACATTTGACCCCATTTCGATGATATTCGACAGAACCGGTTCAGTATACCTCCGGAACAACATGCCAAAGTTTTGTCGTTCAATATCGCTTTATTAGGCAACTAATAGTGTACAATAAAACGGGATTATATAACATGGGCAAAAGGCCAAAAAGACGTGGACAAAATCACAGGCTTACACGTGAGGCATTAAGCAGAACAAAACATAAGAAAAAGAACTATGGGCGCGCAGGCCACTCTCTCAAACAGAGAGATATATTGAGGAACATGAAATACACAGGACATTAAGCATGGCAAAAGTCAAGCAGGAGTCTAAGGGCTCACACTCTGGAAGATACTGGAATAATAAGGAACTGGTGTTAGCGAATAAGGGAAGGAGAAGGCTGGATATTTATACATAGCACGTTTCACCCAACGCTCATAAGCGCTGTAATAATCACAATAAGAAGCAAAGTCTTGTTGTGAAGGAGGATCTGGAGCAAGAGGCTTACGCCGCCGTCCGGAACGTCGAGCCGTAGAAGATGTACAAGTAAGGGAAGTACGATCAACAGAAGTCGAGGAAGGCAACGTTGGAGCATGATGAAGCACAGGTGAAGGAGCACTGGCAGGAACAATCGATGAGGCAGGAACAGTGGCTGAAGCTGATGGAAGGATAACAGGAGCGGCTGTAGAGGAAGATGACACGTCAGAAGGCAAATGAGCACACTGTGAGTCGAAGGATGCAAGTTCAATGGGCCGCCCCGGTGGCGCAGTGGTCTAAGGCGTTGGCCTCTGATCATTTGTCCGTAAGGGGTCCGGGTTCGAATCCCGGTCAGGCATGGATGTTGTGTTTGTCTTACGGCACTGGCTCTCTCCCTTCCCTGGAACCAGTGACCCTAAATTAGGGACGGGCGACTGCTTATAGCCCATTGAGTTGCTCACGGTGGTCGTTAAACCTCCAATCAAAAAAAAAGTTCAATGGACATGACAAGAGTTGCTGGGAGTGAAGAACTCACAGAAACGATCGGCATGAGAGAGCTGATAAAAGGCGAAGTAGGACCTTCGTCCGGCGACTCAGGAGTTGGCGAAGCAGATGTGTCTAGAGAAAAAGGCCGAATGGAGACATCAACAGAAGACATGTGCACCCCAGAAGACACTACAGGGCTGTCTGTGGAGAGCCCTGTGGAAAATAGACTTGCTTGAAGGGAGCACGGCGGTGAACAGTAAGTTGTAACAGGAACACCTAGGAGTGAGGACTGGAGGTGACGAGCAGGAGACGAAGCAACATCAGCCGTCGGTAAAGGAAAATTAAATGACGGAGAATCTGGAGGCACAGAAACAGATAAGTTGCACTGGGTGGTGAGGAAGCAGGAGAAATAAGGCAACTAGCAGACGCTGGCTCTGTGGAGACGAAGAGCGGAACCATAAAAGGGGAGACCACAGTCTAATATGGAGACAATGGACCGACAGGAGCAGGAGATGAAAGCGGAGAGGGTGACTGACGGCATTTCAACGAGATCTGGGCAGAAGACGGGCTCGGTGGAGGCGTGCAAAGTGGTATAGTAGATCCAGGAGAGCTGTCGGTAGTAGATGATCAGGAAAAATATTCTCCGGAGAAATACGTGTAGTAGAAGAATCAGGGGCCGGGAATAAACCACTCGAAACCGGAAGCTGCGAATATGTAGAAGGAAAAGTCGACAAAGATGTGGATGATAAATAAAAGTCACACGATTCTGGCAAGGCAGAAGAGCGAAGGAAAGTCGAAAAATTCCGAGCTGGACAAGAAGAACTATGGTGACCGGGCAATTTGCAAGAAAAACAATGATAGGTGGTAAAAACATTGACAGTGCGAGTGTGTGGACCGCAGATAACGTGGAAAGCTGTCGGACAGGAAACAATGGACTGTCCGTCAGGAAAAACGACGAGAGCTTGACGTCGAAAACTATAATAGGAACGATTCCCTTGATCGTCTGAAGCAGCAGGCAAAGTCTTAATAGGGCCAAAAACTAAACCACATTGAGAAAGAAAAGCATGCAGTAAATCGTTGGAGAGTTCAAGAGGAACTGGAGATAAACTAACAAGAGTAGGGCAATGAGCAAGAGGAATTGCGAACAAACTTTGGTCGCCGACTGAAATTGGAGAAGAAAGGACCAACTCAACTTGAGCGGGATAAGAAAAATAAACCAATACCGAGCGAGGCTTTCGTGCGATGTGCGTGATGGCATTTTTTTTTTGGTTGAAGGTTTAACGACCACCGTGAGCAACTCAATGGGTTATAAGCAGTCGTCCGTCCCTAATTTAGGGTCACTGGTTCCAGGGAAGGGAAAGAGCCAGTGCCGTAAGACAAACACAACATCCATGCCTCACCGGGATTCGAACCCGGACCCCGTTCGGACGAATGATCAGAGGCCATCGCTTAGACCACTGCGCCACCGGGGCGGCCGTGATTGCATCAGTTGGAACAATCTGATGGAGTGCTGAAGTGTAAGCTGTAAGTTTAGTATGTGGAAGAGCGGAATATTTTACTCCGAGTGCTAAAGAAGCGAAGAAAGACTTCCCCGGTGACGAGGACTCTAATAAATGAGCTGTTAAAACGGAGCCGGTACAAGAAAACCGGAAGCCCAAGGCAGTTGAGAAAGGATCCGAGTGGAAGGCAGTGACTGCGGGCGAAGAGAGATGAGTTGAACTGTGAAGTAGTACATCCGGAGGAGGCGTCAGTGGTCGAAGAAAAGCAGTAGACATAGTACAAATCAGAAACTGTAAAGCAAAGCAGCACAATCTCAAAAGCGTAAGACGATGGAAATGGCAAAAGGCACGTAAAAAGGCGGACGATGGGAAGATGCGAGGTAATGACGTCACTGGAAGAACAGCGGGAGACAGATGGAGCACAGTAACGATGACGTCAACCAAGGACCACTATCAGAGGGTGACGTAAACGGGAAGGCGTGTAGATAACAGGAAGATAAGCACAGAAAGCAACTGAATAGAATGCTGGTGAGAAGACAGAAGGAAGTCAAGGCAAGTCACGATGGGCAGATGTAAACATACCCATCGAGATGAAAAATGAAGGCATATCGGTATAAAATTCACTTACTGGTGCTGAAAAGTAGCTAAGAAGATTGATGGCAGCCTATTACTTGAACAGGGCATGCAGGAAAGGAACAACAGGCACTGGAACATGTACTTGGGCGCACACTTCAGAAACGCAGTAGGGTGTAGTCGGCAGGTAATATTGTGATAAAATTCGTAGTAAATACGTACTTTCTGACTCGGAAAAGTAGCAGGAAAGGTAGCACATACCCTTATACACACACGGAACACAGGAGTCGGAAGCAATGGACGTTTTGACCGAGAAAACTGGGCGAAAATTGAGGAGCTCGAGAGGGCACGTCCAACGACAGTTTTGTCGCAATAGAAGCATTTTTACGTAAGTTATGACGCATAAGAGCAATGGAATGGATCCCGATCCTATGTCCTGACCTTTGACCCCATTTCGTCCGTTTTCAATAGGGTTTGTGCCCAAGTTGTCCCCTACCACATACTAAAATTTCATCGAAATCGAACCATTTTTACGCGAGTTATCGTGCGGACGGACAGATGGACAGACAGACAGACGGACAAAGCTGGAGCATATACGCTTCTTCAACCTACTGTTAGAAAGCGCCAAAAAAGGCATTTTTAAATACGATTTTTAGAAGCTGAGGTACAGGGTCAGAAAGAAATGCACACTAACGCCACATAACGCCAGAACTGTAAAGTGCAAAACCCCACGAGTACAGGCAACGTATTCCAGAGGGCAAATAGTATCCGTTGTTAAAAGAATTTTTAAATAGGACTTTTAGAAGCGGAGACATCGAGAAAAACATATCAAATATTTGTGCCCTCCGCGGGGAAATTTTGTATTATTTCGGGAGGGAAATTACCATAAATATTTTCCGTATTTAATAGAATCTGACTGAGAAAGGAATTTTTTCAATTGGGTTTTTAGAAGTGCAGATATTTCTGTAGCATAAACGGGAATTTAAGCCTTCTGATGGAAAACTTGTACTTTCAGAAAAATTGGAAATTACATGCAAAACATTTCGCACCAGAAACGCTTTTGGACAAAGAAAGAATTTTTCAAATCTGTATGTTAGAAGTAGAGATATCGAGAAAAATACAATATACACCTACGTTCCCTGGCGGGAAAACTATGCATTATTTTAAGCAGAAGGTTTTTTGGCAAGGTTTTTCTTAGTGAGAGGTATCTGACAATAAATAATGTTTTCAATCGAGTGTTCAGAAGCGCAGATATTGCTGCAAATATGTCAGGAACAGACATATCCATTTACGCCTCTTAGCGTCAAAACTGTGCTTTACCAATAATTGGAATTTTTGTGTGAAACATTTTCGACCTGTAGCTCTATCTGACGCAAAAAGAATTTTTCAAATCGATAATTTAGGAACAGAGATATCGGGGAAATTACAATTTACTTTTACGCTCCGTAGCGGAAATACTATGCATTACTCGAAAAGAAACTTACCCGAAATAGTGTTCATTATAAATGGTATCGAAAGGAATTAAGCCTTTTGGCAGTAGGATGTTCGCAAGTAATGATTTGGGATAAAACATATTTTGAATTAGTTAGTATCTGCATTTACGCCATCTAGCGGCAAAATTATGCATCGGAATAAAACCTGAAAGCAAGGATAATCGTTCTCGCATTCTGGCTTCCCAAAGCAAAAATAATTTTTCAACCAGACAAATAGTTGCAGAGATATGGAATTCACAGACGGGCGGATGGACGGACAAAGTGGTACTATAAGCACGTACGTTTTTAACAAAAGACATTCTACAAAAGAAATTCATTAGGCAACCGAAGGGTATCACCAGTTGTAGCACTGCAATTGCAGGAGGAGGAGTTAATTACTACAAAGAACCAAAAAACAATCATGTTAGATATCACTTCTTTTATAACATCAAATTTATTAAAAACACTCACACTAATCGTTAAATCATCCCTGCAATGTACGCATGTTTTACCTTCATGTTGTGATATAACAAAATTTGGATTTCGGATACTATGAGCTTGGGGAAGCAAACATCATTATGCTTTCAGCAGAAAGGACGATGCAAGAGTACAGAAATAATTCATCCAGCAACATTTATTTTTGCATAACGCTAGTATGTCACAAAAAATAAAAATTCTGTCAGTACTTGCACTATAATTTTGAATTGAGCCCATTTAATTCGACATGAGCTGTAAGTTTTTAACATAAATCAACATCTATATTTTTTCATCGCACGAAATAACTAAAAACTACCTACTTTCTTTAGTTAACGTTAAAACCACCTGATATGAAGAAAAAATAAAAATGTTTGCCTGAGCATCTCTTGAACTACATTAAGTATGCGTAAATGCACCACTGCGATGTACTTCCCTTCTTCATTATTTTCAAAACATTTTATGGCAATTACCATATCAGTCTGCGATGAGAAACCTGCACCTTGTCAAAATAAACACAGTAACGACCAAATATACCGCATATGAATTTTTTTTAGACTGAAATATCGTATCACAGTATCGGAGATTTTGCTTTTCACCTTTGAAAGAATATTCCTTAAACGCATTACGTGACCTGGGTATTAGGGTGAGCTACACGCAATCTTGTCTTCTCCCCTTTAAAGACCGCTGATTTCTTGCCATCCATACTGATTGCGGTCATTTCTGAAGAATAATTTTGTACGGTACTGAGCACGATTGATCTTTCTTTATACCCAACCCGTTATTACTTCGACGAATTAATGGATCTCAGAAAATTCATTTCCCCATGTCACATGATCTTTTGGCTCTATATATATACTATCTTGATTAGGCAAAGAGATGATGGACAATCATTTCTCCCTCATAGGGTTTCTTCAAGTTATGAAAGAGCCAGTACACGTAATCAGCGTATCAGGAGTGACATGATGTCATATCATCTTAAGCAACAATGATTGCCTGACTGTGCTAATGATGATGATTTACTTCGCATGCTGAAATGATAGTGTACACGTTACTCCGAAGAAGGAATGAGATCTAGAAGTAACTTTCATTCGACGGAAAATGTTTCACAATCATTTCACTTCGGAAAACTAATTTACTAAAAATTCATCCTTTCCCTACCTATCTGTATGAAAATAACAACTGGTGGCGCAGTCGTCTAAGGCGCTGGCCTCTGATCATTCGTCCGTAAGGGGTCCGGTTCGAATCCCGGTCAGGCATGGATGTTGTGTTTGTCTTACGGCACTGGCTCTCTCCCTTCCCTAGAACCAGTGACCCTAAATTAGGGACGGGCGACTGCTTATAGCCCATTGAGTTGCTCACGGCGGTCGTTAAACCTCCAAAAAAAAAAAAAAAAAAAAAAAAACAACTGAGATGTGCATTTCCCTCACATGCCTTCTCAAAACGTCTTTTGTCATAGGAAGTAATAAAAATCCAGGCTAATAAAAAATCTACACTGGTGTCCAAAATTAAAGGGCCAAACACAAAATCATGAATTCCTCCAAATCCACTGGACAGAGTTCAATGACAGTTCGTACGGACATATAAATATCGATAAGGCAGACAGAAAAGGAATGTCATCACCGCATGAGAAGAAAACATGAGCATGACAGCATGGCAGTACAAAAGTGATGCAGCAAGTGGCGCGGATTTTGAGGGATTAATTGGGAGTGTGATTACCCTGAAGAGCGATATAGCTTGCACAACGAACCCTCATGCTGTTTATAAGGCAGTGAATAAAACTGTAGGGCAATAAATGCCATTCCCACACCAGAGCGCGTCGGAGTTCCGGGAGGGGTCTGCGAGGGGGATACCGGCTTACAGTTGCTCTTTCCATGGAATCCCAGACATACTCTATCGAGTTCAGGTTCCGAGATCTCACGGAACGCTGTATTCTGGGAATATTCTCAGTCTCCAGGTATTCGTCGACTAGCCGAGCACTATGGGGCCGGGCGTTATCGTCCATAAAAGGTAACTGGGGCCGACAGCTACCCTGAAAAGCCGTACATAGGGAAATAGGATGTCATCCCTGTGACGTGCAGCAGCTAGAGTGCCTCCTTTAAACACGTGATGCGCTGTGCATCTATCCAACATGACGCCAGGCAAAACCAGGAATTCCCCTGCACGGTAGAAGTCAATTTGCCTAATTTTGGAGGGAAGATTTGCAAGAAACATACACACGTCGAGAATCCGTGTTTAGGCTGTACCGAGATTCGTCACTGAAGAAAACATAGGCCCAATGATCAGGGGTCCAGGGGTGATGATGTCGTGGCCAATTCAGACGGACCCTTCTGTGTGATCCGCAAGTGGAAGCAGACCATTGGTTTTCTTGTACACAGACCTCTCTCGTGGAGTCTTCTGTAAACTGTTTGCCTCGATACCGCGGTTCCCATAGAGAAAGAGATCTCCTGCACGATTTGCCTGGCTGTTGACTCCCTCTGGTGGCAAGCTGTTGGAGACAAATACCCGATCATCATGACTTGTGGATTGCGGGCATCTCAGTCCTTGCCTTATGGCTATTGTTCCGGTTTCTTGGAATGGTCTCCAGAGAATGGAGACCACTTTCATCGACATATTCAGCGAAATTGCTACTTCAGCAGGTGACTGCCCTGCTTCTAACTTGCCAATCGCGCTCCACCGCAAAGAGTCTTCTAAGCGATGATGAGAAGCCATTCTTCTACTAACAGTCCAACTGAAGCTTCAGTTGCCGCGCCCCGCTCAGAACAATGTTCACCAAGGTCGCGTGCCTGCCAGCTCGATGCCATACGGTCGTCATTAGCATATTTACATAGCAGCCAGCACAGTATTGCTTGGGTACATCGAGTGAGTATTTTCCCTTGCACATGTCTCTGAAAAATCATCTACGCAATCGGTCGTATCGTTTTGGGCATATTCTTAAATTTGTATTTGTCACGACCATTTTTGGCACCAGAATATTTTTTTTTTGTTTGTTTCCGGGTTTAACAACTGCCGAAAGAAATTGTAAGGGCTATAAATAGTTTCCCGTCCTCAATTTGGAGCTACTCGTTCGAACAAAAAGAGAGAACCAGCGGAGGTTTTTTTATTTGGCAGTTTAACGACCACCGTGATCTACTGAGAAATTTGATGGGCTATAAGGAGTCGCCCGTCCCTAATTTAAGGTCACTGGTTCCAATGAAGGGAAAGAGCCAGTGCCGTAGGACGAACACATTTTGCGTCACGGGATTCGAATCACGGCATATCTCGGACGAATGGTCAGAAGACAGCTAGCGCGGTAGGGTAAGTCCACTGCGCATGCTTCATCCGGGACTCGGCATCAGGCCCACTAGACGAACGGTCAGATTCAGAGCTCGGACTACTTCGCCAGAGGGACGGCACCAAAATAGATATCCATGAAACTATGGCTACCATATTCCTGTACCTATTAAACCGATTTAAAAAATTATTTGGCGCCCCGGTGGCGCAGTGGTCTAAGCGCTAACTTCTGACCATTCGTTCGAAATGGGTCTGGCCTTTAATCCCGGTGAGCCATGGATGTTGTGTTTGTCTTACGGTACTGTCCTTCTCACTTCCCGGGAACCAGTGGTCTTAAGTTAGGGACGGGTGACTGCTTAGGGTCCATCAAGTTGCTCAGGACGGTCTTAAAAATGTTTTTTTCCGCTGGATGTCTTGAACTAGCGATGAGAGTCCCTTTCCGTCTTTTATCACTGTACTTGCTTTCTTTTTTTTTGCAGTTTAATGACCAGCATGAGCTACTGTCAGGGGTATAGGCAGTTTTGCCTGTCACAAATTTGGTTCAACTGGCTCCATTGAAGGAACAAAGCGAGCGCCATCAGAAAACGTTTGACCAGTATTTCATCCCGGACCCGAATCCAGATCTATCTCGTAAGAATGGTCGGGAGAAAGTACCTCAGACCTATTGTCCACCGAGACCGTGCACAGTCTTAACCCTTTAAGCAGCCGATTTTCTTGATCCAAATGGTCTCCGAAGCAAAACTGTCCACCCAGCCACCGGGTTTTACGAAAGCAGTGGTAAATCAGTTCGTTTCCTCATCTCATCTCAACAGTAACTATCATAAGCTTGTTACTGGTTAAAAGCCCTTCCTTCTAATCCTTTATTTTCTAAGACATGATGAGAAAAGGCCAGTCTCCGTGACACGGAAATCATGCTATTGGGTTGGAACAAGTGACTAAAGATCAGATCATATCATAAGTAGAGGATTTTAGGAAGGGAGTGTCTGACCCCAGGTCTTAAATAATCCTTAGAAATAGGAAGCTAGGAGATTTGGGCTAGAGTGCCTGATAGGAAAGTCACACGGAAGCGAGGTAGAAGACGCCCTTATTTACTACCGGGGGCCAGTACCCGGAGTCCGACGGCTTAACGTGCCAATCCGACGCACGGCGGATATTTAGTGGTTCGAGCGTTCCTACCTGCCGCGGATCGAACCTGAGGTCTTCTCCGTGGCAGTAACGAACGCTGACCACAAGGCCACCAGCGGCCTAGTTCTCTCTCCTTTTATAGGTTATTATTATTACTACCGGGGGCCAGTACCCGGAGTCCGACGGCTTAACGTGCCAATCCGACGCACGGCGGATATTTAGTGGTTCGAGCGTTCCTACCTGCCGCGGATCGAACCTGAGGTCTTCTCCGTGGCAGTAACGAACGCTGACCACAAGGCCACCAGCGGCCTAGTTCTCTCTCCTTTTATAGGTTATTATTATTACTACCGGGGGCCAGTACCCGGAGTCCGACGGCTTAACGTGCCAATCCGACGCACGGCGGATATTTAGTGGTTCGAGCGTTCCTACCTGCCGCGGATCGAACCTGAGGTCTTCTCCGTGGCAGTAACGAACGCTGACCACAAGGCCACCCGCGGCCTAGTTCTCTCTCCTTTTATAGGTTCTTGTGATGTCACTCTCATATTGCATAGACTGGTACGTCGGTGTCGTGTTTGTAGTCACACACGACAGCGTTGGGAATCAGTCAGAAAACTTTGCTTTCGCGTGACGTCACCAACGGAGGTGACACATCTCTCTAACGTCTTGTCCGTTTAGCAGGTAATCAGTTGCAACGAGTTAGTGTGAGTCATCCCACTAAACGCCAATTTGAATAAATGGCATAATCTTAAATAATCTTAAATCTATTTTCAGACCACTCGTTCACCTTTGTCAGTTCATTTGGGCCAAAACGGAAATACACCCATTGGTGTTTGCCCTTAGTACAATCTCCTGGCCACGTTTCTTCAAGTTTGGAGAGTGACAGTTGAAAGGCATCCCTTGTTAGCATTGTTCAACAGACGTTTACATATTTTCTTTAAAGAGACAGAATAGAAGGCAGGGATAGACGCAAAACTGTCTCCATTATAATGGCTAACTCATTTTATGCTGTGACGTATATTGTAATTTAACCTTGCTTTTGAGTTCCTGTATTCTTGTGTAAATTTGGTTTCTTCTCGTTATACGTCTTTTTGTCTTAAAGCCACCTTTCCCTGCTCGACGAATTTGTTTTAGGCAAAATCTAACAACCGAATTAAGTACAATCTGTGAAATCAGAATCAAGAGGTAAAACCTATTTTGTTCAAAGATTAAAACGCAGTGTAAGGCAATCTGAAGCCACAGTTATCTGGAAATGCTAAGTAATTTTGAGCAAATGTTATCAGGCAATCTTTTGAGCAAGCGTTTTATATGATTAGAGTCCTATGGTTTATTGTTAAATAGCTAGATTCATGTTGAAAGATGTCGATTTATATGTGGATTACGTTTAATGCTGTATAAACAAATGCATTTTGGACTTCTACTCGTTGGTAAATTTATTGCACGGTACACACACCGTCCACTGAATTAGAAGCATTTACATGGTTGTACGTAAACATCATTTCCGCAGCGTATATGCAAAATACGTGACCACGTGCGTCACCATACGATTTAGGCAAATATTTAAGACTGCCGCTCATCAGTAGTGATGACCACAATGGAAAAAACAAATGATCTTTCGGAGTTCGATAAAGGGCTTATTGTGGGTGCTTGTCTGGAGGAGCTGGTATATTGAAAACAGCATAGCCGATTGGTTTCTCAAAAGGTGAGATAACCCTGGAATTTAATCAATGGAAAAATTACCCACATTGTTTCTCCAAGAGGCGTAACTGTAGTACGACGAAAGTATATCGGGAACGAGATCGCCGTCGTCTGAGAAGATTCGTTCGGAGAAACAGGACTTTCTGTGCGCAGGATTTGACAGAAGTATTCAATGAAGGCTGTTCCCGACCTATATCTCAAGGAGCTATGTGCAGTAAATTGAGGATCGGCATTGGCAACAGCATGTCTATACGGAAATCACTGATTTCTGAGAAGAACCGAAAAGTTCGTGTCCACAGTGGTGTCAGGAACACTGTGACTGGACACTGGAAGACAGGAAAAGATTTGTGTGGTTCGACGAGTCGCAGTACATCTTGTTCTGTACCGACGATAAGCAGAAAGTTTGACGGAAACCCCTTGAAGCAATGGACACAGCTTTCCTTCTAAACACAACTCAAGGTTCTGGCGGTTGTGTCATAGTATGGGGTACTTTTTGTTTTTGGCGGAACTGATCCCCTGTTATTAATGGGTGGGGTGTCCTCCAAGGATTATCTGAACATCTTTGCTGAGCAGGTCCATTGTGCAATATTTACTTTTTATCCAGCAGATGACGTCATTTCGCGGGCGACAATGCTACTGCCCATTGCACAACATGTGTTCATTTGTCGTTCAGCGAGCATGACAGTGATTGCTACATCTTCTGTGGCCACTACAAAGTCCTAGTCTAAACCCCATTAAGATTGTACGGGATATGTTAGAAAAACAGGTCCGGGAACAAGGTTCTCTACCGTGAAATCTGATCCAGTTAAAGGACTGTCTGGTGAGTGTCTGGTATGGTGTGAACGTACTTAGCTGCACTTCAGTACCTCCTGGAATCTATGCCAAACCAATTACCTGGCGTAATTCGGGCTAAAGAAGGTCCAACCCGGTATTGAATAAAATTTTCTAATAATAGTAGCCGGTGTGTGTATCTTATTTGCGCTCAGACGTCTTGTTGGAAATAAACGCGCGTCTGGATGTAATGAAGAAGTGGATTTTGTTCGCAAGTACTGTCTTATTACTCAATCCTGGTCATTAGTTTCTTGAACTGCATGATTAGAAATTGTATTCCTAATTAAGACTTTTAGCTACAACTGGCATTGAGGCTATTCGGGTACAACGAAGTTAAGTTACAGTGAAGTTAAACCTAACGAGCAGTAAACTTAACTAAAAGTTCCATTTAAACAGCTCAATAAATTTCCTCCAATCAGAAGCACTGTAAGAAATACCCAGGTAGTTTATCAGACCACAACTGTCCCTACAACACACTGCTGCCAACCCATCTCTGAAAGGGACGGAGTGACAGAAGAAGCAATGGTCCGCGGCTATTTGTCGAGTTGCCTTTGTCAGAGAGGTGAGACAGATGGTCTAAATTAGAGCATCAACATGAAAGAATGTTTAATTTCTGTCAAATCTAAGCATGCAGATTCGATGCTATATACAGGCCCATTATTATCTTAATTTTCTTTAGGTATACTGTTTTGTTTCTTTCAACTTTAAACAGAAGTGCAAGAGTTTCAGTCCGCTTTTCCTCTCAGCTATGTCGAGCAGCTAACACGCGTTGAAGAAATACAAGAAAATTTACTCATAATTTTCGATCCATTGGAGGCATCAAATCGATGGTCGGAGGCCTGCACTCTGGTACAACAGAAGTACAGATTGCAAACGCGCGCACCAACTTACGGAATTCCCTATGAATACCTATACTCCAAGACACCAAATGAGTGTTCTGTTGTGAAATTTAGGGCAACCAGTTCATAGAATTTCTATTTAACGTAAGAACAATATCAATCCGCGTCACACTCTACTCATGTTTTGCTTTCAAGGATTACCCTCGCACTGAGAATTTACGGTTTATGACATTGCATCATTCTTTCTTTTCTCCCCCTCTTTTCTTTACCCCGGCGGCTGCTTAAGTATCCCCCGACGGCAGCTTAAGTATGTCCCCTCGCATTTCCCCGATTTTCAATTTATTTTCCCCGTGTTGCGAATGTTGCGAGGAGTCATCTATCCCTTCCACCCCGTTTAAAGCTCTCCAAGTTGCGTACGTTTCCTAGTTGAACTGTCAGCGGCCGAAACTGCGGATCTTTTGATTGAGTAACTTTTCATATAAAATTTTTTCTGTAGTGCTGTGCTATTTTGAAAATGTGTCGTAAATAGCAATTTTACACCAATGAACGGCTGAACAAGCAAACTAGGATTCTGAACAATATACTGTTATCGTTAAGCACAAAGCTGTAGGGACTACGTTTCGCAGAAGAGAATGCTTTTGCTTACCGTCCACAATGGTATATACTTAGGTTGACATGGAGTATAATTTTCTGTGGTCTTCCTGCGAGAGGGCTCCCGGCTTTCAACGTGATCCTATGCTGCTCCTCCGTTAATGATGGGGAGTGGACTAACCAGGTGAAAGATCTCACTGGCTCTCGAGAAATTGTTCCAAAAACACTCCACACCACCCATGGCAAGTAGCCCTCATTGCTTTCAGCACGGCGGACACACGGCTTCCCTAGTCGGTCGTTGAGACTGTTCTTTCAGAAGCAGGTAGTGACCTTTTTCAAACACGAATAGAAAAAGTCACAGCCAGAGTTCGAAATTTCATAACACTTTCAGGGTCTTCGGTTTTACCTGTCTTACATAAACTGCCACGTCGTTACTCCTTTATCTAACTTGCAACAGACAGTGACATTTCTTGTACATCCCAGCTAATCGATCCCTTTTAAGGAAGCGCTAGATGTAGAATGTTCCATTTACCCAAAGAGGCAACTTTTCCCTTTTAGTTTTATTTTCTGCAATTTTAGAGGAAGAAAACAAAGCCATTGGCCTCACGTCCCTTTAAAAGACCTGTGCTTCTTTTTGTACGTTGAAGAAAAATAGTATTTCCAGTTTCATTTCCTTAAATTTCTGTAATGCATTTTCATAACTACCACCCACCTTTCCAAAAAAATGACGTTCTCGTCATGGCGCTGGCTTTGATCCTCTTTATCCCCTAAATATGGTCGAAGGCTATCTATGTGCTCCACTTTTCATGATTTATCGCCATAGTTTAGGCGGTGAATGACACCATTTATTCTCTTAGCTCTCTCATATGGTTCCACAGAGTGGCGCTGTAACTTGATGATTTTCCTTCTTTTTTTCTCTTCGAGTTATACAATCATACGAGATCCCCTGTTTCAATAGTATTTTCTCTTTGTTGTGCATCGTACCTTGTTTTCATTTTCTCCTAGCCGATCTGAATATTTTTCTTTGCAGATTGATGCACTTTTTTGCGGATTTTCCATCAGTGCCTCCACACGGGCGCCATCTCATTCTGTCCTGATCGTCCGAACATTAAGTCGCACGAAAGACGTAGTTCCTTATCATACAGCACTGAACTGACTGTATCTCCAGTCATCTCGTGTTCAGCGGTAAGGTGGGCTGTGTAAGAAAAAGCGAAACTTGATGTGTTCCCATCGCGCGCCATCACTACATATCACTGGTAGAAAAATATTCCGCGTTTCAGCTGTCTATTCCTAATTTTCTTTAAGAAACGCCTCTGGCTAATTCGTGAAGTAATTCATTAAAAGTAGTAGATAGCGATTACCGTCTTCTGTTCTGGGAAGCAGGTTCGTAACGTACACAGCAATTCTCTCTACAGAGGTAACAACATTGTAAATCTATATTCATCCTCTGCTGAGGGTCTGAGGCACTTTCTAGAGGAGTGAAGGTTACATTTGGGACACACTAGTGTCAAAAATGTATCCTTTTCTTTATAATCGTCGGTTCCGCACGCTAACCAATAAAACCTTTCTCTGGCCTTTGCTAAAGTTTTTCTAATGCCAAAATAACCTCCGTTGCGTGGTTATGTTCCTCTTTCAACATTTATTCCTCCATCAACTACATCAATACCAGTTGGGAGAAACAGCTGTCATCTTGATAATTTTCTATTTCCCTGTGCAGCTCTCGATGGTATGTTTCTGCAGAACACACGCCACACCGCAAACGAGAGACAGCACCTACTCCTTTTGCTAGAAGGGAAATGATTCTTCGCCAGTCGGTCATTCAAACAGTTCTGTTCGAAGCTGGTGGTGATTACTTTTCCCTTTTTTATACATGTACAGGAGCAGTCCCAACCAGAGTTCAAAAGTTCAAACCATTTTCAAGGCCTTCTGTGATCAGTGATCCATATGTTGTCGCGTTAGCGTCGTAGCGTCGCCCCTTTTCCTGACGTGCTACAGACAGAGATATTATTTATTCAACATCCTAGCCAACTGATCCCCTCCAAAGAAACAGTATGTGCAGAATGCCCCATTTCTGCAAAGAGGCCACTTGCCCCTTTTACTTTTACTTTCTGGCGTTTTTCAAGAAGTAGCGAATGTCTTTGGCCACATGTGTGTGTGTGTGTGTGTGTGTACCTTACATGTGAAGGGAACGTGTCTTCCGAAAACTCCTGTACTTCTGCACGTCAAATAGGGGAGTTTTTTTTTTTTTGATTGGAGGTTTAACGACCACCGTGAGCAACTCAAGCAGTCGCCCGTCCCTAATTTAGGGTCACTGGTTCCAGGGAAGGGAGAGAGCCAGTGCCGTAAGACAAACACAACATCCATGCCTGACCGGGATTCGAACCCGGACTCCTTACGGACGAATGATCAGTGGCCAACGCCTTAGACCACTGCGCCACCGGGGCGGCGGGAGTATTTCCAATTCCATATCTTCAAACTTATGGAAAACATTTTTGTAACAACGCTACTGACTCTACTTCTGAAAAATGTGGGATAAAATCCAGTTCACGGTGCCTATACCATGCAAAATATTTTGTTGGTGAATATACATTCTTGAATTTGAATCTTCAACTGCTAAAAAACCTCCACAGATTTTTTAGGCGAGTTCAGTTCTCGCACAAGATAATTAAGTTCATGCTGAATAAGTAACTGTGGAATGGAGTCACTTCATATTCTGGTACATCCATTTTTACCCCGGAGCTTGGTTCATCCAGTTCCGTGCCTGAAGACAGATTCTCCAACTCAACTAGTGGCCAACAAACGAGTACATCATCTCCATGAGGCATTACCCTGTTTATTTTATCTTGGGATACATAATATTTTCCTCGGTTTTAGAGCTACGTTATCTAACATTTCCAAGGCAAAACTTTCAGTCGTCGCTATGGTTCCTTGGTTCTTTCCATACAATAGGAGAATCGCAGATAGCATAGCCTTTTCCTTCCGTTCTTCATCAATTTCAAATACGCGGTTGGCACTCTGCATATACGGCGCTCACCAATGTCTTAATCACTTAATTCTGTCCTAAAGTACACAAAATAAGAGTTCCTAAGGGAAACTAATATATTCCGTGATATTTTCACAAAGAGCAAACTGTAAGACGGCATGCAGACACTCAATGAGACTTCTGTACTCAACTTCTTTCACAGAAACTCAGCCTTTTGAGGGTGTAATTTCGCTGCATGTAAGGACAGTTAGGGTCATGTCACAACAGAATTTGGACATCGCATTCAATGCAGATTGTCCTTCATCTTTTTTACCACATCGCATTACTATGCTACCCTGCGCACATCTAAGCTATATTCCAAAAATAAACATTTTCATTTATCAGTAGAATCTGACATTATAGGGGGAAAACAAATTCCATTATTGAATTTACTCGAACAATTCCGTTGAGGATCAATAATTCGATTTTCAAACATTCACTGCAGCAACAGCAGGCAATGCTTTACTTGGCGCTCACACAAACGAAAGAAATCAGGGTTATTAAGCATCTGAAGACGACTACCTGAAGCTGCTATGCTATTTTTATCTTTTCTCCTAATGTATTTATGTACTACATCCACTGTCAACAGTTTCCTCGTTATTTCAGTCCATTTTATTGAGTTTAAAATGCAATAATTTGATATTACACGAGATGGCAATCTTTCATTGAAGTGTTTCCAGTTATCAGCATTGTTGCGACTAGCTTTCTTGCTATTTTTAATTGTACGACATAAGACAGAAGCAAAATATGATGGTAGTTTTTCATGTATACTAAGAAGTTTTTAGAAAGCTTTCTAGTTCGAAAATGTTTTCATGTGGAAGTTGCTAGAATCATGGCGGTTGTCATCAGTTTTAGTAAACTCACCGGCGCTGAAACTGATATTTTCGCAAATTCACATTCTGCTAACGAATCACTTGTTTCGTTATCAAACAAATTTGCCTAAATTGAGTGAACCATGCTTGTCCCTTTTAAGTATCAACAGTATTGGAGACAAGAAAGATGACACCGAATTTTCAGGTGTAATGAGCACGCCTTTTGAATCCGTTCTAACGCAAATTAAATTTATCAAAGCTATTCAACGTCAATGAAACCGGCATAGAATACAATGGTATCTGACCGAAGAAAGAAGTTTTTCAATCGGGTTTTTAATCCCGCAGATATTGCTGCAAACGGAAGCGTGAACGTACGGCCTTTGGTTGCAGACTTGTGCGTTAACAAAACTTTGAATTTATATGAGAAACATTTCGCAGCAGAAACGCTCTCCAACGAAGAAATAATTTTTCAAATCGGACTCTTCGAAGCAGAGATATGGACAAATATAAGATATTCATCTACGCCCTCTGGTAGGAAAACCATGCATTATTTCAGGAAGAAAGTATTCTCAAAAGCTTTTTTGATGTAAGCGGTATTGGTCCAAGAAAAAAAAATTTAGTCGAGTTTGCAGGAGCTCAGATTTTGCTGCAAATACATCAGAAGCAGAAATTAACACTTATGCTCCCTAGTGGCCAAACCATTCTTTACCAAATTCCATCAGGAGGTGCATGCGATACAGGAAGAAGTTTTCAAATCGGAGTTATAGAAGCAGAAATATCGGTTGAAAGGCAATTGATCTTTGCGTTCCCTTGCGCAAATTCACATTTTGATTTGTTTGAAAATTTTGAATTTAAATGAAAAACATTTTGCATCGAAAACACTATCCAGCAAAGAAGGAATGTTTCAAATCTGACTCCTAGAAGTAGAGATATTGACAAAAATAAGATATACATCTACGCCAGGTGGCGTAGAAAACATGCATTATTTTAAGAAGAAAATATTCCGAAAAGTTTATCGACGTAAGTGGCATCGGTCCAAGAACATTTTTTTTCAATCGAGATTTTAAAAGCTCACATTTTATAGCAAATACATCAGAAGCAAAAAAAAAAAAAAAAACGTTAAGCCCCTTGGTGGCCAAAGTATTATTTACCAAAAATTAGAAATTATATGCAAACGATTTTCCTTCCATCAGGAGCTGTATCCGCTGAAGAAAAATTTTCCAAATCGTAGTTTAGAAGAAGAGATATTGGGGAAAACGTAATTTACTTTTACGCTCCCAAGCGAAAAATCTATGAGTAACTTGAAAAAGTAACTACTTGAAAAAGTAACTACTGTATATCTAAAGTACTCTTCGACAATGTGAAATCGAAAGGTAAAATATTTTTTTCAATTGGATGTTTAGAAACAAATGTATGGAATAAAATGTATTTTGTTTTCGACATCATCTGCATTTACGCCCTCTAGCGGCGAAATTGTACATCGTAAAGAAAACGAAATGGGGGATCATCATCATTTGCATATTTCAAGCTTCCCAATGCAAAAGAATTTTTCAAATCGGACTAATAGTTGCAGAGATATGGTGTCTACAAGTGGACGGACGGACAGACAAACCGATAACATAAGCTCGACCTTTTTTTACAAAAGACGTGCTAAAAATAATAGGCGTCACAACTATTCTGTTTTTTTCTTCCCGCGAACTCTCAAGGTCCTGGTATTCTTCCTCCTTTTCACTGGTCCAGCCTTTCATCACAAGCTTTTCTAGTGAGCCTTTCAAAATGTTTTCTTCTTTGGCCAAGTTTTTCTGGCTTTTTTAAGCTCCTGTGTTTTACACGTTCGTTACATCCATACACTCCCTGCTATCTAATATGATTATCAAAATTATTTCAATATGCTAAATTCAACACTAGAGACAAAAGATTATGCAACCGCCCAGCGAGCAAGTGGTCTGAGGCGCTGGCTTATGACCATTCGTTCGAGATGAGGATGTGTGGTTTGTCTTGATTGATAGCCTTGGCTCTCCACTTTCTCTGCAACAGGACCTAAATTAGGTACACCCGACTGCTTATAGCCCTCATATTAGCTCATTGTGACCAATAAAGTCCCAAACAACAACAACAAAAATTTGACTATAACATAATAGCTTTAAAATAAGCGTTAAAATCTGTTCTGATACATTTCAAAATTTGGAATGAAATATTAAGAATCTTTTAAGTAAAGTTGTTCCATATTAGTGGCATACAAATCGACCATACTCACTGAAGAGCTATTTGATCAAACTCTTGAATATATGCACTGACGGAAAAAAATCCCAACACCACGAAATAATAGTTGTAGAGGAATGAAATGGCGGCAATACATTTGTATAGGTAACATATTTAATCGATTAAAGTTTTAAGATCACAGCTTAATGTAAACGCGAGAAGAGCCATTTTAAATGTGAAATGTTGGTACATTAATAACCGGTGTAACCGCCAGAATGTTGAATGCAAGCACGCAAACGTTCATGCATTGTGTCGTACAGGTGCTGGATGTCAGTTTGTGGGATGGAGTTCTATGCCTGTTGCACTAGGTCGGTCAATACAGGGACGGTTAATGCTGGTTGGGGTTGACGCTAGAGTTGTCGTCCAATGATGTCCCATACGTGCTCGATTGGTGAAAAATCTGGTGATCTAGCAGGCCACGGCCACATGTCGACACTCTGTAAAGCATGTTGGGTTACAACAGAGGTATACGGGCGAGCGTTATCCTGTTGGAAAACACCCCCTGGAATGCTGTTCATGAATGGCAGCACAACAGGTTGAATCACCAGACCGACGACCGGCTGTGCCGTCAGGGTGCGTGGGATAACCAGGAGAGTGCTCCTGCTGTCATAGGAAATTGCTCCCCAGACCATAACTCCAGGTGTAGGTCCAGTGTGTCTCGTCCGCAGACAGGTTGGTTGCAGGCGCTCACCTGGCCTCCTTCTAACCAAGACATGGTCATCACTGGCACCCAGGCAGAACCGGCTTTCATCAGAAAACACAACAGATCTCCACTGTGTCCTCCAATGAGCTCTAGCTTGACAGCACTGACGTTGCAAACGGCAGTGGTTTGGAGTAAGTGGAATGCACGCTACAGGGCGGCTGGCTCGGAGCTGTCATTCAAGTAACCGATTTGTAACAGTTCGTTGTGTCACTGTGGTGGAAACTGCAGCTCGAATTGCTGCCGCAGACGCGGTTCGATGCGCCACGTCCATACGCCGTACACGGCGGTCTTCCCTCTCAGTAGTGCCACGTGGCCGGCCGGAACCCGGTCTTCTTGAGGCAGTACCTTCCCTTGACCACCGCTGCCAACAATCATGCACAGTGGCTACATTCCTGCCAGGTCGTTCTGCAGTAGTGCGGAAAGAAAATCCACCTTCTCGTAGCCCTATTACACGACCTCGTTCAAACTCCGTGAGCTGTTGATAATGACTTCTTCGTCTTCTTAAAGGCATTCTTGACTAACATCAACACCCTACGTCGAATCTCAACGATAACTAACGCTCACGAACGTTACAGCGCGTATTTACAGCAAACCTGCTTTGCATGATCCGAGGGGCGCTACTAGCGCCACACGTATGCGCCGAGCGCCAAATTTGCATAGACGTCATCTTACAGATGTACTCTCATCGCCTACCAACTGTCGTTTATCTAACACAACCCCTTCTTGGTGTTGGGATTTTTTCCCGTCAGTGTATAACATGTTAATCATGTTGCAGCTTGTCACTGGCAACACATAAATACACAGTCGAGCCACATTAGTGTGACCGCCTTCTATTTTTGACGTCATGAACTCGTAGGAACTCGTAGCCAATGCGAGAAGGCACGTGCATTGAGCTGGCTAGGAGGGTATATAAGGTGTGCTGTAGACATTCGAAAACATTTCATTCATTGCTGTCATGGATAAAAGGAGCGATTTATCAGATTTGCAAAATCGGATGATTATCGGCTTTCGTGTCAAAGATGGCAGTATTTCTGAGACAGTGCAGTTTGTGAACTGTTCGCGTGCTGCTGTGGTTAAAGGGTCGTGATTGGAGAAATGGCACCATTGCGAATAAATAAGCTAAGTGGAAACTGCCGAGTACCACGTGCCATTGATATGCGAGGTGAACGTCGGCTTCGGAGATGCATGAGGGCCTATCGACATGCTACAGTGGAGAAACACCCTGGCCGAATGTATTCTCACTGCAACCTCAGTCATTTTCAGGGGGCTACCAGAAGTGTGTCTAAAACGACAGTTCAGCGAAGCGAACCCTGGTGCGTATGGGGCTCCCAGTCACTTCACCTATGGTAACAAAGGTGCATCTGCAGAAAAGGTTTGCATTTGCACGGCAGTATCAGAATTCGACCTCCTCTGACTGGCAAAGGATTACCTTCTCCGATGAGTCAAGGTATCTGCTTCATCGAACGGGCAGATGTTGGCGTATAAGGCGAGAAACATCGGATGACAAACACACTTCAACCATTGCTGGAAGAACACAAGCTGGTGGGGGCAGCGTTATGGTCTGCGGAATGTTTTGGTGGCATTCGCAGGGTCCACTCACACCTGTGGAAGGCACTATGGACCGAATTCCTTATGACTCCATCTTTGCAGACTACGTACACCCATACATGCTGATTGTCTTCCCTAGGGCGGATGGGATCTTCCAGCATGACAATTCGACGTGTCACACAGCTACAAATGTCCCAGATTGGTTGGAAGAGCACGATGAAGACATCAAAGTACTTCCCTGGCCCCCTAATTCCCCAGACTTAAACCCAATTGAGCATTTGTGTGACCACCTCAATCGTATTGTTAGCTCTATGGATCCTCCGCTACGCACCCTCCAGCAGCTGTCAGATGCTTTGCAGTCAGCATGGCTCCACATACCTGTGAACACCTTTCAGTACCTTATTGAATCACTCACAACCCGCCTGCGATGCACACGGCGGTTACTCTGGATATTAGTTGGTGGTCACAATAATGTGACTCGACCGCGTATAAATTCTTAGCTTGTGCACAATAACACGTTATCACCCTACCTACTACGATACGCAGTGAGCAACGAAGTAAAACGGCTACCACAAACTGCTAAGATCAGTTCCATAAGAACAGGCAGAAAATTCTTGGTGAAAAGGTATGTACTGGTCACCAACTCTGCATTACACTGACGTGTCCTAAGTCTTTAATTTTATACATACTGTATTCTGATTTTTTTTAAATTTTATATTGTATATTTTTTTTCTTTAACCGTTAAAGGCCAGCCCTTTGGCCCAGTGGTCTATATGTTGGTTTCTGACCGTTCGCCAGAGTGGACCCGCGTTCGATACCCGGATGATGCTTGGGTGCATTGCATGTCCCACGGCACTGGCTCACGGTAGTATTTAAACCCCGAAAATAAAATCAAAACTTTTAAAGTAAAACTGTTATCCTAACATTTTATTATTTTACGCTAATGCACTATTGGCACGAGTAGCATTCCATCGACGTTTATGAGACCCCTGCAGAAATATCATGGCCGTAAGAAGCAGAAAGCTAGTGGGGGCTCAATCCGTCCGTGCTCTAAAGCAAGCAAACTCTCCAACGAAAATGTTAAACTAACCTGTGCCTTCATTTTTGGTGGCTTATGAAAATCACTTTTGTATTTCGTTATAAGCATAAATACACTCACGCACAATGAAATTTGCGCACCTAGAAGAAAACATGCTACAACCGCGAAACTTTGCAAATAGCTAGAGTGCGTGCTGGTATGCAAATGATTTGGTGCGATTACGCATGACCGCACACCCTGTGGTGGCGCTGAAAGCACGAACCGGCAACTTTTTAAACCGGCGTGTAGTCGATGTTCCATGAAAGCGAAAAGCACACATTACGTAACTTACGAACTTTGAGGGAAACCTGATTATCGGATTTAGAACCGCAGGGTGGTCGCCGCGCAGTATAGCCCGCCACTTGGATCTTTCTTACCATACCGTCCAACTGTGTTGGGAACAGCGGACATGTGACGGCACTGCCATACGGCGGAGAGGTTCTGGACGGACCAGGAGGACCACCGGTAGAGAGAGTCGTCGTATCGTGCGCTAGGCACGAACGGATCCCACAGAGACCCGGCCCACTATACAGGCAGACGCAGAGGCTCCTGTGTGCCTACAAACCACTTCCCGACGCCTCGTGCAAGCGAATCTGCGATACCAGCGCCCCTTACGTGTGCTGGCATTAACACGGGAAGATCGCCGGCTCCGTTTGCCGTGGTGCCAGGCTAGAGCGACGTGGAACGCCACAGACTGGTGACGTGTGGTTTTTAGCAATGAGTGACGCTTCGTTTTGGGGACAGATGATCATCGTGCCCGGTGTGGTGGTCCACAGATCAACGGCACAATCCCAACCTTGCTATCGAGTTCCAAAGCTCCCCCACTGCAGACATTATGGTCTGGAAAGCCATTGCCTACGATAGCGGATCAGCTCTAGTAGTGGTATGTGGGTCATTGACGGACCAGTGGTATGTGGAGGAGATCCTACTGACCCATGTGTTTCTATTTCTGGCCGGGATTCCAGGTGCGCTATACCAGCAGGATAGTGCCCGTCCGCACACAGCTTGGGTTGCCCAGAACTGCCTACGTCATGTCCACACACTTCCATGGCCTGCCCGCTCCCCGGACATGTCCCCTATCGAAAAGTCGGCCACACTATCCGGGATTTGGAGCACACCGTCCAACACGTGTGAGCCAGTCTGCCGCAGGACAACATCAGGCGTCTGTTTGCCTCCTTACCGGACCGTATTGCAACATGTATCGTTGCACGATGCGGTGCTACGCGCTATTGAAGATGACCAGTCTGCGTGTCGCAGATCCCTCTGTAATTGTCGTGCAGCTCTGTTTTTGCCATCACCTGTATCATTACGTCCATAAAATTTCGGTTCAATCCGATGCTTCCTTCTTAGTGCGCATATTTCATTCTCCGTGAGTGTACTGTGCCTTATGTATTTGGATATCGCACTTAACAAAAGGTAAAACTGAAATCACGCAGTACGAATGATTTTTTTTGCCCTTGGTTTGTGAACAGAATGGAGAGGAGGTGTAGCTGTTCTCCACGCTAAGAAAAGACTACTTCCGAGCACCAACGAAGGAGAAGGTGCATTATAGTGGGAGAAAAAAGTGGAACCGAAAAGGATGTGTAAAAAAGTCGACATACGACACCAGTCACTCGATGTCTTTGCGTGGATCCACGAAACGGTACCAGAATGAATCATGAATTAAAAGTCTAGGTTTTTTTCATGCTAGTTGGGTGTTATTTTCCCTCGAGCTTTGAGGAACCTGCAAGTCAATTACCATCAAGCAAACTCAGAAAATGTGATTTATATTTTTTATATCCTATTTTACATTTTGTTTCATTGTTTTTAATTTTTGGAATGGAAAACTTATTGGCTAGTGAAGTAAATCAACAACACGAGAGAAAAATCAAAGCAAAATTTGCCCCTGTATTCGTAGAAAAACTTATTGTGTAATTGAACACAGAAATTGGAAGGGGTTGCCTTTAGGAAGATTTTCAGTGTCACCCTCCTGGTTCTGCGACCAAGCTATGTCCAAGAGGAAGATCCCAATCTTAAAAGCGTTAATTAATTAGATTGAAAAATTCTTGCAAAAGCTCGAACTGAAGATACGTAGAACTCCACAAAATTTCTCTAAATCATCTGAATTTCGTGTCAATTTTTAAATATAGTAACTAGGTACACGAAAGTTGGAAAAACTACATCTCATTTACGTTATTCTAAATTTGGCAACATTTTCGAAAAACCAACTGTGACCTTTCATTTAACGCTTAAGAATATACTATGAGTTTACACTTATTTTTACGGCTAGTAAGATATGCCTGATAAGGTAACGTCTAAAAGACATGCAGTTTACAAAAACTATTATACTTCTGTGAAGTTTTGATATTTGGACATTTTAAGACTGAGAAATTAAGAAAGATTCTCCAGGGCCTTTTTTCTCTTTTTATTGCCAGAACGCTTCTATATTCAAATTCTTTGCGAAACAAGATGTGGATAAAAGCAATGAGTTTCGTGGTTCAAACTAACTCCGACACCCTAGCTGGCAGAACGTGTCTCGCTCTGTTGCAGATTGCGGTCAAATCCACAGATGGATATGTTTTGGGGTTGTATCGTCATAGGTGATGGAATGTGGATATTCTTACATTATCTTACCCCTGGGAACCAGTGGCTAAGGCCACACCAGGAAGCACAGCCACTGGTGCAAAGAAAGACGTTCAAGAGAAAAGTCATGCTATACATTTGGTACAATTGTGATGATCCTGTGCCCTGGGGTATATTGCCTGATTGTCAGGCTGTTGACGCGAACCTCTATACCAAACAACTTTAGGCGGTCCATGATGTTCTACCCCAAAGCTACCTAGGGCTCATAAAAGGAATCGGGCTTTGCTGCTAGTGGATAATGCCCTATGTCACACCTCTAGAATAGTCCACCATAGACTAAAGAAACTGGAAGGGGTTGAGTTCCTACCCCATCCTCCATACAGTTCTGACCTTGCTCCATCCGACTATAACCTGTTTCGCCCCATGGGCTACTTCCTACAAGGACGGCACTTCGCTTTAGTTGTGGATGTATATAGAATCTGTCATCGAAGAGTTTCTGTTCTCGAAACCTGCAGAGTCTTACCGCTGTGGGATCGTGGCTCTGGTGCAACGTTGGCAAAGAATTATTGAAAACAACGGCCTGCACTTTACCGAATGAGTTGAACGTGTATGGCTTTCTTTCATAACTAAAATTTTTAGCTGGTAACGGGACGAACGTTTGCATCGCCCTGGTAGTTGCATAGATATGTTCACAGATGGACAGCCATAGTGTTAATATAGCACTTACGTTTTTCCAAAAGACGCGCTAAAAGTAAAATCTAGAATCTTTTTTTTTCATCTTAAATCGTCTTTAATTTTTCTTTTTCAGTCAATAGACTTCCAAAAATCATTTTCACTTTTTGTTACATACGAGCAAGCCTGTCATAATCAGTTATCAACACACTATATGAAAGTCCCATACTCAGCATTCCGAATTTCTTTTGCTTTTCAATAATCCTAAATTTGGGAGATTCAGACATTTCTTTTATTTAAACTTATCTGTAGTGCAGCATTTTTTATTCAACGATTATTCCTCCTAAATTTCTAGGCGATGCTGCGTTTAAAATGAGAAAAATCTCGGTAATACTTCATCCGCCATAGCGTTTTGTAGGAATGATTTTAGTAGAACGGGAATAAATGCATGCAGATAAATATGAACTCTAAAACCAAGTGCATTTTTGCGTTTCTTTATAGCTTATGAAGTGCTTAAGGTGTCAGTAAGTTAAAATAAAAAGCTTTCTGATTTTCGTTTGTAGATCAGGTGTCTTTCACAAAGAAAATTTAATCATTTCGTTCCGACGCCTTTAAACGGGATTTTTCTTTAAAACTTACGGCGTACTAAAAATTATACTCACCTGGATTTTCCTTCCCATGAAGTTCATGGAAACAAATGCCAGCAACAAACACCTGACGCCAAAATGAAAGCAGTGAGTTCCAAAACGTTCCAAGTGTGGTTGTTCTTGATTAGACGAGGCTATCTCACGGGATTCTTTACACGCTGATTCTCCATTCCTAAGTTGCGTGTACTATTGGCTCCCTCTCTCTCTAAGTACCCGAAGAGATGATCGTCTTAGTTGCATTCAGTAGTGGAACTCAATAAATGGTGCTGCTGATATCCCTAACTTATTTATATGCAGCTTTCGATTTCGCCGTTCAGAAGGTTCGCTCTTTTCCTCGAAGCTATTTGGAAACACAGCAGATAATGCAATTGCTTGATTTGTATGTAATGCAAGCTCTCTTCACGACTTCATTCATCTGTGGCCGAAATCATACTAGAAAAATGGACTGGTATGCAATATATCCGTATCCGGTTATTGCAGAAACGGAAAGAGATCAGTTAACTATAACGCCGAGGAATATTAAAGACCCGAGAAATTACTGTGTTGTTACATGAGTAACACTTGTTGACTGAGCACCTAAAGCTATTGGATTTGACTTCCTGTAGCAAACGCATGCATTTTGCTTACATATCAAAAGGGAATCCAGTGGTATTAATCTGAAACTTCGACAATCTTCTTTACAACCTCTCATTACGTTCAAGTTGTATTCATTTGCTAGTAATTCAAACCCTTTATATACAAGGGTTTATCAAAATATTGGAAACACTTATTGTTTACGGAGAACTATTATTAATAAGTGAAACACTTATTGTTTATGGAGAACTATTATTAATAAGTAAAAGACTTATTGTTTGTGAACTTCTTATTAATAAGCGTAGGCCCACCTCGGACTTTCAGAACAAAAGCAATTCGACTTGAACAGACTTTTACAAGTCATGTACATAGGAGTATAGGATTATATATATATATAGGAGTATGGGATTTGGGACAATTCTTCTTGTAAAACATGTCCCAACTGTGCCTATGATTCTGGAATTGGAAAGTGTGATCTGACGTTTCGCTCAAATTCGCACCAAATGTTCAATAGTATTGAGGCCTGGAGATTGAGGTGGCGAGGTATCTACTGTACCTCATCCTCATTCTCTTCTGCAAACCGAAATTTGACACGTTTCGCACAGTGCACGGGTGCATTATCTGCTTGAAACCAGGAAAGGTCATTAGGGAACAATGCCTGCAACATTGGGTGCAGGTGGTCACCAAGAATGGATTCGTACGTTGCAGATGTGACACGATTCAGCAGAATAACCAATGGCCCTATGGAAAACCATGATATGGCACCCCACAGCATCAGGGATCTATCTCCATGCTTCACAGTCGAAACAAAATAGTCGGGGTGCCACGTTTCTGTATATTTTCACAAGACGTACACTCTACCAATGGTGGGAAACAATGTGAAGCGCGATTCGTCACACCAGATGGTACGTTGATGGTCTTTATCGTCCCATGATTTTATGTGCTTTGCATCACCTTACACGTTTTACTGCATTCATGTTGGTAACGAGAGGTTTGTGGATTGCATCACAGTCATGAATACCGGCACGATAAAGTTCCCTACAAGACGTTATGACGGAAATTAGATCATTCCGAGTGGTGTTCAACTCTGCTGCTATTTGCGGTTCCGGTGTACTTGCGTTGTACAATCCGCGACAACGTTCGCTTATCCCTATCTGACATTTTTATATGACGTCTACAGTTTGCACTTTTGGGGCAACGCCGTATCCTATTGATAGGTAGTCATAATCTTTGATGCAGTTCTTAGTGTTACACTTAATATTTCTGCCGTTCTAGTTAGTGAAACTCCTGCAGAACGAGCACCAATGATCATGTCTTTTTTGAGGTCACTGAGATTGACACTGTAGACCAGTGTTTCTCAAACTTTTTGTACTTGTGGCCCCATTTTCCATATCAATTATTTTCATTGCGACCCCATTTCAGTCCTTTTGCCGCGTTGTTGCCAAAAAACCACACTTGTTACTTGGGTTAGTTAGCTATTGTTATCTGAACACTGTAATTGCGTAATTGCAGTATAATTTTTACATTACACAACTTCTTTAGTATTGATCAGTTTAAAATTTCTCTTCAAATCTATTGTATGCATAGATCGTCGTCCGTGTCGTAAAATATGCATCGTTGGAAATTTCTGATCGTCATCACCCGCCTACCGTATCGTGAATTCTTGCAAATCCAATCGAGCTACGTCTGACGAGAGCTGAGAGGGCGTACATTTATTGCCTCCGAGTTTTGGGAGAAGTAATGCCTCCAGGCGTATCTCGAGATGCCTGTTACAGTTTGTGTACCGATTTTTGTTGTAAACCATAGCTCAAGTTGAGTACTTTGTTTATTAAATAGGTTTCCACTTACAAACGCGAACGAGTCTGCTTTTTTACCGCTTATAAAAACCACGCTTATGGTGAGCCTACGTTTATTGCCACGGGGAAGGTATTTTATTTTCAGAATGTATTTATTTTATGTTTTTTTTGTTTCAATAAATAGTTTTCCTTCGATTTCCACATTTCGTTTCGCCCCCCCCCTTTCGATATTCCACGCCCCCTTTAGGGGGCCGCGCTCCACATGTTGAGAATCACTGCTGTAGACTATTACTCCACAACAGCTGTTTCACCTGCGACTGTGATAGCTGACATCGAACTGCATCCATTTATACACCTCACATAGTGGGATACGCTGTCCCTGTTATTTATATACGGCGCACTGTGTGTACTCCTGTCACAGTCAGTGTTTCCATTATTTTGATAAATCCCTGTATTTCAAAAACCAGAATCCAGCAAATATGAGACCAAAAATAAACAAGAAGGACAACAATGAATTAACTGGTATAATGAGCACGCTTTTTGGCAAGTATGAATCAATTGGACTGAAAGTATTTTAACCTTTTAAACGACAGATGCACTTGAACATGCACAGTGTGAAGATGCACAGTATGACAAATCACCCGCAAATACAACAACGGTGATCAGGGCAATGTGTCACAGCACACAATTCATCGCAGCCTTCTGCGCATGGGCCTGCGTAGCCGGAGACCCAGCTAGGTACCCATGCTCACTGCACGTCATAGCCAAGAACGCATGAAATGGGCCTAAGATCATCGAGATTGGACCGTGGATAATTGGAATAAAATGGCCTGGTCTGACAAATCAAGACTTCTGGTTCATCACGTAGACGGCCGGGCGCGGATACGTCGATTGCCAAAGGTGGCTATGGCACCTGCATGCACTGCTGGGCAAAAACAGGCCGGTAGTGTTACGCTGTGGGTCATGTTTTCTTGGGACACTTTAGGTCCAGTTGTCCCAGTAGCACAACCCTGACAGCTGTGAGGTATCTGAACATCGTTGCGGTCCAAGTTCGCCCATTCATAGCAACTGTATTCCCTGCTGGTAATGGTCATTACCAACAGGATAATGCACCATGCCACACTGCCAGAATCGTCAAGGAACGATTCGAAGAGCATGCTGGTGACTTTTTGTTAATGTCCTGGCCTCCAAATTTTCCTGACATGAACCCAATCGAACATTTGTGGTTCGACTTGGAAAAGCTGGTTCGCGCTAAATCACCCACCCCGAAATGTACGATAACTAGGAAACCTGCTGTTGACATTATGGTACCAGATACCCCAGGATACCTATCGCCAACTCATCGAATCGATGCCTCGCCGAGTGGCTGCTGTTTTGCGGGCTGAATGCCCTCCTACAGCTTATTAGATAGGTGGTCATAATGTAATGGCTCATTGGTATATGTGATAAGCATTCGCTTCTAGTTCTTTATTCTTATCTGTAGCTCCAGGATCAAAGGTATTTTAATTAGTCTTTTAATTAAATGCGGAAGGGCTAGTAGTTTTCCTGACGGGAACATCATGCCACAGTGTAGAAACAACTCAAAAATCTCTCTCCTTTGCTAGTAGTTTCTTCGTCGTTGTTAGGACAGCTGTAGCAGCTTTAACAGGAAATCGGTCTGAAAGGATTAGTGTCAATCATCTTTCTAAATTGCCACTTCAGAAAACATACCTAAGGATGAAAGCAAAGCTTCCTTTTAGCCACTTTTAGCCGCGTTTCTCTCACTTCTTAAACAGCGAATATATGCGTCCGAGCTGAAGCAGACTATTTTGCTAAGCCTAAGTTATTTCTAGAATTATAGAGTTAATTCAGCCAGTTAAAGGGTGCAGCTACTTGTTTTCTGTTTTAAACTGTGAAATAAAGTTTCCAATGAAATATGAATTTTGCGCCATGTAACAGGAGAGTTTTCCATAAATAAATTCCCCCGCTACGTGAAAAACAAAGGTAACGGTTACAACAACAGAATGTAAACAGAATTTACATTCTCAAACTGTTCATCATAGAGAAGTTAGGCTTTTATAAAAATAATGTTTTTTAAATAGGCTTTTATTGAAAATGAACATATAAGTTTGTGACCCATGGCTGAAAACTGTTTATTGCGGAAAGTAGAAAATACATGCGCATTTCTTCATAAAGAAAGCTATTCGACTAAGATTAGATTACATTCTGTCTTTTACAACTAAGATATGGACACAAACAGTGACATACAATTACGGCATCTACCTGAAAAACTATGAATTGTGAAATGCACGCGAATGTTTGCATTACTGTCAGATAACCAATGCAAGAAGAACTTTCTCAGTCTGAATTTAACGAGTGGAGGTTAGGTTGTATATATAAATGTACACTTGCGGCAGAACTGTGCGTAATGAAAATGTCGTACATACACTCTACGTCAAAAAAATAGTTGCACCCAGAAGGACGTGTCGGATTGCAATGTTATTCAGGAGGAAAGTAAAGGTTACCAGGAACAATAAATGATTATACATTGAGACTGATATGGGCAATATTTATTGAGCTACACGCCAATGAGTAGTGACTCTCAGTATGGCGTCGGGCAGCCATGTTTGCTGACACAGCATGTCAGACGTCTCGGCATGGAATTGTACAGGTTCCTAATAGTGTCCTGCGATAAACCATCCCATGAAGCTTGAATCTTCTCACGCAGTTCCTGCAGATTGCGCGGTAGGGGTGGAGTGTGGATAGCGCGTCTATTAGCATCCCACACATTTTCAATTCGCGATAGGTTTGGCGATGCGGCTGGCCATCGCAGACTGTCAGTGCCTTGAATGCAAGCTCTCGACACAGCAGCAGTTTGCGGACAAGCGTTGCCCTGTTTCAATTACAGCCCACACCATGACACCAGAACATGTGACGCTCGACAACAAACCGTTCATCATGGCGCTGACCATGGTGCCATGATCGTCGGTAGTCTGCTCCAAGACAAAATCGGGACTCGTCACTGAAGATCCCCCGCTGCCGTTCTGAGTGGCTCCATGACAGTCTGGCAAGACACCATTACGGTCTTTGGCGACGATGCAATGGTGTTAAGAGCAGTTGTTGTAACGGTATGCGTGCGTGTAGTCCTACGTTCTGCAGCCGTCTACCAATGGTGCTGGCACTAATCGGACAATGCATGGAAGACACCACTGCTCGCTGAATATCCGCAGTCGTGGCTGTTGGGTCACTCCGCGCATGTCGGACAACCCGTCGGTCCTTACTTCGTGGTTCGTCTAGGTCTCCCAGACCGAATTTGTCGCTGCTGCGTGCCTTGTTCTATCCACTGCCGCCAACAATGTGCTATGGTGATATTCACATGACTGGTATGGCGCTCAATACGGCGATAAGACCATCCTTCTTCTCGGAGCTCGACGACGCAGCCCTTCTCGAACTCCTCCAACTGCTTGAATTGCTTCCGAACTTTTCTCCGAGGTATACTTAACTTACAGAGGATGCAACCAACACAACAGCACGAATCAGAATGGCAAACACGCGCAACGGGACTCCGGTCAAGCACAGCGCTACGACCCCTCCTTGCTTGCGTCACATACGCGGCCGATCGCGATACTTGAATCATTTGCATGTCTCACGATGTGAAACATACCCACCACGTTTCATTCCTCTCGATTGCTTCCTTCTGGGTGCAACTAGTTTTTTGACGATGAGTGTATATGTAAAGTTTTCCGAACAGCATATCCTATCCGTAACAACAGGAAATTTTCAAATCTGTCTTTTATTGGGGTGTTAGGAGAAATATTGCATTTTTGCATCGTGTTTTATGTGTTGCAAGTTTGAAGAGCTTCAGCGGCTTGTAGATCGTGTAAAAACTCGTCTCGTGGCAAACAGTATGCTGCACGTGTTTCGAAATGTGCATTGAACGTTTAACGCTCAGTACAAAATTGCCCCGAAGTTCTGTCACGGCGTTACTGGTAGCAAAGGTTTAAAGCGGATAAATCAATTCGACAATTAAATGAGTGAAAGACGAAAGTGTTGGGGTCACTGTGGAAGCTCAAATCTGGCTCAAGATGTTTGCCTCTGGTAACATGAGCTGGAAGAGGGGGAAATGTTCAAGAAGGCTCTCTGTAATTGATTCAGTTGCCTTGTTCACATCTGTTGAAGCATATCCAAAAACTGGCTCTTTCAAATGGTCGACCAAACTAGGCTTTTCTAAATCTATCAGGCCGACCACATTCACAAGCATGGTAGGGTCTACAGAAGATGGCGGAACGGCTCGCATGTTAAGCTTACTTAACGGTACGTCGACGTCTGCAAGGAACTTTTCAATAATTGGCGTGACATCCTGACACTGCATTTATCAAGCAGGTTCACACACACCGACCACTGAATTAGATAATTTTATGCAGATATACGTAAATGTCACTTACCCTATGTGTATGGAAAATAAGTGGTCACGTGCGTCACCACGTGATCAAGGCAACTATTTACGACAGTCACTCATCAGTAATCGTCAGAACTGTTTATCACAATGAGAAAAATAAAAGATCTTTCGGAGTTCGATAAAAGCCTTATTGTGGTTTCCCATCGGACTGGAGCGACGATTCTAAAAACAGCAGAGTTGACTGGTTTCTCAAAAGGTGTGGCATCCCGAGTCATCAGTAAATGGAAAAATAACCCACATTGCTTGTCTAAGGGCAAGACAACGATTTGTCCCCGTGGCAAGACAACGATTTGTCAGTAACGGGATCACCGTCTTCGTGAGAAAGCTTTTACAGAGAACAGGATTTTTGTGTGCAATAATTGACCGAAGCATTCAATGAAGGTTATTCCCGACTCATATCTCCACGAACTAGGTGCAGGGAATTCAAAAGGCTTGGTATTGGCAGTTGCATGCCTGTACGGAAATCACTGATCTCTGCGAAGAACCGGAAAGTTGGTCTATAGTGAGGTCAGGAACACGCTGACTGGACACCGGAGGACTGGAAAAAAGCCTTTTGGTTCGCCGAGTCGTATTATACCTTGTTCTGTTCCGACGGTTGACAGAGAGTCTGGAGTGAGCAGCATGAAGCAATGGACGCAGCTTGACTTGTGAACACAACTCAAGGTTCTGGAAGTGGTGTCATAGTGTGGGGACGTTCAGTTGGTATGCAACGGATGCAATGATATAAATGGACGGTCTGGTGACCTCCAATGTTTATCAGAACATTGTTGGCGATCAAGGCCATCGTGACTTTTATCGGGCGTGTGATAACTGTTTCTGGACGGTAATGCTACTGTCCATCGGACAAGATATGTTCAGGACTAGTTCAGCGAGCATGACAGTGACTTTCACCATCGTCCCTGGTCACCACAAAGCCCGGATGTAAACCCCATTGAGAATGTATGGGACATGTTAGAAAAATAATCCTGGGGCAAAGCTCTCTTCCTTGAAATCTGAGCCAGTTAAAGGACTGTCTGGTGAACGTCTGGCACTACACCATCTTGTGGAATCTGTGCAAAACCGTACACGTGCTGTAATTTTGGCTAAAGCAGGTATAACCCGGTATTGAGTAAAAGTTTCTAACTCAGTAGCCAGTTAGTGTAATTTCTGGGGATAAGAATTGGATCTATCTGAAACATTCATACTCCTGCATACAGTGGTTGGAGCTAGGGTTTGTTTGTTTGTTTATTTCTGGATTTAACTACTACTGCGAGCAACTCTATGGGCTATACAAACCCGGATCCGCTGAGACGACGGTCAGACGTCAGCGCTTATCCACTGCGCCGCCAGGCAGCGTTGTCGTTCAGAAGCACACGCCTGGACGTTGACGAGAATTTTCGCGGAATCGTTCATTCCCCCAAAAGGGCAACACCACCATGACACGAAATGTGTTGGCAAATTTCTCAGACTAGAATCTAAGAGTTGGCCTAATTTCGTATACTTTCAAGGTAGACATCCGGTATAAAATTTATCTTGAGATGCTGGAGTAGATTTTTCGCATTTTTCTTTGTGTACGACGGAATATGTAAATGGAAATTAAGCCTCTGTTTTCTAGAAATCATTCCTCGTATTTCTACACTTTTTGAATAATAAAAGGTAATCGCCGCCCCGGTGGACGAGTAGTACGAAGCGATGACTTCCCATCATCGGTCCGGGTTCGAAACCCGAGGTAAGCGTGGATGGTGAGTTTTTCTTACGCCACTCTTTCTCTCTCCCTACTCTAAAAATAAGTGATTTTAAATTTTGTGGTGGCGATTGCTTATAGCCCACTAAGTAGATCATTGTGGTCGCTAAACCCAAAAAAAAAAAAGAGCATAATGTGTGAAGCGCTTTTAAAACAATAAACGAAGTTACTGTTTCGGTCACATGAATTTGCTTCAAAATTGATAATATGTTAAAATGAAAATTGAGTTGATGTCATATAATTTTAGTAGCAGAAACAACTACAAATTTTATTTCATATTAAGGTGGATGTCAAGTAATTTTGCTTCCTATACTTCCAATGGAAAACTTTTGTAAACATTTCCTTCAAAATTAGTGTGTTCCCAAGGATGAAAATTTGAACATCGATTAAAATAACTTCATATTATAACTTGGAATACTGAATATTTTCTAAAACATAACCATAATTATATTTAAAATTAATAACTTTTCGTTTGGTGGTGTTGAACCCAGAAAAAAGATGGCGCGGCCTGTACTTTGATGACCTCAGTGGACAAACAAATGTCGGATTGCATAATTATGGTTATGTTTTAGAAAATATTAAGTATTCCAAGTTATAAAACGAAGCTATTTTAATCGATGTTAAAATTTTCATCCTTGGGAACGCATAAATTGTGAAGAAAATGTGTACAGAAGTTTTTCCATTGGAAGTATAGGAAGCAACATTACTTGACGTCCACCTTAAATGCAATAAAAAATTAAATTCCGTTTATTTAATTTAAAAATGTCATTTAATTCATGACTTCTCGATAAGCTGAGATTTCATTCTCGTGGACAAGTTCACAGAGTGCATGTCGTTGGTCAATACAAAATGCTCAAGAAAGTTTTAAATAGAACTTGCCAAGTGCAGGTCAAACGAAGAGTAACAGTAATTGATTGGTATCAATAGAGAGATCAGTAGTAACTTCTATTTGAAATGCGTCAGGCTTGACTAAATTGTTCACGAAAGCTTTCGTTGAATGCGCTGTTCATTTTGACAGTTTTCTATATCAGTGATCGTGTTGATTAATGAGAGGCTGTAAAGGGGGTTCAAACTCCGAGTAAAACATAGATGTTATTCTTGTTCTTAACGGCACTGGCTCTTACGCCTCTCTAAAAACAGTGACTCGAAGTTATTGCACGAATGGCTCTCTCTGACCTCAGATAGTTTATAAGGTCGTCATACGGAGAAACATGGAGGAAATATCTGAATTTTATGCCAGGCTACAAAGGACAAAGAGATTAAACATAATTTTAATGTAGTATAACAGCCATTTAGTCTAAGGTGGTCTCTTACGAAGTTATGACTATGTCTTCGAAATCTCCCTGAACGTTTTCACGTGACCTAATGTTCACCACTAAACTACAGATCTTATTTGGGGAACAGTTAGCAGCTTCAATAGACTGGAAGCAGATGAATGTATTCTGTTCTCTAACAAAACCAAGTTGTGTCTGGATGCCAATAATGCCACCACGATGCATTGTCCTCAGGTCTGACATCTCACAAGCAGGATTTGGTATGAAAAGTGCGATTTCAGTTCCCACAGTTCTGAAATGACAACTCCACAGAGGGAAATCTCCGATCAAATAGTTTTATCTGAAATTTAATTTATATTTACAAATCTAATGGTACTAAATAATACAAAAAACTGCTTCCTTTACGATCTTCAGTTTGAAAGCAATTCACTGGTTTTGGTTCACGGAAGCACCCTAGAGAAAATTCAAAGCACAAGAAGTGCTCGAAGCAAGCTGCATGAGGCGTTCCTATGTGGTAATCTTTACACGTACCGACTCTAATCAATACTGCTTTACTTTCGGCAAGCTGACAAGCACGAAGCCTTGCAAGCTGAAACAATACGGGCGCACGTCAGAATAGTTCAAGATCATGTATTTAATGATTCTGATAGTTTCTCGAGCAGAAAGGTGTTCATTGATCTCCTGTCATTCTCAAGAAACTTAGGGCCACCTTTCTCTTTTACAATTCTCCAGGGATGTTCGTTGTTAATAATTTATTGGGATTCGCTCGCGAATAGCTTGGATGTGTAATTATTCTTAAGAGAGGAGGTTAAAAGACAGAGTTTTAAATCTAGCATAGATATTCAATAAGGAACTTATTTTAATTTTATTGTTCGATAATACATACCAATAGGGGACGAATGAAAAGAGAAATTCCTAAGTCGAATATAGTGTAAAACTATAGATAGCCTGATAAGCTGTTACCTACTGCTGAAACCTCCGGGATTCGCACCTATCTCGTAGGGCCTAAACATTTGAATATGCATTCTCCATTGCGATCGGAAACCTATATCCATAGTAAAGTATCGAATTCTCAGATTCCTCTTTCACTCGTAGGGATGTTTGTTTACACTAGCTGTATTACATACACTTGTAGGGATGTATGTTTTCTTACACTAGCTGTATTACATACACTTTCAGGGATATTTTCTTACACTAGCTGTATTACATACACTTTCAGGGATATTTTCTTACACTAGCTGTATTACATACACTTGCAGGGATGTGTTATACACTACTGTTTCTAAAATTTGCAACACCATGAAGGACTGCTGGTGTTAACTTGAAACTTACAATATATGTACAACAGGTTGGGATATGCAAATGATTAAAATGTCGGTGAAAATGAGCATGCAATTTCGGAGCAGTGCCCTCTCAGCTGTCCTGTTTTGATTATAAAAAACTGGTTCAGATGCAATGTTGCAATCAGTGAAGAGCCAACATTGAGTCGAAAGGGCATCTCTTGTGTCTCACTGTGCCCGTCGCCGAAGAAGGTCACATTATGAACACATGACGGGCATTGAGCAAGGAATTATTGCTGGGATGAGGAAAGCTGGATTTTCCTACTGTGAAATTTCCACTCGCACGGGTCGAAACGCCTGTACAGTGAAGCGAACGTGGCATCAGTGAACAGATGAGGCCGGAACGCACAGAAATCCGACAAATGGACCACAAAATCACACGATTGCACGTGATGACAGACGCCTATACCGCAAGGTAGTGACCGATCGCAGAGCGATATCCACGGTACTAATGCAGTACTGTACCACGGTAACAGGTCAGGCTTTGTCCTCCAGCACAGTTTTTTTATTGGAGGTTTAATGACCACCGTGAGCAACTCAATGGGCTATAAGCAGTCGCCCGTCCCTAATTTAGGGTCACTGGTTCCAGCAAAGGGAGAGAGCCAGTGCCGTAAGACAAACACAACATCCATGCCCCACTGGATTCGAACCCGGACCCCCGTTCGGACGAATGATCAGAGGCCATCGCTTAGACCACTGCGCCACCGGGGCGGACAGCACAGTTCAACGCCATTTGCTTTACAGAGAACTGGTTGCTAGCAGCTCATTGCTACGCATTCCTTTGACCATCAACCACAGACGCCTCGGCCTGCAATTGGGTCTGGAACACAGACATTGGCGCGCTGATTAGCAACAGGTCATGTTTTCAGACGAGTCGCGATGCAGCGTGATGCTGCATGATGTTAGCATACGTGCTCGAAGACACCGTGCCGAAAGGCACCTTGCAACGTGCATTTAACAGCGTCATACTGGCCAAACGTCCAGAGTGACGGTTTGGAACGCCGCCGTTGGGTTCAATTCACGATCTCATCTGATACGAATTGAGGGAACCCACAACAGGCAGCGTCACATCAGAGATGTTTACGAGGCAGAGGTGATACCCTTTCTTCAGAGTTGTGCTGGCGCTATACTCTAGCAGGTCAATGCTCGGCCACATGTGGCCGTAATACCCAAGACTTCTTTCATGCACGGCAGATACCGCTTCTTACATGGCCTTCACGTTCGCTGGATATGTCCCCGATCGAACATATTGCAATATCTGGGACATCGTAGCTAAGCGACTGTCCGGTTCAACGCCTCCACCAGTCACCACAAATGAACTCTGGTCTCGCATAGAAGCATAGAAGCAGCCTAGCAGGCTATACCCCAGGACGATATCAAAACCCTCTTCTGTTCAATGCCACTCCGTGTAGAGGTTGTTATTGTTGCTTGAGGTTGCGTCACATGGTACTGAGTTTTGAAGCGAAAACATCTTGTATAGCTCCACAAGTTTAATCAGTAACCTCTTGCAACATGAGGAATCTATGATATAAATTGTAATATTTGTCCGTTAAATATGTCACTACTTAAACATTACCTTCGTGCCATCAGTCGGTTGTTCTCGTATTACTGGAACTATGTATTGTTAAACCTAGGATAGCTAGTTCATAAACAATTCTTAATTACACAATGAGCTAAATTAAGCGACCTGACGGCCAGAACAGAGAAGTCTTGAAGACAATTACGAGCAAATGGTCTTTAATGTCGAAACTTCACGGCACTTCAGATTCATAATGTATCACAGATGATCACATCAGCGTAATTCCGAATACTTAACCTGTATCAAATAAGGTTCTACATGTATATATCTAATTTACCTATTACAACAAATAACTGCCGCCCCGGTGGCGCAGTGGTCTAAGGCGCTGGCCTCTGATCATTCGTCCGTAAGGGGTCCGGGTTCGAAACCCGGTCAGGCATGGATGTTGTGTTTGTCTTACGGCGCTGGCTCTCTCCCTTCCCTGGAGCCAGTGACCCTAAATTAGGGACGGGCGACTGCTTATAGCCCATTGAGTTGCTCACGGTGGTCGCTAAACCTCGAATCAAAAAAAAAAAATAAAAAAAATAACTACAGTAATCTATCAACAGCACGCCACAACATCACACCACACCACACTTGTCTGCTAGCTCCAAACATTATATCTCGTTCTTCGCTTCTCAAACATGTTCACCTTATTCCCTCTTGACCTCATGACTGCTGCCAACATAACATTCAGTGAGTGAGAAGATATAACGTTAAGGATGAAACCCTAAAAGAAAAAGAACTCAAAATTCACATGGAGAAAGACAATTAAAATTGAAAGTTAATTTAGAGTATACGTCCTAAAATTCCTTTTGAATTGCGAGAATTCTTTCTTGGTGTTGTAATTTTCACTGACAGTAGTGTATATTATTTTGGTATGAAATATGTTTTAACTTACAGACCTCACTGAGCAGTTATGATTTCGAGAGATGGAAGTACGGTCGAACCTCGTTAAACGGCCATGTTTTGTTTATCGTTGTAAACTGGCGGCAAACGAGGGTGGCGGTTAAAATTTCGTATTAAAAAAAGGGGAGCGGGGATTAATTTAATGACAGTCTTTTCCCCATTAACGGGAGCGTTCAATGTTTGCCCATAATAAATACAGACCCTTCGACGTGGACTTGGAACGTCAAACAGAGGTCATCGTTCTTTCCACGTTTATAAGTGAGTCACGGAAAAATTATTATTGGCCGCCACCGGGAATCGAACCCAGGGTCTTTCAGTTACGCGCCAGATATGCTTCCACTACACCACAGCTGCCTCGAATTCCTCCAGACTCACATACAGTGACTGCCAAGCCAATTGGCAGGTTGCTTCTTGGAGCCCCGCACAATGCTGGGGATTCACCAAAGATGGTAAGCAGCAACTGCACAAATAATTAGAAGGCGAATGAATAATAAATACAGACATTTGACGTAGACTAGGAACATCATACAGAGGTCAACGCTCTTTCCACATTTATTAGTGAGTCACGGAAAAATTCTCATTGGCAGCCACCGGGATTCGAACCCAGGTCTTCCAGTTACGCGCCGGATATGCTTCTACTGCACCACGAAAGAACGATGTCCTCTGTTTGATGTTTGTCCATAAGCACATCAAATCTTAGCTACGGCTCTGATTATGGGGACAATAACCAGTATAGTATGCAAAATTGCATGCAGTATCTTAAAATACATTAGGATGGCGACACAACTTTTCAAAGAAATTTGTTAGAGTTATGCGTCTCTTAACCTTTACAGTGTTGATAACATTATAACACACACTATTACTCCATCCTAATATATAATTGGCTATAACCCTCCTCCTCCTCCTCCTTCGTGCCACTTTTTAAGTCGTCATAGCAACAACCGAGAAACAAATATTTATGACGTCATGCGTAGCTTTTCGTGTAGGGCATGTCATCCCCTACACGCGCACAGTCCACGAGTATATCACTTTGTTTTGTTGTCATAGCAACAAAGAACACAGCTACTGGTGTGACGTCATCTAATCCAGATCATTATCACATGACGTCAGAGATGCGTTACGTCACACGGTCAACTCTTTAGAGATACGAAAACTTTACATCAGGAATTTTGGTTCACTGCCTGAACCGGTGTTTAACCATCCGTATGTGGAAACGTCAAGAGTACGACGATCTGACGACTTCAAGATAAAAATAGTTCACGGAAAAGAACAGGCGCAATTGATACAAGGTTCACAGTCAGTGTATACGAAAAATGTTGTGTACAAGGAAGTGTTGACGAAATAGGGACTAAAGGTTTTACAAAACACATAACAAACAGACAGCCTGTCGTATCAAATTCCATAACCGACTGCTCGGGGAAATTTCAGAAAGTTGTGAGCCAACGTCGCCATCTATTGATGTGGAACTCAAAAACTCAAGAAATAAATGTCAATAATGTCTGTATCATAAATTTTATTTTTCCCGGTCATTATTGACGGGCTTTCATCTAGTACGTAATAAAATTACATCACATGGTGGAAGATATACAAAAATTATACAAACGGAATGAAGTATATCACATCATGTTGTATGTACAAAAATTATATATAACATGATGCTAAAATACTCCTTGTGAGGTGAACGGTAGATTTCATATAGATGTAAGTAGCAGAATGTGCAGAAAATCGTTAAAGGTTTTATAATTTGTGGATTGTATGCTCGTTTCTCATTGAGAAGGAAAAGAACTCAAAAGACAAAAAAGGTGATTCGTTTTTTAGAAACATTTAGAAAAGTCGCTCATCTGTCAAATACAGGTGCAATTACAGATAGTTATGGAAGTCTAAAACTAAATACTGCAGGCTTTCCTCTGTGGGTTTCCATCCGTTTCTCTAATACACTAATCATTTCGAAAAATCATATGTTACGTGTAATAAGTTGTATTTGTAATACCTTTTTCTTTAGAACCGCACCTTTTACCGTAGCGATTGCTAGTACGAATCCTCAACGGAACTTTTATCTGATTGTTTTATCTACTAGACCATTTTTCTTTGGTTTTCGGCTTTTCTTAAAGGTACAATGAAGTAGAAAACTTTTAGGAAACACCTACCCAATAATATGTTGGTCCGCTCTTAGCCTTCGAAACAGCTTCGATTCGATGTGGCATGGATGCAGCAAGGTGTTCATGTCGTTCTGCAAGCACCTTCAGCCAAGCGGATGTGACGCCCTCCATCAATTTGCTTCGCTGTAAGAGGATCTCGGTTACGAGTGGCTGTCTTAATCTTATCCGGCATGTGTTCATTCGGGTTAAGATTTGGAAGCTGTAGGGGAAATGCTAATACTTTGAAGTCACTGACATGCTCGTGAAACCACTGCGTGACAATACGAGCCGCGTGGCATGGCACATTTTCCTGCTGGAATAGCGCTTTTCATCAGGAAACACGTTGGTCCGCAATGATGACCGGATACCTCGTGGCGTCCTAATGCTATTTCAGAGTCATTACGGAACACAATGACCACCATGAAAACAGACCCGATACGATTACACTCTCCCCACCAGATTGTACAGTTAACGGTAGGTAGCTGGGATCCATCGATTCGTGCTGTTGAAGAAATGATGGCCCGTCTATCGGCGTGTGTTAGCTGAAAAAGTGATTCATCGGACGAAGCGGCCTTGTCCAGCCCTCAAGTGTCCAGAGTTAGTGCTCCTGTGCCAATCGCAGACGAATTTGTCGGTTTCTAGAAGAGACGAGTTGTACAAGAAATTATCGTCTGCTGTTATTACACATTCGTGCCAATGTGCGGAAGAATGCATGTCCTGAAATTCTCCTCCCGACAGCTATTCCCATTTGCGGTTATCAGACGCAATGGAGCTCGTAAAATCGTTTCAAGTCGCTATTACACTCGATCATCAACGAGTCATTTCCTGTCACAGAAAGGCCACTGACTGCTTGTTTTGTTAAATGTACACCGCTCATTGTACATACTTTATACAGTTGTCCTCGCATAGCCGCCCCGGTGGCGCAGTGGTTTAAGAGATGGCTTTCTGATCATTCGTCTGAAAGGGCTCCGGGTTCGAATCCCGGTGAGGCATGGATGTTGTGGTTGTCTTACGGCCCTGGCTGTTTCCCTTCTCTGGAACCAGTGGCCCTAAATTAGGGACGGGAGACTGCTTATGGCCCATTGAGTTGCTCACGTTGGTAGTTAAACCTCCAATCAAAGAACAAACAAAGATGTCCTTGCATATCCGAGAAGTTTTTCCCTTTCTGAGATGGTTGCACCTGATCGCCTGACACCCACTCTCGTACCTCTTTCAAAGTCGCTTACATCACTAGTCTTTTCTATATGTGTTTGTGCCTGAATCCTTTGCAGAAACGTTGTTTATGAAACCATCTGAACGTCATAGTTGCGTACGTAATTTTGGATGGCAAGTGTCTGATTGCTATTGGGTATTCCTAACAATTTGCTACTTCAGTGAATATCATATCCATGTATTCGTTTTCTGACAAACTTTTAAGTACACTAGCTACCCTGACTCCCGATTAGTTTATTTTACTGGATTTTTTATGCTACTTTTGATTTGAATATACACAGACATGACATAAGCAAACAGACACCTGATTTGTTAATAATATTTATTTTCTATCTGCATGGATTTTTTTTTGATTGGAGGTTTAACGACCACCGTGATCAACTCAATGGGCTATAAGCAGTCGCCCGTCCCTAATTTAGGGTCACTGGTTCCAGGGAAGGGAAAGAGTCAGTGCCGTAAGACAAACACAACATCCATGCCCGATCGGGATTGGAACCCGGACTCCTTTCGGACGAATGATCAGAGGCCAGCGCCTTAGACCACTGCGCCACCGGGGCGGCTGCATGGATTGGAAGGAGCTGTAGTTGTAGCATGATTTAATATCTGGTAGTCATACCCTTTGCAGTACGTACGGCTCTTACCCTGTCAGGTATTGTGAAAATGAAATCAGCAATGGTGTTATGTAAAATTTGAGCCCACGATTCACGTAACAAAGCCAGTCAGAAGGTGCTTCTTGTTGGTTGGTTTTGTGGTATCCGTCGTAATTTTCTATCCACTATGGCCCACGGCTGTTCAGTTGGGTTCATATAAGGGATCTGGCTTGGCCACGGCAGTTTCTGGATGACATTTTGTTCGTGCCATGTTTGGATACGTTTTGTCCTATGACATGGAGGGCCATCTTCCATGAACAAGGAGCTAACCTTTGACATCTGACCACTGGGAAATATTGGTAGCAGGCCCCTCTCAAGGATGGTTATGTATTTTTGAGTATTGATGTTCCCTTCACATTCTTTGCGAACTGAATGACCAGTCATCCATATGGCTTCCCATATCATGACTGAAAAACGGCCATGTTTCACAGTTGGCCGTAGGTGCTTTGATCTGAATTCCTGGCTGGGTAATCCCCACGCTCGAACCCTTCCCCTGTCTAAAAATTGTGCAAATACGGACTCATCAGAGAATATGACAGTGTTCCAAAATACTAAGGGTCTCTCAATCCTGTCCGTCGCACGTGCCAATCTCCAACGAATATTTGCTTCTAGCAAGAGAGGTTTACGTCGAGCCGCTCTTTCATGATAGCCAAGTCGGTGAAGAAACCGCTGGGCAGTTCTGGAACCTCACTTGGAGCTGTTATGCAATCTTAGCGGCCTTGCTATGGGAATTGGTTTCCACAGAACGCTTGACAGCTCGAAACTACATCTGTGATTGCCCAGGGCGACCCGTACGTAATGCTGGTACTTCCTTGCCTGCCTTCTTGAATTCCACTAGCACTCGATTAAAAGTTGCAAGATGAATTCGCAGGTTTGCAACAATCTGATGGTGGTTGGCTCCGAGATTCGATTTCCCCACGATTCGTCCTCTGTGAAAGCCGCGTAGTTCCTTAGGTCGAGGCATGTTCTTTTGTGGTCCCCTACTCACTGACGTTGTCCTGCAAAATATATTAAATGGAATTCGAGCATGCAACGCAATATAACAAAAAAGACATTACGACAGGTGTCTATTTACTTATGTCATGTCTGTGTATAGTTCTTATAATGTCTTCTGTTATACGCATACGGATTTTAATGAGAAACTATCCAGACTGAGATGCTGATTCCGCTTGAAAACAAAAGAAAATAATCACTTGTTTTCTCGTAAACAAGTCGATAAAGTGAAGAGGTCTAATTTCTGTGAACTGTAATTACTATTTACTCACGTATATGGTGTTATTAGGTTTTAAGAGTGTAACTATATGTACAAAGTTAGTTTGCCTAGAACACCAACATTAAGTGAAACTTCATTAACTATAGAAAACGTCGGACAGCTTTACATTTAATTAGGTCTTTAATTAAGCATAGATTGACTAAATGAGCAGATAAGTAATAAGTCGGTACTTACTCAACATTCAACGTTTCATTTAGTCCTTTTGGCACTGCTTATCACAATTCATGATATCCCTTCCACAATAATAAAGTACCGTTCGAATATCATTCAAAAATCAGCTCAGCGTTGAACATAGAACATCAACTATCTCATAAAAAATATTAACAAGAACCTGAATTCTTATTTAATGTAAGTTAGTAAATGCAAAATTAGTTTAACGAAATTCCTTAAAGGAAATATATCCTACAGGGAAATACAAGTCAACCTAAAGCTAATCAGATTAAAGGCTCAACGAAAGACTGCCTTAAACAAGACAGCTCTCACTCCAAACATCGTAAACCATCGTTCTTATCTTACACTGACGGAAAAAAATCCCAACACCACGAAAAAATAGTTGTAGAGGAATGAAATGGCGGCAATACATTTGTATAGGTAACATATTTAATCAATTAAGGTTTCAAGATCACAGCTTATTGTAAGCGCGAGAAGAGCCATTTTAAATGTGAAATGCTGGTACATTAATAACCGGTGTAACCGCCAGAATGTTGAATGCAAGCACGCAAACGTTCATGCATTGTGTCGTACAGGTGCTGGATGTCAGTTTGTGGGATAGAGTTCCATGCCTCTTGCACTTGGTCGGTCAATACAGGGACGGTTAATGCTGGTTGGGGGTGACGTTGGAGTTGTCGTCCAATGATGTCCCATACGTGCTCGATTGGTGAAAGATTTGGTGATCTAGCAGGCCACGGCAACATGTCGACACTCTGTAGAGCATGTTGGGTTACAACAGCGGTATGCGGGCGAGCGTTATCCTATTGGAAAACACCCCCTGGAATGCTGTTCATGAATGGCAGCACAACAGGTTGAATCACCAGACCGACGTACAACTGTGCCGTCAGGGTGCGTGGGATAACCACGAGAGTGCTCCTGCTGTCATAGGAAATTGCTCCCCAGACCATAACTCCAGGTGTAGGTCCAGTGTGTCTCTGCCGCAGACAGGTTGGTTGCAGGCGCTCACCTCGCCTCCTTCTAACCAACACACGGCCATCACTGGCACCCAGGCAGAACCGGCTTTTATCAGAAAATACAACAGATCTCTACTCCGTCCTCCAATGAGCTCTAGCTTGACACCACTGACGTCGCAAACGGCAGTGGTTTGGAGTAAGTGGAATGCACGCTACAGGGCGTCTCGCTCGGAGCTGTCCTTCAAGTAACCGATTTGTAACAGTTCGTCGTGTCACTGTGGTGGCAACTGAAGCTCGAATTGCTGCCGCAGACGCGGTACGATGCGCCACGGCCATACGCCGTACACGGCAGTCTTCCCTCTCAGTAGTGCCACGTGGCCTGCCGGAACCCGGTCTTCTTGAGGCAGTACCTTCCCTTTACCACCACTGCCAACAATCATGCACAGTGGCTACATTCCTGCCAAGTCGTTCTGCAATGTTGCGGAAAGAAAATCATCCTTCTCGTAGCCCTATTACACGACCTCGTTCAAACTCCGTGAGCTGTTGATAATGGCTTCTTCGTCTTCTTAAAGGCATTCTTGACTAACATCAACACCCTACGTCGAATCTCAACGATAACTAACGCTCACGAACGTTACAGCACGTATTTACAGCAAACTTGCTTTGCATGTTCCGAGGGGCGCTACTAGCGCCACACGTATGCGCCGAGCGCGAACTTTGCATAGACGTCATCTTACAGACGTACTCTCACCGCCCACCAACTGTCGTTTATCTAACACAACCTCTTCTTGGTGTTGGGATTTTTTTTTCGTCAGTGTAGTTTCTTATGTACATCGCACTACCTATAACCACAATACGCGTTGCTAAAAATTCGGGTAACAGAGAAAGTGTAAAGGTTAAGTGTAAAAAATGCTTCAAGGGAATAAACCAAATTTACATCAAGAGCGGAACTAAAAAGACAAAAAAAAGTTATATTAGAGCATATTCCACACTTACTTCCTCAAAAAGTTATGTATGTGCGTTCAGTTGTTATACGCAGATTTATAGAAAATGTTAGTACCATTCTCGGGTTACGCATGTGGGGTGATGTAATCAACAGTGAGTGACTATGATACTTTGATTCTCGTGAGAAAACCACCTGTGTTGAAGAAAACTCTTCAAGATTTCGACCATTCTGGTAACATATTGGGTTAAAAAAACATGTACTGCGAACATGAGGAGCTAGTCGTTCACTGCCTTGGTTTAGGGCGCGCATCGTGCTCACAAAACCTGAAATTTTTCGAAAGAAAATTTTGTTTTCTAGCTGTTTATATATCAACAATAGCACGAGTATAGCTCTCTGTGCTTAATATCATCATAATTCTTTAACAATCTTCTTTTGTGCACACGCATCACAAAAGTTGATCATGCTGCCAAAGTTCCCAATTAAAAAATATAGTCCTTATTTTAAAATTGCAGCTGAGATTTTTCTCCAGTTGATTTTTTCATTTGTGCTCCATACATATGCTATGAATAGCATAATACTCACGTGGTTCATTGAGCGAAAAGGAACAGTAGAAATGTAAATTTTTCCCTGCTTTGATCACATAATCCAATTCACGGATGTGCGTCAGGTTCCTACATACAGTATAGGTAGAATTTAGTATTAATGACTCACATGTTCATCGAGTATCCAGGTGAAAGCTGTATATCATAGTGTCTTGATGCAGACATTTGAATAATTTCGTGGAGTTCCAATTAGGCGTCCTCGCGCCTCTCTCTCTTTCTCTGCACTTGCTCTCACGTCGTGGATTTCAGTTAAGCACCAATTAGCGCATGACTTCAAGTCCAGCCTGAGAGCTTTCCACGGGAGAACAAGTGATCACTGTTAAGCTCGCACTATTCCGTTTAACCAATTAATGCTGATACATACTTCAAGGGTCTAATTTAGTGTACGAAACCGTGAACAATGAATATTGATGAAACAGCCGTCGAAGTTGTCAAGACTTTCAACTTATCCATGTCTAGACTAAAATTATTTAATATTCCCCACGCCCTGATTGTGAGACTAAATAATTGATGCCGAAAACACCATCGCTTGAATGCCTACTGGATGCTTGAAACTATTTAGGAAAAGTTGGTCCCTTAAAATATTATATATTCAGTCTTTAACATTAATGTGCATGAGCTTAGGTGAAGAAATATATTGTTCATACAATAAGAAAACAAGTTAGTAAAATCATGCAATGCATTGATCATCATACGCTTTCCAAAATACCAGAAATCGCTCGCAGACAAACCCTGCTCCCTACCCTGATCATTGATTCGTTCAGTATACCTCCGGAACAACATACAGTTTTGTCGCAATAGAAGCATTTTTACCCAAGTTATTACTCAAATCATGAGGATAATTGCTGTGGAATAAATTTCGCTCCTATGCACTGACCTTTGACCCCATTTCGATGATATTCAATGGAACCGGTTCAGTATACCTCCGGAACAACATGATGAGGTTTTGTCACAATCGAAGCATTTTACGTAAATTATGACGCAGAAGGGCGATGGAATGGATCCCGCTCCTATGTCCTGACCTTTGACCCCATTACGCCCATTTTCAAGCCAGGTTGTTCGTAGGGTGTCCACATACTAAATTTCCATCGAAATCGAACCATTTTTACGCGAGTTATCGTGCGGACAGACAGACAGACGGACAAAGTTGGAGCATATACGCTTCTTCAACCTACAGTTGGAAAGCGTAAAAAACGGTATTCAGAAAAATTGGTGCCTTTCTCCCGGTAGCACAGTAATGTCGAATCAATGTCGATTTTTGGTTACCAGGTCGATATCACGCCGAGGCATAGTTTTCGACGTAAAATCAATCAGACGAAACGTCAAAAAAATCATTTTTTTTATTGTAGGTTTAACGACCACCGTGAGCAACTCAATGGGCTATAAGCAGTTGCCCGTCCCTAATTTAGGGTCACTGGTTCCAGGGAAGGGAGAGAGTTAGTTCCGTAAGACAAACACAACAGCCATGCCTCACCGGGATTCGAACCCGGACCCCTTTCGGACGAATGATCAGAGGCCATCGCTTAGACCACTGCGCCACCGGGGCGGCAGAAACTTTTTGGATGCTGGGGTGTTGGTCGATGTTATCATTTCTGTTGAGATTCTTACCTGTCTTTTTTTTCGCCGGTAAGTTAAAAGTTGTTTTTTACTTAGGTATGTTTATACGAAATTGAGTCTCGTTCCTTTAACTAGAATTACTTTTTAAGGTATATAATTTGTACGTACGCATATCCCCGATTAGGGATAAGCTTAGCGCGATGCTGACAGATGACCAAAAATGCTGTGGACTTTTTAACAATTATATGTCTTTTCGAATGCGTCCGAAAATACTTGGGTGTTGAAACAATAAAAAAAATTATATGATCTTTTAATCGTAGACAGCGTCGTAGAATCGTACTACAAATACGTATACATTCTACGTTTTATGCCACGATTAAAAGTTCAGAATTTCATGTTTCAACATCTAAACTGTTGATTAAACGTAGATTCGACATTACAACAGTACTATAATCGATGACTAAACTGCGTAATATCAACGTAGAATCGACGTCTACACTACGTAGCAGCAATGTATATGTTTCTCTCAAAAGGTCGAATTTTCGTCTACTTTTGACTTGTTATAAACTTAATAGGTTTAAAATTCGACGTCGAAAAGACGTAACAAAAGTGGACATTGATATTTATATTCGACATTTCATATCGACCAAAAATCGATCAGAAATTCGACGTCGAATCGATATAATGTGCTACGGGGTCATTATATCATGCATTAATATAAATGTTATACAAATTCCCCGCTCTTTGAAAATTATCCCGAATCTTTTGATTCGGGATAATTATGATTCTTTCCCGGCAGTAGTAAGGAAAATCCCAAGTAGGAAATTTCGATGTAACGGAAATGGGTAACGGTGCGTCATTGTCAAAACTATTGCTGAAATCTGATCGTGCCGCATGCTGTCCGATGCTGTTGCATAACAATAGCCAATTTCACTGTTACTCAACAACATATTTTACTAAACTACCATCACGTTTTACATACGCGTAACAATATATCAGTGCAATTTGTGTAACTTGCAAGAACCTCATGATGAATGTGATAAAAGCCATTACAAAATTGCATTTTCATGCTGTAGTCGATGAGTCACCTAGGCTGATTTTCTCAAATACCTCGAAAGCGGTACGTCGTAGCGAAATTTGGCTTCCTCTTTACATCCCCGGGAGGAGATGTTTATCTGCTATTGACGAGAGCTTTAAAATGATGTATAATACGAAGGGGTGTATCCTGTAGATATCCTAGACCAAATGTTACCAATCCCTCTCACTAACACACTTGCGATTTAGCTTTTCTTTCTGTCTTGAGGTCAGATTTTATCTTGCGCATGCGCAGATGGATTTTCGTAGCTACATCACATTTCATTAATGTCACGGTCGTTTCTTGCGTTCGTCTAAATCTGGATAATATGCAGGGTGTTCAGTTAATGCGGCGAAACACTCAGTGGGTTGTTAGTAGACATCAAGAGGAACAAAAATGGAAAAGGAACATGGTGTCGCAAACCACGTTTAGTCGGTGAAAATCGCGAAAATATGTATGCAGGTTCTGACGTCACGCGGGGACGACAAAAAGTACAATAATAACTACAAAAAGATTTATTTGACAGCATGTTTACAACACAGCTTGTGGTGCACAGTAGAATGCTGAAAAGGGAACGATGAGAATGTTGTGAACGAAATTATTACAGGTGCTGTTCGAAGTGGCGGCCGCGGACGTTATTGCACAGTCTACAACGACGTACAAACGATTCCCGGACGCGCTCGAAGATACCGGGCGTGCTATTGATGTCTGCCGCAACGACGACGATCCGAGCTATGAGATCCTCCGGTGTGTCCACAGGCATCTCATAAACGATGGATTTAATGTGACCCCAGAGAAAGAAGTCCAACGGATTGAGATCCGGCGAACGTGGAGGCCAAGCAACGGGTCCGGCGCGTCCAATCCACCTCCCTGGGTATGCAGTATCGAGGTGGTTACGCACCTCGCGGGTAAAATGTGCTGAGGCACCATCACGCATGAATCACATGCCGTTTCGCGACGCTGCTTATGTAGGACATCGTGAGCGAAACCACGAACGCATTCAGCGATTAACTGACATCCGCCTTCTCTCTCCTCTGGAGTCACATCCTGCATATGTATTTTCGCGATTTTCACCGACTAAAAATGATTTGCGATACCATGTTCCATTTCATTTTTTGTTCCTCTTGATGTCACCTAACAACCCTCTGAGTTTGGCGCCGCATTAACTAAACACCCTGTATAATAACAGTAATCACAAATATTGTTTTTGAAAAACTAAACAGTCGAAATGCGATTGTCGTCGCCATAGTTTAGTAAAAATTTACTTTTATGACTTACATATCTTCTTTCATTGGTTTACCACAATAACATTCATTAATCCACCAACCGAAGTACGGCTCAATGTGAGGAATTAGTAAACCTTATTGTTTGCTGTTATGATTTAATTCCACTCACTATGTACCTGACTACGTTTCGGTGTGGTCGTGAGTGACGTGAATAAATGCAATGTGTTGAGCGTATATAAATGTGTACTCTCTAATCACTCGTTTTATTTCACACCCACAAAAATCTTAGCATGCGAAAGATGTATGACGTAAATTATGTACAAAGGATACCAGGGTACTCTCTCGATTTTTTCCCAAGCCTTTCAACCACACAGAGTTAACTTGTTCTCTTTTTAAAGTCCATGCCCCAAGGTTTTATTAGTAAAAGTTGATGTTTAAAAATCCAACCTTTAACTGTTGCTCTGACTTTATGTATACGAGTTTGGCTTACAATACACTTTCCATTTTTTTCAGTGTTTGCACGGCACTCAAGCATCTTTAGCGTTGGTACATACAGTTCACTGCGATTCAATCTTAAATTAGTTCAAAGATGCTGTAAAGTTAGGTCTTAATTAACCCTACAGTAACTACTCTCAGGACTACAAACTCAAATTTAGGTTTTATTTTGCTTTCCTTTTTGTTTCGGAGCTCGACAACCACCATGAGCAACTCGTAGGACTATAAGCAGTCTGCCGTACCTTACTTGGGGTCTCCGGTTCCAAGGAAAGGATATAGGCAGTGCCGTAAGATAAACACACCATCCACGCTTCATACGAAACTCAAACCTGGGCTCAATTCGGACAAGTAGCCAGAAAACCACCACTGTCTCAGAACTCGGCTACCAGTGCGTTTTCATATTTTTTGGTCAATGTTTCAGTAGGTTATTCAAACGGAATAAAAATGTCTTCTTATTTTGTTATTTTACTGACTCGCTGCGTTTTGCGTATTGGAAAGCAGTCTTCCATGATAGTTTTTCAGAGATGTAATCCCACTACAAAATTGGAAATTCAGCATTGTTTCTAGGGCCATTTTAAGGTACTGTGGTTTCCATTTACTTCAGTGTACCTGGGAAATCCGATACGCATTGAATATCCAGAACTATTTTGATCACCCTGGCACGTAGCGTCGTTGCTCTGTCAAACCTAACCGACCATATAACACCTCTTATGTTCAGAACTGCTTGTTACGGACTTTTGATTCTTACGTTTATCAAAAATTATCTGAAGAGCTTTGGAGTGACTAGCTTAGATAGGATTGAAAAGTGACAATTCCCGAAAAGTCGATTTCATAGGGGCTGGCCTAGTACTGATTGTCATAGACGAAGAGGACAGAAATCATGGGATACCTGTATCCTAGGCAACACAAGGCTGTCACCCCTTTAGCTAGCAAACGTACGAACGGCTTTGCAGGTATATATAGGTTTAAAAAAATCACTGCATTCGCGTAGACGGTAAATCAAAGTCAGTATGGATAACGGTCGTGAGTTAGCAGAGTTTGAAAGATGGAGGATAGTGGGTTCCCGACTCATGGGTCACTGTATCGCGGAGGAGGTACAGGAGTAGCAGTACCCCCGATCGACAATATCAAGAGTGTATCGGGAATACGCCAGTTCCGGAATTGTGACGTACCTGCCAGCAGGACGCACACGACATAAAGGCAGATAGGAATCAGAATAATCGTCTGCGTAGCTCAGTTGGTAGAGCGACTTGTTCCGGAATAAGCGGCCTCGGGTTCGAATCCCGGTGTAGACCAAAAATGGTTAATATATATCAAATACGTGGAGATAATGTAAATGGACGATGTCATCACTCTTTCCACGTTATTTTTTAAACAACGCATAGCGACTGAAAAATTGTATTCCGGCACTGCTGGGATCGAACCCCAGAACTCTCGATAACTAGTCGAGTGCGTTCGAATTTACGCTACAGCGCCAACAATTCTCAGCGCCATGCGTGGTTAAAAAATAATGGTTCGATCCCAGCAGTGCCGGAATACAATTTTTCAGTCGCTATGCGTTGTTTAAAAAATAACGTGGAAAGAGTGATGACATCGTCCATTTAGACCAAAAATGACGGAGAAATTTACTTCGTTATAATGGCGCCCGAACTATCCGGATGACCCGGCCGTTCAAAATCTCGCATTGGTGTGATGTTATTTCCACACCGCGAGACAGGAAAAACCAGAGAATTCCTTCTCCAGCGCTTCGAAAAATAAAAATGTGTGATGTTGCATTTTACACAGCAGATTGACTGGGAGTTCTCAAGTGCACGTTCTACAGTGGATGGCTGCCTGCAACGATTCATGGTCACGGCTGACCCGTGGGCCATGCCCCCGGCCCTCTTTCGGGGGGGAGATGTGACGTACCTGCCAGCAGGACGCACACGACATAAAGGCAGATAGGAATTAGAATAATCGTCTGCGTAGCTCAGTTGGTAGAGCGACTTGTTCCGGAATAAGCGGCCTCGGGTTCGAATCCCGGTGTAGACCAAAAATGACGGAGAAATTTACTTCGTTATAGAATAACATCACATTGTGGGAAGTGCAGCGGACTGAGAAAGGTCGTGGATGAATGTAGTCATTGACGTCTGTCCCGCATAGTTCCAACCAACCGGAAAGCGATAGCGGCACAAATCACCGCCAAATTCAATGAGGGAAATGCCACTAATGTTTCCACCAAGACCATCAGGCGATCATTAGCCGCAATAGGTTATGGGAACCGCAGACCCACCAGATTCTCACTGCTAGCCGGAATGTACGTCTCATCTGGGAGAAAGAACATTAGCACTAGACCTTGGATGATTGGAAAAGGGTCTCCGTGTCCTCTAAGTTCCGTTTCTAGTGATTTCGTGCAGACAGAAGATTGAAGATCTGGCGGGAATTGCGTGAACCGATGAATCCAGCATGTCAACAAGGAACCGTTCAGGCTGATTAAAACTTGATTATGGTCTGGGACAACTTCAACTGGCCTACGTTGGGACCTGTGGTACGTTTAGATGCATATCTGAACGGTCCCCGCTACATGCCCATCCTTACAGATCCTCTGCATCCGTTCGTCGTAATCATGCATCCACAGAGCAATGGACTCTTCCTGAAGGACAGTCCGACTCCACACAGAGCCGTGGTGACTAGAACATGGTTAGAATGGCATCCATCAGAAGTTCCCACACTGGAATACCCTCCTTGTTCACCGGACATGAACCCTGTGGGAAATCTTTGGGTGGCTGTGGAAAGGTCCATTCGAGATCTGGATTCTCCACCCAGGAATGCGATAGAATTATGGATAGTGGTGCAGCAAGCCTGGTGGCCTAGTGGACTCAATTCCTCGCCGTGCGATTGCCTTTATCCGGGAGAAAGGAGGGTCTACCCGCTACTACGGAGGTATCCCGTGATTTCTGTCAACTCAATGTTAATTTCTATTTGACTTAATCATCTACTTTAGTGTTTCACATACACTGAAGAGCAATTGAATTAGAGATTCCTGTCTAGTAACGTGTAGCACCACCTTTCGCCCTGATGACGGCGGCGATTCGTCTCCGCATGGACTCGACAAGACACCGGAGACGTTGGGAAGCCATACGGATCTAAGACTCCTGAACAAGCTTCCACAGTTCACGAAGATTTGATCGAGGAAGGTCAGAGCCTCGAACATCTCTCTCGATGGCATCTCAGATGTGCTCGATGGGATTGAGGTCAGGTGACCTAGCTGGTCAAGGAAGCGAAATCACGTCGGTGGAGTGTTCATCCAACCATTCGGATATAATTCGGGAGCGATGGGACTGTGCATTGTCTTGTTGCAGGATGCGGTCTCCAGTGGGATGTGCAAGACGCACAAACGGGAGCAAATGGTTGTCCAGGATATCCCGGTAACGTTGACCTGTGAGGGACGATGTCACACGTACCAGGTGTCCCATTTCAGTCCACGTAAACGGTCCACAGACGAGAATGCCACCCCGACCAGCTTGAACAGTACACTGCTGGCAAGAAGGATCCATCGCTTCATGGGGTTTGCGCCGTACTCGTATCCTGCCATCCGCATGTACCAACGTGAATCTCGACTCATCAGTTCAGGCAACATTTTTCCACATGTCTAGGATTCAGTGGCGATGTTCCCGCGCCCATGCTAATCTTTGCACTCTGTGATGTGAGGTGAGCAGTGGTATCCTCGTAGGACGATGGCTTCTGTACCCCATAGCGAGGAGATGGTTCTGGATAATGTGGCTGCTTACATGTTTTTGTACACCAGAGTTAAATTGCCGAGTGATTTCTTGCACTGTGGCCCGTCTATCCGCTGTTACAATGCGAGCTAGCCGACGATGACCCCGCTCATCCACACGCAGTTGTCCACGGCAGTTGGCCCTTGCAGGGATGGTTTTACCGGATTCGATGTACACACGGTGCACCCGTGACACAGTGGCTCGTGAAAATCCCAGTGCCTGCACGACTTCCGAGATGGAGTGACCCATTCATCGGGCCGCGACAATTTGCCCACGATCAAATGCGCTTAGTCTTACCCATGTTGCGTCCGACTCTTACTGATTCCCGTCGCATCACTCTTATATTGTTGGATTGCTGCATACGTCATGTTGTTTCCGTTTACAGGGCAGCCCACAGCGCCACATTTGCATAACGCCAGCTGTCTCTAATTCAATTGCTCTTCAGTGTACAGAGTTGCACAAATGGAGCTGATTGCTGCATTATAAAGTCAGATGTGTTTTGTTTCAGCTTCTACAGAACGTAATAGGTCGTTCTTTCCTAATGACATCGATGAGCATGTAAGACTTAATGGAATCTCTCATCTACTTTCGGGTTATTGGTGCCAGTCAAATTAAGATGCAGCTTCAGTTTGAAAATTCAGAATAATCGTGCCTTACTCTACGATTCGAATCAGAACACAAACGTACGAGAAAAATTAAGTCCATGAGCTAGATCACTCGTCTTGCAGCGCATCGTCATCTACCGTGAGTAGTACAACTTGCCATGTGTAGGCTAATTCCTTAATGGTTAAAGGATTGAATTTCTGTTTTGATTTTTTACTTTCCACCCAGAATTCGTTTTCGGAAGAACTGCCGCTTTCCGTCACTCAGTAACATAAGATGATTCTCCTGCTTGAGGCCCCAAATTTTCGGCAGTAGAATTATTACTTTTGCTCTATTTGTACTGAGATTTTTATCTACCCACTTCGGTCTTGCCGTGACTGCCACACACCCCTGATTGCTTTGGCTTTTTTGAGTGATTTTGAAAATACTGTGTAACGTTTGGATTATTTTACACTTAACTGCTATCTTTAGCACTTGGATAAACAATCTAGCAAAACGCTAACGACCAAAGTTTGTCACATTAAAGAAACCAACTTACTGAAGACAACACATTCTTACTTTATCTTTCTTCCTTGTTGTTCACTAGTTATCACAACGTCGTAAACGAAAATCCAATTAACACCAACAAAATATCAGTTATCACGAGACAGCACTTTAACATTCATTCGACGTATACAGGTCGCCTTTGATTCTGGCAATGGCGTAATAACGAAGAAAACGATACTCAATCGAATAAGTATCTTGACTGACTCGCACACACTTACTTATACACTGGATGTGGCTTTTTATTTACTCTGACTGACTGTCAGCCGTTGCTAAAAATATAAAGGAAGTTGGAAGTTCTGACGCGCATTTCCGAAAGAAATATAGCAAAGTAACATAATTTGCTTAAGAAAAAATCTCGTTGGTTTGAAATTATATTTTAGTAATGAGATGATACATACCAAGGATAAAAGTGGTTACAATATCACAGCAGCGAGACGATTTCCTGCGGACATACGGTATGCATTCCGGTTAGCGTTAGTACCGCGTCGGACCGCCTCGTGCTGGGATACAAGCGGTGATACGGTCCGGCATGGAGTCAAAGAGACGGCTTACGTTATCCTGGGACAGATTGGCTCACATTTTTTGCAACTAACGCTCTACAAATCGAACACTGTGGCATGGAGAAAGCTGGCGTCCCATCCTGACCCACACGTGCTCGATGGGCAAGAGACTAGGCGATCTGGTAGGCTACTGAAGCGTCGAAGAAGGACGTAGACAATCCTGGGAAACCCGAGACGTGGGCGAACGGACGTTATCTTGTTGGAAAATGGCTCCGGGCAGCATCGCCAGGAAAGGCAGCACATGGGGCCGCAGGATCTCCTGTACGTTGCACTGGGATGTCAACGTCCCTCGGATCACTGCGAGGGAAGTCCGGCTGTTGTACGCAATGGCACCCCAGGCCATCACGCCTGTAGTTCGGGACGTGTGCCGCTGTACAGTTAGGTTGGGATTGTAGCGCTCACCTGCAGTCCTCCACACTCTGGCAGGGTGGTCGTCCGTTCCCACACAGAAGCGGGATTCGTCGCTGAACACTATACATCGCCAGTCGCCGTCCCGGTGGCGCAGTGGTCTAAGGCGTTGGCCTTTGATCATTCGTTCGAAAGGGGTCCGGGTTCGAATCCCGGTGAGGCATGGATGTTGTGTTTGTCTTACGACACTGGCTCTCTCCCTTCCCTGGAACCAGTGACCCTAAATTAGGGACGGGCGACTGCTTATAGCCCATTTAGTTGCTCACGGTTGTCGTTAAACCTCCAATCAAAAAAAATCGCCAGTCCGTAGCATTCTACGTTGCTCGCTGCTGACACCACTGCAATCAACGCCAACGATGATCAGGTGTTAATGATGGAAAACGTAAGGGCCGTCGAGAATGCAGATTCGCATCTGCCAGGCGTCTGGAAATGGTTCTGGCGAACATATGAGTACCTTGTACAGCCACCACATTTCTCTAGATATTAGACAAAGACGTCGTTGAATCTGTGCGTGGCTCTCTCACGATCCAACGGTCCTCTCTGCTGGTGGTGTGTCTGGGTTGTCTACAGCCAGTCCGCCGTGTCTGGGTGCCTTTCCGTGTCCATTGCTGCCAACACGATCGCACCGTACTGTCTGACCGGCCCGAATGGCTGCCGATTCGGCGCGCCGGCCACCCTGCCTCTCTTATCCCGACGGTACGGCCTCGTTCAAATTACGTCAATTGCCCGTACGCACATCTGCGGTGGCTCCTTGGCATATCTATCGCTCAGGGATCTCACCTGACTCATACCGTGCACTTCGGCATCAATGTGGAGTCCCCTTATTAGCCCCAAGGATTGAGATTGCAGCACCGTTGTTGGACGCGCGGGCATGAGGAATCGCACGAAACTTTAATCATTTGCATGTCTTACCTCGCCGTAGCTATTCGCCAAGTTTCGCGTTAATCGAAGGGTTTTCTCCTTGGTGAGCGGATTTTTATGGCAATGAGTGGAAAAGTCAGAAATGTTTCGCGCGCGTGCGTAAAAGAGCTTTTGTTTGATTGTTCTGCAATAAATATGCTCACAATCAATCAATATGTGTTCCTAGTCCTCAAGTGCTGATAAAAAGGGGTCATTTAAAGCTACTTAAAAGGCATTTCAAAACACATCTGGCGAAAGAAGCGCTTCGATATTTGTAACAACGTTGTGGATAACGGGAAGCTTCACTTCACCAACCTACATAGAAGAGGCCAGATCCCCTTGAACAGATAATCCAAAATGTAAAGAAACGGGTGAAGATTTCACTGCGGTTGACTAATCGTCAGCCTCGTGTTCAAATAGTAGGCGACTGCTGGCGGTTCAAATCCCGTGCTCCTGACCTTTCAGTTCAGTTGTTTACCAGGGTTTCCGCGAATGTGACGTGAGCGAGAATGTGTATCCTCAATGCAGATCCCCGAGCCATCTCTTGCGAATTCTGCTGGATGAGGAAGTCAACGGGAAACCACCTCATTACGTAATCTTCCCTCCCCAGGATGTTCGTCACTATGACTGTGTGCAGCTGATGGTGATGGGTCGCTAAACGTCCTTGTCTGGACATGGCACTTGAGGATCGTTTTTGTTTTGTTTAATAAATCCGTGTGCCAAAACCTCAATTCATTCATCGCCCTTGTAATTTTTTTTTCAGTTTTATGCAACACTAAGCAAGCGTGAACATGCATCGTAAGAGTTACGACAGCATAAATCATCACACAAAATAAAGCGAACTTATATAATATTTTGGCCGAATATTTTAAAGTATTTGCATCTTTATTTTTTTGGATTTGGCTACAGGTTGTTTGAATAATATTTCGAGTGGTCTAGAGTGCGAACTACTGCCCGCTTGCATACAGAGATAGGGTTTGGAACCCGGGCAAGACATAGATTTTTAGGTTGTTAATTGTGGCAATTATTCTCGCGCTGTGCAGAAGCCAGCCGCTCTAAATGGGACGGACGAGTTCTCTTAATCTTTGACTCTCTCATAGGGATTATTAAATCACAAAAAAAAAAAAAACAAGAAACAAAAAAAAAAAAAAAACGTTTCATCGTGCTGTCGCTGCGCCTTTTTCATTTCAGACATACAGAAGTAAAAGCTGTTGTACAAATATGTGTTCGTTGCTGGTAAATACCACATAAGTTGGTAAAAAACAAGGAATCAGCCACTTTACGGAACATTTTGAGTGATGTCTGAAGAATCAGCAGTTGATTCAGCTAAAGAAAAAAGTGTGGAAAAACAGCAAACATGATCTGAATTGTTCCCATTTCACGTAATAACCTGATGTTACAGATGACAGTTTCCTCATAAGTCCTGTTCTTTTCTTAATCTCAGATGTATTTTTGGGAAGTCCATAAAGAACTTGCACTGTATGCCAAGGATAGGTAACCCTTCAGAGATAAGTTTTCTCCTCTGTTTTCTTTTTCTTATTAGACAAGACCTTTTTATCGCCAGAACCTTGCGTTTCTTCTTTTGTCATTCTGTCACGGAGACATTTTTGTGGCGAACTAATGCATCCGACATTAAGAATAGGTCTAAGGCAGGAGATTAGATTCTTTGGTTGACAGATTTCTGTCACTTTCTCGCCACCGTGACTCACAACATCCACTAAATCTGCACCAGAACTCCGACTGCTGAGGGCACGGAGATGTCCTTATCTTCACGAAAGTAGGTGAAAGTGAAAGAGGAAAGAAAACGAAAATTAAGGATGGATGGTAAAGAGACAAAAGGAACTCAGCCAACATTAGCTATATAACTATAGGAAAGCTTCGGCACGCACATACACGCCATCAGTTCCATTTGTTCCACTTGTTTTCCTAGCGACAGACCAATTTCTGAAGCTCGAAAGGGCATGACGCCGTCAAGATAAAATGTCCCTCCCTAACACAGGCTAAAAGTTTCAAAAGAAAGCGAAAAGTGATAAATTCCGGGGCATTGACCCTGACGATGATAATATCGCGAACAGTGCCATTCCAAAAACGTAACAAGAACGCAAACAAACAGTTATTTCGTAATGAGCCGCATTACAGCATACTTAAAATAGCATGACAATCAGCAATTTTTAACGCATCGCGGAACGCCTTTCAGAAAAGTCAAACAAAATGTATGATGAATAATTTCTTGGATTTAGCAGTCTACGAATAGAAATACGAGAAAGTATTAAATACTTATCGCTAGTACTATGTATGTACTAACACCGACCAATAAATTAGAAATCTTCATGCAGATGTACACTGAAGTGCCAGAAAAACTGGTACACCAGTCTAATACTTGGTAGGTCCCCCACGGGAGCGCAGGACTGCAGATATACGACGGGGCATGGACTCCACTAACTTCTGGAAATATGCTGTAGGCAATGCGTTGCATGGCATCCCAAATCTGTTATATCACGTTCAGATCTGGGAACTTAGGTGAGATGGCAACACCTCAAACTCAGATGAATGCTCCTTTAACCATAATGTGGCTTCCCGACACTTGGGTGGAGGTGCATTGTCCTGTTGTAACAGGCCCAACCCATCAGCATAAATGCTGGACATGAACGGGTGTACCTCGTTAGAAAGGATGCGCACATAGCGTTGGCCGATCACAGACGTTTGTAGACGTACTAGGTGTCCCAGTGAAGTCCAACAAAACACACCCCATGTCATTAAGAATCCGCCACCAGCCGGTACAGTTCCCTGTTGACAGGCGCGATCCATGGCTTCATGGGGGTTTCGCCACACACGAATCCTTCCATCTGCCCAATAAGTTGGAAACGCGATTCGTCAGACCAGGCTACTTGTTTCCAGTCATCAAGTGTCCAATGGCGGTGTTGCCGTGTCCAAGCGAGGCGCATAGCTCTGTGTCGTGCACCCATCAAGGGGAGTCGAAATCGGCGTCGGCTTCCGAGCAGGGTACGTTGCACAGTCCGGACGCTGATGCTTTTGAGGCTCCAGCATTGAATTCCGATGCTACCTGCGAGAGTGTCTCGTGAAACGATTCTTGACAGCCGACGATGGTCACGTTCACCCAATGTCTTTTACGGCAAAACTGATATCGTAAGTTGGTTGGAGGTTTTGCCGGAATTCTTGTAGTCACGGTACACCCTTGCAATGGTCGTCCGTAAAAATCCGAACTTCGTTTCTACCTCCGAAATACCCATCTCACTGCGCCAACTATGACACCGCGTTTAAAATCGCTTAAATCGTTATTACTTGTCATTCTCATGTCGAAAACAACTCTGACAGCTGGCAAGGATGTCTATCGCTTTATGTACGCACTGGCTGACGCTACCTAGTGCGCGCATAGGTAACGTTGCTATGTATTTTGCATAACCTCGCCTGTACCAGTTTTTCTGGCACTTCAGTGTATGTAAACGTCGCTTATGCAGCGTATATGCAAAATACGTTGTCACGTGTGTCACCATCTGATCTAGACAACTATTTAAGACTGCTGCTCGTCAGTAAGCGTCAGTAGTATTGATCACAATGCAAAAAACAAAGGTTCTTTCGGAGTTCTATAAAGGGCTTCTTACGGGTGCCCATTTCGTTGGAGCTACGATTCTGAAAATAGCACACCTGACTGGTTTCTCAAAAGGTGAGATATCCAGGGTCTTCAATCAGTGGAAAAATAAACCACATTTCGTAACTTTGGCGTAACTTTGGCGAGAAGACAATCTGTCAGGAACGAGATCTCCGTTGTCTGAGAAACCATGTACAGAGAAACAGGAATTCCTGGGTGCAGCAGGTGATCGAAGTATGCAGTGAAGGCTGTCTCTACCCATATTTCAGCGAACTATGCCCAGGGAATTGAAGAGGATCGGTATTGTCAGTCGGATGGCTATACGGAAACTACTGTTTCCTGCGAAGAACCAGAAAGTTCGTCTATGGTGGTGTCAGGAACACCGTGACTAGACAATGGAACACTAGAAAAATGTCATGTGGCCCGACGAATACACTTTGTTCTGTACCGATGGTAGACAGAGAGTTTGGCGGGAGCCCCTTGAAGCAATGGAACCAGCTTGCTTTGTAAATACAACTCAAGTTTCTGGAATTGGTGTCACGGTATGGGGCATGCTCTATTGGTACGAAACGGGCCTCCTGATATTGTTGGAAAATCAGGTGACTTCCAAGAATTCTCAGAACATTGCTGCCGAACGTGTCCATCCTGCAATGTTGACTTTTTATCCAGGAGATGACGGCTATTTCATGTACGATAATGCTATTATCCATCGCGCAAGATACACTATATTGACAAAGGTCACCGGACACCTAGAAGAGAAATATAACATAGCATTTATTGACATACATTAGTACGGGGTCGGTCCACCTTTGGCCTTAATGCATGCACTGACCCTTCGAGACATGCTTTCGACAAGGTTTTGGGACACAGCGATAGGTATGCGCTTCCATTCAGTACATAATGCTGCCGATAACTGTTGCTAAGTATTAGGCCTTGGTTTCAAACTTCTTATGCGGCGCTCTAATTCATCCCATAGGTCCTCTGTGGGATTACGATCAGGCTCTGTGCTCGCCAGTCCACAAACGATAAGGAATTATCGTTAAACCACGCCATAAGAATCCTTGCTTTATGGCTCGGTGCATTATCCTGCTGATATCAACAAGGCTCGGGGACATAGTATTGCCACAGACTTGGTAGGGCATAATTGTCCAGAATATCGAGGTAGACGTGCTGGTTAACAGGTTTGTCCACGATAACCAATGGGCCGGGACCATACCACGAAAAACACCCCCACGCGAGTGCACTGCCAGCTCCAGACCTGAACGTAGAAACACTACACTGTGGTAAATAGCGGTCCCCCGGCTGCCGCCATACCCACACACGGCCATCACACTGATGGATTCATCAGTCTGGATTCATCAGTCCATAGGACCTGGATTCATCAGTCCATAGGATCCATTTCGATTGATCTACGGTCCACGATAAAGTTCTTTACACCGTGCTAAACCACGAGTAGCATTCCGAGTGAGATGAAAGACTTGTGAGGAGCCGCACGACCACGCTAACCCATGGAATGAAGTTCTCTGCAAATGGTACATGTACATACCGAGGTTCCAACATTTTTACTCACCTGTACACTGAGGTCTTGTGCAGTACTCCGTCGATCAGCTGTAACGACTCTCCTGAGGTTTCGACGTCCTTTATCATTGGTTTTCTTTGGTCTGCCGGTACATTTTGCTTCTTCATGCACACCATGTGTCTTACACCTATTAAGTACATCAAAAACAGTTGATTTGGGTATGTTTAAACACCTCTCGGTTTCTCTTATGGACAGCTCACTAACATAACACCCAACAATCTTTCCTTTTTCAAAGTCAGTTCTCTCTCGTCGCGACATTTTCCCTCAAGCTCACAGTGCGATATGATCGCGGGCAACTACGATCTTGCTTTTATACCGTTTGCAGCTGTACCGCGCATCTCATTTGCTTTTGAAGGGGTGTCCGGTGACTTTTGTCAATATAGTGTATGTTCAGCGAGTATAACATCGATTTCCATCATAATCCCTGACCACCAGAAAGCCCAGATCTGAAACCCATTGAGAATGTATGGGACATGTTAGAGAAGCAGATTCAGGAGCACAGTCCTCTTCCGTCAAATTTGAACCACTTAAAGGACTGTCTGGTGGACGCCTGGTATATTGTAGACGTAGATGCACTCCAACACTTTGTGGAGTCTATGCCAAACCACATACGTGCTGTAATTCGGGCTAAAGAAGGTTCAACCCTGTATTGAATACAAGATCCTAATTCAGTGGCTGGCATGTGTACAATCCTAAATCATACGACGTAGATTGGTGTTTAATTCAGGCTGTTCGAATAATGAGTACGCTTATAAAACGAAGCTGCTGAAAAAAAAACAATTGACTGGAATAATCACAAAGTCATATGTTAGTATTTTACGACGACGCTTAGACGTTGTGAACCTGCATTTTTCTACCATAGTACACTGCCGGACAATTGCTAAGGACGGATGACAATAGCAACGATAGCAACCATAAAATGGAAGACAGGAAAATGTGGAAATTAGCATAAGTGCGGGATACAGTAAGACGTGTTGTGCGTATGCAAATTTTAGATTGCCGAACTTGTTCGTGACGTCATAGCGCTGATAAACGATATAAAGGATTTGACGCGTATTGACCTTTGTTGTTCAAACGCAAAGTTGAAAGGGAAAGAATCAATTGACGAACTTGCAATTTTCAGTATGTCTTCCCGACATCACCTAGATGATTTTACGCATGGCCGTATTATTGGCAAGATTGAAGAAGGGCGAAAAATAACAGATGTTGCCAGGGAGTTCGACGTCAGCCACAGTGTTGTTTCAAGGCTTTGGAAATCATTTCAAACAAATGGGTAATGTAGCAAACGTCACGGGGAGGTCGTGTTCGCAGTACGACACCTGCAGAAGATCGGTACATAGTGCTATCAACAAAAAGACACCGGCGCAGCACAGCTAGTGGGGTAGCAAATCAGTTTATGGCTGCTACTGGCAAGCGGATCTCCCGAAAAACTGTCGCCAAACGTTTGCATGTCTATCGTCTGATTGTCGACAACAACGCCCGCCGTCCTGTTGTGTTCATCCCATTGTCCAGACGTCACCGTACCGCCCGTTTGCAATGGTGCCATCAACATCGGAATTGGACTGATAACGACTGGTCTGCTGTCCTCTTCTCAGATGAGAGTAGATACAGTCTATCGTCTGATTGTCGACGACAACTGATCTGGCGTGATAGTGGTACTGCATATTGTCCAGCAAACATACAGGAAAGGGACCGATATCCGACATGTAGTGTAATGGTATGGGCTGGCATCATGATCAATGGCCGTACGTCCCTCTATGCGCTTCCAACTGGGACTATGACTGGCCAACGATACATTAATGATGTTCTGCTACCTCATGTTCGCATGTTCCGTGATACTGTCGGTGATAGATTCATTTTCATGGACGACAACGCAACATGTTATCGAACAGTCGCTGTCCAGGAGTGCCTTGAGAGCGAGGATATTCAACGCCTCGTATGGTCAGCACGTTCTCCAGATCTGAATCCCATTGAAAATGTGTGGGATGCTTTGGGGAAGAGTCTTGCTGGCCGCCAATGCCCTCCGATAAACAAGGACACCCTCATCCGTGCACTGACAGAGGAATGGGATAAATTACCCCAAACAGCTGCTTGATAATGTTGTGCAAAGCATGACACGACGTGTGGAATCTTGCATCGCCCTCCATGGTGGCCATATCCCGTATTGACATCTTACGCCGGAACGCCTGCGGACGGTAATTGCATTTTTTTCACGTTTACGTATTCTGCACAAAATGGCCTGTTCGTCCCTTGAACACGTTCCAAAGCATTCTGGATTTGAGGGCACAATAAATTGTCTTTCTTGTAATGTCCTGGCATTCTGACATTATTTTATTTCACTTGGCATCCAACCACACTTACTTTTTTATGCGCTGTATAGCCGTTTATGATCCGTCCTTAGCAATTGTCCAGTAGTGTATTTCCCAGCTGAATTCCATCTGGAACGGGTTAATTGTATTTTCTTACCACCAATTCGCAAGAGATGAAATAAATGTGTTTGTTCGCTACACTGTCAGGCAGACAGAATTGAAGTAAAAGCTAAATGTTTCGAAGTGTACGTAATGAATTTAATATCTGCGCAGTGAAACTTATTGTTTCTTTCAGTTCGTCATGTTAAAATAAGGAAAAACACGTTATTTGAATTTCCGGTAGAATGAAGTGGAGGACGTTCCAGTCAAAGTGGTATAAAAAGTTTTATTATTGTTCTATTTGATGCGTTTTTATTAACACATCAACTTTAAAGTTAATTTTGGAAATACAGTGATCAAACGAGTACATCCGACAATCTCAGTCAAATTTATCAATTGAAATTTTGATTCTCCTTATTTTTTGTCTCAGAAGAAACTTTAGGCGATACTTTTTAACTTGGTAACATGTTTTACTGCGGCGATGCCCCCCCCCCAAGGTTTTTCCTTTTTAAAATACCAATATCGTAAATAATTAACGTATTTAATTTTGTAAAATTATAGTAATAAATGGAGATTTTCATAAATTTCTATAACAACCTAAATTTGCTATGAATTTAGAGATCAAATGTTTTGTTTTAGCTTCAGCAGAAAAACAACAACAATAACAAAAAACAAGAAAAAAAAACTGGAGGTTCAGAAACAGATAAAATCTGAGAGCAGGAATGAAAAGAGATTTTGACTAATTATGAGAAGCAATGAGTGTGCGCTGTTCTGTTCTTAGTATTGTCTGATGTAATTGGTAATTGGAAAAGGGGAAAGCCGCCGTGGGGGGTAAACTTTGGAGTGTGTGACACCAGCGAAGTACGTACCCAAATTGGGCCTTAAACGAAAGCCCATAACACATTTCGAACCTTGAAAATTTTCGGTAAAACTAATCAATCTGAATAAAATGGATCAAACTTCCGTTCGAAATATTTTGCCCAGACGTGAGATTTTAAAAGCATCAAACTGATTTCCTTAGAAAACGAGCATTCGAACTTTATGAAAATAGTGCTGATTTTCCCGTTCTTGTTCGCAGTTTATGATTTAAAAGTTTAGATGAAATTACTTTAATGCAAAATGCTTGAAAAGCCTTGCAGTTCCAGGAGGAGGGAGCGTTGTAAATTTATAGTATGTTTTTGCCCCTCCACAAAGTCTCTCTCCCTTTTTTAGACCAGAGCAACACCTCTACCACATCCACCACCACCAAGGTAAGTTTCTGGATTCTCCCCTAGTTTTAAGCTATACGTTGAATAAAATTATTTTAATTAATACTTGAAAGCTTTTCCTTTCGTCACTACTGATATTTAATTGGCCTAGCTCACTGTTTAAAGAGGCCATGTGCCTTACTTGCGGAGCACTTTCTTCTTTTTGCCTCTTCACCAAATACACTGCTCGACATCGAAATAGCTCCACCCGTAAAAATTAAACCATATGATCCGAAAACCACCAAAGCCATAATATAAGGTGGATAACACATGATTTAATTTACAAGGCAGTGCACCATTTTGGAAGGGTACAAGAAAATTTCGTGCCATCACTCAATACCTTGTTTCTTTTTTGTTGGGTTGTTTAACGGCCATCGTGAGCAACTCAGTAGTCTATAAGCAATCGCTCGTCCCTAATTTGGGGTCACTGGTTCCATGAGGAAATAAAGCCAGTGCCGTAAGGCAAACGAAACACCATTCCTTGTCTGTGACTTGAACCCGAAACCACTCGGAAGAACTGTCAGAAGCCAGCGCTCAGATCATCGCTCCACAGTGGCGACTCAATATTTTTGTGTGACCACCATCTTGTTCAATGCGAATGGACACACGGCACGGCATGAGGTGATACGGCCCTCTAATTGTGTCCTGGGGCATCTGGGATCAAGCAACATTTACCTGGTTCCATATTCATCGGCATTCCAGGGCGTTCGACGAAAAGTTTGCAACCGGCATCCAATGAGGCCCCAGACATTTCCGGGTGGGTGATAGATCCGCAGATACCGTTGGATGTGGAAGCGTATGGATCCCTTGAAGGTACGCGCAGAAGATGTATGCGGTGTGTGGCCGAGAGTTATTTTGCTTTTAAATCGCCTGTCAAAACACACTCAGAAATCGCAGCAATATGGGTTGTAAAACGTCATCCACTTACCGTTGGGCTGTCGTCGTGCAGTTATAGGTATATGAGGTACCCCGCAATTGTAACTAGTGGCACCCCATAAGCGGATGCCCGGTTGGTGAGTAGTTTGCTACTTGAGGGAAACAGCTAGTTACTCCCTGTAGCCACGTCGTCACCAGATGAAGATTCGACGCTCGTCAACACCGAGACAGAATCTGGACACACCGCTAAACACGACATGGCTCCATTCCTGTCTCCACGCAGCTCTACTACGACACCATTCCATCCAAGCTCGGTGATGCCATACGGCCAATGGTAGTCGATGCAATGGCAGTAGATGCAATGGCAGTCGATGCAATGGCTGCCGGAAGCATAAGCCTATCGCCGCCAATCTTCCGTTCACCGTCCGAGTGGTACGGGGATGTTCGTAGCCGCTGCTACTCTCAATTGAATGGCCTCTTTAGTAGTATGTGGCTCCACAGTTGCCTGGCAACGAATATGCCGATCGATGCGCGCTGACGTCCGCCTAATTGTAGCGGTGTTGCAAGAAGGCACCAGGTGCAGATGTTGTGGGCCGCGATTCGGTGAATCTATAAACCAGATTCACGGTGGCCTACGATCCTGCCTCTTTCAAACGCATCCAGTTGGCGATAGGGTTGGCCACAAGGTCTACGAGGCATCTTCTGTCCTTGGATATGCTATAACAGCCCTCAACGCTCCATTGCATTTTTCCGTACGACCTGAAACACTGGACACGGCATGGCTTGTGTTTATCTTATTATCTTCCATAGATATCGCGTGATTTGGTGCATACCCGAATAAGTTGCATATCCCACCTGCCTATACACACCTATCAAATTGCATACTGATATGCCGAATCTTTCTGGGTGGAGCAATTTCCATGTTGAGCAATGGGCTTATTTTGCAGCAATGGAAAGAACAATATTAACCGTGTTGAATCGGGTAATTTTTGGTAACAGTAACGTTACACAGAATTGCCCTGAAAGGATTAAAAATATTTTTTTACTTTTAAGTAGCAAAATATGCATTTATCTGTATTATAATACTAAAACTTCGAATACTTGACACAGTAAGTGTGTGAAATTTTCATTGAGTGGAAACGTAGTTACATGCAGCTGATTTACCAAACTGTATGTAGGACTAATTCCATCTTCTCCTTAATGAAGGAAAGATTCCTGAGGATTGGAACACCGCTACAATGATCCTGCTACATAAGAAAGGTGACATTGAGGATCTCGGAAACTACAGACCTATCAGCCTCCTATCAGTAGTTTATAAAATCTTCACTAAAGTTCTTTCACACCGCTTGAAGGTAACACTGGACATGGCTCAACCGAGAGAACAAGCTGGATTCAGGAGTGGCTACAGCACAATAGATCATATCCACGTGCTGAGAGAACTAATTGAAAGAGCGAGGGAATATGAACTTCCATTGTGCATGGCTTTTATCGATTATGAAAAAGCCTTTGATTCGGTGAAACCATCAGCAGTTACAATGGCTCTGAAAACCTGCGGTATTGAAGATGCATACATTAATATTATTAATAACATCTATGAAAATGCAAGTGCAAAGATTAGGCTGTTTGAAAATACAACACACGTAAAAATTGGAAAGGGAGTGAGACAAGGGGACACCATATCTCCGAAGCTCTTTAATGCCACATTGGAGGGTGTTTTTCAGTCGCTGAGCTGGGAAAACAAGGGAATAAAGATTAATGGAGATTATCTAACCCACCTTCGCTTTGCTGATGACGTAGTCATTTTTGCAACTACCCCATCAGAGCTGCAGAGTATGATCCAGGAACTTGCTGACAAGAGTAAAGAAGTGGGATTAAAAATGAACTTTCAGAAGACAAAAGTGATGTTCAATGCTTTTACAAGAAATGAAGATTTATCGATTGATGGAGAAAAGCTGGAGATAACAGACACGTACGTTTATCTTGGACAGCAGATATCAAGTGAGGGTCACATTGATGAAGAAATTAATCGGCGTACAAAACTTGCCTGGAGAGCTTTTGGAAGAAACAGCATAATTTTCAAGAGCAATATGCCATTATGTCTTAAAAGAAAAGTGTTTGATCAATGCATCCTTCCAGTGCTTACGTATGGTGCAGAGACGTGGACCTTAACTAAAAGAGACATACAAAGGCTGCAGACAACTCAAAGAAGCATGGAGAGGTGCATGCTTGGTGTAACCAGGAGGGATAAGAAGAGGAACTCGTGGATCCGAAAAATGACAAGAGTGGAAGACATCATGATCAGAGTTAAATCCCTGAAATGGCAATGGGCTGGACATACTGCCAGAAGGACAGATCATCGATGGACAGCCGAAATTTTAGATTGGATTCCAAGGGACAGGAAAAGACCCAGAAGAAGACCACATGGGAGATGGGTGGATGAAATTCGAAAGTATGCAGGGGTGACATGGAGGAGACTGGCACAAGACAGACCGTTGTGGAGGAAACTTGGGGAGACCTTCGTCCAGCAGTGGATTGATAATGGTTGACAATGATGATGATGATGATGATGTAGGACTAAAATTGCTGACCTACCAAATTTGGGGGCCGCCCCGTCAATCGTTGCTTGCACTCGCAGTAATGATCGAAGCGTCTCCAAATAATCTTCAACAACGTGAACTACATTCCTTATCTTGCAACGTACGTAAAACTGTGCGTTCATTTCTGAAGGTGATCAACTGACTTCCCTGAAAATTTTGGGCACCGGTGGCGCAGTGGTCTAAGCGATTGCCTCTTATCATTCTTCCGAAAGGGGTCCGGGTTCGAATCCCGGTGAGGCATGGATGTTGTGTTTGCCTTACGGCACTGGCTCTCTCTCTTCCCTGGAACCAGTGACCCTAAATTAGGGACGGGAGACTGCTTATAGCCCATTGAGTTGCTCACGGTGGTCGTTAAACCTACAATCTAAATAAAAAAAAATGGGGTAGGACTAAACTAGCAGACTTGCCAAAGTTGGTGTAGGCCTAAAATAGTGACTTACCAAAATACACTGAAGAGTAATTGAAGTAGAGATACCTGTATAATAACGTGCAGTTCCAACTTTCGCCCTGACGAAGGCGGCGATTCGTCTCGGCATGGACTCGACAAGACACCGGAAGCGTTTGGAAGCCATACGGATCCACGACCGCTGAACAAGCTCCCACATTTAACGAAGATTTGATGGAGGGGGTCAGAGCCTCGAACATCTCTCTCGATGGCATCACAGATGTGCTCGATGGGATTGAGGTCAGGTGACCTAGCTGGCCAAAGAAGCGAGGTTACGTCGGTGGAGTGTTCATCCAACCATTAGGATACAATTCGGGAGCGATGGCACGGAGCATTGTCTTGTTGCAGGATGAGGTCCCCAGTGGGATGTTGAAGACGCCCAAACGGAACCAAATGGTCGTCCAGGATATCCCGGTAACGTTGACTTGTGAGGGACGATGTCACACGCACCAGGAGTCCCATTTCGGTCCACGTAAACAGTCTCTAAACAAGAATGCCACCCCCACCAGCTCGAACAGTACCCTGCTGCCAAGAAGGATCCATCGCTGCATGTGGTTTGCGCCGTACTCGTATCCTGCCATCCGCATGTACCAACGTGAATCTCGACTGATCAGTCCAGGCAACGTTTTCCTCCCACATGTCTAGGGTCCAGTGGCAATGTTCCCGCGCCCATGCTAATCTTTGCACCCTGTGATGTGCGGTCAGCAGCGGTACCTTCGTGGGACGATGGCTTCTGTACCCCATAGCGAGGAGATGGTTCTGGATGGTGTGGCTGCTTACACGTTTTTGTTCACCAGCGTTAAATTGCCGAGTGATTTCTTGCACTGTGGCCCGTCTATCCGCTGTTACAATGCGAGCTAGCAGACGATGACCCCGCTCATCCACACGTTTTTGTCCACGGCAGTTGGCCCTTGCAGGGATGGTTTTACCGGATTCGATGTACTCACGGTGCACCCGTGACACCGTGGCTCGTGAAAATCACAATGACTGCACGACTTCCGAGATGGAGTGACCCATTCGTCGGGCCCCGACAATTGGCCCACGATCAAATGCGCTTAGATCCTTCGTCTTACCCATACTGCCTCCGACTCTTACTGATTCCCATCGCATCACTCCTTATATTGTCGGATCGCTGCATACGTCATGTCGTTTTCGTTTATAGGGCCACGCACAGCGCTACATTTGCATAACGCCAGCTGTGTCTAATTCAATTGCTCTTCAGTGTGAATGTAGGACTAAATTAGCTGACTTACCAAACTTGGTGTAGGACTAAAATATGTAGTAGACTTACAAAATTTAGTGTGGGATTAAAATAACTGACTCTGTCTTGCCAAATTTAGTGTAGGACTATAATAGTGTCTTACCAAATTTAATGTAAGACTAAAATAGCTGACTTACCAAATTCAGGGTTGGAGTAAAACAGCCGACTTACCAAATTTGGTGTAAGACTAAAATAGCTCGCTTTCCAAATTTGGGGTAGGACTAAAATAGTTCGTTTACCAAATATGCGCTTGTTTAGTTCGTTTACCAAACATGCGCTCTTTGAGTGTCAGCGACGCGTCTAGGGCCTTTCCCCAGTGTCAGCGACACGTCTAGCGCCTTTACCCAGTGTCAGCGACACGTTTAGCGCCTTTACGCAGTGTCAGCGACACGTCTAGCGCCTTTACCCAGTGTCAGCGACGCGTCTAGCGCTTTTACCGAGTGTCAGCGACGCGTGTAGCGTCTTTACCCAGTGTCAGCGACGCGTCTAGCGCCTTTACCCAGTGTCAGCGACGCGTCTAGCGTCTTTACCCAGTGTCAGCGACACGTATAGCGTCTTTACCCAGTGTCAGCGACACGTATAGCGCGTGCAAACGTTTCTCCAACTCAGTGTCATGGACGAAACTTCCATCAAAATGTAAGAAAGGTGATCAGACATAAATCGGAAAATATGAAATCGTTCTGGAAGTACACACACAAGACATAAAAAGAACAGGGGAAATAAAGTTCAATAAAGTTCTAAGTTGTGTGAAAAACAGGATTGGTAAAAAGGACATGATAGCGCAATGAGTAAATAAAAGATTGGATGAATACTCTTGTGATTCCTTTGAACATCAAAAGTAAATTTATTTCAGGATATTTGGTATAGGTCAATGATCTACACCATATAACATTCTATTCATCACGTACCAATGAGAATTAAGAATTGCATGAACATTATGAGGCGTGTGGGCGGTAAGCAAAGCAAAGTATTGAATTAAATTAATAAATATCATTATTGTAAATAATAAAAAACAACGTATCACATACCTCGATGATCCTCGTGGTCTAAGACAGTCGACAACGCAGCGAGATGACAAAGAGTTGTTAGGGCTATTTGTCAGCACACAGTAAAAGTTAGGCAAAAATCATGGTCCGTTGTCACGTGGCTAAGATGTTAATGTTTTCATCAAATGTATGCTAGAGTTCAAATAGAAGATGGTTAAAGCCAAGAAAATGTCGACCAGGAGAAACATCAATATGAAATGGAACGGAATGAAAGGAAAGTTGCACAAATGAAAATGAGTTGTGAACAACCGTAAGTCTTCGCTTAAAAAGCAAAGAAACCATGGGTCACCAGAACATCAATCATCTTCTATGTGAACTCTGCGTATGATAGATTATTAGGACAGTTACTACACTATCTACCAACAAGCAATTGGACACGCTTGCAATCGACGATATCTGCGGTCCTGATACACGTCATGGCCGCCGCCGTTAAATATAGTGTGGGAAAGAACAACGCAACCAGTCGCATGCAAGATGCCACGCAGTTCGGAGCTCTCTGATTTCGAGAAAGGTGTATCACAGAAATGGCCGATCCATACGTGACATATCCAGCGAGTTGAAGTACCCAAAATCGACAGTGGCCTACGTGATTGGCAAGTGGAAGATGAGAGGTGACTGTCGGAATGTGCCTCGAACCGGCAGACCCACAAAACTGGGAGTTAGGGACAGACGGGTGCTGGCCAGAGAAATTCGGAAGAACCGCACCAAATCGATAGGCCACATCCGCGAGGAGTTTCAACAGGCATCCGGGAGTGTTCTTTCGATGAATACCATCCGTAAGGAAGCCCATCTGCTCGGTTATCATTGGCGTGCTGCAGCCCACAAGCCTTTGATCACCAAGTCCAATAGCGCTGCTCGGCTAACGTGGTGCAAAAAACGTCGACAGTGGACCGTTGAACAGTGGAAACAAGTTCTCTGGAGCGACGACTCAAGGTTCACCCTCTACCTTTCGGATGGCAAGGTCTGGGTTTGGCGTCTGCCTGGAGAACGTCTCCTGCCGGAATGTATTGTGCCTACTGTGAAGTTCAGCGGCGGTGGAATTATGCTATGGGGTTGTTTCTTCTATTATGGCACGGGACCCTTGGTCGCAATTCCTGGTAGACTCAACGCCGAGACCTATTGCACCATTTTGGATGATCATGCGCTTCCTACGTTCTGGCGGTTTTACGGGGTGGACCCATGTTACTTTCAGGATGACAATGCCACCTGTCATGTTGCGATGGCTTGGTATGGTGACAATGGGATAATCGAATGGACTGGCCTGCGCAGAGCGCGGACCTTAACCCTATCGAGCACCTCTGGGACGAGTTGGAGCGTCGACTTAAGGGGTGCCCCCCACCGTCCGGAATCAGTGAAGGAACTGACCTGTCTTCTCCAAGCCGAGTGGAAGAAAATACCGCTAGCCGTCGTACAACGCCTGGTTGAGAGTATGCCCCGGAGGGTCGCAGCTGTAATCGCCGCTCGTGGAGGCTCCACCAACTATTGAAGGTGAATAAACTTCGTTTTCCTTTGCTATCACAGGTGTCCAATTGCTTGTTGGTAGATAGAGTATTTCATATTCTGTTTGAATATTTGGCAATACATATGGATTCGGTGATCAGAATTTCTATTCAGGTCTTATGCTGTATTAATATTTGGACTTCAGTCCAATTTGGCAAAGCCTAGTGTCAGTATTGTTTTATTTTCCAGTTTAAACCAATTTTCTCCATTCTCGTTTAATTGGGTTTTGAGGTTACGTTTAGTACTTCCGATGTATGCAATTGTAGTAGGTCGCTTGTTGTCAACTATTGGAATCCGGTAAACTCTGGAGCGTTTTAGCGTAAGAGGTTTTTCGTAATTTTGGGTTAAATGTTTACCGATGTCTTTAATTTTAACACCAACGTTCAGGTTTGTTTTTTGCATAAATGTTTCCACACGTTAGCAAAATCTGGTGAGTATGGTAATGACCCACAATAAGAGTGTCAGCTTTCTTTACTCCCATAATGGTATGTTCAACATTATCTCTTTCACGTTTTTAATCACATTGTTTGCGACTGCTTATAACCCATTGAGTTGCTCATGGTGGTCGTTAAACCTCCAATCATAAAAAAAAACATCACATTGTTTATCATATTACTATCATCATAATCATGCTGAAATGCAATGTTCTTTATCCACTAAATTTCATTGTAAAATTATCTCTTGTTTGATGAGAGGATATACACATGTCGTATGAAAGTTTTTAAAGCGGCTAATTTATAAGTTAGGGGATAAGATGAATCAGCCGGAATAACCAATGGTATTGTCGTAGGGTTTCTGCGCACTTGATAGCTAACGTTGCAATTGTCAATGATATATCGCATCTATGTCAAAAGCAAGGGTGATTTGGAGATAGAAGCCGATGATGCCAGAGAAGGAAGCAAGCACAACAGGAATCTTAAAGGATTCTAAAGCTATAAAATATGTTCAGAATGTTTGGGACCCGAGAGCAGATGGCAAATATGGTAATGACTGTCATTGACTGTTTATTTGAAATTTGCCACTTGTGTTGGGAGTTAGAAGTTGTTCTTCAGGGTTGGAGGCAGGCCATCGTTATTCCTTTGTATAGGGAAACTGTGATCAGACAAAGATGGAAAGTAGTAGCTATGATGGGTGCGACAGGGAAAGTGTTTGGAAGGTCATCGTTGGTTAGGTTCGAGGCCTAAGAGCAGAAAAGTTGTGGGCTGTGCAGAGTGGTTTTGCGCCCTCGTAAGAGCAGAAGTAACTTAATCCTTGCATTACGCATGATGACCGAAAAGTATCTGTCTGTTGGTAAGAAAGCTTTTGTTGCCGTTGTTGATTTGGAGATAGCTTATAATCGAGTAAACAAGGTGATTCAGTGGAAAGTTATAAAAATACTGGCATAACTAGGTGAAAGACCGTCAATAATGACGATGGAAAATAAGATGAGAACCTTTTTAATAAGCAGGTATTCCTTTTGTTTGTGATGTCTAAATGGGAAAGTATATTTATTGAACATTACAACAATAAAAAAAGTATATTGGTTTTTAGGCAGGGATTCGGCAATTAAAAGAGGCAAGAGCTCGCATTTTCCTAGTGTTCGTTCGCCGCGCATCAGATGCTTTTATAGGCAGCTGATAAAATATCGAAAACATATAACAGCAGCCAATCGCATTATTTCTCGGGATTGTTTTTTTTTTTTTTTATGAAATCGTTAGAAAGGAAGCCTTGTTAGTGGTTCCCGTTCGCTTAAACCCCTGAAAAACTTTATAATGGCCCTAAGGCGCATTGATTGATTTATTGTAAAAAACAATCACGCAGATGGCAAGCAACTACGTTAAATTCCTCCTGCTGTTGCCAGATAATAAAAAGTGTTAAAATAGTAAAAGAGTTTTGGGAAACTTAGAATTGCACAGTTGCAAATGTTAAAATGTTATGGTAGTTCATGCGCATAAGCAAAAACAGTTTTCGTTTCTTTTTTTCTTTCTTTTCATTTCTTATACAAATATAAATAAAATAATACCTGGTTATACATTGAGTGGCCAATTTATTATGACCACCCCCTCAGTACTTCGTTGAGCCACCTTTTGTCTTTAAGACTGCGTCGATTCTTCGTGTCATGGACTCCACGAGATGTTAATAGGTGGTTTGTGGAATCTGAGACCATGCTTGATGAATAGCACTTTCCAGGAGTGTGAGATTGCAGGGTTGTAGATCTAGCTGTCTGATGGCTCGTTCAACTTCATCCCACAAATCCTCAATGGGAATTATGGGGGACACCTAAGCAAAGTAAACTCACTGGCATGTTCCTGAAACCAATCCTGTACAATACGAGCACTATGGCAGGACGCATTATCTTGTTGAAAGTCATTGGGATAAACCATCCACATGACAGGATGCACTTGGTCCGCAACGATGTTTAGATATGATGTGCCAGTCAGACGTTGATCAACACGAATTAAAGGGCCCAAAGCATGCCAGAAAAAACATTTCCCAAACCATAACGTTGACTCCACCAGCTTGAAGGGTTGTAGCAATGCATTTGGTGTCCATGCTTTTGTGCTGTTTCCGCCAAATTCTCACTCGGTCATCAGCATGGTGTAACTGAAAACGTGATTCATCGGACCACATAATTTGTTTCCAATTATCGACTGTCCAATCCTTGTGCTCCTGTGCGAATTGGAGACGTTTTCTCTTGTTAACTGCAGGCTGCAAAGGTGTTCGAACAGGCCTTCGGCTGCCATATCCCATCCGATGCAGTTTACGGCGAACAGTGCACGCAGAGATCATTTGAGGGGATCGTTGATTAGGATGGTCTGTAATTTGCTGCACTGTTGCCCTTCTGTTGTCTGTTACCAGTCTGGACACTCTCCGTTCCGCCCGAGTAGTCACTAGTCGATGACGACCACACGTTGCACGTAGAGACCTAGTTTTTTGGCTAACAGTCCAGTCTTTAAACACTTTAACAACAGCTGTTCTGGAACATTTCACGAATGAGGCGGTTTCGGTGATACTCGCTCCATGGCTCCGAGCTCCTACAATCACCCCACGTTGAAAGTCCGTCAATTTGCTTTTTGTACCCACCTCGTCACCCAAAAATCACTTCTACTACTGTCGCAAGCACTAAACTTTCCCTTTTTATACTAGCCTCGCCCTCTGGCGGTAGCAGCGTGCAGCCATAGCTCATTTGCTTAAAACTGTCAGGTGGTCATAATAAAGTGGCCACTCAATGTATTCTGCGAAAAAATTTAGTTATATTCTTAGACAATTTCGTGGTTTAAGGAAAAAGGAAGTTCTCAAATCATATTTCTTCAGCATACGCATGAAATAATAATAACACTCTGTTACCTACTGCATTGGAACTCTAAATTTTTAGACTTAAATGGAAAAAGAAACTAGATTGACCACCTAAAATAATTATTTTAGGTTCGCAAGAGGAATCTTTAAATTTCATACGATAGAATTCTAAATGAAAAATTCTGTAGGTTGTTTATGAACGGTAAAGTAGCACCAAAATTCCTGACGTAACGTTTTCCCGTTTCTAAAGAGTTGATCATGTGACGTAACGCATCTCTGGCGTCATGTCAGAATGATTTGAATGAGATGACGTCACACCAGCAGCTATGCAAAAACGGTCTTTGTTCCTATGACAACAAAAGGAAGTGGTGTACTCGTGCGCTTTGCGCGTTAAAGTGAGGACGTCACTTGCACGAAAACACGAAAAGCTGAGCGTGACGTCACAAATATTTCTTTCTGGACTTTTGCTATGATGACGACTTAAGCTGCACCACAACACTGGGACAAAGTTTGGACGTTCAGATAAAGGAAATGATATTGTTTTGGATTTAAAATATGTTTGAATGTGCGAAGGCTATGTATCCTTGCAGTAGATCCTGTTCACTTGCGAATGGAATTTCATTGAAATGCTTCTCTATTGGTGCAGGAGTCAGAAAAGGTTACGTAATATCACCAAGGTTGTTTAACATATTTATGGATGTGTGCATACGTGATGGCAAAATAGACAATACTGGTTTATGTCGTGGTAATATCCACATGTGCCGAACGAATAATGTATGCTGATGACACGTTCCTGTTGGCGGAGAGCAAAAGGGATTTGCAGAATATGATGTCTTGGATGTATGAAATTTACATGATATTAAAACTGAGTATAAGAAAAAGGTAAAACCAATGTTATGGTTTTTCAGAGAGGAACTGCGTACTGATTGTAAGAACAGTATAAAAGGCACAGAGTTAGACCAGGTAAATGCGTTTGTGTATTTAGGGAAACAGATCAAACTGAGTGAAAATAAAGAAAACAGATTGCATGATGAAATCACTAGGCCACTGAATTCAGCTCTAAATATCACAGCTGCGTTAGGAAGATTTCACACGACTCGTGGGTTCTCGAAAAGAACCCGAATGGCTGTGTATCAAAGTTTAACTGTTCCTATTCTAATGCAAGGCCGTGAAACCTTGTTACTGCTGAAGAAATGCAGGAGCCGTTTGTGTGCTGGAAAGATGTAGTACTTGTGTTGGGTTTATGGAAAGACGCGTTCTGATCATGTCAAAAATTAATATGTATTGCAGATCCGTAACATGAAGCAAAATGTTGTCAGTAAGGTGGAGACAGTTATTTCTAGATGGTTTTGGCGATGTTATAAAAATGAATGGTGGAGTGCTAACTGATGCAATTTATTCAGCCCAAAGGTCAGGAAAGAAAGGTAGAAGAAAGCCGAAGAAATAATTAGAGGACCAGATTCAATAATACCTGAAATAGAAAAAGATAATGTGTGTGAAGCGCAGAAAGTCTTGTGGGATACCTGTGATGGATGTCAGTGCAGCTCGAGTTGTGTGCCAAGATCGCTGCAAATGGCGGCCTTCGGTACAGCAATAATAAATAAAGTATAATGCCATTAATAACTATTTTTGGCAGCAGATATTTCTCCGAGGAGCTAATGTCATAATCTCAGAGTAAAGCCAAGTATGTATGTAGGAAATTAAATTATAGCTATTGAAACTTCGAGTTAGAAAAGCTTCACATTTACACCGGTGGCTAATTATAGAGCCAATTTGCTGTTATCTGGATATGAATACAGATAGGAGCAATATTTCAAAATTCTTGTCGATGTCCGTTTGCATCTGAGAATATTTCAGTTTTCTAAGATAATAGTGTTAGAAAGTATCACGTATGTATCCTTCCGAATACAAAGACCATCCGCTTGTTGGAGGTATCCTCAGTGGGTATGTACACTACTCTTTGTGAAAATTACAACACTATGAAAGACTACTGGTATTACCTTGAAACCTAAAAGACATGTGCTACAGGGTGGGACATGCAAACGATTAAAATGTCCGAAAAAAGGAAATGGGATTTCGGAGCAGCGCCCTCTGAACTGTCCGGTCTTGGGTATAAAGAGCTGGCTGAAACGAAATGTTGCAATCAATGAAGAGACGACTTTGAGTCGAAAGGGGGTTACTTGTGCCTCACAATACCCCATCGCTGAAGAAGGTCGCATTATGAACTCGTGACAGGCTTAGAGCAAGGAACAATTGTTGGGATAAAAGAAGCTGACTTTTCCTACCGCGAAATTTCCACTCGTGCGTGTTAAGACGCCAGTGCAGTGATACGAACGTGGCTCCAGTGGACAGGTGAGACTCGGATGCAGAGAAATCTGGGAAATGGACAGCAAAATCACACGACGCAGTGGGTGACAGACATCTCTACCGCAAGGCTGTGACCGACCGCACAGCGATATCCACGGTGTAAGGGCAGTTGTGGAGCAGTGTCACAGGTCAGGCTTTCCACTTCGACGTCGTCTGCTTAACAGAGTACTGGTCGCTAGCAGCCCATTGCTGCTCAATTCTTTGACTCTCAACTACAGACGGCTCAGGCTGCAATGGGGTTTCCAATAATGACATTGGTGCGCTGATTGGCAACAGGTCGTTTTTTCTGACACTTCACGATCTAACTTCATCCACCATGATGGTCTCATACGTAATCAAAGTCATCGTGTTGAATAGAGCCATGTAACGTGCATTTCGCAGCGTCATACCGGCCAAACGTCAAGAGTCATGGTTTAGAGCACTATTTCGTTCAATTTTCGATCTCTCCTGATTCAAATGGAGGGAACCCTCAACATCCAGCGATACATCAGGATGTTTTAAAGTCATAAGTGATATCCTTCCTTCAGAATTGTCCCTGCGCTGTATTCCAGCAAGACAATGCCCGACCGCATTTGCCCCGAAATGTCCAAGACACGACAGATACTGCTTCTTCTCTGGCCAGTACGTTCGCCAGATATGTCCCCGATCGAACATGTGTGGGACATGGTAGCCAAACGACTGGCCCGTCACCACAAATGAACTCTAATCTCGCATAGAAACAACCTGGCAGGCTATACCACAGGACGATATCAAAAACCTCTTCTATTGAAAGCCATGCCTTGTAGAGGTTGCTATTATTGCTCGAGGAGGCAACACACGATACTGAGTTTTGAAGTGAAAAATCTTGTATAGCTCTGCAAATGTAATTAGTTATCTCCTGTAACATCAAAAATCTGTGATATAAATTTCATTTGAATAGCGCGTTTCTGTTTTACAATAGCGATTTTCACAAACAGTAGTGTATGTATTAACCACCGTTTTAGTCGCCCTCCTGTGAAGCCGAGGAATATCGGAAGGTTGGTACAGGTGAAGGAATTTACCTGAAGTCTCAGTAATCCTGTTATAGTGACATATTTTATGACAGAGTACAAAAGGAAGGAAAAATCTCACTTTTTTCCCACAAAACCTGAAAATATGCAATTTAAAAGTCCCGAAATGGTGAAATTTTAAAATTGTTTCATAATTATCTTACAAATATGATATTGTTCACTGTGTGAAGACTTAGCATTGTCCAAAACTGTACACGAGGTAAGCAACTGCACTTTCAAATATCATTTCTACTTTTCAGGAAGTTGCGAAACTGACTTTTACTTTCGAAATTAGATCACAGTTAAGTTTAAACATTGTAAGTACATAAGAACGAAACTCCGCACGTAAAATAAATCTGTTTTCAAGTAAATTGTGCAATAACTTTATATTTCTGAGAAATCAGTGAATTTTCTGATCGTAATTAAATGTATAAAGAAATTAAACTCAAAATATGATTACTGCCTTTTCTTTACTGTTAAGTTTATTAACACAAATACTTTGGTATCGTTACTGGCAAATCTATTTTCTCTCCAGCCTCTTCTGTGACTTCTGTAATGTGATGCAATTTTAATGATGCAGCGCTAATAAAATTACACTCATTGTCATAAAAATCCGCCCACCAAGAAGGAGGCGTCGGATTGAAATGAGATTTTAGTAGTGAGATCGTACATACCAAGGACAGAAGTCTAAATCACGAACACTGGGACATGGGGAAAGCTGGCGTCCCATCTGGTCCCACACGTGCTCAATGGACGAGTGATTAGGCGATCTGGAAGGTCACTGAAGAGTCGAAGCATGACGTAGACAGTCCTGGGAAACCCGAACCGTGTGCGGACGGGCGTTATCTTGTTAGAAAATGGCTCCGGGTAGCTCCGCCAGGAAAGGCAGAACATGGGGTCGCAGGATCTGCTGTACGTAGCACTGGGATGTCAACGTCCCTCGGATCACTGCGAGGGAAGTCCGGCTGTCATACGAAATGGCACCCCAGACCTCATGCCTGTAGTTCGGGACGTGTGCCGCTGTACAGTGAGGTTGGGATTGTAGCGCTCACCTGCAGTCCTCCACACGGTGGTCGTCCGTTCCCACACAGAAGCGGGATTCGTCGCTAAACACTATAGGTCGCCAATCCGTAGCATTCCACGTTGCTCGCTGCTGACACCACTACAATCGATGCCGACGATGTTCAGGTGTTAATGGCAGAAATCGTAAGGGCCGTCGAGCGTGCAGATTAGCCTCTTCCAGGCTTCTGGAATATGTTCTGGCGGACACACGAGTGTCTTGTACAGCCGCCACATTTCTGTGGATATTGAACAAGAACGTCGTTGCATCTGTGCGTGGCGTTGTCCCGATCTCACGGTCCTCTCTGCTGGTCGTGTGTCTCGGTCGTTTACAGCCAGTACACCGTGTCTGGGTGCCTTCCCATTGCTGCCAACACGGTCGCACCGTACTGTCTGACCGGCCCATATGGCGGCCAATTCTTCGCGGCGGCCACACTGCCTCTCTCATCCCGACGATACGGCCTCGTTCAAACTCCGTCAATTGCCCTACGCACATCTGCGGTGGCTCCTCGGCATGTCTATCGCTCAGGGATCTCACTTGACTCATACCGTGCACTTCGGCATGAATATGTAGACCCCTGCGCGGTGCCTTATAAGCCCCAAGAATTGCAATTGCAGCGCCTGTCTTAGGCGTGCGAGCATGCGGAATCGCACGAAACTTTAATCATTTGCATGTCTGCCCTCCCCGTAGCTATTCGCCAAGTTTCGCCTTAATCGCATAGTTTTTTCTTGGTGCGCGGATTTTTTGGCAATGAGTGTAAATGATAGAAGGACTGTTGATTTCAGGAAATGCTTAGTATCCTGTTAAAGGAAAGAAAAGTTGATTCCTGAATTTAACAACTCTTCATGTATGAATTGCTTGTCCATGGCACTGCAAAACGTCCCGGCAGTTGTGGAGTTCAGGGAACTTGTGAAACAAAATTGACTATACATATCCTCGTCGGACAATGGAAGTATACTGAATGGACAAATTATTACAGTATATACGAGGACACCGTAATAACAATATGTAAAGCCGGAGTATCGCGCCCATTCACATGGAACGCTGAAACTACCAATGTCTGTAATTAGAGCATGTATAACGAAGTAAATTTCTCCGTCATTTTTGTCCACGCCGGGCATCGAACCCGAGTCCCCGTATTCCGGAATAAGGCGCTCTACCAACTGAGCTACGCAGACGTATGTTCTTGTTGCTATCTGCCTTTATCTCATGTGCGTCCTGCGGTGCAGGCACGTCGCATCTCCCCCCACCCCCAAAAGAGGGCCGGGGGCATGGCACACGGGTCAACCGGGACCATGTATTGCTGTAGGCAGTCATCCGCTGAAGAACATACATTTGAGAAATCCCAGTCAATTATCTCCGCCCCCTGCGAAAGAGGGCCAGGGGCAAGGCACACGGGTCAGCCGGGACCATGTATCGCTGTAGGCAGTCATCCGCTAAAGAACGTACATTTGAGAAATCCCAGTCAATTATCCCCCCCGAACGAGGGCCAGGGGCATGGCACACGGGTCAGCCGGGACCATGTATTGCTGTAGGCAGTCATCCGCTGAAGAACGTACATTTGAGAAATCCCAGTCAATTATCCCCTCCCCCCCCCGAAAGAGGGCCAGGGGCAAGGCACACGGGTCAGCCGGGACCATGTATCGCTGTAGGCAGTCATCCGCTAAAGAACGTACATTTGAGAAATCCCAGTCAATTATCCCCCGCCCCCCCCCCCCCCCCAAACGAGGGCCAGGGGCATGGCACACGGGTCAGCCGGGACCATGTATTGCTGTAGGCAGTCATCCGCTGAAGAACGTACATTTGAGAAATCCCAGTCAATTATCCTCCCCGAACGAGGGCCAGGGGCATGGCACACGGGTCAGCTGGGACCATGTATTGCTGTAGACAGTCATCCGCTGAAGAACGTACATTTGAGAAATCCCAGTCAATTATCCTTCCCCGAAAGAGGGCCAGGGGCAAGGCACACGGGTCAGCCGGGACCATGTATCGCTGTAGGCAGTCATCCGCTAAAGAACGTACATTTGAGAAATCCCAGTCAATTATCCCCCCCCAAACGAGAGCCAGGGGCATGGCACACGGGTCAGCCGGGACCATGTATTGCTGTAGGCAGTCATCCGCTGAAGAACGTACATTTGAGAAATCCCAGTCAATTATCCTCCCCCGAAAGAGGGCCAGGGGCATGGCTCACGGGTCAGCTGGGACCATGTATCGCTGTAGACAGTCATCCGCTGAAGAACGTATATTTGAGAAATCCCAGTCAATTATCCTTCCCCGAAAGAGGGCCAGGGGCATGGCTCACGGGTCAGCTGGGACCATGTATCGCTGTAGACAGTCATCCGCTGAAGAACGTACGTTTGAGAAATCCCAGTCAATTACCCCCCCCCGAAAGAGGGCCAGGGGCATGGCACACGGGACAGCCGGGACCATGCATCGCTGCAGGCAGTCATCCGCTGAAGAACGTACATTGGAGAAATTCCAGTCAATTTGGTGTGTGGAATGTAACATCACACACATTTAATTTCGAAGCGCTGAAGAAGGGATTCTCTTATTCTTCCTGTCTCGCGGTGTGGAAAGAACATCACACCATTGCGAGAACTTTAACGGCCAAGCCATTCTTGAAGTTCTGGCGCCAATATAACGAAGTAAATTTCTCCGTCATTTTTGTCCACGCAGGGCATCGAACCCGAGTCACCTTATTTCGGAATAAGTCGCTCTACCAACTGAGCTACGCAGACGTATGTTCTCGCTGCTATATGCCTTTATCTCATGTGCGTCCTGCGGTGCAGGCACGTCACACATGTCTCTACACATTGGAAACCAGTCACGGAAAACTGATCATGGGTAAAAGCAGCAACGTTAGTAAGTTTGACCGCGGCCAGATGGTAGCTGCTAGGAACGCCCTGTTGTCCAAACAGCGCAACTGCTGAACTATTAAGATTCCTACGTCAGGACGTCGCCCTTGTGTACCAAGGCTACGTAAAATACGGCAAAACTTCCAACCAACGGGAGAAATTTGGACGTTGACGTGCAAGCGGATCTCGAGGTGAGGGCAGATTGTCTCGGATCGTTACCAGGAATCGCTTGGCTACAGGGGAGCAGATAACGTCGGAGTTTATTGAGGGTGCGTCCACAAATTTATGCACACAGACTATACGTCGTTTCATGGGAAAAATAGGCTATGGTACTCGATGTCGACATCGTGACACCTTGTGAACAGCAAAACACCGAAAGAATAGGCTGCAGTTTGCGAAGGCGTGTCGAAACTGGAGTGGGGATGACTGGAAACACGTCATCTAGTCTGAAGAAAAACAGTTTGAACTCTATCGTGCTGATGTGAGGACGCATATATGGCGTAAACCACACGAAACGATGGACCAAACTTGCCAAGGTGGAGTCATACAGGCTGGTGGAGGCGGTGAAACAGTTTAGGGTACGTTTACATTGGCTTTCAGGGGCCTTCCGTACCCGACGAGACCTCTGGTATGTAAATATCTTCGGCGACTCTCTACACCCGTTCGTAAGGATTCTCTTTTTGCACCATAACGCCATCTCTCAAAAGGATAACGCCACACCGCATGCTTCCCGGGTGGCGACCAATTGGCTACAGACAAGTTCAAATGAGTTTACCACACTCTAATGGCCCCTTGATCGCCGGAGCTCAACGCCATTCAAATTTGATAGGACGAACTGGAAAGATCTATTCGAGCCCGACAACCACCACTGGCAAATACAGTATGAATCCCAACGACAGGCGATGCTCACTTCATGGGCGACATGAAGTCAGCACCACACTGTGTCCTTACCAAGAGTCTTGCTGCTGTTGTGAGGGTAGGTGGAGTAATATATTATTGGGTAGGTGTATATAAAAATGTGTCCATTTAGTTTATACGTAGTACCTTACGTAAGCTGATCAACAAGTATCTACCGGCTATCTTTGGCTGTGGATTAGGAATATGTAAATTGATGTCTCCCAATATCATTACACTCTCCAGAATTAAAGGTCTTCGTCTGTCAAAGGAGTTTGGATAACAATAAAAGTGTTGGAGAAAAGATTCAAAGTGAAAATGACGACCCACCTGGAAACATGGTCTCGTTCGAAGACACACGAAATGGTTAGGTTTCTCTGGGCACCGAAAACGCCGGCAGCGGAGATCTGTCGCCAGCAGCAAAAACTCTATGACCCTCAAGCCGTGAGTGCGTCAGAATGGTGTTCAAAATTTGGACACGGGCACAATGCGTTGACGAATTCGAAACACAGGGAGAGACCTTCAACATCAACAACATATAGCAATGTGGCACGTGTGGAAGCTCTCATGAAAGATGACAGACGCGTTAGTTTACATCAGATCCCTGCGAATTCGAATTTTTCTTTTAGTACCGAGGTTCACATCGCCCGCGATGTGTTGGGGTATCAATAAGTTTCAATGAGATGGGTGTCTACAATACTGACAGCAGAACAGAGCGCGTTGAGAAAGGGACTGAGCCACATACACTTTTAACGTCGTATAGGAAAAGGCAACGAATTCCTTAGTTGTATTGTCATCGGTGATTAAACGTGGGCGCACCCCTTCATGCCTACGTCAAAGGTAGTGACATTGAGGTGCCAACGCACGTCATATCCGCGAGAAAGATGTTCAAGATGGTGCGATATGCCAGGAAGATGATGTTGATAGCATTTTGCTAGGAAGATGATGTTGACAGCATTTTCCTAGAAAGGTGATGTTAATAGCATTTTGCTAGAAAGATGATGTTGATAGCATTTTGAGATGACTCCTCTTGGAACAGAGGGCAACCATCCCTGACAACCATTGTTTCAACATTCTACGTCGTTTTAAGGAAGCAATCCGTTGTGGATGCCCTGGCATGCTCAGAGGAAAAGTGATATTTTTGCAAGACAATGCTCAGCCCCATAACGCTAGTGTGACAATGCACCTCGTGGAGAAGTTCGATTAGTTCTGTCTCACTCATCCCCCGTACAGCCTGGAATTAGCACCGTTAGACTTCCACCTATTTACCTTGGACGAAAACAGTTCAGCAGTGACTCCGAAGTGGTAGCTAAAATGAAACATTGGATGCGGACACTTGACGCTGACTACTTCGCGCAATGTTTCCGAAAGTTGCTCATCAGTAGGACAAGAGTCTTAACCTATTCGGTAATTATGTGGAAAGGCAAGATTTGTGCTCAATACTTATGCCTAATATTTATTTGTGCTGAATATTTGTATGTGGCTATGAATTAGACTTAGATATTTTGGCATCGCATGTTATTATTGATAGGCCCTCGCAATTTATGACCTTCGGTTACAAGGAGAAATAAAACAACAAAAGTGTTTTCGGTTGTAATGAGCAGGTCTTTTGAATCCTTTTTGACATGAATAAAATTTATCAAAGTTATTCAAAGTCAATGGAATTGGTTAGAAAAAAAGTCAATTGGATTTCTATAATCGATAAAACATCCAAAAATACACTGCTGGCCACCCAAAATGCAACAACAAGAAGGACACGAAATAGCAAAGCCAGAGTTACTGGACACATAACAACAGATAAAAGGATGAGACGATTGCGCTTACAGGCCCGTGCGACATGCGGAACACGCAGACATCAATAGTTCGTGTGGCCCACATGGCTGGCAATAACGGCCGCTACACGCCGCGGCATCCAGCGAAAGATGCTTTGGATGTGGGTTCGGGTATGTCGGTCCAGGCTGCTTCCACACGTTGCCACAGTTCATCAGGCGTAGCGGCGGATGGTGCTTGCCAGGCCACTCGGTTGCCGATCAGCGACCAGACGTGTTCGATGGGCAACATATGGGAGAACAGGCGGGCCACGGCAGCAGTGACAACTGGTGGGCCGTGAAGAATTGTTGCATGATGCGTGCCACATGCGGGCGCGCATTGTCCTGTTGAAACGTGGCCACTGGAAGATCCTGCAGGTACGGGAGGACTACAGACTCCAAAACGTCGGAGATGAAGCGGTGACTATTGAGTGCACCGGCGATGCGTAACAGAGGGGTGCGGGTGTTATATCCAATTGCGCCCCAAACCATAACGCCAGGCGACGGACCGGTATGGCGATGCATAATGCAGGCGTCATACAGTCTCTCGCCGCGGTGCCGCCACACGCGTATCCGACCATCGTGGTGTTGCAGACAGAAGCGGGATTCGTCGGAGAAGACAATGTCGTGCCATTCTGTAGTCCAGGTGAGGCGTTCAACGGCCCACTGCCGCCGCACTCGCCGGTGGTGTAACGTCAATGGTAATCAGAGCAGTGGGCGCAGTGTGACAAGTCCCCGCTCCTACAGACGACGTCAAACGGTACGTGCTCACACAGGTTGTTGCGCAACACACCCTAATTCTTGCGCTAACGTTCGTGATGTGGCGGTGCGAGCCGTCAATGCCCGCCGCACAACATGCCGGTCCTCTCGTTCGGTGGTGTGCCGTGGCTGCGGCAACCGCTCACGTCGGGCCGTCCGTCCCTCCTGCACCCACCGAATCCATATTCGCCTCACTGTGGCAGGATGTCGTCCCACAAGGGCGCCGATGTCTCGATACGATAAACCGCTGTCGCGATAAGCCCCTATTCGTCCTCTGTCGAACTCCGAAACGAGCTGGAATGACTGCCGTATTCTGCGACGAGGCATCAGGAAGCTTCCCACGCACAGGTCCGGCAGCACAACACACTTCCACTAATTACACCCCGCCTTCCGTGCACCCTTCTTATAGTGCTTCTCGGTGGCGTGCCGGGCGCATATGATTTGCATATACCCTGCAATGCCAATCGTTTGCATGTCCTCTCGCGGGCGACGCATGCTGCGAATTTCAGGCCAATCGGATTCTTCCTTTTTGGTGTTGCATTTTGGTGTTCCAAGGAAGCATCCGATGTAGAAACAGCTACTTGCTTCCACCAGCGACTAAAAATAATGTTACGAAATTTAACAGGCCCACAAAAAGTTTCTCATAGCAGAAGGGAGGTATTAGAGACAAAATCATTTTCAAATCGAACAGTTAAAAGAAGAAAATATAAAAGGAAAAATGATAGAACTGTACGCGTTCTAGCGGAAGAATTTTGCTTAATGGAAAAGTTGAACGTAGCCGAAAAATCCTCTTCATGGCAAAAGCTATTTTAAGGAAAAAGAACATTTCAAATACGACTCCCGGAAGCAGAGATAGCGAGAAAAATGTTTTGCCCTTACGCCCCCTGACGGGAAATCTGTGCATTATTTAAAAGGATAATGCTCCACATCTCTATTGTAGGCATACAGTAAACAGAAGTATACAGTAAATTCTTAGTAGGGTTTCTAGAACCAGAGATACAGCTGCAAACTGAAGTACACAAACACCACCTAGCGACAGAACTGTGAACTATAAAAATCCTCAAATACAAGCCGAAAGTGTTCCACAAGGTAAAGGGCATCTAGTGTTGAAATAATATATTAAATCGCCCATGTAGAAGAAAAGATATTGGGAAAAACAGATTGAACATTTGCGTGTGCATTATTTTGGGAAGAAAATGCACATAAAGAGTTTTCTTAGTTAGTAGTATCTGACCGAAAAAGAATATCTATCGGGTTTTTAGTCCCGCGGATATTACTGTAAACGGAAACGTGAGCTTACACTCTCAAGTGGCAGACTTGTGCGTTAAGAAAAATTTTAAATTATATATGAGAAACTTTTCACACTGCAAATGCTCTCCAAACAAAGAAGAATTTTTATAAATCGGACTCTTAGAAGCAGAGATATCGACAAAAATAAGATATACATCTACGCCTCCTGGCAGGAAAACTCTGCATTATTTTAAAAAGAAAGTATTCTGAAAAGGTTTTCCGACGTAAGCAATGTCGGTTCAGGTAAGAATTTTTTCAATCGAGTTTTCAGAAGCTCAGATTTTGGTGCAAATACATCAGAAGCAGAAATAAACAGTTAAGCCCCTGGTGCTTAAACGGTTCTTTACCAGAAATAAAAAATTGTATGCGAAACATTTCCCATAAGGAGATGTATCCGATGCAGCAAGAATTTTTCAAATCAGAGTTTTAGTTGCAGAGATATCGGGGAAAACGTAATTTACCCTCACGTCCCCTAGCGGAAAATCTATGCATTACTTGAAAGAGACTGTACCTAAGATAGTCCTCGTTGTAAATGGTATCGAAACGAAAAAGACTTTTGCTAATCGGATATTTAAACGCAAATAAATGGAATAAAATGTATGTTGAATTCGATATCATCTGCATTTACGCCCTCTAGAGGCGAAGTTATGCATCGGGAAAAATTCGGAATGCAAGGATCGTCATTCTAACATTACAAGCTCCTCAATGCAGAAAGAATTTTTCAAATCGGACGAACAGTTGCAGAGATATGGTTTCAACAGACAGACTGGTGGACAGGCAAAGTCATAACATCAGCACGATCTTCTTTTTTTTTTTTCGAAAGACGTGATAAAAAACGGTGTGTAGAAGTCACTAACTTGTAATATCGATATATTATTCTTGAGAAAAAAACTGAAAGCACGGCAGCGACATTTTTCTATTTTTTTTTTTTTCAAAATAGAGCTTTTTTCCATTTCACTGTCAAATGATAGGGCATTTCGATACACGTATTTTTTGCTCTGCTCGAAATTTCGGAAGCGGCGAGAAAGTCATGGCGCGTTAGCCACGACTTTCTCCGCTCTGGAGTCATGGTTGACGAGCCAGAACAAGAAATCCAGTCAAGCCGAGAAAATCGTAGGACTTTAAAATAGTAGTTGTGATATCCTTCTTCTTCGCCAGCCTCACGAGAAAAACCAAATAAATGATCTTCCGAAAGTTTGGACGTATCTTCACGGAAGCTACATATTAGTTAATAGCTTCTTCTCTGTGGGTTGGGGAATTTTTCTGAAGTGAAATACTTCCCGCATCGTTACGCTGGACCTCAATCAACTCTCGCACGATGTGAATTCATTTTACGCAGATATTCTCAGCCACTGTGTTTTAATAAAAAGAATTTTGCATAGGGTTGTTTCTGCACCACTTCATTATACATAATACAGTATCACATTAAAACATTAGTAAAATTGTAGACACAGGGGGAAGTGCAAAAGGAATGCAAATTTAGGCTTCTTTAATATTTGCAGTGGTGTTTCTTTGAAACTTACCTAATACCTTAAAAACAAGAGAGAAAACTATAGCCAAATAAGCATGAATTGCGTATGTTAGTACATCATATCTTTCTGTTATACACTCACGGACAATGAAACTTGCGCACGTAGAAGAAAACATGCTACACCCGCGAAACTTTGCAAATAGCTAGAGCGCGTGTTAATATGCAAATAGTCCACGCTTGGTGTGATTGCGCATGACCGTACACCCTCTGATTGCGCTGAAAGTACGCACAGGCAACCTTATAAACCGGCGTGTAGTCGATGCCCCATGTAAGCGAAAAGCACCGGCCAACGCAAGCAAGAGTACAGAGTAACAAGAATGCCGGGTAGACGCCAGATACGTCGATTTACGCAAGAGAGAGGCCTGATCATCGGGCTAAAAACCGCAAGGTGGTCGGCGCGCCGTATAGCCCGCCACGTGGATCGTTCTGACCATACCGTCCGACTGTGTTGGGAGCAGTGGACACGTGACAGCACTGCCACACGGCGGAGTGGTTCTGGACGGACCAGGAGGACCATTGGTAGAGAGGATCGACGGATCGTGCGCCAGGCACGAACGGATCCCACGGGGACCCGGTCCACTATACAGACAAAAGTAGCTGCTCCTGTGTGCCCAAGAACCCTTTCCCGACGCCTCGTGCAAGCGAATCTGCGATCCCAGCGTACCTTATGTGTGCTGCCGTTAACACCGGAACATCGCCGGTTCCATGTGTAGTGGTGCCAGGCCAGAGCAGCGTGGAACGCCACAGACTGGTGACGTGTGGTGTTTAGCGATGAGTGCCACTTCGTTATGGGAACAGATGCTCATCGTGTCCGGGTGTGGAGGTCCGCGGGTCAACGGCACAATATCACCCTCGCTATCGAGCGCCACACCTCTTCCACTGAAGGCATTATGGTCTGGGGAGCCATTGTCTACGATAGCCGATCAGCTCTAGTAGTGGTACGTGGATCATTGACGGGCCAGCGGTATGTCGATGAGATCCTACAGCCCCATTTGCTCCCATTCTTGACCGGGATTCCAGATGCGCTATACCAGCAGGATGATGCCCGCCTGAACATGGCTTGGGTTGCCCAGGACTGCCTACGTCATGTCCGCACACTTTCATGGCCTGCCCACTCCCCGGATATGTCTCCTATCGAGCTGCGTGGGACCAGTTGAAACGCCAGCTGCCGCCGTGCCGCACTATCCGGAATTTGGAGCACACCGTCCAACACGTGTGGGTCAGTCTGCCGCAGGGTAACATCAGGCGACTGTTCTCCTCCATGCCGCACCGTATTGCAGCATGCATCGGCGCACGAACCGGACTGCGTGCCACAGATCCCTCTGTAATTGTCTTGCAGCTCTGTTTTTGCTATCATGTGTATCATTCATCTGTATCATTATGTAAATAAAATTTCAGTTCAATCCGATTTTTCCTTCTTGGTGCGCAAATTTCATTGTCCCTGAGTGTATCATTATCCAAACTGCCCACTCCATATAATTTTAATAAATCTATCACAGAAGCTTATCACAGAATATAATTCTATTCAAATTATTCGGAAGATCACAAATTTGCATTGCCGGTAAGATTAAACAGTTGATCAATTAAACCTGTACACATGGGGTTTTGATTTATCGAAATCCTCAAAATAAGTGACTAAAGAATTTTGCCTAACATTTGTAGAACTATTTGAATCCGTTTAATACCATTGAATTTCTTTGGTCATAGAATACAGAAATGGCTGTGAACATTTCTTATCATGCTCCATAAATTTTATTTTAGATTTTTGTTTATTTATAAAAGGCTACCATACCCATTTCAGTGAAACTGGTTGAAGGCTTTGGAACTACTGCTGTGTTATAATCGGCGTTGTCCTTCCTCAAAAGATACTTCTCATGTTTTTCATTCATGAAATCAGTAATAATCAGAAATTCTGAAAAAAAAAACATTTTCTTCACTAAATTCCGTCCATATGTACACACGTAAAATATATATATATATAACTACAGTATGAAGAAATTGTAAATCTGAATTTCGTGTTCCAGGTCATATTTTGAGTTCATTAATTCCGAAATTTATCGCAGCAATGGTTTGAGAAGCAAATGTTGAAGTAATTCGGACATCACACCGATGTATTTTTCTGGCTCCCGAATGTTTCAAACAACACATTTAAAATGACTGTGTGAGTGCGCGTGTGTGTGTTGCACGCCAGTATATTTCTGTGCGCAGGAACACGTGCACACGGAGTAATACCTACCTAATAGCGTTTTGGTTCTCCTCTAACGCTAATAACAGCCTGTACACGGCGAGGAATCGACTCCACCAGATACCAAAGTATTTCCGGATGTAGTGCCAGCCATGCCTGTTACATCATTCACAACTCTGCCTGAGACGTCGGTCGAGTATTCGTGAATCTGATGTTCCGGTCCACGGCATCCCATATAGCTTCCACAGGATTTAAATCCAGGGACATTGGGGGCCACTGGATGGTTCAAAACTCTGATGAGCGTTCCTCGAGACATGCCTGGGTAGTTGTCACCTGGTGCGGTAGCGCAATGTTCTGCAGGAACAGACCATCGGCCATAGGATGCACAGTGGCCATGAAAGCGTGTCGGTAATCAATCAGCATATGCTGGCAGCCAGCAGCAGTTAATAACTTCTCCAGACACACTAAGATATCTGATCTGTGCCATGAGAAGGCTCCCGAAATCATCACAGAGCCACCACCGCCTTGAACAGCCTGACTCGACAGGGCCACAGCCTCGTGCTGTAGACACCACACCCGCAACCTCCCATCAGCTCGGTACAGCTGAAAACGGTATTCATTTGACAACATTACGCGCAGCAACTCTGCATAGGTTCAATTTTGATGTTCCTGGCACCAGGTGAGGGCGTAACTTCCGATGACGAGCAGTCAACAATGGTACATGAGTAGGGCGCCAGGTCCCGTACCCCATGGTATGCATTGTGCGCCATATCGTTCACTCGCTGACGCTCCTTGGGCCTCCAACATTTAACCTGGTTGTGATTTCGGCACAATGTCCGATGACGAGCAGTCAACAGGGGCACACGGGTAGGGCGTCGGCTCCCGTAGCCCAGGGTATGCAATGTGCGCCATACCGTTCACTCGCTGACGTTGCTTGGGCCTCCGACATTTAACCTGGTTGTGATTTCGGCACAATGTCCGATGACGAGCAGTCAACAGTGGCACACGAGTAGGGCGTCGGCTCCCGTAGCCCAGGGTATGCAATGTGCGCCATACCGTTCACTCGCTGACGTTGCTTGGGCCTCCGACATTTAACCTGGTTGTGATTTCGGCACAATGTCCGATGACGAGCAGTCAACAGTGGCACACGAGTAGGGCGTCGGCTCCCGTAGCCCAGGGTATGCAATGTGCGCCATACCGTTCACTCGCTGACGTTGCTTGGGCCTCCGACATTTAACCTTGATGTGATTTCGGCACAATGTCCGATGACGAGCAGTCAACAGTGGCACACGAGTAGGGCGTCGGCTCCCGTAGCCCATGGTATGCATTGTGCGCCATACCGTTCACTCGCTGACGCTGCTTGGGCCTCCGACATTTAACCTTGATGTGATTTCGGCACAATGTCCGATGACGAGCAGTCAACAGTGGCACACGAGTAGGGCGTCGGCTCCCGTAGCCCAGGGTATGCAATGTGCGCCATACCGTTCACTCGCTGTCGCTGCTTGGACCTCCGACATTTAACCTGCATGTGATTTCGGCACAATGTCCGATGACGAGCAGTCAACAGTGGCACACGAGTAGGGCGTCGGCTCCCGTAGCCCAGGGTATGCAATGTGCGCCATACCGTTCACTCGCTGTCGCTGCTTGGACCTCCGACATTTAACCTGCATGTGATTTCGGCACAATGTCCGATGACGAGCAGTCAACAGTGGCACACGAGTAGGGCGTCGGCTCCCGTAGCCCAGGGTATGCAATGTGCGCCATACCGTTCACTCGCTGACGTTGCTTGGGCCTCCGACATTTAACCTGCATGTGATTTCGGCACAATGTCCGATGACGAGCAGTCACCAGTGGCACACGAGTAGGGCGTCGGCTCCCGTAGCCCAGGGTATGCAATGTGCGCCATACCGTTCACTCGCTGACGTTGCTTGGGCCTCCGACATTTAACCTTGATGTGATTTCGGCACAATGTCCGATGACGAGCAGTCAACAGTGGCACACGAGTAGGGCGTCGGCTCCCGTAGCCCAGGGTATGCAATGTGCGCCATACCGTTCACTCGCTGACGTTGCTTGGGCCTCCGACATTTAACCTGCATGTGATTTCGGCACAATGTCCGATGACGAGCAGTCAACAGTGGCACACGAGTAGGGCGTCGGCTCCCGTAGCCCAGGGTATGCAATGTGCGCCATACCGTTCACTCGCTGACGTTGCTTGGGCCTCCGACATTTAACCTTGATGTGATTTCGGCACAATGTCCGATGACGAGCAGTCAACAGTGGCACACGAGTAGGGCGTCGGCTCCCGTAGCCCATGGTATGCATTGTGCGCCATACCGTTCACTCGCTGTAGCTGCTTGGACCTCCGACATTTAACCTGCATGTGATTTCGGCACAATGTCCGATGATGAGCAGTCAACAGTGGCACCTGAGTAGGGCGTCGGCTCCCGTAGCCCAGGGTATGCAATGTGCGCCATACCGTTCACTCGCTGTCGCTGCTTGGACCTCCGACATTTAACCTGCATGTGATTTCGGCACAATGTCCGATGACGAGCAGTCAACAGTGGCACACGAGTAGGGCGTCGGCTCCCGTAGCCCATGGTATGCATTGTGCGCCATACCGTTCACTCGCTGTCGCTGCTTGGACCTCCGACATTTAACCTGCATGTGATTTCGGCACAATGTCCGATGATGAGCAGTCAACAGTGGCACCTGAGTAGGGCGTCGGCTCCCGTAGCCCATGGTATGCATTGTGCGCCATACCGTTCACTCGCTGTCGCTGCTTGGACCTCCGACATTTAACCTGCATGTGATTTCGGCACAATGTCCGATGACGAGCAGTCAACAGTGGCACACGAGTAGGGCGTCGGCTCCCGTAGCCCAGGGTATGCAATGTGCGCCATACCGTTCACTCGCTGACGTTGCTTGGGCCTCCGACATTTAACCTTGATGTGATTTCGGCACAATGTCCGATGACGAGCAGTCAACAGTGGCACCTGAGTAGGGCGTCGGCTCCCGTAGCCCAGGGTATGCATTGTGCGCCATACCGTTCACTCGCTGACGTTGCTTGGGTCTCCGACATTTAACCTTGATGTGATTTCGGCACAATGTCCGAAGACTAGCAGTCAACAGTGGCACACGAGTAGGGCGTCGGCTCCCGTAGCCCATGGTATGCATTGTGCGCCATACCGTTCACTCGCTGACGCTGCTTGGGCCTCCGACATTTAACCTGGTTGTGATTTCGGCACAATGTCCGATGACGAGCAGTCAACAGTGGCACACGAGTAGGGCGTCGGCTCCCGTAGCCCATGGTATGCATTGTGCGCCATACCGTTCACTCGCTGTCGCTGCTTGGACCTCCGACATTTAACCTGGATGTGATTTCGGCACAATGTCCGATGACGAGCAGTCAACAGTGGCCCACGAGTAGGGCGTCGGCTCCCGTAGCCCAGGGTATGCAATGTGCGCCATACCGTTCACTCGCTGACGTTGCTTGGGCCTCCGACATTTAACCTTGATGTGATTTCGGCACAATGTCCGATGACGAGCAGTCAACAGTGGCACACGAGTAGGGCGTCGGCTCCCGTAGCCCATGGTATGCATTGTGCGCCATACCGTTCACTCGCTGTCGCTGCTTGGACCTCCGACATTTAACCTGCATGTGATTTCGGCACAATGTCCGATGACGAGCAGTCAACAGTGGCACACGAGTAGGGCGTCGGCTCCCGTAGCCCATGGTATGCATTGTGCGCCATACCGTTCACTCGCTGTCGCTGCTTGGACCTCCGACATTTAACCTGCATGTGATTTCGGCACAATGTCCGATGACGAGCAGTCAACAGTGGCACACGAGTAGGGCGTCGGCTCCCGTAGCCCAGGGTATGCAATGTGCGCCATACCGTTCACTCGCTGACGTTGCTTGGGCCTCCGACATTTAACCTTGATGTGATTTCGGCACAATGTCCGATGACGAGCGAGTCAACAGTGGCACACGAGTAGGGCGTCGGCTCCCGTAGCCCAGGGTATGCAATGTGCGCCATACCGTTCACTCGCTGACGTTGCTTGGGCCTCCGACATTTAACCTTGATGTGATTTCGGCACAATGTCCGATGACGAGCAGTCAACAGTGGCACACGAGTAGGGCGTCGGCTCCCGTAGCCCAGGGTATGCAATGTGCGCCATACCGTTCACTCGCTGACGTTGCTTGGGCCTCCGACATTTAACCTTGATGTGATTTCGGCACAATGTCCGATGACGAGCAGTCAACAGTGGCACACGAGTAGGGCGTCGGCTCCCGTAGCCCAGGGTATGCAATGTGCGCCATACCGTTCACTCGCTGACGTTGCTTGGGCCTCCGACATTTAACCTTGATGTGATTTCGGCACAATGTCCGATGATGAGCAGTCAACAGTGGCACCTGAGTAGGGCGTCGGCTCCCGTAGCCCAGAGTATGCAATGTGCGCCATACCGTTCACTCGCTGACGTTGCTTGGGCCTCCGACATTTAACCTTGATGTGATTTCGGCACAATGTCCGAAGACTAGCAGTCAACAGTGGCACACGAGTAGGGCGTCGGCTCCCGTAGCCCAGGGTATGCAATGTGCGCCATACCGTTCACTCGCTGACGTTGCTTGGGCCTCCGACATTTAACCTGGTTGTGATTTCGGCACAATGTCCGATGACGAGCAGTCAACAGTGGCACACGAGTAGGGCGTCGGCTCCCGTAGCCCAGGGTATGCAATGTGCGCCATACCGTTCACTCGCTGACGTTGCTTGGGCCTCCGACATTTAACCTGGTTGTGATTTCGGCACAATGTCCGATGACGAGCAGTCAACAGTGGCACACGAGTAGGGCGTCGGCTCCCGTAGCCCAGGGTATGCAATGTGCGCCATACCGTTCACTCGCTGACGTTGCTTGGGCCTCCGACATTTAACCTTGATGTGATTTCGGCACAATGTCCGAAGACGAGCAGTCAACAGTGGCACACGAGTAGGGCGTCGGCTCCCGTAGCCCAGGGTATGCAATGTGCGCCATACCGTTCACTCGCTGACGTTGCTTGGGCCTCCGACATTTAACGTGGATGTTATTTCGGCACAATGTCTGATGACGAGCAGTCAACAGTGGCACACGAGTAGGGCGTCGGCTCCCGTAGCCCAGGGTATGCAATGTGCGCCATACCGTTCACTCGCTGACGTTGCTTGGGCCTCCGACATTTAACCTTGATGTGATTTCGGCACAATGTCCGAAGACGAGCAGTCAACAGTGGCACACGAGTAGGGCGTCGGCTCCCGTAGCCCAGGGTATGCAATGTGCGCCATACCGTTCACTCGCTGACGTTGCTTGGGCCTCCGACATTTAACCTGGTTGTGATTTCGGCACAATGTCCGATGACGAGCAGTCAACAGGGGCACACGAGTAGGGCGTCGGCTCCCGTAGCCCAGGGTATGCAATGTGCGCCATACCGTTCACTCGCTGACGTTGCTTGGGCCTCCGACATTTAACCTTGATGTGATTTCGGCACAATGTCCGATGACGAGCAGTCAACAGTGGCACACGAGTAGGGCGTCGGCTCCCGTAGCCCAGGGTATGCAATGTGCGCCATACCGTTCACTCGCTGACGTTGCTTGGGCCTCCGACATTTAACCTGGTTGTGATTTCGGCACAATGTCCGATGACGAGCAGTCAACAGGGGCACACGAGTAGGGCGTCGGCTCCCGTAGCCCATGGTATGCATTGTGCGCCATACCGTTCACTCGCTGACGCTGCTTGGGCCTCCGACATTTAACCTTGATGTGATTTCGGCACAATGTCCGATGACGAGCAGTCAACAGTGGCACCTGAGTAGGGCGTCGGCTCCCGTAGCCCAGGGTATGCAATGTGCGCCATACCGTTCACTCGCTGACGTTGCTTGGGCCTCCGACATTTAACCTTGATGTGATTTCGGCACAATGTCCGATGACGAGCAGTCAACAGTGGCACACGAGTAGGGCGTCGGCTCCCGTAGCCCAGGGTATGCAATGTGCGCCATACCGTTCACTCGCTGACGTTGCTTGGGCCTCCGACATTTAACCTGGTTGTGATTTCGGCACAATGTCCGATGACGAGCAGTCAACAGTGGCACACGAGTAGGGCGTCGGCTCCCGTAGCCCAGGGTATGCAATGTGCGCCATACCGTTCACTCGCTGACGTTGCTTGGGCCTCCGACATTTAACCTGGTTGTGATTTCGGCACAATGTCCGATGACGAGCAGTCAACAGGGGCACACGAGTAGGGCGTCGGCTCCCGTAGCCCATGGTATGCATTGTGCGCCATACCGTTCACTCGCTGACGCTGCTTGGGCCTCCGACATTTAACCTGGTTGTGATTTCGGCACAATGTCCGATGACGAGCAGTCAACAGTGGCACCTGAGTAGGGCGTCGGCTCCCGTAGCCCAGGGTATGCAATGTGCGCCATACCGTTCACTCGCTGACGTTGCTTGGGCCTCCGACATTTAACCTTGATGTGATTTCGGCACAATGTCCGATGACGAGCAGTCAACAGTGGCACACGAGTAGGGCGTCGGCTCCCGTAGCCCAGGGTATGCAATGTGCGCCATACCGTTCACTCGCTGACGTTGCTTGGGCCTCCGACATTTAACCTTGATGTGATTTCGGCACAATGTCCGATGACGAGCAGTCAACAGTGGCACACGAGTAGGGCGTCGGCTCCCGTAGCCCAGGGTATGCAATGTGCGCCATACCGTTCACTCGCTGACGTTGCTTGGGCCTCCGACATTTAACCTTGATGTGATTTCGGCACAATGTCCGATGACGAGCAGTCAACAGTGGCACACGAGTAGGGCGTCGGCTCCCGTAGCCCAGGGTATGCAATGTGCGCCATACCGTTCACTCGCTGACGTTGCTTGGGCCTCCGACATTTAACCTTGATGTGATTTCGGCACAATGTCCGATGACGAGCAGTCAACAGTGGCACACGAGTAGGGCGTCGGCTCCCGTAGCCCAGGGTATGCAATGTGCGCCATACCGTTCACTCGCTGACGTTGCTTGGGCCTCCGACATTTAACCTTGATGTGATTTCGGCACAATGTCCGATGACGAGCAGTCAACAGTGGCACACGAGTAGGGCGTCGGCTCCCGTAGCCCAGGGTATGCAATGTGCGCCATACCGTTCACTCGCTGACGTTGCTTGGGCCTCCGACATTTAACCTTGATGTGATTTCGGCACAATGTCCGATGACGAGCAGTCAACAGTGGCACACGAGTAGGGCGTCGGCTCCCGTAGCCCAGGGTATGCAATGTGCGCCATACCGTTCACTCGCTGACGTTGCTTGGGCCTCCGACATTTAACCTTGATGTGATTTCGGCACAATGTCCGATGACGAGCAGTCAACAGTGGCACACGAGTAGGGCGTCGGCTCCCGTAGCCCAGGGTATGCAATGTGCGCCATACCGTTCACTCGCTGACGTTGCTTGGGCCTCCGACATTTAACCTTGATGTGATTTCGGCACAATGTCCGAAGACGAGCAGTCAACAGTGGCACACGAGTAGGGCGTCGGCTCCCGTAGCCCAGGGTATGCAATGTGCGCCATACCGTTCACTCGCTGACGTTGCTTGGGCCTCCGACATTTAACCTTGATGTGATTTCGGCACAATGTCCGATGACGAGCAGTCAACAGTGGCACACGAGTAGGGCGTCGGCTCCCGTAGCCCAGGGTATGCAATGTGCGCCATACCGTTCACTCGCTGACGTTGCTTGGGCCTCCGACATTTAACCTTGATGTGATTTCGGCACAATGTCCGATGACGAGCAGTCAACAGTGGCACACGAGTAGGGCGTCGGCTCCCGTAGCCCAGGGTATGCAATGTGCGCCATACCGTTCACTCGCTGACGTTGCTTGGGCCTCCGACATTTAACCTGGTTGTGATTTCGGCACAATGTCCGATGACGAGCAGTCAACAGTGGCACACGAGTAGGGCGTCGGCTCCCGTAGCCCAGGGTATGCAATGTGCGCCATACCGTTCACTCGCTGACGTTGCTTGGGCCTCCGACATTTAACCTTGATGTGATTTCGGCACAATGTCCGATGACGAGCAGTCAACAGTGGCACACGAGTAGGGCGTCGGCTCCCGTAGCCCAGGGTATGCAATGTGCGCCATACCGTTCACTCGCTGACGTTGCTTGGGCCTCCGACATTTAACCTTGATGTGATTTCGGCACAATGTCCGATGACGAGCAGTCAACAGTGGCACACGAGTAGGGCGTCGGCTCCCGTAGCCCAGGGTATGCAATGTGCGCCATACCGTTCACTCGCTGACGTTGCTTGGGCCTCCGACATTTAACCTTGATGTGATTTCGGCACAATGTCCGATGACGAGCAGTCAACAGTGGCACACGAGTAGGGCGTCGGCTCCCGTAGCCCAGGGTATGCAATGTGCGCCATACCGTTCACTCGCTGACGTTGCTTGGGCCTCCGACATTTAACCTTGATGTGATTTCGGCACAATGTCCGATGACGAGCAGTCAACAGTGGCACACGAGTAGGGCGTCGGCTCCCGTAGCCCAGGGTATGCAATGTGCGCCATACCGTTCACTCGCTGACGTTGCTTGGGCCTCCGACATTTAACCTTGATGTGATTTCGGCACAATGTCCGATGACGAGCAGTCAACAGTGGCACACGAGTAGGGCGTCGGCTCCCGTAGCCCAGGGTATGCAATGTGCGCCATACCGTTCACTCGCTGACGTTGCTTGGGCCTCCGACATTTAACCTTGATGTGATTTCGGCACAATGTCCGATGACGAGCAGTCAACAGTGGCACACGAGTAGGGCGTCGGCTCCCGTAGCCCAGGGTATGCAATGTGCGCCATACCGTTCACTCGCTGACGTTGCTTGGGCCTCCGACATTTAACCTTGATGTGATTTCGGCACAATGTCCGATGACGAGCAGTCAACAGTGGCACACGAGTAGGGCGTCGGCTCCCGTAGCCCAGGGTATGCAATGTGCGCCATACCGTTCACTCGCTGACGTTGCTTGGGCCTCCGACATTTAACCTTGATGTGATTTCGGCACAATGTCCGATGACGAGCAGTCAACAGTGGCACACGAGTAGGGCGTCGGCTCCCGTAGCCCAGGGTATGCAATGTGCGCCATACCGTTCACTCGCTGACGTTGCTTGGGCCTCCGACATTTAACCTTGATGTGATTTCGGCACAATGTCCGATGACGAGCAGTCAACAGTGGCACACGAGTAGGGCGTCGGCTCCCGTAGCCCAGGGTATGCAATGTGCGCCATACCGTTCACTCGCTGACGTTGCTTGGGCCTCCGACATTTAACCTTGATGTGATTTCGGCACAATGTCCGATGACGAGCAGTCAACAGTGGCACACGAGTAGGGCGTCGGCTCCCGTAGCCCAGGGTATGCAATGTGCGCCATACCGTTCACTCGCTGACGTTGCTTGGGCCTCCGACATTTAACCTTGATGTGATTTCGGCACAATGTCCGATGACGAGCAGTCAACAGTGGCACACGAGTAGGGCGTCGGCTCCCGTAGCCCAGGGTATGCAATGTGCGCCATACCGTTCACTCGCTGACGTTGCTTGGGCCTCCGACATTTAACCTTGATGTGATTTCGGCACAATGTCCGATGACGAGCAGTCAACAGTGGCACACGAGTAGGGCGTCGGCTCCCGTAGCCCAGGGTATGCAATGTGCGCCATACCGTTCACTCGCTGACGTTGCTTGGGCCTCCGACATTTAACCTTGATGTGATTTCGGCACAATGTCCGATGACGAGCAGTCAACAGTGGCACACGAGTAGGGCGTCGGCTCCCGTAGCCCAGGGTATGCAATGTGCGCCATACCGTTCACTCGCTGACGTTGCTTGGGCCTCCGACATTTAACCTTGATGTGATTTCGGCACAATGTCCGATGACGAGCAGTCAACAGTGGCACACGAGTAGGGCGTCGGCTCCCGTAGCCCAGGGTATGCAATGTGCGCCATACCGTTCACTCGCTGACGTTGCTTGGGCCTCCGACATTTAACCTTGATGTGATTTCGGCACAATGTCCGATGACGAGCAGTCAACAGTGGCACACGAGTAGGGCGTCGGCTCCCGTAGCCCAGGGTATGCAATGTGCGCCATACCGTTCACTCGCTGACGTTGCTTGGGCCTCCGACATTTAACCTTGATGTGATTTCGGCACAATGTCCGATGACGAGCAGTCAACAGTGGCACACGAGTAGGGCGTCGGCTCCCGTAGCCCAGGGTATGCAATGTGCGCCATACCGTTCACTCGCTGACGTTGCTTGGGCCTCCGACATTTAACCTTGATGTGATTTCGGCACAATGTCCGATGACGAGCAGTCAACAGTGGCACACGAGTAGGGCGTCGGCTCCCGTAGCCCAGGGTATGCAATGTGCGCCATACCGTTCACTCGCTGACGTTGCTTGGGCCTCCGACATTTAACCTTGATGTGATTTCGGCACAATGTCCGATGACGAGCAGTCAACAGTGGCACACGAGTAGGGCGTCGGCTCCCGTAGCCCAGGGTATGCAATGTGCGCCATACCGTTCACTCGCTGACGTTGCTTGGGCCTCCGACATTTAACCTTGATGTGATTTCGGCACAATGTCCGATGACGAGCAGTCAACAGTGGCACACGAGTAGGGCGTCGGCTCCCGTAGCCCAGGGTATGCAATGTGCGCCATACCGTTCACTCGCTGACGTTGCTTGGGCCTCCGACATTTAACCTTGATGTGATTTCGGCACAATGTCCGATGACGAGCAGTCAACAGTGGCACACGAGTAGGGCGTCGGCTCCCGTAGCCCAGGGTATGCAATGTGCGCCATACCGTTCACTCGCTGACGTTGCTTGGGCCTCCGACATTTAACCTTGATGTGATTTCGGCACAATGTCCGATGACGAGCAGTCAACAGTGGCACACGAGTAGGGCGTCGGCTCCCGTAGCCCAGGGTATGCAATGTGCGCCATACCGTTCACTCGCTGACGTTGCTTGGGCCTCCGACATTTAACCTTGATGTGATTTCGGCACAATGTCCGATGACGAGCAGTCAACAGTGGCACACGAGTAGGGCGTCGGCTCCCGTAGCCCAGGGTATGCAATGTGCGCCATACCGTTCACTCGCTGACGTTGCTTGGGCCTCCGACATTTAACCTTGATGTGATTTCGGCACAATGTCCGATGACGAGCAGTCAACAGTGGCACACGAGTAGGGCGTCGGCTCCCGTAGCCCAGGGTATGCAATGTGCGCCATACCGTTCACTCGCTGACGTTGCTTGGGCCTCCGACATTTAACCTTGATGTGATTTCGGCACAATGTCCGATGACGAGCAGTCAACAGTGGCACACGAGTAGGGCGTCGGCTCCCGTAGCCCAGGGTATGCAATGTGCGCCATACCGTTCACTCGCTGACGTTGCTTGGGCCTCCGACATTTAACCTTGATGTGATTTCGGCACAATGTCCGATGACGAGCAGTCAACAGTGGCACCTGAGTAGGGCGTCGGCTCCCGTAGCCCAGGGTATGCAATGTGCGCCATACCGTTCACTCGCTGACGTTGCTTGGGCCTCCGACATTTAACCTTGATGTGATTTCGGCACAATGTCCGATGACGAGCAGTCAACAGTGGCACACGAGTAGGGCGTCGGCTCCCGTAGCCCAGGGTATGCAATGTGCGCCATACCGTTCACTCGCTGACGTTGCTTGGGCCTCCGACATTTAACCTTGATGTGATTTCGGCACAATGTCCGATGACGAGCAGTCAACAGTGGCACACGAGTAGGGCGTCGGCTCCCGTAGCCCAGGGTATGCAATGTGCGCCATACCGTTCACTCGCTGACGTTGCTTGGGCCTCCGACATTTAACCTTGATGTGATTTCGGCACAATGTCCGATGACGAGCAGTCAACAGTGGCACACGAGTAGGGCGTCGGCTCCCGTAGCCCAGGGTATGCAATGTGCGCCATACCGTTCACTCGCTGACGTTGCTTGGGCCTCCGACATTTAACCTTGATGTGATTTCGGCACAATGTCCGATGACGAGCAGTCAACAGTGGCACACGAGTAGGGCGTCGGCTCCCGTAGCCCAGGGTATGCAATGTGCGCCATACCGTTCACTCGCTGACGTTGCTTGGGCCTCCGACATTTAACCTTGATGTGATTTCGGCACAATGTCCGATGACGAGCAGTCAACAGTGGCACACGAGTAGGGCGTCGGCTCCCGTAGCCCAGGGTATGCAATGTGCGCCATACCGTTCACTCGCTGACGTTGCTTGGGCCTCCGACATTTAACCTTGATGTGATTTCGGCACAATGTCCGATGACGAGCAGTCAACAGTGGCACACGAGTAGGGCGTCGGCTCCCGTAGCCCAGGGTATGCATTGTGCGCCATACCGTTCACTCGCTGACGTTGCTTGGGCCTCCGACATTTAACCTGGTTGTGATTTCGGCACAATGTCCGATGATGAGCAGTCAACAGTGGCACCTGAGTAGGGCGTCGGCTCCCGTAGCCCAGGGTATGCAATGTGCGCCATACCGTTCACTCGCTGACGTTGCTTGGGCCTCCGACATTTAACCTTGATGTGATTTCGGCACAATGTCCGATGACGAGCAGTCAACAGTGGCACACGAGTAGGGCGTCGGCTCCCGTAGCCCAGGGTATGCAATGTGCGCCATACCGTTCACTCGCTGACGTTGCTTGGGCCTCCGACATTTAACCTTGATGTGATTTCGGCACAATGTCCGATGACGAGCAGTCAACAGTGGCACACGAGTAGGGCGTCGGCTCCCGTAGCCCAGGGTATGCAATGTGCGCCATACCGTTCACTCGCTGACGTTGCTTGGGCCTCCGACATTTAACCTTGATGTGATTTCGGCACAATGTCCGATGACGAGCAGTCAACAGTGGCACACGAGTAGGGCGTCGGCTCCCGTAGCCCAGGGTATGCAATGTGCGCCATACCGTTCACTCGCTGACGTTGCTTGGGCCTCCGACATTTAACCTTGATGTGATTTCGGCACAATGTCCGATGACGAGCAGTCAACAGTGGCACACGAGTAGGGCGTCGGCTCCCGTAGCCCAGGGTATGCAATGTGCGCCATACCGTTCACTCGCTGACGTTGCTTGGGCCTCCGACATTTAACCTTGATGTGATTTCGGCACAATGTCCGAAGACGAGCAGTCAACAGTGGCACCTGAGTAGGGCGTCGGCTCCCGTAGCCCAGGGTATGCAATGTGCGCCATACCGTTCACTCGCTGACGTTGCTTGGGCCTCCGACATTTAACCTTGATGTGATTTCGGCACAATGTCCGAAGACTAGCAGTCAACAGTGGCACCTGAGTAGGGCGTCGGCTCCCGTAGCCCAGGGTATGCAATGTGCGCCATACCGTTCACTCGCTGACGTTGCTTGGGCCTCCGACATTTAACCTTGATGTGATTTCGGCACAATGTCCGAAGACTAGCAGTCAACAGTGGCACACGAGTAGGGCGTCGGCTCCCGTAGCCCAGGGTATGCAATGTGCGCCATACCGTTCACTCGCTGACGTTGCTTGGCCCTCCGACATTTAACCTTGATGTGATTTCGGCACAATGTCCGATGACGAGCAGTCAACAGTGGCACACGAGTAGGGCGTCGGCTCCCGTAGCCCAGGGTATGCAATGTGCGCCATACCGTTCACTCGCTGACGTTGCTTGGGCCTCCGACATTCAACCTTGATGTGATTTCGGCACAATGTCCGAAGACTAGCAGTCAACAGTGGCACACGAGTAGGGCGTCGGCTCCCGTAGCCCAGGGTATGCATTGTGCGCCATACCGTTCACTCGCTGACGCTCCTTGGCCCTCCGACATTTAACCTGGTTGTGATTTCGGCACAATGTACGATGATGAGCAGTCAACAGTGGCACCTGAGTAGGGCGTCGGCTCCCGTAGCCCATGGTATGCATTGTGCGCCATACCGTTCACTCGCTGACGTTGCTTGGGCCTCCGACATTTAACCTTGATGTGATTTCGGCACAATGTCCGATGACGAGCTGTCAACAGTGGCACACGAGTAGGGCGTCGGCTCCCGTAGCCCAGGATATGCAATGTGCGCCATACCGTTCACTCGCTGACGTTGCTTGGGCCTCCGACATTTAACCTTGATGTGATTTCGGCACAATGTCCGATGACGAGCAGTCAACAGTGGCACACGAGTAGGGCGTCGGCTCCCGTAGCCCAGGGTATGCAATGTGCGCCATACCGTTCACTCGCTGACGTTGCTTGGGCCTCCGACATTTAACCTTGATGTGATTTCGGCACAATGTCCGAAGACGAGCAGTCAACAGTGGCACACGAGTAGGGCGTCGGCTCCCGTAGCCCAGGGTATGCAATGTGCGCCATACCGTTCACTCGCTGACGTTGCTTGGGCCTCCGACATTTAACCTTGATGTGATTTCGGCACAATGTCCGAAGACTAGCAGTCAACAGTGGCACACGAGTAGGGCGTCGGCTCCCGTAGCCCATGGTATGCATTGTGCGCCATACCGTTCACTCGCTGACGCTCCTTGGCCCTCCGACATTTAACCTGGTTGTGGTTTCGGCACAATGTACGATGATGAGCAGTCAACAGTGGCACCTGAGTAGGGCGTCGGCTCCCGTAGCCCATGGTATGCATTGTGCGCCATACCGTTCACTCGCTGACGTTGCTTGGGCCTCCGACATTTAACCTTGATGTGATTTCGGCACAATGTCCGATGACGAGCAGTCAACAGTGGCACACGAGTAGGGCGTCGGCTCCCGTAGCCCAGGGTATGCAATGTGCGCCATACCGTTCACTCGCTGACGTTGCTTGGGCCTCCGACATTTAACCTTGATGTGATTTCGGCACAATGTCCGAAGACTAGCAGTCAACAGTGGCACCTGAGTAGGGCGTCGGCTCCCGTAGCCCATGGTATGCATTGTGCGCCATACCGTTCACTCGCTGACGCTCCTTGGGCCCTCCGACATTTAACCTGGTTGTGATTTCGGCACAATGTACGATGATGAGCAGTCAACAGTGGCACCTGAGTAGGGCGTCGGCTCCCGTAGCCCATGGTATGCATTGTGCGCCATACCGTTCACTCGCTGACGTTGCTTGGGCCTCCGACATTTAACCTTGATGTGATTTCGGCACAATATCCGATGACGAGCAGTCAACAGTGGCACACGAGTAGGGCGTCGGCTCCCGTAGCCCAGGGTATGCAATGTGCGCCATACCGTTCACTCGCTGACGTTGCTTGGGCCTCCGACATTTAACCTTGATGTGATTTCGGCACAATGTCCGATGACGAGCAGTCAACAGTGGCACACGAGTAGGGCGTCGGCTCCCGTAGCCCAGGGTATGCAATGTGCGCTATACCGTTCACTCGCTGACGTTGCTTGGGCCTCCGACATTTAACCTTGATGTGATTTCGGCACAATGTCCGAAGACTAGCAGTCAACAGTGGCACACGAGTAGGGCGTCGGCTCCCGTAGCCCTGGGTATGCATTGTGCGCCATACCGTTCACTCGCTGACGTTTCTTGGGCCTCCGACATTTAACCTGGATGTGATTTCGGCACAATGTCCGATGACGAGCAGCCAACAGTGGCACACGAGTAGGGCGTCGGCTCCCGTAGCCCTGGGTATGCATTGTGCGCCATACCGTTCACACGCTGACGCTGCTTGGGCCTCCGACATTTAACCTGGATGTGATTTCGGCACAATGTCCGATGACGAGCAGCCAACAGTGGCTCACGAGTAGGGCGTCGGCACCCGTAGCCCATGGTATGCATTGTGCGCCATACCGTTCACTCGCTGTCGCTGCTTGGGCCTCCGACATTTAACCTGGATGTGATTTCGGCACAATGTCCGATCCCGGTCATCAATGACGTGCAGTCGGCCACCGCTTTCTGACTGAGTGCTGGTACGTCCTTCGATTGTGTACTCGCAGTAAACGGTTGATACGGTTGCCCTCGGGAACTCTAGGGTTGTTACCACTTGGGCGATAGAATGAGCCGTCTGTCTTGCGCCGACAGTGCGTTCACGATCAAAGTTGCTCGGATCACCACGTTTACCGTTGTTCTTCGATTACGATTCACTGTTGGGAAGCTCTACTGTCCACCTATTGATCTCCTGCGTTCGGTTTCGGTCCGTTCTATTTTAAGCGGAGAATACCCATCTCAGCTGCCCACCACCCCTACCTGTGTTTTGTCTACTGAGTGTAAACTGGATTACTTTTAACCCGAACAAACAACCGTGCTTTTATGTAAAACAAAATATAATAAACATCGATTCAATATGTTTTAGGTAAATGAAGAAGCTCCAGATGATTGAAAAAAATGTGTAGTAGTACCCACCGTTTTCAAAAGGAGACGTTTTGGAATGCAATAATTGTAGACGTTTAAAGCTAAGTAACCACCATCCGAAAGCATTTTTGAGAACAATAAAGAACAGAGATGAACAGGATCGGTGGTAATGGGCAACACTGAGTTTGGTTTTATAGGAGCAGATGGACCACAGTAGCCATCTACATAATCAGACAGATGCAGGAAAAAGGCGTAGAACAGATACCTCTACCACATTTTTGTGTATCTGAAGAAAGAATGTGATACGTACTGAGCATTAAGAAAGAATGAAGTATCAGGAAAAACTGGTAAGGATCGTGCGAAAACAAACAAAGCTGCAAATGCTAAAAGTGGTAATAGTTTGACACATACACTGAAGAGCAATTGAATTAGAGATACCTGTCAACGCGTAGCACCACCTTGCGCCCTGATGACGGCGGCGATTCGTCTAGGCATGGACTCGACAAGACACCGGAAGCGTTGGGAACCCATACGGATCCACGACCGCTGAACAAGCACCCACAGTTCACGAAGATTTGATGGAGGGGGTCAGAGCCTTGAACATCTCTCTCGATGGCATCCCAGATGTGTTCGATGGGATTGAGGTCAGGTGACCTAGCTGACAAGGAAGCAAGGTCATGTCGGTGGAGTGTTCATCCAACCATTCGGATGTAATCTGCATTGTCTTGTTGCAGAATGAGGTCCCCAGTGGGATGTTGAAGACGCCCAAACGAGAGCAAATGGTCGTCCAGGATATCCCGGTAACGTTGACCTGTGAGGGACGATGTCACACGTACCAGGGATCCCATTTCAGTCCACGTAAACAGTCCCCAGACGAGAATTCCAGCCCCACCAGCTTGAAAAGTACCTTGCTAGCAAGAAGGATCTATCGCTTCATGTGGTTTGCGCCGTAGTGGTATCCTGTCATCCGCATGTACCAACGTGAATCTCGACTCATCAGTCCAGGAAACATTTTTCCACATGTGTAGGGTCCAGAGGTGATATTCCCGCGCCATGCTAATCTGTGCACCCTGTGATGTGCGGTCAGCAGCGGGACCCTCGTGGGACGATGGCTTCTGTACCCCATAGCGAGGAGATGGTTCTGGATGGTGTGGCTGCTTACACGTTTTTGTGCACCAGTGTTAAATTGCCGAGTGATTTCTTGCACTGTGGTCCGTGTATCCGCAGTTATGCAATATTGGTATGCAATATTGTGAATCTAACCAAATCACTGTTTTAAAACTACGGGAAATTGCAATTTATGTTGGCCCATAATCACAACAGAGAATTAGCTATTGGTAAGGATTCTTTCCAACAAAGTGAACGTGCTTGCAAATAGTTCTTGACGATAAATACTACACTGACTTTTTGCCTAGAGATACTTTAAATAAAATATCATGCCATTTATTCCTTTATTTTGCACAAATCCTTTAAGTTTTTCTTTTCCTTTAAAAATCTGTATGTAATGTTTTTTTTATTTTTCGTGTGGTTTATTTCTTGTAAACAGACTTTTAAGGTCCTTCTGTTGGCTTGGAGAGCATGAGATGTCCGGCAAAGGGCCAGCACACGTGGACGGTGAGAACGGATAAGTAGGACAACTTACCTTGGCAAAATAATCCCCCTCGGCATTGACACATAGTTGTCATCTGTCCGGGAAGGCCATGATCCCGGAACGAAAAAAGTCTCGTGGCTGGGACCCGCAGACGTCATCAACTGCACGTTGAACCTTGTTGGCCGTCGTGAACTGTTTCCCGGACAGGAAGGGATCCAGGCGACGAAACAGATGATAGCCTCTAGAAGACAGGTTCGGGCAATTGGCAAGATGAGGCAGTGCTTCGTAGCCCAAGGCAATTAGTGTCATCATCGTTCGTTGTGCGACATGAGGGCGAGATTTTTCCTGGAGCAGAACACCATGTTTGTTGACCAAATCCGGTTGTTTCTGCAACAATGTCCAGTGCATCTTGTGTAATTCAGCACAATAACGTTTGGCAGTGATGGTTTGGCCTCTTGCCAAGAAACGCCGATGAATTATCCCAGCTGTGGACCACCAGACAAGGAGCATCATCTTCTTGGTGTGTATGGGTAGCTTAGGGTGTCGTCAATCATGCTGTGCTTTGCTTAACCACTGTGCAGATCGTTTCCGATTATCATAAAGGACCCACTTCTCGTCGCAAGTGATGATTCGATGCAGTAGATGTTCCTGTTTATTCCTGTCAAGCAGCAACATGTGCAGAATGCCAAACTCTTAGTCTTGTTGGCAGTTGTCAACTCATGCGGAAGCCACATATCCAGCTTTTTGACCTTACCCAGCGCAGCCAGACGCCGAGCAACTGTCGTGTGGTGGATACCTTCTTCGGCAGCTATCTCATGACATGTTTGTCGGGGGTCTGCTTCAACTAGACGTAACAGAACAGCGCCCCTAAGTTGTTGCGCTCCCTAAGTTCTGTGTAAGGTCACACATTACTTGCATGCCCTGATTTTTCTCTGGACTTGATCCTGGTTCTTTTCTAATATAAATATGTGTTTTCATTACATACGAAGTTTTACTGTCGCATAAAGTCCATATTTGCATTCAATACTTAGCTGGTTTACTGGGAATATACTGCTTGAAAGAGCATCGGCCACGAATTGCAACTAATTGTTCATATACAGTAACGTTTTCATCGAGATAAAAGCATTTTGGCAGAATATCTACCCACTTTTCTCAGATTTTCCGCACAGCAGCAAGTTTATCCATACACCTCCTACCTTGACGAGTGGATTTCTTATCGAAACGAATAACTCAGAATATGGAGCAAAATGCTTCCAGTGAAAATTCTCTGCGAAATATGTTACCACCAGTCTCACAAGCTTTTAGTTGATTCTCCACAGGATTTGTAAACTCCAGCTAGTGATAATAATAATCCAACGTACGCCTGAAAAGTGATACTGTCTACATGTTCCATTGTGTTCCGTAAATTCTTTCCCCTTCAGTATTTGTCATTTTTATGGTTTCATTTTGAATACAGTCCCGAGTACACTTTTCACATACACTGGCGTGCAAAAATTAAGGACGAGACGGTTTTTCGAATCTAACGTCGTGCAGAAGTGTTTCACATCGACTCATATCATACCATAAGATCCCCAAGATGTAAGAATATGGGACAATAGAGCAAAACCGTCCAAACAAGGAATCCAAAGGATACAACGGCACTTTATTGAAAAGGTAACTTCGAGCACAACTGGACATAAGACAGTGACGTCCATGTGCCAAGAAAAATCCAGTCTTTAGTAGGGGATATGATCACCCCTGACTGCTTTGCAGGACCTACAACGTTTGTCTATGCTGAGGACGAGGTTGTCAAGAAGCTGTTGAGGCATCGCGGCACATTCTTCTTGTAGCGCCAATCGCAGCTGCGGAATCGTTGCTGGCGGTTGGTGACGTGATGCCAAGCGTCTCCCGAGAAGGTCCTACACGTTTCCGATTGGATTAAGGTCCGGGGACCTTACGGGCCAATCCATGCGTTGAATATCTATACTCTCCAACAGCTCTGCAACAGCCACTGCACGATAAGGTGTAGTGTTGTCGTCCATGAAGAGGAACTCAGGACCCACAGCACCTCTAAACAGACGCACATGAGGCAGGATAACCTCTGTACAATAGCGGACACCAGTGACTGAACCTCCTTGGAAGATGTGGAGGGCAGTACGGCTTCCAAGCATGATACCACCCCAAACGAGAACCCCGTCACCTCCAACCGGTTCCTTTCGAAGATGTTTGAGGTGTGATTGCGTGTTCCCTGCTCTCTCCAGATTTGTATACGTCTAGAATCGCTTGTCAGATTAAATCGGCTCTCATCCGTATAGATAACTCGACCCCATTGCTGATGTGTCCAGTTCTTGTGTTCCTGGCATCACAGAAACCGCCATCTCCGATGAGCAGGCGTGAATGGCACACACCGTACTGTTCGTCGTGCAAATAGACCACCTTTGTGCAGCGTCCTGGCCACGGTAAAACGCGATATAGGACGTCCAGTTATCTGTTGCATGTGCATTGCGATTTCTCCCGCTGTCTGTCGTCTGTCTCTTCTCGCCTGTAGAACAATATACCAGTCGTCCGCCGCCGCGGTTGCTCGTGGACGACCACTGCTAAACTCTCAGACAGCTGTTCCTGTCGTTTGAAATTCTCACCAAGCTCGTGAAACGATGCTGTGAGTGATCCCTAACTCCTCGACCACACTAGTCACACTTCGACCTTCTTCCAACTTTCCAATGACGCGACCTCGGCTAAAGTCATCCAGATGTCGTCTACTGGATTGCTTGTTGGACATATCATACGGTGGCAGCAACTCGACGTCGTTCAAACCGTTGTACACCGTGCAATATCTCTCACCGAATTACTGAGCGTACACCGCCCGTGTGCTTTATACCCTTCCGACACCCCCCTCCCCTCCCTACGTCATGCTGCATATATGCGCATGCCCTACCGTACTGGACCCTAGTCTATCTCCTGAGTGGTCTTTCGTTCCGTTCTGCCTGCTCGTACCGCTGTTATGCTACTTTCTCCTCTTCTTCCTTAATTTTTGCACACCTTGCTGTTGAATATCTTGTCACACCTGGAGTTGTTTTCAAATTATTAGCAGAAGACATCAGGCCATAATGTGGAAGCGGAATCACTTTTCAGCCTAAACTATGATGCTTGAATTGAATACACTGTATATTTTGAACTGGTTGCATAACAATATCGCAATCGTCGTCAAAATTTTCGGTTTCACTTCTATTAATTGTATAATTTTTATACTCAGATACATCTTCGCTGTCAGATGCTTCTATAAGCGCAGCTACGAATTTCAGCTTCTAGCAAAGGTCTACGATTCACTATATTTTGTATTAAGCACGTTGCTACTACACATGCACAGATGTTAACCGAACAAACAGCTATGCCGTATAATCGTATAGACTCGTACCACAGATACTGTCCGACCACAGATATTTCGGACTGTTCGATTCACCCTGTAGGGGAGGAAGGGAGAAACGAAGTACGATATCACCCTTCCCGCAACCCAGCAGGCGAGAATATTTTGGCAGTATGACAACTTTTTCAAAATGTCATTTCTCTTGACCTCGTAAGCGCCTTTCTGTCACGCAGAAGACTTATCGCGACTTGTCCATCAGTTTGTTTTGCTTTCTAAGAACCTGAATAAACAATCATAACTTGCACCAGACATTGTTATCTAACATTGTTGATAACAAATATGTGTGTTTTAACCTTTATAAATAAATTGTACTATTATGTCCATAAATTAAGAGGCAAAGGCAGTATGCAAATTTGCGGACGTTGAAGTAGGTCTTTATTTGCGGAAAATCGCTGACGTAAGAGGCAGATACGGCCGATTGGCTGTCCATAATTTACATATGTGGAAACATGTGAGAGCACGAGATTGATAAACGGTGATACTGAAGCGATAGAGTTATCTTCATGTGTATTGAACCGCTTGTTACTTGTTGTTGGTTATTTGTTGTTATGGCGAGTGGCACAAGATCACGAAGAACACATCTCGATGATTGATTTACCCGTGGAAGAATTGTGGGAAAATTGGAAGCAAGACGTTCAACGCGAGATGTTTTTGTTTTTTGTTTTTTGATTGGAGGTTTAACGACCACCGTGAGCAACTCAATGGGCTATAAGTAGTCGCCCGTCCCTAATTTAGGGTCACTGGTTCCAGGGAAGGGAGAGAGCCAGTGCCGTAAGACAAACACAACATCCATGCCTGACCGGGATTCGAACCCGGACCCCTTACGGACGAACGATCAGAGGCCAGCGCCTTAGACCACTGCGCCACCGGGGCGGCAAACAACGCGAGATGTATCCAATGAGTTCGGAATTGGCAAAAGCATAGTCTCACGGCGGTGGAAACGATTTTCCGGAAGTGGAACAGAAACCAGACCGCACAGCAGTGGTCGACCACGCAAAACCCCTGCTGATGATCGTTATATAGTATAACTGTAACGGCGAAAGGATGTCGCCGCATAACTGCTAGCAGGTTAGCACGAAGACTACAATATCGCGCCAGACTGTGTCAAGGCGATTGAATAGTGTTGATTTGTATGCCCGTAAACCGGTACGATGTGTACCTTTAACCACATCACACGAAGCACATGGTGTCGTGAACACGCCAACTGGCCTGACGAGCAATGGACCAATGTCCTATTCTCGGAAGAAAGTAGATTTTGTTAGTCGTCCGATTCGAGGCGCCAATACATCTGGCGTGATCCACGCACTGGCTATTCTTCCACCATCATCGTGGAAAATGACCATTACAGAAGTGGTAGGGTGATGGTCTGGGCCAGTATCATTGCGAATGGACGTACCGAACTTTACTTGTTGCAAAGTGGAACCATGAATGCTCAGCGTTTTTGTCAGGATGTTATCGTTCCTCATGTACGCAATTTTCGTGGTGCTGTTGGAAATTCCTTCATCTTTATGAATGACAATTCCCGTTGTAATCGTTCAGCCTGTGTAGATGACCTGCTCAACAGCGAAAGAATAGACCGCATGCAGTGGCCTGCGTATTCCCCTGATTTGAATCCCATAGAGCATGTATGGGCTGCTCTTGGGAGGCACATTGCGGAACGCAATCCTCCACCACTTACCAAAAATGACCTGGTTATGGCCCTGAAACAGGAGTGGCGTAATCTACCTCAAGATCTGCTGGACAATTTTGTCAAGAGCCTGCGCAACCGATGTCATGCGTACATTCCATTGAGGGGTGGACATATCCCCTGTTAAACTTTGACAGGAGACAGTATTCCAAGTGTTATGGCCGTTTTGCTTCTGCTTTGCCATAGACCAAAAATGGTACGTTTTGTTCATGTACCCTATATTACCTGTACATTCACGAACGTTGGTTTCTTTATGCGTATATACTCTAAAAACATAGCTGCCCCTTAATTTATAGACATTAGTATTTTCGAATAGGGTCATTGACCCGAACGATACATTAGCAATAAATTGAAAAAACATATTACAAATACAGAAATAAATGAAAACCCTTTTAGGAGAGCAAATGCATGCTATTCAGCAACAAAGCCATGAACTGCCGTGAAAATACCCACATGCATTTTTTTTTTTATGAGCAAATGAAAAACATTTCGGGTAAAATAGATTCGAATAGTAGGGTTAAATGAAGTCCTCCATAGAAGTTCCTTTAATCTTGTTCTCTTTTGTTGTACTCGAAATTGATAAGGATGATGCTATAGTTGATTATCTTACTGATAGGGACATTCTATGGAGTGTTCAGAAAGGTTTTGAGATTGATGATGACTCTGAAGATGAACACTGTAAATGTGAAATGAAACCAATTAAAAACGATTTGATCAAAGCACTTCAAACGATTCAAAATTGGCTTGAATTCATTAATAATGTTCTTCCAAGATATGTTTTTTGCACTCTTAATAGATGTGACACTTACTATGAAGAAATATAATATATCAAAGTTCTGAAAAAATTATTGATTTATTTGAAGGGTGACCCATAATTTTTTAAAACTAGTATCACATTATATATGTAAAAGTTATGTTTCCTATTTCATACGTGTACATTACGTGCACTATATAGCAATACTGTATACATCGATATTAAATTATTCTTTAAATTCAGAATGGCGTAAATGAAATCAAATGAACTGAAATCCAATGACTTAAATAAGTACAATGCCCAATTCTGATACTATAGCAATGAAGACTTCAATAAATGTTTATAAGACTAACTTTATTACTGTTAATTATAACGAAGTAAATTTCTCCGTCATTTTGTCCATGCCAAGCATTGAACCCGGGTCCCCTCCTTCCGGAATACGTTGCTCTCCCAACTGAGCTACGCGGACGTATGTTCTCGCTGCTATCTGCCTTTATCTCATGTGCGTCCTGCGGTGCAGGCACGTTATATCCTCCCCCCTAAAGAGGGCCGGGGACATGGCTCACGTGTCAGCCGGGACCATGTATCGCTGTATGCAGTCATCCGCTGAAGAACGTACATTGAAGAAATCCCAGTCAATGTGGTGTGTGGAACGTAACATCACACACATTTATTTTTTGAAGCGCTGAAGAAGGGATTCTCTTATTTTTCCCGTCTCGCGCTGTGGAAAGAACATCCCACCATTGCGAGAACTTTAACGGCCAGGTCATTCTTGAAGTTCTGGCGCCAATATAACGAAGTAAATATCTCCGACATCTTTGTCCACGCCGGGCATCCAACCTGGGTCCCCTCATTCCGGAATAAGTCGCCCTCCCAACTGAGCTACGCGGACGTATGCTCTCGCTGGTATCTGCCTTTATTTCATGTGCGTCCTGCGGTGCAGACACGTCACATAATGTGAAAGCTTTTAATAGAGACTAATTTTAATAACAATAAATCTTTTAAAAAGCTCAAAATGATAGTGAGTAGTCTGGTTTTTATGGACAAAGTTCATTCTGTATTGATATTATAAAAGATCTACTCCATATAGAAAGTTTTCTATGCAACGAATATTTTGGCCGTCACCGTGCAACTTCGCTAAATAGAGGTCCCACTGTATTTGAGAAATGGTGTAATGGAAACTTAGTATGTGTGAGTCGAAAGAGGACTAGATCTGTGTACCCGCCTAAGCTTAATGCATTTTGAAAGCAAAAATACATCGTCAAAACTGAATTTCATTCCCGAAATTACCTATCATAATTTTACGTTATGATAGCAAGGTATAGTCACATATCAGTAAAAGTTTTTGTCATGCTATAATACATAATCTTTTACCGTGATGGTATTCGAATTCACGTCTTCCAACACTGTAAAACATTGCCGAAAATAGTCAGTGCTTCACCGGGATTAAGACGGTTTACAGATAGTAAGCACGCCACCTGCCGGTCAACCATAAATTTTTGATAGAAAAACTACATGTTCCCAGTGTTTAAACTGTTACTGTATTTTAACCTTGACAATCTGGTAACGTTCTTCTTAAAGTGGTTATATACCTGTTTTTTTCACATGCAATCAGTTGACTAGCAACACCTCTGTGGCAACACGTTTTAATATCCCGGACATTAGACTGTTAATGAACATTACGGTATGGTACTGTAAATTACGGTTTATTGAGTGGCCACTCAGCTGCCGTTGTATCTACCGTAATTCGACCCTGCAATTTCTTACAGTGACCTCCTGCACGGCTGTCTTCCCAAATGAACTACGTCAGCAGGCTAATCGATGTTTCGTTGTTGATTTGACTCATTTTTTTATTGGAGGTTTAACGACCACCGTGAGCAACTCAATGGGCTATAAGCAGTCGCCCGTCCCTAATTTAGGGTCACTGGTTCCAGGGAAGGGAGAGAGCCAGTGCCGTAAGACAAACACAACATCCATGCCCGACCGGGATTCGAACCCGGACCCCTTACGGACGAATGATCAGAGGCCAGCGCCTTAGACCACTGCGCCACCGGGGCGGCGATTTGACTCATGAGTAACTTAAGTAATACGTCATCTACGTCACATCAGGTGGTACGTTACAACGCTTCGTTGCGAACTGTAGTGAAAAACTTCTTAACTCCGCAAAATAATATAAGGGAACCAAATTTAAAAGGGATATTTTTAATTGCGAAAATTCTAATATATGTTCCACCTTTTTTCTCAGTTCTCCTGTCAGTTAAGTTGAAATTAACAAAAAATAAAAACATAAACATTGCAGTTATTTATTTCGACGATAAGTCAGTATTCAATTGCGTGCACCGAATTTAGTGTTATCAGAAATATCCTTGATGTTGGTATCGATTTTTTTCTGAGTTGAGCTTTTGCTTACGCTGCGTAATCAAGCAAATAGAGCTTCAGTTTCTTTCTATGCCATTGCGTTTTCGTCTTAGATTCACCCTAACCATAGAGGATCAGTGAATATTCCGTCTGATTTTGATTTATCTAAAATCCCCAGAGATTTTCGACGTTCTCCAAGATCGGTCATTGAAAGCAATTTGCTTCATATTTCGCTGCTATCAAAATTGCAGCAGCTTATCAGTCATTTTTCATAAGCAATAACTCGTATTTTTGCAAGTATCAACTTCGTAAGCTAGTTCCAAATCCTTTCTACTTCTCTTTCAGATATCTGGATTTTTTTTTACAGTTTCCTTAGTTACTCAAACAGCATTGTCGGGGTATTTAACGTGTTCAGCGGCTTTTGTTGGTCAAGGCATGAACACTTCTATCACTACTACACACATCGGCCACTGAATAGAGACCTTTTTGCAGACGTGCGAAAACTTCACTTTTTTTTTTTTTTTATTGGAGGTTTAACGACCACCGTGAGCAACTCAATGGGCTATAAGCAGTCGCCCGTCCCTAATTTAGGGTCACTGGTTCCAGGGAAGGGAGAGAGCCAGTGCCGTAAGACAAACACAACATCCATGCCTCACCGTGATTCGAACCCAGACCCCGTTCGGACGAATGATCAGAGGCCATCGCTTAGACCACTGCGCCACCGGGGCGGCACTTCACTTATACAGCATGTATTCGAAATATTAGGTAACACACGTAACCACATGTTCTAGATTGCTGACGAGCAGCATTTAAGACTGCTGTTCGTCAGTAATCTTCAGTAGAATTGATCATAAAAGAACAAAGAATCTTTCGGAGTTCGATAAAGCCCTTATTGCGGGTGCCCGACTGGCTGGAGCGACGGTTTTGGAAACAACAGAGCTGACTGGTTTGTAAAATGGTGCGATATCCCGGGTCTTTAATCACTGGACAAAATAACCCACTTTGCTTGACTAAGAGGCGTAATTGCATACAATCTGATAGGAACGAGATCGCTGCCGTCTGAGAAGGCTTGTACGGAGATACAGGACTTCCGACTTCCTGTGTGATGCAATTGACAGAAGCATTCAATAAAAGTTGTTCCAGACCCATATCTTAGCGAACTATGCGCACGTAATTGAAGGGGATAGGTAATGACAGTAGCATACCTATACGGAAACTACTGATTTCTGCGAAGAATCGAAACGTTCGTCTACAGGGGTGTCAGGTACATTGTGACTTGACACCAGAAGACTGAAAAAAAGCCATGTGATCCCACGAGTCGCGGTACACCTTGTTCTGTTCCGACGGCAGGCAGAGAGTTTTGCGAGAGTCCCGTGAAGCAATGCATCCCCTGCTTTATGGAACTTCCGCGTAAACAGAACTCAAGGTTCTGGAGGTGTTGTCATGCTGTGGGGTACATTCCGTTGGTACAGAAAGGATGAAATGTGAGGTTTCCTCCGGGAATTATCTATCTGAACTTTGTTACCGATCAAGTCCATCCTGCAATATTTACACTTTATCGAGCAGGTAACGGCTGTTACATGGACGACAATGCTACTCTCCATCGCGCAAGATGTGCTCAGCAGGGGGTTAGCGAGGATGACAGCGACTCCCACCGTCTTTCCTGACCACCACAAAGCTCGTATATGAACCCCATTTAGAATGCATGGACATGTAAGAAAAACAGACCCGGGAGCAAAGTCCTCTTCCGTCAAAACGGATCCACTTAAAGGACTGTTTAGTGAAGGCCTGGTATGCTGTAGACGTAGATGCACTCCAACACCTTGTAGAATCTATGCCAAACCGCATACGTGCTGTAATTCGGGCTAAAAGAGGTCTACCCCGGTATTGAATAAAAGTTTCTAATTCAGTAGCCGATATGTATATAATCAAAACATACTTTTTCTATGTCAGAGTATTCAATATTGGTACTACATTTCCTACTCAGGAGAGATGAATTCGAAATGAATACGCTTGTATACGAGATGAATTCGAAATGAATACGCTGTAACGTACCAGGAGATGTGACGTACCTGCCAGAAGGACGCACACGACATAAAGGCAGATAGGAATCAGAATAAAATGTCCGCGTAGCTCAAATGGTAGAGCAACTTATTCCGGAATGAGTGGACCCGGGTTCGAATCCTGGCGCGGATAAAAATGACGGAGAAATTCACTTCGTTATAATGGCGCCCGAACTATCCGGATGACCCGACCGTTCACAATCTCGCAATGGTGTGATGTTATTTCCACACCGCGAGATAGGAAAAATAAGAGCAGCACTTCGAAAAAAAAAATAAATAAATAAAAAAAAATAAAAAAATAAGGGGGAGATGATGTAACGTACCAGGAGATGTGACGTACCTGCCAGAAGGACGCACACGACATAAAGGCAGATAGGAATCAGAATAAAATGTCCGCGTAGCTCAAATGGTAGAGCAACTTATTCCGGAATGAGTGGACCCGGGTTCGAATCCTGGCGCGGGTAAAAATGACGGAGAAATTCACTTCGTTATAACGCTTGTATGCGAGATGAATTCGAAATGAATACGCTTGTATGCGAGATGAATTCGAAATGAATACGCTTGTATACGAGATGAATTCGAAATGAATACGCTTGTATACGAGATGAATTCGAAATGAATACGCTTGTATACGAGATGAATTCGAAATGAATACGCTTGTATACGAGATGAATTCGAAATGAATACGCTTGTATACGAGGTGAATTCCACATGAGTGCGCTTCCGTCTTCTAGTCATTTGTACAACTGCTGTTAGTTTTAAGTGCTTTTATTAATTTTCATAATTTCGACTTCAATGTGATTTTGTTAGGAAGCGGCAGTCCCAGACGTTGGACAGTAAGTATGAGCTGTAGCATTTCTTGTGAACCTTTCTTTCCCATTGAAGTAAGAGTGACCGTAATTTACAGGCAAACAATGCGCATTTCCATATTTTTTCCAATTCGAAAGAAATAGACAGCCTATTTGGTAGAACTAAGGATCGACAGCTCTGAGAATCTAAATGCGGTCTTAAAACGTCGTACACTGTTTTACAGAAAATTGCCTTTATATTGTAAGCAATAAAAAAGTGCCTTTTAGAAATTAGATCTAGCTTCTGAACGAAAAGTTTCATGAACTTTTCATAATGTTAAATAAATCTTCTCTAATGTTAATATACTATTTTTTTCTTCGCTTCATTTTAATTTTGTTATTTATATTATATGTAACTTCTCTTCTGGTTGTTTCTTCTCTTTTTCATTCCCCCAGGAACATGATGATATACATTAGTCCAAATTTTTTGTCATCTGCCATTTTTTACTTTTAAACATTTAATTAACTTTCCATTTTTACTTCGCTGCATTAATTACTCATTTACTCGTTCTTTCTCTCTCTCTGAATGACATTCACAACTATTGTTTAAAAGCTCACTGTGTTTGTCGCAGTGTACCTTTGTTTTTGTCCTTCCATTGATAGCTTAATGCAAAATAATTATGTCCCATGTCGCATCCTCTTATCTCTTATGATTAATATTTCATCTGAAAATGCTGATTAATATTACATATTACACGGCATCAAGTACAAGAACGAATACTTTATTGAAAGCTGTAGTGGGAGTTACACGGATAGTGAAAGAACTCATATATTCAGTGGCTGAGAGAACAATACATAGGTCTATCAATTAACTTTTGCTTTTATCGTCATTGCTCTTTCTGAAGGGCACAATAGGATTTGAATTCATTATAATATATGGACGTAGAAGCAAATATGATTAACTATTCCTAATAAAAGAGGATAATGTCAGCACTGGAGGACAGGCCTAAAAGATGTTAAAATAATAAAATAAAGAGATTCTGAGCAAACTTTATTGAAATATTTATTCAGCTAATTTATTTAAGTATAGAATATTTTATTGCTCACGGTGTTGAACATTATCCGTCTGCAACTCTATCAGATACCGTGAAGAAATATTACAAAACGACATTAAAGCATAGTCGAAAATATTCAGTTCTCAAGATTGGAACTGAATAAATAATAAAATAATTACGTAGATTCAGCATAATTTTCATTGAGATTCTAATGGATAAAATTATCCGCACATTCTTCGAGAATTTTGTGAGAAGGAAGAGGTTTCACCTCAATCGACCTACTTGCGTAATAGTGAGTTCAACTCAGTTGATTTCTAAAATAATCTAAAAACAAAGAACTAATGTTCAATCTCTGCAGACAGTTCAAATTTGATGCAATTTCCAAAGAACTTCACTGTAAAACTAGAAGTAATCGAAAAGCCACTTTTCCTTCTAAATCAGTTTGTTAAAATACTTTAGACAATGCTGTAAAGTCCTTTTGTGCACCCGGGTGGAGCAGTGGTCTGAGCGGCGGCTTTTGACCGTTCTTCCGAGTGGTTTCGGGTTCAAATCCTGGATGAAGCATGGGTGGCAAGTTTGTTATACGGCAGTTGCTCTCTATCGTACCCGAACATGATGCCCAAATTGGGCACAGGAAACTTCTTCTAGCTCATAGAGTTGCTCACGGTGGTCATTAAACCACGAAAAAAAATATTCTGTTTGAAATTACAGTAGCCTTCCTAGTAGTGCAGTAGTCTAAGCGCTGGCTTCCATTCGAATCCCGGTGAGGCACGGATGTTGTACTTGTCTTACGGCACTGGCTCTCTCCTTTCTCTGGAACCAGTGGTCCTAAATTAGGGACGAACTACTGCTTATATCCTGGTAAGTTGCTCACGGTGGTCGTTAAACTCCAAACAAGAAAAACGGCAAAATTAAAATTTTCTGTCCATAAATTTGATGCTTATTCATAGCTTCAAAAGCAGGGTGCTCTCCATTAATTACAGTATGTGCTTGTCTAGTATAAGTAAAACAGGAGTGGGATACTGTTGGTTGAGTTTAGCATCGTGCCATTAAAATTAGAGTATACGTAGTCGCTCAACGTTTTGCGTGCAATGAAATTAATTAATTTTCTACTGCAGTTTCGATGAGCATATGGCCCAAGTCAATCAGGAGGGTTGGTATAAGTTGTCCTCTGACTGTTATTGTCATATAAGCAGTGCTGACAGCAGAGTTGTTTCCTCGAGATTAAGAAGAATGGATTGGAGATCAAATCGTTAAAGAGTTGTGTGTCATTTTGGAATATGTGAAAGAATTCCAAAGTATAAAGTGTCCGCATATAGGAACGTTAGGAAAATAAAGCCAACTTTCTCACTCCAATAACTTCTATGTAAATATACACCGATGAGCTATTATATTTTGACCACCTACCTAATAAGCTGTAGTTGTAGGCCGCCCCGGTGGCGTAGTGGTCTAAGCGATGGCCTCTGAAATTTTCGTCCGAACGGGGTCTGGGTTCGAATCCCGGTGAGGCATGGATGTTGTGTTTGTCTTACGGCGCTGGCTCTCTCCCTTCCCTGGAACCAGTGACCCTAAATTAGGGACGGGCGACTGCTTATAGCCCACTGAGTTGCTCACGGTGGTCGTTAAACCTCCAATCAAAAAAAAAAAAATATATTAATAATAATAATAAGCTGTAGGACCCCTTTAGCCAGCAAAACAGCGGCCACACGGCGAGACATTGATTCGATGAGGTGACGATAGGTATCCTGGGGTATCTGGTACCATAATGTCAACAGCAGGACCTCCCGTGCTCGGCATCAGCTCCGATATTTTCGAGTCTAAAGTTCCGTTTATAGTGCCCTCCCAGTTCTAATTTTGTGTTTTTCGTGTATCTAAAGGTCTAGTGCATCGTTTTGTTCTCCTTTCCGATTCGTAAGTACGATATTTTCTTCATTCCAAGCTTTATTTACCTTCTGGTCAAGCTAGCCAGAAGAACTGCTGGGCGCCGCCATTAGTAATGACGGCTTCCGGTGGAGATATCATTATCGGTAGCCCTACTTCCACTCTTGCTGTAACCGGCGCCGCTGCTGATGGCGCCGCTGCGCTGATTTCTCCTCATGGCGCTGTTCAACTGCCCTCTTCCGGTGCGTTATTCGGCACCTCTTCTCCTACCGCTGACCAGTCAGACAGCTATTCTGATACAGCTTTTTTTTTTTTGATTGAAGGTTTAACGACCACCGTGAGCAACTCAATGGGCTATAAGCAGTCGCCCGTCCCTAATTTAGGGTCACTGGTTCCAGGCAAGGGAGAGAGCCAATGCCGTAAGACAAACACAACATCCATGCCTCACTGGGATTCGAACCCGGACCAATTTCGGACGAATGATCAGAGGCCATCGCTTAGACCACTGCGCCACCGGGGCGGGCGGCTGATACAGCTTCTAATGTGATTTCTGCTAATGCAATGGATATTCAAGATGACGTCACTCCTTCACCTTCCACAGCAGCTCGTTTTCCATCGTCTTATTCTGCTGCAGCGACCTCTGTATCTGATCGCCAATCCTCGATTATGTTACAGCAAGTGCACCACTTTTGATACGTACTCACTACAGCGGCAAGTGAACAATCCACAAGCCGCGCCGTTTCCGAGATCGTAGTTACAAGGTGCCGTGCCATCCCAATTTGTCCTTTATCAAACTCCGATAAATCGGCAGCTTTTCCCATTCTGACTCCGAACACTCTACTAGCCGAAAGCCAGTCCTCGGGCTGTTTATATACTGATCTGTGAACTTCAACTGCGCCGCGGTGCCGCCCCGATGGCGCAGTGGTCTAAGCGATAGCCTCTGATCATTCGTCCGAACGGGGTCCGGGTTCGAATCCCGGTGAGGCATGGATGTTGTGTTTGTCTTACGGCACTGGCTCTCTCCCTTCCCTGGAACCAGTGACCCTAAATTAGGGACGGGAGACTGCTTATAGCCCATTGAGTTGCTCACGGTGGTCGTTAAACCTCCAATCATCAATCAATCACCTGCGCCGCAGTTCGATCTCCTGGAGCGCTCATTTCTCTAGGCTGGGGGTGGTCATAATGTAATGTCTCATCGGTGTATAGATATGTATATTGTCATTCCCTTTGCTCTTTATACCATTCCACTTGTCATTTTGTTCCAAAATTTCTATATCCTTATTACACTTATTTTCAAAGTGATTTTCAAAGCTATTAACAAAATGAATGTCTTTGGACCCAAATACTTAGTGCCGCCCCGGTGGCGCAGTGGTTAAAGCGATGGCCTCTGATCATTCGTCCGAAAGGGGTCCGGGTTCGAATCCCGGTGAGGCATGGATGTTGTGTTTGTCTTACGGCACTGGCTCTCTCCCTTCCCTGGAACCAGTGACCCTAAATTAGGGACGGGAGACTGCTTATAGCCCATTGAGTTGCTCACGGTGGTCGTTAAACCTCCAATCATCAATCAATCACCTGCGCCGCAGTTCGATCTCCTGGAGCGCTCATTTCTCTAGGCTGGGGGTGGTCATAATGTAATGTCTCATCGGTGTATAGATATGTATATTGTCATTCCCTTTGCTCTTTATACCATTCCACTTGTCATTTTGTTCCAAAATTTCTATATCCTTATTACACTTATTTTCAAAGTGATTTTCAAAGCTATTAACAAAATGAATGTCTTTGGACCCAAATACTTAGTGCCGCCCCGGTGGCGCAGTGGTTAAAGCGATGGCCTCTGATCATTCGTCCGAAAGGGGTCCGGGTTCGAATCCCGGTGAGGCATGGATGTTGTGTTTGTCTTACGGCACTTGCTCTTTCCCTTCCCTGGAACAAGTGACCCTAAATTAGGGATGGGCGACACCTTATAGCCCACTGAGTTGCTCACGGTGGTCGCTAAACCTCCAATCAAAAAAAAAAAAATACTTACTGAAATATTTCCATTCATGAAGAACTAATCAACTTCCATTTGAGCGTAGCCTTTCGTATGTAGGCCAAACCCGCTGGGAATTGAGTTTCCAATTGAAAAAGCACAAAGCATACGCAAGGAATTATGAATGTAATCGTATACGACCTAACTCGCTCGTAAAAAAAACATCATCATAAGTTCCTCTTTGAAGAAGCTAAACAGACTGACAAACCCAACTAATAACACTGGACAAGAATTTTTTTCCAAAATCTTGCCCACGAGATTAAGTTAATCATTTCTAATAGTTGTCGATGTGCTGAACACGAATATGGCAGTGAAAATGCAAATTTGGGTACGTTTGTGGGAGATCCTCAATCGTTTCTTATACCTTTATACCACATGTACCGGTAAATGTCAGCTTCTACGTCCGACGTCACTTTGCCTGTCGCTTGTACAGCTGCTCAGGATCATCTCTAGCGAGCGTCCAATAGTAGTCAGCAAGCATAGAATAGACCTCTTTACCTGGTATCATTTCTCAATCGTAGCAGTTGCCTGTTGGAAATGTTCACCGTGTTTATCACTAACCATGCCAGAGTTGGAAACGGGTCAAAAATTCCGGACCCAGACCCGTAACTGATCCGGACAAATCTGCTTTGAACTATAAATTCGAAACTCAATTTATATATCATCATCATCATCATTGTCAACCATTATCAATCCACTGCTGGACGAAGGTCTCCCCAAGTTTCCTCCACAACGGTCTGTCTTGTGCCAGTCTCCTCCATGTCACTCCCGCATATTTACGAATTTCATCCACCCATCTCCCATGTGGTCTTTTTCTGGGTCTTTTCCTGTCCCTTGGAATCCAATCTAAAATTTCGGCTGTCCATCTATGGTCTGTCCTTCTGGCAGTATGTCCAGCCCATTGCCATTTCAGGGATTTAACTCTGATCATGATGTCTTCCACTCTCGTCATTTTTCGGATCCACGAGTTCCTCTTCTTATCTCTCCTGGTTATACCAAGCATGCACCTCTCCATGCTTCTTTGAGTTGTCTGCAGCCTTTGTATGTCTCTTTTAGTTAAGGTCCACGTCTCTGCACCATACGTAAGCACTGGAAGGATGCATTGATCAAACACTTTTCTTTTAAGACATAATGGCATATTGCTCTTGAAAAATATGCTGTTTCTTCCAAAAGCTCTCCAGGCAAGTTTTGTACGCCGATTAATTTCTTCATCAATGTGACCCTCACTTGATATCTGCTGTCCAAGATAAACATACGTATCTGTTATCTCCAGTTTTTCTCCATCAATCGATAAATCTTCATTTCTTGTAAAAGCATTGAACATCACTTTTGTCTTCTGAAAGTTCATTTTTAATCCCACTTCTTTACTCTTGTCAGCAAGTTCCTGGATCATACTCTGCAGCTCTGATGGGGTAGTTGCAAAAATGACTACGTCATCAGCAAAACGAAGGTGGGTTAGATAATCTCCATGAATCTTTATCCCTTTGTTTTCCCAGTTCAGTGATTGAAAGACATTTTCCAATGTGGCATTAAAGAGCTTCCGAGATATGGTGTCACCTTGTCTCCCTCCCTTTCCAATTTTTGTGTGTGTTGTATTTTCAAACAGCCGAATCTTTGCACTTGCGTTTTCATAGATGTTATTAATAATATTAATGTATGCATCTTAAATACCACAGGACTTGAGAGCCATTGTAACTGCTGATGGTTTCACCGAATCAAAGGCTTTTTCATAATCGATAAAAGCCATGCACAATGGAAGTTCATATTCCCTCGCTCTTTCAATTAGTTCTCTCAGTACGTGGATATGATCTATTGTGCTGTAGCCACTCCTGAATCCAGCTTGTTCTCTCGGTTGAGCCATGTCCAGTGTTACCTTCAAGCGGTGTGAAAGAACTTTAGTGAAGATTTTATAAACCACTGATAGGAGGCAGATAGGTCTGTAGTTCCTGAGATCCTCAATGTCACCTTTTTTATGTAGCAGGATCATTGTAGCATTGTTCCAATCCTCAGGAATCTTCCCTTCATTAAGGCATCGAGTGAAAATTTGGGCGAGTACTGTTTCAATTTCTCCACTTGCTTCTTGTATGATGTCTATAGTAATTCCATCTTCTCCTGGAGCTTTCCCCGCTTCATGTTCTTGATTGCATGAGCAACTTCTGCTGGGAGGACTGGAAGAACTCTGGTACCTTTCATGATGTCTGGAGTACATGTATCATCCTTTTCATATAATTTGGAGTAGAAATCTTTCACTCTTGTCAAACTTTCGCCTCTATTTCTTGTTATAGAACCATCTTCTTTTCTCAGAGCCATAATCTGTTTTCTTCCCTTACTGAGATGTCCATTTGCTATCTTTAGGCTTTGGTTGTTTTCAATTGCTTTCCTCACTAGCTCACAGTTGAATTTCCTTACGTCTTCAGTAATACTTTTTCGTGCTGTCTTGCATAGCTCTATATATTCCACTTTGGAAGTCACATCTTCTTTAGTTGTCCTCATCTCTGTTCTTTTTTGCATCAACATTTTGGTTTTTCCTGATAATTTGTTTACATGCAACTTGTTCTTAGACCCAGCTAATTTTGTTGCTGTTTCCATAAGAGCTTTGGTTACTTTTCTGTTAACTTCCGAATATCCACTTCTTCCGATGTTAGGCCTTCTAAAGCAGAGAATCTGTTCTTCAGTTCCAACTTGAAAGTATTATGGTGTTTTTTAAGGTTGGTTATGTCAATAGATTTTGTTTGTCTTATGAGCTTGCCACGTTCAAGTTTAGTGTTGAGGTGCATCTTACATCTCACCAATCTATGGTCACTACCTGTGTTGAACTTGTTTAGCACACTGCAGTCTTCGATGACGAATTTTTTGTTACACATAATAAAATCAATTTCACTTGTCGTCCCAATTGGATGTCTCCATGTCCATTTCCTGTGTGGCTTTTTCTTGAAAAAGGAATTCAAGATGAAAAATCCTTCTGCCTCTGCAAACTCAACGAGAGTATTTCCACGCTGATTTCTGTTGCCGTGACCGAATTTACCTACTGAAGTTTCATTCTGTTGCCGGTGCCCTATTTTTGCATTGAAATCTCCCATAATTATCTTCAAGTGCTGCTTACCTTTATTATTTAGATGACGAATTTCCTCATAAAATTCTTCAATTTCTTCTTCAGGATGACTTGTGGTGGGTGCATAAGTTTGAATAATCTGAGCCTGGTATCTTCTCGATAGTTGGATAACGAGTCGTGCAGCTCTGTCAGAGGAACTTTCAACTTCTACCACTTTATCCTTCAGTTTCTTGTTTATTATAAATCCAACACCACTAGTTCTGCCAGTATCTGTCCCACGATAATAGAAGAGATGTCCACTTTTCAGTTCAATGAGATCTTCTCCTTTTCTCCTTACCTCACTTAGCCCGACGATGTCCCACTTGATCCTTTGTAGTTCCTCTTCCAATTCAAGAAGCCTTGAATCAGAAGATAGGGAGCGTCCGTTGTAGGTTGTAACGTACCAGGAGATGTGACGTACCTGCCAGAAGGACGCACACGACATAAAGGCAGATAGGAATCAGAATAAAATGTCCGCGTAGCTCAACTGGTAGAGTGACTTATTCCGGAATGAGGGGATCCGGGTTCGAATCCTGGCGCGGATAAAAATGACGGAGAAATTCACTTCGTTATAATGGCGCCCGAACTATCCGGATGACCCGACCGTTCAAAATCTCGCAATGGTGTGATGTTATTTCCACACCGCGAGATAGGAAAAATAAGAGAATCCTTTCTCCAGCACTTCAAAAAAAAAAAAAATAAGGGGGAGATGATGTAACGTAGCAGGAGATGTGACGTACCTGCCAGAAGGACGCACACGACATAAAGGCAGATAGGAATCAGAACAAAAGTCCGCGTAGCTTAATTGGTAGAGCAACTTATTCCGGAATGAGTGGACCTGGGTTCGAATCCTGGCGCGGATAGAAATGACGGAGAAATTTACTTCGTTATAATGGCGCCCGAACTATCCGGATGACCCGACCGTTCACAATCTCGCAATGGTGTGATGTTATTTCCACACCGCGAGATAGGAAAAATAAGAGCAGCACTTCGAAAAAAAAAAAAAAATAAGGGGGAGATGATGTAACGTACCAGGAGATGTGACGTACCTGCCAGAAGGACGCACACGACGTAAAGGCAGATAGGAATCAGAATAAAATGTCCGCGTAGCTCAACTGGTAGAGTGTCTTATTCCGGAATGAGGGGATCCGGGTTCGAATCCTGGCGTGGACAGAAATGACGGAGAAATTTACTTCGTTATAAGGTAGCCAAGGTCAGCATCAAATGGCAGCCTAGTCCGGTCCTCCGGGGATTCTTAGCACCCTCTGCCTTCATGTCACACTGGCCGCTGCCTTGGCCAGGTACATTCCAGCTGCCGGAGACTGAGGGCCAAGATTTAAGTTGTAGAGTCATTTTGGAGGTGTTTGGCCATAACTCACCACGCTGACCAAGCGGGTTGGTGAGTGTGGGATAGCATTTCCTCTGATCCCGATGGTATAGTTATACCGCTATTTGCGGTCGTCAGAGCCCCTTTAGTGGGAACAGGATGCACCACGAGAAGGCGGGGTTGACATTTGTCAAGGAGAGGCTGTGATGTTACGCATCACCTGACCTTACATCCCAATTTATATATATATATATATATATATACATATCATCTGCAGGATGAAGGTCTCCCCAAGTTTCCTCCACAACGGTATGTCTTGTGCCAGTCTCCTCCATGTCACTCCCGCATACTTTCGAATTTCATCCACCCATCTCCCATGTGGTCTTCTTCTAGGTCTTTTCCTGTCCCTTGCAATCCAATCTAAAATTTCGGTTGTCCATCGATGGTCTGTCTTTCTGGCAGTATGTCCAGCCCATTGCCATTTCAGGGATTTAACTCTGATCATGATGTCTTCCACTTTTGTCATTTTTCTGATCCACGAGTTCCTCTTCTTATCTCTCCTAGTTACACTAAGCATGCACCTCTCCATTCTTCTTTGAGTTGTCTGCAGCCTTTGTATGTCTCTTTTAGTTAAGGTCCACGTCTCTGCACCATACGTAAGCACTGGAAGGATGCATTGATCAAACACTTTTCTTTTAAGACATAATGGCATATTGCTCTTGAAAAATATGCTGTTTCTTCCAAAAGCTCTCCAGGCAAGTTTTGTACGCCGATTAATTTCTTCATCAATGTGACCCTCACTTGATATCTGCTGTCCAAGATAAACGTACGTGTCTGTTATCTCCAGCTTTTCTCCATAAATCGATAAATCTTCATTTCTTGTAAAAGCATTGAACATCACTTTTGTCTTCTGAAAGTTCATTTTTAATCCCACTTCTTTACTCTTGTCAGCAAGTTCCTGGATCATACTCTGTAGCTCTGATGGGGTAGTTGCAAAAATGACTATGTCATCAGCAAAACGAAGGTGGGTTAGATAATCTCCATTAATCTTTATCCCTTTGTTTTCCCAGTTCAGTGATTGAAAGACATTTTCCAATGTGGCATTAAAGAGCTTCGGAGATATGGTGTCACCTTGTCTCCCTCCCTTTCCAATTTTTGTGTGTGTTGTATTTTCAAACAGCCGAATCTTTGCACTTGCGTTTTCATAGATGTTATTAATAATATTAATGTATGCATCTTAAATACCACAGGACTTGGGAGCCATTGTAACTGCTGATGGTTTCACCGAATCAAAGGCTTTTTCATAATCGATAAAAGCCATGCACAATGGAAGTTCATATTCCCTCGCTCTTTCAATTAGTTCTCTCAGTACGTGGATATGATCTATTGTGCTGTAGCCACTCCTGAATCCAGCTTGTTCTCTCGGTTGAGCCATGTCCAGTGTTACCTTCAAATGGTGTGAAAGAACTTTAGTGAAGATTTTCTAAACCACTGATACGAGGCTGATAGGTCTGTAGTTCCTGAGATCCTCAATGTCACCGTTTTTATGTAGCAGGATCATTGTAGCGTTGTCCCAATCCTCAGGAATCTTCCCTTCATTAAGGCATCGAGTGAAAATTTGGGCGAGTACTGTTTCGATTTCTCCACTTGCTTCTTGTATGATGTCTACAGTAATTCCATCTTCTCCTGGAGCTTTTTCCCGCTTCATGTTCTTGATTGCATGTGTAACTTCTGCTGAGAGGACTGGAAGAACTATGGTACTGGTAACTTTCATGATGTCTCGAGTACATGTATCATCCCTTTCATATAATTTGGAGTAGAAGTCTTTCACTCTTGTCAAGATCTTGCCTCTATTTCTTGTTACAGAACCATCTTCTTTTCTCAGAGCCATAATCTGTCTTCTTTCCTTACTGAGATGTCCCTTTGCTATCTTTAGGCTTTGTTTGTTTTCAATTGCTTTCCTCACTAGTTCACAGTTGAATTTTCTTACGTCTTCAGTGATACTTTTTCGTACTGTCTTGCATAGCTCTATATATTCCACTTTGGAAGTCACATCTTCTTTAGTTGTCCTCATCTCTCTTCTTTTTTGCATCAACATTTTGGTTTTTCCTGATAATTTGTTCACATGCAACTTGTTCTTAGACCCAGCTAATTTTGTTGCTGTTTCCATAAGAGCTTTGGTTACTTTTCTGTTAACTTCAGAAATATCCACTTCTTCAGATGTTAGGCCTTCTAAGGCAGAGAATCCGTTCTTCAGTTCCAACTTGAAGGTATTATGGGGTTTTTTAAGGTTGGCTATGTCAATACATTTTGTTTGTCTTATGAGCCTGCCACGTTCGAGTTTAGTGTTGAGGTGCATCTTACATCTCACCAATCTATGGTCACTACCTGTGTTGAACTTGTTTAGCACACTGCAGTCTTCTATGACAAATTTTTTGTTACACATAATAAAATCAATTTCACTTGTCATCCCATTTGGATGTCTCCATGTCCATTTCCTGTTTGACTTTTTCTTGAAAAAGGAGTTCAAGATGAAAAACCCTTCTGCCTCTGCAAACTCAACGAGAGTATTTCCACGCTGATTTCTGTTGCCGTGACCGAATTTACGTTCTGAAGTTTCATGCTATTGCCGTTGCCCTATTTTTGCATTGAAATCTCCGATAAATATCTTCAAATGCTGCTTACCTTTATTATTTAGATGACGAATTTGCTCATGACGAGTGCGAAACGAAGTCACTCGGACATTTTCCTTGAAAAGATTCCATTGAAGAAATCTTGATTGATGCCAGTAACTCCGCTTTTTTCTTGGACAGCTCCAGATCACGAACAAGTTTGTTCAGTTCTTCTTATGTGAGAATGTGTGGTGAACGCGAACTGATATTGTGTACTCCTGACGCCGAAGGCTCAGGAGTACACAAAATCAGTTCGCGTTCGCCTCCGTCCTCATGGTCCACTGAATCGATGGAAAATTCTTTCGGAGGTTCGAAACGGTAAGTTCTTCGCCGTGCGAAACTGGTCGATTGTGTATTCGGGTACGCTATTGTCCACTCGTGATGCCTCTCGAAACAGGTGGTTCCATGCAGAAGTAGCAGTCATTTGTATGATTGCTTTGCTCCCTCCAAACCAGACGAACAGCAAATGGAATCGACACTTTACTGCATTTCAGCCACTTCGGAAGATTTCTAACACATGTACAGCAGCTTATGTGTAGTGATGGCCATTTTCTGGTTTGCAAACATCACTTCCCCGCAAATATAACAAAAGTTATTTGGACTATTAACACAGTTACGAGGCATCATTACTGCTGGATTTACACTGCAGTGATCACATGTGTATATGCCGTAGGAGTAAATGGGAGTATAGCCCAGGAAGTAGCACAACAAGTTGCTCACAGACTTCGGTTTACACTAATGATTGCATCATCTTACGTCAGCGATGTCATGACTCAACTGCATTGCATCAGACAATGATACAATAGCTCCTAAGGGTGGTGTGTATGATAGGCTGATGCAATGTGATGTAATATCTTGCGGGCTGAGTCTTGTCAGAGGCAAATTGTGTGTTGTCCAGTGTAATTGAAGCTGGACACTCTGGAAAAAAGCCCCTTGTCTTTCGATGAAGCAAAACTGCTTGACGAGCCCAACTTTGTCTTTACGCTGGACATTTTGGAAGGCTTCCATACCCTGAAGAATCCAGATTGATTAACATGTCCGACTCAGACTTGAAGAGGTATACTTTGGAAGCCTATCGTATATTCTTGAATTATTCACATCGCTTCAAGGATTTGGCATCAATTTCTTTTATTCGATGAAATCTACTTCCAAAACCGCGAACGTCAGAATGTATTGGATATTGTCGCGACCAAAAGGATACAAATTAACTGATCTGATGAATCTTGGCCGTATACTCAAGAAAAGAGCAGATGACAAGTAACTTTGTTTTTCTTAAAACGTCGATTAGTATACATTAAAATCACCCCGGTGGCCGAGTATTCAAAGGCGTATGTTTCTGACCACAAAATCAAGACGTCCAGATTAGGCCAGGGTTCGAATCGCCCGTCCTTTCCTAAATTAGGGACGGACGACTGCTTAAAGCCCTTATAATTGCTCATGGGGGTCTTTAAATAAAAAAAGAATAAAAAGCAAGTTTAGACTCATTCACCCAGGAAGACATTGAGAACCGCCCAAGTGGTGCAATGGTCTAAGCGCTGGCTCTAGACCATTCGTGCAAAATGGGTCCAGATTTGAATCCCGTTGAAGCATGGATGTTGTGTTTGTCTTACGGCACTAGCTCTCTCCTTTCCCTAGAGTCAGTGGCCCTAATTAGGGACGGGCGACTGCTTCTAACCCATCGAGTTGCTAAAGGTGGTCGTTATACCTACAATAAAAAAAAACTGTCCAATAAAAAAATTGAGAACTGGACCCAGTTTGTACGTACTCCTCATCTTTTAAGCCGCCCCGGTGACGCAGTGGTCTAAGCGATTGCCTCTGATCCTTCGCCCAACGTTCGAATCCCATGTAAGACATGGATGTCTGTGTTTGTCTTTCACACTGGCTGTCTCTGTTTTTTGCAAATCCGGCGTGCTGTATCACATGTTCGATCTTTACTTTCATGATTTCGATATATTGCATAATATTTGTATCCTGTGACAGACAGTACAGTACTGTATTTGTCTGAATTCGAGATGTTACCTGGAACCAATAAATAATTTTAAAAAATTTAAACCCTCAAACAAACAAAGAAATACCAATGCGGGTGGGGTGGAATTTGAACTTATTTCAGTGCTTACCATAAGCGATCGGCGATCACTACTCTGAAATCATGCATGCAGAACTCGCGCTTTTGAATGTATGCGTTTCTTCGTAATGCATTTAGGATTATCTGATCATTAATTAACTGTTATTTTGAATACTGTATAAGCTTCAGCATACAAAAACCAATACTTTCAATGCAAACTGATAACTGCGATTACCATGTATGAAGAGGGCGACAAACAAAACTAAGAAATTATCTTGGGCAATAAATATGAGAATTACGTGGAAACATTTTTCGTATTATAGCGAAACCGAAACTTACTAAGCTATGATAAATATGTCTTTGTTTAAATATGGTGAATGTAAATTACAGCAACAGTTTGAAGTGTCCAATATTATATTTATGCAAAGAAACATTTAAAAAACGAATGATTTTTAAAATAAGATTTCCAATATAAACATAGTGCACCGAGGGTAACTTGAACTTAAGTTTAATAACAGTTTCTAATTATGCCACTTGAATACGGAATAGAAAATATTTAAGGCTATTTCCAAGAGCGCAAAGGTTTTGTTCTGCGATAAAGTAAAACCAAAATGGGTGTGCACACGCCGGTAAACCTCAAATGAATTCTTGAAGAAGGGAAGTGATGTTTTTTTCCCTTCTGTTAAAGAAAGTTTCGACTGAACTGTTTCAAAATTCCTGTAACATGATAAATTGAAATTCGGGTCCTTTAGCTAAATTTTAGGAAGTTCATCTGGTTACATAATCATTTTTTTTACAAATGTTTTTGAGTTTGTCCAGTCCCTTTCTTCAGAAATAAAACGAATTCGGCTTCGTTTCGTAAAATCTTGGTATTAACGCATGATAGTGAACATGGTAGAATAAGAACGGTAACTCTATTAATCCTAAACAAGCTCATTAGTATCATAATAACTTCTGTAAAATTTGAAAGCCGCACCACTAAGAACTCTCCTGTGGCGCAGTGGTCTAAGCTCTGGCTTCTTAGTGTTCGCCCGAATGATGCCATGGCCCGAGCCTCGGATAAGGCATGCGTAGTGTGTTTGTCTACGGAACCGCACCCCCGGATACAATGGCCCCGAATGCGGGACCAACAACTGCTTTTAGCCCTCAGAGTTGCTCACGGTGGTCTTTAAATAATCAAAAAAGAACAAGTAACAACTAAAAACTGAATAAGACGCAGTTTACATCGTCTTTTGAGAGGCAAATTGATTTCCCTTCCAAAACTCAATATTTTTAGTCCTGTGTATTAATGAAGTCATGGCAAATTTTTGTAAAAGATTCATTAGAAAAAAGATGAGGAGTGCGTACAAACTGGGTCCAGTTCACAATTTTTAGCACATCTTTTGTAAAAAAAGATCGTGCTTATGTTACCGGTTTGTCCGTCCGTCTGTCAGACTGTACCCACAATATCTCTGCAACTATTAGTCCGATTTGAAAAATTATTTTTGCATTGGGAAGCTTGAAATATGTGAATGATGATCCTTTATTTCGTTTTTTTTTTACGATGTACAATTTCGTCGCTAGAGGGCATAAATTCAGATGATGCCTAATTCAAAAATACGTTTTATTCCACTTATTTGCTTCTAAACATCCGATTAAAAAAAATCTTTTATCTTTCTATTCCATTAATGTCCAAGAGTATTTTAGATATAGTTACTTTTTCAAATTACGCATAAATTTTCCGCTAGGGGCGTAAAAGTAAATTAAATTTTTCCCGATAATTCTTCTTCTAAAACTCCGATTTGAAAAGATTTTTCTTCAGCGGATACACCCCCTGATGGAAAATCTTTTGCATATAATTTCAAATTTTTGGAAAAGAATACTTTGGCCACCAGGGGGCGTAAATGCTCATTTTTGCTTTTGATGTATTTGACATAAAATCTGAGCTTCTAAAATATCAAAAGAAAAAAATATTTGGTGGACTGATGCCACTCCCATAGATAAACCTTTTCGGAATATTTTCTTCTTAAAATATTCCACAGTTTCTGCACCAGGGGGCGTAGATGTATATCTTATTTTCGTCAATATCTCTACTTCTAGGAGTCCGATTCGAAAATTTAATTCTTTGTTGGATAGTGTTCGTTGTGACATGTTTTTTATATAATTTGAAAATTTTCAAGTAATTCATAGACTTTCCGCTAGGGGCGTAAAGGTAAATTGCTTCTCCCCTTATATATCTGCTTGTAAATCTCCGATTTGAAAAATTCTTTCTGCACCGGATACAGCTCCTGAGGGTAAATCCTTTGCATATAATTTCAAATTTTTGTAAAAAATGGTTTGGCCACCAGGTGGCATAAGACTTCATTTCCGCTTCTGATGTGTTTGAAGTAAATCTCGATTGAAAAAAAAGTCGTTTGTTGACCGATACTAATCATGTCGACAAACCTTTTAGGAACATCTTCTTCTTGAAACAACGCATGGTTCCTACGCCAGTGGGCGTAGATGTATATCTTATTTTTGTCAATATCTCTACTTCTAGGAGTCCGATTTAAAAACTTCCTTCTTTGTTGCATAGTGTTCCCGATGCGAAATGTTTTTCCTATAAATTCAAAATTTTCAAGTGAATCGTAGACTTTCCGCTAGGGGGCACAAAGGCAAATTGCGTTTTCTGCGTTATTTCTGCTTCTAAAACTCCGATTTGAAAAATTATTCCTGTATCGCATACAAAAGCTGATGGAAAGTATTTTTCATATACACTGCTGGCCATCCAAAATGCAACACTAAAAAGGAAGCATCCGATTGGCCTGAAATTCTTAGCATACGTCGCCCGCGAGAGGACATGCAAACGATTAGCATTGCAGGGCATATGCAGGTCATATGCGCCCGGCACGCCACCGAGAAGCACTATAAGATGGGTGCACAGAAGGCGGGGTGCAAGTAGTGAAAATGTGTTGTGCTACCGGACCTGTGCGTGGGAAGCTTCCTGATGCCTCGTCGCAGAATACAGCAGTCATTTCAGCACGTTTCGGAGCTCCACAAAGGACGAATAGTGGCTTATCGCGCCAGCGGTTTATCGTACCGAGACATCGGCGCCCGTGTGGGACGACATCCAGCCACAGTGAGGCGAGTATGGATTCGGTGGGTGCAGGAGGGACGGACGGACCGCCGAGAGCGATTGCCGCAGCCACGGCACACCACCGAACGAGAGGACCGGCATTTTGTGAAGCGGGCATTGGCGGCTCACACCGCCACATCACGAACGTTAGCGCAGGAATTAGGGTGTGTTGCGCAACAACCTGTGTCAGCACGTACCGTTCGACGTCGTCTGCAGGAGCGGGGACTTGTCGCACGGCGCCCATTGTTCCATTACGACGTTTTGGAGCCTGTAGTCCTCCCTTACCTTCAGGACCCACCAGCGGCCACGTTTCAACAGGATAATGCGCGACCGCACGTGGCACGTATCGTGCAGCAATTCTTTACGGCCCACCAGGTTTCACTGCTGCCGTGGCCCGCCTGTTCTCCCGATATGTCGCCCATCGAACACGTCTGGTCACTGATCTCCAACCGAGTGGCCCGGAAATCACCACCCGCGGCTACGCCTGACGCACTGTGGCAACGTGTGGAAGCAGCCTGGACCGACATACCCCAAGCCCACATCCAAAGCCTCTTTCGTTCGATGCCGCGGCGTGTAGCGGCCGTTATTGCCAGTCATGGGGGCTACACGAACTATTGATGGCTTCGTGTTCCGCAAGTCGCACGGGCCTGTAAGCTCAATCGTTTCATCTTTGTATCTGTTGTTATGTGTCCAGTAAATCTGGCTTTGCTATCTCGTGTCCTTCTTGGTGTTGCATTTTGGTTGGCCAGCAGTGTAATATTTAATGTTTGGTAAAGAATGGTTTGGCCACCAGTGGGCATAACGGTTAATTTCTGCTTCTGATGTATTTGTAGCAAAATCTGGGCTACTGAAAACTCGACTAATTTTTTTTTTTTCTTGGACCGATACCACTCATATGGAAAAACCTTTTGAGAATACTTTCTTCCTAAAATAATGCATGGTTTTTCCACCAGGGGACGTAAAGTCACATCTTATTTTTGTCGATATCTCTGTTTCTAAGAGTCAGATTTAAAAAATTATTTCTGTGTTGGAGAGCGCTACCGGTGCGAAATGTTTCTCATTCAAACAAATTCATGTTTTTCTTAAAGCACAAGTCTGCAACCAGACGGCGTAAGCTCACGATTCCGTTTACAGCAATATCTGAGTGATTAAAAACCCGATTGAAAAACTTCTTTCTTCCGTCAGGTACTGCAGTTTTCTATACCGGTTTCATTGGCTTTGAATAGCTTTGATAAATTTAACTTGCCTCAGAACGGATTCAAAAGGCGTACTTATTACACCCGAAAATTCGGTGTTCATCTTTCTTGTTTTTATTGGAGAGGGATCCTTTTTATTGAAAGTTTAACGACCACCGTGAACAACTCAATGGGCTATAAGCAGTCGACCGTCCTTAATTATGGGCTACTGTTTCCAGGGAAGGGAGAGAGAGCTAGCGCCGTAAGACAAACACAACATTCATGCTTACCGGGATTCAAACCCGGACCCATCTGGTACGAATTTTCAGAAGCTATCGGTTAGGCCACTGCGCCACAAGGGCGGCTATTGTAGGGAGATTACCGACCAACATGAGCAACTCATTGGGCTATAAGCAGTCGTCCGTCTGTAAGTTTCAGCCGCTTCGGGCCGCGGGTGGCCTAGTGGTCAACGTTCGTGAGTGCCACGGAGTAGACATCGGGTTCGATCCCAGGCAGGTACGAACGCTCGAACCACTAAATGTCCGCCGTGCGTCGGATGGGGTCGTTAAGCTGTCGAGCCCCGGGTACTGCCCCCCCCGTAATAGATAAGGGTATCTTCCTCCACCTTTCTACCTCGCTTCCGTGTCACTTTCCTATCGAGTACTCTATCCCAAATCTCCTAGCTTCCTAATTGTAAGGGTTGTTTAAGACATGGAGTCAGACACTCCCTTCCTAAAACCCTCTACATATGATCTGATCTGAGTTTGAGCCGCTGACTGCAGGGATGAGATCCCAGCGCCGTACGGCAACCGTACCACACTTGCCACATTCGAGACTTTTCTGAGGCAAATGGTCAGAAGCCAGGGTTCAAACCAGTCGGCACCGAGGCGGCTCTCAAATTTTACAGAAGTTATTACGATACTAAATGTTGAAAGGTTAGCAATAAGAGATTAGTCTTTCACTTAAATTTTTTCGTTCACCTAAATTTGTTCAACATTTTCTAAACTTAGCGGATAGCGACTTTTTATGGTTTTATCGAAATTAGAAGAAAAATCTACCTCCTGGAGGCAAAACTTATTACTGGTCTGGTCTTATAAATTATCAGCAATCAACTTTTCTGTATGAAATATTTTTAAGCATCTTTTAAAGCCTTCTGGCTATTTAAATATCCCTCACTATAAGGAGAATATGAAATCATCCTAAATCATCTTCTCGACCTTTTAAATCGGACTCCTAAACAGAATCACAGCTCATACTTTATTTGGATTGCTAGTAGTAAAAAAATCGATATTGCTGATCGATACAGAAGTGCTGATCAATAGATAAATGTTACCTAATATTTCCGGTATAGGGAAAGCGTCTTATGCAAAACACAGCAAAGTTCATGTTTAAATATGTTTTTCTTCAAATAACAATGTGAACCATGCAGATCATCTCTGTGTCTGTGCATGAAAACACTTTTTAGTTAAGAACTTACATGGCTTGGGTAGCTGAAACATGCATACTACACTGCTGCCAAAATCGTAAGAACGAAGTCCCTTTTTTGGCAGTCAGAATTGAAAAAAACGCTTTTACAGCTGTAAGTGGTATTGATGGTAATAGAAACAGTAAAATGAAAAGCATCAAAATCATGAGTAATATGTAATAGATATCGAAAAAAATAGTTACGAAGGAGGTACAGGCTAACCTGTCTTCCAGTGACACTCTTCCATCGGCACTGCTTAAACATTCAGGTTGTGATGAGACAATAGCCAGACCAAAATGCCTCAATCGACAGAGTTAACTGATTTCCAGAACGGATTGATGATAGAGTGCAACATAAGCAATCGATCCGTAAGTAAGCTTTCAGCGGCACTAATGATCTTTAGGTAGACAGTTGGAGACGTGATGTGCAAATGGCAGAGGACTCTGCAAAGAACTGCTCGCTCCGAACCCAAATCAAAATTGCATCAAATGAGACAAACCCTGTGTGAGACTATTAAGACTGATGTCATCACCAATACAGAGCGCAGAACGCTTCACGACATCGGTTATCGCTATCGAGCGCCACCCTCAACTTGCTAATTACTTCGACTAATTCTACACTATCTACCAACACGTAATTGGACACCCCTGCAATCGACGATATCTGCGGTCTTGATACACGTCGCCACCGCCGCCGTTAAATATCGTGTGGGAAACAACAACGCAACCAGTCGCATGCAAGATGCCACGCAGTTCGGAGCTCTCTGATTTCGAGAAAGGTGTAATCGTCGGGTATCACAGAAATGGCCGATCCATACGTGACATATCCAGCGAGTTGAAGTACCCAAAATTGACAGTGGCCTACGTGATGGGCAAGTGGAAGATGAGAGGTGACTGTCGGAATTTGCCCCGAACCGGAAGACCCACAAAACTGGGAGTTAGAGACCGACGGGTGCTGGCCAGAGAAATTCGGAAGAACCGCACCAAATCGATGGGCCACATCCGCGAGTAGTTTCAACAGGAATCCGGAAGTGTTCTTTTGATGAATATCATCCGTAAAGAATCCCATCTGCTCGGTAATCATGGACGTGATGCCGCCCACAAGCCTTTGATCACCAAGTCCAATAGCGCTGCTCGGCTAACGTGGTTCACAGAACGTCGACAGTGGACAGTTGAACAGTGAAAACAGGTTCTCTGTAGCGACGAATCAAGGTTCACCCTCTACCGTTCGGATGAAAGGGTCTGGGTTTTGCGTCTGCCTGGAGAACACCTCCGGCCGGAATGTATTGTGCCAACTGTGAAGTTCGGCCGCGGTGGAATTATGCTATGGGGGTGTTTCTCCTGGTATGGCACGGGACTCTTGGTCGCAATTCCTGGTAGACTCAACGCCGAGACCTACTGCACCATTTTGGATGACCATGCGCTTCCTACGTTGTGGCAGTTTTACGGGGTGGACATATGTTACTTTCAGGATGACAATGCCACCTGTCATGTTGCTAGGTCCACCATGGCTTGGTTTGGTGACAATGGGGTTAATCGAACGGACTGGCCTGCGCAGAACACGGACCTTAACCCTATCGAGCATTTCTGGGACGAGTGTGAGCGTCGACTCAAGGGGTGCCCCCACCGTCCGAAATCGGTGAAGGAACTGACTTGTCTTCTCCAAGCCGAGTGGAAGAAAATGCCGCTATCCGTCGTACAACGCCTGATTGAGAGTATTCCCCGGATGGTCGCAGCTGTAATCGCCGCTCGTGGAGGCTCCACCAACTATTGAAGGTGAATAAACTTCGTTTTCCTTTGCTATCACAGGTGTCCAATTACTTCTTGGCAGATAGTGTACATGCCGATGAGCATTGTGAAAGAAACTGGATCTTAGATTGTATGCTAATATAAAACTATGCTCTGGACTGATAACTCACAGTACACAGTGTTGCAGTTTGATGGTCGTTTTTGGGTGTAGTTCATGCCGGAAGAAAGATACCTTCCAGGCTGTGTCGTCCTGACAATGAAGTTTGATAGAGTTAGCGTGATGGCGTGGTGCTATTTTTTGTGATTAAGCTTGGGTCCATTCGTCGTTTTGGACAAAACCATGAGTGCTGATATCTGCCAAGGCAGCTTGGACCGTTATGCAGTGCAAACTTGTGGCAGTGCTTCAGAGAAGGCCCATGCCCCTATCAGCAGGACTATGCACCAAGTCATACTGCTCTCATCGTTACAGTTTGATCTGAGAATAGGGATATTGAAAGGTTGGTCTTAACCCCATTGAGGATCTTTGGGAACAATAGGATCATTAACAGAAATCGCTAAACAAATAATACTGAATTGTTCACTGCTTTGAAGGCTTAAATAGGCGAAACATATTAGCAGATATGTAAAACCTCTGGTGGAGAATATTCCACAAAGCCTAGAGGCTGTCATAAAAGCCAAAAGTTTCTCTCATCACCCAATATTCTGTAAATAAAGAGTTTTTGTAGACGTGCAGGTGTGTCTTTATATTATTGGAAGGACAGTCTATATTAACGAGTAATTCATGAAGGGAAACAAAAAAATAAATTTACTTTGCATGATTATAACAGGTAATAGTAAAAACAAGAAAATCATAAATTTTGATATCACGTTTATACTGGAGAAATTAGTAGAGGGGTAATTGTGACCACCCCTACTGGCTCCACACACATCACTTCCAATGACCTTTCGTGTTCCCTAGAAAATTATACTGATCAACAAGAAATTTTTCCCAAGAAAATTGTAACTAATTTCAATAAACATACCCTCGGAGATATCGAAAGTAATCATAAAAACTAAAGTTGGTTATCATTTCGGAGATATAAGGTTGAATTTATCGTTGTGATGTTATTTTATTGCCTTTTTAAGTGTGTTTTAATGCAGACAAACGACACCGGAAATGGGGGATGCAATAGGTATAAGCGCCAGTGAGGCAGATTACGTCAGACAGTCTGACACAGTGCTGAAAAGCTTCGTTCATTTAGATATAACAGCGATCAGTGCATCACGTAATGAACTCATTAACCGAGACTTTTAGAAAACATAGTCTGGTAAATGCGTGAATTTTAGTAATACTTTTGGTTATATATGTGGTGAAATTGTGAGTGTTAAACGTAAGTAGTATATGTCCCATACTATGGGACACATCATATACTACAAAAAACCTCAAAATCAGGCGTTTTTTGATTTTTCAGACCTCAATAATCACGAACATTTTAAGGCTTTTTATGAACAAAAACACCATATTTTCATTAAAAATCATTGATTTTTGAGCATAAAATAGTCAAAAACATCAGATTTTTGAAAATTGAAGTTTTTACTCTGTTTTTCATCAAACTAGAGCATCATAAAAACACACATTTTAAGTCATTTTTGTGAACATTTTTGAACAATTGCAATCATTTTGAACTTTGAATAGCTTTGATTTTAAAAGTGATGAAATGATGGTTTCAGTGATGAATAGAAAAGTTGTAAAACAAACTACTTTGAATTGGTACTTTGCAAAGTCCTTTTTAAAAATGCATTAAAAAAGGGGTACCCAAAATGGATACCCCTTATAGGAAGATAAAAAGTGTAGGAAGATTAAAAAATATTTAAATTTTATGACATATCTTTGCAAGTAGATACACAACAAGTTTTTTATAGTTTACATTTATAAAATCATCAGAGAATTTTCTATTGATAGCAATATCACACCAGTTAATTTTATCTTTATATTTCATAATAAAATCTTCTGTTAATTCTTGATTTCTTGTAACTTCTTTCCAATCAATAAAATCACTAAGAAAATCTATAGTTTCTTCACTTAATTTTTGTTTTATTGGAATTACTGACATGTCTAAGAATCGAAAGTTTTCTTTTATAAAATCATTACTTAATTTCTGATACATAGAAATTCTTCTCATATCTAATTTATCAATATTCATTAATATAAAACCCTCAGAAAGTGTTTGATATTGAGAAATCAAAGACCAGTTTAATTCATTGTTATTCATAAAATATTCAGAAAGAATCTGATATTGAGAAATTTTATCCCAGTTCACTTTATCACGAAATTCTGAAATAAAATCTTCAGATAATTTTTGATATTCTGATATTAAATCCCAATTTACTGCATCTTTTACACTTCTAATTATATCTTCTGAAAGTTCATTATCTTTAGAAAATGAATCCCAATTAATACTGCTCCTAATTAGTCTATCCATTTACATAGAATGTATTTTTATAAATGGAATGTTATTTTTTCAATTTCTAAGTAAGGTTTAAAAATGTTTAATTCTAAATAAGACATGACTTGTATACTTAATTCATCATTCTGTTTTCCTGATGCAAAGAGTATTAAAGGTTTATCGGTGTAGGCATCACCATTAAATAATATATTCTCCCCAAGTGTAATTAAAACTTCTGATTTCCCATTAGTATAATTAGGACGTAAATAAAATGTAATTTTCATATCCATATTTTCACTCAGTTTCATATTTCTGTCAAGGAGATTGCTACTAAATTTCATAAAAACGACTGGTTCCCAATAACGCATAGCACCACGAGTATTATATGCTTTTTGATCTTCTTGAATTGTTGCATAAAATTTTTGATTATCCACATAATTTTTATTAACTACGTCATACATATCCTGAGGAGATGGAATATTCACTACTCTTTTTATTTTGAACATCAAACTTTTCATCTTTTAAAAATAAAACATTATTTTCTAAATACCTCTTATTCACTGCATTCTTATCTGCTGTAGGATCAGCAACATTTCCTATTCTTTTACCTTTTGCATTAATTACATTCCCATCTTGAATATGTAAATATTTTTGATCCAAATTACTTAATTCACCTTTAAGTACAGCATCTAAATCTCTTATTCTTACAGCAGTTTCTTGAACAAAATCTGAAAAACTACCATTAATATTTTTTTCTATTTCACTTTTAACTTCCAGATTATTCTCTCTCATTTGTTTTAAAACATATTCTCTTGTAGTAACATCATGTTCATCTATAGGTTCTTTACAATTTTTTAAATTTTTTTCTTCCATATCATAATTACCATCATCTGTTAATTTAAATCCATTTCCAGGAGGTCCAGGTGGTCCAATTCCAAATTCTTCATAAGATGAACCAAAAGGGTACCAATTCATTTATTTAATCTAAAGTTTTTAAAGTTTTAAATTCCTTATTAGCCATATTAAGTGATCCTCTTTTTCTTTCATTCACGATGAAATAAAATCTATATGGTTTACCTGGATTCGATCCTAATCTCCAGTTAAATTCTAGTCTTAAATTCGAAATATTAGTATACTCTGGATGATTAGATAAATTAAAATAAAAGATTGGATACAATCTCGCATAATTTACATAACTTATAAGACATCCACTTTCAGTATTATGAGTATTTAATCCAGCTGCTAATAATTCAGAATAACATCTATTATAATCTAACTGTCCATCTTTAAAATTCGTTTTATAAATTTCTTCTGGAACTTTTTTATTATTACATAATATCCAGCATTCAAGGAGATCTAAATTATCAAAACCATATTGTTCTGATTTTGATTGCTTTCTTTTTCTACATACTGTGGAATGACAAGAACACTTAACACCTCATCAGATGTAGTTCTTATATGACATGCACCACTTGATGTTGTTTGCTGATTACTTTTCTCAATTGAAGCAGAACACCAAGTAATTTCAATAGGTGTAGAATTCAAAGCTATACTTTTAAATTCAGCCTCAATGGATGGGTACAACTCTACATAAGGTAACCATAATTGAAAATCAGATATAATAACTTTATAATTGGGATTTGCAACATCTGTGTATAACATATCATTATGACTATTTCTTTGAAATTCAAATGTAACTTTTATATCAGAAATTAATCTTCTAAAATCGTTGAGGAACCCAAAAAGTTGTCTTAAAGGAATCCAAAATTTTATTACATTACTGTTTTTTGTTAAAAGCCATCTCTGTCTAAATCCTTTATTATAAGAGGCATTTTCTTTTTAATTTGATATCTGATCCTTTCTTTACATCTTTATTAGGATCATCTATTACTATTTTATCTTTTTATCAGCTGATTCTGATGTATCAACATAGTACATCATATTTGTAGCCTCTGAAGTGGAATAATCTTTTGTGAAATTTATAAGTCCATTAATTTGATGAATTAATGAAGCACATTCAATATTAGAATCAGTTTGTTCTTTTCCTATAGTTAATGAAGCGGATCTAAACAGATTCCCACCATTTACAAATGTAACATTATCAGTTCCTATAGTATCATTATTATTTTTTACTATTTTACTTTCTAAGCATATATAACCGTTACTATATAATATAGGTGAATTTGTATCTTTAATAGTAAACTTATATTGATCAGATTTTTTTACATTAGTACTATCTTCATTATGTTTTATATATTCATACTTAGCAATTTTATTACTATAATAATCTGGAATAGATTTTAAGTCCCAAAGTTTTTCCATTTATTAGGATAAAAACTCATTTATACCATTTCAAACCAGATCCATATCGATCCTGAATTTTCTTCTTAGCTAATATATCATTAACAGTTACAGAGGGTTTAGATAATATATTTTCAAGTTTATTTTGAATAACTTTTTTAGTTTTATCTTCAATTGATTTACCTAAAACTTCTAATATTTTTTTCCCAACAGTTTTGATTCCTTCAGTGAAGATATTACCCCCATATCGTTTTGCATATAATCTATGTTTGTTATAATTCATTTATTAAGCTTGAAAAAGCCTGCGCTTAAGCTAAAATTAATCTATATAAAACTCTCATATTATTCAAGTCTATCAGTTCATTATCTTGATTCGTGATATACATTCGAATTCTATGAATATAATTTCGTCTATTAATGGGTAAAAATAAAGGATTTATTTCATCAATTTTTATTAAACTACCAGGAGGATTAGATGGCGTAAAAGAATATAAAATATCTGAATTAATATTATTATATAGAGCTCCTGTAATTACATCACAATGAATGTGTATGTCATCAACTCCTCTAGAAATGTTTGCCATATATTTTCCTTCCTGATGATTATCTTCATATATTTCTGATTCAAATCCTAAAATTTCATGTAATTTACTCTCTCTAAGATCAATTTTATATTCATCTTTTAATTCAATTATAAAGCGCTGTGTAGCAAAATTAGCTTTAAATTTAATTGGTGGTTCATCTCCAAATCGTTTTATTAAAAAGTTATTTAACTCCCTTAATGTGTAATTTCCATTATCTAAAGTTATTTCATGCCATAAACTACCATCAAAATACTTAAATGTATTATTTTCTTCATCAATATTGTTCCATGAAACCCACATAGACATAGATTTTAAAGCTATTTTTGAATTTTCATTAACAGGAATAGGAGGGACATATTCAATTGTAAAATCTTCTGATTTCTCAAAATTTTTTGAATCTAAAATTAACATTTATTAAGCACAAAATCTTCATTATAACCACTTGGTTCTTGGGTAAAAGAATATAAAACTTCAACAGGTGATTTACCTTTATTCCTTTGAGTTATGTATTTCATACAATAAAAACCACATTTAACAGATGTTGGTTCTTGTAAAAAACTCGAATTATATCTAATTCCTTTATTAGATGTTTCAAGATATTTTACAATATTTTTAGGTATGAAAATGTTATTCAATTTAATGTCTTTATATTTATATTCTCCAAATGGATCAAAATATTCCACAAAATTATATTTAGGATCATTATAATAACACACCCAATGAGTCCCAGGTCCTGTAGATATATCTAAATTAACAATTCCACTTTCAAATATCTTAATCTTTTTAGGTAATAAATCTGATGTAAATACACCCCTGAATCCTTTTACATCTTTCATATTTTGTTCTATCGTTTTATTGGATATACCTCGTAATTCTGAAGAACTCCCTTTCCAGAATGTTTTTTTTTAAGGTTACAACCTGATCCAGTTACTTTACTTAAAGCTTTATTCACACCCCAACCTGCAGCACCAGATAGAGCTCCTGTTGCTAAACTAGTAAGAATAGGAATTAGAAAGGGTAGAAATCCACCGTTCTTCTTTAACTGTGTCTTACTTATAGTTATTCGTTTACCATTTTTAATTTGATTAATTTGAGTTTTTGTTAAATACATATCATGATTAGCACTTTTAGTTTTATCAATTTGCAATGTAATTTCTTCACCTTTCTTAACTGCTGATTTTAATTTGTTTTTCTGACCTTCACTCAAATAAATTCTTGATACAATATAATTACTCATTTATTAAGATAGAAACTTTGAACAATATTGTTTTACTTGCTCATTAGTCATTTTACCCTCTTTCAATAATAAATCTAGTATTTGAACTACTTGGTTATATACTTTCTTATTTTTAGTTCCCTTACATATTTTATCTGTTAATTTATCTAAAATATTAAGACCCTCACCCATATAGTAATTCCCATTTTGAGAGCTTCTAATGCTCTAATATATTTTCGCACCTCAGCCATTTTATAATCGAAACGATCAATTTTTTCTGTAATTTTTTCTTTTTTTCTTCATCTTTAGTATTATTAAATGCTTTTACTTGAGGACCTTTTAGACGTCCGATTTCGCTGTTTTTTTCATTTGCTTGATTTATTATTTCATCAATCTCTTCATCAGATTTATTGACTAATTCTGAAAGGTAAATCAAATCCCAACTTTTTTAATAACTGATACATTCAAGTTTTTGTTTAAGTTAATTTTATGAATTCCTGCTTCTCTCTCATACATTTCTTTAGCATCTGAAATAGGTTCTTCAACATCTTCTAAGGCAGGAAATCTTGAAGATTCTGCAATTGGTTGAAATGAAAGTTCTTCAATTGCATCTTGAATAGCTTTTAAATTTTCTTTTCTAGATACATCTTGATATTCTAATTTTTCAACTATAGGTTTATGAAATTTTGTGATTGCCTCTTCATATCCTAAATCTTCTAATTGCTTTTCCTTATTTCGTTTTCTTAGTTCAGCATTTACTTTTGCTAATTTTAATAAATCTTGTATCACTTTACTCATTTATTTAACTGAAAATTTGCTTCCAAGCAAATTATTTTACTTCCAAGCAAATTATTTTACTTCCAAGCAAATTATTTTACTTCCAAGCAAATTATTTTACTTATATAAATGGAAGATTTTGAACAAATTGAAGAATATTTATCTTTTGCTGAAATGGCATTATATCTAGCTGAATTTTATTTATCATAAGGAATACCAGCTGAAGACTTATTATTTGAAGCTGAAATGTTTATTGAAGATGCTGAATTTCTATTAAATAAATATGATTAAGCCTTGCAGCATTAAAATAAAAGATTATTCCGAACCAGAAGAATTTATAGATCCAAATCAAAATCCAATGTTACCTATTCATCCTTTTAAACTTTTAATAACAGGATCTTCAGGATGTGGAAAAACAAATTTACTATTAAATTTAATATATGATCATTTAAATTTTGATGCATTATTCATATGTGCAAAAGATATTAACGAACCTAAAAAATACTCTAAATTAAAAGAAAATTACTCAATGTTTGATGATATAGAAGAGGAAGACATTTTAAAATAAAGAGAAAGAATAAAAATAAGTTATTAAAATTATTTAAAAAGTTTAAGAAAGAAACATTATTTAGTTCAGACATAAATGAATTTATTACTGTAGATGACTTAGATCCTTCATTAAAAAATCTAGTTATTTTTGATGACTGTGTAAAAGAAAAAGATCAAAACGAAATTGAAAAATTTTTTATAAGAGGAAGGAAGAAAAATGCATCCATTATTTATTTATCACAGACCTATTATTCAACACCTATTGATATAAGAAACAACTGTGATTACTTTATATTTTTTAAACTTCGGCACAGAGAAATTAAACAAATTATTAGAGAAATTGATGGTGATTTTAATATAGATCCTTATCAAAAAAGTATTAAAAAACCTTATGATTTCTTCATGTTAGATTTGAAAAATCCTCATATGAGATACAGACATAACTTTGATCCTATATAAATGGAAGAATATTTAGAAAAGAAAATGTATGTATACAGAAAAAGTTTTAATTACTATAATAAAATTAGTATATCATTATCAGTAGGCAAATTTATATTTAGTGCTTCAGGTTTATCAGCTTTTGCATTTATTCCTTTAGCAGCACTTTCTTTAGGAGCAGGAGTCATTGAAGTTGTCGATAAAACTCTAAATATTTCAGAAAGAAAAGAAGAATATAAACAAGCTTACAAATTTTATAAACAGATATTAAATTTAATAAACGCTAATTCAATTTCAGAACAGGATGCTTACGTTAGAGAAGAGGATTTTATAAAAAATATGAAGTATTTTCCTTTAGAGAAATATGTAAAACAAACGCAACTAAATGGTTATAGATATGTAAAATAGATTTACACTTAAATAAATGGAATTACAAGGAGGTGATATAGTAGGATGGTTACAAGATAAATTAAATCCACCTGAAAATGCATATACCTGGTTACCAGTATTGTGGTCCATTTACAAAATTAGAAAAGAGATTAAAAAGAGGTGATCCAGGAATTAACAGAGTTGATAAAGCTTGTAAAAAACATGATGTAGCTTATAGTAAAACTAAAGATACTAAACAGAGACATATTGCTGATCAAGAACTCTTAAACGATTTAGATTCAATTGAAAATACTACAAGTGGATTCTATCCATTAGGAGAGAAACAAGCTAAAGATGTTATAAAACCAATTATAAAAGCAAAGAAAACATTTGGTTTAGGAATTTCATCCTATATGTATTGCTTAAAGTGCAAACAGAAAACTGAAACTAAAGATATTCAAGAAACAGTAGCTAAAAATGGAAGACCGATGGCAAAAGGAAAGTGTAAAGTTTGTGGAACTAAAAAGAGTGTTTTTTTAAAGTCGTAGACCTTAAAAATATTTATTATACACCAGAAACTGGTTATTGTGGTATTAATGAATTACAAAGAAAACTAAATTACCCAGGAAAGATATAGAAGAGTTTTTACATCAACAAGATGTATATACAAAACATAAACCACTTATTCATAGATTTAAAAGAAGAAGAATTTATGTTTCTCATGTCAATGACCAATTTCAAGCTGACCTTATAGATATGCAAGAATTTAAATCCTTTAATAATGACACAAATTATATTTTATCAGTGATTGATATATTCAGTAAATATGCTTGGACAATTCCGATTAAAAGAAAAACAGGTGAAGAGGTAACTAGAGCATTTAAAAAAATATTTAAAGAAAGAAAACCAGAAAAACTTCAAACAGATAAGGGTACAGAGTTTATAAATAAACAAACTCAAAAGTTATTCAAGGATGAAAATATTCACTGGTTTACAACTGAGAATATTGAGATTAAATGTGCTGTTATTGAAAGATTCAATAGAACTTTAAAGACTAAAATGTGGAAGTATTTCACAGCAAATAATACTAGAAAGTGGTTAAATGTACTAGATAAATTAATTAAGAATTATAATAATTCTTATCATAGATCCATTAAAATGACACCTATAGAAGCAAGTAAGGAAGAAAATGAATTAAAAGTTTATAATAATTTGTATAAAGAAAAAGAGAAAAATAAACCAAAATATCGAAAAGGAGATAAAATAAGAATTTCAAAATACAAAAGAGAATTTAAGAAAGGTTATCTTCCAACATTTACAGAAGAAATATTTATAATTTCCGATATATTGAACACAGATCCTCCGACATATAAAATAAAAGATTTAAATAATGAAGAAATTACAGGAACATTTTATGAAAAAGAACTCGTGAAATATGATAAGAAAGATGACGTTTATAAGATTGAAAAAATTATTAGAAAGAAAGGAAATAAATACTTAGTTAAATGGTTGGGATATCCTGATGAATTTAACAGTTGGGTTGTAATTTGAAAAATTTTTGCAAAACGCCCTTTCGGTGGAGGGTCTAAGCTTCATTTTTTTTTATTTATTTGTACCTGGCCAGCCAGGTGGGCGTTAACTCTTTCGACCCTCCACCGCACACACTCTCTACCATCAGATGTTATTCACGCACACGCTCTACCGTGAACCCAAACTCTGATTTCAAAGATTGAGACAGGGAGCCATTCTACCGACCGAGATTAGAACCTGGTACCTTTTGCATGCGAAGCGCTTACGCTAACGATCGGCCACGTCTGGCCAGGAAGTTTCTGTTTGAAACATATATTTATGTCGAAGCTTGGCTATGATCCAAAGTTGTTACGTAACGAAGAACTGCTTTTTTCCGAGGACACGTTACGTAATCGCGCGCCGCGGAGAATATTGGCAGCGATTCAACTTATGTAAACATTTTCGCTCGCAGCTTATCAGTGTTATGTAATGACTGTTTTTTGCAACTAAGAAAGAAAGAGAGATAATGCCTTGTGCTGACATCTATATGTGAAAGAAAAACTGTTATATGAAAATAATGAATACTGACGATATTAAAAGAATAAAATGATATCTAATAAATGGTTTCATTAAAAGATGTATGTTATGAAAATATTAAAGATAATTATTATTATGGTCTCTTTGGAGATTTTAAATTAATAATAGATAAAAATACTGGATATTTTAAACTTTGTAAAGATGGAGGTAAGAGATTTAAAAAATGGCTTCAGAAGATTTAATTAAAGATATTTCCACGGCTGGAATTCCAGCCATGGGAAAAAATGATGTAATATATGAAATTAAAGGTGGTTTAACTGAAAAGTATAATGTAAATGGTTCTTATGTGTCTGATGATAAAAATTGTGGTGGCCCGAATTCGGGCCGCCATAAAAATGATCAATTTGGTTAAGAATTTAGATGGCCCGAATTCGGGCCGTGAAAATATACATGAAATAAGAGGTAAAACAGCAATAAAATATAACTTTAATGGTACATATGTCAGTGAAGATTTAATTACAAATATAGCTTGTTGGGTTTCAAATGATTTTTATGATAAAGTTAACAAGATTGTTAAAGATTATTATGTTAAAAAATTAAAAAGTTTTTAATAAAATGATATCTAATAAATGAATTATTTTAATGAAGAAACTAATTACTTTTCTTCTTCAGAAGAAGAACAAATTGAAATTCCTGAAAATTTTAAAAAAGTAATGAAACAAATAAAGAAAATGAAATATGATGAAGAGGAAGACTGTTATTATATAGATTATAATAAATATTTAAAAAGTAGATATGTTAGTAGAATAAGATATTTTAATCAGTTTAAAAGAAAAAGTAACCTTAAATTTAATAAGGAAGCAGAAGATTTATTTTTAAAATTACTAGATTTTATGTACTATGAGAAAAATTTAAAATATACATATTTTATTAAAAAAATTTGTGACTATTGTAATATATCAAATGATATTAAAATTAATATAAATCCAAATAATGAAAAGATCTGGGAAGACTTTAAAGCAGCAAACTTTTCAGCTTAAGTATTTATAAAATTTGTTTCCTAATAAATGGAGAACAAAATATGCAAAAAGTTGTAAACAAACAAAACCTATAGATGAATTTTATGTTCAACATCGTTATGGTAAAGTTGATAGACAGCATTTTTGCAAATCTTGTCAGTGCATAATTTTATATAGAAAAATAAATTGTGATTGTGGTAAACAATATACTTATACTCATAAACAAAGACATTTAAGAAGTAAATTGCACAAACGTCGTTTAGCTTTTATCACTTTTTGATTTCGAAAATCCCTTTATAAATTTACTCCCTAATAAAATGGATAAAACTTTGAAGCCAATTATTGTGCATCTTAAAAGTGCTCTGAATGCTATTAGTGTTCAGAAACTTAGAAATGTTTTAAAAAGATTAAATATCAAAAAACGAAATGTAAAAAAAGATGATTTAATTAAATCGTTGATAAAATATATTAGAAAGACAGGTGATTATAAGTCTGTTTTAGTAGATATCCTTGGATTAGATACATCAGAATATTTAGATAGAAAAAGAAAAATATTTATTAATCATCCAGAGAGAAGAAATAGAATTAAAAAATTATTTGATTCTTTTAACTTGAAATTCAAAGATAACAAACTGAAACCAAGAAAAGAAAAGAAAATTAAAACAGCTGTAAATCTTGAAAAATTATTTAAACCTGATTATGAAATTATTGAAACAAAAGGAAAATATATTAAAAAATATATGGTACATAGAAAGAATTATAGAGTAGCTGGAGTAAACATTAAACCTGAACAATATTTCAATATTTTACAAGATATATTTAGAAAAGCAATTGGTAAAATTCATGGAAAAGTAGATATAATAGTATACAGTCCTAATCTCAATAAACCATTTCATGATAAAATGATGTCAACAAATGATGCTTATGAATATTATATATATAAATTATCTGATCAAATAGAATATAAAGAATTAGATATTACAGACTGTATATTTGATTTTAATGTGGTTGAATTACCTGAAGGAGGAAAACATTTAATAATAGTTAAAGAAGACGATATTGTAAATAAAAGAAGTATATGCCAAATAAAAAATAATGATAATATTTGTTTAGCTAGATCAATTGTAACAGCATTAGCAATTCAAAATCCTGAGGTGTTATGTAATAAATTAAACCATGAAAAAATATCAAAGAATGATATAACATATATTAGAAAAGGTAGAGTTTTACAAAAATCATTAGCTGTAAAATTACATGAACTATGCAATATTCCATTAGAAATATGTTGTTTAGAAGAGGTTAAAATATTTGAAGAATTCTTAGATATTCAAATTAATATATTTTGTAGAGAGAATTTTAACGAAAGAATATATAGTGGTACTTATAAACCTACATGTATCTATATATTTAAAAATAGAAATCATTTTGATGTTATTACTTCTATTAAAGGATTTTTAGGTAGAAGAAATTATTGTGATTACTGTCAAATAAGTTATGATAAAAAAGATAAACATAAATGTCCTCTTAAATGTGATAGATGTTTTACAACAGATAGCAAATATTGTAATAGTGATGAAATATTTTGTAAAAAATGTAATAGATTATTTAAAGGTAAAGAGTGTTTTATATACCATGAAATGAAAGATAAAAAAGGTATAAGTGTTTGTAATAGTTTATGGAAATGTTTAAACTGTAAACGAATTATTAATCAATATGAGAGGAAATCAAAAGAACATAGATGTGGTGAAAAACGATGTAAAAACTGCTGGCAATGGGTTCTAAATGATCATAAATGTTTTATGAAACGTAAAGATACAAAAGGTGGTAAATGTATAAAAGACTGTGTTGAAAATATTCCATTTAAAGATAAATGGTGTGAAAAATGTAAATATGAATATACTGAAAAATATTTCTTTTTTGATGTTGAAACGAAACAAGAAACAGGAATTCATGAAGTAAATCTAGTTATAAATCATGGTTTTAAAGGAGATGAAAATATATTTAAAAATGAAGATGAATATTGTGAATGGTTATTTGATAAAAAACATTACGGCTATACAGTATTAGCACATTATGGAAAAGGATTTGATTTTCAATTCTTAGCTAAGTATTGTTTTAAAAATAAAATTGAAGTATTCACTATATATAATGGAAATAAACTTAATTATATGCAAATTCCTTGTTTAAATATGAGATTTATTGATTCTATTAATTTTACATTAGTTCCATTAAGAAATTTTCCTAAAACATTTGGATTAGATGAACTAGCAAAAGGATATTTTCCTCATTTATTCAATACATCAAATAATCAAAATTATGTAGGTCTATATCCTAAAAAATATTACTATGGTTATGATAGTATGACATCAGAACAGAGAGAAATGTTTGATAAATGGTATAATACTGTAAGACATGAAACATTTGATTTTCAAAAAGAATTCATTAAATACTGTAGATCAGATGTAGATATTTTAAGGAGAGGATGCTTAGAATTTAGAAAATTATTTTTAGAAATTGCAAACATAGATCCCTTTTAAATATGTTACATTAGCAGGTGTATGTATGGCTATTTACAGAGATAAATTCCTAAAAGAAAATACAATTGCTGTTGATGACGATATAATTCATAAAGATAAATATAGTAAAAAATCTATTGTTTGGTTAGATTATTTATCTCAGAAACATAATATTAATATTCAACATGCTTTAAATGGTGGAGAAAAGAAATTAAAATTAGGTAATAAATATTATAAAGTAGATGGATTTTATAATAATATAGTGTATCAGTTTCAAGGATGTCACTGGCATGGATGTCCTAAATGTTATAGAGAATCAACTATAAATATTCAAAATCAGATATGTATGAAAGACTTATATAATAGAACAAAAAAGATAAATAAGAAGATAAAAAATAATGGATATGAATTAATTGAAATATGGGAATGTGATTTTGATAATAATAAGGAAATTAAAAAATATATGAAAACTGAATGGAATAGAGATTTTGTAGATCCTTTAAATCCTAGAGATGCTTTTTATGGTGGTAGATGTGAACCAACAAAATTGAAATATGAATTCAAAGGAAATGAAAAAGGTAGATATATAGATGTGTGTTCATTATATCCAACAGTTAATTATTTTGATAATTATCCAATTGGTCACCCTACAAAAATATTTAATCCTAAGAAGTATGATAAGAAATGGTTTGGATTAATAAAATGTAAAGTCTTACCACCTAGGAAATTATATCATCCTGTGTTACCATATAAAGGCGAAAAATTAATATTCACTCTATGTAAATCATGTTCTCAAACTATAAAATGTAATCATTTTAAATCGAATCAAATTGTAGAAAAGAAAAGATGTAAAGACTGTTATGAAGTCAGAAATAAAGAATGTAATCATACTGAAAGATGTTTTATTGGTACTTGGACTACTGATGAAATGAGATTAGCACTTAAAAAAGGTTATAAAATTTTAAATATATATGAAGTATGGAATTTTGAAAATAAAACAGATGAACTGTTTAGAGATTATGTTAAAATGTTCTTAAAAATTAAATTAGAAACTGATGATAAATGGTCTGAAAATTTTAAAACTGAAAAGGAATATAAGAGATGTGTTAAAGAAAAATTAGATATAAAATTAGAAAAAATAGAAAAAAATCCTGGTTTAAGATTTATAAGTAAGATATGTTTAAACTCTTTATGGGGTAAGTTTGGACAACGAAAAATATGAAACAAACTGAATATGTAATGGAATTAGAAGATTTTTATAGAATTATATTGAATGATAATATTAAGGAATTAAACATGATATTCATGAATGACGATTGTGTAGAAATGACTTATAAAAAGAAAGACCAATATGCCGAAAATAATTTTAATACAAATGTTTATATAGCAGCATTTACAACTAGTTCTGCAAGAATAAGATTATATAAAATGCTTGATAAATTAGGAGATAAAGTGATATATTATGATACCGATAGTATTGTATATATTGAAGATGGTACAAATAAAATAAAAACAGGATGTATGTTGGGTGAATGGACTGATGAATTAGGAGATGATAAACATATGAAATCATGGATATCTGGAGCCTCTAAAGATTATGGATATATATTAAATGATGGAATTGTAAAAGGAAAAGTTAAAGGATTTAAAATGAGTTATGAGAGTGAAACTGTTTTAAATTTCGATGAGAGAATGAAAGTAATTACAGGAGAAACAGAGTATTTAGATGTGAAAAGTAATCAATTTCAAATTCAAAAAGATAGAAATATTATGGTTAAGAAAACAAATAAAAGATACATGTTTGGATTTGATAAAAGAAGAATTTTAGATGATTATAATACTGTGCCTTTTGGATATTAAATCTTTGAATGTTTTAAACTTCTGAATTTTTAATCTTTTCTATTTATAAAAATTATTCTATATAAATGGATGACATTACACTGATTTTCAATTTTCAAGGATTTATTCTTCCTAATAAAAGTATAATCAGAGAGATAAGTTGGTGTCATTTACATCAACCTGTAGGGGAAACAATTCAAGTATTTGAACCTCATTATATATTAAATGATAGAGAGCGAAGAATTATATATAAATGTACAAGAGATATTCATGGATTAAAATTTAAAAGATTTCCAGATCAAAAATCTCTATGGATAAGTACTGATGAGATTAAAAATTATATAAAAAACTTGTATGAATATTATGGTGGTAAGTTTGTATATAAAGGAGGAATAATGGAAAAACAAATATTTGATGAGTTAGAAATTCCTTCTATAGATCTTGAATTAACTAAATGTGCAAAAATTTTAGGTACTGGATGCTCTATGTATAGATGTATGTTTTACAAGAATTGTATTTCAAAAAAATGAAACCTTATAAATGGATTTATTAGGAGATATGAGAGCTCTCTTTACTGATCGTAAAGGAATCAAATATAGTGATGATATAAGATGTTTATCTCATTTATGTGAAGATTTAATATATGTGAGTAAAGATTATAATAATGAATATCCTGATCTTATTAAATTGATTGCTAAATATCTTAAAAAGATGCATAAACTAATTTTGAAAATAAGAACAAATGAAGAGGTTAAAAATAAAGGATTAGAAATATTTGATGAGATTACAAAAGAAATTACATTTGTGACAAATATATTTTAAAAATATTTATAAAAATGTTTCCTAATAAATGGATGAATTCAACAACATCAGATCATATCCTGAAACTTTCAAATTAAAAGATTTGAATACAGGAAAATATAAACTCATATCATTGAAAAAAATCCAAACAAAATTTGGAGATACAACAATTGCAAAATTAGAAGTTAATGATGAAGAAAGAGATTATTTTCTTAAAAAATGTCATGGAAAACTGTCAGATAAAACAATTAAAAAACTCAATAAAGGTAATTATGTTTTTAACTTTAAAGGCAAAATTGATGATAAATATTATGATTATGAATTAGAACTTTAATCTTCCTACACTTTTTATCTTCCTACACTTTTTATCTTCCTATAAGGGGTATCCATTTTGGGTACCCCTTTTTTAATGCATTTTTAAAAAGGACTTTGCAAAGTACCAATTCAAAGTAGTTTGTTTTACAACTTTTCTATTCATCACTGAAACCATCATTTCATCACTTTTAAAATCAAAGCTATTCAAAGTTCAAAATGATTGCAATTGTTCAAAAATGTTCACAAAAATGACTTAAAATGTGTGTTTTTATGATGCTCTAGTTTGATGAAAAACAGAGTAAAAACTTCAATTTTCAAAAATCTGATGTTTTGACTATTTTATGCCCAAAAATCAATGATTTTTAATGAAAATATGGTGTTTTTGTTCATAAAAAGCCTTAAAATGTTCGTGATTATTGAGGTCTGAAAAATCAAAAACGCCTGATTTTGAGGTTTTTGTAGTATATGATGTGTCCCATACTATGGGACATATACTACTAACGTAGAAGACCTATAAGCTCTTTAATTAGAACAGCCTTTAAATACACTGCTGGCAACCCAAAATGCAACACCAAGAAGGAAGCATCCGATTGGCCTGAAATTCGCAGCATGCGTCGCCCGCGGTAGGACATGCAAACGATTAGCATTGCAGGGCATATGCAAATCATGTGCTCCCGGCACGCTACCGAGAAACACTACAAAAAGGGTGCACAGAAGAACGGGTGTAAGTAGTTGAAGTGTGTTGTGCTGCCGAACCTGTACGTGGGAAGCTTCCTGATGCCTCGTCGCAGAATACGGCAGTCATTCCAGCACGTTTCGGAGTTCCACAGAGGACGAATAGTGGCTTATCGCGTCATCGGTTTATCGTACCGAGACATCGGCGCCTGTGTGGGACGACATCCAGCCACAGTGAGGCGAGTATGGATTCAGTGGGTGCAGGAAGGACGGGCGGACCAACGTGAGCGATTGCCACAGGCGCGGCACACCGCCGAACGAGAGGACCGGCATTTTGTGCAGCGGGCATTGACGGCTCGCACCGCCACATCACGAACGTTAGCGCAGGAATTAGGGTGTGTTGCGCAACAACCTATGTCAGCACGTACCGTTCGACGTCGTCTGCAGTAGCGGGGACTTGTCGCACGGCGCCCATCGCTTCCGTTACCATTGACGTTACACCACCGGCGAGTGCACCGGCAGTGGGCCGTTGAACGCCGCACCTGGACTACGGTATGGCACGACATTGTCTTCTTCAACAAATCCCGCTTCTGCCTGCAACACCACGATGGTCGGATCCGCATGTAGCGGCACCGCGGCGAAAGACTGTATGACGCCTGTTTTATGCATCGCCATACCGGTCCGTCGCCTGGCGTTATAGTTTGGGGCGCAATTGGATATGACACCCGCACCCATCTGGTACGCATCGCCGGTACACTCAACAGCGACCGCTACATCTTCGACGTTTTGGAGCCTGTAGTCCTCCCTTACCTGCAGGACCTACCAGCGGCCACGTTTCAACAGGACAATCCGCGCCCGCACGTGGCACGCGTCGTGCAACAATTCTTTATGGCTCACCAGGTGTCACTGCTGCCGTGGCTTGCCTGTTCACCCGATATGTCGCCCATCGAACACGTCTGGTCGCTGATCGGCAACCGAGTGGCCCGGCAAGCACCACCCGTGGCTACGCCGGATGAACGGTGGCAACGTGTGGAAGCAGCCTGGACCGACAAACCTAAAACCCACATCTAAAGCCTCTTTCGTTCTATGCCGCGGCGTGTAGCTGCTGTTATTGCCAGCCATGGGGCCAGACGAACTATTGATGTCTGCGTGTTCCGCAAGTCGCACGGGCCTGTAAGCTCAATCGTTTCATCTTTGTATCTGTTGTTATGTGTCCCGTAAATCTGACTTTGCTATCTCGTGTCCTTCTTGGTGTTGCATTTTGGGTGGCCAGCAGTGTATAATTTTGGATGCCAGATTGGCGAGCAGTATAAGTCATGGGCACAGCACTTCTGCTGTGAACGCTGTTCGATTTGGCTTCAAGAAGGGATTAGAGGAAAGGGAACATCAATGCCTTTCACCATACCTATGATCTGGAGGGAACCTACAGATTATGTAACAGATTGTTACTTTTGTGTGATTCCAGCAATTAAATAAATTAATTTTAAGAAGCAAATGCCTGTGCAGTATCCCATCATCGATTTCGCAATAAGGCCAGTACCTCACAGTGATGTGCATCCTGTACCACAGCCACCTGTAAACTATCCTTTAGGTGAAGAGGAATGCATGCCATCAACTAGTCACGAAAGTGGAAAAGATGAGAAATATATGTCATCAGAGGAACGTTCAACACCTCATATGATCACCCAATGACCTCGTTCGTGATCTGAGATTAAGCAAAGATAAAGCTGAATTGCTTGGGTCAAGGCTTAAAGAGTGGAATGCATTGGATGACCGACAGAAAGACTTTACTCGTTTTTGTGAAAAAGATGGCGAGATATGCTTTTGTAACGACATTCCCGGCCTGATGTAATCTTTAGATCTGTATCACAAGCCAGAGGAATGGCGACTGTTTATTGATGCTTCGAAAGTGAGTTCAAATGCAGTGCTGTTTCACAGTGGCAACAAATATAACTCCATTCCTGTTGAATATGCTTCACGGGGGAAAGAAACCTATGATACCTTGAAAAAGCTAGTACATGTGCTGAAGTACAATGATTTTCATTGGAAAATTTGTGGTGACTTGAAAGTCATTTCTCTTTTGCTAGGAATGCAACTGGGCTATACTAAATATTCATGTTTCCTTTGCGAATGGGACAGTCGCGCTAAAGGGAAGCACTACCATGAAGGGAAGTGGCCTTCACGGCAGTCTCTGAAGCCCGATGCTAAGAATGTAGTGAACGAACCTCTTGTACCAGCAGCAGGACATACTTTTCCTATCACTGCAGATCAAACTCGGATTGATAAAAATTTTTGTTAAAGCTTTGGACCGGGACAGTGAGGCGTTTAGGTTTATCCGAAATTTCTTCCCTTCCATATCGGATGCTAAAATAAAAGAGATAGTATTTATTTGCCCTGACATTCGAAAGTTCATGCAAAATAGCCGTTTTGAAAGTGTTCTTCAGAAACTATTGTAGAAAAGGAAGCATCGCTGGCATTCAAGGATGTTGTGCAAAATATCCTTGGAAAGACTAAAGATGCAAACTATAAGAGCATAGTTCAATAGCTGGTGAAAAATTTTCAAAAGTTGGGTAATCACATGCTTTTAAAACTGCATTTCCTTCACTTTCAATTAGACTTTTTTCCCAATAATATGTAAGCAGTTAGTGACGAACATGGTGAACAGTTTCACCAGAAGATATATGTCATGGAGTACCGTTACCGTGCACAGTGGAATGAATTGATGCTTGATGACTGCTGTCGGTCCATCGAAAGAGATGCTCCTGAACAAAAGTATAAACGGAAAAGCAAGCGCATTAATACATTTAAAATATGTTCCCATTGTAAAATGTAAACTAATTGCAATGCAACGTATGCAAACATATTGTAATAATGTATAAAATACTATTTCATTATAATAACATACAAAAACAAATCCTTTGTTGTATATTTTATATATCCTATAGAAGAATCAATTTATGCATATATAGTAATAATGCATTGTGACAAAGTATTATTTTGTAGTAACGCATGAAAACAAATTTTCCGTTAAAACCATAAGAACCAAGTAGCGATTTTTGTTCCATAACTTTTGTGTACTCTATACCGTATGTAATTGAAATACTAGCTTTACGTTTAAGGAAAAATTACAATGTTGAATTTTGTTGATCCGTGTTATTCGGAAGCTCAAGGTACAACAAATTGGAGTACCTCCTAAGCACAGTTTTAGCACAGGAAAGAAAGAGAGTTCCAAGAATGTTCAATATCGTTAAAGTCAGAGATCCTGAACGGGTACTCTATTATCTTTACACGGAAGAGCAAATGAATTAGAGACAGTTGGTGTTATGCAAATGTGGCGCTGTGGGCGGCCCTGTAAACGGAAACGACATGACGTATGCAGCGATCCGACAATATAAGGAGTGATGCGACGGGAATTAGTAAGAGTCGGAGGCAGTATGGGTAAGACGAAGGATCTAAGCGCGTTTGATCGTGGTTAAATTGTCGGGGCCCGACGAATGGGTCACTCCATCTCGGAAGTCGTGCAGGCACTGGGATTTGCACGAGCCACTGTGTCACGGGTGCACCGTGAGTACGTTGAATCCGGTAAAACCATCCCTGCAAGGGCAAACTGCCGTGGACAACAGCGGTGGATGAGCGGGGTCATCGTTGGCTAGCTCGCATTGTAACAGCGGATAGATGGGCACCAGTGCAAGAAATCACTCGGCAATTTAACGCTGGTGCACAAAAACGTGTAAGCAGCCACACCATCCAGAACCATCTCCTCGCTATGGGGTACAGAAGCCATCGTCCCACGAGGGTACCGCTGCTGACCGCACATCCCAGGGTGCAAAGATTAGCATGGGCGCGGGAACATCGCCACTGGACCCTAGACATGTGGAAAAATGTTGCCTGGACTGATGAGTCGAGATTAACGTTGGTACATGTGAATGGCAGGATAGGAGTACGGCGCAAATCACATGAAGCGATGGATCCTTCTTGCCAGCAGGGTACTCTTCAAGCTGGTGGGGGTGGCATTCTCGTCTGGAGACTGTTTACGTGGACTGAAATGCGACCCCTGGTACGTGTGACATCGTCTCTCACAGGTCAACGTTACCGGGATATCCTGGACGACCATTTGATCCCGGTTGTGCGTCTTCAACATCCCACTGGGGACCTCATCCTGCAACAAGACAATGCACCGTGCCATCGCTCCCGAATTGTATCCTAATGGTTGGATGAACACTCAACCGACGTGACCTCGCTTCCTTGGCCAGCTGGTCACCTGACCTCAGCACATCTGTGATGCCATCGAGAGAGATGACCCCCCTCCATCAAACCTTCGTGAACTGTGGGAGCTTGTTCAGGGGTCGTGGATCCGTATAGCTTCCCAACGCTTCCGGTGTCTTGTCGAGTCCATGCCGAGACGAATCGCCGCCGTCATCAGGGCGAAAGGTGGTGCTACACGTTACTAGACAGGTATCTCTAATTCAATTGCTCTTCAGTGTATAGCATTACTTTCAAGGAAATCAACAGTTAACCTAGGCCAATAACGCGTTCCAAACAAAACAAAATATTTCGATACTTTTTCGCCCTTAAAAGGCCTGAGATATGAGTCTGAAAAGTTTTTTTCTTCGTGTCCCATAAGTCTCCGTCCCGTTCATTCATAATGACAGCAGCCAAAATCAAGATACCTCCGCTTTCGAAGCTCTCCTTTTTCAATATGTTGGGGCAATGATATAAAGCCCCACGTTTGCTCCAAACGTAACACCGTCGAGAATCACTGTTCAGGCTGCGTTTTCGCTCATCTCAGAAGCGAACATGTTTCTCTTTATCATTGTTTCAACTGAAATATTTTCTACTACATGTCAAAGGAGTTCTCGTGTGACATGGAGTTACTGGACACGTCTTCTGGCAAAACTATTTTCCATTTAGTGCCCTGTGGGACTGTATAGCATAACAAGGAACAACCTCAGGGCTGTAGAGGATTTTGGAAGACCTCTCTCTTTCTGTTAGCAACATATTCTTGCCTCCTGGATTTTTTGTAACGACCCTTTCGGACACATTCAAGAACCTGACTATCTTGTATCTGGCTCATTCCACCCTACCCACGGTTCTTACTCTTTTAAAATCCTCCAGATGGTGTCTCATCACCCTAATTCTTGAACGTGCTGACGGAACTGTTATCAGTGAACTGTAGATAAGCAGACCTCAAAATGTGATATGCTGTTTTATGTCTGAATTTTGAAAAAGTGGGATTTCTGCAAGTTACATGCATTTTGTGTTTATAATAGACCCCACGGGTCCTTTGGGCTTCACCACCAACCCAACCCGTTCACACTTTCGCCACAGTAAGTAACACTATTTATTTTGGGGGTATAATGACAAGTGTACACGCAGCCAATATCACACTTCGCGCATGGCACAGGAAGAATATATGAGCAATGACTGGTCAGCGACTAGAACCTGAGCCTAACTTAAACGGGTAAACAACGTTATCCCGTCGCTAAAAGCCAAAATATGTATTCCAATAGCTTTCAAACGGAACGCATTTATATTTTCCAATAAAATGTATTCGGGCATTTTCAGAAACACCTGAAACTGAAATGCTAAGAGATAAAAAAAAAGGCACCTTTCTTAAAATTTTGAGAATCAATGTAATTTTCTCAACCTAAATTTTACCCGAGTAAGGCACCAAACCTAAGTTCATCAAAATAGCTTAAATAAAGCACTTTACAATAGAAATTGTATGGAAAAGATGAAGCTGTTCTTATTGATTCGGATGGAGCTGTAATTTAAAGAATGTCAAAATGTGTTGGAAACAAAGAAGAAAAAGATTATTAATCAGAAGGATGTGAGAACGTGGCTAGAGAAAACGACCATCGCATTGGAATTTTATGACAACAGAACAGGAAGTACAAACTGCAGTCCACAGAAAAATTTCCGTAGATGAAGCGAGAAGTGAACAAGAATGTGAAGAAGGAAAACCTACGCCCAAGAGAAACTGTTTTGAAACTCTTATTAAATTTTTCACTTCTGTAGGGGAATTCAAAAAAACAATTTTATGCTGTAAGAATAATAAAGGACAACTTTGTTCAACTGCAATTCCGAGAAACCTTTAGACATATTTTGTTTTCGAAAGGCGATACCGATGAAGGAGGACTGTCTACATCTACGAGTAATTACATTTGTACTTATTAATGTGAAATGCATTAATCAAAGTTCATTTTAAAAAATCATACTACTCTTTTTTTCTTATATTAGATTATGTTTAAATATTACGTATTTTCGAACAGTTTGATTTCACTTTTAGTCATATATGTTTTAATACTTCCAAGTTGGCATATAATGCTGGATTGTGAACAAATTTTGTTGTTTTACATAATTGTGTGTTTTGTAGTTCGAATACCTCACTGTTCAAACTACCTCTTTTTCTGTTCGAACGAATCATGGACAACAATGACACATATAACAGAAACAGGGAGCCCTGTGAATCTAAGAAGCTGATGCGAAATTAATCTTCAGAAACAAATGTCATTGAGGTAGGTCATCTAGATCAGTGTGGTACTGATCTAGCTGATCTGGCGAAAAGACTCCATAACACAGGATTTTGTGGCAGAAATCTTGAGTGCTATGGCCAAATGGAACCTTTGGTTGAGCTTTCATATGCTACTCAGATGTGCATTTTACGTTTTTTTTAAACTCAAAGGAAGATACTGATGGACTCAAGTATGGTATATGATCGGATAGGTCTATCATGCCTAATATATATGGTTCGCCATGGAAACTACCTGGCGGAATTCTAACCCACACTCATCTCGGATGAATGGTCAGAAGCCAGAACTTAGACCACTAGACACTGAAGCGGCTTAAAAACATGAATAAGTACAGATTGGATGTGCTGAAGGCAAGTGAAATTGAAAGGGAAAAAACGGAATAGATGATGAGAATGGACTGGTGAGTGTGCGGTCGTGAGTGATATATTATGAAAGAGAACGACTGATGTAGATATGATTTTAACTAAAAAGATGCAAAACAAGTTGATTCACTACAGTTGTATCAGTGGGAGAACTTTGTGGGCGAATTTAGAAGTGAAGCTTCCCGGAATAATGATTTTAGTAGTTTATGCTCCTTGTAATTCTGAGCCTTCCGGTAAGAACGACGATTTCTGAAAAAAGCTAAAAGTTGTTTCGAACCAGTTTGGTGCTAAAAAGATGTTCTTGTATCAGGCAAGAGATTTCATTTCTTTAGTAGGTATTCAGAAATGCCTCACAATATTCCAAGTAAGACTAATTATCCTAGTGCCGATGAGAAAGGTGAAATATTAATAGGAGAGAATGGGCTGTATGGATCAAATTAATTTTTAACCATACGTGACTTCGACAGGTATACATGAGAGAATCGTTGTTTGAGGCAGAAAAGTTTAAGAGATTTTGTCATATATCCGTAACGTCTGAAACATTAGTAATTGACACTCTTGTGTGATAGGTGCTGATACTTAGTTTGATCATTACTTCTTACTGTCACGAATGAAACTGAATGTTGATTCGAAAAATAGTAATAGGAAGATACCTGTAATAAAAAGAGAAAAAGTTGAAAGGCTTCCTGAAAAACGTCAGATAACTCTGAATTGCTCAGTGAACTACTGAATCAGTTAAATGCCTGACACTAGTGTAGAAAAGAAGTGAATGGGTTTTAAGAACTGTGTTGTAACTAACGCTGAAAAGGTTTGTGGTAGCATTAAAGATGGGGCATGATGAAAACGATGTTAAAAAAGCGTAAAAAGGAAGAAGGGGGCATGTCAAATGAGGTAGCAAAGTACAGTGACTGAGACAAAACATCGCTGAAAAAATCATGAGGCAGTAATGCTGGTCCTCCAGAGTAAAGCCAAATGAAGGAAAGGTAAGATCTACAATGACGGAGATGATTTTTGAAAATATATGAAATCCATCTGGAAGTGCAGCAGACTGAAAAAACATGAGAAGCAAAGTTTTAAGTTGTGTGAAGAATGGGACCGTAGAAATGATCTGGGAGCTTAATGAGTTAAGTGAAACATCGGTGAGTACTTCTGTGAATTGTTAGAACATGAAAGCAAAGACGATTTTGGCGCAGAAGTAGATTATGCCAAACGGTGAGAAGAAAACACAGCAAGGATCTCAAAACCAAGGGGTATGCAAAGCTAAAAAATGGTAGGGCCTTCGGAGTGAATATAGTATTACAGCTACTACACTGAAGAGCAATTGAATTAGAGATACCTGTCTAGTAACATGTAGCACCACCTTTTGCCCTGATGACGGCAGAGATTCGTCTCGGCACGGACTCGACAAGACACCGGAAGCGTTGGGAAGCCATACGGATCCACGACCCCTGAACAAGCTCCCACAGTCCACGAAGATTTGATGGAGGGGGTCATCTCTCTCGATGGCATCACAGATGTCCTCGATGGGATTGAGGTCAGGTGACCTAGCTGGCCAAGGAAGCGAGGTCACGTCGGTGCAGTGTTCATCCAACCATTCGGATATAATTCGGGAGCTGCATTGTCTTGTTGCAGGATGAGGTACCCAGTGGGATGTTCAAAACGCACAAATGGGAGCAAATGGTCGTCCAGGATATCCCGGTAACGTTGACCTGGGAGGGATGATGTCACACGTACCAGGGGTCGCATTTCAGTTCCTGTAAACAGTCCCCAGACGAGAATTCCACCCCCACCAGCTTGAAGAGTACCCTGCTGGCAAGAAGGATCTATCGCTTCATGTGGTTTGCGCCGTACTCGTATCCTGCCATCCGCATGCACCAATGTGAATCTCGACTCATCAGTCCAGGCTACATTTTCCCACATGTCTGATATCTAGTAGCGATGTTCCCGCGCCCATGCTAATTTTTTCACCCTGTGATGTGTGGTCAGCAGCGGTACCCTCGTGGGCCGATGGCTTCTGTACCCCATAGCGAGGAGATGGTTCTAGATGGTGTGGCTGCTTACACGGTTTTGTGCACCAGCGTTAAATTGCCGAGTGATTTCTTGCACTGTGGCCTGTCTATCCGCTGTTACAATGCGAGCTAGCCGACGATGACCCAGCTCATCTACACGCTGTTGTCCACGGCAACTGGCCCTTGCAGGGATGGTTTTACCGGATTTGATGTACTCACGGTGCACCCGTGACACAGTGGCTCGTGAAATTCCCAGTGCCTACACGACGCCCGAGATTGAGTGACCCATTCGTCGGGCCCCGACAATTTGCCCTCGATCAAATGCGCTTATATCCTTCGTCTTACCCATACTGCGTCCAACTCTTACTTATTCTCGTCGCATCACTCCTTATATTGTCGGATCGCTGCATATGTCATGTCGTTTCTGTCTACAGGGCCGTCCACAGCGTCACATTTGCATAACGCCAGCTGCCTCTCATTCAATTGCTCTTCAGTGTATGTTAAACTATGGTGATGACTACATGTATTTTCTATTATTGAATGTTTTGCCAAAATTTGTCAGTTGTGTTGTGAGTAAGAACTTTTCCTTCAGAAATGAAAGAACGCTATCGTTTTTTCTATTGTATAAGGGAAAATGGTGATCAGACTGAATGCAAGAACTAACTGGGTGTCGGACTGCAGAGACACTATATCAGTAATTTTCCGAACAGGAAAGTGTTTGAAAAGATCATAATTGATAAGGTGCAAACCTTGAAATTAGAGAAGATATGGTATGTACAGAGGAGTTTTATATTTTGTAAGAGCTGTGCTAAACAGATTTTGCATTAGGTATGATCACTGAAAAGCATCCGTCTGTCGGAAAGAAGGTTTTGCTGCATTTGTAGAATTGGAGACAGCTTATGGCAAAGTAAAACAGAGTAAACCGAGTAAAGCTTATGACAGAGAAAGAACTTGAAAACTTATGGTAAAACTGTGAGTCTACTTGGATGCATAAAAGCTATGTATGCTAGCAGAAGAGTGTGTGCATATGTAAACGATGTTTCATTGACTTGGTTTAGCACTGGGGCAGGAGTCAGAGAAGGGTGAGTAATGTCACCACGATTGTTCAACATATTTATGGATACATACACACGTATGCCAAAACAGACAGTTATGTCTTAGGAGTTTCCTCATGTGCAAGCTGTTCTGGGTGCAGTGTATATTATTTAGGGTGAATGAAATATGTATGAAATTCAAAATTACCTAATTAAAGAAAACTCCAAAGTTACAGTTTTTGAAAAGGGAACTGTAAGTACTGAATAAACGATCAGTCTAAATGGTACAGAGTTACACTAGATGAATGGGTTTGTGTAAAGTGTTTGACAGAAAACAGATTAGATGATGAAATTAATAGGAGAGTGAATTGCGTCAGAGCTGCGTTAAGAGGATTTCACAGAATTGATGGGTTGTCACAAATTTTCCGAATGATTGTTTATAAACGCCTGATAGTTTCGACTCTGTTGCACTGTAACGAAACCTGGGTACTTCAGAAGAGGTACAGGAGTCGTTTGTGTGCGGACGCGAGGCGTTACTTACGAGGCGTCCGCTGCAAGACTCGTTCCGATCATGTGCTGAAACAAAGATGAGTTGCAGATGTCCCATGTGATGCAAAATATTGTTAGTAGGGTAGAGAAAAATATTTTGAGATGCTTTTTCCCGTGTGAAAGAACGAGTGATGTTGTCGTAACTAAGAGAATTTAATCATCCTAAGTGCCAGGAAAAAAAGGAGGTAGAGGACGGCTGAAGAAATTATGGGATGATCAAATTTCGGAATGTCTGCAAGAGAAAAACGTTATGAGTATTTAGTGCAAAAGGTCTTGTATGAGACGTGGGATGGATGCGTGTGAAGCTCTAATTGTGTGACAAGATCTCTGCAAAGGGATATATATGATTCATCAACAGTAAGTATAATCTAACACGAACAGTAACATTGATCTGGCGGATGATCTCGCTTTGAGGAATTAAACTCTGAAATTCAAAAAGCGTCTTAGTGATAGGTACGTATGTTTCTTTTATGAGGAAAGAATGCAAATGTTCAGAACACATTTTCTAGGATATCGCCTTCGCGTGGTGGGAATTGGCGCATAAATCGTGAAAGGAATCGTTTGCACTAGTTTAATCATAGCATCGCTGCTGAAGAGAAGTGGGTGTAGCTATCGATATTCTTTTCTCTTCCCGTTGTGTTATCATTGATAAGCAAATGCATATTAAAAAGTCTAAGTTCAATGGATGCTTAAGCATTTTGCACCAGAATTGAATCCACTAGGATTTCATGCATGTTTCATGTTTCTTGGGAGGTATAAGGAAAAATGTTTTCAGAATATTTAAGATCCTTGACTTAGTTCGCATTCAATATTCGTTCAAGTAAAACCAAAGTAAATCACTTAAATCATAGAATTGTTCAACTAAAACCAAAGTAAATCACTTAAATCAAAACGTTCCAATGTAGAAACGTCAAGCAAAATGGTGTTGCAATTTTTTTTTTTTTTTTTGTGTTTTGTTTTTTGGGGGGGGGGGGGGAGAAATGAGAAATCTGAAAGATTACGTGATTAGAAATGAAAATTCTACGAATCCAATACACTTCAATGTCCTTAAAATGTCGCATTACCCAGTATTTAAAGAAATGTCAAGATATGTTATTAAGGGATGCCCGCACACAAAACGACGAGGCGCACGAATGGAAATGACAGAAGTGATTAGGTATTGCATATTGCTTTATTCTCTTGACTAACCGGCCTGAAGACCAGCTAATATTTACTTTATCTGGCAACAGAAAAAATAAAACACTGAGACGTCGTCAATTCATGTTAAATGTAGCCATCAAGACCAGAATGCGTGAATGAAACAGAATCAATCTGGAAGTAATTTGCCCTCGATGAAAACGTTTGCTAATTCCCTGAGCAGGAGAAAATCATAGGGCAAACAGAAAAAACTGCATTGAAGTCTGCAATATATATTTTGCTTATAATGTGATTCAAATAAATTTTCTGTTTAATCTTTATAGAGATCATTTCATGTAGAGAAACTGGGAGCATACAATTGTGACAGTTTAAAATATAAGAAGCGATTAATCATTTATGGAAGCAAATAAATAATAAAGTATGAACAACGGAGGAGCAAAACAGAACGGATGCGGCTAAATTACCTAAGATTAATATTTTCTGTGGCTTTGCATTTATGACACTGTTTTGCTTGCTCGTGTGTTTTATTGAATCAAAACCTAAAGGCCCTTTTTCAAAGCAGTATTCATTATTTGGTCATTGGGTTTCACAAAAACATTCTTTTCCACACAAAATGCACATTGGCTCATATTCTTTCTTTCCATTTTGCGTTAGCACACGACGTTCTAAAACCTTCTGAAATTTCCTTTTTCTTTTCTATTTTCGCTCTTTAACGATTCCTTTCGAAACCTAGGAAGAGTTTGCCATTCTTCGTTTTGATCTAAGGGCTTCGGGAAAGGAGAAAGCCAGTACTTGACTTGTTTGGCCACGGAAGGACCTTTACGAAATCGAGGTATAAGAAATACGTACACTATGCATCAAAAAGGAAGCCTGGATAAATACAAAGAGTTGCACTGAATCCCCAAAAAAATGCACCAGAAAAAATGTCCACATCCCTTTTTTATTCTCCAACACTGCAAGTATAAAAAAATTATATGCGATGTTGATTGGTAAAAATGAACCAATTTCCCACATACAATGATATTTTTTAACAGAAAGCTATTTCATGAGATCATATACGTAATATGTTCATGAGAGAGCTACCTTACTTTTAGGGCAACGACCGAAATACTCAAAATCAAGAAAAGTCATTTATTTTTAGCATAAAAAATTAAAATCCTAGAAAAATTCCTTTTTTTCTATGAATTTAATCACAGAAAAAAATTAAATTTTCTAAGATTTTAGCCTTTTAATGATAATTTGTTTTTAGTATGAAAGAGTAAAATCTTTTTGGGAAGGGAGGTTAATAATCACCGTTAGTAACTAAATGGGTTATAAACGTCCCCACCTCAGCTTTGGGACCACTGGTTCCGGGGAATGGAGAGGGCCAGGGCCGTCAGCCAAGCGCAGCATTCATGTCTCAACCGAGATTTGAGCCAGGACCCATTGCGGGTGAGTAATTAAAATCCAGCGCTTCGTACCACTCGCCACAGGGCTGGCAAACAAATACAGTCATATAAACTTAATTAGCTTTTCCACAGTCTTTCATTTCTTTAGAAACCAATTTCAGTTCTGAATTCATTTCTGTCTTTTTTGGTATTTGGTTAATTTCAGCAACTATATACACTGAAGTGCCAGAAAAACTGGTACACCAGTCTAATACTTGGTAGCTCCCCCACGGGAGCGCAGGACTGCAGAAATACGACGGGGCATGGATTCCATTAGCTTCTGGATATATGTTGTAGGCAATGCACACCATACTTCCTGCAGAGCGTTCCGCAATTCGGGTGTATTCCGAAGTCTCGGATTCCTGTGTTCGATAGCGCGTTGCATGGCATCCCAAATGTGTTCTATCACGTTCAGATCTGGGAACTTGGGTGGGAATGGCAACACCCCAAACTCAGATGATTGCTCCTATAACCATAATGTGGCGTCCCGACACTTGTGTGAAGGTGCATTGTCCTGTTGGAACAGGCCCAACCCATCAGCATGAATGCAGGACATGAACGGGTGTACCTCTTCAGAAAGGATGCGCACATAGCGTTGGCCGGTCACAGAAGTTTATAGACGTACCAGGGGTCCCAGTAAAGTCCGCTACACACCTCATACCATTCCGGACCCCCCACCAGCCGGTACAGTTCCCTGTTGACAAGCGGGATCCATGGCTTCATGGAGTTTGCGCCACACACGGATCCTTCCATCTGCCCGATACAGTTGAAAACGCGACTCGTCAAACCATGTTACTTGTTTTCAGTCATCAAGTGTCCAGTGGCGGTGTTGCCGCGCCCAAACCAGGCGCATAGCTCTGTGTCGTGCACCCATCAAGGGGACTCGAGTTGGGTGTCGGCTCCCAAAGCCCATATCGTGCAGGGTACGTTGCACATTCCGGACGCTGATGCTTCTTGAGGCTACAGCATTGAATTCCGATTATACCTGCGAGAGTGTTACACCCCTATCGCGTGAAACGATTCATGACAGCCGACGATGGTCACGTTCACCCAATGTCTTTTTACGGCAATACTGGTATCGCAGGTTGGAGGTTTTGCCGGAATTCTTGTAGTCACGGTACACCCTTGCAATGGTCGTCCGTAAAAATCCGAACTTCATTTCTACCTCTGAAATAGTACTATGGCCCAACTCACGAGCGCCAACTGTGACACCGCGTTGAAAATAGCTTAAATCGTTATTACTTGTCTTGTCATGCTCATGCCGAAAACAGCTCTGACAGCTGGCAAGGATGTCTATCGCTTTATATACGCACTGGCGGTCGCAACCGAGTACGCGCATAGGAGACGTTGGTATGTATTTTGCATAAGCTCGTCTGTGCCAGTTTTTCTGGCACCTCAGTGCATTCATAATTCATAACAAATTCATCATATTTTTTGTTGGACAAGTTTGAAGGTGACATTTAGTGTTTTAAATGTGTCCATTTATACAGAATTATTTTTATAAATACTTTTCCATGAAATCATCTGGTTTTGCTATGCCCATTTTTATAGTTTTAGTATTTTTTTTTTACCAATTAGTTTATTAAGATCATGATATCACTCTAATATTTTCTTTTAAAAGATACATGAATCTTCACATAATCTAGCTGAAAATATATTTCAACACCTACTTCTCTAAAAAGGCAATTAATATCTCTCTACCCATATTCTCGATTTTAAGAGACTCAATGATTGATTTTTTTAGAATTCTCATTTACGTATTATTTTTAATATAACTTTTATAAAACATGCATCTGTACCATGAGCATTCATTCCTAAAATGTTGACACATTTAAGGAGTTGAAGATCTAATGAAAGAATCTCTACCTGATCAAGAATTCATTTCTCCATCCTTCCGCCCTTGAAAGCAAATTTACCACCATACAATTTATAAAAATTTTAGATACAATTTTGAAGTCCATTGGCACATATCCATAGAGATTTATTATCTGAAAATCTTTTAAGTTTTAAATCTTTAGTGTCTCTAGTGCATTTATCAATAATTTAATTTTCTCCCAAATTTGATCTATATTGATGTTCAACAACTGAAGTTGATTCACAAATTGGTAAATGTTAATGATGCCAGTTTATCTCTCTAATGATCATTTTATTACGAAGAATGAATACTTGAAAATTAAGAATCAAAGCAACGTCTTCCCTTTACGAATGAAAGATTTTTTACAGATTAAAAATTTTAAGTTCCAATAATCAATGTAGCTATTTGAGCTCCATCACTAGTCTCAAACACTGCTTTGAATTCGCATTATGAATAACATACTTGTTTTTATTGTTTAGAATCGTTAGTAATTTTGATCAGTTTGATATTCTATTCCCTGGACCCAGTAGTAAATCAGAATGCTTCGTTTGTAGTTTCTTAGGAAATTTTAAATCTATCTTTAAAATGCAACTAGTTTCGGAGTCGTCAGATATCTCTGTAATATATACACTGCTGGCCACCCAAAATGCAGCACCAAGAATGACACGAGATAGCAAAGCCAGATTTACTGGACACATAACAACAGATACAAAGATGAAACGATTGAGCTTACAGGCCCGTGCGACTTGCGGAACACGCAGACATCAATAGTTCGTGTAGCCCCCATGGCTGGCAATAACGGCCGCTACACGCCGCGGCATCGAACTATAGAGGCTTTGGATGTGGGCTTGGGGTATGTCGGTCCAGGCTGCTTCTACACGTTGCCACAGTTCATCAGGCGTATCCGCGGGTGGTGCTTGCCGGTCCAATCGGTTACCGATCAGAGACCTGACATGTTCAATGGGCGACATATCGGAAGAACAGGCGGGCTACGGTAGCAGTGACACCTGGTGAGCCGTGAAGAATTGTTGCACGATACATGCCACGTGCGGGCGCGCATTGTCCTGTTGAAACGTGGCCGCTGGTGGGTCCTGCAGGTAAGGGAGGACTACAGGCTCCAAAACGCCGGAGATGGTGCGGTGGCTGTTGAGTGTACAGGCGATGCGTACCAGAGGGGTGCGGGTGTCATATCCAAGTGCGCCCCAAACCATAACTCCAGGCGACGGACCGGTATGGCGATGCATAATGCAGGCGTCATACAGTCTCTCGCCGCGGTGCCGCCACACGCGGATCCGACCATCGTGGTATTGCAGGCAGAAGCGAGATTCGTCGGAGAAGACAATGTCGTGTCATTCCGTAGTCCTGTCGTTCCGTAGTCGTGTCATTCCGGTGAGAGTACATCTGTAAGATGACGTCTATGCAAAATTCGCGCTCGGCGCATACGTGTGGCGCTAGTAGCGCCCCTCGGAAGATGCAATGCAGGTTTGCTGTAAATACGCGCTGTAACGTTCGTGAGCGTTAGTTATCGTTGAGATTCGACGTAGGGTGTGGATGTTAGTGAAGAATGCCTTTAAGAAGACGAAGAAACCATTATCAACAGCTCACGGAGTTTGAACGAAGTCGTGTAATAGGGCTACGAGAAGGTGGATTTTCTTTCCGCAATACTGCAGAACGACTTGGCAGGAATGTAGCCACTGTGCATGATTGTTGGCAGCGGTGATCAAGAGAAGGTACTGCCTCAAGAAGACCGGGTTCCGGCCGGCCACGTGGCACTACTGAGAGGGAAGACCGCCGTATACGGCGTATGGCCGTGGCGCATCGTACCGCGTCTGCGGCAGCATTTCGAACTGCAGTTGCCACCACAGTGACACAAAGAACTGTTACAAATCGGTTACTTGAAGGACAGCTCCGAGCCAAACGCCCTGTAGCGTGCATTCCACTTACTCCAAACCACTGCCGTTTGCGACGTCAGTGATGTCAGGCTAGAGCTCATTGGAAGACGTAGTGGAGATCTGTTGTGTTTTCTGATGAAAGCCGGTTCTGCCTGGGTGCCAGTGATGGCCATGTGTTGGTTAGAAAGAGGCCAGATGAGCGCCTACAACCAACCTGTCTGCGGCCGAGACACACTGGACCTACACCTGGAGTTATGGTCTGGGGAGCAATTTCCTATGACAGCAGGAGCACTCTCGTGGTTATCCCACGCACCCCGACGGCACAGTTGTACGTCGGTCTGGTGATTCAACCTGTTGTGCTGCCATTCTTGAACAGCCTTCCAGGGGTGTTCTCTAACAGGATAACGCTCGTACGCATACCGCTGTTGTAACCCAACATGCTCTACAGAGTGTCGACATGTTGCCGGTGCCTGCTAGATTACCAGATCTTTTACCAATCGAGCACGTATGGGACATCATTGGACGACAACTCCAGCGTCTCCCCCAACCAGCATTAACCGTCCCTGTATTGACCGACCAAGTGCAACAGGGATGGAACTCCATCCCGCAAACTGACATCCAGCACCTGTACGACACAATGCATGAACGTTTGCGTGCTTGCATTCAACATTCTGGCGGTTACACCGGTTATTAATATACCAGCATTTCACATTTTAAATGGCTCTTCTCACGCTTACAATAAGCTGTGATCTTGAAACCTTAATCGATTAAATATGTTACTTATACAAATGTATTGCCGCCATTTCATTCCTCTACAACTATTTTTTCGTGGTGTTGGGATTTTTTTCCGTCAGTGTATTTCCCAGTACCTAATTTCGATGGATCTAGTTGAAATAAGGTGCCATAATTGCAATCATAATATCGCGCCACGAGTAAAAAGGTGGGGAGTGAGTGATGGAAAAATAATAAATAAATCATTATATAAAAATTATAACACGCCGTCGGTACCATTTGGCTGGTACAAAAAATCAACTCTAGAAGGTTCTTCCCCTAGAAGGGCGTTTTTCATTTTTTTCCTTTACAAGGATAATTCCTAAATAGCTGAACAAGTTAATTAGGAATAATGTTAACTGGAATTCATTTTCAAAGCATAATGAACTCTCAGAGGGTGTGAAAGATGGAATGAATTGGAATCTTATATCAGAGTATTGAAATTTCCTGAAGATTCGATATTAGAGTTTTGGGAGAAAGAATTTGTCAATATCAAACAGTTTCTGAAGATTTTATGAATGCTGATAATTTGAATTGGACTTTGATTTCTAAAACTCTCTTTGAAAATTTTATACTAATAAATGTTGAGAACTTAGATGCGAAACGAATGTTTATGGATAAAAAATGAAGAGATGATTTTGTTAAAGATAATTTTCGTCTTTTGTAAATGACAATAATTCCAATTAAACAAAGATTGTCAAAAGAAACTATGAAGAATTTTCTCTGTGATGTTTTAGACAGAAAAGAAATTTCAAGGCATAAAGAATTAACTGAAGAAATTATTTATAAGACATAAACATAAAATTACTTAGGACAAAACAGTAATTCATAAATGTTTATCTGACAATTCTATGTGCGAAAATTATAAAAAAACTGTTATATACTTGTTAGCGAATTTTTTTATATTCTCAAAGAGGGACAACTTACGTTTCATCTTCCCTGAATTTTGTGGCCACAATAAAGGAGTGAATGTGTCATTTTATAATTTTCTTGAACTTCGTTAGGAATTTTTAACTATTTTATTCTAAAAATCAATGAATTTTATTGATTTTGAGGAATTCTGCCATTTCCTTAAAATCGAGGTGGTCCTCTCATGATTTTAGTGCTCATATTTCACTACCCCAGGTATGCAACATTGTGAATCCAAGCAAACCACTGTTTTAAAACTACGGAAAATTGCAATTTCTCTTGGCCCTTAGTCACAACAGAGATTTAGCTATTGGTAAGGATTATTTCCAACAAAGTGAACGTGCTTGCAAATACTGTAGTTCTTGACGATAAATACTACACTGAATTTTTGCCTAGAGATACTTTAAATAAAATATCCTGCCATTTATTCCTTTATTTCGCACAAATCCTTTAAGTTTTTCTTTTCCTTTAAAAATCTGTATGAAATGTTTCTTTATTTTTGGTGTGGTTTATTTCTTGTAAACAGACTTTTAAGGTCCTTCTGTTGGGTTGGTTTGCATGAGATGTCCGGTAAAAGACCAGCACACGTGGACGGAGAGAACGGAAAAGTAGGACAACTTACCTTGGCAAAATAATCCCCCTCGGCATCGACACATAGTTGCCATCTCTCCGGCAAGGCGATGATCCCTGAACGAAAAAAATCTTGTGGCTGAGACCCGAAGTTGTCATCAACTGCACGTTGAACCTCGTTTTCTGTCGTGAACTGTTTCCCGGACAGGAAGGGTTCCAAGCAACGAAACATATGGTAGTCTGTCGAAGATAAGTTCGGGAAATAGGCAAGATAAGGCAGTGTTTCATAGCACAAGGCACTTAGTGTCAACATCGTTCGTTGTGCGACATAAGGGCGGGCTCTGTCCTGGAGCAGAACACCATGTCTGTTGACCAAAGCTGGTTGTTTCTGCAACAATTTCCGGTGCATCTTGTGTAATTCAGCACAATAACGTTCGGCAGTGATGGTTTTGCCTTTTGCCAAGAAACTCCGATGCATTACCCTAGCTGTGGACCACCAGACAAGAAGCATCATCTACTTGGTGTGTAGGGGTGGCTTTCGATGCAATCCAGCAGGATGTGCCTTGTTTAACCATTGTGCAGATCGTTTCCGATTATCATAAAGGACCCAGTTCTCGTCGCAGGTGACGATTCGATGCAGTAGAGGTTCCTGTTTATTCCTGGGAAGCAGCAACGTGTGCAGACTGCCAAACTCTTAGTATTGTTGGCAGTTGTCAACTCATGCGGAAACCACATATCCAGGTATTTGACCTTACCCAGCGCAGCCAGACGCCGAGCAACTGTCGTGTGGTTGATACCTACTTCTGCCGCTATCTCACGACATGTTTTTCGGGGTCCGCTTCAATCACACGTAACAGAACATCGTCAGAAACAGTAATAGGTCGGTGATCATGTGCTTCGTTTTGAAGGTCCGTATCTCCGCTACGAAACTTCACAAAACATCGCCGAATGGTTTGTTCGTTGGCTGTATTCTTTCCCAACGCTTTGTTAACATTTCGAGCGGCAATAGCCCAGTTGAAAATTCCTACAGAAAGATGACCCTCAAATCCGACGTCTGCATGTTTCCTTTGCAAGCCACCTTACGTCCAAACAAACCCTCCTAAACCTTGTTCTGCACACACGTGCTAGATAATTCTAGTAACTCTGTGACATAATGCCCGCAACACCCGTGGGTGATTCCGTTCCGTTGTGGCGGGGCCCTGTCTCAACTGCTCGTTCGCGCTGGACATTTCATTCGCACCAAACCAATATATGTTTTCTTTTTGTTTGTATATGAATTCGACCCTATGTAATCTCCATCGTGCGGCACCTCTGGGAAAAAGACTTGAGAGCTCCTAATATCACATTTCTCCTTTCATGACTCATGTCGCATTCACAAGAGACGCGTAGGAAAAGGCAATGTACAAACCGAGGTGCGGTTTCTCTTGGGAGGAAGATTTAGAAAATTGCATTTCTCTGCACGAATGCAGTTTCTCCACTGTAACGTGGGATAAATGCTACTTCGGTGCGTGCCTTGAGTTGTCAAGCAAAATATGATAACTCAGATTTGACATTGCATTCATTATCTGTTGTTATGACGGCGGGCCTTTCTCTCACAAAACTTCGTTTTCTCTGCTGAAAATTTTAGTAACCTCAGAGTCATACAAAGCATTATGAGCTTCATTCCTTTTCCTCTGTAAAGCAAAACTTCAATGTGATGCCAAGCAGATTTCCTTGGGAACAAATCGAAGACGATATAGAGAAACGTAACACGTCAGAATAGAATGCTGAATTTCTAAAGCATATCTAACGCACCTGCATATTTCCTGCTTGGTAAGAATAATCACTTCCATTTGGTAATCTGATTAAACTCCACTGGGAAAGAGTACCTAATGAGTCACGAAGCTATGCAATAATACTACCGGTGTATTAAGTTATATTTTAATGTGTAAACATTTATTTAAAATGTACGAGTAATCAAAGGCATGCCGTTTTGGCGACTGGAGCTACATAAAAAATTATTGAAAGAAAAATTTCCAAAAGCTTCAGTATAACATTTATACCAACTCTTTTCACTAGTGCTAGACAATTACGTGTAATATTTATTGACGTTTCACACCTCATAAAATCTGCAATATTTCCATTTGTCATCATCATCATTTATCATTCATAATCTACTGCTGGATGCAGGTCTCCCCAAGGCTCTATTACAACTTCTGTCTTGAACAATCCTTTTCCATGTCACCCACCCATTTCCCGCGGACCCTTCTTCTGGGTATTTTCGTGTCCTTTGGTATCGAGTTTAGTGTTTCAGTTGTCCGATAGTTGTTAGTTCTTCTTGCAATATGTCCAGCCCATTAACACTTACATGTCTTTACTTTGGTCACCATGCGATCAACTCTAAATCAAGCGAAGGCCACATTAAAGAAGTAATTAATAGGCGTATAAAACTTAGCTAGAGAGCATCTGGAAGAAACAATACAATTTTCAAGAGCAATTTGCCATTATGTCTCTAAAGGAAAATACTTAATCAATGCATCCTTCCAGTTCTTACTTATGAATCACAGACATTAATCTTACCTAAAAAACGCATACCGAGGCTGCAGATAACTCAAAGAACCAAGAGAAGGGCATCCTTCGTTTTCTGACCCATGAGTTTCTTCTATCTGTCCTGGTTACACCAAGAAAGATGAACCTCTTCATGATTCTTTCAGTTACATGCATCTTCTATATGTCATTTTTAGATAAGGTTAATGGCTCTGATCCATAAGTAAGAATGGGAAAGATGCATTGATTAAGGACTTTGCTTTTAAGACATAATGGTAAACTGCTTCTGAAAATTGTGTTGTTTCTCCAAATGCACTCCTGCCAAGTTTCATACCCCTATTAATTTCTTTTTTAATGTGACCCTCGCTTGATATCCTCTCTCCAAGGTAAACGTAGATAGGCTATCAGTTACTTGTAGATTTTCCTATGTACTTAGGTACAATACCTCAAAATATTTAGTCCTTTTAAAAACATTAAACATCATTTTAGCTTTCGGCAAGTTTGTTTTTAAACCATTTCTTTACTCTTGACAGCAAATTTCTGGTTCATAATCTGTAGCTCTAAGTGGACAAAACTATTTTGCAACAAATTATTCATTAGAAATCCATGTACCTGAGTGTAAATTGCTTATCAATGTCAAACTTTTGCAGTAGCACTTATGAAAAGAGAAATCGTAATGTGCCTCTGATTGACTGTCTTGTTTTTAAACGAAAATTTGCCTTTGCCACCGGATATTACCAAAGTAATCCCAAAACATAACTTACTGAAAGAGGAAAATTCTTTTCGTGTCTCAACGCTGAAAAACTAACAATATGACAACCCAGTTGCACTTATTTACGTGTGTCTTGTGCAACTTAAGAAGATGAATATCTTCTACAAGAGCAATGATGAACGAAAACTAATAGTTCGAAATTCGGCAAGCAGTCGATGTTGGAAAGTAAACTTAGGTGGCCGAGTTATTAGAGGCACGGGCGTCTGCCTAAAAGTTTCTGCAGGACATAATTTATTGTTGTTGTTTTGGGGTATAACGACCACCGTGAGCAACTCATGGGGCTGTAAGCAGTCTCCCGCCCCTAATGTTAAGCCACTGGTTCCAGCTAAAGGACACAGACATGGCCATTGTACTGTACATACACACCACCTATACCTCATCCGGGACTTTAACTCGGGCACATCTCGGACGAATAGCTATAAACCAATGACTCCGACCACTCATCCAACAGAGCGGCGACTCGAATGCGAGTACCGGAGTAGAAAAGAGTATTGCATATGTTTTACGGTGTTGGTTCTGTCCTTTTCTGAAGCCACTGCTCCTAAATCCTGGACGGATGACACCTTAGATCAGGGGTCAGCAACATATATATAGGCTTGCGAGTCAGATATGGCTCTTTGGGAATCTAAATATGGCTCTTTTGATACTTCAAGAAATGGAAAAATTGCAAAGTTTAGGCTTCTACTTAGACGTATACTTCAACGAAAAAATTCCATTTACTCTCCAACGTGAGAGACAGGCACCTAAAAATATTAAACCCTTGACGATGACCGAAAACCTTATTTTCCAATGCTTGTGTATTTGTGAGTGATTGCGAACTGCACGGCCACGACCCATCGTTCAAGCTCGTTCTCTCTCTCTCTCTCTCTCTCTCTCTCTCGGTGCGGACGGTTCTGCACCAATTATACCTCTGCGCAACACCACGGCTTGGTTCAAAGTTCAGTTCCGAGGAGCAACAGAGCGTTCTACTCGCCGGCCGGTGAGTCATAGCTCTGCATCAAGTCCCACAAGAGAGTTAAGTGCAGGTACACCGACAGAATGTGCCTATCAAGCTTCGCCGTCACAGGTTCATTAGTGGTAGTCGATTGTTCGTAGTAGTAGTTGTTGTGAAATTTCCGTTGCGACACGCATGTTCACAAGAAAAGTGCTTTATTATTTTTCCTAAATATCAAAACCGAAATGTGTTCAAAGAGCAAGATCAGAAAAACCGATGACGACTATTCTAAAGAAAAGTGGACGTCTTTGTTTGCTTTTGTAAAAAACTCCGATGGGTTGCCGTTCTGTTTAATTTCTAAAGACAAACTGTCTAGCAACAACACATCAAATTTGGAAAGACATTTCAATATAAAACGTAAAAAGTTTGCGCATGACTATCCGTTGGGGGAGTTCAGAAGGAAAGCGGTTGAAGAACTGCAGAGAAAAAATCAACAAAGTACGTTGATGCTAAACAACTAGGCTAATCGACGGAATACTGTACAAGACCTCAGTGTACAGGTGAGTAAAAATGCTTGAACCTCAGTATGTACACTTACAATTCGTAGAGAACTTCATTCCATGGGTTACCGTGGTCGGGCGGCTGCTCATAATCCTTTCATCTCCACTTGAAATGCTACTCGTTGCTTAGCATGGAGTAACGAACCTTTATCGTGGACCGTATATCAATGGGAACGTGTCCTATGGACTGATGAATCCAGATACACGATCCATAAGTCTAATGGCCGTGTGTGGGTATGGCAGCAGCCGGGGAAACGCTATTTAACGCAGTGTACTGTTCCTACGATCAGGTTTGGAGCTGGCAGTGTACTCGTGTGGGGGTGTTTTTCACGGTATGGTCCCGGCCCATTGGTTATCGTGGACAAACCTGTTAACCAGCACGTCTACCTCGATATTCTGGACAATTATGCCCTACCAACTCTGTGGCAATACTACGGAACCGAGCCTTGTTGGTACCAGCAGAATAATGCCCTAAGCCATAAAGCAAGGACAGTTACCGCGTGGTTTGACGATATTTCCGTATCGTGTGTGGACTGGCCAGCACAAAGCCCTGATTTTAATCCCATAGAGCACCTATGGGATGAATTAGAGCGCCGCATAAGAAGTTTGGGACCAAGGCCTACTACTAAGCAACATTTATCGGCAGCATTATGTACTGAATGGAAGCGCATACCTATCGCTGTGTTCCAAAACCTTGTCGAAAGCCTGTCTCGAAGGGTCAGTGGATACATTAAAGCTAAAGGTGGATCGACACCGTACTAATGTATGTCAATAAATGTTATGTTGTGTTTCTCTTCTAAGTGTCCAGTGACTTTTGTCAATATAGTGTATATTAAATATTGTGCATACATTTTAACAAATTTTTATTGTATCGGCCGGGGGCTACAATGGACGCCATAGTTCACATTGCCGCTCTTGATGGCTCTTCTGAAAGCAAAGAATGTGTATTTTACGACTTTTTAGTACTTCTCAAGTGCCGAGTTACCAACCCTTGTTCTAGTGAATAAAAAGCAGCAAATAAATAAAAACATGATAAATACAAGCAATAACACAATTACAAATGCAGATGATAAACTTAAGCAAAAACGCATATCATTATTTTCTAATTTTCCAAATTATGTTTCATCGGCAATGACCACTCTCAAATTCCACTTTTGCGCGTATTTGAATAACTTCTGCTAATACTTCTGCTAATATGGTTTACATACTAACGCATTAAATATATCTCTCAGATAACTGAAATATTTTAGTGTTTTCTTTTTATCATTTTAGACTTCAACCATCATGTAAATGAACCAAAAAGTTTGTTATTTGCATGTCAAAAGATATAAGCCAAGAAAAGCAAACAGTGCTAAATCACTAAAAAACCGAAAATAAAATCAAGGAATTAGCTTTTACTCATGTCCTGGTTAAAATAGTGGAAAATGCAGTGACTTCTTATCAAAACTGTGAAGACAATTTATTAGTTTCAAGAATGCACAAATTATTAATTATCACAAATCCAATGCACATTGCTAGAGTGTCGTGTTTTAATTGATTTCATAATGATTCTTGGCCATCAGTCTTTCGGGGGAGAGACGTCTTAGCCTAGGGTTCCATTCTGTCTTTAATCCGGCCCTTTACACCCTTAGTTTTTCAATCGTATAAACACAACGTGCGACAGCACACACCTCAGATGACCAGAAACAACAAATTTCGAGCACAATAAGGAAGCTTTTCTCCTCATTCTTCCTTTACTTCTAAGGACTGTATTGGTCAGGTATGTTTTTCAGGAAAATCTTCAAATCTATTAATTCCAAATGATTTCAAGTATATAAAATGTTTTCCAGTAAATTGAATGATTTCAAGCAGAAAGATTCCCAATGCTTGAAATCATTTTATTTAAATGATTTCAATCATTAGATATCTTTATGTCAGCAACTCTCGCTATTTAACATTGTACGTTAAAGCTGGATAGGACCAGCTGAAAGTGGCTATCATACCTCACGAGAGGCTTTGACTTATCCATGACTTGGCATTAACATTTCAACGACCAGTTATGAGGCCAGAGAATTAGCATAAGCTCTTCACTTGCTGCAGAGAATCGATGCGAGATTCAACATAACGATTTAATCTGAATTTTTCAATGTACTATTGAGTAGTATGATTGTGTTTGTTTAACCCTTAGGAACACTTGAGGTTAGGCGATGTTATCCACTTCTAATTTGCGTTTATAGCTACTGGTAAGGGAGAGAGAAATGGAACACACACAGCCCTCATTACAAAACCAAAATTCTATGTCAAATAAGCACTGGAAGAAAGCTAAGTTCTTCCACGTTTTTTTTAGGCATTATTTCGAGGGCTGGTTTAACGACCGCTTCGTTCATGTCGGTATATAGGAAATTGCTCGTTCTTAATTTGGGGTAACTGATTCCGGTGAAGGGGGGCTGCGGGTGGCCTAGTGGGCAACGTTCGTGATTGCCACGGAAAGGGCCTCAGGTTCGATCCCTGGCAGGTACGAACGATGGATCCACTAGACATCCGCCGTGCGTCGGATGGGCACGTTAAGCCGTCGGACCCCGGGCACTGGCCCCCGGTAATAAATAAGGGCGTCTTCTACCTCGCTTTCGTGTGACTTTCCTATCGGGCACTCTAGTCCAAATCTCCTAGCTTCCTATTTCTAAGGATTGTTTAAGACCTGGGGTCACACACTCCCTTTCTAAAATCCTCTTCATATGATCATTTGATCATTTCAAGTGAAGGGACTGAACGAGCTCCATGAGACAAGCGCAGAGCTCATGCCTCATATGAAAATCGTGTCCAGGCACAACTTGGATGATTGGCCGAAAGCCTCTGACCACTCGCCTATCAGGAAGGCCATCTATGTGTTATCTAAGCTTGAAGAAGCAGATATTCTTAAGATGGTAGATTTTTGCACGGCTGAAGTCGACTAGACGAGGTTATTCGTGTGATGGTGGTTAGCATAATGCTTTAAGTACCGTTTTTTTCGGCATATAAGACGAGACATTTTCTTTCAGAAGTTTCGACTTATACGCGACATCGACTTATCTATTCATTTGTCATTGAAAGTTCTAAATGAGAAAATATATATTGTGCCTTAAATTCGGTCGTGGTCCGAGCACCCGAAACACAATATCACGGTTATACAATGCCGGACAATTGCTAAGGACGGATGACAATAGCAACGATAACAACCATAAAATGGAAGGCAGGAAAATGTGGAAATTAGCATAAGTGCGGGATACAGTAAGACGTGTTGTGCGTATGCAAATTTTGGATTGCCGAACTTGTTCGTGACGTCATAGCGCTGATAAGAGATATAAAGTATTTGACGCGTATTGACCGTTGTTGTTTAAACGCAAAGTTCAAAGGGAAAGCATCAATTGACGAACTTGCAATTTTCAGTATGTCTTCCCGACATCACCTAGATGATTTTACGCGTGGCCGTATTATTGGCAAGATTGAAGAAGGGCGAAAAATAACAGATGTTGCCAGGGAGTTCGACGTCAGCCACAGTGTTGTTTCAAGGCTTTGGAAATCATTTCAAACAAATGGAGAGTGTAGCAAACGTCACGAAGGAGGTCGTGTTAGCAGTACGACACCTGCAGAAGATCGGTACATAGTGCTATCAACAAAAAGACACCGGCGCAGCGCAGTTAGTGAGGTAGCAAATCAGTTTATGGCTGCTACTGGCAAGCGGATCTCCCGAAAAACTGTCGCCAGACGTTTGCATGAAGGAGGACTATACGCCCGCCGTCCTGTTGTGTGCATCCCATTGTCCAGACGTCACCGTACCGCCTGTTTGCAATGGTGCCATTAACATCGCAATTGGACTGATAACGACTGGTCTGCTGTCCTCTTCTCAGATGAGAGTAGATACAGTCTATCGTCTGATTGTCGACGACAACTGATCTGGCGTGATAGTAGTACTGCATATTGTCCAGCAAACATACAGGAAAGGGACCGATATCCGACATGTAGTGTCATGGTATGGGCTGGCATCATGATCAATGGCCGTACGTCCCACTATGTGCTTCCAACTGGGACTATGACTGGCCAACGATACATTAATGATGTTCTGCTACCTCATGTTCGCATGTTCCGTGGTGCTGTCGGTGATAGATTCATTTTCATGGACGACAGCGCAACATGTCATCGAACAGTCGCTGTCCAGGAGTGTCTTGAGAGCGAGGATATTCAACGCCTCGTATGGCCAGCACGTTCTCCAGATCTGAATCCCATTGAAAATGTGTGGGATGCTTTGGGGAGGAGTCTTGCTGGTCGCCAATGCCCTCTAATAAACAAGGACACCCTCATTCGTGCCCTGACAGAGGAATGGGATAAATTACCCCAACAGCTGATTGATAATGTTGTGCAAAGCATGACACGACGTGTGGAATCTTGCATCGCCCTCCATGGTGGCCATATCCCGTATTGACATCTTACGCCGGAACGCCTGCGGACGGTAATTGCATTTTTTTCACGTTTACGTATTCTGCACAATGCACAAAATGGCCTGTTTGACCCTTGAACACATTCCAAAGCCTTCTGGATTTCAGAGCACAATACATTGTCTTTCTTGTAATGTCTTGGCATTGTGACATTATTTTATTTCCCTTGGCATCCAACCACACTTACTTTTTTATGCGCTATATAGCCGTTTATGATCCGTCCTTAGCAATTGTCCAGCAGTGTATTAAAACCATTCCGAAAAGCAATGCCCAGCGGCTAGCGAAGACATTTTTTTCTCTCTGTCAGTCTCTCTATTTTATAGCTCAACTGAATTAATATCAACTACTGCTGCCAATTATTATACTTATCTTAATTTATTTCATATTTCCAATTGAAATCAAAAGCTCTTTTTGTTTATGACTTTAGTTGGACCCTGAGAAAAAGCAGCGGACGATAACTCATGTCGCAAGCATCTCTGATTTGACAGATTTGTGTGACCTTGTTGTTTTATCATTTCGGCGGATTCTTTGACTGGTCGGTCGGAGGGAAGGAAAACTGGTAGCGTCAGTTCATAAAAAAACTACGTTACGAATTTCAACTCTTCCGTGAAAAGAAAATGTGGAAGTTACCTCATTTTCTCTTTCTTTTAATATTTACTGAAACATTAAAAATATAGTTACGGAATTTCGGAACACTAACTGTATATTTTCTTGCCTCGTCTTACACTCAGGATTGACTTACGCATGAATGGAGATCAGTAAATTGAGAGATTTAACCTATTTGCAATTTAATCCATTCATATCGTCTTATCAGCTGAAAAATAAGGTCCTTTTCATCTTATTTTCATAATTGTTCTTCTGCCTTTCGATATAAGTCCCCAAAACTGATCTTTCCTCAAAAATGTATTTCAAAGGAAACATTCGAAAGCTTGAATTTGATGCTGTTAAAAATATGTTGATTTCCCGAAAATATGCATCAAGTGACTGGAAATACAAATTACAGAAAAAGCTTCTGCATAACAATACTTTCATTGCAAATTGTTTAAAAATGTATTTTTCTAAATACTTAGTATTTATATCAGAAGGAGTATGAATCCTGAACTCGTTTTTGTTAATAACGTCCTTATTGTCAAAAATGTTGAATCTTTCTAAATTTAGTACGTTCTAAATTTTTTTATTTTCATGTGATTGCAGATGAAGAAAAGGCGGGCCAGCACGCCCATTCTTCATGCCGGGAGTAAATTTAGACATGGGTTGCTACAGCTCATGATACATTCCATTGATCCACTTCACGATGGTAAGTAAAATATCTACTTATCGCTTTTTAGAGCCGAATGTGTAACGGTTACGATTTGGTGAAGTTTTATAATTTCATGTAATTATACCTAATTTCCTTTTCGTTACCTTATTCACTCTTTTCGAAATGTGGTCGCTTAAAATTCACGATTAGCTTACCTGCTGGAAATACATAGCTTTTGCGTAATGATGCTTTTATGAACTGATCCATTTGAGAAGAAACGGTTAAATTATGGAAATAATCCATGAAAACTGTGCCATCCCAGTTAAGAACCAATTACATTACGACCAAGAGGTATAAGAAAAATCTTCTCTCTCAGTTGTCATTATCACTCGAGGTCATTATTGTAAACAGTCCTTTTCTGAATAAGTATGCACTATACTATACACTGAGTGGCCACTTTATTATGACCACCTGACAGTTTTAAGCAAATGAGCTATGGCTGCACGCTGTTGCCGCCAGAGAGTGAGGCTAGTATAAAAAGGGAAAGCGTAGTGCTTGCGACAGTAGTAGAAGTGATTTTTGGGTGACGAGATGGGTAAAAAAATGCGATTTGACGGACTTTCAACGTGGGATGATTGTAGGAGCTCGGAGCCATGGAGCGAGTATCACCGAAACCGCCGCATTCGTTAAATCTTCCAGAGCAGCTGTTGTTAAAGTGTTTAAAGACAGGACTGTCAGCCAAAAAACTGGGTCTCTACGTGCAACGTGTGGTTCTCATCGACTAGTGACTGCTCGGGCGGAACGGAGAATGTCCAGACTGGTAACAGACAACAGAAGGGCAACAGTGCAGCAAGTTACAGACCATCTTAATCAAGGATCCCCTCAAATGATCTCTGCGCGCACTGTTCGCCGCACACTGCATCGGATGGGATATGGCAGCCGAAGTGCCTGTTCGAACATCTTTGCTATCTGCAGTTAACAAGAAAAAACGTCTCCAGTTCGCAAAAGGATTGGACAGTCGATAATTGGAAACAAATTATGTGGTCCGAAGAATCACGTTTTCAATTGCACCATGCCGATAGCTGAGTGAGAATTTGGCGGAAACAGCACAAAAGCATGGGCCCCAAATGCATTGCTAAAACACTTCAAGCTGGTGGAGGCAACGCTATGGTTTGCGGAATGATTTCCTGGCAAGCTTTGTGCCCTTTAATTCGTGTCTGACTGCACATCATATCTAAACATCGTTGCGGACCAAGTGCATCCTGTCATGTGGATGGTTTATCCCAATGACTTTCCACAAGATAATGCGTCCTGCCATAGTGTTCGTATTGTACAGTACGGGTTTCAGGAACATGCCGGTGAGTTTACTTTGCATAGGTGGCCCCAATTCCCATTGAGAATTTGTGGGATGAAGTTGAACAAGCCATCAGACAGCTGGATCCACAACCCTGCAATCTCACACTCCTGGAAAGTGCTATTCATCAAGCATGGTCTCAGATTCCACAAAGCACCTATCAACATCTCGTGTAGTCCATGCTACGAAGAATCGACGCAGTATTAAAGGCAAAAGGTAGCCCAACGAAGTACTTAGGGGGTGGTCATAATAAAGTGGCCACTCAGTGTATATGAATTTCACTTCCACATGCATTTTTAAATTCGTCATGTAAATAAACAAAAATAGAAAAATAGTGATAAGCGGAGTAACCTACCTTAGTGAAGTGCTAAAAACTATCACTCTGTTGAATATACGTAACTATTCAAATAAGCCCATCAATTAAGGTTGTATTTGAAAGCAATGTTTAAAGACAGAATTAATTTAAGGTACACATAGTAGACAAAATATTAGAGCTTGGAATAACGGCCAGACGATATGGACATCCCCTCGCAGAGTGGAACAGACCCAAACCAAACTCAGGCGATAAATAGGCGGACAGCAGAGCTGCCCAATACTCTATCACAATCGACGAACATGGGTAAACGTGGTGAGCTGAGCGACTTTCATCGTGGATGCATTGTTGGCGCAAGACAGACAGCTCATTCACCAAAATAATTTTGCAAATTCAACAAATATTTTTGTTGACTGTATATGGACAAACAATTTTGTTGAATTAACAAAACGTTTTTCTCAGTGCTTTACTAGCCCCCGGCCCTTAAAGTAAGAAAAATGACAAGTCAAGTAATTACATATTTTCAACTTATATACACATAGTTGTGACGTACCTGCCAGCAGGACGCACACGACATAAAGGCAGATAGGAATCAGAATAAACGTCTGCGTAGCTCAGTTGGTAGAGCGACTTGTTCCGGAATAAGCGGCCTCGGGTTCGAATCCCGGCGTAGACCAAAAATGACGGAGAAATTTACTTCGTTGTAATGGAGCCCGAACTATCCGGATGACCCGGCCGTTCAAAATCTCGCATTGGTGTGGTGTTATTTCCACACCGCGAGACAGGAAAAATCAGAGAATTCCTTCTCCAGCGCTTCGAAAAATAAAACTGTGTGATGTTGCATTACACACAGCAGATTGACTGGGAGTTCTCAAGTGCATGTTCTACAGTGGATGGCTGCCTGCAACGATTCATGGTCACGGCTGACCCGTGGGCCATGCCCCCGGCCCTCTTTCGGGGGGGATGTGACGTACCTGCCAGCAGGACGCACACGACATAAAGGCAGATAGGAATCAGAATAAACGTCTGCGTAGCTCAGTTGGTAGAGCGACTTGTTCCGGAATAAGCGGCCTCGGGTTCGAATCCCGGCGTAGACCAAAAATGACGGAGAAATTTACTTCGTTATATAGTCACAATACAATATGATTGAAGTTAATGAAATTTAACTATTAGCATAACATTCCTTGAGTGCTTTTTTAAACGATACAAAACTGGCAAGGGACTTTATATGAATTGGAAACTCATTCCAGACCTGGGGGCAATGAGCATTACCATTGAAATACAGGACATTAGTACTGGCCCTAGGAATTGAAATGTCACCATACCCACGAGTTTAGATAACTGCGTGCAGGATAACATAAATCATAAATTTATGAAATTGAGATGTTTGTTGGCATAAACACGCTCATGCATTAACAACATCAGTCAATAACTGTGCAATCTCCCAAAGATCAATAATGTACACTGAAGAGCAATTGAATTAGAGACAGTTGGCGTTATGCAAATGTGGTGCTGTGGGTGGCCCTGTAAACGGAAACAACATGGCGTATGCAGCAATCCGACAATATAAGGAGTGATGCGACGGGAATCAGTAAGAGTCGGACGCAGTATGGGTAAAACGAAGGATCTAAGCGCATTTGATCGTGGGCAAATTGTCGGGGCCCGACGAATGGGTCACTCCATCTTGGAAGTCGTGCACGCACTGGGATTTTCAAGACCATCCCTGCAAGGGCCAACTGCCGTGGACAACAGCGTGTGGATGAGCGGGGTCATCGTCGGCTAGCTCGCATTGTAACAGCGGATAGACGAGCCACAGTGCAAGAAATTACTTGGCAATTTAACGCTGGTGCACAAAAACATGTAAGCAGCCACACCATCCAGAACCATCTCCTCGCTATGGTGTACAGAAGCCATCGTCCCACGAGGGTTCCGCTGCTGACCGCACATCACATGGTGCAGTGATTAGCATGGGCGCGGAAACATCGCCACTGAACCCTAGACATGTGGGAAAATGTTGCCTGGACTGATGAGTCGAGATTCACGTTGCTACATGCGGATGGTAGGATACGAGTACGGTGCAAACCACATGAAGCGATGGATCCTTCTTGCCAGCAGGGTACTCTTCAAGCTGGTGGGGGTGGCATTCTCATCTGGGGACTGTTTACGTGGACTGAAATGGGACCCCTGGTACGTGTGACATCGTCCCTCACAGGCCAACGCTCCTGGGATATCCTGGACGACCATTTGCTCCCGTTTGTGCGTCTTCAGTACCCCACTGGGGGACCTCATCCTGAAACAAGAGACAATGCACGTGCCATCGCTCCCGAATGGTATCCGAATGGTTGGATGAACACTCCCCCGACGTGACCTCGCTTCCTTGGCTAGCTAGGTCACATCTGTGATGCCATCGAGAGAGATGACACCCCTCCATGAAATCTTCGTGAACTGTGGGAGCTTGTTCAGGGGTCGTGGATCCAACGCTTCCGGTGTCTTGTCGAGTCCATGCCGAGACGAATCGCCGCCGTCATGAGAACGGAAGGTGGTGCTACACGTTACTGGACAGGTATCTGTAATTCAATTGCTCTTCAGTGTATAACGACTGAATGTAATCTAAATATTAATGTTGCATTTAGTTGTCCTACCCCAAGCAGACAATAAAGCAGATAGGTATAAATATAAGAGTGATACGTATAACTCGGGCTGCACTCACATCCATCACACGCCGTACACAGGATAGATAGAGTGTTAATTTAATATTTAGTGGCATTAGACACCAGACTCTAGATTAAACCCTTATTCGAGACCATAAGTCCCGCGAAATAACTTCAACATGGGCATCCCACTCTAAATTCTCCTGAAACAAAACACCTAAAAACTTAACCCTTTCTTGAAAAATCAAAGGAATATCATTCAGAATCACTTCCGGTAGAGCCTCAATTCGAGCCTTTCGGCTAGCAAAAAACATGCTTTTTGATTTTGTTATATTAAGAGTTAACAAATTGCAACGACACCAAGTCTGATATTCCTGTAAAGCGTGGTTAGCACGGGATATTAAGTCAGACACCGCATCACCGGAAAAAAAGTATCGTGTCATCAGCAAATAGCAGCGTTTACGCACAGGAATGAACATGAAAAATGTTATTAACGTAAATTAACAAGAAAGATGACACCGAATTTTTGGGTGTAATAAGCACGTCTTTTGAATCCGTTCTGACGCAAATTAAATTTATCAAAGCTATTCAAATTCAATGGAACCGGTATGGAAGACAATAGATCTGAAGAAAGAAAGAAGATTTTCAATCGGGTTTTTAGTCCCTCAGATATTGCTGCAAACGGAATCGTGAGCTTACGAACCCTTAGAAACAGAGATATCGAAAAAATAAGATGTGACTTTACGTCCCCTGGTGGGAAAACCATGCATTATTTTGGGAAGAAAGTATTCTCAAAAGTTTTATCCATATAAGCGGTATCGGTCCAAGAAAAAAAAATTTCAGGAGCCCATATTTTGCAACAAATACTTCAGAAGCACAAATTAATACTTATGACCCCTTGTGGCTAAACCATTCTTTATCAAACATTAGAAATTATGTGAAAAATATTTTCCGTCAGGTCTTGTATGCGATACAGGAAGCATTTTTCAAATCGGAGTTTTAGAAGCAGAAATAACGCAGAAAACGCAATTTACCTTTTTGCCCCATAGTGGAAAGTCTATGATTTACTTGCAAATTTTGAATTTATAGGAAAAACATTTCGCATCGGAAACACTAACTAACAAAGAAGGAATTTTTCAAATCGTACTCTTAGAAGTAGAGATATTGACAATATACATCTACGCCCCCTGGCGTAGAAACCGTGAATTTTTTCAAGAAGAAAATTTTCCTAAAAGGTTTGTCAACATGAGTAGTATCGGTCAACAAACGACTTTTTTTTTCAATCGAGATTTTAGTAGCTCATATTTTGCTGCAAATATAACAGAAGCGCAAATTAAGACTTACGCCACCTGGTGGCCAATCCATTTCTTACAAAAATTAGAAAATATGTGCAAAGGATTTCCCATCAGGAGCTATATGCCGTGCAGAAAGAATTTTTCAAATCGGAGATTTAGAAGCAGAGATATAGGGGGAAACGCGACTTACATTTACGCCCCCTAGCGGAAAGTCTGTGAATTACTTGAAGATTTGGAAATTATATGAAAAACATGTCACACGGAAAACACTATCCAACAGAGAAGGAATTTTTCAAATCGGACTCCTAGAACTAGAGATATTGACAAAAATAAGATGTACATCTACGACCCCTGGCGGAGAAACTGTGGAATATTTTAAGAAGCAAATATTCCGAAAAGGTTTATCGATGTGAGTGGCCTCAGTCCACGAAAGAATTTTTTCAATCGATATTTTAGAAGCTCCGATTTTATGGCAAATACATCAGAAGCAAAAATTAACACTTACGCCCCCTGGTGACCAAAGTATTCATTACCAAAAATTTGAAATTATATGCAAAAGATTTTTTATCAGGAGGTGTATCCGCTGAAGAAAAAATTTTCAAATCGGAGATTTAGAAGAACAGTTATCGGGGAAAATGTAATTTACGTTTACGCCCCCTAGCGGAAAATCTATGCGTAATTTTAAAAAGTAACTATATCTAAAATATTCTTTGACATAAATGGAATCGAAAGGTAAAAAAAAAATCAATCGGATGTTTAGAAGCAAATATGTGGAATAAAACGTATTTTTGAATTCGACATCATCTGCATTTACCCTACCAGCGAAATAGTACATCGTAAAAAAAAAACGAAATATAGTTTCAATGTAAGATATTTGCATATTTCAAGCTTCCCAATGCAAAAAGAATTTTTCAAATCGGACTAATAGTTGCAGAGATATCGTGGGTACAGACGGACGGACGGACGGACGGATAAACCGATAACAGAAGCACGATCTTTTTTTACAAAGGACGTGCTAAAAACAGTAATGGCCCTAGGACCGAGCCCTGTGGAACTCCAAAAAGAACAGTTTTAATACTAAAGCAAACATTCCGAAATTGAGCATACTGCTTTCTCCCAATAAGATAATTTTCAAAACGAGTCTCCACTACTCCCCTAATGCCAATGTGTTCGAGCTTAGAAATGAGAATGTTATGACAAACAGTATCGAAGCCACGAGATGAGTCACAAAGAACTCGCACCACGCCCAAGCCTTTATCAATATTAATTTGTAAGTAATTCAAAACATCAAGACTAGCTGTCTCCGTAGAACTGCCACGACGGATCCATATTACTTTATATTTAGTAAATTATTAGTTTCAATGTAAGATAACAACCGATTGTGAATCAACTTCTCCAAAATTTTAGCATATACACAAATGTCAAATGTAGGACGATAATTTGAAACATCAGTCCCAGATCCCTTTTTGTGAATTACACTGACCCTGCTGAGTTTTAGCGGTTAAGGAATAATACCTGTACTTGAGAGTACTATTAAAAATATGTGCTAGAGGAATTAGTAATTCAGAAGATACAAATTTCTCTACCCTCGGGTGAACATCGTCAGGGTCCAGCACACGTAGAAGGATCTAGTTCATTCATCACGGACAATAAATCATCCGCAATAGGCCTAAGAAAAAATGAAGAAGAAGAAGCTGGAGAAGGCAAGTAATCACTATAACTTTTAAAATAAGTAGGCATAACAGAAATCAAGTTACCTGGTAGTTCAATAAAATAAATAATCATTGGAAAAATCAAAAGCGCGGCATCACTCGACGAACAAATCCCATTATGCTCAATTGAAAAGGGTGTACTATCACTTTTAAAATTTATCAATAGCTCATTGATGGAGCGCCATATCCCCTTGCAATCAGTGGTTGTAAAAGTGATTATAATAAAAATTTCTCTTAGTATGTCTCAATTTAGAAATTAACCAATTTCGATACCTACGAAAGTTAGCAAGGTCATATGGATCTCTAGTACGAAGAAATATTTTAAAAAGCTTGCTTTCCTTACTAATGTATCTCAAAAGGTTAGCAGTTAATCAAGGCTTTCTACAGCACACACTACGAGAAACAGTTCGTAGAGGAAAATATCTCTCATAGAGACCCGAGAAAACCCTCCATAACACATCATAGGATTCAATACTTAGAACAGATACATTTTAAATTATAGTACAAATGAAAGAAAGTGCGGTTTCTTCTCTTCAAGGAATATAAGCAGCTGATTGTGACTTGCAATTAATATGACAAAGATAACTGGGGAATTAATGCATTAATTTTATAGAGGTGAAGAAATTTAGAAGGGCTTTACGACGAAATGAAAGCTCACGATCCTACTTTAAGACGGAAATTTTGAAACGGGAATAACGATACTGAATTGATACTAAGCTCCATGTAAGAAGTGGTTATGTGTTTCTAATAGAAGTAGAATAAGTGAACAGACATTTCTGAACTTTGATTATTGTTTCATTGGTTGTAGCAACGACGAAGAGCACAGGCGGAAAAGAGATATTAAATTACAAAATTACTTATATGCGCAAAACAGATAAGGATGGCAGCAAATTTAACTAAGAAAACATAAAACCACTATTGAAAAAAATTCTAAAAGAGAAAGATAATACCGAAGTTTTGGCTGTAATGAGCACTTTTTTTTCCCACACACATACAAAAATAATATTTCAAAGCAGATTTTTATAAAATTTAAAAATTTAGAAAAAAAGAAAATACGCGTACATTATCTAGGGAAGAACTGGGCATGATTTAAAATGCTCAATATGAACTGGGATATTCATAGTCAATGGAACCGGTTACGAAAAATGATCAACCTAATTTCTGTGACAAAGCGATTTTCAAATCGAAGAGTTAGAAGAAAAGACATAGAGGAAAACATGATATAACTTCACTAGCAAAAAAGCTATGCGTTACTTAAAGAAAGAAACGGGTGCAAAACACTGTTCACCTATCAGAAAAAGATTTTTCTAAGATACTTTTAGAATCGAATAACCTCTTTCAAGTAGAAATATCCCTTGACGCCTCCTGGCGGAAGAATGTTCAAAAATGGAAAAATATTCTTTGCAGCAAAAGCTATGTTAAGGAAAGAGAATTTTAAAATTATATCTCCTAGAAGCAGAGGTAGCTGGAAAAATGTTTTGACATTTACGTCACCTAGTAGGGAGACTGTGCTGTATTTAAAGTGAGTAATGTTCCTCATATTTACTGTAGCGAATAACATGCAATAAAAAACCGAAGCTTTTCAATGAAATACGTAGAAACGGAGATAGAGTTGGAAACAAAACTGCATACGAACACATCACCTGCCGCCAGAAATATGAGCTACAGAAAACTACGAGTACATGCAAAATTTCCCACAAGGTGAATGGTCTCCGGTGTTAAAATAAGTTTTTAAATCGGACTTTTTGAACAGAGATGTCGAGAAAAACAGATTAAACATTTGCATCCCCTAGCGGGGAAATCGTGCATTGTTTTTGGTAGGAAATACACACAAAATGTTTTCGTAGTTAGTAGTATTTAACCGAGAAAGGATTTTTTCAGTCGGGTTTTTAGATATGCAGATATTGTTTTCCACAAGTAAATATGCTGTAAACGGAAACGTGAACTTGTGTTCTCTAGTGGCGAACTTAAGAGCTAAAAATATATTTGAATTATATGTAGAACATTTGGCAACAGAAACTCTCCCCGACAAAGAAAGAATTTTAGATATCGGACTATTAGGAGCAAAGTGTCGAGAAAAATAAGATATACATCTAGGCCTACTCCCAGTGGCGGAAAACTGCATTATTTCAAGCAGGAAATATTCTCAAAAGGTTTTTTGTGGTGAGCGACATCTGACTACAAAAGAATTCATTTAGCCGAGTGTTCCTGAAAACAGGCATGGCTGCAAATACATCAAAAATGGAAATTTACCCTTGCGCCCCTTAGTGGCAAAACCTTCCTTTACCAAAAATTAGATATTACATGCTGAACATTTCCCACCTGGAGCTCCATTAAATGCAAAAGCAATTTTTCAAATCGAACCTTTAGAAGTATAGATATTGGAGAAATAGCCATTTACCGTTACCCCCTAGCGGGAAAACCATGCATTACTTGAAAAAGAAACTATACCCAAAATAATCTTCGTCGTAAATGGTGTCGAAGGTAATAAAGATTTTTTTAATCGGATATTTAGAGGCAAAGACATGGAATAAAATGTATTCTTAATTTGACAGCATCTGCATTTACGCCGTCTAGCGGCGAAGTTATGCATCGGAAAACCGAAAAGAAAGGATCATCGTTCTCACATTTTGGGCTTCGCAATGCAAAAAGTATTTTTCAGATAGGGCTAATAGTTACAGAGATATGGTGATTCACACGGATTCACGGTTGGACAACGTGATAAAATGCATTTGTTTTAGGATGATAAAACGCATTTGTCTTAGGATGATAAAACGCGTTTGTCTTAGGATGATAAAATGCATTTGTCTTATAATAAAATGCATTTGTCTTAGGATAAACTAAAGGTGCTGATTGTGGACTGAATTAGTTCACATCCGTCTACGGAAATTGTCTGATTTTTTGTAAACAGAAAAAGCCCCTTAAATAGAAACATTCAAAAAATTAAGTAAAGGAACTCACGAGTACTGACAGTTTGATGTGAATTCACAAACACGGCAGGATTTAAGGAGCGCATATCAAACGATTTAAAAATTCACTCTTCGTGTAAGAAAATATATTTTCATTCTCAAACGTGCTTCAATTTTGTTTGTCCACAATTTTGTTTCTAACCTTTCTTGCTTCTTTCAATAATTAGAGATTTCCTTTGTTTCAAAACCGTTCAGGACGAACCTCACCTCTGACCAGGGCTTTACAGAGGAAGGGCTAGTCCGTCCCTTTGAGAGACTGAATGCCGACCTGTGTCTGGAAGGGAGGGTGGAAAATGGGTAGGTCACTTGTTTCTACGTCGTCGCGCTGGCCTGCTCCCCGAGTTCGTTTGTCAACCTGCCTACAGGATCCAATTTTCCTCTGTTATTGGTTTTGTACGTCCACGTCTTTTCTTTTCTTGGTTTATAGTATTTGTTTCACGCTGTGTTTTATTTAAGTTGTACACTGAGTGTTGATTATTATTTCCGTTTTTTTAACGAAAAAGTTAATACAACTGAATCCCAAGCTGAAACTCCTAAGAGCCTGGGTGTTTATTTAACATCTGAACTGTTGGAAAATGCTTTCAGAAATGAAGAAGTAGACGATCTGGTGACAATGACTTCGACCAAAAACAGCTGTGAGGATATGAACTTTGAATTTTTAGAAGACGCATCTCCAATTGCTTGGGAGATTGACTTGAACGAGCAGTGAAGAGAACTCTCCATTTCTGAGCAGGAAGCCATAGCCTACATAGCTGGATACCAGGGGTGGCGGAAAGCGAAATTCGTTGACCGGGACCGAAATTTCGAATCGTGGTGCGCCCTCTACCTTTCCGGAACAAACAGAAGCAGTGGCGCACCCGCAGGAGTGGCCGAGCCCCCCCCCCCCGACTGATAGAGTGGAAAATTATTATGTCAAAGTTTTAAACAAAAAGTCAGAATACGCGATCTACATATACTTCTTAATCATGTACCGTATAATTATAACATATAATAATTATAAGGGAGTAGTTCTGTTAAATAAATTTAGAAAAATCTAACAAAGAAAACAATTTCACCGCTTCTTCTAATCATTTAACTTTCTTGTACTGTAACATAAGTAGTAACTGGATAAGAATAAATGCATAAAAGTCAACCTCCTTAATTGTTACAGCACCTGACTACTTTTCCCGGTAAATTTAGGGGGTCACCCCCACCTTGGGAAATATCTGGGTGCGCTACTGTGCCTAAGGAGCTTTGCTGAGAATTAGGATCACCCAATCACTTACCAAGAGGAACTTTCTAAGGCACATCACAACAATCGAACATATGTCAAATAAAAAAATAATAAAAATAAAAATCTTGGTTGAAATTATTGACCGGGCCCGGGCCTTGGGCGGTTCCGCCGCCACTGCTGGATACATAGCATATCGCGTTCAAGATCCTATAACGAAGTAAATTTCTCCGTCATTTTTGGTCTACGCCGGGATTCGAACCCGAGGCCGCTTATTCCGGAACAAGTCGCTCTACCAACTGAGCTACGCAGACGTTTATTCTGATTCCTATCTGCCTTTATGTTGTGTGCGTCCTGCTGGCAGGTACGTCACAATCCTTCTTCAGGAACTATTTCTAAAAACTGCCCCGATACTTATTCTGTTCAAGATAATTGGGTAAAACTAATATCTGTTGGCGGTTTGACAGTACCTTCATGTTCTTGGAATAATACTGTGAAACAGTTTGAACAGATTTTCTGCGCAGTTCATGGCAGGACATTTAGAAAAGGAAAAGGTTTTATTCGGGAACTCATAAATGAGCTAGAAAAACGTTTCCCATCTGTCAACAAAGATGCTATTCGTCTGTTTTGCAGAATCCGAACATTTATTCGAATTCGTTTTCTGAACAGAAATTCACTATTAGTGCCGCGCAGGAAAGCTCTGCAGAAAATGAAAAATTGATTGACTAAAACGCAGTGAAAAAAACGAAATTTTTTTTTCCTGTTTGTGCAATGAAGAAAAAAAGTTTCACATTTGGTGCAATGAAGAAAACAGTTTCCAGTTCGTGCAATAAGGAACATATCTTCACTTCATGAAGTAAATTTCGTTCACCCCTTTTTAAACGCAGTGAACTTCAGAAATCATGATGGATGTAAAATGTAAGTAAATAATTTTGATTTTATACATTAACAGAGTGTTTGAACTACTTTTGCAGAGTTTGAAGAACTCAGTAGCTTTCCGTGTCTTACAGGTTTTAAACAACTAATGTTTGTGAGACTAAAAAATAAAAAAAAAAAGGAAAGATACACTGAGTTTTCGACATCAGAAAAATAGGGTTAGTATATTTAGCAAAATACTTTTTTAAAGAAAACGCATGCATGACAGAAATTGTTCGTTTAAAATTATCGCATTTATTCTATTACATCAATGTTTTCCGATTTTAAGACTCAAAATCTTTAACTTTTATTTCCGAAAAAGGCAGAGTCTAATATTTTAGTGAGCATTGCAATAGATTAACCTTTCCTATGGTGGCCCGTTAGAGCACAGCTCCTCGTGGCTCTTGGCTTCCGAAGAGCCAGCGCAGCTACGTCATCAACTTCGCCTGCGTGTTTCAGGGGATGAAGAGCTAAGGACCAGCCCTTATATCCCAAGCCCTGACCTCTGACAGAGTAGTCAGAGTCATGGGTTTTCTGGCTAATGGTCCGAATCGAAACCGGTTTTAGCTGGCTTTAAGGTAATGTGTGGTGCATTTATCCTGAAGTGCTGGTTCTGTCGTTTGGCTGTAACCAGCCATCCCCATGACTGAGTGGCTACAGGCGCAAAGTTTGGAGTCATCGTTTTAGGTGAGTCTGGATTTGTGTCCTATATCAGGTATAAATGACGTATTTTCCCTTCCCTGCAATTTCTGTCTTTTACCCTAAGACTGCCCCTAAATCAAGGAGGCAGACTCCTAATACTGTAGAATTGAGTGCTCATAGGTATTGCTAAAACCCTACCCCCAATAAAATTCAAGGCGTAAGCATTAGAACAACCAAGTGTCTTTCCATTCTAATCTGAAGGCGTTTCTTTTTTCCGTGTTGATTGGTATTAATAAATTGGGAAGGAGAACAGGTATTTCAAGATGCGTGACAGCAGAATATTTACAGAATTGTAATGGGCTGGACATACTGACAGAAGGACAGACCATCGATGGACAGCCGAAATTTTAGATTGGATTGCAAGGGACAGGAAAAGACCCAGAAGAAGACCACATGGGAGATGGGTGGATGAAATTCGAAAGTATGCGGGAGTGACATGTAGGAGACTGGCACAAGACAGACCGTTGTGGAGGAAACTTGGGGAGACCTTCGTCCAGCAGTGGATTGATAATGGTTGACAATGATGATGATGACATGGCGTAAGCGGTATATCTTAAAGTACCCACTGGAAAATTATTACCTGGCAGTTTTAGTGAGATGTTTAGTCAATAAATAATTGCCAAAGTCAAGAAAAGCATCAAGGAAAAACTGCAATGGATATATGAAAATGTCATATTATAGCAGCATATCACTGATACGATAACCCTGAGAAAACATATGGAGATTCTCGACCTCCTGATAAGTCATGAATGGAATACGGGATTACACCATACAATGCAAATTTTCAAGTTTTCGAATATTATCTGACTTAGCATCCATGCCATATTTACACCAAAAAACGGATCAACATCTTCAAAATTTCCATTGTATGGGGTAATCCCGTATTTCATTCATGATTTATCTGCTCCTCCGGGCAATCAAGGGATAGAATTCGTACCCTCCAGATTCGCTAAACATGAATGCCGGTTGTTTTGAGTAGCGAATCCTGTGATGGTTATATTCAAATTAATCGGAAACTTGAAACTTGGTCGTTCTGGGTGGTGTAGTGGTTAGCATACTCGGGCGCTATCCGAGAGACGCGGGTTCGATTCCTGCTCCAGGAAGACAATATTTTCAAGTTTTCGGATATTATCTGACTTACCATCCATGTCATATTTACACCAAAAAACGGATCAAAATCTCCTGATAAGTGCCATAAAATTTCATTCCTACTTCGCTGTAAACTCCGCTTAAAAGTGGGAGCACAGCAGTGAAAATATTTACAAGTTCTTTGTTCTTTGTAAGTGACCTAAATGTAGAAACCCTTGATTAAAACTGTTGTGGCGTGCGGACAAGGATATTTTCAAGAAAACCCACATATCCAACGTATCCTTTAAAAATTATTATCAGAAGATTGTTACTGGAAGAACCTATGTACACACGTTCTACAATCTAGAAAAATATTGTTGGATGGCAAATTTATCTCGTCTTTTCTGACTGAGTTGTCCAGTACTGTAGTGATTTCTAGCTCCTTTCACCTTATGGTTGGGTTCAAATATTGGTTAGGACATTAATGTTGCGCTTGCTGTTATACTTTTTAAATAAGCAATAGGTTCCTATTTCTTTTTAAATAAGCAATAGGGACCTACTTCTAATATGTCGTGCTCATATAGAGGTCTTTAAATCAAAATAAAATAAAAGATTATCTCATCCTGCAGGAGTAGGGAGCATGCGATGTGTGTTAGTATATTATTCAATTTCATAAAATGACATTTGAGAAAACCATTTAGGTTTGTCAATTAAAAGGCAAAGGAACATTAAATGTTTACGGCAGGTGACATCTCGGAAAAACAGACCTGTTTTCTCAGAAGTGAATTATTCCAGTTCCACTAAAAAACATTTTCTAGGAATTTATTATATTTGACTTACTTTCCTTTCCAGTCTTGGTATTTACTTTCTCCATTTCTCTTATCTTCGTCTTTCTTAAGAGTAGATGGCTTTAAAAATCAATTCCACCACATCACCGAACGGAAGCTTGGATGAGAAATGATTCAACCGATGCTGTCTAGATAGTGACAGTTCACAAAAATATCTAGTCCAGGAAAACGAGCTGGACACGTGTAGTTGGGAACGAGTTCAAGAGGAAAATGTCGAGCGAAAAATAAAACAGGTGGAAAAAGTGACCATAAAATGCACTAAGTTAGCTCTTTGCAAACTTTCCATTTCATTCATGCCGATAGACTGTCTTGTCGGCGCATCAAAGTCATGGCTGACCCTGTAGCGCAGTGGACTGGGCTCTGGTTTCCGATTCGTTTCCGCGATGGATCCGGGTTCGAGTTCCGGTGATGCCTGAACGTTTTGTTTGTTTTATGGCACGGGCTCTTTCCCTTTCCTGGAACCAGTGGTCCTAAATTAAGGACGGACGATTGCTTTTAGCCAATTCAGTTGCTCACGGTGGTTGTTAAACCTCCAAACAAATAAAGTCTGACTTCACTGTAAACAATCTAGCTGTAAATTCTACAGTTTTGAACAGTTAACGAGGTTGCCATTATAAAACCGTAAACCTAATAGCTTTATGCATATTATTTACATACAGATAATATTGTGAAGGAACAGCTATGCATCGCAAATATTAGAGTTAGATACCGTGAAATGTAGGAACAGTTATAAATCGTAAAGCTGACAGAATACATATTATGTAATTACTGCATAAAACGTTTGTCTTTCACTCCAAAAAAATCATTTCCTGTATAGCCATGAGTAAAGTATAATTTCTAAATCTTCTGCTTCACGATCTTGCTCCACAAAAAGTTCCACGTTATGTTCATATCTGTGAATTTTCAGTGATACACCTAAACCTTACCAAACGCGTTGGAGAAAGGCTTAATTTTGCAACTATGTATGATGTACTCCACCACCATCCCCCACCAAAAAATATTAACAACATTCAAATACATATTACAACAAATAAAAAATAAATATTTCATTTGCACTCACCGTTTCCACCTTTTTATTCTATATATTTCACCAATACTTCACAAATAGCGCATCACCCAACACACACGTTACATGTTAGTAGTCACAACAGTACAAAGCAATCAATGAGCATGAGCAATTTCCCTGTTCCGTTCCTGTTGATGACCAGTTTATGTTGCGAACCCCGTAACTGTATATTCTACCGTTGTATATCGTTAAATATCGGTACAACATTTCACTGCAGCGATGTGCAGTAATTTTCACAAAAATTACATTTTTTTTTTCACAGGGTGCTTTCCTTTTCGGGAACAACAAATTACATGACATTTTCCAGAAGTCGTTTCAGTAATTAAAATATTTATTGGCTGTGGTCATGAGAAATTCATATTCGTCAATGGCATTCAGTCCCAAAACGAATAGTTTTGGACATAGCCTGAACAGGAAAACCAGGGAATTGCATAACTGAGTGAAACTTGGTATTTATATTTTTAGTTTGCTAGAAACAAATACCCACGTAATTTCGTTTTGGAGGAACATTTATCAAACTAGAACACTTTTTACGTAATTTGGGAAATTTGTTACTCAAAATGAATTGAAAGAGATTTGTAAAATTCCATAAAATCTGACTAAAGCAATCAGACTTAACATCAACTAAAAATTTCAAACATATTAGAATTTGAAATTCTGTTCCTTTCATACCAAATGCTGCTTATCTACACATAAACAGTTAGGTAATTTACCCACAAATTACTATCCACATTTGAGCTGATGTCATTTGCTGGTAGATCACGTACAATGATGTCCAAAATTAAAGTCCGAAAGGCATTCTCAGCGATAAAAAGGAAAACACGTAACAACATGTAGAGATGTATGGCTTGTAAATGGACACAATCATAAAAGGTAAGAAGCGTTTCATAATAACTGGCAAATACGTGTTCATTTTGTGTGTATACGATCGCAGTCGCAAATGTCACCAATGTGAGATGTAAGAATGCAATCTAAAAAAGTCTTAATAAGGAATGTGATCACCTTGCACTGACAGACAACTTTCACAAAGACGATATATACTCATCAGCACGTTGTTGATGAACTCTGGAGCCAAAGAATTATATTCCTCGATTATGGCGGTGCGTATCTCGGGAAGGGTTCTGGGAAGGGGCTGACGAGCGGCTACGGATCGTCTCAAAGTATCTCAGGTATTCTCTATGGGGTTCAGGACCGGAGACCTGGCTGGCCGGTCCACACGTCGAATATCCTCGCTCTGGATGAAATCATAGACAAACTGAGTCACGTGCAAACGAGCGCAATCATCCATTAAAAAACTGAGGGCCAACTGCTCCCCGAAAAAGTATGATATAATGCTCTAGAATCTTTTTTCTATAGCGCTCAGCTTTCACATTGCCTCCTGCGAGCACGTGGAGTAGTGTGCGGCTGTTGAACATAATGCCTCCCCTCTCCAGCAGACCAATACCTCCGAAAAAGTTTCGTTCGTGGAAGTTTCCAGAATCATTACGGGTTCTCTGTTCCGTCCAGACGAAATGCCGACAAGAATTGGTTTGTAGACTGAATCTTGACTTGTCGGTAGAAAGAACACCGGCGCCCTCGGCTGGGCTTCAGGAACGATGCTGCCTGCAGCAGTTCAAGCGAGCTGTTCTGTGAGATGCGGTTAGCAGGACACAAACTACAGCTCTTCTGGCAGAAAGGCCAATTGCATTATGCCTTCGACATATTGGTTGTCTTGATACCGTAGTCTCAGTTGGAGCCGAGAGCTCCGAAGGCAATTGCCGGGCTGTGAGGACCTATGACGCTGTGGGTTAAAGCGATATAACGTTCCTCACCAGGTGTCGTCCGGCTTGGACGATCTTGGCTCGGCCTTCGAGACACCCCACCGGTGTTGTTAAATTGCTGCCATGACAGTGAAACCACTCTGTTGTGGATATTAAAGCCCCTTGCAGCATAATTCTGAGATTGGCCTGCTTGTAGTCTCCTGTCACTCCCCACCTTACAGGGTCAGATACACCTGCATGAGAGAGACATAAGGAAAGCACGTATCTTACACGCGCTGTCAACGAGAAATGCCTCTGCCGTTTCCCTCTGGCTTTAAGTACGTAATTCAGTTTACATATTGGACAACATTTTGCTCACTGATATGTAAATTTCACTGCTGACATTTGTGTCTCGTGCCCGTTTGCATATGCCCTGTGAAGGTCATCACATTTCATTAAGCGCTTTGGATTATTTGCCCACTATTGCCTTCCAGACATTTATTTTGGACACGTGTATTAACCACTCTAAATGGCGGCTGTACACTAACTACTTGATATATTGGACTACAGGCAACTCGAAGAAGCATGGAGAGGTGCATGCTTGGTGTAACCAGGAGAGATAAGAAGAAGAACTCGTGGATCCGAAAAATGACAAGAGTGGAAGACATCATGATCAGTGTTAAAGCCCTGAAATGGCAATGGGCTGGACACACTGCCAGAAGGACAGACCATCGATGGACAGCCGAAAGTTTAGATTGGATTCCAAGGGACAGGAAAAGACCCAGAAGAAGACCACATGGGGGATGGGTGGATGAAATTCGAAAGTATGCGGGAGTAACATGGAGGAAGCTGGCACAAGACAGATCGTTGTGGAAGAGGCTTAAAGAGACCTTCGTCCAGCAGTGGATTGATAATGGTTGACAATGATGATGATATTGGAAAACTGTTTCAAACCACATAAGCATCAGTGTTTCTCTTGATTTTTATGAAAAAGTGAGCATTATTTTCCTATTTTAAACTTTCTGTTTTTCCCCAATTTTAAACTTTCCAACTGCTCAAAAGTAGTTTATTTAACGTAGATTTAAATACCTGAAAGTTGCGGTTTGCTTGGAAGATGTATCCACGTAATTTATTCAGTTATTTCGATGCAGCAAGACTGAATGGCTTGCCAAATTAGTGTGGCGATTTATGAAGTCTGTCAATTTAATATTAAATGAATTACCGTAGGGCCACGAAAAATTGCAGGAGCTCAGACAACCTTGACTATGCATTACTTGATGAAGCAAGATGCTTAGAAACATGATGTAGAAAATTAAGGAGGAAATCTGGAGATATTAAAACGCCAACACACACGCGCGCACGCACACGCACAAAAAGTGAAAACAGGGGAAAGACTACATTACAAGGAAAAGGGATATTTAAGCAAAAAAAACAGAAACGCAATATAGAAAAGAAAGCGTACTCTATTGTACCAGGAAATCAAAAGCATAGTTGGCAATCAATAACATATGGCGCAGTCTTTAATCTAAAACTTAAGATCCAAACTCCTTTGTTGTGTTTCGGGAAAACTTTCTTCAGCTGGCTCTTAGAAACACTGTTCCAGAAGCAATTTTATTTTCAGGATGTTATGAGGCCAGCTAATAAGGTTCTTGAGGTCTTTTAGCACTTGTAGTGCTGACAGGAACTAGGAGCTCCGAGACGTAATTTCGTGTTGTTAGGAGAGCGTCTTGCTTGGGCGCATTAAGCTTTTGCTGCCTGTGACGAACGGTTTCGGAGGAGATGAAGTGTCTGCCGAAGTGTTTTTTCTTCACGGGTAGAGAGAGAGTTCAGGAGTTGAACAATTATTGGCTTCAATCCCTTCCTTTCCTCCTCCTTGCAGTGTGCTTTTTATAGGAAACCAGAACTCGTTTCCAATATGGCTCTTTCCCACGTTCTTTGAACTGACAGCTTTTACAGCTCCGAGGAGGAGGATTTTTTTGCACAGCGTCTTTGAAGGGAAATTTGTTGGCAAATCTCATGCACCACGCTTTGCTAGTAAATATTTTTACTACAAAACAAGTCCTTTTTAGCTTGTTTTTCTTTAATCGGCAATGGATACCTTACTTCTCTGGGGAGTCATTTTTATCGAATATTAACGACTGGGTGTCTATGTATTTACTTATCACATACCTAAGTGTCAGTGGAATAGATCCCCAAGCATTTTTGCATATCGTGGCATAGAAATGGATTTTATATGCATACATTTCGTTCTCTGAAGCTTCAATTTGTCAGGTCTTGAGGTATATACAATAAAGCACTTTCTACCTTAGAGATTAGACTCTAATTGGATTTAACTAGTGTGGTTCCATGAAATCTCTGAAGATGAAATGAATACTGATGTAAAGGGAATTTAAACATATTGTTGCGATCTCGTGGGTCGTTATTCCATCGTTGACCACTCAAATGTTACGGTACCCGGCCGAGCTAGGTTATGCATTCACCGCTCGCCACCATTTGATACCGTCGCTGGCACCAAAATGTTACGACAGTGGGTCATTATCCCATCGCTGACAATTAATTTAACAACCGTAGCCGAACAATTAGTATATTTCTTCACTGATCTCCTTCAACGTAGTTCTCGGCGCGAAAACTGTATTATATGGGCATACACTTAAACAATTTGAACAAATCACCTGCGTACACATAAATAATGTGTTCTATGACTGCGCTGATTGCCTAAACAAATATTTAATTGGCTATGAAAACATAATAATGGCACACATACGAATAAAATTTAGCTGTCTTCTGAACATAAGTATTGGGTCAACTTGGACCTAAATCAGTTCCCGCGAGATAGTTTTAATGAACTTAAATTCCACAGTTCAGTCTTACTCTTTCTCAGTTCAGTTCTTGCAATATATTAGTTCAGTTTCTCAACTAATTGCGTAGCAGATGTAACAATAAAAACAAAATGTTTCTACTTACATGGATGCTGCCAAGAATAAATCCAAATTGTGATTGCACCAGAAAAGTAATACACTACACACCTCCTATTTTTACATGGAAGATTTCATTGCAGGGCTGCGTCCCCTGGCGCTACCGTATTCATACACACACACACACACACACACACACACACACACACATCCAGGCGTTTGTTGAGGGAGCCTCGCTTCGCCTCGAAAGATCAGATCGCTTCCTTCGCCGCTTCAGGGAGAGGATGGTGATTGCACACTGTCGTAGTTGGATTCGAACCCGAGCTTCTCTTCTCATTGGAATGACCACTGTCCGCTCGCAGACTTCTTAATTCCTCTGCAACTTTGCTTTCATTGGGCCAACCAGTTGCTAATTTCCATTAGGCTCCCAGCCTAGAAATTGCTGCTTTAACACGCGGATTTAGGCATTCCGATGTCTTTATGGAAAACTAGCATATACAGCTGCCTCGAGTTGTCGTCTCCATTTCTTACCAAATGCAGGGAGTTTCGCTGCTTCATTGCCCAATTCATATAGCAAATCCAAGGCATCCAATCCAGCCTTTCACATCGGAGAGCGTACAGACAACTAACTTTTTCCCTTATTTTCACGCTAAGTGCGAAATCTTATTTTTCTGCACGGACCACACAGAGAGCAATTGTTCTCGAAAATGCCTCGAACAATCGACGAATTTACGATTATTCGCTAAACTTTTTGTCCCCCATCTTCATTCATTTACTCAAGTGGCCCTCTTCGATACGTATACCTCTTTCCCTGTTCAGACTGGCAGTGAGCTGCGCCCTGATATTTATGACCTAACAGCGCGCTAGGAATTCTAGACCACCCAGCCATAGGAAATGCTTCGCCTCCTTTCTGCCCTATCCCCAGATAAAACTTTCTCTGCTGTTTACACTTTTAAACTCCAATCAAGCCTCGAACATAATTAATACTTAATCAATTTCATACATCTACCACGCCCATTAATTACTAAATTAATGGCGGGGGTGGGTCGCAACAATATTTTTGAATATATTAGATCGTTCGGAAAATAATGGCCGATTTGGAGGGTGAAAATGTAAAGGATGTACCTCACTGCACGCAACCTTGTTTTATTCGAAATAGGTTTCCATCTTTGGTGAATCTCCTGCATTGTGCGGGGCTCCATGAAGCAACCGGCCATGTGGTTTGGTAGTTAATCACATGTGAGTCTGGAGAATTTGAGGCCGCTGTGGTGCAGTGGTAGCATGTCCGGCGCGTAACTGGAAGACCCTGGGTTCGATTCCCGGCGGCGGCCGATGCGAATTTTTCCGTGACTCACTTATTAACGTGGAAAGAGCGATGACTTCTGTTTTGTGTTCTTGATCCACGTGGAGTGTATAAATTAATTCAAGAACCTGTAGTGTGTGACATCCTGAACAGTGCACCACACTGTCAACAATACCTTCTTCGGCGTCAACCTTGGTTTAGGATGTTGTTTCGGTGGTTCACCATGGTTCACAGCTAATGTCCAGATCGCTTACGGTTGTCGTATAGCACCCACTTTTCATCATAGGTTACAATGCGATCAAGTAGGGGCCCCTTTTCGTTGCAAAGCAGAAGGGTATTGCACATCTCATATCGTTTTTGTTTGAGATGTGCAGTAACCTAATGTGAGCTTCTTGACCTTATCAATTTGGTGGAGATGTCCAGAAATGGCTGACACCGACACATTGAACTGTGTAGCGAGTTCTCTGACTATGACACGAGGGTTGCTTTCAGAGCGTTGTTATCAATGGCCGAATGTCGCCCTCCGCCCTAATTATCTTGTAGGCTCGTGTCTTCGGAATGAAACTTTTGAAATAACATAACAGTACGTTTAGATGCTGCCACCTCTGCCATGACTCGACAATATTACGGTAGGCTTGCACAGCATTACGACTCAATTTGAGCTCATGAAGCAAAATCACCTAGAACTCACTCCTTTCTAACATGTTTTACAGAATACTCTCACACGAGTAGCAACGACTGCAGCCCAACCGATTACGGCGTGTATGTGACGTCTGAGTCGCCCTTCAATTCGTACGAATGGCGCTACAAGCGGGTTGGTCTGCAAGCATTGTGGGCGAGTTGAATGTGGCGCCTCAGAAAGTCTGCCACTATTTTCGGAACACCTGGTATTATTAAGACAACCAGTATAACAGAATTTCCGTGAACGGCATCGCAAAAACGTTGCGAAATGCTAATAATTGTAAGAAATTCTCCATAATTAGTTTTATTTGAAAATAAATAATCATTCAGCAATGCATCATGTTTCTAATTATACTATGATAGCTTTTTATAGTTCAGATTTAAAGGTTTACATCGTTAAGTGGTGACAAAACATAGCACGCCGCTACTCACTAACGGAGCCACACCATACTGAAAGTTCTAAGTATAGCATAAATAACTTGAACTTATTAAAATTCAAGAAAGCTTCCCGTGTGACACCTGCACAGTTGTGACTTTATGCGTTATTCATATGCTTCATACCTAAATGGCATACGTGATCGATGTCAGCCATTTTAATTTTTCAAGCTCAAGGGAAACTTATGTAGCATTTTGCAAAACTCCGTTTAGCCACAGCTGGGTTTGCGAAGTATAAGAAATATCAAATTGTTTTCAGTTTATTGACTCATATGCTTCAGACAGAAGCGCAGAACAGAGACCGGAAATTTTACCTCATGAATTTTCATTCTCGGTGATATTTCGATAAGTTTTCGAGCCGATTCACAATATAATAGAAATACTGCTTCATTCTGTACAAGAATGCAAAACTACTTCAAGTGCTGCCTACTTGCCCACATAATTTGAAATGTTCGCATATAAAAGCCAGTTATAACGCCCATACAGGTTCATCGGTTTCTTTGTCCCTCTGTTCATCTACTTTTCGCTAATAAGTACAAAAGGTCATCTGATTTACGATTCTGTTGCTTGCAAGAATATGAATTTCTGCACTTTAAAATTGCTTCATACAGAAATGCAGTGTAGAATGTAATAAAAAGAAAACGGATATTTTGCGTTCGGTTAGTATGCGAACAATATAAATGAATCTTACGAAACCCATTTATTTTCCGGCTGTACACAAGTATAAAATTGTGCCGATGCATTGGGATAACCCAGTTTTTCCTCCTGGTTCCCCAAAATCGATGGGAAAGCTTTTGGTCTTCAAATGAATCTGTCCGTTTATGAGATATGAACATCTATCTCTGTACCAAAGAAAAAAAAACGTGAAATATTCGCTAAAAACTCGGAAACTCTACATCTAAACTGTTTCTATTTTTCTTTAGGCCACGTTTCTTGAAATGTTTTGGGACGGCGAAAGAAAAGATATTTTAGAGGAAAAAGTTTGAGATTGCTTACGTACTGTTTTGAAAGTCCTTCAGGTTCCGTAGGGAGATACGAGGAGCAGGAGAGGAAGAGACAATTCCCCGTCCTATGATGATGTTCATGGAAAGCACAGGGGAATAGGCATGGGTGAACTCTCTAGGGAATTGCGTCACGATTCTTGCAAAATCGCCCAAATATGGTCGGAAGCACCAAAATGGAGAAAAAGGCAAAAGGACGTCATCTCATACAAGAGAGGATACGCAAAGGAAAACAGAACTTCTTGAACGAAGGCTTTCGATATGTTCTGCCTTGTTTTCCTTTGCTTGTTGAGCAGCTTATTCTGATAAATGCCGTTTAAAATTGCTACTAAGAAAGAAAGAAAGAAACACATCACTTAGAGAAAGCGCATGCACTAGAACATGTCACATTCCTGCTACTCAAAATCATGTTATTTTGTCGAAAACTAAAAACAGTTATTTTTTAAAATTCAGGATTTTTTTCTGTTGGAACGAGCACCTTTTTTAACACAAAAGATTTGGTTTTACGTTTTGCAATAATTGTTTAATTAAAATAACCTAACAACCGGAACATGTAATTAATATTAAAAATTAAAATAACATAACAATAACATGTTTAAGTAATGTAATAATCGTAATATGTGAGGGTGAGAGACGTCAGGTGTTAAGTGAAGAGAGAGGAAGGGGTGGGGGCACCAATCTGCCCTAGGGCATTTTATGACAGTCTCAAAAGGTCTATTGAGAAAACGCTACTTTCCGGTGAAGTCGTTGATCTGCCAGACTGTTTCAAAGTGTCAGATGCAACACATTGCCCAAAAATGTAAAGGAAAACATGGTATATGGTGAAAACGAAAGTAAGAAGTTGTCTAATAGGTTTCAACTCAATGAAAAAGACTTTATTCGTTGTTTTAAAGAGTACCTAAATCTTCAAGGAAAAGAAACATCTAAGCAACGTTTACAGCTGAAGCGAACTCTGCAACCCATTCTGCATCATCTAGCGAATGTGAAACGCTATTTTCTCAGGCGAATTTGATAATAACCCCAGCTACGTCTTCTGTTTCAGTCACAGCAATGATCTCTATTATTCATAAAATTTTTGGGCCTCCGCTAATTCAGGTTGATCCGATAAAATACGTCGGTTCGTGGCTTCTTCGAAAACACCTTTCCGAAGTGGATACGAAAAACAAGGAGAGGGCGAGGTTGGTAGAAAAATCTCAAGAGTTGAAAACGTTGCACTGTATTTTAGGATCAAAATGCACTCTTTAGTGCAAGTTTACCTCTATTTTGTAGGTAATCTGGACAGACATTTTAATCTCAGAGTTTGCTGTGTATTATACGGAAAACTGTCACGGAATACTAACTTTTACAATAATAAGGTTTGTAACGTACCAAGAGATGTGACGTACCTGCCAGAAGGACGCACACGACATAAAGGCAGATAGGAATCAGATTAAAACGTCCGCGTAGCTCAATTGGTAGAGTGACTTATTCCGGAATGAGGGGATCCGGGTTCGAATCCTGGCGTAGATAGAAATGACGGAGAAATTTACTTCGTTATAGGTTCAAATAACATTGTTAAAGAAATTCAGTTGCTGTTTATTAGACCAATCACCCTCTTCCTATCTACAACAACTTACGTTTAAGAGTTCTGGCACCTTTTTCTCCAGAAAAAACCCCACTGTATATATACATATATTTTTTGCTCTCCGGACCCAACATAAGATTCAAATATTTACAAAAAACAGACAATACCTACGTGGTAGACTTTGATCTCAAACTAAATCGAAAAATTACATCTACAATAAATCATTAACTAGAGAAACATGTTAGTAGAAAATGCAACTATCTCATATTGAGTTGTACAACCAAAAAATAGTATAAGGGTTACGCAAAAGTTTCTTCCGCCACCGCCAGCGGGCGCTGTAAGAGTCTAACCGGCAGGCGACCCGTGCTGTCAGTTCGTACATGAAGCCAAGCATGGCGGTAGATAAAGTTCATTTGCGGCGCTGTTTGTTATTGATGTTTAATTTAAGGAAAAGTGCGAGTGAAGCATACGGTTCAACATATCAGGCGTATGGCGAAATGGTTATGGATGAGCGGACGTGTCGAGAATGGTTTGCCAGGTTTAAGAAAGGTAATCTAAGCTTGGAAGACAAGCCACGTGCAGGTAGACCGTGGGAACTCGCAGACGAAGAGCTGTAATCGCTGTTGCAAGAGGATGCCACACAATCGACCACGCAACTGACGAAACGTTTGAAAGTGGCTCAACCGACGGTGGTATGGCGTCTACAGGCCTTGGGAAAGATCCAGAAGATTGGTAAGTGGGTTCCTCATACTTTAACGGACCAATGGGCATCTTCATGTCCTTGCTGAAGAGGTTTCAAGGGAAGAATTTCTTGTGGTAGGTTGTCACCGGGGATGAAAAATAGGTCTATTGCGACAACCATGTACGCAAGCGATCCTGGGTCAATCCAGGCCAACCATTAACACCCACTGCAAAGCAGGATATCCACGGGGAAAAGTTGCTGTTGTGTGTGTGGTGGAATATGTACGGAGTGCTGTACTTCGAACTGTTGAGATCGGGTGAAACAATCACTGCACAACGATATAGCGATCAGTTGATGAAACTGAACGCCGCAATCGAGCAAAAATGCTCATGGACAGGTGAAGGACGCCGCCCAGTCATCGTCTTACACGATAATGTCAAACCACATGTCTGTGTCACCACAAAATCAACCTTTGAAAAGGTACACTGGGAGGTTTTACCGCACCCTGCTTACTCCCCGGACATTGCACCCTCAGACTTTCATCTGTTTCGCTCTATGCAACATTCCCTAGCCCACCAGCGGTTCACCACATTTCCAGAGGTAGAAAATTTCGTCACTGCGTTCTTCAGCTCAAAACCCGTGTCCTTCTATCACATAGGCATTCATTTGTTGCCTGAAAAATTGCAAAAGGTCATTGATACTAACGGCCAATATTTCGTTGAATCAATGTTTACTGGTTTCCTGATTGTTCCTGTCACGTTTTTCCTTAAAACGGCGGAAACTTTTGCATACCCCTAATAACATACCAGCCACATACTATTCCCAGCCAAACAATTTAGCATGTGCGTCACTAAAAAATAAAATGATGTTAAGCAATAGCTCTGCGATAAATACAGCCCCAGAGCTCACGATATGCTAGAGCCATCATGTGGCAAAAAAAAAAAAATAACGCTGGAAGAAATTAAACACATGAAATTGGAAAATACAGTTATACGTATGTTGGGAAAAAGTATGAAATTTATAAACAGATTTCTACAGCCTCTGGCAAAGAAATTCAAATGCCAAATGTTATTAATGTGTGCAAATTGAAGTAGGAAAAGACAAATTTTCTTCGCAACAATTTTCCAACAAACTGCCTGGTTAAAAAGCCCTGATTAATTAGTAACAGGAAAGGAACTGTTTTGGTGTCTACGAAGCTTTAAGTCACTGATGAAATATTAAGTTAGGTTTAAATGGTATTACGTAAGGTTGTCCAGGATCTATGGCAACGATTTTCAGACGACAGGAGAGAGTCAAAAATCCCTTTCACCACCACCGAAGGTGTTCCGCCTCAGGGCCTTTCATTTCCTTTATAAGTCTGGAACGCAATTTCCTCTGCAAAGGGCTGTTTTGAAGTGAGTCATGCTGATATTATCCCACTCCTCCATGAACGCTTGCCAAAGACCATCTCTTGAACATGATCGTCTCTGCCAAAGAGCAACGTTTCAATTACCTAAAGGAGCAGAAATCCATCGGACAGGCGTCATGATATTTGACAGGAATGTCGCTGTAGGGTAATTCTGCTGGTTTATCTCGCATAAGGTACTTTGGCTCGATGTGTGACTTGACGCCTCATCTTGTTGGGTGCTTACCAGAGTTTTGTGACTTTAATATGGCGCAGGCACTTCCTTCTCTTAAACTGGTATCAGAATCTCCGTCTGATAACGTTTTAAAGTTACTTTTACCATTTTTAACCACCCAGTTAATTTGCAGTTTGCCTCAGTACGACAATCCGACAACAATCATAAAGCCTGAAGGGAAACTTTGATTGAATTCTTGATATCATTTTGAAAGGGCCTTGGCGCCGTCTTGACGATAGTAAATTACACGGGGTTTGCTGCAACTTGATAAATAAACGTAGGCTTAGTTCAAAGTGATCACACACTTCCACCTTTCGCCGGTCATATAGAGATCTCGGCAGGGCTGTTCTTCTCTACAAAACTTGCCTTGGGAGAAGCTTGTTTACTCGGCTCTTGTGACGTTTCTGTAAATTTTAGTCTTGATTTTTTACTACGGTGTTCATAAATAAACGTAGGCTTCGTTCAAAGTGATCACACACTTCCACCTTTCGCCGGTCATATAGAGATCTCGGCAGGGCTGTTCTTCTCTGCAAAACGTGCCTTGGGAGAAGCTTGTTTACTTGGCTCTTGTGACGTTTCTGTAAATTTTAGTCTTGATTTTTTACTACGGTGTTAAAGGTTCCCACGGATATTCTCTTCTTTGCTGAGGTTATGCGTTGTGACCCTGGGCTTTGTCCTGACACCAAAGTCTTCACTTTCCGGATGACAGCCGTAGAATGACTTGTGCTGAGTCTTGGATTTGTTTACTTTGTACAAACCGGGAGGTCGCACTGCGGACAATTTCTTTGAGATGTAACACAGCATGAATGTCTTCCTTCGGAACCTTGAATTTCCGAGACTCACACGCTTTGATGTTTTGCGAATAATTACATTTTGCGTCGGACACGGATGTGAAGTACACCCCTTAGAAGATTGGTATTTTTGGAGTCACCGTCTGTGTCAGACTATGATGGTTTACGACATTCCGCGCTTAACAGTGATTTTGGTTTGCATAATGGTCGTGACACACTCGCTGACGCAAATCCCTACCATAATTTCTGAACGACCTTCTGCAAAAGTTGCTTTAACTGTAAGCTGTAGTTGTAAAGCTTACGTTCTTAAATGCAGACTGATTAAGCTTTCCCTAATTAAGGACAGGTACTGTTTATAGCCGTACGAGCTGCTCATGTCGGTCTTTATACACCAAAACAAAATGAAAATTTAAGAAATATCAATGGAAACTGCTGCTCCACATTGAAAAACTGCAGAACTGTTCGTACACATTACAGTTAATATGTATGAAAAATCAGCGACATTCTAAAGTTACTAAATATGATAAATTTCTTACATTTACTCTTCCCTATATGATAGTGAACAACCAATCGTGTGTTAAAATAGCAAAATATTTGCATCTTTGTTTGTATGTTTCTTAGACTGCTCCAGTAAATTAAAAAACACTGTAATACAAATGCTTCAAATAAAGGTCTTCGCTCTTTCCACGTTTATAAGTGAGTCACGGAAAAATTTCTCACTGGCCGCCACCGGGAATCGAACCACGGGTCTTCCAGTTACGCGCCGGATATGCTTCCACTACACCACAGCGGCCTCGAATTCCTCCAGACTCACACTCGCTAACTGCCAAGACAATTTGGCAGGTTGCTTCTTGGAGCCCCGCACAATGCTGGGGATTCACCAAAGATTGTAAGCAGCAACTGAAGAAATAATTAGAAGGCGAAAGAATAATTAATACAGACATTTAACGTGGACCAGGAACATCAAATAAAGGTCTTCGCTCTTTCCACGTTTATAAGTGAGTCACGGAAAAATTCTCACTGGCCGCCACCGGGTATCGAACCACGGGTCTTCCAGTTACGCGCCGGATATGCTTCCACTACACCACAGCGGCCTCGAATTCCTCCAGACTCACACTCGCTAACTGCCAAGACAATTTGGCAGGTTGCTTCTTGGAGCCCCGCAGAATGCTGGGGATTCACCAAAGAATGTCGTAACTGGAAGACCCGTAGTTCGATTCCCGGTGGCGGCCAGTGAGAATTTTTCCGTGACTCACTTATAAACGTGGAAAGAGCGAAGACCTTTATTTGATGTTCCTGGTCCACGTTAAATGTCTGTATTAAATACAAATGCTATTTTTCTTTTAAGTTCTCTATAGTATATAAATAAAGTAGGATAATGTCCACATTTCTGATCTATAAATAAAATCTGGCGCTTAAATGCCTTCCTTTTGTGGCGTAATGATAACTAAGTGATCTTGAAAATCGTTTTTTTTTTCCTTCAAATGCACTTATATTCATTATGACAGCAAAAATTACAAAAATGGTAACATCTTATCCGCCCCAGTGGTGCAGTGGTCTAAGCGCTGGCTTCAGACCATTACTGCGAAATGGGTCCAGGTTCGAAACCCAGTGAGGAATGGATGTTGTGTTTGCCTTACGGTACTGGCTCTCTCCCTTTCCTGAAACCAGTTACCCTAAATTAGGGACGTGCGAACTGCTTATAGCCCATGGAGTTACTCACGGTGGTCGTTAAACCCCCAAAGAAAGAAAAAACAGCATCTTACACATACAAATGATAGTAATAATAAATAAATAAATAAATAAAACAGAAATGTTTCATTATTTTCATGCACTACGGATTATGTTCACTGCCGGATTCAGGAGAATGAATAAAAGTGGAAGAGTAATGAAAGTGGCCGCTCACTTGTTCGGAACTAAACGGAAACTGATTCTGTCCGCGCACTGCGACGGAACTGCACAGACGGAATTGGAAAACAATTATTTGGTAGGCACAGCCTGTGCTGGAAGTACTATACCGTGCAAATTAATTGGGACCAGCTATTTTATTCTCAGAATTGTAATGTGATCGCTAGTTGATGTCGGAAACCCACGTAAACAGGTTTTATCAGCTGTGAGGTGGTGTGACTGTTAGAACTTGATAGTAAGAATGTGATTTGACCGGTTTTAAACAGGAAATAGGTACTTCAGCTTCAGTTGTGAGCTTTCGTGTGTGATAGGTGGATGTTAGTTTTTGCTCTCTGTGAGTACGTGTTGCTTTCGGTATTTCCCCAAGGAAGCGTGCAAAAATAATTGCTCTGAAGGATCACACTTCTATGACAGTCAGATATATCGCTTCTGCAGTTGATATAGGCAAATCAAGTGTATCAAGACTGCTTACGTGATACAATGCATCTGGATCAACGTCTCCAAAAAGGAGAGGTAAATGTGAAAGAAAACGAAAAACAACTCCACAAACCGATAAATATCTAATCAAAAACAGTAAAATGAATCAAAAAAAAAAAACAAGCACCGACCTTCAAAGAGATTTATTGGCTAGTGGTTGTGATGTTAGTGATTCAACTGTACGCCGTAGGCTTCTGGAAGTTGGCCGTAAGGCAAGAAGACCAACGAAAAAAAACAATATATGAATGCGAAAATGAAGATAAAACGTTTAGCATAGGCAAAAAAATATAAATCATGGACTGCTGACGACTGGAAAAAGGTAATTTTTAGTGATGAAACTCATTTATTTGTGCAGGGTTACCAAGCAAATGTCGTTATACGAAGTTGTGAACCCTTAACACCTGAGCATGTCAAACAAACTGTAAAACACCCTCTGAAACAGATGTGTTGGGGTTTTTTCGCATCAAATGACACTGGAAGCTTAGTTCCTGTTCAAGGCATGATGAATTCAGCCAAGTACGTAGAAATATTACAATGTAGTATTGTTCCATTCTTGCAAACTTTTGACGGGACATTTCAACATGACTTGGCCCCATGTCACAATTCGAAAGTGGTCAAGAATTTCATGCTGGAAAATCAAATTGATTTGCTGGATTGGCCTGGTAATTTACCAGACTTAAATCCCATAGAAAACTTGTGGAATATTTTGAAGAGACGTTTAGGTAAAATGGACTGTACAACCAAAGAACGCATGATAACGAATGCTATAAAAATGTGGTTCCACGTTTATGAAGTCAAAAATATGTGCACTCAATTAGTGGAGTCAATGCCAAAACGAATTCAAGAGGTCATTTCTGCTAAAGCAGGACATACTTCATACTAATACAGGTATTTATCAGTGTATATCAAGGCATAGAATGATATAAAGGCATAGTTTTGGGAAAAAGAGTGATTTTTTACTCTGTCCCAATTAATTTGCACAGTATAGTAGTGTTCTGCGTACCGTAATTACAAATGCTATGTTATCTTTTTAACTTAATTGATTATAATTATACGTTGCATATTTAGAAAACAATTTGATTGCGTAATTCCCTACGAGGAGATGATGGAGAACTAGAAAGCCAAGAGTCACTTGCACGCATGTATTTCTTGCCGAGGGTAGGATATAATTTTTCACTTGAAGCTTTCAACATCAGGGAAAGTTTCAAAGAGTGCTTCAATTCACCAGAACGTAATGTACTCTAGCAAGATGAGACGATTAGCAGAGGAAAACCAAACACAGAGTGAAGTGAAGACAGACGAATAATGAAGTTACATCCCTTTTTCTTTCTGGTCTAAAAACTGTGGACTAAAACGAAATAGCATTGTACCTGAATGGATATGAAATAAAATATCATTACTCACCAAATATTACACAATGCGTGAAAACGAAAGAAATAAAGGACACAAAATAAATTGGTCCCTAGCTATGGTTGCTATTTTTGGGTATATATTTTTAGACTAAACATCTTATTAAATGCCAAAAGAATAAAACAAAATAGTTTTCCATTCACCATATTCAGTAAACATTTCTGATAATGTCTTTCACCACATTATCGTAGTGATGTTTGCGACTGACGTCATACAATATAAGATTTTTTTATTCAAATTTACGTCAATAGGCATTTTCGAAACAAAAACGCGGTGAACAATTCCACGGCAGATGCATTGAAAGCGCGAAAATCAAGTCGCTCCAAGAGCTTGCTCTATGACAATGAAATAAAGTTAACAATTGAGACCGGTGACCTTCATTTAACGCATTCGTGACGCTTCGGAAATTTTCGAAACCGTCAAACTTATCTCAGCAATCAATCCCCTAAAATTTTGTTCCTTTCCGATTCCATCCGCCGCGACCGTTTCGTTTCTATCTTTTATGCGGCTCTCACTAGAAATCGTGGTATCAACTTTTTCCTTCTTTTGTGTTCTGATCTACACTGAAGTAGCAAATTATTAGGAACTTCTACTTAATAACGTGTTGGGCTACCCTTGACCTTCCAAACAACCTCAATTCGATGTGGCATGGATTCAACGAGATATCGTTCTACAGGTATGTTCAAGCTAAGTGGATGTGATAGTGTCAGTCAATTGTCGAATGTTCCCTGGAAAAGGATCTCTGTTACAAATAGCTCTGGCAATGTCATCCCACAAGTTTTCGATTGGGTTAAAATCTGGGGTCTGCAGGAGGCATTTCAATCGTTTGAAGTCACTGTAGTCCTTCTGGGTTGCATGTAATTATTGGGTAGCGTGAGTAAATGTGATATAGCGGCATCTGTCTAGAAAGCATCTTTTTGGGTCTGCGGCTGCTGCTTGGTATTGGTATTTTGTGGATATGATATGGTTGTTTTGTTTTCGGTAGTACGATGCACCGTTACTAGAGGCATAGCGCATTATCGTGCTCGAAGTAGCCCTCTCCATCAGAAAACACCATACACATGTAAGGGTGATCCTCAATGATGCTAAGACACCACGTAGCATCCAATGCTGTTTCAGAAGTATTAATGGGCTTAATACCTGCCATCAAAACAGATACCAGCCCATTTCATCACTTCCACCAACATCTATAGTTAATGCTAGACAGCTGAGTTCCATCTATTCGTGCTGCCCTCGTCAAATTCTGTCCCGTCTATCAGCGCGTACTAACTAAAAACGGGATTGACTGGACCGGGCGACCATTTTTCATTCCTCAAGGGTCCAAGTTTGGTGACAAATTTGTTTTGGTTTTAGCAGAGACGATTGGTACACGAAGGGGAAATCTGCTGCTATTGCTCGTTCGCACCAATATAAGGCGGGCTGTGTATGCTGAACTACGCTGTATTAGACGGAATGGAGATAGTTTGTTACCTCGTACAATCCTCTCCAATAACCATTGCTCTCGAACATCTACCAGTTGTTTCCGCGCACCAGGAAGGCCGCTGACCTCTTATTTTGTTGCCTGTGTACCACTCATTGTACATCCCCGATGCAGTTGTTCTTTAATAGCTCCTATCATGCCTGTTTTTAAGTCGCTTAAATTATGGATCTCTTTCGCTATCTACGTTTCGTAAGGTCTGAATCCTTTGTAATGAGCTATTTATAAAGCAATCTTAACGTCATAGTTGCATACGTAAGTGAGGATGGAGTGCGTCTGATTGCTGTTGGATGTTCCTAATAATTTGCTACTTCAATGTAGTGTGCGACGGCCTTAAGAAATCTGTAATATTTAGTAATTTTAGAGGGTCACAAATTTCTTACATTCATTGTAATACACTCTGAGTTAGCTTTTCAGTAGGAGCACCTACCTAATAGTGCATTGGTCCACCTTTCGGTGGAAACACTGCTCTGAGACGCCTAGGAATAGATTCTACAAGATGTCGAAATCCTCCATGCGTAACCTGACCCTTGTCCACTGCAGCAGCTCCGTCAGTGCACGGTCATTCCGTGGAGGAGGATCAGCAGTTCTCACACCCTGTTTTCATTCACTGAGTGGCCACTTTATTATGACCACCCCTCAGTACTTCGTTGGGCCACCTTTTGCCTTTAGTACTGCGTCGATTCTTCCTGGCATGGACTCCACGAGATGCTGAGAGGTGATTTGTGGAATCTGAGACCATGCTTGATGAATAGCACTTTCCAGGAGTGTGAAATTGCAGGGTTGTGGATCCAGCTGTCTGATGGCTCGTTCAACTAAATCCCACAAATTCTCATTGGGGATTATGGGGGCCACCTACGCAAAGTAAACTCACCGGCATGTTCTTGAAACCAATCCTGTACAATACGAGCACTGTGGCAGGACGCATTATCTTGTTGAAAGTCATTGGGAAAAACCATCCACATGACAGGATGCACTTGGTCCGCAACCTTTTGCCTTTAATACTGCGTCGATTCTTCGTGGCATGGACTCCACGACACGTTGATAGGTGGTTTGTGGAATCTGAGACCACGCTTGATGAATAGCACTTTCTAGGAGTTTCAGATTGCAGGGTTGTGGATCCAGCTGTCTGATGACTCGTTCAACTTCATCCCTCAAATTCTCAATGGGGATTATTGGGGCCACCTAAGCAAAGTAAACTCACCGGCATGTTCCTGAAACCAATCCTGTACAATACGAGCACTATGGCAGGACGCATTATCTTGTTGAAAGTCATTGGGAAAAACCATCCACATGACAGGATGCACTTGGTCCGCCACCTTTTGCCTTTAATACTGCGTCGAATCTTCGTTGCATGGACTCCACGAGACGTTGATAGGTGGTTTGTGGAATCTGAGACCATGCTTGATGAATAGCACTTTCCAGGAGTGTGAGATTGCAGGGTTGTGGATCCAGCTGTCCGATGGCTCGTTCAACTTCATCCCACAAATTCTGAACGGAGTTCAGATCTGGAGATTGTGGGAGCCACCTAAGCAAAGTAAACTCGCCGGCATGTTCCTGAAACCAATCCTGTACAATACGAGCACTATGGCAGGAGGCATTATCTTGTTGAAAGTCTTTGGGATAAACCATGCACATGACAGGATGCACTTGGTCCGTAAACTTTTCCCTTTAATACTGCATCGATTCTTCGTGGCATGGACTCCACGAGATGTTGATAGGTGGTTTGTGGATTCTGAGACCATGCTTGATGAATAGCATTTTCCAGGAGTGTGAGATTGCATTGTTGTGGATCCAGCTGTCTGATGGCTCGTTCAACTTCATCCCACAAATTCTCAATGAGGATTGTGGGGGCCACCTCAGCAAAGTAAACTCACCGGCATGTTCCTGAAACCAATCCTGTACAATACGAGCACTATGGCAGGACGCATTATCTTGTTGAAAGTTTTTGGGATAAACCATCCACATGACAGGATGGACTTGGTCCGCAACCTTTTCCCTTTAATACTGCGTCGATTCTTCGTGGCATGGACTCCACGAGATGTTGATAGGTGGTTTGTGGATTCTGAGACCATGCTTGATGAATAGCACTTTCCAGGAGTGTGAGATTGCAGGGTTGTGGATCCAGCTGTCTGATGGCTCGTTCAACTTCATCCCTCAAATTCTCAATGGGGATTATTGGGGCCACCTACGCAAAGTAAACTCACCGGCATGTTCCTGAAACCAATCCTGTACAATACGAGCATTATAGCAGGACGCATTATCTTGTTGAAAGTCATTGGGATAAACCATCCACATGACAGGATGCACTTGTTCCGCAACCTTTTCCCTTTAATACTGCATCGATTCTTCGTGGCATGGACTCCACGAGATGTTGATAGGTGGTTTGTGGATTCTGAGACCATGCTTGATGAATAGCACTTTCCAGGAGTGTGAGATTGCAGGGTTGTGGATCCAGCTGTCTGATGGCTCGTTCAACTTCATCCCACAAATTCTCAATGAGGATTGTGGGGGCCACCTCAGCAAAGTAAACTCACCGGCATGTTCCTGAAACCAATCCTGTACAATACGAGCACTATGGCAGGACGCAATATCTTGTTGAAAGTCATTGGGATAAACCATCCACATGACAGGATGCATTTGGTCCGCAACCTTTTGCCTTTAATACTGCGTCGATTCTTCGTGGCATTTACTCCACGAGATGTTGATAGGTGCTTTGTGGATTCTGAGACCATGCTTGATGAATAGCACTTTCCAGGAGTGTGAGATTGCAGGGTTGTGGATCCAGCTGTCTGATGGCTCGTTCAACTTAATCCCACAAATTTTCAATGAGGATTGTGGGGGCCACCTCAGCAAAGTAAACTCACCGGCATGTTCCTGAAACCAATCCTGTACAATACGAGCACTATGGCAGGACGCAATATCTTGTTGAAAGTCATTGGGATAAACAATCCACATGACAGGATGCACTTGGTCCGCAACCTTTTGCCTTTAATACTGCGTCGATTCTTCGTGGCATGGACTCCACGAGATGTTGATAGGTGGTTTGTGGATTCTGAGACCATGCTTGATGAATAGCACTTTCCAGGAGTGTGAGATTGCAGGGTTGTGGATCCAGATGTCTGATGGCTCGTTCAACTTCATCCCTCAAATTCTCAATGGGGATTATTGGGGCCACCTACGCAAAGTAAACTCACCGGCATGTTCCTGAAACCAATCCTGTACAATACGAGCACTATGGCAGGACGCATTATCTTGTTGAAAGTCTTTGGGATAAACCATCCACATGACAGGATGCATTTAGTCCGCAACCTTTTCCCTTTAATACTGCATCGATTCTTCGTGGCTGGACTCCACGAGATGTTGATAGGTGGTTTGTGTATTCTGAGACCATGCTTGATGAATAGCATTTTCCAGGAGTGTGAGATTGCAGGGTTGTGGATCCAGCTGTCTGATGGCTCGTTCAACTTCATCCCTCAAATTCTCAATGGGGATTATTGGGGCCACCTACGCAAAGTAAACTCACCGGCATGTTCTTGAAACCAATCCTGTACAATACGAGCATTATAGCAGGACGCATTATCTTGTTGAAAGTCATTGGGATAAACCATCCACATGACAGGATGCACTTGTTCCGCAACCTTTTCCCTTTAATACTGCATCGATTCTTCGTGGCATGGACTCCACGAGATGTTGATAGGTGGTTTGTGGAATCTGAGACCATGCTTGATGAATAGCATTTTCCAGGAGTGTGAGATTTCAGGGTTGTGGATCCAGCTGTCTGATGGCTCGTTCAACTTCATCCCACAAATTCTCAATGAGGATTGTGGGGGCCACCTCAGCAAAGTAAACTCACCGGCATGTTCCTGAAACCAATCCTGTACAATACGAGCACTATGGCAGGACGCATTATCTTGTTGAAAGTTTTTGGGATAAACCATCCACATGACAGGATGCACTTGGTCCGCAACCTTTTCCCTTTAATACTGCGTCGATTCTTCGTGGCATGGACTCCACGAGATGTTGATAGGTGGTTTGTGGATTCTGAGACCATTCTTGATGAATAGCACTTTCCAGGAGTGTGAGATTGCAGGGTTGTGGATCCAGCTGTCTGATGGCTCGTTCAACTAAATCCCACAAATTCTCAATGGGGATTGTGGGGGCCATCTAAGCAAAGTAAACTCACCGGCATGTTCCTGAAACCAATCCTGTACAATACGAGCTATAACGAAGTGAATTTCTCCGTCATTTTTATCCGCGCCAGGATTCGAACCCGGATCCACTCATTCCGGAATAAGTTGCTCTACCATTTGAGCTACGCGGACATTTTATTCTGATTCCTATCTGCCTTTATGTCGTGTGCGTCCTTCTGGCAGGTACGTCACATCTCCTGGTACGTTACATCATCTCCCCCGTATTTTTTTTTTTCGAAGTGCTGCTCTTATTTTTCCTATCTCGCGGTGTGGAAATAACATCACACCATTGCGAGATTGTGAACGGTCGGGTCATCCGGATAGTTCGGGCGCCATTATAACGAAGTGAATTTCTCCGTCATTTTTATCCGCGCCAGGATTCGAAAACGGGTCCACTCATTCCGGAATAAGTTGCTCTACCATTTGAGCTACGCGGACATTTTATTCTGATTCCTATCTGCCTTTATGTCGTGTGCGTCCTTCTGGCAGGTACGTCACATCTCCTGGTACGTTACAGAGCATTATAGCAGGACGCATTATCTTGTTGAAAGTCATTGGAATAAACCATCCACATGACAGGATGCACTTGTTCCGCAACCTTTTCCCTTTAATACTGCATCGATTCTTCGTGGCATGGACTCCACGAGATGTTGATAGGTGGTTTGTGTATTCTGAGACCATGCTTGATGGATAGCACTTTCCAGGAGTGTGAGATTGCAGGGTTGTGGATCCAGCTGTCTGATGGCTCGTTCAACTAAATCCCACAAATTCTCAATGGGGATTGTGGGGGCCATCTAAGCAAAGTAAACTCACCGGCATGTTCCTGAAACCAATCCTGTACAATACGAGCATTATAGCAGGACGCATTATCTTGTTGAAAGTCATTGGGATAAACCATCCACATGACAGGATGCACTTGTTCCGCAACCTTTTCCCTTTAATACTGCATCGATTCTTCGTGGCATGGACTCCACGAGATGTTGATAGGTGGTTTGTGGATTCTGAGACCATGCTTGATGAATAGCACTTTCCAGGAGTGTGAGATTGCAGGGTTGTGGATCCAGCTGTCTGATGGCTCGTTCAACTTCATCCCTCAAATTCTCAATGGGGATTATTGGGGCCACCTACGCAAAGTAAACTCACCGGCATGTTCCTGAAACCAATCCTGTACAATACGAGCATTATAGCAGGACGCATTATCTTGTTGAAAGTCATTGGGATAAACCATCCACATGACAGGATGCACTTGTTCCGCAACCTTTTCCCTTTAATACTGCATCGATTCTTCGTGGCATGGACTCCACGAGATGTTGATAGGTGGTTTGTGGATTCTGAGACCATGCTTGATGAATAGCACTTTCCAGGAGTGTGAGATTGCAAGGTTGTGGATCCAGCTGTCTGATGGCTCGTTCAACTTCATCCCTCAAATTCTCAATGGGGATTATTGGGGCCACCTAAGCAAAGTAAACTCACCGGCATGTTCCTGAAACCAATCCTGTACAATACGAGCACTATGGCAGGACGCATTATCTTGTTGAAAGTTTTTGGGATAAACCATCCACATGACAGGATGCACTTGTTCCGCAACCTTTTCCCTTTAATACTGCATCGATTCTTCGTGGCATGGACTCCACGAGATGTTGATAGGTGGTTTGTGGATTCTGAGACCATGCTTGATGAATAGCACTTTCCAGGAGTGTGAGATTGCAGGGTTGTGGATCCAGCTGTCTGATGGCTCGTTCAACTTCATCCCTCAAATTCTCAATGGGGATTATTGGGGCCACCTACGCAAAGTAAACTCACCGGCATGTTCCTGAAACCAATCCTGTACAATACGAGCACTATGGCAGGACGCATTATCTTGTTGAAAGTTTTTGGGATAAACCATCCACATGACAGGATGCACTTGTTCCGCAACCTTTTCCCTTTAATACTGCATCGATTCTTCGTGGAATGGACTCCACGAGATGTTGATAGGTGGTTTGTTGATTCTGAGACCATGCTTGATGAATAGCACTTTCCAGGAGTGTGAGATTGCAGGGTTGTGGATCCAGCTGTCTGATGGCTCGTTCAACTTCATCCCTCAAATTCTTAATGGGGATTATTGGGGCCACCTACGCAAAGTAAACTCACCGGCATGTTCCTGAAACCAATCCTGTACAATACGAGCACTATGGCAGGACGCATTATCTTGTTGAAAGTTTTTGGGATAAACCATCCACATGACAGGATGCACTTGTTCCGCAACCTTTTCCCTTTAATACTGCATCGATTCTTCGTGGCATGGACTCCACGAGATGTTGATAGGTGGTTTGTGGATTCTGAGACCATGCTTGATGAATAGCACTTTCCAGGAGTGTGAGATTGCAGGGTTGTGGATCCAGCTGTCTGATGGCTCGTTCAACTTCATCCCTCAAATTCTCAATGGGGATTATTGGGGCCACCTACGCAAAGTAAACTCACCGGCATGTTCCTGAAACCAATCCTGTACAATACGAGCACTATGGCAGGACGCATTATCTTGTTGAAAGTTTTTGGGATAAACCATCCACATGACAGGATGCACTTGTTCCGCAACCTTTTCCCTTTAATACTGCATCGATTCTTCGTGGCATGGACTCCACGAGATGTTGATAGGTGGTTTGTGGATTCTGAGACCATGCTTGATGAATAGCACTTTCCAGGAGTGTGAGATTGCAGGGTTGTGGATCCAGCTGTCTGATGGCTCGTTCAACTTCATCCCTCAAATTCTCAATGGGGATTATTGGGGCCACCTAAGCAAAGTAAACTCACCGGCATGTTCCTGAAACCAATCCTGTACAATACGAGCACTATGGCAGGACGCATTATCTTGTTGAAAGTTTTTGGGATAAACCATCCACATGACAGGATGCACTTGTTCCGCAACCTTTTCCCTTTAATACTGCATCGATTCTTCGTGGCATGGACTCCACGAGATGTTGATAGGTGGTTTGTGGATTCTGAGACCATGCTTGATGAATAGCACTTTCCAGGAGTGTGAGATTGCAGGGTTGTGGATCCAGCTGTCTGATGGCTCGTTCAACTTCATCCCTCAAATTCTCAATGGGGATTATTGGGGCCACCTAAGCAAAGTAAACTCACCGGCATGTTCCTGAAACCAATCCTGTACAATACGAGCACTATGGCAGGACGCATTATCTTGTTGAAAGTTTTTGGGATAAACCATCCACATGACAGGATGCACTTGTTCCGCAACCTTTTCCCTTTAATACTGCATCGATTCTTCGTGGCATGGACTCCACGAGATGTTGATAGGTGGTTTGTGGATTCTGAGACCATGCTTGATGAATAGCACTTTCCAGGAGTGTGAGATTGCAGGGTTGTGGATCCAGCTGTCTGATGGCTCGTTCAACTTCATCCCTCAAATTCTCAATGGGGATTATTGGGGCCACCTACGCAAAGTAAACTCACCGGCATGTTCCTGAAACCAATCCTGTACAATACGAGCACTATGGCAGGACGCATTATCTTGTTGAAAGTTTTTGGGATAAACCATCCACATGACAGGATGCACTTGTTCCGCAACCTTTTCCCTTTAATACTGCATCGATTCTTCGTGGCATGGACTCCACGAGATGTTGATAGGTGGTTTGTGGATTCTGAGACCATGCTTGATGAATAGCACTTTCCAGGAGTGTGAGATTGCAGGGTTGTGGATCCAGCTGTCTGATGGCTCGTTCAACTTCATCCCTCAAATTCTCAATGGGGATTATTAGGGCCACCTACGCAAAGTAAACTCACCGGCATGTTCCTGAAACCAATCCTGTACAATACGAGCACTATGGCAGGACGCAGTATCTTGTTGAAAGTTTTTGGGATAAACCATCCACATGACAGGATGCACTTGTTCCGCAACCTTTTCCCTTTAATACTGCATCGATTCTTCGTGGCATGGACTCCACGAGATGTTGATAGGTGGTTTGTGGATTCTGAGACCATGCTTGATGAATAGCACTTTCCAGGAGTGTGAGATTGCAGGGTTGTGGATCCAGCTGTCTGATGCCTCGTTCAACTTCATCCCTCAAATTCTCAATGGGGATTATTGGGGCCACCTACGCAAAGTAAACTCACCGGCATGTTCCTGAAACCAATCCTGTACAATACGAGCATTATAGCAGGACGCATTATCTTGTTGAAAGTCATTGGGATAAACCATCCACATGACAGGATGCACTTGTTCCGCAACCTTTTCCCTTTAATACTGCATCGATTCTTCGTGGCATGGACTCCACGAGATGTTCATAGGTGGTTTGTGGATTCTGAGACCATGCTTGATGAATAGCACTTTCCAGGAGTGTGAGATTGCAGGGTTGTGGATCCAGCTGTCTGATGGCTCGTTCAACTTCATCCCACAAATTCTCAATGAGGATTGTGGGGGCCACCTCAGCAAAGTAAACTCACCGGCATGTTCCTGAAACCAATCCTGTACAATACGAGCACTATGGCAGGACGCATTATCTTGTTGAAAGTCATTGGGATAAACCATCCACATGACAGGATGCACTTGGTCCGCAACCTTTTGCCTTTAATACTGCGTCGATTCTTCGTGGCATGGACTCCACGAGATGTTGATAGGTGGTTTGTGGATTCTGAGACCATGCTTGATGAATAGCACTTTCCAGGAGTGTGAGATTGCAGGGTTGTGGATCCAGCTGTCTGATGGCTCGTTCAACTTAATCCCACAAATTCTCAATGAGGATTGTGGGGGCCACCTCAGCAAGGTAAACTCACCGGCATGTTCCTGAAACCAATCCTGTACAATACGAGCACTATGGCAGGACGCAATATCTTGTTGAAAGTCATTGGGATAAACCATCCACATGACAGGATGCACTTGGTCCGCAACCTTTTGCCTTTAATACTGCGTCGATTCTTCGTGGCATGGACTCCACGAGATGTTGATAGGTGGTTTGTGGATTCTGAGACCATTCTTGATGAATAGCACTTTCCAGGAGTGTGAGATTGCAGGGTTGTGGATCCAGCTGTCTGATGGCTCGTTCAACTTCATCCCTCAAATTCTCAATGGGGATTATTGGGGCCACCTACGCAAAGTAAACTCACCGGCATGTTCCTGAAACAAATCCTGTACAATACGAGCACTATGGCAGGACGCATTATCTTGTTGAAAGTCTTTGGGATAAACCATCCACATGACAGGATGCATTTAGTCCGCAACCTTTTCCCTTTAATACTGCATCGATTCTTCGTGGCATGGACTCCACGAGATGTTGATAGGTGGTTTGTGTATTCTGAGACCATGCTTGATGAATAGCATTTTCCAGGAGTGTGAGATTGCAGGGTTGTGGATCCAGCTGTCTGATGGCTCGTTCAACTTCATCCCTCAAATTCTCAATGGGGATTATTGGGGCCACCTACGCAAAGTAAACTCACCGGCATGTTCCTGAAACCAATCCTGTACAATACGAGCATTATAGCAGGACGCATTATCTTGTTGAAAGTCATTGGGATAAACCATCCACATGACAGGATGCACTTGTTCCGCAACCTTTTCCCTTTAATACTGCATCGATTCTTCGTGGCATGGACTCCACGAGATGTTGATAGGTGGTTTGTGGAATCTGAGACCATGCTTGATGAATAGCATTTTCCAGGAGTGTGAGATTGCAGGGTTGTGGATCCAGCTGTCTGATGGCTCGTTCAACTTCATCCCACAAATTCTCAATGAGGATTGTGGGGGCCACCTCAGCAAAGTAAACTCACCGGCATGTTCCTGAAACCAATCCTGTACAATACGAGCACTATGGCAGGACGCAATATCTTGTTGAAAGTCATTGGGATAAACCATCCACATGACAGGATGCATTTGGTCCGCAACCTTTTGCCTTTAATACTGCGTCGATTCTTCGTGGCATTTACTCCACGAGATGTTGATAGGTGGTTTGTGGATTCTGAGACCATGCTTGATGAATAGCACTTTCCAGGAGTGTGAGATTGCAGGGTTGTGGATCCAGCTGTCTGATGGCTCGTTCAACTTAATCCCACAAATTTTCAATGAGGATTGTGGGGGCCACCTCAGCAAAGTAAACTCACCGGCATGTTCCTGAAACCAATCCTGTACAATACGAGCACTATGGCAGGACGCAATATCTTGTTGAAAGTCATTGGGATAAACAATCCACATGACAGGATGCACTTGGTCCGCAACCTTTTGCCTTTAATACTGCGTCGATTCTTCGTGGCATGGACTCCACGAGATGTTGATAGGTGGTTTGTGGATTCTGAGACCATGCTTGATGAATAGCACTTTCCAGGAGTGTGAGATTGCAGGGTTGTAGATCCAGATGTCTGATGGCTCGTTCAACTTCATCCCTCAAATTCTCAATGGGGATTATTGGGGCCACCTACGCAAAGTAAACTCACCGGCATGTTCCTGAAACCAATCCTGTACAATACGAGCACTATGGCAGGACGCATTATCTTGTTGAAAGTCTTTGGGATAAACCATCCACATGACAGGATGCATTTAGTCCGCAACCTTTTCCCTTTAATACTGCATCGATTCTTCGTGGCTGGACTCCACGAGATGTTGATAGGTGGTTTGTGTATTCTGAGACCATGCTTGATGAATAGCATTTTCCAGGAGTGTGAGATTGCAGGGTTGTGGATCCAGCTGTCTGATGGCTCGTTCAACTTCATCCCTCAAATTCTCAATGGGGATTATTGGGGCCACCTACGCAAAGTAAACTCACCGGCATGTTCTTGAAACCAATCCTGTACAATACGAGCATTATAGCAGGACGCATTATCTTGTTGAAAGTCATTGGGATAAACCATCCACATGACAGGATGCACTTGTTCCGCAACCTTTTCCCTTTAATACTGCATCGATTCTTCGTGGCATGGACTCCACGAGATGTTGATAGGTGGTTTGTGGAATCTGAGACCATGCTTGATGAATAGCATTTTCCAGGATTGTGAGATTTCAGGGTTGTGGATCCAGCTGTCTGATGGCTCGTTCAACTTCATCCCACAAATTCTCAATGAGGATTGTGGGGGCCACCTCAGCAAAGTAAACTCACCGGCATGTTCCTGAAACCAATCCTGTACAATACGAGCACTATGGCAGGACGCATTATATTGTTGAAAGTTTTTGGGATAAACCATCCACATGACAGGATGCACTTGGTCCGCAACCTTTTCCCTTTAATACTGCGTCGATTCTTCGTGGCATGGACTCCACGAGATGTTGATAGGTGGTTTGTGGATTCTGAGACCATTCTTGATGAATAGCACTTTCCAGGAGTGTGAGATTGCAGGGTTGTGGATCCAGCTGTCTGATGGCTCGTTCAACTAAATCCCACAAATTCTCAATGGGGATTGTGGGGGCCATCTAAGCAAAGTAAACTCACCGGCATGTTCCTGAAACCAATCCTGTACAATACGAGCTATAACGAAGTGACGCATTATCTTGTTGAAAGTTTTTATCCGCGCCAGGATTCGAACCCGGATCCACTCATTCCGGAATAAGTTGCTCTACCATTTGAGCTACGCGGACATTTTATTCTGATTCCTATCTGCCTTTATGTCGTGTGCGTCCTTCTGGCAGGTACGTCACATCTCCTGGTACGTTACATCATCTCCCCCGTATTTTTTTTTTTTTCGAAGTGCTGCTCTTATTTTTCCTATCTCGCGGTGTGGAAATAACATCACACCATTGCGAGATTGTGAACGGTCGGGTCATCCGGATAGTTCGGGCGCCATTATAACGAAGTGAATTTCTCCGTCATTTTTATCCGCGCCAGGATTCGAACCCGGGTCCACTCATTCCGGAATAAGTTGCTCTACCATTTGAGCTACGCGGACATTTTATTCTGATTCCTATCTGCCTTTATGTCGTGTGCGTCCTTCTGGCAGGTACGTCACATCTCCTGGTACGTTACAGAGCATTATAGCAGGACGCATTATCTTGTTGAAAGTCATTGGGATAAACCATCCACATGACAGGATGCACTTGTTCCGCAACCTTTTCCCTTTAATACTGCATCGATTCTTCGTGGCATGGACTCCACGAGATGTTGATAGGTGGTTTGTGGATTCTGAGACCATGCTTGATGAATAGCACTTTCCAGGAGTGTGAGATTGCAGGGTTGTGGATCCAGCTGTCTGATGGCTCGTTCAACTTCATCCCTCAAATTCTCAATGGGGATTATTGGGGCCACCTACGCAAAGTAAACTCACCGGCATGTTCCTGAAACCAATCCTGTACAATACGAGCACTATGGCAGGACGCATTATCTTGTTGAAAGTCTTTGGGATAAACCATCCACATGACAGGATGCATTTAGTCCGCAACCTTTTCCCTTTAATACTGCATCGATTCTTCGTGGCATGGACTCCACGAGATGTTGATAGGTGGTTTGTGGATTCTGAGACCATGCTTGATGAATAGCACTTTCCAGGAGTGTGAGATTGCAGGGTTGTGGATCCAGCTGTCTGATGGCTCGTTCAACTTCATCACACAGATTCTCAATTGGGTTACAGGTAAGGGGTTTCCATGCCAAGGCAGTATGGAGAATTCATTGACGTGTTCCTCCAACCAATCAGTAGTAATACAAGCGATGACACTTCGCGTTGTCCTGTTGAGAAATGACACTGTGGTCCGGGTAAACCTCCTGCGAATATGAATAGAAATGGTCGGCTAACAGGTCCCTGTAGCGTTTACAGTTCAGTGCTTGAAGGATGAAAACCAACAGACTTAAAGCTTGCCAAGGGAAAACTTCCCAGAACAGAGCATCACCTCCACCGGCTTGTTTAACATCAACTGTGCGACCAGAGAATAGGGCTTCTTGCTGTTTACGCCATATGCAAACCCGGCCATCAACACCTGCTGCAGTAAACAGGATTCATCACTGTAGACGACATTCTTCCATCCGTTGAGGGTCAAATGCCGACGTTCCTTTGGCCCACGTAAGGCGTTGTTCGCTTTGATTGGGCGTCACCATGAGTACTCTCTTTGGTCTTCATATGTGGGGCCCCAGGCAAAGCAAAATAAGGCGCGTTTTGTATGTAGAAACAGGTCGAATTGCACCACTGTTGTACCGGTGTGTAAGCAGGGTGACTGTTGCAGCCCTTACTGAGATACCAGCCGTGACACACGATGCCCACCTCTAGGATCAAACGCACGTGGCTCACCAATGTAAGCCCTTCTCCCGGATGTCTGTGCATGGTTAATCCACTTCTGGTACCCCCTTGATACAGTAGTAAGGGAGCAGCCAACAAGTGCGGCTGTTCCCGAAATGCTGGCACCTGACCTTCTGGCCCCAACCATCTAGCCTCGTTCGCGTTTCTCCCATACCGGCAAACGTTTGCTGACTACGTACAGAGCATAGGTTTGCGCAATTTATACATAGTAGCCGCACGTGACGTTGATATGACATGGTACTTCGTTACCGCTCCGAATGAGTAAAACAGGGGCTCTTCCTAATGCAAAGCTATTGCGACGTATATTCTAAATTAACTTTCCTTTTCCGTTTCTTTCCCTATGTAAATTTTGAGTTTGTTCTCAGTTATACTTCACACTTAGCGTGACATCTTTTCTCTCAAACGAATACTGTTGGCAACATTTGAGGTCAGAGTGAACGTGACGTATGACTGTATGAGATAAGAACGATAGATAAAAACTACGATACAACATTTGCTCGAGTGGGGTGTTGAATTGTGTTAGATATGTGGTATGTGATTTCTATGCTATCCTAAAGTGCCCTATCTGTGCTGGAGAAATAAAGCATCATTCATTTACAGTAAGTTGACTTCTGTTTAAATGTTTCGTCTGGCAGTTAAGGTTTAATTTAGGAACTATTTCATCGTATGGTTATGTTTTAAAAATAACGTAAGAAGAACGACAAAAGAGGAGATTGCGTTATCTAAATGCACATATACACCTTTCAGCAATTTTAACACACTATCATCGAATACACATCAGAAACTACTTCGCGCTTTCACTGTCCTCACTTAGTGGCATAAATTGAATACCAACAAGCAGATGTACATTCTGTAGGTAAAAGAGAAAAAAGAAAGAATGATAAGAAGAAAAATCTCTAAGACGTTTTTGAGAATGTGCGCAATTAAACTTAGTTCAACGCAAACTGTTTCAAATGAAAAAGTTGAGCTATGGGAAATGAATAAGTTCTTAGGCTGTAATTAGTTTCCTTGTGTATGCGTGAGTGAAAAGATAAGCAGATATAACATACATGCTGTTACACTTTTTGAAAAAACGAAGCATTCAGAAGAATTGATACAATCGAAATGAAAATTGGTAAGTGCAATGTACATGTACGCCAAACAGCAATTGAATTAGAGACAGCTCGCGTTATGCAAATGTGGCGCTGTGGGCGGCCCTGTAAACGGAACCGACATGACGTATGCAACGATCCGACAATATAAGGAGAGATGCGACAGGAATCAGTAAAAGTCGGACGCAGTATGGGTAGGACGAAGGATCTTAGCGCATTTGATCGTGGGCAAATTGTCGGAGCCCGACGAATGGGTCATTCCATCTCGGAAGTCGTGCAGGCAATGGAATTTTCACGAGCCACTGTGTCACGGGTGCACCGTGAGTACATCGAATCCGGTAAAACCATCCCTGCAATGGCCAACTGCCGTGGACAACAGCGTGTGGATGAGCGGGGTCATCGTTGGTTAGCTCGCATTGTAACGGCGGATAGACGGGCCACAGTGCAAGAAATCACTCGGCAATTTAATGCTGGTGCACAAAAACGTGTAAGCAGCCGCACCATCCAAAACCATCTCCTCGCTATGGGGTACAGAAGCTATCGTCCTACGAGGGTACCGCTGCTGATCGCACATCACAGGGTGCAAAGATTAGCATGCGCGCGAACACATCGCCACTGGACCCTAGACATGCGGGAAAATGTTGCCTGGACTGATGAGTCGAGATTCACGTTGGTACAGGCGGATGGCAGGATACGAGTACGGCGCAAACCACATGGAGCGTTGGATCCTTCTTGCCAGCAGGGTGCTCTTCAAGTTGGTGGGGGTGGCATTAACGTCTGGGGACTGTTTACGTGGATTAAAATAGGACCCCTGGTACGTGTGACATCGTCCCTCACAGGTCAACGTTACCGGGATATCCTGGACGACCATTTGCCCCCGTTTGTGCGTCTTCAACATCCCACTGGGGACCTCATCCTGCAACAAGACAATGCAGCTCCCGAATTGCATCCGAGTGGTTGGATGAACACTCCACCGACGTGACCTCGCTTCCTTGGCCAGCTAGGTCCCCTGACCTCAATCCCATCGAGGACATCTGTGATGCCATCGCGAGAGATGACCCCCCACCATCAAATCTTCGTGAACTGTGGGAGCTTGTTCAGGGGTCATGGATCCGTATGGCTTCCCAACGCTTCCGGTGTCTTGTCGAGTCCATGCGAGACGTATCGCCGCCGTCATCAGGGCGAAAGGTGGTGCTACACGTTACTAGACAGGTATTTCTAATTCAATTGCTCTTCAGTGTATAGGAAAGAAAATTATTGTAATTCCAGAGCAGTTCGGTAATTTATTCAGATAAAACAGCTACACGAGTGGAGCAAGTCAGTGCGTTGTAGCGCTACCTCTGGCTCGGATACAAGCGGTTACCCGGCGTAGCAATAGATGTATAGAGTTCGCGGATACTATCCTGAGGTATAACATGCTAGATGGTGTTCAAAGTGCAAGCCAGTTCGCCGACATTCCGCGATGGGCGTAGGTGGCATCTCATCATGTCCCAAACATGTTCGATCGGTGAGAGCTTGGGCGATCGGGCTGGCCAAGAAAGGGTGTTAACATTACGGAAACAGGCCTGGGCGAGCCGCGCCGTGTGTGGCCCAGCATTATTCTGTTGAAAAATTGCTCGGTGATGCTGTGACACGAATGGCAGCACAAAAAGTCGTAGAATGTGGTCGACGTAACGTTGAGCCGTGAGGATGGTAGGAAGGACTACCAAGGGTGTCCGGCTATCGTAGGAAATGGCTCCCCAGACAGTCACTCCCAGTGTGTGAGCAGCGTGTCTTTCTACAGTAAGACCAGGATTCGTGCGCTGGCCGTCTCGTCTCTAGACACATGTGCGTTGATAATCTGCGCCAAGTGCAAACCGTGACTCATCACTGAAGACAACACAACGTTAGTGGACACTATCCTACATTGGTCGGGCCCGACACAACTGCAACCGGTGCCGGCGATGCTCGTTGGTCAGTGGTAAGCGGCAGAGTAGCCTCCTCGAATGTAGTCCCCGTGCAGCAAGTCGTCTGGCAATTTTCCAAATTGCCACTTCCGTACCTATAGACGACACAACATCCCCACGGATGGTTGAGAGCGACGAATTTGTTTCTGTTCGTGCGGCTCTCACAATCGCTCTATCGTCCCGTTCCGTTGTTGTCCTCGTCCGTCCACTACCCGTGTGCTGCTGAGTTGTGTACCCTCCTCGACCCAATGGCCCTAGCATTATCTGATTGCCGCTTCACCCCGACCCTAATGCCAGGTGACACGGCGACTTGACCAACCGGACTCTCTCAAACTTACTATTTGGCGTAGAGCCATCCTAACAGTGCGTAAAGGATAATGTACTTGCAATCCGCTGTCACAATTGTTAATGCGTGCAAAATTTCTCTTGATATGCCCTTCCTCGATGCGCGGTTCCCATGCGCTGTGGAGAGCCACCATTTGGTTATTGGTCGTTATCTTTAGCTATATATGCAAATTCGGCCCTGAGGTAGTTGCATAAGGAGTTTCATCAGGATCGAACGACTTTCTCGGAGTGCTTGTTATTTTTTGTTTGTTTCTTCTTGGCAACTTGAGCTCTGCTATTTATGAAGAATTAATTGAAATTAAAATAGCGTATTCCATGTTATTCAAAAGAGGAAAATCCTTTAGGCTTTTCAAAGATCGATTGCTCTTTTTTACCACGTCTTTTGTAAAAAAAGATCGTGCTTCTGTTATCGGTTTGTCCGTCCTTCCGTCTGTACCCACAATATCTCAGCAACTATTAGTCCGATTTAAAAAATTCTTTTTGCATTGGAAAGCTTGAAATATGCAAATGATGATCCTTTATTTCGTTTTTTTTTTTACGATGTACAATTTCGCTGGTAGAGGGCGTAAATGCAGATGATGTCGAATTCAAAAATACGTTTTATTCCACATATTTGCTTCTAAAAATCCGATTGAAAAAAAATTTATATGTTTCGATTCCATTTATGTCGAAGAGTATTTTAGAAATAGTTACTTTTTCAAATTACGCACAGATTTTCCGCTAGGGGGCGTAAAATTAAATTACATTTTCCCTGATAACTCTCCTTCTAAAACTCCGATTTGAAAACTTTTTTCTTCAGCGGATACACCTAATGATGGAAAATCTTTTACATATAATTCCAAATTTTTGGTAAAGAACATTTTGGCCACTAGGGGGCGTAAGTGTTAATTTTTGCTTCTGATGTATTTGTCATAAAATCGGAGCTTCTAAAATATCGATTGAAAAAATTCTTTCGTGGACTGAGGCCACTCACATCGATAAACCTTTTCGGAATATTTTCTTCTTAAAATCTTCCGCAGTTTCTCCGCCAGGGGGCGTAGATGTACATCTTATTTTTGTCAATATCTCTACTTCTAGGAGTCAGATTAAAAAATTCCTTCTTTGTTGGATAGTGTTTTCCGTGCGACATGTTTTTCACATAATTTCAAAATTTTCAAATAATTCATAGAATTTCCGCTAGGGGGCGTAGCGGTAAATTGCGTTTCCCCTATATCTCTGCTGCTAAATTTCCGATTTGAAAAATTCTTTCTGCACCACATACAGCTCCTGATGGGAAATCGTTTGCACATAATTCCTAATTTTTGTAAAAAAATAGTTTGGCCACCAGGGGGCTTAAATCTTAATTTCCGCTTCTGTTGTATTTGCAGCAAAATATGAGCTTCTAAATTCTCGATTCAAAAAAAAAGTCGTTTGTTGACCGATACTACTCATTACGACAAACCTTTTAGAAACATTTCATTCTTAAAATAGTGCATGGTTTCTACGCCAGGGGGCGTAGATGTACATCTTATTTTTGTCAATATCTTTACATCTAGGATCCGATTTGAAAAATTCCTTCTTTGTTGGATAGTGTTTCTGATGAGACATGTTTTTCATATAATTTCAAAATTTTCAAGTAATTCATAGACTTTCCGCTGGGGGGCGTAGTGGTAAATTGCGTTTCCCCCTATATCTCTGCTTCTAAATCTCCGATTTGAAAACTTTTTCTGCACCGGATACAGCTCCTGGTGGGAAATCGTTTGCACATAATTTCTAATTTTTGTAAAAAAATAGTTTGGCCACCAGGGGGCGTAAATCTTAATTTCGACTTCTGTTGTATTTGCAGCAAAATATGAAGTTCTAAATGCTCGATTGAAAAAAACGTCGTTTGTTGACCGATACTACTCATGTCGACAAAACTTTTAGGAAAATTTTCTTCTTGAAAAAATGCATGGTTTCTACGCCAGGGGGCGTAGATGTATATCTTATTTTTGTCAATTCCTTCTTTGTTGGATAGTGTTTCCGATGCGAAATGTTTTTTCTATATATTCAAAATTTTCAAGTAAATCATACACTTTCCGCTAGGGGGCACAAAGGTAAATTGCGTTTTCTGCGTTATTTCTGCTCCTAAAGCTCTGATTTGAAAAATTCTCCCTGTATCGCATACAAGACCTGATGGAAAATATTTTTCACATAATTTCTAATGTTTGGTAAAGAATGGTTTAGCCACCAGGGGTCATATCTGTTGATTTTTGCTTCTAAAGTATTTGTTGCAAAATCTGGGCTCTTGAAAACTCGGCTAATTTTTTTTTCTTCGACCGATACCGCTCATATGGAAAAACCTTTTGAGAATACTTTCTTCCTAAAATAATGCATGGTTTTCCCACCAGGGGACGTAAAGTCACATCTTATCTTTGTCGATAACTCTGTTTCTAAGAGTTCGTAAGCTCACGATTCCCTTTACAGCAATATCTGAGTGATTAAAAACCCGATTGAAAATGTTCTTTCTTTGGTCAGATCTATTGTTTTCCATACCGGTTCCATTGACTTTGAATAGCTTTGATAAATTTAATTTGCGTCAGAACGTATTCAAAAGACGTGCTTATTACACCCGAAAATTCGGTGTCAACTTTCTTGTTTTGTTTGTTTAGATGACGAAAATAAGGCAAAACGAAAATTGCCTTCACGTTTTTCGTACCGAAAATGCTCTAGTTTTCAAGGTCGTAGCCTAGTGACATTCATTGTTAAAGTTCTTTTGAACGTATTCGCCCGTCGAGTGGAAATTGTTTTCTTTAAAACGTTTTTCTCTAAATACCTTTCACTTTGTTTCAATTTTTCATATAAGGAAAAATGCTCTGTGAGTGTTTTAATTTTATTTCATCTTTCAGAAATTATGTGCGGATTTGAACTTATCAACCAGTAATATTAAAACAGAAATATACACTTTGAAAGGCTTTCTAATAACCTCTTCTTTGGCGCTCGCATGCAAACGTTCTATGAATTCCAGAGTTCAGCACCTCGAAGAAAGACCATGTATCATGTTTAAATTGCTACATCTGATTAGCACTGATTTATCAAAAATCACCATTTGCAGAGTATTTTGCACACAACTTGAATTTTAGATATATCACTTTGGCCACCCTTTAATTTCATTTTTAATCATCTGTGTTAAATAAATTCTCATAATTAGCACCTCATAATTAAGTTTTGCAACCTGTCAAAACCACCTCAGGATACTTTTCTCCTCTATGCTGAAAATCATCTTATTTCACATTACACATCTGCAAAGCGTCATCTCTCTGCACATGAGCAGAACAAGATTTCCACAAAACTCCCCCTAGCTAACGCATCTTTCCATTACACAGATAAGTCCTGTATTTTATGCCGTACTTGTGTTTCACTGCTACATCTTTTCTTTAGAATAGGAAAAACTTTATTTACATACACAGCCATTCTCGTCGTTTTCGGCAACCAGTTACTACTGTGAAATCCTTCTAAAGTAGCAATGATTTTTAAAGCCGAATTCCCTCGTCTTCTAATCAGGGCCGTAGCTAGCAGGGTGCTGGATGAGGCTCAGCTCCCCATGAAAGGCAAGCAAGCCCTCCCCCTCCCCTGGAAGACTAATGATGCTGAAAATTCTCTGAATTTTTATTTTTGGTGGTTTATAAAAATTACTCTTGTGTTTCATTATAAGCAATAATGCTTTATTTATTCGTGTATTGAAATTTATAAGAAAATGGAAATTGAAATGATACAGTACGAACGATGAATGACACAAAAAGAAAAAAACCTCTCCGAGGAATCTGTAGAAAGAGTTCCACCAATGATTCTCAACCACACAGGCACACACACGGCTTGTTGGTATTGAAGGTCCAGAAAGAAAGCAATGCCCCATTTTTGTCGAAGAAACGTAAAATATGGAAAACCGTATCCTTCCGAAAAGAAAAGAAAGAAAAAAAAAAAAAAAAACTTCTCCGAGGAATCTGTAGAAAGAGTTCCACCAATGATTCTCAACCACACAGGCACACACACGGCTTGTTGGTATTGAAGGTCCAGAAAGAAAGCAATGCCCCATTTTTGTCGAAGAAACGTAAAATATGGAAGACCGTATCCTTCCGAAAAGAAAAGAAAGAAAGAAAAAAAAACTTCTCCGAGGAATCTGTAGAAAGAGTTCCACCAATGATTCTCAACCACACAGGCACACACACGGCTTGTTGGTATTGAAGGTCCAGAAAGAAAGCAATGCCCCATTTTTGTCGAAGAAACGTAAAATATGGAAGACCGTATCCTTCCGAAAAGAAGAGAAAGAAAGAAAAAAAAATTTCTCCGAGGAATCTGTAGAAAGAGTTCCACCAATGATTCTCAACCACACAGGCACACACACGGCTTGTTGGTATTGAAGGTCCAGAAAGAAAGCAATGCCCCATTTTTGTCGAAGAAACGTAAAATATGGAAGACCGTATCCTTCCGAAAAGAAAAGAAGGAAAGAAAAAAAAACTTCTCCGAGGAATCTGTAGAAAGAGTTCCACCAGTGATTCTCAACCACACAGGCACACACACGGCTTGTTGGTATTGAAGGTCCAGAAAGAAAGCAATGCCCCATTTTTGTCGAAGAAACGTAAAATATGGAAGACCGTATCCTTCCGAAAAGAAAAGAAAGAAAGAAAAAAAACTTCTCCGAGGAATCTGTAGAAAGAGTTCCACCAATGATTCTCAGCCACACAGGCACACACACGGCTTGTTGGTATTGAAGGTCCAGAAAGAAAGCAATGCCCCATTTTTGTCGAAGAAACGTAAAATATGGAAGACCGTATCCTTCCGAAAAGAAAAGAAAGAAAGAAAAAAAAACTTCTCCGAGGAATCTGTAGAAAGAGTTCCACCAATGATTCTCAACCACACAGGCACACACACGGCTTGTTGGTATTGAAGGTCCAGAAAGAAAGCAATGCCCCATTTTTGTCGAAGAAACGTAAAATATGGAAGACCGTATCCTTCCGAAAAGAAAAGAAGGAAAGAAAAAAAAAACTTCTCCGAGGAATCTGTAGAAAGAGTTCCACCAATGATTCTCAGCCACACAGGCACACACACTGCTTGTTGGTATTGAAGGTCCAGAAAGAAAGCAATGCCCCATTTTTGTCGAAGAAACGTAAAATATGGAAGACCGTATCCTTCCGAAAAGAAGAAGAAAGAAAGAAAAAAAAAAAAAGAAAAAAATGCAGAAACGGAAGCGGATGCGTAGGATGGGTATAACTCTATTCGTAATTTTATAAGTGACTATGAGATGCAAAGCTGCTGTTAAGAAACTTCTATGCAGTTAACTGCCTGCAAAGTAGTAATGTCGGAGGAAGGGGATTTGAGTGGAATCTAAATACACATCCCTTTAGGTGTTGGAAAATAGGGGAAGGAGGAAATCTTTATGAGAGAGAACGTTCACCTTTTTCCTGTTCTCATTATTTTGGAGTCAGTAGCAGCGATTTTATGATGGTGTGTTTGGGAGAAAAAGGGTTCATTGGCGTGAATCTGAGTGCTCTTGGTTCTTAATTGGGGTACGGAGGGGTTAAAAAACTTTATTTCCATACACAGCCGCCATTCTTGACGTTTTCAGTGGCTGTTCACCACAACAAGAAGAGACTATGTTTCAGCACCAGCGAAAGAGAATGCGGGATAAAAGAAGGAGAAAAGATTGGATCTAAAGAAAGGGTGTAGACGGAGACAAAATACGACATCAGTAACTCCTAGATGCTCAGCATATGGTTAACATAATATGTTGAACCAGAATAGTAAACAAAAAAATAATACGTTGCTCAAAAGAATCTGGGGATCAAGATATATGTGAGGAACATCGTGCGCGACTCACGTTGTTGAACTTAAAATATTATTTTTATGTAAGATACAGTATAATATTCAGTAATACGGGTAAGAAATAGCACATTAGCGAATTTTTATGCAATTCTACTACACTGGTGTGCAAAAATTAAGGACGAAGAGGAGAAATTAGCATAACAGTGTAAAGAGCAGGCAGAACGGACCGAAATACCACTCAGGAGATAGACTAGGGTCCGGTACGGTAGGGCATGCGCATATCTGCAGCATGACGTAAGGGAGGGGGGGGAGTGTCGGAAGTGTATAAAGCACACGGGCGGTGTACCCTCAGCAATTCGGTGAAAGCTATTGCACGGTGTACATCAGTTTGAACGACGTCGAGTTGCTGCCACCGTGTGATATGGCCAACAGGCAATCCAGTAGACGACATCTGAATGACTTTACCCGAGGTCGCGTCATTGGGAAGTTGGAAGAAGGTCGAAGTGTGACTAGTGTGGCCGAGGAGTTCGGGATCGCTCACAGCATCGTTTCACGAGCTTGGAGAGCATTTCAAACGACAGGAACAGCTGTCCGAGAGTTTAGCAGTGGTCGTCCACGAGCAACCACGGCGGCGGAAGTCCGTTATCGCGTTTTACCGTGGCCAGGAGGCTGCACAAAGGTGGTCTATTTGCACGACGAGCAGTACGGTGTGTGTCATTAACGCCTGCTCATCGGAGACAGCGGTTTCTGTGGTGCCAGGAACACAAGAACTGAACACATCAGCAATGGGGTCGAGTTCTCTTTACGGATGAGAGCCGATTTATCCTGACGAGCGATTCTGGACGTATACACATCTGGAGAGAGTAGGGAACACGCAATTACACCTCCAACATCATCGAAAGGGACCGGTTTGGAGGTGGCGGAGTTCTCGTTTGGCGCGGTTACATGCTTGGTAGCCGTACTGACCTCCACATCTTCCAAGGAGGTTCAGTTACTGGTGTCCGCTATTGTACCGAGGTTCTCCTGCCTCACGTGCGTCTGTTTAGAGGTTCTGTGGGTCCTGAGTTCCTCTGCACGGACGACAACGCTACACCTCATCGTACAGTGGCTGTCGCAGAGCTGTTGGAGAGTGAAGATATTCAACGCATGGATTGGCCCGCAAGGTACCCGGACCTAAATCCAATCGAGCACTTAAAGTCCCCGGACCTAAATCCAATCCAGCAACGATTCAGCAGCTGCGATTGGCGTTACAAGATGAATGGGCCTCAACAGCTCCTTGACAACCTCGTTCTCAGCATGGACAGACGTTGCAAATCCTGCAACGCAGTCAGGGGTGATCATATCCCGTACTAAAGACTGGAATTTTCTTGGCAGCCACCTGTCACATGGACGTTTTTGTCTTCTGTCCAGTTGTGCTCGAAGCTACCTTTTCAATAAAGTGCCTTTGTGTTCTTTTGGATTCCTTGTTCGGACGGTTTTGCTCACTTGTCCCATGTTCTTACATCTTGGAGATCTTATGGTATGATTTGAGTCGATGTGGATTCAGCCCAAAGTTTGCCGTACCGTTCGCTCGCCCACACTGCTTGGGCCCGGTATATTTAACCGGTTGGTCTGTATGAGAGCCTGGGTAGACTACGTCGACCCCGATCTTCAATGACGTGTCGTCGGCCATCGATTGCTCTCTGGCCACTGGTACTTCCGTCGATGGTATACTCGCGGTTCACTCTTGATACGGTTTATCACGGGAATTCTAGGGTTCTTACCACTTGGGCGATAAAATGACTTATCTGTTTCGCGACGACAATGCGTCCACGATCAAAGTCGCTCAAATCACTACTTTTACCCATGTTGTCGATTGTTACGATACACTCTTGGGGATCCATCCCTGCTGTCCGCCTATTTATTACCTACGTTCGTTTTGGGTCAGTTCCACTCTGCGCGAGAGATGCCCATGTCAACTGCCCTATCTCTAATGTTTTGTTTATTGGGTGTATAATTTTACAAACCTATTCCCTTAAAACCTCTTCAGTGTTCATTTTCCTTTGAGCGACATCAACTGTTTCGACTCCAAAGTCATCTCTGCTACCACGTTCTGATAATTCATAAACATATTCACGTTTGATTTACCTCTATAACGAAATACATTTCTCCGTCATTTTTGTCCACGCCGGGGCCTGAACCCGGGTCCCCTCATTCCGGAATAAGTCACTCTACCAATTGAGCTACCTTTGTTCTAACTGCTACCTGCCGTGTGTGTCCTGCTGGCAGGTACGTCACATCAAGGAATTAAGTGTTGTATAACGAAGTAAATATCTCCGTCATTTTTGTCCCCGCCTGGGGCTCAACCCACGTCCCCTCATTCCGGAATAAGTCACCCTACCAATTGAGCTACGCGGACGTTCGTTCTGACTGCTATCTGCCGTGTGCGTCCTGCTGGCAGGTACGTAACATCAAGGAATTAAGTGTTGTATAACGAAATACATTTCTCCGTCATTTTTTTCCACGCCGGGGGAAGTCTGAAACCGCGTCCCCTCATTCCGTAATAAGTCACTCTACCAATTGAGCCACGCGGACGTTCGTTCTGACTGCTACCTGCCTTTATGTCGTGTGCGTCCTGCTGGCAGGCACGTCACATCTCCCCCATCCCCAAAGAGGGCCGGGGGCATGGCCCACGGGTCAGCCGTGACCATGAATCGTTGCAGGCAGCCATCCGCTGTAGAACGTGTACTTGAGAACTCCCAGTCCATCTGGAGTGTTGAATGCAACGTCACACACATTTATTTTTCGAAGCGCTGAAGAAGAAATTCTCTTATTTTTCCCATTTCGCGGTGTGGAAAGAACATCACACCATTGCGAGATTTTGAACGGTCGGGTCATACGCAAAGTTCGGGCGCCATTATAACGAAGTAAATTTCTCCATCATTTTTGTCCACGCCGAAGCTCGAACCCGGATCCCCTCATTCCGGAATGAGTCACTCTACCAATTGAGCCACGCGGACGTTCGTTCTGATTGCTATCTGCGTTTATGCCGTGTGCTTCCTGCTGGCCGGTACGTACGTCACATCAAGGAATTAAGTGTTGTATAACGAAGTAAATTTCTCCGTCATTTTTGTCCCCGCCGGGGATTCAACCCACGTCCCCTCATTCCGGAATAAGTCACTCTACCAATTGAGCTACGCAGACTTTCGTTCTGACTGCTATCTGCCGTGTGCGTCCTGCTGGCAGGTACGTCACATCAAGGAATTAAGTGTTGCATAACGAAATAAATTTCTCCGTCATTTTTGTCCCCGCCGGGGGCTCGAACCCGAGTCCCCTCATTCCGGAATAAATCACTCTACCAATTTAGCAACGCGGACGTTCGTTCTGACTGCTATCTGCCGTGTGCGTCCTGCTGGCAGGTACGTCACATCAAGGAATTAAGTGTTGTATAACGAAGTAAATTTCTCCGTCATTTTTGTCCCCGCCGGGGGCTCGAACCCGAGTCCCCTCATTCCGGAATAAGTCACTCTACCAATTTAGCTACGCGGACGTTCGTTCTGACTGCTATCTGCCGTGTGCGTCCTGCTGGCAGGTACGTCACATCAAGGAATTAAGTGTTGTATAACGAAGTAAATTTCTCCGTCGTTTTTGTCCACGCCGGGGGCTCGAAACCGCGTCCCCTCATTCCGGAATAAGTCACTCTACCAATTGAGCTACGCGGACGTTCGTTTTGTCTGCTATCTGCCTTTATGTCGTGTGCGTTCTGCTGGCAGGCACGTCACATCTCCCCCCCCCCCAAAGAGGGCCGGGGGCATGGCCCACGGGTCAGCTGTGACCATGAATCGTTGGCAGGCAGCCATCCGCTGTAGAACGTGCACTTGAGAACTCCCAGTCCATCTGGTGTGTGGAATGCAACGTCACACACATACATTTATTTTTCGAAGCGCTGGAGAAGGGATTCTCTTATTATTCCTATCTCGCTCTGTGGAAATAACATCACACCATTGCGAGATTTTGAACGGTCGGGTCATCTGGAAAGTTCGGGCGCCATTATAACGAAGTAAATTTCTCCGTCATTTTGGGTCCACGCCGGGGCTCGAACCCTGGTCCCCTCATTTCGGAATAAGTCACTCTACCAATTGAGCTACGCGGACGTTCGTTTTGTCTGCTATCTGCCTTTATGTCGTGTGCGTTCTGCTGGCAGGCACGTCACACCTCATTAAGCTCCCAGATCATTTCACCGTTCGTCTTCCTCAAGCAATTTGAAACTTTACTTCTTCTGTGTTTTTGTTCATCTCACACTTACTTTCGAAAGGATTTCCAGTCTTCCCAGAAGGCCACTTATGGCCTATTCTCCTTATTGTTCTCACACTCAGCTATACTGTAGCCAAACAGCGTTGTTACTTCCCCATTTTTATAGCTCTACGCATCCTCAGAAACTTGGGCTCTGCAAGGTACCCAGGTATGCGACTTTCTTCTTATCCACAACATTTATACCTTATCGATGAAAATAGAATTAACTTTAATTATATTGGCGCTTAGACGTCAGCCCGCATCAAGTGGGAAATACGAGCGTCTATCTAAACAATGTTCCCGCAGCAGCACTTTCGCCTTCTCTACGGCAGCAAGCGCATGAACACAGGAAAAGAGATAACGCTTCTCTGCTACCGAAAGAAATTGCGCAGTTAATCTGCTATCGAAAGGAATTGCTCAGTTAATCATCAACCGAAACCTAGGACGGAATCCTTGTTGTGTGCGTGTGTGTGACCTTCTTTCGAATTTGCTCCTGAACTGGAAGCTGCACTAAGTTGTAATAATATAATATGTAAATTGTTTAGCTCGTGCGCGATATTAATAATGTATCTATGATTAACATACTGTTACGACCACCCCCGCCATTAATTTAGTAATTAATGGGCGTGGTGGATGTATGAAATTAATTAAGTATTAATTATGTTCGAGGCTTGATTGGAGTTTAAAAGTATAAACAACAGAGAAAGTTTTATCTGGGGATAGGACAGAAAGGAGGCAAAGAATTCTGCCTCTGACTGGATGGTCTCAGAATAGATCTGTTAAGTCATAAATCGAAGGTTGCAGTTGACGGCCAGTTTAAACAGGATAAATTTCGAAGAGGGGCCACTTGAGTAAATGAATGAAGATGAGAGACAATAGGTTTAGCGAATAATCGTAAATTCGTCGATTGTTTGGGGCATTTTCGAGAACAATTGCTCTCTGTATGGCCCGTGCAGAAAAATAAGATTTCGCACTTAGCGTGAAAATAAGGAAGAAAGTTTAGTTGTCTGTACGCTCTCCGATGTGAAAGGCTGGGCTGGATGCCTTGGATCTGCTATATGAATTGAGCGATGATGAGCAAAACTCCCTGCATTTGGTAAGAAATGGAGACGACAACTTAAGGCAGTTTGCCATAAAGACAGCGGAATGCCTAAATCAGCGTGATAAAGCAACAATTTCTAGGCTGGAGCCTAATGGAAATCAGCGACTGTTGGCCCAATGAAAGCAAAGTTACAGGGGAATTAAGAAGTCTGCGAGCGGACAGTGATAATTCCAATGAGAAGCGAAGTCGGGTTCGGATGCCAACCACTGCAGTGTGGAATCGTCATCCCCATTCATCTCCTACTGTGGAGGAAGTGAAGAGACGCACTTATCTTACGAGGCGCAGCGATGCTCCCTCAACAAACGCCTGGATGTGTGTGTGTGTATGAGCACGGTAGCGCTAGGGGACGCAGCTCCTGCAATGAAATCTTCCATGTAAGAAAAGGAGGTGTGTAGTGTATTACTTTACTAGTGCAATCACAATTTGGATTTATTCTTGACAGCATCCATGTAAGTAGAAACATTTTGTTTTTTATTGTTACATCTGCTACGCAAATTAGTTGAGGAACTGAACTGATATTTTGCAAGAACTGAACTGAGAAATAGTAAGACTGAACTGTGGAAATTAAGGTCATTAAAACTATCTCGCGGGAACTGATTTAGGTCAAAGTTGACCCAATACTTATGTTCAGAAGACAGCTAAATTTTATTCGTATGTGTGCCATTGTTATGTTTTTTTATAGCCAATTAAATATTTGTTTAGGTAATCAGCGCAGTCATAGAACACATTATTTATGTGTATGCAGGTGATTGGTTGAAATTGTTTAAGTGTATGCCCATATAATACAGTTTTCGCGCCAAGAACTACGTCGAAAGAGATCAGTGAAGAAATATACTTATACCGCTCGGCACGTTCCGATCAATACTATGTGGTCAGCTCTAAACTAAGAAGAAAACTCTATGGATTCATATGCATACCAGTGTACTGACTCACTCGCCTTTTTCGTCTTAATCATCTTCATCGACGAAGTCATTCATCCTTCCATTTTCATAAATGTGCATTCCATTGTTTAATTCAATTTTTTTTCTGTTGTATTGTACACGAGGACCCATCATTTCCAGTGAGTATCTTTCCATCATCATTTAGCAAACGGAAGTACCCTGCATTTTCCTCATTCGAGGCATCTCCGTATTAACTTCACTTCGTAATTTCGGACTTAATTTCTACGCAGTTATCTTCATACCCAGACTCCCATTAATGCTTTCTCTCTTAACAGCACCACATGTCTTCAACGGTAGTGGAAATACAGATCCAAAGGCACGGCTGGGTTTTTTTCCAGATCAGTCTCAAATGAGTCAGTGCCTCACTAGGATGATCTGTTAATGTTTGTTAGAGATCGTTTCAACTTCTGTGCGTTTTATTGCCGGATATTCGCGCTCGTCTGTCTTCATCTTACATTCCACTTTGCTCGTGCCTTGAAAAAGTAAAAAAATGGTCAGACATTCTTCATCACAGGAAAGTAAACAACTGAGTGTTTCAGGCGCTGATTACAAATAACAAAATCTGTTCAACTTTTTCGATTCCAAGTAATTCCTTCCACTTATAAGAAAGGCTGCACTTGCTTCAATTGTGGAAATTTCGATTGATCTTTTACCTCCAAAAAGAAAAAAATAATAATTCACACTAGTGTCTTTTTGTTTGTTTGTTTGGAGGTGTAACGACCACCGTGAGCAACTCAATAGGCTATAAGCAGTCGCACGACCGTAATTTAAGCTCACTGATTCCAAGGAAGAGAGAGAGAGAGAGAGCTGTGTCGTAAAACAAACACAACAACCATGCCTCACCGGGATTCGAACCTGGACCCATTGCAGACGAATCATCAGAAGCCTTCGCCACCGAGACGACACACCAGTGTCTTTACATTTTCCCAGAATATTTTCACTTACCTTACTCTTAATCCTTCTCTAGCACCGAAAACGTCTGCAAAAAATACTTTATCTTAAAGAGTGCCATGCAGTTTTGGGTGATGTAACGTTTCGCAAAGTGAAATAGAAATTAGGAGATGCGATTTAGCTTTCTCCTCCAGGATGATGCAGATATCGAGTTTTCTGAGTATCTTATATGGAAGACAGTTAAAATACATCTTCTCACTGTAGATCTAATATGTTTGAAGATTTGTTCACCAGCAGGGAAAAAGATTGTATCTGCAACGTGTTCTGTTGTAAGATAATCAGTTTTGGTTTTCATCAACCCATCCACGATAGACTTTAAAATAATGATTTGTGCAGGAATTTAATAACGTCTTGAGGCAAACTAGAATTTTTTTTCGCAGAGCTTGAAAAATACTGTAAACGACACGGAATCATTTTAAAATCCCTTCCAGTTTGCAAAAGACATGGAATCATTTTCTCTTCTGTTCGCATGATTTCATTGAACTAAGACTTCAAAAAATAAGCGCAAAAGGCCTTCCAGAATAAATGTTCTGCGAACAACTAGAATTGTCTTCAGAAAATCGTCTCCTAACGGAAAGAAATTTCGTGATTTGAGGAATTCACAAATTACTAGCATTGTTTGAAAAATATGAGGTTCAACATTTGATTCGTGACAGTTCGGGGCCTTTTGCCTGAGAATTCCGTGATCTACTTCAGATTACTGGCTGTTCGAGAGTTTCATGCTCTCTTCGATTCTATTCTTATTTTTACTTCATTTCTATGTCTGGTAATTCTTAACCGTTCAGGAGTTTCTCTCTAGATTTATATTTTTCATATGCCGCATTATCATCGGCTCATCACGATATGAAGGTCTCTTGAGTTTCATTAGCCGCATTTCTTATATTATCTACCTTTCGTGATTGACTTCTTTAAAGAATTTCCCGATTCTGACAGTTTCGCGATCGTCTTTGTCATTTTTGAGTGACCCATTGCCGTTTATTTGCAGAGATGTCTTTGTTTTTCACATTAATAACAACTGAAACAATTGTATGAAGTGTTCCGATGAGTCTAACATCTTCGTCAATGGAAAAACATCATCAATTTTTATAAACCACGGCACGGGAATAGAAAATCATTGATAAAAGAAAAACTACTCCGTTGCTCACTGCCGCAGCATGGAATAAAAAATATCACCTTTCTGAGATAAAAACCTATAGCTCAACTTTCCGTATATACTATTGCACCAACGCGGTACTCCGTAGAATCCCCAGCCAAGTAATATAAAAAGTGTCTAATACGATCTCAATAAAACTGGGAAATTTATGTACGGTGCGTAAGCTTCGATATAAAAATCGAAAACGTTTTCACGGATTTGAATGGAAGTACAGTGGCGCAGATGGTGAAATGAAGCCCATGTATAAATACATATGTCCGAAAACATACAGCCGTCCAGGTGGCGCAGCAATCTGAGCGCTCGCTTCTGACTGTTCGTACGAGAGGGCTCGGGTTCGAATCCCGATGAGGCAAGGCTGCTGCACATGTCTAGCGGCGCTGGCTCTCTCCATTCTCTGAAACCAGTGGCCTTAAATTACGGACAGGAGACTACTTATAGCCTTCGGATTGCTCATGGGGATCATTAAACCCCGAAACAAAATCAAAAAAAACAAATGAGCATAATACAAGTTGTGGCAGCAGTTCGTTGTTGCAGTCAACCCTGGCAGATGATGGGCTTGAAAGAGAGGTCTCATACTAAGAATGCCACTGCCCCGGTGGCTGAGTGGTACGAAGTTTTGTGCGGTGATGTGGTCTCATGGGGACCTACGTAATAACACCCCAGAGCTTCACACCGCCTCCATGGACATGCCATATAACACCCCTACTAGACAGTTGGAGTCTACAGTCGAATTCACTCACGTCTTTAATCGTTCGTCCGAAATGGGTCCGGGTTCAAATCCCGAGTGAGGCATAAATGGTGAAATTTTCTTACGGCACTGGTTCTCTCTCTTTTCTGGAACCACTGCCCCAAAATAAAGGACGGGTGACTGCTTATAGCCCATTGAGTTGCTCACGGTGGTCAATAAACTCTTCAAACATAAACGATACTAAGAATGAAGTTTCTCAGGTGATCTGGGCGAAGTCATGCAAATTCATGATGCAAGGCGCACATCACGAATGTGATAGCTCTTGGAAGACACTTTCCACTAGCAACTCGACTTCCTATAGAACATCTCAGACATGCTCTCTTGGTTACAGATCCAGAGATATTGCTGGTCATTGCATACACTATATGGTCTTGCCCCTACATAAGACTACTTGTATATACTAGACATGTACTCTGAGAGCACAGTTTATTAAACGCACTTAATACAGACACTTGCCGTGGATTAGGAACATCAAATAGAAGTCATCGCTCTTTCCACGTTTATAAGTGAGTCACGGAAATATTTTCATTGGCCGCCACCGGGAAGCGAACCCAGGGTCTTCCCACTATGCGTCGAACATGCTTCCACTGCACCACAGTGAGTCCGGAGGAATTCGAGGCTGTGGTGGAGTGGAAGCATGTCCGGCGCGCAACTGGAAGACCCTGAGTTCGATTTCCGGTGGCGGCCAATGAGAATGTTTTCGTGACTCACTTATAAACGTGGAAAGAGCGATGACTTCTGTTGGATATTTAACACACGATAGCCATCCACAAACCTCGCCAAACTCACCGCAATAATACGGTCATCTGAAACCCCATAAATGCTATAAATAAGATAAATAGCTACCTGTTGCATATATTGCCCGCGAGTGTGATGGTGGGTAAACACGGGAACGTGAGTGAATTCGACTGTAGACTCCAACTGTCTAGTAGGGGTGTTATATGGCATGTCCATGGAGGCGGTGTGAAGCTCTGGGGTGTTATTACGTAGGTCCCCATGAGACCACATCACCGCACAAAACTATGCTGACTTACTCACTGACCAACTACACCTGTTCAGAGGTATCATTTCCCAGAGCAAAATTCCTTCTTTCAACTAGACAACGCTCCTCATTGTTATCGTTTGGAAAGGGCTGGTTGAAGAATCATTTTAGTGAATTCGCAACTTTGAGATGATCTTCTCGCGCTCCGTATTTGAATCCAATTGAGCAAGTAGAGCAACGATTTCGAGAACGAAACATACCACCGCCAATTGCCGGCGCTTTTTGGAAGGCTGTGTAGGAATAATGAGCCGCAGTACCACCAAAAGGTTTCTAAAATTTGACAAAGTCCATGCTATGATGTGCTGTTGCCGTTGTGAGGGCGAAAGGTGGAGGCATGATTCATTAGGTGAATGTGTATAATGAATCACACTTTCGGTGTCAAATTATCCATTGAGACTTATCTTGATTACTTGTATTACTCCCGGTACAAATAGAGTATGAATATACAGTACGTCTGTGCTGCTGTTCAAAATGACACCCTCCTTCATTTGCAATCTACGTCCAAAACAGCCTCCACTTTCACTGTTGTCTGAAGGATGAAATATGCTTCTCTCTTCTCTACAGATTAAAAATCGTTTTGAATCTGGGAACTGGAGAATCGTAATTCAACTGTGACCCGAACGCCGGCCTTTTGATCTAAGGCTAAAGGCGAGTTCCTGTAGATACAATGTCAAAAATGTAATTTTCTGTGCGAGTATTTGATTGATTTGGTGCTTTCGTGACGAAAGCACCAAAACTGGCCAAACTGCACAGTTGGTAGAAAATCAGGAAACAGTATTATTTTGGAAGCCGTCGGGAGTAACGACAAGCTTCATAAAGCCTCCTACGTCACGTATCCATACATTGACTTTTCCGCACACGCAATAAGGAGAGCAGCAACTTACTTGAGCTATAAGACACATGCCGATTCGCTAATGATTCCCATGTCATGGTGAACTTTAGACGGTATGATACATATCCTAAAGAGACAGTGTGGGTTACTTTTTGTTGAATCTACAGTACACTGACCATCGCGTGACTCACACACAACCATCCGGTCACTGTGGCCTGCCTGTACTCTATCGATTCGCTAATTCATTCCACTCTGCACTGCCTGTACTCTATCGATTCGCTAATTCATTCCACTCTGCACTGCCTGCACTCTCCTATTGCTTCCCATTTAAAGCCCATGTCCGAACAGATTTTCCATTAACCGTCTGACTGCCGAAAATTTCGGATTCCGTCTTGCAACCTCCGCATCTGAATGAATGGCCATTCCGCAGATACCCGGTTCTTATTCGCTTTTCGGCATTGCATACCGCACACGGTCCCATTAGATTATCATGCAACCGGGATTTCTTTCCTCCTTTGAAATTTCCGGATCACCGTACAGCTATTAAATTTAGCGTTTGTTCTTCTGGGAAATAAAGGGAGTCCTCTGAGTAAATTTCTAAGAGAGTAGTAGGAACACACTATTTTTGTAATTATTGTTTAAAAGATGAGAGAGCTAGAGACTGGACAGTTGGGATCCACAGTGGAACTCACTCACGTCCCCGTGTTTACCCACCACCACAATCGCGGTTAATCTATACAACAGGTTAGCATCCCACACAACATCAGATTGATGTGCATACCGAAGTTCGACCAGCTGCTATTTTCATTTTTTTGTTGCCTGCCTGCTTTATTTTGAGCACAAGTATCGTTTGTAGACAATTCAAAAAAATTTTTACCAGATCTGGAAATAAATTCTCAAATAAATTAACAAATTCAATACATCTCTATTTTGGCTATCACGAATTAGGATTTTCTTTCTTCTGTAATTTTGGACCACAATATTTGAATCGCAAATATCTGGCATTTTCTGATTTATCTTGATTGGAAGTTATATTTTATTTGACGATGTTTTTAAATTTATTGGATTTATTTAAATACATGTCATTCTTGATACGCAATAATAAATTCTAGTTACAATAATTGAGAAGAGATATATAGTTTTACACCTTTACGGCCGGGAAAGCAGGCGGCATTGAGTTGTTCGCGGTGGTCGTTAAACCTCCAATCGAAAAAAAAAAAAGGTGAAGCGGCCTATGTGGCACGACGGTTTGCAACACAAACTTCAGCTGCTTTTGTACCCACGTACATTTATGGCGCTGATTAGATCCTACCTTTGTGATCGTAACTACATGGTTCGAATTATCGGTAAACTTTTTCACGAGAAAGAAATCAAATATGGAGCTCCTCGGGGCTTTTTTTCTTGAACCCACGCTGTTCCGAATTCATCTGCATGACTTGCCTAAGACCAATGGGTAAGTTCAAGTTATGATGTATGCAGATGATACAGCATCATCAGGCCGCTAAACAAGCCCAGAACTGTGAAGCATTTTCAAGCTTTTCTCTTTGAGTTGGAAACTTACTGCTCCAACAGGAGGATTAAGATCAACCCGTCCAAGAGCTGCGTTATGCTATTATTTTGTACCCTGCTTGAAATTACAGAACTGAAAATGTTCCAGTAGGGTAGTAAATAGGCAGTAAGCTTTCGTGGGTAGCTAACACCAACTACTTTACGAATAAACCTGCTGGAATCTGGTGTCACAATTAAAGAGGAGGCAAATGGACGATGTCATCGCTCTGTCCACGTTAAAGAGGAGGTGTTCAGATCCCTGCAGCGAAACATCCATGGAACAAAGCGCACCCATACTTAGTAGAAATAATCTCACGAACATGCGCTAGAGATTTATCGAGAAGAAGGTCTATTTTGTGCCACCAGGGAACATGTGGTGCTGAAAGCGCCAGAAAAACGTACAATATGCATACTTCAGGACGTCCACTGGCTATTAAGTGAATATGAAGACGACGAGTAACGCAGCATTCGTGCAAGTGGTACGTGTTATGACTCATTCCTTATCTGAACGTGCATTGTTCGTAAAGATTTGTTATCGAAACAGCAATAACGCAACTGCTGCTTCGAGAGTTCTGGAGACTAAAGCACATGAGGAGAGGCCCAGTGCCCATTACAAACCTGCGAAGATGCATGTAAGGTTAGAGAATAACGTATTCTTAGCAGTCAGACCACAACAAATGCACAAACCGATTGTGCCTCAAGCCGCGAAAGAAGTTGTTACTGCCGTCGTGGAGCAAAGAATGGGTAACATAGCAGCGCACGAGTAATATCACGGCTACTGGATAAGCCGTGCACAACGATGTGGAAGATTTTGCGTAAAATTCTGCAGTTTTATGCCTACAAGATCCCCGCATTCAACAACTGTTTCACGATGATAAGCAAACCCGACTGACGTTTGCTGTAACATTCCTTAATCACATGGAGGTGGACAATACATGGCCCTGGAGGATCTTCTGGAGTGACGAGACTAATTTCCATCTACACAGCAATGTTAACACTCTTAATTGCAGCATTTGGGCTGAGGAAAACCCTCGTGTGGGCCAGTGGGGTAATTTTATGGCAACATTTTTCATCGGGTAGTATTTTTTCTAGGAAAACTGACGAACCAGAGCAGTGACTTCTGCCGTTAATGCCTTCAAGTACAGAGAGATCCTCTATACCTTTGTGGCCTGCAACTTCAGCAGCGACGATGTTTTGACTCGACCTTATTTATAAAGGATGGAGCACCTCCTCATACTGCATTGGTGGCACACCTGCCTTTACGACGATGTTTTACTAACATCAGTGATTAGTTGTGCATTTCCCACAGCTTAGTCACCTCGTTAGCCTGATCTTAACCCTTGTGCTTTTTGGTAGAGGAGGGCACCTCAAAAGCCGGGTTTATCCAGGTCATGTTCCGATTTGGCAGTCTTCAAAGCCAGCATAACACTTCTGGTGAAATAGCTTCATGTCGACCAATTGCATTCCGCTGTGGGGAACGTCGTTCAACGCATCCAGTATTTAAAATATCGGAATCGAGGACTCATTGAACCGTATCTGTAACTTGTACCAAATAAAAAAATAATGACTCTGTCCACTTAGCTTTTTAGTGTTTTGTGTAACTACTACACTTTGCCATAAGTGTAATAATTTTGTGTTATCCTACAGCAAAAGCACATGGTTATGTGAGTAGTCATACCGCGTGGAGTTGCTTTCGTCCAACTGTGATATTGATAGAAAGCTCTGAACACCTCCACTTGCATTGTGATCATCACTCTTGTACATACTTTTTCTGGAGCTTGCAGCGCCACATGTACCCTGTTGGGACAAAATAGATCTTGTTTACGTAAATCGGGAGCCTATGAGGCATGATCAAAAAGTATCCAGACTAGTTGCATAAGTTCGGGATCGCACGACACAGCAGGAAGCTTTTTGGAACAGGTTGACCTTGAAACTTACTAAGCATGCGGCGTGAGTCATGTCTCCCCTGCTCTCCAGTTTTTTCAGAGTAGTGCTTTGTTCTTACGTGTGTGAAGCTGTACGTCTTGTCTGTCATGTCGGAAAAAATTGATCAACGAATTTGCATCAGTTTTTGTCAAAAACGTGACGAAATGTGCAAAGATATACTTAAAGTTACAAAAAGTCTATGGCGAAGATTGTAGGAATCATGCACAAGTTTATGAGTAGGACAAGCGTTTTAATAAAGATGGTCGTGAAAGTTTTGAGAGTGACAAACGGTCTGGGAGGCCCGCAACCAGCTAAAATGAAAAACAATGTCGAACTTCTGCACACAGCTGTGGGGGAAATCGCCATATCACTATTCGTAAGTTATCTGAAGACTTGATCATTAGATATGGTTCAGTTCAGTCGACTCTTACGGACGATTTGGGTATAAGACGCGTCTCAGTCAAGATTTTTGCGAAATCTCTACTATAGGTTCTTTTCATCTTTCTGTGATTCTTTTCATCTTTCTATACATACCGATGTAGAAATAAAATTTTGAAACGTATTTTAAAATATGAAGTTAAAAGCACTGTCGCGGCTGCAGTATGTTAATACACTGGCGTGGAAAAATTAAGGACGAGAAGGTTTTTCGAATGTAACGTCGTGCAGAAGTGCTCCACGTCGACTCAAATCATAATATAAGATTCCCAAGATGTAAGCATATGGGACAAGTGAGCAAAACCGTCCAAACAAGGAATCCAAAGGATACAAAGGCACTTTATTGAAAACGTAGCTTCGAGCACAACTGGACATAAGACAGAAACGTCCATGTGACAGGCGGCTGCCAAGAAAAATCCAGTCTTTAGTATCACCCCTGGCTGTGTTGCAGGATTTACAACGTCTGTCCATGCTGAGGACGAGGTTGTCAAGGACCTGTTGAGCAGCCCATTCCTCTTGTAACGCCAATCGCAGCTGCGGAATCGTTGCTGGCGGCTGGTGACGTGCTGCCAAGCGTCTCCCGAGAAGGTCCCACACGTGTTCGATTGGATTTAGGTCCCGGGACCTTGCGGGCCAATCCATGCGTAGAATATCTACACTCTCCAACAGCTCTGCGACAGCCACTGTACGATGAGGTGTAGCGTTGTGGTTCATGCAGAGGAACTCAGGACCCACAGCACCTCTAAACAGACGCACGTGAGACAGGAGAACCTCGGTACAATAGCGGACACTAGTGACTGAACCTCTTTGGAAGCTGTGGAGGTCAGTACGGCTACAACGCATGATACCGCCCCAAACGAGAACTCCGCCACCTCCAAACCGGTTCCTTTCGATGATGTTGGAAGTGTGATTGCGTGTTCTCTGCTGTCTCCAGATGTGTTTACTTCCAGAATCGCTCGTCAGACTAAATCGGCTCTCATCCGTAAAGAGAACTCGACCCCATTGCTGATGTGTCCAGTTCTTGTGTTCCTGCCACCACAGAAACCGTCGTCTCCGATGAGCAGGCCTTAATTGCACACACCGCACTGGTCGTCGTGCAAATAGACCACCTTTGTGCAGCCTCCTGGCCTCGGTAAAACGCGATAACGGACATGCAGTTGTCTATTGCATGTGCCTTGGGATTTCTCCCGCTACCTGCCGTCTGTCTTTTCTCGCCGTTAGGACAATATACCGGTCGCCCACCGCCGAGGTTGCTCGTGGACGACCACTGCTAAACTCTCGGACAGCTGTTCCTGTCGTTTGAAATGCTCTCCAAGCTCGTGAAACGATGCTGTGAGCGATCCCGAACTCCTCGGCCACACTAGTCACACTTCGACCTTCTGCAAACTTCCCAATGACGCGACCTCGGGTAAAGTCATCCAGATGTCGTCTACTGGATTGCTTGTTGGCTATATCACACGGTGACAGCAACTCGACGTCGTTCAAACCGATGTACACCGTGCAATAGCTTTCACCGAATTGCTGAGCGTACACCGCCTGTGTGTTTTATACACTTCCAACACTCCCCCCGCCCCCTACGTAATGCTGCATATATGCACATGCCCTACCGTACCGGACCCTAGTCTATCTCCTTAGTGGTCTTTCGGTCCTTTCTGCCTGTTCGTTCCGCCGTTATGCTAATTTCTCCTCTTCGTCTTTAATTTTTGCACACCAGTGTAGTTTGCATACTCTTGTAGAAACTAAACGAAAACAAGAATTTTGATGATTTTTGCGCACATTTTCAAGCCCTACTAAGTGCTGCTTTTGCATGAGCAATACTAATATGTGTTTCGAGTTTATTTAAACCGAAAGTAAATTGCTTAGTCACCTTAAATAAAAAATAGGTTCATAACCGGAAAAAAATCAGCACACAGTTCATATTTTTTGTATTTTGTAAACGATGAATACAGCAGTACGAGATATTATAAACATTCTTTTCTCTAAACAAACTTTGTTTAAAGAACAGCTGGAAGAGACAGAATGGAAAATAAAATATTTTGCTTTGCTTCGATTTAGCAAGCAATGAGTACTGCGAGAGCTTCGTGAAAATATTTTTCATTTGTGACCAACTGAAAATTATAAGTTTGTGAGATATGCTGTGGTAAAAAACACAACAGCTTGCTAATTCATGATGCAGAACCTCATCCATCCCTGGAGTCAAAACTGGGAATTTTTATTTTGACGGTAATGATTAATGGCTAGAGGATATCTAGTTAAACCCCACTTTTTTCTCCTTTATCTACCTCTTTTTCCACGAACGATGCGCAACAATTTTCGAAACTTCCCAAACCAAATTTATGAAGCTTTCGTTAATCACTTTCTCCCCACATTCCTTTTATTAGAAATAAGAAGTGAAAAGTCTTTGTTAGGATTTCAACACAACAGGAGTTTCTTTTTCTGATTTAAAGTGAAGATTTATTACTCCGAGGAAAGCATATGCGTAAACCTAAGGGTATTTTAGAGTGAATTTCCGATACTTAGAATACCTTTTTGCAATTTTTCTTTCTTTCATGCGCATTTAAGCTGTTTTCTTCAGGTATTTGCAAGTTAGATACTATCGTATATAATGTTTTCCTATGAACCACAGCTTCGTAGAACAGGGAGAATACAATAAAGGAAGACGACATGTTAATTAAATAAACCAATTTGAACGTAACTGTTTCAAACTAGATCCGTAAACCAACTCATTTGCAGACAATTAAATGAAGCAGCATCCGTTGATGCACGATTAGTACCTTGCCACAGCCCAAAATTTGCATAAGTAAAAACTTCAGTAGTTAAAATTACACAAAACGTAAAGTTAAAAATCTAAGATCTTTCGATCCTGCACCAGGATCGTCCTCAGATAAAGTGTCAAAACGCCCAACTTGAAAGGTGTTTTTTATACGGTATGTCTAGTCATGTATCACTACTGACGTTGTACAAAAACACACTGCATATGCTCAGTTCAAGTAGTATCGAATAACTGGAGAAACGATCAATCAATCGGTATCACAGAGTGATTATACACTGACGGAAAAAAAATTACAACACCACGAAAAAATAGTCGTAGAGGAATGAAATGGCGGCAATACATTTGTATAGGTAACATATTTAATCGATTAAGGTTTCAAGATCACAGCTTATTGTAAGCGCGAGAAGAGCCATTTTAAATGTGAAATGCTGGTACATTAATAACCGGTGTAACCGCCAGAATGTTGAATGCAAGCACGCAAACGTTCATGCATTGTGTCGTACAGGTGCTGGATGTCAGTTTGTGGGATGGAGTTCCATGCCTGTTGCACTTGGTCGGTCAATACAGGGACGGTTAATGCTGGTTGGGGGTGACGCTGGAGTTGTCGTCCAATGATGTCCCATACGTGCTCGATTGGTGAAAGATCTAGTGATCTAGCAGGCCACGGCAACATGTCGACACTCTGTAGAGCATGTTGGGTTACAACAGCGGTATGCGGGCGAGCGTTATCCTTTTGGAAAACACCCCCTGGAATGCTGTTCATGAATGGCAGCACAACAGGTTGAATCACCAGACCGACGTACAACTGTGCCGTCAGGGTGCGTGGGATACCCACGAGAGTGCTCCTGCTGTCATAGGAAATTGCTCCCCAGACCATAACTCCAGGTGTAGGTCCAGTGTGTCTCGGCCGCAGACAGGTTGGTTGCAGGCGCTCACCTGGCCTCCTTCTAACCAACACACGGCCATCACTGGCACCCAGGCAGAACCGGCTTTCATCAGAAAACACAACAGATCTCCACTACGTCCTCCAATGAGCTCTAGCTTGACACCACTGACGTCGCAAACGGCAGTGGTTTGGAGTAAGTGGAATGCACGCTACAGGGCGTCTGGCTCGGAGCTGTCCTTCAAGTAACCGATTTGTAACAGTTCGTTGTGTCACTGTGGTGGCAACTGCAGCTCGAATTGCTGCCGCAGACGCGGTACGATGCGCCATGGCCATACGCCGTACACGGCGGTCTTCCCTCTCAGTTGTGCCAAGTGGCCTGCCGGAACCCGGTCTTCTTGAGGCAGTACCTTCCCTTGACTACCGCTGCTAACAATCATGCACAGTGGCTACATTCCTGCCAAGTCGTTCTGCAATATTGCGGAAAGAACATCCACCTTCTCGTTGCCCTATTACACGACCTCGTTCAAACTCCGTGAGCTGTTAATAATGGCTTCTTCGTCTTCTTAAAGGCATTGTTGACTAACATCAACACCCTACGTCGAATCGCAACGATAACTAACGCTCACGAACGTTACAGCGCGTATTTACAGCAAACCTGGTTTGCATGTTCCGAGGGGCGCTACTAGCGCCACACGTATGCGCCGAGCGCGAAATTTGCTAAGACGTCATCTTACAGATGTACTCTCACCGCCTACCAACTGTCGTTTATCTAACACAACCCCTTCTTGGTGTTGGGATTTTCTTTTCCGTCAGTGTATGTTTCGTATACACATCTATTTTTAGATATCTGATGCTTCCATTGGTTTGCTACAGAAGATGGTATTTCGTCGTTACAGCCTCTCTCTGCAAAGTTTAGGATATACAAAGATGACATTATGACCACCTATCTAATAAGCTGTAGGACCACCTTTAGCACTCAAAACAGCGGCCACTTGGTGAGGCATCGATTCGATGAAGTGGATATAGGTATCCTGGGATCTGGTATCATAACATCAAAAGCGGGTCATCCAGTTCCCGTACATTTCTGGGTGGCGGTGATTTAACCCGAACCCGCTTTTTCAGGTCGAACCATAAATGTTCGATTGGGTTCATGTCAGGTGAATTATGAGGCCAGCGCATTAACAAAAGGTCACGAGCATGTTCCTCGAATCAGTCCTTGACGATTCTGGCAGTGTAACAAGGAGCATCATCCTGTTGGTAATGGCCATCACCAGCAGGGAACACATTTGCAATAATTGGGCGAACCTGGTACGCAACGATGTTCAGATACCTGACAGCTGTCAGTGATTGTGCTATTGGGATAATGGGGCCAAAGTGTCCCAGGAATTTTGATTCGTCAGATCAGACCACTTTCTTCCAATCGTCTACTGTTCAATCTCGATGATCTTGGTCCCATTTCATGCGTCGTTGGCGATGACGTGCATTGAACATGGGGACCCGGCTGGATCTTCGGCTACGCAAGCCCATGCGCAGAAGACTGCGATGAACTGTGTGCTGTTGCACATTGCCCTAATCACCATTGTTGTACCTGCGGGTAATTTGTCTCACTGTGGCCCTGCGGTCGTTGTGAACAATGCACGAAAGTGTGCGCTCCCCTCTGGCATAAATGAGCTGTGGACTGCACACGGCTGGACGGCGGTTCATTGTTTGGCCATCTGTGCTCCACTTTTGATACGTACTCACTACAGCGGCACGTAAAAACCTACAATCCGCGCCGTTTCCGAGATCGTAGTTGCGAGGCGCCGTTCCAGCACAATTTGTCCTTTGTCAAACTCCGATAAATCGGCAGCTTTTCCCATTCGGACTCCGAACACTCTACTACAACCGAAAGCCGGACCTCGGGTTGTGCATATATACAGCTCTGTGAACTTCACCTGCGCCACCGTGCAGTCTCCAGGCGCGCTCATTTCTCCAAGATGGGGGTGGTCATAATGTAGGGGCTGATCAGTGCACGAGCTCTCAGAAAGTAAGCAGGTGAAGTTGGTATGTGGGGAGCAGAACAAAGTTACATCGTTCCATATTGGAGAGTGTGTACCCCTCTTGCTAATCGTGACAAGGCCGTCTACCTTGATCTAATTATGACATCATATTTGTGTTTCATGACCCATTCGATGAATAAGCAGATATGGCTTGTATTGACTGGGAAAAAATTGGCTACGTGAGATGATTGGCAAAGTACACTATGTGATCAAAAGTATCTGAACACCTCTTTTGAGTAGTGAATTTATCCATATGTGTTTCACCTATGGCCCATACAGGAATAAAAGGACACACTTGGCATGGCAAACGTCATACACAAGCATGGGCCGTACGTCAGAGCTCGGTGACTTTCAACGCTGTTCGATCGTAAGAAGCCATTTAAACAACACATTAGTTTAGGAAAATTCTGCCCTGCTGCAGCTGACCTTATCAACTGACTCGATTAATTGTGAGGTGGAAACGCCTGGGAGCAACAACAAACAGCGCAAGCGCAACCTGGTAGGTCACGTAAAATCACAGAGCGGGACCATCGAGTGTTAAAGCAAGTGGTCGACTAAATCGCCTCTCCTCTGTTGCAACACTCACCACTGATTGCAAAATGCCTCTGAAAGCAACACCAGCACCATGATAGTTCGTCAAGAGCTAAAGGGAATGGGCTTCGTTGGCTGAGCAACTGAACATAAGACTAACATTAGCAAGTTTAATGCCAATAGTCGGTTGGAGTGGTGTAAAGCTCGGCACCAATGGACTCTGGAGCAGTGGAAACGCGTTCTCTGGAGTACCGAATCACGCCACGTCATCTGTCAGTCCGGCGGACGAGTCTTGGTGTGGAGTATGGCAGCTGAACGCAACCTTCCCGACTGCGTTGTTCCAACTGTGAAGTTTTATGAAACAGGAATAATGCTCTTGGGAAGGTTTTCCATGGTTTCGGCTGGACCTCCTAGATCCAGTGCCAAGGAATCTTTACTCCGCGGCAGCCTATAAGGACATTATTGACAATCTTGTGATGGCAACAGTTCGATGAAGCCCTTTCTCTTTACCAACAGGACAATTCCCCAGTGCACAAAGCGTGGGACGTGCAGGAATGGTTTGACAGGGTGGGTGTGGAAGGACTTGACCTGTCTCTCCAGAGCCTTGTTCTCAATCCCATGGAATACCTTTGGGATGAAGTGAAACGCCAACTGCAAGTCAGGCAGAACCGGCAGGGATCGGAGACCGACCTGACTAATGCTCTTGTGGCAGAATGAAAGGTAATTCCCGCTGCAACGTATCGAAATCGAATGGAAAACCTTTCAAGTAGAGTGGAGGTTGTGATAGCTACAAAAGATAGCCCAACTCGGTATTCATTCCTTTCATATTACAGGGAGTTTGTGGATAGTCATGTGTCCGGATGCTTTTGATCAGATAGTGTTTCTTATGATATTTTGTTTTATTTTTATTCAAGTAAACTTCGTTTCTTTTCGCGCAATTCTCGACAGTCAAAATTCGCTGACATATCTCTGTAATACGTGTATGTATAGGTGACCTTAATGTAGTCAACATGTCTTGTTTTACAAAGAAATTATGGTTACCTATGGAAAATGCATGTATAAAGCAACTAGATGGGCCTATGAGTTACATTTAGGGATGTAGTTGTTAGATTAACCGATTCGTGTCAGCTCTTTTTGAATTCTTTCTGTTTTCACCGTGTATATTAAACAGCGTTTAGTGTTGATGTTTTTTCTCTGAGTTCATCAGACAATATTCACTTAAACAATAATCAGAAAAAAAAATCAGGTGAACTCTGCTGTCTCTTGCTTTTTGACCTTGCTTGTGTCTTGTCTTAGGATAATGCGGTTTTCCATATTGTGCTCGTTTTTCGGCTGATTGTTCCACGTAAAACATACATTTATTTGTCATTTGCCTTTCTTTCTTGCAAGATTACTTTTGTCTGGTAGAGAAGTGTGACGTACACTGCTCTACCAGACAAAAGTAATCTTTACTTATAGAAATTCAATACTGCCGGCTGAAAGCATTGGTACTCATGACGACCTCTGGCCTTGGTATAATACTCTTCACCAGTTTTTTATGTGTCCGAGGATATATTCCGCAATTCGGCTTTCAAAGCAATAACCTCTTCAGCTGTGCGTATTGAGCGATTTCTTCTACAACTCGTCCGATGATCCAATTCGTCGCAGAGATTCTCTACAGGGTTCAAGTCAGGATTCTAGGCCTGCCAGTACATTTCCTTAAACCGATCTGTAATAACGCAATCAGTATGACACGGTGAATTATCCTGCTGATAAAGATATGGGTCCTCCTCAAAGTACTGCCATTACATTGGTAGTCCATAATAGTCCAGGATGTTTCGGTAAAGCTCAGCTTCTATAATTTTGTACAAAATCACTAATAAGCCCTGGCCGAACTACGAAAAATGGCTCAATGCCACCACGTTTCCTCCACCAGACTTTATTATCGGAATGATACAGCGCTGAAGGTACCTTTCTCTCGGCATCCGCCACACTTATAAACGGTCCGCAGAACAGTAGACGGTGTATTGTTGCTCGTTCGTCTAAGCTACGGTTTTCTATTGGTCTACAATCCAAGATCAACTTTACATACACCACACAAATCGACTTGTGGCGTTGGTCGAAGTAATTAGCGGTTTATGGATGCTTGCTCGATGGTGGTGGTCACAATGGTTTCACTTAGGGCTTGAGAGATTTGAGGTAATGCTGATTTGCGTTCTAAGCGGATGGTAATTTGCAGAACTCTTCTGTCACTTTTTGTCAGCTTCCGAGATTTACCGGATAGTTTCTTGGAAGATTTTGTCCCAGTGCGCTCCCATTTCCATATCGCATGACGAACCGTCCAATAAGAGATTTTCTATTCCACTGAAATATCACGTACACAACGACTGATTATGCGGCGCCGTATTACCAATTTGCTCTGAGAATCAGTTTACTCTGCCGATCGAGGCATCTTGCATTCACAGTCGTGCTACTCTCATAGCCCTACAAGTGCATTTATAGTTGGATCTGTGGCGTGGTTCTTTCGTAGGACCGAATACAGTATCAATAGTGGGTTACCGGATATTAATGGTAAGGGAGCGTATATCATCTCTTTAAATTTTCGTTTTAGTTTGCTTCTTCTTACGTAAATATTTGATTATCACTCGTTAAATTTTGAGATCAGCGTTACCTTGGAATTTCCAAGAGTTCATTTCTTTAGGAATTTACTGGCAGTCAGTCACGTCAGGAAAAGGATTTTTTTTTTTTTTTTTGATTGGAGGTTTAACGACCACCGTGAGCAACTCAATGGGCTATAAGCAGTCGCCCGTCCCTAATTTAGGGTCACTGGTTCCAGGAAAGGGAGAGAGCCAGTGCCGTAAGACAAACACAACATCCATGCCTCGCCGGGATTCGAACCCGGACCCCTTACGGACGAATGATCAGAGGCCAGCGCCTTAGACCACTGCGCCACCGGGGCGGCTAAAAACGTAATTAAATCTTGCAAGAGAACTTAATTCGTAAGTGAATTACTTGCAACCATTTTGGCGTTATTTAGTGTAATGAATCGTGCGTAACTTTATATATGTTTGAAACACTGACCTGGTTTATAAGTTACTACTTAAATGACTTGTGTGTGTATTGTTTCCCAGGACTGAATAAATGAATCGGCTCTATGTAATATCCATTCATATCCTGAATAGACGTAGATGACGTCTGCTTGAAAGAGATACTGAAATTGCATTTCGCCGTCTCGATGTCGCCGTGGTCTAAGCACTGGCTTCTGACTATTCCACCGAGATGGGTGCGGATTCCGGTGAGGCAAGGATGTTGTTTTTTGTCTTACGGCACTGGCTCTCTCCTTTTCCTGGAACCAGTAGCCCTAAGTTAGGGGCGGGCGACTGTTCATAGCTCATCGAGTTGCACACAGTGGTAGTTAAATCGCCCAAACGAAAAAATGCATTTCCTGTGTTCCAAGAGATATCATATTTGAAACAAATTTAAGGTCTGTCTTGTGAAAACGATGGGTGAATCATTTTCTGAATGGATTGCTTTATCTAAGGTTTCAAAAAGTTTAGGTTCTTAGGATAGGTTGCTCCTAACGGTTCCACGCTTTTCAGTAGGCAAAAAAGTATTTGCACCAATACATTATTTTGAATAAATAAACGTGGAAAGCAATTGTGACGAAATATTTTTAGCCATTGGATTACTTTTACAATAAACACTCACGCACGTGCTTCTCTTGTTTTACGAATCAGAAGAAATATATATATATAACAAATCAAAATCCTATTTTTTCATGTCAAAAAAGTATCTGCACACAAGTAAAGATGCACAAAAACAAGAAACTTTCGAAATCAAAAATCACGATTACTTAGTGTGCACACTGTGCGTGCTTTTTGCTTCGATTACAGCCTGTAATCGCCTGGGCATTTATTCTACAATTTTTCTAGTTGTTTCTACACTGATTTTCTGCCATTGTTTGCTGCGTACTTGCTTAAGTTCCATTTGTTGGGAATTTTCCTTTTCCTCATGTGTAAATCCAACAAATGCCGTAAATTCTCATTAGGGTTGAGGTCTGGCGGTTGTGGGGGTGTTTTCAGTTGATTTTTCACTTGATAAAACAAATACGAACTGCAATTCGCAATTTCGATTCACTGGCCAATTGCTATGTATCAATATATTGTCGAGCATTCATATTACCTTCAATAAAGGCCATATTCCCAACTCCATCAAAAGCCTTGCATTCCCAAATCATTACATGACCACCGCCATGTTTTACAGTTCGTCTTAAATCCTTTTTTCAAGGGAAGTGTTTGGCTTTCGCCATATTCAGTATTTCCATCCGAAACGAAAATGTTAAACTTACTCCCGTCGAAAAATATCACATTTTGCTAAAACTCTGCTGGTTTGCTGGCATAAGCTTTGGCAAACTCAAATCTTTTCTGCCTATTTGTTTCACTGATACCAGTTTTTTCTAGGTGTCTTGCCTCGAATATGTGCTTCGTGAAAAATATTACGAATAGTTTGAAGACTTACTTATGGTTCCCGATGTTGAAGCGATATCAGTAGTCAATTCTCGAGCACTTACGCAGGTGTATTTCGATACTTTTCAAATGATATCCCTCAGCTGCTTTGCATTTAGCTTCTTCGGACGCCCAGATCGCAATTTATTTTCTGAGGTACAGCTCTCTTTTGCGTTTTTTATTACGTGGCGAACACTAGAAAAGTTCAATTTTAACTTCTGACCAATTTCACGATAACTTAAACCACTGTCATGAAGAGATATAATCCTATCTCCAATTGCAATGGAAAACTCACACTTTTTCGGAGCCATGACAGCTGAAACTACTAAATTGCAGTTCCAAAGATTTTATAACATGTCTTTTAAACAGTGAGAAACTTTCGTTTATTATCGATTTGCATAATGTAATGTTTAATTGCTTTAAAACAAAGTATTGCTATGTGTGCAGACACTTATACACGGCATTTTCGGGTGTAATAAGCACTTCCTTTGAATCCATTCTGACGCAAATTAAATTTATCAAAGCCATTCAAAGTAAATGGAACCAGTATGGAAAACAATAGTATCTAACGGAAGAAAGAAGTTTTTCAATCGGGATTTTAATCCCTCAGATATTGCTGTAAACGGAATCGTGAGCTTACGAACTCTGGTTGTAGACTTGTGCGTTAAGAAAAACATGCATTTATATGAGAAACATTTCTCACCGTAAACTCTCTCCAGCACAGAAATAATTTTTCAAATCGGACTCTAAGAAACATAGATATCGACAAAATTAAAATGTGACTTTACGTCCCCTGGTGGGAAAACCATGTATTATTTTAGGAAGAAAGTATTCTCAAAAGATTTTTCCATATGAGCGGTATCGGTCCAAGAAAAAAAAAATTAGTCGAGTTTTCAGGAGCCCAGATTTTGCTACAAATACATCAGAAGCAGAAATTAACACTTATGCCCCCTGGTGGCCAAACCATTCTTTACCAAACATTAGAAATTATCTGAAAAATATTTTCCATTAGGTTTTGTACGCGATACAGGAAGAATTTTTCAAATCGGAGTTTTAAAAGCAGAAATAACGCAGAGAACGCAATTTGTCATTGCACCCCTAGCGAAAAGTCTATGATTTACTTAAAAATTTTGAATTTATAGGGAAAACATTTCGCATCAGAAACACTATCCAACAAAGAAGGGATTTTTTAAATCGGACTCCTAGAAGTAGAGATATTGACAAAAATAAGATATAAATCTACGCCTCCTGGCGTAAAAAACATGCATTATTTCAAGAAGAAAATATTCCTAAAAGGTTTGTCGACATGAGTAGTATCGGTCAACAAACGACTTTTTTTTCAATCGAGATTTTAGAAGCTCATATTTTGCTGCAAATACATCAGAAGCGGAAATTAGGACTTACGCCCCCTGGTGGCCAAACCATTTTTTACAAAAATTAAAAATTACGTGCAAACGATTTCCTATGAGGAGCTGTATCCCGTGTAGAAAGAATTTTTCAAATCGGAGATTTAGACGCAGAGATATAGGAGAAAAAGCAATTTACCTATACGCCCCCTAGCGGAAAGTCTACGAATTACTTGAAAATTTTGAAATTATATGAAAAAACATGTCACACTGAAAACACTATCGAACAAAGAAGGAATTTTTTAAATCGGACTCCTAGAAGTAAAGATATTGACAAAAATAAGATATACATCTACGCCCCCTGGCGAAGAAACTGTGGAATATTTTAAGAAGAAAATATTCCGAAAAGATTTATCGATGTGAGTGGCATCAGTTCAGAAAAGAATTTTTTCAATCGATATTTTAGAAGTTCAGATTTAATGGCAAGTACATCAGAAGCAAAACTCAATCAACACTTACGCCCCCTAGTGGCCAAAGTATTCTTTACCAAAAATTTGAAATTATATGCAAAATATTTTCCATCAAGAGGTGTAGCTGCTGAACAATTTTTTTCAAATCGGAGTTTTAGAGGAAGAGTTATCGGGGAAAATGTAATTTACTTTTCCGCCCCCTAGCAGGAAATCTATGCGTAATTTGAAAAAGTAACTATATCTAAAATACTCTTCGACATAAATGGAATCGAAAGATAAAAAAAAATTGAATGGGCTATTTAGAAGCAAATATGTGGAATAAAACGTATTTTTGAATTAGACATTATCTGCATTTACGCCCTCTAGCGGCGAAATTGTGCATCGTAAAATAAAACGAAATCAAGGATCATCATTCGCATATTTCAAGCTTCCCAATGCAAAAAGAATTTTTCAAATAGGACAAAAAGTTGCAGAGATATCGAAGGTACAGGCGGATGGACGGACAAACCGGTAACAAAAGCACGATCTTTTTACAAAAAACGCGCTAAAATAGAAACACGCTTACCGGTGTTTATTGTAAAAGTAATCCAATGGTTAAAAATATTTCGTCACAATCGTTTTCCACGTTTATTTATGCGAAGTAATGTATGTGTGCAGATACTTTTTTTGTGCCCACTGTATATTATTACCATGGTGAGTTAAAAGTTCGTTCTGTTTGCAGCTAAGGTGCAAAACATATTCTCACCTCATTCTGCACAAAATACACTCTCACCTAATAATTCTGCAAGATACAGGTCGTTGTTTTCTGCAGTCCTTTGCAATGTTGCAGCAGAACCACAATCCTATGGCGGTACAACGCGGTAGGTTTTGAAGACAGAAACTATCTGATACCAGATTCCACATCCATCACTGAAGGAAATGCCTTCTTGGTAGGAAATGAGACATGGAGCAAAATAGGTTGTAGTAGGATGGGGAAAGATTCGGAGTGTATAGAAGACGTGGTATGTTCTCAACTCCTTCCAATTCCTGTAGTTTTCGCCAGACAACTCTGGAGGTGAGACTTAGGGCATTATAACGAAGTAAATTTCTCCGTCATTTTTGTCCACGCAGCCGGGGCTCAAACCCGGGTCCCCTCATTCCGGAATAAGTCGCTCTACCAATTGAGCTACGCGGACGTTCGTTATCACTCCTATCTGCCTTTATGTCGTGTGCGTCCTGCTGCGCAGGCATGTCACATCTCCCCCCCCCCCCCCCACCAAAACAGGGAAGGGGAATGGCCCACGGGTCAGCCTTGACCATGAATAGTCGCAGCCAGCCATCTGCTGTAGAACGTACTTGAGAACTCCCAGTCAATCTAGTGTGTGGAATGCAACGTCACACACATATATTTTTCGAAGCGCTGGAGAGGGGATTCTCGGATTTTTCCTATCTCGCGGTGTGGAAAGAACGTCACACCATTGCGAGATTTTGAACGGCCGGGGTCATCCGGAAAGTTCGGGCGCAATTATAACGAAGTAAATTTCTCCGTCATTTTTGTCCACGCCGGGGCTCGAACCCGGGTCCCGTCGTTCCGGAATAAGTCGCTCTACCAATTGAGCTACGCGGACTTTCGTTATCACTCCTATCTGCCTTTATGTCGTGTGCGTCCTTCTGGGAAGGCACGTCACAGCATCATCCACTTGCAGCAAAGCCCGCTTCTTATAGATGAGGGGTGGGTAGTGTTGGTGCACAGCATCATGCACCCAATACTGTTGTTCGGCATAGAGGTTCCAGTCCACAGCCTGACCACCTGGTACAAGTTCCAAGGGCACAGGGCCCTCCCAATTCCACCAAATGCAGAGCATTACTTCCCTCTTGTGCCACCTTCTTTGCATCACTGCTTGTGCTTCCTGGCCTGACCTCACGCAATGGTTGCCAATAGTAGGACAGCGCGGGAATATCCACGTTTCATCGATACATCCAAACTTAGCCGTAGTTGCACGATGAAACAATAAAACCTACTGATTGGTTAAAACCTTTAATGTGATAAACACACACACACACACACACACACACACACACACACACACACACACACTAGTTTAACTAGTGTGTATGTGGGGTTTTTTTTCTAAATATTGCACGAAATCCTTTTCTCATTCACTTTTCATCAACTGAGATAATAAGAGGCCAGAACCTACCCTGGTAGCACAGTCTTGCGATTTAACGTAGGCCCAACACTGGACCACTATCTCTCATTCCTAAAAAACGGTGGCTCAGTGTTGGACCTACGTTAAATTGCAATGCTTTGCTACCTGGGTATCGTCCATTGATTTGGAAGCTCTCTGAGGCAGAAGCAAAACGTTGTTCCGCATGTTGTTGCGTCAATTCTTGTCAAACTATTCGATGGCGCCAGAAGGATTCACAAAGCTGCTGCAGATGACGAACAATTTTAATTGGAGAGACCCCACTTCAGCTGTCATTTGTAGTATACTGGTACCGAGGTTCTCTGACACTGCTTCGACCAGGGTCTTAGTGTTTGGGGTTGCTGGACCTCCTGACCTCGGGGTGTCTTCGAATCTGGTGTTTCCAGCATTAAAATGCTGAAACAATTTTCGTTCGGTGCTGCTGTCTACTGTTTTTCCTCGTCTTCAGCTGCACAAATTTCTCTCGCCGCTGCTGCCCTGTTTAACACTTTTTTCCAATAATGGCGTAGTCTTTATCTGCCTCCATTCCCTGTTCACCCGGTAATGCCGTGTGGCTACGTGCCAAATGCATGTCATTAGCCTTGTGTGTTCCACGTCATCTCGGTACCCAGTAGATACTGGGCACATTTCGCCCAAGAATGAAAGCACAACAATATGTACAGCTTATAATGGGACGAAATTTTGAATCACCTTGGCAACTGTGGATTTGAGAAACTGAAATGTCATAGCAGTCTCACTCGCCTCCATTTTCTTGGTGTAATATTTAAGTCTATTCTTCTTTGAAGCTCTGTAAATCCGTGCACCATTGTTCGGCCTTACGTTGAAACTCACATCCGAGCAACGCACTGTAGCCTTTTTGTGTGCAAAACATTTTCATAATTCTTCCTCACACACAATTTCCTCCATTCACAAAGGTTTCCCATGACATTTGGTAGCATATTGTGTGTCATCAACATCAACAAGCATTCTCAATCGGCTGCTGGATGAAGGTCTCACCAAGTACATATCTTCAACAACTCGCAGTTCTCAGCAATTTCCTTCCAGGTTACTCCGGAATGCTTTCGAATTCCATTTACCTTTCTCACACGTGGTCTTCAATAATGCTTGGTTACACCAAGCATGCGTACCTCCATTATTCTTTGAGATGTCCGCAGACTATGTATGTCTTTTTAAGTTAAGGTCCATGTCTCTGATTCAAATGACAGCGCGTGTGATGATCATGATGACACCTGATACTGAGCTCTGTTGATCAATTTTATTCTTGTTCTTCAGATGGAAAGGCAGCTAGTTCGACAAAGACCAAATGGTAAAGGCCAGATGCTTCGGTCAAAGCATTTTCAAGACGGCAAAGCTTGTGGAGTGCTCACGGTCAGCCGTGGTTAGTACCTTCAAAATGTGGTCCTAGGAGAAAAACCCCACAAACGCCAGCCAGGTATCGGCCGTCCATGGCTCATCGATGCTTGAGGTGAGCTAAGAGTATCCCGTATTGTACGAGCCAATGGAAGGAATACTGTGGCGCAACTCGCCGGTACTTTGAATGCTGATGACGGAAGTAATGTGTCACAACACACAGTACATCAAACCATGCTGAAAATAGGGCTGCGTATCCGCAAGTAGCTCCGAGAGCCAATGCTAACCTCGGTTCACCATCGAAAGCGCAAACAATGGGCACATGAGCATCAAACCTGAACTTTTGATGGTTGGAAGATGGTCGTCTGGTACGATGAATATCGTGTCCTGTTGCATCCTGTGGACGGCCGTTGTTACATGGGGAAGTATTGGCCTCAGGGTGCACTTTAAGATGAAGAAAAAAGCCGGTGGAAAGAAGTGAAATGCTTTGGGCAGTGTTCTGCTGGGAAACCGCAGCAGAACACTGTACCGGCTGGGGGTCCGTAATGGTATGGGGTGTGTTTAGCTGGACTTCATTGGGACCCCTGGCACGTCTACAAACGTCTGTGACCGGTCAACGCTATGTGCGCACCCTTTCTGACGAGGTACACACGTTGATGTCCTGCTTTCATGCTGATGGGTTGGGCCTGTTCCAAAAGGACAATGCACCTCCCCACAAGTGTCGGGACGCCACATTATGGTTGGAGGAGCATTCATCTGAGTTTGGGGTGTTGCCATTCCCATCAAATTCCCCAGATCTGAACGTGATAGAACACATTTGGGATGCGCTATCGAACACAGGAATCCGAGACCTCGGAATACACCCGAATTGTGGAACGCTCTGCAGGAAGTATGGTGTGCATTGCCTACAGCATATTTCCAGATGCTAGTGGAGTTCGTGCCCCGCCGTATTTCTGCAGTCCTGTGCTCCCGTTGGGGACCTACCAAGTATTAGACTGGTTTACCAGTTTTTCTGGCACTTCAGTGTATGTCGCCAAGCCACACTGCCCGGATTGTTCGAAAACAGTTCGCGGAACAAGAGGAAGATTTCTAGGGTATTGCTCGGCCTCCACATTCTCCAGGCATCAATCCAACTGAGCATCTATGGTGTGTGTTGGAACAGCATATCTATCTGCGGCGGCTCAACTACGTGGCTTATAAGAGGTAAACAATCTGCTTGTAACGTGTTTGTACCAGATGCCCCAACACACCTTTAGAAATCTTATAGTGTCTACACCTCGCCAGGTAGTTTTGGCGGTACGTGACGACAATCGTCGTATTAGGCAGGTGGTTATAATATTTCTCCTCTTCGGTGTAAGAAATGGAGAGATGCATTTTTTATTAAAGACTTCTTTAAGACGTAATGTATACTGTTCTTAAAAATTGTACTGTTTCTTCCCAATGCATTCCAGCTTATTTTCATACACCTATTAATTTCTTCTCCGATTTTACCCTTGTTTGGTATCGGTTGTCCCCGGTAAATGTGGTTATCAGTGGCACCTAAATTTGCCCCAATCAACCTCTAAATCTTCAGTTCTTATAAAAGCATTTTACACAAGTCTTGGTTTTTCGTAAGTTTATCTTTAATCCCCCTTCTTTAATACTTCCAACAAGTTTCTGAATCATACTCTGCAGCCCTTTTTATATGCGTGTATGTGAGTCGTTTTTTTCTCCTGTGCTTTCCTAAGGAAGCACGAAGTGTTTCATCACAAAGGATATTTTTGTTCGTTTTCATTCGTGGCCAGTACAGCCACTGTAGTATTGTCCCACCATCCGTGAGGCAAGATTATTTGCTTCGGCGAAGAAAGAAACTTAGAAATGTGAAAAGAAATGTCTATATGTCTACCTCGTCTCGAACCGAAGTCCTGCTACCAAAAAAAAAGTAAATTTCCTGAATGCTCCCCACACCACGAGAGTCACGCAGGGCACTGATAGGAGATCCGATCTGGTTTTCTATTACTGTTGCGCTACGGCACTTTCAAGTAAACAAAAACAGAATGCAGCGCTGGAGGGAATCGGTTTTTTTTCGGGTTATATCATACGTGCTGAATCTCTGCATTTGATTCCTCAGACTGAATTTATTTTCCATAAATATCCGTTATGAACTACTTTGCAGCGATGAATTGCTCCAGCCATTTCAGAAATAGGTTTCGAATATTTCAATTCCCTTCTGATCCAATGAGGAAAACGATATAGGGTAAAAGATTGCCAACTGGAAGGGAATATTCTCGAATTTTATGCTGAAGTGAACATTTCAAATGGGGCATCTCATTTTTATCTGCGCCAAGTGTCCTTACAGTCAGCTAATATTATGCATGCTACTGTTTAAATTGTGCCACTTAGTTTTTCTTCCCATTGGAATTTCGAAAATGTTCAGAAAATGATTATCTGTTTTGAAATGTACACTGCCCTACCCCTAAAATACGGACACTTGCATGTCAACAAATAATCTTTGTTTACAGATAAATTTAATATTGTGTCTTATAACAAAGTAAATTTCTGCGTCATTTTGATCCACGCCGGGATCGAACCCGAGTCCTCTTATTCCGGGACAAGTCGCTCTACCAACTGAGCTACGCAGACGTTCGTTCTCGCTGCTATCTGCCTTTAAGTCGTGTGCGTCCTGCAGAGCAGGCACATCACATCCTCCCCCCAAAAGATGGCCGGTGGCATGACCCACGGGTCAGCCGGGACCATGTATCGTTGTAGGCAGCCATCCGCTGAAGAACGTGCACTTGAGAACTCCCAGTCAAGCTGGTGTGGGGAATGCAACATCACACACATTTATTTTTCGAACCGCTGAAGAAGGGATTCTCTTATTTTTCCTGTCTCGCGGTGTGGAAAGAACATCCCACCATTGCGAGATCTTTACCGGCCGGGTCATCCGGGAAGTTCGGGCGCCATTATAACGAAGTAAATTTCTCCGTCATTTTGTTTCATGCCGGGGATCGAACCCGATTCCTCTTATTCCGGAACAAGTCACCCTACCTACTGAGCTACGCAGACGTTCGTTCCCGCTGCTATCTGCCTTTAAGTCGTGTGCATCATCCTGCGGGGCAAGCACGTCACAGTCTTGGGACACTTATGACCGGTTTTAGTGTCGCGAAATACTCTCACCATTTGTTTGTTTGTTTTTGTAAATGTTCGCCGATGTTTTCTGCCATTTCGGCTTCAAAGCAGTGACCAGTTCACTTTTAGTGGTTGGACAATCTATTCTTCCACTCACCCGACGATCCAATTCGTGCTAGAGATTCTCTATATGGCTCAGGTCAAGTCTCTGCGCTTGCACGTCCATCCTCTTGACGTTTCTGCCCCTAGTTCAATCTGTAATAACGCGAGACGCATGGCATAATTCGTTGTCCTGCTCTTAAACGTTTATTGGTTGGGAGATCTCTTAATATTCCTCCGAGTACTGCCACAACGATGGCAGTGCATAATTGTCCTGGACGTCTGGGTAAGGCTCACAATTCATGGTTTTGTCCAAAACGACGAATAGACCCAAGCCGAAACACGGAAAACAGCTCCATATCATCACGCTGCTTCTACCAAAATTCGTTGTCCGGACGACACGGCCCTAAAAATAACTTTTCCCGGCATCCGTTGTAACCAGGAAAGACCACCGGACATGTAGACAATTTACCGTGCCTCGGCAGGGCAAAGGCCAGTTTTCTATTAGTCTAGAACCTAAGATCAACGTTGCTACCCCGGTGGCGCAGTAGTCTACGCGCTGGCATCTGATAATTCGTCCGAGGTGGGTCAGTGTTCGAATCCATGTGAGACATGGATCTCGCGTTTATTTCCCTTGTGTCTTTCTCCCTTCCCTAGAACCAGTAATCCTAAATTAGGGACGGGCGACTGCTTACAGCCCATGGAGTTGTTCATAGTGGTGAGCACCCCCAGCAAAAAAGTGTCAACGCTCTTTACGTCATGCTAAACAGCATGTGGTATTAGCTGAAGTGATTAAGGGTTTGCGAATGGCTGGCTCGCTGGTGGTATCTAACATCGTGCAGCGTAATGTGCTGGTTTTAACATCAGTTCCAGTAGTCTCACATAGGGTTTGTGTGATTAGAGACAATATTGATTTGCATTCTGAGCGGGTAGTTCGGAGCTCTACTATCACGTTCTGTTTGCTTTGGTAGTTTACCGTGTCATTTCTTGACATATTTATTCCCAGTCCGCTACAATTTGCATATCACATTATCATCCGTCTACTCAGGAATCTTCAACGCCACTGAAATGTTACGTATGGAGCGATTATCAATTCGCGATGGAAATCAGTCGATCTAGGCATTTTGCATTGAAAACTAAAATGTATTAAAATTTTAGTTTTCGATGTTCTGTAAATATTGAACAACCCAATGCAATGTTTGCACAACCGTGTGCATGCAAAACAAAACGGTTTAGTTGTTATGGAGTATGACTTGGCTCCGAAAAGTTTCCCGTTCGTCTCCCATTACAGAGTCACCTTAGGATGATAACCACGGGGTAGACTCCTCATAAGAAAGAAGTCTACCTTCCTTCCTTCGAGGAACCCTCTATTTAGTACTTTGTGAAACATAAATACCACAGCACCACGGTTTGACTGCACTAAGGAAAGGTTTATTTGCCTCTGTAGTTTTGATTGTGTGACTGTACTGCCTTTTTAAATATCAGTTTTTGTTGACCTTTCACTTTTGTAAATTTTGGTCGTTTCTCGTTTGCTTTATATACTGAACGTTATTTTTGAACTATCAGGAATTTTTCTCCTTTTGGGCTATGAATGGCAGGCAGTCAAATCATGTGCACTGATATACATACATACATACATACAAGGACAACGAAACCAAATATTCTGCCGGCAATCCAGCCTGCGGTTTTTCCGGGGTTTTCCATAGACTCCCTGGGTCTGGGGACACCAGTCGCCTTGGGACGAAATTTATGGAGTTCGTTTTTTTTTCTTCAAAGTTCTGTGTGCTTTGTTGTAAGCCCCAGTGTTTCTGTTGATCCTTTCTGAACGTCGGGAAAGAAAACTGATTGGCTCATATGTATAATGCCCGTATACTCACTGAAATGAAAAGGTCTGGTTGATTAGGTTGCCTTCTCATATTAGTGCTTGTCAGTGTATTTGTCATATGCTGCCAAATCTGTGATAGTGGATTGATTAATTTTATGTTGTTAAATCTGAGGGTGTTTGATTAACTGTAGAAATGGGTTAAACCTTCTATGCACTTAGCAAAGGAATAAACTCCTTGCCTTGACGATTTGGTTATTAGTGAAATCATTGTGAGTGTATATTTTGTTAGCACACACGATTGAACCTGAAACATCATAAAAGGTTTGTGTTTACTTAAAATGTTTATACGAATCATTTAATTTATCTAATTAAATGAACATTCTGTAAGCACTATAACCCAGTGCTCAAATTTCAACATTTCACTTTTTTGATGTTAACTTGTAAGTGGAATATGTTTCCACCATATAACGAAGTAAATTTCTCCGTCATTTTTAACCGCGCCAGGATTCGAACCCGGGTCCCCTCATTCCGGAATAAGTTGCTCTACCAATGAGCTACGCGGACGTTTGTTCTGACTACTATCTGCCTTTATGTCGTGTACGTCCTGCTGGCAGGTACGTCACATCTCTCCCCCATCCGAAAGAGGGCCGGGGGCATGGCCCACGGGTCAGCCGTAACCATGAATCGTTGCAGGCAGCCATCCACTGTAGAACGTGCACTTGAGAACTCCCAATCAATCTGGTGTATGGAATGCAACATCACACATATTTTTATTTTTCGAAGCGCTGGAGAAGGGATTCTCTGATTTTTCCTATCTCGCGGTGTGGAAATAACATCACACCAATGCGAGATCTTGAACGGTCGGGTCATCCGGATAGTTCGGGCGCCATTATAACGAAGTAAATTTCTCCGTCATTTTTATCCACGCCAGGATTCGAACCCGGGTCCCCTCATTCCGGAATAAGTTGCTCTACCAATGAGCTACGCGGACGTTTGCTCTGACTACTATCTGCCTTTATGTCGTGTACGTCCTGCTGGCAGGTACGTCACAACCATTGTATAAATTATTGAGTTCTAAAGCTTAGACATTTTGTTGTTTTCCTAAAGATGAAAATAAATTTCGCTTCACGAGTGTTTTAACATTTTAAAACATCTCGTTTGGTGAGAAAGTTCTATCAGTTAAAATGCAGAGCATTAGTTGTTAATGTTACCAATATCAATTCATATTCTGATCATTTGATTTAAAACAACTTTGACGTCAATAAATTATGCAATTACGGTCGTATTCAGGCAGATAGAAGATCGTAAGTTACATACCCTCTCCGCCTTTTATAATAAGATTAACATTTTCTACGTCTTCCATTTTCATTTTCTATATAATTAATCAAAATAAATTACCTCCAGTATGCATTCTTATTCGTAATAATTCGTTAATGCCAAGTTTGGGGCATCTTCAACAGGACACAGGGATCGATGTGATCGAATCTTTCTAGATTGTATTGTTCGGAAACCTTGCGCATTCTTTTTGTGTGTTTGTCTATCAATCTTCCACCTTCTAAATTAATTAAGCATCGCTTCTGCACAATTAACCACTAAACCCTTTCTGCGAGCATTATAAGGGTCGGCGGAATTATTTAATTTTGAGGAGAATCTGAAGATATTCGGTCTGACCTACTAGGTCAGACGGAATATCAGTCCTTAATGACCAGTTCTTTGGACAACATTTTGAGAGGGGCTTAATACTAGGGTGATAATACTGTATTCTAGTTTTAAGCCCCTGGCAATGTCTACGGTTTCCATCTTTTAATGGCAGAAAAGGCTTCAGTGCGCGCATGACCCCGATAGCTATATACCTGAGGCAACTTTGCTTCCGGTAGAGTTACCCAAGCCGAAAGACGCTAGATCAAAAGAGGAGACCTGGTTCTCTAGGATGAAAAATTATACGTAAGGCTAGTGACACACACATTTAACATCCTTTTGAACTCATAAGGTTCTCAAAGAAAATTCAACGGGTGGAATTTGTAGTCTAAAGAATGGGAAGAAACTGGACATTCGACTGGGAATAGCTGATATGTTTCACTTTGCAACCTGGAATGTAAGGGGACGAGTCACTAAGGAAACTAAACAAATTTAACATCTACCTAGTAAAAATACAGAATTGCAATCACTACTGAAAGTTAACAGGTACAAGGGATATCGGAGATTATGCAGTGAATTTTGGAATAGTTGCACTCAATAGGAGAGCATCTTCTGGATTACTTCACCTTAAGGCACAATTGGCCATTGGTGACACATCAGAGGACTTTGAAGGACTATGACAAAAGGATTGAAGGAATTGAAGAAAATTATACCCGTCTCTTTTTTTTTCAAGGAAATTGTGTGGTAGATTTGGATGCATGATTGGTAGCCTTATCCTGATGGAGTTCTACTCTTTGAAGGGTGTGTGTATTCGCTCTTTAAATATAGGAATTAAAACATTATTTTGGTAATATGTAGAATTGATTTTAACATTCTTTTAAATTTTCTTAACTTTAATTACCCATTGTACGAGAAATCAGCAATAATCATAATTCCTTTACTAAAACTTTATTTGGATACTTGGAACCAAGTTTGAAGATCTTTTTCTCCTCTTCTGCGATAGTAAATCGACCATTTTGTAATCGTCATTTAGGTAGATCCATGCTTCATCAATAGTCACAATAAATTTCCATCTGTCTCCGGCTAAGAGATTTTCATAAACAAGTCTACACCGTGTTCTGCGCTCAGCCTCGGGTCTAGAAAAAGGTGGTGAACATTATTATGTTTTTAGCACGTCTTTTGTAAAAAAAGATCGTGCTTATGTTACCGGTTTGTCCGTCCGTCCGTCTGTACCCACGATATCTCTGCAACTATTAGTCCGATTTGAAAAATTCTTTTTGCATTGGGAAGCTTGAAATATGCGAATGATGATCTTTCCTATGGTTTTTTTTTTTACGATGTACAATTTCGCCGCTAGAGGGCGTATATTCAGATGATGTCGAATTCAAAAATGCGTTTTATTCCACATATTTTCTTCTAAAAATCCGATTGAAAAAATTACTTTATCTTTCGATTCCATTTATGTCGAAGAGTATTTTAGATATAGTTACTTTTTTCAAATTACCCCTAGATTTTCCGCTAGGGGGCGCTAAGGTAAATCACATTTTTTTCCGATAACTCTACTTCTAAAACTCCGATTTGAAAACACTTTTTTCTTCAGCGGACACACCTCTTGATGGAAAATCTTTTGCATATAATTTCAAATTTTTGGTAAAGAATACTTTGGCCACCAGGGGGCGTAAATGCTAATTTTTGCTTCTGATGTATTTGCCATAAAATCTGAGCTTCTAAAGTATCGATTGAAAAAATTCTTTCCTGAACTGATGCCACTCACATCGATAAACCTTTTCGGAATGTGTGACATGTTTTAGCGAGCCTGTGGTTCCCAGGCCCGTTTGGTTCGTTTCGTCCTTTACAAAGTACGGCCTTAAGGAAAATACCTCCAGTTCAGGAATCCATTTGCCAAGAAATCCGAATATTTATTCAAGGTATATATATATAACTGTACATTATTTACATGCTTTATGGGTTCTATCCCATACAACGAAAAAAACATTATGGTGTATCACCGTGACATCTCATTCTCCTCGCCTTCCAATCTCTAATGTCCTCCTCGTCTCCCTTCCTCCGCGAACCCCCCAACGTTTTCGGGGGTTGCATTGTTGACACCTCGTAACGAATGTTCTTTAAGTTCCGCCTCCAAGCATGTAAGAAGGCGTACCGAATATCACCATGTATTTGACAACCAACGACTATCTTACGAGTTTGAGCAAAATGGCGTCGTTGAGGACCAATGTCCCCAAAATGTCCAGCAGTGAGTTTGCAAGGATAAATTGTTCGTTCTCGTACAAGATATCTTACGCGGCTGTCACTTGAACACATACATATACACACGAAAAAGACATAAATACTCATATATAAGTATTTAAAGGGGCCTCTCGTTCGCAGAGATCCTCACACCCCCTTCCGGTTTAACATTACTCGACCAAGGTCGTGAAATGGAAACCACTTAAACCTAAAGGGTGTTGCTTTAGTCCCAATACAATTTCAGAACTAAGAGCCAAAGCAATTTAAAATATTCAATGCACCTTACTGTGCTGTGTGTATTTCTGTTTATGTCCCATGGTCTAACTTCTTCATTTTTAAAACATAGTTATACGCAAATAACATTAAATTCCACTCAGACGACATTTTCAATTCACTTGGGCAGGAGTTAATTCTTTCAAGAATCTGACATTACCAATAATAACTCCTTTTCCCGTTCTCCATCCATTGAGGCGTTACTCTTAGCATTAGACGTGGTAACTTTGCATTACCAAAGTAACATACATATAGCATCAAACATTGCACCTATTAAATATAACATTGTCACGAAAATAATAATACACAAGAAAATATGATTATCTCTTGGTAAACTTTTATCACTTACATTAATTGCACACAATACTAATTCACACTGAACGTTTACTGAAATATCATTTACAATGGAACATTCTCTATTTTTTTTTCAGTAACCTCTACGCACTCTCATGTCCGAGTCTAGAGAGAGCATCCGCATCAAGATTAGCCTTCCCAGACTTATGACGAACTGTTACATTGAAACGAGCTATTGCTAATGCCCATCTTTGCAATCTTGCATTTTTAGGAATGCCTTCTGTCAAGTACTTCAAAGGATTGTGATCACTATAGAGAGTAATCTGTCCTCCATAGGTCCACATCTCAAATTTCTCTAGAGCATAAATAGCTGCGTAAGCTTCTCTTTCTATGGTGCTCCACTTACTCTGTGCTTCTGTTAACTTTCGACTAATGAAAGTTATTGGGCGAACATTTCCCTTGTCATCCCTTTGTCCGAGGCAAGCTGCGATTCCAACTGAAGACGCGTCACAGCTTATCTCGAAGGGCTTACTCAAATCAGGAGTACTCAAATATGTAACCTTACGTAAAGCGTCTTTCAATTCTATAAAGCACTTGTCAGCTTCTACTGACCATGGAATATTATTTGCCACATATTTCTTTGTTAAATCTGTAAGTGGTTTAACCAATATAGAATAATTTGGAATATATTCCCTGTAATAATTAAACAATCCTAAAGCGGATCTCAAATCTCTTTTCGTCTTTGGTCGCTGCAAATTTTTAATCACTGATATCTTATCAGGATCAGGTCCATGTTTACCTGAGCCGACCACATGACCAAGGTACTTAACTTCTGATTTTGCAAAAGAGCACTTCTTTAAATTTCCTGCAAAATTTAGCTGTCGCAAAGTATTGAGTACTGCAGCTATATGATCCAAGTGCTGTTTCCATGTTTCTGAGAAAATTATTATGTCATCTATATAACTCTCAGCATATTCTTGGTGAGGTCTAAGGGCAAAATTAATAGCTTTCTGGAACGTTCCTGCTGCTCCTGATAATCCATAGGGCATGACAGTAAACTGATACTGGCCTTTCGGTGATACGAAGGAAGTTAACTCCTTACTCTCTTTTTCCATAGGAATTTCCCAGTAACCTTTCAAAATATCTAAGGTTGTCAGATATCCAGCAGCTCCAGCTTTATAGCGCAATTCTGTTGCATTCTGCATTGGAAATGGAACTATTTTACTCTCGGCGTTCAGCCCTCTGAAATCCACACATAATCTAATCGATGAATCTGCCTTAGACACACAAACTAATGGATATGCCACTTCTGCATTTGAAGGTTCAATTAGTCCCCTTTTTAACAAATCTTCTATTTGTTTTTCTACTTTGGATTTCAAAGCTTCTGGCACTTTATAGATTTTTGGCTGCTTCCTTTCTACTCCTGGCTTTAGCCGAATTACATGACTTCCAACCTTAGCACGTTTTATCTCTCCGTCAAACACTTCATGATATTTTAAAAGTACCTGCATCAATTCCTCTCGTTGTGATGCGTCTAAATGTGTCCACTTGTCCTTGACAGAAATCAAAGTTTCCTTTGCCTTTGGCCGTTCTCCTACAGGAACCGGTCGTATTTCGCCAAACTCCTCATCATTTTCATAAATAATTCCAACTGCATTTATTGGTTGAATATACTTAATCAGTTTGTTTTGATGGAGATGCCTTTTGCTTCCATCTGGTAGTTTCACTAAGTATGAATGTTGTGATTTTCTATCTACAATTTCTCCAGGTCCCATCCATCTTGAACATAATTTGTTTGTAGAATCAGGGATCAGTACAATCACCTCATCCCCTACTTCAAAATTTCTCTCTGTGGACCACAAATTGTGATAGTATGCATACTTCCTCTGTTGTTCCTCTGATTGGTCTTTAGCATATTTCTCTGCATTATTTAAATTTTCCTTCAGTCGCTCTAGGTATTCACTTATCGACTCTCCTACTCCTTGTGGTAAAATTAAGCCATCCTCCCAACAGGATTTTAAAATTGTCAGAGGCCCGGTTGGCATGCGTCCGTACATGAGCATGAACGGTGATACTCCTGTCGTGCTATTTGGTACCTCACGATACGTCCATAAAAGAAAAGGCAACTGACGATGCCAAGCACGGCCTTCGGCTCGAATCGCATGATGCAGCATGTGTTTCATCACTTGATTAAATCGTTCTGCTAACCCATTAGCCTGGGCATAACCTGGCGTTATAAACCTTGGAGATGCTCCTAAATGCTTCAAAAATTCCTGGGTTAATTGTGACTTGAAATTAGTACCGTTATCCATCATAATTGCACTTGGTACACCGGTACGCATGAACACTTCTAAAAATGCTTCACAAGTAGCTTTTGCTGATAATGATTTTAAAGGTACCGCTTCTGGCCATCTACTATGCTGGTCCATCAAACATAACAAGTACTTGTGTCCTAGTGAAGACATGGGTTCTATAGGTCCAACAATATCCGCATTTACGCATTGAAACGGCAACTCTGGCCTACCTATAGGCTCGATCGGTGCCCTATCACATACCCTTGCACGTCTGCGTAATTGACAATCCTCACAAGCTTCACAAAATTTTTTCACATCTTTGGTCAATCCATCCCACCAAAACGACATCTTTATTCTATCCGCCGTCTTTTTCGCTGCTAAATGACCCCCAGGTAACGTTTGGTGAGCCAATTTCATTATTTCTAACCTTCGAGACTCAGGAATAACTAACTGGTTAAATTTCTGCCCATTTAAATTTCCCGTATGATACAACATTCCTGACTCAATCCAGTAGTTATTTTTATTCCGGTGTGCGTCAGTAAAATTCCCTTTCGAAGCCTCGCACTGTGTTTGCTGCCTCTTAAACTTCTGGCTCGAAGATTCCGGGTGTAAATTTTCACAGTCTCCAGACAATGAATCTTCACTTCGTTCGGGATTGTTATCATCCATGGCCTTCACTTTCTTCCCTCTCTGGTCCAGGGCTCGAGAATCACTCCCTTGCTGTGCTCTGCTTGGGGATGCGCTAGTTTCTTCCCCCTTAGAGTGGTAGCCGGGTCCTCCTTGCTCCTTGACGCTGGTAGAATGGAACCTTTCTCCCCTCCGGCGTCTAACACATTTGCCTGCCTCACTAATGCGCTAGGTTCTTCAAACACTCCTAAGTATGTCTTTCTCTGTTCACATAGAGTTTTATATACGTGTGGTGTAATTAAAGCTTCTTCGTTTAAATCATCCACCACTGCAGCATAAACTTGAACATGAGGTTGAATATCATTCGGTGACGTTAACAAGCTCAACGGAAGTGATACCAGCTTCGCTTCCACTGACGATCCAATAGCCGGACGCACAAATATTTTTCCTCCGGTCTCCAAATATCTATCCGGGACAAACTCTCTCCTTAAAACACAAATTTGTGCTCCTGAATCAATAATTCCTTTAAAGCAATTTCCTTCTATGCTTAAATTTACTTTAGGTAATTCTGACTCTGTTTTACCCGATGGAATTCCTTCCGATATCCATTCAGGCTCTGCCGGTATATTCAATTTTACACACACTTCATTCAATCCCTTTTCTTCCTTATTTTCACTTATTCTTTTATCTTGGTATCTCGATCGGTGAGTAACTTCGGAACCTGGAGCCTGGGGACAACGTTTGCTTACATGACCCCTTGATCCACATCGAAAGCACTGAACTTTCTCCATGCTATTCGAAGCTCTCGTTTCCCATCTTTTATTTAAATTCCTGTTATCAAAAGATGCATGTGTCTGCCCTCGACCTCCGCTTGCATTTCCTACCGTCTTATTCCTTTGAAACTCATTTCTATTTCTGTTATAATCAGGCTTCCCAAATCTTCCAATTTCTTGCACTTTCGTACTCGGCTTATTCAAGTTATCAAATTTCTGAGCTCCTCCCTTTGGCATAGCAGCAACAAAATTATCAATTTCACTAGCTAACTCGGTCGTTTTTAACCATTTCTCGGTCTCCTTTAGCAACACATGTGATTTAATGCGGCTTGGCAAAGCATCCTTTACTTGGTCTGCTACTAATAAATCTTTCAATTCTACCAAGGTCGTTATTTCCCTTGATTCCAAGTAAAATTCTAGTGCGGCTTTGACTTTCATTATATGCTGTGTATAAGATTCTTCTGGCTTCTTTACACATTTTTCTAAATTTCTTTTATGTTGTAGAGGAGTGATTTTAAATTCCTTTAACAAGATTTCTTTAATGTCAACATAATTTTCCAATTTTTCCGCTCCCAATGTTGCAGCTAAATGACGTACATACCCCTGCAAATTTTGCAATATCACCTTCCCTTGATACTCATCGGGCACTTCATATAACTTGAACATAGTTTCGGCATGGTAAAAGAAAAATGGCCACTCCTCTGCTCTAGAAGGAGGTTTCAACAAAACACCTTTCAACAAATTTACATATTTCAGAAATTCATTATTCTGTGAAACCATGGCTTCTGAATTACTTACCATATTCCCAATTCTCCTGTTACCCGATTGCGATGCTAACTCTAACTCCTTTAACCTTACCTCATGATCCATATCCATTTGCTTTGATCTTAATTCCAGTTCCTGTTTCTTTATAGCCATTTCAGCTTCCTTCTGAGACCTTTCCCATAAAAACCTTTCCCTCTCCAATTCCATTTCTAGCAACCTAGCTCTTGCTACCATCGTTTCAGCACCACCTGACATAATCGCTTCCTCACTACCACTTTCACGATCAGATACCTCCTCCTGTATCTCTGAATCTGTTGCTCTCCTAGTCTTCGGAGGCATGATTACAATATTTACTGTTATACACTCTGTTAACAGGTAACTAAATAAAATTATCGATCACCAGTATTAGCAAATGAACATAAAATCCCTGATTACACGTTACACTTATCGTAACATTTATCAGTTGCATCAAACAACCTTAAATAACATAATATGCAATTACGTACATTACTTCAATACCTTTTTCTGTAAACCATTTTCTTTTTACCATTCTCATTACATCATTTTCCTTTACACAACTTTTCTTCACACCATTTTTCTTTAGATCATTTCTCTTTACAACTTTTTCCTTTATACCTTTCTGTTTATACTATTTTTGTTTATACCATTTTCTTTACAACATTTTCCTTTATATTTAAACTAGAAGAATTCAGGCTGAATCTATTCTTCTTTTTCACAAATCCAAAATATTTCATTTCTTGCCTACCCTTCATTTACATTAATACCACCACACAACTTCATTTACTACCACATAAACCATAAAACATCTTAAAGAACACTGATACTGATTTAAATAAGATCAATTCATCCAAAATACTGGTATATCCAGGCTACACTTATTTTTCCTTTTCACAAATACCACATAAAAATCTTTCATCTCTAGCTTACACTTCACTTAAATTAATACCACAGAATAAATCGATATTCTGCCACAAAGAACATATAAACATATTAAAGAACACTGATGCTTATACAAGAAAAATAATTCATCCGAAACACTTGTTTACTCATTCTAAACGTTTACTCCTAACCACTAAGCAATATCCTACAATCTCCCTACTTTTTCCTATTCCTAACCATGTGTGTTCCCCCTTGTATGTTCTTTTTTTTCTAAATGGCTCTATTTAAATTGGGACTAAAAGCAACTTACCCCATTATCCAACGTAAGCATTTCCACAGTCATCACACAATCCAGTTCTTGTCTCATCAAATAAACGGAATCACAGTCTCTGGCTCCCACTTTATATTTAGTCCAGCAGCAGGGTGACACCTCATCCATGAAAAATTGGTTCCTTACATGCGTCCATCAGTTCCTTCTTTCGGTCCATGCTTGGATTTGAGCTTTCTTTTATAGCCTAATTCTGGCGGTAATTGTTAGTACATCTAAAATCCGTCAGGTTTTTTTTTCAGCGACCATGCCAATTCCTTTCATTTCAATTCCTTTAATTCCAGTGTGAAGTAAAGTTGATCCGATTCATTCAATTTTTTATTCCTGGCGATGGGCGAATACCGTTCCTATTCGTCCTTTGTTCGGGACGGATCCTGTCGGCTGCGCCAGTGTGACATGTTTTAGCGAGCCTGTGGTTCCCAGGCCCGTTTGGTTCGTTTCGTCCTTTACAAAGTACGGACTTAAGGAAAATACCTCCAGTTCAGGAATCCATTTGCCAAGAAATCCGAATATTTATTCAAGGTATATATATATAACTGTACATTATTTACATGCTTTATGGGTTCTATCCCATACAACGAAAAAAAACATTATGGTGTATCACCGTGACATCTCATTCTCCTCGCCTTCCAATCTCTAATGTCCTCCTCGTCTCCTTCCTCCGCGAACCCCCCAACGTTTTCGGGGGTTGCATTGTTGACACCTCGTAACGAATGTTCTTTAAGTTCCGCCTCCAAGCATGTAAGAAGGCGTACCGAATATCACCATGTATTTGACAACCAACGACTATCTTACGAGTTCGAGCAAAATGGCGTCGTTGAGGACCAATGTCCCCAAAATGTCCAGCAGTGAGTTTGCAAGGATAAATTGTTCGTTCTCGTACAAGATATCTTACGCGGCTGTCACTTGAACACATACATATACACACGAAAAAGACATAAATACTCATATATAAGTATTTAAAGGGGCCTCTCGTTCGCAGAGATCCTCACAGAATGTTTTCTTCTTAAAATATTCTACAGTTTCTCCGACAGGTGGCGTAGGTGTATATCTTATTTTTGTCAATATCTCTACTTCTAGGAGTCCGATTTGAAAAATTCCTTCTTTGTTGGATAGTGTTTTCAGTGTGACATGTTTTTCATATAGTTTCAAAATTTTCAAGAAATTCGTAGACTTTCTGCTAGGGGGCGTAAAGGTAAATTGCGTTTCCCCCTATATCTCTGCTTCTAAATCTCCGATTTGAAAACATCTTTCTGCACCGGATAAAGCTCCTGATAGGAAATCATTTGCAGATAATTTTTAATTTTTGTAAAAAATGATTTGGCCACCAGGTGGCGTAAGTCTTAATTTTCGCTTCTGATGCATTTGCAAAAAAATAAGAGCTTCTCAAATCTCGATTGAAACAAAAGTCCTTTGTTGACCGATACTACTCATATCGACAAACCTTTTAGGAACATTTTCTTCTTGAAATAATGCATGGGTTCTACGCCAGGGGGCGTAGATATATATCTTATTTTTGTCAATAACTCTACTTCTAAGAGTGCGATTTGAAAAATTCCTTCTTTGTTGGATAATGTTTTTGATGATAAATGTTTTTTCTCTAAATTCAAAATTTTCAAGTAAATCATGGACTTTCCGCTAGGGGACACAAAGGTAAATTGCGTTTTCTGCGTTATTTCTACTCCTAAATCTCCGATTTGAAAAATTCTTCCTGTATCTCATACAAGACCTGAATGAAAATATTTTTCACATAATTTCTAATGTTTGGTAAAGAATGGTTTGGCCCCCAGGGGGCATAAGTGTTAAATTCTGCTTCTGATGTATTTGTGGCAAAATCTGGGCTCCTGAAAACTCGACTAAATTTTTTTTTCTTGGACCGATACCGTTCATATGAAAAAACCTTTTGCGAATACTTTCTTCTAAAATAATGCATGGTTTTTCCACCAGGGGACGTAAAGTCACATCTTATTTTTGTCCATATCTCTGTTTCTAAGAGTCCGATTTGAAAAAAATCTTTCGGTGTTGGAGAGAGTTTCCGGTGCGAAATGTTTCTCATATAAATTCATGTTTTTCTTAACGCACAAGTCTGCAGCCAGAGGGTGTAAGCTCACGATTCCCTTTACAGCAATATCTGAGGGATTAAAAACCCGATTGAAAAACTTCTTTCTTCCGTCAGATACTATTGTTTTCCATACCGGTTTCATTGACTTTGAATAGCTTTGATAAATTTAATTTGCGTCAGAACGGATTCAAAAGACGTGCTTATTACACCCGAAAATTCGGTGTCATCTTTCTTGTTTGGTTTTGTTGTGTTCTTTTTTCTTACATTCAAATCATTGGTTATTACTTTCTTTACAGTTGGTAGTTGGTACAGTGATTTTTAACGACTTAGCAATTGTTCTTTGGGTCTGTGGATTTTCTGTTAAGACCAGATACGATACTTTTGAAATAGTCGTAAAAGTACGAACCTTCTTTGGATATTTGTATGGTGTTCTTTTTCCTATTAAAAGAAATGCTTGAATATTTTTCCTCTATTATTAATAATAATGCTTATTTTACATTTTAAAATGCTAATTCCATGATTTTCACAGCGTTTTTTAATTACAGAATACGAATATTTCTCTTTGTGAAGAGCAAAAGCATAACCTTCTATCCATAGGTTGTTTATTTGCGCCATTTTCTTAGCAGATGATATTTAACTGCAACAGATGTTTTTTGTCGTGCTCATCTAACACGCCGTTGCCAGTTTCAATTCTTTGAAATTTTTTATTTTCTGTAATTTCTCATCAAACACGTTCTAAAAATGTGTGAACATCCTCTATATTATGTCTAAGTACCGGTAAAGTAGCTATTGAAAATGTAACTGATTTCTACCGGCTTCGATTTTATCAGAGCAGCATTTTATTGTACTTTTGCTTTCGTCCAAGTATAAATATATAATGGTCTTCCGCAAATTAATCATTTTCACTTCTAACGCCCTGACATTTTACTTTTCTAGACTCTAAATTTTATGTTGCTTTTTTCGGCACTGCAAGTATAAATATTAGCGTCTCCTTGCAAAAAAAATTCTTAATCTGCTGAAAAGCTCATTTAAAAAGATTGTGTGTGTGCGGGCGTGCTCTGGAGATAAATTTGTTTCTACATTATACCTCACCAAGCATGTTCATATTGTTTGCTCTTTTCCCAGATTCTTACACTAATAAGCAAATTACACAATTTCCGTTGCGGTTTGAAGTTCTTTAAATTCATGAATAACTGAGTATTTATTCTTCGTCATTTACCTAGGTCATAAAAGCAAAGCAGTGAACATATTTGGAGAGAGGAATGTTTAGATTGCAGATGTTTTAATGATTCTCTCAGACTTCGTTTTAACATAAAACTATTCAGCATGACAGTGTGGTTTTTTTTTTCGCTTTAAATGTGTATCCGCACAATAATCGGTACAAAGCATATTGTGGAACATTTATTGATCATCTTTTTTGTTCAAGAGAAGTTGACTTCATATTGCTAACGGGATATATACCACACTAATGCACTTCCACTAAAACACAGATAGCAGTCGATTCAAATAAAATAATGTTAGAAATTTGTATAAATGACAAACTGCATGCCACTTCTATTGTTTTACATAAAATGGTATGAAAATGCACAAAGCACCAACAAGAAACGGCTGGAAGTGGAAACGTTTTTTTACTTGATTGCTACTGCTAGGACGGTAGAATATGAGACAGTCCTCATTCCTCAAATGCAATGGAGCTACTCTTAGAACGATGTTTAAAACAATCTATATATAAAACAAATCTATGTTAAGGACACCTGACAAAACATTAGTCACCCCTAACAGAAATTACAGTAGAAAGTTACCGTTTGCACAGAGGGCGCCATGATAGCATTGGTGAGAGACAAATAGCACTGATGTGGTCTGCAGGATCATTTCTTTCTCGTGCAGTGGTGAAAAGAAACGTATGTGTTGCATTTAATCTGCAATATAGGTCGTAAGACAGACGTTCCTGAGTGGCAAAATGGAGCCATGTGTTTGGCCGTGCACACGGATGCAAAGTGAATGAAGTCGCTCAATTTGTTAGTGTGTCGAAGCATACTGTCCAGCGGGTCTACAAATAGTGGTGTAGTTCACAGTCAACTGAAAATCGGCGACGTAACTGTGGGCAGAAAATGATTCTGACCAACAGGAACAGCTGCCATGTTTCACTCACGGTAACTGCAAATCGTTTTCAAACTAATCAACAATTGCTCCAAACAGTCAATGAAAGTCCACTCCAACCAATTTCCGAAAGGATATTGCGACGAGAACTGCATGCGATGGACATTTGGAGCACATTAACACGGAAGAGGCCTCTTTTAACAGCAAGTCACAAAGTCGCACGTTATCAATGGGCTCAGAGGCACCAAATATTTGCTGTGGAGGATTGGAAACGAGCAATTTGGTCTAATGAGTCGTGTTTTTGTTTTTACTCCAATGAAGGGAGGCGACGAGTACATCGCAGGCCCAATGAAGCGTTTAATCCAGATTGTGTCGAAGGTGTTGATCAAGTTGGAGGGGTCCTGTGATGTTTTGGGAATGTTTTTCGTACCACGAAGTGGGTTCTCTTGTTGCAGAGACGACGAATTTAAACCAGCATGTGTACCTCGGCATTCTTAATGACGAAGTGTTGCCCTTTGCCCTATGTCTCCAGGAGCAGAATCACATTGCCACTCCTGTCTTCCAAGACGACGACTGCCGTGTGCACAGGGTTGTGTCTGAGTGGCCCGACAAACAATCAGCAACACTGTCTCACCTCTACTGGCCCACCAAATCCCCAGATTTAAATCCTATTGAAAATCTTGGGGGATCATTTGGAAATGAAGGTGAAACGTCGGAATAGACACTCACGTACTCTGGTGCAACTTCGGGACCAATTGACGAACGAGTGGCTGCAAATCGATGTTTAATACATCCACAACCTCGTGGAGTCTCTACCACACCGGATCCATGCTGTTATAAATGCAAGAGGTGCCGTCCCCCGTCATTAGGTAAGTTCTGACAGGGGTGACTAATTTTTTGTCCGGTGTGCTTATTTCCTATATTGATGAGAAAAGTTAAAAAACACTTTCAAAATTTCTCTACAACTTATCATCGGTCGTTCAGGCCTAAGTCGCTGCAAGATTACTTTATCAGGAATGAACCTACGAAGTCTTTACATGAGCACAGGAAGGGGGTTTTCAGAGTTACTACCTCAACACGGCTTCATGAAATTTGATCAATGTGATTACAAGTTTGAAACTTTCTTTTTTCTTTACCCTAATGCAGTTTCTTATGATGTCAAGAAAGTCTTTTTCTCCTGGCTTAACGACCACCGTGAGCTTGTAGGGTTATAAGCAGCGACCCGTCCCTAATTTGGAGCTGCTGGTTCCAGGGAGAGGAAAAGACATTGTCGTGTTCAATGTGAACCACCCGCGCTTCGTTCAGGACTCGACCCAAGGAACAGCTCGGAAAACTGGCCAGAAACCTACGCATCTGGTGACTTGTCGCTGGGACTACCGAAGCTTTCGCTTGCGTATATAGTACCACATTCAGAAGTGAAGAACGGAGCTATGAATTTCATGTTAATTACACGATGACTTCCCTGAGCCTTAATGCGAAACTTAAAAGATGCATAGATCCATGCGTTCATATACTAGTAGTGGGTATTTAAAATCTTGTTTGTCTTTGTTTCAGAATTTAACAACAACCATGAGCAAATCTAAAGATCCATATGCAGTCGGCGTCCCTGATTTAGGGACGCTGGCTCTTGGGAAAAGACAAAGACAGCGCTATGCAACAAGCTCACCACCAATCCCTGACTTGGTACTAGGGTCCAGACTCATATAGGACGAGTGATCCGAAGCTCGTTTTTCAAACCATTTGGGGCTTCCAAAAATCCTTACGATAAGGTACAGCACTAGTAGCCCTTCGAAAGCGATGGAAATAAACAATTTTAAACTCAAAAACTGTTCCATGCGTGTTTTCCTCTGTTTTACTAAAAAGGCAAGAACAACGCGTAAGGTTAGCTGGTGTCCTTCTAACAGAAAGTTCTTGGATTTTGAGCAGTTAATTTCTCTAGGATATAAATGGTAAGTAAGGTCTTATTTGGGCTCATATCAATATATTTGGAGAACAATGAGAAAATGTCCATATAAGCAATGGTTTGAAATATCCTCTTGCAGATGAATATTATCCTGATATAGAACAACATGAGAAAAAATGTTACATCTGCAGTTAAATTCACTTTAAAGTGACAAGCAAGTCCTAATAAGACGGTGGACAATTACTTTTGATTCAAACTTGGTCACCTACATTCAAGAATCCGTGGATTAATTTCTTGTGCTCCCTTTGGTCTCAGACTATGAGCTACGGAAAAAATAGATGTCCCGCAATAATATATTCGCAAATATAAGAAAAGGGATTGAAACCTCGTGATATATTTTCATTTGTTCAACGTGACCGAAGAAAACAACGTCACCCTTAAGCTACTGAAGCAGACCCATATTTGGTTTAGTATACTTCCCGTCAAGTAACAAAAGAAAACTCCGTAAAGAAAGCTAATGATTACAGAATTTACATTTGAATTTATTCCGTATATACCTTTTTATAATTACTCTGGACCTGATTCTGACAGAATTAGAAATATTTCATTCGTAGTGCAGCTATAGGGAAAACTTTTGATGTATACTATATGACCAAACGTATTCAGACACTTCTTCTGAGTAGAGGGATTTGACCATATACGTCCTAACCATGGAATATAAAGGTATAAAATGACCCACGTACCCTGGCATACATCATAGACAAGCATGAACAGTAGAGTAGGCAGTACGTCAAAGCTCAGTGACTTTCAACGTGGCATGATCATAGGATGCCATCTTAGCAGCAAATAAGTTCGGGAAATTTCTGTTCTGCTGTAGCTGGGCCGATCAACTATAAGTAAAGTTACTGTGACGTGAAAACACCTAAGAGCAAAAAAAGTGCAATCGCGACATAGTAATAAATCACAGAACGTGAGAGCCGAGTGCTGAAGCGATGCTCACCACCAAGTTCCAAAATGCCTCTGAAAGCAACGTCAGCACCATGATTGTTCGTCGAAAGCTGAAGGAAATGAGTTTCCATGGACGAGGTGCAGCATACCCCCAACATTAGCAAGATCAACGTCAAGCATCTGTTAGAGTGGTGTGACGCTCAGCGCCACTAGATTATGGAGCAGTGGAAATGCGTTCTGTGGAGTGATGAATCACGCTTTACCATCTGGAAGTCCAACGATCGAGTCTGGTTGTAGAGAATGCCAGGTGAACGCTACCTACGCGACTGTCTTGTGTCAGCTGTAAAGTTTGGGGGCGGAGATATACTCTTGAACTAGTTTTCATAGTTTGTGCTGGGTCTCCTAGTTCCAGTGCCCGGAAATCTTAACGCTGTGTCCTATAATGGCATTATTGATAATTTTATTTTCCCAACATGATGGCAGCAATTCGATGAAGTCCCTTTTCTTTACAAACAGGACAATACCTCGTTTATTAAGCGAGGTCCGTGTAGGAATGGTTTAGTGAGATGGGGGCCAGAGAACAAAACCTTTGGTTGCCTGCACAGATCCCCAATCTCAACCACGTGGAGAACTTTTGAGATGAATTGGAACGCCAGCTGAGATCCCGGCAAATGCTCTTGTGGCAGACTTCTATCCGTGATCGGTTTGAGTACCAGATCAGGCATCCGTGGTGTGTTTGCCTGATAGCGCTGACTTTGTCTTTTCACTGGAACCAGTGGCCACAAATTTGGGACATGCTACTGCTTATTACCCTTCGAGTTGTTCATGGCGGTCGTTAACTCCTGAAGGGCTTCGTCCACATGAAGTCTGAAAACGAACGTTAGTGTAGAAAATTGTTTGATCAAGAAATGCAATTTAATCTACGTAAGGAATGAAGACATGCTAAAAGAAAAATCAAGATGTGTTCACACCCCACTGAAATGTGTTACGAACATACACTGAAGTGCCAGCTTATGCAAAATACATAGCAACGTCACCTATGCGCGTACTCAGTTGCGTCCGCCAGTGAGTATATAAAGCGATAGACATCCTTGCCAGCTGTCAGAGCTGTTTTCGGCATAAGAATGACAAGTAATAACGATTTAAGCGATTTTCAACGCGGTGTCATAGTTGGCGCTCGTGAGATGGGCCATAGTATTTTGGAGGTAGAAACGAATTCGGATTTTCACGGACGACCATTGCAAGGATGTACCGTGACTACAAGAATTCCGGCAAAACCTCCAACATGCGATACCAGTGTGGCCGTACAAAGACATTGGATGAGCGTGACCATCGTCGGCTGTCATGAATCGTTTCACGCGATAGGCGTGCAACACTCTCGCAGGTATCATCCGAATTCAATGCTGGAGTCTCAACAAGCATCAGCGTCCGGACTGTGCAACGTACCCTGCATGATATGGGCTTGGGAAGCCGACGCCCAACTCGAGTCCCCTTGATGGCTGCACGACACAGAGCTATGCGCCTCGCTTCGGCACGACAACACCACAACTGGACACTTGATGACTGGAAACAAGTAGCATGGTTTGACGAGTCGCGTTTCCAACTGAATCGGGCAGATGGAAGGATTCGTGTGTTTCGCAAACTCCATAAAGCCGTGGATCCCGCCTGTCAACAGGTAACTGTACCGGCTGGTGGGGAGTCCCGAATGGTATGTGGTGTGTTTAGCTGGACTTCACTGAGACCCCTGGTACGTCTATAAACATCTGTGACCGGCCAAAGCTATGTGCGCATCCTTTCTGACGAGGTACACCCGTTCATGTCCTGCATTCATGCTAATGGGTTGGGCCTGTTCCAACAGGACAATGTACCAAAGTCCCCAGATCTTAACGTGATAGAACACATTTGGGATACCATGCAACGCGCTATCGGACACAGGAATCCGAGACATCGGAATACACCCGAATTGTGGAACGCTATGCAGGAAGTATGGTGTGTATTGCCTACAGCATATTTCCAGGAGCTAGTGGAGTCCATGTCCCGTCGTATTTCTGCAGTCGTGCGCTTCAGTGGGGGACCCACCAAGTATTAGACTAGTGTACCAGTTTTTCTGGCACTTCAGTGTATTTTACAAAATTCCTAATGTCTGAATTTTTAAGGAGATTTGATAAAAAGGGGGTGTATAACTACAACGCACCGCCCTAACTTTTTACATAGCTACAATCCACTTTAACACTCCACCGCCAAAAATATTTTTTGATTTTTAAAAAAATTTCTAGATGTAAAGATTAATTTATATGATATAATGAACAGATAAAATGTAAACAAATAAATAAAAAGAAAAATGCATCACTTAAAACATCTATAAAAAATTTACCGCTAAAAATTATTTAATACAATATAATGAACCCTCAAAATGTAAATAGAAATAACAAAAATTAAAAACAAACGATAAAACTGGTATGATACTTTAAAGTTGCACTGGGCAATAGAGGGTGGTTAAATTTGCTACTGCTCTTTATTAGTTTCCTCATTTCAGTGTCATTTAACTTTTCGTTAACTCCAAATATTAAAGAATAGTAGCCCAGTAACATCTCTGAAATTATCTCTCAAACACCGAGAAATATTTTGTTTATCATTTCAGAAAACCTTTTTGGCAGCGCATAAGACAAGTACACATAAAAAGTTTGTACGCATATAAAATTTTGCGGAGCCTAAGCGTACCATTGATTGAGCCGCGAACTTTACCAACTTAATTTTTAATACATGAACTGTAATAAATAGTGACTGCATATAACTTTCAAATTTTATGAAACGATGTACATATCTTTAGAATTTTATGTTATAGAACAGCGCTTTCTTAATAGAGTCGAACAATCCAGTTATTAACGTTTACTATAATTAATTTTCAAAAACAGAATTTGTTAATTAAGAAAACGAACTATATTTTGTATTTCAAGTCAAATAACCATTGACTTAACTGCAAATCGCGAAATTGCTTTCTATGTTTACAAAGTTCCGTAATGTCTGTCTCGATTGAAGAAAGCAGGATTCGAATTTGCGCTTCTGTATGTAGTCTATTGCCGTGCTTGGTTTTGCTTGAAGAGTATGAAGAAAATCCAAAAACATAAAAGAAATCCTAAACATTTTTTTAAATTGGGGGCTTAACGACCACAGTGAGCTATAAGCAGTCACCGGTCATTAACTTATGGTGACTGGTTCCAGGGAAGGGAGAGAGCCAGTGCCGTAAGACAAACACAACATCAATGCCTCACTAGGATACGAATCCGCACCTATCTCGGACGAATGATGAGAAGCCATCGCTTAGACCACTGGGCCACCGGGACGGCCCAAAGCATTTTGACTAATCTGTAAAACATGAAGGTAATCCGAAAAGCGCAAAACGCGGAAGGATACCTTGGGAAGAGGGGGGTTAGCGACCATCGTGAGCAGTGAGCAAATCAACGAGTCAGTCAGTCGAAGCAATAGCTTCTGATCATTCGTCCGAGATGGCTCCTGGTTCAATTCCGGTGAGGCATGGATGTTATGTACGAAACAGCACTTGCTGTTTCCCTTCACTGGAACCAGTGGCCTTAAGTTAGATACGGGCAACTGCTTTTAGCCCACTGAGTTACTCACCGTTGTCGTTAAACCCCCAATAAAAAAAATGAGCTACAAGCAGTCGCCCGTCCCTTAATTTAAGGCCACCAGTTATAGTGAAAGGAGGGAGCCAGCGCCGTAAGGCAAACACAATATCCATGCTTTGCCGGGTTTCAAATCCGTACCATCTCCGACAAATGGTCAGTAGCCAGTGTTTAGAGCACTGCGTCACCGGGGTGGAGAATAATAATTTCAACAGGTTTCTTTGATAACTGTGAATATTCTTAGTTAATGCTGCACCAAAATTCCAGCAGTGGTAGTTTCTCATACATTATCTGTATTGAAGATTCCGAAATCATGTCAATGAATGTCTCTGGCTGAATTTTTATAAAGCCTCGCAGCTTTTCTTTAACCAGGGTTTTCAACCAACGAATCATTTTAAAAATATTTCGTCTTGATTATCTGGGAAACATTGCCTGACTGAGCTCTCTTCTTGATGCTGAACAATTTCATCGTACACCTACCTTTCCGATTCGTAAGTGGCTCGATCGGTCTCATCTTAAAAGTTAGCTTCCGAATTAGGTGCTGCAAAGCTGTCGCGGCGACGAATGACAGCGGCCCAAAATTCTAAGTTTTCCTTTAAAGCTTTAACTTTGTCATTGGCTGATACAGTCATCCGTTTCTGTTGAGGTGACAGATTCACTTCATGCGTTTTCTTGGAAATGTCTGCTGAATAATGAGGCCTGAATAACCAGAGTCTTTCAGGTAGTCGCTCTTTAAAATCCTACTGGTGTTCCATGAAGAACTGTCTCAGTTCAAACATTTGTGCAAGTATTTGCCTTCCAGATAGCTGTTCAGTATAGAGCAGTAATGCTTTCCATCTTTTCACACAGAATGAACAGAAGTACTTGCAAGGGACAAGTTTTTATGAAATTTATAATTTTTGCTGCTTATTCAAGGGCATTTATGAGAAGCACTGGTATTCTTTTTACTGATAACATTTGCTAGTGAAAAATACACTATCTACCAACAAGTAATTGGACACCTGTAATAGCAAAGGAAAACGACGTTTATTCACCTTCAATACTTGGTGGAGCCTCCACGAGCGGCGATTACAACTGCGACCCTCCGGGGCATACTCTCAGCCAGGCGTTGTTCGACGGCTAGCGGTATTTTCTTCCATTCGGCTTGGAGAAGACAGGTCAGTTCCTTCACCGATTTCGGACGGTCGGGGTACTCCTTAAGTCGACGCTCCAACTCGTCCCAGAGGTGTTCGATAGGGTTAAGGTCCGGGCTCTGCGCAGGCTAGTCCATTCGATCGACCCCATTGTCACCATACGAAGCCATGGTGGACCTCGCAACATGGCAGGTGGCATTGTCATCCTGAAAGTAACATGGGTCCACCCCGTAAAACTGCCACAACGTAGAAAGCGCATGGTCATCCAATATGGTGCAGTAGGTCTCGGCGTTGAGTCTACCAGGAATTGCGACCAAGGGTCCCGTGACGTACCAGGAGAAACACCCCCATATCATAATTCCACCGCCACCGAACTTCACAGTTGGCACAATACGTTCCGGCAGGAAGTGTTATCCAGGCAGACGCCAAACCCAGACCCTGCCATCCGAACGGTAGAGGGTGAACCTTGATTTGTTGCTCCAGAGAACTTGTTTCCACTGTTCAATGGTCCACTGTCGACGTTCTTTGCACCACGTTAGACGAGCAACGCTATTGGACTTGGTGATCAAAGACTTGTGAGCGGCAGCACGTCCATGATAACCAAGCAGATGGGCTTCCTTACGGATGGTATTCATCGAAATAACACTCCCGGAGGCCTGTTGAAACTCCTCGCGGATGTGGCTCATCGATTTGGTGAGGTTCTTCCGAATTTCTCTGGCCAGCACCCGTCGGTCTCTAACTCCCAGTTTTGTGGGTCTGTCGGGTCGAGGCACATTCCGACAGTCACCTCTCATCTTCCACTTGCCTTCACGTAGACCACTGTCGATTTGGGGTACTTCAACTCGCTGGATATGTCACGTATGGATCGGCCATTTCTGTGATACCCGACGATTACACCTTTCTCGAAATCAGAGAGCTCCGAACTGCGTGGCATCTTGCATGCGACTGGTTTCGTTGTTGTTCCTTAAACGATATTTAACGGCGGTGGCAGTGACGTGTATCAGGACCGCAGATATCGTCGATTGCACGGGTGTCCAATTACTTGTTGGTAGATAGTGTACAATGGCTATTGCGGAAATTTGATGCAGTAGCCGTGTAGTAGCCCTAAAAGTTTTCTCTACCATTTCCTTTACACCACCAAAGCAAACATCAACGTAGTTGTTCCACGATATTCCATGTGTCTCGAAAACAGTTATTTAAGATGTTGCCTATTTCGGCACCACTTGTGTTGGTTGATTAAGGAAAAAACAAGAGAAGATCCCCTTCGACAGATTTTGGTACTGATGCCGAAAGAAAACCAGCAGCACAGCAAGTCTCGTCAAGTTTGTTTATTCATCCATTTGTAGAGCAAAATCACATCTGAATAGACAATGGTTCGATTTGTACATTGGTTCTTAACTTTTTTATACAACGAGCCACCCAACCGTTGGAGACCAGCACGGTGGCTCGTATTTTTTTATTTTTTTGTCAGCCTTTTCATTCAGTATGGAAAGATGTCAACCACACAAATCTTCACAAGTGTCTCAGCTGTTGTGTGGACTTCGCTCGTCAGTGCTATACGATAACTAACCATATAAGACCATCAATACCTTTTTCATTCATGTTCTGCGACCATCAGCCTTTCTAAGCGCTGGTTGAGCTTACGTGCAGAATATTCAATATTTTTATTTTTATAATCTGTGAATGTGGTCTCAAATTGCCGACACATCTAAGCAGATGCCATAGAATTGTAAACACTTTGCAGCATAAGGCACATTGCGGGTGATTATTAGGATCGATAAAGCCAAGATAAAGGTAACTTGTGTTATATTTATTTTTGTTCGCTTATTTAAGATCTCAGGCAGTTTACTTGAACTAGATTGTACCCTTTTAGGACTATCTCTTTTCCTATATTTTCTAAACTAGAGGATCCAGGTGCAGGTTGGGCAATGGTACTTTTAGAATCCTTTTATTCAGCTACAGATCCATATGTAACACAAGTAAAACTAAAATACGTGCAATATTATCGCACCTCATTTAAAAGAATTCCAAAAGCAGAGAAATTTAAACGTTTACTCGTCGTCCGAGCTCACCTGTCAGTTTTGGTCCCGAAGTACTACAACCACTCCATGACTTAAGAGGGGAATTCCCTCTTCATTACATTTTGAACCGAACCATTCCGTGATGTGAAGCTCCATGCCTTTCACCCACGCCGATGAGAAATGGCGCAACATTCCATCTCAAATGCTTCTCACAGGAGTTAATAAAAGCACTACACAAATGAAAGGCTTCATTCCAAAATTCAAGTATTGATTCAAGTGTCTATACAAACAGGAACTGCGTTTTATCAGGAAAATTAAGCTTGGTCTATGTAATTCTATACTGCTGTATACAGAGGGAACGCATATTTTTATTTTTGTCGCTACATGATAACTACAGTAATACTGTTGTTTTTTTTCTATGACAAATTCGCAAGGCAGAATTTGATAAACAGTCTGTAAGCTGAAAGTATTTGTTACTAAATTTCTGAACAAGAATTTTATTTATTCTTTTATGAAGGAAGAGAAGAGTGCACATGGCAATGGCTTTCTGAATATTATTAAATCTCATCTCGCATGTTGCTGTTGTTTTATTCCTGAGCCCCATGGAACAATAGGTTGTATTTTATTACGTCATGCATTGTGTTCTCAGGGAAGAACACAATACATTTTTCTAAGCTCACAGTTTCTTTAATATTACGGTACATACTATAATATATTGTAAAATAATGTGAGACTCCAATTAAAATACACTACTTCTTGGATACTGCGGTACATACTAGACTATGAAACAGTATGCTCCATTTAATATTCACTATTGCTCAGATACTACGATACATACTATACTGTGCAAATTAATTAAGACAAAGTAAAAAATCACTCTTTTTTCCAAAACTATGCCTATCATTCTATGCCTTGATATACACTGGTAAATATCTGTATTAGTATGAAGTATGTCCACCTTTAGCAGAAATGATCTCTTCAATTCGTTTTGGCATTGACTCCACTAATTGAGTGCACATTTTTTGACTTCATAATCGTGGAACCACACTTTTATAGCATTCGTTATCATGCGTTCTTTGGTTTATACAGTCCATTTTACCTAAACGTCTCTTCAAAATATTCTACAAGTTTTCTATGGGATTTACGTCTGGTGAATTTGCAGGCCAATCAAGCAAATGAATTTGATTTTCCAGCATGAAACTCTTGACCAATTTTGAATTGTGACATGGGGCCAAGTCATGTTGAAATGTCCCGTCAAAAGTTTGCAAGAATGGAACAATCCTACGTTGTAATATTTCTATGTACTTGGCTGAATTCATCATGCCTTGAACAGAAACTAAGCTTTTAGTGATATTTGATGCGAAAAAACCCCAAAACATCTGTTTCAGAGGATGTTTTACAGTTTGTTTGACATGCTCAGGTCTTAAGGGTTCACAGTTGCTTCGTCTAGAGACATTTGCTTGGTAACCCTGCACAAATAAATGAGTTTCATCACTGAAAATTACCTTTTTCCAGCCATCAGCAGTCAACGATTTATATTTTTTGGCCCATGCTAAACGTTTTATTTTCATTTTCGCATTCAAATATTGTTTTTTCGTTGGTCTTCTTGCCTTCCGGCCAACTTCCAGAAGCCTACGGCGTACAGTTGAATCACTAACATCACAACCACTAGCCAATAAATCTCTTTGAAGGTCGGTGCATGTTTTTTTTGTTTTTTTATTCATTTTACTATTTCTGATTAGATATTTATCGCTTCGTGGAGTTGTTTTTCGTTTTCTTCCACATTTACCTCTCCTTTTTGGAGACGATGATCCAGATGCATTGTATCGCATGAGCAGTCTTGATACACTTGATTTGCCTACACCAACTGCAGAAGCGGTAACTCTCACTGTCGTAGAAGTGTGATCCTTCAAAGCAATTATTTTTTGCACGCTTCCTTGGGGAAATATCCATTTTTCAATACACGAAAGCAACACGTACTCACAGAGAGCAAAAACTAACATCCACCTGTCACACACAAAAGGTCACAACTGAAGCTGAAGTGCCTATTTCCTGTTTAAAACCAGTCAAACCACATTCTTACTATCAAGTTCTAACAGTCACACCACCTCACAGCTGGTAAAACCAGCTTACGTGAGTTTCCGACATCAACTGGCGATCACATTACAATTCTGAGAATAACATAGCTTGTCCCAATTAATTTGCACGGTATAGTACTAGAATGTAAAGCAGTGTTGTGTATGGGATCCCAGTTGAAGTACAATATTTCTAGGATACTGCGATACATACTAGACTGTAAAGCAGGGTGAAACTCCAGTTAAAATGCACTATTTCGTGGATATTGCGATACATACTAGATTGTTAAACAGTGTGAGGCTCCAGGTGAAATGATCTATTTCTTGAATACTGTGATACATTCTAGACTGTGAAACAGTGTGAGACTACAGTTAAAATACACTATTTCTCAGATAGTGCGATACATACAAGATTGTAAAACAAATGATCCTCCGGTTAAAATACACGCTATAAAAAAGATAACGACCTTAATAACTAAAAAACTAATTTTACTTATAAACGTGTAACAATTTGCTTAAGTAAGCTTTATCAGCCTTCGAATGAAATGTTTATATCTCTCTAGGACCAACGTTTAGAAGCCCATAAAAATTCTACGGAAGGCCTCAGATATTCAGAGCATTTTCAGACCTCTGTAAAGCTGTGAAGAGCAAATATTCACCATATGCGTTTGCATACGGTTTATCTGTAATTTCGAGTTCTATGCTAGTTCCCCCTCTGTTTACCAAGCACACAGAAGGAAAAGAAATAGAAGAACTTTACTCTCTCAAAGTAGATTTCCTTATTCTAAGCCTATTACATTATCCTTCCACGGCAATGTCACACAAATAAGTGCGGAAAGTTTTTCCAACGAAGTCTTGTCCCGAATTATTCTTTTTCACTTTTTCTCAGAAAATAAATGGATTTCAGAACGTGCTTTTGTTAAAACGTTGCGTGAACTAGCTCTAAAAGAGAGGGGGAAGTGAGAAAAAATAAGACTTTAGCTTAGGGAAATGGATGAAGAAAATGAAAGCGCCGAGGACGAGGAATGCCTTTCTTCAAAGAGAAGCAGCGCACTTTTTCAAATGCAAACACAATCTCTATCATTTGATCCGAATTCTGCACCCTACGCAATAATGGGGTATCGTGCAGCCAAGCCCTAGTGCAATGCTTTGCCACCACCCTACGTCAACAGATTTTTCACTTGAGAGAGGTAAAGGCAAACAGCGTTCATTCAGTTCTTCGAGACTTGATTTGATGGCCGTTGTTATCCATAAAAAGCGAAGGAGTAATTCCATGGCATTCAGCATAAATTCTGTAAAAACACTCTTACTTCATTGAAACGTTCTCTTGAATTTTGCTTCAGGTAAATATAAGGGGAACTTTCTTCATTCTTGACGCTGTAATATAAAAAACAAAACAAGGACAAGTGGGAAAAGCATCAGAACCAAAACTTTAACCGCCATAATTTTCATTACACAAATGGGTTTCTGATTATCAAAAAGGTTTCTCAGTTAGGCACAGAAATCGTGCTCAATGCGTTTCATAATTTTGTCGAAAGTTCTTTTATACGTTTTGCTAAAGTGGATAAGGAAACTTATGTGTAGGAAGCAGGATTACCTTTTTGATACAAAAATATAAAGGAATGCCTATCCATATTAATCTCTATAAGCGCAGGCGTTCTGTTCAAAGAGTTCGTATTAGGGAAATTTAAGCCGTTTGGTTCTGGTTGCCCAGTAGACGACGCCCTTCAGAAAGAATCAGTTTGGATTTTTGTTTTCATTTGGCGGTCTTTTTATCACCTTTAAGTTCGTCGAAAGGTCTTAAAGGGCGGCTGCAGTTAGATATTTGTATACGTGACTGTTCCATTCAACATGACAACGGCTTTTCCATTTGTTTCTGGGTTTTACGTTGACCATAAGCAACTTTTAGGTCTATAAGCAGTCGCCAGTCACTAATGTAGGTCCATTGGTTCTAGGAATGGGATAGTATGACAGACATCACCCATCAATCATCCGGCACTCGAACCCGGGCGCAGTTCGAACCCGGGCGCATCCTACGCACATACGCACTCGGCCTCCAGGGCGGTGTTTGATGTCTTCCCTGCGGGAAAGAATGCCCCCACTTAGGCTTGGACAATTTTTTATATTCCAATTAGTTTCTCATGGTAGTCATCAAACCTCGGAACAAAAGACAAGCCCTGGTGGCTTTTTTATGCAAATGGTTATTACATTATTTTTTATCAAAACAAAATGTAATCACTAAGTAATAGTATTGTTATGAAGTTAACTTTCCACTTCAATAGTAAGTAATAGTATTGTTATAAAGTTAACTTTCCACTTCAATAGTAAGTAATAGTATTGTTATGAAGTTAACTTTCCACTTCATTAGTAAGTAATAGTATTGTTATGAAGTTAACTTTCACTTTTTTCCACAGGAATCATGCAAACTGATTATATCAGTTGCATGATTCCCTTAAGAATGTTAATACCTAATTCTCGAATACTGCGAAAGTGGGCACGAAAATGGTCTTCTCTTAATCAAAATTTTGATAAGATATAATATTTATGGATTTCTTTTTCCTTCGTTTCCATTTTATGGTACAATGCTTGATTGAAGAGTTGATGAAATGCCTGAATAAAAATCAAATCCTATTCAGAAGTCTAAAGGGTGATTTCTATGGCATAACTATGCCGTCGACATCATTCCCGCTCATTAATACGTCCTATCACGACTTGGTAGAGTAGAAACCGTTGCATACCCTCTTTTCCGACGGAAACTTCAAACGTTATCTTCAGGTTCGGATGACTCACGGCCTCGCAGATGTAATGTGAACTGTTTCACCTGCTGTACCCTCAGCGAAGAGACCTGTAAACTCAGCTATGTCACCCCCAGTAGAATAACAAAAGCACCAACTGTGCTCGTAACCTCATTTGGAAATCCAAACATGGATGCAACTACAGATCCTGTTTTAGATTTGGGTGGTCGCTCATTTTATCAGCTGTTGGCAGTCCATCTATCACTTTGGAGAAAAGAATCCTTTTCATTTGGTGTCACAATACTTAACAGGAAACAAAGCAATCCTCCTGTTTGGCACCTCTTCACGATGAAAGCATGTTAACTGGCCTGGACGGTTTCACGCATCTTCTCCACAGATCAACATGGAAGTCCGGTCCCTTGCAATTTCCTCACACCGTCTTGTTTTTCCTCGCACCGTCTTCTATTTCTAAAAGACGGTGGCTCAGTACTGGGCCTACCTTAAATTGCAAAGCTGTGCTACCTGGGGTGTTTCTCTGAATGCTTATTCCCACGTGCACTGGAGAAATTGTCCGAAAAAGGACGTCCCAGATAATTCAGACAAGACACAGGCAAGTAGCCCTCGATAAACTGTTTCCGTAAAGTGCGTACCGGAAAGAGATGTCCTTGTCCCATCTCGCAGAGAATACCGCCACGTTGGTGGCATAGAGGGGCGGACTTATAGAAAATCCAGATCCGAATCCCTGATGAAGAATGAGCTGAGCGCGTGCCCTATGACGTTGGCTCTCTTCCTCTCTAGAACCAACTGACCTAAATTACATCATCTCATACTATAGTACTCCATGATCCAGGTGGATATTAAAGCCCGAAGAGAAATAAAACACATATCATGGCGAATGGACTTGGACACTGATAGCTGGCTTAATACTGTAGATGTATAGATCACCTTCGAGGTGATTTGATTTCCTGTTATTTACGAGTTTTAAGATAAGAGTCACTTAGTTAAGAAAAATGCAATTTACTTTGGTTAAGTGCTCCGTTATGTCTCATTTCTATGCCCACAAAGAAGCAAAGCCATCTGAGTGTACGAAGGCTTGTGATTTTTATCGTACTTCTAAGCAAAGAGGTCTGAGAATGATTAAAGGTTTCTGTTTGCATCGGAAGATAATTTTAAGTTTTTGTTTTCTTCTGCCTTGAGAACTAGACATTGCATAGCTTTAAAGATGCTTTTTCTTTTGCATATGTACTTCCATCACACAATCGTGAACCATCAAGTTCAACATGAGTCAAATATTTTAAACAGCTTAAAGGTCAGCAAACTGTGCAATCGCATCAGCAAGTTTGAATCTCGCTTCTTGCATAAAATCAACAATCTTGTGCTAAAAAGTGTCATTAAAAATAAGTGAAACAAGCATTTTAGCACAATTTTTAGTATGTAAAGGCTATAAAAGTCTATTACCGTTTCAATGCTTCTCCCGGTAGAAAGGAGTACGTCCAGGTTTTTTTGTTTAATTTTCGATGGGCTATAGTCGCTCGTCCCTAATTTAGGGTCATTGGTTTCAGGGAAGGGAGCTAAACGCAATATCCATGCCTCACGGGATTCGAACCCGGACCCATCTCGGACGAATAATCAGAAGCCGGCGTTTAGATCATTGCGCTACTGGGGCGGCTACGTCCTGTGTGGAATCGAGAGCAGAGCAAGCATGATGAAAAGCTACTAGTTGAGAATAAAAACCATGGAAAACAGAAAGTATTTCTTCAGCCTTTTTTAATTAAAACTGGACTGGAATTTTAGTTTAAATGTACTGAAGACCTAGAATCCGCCACAATATTTTATTCAAATTTTGTCTAACTTCAATGATGTTCGACAGATTTGAAAATTATGAAGAACTTTCGGAAACCATACATAATACAGTAGAATAGAATATTTTTGTGTAAATGTTTTCCTTTCATGAAGTTACAAAAATTCCGTTCTGTTTTGTAACAAATGTATGTTAAATATCATTGTAGGCACATAGATGCCGAATTTTCTACTGTTTGTCATATAGCTATCCTTCAAAAAACTTGAAAATTACACCTACATGGAACGGGAGACGAGCGTTCATTTCCGGATTCTTCCGTTCCAGGGCTCTGTAGTTTTCAAGTTTTAGTACAAGCACGGCACCTACGTTCAGACAATAATATTTGCATAAGCTTTTCATGTAATTGTGAAGAATTACATCTATGTCATCTTCGTACCTGCTAAAGCAAGAATAGATCGGTAATTACATAAATTTTGGCATGCTTACGAGCTATCACGTTCCTAAGGTAGCAGCTTTGTGATCTACTCATGCGATTCGGCATCATGTTGTGGATACAAAAGGAATGAAGCCTATGAAATAGAAAGGTCTGCTTCTCTCTCGTTTCTAGGATCAGCAACGTTAAGACATGTCCGTGTATCTCTTCAAATTTTATCACGGTCGAAAGATTACGGAGAGTCCTTTTCATGAGAGACAATTGCTGAAACTGTCATTCTGTAGAAACATTTCTCCTCATCACAACAGAACTTGTTTCTGTCAACAGTCAAAACTCGTTATTATCCAAAAGAAAAAAACTACCCATCCCACGACAGATGTTCAAAATGAGAAACGAACAGAAATTATTGAGTACTATTATTTTCCCCCAAGTGTAGCTACAGGTTCGCAACTGCAAATACTGCCGCGACGAGCTAAACACAGCCTATTGTTTTCAGAGTTTCTGCTTTGAGACAAAAACATTTTCAGAGTACGATAATGTGCTAAGTGCTTCGGCATCACACCATGTAATTTTCGCCAACAATAACTTCTTAAGGTGTTCTGTTTAGCATCTGCGTGCAACCATTCTTTTTATAACGTGTTTCGCAGTCCATGAAAGAAACGGAGTTCAGTGTTTAATTTGCACTCCCACACGTTGCTCTTCCTCTAAGAATAAATTCCGTAAACCCTACATGGGAAAAGGATGTCCCTCGAAACATAAAACCTTCGTTAGTTTTTCACATGTGTTTAATGCTCCATATTCAAAAAAGTTCGACAACTGTGTAACGTACCAGGAGATGTGACGTACCTGCCAGAAGGACGCACACGACATAAAGGCAGATAGGAATCAGAATAAAATGTCCGCGTAGCTCAAATGGTAGAGCGACTTATTCCGGAATGAGGGGATCCGGGTTCGAATCCTGGCGTGGACAGAAATGACGGAGAAATTTACTTCGTTATAATGGCGCCCGAACTATCCGGATGACCCGACCGTTCAAAATCTCGCATTGGTGTGATGTTCTTTCCACACCGCGAGATAGGAAAAATAAGAGAAGCACTTCGAAAAAAAAAATAAGGGGGAGATGATGTAACGTACCAGGAGATGCGACGTACCTGCCAGAAGGACGCACACGACATAAAGGCAGATAGGAATCAGAATAAAATGTCCGCGTAGCTCAAATGGTAGAGCGACTTATTCCGGAATGAGGGGATCCGGGTTCGAATCCTGGCGTGGACAGAAATGACGGAGAAATTTACTTCGTTATAACTGCGAAAATTATTAACTGACCCACACGAAACGATACACCACAAAATCTGCTTTAACAGTGATATATTCCGTACTTTTGCTGTTTCTTAAAGAAAACATCTCGCGATTATTGCGGCTACTCAGTTTAGAAGTATCCTCTTCGAAGGTTTAAGTACCGAATAAGCTTCATTGATCACTCCTTTTTTCACCTGCAGCTAAAAGCCCTCTGCAGCAATAAGAAGTCCAATTTTTTTTTTCGAAATTTCCCGATAGGATGTGGAAATCTATTACATAGCTACCGAAAGTTACGTCAGCATAGAAAACATTTGGCTGCTTTTCTTTCTGTGTTATTGACTGTAGCTGAACAGTTCCTGAATTTTTGTTAGTTTTAATACGAAGAAGTGCTTTAGTAACTTAAACGAGAGATGTTTTCTGGTGCGTTAAATCTTTTTGCCACGACTGTTAGTATCTATGCTCCAGAAACGAATAACCATAAAACTACAGTTATGCTTCATAATTTGTTAATGTTTTTCTGAAAGTTCCCGAAATTTCCGTTACTTCTGGATTTTACTTTTCCCACGAGAAAGAAATAAGTGCTACGCTCTCGCAATCTTTCGCTATTTAAAAGCGCCATCACCGGTTTCTGCAGGAAGAAAAATCGTTAGGAACGCTTGAAACAAAACGAATTACAGAATTCCCAATGCCGTTTCGCAGTGAAGATGCGTGAAAAGCGATTTTTTTCTTTATTCACTAATCGAAACACATGCCATTCAAGGGTAAATCGAAATTTCGGAGATTTGTAATGTCCGCTGAAGGTCAGAAGTACATATGAAAACATGAGTTTTAACACTGTTGTAAAAGTCGGAAGTGGGAAAATGCAAGTATAAATATTTCAGTATTAAGAATTTCTGTATTTCAATGAGTTATTTGTGCAGTCATAAAATACATAAGGAGTATTGGATATACTAAAGAAACGAAGTTCTTTTATCGAAATCATATTCTTACATAAAAAAACAGCATTGGAAGTGAACAAAATAATCAAAACTACCTCTGTTTTATAATTTGTCAAAAATATGCATTAATGGCAGTCCATGTTATTAAATTGCTGCCATTGTTTAAGAGTGTACTGCCTCGTATTATAATATATTCAACGGGTGAATATTCCAGTTGTGCAACAAATTACATAAACAAAAACGATACATTAGTCTCTTTTTCCAAAGCGAGAAAATTGTAGGTGCGTATTTATCAGCGATGTATTTAATAGTAAACGTATATTTTGTTCCGGAGGAACTGTTTTCAGAGTCAAAACGCCATTCATAAAACATGGAAACCTGCGATGCCGCAAGTGATAGAATACCTAAGCCATCCGATAGAGAGATACATACAGAAAGAGAGAGAGAGAGAGAGAGAGAAGAGAGAGACAGAGACAGAGACAGAGAGAACTTTCAAAGTACCGTGTGTAAAAAAGCACAAAGCTTAATATAATATATATAGGGTGTTTCAAAAAGAATGACCCGATTTCAAAGTAGTATTTAATAAGGCAAATGTGGGATAGTTACAAAATAAAGAGCCAAGTATGAAGGAAAGTCTAAAGTTTCACTTACCACAATTACAAATGCTCAATGTGTCCTCCACCTGCTGCACGGACAACATCAAGCCGATAGCTGAATTCATCCCAAACGCGTCGGAGAGGGTCTTCAGTCACAGAATTTACCGCGGCCGTGATTCTCGTTCGGAGCTCATACAAGTCAGCGGGTAAAGGGGGAACAGAAACACGGTCCTTTACGTATCACCATAAAACAAAAGTCACATGATGTGATGTCTGGAGATCTCGAAGGCCAAGCGTGCAGTGCCAAGTCACGGGGTCCCCTGCGTCCAATCCAACGCTAAGGCAATGTGCCATTTAGAAACCGACGACCTTGGAGGTTCCAATGCGGCAGTGCGCCGTCCTGCTGCAAAATGTAATCTTCAAAGTCGTCTTGCAGCTGTGGAAGTAGCCAGTCCTTCAGCAATGCAAGATAGGAGTTCCCCGTAACCGTTTTGTCCGCAAAAAAGAAAGGGCCATAAACCTTTCTAACAGAAACCGCGCAAAAACCTTCAGTTTTGGTGAATCACGTTCATGTTGGAGAGTTTCATGTGGATTCTCCAGTCTTCATATGCGAACATTGTGGCGCGAAACTTTGCCGCTTACATGAAAGGTTGCTTCATCGCTAAAAATCAACCTTTGTACGACGGTGTCGTCCTCCACGGCCTCTAACAGAGCTGCACAAAAATCTTTTCGTTGTATTTTGTCACCTTCACGAAAAGCTTGCACCAGTTGCAATCTGTACGGCTTCAGCAGCAAACGTCGTCGTAAAACACGCCAAACAGTCACATGAGGGATGGCAAGTTCGCGGCTCGCAGGACGAGTAGACTTCCGTGGGCTTCGCTGAAACGCCACGTGAATTCGTTGCACATTCGTCGCTGAGGTGGTTGGTGGTCCAGGACTCTTTCCCTTACATAAACACCCTGTTTCTTCAAATTGTCGATACCAACGACGAATGTTTTTGCCCCCTGCATTGCCGTAACGCCGTTTAAACGCACGCTGCACCGTAATCACGGACTTGGTCTTGCTAAATTCGAGCACACAAAACGCCTTCTGCTGCCTCGACGCCATCTTCTCACTCACTAAGCGTAGCGGCTATTTGGACGCTCGTGCTGCCATCTAGCGGTAGCCATAACAAACTCTGGGCCACGCCCGTAGACATGATATGAGTCGCATTCATCGGTGGTTCGTGGTTGCCGAGATATCCACTTTTTAAATCGGGACATTCTTTATGAAACACCCTGTATATTTACTGCAGCTTCAATAAACAAAGGTTCAGTATGAATATCAGTGGTACATTTCCCTCAAAACTGTTAATAGAGACCTACTAACCCTTTAACCGACTTGAATGAAACAACTAGTGTTAAGTAAACTGGGCTGAAATCAGCAGAACGAATGTATGTGCAGTTTGAGAAGTGGGCCGAACGCGGTTGGAACAAGTGAAACTGCGCATTAGAAAGTTTTGCTTTCCTCTTAGCTTTGTTATTCAAAGTGGTCATTTAGGGGTAAGATTGACACTATTCCATTCTAACGGATTAGCTGCTAAATTGCATGCCAAAAGAAGCATATGTCTCGGACAAGCAATTAAACACAGCGGAGAACCAGTGCTTATTTGGTCAGCGATATCACAGGATCCTTAATTCCATCCTTACACTGCATGGCACAATTTCACTGCTCAACAGTGAAATTGTCTTACCCAGAAACAATTATCCAAATTAGCCAAAAATTACCTGGGACTTAGAGTATGAGGTGGAAAGTATATGGTTTTATTTCTCCAAGGCAGTGCATGAGTTTAGACATGCTACAATACATGATCAGGTGACGGCAGTAAATACCTTGTGTGACTACGATGTTAACCTGACACAAGGTGCAGCATGGAATTATACAGCCCTCTGATAGTGGTTACCTGCTATATCGGGGACCACTCAACGTTTACTTGGTCCCATGATTTAGTAACATTCCTGGGCGACCGAGGAGGATCTTGTAAGCGTCGTCCATTGAGGCACGCCAGATGGGTCATAGGTTCGGAGATCTCGCTGGCCATGTAAGCATATGGAATCCTTGTAGGCACGTTAACGAGATGCTAGAGCTGTGGAGCTGTGTGGCCAAGGATTAACTTGCTAGAATGAGGACTCCCGGATAACACTCTGAAATGCCAGCAACACGGGAAGTAAAATGTCACCATGTACCGCCGGGCTGTTGCCGAGCCCAGTATGCGTATCAGAGGTGTCAGGCTATCGTCACTAATGGCACGCTATACGAGGACGCCTGGTTGGCGAGCAGTGTACTTCACCCTGACAACAGCTGGATTCTTCCTGTGGCCACGTAGTCTCCAATCTCCATAAGCAGACTCGGCGATCGTTGGTACCGCAGCAGAATCAGGACACATCACTGAACACGACATGCTGCCAATCATGTCGATACGCAGCAGTACTAAGACACCACTCTAGCTGAGCTCATGGCAGGAGTGGTGTCATAGTTGGAGGTCAATGACGGCCAACGCAATGGCAGCCGCGAAGGCAAACCTGCCTCTGGAGATCTTTGGTTCACCGTGTGAGTACTGACAGGGATGTATGTAGTCGCCGCTACATCCTCTGTCTGATGCTCTCTGCAGTAGCACGTAGCTCAGCAATTGCCTGGTGACAAATACGTGAATACACTGTTGTTGACGTCAGCCTGACAGCACCAGTCTCGCTACGGTGACTGGCGGTGAGTTCTTGCAACCACTCTGTCTAAAGAGGTCCTTCCTCTATCAAAGGCGTCCTTCGATCGTTCTTTTCTCAAACACATCCAGTGGTGATAGGGTTGGCGACGATGTCTACGAGTCATCCGTTCTTGGGTATGATGTTGAAGCCCTCAACACTCCATTGCTCTGTTCTTCAAGATCTGGAGCACATGACACAACATGGCTTCAATGGCCCGTGTTTTCCCGCTTTTATCTCTGGAAAATCTACTGAGATTGTTCGTATAATCGAATGATTTGCATATCTGACCTGCCTGCACACACCTACAAATTTGTATGGCGATTGGCCTACTTCTTCAGGATTGAGCAATTTCAGTGACAAGCAATGTAGATCAAGTGACAACGCATACCTTGTGTGTAACCAGGCACATCACATGGTTCTGCACTGAAAAAATTGACTGTATATTTTACGGTTTTAAACCGTTTCAGAGTGTCTACACAAACCCGTAAAATCTACAGCTTTATGCAGTGTTGGAGCAAAGCATTGTGTATATACACTGAAGAGCAATTAAATTAGAGACAGCTGGCGTTATGCAAATGTGGCGCTGTTGGCGGCACTGTAAACGGAAACGACATGACGTAAGCAGCGATCCGACAATATAAGGAGTGATGCGACGGGAATCAGTAAGAGTCGGACGCAGTATGGGTAAGAGGAAGGATCTAGGCGCATTTGATCGTGGGCAAATTATCGGGGCCCGAAGAATGGGTCACTCCATCTGGGAAGTCGCGCAGGCACTGGGATTTTCACGAGCCACTGTGTTACGGGTGCACCGTGAGTACATCGAATCCGGTAAAACCATCCCTGCAAGGGCCAACAGCGTGTGGATGAGCGGGGTCATCGTCGGCTAGCTCGCATTGTAACAGCGGATAGACGGGCCACAGGGCAAGAAATCGCTCGGCAATTTAACGCTGGTGCACAAAAACATGTAAGCAGCCACACCATCCAGAACCATCTCCTCGCTATGGGGTACAGAAGCCATCGTCCCAAGAAGGTACCACTGCTGACCGCACATCACAGGGTGCAAAGATTAGCATGGGCGCTGGAACATCGCCACTGGACCCTAGACATGAGGGAAAATGTTGCCTGGACTAATGAGTCGAGATTCACGTTGGTACATGCGGATGGCAGGATGCGAGTACGGCGCAAACCACATGAAGCGATGGATCCTTCTTGCCAGCAGGATACTCTTCAAGCTGTTGGGCGGAGGGGCATTCTCATCTAGGGACTGTTTACGTGGACTGAAATGGGACCCCTGGTACGTGTGACATCGTCCCTCACAGGTCAACGTTACCGGGATATCTTGGACGACCATTTGCTCCCGTTTGTGCGTCTTCAACATCCCACTGGAGACCTCATCCTGCAACAAGACAATGCACAGTGCCATGGCTCCCGAATTGTATCCGAATGGTTGGATGAATACTCCACCGACATGACCTCGCTTCCTTGGCCAACTAGGTCACCTGACCTCAATCCCATCCAGCACATCTGGGATGGCATCGAGAGAGATTTTCGAGGTTCTGAACCCCTCCAACAAATCTTCGTGAACTCTGGGAGCTTGTTGAGGGGTCGTGGATCCGTATGGCTTCCCAACGCTTCCGGTGTCTTGTCGAGTCCATGCCGAGACGAATCGCTGCCGTCTTCAGGGCGAAAGGTGGTGCTACACGTTACTAGACAGGTATCTCTAATTCAATTGCTCTTCAGCCTGTAACATAACTGCAAAAGTCAACATCAGTGTTGGTAGTGTGAAAACGATTCCCCCATGAGCACCTGCTGTTCAGAAAAATACACGGTCGAGTCACATTATTGTGACCACCAACTAATATCCAGAGTAACCGCCGTGTGCAGCGCGGACAGCAGCTAGACGGGCTGGGAGTGATTCAGTAAGGTGGTGGAAGTGGAGCCATGCTGACTGTAGTGCATCTGACAGCTGCTGGAAGGTGCGTGGTGGAGGATACATAGAGCGAATAACACGATCGAGGTGGTCCCACAGATGGTGAATTGGGTTTAAGTCTGGCTTTGCTCCAACACAATCAACACATTCGTTCTAGCCAAATTTTTGTGTTTCGTGATTATTTGGACTGTGAATTGCTCCAGCCAAATTCTGTGCTGTTTTCTTCATTAAATGCAGTGTTGGAGCAAAGCTATAGCTTTGTTCCAACACTGCTTGAAATTTAAGATTTTACGGTTTTGTGTTGGCACCCTGGAAAACGGTTTAAAACCGTAAAATGTACAGTCAATTTTTTACAGTGTGATATTATTCCACTATACAATGCCATCCCTCAAGATGAAAATGCCACAACACACAAACAGCAAGAGTTTTAAGTTGTGGTTTTTCGTTTGGAGAAACGTGAAGGCAGGTTTTAACCGAGTCGCCTGATATTAATGTAATCTAAATGTACGAGGAAAATGTTCACCTTCAAAAATCAGTTCTTGGTCCAAAGTTAAGATTTGCGTGCCAAGATGTGTCCGAGTTTTTGTCACTGATGAGACATGGGTGTTGTGCTTGTCTAAGAGCTCTACTGTTGTCCCTTTTCTGGAACCAGTTGCCGGAAATTAAGGAAGGGAGACAACTTGAAAAAGAGAAGGGCGCCTTTGGAGCTAATCATGATTGCCGTTAAGCCTCAATACAAAAAAAGAAAAAAACAGGTCACTTTTTTTTTTTATTGGAGGTTTAACGACCACCGTGAGCAACTCAATGGGCTATAAGCAGTCGCCTGTCCCTAATTTAGGGTCACTGGTTCCAGAGAAGGGAGAGAGCCAGTGCCGTAAGACAAACACAACATCCATGCCTCACCGGGATTCGAACGAATGATCAGAGGCCATCGCTTAGACCACTGCGCCACCGGGGCGGCCAGGTTACTTTTCGCTGTATCTGTTGGGTTGCTGAGAAAGCTTTGTTTGTAGGGCGGGAATGATCAAGAGACTGATGCGAGTGAACAACGAAGTGTGTTGGATTTCGGAGAATGCTGCTTGATACCTCCTCAAATTTGCTCCCACATGGAAAGCGGACAGTATTTGGCTAATACAGTATCTGGAGGAAGATTATGTAGAATGTTTTGATTTTCAGAGATTTGAAAACTCTTGTTACTATCGCACCATTATGAAAACTGCAGAAAAATATGTATCATAAGGGCGATATTCGGTACCAGTTACTCGTATTGAGCCGTAAATTACTGTAGTCTCTCATTTGATTCTGAACTTTTGCTTTATCATTCAATCTCTCGTACTTTTAGGTGAATTATATTGTTAAATCAGTTTCAACATTAGGGTTCAGAGTAAGTCCAGCGTAACCTTTAAACCCGTTCCTGCTCTTCACCCCAATCTTCCACTAGCAATGGAAAGCGGAAGAATGTTACAATCTTATCATAACCTTTTTCTGCTATGAGAGCTCTTCAAACTCGGCAAAAAGCTATTCTGAGAGGGATCCGCCAGTATCCATACAATACCTACTTTATTAGAGTGTACTTTTGTTTAGTAAACAACTCGGTTTATTTTAGTTTTTTTAGTTATTATAGGTACTAGATAATGTTATCCCGAATATGATTATGTACTGCATTCGTTGTCATAAATATATTCAGATGTAACGGAATTTCAGTATCAAGGGGCATCTTTTCCGTAGCATAAATTAACGAAAACGAGTTTTTCGGAAGTAAAAAGAGCCATTATTGTTAGGTTCATTTGTCATCCAATGTTCAGAAAATCAGAATTGATATTCCACATCTTGACAGCTAAAGTTTGGAATCGTGTGAATGAAATTTGGCTGTTGCGCTTGCCCTGTGGATCGGATTTACTTCCTTTGCCTTGGTGACTCTGAATTAGCCATGGGCAATTTGATCTGGCTTTTGATCCTCAATCAGGTGTTTAACTATGAAACAGGAAAGGTGACGACCCCCCCCTTCCGTTTGCGCTGCTCTTAACTTTTCGGGTATAATTAACATGTGTTTAAATTTTGTTCGACGGAAAAATGATACTACGAATCAAATTTTTAGATAATCGGCGATTTTGTTTTTCTCTTCAAACGGAAAAACTGCGCATTATTTAAGATATGGGCAGGGTTTTTTATAATGAATGGAACCAGCTACAAAAAGGATTTTTTTTTCAACCGGATTTCTAAAGCCCGTAAAATCTTTCCTAAAAGAAATACACTATATTATCAAAAGTATTCTGACACTTCTAAATATTTGCATAAGTGCAAAGAACGGTTGCGCAGGAAGGTGCCCTGTGAGTGGGGATGTACGTATATAAAGCTGAGATCTTCTGTCGTGTCATCAGTAAATTTGAAGCGGATATGCCGCGTGGACGTGAACTTTCCGAGTTCCAGCGTGGGCTTGTCATACACTATCTACCAACAAGTAATTGGACACATGTGATAGCAAAGGAAAACGAAGTTTATTCACCTTCAATAGTTAGTGGAGCCTCCACGAGCGGCAATTTCAGCTGCGACCCTCCGGGGCATACTCTCAACCAGGCGTTGTACGACGGCTAGCGGTATTTTCTTCCACTCGGCTTGGAGAAGACAGGTCAGTTCCTTCACCGATTTCGGACGGTGGGGGCACCCCTTAAGTCGACGCTCCAACTCATCCCAGAGGTGCTCGATAGGGTTAAGGTCCGCGCTCTGCGCAGGCCAGTCCATTCGATTAACCCCATTGTCACCATACCAAGCCATGGTGGACCTCGCAACATGACAGGTGGCATTATCATCCTGAAAGTAACATGGGTCCACCCCGTAAAACTGCTACAACGTAGGAAGCGCATGGTCATCCAAAATGGTGCAGTAGGTTTCGGCGTTGAGTCTACCAGGAATTGCGACCAAGGGTCTCGTGCCATACCAGGAGAAACACCCCCATAGCATAATTCCACCGGCACCGAACTTCACAGTTGGCAGAATACATTCCGGCAGAAGGAGTACCTTGATTCGTCGCTCCAGAGAACCTGTGTCCACTGTTCAACGGTCCACTGTCGACGTTCTTTGCACCACGTTAGCCAAGCAGCGCTATTGGGGCTTGTGGGCGGTAGCACGTCCATGATAACCGAGCAGATGGGCTTCCTTACGGATGGTATTCATCGAAAGAACACTCCCGGATGCCTGTTGAAACTCCTCGCGGATGTGGCCCATCGATTTTTTGCGGTTCTTCTGAATTTCTCTGGCCAGCACTCGTCGGTCTCTAACTCCCAGTTTTGTGGGTTTGCCGGTTCGGGGCATATTCGGACAGTCACCTCTCATCTTCCACTTGCCAATCACGTAGGCCACTGTCGATTTTGGGTACTTCAACTCGCTGGATATGTCAAGTATGGATTGGCCATTTCTGTGATACCCGACGATTACACCTTTCTCGAAATCAGAGAGCTCCGAACTGCGTGGCATCTTGCATTCGACTGGTTGCGTTGTTGTTTCCCACACGATATTTTACGGCGACGGCCGTGACGTGTATCAGGACCGCAGATATCGTCGATTGCAGGGGTGTCCAATTACTTTTTGGTAGATAGTGTACAATGTCATTCGAGTAACGTTACCATACGGAGCATTGTAGCTAAACTAAAAATACCAAAATCTACTGAAGTGATGTCGTGAAGGGATCGAAGCAGGACGGTGCAACTACAGCAAAAAAACGTTCAGGAAGGCCGCACAAACTGACTGAACGTGACAAAAGAGCCACGGTAAGAAATGATGAGAAATCCAGTTCTTCCTTTGCCGTTTCCATTGCTACTGAAGTAGGAAACGCTTGCAATGGCTCGGCTAGTACCATAACCATCCGCAGAGAGTTTCACAGTGTGGGCTATTATGGTAGAGCAGCGGCACACAAGACACACATCACTACCGTTAATGCAAAGGGCCGTTTCAGAGGTGTGTCTCCCGTCGGTCCTGGACTGTGGGCTACAGGAAAGCTGTTCTTTAGAGAGATAAGTCACACTTTTTACTCTACCAATCAAATGCGCCTGTTTGTATTTGCCGACAACCCAGCGAACGATTATTCTCGGACTGTGTCCTTCTAACTGTTAAGTTCGGCGGAGGCTCCATGGTGGCATGGAGTGGTTTTCCGTGGATGAGACTCTGCCTGTTGGTTATTATACCACAAACTATAAACTCTGAAGTGTACCTCGAGGTTCTGGATAATTCTGTCCTACCAACAATGTGACAGTAATATGAAAATGACCGTCGTCTCTTCCGACACAATCGAGCTCTCTGCCACACAGCACGGCGTGTGCAAGACTGGTTTCTTCAAAATGAGATGAAATTGTTAGACTGGCCTCCTGAGAGTCCTGATTTTAATCCCATAAAGCACCTCTGAGATGAACTGGAGCGACGGATACGAAATCGACCACAACGACTGTTTTCGCTCTCCACTCTGGCAGCAGCTTTATGGCAAGCCATTCCTGTCGAGACCTACCAGAAATTGGTTGGTAGTATGCCTCGACGTATTGCTACTGTCATAAGAGCAAAAGGTGGATCGACTAACTACTAATGGCGATAATAAAGACATTTCTCCCAAAACATTGTGGTGTCCTTTTGATAATGTAGTGTACCTACTTACGCCTATAAGCAGCAGAAATGTACATTCCGAAAAATCAAAAATTGTACGAAAAATGTTTCTCGTAACGGAAGATATCCGAAACGACAGGAATTTCTCAAATCAAAAAATTCGAAGAAGAGATATAAAGAAACACATTATATAACTTTCGAAAAACATTATACAACCATTTTTCCGGCCTCGCGGGGAAGATGGTAGGTTATTTGAGAAGAAGATGGGAGCAAAATGTTTCTTATACTGAAGGGTATCCGACCAAGGCAGGGTTTTTTTTCAAACGGAACTCGGAGGTATTCTTGTAAACAGAACTATGCTCTGACCCTGTCTAGCAGAAAATCTGTACTTTATGAAAAAGTAGAAAATTATTTATGCAGAATGTTAATCGTCGTGGGAGATATTCCATGGTAAAAGAATTTTTTAAACACGCTTCTAAAGAAGCAAATCTACAGCAAAAAAAAAAAAAAAAAAAGAAAAAGAAACTGTTTACACATATCCGACCCCTAACGAGAAAACTGTGCATGATTGCAAGAGAGTAATGTTAGTAATCCTTACCACAGCGAATGGTATACAGCACAAGAAGTACTTTCCAAAGCGGAGAAAGAGTTTTGGTGTCGAAATACATGCACGCAGTATTCTTCAAAGTAAATACACTGACGGAAAAAAATCCCAACACCAAGAAGGGATTGTGTTAGGTAAACGGCAGTTGGTAGGCGGTGAGAGTACATCTGTAAGATGACGTCTATGCAAATTTCGCGCTCGGCGCATACGTGTGGCGCTAGTAGAGCCCCTCGGAACATGCAAAGCAGGTTTGCTGTAAATACGCGTTATAACGTTCGTGAGCGTTAGTTATCGTTGAGATTCGACGTAGGGTGTTGATGTTAGTCAAGAATGCCTTTAAGAAGACGAAGAAGCCATTATCAACAGCTCACGGAGTTTGAACGAGGTCGTGTAATAGGGTTACGAGATGGTGGATTTTCTTCCCGCAATATTGCAGAATGACTTGGCAGGAATGTAGCCACTGTGTATGATTGTTGGCAGCGGTGGTAAAGGGAAGGTACTGCCTCAAGAAGACCGGGTTCCGTCCGGCCACGTGGCACTACTGAGAGGGAAGACAGCCGTGTACGGCGTATGGCCGTGGCGCATCGTACCGCGTCTGCGGCAGCAATTCGAGGTGCAATTGCCACCACAGTGACACAACGAACTGTTACAAATCGGTTACTTGAAGGACAGCTCCGAGCCAGACGCCCTGTAGCGTGCATTCCACTTACTCCAAACCACTGCCGTTTGCGACGTCAGTGGTGTCAAGCTAGAGTTCATTGGAGGACGGAGTGGAGATCTGTTGTGTTTTCTTATGAAAGCCGGTTCTGCCTGGGTGCCAGTGATGACCGTGTGTTGGTTAGAAGGAGGCCAGGTGAGCGCCTGCAATCAACCTGTCTGCGGCCGAGACACACTGGACTTACACCTGGAGTTATGGTCTGGGAAGCAATTTCCTATGACAGCAGGAGCATTCTCGTGGTTATCCCACGCACCCTGACGGCACAGTTGTACGTCGGTCTGGTGATTCAACCTGTTGTGTAGCCATTCATGAACAGCATTCCAGGGGGTGTTTTCCAACAGGATAACGCTCGCCCGCATACCGCTGTTGTAACCCAACATGCTCTACAGAGTGTCGACATGTTGCCGTGGCCTGCTAGATCACCAGATCTTTCACCAATCGAGCACGTATGGGACATCATTGGACGACAACTCCAGCGTCACCCCCAACCAGCATTAACCGTTCCTGTATTGACCGACCAAGTGCAACAGGCATGGAACTCCATCCCACAAACTGACATCCAGCACCTGTACGACACAATGCATGAACGTTTGCAAGACTGCATTCAACATTCTGGCGGTTACACCGGTTATTAATGTACCAGCATTTCACATTTAAAATGGCTCTTCTCGCGCTTACAATAAGCTGTGATCTTGAAACCTTAATCGATTAAATATGTTACCTATACAAATGTATTGCCACCATTTCATTCCTCTACAACTATATTTTCGTGGTGTTGGGATTTTTATTTTCCGTCAGTGTAGTATCAGATGCAAGAAAACGTGTATTGAACTCGACTTGAAAAAGGAAAGATATACTGTACAGAAAACTAAAATATGAATTTTTGTCCTGTAGTATCAAACTTTTACGTATATTATTTTGAGCAAAAACACAAGCATGAAATTCTTTCCGTATTGAGTGGCACCTGACCAAGAAAAGCACTTTTCCAATCAGATGTTTAGAAGCGTAGATACGGCTTCAAATATTTTGCAAACGGAAATATTCACCTACTCCCTTAGTGATAATATTGTGCGTTAGGTAAAATAGGAAATTACAGAGGATGTTCACACATCTTTAGAACGATTTTCCACCATTGTAATTAATGTTTAAAATAAAACTATTTATTTCTTAAGTACTCTATCTGAGAACATTTTCTCTGGAATGAACCTACATTTAGATTTCCAAGGTAACAGGGCATTTCTTAAAATTGGTGGTGGTATTTTGTTCCCCTCCTCTTCCACTGCTTTCCATAGTCCAATCATTGTTTTAGGTCTGCGTTTAGAAAGCGCCCTTTTTGGCAGTCCGAAGGCACAATTGTACATTGGTGACACATCAGGGACTTTGAAGGAGTATGAGCAAAAGGTATAGACTTGATATCCGTCTCGTTTTTCATATTTTCAAGAAATAGTGTGGTAGATTTGGATGTACGAATGATAGCCATATCCTGATGGAGTTCTACTCTTTGAAGGCTCTGTAGATAAAGGAATGGTATTTCCTGTTTTAAATATAGGAGTTAAAACATTATTTTGGTAATATGTGGAATTGGTTTTAACATTCTTTTCAACTTTTCTTAACTTTAATTTCGCACTGTACAAGAAACCTGCAACAGTCATGAATCCTTTACTGAAACTTTCTCTGAATTCTTGGAACCAAGTTGTCTTTTTCTGCACTTTTGCCAAAGTAAATCAACCTTTTTTGCTATAGTCGTTTAGGTAGATCCATGTTCCATCAATAGTCACAATAACTTTATCTCTGTCTCTGGCTAAGTGATTTTCATAAAGAAGTGTACTCCGTGTTCCGCGCTGAGCCCCGTGCCTACGCAAAAGGCGGTGAATATTATGTTTTTTGTTGTTTTCACACTCAAATCATTGTTTATTTCCTTGTTTACTGTTGATACAGAGGTTTTTAACGGCTTAAAGATTGCTCTTTGCGTCGGTGGATTTTCTTTTCAGACCAGAAAAAAAAACTTTTGAAATAGTCGCAAAGGTACGTTCTTTGGATGTTCGTTGTTCTTTTTCATGTTCAAAGCAATGACATTGATTTCAGCCCACAAAGAAGAAGGCGAAAATGTTCTCCCAAGATTGAACCAGCATGTTCTTGAGGTTCGCGAAACTTTTGTGAGTTTCCAGGCTATCTTTGTTTTCACTGCGCCATGTTAATGTGAAGCAATGCTTCACAGAAACATGCTTGACAATTTTTTGACGAAATTATATTGCTTATTTTACATTTAGAAATGCAAATTCCATGAATTTCACAGCGTGTTTTAATTACTGAATACGAATATTTATCTTCCTGAAAAGCAAAAACATAGCCTTCTATCCACAGGTTGTTTACTTGCGCCATTTTTCTAACAGACGAAATTAACTTCAGCAGATGTTTCTTTCATGTTCATCTAACACGCTGTTGCCAGTTTCAAGTATCTGAACTTCTTTTGTTTTCTGTAATTTCTTATGAAAAACGTTTTAGAAATGTGTGAACATCCTCTGCATATGCAAAACATTTCTCCCTATGGAAGCTGTCCAACGCACAAATTATTTTTCAGATCGGTCATTTTGGAGCAATGATATTGGTGAAATTCAGTTTCCATTTACGCTCCGTATCATTAAAACAGTTAATAAGAGAATTTGTACACAAAACTGACTTCTCTGTAAAAGATATCGAAACAAAAAAGAATTTTCTTTGTGAAATATGTAGAAGCATTAATAAGAAATAAAATGCATTTTGAATCCAATAGCATCTGCTTTTTCGTCCACCAGCGGCAAGGTTATGCGTACATCAGTAATTGACCAAAATGCGTGGATCTTCATTCTCATTGTTCCAACTTTCCAATGCAAAAAGAACTGTTAAAATCGGAAAAATAAGTGCATAAATAAGGTGATCACAGAACGAGGGGCTGACGAATGGAAATAGTGACACTACAAGCACGTTCTTATTTCCCAAAAGACACACTAAAATATACGTTATTAGTAAAGTTGAGGGCGAAGAAGTTTTTTGATGAAAAAATCGTTCATACATGTATGATTCTTATGCAGCACCATAAGTCCCACTTCTAATCAAGTAGCACCACACAATATCTCTTTATTAACAACTAGCAAAGTAGTTCTGTAGGTACTACTTTGCTAGTTGTTAATAAAGAACATACTATTATTCAGCCTTTGGTGTTACTTGCCATGTTCTGGAAAGAATTCCTTTGCATGTATCGCCATCGGGTTTACTTCCAAGACTTCTAAGGAATCCACGTCCTTAATTTCCAAAGAAACAGAAGGCATGCTAGTACTTTCTCTACACTTGTCCTGCATTTACACTGAGGTGCAGAAAAAACTGGGAAGGGAGCTACCATTTCCATTTCATACCGCCACACCTATGCGGTAAATGGTATCGCCAGCAAACAAAGTATGTACACAGGCAGATATCTCCCCAAGCTCATCATTCGTAGTTCAGATGGTAGCTTATCAGGATTTAAACGATTTCACACGTGGTCTGATAGTGGGCGCCTGGGAGATCTGTCACGCCATCTCGGAAATTACCACGAAATTTGGATTTACACAGTCAACAATTTCAAGGGTGTGCCTGAACTACACAGACTCAAGGGGGAAATCCAGAGTACGAAACCGTTGTAGCAGAAGAAAAGCCCTGAACGATTGTGGACAGCGGCGTCTGGTACGCAGGATAACATTCACCCGGCGTGCCACATTGCCACAAATCACAGCGCAATTCTTTTTTTCCCCTTTGATTGAAGGTATTTTTTTATAATGATTTATTGGACCTGGTGGTACAGACATGACAAACATAATTCACAGGATACAGAGATTATACAGCAACAAGTGCAAATCATACATGGTTTACAGCATGCCTAATATACACAGATATAGACAGTGTTGATATTGCGAGCAAGTATACATCAAACATGGATTTTACAGTATGCCAAATGACCAATGTACACAGATAACCAGTGTTGGACAAGTAACATATTGAGAGCCAGTGCCGAAAGACAAACGCAAACATCCATGCCTCACCGGGATTCGAATGCGGACCCAACTAGGGCGAATGATCATAAGCCAGCGCCTTAGACCACTATGCCACCGAGGTGGCACAGCGCAATTCAATGCTGCGGTCAGTAATAGCATCAGATTTCGCGCAGTGCAACGTTCCCTGTGTTCTATAAGGTTCCGGAGCCAACGGCCCACCAGGTTGCCATTGCTGACCCAACAACACAATGCTGTGCGCCTCGTTTGTGCTAGGCAACACCGCCATCGGACGCAAGATGAATGAAATCGCGTAGCCTGGTCCGACGAATCGCGGAACCAGCTGTTATAGGCGGATATCGACAACCCCACGAGGCAATGGATCCCGCATGCCCACAAGGGACAGTGTAGGCCGGCGGTGGCTCTGCTATGGTGTGGGGTGTTTTCTTCTGACATGTATTAGGACCCTTCATACGTCTGCAGACAGTTATGACCGGTGGAGGCTACGTAACCATCCTTGGGGATCATTTGCACCCGTTCATGTCATGCAATCACTCTGGCTGGTGCGATCCCTTTCAACAAGACAATGCACCACCGCATAAGAACCACAATCAGCCAATTATGCATGGAAGAACATTCCACGAAATTTTGCATCCTGACTTGGTTTCCCACGTTAACGGGATTTAAACACCATCGAACACATTTGGGATGCTGTTCAACGTGCTGTCAATGCCAGGAATCCTCCACCGGCGAATATTACGAAATTGTGGGACGCTCTTCGGGAATCATGGTGTGCACTGTGTCCACCGTAGTACAGAAAGATCGTGGAGTCCATGCTCCGTCGCGTTGCTGCAGTTATCTGATCCGGAGGAGGACCACCGCGGTATTAGAGAGGTAATTTACTTATTTTAGGTTTAACGACCACCGTGAGCAACTAGGTGGGCTATAAGCAGTCGCTCGACCCTAATTTAAGGCCACTGGTTCCAGAGACGGTAGGGAGCCAGTGCCATAAGACAAACACAACATCCACGCCTCATCGGGATTCGAACCCGGACCCTTCACGGATGAATGATCATAAGCCAGGCCTAGACCACTGTGCCCCCGGGACGGTGACTTTCGGGGCATACACCGGCATAAACAGGTGTGTAACACAACAGGAGAGGATTTCTTGAATAGCTCATTTTAGAATAATTTCACTTCTTGTCATAAAAATAGCAAATATTGGTTGAGTTCACGGGAATTTATTTTTTGAATACTTGCATTCAGCGGACACTTATTCACAGTCGAGTCACATTATTGCAACCACAAGCTAATGTCCAGAGTAACCGCGGTGTGCAGCGCGAACAGCTGCTAGACGGGCTGGGAGTGACTTAATAAGGTGCTGAAAGGTCTTCACAGGTATGTGGAGAGATGCTAACTGCAGTGCATCTGACAGCTGCTGTAGGGTGCGTGTTGGAGGATCCGTAGAGCGAATAACACGATCGAGGTAGTCCCACACATGCTCAATTGAGTTTACGTCTGGGGAATTAGAGGTCCAGGGAATTCCTTGTTCTCTTCCAACACTCTCGGACATTTCTAGCTGTGTCACGTCGCATTGTCGTTCTGGAAGATCCCATCCACCTCAGGGAAGACAATCAGAATTTATGGGTGTACGTGGTCAGCAAGGATGGATTCATAACGAATTCGGTCCATAGTGTCTTCCACAGGTATGAGTGGACCCAAGAAATGTCACGAATACATTCCCCAGACCATAACACTGCCACCACCAGCTTGTGTTCTTCCAATAATGGTTGAAGAGCTTGTTCTTCGATGTTTCTCGCCATATGCGCCAAAGTCCATCCGTTCGATGAAGAAGGAAACGTGACTCATCGGAGAAGGCAATCCTTTGTCAGCCAGCGGAGGTTCGATTCCGGTACTGCCGTTCAAATGTAAGCCTTTTCTGCCGATGCACCTTCGTTAGCATACGTGCAGTTACCATACGTCTGCATCGCAGCCCCATACGCAGCAGGGTTCGCTGAACTATCGTTTTAGACACACTTCTGGTAGCCCCCTGGTTCATTCAGCCAGTGAGTTTCTCCACTGTAGCATGTCGATTGTCCCTCACGCACCTTCGACATCAATCTCTCACATCAATGGCACGCGGTGCTCCGAAATTTCCACATCGCTAATTCGCAATGGTGCCATTTCTCCAATCACGATACACTTTAACCACACCAGCACGCGAACAGTTCACAAACTGCGCTGTTTCAGAAATACTGCAACCCTTGGCCCCAAAAACCGATAATAATCCATTTTTTGCAAATCTGAGAATTCGCTCTTTTTATCCATGACAACAACGAGGGATATCAAACAAAGAACTTCGCTCTTTCCACGTTTATAATTGAGTCACGGAAAAATTCTCATTGGCCGCCACCGGGAGTCGAACCCAGGGTCTTCCAGTTACATTGGGTTCGACTCCCGGTGGCGGCCAATGAGAATTTTTCCGTGACTCAATTATAAACGTGGAAAGAGCGAAGTTCTTTGTTTGATGTTCCTGGTCCACGTTAAAATGTTTGTATTAACGAGTGATATGTTTTCCGAATGCCTACGCCACGCCTTTTATACCCTCCAAGCCAGCTCACGACACGTGTGTTCTTTCATTGACTACGCGCTGTTGACGTCAAATTTAGGAGTTGGTCACAATAATGTGACTCGACTGTGTATAATTGTTCAGATCGCTCAAGCATGTTTAATGTGACTACAGTTATTTCTTCTGGAAGGAGGACATTTCAGCTGAAGGAGAAGGATCAGGTGACGTTCTGTGTGAGCTCGAAGGTATACATTTGATATTACGAGGCTATTCCAACTTGTTTTCGTAAGCTATCACTGCTAGTAATACTCTAAACGCCCCCATACGCTACGTCGGAACAGAATGGAAATGAACTTCTCGCATCGGAACAGACAGAACAGAAACAAATTTTGTCAGCACATTAGGTTGGAACGAAAATGAATTTTGTCCACACACTGAGTCAAAACTGCACATGCGAAATCGGAATCGTTTTGATGGGGCTGGAAGTACTGATGCGCGTACTGTAATTACAAGTGTTATATTATCATTTTAACTTACCTGATATAATTATAGGTTGTTGGCTTTGGGGGGGGGGGGACAACCTGATCTTAGCAATGAACTGCTTCCATAATTTCTTACAGGGAGATGATTAAAACTTGTTTCAGCCGGGAAAACTAGAAAACCAAAAACCAAAAGCCCTTCCTAAGCTAGGCGCGAATGCGACACTTGAGCATTTTAACGTAAGGGATGACTTAAAAGAGTATTTCAGTTCACCAGAATACAGGGCAGACTGGCATGATGCGATGTCCACCAGAGAAAGAAATGATCAACCCAAAATAAAGTGAAAATATGTAAACATGCGGTCAAGTGACATCTGTTTTTTTTTTTTGTTTTTTTTTTTGTCGGCAGGAAAAAACTCAAAACTTACTTAAACCCGAATGGTCAAAAAATAAAATGCCCCAAATAACTAAATTTAAAAAAAAAATAAAATAAAAATAAACATGGAATTCAAGGCGATTCTATAACAGCATTAACCTACGGACGTTATTTTCCCACCGTATATATTTGTTTTTAAACTAAACATATTTTTATTAAATGTGAAAGAATAAATTTCACTTAGCAAATTCAGTGTAAATTTCTGATATTTCTTTTCACATGTTGTCTTTAATCATGCTATCTTAGTAATGTTTGTAACTAATGTCGTACAAAACAGGATTTGTTTTCACAACGTCAAATTACATTTCCTCAGCAGACATTTCCGAAAAAATAACATTATAAAACGAACAACTTCAAGCAGGAGCAATGAAAGAGCGAAATCCAGGTCACGCCAAAAGCTTGCTGCCTAATGATGCAATAAAGTTAAAAACTGAAGCAGGTGACCTTGACTAAGACCATGCGCAGCGCTTCGAAACACACTCGAATCTGTCAAAAATATTCTTAGCGAGCAATCCCCAAATACTCTGTTCCGATAAGAAAGGTCTATTCCGATCCGTTCCGATTTAATATGCGGGATTCCACGGGAAATTATGGTTACCATTTTTAGCACGTCTTTTGTAAAAAAAGATCGTGTTTATGTTATCAGTTTGTCCGTCCGTCTGTCGGTTTGTATACAAGATATCTCTGCAATTATTAGTCCGATTTAAAAAATTCTTTTTGCATTGAGAAGCTTGAAATATGCGAATGATGATCCTTCATTTTATTGTTGTCTACGATGTACAATTTCGCAGCTAGAGGGCGTAAATGCAGATGATGTCGTATTTAAAAATACGTTTTATTCCACATATTTGCTTCTAAACATCCGATTGAACACATTCTTTTATCTTTCGATTCCATTTATGTCGAAGAGTATTTTAGATGTAGTTACTTTTTCAAATTACGCATAGATTTTCCGAGAAATTTTACATCATGAGCACTCAATATTTTTCGAAACAATACAAAACTTTTCACATCATTTCATTTACAAATTGCTAAATAAGAAACTTCAGAATTCGGGAAAAAAGATTAATTTCCTAAAAAAAAATCATTCTACTGACAGTGCACGATTCTATACCAAATTTTGTTGTGTCTTGCTAACACACCTGACCTTTTGTACCAATAAATGCTTCTCACCACACACTATTTAATCTCAGTCATAATGTAAGCTTAATTTAATTTAATTAATTACGCACGAGTTCACTTTACGATTCAAATGTTCATAATTTACTACATATATATATATATATATATATATATAGATTTAAGTTTTAAAATGAAGTGAATAATTTAGTTCACACATGTTTTAGTTTCACTCATAGATTAAAAGTAATTTTAAGTCATTTATATATGTTCAAATTCTTTCTAGCTCTCGTTCCAAAGACACATACATATACAGTACACGTACAAAACTAGAACTACACAATTTCCACTAAAATCCGTGAACGAATGCTTAAGAAAGTGGGGAAAAAAATGTTTTTCATGTCGCTCAGTTCGCCTCAAAGAATGAAATTCAGAAAAAGATTAATGAGAGGTAATATTTAAAGAATCATTCTTGGAGACAAGAATGCGTGTATCTGTGATTTTTTCGCATATTGGAACCGAAAACTGGGCCCTAGTTCTCTAATAGAAAAATATCAACACATCAAGTGCACCACTAATAGAAAAATATCAACACTAATAGAAAAATATCAACACATCAAGTGCATCGGAGGTTCTCGACCGAAAAGAGGCAAAACGAAATTTGAGGAGATCGCATACTGGAATCTGAATGTGTTCAAAATTGAACACAAATCTTTGAAACATTGTGGCTGTTCATTCCGAAAAGCATGGAACGGCAACGTCCAACAAAATCGGTATCCAGGGAGTCCAGCCCCTCAAGTATTTCACGAAAATCTAAAAAAGGGCTAGACTCCCGCCCCTTCCACCCCGCAGTCTTGCCGGAAAAACTGCAAACGGTTTGAATTTGAAATTCAGATATGCACAGGAGTCCTGATTCAACTGCTTACAATTAAACAACTCGTTGAGTCCATAAGGAAAAAGAGTTTCGAATTGTATCATGCATAGGTTTTCCAAGGTTAACCTGTTCTCAAGTACGGACTCGATAAACAGTAGCCTAATGAAAATATTGTTGAAGTCATGACTCTGAAAAAACTGAATTTTACGATCTGATTTCCTTTTGAAACTTTTTATGTCAGACCTGTGGCCGTTTATCCTAATATATAGGGGATTACTGGTTTGTCCAACATAAGTACAATGACAGGTCCCGCAGGTGATTAAATATACACAATTGGCAGGTGATCAAATATACACATTTACAGAACACATTTGTGGAGTTCCCATCTAGATTAGAGAAAAGAGCAAAACAGCAAGTTCTGCATCTGCTGTCACTGCACCTTGAAAATTTTAAATTAGAAATAAACTTAGGAACAACGAAATCATTAAAAAGGTGTAGTAAATGAGAATGGAGACCGTGGTAGAGTATCCGTTCTGATTTACTCATTTACTACGGTCTCCATTCTCATTTACTTCAACTTTTGTTAATGATTTCGTTGTTCCTAAGTTTATATCTAATTTAAAATTTTCAAGGTGTAGTGACAGCAGATGCAGAACTTGCTGTTTTGCTCTTTTCTCTAATCTAGATGGGAACTCCACAAATGTGTTCTGTAAGACAGCCAATCGGGACCTCTTATTGTGCTTATGTTGGACGAACTAGTAACCCCCTACATATTAGGATAAATGGTCACAGTTCTGATATAAAAATTTTCAAAAGGAAGTCAGATCGTGAAATTCAGCATTTCCAGAGTCATGACTTCAACAATATTTCCATTAGGATACTGTTTATGGAGTCCGTAGTTTGTTGTTAAGAATGTTTGTTGTTAAGGATAATGGAAGCAGTTTATTGTTCATGAATAAAAGGATCGATTTATCAGATTTGCAAAAAGGAATGATCATCGGCTTTCGGGCCAAGGGTAGCAGTATTTCTGAAACAGCGCAGTTTGTGAACTGTTCGCGTGCTGCTGTGGTTAAAGTGTATTGTGATTGGAGAAATGGCACCATTACGAATAAGCGACGTAGAAACTGCGGAGCACCACGTGCCATTGATGTGAAGGGTGAACGTCGGCTTCGAAGGTGCGTGAAATCCGATCGACACGCAACAGTGAAGCAACTCACTAGTCGAATGAACCAGGGTCTACCGGAAGTGTGTCTAAAATGACAGTTCAGCGAACTCTGTTGCGTATGGGGCACCGATGCAGACGGATGGTCACTGCACCTATGCTAACAAAGGTGCATCGGCAGAAAAGGCTTACATTTGCACTGCAGTATCGGAATTGGATCTCCGATGATTGGCAAAGGATTGCGTTGTTCGATAAGTCACGTTTTCTGCTTCATCGAACGGATAGAAGTTGGCGTATAAGGCGAGTAACATAGGAGAACACACACTCTTCAACCATTGCTGGAAGAACACAAACTGGTGGGGGCAGCGTTATTGTCTGGGGAATGTTTCGTGGCTTTCTCTGGGTCCACTCATACCTGTGGAAGGCACTGTGGACCGATTTCCTTATGAATCCATTCTTGCAGACCACGTACACCCACTCATAAATGCTGATTGTCTGCCCTGGGGCGGACGGAATCTTCCAACACGACAATGCGACGTGTCATGCAGCTAGAAATGTCCGAGAGTGGTTGGAAGAGCACGATGAAGACCTCAAAGTATTTCCCTGGCCAGTAATTCCTCAGACGTAAACCCAATTGAGTATCTGTGGGACCACCTCGATCGTGTTGCTCCCCCTATGGATCCTCCACCACGCACCCTCCAGCAGCTGTCAGATGCACTGCAGTCAGCATGTCTCCACATATCTATGAACACCTTCCAGCACCTTATTGAGTCACTCCCAGCCCGTCTAGCTGTTGTCCGCGCTGCACAAAGCGGTTAATCTGGATATTTGCTGGTGTTCACAGCAATGTGACTCGACCATGTATATATATATATATCATCATCATCATCATTGTCAACCATTATCAATCCACTGCTGGACGAAGGTCTCCCCAAGTTTCCTCCACAACGGTCTGTCTTGTGCCAGTCTCCTCCATGTCACTCCCGCATACTTTCGAATTTCATCCACCCATATATATATATATATCATCATCATCATCATTGTCAACCATTATCAATCCACTGCTGGACGAAGGTCTCCCCAAGTTTCCTCCACAACGGTCTGTCTTGTGCCAGTCTCCTCCATGTCACTCCCGCATACTTTCGAATTTCATCCACCCATCTTCCATGTGGTCTTCTTCTGGGTCTTTTCCTGTCCCTTGATATCCAATCTAAAATTTCGGCTGTATATCGATGGTCTGTTCTTCTGGCAGTATGTCCAGCCCATTGCCATTTCAGGGATTTAACTCTGATCATGATGTCTTCCACTCTTGTCATTTTTCGGATCCACGTGTTCCTCTTCTTATCTCTCCTGGTTACACCAAGCATGCACCTCTCCATGCTTCTTTGAGTTGTCTGCAGCCTTTGTATGTCTCTTTTAGCTAAGGTCCACGTCTCTGCACCATACGTAAGCACTGGAAGGATGCATTGATCAAACACTTTTCTTTTAAGACATAATGGCATATTGCTCTTGAAAATTATGCTGTTTCTTCCAAAAGCTCTCCAGGTAAGTTTTGTACGCCGATTAATTTCTTCACCAATGTGACCCTCACTTGATATCTGCTGTCCAAGATAAACGTACGTGTCTGTTATCTCCAGCTTTTCTCCATCAATCGATAAATCTTCATTTCTTGTAAAAGCATTGTACATCACTTTTGTCTTCTGAAAGTTCATTTTTAATCCCACTTCTTTACTCTTGTCAGCAAGTTCCTGGATCATACTCTGTAGCTCTGATAGGGTAGTTGCAAAAATGACTATGTCATCAGCAAAACGAAGGTGGGTTAGATAATCTCCATTAATCTTTATCCCTTTGTTTTCCCAGTTCAGTGATTGAAAGACATTTTCCAATGTGGCATTAAAGAGCTTCGGAGATATGGTGTCACCTTGTCTCACTCCTTTTCCAATTTTTATGTGTGTTGTATTTTCAAACAGCCGAATCTTTGCACTTGCATTTTCATAGATGTTATTAATAATATTAATGTATGCATCTGCAATACCGCAGGATTTCAGAGCCATTGCAACTGCTGATGGTTTCACCGAATCAAAGGCTTTTTCATAATCGATAAAAGCCATGCACAATAGAAGTTCATATTCCCCGCTCTTTCAATTAGTTCTCTCAGTACGTGGATATGATCTATTGTGCTGAGCCACTCCTGAATCCAGCTTGTTCTCTCGGTTGAGCCATGTCCAGTGTCACCTTCAAGCGGTGTGAAAGAACTTTAGTGAAGATTTTATAAACCACTGATAGGAGGCTGATAGGTCTGTAGTTCCTGAGATCCTCAATGTCACCTTTTTTATGTAGCATGATCATTGTAGCGTTGTTCCAATCCTCAGGAATTTTCCCTTCATTAAGGCATCGAGTGAAAATTTGGGCGAGTACTGTTTTGATTTCTCCACTTGCTTCTTGTATGATGTCTACAGTAATTCCATCTTCTCCTGGAGCTTTTCCCCGCTTCATGTTCTTGATTGCATGTGCAACTTCTGCTGGAAGGACTGGAAGAACTCTGGTACTGATACCTTTCATGATGTTTGGAGTACATGTATCATCCCTTTCGTATAATTTGGAGTAGAAATCTTTCACTTTTGTCAAAATTTCGCCTCTATTTCTTGTTACAGAACCATCTTCTTTTCTCAGTGCCATAATCTGTTTTTTCCCCTTACTGAGATGTCCCTTTGTTATCTTTAGGCTTTGGTTGTTTTCAATTGCTTTCCTTACTAGTTCACAGTTGAATTTCCTTACGTCTTCAGTGATACTTTTTCGTACTGTTTTGCATAGCTCTATATATTCCACTTTGGAAGTCACATCTTCTTTAGTTGTCCTCATCACTCTTCTTTTTGCATCAACATTTTGGTTTTTCCTGATAATTTGTTCACATGCAATTTGTACGCCGATTAATTTCTTCACCAATGTGACCCTCACTTGATATCTGCTGTCCAAGATAAACGTACGTGTCTGTTATCTCCAGCTTTTCTCCATCAATCGATAAATCTTCATTTCTTGTAAAAGCATTGTACATCACGATTAATTTCTTCACCAATGTGACCCTCACTTGATATCTGCTGTCCAAGATAAATGTACGTGTCTGTTATCTCCAGCTTTTCTCCATCAATCGATAAATCTTCATTTCTTGTAAAAGCATTGTACATCACTTTTGTCTTCTGAAAGTTCATTTTTAATCCCACTTCTTTACTCTTGTCAGCAAGTTCCTGGATCATACTCTGTAGCTCTGATGGGGTAGTTGCAAAAATGACTATGTCATCAGCAAAACGAAGGTGGGTTAGATAATCTCCATTAATCTTTATCCCTTTGTTTTCCCAGTTCAGTGATTGAAAGACATTTTCCAATGTGGCATTAAAGAGCTTCGGAGATATGGTGTCACCTTGTCTCACTCCTTTTCCAATTTTTATGTGTGTTGTATTTTCAAACAGCCGAATCTTTGCACTTGCATTTTCATAGATGTTATTAATAATATTAATGTATGCATCTGCAATACCGCAGGATTTCAGAGCCATTGCAACTGCTGATGGTTTCACCGAATCAAAGGCTTTTTCATAATCGATAAAAGCCATGCACAATAGAAGTTCATATTCCCTTGCTCTTTCAATTAGTTCTCTCAGCACGTGGATATGATCTATTGTGCTGTAGCCACTCCTGAATCCAGCTTGTTCTCTCGGTTGAGCCATGTCCAGTGTCACCTTCAAGCGGTGTGAAAGAACTTTAGTGAAGATTTTATAAACCACTGATAGGAGGCTGATAGGTCTGTAGTTCCTGAGATCCTCAATGTCACCTTTTTTATGTAGCATGATCATTGTAGCGTTGTTCCAATCCTCAGGAATTTTCCCTTCATTAAGGCATCGAGTGAAAATTTGGGCGAGTACTGTTTTGATTTCTCCACTTGCTTCTTGTATGATGTCTACAGTAATTCCATCTTCTCCTGGAGCTTTTCCCCGCTTCATGTTCTTGATTGCATGTGCAACTTCTGCTGGAAGGACTGGAAGAACTCTGGTACTGATACCTTTCATGATGTTTGGAGTACATGTATCATCCCTTTCGTATAATTTGGAGTAGAAATCTTTCACTTTTGTCAAAATTTCGCCTCTATTTCTTGTTACAGAACCATCTTCTTTTCTCAGTGCCATAATCTGTTTTTTCCCCTTACTGAGATGTCCCTTTGTTATCTTTAGGCTTTGGTTGTTTTCAATTGCTTTCCTTACTAGTTCACAGTTGAATTTCCTTACGTCTTCAGTGATACTTTTTCGTACTGTTTTGCATAGCTCTATATATTCCACTTTGGAAGTCACATCTTCTTTAGTTGTCCTCATCACTCTTCTTTTTGCATCAACATTTTGGTTTTTCCTGATAATTTGTTCACATGCAATTTGTTCTTAGACCCAGCTAATTTTGTTGCTGTTTCCATAAGAGCTTTGGTTACTTTTCTGTTAACTTCAGAAATATCCACTTCTTCCGATGTTAGGCCTTCTAAAGCAGAGAATCTGTTCTTCAGTTCCAATTTGAAGATATTATGGTGTTTTTTAAGGTTGGTTATGTCAATACATTTTGTTTGTCTTATGAGCTTGCTACGTTCGAGTTTAGTGTTGAGGTGCATCTTACATCTCACCAATCTATGGTCACTGCCTGTGTTGAACTTGTTTAGCACACTGCAGTCTTCTATGACGAATTTTTTGTTACACATAATAAAATCAATTTCACTTGTCGTCCCATTTGGATGTCTCCATGTCCATTTCCTGTGTGGCTTTTTCTTGAAAAAGGAGTTCAAGGTGAAAAACCCTTCTGCCTCTGCAAACTCTACGAGAGTATTTCCACGCTGGTTTCTGTTGCCGTGACCGAATTTACCTACTGAAGTTTCATTCTGTTGCCGTTGCCCTATTTTTGCATTGAAATCTCCCATAATTATCTTCAAGTGCTGCTTACCTTTATTATTTAGATCACGAATTTCTTCATAAAATTCTTCAATTTCTTCTTCAGCATGACTTGTGGTGGGTGCATAAGTTTGAATAATCTGAGCCTGGTATCTTCTCGAGAGTTGGATAACGAGTCGTGCAGCTCTGTCAGAGGAACTTTCAACTTCTACAACTTTATCCTTCAGTTTCTTGTTTATTTTAAATCCAACACCACTAGTTCTGCCAGTATACGCCCGTACATTCCTAACCCCTTCGTTGCTACCGATGCCAAGTGTACGGGCACTCCCAGCAGTCTTGCCGTGGTGCTGCTACTTGCAATCGTTGCGGTTCACACGACCATCTTCAATCTGACTGCTCTGCTGCAGCTGCCCATTGTGTGAACTGCAAAGGCGACCATGCTGCCAATGCCAAGAACTGTCCGAAGTGGATTGAGGAGCGGAAGATTCAGGAGGTTAAGACACTTGAACACCTGTCCTACCCTGAAGCTCGACGGAAGGTCGTTCCCGCTGCTCCAAGCGCACGCACCTACTCTTCCGTTGTAGCTCCTAAAACATCCATTGCCACTCAGACAGACATCACTATACCAAAAGACTGCCCTTTCTCTCTCGAGGATATTTATGCTGCTGGGCTGAAGGCCCTTCGACTTTCCACCACTGACAGTCTATCTTTGCCACCACAGACCAATGCTCGGGGTCCTGCATCCTCGCCCAAGCGCGCTGTTGCAGAACAGGTTTCGCGTTCTACGAGCCCTGATCCCTCGCCTGCTAGACACAAAGGCAAGGCCAAACAATCCTCAGCCACTAAATCTCAAACAAAGGTTCAAGCCGGAACGAATCAGTCCCGGTCTTCATCCTCCAGACACCCCCAGTCCTTCCCCGGTTACCACGCTGCCGAGGGACACTGCAGACCAGACTGAGGAATTCATGGACTCCGAGGCCTTCTAGGCCTCTTCAGTTCATTTGACAAACGTTTCTTTCTTTCTATCTACCCCTCAAATCATGGTTTCAGTCGTTCAATGGAACTGTCGAGGTTTTCGGAAAAAATATGACGACGTCAAGCATCTGCTTTCGTCGTACTCTCCGGTGTGCCTTTGCCTCCAGGAGACAAAACTTAAACCATCAGACCTGCTCTCAGTTCGAGGCTACAGTGCATTTCGGAAAGATAATGTTTCAGGAGATATAGCTTGCGGGGGAGTTGCCATTCTTGTCCCCCACAGTGTTCCAGTTTCTCCCGTTGCGGTCTCAACATCTTTACAAGCCGTTGCGGTGCGTATCTCCATGCCTGTGCCTCTAACTGTTTGCAGCGTCTATCTGCCGCCGGATGAGGACGTTAGCGTGTCTGCTCTTGAGAGCTTAGTTGAACAGCTGCTGTCACCTGCTCTTCTTCTGGGTGACTTCAACGCTCATAATCCATTGTGGGGTAGTGTCAGAACAGACGTACGAGGCCGTAGGATCGAATCTCTTCTGTCCTCGACCTCCCTGTGCCTTTTTAACACCGGAGCTGACACTTATTTCCACGAGCCTACACGAAGTTTCAGTGCGATCGATTTATCTTTGGGTTCACCATCAGTTATTGCTGACTGGTCGTGGACGGTGTGCAACGACCTCCATGGGAGCGACCACTTCCCAATTGTACTTGGCTATAATAGAAGAGATGTCCACTTTTCATAGTAGTAGAAGAGATGTCCACTTTTCAGTTCAATGAGATCTTCTCCTTTTCTCCTTACCTTACTTAGCCCGACGATGTCCCACTTGATCCTTTGTAGTTCCTCTTCCAATTCAAGAAGCCTTGAATCAGAAGATAGGGAGCGTCCGTTATACGTAGCCAAGGTCAGCATCAGATGGCAGCCTAGTCCGGTCCTCCAGGGATTCTTACCACCCTCTGCCTTTATGTCACACTGGCCGCTGCCTTGGCCAGGTACATTCCAGCTGCCGGAGACTGAGGGCCAAGATTTAAGTTGTGGAGTCATTTTGGAGGGGTTTGGCCATAACTCACCACGCTGGCCACGCGGGTTGGTGAGTGTGTGTGTGTGTATATATATATATATATATATATATATATATAATATTATATGAATTATATAAAAAAATCCGGGAAGTTACCCCCTTTCAGTGGTCCGAGCGGTGGCTTCTGCTCATTCTTCCAAGATGGGTCCGGATTTGGATCTCGGTTAAGAATTTATGTTGTGTTTGTCTAAAGGCAATGGCTCTCTGCCTTCCTTGGAACCAGTGGTCTTGTATTAGAAACGGGCGACTGTTTATAGCCCAACAAGTTGCTCACAGTGGTCGTTAAATCCCCAAACAAAAACCAATAGAAGGAAACTCCTTTTTGAGATGAATTATCTCACCTACGGGCAAATTAATTTTGCACAGGTCAATGGCAAATAACTTTCCTTATTTTCTGAACTAGTCGTTATTAAATTCTCTCATTCGAAATTCAGCACTTGTCAGCTAAAAACATCTTTACGCTTGAAAAGAATTCCTTTTAGAACGCAAAACGGCTGCAGGATATTATATGTCGCTTACGATTGCTTAATGGGATTGCAATAAAAAGAAAGAAAGACAGAAAGAATTAATCAATGTAGCAGCGATTTCCTTCCACTTCAAATCCATTTACAGCGCTGAGTTCGAGGAATTTTTCTTCTTCACACTTCAACGAACTCATCCTATAAAACCTTTCAGTACAACTCTCTGCGAGTCAAATAAAATCACTTAAGCTATAGCTAGATTAGAATGTAAAGCAAAGATAGGACACCGTAGTAACATACACCGATCAGCCTGAACATTAAAACTACTTGACTAATGTGATTAAGTCCTCCTCTCGCCGCCTAAAGAGCTCTCACCCGATGTGACACAGATTCAACAAGATGTTGGTAGGTGTCTCTTGATATCTGGTACCATGACTAATCCAGGTGAGAGGGCTTTCTTTGGTAAATATCGCACACGGGATCGTCCGTCTACATGGTGTAACAGAAAAAGGGAGCCAACCATGTGGCGCAGTTTATTGTCAGATCAGATCCGATCATATGTAGAGGATTTTAGGAAGGGAGTGTCTGACCCCAGGTCTTAAAAAACCCTTAGAATTAGGAAGCTAGGAGATTTGGGCTAGGGTACTCGAAAGGAAATGATACGGAAACGAGGTAGAAGACGCCTTTATTTACTACGGGGGGCATTACTGTGGCCCGACGGCTTAACGTGCCTATCCGACGCACGGCGGACATTTAGTGGTTCGAGCGTTCGTACCTGCCTGGAATCGAACCCGAAGTCTTCTCCGTTGCGTCTGAGTTGGGTCCGGGTTCGAATCCCGGTGAGGCAAGGATATTGTGTTTGCCTTACGGCGCTGGCGATCTCCCTACCCTGGAATCAGTGTCCCTAAATTAGGGGTGGGAGACTGCTTATAGCCCACTGAGTTGCTGACGGTGGTCGTTAAACCTTCAATAAACAACAACAAAAAACGGTATTCGTGTGACCATGAAGCCCTCTTCTAGTCTTCTATGGTTCAATGTCGATGATTACGTCCCCACTGCAAGCGTTGGCAACTATGAACGGGTGTGAGCATAGGCACACGAATAGGTCTGCGGCTGCGGAAACCCATATCCAAGGGCGTACGATGAACTGCGTGTTCGGACACATTGGACCCTTGACCACAATTGAAATTATGGGCAATGTCAGCCACAATAGCCCACCTGCTGCTGCGGACAAGACAAGGTATCTTGCGCTGACCTCTGGCACCAATGAGGCGTGGCCTGCCCACGACATGTCAACAGCTCGAAGTGTTACCTGTTTTGGACCATCTTTTATAGGTACTAACTACTGCACAGCGTGAGCAGCCTACCAGAGCCGATGTTTCGGGCGTCGTGCCATAACAATCTGGTCTTTGTCTAAATCAGACAAATCCTTTGGTTTCCCTATGTTCAGACGATACGAAATACACTCACGGACAATGACATTTGCGCACCAAGAAGGAAGCATCTGATTGAACTTAAATTTTATGGACGTGATGATACAGATGAATGTTATACATGATGGTAAAAACAGAGCTGCAGGATAATTACATAGGGATCTGTGGCACGCCGTCCGGTCATCTTCAATAGCGCGTTGCACCGCCTCGTGCGCCCAAAACGAAACGGCACTTATTACTAAGCACCACACATCGCCAGTCTGTGGTGTTCCACTGCGCTCTGGCCTAGCAGCACTGCACACGGAGCCGGCGATGTTCCGGTGTTAACAGCAGCACACGTAAGGGGCCCTGGTATCGCAGATTTGCTTCCGTGACGCATCGGGAAATGTTTCATGGGCACACAGAAGCAACTACAGTGCATCTCCTGAATATAGTGGACCGGGTCCCCGTGAGATCCGTTCGTGCCTGGCGCACGATCCGTTGATCCCCTCTACCGGTGGTCCTCCTGGTCCGTCCGGAGCCGCTCCGCCGGGTGGCAGTGCCGTCACGTGTCCACTGCTCTCAACACAGTCGGACGGTATGGTCAGAACGATCCATGGGGCGGGCTATACGGCGCGCTGACCACCCTGCGGTTTTCAGCCCGATGATCAGGCCTCACTCAAAGTCCGTAAGTTGTGTAAATTGACTTCTCTGTAGTCTACCCGGTATTCTTGTCACTCTGAGTTTCTGCTTGCGTCGGCCAGTGATTTTCGCTTTCATGGGACATCGACTACACGCCGGTTTATTTGGCTGCCGGTTCGTGCTTGCAGCGCCACCACAGCGTGTGCGGTCATGCGCACTCGCACCAAACGTGGATCATTTACATACCAGCACGCACTCCAGCTATTTGCAAAGTTTCGCGGTTATAGCATGTTTTCTTCTACGTGCGCAAATTTCATTTTCCGTGGGTGTACTAATGAGAGCTCCGTCCCAGGTATTATCTGTATCATTCGTGACCTTGGCACGTGACGCTGATTGGCTGCACGCACGTTTATTTACATAACGCAGAGGTGGTTTTAATGTTTTGGCTGATCGGTGTGTATTGAAATATAGGATTTAGGAACGTTCTTCTCCTCAATAATTATCTGCTGCATTCATTCTGAATGATAGGTGTTTCTCTATTTGCATGAAATACCATACTCCCCGCTGAAGTTAAGCATTGAGTTGGGGATATACACGACCTATGAAACATTAAGTAAATTTCAACATTTTTGTGTTTTGTCACCTCCCATTGACATGGAAAGTTAGGATTAGTCTGCTGTGGAGATCAGAGAACCATAGAAGAGCAGACTTTAACAGAACTGTCTTTCCCGAAAGCCAAAACTATATCCTCGAGGTCAATGTTAACTTCCTAAACGCTAAGCTATAGTCCGGAAGTATTTTACTTTACTAACACTTATTTACATTCTAATGAATCCAATTTAGATATTTCATGTTAGAAGCTTCCCTGATCTCCTGGGGGTGATCTGTGGAAAGAAACAGGAACAAAGTGTTATAATTCAAAACCCGTTAATGAAAAAACAGAACTAAATAACAATTCCTACATACAACTCTGTAAATTTTATTACAGCAATGCACACAATAAACCAGAATTCTTGATCAAATTATGAAAACATTCAGCATTTTCATATTTTAATTAGGAACTTTGTTTATCAAATTTGGAAAAATACAAAGCACGCTAATTATAATAAAAAACGCTTTGTACAGATAAGAAATTTTCAAATCTGTACTGCAATTACTTCAATAGTATGCCCCAAGATGGCAAATTCAGAGATTATGGAATTGATTCGTGCTTGCTGTAAAAAGAACCGCATTTAAGGAAACGGCTAGAAGTTGACTTGTTCTCTTGCTTTCTTAACTCTCCATAACCACAATTTCATTTACTTGTATTTATCCTAGTTTGACATACTCTGAAGAGCAATTGAAATAGAGATACCTGTCTAGTAACGTGTAGCACCACCTTTCTCCCTGATGACGGCGGAGATTCGTCTCGGCATGGACTCGACAAGACACCGGAAGCGTTGGGAAGCCATACGGATCCACGACCCCTGAACAAGCTCCCACAGTTCACGAAGATTTGATAGAGGGGGTCAGAGCCTCGAACATCTCTCTCGATGGCATCCCAGATGTGCTGGATGGGATTGAGGTCAGGTGACCTAGCTGGCCAAGGAAGCTAGGTCACGTCAGTGGAGTGTTCATCTGACCATTCGGATACAATTCGGGAGAGATGGCACGGTGCATTGTCTTGTTGCAGGATGAGGTCCCCAGTGGGATGTTGAAGACGAACAAACGGGAGCAAATGCTCGTCCAGGATATCCCGGTAACGTTGGCCTGTGAGGGACGATGTCACACGTACCACGGGTCCCATTTCAGTCCACGTAAACAGTCCCCAGACGAGAATGCCAACCCCACCACCTTGAAGAGTACCCGGCTGGCAAGAAGGATCCCCATGTACCAACGTGAATCTCGACTCATCAGTCCAGGCAACATTTTTCCACATGTCTAGGGTCCAGGGGCGGTGTTCCCGCGCCCTTGCTAATCTTTTCACCCTGTGATGTGCGGTCAGCAGCGGTACCCTCGTGGGACGATGGCTTCTGTACCCCATAGTTAGGAGATGGTTCTGGATGGTGTAGCTGCTTACACGTTTTTGTGCACCAGCGTTAAATTGCCGAGTGATTACTTGCACTGTAGCCTGTCTATCCGCTGTTACAATGCGAGCTAGCCGACGATGACCCCGCTCATCCACACGCTGTTGTTCACGGCAGTTGCCCTTGCAGCGATGGTTTTACCGGATTCGATGTACTCACGGTGCACCCGTGACACAGTGGCTCGTGAAAATCTCAGTGCCTGCATGACTTCCGAGGTGGAGTGACCCATTCGTCGAGCCCCGACAATTTGCCCACGATCATGTGCGCTTAGATCCTTCGTCTTACCCATACTGCGTCCGCTCTTACTGATTCCCGTTGCATCACTCCTTATATTGTCGGATCGCTGTATACGCCATGTCGTTTCCGTTTACAGGGCCGCCAACAGCGCCACATTTGCATAACGCCAGCTGTCTCTAATTCAATTTCTCTTCAGTGTATAACAGGCTAACTTTATTCAGAGAAAGGCTTACATTTCTTCCCTTCCTTTAATCCTTTTTCCATACTCTTGCCACCATCGGCATTAAAGAAATGAGTCAATCTTAAAATGCCGTACTTGGCGACATGTTTACGGCATTAAAATGAGAACGGTACTTTGGCGAACTTCATAGAAGAGAAGTTCGCCAAAGTACCGTTCTCATAAATTTTCTAGACAACTGTTTTAGACTGGTTTTGCAAAAACCAATCTAAAACAGTTGTCTACAAACTTTAATTAATGTGCGAAGTGGAAGGCACCATGATCTGTTCTTAGTCTTTGGCATTATATTTCTTAATTATTGTTAAGACTAGAAATGAAATAGCATAGTTATTATCTGCATAAAACTCATTCGAGGCTGAGTATGAGTGTATGTTTGACTGTTCTCTCTTTTGTGTATCTGAAAATGAAATACTTAAAACCCTTCTTGGTGGGAATACAATCCAATGTCTTTGATGTTTGCATTCATGAAATATGATTGCGCTAAAATTGAGCTCTTGCAAATTTCATTTACCTTCAGTGTGGTTATTCCACGTAGCTCAATTCAAAGTAATGCACACTGAGTTATTGCATACTTACAACAAATGAATGATGTGATATGTGCCTACAGTTCCTCGATTTACTTTCCTTGTTTCTCAACTGCGGCTTTCCAGCATTTGGGGCGATCTATGATTCTTCTGAATTTTCCACTTTTGTGAAGATGGCAGATGTCCTAAGTAACGGCGGCAAACAGCCTATCCGCTGAAAGAAAGTCGGGAACTGCAATTAGATTAATTTAATCTAAATGTTCGTCCTCGATATATTTCGGATCTTCACATAATTTAATGGTGCTTTCTAGAATTTTATCATATTCCTGTTACGTTTAATATTGGGTAAATATCGGAGACATTAAAAATAGTGATGTCAGTTTTTTTCCTGGGTATTTAGCAGAAACAGGTCTCAGTGTTCAATTTCTTTGTATACCTGTTCACAACTGTTCACATTCTTTATCTTAGTAATGTTCATGTTTTGTCGTAATATTTGCTGCAATGATGAGTTTAGGCTTTTCTGCATTTTAAGTTGCTCAGTGATTGCGAGAACTGTCAAGTGACTGAACTATAAAAATGCAGACAAACTTAAACAAATAGTCGAATTCAAATTTCAAGCGGCATCCAGTTTCTTCAGTTGACTTACATTTTGAAAACAAAATTCTAGGTAAAAATGATGCCAGTGCTTACCTGTTATTTGCAAGGAAAGGAATGTTCTATTTAAATTTTCAGAAGTTTTAGGTTAAATTCTAGGATTTAGCTTTTTTGATGTCTTATTTTTTTCCTTTTTCGTTTACGACTTATTTTGCCTACACATATCTCTTGAAATACTCTCATTCGGAGTAAAGAATGATGCAACGTAAATCTCCAACGGCACATCAAGACTTCCAGATTCTGAAATAAATAGTCTCGCGTGGAGAAAAGACTCTCGCTTGCACACCAAGATTTTTTGAACTTATAAGACTCACGTATGAAAGGGAAGGACATAAAATGCTGCAGGAAAGGATTACATTTCGGCTAGTCACGTGGTTTTTATTACACCAGTGGTTTTTATGGCGTATTTCTTTCATTTTGAGTAAATCGGAACTGTCATTCAACCTGAATAAAAAGTGCAGAAGACTCGTATGAATTTCTCTAAAATGATCATCTGAAATGAGTCGATCTTTTCACTGTTACTGTGCATTTTTCCCATGACAACAAACAGCTATACAAAACATTATTTTCTTCGGTTCCCAGGCTAGGTTAAACATCTTTCTGAGCCTCTTCGTCCCTCTAGCGTTTGACATTACAGCTGATCATCGGTATAACACATGATTAAATAAAGCACAGCTATGCCGGAATAAACTAAATGAATAAAACATCCGTTCTTTTCGTTTAATTGTCGAAGTGATAGCTTCCTATTTCTAAGGGTTGTTTAAGCTTCCTATTTCTAAGGGTTGTTTAAGCTTCCTATTTCTAAGGGTTGTTTAAGACCTGGGGTCAGACACTCCCTTCCTAAAATCCTCTACATATGATCATTTGATCTGAAAACATATCCCTCGTTGCTGTCACGGATAAAAGGAGCGATTTATCAAAGGGATGACTATCGGCTTTCGGTTCAAGGGTGGCCGTATTCCTGAAACAGTGCAGTTTGTGAACTGTTCGCGTGCTGCTGTGGTTAAAGTGTATCGTGATTGGAGAAATGGCACCATTGCGAATAAGCGACGTGGCAACTGCGTAACACCACGTGCCATTGATTTGAGATGTGTGAACTTCGGCTTCGAAGGTGCGTAATGACCAATCGACACGCTGCAGAGGAGCAACACACTGGCTAAATGAACCAAGGGGCTATCGGAAGTGTGTCTAAAACGATAGTTCATTGAACCCTGCTGTGTATGGGGCTGCGATGGAGACGGATGGTCACTGCACCTAAGCTGACGAAGGTGCAACGGCAGAAAAGGCTTACATTTGCACGGCAGTTTCGGAATTCGGTCTCCTCTGATTGGCAAAAGATTGCCTTCTCCGATGTGTCGCGTTTTCTGCTTCAACGGAAGTACGTTGGCGTATAAGGCAAGAAACATCGGAGAACAAACGCTCTTCAACCATTGCTGGAATAACACAAGCTGGTGAGGGCAGAGTTATGGTCTGGGGAATGTTTTCGTGGCATTCTCTGGGTCCACTCATACCTGTGCAAGGCACTATGAACCGAATTCGTTATGATTCCATCCTTGCAGACCACGTACACCCATGCATGCTGATTGTCTTCCCTGGGGCGGATGGGATCTTCCAGAACGACAATGCGACGTGTCACACAGCTAGAAGTGTCCGAGAGTGGTTGGAAGAGCACGATGAAGACTTCAAAGTGCTTCCCTGGCCTCCTAATTCCCCAGACTTAAACCCAATTAAGCATCTGTGGAGCCACCTCGATCATGTTGTTCACTCTATGGATCCTCCGCGACGCACCCTCCAGCCGCTGTCAGATGCACTTTAGTCAGCATGGCTCCACATATCTGTGAGTGCTTTCCAGCGCCTTATTGAGTCACTCCCAGCCCGTCTAGCCGCTGTCCGTGCTGCACACGACGGTTACGCTGGACATTAGCTGGTGGTCGTAATAAAGTAACTCGACCGTGTATATCAGCATAGCATATCTTTGCACTTGGGTTACAAATACATACCTGCTGAAGAATTATTTGTTAGAACAACTTATTGTTGTTTTTTAATCGCTTTTTTTACTTTTCATATGAAATAGAAACATTTTGTTCCTTTGAAGCAAAACGATATTCCGTAAGTCATTTTGAATTTGTAGAGTCCTATTCTCATGATACATCTCCTCTAATAGAGGAAAATGTGGCTGTACAGAAATGCCAACTTCCATACCAATATATTCGATTTATTTTCAAAGTGTCACGCGTCAAATTCTCAACTCAGGGAAATCCTATTACGTTTAGAGAATGCTTCATATCATCATTCGAGCAATAAGTAATTAAATGATAGGTTTCCTCAATTTAATTACATCCATTGCATTTTATCCGTGTTTTAATCAGTGAAATGCGAATGCCAGAACTTAAAGTGAGTTTTAATGCTAATGATAGAAATATCTGTAATTGTACAATTTGCAAAATGATATCAGCCCGAATCTGCTATGTCACGAGTAGCTTTAGAATCTCGACGTGTCATTCGAACTGATAAATTAAAATATGAATGCTAAATCCTCTTCGATATCCCCACAGATCTTGGGAATAATTAGTTACTCCACGAAAAGTTCAGTAAATTGTTATACAGTGAAAGCAGAATGAATAATGTGTAGTCCATACAATAGTATGATGTCTTCGGAATTTCCAATTTCACTACAGTTCTTTTCGGCGTTGTATTTTAACAACATTTTTCACCATTTCATCTTATGTCGACACTGTTAAATAATCTTAGTGATAAGCTGAATAAAAAAATTCTGTCTCAGCCACAAATACAACACCGGTGCTTCAAGTAAAAGAAACGCGCTCTTTTTCCCACTAGGTGTTTTGCCACACAAGAAAATCAACCAAGTAAAAGAAACTTCACAAATTAACTCATAATCCTTGTAAAACATAATTGACATTATTCTGATTCTTGATAACCAACGTTTTGTACTAAAGTTTAGAACAGAAATGTATACCGAAAGAGAATTGAATATTTGTTAGAACGTTTCTCATTACTGAAAAAAATTCCGTCACTGCATAGATATATGGTTACAAAAACCATCAGCAGTATTGCTGTTTGAAGAAATTCCGAGCCAGCTGGCATTTAGTATAATATATTCATTAAAAAGCTGACATTTAGCATACTGCACTGCTGGCCACCCGAAATTCAACACCAAGAAGGAAGCATCCGATTGGCCTGAAATTCGCAACATGCGTCGCCCGCAAGAGGACATGCAAACGATTAGCATTGCACGGCATATGCAAATCATGTGCGCCCGGCACGCCACCGAGAAGCACTATAAGAAGGGTGCACAGAAGGCGTGGTGTAAGTAGTGTAACTGTGTTGTGCTGCCAGACCTGTGCGTGGGAAGCTTCCTGATGCCTCGTCGCAGAATACGGCAGTCATTCCAGCACGTTTCGGAGTTCGACAGAGGACAAATAGTGGCTTATCGCGACAGCGGTTTATCGTGCCGAGACATCGGCGCCCGTGTGGGACGACGTCCAGCCACAGTGAGGCGAGTATGGATTCGGTGGGTGCAGGAAGGGAAGGACGGACCGACGTGAGCGATTGACGCAGCCGCGGCACACCACCGAGCGAGAGGACCGGCATGTTGTGCAGCGGGCATTGACGGGTCGCACCGACACATCACGAACGTTAGCGCAGAAATTAGGGTGTGTTGCGCAACAACCTGTGTCAGCCCGTACCGTTCGACGTCGTCTGCAGGAGAAGGGACTTGTCGCACGGCGCCCAATGCTCCGATTACCATTGATGTTACACCACCAGCGAGTGCGGCAGCAGTGGGCCGTTGAACGCCGCACCTGGACTACGGAATGGCACGACATTGTCTTCTCCGACGAATCCCGCTTCTGCCTGCAACACCACGATGGTCGGTTCCGCGTGTGGTGGCACCGCGGCGAGAGACTGTATGACGCCTGCATTATGCATCGCCATACCGGTCAGTCACCTGGCGTTATGGTTTGGGGCGCAATTGGATATCACACCCGCATTCCTCTGGTACGCATCGCCGGTACACTCAACAGTCATCGCTACATCTGCGACGTTTTGGAGCCTGTAGTCCTTCCTTACCTGCAGGACCTACCAGCGGCCACGTTTCAACAGGACATTACGCACCCGCACGTGGCACGCGTCGCGCAACAATTCTTCACGGCCCACCAGGTGTCACTGCTGCCGTGGCCCGCCTGTTCTCCCTATATGTCGCCCATGGAACACGTCAGGTCGTTGATCGGCAACCGAGTGGCCTGGCAAACACCACCCGCGGCTACGCCTGATGAACTGTGGCAACGTGTGGAAGCAGCCTGGACCGACATACCCCAAGCCCACATCCAAAGCCTCTTTCGTTCGATGCCGCGCTGTGTAGCGGCCGTTATTTCCAGCCATGGGGGCCACGCGAACTATTGATGCCTGCGTGTTCCGCAAGTTGCACGGGCCTGTAAGCTCAATCGTTTCATCTTTGTATCTGTTGTTATGTGTCCAGTAAATCTGGCTTTGCTATCTCGTGTCCTTCTTGGTGTTGCATTTTGGGTGGCCAGCAATGTATATTGCTTGAAAATGAACCTATAGAAAACAAAATTATTGTACAGTGCTCTGGTAAGACCTGAAGATTTAGCAATTGATGAAGTAAATCTAGAAGAATCAACGCCTACAATTATCTTGGACAACTGATATCAAGCAAGAATCACATCAAAGAAGAAATTGACAGGCTTATAAAATTTAGTTGAAGAGCGTTTGAAAGAAACAATACAATTTTTTTCAAGAGCAATTAACTTAAAAGAAAAGTGGTTTAATCAATGCATCCTTCCAGTTCTTAATTATGGGTTTGAGACATGGACTTTAACTAAAAGAGAAATTCCGAGAGTGTAAATAACTGATGGATGTATGAAGAAGTCCATGCTTGGTGTACCTAGGAAAGATAGGAAGAGGAACTCGTGCATCAGGAACTTGATGACATCATGATCAAGGTAAAGAAAACAATGATATGGCAATGGGCTGGATATTTTGCTAGCAGAATTGACCACCGTTGGGCAGCTAAAGTACAGGACTATATTGGAAGGGATAGAAAAAGACCAAGATGAAGACCATGTGGATTTAGGATGGACGAAATTCAAAAGCATGTTCGAATGGTATGGACGAGATTGGCTCAAAGTAGAAAGTTGTAAAAAAGACCTGGGGAGAACTTCATCCATCAGTGGATTGATAGTGGTTGATAATGTTGATGATGATTCATCGCAATCAGAGAAGTCAATCCCAACTGAAGCAAATAGCATTGATTATATTTAGAGTTTATAATAATGTAGTTTCCCATCATGATCTTGTGCTTGACTTCACAGTTATGTAACAGCCTGCAAATAAAATTTTCATTATACAGTTTTATTTCAAACATCCACCAAAATGTCCGCAAAAATATAAAAATATAATTATTTCTCACTACATAGAGTAGTGAGAATAATTAGATTTTCTCGGCCTTTTTCCAATACAACGCAAACCACAGGCTTCTAAACATCTCAGATTTTGAAGCCCTTCAATAAATATTTTGATCTTTATATACTCGTACCAGTTTGTTTCCCGTAATCTATCTGTCAAGCAATAGATATTTTAATTCAAGCCACATTTAGCTCGAATGGCCGAAGTCAATCGTTGACTAAATTTCCAAAAACTTACTTTTGTTTGTTAATCCTTGCCAAATATAAATTCACCCATTCGGATGATATCCTTTATATAGATTGTATTAGAGGTATATTTAGTTATACTCTGTCACTGGATAATCCTAATTTGGCAGCCTTGGTGGCGTGGTGATCTAAGCACTGGCTTCTGACCATTCGTCCGAGATGGGTTTAGGTTCAAATCCCGTTGAGGCATCGATGTTATATTTGTCTTACGGAGTGGCTCTTTCCCTTCCCTAGAAACAGTGGCCCTAAATTAAGGACGGGCGACTGCTTATAGCCCATTGAGTTGCTCACGGTGGTCGTTAAACCCCCAAGCAAAAAAAATCATAATTTGAATTCTTTCCCAGTATAATACCAATATAAATTTTATAGATATAAAAAGTTTATAATGAAATAATTTTTTAAATCAAGGTTTTATTGAAACACTCGTCCATTGCAAGATTTTCTACTTCTGATGTACTGGGTTTTTTTATCATTAACGACTGATTTTACACCTGTTATCTGGGTTTAACGACCATCGTAAGCAATGCTTAGGGCAATGGGCAGTCGCCCGTCCAAAGTTTGAGGTCGCTGGTTTCAGTGACGGAGAAGAGACTGGTGTTGTGTGGAAGGGGCGTCATGCTTCCTCCCCATGCTTCATCTGGGGATTGAGTCCTAGCCCGCTTGTACGAACGATCAGATACCAGCGCTTAGACCACTGTCTCCCTAGATCTAAGTCTATCCCTTGGTTTGCAGTATTACATCACAGAATGCAACATCTCTCTAGGTAATTTCTCATCCCCCACGCAACACACATGTCTAAATCACTGCAAGTCAAGACGTTCCCATTAGCATTTTCATTTACTGAAGAAATACTCAGCTCAGTTCAATAGCCAGCATGTAGTAGTTGTCGAGGAACCGTGTATGCGGTCGGATAGGTGTGCCAATACTCCCCTTTACAAACAACACACACACACACACACACACACACACACACCACGCATACGCGTCTGTATCTGTCCTGACTTGTTTTTTTTTTTGTTTGTTTTTTTGAGGTTTAACGACCACCGTGAGCAACTCAATGGGCTATAAGCAGTCGCCCGTCCTTAATTTAGTGTCACTGGTTCCAGGGAAGGGAAAGAGCCAGTGCCGTAAGACAAACACAACATCCATGCCTGACCGGGATTCGAACCCGGACCCCTTACGGACGAATGATCAGAGGCCAACGCCTTAGACCACTGCGCCACCCTGACTTGATTGACTGCCAACGAATTCCTAAAAAAATAAACTCTTGGAAGGTCCGACCCTACTTTCAGTTCAAAATGTGTAACGGGAGATGGCCAAGCATTTACACAAGAGACAGTAAACAAAAACGGAAAGTTAAATATTTAATATGCGTCATGCTCTCTGTTTGTTGCTTGCTTCTAAGTCGAGATCATGTAACTGTTGATCTGAGCGTAAGTATCGATGCATCGAATTCGAACTGTGTCTTAATGAAGGCAGAGATTTATCTGCTGTACAACTGCAAAGAATTGCTTCATGAAAGTTGAAATTTATTCAAAGGGCTAATAGCGCCGAAGCTCTAGTACTGCTACTAAACATCATTCAAACTGACAGTAAACTAAAGGAATAGCTCAGGGGAACCTACACAGTCTGTAAAGTTTGAGGCAAAACACGATCAAATATGTTGACCCGATATGGCGGTAAGGATACATCCCGTCTATTAGCACCAGTGATTAAATGTAGATATTAAAATCCCTGAATCGACGCTTCGGTTTTGTCATCAGAAGGTACGGATTATTTTATGGTTTATTTGTTTTTCCAGTTCGACTGCAATTACAAAAAAAGGAGAATGAAATCTTTTGAGTTTTAGTAAAAAAGCTTAAATGTTTGAAAAACAAAATATAGTTTCGAGTAAATTTCTGAAAATTTGAAGACTGGTCCAGCTTTTCAGAACATTTTTTTCTTTAATAAAATGCTTTGATTTATCAGAAATGTTTCCGTCTTTTCCGCTATAATCTCTTTTCAGTTTCCTCGAGTCATAAGCTGAAAGAAGCAGAAATAAGACAGATGAGCTAGACTGGGTGCCATTGATAACCTAGATCAAAAAGGATGCGGAGAACCAGGGGAATTTGCTGCCGGCTTTCGGGAAGAGAAATCCATATATAAAAATGGTTGCAATTTTTCATTCAGCAAACTTTTCAAGTCTGAGTCCAAAGAATTTCTATTTAGAAGTGAATGATGGTTTAGATGCGCTGTCTCTTCGTTCTCAATTGGTCATAGATGCGTTCAAAATTGCAGTTCGACTTGCACTTTCAGCGAAAGAAACAACAACTTGTGACGTGTATGAGAAGGAAAAGGAAAAAGATCTCCTTATAAATTCGTAGGGACGCTTACATTTGCAGAGGCTACGAGTGGCGCGACATGGAGTGATTGAATAATACATTGTCGGCAACTGTTTCTGAAACAGCGAGCAGGACCAGCGGCTGTTTCAGGGCTCCTGTTCGGAAGAGAAATCTGAATCGATGAAAAATCAAGAGAAATCTGAATCGATGAAAATCACTACAGCTCTGTGATAAAGCAAGTGAAGTAGTTGCATTGGCGTGATTACAGGCCGATGAACTTTTACTAAGAAAACCTGTTTAAAATGGCCTTAGTTTTATGTTTCATTTTATTGTGAGCTAACTGATTCTCCTGCGGTTCTATTAATCGATGTTTCGTTGGGATCCATACAATTCGTTATGCAGCTTAGAGCGCCCTCTTTTTCTATCAACTCTTTGCTTTAAGGTAAAATATCCTCTGTAAACAATGTGTATTCTAAATTCAGAGACGCTTGCGAGTATTATGCTTTAGTAAAGCATGCAAAGAGAAAACAACGATAGTTTCAGAAGAAGAAAATGCCCGTGCTACCGTCAGGAAAGTACTGTTAATTTTTCAGGTCATGAAAAGTAATTGTCTTTCTTATTCGGAGACCTAATGCATCTGAGTTTCTAGTTTTTTGTCCTGTTAAAAAATAAGCTGACCACTGTAACGTATTTTTTGTGTATTTTCATGATAGTTCATTGTAAGTTTTTTTCTGTGTATGGTAATTACAGTGTTATAATGACGCTATATTTGTAATGTTTTACGTCGTTTCAGAAATCGTTCGAAGCCAGTAAGCATGTTTTTATTAATGCTAGCATTGTTTTTTTAAATTTGAGCAGTTTTCTTTCGGTTTACCTCCTTGCTGTGTCAGCGAAGGATCAAAGAGCTTTTTAATTACTCAACATTAAAGGACTTTTAAATTATCCAAAAAGTTACACCATCGTGGCCGAGTGGTGGTCAGAGACTCGGAGTGGGCCTCGGTTCGAGTCTTAGACGAGGTGTGTCCTGCGTTTGATTATATCCCTTCTCTGGAATCAGAAGCTCTAAATTAAGGACCTGCAACTCTACAGCCTTATATTCTCATGGGACATTAAACACCGTCCCCCAAAAATTGTCCAGAATGAGTTTCATCATCCAAAGGTGCCTTCATCATTCTCCGGTAACTCAATTATGTAAATACTGTTTTGTTAAATCAGTATTTACATAATTGCAGTATGGTTAAACTTCTCAGTGGCTTTATTTGCTACCGTGATTTTTGCATTAAGTCATTAACAATCTGAACATACCTTTCAACAGAATTTGAACAATGTTTAATAACCTTCTCTTAGAAAAACTGTTTGTGGTGGTCTGTGGTGATGTGTACAAATGTACTTTGTTAATGCACTTGAAACTTCAAGACCATAAGTTTCAGCAGCTCTGGATTAGGGAGTTATCGCGATTTACGTACCGGTGCTTCTTAAAGTCATTTCTGGTTCTAGATGCATAGCTCAATGAGAACCTAAATTGAGAGTGGATCGAATAAATACTGCGGGACATCCAGAGCATACTGTTTTGATGTAGCCACCGCATTTAGATTGTGATCCACCCATGAAAATATCTTAAAATCTATGGGTAATTTGACCATAGACTCGAGTAAATGTCTAAATCATCAGCTAGTTCAGATGCACTGTTCTACATAGAAAATGCTACACCATGAAGACAAGCAGATGTGAAAAGAAGTAATTTAAATTCTGATTTAATACATGAACACGATGGGCGAAGAGACAGTATGATGTGACCTAAATCAGTAGGTCGCATGATCTCCATGCGAGGCTATACATTCGGCAACTGGTACTGGCATCAAGGGCAAAAGTCTCCGAATGATATCTTGAGGTATCTCTGATTATGCCTCGTTGACCTGCCTTCATCATTCATCAACGTTGTGAGGATGTCGTGCAGAAGAGCTAAGTCGTCTTCCAGTGACGTCGTACACGATTTGTACTTATTGGGGAGAGGTCTGGGGATGGCGCTTAACAGACAGCACCTGGACACCTTGTAGGCGCTATCTGCTGATTTTGACATTGTGCTGGTTGGCGTTACCTTGTTCAACCTGGGCATCAGAGGTACCACGGAGATACGGCAAAATAACACTGGCTGCAGCACCTCATCCTCATCGACGTGTCGTCTAACTGTCATTGCACCCACTACCAGAACGAGTAGAGAACGGCTGCTGAACCTTATCGAGCCCCAAACCATGAAACCCGGCTGAAAATCCGTATGACGCTCGTGGATGGCAGCGAGATTAGCCTAGTGACCACGTCGTCTCCTGAGTCGGCACTGAAGCAGAAGCTAGGCTCTTCGGTGAATACTTCATGGTTCCGTTCATCCCGAACGCATGTCAGGTATGGCATCACTGCATCCTTGCGCGACGATGAGCTGCAATGAGTGGCAGTCGTTGCAATGGCTGGCGAGAGCGCAAACCTGTCTGAGCCAATCTGTGATTCACAGTCCGTGTCGGTATGGAGATGTCCATAACAGCCTGTACACCTCGTCGACGCTGTAAAATGTGGGACTGCCGTCGAATGCGTCCATCGAGGCGTTCAGACGTCCACCACGGGCATCATTCCTACTACGGCGACGTACGATAGCTTCTTCCAACCACTGTTTCTACGTTCGGCCGACAGTTGTTGCATCCGTTGGGACGCAGAGACGAACCAACCGTATGTAGCCCTATGACGAAGCCTCTAACAAAGGTATCCGTGTGGTGGTAAGTTTCCCGATGACGTCGCCTTGGCATTCTCACTCCTTACACGTGCTTTTGTCACCGAGATCACTTCTGTGCAGTGTTTCACTCATACAGGTAAGGACTACCAAACATAGCTCCGCCGAGACGTTTTACCCTTTGGTCTCGCTCACCTATCAAATGATTGTTTCCCAAATGAAATAACTCACATAACCGAACTGTCGACAGGTACTCCCCAATTTGCAAGGCTCTCCCACAAATACATCCTGTTGTGACATTTTCTATATAGAGCAGTGTTCGTTACAGATCCATAAAAGCTATAGAAAATGCTCGCTTTTGTTTCCGCACAAATGAATTAGTTGCTGGCCAACTGAAACGTTCCGCTCAGCCGTTCAGAGTTCGTTTTCTTCTCGTCTCTCACATAGCGTATTGATGCGTCAAATTAGATAGTTTGCACATGGCATCACCTTACACTCATTTGCTAATTTACCTGAGATGTGAACAAATCCTTTCGTGAACGGCAGTTTAAGTGCGACTGAGTGTGGTTAACACAAGGTAAATATTAATTTCAGAGAAAATCTGTACGAGGTTTCAGTGGTGTTTTATTGCTCGAGCTTTCGCTTTAGGAAATGTAAGTTTTGTAACGTATGCTCTAACTTAAATTGCCTTTTCGGTTCCCTTTATGTAAATTTTGGTTCATTCTCCTTAAGAGTTTTCTGAACTTAATACTACATTTTCTATGCTTTTGTGGCAACCTGAGTTGAGGTCAAAAGCTGAATGACATATGTTAACCATACAGATAACAGTGATGTTTGCGAATTCATGAGAGCTCTCGTTAGAAGTCAGCAATATCATCGTAATTGCGTTGGAGAGAGATGTTAAGCGAGCTTATCCTATCTGTTAATGATTAATTCTTTCACTTTGAATATTATGCTTCGTTGATATTGAAGCTTTAAACTGTTGTTGAGTTCATGCGAGTCTGGAGAAATATTATATATATTGAGAAACTGTTGCGTTACGCTGTCGAAGTATTAGATGATTACGTACGAAGTGAATTCTGTTTTGGTGTGATGACTTGAAAAGCTATCGAGAACAGTAAAAGCATAAATTCGTAAGTAGGCTTGATTTTTCTGACCGTTAGTACAATTAGTGTCTAAGCTTGCCTTAAGTGTTTAATTAAGCTATCCGAAGCAAGACTTAACTCTACGGAACTATCCAGAACGAAGATTATTTACATTTAAGTAATGCTAGTGTTTTGGTGTAACATATACATTTAACTGATACCTGAAACCAATCACACTAAAAACATTACAAGTTGCATATGAAATTATTTTTGCAACACGACATAATCAAGAAAACCTGATCATTTCTTCAGCGTGCATGTGAGTTGCAATTTTAGCGAAAAGTTTCTTACGGCATTTTGAGAACTGTTTACTGTGAACAAGAAAGGAACTGTTCACGAGTAAAATTTATCTTTTCTCTTGTGGGAAATAAATTTAAGATTGTATTGATGGCTTTGGTTGTTTTAACTCGTGTCACGAAAGCTTAATGGCATACATTGATTTGTATTTTGATATTACTTTTCTTAGTCTTTTAACATACCTGTCCTTGTTGTAGGTAAACTGGACGAGAAAGCCTCCCAGCTGCATGCGATTGCATCCCTGAGGGTGTTACTGGATGCTGCAAAAGCCAACGGTGGATATCCTGTAGGAAATCCTGCAGCCACAGGCGTGGGAGGATGCTGCTCGGCGTGTGCGACCTGCCCTTCTTGTGTAACGTGTCCCACTTGCAACCGACCATTGGTTCGCAATATCCTTCCGGACCCTGGTACCACAATCAATACGTACATTGTTCCTTCCAGCTCTTCCACAGAACAATCCGCCGATCACCGTGCACTTGATACAGTACCAGCAGTCAATGTTCATCGAGGAAGACAAGTCGTACCTCATGGCCACGATCCCCTCACAAATTTTCAAACTTTGCAGGTTAGTTATCCTTATTAAAAATTTGCGTTAGTATCATTTAGAAAAGTTGTACACTTTCAATTTAAGTGCCAGTTTCTCTTCGTATCCTCAGTATTAATTGGAAGAATTTTTAACACTTTGCATACTAGTTTCTGTTGTTGCATATGTTAATGAGAGAAACTATCACAGAATGTAATGCGATGTCCGACAGTTATGTAAAAATACTGGCTACATACTGTCAGGACTAGATCAATGTACCTGAAAGATTCTTGTACAGCTTTTGCTACGAAGAAGACTTTTTGCATATTTTCTACTTTTCCATTATTCAAAGTTCTTTCGCTAGGGTTCGCAAATTTATATCATGTTTCCTCCACATCTCTTCTTCTAACTGTTTGATTTGAACATCTCTTTGCCTTTGATATCTTCCTTCATCTACACTCATCGCCAAAAAAAATAGTTGCACCCAGAATGAAGCAACCGACAGGAATGAAACTTGGTGGGTAGGTTTGACATCGTGAGACATGCAAATGATTTAAGTATTACGCTTTGCCGCGCATGTGACGTAAGCAAGGAAGGGTCGTAGCGTCGTGCCTGAACTGGCTATATAAGGTCGTCGTGTTGCGCGTGCTTACCATTCTGACTCGTGCTGTTGTGTTGGTTGCATCCTTTGCAAGTAAAGTGCGCGTCGGAGTGGATAGAACAAGACACGCAGCAGCGATCGGAAAGGTCTGGAGAACCTAGACAAACTATGGAGAGAGCGGACCGACGGGTTGTCCGACATGCGCGGAGTGACCCAAAATCCCTCCATGCATCGTTCGATTACTGCCAGCACCATTGGCATACGGCTGCACGACGTAGGACTACATGCAAGCAAACCTATACGACGACTTTTCTTAACACCATTGCATCGTCGCCAAAGACTGCAATGGTGTCGTGCCACACTGTCATGGAGCCTCTCAGAATAACAGCGGGTGATCTTCAGTGACGAGTCCCACTTTTGTCTTGGAGGAGATGACCACCAAATCCGTGTGTAGAGGCACTGTGGTCAGCACCAAGATGAACTGGTTTGTACGGTTTCTGTCGAGCGTAACACGTGCAGAAGGCCTGGTATCATGGCGTGGGGTGCAATTGCCTACGATGCCAGATTACCTTTGGTGTTCATTACAGGCACCTTGACAGCCCAACGTTACGTTAATGCGGTCCTGCAACCAGTGGCCCTACCTTTTCTAAACGCTCACTCCGGGCGATTTTTCAACAGCACAAAGCTCGTCCGCATACTGCCGCTGTCTCGAGACTTCCCTTCAGTGCATGCACACTTCCCCAGGGCCAGCCGCATCGCCAGACCTATCGGCGATTAAAACTGTGTGGACGCGCTAATCCACACTCCACCCCTACCGCGCAATCTGCAAGAATTGCGTGAGAAGATTCAAGCTGTACGGGATGGCTTATCGCAGGACACCATTAGGAACCTGTACAACTCCATGCCGAGGCGTCTGGCATGCTGTGTGAGCAAACATGGTGGCCCGACGCCATACTGAGAGACACTACTTATTGGCGTGTAGCTCAATAAATATTGCCCATATCAGTCTCAATGTTTATTTATTTATTGTTCCTGGTAACCTTTTTCTTCCTCTCGAATAGCATTGCAATCCCACACGTCCTTCTGGGTGCAACTATGTTTTTGACGATGAGTGTATGATGATTTTTTTTTGATTGGAGGTTTAACGACCACCGTGAGCAACTCAATGGGCTATAAGCAGTCGCCCGTCCCGAATTTAGGGTCACTGGTTCCAGGGAAGGGAGAGAGCCAGTGCCGTAAGACAAACACAACATCCATGCCTGACCGGGATTCGAACCCGGACCCCTTACGGACGAATGATCAGAGGCCAGCGCCTTAGACCACTGCGCCACCGGGGCGGCGATGAATTTTTGTGTACATTTCCTTAATTGTTGTAACATACCTTTCAGCCCCTAGTGGGATAACATAATTATTTCTTTTTCTAAATGTTTCAGGAATTGTAGAAATCCAGTTGCTTTCTTTATTTCTTAAATTTTGTTTGTAATGGGTTGCATTGAGTATGAACAACTTTGAAATGTTTTATTCATGGTAGAAGGGACTCAAAAGACGTCTTCATTACAACCCAAAATTCGGTGTCATTTTTCTTGTTACTACAAGTACTTCTTTTAAAATGAAGCATAGTTTATTCACAAGCCCTGTCTACTTGTGGCTAGTATCTCGTAATGCGCAGCATGATTTTTCTATACAGAAGGCAAAATTCTGAAATTCAGTTTGAGTTTCGTGAGATTCTTTACTAGAAAACGAGTAAGGAAGTTTTCAATGTATTCTTACCAAGACTTTGAGAAGCAAATTCTTGACTTTTTATTTATTTTTATATTTAAACTATGACTAGCGTGTATGTGACTCATTAGTTAAACGCATAACGAGTTGAGAGAAAGACCTATGAGATATGGCAACAAAGATGAACAGGTTCTCATAGGATACATCGTTTACCTTTCCAACCCCCCTGCATTTTGAGTTATTATACAAACTAAAAGGAGTTGCCAAGCCAGAGGGAAAGATAGTTTAAAAATTCTGGAAAGGTTATCTGAGGAGTCTAACCGCGCACAGGAGACAGGCCCGACTGTCCACAGCATCATACCGAATAATCTTTGCTTACAGCGTACGCTGATGACGGTTTGCACAAGTTGCTACCTCGCTTAGTTATGAAACAGCATGCTAATTTCTGCAACCTGTTTGACCATCTCTTCAGTGCGACATGAGAAAATATTTGGCCGAAGTAGACGAGAAATATGTTTATCTGGAAAATTGTAACAAGTCCCAGTCAATATACACTATATGATCAAACGTATCCAGATACTCCGTTTGAGTAGTGCATTTGCATATTACGTCACAGCCATGACCCATACAGTTATGAAACGACACCTGGACTGGCAAACATCATAGACAAGTACGAATAACAGAATGGGACTTACCGCAGATCTCAGTGACTTTCAACATGGCAAGGTCGTAGGATGTCATTTTAGTAACAAGTCCGTTCGGAAAATTTCTGCCCTGCTGCAGCTGATCCGATCAAATATTGGGTGTGTGCAAAAGTTCTATCCGTTTTTGTAATAAATACAAATTGCGATCGGAGTAGTTACGTCACAGATGACACTGCGATGCCGAATTTTCGGTGAATAAAGCGTGGAGCAGTAGAGCATTTAGAGGCACTAGGTTTGTCCGAGTAAGTCATTCGTAGCGGAAACCACATACGGTGTAACATGGCATGCGATAAGGAGCGCATTACACATCGTTTACTGTACGAGTTCAATAAAGGCAGTACTTCAGCCGCTGCTTGCCGCAACATCTAATGCATGGGGAGGATGTAACAACGGTGTAACATGGCATACGATAAGGAGCACATTAGACATCGTTTACTGTACGAGTCCAATAAAGGCAGTACAACAGCCGCTGCTTGCCGCAGCATCTATCAAATGTATGGGGATGATGCAGTTGATGATACCCCATGTCGTCGTTGGTTTCGGAAATTCCGGGACGGAGACAGAAGCTGTAAAGATCAACCACAACCTGCACGTCCATCCGTGGTTTCTGACGAAGATGTGGACCAAGCCATAACAAATGACTCACATCCAACTGTTCAGTAATTAGCGGAAACGTTGTCGGTACGCAGAACAACAGTCGAAAGACGGATGTATGCGCTTGGGTTCATCACCAAGTTCGATAACTGGGTTCCGCGCCAGCTTTCTGCAAAGCGACGAGAGGAGAGCATCCGTAACTGTGTTTTTTTTTTTTTTTTGCTTTCTGGTCACAGAAATGAACAGTTTTGGGGACAAATTGTAACGGGTGACGAGAAATGTGTACTGTACCGTAATGTAAAGCGTCGACGGACTGTGTGCCAAGGTGCGGAGCCTGCTCCATCGACCTCAAAAGGACTGCATCCCAAAAAGGTTTTGTTGAGTGTTTGGTGGGATATCCAGGGAATAATCCACTGAGAGGTGTTGGCACCTAACCGAACGATAAATGCTGACCTCTACTGCAAACAGTGGGACATATTGCGAGAACAACTGACACCCAAGCGGCTAGCACTCGTCAATCGCAAAGGCGTGATCTTCCATCATGATAACGCCAGACCTCATGCTGCTTTAATCACTCGGCAAAAATTACTGGACTTTGGTTGGGAAGTGTTACCTCACCCGGCATATTTCCCTAACCTGGCACCTACGGACTACCACCTTTTTTGATTGTTAGAGAACCCTTCGCTCTCCAAACCTTCGATGATGTGGACGATGTGACAACGGAATTACAGGACTTTTTTTATTCTAAAACACAGGAGTGTTTCCGGGGTGGGATTCACCTACTCATAGACAGATGGCAAGAGCTCATACAGAATGATGGCAATTATGTGAAATCCTGGGTAAGTTATTTGTTGTGTTCTTCTCCTTTCTTTGTAGCCTACAAAAACGGGTAGAACGTATGCACACACCCAATATAATTGACGTTATTGCGAAGTGGAAACGCCTAGGAGCAACGGCAGGACAATTGCTACCTGGTCGGCCACGTAAAATTTCAGACTGGGGACCGCCGAGTGCTGAAGCGCGTGGCAAGACAAATTCGCCTGTCCTCGGTTGCAGCACTCGCCACCGAGTTCCAAAATGTCTTTTGAAGCAACGCTAGCACCATAATGGTTCGTCGAGAGCTGAAGGGAATGGTTTCCCTAGTCGAACAGCCTCACGCAAGCCTAATATCAGCAATATCAACGCCAATTGTCGGTTGGAGTAGTGTAAAGCTTCGAGCCAATGGTCTCTGGAGCAATGGAAATGCGTTCTCTGGAGAGATTAATCAGGCTTGAATTTCTTGCAGTCCGACGGACAAGTCTGTGTGTATAGGATACCAGGTGATCGCTACCTGTCGAATTGTGTTGTGCCAATTCGACAGGTAGCGATCACCGATGTGAAGTTTGGTGGAAGAGGCATCATGCTCTAGGGCTGTTTTTCATGGTTTGTGCTGAGCCCCTTAGTTTTAGTGCCAGGGAATCTTAACTCTGCAGCCTATAATTTCATTCTCGACAAATCTGCTCCCAAGATTATGGCAACAATTCGATGAAGGCAAAAAGCCTTCATCGAATTCTTTACCAATAGGATAATTCCCCCGTCCACAAAGGTTCGTGCAGAAATGTGAAAGGTTCATGCAGATATGATTTGATGAGATAGGTATTGAAGAACTTAACTTTTCTAACAGAGCCCCTAACTAAAACCCACGGAAAATCTACGGGATGAACTGGAATGCCGACTTCAAGCCAGGCCAAAGGGCCCGACAGCGGTAACGGACCTGAATGGAAGGCAATTGCGTACCAAAATCTACTGGAAAGCCTTACCTGTAGAGTGAAGGATGTGATGAGAGCAACGGGTGGACCTACTCGATATTGATTTCTTTTTTATTACACATAGCGTGTGGATATGCAAGTGTCCGAATACTTTTGATCAGATAGTATGTTACCTACCAGTTGAGCAAAGAGCGTTTCATAAGAGGTACAGAGAACGTACCGAAAGTCATTCAAATGTTTCATGGTCATGGATGGAAAGTTACGTGTTCGTATATGATGGAATAAAACATCAAAATGAACCCGCTCTATTATCAAACAATCATCTCGAAGCGAATATACCGAACAGGATTTACTGTCTTTCATGATACAGACGTCAGCACCATATGGCTGCAGCAGGATAATAATTTTGAGTTGTCTTCAACAGATAGTTGAAGAAACTGAAATCCGTGCTGTAACCTTTCGAAGACTTTCTTTTAAAGTCAGTTTGGTGTATGTAGACTCTTGAAATGGCCTGTGATTAAATTTTGACCGAGAACTGCTGATGGATAACAGATTGCATGTAAAGAGAAACTGAAAAAGTGTTCCGTATACACCTTCTGCAGGGGAAGTAAGGCAAGTGTTGCACAAAGGGACACCAGATGCAGCTCAGTTGATCATAACGTAAATGCAGGGTACTTAAAAACTAACTTGGATCGCTATATCAAATGAATGTGATTCCCATCCGAACACAGACACTGCTCTCCATAATAATGAGATAAACAGAATGGGGAGTACATATGTCTCACACGGTTACGGTAAAGAGTATCTCAAACGTTTTGAAAAGAAACACCCGCATTTATTGATGTCAGCTTGACAAGCAATGCGAAAAATAGCGTATGGCGTTGGAAAGGAATCGCTAGATCAAAAAGTGCTCATGGAAAATATTACAAAAGATAAATCAAAAGTGCTATTGCTGCAAAAAAAAGAGATTTTCGCGTAAGAAGTTGCGGTTGACCGAAACACGTTTAACCTACGCTGCATCAGCTTGTAAATATTCAGTATGTGAGCTGTCATTATCAAAGACGGAATGTGTTGAGCAAATGGTGGACGTCATATCAGCACGATGCATATAAGCCGAAATATCGGCTGCTTCGAGCATTGTGGCTTTATTCGGAAGAGATAACATAGTAGGTTGGAACTGTTTCACTTCGCTTCGGACATCAGACATAGCCAGAAATTGGAGGTATGCATTCACTTCAAACATTCCCATAGCCAGAAATTGGAGGCATCCCATATCGAAAAATTGGAGGCATTACACCATAGCCAGAAGCGTCACTTGGGAGGTGATGCATTTACCGAAGGGACGTTTCAGTACGCAATTTCACTCTGCAGGCCACACGTTGCGGGATCCTCATGACCTGACGCACGAACATCCATTTTCTTCATTTTCGTGCGCAGCTCGCTTTGAATATGGGTCCTTGCTCAAGGGATGATTTCGACGAAAAACAGTGAACGCTTTCGCAGCATTGCGACCATTTATGAAATGTAGCTTTACAATTTCACCACCTTGTTTCATCATGAGTCCTATTCTTCAAATGTCTGTGTGCTTGCCGTGCTGCTGCATTTAATTGGTTAACGCGACGGAAGTGGAATACTTAACTAGCGCTGCTGATGCTTATTTCTTGTGTGTAGGCCCATTCTTTGACTGCAGGCTAGCTGCCTTCATGAGTGCATCACGGACATCTTTGTCATTTTTATCCCTTTAACTGGCTGGATCGAATTAATCGTGGTTAAGAAAATGGGATCAAAATAAGCTCTAACCAATATATTCGCTGTCAACAACGTGGGCCGAACACGGTTGGAACGAGTAAATTTGCGCATCAGAAGGCGTTGCTTTGCGTTTATCATCAGAAGAATGTCTTGGTTTCCCTGAGGAAAGCCCCGGTGGCGCAGTGATCTAAGCGCTGACTTATCACCATTCGTTCGTGAAGTGTCTGGGTTCGAATCCCGGTGAGACATGGATGTTGTGTTTGTCTTACGGCACTGGTTCTCTCCCTTCCCTGGAACCAGTTGCCTTATTAGAGACGGGCGACTGCTTATAGCCAATTAAGTTGCTAACGGTAGTCGTTAAACCTTCAATCAAAAAAAAATTCCCTGAGCTTTGTCATTCAAAGTGCTTACATGTATATGACACTAATTCTTTCTGACTGATTACGTGCGGAAAGGGCTATAGCAATGTCGGCGAGCCGAAGAAAGGAGAGAAATAAGGCTTGAGTCCCTTGTTTCTGCCCAGTGGCATGGTGTCCGTGTTAGGAGGACTAACTGTTCTTCATCATGCTTTGGGTCATGGAGCAGAGAATAAAATACTAAAAGCGAGCACAAGTGACAGGTTTATGTTCAGTACAGATGAGATGAAAGAGTGAAAGGAATTAGCTTACCGTAGCTTTCGTAAAACCTAGCCACTATGTGAATATTTCTGTTTGGGTAGCGCAGAAAATTTTTGGCACCATTTGGTTCAGGTTTATTAGCCGTTTAAACGGTTAAGTTTGTCATATCCTTTCTAACGCCATACGCTATTTTTCCCATTGCTTGACATCCCGACTTCACGAAATGCGGAGGCTTTCATTCAAACTGTTTGATACAAGTCACGATTTTCCGTTACCGTGAGACATACCATGTTCCACATTTCGTATATCCCTTTTCCTTGGCGAGAGCTGATTGTGTAGTGAATTTAAACCACATCCGTCCGTTAAGTAGATTCCTGGAGTACTTTGAGTTGGTCGAGATTGTTTTTAACCACCTTGCACATATGAAATTCTCCCTTCTCCTGCAATCGCTTTATGTGACCTAATATCTATCATTAATTTGCTAGATTTTGGAGCAATGACATTATGCCTTTTCTGTAATTATTGTTTCGAATCAATTTGTGAGTGAAATGTCCTGATTAAAAACTGATTCTTTGTGTTATCAGTAGTTTAAATCATAAGTATTCACATCTGTGGTAATTAATATTTTTGATAAATTACTAACATTTTTGAAGAGCACCTAAGTAGCACTGTAGCATTCTTTCTGGCGGGTAACAGTAATAGAAAAAAATTATCAACTCATAGTTTCTCATTACCCAGTATATGTCATTAACTGAATGAAAAAAAATTTCTATCTATACATTGTAAATACACGTGTTTGTAAATTAACCATTGTTTTTTTATGCTGTTGCAATGATTCATGCAAAACATATGTAAACAAGATTTCAAAGCAAAAAACACAACGTATTGAAACTATAATTCTTATACGGGCGCATTTTGCTGTGACTGCAAACAGCTTTCAATTGAAACTCACTGTTTAATTATTATCGTGACCAATTCAGCGTTGCTGCTTTTAAGTAAAATTGATCAAAATGAGTATTTCTGATGAGCTGAATGGAGTTTGAAGGGAAGAATGAATTTCAAATTTGTGAATGCTATGTGGAATGTTATTTAAATAAAGAGCTTCCAATTATCCTTATTAAGCTAATGAAATGGAATTCTGTAAATTGAATGCATGCATCTCATTGTAAATGCATTTTCTACAGGCAAAGGATCTTCGTCTATAATAAATCAGCTATTTATTCTGAGATAAACAATTTGCATTTTTGTTTGAAGCACCTTTGCATTTAATTACCAAAACGCATCAGTGGTTTCCCGTATCCTGTGGGAGTCGCAATCTTAAATCAAATGTGCATTCAGAACCTGAATGTAAACTTTTAATTTTACCTTAAACAAACACGGCAATACCAGTAAATTTTGGGATTTTCATTCTATCAAAAGGTTAAAACAGAGTGTTATAGAATTTTCATTAACGCAGAACGAGGGAAGTAACATATTTATCAGTTTCCTTTTCAGTTCATCGTAGCAGTGAAAACAGCGCCCAAATGTTTTCCCAAAGCAAAAGTGAGCAAAAAATGTCCAAGAACATCAACTAATCAAGTACATAGAATAGGATACACAGTATTTATTTTAAAATTATGGCTGCTTTTATTAGTACATCCTTTCAGAAAATAGAGCGTTCATATACGATCACTTTGCCCGTTTGTCTGTATACACAGTACTACCGTATCTGCAATTCATATTCAAGAATTTCTTTTTAACTGGATAGCGCATTCCGCGAGGTTGACAATTCATGTTCTTTTTGCATTGAATAGGGTCATCATCCATGAGGATGTTGACTCGTGTTTTTTTTTTTTTTTTTTTTTGATTGGAGGTTTAACGACCACCGCGAGCAACTCAATGGGCTATAAGCAGTCGCCCGTCCCTAATTTAGGGTCACTGGTTCCAGGGAAAGGAGAGAGCCAGTGCCGTAAGACAAACACAACATCCATGCCTCACCGGGATTCGAACCCGGACCCCGTTCGGACGAATGATCAGAGGCCATCGCTTAGACCACTGCGCCATCGGGGCGGCCTCGTGTTTTTGCATCGGATAGCGCTAACTAAGAGGAAAATGTTTCATGTTGCATTGGGTTGAGCCAATGCAACATGAACTATTTCGTCTTAGTTAGCGCTAAAATCCGCGAGGATGGTGATTTGTGCTTCCTTTGCATCGTTCGAATAACGCTAAGTACAATGATGATGACTCATATTATTTTTGCGTCGGATTGTGTCATAAAGTAAGGAAGATACAGAGGAGAAACAGACACAGAAGCCCATTAAAACTCCTCACGTAGAACGCAGCGCCCCCATCGGTCCGCCACCAAAGCTAAACCTGGCATGTGCCGTGACGTTAGCAATGGTTGCTATGGCAACCCAGCGATTGAACCACATGTGGTCGTTTTGATATGAACGTAGTTAACAGAAAACATAGTGACAAATAATGGGCCAGGTATAGGGAAAAATCTTTACTTTGAAGACAAAACAGAAAAGCTAGGAGGAAGGGGCTTCGAAAATAAGAGTAAATTTAAAGACGGAAGACAAGTTTCCATAAATATTACTGTCAATTAGGAACAGAACGTCAATAACACACAAAATAAGCTCAGCACCAAAAGAAAAAAGAAGACGCTATTGAAAAAGACAACGTAGATATCAAAATGGATAACAAAGGAATACAAATGGGAATTGAAAGTGCAGACTCACTAGTAACAGCTTTATATACACTCATCGTCAAAAACGTAGTTGTATCCAGAAGTAAGCAACCGACAAGAATGAAACTTGGTGGGTAGGTTAAACATCGTGAGACATGCAACGGCCACGCATGTGATACAAGCAAGGGTGATGGTAGCGCTGTGCCTGACCGGCTATATAAGGTCGTCCCGTTCCACGTGCTTGCCATTCTGATTTATGCTATTTTATTGGTTGCATCCTTTTCAAGTAAAGTCTGCCTCGAGAAAAGTTCAGAAGAAATTCGAGCAGTGGGAGGAGTTTGAGAAGGGCTGCATCATCGGGCTCCGGGAAGCGAAATGGTCTGAACACCGTTATGCGCGCCATACCGGTCGTGCGCATATCGCCATGGCACGCTGTTGTCGGCAGTGGATAGAACAAGGCACAGAGCAGCGACAGGAAGGGCCTGGAAGACCTAGACGAACCACGGAGAGAGGACCGAGGGGTTGTTCGACATGCGCTGAGTGACACGACTGCGGATATTCAGCGAGCAGTGATGCCCTCCATGCATCGCCCGATTGGTGATTTGGCAGAAGGCTGCACGACGTAGAACTACACCCACGCAGACCATTGCGACGACTGCCCTTAACACCATAGCATCGTCGCCAAAGACTGCAATGATGTCGTGCTAGACTCTCAAGGAGCCACTGAGAATGGCAGCAGGTGAGATCTTCAGCGACGAGTCCCGCTTTTGTTTTGGAGGAGACGACCAACGAATCCGTGTGTGGAGGCACCGTGGTCAGAGCCAAGAAAAACGGTTTGTTATCGAGCGTCACACGTCCAGAAGGCCTGGTATCATGGTGTGGGGTGCAACTGCCTACGATGCCAGATCACCTTTGGTGTTCATTACAGGCACCTTGACAGCTCAGCGTTACGTTAATGAGGTCATGCAACCAGCGGCCCTACCTTTTCTGAACGCTCACTCCGGTGCGATTTTCCAACAGAACAAAGCTCGTCCGCATACTGCTGCTGTCTCGAGAGCTTGTCTTCAAGGCACTGACACCGCCATGGCCAGCCGCATCGCCAGACCTATCGCCGAATGAAAATGTGTGGGATGCTATTGAACGCGCTATCCACACTCCACCCCTACCGCACAATCTGTAGGAACTGCGTGAGAAGATTCAAGCTGCATGGGATGGAAGCTTGAATCTTCTAACGTACAATTGTATAACCTGTACAACTCCATGCCGAGACGTCTGGCATGCTGTGTGAGCAAGCATGGTGGCCCGACGCAATACTGAGAGACACTACTTATTGGCGTGTAGCTCAATAAATATTGCCCATATCAGTCTCAATGTTTAATCATTTATTGTTCTTGGTAACCTCTACCTTCCTCCCGAATAGCATTCAAATCCAACACGTCCTTCTGGGTGCAACTTTTTTTTTTTACCATGAGTGTAAAAATGATTACTGAAGAAAAAAATAACAAAATACCTGCAAATGAAACTGAATACTGAGACTCTTAGAAACCTACGTTCTGAAAATTGAAAGAAAAATAAATGATGTAGTAAAGAATAAGCAAGAATAATTCCACTTATTGATGTTAAAAGAAAACAATAACTGAAAAATTATACCACTGTAAATATTCGTCTCTGGTCTACGAGTTCCGAAATTGGAATGGAACGGTGGCCACGAATGGAAGCAGTTACAACCATATGATAAGTTGTGGCAGAAACGACAATCGAACGAATATGCCACGGTAACCCAGTAAGACAGACTACAATCGGAAATACGCCCGTCCTAACTTGATACACCTCGTTGTACGGTATACAACTTCTGCATGGCTCTCGCAAGTCTGCTGTCAATCAACGATCTCGTTCGGTGGCAAGCCGATGATGTGCTGCAGCCGATTTCAGGATGTCATAGTTTCATCTTAATACAGGTTGTGTCCACTGTATATTTCGTTACTTTATGGATTGTGCTAACTACGATTATGATGATTCAAATTCTTTATTCATTAGATGGATCTGACCGTGATGATGATGATGATCCATGTTCTTTTTGCATTTTTTTTTGTTTGGGAATATATATAGCTCTAATAGTCCATCGAGCTGACCGTATGCAACTCGATGGGCTATAAGCAATCACTCGTCCCTAATTTAGTGCCATTGGTTCCAGGGAAGGGAGAGAGCAGGTACCGTAGGACAAACACCATTTCCATGCCTTATCAGAATTCGAACCCGGGCCCATCTCGGACAAAGGGCCAGAAGCAAGAGCTTAGACCACTGCGCCATCAGGACTGCCTTTTTGCATAGGATGTTACTAACCACGGGTGATGGTGGTTCGTGTTCAAACAGGTAATGCTAACCACGAGGATGATGCTCCTTTTCCGCCGCCCCGGTGGCGCAGTGGTCTAAGCGATGTCTTCTGATCATTCGTCCGAAAGGGGTCCGGGTTCGAATCCCGGTGAGGCATGGATGTTGTGTTTGTCTTACGGCACTGGCTCTCTACCTTCCCTGGAACCAGTGACCCTAAATTAGGGACGGGTGACTGCATGTAGCCCATTGAGTTGCTCACGGTGGTCGTTAAAATTCCAATCCAAAAAAAATCCAAATGCTCCTTTTCCATCTAATAGCGCCAACCATGATGATGGCGATGACGATTTATGTTCGTTTTTAGGCAAACCACGATGATGATGACCCATATTATTTTTGCATTGTACGACATTAACAACGAGGATAATATATCATGTTGCATCGGATAGCGCTAACCACGAGAATAATGATCATGTTTAGTCGGGTAATGTTTACCAGGCGTATGAAAATTCGTGTTCCATCTTCATTTGGTAGCGTTAAGCACGGTGATGATTATTCACGTCCCTCTTGTATTGGCTGGACCCAACCGCAAGGATGACCGCTCTTGGTTTCTTTTTTTTTTTTTCGCATTGGATAGCGCTAACCGCTATGATGATGATTCATTCCATTTTTCATCGGATGGCGCTTACCAAAGATAATGATGATTCGTGTTCTTTTTGCATTGGATGTCGCTAACCACGAGGATAATCATTCATGCTATATCGGGTAATGCTAACTACGAGGATAATTACTAAGGTTACTTTTGTATATGTTAGCGCTAAATACGATGATGATGGTTTGTGTTCATTTGGCATCGGATGGATTACGATGGTCCGTTCTGTTTTTACATTGGATGGCGCCAACCGCGAGATAATGATTCATCGTGCATCGGGTAGTTCTAATCACGAGAGCGATTTTTCGTCTTCCCTTTTCATTGTATAGTATAGCATTCTTCAATGTTTAAAACGTGTATATGTGGCTTACGGACACTGCGTAGATTTTGTTCGTCTTATTCACCCACTTGAAATGAAACAGCAATCACTCAAATACAGTTCAAGAAAAGTTACTTACAGTTCTTTTTTTATTCCGTCAATACCTGATAGGCACTTCATTCGGATAGTCCCAATACTCATGAAGAACAAATTCGTAAGAGCACTATGCTAATTTACTCTGACTAACGTAAGTTAGTAAACACAATAGTAGTTTGACGAGACAAACGCAAAATACATACACAGTCGAGTCACATTATTGTGACCACCTCCTACTTTTGACGTCAACAGCGCGTAGCCAATGAAAGGACACACGTGTCGTGAGATGACTTGGGGGGGGTTATAAAAGGTGTGCTTTAGGCATTCTAATAGCATATCCCTCGTTGCTGTCATGGATAAAAGGAGCGATTTATCATATTTGCAAAAAAGGATGATTATCGGCTTTCGGACCAAGGGTGGCAGTATTTCTGAAACAGAGCAGTTTGTGAACTGTTCGGGTTCTGCTGTGGTTAAAGTGTATTGTGATTGGAGAAATGACACCATTGCGAATAAGCGACGTGTAAACTGCGGAGCACCACGTGTCATTGATGTGACAAGTGAACGTCGGCTTCGAAGGTGCGTGAGGTCCGATCGACACGCTACAGTGGAGCAACTCACTGGCCGAATGAAGCAGGGGGCTACCGGAAGTATGTTTAAAACGATAGTCCAGCGAACCCTGTTGCGTATGGGACTCCGATGCAGACGGATGGTCACTGCACCTATGCTAACGAGGTGCATCGGCAGAAAAGGCTTACATTTGCACGGCAGTGTCGGAATTGGACGTCCGCTGATTGGCAAAGGTTTGCCTTCTCCGATGAGTCACGTTTTCTGCTTCATCGAACGGATGGACGTTGGCGTATAAGGCGAGAAACATCGGAGAACGAACTCTTCAACCATTGCTGGAAGAACACAAGCTGGTGAGGCAGCATTATGGTCTGGGGAATGATTTTGTGGCATTTCCTGGGTCTACTCGTATTTGTGGTAGGCACTATGGACCGAATTCGTTATTAATCCATCCTTGCAGACCACGTACACCTGTAAATGCTGATTGTCTTTCCTGGGTCGGATGGGATCTTCCAGCACGACAATGCGACGTGACACAGCTAGAAATGTCCGAGAGTGGTTGGAAGAGCACGATGAAGACTTCCAAGGACTTCCCTGGCCCCATAATTCCCCAGACTTAAACCCAGTTGAGCATCTGTGGGACCACCTCGATCGTGTTGTTTGCTATGTGGATCCTCTAGCACGCACCATCCAGCAGCTGTCAGATGCACTGCAGTCAGCATGGCTCTACTTACCTGTGAACACATTCCAGCACCTTATTGAGTCACCCCCAGCCCGTCTAGCCACTGTCCGCGCTGAACACGGCGGTTACTCTGAATATTAGCTGGTGGTCACAATAATGTGATTTGACTGTGTATATAAAACAGATCGACAAACGCTATCTGCCTGAAAAATACCGCTTGCAGATTAAGACAATTTCCACACTACCGCTAACGCATCGCACACAGCTGCTAGCTTAACACATTATATATGCCGCGATCTTACTTGTCAATCATGCATACGTCATTCACCTTTGACCTTAAGACTATTGCCAGATAACATTCAGTGAGTGAGAAAATATAACGTTAAGGATGAAATGCTAAAAGGGAACGAACTCAAAATTTACATGGAGAAAGACAACTAAAAATGAAAGTTAAATTAGAGTATGGTCAGTATGCATCATAAAAGCGCTAACCACGAGTATAATGATCCATGTTCATTTTGGCGTGGTGTAGTGCTAACTACGAAGAGGGTGATTCTGCCCATCTTGCATAATATAATAGTACTAAAAAGGAAAATGATATTTCGTGCTCTTTCAGCATCGGATAGCTTTAAAAACAGAGAACGATCCATACTCTTTCGAATTCTCGCGAAGCGCTGTTGTTTTCCTTCTAGCTGGCGTAAAAGTGTTTTTATGTTTTGCACAATGTTTGCAAAAAAATTCCTTCTGTATTTGACATAAGAATCCATGTGTGAAAGATTTCATTCATTTTTTGCAGCGTACGGTGCACAGACGTACCTCTAGGAGAGGCAAAATATATTTTGCTTGGTTACGTACAGTAAATGTGTACTTGTATTTAGTAACAAATATCCGTTTTACACTAGTAACCAAAATTGTGGAAACCTTTTAGAAAATTTATATTTCTGTGGTTTGATGTCTCATAACATCAGCCTTTTTCAGAATAATACATAAAATTATATATTATTAAAAATATAATTTATTGCACTTTGCAATGCAGCACACTATGAAAACAAGTTGCATTTTAAAAGAAGTTATACACCGAAGACCATGATAAAGCGTATTTCATAACTTCTCACCATTTGTGTTAGTACTTATTCGGGAAACCTTTTGCCGCAATTACAGTCTTACAACTGCATCTCGTGGAGTGAACCAAGCATTTTAGTTCATCAGATGTTATAATGTAAAACAAAGATTGTATGATTCCTTCTCTCAATTGTGTTTTATTCCTTTGCTGCTTCTGACTAACAAGTTTCTTTAACAGGCTCCCCAAATTTTCTATTGGATTCATGTCAGGGCTATTACCGGGCCATTCCAGCTGTGTAATATGATTTTGATGAAACTACCTTTTAGTACGCAGAAGCAACATGAAAAGAATGGAATTCTGCTGAAATATCTAGGCTTCATTATCCTGGAAACGATCACGTATGATCACGCTTCAGCTTTGGCTCAATAATATCAATACTGTATTTTTTTTACATTAAAATACCATTAATCCCACAAATTCTGCCGACGCCTTTTGCTGTCATGCAACCCCATGTAATAATACTAATTAGATGCTTCATGGTAGCTGTAATGCATTCAGGCAGCAAATCTTCTCCATTTCTTCTTCTTACATACTTTATTCCATCACTAGTAAATGTGGATATTCTGGTCTCTTCACTCCAGATGAGTCTGTCCCATTGTTTCTCAGATGAATGAACATGGTTTTTAGCCCATTCTAATCTCTTCCTTCTTTGTCTGGGAGATAGAAATGGCTTCTTCTTTGGAATTCTAGAATTTAAACTAATGTCTTTGAGCCTGTGTGTAACAGTCTTAGCACTCATCTTCAAACCACATTGAGACAATTCATTTCTGATTGACTCAGATTACTATCTTCTGCCCCTTAAACACAATCTTTTAGTTCGTCTATCACCACATGCTATGGTGCACTTTTAAAAGTTTGGTTTCGAATTGACCGAGTCTGCTAATACCTCTTGTATATCATGAAAGAAATACGGGATTACGCCATATAATACAAATTTTGAAGATGACAATCCGATTTTTGGCGTAAATGTGACAAGGATGGTAAGTCAGATAATTTTTGAAAACTTGAAAATTTTCATCGTCCTGGAGCGGGACTCGAACCCGCGTCTCCCAGAAAACGCCTAGGTATGCTAACCACTACACCACCCAGAACGACCAAGTTTCAAGTTTCCGATCAATTTGAATTTAACCATCACAGGATTCGCTAGTCGAAGCAACCGGCATTCATGTTTAGCGAATCTAAATTCAAATTGATCGGAAACTTGAAACTTGGTCGTTCTGGGTGGTGTAGTGGTTAGCATACCTAGGCGTTTTCTGGGAGACGCGGGTTCGAGTCCCGCTCCAGGACGATGAAAATTTTCAAGTTTTCAAAAATTATCTGACTTACCATCCTTGTCACATTTACGCCAAAAATCGGATTGTCATCTTCAAAATTTGTACCTCTTGTATAGTTTAGAAATACCTCCTTTGATTAGTATTCCACCTACTTTTCTTATGATTTCCACATAAGTATAGTCTTTTTCACACAGAGTTAGTGCTTTACATAGCTTTTTAGGTGACCAGTCAATCTTTTCACTCTGTTTGTCATGTTACTAAGTTACACAGATTACTAAGTTATCGAGGAATAGAAAAATCCGTGAAAAAAACGGTTGCCAACTTGATGATACTCACACAACTGAATGGGAGTTCAATTATTAGCTCTGACACCTCGAAATGAGAGCTGACTCATACTAACACCTTATTGGTTTCATGCTCTGGCATAATAACACCTGATTAGCTCTGAGAACAATTAGTCTCATTGGTCGGTTTTGAGTTAAGGAAATCTCCACTTATTGTTACATAAGGCAGCTGTCTCCTTTTCCTGGTTATTTGGCTATAACTTTTGATAGAATAAAGATAATTCAACACAATTTGTTGCATTATATTTTGCGTTAAAGTATCTTTTTAATGATATATAATTTTATGGTATTATTCTAAAAAAGACTGATGTTTGCCACTGTTTTATCCACTAGAGTTAGTTAGTTTGAGTTTAATGGCGCAAGGGCCGTAAAGGGCCAAATAGCGTCAAGTCCACTAGTGCACATGTTATTTTTTTTTAATATATTTATTTCTGTACGACTACTGTAGTTATGATAAAAAAGATGTCGGGTATTTTCGTTCTTCTTTTCACGCAAAGTATTCTCGTCCGGTTGCGCGAACTTAGACACTTAGTTTCAGGATATATCCGCTTGAATTTGTTGCAATGGAGAAATTCTTCCAAAATATTCTAGTTGGCAATGCTCTGTATTTAACACCTAGTGTCCGATTTTTAACGTCAATGATTCCAAAGGTTGTGATGTAGGATTCCGGGTTTTCGTGAAGGAGAATTAAGGATTCAGTAAGAAAAGTTCATTTTAACGTTTTAAGACCAGTTCATAACAATAACTTTTAATTTCACTGAAAATATTTTTCTTCGGTTACTACACTGAACTGCCAGGTTATGAGGTACATCTGCCCTCGGTTCATACGTGGTCCACTCCAACACGTCTGAAGATCAGAATGGACAAAACGGGTGATCTGAGCTACTTTCAACGTGGCATGATAGTTGCTGCCAGTCATGCTTGCTGTACCATCTCCTTCTCGGATTTTCACGCAAAACTGTAGCAAGGGTTTCCTGTGAATGTTGCGACACACAAAAAAGTTAAGCAATCTTCGATTCTGTTTACGAAAGCCAGATGGGGTCACAGCAGGCTGACGGGAGTCATGCAAGCTAATAGACGGGCCACAACCTTGTAAATCGCTGTAGAATTCAACATTGATGTTCCGAGGTTCATCCCGAAATGCACCTCGTATCCAACCGTGTCGCGAATAGGTTACAATAGCTCACAACCTTCTCGATTGTTGTGAGTACAGAACAAGAAAGTACACCTCCAGTGGGTGCTGGACCGTTGAGAACTGGAAAAACGTCGCCTGGACAGACAAATGAAGGTTTCCTCTGCATCTTGCGGATAACACGATCCGAATTTGGCTCAAGCAATATGGGGCCATCCCGTCCAGTGTTAACAGCGCAGGCCTGTGGCGACGTTTTCTTTTCTCCGTTAGAACAAAGTGTTTATAAAGGGAAATAGAGGTTTCACCACTTTTCTCCCAGGAACTTCCGTTTCTCAGAAGATCAAGCTAAATAAACGCTTGCGAATTTCCCATCAGTGGAAGAATGGACTCGACGTCCTCTTTTATATCTCCTGGTCACACAGAGAGCGTGCGTTGTACGTGTGATCCAGCAGTAGCACTGCAGCGATTGGTCAATTATATTTTTCACCCGTGAGCTTATTTTTGCAACTTTGTAACAGCGTTCTTTGTATGTCGCCTAAGTAATGTTCTTAAGGCGCAAAGTGGTGCAAAGAAAACATTAATTCTTTAAAACCACAAAATGTAATGTTTATTGTGTTTTCATTTTTTAACCCATTTTAACATCCTTGGACACATTTGAATTTGTTTCATGTGAACGTCTGTGTATATATATATTTTATAAAGAAAATTAGAAGTTTTATCCTACCGCACAAAACCTTAGACTATCAAATGTTTTGACGGCTGAAATTTTACTGAGCACATTTTGTTTTAGCCGTACCTAGGACGGGTGTTCCTCTCATTAGTCCTTTAGTTTAGTTGATGATTTATTGATCCGCATGCAGGATTATAAAACTGAAGTCGCACTCTCTGAATTTGAGAGCTTTAAACAAAAATCATTCAATATACAATAAAAAGTTACACATTTGTAAGTGAAAGTTTGAAAAATGGCTACATCAAAAGAATATATGCACATTGAAAAACTGACAGACACAAATTATCCCACTTGAAAATTGAGAATGGAAATGTTATTAATTACAGAATTTGTCAGAAGTTGTTTTCCAACCCAAACCTCAAGATGTTGGATGAGGCATGGTTGAAGAGCGACTCTCATAAGAGGGCGTTAATCTGTCTGTATTTTAGAGGTTATGTGCTGTGGCACATTTTACACGGATTTAGTTGTAAAGACACTTAGGATAAACTAAAAAGAGTACGTGAAGGAACCAATTTATCAATTAAGTTACATTTCTTGAAAAAGCTATGTAGTATGAAATGCAAAGAATCTATGAATAGGCAAGCACATTTCAAGCTAGCGTGTAATCTTGCAGAAAAGCTGAACTGCGTAGGACAACATGTTGAGGAAATGCAACTGATCGTGATCTTTTCATGTGTCATGCCAGACAGCTACAACGTCTTTGTCACAGCATTAGAAAGAAGATGACAGCCCAGGTGGCGAAGTGGTTTAATGGCTGGCTTTTTGTCGAGATTTGTCAGGGTTCTCATTCCGGTGAGGCATGGATATTATGTTTGTCTTACGGCACTGGCTCTCTCCCTTCCGTAGAACCAGTGGCCTTAAATTAGGGACTGGCGTCCGCTTAGACCACTGAGTTGCTCACGGTGGTCGTTTGCCCCCCAGCAACAACAACAACAAAAAATGATGAATTAACATTTGATTATGTGAAATAAAAATTGTTCTGTAAATGTGAGCATAGGCAACGTGTTAAATTCGGATCATCTTCACACTCTTAGCAGCATCCGTTGTTTAAATCAAAAGAAAGTTTGACAGTGCATACTACTAAAGAAGAAAAATATTGTGTACATTGCCATAAATCGAATTATTTTAAGAGTGAAAAAGAACTTGCTTCATCTGGTAGTCATAAATGAAACAAGTAATACTAATCGAAGTACAACTACATTTACGAAAAAGCAGCCAATGTACAATAGTAAAGTTCTTTTTTTATGTTTGGGGGTTTAACGACCACCGAGAGCATTCAATGGGCTATAAGAAATCGCCAATCTCTAATTTAACGCCATTGGTTCCAGGGAAGGGAGAGATCCAGTGCCGTAAGAGAAACACATCCATGCCTCACGGGATTCGAACCCGGACCCAACTCAGACGAACGGTTAAGAGCCAGCGCTTAGATTACTGTTCCTCAGGGGCGGCATAGCAAAGTTCTGAGTATCAGTAACACATCACGTAATTTAAGCATGTGTAGTAAATCTGATAAGTGAGGGAAACAAAAAAAAATGCGCTAGTGTTACAATTCAAAATGCAAAGCATGTTGTGTCAGAAAACGAAAGCATTTCAACAATGATTGTGTAGCTTTAAATGAATAGACAAAGTCATCGCTCTTTCCACGTTTTCTTTAATTAACACACAGCAACCGAAAAATTGTTATCCGGACAGCGCTGGGATCGTATCCCATATTTCTCGATAACTAGCCGAGTGCGTTCGCCTTACGCTACGGTGGACAACAATCCACGGCGCTATGTGTGTTTATCTGTCAGCATCTGGCTTCACAAATCCGTAGGGATGGGCTCAGCCGCTGACACGTCTCCATCTGGTGGGGCTTAACGGCACAAGCTATTAAATTATAGCAAACAAATCCAAAGGGCGAGAGTGATAGTGAAAATCTTCCAAATACGTGGCGACAATGTGAATATACAAGTTACGTTAATTAAAGAAAATGCAGAAAAATTGTCTATTCACATTGTCTCCACGTATTTGGAAGATTTTCACTATCACTCTCGCCCTTTGGATTTATTAGCTATGATTTAATAGTTTGTGTGGTTAATCCCCACCAGATGGAGACGTCTCAGATGCTGAGCCCATCTATCCGAATTTGTGAAGTCAGATGCTGACAGATAAACACACATAGCACCGTGGATTGTTGGCCACCGTAGCGTAAGACGAACGCACTCGGCTAGTTATCGAGATATCTGGGGTACGATCCCAGCGGTGTCCGGATAACAGTTTTTCGGTTGCTGAGTGTTAAATAAATAAAACGTGAAAAGAGCGATGACTTTGTCTATTCACATTGTCTCCACGTATTTGGAAAATTTTCGCTTTAAATGAAGCAGAAAGTACATAAATACTGAGCAGTTCTGACGAATCCCAGGCACTACGAGTCTTATGAGTGATAACTGATAAAACAGATTTCATCAAATTGGCACAAAACCTTAAGGAAAGTGTTCAAGTACTAAAATCAGACGTTTAAATACTAAAAATCCAGTAGTTTTGTCAAAGATCAATTGTTATTCAAAAGTCTACAAGGCACAACCAACGTCCTAAATTCGTCAAATGTTGTATGTGTTCCTGGCTTAGTGGGGAATTTGTTTTCACTCAAAGTGCCTGCCGCTCTTGTGGCCGATAGTTCAGAAGCGCTGGTTTCTGGTTGGTTGTCCCAGCTAGCACCAGGCTAAAGCTCCGAATGAGGAATAAAGGCGCGGTTGTGCACGGCGCTCGCTCTCCCACTCCTTGGAACCAGTGACCCCAAATTAGAGACGCGTAACTACTTACAACCCTCAGAATTGCATATAGGTGGTCGTTAAATCCCAAATCAAAAGAAAAATTGCTTATCAGCAAAGGACACTCAATATTATTTGAAGCAAATATTTGTTCAGTAACTAAGAAAAGTAAAAATGCTGCGGATGGTATTTCTACTACACTGGTGTGCAAAAAAAAGGACGAAGAGGAGAAATTAGCATAATAGCGGAACGAGCAGGCAGAACGGACCGAAAGACCACTAAGGAGATAGACTAGGATCCGGTACGGTAGGGCATCTGTATATATGCAGCATGACATAAGTGGGGGGGGGAAGTGTCGGAAGGGTATAAAGCACACGGGTGGTGTACGCTCAGCAATTCGGTGAAAGCTATTGCACGGTGTAAATCGGTTTGAACGACGTCGAGTTGCTGCCACCGTGTGATATGGCCGATAGGCAATCCAATAGACGATATCTGGATTACTTTACCCGAGGTCGCGTCATTGGGAAGTTGGAAGAAGGTCGAAGTGTGACTAGTGTGGCCGAGGAGTTCGGGATCGCTCACAGCATCGTTTCACGAGCTTGGAGAGCATTTCAAACGACAGGAACAGCTGTCTGGGGGTTTAGCACTGGTCGTCCACGAGCAACCACGGAGGCGGACGACCGGTATATTTTCCTACAGGCGAGAAGCGACAGACGACAGATAGAGGGACGGGAGAAATCGCAAGGCACATGCAACAGACAACTGGACGTCCGTTATCGCGTTTTACCGTGGCCAGGAGGCTGCACAAAGGTGGTCTATTTGCACGACGACCAGTACGGTGTGTGCCATTAACGCCTGCTCAACGGAGACGGCGGTTTCTATGGTGCCAGGAACACAACAAACTTGACACATCAGCAATGGGGTCGAGTTCTCTTTACAGATGAGAGCCGATTTAGTTTGACGAGCGATTCTGGACGTATACACATCTGAAGAGAGCAGGGAACACGCAATCACACCTCCAACATCATCGAAAGGGACCGGTTTGGAAGTGGCGGAGTTCTCGTTTGTGGCTGTATCATGCTAGGTAGCCGTACTGACCTCCACATCTTCCAAGGAGGTTCAGTCACTGGTGTCCGCTATTGCACCGAGGTTCTTTTGCCTCATGTGCGTCTGTTTAGAGGTGCTGTGGGTCCTGAGTTCCTCTTCATGGACGACAACGCTACACCTCATCGTACAGTGGCTGTCGCTGAGCTGTTGGAGAGTGAAGATATTCAACGCATGAATTGGCCCGCAAGGTCCCCGGACCTACATCCAATCTAACACGTGGGACCTTCTTGGGAGACGCTTGGCAGCATGTCACCAGCCGTGCTGGTGACGTGCTGCCAGTTAGGGGTGATCATATCCCCTACTAAAGACTGGAATTTTTCTTGGCAGCCGCCTGTCACATGGACGTTTCTGTCTTCTGTCCAGTTGTGCTCGAAGCTACCTTTTCAATAAAGTGCCTTTGTATCATTTGGATTCCTTGTTTGGACGGTTTTGCTCACTTGTCCCATATTCTTATATCTTGGAGATCTTATGGTATGGTTTGAGTCGATGTGGAGCACTTCTGCACGACGTTACATTCGAAAAACCGTCTCGTCCTTAATTTTTGCACACCAGTGTATTAGTTTATTTGAATTCATTACTGATCAAAATGAACGAACTTATGACAATTGTACTTTGGGGGGGGGGTTAACGCTTACACCATGAGCAACTCTTAGGGGATTATTCAAGCGTCCGTCTCTGATTGGGGCCACAGGTTCCAGAGAAGAGATAGAGCTAGCGCCAACGGACTGTGTAAGCGCACCACCCATGCTGGGAATCAAACCCCCATGTCGGGTGAATGGTCACAATCAGCGACTGTGCATACAACTCTTGCTGGCCACCGGGACGGCAAGAGCTGTATGATAGTTACGAAATAACGTATGCAAAAGGGAAAACTATGTATATCACCTTAGGTTAGGACACATAGTGTTGACGTAATTAATCAATTGCAAAAACAAAGTTTGGCAAATTGTATATGAGTAAATAACTATAAGAACATGATTTTATAGTGACTCATGTATGAAAACTAAACTTATAGATAAAGCGTCTGTAAAATAAGTCATCATATAGAGACAAAGTACCTTTACATCTAGTATACTTAGATGTGTGTGAGCCAATTGAAGTGGAAAGTTTAGATGAAAAGAGATTCTGTATTTTGTCTCATTCATAGAAGGCTTTTGATAGGTAATCAATTCATAAAACTCATAGATGATTTTCATAGGTAATTAGTACATACAATTCATAAATTATATTTTCTTAGGTAAATAAGTACAGCGGACAAAAAATTAGTCACCTCTGGCAGAACTCACCTAATAACGGGTGACGGCGCCTCTTGCCTTGATAACAGCACCAATCCGGTGTGGTAGAGACTCCACGAGGTTGTAGATGTATTGAACATCGATTTGCAGCCATTCGTGCGTCAATTAGTCCCGACGTTCAGCCAGAGCACGTGAGTGTCTATTCAGGTGTTTAACTTTCTGTTCCAAATGATCCCGCAGATTTTCAATAGGATTTACATCTGGGGATTTGGCGAGCCAGTCGAGATGAGACACTGTTACTGTTTGTTCGTCGTGTCACCCATACAGTTTTAGCCCTGTGCACACAGCAGTTGACGTCTTGGAAGACAGAAGTGGCAATGTGATGCTGCTCCTGGAAATGTAGGGCAAAGGGCAACACTTCGTCATTCAGAAGGCGAAGATACGCATGCTGGTTCAAATTCATTGTCACTGCAAAAGGATGGCCCATTTCGTGATACGAAAAGCATCCGCAAAACATCACAGAACCCTTTCCAGCTTGAACAACACCTTGGACACAATCAGGATTAAAGACTTCATTGGGCCTGCGATGCACTCGTCGCCTCCCATCATTGGAGTACATATAAAAACGAGACTCTTCAGACCAAATTACTCGTTCCCAATCCTTCACAGTAAAGTTTTGGTGCCTCTGGGCCCATTGATAACGTGTGCCTTGCTGTTAAAAGAGGCCTCTTTCGTGGTACTCTGCTTCAGATGTCCATCGCATGCAGTTCTCTTCGCAATATCCTTTCGGAAATTGGTTGGAGTTTATTTTCATTGACTGTTTGGAGCAGTTATTGCCTGGTTTGAAACCGATTTGCAGTTACTAGGCGTGAAACATGGCGGCGGTCCCTGTTGATGAGAATCGCTTTCCGGCCACAGTTACGTCGCCGATTTTCAGTTGCCAGCGAACTACACCGCTATTTGGAGGTAGCCTGGACAGAACGCTTCGACACACCAACAAATTGGGAGACTTCATTCACTTTGTGTCCGTGAGCACGGCCGAACACGATGGCTCCTTTTTGCCCCTCAGTAACGTCTGTCTTACGACCCATATTTCAGACTGCATTCAACACGCACGTTGCTCTTCACCACTTCACGAGACAGAAATGGTCTTGTAGACCAGTCAGCGATATTTATCTCCCACCAAGGCTGTCACCGCGCCCTCTGTGCAACCGGTAACTTCCTACTGTCGTTTCTGTTAAGGGTTACTAATTTTTTGTCCGGTGTGCTTAGTATATGTAATTGGTAGAAACGATGAAGTATTTGAAAAGTTAAAGGAATTTGTTCCTAACTGCTTTAATTAATAACTTCTGTTTAGAAAACGTGCTGAAATTTCAAGTAAATGGAAATGTCCACAAAAAATCAGGTGCTGTAAACATCCATTCTTTTTTCCAGTTGAAGTGCGTATTTTTTAAATCCTTAATACGTTTAGATCAATTTCAGTGTACGACATCTGAACCAAGGTACGACACATCTCTTTTGAGATGCCTTCCTCTAAGCATGTATTCTGACTTCTTCTAGGTACCTTTCAGAAACTGGTGAAAATAACATTTTCTGTCATATATCAAATTGTCAGATTGTTTGTGCTAACTTAAATGCAATACATTATTTATTTTTCAGACATCGTCACTTGTGAACTCCCTCGCTAACGGGACAGTGAATGAGCTTCCAGATCATCCTCCTCTGAAAGACAACAGTGTTGAAGAAGTCATTACGTTGCCAAATGCAATGAAGGCTGATATACCTTCAGACATTAATCCCAACACAGCCCCAATCAGCACTATCATGACGGATGTTGTTAATCCTGCCATTAGTGTTATACAGCCAGGATCAAGTACAGGACCCCATCAGCCAGTAAGAAACGCCTCTTGCTGTTATGTTATGATTGTCAATGTTCTGTTTTCCTATAAAATGCATTTCACAAACTCTTTGTGGAAAACATCTCAAGAGTCTAATATAGAGCTTGCTTCTTACACAAAAAGCTTTGGAGAACACTGTTCGTAAGGTAAAATTTGAATTTTTTGAAAAAATTATTATGCAACAGCTCAAACTTCACAGGGTGTGACAATGATGTACACTGCTGTCTAGAACTTGGAGAAAAGATGCATTTTGACCAGTCAAAATCAAACAAACAGTTTACGGCTTCAAGTGATATTGATGATAATAGCAACAGTAAACTGAAACGCACGACGTCAAAAATCAGGAGGAATATGTAATAGAGATCGAAACACATGTGACGTTCCTGCCAACAGGACGCACACGACATAAAGGCAGATAGCAGTCAGAACGAACGTCCGCGTAGCTCAACTGATAGAGTGACTTATTCCGGAATGAGGGGGCCCGAAGAAGAAATTTACTTCGTTATAATGGCGCCCGAACTTTCCGGATGACCTGGCCGTTCAAAATCTCGCAAAGGTGGGATGTTCTTTCCACACCGCGAGAGAGGAAAATCAGAGAATCCCTTCTCCAGCGCTTCGAAAAATAAATGTGTGTGACGTTGCATTCCACACACCAGATTGACTGGGAGTTCTCAAGTACGCTCTACAGCTAATGGCTGCCTGCAACGATTCATGGTCACGGCTGACCCGTGGGCCATGCCCCCGGCCCTCTTTCGGGGGGGGGAGATGTGACGTACCTCTGAGCAGGACGCACAGGACATAAAGGCAGATAGCAGTCAGAACGAACGTTGCTCAATTGGTAGAGTGACTTATCCCGAAATGAGGGGACATGGGTTCGTGCCCCGGCGTGGATAAAAATGACGGAGAAATTTACTTCGTTATACACAACAAACTGTTACGAACGAAACACAGGCTCTCCTGTCATTTAGTGTGACTCTTGCATCAGCACTGCATAAACAATCTGTAAGGCAAAGTTCTCAGCAAAGGATATGTCCACGACGCACTGCAATGCAGATTTGGCGTCTGTGTGTCATTATGCTCATTCCAAAATGGTTTAGGAGGACTTGGGGTAAATTTTCCCACACCTACTGGAAATCCTTGATAAGCGCTGTAATGGTTTCTGGTGGGCGATTCCTTTGCATGACACGCCTTCCCAGAGTATTCCATGCATGCTCGATTGGAATGAAATCAGGGCAGCGCTCTGGCTACTCCATATGATGTTTATCATCGCTAGTCAATACTTCGTGTACAGCTGCCGTGCTGTGAGAATGGGTGTTATCGTGAATAAAAATTAAATCTGCAGGACCATGGAACAGACGAACGTGGTGAAGAATCATAGCATTGCAGTACCTGTATCTGGTGATTATCCCTTGATCCATCACTATCAGTTCAGTACGTCCAATGACCATGATATCGGTCCACACCATGATACCGCGACTGAGATACCTGTCCCGTTGAACGATATTTCTGGCATCATACTCATTTCCATGTTTTCTCCAGATCAGATGCACGTAGAATCCGACAACAGGCTAAAGCGGCTTTCACCTGTGAATATTACCTTAGCCCATTGATCTCAAGACCATTCAACGTGAAGCATAATATCACTGATGCCGGAATATACGATGCGTCCTGGATAATGGTAGACAGCGTACGAAATTTCGGGCATATACTGCACTCCTGCTGCATTTAGACGTCATGACATGGTTTGGCGCGAAATTTTGACACCACTACTTGCTTCAAGACGATTAGGCAACTGGCCTACTGTACTTTTCTGACTCCGTTCTGCCATCATGACTGGATAACGGCCTGCCCGCTGGCTTTTACAAAGGAAACGACCTCCAGCAAAACATCTGGCAGTGGTTCTATGTCTTCTGAACGTGGCCCTACGCTATGTTGTGTTCTACCCGAAACTCTCTCACATCAGTTACAGTTCAGCCTTCTTCGTGCTCGCCGATAATTCGGTTTCAGGTGAAATCATGCATATGATGTTTGCTAGTCATCCTGTTGTTATCTCAAACACGCAGTTTCTCACTCCGTCGCTGAATATATATAAAAAGCATAGGGAACTCTTGTGATACACGACTCGACTTGCTTCCTATATACACCCTCGATAGCTGTCACGGGCTCACAGAAAATTTACTCACTGGCTGCGCATCATGGAATGTCTTGTGACGTGCCTGCCCAGCAGTACGCACATGACATAAAGGCAGATAACAGCGATAACGAACGTCCACGTAGCTCAATTAGTAGAGCGACTTATTCCGGAATGAGGGGACCCGGGTTCGAGCCCCCGCGTGGACAAAAATGAGAGAGAAATTTACTTCGCTATAGTCTTTGTATACCACACCGCACTCATGTGAATATGTTGCCAAGCTATTTTAGCCGGATGACCCTCTGTAGATTTCATGTTCGTCCTTAAGTTTTGGACAGCAATGGACTTACCTTATAAGTAGGAGAGCAGTGCAGACATATTAATAAAGAAACGCGTGCTTCAAAGACAGAACCCCAAACAAAGGTGAACCTTTTTCACACGAAAGAATAGAAAATATAGAATACGACCACTTGTGGAAGTAGTGTAGGCTTAGCATCCATCAGACATTCCTTTAGTAAGATGATCCAGCGAGTGATAAATTGCCACAGGCGAACGAGAGACATCTTGAGATACATCTAGAGATCTCGTAGGGTTCAGTGAGGGGACTGGAAATAATCTCACAGGTGTTCAGTGGGACTGAGGTCTAGAGAAATGAAGGCCACTCTATTCATCGCGTACCTTGTTCTTTAAGATATGCGTCGACGACATTAGCCCTGTGAGAACGCGCATTATCAGCTAGCAGAATGAATGTTATATATACCATTTGCTTCGGCATGCGGCCTTACATAGAAATCGAGAATCTCATTCCGGTGTTGTAACTAGGCAACTAGCCCTAGTAAGTTACACGACCTTTTGAAAAAAACAATGAAAGTTGTTATGACTTCCCAATGAAATACCAGCCAGCGCAATCACACTACCATCACATGAAGCACATCTCTCCATGACGTTACGAGCCGTTTAGCTAGTTCCATCCCGTTGCGCGACAATAATACATGTCTGCTATTCGATTTTAGCAAGAAAGACAACTCATTCGTGAACAAGATATTACCCAACTATTCTGAGGTCCACTCGACATGGTCTTGACACCACTTTACGCTGGCACGCTTGTGGCTCGGCACGTAGCGACTCACGCACAAGTGATCTACGTACAGCGTCCACAGTTATATTGCCTTCTGGCTGCAGCAGGGACAGATGTCTGACTTGCAGCGTCTGCGATGAGATAAAAAAAAACAGACTTGATGTTCTTGTTCTTTTGTTCAGAGTGGCCAATAATGCGATGATCGTAAGGAGATGTTATACTAGAAAAGCCCATAATAGCTCTCTGGATGACTGTTCCACTTATTCAGAATTGGTTCGATTTTCTGGCAGTAATTTAGCTGAAAATGTTAACAGAATTGTAGGTACTGCTGCTTTCTAATTCCGAAATATACAAGTAGACATGCTCTGCGACATTTTCAGCTAAATTACTGTCAGAAAATTTAATATAAGTGACTCAAATCATTCTAAAATTCCATACCATCGCATGGTTAGACTCAAGTGCTGATTCCAACCCGAAAATTAATAAATTTATTTTTAAAAAATGCTTAATGATTACAATTAGTAAGGTATGTACATGTGGCGCCATCTATTAGCAGTTTTCAAAATTACCAAAGGAAAGTTATTGATTTTTAATATAATTATGGTTAATGTTTAGAAAATATTAAGCATACTAGGCTATAATATAAAGATATTTTTATCAATGTGCAAATTTTCGTTCTTGGGAATACATTAATTAAGAAGAAAATGTCTACAGAAGTTTTTACCATTGAAAACATAGGGCAGAGTTTTTAGGTGGATTTTAGGTGGTTTTTAGGTGGAAAAAGACATGACTTTTTCGCCGAATAAACAAGACGTAATATTGCGTGTAAGAAACATTTTTTCAGTTTTATCGTTTTAGATTTAAAATTCATTGAAGAAAGTGATTGCTTCTCAAAACAAACGTAAGTAACTGACGCATGCTTAGCTTGAAGACTTTGATTTGTAACTGAAAAATGTTACTTATCCTTACGACGAGAGCAGTTTGAAATTATGAAACTAGCGACACTGCTCACCTTTAGTGAACTTAACGAGATAGTCATCCTACTGGCCTAGTGATCAAAAGTCAACGCTTTTGGCAAATCGCATGAGCTGCACCCGGGTTCCTGTCTTGGAGGAGGAATAGGTCGTATTTTTGTCCTGCGGCTCTGGCCTTTACACTTTCGTGGAACCATTGGGCACAAGTTAGGGAAGGCCTTATAATTGTGGTGGTCGCTAAACCACCGGTGCAGAAAGAAAACAACTTAACGAGATGATGTATGCGCTTTTATTTCTGAAACTTAGTTTAGCTATTAGTGCAAACATTGCTGTTTTTCATAGCGTGCATCAGTCTTCACAAGCTCCTCTGAGAGAGCATATTAAGTATACTGGGATATATAATAATATAAAGTTATTTTTATCGATGTACAAATTTTCGCCCTTTGGAATACATTAATTGCGAAGAACATGCCTTCAGAATTTTTTACCATTAGAAGCATTTTAGGTGGATCCCTCTTAAGTGGTTTTAAAATCTAAAGTAGGAACCTTTTGCGAACTCTTATCTTTTATTTAAAATATGCTTTAAAAGAAGCACACTGTTCTACATAGAAAATGTCACAACAGGAAGTATTTGACGGAGCGACATGCAGATTGGTGGGTATATGTCCACAGTTGGGTTATGTAAATGTAAATCATTTGGGTTATATAAATTTTGGTCTGAAAATTTTCCAAATTCGCATTTCACGCTTTTGTTAATGGCATCGGCAGTTAAATGACTCAGGATAACTGCGAGACGGCTCATGCCAAAAAACATTCCCTTTTTACTGAGGAATCAACGTTGAGAAGTAAAAAACAATTTCTGGAGTATCGTCATTAAAGCAAAACTATAAAAACTTCGGTAGGTTTTACAAAAAGTAATAAAACCGTTTCTGTGTTAATAACAAAGGAATCAATCAAAATTCCATAGTATCAACTAATGAAGCAGAAAATTTAGCATTTGTAAAATAATGCGAGCTTGAGTGGCTTTTACAAGAAGCTTTAAACAAATAATTTCCAAATGGTTTGTCAGCAGTAAAGTTAATCGAAAACGAACAGTGTCGAATTAATGAATAAGAAAATTCCAACATTCATGTGGTTATTTTTCAAATGTTAAAGGAATGTATAAACATTAAAGGTGACGAAGTGTGGATTTCAATAATACAGTTACGGCTAGCTAATTAGATTGTTCATGAATGAATTGCATGCGCTTTTTAAATTATAAGGCATGGATTTAAAAGTTGTGATGTTTTACAGACCAGTGTTATAAAATGTTGTGGGAAAGGTTATGAAAATTTGTGCGGAATAGCAGATTTGGAAATAGGAAAAAGAAGTGAATGGTACAACGGAAATATTGAGAAATGTGCTCTGAAAATATGAGTGAGAAATGACTAACTGACTTATATTTTAGCAACGCCGTTTTGAAAGAAAAAATGTGAGATCCAGTGAAGTAATCAAGGAGACCATTCTGAAACACTCAATACATCGCTTCTTCAGTCAACTCATACGAATGACGTTCAGGAAGTTCTGAGCCTAACATACGTGTGCCCTGTAATCTTTCTGTACTGTCAAAGAGTGATGAATATTAATGCTGTCAACGTTAATGTGATCGTTCATCATACTGTGGCTTAAGACTAATTCGACTCTCTTCGTACATGAGGTTTCTGTTCTCTCGTTAAGTTCTCTGGAGTAACTGGGTGTAAACGTTTATCGCTAATTAGTTTGATTTAAAGCATGGCCTGTTAAACTAATTCCTTCATTACTGTAATTTCATTGTAGGTCTGCGTTGTACATCGATCTCCAGAAGGGGTTAGAAACCTACTTAATATGTTATTCTCTTTGAGGATGAAGAGAATGCTTGTGACTTCCCAATGGCTTTCTAGCTCTCTTACCTGCTTTAATTCGTTTTACGAGACAGGAGCAACTCTTCTGTAACGAGTCGATTGCCATTTATGATCCGATCGAGCGAATCATTCATGAACTGAAATTCATTTCATTATTTACTTGAAGTAGGATTACGAAATAATGTGCAGCCTCTCACCGTTGATTACCAAAGTACCCATGTTGAACATCCACAAAAATGAACGGGTAGAGACTAAAATAAATTACCTTAAGCTCTTTTCATGACTTATACTTTAATTTTAGGCATCCAGAAATTTAAAGCCTCAATTATTTGGTTTTATTCCACTTTGAATGCAATGTTTTCTCTTGCATTTCTCAGTTCCTGTGGTCAAGTGGTAGTGGGCTTCTGGCCAATCGTCCCATTTGGGCCTGAGTAGTGGAAGCGTCTGTCCTACGGCGGTGGCTCCCGTCCCTCTCTGGAACCGGCGGTCGAACATTGGGAATGAGACACCGCTTACAGCCATACACCCTCACCGTGGTCGATATGTCCCAAAATAAAAACACAATCTCTGATATTTCAAAAAGATGGTGCACTTGCCAAAAATATTTGCGAATTTCGGAGTAATTAAAGAGTACGTTTTCACTTTAGCAGACAAAAATAAATTAAACTAAATTTATGAATCTTCCAAAACACTGATAAATACAACGCAGTATCTATGTATATAAAGCTAAGTGGAAAACTGGAAGAGTGTCCGTCCGCGAATTGTTCAACCTCATCTAAATGACCTAGAAATCTGAAAATTGGTATGCTGATAGCTCTTAAGGTATCACTTTACGTCAAACCGTATGCATAGACGTCACGACTCTGTTCTAAATCGTAAAAGAGTTACCAATCTTAAATTACACTAATATGCAAGGTTTTGTTGTTTTGGAATGAATAGGTGTTTCTGAATGGAAAATTTTCGCAGATTCCGAAAATGACCTTTAAAATTCCGTATAACGTCAAGTTTTTTCACAAATGACGAAAATGTGAAAATTTAAAAAAAACGTTATTTTTTAATGGCATTGTTATATGGCAACGTTTGTAACGTGTAAAAATGTTCTCTGGAGGGGCGGAATGATTGTTTAAGGAATAGATAAACATAAATATATAGCTGATAATGGAAGTCCAACTGTTTTATCTGTATGACGTCACGATTTGCGCCACTCACAAAGGCGGAACATGGGAGAATGTTTTCTTGGCACGGCAGTATGACTCATACCTCACGCCACTGCTCCCTTCTTTCTATTGGTCACATGTGGCGCCATTCGGGGCAGATCGTGTTAGACTAGTCAGTGCAAAGAAGGGACTGGTCCCGTTCGGTTGTTTCTTTGTGGCGTGTGCAATGGCTTCACGTGGTTGTGTAAATCATCCAGACATATTTTGCTACATATGTGGCCGTTATACGACAGGAAAAAAACAGAGGCAAAATCTTACGCCTTTCGTGAAAAATGCTTATTTTCAGTACTTCGGCATTAAACTAGCAGATCAGGACAAAGTTTGGTCTCCTCACAATGTGTGCCGTGCATGTGTGGAGGGGTTGAGGAACTGGAAAAGTGGAAAAAGGGCATCAATGCCGTTCGGTGTACCCATGGTGTGGCGTGAGCCAAAAAATCACAGTGACGACTACTACTTCTGCACAGTGAATATCGTGGGCCATACCAGAACCAGTAAGCGTAACATTGTGTATCCCAATATCCCATCTGCCATAAGACCAGTGCCCCATAGTGAATCCATCCCTGTGCCATCCCCGTCCAATATCAAGCCCCCAACAGACACCGATTCAGACGGTGATACAAGTGATGAGATGTCCGGACAGCATGGAGGATGAAACCCCATTTCCATTTACCCAGCATGAACTGAATGATTTGGTTCGTGATCTGAATTTACCTAAAGACGCAGCAGAGCTTTTAGGATCACGACTTCAGGAAAAGAATTTACTATGTCCTAATACGAGATTCTCTTGGTACAGACACCGAGAAGCAGAATTGGTTCCGTTTTTTGCTGAGGAAGGCGGTTTGGTATATTGTCGAGACATTCCGGCAGTCATGAAATACTTCAAGATTAATTACAATTCAGGACAGGGGAGGTTGTTCATAGGTGCCAGCAAATCCAGTTTAAAAGGTGTTTTATTACACAATTTTATCCATCCATCCATTCCAGTAGCACATTCTGTGACTTTGAAAGAGACATACGAGAACCTTAAATTACTGCTGGAAAGTGTGCAGTACAAGTTTCATGAATGGTCTTTGTGCGGGGATTTCAAGGTGATTGGAATATTGCTCGGCCAACAAGCAGGCTACACCAAATTTCCTTGCTTTTTGTGTGAATGGGACACCAGAGCAAGGACGGAACATTGGGTTCGGCAGCAGTGGCCAGTCAGAAGTACATTCACACCTGGCAAAAAAAACATTGTTTCACTTCTACTGGTTGATCCCTCGAAAATACTGTTGCCACCTTTACACATTTGGCTTAATGAAGCAATTCGTGACATCTTTAAGCAGGGACAGTAAATGTCTTCAGTATCTTGGTGGTAAGTTTCCATCAATCACGTCTGAAAACATTAAAGCTGGCATTTTCATAGGCCCTCAAATACGAAAATTAATGGCAGACAACATATTCGAGGAAACCATGAGTGAGTACGAATTGCGAGCATGGACTACATTCAGAAATGTGGTACACAACTTTTTGGGGAACACGAAGTCTTCAAATTACACCACTTTAGTCGGGACATGTTTGAATCCTATGAACTGCTTGGTTGCAACATGAGCGTCAAAGTTCACTTTCTTCATGCTCATCTAAAATACTTTCCTAACAATCTTGGTGATTTCTCGGAAGAACATGGCGAGCGCTTCCATCAGGATATTAAAGTGATGGAAAAGAGATACCAAGAAAGGTGGACTGTACATATGATGGCCGACTATTGTTGGATGTTGAACAGAGACTGTACGGACGCACACCGAAGACAATCCAAAAATAGGAAGTTTGAAGGGGAGCCCAGTGGCGAATGATAGGTATGTTTGCTTTTGAATATGTATTTATGTTCATCTATTCCGTAAACAATCATTCCGCCCCTCTAGAGAACATTTACACACGTTACAAACGTTGCCATATAGCAATGTCATTAAAAAATAACGTTTTTTTTTATTTTCATATTTCCGTCATTTGTGAAAAAACCTGACGTGATATGGAATTTTGAAGGTCATTTTCGGAATCTGCGTAAAACATCCATTCAGATACACCTGTTCATTTGAAAACAACAGAAAAAAGTTGAAAATTGCAGATCAGTGTTATTTTTTTCATTCCTTTTTTATTTTAAAAACTTTTCCCTTTCTTTAATTTTATGTTCAAAAGATTATTTTATAGATTCACCGTTCGGAGAACGGGCATGTCTACTAATCCTTTTATAAATTGGAACCTCATCCAGTCCAGAGTGGACCTCGCGTTTGGGTTACAAATAGCACTCTGGCCAATCCTAAAGCTCCCCTTGTCATCGCATGAAACGCAAAACTAGCTCATAATACATCGCCTTCTGAGATGGAGTTTCAACTATGCGCGTGTTTATAGGGCTTATCATGGAAGCTGTTATAGAGAACAACATTTGTTCTACATACCAAGGGCAGTTAGTTATCCATAGCATTAAAAGGAATACATATTCAGCTGCATGTTGTAACTTTTGACGCTATATTTGTAACCACAAGACGTTCTCGCAAAATTTGTAGAAAACTACCAACGTTATTTCATTTATTTGGGCAGTGCGAAACGCTAATTTTTATTTTTATAGTATGGTAGTTATTATTAGCCTTTGAAATAAAAGGAAATTAATTAAAGAGCATTAAAGCATTTTTAACTGTGACCATAATCATCTTTTGTAGTTTTATTGCTATTGGGCGGTGTAGAAAGTCTTTCCGCGTTTTGGCGACGGGTATTGCTGGTACGAATTTGAAAGGTTAATTTGCATTACAGACACAAGATTTTATTACAAATGTGCTGATTGCTTTTCCCTAAGTGCGAAAAGAAAGGTGATGATTCACAGGCATTCAACTGTTTCCTCGTACTTCTGTAAACAATGTTCGAGGAACTCAGGCTTTGCTGCCGTTCTGAAAGCAGAACGTTTGTGTGTTGTGATCTACTGAACAACCGTGAAAAAGGATTCCCCGCAGTTTGTTATTGTTCGCATAAAAATCCATTAGCCGTGCTTGAAGTCGGGAGCTTGGAGGTGGTCACGTGATCAACGGCCGATCATGGATCGAATTTAAAATTCGACATGAGTGCACGGATAAAACGCCTACTTGTAATGAAAACTAAGGATACACAAATAAATTCACAGCAGTTGTAAAAACGTGAGGTGGTGTACTCAGCCGTGGTGTATTCGGATTTCATCATCATCATCATCATTGTCAACCATTATCAATCCACTGCTGGACGAAGGTCTCCCCAAGTTTCCTCCACAACGGTCTGTCTTGTGCCAGTCTCCTCCATGTCACTCCCGCATATTTACGAATTTCATCCACCCATCTCCCATGTGGTCTTTTTCTGGGTCTTTTCCTGTCCCTTGGAATCCAATCTAAAATTTCGGCTGTCCATCTATGGTCTGTCCTTCTGGCAGTATGTCCAGCCCATTGCCATTTCAGGGATTTAACTCTGATCATGATGTCTTCCACTCTTGTCATTTTTCGGATCCACGAGTTCCTCTTCTTATCTCTCCTGGTTATACCAAGCATGCACCTCTCCATGCTTCTTTGAGTTGTCTGCAGCCTTTGTATGTCTCTTTTAGTTAAGGTCCACGTCTCTGCACCATACGTAAGCACTGGAAGGATGCATTGATCAAACACTTTTCTTTTAAGACATAATGGCATATTGCTCTTGAAAATTATGCTGTTTCTTCCAAAAGCTCTCCAGGCAAGTTTTGTACGCCGATTAATTTCTTCATCAATGTGACCCTCACTTGATATCTGCTGTCCAAGATAAACATACGTATCTGTTATCTCCAGTTTTTCTCCATCAATCGATAAATCTTCATTTCTTGTAAAAGCATTGAACATCACTTTTGTCTTCTGAAAGTTCATTTTTAATCCCACTTCTTTACTCTTGTCAGCAAGTTCCTGGATCATACTCTGCAGCTCTGATGGGGTAGTTGCAAAAATGACTACGTCATCAGCAAAACGAAGGTGGGTTAGATAATCTCCATTAATCTTTATCCCTTTGTTTTCCCAGTTCAGTGATTGAAAGACATTTTCCAATGTGGCATTAAAGAGCTTCGGAGATATGGTGTCACCTTGTCTCACTCCCTTTCCAATTTTTATGTGTGTTGTATTTTCAAACAGCCGAATCTTTGCACTTGCATTTTCATAGATGTTATTAATAATATTAATGTATGCATCTTCAATACCGCAGGATTTCAGAGCCGTGGTAACTGCTGATGGTTTCACCGAATCAAAGGCTTTTTCATAATCGATAAAAGCCATGCACAATGGAAGTTCATATTCCCTCGCTCTTTCAATTAGTTCTCTCAGTACGTGGATATGATCTATTGTGCTGTAGCCACTCCTGAATCCAGCTTGTTCTCTCGGTTGAGCCATGTCCAGTGTTACCTTCAAGCGGTGTGAAAGAACTTTAGTGAAGATTTTATAAACCACTGATAGGAGGCTGATAGGTCTGTAGTTCCTGAGATCCTCAATGTCACCTTTTTTATGTAGCAGGATCATTGTAGCATTGTTCCAATCCTCAGGAATCTTCCCTTCATTAAGGCATCGAGTGAAAATTTGGGCGAGTGCTGTTTCAATTTCTCCACTTGCTTCTTGTATGATGTCTATAGTAATTCCATCTTCTCCTGGAGCTTTCCCCCGCTTCATGTTCTTGATTGCATGTGCAACTTCTGCTGGGAGGACTGGAAGAACTCTGGTACCTTTCATGATGTCTGGAGTACATGTATCATCCCTTTCATATAATTTGGAGTAGAAATCTTTCACTCTTGTCAAAATTTCACCTCTATTTCTTGTTATAGAACCATCTTCTTTTCTCAGAGCCATAATCTGTTTTCTTCCCTTACTGAGATGTCCCTTTGCTATCTTTAGGCTTTGGTTGTTTTCAATTGCTTTCCTCACTAGCTCACAGTTGAATTTCCTTACGTCTTCAGTGATACTTTTTCGTGCTGTCTTGCATAGCTCTATATATTCCACTTTGGAAGTCACATCTTCTTTAGTTGTCCTCATCTCTCTTCTTTTTTGCATCAACATTTTGGTTTTTCCTGATAATTTGTTTACATGCAACTTGTTCTTAGACCCAGCTAATTTTGTTGCTGTTTCCATAAGAGCTTTGGTTACTTTTCTGTTAACTTCCGAAATATCCACTTCTTCCGATGTTAGGCCTTCTAAAGCAGAGAATCTGTTCTTCAGTTCCAACTTGAAAGTATTATGGTGTTTTTTAAGGTTGGTTATGTCAATACATTTTGTTTGTCTTATGAGCTTGCCACGTTCCAGTTTAGTGTTGAGGTGCATCTTACATCTCACCAATCTATGGTCACTACCTGTGTTGAACTTGTTTAGCACACTGCAGTCTTCGATGACGAATTTTTTGTTACACATAATAAAATCAATTTCACTTGTCGTCCCAATTGGATGTCTCCATGTCCATTTCCTGTGTGGCTTTTTCTTGAAAAAGGAATTCAAGATGAAAAATCCTTCTGGATTTAAAGTCAGCTATAGTTATATTAAACGTTCGCCGTGTAAGGAAAGCTTTATCCTTTTTGATCTCTGAACCATTCATCATAAACACAATTTGAATGTGCTTGCGTTAGATTTTGTTTTTTATCGAAATTAGGCTGTATTCACTACTTTTGTAGCTGAATTTATGTGAATAAATTATCCATTTATTCAGATTTAACGATTTTCTAGTAAATGTCTGCCTAGCATTGTCATCTTAATTGTTCTCTAATTCACTGTAAGACCCTAAACTGTTCCAGTCTTGTCCTGCGTTTGTTGTTTTGCCAGACTGAATTGGAGCAATAGGCCACGAGTTACGTAACAGTCTTTACATGCTTTGAAGTTGAGGTTCCGCCTATATGAAAGGAGCTTCAAGCATTTGGTTCAGCTGTGTTGGTTTGGTATAGATTTGAAACTGGGAAACGATAAGGTTAATTTTCGTCATTTAATGCTTTTTCTCTCCTGCAAGTGTAAAATAAAATATGTAATGTGTCAGTAATGGTTTACAAAGTTTCCTCGTGAAGATGACTCATTCGCCGATGAACCACCAACCCGAAGACCAGTCAACGTTGACAGCAACTAATGGAAAGCAACCCACAGAATACGACTCGAGCTATTGCGCTGACACTTCACACATCCAACAGCATCTTGGCATCGCATTTGGCAAAGCTAGGACGCAAAATGAGCCGCCATTTACCACTCCAAAGATCAGTCTCCATTCCAATACTCTGTGCGTGGTGGGACTGTATCACGAGCTGCTACAGTGCAACTGAAACATCAGCTCTGTTAGATACTGTTACCAATTAGACCAGCTGAAAGGCGCACTTCATTGCCAACGCCCGGGAATGGTCAATAAGAAGGGCGTTATTTACTGTCAGGATATCATATTCCTTTGGTCACAATGAAAAAATTGTTGGAGCTTTACTGAAATCTCCTCCTTACGAGACCAACGATCTTGCGCTCTCAGATTTCCGGTCTCTGGAATAATGCAAAATTCATCTTGAGCAGTTCTTTGCTCAAAAACCTGCAAAGTTCTGCACATAGGGAATCCTCTATCTGTTCTGTAGATGGCAAGACGTAAAGTAAAATTACGGGGCCTTCATTACTAAATAAAGTGGCAATGGTGCGTAAAAATTTTTGTCTTTCACTTTTGTCTACAAATGCGAAAAGACTTTTTACACAATCCAATAGATATGTGCTTTTGGAACAAAGTCCACCGCTGCAGTTGTGGTAAATTTAGTACGTGTCAGATAATTTTTTTTTCATTCCGTTATAGGGTGATCAGCAACAAAACGCTGCCGACGGTGTAGCGGCGCTTCAGCAAAAACCTGAACCAGAAATCGAAGTGGATGAGCCTCTGGACATATCTTGGCCAAATACGGCAAGAAAAAGAATTACTTACGTGCTTATGGCTCCGATCATATTTCCACTATGGCTGACCTTGCCCGATGTGCGAAGAGAGGTAAGTAATATTGCTTGTCACAACTGATTCTCTTCCTTTATCCTCACCCTTTCTCTTTTATTAGTTATTCAGATATACATGTGTGTATGTGTCTCAAGAGTGTGACACGGATGCATTCCACCAGATTATTTTATTTATTTATTTCAGACTTCTCGATTGCTTCATAACTGATTCAACATAGTACGGGCCATGCTCAAGATGCTTTGCATCTGGTGCTGCATAATGCTCCAGAGAATTTCAAAAGGGATGCACAACTGCGTATAAACAATTATTAATACTTACCTAAATGTCGCTTAGCATACATGTCAAACGAGCGCGGTAAGAGTTCTTTATTTGCATGCTTATAATTCGTCGATTAGAGAACTTTATTATATCTTAGAATGCAATTCTGGGTCGAATAATAGCAGCAGCCTCGTTCATCTCAAGTGTTTATCTCGTTGCAAAATACTGTCGTTACGGGTAAATAGCAAATTTTAATAGTAGGAAATAACTAAACCGTTTCTCACAGCTCCAGTCATCATGTTGCCTTTTACATTCAGCCGAAATTATCTTCCAAGGAGCGTAAAGTTGTGATACTCAGCCTTATGAGCTTAATCCGTTTTGCTTATCTGTTTTGGAGCTCTTTCATTGGAACACTTGAAATCCTTTGGATATTTGAAGTTATCGCGTCCCTGTGAAAATGCAAATAAGTTCTTATCCAATAATGTGCAAGCCTGCAAAGAACAACGTGATAAATTTATATCTTGTTTACAGTGTAAATGTGCAGTTTCTGTAATACTATCCTTTTCATCTGATCATATGTGTTCCACTTGCAGTGATTTAAACATTACTTTGCAAATAATTGATTGAAATGTTGTATAGATATACAAATGTTACCCATTTCGCTACACGTACTCCAAATCGGCTTTTGGTGAAATGTTATCGAAATTCGTTGGGTTTCAGGGATATTTAAAGATGGAATTAGTATTTCCCAATGACTCGTAATCTTTGTTCACAAAGCTGAATATAGTAAATTATCTTGTGCTGGCTGAGAACCATTGAACTGATTTTAAATAAATTAATTTCCGCGAACAAGGTAAAGTTTCTCTTGACAATATACTCCAAACCATAAAAAAGACGAAAATCTTGAGATGAAAGTGCGCCCACTGAAGTTTAGGTACCACTCTCTAGACATTCTTCCAAAAATAAGTGAAGAGCCTCCACACTGATCTCGTACAAAATTGTACTGATTTTAATTTACGAATTACATAAAATTTGTTTAAACTTGTTGTAGACCACTCTGAAAGATACATCTCTGAAATACTCCAAACAGAGGTTCTAGTCAAGAATGGACAGATATTCGATCACACAAGCAAATTTTCAAAGGGAGACATCCGATTAATACAGAAAGCTCGTGAAATATAGGTATCCAGTGCGCACTCTGAATTTCCTATATGTGGCAAAGTAATTAATACTAGTGTAACTACAGTTAGAAGGTCTTTAAACAGGAATATCATATTTGACAGAGAAATTATATCTTTTGGATATTCGAGAGAAAGAGAGTTCTTCGGATTTCTAAGGTCCTTAGGCATCTAAAAGAAACTTTTAGTGGAGGACTAGAAAATTTTAAGATAAAATACCTTTAGTGTTCCGGGGTACTTTTTTTTTCTTTTTTTTGGAAATCGTAATATCTCTTGTCCAATTTTTCATTAACAAAATTTTAATTCTCATCACATGGACACCAACAATGCATATGTCTTCGCAGAAATATAACATGCATTTACGCTGCTGGCCACCCAAACTGCAACACCAAAAATGAAGCATCCGATTGGCCTGAAATTTGCAGTATGTGTCGCCCGCCAGAGGACATGCAAATTAGGCATATGCTAATCATGTGCGCGCGGCACGCCACCAAGAAGCACTATAAGACCGAGACATCGGCGCACGTGTGGGACGACATCCAGCCACAGTGAGGCGATTATGGATTCGGTGGGTGCAGGAGGGACCGACGGACCGACGCGAGCGATTGCCGCAGCCGCGGCACACCAACGAACGAGAGGACCGGCATGTTGTGCGGCTGGCATTGACGGCTCGCACCGCCACATCACGAACGTTAGCGCAGGAATTAGGGTGTGCTGCGGAACAACCTGTGTCAGCACGTACCGTTCGACGTCGTCTGCAGGAGCGGAGACTTGTCGCACGGCGCCCATTGCTCCGATTACCATTGACGGTACATCACCGGCGAGTGTGGCAGCAGTAGGCCGTTGAACGCCGCACCTGGACTACGGAATGGCACGATATTGTCTTCTCCGACGAATCCCGCTTCTGCCTGCAACACCACGATGGTCGGATCCGCGTGTGGCGGTACCGCGGCGAGAGACTGTATGACGCCTGCATTATGCCTCGCCATACCGGTCCGTCGCCTGGCGTTATGGTTTGGGGCGCAATTGGATATGACACCCGCTCCCCTCTGGTACGCATCGCCGGTACACTCAACAGCCACCGCTATATCTCCGACGTTTTGGAGCCTGTAGTTCTCTCTTACCTGCATAACCTGCCAGCGGCCACGTTTCAACAGGATAATGCGCGCCTGCGCGTGGCACGCATCGTGCAACAATTCTTCACGGCCCACCAGGCGTCATTGCTGCCGTGGCTAGCCTGTTCTCCCGATATGTCGCCCATCGGACGCGTCTGGTCGCTGATCGCTAACCGAGTGGCCCGGCAAGCACCACCCGCGGCTACGCCTGATGAGCTGTGGCAACGTGTGGAAGCAGCCTGGACCGACATACCCCAAGCCGACATCCAAAGCCCCTTTCGTTCGATGCCGCGGCGTGTAGCGGCCGTTATTGCCAGCCATGTGGGCCACACGAACTATTGATGTCTGCGTGTTCCGCAAGTCGCACGAGCCTGTAAGCTCAATCGTTTCATCTTTGTATCTGTTGTTATGTGTCCAGTAAATCTGACTTCGCTATCTCGTGTCCTTCTTGGTGTTGCATTTTGGGTGGCCAGCAGTGTATGTATATCCAAAAGTACATGTGTAGCGTTCTTTACTATTTGAAACGTGTATATATAGCTTACTGAACAATCAGTTCTTCTTACGCGTATCACTCATTTTAAGTGGAGCACGAGAACCTCAAATAAAGCTCAAGAAATTGTTACTTACAGTGCGTCGCTTTATTCTGTCAACATCTCATAAATACTGTTCATGCAGAACGTTAATATTCCAAGATACTTAAACTAATCACAATAGAAGTATACTTCAAAACTAATTAACAAACGTTAGTAGGCAGAAAAATTTATGTAACTCCGAACGCTAAATACGTATGTATATAGCTATAACAGCGCAGCTTAACACGCCGCCTTCAAGTAAATCAAACTTTAGAGTAACGAAGCTTCCACAATTATAAATAATATCACACCACCATACCACACTTTGGGCTGCTGCTTCAACATTATATATCTCTAGTTCTTATCTGTCACACGCATACGTCATGCTCTCGGATCTCAGAAGTATTGCCAACCTCATTCCATGAGAGAGAGAAGATATAACTTTAAGGTTGAAAACACTAAAAGAGAATGAACACAAATTTACATAGAGACAGCAACTAAAAACGAAGGATAATTCAAAGTATACATCACACATGTGTCCAACATTTGTACGTGCAAATTTATCATTGCGTACACAAGATAAAAATATGTGCATGTCACTTTACACACCAATACACAGCCTGAGAAATAAGTAATTCTGAGGACCTTTGACGGCAGATTAAGTATTATATATGTAAATAGGTATCCCAAACATCATTACACTCTTCTGACTAGAGGGCGTTGTTTAGCACATGAGTGTGAATAAATTAGAAAGGTGCTTCAGAACAGGTTCACTTAAAAATGGCTACTCGCCTAGAAACATGGTCTTACTTGGCGGCACGAGCGGTGATCTCCGGGCATGAAAAACTCCGGCAGTGGAGATCCATAGCCAACGGTAAGCTATTTATAGTCTTCAAGTCGTGAGTGTTCGAAGTGTGTGTGAATGGTTTTCAAAATTCACACACGGGCGTAATGAGTTGACGGATGAGAAACGTAGTGTCAGGCTTTTGACATCAACAAGAAACAGCAACATGGAGTGTGGGTGGAGGCTCTGGTGTAAGAAGAAAGACTGGTGGAATTACATCAGATGGCGTGGAATGCAAATGTTTCTTTCGGTACAGCGCGTCACATTGTCCAACCTGATCATAGTGCGTACCTCCAAGTAATACTATGTTTCCAGGAGGGTCGTCATTTTCACTGGAATCTATTCTCCAGCAGGTTGTTTTTTTATTCGAACCCCTACGCCTAGCAACACCTTCTACCCAGAAGAGTGTAATGATGGTGGGCCACATCGATTTGCATATCCCTAATCCTCCTCTAAAGATCATCAAAAGTCACTCATTAAGGAGCCATCGTAGAAATGTATACACAGAGCCCCAAGAGCAATGAGACCGAATTTAAAAGAGAAAATCTAACGGGCATATCGCTTCGAGACAGACGCAAGGAAACTGCCAAAGTGAGACCTTTACAGTTCCGCCACCAAGCCAGTTAGCCTTTCTCTGCTCTTTTGTCCGGACGTGCTTTGTGCACCGTGTTACGTCAGCATCAGGAACCCAAGAATGGAACAAAAGATCAACATTAATTTTTGTCCAAACCTGGGGAAAAGTGCCACTGAAACACATGGGGAAGAGACTCTGTTGGGAGTACAAACATATTGAAGATTGAAGCGTTTTAAATAGTGCTGCGTGAAAGGTTGTGCTAAGCGATCTTCAATGCGGGTAATCGAAAACAATCTGCAGCCACTACATGGTAGACCAAGTGCGCAATTTACGAACAAAGTGACAGCAGATTTATACTGTGAACGTTAGTACGTGGATTAAATGTGAATAAGGAATCAATAAACACCATAATTACTACAGACTTGCGAAAAATAAAAAAATGCGCAGAGCTTTTTGCACGCTGTTTGGGTGATGAGAAAAGAACAGCGATTATTAGGTGCCAGGAAAAATAATTTGAGTAGCTTATAGCGAACTTAGTTTCCTAAACAGTATTATCAGGACCACGCTTAGTTCCGGGCAAGCAGCGCACCCTCAGGGGACTTCGCGCTTTGGAGGACCCCTCTCATCATAAGCACACAAAAATAAGATAAAGATGAAATATGCAGAATAAAAAACAAAATGATTATGAATAACCTGCACAACCAAGCGAATGTTACCTTATTTGCATGGGAACATCTGAATCCACCTAAATCCACCCAGCCAATTTTCCTGGATTAGACGGGAGAATTCCTGATTTCTATAGCCCCGGATCCCCATATGTACTTTTTGTACAGATTCATTTCCAAATTTCAGCATTGTTTTGAGAATTGTATTGGCAATTCTAGTTACTTCTGCCTCAGCATCGAAGTTTTAATAGAAAACTATCTTAGAACTATAATGACTCAAGAAAGGTTATCTCATTTGGCATTACTGTCAATAGAACATGCATTATGTAACAATCTGGATTACAACAACATAATTAATAATTTTGCTGAAAAGAAGACAAGAAAAGTAAATTTATTTTCTAGAATAAACGGTAATGTCCTAATACACACACCTTTGAAATCCATCGGCAGATCGAGCTGAGCGTCGCGGCCAGAAGTGCTGGGGAGGACGGCGTCTCACGAAAGGAACGACCGTCCACTTTCGTAGCCTTAAGGGGACCGTAAAAAAATTGCAAAGGTAAAATTCACCTAGGAAACGAAGACGGGTTCTCTTAAGGGGCTATCAACAAATTGAAATGTAACTTATTACGGCCACACGAAAAACCATGCATCTTAACAAGTAAGTAACCGATTTGCACGCAAATGGTCTCTATCTACTCAGGAACGAATTACACATGAGATACGATGCAGAATTTCATTCCATCCGTCCGTCCAGAAGAATAAAAAAAATATCTCCGCCGATAAACAACCGATTTGCACGGAAATTATTTCTTTCGACTCGGGGACGCCTCACGCCTATCAGACACAATACAAAATTACGTTTCATCCGTCCAGCCGGAAACATAAAAACACATAACTCGACCTAGAAACAACCGATTTGCACGGAAATGGTCTCTTTCTACTCAGGAACGAATCACCCATGAGATACAATACAGAATTACGTTCCATCCGTCCGCCGTCTCCCCGTCCGTCTAGAAATGAAGTATTACGGCAACACGTAAAACCATGTATCTTAACAAGTAAGTAACCGATTTGCAAGCAAATAGTCTCTTTCTATTCAGGAACGAATTACCCATGAGATACGATGCAGAATTACGATCCATCCGTCCACCGTCTGTCCGTTCGTCCAGAAGAATAAAAAAAATATCTCGGCCGTTAAACAACCGATTTGCCCCGAAATTATTTCTTTCGACTCAGGAACGCTTCACATCTATCAGATACAATACAAAGGTACGTTCCATCTGTCCGACATCGGATTGTCCATTCTTCCCGAAGTATAAAAGCACATAACCTCACAAAGAAACAACCGATTTGCACGGAAATTATTTCTTTCTACTGTGGGACGCATCACAGCTATTGGGTGCGATACAAAATTACGTTCCGTCTGTCGGCCGTCTGTCTGTCCATCCCAAAAAACTATAGCTCCAATCCTAACGAGAAAAAACTGATTTGCACGGAAATTATTTACTCAGGGACGCCTCACACCTATCAGACACGATAGAAAATTACGTTCCATCCGTCCGAAGTCTGTCCGTCCCGAACAATAAAAGCCCTCAACTCCACCGAGAAACAACCGAGTTGCACGGAAAGAATTTCTTTCTACTCAGTGACGCCTCTACACCTCTCAGATATGAGAGAAAATTTCGGTCCATCGATCTGGCGTCTGTCCGTCCGTTCGGAAGTATAAAAGCACGTAACCACAACGAGAAGCAACCGATTTGCACGGAAATGATTAATTTCTACTCAGGGGCGCCTCACACCTAACAGATACGGTAGAAAAGTACGTTCCATTTGTCCGAAGTCTGTCTGTCCGTCCGTACGGAAGTATGAAATCACGTAACCCCGCCGAAAAGCAACCAATGTGCACGTAAATGATTTCTTTCCACTAGGGTACGCCTCACACTTATCAGTTGTGATAGAAAATTCCTTTCCATCCGTCTGCTGTCTGTCTGTCCGTCCGTCCGGAAGAATGAAATTTCATACCCGACCGAGAAACAATCGATTTGCACGGAAATGATTTCTTTATACTCAGGGACGTCTCACGCCTATCAGGTAAGATAAAAAATTACCTTTCATCCGTCCGTTGTCTATCTGTTCGTTCATCCGTCCGGAAGAATAAAAACGTAACCGACAGAGACAACCGATTTGCATGGGAATGATTTCTTTCTACTTGGGGACGCCTTACACCTATCATGTGCGATACAAAATTACGTTCCATTCGTCCGAAGTCTGTCCATCCGTCGGTACGGAAGTATAAAATCACTTAACCCCGTCGAAAAACAACTGATTTGCACGGAAATTATTTATTTCTACTAGGTACGCCTTACACTTATCAGATGTGATAGAAAATTACGTTTCATCCGTCCGCTGTCTGTCCGCCCGTCCCAAAGAATAAAAGCCCCAACCCCAACGAGAAACAACAGATTTGAACGGAAATGATTTTCTTCTGCTCAGGGAAGCCTCACACCTATCATATGCGATAGAAAATTACGTTCCATCCGTCGGCCCTATGTCTGTCTTCCCGTCCGTCCCGAAGAATAAAATCCCGTAACCTCACCGAGAAACAACCGATTTGCACAGAAATTATTTCCTTCTACTAGGGAACGCCTCACGCCTATCAGGTACGATACCAAATTACGTTCCGTCCGTCCGTCTGTCTGTCCGTCCGTTCCTACGAATAAAAGCCCGCAACCCCACCGAGAAACAACCGATTTGCGCGGAAATGATTTCTTTCTACTGAAGGACGCCTCACTTATCAGATGTGATAGAAAGTTTCATTCCTTCCGTCTGAAGTCTGTCTGTCTGTCCGTCCGGAAAAATAAAAACTCGTAAACGACCGAGAAACAACCGATTTACACGGAAATTATTTATTTCAATTCGGGGACGCTTCACACCTATCAGGTACGATAAAACATTATGTTCCGTCCGTCTGCCGTCTGTCCATCCGTCCCAAATAATGAAAGCCCCAACCCCAACGAGAAACAACAGATTTGCACTGAAATGATTTTTTCTACACACCGACGCCTCACACCTATCAGATACGATAGAGCATTACGTTCCATCCGCCCGCTGTCTGTCTGTCCGTGCGTCCGTAAGTATAAAAGCACATAACCTCAGGCACGTAACGTATTTCTTTCTACTTGGGGACGCCTTACACCTATCATGTGCGATACAAAATTACGTTCCATTCGTCCGAAGTCTGTCCATCCGTCCGTACGGAAGTATAAAATCCCTTAACCCCGCCGAAAAACAACTGATTTGCACGGAATGATTTCTTTCCACTAGGGTACGCCTCACACTTATCAGATGTGGTAGAAAATTACGTTCCACCCGTCCGCTGTCTGTCTGTCCGTCCGTCCCAAAGAGTAAAAGTCCGAACCCCAACGTGAAACAACAGATTTGAACGGAAATGATTTTCTTCTACTCAAGGAAGCCTCACACCTATCAGATACGATAGAAAATTACGTTCCATCCGTCGGCCATATGTCTGTCTGTCCGTCCGTCCCGAAAAATAAAAGCCCGTAACCTCACCGAGAAACAACCGATTTGCACGGAAATGATTCCTTTCTACTCAGGGACGCCTCACACCTATCATATACGATAGAAAATTACGTTCCATTTGTCCATTGCCTGTCCGTCCGTACGGAAGTATAAAATCCCTTAACCCAGCCGAAAAACAACTGATTTGCACGGAATGGTTTCTTTCCACTAGGGTACGCCTCACACTTATCAGATGTGGTAGAAAATTACGTTCCATCCGTCCGCTGTCTGTCTGTCCGTCCGTCCCAAAGAGTAAAAGTCCGAACCCCAACGTGAAACAACAGATTTGAACGGAAATGATTTTCTTCTACTCAAGGAAGCCTCACACCTATCAGATACGATAGAAAATTACGTTCCATCCGTCGGCCATATGTCTGTCTGTCCGTCCGTCCCGAAAAATAAAAGCCCGTAACCTCACCGAGAAACAACCGATTTGCACGGAAATGATTTCTATCTACTCAGGGACGCCTCCTACTTATCAGATGTGATAGGAAATTACGTTCCATCTGTCCGTCCGGAAGTATAAAAGCACGTAACCCCAACGAAAAACAACCGATTTGCACGGAAATGAATTCGTTCTAGTAAGGGAGGCCTCACACCTGTCAGATATGATAGAAAATTACGTTCCATCCGCCCGCCGTCTTTCCGTCCGTTCCAAAGCAGAAAAGCACATCTTTCATCCTCAATTTTTTATGTAATTCAAGATCTATGACATATATTGACAACAAATTCAATAGTTTGGGTTTTTGAAGAGGAAAGAGACGGATTACATTTCCAGTGAAAGTGCAGAACCAAAATAGGACGTTCGTCTTAGAACTTTTATTGATTAATTTGTTGTTTCCTTTTTTTTCTATGCAGTGGTACAACCATATTACGTACAATGACTTGAAACAACACCATAACAGTGAAACTGTTAAGACTAAATCTTATAGCCATAAAATGCACTTCCCGTTACTAGAATTCGTAATAGGTTTTAGGTGTTTACGCGTGAGAAAGTCTCCCGATAGCCGAGTCGCCCGAAGCGCAGTCTGGCTATTCATTCGAGTTACGTTTGGCTTCTAGTCCCGGGTGAGACATGGGTGGTGCAATTGCCCTACGGCACTGGCTCTTAGACTTCCCTGGAGCCAGTGGCCGACATTTTGGGATGGGCGACTGCTTGTAGTTCCAAGAGCAGTACAATGTGAAGAGGATGAACAGTAGTGGCAACAACAGATTTTTTACTTTCTGCTATATAAGGAATTGAGAATAAATTAATGCATGCAGCATTTTATCAGCTGCAAACACGATACTTATTTCGTTAATCGGTAAAGTTCCCCACATTTTTCAGTCAGGGAACGTGCATAAATTGCATTTTATACAAAATATTGAATGTGTGGGAGATTCTCGTGGTCACCATTTTCATGCTCTTTAAAACAGAATGCAGCCGTACAATAAGCACAAATATGTAGGAGAAATTTCCTGGGAGGGCATTTCCTTTTTTTTTTAATGCAACCTACAGATGTTTTCCACTTTTGCCGTAGTTCATACACGGTCGAGTCACATTATTGTGACCACCAGCTAATATCAAGAGTAACCGCGTGTGTAGGGCGGATAGTAACGAGACGGGCTGGGAGTGACTCAGTGAGGTACTGGAAGATCTTCACAGGTATGTGGAGCCAAAATGACTGCAGTGCATCTGACAGCTGCTGGAGGGTGCTGGTGGAGGATCCGTAGAGCGAACAACACGATCGAGGTGTTCCCACAAATGCTCAATTGGGTTTTACTCTGGGGAATTAGGGGGCCAGGGAAGTACTTTGAAGTATTCGCCGTGCTCTTCCAACCACTCTCGAAAATGTCTAGCTGTGTGACACGTCGCATTGTCGTGCTGGAAGTTCTCATCCACCCCAGGAAGACAATCAGCATGTATGTGTGTACGTGGTCTGCAAGGATGGATTCATATTGAATTCTGTCCATAGTACCTTCCACAGGTATGAGTGGACACAGGGAATGCCACGAAAATATTCCCTAGACCATAACGCTGCCCCTACCATCTTGTGTTCTTCCATCAATGGTTGAGGAGTGTTTGTTGTCCGAATTTAATCGCCTTATACGCCAACGTCCATCCGTTCGATGAAGCACAAAACCTGATTCATCCGAGAAGGCAATCCTTGCCAATCAGTGGAGGTCCAATTCCGATACTGCCGTGCAAATGTAAGCCTTTTCTGCCGATGCACCTTCGTTAGCATACGCGCAGTTACCATACGTCTGCATCGCAGCCCCATAGGCAGCAGGGTTCGCTGAACTGTCGTTTTAGACACGCTTCCGGTAGCCCCTTGGTTCATTCGGCCAGTGAGTTGCTCCACTGTAGCGTGTCGATCGGCACTCACACCCCTTCGAAGCCGACGCTCACCTCTCACATCAATGCCACGTGGTGCTCCGCATTTTACACGTCGCTTATTCGCAATGGTGCCATTTCTCCAATCACGATACCCTTTAACAACAGAAGCACACGAGCAGTTCACAAACTGCGCTGTTTCAGAAATACTGCCACCCTTGGCCCAAAAGCCGGTAAATAACCCCTTTTTTCAAATCTGATAAATCGCACCTTTTATCCTTGACAGCAACGAGTGATATGATTTCAGAATGCCTGCAGTACACCTTATGATAACAATGTCGAGTTGTGCTGTGGCTACTTGTAAGAGCCATTACAAAAAAAAAAAAAAAAAAGGTCAGTGTCTTGTGTACCACGCATTTCCTTTGAAAAATCCAGATTTGGTGATGAAATTGCTGAACAAGTGCTATAGGTCAGACTCTGGATGTTGCGAATGCTAGAGTTAGCAGCGAACATTTTCATTCTTCTGATTGCGAGGATGATTTTAAAAAAAATCGCCTACTTGGATTCCCGGAGAAAAAAATACTGAAACAAAACGCGATGCCTGTCCTGAATCTGCCGAAACGTCAGCAAAACGGACACTGTGCCACTCCACGAAATAACAGAAAGCACAGACGAGATATTTTAAAAATGTTTTCGATCGAATGGATATTTTAAGTCTGAAAAAGGTTTGTGTGCTAGAAAAGCAGGATGTCTGTTATGAAGTTGATGAAACATCAGGGAATATCAGTTGTTCTTCCTGTATCGAAATAACGGAGAAAAATAGATTGCTACTTGAAAATGTTTCATCCCTTAAAAAAGAAATTGAAATTTTAAAATTGGAGAGAACCAAGGAATTAAAAATGCAAGCTAACGGAAGACGGCAGAGAAAATTGCGAATGCAGCGACTATTGTGGGAAAACAAAGCTGAAAATTATGGATTTAAAGAATAAAAAACTGTTAAAAATGGAAGCGCGTATTAAAAGTGTACTAACCATTTAATATATAAGTGCATATATAGCAGTAATTCAGAATGCAAAGGCATCTGATGTTCAACCAAAGTGGGGGCCACTATACAAAAATATGGTGGTATGTAAATTGCGAACTAGAGTGTGTAAATTGCGAACTAAAATCAGACCGCCATTAAAACTCTATATGTAAGTTGCGAACTAAGGCCAATGACAGCTATATGTAATTTCCGAACCTACTTCTCTTAACATCTGCTGGAATTACCTAAGCTAGCTCGTCTGTTTTGATTGATTTGCTTTAGATATATCTTTTGCTGTTCGACAAGTTTTACGATGGAAGTAACGCTCTCGATCTCTGTAAAAAGAAAAAGATTTCTTAATCGTAGACGCCTACACTTACAGCAAAATAAAGATATTTTCGTGAATACATTGAATTAAGTACAAATGTACATATACTAAATATGGAACATCACAGAGAAAATTAACATGGCCCCTGCGCAAGGATGATGAACTAGTTTTGTTGTTTTCGTGAATACAATGAATTAAGTACAAATGTACATATACTAAATATGGAACATCACAGAGAAAATTAGCATGGCCCCTGCGCAAGGATGACAAACTAGTTTTGTTGTTTTCGTAAGCACATTGCTTTAAATTGTTTTACGTTGTTTTCGTAAACACATTGCTTTAAATTGTTTTACGTTGTTTTCGTAAACACATTGCTTTAAATTGTTTTATATTGTTTCAATCATTATTTTTTCATACTGGTTTATTTTTTGATATCGTCAGAATGGGCGCAAAAAAGTTGGTTCGCAATTTACGCATCGGGTCTAGAAAAGTTGGTTCGCAATTTACACATAGGGGTCTTGGCTCTTAGTTCGCAATTTACATATCGGGGTTGAGAGCGGTCCGATTTTAGTTCGCAATTTACACACTCCGCAAAAAATATATATTCATTAATTCATAGATTTTTCACAATGGTACACAAATGAGTAAGGCCATTGTGTTACCTTTCATGTTCTTTTAAAATTTCCCGCATAAAAAGCTCGTAATTTAAAAGTAGTACATTACTGCTTTACGTGAAAACCACAAAAAAAAAATTCTTGTTTAGAAAGACGTCGAACACTCACTGCAAAAACACCGCAATTAAAGTTTAAGGAAAAAAGAAGAGAAAATCATACAAAAAAATTTGCAATTTTATTATTGCTGTTTGAAATTTAAGAAATTAAACACAGAAGGAAACGTGGAAAAAAAAACTTTTCACTTCAGGTGATCTATTTGCGTAATCTCGCAGATCAAATATATTGATACGAAAATGTGGTTCTAAATTAATAAATTATAAAAGGGGGACGGGCTCGATAGGCGTGGCTAAATTGTGATAGTGTTTCAATTAAATATCTGGCCTATTACAAAATTAATTAGAGAAATCAGCACGCTTTAATTGGGGAAGTCTGATAATTCGCTTTAGCTGGGTGGTAACAAAGGAATCGTAAGGTCGCCTTTGAATGCCCACCCAGTTCGGCGATGCAGTGGCATCCAGGCCCTCAGAAATATGCCTACTTTTAGGCGATTTAAGTCAAAAAGCTTTTAGCCGACGTTCAAATTATGGTTTGGGGGTCGAAGGTCGGTAATGACTTCAGCCTCACAGAGGCGATGAGCGCTCTGTACGAAAGGGGCGAGGGCAACGCTAAGTTGTTGACAGAGAAGGAACAAGGCGAAGCCACTTGACAACGAAAAGAAGCAATTTCAGTAGGTCTCTGTGAAAGGGCAGAGGAAAAATAAGTTCAGTCGGTTTTCGCAGTCCGCAGTGGTAAGACGGTCGCGAGAGACAGCACATAGAAAGAATATAGGCGATGATACCCGCCTCGCAGAGGTAAGACGTAGCGGGTAAGCCTAGCAATAACTAGGTGGTTGTGTAAGACCACCGAAAGGTCAACTTGAGGGCGCCAGCGAAATCAAGATGAAGCTGTCATAAAGATCGATTCGTGCGATGTGCTTCTCTTGCTGGATATAAAACTCCAGCTAACCTCCCAGCCGTGAAGCGCATACATAGCGAGATGTCAGCAGGAAGTTAGGAATGGGAGTCAGTGCTCCAGGTAAAGATCCTCAGCTTCCAGTCCAGAAGCACAACAACGAAATTCTAAAAGGACGGACGGAAAGACGAAAATGAATGGAATGTATACCTGTATGATGTCTCAGAGTTGAAGTATTATGGGTTGGAGAGATACCGTTACTGTATAAATCGAGTATTTCTGGAATGAGATAATGTTTTTATGCGCTAAGCGGCAGATAGACCATCTGACGTATGAAGAATAATAATCCTCTGTCGTATGTAATACATGATGCATACCGGAGTGAAAAAGATCATTCATGTGCACATCGGTTGCTTGTGGTCTGAGATATGTTGGACAGACGGACGACGTATGAAACGTTCTGTTTGGCAGGTCGGAGCTCAGGTATCATAGAGAGGAAAGGTACCATTCTCGTGCAAATCGGTTGTTCCTCAGAGGCGACCGATGTTTTTATTCTTTAGGGCCAATTTCCTTGAAAATACATCTTTTTATGCTAAAGAGCCAATTTTCGTGCAAATCGGTTGTTTCTCGAGTAAGATACATGCTTCTAGGCTTCGGGACGGACAGACAGTTTCCGGGTGTAACGTAATTTTTTATCGTATCTGATAGGTGTGGTTGGTCCCTGAGTAAAAAGAAATGATTTCCGTGCAAATCGGTTGTTTCTCGATGAGGTTACGTGATTTTATACTTCCGGACGAACGGACAGACTGACTTCGGAAGGATGGAACATAATTTTGTATCGTACCTGATAGGTGTGAGGCGACCTCGAGTAGAAAGAAATAATTGTTTCCTGATGAGGTTACGGGCTTTTATTCTTCCGGACGGACAGAAAGGTGGCCAACCGATGGAACGTAATTTTCTATTGCATCTGATAAGTGTGAGGCGTACCCTAGTAGAAAGGAATCATTTTCCTGCAAATCGGTTGTATCTCGTTGTGGTTACGTGCTTTTATACTTCCGGACGGACGGACAAACGACGGACTGATGGAACAAAATTTTCTATCATATCTGATAGGTGTGAGACGTGCCTGAGTAGAACGAATTCATTTCCGTGCAAATCGGTTGTTTCTCGGTAGGGTTACGTGTTTTTATTCTTCCGGACGGACAGACAGCTGACAGATGGAACGTAATTTTTTATAACTTCTCATAAGTGTGAGGCGACCCTGAGTAGAAAGAAATCATTTCCGTGCAACTCGGTTGCTTCTCGGTGTGGTTGCGGGATTTTATTGTTAGCGATGGACACACTTCGGACGCATGGAACGTAATTTTCTATCGTATCTGATAGGTGTGAGGCGTCCCTTGAGTAGAAAAAATAATTTCCGTGAAAATCAGTTTTTTCTCGTTGGGGTTGGAGCTATTATTCTTTGGGACGGACAGACAGACCGCCGACGGACGAAACGTAATTTTGTATCGCACCCAGCAGGTGCGATGCGTCCCCCAGTAGGAAGAAATCATTTCCGTGCAAATCGGTTGTTTCTCGGTCGGTTACGAGTTTTTATTCTTCCGGACGGACGGACAGACAGACAGCGGACGGATAGAACCTAATTTTCTATCACATCTGATAAGTGGGAGGCGTATCCTAGTAGAAAGAAATCATGTACGTGCAAATCGGTTGTTTTCCGGCGGGGTTACTTGATTTTATACTTCCGTACGGACAGACAGACAGACTTCGGAGGAATGGAAGGTATATTTCTATCGTATCTGATAGGTGTGAGGCGTCCCTGAGTAGAAAGGAATCATATCCGTGCAAATCGTTTGTTTCTCGTTGGGGTTACGTGCTTTTAAACTTCCGGACGTACGGATGGAACGACATTTTCTATCATATCTGATAGGTGTGAGGCGTTCCTGAGTAGAACGAATTCATTTCCATGCAAATCGGCTGTTTCGCGGTCGGATTGCGTGTTTTTATTCTTCCGGACGGACAGACAGCGGACAGATGGAAAGTATTTTTTTATAACATCAGATAAGTGTGAGGCGTCCCTGAGTAAAAATCAATAATTTCCGTGCAACTCGGTTGTTTCTCGGTGGGGTTGCAGGCTTTTATTATTTGGGATGGACAGACTTCGGAAGGATGGAACGTAATTTTCTATCGTATCTGATAGGTGTGAGGCGTCCCTGAGTAGAAAAAATAATTTCCGTGCAAATCAGTTTTTTCTCGTTGAGGTTGGAGCTATTATTCTTTGGGAAGGACAGACAGACCCCCGACGGACGGAACGTGATTTTGTATCGCACCCAACAGGTGTGATGCGTCCCACAGTAGAAAGAAATCATTTCCGTGCAAATCGGTTGTTTCTTGGTGAGGTTATGTGCTTTTGTACTTCGGAACGAATGGACAGACGCCGCCCCGGTAGCGCAGTGGTCTAAGCGATGGCTTCTGATGATTCGTCCGGAAGGGGTCCGGGTTCGAATGCCGGTGAGGCATGGATGTTGTGTTTGTCTTACGGCACTGACTTTCTCCCTTCCCTGGAACCAGTGACCCTAAATTAGGGACGGGCGACTGCTTATAGCCCATTCAGTTGCTCACGGTGGTCGTTTAACCTCCAACCAAAAAAATGGGCAGACCGATGGCGGACGGATGGAACGTAGCTTTGTATTGTATCTGATAGGTGTGAGGCGTCCCTGAGTCGAAAGAAATAATTTCTGTGCAAATCGGTTGTTTCTCGGAGAATTTTTTTTATTCTTCGGGACGGACGGATGGAACGTAATTTTATACCGTATCCAATAGGTGTGAGGCGTCCCTCAGCAGAAAAGAATAATTTCCTTGCAAATCGGTTGTTTCTCGGTCGTGTTACGTGTTTTTATTCTTCCGGACGGACAGACAGCGGACAGATGGAACGTAATTTTTTATAACATCTGATAAGTGTGAGGCGTCCCTGAGTAGAATGAAATCATTCCCGTGCAACTCGGTTGTTTCACGGTAGAGGTTGCGGGCTTTTATTGTTCGGGACGGACGGAACGTAATTTTATATCGTACCTGATAGGTGTGATGTGTCCCCAGTAGAAAGAAATAATTTCCGTACAAATCGGTTGTTTCTCGGTGAGGTTATGTGCTTTAATACTTTGCGACGAATGGACAGACAGACGGCGAACGGATGGAACGTAATTCTGTATCGTATATCATGGGTGATTCGTTCCTGAGTAGAAAGAGACCATTTGCATTCAAATCGGTTGTTTCTCGGTCTTGTTACGTGATTTTAAGCTTTCGGACGGACGGAAAGACAGACTTGGGACGGATGGAAGGTAATTTTGTATTGTGTCTGATAGGTGTGAGGCGTTCCTGAGTCGAAAGAAATAATTTCCGTGCAAATCGGTTGTTTATCGGCGGAGATATTTTTTTATTCTTCTGGACGGACAGACAGACAGCAGACGGATGGAACGTAATTCTGTATCATATCTCATGGGTGATTCGTTCCTGAGTTGAAAGAGACCATTTGCTTGTAAATCGGTTACTTACTTGTTAAGATACATGGTTTTTCGTGTGGCCGTAATAAGTCATTTCTGGACGGACGGACAGAAATGACTTATTACGACGGATGGATGGAACGTAATTCTGTATCGTATCTCATGGGTGATTCGTTGCTGCGTAGAAAGAGACCATTTGGGTGCAAATCAGTTGTTTCTCAGTCGTGTTATGTGTTTTTATGCTTCCTGACAGACGGACGGAAAGACAGACTTGGGACGGATGGAACGTAATTTTGTATTGTATCTGATAGCTGTGAGGCGTCCCGGAGTCGAAAGAAATAATTTCCGTGCAAATCGGTTGTTTATCGGCGGAGATATGTTTTTTTTCTTCTAGACGGACGGACAGACGGCGGACGGATGGAACGTAATTCTGTATCGTATCTCATGGGTAATTCTTTCCTTAGTAGAAAGAGACCATTTGTTTGCAAATCAGTTACTTACTTGTTAAGAAACATGGTTTTTCGTGTGGCCGTAATAAGTCACATTTCAATTTGTTGGTGGTCCCTTAAGAGAACCCGTCTTCGTTTTCTAGGTGATTTTTTCATTTGCAATTTGCTTACGGTCCCTTTAAGGCTACGAGAGTCGACGGTCGTTCCTTGCGTGAGACGCCGTCCTCCCCAGCATTTCAGGCTGTGAAGCTCAGCTCGAACTGCCGGTGGATTTCAAAGGTGTCTGTATTAGGACATTCCCGAATAAACTTGTAACAATTTATTAATTTTGCATTTCAATTTATATCTTATGTTAGCTCGTCTATGAACAGAACATCTAAACATACGCAATCTTGTGTATTAAAGAAAGGCTATGTTTTGTAATCTGGATTTCTGCCTTAGGTCCAGTATATTTCATGTCATTCCTTTCGTCTCAATGTAATACATTGCAATAAGGCTTGCTGCCAATGAAATCGACAAGTTTTCCACTTGTATTCTAAAAACCAGTGAAAAGGCCCTCCTTTCCGACATTAGTTTCATTTTCGAGCACTATGGGATATGCCCTTGTTCATGGCTGTTATGTAAATCCTTAGAGAGACCATGGTTAACACTGAAAGAGATCACATTCTAGAAATGCAGTGATTACGGCCTAAAGAGTTCAAGAGAGCTCTGATTAGACAATAAATAAATACCTCTGCATTTATTCCAAATCTGCATCGATAGATCAGTATATCTCATATGGATCCATGAATTTTGTAATATATTTTTTAAAGAAATTGCTTATATAGACAGGGGTCCAGCTCATAATGTTTGCCCGGGACACCACACACCCTAGGGACGGCCCTGAGCATTATCACGGAGGAGCAGAGTTTGTGCTACTATTATGATACTGAGATCAAAAAATAAAATGGAGATTGGCAATCACCAAAACCAAAACAGGTTCGTTCCCAGAAAACGCCTATCGAAATCATAATTGGTGGCATTCTCCCAAACAAGATAGTAAAATCATGCAATGCATTGATTATAATACGCTTTCCAACATTACAGAAATCATTACTCAAGTTATGAGAATAATGTCTGTGTAATAAATCTCGGTCCTGTGCCCTGAACTTTGATCCCATTTCGATGATATTCAACAGAACCGGCTTAGTATACCTCCGAAATAACATGATAAAGTTTTGTCGCAATCGAAGCATTTTTACGTAAGTTATGATGCATAAGGGCTATGGAATAGATCCCGCTCCTGTGTTCTAACCTTTGACTCTGTTTCGCCCATTTTCAATAAGGTTTGTCGCCAGGTGGTCCCCTACCACATACTAAAATTTCATCGAAATCGAACCTTTTTTACGTTAGTTATGGCGCATAACAGCAGTGGAATGGATCCCTCTCCTATGTACTGACCTTTGACCCCATTTCGTTTACTTTAAATAGGGTTCCTTCCCAGGTGATCCCCTACCAGATACTAAAATTTCATCGAAATCCAACGGTTGTTACGTGAGTTATCGTGCTGACGGACATACGCACACAACGCGTGACGTAATGAGGCAGATGGGAATCGCGACCATCTGCCCGCCGCAAGTGTGACGTCATAAATCTTTAATAGGATCCACACACAACGCGTGACGTAAAGAGACAGATGGCGTGACCGCGCTCCAACATTCTCAAACGCGAGTTGTGACGTCATAAGATTTCTAAGCATTGGTAACATTAATGGAACAACGCCATCACTAAAAACGTTATAATTCGGGGTGGTTATTTAACCCACTAAACGAATTCTTCTAAAGTCGAGATCAAGCTAAATCGATTTCTAGTACCAGAAAACGGTAGGTTAACGACTTTCATCAAAATTCTTAGAGCCGTTTTAAAAATAAAATGTACATACGTACATACAAGAATTGCTACTTTAAGGTGGACGTCAAGTAACTTTGCTTCCTATACTTCCAATGGAAAAACTCTTGTACACATTTTCTTCACAATTAATGCGTTTCCAAGGATGAAAATTTGAACATCGATTAAAATATCTTCATTTTATAACTTGCAATACTTAATATTTTCTAAAACATAACCATAATTATGCAATTCAACATTTGTTTGTCTACTGACGTCATGAAAATACAGGTCGCGCCATCTTTTATCTGGACAATTAATGCGCTCACAAGGATGAAAATTTGAACATCGATTAAAATAGCTTCATTGCATAACTTGGACTACTTGATATTTTCTAAACCATAACCGTAATTATGCAATCCAACATCTTTTTTGTCCACTGACGTCATCAAAGTACAGGTCGCGCTATCTTTTCTCTGGTTTTAACACCACCAAAGGAAAAGTTATTGATTTTTAATATAATTATGATTATGTTTTAGAAAATATTAAGTTTTCCAAGTTATAATATGAAGTTATTTTAATCGATGTTCAAATTCTCATCCTTGTGAGCGCATTAATTGTCCAGATAAAAGATGGCGCGACCTGTATTTTCATGACGTCAGTAGACAAACAAATGTTAAATTGCATAATTATGGTTATGTTTTAGAAAATATTAAGTATTGCAAGTTATAAAATGAAGATATTTTAATCGATGTTCAAATTTTCATCCTTGGAAACGCATTAATTGTGAACGGTATCAAGCAATTCTACCATCTTCAGCCTCATGGAGGAAGGAAGCTTAAGTGGTTTGTCGAAAAACAGTGGCTATTATACCAAGGGTGTCTGCAAGTAGATGCACAAGGAAGTAAAATGTCACCGAAGGGATGTAAAAGTAGAAAAGTAGGGGTCACACGAAAGTGTCCCAGAGAGAACGCAATAAAAGTAACTTGCGTGTTTTCTGAGAAATGGACAAAAATTACAGGGAATTTGGATCTGCCATTGAAAGAGAGAAGTTGGAAGTAAGATAGCTTCGTGCCAGGGAGAGTGTATTTGGCCTTTGCGAACAAAGAAGGAAAACGAGGAAAAATAGAGATTTAGACTGCCCAATGCCGAAAAGCGAGACCGAAGCAGAAATCAAATATTTGGAAATGGAAATTTAGCAGAGGAGGTAACCGAGCAAAAGGCCTGTTAGATAAGCAGGATACAATCGATAAGTAAACAGTGTAAATAAACGTAAAATCAAGATAAACCTTGAAAGATCATCACTCTTATACTTCATTGAATAAACATATTCTTCACTGCAAATGAAGGAGCCTTCGCTTCAGCAGGTATTTCTATTTATTTGTTTCGTCATCCGAGTGGAATTTTGGTAAAACCCTGGTACATCTAATTTCTTTGCAAGCGAAGGCCTAATGAACACTTGAGACAGGACACTGAAACAGTGTCAGTGAATAGCCCTGTAATAATACAGCAAAAACTTATGTTTATATGAACACGCATATTTCTACCAAATCAGTTGATTATCTAATTCATTATTTTCTTTCTACAGGAGAAGAAGAAATGGTTTTTCATAACGTTTATCGGCAGCATTCTATGGATTGCACTATTTTCTTATCTTATGGTCTGGTGGGCATCCGTTGTGGGGAATACCATTGGCATACCAAATGAGGTAAGACAATATAATTACTTTCCTTACATCGCAGATTGCTTCAAACACACATTAAAGTTTAAAAGAAATAATCGTTTATTTAAAAGACCAAACAAAAAACAAGTATTTTTTTCGCTTTTAAGGACAAATAAGTAAGACGTTTAGTGAGTGCTCACATGCCTATAGGCAATCGCAACGAATAGTTTTTACTTTATGTATCATAATGCATTGCCCTATCATTAACATCCGGACACCTGCACGTCCACAAAGGACATTCATGAACATAAATTTTAATATTGTGTGCCGAAACTTTTAACCCTCATGACTGCCTATAGTCTTCATTGAATTACTCTCTAATAGATTTTGTAAATGTCAACCGTTATGTCTGGCTATTTGGCTTTCAAAGCAGTGGCCAATTCAACTTTCTTTTTTAGAAGGTCTCTTCTTCTACGCACCCAACTTCCCAATTCGTTCCAGAGATTGTCTATAGGTTTCAGATTATGTATCCGTGCTGGCCACTGCAAATTTCTGACGCTCATATCCTCAGACCAATGTGTAACAACGCGAGGAGTATGCCATGGTCTGTTGCCCTGATGATTTAGGTATGGGCCTTCCCCAAAAAAATTGCCACAACGTTGGTAGTGGATAATTGCCCAGGACGTCTAGATAAAGCTCAGCATTCATGTTTTTGTTAAAAACGACTAATAGGACGAAGCCAAACTACGCAAAACGGCTTCACAAAACCACGCTGCCTCTACCAAACTTCATTGTTGGGACGATATAGTACGAAAGGTACCTGTTTCCTGGCATCAGTCTCACCAAGAAACGACCATCAGAGTAGTAGACTGTCTACCGTTACTCATGAGTCCAAAGGCAGTTTCCCATTGGTCTGCAGTCCAAGATCGACGTTGCATACAACCCGCTGATCGGCGTGTGGCATTAGTCGAAGTGATTAACGGATTGAGGATGGCTGGTAACCTGGGGCGTACTTAAAGGAGGAGGCAGGGGACTTTGCCCCCCCCCCCTGCCAAAAGAGTTTCATTTTGTAAAGTTTCTGGTTAAAATGCAACTTACATTAGAAAAAATGTCTCAAATTACATTAGAAATAATGCTATACTTTTTTCTTCTATTTTTATTAACTTTAATCTTGTTCTAGTGATTTTCCGTCGCACCCCCCCCCGGGAAAAAAATCTATGTACGCCCCTGGTGGTAACCCATGCCGTGCAGAGCCTTGTGCACTGTATTAGCCATAATAATCTCACATAGAGTCTGCGTTATTTGAGACTATGTTGATTTCCTTTCTTTACAGAGACCTTCTGTCAGGCTTTGTTAGCTTCGAAGGTCTACCGGGTTTTTTCTTAGCAGATTTAGCCCCAGTTCGCTTCTATTTGTGTATCGCATCCCCAACCGTTTCGACCTATGGATCTTCATTTCTTCTGAAATGCCACGTGTGGATGGATTTTTTTATGCGGCACCCAATTACCAATCCCCGCTGGAGATCAGTTAACTCTGTCGATCAAGGCATCTTGCATTCACAGACCTTCTGTTGTCTCATCATATACTGTTAAAAAATCGTTTTTCCTCGTATGTTGCACCAAAAAGTGGTGCTACTCCGGCTGCACCACGTTTCGGAGAAAAGATAAACCATTGTGGTTTGCACGAAACGTACCACATGGTTTACTTCTGTACCATGTTACGATATTTAGCCTGATTGGAGGTAAAGTTGCACCAACTACACGATGTTGCAGTGTATTTCACGCTCCACGCGATTGTTTTAAATTTCCTCGGAAACATGGTGCAGCTGGAGGAGTACCGCTTTTTGGGGCAACATCTACAGAATTTTTAACAGTGTAGACCTACGAGCATATTTATAGTGCGGCCTGTGACGTGGTGCCTGCGTAAGACCTAATTTACTATCAATAGAGGAGTGTCAGGTATTAATGGTAGGACAGTGTATATTGTGTATGTAATGAGTGTATGCATGCAAATCAGTAGTTTAGAATTCATACAGACATAAATGTATTGTGAAGTTCATCGGAACTGAGTATAACATACATTCATGAACCATAACATTATGACCACTTACTTAATAGGTGATGGTCGCCTTTCGCAACAATAACTACTTGCACCTGAGGTGACATCAGCTCCACTAGACCCTGGATGCTGTTCTAAGGTATTCTGTACCATCAGGAAAGAATGACGTCTTGCAGGTCGGCGACGGAACGACCCACTGGTAATTCTGTATTTCACAGCATCGCACATGGGATTCAAGTACGAAGAGCTTGGAAACCAGGGGAGCTCTCGAAATGTCTGTGCATGAGCCTTGAACTATTCATGCAAAATGCGGGCCTTGTGACACGGGGCGTTGTCTTACTGAAAGAGATCAGTGACATCCTGGTACACGGGTACCATGTAGGGCACCAGTCGGCCCAAAACAATACCAAGGTAAGATCTATTGGTAAAGGTGCCTTCAACAGGGATTACTGGATCCATAAGAACAATCCCCAAACCCTAATACCACTGCCGTGGCTTGTTTCCATCCAACCGTGCAATCAAATTTGCTGCTACTCACCCACCTGGCGTCGACCACCTACTCACCCACCTACCCGTCCACTGACCTAATGACTCTGAAACCTGTATTCATCGAGCAAGATGACCCTTTTCAAAACATTAACCTCTTTACCGGCTGGAGTCAACTACCCCCTCGGTTTGAAAAATGGGCTGAAATCAGCTTCAACTAGTATATTAGCTGTCTAAAAAGTGAGCCAAACGATGTTGGAACTAGCAAATCTGCGCATCAGAAATGGTTGCTTTTCCTTTAGATCTCTTATTCAAAGTGGGCATTGGACATTTAGGGGATAATTGACACTAATCCTCTCTGACTGATTACACCTGCTAAAAGGTCCATAACAATGGCGACGGGACTAAGAATATGCTTGAGTCATATGTTTTTACCCAGTTACATGATGTCTGTTTCAAAGAAACTAACCCTTTCCCATCATTCCTTGAGTCGTGAAGCAGAGAACAGAGCACTAAAAGCTAGGTCTTTTCACCGTAACAGGTTTATGGTCGGCACTGGTGAAATGAAAGGGGGAAAAGAAATTGTTTTGTCGTAGCTTACGTAGAACCCCCCTCTATCTGAACATTTCCGTTTGGATTGTGCGAAAATTTTGGGAGCCGTTTTGTTCAGGTGCATTGGCCTTTTAAAGGGTTAAATATCCAATCACGGTGCTTTCCAGCTCACTTCAAGTGGAACTATCAATCATGGGCAGTCAACATGAACGCAACAACGGAGAGTCGACACTTTAGGGCTAATCACAAGAACTTTCTCTGAAGTGTGTTCGAAAACATTTATATATACTCCAGTTGTAGTCTGCTGCTAGCTGAGTGATCGTGAGCCATCTCTTGTTCCGGAAAGGATGTGCCAACCAGTGCTCATCTCGTCTGTCACCCCATGGTGATTATCCCCTTCCGGCACATTCGGTGGACGTGTGTCCCTCTTTGAACCGTTCTCGCTATACCTTCACTGAGGTGGCCCTCAAGAACCCACCGTTCCTGAGAGGAGGCTGTCTCCAGCCTTTCTCGCACAGGTTATTAATCCCAGTTTATACTCAGGTAAGTCCTCCCCTTTCTCATCGCATAAACTTCGCACAGGCTAAATGACTCCCCTGCTTGTACCATCTGTGTACACTATATTGACAAAAGTCACCGGACACCACTTCAAAAGCAAATGAATGGATCCGCTGCGTTGTTAAGATGCTCGGTACAGCTGCAAACGGTATAAAAACAAACCTGCAGCTGACCGCGATCATATCGCACTGTAAGGTTGAGTGAAAATGTCGCGGCGGGAGAGAACTGACTTTGAGAAAGGAAATATTGTTGGGTGTTATATTAGTGGGTTGTCCATAAGAGATACAGTGAGGCTTTTAAACATACCCAAGTCAACTGTTTCGGATGCACTGAATAAGTGGAAGGCACATAGAGTGCCTGAAGCAGCAAAACGTACCGGCAGACCAAATAAAATCAGTAAGAGAGGACGTCGAATCCTCAGAAGAGTCGTTCTAATCAACGGAGTACTGCACAAGACCTCAGTGTACAGGTGAGTAACAATGCCGATACCTCGGTATGTACACGTACCATTCGCAGAGAACTTCATTCCATGGGTTACCGTGGTCGTGCAGCTGCTCATAAGCCTTTGATCTCCACTCGGAATGCTACTCGTCGTTTAACATGGTGTAAAGAACCTTTATCGTGGACCTAGATCAATGGAAACGGGTTCTATATGGACTGATGAATCAAGATGGCCGTGGGTGGGTATGGGGGCAGCCGGGGGAACGCTATTTACCACAGTGAACTATTCCTACGGTCAAGTTTGGAGCTGGCAGCGTATGCGTGTGGGGGTGTTTTTCGTGTTATAATCCCTGCCCATTGGTTATCGTGGACAAATCTGTAAACCAGCAAGTCTAGCTTGATACTCTGGACAATTATTCCCTACCAACTATGTGGCAATACTATGGCACCAAGCCTTGTTGTTACCAGCAGGATAATGCACCGATCCCTAAAGCAAGGACTGTTACGGAGTAGTTTGACGATAATTCCGTATCGTGTTTGGACTGGCCAGCACAGAGCCCTGATCTTAATCCCATAGAGCACCTATGTAATGAATTAGAGCGCTGCATAAGAAGTTTGGAAGCAAGGCCTACTACTAAGCAACAGTTAGCGGCAGCATTATGTACTGAATGGGAACGCACACCTATCGCTGTGTTCTAAAACCTTGTCGAAAGCATGTCTCGAAGGGTCAGTGGATACATTAAAGCCAAAGGTGGACCGGCACCGTATTAATAATGTATGTCAATAAATGCTATGTTGTGTTTCTCTTCTAGGTGTCCTGTGACTTTTGTCATATATAGTGTATATTCTACACGGATCGGCGTCGTTACGGCTGCTGAGGGACGTGTCTGTTCGTGGTAATATGGGTGGTCATAATAATCTTGCCCATCAATGAATGCAGGAAAGCCCTCACAAGATCACATGTGGGTAATTCTTCTGACGTTGAATTCCCAACAGCAATAAATCGCAACACAGTAACAAGCATAAGATGAAAAACATGCTTTCTAAGATGAGTCTTGGTACAATATTCAACTGGTCCACTTGGTGTGCTGTTTTCATGGATGATGATTTCGCGGTTCAAATAACAACGAAGATCCTTTATAAAGCTATGATCTATTTGCGGGTTTTCTAATTGATCTTCTTTTGGCTTCATTGATTCACATTTGTGCAACTTAAAAGTTTTACTGATGAAAGGCATTGGCTGCAGTTTCACCAGAGTGCCAAGTGCAACAATATTTTTAAAGAAGGGAGATGTAGTTCAAATGCAAAACACCTTTTAGCTATTTTGCGGGTGCAGAGGAACTTGCATATTCTAGTAATCTGATAAATTACAGATTGAATTCAGGTGTTCACTATAGCTTTCTTTGCATGAAGAACATCTTTGTAGTTGTTTGTCATATAATTAGTCTTTGAAATATTTCCGAATGTTTTATGCCCCGTCCCAAGAACATGGCATGCAATGTTCCACTGATTTTCCAGCTAGAGCTGTTGAAACGCACAGCATACGAGATGTGGTCCAAAAATTACGGAAATGATGGTTTCATAAGGATACGCGTAACAGCGTGGTGGTTCTGGAGCATATTTTTATTAAAATATTGCCGTATTGGGCACAGTCTTACAATATGTCAGTAATTTATCACACTACGTTTGGTGTACACGTTTTCGACTGCGCCGAAGTTTTTAGAAGAGCAACTAAGAACAGCAAATACTCAGTAATAATTTTATTTTAAGCTTGGTGAGAAAACAGCTTCCTTTAATGCGGTCTCCTGTGAAAAGTACAAGCGTACAGGCATTTTATAACTAATTAAGTTCTCAGACTTCTGTCCATAGGCGCTAATATGAGGGTACTCAGATCTTTAAGCACCCCTCAAATTATTTTAATATTTGTCTTCACATTACGAAAACTTAAAGCGGAAGAATCAGTACGGAGATCAAAACTTCAGTTACCATAAAAAAATATCTTTTTCATGAAATATTGTATCGGGGCCGAATGATTTCTTAATGAACAAGTTTACCAAGCAACAAGATAGTCGGAAAGTGCAGTAGAGGATGTTTCTCGTCCCTTTTCTTGCTAATTATTTAGTTTTCCAAGTTGCCATTCGTTTATGGTAATCAAAAATGAATAAAACTAAAGCAACATGTAAAATGCAATCATTTGTTTTTCAGCTACAGATGTTTTTGTTGATTTAGTTTATTTAATTAAGATAGAATGATTCAAACTCTGAAATCTTAAGTTAGCTGTAAAGACTTCAAATTTCATAACTGGAAGCTTTAAAGTCAAGACTTGCCGTGTTTAAACTATTCGCCAAGATTTAAAGCAAATTTGACGTATTCAATCAAAGAAAACAAATTTTAAAGAAAGGTGGAAATTATTGTTCCTTTTTTAGTGGGCGAACCAGTTTTTGGCCGTATGTGGCCAAAACCTGGCTCACCCCAATAAAAAAGCAGCAATAATTACCAAAGCCAAATTATCAGCCAAATTCATCGCTTACCTGGTATATAGGTAAGACGACATCACTGCTTTCATATAGATGGTAATTCGATATCACTGTGGATAATCGTCGTGAGTTAAGAGTTTGAAAGAAGGAAGATAATGTGTGCCCGACGAGTGGGTCACTCTGTCTCGGAGATGGTACAGGAATTGCCCCGTTCGACTCTATCAAGAATGCATCGGGACGCTCCATTCCCGGAATAACAACGCATCGAAAACAGTGCAGTGGGTGGTGAAAGATGATGGATGAACGTGGTCATCGACGATTTTTTCCAAATGAGGGTACTCTTAACGATTTTTTCCAAATGAGGGTATCCTTAACTAGCTTGAGAGCTACATTGGCACAAATCACAACAAGGGAGGCGCCACAAACGTCACCAAAACCGTCAGGCGATCAGTAGTCGCAGTAGGTTATGGGAGCCTCGGATCCACCAGAGTCCCATTGCTAACGCCACATCACCGGACTGTACGCCTAAACTGGCCAAACGAACATTGGCACTGGACCCTGGATGATTGGAAACGGGTCTCCTGCTCCGTTTCCAGTTATTTGTCACAGATGGAAGGATGCGGATCTGGCGAAAACGGTACGAAGCGATGGACCCGCATGTCAACAAAGAACTTTTTAGGCTGGTGGAGGCTCGCTTGCGATCTGAGGCGGGTTTAACTGACACCCGTCGGGACTTCTGGTACCTCTAGATGCATCTCTGAACGGTCCACGATACGTGTCCAGCCTTCCAGACCATTTACATCCGTTCATGGTGATCATGCACCCACAGAGCAATGGAATCTTCCAGAAGAATAATTCGCCTCCCCACAGAACCGTGGTGACTAGAACGCGGTTATCAGAGCCCTCCGCAGAAGTTTCCACCATGGAATGACCTTCCCGTTCACCGGACATGAACCTTGCGGAAACTTTTTGGGATGTTGTGGAGAGGTCCGTTTAAGCCCTGTATTCTCCACTCAGCAATGCGAAGGAATCATGGACAGTGGTGCAGCATGCATAGGTGGAGATGCCTGTGGAAAACTTTTGTGACCTAGTGAACTCAATGACTCGTTGTGTGTGCCTCCCTGTTACAAGGTAGGTATCCACAATTTCTATCCACTCAGTGTAGTCCAGAAATTCTCAATACAGACTTATATTAAATAAATTGCATTAATATTGTCTCATTTTGTCTTTCAATTAAAGCAACGCAGAATACTTAGTAAGGTGTGTTTTGAAGGGAATGGCAATAACGGGCTAAGTACAAGTACCAATCTTAAAACATTTAAAATTTCAATACTGGAAATGCTGTCTGCCTTTTGAATTTGGGCACTCTTCGAAATTTTCAGAAGTCGGCGCCTATGCTTCTGTCGAAGACAGAGAATACCCTTGGAATTTTCGTCTCATGTTCTGGAAGGCCACAATAGTTTCAACGAATCCTTTCTTTACTGAAGCTGAACCTTTTACATACTTCAGTTAAATGTAACTTCTGATCAGAACTCTAATTACCCCAAAAAATCTCGGAACGTGCTTTCCAATACCAAGAAAGGAAAATTTCTGGCTTAACTTTATCGATAGTACATTAGTCTGGCTTGTTTGGCAAGTTTTTACTAAAACTTGGGTTTTCAACACTTTTCCAGATCTTTTGTATTGTAATAAAACAGAGTTTAAAATCGTTTTAGCGATCGCTCAAGTATTTTATGTGTACTTACTACTGTTTTTTTAGTCCACTTAAACGCGTCTTCCCCCGAAAAACGCTTTTTAATTAACAATTTTTTATATGATCTTGGAAAATGTTTTCTTTTTTTCTGATACTTCCTTTATGCGGAAGTATAGAGAAAATATCTGTCCAGGTAATAAATTTTACAAACCAAAGAGTAGCAGGCATGAGCAGCTACCAGGCGGCGAGAGGTGTCCCCCTGCAATACAAACATGGCCCCTTTTTTTTTTTGGACTACACCAAGTGGACAGAAATTCTCCGGAAAATCACCGTTGCTGTAAACTTTATGAAATTTTATTTTCTGTGGTTCATGAAAATTACTTGTTTACTTCTGTATAAGCATAAATATTGGGTTGTCGGAAAAGTCATGACGTATTTTAGCCATGTTTTGCAAAGTTCATTTATTGATAGAAAGAACAAAGATCAATCAATGGTATAATACCCGTTTTGTTCGATAACCTTTTGCCATCTTTCAGTGAGCTGCAGAATGCCTCATTCATAGAAGGACTTGTCTTTCGCGGCGAAAAACTATACAAGGTGCTGATTTACAGCCTCATCTGAATTGAACGTTATACCATGCAGGGACTGTTGAAGAGAGCGAAATAAGTGGATTACTGACGGCGCAAAGTCAGGCGAGTATGATGGGTGTGGCAACACATTCCACCCATGCTCCAATAATTTTTGGCTGGTGATCAAACTTGTGTGTGGTCTCGCGTTGTCGTGATGGAACACAGCATCTTTACGATGAACGAGCTCTGGACGTTTCTGGATAATGTATTCGTTCAAACTGTCTAATTGCCGACAGTACACATTCGAATTGAATGTTTGGTACCGTGGTAGGAGCTCGAAAAACACGACACTTTTAAAATCCCACCACACTGAGACCAGAACCTTCCGCTGATGAATGTCTGCTTTCGATGTCATTTGAGGCGAAGCAGCACGTCGGGACCAAGACCGTTTGCGCAGCACATTGTTGTACACAATCCACTTTTCGTCACCAGTTATCAGTCGCTTCAAAAAAGGATCGTTTTCCTCACGTTTAATGAGCATATCGCAGATGTTTATATCCGCCGTCAATTAAGCTTCTTTGAGTTCATGATGAACCCACACATCGAGCTTGCTTACGTATCCCAGCTTCTTCAGGCGGTTGTGAACGCTTGAATGATGGATGTGCAATGTGTCTGCAATCTCTCGTGTCGTGTAACGTGGGTTTGACTTGATCAATGCCTTGATTTAATCGTCATCAACCTCGGTTGGCCTCCCGGACCGAGGAACATCGTTGAGGTCAAAATCACCAGCACGAAATTTTGCGAACCACCGCTGGCACTGACGTTCTTGTAGAGCATTATCACCGTACACTTTACGTAACTTTTCACAAGCTTGACGCGCGTTTACGGAAGTCAAATAGTGAAATATGCCGAAAATGCACAGTTTGGTCTTCCATCTTCAACTTGATGTCAAATCAATCAAATCGCTCACTATTCCTTTTAGACTGCAGCTAGAACTGGCACTTGTCGAATGCCATAGCGATAACAGAGCTGTGTATGCCTCTAGTACTTCCAAAATCGCCCAACCGCCATCGGGCGCCAAAATACGTCATGACTTTTCCGACAACCCAATACTTTAACTTATTTATTCGTATACAGCACTTTGAAAATCTGAAATGATACAGCATGAACGATGGATAACTCAAAATAATTTTTTTCTCGGGGTGAATCAGTAAGAACAGCTGCGCCAACGATTCTCTGCTACGTGTGCACGGGGGCTTGTTCGTGTTAAGAATGAGGGAATAGAAAAATGGCTTCTTTTCAGAGATACGTACAATTTGGAAGAACATTACCAAAAAAGAGTGGGAGAGAGAGGCGGAGGTGAAGGCATAGTTGTGCAGAAGGCTAGAATACTGTTAGTCACTTGGTATGTGACAATGAGATGCAAACCTGATGTTAAAAAACGTCTTCGTAGTTATTAGGTGTGCAACTTAATTCTCGGCCCCTAACCGCAAGCGATCATAGAACGTCGGCAAATGCAAATAGCTGTGTGCGATATTGGTGGATTGCAGCGCATCCAACAGCTTTCCAGGCAACCGTAACCGCTCACACCTGTAGTGAAAGAAGGGACGAAAGTTGACGGTGAAAGCAATGTCTTTCGAGAAGCAACATATGAGGTACTGCCTCCTGTTCGCGTTCGTTTCAGCTGCAAAACAAAGTGCCGCGGAAGCCCAGCAAATGATCTGTGCTGCTTTGCGTGATGCTGCTGTGTCCTACAGCACGTGTAAGAAGTGGTTCCAGCGGTTTAAGCTGGGAAATTTCGATCTCCGCGATGCAGAACGTCCGGAACAGCCACAGAAAGTTGACGATGAGAAACTGGAACAACTGTTGGACGCGGATCCCTGTCTCACACAGTCAGAGCTCGCCCAGGAACTCGGAGTAACGCTGCAAGCCATTGCAAAGCGCTTGCACAAACTTGGACGGATTCACAAGGAGGATTCACAAGGAGGGCCGTTGGGTGCCCCACCAACTCTCAGCTGCGAACAAGTCTAGGCGCTACGATGTTGCTGTGTCCTTTCTCTCCAGATTCAAGAAGAATGATTTCCTCCTTAAGGTTTTGACCTGGGACGAGAAGTGGATCCTCTACGATAATCCTAAGCGGCGCAAATCGTGTGTTTATCCAGGTCAGCCTACCACCAGTACCGCCAAACCGAATATCCATGCCAGGAAGTTGTTGCTGTGCATATACATGGTGGGATCAGCGCGGTGTCGTACACTATGAGTTGCTCAAACCTGGTGAAACGGTCAATGCTGAGCGTAATTGTCAGCAACTCATTCGTGTAAGTGACGCAATGGAGGCGAAAAGGCCATACACCGGCAAGGGCAGAAGGTCGGTCCTGTTGCTTCAGGATAACGCGCGTCCTCACACCGCGAAAACGACTTTAAACACGATCACCGACCTGGGATGGGAGATTTTGTCCCACCCGGAGTATTCTCCAGACCTCGCCCCGTCGGATTATCACCTCTTTCGCTCCCTGCAACATCACCTGAGTGATACGCACTTTACTTCTGTCGAGGAGGTCCAAACAAGTATCGATGACTTTATCAACTAGAAACAGCCCTCTTTTTTCCGCAGTGGTATTCGGCAGCTCCTTGGCCGATCGCTCAAATGTATCCAACACGACGGGGATTATTTCCCCGATTAGGTACGTATTCGATTTGCTATAATTTGCTGTCAACGTGTCGTGCCTGTGGCCGAGAATTAAGTTGCACACCTAATAATTGTCTACAAAAAGTGTCGTGGAAACGTCTTATTTAAATGTTTCACTCCAGGATTCGGGAAATAGTGCTAAGAGGAAATACGTGTACGAGAGAGAGAAAGAGCTTTTTCAGCTTCCTCCTGTTAATTGTGTTGCGATCAGTCAGAGTGGTTTTACAATGCTTATGTAGAAGAAAAGGGTCTTTTGCCAGAATCTGAGGGTTCTTGATTTTTGATTGGCGAAGAGACGGGAGATTGCTGTTAACCACTGTAAAACGAGGCTACCTCGGAGCATCGGCGAAGGAGAATGAGTGTTTAACAGGGAGAAAAAAGTGCCACTGAAGAAGAGGAGAAGAAGAAATGGAATTATGACATCAATAACTCCTAGATGTAATTGCGTGGATCCATTGAAAGGGACCATAATATTAAACCAAAAAGAGTGGTTTTTCCATGCTAGTTATAGGAGTTATTTTGCCTCCAGCTATAGGAATTTGTAACTCAACTATCATCAAGAAAATTCAACATTTATTTTTTATATTTCAAGAGAGTTCAGTTTTCTTTCTTTTCCTATTTTTTCATATTTTGTATTTTACTTTTCTGTTTTTACTTTTTGGTATGGAGAAATTATTCGCTAGAGAAGTAAAGTAACAAAAGGAGCGAAACAACAAAGCAAAACTTGTATTTGTATTCATCAAAAAATGTAGTTTGTAGTTGAACACAAAGAACCTCAGATGACCATTCAGTCTTCCCCCCTTCCACACACACCCGGTTCTAGAACCTAACTACGACCCTGCGAAGAGTACAGGTAGCCTTTGATCAACACCGGGGAATGCGCTATTGCACGAACCAGCGTAATCGGAATCGGCGTAAATTGAAACGATTTTATATTGTAAATCAGTGGAAGGTCAATGACATGCGTTCCCGGCACCCAAACATTGACGAGTAATGTACTAATGGCATTACATTTAAAGCTCTCAAATAACGTAATGCATGCAATAAAAGGAATTAAAAAAAACATGTTTGGTACACTTACAACCAGCAATGACGTAAACCACCCTTTTCCACGCAGAAGGGAAATGACTCATCGAAACGAGGTACTAAAGCCCATGTGACTGTCGTGGAATGGCGTCGGTTTTTGAGGAGATTACATCTCACAATCAGTGAGTGGATGCGCGATTTATTGGTCCCCGTGATTGACAATCATCTCTGCTTGCACTCATGTAAGACGCCGACCTATAGAACATCACGTATTAAAAATAACCCCGGGACCTCTGCAGATATTAAATATGTCCTTTGAAAGGTAAAAGTGCCTGGAGCGAAATCGCATAGGAGCAAACACGCATATCCAAAGCTTTACATTGTACAGCAGCTTTTACCGATTCATCGATCTCATTAGCGAAAATTCGTAATAACGAAACATACGTAATTGCAGAGATGACAGTATTTACAATTTTTATTCCAAATCAGCGATGCAAGAATCACGATTTAGTGTAAAAAGCAGTGAGAGAAAAATTTTAAAACGTTATAAATAACATAAAAATATTCTTTTTTCACGTTTTGACCTTCTGGTTTCAAAATCGTCGTTATTCTGAATCGTAGCAAATCGAACCGGCGCAAATCGAGGGCGACCTGTATGTCTGTTTTCTTTCCTATCTACCGTATAAGCAGTTCGTTTCTTGTTGCAATATAACCACCTTAATGTATTAAATTTATCTGTGGTATATCCATGTTTTGGTTTCCGAATGAGGCTTAAATGTTCAAAACTTGACAATGTAAATCACAATTTCGTTCAGCCTTGGGTATCATTCACACATTTGGCACTTGGGGTAGATCATCCCTGAAACATTCTGAGGCTCCGCAAAATGGAAACATCAATTGTTTGATTAATAACTCAGTATTCGCTTATTCTTTTCAATTCCTTTCTAACAGTCGAAACGTTATCGATCTTTTACAGCTATTTCCGTGTGCATTGTTGCGAAGTGTGTGTGCGTGTGTTGTCAGTTCTTTTCTCACATCTTACAGTCGTGTACCTCATGACCAAAAGGAAGTTCACCCCGCCGCCCCGGTGGCGCAGTGGTCTAAGCGATGGCCGCTGATCATTCGTCCGAACGGGGTCCGGGTTTGAATCCCGGTGAGGCATGGATGTTGTGTTTGTCTTACGGCACTGGCTCTCTCCCTTCCCTGGAACCAGTGACCCAAAATTAGGGACGGGCGACTGCTTATAGCCCATTGAGTTGCTCACGGTGGTCGTTAAACCTCCAATCAAAAAAAAAAAAAGTTCACCCCAAACCCTACATAAAACATTATCCCACCCCTTTTCCAAAACATTTTTTTTATGAATTTAAAAGATTGCAACATCCCATTCACATAACTTTTACAGGCGAGAAAAGTAATTTTCATTAAATCTACCCGAGTACTGAAAATGTTAGAAATATTCCCAAGAAGCAATCACGTTTTCTTTTCTCGTTTTTCTTCTTAGTTTTAACACAACCGCTGCTCACAAGAAGCCATTTACCGAGCATTGATATAAGGAATTTGTTTTCGCGAAACTCCATGTACTTTTAATAAATGGCAGAAGTGTGTGCTTTCAAAAATGGCAGAAGTGAAGCATATTTTATGGATGCCCAGCGAAAATTTCTATTTTAGTGCTTTCTTCCCAACGCAATGCTGTGAATGAACGCATAGGACGTGACGTAACAAATAGAACTTCATAAATTGGTTTGCAACTAACAGTTCAATTGAGGGCATGAGCGCAGATAAGATGTAAGCTATAAAACGTATGTATTGTATTTCATATATATCTTAAACCTGGCATCCTCATCTGCAGAGAGAACACGTCTGAATTCTATAGATCCTCAAGCTATCAAAAATATTTGTTCTCACCCAGAATATTCTTTGTTCTTCGTTTTTACCAAGCCAATTGCAGCAGTCGGAAACTCAGAATTGAAACTTTCACATTAATCTTTTAGGAAAGGGTATAAATGTCGTTCAATACAACTTTCCTGAAACTGGACATCAAGATTTTTTAAACTGTAATTTCAGGCTGGATCAAAATTAGTTCGCAATTTATTGATCGCACAGAAGAAATTCTATTGTTATGCCTGCATGTTTTCCGTAAGTTTTCATTTCAAACCATGCCTTGAGTACCCAGACCTTTCGTTAGATGTTTTAGAAAATCAGCTGCAATGAAATCACTTTGAACGCTAGTGGGTCCATCTGTGCATATTTTGTTTATTCTTTTATCATATTTAGAAGTTCTTTCATAAATTCTTCTTTCAGATATGTCTGGAAAAGCAAACTAAAAATGTGTAATGCACTGTTTAATCTTTTTCCAGTTAGCTCAAAATTTCGTCTTCACTGGCATTCCGTATTAGAGAAGTGAACGGTCTTGCTAGATCTTTATAGAAAAGTAATTTTCTTTCGAGAAATAATTTTTTTGTTGCTGTGCATGCAAAACCTTTCATTTGAGATAATTTGGACAAATTAACTCATTTGTTTGAGATTTCTAAGTAATTTCAATTTTAAAGCTTGTAATATCCATTTTCTTTAAAACTACATTCTTTTCTTTCTTTCTTATTCTTTTCCAATTAAGTTTGTTATTTACTTTGTTATCACTCGAACAACTTTTAGAATTCTCGTAGGTATTCTGATCTAATAATTTCAAACAAAAGGAATTTGTTTTTGTCAGATTGATTTTCAGAAAAATTTAACTGTCAAAAGTATATTTTCCAGTAAAAATTTTAAGTGTAGCTAATTAAAGAGTCTATTACTTACAAAGATATTTTTTGTTTGATTTGTTTTCAATAATAATTCGTACTTTGCTTTTTAAGCCTCGCTTGCTTTGCAAATGTAAAGCGGGAATTGACAAAACTTTTCCATGAAAAAATCTAGGAAATTACGAATGCTTTGCGGTAGTGTAAGATGACAAAATATCCAGCATGAATTACCAAATACCCTGGCGGAAAGTGAAAAAAGAAAACCAAGAAGGAATTGGCGGACGATCATGAAATTTACATATGTTAATGGGGTCAAGTTTACGTAGGTGTGATGTTAATTTCGGGACCAACCGGTGAGCGCTTACGCCAAAGCACGGCATAATATGCAAATTATCGTCGGTGGTATTTAAGGAGCACGGCGAAGTGAATGTAATCAGTCGTCGGCGTACGGACACGTGCGAAGACCCTGAAGAATCTGCAGTGTCTGGACATGGAAGACGTTTACGATTTCAGCAGTTATCGGACTTTGAGCGAGGTCGTCTAGTCGGACTCCGCGAGGCCGGGTGATCCTATCGTCGTATTGCGGAGCGAATTGGACGGGAAGTATCGGTGGTGGTACGATGGTGGCGTAGATGGTCTGAGGAACATTCCCACACGAGAAGACGTGGAACCGGGAGTCACAGACGCACAGATGAGCGAGCCGATCGACGCATAAGAAGAGCGGCGTTGTCAAGCAGAACATCCACTGCGACGCAAATCAGAGCTGCCGTTGCACCTGAGGTGACTGTGCGAACAATCCGCAACCGTCTACTGGATGCAGGACTACGTGCACGTGTGCCTCTGGCATGTGCACCTCTGACTCCAGCCCATCGTCAGGAACGGCTGCAGTGGTGTCGCCAGCGTATGCACTGGAGAACGCAATGGCGATCTGTCGTGTTCAGCGATGAAAGCAGATTCTACTTGGGAGCCTCCGATGGCAGTATGCGTGTTCGCAGACGCACAGGGGAGCGTCTTCACCCTTCTTGCATCCGCCAGCGACACACAGGGCTTACACCTGGTCTCCTGGTGTGGGGAACGATCAGCAATCATTCCCGTACACAACTAGTGTTTGTACCGAGTACGTTAAACAGCACCTCCTACATCAACAACATCATTCAGCCCGTTGTTGTGCCATTTGTAAGGTCGGTCCATCGTGGTGTTTTCCAGAAATATAACGCACGCCCACACACGGATCGTGCAACGCAACAAGCACTTCAGGGTGTGAGACAACTTCCATGTCCTGCACGTTCATCGGATTTGTCCCTTATTGAGCACGTGTGGGATTTTACGGGACAACGACTTATCCGGTCTCCACGGCCAGCCACGACCATCTCTGATTTCCGCGTCCAGGTTGAGGATGCTTGGAACTCAATACCCCAAACTTACATCCAACATCTGCACGACAGACTCCATGCCAGAATTGCACAGCGTGACGCAGTTCATGGCGGTTCAACCTCGTACTAACCATGTTACATGGAAATGTTATTTTTCAGTTTACCAGCAAATACAGCTGTATTTTGCCATAATGTTTTGATCACGTTATCCTCTGTATTCCGTTATTATGCTGTATAAATTTCGTTGGTATCAGACGTCTCCTTCTTGGTGTTCTTTTTTCACTTTCCGCTAGTGTACATTACATTCGAAAGACTGAAAGAAATGTATGCCTACGCTCATTTCGTCAAGTAAGCAAAACTTAAAAAAATACAAAATGCTGATTGGACACGCTGGAGCGGGAAAATGCCGAGGATGGATGCTTCCAAACAAAAACATATTTTTTCACATTTCTTCCTCAATCGTAAGCCTTCTTCCATTTTTTCTTGGAGAAGGATGGAGTAACCAAATAAACTTGCTGTAATGAATTAAACCTGGTATGTCAGATAAAACTCTTTATCTGGTAACGAAAAGTAATGTTTGATGAGACATACCGATGGAAAGTCTTCACCGCGTCCCGAAAGACATTCTCTCGCTTTGGCTAAACAAGGATATTCTGATTTTTTGCGTGTGTTTTAGCTTTTCTGCGTTACAAAATGTATTGTGCATTGTGTGATCAATAGAAATAGTCTTGTAAATCTTGACTCTGGGTTCCGAAGATACATTTCCCGCGTATTTATGTTGGTGGCCATGGAAATCATTAAAGTCAATTACATTCCCTTCGGCTGCTTGTGTGCTCAGCAATTGAGTTGTTATTCTGGATTTTTTTCCAAGCCTTGCATAATTAATTTTGACACACCGAGGAGTAAAAATTGCACAAACGCTCCGCTTTGAATCATATATACACTGGTGAACAAGGTGAGAAACACAAATTCATGAATAACGCAAAATTATTTTTTTATTTGGAGGTTTGACGACCACCGAGAGCATCTCAATGGGCTATAAGCAGTCTTCCGTTCCTAATTTAGGGCCACTGACTCCAGGGAAGGGAGAGAGCCAGTGCCGTCAGACATACACAACATCTATGCCTCACGGGATTCGAACCCGGACCCAGCTCGGACGAATGATCAGAAGCCAGCGCTTAGACCACTGCGCCACCGGGGCGGCATGACGCAGCAATACACAACAGAAAAGGAATGCCGTTCCTGCATGAGAAGGAAGTATGTGCATGAGAGCATGGCAATCCAAAAGTGATGCAGCAAATGATGCTGGTTTCTGAAGGCTAGTAGGAAGTGTGATTATCCCGAGCAAGGATACAACCCGTACCACGAACCCTCGTGCTGTTTACGGGACTGCAAATGAAAGTTTGGGGAAATAAGTGCTATTCTTCCATCAAGGCGTTTCGGAGTCACGGGAGTGTTCCAGAAGGGGCCTGTCGACTTGTAGTTGCTTTCCCCAGGACATCCCAGATATGCTGCAATATCAGGCTCAGATCAGGACAACTCACGGGCCACTCCATCCTGTGAATATCCTCACTCTCCAGAAATTCTTCTACAAGCTCAGAAGTGGCGGATTTAGAGTTACCGGAGCCCTGCGCACAGCATTGGTCCCCACACCCCACCCCTTGCGACGGTCCAACCGTAAAAGAAACCCTGCAGGAAGGACTGTCTTAAATAAGTTGACAGTCTTACGTTAAGTTAAGTAAATAGCGACAGTGCACAAATTTTTACAACATAACTCAAGTTTAACTGTTTAATGAAATCTCAATTAATTAATTACAAATTAAATAACAAGGAACTATACACCAACTGTACTTAAATAGTGTAAGTATAACTATACTAGTGATCCGAAATTTCTTGGTGCAAAGGAACATTCACCAAATCCAAAGAGGTCATGACTTTAAGTATACACTGAGTGGCCACTTTATTATGACCACCCCTCAGTACTTCGTTGGGCCACCTTTTGCCTTTAATACTGCGTCGATTCTTCGTGGCATGGACTCCATGAGATGTTGATAGGTGGTTTGTGGGATATGAGACCATGCTTGATGAATAGCACTTTCCAGGAGTGTGAGATTGCAGGGTTGTTCATCCAGCTGTCTGATGGCTCGTTCAACTTCATTCCACAAATTCTCAATGGGGTTGAGATCTGGAGCTTGTGGCGGCCACCTAAGCAAAGCAAACTCACCTGCATGTTCATGAGACCAATCCTGCACAATACGAGCACTATGGCAGGACGCGTTATCTTGTTGAAAGTAGCCATCGCCATTGGGCTAAACCATCCACATGATAGGATGCACTTGGTCCGTAACGATGTTTAGATATGATGTGCCCGTCAGACGTTGATCAACACGAATTAAAGGGCCCAAAGCATGCCAGGAAAAAATTCCCCAAACCACAACGTTGCCTCCACCAGCTTGAAGGCTTGTAGAAATGCATTTGGGGTCCATGCTTTCGTGCTGTTTCCGCCAAATTCCCACTCGGCCATCGGCATGGTGCAACTAAAATCGTGATTCATCGGACCACATAATTTGTTTCCAATTATCGACTGTCCAATCCTTGTGCTCCTGTGCGAACTGGAGACGTTTTCTCTTGTTAACTGCAGACAGCAAAGGTGTTCGAACAGGCCTTCGGCTGCCATATCCCATCCGATGCAGTGTACGGCGAACAGTGCGTGCAGAGATCATTTGAGGGGATCCTTGATTAAGATGGTCTGTAATTTGCTGCACTGTTGCCCTTCTGTTGTCTGTTACCAGTCTCGACACTCTCCGTTCCGCCCGAGCAGTCACTAGTCGATGACGACCACACGTTGCACGTAGAACCCCAGTTTTTGGGCTGACAGTCCAATCTTTAAACATTTTAACAACAGCTGCTGTGGAACGTTTTACGAATGCGACGGTTTCGGTGATACTCGCTCCATGGCTCGGAGCTCCTACAATCATTCCACGTTTAAAGTCCGTCAAATCGAATTTTTTACCCATTTCGTCACCCAAAAATCACTTATACTACTGTCGCAAGCACTAAGCTTTCCCTTTTTATACTAGGCTCGCGCTCTGGCGTCAACAGCGTGCAGCCATAGCTCATTTGCTTGAAACTGTCAGGTGGTCATAATAAAGTGGCCACTCAGTGTATATACCAGTCCTTGGATTAAACATCCTTAGACAACAACACATACGCAAACTGAAACAGGAAGAAATAGTCCAACAGAAATCGTCGATGAAGTCAATCCAACCCACACAGCAGTTTGCATCATCAAGAATGACTTAGCGTAGACACCCCTCCGCTGTACCGACGTTCACTGGCAGGTGGAAACAGCAGTGGAACATAAGCACTGGTCCAGCAGAAGCCGTCGACAAAGTCCATCCATCACACACGGTAGTTCGAATCGTCAGCAGGGACTCGGCATAGACACCCCTCCGCTACACAGACGCTCACCGGCCGACAACTGAAAAGGTCCACTTCAACTATAACGAAGTAAATTTCTCCGTCATTTTTGTTCTACGCCGGGATTCGAACCCGAGGCCGCTTATTCCGGAACAAGTCGCTCTACCAACTGAGCTACGCAGACATTTATTCTGATTCCTATCTGCCTTTATGTCGTGTGCGTCCTGCTGGCAGGTACGTCACACAACATCCTCCTATCGGCCACAGGCTTCCACAGCTGCATGACCTACATCAGGTGCGCAATCTCGTCGCCCGGCAAAAACTGACAAAAGACAGAAGCAACAACCTCCAACGAAATGCGCTTAGAATCTCAATTCCGTGTTCCTTTATCTTATTCTATAACAAAGAACTCAAGGCAACGCATTCCCAAAATATGCAAATGCATACTGAACAAAGAGTCCAGGTACTCACATTCCAGAAATATGCAGATACCCATAAAAAGACAGTGAACCGAAGAAGATGCACCCAAGAAAATGCCTGCCACCCCGGTGGCGCAGTGGTCTAAGCGATGGCCTCTGATCATTCGTCCGTAAGGGGTCCGGGTTCGAATCCCGGTGAGGCATGTCTGTTGTGTTTTTCTTATGGCACTGGCTCCCTTCCCTGGAACCAGTGCCCCTAAATTAGGGACCGGCCACTGCTTATAGCCCATTGAGTTGCTCACGGTGGTCGTTAAACCTCCAATCTAAAAAAAAAAAAAAAAAAATCTAAAAAAAAAAAAATGCCTCGAGGCCTTTAGATTTCCTCATATGCTCCTATCAATTTACGGGTAACGTGATACCCTCACTTTGCCGATATCTTTTCCGTGCATTTTTACTCCTTCCCACTAATGTATAGAATGTATTGTAGTCGCAAATTGACCTCCAGATTTCAACAGAAATACACATTTTGGGCTCCCCGAACAAGATTTGACTATTTTCATGGTGGTGTCTCAATGTCTGTCTGTGTGTGTGTGTGTGTGGTTTGTTGCTGCCATAACTCAAAAACTATCATAGTTATCAAGACGAAATTTAATGCTGAGGGCTTTTGTGATACCCTGACGGGGACGAAACGGCTGAAGTGAAAACTGGAAAGCTTTTTGTCGAGGAAGAAAAGTCCGAACTTTTATAAAGATGACCCCTGAACCACAGTACTTTAACATGTATAACGAAGTAAATTTCTCCGTCATTTCTGTCCACGCCAGGATTCGTCCCCTCATTCCGGAATAAGTCACTCTACCAATTGAGCTACGCGGACGTTTTATTCTGATTCCTATCTGCCTTTATGTCGTGTGCGTCCTTGGGGCAGGTACGTCACATCTCCTGGTACGTTACACATGTTACGTACGATTAGTTCATGGTACTGCTTTAATTGGCATTTATGTCACATGCGGTGTGGGATCTGCTGTCGCATATCGCAGATTCCACCCCACTGACAGTTAGTTCCCTTAGAAGCAGTCCGAACATGGATGAAATCTCATATACAATTGGGAAACAATTTTTTCTCCGAAGAAAATATTCTTCATAAATACATGGTAGGCATTGTAATGCTATAGTTGGCGTAATTTCACTGTATTCCAATGTGCGGGTTCGATTTCCGGTGCAGGACGATGAAAATTTTCAAGTTTTGGATACATGGAATACAGTGAAAATATGCCAATCATAGCATTACAATGCCTACCATGTATTTATGAAGAATTATTTCTTCGGGGAAATTTGTTTCCAAATTGTATATGACGTACTTTCATCACGGGAATTTGTGACCTACATCCAACATTGGATGTGAGAAAAGGTCGTGAGACGCTACGGTGGGGCAGGAATAGCTTCGACTAGCGCAAATCTGAAGGTTCTCAGATATCTCCGTTCAGTTGCTTGGAATTTCATTGTCCTGGATAGTGTAAAGACTAGCATGCTCGACCGGAAATCCGGAGGTGCCAGTTCGATTCCCGCTCCAGGACGACAAAAAATTTCAAGTTTTCTGAGGAAAGTGGATACATGGTATACAGTAAAAATATGCCAATTATTTTTATTATTGGAGGTTTAACGACCACCGTGAGCAACTGAATGGGCTATAAGCAGTCGCCCGTCCCTAATTTAGGGTCATTGGTTCCAGGGAAGGGAGAGAGCCAGTGCCGTAAGACAAACACAACATCCGTGCCTCACCGGGATTCGAACCCGGACCCCGTTCGGACGAATGACCGGAGGCCATCGCTTAGACCACTGCGCCACCGGGCTGACAATTACGGCATTACAATGCCTACCATGTATTTATGAAGAATTATTTCTTCGGGGAAATTTGTTTCCCAGTTGTATAAGACGTACTTTCATCAATGGAAATTTTTTTGTTTGCTATTGGAGGTTTAACAACCACCGTGAGCAACTCAATGGGCTATAAGCAGTCGCCCGTCCCTAATTTAGGGTTACTAGTTCCAGGGAAGTGAGAGAGAGCCAGTGCCGTAAGACAAACACAACTCCATGCCTCGCCGGGATTCGAACCCGGACCCCGTTCGGACGTATGACCAGAGGCCATCGCTTAGACCACTGCGCCACCGGGGCGGCTCAATGCAATTTGTGACCTACATCCTACTCTGAATGTCAGAAAAAGGTCGTGAGACGCTACGGTGGGGCAGGAATAGCTCCGACTAGCGCAAATCTCAAGGTTCTCAGATATCTAGGTTCAGTTGCTTGGAATTTTCTTGTTCTGGGTAGTGTAATGACTAGCATGCTCGACCGGAAATAGGGAGGTTCGATTTCCGCCTCAGGACGATGAAAAAAGTTTTCTGAAAGAAGGGATACATGGAATACAGTGAAAATATGCCAATCATAGCATTGGATGAAATATATTCCTGTGCCCCGTAAAACATGTTTTCCAATGTCAGTTTGCTCGAATGATAACAGTCTTGTGATTAAGTCTTAAACTAAACTTAATGGGGAGGGGGAGGAATGTTGAGGGAGATATGAGGAGTCATATAAAACACGGAACTAAGAGCTATGTTCATTACATTCTAAGAAAATTGCCCAGAAATAACACCCCAATTTCTAAGCTCAGTTGTAGTGCAGCATTAAATAATATTACTTTCCAGACGATATTTAGTGAGGCTGCATTTAAGCTAGTAAGTTTATACTTGTAGGTGACGTACTTCAATTTCGGGCAGAATTATGCCACCAAATCTTCCCAAACCCAGAACAGCGAATTTAACCCTTGCTCTATGACTTTTCTCTCTTTTTAGAAGCAAAATTTAAAAATAAAATTATAAATAACTATTTTTGAGGCCCTCCAGCATCGCGAGTCCCCACGCCTGGGCTTCGTAGGCTTCTCTGTAAATCCGCCCCTGTAGCCGAGATCTATGGGGACGGATATTATCGTCCTATAAAAAGGAACTGGAGGACAACTGCTCCGCTGAAAGCCGTACATACGGCTCTAGAATGCCGTCCGTATTGCGTGAAGCATTTAGGGTGTTTCCTGCAAACACGTGCAGCAACGTACGCCCATCCAATATGATGTCAGCCCAAACCAGGTGTCCTCCACCACTGTTGTGGCAAATTTCCCTAATGTTGAAGGGATGATTTCAGTTCTTGCCTCTCTCCAAAGGTACACACATCGAGAATCCGTATTTAGGCTGTGAAGAGAACACAGGTACACTGATCAGGAATCCAGGGGTGATGTTGTCGGGCCCAACTCAGACGAGCCTTTCTACGCGATGTGGCTAGTGTGATACGAACCCTTGGCCTTCTTGCATGAGACCTCTCCCAAGGAGTCTTCTGTAAACTGTTTGCCTCGGTAACGCGGTTCCCGTATCAGACGAGAGCTGCTGCGATAGTTACCTGGTTGTCTACTCCCTGTGGTGGCCAGCTGTTAGAGACATATACCGGTCGTCTTAACCTGTTGTGGCTCGTTGGCGCCCTTGTCCCGGCCATCTGGTTATTGTTACGGTTTCTTGGAACTGTCTCCAAAGACTGGAGACCACTTGCCTCAACACATTCAGCAATCTTGTTATCTCAGCTTGCTATTGCCCTGCATCCAATCTACCGATCGGTCTCCACTGTAAAGTGTCTTCTAAGCGATGGTGTGGAGCCATTCTTTCCCTAACAGTCCAATTCAATGTACAATTGCGACACCCCGCTCAGAACAAGGTTTGTCAAGGCTGCATTCCTCCCAGCTCGAGGACGTGCCGTCATCATCTGCATATTTTCATAGGTGCTAGCATAATGTTGCTTGGTACGCCGACTTAGCGTTTCCCCTTGCACATGTGTCTGAAAAATCTTTACAATCGGTCGTCTTGTTTTGGACATGTTCTCAAATTTGCATTTGTCACGTTGATTTAGGACACCAGTGTAGTTTTCAGGATTTTTTTATTGGAGGTTTAACGACCACCGTGAGCAACTCAATTGGCTATAAGCAGTCGCCCGTCCCTAATTTAGGGCCACTGGTTCCAGGGAAGGGAGAGAGCCAGTACCGTAAGACAAACATAACATCCATGCCTCATTGGGATTCGAACCCGGACCCATCTCAGACGAATGATCAGAAGCCATCGCTTAGACCACTGCGCCACCGGAGACAGCTTTTCAGGAATTCCTGACAGGGATATTTCCACACAATATGAAAATTGTTTTATCGGTTAATTCACCTCATTATTTACCTTTATAGATGAATCAAGGTTCATCTACCGGGCATTGCTCTCTTGCTCCTTGGAGACATATACATCCGGGTCCAGTGCATTGCTTTCTCTTCTCCGTGGAAAAACAACCCACCGTTCGTAAGTACTTCAAATCACGACTGCATCTCCCACTCCGAAAACTAAATCGGTCTTCAACTTTTCTTTCTTTCTGACAGGACATTAGTTGACTTTTCGTGCCCTATCTCCTCAGTCAGTAGCCCGGAGATAGAAACGTCATTATTTTTGGTGATACAGATACAAATATTACTTGTTCTTCTTTATAAAAACACATTCGTCTTCCTCCATATAACCAGATCCCTCACTGCCATGTTAGAGCTTTACTTTTATCGTACAGCTCGTCCTCCAACCTGTCTTAATGGTTTTTCCACAACCCTCCAAATGCTAAAAGAGTTAGGAGTTTCTTCCCCTCTTAGCTCTCTAAGTAGGTTAGAGTGGATAAATTCTCCGCGTCGTCAATGTATTCCAGCTCGCAGCTGTAACAACATGAAAAAAAAAACTAAAAGAATCAACAACTGCATTTCCTCCAACAATTATTTCTCTCTTCTGCCGAGAGGGGTTGATAAATTCGCACTGTGAGAGCACAGAAAACATCTGCGCAATGATTTTTCTTTTCTTTCTTAGTACAATTTGGTTTCTGGGGTCGTAACAATCTCTTTTAGGTGAGTATGTGAAGAAAAAATTACGTAGGTCATCACTACGTTTTAGCTATCGCACAAGGTTTGATAAAGAGTATTTCGGTTTCTTAATTTTAAAAAAATGTATCGGTTATCTTTCAACAGATCATTTAGAACTATTTTATTAATTAAAAAAAGACTCAGTAAAAATAATGATAAAAACAGAACGCAATTTCACACAGAATTTGTAACTTGGCTTTCAAGTCCTTTTATTTTGGGACCACCTCTCTAATAATATACTGCTGGCCACCCAAAATGCAACACCAAGAAGGACACGAGATAGCAAAGCCAGATTTACTGGACACATAACAACAGATACAAAGATGAAACGATTGAGCTTACAGACCCGTGCGACTTCCGGAACACGCAGACATCAATAGTTCGTGTGGCCCCCATGGCTGGAAATAACGGTTGCTACACGCCGCAGCATCGAAGGAAAGAGGATTTGGATGTGGGTTTGGGGTATGTCGGTACAGGCTGCTTCCACACGTTGCCACAGTTCATCCGGCGTAGTCGCGGGTGGTGCTTTCTGGGCCACTCGGTTGCCGATCACCGACCAGACGTGTTCGATGGGCGACATATCGGGAGAACAGGCGGGCCACGGCATAAGTGACACCTAGTGGGCCGTGAAGAATTGTTGCAAGATGCGTGCCACGAGAGGGCGCGCATTGTCCTGTTGAAATGTGGCCGTTGGCAGATCCTGCAGGTAAGGGAGGACTGCAGGCTCCAAAACGTCGGAGATGGTGCGGTGGCTGTTGAGTATACCGGCGATGCGTACCAGAGGGGTGCGGGTGTCATATCCAAATGCGCCCCAAACCATAACGCCAGGCGACGGACCGGTATGGCGATGCATAATGCAGGCGTCATACAGTCTCTCGCCGCGATGCCGCCACTTGCGGATCCGACCATCGTGATGTTGCATGCAGAAGCGGGATACGTCGGAGAAGACAATGGCGTGCCATTCCGTAGTCCAGGTGCGGCGTTCAACGGCCCACTGCCGCCGCACTCGCCGGTGGTGTAACGGCAATGGTAATCAGAGCAATGGGTGCCATGCGACAAGTCTCCGCTCCTGCAGACGACGTTGAACGGTACGTGCTGACACAGGTTGTTGCGCAACACACCCTAATTCCTGCGCTAACGTTCGTGATGTAGCGGGGCGAGCCGTCAATGACTGCTGCACAACATGCTGGTCCTCTCGTTCGGTGGTGTGCCGCGGATGCGGCAATCTCTCACGTCGGTCCGTCCGTCCCTCCTGCACCCACCGAATCCATATTCGCCTCACTGTTGCTGGATGTCGTTCCACACGGGCGCCGATGTCTCGGTACGACATACCACTGTCGCGATAAGCCACTATTCGTCCTCTGTCGAACACCGAAATGTGCTGGAATGACTGCGGTATTCTGCGACGAGGCATCAGGAAGCTTACCACGCACAGGTCCGGCATCACAACACACTTCCACTACTTACACCCCGCCTTCTGTGCACCCTTCTTATAGTGCTTCTCGGTGGCGTGCCGGGTGCACATGATTTGCATATGCCCTGCAATGCTAATCGTTTGCATGTTCTCTCGCGGGCGACGCATGCTGCGAATTTCAGGCCAATCGGATGCTTCTTTCTTGGTGTTGCATTTCGGGTGGCCAGCAGTGTATATACAAAAACACCGAATACCTGAATCGAAACTTAACCACCATCTAACATACAGAAAGCTTTTAAGAAATTCGAAGTCCGAGTGTGATGATAAAACACATGGATGTTGACAATACTTGTAAGCGTTGTCAGTATCCATTGTCAGCAAAGAAGCGACGAGGCAAAGAAGCAAAAAGCTCTTCCATTCAATGCCTGCCTTGTAGAGGTTGTTATTGTTGCTCAAGATAGCTTCACACGATACTGAGCTTTGAAGGGGAAAAATCATGTATAGTTCTACAAGTGTAATCAACTATCTCCTTTAACATGAGGAACCTGCGATATAAATTTCATTTGAATAGCCCAATTCTTCGTTGGTGTTGCAATTTTCTCAAGCAGTAGTGTATATCGTTAGAATCTACGGAGATTTGGGGTCCTGTACGAATTATGCCATGATTATGTAATAGTCAGCATCATCTGAAAGAGCCAGAGTGTCACTTGTTTATGACCCTGTGTTTCGCCCAAATGAAATGCCTACTGAAGATACACTATCTGATCCAAATTATTGGGACACTTTCCTATCCACAAACTTCCTGTAATAGGAAAGGAATTAATATCGAATTGGTCCACCCTTGCTGCTGCCACAGCCTCGCTCCTGGGAAGGCTTTCCACTAGATTTTAGTACGTTGTTGCGATAATTGCCTTCCATTCTTCCACATTGGGGGTGTAAGACCACCGTGAGCAACTCAATGGGCGGCCTGGCTAGCAGTCGGCAATCCAATTCATTCCAAAGGTCTTCCATGGGGTTGAGATCTAAGCATCTGTAGGACAGTCAAATTTTCCCACACCCATCTCAAAACCATTCTTACACGTACCTCGCTTTGTGGACGATGCCAGTGTTCTGTTTGTAAAAAAAAAGGGCTTTCACCGAATTGTCGCTATAATGATGAGCACGGAATTATCGTTAACATTCTTGGGTACTGGAACTAGGGGGTCCAGCCCAAACTGTGAAAACAGCTCCAGAACATGATGCCTCCTCCACCAAATTTCACAATTGGCACAACACAGTCTGGTAGGTAGCGTTCGTCTGGTATCCTTTGCACTCTTACTTGTACGTGGGACGGCCATATGGTGAAGCAGGATTCATCCCTACGGAAAACACAGACGCCGAGCTTCACATGACTCCAACCGACGCTTGGCGTTGATCTTGCTGATGCTAGACTTGTATACTGCTTCCCGGCCATGAAAACCCATTCCCTTCAGCTCTCGATGAATTTTATTATGCTGGCATTGCGTTCAGAGGAATTTTATAACTCGGTGGTGAGGGTTGCAATGAAGGACACCACCCGCTTCAGCACCAGCACTCGAAGATCCCGCTCTTGTCATTTTACGTTACGTACCCGATCGCAATTGAGCTGTTGTTGCTCCTAGGCGCTGAGGCATGGATGTTGTGTTTGTCTTACGGCGATGGCTCTCTTCCTTCCGTGGAACTAGTGACCCTAAATCAGGGACGGGCGCCAACTTATAGGCCATTCAGTTGCTCACGGTGGTCGTAAAACCTTCAATGAAAAAAAAGTGATTCGAGAGCATACATTTCTTTACGTATGAGATATTGCATTTATTGCTGTCACTGACGACCACACCGATCCACAGACAGGTACATACTAAGTGGAATTAAATCATAACAACAAACAATTAGTTTTACTAATTCCTGACATTGAGCGGTACTTACGTAGGTGGATTAATGAATGTTATTTTCGTAAAACCAATTAAAGAAGCAGTGGCGCATATTCGAGGCCAGCTATGCTAGCTGCGAAATCCAGGAATGCACAAATAAAACTACATTATACACTGCTGGCCACCCAAAATGCAACACCAACAAGGAAGCATCCGATTGGCCTGAAATCCGCAGCATGCGTCGCCCGCGGGAGGACATGGGCGCAAATGATTTGCATATGCAAACGATTGCATATGCAAATCATTTGCGCCCGGCACGCCACCGAGAAGCACTGTAAGAAGGGTGCACAGAAGGCGGGGTGTAAGTAGTGGAAGTGTGTTGTGCTGCCAGACCTGTGCGTGGGAAGCTTCCTGATGCCTCGTCGCAGAATACGGCAGTATTTCCAGCACGTTTCGGAGTTCGACAGAGGACGAATAGTGGCTTATCGCGCCAGCGGTTTATCGTACCGAGACACCGGCGCCCGTGTGGGACGACATCCAGCCACAGTGAGGCGAGTATGGGTTCGGTGGGTGCAGGTGGGACGGATGAACCGACGTCAGCGATTGCCGCAGCCGCGACACACTACCAAACGAGAGGACCGGCAGGTTGTCCGGTGGGCATTGACGGCTTGCACCGCCACATCGCGAACGTTAGCGCAGGAATTAGGGTGTGTTGCGCAACAACCTGTGTCAGCACGTACCGTTCGACGTCGTCTGCAGGAGCGGGGACTTGTCGCACGGCGCCATTCCTCCGATTACCATTGCCGTTACACCACCGGCGAGTGCGGCGGTAGTGGGCCGTTGAACGCCGCACCTGGACTACGGAATGGCACGATATCGCCTTCTCCGACGAATCCCGCTTCTGCCTGCAACACCACGATGGTCGGATCTGCTTGTGGTGGCACCGAGGCGAGAGACTGTATGACGCCTGCATTATTCATCGCCATACCGGTCCGTCTCCTGGCGTTATGGTTTGGAGCGCAATTGGATATGACACCCGCACCCCTCTGGTACGCATCGCCGGTACACTCAACAGTCACCGCTGCATCTCCGACGTTTTGGAGCCTGTAGTCCTCCCTTACCTGCAGGACCTGCCAGCGGCCAAGTTTCAACAGGACAATGCGCGCCCGCACTCGGCACGCTCCATGCAACAATTCTTCACGGCCCACCAGGTGTCACTGCTGCCGTGGCCCGCCTGTTCTCCCGATATGTCGCCCATCGGACATGTCTGATCCCTGATCGGCAACCGAGTGACCCGGCAAGCACCACCCGCGGCTACGCCTGATGAATTGTGGCAACGTGTGGAAGCAGCCTGGACCGACATACCCCCAAGCCCACATCCAAAGCCTCTTTCGTACGATGCCGCGGCGTGTAGCGGCCGTTATTGCCAGCCATGGGGGCCACACAAACTATTGATGTCTGCATGTTCGGCAAGTCGCACGGGCCTGTAAGCTCAATCGTTTCATCTTTGTATCTGTTGTTATGTGTCCAGTAAATCTAGCTTTGCTATCTCGTGTTCTTCTTGGTGTTGCATTTTGGGTGACCAGCAGTGTATATACATAAATAAAAGTCAATTATCAACGGTATTAAAATATGTCGACGCTTTCATTGAAGAAAAAAGAAACGCTTGCTGATTCGCTTCCTTGACTCAGTCTGGTGAGCGAAAACCAACGGCATAACGCAAGCAGCCCTTCCTGAGGCTTTGCAGTTCTGATTCGAAAGCCTTCCGTGCGATCGCCAGCTAGCGTTTCCATGACAACATCAATGAGCTATTAGAGAGGTATGGCCTATTGCTTTGGACAACGGTTCGCTCGGAAAAAAGAAGACTTAAACTATCTCAGTCACACACATACTCCAGCCCATAACAGTGTTAAGTGTCAATGAGTTAAAATCAAATATATTATATCTTAAATTCGTGGTTTTGTTGGATTCGAACTGTTTTGATAAATTTTGTAAAAGCTTCCCTGAACATCTACCGTCAGAACTTAAAGAACTCCATGCTTCAAATTTTGATACAGCTCGACTAAAACATGAACTGAAGGTGTTTTATTCCCTTGATGGTTACAAAAACAAATCACTAAGATACATCACGTGTTACTTGAAGTTGAATAAATGAGACATACTGTTTAGTGAAATGTACAAATTAGCAGATCTCATATTAAACTTTCCATCAACAACTGCAACTGCCGAAAGAAGTTTTTTAGCATTAAAAAGAATCAAGATATATCTTAGAGCACCACAAGGACATGCACATTCGAAAAACTTGGCTGTTCGGTCAATAAAGGAAAACATTATTTTTAATAATGAAAAAGTACTCGGAAGAAACATTTTATGAAAACGTAACACTCAAGTTCACACAAAAGGAAAGAAGAATGGAGTTCATGTACAAATAAGTGTTCAAATCCTAATTCTCATAATTATTTGGTATCAGTTTAGCAATGGCATGAACCTAAAATTAAAAAAAAAAAAAGTTCCTTCTATTACTGAACATTAAAAATTAGATTTCGCAATTTAAAAAACAAACAGTACTGGGAGGAAAGGGGGGTGTGTGACGGGTGAGATAGCCCAGTTCTAGGACCCAAGATACGCCACTGAAAAGAAGATATCCAAGTCATGAAAGTAAATACACTGGCGTGCAAAAATTGAGCACGAGACGGTTTTTCGAATGTAACGTCGTGCAGAAGTGCTCCACATCGACTCAAATCATACCATAAGATCCCCAAGGTGTAAGAATATTGGACAAGTGAGCAAAACCGTCCAAACAAGGAATCCAAAGGATACAAAGGCACTTTATTGAAAAGGTAGCTTCGAGCACAACTGGACAGAAGACAGAAACGTCCATTGGACAGGCGGCTGCCAAGAAAAATCCAGTCTTTAGTAGGGGATATGATCACCCCTGACTGCGTTGCAGGATTTACAATGTCTATCCATGCTGATGACGAGCTTGTCAAGGAGCTGTTGAGGCATCGCGGCCCATTCCTCTTGTAGCGCCAATCGCAGCTGCGGAATCGTTGCTGGCGGCTGGTGACGTGCTGCCAAGCGTCTCCTAAGAAGATCTCACACGTGTTCGATTAGATTTAGGTCCGGGGACCTTGCGGGCCAATCCATGCGTTTAATATCTTCGCTCTTCAACAGCTCTGCGACAGCCACTGTACGATGAGGTGTAGCGTTGTCGTCCAAGAAGAGAAACTCAGGACCCACAGCACCTCTAAACAGACGCACGTGAGGCAGGAGAACCTCGGTACAATAGCGGACACCACTGACTGAACCTCCTTGGAAGATCGGGAGGTCAGTACGGCTACCAAGCATGATACTGCCCCAAACGAGAACTCCGCCACCTCCAAACCGGTCCCTTTCGATGATGTTGGAGGTGTGATTGCGTAATTCCTGCTTTCTCCAGATGTGTATACGTCCAGAATCGCCCGTCAGACTAAATCGGCTTTCATCCGTAAAGAGAACTCGACCCCATTCCTGATGTGTCCAGTTCTTGTGTTCCTAGCACCACAGAAACCGCCGCCGTCTCCGATGAGCAGGCGTTAATGGCACAAACCGTACTGGTCGTCGTGTAAATAGACCACCTTTGTGCAGCCTCCTGGCTACGGCAAAACGCGATAATGGACGTCCAGTTGTCTGTTGCATGTGCCTTGCGATTTCTCTCGCTTTCTGCCGTCTGTCTCTTTTCGCCTGTAGGACAATATACCGGTCGTCCGCCACCGTGGTTGCTCGTGGACGACCACTGCTAAACTCTCGGACAGCTGTTCCTGTCGTTTGAAATGCTCTCCAAGCTCGTGAAACGATGCTGTGAGCGATCCCGAACTCCTCGGCCACACTAGTCACACTTTGACCTTCTTCCAACTTTCCAATGACGCGACTTTACCTCGGGTAAAGTCATCCAGATGTCAGCTACTGGATTGCCTGTTGGCCATATCACACGGTGGCAGCAACTCGACGTCGATCAAACCGATGTACACCGTGCAATAGCTTTCACCGAATTGCTGAGCGTACACCACCCGTGTGCTTTATACCATTCCGACACACACACCCCTACGTCATGCTACATATATGCGCATGCCCTACCGTACCGGACCCTAGTCTATCTCCTGAGTGGTATTTCGGTCCGTTCTGCCTGCTCGTTCCGCTGGTATGCTAATTTCTCCTCTTCGTCCTTAATTTTTGCACACCAGTGTATTTGCTAAACTATGGAGGAGGCAATAGTGAGTATTTCGACTGTTTAGTCTTTAAATATATATATACATTTTTATTATTATTATTATTATTATTCAGATTTATACGAACGAGAGGAACGACCTTGACACCGATGAAATGTGATGGAGCTACGAAAGTCCATCTGAGCATGCGCAAGCTGAAATTTTGCCTCAAGACAGAAAGCAAAGCTGAATCGCAAGTGTGTTAGTGAGCGGGATTGGTAACTTTTGGTCTAGGATATCTGCAGTTTACATACACCCCATTGCGTTATACATCATTTTGAAGCTCTCATTAATAGCAAGTAACCCCTCTTGGGAGAGTCGAGAGGAAGCCATATTTCGCTACGACACACCGTTTTCATAGCATCAATAATGCGTTTTTGTAATGGTTTTTATCACATTTAGCACCATGATATCGTACTTTACGATGACTTAAATGAAATATTGTTACGTTTATGTAAAACGTGATGAAATAATGTTCGACGATAGTTTGGTAAAATATATTGTTGAATAATAATGAAATTAATTATTGTTGCATAACTTCGCGGGGAAGAATTCGAACATTCGATTTCAACAATGGTTTTGACTACTCCCGTTACTCATTTTCGTTACATTGGAATATTTTACTTGGGATTTACTTTCCTGCTGTCAGAAAAGGTGCATAGCATCAAAAACTGCGACTTTCTGTAGGCGGAGACATAAAACACTTTTGCAGCCGAATGTCGATCAAGCGTCAGCGCCAAATGATCCACAATTGGTGCGAGTGCGCATGACCGCACACCCTGTGGTGGCATTGCAAGCACGAACCGGCAGCCTTATAAGCAGGCGATTAGTCGATTTCCGATGAAAGCGAAAAGCACCGGCCGACGCAACCAAGAGTACAGAGTGACAAGAATGCCGGATAGACAACAGAGACGTCGATTTACGCAACTTACGGAGTTTGAGAGAAGCTTGGTCATCGGGTTGAAAACCACAGGGAGGTCGGCGCGCCGTATAGCCCTCCCCGTGGATCGTTCTGACCATACTGTCCGATTGTGTTGGGATCAGTGGACACATGACGGCACTTCCACAAGGCGGAGCAGCTCCAGACGGACTAGGAGGACCACCGGTAGAGAGGATCGACGGATCATGCGCCAGGCACGAACGGATTCCACGGGGACCGAGTCCACTATACAGGCAGATGTAGCGGCTTCTGTGTGCCCACGAACCATTTCCCGACTCCTCGCTGAAGCGAATCTGCGATCCCAGCGCCCCTTACGTGTGCTGCCATTAACACAGGATCATCGCCGGCTCCGTGTGCAGTGGTGCCAGGCCAGAGTGACGTGGAACGCTACAGACTGGTGACGTGTGATGTTTAGCGATGAGTGCCGCTTGGTTTTGAGGACAGATCATCATCGTGTCCGGGTGTGGAGGTCCCCGGGTCAACTTCACAATTCCAACCTCGCTATCGAGTGCCACACCTCCCCTACTGCAGGCATTATGGTCTGGGGAACCATTTCTTACGATAACCGATCAGCTCTAGTCGTGGTATGTGGATCATTGACGGGCCAGCGGTATGTGGATGAGATCCTACGGCACCATGTGCTCCTATTCCTGGCGGGGATTCCAGGTGAGCTGTAACATCAGGATAATGCCCGATTGCACACTGCTCGGGTCGCCCAGGACTGCTTACGTCATATCCAGACACTTCCATGGCCTGCCCGCTCACCTGGCATGCCCCCTATCGAGCCTGTGTGGAACCAGTTGTAACGCCGACTTCCGCCGTGCCGCACTATCCGAGATTTGGAACACACCGTCCAAAACGTGTGGGCCAGTCTGCCGCAGGGTAACAGCAGGCGTCTGTTCGCCTCCATGCCGGACCGTATTGCAGCATGTATCGCCGCACGAGACGCTATTGAAGATGGCCGGACTGCGTGCCACAGATCTCTCTGTAGTCGTCCTGCAGCTCTGTTTTTGCCGTCATGTGTACCATTCATCTGTATCACTACTATAACGAAGTGTATTTCTCCGTCATTTTTATCCGCGCCAGGATTCGAACCCGGGCCCACTCATTCCGGAATAAGTTGCTCTACCAATTGAGCTACGCGGACATTTTATTCTGATTCCTATCTGCCTTTATGTCGTGTGCGTCCTTCTGGCAGGTACGTCACATCTCCTGGTACGTTACACTACGTGCATGAAATTTCAGTTCAATCAGATGCTTCCTTTTTGGTGCGCAAATTTCATTGTCCGTGAATGTACATCGGGATCACATCCTTATTAATAATGACAATGTTCCATTCATTTGGTTCTTTATAACACCAGCATAGTCAACAGCTGCAGCTCATAGTCAAGAGCTGCAGCTGTTTGTATGCTTCAGCATTATAACTCTTTTAATCATTCCGTAATTGTTCACTGCAGCTGAGGGTTCCATCTCTGAAGACGTCCCATCGCTGAAACAGTTTTACAAGCAAGTGGCCCTACTCTCTCTCTCTCTCTCTCTCTCTCTCTCTCTCTGCCAGTAGCTCTAATACAATCAAAGGATCTCACCAAAACCTACGCAACTTTTGTCACGTCATTGATTTCATCGATGCGTAGGCTAACAGGAAAGGTCTTAGAACTTTATTGAATCTACGGCTTATACAGTATATCTAAAAACAACTCGAATGTCAGAAGTTCCTGCGGCAATCACAGAATGCCGCCCCGTTGGAGCAGTGGTCTAATCGCTGGCATATGACCGTTCGTCCGAGAAGGGTCCGGGTTCAAATCCCAGTGAGGCATGGATGTTGTGTTTGTCTTATAGCACTAGCTCTCTTCTTTACCTGCAACCAGTGTCCCTAAATTAGGGATGGACGACTGCTTATAGTAAATTGAGTTGCTCACGGTAGCCGTTAAACCTTCAATCAAAAAAAAAAATTACATACCTACACGCAAATGGTCAATCATGGAACGATTTGCCTTGAGATGCTACTAAGTATCACAACTGGGGTTTAACGATTTCACCCACAGTAAACGTTTCAGGTACTTTCCAATTAATGAACCCCGATACATATGTTGTGTGTGATTGACCATTTTAAAAAAGTATATAAGAAGCACATAAGTTCCGATGTTCGAAATTTTATTTCATCAGGCTTTCAAATTATATGCGTAACATTATGACGTTCTTGTTTAGTTTGCTGAATTTCAAGCAAGTGCCCACAATTCTCCATAGATTCTTGCTAAAAACAACTCGAAGTGTTTTTCTTCTCGTTCCCCACAAACGTAGTTTTAGCTTAATCCCGAAAACTGCGATCTCATTTACTTTGTGTGGAACTTCTCAAATCTTGTGTTTCGTTTTCAGTACTTTTTAATCCAAGTACAGATCTGTTTTCTTGGGATAAATACTTCCTTGAATTTACAACTGCATTCTGAAACGTAGACAGAAAGTTAGCAACCGCGTCTTGTAAAATGATGCCATTTGCGATTCTCGGGTTGACTGTTATTGTGCTGTCCTTATTTCGACAGTTCTCTTGACTTTGTTTCGACAGTTCATCTGTTTAAAACTTCCAACCACGCAACTTTCCGATTTTTATATATTCATTCCACAATAAGAAGAGAGACGTGTTCCAGGAAGTGAATTATCTAGCTTATTTCCATTTGTTCTATGTAATGAATGAATAAAATAATTGTTTGACCCATTTCGTATTCAATCTCATCGTATCTAATCTCGATTTACCTTGCTACACTTTCAAAATATTCAGTCCTGTACAATTTCTTAACATGTGCTTCATCTTTAGAATCATCACTAAATTTGCAGTATTTGAGCATTTGTTCTAAATATGCGTATTTATTCGTTGGAATATACTGTCATCTCTTCAGCATTCCAGTTGCATGGCGGCCATTGGACTTTCCAAGCACTTTAATGAATTCATTTTCTTCCAACAGGGACTGAACGCACTAGCTAAATTTTCTCTAAGATATCTCCAGCAAGCTTGTTTCATTGATATGTTCTTCCAGATCTGAGTACATATTACAATTTACTATTGGTCTACGGCCAATTATTAGAGCTAGGCGACGTGCTTTTCGCTGTCGGAACCGGAGCAATGTGTGGCGCTAGTTTTCCTGGCAAAATGTCTGCGTCCTAATGTAGCAATGAAACATTAAAGTTGATGGTGCAACAATCGCCTGTTCTTAAGATTCGTGTGCTACGCTTCAGCATAGAATAACCCCGCATATCCCTAAACACTCCAAGCAAAAGTATTCATTGGGTCCAATTTTCTTACAGGTTGTGATGTGGAGCCGAATCCTCGATCCTAAGCTTCTCTCTCTCCCTCTCTCTTATCTGCCGATAGCATTTATTAACACTGCGATTAATCAGTAGTTTCTTTTTCTTAGTAAATATTTGATATACACTTTTCTTAGTAGCTGTTTGAAAACGGTGACTGAAGTTGACGAGAATGCAATGAAATTAAAATGCCTTGTCGCTGTCGAAGATCATGGGAAGACTATTTAAGTATTCACGTGGGAAGACTATTCAAGTATTCATATGGGAAGACTATTCAAGTATTCATATGGGAAGACTATTCAAGTATTTATTATGCATTTCTTCCCAGTTGGCCGCTCCGGTGAATTCTGACCATTTGTCCGGGTTGCTTTTTGACCTTTCTTAAACTCATAAAACATAAATAATCCCAGTGTGTTCTTCTGCAACTTCCATGCGTTTCCGAGGCTGCTTGCACACTGTGGACACACTGTTACACATACGTTGCATGTAAACTGCCCAAAAGCTACATGCAGACCGTTGACTGATTATTACACATGCTGGCATGACACATATTACTAATGCATGCGCCAGGAAGCTCGAATTTTCAAGGCATGATGCCAAAAATAAACATTAATTATGGGGCAATCTTATAACAGAATACATAAAGATTACCGTTCCTTCAAATTTCTATCAGTTTCCAAGCTCTAACGCTATACTTACCATTTTGTCTTAAAAAGAAAGCTTTACAGTTGAATCTTAAGTTTTATCTTAATTAAACTAGTACTTGATAGTGTGCCACCGCTGTTAGTTAGTCTTCAGTAAGTTTCACCAATTCTCAGTACACATTTTAAGGAAGATGCCAATATTTAAGCATTCTAAACCTTTCAAATTGTAGAAGCTTCTACATACTGTACCTTCCGCATCACAGTTAATCCTACTAGTTTTCCAGAATCAGATGTATCACAACTCTCCGTAATACTTTCTTTTTTCAAAACTGTCGTAATAAGGGTTATAAGCCACAAATACTGCTTTACTAATAACATCTGTGATTTATAACATCAAGAATTAGTGCCATCAATACCGTTTCTTTATCTCTTGTTCTATCACTTGCATTAAAAAAGCGATAAATAATCACTTTATATCTTTGTTGAAACGCTGATAAAAACATAACATGAAGCAATAAGTCGAATAATTTCCAGTGTAAAACAAAGTTCATTTGTTAATGCTGTGGTTTGATATTCGATATCTTGTTTATTTTCATCAGTCGTAGCAAGTTCCTTGCACTCTGACTAAAATAATTATCTCTTAGAAAAACGTGATTCTTTTTATTACTTCCTAAGATATTGAAGTGTATTTCATATGTGGCGTTATGTATCTATCTCTTAAAATTACACAAGTTTGAATAAACATTGTTATATTCATTTTTTGAGCAAGTTTGAATAAATATTGTTACATACATGTTTTGAGCGAGTTTGGATAAATATTTTTGCACTCGTTCTACATTAATCGGCATTTGAAGTTCTTCCTAAAAGTACCAGTAATTCTTGTCTTTGGTGTTGTGTTTCAAGAGAAATGGCACTAGTAAGACGATGTATTTGTGAATACAGTATAAGAACTAAATTGAGAAAATACGATTTACCTTGTGTCTTCTACGCTTTCGGATGCAAGGATCAAATTTCAAAGCGGAGTTTTTTCATCATTAAGATTGATTGCTATTGGCATACATGACAGTTTAAAATTCTTCTTTCTTAAGCCAGAATGGTTCAAAGAATTTCATTTTAAAGGACATCTTTGAACTGACATGCTACGCTATTGCCATAGTCTTAACTAACCTTCTCAAAGAAAGTTAGGGATATTAAGATTTAGAGCAACAGGTGCGAATTTATGCAAATGTTGTCAGGTCAGAATGGAAACTGGCCGGGTACGAAACGCAATGTTATGCAAATTTCCGGTCTCTCATTGCTGTCACGTACGCGTATGGACAAAGTAAGAGGTACGAGAGTGAAGTAGACAATGTGCTAAGGTGTGTCTTACCGGTTCGTGTCTGTAAATGCTAATGTCCGACACTAAGCGATAGAGAGAAGATATCTGACGGTTTGGATAATGCAAAAGGATCATTTCAATACTGCAGTTCGGGCTCAGACAGATAGATGTTGCAGTAGCTCTTCATTTATCTCAAAGTGTTATAAGTCGAATCCTTGCGATTTGTTGAGAGCAGGGCGATGTCGTAGAAAGACCCAGAAGTGGTCATGAGTGCTCCACTACGACCCGGCATGATCAGTATATTTTAACAGATGCTCACAGAAACCTTACAAGTGTCCATCAGACAGATCGAGATACTCTTAGAAGTGCCACCAGCGTCACGGTAAGTGATCAAATGGTAAATAATCAACTGCTCGGGAAGGTCTATGATCCAGACTTACATTGAGCAGAATGCTACTCTCCGCGGAAATCCGACAAGAAATACATTATCCTGTCATTAATATCCGAACACCCTCACTATTGATAGTGTGAATTCGGTACAACACAATCACCACGTCACAGACCCAATTGCAAATGCGCTTGTAGGACTATGATGAGACAATAGCACGACTGTGAGTGCAAGATGCCTCTATCGACAGAGTTAACTGATTTCCCCCGAGGATTGATAATAGGGTTCCACACAAGCAATCGCTCCGTACGGGGCATTTCAGAGGCTTTGAAGATTGCTAGGTCGATGGTTGGTGATGTGTAAGTAAATGGTAGCAGACTGGAACTGAATGTGTCAAGAAACGAACCTGTAAATCTCCGACGCTAACAGAATGTGACAGGAGAGCTCTGCAAAAAACTGTCCTATCGGAATACAAATCAACATTGAGTCCAATCACGCAAACCTTATGTGAGACTATTGAGACTGATGCTAGCAGCAAAACAGTTTGCTGGACGCTGCACGACATGGGTTACCACGGTCGAGTAGTCACCCTCAAGCCGCTTTCGCGTGGTGCGAGGAAAATCGATCTTAGACTGGAGGCCAATCAAAAACTGTGCTCTGGGCTGACGATTCACGGTATGCAGTCTACCAATATGATGATCGTTCTTAGGTGTGGGGGATGTCGGGAGAAAAGTACCTTCCCAGAATGAAGTTTGATGGTGGCAGTTTGATGGTATGGAGCTGGTTTTCTTGGTTCGGCTTGGGTTCATTAGTCATTTTGGAATATACCACAAATGATGAACTCCCCCTATATGTTCTGGGCAACTATGCACTACCAGCAATGTGGCAGTACTTTAGGGACAGCCCATCCCACAATCAGCAGGACAAAGCACAATACCATACTGCTTGCCTTGTTACAAATTGGTTTGAGGACATGGGCGTCGAAAATATGGACTAGCCCGGCCCAGAGTCCTTACCCAAACCATATACACGGTAGTATCAGAATAATATAACCACATACCTAATAATGGAAATAACTACCCTTTTCCCGGATGACAGCGGCGAGACGGCGTGGCATGGATACACTGAGGCCCTGGATGATTGCCCGAGGCACACGTGCGCATTCGGACTGCAGCAGATCACCGAGGTCCCGGAGATTACGTGGTTGTGTGTCAGCCCATCGAAACTTTATATCAAAATAGTCCCACAATTGTTCTATAGGGTTGAGGCTGCACGATTTCGCCGGCCAAGGGATAACGGAGACATGCTGTCGTGTTCCTGGAACTAATCACGCACCCCCTTAGCGATATAGCAGGGCGCATTGTCCTGTTGGTAGACACCATCACCACGAGGATAAACGTTCAACATGAAGGTATGCATGTGGTCAGCGAGGATGGACAGGTAGCCACTGGCATTAAGGGACCTGACCAGTGTTACCAGCATCGGACCCAGGTCATACTTTGAGAACATCCCCTAGACATGCACGCTGCCGCCGCCGGCCTGTACTTGACCGACAAGCGTGTCCGGGTGTTAGTTCTCGTGTGTCTGACCCGTATCCGCCATCGCCCGTCTATTCTGTGGAGTAGAAATCTCGATTCATCGGAGAAGGCAACCTTTTTCCACTCATCCACTGTCCAATGATGGTAGTCCTATGTGAACTGCAGGCATCGTTGCCGATGGACCTGGGTTAACATGGGTGCCTTGACGCAACGTCACCTCCGGAGAACCATGGGTAACAGGGTTCGCTCTACTGTTATCAGGGACACGTAGTTCTGTACTTCAGCGTTCATTTGCATGGTCAATTGCTGCACTGTTGCGCGTTAATTTCCCTTTACCAGTCAACGGAGGCGACGTTCTCTTCTGGGTTCGATGGACTTTGGGGCTCCACAATTATGACGTCGGAAGGTAATCTGTGTGCCAGCGGTCCATTCGTGTTACATCCTTACTAAAGCACCTCGCGAACAGCCCACGAAGATTGCTGTTTCTGAGACGCTTCTACCATTGGCGCGGTAGCCAATGGTCATTCCTTTTTCAATGTCCATCAAATCACTACCTCTGCCCATTGTGCTCACGTTACGCACTATGGCCGGCCGCTTACATCTTCTTGCGGTCGACCTTGTCACGTGTACTTTGTGACGCGCCTGGACGGGTAGACTGTGATTCCAGGGGTAGACATAGTATCCTGATGCGACTGTGTAGAGCAGAGGTTCCCAAAGAATGAAGCGCCACGCTAGGAGCTTAAGCAGAAATCGCTAGATACACTGCAGAAGAGCTTCGACAGGAAGCACACGGTCTCTATGACACTTTCATAACTTCGTTAATTGTTGACTGTCTGTAGGCGGCAATACCCCGAAACAAGCTGAATCATCTCAACTTTAAGCTATCCAAGGAGGTACCAAGCGGTTGTGAACAATAAAATAGGTAGTACAACGTATTGAGCGACCAAAATAAGCCTCATGTATTTCTCATTCCTTCTGAGAAAATGAGATATTCTCTCATCAAATAGAAGTAATCACTCTTTCCACGTTTATAAGTGAGTCACGGAAATATTTCTCATTGGCCGCCACCGAGAATCAAACTGAGGGTCTTCCAGTTACGCCCCGGATATGCTTCCACTGTACCACAGCGGCCTCGAAGTTCTCCAGACTCACAAACGACAAAATGCCGAACCACACGGCAGGGTTGCTTCTTTAGAGCCCCGCACAATACTGGGGATTCACCAGAGATGAGCAGCAGCAACTGAACAAATAACTTCGCCTTCTAATTATTTGTTCAGTTTGCTGCTTACTGTCTTTGGTGAATCCCCAGTATTGTGCGGGGCTCCAAAGAAGCAACATTGCCGTGTGGTTTGGAATTTTGTCGTTTGTGAGTCTGGAGAACTTCGAGGCCACTGTGGTACAGTGGAAGCATATCCGGCGCGTAACTGAAAGACCCTGGGTTCGATTCCAGGTGGCGGCCGATGAGAAATATTTTCGTGACTCACTTATAAACGGGGAAAGAGCGATGACTTCTATTTGATGTTCCTGGTCCAGGTCAACTGTGAGATATTCTCTCGTTTGCACACCGAACGTGCAAACGAGAGAGTCATCGGTACACCTTTGGTCTGATTTTTTTCATGTCTGTTTGTGCCCTGCATCCTATGTTCTCCGTAATTAAACATATACGAGTGTTTTGCGTTTGGTCGATTTCCTATTTATTGTAATAACCCTAACTTTTTTTGAGCAGTGTATTATGACTTAACCAAACTCTGATCTGCCGGTCTTTCTTTTTGTCTGCTTTGAACTAGGTTGCCTGGAAATTTAGATAAGTGAAATGTACGAAACGTTCCCTTAAATACTTGAAACCTCATGTTTTTTTTAGGTTCATGGTTGTTTTATTTTATATGAAAATTTCATTTAACGTTTCTTATTTTATTCTCCTCAGGTAATGGGCTTGACGTTTCTTGCAGCTGGTACAAGTATACCTGACCTCATCACGAGCGTCCTTGTTGCCAGAAAAGGTTTCGGTGACATGGCGGTCTCCAGTTCCATAGGCAGCAACATTTTCGACGTAACTGTTGGGTACGTAAACTGGTGACACTCGACATGCATCTAAAAAGTTTCAAATCTCAACTGCAATAAATGGGGAGAAAGCAAACCCAGATTTCATTCATTTCCTAAATCGGCGTCTTCGTCAGAAAGCTAGGCATAAAACTGAAAGAATGATAACAGTTTTAAATTTGTGACCAAGACGTTAATCTATTCAAACAGAACAAAAGATTTACCAAACGTCTTTTCCATTTCATTGAAAATGAATGGAAAAGGACGTTATCTTTTCCATAAAGTTTTCCGTTTTAAGCAATTCATATTGTTACCGTTTTAAGCAAAAGAAAAAGAGGGATGCGTATCCCAATGGCCTTTTTATTTTGAGGCCCCTGAGATACGCATCTCTCTTAAAAAAAACCAAGAACAGGTCGGAGGGATAGCTCCGAGCCTTGGGTCCCTGAGAGAGATCAAGGGACTAGCACTGACAAGCTCAGGACTTAGGACAACACAGGCACATTTAATTATTTACAACTATTTACAAACTATCTACAAATTATTTACACCGCTCATTTAGTTCTGGAAGCCAAGAGGGCGAGAACGCGTCCCTATAAATGCATAAACAGTTCACAAGTTCAGATCTGCGCTTCTAGTTGGCTCTAAGAGATCCATCATCAATTCGTTTCGTCCACAGAACAGACCTTCTTCGCCAGATCCTAGTTGCCCACTGCTCTTGGCTTCACTTCTCCAGTGACCTCTTGACCCCCCGACGGTCTTTCGAGGGTGGCAGGGGTATATCTCAGTCGCACGCATTCCTCCTCCTCGCCTACTGTAAACAAAACAGTTCAATGTCCTTTTAACGAGGAGTAGCACGACTTACAGAGGCACGTTTTGGGGAGTTTCAGCTCTAAGCCTTCCAACAAACGCTAAACGGATCCTGTAAAACTCAGCGCGAATACCCTAACCAATTCGACTTCGTAACAATATGTAATCTAAACAGGGACAAAATTCGGTAACATGCCCGTATCCGCTTTCAGGGACTAAAGTCATTTCTGAGTTGCTGCCCCATTGCGCAGGGAGCAGCCACTCCGAATTGACTTCAAAACGTTTCCAATTCAATTCGTTCTCCGAACTGACGATCTAAACACTTGGATTACTTTTGATCATCCGTTCGAATGGTCCCGGCTTCGAGTTCGACATGGGTGTCGTGTTTGTCTTACAGCCTTGGTTGTTTCCCTTCCCTGGAACTAAATTAAATACGGGCGATGGCTTATGCCATAGAATTGCTCAGGGCGGCCATTAAACCCCAAAATAAAATAAAATCGGTAGTGAAAAAGTTGTTTCTGAAGACATGAAATCTGAAGTTTTGCTTCGAGATCAAGCCTATATCTTGTAGTTAATGCATCTCAAAAGAAAACACCTTTCTATACATCTTCTAAACAACTGAAGCAATAAATAGCAAAAACGCTTAATGTCTTTAGCCTAAATTGATTTATGTTACTGAAATGATATTTAACAATTTTAAAGAAGTTGGTAGATAGTTCCTCCAGTAGGCGAATAGTTAACGGGGGCTTCTTGCATATCGTTCGTGTTGTGCCCGATTTCAAATCCCAGATGAGGCATTGACGATGTGCTTGGCCTATGACGCTGATTTTGTGGAACCAATTGCCCTAAATTAGGGATGGAGGATTCACTATAGCTTTAGATGTTCACAAAGGTCGGTAAATCTGGGGGAGGGGGCATATAGAAGGAAGCACAGACGCATAAATCGAAATTCAAGCATGCAGTTTTTTTAGGCAGAAATTCCCTGAACCGTTATTATTTCGATTATCATTTCATACCTTAACAGAAAGGATGATGCCATGCCGATAAAAAGGACTGGAATGTTTTAAAAAGTGATGCAGTAGCTCATTTATAGATGCCATATATTCTGCTTTTTATTTGAGGTCAGTACAGGTAAAATAACATGATGAAGAATACGTTAGTGGGATACACAAGTGCTTGAATAAAATTTAAGGCTATGTTACAGTATTTTGAAGATACAGGGTGTCCCACTCACTAGTTTACCCAAGTTTTTATTAATAACATCGTGAATATTTACAGTAATTGAATGATATTTTGTAAGAACATACCTTCCTCCATGGAAAACAGAACCATAACATAAGAGATGTTGAAAATGCCCGCCCTCTGCATCGAAACAGCCTTTTTTTCTTTTTTTTAGATTTAACGACCACCGTGAGCAACTCAATGGGCTATAAGCAGTCGCCCGTCTCTAAGTTAGGGTAACTGGTTCCAGGGAAGGGAGAGAGCCAGTGCCGTAAGACGAACACAACATCCATGCCTCACCGGGATTCGAACCCGGACCCCTTTCGGACGATTGATCAGCGGCCATCGCTTAGACCAATGCGCCACCGCGGCGGCCGAGACAGGTTTGAACACAAGATTCCATATTTCGGAAAGTTCGCGTCAGTTGCTGCGGAGTAATTGCTGCCTCTGCCTCGCAGATGTTGTTATTCAATGCCTCAAGGGTTGTCGGCTTGTGTTTGAAACACCACTGATTTGAGATACCCCCAGAGAAAGAAATCAGGGGGTGTTAGTTCAGGAGATCAAGGTGGCCACGTTCCTTAAGAAATCACGCGATCTCCAAAGAATCACTCAATTTCAGCCACATTCACATGTAATGTATGGCAAGTTGCCCTATCTTGTTAAAAATATCCAGTGGTCAGCTCTGCGGGGTGCTGTTGGTTAACGAATGCCTGAAAATTTTCCATGTAGACGGCTGTTGTGACCGTATCATGAAAAAAGATTGGCCCAATGATTCGCTGACGTGAGGGTGGCCAACCACACTCCACTTTTTTGTGGGTGAAGTGGTTTCTCGATAAATGCTTTGAGATTTGTCGCTGCCCACATGTTCGTGTTTTGTGCATTTATGTATCCGAGAAGTGAATCCACGCTTCGTCAGAAAAAAGGTGTAGTCCAAGAATTCCGGTCGTTCAGTAACAAATGCCTAAAACCACTGACAGTACCTCATTCTTTTTTCTTGGTCTGGCGCTTTCAGTCCGCGAACAGCAGATAAACGGTTCGGATAAATTGTAGCCTTCTTCGCTGCTTTATGACACTTGCTCTTTGACCTACCGGTTTCCTGGGAAAGTCTAAGCAAAGATTTCCGTGGAGAAGCAAGAGGTCTTTCTTGGACATCCTGCGCTACTGTTTCTGACATTTTGGGACTGCCCCCCTCCATACAAGCCATGTAATGCTCCATGAGTCTCTAGCTTCTTAACCAGTTGCAGAATACACGGTTTACTTGGTGCTGTCTCAAATCCAAATCTCCTACGAAATTCACTCTGACGCTTCTTTATCGACTTACTCTTCCAATAAATACGGACAAGAAACACACGCTCAGGTACAGTTAACCGGGAGGACATTGTTAATGCATACGATCAGCCTCGCGACAAACAAACTGAACTAACCCCGGGGAATCACGAACCTGACATGAGCGACGTCCATGGTCACAACGATTGCGCCAACAGGCATTGAAGAATTTGAAGAACAACATCCGCGAGGCCGTGGCATCGATTACGCCGGAGCAACTGGCGCGAACTTTCCGAAATCTGGAGTTTCGTGTTTAAACCTCTCTCTCTCTCTCTGCACAGGGAGGACACTTTCAACATCTCTTATGATATGGTTCTGTTTTCCATGGATGAAGGTATGTTCTTATCAAATATCATTCAATTGCTGTAATTATTCCCGATATTATTAATAAAAACTTGGGTAAAGTAGCTAGTGGGACACCCTGTATTCAGAGGTGAGCAAAAACATCTGTTTCATACGATTAAAACACTACTTGCAGCAAACTGCTTAAAGGCATTTTACACTAAATAAATAGCCCATTGACGGTTGTAAAATGAATATTTCGTTTTGGGAACCATTAACAGATTGTCAACTTAATACATGTTACCGGCTTTATTTATTTTCTAGTTCAGAGTTTTCTCTCTCTCCTTCTCCACTAACTCTAAATTTAAGGTGGACAATTCCTTTTTGATCATCGATGCTCAAATTAAGCCTGAAACTATCTAACGGAAGTTATAATTTTGAGTTAATGCTACTTCTTTCGTTTGGTTTTGCACAGAAGTAAACCAGAACATGGTCATTTTATTTAATCTGTATTTTTAGAAATGGAACCTCACAACGTTACATAAGAAACCGTCACTCGGTCGTGAGAATACCGATCAATATGATCAAATGTAAAGGAAGTCAAGTTTTCTTTCTTTTGGGGCTTTGACGTCCACCCCGTTGGTAATCTAATGGGCTATAAGCAGTTGGCCGTTCCTAACTTAGAACACTGGTTCCAGAGAAGGGAGAGAGCCTCCGCCGTAAGACAAACACAACATCCATGCCTCACCTGGTTTCGAACTCGGAGTTATCTGGGACGAATGATCAGAAGCCAGCGTTTAGACCACTGTGCTACCTAGTCGTTTGGAGATTTAACAGGTGCCATGAACAACTCTGAAGGCTATGAGCAATCGCCTGTACCTAATTTGCAGCCACTGATTACAGGAAAGATACAGACATGCACAGCACTCATGCCGCATACAGGACTGGTTCCGGGATCCATTTCGGACAAATGGTAAGAAGGCAGCTCCACTGGACAAGTACATCACTTATGCCTCATTCGGCATTCGAACCCGGACCCATCTCAAAAAAACGGTAAGAAACCAGCACCTCAGATCCCTGTGCCGCCGGAGCTGCTGTACTTCGGTTGTAATTTAATATTAACTTATATGAAGCGCTGTAGTTTCAGTAGTTTGGCTGAAACTTAATATTTACTTATATGAAGCACTATTGTGAAAGCAACGTATATGACATTATTGCTGTTGCACTTGGGAAATATTTGCTGAGATTAGTGTTCACTGGTCGAAAAACTCTGCAGACACTGATTCATTGCATTCGTATAAAGATTTATTCAGAATCTATTTTCCTTTAGACAGTGTTGTCTTCAGAAATTGTTCTGGACAATAGTTTTCTAATCGAATAAGTGTGTGGATGTAATGGAAATCCTTTTATTGTTGTTAGTTTGGCTTTTTAATGGGGATTTAACGACCACCGTGAGCAACTCAGTGGAATATAAGCAGTCTCCGTCCCTAATTTAGGGCCCCTGTTTCCTGGGAAGGTAGAGAGCCAGTGCCATAAGACAAACACAACATCCATGCCTCACCGGGATTTGAACCCGGACTCTTCTCGGACGAATAGTCATAAGCCAGCGATTAGACCTCTGCTCAACCGGGGCGGCATTCTGTGATTGCCGCAGGAACTTCTGACCTTCGAGTAGTTTTTAGATATACAGTATAAGCTGTAGATTTATAACGTCCTAAGACCAGATTGTATATGCTAATGGCAGACAATTTTCCACTGTTCCTGAGTTAGAAAAGGAAGTCTTAGCAGCATGGGACAAGATCCCTCCTCAGTATTTACGGAAACTCGTTGAAAGTATGCCTAACAGAATGGCTCAGTGTCTAGAGAGCAAAGATGGTCATACCACCTATTAAAGGTAATAATATTGTAAAATTAATTATGTTTACACATGGAAGAGCCAGCTGTCCTTATAATTTTGGACCTGTGTCCAAACGGCATTTGCCTTGTTTCTTGTAATTATAATGAAAAAAATATACAGAATAATGTTTCTGCTATGTTGTGTCATCAATTACGTAAATATAAGGTTTTCCTGTTCCTGCAGTTATTTTGTATTGTGCATCACTAATATTAATAGAGTTCTTATACTGTCCTTATAATTATGAGCAGCAGTGTATGTGAAGTTACGTATTAACACTCTCTCGTAACGGAACAACTCGAAGTTTTGTGTAATCTGGTGTTCAACAATTCTCCCTAAAGTACAGTGCATCACTGCATATAATCTGATGATCCTCACACTTTCTCAGTAGAGCAAAACGAAATCCTGGCATAATCACTCGCTTTCAATGGAGAAGACTAAGCTTCACTTATTCTGAGATTTATTTATTTCACAGCGGATATCTAGCTGTACAAATTCGTATAAGTAGGTATCCATCACCCTTCATCCTTTTTGTAAGGAACAATATACACAAAACCTCCCTTATCTACAGGTCCATTACTCTTTCGCAGTGGAAAGGCATTACTAACTTTTGCATGACCATGAGTCCATCAGTCTTTAGAAATAGTACAATAGAAAGTTTTTCCTAATTAACTGCTCTTCATTCTTCTTCAGTGGAACGACATGAAGGCTCAATTTTTCTTTATTTTTTAATAAACAGTCGCCCTTTCCTAATTTTGGGGCACGGGCTCGTGGGAGAGAGCCAGCGCCGTACCACAAACACACTGTCCATGCTTCATACGTGGCTGGAGCATTGATCCAGCTCTGACAACTACCTAGAAATCTACCCCCTAACTACTCGGCAACCGGGCCGGTCAGGAAGGTTCTCATGACCAAGGATTTATCATTCTTCCTCCAACAAATAAAAAGTCCTCTACAATCAATGATTCATTATCTTTTCAAAGTAAAACGATGCGAATTTTTTTGTAACCACCCATTCATTGTTGTTGCTCAATGGAATAATGAAAAGTTTTGTACGATCATAGTTCTATCACTCCCTTTGGGAAGCAGTGCGAATTTTTTCCTGAACTCGACGTTCTTTGCCGCCGTTTCTCAGAGACAAAATGTACCAAGTCCCTGATAAACATGGGTTCATCATTTTTCTGAATGGAATAATATCAGGTTTAGTTTAATTGAAGGTGAGTCATCAATCTGACATCCCAAGCAAAATAACTTCGCTGTGGTGAAAATATCACTGAAAAGAAGTACACGGGTCCGTAGCTGTATGAAACTATGCCTGGCATTAGATCAAGGGTAATGTATTTTAAATGAGCTCTAAAGGTTCAACGTCTGTGTCTCTTCAGACTCCACATATATATTTTATTCTCACCTTCAGTAAGCTCTTTTCTGGTAGTTGTTTTGCGTTTCATTCTGTAGAAAAAAAGAGCTATATTTATTGGTAAACGAAATGTCGCTCAACAGTTCAGTTGAGTCGCATTATTTTATGGTGATGCAACCAGCGAAGGAATAGCGATTCTCTGGCTCGGCTCACGATGTTTACACCTGTCGGTGCATTTCACCATAAAGTGAAACTAAGAGAACAGGTAAGTGAAATGAGTAATTATATGATCAATGAACTTGGTGGAGATTTTAACCGAGAGTCATATTAACCAAAAACCGTTTATTGTTTCAATTCAAAGCCTATAGTATAGTAACGCAACTGCTAACTGGGATGTGGAAGCTAGTCACCGGCTTGGCTCACGACTGTTTTTATCCCTAAACACCATTGCGCGCTTCGTCGTAAATCGCTACAAAAACATCAGAGGTAAGTATGTTTCTAAGTGACATGATGAACCACATAACTAAGGAAAGAGCTGGAAATTATTAGTTATCCGTCGGCTGTACCAAAATGCATTTGAGAAATCATAGCACTTATATCAAGTAAGTCACACTGCGAACGACAAAGTGCTGTGCATTTCTCTGTGAGTAGCTACTGAGAGAACAGGTACACCGGATTGTAACTGACATGGCGAATGACATGATTTATGAAGTATAGTAAGAGCATCGTTCATATATCACAATCACATCAACATATCTGGAGAAATCGAGAAACTTAAAATTGGTAAGCGAAATTATGAACGACTTGATTAATGAACTACGAATTCGCATTTCATCGTAAACCACTACTAAGAGAATAAGTAAGTACATAGGCTTGTAAGTGTCATGATTCATGAAGTATTTGAAGTACCGTCAATCATATCATCATATTTAGGTAATTCATGACGCTTAGAATTGGTAAGAAAAATTGCGTACAACAGGTTATTTATTGGCTGTGCATTTCTCTGTAAACCGTTACAGAGATGGAAACAAAAGTAAGTACGATTGTAAGTGATATAATGAACGGCATGTTTAGTGAAACTGCTGAAAGAATCTGGAAAAAAATATCAGTACATCTGAAGGAATAATAGCACCAAAGATCAGTAAGGCACATTACGAACGATATGATTAATTAGCTATGACAGTGTATTTCTTCCCGAACGGTTACTGAGAGAAAGAGTAAGTACATGTCCAAGAGACATGATGAACGATATAATTTGTTAAGTAGCTCAGAAAAATAGATTATCTGGTAATTGCACCAAAACATTTGGAGGAAACGTGGCGCTTATGACCAGAATGTGACACAATGAACGACTTCATTAATTAAGTATAACAACTGATTTCTTCCGAAGCCGCTACTGAGAGAACAAGTAAGTATTCTTCTTAGTGAGATGATTAACTGAGTGGCGAATGAAGTCGCTGAAGGCAATTATTACTAAACCTGGAGACCTCGTTGCACCACATCTGTGTTGTACGCTTTTTCAGCCATTATCACTTTTTTATATCAAAATTCTAAGAAACGGCACTAAATACCTACTAGATTTGTTAGGATGTTGTTCAGTTATATTTATAAAGCCTAAATGGAATAATATTTTCTCAATAGCAACAGAGAAGCACGTAATGCGGCTGAATACATATCGAGCCAATTAATTTACGATCCTGTGCAATAGCAGCCTGACGCTACTGACTATATAATTTATACAATAGATTTTGCTCTAACACTCAATCGTAGAGGCCTAAATCAAGAGCACTATTCATACATACATATACATCTTCCTTCATTCCTGTCTATCCGAAGATGTTCGGGCTGGTGAGATACAAAACGTCAACACAAACTTCAAGAAAAGGAAACTGAAAATAGCACTTAATTATGATTGCCCACAAACTCTCTCCAGCTGTCATTTTGAGGTTTAACGAGCACCATGAACATGAGACTATGGACAGGCAACCCTCATTAATGAGGTGCTGGTGTTTCTAGGGAGTGGCACCATCCATGCCGCATCCGGGACACTACTGCTGGCTCATTCGAACGACAAGTTAGGAGCCAGCCTATCTGACAGCATTTCGAAGCGGTGTCCCTGCCTCTGGCAAATTACTACCTCTTTCACTAACGAGCCATTTTACACCATCAGTCTATCTGGTTTTTTACGCTTTTCAACCGTAGGTTGAAGAAGCGTATATGCTCCAGCTTTGTGCGTCTGTCTGTCTGTTAGCACGATAACTCACGTAAAAATGGTTCGATTTCGATGATATGGTTGAGGACCACCTGGGGATGAACCCTATTGAAAATGGGAGAAATGGGGCCAAAGGTCAGGACATAGGAGCGAGACTTATTCTACAGCCATTATCCTCATAACTTGAGTAATAACTTGAGTAATGACTTCTGGTATGTTGGAAACCGTATCATAATGAACGCATTGCATGATTTTACTAACTTGTTCTGTCTTCCCCTTGAGCTGCTACCAACCAATTTATAATGCAACAGCTGTTGTAGTAATCGTTCATCTCAAATGGGGCTCACGCAGAAAGCACCTATGTTTTTATTAACTTTGACATCTACAGACGAAGCACCCCATTCAGATCTACCACCAACTTCGAACCCAATACTCACTGCCACTGCCGTAGAAAACAGTAGTTCTGAAAACTACATTGTATAAAACCTGTTTTTCATTTACAATTCGCCTTTTTAGTAAAAAAAGATTTTACAGCTGATCCTGCTAAAACTAAATAAAGTCCGTCTAAATAACTAAAGTCTTTTATTAGTTCAAGAACGTTATAACTTGTCTTTTACTAGTTCATCATAACTTTTTAACTCACTGAACAACTTCTTTTTAAGTACCTTGTCAAAAATAATTTCAAGATAAACGAACGCCATACACATTTCCTGGTTTACCTCATGAAACTTTTCAGGTGCAATATTAGTGCAAATGCATAATCCTAACATGTTGTACCACTTCTAAAGTCGCATTGTCTTTCACATAGGTTATTTTTCATCACACTACTAAGTTTTTTTTATCTAATAGAGTATGCCTGGCAAAATCTTCACAAGAGGCACTAATTGAGTAGATTCACCTTTAGTTATTATAGTCCTTCTTGTTCCTTTTCTTGTAAATTGGAAATACAACTGAGATCTAATAGTCACGATGATCTTTGCCAACTTCCGATGTCTACTGAATAATCATATTGAACCAAAAAACACCTATCATTCCACTGTTCTAAACCACAGAGTGTGACACAGAGTTTTTTATTTATTTCATCAAAATCAGCAGCTCAACATCTCTTCAGAGATAGAATTGCATCTCTTACTTCATCTTAATCAATGGTTGTCCAGTCCTCATGCTTATCTCTTACATCTAAATAATCAACTGCTACCTATCCACTTCTCCCTGGATTCTCATTCTGTTAAGCTTTAAAGTATTTTTGACCATTCGCCTTTTTAGTTAAAATAAGGTTTTACAGCTGATCTTGTCTTTTTCTTTGAGGTTTAACGACCGCCGTGAGCAACTCAATGGGCTATAAGCAGTCGCCCGTCCCTAATTTAGGGTCACTGGTTCCAGGGAAGGGAGAGAGCCAGTGCCGTAAGACAAACACAACATCCATGCCTGACCGGGATTCGAACCCAGACCCCTTACGGACGAATGATCAGAGGACAGCGCCTTACACCACTGCGCCACCGGGGCGGCGATCTTGTCTTTAGTATATCATCCTATGATATAAGAAACTGGCCCTGCTTTTTTAACAAATCTTAAGCTAAATATTGTCTTCCTACTTTTCCGGACATTCTATAAAGCTCTATAGTACTATAAGGCTATCTCGAAGATTCCCTTCATGTAATTTCTTAAATAATCCCATGATTTAAATTTAGAATTTTTAACGCACACTTTTGCCTTTAGACGTGAGCTTCCCTATGAGCTTGTGGCCTACTGCTTCAAAACCTCCTTTTCTACATATCATTTTCTTTTTTTAGCAGCTTTACTCACATCTCCTGTCCATCAGAGGTTTCTAGTCTTCCTAATTTTACGTAACACCACTCAACTTACTCTCCTTGCAGTCTCAAACATACAGTTTTTGAATCTGTTTCACTCAGCCTTAATGGTGAGATTTCAATTTTAGCACAACGTTCTGTAACTCTGTTCTAGAAGTCCTGTCTGACTTTGATATTATTCATTTCTCCACTCTCAATTTTCTTTTGACGGCTTCTTACCTGTATCGCAATTTATCCTAAAAGCAAATCCATCAAACAGTGATCACCGACAATCTCAAGCCCTCTGTAAATCCTAGGATCCTTAATCACGTATCTTAAAGACTTCTAACATGACATAATTAATTGTACTTTTCCTGCTTCAAGTCTCCACCCACTAAGTGCATTTATGAGTATTTGTTATGTCTAAAAGCAACATTAGTAATTTTGAGTTCATTTTCTAAATGTTCGTCTATTAGCATTTTTCCAAACACATTTGCCTGATAGTTTCTCCAGTTTTCCATTATATCCCAAATTCCCCTGTTGTCGTTTATGAATCTGGCTTCCCTATATCCGAGAATAATAACCTTTTTCCTGCTGCTTAGGTCTAAATTCTCACAAAATGATCCATTTTTTCAAACCTGGAATCTTTCACTGGTCCGTATAGCACCTAAACTTTTAAATCCACTAAATCCATTTAACATCAGCCGAAATAATTTACTGCTTCACAAGTTCCCAGCATACCACTCAAAAAGCCATTGTACTGTCAAAAACGAACATTAACTCCTTATTTCCCTAAAACCTTTTCAGCAAGAAACAGTTACTGCCTTGTATGTCTGTCTCAGACATTACAGTGCTGATAACGGTAGCTAACTAAAACATGTTCTACGTATATTGATAACGGATGATCTGTTCTTCAGCTTTATGTTGAATTGCAGTTTCAGCGGTGTGGTTTGTACAACAGCTAAAATCTTAAAATACCTGTAGAGATATGTTTACAAATGCTATGACCGTGATAATATTAATATTGAAGAAGTCGAACCTCTGTAGGAGAAAGTTAGCATAATGAAATGAACTGGTATTTTGTCTCAAATCTTATGCATATCAGCAGCACCCGGCATTTGCTTGGAAAGCAAATGAACGCTAATTTACGTGCCACAGCCTTATTAGTTGTTCATCTTTTCAGTCAAGGGACGGCTTATCTCAGTGGAAATATAGCTGAAGAAGATATTGGTACGACGATTTTCATATATTCGACGTCTATGGCATTTTTCAAACGTAACAAACAATTGAAATTCTTTTTTTTTTATTGAAGATTTAACGACCAGTTCCCACTAAAGGGGCTCTGACGACCGCAAATAGCGGTATAACTATACCATCGGGATCTGAGGAAATGCTATCCCACACTCACCAACCCGCTTGGCCAGCGTGGTGAGTTATGGCCAAACACCTCCAAAATGACTCTACAACTTAAATCTTGGCCCTCAGTCTCCGGCAGCTGGAATGTACCTGGCCAAGGCAGCGGCCAGTGCGACATGAAGGTAGAGGGTGCTAAGAATCCCCGGAGGACCGGACTAGGCTGCCATTTGATGCTGACCTTGGCTACCTACAACGGACGCTCCCTATCTTCTGATTCAAGGCTTCTTGAATTGGAAGAGGAACTACAAAGGATCAAGTGGGACATCGTCGGGCTGAGTGAGGTAAGGAGAAAAGGAGAAGATCTCATTGAACTGAAAAGTGGACATCTCTTCTATTATCGTGGGACAGATACTGGCAGAACTAGTGGTGTTGGATTTATAATAAACAAGAAACTGAAGGATAAAGTGGTAGAAGTTGAAAGTTCCTCTGACAGAGCTGCACGACTCGTTATCCAACTATCGAGAAGATACCAGGCTCAGATTATTCAAACTTATGCACCCACCACAAGTCATCCTGAAGAAGAAATTGAAGAATTTTATGAGGAAATTCGTCATCTAAATAATAAAGGTAAGCAGCACTTGAAGATAATTATGGGAGATTTCAATGCAAAAATAGGGCACCGGCAACAGAATGAAACTTCAGTAGGTAAATTCGGTCACGGCAACAGAAACCAGCGTGGAAATACTCTCGTTGAGTTTGCAGAGGCAGAAGGATTTTTCATTTTGAATTCCTTTTTCAAGAAAAAGCCACACAGGAAATGGACATGGAGACATCCAATTGGGACGACAAGTGAAATTGATTTTATTATGTGTAACAAAAAATTCGTCATCGAAGACTGCAGTGTGCTAAACAAGTTCAACACAGGTAGTGACCATAGATTGGTGAGATGTAAGATGCACCTCAACACTAAACTGGAACGTGGCAAGCTCATAAGACAAACAAAATGTATTGACATAACCAACCTTAAAAAACACCATAATACTTTCAAGTTGGAACTGAAGAACAGATTCTCTGCTTTAGAAGGCCTAACATCAGAAGAAGTGGATATTTCGGAAGTTAACAGAAAAGTAACCAAAGCTCTTATGGAAACAGCAACAAAATTAGCTGGGTCTAAGAACAAGTTGCATGTAAACAAATTATCAGGAAAAACCAAAATGTTGATGCAAAAAAGAAAAGAGATGAGGACAACTAAAGAAGATGTGACTTCCAAAGTGGAATATATAGAGCTATGCAAGACAGCACGAAAAAGTATCACTGAAGACGTAAGGAAATTCAACTGTGAGCTAGTGAGGAAAGCAATTGAAAACAACCAAAGCCTAAAGATAGCAAAGGGACATCTCAGTAAGGGAAGAAAACAGATTATGGCTCTGAGGAAAGAAGATGGTTCTATAACAAGAAATAGAGGCGAAATTTTGACAAGAGTGAAAGATTTCTACTCCAAATTATATGAAAGGGATGATACATGTACTCCAGACATCATGAAAGGTACCAGAGTTCTTCCAGTCCTCCCAGCAGAAGTTGCTCATGCAATCAAGAACATGAAGCGGGGGAAAGCTTCAGGAGAAGATGGAATTACTATAGACATCATACAAGAAGCAAGTGGAGAAATTGAAACAGTACTCGCCCAAATTTTCACTCGATGCCTTAATGAAGGGAAGATTCCTGAGGATTGGAACAATGCTACAATGATCCTGCTACATAAAAAAGGTGACATTGAGGATCTCAGGAACTACAGACCTATCAGCCTCCTATCAGTGGTTTATAAAATCTTCACTAAAGTTCTTTCACACCGCTTGAAGGTAACACTGGACATGGCTCAACCGAGAGAACAAGCTGGATTCAGGAGTGGCTACAGCACAATAGATCATATCCACGTACTGAGAGAACTAATTGAAAGAGCGAGGAATATGAACTTCCATTGTGCATGGCTTTTATCGATTATGAAAAAGCCTTTGATTCGGTGAAACCATCAGCAGTTACCACGGCTCTGAAATCCTGCAGTATTGAAGATGCATACATTAATATTATTAATAACATCTATGAAAATGCAAGTGCAAAGATTCGGCTGTTTGAAAATACAACACACATAAAAATTGGAAAGGGAGTGAGACAAGGTGACACCATATCTCCGAAGCTCTTTAATGCCACATTGGAAAATGTCTTTCAATCACTGAACTGGGAAAACAAAGGGATAAAGATTAATGGAGATTATCTAACCCACCTTCGTTTTGCTGATGACGTAGTCATTTTTGCAACTACCCCATCAGAGCTGCAGAGTATGATCCAGGAACTTGCTGACAAGAGTAAAGAAGTGGGATTAAAAATGAACTTTCAGAAGACAAAAGTGATGTTCAATGCTTTTACAAGAAATGAAGATTTATCGATTGATGGAGAAAAACTGGAGATAACAGATACGTATGTTTATCTTGGACAGCAGATATCAAGTGAGGGTCACATTGATGAAGAAATTAATCGGCGTACAAAACTTGGCTGGAGAGCTTTTGGAAGAAACAGCATAATTTTCAAGAGCAATATGCCATTATGTCTTAAAAGAAAAGTGTTTGATCAATGCATCCTTCCAGTGCTTACGTATGGTGCAGAGACGTGGACCTTAACTAAAAGAGACATACAAAGGCTGCAGACAACTCAAAGAAGCATGGAGAGGTGCATGCTTGGTATAACCAGGAGAGATAAGAAGAAGAACTCGTGGATCCGAAAAATGACGAGAGTGGAAGACATCATGATCAGAGTTAAATCCCTGAAATGGCAATGGGCTGGACATACCTCCAGAAGGACAGACCATAGATGGACAGCCGAAATTTTAGATTGGATTCCAAGGGACAGGAAAAGACCCAGAAAAAGACCACATGGGAGATGGGTGGATGAAATTCGTAAATATGCGGGAGTGACATGGAGGAGACTGGCACAAGACAGACCGTTGTGGAGGAAACTTGGGGAGACCTTCGTCCAGCAGTGGATTGATAATGGTTGACAATGATGATGATGATGATGAGCAACTCAATGGGCTATAAGAAGTCGCCCGTCCCTAATTTAGGGCCACTGATTCCAGGGAAGGGAGAGAGCCAGCACCGTAAGACAAGCACAACATCCATGCTTCATGGGATTCGAACCCGGACCCAACTCGGACGAAAGGTTATAAGCCATCGTTAGACCACTGCGCCACATGAGCGGCCTGAAATTCTCAGAGAACATTACTGTAAAGATGTACCTCAGTACTTCATATTTCATGAAAAAAATCTGTAGGGAAAGCTCGAAAGAGCAGGAGAAAAGGTGATAGTCAGAATTGAATTGTAATTGTTACTGACGGCGAACAGTATTGCTTTCGACTCTTTTTTCTGCGCATTCTTGGAATGCCTTCGTCGGCACATTCAGGAACTGTAGAAAACCGTACATATATGACGCTTTAAGAGGAAACCAAAATGTCTGCTTCAGTATGATAGTAAGTGGAAAGACATGCCGTCCGGTACTGTCGAAGTTATCATTTCAAATTCTAACTCTTGTACAAAGTTTGGTCTCACCAGTTCTAAAATGCTATCGAATTAATTTACACTTTTATGCCGCTAAGAGTGTTCTCAATGTCATCACGGTCATCTTTCCATCTATCAGCTTTGCGGGAACGTAGCTCTGCGCGCTACAGGTGAAAGTAGCAGGACATACACTATCTATTAACAAGTAATTGGACACCTGTGATAGCAAAGGAAAACGAAGTTTATTCACCTTCAATAGTTGGTGGAACCTCCACGAGCGGCGATTACAGCTGCGACCCTCCGGGGCATACTCTCAACCAGGCTTTGTACGACGGCTAGCGGTATTTTCTTCCACTCGGCTTGGAGAAGACAGGTCAGTTCCTTCACCGATTTCGGACGGTGGGGGCACCCCTTACGTCGACGCTCTAACTCGTCCCAGAGGTGCCCCATTGTCACCATACCAAGCCATGGTGGACCTCGCAACATGACAGGTGGCATTGTCATCCTGAAAGTAACATGGGTTCACCCCGTAAAACTGCCACAACGTAGGAAGCGCATGGTCATCCAAAATGGTGCAGTTGGTCTCGGCGTTGAGTCTACCAGGAATTGCGACCAGGGGTCCCGGGCCATACCAGGAGAAACACCCCCATAGCATAATTCCACCGCCGCCGAACTTCACAGTTGGCACAATATATTCCGGCAGGAGGCGTTCTCCAGGCAGACGCCAAACCCAGACAATGCCATCCGAATGGTAGAGGGTGAACCTTGATTCGTCGCTCCAGAGAACCTGTGTCCACTGTTCAACGGTCCACTGTCGAAGTTCTTTGCACCACGTTAGCCGAGCAGCGCTATTGAACTTCGTGATGAAAGGCTTGTGGGCGGCAGCACGTCCATGATAACCGAGCAGATGGGCTTCCTTACGGATAGTATTCATCGAAAGAGCACTCCCGGATGCCTGTTGAAACTCCTCGTGGATGTGGCCCATCGATTTGGTGCGGTTCTTCCGAATTTCTCTGGCCAGCACCCGTCGGTCTCTAACTCTCAGGCTTGTGGGTCTGCCGGTTTGGGGCACATTCCGACAGTCACCTCTCATCTTCCACTTGCCAATCACGTAGGCCACTGTCGATTTTGGGAACTTCAACTCGCTGGATATGTCAGGTATGGATCGGCCATTTCTGTGATACCCGACGATTACACCTTTCTTGAAATCAGAGAGCTCCGAACTGCGTGGTATCTTACATGCGACTGGTTGCTTTGTTGTTTCCCACACGATATTTAACGGCGGCGGCCGTGACGTGTATCAGGACCGCAGATAACGTCGATTTCAGGGGTGTCCAATTACTTGCTGGTAGATACTGTATTTATGTAACACACTTTTGAGTTAAATTAGAGGAAGAAGAGTAACGATTCTTCAGACTTCTTTTACTACCATTGTTGCTAATTTCTAAATGGAGGAACATGCTTACTATTCACAAAACAAGTTACTTTTGTCGTTATTTGAAACATCTACCTACCTCAAGCGTGATGATTATCTGCGCTGATGCCTTGATAATTGTAAAAGCCAAACTGCTTCTTTGGGATGAAGCTACAATAACTAAAGTCATGTTTTCAACGCACTGAACAAAGTTTTAAAGAATTTCTTTGAAGACAGCCGTTCATTAGATGGAAAGGTAATGTCACTGCGTGGGAATTTCTGTCAAAGTCAGGAAAAGATCCAAAAGAAGGCCACCAGGGCAATGGGTGGATGAAACTCGAAGGCCTGACGGAGTGATATGGAAGAGAATTGCTCAAGGCAGAGAGTTGTGGAGGAGACTTGAGAAGACCTTCATCCAGCAGTAGAGTAAGAATGGTTGATGATCATATAAAAATACTTGTTAAGGTGAAAAACGTGCTGCCAGTGCAATTGAAATTAATCAACCTAAACGTTTGTCGAAAGAAAAAGATATTTCAACTTTTGTTCCTTCTTATAATGCCTTGTGTTGTTTTTTATTTAGCATTGCATCTTTCAACAAGGCAGTATCATGTATCATTAATGTATATTTTAGTATGTATCACCAAAGCATGATTTTAGCGCTCGCATTTAATAACACGCTGCAATAACATTTGTTATGCTACGTATTAAAGAATGGGAAACATTGTCGAAGTATTATAAATTCATGACTTTGATTACATGGTTATTTTGCTTTCAGTCTTCCAGTACCATGGCTGTTGTCCTCGTTGATCTTCGGGCCGGTACAAGTGAGCAGTGCAGGGATGGCGTGCTCCATCGTGGTCCTCTTCCTCATGTTGCTCTTCGTGATCATTTCCATCGCGGCGTTCAAGTGGAAGATGAACATAGGTCTTGCCATTGTCATGTTCCTCCTGTACTTTGTTTTCGTGGCCATCAGTCTTCTTCTAGAATATGGAATAATTAACTGCACATATATTATGGGCTATGTCACCGGATAAAGATGTTATAAAAACACAAACAAAAACATTTCAAAAACCAAAAACTAGTAAAGCTCATTCTATGTTTGAAAGAAATATATTCGAACTGAATATGACGAAACAAGCAGATTTCATGGATTTCTTCTTCCCACTGCCGTACCAATCGCTATAGAGAATGCATAACTTAACAAAAGATATTATATTTTATTGCATTACATACTGAAATTAATGAATTAATGGTCTTTGGGAAGCTCAGATTATAATAGAATTCTTTCCAGTAAAATATTTTCCCACAATTCTGCAGAATAGTGAGTATTTCTCAGAAGTTTAATAAAAAACTTCATGTGGGATCGAAAATGACTTGTCAAATAATATTTTTGAGAGGTGAGACAGTGGTATTGATTCTTAATAAAGTATACATAGGATGAGTTCATTGTTATAACTTTAAGATATAAAATAGAGAGCAGTGAACATTTCTTGAAAGGAAACAGTACAGAGAACGTCCCCTTTATTAGTGTTATTTAGTCTGTTTCTCTAAAATGAAACAAAACAAAAAACCTTCGTAAATCCTTTTTAATGAACACCAGTATAAAATCAAATGATTTAAGTGTATCAAATGTGTTTCGTCCTGTAGTATCTGTTTCTTTTGATTATTACTAATAATGTGTGTGATCATTAGTTATGAGTTCTCTTTGAGTAGGGATGCGATGAAATAAATTTTGTGTTAGAAAAGGAAAACTGACACCTTTTCAATCAAATGAAAAATGAAGTATAGTCTTCTTATTACAAATTGTTAGATCTTCAAAGCATTTATCGTGTGTATTTTTAAAACCTTAGAATGGGAAATTTAGAAGAGTGTGTACTGTAGGTATTTAATTAACCAATAGGTTATTTTGTCCATTTTTAAGGAACGTGATAAAACGGATGCAAAAGTTGTGTGGGTAGAATCTCCCAAAAAATAATTGTGATGACATAGTGTTTTTCGTGAATTAGTCTATTTCGAACTAAAGTTGTTTCAATCTCAGTAATGATTTTCCCATTTTCCATCAATGTTTCGTTTGTTACAATACTTGCTACACTTGATGGAATGAGGCCTTCATGTAATTAAATTTTCAAAAGTTGTATTATCAATATTTTAATATCTAGAGCTTTATCACTAAAAGTTTAGATATAAAAATGTATCGTTATCTTACATAAAAAATTGCATAAACATTTATATATTCTGAAATTTATAATGCTAACATATCTCTTTAGCATAAATCATTCAAAAATTTTATCCTGAAGGGTTATATTCATATCATAAAGAAGTTATTATATCTAAATTTTATGATAAAACATGTTTTGTGCCTTTCAAAGTATCTTTCCGTTCTTTCGCATTATTTCGGTAGCATAGGACATTCCAAAAGTCACAAATCATAATATCAGATTTAATTAGAAGACGGAATGACCTAATTTATGCAAGTCACAAAATAAGATTTAGTTAGAAGGTACCTAAGAGACTGAGTATATATCAGCAGCTGTGTACCATGCGTAATGACTACGGTTGCAGTCCAAGTTTTAATCTGGTGGTAAAAACATGCAAATGACGAAACAAAAGCTCATAGAGGCAAACACTTGACATGTTATCCTTCGGGTTCTTGTTATAAGAAAATGATCTGTAAAGCAATTTTTCTTCATTTCTCATTTGTATTGGTTTTGTAGAGCAACTTATTCCTACTATTTTCAAGTAATAATATTCAACAAAGATTTTTTTTCATCCAGAATTTCTTTTAGCAGAGACAAAGGAAAATATATGCTAATGCATCCTGTATCTTAAAATAAGTTTTTGTTTTCACGTCAAAGAAATAAGAAATGATAAGACTTGAATCTGCAGGTTGATAAATTCTTGGTTTTGAAATCGACACTTTATTAATTAGTTCTAGATTTCTGTTAAGCATTCGATTCGAAATACGTTATAAAATTCATATTACTTGTCAACACAAATTAATTAGGAACAGCATCTTATCACGGGGGCTTATACCAAGCTTGGTACGTTACCGAATGGTCTTTATAAAATGTTAAGATGTTTCATTCGTTATTGACTGTGCAGTATCACAAAGGGATTGACCTGCAGAATTTTGGAATACTGTGTACTGTATATTTGTCTACTGTATCGTGTCAATAGCTTACGACTTCGAAGTCTTCCACCAAGCTACTTGATGTATTTCCCGTACCACGGCGGTGGTTCATGAAAACGACAGGCTCGGGAAATAAACACCTAATGCCAATTTCATTAATTTACTGTTCCTGATAACCAATCAAAAGATTTATAGAATTTCCTCCTGCTGCTGAACAACTTAGTCTCAACTAATTTTAGTAAACTTCAGACTCTCGAATTAGTAAAACATCAATGACGTGTGGCCCTTGCTGTGTATCGTGGGAACAATAAGTAACAGTCAAAAATCACACTACAGGCAAAATAAATCAAAATTGGATTTATTACTGTACATACGGTAAATAAAATTGAATAGCACGCAAATCTAATTTTACTTTTGCACAAAAATGTGAAAAAATCATAATGATGACTACCAACCTTAGAATTGTTACAGAGAATTATATTAATAACAATACGTGCAATGTACTTTTTTCTGAAGTTTAATCTTTCAACAAGGAAGTATGGTGAATTGTAATATTTGTTTGTAAACGCGAATCAAAACGTTGAATTTCACATTATTCTAGTCAAAGTTATAGTGCTTTACAACTCGAGCTTTGCGTTTAGCAGAAGAGATGCATAACTATCACAAAAGAAGGTATTACATTACATTTCAGTTTGTCAGTGCGTGAAAGAAGTTCAGAGGAATTCTTCGTAACTTCCAGCTGCAATCGTCTTCAGAATTTTTATATTTTGTTTCTTTTCCAGAGACAGCCTGAAAAAAAGAAGAATCAATTTCCGAAGTGTTGGCTATTTTCTCCCCTGCTTGCATGTAAATTTCACAAAGGAATGTTTATATTATGCGAACCCAAAAACGCTTGTTGTGTTGCTCGTTTCTGTTCGTCGAAAAGGAAAAGCAAACAGATCTTTTGTTGCAAACTTCGAAATGTTATTCTATAGCACATCCAACTGGTGACGGTCTTAATGCACGCAGAAAAGAATATTGGAGGTCTTAATACTTCAAAGAAAATAAATTTTCGTAGTTTGTATTCTCCTCTCTAGCATCAGCAGTATTTCTTGTAAATAATCAAAATGCTCTCTGAGGAACAGCCAGTACAAAGTTTATTTAATTACCTGCAATAAATGCATTTGTCGGATAGGTGATATCCTGAAAAAAAAATTTGTTCGTTAGATATCCAATTGGGCCTAGCTGAAGACATGGAACGTGCTTGATATACTTCAGTACAAAAGTGGTACGGATGGTGACGCAAAGAAACAGTAATCTTTGGAATTACTCTAAGATAGATAGGCGTAAAGCTCGATTGTTTTGAGGCTGATTATTTTTTATGAGTATTGTCTATGGTGCATTGAACCCTAATTCGAGTATTGATGTGCATATTAGGAATTTCACGTATTTCAGATTTCTGTAAGTCTTTAATTTAAGGTTCAGTGACTTTTGGGAAATTTTCCCTCATTTATGCCTTTGCTTAGCATAATTTTTAGTACATTTTTCAGGTTTTTAAATTATCATTAACATAATAAATGGGGTGTCTCAAATGATGTTTGTAATCTGGAATATGCAAAATACGAGAGAAAATACAGTTCTTTTGATTATTCTCAACCGAACGAAAATAAGGGAGTTTCGTACTGCCTTATTTAATAAGCAGTTCTGTATATATTTCATCTAAGAGTTTATATATAAAATGAGTGCTCTTAAAAGCCGTGATAGAGAACATAATTCAGTATTGTTAAGAAATGAAACTATTTATTGTCTAATGAAAGAGTAGGTTATTTTTAGTACCAAATATTAATAAATAATGTTAAACTTGTAGCCAAGAGTTAAAATGTATTGTCCATAATCATAATAATTTAACAGATCTGAATTAAAAGAAAACTCAGCTAAATGGACTATACTGAATTGAAGTAATAGAAAACAAATAGTACCTGTGTAAATATATATATATGCATATAGTCATTTCCTTATGCTTCGCAGTAGGACTGCATATTGTCTGGAACTATTAACAATATTAAGTTACTGTGCATAGTTATTAGACAAAACTTTGCTCTGCTGTACATCATGCAAAGAAGAATATATTTCAGCGGTTTAGCATTCCTTTTCTGAACGTTAATGATTTCAGCAGGAACAGTACTGAGAGAACGAAAGGCGAATGATCATTTGAGATCTAAACGTTTCAGCTCATTTCTATATTAAAAAGATAAATCCCAGCGATTTTAATGTCCCTGTTGGTATGCGTTATCTTTTAGATTTTTGAAATGTATTGTACTTTATTGCTTTTGTAGTTTTCACAGTGTTATTTTGCAAGTACCGTGATGCTCGTGTTGCTTAAGCATTTGCAGGAATTTCTTTCCTTTTTATGTCCAGTGTTGAATTTTAATGATGCATAAAATTTCAGTTTCTTTGAAAAAGAAATTAATTAATTTTAATTTCTTTGAAATGTTCTGAGCGTAAGATAACTTTTGTGAACATGTGTCGTTAAATCGTGGTGTGCTTTTGTAATCGAATATTTTCAGTCACGCATTTTAAGAATGGTTAGTGTATTTACTGGATTTTAATGCTACCCCCGCACATTTATCATATTTGAGTGTGACGTTAAATATTTTTACTTAATTGGGAACATTTTTCGCAATCACTTTTACAGCCTTACCTTTTTGTTGAAATTAGTGAATGCACAAGGACAAGGATAGGCAAGAAATATACCCATATGTATATTGATGCATATATTACAGAATGCAATACAGTTCTAAGCTTCCGTGAAGAGAGAGAAATATTAAAGAAATATTTTTAAACAAAATCTTGTCAGAATCCTGAGCAAAACTACACTTGACTCAGTTAATAAATGGCTGGTTATCTTTTTCCCAAAGATAGAACGTTGACCAAACTACTCTAGGCTGCCCTGTTACTCATTTTTGACGTTCGTAATTTTCAATAATTTAAACTTTTTTCAGTGTTGCAAATTCTTTTAAACATACTTTTATGACCAGGAGCTAAATCTGGTAAAATTTTGGTATGAGAGTGAAAATAACGCGCAATATATCTATCCACATTACGGAATATTTAAAGTGCTTTCGACAAATAAAAATAAGTGGACGTATTCCTTTAGACTATTAAAACTGTAAAAATTGTATTGCCATTATAAGGTACCAACTCTTACGCATAATGTTCTAACAGATAAAGTTCAAAAGTATTTACTTTAGTCAAGTCAGTTCTCAGCTTCATTGCCTCCCACAGATAAAATAAGCTTTGCAAAGAATGCATGAGGAAATTATTTTAAAGGTAAGAAACAGCGTATAAAAACAGATACCACACCCAGCTTAATATCATCTAGTGATCAAATGGTCAAAAATAAGAAATCTGTGTCTTCTGTTACTGATGATTATGGAGGAGTTTCGTTAGGACGAACGCATTGATGTTGCATTCGTCCTCATGAGGTTCTACTATTCCCTTCCTTGGAATAAGCTTCCTTAAATTAGGGACGATGACCACATATAGGTTTAAATGCTTGAAGAGTCACCGCTAAATCCGAAAGAAATAACTGTCAGGAGCCAACAATGCTTTCAAGTTATGTTATACAGTTAATTGGTTCGGTAAACATGCTGTAATAATTGGCTTTATTTTGTGGGGTGGGATATTTGAATGAGCGCGATTAACATACATGGCTAGGGGAGCCACTTGTCCTTAATTTAAGGCCGCTGATTCCAAAAAAGGGAACAAGCAGGTGCCGCGAAGACGAGGCAAAGCTGATATCTTACCCGTGATTTGATCCCAAGTCCGGAAATACGAGAGGGTGGGGATGCTAGTTCTATAGACTCATCCACTATAGGGTAAACTGGATCATTCAAGAGAACAAATTGCTTTTTACCTTCAACCTCTTCTATTTTCAAAGGACGTGCAAGATTCGGCATGTAAATTCAAAGTCCATTTTTTTGGAAACCCTAGCTTTGTACAGTATTAAGCCACTATTTACCTACGTCGACGATTGTTTCATTGGCTTGTAGATCATCGTGTTTCATGTCACAAGAGCCAGACCTGACTGTATGCCAACAAGAGAAAGACGCGTTAGAAAAGCCTTCTCTTCCGAATCAACAGAAGAAACAATTAATTCAGTGAGAAAATCACCTATGTAACATCAATTACAGTCGTAATGTATGAATAACTTGCTGCGTGATGGAATAGGTTTCAGGTACATTTCATGAATCGTGCAGGCGTGCAGATTTAGGTCTAATCTCATCGGCCCGTGATGAAACGCCTGCTGTAACATCGGTACTTCATTCCTTGGAAAACAAGGAATGGCACAACAATTTCATCGAAAATGAGGCTTTATTGCATAGAAGTTTAAGTAAGTACAAAGAGGTGAATAAAAGAGCAAAAATAAGTAATTCTTAAAAACTTTGTGTTAACTGATATTTTCCTATAATCTTTTAGCTTAAGGTGGACGTCAAGTAATTTTGATTTCTATACTTCCAATGGAAAGACTTCTGTACACATTTTCTACACAAGTAATGCGTTCCCAAGGATGAAAATTTGAACATCGATTAACATAGCTTCATTTCATAACTTGGAATACTTAATATTTTCTAAACCATAAACGTAAATATGCAATCCAACATTTATTTGTTCACTGACGTCATCATAGCACAGGTCGCGCCATCTTTTTTCTGGTTTCAACACCACCAAAGGAAACGTTATTGTTTTTTAATACCATTTTCTAAAACATAAGCATAATTATAAGTATTCCAAGTTATAGTATGAAGTTATTTTAATCAATGTTCAAATTTCCATCCTTGGGAACACACTAATTGTGAAGGAAATGTGTACAAAAGGTTTTCCATTGGAAATATAGGAAGCAAAATTACTTGACGTCCACCTTAAGTGCAGATGAAAGGGATATACTGAAATACTATGCAATCGATAGTTGAAAGCATCTGCAAAAGGCGTTCAGTAAATTCTACTGCCTATGCCTTATATTCTGGCAATAATGTACCATTACCTTTCAAAGTAGTACTTTCAGTGCACATGGCACATCTTTTCTCACCTGTGTCAATCCTTGATAGCAAGAGTAGTTACCATGTCCCGCAAACCACGCCTCTCTCTATGGCTTGGTGGAGGTCTTCCATGTGTCTCCAAAACGTATTCCACGGCTTCTGAATGTACGGTGAAAGACTCTAGGATAGCATAGGTTGGATAGTAAAGAGCCTCCACAAGTTCTCACTGAATTCTGGTAAGCATTGCCTAAACGAACTCTTTCTCTTGCCAGTGATTCAAACTCTGCCCCGAGCGTCACTCTTCACCATTCTAACTGATGTAACAAATCACTTTGCTGAACTCCGTCAACTGATATGTACCAAATGGCTGCCTGGTCATTTTCTATACTGCCAAAATATGATGCAATACTGACAAGAACTCTCAATATCCATTCATCACTGGACGATGCTTGGGCTTAGGACTTACTAAACACCGCCAGCACCTACAGTAGTAATTGACTGCACAGTAGACTGTACTTGAATGAAATAAAAAGTCGCAAAATTGCTTAGAAATTATGATGGTAAGACCGGGCTGACTATAATGCTGATCCTTATTCCTTTTTATCCACCGCTGATCATGAGAAACTCGTGGATTATTTTTTATCCCAATTGACAGTGACCTACTCTGGTGGCTGTAGACTGTCACGACGATCAGCCTGACTCCAGTCTCCTATGACAAGTAGCCGAACAGGTGGTGCTGCTCACGAACTATGTTCAGCTATTCATCATAGAAAAAGTTCGTTGACAACGTTTTTCAAGATTTGTTTTTTTCGTTTGAGAAAAAGCTTTACAGATTTTTCCTTTTCGCTCTGTTGATTCAGGCGTAAGCATCAGAGCCGATTCTAGCCAAAAAATAGAAAAAACAAGAAAGATGTCATCGCACTATTTCTTGAGTGTAATGAGTAAATCTTTTGGCAAAAGGTTGAAAGTTGCAATCCTGCGCGTACTTTAAGATTTGTTGTCAGAAGTTTCATAAAAACTAAACATTCCCTAGACAGCAAAGCACGCTGATAAACTTTAAATGCTCCCTGCTGTCCGACAGTAGTTTTAATAGTTCAAAGATTGTGGTAAACACAAATGTGACCTAGTGGATATCATTTTACACTGCTGGCCACCCAAAATACAACACCAAGAAGGACACGAAATAGCAAAGCCAGATTTACTGGATACATAACAACAAATACAAAGATGAAACGATTGAGCTTACAGGCCCGTGCGACTTGCGGAACACGCAGAAATCAATAGTTCGTGTGGCCTCCATGGCTTGCAATAACGGCCGCTACACACTGCGGCATCGAACGAAAGAGGCTTTGGATGTGGGCTTGGTGTATGCCGGTCCAGGCTGCTTCCACACGTTACCACAGTTCATCAGGCGTAGCCGCGGGTAGTGCTTGCCGGGCCACTCGGTTGCCGATCAGCGACCAGACGTGTTCGGTGGGCGACATATCGGGAGAACAGGCGGGCCACGGCAGCAGTGACACCTGGTGGGCCGTGAAGAATTGTTGCACGATGCGTGCCACGTGCGAGCGCGCATTGTCCTGTTGAAATGTGACCGTTGGCAGGTCCTGCAGGTAAGGGAGGACTGCAGGCTCCAAAACGTCGGAGATGGTGCGGTGGCTGTTGAGTATACCGGCGATGCGTACCAGAGGGGTGCGGGTGTCATATCCAATTGCGCCCTAAACCATAACGCCAGGCGACGGACCGGTATGGCGATGCATAATGCAGGCGTCATACAGTCTCTCGCCGCAGTGCCGCCACTTGCGGATCCGACCATCGTGGTGTTGCAGGCAGAAGCGGGATACGTCGGAGAAGATAATGGCGTACCATTCCGTAGTCCAGGTGCGGCGTTCAACTGCCCACTGCCGCCGCACTCGCCGGTGATGTAACGGCAATGGTTATCAGAGCAATGGGTGCCATGCGACAAGTCTCCGCTCCTGCAGACGACGTCGAACGGTACGTGCTGACACAGGTTGTTGCGCAACACACCCTAATTCCTGCGCTAACGTTCGTGATGTAGCGGGGCGAGCCGTCAATGCCCGCTGCACAACATGCTGGTCCTCTCGTTCGGTGGTGTGCCGCGGATGCGGCAATCTCTCACGTCGGTCCGTCCATCCCTCCTGAACCCACCGAATCCATACTCGCCTCACTGTGGCTGGATGTCGTCCCACACGGGCGCCGATGTCTCGGTACGATAAACCGCTGTCGCGAGAAGCCACTATTCGTCCTCTGTCGAAATCCGAAACGTGCTGGAATGACTGCCGTATTCTGCGACGAGGCATCAGGAAGCCTCCCACGCACAGGTCCGGCAGCACAACACACTTCCACTGCTTACACCCCGCCTTCTGTGCACCCTTCTTATAGTGCTTCTCGGTGGCGTGACGGGCGCACATGATTTGCATATGCCCTGCATAGCTAATCGTTTGCATGTCCTCTCGCGGGCTACGCATGCTGCGAATTACAGGTCAATCAGAATTTTCTTTTTTGGTGTTGCATTTTGGGTGGCCAGCAGTGTATATCGGAAAATTCTCTTCCAGTCAATCTTCAAGAAAGCAGAAGTATCTTACCTAATGCAAGAGTACAATTACGTCAGTTAACGCGAAAGTATTGCATTACTATAAAAGCTTCGCAATATTTAGATAATCTTGTTAGTTGTATCAGTTTCCTTTGCAGAATGAATATTTTCTATCTTGCTTGTAGGGAAGAAGTTGCGTTGCCAAATAAATATATGCTATTACGCCACCAAGCTAGAATAAAAAAGTACCTTAGCAGTAAAAAAAATTTTATAAATTCATGAGAAATCTTTTTGGTGATAAACACTAACCTGTGTAAAAAGAAATGTTTGATCCAATCGATGCAAGCGTAAACATTGCGCTTCATTCAAGAATACATTTACGCCACCGAGGGCGAAAGTTTTTAAATGAGGAAAAGCTGAAGGAATACGTAAAGAGTCTTGGCGATTATTCCAACAGGAATTTATGAAATGTGGCTTTTGAAAGCGGGGATGTTATATCAAATGTGAACGTATTTTTACTTTGTCTGGGGGAATACGCTACAGTAGGAATCAAGAAGTTTGCTGATAACATTAATCGTAATTATACTCGCAGCTATCTGAAGAATGTTTCCGATCCGGCATCTAGAATCAGAGGTACCATTCTAAAGGAAAATGCTTATAATTTATGTTCTATTAAGGCGAAAGTTTGAAACCGAAAATTTTGGAAAACCCTAGAGATCGGTCAGAAATCACGTCACTGTTACTTTGTCACCGTTCCTGAAAAATTGCTGTTACCGTTATGATCAGTGACAAAAAGTAATAGTTCCAAATTCACTGATAAGAATGTCACCTTTAACCGTGTCCGAACAGTGTTTGAGGTCCAAAATCACAGTTACTGTGCCACAGTTTCGGTTACCAAGTCTAAATAACTGATGTTTCAACAGATGTTACTGAGGTGACATCTGTTGAAAGATCATAAACGTCACTAGTGGTGCGAGCTTTCTTTCAGTTTTCTCTTTTTCCCACGTTTAAGATAGTTAAGATGGTATTAGTTTTGGCTTTCACTGTAAGTTCGCTCGTAAACAATGAATTCAAAGGAAGCTGATTGTAACGGTGATTTTGTCAATGTCACAAGCAAGACGGTGACTCACCGTCACGTTACTTCTCCGTCTCCTGTCACAAACAATGTTTTTTTCATTGTTGCAAGCAAGACGGTAAATCGCAGTTCCAGATCCTTTACGCATCTTTCACAGCTGTCGTAAACGGCGATTTTGTCACCGTTTAAGGTCCCCGTTACTTCCGTGGAACCGTCACCGTTATCTCTGTGATGGAAAAATCACTATTCAGTCCACCTCCAGAAAACACACGCACTTTGTTTTCGTGCTCAGTGGTACTTGTTGCGAAAACAGTTTTTCCGATTTGACTTACAGAAACAAAAACTCATGCAAGATATGAACATAAATTAACGCCAATTCTCAGAGCCTACATTTTGAGGGAAAACGATTCACCAAGCAAAGCAGAAACTGCATGGGGAAACTTCGTTTATCTCATGTTGATACATGATAAATTTTATTAATCTCATGCTTATGTTAGTAAACTAAGGATTTTGTTTATAACTCGTGTTCCAAGAAATACACGTATACTTTCTTTTGATTCATTGATGCAATTTAAAAGTACGTTAAAATTTATCAATGAGACTCGAATACGCGTAATTGTCGTAAGTACTGTAGTTAATAAAGTCAGGGGAGACATGGAGACTGACTAATAATGTGCAGGTTGACTCTAGCTCATTTTAATCCGTATTCATGTAAAAAGCTTTTTGATGCACTTTTTCAAAAAAAGTTATTAATTATTGCTGTCTTGTGTATTTTACATCCCGTTTGAGTACACAACGCCATACATTTTTTTTTTAATTTTGAGATGGTCAACTTAAAATGCAGACAGGGAAAAAGTTCTTTCCTAGGGCTGGTATTAAGCCCATCCGTTTTCCGAGAAGCTCTGGGTCTACGTTTGGTTAAGTATCACATGAAGGTACTACAGACCAATGAACCGTATATACTTAAACATGACGTCATGTTTATTTCTGAACCGATTTATTAAAAAGGACATTAAATAAGGAGTGCCGCCCCCGTGGTGCAATGGTCCAAGTGCTGGCTTATGACCATTCGCCCAAGAAGGGTCCGGGTTCGAATCCCGGTGAGGCATGGATGTTGTGTTTGTCTTACGGATCTGGTTCTTTCTCTTCCCTGGAACCAGTGGCCCTACATTAGGGACGGGCTACTGCTTATAGATTAAGTTGCTCACGGTGATCGTTAAACCTTCAATCAAAATAAAATAAAAAAACGAGTAAAACTTTGAAACTGGAGAACAAACAACTAATTAGCCTAGAGAAGTAAAATAAAATTAAAGTAATAAGTGTGGAGGCTTGAAAGATTCCAAATATAATGTGAAAATATTTTATGATATGAGTTTTTTTACACAAAATACTGATTTTCACAAGTGTGACATTGTTTCCTAAAGTGTTAAATGCATTATTTTGCAGTTTCGCAGTGCTGTTTACGATGCACAAGTACGTGTGCTAACTTAAAAATTATTAATATGTTTATACATTAAACTAAATGAACAAATCATTACATTTATCAACCTAATAACGTATTTGCTCCACATTTTGCCTTCACAACAACAGTCTTGGTACAGGCTCAATGAGATGTTGAAAACACGAAGGTGCTGATGAAAGGAGAATCACCTCTCGTAGATCATCCACAGTTGCGGATAGGGACTGAAGGGTTCGAATTGATCTTTCCAATTCTTCCGGCAAATTCCCAATGGGGTTGAGGGCCGGAGATCGAGGAAGGGACCGTCTAATTTGGTAAACTCACTTGATTGCTGCTTGTGCTAAATGCTTGTCACTTTGGAAGTATAGGGTGTGGCGTTATCTTGTTGAAAGATGGAGTCACAGTGCGGAATGAGAAGCGTTGCAAACGGATGTTGATGCTTGACGAGGATGTTCACATACTCCGTGCCGGTAGCTGAGGCCTCGACGGATACGAGCGACCCCAAGGAACAACAAGAAAGATAATACCGAATTTTTGGGCATAATGAGCACGTCTTTCGAATCCGTTCAGAAGCAACTTAAATTTATCAAAGCTATTCAAAATCAATGGAACCGGTATGGAAACAAATAGTATCTGACGGAAGAAAAGTGTTTCAATCGGGTTTTTAATCTCGCAAATATTGCTGTACACAAAAACGTGAGCTTACGCCCCCCCCTCCCCCTAGCAGATTTGTGCGTTAAGAAAATTTTGAATTTATATGAGAAACATTTCGCAGCGGAAACGTTCTCCAACAAAGAAAGATTTTTTCAAATCGAACTCTTCGAAGCAGAGATATGGGCAAATATAAGTTATGCATCTACGCCCCGTGGCGGGAAAACCATGCATTATTTTAGGAAGAAAGTATTCTCAAAAGGTTTTTCGATGTGAGCGGTATCGGTCCAAGAAAAAAAAATTTAGTCGAGTTTTCAGGAGCTCAGATTTTGCTGCAAATGCATCAGAAGCAGAAATTAACACTTATGCCTCCTGGTGGATAAACCATTCTTTGCTAAATATTAGAAATTACATGAAAAACATTTTCCAGCAGGAGCTGTATGCGATACAGGAAGAATTTTTCGAATCGGAGTTTTAGGAGCAGAAATAACGCAGAAAACGCAATTTACCCTTGCGCCCCCTAGCGGAAAGTCTATGATTTACTTGAAAATCTTGAATTCACATGAAAAATATTTCGCATCGGAAACACCATCCAACAAAGAAGGATTTTTTCAAATCGGACTCCTAGAAGTAGAGATATTGATAAAAATAAGATATACATCTATGACCCCCTGGAGGGAAAAACATGCATTATTTTTAAAAGAAAATATTCCTAAAAGGTTTGTCGATGTGAGTAGTATCGGTCCACAATCGAATATTTTTCAGTCGAGATTGTAGAAGCACAGATTTTGCTGCAAATACATCACAAGCGGAAATTAAGACTTACCGCTAGGACCTCTCTGTTGGTCAAACTATTTTTTTACCAAAATCAGAAAATACATGCAAAGGATTTCCCATCAGAAGCTGTATCCGGTGCAGAAAGAATTTTTCAAATCGGAGTTTTAGAAGCAGAGCTATCGGGGGAAACACAATTTGCCTTTACGTCCTCTAGCGGAAAGTCTATGAATTACTTGAAAATTTTGAAATTATTTGAAAAACATGTCACACTAGAAACTCTATCCGATAAAGAAAGATTTTTTCAAATCGGGCCATTAGAAGCAGAGATATTGAAAAACATAAGATATACATCTATGCACCCTGGCGAAGAAACCATGTAATATTTTAAGAAAAATATTCCAAAAAGGTTTATAGACGTGAGTGGCAACAGTCTACGTAAGAATTTTTTCAATCGAGATTTTAGAAACTCAGATTTTATGTCAAATGCATCAGAAGCAAAAGTTAAGAATTACGCCCCCTGGTGGCAAAGTATTCTTTACCAAAAATTAGAAATTATATGCAAAAGATTTTCCATCAGGAGCTGTATCCGCTGAAGAAAGAATTTTTCACATCGGAGTTTTAGAAAAAGAGATGTAGGGGAAAATGTAATTTACTTTTGCGCCCCCTAGCGAAAAATCTATGTGTAACTTGAAAAGGTAACTATACGTAAAATAATCTTGGACATAAATGGAATCGAAAGGTAAAAGAATTTTTTCAATTGGATGTTTAGAAGCAAATATATGGAATAAAATGTATTTCGAATTCGACACCATCTTCATCTACGAGCTTTTTTTTACAAAAGACGTGCTAAATAACACGCACCCCAAATTGTGATACCGCCTCCACTTGAATATATGACCCCAACTTGGCAAGCTGGGTACATCACTTTGTGTGGTTTCGCCACACACTCACCGTCCCATCGGCGTGATTTAGTTGAAACAGTGATTCGTCATACCAGATGACATGGCTTCCTGTCCTCTATGCACTGCAGCTGCGATAGGACTTTGCAAACTGCAGCCAAATGTTACGATACCTTACAGTCAACAAGGAGGCATGACGTGGACGTCGACTTCCATAGCTTTTTTTTTTTTTTTTGCATGATAGGAGGAATAGTCTTTGTGCATAAGCTTGTGTACGGGCCGTCGTTAAATTCGACGTTATCTGCTCCGCAGTAGCCGTACGATTCCTTATAACCATGCGGGACAGTATGTGCTCACCTCGGTGTCAACTGCATGATTACGGCCACATTTCTCTTGTTGGTTGAAGTTTTGCCGTATTTCACGAAGTACTGATATACACGAGCGACGGTCTGACGTGGAAATCTCAACAGTTTAGCACTTGCTGTAATTGAACATCCGGCCTTCCTCGCAGCCACGGCCAAACTCACGTCGCTGGAAATCCTGGTAGTTCAGAAGTTGCGGTAATTGAACAACCGGACTTCTTCGCAGATACTATCTAGCCACAGTCAAACACATTTACTGGTTTCCAATGCTTTGAGACCTGCTCTATTTGTAAGCATTGCCAGTTTCATCGTTCCACGTGATTGGGCAAGATACTTCTGTTTCGCGTGTTTTTATCCGGACGTATATAATATATAATTTATCCATTCAATGTATCAATTATTGATAAGAATTTGTCACAAATAGCAGATTTCCTGTTGAAACAAGTAAATTTCTTTTGAAAATGAAAAATGATTTATTTATGTTAAAAACTTACTTACCCTCATTGGAATTTAAAAAATTAAATTATTGAAATAAGTAAAAGAAAAAAACACAAGCTCTCTCTTCCCTCTCCATAAATGAATAAAATTAAATTAGCGGGTCAAGAATAGAGTAGAACATAGCTCTTTGCCCGGGAAATAGAAAAGTAGGGTGAGCCCAGGAAGTCTCGAATGAATAAAGTGAGAAAGCCTGGAAAACGCTAAAAAAAGACCCCCTAACCAAGTTTGAACAGGGAGAATTAGCCAAAAGAGAGAAAATAAAATTTTTGAAGAGCAACACCTCCCATCCTGGAAGGCACAGAAGATGAAGGCTGAAGAGGAGTATAATGTTTCCTTGAGGAAGAGCTAAGTAGTTTCTTTAGCTTGCGAATAGTTCCTCGATCAAGCTCTTCACCCGACGAGTAAGATCTCCTTTGAAGTTCCTTGAAACAGGAACTGGATGAAGATTTAGGGGGCCTTGCAAAGCGCCTCTCCACGGCCGTCTTAATAATTTTCTGAATTGTTACGAGATGATCGAGCAAAACAGAAATTCGAGGCACCTCAGGGGATTTTACATGAAGCGTGAAAAATCCCGTGAGGTTGTGACCTGCAGGATACTTCATACGATAGGCCTTTTCACAAGGAACCTCTTGAGCCTTGAGGAAAATGAAGGCAGTCCTCGTCAGTTACTGAGAGAGTGAGGTCTTTGAGAATGAATTGCTGGTATCTGGATTCAGCAGTACCCTTTAAGGGAGGGGGGCTTTATCTTGTCCCAAGATGGTCGAGAAGAGGCATCCCTTATTCATCAGCCGGTATGACTTTAGGAGATGCCGTAACAGGACGCTTCCTTGGATTCTTGGGTTTGAGTCTAGGTTAGTTATATGTAGCCTGGGGTCTGTTATATTTAAAATATTTCAGGACTTCTATTTCAGTAGATGGTTTGATTATTGGATAAGAAGTCCTAAAATTTGAGAAATTGATTTTTTTAATTTTTTAAAAGTTCTGAAATTCTAAACTCAGCACGAGCTGCATGTAGAAGTAAGTCTCCTTGAATTCTTTTTTTTGTCCGTAAATGAACCTGATAACAAAGAAATTATGACAAATAATTGAAATTTTGTTGGTCACTTTGCTAGGGGAAGTAATGGTTCTGTGGATAAAATTTAAGTACTAACATTAGGACAGCGAAATCATTAAAGATGAAAATTCCGTGCTCCATGAATTGCAACTTTGTCTTCGTATTAATGACTGTATCTTAGCACTACATCCAAAATCTTATTACTGGCCAGCCATAAAGCATATATAAAAAAGTAAAACACGGAACTATGAAAAAGTGACTAGAAAGCAGAACTGAATATTGCACAGTACGTTATCCTACAGCTATCATTTATACAGCAATAAAATTCGTGTGCATTGAAATTGCATAAAAGTATTTACTGTATGTGCATTCACAGCCTAAAAATGTTCATGAAAACTGCAAAACTCGGCACGTGATTCCTCTAAATATTATATGTGAAAGCCGATTACCAATACTACAAATTCTCTAAATTTCCAAAACCTTCCACACGAAAAAAATGTTTTAAAACTCTTCCGCTTTATTTATTACGATTTATGTTTTTTGTGTTTCTTCTGCACTTATTTTTGTGATTTTTTCACTATTAAATAAGATTCTTCTTTCACCCATTGGAATGAATGATAAAATTAAGTGTTGAACATTCGTGTATGATAAGCATGTTGTTCTACATGCTCAGCATATGTATATTGTAGATATGTTCACCACGAGATGTAAATATGTACATGATATATGCACAGTTTTCTATCTTTGAGACGTTACTCCTTTGTAGTGTATACTACATATTATGTATTTCGTTACATCCTTGTAATCTTTGTCGTTTCTATAGGCACTTAAAAAATTCAGAAAACTAAGTATGTGTTATTTTAGTCCATTATTTCTTAATATAAACATGAGTGTACTAAAGAGAAAGAAACCTTACATGTCATACATAGGTAGAGTGTTCTATTCAAATCAAAATTTTATTCGAAATAGCAGCAATTGTGAAACCATTGCTGCTATTTCATTGTGAAACTAAAGCCCAACATCTTTTAAACTACTGTTTTAATTAACAACATGTAGGAAAACATTCGAGGTAATTTGCACATCTTTAAAAAACATGGTTTTCTAAAAACCTTTTTGATTGTTGTTTAAATTGAAACACACATTTCCTTTGACTGTTTCTGCGCACAGTCCAATGGCAAAGATTCGCTTAAAATTCACAGAATTTTTAATTTTTACTTGTGAACTCCGAAAAGCACTTTTCTAATCGCAAAACGAATACACGGTCAAATTGAATCACATTTGAAGGATTTCATTGCCAAGCAATTGTCATTCTGCAAGTGTGGCGCCTCATCTGTAGGAGCACGTGAACGTGTTCTACCCACCATTTTTCAGGGAACTTTATTAGATTAACGATTAGGAAAAGTTGTGTGTGTGAAAGTTACATTGAAGACATATTGAATCAACATGATATTATGTTTTTCTTAAAGTACCATTACGTTTTACGTTTCCTTCTAGTTAAACATTCAAAGTTTTTTATCAGCATCCCACGTAGAACCTTGAATTCTGTCTCCCGTGAGCAGAATTCACTGTGGCTCCATTTCAGGGGTATTTGAACATCAGTAGTTGAGCAGTCTTCCGAAAGTTAGCCGGCGTTTCGTACGTAAACACCAGGGCACATTTCCACGTGGCTCATTCTCTTTTTGTTACCGGGGAAAAACGCAATCATTCACAGCTGTGGCTTGCGTTAGTTACTGGATTATTCAGTACTATTCTTGTGTTTCGTCGGAGGAACAGTGGCAGTGATATCTTAATACCCTTATATCAGGTAGTTCGGGAAATAATGGCCGATTTACTGAGGTGCCACATTCAACTCGCCTAAAATGCTTGCCCCGGTGGTGCAGTGGTCTAAGCGCTGGAATCTGATCATTCGTCCGAGTTGGGTATCTGGGTGAGGCATGGATGTAGTGTTTGTCTTACGGCCATGGCTCTCTCCCTTCTCTGGAACCAGTGGCCCTAAATTAGGGACGGGCGACTACTTATAGCCCATTGAGTTGCTCACGGTGTTAAACCTCCAATACAAAGAAAATGCTTGCAGACCAATCCGTTCTGAGAGCGCCATTCCTACGAGTTGAAGGGCGACTCAGACGCCACATACATGCCATAATATGTTGAGCTGCAATCGTTGCTAATCGCGTGAGAGTGGTCTGTACAACATGTTACGAAGTAGTGAGTTGTGGGTGATTCTGCTTCATGAGTACAAATTAGGTCGTAATGTGGCACAAACCTAACATAATGCGAGTCATGGGGACGAGGAGGCAACATCTGAACGTAGTGTCTGTCGTGGTTTGAAAAGTTTCTTTCCGGTGACATGAGCCTACAAGATGAGGAAGGCCGAGGACGACGTTCGGTGACGCTCTGAAGGCAAATGTGGAGCCAAATTTTCGCGTCACAGTTAGAGAACTCGCCAAACAGTACAATGTGTCGGTGTCCACCATTTACGAACATCTCCACCAAACTGGTAAGGTCAAGAAGCCCGATACATGTGTTCCACACCAACTGACGCAGCATCAGAAACAACAACAGTTTGAGATGTGCACTGTGCAGTAACTTCCTTCTACGCAACGAAAAGGAGCCCCTACTTCATCGCATTGTAATCTGTGATGAAAAGTGGATGCTATACGACAGTCCTAAGCGATCTAGGCCGTGGCTAACCATGGCAAACCACCGAAACAACATCCTAAACCAAGGTTGACGCCAAAGAAGGTTTTGTTGAGAGTGGGGTGGACTATTCATGGTGTCATACACTACATGTTCTTGAATGCTGGTGAAGGTATTATCTCAGTCACGTACTGTGAAGAATTTGACCGAATGCACTAGAAGTTGTGTTCCAAACAGCAATCTTTGGTGAACAGGAAGATTTCTACGTTCCTCCATGATAACGCAAGACCACACGTGTCACAAAGGACGAAACAGAAACTACACGAACTGAGGTTCAAACCCCTCCCACATCTAGCCTTCCTGCCTGACTTGGCACCTACCTATTTCCACCTGTTCATGCATTTTAGCAATTACCTCAAGGACAGGGCCTTACGAAGCCGAGACGAGGCCGATATTGCATTCCGGTACTTTCTTGCATCCAGGGAGAGATGCAAGAAAGGGATTTCTTTAGTGACTTTCATTGAAGCACTTGCCACGCGCTAGCAGACGTGTGCAATCATCCGTTCTCTCCGCATTTGTTGGAACACTAATTATAAATTAAAAGACTGTGTGGATCCACGCCAGATATTAAATTACAGCCAAAAATGTAAAGATCAAAATAAAATACTGAATCAGGAAGTTCAGTTGACATGAATGGGCATGAGGCTGTGACACAAAAAATGCTGTATTTTGCTTCCCATGTTTATTGTTTACCGTCGACATGTCATCGTCTACAACTGGTGTCTGAGACATTTTACCGAAAGAATTCAGAAGCCTGACATATCCTCTGCGCGCAAGTACTGAATTTGGCTGCGTTAGGTACAGGAAATACACTGGTGTCCCAAAATTAAAATCCGCAGGGCAATAGCGGGCAAATAATCCAAAGCGCTCAATAAAATGTTACGATGTTCACAGGACATATGCAAACGACGGATACGAGAAATAAATGCCCGCAGTGAAATTTGCATACCGGTGAGCAAAATGCTTTCCAATGTGTAGTAAATTCAGTTACATATTTAAAGCGTTAAGGAAAGGCAGTGCCATTTTTCTTTGACAGTTCATGTAAGATACGTTTCGGTGCCTACAAATGCTTTCCTTATGTCTCGTACGCGTGTATCTGACACTGTACAGTGGCGGGCGATTGGACGGCTAGAAGCAGACCAGTCTCAGGGCCAGGTCTCAAGGGAATTGAATATCCACACCAGAGCAGTTGCACGGTTATGACAGCAATTCAAAAACACCAGTACGGTGTCATGAAAGCTTATCCAAGGTCGTCCAAGGCGTACGATACTTTGTGAGGACCGTTATGTTGGCGTTATAGGTCTTATACATTTCGGCAATTGTCTTCAGAGCCCTCCTATGCCACTAGTACTATAATGTCCAGGTAAACGATATATCTAAGGCTTAATGAAATTGGCCTATGTGCCAGAAGAGCTGTGGTTTGTGTCCTGCTAACCGCATCTTACAGAACAGCTCGCTTCAACTGGTGCAGGCAACATCGTTCCTGGAGCCCAGACGAGTGGGCCAGTGTTCTTCCTACCGACGAGTCGAGATTCATTCTACAAACAGATTTTTGTCGGCATTTCGTCTGGAAGGAACAGAGAACCCGTAATGATTCTTCAAACTTCCACGAACGTGACTTCTTTGGAGATAGTGGCCTGCTCGAGTGGGGTGGCATTATGTTCAACAGCCGCACCCTACTCCACGTGCTTGCAGAAGGCAATGTGAATGCTAAGCGCTATAGAAAAGGAGATCCTAGGGCACTATGTCAGACTTTTTCGGGGAGCTGTTGGCCCTCAGTTTCTTTTAATGGATGACAACCTTCGCCCTAACAGGGCTCAGCTTGTTGACAATTTTCTGTAGACGTATGAACTGGCATGATAGGTCTTCGGACCTAAGCCCAATAGAGCATGTCTGGGATGCTCCGGGACGACACGATGCAGCTCCTCTGCCCCACCCAGAACTCTTCCGAACTTCGCACCGCCTTCATCGAAGAACGGAATTCTTTGGTTTCAGGATCGATCAATAACTTGATGATAAGTATGTATCATCGTTGTGAGAGTTGTCTCTCCGTACAAGGTGATCACATTCCTTACTGAGACATTTCTATATAACATTCTTACATCTGACCTTGGTGACATTTACGAATGTTACTCTATATGCGCAAAATGTATATATATATTTGTCTGTTATTGCAAATGTTCAGGATGACCCACCTAAAAGTAGCACGGGCTGGAACGGTGAAGAATGAATGAATAAAAGAGTGTATAATAACATTGCTGTTAACAAATTGCAAGGAATGTCAACACGATGGCTACAAATCTTGTCATGTGGTCACAGTAAGGGCTGAAAATGTTCGCCCCCTGGTTACTACACAGTATGGTTCTCTTGACCATGTTGTGGAAGACATCGCGTAACTCATCCGCCATGATACTCTTGATAACTTTTGTTATGTTGGTCTTCAATCCATCTAGCATGTGTAGATTAGTTTTATACACTTTGCCTTTAAGGTTTCCCACAAATGAAAGTCACATGTACTGAGGTCAGGCGAAAGAGAAACCACCGACCTCTGGACACTGTTCGCTCAGCACTGAATACCGAATGCACTTGATGCAAAAATGCTCGTGTAGTATGCGCTGTGACCCCGTCTTGTTGAAAGTATGCGTACAGTTTCTTCTCTTCTGTCAACTCCTCAACAAACACATTAAATATGTCCTTATGTACCGTTCTCAGTTAATGGTGTTGGTGAAGAATATGTGTCCAATGATTCGCTTCAGGTGTGCTCACAGAGCGCTGTCCCACATGTGTCTGATTTAGCACACTTCCTGTCTCCCAAAATTTCTTGACCAACTGTTGAGTAGTTCTTACCGCCGTACTGAAGCTGTTGGGAATTTCACAGCAAATGACTTTCCAGTGGCCTTGAAGAATTTCGACGAAAAGTAGTACTCCACCACAAACAACCTTTCTTGTAGACTCAGTGGCATTCTGAACAGCTGAAATGCCACTCAAACAACAACACGAATCTCAGCTACAAAAACTGTAACATTTACATTACATACACCTCCAAAAACAACTTTTCCAATGTTTCAATTAATCTACGGGAGCCGTGCTACTTTCGCTGGGACACCCTGTATATACCATTACGACTGTCAATTTATATGCCACCAAACGTTACGTGTTTTCTTTTTCTCTAAATGGTTCAGATTTTCCTTTTTATCCCTGCGAATGCCTTAGCCGGACTCTAATTTTGGACACCGTTGTATAAGACCTCAACTAGATTTTAGTTATATGGGGCAAATCCAACAGCAAAACAAAAAAATTGGAAAAACAACTGACATTTTTGTATGGCTTTTGATCTTGCTCAACGAAGACATGATCAATCGGACTCGGCGTCCAATCCCAGAATTTTTCTTGGACATGATTTTAGGGTAGAGTTGGACGATGCCCTAAAAGCTAATTTAGCTAAAAAAGTTACTGTTACTGTTTTCAATGGAACTTCGAAATCAATATAGAACGAGCTGTTGGACTGTATGTTTAAAATCTGTCTCGAGGAGATTTCTAAAGAAATAAAATGCTTTGATTTTGTGGCAGTCGTTTTCTGATAAAACAACGGTGATTTCTAATATTTTTCAAACGATTCTTATTTACCGATACATTGTTGATGACAAAGTACGTAGTTGAGAGATTTTGTTGTTAAGTAAACCCTTCTAAACATGATGTGGCATTACTGTCTTTTTGCATTTTAAACGAAGTGGGCGAGCACCTGAAAAAACACAGATTAAATTAATTGTTCAGAGTCACAATGGAGCTTCAATTGGAAACGAAAGTGGAGTTCAAGCTGCGTCAGACAGCACTACCCTTTGGCTATTTATGTGCACTGTCACGCACATCAAATGAACTTGGTTACGTCGAATGCTGCTTCAACAAACCTCAATGTCAAAATATTCTTCATAAATCTTAAAGGCATTTTTGCATTTTTTTCCAAATCATCTCAAAGTATTGAAATACTTGACAAAATACGCAGTTCGTTGACGTTTACCAAAGGCATCTGACACTACATGGAATTTCCATTCACGAGCAGTTCACACTGCCTAGAAGAATCGTGAGGAACTCATCGAATGCATGGAAAATACTGAAATGAACGATGATATTAAACACCATTCCACTATAACTGCAACAAGTGGTTTTTTTTAAGATGCGTTAAGTGAAGAAGGCTATTTTCTCGCCATGCATTTTGCACAAAATCGTTCCCCATGTTTACATGTAATATCCCCAGCTTCAAAAGAGAGCAATAAATCCAACACAAATAAAAGTTCACATAAGAAAATTTTAGGTACACATGAAGAAAATCAGAGACGGCATTGAACCCCGTTGCGGTTGAAACCAACAAGAAATAACAGTCACGAAAGAGGAAGATTGAAACAGTAGTGCAAACTGAATAAGAGGAGTTAAGGAAGTATACGATGTTATCACCACAGAGGCTGCAGAACGATTTGATGTTATGGGTCATCTATCTGCTGCTAATATGAATAACATATACGGCATTTCCTATGTTTATTTCAGAAAAGTTTCTAAAATAAAAAAGGGTAAAGCATTTTCTAGGGAATACCAAACTTCAACAATTATGGTGGACGTCCAGTAATTTTGCTTCCTATACTTCCAATGGAAAAACGTCTGTACACATTTCTTTCACAATTAATGCGTTTCCAAGGATGAAAATTTGAACATCGATTAAAATAGCTACATTTTATAACTTGGAATACTTAATGTTTTCTAAAACATAACCATAATTATGCAAATCCAACATTTGTTTGTCTACTGACGTCATCAAAATACAGGTCGCGCCATCTTTTTTCTCGTTTCAACACCACCAAAGGAAAAGTTATTGATTATTAATATAATTATGGTTATGTTTTAGAAAATATTAAGTTTTCCAAGTTATAATATGAACTTATTTTAATCGATGTTCAAATTTTCATCCTTGTGAGCGCATTAATTGTCCAGATAAAAGATGGCGCGACCTGTATTTTCATGACGTCAGTAGACAAACAAATGTTAAATTGCATAATTATGGTTATGTTTTAGAAAATATTAAGTATTGCAAGTTATAAAATGAAGATATTTTAATCGATGTTCAAATTTTCATCCTTGGAAACTCACTAATTGTGAAGGAAATGTGTACAAAAGTATTTCCATTGGACGTACAGGACTTGACGTCCACCTTAAAGCCTGTCGTTTTCTGGATAGAAAAGATAGTATTTAATAAAGAAATGAATTCACGGCAGTATCCGATGCAGTACAATTATTGTCATTTTTAACAGATGAAAATCTAGTCAGTACCTTTTATGAAAGTGTAAAACATCTGGAAATTATTAGTATGATTCCAGTGTCAATTTCTGAAGCACAAAGATGCTTTTCAACTTTCAAAAGAATTAAAACTTTCTTGCGTAACACAATGCTCGAAGACAGATTATCTGCTCTCGCGATGCTATCCATTGAAACGGACTCCATTGTGGACATTCCCGACTTCAACAATAAAGTCATTGTTAAGTTTTCTAAAAGCTAAACTCCAGGAACGTACTTTGAATACAAAACTTATTAATTCATTTTAGGATGGGGCCTGCTGATATACCATTGCGTTCCTTAAGGCGGTCGTTAGATCCTTAAAAAGCAAAAGGATTTCCAGCTTAGCTCTATGTTATTACACTACTCATAATTTGGCGAAGAAAATGGCCTTTTGCGGTGATCTGCACTACGAACATACACCAAAGAGCCAAAACATTATGACCAGCGCGTCTTTATGCTAATCGAAGCAACTTCAGGTAAACGACGGCAGTTGTGAAGGTCATGAAACGGTATAAATAACACCTGACATTGAGCTACATTAATCAGTGTTATTCTTGTTCTTCAGAAGGGAAAGGCAGAGGACTTGAGAGACTTTGACAAAGGCCAAATTGTAATGGTCAGGCGACTGAGTCAGGGCATTTCCGAGACTGAAAGGCTTGTGGATTGCTCACAGTCAGTCGTGGTTAGTACCTTCAAAAAGTTGTCCTAGGAGAGAAAAACCACGAACCCTAGGCAAGGTGCGAGCCGACCTCGGCTCATCGATGCTGGAGGTGATGTAAGCCTATGCTGTATGCTACCAGCCAACAGAAAGGATACTGTGTCGTTTGTATCGTTTACCTGGGGAAGTGTTGGCACCAGAATGTACCGTAGGACAAATACAAGAGGGTGGAGGTAGCGTAATGCTTTGGGCAATGTTCTGCTGGGAAATTTTGGGTCTACGTTATTCATGTGCAAACAATGACGTCTACCACCTACATAAACATCATTTCAGAATAGATACATCTTTTCATGGCAATTATATTTCCCCCTATTAGTCCGTTCTTTCGCAGAATGACGGTCCTTGCCACACTGACCAAATTGTTCGAGAATGGTTCACGAAATACGAGGAAGACTTTTAGCTACTGCCCTGAGCTCCAAATTTCCCAGACATCAATTCAATTAAACATCTGTGGTTTGTATTGGAACGGCCAATCCGATCTGCGGCTGCTCAAGCATGTAACTTACAAGAGTTAAAAGATCTGCTGGTAACATGTTGGTATTGATATAACGACCTTATGGGTATTAAAAAAAGAGTTTATGCTAATATTGCAATTTAGATGGAAATTAAGGAAAATTACAATTTGGGGGATGGGTAGATGCATTTTGGAACAAAACTAAAATTTTGATTAAGACCATTGTCATAGTCGCCCTTGTGGGGTGTTATGCTTATACTTATTTTTTATATATTTGCTTATAGTAATTCGCTGCCACCAGACCAGGATATGTCAGTCCCGGTCAAACTTACGTTGTTTTTCTCCTCAGAGGCATGGTGAAGGAACAGATGACTTGTAGAGTACAGACTTATAGCTGAAAAATATGTACAGGTTTATTTACAACTTTGGTGACGAGTAGGTTGAAGATATATGTCAAACGATAAAAACGGTTCTTGAACTTGAGCAGGTCGACATTACAGCACGATCATAGTTCATTCGCAGTCCAGTCTTTGCACTATGAGTATGCACATAGCAACAGGAAGTTATTTATACATAGCAACAGGAAGTTATTTATACATAGCAACTATATGCTCTTCACAAGTGGCTAGAGTTCTCAGGTGAAGGATTTCCCTGGCAGACCGCAGTCTGGCATTTAGTAGTATTACACAGTTATAATCAATGACCCACAGGTAATGCAATATATATATACTCTAGTAGCCTTAACCCGCAGGTTGGCACCTAATTAACTCTCTAGTCAGCCGCAGCCGACTAGCGTACGTACATCTCGAGCGACGACTACTAAACGAACGTCCTCTTCCTATTCGAGCAAAAAGAGAAAAGTGTCTTCAAAGTTCGTTACAACTTTTTCCCGCTTAAACTTTCTGTGCAGCCCGGAGAGCGCACAGCCAATCCCGACCGCGCAATCTTCGGAGCAAAAGGCCATGTGGTAAATCTCCCTTCTCTCCTCAGCTGCCTCTCTAGCTGCTTCAAACTTTCTGCGCCAGTAAGACATCCCAATGTTCTGTAAACTCCTGCCTCAGCATGGAAATCACCAAGGAAAGAATTTCCTTCCCCCTTCTCCTCTCCGTGGGACCCTGGGCACACAATATGGCCGACCTGAAGTCATTTTTCTTCCTACAAGGATAAAATGGCGTTCCAACTCCCAGTTTGGATTTTTTCCATTTTCCCTGTCTTCAATATTTTTACATCATCACAGCCATGAAACATAAATAGGAAAATAAAATGCAACACTGAATTTGGAAACTCCCAAAAGTTACTATTGTATTGTTTGCGGTGTTTGCGTTAGATGAGTAGATAAACCTGAAAGTGGAAGAAAAGTAACTATTGTTTACATGTGTACCAAATTTGTATAGCTAGTAGTTTATTAGTAGTTATGTACACGTGTAAATAACTTTTGGAGGCGGTGAAGTCAAATATAATAGTTAGGACAAAAACATTGATTTTAAAACACAATTCCCCTGATTGCGTTTCCCACCTCAGTCACTGCTGAGGGGAATACATTTGAACCATGTGATGAAAATTCAACTGAGACACTTAATACTTCACTGCACTAAGGTTTGGGTTTTTGAAAGTCCACTTGGCTTATATTTATTTTGTAAAACTTAACAAATGTGTGAAGCTAATTTTTGGTCACAATTTTAAACCTGGCCACTGGGCCCAATAAAAATAATCAGCTGACACACAGCTTAGTTGCTTTCAATGAAACAAAATATTATTCACACAAAGGTGATATTCCTTAACACTAGGTTATCTTAAATTTTAAGTCATCATCACAGGCCAAAAGCTCAACCACACTTGGTTACTCGTATTAGCATTATAGTTTACAATATATGGCATCTGGCCTATAGCACAAGGCACATTATTGATCGAAATCAACACATGAATGCAATTTACATGGTGTGTAAGTTAAGTGGCTGAAATGTAAATCTCTCTCTCTCTCTCAGTTTATAAAAATTATAAGAATATGTGCACATTCTGACTAACTCGTTCGAACATTCCTTCGAACAAACCTTCCCAGACCAGTTTTCTGAATCCATTTTAATTTTAAATACCACAACGACTGAGCCAAAATTTTACGCATAATGAAAAGTTACTTTAATACAAGGTTCTACACTCCCAGGAAAATTTGCTTTAAAATCAACATAACATAGCAATCTAGCATTACCTGATACTCAACCAATTCTAGACACCTAACACACTAAATACCTTACTCAATTCACTCACCAGTTGTCTTTAAATTGCTACACTGACAAAAGAATCTAAATTCACACTATCATCATGAAAATCCAAAAATCCTTACCAACACAAGCTTGTTCTGAGTACTCAAAATGTTATAATGTAGGCAAAAGCATACATCAATTTCCAACGCTCCTGGGCTTATTTATGTGCACTCCTGCTGTTCATCAAAATTTTAGTTTACATAACTGGTCCTGACAGACAATTTATAAACAGATTAATCCAACTTTTCAAGATTCCACACTATAAGTTTTCTCAATCTACAAGCACCCATGTAGTAATCAACTCGGGCAGAAAGGCCAAACAAACAACTCACTCAACGAGTCCCACTTCCCTAGAAAAACTCGATTTCACTGAAGGAACAACAAAGTTTGGGGCTGAAGGCGAGAATGGGTCGTGAATCCATTCCCAGCCTATACATTGAAATGGAGCAAAGCGAGAATGGGTCGTGAATCCATTCCCAGCCTATACAGTGAAATGGAGCAAAGCGAGAATGGGTCGTGAATCCATTCCCAGCCTATACAGTGAAATGGAGCAAAGCGAGAATGAGTCGTGAATCCATTCCCAGCTTATACAGTGAAATGGAGCAAAGCGTGGCCTAGCACCCTGTACTGTTTCTTCACTCTGATTTTGGGACAACTCACCTGCCCTCGCCTTGCTCAAGACAGCTTCCTATGGGTCTTCGGCTTACCGGGGGTGGAAGAGCAATCCCCCAATTGTTTCCATCTATACCCTTTCAGTCGCGAAGCATTTTTCAACATAAGGAAAGCACTCTGCAAGAGTTCTCATGCCCCAAAAATATCTCATTCCCTATTTTCCAGAAAACAAACCCAACATCATTATTTCCTGAAAACTCAATAAATCACATTTTTTCCCAGAAAATCACTCCATATCTTTATTTCCCAGGAGCACACTACAACTTATTATCTCCCAGAAAACACACTGTACTACTCATTTCCCAGAAAACACACTGTACCAAACCTCACTTTATTTCTAGAAAACTCTATAAATCATCATATCTCAAAATTACCTATTTCTAGAAAACTCTATAAATCATCATATCTCAAAATCACCTATTTCTAGAAAAGTCATCACTTCATGAAGAAACACAACAGCTATTCGGGTTCTCTCAGTCACACTATACACGTGCCCCTTATTCTGCCTGTATGCCCATTTTTATATCATTTCCCCATAAAAATCGTTTTTTTCTAATCCACGGGCTGAAACTAGAAATTAACCCTCACTACTACAAAAAAAATGTTAAAGAGTAATTTTGCACTCAAATTTACCGAAACACCATACCATAATAATAACCAGCCTACAAGAAAAATTCCCAACTACATGGCAACTACACTAGGCTCGTAAATACCAATTCTATTTCCCAAATACAAAAAAATCATTAAGCACAAAAAAGAGTTATATTTTACTTAATAGAAATACTGGTCCGAGAGGTTGTTCGTTACAACATAACTTAATACACTTATGATATCATCTATCACTACATGACCCAGAAAACTATACATTTCCTTTCTTTGTTTTGTTGGGTTTTTTTTATTACCTACCCACAGAAAATGACATGGAATTTATTTACACAGCCTAACATTCAATCTTGTATTTTCATTCCTTAAGCACACCAGAACACTAAAATACAAAAAGGAAAAAAACCTGAATGAAAGTATTTACAACTCCCTTTTTTTCTCTTCCCTTTGCAATATATTTTTCTGACAGCCCCCATTTCAAAGCCCACTTGTTATATAATTTCTGAGTAACCGCGCCATAATAATAAAAAAAAATTGCCAAGCAAAATTTTCCTTCAGTACCAGGCCAAGGGAATCTTGTCATCACACACACTAGAGTTCACAGCCGAATAAAAATATTAAGGCAGTCCACTCTTCCTCCCAATGGGTTGTGAATTGTTGAAGGGATCCAGACGCGACTCGTCTGCCATGAATAGGCTGAAAGATGTCGTTATCGGAACTGTTCATCAGAACCATGCCTCGCTGAAATTCCCGTTCCTGGGGCACTTGCTTGATTCACCTGTAGATGTACATGGAAAATAAAAATCTTCTCCCCCACTCAGGTCTGCTCCTTCCTCCGCCATCTTGGGGCTCACATGCTGGCATTCACACCCAACACGGCGGTCGTCCGCTACTTGATAATTGGATGCATCAGTTAACATTTCACTCCGGTAATGAGATCCTTGAAAATAATCATTTTCCCTTTGACCGATTTGAGAGTCGAATCAGAATACGTCCCCCAGGCCAAGAGAATAAGGTTGTACCAACCTACATAGGTTCCTTTTTTTTTTCTTCTGCTGGTATCCACCCCTCCCGCCATGAGGCGAAGGGAGAGAGTGAAATTTTCACTCCGTCTACTTCTAAAAACGGCAAGCAAGTGTGTGTCTCTTTTTCAGAATCGCAACGGCTCTCAGCAACCCCTGACCCCCAGCTGCCTCTCTATTGGCTAACAGCTTCCCATGGTAACAGCAAAGAATATGTGCCGCCCCGGTGGCGTAGTGGTCTAAGCGATGGCTTCTGATCGTTCGTCCGAACGGGGTCCGGGTTCGAATCCCGGTGAGGCATGGATGTTGTGTTTGTCTTACGGCACTGGCTCTCTCCCTTCCCTGGAACCAGTGGCCCTAAATTAGGGACGGGTGACTGCTTATAGCCCATTAAGTTGCTCACGGTGGTCGTTAAACCTCCAATCAAAAAAAAAAAAAAAAAAGAATATGTTCCCCATCGGTCAGGACTTTCGCGCCAAAGTCCTGAGAAAACCCACATGGCTGACTGACACGCCCTCCGAGCTGGCAATCTTGACCTCTGGATAGGGGAGTTCGCATTCCCTGCCATTCCAAACTAAAAATAGAATTCTCTCTGCGGGTCCTGAGTCACAATGTGGCAAAGTGACACTCTCTTGGCGTCTTTTTAAACTTTCGAAGGAAGGGGAGAAAATAAAAATGGCGTGCTCAACTTTTCCTTTTCTTCTTGTACCAAATAAGAGATAATAATTTCCTTTGCTTCTTTCTGTGGTGGAAAAAAAAGTAATGGAATTAAATTTTGTTTACCGAATAAGGATGTGATAACCTTGCTTGCTTTTCTTCTTACTCCGAGTGACAGAACTGGTCTAATTCCGACATTCCCCGCTCCCAGTTAAATTTATTAACGTGTTCTGGCTCGAACCTGTCATTCCGCCAGTAAATCCCAAAAAAATTGATCAGGTTTCTCTGAGATTCACACGCAATGAAAATTCGAGATAGAACAGTATCAGATACCACGAGACACCTTTCGAGGTCTTGTGGCGTCGATATCTCACCGGCTAAGAGCTGTTTTGGCTGGGGTTCGGACTTTGGGCACCGGACTTTTGGGCACCCGGACATTTGGGCACATTCCCTTTTAAAGCAATGAAATTGCGCGGCGTTAAAAATTATAGTGTTCCTATATTTCTCCCTACTTGAGCAAGTGGTGTGCACAAAAAAAATTTCACTTATATCCAGGCCCTGATTTACGGGAGGGCACACGGGGCACGTGCCCAGGGCCCCCGATTTTGGGGGCCCCGAAATTTGAATTAAATGTGTACTTAGTTAATGGGAATTTTGTGCGTGTATATTCAAAATTTATTTTTTTTACTTTTGCATGCTCATGAGTCATGTGTTTATAGATGTGGTACTTACACGCAGTGGGTTTGAGTTTCGAATTTCACGTAAACACGTGGCCATTAATTAGTTTCAGTGGTTTAATAACCTTCAGGTGGCCATTGAGAAGGAGGATCGCTTCCATTGATTCACGTGCCTTTTCTTGCTTTTCCGAACGCACCTAAACTCAACTGATCCTTCAACTTCCTGCACACGGCTTGTCGTTGTCGAAACTGTAACCACGAAGGCTTGGTTGTATTTTGCGTTGCGTTTCTTGTAGTCTGATGGAATGTTGAATATTTGTTAATTTTATATATAATCAAATTTAGTTAGTTGTAACAATATATTTAAGTTGAATTATTTAACAGTTAAATTATGTCAAAACGTACATATTTATCAGGCAGTGCTAAATGGAAAGCCAAACAATTGAAACTGAAGGATGATGACCTGCAGCATGGTAGCATTGAACGTTTTGCCATTAAAAAATTGGATATTTCCCTTGGTCCCAAAAGTTCTACAAATTCATGTAATTTTACTACTGGTGAGTCCCTTGAGTGTAATTTGTCTTTGGAATGCTGTAATCTGACTTCAGAATCATCTAACATCACAGATGCTCCTAATTTGGGAAATATTTTGAATTCATCTAATGAAGAGAGCACAAGTTCCACAATGAATGCAGTGGATCCTGCCTTCTGGGGAGAAATTACAGAAGAAATGCGCGAATGCTTTTTGACCAATCCACCAGTCCAAGATTTGAAGTTGCTGGCATTCACAGGGAAGGATATATGTGGTAAAAAACGTTTTCTAACAGAAGGTAATTTTTTCAGAATAAAAAAAAATAATGAGAAGGTAAAACGCGACTGGCTTCTTTTATCCCCATCAACTTGTTTACTATTCTGCTGGATATGCAAATTGTATGCTAGGAGCACTACAGCATTAGGATCCACAGGTTTTTCTGATTAAAAGCATACAAGTGAACGTCTTACATTGATTGATCTTGGTAGAAACCGGGCAGCTGGAAGTAGGAGTTCCCATAGCACTTTTTCAATTGTTTATGCAGTTTCACATCTCTTTATGAGGAAGTCCAGTGGAGGTCACCATGGATTTTTTTTTCTTGTTTTAGTTCACATTTTTTGTTGGATGCATTGTCCTCATGTTCTAGACGCAAGAATCAGTACATTGCAAGACCACAATATTCACTAAAATTAAGATGTCCATTCATTTTGTCATAGATATATTGTTATAGTTAGAGTCTATGGGGGTCATTAACACCACAAACTACAGATCAATCAGTTGTCCCGGCACAGCCAGAGTTGTATAAAAATAAAATGTATCTGCGTACACAGCTATTGAAACAGAAAACTTGCTGCCAACCCGCAAACCATGATAACAATAAAATAAGATAATTTAAAGGAAAATTAATAAAACAAATAATTATTAGAACATTACAGATTCCAATGAGGACAAAATAGTACATTCTAATTGAATGTGCAGCAATGTGTGTAAAATTGACTTTTATGGCAAAATATTAAAATATTGGACTACGAACCTCATAAAAACAAGAGATTAATTAAAGAAAGTTTTTATATCCAGAAAAACAGTTCTATCAATGAACCTTCAAAAATTATAAATATGATTTTCAACAAGTTAATTCAAAAATACTGGACTTACAAAATGCATAAGGAATTTTTTTATTTAATTGGCAACTGAAAGAGGAACCTGGCCATAAAATTTAAATTCTGTGTAAACAAAACTTTTAATACAGTTCGTATACATTGAGAACAAACAGGCCTTGATAAAATCTAGAGGCCAGAAATGTCTGTAAAAACCAAAGAACTCAGAAGATGTGAAAAATAATTAAGTTCTTCAGTTAAAGTAGAATTATGTATATTAATCTGAGTAAAGCGTTGAGTAAATGTTTTAATTGCTGTATATAGGCCTAACATTTTTATTTTTTTTAATCTACATGCAAAAACTATCTGCAAACCTGCTAATGATTTGGAAACTATCAGCGTATGCATGCACGTCTACATTCTGCTACTCTGCACACAGTAACTATTATTTGGTCGATAGAGAATAAGGAGGGGGCCCCGGAAATGTTTTGTGCCCTGGGCCTCGCATGTAGTAAATCGGGCCCTGCTTATATCTCATAATCATTAAGAAATTGAGACATATTTACGAATTTCTGTCTGAAAGACTGGGCGGACATTTGGGCACCGGACATTTGGGCACCGGACATTTCGGCACCCGGACATTTGGGCACCCGGACATTTGGGCACAAATGTTTAAAGGGCCGTATAACAATTGCCGTTTCTTGGCCCAATAGTAAGAGATTGACCGAGAAAATGTTCGCCGTAAGTTACTTAGGCACTAAATATTTACGAGCACAAGCCTACTCAGCAAACCTGTCGGGGAGGGGGGGATATATCAAAAGTCTAAAATATGAACAATTTCTCGTCCGATCGGGAGATTTTCAGCATTTACAAACTACAACTGGAGACATTATCTCAGGGCGTAAACCTACTGAGCACACCTGTCGGGGTGGGGGGGGGGTAATACTAAAAGTGTGAAATATAAAAAATTTCTCGTCCGATCGGGAGATTTTCAGCATTTACAAGCTACAACTCGTAACACTGTCTGAGCGCTTCTCGTCCGATCGGGAGATTTTCAGCATTTACAAACTACAACTGGAGACATTATCTCAGGGCGTAAACCTACTGAGCACACCTGTCGGGGGTGGGGGTCATACTAAAAGGGTGAAATATAAAAAATTTCTCGTCCGATCGGAAGATTTTCAAGCTGCAACTCGTAACATTGTCTGAGCGCACGTGCCTGCTCTCAAAACTTGGGGGGGGGGGGGGGGTTATACCACAAGTGTAAAATATGAACAGTTTCTCTTCCGATCGGGAGATTTTCAGCATTTACAAACTACAACTGGAGACATTATCTCAGGGCATGAATGAACCCACTGAGCAAACCTGTCGGGGGGGGGGGGGGGTAATACTAAAAGTGTAAAATATGATGAATTTCTCTTCCGATCGGGAGATTTTCAGCATTTACAAACTACAACTGGAGACATTATCTCAGGGCATGAACCTACTGAGTAAACCTGTCGGGGGGGGGATACTAAAAGCGTAAAATATGAAAAATTTCTCGTCCAATCGGGAGATTTTCAGAATTTACAAGCTACAACTCGAAACATTGTCTGAGCGCACGTGCCTACTCTGAAAACGTGGCGGGGGGGGGGCGTTAATACCAAAACTGTAAAATTTGAAAAATGTATCGTCCAATCAGGAGAGTTTCAGCATTTACAAGCTACAACTCGACAGATTATTTGAGGGCACGTGCCTACTCAGCAAGCCTGTCGGGGGGGGGGGGGTATAATAATTGTGAATGTAAAGAATTTCTTGTCCGGTCAGGAGATTTTCAGCATTTACAAACTACAACTGGAGACATTATCTCAGGGCGTAAACCTACTGAGCAAACCTGTCGGGGGGGGGGGGGGGTACTAAAAGTGTAAAATATAAAAAATTTCTCGTCCGATCGGGAGATTTTCAGCATTTACAAGCTACAACTCGTAACATTGTCTGAGCGCACGTGCCTGCTCTGAAAACTTGTGGGGGGGTGGGGTATACCAAAAGTGTAAAATACGAAGCATTTCTCTCCCAATCGGGAGATTTTCAGCATTTACAAACTGCAACTGGAGACATTATCTCAGGGCGTAAACCTACTGAGCACACCTGTCGGGGGGGGTAATACTAAAAGTGTGAAATATAAAAAATTTCTCGTCCGATCGGGAGATTTTCAGCATTTACAAGCTACAACTCGTAACATTGTCTGAGCGCACGTGCCTGCTCTGAAAACTGGGGGGGGAGGTTATGCCAAAAGTGTAAAATATGAAGAATTTCTCTCCAGATCGGGAGATTTTCAGCATTTACAAACTACAACTGGAGATATTATCTCAGGGCATGAACCTACTGAGCAAACCTGTCGGGGGGGGGATACTAAAAGTGTAAAATATGATGAATTTCTCTTCCGATCGGGAGATTTTCAGCATTTACAAACTACAACTGGAGACATTATCTCAGTGCATGAACCTACTGAGCAAACCTGTCGGAGGGGGGGGGGGATACTAAAAGCGTAAAATATGAAAATTTTCTCGTCCGATCGATAGATTTTCAGAATTTACAAGCTACAACTCGAAACATTGTCTGAGCGCACGTGCCTACTCAGAAAACGTGGCGGGAGGGAAGGGGGGTGCGTTTATACCAAAACTGTAAAATTTGAAAAATGTATCGTCCAATCAGGAGAGTTTCAGCATTTACAAGCTACAACTCGACAGATTATTTGAGGGCACGTGCCTACTCAGCAAACCTGTCGGGGGGGGGGGGGGGTATATGATAATTGTGAAATATAAAGAATTTCTTGTCCGATCGGGAGATTTTCAGCATTTACAAGCTACAACTCGTAACATTGTCTGAGCACACGTGCCTGCTCTGAAAACTTGTGGGGGAGGGGGATATACCAAAAGTGTCTCTCCCGATCGGGAGATTTTCAGCATTTATAAGCTACAACTCGCCAGATTATTTGAGGGCACGTGCCTACTCAGCAAACCTATCGGGGGAGGGGGGGTATATGATAATTGTGAAATATAAAGAATTTCTTGTCCGATCGGGAGATTTTCAGCATGTACAAACTACAACTGGATACATTATCTCAGGGCATGAACCTACTGAGCAAACCTCCTGGGGGGTGGGGTATACCAATAGTGTAAAATATGAAGAATTTCTCGTCCGATCGGGAGATTTTCAGCATTTACAAGCTACAACTCGAAACATTGTCTGAGCGCACGTGCCTACTCTGAAAACGTGAGGGGGGAGGGGTTAATGCCAAAAGTGTAAAATATGAACAATTTCTCGTCCGATCGGGAGATTTTTAGCATTTACAAGCTACAACTCGACACATATCTGAGGGTATGTGCCTACTCAGCAAACCTGTCGGTGGGGGGGCGATGCCGAAAATATGAAATTCAAAGAATTTCTGGTCTTCACATCGGGAAATTTTCAGCGTTTACAAAGTACAACTCAACAAATTTTCTGCAGATGTCTGCAGAAAATTTCTGCAGTGGCCCTAAATTAGGATGGGCGACTGCTTATAACCCATTGAGTAGTTCATGGTGGTCGTTAAACCTTCAATAAAAAAAAAGAAAAGAAAAACACCCAACCAAAAAAAAAAAAAAAAGATGAAAGAAAAAAAGAAACTGCATTGCCCGCCCTGTATTGTGTTTGACTTGTTCTTCTCGTGATATGTGATAACTGTTTAAAATAGTTATCAAGAATAAAATAAATAAAACTACAGGATCGTATAACATCTGGTGCCTTTATTTAGCTTTTTATTCTTTGCGCTTCTTCTTTGTACGTATAAGTAAGCCAACTAATTTCTCATATTTTTTACAAACGTTTGGAAATAACATCTGTCTGGATACATTGACAAAAAATCACAGGCTGAATTTTATTTTTAAAAATATTAATATTCAGCAAAAGAATATTTGTGTTTCTTTGTACATTTCCTGATCAGCAATTACAATTGCCTTTTAAAACATACGTGAAATCTCGTAGTTTATCTTTTTGTCCTTTTTTTTTTTTTAATTTTCCTCCTGACAATGGGGGAGACGTGCTCTTCCCACGTCAGATCTCTTCACACCTGTGCCCCCCCCCCCCCAAATAATTTGGTGAAGTCGGCGCTCCTGGTGTGTGTGAGTGTGTGTGTGCGTGCTTTGCTTTTCTTCTGTCACAACGTGCCGGAACTGAAAATTTTCGCTTTGTTTTAGAAAAAGGCTTAAGAAAAATATTCAAGAAATTTATTTGCTTTTTGTTAGGTCCATCGGCCTTCTTTAGCAACAACAGCTTGTGTTTTAGAGTAACGGCATCTTTTTCTCCAGAAAAAAGCACACATTCACACACATATGCAAAATGGTACTGTTTTTTCTGGAGGATAAGCACACACAAACACACACACACACACATCATTATCAATCCACTGCTGGATGAAAGTCTCCCCAAATTTCTTCCAAAACTGTCTTCTTTGAAAACGTTTCTTCCAAAACTGCTGCAGGTCCTAGTGACATAAGACGATATATAGAAGTTTTTCAATTCATGTAACTTTTAGTTATGATTTTAATATTTTGTTTGTAATAACTACAATAAAAAGCTAATAAAAAAGGATCCAACGGATCGATCTTCAAGTGTTTAAAAAGTTAAAAAGAACGTAGGCGGCCGGCCTTTCTCGTAAGTTTTGAATTACAACCTAAATATTCGGTGCGTGTAGACATGCCTGAAAGCTAGTGAAATGTACTCAATACATTAGTCGTCAGATATTTACAAGACACCTTCGCCGCGGGCCTTTTAGGAAGACTGAGTTACAACCTAAATATCAGTTTTGTATAAACATGTTACAAGAACTAATAAAAGAGGCTCAATGGAACAGCTTTAAACTGTCTGAAAGATACATAGGCCTCAGGCCTTTTTGGAAGATTTGAAGTTACAATATAAATATTTGATTTGTATAAACATGTTAGAAGGCCTAATAAAAGAGACTCAAAGGAACAGCCTTAAAGTGCATGTTTAGAAGGCGCCTATCCGGGGGCCATTCGGTTTATAGTAGGTCCTAAAATTTTTTCACAAATTTAAGTTGTTATTGTCGCATGTGAAACTACAATGATTTTAATATTTCGTAAGTCTGAATAGTGAATAAAAAGTTCTCGAGAGCCATTAACGCATTTTATGTCAGATGCATTCAAGGTACCTAGACCTAGGAATTTTAAATGCAATTTAAGCTATGGTCTTGACTTTTATAGTGAGGTGCGTTCAAATGCACAAAAAAACTGATATAGATAAAACAGCACATCAGATCTCATAATGAAATTAAATTTTTTTCGCAGAATATGTCCAGGTATATTTTATATTTGTAGAAGAAATGAAGAAGAAAGAAAACAAAAAATTATGTTTGTGCTTCTATGCATGAACTACCATAACATTTTATCATTTGCAACTGCGCAATTCTAAGTTTCCGAAAATGCTGTTACTATTTTAACGAATTTTTGCTATCTGGCAACATCAGGAACAAGAGAACGTAGTTGCTTGTCCTCTGCGTGATCTTTTTTACAGTAAATGAAACAATGCGATTTAGGACCACTATGCATTTTTCGAGGGGTTTTGAAGGACGGGAACCCGACTGTTTCGGCCTGCTTTCAAACGATTTCATGAAAAAAAAAAAAAAAAAAGAAATACGAGAAATATTGCGACTGACTGCTGTCATTTGTATTCGATATTTCATCAGCCGCCTATTGAAACATCTAATGTGCAGCGAACGAACACAGGGAAAATGCGACTTTGTTGTGTCTAATATATTTATGCCTAAGAACTGTCAGCCCTCCATTGCTTACGCGTAGAAGTACATATCTTATACCTGACAGCGTTTTCTTGTGAGTTTTAGAACTTATGAAGCGCTATTTCCAGGTAAGTCTTTTATGCAATAAATTCTGTCCTGGTGTTCAGTAAACACGCTCTAAAACAAAATGGCGCAGACATGAATTATTATCACACACATAAGGATGCACCTAACGCTGTGGAGTTTATTACTCGGAACAATTTTTAAATATTAATTATGCCCTTTTTAAAACAAGTTAGTAAAATCGTGCGATACATTGTTTATGATACGCTTTGCAACATACCAGAAATCATTACTCAATTAAGTTATTTAATAATGGCTGTGGAATAAATCTCGCTCCCATGTCCTGACCTTTGACCTCATTCCGATGATATTCAACAGAACCGGTGCAGTATAGATCCGGAACAACATACCAAAGTTTTGTCGCAATCGAAGCATTTTTACGTAAGTTATGACGCATATGGGCAATGGAATGGATCCTGCTCCTATGTCCTGACCTTTGACCCCATTTCGTCCATTTTCAACAGGATTTGTTCCCAGGTGGTCCCCTACCACATACTAAAATTTCGTCGAAATAGAAACATTTTAGCGCAAGTTCTGACGCATAAGGGCAATGACATGGATCCTGTTCCTCAGTCGTGACCTTTGACCCCATTTCCAATAGGATTCGTTCCCAGGTGGTCCCTACCACATACTAAAATTTGATCGAACCATTTTTACGCGAGTTATCGTGCAGACAGACGGACAAAGCTGGAGCACATACGCTTCTTCAACCTAAGGATGGAAAGCGTAAAAAGTGTATATGAATGCTATTCGATAACTATAAATACAAAAAACAAAAATGAAGTAAGAAAGTTATTTTCAAATGACAGTTTCATACCATAACTGCTATGATGAAAGATCAAGACTCTGCTAAACGTTGTATTTGACGCTGCTGTTCAAATACAACGTCCACGCCAATCTAAACGTGCTCGACAATCATCAGAAGAGCGAGAAAGTCAACGTGTTCAGGACGTTTCCCGAATTCAACGAATCAGACTTGGTCAGCAAGCCACAGAGTGCCCAGAAGAGGCTGCATTATGACGTTCTGAAGCTGAAATACAACGTTCAGGCCATTCTAAAATCACTCGAAATTCATCAGAAGAGCAAGAATCTCAGCAAGTTCACGGTGTTTTACGAATTTAACTAATCAGACTCGGTCAGCAAGCCACAGAAAGTCCGGAAGAAGCTACAATACGGCGTGCTGAACCGGCTGCTTAAAGATAACGATCATGTCCATTGCATCGTCCTGCTATTCTCAATCATGAAACCTTTAACGAGTTCGAAGACCCTGCTCATGATTGTGGTGCGATGAATGTTGAGTGTCATTGTAGGGGCGAACGTAAATGCTCCACCTGCCTTATGTAATTCAAAGTCCTGCAAGGCTCTGTAATCAAAGCTCGTTCACCGGAGCACATACCCCACAGACAACAAATCAAGGTTCCTGTTACTTAGATCAAACAGGCGCTCTGCTCCCTCAGCTTTGTTATATTAAGATCTGCTGATCAAGGGAGGGAGGTGAATGAATAACGATGAGACAGGTCTCGAAAGGAATCCATCAAAGTTTTCTAAACTTAAACCAAATTTAATCATTATTCAAAGAAATGCTGTCCGAGCCTAGGCTGTATATCGGAGACTTCGTTCGTGGCAAGAAATCACTTGCGCATTGCTTCACACGTGCGTTTTCGTCGTCGTGCAGCTCTCCTTGCTAACACTTTATTGCTCTTCCTAATAATACCTGCCGGAGTCTGTCCGCTCTTTGGCACAGAATCTCCACGCGCTTGTGAGAGCCTGCAACGGTCTGTGTCACAAGAACGCTAAATTTCCGTCCATCCACGAGGACATACTAAGTTTTTTAGCTTCCTGCCGAGCAGCATACACGTGCTCCTCCACCAAGCTCCGACCCTCAACTAACTGAATATCGAGCCTCGCGCCCACGTACTAACCACTGCCCTATCGCCTGAGGCGCGATGAACTATCTACTGAGAGGCAGACAACGAGCCTCCACTGTTGCCCCTCCCCCCATTCTTTTCCGACCCGTTTGCTCCCTGACCCCGTAACCCCCAGCCTTCGCTGCGTTACGAAGGTCACCTAACGGCCCCAATCGCGACATTGACCTTTTCCAAGAACTAATCTCCAACGGACAGCATAGTTCGCCAGCATTGTACACAGTATTGTGTTCATACATTCCGAACCGACTTGGTTACAATAAATATGTACATTTTCTCAGACGGTCGGGCGCCATGTTGGAGTCTTACAATACATCCGAAACCCATTAGCCTCAAGGGCTTTTAGTAATCCGACAAATTTAACTTGCAGAAATGTTCCTTTTATGGAAATAAAAAGTAAATAGAAGAGTTATTTTTCTGGAAACGGGAAACCCACGTGCTGCTTCTTTTTTTTTTTTTTTTTTTGTCGCTTGATTTTTAATTCCAGTCCTTGTATCGTAATCACATAAAATATGAAAATGATGTCGAATGTCCGAAATTCCATTAATAATGTATTTCTCTCTTACAGTCAGTTCTGCCATTCTATTGATTTTTGTGCTGAAAAGTCTGATGATAAAACACTCAAGTATTGCTGTTTCAAAGTAACTGTTTTGCTTGAGAATGAAGGCCAAGCAGTTCGCGAGTTTCCACCTGATTTGAAGGATATGATAAGTAATCGACAGCATCCAAACTATCGGCACTTCAATGAAAATATTAGTTCTTTCAACAGCGCCTTAAGTTTCATATCGTTGGGCGCACAAATTTGCTCACGTTGCAGAAAACGGTCTCTAAATCTTCAGAGTTCACAGACAGATCTATCATCAAACAGGCTAGATGAATACCAGTGAAGACAGCAATTGCTTTTACGCTGAGCTTTATGTTATTGGCTCAGGCTTGGCAAATCAACAGCGTATAAATCATCCAGGGAATCAGCAACTTAATCCTGATATCGTAGCTTTCTTGGATGAGGTAATTCGTCGTAACAATGTGTATGCTCACGCTTATCGCATGCTGCGAGAAGTTGAAATTGATGAAAAGAAAAGAGCTGCTGATGAAGACCATAAATTGCCAATGACCGCAGACGCTACAGTCTTCCTATGGTTGATGAGATCGCCATGATCTTCCTGTCAGCTGACGGTGAACCACCATTTGAACGCGACTTTTGAATTTCTTCTCGAAATTCCCAGCAACTACTCATCAAGCTCAACATTTTGAGTCCTCATCTGAACCCAATGATTTATATGTTGTTTTATCCTTTCGGTGAAGCAGGCTGGTTACCAAATATTGAGATTAACGCCATAATCGTCCTAATCAACAGCATGCGCGTGTATTGATGCTGCAATGGAAGGTATCGCAAACAACCGTAGAGTTAACCGCTTCAATCCAATTTTACACGGAGGAAAGTTGTTCCAGCAGTGTGCTGTAGCTTCTTATTTTCAAGTTGAAAGCAACAACGTGAACTATATCCGCAGTCAGCAAGTCCGTTTGCTAGTCGAGCAATATCGAGACTTAATGGTTCATTTGAATGACGTTGCTGATTGAAGAGGAGTGAACGTTGGGCGTGCCTTGATTTTTCCATCCTCATTTCAAGGTTTGCCTCGCAACATGAGTGAAAGGTATCACGATGTCATGGCATTGTCTCTAAATTAAGCAGACCTGATCTATTTGTGACCATATCATGCAATCCGAATTGGCCAGAGACTCAGAAAAATCTGCCGCCATTTTCTCAATTTGCATCCGCCTTCCGGTCGTCCATATTTAGTAGCACCGTATTCAGCATAAAACTTAAAAGCTCTCCTCGAAGACATCACTAAGAATGGCGCTTTTGGACATGTGAAAGCTTTAGTGTACACAATCGAGTTTCAAAAGTGAACACTGCCTCACGCACACATCTTGATCGTTCTTGGAGATGATTAGAAAATTGACACAGCAGAAAAAGTCGCTCGATACGTTTGTGCTGAGATTCCTGATCGTCGAGTAGAGCCGAAACTTCACTAAAGCGTCATTCGAACAATGATTCATGACCCATGTGGCACTTTGAATCCAAAAACACATTGCATGGCCAACAAGGAGTTTATAAAGAAGTTTCGAAGCAGTTAAAACCTCACATGATCACTGATGTCAATGGCTACCCGCTGTACAGACGTCGCAAAGGCGTTCAAGTTGAAATCCGGAATTTTACCGCCAATAATTGCTTTGTTGTGCCTTCCTTACAACAAAGTTTTGGCTAAGAAATTCAATTGTCATGAGAATGCTGAATCATGACAGTCAATCAAAGCCATTAAATATATCTTTAAGTACATTTACAAAGGTTACAACAAAGCTGCAGTTGAATTCCATTATGTTGGTGCGCAAGCTAATGTGATTTATGACGAGGTTAGCCAGTACCTCAATGCGAGATTAGCCAGTATATCGATGCGAGCTTTTGTCTGCGCCTAAAGCGATGTGGAGATTTCTGGAGAACCCCATGCACGATCGGCCACATGCAGTTCATCGCCTTGTCATTCATCTTCCAAATGAACAATTAGTTTACTTCCAAGAAGGTCAGGCAGCACTGTGAGCAGACGGCAGAAAAACTCAGCTGTCAGATTGGTTCCAGCTTAACGCGACTGATGAAGCTTTCAGACATCTTTACTACTCGGAGTTGCCATATCATTATGTTTACGATCAAAAGTTCAGTACCTGAAAAAGAGGCAGCGTGGAGGGGACAAGTTTGTATCGAATGTACAGTGTTAGCCCTAAGAATTATGAACGATTTAATTTGCGGCTGCTGCTCCAGTATGCTCAAGGTGCAATGAGCTTCAATGATTTGAAGACCGTCACCGGAATTCTTCATGAAAGCTTCAAAACAGCAGCAATCACGCATGGCTTGGTTGATGACGACACTAGATGGGTTCTCTGCTGAGAGGAAGCATCGAAATTCATCATGCCACGACAATTGCGACAGACATTCGCTCTGATCCGCGTCTTCAATTTCGCCAAAAGATCTACTTCATCCCTACTCAGCTGTTTCCGGAGTTCATTGTTGAAGACTTTATTCGAGACTTTCATGGTCATATTGCTGAAAGAAAAGCACTTCAAGAAATCGGAATCGTTTTCCAATTCACGGCACAAAGTGCACGAATTTTAGACTTGCAGAAGCAGTCTTTGTCACATCTTCAACTTGGACGATGAAGCAGCAAAAGCTAAGCGTTTTTTCAGTAAAATGATCTTTGTTGTGAACAACGACAAAGCAGCAATTTGATTTTTCTTCGTCGACGGTCCTGGTGTATCAGGCAAGACTTACATGTACAACCCAATGATGATCTATTTACGAGGGCAAGGCAAGCGCTTTGGCTTTTGCGACGACTCGAATCGTTGCCGATTTGCTGAAGGGAGGTCGAACGTCTCATAGTGGATTCAGAATTCCAATTTCAGCTGTCAAAACTTCTGTCTCCAGCATGAAAGTGCCATCAAATGATTCGTCTAAGTTGAGAAAAGCTTGGCTAATAATCATCATTGATGGGGAATCAATGTTGCCGTCACACTCATTGAGAATAATCGATTTGTTGCTGCCAGAAGCGATGAATGATGTGCGTCCATTCTGGGGGAAAACTTTCGTGCTGGGTGGAGATTTCCGCCAAACAACCAACATCGTTCCACGTGGTAGCGTTACAAAATATTTTAGAAGATTGTGTCAAGAATTCTCCACTGTGAAATGTTATCAAGCGACGCAGTTCGGCTGCAAACGTGAGAACCGCCGGACAAGACGATTCCAATGACTGAGTCCCGCGATTGGGCAACGGCTATCTTTCAACGGGGATTAATGACCTAGACATTGACCTCCTCGTGCTTCCTGATGAGTTTGTTGAAGATCAGCACATTATCACCTCAATCTTCGGCAATAAAATTCGCACACAAACCGATTAAGACATTGCTGACATCACAATGAAAGTGAAAATCCTCCAAATACGTGGCGTCAGTGAAAAAACAAATACATCGCTCTTTCCACGTTTTAGCAACACACAGGAACCGAAAAATTGTTATTTCCCGGCGGTGACCGAATAACATTTTTTCGGTTGCTGTGGGTTGCTAATACGTGGAAAGGGCGATGTATTTTGTTTAATCGCAATGAAAGTCATTCTGACGACGCAAAATGTAACCATATACAACAGAGCTTAATTGTGAAATTCTTAAGCGACTCCGTGGTGATGAAAATAGTCATCGAAGTGTCGACAGCATGATTGCTGAAGATCCAGAAGGTGCCATCTCATTTCCAGTTGAGTTTGTCAATCAGCTATGCCCATCAGGAATTCCACCACTCGTCTTGAAGATCAAAGCTGGCTCATTTGTGATTTTACTGCGAAATTTGCTTCCAAAGAAAGGGACTTTTGAATTGCACACGAGTCGTGTGCTCATGACTGGTCGTAAAAGCTCTTCATGCTAACATCATCGAGGCTGAGATCATCACAGGCAGCAACTAAAGCGAACGAGCGATGATCCCTGGCATCATTTTGTAGCCAAGTGAAGCTAGCCTCCCATTCGTAAGGCGCCGTTATCAGTTACCAATCATTTTAGCTTTTGCAACGACAATCGACGAATTACAGGGGCAATTACAGAATCACGTTGTAGTCTATCTGAAGGAACCTGTTTTTGAACACGGCCTCACGAGAATTTTCGCATGTATGTTTGTGACACTCCATATCAAGGTCAGATTCTCAATGATGAACTAACGTTCACGAAAAATGTTGTGATCAAAGAAATATGTGGTGGTGTGTAAATCTCTGATCTGCCTCAACCTCAGGTCCAGATAATTAGAGTATTGTTTTTCAAAACGTTCATTATATATATAGACTGGTTTCGATAAACTAAGCAACAAATTGAAAAATCGTGATAACTCAAAAAGTATGCAACCGATTCGGATGACATTTGGTGGTAAGCTTTATCAGACCAAATGCAGCAACAACAAACAAAAAAAAACAAAAAAAAACGTAAGAACATGTGATACAAAGCATTTAAATTTTGTATGAGCCATTCAAATATGAAAATACAGAGAAGTATAGCCGCCCCGGTGGCGCAGTGGTCTAAGGCGCTGGCCTCTGATCATTCGTCCGTAAGGGGTGCGGGTTCGAATCCCGGTGAGGCATGGATGTTGTGTTTGTCTTACGGTACTGGCTCTCTCCCTTCCCTGGAACCAGTGACCCTAAATTAGGGACGGGCGACTGCTTATAGCCCATTGAGTTGCTCACGGTGGTCGTTAAACCTCCAATCAAAAAAAAAAAAAAAAAAAAAAAAAAAGAGAAGTATAGGTATCAAGGTGAAATAGAAAAAAGCACTTCAATACGGAGTGTGATTACCCCGAACAGCAATACAGGCCCGACAGTGATGATCCATGCAGTTCATTATGGTGTCGAGAAGTTCCGTGGGTAACTGCGTCTGTTGCTAGAGCAAAGCAGTGCGGAGTCCCTGCAGGGTTCGGGGAGGGCCGCTTCAAGTGCAACTTTGTAAAATGATTTCACACAAAAGAGTTGAAAAGTTAACTCACCTTTGTGTTTTTTCATTTTAAAGAAGATCGTTAAAGAATTCTCAAGTGGCAATAGACTGGATATGGTGCTCTATATGAACTGCTGAACATTGTTAAACAACTGAGATATTTGATTGGAATTGACCAAGGGGCAGGAAAAGACTCTAAAGAAGACCACTTCGGAAATGGGTGGATGAAATTTGAAAGTATGCCGGAATGACAGGGAGGAGACTAACTCAGGCAGACACTGGCGAAAGAAGCTTTGGGAGCCCATCTAGCAGTGGATTGATAGATTTAAAATTTGAGATTTATGTTAATTCAGATTTTAATAGTTTTATCTGTAGCACGTTCACATGAGATGTAACATGCTGTTTTACAAAACACAATAAGATTTATGATCTGACAAAAAAAGTGCATATCTTGATAACTTTCCGAAAAAACTGAACACTTTATCCTAAAGCAACTAACGTTTTCCATTTTATCAAGGAAAATTTCTTAAAACCAAAATATTTTCGTGGTTTTTTTTTCATACCCGTTTGTGAAAATGAGATGAAATATAGATTTTTAATAAAAAGGGCAAAATAATTAGTGCCATTATAACACACCTTTCAAATGTGTATCTTCATATTATGTGTCTCTCCTTCCTACTTGATTTGAAAATGCAAAAAATATAACTTGTTTACATGAAAGTTATCACGGTGCCTCAAGAGACATCGTCGAAAATCTTTGAAAGAAAGGAGAATCTTCTAATCGTTTTATTTGTGGAATAACAAAGCGACAGCTGATGTTTGCGAGTGAGAAGGGGTTCGTAGACGCCATTGTTTGTTGCCGCGAGGGTTTGTGTGGTAGGTTAGATCAAAGCGAAGGAAGGTCCGTGGTCATAAATATATGTCAAGATCTGCTTTCCAATCATAGCCCAGAGCTGCCGCTCTTTTTATTGTGCCATTAAGACCCTGTCTCCCTAACTGTTTTATTGTCCACAGGGACAGAATTATAGTCAAAGTGGTGGGTTGGCCCATCCCGTTTGACCACAACATATTGTCTCCCCTGCGCACAAAAACTGCCTTAAGTTAGAACCTACGCCACAAGACATTTTCTTCCTGGGCAGGGTATTGTCCAAATGAAGAAGTTGTACGTAGAACGTGCTTTTGGCAGACCGTCTTGCTCTTTCTTTCCTCACTATGGTACAGATAGGTCGATGGACGAAATATTGAATACAACATTAATATTATAAATGGGGTGCAGACGTAATTAATGTAAATTTCGTGCACTTTGTTAACAAATGCATTTTTTTTCTCCAGACGTACTTATAAGCGAATTTCTCTATCAGTGCCTTACATTTTAGTGTACTTCAGTGTTAAATACAATTTGCCTAGTAAAGGCAACAACTTCTATGAATGTAGAATTGCCTTAGTACATTTTCTTCTTTGTACCAATAATTTTATATTAATATGCGAACTTGAAGTAATTATTTCATCTAAAGCACACAATTGGCTGAGCTGTTAATTTATTAATATTGCTCTTTTGCTAATGCTTTCTGTAAGGTAGTGTTTATCGTCATTATTACCGATTGAAAACTCTTTTCTGCAGCAGAAAAATGGCTCTGTTCTGTTATGGCCGTGTTCGTAACTTATAGCGCCGGTCGTCCTACGATCAGCGGCGTCGGAACAATATTTTGAAGAAGAGGGGGGGGGGATTTTGCATATGATTTTTTCGTCAGATAATAAATCTTATTGTGTTTTGTAAAACAGCATGTGAACGTGTTACAGATAAAACTATTAAAATCTAAATTCAAGTGAATTTTAAATTTCAAATCTATCAATCCACTGTTGGATGAAGGACTCTCCAAGTTTCTTCTACAAGTGTCATTCTGAGCCAGTTTTTTCCGCGTCATTTCGGCATGCTTTCGAATTTCATCCCCCATCTCCCACGTGGTCTTCTTCCGGGTCTTTTCATGTTTTTTGGTATCCTGTCTAATACTTCAGTGGCCCATTCTTCTAGCAGTATGTCCGGCCTATTGCCGTTTCAGGGATTTTACTTTGACATGATGTCTTCTACCTTGGTTATTTTCCTGATCCAAGAGTTCCTCTTCTTATCCTTCCTAGTTATGCTGGTATTATTAACTTGACTTGATATGTAAACATTGCTAATATGACATCGGTAGAACAAAAACTGTTTAAAAGGCTCAGGCCTAGGGCCATTGAATTAATATTTAGTGCCAAAGTAAGAGCGCAATATTATTAAGTTGATTTGATGTGTAAACGTTGTGAATATCGCATTGGTAGAATAAAAAATTGTTTAAAAGGCCTAGTCCTAGGGCCTATGAATTGATATTCAGTGCCTAAGTAAAAGCGCAATGCAATTCACTTCATTTGATTTTTTTATTATTAAGGTTTAATGACCACCGTGAGCAACTCAATGGGTTATAAGTAGTTGCCCATCCCTAATTTAGGGCCACTGGTTCCAGTATGGGAGAGAGCAAGTGCCGTAAGACAAACACAGCATCCATGCCTCACGGGATTCGAACACAGACTCATCTCGGACTAATGATCAGAAGCCAGCACTTAGACCACTGTGCCACAGTGCTTTTCTTTCTTTTTGTCTTTCTTTTTTTTTTTTTTTTTTCTAATCATATACGTATTTTTAAACGATGAAAGCTGAGCATATACGCTTCTTCATCATGTGGCTGGAGAAGCGTATATGAAATGTTGTTTTAGAAATGTTAAATGAAGCCCCTTACATTTTAACATTTCTAAAACAAAGTGCAATTTTTATACAATCCATAAATATTTATGTGATCAGTTTTCCTACACTTGATCGGAAACGTACTTCGAAGTTACGTATTATCTACAAATCATTCATAGTGGGCAAGTGTCCGGTGGGCAAATGTCCGGTGGGCTTTTGCCCGGACCCCGTCAGAGATGTAGAAGGGCCTTAGCGCGGCTTAGCGGCGCTAAGGCACTTTTCATTGTTAAAGCTGGACAAAGCTACTTTTGGATGGCCATGTAGGCAGAAATGGAAATTGTTGTGTTTTATACGCAAACATATTCGTTTATCAAACGAATGATCGTGTTACACTCGGTTCACGTTTTATGGCGTTTCATGAATCACAAGAGTTTGTGTTAAGAGAATGATAACTTCATTGTTACGAGCGCGATCTTCAGAATAACGTTATAGGAGGTAGATTCTCCGTATGTTAAAACTTTACTAACAAGAAATAAATCAACATAAAAAAATTAAACAAGTACATATATAGCGGATGTAGGTAAAAATACCCCCGGAGAAAATACCCCTGAAAACTGAAAAGCGGAAAAAAATGCCCCCGGAAAAAATACCCCCAGAACAAACGGTTCACTGTAAACTGCCACACAGGAACACTGATGTGTGGCAGTGTTCCGGTGTGGCAATTTACCGGCACCCCTGCCACACATCTTTCAGCAACTTGGCTACAAAAGTTCAAAGGGGAGGGGGGTCTATAAAGATTGCCGTTTCTGGGCCTATATTGAGAACTGAATTGGGAACTCCAAACGAATTTCGCGAAAACGTCCCATGCAAGCCAAGCGAAAAGCGAGAATTGTACTTTAATTTGAAGAAATAAATTGCCGAGGATCCGAGGTGCACTTGGTCGAGGGGGGGGGAGCTCTACCCCGAACTTCCGTAATATCATATTCTGGGCCGCTGGAGTCTGTCAGTGTATCCAGGAAGTTCCCCTTGAAGTGTCCGCGACGTCCATGAGGGGGGGGGCTTTCCCACAAAATGTTAAAATGGACGTAGAGCTGTAAACAGCACCATGCTTTATACAATGATTCTGTACACGACCACGAATTTTCAGGAGGGTGGGGTAACCCCTCACCCCGTTTCTAAGAGCTATTCAGGGGTAACATCGAGGATATACTGGCCGACTCTAGAGGTCCAGAATATAAAATTATGGAAGTTGGGGGTAGAGCCCTCCCCCAAACCAAGTGTACCTCGGATCCTCGGCAATTCATTTCTTCAAATTAAAGTACAGTTCTCGCTTGGCTTACATGCAACGTTCTCTCGAAATTTGTTTGGAGTTCCCAATTCAGTTCTCAATATAGGCCCAGAAACGGCAATCTTTATAGCCCCCTCCCCCTTGAACTTTTGTAGCCAAGTTGCTGAAAGATGTGTGGCAGGGATGCCGGTAAATTGCCACACCGGAACACTGCCACACATCAGTGTTCCTCTGTGGCAGTTTACAGTGAACCGTTTGCCCTGGGGGTATTTCCTCCGGGGGTACTTTTTTCGGGGGCATTTTTTGCGCTTTTCAGTTTTCAGGGGTATTTTTCCGTGGGTGTTTTTACCTACACACGTGATGAGGAGTGCTTGTAGAAACTGTCCTAATGATCACGGGTGTTTGCTGTATATTACCTTTTCCCTTCGGAGTAGGGTAATGAAGTTCTTCCTCAGCCTTAATCTCTTAAACCAGCTTAAACCAAAATAGCTGATACACTATTCGCTCCCCCCCCCAAAAGAAGAGCGGAGCGCCAAGAAGCAGTCATTCAATCGAGCTGAAAATTGGTATGTACATACACTGACGGGAAAAAAAATCCCAACACCACGAAAAAATAGTTATAGAGGAATGAAATGGCGGCAATACATTTGTATAGGTAACATATGTAATCGATTAAAGTTTCAAGATCACAGCTTAATGTAAGCGCGAGAAGAGCCATTTTAAATGTGAAATGCTGGTACATTAATAACCGGTGTAACCGCCAGAATGTTGAATGCAAGCACGCAAACGTTCATGCATTGTGTCGTACAGGTGCTGGATGTCAGTTTGTGTGATGGAGTTCCATGCCTGTTGCACTTGGTCGGTCAATACAGGGACGGTTAGTGCTGGTTGCGGGTGATGCTGGAGTTATCGTCCAATGATGTCCCATACGTGCTCGATTGGAGAAAGATCTGGTGATCTAGCAGGCCACGGCAACATGTCGACACTCTGTAGAGCATGTTGGGTTACAAAAGCGGTAGCGGTATGCGGGCGAGCGTTATCCTGTTGGAAAACACCCCCTGTAATGCTGTTCATGAATGGCAGCACAACAGGTTGAATCACCAGACCGACGTACAACTGTGCCGTCATGGTGCGTGGGATAACCACGAGAGTGCTCCTGCTGTCATAGGAAATTGCTCCCCAGACCATAACTCCAGGTGTAGGTCCAGTGTGTGTCTCGGCCGCAGACAGGTTGGTTGCAGGCGCTCACCTGGCCTCCTTCTAACCAACACACGGCCATCACTGGCACCCAGGCAGAACCGGCTTTCATCAGAAAACACAACAGATCTCCACTCCGTCCTCCAATGAGCTCTAGCTTCACACCACTGACGTCGCAAACGGCAGTGGTTTGGAGTAAGTGGAATGCACGCTACAGGGCCTCTGGCTCGGAGCTGTCCTTCAAGTAACCGATTTGTAACAGTTCGTTGTGTCACTGTGGTGGCAACTGCAGCCCAAATTGCTGCCGCAGACGCAGTACGATGCGCCACGGCCATACGCCGTGCACGGCGGTCTTCCCTCTCAGTAGTGCCACGTGGCCTGCCGGAACCCGGTCTACTTGAGGCAGTACCTTCCCTTGACCACCGCTGCCAACAATCATGCCCAGTGGCTACATTCCTGCCAAGTCGTTCGGCAATATTGCGAAAAGAAAATCCACCTTCTCGTAGCCCTATTACACGACCTTGTTCAAACTCCGTGAGCTGTTGATAATGGCTTCTTCGTCTTCTTAAAGGCATTCTTGACTAACATCAACACACTACGTCGAATTTCAACGATAACTAACGCTCACGAACGTTATAGCGCGTACTTACAGCAGACCTGCTTTGCTTGTTCCGAGGGGCGCTACTAGCGCCACACGTATGCGCCGAGCGCGAAATTTGCATAGACGTCATCTTACAGATGTACTCTTACCGCTTACAAACTGTCGTTTATCTAACACAACCCCTTCTTGGTGTTGGGATTTTTTTCCGTCAGTGTATAATGTACATGTAGGAAATGATCGCAATTATACAGCAGTTGGGTCATTTATTCGGATAAAATAGCTACACGAGTGAAACAAGTCAGTACGTTATAGCGTCAGCTCTCGCTCGGATACAACCAGTAACTCATCGTGGTATAGACATATACTTTACAGTTTACGGATACTGTTCTGAGTTATAGCATGCCAGATGGTGTCCAAATAGCGTGTGAGTTCGCCGACATTTTTGGATGGGCGTAGGTAGGGTTCCATCATGTCCCAAACATGTTTGATCGGGGATATGTCAGGCGATCGGAGTGGCCCTAGAATGGTGTTGGTATTACAGAAGCAGACCTGAGAGAGCCGTGCCGTGTGTGGCCTGGGATTATCCTGTTGAAGAATTGCTCGGTGATGCTGCGACAAGAAGGGCAACATAGAATGTCATCGACGTACCGTTGAGCCGTGAGGGTAGTACGACGGAGGACTACAAAAGGAGCCCGGCTATCGTAGGATACAGTTCCTTAGATAGTCACTCCTGGTGTCCGAGCCCTGCGCCGCTCAATGGTAAAAGCAGGATTCGTGCGCTGGTCGGCTCGTCTTCAAACACGCATGCGTTGGTTATCGGCGTCAAGTGTGACTCATGACTGAAGACAACATAACGCCACCGGACACTATCCCACGTTGACATGACCAGACACCACTGCAACCGGAGCCGGGGATGCTAGCTGGTCAATAGTTGGCGACAGAGTGACCTCCTTGAATGTAATCTCCGTGCCGGAAGGCGTCTGGCAAATATAGATGGAAACGGGTAACGGGGGTATTTTTACCGCTTTTCAGTTTTCGGGGGTGTTTTTACCGCTTTTCAGTTTTCATGGGTATTTTTTCCTGGGGTATTTTTACGTTTACCATGAAAAACACGTGGCACTCTTCCTGTGTGGAGGTTTTCGAATGTGTGGCGGTTTTTCAAGTTGCTGAAAGACGTGTGGCAGTTTTTCTGTGTGGCGGTCTTCCGCCAACCGATACGTAAACATTATGAATACGAAGGCGGCGGATTAGAAGCTGTAAAAAGTACAAGGTATAAGGCCTATGAATTAATTAAGTAAAAGAAAAATATTACAAACTTGACATGTTATGTAAATATTTTGGGCCTAAGTAAATGTACAGCGTTAGTAAAAAATCCAACCTTATCGTCTTTTTCTGAACACAGCATAATTCCGTTGTTTCGTCGAACACTAAGAAAAGTACTAAGTCACGGCAATTTTTTTCTTCAAAGTAAAATAAAATTCTTGCTTGGATTACATAGATTGCTTTCTCGAAATTAGTTTGGAGTTCCCAATTCAGTTCTCTATATAAGCCAAGAAACGGCGATCTTTATACCCCCCCCCTCTTGAACTTTTGAGTCCAGTTACCCTAAACTGGTATGTACCGGCGTGAAAATTCAGACAATCAAACGAACTCCTTCCTGCCGCTAGGCACCTTGGAAAACTGCAACGCGTAATTAGGTAACTTAGAAAAATGTCCCACTGGAAAACTGCCACACATTCAAAGTGTTTCTCGGAGGAACAGCAATTTGTGCCAGGCCCCTTAATGAAACACGTATGGCAGTTTTCCTGGTTGGCGGTTTTCCGGCAACACCACCACACTAGGTAAATAATGAAACTATGTACAATGACCCCAAAATTCAAACAGTATGTCAGATCAACTTATTAGCATGCCCATGATGACAATCCAAACGCCCATCTCGGACTTTTTTTTCCCGGATCTTTATTCCGCGTTTTTCAACAGTCTCGGCCTTTTTTTCCTAGGACTTTTTTTCCGCGGTTTTCAACAGTCTCGGACTTTTTTTTTCCTAGGACTTTTTACCCTGATTCAAAAAAATAAGTCATTCTGAAAAGAAAGAAAACCTAAGGGAGAGGGGAAGACAGGTATTTTTACACGTGGCTTTCTTTACAATGATGTCGTATTTTCTTTGCACATTTCTATTCAACCGCGGAGTACCTGTTTGACCTTCTGAGGGAAGCCGTGAAAACTAGCATTTTTTTTTTTTTTTGGCATTCCTGTGCCCATTATTGGAAGTACAGGAAACGGTTCAGAGGTATACTTTATCTCCTTCACAAAAGAAAAAAACAAACAAAAACGATTTTGTTTGCTTTATGCAATATATATATATATATATACTGCAGAGCAATTTGAGTTTTCTTTAATCTTCTTCTTTCTGTTTAATCGTAACAGATGAAGAGCATGGGTCGGGCCAGAAAAGTTATGGATGCAAGCTAAATTGTAAACTAGAGCTAGGTCATACAACTCTGCGGAGGTCATGACATATATATATATTTTTTAAAAAAAATTTGGTGGGCTTATTACTTGCATCTATGGCTTTGCAGAAACCCATTTCCAACTAGGTCTTTGTGGAAGTGAGAAAATGCAGAGTTTTTGCTGATCCTTGATAAAGCCAAGGCTCAGTATTCTCGACACTTTCCACATTCAGTTGTTTTATTTTATTTTTATTTTTTTCTCTTTTTACTCACACCGGTAGATACATAACTTTTTCTATGTTGTACTTGGTATGAGTCAAAAATATTTTTTTTTTTTGCTTAGGTCTCTTCTTAATAGAATATATATATATGTATATGTATAAAAAAGTAAGAAATATATCTATTTAGCGACAATTTCAGAATCATTACAAAACTCGGTTGCCTAAATGAAATTCAAAACCCACGTCTACCTCATGTCAGACGCCCGAGAACGTGCGGGAAGCGACCGTGCGCCAAGCGACCCTGTTATATTTGTTCGTGGACGAAGCGACCCTGCTATTCGAATCATTTTACTCATATCATCATTGTCAACCATTTTCAATCCATTGCTGGACGAAGGTCTACCCAAGTTTCCTCCACAACGGTCTGTCTTGTGCCGGTCTCCTCCATGTCACTCCCGCATACTTTCGTATTTCATCCACCCATCTCCCATGTGGTCTTCTTCTGGGTCTTTTCCTGTCCCTTGGAATCCAATCTAAAATTTCGGCTGTCCATCGATGGTATATATATATGTATATATATATATATATAGAAATCTTCGTCAAATTATTTATTTACATCAAGTTTTTTATACTAAATACAAGTCTGTAATATCATTTTATATGTATATACTATATATATACAAATCGTAGTCAAATAATTTACATCATTAATTAAGTACCTACATCTGAATTTTGTAGCTTTTGCCCTTTGTCCAACTTGATAACACAGCTTAATGCTTTCAGGCATTTTTTAAGAACTTTAAAATTTCCAAATTTCCCCATGATATTGCGAATGCGTTCGTCTACTTGTATATGCATCTTCTTCCTTTTTCGACCAAGTTCTCCTAATTCTTTTAATTGTTGTTTGTGCATCACACGTCGAACTTGGAAATTCTGAAGAAATTAAAAAATGCCTTAAAGCATTAAACTATGTTACCAAGTTGGACTAAAGCTACAAAATTCAGAAGATGTAAGTACTTAATTAATTAGATATAAATAATTTCACTGCGATTTGTATATATATATAAGTAAAATGATTCGATTTGCAGGGTAGCTTCGCCCACGATAAAATATAACAGGGTCGCTTTGCGCACGATTTCCAGAGGGTCGCTTGGCACACGGTCGCTTTCGCGCACGACACCAGACCCAGTCTCGTGTAAATAAACTAAACTCCCCTTTCGGCCCTGCTGGAGCATTGCCGAAGGGGAAGCGGAAGTCCAATATTCTTTGATCTTGTGGTCAGTCAGAGGCGGTGATGATGAGGAGTTTCCGCCCCTTTTTTTCCCTGTGGACAGTAAAGCAATTATACTGAGAAGGGGAAAAGGTCTTAGCTTTCATTTAATGGGACCATAAAAACAGCAGGAGCAGATGTCAGCTTTGATTAGAAAGTAAACGTTGACAGACGAGATTTCGGGGAAAACAGACAGACAGTCGATCTCAACCAAAATTTATTGCAAATACACTGCCGGAAAGTGAAAAAAGAACATCAAGAAGGAGACGTCTGGTACCAACGAAATTTATAGAGCATAATAACGGAATACAGAGGATAACGTGATCAAAACATTATGGCAAAATACAGCTGTATTTGCTGGTAAACTGACAAATAACATTTCCATGTAACATGGTTAGTACGAGGTTGAACCGCCATGAACTGCGTCACACTGTGCAATTCTGGCATGGAGTCTGTCGTACAGATGTTGGATGTAAGTTTGGGGTGTTGAGTTCCACGCATCCTCAACCTGGACGCGTAAATCGGGGATGGTCGTGGCTGGCCGTGGAGACCGGATATGTCGTTGGCCCATAAATTCCAACACGTGCTCAATGGGGGACAAATCCTGTGAACGTGCAGGCCATCGAAGTTGTCTCACACCCTGAAGTGCATTTTGCGTTGCACGTGCCGTGTGTGTGTGGGCGTGCGTTATCTTGCTGGAAAACACCACGTTGGACCTACCTTATAAATGGCACAACAACGGGCTGAATGATGTTGTTGATGTAGGAGGTGCTGTTTAACGTACCCGGTACAAACACTAGTTGTGTATGTGAGTGATAGCTGATCGCTCCACACACCAAGAGACCAGGTGTAGGCCCTGTGTGTCGCTGGCGGATGCAGAAAGGGTGGAGACGCTCCCCTGTGCGTCTGCGAACACGCATACGTCCATCGGAGGCTCCCAAGCAGAATCTGCTTTCATCGCTGAACACGACAGATCGCCATTGCGTTCTCCAGTGCAGACGTTGGCGACACCACTGCAGCCGTTCCTGACGGTGGGCTGGAGTCAGAGGTACACATGCCAGAGGCACACGTGCATGTAGCCCTGCATCCAGTAGACGGTCGCGGATTGTTCGCACAGTCACCTCAGGTACAACGGCAGATCGGATTTGCGTCGCAGTGTAAATCCGAAGATTTTCAGCATTTACAAGCTACAACCCCCCTCGCCCGATAGGTTTCCTGAGTAGGCACATGCCCTCAAATAATGTGTCCAGTTGTAAATGCCGAAAATCTGCCGATCGGACGAGAAATGCTTCATATTTTACACTTTTGAAATCCCCCCCCCCCGCCGCCCCCCGGACGGGTTTGCTGCGTAGGCACATACACTCAGAACAGAAAATTTGTCGAGCTGCAGCTTGTAAATACTGAAAATCTCCCGATCGGACGAGAAAGTCTTCATATTTTACACTTTTGGTATCCTCCCCACCCCCTCAGATACACAGGATTGCTGAGTAGGCACATGCCTTCAAATAATATGTCGAGTTGTAGCTTGTAAATGTCAAACATTTCCCGATGGGAGGAGGAATTTTTCATATTTTACACTTTTGGTATTACCCCCCCCCCCCCACCGCCGCCGACAGGTTTCCAGAGAGAGCACATGTGCTGAGAAAATTTGTCGAGTTGCAGCTTGTAAATGCTGAAGATCTCCCGATCGGAAGAGTAATGAGAAATCTTGATATTTAACGCTTTTGGTATCCCCCCCTAGTTTCCTGAGGCAGCAGATGCCCTCAGACAATTCGATGACTTGTAGCTTGTAATGGCTGAAAATCTCCCGATCGGACCAGAATTTTTTTATATTTCATATTTTAGGTTTTAAGCCCCCCCCCTCCTCCTCCACACACACACACACACTCGACAAGAGTCCTGGGTTTCCTCATATTCGCAGAGAATTTGTTTAGTTATAGTTTATAGAAAAATATCGCTGAAAATCTCCCGATCGGACCAGAATTTTTTTATATTTCATATTTTAGGTTTTAAGCCCCCCCTCCACACACACTCGACAAGAGTCCTGGGTTTCCTCATACTAGCAGAGAATTTGTTTAGTTATAGTTTATAGAAAAATATCGCTGAAAATCTCCCGATCGGACCAGAAATTTTTTATATTTCATATTTTAGGTTTTAAGCCCCCCCCCTCCTCCACACACACACACACACTCGACAAGAGTCCTGGGTTTCCTCATATTCGCAGAGAATTTGTTTAGTTATAGTTTATAGAAAAATATCGCTGAAAATCTCCCGATCGGACCAGAATTTTTTTATATTTCATATTTTAGGTTTTAAGCCCCCCCTCCACACACACTCGACAAGAGTCCTGGGTTTCCTCATACTCGCAGAGAATTTGTTTAGTTATAGTTTATAGAAAAATATCGCTGAAAATCTCCCGATCGGACCAGAAATTTTTTATATTTCATATTTTAGGTTTTAAGCCCCCCCCCCCCCCCTCCACACACACTCGACAAGAGTCCTGGGTTTCCTCATACTAGCAGAGAATTTGTTTAGTTATAGTTTATAGAAAAATATCGCTGAAAATCTCCCGATCGGACCAGAATTTTTTTATATTTCATATTTTAGGTTTTAAGCCCCCCCCCCCCTCCACACACACACTCGACAAGAGTCCTGGGTTTCCTCACACTCGCAGAGAATTTGTTTAGTTATAGTTTATAGAAAAATATCGTAAATAAGAAAATACGAAATTACGGACATTTTATGTGTGCTGGGGGGGGGCTAAGAAAAATCCTTACCTCCTTCAAGGCTGTCAAACATTTAAAAAAAGGTTTCGTCTATTTTAGTGTTTTAAATTTATCAAAAATTTGGCTATATTAACGACGGGGGGGGCTCTTCTCCCCTTGGACACCCAATTGTCGTTTGTCGTTTGTCTTACTGGAAACGTTTTCTACATTCAATTGCCCTCACAGCGAAAAAAAACGGCAATTTTTGTACGGCCCCTCAAGATTTGTGCCGAAATGTCCGGGTGCCCAAATGTCCGGTGCCCAAATGTCCTAAACTCGTTTTGGCTACTTGTGGGGACCAATGTCATATTAGACAGGTCGTCCTGAACGTTTGGTTCTTCGGTGTACAGTAGTGGCCGAAATTGTGGAAACCTTTTGGAAATAGTGTATTTTTAAGGTTTGATGGCTCATAACACCACTTTGTTTTGGAGTAATACCATAAATTTATACATCAACGGAAAGATAATTTCATCAAGAATGTAATGCAATAACTTCTATGAAGGATTTTGTGTTAGAGCATCAGTTATAAAGAAGAAAAGTGAAACACATAGAAAAAATGAGATAGACAAAAATTCTCACCATGTCAGTTAATACTTAGTTGGGTAACCTTTAGCGTTAATTACGGCCTTACAACGCCTTCCCATGGAGTGAACCAAGTTTTTTAGTTCTGCAGCTGTTATAATGTGAAACCAAGATTGAATTATTGCTTCTATTAATAGGGTTTTATTGCTGGATTTTTTTGTCTTTAGCGGCTCCATACATTTTCGATGGGGTTAAGGTCTGGGCTATTTATTCCCAGGCCATTCCAGCAGTGGAATATGATTATCTTGAAACCACTTTTTGTACACAGCAGCAACATGACATGGAGCTGAATCCTGTTGAAATATAAATGCTTCATTATCTTGGAAAAGATCACATGCGGAAGGCTTCAGTTTGGGCTCAAGTTTTTCATTAATGTATTTTTGGCCATTTATATTCCCATTAATCACGCGAATTCTGCCCACACCTTTTGATGTCATACAACCCCAGATCATAACACTAACTGGGTGTTTCTCGATACATGTAATGCAATCAGGATGCAAATCTTCTCCGATTCTTCTCCTTACGTATTTTATGACATCACTACCAAACAGGGAGATTTTGGTCTCATCACTCCAAATAACACTGTCCCATTCTTCCGCTGTCCAGTTAACTTTTCAACCTATGTTTGAGAGATAAAAATGACTTTTTTTGTGGAATTCTAGCTTTTAGACCAAATTCCTGCAGTCTGCACCGAACAGTCCTTGCACTCAACTTCACATTGCGTTGCGCCATTTCATCTTGTATACACCCAGATGATTTTCTTAAGACACCTGGGCACAGTCTCTTAATTCCTCTATCATCACTTGCTGTTGTGCACCTTTTCCTACCTTTACCAGTCTGGTTTTGTAGTGACTGAGTCTCCTTATACCTCTTCAAAAATTTAGAAATGCCACCTTTGGTTAAGTTTCCACCAATGTTTCTTCTAATTTCTTCATAACTGAAGCCTTGTTCACTTAATAGTACTATTTTACATCGCTTTTTGTGTGACCAGTCAACACTTTGCGCCATTTCTTTAATTTTATTACGTTTTACAAGCTCATTAAACAAAAGAACAAAAAAAAAACCCGACCAACTTGATAGCAATCACATAACACACTGACTAATGTCCTCCTCTCAGCTCCAATACATGTCATCAATAGATGAATCCTACTGTGACCTGATTGGCTCATTACCAAAACAAGATGACCCCTGATTGACTCTCTAAACACTCATGCTCATTGGCAACATTCAAAAGAAGGAAAGCTACTTCATATCAACCTAAGCAAGTTGTGCTCCTTTTTTCTGGTTATTTGGCTATAACTTTTCATAGAATACAGATAATTGAACCAACTTTGTTGCATTACATTCTTGATGAAATTATCTTTCCGTCGATATATAATTTTACGGCAAGTGTTGTTATGAGCCATCAAACCCCAAAATTTCACTTTTTCCAAAAGGTTTCCACAATTTTGGCCACTACTGTATTCACTATGCGTAACTAACGCATTTGTTACTGCACAGTAGCTTTGTAAAGTAATTAGCAGAAAGTGAATGCAGATGCTGACGTCACTGTTTCTAAATAAGTAAAATATGCATTAGGAGCAGTATGCTTACAAAGTATGGCATTTTTTAGGTACTTTTAATACAATTGTGATGTACGTAAAATATGAAGTAAATCCCAAGAAAGAAGTTTAATTTCTTTATTGGAAACATTTCAGTTGTGAGTTTAAACAGCCTTTTTTGTGTCTATGAAAAAGTGTGCCAGAACTCTTAAACATAAGTTGGACTGGGTGACCTAATAAAAGACAAATCAATTTTCTGAACTCTTTTAAGCCTTATTACTGTTGCATGGTACAAAATACAAATAAATAATTTACATGATCATATTATTTTTAAAAACCAGCATTCTCCGTAACACTTTTAAAATACACAGCAAATACTGAAACTGAAAGCTGTTAACCTCACCCAAAAATGAGTATGGAATTTCAATGAATGAAATACGGGATTACACCATTGTACAATACAAACTTCGAAGTTGTGAATCCGTTTATTGGTGTAAATATGACATGAATGGTAAGTCAGATAATATCAGAAAACTTGAAAATTTCGTCGTCCTCGAGCGGGAATCGAACTACGTCTCCCGACTAGCGCCCGAATATGCTAACCACTACACCACCCAGAACGACCAAGTCTCAAGTTTGCGATTAATTTGAATGCAACTATCTCGGGCGCTGGCCGGAAGACGCGACTTTGATTCCCGCTCCAGGACGACGAAGTTTTTCAAGTTTTCGGATATTATCTGACTTACCATTCATGTCATATTTACACAAATAAACGGATTCACAACTTCAAAATTTGTAGAGTATGGAATTTACTCTAAGGATTACATCTCACTGAGGAACAGAAGGGAACTGCATTTTGACCCTAAAATACAGTCCGGATTTTGTTCACCTCTTGAGATATTTCCACCGTTCTCACCCGCTCCTTGCTCTTCGTGCCGAATGGTGTTCACAAAGGAAACATGTATTTTCTAGGATCAAACTGGATTAGCAAGGCACAACAATTTTTATAAATAACAATGAGTTATTGCTATGATTGAAAGAGAATACGTAACTGATAACATTACCAAATTCGTCTGAAAAATCTTCTTTCGCATTCTACAGAAGGAACAACAATGATTCGCAAAGTTCACTTGCTGTAAAAGTTAGGTTTTTCTTTTGCTTGAAATTGCAGGCATTCTCTAAAACCACGAATCAAGTCCCTTTCATTGAGCCGCAGCATGCTAGATAACTTCCTGATTTCTTGCCCTCGATATAGTACTTTCTCTTTATGCAAATGCCGCTTACTGAATTAAAAAACCTTTATTGAAACTTTTATTCAATACTGGATTGGACCTCCTTTAGCCCGAATTACAGCACGTATGCCGTACGGCATAGATTCCACAAGGTGTTGAAGTGCATCAACGTCAACAAGGTACCTGGAGGCCACCAGGCAATCCGTTGACTGTCTTAGATTTGACGGAAGAGGACTTTGTTTCTAGAACTGTTCCGTGTTTTGTGGTAGCCAGGAGGATGCTGGAAGTCACTGTCATGCCCACTGGGTCACTGCTGAACAAATCTCGCCCGATAGTCAGTAGCATTGTCGCCCACGAAACAGCCGTCACCTGCTGGATAAAAGCCAACATTGCAGGACAGATTTGATTGGCAACAATGTTCAGATATTCCTTGGAGGACACTAAATCCTTTTTCACCCGTCCCTTATTTACGGTCACTGGCTCCAGGGAAGGGAGAGAGCAGCGCCGTAAGACAAACACAACATCCATGCCTCAATGGGATTCGAACACGAACCTCTTACGGACGAATGATCAGAGCTCATCGCTTAGACCACTACGCCACTGGGGCGGCCACTAAATCTTCCAGTAATATCAGGAAACCCGTTCCGTACCAACCGAACGTTCCCCACACCATGCCACCACCTCCAGAACCTTGAGTTGTGTTTACAAGGCAAGCTCGGTTCATTACCTCATGGGGCTCCCGCCAAACTCCCTGACTACCGTCGGTACAGAACATGGGGTACGGTGATTCGTCGGACTCTACACGACTTTTTTCCAGTCTTCCAGTGACCAGTCACGTTGTTTCTGACACCGCTGTAGGCGAACTTTCTGGTTATTCGCCAAAATAAGTGATTTCCGTATAGGCATCCGACTGCTAATACCGATGCTCTTAAATTCCCTGCACATACACGGTCGAGTCACATTACTGTGACCAACAGCTAATATCCAGTGTAACCGCCTTGTGCAGCGCGGACAGAAGCTAGACGGGCTGGGAGTGACTGAATAAGGTGCTGGAAGGTGTTCACAGGTATGTGGAGCCATGCTGACTGCAGTGCATCTGACAGCTCCTGGAGGTTGCGTGGTGCAGGATCCATAGAGCGAACAACACGATCGAGGTTGTCCCACAGGTGTTCAATTGGGTTTAAGCCTGGGGACTTAGGGTGCCGGAGAAGTACTTTGAAGTCTTCATCGTGCTCTTCCCACAACTCTCGGACATTTCTAGCTGTGTGACACGTTGCATTGTCGTGCTGGAAGATCCCATCCGCCCCAGTGAAGACAATCAGCGTGTATCGGTGTACGTGGTTTGCAAGGATAGATTCATAAGGAATTCGGTCTACAGTGCCTTCCACAAGTATGAGTGGACTGAGGGAATGCCACGGAAACATTCCCCATACCATAAGGCTGCCCCCATCATCTTGTGTTCTTCCAGCAATGGTTAAAGAGTGTTTGTTCTCCGATGTTTCTCGCCTTATACGCCAACGTCCATCCGTTCGATTAAGCAGAAAACCCGACTCATCGGAGAAGTCAATCCTTTGACAATCAGCGGAGGTCCAATTCCGATACTGCAGTGCAAATGTAAGCCTTTCTACCGAGGCACCTTCGTTAGCATAGGTGCAGTGACCATCCGTCAGCATCGGAGCATACGCAGCAGGGTTCGCTGAACTGTCGTTTTAGACACACTTCCGGTAGCCCCCTGGTTCATCCGGCAAGTGAGTTGCTCCACTGTAGAGTGTCGATCAGCCATCACGCTCCTTCGCAGCCGACGTTCACCTCTCACATCAATGGCACGTGGTGCACTGCCGTTCCCACGTCGCTTATTCTCAATGGTGCCATTTCTCCAATCACGATACACTTTAACCACAGCAGCACGCGAACAGTTCACAAACTGAACTGTTTCAGAAATACTGCGACCCTAGGCCCGAAAGCCGATAACCATCCCTTTTAGAAAATTTGATAAATCGCTCCTTTTATCCATGAGAGCAACGAGTGATATGTTTTCATAATGCCTGCAGCACACCTTATACCCTCCAAGCCAGCTCACGACACGTGCCTTCTTTCATTAGCTTCGCGCTGTTGACGTCAAAAGTAGGAGGTGGTCACAATAATGTGATTCGACTGTGTAGGTCGCTGAGATATCGGTCGGGAACATCAATCAATGAATGCTTCGGTTACTCGAGACACACAGGAAGTCTTATTTCCCTGTACAAGCGTTCTCAAACGACGGCGATCTCGTTCCTGACAGACTGTCGTCGCGCCACAATCACGCCTCCTAGACAAGTAATGTTGGTAATTTTTCCACTGATTAAGAACCTTTCGAAAAACCAATCCGCTCTGCTGTATTCAAAATCGTCTCTTTAGCCAGACGTGCTCCCACATATTTATCGAAACCCGAAATATCCGTTGTTGTTTTTTTCATTTTAATCAATACTACTGACTATTAATGACAAGCAGCAGTCTTAAATACTCTGGTGTCCGAAATTGATGTGACAAACACAAAATCATAAATAACGCAAAATCCATACGACAGAGCTTAATGACACTTGGTACTGGCATACATATATTGATAAAGCAACAATGCACAACAGAATGCCAACACCGCATGAAAAGGAAGCATGCACATGATAGTACAACAGTCCAAAAGTGATGCAGCGAATGACGCGGCTTTCGAGGGGCTAACAGAGAGCATGATTACCAAGCACAGTAAAACAGCTCGCACAACGAGCCATCATTCTTTTTACAAGGCTGGGAATGAGAATTTGAGGTAATAAGTGCCGCTGATCCATCAAGGCGCGTCGGAGTCTCGGTAGGGGGCAGTCGGCTTGCAATTGCTCTTCCCAGGATATTCCAGACATGTCCTATCAGGTTCACGTCCGGAGATCTCGCGGGAAACTCCATCCTGTGAATATCCTCACTCTCCAGGTATTCGTCGACTAGCAAGCCGCATTGGGGACGGGCGTTATCGTCCATGAAAAGAAACTGGAGGCCTGGAGTTACCCTGAAAAGCCGTTCATAGGGATCTGGAATGTGATCACTGTAGTGTGCAGCAGTCAGGGTGCCTCCTGGAAACACCTGCAACATCCAACATGTCAGCCCAAACCATAAGACCTTCACCACCGTAGTGGTCGATTTTTCTAATGTTATGAAAAGATTTCGTCCTCTGTACAAATGTACACACATCGAGAATCCGTGTTTAGGCTGAACCGCGACTCATCGCTGAAGAGAACATGTGCCCATTAATCGGTGGTGCAGTTGTGATGTTGTCGGGCCCAATTCAGACTGACTCTTCTGCACGATGCCACGAGTCGGATACAGACCATTGGCCTTCTTGCATAGGAACCTCTCTCGTGCAGTCTTTTGTAAACTGTTTGCCTCGATATCGCGCTTCCCTTAGCAGATGAGAGCTCTTGCGTGAGGTGCCTGACCGTCGACTCCCTGTGGCAGCGAGCTGTTAGAGAAAAATACTGGTTGTCTTGAATTGTTGTAACTGGTAGACGTCCTTGTCCCGGCCTTCTGCTTATTGTTCAGGTTTCCTGGAAATGCCTCCAGAGATTGAAGATCACTTGCCTCGACATATTCACCATAATGCTACTTCAGCTTGCAACTGCCCTGCTCCCAATTTGCGGAACACTCTCTACCGTAAAGAGGTTGTAAGCGATGGTTGAGGAGCCGTAAGTATATTAACAGTCGAACTCAAGCAGAAGCACGCACAGATGCAACGACGCCCTTGTCCAATATCCAGAAACATGAGGCGGCTGTACAAGGGACTCCTGTGTCCGCCAGAATCATTTCCAGACGCCTGGCAGAGATGAATCTGCACTCTCGACGGCCCTTACGTTTTATGCCATTGACACCTGACCATCGTCGGCGTCGATTGCAGTGGTGTTTGCAGCGAACAACGTCAAAAGCTAAGGACTGGCAACGTATAGTGTTCAGCGACGAATCCTGCTTCTGTATGCGAACGGACGAACACCGTGTGTGTCAGAGTGTGGAGGGCCGAAGGTGAGCTCTGCAATCCCAACCTCACTGTACAGGGTCACACGTCCCGAACTACAGGAGTGATGGTCGGGGGAGCCATCGCGTATGACAGCCGGACTTCCCTCTCAGTGATCCGAGGGATGTTGACAACCCAGCGCTACGTACAAGAAATCCTGCGGCCCCGTTTGCTGCCTTTCCTGGCGGGGCGGCCCGGAGCCATTTTCCAACAAGATAACGTCCGTCCGCATACGGCTCGGGTTTCTCCAGGACTGTCGACGTCATGCTTTGACGCTTCGCTTGCCTGCCAGATCGCCTGATCTCTCGTCCATTGAGCACGTGTAGGACCAGATGGGACGCCAGCTTTCTCCACGTCCCAGTGTTCGTGATTTAGAGCGTCAGTTGCAAGAAGTGTGGGCCAATCTGTCCCAGGATAACATACGGTGTCTCTTTGACTACGTGCCGGACTGTAGCACCGCATGTATCCGAGCACGAGGTGGATAAGTACTAACGCTGACCGGAATTTGTACCGTATGTCCGCGGAAAATTGTCGTGCTGCTGTGATATTATAATCAGATCAGATCCTATGTAGATGATTTTAGAAAGGGAGTGTCTGACCCCTTAAACAACCCTTAGAAATAGGAAGCTAGGAGATTTGGGCTACAGTGTCCGATAGGAAAGTGACACGGAAGAGAAGTAGAAAAGGGGAGGAAGACGCCTTATTTATTACCGGGGGCCAGTACCCGGGGTCCGACGGCTTAACGTGCCCATCCGACGCACGGAGGATATTTAGTGGTTCAATATTGTAATCACTTCTGTCCTTGGTATGTACCATCTCACTACTAAAATGTCATTTCAATCCGACGCCTCCTTCTTAGTGAGCGGATTTTTATGACAGTGAGTGTATACACGCTGTGTAAGTGACATTTACGCCCATCTACATATAGATTTCTAATTCAGTGGCAGGTGTGTGTGTACAATGTATCGCTGCAAATAGTTTGTACAGTGATATGTACAGGAAGGAAACTTTTCCGTGAGCAACTTGGGAAAATATAACGCATGGGGTTAACTCTTGCCATCTCTCTATCTCACGTTTTACGGTTATGATGTTACTGAAATTAAATAGTTTCAGGTTGTTATGTGCTACGGTTATTACGGAATTTTAATTAAATATTTATTCCAAGACTCAAATCCAAAACTTTTATCTTGAAAGAGGCAAAATATGAGAATAATTATCCTTCATTTGAATATATTCAAATATGAATAATGATCCTTTAAGGAGCTTGAAATATGAGAATAATGATCCTTCATTTGAGTATATTCAAATATGAATAATGATCCTTTAAGGAGCTTGAAATATGAGAATAATGATCCTTAAGGAGCTTGAAATATGAGAATAATGATCCTTTAAGGAGCTTGAAATATGAGAATAATGATCCTTCATTTGAATATATTCAAATATGAATAATGATCCTTTAAGGAGCTTGAAATGTGAGAATAATGATCCTTCATTTCACTTTTTTTTACACTGTAGAATTTCGCCGCTAGAGGGCGTAAACACAGGTGATGTCGAATTCAAAATACAATTTATTCCACATATTTGCTTCTATACATCCGATGGAAAAACTTCTTTTATCTTTCGATTTCATTTATGTCCAAGAGTATTTTAGGTATAGTTAATTTTCCAAGTTAAGCATAGATTTTCCGCTAGGGGGCGTAAAAGTAAATTACGTTTTTTCCTATATCTCTTCTTCTAAAACTCCGATTTGAAAAACATTTTCTTCAGCGGATACAGCTCCTGATGGAAAATCTTTTGCATATAATTTATAATTTTTGGTAGAAAATACTTTAGCCACCAGGGGGCGTAAGGGTTCTTTTTTGCTTCTGGTGTGCTTGACATAAAATCTGAGCTTCTAAAATCTTGATTGAAAACAATTTTTCGTGGACCGATGCCACTCACGTCGATAAACCTTTTAGGAATATTTTCGTCTTAAAATATTGCATGGTTTCTCCGCCAGGGTGCGTAGATGTATATCTTATTTTTTTCAATATCTCTGCTTCTAGTAGTCCAATTTGAAAAATTCCTTCTTTGTTGGATAGTGTTTCCGATGCGAAAAGTTTTTCATGCAAATTCAAAATTTTCGAGTAAATCATAGACTTTCCGATAGTGGGCGTACAGGTAAATTGCGTTTCTCCCGATATCTCTGCTTTTAAAACTCCGATTTGAAAAATTCTTTCTGCACCGGATACAGCTCCTGATGGGAAATCCTTTGCATATAATTTCTAATTTTGGTAAAAAATTGTTTCTGCTTCTGATGTATTTGCAGCAAAATCTGAGCTTCTAAAATCTCGATTGAAAAAAATTCGTTTGAGGACCGATACTACTCACGTCGACAAACCTTTCGGGAATATTTTCTTCTTAAAATAATGCATGGTTTCCATGCCAGGGGGCGTAGATGTATATCTTATTTTTGTCAATATATCTACTTCTAGTAGTCCGATTTGAAAAATTCCTTCTTTGTTGGATAGTGTTTGCGATGTTGCGATGTGAAAAGTTTTTCATACAAATTCAAAGTTTTCAAGTAAATCATAGACTTTCTGCTAGTGGGCGCAAAGGTAAATTGCGTTTTCTGCATTATTTCGGCTTCTAAAATTCCAATTTGAAAACATTTTCCTGTATCGCATACAGCTCCAGATGGAAAATATTTTTCATATAATTTCTGATATTCGGTAAAGAATGGTTTGGCCGCCAGGGGTGCAAGAGTTAATTTCTGCTCCTGATGTATTTGCAGCAAAATCTGAGCTCCTGAAAACTCAACTAAATTTTTTTTTTCTTGGACCGATACCGCTGAAATTGAAAAACCTTCTGAAATTACTTCCTTCCTAAAATAATGCATGGTTTTCCCGCCAGGGGGCGAAGATGCATATCTCATATTTGTCCATGTCTCTGCTTCTAAGAGTCCGATTTGAAAAATTATTTCTTTGTTGGAGAGCATTTTCTCTGTGAAATGTTTCTCACATAAATTAAAAATTTTCTGAACGCACAAGTCTGCTAAGGGGGGCGTAAGCTCTCTATTTCGTTTATTTTTTTTTTGATTGGAGGTTTAACGACCACCGTGAGCAGCTCAATGGGCTATAAGCTGTCGCCCGTCCCTAATTTAGGGTCACAGGTTCCAGGGAAGGGAGAGAGCCAGTGCCGTAAGACAAACACAACATCCATGCCTGACCGGGATTCGAACCCGGACCCTTTACGGACGAATGATCAGAGGCCAGCGCCTTAGACCACTGTGCCACCGGGGCGGCCGATTTCGTTTACAGAAACATCTGCGGGATTAAAAACCCAATTGAAAAACTTCTTTCTTCCGTTAGATACTATTGTTTTCCATACCGGTTCCATTGACTTTGAATAGCTTTGATAAATTTAATTTGCGTCAGAACAGATTCAAAAGATGCTCATTACACCCGAAAATTCGGTGTCATCTTTCCTGGTTTTAAATCAAATTAGAAATTTCATAGAAACAACTAAGATTCTATTTACTTTCTCTATGTAAGGTGGAGTTTATTTTAAACTTTTCAGACGTCATACTGCATAAATCTTATCTGAATGACTTCATTGTAAGTTTAAACATGTTCCACTTCATGACGATTCAGATTGCAAAATTACCCCAAAGAGAAACTCTGTAAAGAAACTGCTGGCCACTCAAAATGCAACACCAAGAAGGAAGCATCCGATTGGCCTGAAACTCGCAGCATGCGTCGCCCGTGAGAGGACATGCAAACGATTAGCATTGCAAGGCATATGCAAATCATGTCCGCCCGGCACGCCACCAAGAAGTACTATAAGAAGGGTGCACATAAGGTAGTGGAAGTGTGTTGTGCTGCCAGACCTGCGCGTGGGAAGCTTCCTGATGCCTCGTCGCAGAATACGGCAGTCATTCCAGCACGTTTCGTAGTTCGGCAGAGGACGAATAGTGGCTTATCGCGACAGCGGTTATCGTACCGCGACATCGGAGCCCGTGTGGGACGACATCCAGCCACAGTTAGGCGAGTATGGACTCGGTGGGTGCAGGAGGGACGGACGGACCGACGTGAGCGAATGCCGCTGCCGCGGCACACCACTGAACTAGAGGATTGGCATGTTGCTCGGCGGGCATTCACGACTCGCACCGCCACATCACGAACGTTAGCGTAGGAATTAGGGTGTGTTGCGCAACAGCCTGTGTCACAGCTAGTACCGTTCGACGTCGTCTGCAGGAGCGGGGACTTGTCGCACGGCGCCCATTGCTCCTATTACCATTGCTCCGAGACTGTATGACGCCTGCATTATGAATCGCCATACCAGTCCGTCTCCTGGCGTTATGGTGTGGGGCGCAATTGGATATGACACCCGCACCCCTCTGGGACGCATCGCCGGTACACTCAACGGCCACCTCTATATCTCCAACGTTTTGGAACCTGTAGCCCTCCCTTACCTTCAGGACCTGCCAGCGGCCACGTTTCAACAGGACAATGCTCGCCCGCACGTGGCAGATATCGTGCAACAATTCTTCACGGCTCACCAGGTGTCGCTGCTGCCGTGGCTCGCCTGTTCTCCCGATATGTCGCCCATCGATAACACGTCTGGTCGCTGATCGGCAACCTAGTGGCCCCGCAAGCACCACCCGCGGCTACGCCTGATGAACTGTGGCAACGTGTGGAAGCAGCCTGGACCGACATACCCCAAGCCCACATCCAAAGCCTCTTTCGTTCGATGCCGCGGCGTGCAGCAACCGTTATTTCCAGCCATGGGGGCCACACGAACTATTGATGTCCGCGTGTTCCACAAGTCGCACGGGCCTGTAAGCTCAATCGTTTCATCTTTGTATTTGTTGTTATGTGTCCAGTAAATCTGGCTTTGCTATCTCGTGTCCTTCTTGGTGTTGCATTTTGGGTGGCCAGCAGTGTAGTTTGACTAACAGCCAGGTCTTCGGAATCATTGATATATTACTGTAAGACGGAATCGCCGAACACATGGCATATAGTAGTTTAAATTTGTAGACGGTGTAAACAACAGCGTGAGCTAAATCCCTAATAAATACCAACATTCAAGTTGCGTGGTCCTTGTATTTATACCAATTATGATTATTTGAATAACTGACAGTTATAGCTCAGCAAAGAAATATAAATTCATGCAAGTTCGGACGTGAAGTTCAATATGGGAAACAACGGGTAGTAACCAAAAGTCATCAAACAAAACGGAAGTTTAAAAAGGTAGTATACGTTACACTTTACTTCTTCCATCATCATTAAAGTACTTATTTTTCATTAATAGGTCCCAAATAGCAGATTTAATTTTTTTTTACCTATGCTTATTTCCCAGCGCCCTAAAACAACTTGATTTTAAACACATATTTTTAGGACACGTAAGAATCTAGAAGACACAAGAGTGCTGAAATTTCTATTGTTATTTTCTTCCGATATTGTGGAGCCATTTGCTATATTTGGTCCTGAAACTACACTCTTCGCAAAAAAAACAAAAACAAAAAAAAAACGAAGCACCATAAGAAAGTCGTTCGATCCTGATAAAACTCCGCATGCTAGTACCTCAGGTCCGAATATGCAAATGATTAAAAAGTAACGACCTGTGACGAAATAGTGGCCCGCCAAAGCGCATGGGAACCGCGCATCGAGGAGGGTATATCAAGAGCAAAGCTCGCACGCAGCGACAATTGTGACAGCGAATTGCGGTCGCATTAACCTCCACAGACTGTGAGGATGCCTCGACGTCGGATCCGTGCACACTACAAGCAGTTGAGTGAGTTTGACAGAGGGCGTATAATTGGGCTGAGAGAAGTCGGTTGGTCAAGTCGCCGTATCGCCAGGCATTTGGGTCGGAGCGACGCAGCAATCGGACTATGTTGGCGCCAATGAGAAGAAATTAACCCACGTCTGCTGAATTTTTACCCGTGTATATACACTCAAAGGTGATATTAAATAACATGGTGACACAGTATTTTTTTATATTTACAAAATTGAGAAAGCGGGTGTTTTTAAACCATTTTCCCCTATAACTTTCAAACTTCGAGGTTCTTGGGGCAGCCAAAGATATCAAATAATGTCATCCATATTTCGGGGGTCATTTCAGTAATAAAATCGCAACTATTGCACATGGTGACGTTTCAAATTAAAAAAAAAATGTGTTTTTCGCTCCACCCTAATGTGCATCCTCATTGCATTACATGTACCGTGAAACACTCAGTTAGTGTTATGATCCGGGATTGTATGACATCGAAAGGTGTAGGAAGAATTTGCGTGATTAATGGGAATATAAATGGCCAAAAATACATTAATGAAAAACTTGAGCCCAAACTGAAGCCTTCCGCATGTGATCTTTTCCAAGATAATGAAGCATTTATATTTCAACAGGATTCAGCTCCATGTCATGTTGCTGCTGTGTACAAAAAGTGGTTTCAAGATAATCATATTCCACTGCTGGAATGGCCTGGGAATAAATAGCCCAGACCTTAACCCCATCGAAAATGTATGGAGCCGCTAAAGACAAAAAAATCCAGCAATAAAACCCTATTAATAGAAGCAATAATTCAATCTTGGTTTCACATTGTAACAGCTGCAGAACTAAAAAACTTGGTTCACTCCATGGGAAGGCGTTGTAAGGCCGTAATTAACGCTAAAGGTTACCCAACTAAGTATTAACTGACATGGTGAGAATTTTTGTCTATCTCATTTTTTCTATGTGTTTCACTTTTCTTCTTTATAACTGATGCTCTAACACAAAATCCTTCATAGAAGTTATTGCATTACATTCTTGATGAAATTATCTTTCCATTGATATACACTGCCGGAAAGTGAAAAAAGAACACCTAGAAGGAATTGGCGGACGATCATGAAATTTACATATATTAATGGGGTAGAGTTTACGTAGGTATGATGTTACTTTCTGGACCAACCGGTGAGCGCTTACGCCACAGCACGGCATAATATGCAAATTATCGTCGGTGGTATTTAAGGAGTACGGCGAAGTGAATGTAATCAGTCGTCGGCGTACGGACACGTGCGAAGACCCTGAAGAAGCTGCAATGCCTGGACATGGAAGTCGTGTACGATTTCAGCAGTTATCGGACTTTGAGCGAGGTCGTCTAGTCCGACTCCGCGAGGCCGGGTGGTCGTATCATCGTATTGCGGAGCGAATTGGACGGGAAGTATCGGTGGTGGTACGATGGTGGCGTAGATGGTTCGAGGAACATTACCACACGAGAAGACGTGGAACCGGGAGTCACAGACGGACTGATGAGCGGACCGATCGACGCATAAGAAGAGCGGCGTTGTCAAGCAGAACATCCACTGCGACGCAAATCCGAGCTGCCGTTGCACCTGAGGTGACTGTGCGAACAATCCGCAACCGTCTACTGGATGCAGGACTACGTACACGTGTGCCTCTGGCATGTGTACCTCTGACTCCAGCTCACCGTCAGGAACGGCTGCAGTGGTGTCGCCAACGTCTGCACTGGAGAACGCAATGGCGATCTGTCGTGTTCAGCGATGAAAGCAGATTCTTCTTGGGAGCTTCCGATGGCCGTATGCGCGTTCGCAGACGCACAGGGGAGCGTCTCTACCCTTCTTGCATCCGCCAGCGATCAGCTATTACTCCCGTATACAACTAGTGTTTGTACCAGGTACGTTAAACAGCACTACCTACATCAACAACATCATTCAGCCCGTTGTTGTGTCATTTGTAAGGTCGGTCCATCGTTGGGTTTTCCAGCCAGATAACGCACGCCCACACACGGCACGTGCAACGCAACATGCACTTCAGGGTGTGAGACAACTTCCATGGCCTGCACGTTCACCCGATTTGTCCCCCGTTGAACATGTGTAGGATTTTATGGGACATCAACTTATCCGGTCTCCACTGCCAGCCACGACCATCCCCGATTTACGTGTCCAGGTTGAGGATGCTTGGAACTCAATACCCCAAACTTACATCCAACATCTGTACGGCAGACTCCATGCCAGAATTGCACGGTGTGACGCAGTTCATGGCGATTCAACCTCCTGCTAACCATGTTACATGGAAATGTTATTTTTCAGTTTACCAGCAAATACAGCTGTATTTTGCCATAATGTTTTGATCACGTTATCCTGTGTATTCCGTTATTATGCTGTATAAATTTCGTTGGTATCAGACGTCTCCTTCTTGGTGTTCTTTTTTCACTTTCCGCCAGTGTATAATTGTATGGTATTACTCCAAAAAAAGTGGTGTTATGAGCCATCAAACCTCAAAAATACACTATTTTCAAAAGGTTTCCACAATTTCGGCCACTACTGTAGAATACGTTGGCCCATCCCTATCTGACATCTTCGTATAGGGTCTACAATTTGAGCGTTTGGAGGCAATACCGTGTCCTGTTTGATAGGGTAGTCATAGTCTTTGATCTAGTTCCTTGTGTTTTACTTTCTATTTTTGCAGTTACGCGCATCTTGCAGTTTGCTGCAAGATGCGCACCAAAGATCATGCCTTTTTTGAGGTCATTAAGATCTGACATTGTCTACAACTATTCCACAACTGCTGTTTCACCTCCGACTGTGGCACTACTACGTGCGAGCCGACATCGTACTGCACTCCTTTGTAGAGTATATCTCACATCGCTGATGACGTGGTCCCTGTGATTTGCGTACGGCGCATTTCATGTACTCCAGTCGCAGTGGGTGTTTCCATTATTTTGACAAACCCCTCTGTATGCAAGAGGGATAACGTTGCTAATGATCATAAAAATACATTTATACATGCAACTGAACCTTACTGAGTCATGCCGCTTATGGAAAACTGGGATCAAATTGATCAACAACCTATTCTGAAGTGTGTGTGTGTGGACGTAATTTATTTTCCATGGTACACACTGATCACGTATCCCAAAAAATTGCCACATCACTGTAATATATACAGTGTCCTGAAATCATAAACGCATTTACAGAATAGTGGAGATATATTTTGCTTTACATGTTTCCCTTTTTGTTTCAGAGTTTGACTACCACCGTGATCAACTCTAGTTGTCGCCCGTTCCTAATTTAGGGTCAGTCGTTGCAAAAGAGGAGAGAGATCCGTTGCCGTAAGACAAACACACTACCCATACCTCACACGGGCTTCCAACCAGGAGCCATCTAGAACGAATGGTTAGAAACTAGCACCTCGTACCACTCGTCACACACACTTTGGTTTAACAGTTGCTTTTTAACCCTTTAATGACCATAACGCCCAAAACGCCCTTGCATACCTACGATCACAGCTGCCCGAAAAGCCTTTCTGGAGTCAGTCATATTTCTTACCCTTACCTGTTCTTCAAATTTTCACGGCCTATGAGGGATCAGATCAGCAGGAGTCACCTTCAGTCAGAATTGTTGCTACTAAACAAAAAAGTAAAACAACAGACAATTTTGGGCGTTATGGTATTTAGAGTGATACTAGATTTTAGATTCACGGTCGTTAAAAGGTTAAGGAACACGAAGCAGTCAAACAAAAGTACCCTGAAAATGCCCATTGTACGCAAATTCACAGAAAAATAAAATGTTGAACATAACACAAACATTTGGCTGAAGATGTATAATAAACGACCTTCCATGAAACTTTAATGTAAGTCGTGTTCCCTTACATAGCAAAGTCGAACAGAAAATTTATTGTTCGGCACAAAGACTGATAAAAGTAAAATCGATTTTGGCGTTCTTCCTCTCTTTTTTAAAGTGAAAGACACTCTCAACATACTCTTAGACATCGACTTATTAGCCTCACAGAGGCAATGTAAAATACGTTTCGAAAGATAAACTGGCTCGTTTTTTGATGTGACCCCAATGCCCGAGACGACGTTATATACACCGAAGAGCCAAAACATTATGACCAGGTTTATGTGAATCGAAGCAACTGCAGGTACGCGATGGCACGTGTGATGGCCTGGCCATGAAACGCTATAAATAATACCTGGTACTGAGCTCTGTTGATCAGTGTTATTCTTGTTCTTTAGATGGGCAAGGCAGCTAACTTAAGCGAGTTTGACAAAGGCCAAATTGTAATGGTAAGACAAAAGGGTCAGAGTATTTTCTAGACGGAGAGTCTTGTGGGGTGCTCACAGTCAGCCGTGGTAAGTACCTTCAAAACGTGGTCCGAGGAGGGGAAAGCCACGAACCGTCGGCAAGGTGTGTGCCGACCACGGCTCATTGATGCTAGAGGTGAGAGAAGGCTATTCTGTATGGTACGAGCCAGCAGAAGGGATGATGTGGCTCCCCTCGCCGGCAATTTGGAATTCTGGTGATGGGATTAATTTGCCACAATACACAGTACATCGAATCCTGCTGAAAAATGGGTCTGTGTATCCGTAAGACACTCTCAGTGCCCATGGTAACCTCGGATCAACGTCATAAGTGCCTACAGTGGGCGTACGACCATCTAACCTTTAATGATTCGAAAAAGGTCGTCTGGTCCGATGAATCTCGTTTCATATTGCACTATGTAGACATTCGGGTAAGAGTGCGTCGTTTACCTGGGGAAGTGTTTGCACCAGGATGCACTGTGGGACGAAAACAAACAGGTAGAGGAAGTACGTAATACTTTGGGCACTGTTATGCTGGAAAACCCTGGGCCCAGTCACTTGTGTGCAAGAAACTGTGAAATCTACCACCAACTTAAATGTCATTGCAGACCAGGTACATCCTTTCTTGGCAACGGTATTACCCTCTAGCAGTGCCTTCTTTCAGAAGGATAACACGCCATGCCACACTGTCCGGATTGTTCGAGAATAGTTCGCGAAGGATCCCAGGTATTACCCTGTCCTTCAAATTTCCCAGACATCAATCCAACCGAGTATCTATGGTTTATGTTGGAACACCAAATCCGATTTACGGCGACTGAACCACGGAACTTACAAGAGTTAAAGGATCTGCTGGTAGCGTGTTGGTGTTGGATACCACGAGACACCCTTAGAGGAGTTGTAGTGCCTATGCCTCCCCGGTCAAAAGCTGTTTTGGAGGCACTTGGAGGACCAACACCAAATTAGGCAGGTGGTGATAATGTTTTGGCTCTTCGGTGTATCATGCGATACCGTTCTAAAGTTTTCTTGAGACACACAGCTTTTTCAGTTTTCTTATTTAAATGGCACTTAAAAGCATATTTCGTGTAGTGGAGAAGTAAAGTATATCTTCTGAAAAAAAATGAGGCATTGTGTTTCTTATAAACGCTAAATGACAACCTTTGGGATATGTATGAAGGAAATCGTTACCTCCCAAGAAAAGCATCACTAATATGATGACGTCATCGATCTCAATGCTCCTGGATTTTTTGGATATGTACAAAACAGGGACGAATGGGGGCACGTGAAGTCCATTAAGGGCCGCTTCCTTACCGGAGGCGCAAGGAATCTGGACCAACAAAGGGAGACTGGCAGGTTCAGGGATGTCACTGAGATCGACGAAGCCGTGATATCCGTAATTCGTGGCCTATAAGGTAAGGATTACTGTGTGTCTCACGGTACGGTATCGCATGATGCGAGTAAGCAACGTGGCGACATCTAGCATCGTCTCTGCCAACGGAGGGCTTTGAGCCGTAAAGCATGTAAAAAAAGATTTTGTTTAAATAGGACGTTTTTACATCTGAGAACTTTAGAGTGACTTTCGTAAATCTCCCAATTTTAATCAATATACACTGAATGCTCACTGAATAGCGATTACCCCTATTCAAAGTGAGCTACACCCGATGCTGGCATAACTTGAAGAAAGGCGTGAGCTGTAGGCTGAAGGTGTGTATTAAGGTCTTGGTGGTTCAGTAGAGAGCGAAGTTACGGATGTGAACTGCAAAACCAAGGATTTATCACAGTTTACGAAAAGCCAAATTGCGGAACAACGAAGGGTTAGTGAATCGGTTTCGAGCAACCAATGTATGGTCGCCGGCTACTGCCAAGGAGTGCTTACGGATCACGTACACCCCACAATACTGTGCCTCCCCTAAGAAGGTGATGGCTTCTTTCAGGAAGATAATACTTCATGTCATAGATCCCATCTCTTGTAGGAATGGTTCGACGAGCACAGTGCTGACATGAGACATCTAAGATGGCTCCAAAACTCGCCTGTTCTCAATCCAGTTGAAAATCTGTGGGATGATGTGGATCTCCCGGTAAGACTTTTGGATATGCCACTCCGCTCCGTAACGAACCATGGACCGCAATACAAACAGCCTGGTTGCAGGGTACCACACAGCTGTTCAGACATCTCGTGTAGTCGATGCCACACCGGGTGGTACGATTCTCCTGGAGAAAAAGGGTCCCTCGAGGTGATTAGAATTCAGTGAGCACTCAGATTTTAGTAAAACATACCCAAAGGGAAGTCAAATTTCAGTCCATTATCTAGACACAGCAGTGACAACTGTACTACGACTACATAGCTCATACAAGATGCATGGAGTGGCCACGTGTGAGCACACAAGATGTTCTTTGGACTGTATTTGTCCATATGCCTTAAGTTCAGACTGACATTCATGGTATTAATTTAGGACGAAAGACACCGTCGATGAGAATTGCGGCTATTCAAACTAAGTACTTTTCTGAATGAGCACGTAATATTGGAGCCACAGGACAAAGTCCTACGATTGCAGTATCATTATCCAAAATTACAAATTACGCTGGTAAAAATTATGTTGCATGTTGCACCAATTTTTGACACAAAGGTGCACCATTGAATGGTGCAAAGGTACCCAATAGTATCAAACACAGAAAAACAGAGTGCAATTGTTGCAAAGTTGCTCTAAACAGGATGGATAACATAACGTGGTGTATTATTGCAACAGGTTGGTGGGTGTTTCATATTGGCACATAAAATGTGCCTTTGCTACAAATGGTGATGAAGCTGGTGTGGCACCACTTTTTCGGTACAACATACCGCAAAATTTGTGCTACACATAGCGCACATCCCGCATGACAATGTACTACACTAGTCGACATAGAAAATGCAACACCAGGAAGTATCTGTCGGAGAGCCATGAAAATTGGTCGATATGTGTCGACAGCTGGGTTATTATGCAAATGATTGCAATTGCCAATGAATCACGTGATAGCTGAGAAAGATAAAAAGGCAACGCGGATAGCCGTAGCAAAGTTCGGTCGTCCTTACTTGGGCATATGGACCACTGTATTGGGGTAATGGTGGCGAAAGCACCTGTAAGGAGTGAGAATGCGTGGGCGACGACAACTGTCATCCGAATGCCGCGACAATAATTTTGGCCGAATGCAGCAACTGTAGTTAATGTGCGTTGCTGTAGTGCGACTGGTGCACGTAGGCGGACGTCCGAAGGTCTTGATCGCCGCATTCGACAAAACGCCGTAGCAGCCCTATAATCCACCGCTGACGACATTCGACGAGATGTACAGGCAGCTATGGACATCTCTGTACCGATGAGGACTGTAAACCACAAATTGCGTGATGCACGCTTGCGCTCTCGCCAACTATTGAGATGACTACTACTCACCGCAGTCATCTCAATAGTTGGCGAGAGCGCACGGGTGCGAGGAGAGCGGAAGTGATGGCGAGAGCGGAAGTGATGGTGAGAGCGGAAGTGATGGCGAGAGCGGAAGTGATGGTGAGAGCGGAAGTGATGGCGAGAGCGGAAGTGATGACGAGAGCGGAAGTGATGGCGAGAGCGGAAGTGATGACGAGAGCGTAAGTGATGCCGTACCTGACATGCACGGCGGGACGAATGGCACCGTGTCGTACTCAGCAACGAGTCTGGCTTCTGTCTTAGCGCCAACAATCTCTGATTGAGAGTCTAAAGAAGATTTGGTCATAGGGCTGATCTTTCTACAACCAGTGAGCTTCAATCGATCCTCAGCCTGGTGTCATGGTTTGGTGCGCCATCAGTTTCAACAGCCGTTCAACGCTCGTACGCGTAGTGGGTCAATGATAGCATGACGATACGTCGATGAGGTTATGCTGCCAGTTTTGTTGTCATATGTCCCTGATGTCCTTGATGCCCACTTTCGGTAAGATAACGCCCGCCAGCACACTCATCAGCATACAGTGCATACAAGGTGTCCAGGTGCTGCCCTGGCCAGCGCAATCCCCAGATTTTTCTTCAACAGAGAACGTGTGTGACGTCATCGGTAGATGACTTAACGCCTCTGCCAGACCACCTAGAATCATGGGCACAGGTCAACGGCGCATGCTCAACTGTACCTCAGGGTACCATTCGAGGACTTTTTCTCTCCATGCTACGCCATTTTGACGAATGTGTAGCCCAGCATGAGACCACACGACCTTCTGACTCAGATCACATTACATGGTCTCTTCACTCATCGCATTGATCTAATCACTCAGAAATCAAATTACTTTTACCTACTTGTCTACATATGTGGTAAGTTTCGGCGCATTTTGTGCGGTTTTTCATTGGGTCACATTTTCTATGTCGAGCAGTGTATTATTACTTGCACTGGGTCTAACGTCTCCGTGAGCATCAACGCTGTAGAGAGTCTTTCCCTGATGTTCGGTCGCTGGTTCTCGAAAGATGACAGAGCCAGCGGTGTGGGGCAAACAAACCAGCCGTGCTTCGTCCAGAACCTAAGTTGGACAATTAGCCCAGAACCTCTGACCACTCACTGGGAATGCATTACCGTAACTATCATACACTGCTGGACAATTTGCTAAGGACGGATCATAAACGGCTATATAGCGAATAAAAAATTAAGTGTCGTTGGATGCCAAGTGAAATAAAATAATGTCAGAATGCCAGGACATTACAAGAAAGACAATTTATTGTGCTCTGAAATCCAGAAGGCTTTAGAACGTGTTCAAGGGACAAGCAGGCCATTTTGGGCAGAATACGTAAACGTGAAAAAAATGCAATTACCGTCCGCAGGCGTTCCAGCGTAAGATGTCAATACGGGATATGGTAAATATGGAGGGCGATGCAAGACTCCACAAGTCGTGTCATGCTTTGCACAACATTATCAAGCAGCTGTTGACGTAATTTATCCCATTCCTCTGTCAGTGCACGGATGAAGGTGTCCTTGTTTATTGGAGGGCATTGCCGACCAACAAGACTCCTCCCCAAATCATCCCACACATTTTCAATGGAATTCAGATCTGGCGAACGTGCTGGCCATACGAGGCGTTGAATATCCTCGCTCTCAAGACACTCCTGGACAGCGACTGTTCGATGACATGTTGCGTTGTCGTCCATGAAAATGAATCTATCACCGACACCACCACGGAACATGCAAACATGAGGTAGCAGAACATCATTAATGTATCGTTGGCCAGTCATAGTCCCAGTTGGAAGCACATAGAGAGACGTACGGCCATTGATCATGCTGCCAGCCCATACCATGACACTACATGTCGGATATCGGTCCCTTTCCTGTATGTTTGCTGGACAATATGCAGTACCACTATCACGCCAGATCAGTTGTCGTCGACAATCAGACGATAGACTGTATCTACTCTCATCTGAGAAGAAGACAGCAGACCAGTCGTTATCAGTCCAATTGCGATGTTGATGGCACCATTGCAAACGGGCGGTACGGTGACGTCTGGACACTGGGATGCACACAACAGGACGGCGGGCGTATAGTCCTCCTTCATGCAAACGTCTGGCGACAGTTTTTCGCCAGATCCGCTTGCCAGTAGCAGCTATAAACTGATTTGCTACCTCACTAGCTGTGCTGCGCCGGTGTGTTTTTGTTGATAGCACTATGTACTGATCTTCTGCAGGTGTCGTACTGCGAACATGACCTCCCCCGTGACGTTTGCTACACTCTCCATTTGTTTGAAATGATTTCCAAAGCCTTGAAATAACACTGTGGCTGACGCCGAACTCCCTGGCAACATCTGTTATTTTTCGCCCTTCTTCAATCTTGCCAATAATACGGCCACGCGTAAAATCATCTAGGTGATGTCGGAAAGACATACTGAAAATTGCAAGTTCGTCAATTGATTCTTTCCCTTTCAACTTTGCGTTTGAACAACAACGGTCAATACGCGTCAAATCCTTCATATCCCTTATCAGCGCTATGACGTCACGAACAAGTTCGGCAATCCAATATTTGCATACGCACAACACTTCTTACTGTATCCTGCACTTATGCTTATTGCCACATTTTCCTGCCTTCCATTTTATGGTTGCTATCGTTGCTATTGTCATCCGTCCTTAGCAATTGTCCGGCAGTGTACCATAAATATGTATAAAGTGAGACACAAGCCATCTTTTGAGCAGCCTTACAAGCGTGTAAGAGTTCCAAAACAAATGTTGAATGGGCTATTTAGCCTTTTCAAGCTGTGTAACTCATCATCTTAATGAACTAAATTCCAAATTAAATGAAGAAATTAATTAAATATTCTGAAAGGAACTGGCAATAAGGCAGTCACAATTTCATTGAGAACACTGGCCAGCTTTTCAAAGATAAGAAATTCACAGCGCCCACTTGTCATAGAATTACAGATTTTAGTAAGTGTGCGCGCCTGATTCAGCGATTTCTAAGTGTTTCGGTAATCGATTTTAAGACTTTAGGGTGTCTGAACAAGCATCTGAATGGTTTTCAGAATTTTGGTTCCACTTGTTTCTTTCACTTCCGAGTATACATACTGCACTTCGAAATTAAACAAAAAAGTGGGGGTAGTTAAAAACGTAATTTGAAAAACGTAAAAAAAACGTATTGTCGAATTTTATGGCATGGTACATTGATGTAATGTACAGTGTAGATACCTTACAAGATGAGGATGTACGGACACATAGCGTTTAGCACACAAAACTTATATACTTAATATGGAATGCGGACCCCCTCTGGAACTCTGGAAGCAACGCAGGCTTGGCGCTGACTAGTTGTCCACTCAAAAAGATGACTTATTGAGTTGGGAGGCAATGATTGCCACAGGCGAACGAGATCCATCTTGAGGACTGGAAATGTTAAGGTAAGGGAATGGAGGGAAGCAATACCAATCCCCTGGGGCATCCTATAAATTTCCAGTGGAATTGAGGCCCGGAGAAAAGGAAGTTCGCTCCATTCCTTGTGTACCTTGTTCTTTAAGACATGCGTCGACGAACTTAGCTCTACAAGGAAGTGCGTGTTCATTCAATTGTATGGAACTTGCACCAATTGCACTGGCAAACGGCCTCACATAGGCATCAAGAATCTCATACCGGCATTTTAACGCACTCACTGGTCCTTTAAAAAGAATATGGAGTTAAGTACAGCCACTCAGAAAAAAAAACCAGCCAACACACTAACGTCACAAAACGCGCTCCATTTAAAGATGTTACGAGACGTGCAGCGGGTTCCAATCCCTCACCAGGATAATTCGCGTCTGCTGTACGAATCCAGACACAAACGCGATTTATTCGGGAGCAAGATATTATGCCACTGTTTTTTTGTTTTTTTGGACCCTTACTCCATCTAGAGTTATGTCGACTGTTCCAAGGTCCAGTTGACATAATCGTAGCACCATTTTAAGCGCACGTAGCTGTGGCTGGCACTTAACTACACATGTACAGCAGGTCTCTGGCATGAAGTTGATAATTGTGGAGTCTTCTTGTCACAACTGAAATGAGTTATTAGATTCTAGTGCTGAGATGAGGGCCGAATGGGAGTTGGTGACGATGTTCTCCGATTCTGTGTGACCAAAAATGCATTGTGATTCTGTGTGACCAAGATGACAGGTACATGCAAAAATGCATGTACCTGTCATCTTGAGGGGCTGTCCCCCTTGGAAGGCCAGGAATAGGTCTGTGGATGACCGTTCCACTTGTTCAAAATTAGTTTGAGTACCTTGAGATCATAGAATGATTGACATCAAAGGTGTCAATCCTTCTGTGATCTTAAGGTGCAAACTTCTAGTAGAATAAAGCTACCTTCGTGACTGATTGGCGGGCCTTTAAATTCCTGAGAGCTCTCTATCGTTCTGAATCTTACAGAAGTTCTTTGCGGTATGACGAGGAAAATGAATATTCCCAACTTGCACAAGAAAACTGAACGTTATGCAGACTGCCTACAGCAGAAAACACTCCTTTTATCGAGGGTTCAGGTTTGCACAATACTTCCTGAGAGAATCGCCTTCCAACAGGCGGTTTGAATTTTACATTTTTTAGCACAGCAGTACCATGAAAATTTCGAACAAGCCTCTATTCCTTAATTCGTTATTTTCACTTTTGTATTTCATGGTTAACTTTTGGCAGACTGTATATACCAAGGATGTTAGAATAGATGGAGTAAGGGTCAGCCGTTCCCCTCGTGTAATCAAAATGAAGCCAGCGAAACGTCACGATCATAACGTCACAGCCTGTTCCGCCATGTTGGTGAGACGATTGAGATCAAAACATCACATTGAGTTGTTCAGATGGGACTGCGCTTTGTCGAGTATATCGCTCTATATCTTTTAATGTCAACATGTGGGTCAGTTAAAAATTACAGCGATTCTTAGGTAACATATAATAAATGTTTAAGGTTCGCAATGATACATGTTTATAGATGTTTGTGAATATCCGACACGCTTATTGATGTCCGATGTTCTTAGCCCATTAGACATTCACACATTAGCTTTGAGAATAGTTTTTCTACGAATCAGTTTTGGGTCGTACCTTTGCAAAATCGAATTCACTGAACTGCAGAATTTAATATGAAAAATACGGTCGTAAACTGAAATGTTTGATATTTTGGGATCTTTACAATGAAAGTTTCGTTTAAGCGTTTACAGGAACTAATTAACATAAACAGCACTAAACATGCAGAATGATTACTAATTTATCACTTTACACCAATGAACCATTCCATTATGACCACCACCAGCCTAGACAAATGAGCACGCCTGAAGACCGAACGGTGGCGCAAGTGAAGTTCACAGATCAGTATATATACAACCCGAGGACAGGCTTTCGGCTAGTAGAGTGTTCGGAGTCGGAATGGGAAAAGCTGCCGATTTATCGGAGTTTGATAAAGGACAAATTGTGATGACACGGTGCCAAGGAACTACGATCTCGGAAACGGCGCGGCTTGTGGGTTGTTCACGTGCCGCCCGCTGTAGTGAGTACGTATCGAAAGTGATGCACAGATGACCAAATGACGAACCGTCGTCCAGCCGTGTCTCGTTCGCAGCTCATTGACGTCAGAGGGGAGCGGAGACTGTCGCGCATTGTTCACAGCGACCGCAGGGCCACAGTGCGACAAATCACCCGCAGCTACAATAGTGGTAATCAGGGCAATGTATCACAGCACATAGTTCATCGCAGCCTTCTGCGCATGGGCCAGCATAGCCGTAGAGCCAGTTGGGTCGTCATGCTTACTGCACGTCATCACCAACAACGCATGAAATGGGCCCAAGATCATCGAGATTGGATCACGGATGATTGGAAAAAAGTGGCCTGGTCTGACGAATCAAGATTCCTGGTGCATCACGTAGACGGCTGAGCGCGGATACGCAGATTATCAACGGAGGCTATGGCACCTGGATGCACTGTTGGACTGAAACAGGCCGGCGGCGGCGGTATCATGCTGTGGGCGATGTTTTATTTGGAGATTTTAGGCCCCATTATCCCAATAGCACAATCTTTGATAGCTGTCAGATATTTGAATATCGTTGCGGACCAATTTCACCCATTCATGACCACTATGTTCCCTGCTGGTGATGGTCATTACCAACAGGATAATGCGTCATGCCACACTGCCAGAATCGTCAAGGAGTGGTTCGAGGAACATGCTGGTGACTTTCTGTTAATGCTCTGGCCTCCAAATTCACCTGATATGAACCCAATCGAACATTTGTGGCTCGACTTGGAAATGCGAGTTCACGATAAATCACTACCACCCCGAAATTTACGGGAACTGGAGAACCTGTTGTTGACATTATGGTACCAGATACCTCAGGATACCTATCTCCACCTCGTCGAATCGATGCCTTGCCGAGTGGCTGCTGTTTTGCGGGCTAAATGGGGGTCCTACAGCTTATTAGATAGGTGGTCATAATATAATGGCTCGTCAGTGTACCTTAAATATTTGTTTACCTTGTTATATGCACGCATTTCTGAGAAAGCTCCGACGAGGAAAATCCACTATTTTGCCGGTATGCACACCCTCCGCGACAAAAGCACGGATCGAGATCCTCATGTATTAGTACGATTAGGTATAAAAATAACATAAATTTGTAAGATGTATTGGTTATTAGTAAAGGAATACATTATTGCAGATGATTTTGCAAGGGCAAGATTATGCTGCATTCTCGTTTGCTAAAACTTTGACAAGTTTCCAAACGGTACTTTGATGACTTCCTAAAAAAACAAAATTTATAGGAAACTTAATACTGAATGCAAATCACCGATGAAATGTTACACCAGCAGGTTCTTTACTTGATAAGTTAACCCATCCAAATGCACAGCACTATCCCATTTAAAAAATAAATATAAGTTTTTTTTGACGATAAATGGTCTATTCTCGGTTCCCACTATGGTGAAAAAGTACTAGCAACGTCTCACTGGGCGTGGCTCTAATCTTCGCGTCGTCTGCTCAAGAAGCTTCAAGTTTGTGACGTCATCCTTACTCCATCTATTCTAACCTCCTTGGTATTATACTGAGATGCTAGCCACGTAAGTCGCCCAGTCGAACACGTCCGGCGGCGCGTGAGAGCGGTCTGCAGTATAAATCGCTCAGAACAACTTATCGAGCGTCAGATGACGTTCGATTGAAGGTTATAATAGGCAAAAAGAGTGATCTGAGCGACTTTTAACTTTGCATGATAGTTGGAACCAGCCGTACGGGTTCGAGCATCTGCTAAACAGCCGTCCTTCTGTGATTTTCAAGCCCAACTATAGTAATGGTTAATACAGACATTTGACGTGGACCAGGAACATCAAACAGAGGTCGTCGTTCTTTCCACGTTTATAAGGGAGTCACGGAAAAAGTTCTCATTCGCCGCCACCGGGGATCGAACCCAGGTCTTCCAGTTACACCCCGGATATGCTTCCAATGCACCACAGCGGACTCGAATTCCTCCAGACTCACACACACTGGCATTCGATTACCGGTGGCGGCCAATGAGAATTTTTCCGTGACTCACTTATAAACGTGAAGAGCGACGACCTCTGTTTGATATAGTAATGGTTTACCGTGAATGGTGAGACATTCAGAAACCTACCAGCAGTCGGCGCTCCTGTCGACGAAAACAGCTGACAGATCAGGGGAGGTCAAAAGAGACTTGCAACATGGTCGTCAGCTGCTGCAGCCCATTCGTGGTATGGTCCGATGTGGGTGCGTTCGGAGATTATATTTCCGAATATTTATTGGTAAAACTACAAGTGATACCATAACGAAGTAAGTTTCTCCGTCATTTTTGTCCACGCCGGGGCTCGAACCCGGATCCTCTCATTCCGGAATAAGTCACTCTACCAATTGAGCTACGCGGACGTTCGGTCTGACTGCTATCTGCCTTTGTGTCGTGTGCGTCCTGCTGGCAGGCACATCACATCTCCCCCCTCCGAAAGAGGGCCGGTGGCATGGCCCACGGGTCAGCCGTGACCATGAGTCGATGCAGGCAGCCATCCACTGTAGAACGTGCACCTGAGAACTCCCAGTCATCTGGTGTGTGGAATGCAACGTCACCCATTTTTATTTTTCGAAGCGCTGGAGAAGGGATTCTCTTATTTTTCCTATCTCGCGGTGTGGAAAGAACATCACACCGTTGCGAGATTTTGAACGGCCGGGTCATCCGGAAAGTTCGGGCGCCATTATAACGAAGTAAATTTCTCCGTCATTTTTGTCCACGCCGGGGCTCGAACCCGGATCCCCTCATTCCGGAATAAGTCACTCTACCAATTGAGCTACGCGGACGTTCGTTCTGACTGCTATCTGCCTTTATGTCGTGTGCGTTCTGCCGGCAGGCACGTCACAATACATCGAATTATTTACAAATGAAACAACAGAAAAAGATGAATATGATATGTACAATGTACTGTACAATAGAAATACAAAAGAGGTATTCAAATTTCTAATTTAATGTTAACACGACAACAAAAGCATTTTAACCCTTAACCGACTGGAATGAGTTAACTCGGGTTACCAAAACAGCTGAAATCAACTTGAATAAACATTTCAGCTGCCTGCAAAGTGGGCCGAACGCGACTGAAACAAGTGATCCTGCACATCAGAAACCGTTGCTTTCCCCGTAGCTTTGTTATTCGAAGTAGTAATGTAGGAAGATGATTGACACAAATCCTTTGTGACCTGCTAAAATTGATGTAACAATGGTGACAAACCTAAGAAAGGAGAGAGAAGGTGTTTGATTCACTTGTTTCTGCCCAGTGGCATGATCTCTGTGTCAGGAAGACTAACCTTTACCCATCATGCTTTGGGTTATGAACCAGAGAATAAATCTAGAAACGAAAGCTTATCACCTGGTCAGTACTAAGGCGATGAAAAACATTGTTTTGTCGTAGCTTGCGTAAAACGCAGCCGCTGTGTGAACAGTACTACATATTTGAGGAGCGAAAAAAATTATGTACACCATTTGGTTAAGGTAAAATGGCCCCTTTTTATCAATGAATGAAATACGGGATTACACACATTTCTTCACATCTTTCAAATTTGTATGGCCCGTTTTCAGTTAACCTACAGCTATGAAGAGGACGTTCACACATTTTTAAAACGATTTCCCATTCAGGTCACATTTATACAAAAAAGTAGGAAAGGTATCTGTTTCTATACTAATATCAAGTTATAATTAGGGCCTCGCCCGGTGGCGGTAAACAAACTGCGCATACGATGCGCGCTGTGCCATCACCCCCTTACAGCTACAGGCCCGTGCAGCGAATACCGAAAGCTGGGTGACGTAGGGGAGGGTAGTCTGGTCATCCGTGGTGGGTGTTTGTGCTTGCTCGAAGATTAACAGCTAACGGACAAGTAATCAAATTGTGTTTGTGATACACCAAGAACTACACAAACATAATTATTTGTACATTGGCAGTTTTCCTGAATACTTCTTGAAAATCAAATCATAACCAATTTATGCCAATAAGTACTCGAATTTTTCGTGATAAAAAGAAATGCTTATATTCTGGATCCAAATAGTTTTGCTTAATGCTGCTAATATGCTTAATACAGATGTTTTAAATAGTGCTCTGGAAGACAAAAATTATAAACTTTATATTTGCTTACCAAAATGAAGTTTTCCAAACACGTAACTAGATGGTACTAAAATTAGGAAAACTTGTTACGGCATTAAAATGTCGTTATTGTACATTTAATAATGTAACAATTGCGTAATTTTCTTAAGATCTTCATTTAATTGATGCAATCAGTGGATCAAGCAGCAATTCACTGTATGTACATGTTAAAAGGTATTTTATTGAGCCTTTGGTAATAATTTAAAAACACGCAGGCAAAAATTCAGTTTTTCTTCTTGACCATTTTTTTATATATTAGTGAATATGTAGTGCACACAAATTGCTAGTTACTGCCTGATATGAAAATACATTTTCACTAAAGGAATTATTTCATTACTCAATATTTTGTAGTACACTGCCGGGCAATTGCTATGGACGGATGACAATAGCAACGATAGCAACCATAAAATGGAAGGCAGGAAAATGTGGAAATTAGCATAAGTGCGGGATACAGTAAGACGTGTTGTGCGTATGCAAATTTTGGATTGCCGAACTAGTTCGTGACGTCATAGCGCTGATAAGAGATATAAAAGATTTGACGCGTATTGACCGTTGTTGTTCAAACGCAAAGTTGAAAGGGAAAGAATCAATTAACGAACTTGCAATTTTCAGTATGTCTTCCCGACATCACCTACATGATTTTACGCGTGGCCGTATTATTGGCAATATTGAAAAAGGGCGAAAAATAACAGATGTTGCCAGGGAGTTCGACGTCAGCCACAGTGTTGTTTCAAGGCTTTGGAAATCATTTCAAACAAATGGAGAGTGTAGCAAACGTCACGGGGGAGGTCGTGTTCGCAGTACGACACCTGCAGAAGATCGGTACATAGTGCTATCAGCAAAAAGACACCGGCGCAGCACAGCTAGTGAGGTAGCAAATCAGTTTATGGCTGCTACTGGCAAGCGGATCTGCCGAAAAACTGTCGCCAGACGTTTGCATGAAGGAGGACTGAACGCCCGCCGTCCTGTTGTGTGCATCCCATTGTCCAGACGTCACCGTACCGCTCGTTTGCAATGGTGCCATCAACATCGCAATTGGACTGATAACGACTGGTCTGCTGTCCGTCCTCAGATGAGAGTAGATACAGTCTATCGTCTGATTGTCGACGACAACTGATCTGGCGTGATAGTGGTACTGCATATTGTCCAGCAAACATACAGGAAAGGGACCGATATCCGACATGTAGGGTCATGGTATGGGCTGGCATCATGATCAATGGCCGTACGTCCCTCTATGTGCTTCCAACTGGGACTATGACTGGCCAACGATACATTAATGATGTTTTGCTACCTCATGTTTGCATGTTCCGTGGTACTGTCGGTGATAGATTCATTTTCATGGACGACAACGCAACATGTCATCAAACAGTCGCTGTCCAGGAGTGTCTTGAGAGCGAGGATATTCAAAGCCCCGTATGGCCACCACGTTCTCCAGATCTGAATCCCATTGAAAATGTGTGTGATGCTTTGGGGAGGAGTCTTGCTGGTCGCCAATGCCTCCAATAAACAAGGAGACCCGCATCCGTGCACTGACAGAGGAATGGGATAAATTACCCCAACAGCTGCTTGATAATGTTGTGCAAAGCATGACATTACGTGTGGAATCTTGCATCGCCCTCCATGGTGGCCATATCCCGTATTGAGATCTTACGCCGGAACGCCTGCGGATGGTAATTGCATTTTTTTCACGTTTATGTATTCTGCACAAAATGGCCTGTTTGTCCCTTGAACACGTTCCAAAGCCTTCTGGATTTCAGAGCACAATAAATTGTCTTTCTTGTAATGTCCTGGCATTCTGACATTATTTTATTTCACTTGGCATCCAACCACACTTACTTTTTTATGCGCTATATAGCCGTTTATGATCCGTCCTTAGCAATTGTCCAGCAGTGTATTAAGCTCGCAATGAATGAAAAATCTAATTCCTTAAATTCGTCAACTGACATCTTTTGAAACGACGGCGATACTTCGTGATGGGCCCTCATACTAATCTTTCAAGTACAAGAATGATTTGTTCGCAAGTACAAGAATGATTCGGTGAACTACAGTGGTATTCAAAATTAAAAGAATTTGCACATTCCGTCGATTTTCACAAAAAGTACGGAACCAAAGGTACAAATTATGCAGCCGAATAAGAATGCAGATTTGCAGTGCCGAATACGTAAGCGTACATGTGCGTGTGAGTGGAGCTGTGACAGCGGAGGGCATGAAAAGCACACGCGGCTTTTTCCGCGATTAGTTTGCTCGTACTCCTCGGCGACATTCGTTGTGTTTCTTGCAGGAGTTGGTTCAATTTCATAAGCAATCAGGTAAAATGAGTTGCCACGAACGTATTGATGACGGAATGAGGTCGGTAGATTGGAGGCAGGGCAATGGCAAGTGCAGGTTGCTACAGAGCACAATGTAACGCCCAGTGTCGTCTGCAATTTGTGGAAACAGTTTAAGGACACCGGATCCATATCGAGAAGGAGTGGCAAGGTCATCCAAGAGCCACGACGGCCAATGAAGATCGTTATTTGGCACTTTCAGCGAGGCGCTACAGGACTGCTACAGCTGCACAGCTATCTCGTGAGCTGCATGTCGCGACTGGAACCCGAGTTTCAAGGGTCACTGTTTCCCGAAGGCTTCATAAGAGAGGGCTTTTTTCCAGAAGACCCGCTATTTGCTCACTTCAGCACACAAGAGAGTGTGTTTAGCATGGTGCAGACAACATCAGCCTTTGACCAGACTTCAGTGGGGTAACGTTCTCTTCACAGACGAGTCGCGATTCAGGCTGAACACTGATCCTCGACGTACCTTCATCTGGAGAGAACCTGGGACCCGATACCTTTCCTCCAACATCTGAGAAAGGGAGCGCTATGGCAGCGGAGGTGTCATGGTCTGGGCAGGCATCATGTTGGACGGCCGCACACCTCTCCATGTGTTTGACAGAGGCTCCCTGACTGCTGAGAGGTATAGGGATGAGATCTTACAGTCCTATGTTCGACTTTTCAGGGGCCCAGTTGGCCCTCGGTTCCTTTTTATGGACGACAACACTCATCCACATAGGGCTCACCTGGTTGACGATTATCTTGAAAGTGAGGATATTTGCCGGATGGATTGGTCAGCCAGATCGCCAGACCTAAACCCTATCGAACATGTCTGGCACGCTCTTGGGAGGGTAATTTCAGCTCGCCATCCCCCTCCAAGAACCATCCAGGAGTTGAAAACTGCGTTGCTACAGGAGTGGGACCGACTGCCACAGGGACTCATCAACTGCCTCGTTTCCAGTATGACGTCGCGCTGTGTGAGCTGTATGTATAACTGTGAGAGGGGACCATACCCCATATTGGAGTCATTTTATGTTCGATCTTGCAACATGGACTTTGAACATTCCTACGCTGATTAGCTTTACTGGAGATCATGAGTGCGTACCATGACTGTTGTATGGTATATTTTTTTCTCTTATATAACTGTGTATCCATACCAAATTTCATTAAAATGTGTCCATTAGTTTTTCAAAAATTCGAAAAAATGTGCAAATTCTCTTAATTTTGAACATCAGTGTAAGATAACACTATAATTTCTAGTAAAACTATGGCGATAGTTTATAATTTTGATTAGAGGAATGGTTTATCACTTCCAGTGAAATGACAGCGATGATTTCAGTAAGTTGACGAATCTGTCTTACACTTTTACGTCGAAATTAACGTAAAAGTGTAAGCAAGACAGATTCATCAACTCCAGCCATTGTGAAAGCAAGACATATATTGTGTAAGCAAGACAGAAACAAACGTCTAAACTCCAGCTATTTAAAATAAACAAACACAGAAGTCCTTATTTCAATGCACTGAAACTAAAGAACACGTGACGTGTTTAGTTGGTGTGTAACGTATACTCTAGATTCAGTTTCTTTTTGATTTTACTATCTCTTGTTATTTTATTTTCCTATGCAAATTATCTTCTCACTTAACGAGATATTATTTCTCCCGCTATATTATATGTGGCAACGAGTGTAAGGCATGACGTGGTGGTATGCAGTATATATAGGCGCGCTCAAGTATACCAGACAGGTTCGTTGTATATATGATAGGTTCTTCCTAATTATTGTTATGCGATTCTACGAAAGTTCGGTCTAACAGTAGTTGTGTTATATTGGAGTGTGTATTGAGTAATAACAGGAGTTTCCCAATAAAAGGTTAAAAGTGAGTACGTTTTCTTAGTTAATTTTATTGTCAGACCTCTGTCTGGCCGTTAAGTCTATTTCATTGAGTGTCTTACCTAAACAAACTCTAGCACTTTGATGATTAAGCACACTTTAGCTACGTCAAGTAACCTTTCGATAACCCTAACGTGACTTAACGTGAGCTTTCCTGCACGACACGTCCAGCAGGAGAACCTATTCATTATAGGTGTACGTAAAGAAGCTTTCACTTCGCACATCGCCGTACCGCTCACAGCAGCTCACTCTCTCCGACTACGGACTACCTTAGTGACGTCACAATTCGGTGCACGGGCCTGTAAGCTATAAGGGGATGGTGGCTGTGCATGATGGAGGGATTGTACTTGAACATCACTCCGGTGGTGGAGATGATAATTATAAATGACAAACTTGAATAACATATGCAAGCATGAGCAAAGCTGGGTGGGATAAAACAGTTTCGAAGGTACCCTAGTGAAGTGCGTAGTATTCCATGTCAGCATCCTGAAATCCACACACTAAAACAAATGCAAAGTAAAACAACAGGAATTGTGGTTTCACAACACAACAATGAAAATAAACATCTAATAAATCAGCCGCGGTATTGTGGTAAAAGCAAAGAGGTGAAGGGGATATGCCAAAATACACTGTTAAAAATTTTGTGGTGCGTTGCACCAAAAAGTGGTGCTACTCCAGCTGCACCACTTTCTGAAAAGATACACCACTGTGTGGAGCAGACAAAACCCAACAACATGGTGCAACCTTAAACCATAATGTAGAGGAACCTTGTACCATAACGTGTTGCAAAGTTGCACCATGCTGTTGCGATTCTTTTTACCCCACACAGTGGTGTATCTTTTTCCAGAAAGTGGTGCAGCTGAAGTAGCACCACTTTTTCGTTTAACCTTCTACAAATTTTAACAGTGTAATATAATCTAGACGCAGGGCCGTAGCTACACGGAGGGCAGGGAGGGTGGTTGTCCTCCCAGAACGGTCATGCAAGGGTCGTAAATTCATACTCTCAGGGGTATAAAAACTGGAAATGGACAAGGTGTGAATAAATTTACTAAAACTGGTACGGAAAAAGAGAGTCATACACTCGCTTTAGCATTTTACTTTTTAAAAACTGTAGTTTTTCGCATATAGTATTCCACTCAGATAACCAGTACACAGTAACCTATACAGTATTGTGAGGCATAAACTCTTTATATGCATGAAAGGAATTCTCTAAAACAGCAGATGGAAGCATATAAAACAATATGAGGATATGTCTAACCTCCGTGATCTTTCGGAACACGCCGTAATGATGGGGAACTAATTAATGATCTGTACTCTGTCGCAGAAAGCTCCTCCGAGAGTTTAACCTTGAATGGAATTTTCCTAAACCCTACCACGAAATCATCTTCCTATTGTTACTCTCACAATTTGATACGCATTCATTCCGTACCTTGTTTCTCATTTTACAATTCTGCTGCGTACTATGTTGTCGGCGTTCACATGACTTTTAGGTTTCACTTAATACGTACGACCGTTGGCTCATGTGGTATTGTGTTTTTAGTAATGTTATGTCAAAAATCGGAAGTGAGTTTTTTGAAGGATCACAACACTTTATAATAACGGAGTAGAGGCATAACTAGACATTTTTGCGCCTGGGGCAAAACAAAAAATATAGCGCCCCTATTTGTCATATTTTTTTACTTTGAATTGGAAAGTTAACGACCGCCGCGAATAACTCCAAGGAATATGAGCAGCAGCCAGTCCTTAATTTAGGGCCCCTGGTTCCAGGAAAGGGAGAGAGCCGGTGTCATAAGATAAACATACCACCTATGCCTCATCCGGGGCTCGAATCCGGGCCTGCTCGGCGAACAGATGAACACCGACAAAATAATTAACGAGATACCTCAAGAGCATCTCTATGCGGCAGGCATAATCAAACTGAGCCGCACCGGTGACCTTGTGCTAAAATGCGCTAGCTAACTATGCATCCGAGAGGAGGCATAGATGGTGTATTTGTCCTACGGTACTGGCTCTCTCCCTTCACTGGAGTCACGGGCCCTAAATTAGGAACGAATGATCGCTTATAGCCCATTTAGTTGCTCACAGTGGTCATTATACCATCCAAACAAACAATCGAACTATGACTGCACGGCTTTAGCAACTGATTCGAAGTTCGGACCTTCGAGGATACCACATAAACCAGGCCGAACACAGCTAGTAGTCGTGGCCCACCGCCTCAGTAATGACAGAATATGCTCCAGAGAATCTTCAGTAATGAGAATGACGTCTTTATCTAGCAACGTACGTACAGCTCCTCCTCCATTTCTGAAATCGAGCAACTAACATACCTTGAACATCTTGAGGAAGAAATGTGAATTTTAAACTGTGAAGTCTACCGAAACTGGTGAAAATATAAGCAAATTCTGTAAATGGACAAATGAGGAAGTATGCCCCGAAAAATACACTGACGGAAAAAAATCCCAACATCACGAAAAAATAGTTTAATATATATCAAATATATAATAGTTGTAGAGGAATGAAATAGCGGCAATACATTCGTATAGGTAACATATTTAATCGATTAAGGTTTCAAGATCACAGCTTATTGTAAGCGCGAGAAGAGCCATTTTAAATGTGAAATGCTGGTACATTAATAACCGGTGTAACCGCCAGAATGTTGAATGCAAGCACGCAAACGTTCATGCATTGTGTCGTACAGGTGCTGGATGTCAGTTTGTGGGATGGAGTTCCATGCCTGTTGCACTTGGTCGGTCAATACAGGGACGGTTAATGCTGGTTGGGGGTGACGCTGGAGTAGTCGTCCAATGATGTCCCATACGTGCTCGATTGGTGAAGGATCTGGAAATCTAGCAGGCCACGGCAACATGTCGACACTCTGTAGAGCATGTTGGGTTACAACAGCGGTATGCGGGCGAGCGTTACCCTGTTGGAAAACACCCACTGGAATGCTGTTCATTAATGGCAGCACAACAGGTTGAATCACCAGACCGATGTACAACTGTGCCGTCAGGGTGCGTGGGATAACCACGAGAGTGCTCCTGCTGTCATAGGAAATTGCTCCCCAGACCATAACTCCAGGTGTAGGTCCAGTGTGTCTCGGCCGCAGACAGGTTGGTTGCGGGCGCTCACCTCGCCTCCTTCTAACCAACACACGGCCATCACTGGCACCCAGGCAGAACCGGCTTTCATCAGAAAACACAACATATCTCCACTCCGTCCTCCAATGATCTCTAGCTTGACACCACTGGCGTCGCAAACGGTAGTGGTTTGGAGTAAGTGGAATGCACGCTACAGGGCGTCTGGCTCGGAGCTGTCCTTCAAGTAACCGATTTGTAACAGTTTGTTGTGTCACTGTGGTGGCAACTGCAGCTCGAATTGATGCCGCAGAAGCGGTACGATGCACCACGGCCATACGCCGTACACGGCGGTCTTCCCTCTCAGTTGTGCCAAGTGGCCTGCCGGAACCCGGTCTTCTTGAGGCAGTACCTTCCCTTGACCACCGCTGCCAACAATCATGCCCAGTGGCTACATTCCTGCCAAGTCGTTCTGCAATATTGCGGAAAAAAGATCCACCTTCTCGTGGCCCTATTACACGACCTCGTTCAAACTCCGTGAGCTGTTGATATAGGCTTCTTCGTCTTCTTAAAGACATTCTTGACTAACATCAACACCCTACGTCGAATCTCAACGATAACTAACGCTCACGAACGTTACAGCGCGTATTTACAGCAAACCTGCTTTGCATGTTCCGAGGGGCACTACTAGCGCCACACGTATGCGCCGAGCGCGAAATTAACATAGACGTCATCTTGCAGATGTACTCTCACCGCCTACCAACTGTCGTTTATCTAACACAACCCCTTCTTGGTGTTGGGATTTTTTTTTTCCGTCAGTGTAGAAAAACATCAACACATCATATGCCAGGGACAGTCGCCCCGTTTGCTCCGCGTTAGTTACTCCTCTGCAATCGAAATCTGACAAAGTCTAACCTTCTTACTATTTGAGTGGAAAAGGGGAGCTTTTGAACTCGAAAGCACGTAATTTGAATCGCCCTCCCAGATAAGATAATCTTACTCCGGCCTTGTCTAGACGGCGTAAGTAATCGGCAATGTAAAAACGCCAGTGAACATCGGCATCAGGTCTGATGTTCGATGTTCTGCAGGCTTGTCACCACATAGATTGTGGAAGCGGCAAGAGACCAGGAGCGTGAGGAAGTGGAGTTTGATCCTCCAATAGGAGAGAACCACAGATTGTTACCGCGTTGTGGCCCGTCTATATACTTACAAAACCCTCTCGTGTCTCCTTTGACCCCTCTGATCCACCAGTTGTTTTCACCCATAGGATGGCTGACGACTAGAAGCTTTTGAAGTGTCACACCATTCAACCGTAAAAAGAGATCAACACCGTACGGAGTTTCGTGAAAAGACCAGGAGAACGGCGGTTTGGGAGATGCTCAAGCAGGTACGACTAGTGCGAACTCTCATGCCAAATTCAAAGTTGCTCAAATCACTCGCTTTGCTGATTCCGACCCTCAATCGAACACTAACTGATTTCGGACGAGCTTGTCTACTTGATTTCTATTGGGTTGGAAAGAAAGTATTGTCCAATGACGAGGTACCCGAAGTCGAAGCCCCGGCCACGGCGCACATTGACCACTGAGATTGCGCAGCACACTGGAATGGCATCAGTAGATAGGTGACTTAAGTCAGTGGCAGTTAGCCGTCAAAAGGCGAAGGGTGTAAGCCGCCAGCCAACATGGAAATGAACAAGGAACACATCCGCCATTGCATGCTGCATGAGTTTCGTTGCAGTAGCACCACCGCCAGTGCTGCAAGGAACATTACCAGCAGTGGCGTAACTAACACAACGTGCTCCCCCCCCTGCAAGATTTACTTCAGCACCCCTAAGCACAGTAGTTTTCCCAGGATTTCAAACACGATCGGGAGGATGCATTTTTCGCGGTGTGTGTGTGGTGGTTGGATGGGGGTGTAGGAAGTCAGCGAGAGTGTCTGCAAAAGTAATGGTGGTACATAGGGCCTTGTAGTTTTAACTTTTTTAAGTAATATATTTGACAATGCGTGTAATTTCTTTCTCCAAAACTAAAATAAATCACTGGAAGAAATCACCCTCTTACACATGGCAGATCTGCTGCTGTTGTGAATAAATGTTGACGCCTGTCTTGCGCGTAATCCTAGGTAACTAACTGTTTTTCCACATCCTCCATGGGGAATCACACTGTGCCCTCGCGCTTTACCGCAGCTAAATATATCTTAAAGCAAAATATGAATCGCTAGGTTAATTATTGTGTGTGTTTGAATTTTTTCATAAAAATATAACTGGCAGCTGCAATACGCCCCTTCGTTACTTGCCCCCCCGCAGCTACGGAGGCTGCGGGGGTGGTAATTTACGCCACTGATTATCAGTGCGTACCCCAATGCCATATCACATCGTCGGTGCCGTCGTTGGTTCGAACGGTTTCGAGAGGGACATTAGCCCGTCTGTTTACCGCGTTGTGGCACATGCTGAAGACCTTAGTGAAGATCGACCCACGTGTCACCACGCTGGAGTTGGCTGAACAGCTGGACACTGCCCGCACGAGAGTTATAACCCACCTGCGTCAAGTTGGGAAGGTGAACAAAAGGGAAGTTAGGGTACCCCAACAACTCACAATTGAGCAGAAAGCAAATCGCATGAATCCATCCTGCGTTTCCCTGCTTGCACGTGACCAAGTTGAACCGTTCTTGGACGCATTGTGACAGGTGACGAAAAATGGGTCCTGTATAACAATGTCAGCGCTCGGAAACAGTGGTTCGACCCAAAAACAGAAGCCCATGGCGACCCCCAGCGCCGGCTTACACCAATGTAAGGTCCTTTCGTGTGTTTGGCGACATATGCGGGTGTCGTGTTTTTTGATCTGCTGCCGGACAACACCACTATCACCGTCAATGTGCATTGCCGTCAGTTCGACGATCTGAACTCATTGCTCACGTCGAAACGGCCAGCAGTGCTGCCCTTGTGGTGACATGTCCATAAACAGCACGGGTGACATGTCACAAGATCAGGGACCTGGGATGGGAGCTGCTGACGCACCAAGCCTATTCCCCGGACAAGCGACTACCACCTTTTCCGATCGTTGCAGGATTTCCTGGACGGACAGCGGTCCATCAACCGGGACGTTGTCGAACGCACTTACTCACTTCTTTGCTTCCAAGCCACCACAATTATATATGAACGGTACCCAACAGCAGCCCAGATGATGGGCACAGATCGTCGTAGCAAATGATGGGCACAGGTCGTCGTAGCAAACGATGGGCACAGGTCATAGCAAACGATAGGCACAGGTCATAGCAAACGATAGGCACAGGTCGTAGCAAACGATGGGCACAGGTCATAGCAAACGATAGGCACAGGTCGTAGCAAACGATGGGCACAGGTCATAGCAAACGATAGGCACAGGTCGTAGCAAACGATGGGCACAGGTCGTAGCAAACGATGGGCACAGGTCGTAGCAAACGATGGGCACAAGTCGTCGTAGCACATGATGGGCACAAGACGTAGCAAACGATGGGCACAAGTCATAGCAAACGATGGGCACAGGTCGTCGTAGCAAACGATGGGCACAAGTCGTCGTACCAAACGATGGGCACAGGACGTAGCAAACGATGGGCACAAGTCATAGCAAACGATGGGCACACGTCGTAGTAAACGATGGGCACAGGACGTAGCAAACGATGGGCACAAGTCATAGCAAACGATGGGCACACGTCGTAGCAAACGATGGGCACACGTCGTAGCAAACGATGGGCACACGTCGTAGCAAACGATGGGCACACGTCGTAGCAAACGATGGGCACACGTCGTAGCAAACGATGGGCACACGTCGTAGCAAACGATGGGCACACGTCGTAGCAAACGATGGCGACAGCATTTTGGGCTGGTTTGTACTTGTATATACAGTAATTAGCATTTCTGTTGCCTTCCATTTGCAGACATCACTTTCTTTCCAACTCAATACCACACACCGCGTTAACGTGCAATCTTAAGTGTTGGGGGTCGTCATTTACGTGACGAGAGCAGATGTACCTAATAAACCGGCATCTCAGTGTATTTTAACAGGCATAGTAAATTTCCTGGTGTAGCTGTTTAGGGTATGGAATAGAATCACAATTACAGCGTAGTCATGCCAGAGAACAGAGATAACTAACACATGATTTAATCAAAATCCCACCACGCATTTACGTATTAAAGAGCTTAATGTTCCTAATGTGATTTTGGACACACAGTGGGAATCCAGGTCGCAATTCCTCATGGGATCGATAATTATGAACTCTAACAGGAAAGCGTTACATCCATCCGTTCATGCCTATTTAATCAAGATTTCTGTACTGTGAGAACTAAATATCACTTGATTACAAAAATGAATCATTTATTTTTGTTACATGTTTAAAATACAAGTTTCTAAACTCTTTATTTTCAATTCAGAATACATCGAAAACATATATATTTACAGAATGAGGTCTTACATTTTCACGATGGTACTAAATCGACTTAATATGCATATAATTTTTGAAACTATTCCAGAAGATTAGATTACATGGCATGACAAACAAATACCGTACTTCGTCATCTACAGCGTTTAGAGAGAGGAAGAAACTTCATTATCTGAAAGGCATTTATTGCGCTTGAGATAGTTACTGAACCAGATATTCGCGTTTTAAGTTCGGTTTCTCTGCCCTCATCAATAAGCTTGATGTCGTTGAACTATGCACATTGGTGTCCAAAATTGACGTGATAAACACAGAATCATGAATAACGCAAAATGCACACTATAGAGTTTAATGACAGATGGTACGGACATGCATATGTCGATAACGCAGTAATACACAACAGAAAAGGAATGCCATCACCTCATGAAGAGAAAGTATGAGCATGTCCAATAGGGGATGCAGCAAGTGGTGTGGATTTCAGGACTAACAGGGAGTGAGATTACTCCAAATAGCGATACAACTCGTACAACGAGCCATCATGCTGTTTACAAGCCTGTGAATGAGAGTTTGGGGCAATAAGTGCCATACCTCCATCAAGGCGCGTCGGATTCCCGGGAGGACTCTGGGAAAGGGCTGCCGACTTGCGATTGTCTTCCCCAAGAAATCCCAGACATGCTCTATCGGGTTCAGGTACGAAGATCTTGCAAACCACTCCATCCTGTGAATATCCTCACTCTCCAGGTATTCGCCCACGATCCCAACCCTATGGGGACTGCCGTTACCATCCATAAAAATGAACTTGGGAGCTATAGCTCCCCTGAAAAGCAGCACAGAGGGTTTTAGAATGTCATCCCTCTAGCATGCGGGAGTCAAAGTGCTTCCTGGAAGCACGTGCAGCGGCGTGCGTACATCCAACATGTTCTCAACCTAATTCAAGAGTCCTACAACACCGTAGTAGTCAATTGACATATTGTTTGCAGGAAATATTTCGCCTTTACGCCTCTCTCCAAAAGTCCATACGCCGCGAATCCGTGTTTAGGCTGAACGATGACTCGTCACTAGAGAGAACACAGGCCCATTGGTCAGTAGTCTAGAGTGATGCGGTCAGGCCCAATTCAGACGGACCCTTCTGTGCAATGCGTCGAGTGGGATGCAGACCTTCTTGCATACAGCCTGCTCTCGTGGAGTCTTCTGTAAACTGTTTGCCTCCTTATCACAGTTCTGGTAGGAGAGGAAAGCTCCTGCGAGAGTTGCCTCGCCATCGACTCCCTATGGCATCGAGATGTTAGAGGCAAATACCGGTCGTCGCTACTTGTTGTGGCTCGTGGGGATCCTTGTGCTGGCCATTTGGTTATTGTTCCGGTTCCCCGGAACTGTCTCCAGAGATTGAAGACCACCTGCTTCGACACATGCATCTACCTTGCTACATCAGCTTACGATTGCCCTGCTTCCAATGTACCGATTCCTCGCCGCCTTAAAGAGTTTTCTAGGCGATGGTGCAGATCCTTTCTTCCACTAACAGTCCAACTCAAGCTTCAATTGTAGAACCTCACTCAGAACAACGTTTATCGAGATCGCGTGCAAACCAGCTCGATGACGTAAGTCGTCATTTGCATATTTCCATAGCAGCTAGCACAGTGTTGCTTGGGTACGTCAACTTAGCGTTTCCACTTGCACATACATGTCTCTGAAAAATATTTACAATCGGTCGTTACGTTTATCAAGGTCGCGTGCCTGCCAGCTCGATAACATAGGTCACATTTGCCTATTCCCATAGGATCTAGCACAATGTTGCTTGGTAACATCGACTTAGCGTTTCCGCTGGCACATACATGTTTCTGAAAAATCTTTGCAATCGGTCGTCCCGTTTATCAAGGTCGCCTAGTTTCCAGCTCGATGACGTAGGTCGTCATTTGCATATTCCCATAGGAGCTAGCGCAATGTTGCTTGGATACATCGACTTAGCGTTTACTCTTGCACATACATGTATCTGAAAAAGCTTTGCAATCGGTCGTCCCGTTTATCAAGGTCGCGTACTTTCCAGCTCGATGACGTAGGTTGTCTTTTGCATCTCCATATCAGCTAGCACAATGTTGCTAGGGTACATCGACTTAGCGTTCCCGCTTGCGCATACATGTTTCTGAAAAATACTTACAGTCGGTCGTCCCGTTCATAAAGGTCGCGTGTCTGCCAGCTTGATGACGTAGGTCGTCACTTCCATATTTGCATAGGAGCCAGCACAATGTTGCTTGGGTACGTCGAGTTAGCGTTTCCCCTTGCACATACGTGTCTCTGAAAAGTCTCTACAATCAGTCGTCCCGTATATCAAGGTCGCGTGCGTGCCACCTCGACGACTTAGGTCGTTATTTCCATATTTACATAGGAGCCAGCACAATGTTGCTTAGGTACGTCGACTTAAGGTTTCCTTACTTGTATATGTCTAAAAATTCCTTACAATCGGTTGTCTCGTTTTAAACATGTTTTCGAATTTGTATTTGTCACGTTAATTTTGGACACCAGTCTATCTATAATGTCTATTTATTGTTTTAATTGAACCCTTTTAGTGTGAACTATGAACTCGAAATAAAGAATTAATATACTACAGGATAAGTAAAACATATTTTGGGGTTTGTTTTGTTTTGGGGGTTGATATCCCAAAGGCATCTGAAGATATAGGATGTCTTCCGTCCCTAATTTGAGACCACTGGCTACAAGGGGAGGCAACGCCATGTGACAGGTGCTACACCCATTCCACATACGGAGCTCAGGCATGGGCGGAGCGGGGTTATTGCTGTTAGGTTGTTTTGTTCCCAGCTGAAACCCTCTTCCTGAATATAGTTTTAAATCTTTGGGGGCTAAACGCTTTGGGGGACTCAGCCCTCCCAATTCACCACACCTTCCACCTATGGAACAGGTCTAAACTCGGACGATTAATCAGACGCCCACGCCTCTGGCCGCTAGGCCACATTGTCGGCTTATTCATTTTGCATTACTTATTTTTGGAAAAAGTGCAGTCCCTGTCCGTTCACCAATCAGTTTTTTCACGTTGCTGTTTAATTCTTTGTCAGCATTTTTGTGTTTACCCTTTAGGAAGGTCTTCAGACGTCCAGATAAAAGTCAAAAGACATATTCCGGGCTATATACGGCGGCTGCTATTCCACTCAACAGACATAATTTTCCCGAGATTGATATAAACGATATGAGGTCTCGCGTTTTTACGGTAAAAGTTTCAAATTTAAACAGAAACTTTTTCTTTTTACGACTTTTCCAAATTCTTCAAATATATCACATTATTTTTACTGTTTATTGTCTCACCGTGAAGAACAAAATCAATGGAAAGCACTTCGTTTTGGTCTCAAAAGACTGAGGAGAAGATTTTTGCTCTTGATTTCGTCCGCCTCTAATTTTTGAACGCAGGTGAGACCTTAAAAGCCATTCCTAAGAATTTCTTTCCCTTTCTGGGTCGTATTAGTAATATCAAGTTCTCATCGCTATGCCCTGCTGAAAGATCTTTCTTCAGCCTTAAGTCAAGCACGATATCAGCAATGGTCAGAGAGATCTAGCGTACTTCTATTACTCTTTTGCACTCTCAAAATTTCACCAGACCTTGATGAAATAGCAAAATAGTTTATCTCTGGAGTGGAAATACACCGATGAGCTATTTCATTATGACCACCTACCTAATAAGCTGTAGGACCACCTTTAGCACGCAAACCAGCAAATACTCGGCGAGGCATCCATTCGATGAAGTGGTGATAGGTATCCTGTCGTATCTGGTACCATAATGTTAACAGCAGGTCCTCCAGTTCCCGTACTTTTCGGGGGGCTGGTGATTTAGTTCGAACCCACTTTTCCAAGTAGCACCACAAATGTTTGATTGGTTTTATGTCAGGTGAACTTGTAGGCCAGGGCATCAACCGAAAGTCACCAGCATGTTCCTCGAACCACTCTTTGACGAATCTGGCAGTGTGACATGGCGCATTATCATGTTGGTAATGACCATCACCAGCAGGGAACACAGTTGCCATGAATGGGTAAACTTGGTCCGCAACGATCTTTAGATACCTGACAGCTGTAAGGGATTTGGGGATGATGGAGCCTATAGTGTCCCAAGAAAACATCGCTCACAGCATAATACCGCCGACGCCGCCCTGTTTCCGCCCAACAGTGCATGCAGGTCCAATGGCCTCCGTTGGTTATCGGCGTATCCGCGTTCGGCCGTCTACGTGATGCACTAGGAATCTTGATTCGTCAGACCAGGCCACTTTCTCCCAATCATCCACGGTCCAATCTCAATGATCTTGTGCCCATTTCATGCGTTGTTGGCGATGACGTGCAGTGAGCATGGGGACCCGGCTGGGTCTTCCTCTACGCAAGCTCATGCGCATAAGGCTGCGATGAGCTGTGTGCTGTGACACATTGCCCTGATAACCACTGTTGTAACTCCGGGTGATTTGTCGCACTGTGGCTCTGCGGTCGCTGTAAACAATGCGCGACAGTCTCGGCTCCCCTCTGGCATCAATGAGCTCCGAACGACACACGGCTGGCCAACGGTTCGTCGTTTGGCCATCTGTGTACTGGTTTTGATACGTACTCACTACAGCCGCACGTGAACAACCCACAAGCCGAGCCGTTTCCGAGATCGTAAATCCAAGGCGGTGTGCCATCACAATTTCTCCTTTATCATCGGCAGCTGTTCCCATTCTGACTCCGAACACTCTACTAACCGAAATCCGGTCCTCGGGTTGCATATACACTATCTACCAACAAGTAATTGGACACCCTTGTAATCGACAACATCTGCGGTCCTGATACACGTCACGGCCGTCGCCGTTAAATATCGTGTGGGAAACAACAACGCAACCAGTCGCATACAAGATGCCACGCAGTTCCGAGCTCTCTGATTTCGAGAAAGGTGTAATAGTTGGGTATCACAGAAATGGCCGGTCCATACGTGACATATCCAGCGAGTTAAAGTACCCAAAATCGACAGTGGCCTACGTGATTGGCAAGTGGAAGATGAGAGGTGACTGTCGGAATGTGCTCCGACCCAGCAGACCCACAAAACTGGGAGTTAGAGACCGACGGGTGCTGGCTATAGAAATTTGGAAAAACCGCACCAAATCGATGAGCCACATCCGCGAGGAGTTTCAACAGGAATCCGGGAGTGTTCTTTCGATGAATACCATCCGTAAAGAAGCCCATCTGCTCGGTTATCATGGACGTGCTGCCGCCCACAAGCCTTTCATCACGAAGTTCAATAGCGCTGCTCGGCTAACGTGGTGCAAAGAACGTCGACAGTGGACCGTTGAACAGTGGAAACAGGTTCTCTGGTGCGACGAATCAAGGTTCGCCCTCTACCGTTCGGACGGCAGGGTCTGGGTTTCGCGTCTGCCTGGAGAACGCCTCCTGCCGGAATGTATTGTGCCAACTGTGAAGTTCGGCGGCGGTGGAATTATGCTATGGGGGTGTTTCTCCTGGTATGGCACGGGACCCTTGGTCGCAATTCATGGTAGACTCAACGCCGAGACCTACTGCATCATTTTGGATGACCATGCGCTTCCTACGTTATTGCGAGGTCCACCATGGCTTGGTATGGTGACAATGGGGTTAAACGAATGGACTGGCCTGCGCAGAGCCCGGACCTTAACTGTTACACGACACTAGCAGTGTTCCTGCCGAGTCTGCCGGTAACGGTGCTTGAGACCTGAAGTACAATTTAGTTGGCCACGGCACCAGGTGAGAATCTCAGGTGCACTGCTGCACTCAAAGATTCACACCAGAACATAAAAAATGAAAAGTTGAAGAATGACCCGAAGCATAAGGCTTGGGTGAATCCACCTTGTGAACAAAATAACAACAACAAATAAAAAATAAAATAATCTAAAAAAAAATGATACTTTGGGATCAGAGTTGTGATGAGGTTCACCCGCAATCACCAATTCGTGACTGAGTGTAGTGGTCCGGATCTTACTCCGGTACATTCAATCCCCAACCAGCCAGTACAACACTCACTTTCGCAAATAACACATGATTCTCAAATACACAACACAACATTTAATAACGTTCTGCGAGATTTAAACAGATCCGGCGCTCTCTAGGCGCATAGACAATTGCCCCTCTTATGTGGGCAGCATACGGTGTCACACATTACTGTCGGAAGACACAAGCCGACTGAGTCTCCACCGGACTATCTGAACAAGAGATACTACTCGTTTACACACTAAATAGAGCTGCAGGTGATATTCATATACAATTGCTTAGAGAATGAAAAAAAAAATTATATGCAAACGATCACATTAAAAATACTCGCGACACAAAATACACAAGCACGTTAATTTGCGGTATAAGATTATAGGTGCGAAATACTGCCAAAGTTAATTAACTAAATCTAATAAGCATGCACATGCAGATCCCTTCCCCGCTCGTTTTGGCCCTGAACCAAAGTTAAAAGAAACTGTCCCGCCCAGCGGAATTTGTGGCCACACCTTCTCCCTTATTCATGTAAAAAAAATAATCAGGAAATGGGCCCGGTAAGAAATTGAAATCTGTATGTGCAGGTATTTCCTCTGAGGTTCAGTCACTCAGCATTACTGCATCTATGTCCATGCAGCTTTGGGTGTCGGGATGGCACAAGTTCGCAGATGTGCGAAGAAAGAAAAAGGAAATATTCATCTACTTACAGTTACGTGACTTTGCTGTGCAAATCCGTTGTGCATCACATAATATCACACGACAAAAAAAACACACACACACAGACACTTGCACCATGTGGCAGCACCGATGATTCAACACTTCACTTTGACGCTTGATGTAAATGAAGCACACACTTAAAAATGGTAATATCACGCCGCCCTTTGTTGCAATGATTAGAGTGCACACTGATCTATTCTCGTGACGATTTGAAGGTGGCCGTTAAGCAAAATAGGCCCTCTCACATCTGCAGTTGCGGTTTCCAAGATTGATTTTCTGTGTTCCTGGGAAATGATTTTTGTTGTCGTGAAGAAATAATTGTGAACGTCGACTGCTGGGAGAGTGGGACACATTCAATTCCGCTGCTGCTATAGTTGATTCCGTCCGTCGCTACCTTCCGTCCTTTTTGACCGTTCATTCCCAATTCAGTCAGTTCCTTTCCGTTCGCAAACCATCTATCTACCCTGCCTGAGTACGCAGTTCAAATATGCCACTCGCAGGTTTCGTTTCCATTTTTTTCGAGTTGCGACCGCCAGCCCTGAGATTAATTTTCTCGGCCGAGCGAAATCAGACGTGCTTTTACCTTAAGCGTATATCGGCAACTCAACATTTCACCTGTATATTTGTTAGGTATCGAAGCCACCGCTCTTACGCTCATATTTTTCTTTCGCCGTGTTTTTATTCCGTCGCACTTACACGTAGTGGCTTCGCTGCTTACGTGACCACACACACGCACACATGGGGCCTCGCTTCGCCCCGTAAGACAAGCGCATCTCTTCAGTTCCTCCACAGTAGGGGATGAATGGGGGTGATGATTCCACACTGCAGTGGTTGGCATCCGAACCCGACTTTGCTTGGCTTCGCTTCTCATTGGAATGACCACTGTCCACTCGCAGACTTCTTAATTCCCCTGTAACTTGGCTTTCATTAGGCCAAACAGTCGCTGATTTCCATTACGCTCCAGCCTAGAAATTGCAGCTTTATCACGCGGATTTAGGCATTCCGCTGTCTTTATGGCAAACTGGCATCTCCAGCTGCCTCGAGTTGTCTCCATTTCTTACCAAATGCGGGGAGGTTTGCTGCTTCATTTTTCCCAATTCATTTTGCTGCAGATCCAAGGCATCCAGCCTTTCACATCGGAGAGCGCACAGACAACTAACTTTCTTCCTTATGTTCACGCTAAGTGCGAAATCTTATTTTTCTGCACGGACCACACAGAGAGCAATTGTTCTCGAAAATGCCCCCAAACAATCGACGAATTTACGATTATTCGCTAAACCTTTCGTCCCCTATCTTCATTCATTCCTACTCAAGTGGCTCATTCGATACGTATTCCTCTTTCCCTTTCCGTGTTGCATAGGCTGCCCGTCAGCTGCGCCCTGATATTTATGACCTAACAGAGCTATTCTGAGACCACCCAGCCAGAGAGAGAATTCTTCGACTCCTTTTCTTTCCAAACCCCCAGATAAAACTTTATCTGCTGTTTACACTTTTTAAACTCCAATCAAGCCTCGAACATAATTAATACTTAATTAATTTCACACATCAACCACGCCCATTAATTACTAAATTAATGGCGGGGTGGGGTCATAACATCGGCCCCTCTTCAAGAAATCCAGAAGTCCTCTTCTGGGCCTATCGCTTTGCTCTTATCAATTTCCAGAGCAACCATTGAGCGCTACCTTTTCAAACAGGTAGAAACAATTCAAAATGGCAAAAATATTGCGTTTCTTGCCTTCAAGAGCATTGGAGCGACTTCCCAATTATCCCGCAATTTTGTTAATTAATTTAGAGAACAGCCGAAAGAAAAAACAACGTAAATGAGAAATAAATTAAACAACTGAACTGTAAAAAAAACATGTGAGCCTGCCGAACTGTGATTCCTAGCTGCCTCATACCATACGCAACATGGCGGACAAATTTTAGAGTTTTCTTCAGGTTTTAGGATGGGGGGGGGGGTGTCCACTGTAACATTAACCCTATCGAGCACATCTGTGACGAGTTGAAGCGTCGACTTAAGGGGAGCCCCCACCGTCCGAAATCGGTGAAGGAACTGACCTGTCTTCTCCAAGCCGAGTGGAAGAACGTACCGCTAGCTGTCGTACAACGCCTATTTGAGAGTATGCCCCGGAGGGTCGCAGCTGTACTAGCCGCTCGTGGAGGCTCCACCAACTATTGAAGGTGAATAAACTGCGTTTTTCTTTGCTATCACAGGTGTCCAATTACTTGTTGGTAGATAGTGTATATACTTCTCTGTGAACTTCACGTGCGCCACCGTTTGGTCTCATTTCTGTAGGCTAGGGGTGATCATAATGTAATGTCTCATAGGTGTACTTCAGGAAACATTTTAATTTTTTTTTTTTGTTTCGAGGGTTAACGACCACCCTGAAAAACTCGTACGACTGTAAGCAGCCACCCATCCCTAATTTAGGGCAGCTGGTTCTGGGTAAGGGACAGAGCCCGCACCATCACACAAGCACACTACCCCTGCTTTATTCGTGACGAACCTGAGCCCATATCGGACGAAAGATCAGAATCTAGCTCCTCAGACCACTTGGCCACTGGAGTGGCCATTTTCATTAAAACGCAGATAAAAAATAAGTGCCTTCACGAAGAGAAATGGTATAAATTTAGGACACCGAAAAAATCGGTTTTTAAATGTCTTAATTTTTTTATCGACAATTTTATACTTTTACAGTAATTTGTAGGAAATAGTAATTATTGATTTCGTACAAAATGTAAAACTGATTTAGAAAAAAAGATAATTATCTAGAAAACTTTATTTATCGCATTTTGTTCATAAATTACAGACTTATAATGTTACTCGGGATTCTACGAATTGCATACATCGTTAGTGAAAACATGAATAGTTAACTTATGAACTTGGTTCTCGATGAAAAATTTAGCCCAACAGCTAGGGACGAAGCTTGACTAGCAGAATGGAAGACATAATAGTCATTTGTCGACTTCGACTAAGACGATGACACAACATCAAATGATTGAACGAAGAACGATGATCTAAACATTAACAAACTAGGAGTGGAAACAGTTAGTGCTGACACGCTAAGCAATGGTTATCCAAAACAAAAGTTCAACACAAGTTGACAATCTGAATCAAAAATTGTTTTGACGACAGAAGATAATTCAACCTCCTAACTCCTTCTCGCACAGCATAGGTCGTTCACGCACTTCTTTTCCTGACTTGGCTGACTGCCAGTCAATTCCTAAAGTCATAATCTTTTGGGAGTTCTGACGTGACGTTAATTGTGGAATGTACAACTAGAGAGACCAAAGATGGTAAAGGAAAACAGAAAGTAATATACACTGGTGTCCAAAAGTTAAGTATAATCAACAAAAAGTGTTAATTTTTTTTTTTTTTGATTGGAGGTTTAACGACCCCCGTGAGCAACTCAATGGGCTAAAGGCAGTCGCCCGTCCCTAATTTAGGGTCACTGGTTCCAGGGAAGGGAGAGAGAGCCAGTGCCGTAAGACAAACACAACATCCATGCCTCACCGGGATTCGAACCCGGACCCCTTTCGAACGAATGATCAGAGGCCATCGCTTAGACCACTGCGCCACCGGGGCGGCAAAGTGTTAAATTACAGAAACAAGAAGGCACAATGTACATAGATATCTTAATAGGAACTAAATGCGTGGTACAAATCACATAAGAAATGATTAACCGGGAAAACTTACCAATAGTCCAAAATGGTGAAAACAGCAGGAATTTTCCGGAGGCGTTTCTGATTTAGTGAAACGGTCTATGTATTGGGTAAGTGCAAAAGTTTTACCCGTTTTTGTAATAGATACAAATTGCGGCCGGAGTAGTTACGTCACAGATTACGCTGCGATGCCGAATTTTCGGCCAATAAAGTGTGGAGCAGTAGAGCATAAAGAGGCACTACGTTTGTCCGAGTAAGTCATTCGTAATGGAAATCACGGACGGTTTAGCATGGCATGCGATAAGGAGCACGTTAGACATTATTTACTGTACGAGTCCGATAAAGGCAGTATTGCAGCCGCAGCTTGTCGCAACATCTGTCAAGTGTATGGGGAGGATGCAGTTGATGATAGCTCATGTCGCCGTTGGTTTCGGAAATTCCGGGACGGAGATATAAGCTGTAAAGATCAACAACGTCCTGGACGTCCATCCGTGGTTTCTGACGAAGATGTAACCCACATCCAACCATTCAGGAATTAGCGGGAACGTTGTCGGTACACAGAACAACAGTCGAAAGACGGATGCATACGCTTGGGTTCATCACCAAGTTCGATAATTGGGTTCCGCACCAACTTTCTGCAAAGCAAAGAGAGGAGAGAAGCCATACCTGTGTTTCTTTGCTTTCTCGTCACAGAAATGAACCGTTTTGGGGACGAATTGTAACGGGTGATGAGAAATGGGTACTGTACCGTAATGTAAAGCGTCGACGGACTGTGTGCCAAGGTGCGGAGCCTGCTCCATCGACCTCAAAAGGAGGACTGCATCGCAAAATTGTTTTGTTGACTGTTTGCTGGGATGTCGAGGGAATAATCCACTGGGCGGTGTTTGCACCTAACCGAACGATAAATGCTAACCTTTACTGCCAACATTTTGACAGATTACGAGAACAACTGACATCGAAGCGGACAGCCCTCGTCAATCGCAAAGGCTGGATCCTTCATCATTATAACGTCAGACCTCATGCTGCTTTAATCACTCGGCAAAAATTACTAGACTTTGGTTGGGAAGTGTTACCTCACCCGGCATATTACCCTAACCTGGCACCTACGGACTACCACCTTTTTCGATTGTTACAGAACACCTTCGCTCTCCAAACCTTCGATGATGTGGACGATGTGACAACGGCATTACATGACTTTTGTTATTCTAAAACAAAGGAGTTTTTCCGGCGTGGGATTCACCTACTCATAGACAGATGGCAGGAGGTCATACATAATGATGGCAATTATGCGAAATCTTAAGGACGTTATTTGTTGTGTTTCCCTCCTTTTCTTGTAGCCTAAAAAAACTGATATAACTTATGCAACACCCAATAGTAAGGCGTATGGTGACCTCTTACAGCGGTTCAAGTGTCACACCGATGTCTCATGCTGTTAACATGGGAAACAGGAAGACTCTGTGGCAGCAAATCTGACTACTGAACGAGAGACCGGAGTTCCTCGAGAGTCCTGCCAGGATGTTGACAACCTGCAATGTGTCTCCCAAACATATCCCACGCTTGTTCTATTGCGCTGAGCTCTGGGAATGAGCTAGCCATGGCATACGGTGAATACCTTTACTTTCCAGGTAATCATAGACAATAGCAGCTCGATCAGGTCTCGAGTTATCGTCCATGAAGAGGAAATCTGAGACCACAGCACATCAAGAAAGCCTCACGTCTCTGTATCTCCGACCTCGGTACAAAGAATTTCGTCTCTGTATCTCTGACCTGTTAAAGTTCCACCAGAACAGACGTGGAGCTCTGTGCGTCCGTTGGACATAATGCTACCCCAGACAAGTACTCCAGCACCTCTGTAATGGTGCATTTCTCGGACGTTTGTATGGGAGTAACGGATTCCAGGTTCTCTCCAGATGAGAACATGACTGCTGTGACTTTCAGGATTGAACCCGGATTCATCTGAGAAGAGGAAATTGGCCCATTGATTTTCGTTCCAGTCTTGATGTTGTCTGTCTAGTACTCTTGCAACTCTTGCTGACGGAGTGAGCTGGATGCAAACTGCAGGTCTTCTTGCCTATAGTCCTTATTCGTTGAGCCGTCTGTATACTGTTTCCCTTGAAACAGCTGGACTGCCAGCCGCAAACAGCTCTAAAGCAAGCGGTGTTACGTCTCGCTGTTAGTACCGTATTCCTAAGATCCTGAGACATAGTAATCAGTGAACGACCTGCCACAGGTTGACGATTAACATCTACGGTGTCCTAGTAAATTTTCCAAAGTCTGGATACAATGAATAGCGCCAGTGACTCTAGCAACATTACTCTGCGTCTGGCTGGATTCCAATATTCTGATAATCCGACCATGTGTAAACATATCCACTTCCTGTCTTTCGAACATACTGTTTTAATAAAAAAATAAATTCTACTACTAGCAGAGCGAAATGACGACAAGAAATTCCACATTTTACATTTTTGCAGCAATTTCTCAACTCCGTAAATGTGCTGCTTCACCTGTTATGCAAATTATCGGTCGTCACATAGTATTACATCATAATTGCCATACTTACATATTCCTACGTCCTCTGTACTTTACTTTATTACCCTTCTTCTCCCTTTCGTTTGTTCTAAAATGTCTTTATTTCTTCAACTATGCTTAACTTTTGGACACCAGTCTATAAATGGGTAACATACCACTATGGCCCCCGGTGGCGAAGTTGTCTAAGCGCTTTCTCCTGACCATTTGTCCGAGAAGGGTCCGAGTTCGAATCCCGGTGAGGAAAGGATATTGTGTTTGTCTTACGACACTGGCTGTTTCCCTTCCCTGAAAGCAGTGGCCCTAAACAAGGGACGGGCGATTGCTTGTAACACATCCAGCTGCTTACGGTGGTCCTTAAACCGCCAACAAACAAATAAAAAAATACCATTATGTCATAAAGAAAGCATTTAATCAATGTATCCTTCCAGTTCTTGCTCATGGATCAGAGACACGCACCTTTACTAAGAAAGATATACAGAGACTGCAAACAACTGAAAGAAGCATGGAGAGCTGCATACTTGGTACAACCAATAAAGATAGGAAGAGGAACATATGGATCAGGGCAATGACAAGAGTTGATGATATCATGATCAAAGTAAAATCCAGGAAATGGTAAAGGGGCTGGACATATTGCCAGTACTGACCACCGCTGGACAACTGAAATACGTAAATCATACTGAACGTAATGAGCAAAGCTGCATTATGCAGGCAGATTGCGCATTGGGAGAATGACAGTTCGTGGACACGTAGGCCTCTCGTTGTGGCCATGAGTGCCAAATGACGTCACCAGCATCAGGCATGCGAACAAAAAGATGCGAGAAAGATGGCTGACAGTGATACATCATTCCATCAGCGTTTTGTGATTCAATTCCTTGGGAAAGAGGAACTTCCGGCTACCATTATTCACCGTAGGCTTCCGCGTGCATACGAAGATGCGTGTATGGGTGCTAGAAATGTAAAGTGAGTGAAACATCTTAGAAAAAGTTTCACAGACAGTCTCGTAGCGGTCGCCGTCAAACAGCCTCTACGGAACACAGGGAAAGAGCTGATGCCTTAACTCGTGGTGACAGACGTGCGCGGGTGCGGGAATTTGCGACGAATTTCTGCATAGAACAGAGTGCAGTTCAGGAAATGATTAGCAGCTTAGGATAGCGGAAAATTTGTGCCCGCTGGGTCCCACATTTACTGACAGAAGACCACAAAGGCCAGCGCAAAAACATCGCGTCACATCTGCTGGATCGGTATCGAAATGAAGGGGCCAATTTTTTGCACAGTATTGGGACAGGTGACGAAAGTTGGTGCCACCATTTCGTACCTGAAACAAAACGCCAGAACATGGAATGGCATCATCTCCATTCACCAAGCAGGAAGAAGTCTAAGACAGCTCCGTCAGCAAAAGAGCTTATGGGAACTGTCTTTTCGGACGCAGATGGGTGCATCCTGGTTGATTGATTTTTTAGGCCCTGGACAAACTGTAAGTGCAGCTCATTATGTCCAAACATTAGAAAAGCTCCGCTGTGCATTGTGTGATAAACGGCTGGGAAAGAAAGTCATCCTCCAGCAAGACAAAAGTAGACCCCACTCTTCTCGTTTGACTTCAGAAAAAAATTCCGAAATTCGGATGGGAACTTTGACCTCACCCTGCTTACAGTTCAGATCTGGCACCCTTCGACTATCAGCTTTCTGGATTCGTAAAGGGCCAACATTACCAGAGCACGGAAGCAACGCAGAAAACTGTACGTCGGTGTCTTCGCTCAACAGGGACGGAGTTCTTCCGCAAGGGTATCTTTAAACTGCCAGAACGATGGAGAAAATGTGTCCGAATAAAAGGTAATTTTGTAGAAAAACAGATTAAGGTATGCCGATTAAGGCGTCGTACTTACACCGATGAGCCACTACATTATGACCACGCCCAGCCTAGAGAAATGAGTGCGCCTGGAGACCAAACGGTGGCACAGGTGAATTCACAGAGCAGTAATATACACTGACGGAAAAAATATTCCAACACCAAGAAGGGGTTGTGTTAGATAAAAGACAGTTGGTAGGCGGTGAGAGTACATCTGTAAGATGACGTCTATGCAAATTTCGCGCTCGGCGCATACGTGTGGCGCTAGTAGCGCCCCTCGGAACATGCAAAGCAGGTTTGCTGTAAATACGCGCTGTAACGTTCGTGAGCGTTAGTTATCGTTGAGATTCGACGCAGGGTGTTGATGTTAGTCAAGAATGTCTTTAAGAAGACGAAGAAGCCATTATCAACAGCTCACGGAGTTTGAACAAGGTCGTGTAATAGGGCTACGAGAAGATGGATTTTCTTTCCGCAATATTGCAGAACGACTTGGCAGGAATGTAGCCACTGGGCATGATTGTTGGCAGCGGTGGTCAAGGGAAGGTACTGCCTCAAGAAGACCGGGTTCCGGCCGACCACGTGGCACTACTGGGAGGGAAGACCGCCGTGTGCGGCGTATGGCCGTGGCGCATCGTACCGCGTCTGCGGCAGCAAGTCGAGCTGCAGTTGCCACCACAGTGACACAACAAACTGTTACAAATCGGTTACTTGAAGGACAGCTCCGAGCCAGACGCCCTGTAGCGTGCATTCCACTTACTCCAAACCACTGCCGTTTGCGACGCCAGTGGTGTCAAGCTAGAGATCATTGGAGGACGGAGTGGAGATATGTTGTGTTTTCTGATGAAAGCCGGTTCTGCCTGGGTGCCAGTGATGGCCGTGTGTTGGTTAGAAGGAGGCCAGGTGAGCACCCGCAACCAACCTGTCTGCGGCCGAGACACACTGGACCTACACCTGGAGTTATAGTCTGGGGAGCAATTTCCTATGACAGCAGGAGCACTCTCGTGGTTATCCCACGCACCCTGACGGCACAGTTGTACGTCGGTCTGGTGATTCAACCTGTTGTGCTGCCATTAATGAACAGCATTCCAGGGGGTGTTTTCCAACAGGGTAACGCTCTCCCGCATACCGCTGTTGTAACCCAACATGCTCTACAGAGTGTCGACATGTTGCCGTGGCCTGCTAGATCACCAGATATTTCACCAATCGAGCAGGACATCATTGGACGACTACTCCAGCGTCACCCCCAACCAGCATTAAGCGTCCCTGTATTGACCGACCAAGTGCAACAGGCATGGAACTCCATCCCACAAACTGACATCCAGCACCTGTACGACACAATGCATGAACGTTTGCGTGCTTGCATTCAACATTCTGGCGGTTACACCGGTTATTAATGTACCAGCATTTCACATTTAAAATGGCTCTTCTCGCGCTTACAATAAGCTGTGATCTTGAAACCTTAATTGATTAAATATATTCCCTATACAAATGTATTGCCGCCATTCCATTCCTCTACAACTATTTTTTCGTGGTGTTAGGATTTTTTTCCGTCAGTGTATATACAACCAGAGCACCGGCTTTCGGTTAGTAGAGTGTTTGGAGTCAGAATGGGAAAAGCTGCCGATTTATCAGAGTTTGGTAAAGGACAAATTGTGATGGCACGGCGCCTCGGAACTACGATCTCGGAAAAGGCGCGGCTTGTGGGTTGTTCTAGTGCAGGTGCAGTGAGTACGTATCAAAAGTGGTGCATAGATGGCCAAACGACGAACCCACGCGCACCCGTGCGTCCTCCACAGGTCATTGATGCCAGAGGGGAGCGAAGACTGTCGCGTATTGTGCACAGCGTCCGCAGGGCCACAGTGCGACAAATCATCCGGAGCTACAACAGTGGTGATCAGGGCAATGTGTAACAGGAAACAGTTCATCGCAGCCTTCTGCGCATGGGCCCGAAGACGCAGCCGTGTCCCTATGCTCACTGCACGTCATCGCCGACAACGCATGAAATTGGCCCAAGATCACCGAGATTGGATGATTGGAAGAAAGTGGTCTGGTCAGACGAATCAAGATTCCTGGTGCATCACGTAGAAGGCAGAGCACGGACACGCAGATTACCAACGGAGGCTCTGGCACCTGGATGCACTGTTCGGCGGAAATAGGCTGGCGGCGGCGGCGGAGGCGGAGGCGCCGGGGGCGGTGTTATGCTGTGGTCGATGTTTTCTTGGAACACTTTAGGCCCCATCATTACAATAGCACAATTCCTGACACATACCAGGTATCTGAACATCGTTGCGGACTAAGTTCACCCATGCCAGAATCGTCAAGGAATGGTTGTAGGAACATGCTGGTGACTTTCTGTTAATGCCCACCTTAGCATAAGGCTTATGGAAATCCATTGGCTCCACCTGCATCGACGCCTAATAACTCCTTGCACCCTTCAGCGTTTCCGTCGTCTTGCCTCCCCAAACTGCTATTTCTATTCTACTGTTGGGGAAGTGATTTCCTGGCCGGATGTTAGCTATTTCTGTTCTACTGTTGGGAAGTGATTTCCTGGGAATGCTAATTTCCTGGCCGGATGTTAGCTAATGACTCCTATACCATGTGTTTAGTGCTCTGAACACTGTTTTCTACCATGTTTTACCTTGTACAGAAAGTTTGTTCAACACTTCGTACAATGTTCCTCTATCATTTCTGCGGCGCCATCAGTGTTCATCTCATCCATGCCGCCCCGGTGGCGCAGTGGTCTAAGGCGCTGGCCTCTGATCATTCGTCCGTAAGGGGTCCGGGTTCGAATCCCGGTCAGGCATGGATGTTGTGTTTGTCTTACGGCACTGGTTCTCTCCCTTCCCTGGAACCAGTGACCCTAAATTAGGGACGGGCGACTGCTTATAGCCCATTGAGTTGCTCACGGTGGTCGTTAAACCTCCAATAAAAAAAAAAAAAATCTCATCCATATAATCGTGTGTGCAAGTTCTTCATCTTGCAAGTGAAACTGACGATCTACCTCTAATATCACAATAGTGTTGACAACTCCTCTTATAATGTTGCTAGACGTTTTCTGTGCCGGCGTTTAGCCATTCGATCTGTGCGATTTTACAGGTCAAATACGATACTGCGAAAGCATACAACAACGTTGATACTTTTCTTTCTACCTGGATGCCTAGGACTCTTTGGTTTCGTATTAACAATGATGTCATCGAGCTGATGGACTAGAACACTGCTTATTTTCAAGTGAGTTTGCCAATAATTTGTTTTTTCAACTGGCTTAATATATTTTTCTATTTTTCTGCATTATGTTATTTTGCGTCTTTTATGAGAGGACTTTTGTACATAGTGTATTGATACGATCTCGGACCGAGCTAGGCTTTGCATTCCACCGCTCGGCACCATTGGATACGCCCTGTGGAAAACTATCCCACCGCTGTACGCCAATTGATACGATTTCTTTATTTGAGACGTGGCGTTCGTTTAAATTCGGGAGCTGGTATACACGAGCGAGAACGTTAGCTGAAATACAGGAATTATTTCAAACAGCAGAGCCTATATAGAGTAAAGAGAGCTAAGAGTGACACTTAGACATTTTATTATAGGCAGAACCCACCATCCGAAACATTGGCTACGGTGATACAAACAGGAGTTATTCTCCTTATTCGGAACTAGTATAAGCTGGCCCTAGATTCTGAAAATAGTCTTGCGCTAATAGGCGTATCACAGTTTTAAAAAAGAGTCTGGGTTCAGCTGATGTATTCAGTTCGCCCACTCAGCGAAAGGATAGCATTAAACAAAACAAAAGTACCCGCTTATTGCGTGCTCCGTTTTGGTATTCCAAATTTACCAGGTTGGTTTAAATATTTCATGCGGGTCTGTAGGCACACACACACAGACACACACACACACACACACACACACACACACACACACACACTGACGCAGAAGAGCACTTTATACGGCATGGATTGCCTTGCACCTGTGTGATAAGCGCGGGAGGCTGGTCACTTCCTTTGTTTCTCCTTTCCCCGGCGATCGGAACATTCTCTTCACACCCTCCGAGACTCAGCAGAGGGGATGGCTGTAGGATGGACGGGTATAGCTCTCTTTGACCCCGTAAAGAGAGAGATACGTAGGCGTGAAGTGCGAAACTACTTGCGCTTTCGTAGAGGTTGGTGACCCCCACTCCTCTTCGATGGAAGACGGCGTTTTGGGGATGCTGATTTCCTGGCCGGATGTTAGCTAATGATTCTTGGTAGGCCTTCTAGACGGGAAACAGAAGATCTTTGCTCGGCATCCAGAGCCAAATTTCTCGTTGGTGGTTCGTCGTGATTTTTTGTCGGGAACCGTGTATGAGAAAATAGCTTCCGACTCTGGGGCCCGTGCTCTAACAGCGGTTTATTACTTCTGGAAATAAATATAGCGGCTCTTTTCGGCGTTAGTCGATCCGTCCTCTTAGACGCTCTCAATTTGATATTTTGGTGCGCTTACCCAGCCACCTAATTATCGTTAAGCTCTACTTTTCTCGTATTCAGGCGTCTTACCTTAGCGCGCCGAATATTATCGCATATATTCTTTCTCTGGCTTGCTCTCGCGGCCGTCTTACCCCATCGGCCGGAGAAAACCAATTGCCCTTATTATTTTCTCTGCCACTTCGCGGAAGCGAATCAAAATTCCCTCTATTCACTGTCAAGTGGCTTCGCCTTGTTCTTATCTGTCAACAACTTAATGTTAGCCCTCTTCACTTTCGTACAGAGCGCCGTCGTTTCTGTAAAACTGGTGTTATTTCCGACCTTTGACCCGCCATAGCCGTAATTTCAACGCTGGCTAAACGCCCTTGTGACTTAAATTGCACCAAAGTAGACATCTTTATGAGGGTCTGGATGCCGCCGCGTCGCCCGACTGGGTGGTCGTGGTGTATCTGTGTGGGCCCGCAAAGGCGATCTCACGATTCCTTTGTTTCCACCCAGCTAAAGCGCATTATCCGACTTCCCCAATTAAAGCGTGCTAATTTTTCCAATTAATTTTGCAATAGGCGAAATATTAAATTTAAACATTATCGTAATTTGGTCACGCCCATCAAGTCCGTCCCTCCTTGTATAATTAATTAATTTAACCCCAAATTTCGTATCAGTATATATTTTATTTGTACAGAGAGTGATACCCTTTTTATCTTTCAAACGAATAAATACGTTATGAAATGCCGTGGTTGTTAATTATTATATTATTATCATTATTTGTTTGCCAATACGCATTATTAATTGGTGAGGTGGCTCAGCTGTATGTCCGCTATGTACGAAATTCAGAATACTTCTTCAACAGATGAGAGATGGTTTATTGGGTTGATTCATAAGTTCATGCCATTTTTTTCACCGCACTACAGGAATGTATTATATCAGAAGGGAAAACGGAATCAATCAACTATGTACTCCCCCTCTCCGTTGTTTAAGATGGTGTCCGAACGTCTGGATAGGTCTGCAATGCCATTCTTGAAAAAACCTGCAGGTTTTGTTGCGAAGAAATCATCAAGGGAATTTTGGAGATCAACGTCATTGCTGAACGTTCTGCCACGGAGTGAATTCGACAGAAATCGGAACAGGTTATAGTCTAAAGGAGCGACATCTGGGGAATAGGCCGGATGTGGAAGGATCTTCCATTTCATGTTCTGAATGGCCATTTTGGTCATGTTTGCACTATGAAGTCGTGCGTTATCATGTTGGAGAAGGACACCATGGCGACAATGCGGCGGTTTCTGCTGAACATACGGCGGAGCTGCTCACAATAGAGTGCAGCATTTATGGCCCGATTCCTCGGCAGCATTTCTCAGTGGGTAATGCCTTCCATGTCCCACCAGACACACATGATCTTCGCAGGATGAAAGTCATGTTTTGGACGTGGGGCGTCTTGTTTGCAGAGAACATTCGTGATAACATGAGAGCAAGGAACCACATATGGCAACACTCTGATTTTTGCTGTCCTCGGTGAGAGTGTGAGGCACCCAAGACCCCAATGTCTGGACCTATCCCATACGTTCCAGGCGTCGCACCACTGTGGTTTGATTACAGTCCATCTCAGTGGCCGATTCACGTGTGATTTGCCGCGAATCCAAGCATATGAGATGGTTCAAACGATCCTCATAGAAGTCAGATGGACGACCGGCGCTTGGAGAGTCGTTGAGGTCAAAACCGCCACCTCGGAACCGCTCGAACCATTTACGGGCTGTCCTTAGAGCAATAGCATCCTCCCCATACACAGCACAAATTTGTCGAGTAGCCTCGGCGACTGTGGATCCCTTGCAAAACTCGTAGAGGATCAGATGTCGGAAATGTTCATTCCTCTCTACTTGACACTCCGTACTTCCGGACCTGTAAACCAAAAAAACATTAGCCACAATCACACAGCGCAATATGATTTAGATACACGATATTACTGGCTACATTTTGATATACAACTGTCCATCTGCACCGTCACTACTGACCTAGAAAACACTCGTGAAATAAAACGGCATGAACTTATGCATCAATCCAATAAATCTGTGTGAAACTGTTTAATTCGTTTGCCTGCGTGTAATGTTATCGTTGCTGGTGAAATTTCTTTTTCCCGACCTTGGTGCCTGTCGGGTAGTTTTTATGTTGCTGTTTTTTTTTTTTTCCTGTGACACCCAGCGCCGGCTTTAGCGTTCGTGGTGCCCGGTGCGCAAATATTTGTTGACGTTCACCACAAGCTTATTTGCTTCTGTGTGCGTGCGCGTGTGTGTATGTGCTGGATTGCATGATTTTTCAGCCACATATGAAAGATATGCAATATAAATTAATAGTCACGTGCGTTGATCCCAAGAGCAAAGCTGTTTTTTGCGCTTAATTGTAACAGAACTTCATTGGGATGATTTGGTTTATTCCAGTAACAGTGAGACCTTCATTTCTCCAATCATCATCGTTATTCGTCTCGAATTTGAATACTCATAGATTATTAGAGGTGGATCTGAAAGCGTATTTTAGGGGGGGGGGCGTTGCTCTGGTCTAAAACAAAAGACAAAAGATTGATAGGGAGACTTTGTGGGAGGAGAACACACACACACACACACACACACACACACACACAAAACTGGCTGATCTGGCTCTTCCTAGCATTGCACGGCTTTTTAAACCAACATCCAAAAATATAAATTTTTAAATCATAAAGTGGTAAAAACAACTGAAAAATCAGCACTATTTTCCTGGCGCTGAATTACCTGCTTTGCAAGGAAACGAGCTCCGTGTTTTTTAAATATCAAGTCGGGATGGAATCTTTCAGAATGAATTTGAGCCCTTCTATTCGGAGGGCTTAATTTAATAGGAAAATTTCCTGTTCGAATCATTCCTAAGCAATATGGCCAGTAATTCCTCTTCAAAATATTCATTACTTCTTTCGCAATGCAAGATTTTCACTTTTTTTGAAAGGAATTTTCATTTACTTTACTTCAACACATTCCTGAACCATTCATTGTTATACTGGCGATTTTCTCTCGGAAGTTTCTGGAAATATTACATTAAACAAAGCACACCAATTGGTTTTCGTGATCAGTCAAAATCTCTTTCCACTTCCACTACCAGTTTCCTCTGTTTCTGAAACTGTAGGTTTTTTGTTTTGTTTTTTCTGATCTCTCTCTCTCTCTCTCCCTCTCTCTCTGAATCTAGAATAGAACTTTTAATCTCGAAATTCACAGCAAATTTTAATTGTTATAAGACCTTTGGAAAAAATCTGTGCATTTATTACTAACATTTCACAAAAATCAATGCATTGATTATTTCCGATCTTTGTCATGAAAAAGAAAATACCGTACTGTAGGATATTTTCTTTTTTATACACATTCAAGTCACATTATTGTGACCACCTCCTACTTTTTATGTCAACAGCACGTATAGCCAATGAAAGAAGGCACGTATCGCGAGCTGGCTTGGATGGTATATAACGTGTGCTGTAGGCAATCTAAAAACATATGACTCGTTGCAGTCATGGATAAAAGGAGCGATTTATCAGATTCGCAAAAAGGTATGATTATCGGCTTTCGGGCCAAATGTGGCAGTATTTCTGAAACAGTGCAGTTTGTGAACTGTTCGCGTGCTGCTGTGGTTAAAGTGTATCGTGATTGAAGAAATGGCACCATTGCGAATAAGCTATATGGAAACTGCGGAGCACCACGTGCCATTGATGTAAGAGGTGAAAGTCGGCTTCGAAGATGCGTGAGGGCCGATCGATACGCTACAGTGGAGCAACTCACTGGCCGAATGAACCGAGGGGCTACCAGAAGTGTGTCTAAAACGACAGTTTAGCGAACCCTGCTGCATATGGGGCTCCGACGCAGACGGATGGTCACTACGCTTATGCTAACGAAGCTATGATAACGCCTTGTATCGTCTCTTGCAGGAAGTACGTGTAGACTCTTGCAGCAAGTCAGTCTCTTGAGAAGAATTCGGTGAAATGGGAGTAAATCAGGTAATTCGAGTTCTCATATATTTTGATTGGTTACATTCACAACAAAAAGGCAAATGTATCGCAAAAGAAAGTAAACACATTAGTATGAACTTTTCAATTGCTCAGTATGGGTAAATTCGGAGAGAAAAAAAATAACCAAATTATCCTCATTACTTGAGTGTTAAGTTTTATTATATGTTCATCCAGAAAAGCAATTGTTATTATCCTTCTAAGGGTTTCACTCAAGAGGGATCGTAATCGAAGAATAAATTGGTGTTTAAGCGCAGTTTGTGTATGATGAAGCGACGATCGCATTGAGTCATTAGGAATTGATCGTTGAAAGATGTAAATCACATACTATACTAAAACAAAAACATCATAGCGACATAATGTATGTGACGCACCTGCCAGCGGGACGCACACGACCTAAAGGCAGATAGCAGTCAGAACGAACGTCCGCGTAGCTCAATCGGTAGAGTGACTTATTCCGGAATGAGGGGACCCGGGTTCGAGCCCCGGCGTGGACTAAAAATGACGGAGAAATTCACTTCGTTAAAATGGCGCCCGAACTTTCCGGATGACCCGGCCGTTTAAAATCTCGCAATGGTGTGATGTTATTTCCACACCGCGATAAAAGGAAAAATCAGAGAATCCCTTCTCCAGCGCTTCGAAAAATAACAAAAAAATTGACTGGGAGTTCTCAAGTGCACGTTCTACAGCGGATGGCTGCCTGCGACAATTCATGGTCACGGCTGACCCGTGGGCCATGCCCCCGGCCCTCTTTTGGGGGGGGAGATGTGACGTACCTGCCAGCAGGACGCACACGACATAAAGGCAGACAGCAGTCAGAACGAATGTCCGCGTAGCTCAATTGGTAGAGTGACTTATTCCGGAATGAGGGGACCCGGGTTCGAGCCCCGGCGTGGACTAAAAATGACGGAGGAAATTCACTTCGCTAAAATGGCGCCTGAACTTTCCGGATGACCCGGCCGTTCAAAATCTCGCAATGGTGTGATGTTGTTTCCACACCGCGAGAAGAGGAAAAATCAGAGAATCCCTTCTCCAGCGCTTCGAAAAATGACAAAAAAAATTGACTGGGAGTTCTGAAGTGCACGTTTTACAGCGGATGGCTGCCTGCGACGATTCATGGTCACGGCTGACCCGTGGCCGTGCCCCGGGCCCTCTTTTGGGGGGGGGGGTGAGATGTGACGTAGCTGCCAGCAGGACGCACACGACATAAAGGCAGATAGCAGTCAGAACGAATGTCCGCGTAGCTCAATTGGTAGAGTGACTTATTCCGGAATGAGGGGACCCGGGTTCGAGCCCCGGCGTGGACTAAAAATGACGGAGAAATTCACTTCGTTATATGTATGATAGTTCGAGGATTCCTTGAACTCTGAACATAGGAAATCATATAAGCTATGAGATGATGTACATACGGCTCCAATTATTTTCTACATGGTTCGATATAATATTTGTAGCATCCGACAGGGATCCTAGGGGAACATCGGTAGAGACTGTGCATAAGATACAGTTGGGAGATGGTAGCATGCCGCCCCGGTAGCGCAGTGGTCTAAGCGATGACTTCTGATTATTCTTCCGAAAGATGTCCGGGTTCGAATCCCGTGAGGCATGGATGTTGTGTTTGTCTTGCGGCTCTGGCTCTCTCCCTTCCCTGGAACCAGTTGCCCTAAAGTAGGGACGGGCCATTGAGTTTCTCACGGTGGTCATTAAGCCTCCAATAAAAAACAGAAATATCTGTATCCTGTTTATGTCTGCCTGTTTGTCATGTCTCTGTACCACCCGGTCCAATAAATCATTTTTTTTAAACTTCCAATTAAAAGAAAAAAATATGATAATATGTTGAAATCAGTGGGTGTTGGCGCGCCTTAGCGGCACTAAGGCACTTTTTGTGGTTAGATGGCAAGAGAATCTGGACAAAGTAACTTTTTAGATGATCAATGGCTGCCCCAGTGGTGTAGTGGTCTAAGGCGCAGGCTTCTGATCATTCGTCCGAGCTAAGTCCGAGTCCCAGCTACGGATGAGACATGGATGGTGTGTTTGGTCAAAGGTGCTGGATCTGTCCCTTCCCTGGAGCAAGTGACCCAAAATTAGGGACGGTCGACTGCTTATAGCCATACGAGTTGCCCATGGTAGTCGTTAAACCCAGAAATAAAACAAAAAATACTGTATAGATTGATCTACACAGTTGGATCACGCACTATGGCGCCTCATGAATCATAATATTCTATTACAAAGAGAATGAGAATTCCTTCGTCTTGACGGCAGTCAAAATAAATTTATAGGAGATGGCTACTCCGTGACGTTAAGATTGCAGAGCTCAGAAAGACAACAGTAGGAAGAACATTTGCACTAAACAACTCGCCGCCGGTATCGGCTGCAATAAAAGTTATCCCCTGAGCTCACTCTCTAACAATATCCTACATCTAAAATATATAATACAGACACTTGACGCTGAATTGGAACATCAAACAGAGTCCATCGCTCCCTCCACGCCTACAAGTGAGTCACGGAAAAATTCTCACCGGCCGCCACGGGAAACGAACCCAGGGTCCTCCAATAACGCGCCGGACATGCTTTCACTGCACAACAGCGGCCTCGAATTCCTCCAGACTCACATACACTAATTGCCAAGCCAATTGGAAGGTTGCTTCTTGGAACCGCGCACGATGATGGGGATTCACCAAAGATGGTAAGCAGCAACCGAACAAATAATTAGAAGGCGAATGAACAACTAATACAGGCACTTGTCCGGCGCGTGACTGGAGGACTCTGGGTTCGTTTCCCGGTGACGGCCGGTGAGAATTTTTTCTGTGACTCACTTGTAGGCGTGGAGGGAGCGATGGCTTCTGTTTGATGTTCCTGGTCCGCGTCAAGTGTCTGTATTAGTTGTTCATTCACCTTCAAATTATTTGTTCGGTTGCTGCTTACCATCTTTGGTGAATCCCCAGCATTGTGCGGGGCTCCAAGAAACAACCTGCCAAATTTGGCTTGGCAGTTGGTGTGTGTGAGCTTGGAGGAATTCGAGGCCGCTGTTGTGCAATGGAGGGATGTCCGGCGCGTGACTGGAGGACACTGGGTTCGTTTCCCGGAGGCGGCCGGTGGGAATTTTTCCGTGAATCACTTGTAGGCGTGGAGGGAGCGATGGCCTCTGGTTAACACATAAAGCCTAGGAAAAACGGCGTATTAGTTATATTGAATTCACGTTACTATGTTAGTTGCACAAATATTTCCAATGCAAATTTAGAAAGAAAGATGACACCGAATTTTCGGGCGTAATAAGCACGTCTTTTGAATCCGTTCTGACACAAATTAAATTTATCAAAGCTATTCAAAGGCAATGGAACCGGTATAGAAAACAATAGTATCTGACGGAAGAAAGAAGTTTTTCAATCGGGTCTTTAATTCCTCAGATATTGGTGTAAACGGAATCCTGAGCTTACGAACCCTTAGAAACAGAGTTATCGACAAAAATAAGATGTGACTTTACGTTCCCTGGTGAGAAAACCATGCATTATTTTAGGAAGAAAGTATTCTCAAATTGTTTATCCATACGAGCGGTATCGGTCCAAGAAAAAAAAATTTCGTCGAGTTTACAGGAGCCCAGATTTTGCTACAAATACATCAGAAGCAGAAATTAACACTTATGACCCCTGGTGACCAAATCATTCTTTACAAAACATTAGAAATTATGTGAAAAATATTTTCCATCAGGTCTTGTATGCGATACAGGAAGAATTTTTCAAATCGAAGTTTTAGGAGCAGAAAACGCAATTTACCTTTATGCGCCCTAGCGGAAAGTCTTAAATGATTTACGTGGAAATTTTGAATTTATAGGAAAAACATTTCGCATCGGAAACACTATCCAACAACGAAGGAATTTTTCAAATTGGACTTTTAGAAGTAGAGATATTGACAAAAATAAGATGTACATCTACGCCCCATGGCGTAGAAACCATGTATTATTTCAAAAAGAAAGTGTTCCTAAAAGGTTTGTCGACATGAGTAGCATCGGTCAACAAAAGACCTTTTTTTCAATCGAGATTTTAGAAACTCATATTTTGCTGCAAATACATCAAAAGCGGAAATTAAGGTTTACGCCCCCTGGGGCCAAACCACTTTTTTGTTTACAAAAATTAGAAATTATGTGCAAACGATTTCCCATCAGGAGCTGTATCCGGTGCAGAAAGGACTTTTCAAATCGGAGATTTAGAAGCAGAGATAAAGGGCGAAACGCAATTTACCTTTACGCCCCCTAGCAAAAAGTCTATGATTTACTTGAAAATTTTGAAATTATATGAAAAACATGTCACACGGAAAACACTATCCAACAAAGAAGGAATTTTTCAAATCTTACTCCTAGAAGTAGAGATATTGACAAAAATAAGATATACCTCTACCCCCCCCCTGGCGGAGCAACTGTGGGATAGCGGAAACTCTATGCGTAATTTGAAAAAGTAACTATACCTAAAATACTCTTCGACAAAAATGGAATCGAAAGATAATTTTTTTCAATCGGATGTTTAGAAACAAATATGTGGAATAAAACGTATTTTTGAATTCGACATCATCTGCATTTACGCCCTCTAGCGGCGAAATTGTACATCGTAAAAAAAACGAAATAAAGGATCATCATTTGTATATTTCAAGCTTCCCAATGCAAAAATAATTTTTCAAATCGGACTAATAGTCGCAGAGATATCGTGGGTACAGACGGACGGACGGACGGACAAACCGATAACATAAGCACGATCTTTTTTTACAAAAGACGTGCTAAAAACGTGTAGAACGACACAGAGCCATATTTCAATAAAAAAAATTATATTCTTAGCATATGACACGCACCTTGCATTCTTCCTTTTATTTAAAATTGCTCAGATTACGCAGTTTTAATATAAATTGACATAGGTAATTATGAATGAAAATTTTAAAAATAATATATAATAAAAACAACAAATCAGATTTCGAAAATTTTGAGGGTATTTTTCCCGGGTTGTTTTTTCCTACTCTGTTCACTGCTGAGGCACTTTTTTTATTTAGAACTACGTCGCTGAATGGGTTAGATATGGCGGTCAAGGCGAGATGGTGTGGGCCGGTATAAGGTCGTCCAGAAAGTACAAGGCCATGGTATTAAAGAGATGAGTTCCCTCTCTTAGTGACGTCAAACGCAAACCAAGACTTCCGATTGGATTCGAACACTGTCGTGTATGACGTCAAACACCATATCGTCGTATCAGGCACAACACCATATCGTCGCATCAGGCCCAACACCATATCGTCATATCAGGCCCAACACCATATCGTCATATCAGGCCCAACACCATATCGTCGTATCAGGCCATGAGAGTGACGTCACAAACGTAGGGAACTCATCTTCTAGTGTCATGGCCCCGTATTTCCTAGACGGCCTTGGCCGAACCGAACTGCAAAGGGATCAATAGGTGCTGCAATGATGTGATTCTTTGGTGCTGCGATGATGTGATTCTTTGGTGCTGCAATGATGTGATTCTTTGGTGCTGCAATGATGTGATTCTTTGGTGCTGCAATGTGTGATTCTTTGGTGCTGCAATGATGTGATTCTTTAGTGCTGCAATGATGTGATTCTTTAGTGTTGCAATGTGATTCTTAGGTGCTGCAATAATGTGATTCTTTGGTGCTGCAATAATGTGATTCTTTGGTGCTGCGATGATGTGATTCTGGCACCGGTGCTGCAAGGATGTGATTCTTTGCCATGCTTATCCTTTACGTAGGGTTGTGGGCATAGATTCCATTTTTAAAGACGATAACGCCCGTCCTCACGGCACATCAGCTGGGTATGAACTACTGACTGATGAGGATATCCGTTGGATTGAGTGGCCATTGCAATCTGTTTAGGCAGAGCTGGTGGAAGTGCGTCACTGGACGACAGGGGAGCCTTATTTCCTTCGTAATATTTTGTTCTGTTAGGATATCTGTCAAATATTACTCACGAGTTTTGATGTCGTGTGTTTCATTTTACTGATGCTATTTCTATTGATGTCACTTATAGCTGCAAAACCGCTTTTTCCGAATTTAATTTATCAAAATGTACCTCGTCTTCAAGTTTTGGGTAGCAGTGTATATTCATCATAAGCAGTTGAAAATATGTACCGAAGAAAGAAGATTGTTATTTAAACGATTCTTTAAAAAAACTGACATTAACAATAACTTAAAATACGCACCAAGACGTTTAGTTCAGAAATAATGTAAAACCCAAGAAAATTGCAAAAATCATTATTCAAACGTAATTTCCAAGGGAATTAAAATAATTGATGCCAGCACAAAGCGGACATCAAGCAGCTTAGAAAAATCCTGGTTTAATCGCAGAAGAATAATTAGAAGCCAACACTTCGTACTACTCGACCCCATAGGCGGCAAGCTCACTTATAACCAGCAGTACGTACGTCATACGTGAAAACCGATCAAAGAGTAACGTGCACCTGACATATGTTCCATAAAAAACCGCTTTCATTTCAATATTTATTTATTTTTTTTGTTTTGTTTTTTGCAGTTGATTCTGTCCCCAGAAAAAACAAGAAAGTTTACACCAAATTTTCGGGTGTAATAAGCACGTCTTTTGAATCCGTTCTGACGCAAATTAAATTTATCAAAGCTATTCAAAGGCAATGGAACCGGTATAGAAAACAATAGTATCTGACGGAAGAAAGAAGTTTTTCAATCGGGTCTTTAATTCCTCAGATATTGGTGTAAACGGAATCCTGAGCTTACGAACCCTTAGAAACAGAGTTATCGACAAAAATAAGATGTGACTTTACGTCCCCTGGTGGGAAAACCATGCATTATTTTAGGAAGAAAGTATTCTCAAATTTTTTATCCATACGAGGGGTATCGGTCCAAGAAAAAAAATTTCGTCGAGTTTTCAGGAGCCCAGATTTTGCTACAAATACATCAGAAGCAGAAATTAACACTTATGACCCTTGGTGGCCAAACCATTCTTTACAAAACATTAGAAATTATGTGAAAAATATTTTCCATCAGGTCTTGTATGCGATACAGAAAGAATTTTATAAATCAGAGTTGTAGGAGCAGAAAACGCAATTTACCTTTATGCGCCCTAGCGGAAAATCTTAAATGATATACGTGAAAATTTTGAATTTATAGGAAAAACATTTCTCATCGGAAACACTATCCAACAACGAAGGAATTTTTCAAATTGGACTTTTAGAAGTAGAGATATTGACAAAAATAAGATATACATGTACGCCCCCTGGCGTAGAAACCATGCATTATTTCAAGAAGAAAGTGTTCCTAAAAGGTTTGTTGACATGAGTAGCATCGGTCAACAAAAGACTTTTTCAATCGAGATTTTAGAAGCTCATATTTTGCTGCAAATACATCAGAAGCGTAAATTGAGACTTACGCCACCTGGTGGCAATACCATTTTTTTACAAAAATTAGAAATTATGTGCAAACAATTTCCCATCAGGAGCTGTATCCGGTGCAGAAAGAATTTTTCAAATCGGAGGTTTAGAAGCAGAGAAATAGTGGGAAACGCAATTTACCTTTACGCCCCCTAGGGTAAAGTCTATGAATTACTTGAAAATTTTGGATTTACAGGAAAAACATGTCACACTAGAAACACTATCCAACAAAGAAGGAATTTTTTAAATCGGACTCCTAGAAGTCGAGATATTGACAAAAATAAGATATACGTCTACGCCCCCTGGCGCAGAAACCATGCACTATTTTAAGAAGAAAATGTTTCTAAAAGGTTTGTCGACACGAGGAATATCGGTCTACAAACGACGTTTTTTTCAATCGAGAATTTAGAAGCTCATATTTTGCTGCAAATACATCAGAAGTGGAAATTAAGGTTTATGCCCCCTGGTGGGCAAACCATTTTCTTTTTACAAAAATTAGAAATTATGTGCAAACGATTTCCCATCAGGAGCTGTATCCGGTGCAGAAAGAATTTTTCAAATCGGAGATTTAGAAGCAGAGATATAGGGAGAAACGCAATTTAGCTTTATGCCCCCTAGCGGAAAGTCTATGAATTACTTGAAATTTTTGAAATTACACTGACGGAAAAAAATCCCAACACCAAGAAGGAGTTGTGTTAGATAAACGACAGTTGGTAGGCGGTGAGAGTACATCTGTAAGATGACGTCTATGCAAATTTCGCGCTCGGCGTATATGTGTGGCGCTAGTAGCGCCCTCGGAACATGCAAAGCAGGTTTGCTGCAAATACGCGCTGTAACGTTTGTGAGCATTAGTTATCGTTGAGATTTGACGTAGTGTGTTGATGTTAGTCAAGAATGCCTTTAAGAAGACGAAGAAGCCATTATCAACAGCTCACGGAGTTTGAACGAGGTCGTGTAATAGGGCTACGAGAAGGTGGATTTTCTTTCCACAATATTGCAGAACGACTTGGCAGGAATGTGGCCATTGTGCATGATTGTTGGCAGCGGTGGTTAAGGGAAGGTACTGCCTCAAGAAGACCGGGTTTGGCCGGCCACGTGGCACTACTGAGAGGGAAGACCGCCGTGTACGGCGTATGGCCGTGGCGCATTGTACTGCGTCTGCGGCAGCAATTCGAGCTGCAGTTGCCAATACAGTGACACAACGAACTGTTACAAATCGGTTACTTGAAGGACAGCTCCGAGCCAGACGCCCTGTAGCGTGCATTCCACTTACTCCAAACCACTGCCGTTTGCGACGTCAGTGGTGTCAAGCTAGAGCTCATTTTTTTTTTTTTTTTTTTTTTTGATTGGAGGTTTAACGACCACCGTGAGCAACTCAAAGGGCTATAAGCAGTCGCCCGTCCCTAATTTAGGGTCACTGGTTCCAGGGAAAGGAGAGAGCCAGTGCCGTAAGACAAACACAACATCCATGCCTGACCGGGATTCGAACCCGGACCCCTTACGGACGAATGATTAGAGGCCAGCGCTTTAGACCACTGCGCCACCGGGGCGGCAGAGCTCATTGGAGGACGGAGTGGAGATCTGTTGTGTTTTCTGATGAAAGCCGGTTCTACCTGGGTGCCAGTGATGGCCGTGTGTTGGTTAGAAGGAGGCCAGGTGAGCGTATAACGAAGTAAATTTCTCCGTCATTTTTATCCGCGCCAGGATTCGAATCCGGTCCCCTCATTCCGGAATAAGTTGCTCTACCAATTGAGCTACGCGGACGTTTTATTCTGATTCCTATCTGCCTTTATGTCGTGTGCGTCCTTCTGGCAGGTACGTCACATCTCCTGGTATACGTTACAAGCGCCTGCAACCAACCTGTCTGCGGCCGAGACACACTGGACCTACACCTGGAGTTATGGTCTGGGGAGCAATTTCCTATGACAGCAGGAGCACTCACGTGGTTATCCCACGCACCCTGACGGCACAGTTGTACATCGGTCTGGTGATTCAACCTGTTGTGCTGCCATTCATGAACAGCATTCCAGGGGATGGTTTCCAACAGGATAACGCTCGCTCGCATACCGCTGTTGTAACCGAACATGCTCTACAGAGTGTCGACATGTTGCCGTGGCCTGCTAGATCACCAGATGTTTCACTAATCGGGCACGAATGGGACATCATTGGACGACAACTCCAGCGTCACCCCCAACCAGCATTAACCGTTCCTGTATTGATCGACCAAGTGCAACAGGCATGGAACTCCATCCCACAAACTGACATCCAGCACCTGTACGACAAAATGCATGAACGTTTGCAAGACTGCATTCAACATTCTGGCGGTTACACCGGTTATTAATGTACCAGCATTTCACATTTAAAATGGCTTTTCTCGCGCTTACATTAAGCTGTGATTTTGAAACCTTAATCGATTAAATATGTTACCTATGCAAATGTATTGCCGCCATTTCATTCCTCTACAACTATTTTTTCGTGGTGTTAGGATTTTTTTCCGTCAGTGTATATGAAAAACATGTCACACGGAAAACACTATCCAAAAAAGAAGGAATTTTTCAAATCGGACTCCTAGAAGTGGAGATATTGACAGAAATAAGATATACATCTACGCCCCTGGCGTAGAAACCATGCACTATTTTAAGAAGAAAATGTTTCTAAAAGATTTGTCGATATGAGCAGTATCGGTGAACAAACCACTTTTTTTTCAATCGAGAATTTAGAAGCTCATATTTTGCTGCAAATACATCAGAAGCGGAAATTAAGATTTACGCCCCCTGATGGCCAAACCATTTTTTTACAAAAATTAGAAGTTATGTGTAAACGATTTCCCATCAGGAGCTGTATCCGGTGCAGAAAGAATTTTTCAAATCGGAGATTTAGAAGCAGTGATATAGGGCGAAACGCAGTTTAGCTTTATGCCCCCTAGCGGAAAGTCTATGAATTACTTGAAAATTTTGAAATTATATGAAGAGCATGTCACACGGAAAACACTATCCAACAAAGAAGGAATTTTTCAAATCGGACTCCTAGAAGTAGAGATATTGACAAAAATAAGATATACATCTACGTCCCTTGGCGGAGAAACTGTGGGATATTTTAGGAAGAAAATATTCCAAAAAGGTTTATCGATGTGAGTGGCATCAGTCCACGAAAGAATTTTTTCAATCGATATTTTAGAAGCTTAGATTTTATGGCAAATACATTAGAAGCAAAAATTAACACTTACGCCCCCTGGGGGCCAAAGTATTTTTTACCAAAAATTTGAAATTATATACAAAAGATTTTCCATTAGGAGATGTATCCGCTGAAAAAAAGATTTTTCAAATAGGAGTTTTAGGAGAAGAGTTATCGGAAAAAGTGTAATTCACTTTTACGCCACCTAGCGGAAAATCTATGCGTAATTTGAAAAGGAAACTGTATCTGAAACACTCTTCGACATAAATGGAATCGAAAGATAAAAGAATTTTTTCAATCGGATGTTTAGAAGCAAATATGTGGATTAAAACGTAATTTTGAATTCGACATGATCTGCATTGACGCTCTCTAGCGGCAAAATTGTACATCGTAAAAAAAAAACCGAAATGAAAGATCATCATTCGCATATTTCAGGCTTCCGAACGCAAATTTTTTTTTCAAATCGGACTAATAGTTGCAGAGATACGGTGGGTACAGACGGACGGACGGACAAACCGATAACAGAAGCACGATCTTTTTTTACAAAAGACGTGCTGAAAATGTAGCACATCTCCACTTTCAACCTGGTTCATCGACTTTATGCACTGTTCAAAAGAATTAGAGGAGCAAGAGATATTGCAAGGAAAATTATGAACCTAAAACACCCTGCCTGACAGAGAAAACGCCACATCACGAAGACGTGAACGCAGCGCCATGCAAATTGCAGGGTGGGTGCACACGTATAAGTTACATAAATGGTTGCATTTGCAGGCCAATCACACGAACTGCGCGCGGGTTGTACGCGGACAACCAGCCCATTAGGCCATCAGTCGAGACGTCGTCACGGCCGCGCAAAGTGGATGGCTCTGCTGCAACCGTGTCTGGAGAACGAACAAGGGGTGCCAATGCCGTTAAAACGCCGTCGTACGCGATTTCGTCCAGCGGATGAGTTCACGAGAGGTTTAATTGTAGGCCTTCGTACCGCCAGACGGTTATTGCGTCGTATTGTGGAAGAAACGCAACGTGATGCCACAAACGTCGGTCGCATTTGGAGACAGTGGTCCCACGAGTGATCTGTGCAACGTCGTAGGGGGAGACCGGAGCAGGGAGATGGACGTCCGAGCGCACCGATCGTCGCATCCGACGGCATGCCGTAGCGGACCCACAGGCCACAACGGGCGACATTGCCGAGTGTACTGGGATGCTTGGATGCTCCGACATCGACGCGGACAGTGTCGCGCCGATTTGGCTGCGTCTGGTTTGCTGCCCAGCCGTCCGTTGCGATGACTACTCTTAACAGCGAGCCATCGTCGTAACCCCTTGGCGTGGTGTCACTCCAGAACTGCGTGGAGTGCCGAATGGAACAGCATGGTGTTCACCGACGAATGGCAGTTCTGTCTCACCACGAATGAGAGTCTGGATGCGACGTGGCCAACGGGCGGATTCCTCCGCCATTGTGGAAAGCTACGCGGCCCGGCAACGTGGAATCATGGTATGGGGGCTATCAATCCCAACAGCCGCTCACCGCTGGTACGCATTACGGGCACATTGACGGCACGCCGCTATGTTGACTAGGTGCTGCGGCCCATGGCACTACCGTTATTGCCAAGAGGATAATGCGCCATGTCACACTGCCAGAATCGTCAAGGGGTGGTTTGAGGAATATGCTGGTGACTTTCTGTTAACCCTCTGGCCTCCAAATTCACCTGACATTTTTTTTTTTTTGATTGGAGGTTTAACTACCACCGTGAGCAACTCAATGGGCTATAAGCAGTCGCCCGTCCCTAATTTATGGTCACTGGTTCCAGGGAAGGGAGAGAGCCAGTGCCGTAAGACAAACACAACATCCATGCCTGACGGGATTCGAACCCGGACCCCTTACGGACGAATGATCAGAGGCCAGCGCCTTAGACCACTGCGCCACCGGGGCGGCCACCTGACATGAACCCAATCAAACACTTGTGGTTCGACTTGGAAAAGCGGGTTCGCGCTAAATCACCGCCACCCCGAAATGTACGGGAACTGGAGGACCTTCTGTTGACATTATGGTACCAGGTACCCCAAGATATCTATCGCCACCTCATCGAATCGATGTCTCGCCTATAGTGGCCGCTGTTTTGCTGGCTACAGCTTATTAGGTAGGTGGTCATAATGTAATGACTCATCATTGTTGTATTGATAGCGCACACGTAAAAAAATTGTCAAAGGAAGTAATCTAGTTTACTTTTAAAACATAACTGCTTTATAAGAGCGCTTATTTTTAAACATTAAATGAACTGCACGTTTTATTTCAGAATTTTACATTCGCAACTGCGAAAGACAGAATATTTTAGCTGATAAGAAAGTAAGATTTCTCATGTCTAGTCAGCATGCTATGCTTCGATGTTTTGCGTTATTCAAAAGTTTTCAGTGACTTTAATTTTTCAGCATTTCTTCGGAAAATCTATTTCAGTTTGTACATTTCTCGCTTCATCACCACGAAGTCTCTTGTGAGCAGAACGAAAAGAAAAAAAAAGGCGGGGGGGATAGAGAAAGAGAGTTTCATGGGCTCATAAAAAGTATGCAACGATTTCTATCAGCTATTTTCATATCACTGAGTTGAATCCTCTAGAAAGAGCGTGGACTAATGATGAAGCTCGTGCTGTCATCTTCAGAGGCCTCGCGCTCTGAGCGAAAAGTTAGAAATGATTGAAATACTCGACTTTGAATATTTCTTTCATTCTCCTTCCATTTCTTTTAAAAATTGTTATTTCAAATATCACTTTTTTCCCACCTTACACAAGTTTGCACCGAAGTTACATTGCTTTCACCTGAAAGCCCATGTGAATAATCGATTTTATGGCAACAAGCATTGTAAGTTCTCGACATGTATTTCAAGATAAAATGCAGCCATCCCTTGAGCTTCGAAACACTCTTTGAAGGCCATTGGAGGCCATCAACTTTCAATGCTCAACAAAAGGTACATCTTCCGGATTTAGGAGTTTTCTCACGCATATAAATACACTGAGCACTTATATTATCAGGACCAGTTGAAGGAAATATTCAACCCTAGAAAAGACTGACATGCGATATTTTAAAAGGCAATAAAGGGTTATGTGACCGGAAAGAAAAAAATAAAGAAAGTACCCTCGTCAAGTAATATATTGTTATTACCAGCAGCTTCGCACTTCAACAACCTCACCCTCCCTGTTCCAGGAGGGGAGGTTCTATGCAGCCGATTCAGAAATCGCCTTATTTCTCGACTTCGCCTTGCTCATCTTTCACTTCCAGAATCCACCTGTGATGTGACTTTCCTACATACCTGGTCACCTAATACCAGATGGTTCACTGGACCTTCCACCACCATTCGACTCTTATTATAAGAGACTGATAAACTGTATCACCCAAATACTCTTTGCAGTAATTTATTGTATTAATGTAAATAGCCTATTCTTGCTATCATTAACTCTTTACACTTTTCCAGAATTTTGTAATTATCTCTTTGGCATCTCATTACGTCTCTCTTGTAAATAGTTGTACATATTGTAATTTTATTCTTTGTTGCACCCATCTTTGTAAATATCTTTTGAGACGCAAATTATTGTCTATTTTTCTTTTTCATCTTGTAACCCCTTTTATTTTCTCAATGAATATTTGAAAACCCTCGTAGTCTTTGTAGATATTTTCTGCTATGCATTTTTCGCATGCTAAGATCTTTGTAGGTTGGCAATAAAACGAGTGATTCGAGAGTATACATTTTTTTACGTACAACACATTGCATTTTTTTGCGTCACTCACGACCTCTTCGAGCCACAGCTTCTCAATTAATACTGAGTGGAATTAAATCACAACAAGCAATAAAGTTTACTAATTCTGACACTGAGCGGTAGTTAGGTGGATTAATAAATGTTTTCATAGTAAAACTAATGAAAGGAGATAAGTGAGTCATAAACGTAAATACAGTAGTCTCAATATAACAAATTTCCATTTAACGAAATCTCCTATTTAACGAAATTTTCCGCAGAACCTTGACTTTTCAACGAAATTTACATAATAAATTATTCTCCATATTACAAAAATCAATTTCTATATAACAAAGTTTTTTTCAAATAAAAATTACCATTTTGTGAGTGTCTTTCAAATATTTTGCTTTACAATTTTTTTAGCACGCAGATGAGAGTAAAGCTTCCTTAATTCCCTGTAACGTATACTCTATATTCACTTTCCTTTTGATTTTACTATCTCTGGTTATTTTATTTTACTATGTAAATTATCTTCCTACTGAACGAAATATTATTTCACCCGCTGAATGAGATCTGGCAATGAGTGTAAGTCATGACGTGGTGGTAGCTAGTATATAGGCGCGTTCATCGAGACTTAGGAGGTTGTGTGTTGTTATGAGGTGAGCTTGTGTTGTTATGAGGAGAGCTTGTGGTCGTTAAGAGAGAGCGTGTACAATACGAGGAAAGATTATTCATTATTGTGTACAAGTGTTATGTGTGCCTTAGTTGACCAAGAGTCGTTCAAATAAAGAAGTTTTCAGTAAGTTCAGTCTTTCTCAATCCATAGTTTTTGTCAGACCTCTGTCTGGCTGTTAGGTTTATAATATTTATTTGATTCCTATAAATAACCAGCGTTGAGACTTTGTTTACGTTCGTAATTAACTAGTAACAACACCCTTTTGAATTCATTATTTTGAAGCTTAGTACAAGTATATCATTAACTAGCTGGTAGGAAGAGAATCTTTCATAATAATTAGCTTAGCGGAAAGTAAATAAAGCTAATTCATTATATCCCTACCTTGAAATTTTTGTTTCTGTGAGGCGCCGGGAATCTTGTCGGAACGGGACGGCGAGCGAGGATGTGTATCCATAGAGACAGTACGAAGCAGCTCTTTTTCCAAAAATGGATAGAAAGTCCAGTGTAGAAACTGCATTCCACTGGGTAAAACAGGTTTTAACTGGTGTGGGCCTGACTCTGTAGAAGTTACGTATTAATTCTCATTCAATCAGTACAGTTTACTCGCCTGTGTTTTTTGTTCAAAATGTCGAAAAGGAAACGTCTGTCTCTTGCGCATAAAGTGAACATTTTAAATGACGTTGATCAAGGAATGTAGAAGAAAGATGTGGCTATAAAGTATTATATAGCCGCAAGCAGTGTTATAAAAAGTAGTGAAGAAATTACAGTGAGTGATGAATATGATGATGAAGAGGCTGTCAAAAAACTTCCCATCAAGAGTGCTAAAAGCATTCGGTGCGATTCGACGAGGATTACAGTTTGAATAAAGTGTTTCAGATGAAATTTTCCGATGTTTATAAAAATGTGAAACTTTTTATGAACAGAAAGCTTTATAGGAAAAGCAGAATTACGGAACATTTTACAGTTTTAAATAAGTACATATGCTATTCGGATAATGAAGAGGAGAGGTAAGCTTTAGTTTTCGTTCCCTTCTCTTCATTAATGTGTTTATTCAGACAATGTATTCTACGTTTAGTTATTAAGACTGAAGTACACTATCTACCAACAAGTAATTGGACACCTGTGATAGAAAAGGAAAACGAAGTTTATTCACCTTCAATAGTTGGCGGAGCCTCCACGAACGGCGATTACAGCTGCGACCCTCCGGGGCATACTCTCAACCAGGCGTTGTACGACGGCTAGCGGTATTTTCTTCCACTCGGCTTGGAGAAGACAGGTCAGTTCCTTCACCGATTTCGGACGGTGGGGGCACCCCTTAAGTCGACACTCTAACTCGTCCCAGAGGTGCTCGATAGGGTTAAGGTCCGGGCTCTGCGCAGGCCAGTCCATTCGATTAATCCCATAGTCACCTTACCAAGCCATGGTGGACCTCGCAACATGACAGGTGGCATTGTCATCCTGAAAGTAACATGGGTCCACCACATAAAACTGCCACAACGTAGGAAGCGCATGAGCATCCAAAATGTTGCAGTAGGTCTCGGCGTTCAGTCTACCAGGAATTGCGACCAAGGATCCCGTGCCAGAGGACCTGTTTCCACTGTTCAACGGTCCACTGTCGACGTTCTTTGCACCACGTTAGCCGAGCAGCGCTATTGGACTTGGTGATCAAAGGCTTGTGGGCGGCAGCACGCCCATGATAACCGAGCAGATGGGCTTTCTTACGGAGGGTATTCATCGAAAGAACACTCCCGGATGCCTGTTGAAACTCCTCGCGGATGTGGCCCATCGATTTGGTTCGGTTCTTCCGAATTTCTCTGGCCAGCACCCGTCGGTCTCTAACTTCCACTTTTGTGGGTCTCCCGCTTCGGGGCAAATTCCGACAGTCACCTCTCATCTTCCACTTGCCAATCACGTAGGCCACTGTCGACTTTGGGTACTTCAACTCGCTGGATATGTCACGTATGGATCGGTCATTTATGTGATAAACCTTTCTCGAAATCAGAGAGCTCCGAACTGCGTGGCATCTTGCATGCGACTGGTTGCGTTGTTCTTTCCCACACGATATTTAACGGCGGCAGCCATGACGTATATCAGGACCGCAGATATCGTCGATTGCATGGGTGTCCAATTACTTGTTGGTAGATAGTGTATATACCAATACACTGAAAAGCAATTGAATTAGAGATACCTGCCTAGTAACATGTACCACCACCTTTCGCCCTGATGGCGGCTGCGATTCGTCTCGGCATGGACTCGACAAGACACCGGAAGCGTTTGGAAGCCATACGGATCCACGACCCCTGAACAAGCTCCCACAGTTCACGAAGATTTGATGGAGGGGGTCAGAGCCTCGAACATCTCTCTCGATGGCATTCCAGATGTGCTCGATGGGATTGAGGTCAGGTGACCTATCTGGCCAAGGAAGCGAGGTCGCGTCGGTGGAGTGTTTCTCCAACCATTCGGATACAATTCGGGAGCGAAGGCACGGTGCATTGTATTGTTGCAGGATGAGGTCCCCAGTTGGATGTTGAAGACGCACAAACGGGAGCAAATGGTCGTGCAGGATATCCCGGTAATTTTGACCTGTGAGGGACGATGTCACAAATACCAGGGGTCGCATTTCAGTCCACGTAAACAGGCCCCAGACAAGAATGCCACCCCCACCAGCTTGAAAAGTACCCTGCTGGCAAGAAGGATCCATCGCTTCATGTGGTTTGCGCAGTACTCGTATCCTGCCATCCGCATGTACCAACGTGAATCTCGACTCATCAGTCCAGGCAACATTTTTCCACATGTCTAGGGTCCAGTGGCGATGTTCCCGCGCCCATGCGAATCTTTGCACCCTGTGATGTGCGGTCAGCAGCGGTACCCTCGTGGGACGATGGCTTCTGTACCCCATAGCGAGGAGATGGTTCTGGATGGTGTGGCTGCTCAAACGTCTTTGTGCACCAGCGTTAAATTGCCGAGGGATTTTTTGCGCTGTGGCCCGTCTATCCGCTGTTACAATGCGAGCTAGCCTACGATGATCCCGCTCATCCACACGCTGTTGTCCACTGCAGTTGGTCCTTGCAGAGATGGTTTTGCCGGATTCGATGTACTCACGGTGCACCAGTGACACAGTGGCTCGTGAAAATCCCAGTGTCTGCACGACTTCCGAGATGGAGTGACCCTATCGTCGAGCCCCGACAGTTTGTCCACGATCAAATGTGCTTAGATCCTTCGTCTTACCCATACTGCGTCCGACTCTTACTGATTCCCGTCGCATCACTCCTTATATTGTCGGATCGGTGCATACGTCATGTCGTTTCCGTTTACAGGGCCGCCCACAGCGCCACATTTGCATAACACCAGCTGTCTCTAATTCAATTGCTCTTCAGTGTATATACACTGCTGGAAACCCAAAATGCAACACCAAGAAGGAAGCATCCAATTGGCCTGAAATTCGCAGCATGCGTCGCCCACGAGAGGACATGCAAAGGATTAGCATTGCAGGGCATATGCAAATCATGTGCCCCCGGCACGCCACCGAGAAGCACTATAAGAAGGGTGCACAGAAGGCGGGGTGTAAGTAGTGGAAGTGTGTTGTGCTGCCGGACCTGTGCGTGGGAAGCTTCCTGATGCCTCGTCGCAGAATACGGCAGTCATTCCAGCACGTTTCAGAGTTCGACAGAGGACGAATAGTAGCTTATCGCGACAGCGGTTTATCGTACCGAGACATCGGCGCCCGTGTGGGAGGGCATCCAGCCACAGTGAGGCGAGTATGGATTCGGTGGGTGCAGGAGGGACAGACGAACCGACGTGAATGATTGCGGCAGCCGCGGAACGCCACCGAGCGAGAGCACCGGCATGTTGTGTGGCAGGCATTGACGGCTCGCACCGCCATATCACGAACGTTAGCACAGGAATTAGGGTGTGTTGCGCAACAACATGTTTCAGCACGTACTGTTCAACGTCGTCTTCAGTGCGGGGACTTGTCGCACGGCGTCCATTGCTCCGATTACCATTGACGTTACACCACTGGCGAGTGCGGCGGCAGTGGCCCGTTGACGCCGCACCTGTACTACGGAATGGCACGACATTGTCTTCTCCGACGAATCCCGCTTCTGCTTGCAACATCACGATGGTCGGATCCACGTGTGGCGGCACCGCGGCGAGAGACTGTATGACGCTTGCAATATGCATCACTATACCAGTCCGTCGCCTGGCGTTATGTTTTGCGCCGCAATTGGATATGACACCCGCACCCATCTGGTACGCATCGCCGGTACACTCAACAGCCACCGCTACACCTCCGACGTTTTGGAGCCTGTAGTCCTCCTTTACCTGCAGAACCTGCCAGCGGCCACGTTTCAACAGGACAATGCGCGCCCGAACGTGGCACGCATCGTGCAACAATTCTTCACGGCCCACTAGGTGTCACTGCTGCCGTGGCCCGCCTGTTCTCCCGATATGTCGCCCATCGAACACGTCTGGTCACTGATCGCCAACCGAGTGGCCCGGCAAGCACCACCCGAGGCTACGCCTGATGAACTGTGGCAACGTGTGGAAGCAGCCTGGACCGACATACCCCAAGCCCACATCCAAAGCCTCTTTCGTTCGATGGCGCGGAGTGTAGCGGCCGTTATTGCCAGCCAAGGGGGCCACACGAAGTATTGATGTCTGCGTATTCCCCAAGTCGCACGGGCCTGTAAGCTCAATCGTTTCATCTTTGTATCTGTTGTTATGTGTCCAGTAAATCTGGCTTTGCTATCTTGTGTCCTTCTTGGTGTTGCATTTTATGTGGCCAGCAGTGCATATATATAATATTGGAAAAAGACATTAAATTGCAGTTTAACATGGCACAACCCTGCGCTCAGCTACAAGAGCTAGTGACATTTAATATAATATGTAAGAATATCTCAAACTTTACAACACTTCAAAAAACATGTAATCACATTGACAACACTAAACTAATATCAGCCACCAGGCATCAATCGTCAGTAGTACTTGAGAGAGGTAAGTATGATGAATTCGATGAAACGCGTGATGCCGATCGACGGAGAAGATACCGAGGGGTTCGTTAAGTGTGTTAGCATGCGAAATGAGGTTACGGAGGATAAAAACGTTTTGGTGAAGAGAACGAGACGGAACAGCATAAGTTTGGTCAGGATGGATGATTTCAGGGAGGACGGGGTTGAGCCGGAGAGATAAGATTTTAGTGAACAGTTCATAATCGCAGTTAAGAATACAGATGGAACGCCAGTTGTCAAGTGACCAGGGATTGCCTTTTTCTGGAGGAGGCGGATTACAGCCTTAGTAAAGTCTGAAGTTATACTAGTGATGGGTGGTTAAAAGCAGCAGTTAGAAGGGGAGGAGAAGAGAAAAGAAGAAGCGAAAAAAGTTAACGGAAACCCCATCAAATCCAGGGAAGGATTTGCAATTCAGGTGAGATAGGGCAATCTTCATTTTCTGGGGTGTAATAGGCTGAGGTTGATCTTTTTTAAGGCGCGCAGCAACTTGTGAAAGATTTTGAAGAAATGAAGAACTTCAGTGCAGCGGAAGAATTGAAGGACTGAACCGTGCAGAAAAATTTGCTTTGGTGATATAACAGAAATGTGAAGGATCAGAAGGGATATTACCAGCAAAGTCTTGGAGATGAGCGACACTCAGATCTTTCTTTCTCCGGGATTCAAACTGGAGGTGTGAAGTATTATTTTCATCGGTATGAATATCATCAAGTTTCAGTCGTTCGAGGATGTCAGTATTCTTCGCTGTTAAAAGAAGTTGCAATTCAGCTTTAATAGTCGGAACATCTGGCGCGTCGGGCGACAAAAATTGTAAAGCAGAACGTAAAGATGAGATATTCATTTCCTGTAGGATTTTCTGTGAAAACGAAAAGCACTTAGCATAGGCGATATACACTATATTGACAAAAGTCAACGGATACCCCTTCAAAAGCAAATGAACGGATCTGCTGTGTTGTTAAAATGCGCGGTGCTGCTGCAAACGCTATAAAAACAAGCCTGCAGCTGACTGCAATCATATCGCACTGTGAGGTTGAGTGAAACTGTCGCGGCGGGAGAGAACTGACTTTGAGAAAGGAAAGACTGTTAGGTGTTATATAGTGGGCTGTCCATAAGAGAAAACGAGAGGTGTTTAAACATACCCAAGTCAACTGTTTTGGCTGTATTGAATAAGTGGAAGACACATAGCGTGCCTGAAGCAGCAAAACGTACCGGCAGACCAAATAAATTCAGTGATAGAGGACGTCGAAGCCTCAGGAGAGTTTTTACAGCTAATTGACGGTGTACTGCACAAGACCTCAGTGTACAGGTTCACGAGTAAAAATGCTGGAACCTGGGTATGTACACGTACCATTCGTAGAGAACTTCATTCCATATGTTACCGTGGTCGTGCGGCTTCTCATAAGCCTTTTATCTCCACTCGGAATGCTACTCGTCGTTTAGCATGGTGTAAAGAACATTTATCGTAGACCGTAGATCAATGGAAACGGTTCCTATTGACTGAAGAATCCAGATACACGATGCATCAATTTGATGGCCGTGTGTGGGTATGGTGGCGGCCGAGGGGAACACTATTTACTACAGTGTACTGTTCCTACAGTCAAGTTTGGAGCTGGCAGCGTGCTCGTGTGGTGGTGTTTTTCGTGATATGGTCCCGGCCCATTGGTTATCGTAGAAAAACCTGTAAACCAGCACGTCTACCTCGATTTTCTGCACAATTATGCCCTGCCAACTCTGTGACAATACTATAGAACCGAGCCTTGTTGGTACCAGCAGGATAAGGCACCGAGCCATAAAGCAAGGTTTCAAAATCGCTTTATTCTAATTTATCATAAGAAAACATAAGAGGGAGACGTACAGTATTGGGCGTCTCACTGGGAAATAATACAAAACTGTTAAAAACATCATGGTATATACACTGCAATGACAATGGGGATGAATAACAAATGCTGCAAGCAAAGCTTATTGAATAAAAATTGCAGAAGTGACAAAGAGAAACACATCGTGTCACATGACATTGGCGGGGCATGATTTACAGGATAACACAGGCGAAACAATAGTACACAATTAGAAAAAGAACAGCACAAACACCGCCGTGAAGGTAAAACATTACATACATGAGATAAAAACACAGCGTGCACAATTGTGCAAGTTATTTAACGAGGGCACCAAAGCAACATAATACAGGCGGGGTGAAAGTAAGTAATGTACACGAGTAAGCATGAAAATACACTGAGATGGCATTAGCATTCACAATTCAACGGTAGCGTGGATTGCACGAGTCGTAGAGTGGAGGAGGGCCACCAGGGTGCCACGGAACTCAGCAAAGGAGGTGTAGAATGTCCTAGGGTACTGATAGGTGTAGTAGTCCAGAATCAATCGCAAACCATGGAGCGGCCGGCGCCCAGGTAGCATAGAAGGTGGCTTCTCGACGACTGGAAGAAGCCGACTGGTACTCCAGGCGGAGTCGAGAAAGCAATCGATCTTGAAAATGGCACAAAAAGTGCTGCGCTGGCCTGGTGTAAAGAGACCGGCGAGGAAATGCTGCGGAGTTGTTGAAGGTATACGTAAATAACGTGTTTAACCAGCACGAAAAGATAGGCACATACTGAAGGAAGAGTTGTAGGTGGATGAGCCCGCAGAAGAAGATGTCTGTAGGCAGTGAACGGAAGATCTTGAGAACAAGAGCGACTGGCAATCCGGAAAGCCTGGTGGAGGAGAGGCATCAGGATGGGACAGTAAAGGTAGACGTGAGAAACGTCTGCCTCCTGTGCGCAGAAGGAGCAGAGAGGGGAGGAGAGAAGAGACATGCGAAAGAGAAAATACGGAACAGGGAGGCGATTATGCAAAAAGAGCCAGTGGGTATTAATTTCAAGAGGGGCAGATAAGGGTGAGGGGCAGCGGCCCAGACAAGAGGAAGAGAAGCAGGGGGAACCTCCAGAATAGAAAGCGGTGAAGGGGTGGCAAGGTGCACTAGAAAACGATAAAGAGATTTAGAGAGAGAGAGGAGAGAGGAAGAACCGAGTTTGTGAGTCGGAGGAAAAACGGCAGCGGAAGAGGGGCAGAAAAGACAGAGACGAGACCGGTGGGGGAGACAAGATCAGGGAAAAGCGAAAGAAGTGCAGTTAGCAGAGAGTCATAGACCAAATGGGCGGATGGGGATGAGAGAATAGCAGGGGGAGGCCAGAGAAAGGGCGCCAGGATAGATCCGAGTTAGTGAGGTCTTGTACAGTTACTACACCTGCTCGGAGCCAAGAGGGGAATGAAAAACAGGGGAGATGGGGGATGAACAAGGGAGTTGAAGAAGAGGGTTCAGAAAGAAGCTCTAGAGTTGAAGAGGGAGGGGAGCGAATGAGGGGAGAGAGCGAAGGTGAATGAGGGCTTCAGAATATGCAGGTGGGAGTTTGGAGGGGGGAAAGGACAGCAATCCATGAGAACTAAAGAAAGAAAGGAAAAATGTGGGTTACGCAAGGAGGCAAGAACGTCACGTACCTGAACTGCGGAAGCCACTGGAGCCGTGAAAAGGTGAATGAAGTTGATCACTCGGCTTGCTTTGTAGCACAGCGGGACATCAGGTAGGCCAGCACCACCATAGGAGGGAGGAGCACAGAGCTTGTGGACGTTAATCCAGTGATGACCCGCCCACATTACTCGAGTAAGGCACAGCGTGTAACCTCCTGGAGACAGAAAAGCGGGGTCGTAGATGCAATCCAAGAATGCTTGCAGATGGACAGAAGGTATGTCCTGGTGAGATTTGCACGCTGGTAGTAGGACGTACAGAACTGCGCACGACACCAGAATGCAGCTGTGCGGAGGAGGCGAGGATGGAGTTCCGAGCGAGTTGCACTGGATGTAGCTTGTGGTGCACCTAAGTGCACACCCAGGAAGCGTTGGGTAGTGGATGACCATGTGGCCCCCCATGGAGCATCCAAGCGATTGGACCACGACCCGCACCACAATCCAGTGCTCTTAGACGTATTCAGTTCAGCTGCAGAACATGAAGCATATGCGGAGAACAAACGACGAAGCAGTTGGAACTGTGAGTCACTACGAATGCAGACGGTGATGTCATCTGCATAAGCAGAGTAAATGACCGAGTGATGCCGTGAGCTGGCAACTGGTGGTGGAAGTTGTGCTAGAAGAGATGTTTGCAGAGAGCGTAGAAAAGGCTCGACGGCAATCGCAAACAGTTGACCAGAAAGCGCGCAGCCCTGACGAACTCCCCGCTTGAAGGGAACATGTGCTGTGAGAAAAGATGCCGTCTTAACATGGAAAACGGCGTCCCGGTAGAGGGAGAGAAGAACGGAGACAAATTGTGGAGGAAAGCCAAAGTGTAGCAGGGTTTGTGTTAAATAGGCGTGTGAGATATTATCGAAAGCGGAACGGAGGTCTAAGGAAAGAAGAGCAAGAGGTTCAGAATGAGTCTTGGCAAGATGAATGAGATCGCGAAGAAGTTGAACATTGGAGGAAAGAGAACGGCCAGGAACAGTATAGGTTTGAGAGTCAGCAAGGATGTGAGGGAGGATAGAGTTTAGTCGACGGGAAAGAAGCTTAGTATAGAGTTTATAATCTTGATTGAGAAGAGAAATGGGGCGCCAATTTCCCAAGTCAAGAGGGTCACCCTTCTTGGGAAATAGCACCACATGTGCGTCCGTGAAACTCCTCGGGAGGGGGAGCAGTTAAATGCAGCAGAAAAAGCGGAGAGGAGAAAAGGCAACAAAAGAGGCAAGAACGCACGGTAAAAAGGAAAGAGAGGCCGTCCGGACCCGGAGCGGCATGGGGGTTAAGGGAAGAGAAGGTGTCGGACACCTCCGTGGATGTAGGTGCAAGAGACAGGGTGTGAGCAAGATGAGACGGAACTTGAGGTAGGTTATTGAGAAGATGGGGGAGAGCAGAGGGAGAAGGGGGAGGAGTTTCACTGAACTTGGTGGTATAGAACTGACGAACGTGAGAGCAAATCGCTGCCGAATCGGATGTGATTTCGCCAGAGGGGAGGCGAAGATGACGAAGCGAGGTAGAAGACTTACGTGCAGATTCCATTGATGTTAGAAAATCATAGGTGCATTCCTCCGGATTGAGATGTTTAATGCGCAGACGTAAAAGTGCTTGCTGCGCAAGAGGTTTCAGCAAAGCCTGGAGCTCCGCCTGATATGCTGGAAAAAGCGGATCTGATAACCCAATCATTGTGAGCATCTGCCTGGCGTGATCGAGGCGCATCTGACTAGAAGTCTTCATGGTGAAGGAAAGTTGCTTGATATGTAAGAGGAGCTGATGCTTGACACGAAGCCAATACGTCAAGGTACAGGGCGCGGAATGCAACCCTGCGCGACGAGCAGCGAGAAAAGAACGGACAGAGGCACAAAATTCAGGATCAGTGAGGAGATTGAGTCAAATGTCCACGGACGTACAGTCCGAGGGAGTGACGCCGCAACAAACACTGTGAGGGTGACCGTGCAGTGGTCTGAGGAAGCAGTAGGTTGATGTTGCAACTCGGTAATAGACGCAAGAAGCGGTGTGGAAACGTAAACCCGATCCAAGCGTGCAGTTGATGGAAGCTGACTCCTAGGCGAGCGCCACGTGTGTGAGGTCTCTTGTGGATGAAGGCGCCTATAAGCATCGGTGAAGGAGAAATCAGCAACAAGGTCATGGAGTAGTGCGACGAGATCCGTCCGACGCTCTCGTGACGAAGGAGAGCGATCCAGAGCCGGGTCAAGGGTGCAATTGAAGTCTCCACCCAAGAGCACACGATCCGAAGGTGAGACTTTCGAGAGAGCTTTACGGAGTTTGGTGAACAAGATGGATAAATGAATAGAGGTGCATGGAATATACACATTAAAGATGTGAAATCGAGCTCCGCCAACTGTGAAGGAGACTTGCTGGAGTAAATCTCGGCATAAGTTCTGCACTGAGAGTGCAGTGAGGGTGGATCGGAAATGTTGATGTATTCCGATAGCAAGTCCACCATGAGATGAGTAGCGGAAAGCATGATGGAACACATAATCGCTAGCACGCCAGCGAGTAAACAGAGTGGATGAATGGCAGTTTGTTTCTTGTAGTAGTAACAGATCGGCCCCGAGGGGCGAGAGGTCTTCCATTACAAGAGCATTCGCTAGGGGGCTAGCGAACCCTCTGCAATTAAGGGTCGTGACCTTGAATGGACTGGTCAGTCGTTGGTTGGAGGAGTCGCGGAGCAACTTTCAGGAGTTGTTGTAATCGGTTTACGCAGCCAATGGTCCATGAGTGGTGCAGGGGTCATGAACAAACCCACGAAGGTACTTAGCAATGCATCCGGCTTGCAGGAGCAGCGCGGGAAGAATGTCTTCGCGCTCTCGGAGGTAGTCATACGTCGACACCAGGTTCGTGGTGTGGGTGCAAAACTGATAGTAATCTCCAAGATTGAGAGGTTCTGAAGGAGCACCACATTTGGAGAGAACACTTTGAAAAGACCTCAAACGAAGGCGGAGACCCATCATCATCAGTGTCCCTTTCAATTTCTGTTGGCGCAGGAGAGGGAGAGATATCTCCTGAAGATTTGGTAGTACGGAACGGTTGCCCATCCGCAGAGGAAGATTTCTTCTTCTTCCTCTTACGTCGGGTACCTGTACGAGTGCCAGAAATTCGTTTTCCAGGGAGCGACGATGCTCGGGAAGCTGACGCAGAGTCAGAGGAGTTATCGGCACCGCCGTCACACTCGGAGACACCAACAGTGAAGACTGGTGGGAAACCAGCGGCAAAGTCTCCCGATGTTGCCACGGGATGAGGAGTAATAGGTGAGGTGAGCACTGGAAAATGAAGGTGGGAGGTGAGATCAGCATCAAAAGACGCTCGTGGACGAGAGGTTGTAGATGTACTTTTTGTGTAACTCGGCCCTGGGGCAGTTGGCACATTTGAAGACGGTGCAGGTCGAGAGCGAGATATAGCAGGAAGCTGCTTAGAGGCGGTAGGCACTGTAGAAGCCGTGGGAGCTGGATACTGGTTGTTGGGGCATCGAGCACGCTGATGCCCAAGTTCTTTGCAATTAGCACAGTGTTCTGATGTTAGCATGTCAATTCTGTAGGAGAGCTGCCCACATCGGACGTTTAGGATCCGTGGGAACTTACGGAGATGCTCCTCTGATGGAAAGATGAGTCGAACACTCCGGCGAAAACTACGAACATTCTTATTTGCAGGATCCTTGGGCGCAGCTGAATGTGTGATAACAGGACCAACAATCTTACCACACTTACTAAGTGCAGTACATATCATCGCATCCGAGATTTCGGGGGCACCGGATGCAAGGAGACCTGAACAGGGCGCCTGGAAATCGGTTCAGCTTCCAGGTGGTGGTCTCCCAGGTCAAGACCAAAGTTTAGAAGCGTGTCTGCATGCTCTTTGGATGTGAAATAAACAATCACCGTCCGCGGCCGGCGGGTGAGGTGAGTAATGGCTCCGGCTGGAAGAAAAGCAAGGAGCGTATCACAATAGACTTTCAGCGGTGTATTCGGAAGAGCATCTAGGCACACTCCCAACTCGCGGGTGGAGTGAAGTTCCTGCGCAGCGGGTGAGAAGTGCGGAACGTCCAATTGAAGTGAGTCACCATGTATCTGGACATGGGCATCTGCAAGGGGAAGGCGAGTCGATTGCGTCGGTAGGGACGCACCTGAGGTAACGCTAGAATAAGAGCGGGAAGGCAATCCTCCATTGGAAGGCAGAGGTGCAGCGCTGGATGAAGGAGCTGACACAACGCTGGGCAAGGCTACCGAGGGCAGAGAAGCAACGCCCTCAGAGATATCCATTACGTCATCGGTAGCATCAGGAACGAACGTCATAGCCTCACCACCAGGTGGGGTGGTGGAGTCAGAGAGTTGAAGCGTAGAAGAAGAAGAGCAATAGGCATCAGGAGGAGGACGATATTCCCTATCATCAAGGACGGACGCTGATTGGTTTGCTCCGTCAGAGATAAGGATCGACGTAGTAGGAGAAGCTGTGACGAGAGCGGGAATTCTGCTCTTATCAGCAGTCGCCATCGCCGATGGCGAGGCCTAATTTAGTAAAAACGACCAACTGGTCGAGAAAATAAAGTGCTGATAGCTAATTGAAAATAGTACTCACCGACTCGGGAGATGTCTTAAATGAAAGATACAACCTTCGTCTTGAAGGCACGCACAAAAAGTTAAACGACAGAGCACACAAAACACACTCAGTAGACGGCGAAACACGGAGCTCAAAACAGACACGACTTACGTCCCATAAAGCAAGGACTGTTACGGCGTGGTTTGACCATAATTCCGTATCGTGTGTGGACTGGCCAGCACAGAGCCCTGATCTTAATCTCATAGAGCACCTATGGGATGAATTAGAGCGACGCATAAGAAGTTTGGAACCAAGCCGGCCTACTACCAAGCAACAGTTAGCGGCAGCATTATGTACTGAATGGAAGCGCATACCTATCGCTGTGTTCCAAAACCTTGTCGAAAGCATGTCTCGAAGGGTCAGTGCATGCATTAAGGCCAAAGTTGGACCGACACCGTACTAATGTATGTCAATAAATGCTATGTTGTGTTTCTCTTCTAGGTGTCCGGTGACTTTTGTCAGTATAGCGTATATCGTAGATAACCAGTGTAAAACTCGATCAGTAACTGTTGGGAGAAGAGTGAGAGCATTGTGAAGAATATCAGTAACAGCGTCATGAAACTCAGTAACAGACAGGTTTCAGAAAAAGTACAGATCTTGGGAAGAAAATGAGCAAACGGTAACAGTTGGGGGGAAAGGAGCAAGAGAATGGTCAGAAGAAATTCTATTAATAGGAAGATAGGATGCGTAAGAAGGTCTGGGAAGAAGAGAGGAAGAGATATAGAGAGAGCGAGCCGCTGCCTTTAAAGAATGAGCAGAAGAAAACGAATAAAACTGCTGCATAGTTGTATAAAAATACCGAAAAGCATCAAGAAGGTTAAAATCCGAGAAAAGATTTATAAGCGCTGTCCGGACTCTAGTCCTGCGAGTAACTGAGTGAATGCGACCGATATGAGGATGAATGGTGCAATTGAGATCTTCACCCATAATGATTTCTTCTTCTAGAGGGGTAGACGAGAAGTGGGTTTTCAGCTGAAAAAGATCGTCAACTGCTGGCGCATATTCAGGGGAGATGTGTACACTGTACAGATGGAAAACGTCATTATAAATGATAAATTGTAGGTGTTGATAACGTCCAGGTTGAGTAGAGTGGTCATGAATACCGCGCAGGTAAGCTGATGACTATTGTCTGCACCGTCATGAAGGCTCTGCAGAGATTAGTCGAATCTACTTTAGATTACAAATATCAGCAGTGACAGCAATCCCAGCCCACGGAGAAACCCCAGGCAAGGAAACCAACCGGCTCACAGGCGGCAGCCGTGAGCCGGTTGATGGAGAATCTTCGCGAATGTGAGACCAGCTCACCCTGGACAATTCTCTTTTCGCGTAGGACCACCTGGGTCTTTATTAAAAGAATAACAAAAAATATTTACAAACTAGTAGGCATCCAACTTGACTGACTGAAATAAAAATAAGTGAACAACCATGACGCTACAAAATCGGCTGATACCAAATCCAAACATTTTTAATTATTCTCAAATATGGAAATGGAACTGTCAATTGAAAAAAAAACACGCCTTAACCAATGTCTCAAGAAAGAACATTACTACAAATTTCCAAGAAAAATTCACTTTCAATTTAAAATGCAATTAAGATACTACTGAAAAGGTACACGACTATAGGTACACAGTTATGCTAAACAGAACCAAAAACTCTTATTCTTGTGTATTCAAACAAGAATATTATCGACAAATTTAATATTCAAAACATTCAACAAAAACAATTGCATCACCTACATTTTTACATTAATAGTAAATCAATTTTACGGTCACTCAGGTACAAGCGTTTATTGCGAAACACTCCCACAATCCAGTTAGTAGTTATTTCTCCACTATGAAAAATCTCCACAATGATTCTCTACGAAGCACTAAGAAACATTCTTAAAAATAAAATTTACACATATTAAAAATCACAGATGCTATCAACTTATAATCATAAATGAAATTATCTATCTGTATTAAAAGTAACATATAGTAAGTACTATGATTATTAAATGTACGAAACCACCTAACAACGATTCAAAACAAAGCAAACCATACTAGATATACCAATAATGCAATTTAATCTAGTGCACGAAAACTGTGGTTATTTACAGGGCAATCACGAAGAAGAGAAAAGCATGCAACAATATTCCAAAGATTTTTGTCAATGAAAAATTGGAAATACGCTCGAGTTCGAATCCCGGTGAGACATGGATGTTGTGTTTGTCTTACGGCACTGGCTCTCTCCCTTTCCTAGAACCAGTGGCCTTACATTAGGGACGGGCGACTGCTTATAGCGCATTGAGTTGCTCACATATGTATGAATATCATTAAGCTGTTCTCTGAGATTCATTGGTTAGCTCCACAAAGATATACAAACCACCAGATACATTTTTAACTGATTATTTACTTATTGTTGCCGTATCAAACTTCTCCATTTACAGAGATCTTGACACACAACTCGAAGGTTCTTTGACATCCATCACACGACGAACACAAGACCTTCTATACTTCACACTCATAATATTTTTTTCATGCAGACACTCTTGAATCGTATCCTCCCATGACTTCCTTAGCCTTCCTCTGCGTTTCTTTCCTGCCACTTGGGCTGAAAGATTTTTCTTAGTAAACATCTCATCACTCATTCTTTCAAAATGGCCAAACAATTTAAGAATATTAATTTCCACCTTACTAACAACATTTTTTCTCACATTATACAACTGCAGCACATCTTCATTCCTCACATAATCAGAAAGTTTCTTGCCAAAAACTCCCCGTAAGTAACGCATCTCTCCAGCACACAAACGACTCCTATGTAGTAAATAGTAACACTGTACTAGTGGTCCGATTTATTGTCTTAGAAAGTAGACACATTAGCGTTTCCAAGCTTTCGCACATAAACCAGATGGCTTTTTCAAGGAAGTTAGACAGAAACTGCAACTGAAAAATAGAACGCATTAACAATTTGAACGCGGAAACTTGACTTGGCAACAATAGATTCGACGTTATGTTCATTTAAAGATATCACGCATCACGTTGGTTGCACGCGCGGTATCCTTGTAGGCAGAGGCTTTACTTGAAGAATTGGTTCCAAATTCGTGGCAACTCGAATGAGGCGCAATCATTGCAAGTATCGCTGTTGGTAATGATTTCCAAGGTTTCCTGAATGGCTGTGCCTTTAGGGGTAGGGTAGGTAGCTAATTTTCTTTATATCGTCCCACATAGGAGCAATACTTGCAATGATTGCGCCTCATTCGAGTTACCACGAATTTGGAACCAATTCTTCAAGTAAAGCCTCTGCCTACCAGGATACCGCGCGTGCAACCTACGTGATGCGTCATATCTTTAAATGAATATAACGTCGTATCTATTGTTGCCAAGTCAAGTTTCCGCGTTCAAATTGTTAATGCGTTCTATTTTTCAGTTGCAGTTTCTGTCTAACTTCCTTGAAAAAGCCATCTGGTTGATGTGCGAAAGCTTGGAAACGCTAATGTGTCTACTTTCTACGCCAATAAATCGGACCACTAGTACAGTGTTACTATTTACTACTTAACTGGTGTAATGTTCCTTGTTATCAATTCCACTCCTATGTTCTTCTGAAACACCCAGGTTTCAATGCCATACAATCGAGTAGGAACAATTACGTTTTCATACACAGCCATACGGGACTCTTTTGAGAATCCATCGTCCCTGTGAAAACCTCCTAAAGCAGCTATGACTTTCAATGAAGAATTCACTCGCCTATTAATTTCACCCTCTAATTATTCTCTCTGTCAAACATGCTTCCTAAACACACAAACTCATTCACCTGGTCAATCGCTGTGCCATTTAGACTTAACTTGCATTCAGTACTAACAGCTCCTCGCTCAAAAACCATAACTTTGGGTTTTCCCTTATTCATACTCAGTTTGAATTTCATACAAACTTCTTACATCCGGGACAACATACACTGCAACTCACTTCTGCACTTTGCCAACAGGACTGTGTCACCACTCTGTCATCAGCATACCGTTTATATCTTGGTAATATCTGCACACACGGATATTACCGAAGACATAAACCAGTACGGTCCTTTTGGCATCACGCATGCACGCACCCATAAATATATTAAACAGCCATGGTGACATTACACAACCCTGTCTGACTCCTACACCAATAGAAAACCATTTTGACAAAATACCATTTACTCGTACACAAGCCCTATTGCCAGCATACGTGGCTTTTACACTATTACGTAGTTTCCCAGTAACACCATATTTAATCGATACCTTCCACAGAAGTATCCTATTTACTTGATCGTAAACGTTCTCTAAATATATGAAGGCACCAAAAACTTTCTTACCAACAGACAGATACTTTTCGATCATCACGCGTAATGCAAACATTTGGTTACTGCAGCCTTTACCAGGCATAAAACTACTCTGAACATCCTTTTCTCTGATGTAAAACCTCGTGTCTTTTCAATAATGACCTTACCAAACACTTTCCCTGGGACACTCAGTAAGCTGATACCACTGTAGTTCTTGCAGTCAGTAGGATCACCTTTTCCCTTGTACAAGGGAACAATTATAGCATTCATCCAATCCCGAGAGGACACTCCTAACTCCCAGTACAACTGGCAAATTTCAGTTAACCAGTCAATTCAGAGTCACCACCATGTTTCAACATCTCAGCAGTTATGCCATCTACTCGCGGAGCCTTACCATTCTGAAGGGATTTTAGAGCTTTGCACACCTCTTCTCTTGAGATCCCTCCTGTGCTTCCATCTCTCACTGAGACATCATCAGCTTCTGCCTCCAAATCACCTTTGCTTTCTTGATCTAATAACTCACAGAAGTATTCACCCCATCTTTTATTTAGCATATTTGGCTTCCATATTATTTCTCCGATCCTATTGTTCACGCAACTTGAAACTTTATTTCTCCTATTTTTCCTGAGTCTCATGTACTTCCAGAAAGTTTTTCTATCTTTTCAAAAAGCCAATTCATGCCTTTCCACCTTTTTCTTCCTATCTTTTGCCTTACTCTAGCAAAGCAGCTTAGCAGTCTCACGCTTTTTACAGCGATATTCATCCTCAGAAACTTTACCTTGCAACATCCCCAAATAGGCTTCCTTCTTTCTCTTTACTGCTTCTTCAATCTCACTATTCCCCCAAGCATCAACTCTAATGGTACCTACTATTGTGGTGCTACAGACCACTTTAGCGACAGTGACAACACAGTTTTTAAAACATTCCTACTTCTTTTCTACATCCCTCTCACATGACTTCAGCTGCTTCAGTTGTTCTCTGAGTAAAGTAAGAGAAACGCTGATGATCTTGAAGTAGCCTTTCAATCTTTATTCTTTCCATCCTATGCCTCTTCCTATTCCTTTTCCTCCAACCATCCAACCAACATTCAGTTTCACTCGTGATTCTACCAAGTAATGATCAGAGCCAACATCCGCACATCTCATCACACTAATGCCAACAACTGCGCGTTTCAGATTCTGATCGTAAACAACAAACTCCATTAGGCTCTTCTATACCAGAGTACGAGGTTTCTAAGTATATGTGTGGATATACTTGTGATTGAAAAACGTATTAGATACACACTGCACACGAACCATTCGCAATACAGAGTTCAATGAATCGTTCACCACTGTCATTAAAACGTTATATAACGTACAAGTTTTTCCGCGCCGGCATCAAAGCCGGGTTCCCCTCACTCCGGAGTAAGTCGCTCTCCCAACTGAGCTACGCGGACGCCTGATCTCACTGCTATCTGCCTTTATCTCGTGTGCGTCCGGCGGGGAAGACACGTCTCAACCCCCCGAAAGAGGGTCTGGGGGGTATGACCCACGCGTCAGCCGGGACCATGTGTCACTGTTGGCAGTCATCCCATGAATAACGCGCATTTGAGAAATCACAGACAATTTGATGTGGGGAACGTAACATCAGACACATATATGTTTTCGAAGCACTGAAGAAGGGATTCTCATTTTTCCTGTCTCGCCGTGTGGAAAGAACGTCACATCATTGCGAGAAACTTAACAGGCGGGTCATCTTGAAAGTTCTGGGGCCAATATAACGTACAAGTTTGTCCGCGCCGGGCATCGAATCCGGTCCCTTCACTCCGGAATAAGTCGCTCTTCCAAATGAGCTACGCGGACGCGCGTCTCACTGCTATCTGCCTTTATTTCATGTGCATTCTGCGGGGCAGGCACGTCACAGTTATTAGAAGTCGCATTTTGCAGTGCTACTCTAGCACTGGAATTGAGTTGCTCACGGTGGTCGTTGAACACCCAATCAAGAAAAAAAAACGAATTTGAAAATTGTTATAACTTACAAATACGTACTTAAATAAATTCAAATACAGTCACCTAGATTCAATCAAAAAGAAGATATCTGCATCAAAAATACTAACACATAAAAACTGATAAAAAGTCATTTTATGTGAATGAACACTTTAATCTCAGGTATAAAGATTCAACACTTGTTAACCTTACAAACAAAAAAGCCCTTTCAAAACGGGTGTAGGACCCCGAATTAGAGTCCAAAATTGAAAATATTCAAAAGTTTCTCTAATTGGCGAAAACAACTAAAGAAAATTTAAAGTTCACCTTTAACATTTCAAAGTAAATTGCCTCATCCAAAAGATTCACTTACGGTAACTGAATTCGATGACCAGATTCTATCTTCTGGTTGTTCTTCACTTAACTCATATCCGAATATTTTACTGTCATTCTCATTAATATACCTAATCATGTTTGAAATTTCTGTTTTTCATCTGGTGGATCTTCTTGCGATTTCAGATCTGTCTAACCCGATACACGATGACATGTAATCTGTTCTTTCCCTTACTAGCTTAGGACAATCGAAAATCAAATGTTGAATGTCTTGTTGAGTATGATCATATTCACAGGAACACTTTTTAACCCAAAATCTTTCAAAATAGCTCGGACTTCCGCCGTGTTCTGTTAGCCATTGGCTCAAATATCTATCCGTTTGACAGTGCTTAACTGATACTTTCTGAAATAATCCAAATGTTTTTCTTCCAGTGACTCCATCTGACCACTTATTATTCGATATTCGAAGGGCCGAACACTTAAGTTCTATTCTTTTACTTTGTATCTGAATTTTTGTTACGGCTTCTATAGAAGACTTTTCTGTGCTTTTCTTTGCTAGGCTGTCTGCCTTTTCATTTCCGTAAACGTCTTGATGGCTCTTGATCCAATGAAGACGTTTCTCTGTGACCACCTAATTCCATCAGACAAATTTAGATTTTTCTGACAATTTCATTGGTGCTCCTGAAAGTCTTGATCGCAGAGAATGCTATTTTACTGTCTGAATAGATTTCAACTCCCAAAATGCTATTATTTGTCTTTAATTATTCCAGTGCTGCTAGTATGACGGATAGTTCCGCTTCAAAAACGGAAGCTCCGTCTGATAATATGTAACTATATGTCTGTGTAAGATTTCCACTTGATAGAACACAGAACACTGCTCCAACTCTGTTGTTGATCTTTGAGCAATCTGTATAGATTTTGCTTCGCTTCAAAAACGGAAGCTCCGTCTGATAATATGTAACTATATGTTTGTGTAAGATTTCCACTTGATAGGGCACAGAACACTGCTCCAACTCTGTTGTTGATCTTTGAGCCATCTGTATAGATTTTGCTTTGGACAGATCATCATATCCTACTTTGGACAGATCTCCGTTGCTGGTTGACAAAGATATTCCCAATTTCAATCTCCACGTCATTTTCTATCTAGAATAACTTCCATCGTGGTTGAGAACTGCTCCGAATTTTTGAGAGCTGCCTCCCTGTCCACCACTTAGTCCAACGGTTCACATCCTGGTAGAATTTGTATTGCAGCCATTGAAGTTGTCCTAAAACCTCCGGAGATTCCAAAATTTGCCTGTCTTTGAATTTGCTGTAATTTACGTCTAATTCGTTGAGTATCCCGCCATCAGGCGCGTGCGGCATATGTTAGCATCTTTTTTAAGCCTCTTTTGTAGAGAATCTGCTTAGGTGGAGAAAGATCTTCAAACGTTAAAGAGTTCTCCCACCGGGAGGCCATTCCACGGCAGTTAAAAAGAGCTTGAGACGAAACGCCATCTCAAGCTCGTTTCTCAGTCTGTATTCCTTCGACGTCTTCCGGTTGTCGAAGCGTACGGAGCCACGCTACGATTCTCTTTCTGACTTAATAGAACTCAGTAGTAGAGGATTGTCGAAGAGTGTTGTCAGTGAAATCCAGCATATGCAAGTTCGTCTTTATTGTGCTGTATACAAGGAAGAATGTAAGGAAGGGATGTAAGGTCAGGTATACAAGGAAGGGATGTAAGGTCAGGTGATGCGTAACATCACAGCCTCTCCTTGACAAATGTCAACCCCGCCTTCTCGTGGTACATCCTGTTCCCACTAAAGGGGCTCTGACAACCGCCAATAGCGGTATAACTATACCATCGGGATTAGAGGAAATTCTATCCCACACTCACCAACCCGCTTGGCCAGCGTGGTGAGTTATGGCCAAACCCTCCAAAATGATTCCACAACTTAAATCTTGGCCCTCAGTCTCCGGCAGCTGGAATGTACCTGGCCAAGGCAGCGGCCAGTGCGACATGAAGGCAGAGGGTGCTAAGAATCCCCGGAGGACCGGACTAGGCTGCCATCTGATGCTGACCTTGGCTACGTACAACGGACGCTCCCTTTCTTCTGATTCAAGGCTTCTTGAATTGGAAGAGGAACTGCAAAGGATCAAGTGGGACATCGTGGGGCTAAGTGAGGTAAGGAGAAAAGGAGAAGATCTCATCGAACTGAAAAGTGGACATCTCTTCTACTATCGTGGGACAGATACTGGCAGAACTAGTGGTGTTGGATTTATAATAAACAAGAAACTGAAGGATAAAGTTGTAGAAGTTGAAAGTTCCTCTGACAGAGCTGCACGACTTGTTATCCAACTCTCGAAAAGATACCAGGCTCAGATTATTCAAACTTATGCACCCACCACAAGTCATCCTGAAGAAGAAATTGAAGAATTTTATGAGGAAATTTGTCATCTAAATAATAAAGGTAAGCAGCACTTGAAAATAATTATGGGAGATTTCAATGCAAAAATAGGGCAACGGCAACAGAATGAAACTTCAGTAGGTAAATTCGGTCACGGCAACAGAAACCAGCGTGGAAATACTCTCGTTGAGTTTGCAGAGGCAGAAGGGTTTTTCATCTTGAACTCCTTCTTCAAGAAAAAGCCACACAGGAAATGGACATGGAGACATCCAAATGGGACGACAAGTGAAATTGATTTTATTATGTGTAACAAAAAATTTGTCATAGAAGACTGCAGTGTGCTAAACAAGTTCAACACAGGTAGTGACCATAGATTGGTAAGATGTAAGATGCACCTCAACACCAAACTTGAACGTGGCAAGCTCATAAGACAAACAAAATCTATTGACATAACCAACTTTAAAAAACACCATAATACCTTCAAGTTGGAACTGAAGAACAGGTTCTCTGCTTTAGAAGGCCTAACATCGGAAGAAGTGGACATCTCTGAAGTTAACAGAAAAGTAACCAAAGCTCTTATGGAAACAGCAACAAAATTAGCTGGGTCTAAGAACAAGTTGCATGTAAACAAATTATCAGGAAAAACGAAAATGTTGATGCAAAAAAGAAGAGAGATGAGGACAACTAAAGAAGATGTGACTTCCAAAGTGGAATATATAGAGCTATGCAAGACAGTAAGAAAAAGTATCACTGAAGACGTAAGAAAATTCAATTGTGAACTAGTGAGGAAAGCAATTGAAAACAACCAAAGCCTAAAGATAGCAAAGGGACATCTCAGTAAGGGAAGAAAACAGATTATGGCACTGAGAAAAGAAGATGGTTCTGTAACAAGAAATAGAGGCGAAATTTTGACAAGAGTGAAAGATTTCTACTCCAAATTATATGAAAGGGATGATACATGCACTCCAGACATCATGAAAGATACCAGTACCAGAGTTCCTCCAGTCCTTCCAGCAGAAGTTGCACATGCAATCAAGAACATGAAGCGGGGAAAAGCTCCAGGAGAAGATGGAATTACTGTAGACATCATACAAGAAGCAAGTGGAGAAATTGAAACAGTACTCGCCCAAATTTTCACTCGATGCCTTAATGAAGGAAAGATTCCTGAGGATTGGAACACCGCTACAATGATCCTGCTACATAAGAAAGGTGACATTGAGGATCTCGGAAACTACAGACCTATCAGCCTCCTATCAGTAGTTTATAAAATCTTCACTAAAGTTCTTTCACACCGCTTGAAGGTAACACTGGACATGGCTCAACCGAGAGAACAAGCTGGATTCAGGAGTGGCTACAGCACAATAGATCATATCCACGTACTGAGAGAACTAATTGAAAGAGCGAGGGAATATGAACTTCCATTGTGCATGGCTTTTATCGATTATGAAAAAGCCTTTGATTCGGTGAAACCATCAGCAGTTACAATGGCTCTGAAAACCTGCGGTATTGAAGATGCATACATTAATATTATTAATAACATCTATGAAAATGCAAGTGCAAAGATTAGGCTGTTTGAAAATACAACACACATAAAAATTGGAAAGGGAGTGAGACAAGGTGACACCATATCTCCGAAGCTCTTTAATGCCACATTGGAGGGTGTTTTTCAGTCGCTGAGCTGGGAAAACAAAGGGATAAAGATTAATGGAGATTATCTAACCCACCTTCGTTTTGCTGATGACGTAGTCATTTTTGCAACTACCCCATCAGAGCTGCAGAGTATGATCCAGGAACTTGCTGACAAGAGTAAAGAAGTGGGATTAAAAATGAACTTTCAGAAGACAAAAGTGATGTTCAATGCTTTTACAAGAAATGAAGATTTATCGATTGATGGAGAAAAGCTGGAGATAACAGACACGTACGTTTATCTTGGACAGCAGATATCAAGTGAGGGTCACATTGATGAAGAAATTAATCGGCGTACAAAACTTGCCTGGAGAGCTTTTGGAAGAAACAGCATAATTTTCAAGAGCAATATGCCATTATGTCTTAAAAGAAAAGTGTTTGATCAATGCATCCTTCCAGTGCTTACGTATGGTGCAGAAACGTGGACCTTAACTAAAAGAGATATACAAAGACTGCAGACAACTCAAAGAAGCATGGAGAGGTGCATGCTTGGTGTAACCAGGAGAGATAAGAAGAGGAACTCGTGGATCCGAAAAATGACAAGAGTGGAAGACATCATGATCAGAGTTAAATCCCTGAAATGGCAATGGGCTGGACATACTGCCAGAAGGACAGATCATCGATGGACAGCCGAAATTTTAGATTGGATTCCAAGGGACAGGAAAAGACCCAGAAGAAGACCACATGGGAGATGGGTGGATGAAATTCGAAAGTATGCAGGGGGGACATGGATGAGACTGGCACAAGACAGACCGTTGTGGAGGAAACTTGGGGAGACCTTCGTCCAGCAGTGGATTGATAATGGTTGACAATGATGATGATGATGATGATGATACAAGGAAGAGAAAGAATGCGGTTAAAAGACTACATTTGAAGAATTAAGACCAAGTCTGACGCTGTTAAAAGAGCAGAAGGTAAGGGGCCCGAGAGACATCCCAAATCAGCTTCATAAATGGAAGACGTATATTCTTCATGAAAATTAGTTTCTAAATCACCAGCCAAAGCAGGATCGTCACTTGGAGCCATAATCACATGAGGAACGTCCGTGAAATCCGAAAAGGCTTGTGGATGAAAGTCAGGAACTACTGTAGACGTTGATTTGACAGAAGGTTTCTTCTTATTTGATATAGAAGCCGTGGTGTGTGAATCTTTTCTCTTAGTTTTGGATAGAATATCTTGACGACGTTTGGTGACGGTATGGTCAAGCTCTGTCACTTCAGGCATCTCTGAGTCGGCAGCTGGTGGTTCCGACTCACAGTCGGATGTACGGAAGGATGTAGCATCACTGATACGAGACGGCATAACTTCAGGAAAGGCCAGTGGGAGAGTTGAAGCAGCCGTATCAGAGTCAAGAATAGCAGCTGGCACAAGCTTGTCAACAGACTGCGTAGTGGAGAGACATACCTGGTTGTGGTCATAAGAACACGGCGTGAAGACAGAAGGTGTTAAAACTGGGGAAGAATGTGCAGTGGTAGATGTCAAATTATTAACAGAGGTTGAGGCAGATTTGCGATGAGGCCAGGCGTACACGGCCTGCCCTTCTGCCGGACAGTGAAAGCCCTGGACTGATGCAAATAATATCAAAGTGTATGTGTGCGAATCTGACTCTAAAATGATTTTTTGGGGGACGTTCCATTATTGCTTTATCAGAAAGGAAAATAAGCCTAAATTGTTGTCTGTAGCCTTTAGCATATGACAAAGGCGAGTCTTTAGGAGCGGCTTGGAGGGATTTTCCCACGTAGAAAGAGTTGGTTGTTTCAACGTTCAAAAATATTTAACGGATTGATTACAAAAACGTTAAGAATGTACGTTAAAAAACACCAAGATGTGTAGTTGATAAACGGTTACAGCAACGGTTCAGAAAGCCCATTTTTAACCATTTGTAACTTTAATAAAACGTTGAAAACCGTTTACTCGTCTATTTAAAGTAACCCGGAAAGGTAGATTTTCGGTTTAAAAAGCATTTTCATGGCACCTTACTGCTTCTGAATTCATATAGCATTTAAAAAAGCAAAATTCCTGCAAGTTAAGGGATCATTGCATGCGCTTGTATGTATAATCATGGCAAATCGTTAAATATGCCAACACTTATTCTGGAGAAGTTTCAAGCATCCTGCGTTAGTCTCCACAACAAGACAATTTTTTCAAGTAACTGAAAACTGTTTCGAACTGTCCTTTCATCCTAAGGGAAAAATCAAGTGCCGCCCCGGTGGCGCAGTGGTCTAAGCGATGGCCTCTGATCATTCGTCCGAAAGGGGTCCGGGTTCGAATCCCGGTGAGGCATGGATATTGTGTTTGTCTTACGGCACTGGCTCTCTCCCTTCCCTGGAACCAGTGACCCTAAATTAGGGACGGGCGACTGCTTATAGCCCATTGAGTTGCTCACGGTGGTCGTTAAACCTCCAAAAAAATCAAGTGGAAGGCTATTTAAGTAAGACTCACACACCTTTTTAACGGAAGAAAAAAAAACGCAAACAGCACAATAACAGCAAGTTCAACAATACAAAGGCCTAGAACTTCTGCCACGTGCTTCCACTTACAGCTTTTCGTGTAGACCAAAAGAGGGCGCTGGATTATTCTTTGTGAAAGTTACTGTGACCAGATTTTCGAGAAAGAAACTGAGGACAAAATGACACGTTGTCCTCAATTTCAATACAAGCTGAGGACAATTTTGTTTTAAAATGAAGACATGATTGAGGCCAACATTTGACACGTTATGATACAGCCAAAGATTAGCAAAGAATGTTAGGAACTGTATCATAATTGTCCAGTTTCATGGGAAAACATACGATGAATCTAAGTATTTCATGTGAAATGAGTATAAAATAGCAATAAAATACTATCATGCACATATTACTTACGATAAATTTTAAATATTACTCTTAGGGAGGCAGCACATACAAATAAAGCTACATTTTGATTTTTTACTGAAATTTCATTGTGATTCTGTACTAGAAAAAATATTTGAAGCCAGCAAACTACTATACATTGAGCGGAGAGAAATCATAGGATATCTATATGTTATCCCTATGGGACGGAATATCTTAAATCCCATAACTTCTCTTGAAGAAACAGTTTAAAGAAATAATGTACTGAACAATAGTAGTGGAACTACAATATAAATGGAATCTAACAAATTCAACAATATTTAGCATCAGTTACTTATTTGTAAGATAGTGGATGCTGAAAAAGATGAGATCTCCATCCTATAAATATTTTAGTTAAATCCAATTAAAACATAAACGAAATAACACCACGATTACCGAGATGGCTACGTTCGATGCTTCGGTATGTCTCTCATGGATAATGCGTGATTTCTAAATTAGCTCAAGGAAAAATTCCTCTGCTTCAGAAAATAGTACTATAGCTTTATGAGTTCATTTTCTTGCACTTAAATAAGTAAATGATGCAAAATTTGGTTGTATTTGGTAGATTCAATTGAGTTCTACAACTTTTGTTTCTCACATTGTTTCATTAAACTGTTTCTTCAAAAGTAATTGGACTTGGAATGTTTCTTCTCGTAGATAACACATACAGGTATCCATGATGTGTATGGTAATATTCTGCATTTGTATTTATATATAATTTAGTCAAAAATTATATTAAGAAGTAAACTCAAGGTCTACATGTAGAACCATGAGAATCTTTTAGTGTAGGAATTAGAAGTTCAGAGCTATGTTACCCCCACTTCACTTCAAGTGTTAACTTAAGAAGCATGAAATCGTTACATGTTACATTTATAGTTGTACTACAAGTTATGACGCTTGTGATAATGATGTTCCGCCTACTCTAAGCATCCCGAAAGTTTGAATGTTTTTTAATTGAGCTATTTCAAGTTTTGGGGAAATTTCAAAAATTAAGAACAAAAGAAAAGAAACTGAAGACATTTGACGTCCTCAGTCAGTTTTTATAGAATTGAGGATGAAGCAAGGCTTGATTTCTGCACAAGCATGCGGTGCACGTGCACAGGCCCTCAGAATTTGGGGGCCTTTAAATTACCTCCAAAAATTAAATATATCTTTAAGTCTCTTCATGCTGCCAAATTAATGAAAAAAAAGACTTCTTTGTTAACAATTATCTGGGACAACATTGAAATGAATCAACAAAAGGAGCACTTCCCTGCAATCTTCTATGGGCAATTTGTCATTAGTTCTTCCATTATATGAGTTAATTATTGACTTCATCCTTAATTTTGTGAGAAAAAACTTCGAACTGGTCGAAAAAGAATCCAACCAGTTGCTAGGGTGAGAAATGGATTATGAATCCCCAAGAAGGAAGAAAATACCAAAGAGCCGACTTCTAGATGATTCATAAACTCTAGATGTTGTTTTTAATAATCGAGATTTCTTCATCACTCAAACATTTTACGTAATATGTGATAATCGTGTTTCACAGCTGCAAACCAGAAAGAAGTCATATGAGGAATTAGACTCTGGATTTGGATTTGTCTACAAGAATGACCTAAGCGATGTGATGGAAGCAGCTGAATTGTTGCAAAAGCAGTATTCAAATGAACTTGAAGAAGACTTTGCTGAAGAATTCCTTCAGTTTCGAATGCTGACAAAAAAATTCGTTGAGAGCACAGATTCCCTCATTTGCCTTGGAAAGTTGAATTTAGTTCATATTTTTCTCAATTTTGACACATGCCTCAGGATTTTTTTAACACTGTTGAAGCAAACTCTCGTTTTCGGTCCTGAAAAGAACTAAGCATAGACTTAGAGCAAGTTTAAAAGAAGAGTCAATTGATGCTTTTGGTAATTGATATACTGTCCATTGAAAGTCGTGTAACAGCAGATTTAAGTTTTGACGATATAATTGATGATTTTATTGCCACAAAAGTTAGAAAAAAGCTATTTTTTTTAATGTCCAGCTGCCAATTCAACAGTTAAAAATTATCAGGTATTCTTTGAATATTTTTATTCATACATTTCTAACGGTTTGTTTAAAAACGGGGTGTGACTTATTATCACGCTCCTATAATAACATGTAGGTATGATTCGATTTTTCTTGAGATCTCATTTCACGGGTGAAGCCTATATTCGGAGCAATACGGTATGTTATACATGGAAAGCATTTCAGCAAAACACGTAGAGTTTGCTAAAAGTATTTTATTATTAATAGTAATTTTGTGAGAACAATTTTTGTGAATCAATATTCATAATAATGTAGGGTTTATTATTACATAAATAAAAATACAAAAAGTTCTATTTACACTACTTTATTAAAAGGCAGTAGTGATAGTTTACATGGACTGCAATAATTTATCCCACAATGTGTGCGGTCAGCTGTAATACTCTGTATTACAACTTAAGCTACTATCGGTTCATCATTTCCATTAAATTTATGGTAAACTAGAGATTTTAAATTATATCACTGGGAGGATAGTTATTTGTTTCATAAATGATACTATAAAACAAAAATAGAATTCCAGAGTAATTAATGTTATAGTTGTATGCTCTGCAGATGCGGGGAAATACAAATGGTGTGAATGCTTGTTTATTACAAGCCACATTGGCTATAAAGTTGACTAGCATGTGGGATGTGTTTTAATGTTTTCACTACTAGAAAAACTGCTTGCAAAAAAAAGAAAAAATATTGGCCAGCAAATATTCTTTTCAACTATTGACCGAAAATTTGAATCGAGGGAGCCCCAGACACAGGATGTGCACAGGGCCTCGACTGACCTAAGTCGGACCCTGGGATGAAGCATTGAAATTGAGGACAGACACAGAAAATGAGAACGTCTGGTCACCTTAACTGTAAATGGTGTTTTTGTTTTTGTTTTGTTTTTTATTGGAGGTTTAACGACCACCGTGAGCAACTCAATGGGCCATAAGCAGTCGCCCGTCCCTAATTTAGGGCCACTGGTTCCAGGGAAAGGAGAAAGCCAGTGCCGTAAGACAAATACAGCATCCATGCCTCACGGGATTCGAACCCAGACCCCTTTCGGACAAATGATCAGAAGCCATCGCTTAGAACACTGGTGTCACGATATATATGATGTCTGTCGATAAATTGAGGGTATTTAAACACATAATTTACATTCTTTTAAATATTTAGTGCTTATTTTTAAAACGTTGCCACTTTCTATTAACATTAGGTGCGTTCATCATTAGTTTTCAATTTTTGCCGATTAATGGCGTTGAAGGTTGAGCCCGTATTTTCAACATTTTAAAATCATTTTTAAAATTCCACAACTTTAACACATACGTATATATAAAATTTATTTGAACGTTTCAGAAACGTTCGAAAACTTCCACTGCTGTAACGTAACCTGTTAACCACATATCAACGTTTTAAAAAGGTTTTGAACCAACCAGAAACCAATTATTAACTTAGTTCTGGAGAATAACCTCTATAACACGATTTTGACTCCAACGCACAAGCAACACTCTAGTTTGCGTCAGAAAGTTTTACTAAAATACACAATATTTACAATTAAAATACTAAAATAGTTAGACCTTTCGGACTTCACTTTGCGTCCATCATCAGACTAAATCATCAGACGTCTGTACTCACATTAAATGCCTACATACAACACGGTGACGGTTTTTGTTGTCACGAACTCTGCAGAGGAGGCAACTTGCGGTAAACTTTATAAACACATTCGACTATGTAGTCCGTATATTGGCCACTGGTTTACATTTGTTATTTTTAATGGTTAACCAAAGTTTCAACTACCGAAGCCAAACTGCAATGTTCAAACAACTTTCCTGTGCTACATGGATTGCCTTTCCAACAACTTTGCCTATTGCAGACAACCCTTTAATCAGGAGACTGTGAGAAACTCCTGAGGCACCGGCGGCAGTAAAACTGTCACCGGGAGTTGAGACATGGGGGGTTGGAATTAAGTGAGTATGGTGAACATCTATGCCTCGGGAAAGAACTATGTTGACTATGTAGCCCATATATTGGCCACTGATGGAACAAACAAAATCGGTGGAACAAGGGGGCGTAAGGCTTTCATATACAGCGAGACGGGAGAATTATCCGGTGGGGTAACAGCAAGCTCAATTTCAATCGCTGTGGCAATTTTAATCCGGCTGGAGAGTCGTCCGAAAATGTAAGGTGAAGGGTGTCATCTACCCGATAAATATTCGAATCAGGAAACACGTTAGGTAAAGTGAAAGGTCGTAAAGTAGAAGCAGTAGTGCCACCTGCAGGAGCAGTGCCATAGCTGACGAACAACGAATTCGCTGCGGTGCTGGAGGCTGACACATTCATCTGGGAAACAGAAAGCGAGGTTCTAATAGTATCAATAGCATAAGACTTTGAGTGAGGAGGTACAGTAGCAGGAGCAGATGAACGATAATAGATTTTGAAGAAACTTGTGAAACAAAAGAACTGCAGGCAGACTCTGTAGGTTGTATAGCTCAGGAAGCGTGTCCCGCCGTCACCGACATCTTTGTGAGCGGTCAAAAGGGAAGCAAGACGATGTTAAGAACTTGCGACGCCCATAAATAAAAAACATCTTATCTTGAAGCTGTAATGCCGCCCCGGTGGCACAGTGGTCTAAGCGATGACTTCTAATCGTTCGTCCGAGATAGGTCCGGGTTAGAATCCCCGTGAGGCATGGATATTGTGTTTGTCTTACGGCGCTGACTTCCTTCCTTCCCTGGAACCAGTGGCCCTAAATTAAGAACGGGTGACTACTTATAGCCCACTGAGTTGCTCACGGTGGTCGTTAAAAGTGCAATCAAAAAAGGTTGTAACTAAACAGAACGACGCCAAACACACTTATGTAACGCTAATGATCTTCAAATCCACATGGGAAAAACTATCAAAAGACACTATCAGACAGCTCAAAATCGGCGTTGCAAAAACGTTGCACTTCAACCTTGAAGGTTTAACGACCATCACAAGAAACTCTAAGATCTATAAGCTGTCTCCCATCCTTAACTTGTAGCCCCTGCTTCCAGGAAAGGAACAGGGCCCGCCAAGTAACGGACACCGACGAATGATCAAGCGCCAGCGCCTGAGACTCCTCGGCCACCGGAGGGGGGTGGTTTACTTTAACCAGGTCATTGGTTAAAATAGATTCTAATTTGGGACCACTGGTTGTAGGAAAGAGGAAGAGCCAGCGCTATCAGACAAACACAGCACCCATATCATACCCAGGACTCGAAATCGGATTCAACTTTGGTGAATGGTCAGAAGTCAGCGCCTCAGACCGCTCGGTAACTGGGATGTCAAGGCAGTGGGTTTATCGTATGATAACTTAACTGTACCATATCTAGAGCCAGGGTCCCTAAATTAAAAAAGGGAGGCTCCTCACAGACATATATGCTGACGAAGTCGTTATACTCTGAAACTAAAAACGGGGTAGGGAGAGAAAAAGGTGGTTAGAATGTTTTTGGTGATGCCCTGACCTTTTAACCGTAAAACCGCAAAGTGAGGGAATTTTGATTTGATACCCATGCAGTTTCAGCTGTGTGTATTTTTGAATTGCGTGGTTTTGGGTTGCGGGAATCGTGTTAATATCAAACCAGAATGAATTATTATACTTCATACATGAGTGAAGTTTTCAATTTTAGCGTTATGTCTCATTTAATTTCTAAAACAACGTTTATGAATGTAATATTTATAACTTAAAGTCAACTATAGTTTCGCTGGAAACTATGATCCAGCTTCATCAGGACTAAGCGTTTTCATTTCTTGCCTCTGAAGATGTTACCAGTTTCACGTGTCAAACGTCTTGCTCTGGTCATCGGTTTTGAAGAGGGCTTTCCTTGCGCTCGATAGGAATGGAGATGAAGGTAAATCCTTTACCAGATTATTACGGTTTTGAAAATGTGAAATGCTTCTGAAAAGTCTAGTTCAAATATTGATTTAGGTCTGCCTAACAGTTTTACGTCATCAAATAGAAATTGGTGGTTATTTTCTCAACAGTGCTGGGCTATGGAAGATTTTTAAGTTCACACTTTTTAATATATGATTGGTGTTCTTTTCATCTGAATTAAGAGATCTCCGTGTATGACCAGCCACACTGACACTGGATGCAATAGATTCCTCAAGAGCTTTTGTCAGAAATTAGGTCGTTTTTCGTAGAACAAAACATCTTAGATGCAGGAGTGAAAATCACTTTGAAATTTGATGACCTAAGGATTTTTGATATCTTGAAACAAATTTCAGGGATGAATGGAAGAACTGCCAAATTTCGTTGAGTATTTGGAGAGATCGGAGTCATGTTGGGTATATGTTGAGGTTTAACAAATTTTTTGATAGCCGAATCCACCAATGAATGTTTGAAGCCTCTGTGCCGCCCCGGTGGCGCAGTGGTCTAAGCGATGGCTTCTGATCATTCGTTCGAACGGGGTCCGGGTTCGAATCCCGGTGAGGCATGGATGTTGTGTTTGTCTTACGGCATTGGCTCTCTCCCTTCCATGGAACCAGTGACCCTAAATTAGGGACGGGCGACTGCTTATAGCCCATTGAGTTGCTCACGGTGGTCGTTAAACCTCCAATCGAAAAAAAAAAAAAAAAAAAGCCTCTGTCGATAGCAACATGTCTGATGTAATCCAGTTCCTTCTGGAGACCTTCTTTTGTAGAACAGACGTCTAAGGCTCTATAGACATATGTATAAAAAGCACTGGTTCTGTGTTGGATGGAATAATATGATTTTGCGTGAGGCGGCAAACTAACAGCAAATGGTTTGCGATAAACAGTGAGGATGAATTAATCTCCCAGCAAAAACATTGTTGCTGGGCCAGCACTGGCTTCCAGCAGTGGTCCAGCACTATGTTGCTGCTGCCCAACCGTCAATAAAATGTCCCGGCGGCCACCACATGGGCCAGCAGTTCAGGCAGCAGCTGGCCAACAGTTGGCACCCCATCAGTTGTCATATGCCAGAAGAGGGCCATCAGTTATCCATCACTAGCAGTGACTGCCACACGCAACCCTTATGCCGCCCTGCAAACACGTGCCATAAATGATGGTTAGCCTCATGTGGTCCGCTAGTTTCCCGGCAGTGGCAGCCGGCAATCACGTGACGTAACTGATGGCTTGTCGAACCTTTTCAGCCCATTTCCCAGTAGTAGCCATAAAAAAAAGAAGTCATAACCGCAGTTTCCCAATTCATCGGCATTTTCTCATTGAAGCACCCTTCAGAAAAATGCGTAATGTATAATGCTTCTGTAAATAGTAATGTCTGTTTATTACTAGCAGATGTAAGAATCCTAACCAAATCCCAGTCCGGGTAAAATATTCCGTTCGCAAGAGTCCTGGTTAATGATGTTGAAATTGTATTGGAACGAAGCGATAATTTATGTTGCACCATTCGTAATCCAAGATTCCCTAAAATGGATCCTATGTAGCAGATGTCCTTGTTTTTCGGGGAAGTAGAACGAAGTGGGATTAAATAAACCCCACTGCGTTTCTTTAATTGCACAGAATCCCTATCTTTCCGTATCAGGTCAAAAATATTAGCTCTTTTGATGCCGAAACCCATCGCTTTCTTCCTGCAGAATCCCTTCAGAATGTTCACAATTGACTAGTAGAAGTTCATTGAACCCACACAGCGAACGTTGCGTACATCTCGTTGTAAAGTTGCATACAAGCTTCTTAGTTTCTGACGAACTAGGTTAGAGATCTTATGAAAATCCTCCAAATACATTGCGTCAGTGAATAAACAAAGACATCGCTCTTTCCACGTTTAACCGAAAAATTGTTATTCGGTCACCGCCGGGAAAATGAATCCCGGATCTCTTGAATCTACCAGAGCGCGTTAGCCTTACACCAAGGTGGCCAACAAATATTCGGTCCCCGGCGGTGACCGGATATCAATTTTTCGGTTGCTGTGTGTTGCTTAAACGTGGAAAGAGCGATGTCTTTGTTTATTTGGAGACCTTATGCCGAGGGAAGCAGCATTGCCTTGCCAACTGGTAAATTCTATTAAGTTCTTCGTGACGCAATCCAATAGAAGACGAGTGAGAAAATGCCCTACTGATCAAAATTCGTAAGGGGGCTAATTTATAGGTCGAGGTGGGATTAGTCGTATAGGATTAAGGAATATACTGAGGTGGGTATTCGATAGACTGAGAATTGTAACCGATTAGAGAGAGTATTTTTACTTAGAAGAAAATCCAAAAAAGGGAGAGAACCAGAATTTTCCCATTCAACGGAAAAAAATATTCTAGGATATTGAGAAGAGAAAACATGTCAGTTGTTGAAGCTGGTCTCGGGTGTGCTGCCAGAAGACCAACACATCATCAACATAACTAATGAAAAGTAAGGGTTTCAAAGTGAACATAGCCAATACTTTGTCTTCAAGGTGCTGGAGGAAAATCTCTGCAAGCACCGGGGACAGAGGTGAACCCATTGGTGTACCAGCTTTCTGTCTATAGATAATTTCGTTGAAGCAAAAGAAAGCAAGAACGACTCGCAAAACGTCGAAGTACTGACATGATGGCCTGTAGCTCCAAAGGATTAGTAGAAGTCATGAGTTTTTCTTCAATGATATGGTGCATCTGTTCCACAGGAACATTGGGGAACAGGGACACCACACAGGGCCGTAGTCAGGGAGGGCCAGGCCGACTGAGCCCGACCAGTGTTTCCTTTTGCCCGTCCTAGCGACTCACAATACAGTATAATGCCCGACATCTTTTACATCTTTTGCCCGACCACTTTATATCCTTCTCCCGATCTCAATCATCAGCCGCCCCTCCTAACTTGCTTGTCTCGCTACGGGGATGACACCACATCCAGAGAAGCCATTACAAAAGGGGGATTTACCTCCGACACAAAAGGTCTGATTCTCTCCAAGGCTTGCGCCGAACTTCGCATTGAAAACTTTGAAGAAGTAGTAAGTGGATGCAAAAATGAAGCAAGAGCCGACTCCAAAGCACAGGTTGAGCTCGCATAGCCCGAGACAAGAATACGCATAGGGCAGGGCCGTGGCCAGCAGGGGGCTGGAGGGGGCTCAGTCCCCCTGGAAGACGAACATTTTTGTAAATTCTATGAATTTTTATTTTTGGTGGTTTATAAAAATTACTCTTGTGTTTCATTATAAGCATAAATACCTTATTTATTTGGGTATTCAACTTAAAAAAAAACGAAATTAAAGTAGTACAGTAAGAACGATGAATTGTGAATTACTAAAAAAACTTGTCCGGGGAACTCTAGAATATGTGTTGCGCCAATGATTCTCAACCACACAGGCAGAGGGGTGGAGTTACAGGGACGCCAACGAAGCCCAGGACTGGGGCCTCACGATTCAATGCTCAGGGGGCCCCAAATTAATAATTGTTTTCATTCTGTAAAGAAAAAATTCTACATAGAGTGAGAGGTAAATTCACTGTTCTGGGTTTTGGAAGCATGATTCCGCTCAAAGTGTGGCATCTACAAGCCCGCCGACTTTACCTTAAAATTTCTTTTTTCTCATTCAGTCCGCTTTAAGAAGCAATCGCAAGATTTAGTATGGGAGTAAAACAGCATTCATTCATGAACATCTCCCCTAAAGAGACTGAGCAGGAATGGCATCATCACAATAATTGATGCCATTCATGCTCAGTCTCTTTAGGGGAACTGTCCGTGGGGTGGAATCTGATGATATATGACAGTAGATACGACACCACATTTAGCATGAACGGCAGTTTGAGCAGTGCCATATACTAAACAACCCCTGAAAAGTTTCGACCTCTCTTGCTTAACAAAGGCTTTCCCACTTCTAACTTCCGCTGTCTCTTTCTTGCTAAATGCTCTAGGCAGGCAGCAGACAGTACTTGCATGATTTTTATCATCACAGGGCTCCAATCTATTTAGAAGACAATTCCGTTCAAAAAATCAACCCCTTTCCAAATCGCTGTTCGTCGACTGACCAGAATCTACATCAAATCGGAAATGTGCAGGTGGTGGACACGTCTACCATGTTTTATTTTTATTTTAGAGGGGTGACAGACATACCCTTTCCTTGCGACCCAGCTCATCATCTCACCTCTTGGGAGTATTGCCTTGGAGCTATGCAAAATCAGCGCCGTTCATGAAAGAGGAATCGCCGTTGGTAATACTGGAGTAAAGTGCTTAAACCAGTTGCTACCACAGGTCAAAACTTTTGGTCTGCCTTTAATAGAACATGGTGAGTCAGAATTATCCAATCAAAAGGTAATTTTTTAACCTGCCTTGAATATCTCAGTAAATTTGACTATTTCTTAAAAATGCATTTGAAAAATGATCAATATTGTGACTCAGAGAATACTAAGATTTTAACGCACCACGTCTATGATGATTTCATCACTTTAATAGCAGAGATACTCAGACAAGTTCTGTGATCAGGTAAAGGATGCTAAATACTATTGAATAATAGCTGACTCAACACCGAATGCGAGTGTTATAGCGGTGAGCGCTTACGCCACAGCGCGGCATAATATGCAAATTATCGTCGGTGGTATTTAAGGAGTACGGCGAAGTGAATGTAATCAGTCGTCGGCGTACGGACACGTGTGAAGACCCTGAAGAAGCTGCAATGCCTGGACATGGAAGACGTGTACGATTTCAGCAGTTATCGGACTTTGAGCGAGGTCGTCTAGTCGGACTCCGCGAGGCCGGGTAGTCGTATCGTCGTATTGCGGAGCGAATTGGACATGAAGTATCGGGGGTGGTACGATGGTGGCATAGATGGTCCGAGGAACATTCCCACACGAGAAGACGTGGAACCGGGAGTCACAGACGGACTGATGAGCGGACCGATCGACGCATAAGAAGAGCGGTGTTGTCAAGCAGAACATCCACTGCGACGTAAATCCGAGCTGCCGTTGCACCTGAGGTGACTGTGCGAACAATCCGCAACTGTCTACTGGATGCAGGACTACGTGCACGTGTGCCTATGGCATGTGTACCTCTGACTCCAACCCACCGTCGGGAACGGCTGCAGTGGTGTCACCAACGTCTGCACTGGAGAACGCAATGGCGATCTGTCGTGTTCAGCGATGAAAGCAGATTCTGCTTGGGAGCCTCCGATGGCCGTATGCGTGTTCGCAGACGCACAGGGGAGCGTCTCCACTCTTCTTGCATCCGCCAGCGACGCACAGGGCCTACACCTTGTCTCGTGGTGTGGGGAGCGATCAGCTATCACTCCCGTACACAACTAGTGTTTGTACCGGGTACGTTAAACAGCACCTAGTACATCAACAACATCATTCAACCCTTTGTTGTGCCATTTGTAAGGTCGGCCCATCGTGGTGTTTTCCAGCAAGATAGTGCATGCCCACACACGGCACGTGCAACGCAACATGCACTTCAGGGTGTGGGACAACTTCCATGGTCTGCACGTTCACCGGATTTGTCCCCCATTGAGCACGTGTGGGATTTTATTGGACAACGACTTATCCGGTCTCCACGGCCAGCCACGACCATCCCCGATTTACGCGTTCAGGTTGAGGATGCTTGGAACTCAATACCCCAAACTTACATCCAACATCTGTACGACAGACTCCATGCCAGAATTGCACAGTGTGACGCAGTTCATGGCGGTTCAACCTCGCACCAACCATGTTACATCAAAATGTTATTTTTCAGTTTACCAGCAAATACAGCTGTATTTTGCCATAATGTTTTGATCACGTTATCCTCTGTATTCCGTTATTATGCTGTATAAATTCCGTTGGTACCAGACGTCTCCTTCTTGGTGTTCTTTTTCACTTTCCGCCAGTGTATTTAGTAGCAAATGGTTTGGACGGTATTTACGAAGAGGTAACCAAACTACTTCGTCTAATTCTCACATTACCAACAGCAACTGCAAGCAGTGAGAGAAACATGAGTAATTTAAAGCGCGTTAAAACTTTCCTTAGAAACTCTATGACAAATGATCGTCTAAGTCGCTTCAGCTCATTAGCTATTGAAAACGCTTTACTTCGAGAGTTTTCAAGTGATCCTGTGTTTCTTGATACGTGTATTGACGTGTTTGCTGAAAAGAAAAAACGAAGAATAGAGCTGATATACAAAGTTGTTTAAGGAAACACGGTACTCACAAAAATGGTAGGAATATTGATTTTTTTCTTTCATTATCTCAAATTTAAATGCCAGTAGCCTTTGTATGTATACAGTATATGTAGGTGAAATTTGAAATTCAAAGCTGTATATTCAATATAAAGACATATCAAAACTTCTGCATTTCACAAATTTTGTACATTAACTTAAAAAGAACCTCTAAGCTTAAAATTAAGACCAAATGACATTTCATGATATTTATCATATGGTATTCTATTTTGTATAAATGTTTTTTGTGTACTCCCTTCTTTTTAGGGCAATACAGAATTTCAAAATAAAAGGTTACATTTCGATTTTAACTAGATTATTTCAGCGTCCCCTTGTACAAGACCTAGGCTATGCCACTGCATTTTTGAACAAATAGTTTAATAACTTTAGACATTCCAGGTCAAAATATTATTTCTCTTGCACGATGTAAGGAACAGCTAGTACCCAGTTGACCCTGATAGATAAGCTTGAGATATTTAGATTGAAGTACTCCAGGTATGATCACTCGTTTAGCCTTGAACAACAGATTTTCGTATACAGATAATTCTTCGCGATAATTCCAATACTTGTGTAAAGAAACAGGCACTTCCTTTATTGTTGGTGGCCAACCTTCAAGGATAACTCTCTTGACTTGTTCTAGTTCATCATCTTCATTAGTTGCTGCAATCAGCTCTTGAATTGTTAATGAGGGAAGCGGTATATCAAGTAATGTTTCAAATAGTTTATGATCTTCACCAACTGTCTCCAAAGACTCTATACCACAGTCACGATTTAGAGCGTCAGGGACTGGAAGATTAGTACCATGTTTAAATGTTATTCTTGGTGAATGCTGAAGCACATCAAAAATTAATCGCTGTAATCTAGGTGGAGCAGTATGTAAGGGTTTCTTTGCGATGATCTCTAAAGGTTTGTGACCCGTTTTAATGGTAACAGACTTGCCATAAATATAGTCATGAAATTTTTTACACCCATGACGAATAGCAAAGGCTTCCTTCTCAATTTGAAGATAATACTGTTGTGCAGATGTTAATGCTTTGGTAGAATATGCTATCGGTCTACCATCTTGGAGAAGTACAGCACCAACTGCATGAGAACTGGCGTCCATTGAAATAACCACTGGTTTGTTTGCATCATAATAAGCCAACTGTGGTGTATTTTGAAGAGCTTCTTTTAACTTACAAAAGGCTTTTTTTTGTCAGAAGACTACTCCCATATGACATCTTTCTGTAGAAACCTGCGCATGGGTTCTGAAATACTTGAATAATTAGGTATTAAATAAGAAACATAATTAGTCATACCCATAAATATCTGCAACTCAGTGACACAAGTAGGTACTTTTAATTTTCCAATGGCCTCAACCTTGAATGGGTCAATTTCTATTTCATTTGGCGTAAAAATGTGACCTAAGAATTTAACTCTTGTTTTCTCAAATTCACACGTCTTATTCAACCGATCTCCACTATCTAAAGTCGATCAATGACCTTCGATGTTAAACTACGTAACTCCTTGAGCGTGTTTGCCTAGAGCAGAATATCATCCATGAGCATTCAGTATTGCCAATACCCTGCAATATTGACTCCATAACCTGTTGGAAAACTTCGGGTGCCGAAGCAAGTCCAAAAGGCACTCTCAAAAATGAGTGTCGATCCCCGGGGGTATCAACTGTCAAGTAATCCGAAGTACGTTTTGTTACTCGTAATTGCCAGAACCCCTTTTTTGCATCAAGAAGGGTAAAATATTTTGCTGTCTTTACTCTAGCAGCTATGTCTTCCACAGTTTTGAGAGGAAAGTGACATCTTTTAATAGCCTTATTTAGATCAGTAGGGTCACTCTAAACACAAACGAATATTGTCTTAAATAAATAAATACATTGCTCTTTCCACGTTCAAGAAACACACACCAACCGGAAAAAATTGTTTTTCAGCCGCCGCTATGTAATTGAACCACAGAACTCTCGATAACTAGCCGAGCGCGTTACATTTACACCACGGTGGCCAACAACCCACGGAGCTATGTGCATTTTTTAAGTCAGCTTCTGACATCATAAATCCGTAAGATGGGCTCAGCTACTGAGACGTCTCCATCTGGTGGGCATTAACGGCACTGGTTATATGTATATATTATAGCAGTTAAATCCAAATGGCGAGATCCAAGGTGAAAATCCTCCAAATACGTGGCGACAGTAAATAAATAAATACATCGCTCTTTCCACGTTCCAGAAACACACAGCAACCGAAAAATTTGTTTTTCAGCCGCCGCTGTGGAATTGAATCACAGAACTCTCGATAACTAGCCGAGCGCGTTACATTTACACCACGGTGGCCAACAATGCACGGTGTTATGTGTATTTTTTAAGTCAGCTTCTGACATCATAAATCCGTAAGATTGGCTCACCTACTGAGACGTCTCCATCTGGTCGGCATTAACGGCACTGGCTATATAAATATTATATATAAATATAGCCAGTGCCGTTAAAATATATAGCCAGTGCTTGTTTCTTAACTATTACTAATGGGCTTACTGCAGGATTAGGATTTGAGACAGGTACGAGAATTTTTATTTTGATCATCATGTCAATCTCTATCTTTACCTTCTCACGAATTGCATAAGGTATTCGGCGTGGTGGTTGTATAGTTAACGAAGCACCTTCTTGCAGCTCTATATCTTATTTAAAATTCTTTATGCAACCAATATCTTGAAAACCTTGAAAAATCTTTTCTGGAATAGGACTTCGAACTTCATGGCCTTGTATGAAACCCTTATTTCTTACTATCAAACCTAAGTTCTCACAAGCATAGCATCCATCCTAAAATGCAGTTGAAATTACCCTGAACCACTAGAAAATTAAGGTAACAGGTTTGTTTTGTATAATACATTTAGTGCTTATCGCTCCCAGAACCGGTGTGTACGTATTATTAAAAGATCTTAGTCGTTTAACTTGTGAATTTGAAATTTTCACAGACAGTTGTCTCGTCAATCCTGCAGTTATGACATTCCCTTCTGCACCAGTGTCAATCTTAAAATTAGCACAAATTCCTTTATCAAATAGCACCTTTGTATACCATTTACCTATGTAATTATTTGAGAAATTAACCAATTCACTTATATGTAAAGTATCACAGGTATATGTAGTAATGTCCTCCAAATCACTATCAGATTAGCTTATCTCATGAACTTCCTTATTTCGTGACTTAAGGGTTTTTATATTCACTTTACATTGGCGTGCATAGTGTCCCTTCTTAGAATAGGAATTACACGTTACACTGAAAGCAGGACAATTCCGAAATTGGTGCACCAAACACATCGCCAACACACTCTTTTTGCTTTGATGTCTACTGTGGACTTTGATTTTCTGTGCATTTCTGAGCCATTGAATTCTTTAGGGACCTTTTGTTTGTTTATTCTTAACGAAAAGACTTTTTTCTTTATTCATTACTGCCCTCGTTTCCTGAAGCTGATTCGAAGCTTGTTCACTGGCCCTGCATATACCAATGGCCTTATTCAATGTAAGCTCTCTTTCAGCTAATAATAATCCAAGTACTTTATCTGAATGAATACCACGCACAAACTGGCCACGTAACAAGCTATCTTTTAAATTACCGAAAGCACAATCACTAATCTTCGTTCTAAGTTTGGTTAAGTAAGAATCAAAATTTTCTTGCTCATCTTGAATACAAGTAAAAAACAAATAGCGTGTATACGTCTCATTTGGTTTTGGGGAAAAGTAATCATCGAATCTTCTTTTAATCACAGATATATCGTTTTGCTCTGCCTCTGTTGGATTCCGCAATAAAACTCAAATATATAACGGGAATACCTAAAACTCAAGAACATTGTTGACAGTCATACTGCTGATCACATCTATACGAGAACCTAAAAGGCTAATGAGGTGAGGAATGAAATCACATATAGTTGCATCCATTTGCGCTTGACAGAAAGATTTCTCGAAATAGCAGCACACAAAATACAAATCAAGAACAGACAGTTGGTGCACTAACGACACATTTTATAACATCTACACAAAAACTGCTTACATCGATTCGATCGACTCGCACACACAGAGCACTTCAACTCGCTGCAGCTCACAACAGCTTCCGAAACCAAAAGTAAAAAGTTAGAAAGTCAACAGAAACTTGTTGCTAGACATAGAATAACAAACATTGCAATAAAATCACAGAGATTCACATCAGCGCCACTTAGCGCATAAATGTAAATACAGTCATTTCTTTACATCCTCCCACCTTGAGTTGGGGGAATGCACAACTCAATAAATCACATCACAAGTTCAATTTTTCAGGCACCTTGACAGATTTGTTTTTCTGAGTTTTGTTCACAGATTCAAAAGAACTTACCTCCCTTGACCTCCGCACTTTACAACCAGATGGATGACATCTTAGTACCTGATTCTGTACTTCGTCAGCTGTAGTAACTGCAATTTCCAAGGGATAGAGACGTTGAATAGGTCTGACGAATTTTCCATGTGCAGTCCGGAGTTTCACCAGTCTGACGATTCCTTCTTTCCCCGGGAAAGTTTCAATCACTCGTCCAAGCGGCCAACTGATGTGTTTATTGTTGTCACTTCCAATTAGAACGATGTCTCCTACAGCTACAGTTAACCTCCTTTTTAACTTGGGTCTTTGAATTAGTGCACCCAAATATTCCGACCAGAATCTTTTCCTCAGATGTCTTTGTAGAGTTAGTCTGTATTTTATTTCTTGTTAAGGCTGTTATGATCTACGGCATAACAGTCACGAACAACAGACTCCTTGATGTCTTGCATGAACATTGATGGTGTTAGAGGAGTAAGATCGGAGTTTCTTTCTGAAATATAAGTGAGAGGTCGAGAATTTATGATCGATTCGCAATCACATAACACAGTTGTCATGTCCTCATACGACAAACATGCCTTACCCAAAACTCTTGTGATGTGCCTATCCCACAGGACGCACACGAGATAAAGACAGATAGCAGTGATAACATACGTCTGCGTAGCCCAGTTGGTAGAGCAACTTATTCCGGAATATAAGGACTCGGGTTCGATGCCCGGCGTGGACAAAAATGACGGAGAAATTTACTTCGTTATACCATCTTTAGTAAATCTTTCATTACTCTTATTAACCTCTCCAACCAACCACCCCACCAGGAGGCGGTAGGAGGGTTAAATTTTCATTGAATGCGATTAACTGTTCCATGTTCGATTATGCGGTTCTATTACAGGCCTTGGAGCAAATTGGCAGCTCCAACAAAGTTGTTCCGTTATCAGAGTAAATGACTGAATATCTTCCTCGTCTTGCCACGAATCTACCTAGAGCCGACAAAAAGCATCGGTTGAAATTGCAGAAACAAGTTCAAGGTGAACTGCTCTGTGGACAGCCCAGGTAAAGAGACAAATCCAAGCCATTTGTTGTCTCTTTAAATACAATGGGCCTGCTAAGTCTACTCCTGTAATTTCAAACACTGTCGCATCGCGAGTACGATCTTCGGGAAACGGAGCTATTGTGGCATCTAGATTTTTCAGTATGTCTCTTGCAAATAGTGCATTTCGACACAACTGCTCTCACAGTTCTTCCCCCATTCAGTATCCAAAAATATTATCTTAGGTTATTGAGCAAAATTGAAGTTAAAGTCCCAGCGTGATTATTTTTTACATGATAAGAAAATATCAATCGTCTTACCACTTTATGCTGTGAAGGGAATACAGCGGGTCTTCTAAAATCCTCGCTATCTTTCCTATAAAAAGTTTTTGTTTTGAGTCTAATAATATCTTCCTGGTCTTTATAGACTTCTAGTGTTCTTAGTTTCTCATTCTTTTCATTTATAAAGGTTTCTGTTCGAACGTAACATTCTGAAGTAATCACAAACACAGTTGTTCCGAAGTAATCACATACAAAGTTGTTCTGGAGTAATCACAATACCGCAGGAAAGAAAGGAAGAAGAAGGTATTCAAGATGTATAATACATTTATACACATAATTTTTTTTTGATTGGAGGTTTAACGACCACCGTGAGCAACTCAATGGGCTATAAGCAGCCGCCCGTCCCTAATTTAGGGTCACTGGTTCAAGGGAAGGGAGAGAGCCAGTACCGTAAGACAAACACAACATCCATGCTTGACCGGGATTGGAACTCGGACCCCTTACGGACGAATGATCAGAGGCCAGCGCCTTAGACCACTGCGCCACCGGGGCGGCCATATACATAATTCCCCTATTTACACTTAGGATCACACTCACGGTTCAGCCATTATGAAAACCCCGACTCTGAAGAAAGATGCCAGATCTCCTTTACAATTTATGACGCTGTAAGTAATTGTGTCCTCTGGCGGACTAGAGCAAAAACCTAGAGGAGTCACTTAAATCATAGCAAACCTCCCCCTTAAGTTATGAAGTCCTCGAAACGTTTCGGGCTCACAGTTTGTCGTCGTGGTCTTCTTGGGGTCAATTCGGCATCAGAGTCTTTAGACACTGGTTCAGCAGGAAGTTCAGTAACAGTATTTTCCAAAGAAGTAGAAAGAGCACTGGAATCTGAAACTTTAGGAACGGTTACAGGTGCTTCTACTTGTCGGTGTCACATCTGATCCACATGGCGCATCACAGTGTCGCCTTTAGGTGTTATCGCCCTGTAGGAAACAGGACCTGTACGTTGAGAAACGGTAACAGGAATTCACACTGGCTCATCTCGATGATTCTTGATGTACACAGGATCATCTGGCTCAAAATTACGTAGACTATGTTGTTCGTGCTGCTTCCTCGCATAAACTTCTTGCTTAACTTTACGATCAGTAGTAAGGTCTGGATGGAGGCAGTCTAAGTATGTCTTTAGTCGCCTAGACATTAACAGTTCAGTTGGACTGAAACCCGTAGAAGATGAAGGCGTGGTGTGTTGGCGTAGAAGGAAATTAGCTAAGCGCTTCCTCCAAGACCCGTCTGTTGTTCTTTTGAGATAATCCTTAGTAGTCTGCATCATTCATTCTGCTTGACCATTAGCAGCAGGACGGTAAGTGGAGATCAAGACTCGTCGAATGGCATTATTACGTAAGAAGGCATCATAAGCAAAAGATGTAAACTGAGGACCATTGTCGGAAACCACTACATCAGGAATACCATGAGTACTAAAAATTTCTCGCAGGACATCAATAGTAGCACTGGTTGAAGTAGATGGCATGTGTCTTACCTCCAACCATTTTGAGTAGGAAACCACAAGGATTAGGAAATTTTGTCCATGGTATGGTCCCGCGAAATCAACGTGTAGACGAGACCAAGGTTTAGTAGTAACTTCCCAAGGATGAACAGGAGCACGAGGAGGAGAATGTCTAGTTTCTTGGCATTGGACACAGTCTTTCACGTGATAAGCAATATGATCTTCCATGTGCGGCCACCACACATATGAACGTGCAAAAGCTTTCATTCGCTCAATACCTGGATGAGCAAGATACAATTCTTCCAGAACGCGCTGGTATCCACATGTAGGTATAACTACATTTCCCCATAACAAGCATTTTTTATAAACAGAAAGTTCATTTTTCTTGGAGAAGAAGATACGGAAATCAGGAGACGGTTTTTTCAGGCCATCCTCTCAACACCCAGTTGAGAACACGTGATAGAATTGAATCCCGAAGTGTCATTTTAGCAATTTTACTAGCTTGCAATGGCGGATTGTCTAAATCTTCTGTAAACAACACTTCAAGTGGAGGTGGAATTTCACAATCTGGAATTTCTTGAGGTAATCTACTTAATGCATCAGCATTTTGAATTTTCTTGCCAGGTCGATGTACGAGTGTGGAGTCGTAAGCATTTAGCATTATAAACTATCTAAGCATACGAGGATAAAGAATTTCTGGAGTAACTTTTGATCTGGTGAATAATCATAGAAGTGGTTGATGATCAGTAACAATAGTAAATTGGTGGCCATACAAGAAATGATGAAATTTTTTAACTCCCACTATAATACTCAGTGCTTCTTTATCAATCTGAGCGTAGTTTCTCTCAGTAGAAGTTAAAGTTCTTGAAGCGAAAGCAATGGGTGCATCTCTCCCATCTAGGAGCGTATGACTTAACACACAACCTACACCATATGGTGATGCATCACAAGTAAGAATTATTGGCAGCTTCTCATCAAAAGCACGGCGTCAGAAGATAACAACGCTTTTACGAACTTAAAGGCATTGTCATGAATCTCACTCCAAGACCATGCATAATCTTTCTTGAGAATTTTATGCAATGGTTCCGCCACAGTAGCTTTAGACTTAAGGAAACTGTGGTAAAAATTCAGGAGTCCCAGGAATGCTTGTAGTTGTTGCTTGTTCTTAGGAACAGGCGTTGCCTGACTTGCCTCGACTTTAGTTTTTGACGGATATATTCCACAAGCATCAATTCTGTATCCCAGGAACTCCACTTCTGTGACGCCAAACAGACACTTTTCTTTTTTAGCACGTAGTCCAGCCTTTCTAAGCTGAGCGAGAACTTTACGCAGTCTAGAAGCTAGCTCTTTGAGAGATGTTGCTCTAACTAGTACATCATCAAAATATGGTACAACTCCCTCTAATCCAGTAAACAGTTAATCAATGATGTTTTGGAATATTACAGGGGCTACATTTATTCCATACTGCAATCGTTTTACCTTAAATGCTCCCCGGTGTGTAACGATAGTCTGTGCTTCCGCAGACTCATCATCAACTACCGGCTGTAAGTATGCTTGAGCGAGGTCAATGTTTGCATAAAATCCACCCCCTTTCAATGTTGACAATAAGTGATTTACTGCAGGGATATGATGTGGATGTGCTTTCATAGCAGTATTCAGTGTCACTTTGTAATCACCACAGGGTCCGTTTGATGAAGGCTTAACTTCTGGCTTATTTGCACCTCCCCGGAAGATTTAATCACGGGTACCACGGGTGTAGACCATTTTGGATTTGAGATTGGTTCAATTACATCTTCAGCTAAAAGCTTATCAAGTGCTGTATCAATCTTGGGATGAACAGCAAGTGGAACAGTTCTTGCCTTAAAACGCATGGGAAGAATTTGAGAATCTAGGGGTAGTGAAACTACTGGGCCCTTGTATGAACCAAGTCTTACCTCAAATACATCATTAAATTCTTTCACCACATCATCAACAGGGTTTGTTGAAATAGCATTTTCCCCTGTTATTGTAATTCCAAGTGGATGGAACCATGCATAACCTAACACGTTGGTGCACTTTCTCTGAGAGATCAGAAACTGCAGTTGAGCACCATGCTGATTATGCTGTACATTCACAACACACATTCAGCGAAGGGGTATGGCATTCCCTTGAAAATCAGTTAAACGTATTGATGAAGGCTTAATTTCTGGCTGATTTGCACGCCAGAGCCTTTTGTATGTATCATGTGAAATGATGGAGTGAAAGGATCCAGAGTCTACCTCTAAGCTGCAGTCTTTACCTTCGATGCTTAATGTAACGGTTTGTTTCCTAACAGAATCTGTGCGATTCCGTAATACATTTACGCAGTATTCAGAATTTATTTCCATATTTGTGCATTTTACTCTTGGCTTTCCTCTGTTATAATTAGGACTAATGCCTTGCTGTTGTTTTTTCTTGCAAACAGCTTCAATGTGACCCATATTCCTACAAAATCTGCACACTGTATTTCTGAATTTACACATAGAATGCATATGGTTTCCACCACAGCTATGGCATATGCTTCCATTAAAAGGAACGGTATACTTTGAATTAACATTTGCATTTTGTTTCTTAGAATTATTTTTAGTACGCTGCACATTATAAATCGATTCTGAAAAATTCCCGCGAGTGCAAGTTTGAGAAAATATTCGCTTTGCCTCATTAGTAGCTGTTTCAGCAGCAAGCGTTTTCGAGAATGCACCATCAAGAGTCAGTTCCGTTTCAGCTAAGAGCCTCCGTTGTACCGCGTCATCAATTATTCCACATACTAGCTTGTCTCGTAGACGTTCATTCAGTGCATCTCCAAAATTACACTGCTCCGCTAAACGTCGGAGGTCAGTAACATAGTCAGTAATACTTTCACCTTTACACTGTATACGTTTCTGGAACAGATAACGGGAATAAATTTCCGAGGATCTAGGACTAAAATGATTTTTTAACAATTCATCATACGATTTATCAGTTAGTTTTAGTGGTGACACTAACGTAAGAGCAATGCTCAGTGTCTCTGTTCCACAAGCCGACAGCAAAACAGCACGCTTCCTGGGAGCTTCAACAATACCATTTGCCTCAAAATAAAAATACAATTGCTCCACATACAAGCTCCATGAGGCAGGATTAGTAATATCGAACGTTGAAATTTGGCCCACTGCCACTACAGCCATTTCCCAGCTGACGAAAATAGTAAGTTCTGAACGAAAAGATTTTCACCTCAATTCTTGAAAAACGCCGCACGATTATAATTCCGCAAAGCTCCCGCCATTGCACTTTTGATTTAGCACGACTGCCAAAATCCTGTGACTCAGCCACTCGATGTCGCATCCATGACTCGTTGCCAGGTGTTCGAACGTAACATTCTGAAGTAATCACAAACACAGCTGTTCCGAAGTAATCACATACAGAGTTGTTCTGGAGTAATCACAACACCGCGGGAAAGAAAGGAAGAAGAAGGTACTCAATATGTATAATACACTGGCGGAAAGTGAAAAAAGAACACCAAGAAATAATTGGCGGACGATCATGAAATTTACATATATTAATGGGGTCGACTTTACGTAGGTGTGATGTTAATTTCGGGACCAACCGGTGAGCGCTTACGCCACAGCACGGCATAATATGCAAATTATCGTCGGTGGTATTTAAGGAGTACGGCGAAGTGACTGTAATCAGTCGTCGGCGTACGGACACGTGCGAAGACCCTGAAGAAGCTGCAATGCCTGGACATGGAAGACGTCTACGACTTCAGCAGTTATCGGACTTTGAGCGAGGTCATCTAGTCGGACTCCGCGAAGCCGGGTGGTTGTATCGTCGTATTGCGGAGCGAATTGGACGGGAAGTATCGGTGGTGGTACGATGGTGGCGTAGATGGTCCGAGGAACATTCCCACACGAGAAGACGTGGAACCGGGAGTCACAGACGGACTGATGAGCGGACCGATCGACGCATAAGAAGAGCGGCGTTGTCAAGCAGAACATCCACTGCGACACAAATCCGAGCTTCCGTTGCACCTAAGGTGACTGTGCGAACACTCCGCAACTGTCTACTGGATGCAGGACTACGTGCACGTGTGCCTCTGACTCCAGCCCACCGTCAGGAACAGCTGCAGTGGTGTCGCCAACGTCTGCACTGGAGAACGCAATGGCGATCTGTCGTGATCAGCGATGAAAACAGATTCTGCTTGGGAGCCTCCGATGGCCGTATGCGTCTTCGCAGACGCACAGGGGAGCGTCTCAACCCTTCTTGCATCCGCCAGCGACACACAGGGCCTGCACCTGGTCTCCTGGTGTGGGGAGCGATCAGCTATCACTCCCGTGCACAACTAGTGTTTATACCGGGTACGTTAAACAGCACCTCCTACATCAACAACATCATTCAGCCCGTTGTTGTGCCATTTGTAAGGTCGGTCCATCGTGGTGTTTTCCAGCAAGATAACGCACGCCCACACACGGCACGTGCAACGCAACATGCACTTCAGGGTGTGAGACAACTTTCATGGCCTGCACGTTCACCGGATTTGTCCCCCATTGAGCACGTGTGGGATTTTATCGGACAACGACTTATCCGGTCTCCACGGCCAGCCGCGACCATCCCCGATTTACACGTCCAGGTTGAGGATGCTTGGAACTCAATACCCCAAACTTACATCCAACATCTGTACGACAGATTCCATGCCAGAATTGCACAGTGTGACGCAGTTCATGGCGGTTCAACCTCGTACTAACCATTTTCCATGGAAATGTTATTTTTCAGTTTACTAGCAAATACAGCTGTATTTTGCCATAATGTTTTGATTACGTTAACCTCTGTATTCCGTTATTATGTTGTATAAATTTTGTTGGTATCAGACGTCTCTTTCTTGGTGTTCTTTTTTCACTTTCCGCCAGTGTACATTTATATACATAATTCCACTATTTACACTTAGGATCACACACACGGTTCAGCCATTATGAAAACCCCGAATCTGAAGGAAGATGCCAGATCTTCTTTACAATTTATGACGCTGTAAGTAATTGCGTCCTGTGGCGGACTAGAGCAAAAACCTAGAGGAGTCACTTAAATCATAACAGTTTCTTTTTGAATCATCTTCCCAGCGTGATTATTTTTTACATGATTAGAAAATATCAATAGTCTTACCACTTCATGCTGCGAAGGGAGTACAGCGGGTCTTCTAAAATCCTCGCTTTCTTTCCTATAAAAAGTTTTTGTTTTGAGTCTAATAATGTCTTCCTGATCTTTATAGACTTCTAGTGTTCTTAGTTTCTCATTCCTTTAATTTATAAAGGTTTCTTTTTGAATCATCTTTATTATTCGTTTCTCCGCTTCCTGGAACTCTTCCAGTTCAAGACCCTTGTTTTCTTAACTCCCTTGACACACGACAATTTCTCGTAAATCTTAAAATCCATCCAATCAAGTGGACAATCTTTTCGTACTTAGAAAAGAAGTGATGATACCAATCAGTTTCTGCATTTATGGTTTTTGAAACCAAACAAGTAACCAAGGATTAAATTACACTTGTCTTCCGTTCCTTAAAAACTTCATCCTCGTCAACAACGAATTCAGTAGAGGGCCATTTATCATGAGGCAGATACAACCACGTGGGTCCCTCCCACCATTTCGACTTCAGCAATCGCTGTGCGGAGCAACCTCTGCTAGAAAGGTCAGCAGGATTCATGAACCCAGGAACATGTCTCAATTTTTCCTTGGAAGTTAAAGCTATAATTTCTAAGATTCTGTTGTGAACGAAAGTTCCCCAGGAATCTTCTTTTTTAATCCACGCAATAACAGTAGTGGAATCTGTCCAAAAATAAACTTCTTCATGTGGGATTTCACACAATATTGTAGAGGCCAGGCAAGATGCAATTGTGGCTGCAAGCAATTCCAATCTGGAAATCGTAGTTTCCTTCTTGCCAGTAGGTGAGACTCTATACCGTGCCTGTAACATATCGACTTTGACATATTCGCTTGTCTCTACTCTCAAAAACAACACCACGGCATAAGCATATTTACTAGCATCACAGAAGAAATGCAAGGAGCATTTCTCACTGATGTCACTACCTCTTAAACACCGCGGAACGCGAACACTCTCCAGATGATATATATTTGCCAACCACTTCAAAAATGCAGCTTTGGTTACCGAATCAACCTCTTCCTCCCAGTTCAACTTCATTTTCCAGTTCTGTAATAACATTTTTGGAAATAAGGCAACGGGACAAGTCACTCCAATGGGGTCGAAGATTCTATGGGCACCAGAAAGTATGATTTTCTTGGTAACTTTCTCGACACAAAGTTATTTTAAACTGGCTGTATTAATACATAGCGTATCTGCATCTCTGTCCGATAGCATTCCTAACACAATAGTGTCAGATGTAGCTTCAGATGTGAAGTTTGTATATTCCCAGCCCCTTAATTCAAAATTTCTTTGAGCCATAACACTTGTGGCTACTTTCACGAATAGTTCTAATTCTCTTTTCATTGGGTACACTTGTAACACAAGTGTCTAGGTAAAAGCTATTCATAAGTAGTTTAATCATATTCCCTGGGTATTCTTTGTCATGACACTTTAAAACAGTTTGAAGATGATACTGAGCCGCCCCGGTGGCGCAGTGGTCTAAGCGATGGCCTCTGATCATTCGTCTGAACGGGGTCCGGGTTCGAATCCCGGTGAGGCATGGATGTTGTGTTTGTCTTACGACACTGGCTCTCTCCCTTCCCTGGAACCAGTGACCCTAAATTAGGGACGGGCGACTGTTTATAGCCCATTGAGTTGCTCACGGTGGTCGTTAAACCTCCAATAAAAGAAAAAGATGATACTGAATAACAACTCCAAGAAGAAAAGAGCTACATGATACCCCGAACACTACACGACAATGCCTAAAGTGCTTCAACTCACCTTCCTTTCCAATCCACAAAAATCGTACATAGTTCTAATCAGAGGACGAAAGACCAATCTGAAGAAAAGCCTTACATCTGTCGGCTATCACACCAATTTTGTACATACGAAAACGAAATAGAATATTTGGTATCAACTCAATGAGGTTAACTCTTTTCTCTAAACAATCATTGAGACTAGGTGAGCCTTTCTGTTTTGCCGAAGCATCAAAAACTGGTCTTATTCTCGTAGTGCTATTTTCCTTAACAACCGTACGATGAGGTAGATAATGCGCTGGTAAATGGAGTTTATTTTCGGGCACCTTCGCTATTATGTCGTCTTTCAGCCAGTCATTAAAGACATTCTCATATGACTCATGAAGTTCTTCTGTTTTAAGACGTTTGACAACAGCATTTAGTTTTTTTAAAGAAAGTTCAAAATTATCAGCAAGTGTAGGGTGACCTTCAACACAAGGCAGATGCACTAAAAACCGATCATTTTCTACCTTAACTGTGTTTAAAAAATGCTGTTTTGCTGCTTCCTGTAATTCGAGTGCTGTTTTCTTTTTCTTTTTCGACGTGTCGGTAATGCCTAATGAATCCAGAGTCCATAAGTCAGAAATGCACGCAGTTGTCGTAAGCATAGAAATTGCCAATAAAACTGCCCTATCATTATTATTTGTACGGCCAATAACTGTCCAACCTAATTTTGTTTCTATAGCAGTAAGTCCCGACTTTAATTGTTTGCAGTTTCCTGTAATCAATTTTCCTGCAATATCCGCTCCTATAAGAAGTTCAATGGGACCATCAATATCATCAGTCAGATGAATGTCATAGTTAAGTAGAAAGCTCTTGCAAGTGTGGTCCTCGTTTTGTAACTGCTATTGTTTCACAAATCACTGCTTGCCCTAGAGCATCAAAATGGCAATTATAGGTTTCCGATAAACTCGATAGATATACAGTAAAAATATCATGTTGGCAAACGGAAGTAATAGACCCTCCAAATAAAGAGTGTTGAAGAAACTCTTTCCTTTTAGTTTTATAACTCATTTTCTCCGAAGTAGCCTTTAAAATACATGATCGTTGGGAGCCAGAATCTATAATTGCTAGAATTTTACGTTTTGCTCCGCTTCCCTTCAGGATCACAACCAGGGTTTGTAAAATGACATTGGGAGCTCTGGATAAGCTAGGGAAAGCTTCATTTTGCAACACTTTTCGCTCTGGTTCTTCCTCTTTCGACGGAGGGATACACTCTTGTGAAAGACTTTTGCATAACAGCAAATTATGCTTCTTTCCACATAACTGGCAGTTTAATTTTGATCTGCATACTTTTACTCCATGTCCCTCTTTGAGGCAAAGAAAACAACTATGTGCATTTTCTACGGCAGTCATTTTCTCTTGTAAAGTCAACTTTAGAGCTTTTCTACATTTCCGTGATTTATGATCTCCAGAGCAAAATATACACAATCTCTTATTGTTCTGAGCAGAATGTAAAAGTTCAGTTGCTGTAGATATTCGTAATTGTGACTTTTTTGCATTTGTGTCTTGTCGTTTATTTACATGGCTTGCTTTTATCCCTCCATCAAAACTCTGAGTTGCAAGAAAGATTCTCTCTCCCCTTCAACCTCATCTTGAAGAAAGCTGAGAAGTCTTTATAAATCAGTAGTAGATGCTACCTGACTGTCGAAACGCGCTCCATCTGGTAGCTCCTCCCTAGATCTATGGTGTGAGGATCTTAATCTTTCCCACGCCCGTAGCGTTTCATCTGGGAGAGATGATTCAACGAGAGGATAAAGCATTGCAGCGTACTTATCTCTTGTTACACCTAAAGTTTCTAAAGCTCTTAATTTCGTTTCTAACTGATCATATAACTTGCGTAAAGAAGTTTTAACTGATTTTTGTTTTGACAACACTATAGAAAGCAGATCTCGTACGTAGACTTCTATAAGCAATTCCTCTCTGCCATAGCGAGCTTGAAGTTGTTTCACAGCTTTGCTATAGCTTTCTCCACCCGGGGGAAAACTTTTGATTAATTCATCAGCTGATGTGCCCTTTTCCATGGCTTGTGATAAATACGCAAATTTTTCATGATTGTCTAATTTCGGGTCTTTATCAATCTTTCGGAACTGTCTCCAAAAGCCTAACCAGTTTTTTACATTCCCATCAAACGTAGGTAATTTTATTTTAGGATAATTCAATAAATTGTTAGATGAATTGCTAACATCACTGGTGACAGAAATATCCCTTTTTTCATTTAGAAGATCACTTAATTTATTTTCTAACACTCTCTATTTGTCGATGTAAGCCTCTGACTCGTCGATTTCTTTTTCGATTACTTCATCTGTCTGTTCGGATTCAAATAAAGCCTCTCTAAATTCATGTTCCGCTTTTAACATCAGTTTAGATTTTTCATCTATGACTTTCAATTTCGTAATTTTTTCTTCGATAGATAACTCATTTTCAGTTCCATAAAAGTCGTTACAAGCGATTGTGAACAGTCATCTGTATTGCTTGCGCGATGACTTTAATTTATCCATATTAAGAAAAAATCATCAACTTACTTGCAGTTGAATGTCCTGTCGATGGACGCCAGATGTTGGATTCCGCAATAAAACTCAAATATATAACGGGAATACCGAAAACTCAAGAACACTGTTGACAGTCCTACTGATGACCATGGATACAACAATATGTGTTTTCATTCCCCACCACATTAACCTAAAAGGCTAATGTGGTGAGGAATGAAATCACATATTGTTGTATCCATTTGCGCTTGACAAAAAGATCTCTCAAAATAGCTGCACACAAAATACAAATCAAGAACAGACAGTTGGTGCACTAACGACACATTTTATAACATCTACACGAAAACAGCTTACATCGATTCGATCGACTCACACACAGAGAGCACTTCAACTCGCTACAGCCACAACAGCTTCCGAAACCAAAAGTAAAAAGTCAAAAAGTCAACAGAAACTTGTTGCCAAATATAGATTAACAAACATCGCAATAAAATCACAGGGATTCACATCAGCACCACTTAGCGGATAAATGTAAATACCGTCATTTCTTTAGAGCCTGCCGCCCCCCGGTGGCGCAGTGGTCTAAGCGATGGCCTCTGATCATTCGTCCGAACGGGGTCCGGTTTGAATCCCGGTGAGGCATGGATGTTGTGTTTGTCTGACGGCACTGGCTCTCTCCCTTCCCTGGAACCAGTGGTTCTACGTCAATTCGTCGCGTGCGTTAATTCGTCGACTGCGTCAATTCGTCGACTGTGACGATTCGTCGACTGCGTCAATTCGTCGACCACGACGTTTCGTCGAGCGTCAATTCGTTCCGGACAAATTCGTCGACTACGTCAATTCGTCGCGTTTACAGATTTTGGTTACATACAAAACGAATGCAGGAAAACGTACGATTTCGAACGTCTTCCTCCCTGATCAAATTTATAAAGTTTGGATACTCAGACATAATAGGAATATTACGCTTTTTCTTTTGCACTAAAAATATTAGACAGTAGACGGTTTTTGGAACGGGTCAGAGGCCCGGTTGGTCAGAGCCCCCATACACAAAATATTCGTAAAATCTACAGTTTTCAATTCAGAACCACCAAATCAGGTATCATATCTCATGGTACTCTAACTTAGACGGTTGTCGGTTTCTGGAACGGGTCAAGGCCCAGGGAGTCAGAGTCCCCCCACCTCCACCCCCACATACATACAAAATTTTCGTAAAATCTAGTTTTCATTTCAGAACCATCAAATTTGGTATCATGAAACTCTAACTTAGACGCTAGACGGTTTTTGGAAGGGGTTGGAGCCCGGGGGGGGTCGGAGTCCCCCTCATAAAAATTTCGTAAAATCTACAGTTTTCATCTTAGAACCACCATATTTGGAATACTATCTCATGGTACTCTAACTTAGACAGTAGACGGTTTTTGGAACGGGTCAAGGCCCGGGGGTCAGAGCCCCCACATACAAAATTTTCTTAAAAACTACAGTTTTCAATTCAGAACCACCTAATCTGGTATACTATCTCATGGTACTCTAACTTAGACGCTAGACCGTTTTTGGAAGGGGTTGGAGCCCGGGGGTCATACCCCCTAATAAAAATTTTTCGTAAAATCTACAGTTTCAATTTAGAACCACCAAATTTGGTATACTATCTCATGGTACTCTAACTTAGACTGCCGCCCCGGTGGCGCAGTGGTCTAAGGCGTTGGCCTATGATCATTCGTCCGTAAGGGGTCCGGGTTCGAATCCCGGTCAGGCATGGGTGTTGTGTTTGTCTTACGGCACTGGCTCTCTCCCTTCCCTGGAACCAGTGACCCTAAATTAGGGACGGGCGACTACTTATAGCCCGTTGAGTTGCTCACGGTGGTCGTTAAACCTCCAATCAAAAAAAAGAAAAAAAAAAAAAAAATAACTTAGACTGCAGACCGTTTTGGAACGTGTCAAGAAGGCCCGGGGGTCAGAGCCCCCACATACAAAGTTTTCTTAAAAACTACAGTTTTCAATTCAGAACCACCTAATCTGGTATACTATCTCATGGTACTCTAACTTACACGCTAGACGATTTTTTGAAGGGGTTGCAGCCCGGGGGGTAAGGGCCCCCTCATAAAAAATTCGCAAAATCTACAGTTTCCAATTTAAAACCTCGAAATTTGGTATACTATCTCATGGTACTCTAACTTAGACTGCAGACCGTTTTTGGAACGGGTAAAGGCCAGGGGTCAGAGCCCCCGCACACAAAATTCTCTTAAAATCTACAGTTTTCAATTCAGAACCACCAAATCTGGTATACTATCTCATGATACACTAACTTAGACGCTAGATGGTTTTTGGAAGGAGTTGGAGCCCGGGGGTAAGAGACCCCCCCATAAAAATACCGTGAAATCTACAGTTTTCAATTTAGAACCACCAAATTTGGTATACCATCTCATGGTACTCTAACTTAGACGGTAAACCGTTTTTGGAACGGGTCAAGGCCCGGGGTCAGAGCCATCCCCCCCATAATTTTTTGTGTAAAATCTACAGTTTTCAATTTAGAACCATTAAGTATGTTATCATGAAACTCAAACTTAGACGCCAGACGGTTTTTGGAAGGGGTTGGAGCCCAGGGGTCAGAGCCCCCCCCCCCCCGAATAAAAAAATTCGTAAAATCTACAGTTTCCAATTTAGAATCACCAAATTTGGTATACTATCTCATGGTACTCTAACTTAGACGGTAGACCGTTTTTGCAAGAGGTTGCAGCCCGGGGGGGGCCTCCATAAAAAAATCGCAAAATCTAGTTTTCAATTTAGAACCACCAAATTTGGTATATTATCTCATGGTACTCTAACTTAGACGGTCGACGGTCTTTGGAACGGGTCAAGGCCCGGGGGGTCGGAGCCTTCCCACTACACATACATTCAAAATTTTCGTAAAAGCTAGTTTTCATTTCAGAACCATCAAATTTGATGGTTCTGAAGCGATAGACGGTTTTTGGAAGGGGTTGAAGCCCGGGGGGTCGGTGCTCCCTCAAAAATTTCGTAAAATCTACAGTTTTCAATTTAGAGCCACCAAATTTGGTATACTATCTCATGGCACTCTAACTTAGACGGTAGACTGTTTTCGGAACGGGTTAAGGCCCGGGGGTCAGAGCCCCCCTCATAAAAAATTTCGTAAAGTCTACAGTTTTCAATTTAGAGCCACCAAATTAGGTATACTACCTCATGGTACTCTAACTTAGACGCTAGACGATTTTGGAAGGGGTTGCAAATTTTTTTATGAAGGGGTAAGGACCCCTTTCATAAAAAAATCGCAAAATCTACGTTTCAAATTAGGACCACCAAATTTGGTATACTATTTCATGGTACTTTAACTTAGACGGTCGACGGTTTTTGGAACGGGTCAATACCCGGGGGTCAGAGTCCTCCCCCGCACACACACACACACACATACAACATTTTCTTAAAAACTACAGTTTTCAATTCAGAACCACCAAATTTAGTATCATGAAACTCTAACTTAGCCGCTAGACGATTTTTGGAAGGGGTTGGAACCCGGGGGTGAGAGCCCCCCCCCTCATAAAAATTTCATAAAATCTACAGTTTTTCATTTAGAACAACCAAATTTTGGTATACTACTCATGGTTATCTAACTTAGACGGTAGACGGTTTTTGGAAGGGGTCGGGGCCCGGGTCAAGGAGCCCCATACAAAATTTTCGTAAAAAAATCCGTTTTTTGCTCTTAAGAATACCCTATCTACGTTCTAAGGCGCTCTTCGGCCCTTTGAGGGCCTTGCACCATAAACCATCAACCAACCAACTAACCAACCTACGGTCTAAGTTAGGGACTGTAGATAACAATAAAGTGCAAAAATATGCGTTTAATGGTGTATTAAAAACACAAATCAATATATTTTAGCTTTCACTACCAACGAGCGGCTTATCAGGAAGAAATATAATGTAATGTAAATAGAGAGTTCCAGATATTCAAAATTCAAAACGGTAAGAAAAAGATGATCAATGCCAATGTGAAGTCGAACGCAATCGACATCACATAGGTACATTGCATTTCTTTATTGCGATATTCACAGAAGCACACGCCAGATGCACTGCAGTTCTATAGATGTCTCCTAGAAGGTAAGTATTCCCATTCCCATTTCTTTCTTTTTTTGTTTCGCAAAATTAAATTAACTAAATCAAAAAATTTAAAATAAGAAAATAAGTTTACTGGAAAATTGCAGGAATATCTTTTTCATTCATTAACTTTCACCCGCTGAACTTGGTGATTCCACAAATAGTAATATGTACCTGGCAAATAACTGGTATCCCTGCTAGTACAAATTATATTAATGATTTATTTGCGTCCAGTTCAATCTAGTATGTCCATAAGAGCGTTTGGGGCCGTATGGAAAATACATTTCAACGTGTGCCGCTACGGCGGCGGAGTGATCTAGGGGCTGGCTTCTGACCACTTGTCAAGAAGAATTTTGTATGTGGAGGCACTTATCCCCCCGGGCCTTGACCCGTTCCAAAAAACCGTCTACCGTTTAAGTTAGAGCACCATGAGATATAGTATACCAAATTTAGTGGTTCTAAATTGAAAACTGTAGATTGTGCTCCGTGAGTTTTGTTTGTATTTCAAGTATTTAGGCTACTAGGATAACTAGGTTTGTGCTTACCTCCACTATAAAGGTTTGGTGATTCGTTTCGGACATCTCCCGAAGTGGTGAGTGCCTTTTTTTCGTTTCTTATCGTCGTGTTTAAAATTCCTACCGAGCTGGTAGAAGCCTAGTTATCTCGGCGCCATTAAAATGGCGTCATCCGGTGGTGTTGTCAACCCTGACATCACTTCCGGTGATCACGGCACTTTGCCCAGCGGTGGCGTTGTCACGTTGCCCTCCGGGTCGACGTCAACCGTTGGCGGCGTATCGTTTTCCTCCCCTGACGTCACTATTACAGCTCTTGCCCCAGCTGCTTCTCATATAGTGACAGTTGACGTCATGGACACTATGGATGACGTTGCTCCTCTGCCTTCAATGGATGGCGATGCTCCTCTGCCTTCAATGGATGGCGGTGCTCCTCTGCCTTCAACCTCCACTTCTACTGCTCCTCGTTCCTATTCTTCAGCGGTAACTTCCCAAAGGCTTCAGCCCAAGTCTAATTCCATGCGAGCGGAAGCCGCAGCTTTAAAACCTCATGTCCGTCGCTCTGGTAATGAGGTTGTGCTCGAAATTCCAGTGGATTCTCCAGCAGGTACCTCTTTCACCACGGCTACTGAGTTGGGTGTGTGCTTTGAGGCGCTGCCAGACACACCACTCAAAATGTACTCAACTGCTCTAAAACAAAAGTTCTCTCCGTCAGCGATACGTCATATGTCGCGCAGAGGGCCGAGTGTCATTGTTTATTTTTTTCATGCGGCAGATGCTACCTCTGTCTTACAGACTGGGCTGGTTGTTGGTGATCACCAATTATTTCCTGAGCCTGTCGCCCAGAGACCAGTAACGGTCTCGATGTACCCAGTACATCCTGAAGTCACAGATGCTATGCTTTGTGCTTTTCTTATGCAATCCGGTCGTGTTGTGGGTAACATTACCACACACTCCGCTGCTCCAAAGGACGAGGATGATCGTTCGATTGAAAGTGCCCGACGAGTTGCGCGAGTAGTATTCTCTTCGGATGAACATATCAAGTCTTTTCCTACTCTCTTCACTGTAAAATGCGGAGATCAAATCCGACGCATCGACGTTTTAACCTCCTTTCATTGTCAGACTTGCAAGGCGTATGGCCATCAACGTAGTGAGTGCTTCCGCCGCCCTGCTGTACCTCAGTCTTCGGGACCAAAAGTCACTCGTGACAGCCCTGTGTCGTCCACCCCTACCGTTTCTAAGGAGGTGTCTTCAGAACTTCATCAACCTGCTCTGCCATCGGGCCTTCCTCCACGGGGTCCTGCCCCACAATTGTTGACAGAGGACTTTCCTCATCTGGTACCGACAGCTCCGCCCACGTTCCTTGCAGCTCCAGCTGACCTGACTGCTGACCTTCATCTTCCATCGGATGAAGACACTCCAAGTACAGTTACTGACATGGACTGCCCTACTGCTAGTGACACTTCTGGCAATCACTCTGACCCTACAACTACCAGCAAGCCTGCTCGACGGGAGTCCTGGAGTGCTCCGCAGACTCCGCTCCCTCCTCGCATCGGTGCTGCAAGAGGTCGTTCTGTTGACTCATCTTGCCGCTCCTCCTCTCAACGTCGTACTTCGCCACGAACAAGTCGACACCCTGCTGTGATTCCAGGTTCTAAGACTCCACCCCCAGTGCTTTCCCTAGATATTTTTCTCCGATACCTAGCTGAAGCGAAGGCGGATATACCGGTAGGTCCGCTTTCTCTTCATAAAATATATGAAGTATTATGCTCTCATAAACATCCTAGATTCTTTAATCAGTTTGTTGCACGTCATTTGCTTGATCTTCCTACTGTTCTAACCCAAGTTTCTAGTGTGATATCTGTGTATCGAAATCTTGTGCTTTCCTATCCCGATCTCAAATTTAGTGTTGACAGAATGAAGAAGCAAGCGAAGAAAATAACAGATTCCAGCGCACGTGCGTGTCGACCTGGGAAGGACCTACTGATTCAAGGTGGTCACACTTAACTGCAGAGGGTTCTCTGCTTCTCCTAGAAATGCTCTAGTGTATGAGGACTTGGCGCCTCTACACGCAGATCTTCTCTTGCTCCAAGAGACCAATTGCTCTGCTACCACTTTGTTCTCTCGTTGGCGGGCTTGGCCCTACGATTTTCACCATGCTTATCGAGTTGGACGGAATGGTGGCCTTGCACTTGGGATCCATCACCGCCTACTCCCTCTGATTTCGACGCCAGTGATTCGTGCCTTACATGTGGACAACCTCCAGGTCGCTGTCTTTTGCATTGAAAACGTGACCTATCATGTTTTTAACATATATGTCCCCTGTGATGAACGTCTGTTACCTGATCTTCTCTCCACACTCCGTACAGAGCTGTCATGCATCCCACCGTCTGAATATATTCTCATCGGCGGAGATTTCAATTGTACGTTGTTGCCGGCCCTTGACCGCAATTCAACCGTTGGAGAATACCGCAGACAACGTGTATTACAGATTTCCCAGCTAGTTGATGATTTTCAATTGGTTGATGCGTTCCGGCATCTACACCCGTCGGAAATCTCTTTTACCTGGCGCTCTTCCATCCATGGCAGCACTACGGCAGCACGGTTGGATAAATTTTATGTTTCGACTGCTCTTCTCCCGTCGATCGCAGCTGCTTCCCATCATCCTTCCGCCGCTTCAGACCACAGTATTGTCAGTCTGTCGGTGTGTGTTTCGCCTTCACCTTCAAGGACTCAACGAGTATGGACTTTTCCGGACTCGCTCCTGGATGATCAACAATTTTGTGTTGCTGTGCGTGAGTTCCTCCGAAGTCGTCAGCCCCTTCTTGATACTACGTCCGACGCGATGCAACTGTGGCTCAGTGTCAAACATGACTTGGTCCTTTTTGTACGGCGCTACTCCCATGCCTCTCGGAATGAGAGCGATATGAAAATTGCGAATCTACGTGCTCTATTGTCGATGCTCTCTCTTGATGATCCGCAATACCCCGGCTATCTGGCAGATCTCCACGCTTTGCTTCTTCCTCGCGCATCCGATGCAGCCTGCAGGATGCATTTCTTGCATCTCTCCCCTACAGCTGATTCTCACGATTACTTAACCGCCTTGGAATCTCAACATCGTTCTGCTACATCTTTGCGTCATCTTCGCCTCCAGGATGGTTCCATCACTTCGAACCCATCGAAGCTATGCACTTTCACCAGACAGTATTTCATCGCCAAGTACAGTGCGGTAACGCAGTCTTCATCCTCATTAGCTTCTCCTCTTCTCTCCTCTCTTCCTCAGGTCCCCTCTACTTTATCTACTTCTTTACTCTCTCCTTTCTCTCTTCGTGAACTCCGCGAGGCGTTCGCTACTCTCAATCCTCATGCCGCTCCTGGACCTGACGGCCTTCCTCTGTCCTTTTATCGTGCTTTTCTACCGTGCCTTCTGCCTTTTCTGTCTGCGTGTTTCTCGTCTGCTTTTTCCTCTCCTGCGTTACCGCCCGACTTTACTTTGGCACACACCATCCTCCTTCCTAAGAAGGGTGACCTCTTGGATCTTGGAAACTGGCGCCCTATCTCCATCCTAAACACTGACTATAAGTTCTATACAAAACTCTTATCCCGTCGCCTTAATTCTGTTCTCTCTTTCGTTATTTCTCCTGACCAGACATACACTGTGCCTGGTCGGACTATTTCCACTAACGTTTCTCTTCTCCTTCATCTTCACTTCCTCGCTCGCTCTTTTTCTGAACCTCTTGCCTTTCTCAATCTGGATCAAAAGTCCGCTTTTGATAACGTTTCTCATTTTTATCTCTCTGCTGTCCTTTCACAATTTGGCTTTCCTCCTACCTTTTCTTCCGCACTCTTGGCCCTTTATCAGGGCGCCAGTTTCCATGTTCGAGCGGCCACATTTCTAACCGCTCCAATTCCGTTTAAGCGAGGCATCCGGCAAGGATGTCCGCTCTCCGGCCAGCTATTCGCTCTCGCTTTTGAGCCTTTCCTGTTAGCAGCCCGAAGATCACTCCTGGATGTCCTACCGCCGACAGTGGCTAGTACTCGTCATCATCGAATAATTTTCACCGCCTATGCTGATGATGTGACCTTTTGCGTCCGGGATGAATCTCAATTTGATCGCCTGTATTCTGTATATCAACAGTATGTTGCATTATCTGGAGCAGCGCTGAATGCCACTAAAAGTACTGGCTTATGGTGCGGGGCATGGGCTGCCCGCACCGATGCTCCTTGGGGTGCGCAGTGGACAGCCACTACACAGAAGATCCTCGGTGCGTATGTCGGATTGCCCTTGGCTTCTGCATCTGCCACCTGGACTGCTCTTCTTCCCCGGATACAACGGACTGCTGCCTACTGGAGTAAGGCCCGCCCTTTCACATCGTTCCGTCAACGAGCAGCCGTTGTTCGTCGACAACTTATCTCTCTATGCGAATACTCTTGGATGTCGACGGTTGTGCCCGTGTCACAAATGATGACCATCACTCGCCTCTCAACTTCCGTCATCTGGTCTTCACATCACTGGGTTAAACCTGCCACGCTTCATCTGCCAGCCTCTTTGGGTGGCATCCAGCTTCCCGATCCAGCTTTCCTTTATAAAACACATCGCATTATTCATTTCATTCGCCTTGCCACTTCAACTGTTCCGTCCCTTACCACTACCTTGAATGTTCTAGCTTCTTTCCGTGACCCATCTTTCACCTTCCTACTGTTTCTGAAGATGGATGCATACTCTCTTCTCCCGTCCCACCTCCCTCCTGTCCTGCGAGAGGGCCTTTCTCTCTTTCGTTCGCTTCCTCTTCTCCGTTCATTTCCTTCTTCAACTCTTGATCTCCTAGATGAACCTCTCTTCTTCTCTTCTCTTATTCACCCTCCTAACCTCCCTTACTTTTACTTTCCTCATTGGATCCGCTCTGGTGTGATAACTGTCCGTTCTCTCGTAACTTCTGATCTAACCTGGAGACCTCTTTCTTCCCTGTTTCTATCTCCAACCATTACTCTTGCTAACGAATATCTTCTTCTTCGCACAGCGCTTTGGAGCCTCTTTCCACTCCTCGCTTCACCTGATGGTCTCTTCTCGGTCCCCTCTGCTCCTCTTTCCCTACCGTTCTTTCTCCTCATTCGTAGCTCCCCGGTTCTAGTTACTTCTCTCTCCTCCTCTTCTCTTTATTGGCTTCTTCTTTCCCCTCCCGCACTTCCACTTTCTGTTCATTCTGCTCCTCCTTCTCTTCTCCCCGCCATCTGGACAGCATCTACCTCTGCCCTTTCCTCCCTCTTGAACTCAATGTCCATTGGCAATTTCTTCACCTTCGTCTCCCCGCCCCATCAGTACTGTTTCGCATGACCCTTCTCACCTCTCCGCAGTGCTCCTTTTGCCCTGAAGTCAGCGACGTCCAACATCAATACCTATTCTGCCCCGTTCTCCTGCCAGTCCTAAACACAGCATTTCGTTTTGCTGATCGAATTTGTGCTCGATCGTTACCATTTCTTGCATATGCTTGGCTACTCCAAACTAAGCATCCACCTACTCACTTGCCTCCTGTGTGCCGTTATATTTTTCTTCTTGTGAAGTTCACTGTCTATGCTTTCCATCTTCAACAACGCTTCCCCGCTCTTATTCCACCTCCTCAGGAGGCAAGTGCTATCATTCGGAGACGCTTCCTAGCACGGTTAACCACTCGCCTCCAAATGGAGCACTCTCGTGCTGCCTCAACAAACACCGATAGCGTTTTTCAATCCACTTGGGCCCAATCGGCTGGGTGGTTCCATATCCACAATTTGCAGTTACATCTCAACCTATAAGTGGGATTTTTGTTGTCGCCCACGTTCACTGTAACAAATCATGTTTTTACGGATTAATTTTGGTGCTTCTTTATTTGTGATTTTTCTGTTTTAATGTGCCATTGAAGATAGCTCACCATGTTTCCCATGTTCTCTTCGATAATGTTGGGTTTTATGTTGTTGTATATAATTCTTCCTTCTGCACAGTTTACTGCCCACGCAATGTCCCCTTCATTATGTTGAATATTTTTTTAAAATCTTAGTCACTGTGTGTATAATATAATGTAACAAGATGCCCTTCTGAGTACATTTAGCGTTATTTCCCCTTGTCACTGAATACTTCTGTACATATGTTGTAAATTTTGAATGTAGCATCACTGATGCATTTCTGTGAATTAGTACCTAATGTTTAATCTTTAGTATGGTAGTAATGCTTAATTGGAATTTGTGCATAGTATAGAATCATGTCTTGCCCTGTCTACAATACTGTAGGTAAACATTTTCGTTTGTATCGCTCGTGCTTTATTGTCTGCCTCTCCTTCGCCCTACGTGGCGAAATAATTTTTTTTTTATGATTTTAACAATATTTTGTTTTACGTTTCACTGGAACTTTCCAGCTGATGTATATACCGCTGTATTTATTGGCAGAATTCCATTGTCATGTACATAGAAATGTTATTTTACTGAAGAATAAAGGCAATTTTGAAATGTAGATTTTGCAAAATTTTTTATGAGGTGGGTTCTGACCCAGTGCACGTCCTGTTCCAAAAACCGTCTGCCGTCTAAGTTAGACTACCATGAGATAGTATACCAAATTTGGTGGTTCTAAATTGAAAGTTGTAGATTTCACGAAAATTGTTTTGGGGGAGATGAAACCCCCGTGCCCCGACCCGTTTCGAAAACCGTCTAAGTCAGATTACCATGATATAGTATACCAAATTTGGTGGTTTTTAATTGAAAACTGTAGATTTCACAAAAATTTTGTAGGGGGGCTAAAACCCCCGTGCCCCGATCCGTTCCGACAACCGTCTAAGTTAGATTTCCATGATATAGTATACCAAATTTGGTGGTTCTAAATTGAAAACTATAGATTTTACGAAATTTGTGTGTGGGGAGTGGGGGCGTTTAACCACCCGTGCCCCGACCCGTTCTGAAAACCGTCTACCGTCTAAGTTATAGTACCATGATGTAGTATACCAAATTTGGTGGTCCTAAATTGAAAACTATATGTAAGCTGGTGGCTTTGACCCCACTGGCTCCAACCGCTTGCAAAAACCGTCTACTGTTTAAGTTAGAATTTTGTGAGATAGTATACCAAATTTGGTGGTTCAAATTGAAAACTGTAGTTTTTCTGAAATTTTTTATGGGGGGGGCTCTGACCCCGTGCTTGACCTGTTTCAAAAACCATCTTCCGTCTAAGTTAGAGTACCATGAGATAGTATACCAAATTTGGTGGTTCTATATTGAAAACTACGAAAATTTTGTATTGCGGGGGGGGATCTAAACCCCAGGGCCCCGACCCGTTCCAAAAACCGTCTACCGTCTAAGTTAGAGTACCATGAGATAGTATACCAAATTCGGTGGTTCTAAATTGAAAACTGTAGATTCTACGAAAATTTTGTACGGGGGAGCTCTGACCCCTCGGGCCCCGACCCGTTCCAAAAACCGTCTCCCGCTAAGTTAGAATTTCATTACACCAAATTTGGTGGTTTTGAAATAGATTATAAGAAAATTTTGTATGGGGGGGGCTCCTACCCCCGGGCCTTGACCCGTTCCAAACGGTCTACCGTCTAAGTAAGAGTACCATGAGATAGTATACCAAATTTGGTGGTTCTAAATTGAAAACGGTATATTTTACGAAAATTTTGTACGTGGGGGGCTATGACCCAGCGCGCCACGACCCGTTCCAACTACCGTCTCCCGTCTAAGTTACAGTTTCATGATACCAAATTTGGTGGTTCTAAATTGTAAACTATAGATTTAACGAAAATTTTGTATGTGGGGGCTCTTCCCCCCTGTCTCCAACCGCTTCCAAAACCATCTACAGTCTAAGTTAGAGTTTCGTGAGATAGTATACGAAATTTGGTGGTTCTAAATTGAAAACTATAGATTTTACGAAAAAATTTTACGCGGGTGGGGGCTCTGACCCCGTGCTCGACCTGTTTCAAAACCATCTACCGTCTAAGTTAGAGTACCATGAGATAGTATACCAAATTTGGTGGTTCTAATTTGAAAACTGTAGATTTTACGATAAATTTGTACCGGGGGGCGGGGGGTCTGACCTCCCGACCCCCGATCCGTTCCAAAAACTGTCTTCCGCTAAGTTAGAGTTTCATGACACCAAATTTGGTGGTTCTAAATTGAAAACTAGATTTTACGGCAATTTTGTAGGGGGGGGGCTCTAACCCCCGGGCTCCAACCGCTTCCAAAAACCGTCTACAGTCTAAGTTAGAATACCACGAAATAGTATACCAGATTTGGTGGTTCTGAATTGAAAACTAGATTTTGCGATTTTTTTATGAAGGGGGCCCTTACCTCCCGGGTTGCAACCCCTTCCAAAAAGGGTCTAGCGTCTAAGTTAGAGTACCATGAGATAGTATACCACATTAGGTGGTTCTAAATTGAAAACTGTAGATTTTGCGAATTTTTTATGAGGGGGCCCTTACCCCCGGGCTGCAACCCCTTCAAAAAATCGTCTAGCGTCTAAGTTAGAGTACCATGAGATAGTATACCAGAATTGGTGGTTCTGAATTGAAAACTGTAGTTTTTAAGAAAATTTTGTATGTGGGTGGCTCTGACCCCCGGGCCTTGACCCGGTCCAAAAACGGTGTACCGTCTAAGTTAGAGTACCATGAGATAGTATACCAAATTTTGTGGTGTTAAAATGAAAACTGTAAATGCTATTTTTATTTGAAGAATAAAGACAATTTTGAAATGTAAATTTTACGAAATTTTTATGAGGGGGGGGGGCTCTGACCCCCGGGCTACAATCCCTTCCAAAAACCGTCTAGCGTCTAAGTTAGAGTTTCGTGATACCAAATTTGATGGTTCTGAAATGAAAACTAGATTTCACGAAAATTTTAAATCGTACGTTTTCCTGCATTCGTTTTGTATGTAACCGAAATTTGTAAACGCGACGAATTGACGTGGTCGACGAATTGAGGTAGTCGACGAATTTGTCCGCGACGAATTGACGCTCGACGAATCGTCGTGGTCGACGAATTGACGCGCGACGAACTGACGCAGGCGACGAATTGTCGTAGTCGACGAATTGACGCTCGACGAATCGTCGCAGTCGACGAATTGACGTAGTCGACGAATTGACGTACGCGACGAATTGACGTAACACCGGAACCAGTGACCCTAAATTAGGGACGGACGACTGCTTATAGCCCATTGAATTGCTCGCGGTGGTCGTTAAACCTCCAATCAAAAAAAAAAAATTCTTTACAGCCTCAGTTAAATTAACCGTATTAAAAATCATAGTTGCCGAAGTTCTATTGCTGACATAAATTTAACAGCCTGTACCTGCGGTGGTTTCTCAAAAAGCTGTGTAGCAATTGCATATAATTCGAACGACTGTTTCCACAACTTCCATTTTGTAACCAAGTTGTCAGCAGTCACATCCCGTAGCACGTCAAAACATCGCAGGTCAAAACATCGCACGACATAACATCGCGGACATAACATCGCAGGTCAAAACATCGCAGTGACAAAACATCGCAAGTCATAACATCGCGGACACAAAACATCGCAAGCCATAACATCGCGGACACAAAACATCGCAGGTCAAAACATCGCGGTGACAAAACATCGCAAGTCATAACATCGCGGGCACAAAACATCGCAGGTCAAAACATCACGGTGACAAAACATCGCAAGCCATAACATCGCGAGCCATAACATTTCAAAATGGGGCATTAATTACACGGCTTTTTTTCTTTTCATTTTTTTTCTTTTGTATTTTTCTAAACATTTGATCTTTGGTAGGAGAAATTTGTTCAGACACTGATTTAATTTGCAGAAGACTAGTATGCGGCACTTATAAAAATATTTCAGGAGGGGGCACTAATTAATCTCTCATCTCATACAAAAATTTCGTAAAATCTACAGTTTTCAATTTAAAGCCACCAAATTTGGTATACTACCACATGGTGTTTTTGGATGTGGTCTGAGCTCGGGGTCGAGGGGCCCCCATAGAAAATTTTCGTAAAATCTACAGTTTTCAATTTAGAACCACAAAATTTGATATACTTCCTCATGGTGCTCTAACTTAGACAGTAAACGGTTTTTGGAAAGGTAAGGGGCCCGGGGTCAAGGGGCCCCAATACGCAATATTCGTAAAATCTACAGTTTTCGATTTAAAACCACCAAATTTGGTATACTACCTCATGGTGCTCTAACTTAGACCGTAGACAGTTTTTGGAAGTGGTCTGAGCCCGGGGTCGATGGGCCCCGATAGAAAATTTTCGTAAAATCTTCAGTTTTCAATTTAGAATAACCAAATTTGTTATAATATCTCATGGTGTTCTAACTTAGACCATAGACGGTTTTGGAAAGGTAGGGGGCCCGGGGTCAACAAGGGCCCCCATACGCAATATTCGTAAAATCTACAGTTTTCAATTTAGAACCACCAAATTTGGTATACTTCCTCATGGTGCTACTTAGACCGTAGACGGGTTTTGCTTTGAAAGGTAGGGGGGCCCTGGGTCAAGGGGCCCCAATACGCAGTATTCGTAAAATCTACAGTTTTCAATTCAGAACCACCAAATTTGGTATACTTCCTCATGGTGCTCTAACTTAGACAGTAAACGGTTTTTGGAAAGGTAAAGGGCCTGGGGTCAAGGTGCCCCAATACGCAATATTCGTAAAATCTACAGTTTTCAATTTAGAAGCACCAAATTTGGTATACTTCCTCGTGGTGCTCTAACTTAGACCGTAGACAGGTTTTGCTTTCAAAGGTAGGGGGCCCTGGGTCAAGGGGCCCCAATACGCAATATTCGTAAAATCTACAGTTTTCAATTTAGAATTACCAAATTTGGTATAATATCTCATGGTGCTCTAACTTAGACCATAGACGGTTTTGGAAAGGTAGGGGGCCCGGGGTCAAGGGCCCCATACGCAATATTCGTAAAATCTACAGTTTTCAATTTAGAACCCCCAAATTTGGTATACTTCCTCATGGTGCTTTAACTTAGTCCGTAGACAGTTTTTGGAAGTGGTCTGAGCCCGGGGTCGATGGGCCCCGATAGAAAATTTTCGTAAAATCTTCAGTTTTCAATTTAGAACCACAAAATTTGATGTACTTCCTTATGGTGCTCTAACTTAGATCGTAAACGGTTTTTGGAAAGGTAAGGGGCCCGGGGTCAACCCAATACGCAATATTCGTAAAATCTACAGTTTTCAATTTAGAACCACCAAATTTGGTATAATATCTCATGGTGCTCTAATTTAGACGGTAGAGGTTTTTCGGAACGGGTGGGGGCCCCGGGATCAAGGGGGCCCATACGCAATATTCGTCAAATCTACAGTTTTCAATTTATATATACATATATACATATATATATGGGATGTAAGGTCAGGTGATGCGTAACATCACAGCCTCTCCTTGACAAATGTCAACCCCGCCTTCTCGTGGTGCATCCTGTTCCCACTAAAGGGGCTCTGACGACCGCCCATAGCGGTATAACTATACCATCGGGATTAGAGGAAATTCTATCCCACACTCACCAACCCGCTTGGCCAGCGTGGTGAGTTATGGCCAAACCCCTCCAAAATGATTCCACAACTTAAATCTTGGCCCTCAGTCTCCGGCAGCTGGAATGTACCTGGCCAAGGCAGCGGCCAGTGCGACATGAAGGCAGAGGGTGCTAAGAATCCCCGGAGAACCGGACTAGGCTGCTATCTGATGCTGACCTTGGCTACTTACAATGGACGCTCTCTATCTTCTGATTCAAGGCTTCTTGAATTGGAAGAGGAACTGCAAAGGATCAAGTGGGACATCGTGGGGCTAAGTGAAGTAAGGAGAAAAGGAGAAGATCTCATCGAACTGAAAAGTGGACATCTCTTCTACTATCGTGGGACAGATACTGGCAGAACTAGTGGTGTTGGATTTATAATAAACTAGAAACTGAAGGATAAAGTTGTAGAAGTTGAAAGTTCCTCTGACAGAGCTGCACGACTTGTTATCCAACTCTCGAAAAGATACCAGGCTCAGATTATTCAAACTTATGCACCCACCACAAGTCATCCTGAAGAAGAAATTGAAGAATTTTATGAGGAAATTTGTCATCTAAATAATAAAGGTAAGCAGCACTTGAAAATAATTATGGGAGATTTCAATGCAAAAATAGGGCAACGGCAACAGAATGAAACTTCAGTAGGTAAATTCGGTCATGGCAACAGAAACCAGCGTGGAAATACTCTCGTTGAGTTTGCAGAGGCAGAAGGGTTTTTCATCTTGAACTCCTTTTTCAAGAAAAAGCCACACAGGAAATGGACATGGAGACATCCAAATGGGACGACAAGTGAAATTGATTTTATTATGTGTAACAAAAAATTCGTCATAGAAGACTGCAGTGTGCTAAACAAGTTCAACACAGGTAGTGACCATAGATTGGTGAGATGTAAGATGCACCTCAACACTAAACTTGAACGTGGCAAGCTCATAAGACAAACAAAATCTATTGACATAACCAACCTTAAAAAACACCATAATACCTTCAAGTTAGAACTGAAGAACAGGTTCTCTGCTTTAGAAGGCCTAACATCGGAAGAAGTGGACATCTCTGAAGTTAACAGAAAAGTAACCAAAGCTCTTATGGAAACAGCAACAAAATTGGCTGGGTCTAAGAACAAGTTGCATGTGAACAAATTATCAGGAAAAACCAAAATGTTGATGCAAAAAAGAAGAGAGATGAGAACAACTAAAGAAGATGTGACTTCCAAAGTGGAATATATAGAGCTATGCAAGACAGTAAGAAAAAGTATCACTGAAGACGTAAGGAAATTCAACTGTGAACTAGTGAGGAAAGCAATTGAAAACAACCAAAGCCTAAAGATAGCAAAGGGACATCTCAGTAAGGGAAGAAAACAGATTATGGCACTGAGAAAAGAAGATGGTTCTGTAACAAGAAATAGAGGCGAAATTTTGACAAGAGTGAAAGATTTCTACTCCAAATTATATGAAAGGGATGATATATGCACTCCTGACATCATGAAAGATACCAGTACCAGAGTTCCTCCAGTCCTTCCAGCAGAAGTTGCACATGCAATCAAGAACATGAAGCGAGGAAAAGCTCCAGGAGAAGATGGAATTACTGTAGACATCATACAAGAAGCAAGTGGAGAAATCGAAACAGTACTCGCCCAAATTTTCACTCGATGCCTTAATGAAGGAAAGATTCCTGAGGATTGGAACACCGCTACAATGATCCTGCTACATAAGAAAGGTGACATTGAGGATCTCGGAAACTACAGACCTATCAGCCTCCTATCAGTAGTTTATAAAATCTTCACTAAAGTTCTTTCACACCGCTTGAAGGTAACACTGGACATGGCTCAACCGAGAGAACAAGCTGGATTCAGGAGTGGCTACAGCACAATAGATCATATCCACGTGCTGAGAGAACTAATTGAAAGAGCGAGGGAATATGAACTTCCATTGTGCATGGCTTTTATCGATTATGAAAAAGCCTTTGATTCGGTGAAACCATCAGCAGTTACAATGGCTCTGAAAACCTGCGGTATTGAAGATGCATACATTAATATTATTAATAACATCTATGAAAATGCAAGTGCAAAGATTAGGCTGTTTGATAATACAACACACGTAAAAATTGGAAAGGGAGTGAGACAAGGGGACACCATATCTCCGAAGCTCTTTAATGCCACATTGGAGGGTGTTTTTCAGTCGCTGAGCTGGGAAAACAAGGGAATAAAGATTAATGGAGATTATCTAACCCACCTTCGCTTTGCTGATGACGTAGTCATTTTTGCAACTACCCCATCAGAGCTGCAGAGTATGATCCAGGAACTTGCTGACAAGAGTAAAGAAGTGGGATTAAAAATGAACTTTCAGAAGACAAAAGTGATGTTCAATGCTTTTACAAGAAATGAAGATTTATCGATTGATGGAGAAAAGCTGGAGATAACAGACACGTACGTTTATCTTGGACAGCAGATATCAAGTGAGGGTCACATTGATGAAGAAATTAATCGGCGTACAAAACTTGCCTGGAGAGCTTTTGGAAGAAACAGCATAATTTTCAAGAGCAATATGCCATTATGTCTTAAAAGAAAAGTGTTTGATCAATGCATCCTTCCAGTGCTTACGTATGGTGCAGAGACGTGGACCTTAACTAAAAGAGACATACAAAGGCTGCAGACAACTCAAAGAAGCATGGAGAGGTGCATGCTTGGTGTAACCAGGAGGGATAAGAAGAGGAACTCGTGGATCCGAAAAATGACAAGAGTGGAAGACATCATGATCAGAGTTAAATCCCTGAAATGGCAATGGGCTGGACATACTGCCAGAAGGACAGATCATCGATGGACAGCCGAAATTTTAGATTGGATTCCAAGGGACAGGAAAAGACCCAGAAGAAGACCACATGGGAGATGGGTGGATGAAATTCGAAAGTATGCAGGGGTGACATGGAGGAGACTGGCACAAGACAGACCGTTGTGGAGGAAACTTGGGGAGACCTTCGTCCAGCAGTGGATTGATAATGGTTGACAATGATGATGATGATGATGATGATGACATATATATATATATCATCATCATCATCATTTTCAACCATTATCAATCCACTGCTGGACGAAGGTCTCCCCAAGTTTCCTCCACAACGGTCTGTCTTGTGCCAGTCTCCTCCATGTCACCCCTGCATACTTTCGAATTTCATCCACCCATCTCCCATGTGGTCTTCTTCTGGGTCTTTTCCTGTCCCTTGGAATCCAATCTAAAATTTCGGCTGTCCATCTATGGTGTGTCCTTCTGGCAGTATGCCCAGCCCATTGCCATTTCAGGGATTTAACTCTGATCATGATGTCTTCCACTCTCGTCATTTTTCGGATCCCCGAGTTCCTCTTCTTATCTCTCCTGGTTATACCAAGCATGCAGCTCTCCATGCTTCTTTGAGTTGTCTGCAGCCTTTGTATGTCTCTTTTAGTTAAGGTCCACGTCTCTGCACCATACGTAAGCACTGGAAGGATGCATTGATCAAACACTTTTCTTTTAAGACATAATGGCATATTGCTCTTGAAAATTATGCTGTTTCTTCCAAAAGCTCTCCAGGCAAGTTTGGTACGCCGATTAATTTCTTCATCAATGTGACCCTCACTTGATATCTGCTGTCCAAGATAAACGTACGTGTCTGTTATCTCCAGCTTTTCTCCATCAATCGATAAATCTTCATTTCTTGTAAAAGCATTGAACATCACTTTTGTCTTCTGAAAGTTCATTTTTAATCCCACTTCTTTAGTCTTGTCAGCAAGTTCTTGGATCATACTCTGCAGCTCTGATGGGGTAGTTGCAAAAATGACTACGTCATCAGCAAAGCGAAGGTGGGTTAGATAATCTCCATTAATCTTTATCCCCTTGTTCCAAAAAACGGCGATCTTTATTCATACCCCACCCCCTCGTTGAACTTTTGTGGCCAGTTGCCGTAGTATGAACCGGCATGAAAATTCCGATTAACAAAAGAACTCCTTCCCGTCATTAGGCACTTTGAAAAACTGCCACACGTAATTCGCGCAAACTGGGAACACTGACACACATTCAAAGTGTTCCTTATAGGAACAGCAATTTGTGCTCGGTCCTTTAATGAAAAGCATGTGGCAGGTTTCCAAGTTGCTGAAAGATGTGTGGCAGTTTTCGTGTGTGACGGTTTATCGGAGACCAAGAATTTTAGAAAGTTCTTTGAATCGAATTCAAACTTTAAATTTAAAAAAATCCCGTATCAGCGGCGGGTTAGATTCGATTTAGGACGAAACAAGATAGTAATTCCGCAACTTCATGTATGTTTGAAACGTGAAAAGATGAAAGAGAGTAAAAGACTGCAGGAAAAAATATCTGATCTTGAAAGTGTACTAGGTGCTTTAAAGAATGAGAAACGCGAGATTATTAAATATATCTGCAAAAATCAGAAATGCATACATCATTACAAGGTTCTGGTCAAAACAAATTATCCAACTCAAGAAGCAATTAAAAGAAATTAAGAGAAAATGTAGTACGTTGGAAAGATTAGGTAAAGGTATCCATGATATATTTACGACACCCAAGTGATCTTACGAAAGGAAGCAATGGATAAAATGGGCACCTGAAGATGTATCGAAATGCATCGTTAGAAAAATCATATATGACTTCTGGAGGGGGAAAAGCATTATTCCATTACTTTGAAAAGATGGTGCGCAAAATTTACCCGTAATCCAGGCATTCAACACGATGTCTTTTTGTTGATGGGGGGGGAAGGAAGCTATGAAAGTTTAAATCGCTCTGTAAAGCTTTATGTTTTAAGCTTTGACGAAATTCATATTGACTCTAGGCTATACTACGACACCAGAATGTACAAAATTCTTTGCCCTTTCAAGAAAGCCCAATTTTTCTTAATCCGAGGATTATTATCGCAATGGAAGCAGCCAATATTCTTTAACTTACAAATGAAAAAAATATTGCTTTTTTTCAAAAAATCAAGGTTTGGAAACTACTGGGGTTGAACTAAAAGTTATTTCTGACTTGGGATGATGCAATACGTTGCGGAGAGAACTTGAAATTTCTATGGACAGGTCATTTTTCGATAATCCTTTTTTTCAGGGGTCAAAAATATGGGTATTTGCTGATACTTTAAGCTTTTAGATCTTTGAATATGAAACATTCTGCTTAATGATTTTAAAACAAATATTCCTTCTGTTTTAATGAGTTTCAGTGATGTTCGTTGAATTTACTGGGGTATAAACATGGATTTAATTCCTTCCCGTGCTTGCTTCGTGCGCTTAGATATCGGAGGGGATTAGATTACTCTTGCGAAGATAGATGGCACCGCAACTATGCCACAGCCTCCCTCTTCGGGAAGCAAAGTGTGCTTCGCTAAAAGAAACAGCCTTTGTACCAATAACCCTGAGTTTTTACGCTCTTTTAGCTCCTCCAAATTGCGCCGTTCTGTGGAACAATAGCAAAACAACCACTCCATCTCCAGATATTAACTTGCTGCGGTTTACTTTTAAAGACCAAACCCATTGTCCTCATTTAAGGAAGTAGTCTCCTGGGGAAGGAATCACAATGCGACGGGCACATGCTAAGATTGCTTCCCTCATGAACAGGGGGGGGTGAAAAACTTAACTATACCAATGCTTCTTCATTAGTTCCACCGCCCAAATCCAGATGGCTTTGGGAATTGTGAGCTATTCTTACAGATCACATGTCACCCAGTGACGAGGCGCATTTTTCCGTTTTGTGGAAAAACAAATTTTAAATCAAAAGTCGGAAGAACAATTTACCACAAAATAAATGTTTTGTTGCAATTATCTTACCATTTATTAATCAATACATGAAGCAAACTATTGATCAGTCAATAAAATGAAATTAATAAATGAAAAAATAAAGGTCCTTATCATTCGCTGAAAATAACTTAAAAACAGTATGTCATGATTTAAAGGAACTGCAACCACATAAACTTGATACTTTAATTGAATCCTTACTGGATGTTTTTCACTTATATAACAGTAGACAACACAGGCGCCGACTTGAAAAATTATTGGGGGTTCCGAAAATTTTTAATCGAATTACCAATTCATTTTTCAGAGTATTTAAGTCTAATTTAAATTTCATTCAGTGAGATTATCTGGCACAATAAAACGGCTGAAATGCTAAAATGGAGCAAATTATACGTAGTTAATTACAGAATTATTTTTTTTTCAAGATAATTATAATTTATTTTGCTTTTGTAGGCGCGGCATTATTATATACTTTACACAGATACTATGTGAATTTTCAACTCAATTGTCTTATGAAAGTAACTAAAACATGTAAAATATATTTTAAGGGTTTTTTTAACAATTTTAAAAAATTCCAAATTTTTTTTTCTTCAAATGATTTGTGAGTTAAAATAGGAGGTTAGAAGGGAGAGGACATGACATCAGCTCCACGCCCTGCGTTTTCCGTGGGCTCTACTTCGTATCAGCTGTGTATGCCCAGGATGCCCAACTTGGGCTGCTTCTGTACTTATACTATAGGGAAATCGTTGACTTTGAAGAGGTTTCAGAGGCACTTGTACAGCATGTACAGTCAGAAAAAAATGAGACCGAAATATACATGCACATAACTAAAAATTTGCAAAAAGTTACAAAAATACTGTTTAATATTTTCTAAAAAAATTAAACAAAATTATGCTTCGTCGAGCGGATCATATTGCGTATTAACCAATCACGGCCTTGCTAAAGCTGTGGGAGCCTTGTTGACCTTCAGGGCCTACTGCTGAGAGTAAGAGACGGCCGCTATCAACCTGTGCTCCAGCACAGCTCTTCAGCAATTTGTCTTCAGTAAGTGACGTCACGCCACTGAACCTCCCCACCTGGAGGGCCCAAGAAACCAGATGATAAGACTTGGCTTCACCAGTGGTTGCTGATGCCATCTTCTCTCTCTTCTAACCTTCTTGTTCCCTGACTGCCTGAAGATAGGGCGGGTCAACTGACTGTACAACATATTTCCGCCTTTATCACTATGACCTCGAATAGGTTCTCGTCTCCGATTGTACAGCTAGACTTTTGTATTTTGTGGGAACCCAGACAAACCGAAGAATTTTCTAAAGGAGGCAGTATTTTCTAAAGGTGGTGGGGGATACCAAAAGTGTAAAATATAAAAATTTTTAGGTCCGATCGGGAAATTGAAATTTTCAGTAATTACAAGCTACAACTCGACACATTATCTGAGGGCATGTGCCTACTCAGCAAACCTGTCGGGGGGGGGGGGGGATATTCCAAAAGTGCAAAACATCATAAAGGATTTCTGGTCCGATCAGGAGATTTTTAGCATTTAGAGCCTACAAATCAACAAATTATTTGAAGGCATCTGCTGCCTCAGGATGCCTGTCGGGGTAAGAGGAGGGGGGGGGGGGTGGTAACACCAAAAGTATAAATTATAAAGAACTTCTGATCCAGTCGGGAGATTTTCAGCATTTACAACCTACATCGTCTCTGAGGGCATGTGCTGACTCAGGAAACCTGTCGGGGGAGGGGATTAATACCTAAAATATAAAACAAAGTATTTCTGGTTGTAAATGGTGAAAATCTCCCGAACGGATGAGAAATTCTTTATATTTTACACTTTACATTTTCGGTATTACCCCTCCCCCTCCCTGACAGGTTTCTTTTTTTTTTTTTTTTTTTTTTTGATTGGAGGTTTAACGACCACCGTGAGCAACTCAATGTGCTATAAGCAGTCGCCCGTCCCTAATTTAGGGTCACTGGTTCCAGGGAAGGGAGAGAGCCAGTGCAGTAAGACAAACACAACATCCATGCCTCACCGGGATTCGAACCCGGACCCCTTTCGGACGAATGATCATAGGCCAACGCCTTAGACCACTGCGCCACCGGGGCGGCACAGGTTTCCTGGGTAGGCCCATGTACTCAGAAAATTTGTTGAGTTACAGCTTGTAAACGCTGAAAATCTTCCGATCGAACTGGAAATTCTTGATATTTCATATTTTAGCCCCCCCTTGACGAGTTTCCTGGGTTTGCACATACCAGCAGAGAATTTGTTTAGCTGTAGTCTATAGACCTAGAAAAATATCGTAAATAAGAAAATACGAAATTATGGACATTTTATGTGTGTCAGATATCTCGGGAGACCTAGCCACGGAGCAGTCTAGAACGCAATTTTTATACGGCCCCTTAAATTTTTTATGGCCAGTTCTTCGTGCGGCTTCTTCTCCGGTGATCAGTTTTCTGGTGGCCAGTTCTCCGCTTTGTCTTTTGCCCGAAAATCATGGAAATGTCTAAATTTTTTACTGAAAATGAAATATTAAAAAAAAATTATTAACAATAGTTGCTCAAGTAGTGGGGAATATAGCCACGCGAAATTTGTTTATGAGGAACAATTTTATGGCACTGAAATTCCAATGTGTCCAGTTCTCCGTGTAGCCAGTTCTAAGGTGGCCACTTCTCCGTGCCCGTTGTGGGGTTGTGATTGATAGAGAAATTTTATATCAAGTTTGTTAAAACATGTAAAATTCTACTCAAGAATAACAGACTTACTTTGCCGGTAATAGGTATAATCAATATTTGATTCTAGCTGCAATACATCGAATATTTGATCCGATATTAAAAGAAAATATTCTGCACACGACCTCTTCCCTCTGAACTACAGCCGGATGGCGAGAGCTTTTACAGGGCTTGGGGCGAAATTTTATTGCGGGGCCCGGACCAAAAATTCATTGTTGGCACTAGGAAATAAATCTCATATTTTAATAAAGTCGTTACGTGAAAAATGTCCTCAAAGAACACACACGATGAGAAATTCACAAATTTTGACGGTGACAATGAATCCACATCCCTCTACTCCAGAGCCGAATGCTTTACCAATTAAGCTACACCGAAAGAATTTATTGTTGCAACTTCTACGTCTTGACATGTGCTTCACCTCTGCAGTATGTCATAAAGAAAACTATCATAAAGAAAGTTAAGAGATAGAGAGAGAGAGAGAGAGAGAGAGAGAGAGAGAGAAAGAGAGGGAGGGAGAGAGAGAGAAGAGGGAGGGAGGGAGAGAGAAGAGGGAGGGAGACAGAGAAAGAGGGAGGGAGAGAGAAGAGGGAGGGAGACAGAGAAAGAGAGAGAGAGAGAGAGAGAGAGAGAAGAGGGAGGGAGGGAGCGAGAAGAGGGAGGGAGACAGAGAAAGAGAGAGAGAGAGAGTAAAAAGTTTTGAAATATACGATTTTCTTTCCGGGGAGATGGGGCTGAAATTGTATTATGACTCTTATAAAAATATCCTTACAAAATGATAAAAAAAAATACCTGCATAGCGAAATTTTTTGAATTGCGAATATTTTAGTGTAGGAATTAATAAGGATTCCTCTAAAATAAATTCGTACAAATAGTTGTTTTTCCCCTGATACAAAGTTTTAGTGATTGATTTTTAATGCAAAGTAGAGAGTAGAGCAAGTGACAAATTAGCGACTTTTTAAACTTTTATACGCGTTCATATATGATTTTTTTTTTAATTTACAGTAATGTTTTTAATGTCACTGAATAAATGGCTTCTATATGTAACCCGAAATTAACTTTGATGTTGTTCTTTTTATTTCTTTAAATTTAAGTATCTGGTTTGCACGCAAATTGTTAAATACATAAAAGTAAGGGCCACAAAATGATGAAATTTAATTTGCTATTTATCAATGCGGAAAATAGAAAAGTAGTTTCAATAATCACTTAAAATCCCCAAATTTAAGTATTTGTACGGCGAAGAACGATAACCTATTCGAAAATGGAGGGATTGTAAACGAAAAAAAAAACCTTTTGAAAAAGAACTTTTTAAGGGCTTCGCACTCCAAAACTCACACACAAAGGAAATAATTGTTAAAAAATCTACCAAAAGTGATTTTTTTTCCTAAATTGCGGAGCCCCTTGATGGCATGGGGCCCGGGGCGAAAGCTCCAGTTGCCCTTATGGTCCAGCCGGCTTTGCTCTGTACTGTGGATCAAATTTAGGGCTTTGCTGAATGACTGATTAGAGCAGACGTGTCGTTGTTGATAAGCCCCATTCCTTTTCCGTAGAGTTAAAACTAACGGGGGACGCAATTGTTTAGACACGGGAACATCCTGTGTGACCTTGTAACATTGCTCCTGGGAATAGTGAACATTCGAGTTTTGGCCTTCCCGATGTTTTGAATGTTCTTAGATTCTACTAACGGATATTTCACTTACAAAACACGGGATCTAGAAACGACAGTCGCGGCCAGGAATAACAAGACGCTGAACGCGGTTCCTTTCGCAGCATGAAACTGGTACCCTCTATGAAAATAGCGCCACAGAATACGTGATAATGTGCCTACATTATCGTTATTTTTTTCTATATTTTTACCAATTAACAAAACAACGGGTATAAAAAAATAAAATTTAAGTTTTATTTTTTGGTATTTTGAGGCCCCTTCGATTCCGAAGCCCCAAGGGCGCGTTTCCTGCGCCTGTGCGGTGATCCGCCCCTAGTAGGGGCTATTTAAAGTTTTGTACTCGAGTAAAGGCGCAACACCATAAACTTGACTTTCTGTGAAAATTTTATGCATATGAGCACGGTTGGGGTTCATTGAAAATTGATAAAAAGGCTTAAGGCCTGTTTATTAATTTTTGTGCCTGTGTAAAAACGCAGTACCGTAACCTTGGCATGTTATCGAAACCTTATGAATACGTTGAACTAAAATTTCTAAAAAAGGCTAGGTCTAAGGTCTTGCAATTAAGGTTTTGTGACAGAGTAAAGGTGCAACATTAATACCTTGACATGTTATGTTAACTTTGTGAATATGAGCACAACGGATTAAAAATTTCAAGAAATCGCCTTTGGGATTAATGTGTTGTAGCAGAGTAAAAGTGTAACATTATCTTTATTTTCTATATAAACCATACTACGTGCTGAAATGGCCCAACTATATATACGTATACTTCAACCATATACCGAAGCGCGGACACGGTGAAACAAAAGTGCGATTTTGTACGGTCCCTTAAAATTTTGTGGCCAGCCCACATGTAATAGGACACGTTGATGTCAAAAACGTACTTTTCACACGGCTCCATGACAGATAGCAATGGACACGTCGCAATCTTTTTTTTTTTTTAGTTGGGAGGTTTAACGACCACCGTGATCAATTCAGTGGGCTGTAAGCAGTCAGCAGTTCCTAATTTTGGGTCACTGGTTCCATGCAGGGAAGGGGGAAAGCCAGTGCCAGAAGTCAAACGCAACGTCCATGACTCACCGGGATTCGAACCCGGACCCTTCTCGGACTCGTGATCAGAAGCCAGCGCATAGACCACTGCGCCACCGTAGCGGCGCACGTTGAAATCAACTATGTATTTTTCATACGGACCCAAACGCTCTTATGGACATACTAATGGAACTGGATGCAAAGAAATCATTAATGTAATTTGTACTAGCCGGGCGGTATTTCCCGGGTAAATATTACTATCTGTGGAATCACCAAGTTCAGCGGGTGAAAATTAATGAATGAAAAAGATATTCCTGTAATTTTCCAGTAAACTTATCTTTAATTTTTTTATTTAGTCAATTTAATTTTATGAAACAAAAAAGAAAGGAAGAGGAATGGAAATACTTATCTCCGAGGAGACATCTATATAGAACTGCCGTACATCTGTCGTGTGCTTCTGAGAAACTGCGACACTGAAATGCAATGCACCTGTGTGATGTCGCGTGCATGCGACTTGACATTGATAATCTTTTTCTTACCGTTTTAAATTTTGAATATCTGGAACTCTCTATTTACATTACATTGTATTTCTGCCTGATAAGCCGCCCGTTGGTGGTGAAAGCTAACGTTTATTAATTTTTGATTTTAATACACCATTAACCGGATATTTTTGCACTTTATTGTTATCTACGGTCTTACACTTAGACCGTAGGTTGGGTATTGGAGTGCTGAATTGTGTTGCAGATCTTAAGAGTAAAAAATTGAACTTTTAACGAAAATTTTGTAAGGGGGCCCTTGATCGCGGGCCCCGACCCGTTCCCAAAACCATCTGCGGTCTAAGAGTACCGTGAAATAGTATCCCAAATTTGGTGGTTCTAAATTGAAAACTGTAGATTTTACGAAAATTTTGTAAGGGGCCCCCTTGACCCCGACCCGTTTCAAACACCGTCTACGGTGTAAGTTAAAGCGCCATGCGGTAGTATACCAAATTTGGTGGTTCTAAATTGAAAACTGTAGAATTTACGAAAATTTTCTATGGGGACCCGTAAAGCCTGGGATCCGACCCGTTCCAAAAACCGTCTACCGTCTAAGTTAAAGCACCATGAGATAGAATACTAAATATGGTGGTTGTATATTGAAAACTGTATATTTTTCGATAATTTTGTAGGGGCCCCATTCGGACCGGACCTCCACCCGTGCCAAACATCGTCACCGTCTAAGTCAGAGCACCATGAGGTAGTACACCAAATTTGGTGGTTCTAAATTGAAAAATGTTGATTTTACGAAAACTTTGTAGGGGCCCCTGAAGCCCGGGCCCCCGACTCGTTCCAAAAACCGTCTACGGTCTAAGTTAGAGCACCATGAGGTAGTATACAAAATTTGGTGGTTCTAAATTGAAAACTGTAGATTTTACGAAAATTTTCTATGGTGGCCCCTTGATTCCGGGCCCCCCACCCGTTCCAAAACCACTCTACGGTCGAAGTTAGAGCACCATGAGATAGTATAGCAAATTTGGTGGTTCTAGATTGAAAACTAGATTTTACGAAAATTTTCTATGGGGGGCCCACCGTCCCCGGGCTGCGACCCCTTCCAAAAACCGTCTACGGTGTAAGTTAGAGCACCATGAGATAGTATATCAAATTTGGTGGTTTTATATTGAAAACTGTAGATTTTACGAATATTGCGTATGGGGGCCTTTAAACCCGGGCCCCTACCTTTCCAAAACCGTCTATGGTCTAAGTTAGAGCACCATGAGATATTATACCAAATTTGGTAATTCTAAATTGAAAACTGTAGATTTTACGAATATTGCGTATTGGCCCCCTTGACCCAGGGCTCCCCTACCTTTCAAAGCAAAACCCGTCTACGGTCTAAGTTAGAGCACCATGAGGAAGTACACCAAATTTGGTGTTTCTAAATTGAAAACTGTAGATTTTACGAATACTGCGTATTGGCACCCCTTGACCCCGGGCCCCTTACCTTTCCAAAAACCGTTTACTGTCTAAGTTAGAGCACCGTGAGGAAGTATACCAAATTTGGTGGTTCTAAATTGAAAACTGTAGATTTTACGAATATTGCGTATGGGGGCCCTTGACCCCGGGCCCCCTACCTTTCCAAAACGGTCTATGGTCTAAGTTAGAGCACCATGAGATATTATACCAAATTTGGTAATTGTAAATTGAGAACTGTAGATTTTTCGAATATTGCGTATTGGGGCCCCCTACCTTTCAAAGCAAAACCCGTCTACGGTCTAAGTTAGAGCACCATGAGATATTATCCCAAATTTGGTGTTTCTAAATTGAAACTGTAGATTTTACGAATATTGCGTATTGGGGCACCTTGACCCCGGGCCCCTTACATTTCCAAAAACCGTTTACTGTCTAAGTTAGAGCACCATGAGGAAGTATACCAAATTTGGTGGTTCTAAATTGAAAACTGTAGATTTGTCGAAAATATTCTATGGGGGCCCATCGACCCCGGGCTCCGACCACTTCCAAAACCCATCTACCGTCTAAGTTAAAGCACCATGAGATAGAATACCAAATCTGGTGGTTTTAAATTGAAAACTGTAGATTTTACGATAATTTTGATTGAGTGGGCCTGGACCCCGGGTCTGGGCACTGTTGGAAAAGCGGTACGGGTAACCCCAATTTCTACCAAAATTTAATCAGGACATCAATTTCTATGAAGTCCCCCTCCCCTTTAAATATACTTTTTTTTTACAATTCATCAAAAGCTATCGAAAGCAATTTATTTAGAGATTACTGCGAGGTTATGACCTGCGATGTTATGGTACCACGATGTTTTGCCCTGCGATGTTATGGTGCCGCGATGTTTTGACTTGCGATGTTATGGTGCCCCGATGTTTTGACCTGCGATGTTTTAGAACTGCGATGTTATGGTACCGCGATGTTTTGACCTGCGATGTTATGTCGGCGATCATATGTCGTGCGATGTTTTGACCTGCGATGTTATGTCGGCGATCATATGTCGTGCGATGTTTTGACCTGCGATGTTATGTCGGCGATCATATGTCGTGCGATGTTTTTTTTTTTTTTTTTTTTTTTTTTTGATTGGAGGTTTAACGACCACCGTGAGCAACTCAATGGGCTATAAGCAGTCGCCCGTCCCTAATTTAGGGTCACTGGTTCCAGGGAAGGGAGAGAGCCAGTGCCGTAAGACAAACACAACATCCATGCCTGACCGGGATTCGAACCCGTACCCCTTACTGACGAATGATCAGAGGCCAACGCCTTAGACCACTGCGCCACCGGGGCGGCTGCGATGTTTTGACCTGCGATGTTATGTCGTAGACCCCTCTCAGAAAGTAGTACACTGTGAGATAACCATGTTGATCCATTGTTTTGCGATGTCAAGGAAAAGAGGTTCCACACACACACGCACACACACACACACAAAGACTCCTGATTTTTAATCTCATTTCTCCAAAATGTTTGGAAAGGGATAAGAAAAAAACATTTTTCTTTCATTCAAAATTATAGTTTTCTCAACTACATTTTTTTCTAAATAATTATTAAGGAGTTTTGCACTGGTTAGCACAACAGCAAACACTTCGAGTGAACTGGAATGGTGGGAGCCAAAATTGGGGGGGTGGAGCATCTCTGGAGTATTAAGAATGAAATGTGGTTAGCAGATCTGGCAGCATTATTTAGAAGCTGTATTTGTTTCTGTAATAATTCAAGACAACAGCTGTTAAAAGTTGATGTCTAGTATTAAGATGTTAAATGTCGAATATGCTGCCCCGGTGGCCCAGTGGTCTAAGCAATGTCTTCTGATCATTCGTCCCAGAAGAATCCGGGTTTGAATCCCAGTGAGGCATGGATGTTGTGTTTGTTTTACAGCACTGGCTCTGTCCCTTCCCTAGAACCAGTGGCCCTACATTAGGGACGAGTGACTGCTTATAACTCAATGAGTTGCTCACGGTAGTCGTTAAACCCACAATTTAAAAAAAAAAGGCAAATAGAGGTTATGGGTAAATGTCCTGAAATTCCTGATTTTTCTTTCTCATGTGCTGAAAGTTGTCTGAGTTGTAGGTTGCTGAGGTTGTGACTATGCGCCAGCACCAGAGTTTAGTTTCTCTTTCCTTTCTTCTCCATTTTATGCCCCTAAACCCCCCCCTCCCCAACTGGTTAGCTAGACCAACCTGCATGTTTTCCGTGTGCAGTAACCTGTAAGGTGGAAAAAGGGAGGCTGAGGTTTCTTGGTGCCGGGTTGTGTAGTTGTCGCTAGCTACTAACACTCCTCTTTGCCCCCTGCTTCACCCTAAATGGGCGGCTGGGAACTAACCCACTCTTAGTCAATGAAGTCTGTGGCCAAGTGGAGTCCAGACTTCTAACGGCTTGTCGTTACGTACGACAGGATGGGTTTGGGGATAATGGGGAATGTCAAAGGGGTGTTACCAAGTAGCGGGAAAGTAGCTGAACTCGCGGAGTGCATGTCTGCCCTATCCACTTGCTATATCCGCCGCTCAACCCTAGAGCCGTGCTCTGCATCCATTTGGGCTTGCGGACCTCCGGCTCTCCGTGGTGGGCAGGGAAGTCAGCGAAATAATTCTTTTTTTCTTATTAATGCCATTAATGTTTCCCAGGATGCTAAAAGTAAACTTATGGAAGAAGGTTCAGCCCCTTCCTCAAAGAAACAAGTACCTGACTCTCCTAATGCTTAGTTTTCCTTCATCCACTATGTAGGCTCTTCAAAGCCTTTAAGTGTCAAAAGTCCATTTTGAATAAACAAAGCCATACAATCCATTGCCAGCTCTCCTAAGAGCTTCAAGAAACTAAAATCTGGAGACCTTGTTGAAATATTAATTATGGCTTACAGTACCACACTTCTCAACACTACATCATTGCTGGAGACTCCTGTAAAAATTACACCCCATGGCTACCTTAACTCATTTTGAGGTGTTGTGACCTCGAGTATAGCAAGAATGAACTTCTTGAAGAACTGAAGAGTCGGCACATTACTGGTGTACGAGATTATTCTTTTCAGGTGGACTGGGCAGTCAGTCCCATCTTGCAGCATCATTTTGGCTTTTGACACCCCATCCCTGCCTACGTCCATCAAGGCAGGGTATGCCGGCGCAGTGGTCTAAGTGATGGCCTCTGATCATTCGTCCGAAAGGGGTCCAGGTTCGAATCTCAGTGAGGCATGGATGTTGTGTTTGTCTTACAGCACTGACTCCTTACCCTGGAACCAGTGACCCTAAATTAGGGACGGGCGACTGCTTATAGCCCATTGAGTTTCTCACAAGTGGTCGTTAAACCTTCAATCAAAAAGGGGGGCAGGGTATCTTCACCTTTAGGTACTCCCACACATCCCTAACCCTCAGAGTTGTTTTAAGTGCCAGAACTATGGCTACTCTCACGTCAGCAGTACTGCTCGATGCGGGCGCTGTTGGGCACCAGACCGTATTTTGGCAGCTTGTAATGCCGCCGCTGAGTACTGTGTCAATTGCAAAGGAGCACATGCAGAATCTGCCAAGGACTGTCCACAATGAGCACAAGAGAAGGAAATTCAATGTCTGAAGACCATTGAGTGGATCTCCTATCCCGAAGCCAGGAGGGTCATTCCTTTATAGTCAAATTGGCCCTCATGTGCATCAGTGATGGTTGCAAAGTCTACTGTCGCTGTTCAGACACCCCCCAGATGTCCCTACCAGCTGGATGATATCATAGCTGCTGGGCTGGAAGCCCTCCAGTCTCGTGCTAGGTGTTCAAAAGCTGCACCCACCGCTCCAACGAAGTGTGCTAACACCAGTACCAGAACTTAGGCGTCTGCTTTTGGCAAGAAATACAAAGAGATAATTTCTTCTCAGAATAAAACACTAAGTTGGACGAATTCCATAAAGACCCACGAGACAAGGTATACTCCCATATTGCCCCCAGATAAAACGCACCCACATCTGGAGGAGCAATCATCAGAGGAGATAGACGCTGACGCTGCTTGAGTGGTCAGTTCAATTTTAGTTTCTTTTACTCTCGCGACACTTTAACCATTTTGTCAATCGTTCAGTGGAACTGCTGAGATTTTCGGACAAGACATGACGACGTGAAACATCTGCTTTTGTTGTACTCTCTGGTGTACCTTTGCCTACAGGAGACAAAACTTAAACCATCAGACCTGCTTTCAGTTTGAGGCTAAAGTGCTTTTCCGAAAGGTAACGTATCAGGAGATATTGCCTGTGTGTGCGTTGCTATTCTTGTCCCCCCACAGTGTTCCGGTTTCTCCCGTTACGGTCTCAACAACTTTACAAGCCGTGGCGGGGCGTATTTCAATGCTGTGCTTCTAACTGCTTGCAGTGTCTCCGTTCTTGAGAGCTTACTTAATCAGCTGCCTTCACCACTTCTTCTTATGGGTGACTTAAATGCTCATAATCCATTGTGGGGTAGTATCAGCACACCAGGCCGTAGGATTGAATCTCTTCTTTCCTGGACCTCTTTGTGCCTTTTTAACACCGGTGCTGACACTTACTTCCACGAGATTATGCAAAGCTTCAGTGCGATCAATTTGGCCTTGGGGTCACCATCGCTTATTACTGACTGGTCGTGGATGGTGTGTAACGACCCCCATGGGAGCGACCACTTCCCAATTCTACTTTCTTATAATGTGAGCATGTCATCTTCTGCCTCCCGCCCTTCTCGATGGAGGTTGTATCGCGCCAGGTGGGAGGTCTTCGCATCGTCCGCAGTGTTACCTTCTGCCATGGTGACCCACGAGTCGATTGACGCAGCTGTTACTGATGTTACAACGTGTACCATTCAGGCAGTGGATCTCTATCCCAAAGAAGTCAACAACGCTCCCAAGAAGTCCGAAGCCTTGGTGGAACCCTAAATGTGCAGCGGCCAGGAGAGCTCAACATAGAGCCTGATGTACGTTTCGGCATTATCCAACCGATGATAATCTTGCATTTAAAAGAGCAAAATCTTATGCTCGGTTTCTGGGTCGATGAAGCAAGAGGGAGTCTTACATTAAGTATGTTTCATCTATTAATTCACGTGCCAGTTCCAAAATTGTTTGTGAAAAGATCCGGGGTAACTATAGTTCCCACCAGATTTCAATCCTTGAGAGTAACGGCTGCACACGTGCTGAAGTCGGGTAAATAGCAGATTGTTTGGGTGAAGTGTTTGCCTCTGTATCCAGTTCTCAGGCCTATCCTTCCTCCTTTCAGAGATTTAAGTCAATTGCAGAATCAGTGACATTGTTCATTCTCCGCATTAATTGTTTATTAAAAATCTTCCGCCTGCGATTTCGGCTACCGCTTATGTTGACCACTTACACATCTGCTCGTCATCGAGCATGCATTTCATTGAAAGGCAGTTGCAGTCTGCGATTAACTAGATCGTTAAAGCGGCTAACAGCAATGACTTCATTCTTTTTCCCGACAAGACAGCGTGTGTCCATTTCTGCCGGAGACATGGCCTCCAACCTGACCCAGAGCTCTGTTTAGACCATGCAGCCATACCAATTTTGCCGGAGAGCAAATTTCTTGGTGTGACCGTTGGCTGTTCGCTCTCATTTCACTCGCACGTCCGACGGCAAAAGACTTCCTGTCTGAGAGCTATGTCAGTCCTTAAGATGATTGCGTCAGTCTCCTGGGGTGCAGATATAATTTTATTCCGTATTTACCATATCTCATTCAGTCTAAACTGGATTGTGGCTGTATAGTATATGGTCCTGCACTTCCTTTCGTTCTCCGGCCGTTGGATACCATCAAGTGCGTCTTTGTACGGGCGCATTTCGCACGTCACCCATTCCCAGCCTTTATGCCGACCAGAAAGACCCATCGTTAAATTTACGCCGTCGGCAGCTGTTTCTTCAGTTTTACTTGAAACTTCAATCTCTCCCAGACCATCCTTTATACGATGCAGTTTCTCATCCCCAGCATGCTTGTTTATTTGAGAACTGGCCCTCTTGTATTTCGAGCTTCGTATGGTGGCCGTAGCTCGTGATGCAGGGCTCAACTTGTCACCTGTTGGTGAGACCAGGGACTTTGAGGATCCTCCATCGTACCCTCTGGGTGGATATCAGCTTTACATCTTATAAGTCCTCAACCCCTGCGTCAGTGTACCAGCAGCTCTTCACTGAGCACCATTACATCAATGCAGACTATTCCTCTTTTCACTGATGGATCTAACACAGCTAGTGTAGGATCCACCGTCATTTGTGTTGATGAAGTTTGTTTTGCCTGCATTCCAGCCCAGGCCACAGTTTTGGGCGGAGATGCATACTGTGCATCTTGCACTTCTTCACATCCAGTCGAGCTTGCATCAGCGTGCTTTATGTACACTGATTGTTGAATGTTGTGCAATCTATGTGATCTTTGGATTTCACTGGCCACCCATTTCTTTTTACCGCACAAAGGCTACTTTGCTCGAGGCTAGTGTCCAGATACAATTCTGCTGGATTCCTGGGTATGTTGGAATCCCAGGGAACGAGTCTGCTGATGTAGCTGCCAGATCTGCTTTCTCTTTGGTAGTCACACCGTTTCACCAGGATTTACGCTTTCTTGTTCATTATCATATCAAGTGAACGTGGCAGACTGACTGTGGGACTAACAGGTGGAGAATAAACTGCACCTTGTTAATACACTGGCATGCAAAAATTAAGGACGAGGCGGTTTTTCGAATGTAACGTCGTGTAGAAGTGCTCCACATCGACTCAAATAATACCGTAAGATCCCCAAGATGTAAAAATATGGGACAAATGACCAAAGCCGTCCAAACGAGGAATCCAAAGGATACAAAGGCACTTTATTAAAAAGATAGTTTCGAGCACAACTGGACAGAAACGTCCATGTGACAGGCTGCTGCCAAAAAATCGAGTCTTTAGTAGGGGATAGGATCACCCCTGACTGCGTTGCAGGATTTACAACGTCTGTCCATGCTGAGGACGAGGTTGTCAAGGAGCTGTTGAGGCATCGCGGTCCATTCCTCTTGTAGCACCAATCGCAGCTGCGTAATCGTTGCTGGTGGCTGGTGACGTGCTGCCAAGCGTCTCCCGAGAAGGTCCCACATGTGTACGTGTTCGATTGAATTTAGGTCCAGGGACCTTGCGGGCCAATCCATGCGTTGAATAACTTCACTCTCCAACAGCTCTGCGACAGCCACTGTACGATGAGGTGTAACGTTGTCGTCCATGAAGAGGAACTCGGGACCCACAGCATCTCTAAACAGACGCACGTGAGGCAGGAGAACCTCGGTACAATAGCGGACACCAGTGACTGAACCTCCTTGGAAGATGCGGAGGTCAGTATGGCTACCAAGCATGATACCGCCCCGAACGAGAACTCCGCCACCTCCAACCCGGTCCCTTTCGATGATGTTGGAGGTGTCATTGCGTGTTCCCTGCTCTCTCCAGATGTGTATACGTCCAGAATCGCTCAACTAAATCGGCTCTCATCCGTAAAGAGAACTCTATCCCATTGCTCATGTGTCCAGTTCTTGTGTTCCTGGCACCACAGAAACCGCCGTCTCCGATGGGCAAGCGTTAATGGCACACACCGTACTGGTTGTCGTGCAAATAGACCACCTTTGTGCAGCCTCCTGGCCATGGTAAAACGCGATAACGTTGTCTGTTGCATGTGATTTGCGATTTCTCCCGCCGTCTGTCTCTTCTCGCCTGTAGGACAATATACCTGTCGTCCGCCGCCGTGGTTGCTCGTGTACGACCACTGCTAAACTCTCGGACAGCTGTTCCTGTCGTTTAAAGTGCTCTCCAAGCTCGTGAAACGATGCTGTGAGCGATCCCGAACTCCTCGGTCACACTTCGACCTTCTTCCAACTTTCTAGTGACGCGACCTCCAGGTAAAGTCATCCAGATGTCGTCTACTGGATTGCCTGTTGGCCATATCACACGGTAGCAGCAACTCGACGTCGTTCAAACCGATGTACACCATGCAATAGCTTTCACCGAATTGCTGAGCATATACACCGCCCATGTGCTTTATACCCTTACGACCCCCCCCCCTGTCATGCTGCATATATGTGCATGCCCTACCGTAGCGGACCCTGGTCTATCTCCTGAGTGGTCTTTCGGTCCGTTCGGCCTGCTCGTTCCGCTGTTATGCTGATTTCTCCTATTCGTCCTTAATTTTTGCACACCAGTGTACTCTCCTTGGGATCTGGAAAACATGTCGACAGAACCGTAGGGAGGAAGTTGTCCTAGCACATCTCCGCATTGGGCATTGTTTTTTCACTCACCATTATTTGCTGTGGGCGACACTGCCCCTATGTGTGAAACTTGTGACTGCCTACTCACTGTCGCTCATGTTGTATGTAGTTTTGTTCGTTTTTGTAATCATCGCTTTCACTATTTTCATTTTCATTTGTTGGGCAATGGCACAGCTGCGCTTCAGAAGCTCTTAGGCTACCACTATGATACCTTCGCAGTTTTTTCATTTTTAAAACAAACTGACTTTTTTAAACTTATCTAGCTTTTACACTTTTCATCATTCTCATTTTTCACTTTTACTGAATCAGCCTGCTTTTAACCATCATACCAGTTTTTTAAAACTCTTTCTTTGGCCAAACATGGCCCTTGTGCCATAAAAAATCAACCAACCATTAGTTTTCCCCTGAAATCTGAAAGTTTAAAAGAAAACAAAATCACTTTTGAAATTTGGTGTTTATTATTACTGTTGAAAGCAGCCACAATCAGCAATAGTGAAAATAACAGTGAGCTTGTCCTGAGTTAGAATCGAATAACTACTACTTGCAACCCTTCTCGCTGCCTCTCCTCCACAAGTGATAATAAACTATAGCTCCCACCACTAAAAATGTCAGCATTTCTAATGGTCCAAAGACTTTTCAGTTTCCTCAAAACATGATGCTTCATTGCAAAATAACTGTGTTTCCCTAAAAGTCTGAATTATTTATTTATACATAATTCAGTAAGTTTTCATAGGATTCTAGAGAGAGAAATTTGCAGGGTAACCTTATATGACCAAGTTATGGCATCTATATAAAAAAAGAAACTGAAGATGTAAATATTGGTCTGAGGTTGCTGGCATTGAAAATTCTGCTAGTGCATTCAAATTTGGTTCGTTATTATTAGCCCATGTTAAAGCATATCAACATTATCATGTGTTAATGCGTAGCTTGAAATGGGCTTTTCGCAAAATGACATTGTTACGAAGAGAAGAGTTTCTCTTTTGGATTCGTGCATTTGCTGTCTGTGTAAAGACGCAATCCGATTGTTGCAATGAAACTGTTCATTCTATTCCAATTACTTACGAGCTTTTGAATTATATGAAGCTGTCCCATGCACTATATGATTCATATTTAGAACAACAAAAAGATAAAAGAAACAGAAAGTAGAAGAATCTATTGACAAATATTAGAATGGAAAATGTCCAAAATTCTTGAACAAATAACTGATTTATTGAATCCTGAGAAGTTCTTGATGGTTTAACAAATTACATTGCAGCTGCTCTTGGTTGAAGTTTCAAAAAAATTAGACAGTGGTGTTAAGGTGGATCCACATAAAATCTTTGCCTTATATTTCCAATGGGCAAACTTCTGTAGCCATTTTCTTTACACTTAATGCATTCCCAAGGATAAAAATTTGAACATCGATAAAAATAATTTCATATTATAGCCTAGTATACTTAATATTTCTAAAACTCAACCATAATCATATTAAAAATCAATAACTTTTCCTTTGGTGGTGTTGAAACCAGCAAATAGATGGTGCCACATTTGCATGTGACTTGCTAAATACAACCATCACATTTTTTTCATTAATTTTTGAACTGCAATCAAAAATGAAAACAGATTCTAGTCTGGAATGTTTAGAATGATTCAAGCCATTTAGATTAAATATTCTAACATTAATTTAGTTGCGTGAGCTTGCTAGTTTATTTCGGAATTAAAAATCAGCAGCATCTGCAATTCTGTTAACATTTTCAGCTAAATTATTTTCATAACATTTAATCTTAAGTGGCTGAAATCATTATAAACATTCCAGACTGTTGCATGGATACACTCAAATTTTGATTTCATTCCAAAAAAAATATAAAATTATTGAAAAAAAAATGTGGCAGGATAGCATTTAGTAAGTTACATGTAGATGTAGTGCCATCTATTTGCTGGTCTCGACACCACCGAAGGAAAAGTTTTTAATATAATTGTGGTTAAATTTTAGAAAGAAAATATTAGTATACTAGAGCTTGAGCCTACCTAGTGCCCCATTTTGTATAGACAAAATAATCCCTAGGTATAGGCTGGAACATTTGGTGTATGATAAGTCAGGTGATACGACTCTTCGTGCTGTCACCAGTTTGAAAAACGGGCTGTTAATGTCACAGCTCGCCGCCCCGGTGGCGCAGTGGTCTAAGGCACTGGCCTCTGATCATTCGTCCGTAAGGGGTCCGGGTTCGAATCCCGGTGAGGCATGGATGTTGTGTTTGTCTTACGGCACTGGCTCTCTCCCTTCCCTGGAACCAGTGACCCTAAATTAGGGACGGGCGACTGCTTATAGCCCATTGAGTTGCTCACGGTGGTCGTTAAACCTCCAATCAAAAACAAAAATGTCACAGCTCGCCAAGGGGTACTCAGGAGTTGTGGGCCGAACGTTCATGCTAACCATCATAGGATTATATAGTGTTTATGATTTCATCCGTGCAAAATCGGTATTTATCTTGAGTATTTTTTATTTATTGCTTTGTGTAATTACATTCTGTGGAGTTGCAGAAAATTTGAAATTTCTATACAGAAGGTAAAGTACGTCAACTCTGTTTTTACTTAACGGTTGATAAATTTATAGTGTAACTAAATCTCGGACTAGAATCTGTTCAGTTCTGTTTTAGGCATGGGCGAAAGTGTTTTGTACCGAACTATAGTTTATCGGACAGGTTATGCAACATATAAAGAACTTGTATCAACCTTTATTGACCCAACTGTAACATAATAAAGAATTACTGGGGACGTTGGAGGTTGTAGCAAGGAGGTCTGTATGATAATGGGGGAGTTGTTATGAGGCGGACGAATGATTGTTGTTATGAAATAAAAGTTTATGTTCTCGAATGGAGTTCGTTACTGCTTAAAAGTAAGTTCGTGTCTCTTATTAAGGCTTAATATGTAACTCCAACAGAGTTGGAAAAATGGCGGCATGCATTAGGATGCGATGCATTTTTCCACGGCTTACAATGTGGAAAAAGTTTACGTTAAGAGCATTAACCGTTGTTTAAATGTAGGATCACAAATTTTATCCCTTGATATCAAATATGTTCATCGTACTATATGCACGCAGGTCGGGTAAATCTCCGCCGAGAAAAAGCAGCCATTTTGTCACGATGCACTTTCTCTGCCTTTATCACCAGCACAGATGGAGGGAGCGCCTTATTCATTAATATGAGTAGGTACAAAAATAAAACAAACGTGTAAGATATATTGTTTATTACTAAATGAAAACATCAGTAGTTAATGATTTCTTGAGCTGAAGATTAATCAAAATTATTTTTTGAGAAAATTTCGGTAAGTTTTCAAAATCAGCAGTTAACGATGCTCCAATGACTTACGCAAAAACTGATATTCCATGTTAAAATTGCTCCTCCCAATGTGCAGCACCATCTCATTTTACAAGAAGTACAATTTTTTTACGATAAAGGGTCTATTCTCTATTGCCTCAGTAAAAAACCTCAGCATCGTTTGCTCAGAAATCTTCACGTTAGAGTACTCACTCTGTGCCCAAAATATACGTATATATGTAACCCCTATTTGACGAATTCCATGTGATAGGCACAAAAGTGCATGTTTGCGAAGCGTTCCAGGTTATTGTTTTTTTTAATTCCAAGCAAAATAGCATTCGTAAAATACGAATGTTTCTGCCGCTTCCACCCATAAGAAAGCATAGATGGTATCAAATCATTGGCCCACACGTTGGTCGCGCCATCTAGTAACAAGTGGCATTAACGGGCGAATTTTGTTTCCAGAACCGTATCACCTGACTATCATACACCGTGCCCAAGAGAAAGAGATGTGAAATCGGGCAATATAGGAAAAGCTACATTATGTACTTGATATTTGATGGACTTGATGCAGATTCATCTCCCTAAATGCTAAGCAGTCAAGATCAGGAGTAGTTAACGAGGATAACTAATAGACCAGATGCGCATCACTACTGTTTTTTATCTTTATTTTAGTTAATACATGTGGGAATAAAAAGATCTCGTGTTTATGATCAAGTCAGAAGGGATCAAGCGCATGGAGGTTGAAATACCTCTTTTATAGCCCTTCCTTTCATCAGTTTGTTAAGTGGCAGTTTGGCTACCATTCGTGTGTCATACGAAGTCCGATCAAAAAGTTCCGAGACTAAGCCGATATACAACAAAGTACTTAAGTCTGGCTATGATCTCCCTCAAAGTAGTATCCGTGGTCAGCGATACACCGCTGCCAGCGTTTTTGCCGCTGTTGGAACGCTCCCTGGAAGTCCTGTTAGCGAATCGTGTCAAGCACCGTTTGCGATTCGCGCTGGATCTCGTCCACGGTTTCAAAACTGCGACCCTTGAGCCTATGCTTCATCTTTGGGAACAGAAAGAAGTCGCAGGGGGCCAAATCCGGCGGGTGAGGATGGGTGCTCTTGCTGTTGCGGCTGCAAAACTGGCATGTTGTTAACGCTCTATGCGCTGCTGCATTGCCGTGATGGAGCAGAAAATCGCCCCTGCACCACATTTCAGGTCGTTTGCGGCGAATGCCCTTCCTAAGACAACGCAGTAAAAAAGGGCGGTGGCGGTTTGGCCCTGGGGGACGAATTCACGGTGCACAACCCCACGAATGTCGAAGAACACAGTGAGCATGATTTCGGTTGCACTTCGGACCTGTCAGGCCTTCTTCGGTCGTGGAGATAGCGGGCTCTTCCACTGCGACTACTGTTGTTTGGTCTCCGTGTCGTAAACGTAGACACAAGTCTCATCCCCAGTGATAAGTTGCATGTATTTGTTGACCAAAAATCATTGCATATCCTGAAGCATTTGTTTTGTGTGCTTTTTTAATATTTTTTGTTATTGTAAATAAGTTTTACACAGCAGTTGTTTAAGAAGTATGTCTTGTATAAGGGCTTTGAATGCATGTTTTTTTCTTCCTATAGAAGCACCTGCTAGTACTGAAAATTCTCATTAGAAGATTTGTTCCCTGATAGTTGCAATAATTATGTTGCCAAATATTTATAGAAATTACTGGGAAACTAATCGTCATGAAGAAATATTCACCAGTTCGTGGCAGGCACAGATGAATCTTATTGGTGCCATTATGATATGTCATATATTTGTCAAATTTGTTGTATTGTGGAGTCAAATGTCTAATTTGAAAATATTCGCCAACTGCGAGTAATTTAAATGCACTTTTGCTTTTGGGGCAATTTTACGCATAAATGCATAGCATTTAAGTCTTTTATGCTACAACCATTAGCATGAACATTAAGCCTTATTGGTCGCCCTGGTGGCGCAGTGGTCTAAGCGATGGCCTCTGATCATTCGTCCGAACGGAGTCCGGGATCGAATTCCGGTGAGGCATGGATGTTGTGTTTGTCTTACGGCACTGGCTCTCTCCCTTCCCTGGAACCAGTGACCCTAAATTAGGGCCGGGCGACTGCTTATAGCCCATTGAGTTGCTCACGGTGGTCGTTAAATCTCCAACCAAAAAAAAAAAAAAAAGCCTTATTGCTCAACATAGGGACGGTTGTGTACTACACTGCTGGACAATTGCTAAAGACGGATCATAAACGGCTATATAGCGCATAAAAAAGTAAATGTGGCTGGATGCCAAGTGAAATAAAATAATGTCAGAATGCCAGGACATTACAAGAAAGGCAATTTATTTTGCTCTGAAATCCAGAAGGCTTTGGAACGTGTTCAAGGGACAAACAGGCCATTTTGTGCAGAATACGTAAACGTGAAAAAAATGCAATTACCGTCCGCAGGCGTTCCGGCGTAAGATGTCAATACGGGATATGGCCACCACGGAGGGCGATGCAAGATTCCACACGTCGTGTCATGCTTTGCACGACATTATCAAGCAGCTGTTGGGGTAATTTATCCCATTCCTCTGTCAGTGCACGGATGAGGGTGTCCTTGTTTATTGGAGGGCATTGGCGACCAGCAAGACTCCTCCCCAAAGCATCCCACACATTTTCAATGGGATTCAGATCTGGAGAACGTGCTGACCATACGAGGCGTTGAATATCCTCGCTCTCAAGGCACTCCTGGACAACGACTGTTCGATGGCATGTTGCGTTGTCGTCCATGAAAATGAATCTATCACCGACAGCACCACGGAACATGCGAACATGAGGTAGTAGAACATCATTAATGTATCGTTGGCCAGTCATAGTCCCAGTTGGAAGCACATAGAGGGACGTACGACCATTGATCATGATGCCAGCCCATACCGGGACACTACATGTCGGATATCGGTCCCTTTCCTGTATGTTTGCTGGACAATATGCAGTACCACTATCACGCCAGATCAGTTGTCGTCGACAATCAGACGATAGACTGTATCTACTCTCATCTGAGAAGAGGACAGCAGACAAGTCGTTATCTGTCCAATTGCGATGTTGATGGCACCATTGCAAACGGGCGGTACGGTGACGTCTGGACAATGGGATGCACACAACAGGACGACGGGCGTATAGTCCTCCTTCATGCAAACGTCTGGCGACAGTTTTTCGGGAGATCCGCTTGCCAGTAGCAGCCATAAACTGATTTGCTACCTCACTAGCTAAGCTGCGCCGGTGTCTTTTTGTTGATAGCACTATGTACCGATCTTCTGCAGGTGCCGTACTGCGAACACGACCTCCTCCGTGACGTTTGCTACACTCTCCATTTGTTTGAAATGATTTCCAAAACCTTGAAACAACACTGTGGCTGACGTCGAACTCCCTGGCAACATCTGTTATTTTTCGCCCTTCTTCAATCTTGCCAATAATACGGCCACGCGTAAAATCATCTAGGTGATGTCGGGAAGACATACTGAAAATTGCAAGTTCGTCAATTGATTCTTTCCCTTTCAACCTTGCGTTTGAACAACAACGGTCAATACGCGTCAAATCCTTTATATCTCTTATCAGCGCTATGACGTCACGAACAAGTTCGGCAATCCAAAATTTGCATACGAACAACACGTCTTACTGTATCCCGCACTTATGCTAATTTCCACATTTTCCTGCCTTCCATTTTATGGTTGCTATCGTTGCTATTGTCATCCGTCCTTAGCAATTGTCCGGCAGTGTGTTAAAGAGTAAAAGTGGAGCATTAATGCTGCTGCAGAATTTATTTACTGGTTTCCTTCAATAGCTGTTCATGTTTTAGGGGTTGCACCAGATCATAATAGTGTAACTACTGTACATTAAATGCTTCTTATGTACCCCTTTGATTGTAATGCTCATCAAATAATTTAATTTTGCTAATCCCAGTGTAATACCCCCCTCCCCATCAAAAAACTAAACCTCACTTCACAACATGTTAAAAAAAATGAATTGTATGAAAATTCATCTTTTCACTGGGCACCCTTCTCCAAAGGTAACAATCCCTTTGTAATGTCAGAATTAGGGGTTTGCATTTCTGATGAGAAGGAACATTTAAAGAAGGCAGAAGCTTTACTCTTTTAAATCACAGTTTTAGAATGATCAGGCAGGTGACCTGAACATCTGTAGTTGATTCTGCATACTGAATTTTTTTTCTAAGAAAAAGATGTGGTGATGAGTTGAATAGACAATTTAAAAAAAAATTAGCTGTGCCTTTAAAAATACACTATCGTTGCTTACTAGATGTTTTTTTCTTTGTTATCAAACCACAAATATCTCAAAATTATGGGTTTTTACTAATGAATAAAAAAACATTGATATGTCAGACTTTTTGTATAGTATCCTTACCCTTCCTCAGGACTACAGCTATAGTATGTGTTGCCATTCTGTCCCGAGGAAGAATTGGGGTGCTACCCAAAAATCTGACATATAAATATCCTTTTATTTCCTAGTAAAACCATAAAATTTTGAGATATTTGTAGCTCATTAAGTCTAGGAATAGCCATGTTATCAAAGTTGTGCTTACTTACAGCAATTTGATTTTTAGTAAATGGTTTATAACATTTTTCAGAAACAAAGTCTAAAAATGAGGAAGGATTGGGGTGCTACCCGAAAATCTGACATATAAATATCCTTTATTCTCTAGTAAAACCATGAAATTTTGAGATATTTGTAGCTCATTAAGTCTAGGAATAGCCATGTTATCAAAGTTGTGCTTACTTACAGCAATTTGATTTTTAGTAAATGGTTTATAACATTTTTCAGAAACAAAGTCTAAAAATGAGGAAGGATTGGGGTGCTACCCGAAAATCTGACATATAAATATCCTTTATTCTCTAGTAAAACCATGAAATTTTGAGATATTTGTAGCTCATTAAGTCTAGGAATAGCCATGTTATCAAAGTTGTGCTTTCTTACGGCAATTTGATTTTTAGTAAATGGTTTATAAGATTTTTCAGAAACAAAGTCTAAAAATGAGGAAGGATTGGGGTGCTACCCGAAAATCTGACATATAAATATCCTTTATTCCCTAGTAAAACCATCAAATTTTGAGATATTTGTAGCTTATTAAGTCTGGGAATAGCTATGTTATCAAAGTTGTGCTTACTAACATCAAATTGATTTTTAGTAAATGGTTTATAACATTTTTCAGAAACAAAGTCTAAAATGAAGTAATAGCAAAATACCTGCCAGCTTCTACGGAGTCCTAAAATATTTTAATTTTTTTAAGTTCAAATGTAAAAAAGATTATTACACTTTGAGTTTTTCGCAGAACGTGCTATTGATTAATAAATACAGACATTTGACGTGGACCAGGAACACCAAACAGAAGTCATTGCTCTTTCCACATTTATAAGTGAGTCACGGAAAAATTCTCATTGGCCGCCACAGGGAATTGAACCCAGGGTCTTCTAGTTACGCGCCAGATATGCTTCCACTGCACCACAGCGGCCTCGAATTCCTCCAGACTCACATACACTAACCACACTACTTGGCACGTTGCTTCTTGGAGCCCCGCACAATGCTGGGGATTTACCAAAGATGGTAAGCAGCAACTGAACAAATAATTAGGAGGATGATGAATAATAAATACAGACATTTGACGTGGTCCAGGAGCATCAAACAGAAGTTATCGCTCTTTCCACATTTATAAGTGAGTCACGGAAAAATTATCATTGGCCGCCACCGGGAATCGAACCCAGGGTCTTCTAGTTACGCGCCAGATATGCTTCCGCTGTACCACATCAAATATCTATTTTTATCCACGTCAAATGTCTGTATTTATTATTCATTCGCCTTCTAATTATTTGTTCAGTTGCTGCTTACCATTTTTGGTGAATCCCCAGCATTGTGCGGGGCTCCAAGAAGCAACCTGCCGAGTAGCTTGGTTAGAGTATGTGAGTCTGGAGGAATTCGATGCCGCTGTGGTGCAGTGGAAGCATATCTGGTGCGTAGCTAGAAGACACTGGTTTCGATTCCTGGTGGCGGCCAATGAGAATTTTTCCGTGACTCATAAATGCGGAAAGAGCGATGACTTCTGTTTGACGTGCTATTGATTTACAGTTAGTCAAAAGCGGACGTACACCTCTAATTTTCAAGAATTATTAATAAATATGAAATGTCGGCACAGTAGCGGAGAAAACTGAAAGTTTAAGCCGTTTATTGCGCAATGAGAAGATGATAAAATAAGTGATTCATAAAAAAAAAAAAAACATGGCAATCACAAATTAAAAGATGGCAGTTGAAAACACATTGTCCTTTCAATCCCACATCGGGATCATCATGAGATGTAGTGAAGGGCGAGCGTGTCAGTAATTACAAGACATAATGTCCAAAGAATCCGCAGATTGGTCTGAATGGCGCAGACTCAGTACGAGATTATGACAATGGAAATGATGATGGTGAGATAGAACGAGGTGAAGTTATTCCGTAAAAACATAAGGCTTGATAGTCTGTTTCAATGGCAATGGAATAACAAGAGGAGTATCTTCGTTACAGCGATTATTGGTACGATTAAGAATAAACAGAGTGAGGAACTTAGAACAAAGTGTAAGTAAGAGAGAAGTATCATTCCATACTGGTAATATACTCCTTCATTGGCCAGTCGTGATAAGACAGAAGCACTGGAACCGATTTAAACATTATGTTCCGAAGTCCTAACTTTAAGAGATCTGGTGGTAGAGCCTATACACTGAAGTGCAATTGAATTAGAGACCGCTGGCGTTATGCAAATGTGGCGCTGTGGGCGGCCCTGTAAACGGAAACGACATGACGTATGCAGCGATCCGACAATATAAAGAGTAATGCGACGGGAATCAGTAAGAGTCGGACGCAGTATGGGTAAGACGAAGGATCTTAACGCATTTGATCGTGGGCAAATTGTCGTGGCCTGACGAATGGGTCACTCCATCTCGGAAGTCGTACAGGCACTAGGATTTTCACGAGCCACTGTGTCACGGGTGCACCGTGAGTACATCGAATCCGGTAAAACCATCCCTGCAAGGGCCAACTGCCGTGGACAACAGCTTGTGGATGAGCAGGGTCATCGTCGGCTAGCTCGCATTGTAACAGTGGATAGTCGGGCCACAGTGCAAGAACTCACTCGGCAATTTAACGCTGGTGCACAAAAACGAATAAGCAGTCACACCATTCCAGAACCATCTCCTCGCTATGGGGTACAGAAGCCATCGTCCCACGAGGGTACCGCTGCTAACCACACATCACAGGGTACAAAGATTGGCATGGGTGCGGAAACATCGCCACTGGACCCTAGACATGTGGGAAAATGTTGTCTGGACTGATGAGTCAAGATTCACGTTGGTACATGCGGATGGCAGGATACGAGTAGGGAGCAAACCACATGAAGCGATGGATCCTTCTTGCCAGCAGGGTACTCTTCAAGCTGGTGGGGGTGGCATTCTCTTCTGGGAACTGTTTACGTGGACTGAAATGGGACCCCTGGTACGTGTGACATCGTCCTTCACAGATCAACGTTACCGGGATATCCTGGATGACCATTTGCTCCCGTTTGTGCGTCTTCAACATCCCACTGGGGACCTCATCCTGCAACAAGACAATGCACCGTGCCATCGCTCCCGAATTGTATCCGAATGGTTGGATGAACACTCCACCGACGTAACCTCGCTTCCTTGACCAGCTAGGTCACCTAACCTCAATCCCATCGAGAATATCTGGGATGTCATCGAGAGATGTTCGAGGCTCTGACCCCCCCCCCCTCCATCAAATCTTCGTGAACTGTGGGAGCTTGTTGAAGGATCGTGGATCCGTATGGCTTCCCAACGCTTCCGGTGTCTTGTCGAGTCCATGCCGAGACTAATCGCCACCGTCATCAGGGCGAAAGGTGGTGCTACACGTTACTAGACAGGTATCTCTAATTCAATTGCTCTTCAGTGTATATACACGGTCTGGGCAAGTGGGATCGATTGGTCTTAGGGAAATGCTGTGGACACCATAACGGGAAAACGATCCTTCCTGATGTAAGAGATCAGATCATGTGTCTGAGTTCCAAAGTCCAAGTTGAATCGACGACAAATATTTTTGAGAATGTTTGTCACTTTAGGAATGTATGGTAAAGAGCCCACATATTTTAAACAGCTTTGTTCACGATCCAAAGAAGAAAATGCTGACCTCCAAACATTCCGGATTACTCTTTGAACTATAGTATAGTAAGGAAAATTATGAAGTTCAGCTATTTCATAAATTTTGGAAATCTCAATTTGACGAAAACTATGAGCTGATGAAGGAGTAAAGGCCCTTCGTACCATGGCATAAAGCACTGAAAGTTTATGATTCATAGGGTGTGCTGAAGCCATCGGTCTGATGGATGCAGAGTAGGTAGGTTTACGATAGACAGAATGTTGTAATATCTGGGTATCAGGGCAACGAAATGAATTGAAATCTAAAAAAAGTAAAGAATGATCAGTCTCTCTTTCTATAGTAAACTTTTTTGATTGGATTGGAGGTTTAACGACCACCGTGAGCAACTCAATGGGCTATAAGCAGTCGCCCGTCCCTAATTTAGGGTCACTGGTTCCAGGGAAGGGAGAGAGCCAGTGCCGTAAGACAAACACAACATCCATGCCAGACCGGGATTCGAACCCGGACCCCTTACGGACGAATGATCAGAGGCCAACGCCTTAGACCACTGCGCCACCGGGGCGGCATAGTAAACTTGATTGAAGGAAATTGAGATGATAAAGTATCTGCAAAATGAACCAAATTTTCAGTAATTGGGGGCCAAAATAAAAGAATGTCATCACATAACGGATATAAAATAGTGGCTTGATAATGATTTGTTCTATAGCAGTGGTTTTCAAGCTGTGGTACGAGTACCCCCTGGTGTACGGCGCTCGACATTCAGGGGTGCGCGAGCAGCTCTCACAGACTCTAATGAAATTTGTTCAAAAATCTAAGTATAATCATTTATTATTTATTACAACATTTTTAAATAGTTCTTATTTATTTATTCACGGGTATGAATAAGTTAATAAAAGCACTAATTTCTTTTTTCTTGTTATACTGTGTTTTGATATGCTACAATTTATAAAGAAAACAGAAACAAAGAAATTATAATAGTTACTTCACACGTTGAAAAACAGATGGCAGCACGATGCAACGTAGGTACTTTTCGCCATATTTAGGGAGTTTTCAGGTGAAGTGTGGAGACTTTTGTGTAACTGTAACAGGATGGGATGTTTGTCATCACTGATGTCAGTTACACGTGTTGAAAATGAGAATCGCGGTTTACGTAGTAGAGTTTGCATTGAATTTTCATTGTTTTTGTTTCACAAACGATAGAGTAGTGAAATATTACAATTTAGTTATACACTGAGTGGCCACTTTAATATGACCACCTGACAGTTTTAAGCAAATGAGCTATGGCTGCACGCTATTGCCGCCAGAGGGTGAGGCTAGTATAGAAATGGAAATGTTAGTGCTTGCGACAGTAGTAGAAGTGATTTTTCGGTGACGAGATGGGTAAAAAATGCGATTTGACGGTCTTTCAACGTGGGGTGATTGTAGGAGCTCGGAGCCATGGAGCGAGTATCACCGAAACCGCCGCATTCGTGAAATGTTCCAGAGCAGCTGTTGTTAAAGTGTTTAAAGACTGGACTGTCAGCCAAAAAACTGGGTCTCTAAAAAAAAAAAAAAAAATACTTGCAACGTGTGGTCGTCATCGAGTAGTGACTGCTCGGGCTGAACGGTGAGTGTCCAGACTGGTAACAGACAACAGTAGGGCAACAGTGCAGCAAATTACAGACCATCTTAATCAAGGATCACCTCAAAGGATCTCTGCATGCATTGTTCGCCGTACACTGCATCGGATGAGATATGGCAGCCGAAGGCCTGTTCGAACACCTTTGCTGTCTACAGTTAACAAGAGAAAACGTCTCCAGTTCGCACAGGAGCACAAGAATTGGACAGTCGATAATTGGAAACAAATTATGTGGCCCGATGAATCACGTTTTCAGTTACACCATGCCGATGGCCGAGTGAGAATTTGGCGGAAACAGCACAAAAGCATGGACCCAAATGCATTGCTACAGCCCTTCAAGCTGGTGGAGACAACGTTATGGCTTGCGGAATGTTTTCCTGGCATTCTTTGGGCCCTTTAATTCGGTTTATCAACGTCTGACTGGCACATCATATCTAAACATCGTTGCGGACCAAGTGCGTCCTGTCATGTAGATGGTTCATCCCAATGACGATGGCTACTTTCAACAAGATAATGCGTCCTGCCTTAGTGCTCGTATTGTACAGGACTGGTTTCAGGAACATGCCGGTGAGTTTACTTTGCTTAGGTGGCACCAGATCTCAACCCCCTTGAGAATTTGTGGGATGAAGTTCAACGAGCCATCAGACACCTGGATCCACAACCCTACAATCTCACACTCCTGAAAAGTGCTATTCATCAAGCATGGTCTCAGATTCCACAAACCACCTATCAACATCTCGTGGAGTCCATGCCACGAAGAATCGACGCAGTATTAAAGGCAAAAGGTAGCCCAACGAAGTACTGAGGGGGTGGTCATAATAAAGTGGGCACTCAGTGTATATGTCTCCTTTAATATAACCAAAGTTACATAACTAACTGTCTTAGCTTTTTACGTCTTCTCCTGCTGATGATAGTAATAATCCATTACTCGGATCACTCACGCGTAATCAACTCTACTAACTCGATATTTATTTTAAAATCTAATTCTAACCTAAAACAAAACAGGTAACTGTAATACGTAAGTACATGGTTCGCCTCTCCAAACAACAACAATCTTCCTCTTCTCTTTTTTTTTTTTTTTTTTTTTTTTTGGTTGGAGGTTTGGAGGTTTAACGACCACCGTGAGCAACTCAATGGGCTATAAGCAGTCGCCCGTCCCTAATTTAGGGTCACTGGTTCCAGGGAAGGGAGAGAGCCAGTGCCGTAAGACAAACACAACATCCATGCCTCACCGGGATTCGAACCCGGACCCCGTTCGGACGAATGATCAGATGCCATCGCTTAGACCACTGCGCCACCGGGGTGACCCTCTTCTCTTCCTGGCGTCCCTCCTCAGCGCTCTCTTGCGGTAGCGTCATTTCTCAGCCAGGCTTCAAACGAAACTCCAACAGGTAGAGCTTGAAACCTTTTTTACCCTTTCGTCGTATCGGTCAAGATGGATAAGTGGCTAATGAAACAAACCCGGCCTGTTAAAAAGCAAAGACTCGAAGCAGAAAGTGAGGTTACCAGTGGTGAAGAAGATGATTGTAAAAACGTTGGTGAGGCAACGGAAGCTGGACCTTCTTGACTTATGATTACTCATCATAAGAAATCTCAGCCTAAGGTAAGAAAGTATGATTCAAAATACACTGGTGTGCAAAAATTAAGAACGAAGAGGAAAAATTAGCGTAACAGCGGAACGAGCCGGCAGAATGGACCGAAAGACCACTCAGGAGATATACTAGGGTCCGGTACGGTAGGGCATGCGCATATATGCAGCATGACGTGGGGGAGTGTCGGAAGAGTATAAAGCACACGTGTGGTGTACGCTCAGCAATTCGGTGAAAGATAATGAACGGTGTACATCGGTTTGAACGACGTCGAGTTGCTGCCACCGTGTGATAATGGCCAACAGGCAATCCAGTAGACGACATCTGGATGACTTTACCCGAGGTCGCGTCATTGGGAAGTTGGAAGAAGGCCGAAGTGTGACTAGTGTGGCCGAGGAGTTCGGGATTGCTCACAGCATCGTTTCACGAGCTTGGAGAGCATTTCAAACGACAGGAACAGCTGTCCGAGAGTTTAGCAGTGGTCGTCCACGAGCAACCATAGCGGCGGACGACCGGTATATTGTCCTACAGGCGAGAAGAGACAGACGGCAGACAGCGGGATAAATCGCAAGGCACATGCAACAGACAACTGGACATCCGTTATCGTGTTTTACCGTGACCAGGAGGCTGCACAAAGGTGGTCTATTTGCACGACGACCGTACGGTGTGTGCCATTAACGCCTACTCATCGGAGACGGCGGTTTCTGTGGTGCCAGGAACACAAGAACTAAACACATGAGCAATGGGGTAGGGTTCTCTTTACGGATGAGAGCCGATTTAGTCTGACGAGCGTTCTGGACGTATACACATCTGGAGAGAGAAGGGAACACGCAATCACACCTCCAACATCATCCAAAGGAACCGGTTTGGAGGTGGCGGAGTTCTCGTTTGGGGCGGTATCATGCTTGGTAGCCGTACTGACCTCCGCATCTTCCAAGGAGGTTAAGATACCGGTTTCCGCTATTGTACCGAGGTTCTCCTGCCTCACGTACGTCTGTTTAGAGGTGCTGTGGGTCCTGAGTTCCTCTTCATGGACGACAACGCTACACCTCATCGTACAATGGCTGTCGGAGAGCTGTTGGAGAGTGAAGTTATTCAACGCATGGATTGTCCCGCAAGGTCCCCGGACTGAAATCCAATCGAACACGTGTGGGACCTTCTCGGGAGAGGCTTGGCAGCACGTCACCAGCCGCCAGCAACGATTACGCAGCTGCGATTGGCGCTACAAGAGGAATGGGCCGCGATGCCTCAACAGCTCCTTGACAACCTCGTCCTCAGCACGGAGAGACGTTGTAAATCCTGCAACGCAGTCAGGGGTGATCATATCCCCTACTAAAGACTGGATTTTTCTTGGCAGCCGCCTGTCACATGGACGTTTCTGTCTTCTGTCCAGTTGTGTTCGAAGCTACCTTTTCAATAAAGTGCCTTTGTATCCTTTGGATTCCTTGTCTGGACGGTTTTGCTCACTTGTCCCATATTCTTACATCTTGGGGATCTTATGATATGAATTGAGTCGATGTGGAGCACTTTTGCACGACGTTACATTCGAAAAACCGTCTCGTCCTTAATTTTTGCACGCCAGTGTACTTGTCTTTAGAATTTTCTTATGCACGAAATGAGTCAGAACTTACACTCCTATGTGTCATTTGTCATGAGACCCTTTCCAACAATTCAATGAAACCATTGTTACTAAAAAGGCATTTTCATACGAAACATGAGAACCTGGAAAATAAGCCACTTGAGTTTTTGAAGCGAAACGAAGCAGAAATGAAATCCGGTAAGCAAAAAATTGCCCCTTTTTTATCTCTGAAAAGGAAAGCCTTGAAGCGTCATTCAAAATCAATTTAAGAATAGGAAGGACTGGAAACCCTCACACTGACGGCGAGTCATATTTACTTCCTGCTGCCAAAGACATGGTGGCAAGTGTTATAGGGGAAAAACAAGCAAATCAGCTGGATGCTATCCCTCTGTCCAATGACACTGTGTCTTGCAGGATCTCAAGTATGGTGATTTGGAGGAACAGCTCATCAGTAAACTGAAGTCAGCAAAATACTTTGCTGTACAGTAAAGCTGGACGAGAGTACAGATTGTGGCAGAAGACATTTTATTCTGCAAGGAGCTCCCAGGTCGGACAACGGGACAGGAGATATTTGACACTTTTAATGGCTTTTTAACTCAGCATAGTGTAGACTGCGAGAAGTGTGTCGGAGTTTGCCCCGAAGGTACACAAGATATTACTGGCAAGCATAGTGGTGTGTTTTTCCAAATAAAAAATGTTACACGACAGGCAAAATTCATCCATGTAGTCATCACATGGAGGCTCTAGTAGCCAGGAAATTTCGAAATTTTACGAAAATAGTATTGAAAGAAGCAGTGAAGACCGTTAATTTCATAAAATCAAAAGCAGGCAATTCCAGATTACTTGCAATCTTGTGTGAAGAAATGCGTAGCGAGTATAAACATCCCTATTCTACATTGAGGTAAGGTGGCTTTCCAAAGGAAATTGTCTTGCTCGTTTGTATGAATTGAGACAAGAAGTTCAAGTTTTCCTCTCTGACAGTAAGTGTGCGCTTCGTAACAGATTTACAGATGAACAGTGGTTGTGCAGGCTAGCTTTCTTTGCTGACATCTTCCAGCGGCTGAATGAGCTGAACAAAAGAATGCAGGGTAAATACACAACACTCGTTATGGTTCATGATAACATAAAATCTTTGAAAAAAAATCTTCAATTTGCAGCAACAGAAGTTGTGAATGGACAACTGCCATTCTTTCCGTTCTTAGAAAATTTCGTAGAAGAAAATGAACTTGAGCTTCATGGTTCTGTTGTCAACGACGTAAAACAGCATTGTCTGGGTATGATTGAAGACTTTTGACGAATATTTTTCTGAAATAAGACCCTTTTTCTGCAGTGGAAAACTTCAGACTACCAGATTTCTTTACAACGAAAGAAAATGAAGAAATTATTAGACTGCCCTGTGATGAAACACTCAAATCCAGTTTCAAGAAAACATCTTTGACAGACTTTTGGTTGCAGAGACTGAACAAATTTCCACATATCGCTGACCGTGCCATCAAGTTTAGGATGTCTTTCTCCGCAGCGTATCTATGTGAGAATGGTGTTTCATCCATGGTATACCTGAAAAATAAGTACCACAATAGGCTAAATTTGGAGCAGGACCTCCGCTTGAAAGTATCAACTGGACACCGAGACATCAGAAAGCTGTGTGAAGCCATGCAGGCACACCCCTCTCACTGAAAATTTTTAAGGATTCATAATCTCTCAACTCCAGAATAAGAATTTTGATTAGAAAAAATTACCTTCCGGTTTTATTTTTTCATAAATTTTGAACGATTTACTGAAGATAAAAAATTTCTGCAGACTTTTCTCAATAAAATTATGTTTTTTAACTGATCAAAACGATTCTCAATAAGCGATAATATTTAGGTAATAAACGTAGGATTATTTAAATAGCTTTGCTACATTTCAAATATTTTTATGACAGATGTGTTTTTTTTCAATAGATTAAAACTGCCTCAATAATTTGCCAGGTATTCATAAAAACATTTAAAACCTGTCATTTGGGGAAATTTCATCGGGGGCTCCATTACACTTCTAATCATGACCAAGGGGTACAATCTTAAAAAAGGTTGAGAACCACTGTTCTATAACTTTGTTTTTCAAATGCCGTAATAGTATTTCTAAAGATAAATAACCTGGATTCTGCATTCCTTCAAAGCAAATGTTCCAACTGAAGGACATTTATGTTCTGAGAGCTCGTAACTCGTTAGACGGTCCAGCACACAACTCAGTCTGGTGGCTACAACAATTCAAGCGATTAATGGGCATGCGCAGTTTTCCTGTTCCGCTCCTGCTGATTACTAGTTGATGGCGTCATCTCCGTATTCGTAGATTCTACAGTTCTAAACTGTTGAATATTTTTTTAATTGGGGGTTTAATGACCGCCATGAGCAACTCGGTGGGCTATAAGCAGTCGCCCGTCCCTAATTTGGAGCAAGTGATTCCAGGGAAGGGTGGGAGCTAGTGCATTTAAACAAACACAAGATCCATGCATCACCGGGATTGGAACCCAGATCTATCTCGGCCGGATGGTCATAAGCCAGCCCTTAGATCACCGGGACTGAACTGTTGAATATGATTGCGGCATTTCTCTGCAGCGATTTACAGTAATTTTCCGCAAAAACTACATCGTTTTTTTGTACAGTGTGAGATTGCTGTCTTTTACAGGTTGCGAAGAATTTTGATATATATAGAAAGCTTCCAAAGTATTAAATTTGGTGCTTGAATGCGGCTTGTCGATTAGTTTTGCTTCTTCAATGAGAAATTTATTATCATTTTCATAACAGTGTTTAGCCATCGACGACCTCTTTAAGTAACAGTTTCGAATGTAGGTCTTGAGCTCCTTCAAGCGATAAAGCAATGCCCTACGGGTCTGTCCTATATACGAAACTCCACATTCATATGAATTTGATAAATTCTCAATAAGTCGTTCTCCATTATTCTCCTTTAAATGTCTCAAAAACTATTACGGTTCAAACTACACCGATGAGACATTACATTATGACCACCTACCTAATAAGCTGTAGGACCCCCTTTAACCCGCAAAATAGCCGCCACTCGGTGAGGCAACGATTCGATGAGATGGCTGATGGTTTTCAAGGCTATTGCAATGCATTTTGTATAGGCTGAATCACCTTCTTTTGTCGTAAATGTTTCAAACTTCGCATCATAACTTGCTGCCAATATGTGAGATAATGCTGAATTTATAAACTTCATTGTTTTGAGGCTCCTTCCCATTTTATTTCGAATTGAAGTACACGAACATTAGCACGAATTCTAAACAAAACATAAGGTTAAAATTGAAAACTTCACTCGCATAAGAAGTATGATTCATTCCGGTCTGATATTAACATGGTTTCTGCAACCCCAAGCCACGCTATTCCAAAATACACACAGTTGAAATTGCATAAATAGCATGTAAACAACGTCAAATTTCAACAGTTTGCAACTTCACGGTTAAGAGACTCAGAGCATATCCAGTAGTATTATTCTAACCGGTATCAGTGGTCTCTAACTGAACAAACTTCTCCCTTACTTGCTCCTTTATTTCTCGACGGAATCTTCTAAAAGAGGCATGGATACAAACTTCAGAACAGAGGAATGAAGCATCACACAAAAAAAATTGGAATAGAAAGCTTTTTTATCTCGTTTTAGCGCTCCAAAGTAAACTCACTCTCAACGGCAGCGAACGCGAGCCGCCATGTAAAGTTCCCGCTGTCCGTAAGTTGCTTTCACCGCACAACCTGTCTAGTGGCGTCTGCTAGGAAGAACAGTGTCACGAAAGGGGGAGTAAAATGACGAAACTTCCTGTGACGTCGAAACTCCCTGGCTGCTCGGTCGTGTTAGGTAAGTAGGTTTTTCTCCCGAAAATGTTGTTCCGGAAAGGAAGCAACATCGTGTGACGTGCTTCCTTGTCTGACCGCGACGGTTCGGTTAGTTTTCACGATACTCTTCGTGTCTGTTTGGAGACTATCATTTTCCCTCACGATGACAAAGCATTAAACAGCAATAAATACATTTGTGCTTAATCGATAAACACATTTGTGTGTACGGGTGTGTATTCATTTACTCATTTTATTTCTGAGTTATCAGCACGTGTCCCCTTAATTAATTGTTAGAATAATAAAAACCACACGTTGAAACCCTAAAGTTGCGTACTTTTTTTTTTTTTTTTTATTGAATGACATTACTAAAATAAATACGAGTGGGTCTCAGCAGCACCGATGCCATATGTGACAGCGCACTATTAGCCTAAATTACACTTACATTTGTTCGTTTACTTAGAAATAATTTTTAACTTCTCCGAAAACGGGTGCTCAGGGATTGGGCCCTGTAGGCCCGTGCATAAATTAAGCCCTGTCTAAAACTAAAACTGAACTTAAAAAAAAAAAAGGCGTCATTTCTCAAGGATGACGGGAAAGTGAAGGGTCCCCTAAATTACTGATGCTGTGCTCGGGGCCCTGGTAACTCCAAATCTTTCTCTGAACAGCACAAATGTCGAATGTGACAATCCACTATTTGCCTAAATTATACTTATATTTGTTCGTTTACTTAGAAGTAATTTTTAACTTCTCCGAAAACGGGGGCTCAGGGATTGGGCCCTCTAGGCCCGTGCATAAATTAAGCCCTGTCTAAAGCTAAAACTGAACTTTAAAAAAAAAAGGCGTCATTTCTCAAGGATGGCAGGCAAAGTGAAGGGTCCCCTAAATTACTGATGCTGTGCTCGGGGCCCTGGTAACTCCAAATCTTTCTCTGAACAGCACAAATGTCGAATGTGACAATCCACTATTTGCCTAAATTATACTTATATTTGTTCGTTTACTTAGAAGTGATTTTTAACTTCTCGGAAAAGGGGGCTCAAGGATTGGGCCCTGTATGTTCTTTATGATGGTTTTCGTGTGGGTATGTGTCGTTGGCTGTACGGAATACATTCGTCACGTAAGGATTTATTAAAATATCAGTTGTTTTTTCCACTAGACAATGCAATGAAACTTCGCCTCGGGCCCCGCAAAAGTACCATTAGGCCCTAAGTAGTAAATTTAATAATGTTTCACTTTTACTCAGGCATTAGTTACATGAAAAAAGTCATGGGCCATATCAGCAATGAGTGACCCATGTTAGTAAGATTTATAAGTTAATAATGATGGCACATTTTTTCTCAGGAACAAAACATTACTAATAAAATGTGGGACCCCCAATTTTACAAGGTTACTCATATTAATAATGTTTGCATTGCAATGGCTAGTTCATAATATTGCGCTTTTATTCAAGCACATATTAATTTATGGGTTATGAATTTTATGTTTAGTGCCACGATAAAAGCACAATATTAGTAACTTGACGTGTCATGTAAACTTTATGAATTGAATAACGTTCGCCTTCCCGGTGGCGCAGTGGTCTAAGCGTTGGCTTGTGATCATTCGTTCGGGTTCGAATCCCGTGAGACATGGATGTTGTGTTTGTCTTACGGCACTGGCTCTTTCCCTTCCCTGGAACCAGTGGCCCTAAATTAGGGATGGGCGACTGCTTATAGCCCACTGAGTTAATTTATTATTATTTTTGCAGAAGACTTTGTTGTTATGAAATCGCAAAGTATCCAGCTTTCTAAACCATTAAAAGGTCAGATTTCTACCGGGTGAACGGTGAAACTAATTGGATTGCTAACATCAAAGAATATAAACGCTAACATGCCCTGAAGACTATGCATCTCATGTGTTCCACAATAGCTTTCTGTCGGAAGAAACCTTTGTATAACTTACCGACAGGCAAGGCATATTTTTGTAATCCTCCCGCACAGGCGGTGGAGGACAAACGTTTTGTTACAGAGCGGTTTTAAGCCCCAACATGTGGCATATATGTGTGACTAAGGATTAACTTCTGGAGTGCCTACTGTAAAAAGAAACATTTACAGCAGGCTCTGTGCTTTCGGAGGACGGGAACAACAACGAACATCCGGTCAGCAGATTAAACCGGCAAGTAGCCACACAAACTTCAGGGGCCGTACAGTTTTTTTGTATTGTTTGTTTTTTTGTTGTTGTTTTTTTGCCACATCACCTTTCTAACGGAATTATTGTGAAAATCTGACATGCGCAACAAAATACTATTGTCACTTGAAAATGAAAATTGAATTGGAAACTCCATCGACGTAAATATTAATTGAATCCAGGTAAAAAAGTCCGAGACTGTTGATAAACGCGGGAAAAAAGTCCGAGATGGGCGTTTTGATTGTCATCATGGGCATACTAATAAGTCGATTTGACATACTGTTTGAATGTTGGGTGGTGGGAGTCGGGGGACATAATTTCATTATTTACCTAGTGTGGAGGGCGTGCAGGAAAACAGCCACACAGTAAAACTGCCGCACGTTTTTCATTAAGGGGCTGGGCATAAATTGCTGTTCCTCCGAGGAACACTTCGAATGTGTGGCAGTTTTCAAAGTTTCCAAATTACGTGTGGCTCTTTTCCAAGGTGCCTAACGACGGGAACGAGCTCTTTTGTTTGTCTGAATTTTCATGCCGGTTCATACTTCGGGCAACAAGCCACAGAAGTTCAAGGGACGGGGGGGGGGAATAAGGATTGCTGTTTCATGGCCTATACTGAGAATTGAATTGAATTGGGAACTCCAAACAAATTTCGGGAAAACGTTCTATGTAAGCCAAGCGAGAATTGTTGTGTTCAGAAAGGACCCTAAGGTGGGATTTTTTAATAATGCTGCACTTTTACTTATAGGCACTAAATATTTACATAACATGTCAAGTTTGTAATATTTTTCTAGAGGCCATTCCTCAGACCACTGCGCCACCAGGGCGGCCCACGTTTTTCAGTCAGGGACCATGCACAAATTGCATTTGACACAAAATATAAAACGTGGGGGAGATTTCCGGGTCATCATTTCCATTTCCACGCTGTTTAAAACAAGATGCAGCCAAACAACTTGGGTGTAGGAAAACTGGCCACAAAATTTTAAGGGGCCGTATAAAAATTGCGTTTTTGACCGCTTCATGCCCACGACCCCCAGAGGTTGGTTATCTGAGTCATATGAAGTTTCCGTAATTTCGTCTTTTCTTAATTGCGATAATTAATGTAATTCTTTATTTAAAAAAAGTTCATGATCTACATCTCAGCAAAGGATTTCAAGGTTTTCAAACTACAAGTCTGCAAATTATCTCTCAGGAAACCCGTCGGGATGGGGGGGTAACAAAAGTGCAAAATATAAAGCATTTATGTTCCGATCGGGAGTTTTCAGCATTTACAAGCTACGTACAACTCGACACATGAGGGCATGATGTGCCTACTCAGCAAACCTATGGGGAGGGGGGGGTCATACCAAAAGTGTAAAATATGAAAAATTTCTCGTCCGATCGGGAGATTTTCAGCATTTACAAGCTACAACTCGGCACATTATCTGAGGGCATGTGCTAATGCAGCAAACCTGTGTGTGTGTGTAAGGGGTGGGGGGGGGCTTAACACTGAAAATATAAAGAATTTGTAGCCCAGCCGGGAGATTTTCAGCGTTTACAAACTACAACTTAAATTTTTTTCGGATACGTGTAAACTCAGGAAACCTATCGGGGGGTGGATTATGGCCCGACAGCGGGTTTCCTGAGGCAGCACATGCTCTCAGATAATGTGTCGAGTTGTAGCTTGTAAATGCTGGAAATTTGCTAATCGGACGAAATCCTTCATATTTTACAGTTTGGGTATTAACCCCCTCACCCCACCCCAACAAGTTTCCTGGGTTTTCACATACCCGCAGGAAATTTGTTTAGCTGTAATTTGTAGACCTTGAAAAATATCGTAAATAAGAAAATACGAAACTGCGGAAATGTTATGGTGTCATATAACTAATCTCTGTCTTACGGCACTGGCTCTCTCCCTTCCCTGGAACCAGTGACCCTAAATTAGGGACGGGTGACTGCTTATAGCCCATTGAGTTGCTCACGGTGGTCGTTAAACCTCCTATCAAAAAAAAAAAAAATAACCAATCTCGGGAGACGTAACCACGGAGCAGTGCAGAGCGCAATTGTTATACGGCCCCTTAAAACTTTCGGGGCCAGTTCTCTGGTGGCCACTTGTCCTACACCAGCAAAACACATACAAATTGCGCGGAATATGGAAATACCACCCCCGGAAATTTCCCCACACTGTCAATCTGCTACTTCATTTGTAAGTCCGTTTTTTGCTATAAACACTGGTGAATATTGAAATGTCAATCCCCGGAAATTCCCCCACCTCATCCTGCTAATTATAAGACCGTTTCTTACTGTAAACTGTGGTGAAAGTAGAAATGCTAACCCCGGAAATTTCCCGCACCCCGTCCTGCTAATTGTAAACCGATTTTTTTTATAAACTGCGGATCTTCTGCTGGAACTTGGGAGATTATACTTTCTACCTCAGATATTAACTGTTTGATTTTAGGCTTCGACGGAGGGCAATATTTTGGCCCATGCTCCAAAAACTCTCACTTGTTCATCCGTCATTTTAACTGTCGATTCCTTTATGAAGTCGACTTTGTAGTTATTGGTTCTAATCTGAGTTTATCGAAGAATCGATTTTAAGGTTTATTATAAACCGACCGCAGTACCGAACCTTGTCCCTCCTGATTCGCCCTACCCAAAAGAGAAAAAAACTTTCTGCGTATAGAGCGCCTAAGGTATGCAAACCCGACTCGATAAATAATAAAGAAATTGATAATATTTATAGCAAAGGTTTAAAGGCTGGATATAAGAAGGATGACATAGACAGAGTACATAGGACTGTAAGAAATCGTATAATGTCAGCGGACAAGAGGTGACCCGCTGTCACGCGCAATAGCACTTCATACTATAATGACTGCCTGACGGGCGATGGGGCGGTCGTGAACTAAACCAGGATCCGTTTACTCACCAGAGTGTAGTCACACACGGATCCGTCGATCGTCAGCACCCAGACAGAAACCGTATTCATCACTAAAGACAACAGTAGTCCTTTCATGACCTTAGTACGCATGACTTTCACACCAAGCCATACGAGCGCGGCGATGACTAGCCGTTAATGGCAGTTGACCTAACGGTTGCCTACTGCGCAGGTTTGCCACATGTAGCCTTCGGTTTACAATTTGGGCCGTTGTAGTGACGTCCATGGCCGATGACACAGCACGTCGAATATCAACTGCAATGCTTTTAGATGACGCACTAGCGTGTTGAACAATCCGCTTGTCCAGGCGTGCTGGCGTTTGTTGGACTCAACCACTGTCGCTCCGACGCACTACGAACCTTCCTGTAGCCACTGGCGCCTACAGCGTCCAACTGTTCGTGCATGCCGTTGCACATGTTCTGCGATACGACGTGTAGACAGCCCGCTTCACACAAGCCTACAATTTTTCTCTCTGAAACGCATCCAAATGGCGATAAACCTGCCGATGGCGTGTAACCGGTATTTTTGGCCTTCCCTGAACAGCTTCCCAGCACAAACAACAAATCTGAGACGTCCGCGGGACTTCCACCTGCGACTACACATTACCACCCCTGTTGCTGCTTGCACTTTTGTTTCAAGAACGTGTGACGTCATCGGCTCCAGTTTAACATCATTTGCATATCTCGAATAGGTAAACCCGCCCTGCGATTTGCATGTTTGTAGCACACTTCCTTCTGGGTGGGGCACTTTCTATGTCTAGCAATATATAACGTCTGCCAAAATACTTTGCGAGTCTTTCAACACATAACTTATGTTCTTTTAAAAATATGGTACTTTATTTTTAAAAAGTTACTACCTTCTATTAACAATAGTTGCGTTTATCATCAGTTTTTAGTTTTTGTTGATAGATGGTGCTGAAAGGTAAGCATGATTATCAACGTTTAAAAACCTTTTTAAATTTTTCACGATTTCAACACACACACACGTCAACTGTATACCTACGTTTAAAACACTTTCCAAAACTACAATCCGATTTTTGGCATAAATGTGACAAAGATGGTAAGTCAGATAATATCCGAAAACTTTAAAATTTTCTTCGTCCTGAAGCAGGACTCGAACCCGCGTTTCCCAGATAGCGCTCGGGTATGCTAACCACTACACAACCCAGAGCCGCCAAGTTTCAAGTTTCCGATCAATTTGAATAAAACCATCACAGGATTCGCTAGAATGCCAAAAATCGGTTTGTCACCTTCGAAATTTGTATTATACGGCGTAATCCCGTATTTATTTCATGATTTACAACACTACAGTTTCAAGGTACGTCTGTTAACCATAAATCAACGTTGAAAAAAACACTTTACACCATCCGTGAACCAATAATCAACTATCCAAACCAAATTTCAACCACGAAAAAACCTTACTGTGCTATATGGGCTGGTGTTTGCGCAAATGTCGAATTGAACTGAACTGTTTGCCAGATGCAATTAAAAAATCGACGGATGTAGTTATTCTTATTCACAGTGACACCTAAGAAAACATACAAGTTTGTTAGATTATGAACAGAATGAGGGCTGGTTCGTTTGAAGAATCCTCTGAGTGATGTTCGATTTGTAATGTATGGCTATTACAGTAATGTTTTCGGTTGTTTTATTCATTCTGCGTTATTTTCTTAAATAGTAAGCAGTCGCGTAAGGTGACCTAAAATTTTTCCGGGACAAAATATTTTTTAAATTCCTCTCAACCTTCTCCTCTATTATGAAATATAATTTCAGTGGATTGTGAGATTTCCAAACGCCACTTGCTGAAATCATACTTAACCACATAGAATGAGGTAGACATTTTATTTACACACTCTACATAAAAAATAGTTGCACCCAGAAGGAAGCAACCGACAGGAATGAAACTTGGTGAGTATGTTTGACATCGTGAGACATGCAAATGATTCAAGTACACGCTCGGCCGCACATTTGACGCAAGCAAAGAGGGGTCGTAGCCCTGTGCCTGACCAGCTATATAAGGTCGTCCCGTTGTGCGTGTTTGCCATTCTGACTCGTGCTGTTGTGTTCGTTGCATCCTTTGCACGTAAAGTATGCCTCGGAGAAAAGTTCGGAACCAATTCCAGCAGTCGGAGGAATTCGACAAGGGCCTTATCGTCGGGCTCAGGGAAGCGTGCTGGTCTTGTCGCTGTATTGCGGGCCATACTGGTCGTGCGGATATTACCCTTGCGGCAGTGGACAGAACAAGGCACGCAGCAGTGAGAGGAAGGGTCTGGGAGACCAGACGAATCATGGAAAGAGAGGACAAATGGATTGTCCGACATGCGCGGAGTGACTCAATTGCCACTATTGCGGACATACAGCGAGCAGTGGTGCCCTCCATTCATCGTCCGATAAGTACCAGCACCATCGGCAGAGGCTGCACGACGTAGGATTGATTACACGCACGCAAACCGTTACGACGTCTGCCTTTAACACCATTGCATCGCCGCCAAAAACTGCAATGGAGTCTTGCCGGACTGTCATGGAACCACTCAGACTGGCAGCGGCTGATCTTCAGCGACGAGTACCGCTCTGGTCTTGGAGGAGACAACCAACGAATCCGTGTGTGAAGGCACCGTGGTCAGCGCAAGGATGAGCGGTTTGTTGTCAAGCGTTACACGTCTAGGAGGCCTGGTGTCATGGTGTGAGGTGCAATTGTTTCCGATGCCAAACAACCTTTGGTACTTCGACAGCCCAACGTTACGTTAATGATGTCCTGCAACCAGTGGCCCTACATTTCCTGATCGCTCTCTCCGGTGCGACTTTCCAACAGGACAATGCTCGTCCGCATACTGCAGCTGTCTCGAGAGCTTGCCTTCAAGGCACTGGCACTCTGCCATGGCCAGCCTCATCGCCAGACCTATCGCCGATTGAAAATGTGTGGGATGCTATTGGACGCGCTATCCACACTCCACCCCTACCACACAATCGGCAGGAACTACGTGAGAAGATTCAAGCTGCATGGGATGGCTTATCGCAGGATACCATTAGGAACCTGTGCAACTCCATGCCGAGACGTCTGACACGCTGTGTCAGCAAACATGGCGGCCCAATTCCATACTGAGAGACACTACTTATTGGCGTATAGCTCAATAAATATTGCCCATATCGGTCTCAATGCCTAATCATTTATTGTTCCTGGTAACATTTACCTTCTTTCCGAATAGCATTGCAACCCAACACGTCCTTACGGGTTCAACTTTTTTGACGTAGAGTGTTTATATGCAGTGCTGTATGACAAAAGTATAGGTTTTAGACCTACCTAACTTATAAAGGAACTGAGTGCCGAGGCAAGTGATCTCCAATCTCTGGAGACAGTTCCAAGAAACCGGAACAATAACCAGATACCGGGACAAGGGCGCCCGCGCCACAACCAGTCAAGAAGACCTTCAGTATTGCCGTCCGGGTTGCGTATTTCACAAGTAAATGTACGGAATTGCAATTAATACCATTTCCGCCAAGCGATTGGTTCAGAGCCACTTTGGAGATGGCGAGTAGGCGGGGCCTATGAGGAGAGTCATGTGATGGATACTTGTAGGCTTTGCTGCACTCGCCATAAGCCATTTTAATGTTCGGGTCACGGTGTATGTTTCGTCGGGTGTTTTCTTTGCGACAATGGTTACCTTCAGTTGTTTTACCCGTACAGTCGGAATGCGACAGGATTTAAATAGAGAATGTACTTTATTGGTAAACGAACTTTTGAGTTTTTATATCAACATGACTTCATCGACTTGTGACTTATCTTCTGAAGCACCTTCACTCTATATAGTTCTCACAGGGCCGAGAGATGCCAGCGCTCACTCTTCCTATAGCTCCGGATTAGTACTGATGTGTTTTGTATGGAGAACCCACTAGTTGTTTAACGTTTTTTGGGGGGGGGGGGGAGAAGGGAGATTGAAATGCTTAATTGAAGGCATTTTTGATGAAGTTTGGAGGGACAAAAATATGAGGAATTTCCTAAATATTAGAAAAATATGTATATGAAAGATCACTTACTATTTTATGAGACACAATATATGGCAAACAACATTCTGGAATATTTATTCAAACTGAGCTGTTTTATTTCAACAGAACACTGTTTTGAGGTCTTACTTCGTATCATTAGGTAGTTCTTTGCTAATACAAAATCACTATTTGATTTTTCTTTCTAGCTAGACCTCTTCACATTCATGAGGAAAAAAACTTTATCGTCAGAATAAATATTTCGGTGTGGAGACATACTTTTTATTGTTAAAGGTCCTTTCAAGGGTAGTAGAAAGGACCTTTAAAAGGGTACTTTTTAGTATCCTTATATACGCACTTTCACACAGCACAAATCATGATGGGTACTAGGTTAACATGCTGCCATCTATTGGCTGATACGGAGTATGGTAGCTATTTATTGAAGTCGTCCTCAATTTTTATATTAAAATAGATTTCGACTTCTATTCATCTGAGAAATTTTAGATATTCCTTATGATATCGTGCACAAAATTACTTTACCGTATTATTCAATATGATCATTTGTCACATATGTTAATTAACCTCACAGGGAATTTCTTAGGAAGCAGAACTTCTCACGATAAAACTTTGCGCGATATAATTCAATATGGTCATTTGTCACATATGTTAAGTAACCTCACAATGCATTTCTTAGCAAGCAGAACTTCCCCCAATAAAAGTCAGTGTTCCTGTCACGTGACTCTCCACATAGGCCCCGAAATCTCCAAAGTAGCTCTGAACCAATCGTGTGGCGGAAATGGCAATAATCGCAATTCCGTACATTCACTTGGGAAATACGCGTCCGTGTTGCGCAGCGGTCTAAAGGCTGGATTATGATCATTCGTTCGAGATGAGCCCGGGTTCGAATCCCGGTTAGCATGGATGCTGTGTTTGTCTTACGGCACTGGCTGGCTCCCTTCTCTGGGACCAGTAACTCTAAATTAGGGACGCAAGACTGCTTATAGCCCATTTAGTTGCTCACGATGGTTGATAAACCTGTGCCTATGTGCTCTGGCGTTTTGTGTTTACCAGTGCGTTGTTCTTGTTCCAGGTTCCTGGCTTTTATTGTGCAGTGTTCATGAATGTTCCGTGCATCTAATTATCCCGGAAAGTTGTCCGGTAAGCTTTTATTTTTGTTATAGTGAAGTGTTTAATTTTATGAAAGTGCTAACGCGATCGTTAGTAAAGAGCTGCAGCTGAGTTTTGCATGTGTTGAGCCCTAATTTCTTCTACAAGCTTCTTACTGCATTTACTTGTTTAGCGGAGCTTCCTTTCTGTGGTTTTCCACCATAACTGCTTCTTGTGTGTGCTTCAAAGTGCTTCAGTATGATAGAATTATCCTTAATATTGTTTGTTTACATTTGCTGTGAGACTTATCAGCTGCATGGTTGATTCGCCTGATCAGCAAGATGCTGTCCAGCTAGCGGGCATCCGCTCGCTGCCTGTTAAAGCGCCTTCCTCACTGCCTTCCCCTCACCATGTAGATATTTTTTTGATTGGAGGTTTAACGACCACTGTGAGCAACTCAATGGGCTATAAGCAGTCGCCCGTCCCTAATTTAGGGTCACTGGTTCCAGGGAAGGGAGAGAGCCAGTGCCGTAAGACAAACACAACATCCATGCCTCACCGGGATTCGAACCCGGACCTTACGGACGAATGATCAGAGGCCAGCGCCTTAGACCACTGCGCCACCGGGGCGGCCATGTAGATATTGCTCGCACGGATTCTACGACGGATCTCATGGATGCTTGCTAATGAGTTGATTTCATCAGATGGTGCTGTTTCATCATCCTCTACTTTCATTCCTGATCAGCTTGGTATTGCCTCGGTTCCTTCTTCGCAACCAACTTTGGTTAATGCCTTTAGTGATTATGCCCCCACTACGTCTGGTTGTCGACGTACCGCCCTTACGTCTAATGCTGGGCTTTGATGTGGATTCTCGTCTTTCCTTCTCCCGAGCTAAGGATGCTATCCGTGTGATTGTTCCTGAGGACTATTCTCAAGGTAAGGATCTTCAGCTGCGTCAGCGTTTAGGACTTTTATTTGAGGCGCTTCCTAACACTCACCTTAAGTTATACTTCTTAGCATTAAAAGGCATCCTTCCTATGGGCGCAATTACTGATATGGCACGGTAACCACGGTCTGTGGTTGTTTACCTTGCTAAGATAGAGTATGTTGATTGTGTTAAATCAACGGTCATTGCTGTCCCTGATCGTTTTCTGTTTGGTGTGACCTTAACGCAGAGTCCTGTGCTGGTTACTTTGTATCCAGTAGCTCCCGAGATCTCTGACGTACTGCTTCGGACTGCACTTTCACAGTGCTGTCGAGTTGTTGGCCCCATCATTTCTCTTTCAGCTGCACGTGCTGACCAGGATGATAAGGGAATTTTGGGCCTCAACAGACAAGCGCGCATAGTGTTTTCATCAGAGGATGCTGCATCAGATTGCCCTTCATTTCTTGAGTTCATTATTGGCAGTCAGCGATTTCGCATGGACGTCCTTACAGCTCTGCAATGCTTCCAGTGTTAAGGCCCTGGCCATGGTCGTTCCAGGTGTCCTCACCGTTTATCTGTTCCACCTCCTGTTCCCTCGCAACTTCTTACTGGTTCTTGATCTTCAGATACTCGAACTTCAGCTTCATAGCTCTCTACGTCGATTCCCCTTAGTGCTGTAGATCCCTCGCCAAATGATACGTCTGTTGCAGTGCTTCCTGCTTATCCAACCAGTGTTTCTTTAGCCTGGTATAATCAGCGAAGTCGTACCTCTCCATGTCAGTGCATATTGTTTCTCTTTCTCCCCTTGCTAGTTCTGTGCCAGCCAGCGCTCAACCATTTCCCTCACCTTCAGCTAGTGCGGTCCAGTATTCATCTACAGTGTCTCCACTTGTTCCAGCTTTTGGATCTTCATCTGCTACTCCCGAGGCTGTGGGGATTCTTTCTCTTATCGGACTCGCTCCCGGAGTTTCTAGCTTGCCAGAAGCTCCGAATCCTCTTTCCTTACCACCACTTGCAGCGGAACTCCCCACAGCTGACTTTATCCTTCTTCTTAGTGCCGTTTTCCATCTGTGTTGGCAGGATCTTGTTGGCAGCCCTCACTCTTTTGAAGACCCTGAGGTCCGTAACGAAACCTGGGCTAACTTCGTTATAAGACGATATTGGAGGGTTCATCTACGTTCGCGACCTTTGTTATCTCGATGATGAAGATTATGAATTTTTCAATGATATTGACAAAGATCGTAGCTCTGCGTGCATGAACTTTTTGTATATTTTCCGTAGATTGCGCTTATAGACTGCAGTTTGTGTGATTTTTCCTCCGCCTTGTTTCTTGTTGGCAGGTCTGGATACTTGGCTGTACTGTTAATGTCATTTAGCTCTGATTTCGACATACTTGTGCATCTACACTTGTTTATTTCAACGTGTTGTACCTACAAATTTGTATTTTTAAATTTTTCCCGAGTCGGGTACGGTGTACCCCTTCCTGATGTACATGTAAGGTTTTAGTGTCAAATTATGAAAAATAAAATCTCCAATTTAAAAAAAAATGCAAAAGAAAAACGACTGGTATTTGTGTCTAACTGCTCGCCACCATGAGTAGCTGACAGCCAAGCAACTCTCACAGAAGTTCCACTCTGCTACGGGGACAGCGATATCGAGACAAACAGTTTACAGAAGGCTGTGGAGAGCGGTCTGCGTGCAAAAAGGTTAATGGTCTCCGAATCCCACTAGCCACATCGCGCAGAAGGGGTCGGTATGAACACAGCCCAACAGCATCACCCCTGTAGCTCTGATAAATGGGCCGGTGCTGTCTTCAGTGATGAGTCGAGTTCAGCCTAAACACGGATTCTCGACGTGTGTATATTTGGAAGAGAGTGCGGAAGCCGAAATCTTCTTCCCTCCAACATTAGGGAAATTGACCACTACGGTGGTGGTTTGGCTGGCATCATGTTGAATCGAACACAAGTTTCCAAGAGGCACCCTTCTTGCTGCCCGGTATAGGGATCATTGGCTCCCAGTTCCTTTTTATGGACGATAACGCCCGAGCTCATAGTGCTCAGTTAGTCTGCGAATACTTCGAGAGTGATGATATTCACAGGATGGAATGGCCAGCAAGATCTCTGAACCTAAACCTGATAGACCATATCTGTGATACTCTAGAAAAATTCCCCACCTTTTTCAGTCAGAGACCGTGCACAAATTGAAGTTTACACAAAATATCGAATGTAGGGGAGCTTTCCGGGGTCACCATTTCCATTTTCACGCTGTTAAAATAAGACGCAGCCGCACAAAGTGCCCAAACATGTGGGGGACATTTCCAGGGGTCGGCATTTCAAACTTTTACGGCAGTTTATAGTATAAATCGGTTTACAATTAGTAGGACAGGGTGAGGGAAATTTCCGGTGTCACCATTTTTATTTTCACGCAGTTCAACAAATTTTGGGGGGAGGGGTTCCGGGGTCGGCATTTCTACTTTTACGGCAGTTTATAGTAAAAAACTGTCTTGCAAGTAGCTAGATGAGGTGAGGGAAATTTCCGGGTTAATATTCGACTGTTACCGCGCTTTTTAATTAAAAACGATCTTACAATTAGCACTTAGCAGGCTGACAGGGTGAGGGGAAGTTCCGGTGTTGGCAATTCCGTTTTCACTGCAGTCTACAGAGAGTTGTGAAAAATGGGGGGGGGGATTTCCACCGCAGTTTACAGTAAAAAATGGTCTTACACAAGATGAAGCCACACAAGTAGCACAAATATGCGGGTAAAATTTCCGGGATCGGTATTTTTTATTAGATCGTGCTCATGTTCATAACGTTTACGTAACATTTCAAATGATTAAGATTGCCATATTACCCAGACACAAAATATTATTAGGTCTAACTCTAGGTCCTTCAAAAAGTTTTCATTCCGTCATTCCCATATTCCTAAAATTTACATTAAAAGAAATGTCGATAATATGTCGATAATATGTTCCTGTCACGTGACTCTCCTCATAGGCCCCGTCCACTCACATTCTCCAAAGTATCTCTGAACCAATCGCGCCGCCCCGGTGGCGCAGTGGTCTAAGGCGTTGGCCTATGATCATTCGTCCGAAGGGGTCCGGGTTCGAATCCCGGTGAGGCATGGATGTTGTGTTTGTCTTACGGCACTGGCTCTCTCCCTTCCCTGGAACCAGTGACCCTAAAATTAGGGACGGGCGACTGCTTATAGCCCATTGAGTTGCTCACGGTGGTCGTTAAACCTCCAATCAAAAAAAAAAAAAAAAAAAGAACCAATCGCGTGGCGGAAATGGCTCTAATCGCAATTTCCTACATTCACTTGTAAAATATGCATCCGGGACGGAAGGCAGTTTTGCTGATCTCTTCACTTTAGCAATCCACTTGTTAAGTGGGTTAGATGTGATCACTTTTGAATTTGACAGTTCGATAAAGTCCGTGATTTTCTTGTTATACTCGAAAGAATCCAAATCAGCAATCAAATTGGATTTGTCTGTGAGACAAAATTTGATCGACGGGTCCTTTGTAAGATTGCGGATGGTAGAGGCATCGTGCGTCGGATTGGCTGCTTTATCAAAATGTAAGCAAATCTTATTCAAACGTGAGGCAAACTGATAGCGTAACGTATCTCTACTTTCGATGGGTACTTTTCCCAAAAGGCTTTCAATGGCCGGAATAAGAACCTTAGTAGGCGGTTGGGAACTCAAGCAGAATTTAGGTCCCATTTGTAGCAAACAAAGTTCCTTATTAGAGAAGGTCTTGGAGGAGAGATTGACAACCGGAATCTGGAATTTCTGTTGAGACGTTGGTAATGATTCTTTTAGTGTGGTGAGTTTCTTCAAATGGATGTAGATTAGGGTCCGATGTTGACAGTCGACTAGCACACTAACTTTCCGTAAGAAGATGTCCACAAGCAAAAGAGCCGTTTCGGAAGAAAGCTTAAGATAGAGCCGGAAGAGCCTATGTTCCAAAGACATGACGATACGTCTCTTAAGGAGTACAAGGTGCAATAAGGCCTGTCGTTGGAAGTTAAACTTCCTTCTAAGGAAGCGTTTGTCGTGGACCTTCCTTCTAAGGAAGCATTTGTCCATTTGAGTCAACATTAATGTTTCGGGAGTTTTATTGATACATGGGTTACATTATGCAAAAACACTGCAGACCAATAAGCAGTTTACAATCACTAAAACGTCAACTTACAGCATAAAGTAAAAATAAAAAAAAATGTTTTTTTTTTTTTTTTTTTTTTTTTTTGATTGGAGGTTTAACGACCACCGTGAGCAACTCAATGGGCTATAAGCAGTCGCCCGTCCCTAATTTAGGGTCACTGGTTCCAGGGAAGGGAAAGAGCCAGTGCCGTAAGACAAACACAACATCCATGCCTGACCAAAAAAAAAAAAAAAAAAAAAAAAAAAAAATGTTTTTCCCTTCAAAACCTTACCGAAAAAGGGGGGAATATTTTTTTTAGTGAAGGTTTAACGACCACCGTGAGCAACTCAATGGGCTATAAGCAGTCGCCCGTCCCTAATTTAGGGTCACTGGTTCCAGGGAAGGGAGAGAGCCAGTGCCGTAAGACAAACACAACATCCATGCCCGACCGGGATTCGAACCTGGACCCCTTACGGACGAATGATCAGAGGCCGAAATATTTTCTCAATGAGACATCGGCTTTATAATTTGCATTCCAATAATCCAATTAGGTCTTGAAATTCAGTAACCTAAAAACTTTATAAATTATTTAATAATGTACTTCATTTTCAGCAATGAGTAACTAAATTTCTAGGTGAGAACATGGGATCAAGATAAATATTGAAACTTAATGCTTTCCATTTAGTTGCAGAGTGTGGCTTTGAAAAGAAGCCTTTTAATGAATTGAAAATAGAGTACAACACATACAATACAACTTATGTTTCTTATCAGCTCTGGGAATCGCCTTATCCCATTTGCTCAACATATCAAGAATTTTGGGGACAGCAAAGAGTGATATTTTATTTTTGCAGGATTTATAGCCAATATTATGTCCTGGCACAAAACAGCTGCTTTGCCTTTTCCGTTTTCTATGTTTTTTATTATTTGCTATTGCAGAATTTCCCAGTTCTTTCATAGCTGGTATTATTTCCCTATGATCTTATAACTGTTGCAGTCGATTTCAGTACTGCACTTAAGTTTAACCACACAGTAGGTTTAACGCGTGACAGCCAATACTTGATCAACTTCTACATCTTCACGAATAAAAAGTTACTAATCTTGGAAATAAATTTCGTTATAAACAAACTACAGGTGAATAAAACTAGCACACAACTGTTGAATTTCCTAGTGTATTACTGTTATGATCGAGCTACAACGAATTAGCAAAGATACTGACAAAAAGATTTCCCTCCACTACCCCTTTGTTTTGTGAAAATTTGAAGTTTCGTAAGGCGGCAAAACTTGGCAAACAAACTTGCCACTATTGAATAGCATGAAGCCGATGAAGCACCCTAACGTAACTTCCGATGCCAGCGCCCTCTGTCATTTCATGATGATTGGTCACAAAACCGTGAGGGACATCTTAGGGAGGACGTCACACTATCTCTTCAATGCACTGTACCATATTCAACAAATCATGTATAATGTTTCGCGTGTGTGGGACACATCGTCGTTATCGCATATACGGTCCCTTATGTGACGTCTCCCATTCGACCAATGAGAAGCGTTGTTAGAAAAGGTATATCCTTCCACTGTGATTTCTTCTGCGCTGACGAGAAAGTGGCCGTTTGTTGACAATTTTACAGCTTTATTCAGTGTTTAACTCCGAATATCTTCTTATTTTCAATGATTACTGATAAGAATTCTGATTCAACAATTTCTCAGTGTTGTTTATATCAAAAAGATGTTTTATTGCATCATTCAGCAATATTTCTTTTTTTTATTGGAGGTTTAACGACCACCGTGAGCAACTCAAATGGGCTATAAGCAGTCGCCCGTCCCTAATTTAGGGTCACTGGTTCCAGGGAAGGGAGAGAGCCAGTGCCGTAAGACAAACACAACATCCATGCCACACCGGGGCCGCCCCGGTGGCGCAGTGGTCTAAGGCGCTGGTCTCTGATCATTCGTCCGAAAGGGGTCCGGGTTCGAATCCCGGTGAGGCATGGATGTTGTGTTTGTCTTACGGCACTGGCTCTCTCCCTTCCCTGGAACCAGTGGCCCTAAATTAGGGACGGGCGACTGCTTATAGCCCATTGGGTTGCTCACGGTGGTCGTTAAACCTCCAATCAAAAAAATGCCACACCGGGATCCGAACCCGGACCCCGTTCGGACGAATGATCAGAGGCCATCGCTTAGACCACTGCGCCACCGGGGCGGCCAATATTTCTTTAATTGTGCTTTATTTACCGGATTTATTATCAGCTTTACGCACCTAAGCAGATATCCGAATACCTCCATTGGTGGATGAAAACAGCTTCATAAAAATTTACCATGAGTGCCTAAACTGTGTGTGCGCCGCCCCGGTGGCGCAGTGGTCTAAGGCGCTGGTCTCTGATCATTCGTCCGTAAGGGGTCCGGGTTCGAATCCCGGTCGGGCATGGATGTTGTGTTTGTCTTACGGCACTGGCTCTCTCCCTTCCCTGGAACCAGTGACCCTAAATTAGGGACGGGCGACTGCTTATAGCCCATTGAGTTGCTCACGGTGGTCGTTAAACCTCCAACCCAAAAAAAAAAAAAAAAAAAAACTGTGTGTGCTTTTGAACATCGTTATTAACGTAATTCTCATGAAAGACAAGCATCAAATCGGCTATGTAAAAAATCCGTTTAAAATTTCTTTCAGTTCGATTATTTTTTTTCATTTTTTGTTTGAACTTTGCTTTTACTACACGAGTAGTCATGATCTTGGATTGCTTTTAACTTACTTTTGTTCAATGAACGACCTTGATGACACTCTAATGCACAGTGATCAGTGGAAATAAATGGCATGCCATCAAATGGTATCCGCCACCCCGGTGGCGCAGTGGTCTAAGCGATGGCCTCTGATCATTCGTCCGAAGGGGTCCGGGTTCGAATCCCGGTGAGGCATGGGTGTTGTGTTTGTCTTTCGGCACTGGCTCTCTCCCTTCCCTGGAACCAGTGACCCTAAATTAGGGACAGGCGACTGCTTATAGCCAGTGGCGGCCCGTCAGATGAGGCAAGTGAGGCGCCGCCTCACCTGAAATTCCGCAGAATGAGAAGTGAAAAAAAACTTCTGTCAGTAACAAAGATATAAGAACTTTGCAGGATAAATGAAACACTGAAATTCACATTGTGATTCATGAATTAGGTTAAAGAAAGGCTTTCAACAAGAGGATGAATCAATAATTTTTTTTTTTTTTTTTTTTTTTTGAGTGGAGGTTTAACGACCACCGTGAGCAACTCAACGGGCTATAAGCAGTCGCCCGTCCCTAATTTAGGGTCATTGGCTCCAGGGAAGGGAGAGAGCCAGTGCCGTAAGACAAACACAACATCCATGCCTGACCGGGATTCGAACCCGGACCCCTTACGGACGAATGATCAGAGGCCAGCGCCTTAGACCACTGCGCCATCGGGGCGGCCAATAATTTTGCAAAGCAGCTGCATGTTTTAAGCGCTTAGAGGCGACCGGCTGAATCGTCTCGATGAGAAGCCGGTTTTGGGAACTGGGGATCAGAGAAGAGCCCAACAGAGTGAACCCCCACCCCCACGGTCCGAGGTCTACCATCACCCCCTAATAGCTTAACAGGCCCGCGCACCGATTTGTGACGTCACTAGAGTAGTCCGTAGTCGCGGAGACACGGCGATGTGCGAACGAACGCGTCTTTACGTACACCAACTAACCAGGTCGTGCGTTCTTTTAGAGTTTCACTGCATTTAAATAAGAACTTTTGTGCTAGTTTTCAAAAAACTGCAGAGTTAACAAGTTTGTTTAATAATCTTTTAAAATACAGAAGAAAAAGAAATTACAGCGTAAAATTTAGCGTAGCAATAATTTCGACTTGAAAGGGTAAGCAACACAGATTCGTCAACTTAATGAAAGCATCCCTGTCATTTCACTGGAAGTGATAAACCATTCCTATAATCGAAATTATAAACTGTTGTCGTAGTTTCACTTAAAGTTATAGTGTCTTTATAGTTAGCCGAACGATTCCTGTACTTGTGAACAAATCGTTCTTGTACTTGAAAGATTAGTTTGAGGGTCCATTACGAAGTATCGCCGTCGTTTCAAAAGATGTCGATTTACTAATTTAAGGAATCAGATTTTTCATTCATTGCAAACTTATGACTATGAAAATTTTAGTAATGAAATAATTCCTTTAGTGAAAATGTATTTTATATGCAACCCGTGATCACTAATATATAAAAAAAGGTCAAGAAAAACTGAATTTTTTTCTGTGTTTTTTAATTATTACCAAAGGCTCAATAAAACACGTTTTAACGTACATACAGTGAATTGCTGCTTGATCCACTGATTGCATCAAATAAATTCAGATTTCAAGAAAATTATGCAATTGCTACATTATTAAACGTACAATAATAACATAACAAGTTTTCCTAATTTTAGTACCATCTAGTTACGTGTTTGGACAACTTCATTTTGATAAGCAAATATAAAGTTTATAATTTTTGTCTTCCAGAGCACTATTTCAAAAAAGTTACCTTGTAAAAGTTCAACACATCTGTATTAAGTATATTAGTAGCATTAAGCAAAACTATTTGGATCCACAATATAAGCATTTCTTTTTATCTGGAAAAATACAAGTAACTTATTGGCAGAAATTTCCTGAAATTTGATTTTAAAGAAGTATTCAGGAAGACTGCAAATGTACATATAATTATGGTTGTGTAGTTCTTTGTGTATCACAAGCACAATTTGATTATGTGTCCGTTAGCTGTTCCTTGAAGAATTTCAAAGACACGTTTCTAAGAAAATCTGAAATTTGTTCCAATAATTTCTTAAAGTATTTTTTCAGATAATTATTATATTTTTGAGAACCTGACAAATGCACATGCAGTTATTGTACTGAATAAATCTAAGCGATTGTTTTGGTACTATAGGATATATTTTAAAAGATGTACATGTTTCATTATAAATTGACTAACTTGATGTACCATTTTCTCAGAAACTATAAAAAGCAATGTTATAAAATTTTGCACAAATGTTTTGTCATTGCTAAAGCTATTGAAAAAGATTGTTTTTTCCTTTTTTTATGATTTTGGTTTCAAAATAAATTCTATGAAGGATTGAAGAAGTTTTTCCCCATACAAAAATTGGCACATACCCTGACGTTCGGAAGCACACTTTCCAGTAGTTATCGGATAATATGAGATATATTAGTTCCAGTTATTATTGCTGTAGCTTGTGAAGACACAGTGCAGGAAGTCTGGAAACAGATAAGTCTAGATAAATGAATAAAAAGTTGATCTCTCATTTTAAGCAAATGTTTTCAAAAAAAAAGCGAGTATATATTTCTACTTGTATTTTAAAAATCTTGTTTATTTAGAACATAGTTTCCACAATATGTGGATTCATGTCGATCCACGTACTTTTTTTTTCTCTTAAAAATAACAATATCCAAGGCTTAAAAATAAATTTTAAAATAAAAAAGTTTATAATAAAATTTCCTACTACACAAGAAAAAAAAAGACAGTCATCACATGTCGTGTTTCATGTCATTTTTAATTAATGGAAGTTGTGTTATTGTTACGAAGTACCAAGGAAAGAGTAATATCACATCTTTAATTATGTTATGCTCTACGCCCAGAAATCGGAAACCTAGTTTTGCTCCAAATTTTGTTTATAATCAACAATAAGATGCATGCCTCTGATGTAACTGGTCTCTCATGTTTAGTGACAAAGGGAGAAAACTTTAACAAAAGGAACATGGCATAATCACTAAATTTCCGAAACACCAGTTTCATCATCGTACCATTTCATACCAATTTTAGCATCAGCATCTTAAAAATTGATATACACATGTTTGTGCATTGAACATTTGTAATACAGACCCTTAAAATGGAAGTGCAAACATGTTAAAACAGTTCATATTTTCAACTTAAAAAAAAATAGGGTTCTGGTTTGTTATCTTAAAAGATACATTTTCCTGCGCATCCAGCTTTTACTACCTGGGCAAGTAAATAATTTCTTGCCCAGGTAGTACTGATATATTTCACCTAATTTTTAAGAAATTTGATGGTTCTGATAAATCCCCATCCTACCACAGATAGAGCATACACACTGCTCACACGAGAGTTCTTCACTGTGTTGGTTTGTAGAAAAATGCTTCAAAATCTTTAAACGGACATTTTAAAGGCAAACTTACTCCTGAACTATGTGTGAACTTCTGTTTTTGTGCATTCATATCTAATTTTTGCTGTCTATACTTGATTCAGTGTTTGTGTTCCTTTAGTAATAAATATTAAAAATGATAATTCAATGCAATTCTCTGTCTGCAAACACAAAAGATGTATTTCACATGGGCCGCCCCGGTGGCGCAGTGGTCTAAGGCGCTGGCCTCTGATCATTCGTCCGTAAGGGGTCTGGGTTCGAATCCCGGTCAGGCATGGATGTTGTGTTTGTCTTACGGCACTGGCTCTCTCCCTTCCCTGGAACCAGTGACCCTAAATTAGGGACGGGCGACTGCTTATAGCCCATTGAGTTGCTCACGGTGGTCGTTAAACCTCCAATCAAAAAAAAAAAAAATTTCACATGGCAACAAGGCCTTAGCATTTATATAAAGGACATAGGCATGTTAGATGTGTACATGACATACATATATTTCGTATAGGATATAAGTATTTTACAAGCACTTGTGCCCAGAAATAGGGACCCCAAAAAAGTTAATCTGGCGCTGCCTAAACACTTAAATAACTAAGTACGAATGTATCAACATATTACTCTTGGGATCAAAAACATGCAACCCTTATTATTCTGTGTCCATAATAAAAAAAAGTTTAAAATTCCTTCCTAAATATACATATTTTACTTTGAACTTATTTGATACATTGGCAAAAACATGTTATGGGTTACTATAACAACACAAGTAATCTATTCTTTCCATTACAAACATAAATTTCATCTTTCAAAAATCTTTTCAGTGCTTTGACTTCCCGCTGTGATATGCATTAGATTATAAAATTAGCCAAATTTAAATTTTCTAGTTCAAAATTTTTATTTTACGAGTAGTTTAAAATAAGGTTAACAAAAGGTTTCCACGTACCTTAGAGTTGAAAATTTTCACGCTTTATTGCTGTAATCCATTTTGAGAACCTCCCCATTAGTAGGGAATTTGAATACTTTTAATATTCCTCTATGAAAATAAATTTAGTTGACAATTTGACAACAACAACCACGCACATCCGTAGTCACGCTTACACAGAGTGAGCAAGCTCATGCATGCTCGACCACCCACCACGGACGTCAGCCTACTCTCCCCTACGTCACGCAGCTTCCGGCGTTCGGTGCGCGGGCCTGCTAAGCTATTAGGGGGTGATGGGTCTACCCAAGGAGGTGCCGGACTTCCAGTAAGAGAAAGGAAATTTCTGAGGCGACCCTCCATTTCGCTTAAACTGGAATCGCATCTCTGCTGTTATTGGAGAACCCAAGGATTGTGTATCCAATGGGCGCGGGAAAATGAGCAGATGACCTTGGTAAATATTGGTTTTACAGGCGATGACGCCGTTCGCCTCTATACGCTTTGGAGTACGATGATTTCTACGTAGCTTTAACTATTCGTCAGAGTGTATTTGAGTCTAACTTTTTGTAGTGTGTTTTCAATCCTCTCTTCTGCGGGTGTTGACTAGTTCATAGTAATGTTGAGTTTTTCTTCTTTTTTATTTTGTTATTGTTACTAAACAGCATATTTTGATTTTGGTTGGAAAACATGAATGGCCCAACAAACGACGTGATTTGTGTTCTGGAAGAAATTCCTTTTAAACACTGGAAAGATTATGATAAAAGGGATGTTCTCGTATCTGGAAGACCGACACCTATAATAAGTTCAATATCTAAAGATAAGAAGTGCGGCAAATCGTTTTTTAGGTCTTTCAATAAATCATGGTACGAGATTTTTCCCTGGCTTTCTGGTAGCTATTACAAGCAAACTCTCTTTTGCTGGCCATGTTTACTTTTGAGCAATAAGAAAATGTGTGGAGTACAACGGGTTATTTTGATCTGAAAAACTTTTCTCGTAGTGCAAAATTGCACGAAAGCTCTAAAGAGCATATAACTAACCACGTAGGTCTAAAACGAATGAAAAAAAAACATAAATACTATTTCTGATATGCTCAAAGAAAATGCTGCTCTTCATAAAGTCAAGTTTAATGAAAAGGTCAGACTAAATAGGCATTTTATGGAACATATAATCGATTTAGTTGTCGTTCTAAGCAAGCAAGAACTGCCTTTTCAAGGACACGATGAATCTATTTCCTCATTAAATAAAGGTAATTTCAAGGAGATGTTCCATTTGTTACTTCGTAGGAACACCCCAGAATTAAAAGCACATTTTGAAGAAATACGAAGCTTATTTTCTGGACAATCTAAAACGATACAGAATGATTTAATGGGGTGTATTCATGAATATATAAACGAATGTGTTAAAAGCGAAATTAATGAGTCAGAATTATTTTCAGTGCAAGTTGATGATGCAACTGATATTACTCAAAAATCACAGTGTTCAATAATTGTCAGATACATATTGGACTCAAACTGTGAAGTAGTTGAGCGCTTCCTTGGTTTTTATGATATCAGCACTGGCAGGACGTGGCACTGTATGATCTGCTAGCATCGGTTTTGGGGGAGTTTGATTTTAAATCAAAGTTAGGCCAGTGTTATGATGGTGCAAGCGTTATGGCTGGAGAGTTGAGCGGTCTGCAGAAAAGAGTCAAGCTAGAAGCCCAGCAAGCTTTGTTTACCCACTGTTTCGCCCACCACCTTAACCTTGTTCTGCAACAGGGGTGCAAAGGTATTGTAAAATGTCGCATATATTTCGCAACTGTATCCAGCATGCCCTCATTTTTTCATAAGTCTGCCAAGAGAACCCACGTAGTAGATTCAGTTGTTGGGAAACGGATTCCTCAAATAGCGGAAACACGTGGGGCATCACGTTCGCAAATTTTGCGTTTAATTGTGAGCGAATGGGGCAAACTAAAGAATGTGTTTGAAAACATAATGAATGACCCGGAATCAACGGCAGAATCAATCAACGGCAGAATCAATCAACGGAGCCATAGGATATTTGAAAAATTTCACTGATTTTGAATTTGCTTTTTTATCACTGATTTTTGATGACATTTTTGGAATTACGGATGTACTGTTTGATGTTTTACAAAAAAAGACTTTAGGTATCAGTTATTGCCAAAGACAAATTAAACAATGTTGCAAACGAATAAATAAGAAAAGGAATGTAACCATTTACTTGAAACATTTCAGTGAAGCAATTAGTTTAAGTGGAGGTCCTAAATGTCGCCAAAAGAAACATTTGACTGAAGAAGAAGTGGAAAACTATTACAAAATTTTGTTTTACGAAATCGTTGACAGCATAATAGTCCAAATAAATACCAGATTTGAAGATATGGGAAAGCTCGAGCTTCTGCAGCTAGTTGACAGCTCAAAATACCATAGTTATTCAGAGTCATTTCCATCCAGTGCCCTTAACACTCTCAAAAAAATGTTATCCAAATATTTTTACAGACACACAACCACTAAAAAACGAATTAGATTTTTTATATAATGATCACAACTTCAGGGAACTCAGTGTTCAGAAAACCTTGAAAACAATGAAAGAAAACGAGCTGAAAGATGTGTTACCAGAAGCCTACAAATTATTTTCTCTTGCATTGACACTGGCGTCAACAAGTTCTTCTGCTGAAAGGAGTTTTTCTTGTTTGAAGAGAATTAAGACTTACCTCCGTAATACAACGGCACAAAATCGTTTGCCTTCATTCGCTAAAATTTCAATCGAGAAAGAATTGCTGAACCATCTAATGTCCACTCAACCATTTTATGATCTGATCATAGACAATTTTTTTTTTGATTGAAGGTTTAACTACCACCGTGAGCAACTCAATGGGCTATAGGCAGTCGCCTGTCCCTAATTTAGGGTCACTGGTTCCAGGGAAGGAGAGAGCCAGTGCCGTAAGACAAACACAACATCCATGCCTCACCGGGATTCGAACCCGGACCCCTTACGGACGAATGATCATAGGCCATCGCTTAGACCACTGCGCCACCGGGGTGGCATAGACAAATTTGCCGCCAAAAAGGATCGCAGAATTGAACTTATTTATAAAACATAAACTGAAAGCATTCTGTTCGAGACCAAAGCAAATTGCCGCCCCGGTGGCGCAGTGGTCTAAGCGATGGCCTCTGATCATTCGTCCGAACGGGGTCCGGGTTCGAATCCCGGTGAGGCATGGATGTTGTGTTTGTCTTACGGCACTGGCTCTCTCCCTTCCCTGGAACCAGTGACCCTAAATTAGGGACGGGCGACTGCTTATAGCCCATTGAGTTGCTCACGGTGGTCGTTAAACCTCAAAAAAAAAAAAAAAAAAAAAAAAATGTGACCCGTTCTAAATGCACCTTCACTAATATGCCAATCGAACTGCGACTTTCATTCAAGCTCAAGAAACACTTCGTGAGAAAAAATTTCTATTCAAATGATTTACTTTGAATTTTTTAAGAAGTGGATCTCCGACTGGCGTTGTGATGTGAGTGACGCACATTGACTAGCTGAAGAAACCGCGCACATTGCGTATTTTCGGTCAAGTGTATTACATAAAAGAATACAGGTGAAATATTTCTTTCTTTGTTGTAAAATTATCGAATAATTGTTTTCATAAAAATATTGTTGCAAACGTAGCGTATATTACACACACACATATATATAGAGGTATATGTACATTTTTCCTCTAAAATTTTTGGATTTTTTCGTGAAGAAAGACTCCCCACGCCGTGTTTCATATATTTCTATAATTTTATTCCATTACTGTTGAATAATATTTGTATATAAGGGCTAAATGGCATGGGCTGAAGCCCTAAGGGATGGGGTTTACAGCTGTTTATAACAAGGCGCCTACTCGGGACCAATGGCTTAACGAGACCCGAATCTCAGCGGATTTTAATGATTCAGCTGACTCGAACCCAGGACTTCAAAGATATCCAATGGGTGATACTGCCTTTGACATGAAACTTTTTGAAGGGGGGTGGGGATCTGCACTTCTGCTGTATAACTGTGTATAAGTACATATAACAATTGGGGGGGGGGGCCGCTTTGACAAATATTTTTCTATTGGTAGGTACATCTTGAACATTAATACAAAACGAAGCTAATTTAATAAAATGAAGAAAATGCAATAAATTATAGTTGTTTTAATAAAAATTTAATAAAGCAACTTCTTTGGGCGCTTTGCTTTACTTTCACTTCTATTATCAAGAAATTACATTGCTTTCCGAGTTACGTAAAAATCAATGAATTTAAATAGGGAAATTGTCTATGAAACATACTTAGAAAAAGCTGTCTCGCCTACTAAGGGGGGTGGGGGTGCAAACCATGGCCACCCCCAGGCTACGCCACTGATATATATATTCATATAACGTTATATGAATTTATATATTTTTCAACAACATATGTTTTACATTTACATAAAGACTGTTCGCCTCACCAGCATTTTACACCACGAGCCGCCACTGCTTATAGCCCATTGAGTTGCTCACGGTGGTCGATAAACCTCCAATAAAAAAAAAAAAAACGTGGCGTACTTTTCAGTGACATCACACCTCGTCGATCTACTGTCTGTACTGTCGCTACGCCTGTTGTGTGACTTGTGTTTTTATGGTTGTCCATGCTTGCGTGATTTGTTTCAAGTAACATTTTGATTATAGTTTTTATATACCGATAATTCAGTGAGTTAGGTATTTGATTATGCCACATCCGTGTTGTGTTCCCGGCTGCCGTGGAAATTATAAAAGTTTGCCCAACGCCAAAGTTCGAGTTTATGGAATTCCAAAAGACTTAAGATCTGTATGCCAAGTGGATTCGTGCCATTAAAAGGGATAACTTCACTGTTACGCCACATAGTAAGGTATGTACATAGAACATTTTTTTAATCTAATTTTTCTATTACTGTGAAATATTCAGTGATATGCTATATCTATAAAATCCACTTCTAATGCAAAGTGCTTCCATTCATTACTGTAGCATGTGGTAGCTTCAGATTGAGTTAACATTTATATTTCACTATCGCTTCAATATGCTTCAATAAATGCTGCTAACACTAAACATAGTATTCTTTAATCTTAATCATTTAAATTTACTGGATGGTAACTCATAGCTAAGTATTATTGGGAATTCTTAGCTAAGTGTTATTTATATAGTACATATATTCTAAATTAGTACATTTACTGGTCAGTAAGAACTAAATTTGTATTTAGTAACTGCACTGTAATTTATTATATTCACACACATTTTATTGGAGAAAATATTGTTTCAAGTATTAAGGTCACCTCAGAGTAGCATGCATTCAGATGAGTTGCTGTCTAGGCATATGAATATGCAGAGGTACACACAGTATACACTATGTCCAATATATACCTTTATAAAGGTACCGACTGCAGCCTCATATCAGATAGTAACACGAAGCCAAGAGGTGAAGAAAACTACTAGTCTTTTGGAGAATGGACACCCTAAGTTACTGACTTGTAGTTTAATAGTAAAATTGTTGCGTAGCGGACACCCACTGAAATTTATAACACTGGCACGCTGCTACAGGTCTCTTTCAAGTATTAAACAATACGGGTGAATTTCCGCCAGTGTAGAGATCTGCGCCCTCTCCCACATATTACAGGGCTTGAAAAATATCTGTGAAGTTACATGCCCAGCTGGGCATGTGCAGAAATTACTTACTTGCACAGGTAGTAAAAGCTAGATGCCCATGAAAATTTATTTTTAAGGTAAAAAATCAGAACCCTCATTTTTTAAAATTAAAGAAACTAACTTTGTTTTCGTGTTTTGCATTTCCATTTTAAGGGTCTGTATTCAAAATATTCAATGCACAAAAGCGTGTATTAAGTTTTAAGAAGTTAAGGTTGAAATTGGCATGATGATGAAATTGGTTTTTGAGAAATTTGGTGATTCTGCCATGTTCCTTTCATTAAATTGTTTGCCCTTTGTTACTAAACACCGGAGGCTGGTTCCATCAGAAGCTTGCATCTCGTAGCTGACTATAAACAACATCTGGAGCAAGACCACAGGCGTAGCCAGGGTGGATCCTTGTGTACGAACCCCTTTTGAGGGGGATTTAGTACGAATTTTGGTAAATTTTTAGATTAATGTCCTAAATTATTTCATCAGAAAAATATTACCTGGAAAAAGTGCGACGTACATATTTTAGAATATGGAAATCAGTTGCAAATGGTGCACAAATTTCATGTTTTAATTGTCTCCTTTCCGAGAAATCTGTGCACTGTATAAGAAAGATGCACAAAATGAGAGCTTTTCTGCAGTATACCTCTGATGACACTATAATTTTCAGAAACAGTTTTAAAAGGGGGTCAACGATTATTATTTGCTCCGAAATCACGTCTTCCCTTAATCACTTGCACTATGTTTCTGTGGATGATACTGGATGTGCCCAGTACAAAGGCGATAATTTTTGACTGCCACAAGCAGTCAAAAATTATCGCCATTGTACTGGGCACGTCCATTGTTAAAAGCAGGGATGGAGCAGACGTTTCTTATCGGAAGGGGAGGTGTGTGTGCTTGGAATCACGCTCCCTCGAGTTCCAAAAGTTCCCTACTTTCACTCAAATAGCACACAGTTTTTACATTCTCATACCTCCATTATAAGAAAAAATTATGATCGTTCAAAAACAGTACATTAGGTTTTTGGCATAATTTTATTAAAAATGTTAAACTACGTAGATATTCAAGAATCAAGCAAGTCGTAAAAGTTATGAGAACACAGACAACACAACACTCAGCGGAAATGCAGAATGAAAAATGAACTAGCACAGAACAAATTAGCATTATATAGTGAACCGTTAACAATGGGAAGAAGCTTTCACTTCATTATGTTAGCTAGTGTGGATATACAGAACCTCAGGAACTTATTCGACTATTTATTTACATTAACATCACCCGCACATATGGGGAAGCATTAAACTAACTTGGAAGAACACAGTCATGACTAGTAAAATAGCATTATTGTGGTATCATCATCAGTATACAAAAAAAAAATCCTACCATCGGCAAGAAGATATATATAACCTTTTTGCCAGTGGTGAATTTGAACCACGTCTTCCTGCTCCGGAGCTGTTGTTCTCCATTTAAAAGATAGATTCAATACTAGAAGAATTTTTTAAAACAAAATCCATGTTTTCCTATTTCTAACAGTAATTTCAAAACCAACCAATCATTATAGTAAACATTTTGTCCTTTTTCTTTTTTAAAGCCAAATTCAATTTTAAAATTGGTACTTAATCTGTCCATGGTGGAATCTGCCATTTCCATGACTCATAAAATTGTTATCATGGCAAAGTGTACAACGCAGTATTGATCTTTGACATTTGATATCATTAAATAGCATGTTTTCTCAATCCATAGTAACATTTTTTTTTTTTTTGTGTGTATTAAGAGCTAAGCAAAAATATTTTATTTTGTTTAAATCAAAATTAATGTTCCAAAAACGCTACGGCCGCCCCGGTGGCGCAGTGGTCTAAGCGATGGCCTCTGATCATTCGTCCAAACGGGGTCCGGGTTCGAATCCCGGTGAGGCATGGATGTTGTGTTTGTCTTACGGCACTGGCTCTCTCCCTTCCCTGGAACCAGTGACCCTAAATTAGGGACGGGCGACTGCTTATAGCCCATTGAGTTGCTCACGGTGGTTGTTAAACCTCAAAAAAAAAAAAAACGCTACTGCGTGCTTTCGTTCCCTGTTGAGTCACGTTTTACACACACACCCCCAGTTAACACACATACCCCCACTTTTTAACAGGTAGTTAACACACACAGACATATTTTCAGTACATACACCAAGTGATCACTAAATTATGCTTACCTACCTAATACTTTACAGGCCCTCCTTTGCCCTCAGAACAGCACATATCCAAGGCAGGTACAGAGGTGATTGCTTTATCCCGACGCTTGATATGCTGTTCCATAGTGTCCCACAAGTGCTCTAGCGAATCGATATTGGGCGAGTTCAGAGGCTAAGCGATATGCTGTGAGTCTGAACGGTGTTCCTTGAATCAGTCTTGCACAATTTTGGACCTGTGGCTCAGACCATTGTGATCTAGGAAGACACAGTCACCATTCGAGACATAGTTCCTGCCAAGTGAACATGTCCCACACCATATTACCGGCTAGTCTGATAAATCCTTCTATTTTCCTATCACGCTTAGAATTTTATTACCTGCTGCTCCACTTACACCTTATATATGCTCAGTCAGTCGACTGATTGTGCCCTCTCAGAAATCACGTGGTCAACGCGCCGAATCCACTTGTGCTAATGGTAATCAGAATTCAGTGATTATTTTTTGTATATTGGTAAGTTCCCAAAGACTTATTAGTCAGTTTTTCTTTTCCACAGATTCCGCGTGCTTTGTTTATGGGGAAAACTTTTCTCATATATCCCAGAAGTTTAATATTTTTTTTTATTATTATTATTGATTTTTAATTTCTATTATGCCACAATGGTTTAGTATTAATGGCAGCAGGCTACTTGGCTAGAACTTATATAAGGACTTTTTTTTACATTACGCCTACTTTGATTAAGGCTTAGTGTCCACCCACAAGAACAGGAAACCAGGGGTGCAGAATATGTACGAACAAGGTTCGGGGGAAATTAAGGCGACTCTGTGGGAAATTTTGCCCGGGGGTAAAATAATGGTAGTAATAATAAAACGAAAAATGGACTTATTAACAAAGAATATAGCGTGAAACATAGGAGTAATTTACTTCGCGATAATCAGGTAATCATTTTGAAAAATGTGTCGTTATGAATACAAGAATAAATGAACTGAAGTTTGCGTGCTGATAAAACTAAAAACTATGTACAAGAAACCTTCACACACGTAACTCACTCGAAGAAAACTCTGTAGTGATTTTTAAGAACTTTTAATAGAAGTCATATGACTTCACAATCCGCGAGATCTTTCGGGACACCTTGTTCCCATCTTTAGACAGATTGTCTCAGTCGGGTGCGTCCCCTATATATATATATACACACACTGAAGTTAGTGGCACAGTGGTCTAAGCATTGGCTTCTGATCATTCATCCGAGATGGGTCCGGGTTCGAATCCTGGTGAGGCATGGATGTTGTGTTTGTTTCATGGCGCTGGCTCTCGCCCTTCCCTGGAACAGTGGCCCTAAATTAAGGATGGGCTACTGCTTATAGCCCACTGAGTTGCTCTAGGTGATCTTTAAACCTACAATAGAAAAATAATAATAATAATGGCAGCCAATGTGTCATAGGCACCGATTTGAAAAATTATTGGGGGTTCCAGATATTTTAAATTTTTAACCCATGCATTTTGCAAAGGATTTAAGTCATTTAAATTTCATTCGGTAAAATTATCTGGCACAATTAGATGCCTGGAATGCTAGAATGAAATAAATTATAGTTAATTGCAGAGTTTTTTAGCTGTTTATTTTTCAGCCTCTCTGCCCCGGGTTACTTCTTGATTCGCCTATTCTTTGTACGTCGAAAGTTAATGGGTTCCACCATTTTAGGCGAGGAAAGAATTCTTGATTCGCCTATTCTTGTCTCGCCTAAAACTTTCACCTGCTAGAGGGGAGGGATTCACCTGGAGCAAACTTCTTGATTTGTCTACTCTTGTTTCGCCTATTCCTCGTGCGTCGAAAGTTAATGGGTTCCGCCATTTTAGGCAAAGAAAGAATTCTTGATTTGCCTATTCCTGTCTCGCCTGAAACTTTCACATGCTAGAGGGGGAAATTCACCTGGAGCACTAAATCTTTTGTGCGTAAAAAAAAAACAAAAAAAAACTAGTTATTCATTGGAATAAATATTAGTTGTTTTTTTTTTTATCAAATTTTTAGTAATAGGCTTTAAGGATAGTTCTTGATCATCAACATGTACTCTCTAATAATCGTCTAAACTTGTATGAAAATCCGCTACGGTTTTGGGGGAAATTTCAGACAAAAAAAAAAAAAATGTGTTCTGAGGAAATATTGGGCCCTGAACATTTTCTGCACCCCTGCAGGAAACCTCGCTTAGCAATTCGCCACCACATAAAACTAGCTTGAGATAATTTGAAGCAAAGAATCGATGGCTTATGATCATTCATATGAGAAGGGTCTGGGTTCAAATGCCAGTGAAGCATACATGTTGTGTTTGTCTTACGGCACTGGCTCTCTCCCTTCCCTGGAACCAGTGGCCCTAAATAGGGACAGGCGACGGCTTATAGCAACTGTTTAGTTTATGAAAACTTCAATGGATTTTTTGGTAAAAAATCTTTTTTTTTTTTTTTTTTTTTGTAAAAATATCTTGGTATTTTATAATCTGTGTTTTTATCAGTGTTGACTGCATCCAATATGTATCTGCAAAGTGTAAAAATATAAATGGATGAATAATATTTTGCTGGTAGTCTGGGAACTGTCATTTTTGTGGTAAATTAATCATGGTTCAATGGTCATATGTACTGCAAATTGTTTACTTTTCACTCCATATGCTAGAATAGCTGAATGGAATTTTTAGAAAGCCAGCCTACTTTTAAACCTCGCTTAGCAATTCGCCACCACATAAAACTAGCTTGAGATAATTTGAAGCAAAGAATCGATGGCTTATGATCATTCATATGAGAAGGGTCTGGGTTCAAATGCCAGTGCAGCATGCATGTTGTGTTTGTCTGACGGCACTGGCTCTCTCCCTTCCCTGGAACCAGTGGCCCTAAATAGGGACAGGCGACGGCTTATAGCAACTGTTTAGTTTATGAAAACTTCAATGGATTTTTTTGGTAATTTTTTTTTTTTTTTTTTTTTTTGTAAAAATATCTTGGTATTTTATAATCTGTGTTTTTATCAGTGTTGACTGCATCCAATATGTATCTGCAAAGTGTAATATATAATATTTTGCTGGTAGTCTGGGAACTGTCATTTTTGTGGTAAATTAATCATGGTTCAATGGTCATATGTACTGCAAATTGTTTACTTTTCACTCCATATGCTAGAATAGCTGAATGGAATTTTTAGAAAGCCAGCCTACTTTTGAAGATTAGATTTGATGTTGGAGACCCATTTTCTTTTAAAATAAAGGCTGTGCGTGTCTTTGAAATTAAGAGCACATCCATTTACTCATAATCCTAAATCAGTCACTCTAGAATCACACAGTCTGTATTTCTTGAAAATACAAATCAGTCAGTCATACATTTCCAACACAACTGTAGAATGAATGTAAACATTGAGTAGGGGAACTTTACCCCCCCCCCCGAACAAAATAACACGAATATCCAGTCTCCTACTCCTACACCGAATTTGATCTTGGACAGTGGAAGGTTGATGTAGATATACTATAACTAATGAATGACCAATTGTAGATTTCATATAGTACCCAGCTTTAGCAAATCATTTAATTTAGATGTGAGAAATTATTTTAAATGGTGCAAATATTTTAGTTAGGCTATTTCTTTTTACATATAGGTTTGCGAATTACACTATTGTGAAAGTGACTTCAAATACAGTTCCCGCGCTTTTGACGAGAAGAGTGGGAAAACAGTAACTGTGGATTTGAAGGTACCCAAACTAATTCCAGGACGTGTGCCATCCAAACTTCCTAATTTACCATCCTATTTGAGTGGCACCCCATGTGTTGCACGCGAAGAGCCAGAAAGTAGAAGACAACGCCTTAAAGAACAGGCACTGAAAACAGCTCTTGAGGAAAGCATTACAGAAAAAGAGGACTATGATAAAAAAACATACATTTTGTTCTGTTGTTGATTTGCAATCAAAGGTAGAATTTATTGACATCACTTCATGGTCTCTTTTTTGTAAAAACGACATGGCAATGGTTATGCATATTTCAGCTGATCCTGCTCCAAGTGTAAAATGTTCTGTTGTTATAAATTCAGAGCTTATGATTAGGGCATTTGTTAAAGATGTGGAGTTACCAAACTTGGTGAAATATTCATTTCCATGTAAGTAACTCATACTGATATTCTAAATGACATTTTAAAACATTTAATGCAGCAGTGTGTCACCTATAAGTGGTAATGTTTTACGAAATGCAGTTGGTCAAATATGCATAGTTTTAAAGAATCTCCGTGAGAAGAATGTAGGTTCTGAAAATCACCAAGTTTATTGAGGAACAACTGGTTTTGATGGGTCGAGACAAACATGGGTCTAGATATTCACCAGATATCATGATTTTTTCTTCCCTTTTTTGTAGCATGGCACCTTTATGCATATAATTTTGTTCGGGAGAGTGGTAGCATTAGGCTGCCACATCCCAGTACTATTCGACATGTTTGCCAGCAGTTTAGTGTGAAAACTGAAGCTGAAAAAATTGATTCAAATTTTCTATCTTATATTCAAAGAAAAATATCCTTTTTAAATGATGTTGATAAAAAGGTAATATTAATGCTGGACGAAATTTATTTGAAACAATATTTCGATTACAAAGGTGGTAACATTTGTGGTCTGTCATTTAATTCCGAAAGCATGGCAACAAGTGCCCATGTCTTCATGATTAAAAGTTTACTTTCAAAGTACAAAGATGTTGTTCATGTACTGCCTGCCAAAACCATGACTGCTGAAACACTTTTTGATGTTTTAAAGAAAATAATCATTGGCTTAGAAAATATAGGTTTTGCTGTCATTTGTGTTGTCACTGATAACAATTCTATCAATCGTAAGTGTATGTCATTATTTGTTTCCCCCCTAAAGTCCAAATTGTTTATCCTCATCCAATTGATAAAACCAGACCATTATTTTTTGTTGTTGATACAGTTCACTTATTAAAATGTATACGTAATTCTGGCTAAACCAGAAAAATGGGGAAATGTGTGTATTATCCTGAATTTGAAGATGAAATTGCATCATTTCAAACAGCATCTTTGTCAACACTCCAGAAATTGCATAAAATTGAAGCCAACTTGGTAACAAAATATGGGTATAACTTATCATATAAAGCTCTTAATCCCAGCAATCTGGAAAGACAAAATGTAAAATTAGTTCTCCAAATATTTAATGATTTTGTAATAAAAGGTCTGCTAGAAATTAGAAAAAAAAATTGTGTGAGTACCAAGGTACATCACGTTACATTGGAATAATTTTAACTTGGTGGCAAATTGTGAATGTAAAGTCACCTTATAAAGGTATCCGTCTGAATAATAAATACCAAGCTCCTTTAACGTCTTCAGAATCTGATTAAAATAATGTGTTTCTTAGTAAATTTTTGGAGTGGTTGGATAGGTGGGAGAGGATGTGTTGCACAACTGGTATGCTAAAAAAAGAAACCCACACTGCATTAAAATTAAGTACACATTCATTACTTGAAATTGCTTCATATTGTATTACGGAACTAAAATTTAAGTATGTACTTCCTGGAAAGTTCCAGACTGATGATTTGGAAAGTAGGTTTGGTCTTTATAGGCAATTGGCTGGAAGCCAGTACAGTATAAGTGCTCGGCAATTGTTTGAATGTGAAAGCAAGTTGAGAGTCCAATCACTGTTGAAACTTCAAACTATGTCACGTGGGGAAATTGAAATAACTGATTTAAATTTTAAGGATGGCTTTCAGGAAGTGAATTTGAAATTGACTTGCAATTTAAAATTTGATGTTTCTGTTCTTTCTTCTGATATATCTGATTGTAATGATTATATTCAAGTCATTGCATACATAGCAGGGTATTGTGCATTTTCAGTATTAAAGTGTTTGAAGTGTGATTTTTGCAAACAACTGTTATTGATAGACATAGAATTAGATGCAAGGTTTAATTTCCTTCAAAAATTAGACAGAGGTAGTCTCAGCTGTCCTACTGATGCTGTAATTAATATTGTTTTGTATAATTACATTAGTTTTCAAAAAATATGTTGTAAATATGAGGAGTTTTTGGAAATGTCTAATCAAAGAAATGTATTAATGTTGATCACAAGTAATGCTCTTGATCAGGCAGGATTGTTCGACAATAGCATTTGTTGCTCTGGTCATTATATTGAAAAAGCACACAAAAGAATTATTTGGGCTTCCATAAATGTGTTTTTAAATAATTATTGTAAGGTTAAAAATGACAAATCAATACAGGATGCTGCAGCTATTAAAAAAAATAGTTTTAATGACAAAAAAGAAAATTAGCAACTTTGACAAAGTAATTATTAACCAGGGGTCGATATAGGTAGCATTTGACACCCATTGGACGGTAGATTCACAAAAATATTTTGGACTGTAATGATATCTTCACAAAATATTTTGAATAAAATTTAATTTTAATAAAAATATTTTAACATAAGTGGCATGAAAATTGTCAATGCGCCATTCAGACTCTTTGTCGATGAGAATTCAGACTCTTCATTTTGCTGTGAAACCATAGTTGATGTACATTAATTTTTTCCACCTACCCGGCCAGGCAACTAGATTTTTTATTCACGTGCCCAGACCAATCATTTTGTTGACCATTGCATCTGGGCAATGGCATCTTGCAAGTCTTGATCTGATAATGATTCTATCTATGAATTCACACCACTGCAAACTTTTGTGTAGTTTTGAGAGTTTTTGGCAAAATTGCTACAAACAGAAAAAATAAGCAAATTCCACAAAAATAAGCAAAATTTCACAAAAGTAGACAGAATTTCACAAAAATGGGTATCAATTTTTAAAAACCTGGATCAACCCCTGTTAATGTTACCCTTAAAGTAGTGAAGGGTAGTTCAATGAAATTTAAAGCAGAAGTAGGACATTTTTATAATAGGTTCATGTTATATATTTTCGAAGTTTAAAATCTTTCCTGAAAGAAAATTTACTTTTGTATGGTATCTAATGCATCTGTAATAAAAGGTTCAGCTAAATCAGTTGATGTGTACATAAGAAGAATTTTGATTTGTCATAAGTCACTATAGATCTTAAGTGTAGTTGTTGTTTTTGAACTTTTAACAACAGTAGAAAGTGAATCGGTGTTGTAGTATGATGGTTAGAACAGTTTTTACTAGTTTGAAAGCAAATGTACCTATGTACTATAACCACAACATGAATAAAAAAAGTTTTTAAGGCATCTTCCAAATGCCAAAAACCTATGTTCCAAACACTGACACATAATGCAAAAGTTTCACTCAGTGTACAACCCCTGGCAAATATTTTGGAATTGGCGCCACATGAACATGGAGGTGCATAGTAGGAAGTACGTAGAAACGACACAAAAGAAGAATGCAAAACGAAAACATAGTTTAATGAAAGCTTCACAACTGAGCTACAGACAGCAGGACTCAGATATATGTATGTACTGTATCTGATGGAAATACATGATGTGTAGCAACATGTGTGGAAAATAATTGTAGACTCTCCAACATTGCAGGAAAAATTATGGAATCAAAGTATAGGTTGCAATTGAAATCTGGCAATACAGTGCGTTCGGAATATACAAATAAGTGTGGGGATAAAGAGGTGTAGCAGTATTACTCTGTTCCTGCAGTATCAGCATGGCTCCTAGGAGGGAGTTATCAATGGTAACGAGGGACAGAATTGTGAAGCATCTTCAAGAAGGATATCGACAAGTCATCGCAAAAAAGGTTAGTTGTTTGTAGTTGAACAAGGAGGCCTATTCACCGGTTCTCTGAACCAAACTTTGACATGCCATTCGTGAAAACATCCCGAACTGTCAGTTGTAACATGGTTTCTCCATCACAACGCCAGGCCCCATACAGCTCATAAATGTGTGAGGTTCTGGGGTGAGTATTTTCAGAAAGTTAAATGGCAGGATGATTCAGAACATGACATTTAAGGTAACTATTCTATCCTGTCCATGAGTTAAATTATCACTCCTACTATGCGCATCCGTATTCATGTGGCATGATTCCATAATTTTGGCCAGGGGTTGTATAATATGTGTAATGGGTTGTAATGCCTAATGAGTATAGAGAGATCATAAAATTCTGATTAATGTTAACCCTACCAGCTACTTGTGATATGACATATGGTGTATTACGTAAGTTATTCTTTGTGTGCTGTTAATTACTATGTTAACAGAATCATTTTAAGTTTCTCAAATCAATTTTGTATTGAGAACATTATTTACAATAAAGATTTCAGATTTCTTAATGCACGCAAGGCAATGAGCCTACCATCATTCGTCCATAATATTATGTGGTAATTAATACTTTGTTTGCTACAAAGATATTGGTGTGCTTATGCTTTTTTTCGTGTCAAATGTAATTGCATAAATGGCGCATTTTTGGCATACAGTAAAATGAATAAATTGTTTATAGTAAATTGTGTAATGGATTTCGTTTATTGCAGCCTGCTTTACCTTCACTACTTACACAACTGCTATTAAAGTATATATTTGTAGAACTTAGCAAACCACACTCAAAAATCATTTGGGAAATTTTAGTGTTGTGTCCTGGTTTAAATAAATTAGTGTAGGATATATATGAGAGAGAGAGTGGTAGTGATGGTAAACTAAGTTTTGACAAGTTATATATGTGTGTATCTTATACTCCCCCCCCCCCACAGTGATGCGTTTTACTTAAAAATTGTTAAAAATACCTCGATAATACACCACTTCTTATACTCCAACCAAATTTTCCCTTTTTAATTCATGCAATGCCATCTTCCTCTAGAAAATACCCAAGACCTTAAATAATTTGGTCAAGCATTTGGGAAAAAAGAAAAGAAAAAAGCATTTTAGCAAATGGATATTGTTGAAATGGCATTTAACAAATATTGTTGGTGAAAATATCATTTCAGCAATCAATATTTTACCCCAATAATGTCATTTTAGCAATGATATTGTTTGGGTGAAAGAGTTCTGCCAAAAGGTGGAATTCCTCCTTTTTGGAAGTCATCTGGAGAGTTCCTGAGATTCAGAAAAAAAATAGCTGTTTATAAAAAAATAGAGCATATGTTGTATACATATATGCTAATAGGTATCCAGAACTTGTGCCTGCATCATGTAAATTTTTGTGTGGGTAAACTAATTATTCAAATCTAGAAAGAAAATCGGATTAGATAGATATGGGATTCACATTATTGGTTTGGTGTAAGCACATTGACTAAAATAAAAATTCTTATTCATTCCTAAAGAAATGTTAGACAAAATTTTTGTGGCTTTTATAATATGGTGTAGGGTGGTTAATAAATGCTAAGAGATTAATTATTTTTGCATATTCCTATGTGGGAAAAGTTTAATCTTTTTCTGCCATCACCGTTTTCATGCTCGGGGCTACTTTAAAAGAAATAATTTTTTACATCCTACTGCCCATTATGGTAACAGTGAACACTTGTTTCATATTCTTCTTCTGGAGGAATAATATATGTATATAGTTTTCACTACAATTAGTTCAGATATTTTTTTATAATAGTTAAAAACAATGACGTAGTCTTTGAAAACATTCTCTCATGATCGTTCATTCCTGTTACTAAAGTTATTGACTGAAAAACATATGGAATCCGTAGATTGATTTTCAGATTTAAAAAATGAGAGCTACAACCACGTAATAATTTTATTTCTCATTCTTTCAATAAAAAGAATGTGTTAAGCATTTGCAGTGATATGTCACATTTGTGATGTAATTTTTCACTGTAATACCGTAATTCCAAAACAACGATCGTGATCATCGGAAAAATGCTCTGATTCCGAAACATTTTCCCACGATCGTTCATTCCTGTTACTTAGTTATTGACTGAAAAAAAAACAAAAAAAAAAAAAAAAAAAAAACTTGCGGAATCCGCAGATTAATTTTGAGATTTAAAAGGCGGGTGCTACAACCTCGTAACAATTTTTATTTCTCATTCTTTTTAATAAAAGACTGCGTTAAGCATTTGCAGCGATGTGACATTTGTGATGCAATTTTTCACTGTAATACCGAAATTCTAAAACAACGATCGTGACCATCGGAAATATGCTCTGATGCGCCCAGGCTCTCTCTCTCTCTCTCTCATGATATGCGTAGATCCACCGCCGGGGTGACGTCACAAACTAGGGCAAGGGCCTTCAAGAATCTCAAAGGTAACGGTCTGCGGCAGCAATTTGAGCTGCAGTTGCTACCACAGTGACACAACGAACTGTTACAAATCGGTTACTTGGAAGGACAGCTCCGAGCCAGACGCCCTGTAGCGTGCATTCCACTTACTCCAAACCACTGCCGTTTGCGACGTCAGTGGTGTCAAGCTAGAGCTCATTGGAGGACTGAGTGGAGATCTGTTGTGTTTTCTGATAAAAGCTGGTTCTGCCTGGGTGCCAGTGATGGCCGTGTGTTGGTTCGAAGGAGGCCAGGTGAGCGCCTGCAACCAACCTGTCTGCGGGGCGAGACACACTGGACCTACACCTGGAGTTATGGTCTGAGGAGCAATTTCCTATGACAGCAAGAGCACTCTCGTGGTTATCCCACGCACCCTGACGGCACAGTTGTACGTCGGTCTGGTGATTCAACATGTTGTGCTACCAGTCATGAACAGCATTCCAGGGGTGTTTTCCAACAGGATAACGCTCGCCCGCATACCGCTGTTGTAACCCAACGTGCTCTACAGAGTGTCTACATGTTGCCGTGGCCTGCTAGATCACCAGATCTTTCAACAATCGAGCACGTATGGGACATCATTGGACGATAACTCCAGCATCACCCCTAACCAGCATTAACCGTCCCTGTATTGACCGACCAAGTGCAACACGCATGGAACTCCATCCCACAAACTGACATCCAACACCTGTACGACACAATGTATGAACGTTTGCGTGCTTGCATTCAACATTCTGGTGGTTACACCGGTTATTAATGTACCAGCATTTCACATTTAAAATGGCTCTTCTCGCGCTTACATTAAGCTGTGATCTTGAAACGTTAATCGATTAAATATGTTACCTATACAAATGTATTGCCGCCATTTCATTCCTCTACAACTATTTTTTCGTGGTGTTGGGATTTTTTTTCCGTCAGTGTATGAACTGCTCATGTTTTCTTTCAAGAATAATTTCTTCCAGTTTGGAAATAAATATTACAGGCAAACTTCAGGACTTGCAATGGGTTCTCCACTAGCACCTCTGCTTGCAAATTATTATGTAAACAAACTAGAGGCAAAAATCCTTGTACAACCTTCAATATTTGCTCTCTATGTAAGACACATGGATGATGTCCTATTTATAATAGATACTGAGGACCAATCTCTACCGTCTCAAATTCCAGCAGAATATAACTCGCTAGAAAATACCTTGCAGTACACCCTGGAACTGGAAAAAGACCATAGCATCAGTTTCCTTGATTTAAACTTGACCTCAAGAGAGGGGAGAGTATTCACTCAGATTTTTAGAAAACCCACTAACACAGGGAAGATGTTAGACTTCTACTCATTCCACCCTGATTATATTAAATCGAATACTACGAGACAATTTTTGGAAAAAAATTGGTCCTGGTCTATTCAGATGCTCAAAAAGATCTTCACAGAGAAGAATTAAAATAAATATTGGCAGAAAACAATTACTCCTCCCCTTATGTTAAGAAATTATTCAGACAAGTGCCATAAAAGAAGCAGGAAATAAACAACTTCAAATTCACCAGCAAAATTATGTACCGCAAGGGACTTTTCGAAAAACTGAAGAGGATCGGAGCAAAATATAATATCAGGCTAGCTCCAGATCTAAGTAACAAATTAAAGAAATTCCTGCCAGCTTTAAAGCAGAAAGAAGTGGACATCCAATTGCAAGAAGGAGTAATATATTGCATCGACTGTAACTGCGGACTCGGCTATATAGGAGAAACGGGGAGAAGTATTAAAGTCCGAATGAAAGAACACCAAGCAGCTATTAGGAACATTAGTAACAAAACAGGGCTAGACAGACATATACAAGCAAGTGGACACTCCATAAATTGGGACTCAGTAAGAATAATCGCCCACCAGTCAAACTTAGTAAAGAGGAAACTAGAAGGGATTGAAATAGCAAGAAGAAGAAGTACCACAATTAACGATAATTGCGGTTGGACTCTTCCAACTGAGTGGCAGCAACTACTCCAGTGACGTAGTCCTGATGACGAACTAGGCTTTAGTTCGAAAATTTGACCACCAACTTTTTTTTTTGAAAAATAACCTCTATAAGAGCCGTAAAAAAGTTAATTCCACAGTACAATATGAATAGAGGTGCCATAAATTCATTTACAACTAGGGAAAAAAAAAAATGTTTTTCTACTCTACCAAAAAATGGTAGAACTTTTGCACTACACCTAAAAAAAAAAATGAACCCCAAAAGATTTTGTTGTTACTGAAGAATGATGCTGGGTAATTATAATAATCATAAAAAAATGAATCATGACTTAATAATACATACGAATTTAAACTTACATTTCGAAATGTACTTTATTGGAAGAATTACTTAAATTTCCAAGCATACAGAGAGAAATGAAAAATATATATATTCCAGAATTTAAGAATAACAATAGTATGCATACAAAAATTTTTAACTCTTGAAATTAAATTATTTACAAAATTGGTGAAAACATGGTGATAGAAAACAACATTATAGAATAATCACAATGACAATTTTTGAACTACAAAATATATAACTTAAAAAATATGTGCTCAGACAAAAAAAGAAAAAAAAATCCTTTAAGATGAACTTTAAAATATACTGATCAATAACACATTATCACAATGTATTGTGAGATAACCTAGGCTGTGACATGTGAAAAAAAGAAAGTGATTCCATAAACCTCGTGCCATTTAGGCCTGAAATCATTCCGAGTAAAACTGTAAATAAAATGAAACCTCATTTCTAGTCACAAGTAAATAAAGAAGTAAAGGAAACAAGCCTTTCAAACCATACATTCCCAAAATTTAAATCAAAAAAAAAAAAAAAAAAATAACTAACTAGAAAAAATTTCCAGTATTTTTTTTTTTTTACGTGATGATAAACACTGATTTTGAAATTGAGGCTATGCTAAAAAAAAAAAAACAAAGCAGTAAAACATTATTATTATTACTTATAAAATTTAAACAATCAAAACATCAAAATCATCATCATCTTGTGGCAGAGTGCTGATGTGTATATCTGTGATGTGTTTTTGCAGTTCACTTTGTGAGCAATATTTTTTCTCACAATAAACACACACAAATTTGTTTTCTGAAGAAGAATGGAAATGGACTTTTGTGTGATCCACAAGATTTTTTTCTGTGAACATTTAAAATCACAATTTTTACATGCATACGTCTTTTTTCTTTTATAAGACCTCTGCTTTCGTTCAGGATATTTGCTCTGGAACTGTGCATCAACAGAATGTGCAGGCAGCAGACTACCTAAAATGCAGAAAAAAAAAACTATATTAATTGATGACACATTTTTCACAAAAAACATGAATAATTAAGCAATCATATCCATTTAAAATGAAGCCTTGTTTTGGGGAGGGAGGGAGGTACTTTCAAAGAAGTGTTACACCAAACCTCATTCTGCAGTTGTTAGCTGTTTGTTTACTTTGAGACCAAATTGTGATGTCAGGGTGCCTCAGAACTACGATCTCTGAAACGGCACGGCTTGTGGGTTGTTCATGTGTCACTGTAGTGAGTACATATCAAAAGTGGTGCACAGATGGGCAAATGATGAACCGTCATCCAGTCGTGTGCTGTCCGCAGCTCATTGATGACAGAGGGGAGCGGAGACTGTTGCACACTGTTCACAGCAACTGCAGGGCCACAGTGCGACAAGTCGCCCACAGCTACAACATTGGTGATCGGGGCAATGTGTAACAGCACATAGTTCATCACAGCCTTCTGTGCATGGGTCTGCATAACTGAAGACCCAGCCGGCTCCCCATGCTCACTGCACGTCATCACCAACAACACATGAAATGAACTCAAGATCAACAAGATTGTACCGTGGACGATTGGAAGAAAGTGGCTTGCTCTGACAAATCAAGATTCTTGGTGCATCACGTAGACGGCCGAGAGTGGATACATCGATTACCAACGGAGGCTATGGCACCTTGATGCACTGTTGGGCAGAAACAGGCTGGGGCAGTGGTGGTGTTACACTGAGGGAGATGTTTTCTTGGGACACGTTAGGCCCCATTATCCCAATAGCAGAATCCCTGACAGCTGTCAGGTATTTGAACGTCATTGCTGACCAAGTTCATCCATTCATGGCAACTATGTTTCCTGCTGGTGATAGCCATTACCAGCAGAATATGCACCATGCCACACTGCCAGAATCATCAAGGAGTGGTTTTAGGAACATGCTGACTTTCTGTTAATGCCCTGACCTCCAAATTCACCTGATATGAACCCTTTCAAACATTTGTGGTTTGACTTGGAAAAGTGGCTTCATGCTAAATCACCACCACCCGAAAATGTACGGAAACTGGAGGACCAGCTCTTGACATTATGGTACCAGATACCCCAGGATACCTATCGCCACCTCATCGAATCGATGTCTTGGCAAGTGGCTGCTGTTTTGCGGGCTGAAGGGGGTACTACAGCTTATTAGGTAGGTGGTCATAATGTAATGGCTCGTCGGTGTATGTTTCACAGAATACAACTAAAAATGTATAAAATAGAATGCGAAAAATCTCTAATCGTAATTTTCTTCTTACTTCAGTGTGAATTCATTGTCTCCTTTTGCATCATTGGCAGATGAAAGGAGTGTCGTTTATCCATGATATCTTGAGAACAGAAATAACCTACCAGTTATTATCCGTAGCTATATGCCTCCCTCAAAGTGTATAGCACAGCCGAGGATATAACTGACAGGTCAAAAAACTATTGCACAGTGACATGCAGAAAGCCTCAGTCTAAAATGTAAACAAACCCACTGGTAAATTCCATGGCATGATTTACATAACAATTCAGAAGGCCAACCATATTCTTTACTGACCCCCACTTTAAAAGCAGGTTTCTTCCAAAAACTTTCGGTATGTACACGAGCATAGACAATACTTTGGATTTCCCAGTGAGTTTGGGCAAATATTTTCCCTTCTGTGATTCAATAACTTGTTTTTAATCACGATTGTCATAAACTGAAAGTACAATTCCTTTTATACACCATTCCCATCCACAAAACTGTCCTTCCCCATCACAAGGTGGCCAGGAGGTACGTCAGACACCTACCTGCTGTACCATACACTTGTGCCTGTGATAACTGATTAACATCATGATTGGGGTGACTTTAATTATGGGCATGTAGTTGGCATAATAAAGGTGGCATATGCCTCATCTCTGTGACTGCAGAATGTTTGGGATTTCTGCATATGTCAAGTGCATGGAGTAGCAGGACATGAAAACTGGCATCAGCTAGTAAAAATATGGCCCTAAATGAGACACTAATGTTTGACGTGAGTGCCATCCTTCCTTTACGATAATATTAGTACAGAAGGCCACAGTGGAGAGAATAATGTAAGTATTCCATTTGACATAGGATATCACGACTGGGTTCCACAAATTGGAGACTACAAGTACTGTAATGATTATAATATTAAGACAATATGTTACTTCACAAATATTTTTCGTGCTGACTGAAGTTTCGCTGGCTTTAGGACAGCTTCTTCAGGATGAATGGCACATTAATATTCAAGTAGCATGTGTCATCATAAATGGTGTTTACGGTCACAGGTTTTTGTTAGTTATTTCTACAAACTTGGTAGAAATAGTGTGGATGTCATGTATTTGATAAAATACTATCCACCAAACTTGATATTTTGGAAGCTTTCCATATATATCAAAACTATTTCTCAACTTATCAATGACATGGTATCCACACCACTTCTATCATGAACATGGAAGCAACTAACAAAACAAGTAAGAGTAAACATCATTGATTATGTCACATCATCAATGAGGTTGACACGAAAAATAAAATATTTTTGATTCCATTTTAACTTGAAAAACTTTCACATTTTCCGAGTTCCTTTGTTTTTACAGACGTTTCTGGTGTCTAGATTTTTACCAAGACGTGTTCTCAATGTATAGAAACTATCAAAAGTTTTGCATATAACATAAATGTTGTTGCCATGTTCCTCTTGCAATTAAAGTAAAATATTTTCATTATTTATTTTATGTCTTGTTTTTAAATTAAGTTGTTGAAAATGCTATTTATAAATTTTGAAGGTTCATTGATGTAGCGTTTTTTTTTTTTTTTTTTTTTTTTTTTGGACATAAAAACTTTAATTATTCTCTTGTTCTTATGAGGTTCATAGTCCAATATTTTACTTTTTTGCCATAAAGTTTCAAATTTGCATAACTATATGTGATTTGTCAATACACAATTTTGATCTTTGTTAATAATAACCTTTTCATAAACAGAAAACACACTGTCACATATGTTAAAAGGCTCGTTTAGCGGTAGCTTTTGGCCGTCCTACGACCTTGATCTGACCTTTTACCCTATGTGACTCCGAGTGTTTTCGTTCGTTTTCTATGTTTATATGTTATCGTCGCCTGAAGCTTGAGTTTTAAACCTTTACATGTTCTTTAGTTCTGAGTTCCAAATTTCTAGACCTTTCTCCTATATAATTACTTTTACAATCCAGTGGAATTTGATGTACAACATTTTTTCTTACCATCTGGTCTTGTGTATTACTGTCAGATTCTTCATTAGCTAAATATGCTACTTTGTTTTGTGCTGTAGTCGCTACTTTTACATTATATGATCTTAAATGAAGATGTGACATGAAGAATAATTGAAAGTTCTTCAAGTTAAAATAGAATCTAGTAAATTAATCTGAGTAAAGCTTTGAGTAAGTGTTTTAATAACGAATTATGCAAATTTCTGAGATTAGCTTCTGTAAAAACCTTCAAAGTACGATTCACTATTGGAGTTTCCAAATAACTCCAGCAACATCCATTGCATTACTTATACATTTTTTGAGAAACTTTATAACTTTTTCTGGTTAAATTGTATTCCACAATGCCAAGAAGTAACAAGGCGATGTTGGCCTTTTTCAATTTACCACCTATCAAAAAACACTGTCTTTGCTCTACCATGGTGCTGATGGCTTACACCAGCGTGGAGGGCAAGACACGCACACCCACGCTTCTTGTGAAAACTGAGAGAGATGCCTAATTAGCTGTAGCTCACCTCAACAGGTAAGTGATTTACACAGTGTGCGACTTGCTGCACGTTCTGTTTGAAAGACAGCATCCTGCAGTTTTACATGAGAAATAATGAGGCATTCCATGTTTAGAAGCAAGAAATTTCACAGTGTCAATTTGAAACAGGATTACGTTTTTCACATATCATATTAGTGGCACCTATTTCTACAGAAATCCTACTCCGGGTAGAAAAATATTTCATAGTTTTTTTTTTTTTTAGTACTTCTGAAGAAGTTTTACAGCATTCTGCAGTTGTTTGCAATTTGTTTACTCTGAGACCACAGCTTTATCCATGTGCCACTACGTGATATAAATAGTGAAATGCAAAACAGGGTCAGATTTTTTAAGCATACATATATATTTTAATGAATACAAGTAAAATATGTGTGAACATTTTTTGTGATCATAATTTTTTTCTTACTTTGGTGTGAAATCAATGTCTCCTTGCATCATGTGTATGACATTGGCAGATGGAAGGAGTGTTGTTTCTCCATAATACACTGAAAACAGAATAACCATACCTACCAGTTATTACCCATAGCTATGCCCCCCCCCCCCCCTTCAAAAAATAATCGTGCAGTGACACGGGAAAAGTAGCAGTCTAAAAGTGTAAACAAACCCACCGGTAAATTTTACGGGAGAATTCATGTAACAATTCGGAAATCTAGCTGTATTTTTACTGACCCATGTATACCCTCCCCCCCCTTTCAAAGCAGGATTTCTTCCAAAAACTTTTAGCTTACACACAAGTATATATGGTTCTCTGGATTTGCCAGCAACCTCAGGCAGATATGTAAATGTCTTTCCTTTTGTGATTCATTAACTTGTTTTTAATCATAATTGTCATAAGCTGAAAGCACAATTCCTTTCACACACCACACCCATCCACAAAACTACCATTTCCCATCACAAGGTGGTCAGCAGATAGGTCCGATACCTACCTGCTGTACAGCGTACTGGTGACTGTGATGATGGATTAACATGGTGACCAGAGGGACTTCAATCATGGGCATATACGTAGTTGGTGTGAGAAAGATGGCATGCCTCATTTCTGTGACTGCAGAATGTCTGGGATTTCTACATGTGTCTAGTGCATGTGTGTAGCAAGACATAAAAACTAGCAGAAGCCAAGAAAAATATGGCTGTAAATGAGCCGCAGATGTTTGAGGTGAGCGCCGCCTCTCCTCTGTTATATATAAATATAAGGCATAATAATGGTTACACGTAAATTTACAAAACAGCTTTTGAAATTATAAAGCACCATAGGCTGCGTAAAAGAAAAATCAAACAACAAATACAGAAATCCCCTTAATACTGAAAGTTGGATAAAGTGATTTGGAGAAATCAAAAGAAGAGATCTAACAACCACAGGAAGAAAAGAAAGAGGAATATAGAACTATGGTAGCTGTTATCCATGACTTCATCAAGGGCCAAGCACAGACAATGCCTCTCATGCCTCTATAAAGACCAAAAAAGTGTGGGTTTCTGCACTACCCAGTCTGCTACAAGACAGTAAAATTCTAACTGAAAAAACACGTAAATAAATTACAAAATAAAAAAATAAATAAAAATAATCCACCCCAAAACAAATAACCAACGCCTCCCAAGCCCCCCCCCCCAAATATAAAAGGAAAAACAAATTTGAGAAAAAATAAATCACTGCTTAGGGGAACGTTTGTGTGTGGGGAGGGGGTGCTTTTACTTTTCAAATTTTTTTTTGGGGGGGGGGGGGGTTCTTGGGGGATGTTTGGTGGCTCAGGGAGTGTTGGTTATTTGTTTTCGGGTAGGTTATTTTTTTGTAATTTATTTAAGTGTTTTTTTTATTAGCATTTTGCTGTCTTGTAGCAGACTGGATGGTGCAGAAACCCACACTTTTTTGGTCTTTATAGAGGTATGATATGTGTTGTCTGATCCTGGCCCTTGATGATGCCATGGATAACAGCTGCCATAGTTTTATATTCCTCTTTCTTTTCTCCCTGTATATATTATATTCCTCTTTCTTTTCTCCCTATATATATATATATATATATATATATATATATATATATATATATATATATATATATATATATATATATATATATACATACATACATACATACATGTATACACCACACAGTGAAATAAAAATGCATTGATAAAATATACTTTAAATAAAATAAACATGAAAATGCACATTTTTCTTCTACATTACATGGCACATGAATCAAAGCCAATGACTGTTACAATGAAATCTGTTGCAGGCAGGATGTACCACTGGTAATATTTGGTAAAATACAATAATTGGTGAAGGACTGCTTTGAGGTGCACTCCAGTAAGTTCACAACCCTTGAATGGCCCTCTCACTCTGTAGATCTGAACCCAATTTAACACCAGTGGTACAAAGTGGAATGATACATTTCAGCCCAAAACCCACTGGCAATTCTTGGGACTTGATCAATGTCTGTCCTCAATTGATGGGGTTCAATGCCTCCCGAACATTTCCAACACCTTATACAGTCCATGCCACAACATGTTGCAGCAATTATGAAGGCAAAAGGTAGGATCACACATTATTATATGGGCTTGTAAAATAAATTGTTCTTTCAGTGTATCAGACAGCTTGTCCACTTAAGGAGATTTATTTTCAAGGATATATATTAGTAAAATTACCTGCAAAGAAAATATATGTTAATAAAAGAAGTTTTCAATAACACAGTAAGAAAAACATCAAATAAATTTTTCTCAACATTATTTTTTTTTAAATCCACGAGAACAAAAGAAAACACATGTGGGACAGATTTCTTGCTGCCTAACATAAAGCTGACAAATTGATAATAATGAAAACATTAATTCAACCTGCTTTCACAATGCAGAATAAATAATAATATGCTATAAATACAAGACATGTTTTTAAACTAAAGTATTTTGATTAGAAAGTTAATCAGAGAGCTCAAACACAAGTTTTACAAAGGATAATTAACTATATTACCCCTTAATAAGGCTTAAAATAATGACAATCATATCTATACATAGCACACAATAAAATATATATAAAACCAAATACAATGAAAAAAATAAACATATAACATGAAATATACTTTTTAAACAAAATAAACGTAAAATTGCAAATGTTTTATAAAAAAAAAAAAACATGTCACACAGAGGGTGATTTCAGAGGATGTGTCACCATCAGTATATGGTAAAATATTTGTCAGAAAACATTTACATGCCAAAGTGATAGTGGCAGATTTGGGGGTGGGAGTGCCTCCAGTAGATTTTTCCTTTTTACATTGCCAAGATCATAAATAATTAACGTATTTACTTTTGAAAAATTATAGTAATTAATGCTTAGATTTTTTCATAAGTTTTTATGAGAATTGCAATTTGATATGAATTTAGAGATACAATGTTCTGTTCTAAAGAAAAGATAAAAACCAGAAATTCAGAAACTGGAAAAGCATTTGAATAGTAGGGCTCAATTTTTTTTTTTTTTTTTTTTTTTTGATATAATCCAGAAGTGAGATTAAAAAAAGTGTTGAGCTCATTTTCTCAAAAAGCAGGCAACTGAATGCCATGAAAACAGTGATGATGGTTTTTCAGTTGTTGTTTCATCCTTGTGATTTAAAAATTTAGAATACTGTTTTTTTTATCTTTTGGGGGTTAACGACCATCCCAAATTTGGGGTTACTGGTTCTAGGAAAGGGAGACGGGCAGGGCCATAAGTCTGGCACAGCATCCATTATCCAACCAAGATTAGAAGCCGGAGTCATCCAGACGAATGTTTGGAAGCCAGTGCTGTGTAGTGCTGGGCTACAGCAGCCAATTTTTTCTATGGAAAAAGTGCTTAAAAATCCATGCAAGGTTAGTTTATATGCATGTGACTCTCCCACAAAGCATATTGTATGTTTTTCTTTTCAGATGGTAGAAACCTCCCTTCCCATGTCAGCTTCTGAATTTGTTCCATCACAGTACAAACATTTATGAAGTGGATGCATGTACATATATTAGCATTTTTTTTGTCATCCCAGATTTTCACAGATGGGTTCATGTCTGCATAGCCACAGCTATGCTACCATGAACCCATAAATAGCATAGCATAAGATTATAACATAAAGAGGTTTTTTGACGACGACATGTTATTCTAAGAATCGCTTTTTCTTGAAATACTGGTGTTGAATGAAACATCCTAAAAAAGAAATGAAAATACAATGTAAGAATTTTTAATAATACAATAAACAATGTATTATTAATCAATAACAATATTAAAAAATTATGGTCTAAAAAATAAAACATGGAAGACATTTTTAAAATAAGCATTAAAAAATGTCACATTTCATAGCTAATTGAAATTCCTTTAATATTTTTTTAGAAGGTACAAATGGCTGTTAAAGGAAATTTTCATCTGTCATTTGTAATGCAATGAATCATGATACTTTACTGATTAATATCTTTCTGAGGTGACAGATTTTCTAATTTATCACCCTATTGAGGAAAGGGATGATGGAACCACTTCAAAATCCAGAAATTCTGAAGTGGTTATTTATTTCTATCACAATATCTTTCAAAACAATTTTTTGGCTTTGATAAGTATGACCATTTTCTAGCATGCATCATTTGTGAAGCAATTCACATTAGTAGTTCATATTCCGACTTAGAGATAGATCGGAAAAGGTTACTATTCAATTTTACGTGCATTATTTAAAAAACTTGGAAATATTCTAGTTGGATAATGCTTACCTAGGCATTCCGTTTCTAGCGATGATTCACATTTCTTGCACGTTTTCCTGTCTTCGTTGCAGTTATTGTCCATTGCATATGAAACAACCATTCACATCCACCACAACTGTTCACTTTGGGTAGATTCAGTAGATCTTCACTTTAGGATTCAAAAACATCAGCTCTTTACCATTATTAATACTCTAAATTTTTCGCCCAGTCTTACTTTACTTCTCGCCAATGGAGTCAGATACCCCATGTTGCCATTCGTTGGATACGCTGTATTAGATATGTTTCTTGACCAAACCTAGCTGGCGCCATCTATGTTTCACTAATTCTATTTTTTTCCAAATGGTCGTTGATGTCATCTTTCCGTTTTCTTAATAAGACAAGACAAAGAACAACAAAAGAAAAACCGACAAAAAAGACAATGGAACAGGGATAGGAAAAGAAAAGAAGATGAAGAAAATGGAAAGACGACATCAATGACCATTTGAAGAAAAAAATATAGAATTAGTGAAACATAGATGGCGCCAGCTAGGTTTGGTCAAGAAACGTATCTAATACAGCGCATCCGACGAATGGCAACATGGGGTATCAGACTCCATTGGCGAGAAGTAAACCACGAACATCGGTGGAAAAGTCGCCACACTCCTGACGATGCCCAAAGACTGGGCGAAAAATTTAGAGTAATAATAACGGTAAAGATTGATGTTTTTGAATCCTAAAGTGAAGACCTACTGAATCTACCCAAAGTGACCAGTTGTGGTGGATGTGAATGGTTGTTTCACATACAACGGACAATAACTGCAACGAAGACCGGAAAATGTGCGAGAAATGTGAATCATCGCTAGAAACAGAATGCCTAGGTAAGCATTATCCAACTAGAATATTTCCAAATTTGTGAAGCATTTGAAGATATCATCAATCACAGAAGTGTTTAACATTACAACTAATCTTCCTAAGTCATAGTATTTCAATTACCTTTATTATTGACATAGGCTATAGGCGAAGTGCAAACTGGCAGCGTCAAAGTAACAAACAATGATGAAGAATATTTACAAATGGTAAATGACAGAGTATTTACAATGACAGTCGGATGAATAATTAATAAAAACTGACGCAATCAGCCGGTAGAGACAAAAAGGCAAAGAATAAGGCATATGCATTGCAAACTACAACCCCACTGGGGAAGTAAACAGAAGTAACAATGGAACATGTCAGAGCACTAGACGTAAATCATCTGCTGGTCCAGTGAACCACTGGGAGATGGGAGCCCAGAGACTAAGGAAGGCATCAACTCTTTCACAGGACTTTGCCTTAGCATACTCAAGACGCAGGCAAGATGTCAGCCGGGCACGGTAGATACTACAGAGTGCTGCAGCAGCGTCCTGAAGAGATGGAGCGGACGGACTCAAGCGAAGATTTTGATGGAAGCAGTACACGAGATGCTTCACCATTACAAACACATATGTGCTGGTAGGAGCGAGAGGCACAGGCGGATGAATGCTGCGAAGCAGAGTAGTGTCACCAAGATGCCTCACAGTAGTGAAGGCAAGATGTAGGACTGGTAGAAGCACCGGGCAATAGATGAAGACATGGTCTACATCAGCAGGGTGATGACAAAAGGGGCACAGATCTGAAGCTAGGAGCATCATACGGTGAAGTGTGACTGGAGCTGGTAGTCTCCTGTGCAAAAACAGCCAATGGGAGTTGTATTCGAGTGGTGATGAGAGAGGTGAGATCTACGCTCGCCAGACTGGCTGTAGAGTGGAGGACGGGACCCCCTGAATCTGTCATGGAGGTGAAGGATAGGAAGTACAGAGAAAGCGATAGAGGAAGCGAACAGTCAGAGCAGAGATGGGGAGAATGGAGGTCAGAAACGCATGGGTTTTTGATAAGTTATTTACCAGCTTTTGTAGGAAAGCCATTTTACGTAGCATGAAGATAACCAATAATGCAGAAAAAAATTTTAAAATTTTTATTTTTATTTTTTAAAAACTTTTTTGAATTTCTTAAAAACATTTTTTGAATATTTTTGAAAATATCCTGTAAAACACATGAGTCAGGAAGGCATAAGTTATTTATCAGCTTCAGTAGGAAGGCCATTTCACGTAATATGAAGAAACCAATAATGCAGAAAGTTCCATGCACGTTTTATTACATATTAAACATTAGAATGATTTGTAAGATCTTTCGGCTGCAGCATCAGCCTTGTTCACACTGAAAGCAAGCACTCATGTGGTTGACATTGTTTCTTTAGCTGTTGCCAATAGGATTTCCAAATTATCGGAATACTGAAAGGTGCGTCCGAATTGCAAGAGTTTTTATTGAAGAGAATTTCAATGCTTTTTAAGTAGCGTAATGAAAATTTGTTTGAAAAGGGTGCAATCCTTTTGGTACAATCCCAGTTTGGAGAGGGCAGAGGTATCTTCAATAGTCAGAAGAGAAAGTGCAGAAATCGGAAGACTTTTTTTTTTGACATCTCTTTTATATTCCAAAATTCTGCAGTTTATTGTACGAAAGGTACTGCCAATATAGCATTGCTCGATGCACCTTGTTTCAATGCAGAAATTATTCTGTGCAACTTTTCACTGGTTTTCAGTTCTTTGGAACGATGTGCAGGTACAAAAGATAAGAAGTAGTGAGTCAAGGCATCTTTTTGCTCCAATAAACGATCAAATACTGGTCCAAAAGTTAAAAATCTAGCTTCAATAGGTCTCATAAATACGTGTTTTGGAGCACCTACATGTTCCTGACTCTTGCCATAATCAGCTGATCTTACACTATTGCCATGGAAATAGTAGAATACATCCACTGCAAATTCAGAAAGTGAAGAATCGAATTCTTTTACAGCCTTTTTACAGCATTCATGACATGATGTAATGAACATCGACCTACATCAAGCAAGTGGGAATTTTCTTGCTTTAAAAGAGTTAGCATGCCTTTTTTACAGCCTACCATAACTTGTGGACTATCAGTCATAACGCATATTACCTTAGATATATTGATGCCAAACATTTGTAAAACAGAAATCAATGTTTCTTTCATGGGAAGTGCTTAAGCTTCTGGTAAATATACCCTTTCAAGAAAATCTATTACAATTTGCTGTTGCACATCATCAAAATATTGTACGATTATTTCAAGCTCTTTTTTTATAATGCACACCACTGTCATTGCTTTCATCTAGTCCAATTGACACATATTTCCCTTTCAAACTTTCCTTTAAAATGGTTTCATATGTTTGCCCCAAACCATATCTAACTAGGTAAGACATTTGTGTTCGGTGCATTGAAAATGATTCAGCAATTTTAGAGTCAGGAAACATTCTCTGAAACAACTGTGTTGAATGATCACAAAACCTGAATGGAATATTGTGTTCAACAAGTGCAGAGGCCCACAAAACTTCAGCAGTAGTAACCTGATTACTAATTATTGTTTGACTTTTGAAACTTTTTGTCAAGTTCTTTGACTTTGTTATAGCTTCTCTATTTTTCTTGTGATTTTCACTTCTTGAATGTTGTAAAACTGCTTGAACACCCATTGTAGACACTGAAAATTCTTTTGAGCACCACACACATGAAGCTTGAGTGTTCTTTCCTGGTCTGCACCATTTGCCAATTTCATCATTTTTATTGTCTTTTTGACAAAAAGAGGACCAATCACTTTGATAGTGGCAGTGTCATTTAGACATGTTGAACTAGAAATCTGTGGAGTAAAGATAAAAATTAGTCTTCATTTCATCATTAAAAAAGCTACAAAACAAACCAATTAAAAAAAAATTAATGTGGCAAACCAAAGGCTCATATAAGAAAGGAAGCATCGCCACAGAGATATCCAGAGTCATATGCTACTTTAATACTTCAGAACTTCGTTAAAACAAAATAATAAAAGTAGTAGCAATGTTAAGAAATAAGGGCTCAGTATTATACTGTAGTTCATCATTGCCCTTACAAACAAAATATATTAAGACAAAATGAATTAGGTTAATTTAAAATAAAATGCATTTTTGTTACTTAATATTTTTGTAGATAGTTGATGTTCTCAACTCACTTAAAATAAAGGACTTTATCAGTAGTCACAGTTTTAAAGGACAGTCCTTTAAAAAAAGGACATTTGGACACACTGTTTTTAACACGCATAATTTTATGACGGACACGTTTTTAAAGATTGAATTTTGTGAGTGGTCAAAATACGGACCCAGATTATATTTTCCTAAAAATTTTCTAAGGCTCGGGAGACTCCTTCCTAGCAACTTTACTTTGTATCCCGAATAGTAGGGGTATGTATAGTAATGGTAGGGAGGGTTACATCCCAAATGATAGGGATGGATGGATGGGGGGTGCGCCTCGCAGAACGGAGGGGAGTGAGACAAATTTAAGTTAAAAAAAATAATCTGCAAGAAATTGAAATTTAAGATTTAACAAAACATGTTCTACAAATAAAAATATTCTACAAGGAAAATGAAATCTAAGATAAATATATATATATATTCTGCAAGGCATAGAAATCTGAGATTAAAAAGGAAATGTTCTGCAAGGGGTGGGGGGTTTGTTATGCGACGCACGTCGCAGTTTCTGCTCCTGGAGCTTCCGCGATCTGACAGGTTAGTCACGTGACTCAGAGGGTTTCATTGCGTTCCTCTACTTGAAACACATGCATCAGGATAAAAGTTGACAGAATTTGTAAATGTGATCAGAGAGGAAAATTTCAGTTTCGTTTTATTAAATTACAGTTTGTTGAAGTTACATTGTACATCTATGAACTTAAAGTAATGACTGCAAATTATGAAATTTGAAGTAAAACAAAAGTTGGCGCCAGGAACAAATTTCTAGGTGCCCGATAATTTTCCAACCCTGCTTTTAGGGATCTTCAAAATTTTGTCAATTGTTTGTTTGTAGCAGAGAGTCCAGATGCTGCAACTGCTGATTAATATGGTCCCATTTGTGTTCAAGTCAGACAACACATAACATAGAAGTCATCCTAATGTTCCTAGAACCAGTCGTCCCAGGAGCAGAAACAGCATGACATGGAGATGCCCATTGCAGATTCTCGGAAATGTGTGCAGACTGTTTTTCTATTTTTTTAACATTGTTTTCTTTAAATATTAAAACAAAGGAAGAGAAATTTTCCCGTGTTTTTAACATTTGCTCCAGTTTCAGATGTAAAGCTGTAATTGATAGATCATGCAGGCAACTGGTCCCCCCTACCCATTTTATTTTAGCTTTCATTCTTACATATTTTTCAAACAGATAACTTGATGAGGTATCATTAGTTTTTTACAGCTTTGAATTTAAGAAGCGATATTTTTGTGCACTTTTAACGCACCACGTACAGTCGTACACGTTTGGTGTGGCATTTTGGAAAGCTAATGGTAGCAATTTTTTCAGTTTTATTTATTTATTTATTTATTTTTTATGGAGGCCTAAACTTTCATCTAACTGAAAGTTAGATTAGGTGATTTATTTATTTATTTTTTTTTGTTTACAAGAGCCACATTGTTAAAACGTTTCTCCGTTTCCGCGACCGCCAGTATTTCGTAAAAGTTGACGCGACAACTTTTTTCTTTTTACTTCCAGATAGCTTCACTTTGGTTAGATTGATAAAGTGGGGGGGGTTCATTTTCTTGTTCCTCTTTTTTTAACCATAGTTTTAAACATTTTTAACATTCAGCTCCGTTTTCCCTGGTTGCATTATGAGGCATTCTGGAAGCTGATTTTTGCAATTATGCCAGTTTTGGCTTCCAGATAGCTTTATTTCAGTTAGATTAATGCCGATTTTTTCTACAAAATGCATATTTCTTAAGCGTTTGCAACATTACCTTCCAGGGCGCGATTTCACCGATTAGCAACTAGCAAATAGCTAGTGAAAAATCAAATTTGCTAGTGAAAAAAAATCGCAGTAGCAAATATTGCTAGTAAGGTAATTTCTTTATTTAAAGTAACCAAAAATCATTATTAATCCACGAAGTTTACATAACAGTTTCTATTAACACTTGTTAAAACAGCGACGATCAGCGATTCTCTTTCGCCAATTTCCTTTCGGCACTTAATACCCATCCTCCCCATATCTTTCATCCCTTCCAAACTGTCGTAGAAGCGCATTGAAACTCCTCTCCATCGTGCCCTCATTGGTCTATTACAGAAACTGAACGTGACGTCGGCAATGGTTGCTGTGGCAACCCAGAGCTCTGGGATGGATCAGTTGTTTGACCACCTGCTCTGCCACCCTCCCTTCTTTTGCCCCACGAACTTTGTCCTCAACTCCTGTCGTACCCTAAGCCAAGCGATCGCCTTTATTGCGTGGCATAGATAGACGCTTTTTTACGAAACGTGTTCGTGGAGGGGGTAAACAATTACGGAAGAAACTTTTGCTTCGTCTGACTTCTGGTTTTGGAAATGTTCCTTGTATTTTCAAGCTGAAATACAAATATTTATCCAGTAAAATGTTAATGAGCAATAATACTTGACAGAGGCAACATCGTGAGAAAAAAAAATATGATTACGGAAAAAAATCCGAATTCCGTCGACCTTTCGTTTTCTAGTTTCATAAAAACGGAATTCCAATAATAACGAAAAAAGCCGGAATTTTGTGAATTCGCGGAAGAATCTCGTGCCTGAAGATTACAGAAAAATTTTGCAGCAGCCAACTTCCATTTTTGCAAATTGTTCTCCACAGTTTCGAGCTAAAATGCAAACATTTATGCAATGAAATAATATTTAACAAGAAAAGCGGACACAAAGACAACATTGGGAGAACAATTTGCGATTATGGCAAAATTTTCTTACTCTGTTTCACTACTGTGTTCGAAAGTTTTGAAGCACGAAATTTCGTCTCCAAATGGAAGACGACCCCTCCCCCTCTACCAAATATCGATCTTCAGAATGATCTAACTGATGACAAAAAAAAAAAATCAAAAATAAAGCGGTATTACGCGAATCCCTGTAAGAATCTCGTGTATATCATAAAAATAATAGCAAAAGAAAAATTTGAAACAAAATGAAAATTTGTAGAATCCGTAGTTTTGATAGTGAGTTCCATAGTCAGACAACTAATTCCATAGAAACTAGAAACTACGGCATTGTGTGGTAGTTGGCAGATATGAAGCGTGTAGAAGTTTAGCAGAAATTTGTGTGATACTTCCACTTAGTACTGCATGTTGTGAGGTGGGATTGTTTTATAAAAAGAATACAAGGGGATTGGAGGAACAATTTGTCTGTTGAAATTTTAAATGCTCTGATGACAATTGAAATACTGTAGAAGGGCCACAAGAAGAGATTTTTAATCCACGGTCAGCAGTTATAAAGTGGTATGATGACAAAGTCAGACACCCTAAGCATAAACCATATGGGAAGAAATCTGAATTAGAATGTCAGTGAAATATATTCATGTGGTATGAGAATTTGTTAGAAATTAATAATAAAGATAGTCACTAAACTTATCTAAGATTCTATTCATTATTCAAAAAGGTAAGTCAAAATATTTATACACATATTTAAATTTCTGTGTAACTTTATTAGAAAATAAGTTACGATGTGATTTAGTTTTACTTGCTAGTCATGCAAATGTTTTGCTAGCAAACTATTTGGTCACTAGCAAAATTTGCTAGTGAGCAAAAAAGATGAAATCTTGCCCTGTTACCTTCCATTTCCACAGGCGTGCAGCATTTTGGAAGTTGACAGTCACATTTTTATTTTATTTTTTCCTTCCATATAGATAGCTTTATCTCAGATTTTTTTTTTTTTTTTTTTTTTTTTACTGAAACCACATTTTTAACAACCCACTGCTCCATTTCCAAAGCTGTATTATGGGGTATTCTAGAAGCTCATGGTCGCAATTTCTTTTTAAATCATTTTCTTTCAGACAGTTTCATTTCAGATTGATGGGGTGAAAAGTTTTTTGCTTTACAAGAAACCATTGCCATCTTTCTCACTTTAATTTTACGGGGTTTAATTATATCAACAAAACTGTTCCCATCACATTTTCACAAATTCACTAAATTTTTCTTAAAACTATGGTCAATTCACAAATTGGCTTTCAAACAAAAAACTTACATGGACCCCTGTTTCACAAATTAAATTAAATGTTAAAAAATTACTGTTTCCAAAGTTGACATGATCCCTACCCCTTTAACACAATCACCTAAATAATCACCTGGTGAGGCCCCTAGTACAACATAATTGATGCGGGAAATAGAGCAGAATGTCTATCATGCAAAACATCCTTTGAAAGAGGGAGTTCAAGTTTAATCAATTAACTAAATGCAAAATTTAAAAAAATGTGGATTTCAAATAATTCCTTATGCTTTCTGACCATTATTTTTAAAAATCCAGAAGCCTTTAAAGAATGATGTTTAAGTTCTGAATGAAATAAAATAGTTCGAGTTTCTTCTGCATCTCTTATCAGATATTTTAAGCTAGTTTGACTATTGTACTAATTTCCGCTATTATCAAAATCTCAAATTGACTCATTTTCTAACTTCACTTTGTCGCAGTGCAACAAAATAAATAAAATGGTAAAATTAACATTTAGGCATCCCTTTACCTTGCAGATAGTTTTTAGGTTTTCCTTTGTGCATTGCAGACTTCTAAGAAAGATTCTGCTCCTGGGCCAGTCATGGACAAACAATATGGGCTTTATGATATGGCACTTTGTCATATCAGAATATCCTATCTTGATCTCGAAACACTGTCAGCATAAACAAATGTATCTGGTCTGCAATGATGGACACATACATGGTGGCATTCAGGAGGCCATCCACTGCTATTCCATCACCTGCCTGTACCTGTTGGGTCATGGCACCTTGTACCATTTCTCTGCATCGAGGGGATGGATACAAACATCCATCCACTCAATGCAATAGAAAATGTGGTTCTTCAAGGACAGCAACTTTGTTCCATGGTCCACTCCCATTTTTCTGACAGTCATTGTAACCATTGAAGTGATATGGTCATACATTTACATGTAGGCCCATACTGTAGAGAGATCACTACACTGTAGCTGTGGATACACTTCCCTGAGCTCCCGGGTTGCAGAACATGGTTAGCTGTGCCAAGGTACAGAACAGCCAACTTTCCAAAATAAAAAACAGGGACATCAACATGCGTTCAGCTGTGCGCATATTTACAATAAAATTATATATTATAGATTTAAGAACACACATCTAAAAAAAAAAAAAAAAAACAGATTTCTCTTCAGTTTTGCGTTGATCTTGAGTTATGACCTAAATGATGACAGAAAAAGTGGAATTCTGTGAAAAAGAATCTCATATAAGAGTTAAAAGTGACTAAGAAATAAAAACACAAATTTTATGGAAATTTAATTGTGAAAAATCGATACTGCGTTGCTCACTCTGCTGTGAAACAATTTTACGTGCATGGAAACGACGCAGATTCCACCACAAACATATTAATACCCATCTAGAAATTTAATTTCATTTAATAAAAGGGAAAGAGGTGAAAATGATAGCTGTCTATTAATTAGTTTTGAAGAAGTGTGTATTAGAAATAGGGAAACATGCATTTCATGAAAAAAATACTTAAAAAATGCGAAGTCTCTCCTTTTCACTATTACTGAAGATATTAAAAACAAGGAGCATTGATCACACACACATACAGAAACATAAAAATGTAATCAGGCAGAGAAAAAAATAAAGTCAGAAAATTTCTATATGTGCAAAAGGAAAACGTGAAATTCTCATTACTGCTACAGCAGTCATTTTCAGTGCGATTACAAACATTTGCGAGATTCGCCGACTTGTTCCTAGTGTTTTCAATTGAAACATCTTGAAAATACAAAAATAAACTTTACACAGATATTTAATAATGCAATTTCACCGAGATTTTCGTATTTCATAGCATACTAGATGTTTTCCGTAGCGGACTGACAATTTCTATAGTAACTATCTAAAATCCATAGTACTTAAAAAAAATTTATCTTTCTTCACATTGCATGGTCTTACTCACAGTCAAACGGAACAGTGTGCATGGAAAATTTACTGTGCTGAAGTCCCGACGGGGCATGGTGGTTCTGGTGGAAAATCTGCTTTTTACAGCAAGATGGTGCAAGATTTTTGTTTTTCCACACATTGGCACAGAATTCCTAACCTGCGCAAGGCACCACACAAGCACAGTGGATAGGACATAAATCAGTACTTTCATTTTCCAAGCCACTGACTGTCTTGCTACCATCGCGTGACTCACAGCTTTGGCGCTTGAAGTGCTGTGCATTAAAAAAAAAAAAAAAAAAACATTTGTCTCCATTCGTTACCACTCCCACAGCCAGCGTTGAGCTGGAGAAAAATTATGGCTGATATCATTAATGAGGGGGGGGGGAATGCTATGCATAATAAATAAATGAAAAAAAAAACCCTACAAAACCGGATTTTTTGTAGGAATCGGATTGAATTCTGGAAAATATTTTTGAAATCAGATGGAATCCGGGTAAACCGAAACACTTGGCAGCTCTGCAAGGTAGCAGGCATATTGTTCCACATGTTATTTCCAAGGTTCCTCTCTATCTAAGAAATTAGGCAGCTATGACCATCAAACACCCCACTACAGGCTATATATTGCATCTCTTTTTATCCACTTTCGGTACATTTTTATCTATGGCAGCCCATAAGCATTCCACAAAGTTTGCTGTTCCCCAGAGACTACCGCGATCTACTCTGTATCTGATGATCATGTTCTTTTTCAAGGTCATATCTAGTTTGCCTTATCCATTATAACCAATGTTTCAGCTCCATTCTGACTATACAGTACATGTCACATATACGTAATGCTACATATGCCCTTGACCTTCACATGTGTGAACAGCCATGCCAAAGATGATACAAATATCAGATGGGAGGGGCGGGGGTATCATAATGTTTTGCTCCTACTGTGTATAGTCATTCAGGACAATTTCTAGAGAACACATATAATATACTACCTTTTCACTTGGAGAGTTAAAAGCTTACCTGTGTTGATTTTTTTTTTAATCCCAGGTAGCCAGAACAGTGGTATACCTCCACAGATTCCTGTTTTACTTTAGCATCAAAACATTTGGCAGAAATCTCATTGGTCCTGAACAATGAAGTGAACTACACAAAAATATTTTGGTCCACCAAATATTGGAATTTTTGTTTTGCAATGATACCCATCTCAACAACAGAAACATTCCAACAACTATAGATTAACCAATTTATACAATAGAAGCAAATAGAGTTAGGGCCATTGAAGGTTAGATTTATCTGTTTGTATAAAGGTACATTTATTATATACCAACCAACGTACATTTATCTAACTAAAGGTACATTTATCATATACCAACCAACTTAGAAATTCCAAAAGGAGGGAGGTTTTAAAACTCAAGAATAACATGTGCAGCATTATTTTTACAACAAAAAATATAAGCCTCTTCTATTTCAAACAAAAAGTTCTCACAAACATTCATACAAAACAACATACATACACATGTATGCAAGGACTAATTCTACCAAAGAAAATCCTTTTGTAAAGTAAATAATTTCATAATAATACAGGTGTGTCTGGATGGAAGGTATCCAAAATAAAAAATTTATATCTCGGAAAGTATGTTTTATATTCACTTCTGATTTGTGCCAACGCATAGGAATTGTTCAAAAATTATACGCATGCGCCAGACTGCAGACGAACTGAGTTCAGAAAAACTCTGAACTCCGTTCAGTTTAGCATGACTGCAGACGAACTCGGTTCACAATGTCGACAATGCAGGAGAAGGTTGCATGCCTGTTGTGGCTTGCCAAATTAAAGTCTGTTGCTCAGAGTCATTATAGAAAACAATATGGACGAAAACCTACAGTTCTAGGACAACAAACTGAGGAATGCCTGAAATCTGTAATGTGAGAAGTCTTCTGAAAAGCCACGGATCTCTGAGAAAAATGTTAACACATCAGAGAGGAATTCCTGCGAAGTCCATGCAAATCAATTTGTGATGCTAGCTCACAGCTAAACCTTTAACGGTGCATCATATGGTACACAAGTGGCTTTATTTAAGGGTGTACAAGATTCAAATGTTTCAGGCACTGAAACCAGAGAATCATGCCGCACACACAAACATTGGTGTGGACATGCTGAAAAGAATCAACACAACATTTGATTTCCTCCCCCAAGTGATCTTTCGTGTCAGTGGGACTGTGAATCGGCACAACGGCAAGATTTTGGGTAACGAAGATCCACATGTCACATACACTAGAGAGAGACAACACCAAAGTTAACATCTGGGTCGGTTTGATGCATGATAAGCTGATTGGACTTTTCTTCTTTTCGGAAGAAACTGTCACCAGAATCTCGTCTGGACATGCTGGAAACTGTTTATGCTACTGCAGCTACCACCTCAAACTGTCTTTCAACATGACACTGCACTTAATTAATAGACACAATTGACGTGGATTAGGAACATCAAACAGAAGTCATTGCTCTTTCCACGTTTATAAGTGAGTCATGGAAAAATTCTCATATTCCGCCACCGGGAATCGAGCCCAGTCTTCCAGTTACGCGTCAGACATGCTACCACTGCACCACAGCTGCTTTGAATTATCCAGACTCACATACGACTAACTGCTAAACCAGATGGCAGGTTGCTTCCTGGAGCCCCGCACAATGCTGGGGATAGGCAGTTAGTTGTATGTGAGTCTGGAGAATTCGAGGCCACTGTGGTGCAGTGGTAGCATGCCCGGCGCATGACTGGAAGACCTGGGTTTGATTTCCAGTGGAGGCCGATGAGAATTTTTCCGTGACTCACTTATAAATGTGGAAAGAGCGATGACTTCTGTTTGATGTTCCTAATCCACGTCAATTGTGTGTATTAATTATTCATTCACCTCCTAGTTATTCGTTCAGTTGCTGCTTACCATCTTCGCTAAATCCGCAGCATTGTGCAGGGGGGCTCCAAGAAGCAACCTGCAGTGTGGTTTGGCAGTTAGTCGTGTGTGAGTCTGGAGAATTTGAGGCCGCTCTTGTGCAGTGGTGGTAGCATGTCCGGTGCATAATTGGAAGACCCTGGGTTCGATTCCCTGTGGCGGCCAATGATAATTTTTTTCGTCACTCACTTATAAACCTGGAAAGAGCGGTGACTTCTGTTTGATGACAGAGCACTGCCACATTTCAGCCTCATTGTTATGGATCACCTGGATTGTGAGACGCCTGGGAGATGGATCGGCAGAGACAGATTAATTGCTTGGCTGCCCTGGGTCACCAGATTTAACCCTACTGGATTTTCCTCGTGGTATGTCCAAAACATTGTCTACCAGATCATTATCATAACCTTTCGGCACCTGAAAGCACACATTACACACACTGTGGCTACTGTTAAACCAAACATGCCTTAAACAACATGTAATGAGGCTGACTATTGTCTCGATGTTTGTTGGGCCATCAAGGGTTGCCCACATTGAAATTCATTGAGACAATTATAGTGAGTAAAAAAACTTTTGACATTTTCCCTTTATAATGATGCAAGCAAAAAGCGTAGCTATATAATACTTTCCAAGATATAATTTTTTTTTTATTTTGGATACATTCCATCTGGGCATTATGAATAGGATAATAATATACATTTTGATGTTACTCACCTTTATTCGAAAAGTCTTTAAGGAGGTTTTTATCTCTACACATTTGCAACACGTATTTTTCTTAGTTACATCGTGGTTCAAGGCAAAAAAAAAACCACGTCTTTCTCAACTCGCGCAAACGTCTTTTTTTTTAAAAAGACTGGTTTTTTTTTGGGGGGGGGGGTCTGCCTTGAACCACGATGTAACTAAAAAAAATATGTGTAGGAAATGTGTAGAGATGAAAACCTCCTAAAAGTTTTTGGAGTAAAGGTGAGTAACCTCAAAATGTAGATTATGTCTAAATAGCACATTAATAATTAAGCAGCTAAGTGACATTTGCAATGCTGTCTGTATGAATATATGAATAAGATAATGTTCAATAAATTCGGTTCTTCATGTATTAATGAGTGAAGAAATGTTAGGGTTAGGCAATCTTGTGCACATTCATCAGTTTCAAAATACATGTATAAAAAGTTAAAAATTGAAATGCAATACACTAAATTAGCAGTGAAGTGCTGGACATTTCATAGCTTCAAGAGAAAAGACATGATAAATCAAAGCGTCCAACAACATTAATGGCACAAGCTTCAAGTAACAGATGCAATAACAAATCAAATCAGCATTGAATTTTGTACAACTAGTCAATCAAGTGAGATTAACAAAACTAAAAATACAGTGTTTGAAGAAAATAAGAATTCTTTATCAACCCGCATAGCTCAGACAGATTTTGCAATAGAAATTGTTAGCACTGTGTCCAAAAATTATTAATTACACATCAATTGCAGCAGTAATTTTTTAATAGAAAAACCACCATATAATTCAGATAACTCAGAGAACCAAAATTTGCAAATCGAGGAAGTAAAACAGTTACCAGATCACTTAGTTCTTTTTTTTTTTTTTTTTTTTGTCAGAAGGAAATGGCAAGACAGAAAGGAGTGGATGATTTATAGTTTGTCAAGTTAATGTGTATACTGCTACATTTGGAAATTGTTTTCTTATAAAATAAATAATTTTAATGAAAGGGTACAAGGACTGGAAAAATATTCATAAATGTTTGACAGCACAAAAATAACCAACACTATATAGGTTGTCTGGGCATATTAATGTGGTCTAACGTTAAGAAGTAACTTTAGATCACATTAATTCTTTTAGAAAAACAAAAAAAGTACTGGAGATAGGAATTAAAACACATTATAGCCAGTAAACAAAATTTGCAGGTGCCAGCTTCATTTTTTTTAAGAGATACAAGGAGAAAACTGTGATTGATATAAACAAAAACAACACATTCAGAATTGGGACCTCCATCAGTCTAAACTGACATAATCTATATTTTGAGGTTACTCACCTTTATTCCCTAAATCTTTTAGGAGGGTTTTGTCTCTACACATACATCGTGGTTCAAGGCCGCGATGTAAATAAGAAAAATACATGTTGGAAATGTGTAGAGACGAAAACCTCCTAAAAGATTTAGGGAATAAAGGTGAGTAACCTCAAAATATAGATTATGTCTAAATAGCACGTGAATAATTAGATGATGACATTTGACATTTGCTAGATGACATTTGACATTTGCAATGCTGTATGAATATATGCTAAACTGACATGTTATTTCTTACATATTGTTTTGAAAATAATTCAAAACAAAATCTACTACTTAAACTGGAGAACATATTATATACTTGTATTAATAATTGCATTTCAAAAAAAGGTTTTCATTACAAAATTTTCAGTTTTGTCTTCTGGCATACCACATTCAATAATTGCACTAATGAATAAATAATAAATAGACACATCGGCACTCCATGCAAAATCAATGCCACAACTAAAAACATTCTGATATACTCTCCAAAAGAGTGCACATATCTCTCTTAGGTTACACTTCAGCCTGAATTACTATTGGCAAGATAGCTGCAGAATGCATAACTCTGCTGGTGGTAGTACAAAAAATTTATGTTGGCAACTTCTTCATTCTGATTGCACAATTAGTCCTCAAAAAAGTCACAAACAGGAAACATCCACATACTGTACTTGTTGCTTTATTAAAGAGATGCTTCATAATGGAAATTCAAATTTTGAAAAATAACAGTTTCAGAATGAAATTTAAAAACTCAAGTGCCAGATGAAAATTTTCAGGCACCATCACAAGTCAATGAAAATTTGTGACTTTCATAAAGAAACAAAACTTTTCTGCCTGAATATATATTCCACAGTAGGGAAAACAATTCACACTGAAAAGATCTATTTTAAAGGCCAGCCAAAGCACTACCTTTCAAAGCACTACCACAACATAACAAAACACGATCAGCACCAACGAGCTGCCATCCATTCTAGAACTATTTCCAGGCAAAATATGGAACATGGGCTGGGCTCAGTTACACCCTCTTATCAGTCAATCTGCAATGTTTTCATTAAAGCAGCAGTTTCAATTTTCACAAAACCTCTGCTACTCTTCTCCGAAATTCCTGTCTCACTTCAAGATCACAATCAGTTCTACTTTACAGTTCATTACAAATTCTAAGATTAAACATCATTCTAATTCAGGGATATTTTTATGATGTAGCATGTGATGTCATCGAGAAGTTTAAGTGAAGTGGCAAAAGTCCCTGCAAGTACAAGCATAGCTGGCTGTCCTGCAGATAGTGTATAAAGAGCAATCAGTGTTTATCAAAATTTTAAGCCAAAATGCTTAGATTTTGTGGCATTATTAATTGTGGTAATAGAGGAAATTGAGACTGAAAGTTCCTTTTTAGGCTGACAGCTGCTGTCTCTAAAGGCAGTACCGAAAGATTAATTTATTTGCCAAAGAAAAGTAGATTACATTCTAGAGCTTAGAAAATGCTTTTTATTAAAGAGTTAAGACTTTTCAAAGGCACAGAACCTTTTAAAGGTTAGTTTTATCCAGATATCAGCGATTTCTGGTAAGGCAGAGAACCTATCTTTTACTTGTTCAGATGCAGTTGGCGTGCATTTCTTGCACTTATTGGGCCACATGTTTCACTCGTTGATTCTAAGTTGAATTTAAAAGATGTTGACCGTTTTTGTTTGTTTTTTGCGTAAATTTCATTACTACCAACTATTTTCATATAGATCACCTTTTACAGATCATCTCTTAGTCAAAATTTCTCTTAAATCAACACTTTGGTACCCGATCGGTACTTCTTAACATGTGGGTTTTTCACCTCCAGAGACTTCTATTTAGAAGGTTTCTGATTGACCTAGTGGGGTTTTTTTTTTAAACTTTTTATAGGAATAAAAGTTAATTTATTAACCAACCTGACTTTTAGTCAGAATCAAATCTCTTCGGTTCTTCTGGATTTTTTTTAGTAGAGCTTGAGCACATTGTCCCCCTGACACATTTTTTGCAAGTTTTCGACTTTTCACTTTTAAGGTTACTTGGCTGTCGCTGTTGGGGGCGTTTACTTTACTAGTTTGTTCTGTATGATATTCCTCCCTAAACCATTGTTGATTATATTTTTAGTAAGTGCATCTGAATTTTTATCTGGAGCTGAATCACACGTTTGTGAGAAAATGCAAATAACGGCACGGCTAAAATTACTGCCCAAGTAAAATTCTTTTCAGTGTCTAGGTCTGTTTACAGACCAGGATTACGCTGCTAGATTTATTTATGGATAAATAAATTAGGGCACAAATCCCACCAAAGTTACTGTGTTTTTTCAGCACAATTTTGCATGGAAACCCAGATTTTGCTTTCAGTTTTTCAAAGTCTTGGAGATCGCTTCCCAGAGCTTACAGAAACACTTTTTTTGTGAAGAGTTAAACTCTCCAAAAGGCAGAGAACCTTTCAAGGGTCAGTTTTATCCAGAAATCAGTGATTCCTGGAAAGGCAGAGAACCTTACTTATTTAAGGCAGCATACCTATTTTCTCACTAAATTATTAATTACTCACTAACTAGTGATCTCACTAAATTTACCATGTAAAAGAATAGCCACAATGAGAAATTGTTATATGCCTCGAACTGCTCTGCGGTAAAGGCACTTTGATCAAAGACGAAATAATAGAAAATATTTACTATTTGCACTTTCGGAAATCTTTTTTGTGTCACCTTCGAAGATACTTGCATTCAACATATAGGGACCATTTCCTTCAATCTCTTTAATTTTTTCTAAATATCGCATTTTGTACTCCGAAGTTAAACTTTCAAAGTAAAGACACCATCATTTCTAAGGGAACTGGTTGTCCTTCACTAAGGTCCGTTGCCATGCTGAAAGTCATGTGTCTGCTACATCCTCATAAATTCAAGACCTAACGATTTACTTGGCCTGGACTTCTTAGCCAGGTCCTCCTACTAGGTGGTCAGCTATAGCTGTTGATGTAATGGCTCTAAAATATTTTAAAAGCACAACAGAAAATACAAATAGCATCAAATGAACTCAATGATTTTTTACATTAAAAAAATGGTACAATTACACACCAAAGAATTAAACTGAAAGATTTAGATTCCCACTCCAGAGCAATATTTTTAAGTTTTCTAAATTTTATATGGATGACCAATAAGTGGTACCAAACAAATTCAGTTTGTGTTGAAGATTTGAATTTGTTTTTTTAAACATTAATCTGAGATAAAATACTCAGATATAAATCTACCAGAAAAAATGTTGCAAGACCCACATTTAGATGTGCAGTTTGCTACAGATCTTTACAAGGTCTTTGAAAAGATTTTGAAAATACTGAAGATGCCACCCTAAATTTATCAAAGGCAAAATATGAAAAAGTTGAAGATTTAAATGTAAAATGTTTTTGATGAATCGGAAAGCAATGATGTAGTTTTAAACGTGGGTAGCATCATTTTGAAATTAATGTATTTTATAAAAATTATAGCAAATAAATTTCAGAATTGTTATACAGGGGTCAAAACTATTGTGTAATCAATATCGCATTTAAAATATTTTTTGGTGACATACCTAGTTTCCAAATGGAAAATCTTACTTGCATTACCAAAACTGTGAGACTTATAAAGAATAATGTTAATATATTGAAGAGTTTTTCAAAGCATGCCATTACATTAAATTAGCATTCAAAAATAAACTATTTTTTTTTATTGGAGGTTTAACGACCACCGTGAGCAACTCAATGGGCTATAAGCAGTCACCCGTCCCTAATTTAGGGTCACTGGTTCCAGGGAAGGGAGAGAGGCAGTGCCATAAGACAAACACAACATCCATGCCTGACCGGGATTCGAACCCGGACCCCTTACGGACGAATGATCAGAGGCCAACGCCTTAGACCACTGCGCCACCGGGGCGGCAAAAATAAACTATCCCCAATATTATTAAAAATTGATATTTCACATGAACATTTCATTGTCTTTCCCAATATAGTAAAACTACATTAAAATTTATTTAACAATACCCAACCGGTAATGTTCTGCAGAAATCTAAGAGCTGACTTATGATCATTCCTCCAAATCGGTTTGGGTTCGAATCCCGGTGAGGCATGGTTATTGTGTTTGTCTCTCTTAATTCCTTGGAACCAGTGGCTCTAGATTAAGGACGGGCGACTGTTTATAGCTCATCGAGTTGTTTACAGTGACCATCAAACTCCTAACAAGAAAAAATGCTTGTTGTGAACATGGTTAGGCTGCTCTTAAAAGGATTTTTTTTTAAACTACCTTCATAGTACTTTTTCTATAGAGAGAATTAAGCTACATGTGGATGTTGTAGTTTTACTTCAGTATTTTAATGAAATTTTTAAGATACATTTGCTGAAAAGAAATGTAAATTTCTGTATAATCTTCCATGTAATCAACACTCAAGACTACTTAAGTTATAGATTGTATGTTGATATATAAATACAAAGAACAGGTTCAATAAAGATTCTACAAGCTGAACCTTGGATGCTGTTGCGACACTAATAAAGACAAACCACTGCTCCATAATACCCTCTAAAAATACAACTTCTACTGCTATTTAAACTCAACAGAGAATTAAATATCTTTCGGAACAATTGGAATATTTTAGTTTATTTTCATTTTTTATTGGAGGTTTAACCACCATTGTGGGCTATAAGCAGTCACCCATCTTTAATTTAGGGCCACTGGTTTGAGGAAGAGCTAGAAGGAATACACATCTATGACTCACTGGGATTAGAACCAGGACCCATCTCCAACAAATGATAGCTTAGACCACTACTGCTAGTTCGTATTTCAATTGTGCAGAATCAGCAACTTATTCAAGTAGATGTAAAACTATTATTACAGTATGATCAAGATTCCTGAACTATTTCCGTACGTTTGATATTGATGCAATGAAACTATCTGGGAAATTAAAACATTACACCTACAAAGTAAACACAAAAATTGAATATTTCAAAATCTCTTGACAAACACATAAATACAAATTAACAACTGTTAGAACTTATCATATTACATGGAAAATGCCACAACCCTGAATGAAAAAAAAAAAGACAAGTTGAGTAAAAAAGAATTTGTTTACCAATATCAGAATAAAATATTAAAAAACGAGGTTTTCAACATCTATATTACTCGTACATTTCAATATATTTTTTAATACCTGTATGCCCTCAACAGCATTTCTGTGGGGAAGAGCCTCCATTCAGCTCCCCCAACTTTTGTACTTTTTTGCACATGGCACAGCTGCAAATTCTTAAAAGTGGGATACAGACGCAAGTATAGTTTTCATTTCAAACATCTAGCACATAATTAGTATGCAAAACCTTACCGGAAATCCAGATTATATTTAAGCGCGCACCAAACAGGTTTATCCTCTTTTCACTTATGCTGGACAACGTTACCGAGAGCCTTAGAAGACAACCCGTTCCCCATTTTTCCCGGTTTAAATGTGAGGATACACAAAATTATCACCACAGAAAAAGATTTTCCGCTATGTTACAACACAATATAACTACCCACAAAAAAAATGGCTCGTACCACGATCAGAACAAAGAAAGTGAAAGAGACCCACACAGTGATGTTCCATGCCAGGAACAAAAATTCCCTTCACCAGACCCAAAAATTCCCTTTTCACCGCCGAAATTCCCAGTAATCCCAAATTACCAGATAAAAGAAAAAAGCTTAAAAAATACAAGCATTGCATGTCACACAGATTTATTATTTCTCCGGTTGGCTCTAATTTTCAGTGTTTTCCATTTTTTTCTTTATAAAATACGGTTTTACAGCTATGGTGTAGCTGCATAGGTCAATCACGTGATGAGCCTGGGTAAGCACAAACTCCCCCCTTTCCATTTTTTTTTATTTGAGGTTTAACGACCACCGTGAGCAACTCAATGGGCTATAAGCAGTCGCCCGTCCCTAATTTAGGGTCACTGGTTCCAGGGAAGGAAGAGAGCCAGTGCCGTAAGACAAACACAACATCCATGCCTCATCGGGATACGAACCCGGATCCCGTTCGGACGAATGATCAGAGGCCATCGCTTAGACCACTGCGCCACCGGGGGGCCCCTTTCCATTGCACGGTGTTTCTGAAGTTTTCAACACTACGTGGATCCCTCATACTCTTCTGTTTTATTTGCCTGCTTCTTTCTTTTCTTAATGGCTATTTTAATCTCAACGTCAACATGGGAATGCCGCCCCGGTGGCGCAGTGGTCTAAGGCGCTGGCCTCTGATCATTCGTCCGTCTGGGGTCCAGGTTCGAATCCCGGTGAGGCATGGATGTTGTGTTTGTCTTACGGCACTGGCTCTCTCCCTTCCCTGGAACCAGTGACCCTAAATTAGGGACGGGCGACTGCTTATAGCCCATTGAGTTGCTCACGGTGGTCGTTAAACCTCCAAACAAAAAAAAAAAAACAAACATGGGAATGTTCGGATACCACATGATTCCACATAGCGCGGTTTCTTTCATTTTCACAGGAGAAAAACGAAAAGTTAAAAACTACAAATAAATTTATCTACTGTCAGGAAATCTGGAAACCTGAGTAAATATGTTTTTCCAGTATACGAGCGAATCAAGATTGGAAACGGATCTGCCGCCCCGGTGGCGCAGTGGTCTAAGGCGTTGGCCTCTGATCATTCGTCCGTAAGGGGTCCGGGTTCGAATCCCGGTCAGGCATGGATGTTGTATTTGTCTTACGGCACTGGCTCTCTCCTTTCCCTGGAACCAGTGGCCCTAAATTAGGGACGGGCGACTGCTTATAGCCCATTTGAGGTGCTCACGGTGGTCGTTAAACCTCCAATAAAAAAAACGGATCTAAGAAAATACCTCGTGGGACGGGTTCGAATCCCGGTGAGCTTGTGGCACACTAAATTTATTAAAACAGATCTCCGAGAAATACCATCAGATAGGGCGAATCGATAAAATAATTAGTGAAAATTGGAGCCAGAACAAGTTTCGTGCCACCTTCAACTGCGGACTCTGTCGCCTTCTTGATACAAGGGTCAATGGAGACCAAAGAGCAAACCACATCAACAAGAATTGTACCCATGCTAAATAAATGATGGGGAAAAGTGGTCAAAGCGATGGCTTTGATAATTCGTCCGAAAGGGGTCCGGGTTCGAATCCCGGGGAGGCATGGATGTTGTGTTTGTCTTACGGCACTGGCTCTTTCCCTTCCCTGGAACCAGTGACCCTACATTAGAGGCGGGCGACTGCTTATAGCCCATTGAGTTGCTCCCAGTGGTCGTTAAACCCTGAATCCCAATCCCCAAATTACTCGAGCCATCTGTTAATGCCTTCGACCATATATAGTGATATACCGCGCGCCGCCCCGGTGGCGCAGTGGTCTAAGCGATGGCCTCTGATCATTCGTCCGAACGGGGTCCGGGTTCGAATCCCGTGAGGCATGGATGTTGTGTTTGTCTTACGGCACTGGCTCTCTCCCTTCCCTGGAACCAGTGACCCTAAATTAGGGACGGGCGACTGCTTATAGCCCATTGAGTTGCTCACGGTGGTCGTTAAACCTCCAATCAAAATAAAAAATATATATATATATATACCGCGCACTCGTAATGGTTGCCACTGAACCGCCATATAGTCCCAACATCAGAGCTGTCAGAACACGTGACATTATGCACTAGTCGCGCTCTCTCTAGTTTTACGGCCTGACTCGCTGCTTTTAAATATTAGCATTTAGTAAATTATATAAGTTAGAACTTTGCTTCTTAGGAATAATACACTTAAGGATGTATATATTTTAGGAAATTGTCATTTATAAATTTAATTTCAACATTCTTGAAGTTCTGGAATGAAACGTTCGATCAAAGGAGGTCATTAGTTTTGTGTGTTCTTGTGTGAATCATCTTCGTTTGTTTGTACTTGAAACTTCTGTGAAACGCTGCTCTTATTAATGACTTATGAATACAAAATTACAGTATTTTCAGAGCATTGTAATGTAGAATTTCGCTATACGTATACACAACAAACTAAAAATATACACCAATAACATTACCGGATTCAGAGTAAGCTTACTTAAGACATGTATGTGCACAAGTCGGGTTGTTTGCAGGCAGTGATTTATAATATTGTGATGAACATTTGAAAAAAAATTAAAACATGTATGTACATTCAATTTTTTCTGTTTTCTCTTTTTTTTTTCGAATGACTGCAATATTATTTTGTTCATAGCCAACTTAGATAGACACACGTTTTTTAGATTGGGAATTAAACCTTAATCTTGATTGTTTCTGCCCGAACATGATAAGAATTACTGAAAATATGGGAAACTCAGGTAGAATGGTCTCTCTTACTAATCGTAATAAACATTTACCCAGAAATATGGGAAATTCAGGTGGAATGGTCTCTCTTACTAGTCGTAATAGACATTTACCCAGAAATATGGGAAACTCAGGTGGAATGGTCTCTTTTACTAATCGTAATAGACATTCACCCAGAAATATGGGAAACTCAGGTGGAATGGTCTCTCTTACTAATCGTAATAGACATTTACCGAGAATTCGAATTGGAATCACGGTAGGTAGGGTCGTATTTAGAGAAAGAGGGGCAAGGGTCCTCCTCCTCGAAAGTGCTTCATTTTTTACGATTTGGTTAAAATGTGACTTACATAAGAAAAATATGCTTAATTTAATAAAATGCATCAACTTAAAATAAAAAAATGCAATAATTTTTTCTTTAATTTTTCATTAATTTTTTTATTTTGTTCTGGTGGATTTCAAAGACGTTTTTCTTCTCACCTCCCGAATAAAAAAGATCTATGTATGGCCCTGAATCACGCAAGCTTTTTCAGCTACATGTGACGCAATTTTCAAGTTTTCCGAAGAATTACAAGCTTAATGAATCCAAATCATGAAAGTGAAAGCGATGCTGTGCCAAATATTATACATTAAATATTTGATATAAAGTAAAACATAAGCTAGTTTTTTCCTGAACGATAATAGTGTGAAATCCTACCTTTTGAAGGCAATGAGTCCTAGTTTTTCAATTGCATCGTTTTTAGTAAAACTGGGAAAATTGAAACCTAAAAGTGAAACAAAAAATTCATGCTAGAAATGTATCAAAACTAAATGTCTGTTCCGGTTCTGATGACTGTCACCATAAAAAATGCGTCTGCTGGTCTTCAATTTGAAGCTGATGATATCGAAATGTTGTCCAAGTTATTACTGTACATGCATACAATATATTTAATCGTGTAAATCGTTCCTCACCTGTGGAATTTGTAAAATTTCCTTTAACGAAGGGATTCAAGTAGACATAAGAGCAACAGGAGATAACTCTTTTGCCCAATGTCACGTGACTTTACGGCTTCGATGTTGGAGCCAGAGATTATGATGCCTTCCGCAGTCTATCTGTATATATGTTAGAAGAATAATGCTTAGTTGCTTACTTCGCACCTGTTCAGATTATTTCTTGAAATTTGCATTTACTTACTTTTCTGCAAAAAATTCTTTGCATTTCCCTGTTTTACCTCTAGGATTCCCTTTTTGCAGATTTTGGAGTAAAAAATTCCCTGAAATAGGGAAAAATCCTTGCATGGAACATCTATGAACCCACAGTCTGATTGTCAGTCGTCGAAGCCAATGTTGCCACCTTGTGTTAATAGTGTTATAAGACAAATTGGAAAACCAGACATCGCCCTGTTCCAAGGTTAGTAGAAGAGAAGGTTGCCTCGATCCCTATACTTCCCTGTAATCACATTTTGGGTGGGGGAGTGACGTCAGTCACAGACCCACGGTCAAGGTCAACGCTCACCCATCCTTTCCCGAAAGAGCTAAATCCTATGTAATCTCACTTTGAGCCACGGTGTATGATAGTCAGGTGATACGACTCTGGAAACAAAAATCGCCCGTGAATGTCACTTTACACTAGATTGCGCGACGAACGTGTGGGGTGATGATTTGATACAACCTATGCTCTTTCTTTTTTTTTTTTTATTGGAGGTTTAACGACCACCGTGCGCAACTCAATGGGCTATAAGCAGTCGCCCGTCCCTAATTTAGGGTCACTGGTTCCAGGGAAGGGAGAGAGCCAGTGCCGTAAGACAAACACAACATCCATGCCTCACTGGGATTCGAACCCTTACGGACGAATGATAAGAGGCCTGTGCCTTAGACCACTGCGCCACTGGGGCGGCCAACCTATGCTTTCTTATGGGAGGAAGCGGCAGAAACATTCGTATTTTACGAATACTATTTTGCTTGGAATTAAAAAAAAACAATAACCTGGAACGCTTCGAAAACATACACTTTTGTGCCTATCGCATGGAATTCATCAAATAAAGGTTATATATATTTTTAGCCACAGAATGAGTACTCTTAACGTCACGATTTCTGAGCAGACGATTCTGAGTGTTTTTACTAGGCAACAGAAAATAGACCCTTTATCGTTTAAAAAAAAGTGTACTTCTTGTAAAATGAGATGGTGCTATGCATTCGGAGGAGCAATTTTAGCATGGAATATCAGATTTTGCATAAGTCATTGGAGCATCGTTAACGAAAACTGCGGGTTTTGAAAACTTACCAAAGTTTTCGCAAAAAAAAATGTTGATTAATCTTTCCCTCGAGAAATCATTCACTACTGATGTTTTCATTTAGTAATAAACAAGATATCTTACACATTTGTTTTATTTTTGTACCTAATCATACTAATGAATAAAGCTCTGCCTCCATCTGTGCTGTCTTTGCCGGCAGAGAAAGTGTATCGCAGCAAGATGGCTGCTTTTTCTCGGCGGAGCTTTCCCCGACCTGCGTGCATATACGTAGTATGATAAATGTATTTGATATCAAGGGTTGAAATTAATAGTTCTACATTTAAACAACGGTTAATGCTCTTAACGTAAAATATTTTCACATTATAAGCTGTGGAAAAATGTATCACATCCTAATTCTCGCTGTCATTTACCCAACACTGTTGGGTCATTAAAGGCTCAATACAAGTTTTTTATATGTCGTATAACCAGACCGATAACCGATAGTTCGGTACAAAACACTTTCGCCCTATACATAAAACAAACTTGAACATATCCTAGCCCGACATTTAGCTACACTATAAATTTAAATCCCGTTAAGTAAAAAGAAAGTTGACGTACTTTATCTTCTGTACAGAAACTTCAACGTTTCTCTAGCTCCATACAATATAACTACACGAAGTATTAAATAAAAAATACTCAAGAGAAATACTGATTTAGCATTTTTTTATTGGAGGTTTAACGACCACCGTGAGCAACTCAATGGGCTATAAGCAGTCGCCCGTCCCTAATTTAGGGTCACTGGTTCCAGGGAAGGGAGAGAGCCAGTGCCATAAGACAAACACAACATCCATGCCTGACCGGGATTCGAACCCGGACCCCTTATGGACGAATGATCAGAGGCCAACGCCTTAGACCACTGCGCCACCGGGGCGGCAAAAATAAACTATCCCCAATATTATAAAAAATTGATATTTCACATGAACATTTCATTGTCTTTCCCAATATAGTAAAACTACATTAAAATTTATTTAACAATACCCAACCGGTAATGGCCGCCCCGGTGGCGCAGTGGTCTAAGCGATGGCCTCTGATCATTCGTCCGAAAGGGGTCCGGGTTCGAATCCCGGTGAGGCATGGATGTTGTGTTTGTCTTACGGCACTGGCTCTCTCCCTTCCCTGGAACCAGTGACCCTAAATTAGGGACGGGCGACTGCTTATAGCCCATTGAGTTGCTCACGGTGGTCGTTAAACCTCCACTCAAAAAAACCGGTAATGTTGTCCTGCAGAAATCTAAGAGCTGACTTATGATCATTCCTCCAAATCGGTTTGGGTTCGAATCCCGGTGAGGCATGGTTATTGTGTTTGTCTCTCTTAATTCCTTGGAACCAGTGGCTCTAGATTAAGGACGGGCGACTGTTTATAGCTCATTGAGTTGTTTACAGTGACCATCAAACTCCTAACAAGAAAAAATGCTTGTTGTGAACATGGTTAGGCTGCTCTTAAAAGGATTTTTTTTTAAACTACCTTTATAGTACTTTTTCTATAGAGAGAATTAAGCTACATGTGGATGTTGTAGTTTTACTTCAGTATTTTAATGAAATTTTTAAGATACATTTGCTGAAAAGAAATGTAAATTTCTGTATAATCTTCCATGTAATCAACACTCAAGACTACTTAAGTTATAGATTGTATGTTGATATATAAATACAAAGAACAGGTTCAATAAAGATTCTACAAGCTGAACCTTGGATGCTGTTGCGACACTAATAAAGACAAACCACTGCTCCATAATACCCTCTAAAAATACAACTTCTACTGCTATTTAAACTCAACAGAGAATTAAATATCTTTCGGAACAATTGGAATATTTTAGTTTATTTTCATTTTTTATTGGAGGTTTAACCACCATTGTGGGCTATAAGCAGTCACCCATCTTTAATTTAGGGCCACTGGTTTGAGGAAGAGCTGGAAGGAATACACATCTATGACTCACTGGGATTAGAACCAGGACCCATCTCCAACAAATGATAGCTTAGACCACTACTGCTAGTTCGTATTTCAATTGTGCAGAATCAGCAACTTATTCAAGTAGATGTAAAACTATTATTACAGTATGATCAAGATTCCTGAACTATTTCCGTACGTTTGATATTGATGCAATGAAACTATCTGGGAAATTAAAACATTACACCTACAAAGTAAACACAAAAATTGAATATTTCAAAATCTCTTGACAAACACATAAATACAAATTAACAACTGTTAGAACTTATCATATTACATGGAAAATGCCACAACCCTGAATGAAAAAAAAAAAAAGACAAGTTGAGTAAAAAAGAATTTGTTTACCAATATCAGAATAAAATATTAAAAAACGAGGTTTTCAACATCTATATTACTCGTACATTTCAATATATTTTTTAATACCTGTATGCCCTCAACAGCATTTCTGTGGGAAAGAGCCTCCATTCAGCTCCCCCAACTTTTGTACTTTTTTGCACATGGCACAGCTGCAAATTCCCAAAAGTGGGATACAGACGCAAGTATAGTTTTCATTTCAAACATCTAGCACATAATTAGTATGCAAAACCTTACCGGAAATCCAGATTATATTTAAGCGCGCACCAAACAGGTTTATCCTCTTTTCACTTATGCTGGACAACGTTACCGAGAGCCTTAGAAGACAACCCGTTCCCCATTTTTCCCGGTTTAAATGTGAGGATACACAAAATTATCACCACAGAAAAAGATTTTCCGCTATGTTACAACACAATATAACTACTCACAAAAAAAATGGCTCGTACCACGATCAGAACAAAGAAAGTAAAAGAGACCCACACAGTGATGTTCCATGCCAGGAACAAAAATTCCCTTCATCAGACCCAAAAATTCCCTTTTTACCGCCGAAATTCCCAGTAATCCCAAATTACCAGATAAAAGAAAAAAGCTTAAAAAATACAAGCATTGCATGTCACACAGATTTATTATTTCTCCGGTTGGCTCTAATTTTCAGTGTTTTCCATTTTTTTCTTTATAAAATACGGTTTTACAGCTATGGTGTAGCTGCATAGGTCACTCACGTGATGAGCCTGGGTAAGCACAAACTCCCCCTTTCCATTTTTTTTATTTGAGGTTTAACGACCACCGTGAGCAACTCAATGGGCTATAAGCAGTCGCCCGTCCCTAATTTAGGGTCACTGGTTCCAGGGAAGGAAGAGAGCCCGTGCCGTAAGACAAACACAACATCCATGCCTCATCGGGATACGAACCCGGATCCCGTTCGGACGAATGATCAGAGGCCATCGCTTAGACCACTGCGCCACCGGGGGGCCCTTTCCATTGCACGGTGTTTCTGAAGTTTTCAACACTACGTGGATCCCTCATACGCCGCCCCGGTGGCGCAGTGATCTAAGGCGTTGGCCTATGATCATTCGTCCGAAGGGGTCCGGGTTTGAATCCCGGTGAGGCATGGATGTTGTGTTTGTCTTACGGCACTGGCTCTCTCCCTTCCCTGGAACCAGTGACCCTAAATTAGGGACGGGCGACTGCTTATAGCCCATTGAGTTGCTGACGGTGGTCGTTAAACCTCCAATCAAAAAAAAAAAGATCTCTCATACTCTTCTGTTTTATTTGCCTGCTTCTTTCTTTCCTTAATGGCTATTTTAATCTCAACGTCAACATGGGAATGCCGCCCCGGTGGCGCAGTGGTCTAAGGCGCTGGCCTCTGATCATTCGTCCGTCTGGGGTCCGGGTTCGAATCCCGGTGAGGCATGGTTGTTGTGTTTGTCTTACGGCACTGGCTCTCTCCCTTCCCTGGAACCAGTGACCCTAAATTAGGGACGGGCGACTGCTTATAGCCCATTGAGTTGTTCACGGTGGTCGTTAAACCTCCAAACAAAACAAAAAAAAACAAAAAAAACATGGGAATGTTCGGATACCACATGATTCCACATAGCGCGGTTTCTTTCATTTTCACAGGAGAAAAACGAAAAGTTAAAAACTACAAATAAATTTATCTACTGTCAGGAAATCTGGAAACCTGAGTAAATATGTTTTTCCAGTATACGAGCGAATCAAGATTCGAAACGGATCTGCCGCCCGGTGGCGCAGTGGTCTAAGGCGTTGGCCTCTGATCATTCGTCCGTAAGGGGTCCGGGTTCGAATCCCGGTCAGGCATGGATGTTGTATTTGTCTTACGGCACTGGCTCTCTCCTTTCCCTGGAACCAGTGGCCCTAAATTAGGGACGGGCGACTGCTTATAGCCCATTTGAGGTGCTCACGGTGGTCGTTAAACCTCCAATAAAAAAAACGGATCTAAGAAAATACCTCGTGGGACGGGTTCGAATCCCGGTGAGCTTGTGGCACACTAAATTTATTAAAACAGATCTCCGAGAAATACCATCAGATAGGGCGAATCGATAAAATAATTAGTGAAAATTGGAGCCAGAACAAGTTTCGTGCCACCTTCAACTGCGGACTCTGTTGCCTTCTTGATACAAGGGTCAATGGTGACCAGAGAGCAAACCACATCAACAAGAATTGTACCCATGCTAAATAAATGATGGGGAAAAGTGGTCAAAGCAATAGCTTTGATAATTCGTCCGAAAGGGATCCGGGTTCGAATCCCGGGGAGGCATGGATGTTGTGTTTGTCTTACGGCACTGGCTCTTTCCCTTCCCTGGAACCAGTGACCCTACATTAGAGACGGGCGACTGCTTATAGCCCATTGAGTTGCTCACAGTGGTCGTTAAACCCTCAATCCCAATCCCCAAATTACTCGAGCCATCTGTTAATGCCTTCGACCATGTATAGTGATATACCGCGCGCCGCCCCGGTGGCGCAGTGGTCTAAGCGATGGCCTCTGATCATTCGTCCGAACGGGGTCCGGGTTAGAATCCCGTGAGGCATGGATGTTGTGTTTGTCTTACGGCACTGGCTCTCTCCCTTCCCTGGAACCAGTGACCCTAAATTAGGGACGGGCGACTGCTTATAGCCCATTGAGTTGCTCACGGTGGTCGTTAAACCTCCAATCAAAATAAAAAATATATATATATATATATATACCGCGCACTCGTAATGGTTGCCACTGAACCGCCATATAGTCCCAACATCAGAGCTGTCAGAACACGTGACATTATGCACTAGTCGCGCTCTCTCTAGTTTTACGGCCTGACTCGCTGCTTTTAAATATTAGCATTTAGTAAATTATATAAGTTAGAACTTTGCTTCTTAGGAATAATACACTTAAGGATGTATATATTTTAGGAAATTGTTATTTATAAATTTAATTTCAACATTCTTGAAGTTCTGGAATGAAACGTTCGATCAAAGGAGGTCATTAGTTTTGTGTGTTCTTGTGTGAATCATCTTCGTTTGTTTGTACTTGAAACTTCTGTGAAACGCTGCTCTTATTAATGACTTATGAATACAAAATTACAGTATTTTCAGAGCATTGTAATGTAGAATTTCGCTATACGTATACACAACAAACTAAAAATATACACCAATAACATTACCGGATTCAGAGTAAGCTTACTTAAGACATGTATGTGCACAAGTCGGGTTGTTTGCAGGCAGTGATTTATAATATTGTGATGAACATTTGAAAAAAAAATTAAAACATGTATGTACATTCATTTTTTTCTGTTTTCTCTTTTTTTTTTCGAATGACTGCAATATTATTTTGTTCATAGCCAACTTAGATAGACACACGTTTTTTAGATTGGGAATTAAGCCTTAATCTTGACTGGGTTTTTTTTCGAATGACTGCAATATCATTTTTTTCATAACCACCTTAGATAGGCACACGTTTTTTAGATTGGGAATTAAACCTTAATTTTGATTGCTTTTTTTTTTTCGAACGACTGCAATGTCATTTTGTTCATAGACAACTTAGATACACACACGTTTTTTAGATTGGGAATTAAACCTTAATCTTGATTGTTTCTGCCCGAACATGATAAGAATTACTGAAAATATGGGAAACTCAGGTAGAATGGTCTCTCTTACTAATCGTAATAAACATTTACCCAGAAATATGGGAAATTCAGGTGGAATGGTCTCTCTTACTAGTCGTAATAGACATTTACCCAGAAATATGGGAAACTCAGGTGGAATGGTCTCTCTTACTAATCGTAATAGACATTCACCCAGAAATATGGGAAACTCAGGTGGAATGGTCTCTCTTACTAATCGTAATAGACATTTACCGAGAATTCGAATTGGAATCACGGTAGGTAGGGTCGTATTTAGAGAAAGAGGGGCAAGGGTCCTCCTCCTCGAAAGTGCTTCATTTTTTACGATTTGGTTAAAATGTGACTTACATAAGAAAAATATGCTTAATTTAATAAAATGCATCAACTTAAAATAAAAAAATGCATTAATTTTTTCTTTAATTTTTCATTAATTTTTTTATTTTGTTCTGGTGGATTTCAAAGACGTTTTTCTTCTCACCTCCCGAATAAAAAAGATCTATGTATGGCCCTGAATCACGCAAGCTTTTTCAGCTACATGTGACGCAATTTTCAAGTTTTCCGATGAATTACAAGCTTAATGAATCCAAATCATGAAAGTGAAAGCGATGCTGTGCCAAATATTATACATTAAATATTTGATATAAAGTAAAACATAAGCTAGTTTTTTCCTGAACGATAATAGTGTGAAATCCTACCTTTTGAAGGCAATGAGTCCTAGTTTTTCAATTGCATCGTTCTTAGAAAAACTGGGAAAATTGAAACCTAAAAGTGAAACAAAAAATTCATGCTGGAAATGTATCAAAACTAAATGTCTGTTCCGGTTCTGATGACTGTCACCATAAAAAAAATGCGTCTGCTGGTCTTCAATTTGAAGCTGATGATATCGAAATGTTGTCCAAGTTATTACTGTACATGCATACAATATATTTAATCGTGTAAATCGTTCCTCACCTGTGGAATTTGTAAAATTTCCTTTAACGAAGGGATTCAAGTAGACATAAGAGCAACAGGAGATAACTCTTTTGCCCAATGTCACGTGACTTTACGGCTTCGATGTTGGAGCCAGAGATTATGATGCCTTCCGCAGTCTATCTGTATATATGTTAGAAGAATAATGCTTAGTTGCTTACTTCGCACCTGTTGAGATTATTTCTTGAAATTTGCATTTACTTACTTTTCTGCAAAAAATTCTCTGCATTTCCCTGTTTTACCTCTAGGATTCCCTTTTTGCAGATTTTGGAGTAAAAAATTCCCTGAAATAGGGAAAAATCCTTGCATGGAACATCTATGGACATACAATCTGATTGTCAGTCGTCGAAGCCAATGTTGCCACCTTGTGTTAATAGTGTTATAAGACAAATTGGAAAACCAGACATCGCCCTGTTCCAAGGTTAGTAGAAGAGAAGGTTGCCTCGATCCCTATACTTCCCTGTAATCACATTTTGGGTGGGGGAGTGACGTCAGTCACAGACCCACGGTCAAGGTCAACGCTCACCCATCCTTTCCCGAAAGAGCTAAATCCTATGTAATCTCACTTTGAGCCACGGTGTATGATAGTCAGGTGATACGACTCTGGAAACAAAAATCGCCCGTGAATGTCACTTTTCACTAGATTGCGCGACGAACGTGTGGGGTGATGATTTGATACAACCTATGCTCTTTCTTTTTTTTTTATTGGAGGTTTAACGACCACCGTGCGCAACTCAATGGGCTATAAGCAGTCGCCCGTCCCTAATTTAGGGTCACTGGTTCCAGGGAAGGGAGAGAGCCAGTGCCGTAAGACAAACACAACATCCATGCCTCACTGGGATTCGAACCCTTACGGACGAATGATAAGAGGCCTGTGCCTTAGACCACTGCGCCACTGGGGCGGCCAACCTATGCTTTCTTATGGGAGGAAGCGGCAGAAACATTCGTATTTTACGAATACTATTTTGCTTGGAATTAAAAAAAACAATAACCTGGAACGCTTCGAAAACATACACTTTTGTGCCTATCGCATGGAATTCATCAAATAAAGGTTATATATATTTTTAGCCACAGAATGAGTACTCTTAACGTCACGATTTCTGAGCAGACGATTCTGAGTGTTTTTACTAGGCAACAGAAAATAGACCCTTTATCGTTTAAAAAAAGTGTACTTCTTGTAAAATGAGATGGTGCTATGCATTCGGAGGAGCAATTTTAGCATGGAATATCAGATTTTGCATAAGTCATTGGAGCATCGTTAACGAAAACTGCGGGTTTTGAAAACTTACCAAAGTTTTCGCAAAAAAAATGTTGATTAATCTTTCCCTCGAGAAATCATTCACTACTGATGTTTTCATTTAGTAATAAACAAGATATCTTACACATTTGTTTTATTTTTGTACCTAATCATACTAATGAATAAAGCTCTGCCTCCATCTGTGCTGGCTTTGCCGGCAGAGAAAGTGTATCGCAGCAAGATGGCTGCTTTTTCTCGGCGGAGCTTTCCCCGACCTGCGTGCATATACGTAGTATGATAAATGTATTTGATATCAAGGGTTGAAATTAATAGTTCTACATTTAAACAACGGTTAATGCTCTTAACGTAAAATATTTTCACATTATAAGCTGTGGAAAAATGTATCACATCCTAATTCTCGCTGTCATTTACCCAACACTGTTGGGTCATTAAAGGCTCAATACAAGTTTTTTATATGTCGTATAACCAGACCGATAACCGATAGTTCGGTACAAAACACTTTCGCCCTATACATAAAACAAACTTGAACATATCCTAGCCCGACATTTAGCTACACTATAAATTTAAATCCCGTTAAGTAAAAAGAAAGTTGACGTACTTTATCTTCTGTACAGAAACTTCAACGTTTCTCTAGCTCCATACAATATAACTACACGAAGTATTAAACAAAAAATACTCAAGAGAAATACTGATTTGGCATTTTTTTTATTGGAGGTTTAACGACCACCGTGAGCAACTCAATGGGCTATAAGCAGTCGCCCGTCCCTAATTTAGAGTCATTGGTTCCAGGGAAGGGAGAGAGCCAGTGCCTTAAGACAAACACAACATCCATGCCTCACCGGGATTCGAACCCGGACCCCTTACGGACGAATGATCAGAGGCTATCGCTTAGACCACTGCGCCACTGCGGCGGCTGATTTAGCATCATAGGATTACATAAACACCATGTAATCCTATGATGGTTAGCATGAACAACAGTGCCGCCCGGTGGCGCTGGCCTCTGATCATTCGTCCAAAAAGGGTACGGGTTCGAATCCCGGTGAGGCATGGATGTTGTGTTTATCTTACGGCACTGGCTCTCTCCCTTCCCTGGAACCAGTGACCCTAAATTAGGGACGGGCGACTGCTTATAGCCCATGGAGTTGCTCACGGTGGTCGTTAAACCTTCAATCAAAAAAAGAAAATGAACAACAGGCCCACAAATCCTGAACGCCCCCTGGCGAGCTGTGACATTAAGAGTCCGTTTTTCAAACTATTGACAGTACTGAGAGTCGTATCCCCTGACTTATCATACACCGTGCTTTGAGCTCAGGAGTGTTTTGTGTAGCAGCATTTTTCAGAGTGATCTATTAACTGTTACTTAGTAACATTCATAGCTGCTGTTTTATGTGTCTGACTACCAGTGATGCCAGGGATAAGATGTATTGTTGCAATTTGCAACAACAGTTTAAAGGAAACTAAAAAAGATCCTGATAAAAAGAACGTAACGTATAAATGTTTTCCAAAAGATCCAGAGCTGAGGAAAAAGAGGATTCATCTTTGTCGCAGAGATGAGAAATAGAACCCAGCATCCTGTACTGTGTGTTCAGAACATTTTCAACCCGAAGATTATGTGCGGGATTTGAAATTCGAACTTTTAAATTTGCCACCCAAATGAAAATTAAAAAGCTTTGCCTTCTCTTCAAAAACTTTGCTAAAAAGTTTTGAGGTTTAAAGCACGTGGATTCCTGCTGTAAAAATCACATTGAAAGCCTTACTCAAAAAGAAATTTAAAATATGATTTCTGATTTGTTACAAGTTAAACGTTCAGATAACAGTTCTGGGAAGCAAATTGCAGTGGAATCCGGTGGAGTAACAGAAATCAGAGATACATAATATGGCACATTAATGTGTAAATATAGGCAGTTGTTGACTGAAAATATTGCGTTACGCAAAAAGGTGTGCAATCAACAGAAAGAAATAAGGGATTCAGCTCTAAAAATACGCAGATTTATAATGAATTAGCTTTGTTTATCTTTTTGCTAAGCTAATTATTATGAATGAATAATGCTCTACGCTTCAAAATAATGAATTCCCAAAAGGGTGTTGTTACTCGTTAATTATGAACTTAAACAAAGTCTCAACGCTGGTTATTTATATTAAGTAATCAAAGTCATAAACCTAACAGCCAGACAGAGGTCTGACAAAACTAAGAATTGAAAAAGACTGAACTTACAGAACAACTTGTTTATTATGATGACTCCTGGTCAACTAAGGCACTCATATATCACTACTACATAACAACACACTGCAACGCAACGCAACACACCACCAACCACCCTCAACTCCAACGCAACAACACAACACTTCTCGATGAACGCGCCTATATACGAGCTACCACCACGTCATGACTTACACTCATTGCCAGATCTCATTCAGCGGGTGAAATAATATTCCGTTCAGTAGGAAGATAATTTACATAGTAAAATAAAATAACCAGAGATAGTAAAATCAAAAGGAAAGTGAATATAGAGTATACGTTACATCATCTCCCCCTTAATTTTTCTTCTTTTTTTTTTTTTTTTTTTCCGAAAAACCTATCAATTTTGGAGTGTAAGTCTTACATTTCGATGATTGACGTTTCTCGATCTTTGTTTTGATTTGTTGTTTGGTGGTAGCCGTATTTACATTATCAACTTGGCATAACAATTTACGAATCTGTATTCGACTGTGAAATTTGTAGTGTAGAACAAACCAAACCTGCATCGGCATACTTTCCTTTTATTCTGCCTAGCAGGAATCACTTTTTTAATTTCAAATTACGTGCGCCTCATTCGTGGAAATACATAACAACTGTATCAGCAGCGAAGATTGCCTGAAGCTGCCTAACAGTAACAATTTTATTATTTTCATTTCAAATTACGTTTGCCTCAATCGTTGAAATACAAAACAACTGTATCAGCAGCGAAGATTGCCTGAAGCTGCCTAACAGTAACAATTTTATTATTTTCATTTCAAATTACGTTTGCCTCGTGCGTTGAAATACAGAACAACTGTATCAGCAGCGAAATTTACCTGGAGCTGCCTAACAGTAACAATTTTATTATTTTCATTTCAAATTACGTTTGCCTCATGCGTTGAAATACAGAACAACTGTATCAGCAGCAAAATTTACCTGGAGCTGCCTAACAGTAACAATTTTATTATTTTCATTTCAAATTACGTTTGCCTCATGCGTTGAAATACAGAACAACTGTATCAGCAGCAAAATTTACCTGGAGCTGCCTAACAGTAACAATTTTATTATTTTACCCCTAAGCACATAGATATATATAAAAAAAGTGGATTAGTAGATGGACATAGAAGAAATATAAAAAAAAAACACACATATATACACAAAAAGAATGCATAGGCCCACACGAAAAAAAGAAATTCTGACACGCCAACTGGTCGAGCAGGAAAAACAATAAACTGAGAAAAGAACCTGTCCACGAGAACTTACTTATCTCGAGGACGCATAAAAAATTCTAGTGCGAAAACGTTTTCCAGGCCTAATGGGACTGGGGAAATCAGGTGGCTTGGATCTCTTCCGGGACGGTAATGGAACATCGGTCTGTTGTCGGTCAGGAATCTGGCGGTCTGGAAATCCCTGCGGCTGAGAAGAACGGTCAGGAACGTCAGAAGTCTGGCGGTCCGGAAATCCCTGCTGCGGCTGATAGGAACGGTCAGGAGTCTGGCGGTCTGGAAATCCCTGCGGCTGAGAAGAACGGTCAGGAACGTCAGAAGTCTGGCGGTCCGGAAATCCCTGCTGCGGCTGATAGGAACGGTCAGGAGTCTGGCGGTCTGGAAATCCCTGCGGCTGAGAAGAACGGTCAGGAACGTCAGAAGTCTGGCGGTCCGGAAATCCCTGCTGCGGCTGATAGGAACGGGCTCCCCCAGGCTTTGGATATGAAGTCCCTTGATGCTGGGGCCCGTTGTGTCCTTCCAGTATCTTTTTGGAGGGACGTGTCTCCGGCCACATCGCTTGTTTTCGTTTACGCCCACGGGGCATGATAGTAGTAGCAGGCATCGGCCCTGTTTGCCCTGAACGGAGGTTCCAGGGGCGAAACCCGGGCGGATGCAAAGATTTCTGCCTTCGTCGCTGTTGCGGCGAAGCAGATTGGGGAGACAAGTGACGTTTGCGCCCAGCTTTTGGTGGTGCTGGACGGTGTGGAATATTAAATGTTGGATTCATAACTGACAAATCCGAAATGTCCGACGCCTCTGAGTCGCTGCTGTAATTCAGCGGTCGTGCAGGGCGATGTTTGGATTTGCCTATAGGAATACTTTCCGATGAGGTATTCAAAGAAGAAGTATCCCGCGTTGGTGCAGAGTTAGCCGGAAACGGCGCAGCAATAGTCTTGGCAATGGTTGGAGGGAAAGGAACGATACTAGTATTCGACGAACGCGAATCGAGCCTTGGTCTCACGGGAGAATCAGGTTGCGGTTGTAGAAACTCGTCTGGAGGGGGGAGGGTGAAGGAAAAATCACTGGTGATTCGTCAAAAATGTTCGGTGGGTCGTCCACAATTTCTGGCGGTTGAACATGAGATATAGATTCTTGAGTCTGTGGAACAGAAGGTTGAGTAGGATTGATAATGAAATCGATATCCCGTTCGTGATACTTGCGACATTGATCAACATGTACATATTGAAAATTGTTGTTCGGTTTCTCCAGAACAATATTATTTTCAAAGACATTTGCCACCCGATATGGACCTTCGTAGCTGGGTGCAAATTTCTTCACTAAAGTATGCGAAACAGAAGACTGGAAGTGCGTTTCCACGAGAGTGAGATCTCCAACGACAAGATCTGGTTCCCTACGCCTAGAATTATAATATCGTGCTTGAGCCGCTTGTGCTCCTAGCATTGCAACACGAGCTTTTTCTGCCATAATGTGTACTGATTGCGGAGTTGGTCGCTGATTTAGTTCGTCGATAATCCCCGTTAAATTTTCAAAAGGGGTTTTAATTTTGCGACCCAGAAAAAGTTCTGCAGGAGTAATTTTAGTAGACTCGTGGACAGACGAGCGGAGGGCGAACGCAAAAAGTTCTAAATGGTCATCCCATCTTTCATGGTGGTCCATTACGAAAGTCGCAATCATTTTCACTAGCGTTCGGTTAACGCGTTCTGCAGGATTACTCTGGGGATGATATGGGGAAATGAATTTATGTTTAATGTGTAATCTCGCACACATTCTTTCAAAAATGTCAGAAATAAATTGAGGACCATTATCCGAAACTACTTTATTAGGTGCACCATATCTAGAAAATACTTCATTAACTAAGACATTACAAATAATCTCAGCCGTAGCGGCTTTAATGGGAAAAACTTCAACCCATTTAAAAAAATTATCAGTTAGTACTAAAACATAACGAGCTTTATTTTTAACAGATAATGGATAAGGTCCCAATAAATCTATGGAAATAATATCAAATACATGAGAACTTGAACTAGATTTCAAGTGACCGGCCGGTCTTACATTACGATAATTATTAATCTGACACAAGTGACATGATTGAACGTATGCGAGCACACTTTGGTACATTCCAGGCCAATAGGCAACATCCCGCAATTTACAACGGGTCTTGCGAATACCTAAATGGCCTGCAAGAGGTTTGTCATGAAATTCATTTAAAAGAGCCATTCTAAAGGTTCGCGGAATACATGGGCGAAACTCTGCCCTAGTAGTCCGAGACTTTGTATAATAAAGGAGACCCTCTATTACTTCAAAATGTTGTGACCTTCCAGCCAGAGAAGGATCACTTGGTAGGGGCGAACCCGCAAGCAAAAAATTGTAAATATCCCCAAAATCTGGATCATTTATTAATTCTGCCATTATCTGCTCTCTGGATGTGATATCAGCTATCAGAAGTAAAGGCTGACATCCAGGAGTAGTTTCGGTGGGGACCCCACTAATCGGAACGCGAGATAATGCGTCCGGTAATTGATTCTTATTACCTGGCTGATACGAAATTTTGATATTGCTCTCTTGTAACTTCAGAGCCCACTTCATAAGTCTTTGAGATAGGTGTTTAGCAGAATTCAAATACTGAAGGGCAGAATGATCCGTAATTATGTTAACTGTCAATTCGTTAAGATAACATTGAAATTTATTCAGTGCATACACAACAGCAAGACATTCACGTTCCGTAGCTGAATAATTGCGTTCAGCTTTGGCTAAAGTACGAGACGCAAAAGCTATTGGATGCCCAGCTTGTGACAAAACGCAACCAAGACCAACTCCGGATGCATCAGTATAAATATCAAATTCTTTAGAATGATCCGGGAAAGCCAACACCGGAGGCTGAGTCAATGCAGACTTCAGTGTTTCGAATGCAGCGTTAGCTTCAGGTGTCCAAATAAACTTCTTGTATTTACGCTTTAAAGCAAACAATGGCTCACATATTGTAGCATAAGCGGGGACGAACTGCTGATACCATCCGGTCATTCCCAGAAAGCGGGATAGTTCTTTTGCTGTTTTAGGCCGAGGAAAGTCAGCAATAGGCCTAATTTTTTCATTATCAGTGAATAAGCCGTGGGGAGTAATTTTCAACCCCAGATATACAATCTCGTCCCTCGCTATCTGGCATTTACTAGGTTTTAACGTCAAGCCAGCATTGTATATAAGTTGGAACACCTGTTTGAGCAGAGAAAGGTGCTCGTCAAAAGTCTCTGATGTGATAATAATATCATCCAAATAGACATGCACATGTGGACCCAGGACAGGTCTGAGAACCGTGTCCATAAGCTTTTGGAAAGTAGCAGGTGCAGAAGCTAAACCAAAAGGCATACGTAAATATTCATAGGCCCCAAAAGGAGTCACAAAGCCAGTTTTATCGACCGAGTCCGGATGTACTGCCACCTGCCAATATCCACTCGCCAAATCCAAAGTTGACATCCATTTGGTTGACGACAAGTCATTTAGAATATGTGACATGACAGGTAGGGGATAATTGATTGTTTTTGTGACTTGGTTGAGTTTGCGAAAATCTGTCACGAAACGAAATTCATTTGGTTGTTTCTTTGGAACCAAGAAGGCAGGAGCCGCCCAGGCGCTTGTTGATTCCCTGATTATGCCTTGCTTAATCATTTCGGCAATTTGACGTTGCATTTCCTGTTTTTTATGTGGAGCACAAGGGTAAGGTTTCGTCGCAATGGGTTTCGAACCATCAGTGTCAATAACATGATAAACCACCTGTGTGAAACCAGGTTGATCCGAAAATAAACCAGGGCTTTCCTGTAAAAGGAGAGAAAGCTGGTCTCGTTGCCCCTCATTCAATTGGTCACTCAACAATAAACTCGTAATATCTACAGGAACCGTCGGAATCATTTCGACAGGTTCCGGAAAGGAAATCACATGTTGTACAAAATTCAAAGTTATTTGAAACTTGTTAATAAAGTCCATACCCATGAGACATTTCACGGGTAGCTCGTCTATAAGCAGGAAAGAATGTGTAAAACGAGCTTTTCCCAGCCCTAAAGATAATGTGACAGTTCCTGAAATACTGAAGATTTCGTTATTTGCACCTCGCAAATACTGCGTTGCAGGCTGAACATGTATTGCAGAAAAAACATCATTGCAAAACTTTGTATTTAGGGCTGATATCTCAGACCCAGTGTCGAACTTTGTCTCGACAATAATGTCTTCAAGTGTCAAGAATACATCAGGCAACTGAGGAGTTTGAACAGTCACTAATACTGTTTTAGGGTCAGGATGTTTGGTATCAGGAAGCAGGACCGACCCTTCGTCTACTTCCTGTGGAAGTTTAAAGGAATTCTGGTGGTGTTATCATGTGGTCGGAAACCTCGACCCTGCCGGGTATCGGGAAAATTTTCACGATAAGGAAAATTGCGTGCACCCTGCGTCGGGAACTCCGCGTGTCTGTTGACATTTTCATATTCGTTACGTCTGCCCTCAGCACGGGCAGAAAAATTATTATTGCCCTGAGCATGATAACGTTCCGAATGCTGCTGAGTGGAACGGGGTCGAGCATACTGTGCATTATGACGATACCCCGTAGCTTGCTCCGAAACTCGTTGCTGGTTCGCCACTCTTCTGTGTGGTGGAACGTATGAAGCTTGGGTGGGCACGTGTGTATGCTCGCGCTGAAAGTTCTGTCTATTATGCCGCTGAGGGTTTTCGAAATAAGCCTCGCGGGGTGCCCGAGCATGGTGAGTTGCAGCATGTTTGCCATGTCGCTCTTCATACGTGCGTATGAGGCGAAGGCATTCATGAATAGTGGCAGGGTGTCGAACCTCAAGAAAATCTTGCAAGAATGGGTCGAGCTGCTGTACGAGGGTATCCAACATGTCAACATGACTGGCATGTGGATCCCATAGATTATATAGGCGTGTAGTTTCCAACGCAAATGCAACAGGGCTATCATAGGGACCTTGTTGACGTGAAAACAGCTGTTGAGCAAGGCTAGCTCGACTGAGGCCGAAAGGAAAGACCTCCAAGAATTCTGCACGGAAATTCTCATAATGAGAATCCGGGTTCGACCCTCGCCACTGCCGATACCAGGTCTTAGCGGTATCCCTCAAGCAAGTGCCGGCAATTTGGACCTTGCAGTCTTCCGGAATATTATATAAATCAAAATGGTCTTCCAGATCTTCGAGGAACTTTAAAGACCCCTCCAAACCATTGAAATGAATTGTTCCTGCATGCGGCACGAAATGGGCAAGCATTCTGCTTCGCTGAGAGGATTGAATTCCCTCAGCTACGACCCGCGACTCAGAGTGATAAGAAGCTGGTGCATTCCGAAATGGTGAAGAATGCTTGGGTATGTGTAGATTATTCATATCCAAGTCAGAGCCACAGGCTTCGTACAAATTGTCCAAACAAACACCATTACCCTCGAGACTTGCCGGAAGGTGGAAATTTGCAGTTGTCTCAATTAAGGAAGCCATGGGTAATAATAGTCAGGATCTCGTGTTCGAGAAAAGTTCGGGCGCCAATTATAATGAATTAGCTTTGTTTATCTTTTTGCTAAGCTAATTATTATGAATGAATAATGCTCTACGCTTCAAAATAATGAATTCCCAAAAGGGTGTTGTTACTCGTTAATTATGAACTTAAACAAAGTCTCAACGCTGGTTATTTATATTAAGTAATCAAAGTCATAAACCTAACAGCCAGACAGAGGTCTGACAAAACTAAGAATTGAAAAAGACTGAACTTACAGAACAACTTGTTTATTATGATGACTCCTGGTCAACTAAGGCACTCATATATCACTACTACATAACAACACACTGCAACGCAACGCAACACACCACCAACCACCCTCAACTCCAACGCAACAACACAACACTTCTCGATGAACGCGCCTATATACGAGCTACCACCACGTCATGACTTACACTCATTGCCAGATCTCATTCAGCGGGTGAAATAATATTCCGTTCAGTAGGAAGATAATTTACATAGTAAAATAAAATAACCAGAGATAGTAAAATCAAAAGGAAAGTGAATATAGAGTATACGTTACAGATTGAAATATGGAATTGTTGCCATGAAACGACAAAATGTTTGTAAAAAAAAATGTTGAACGTTCGTTCAATACTACTCAAGATGTTTACAAGGGGTCAAGTAATAATGCTTTTGAATAAAAAAATTATTTGGTCCAATGAGGATTTATCGATCGCTTTGGCTCTGCGATACCCGTGTAAGAGATGTCATACATATTTATTTACGAAGGGAACTGATTTATCCCCTGCCTGGATTATCAACTTTGCAGAAATGGGCGTCCAAGATTAATCCCCAACAAGGTACCATGACGGACGTACTAAAAATTATGAAAACCGGGCATAATACAGAAAAACACCAATACCCAGACTGATGAGTCACACACGAAAAAATTCACAGTTGCAAAAGTGTTGCGCCATGTTGGAGTCAAAAAGTGATGAAAAAATGTCCAAAGATTTATACGATGCTTATTCTCTGCAAGCGACAACGATAATATATTAAATACACAACAATGTCTAACCACAGTAACTGAAGACGATGGCCGAGAGTATTTTGCTGGTTGGTTGGCCAAAAAATATAAAAAAAAAATACCCACATCTGGGAGATTACACATCAAAAAATAACATTGTACATATTGAGGAATCATGGATAAATTATCTGTCATTTGGAAGACTCATTCAACTATCTCTTGAATGGTCTAATATCGCTAAAAAAATTGGAATATGGATTCCTTAAACAAAACATAAATTACACTATAAGTAAAGAGCCTTATGTCGTAAAAACGTTAACCGAAAAAGCATCTCTGTTGTTTCCTGGATTTCCCACAGAGGTAGCCTACTTAGGACATATGTTAAGATGAGAATTATAATTAGGATTAAATGTTTGAATGAGAAGCTTCAGTCCACCCTAACTGCCAAAAGAAATACCAGAAATGAAGATGAAATTCGCTCAAAGAAGCAAAAACCTATATGAAAATAGTAAATTAGGAAAAAAAACACAAAAAAACTTAGACCTACCCATTTAGAAATTACCTCTAGTTTTGCGGATCGGTGTGATTAAAGCATATATAAGTATATTAATTGGATCATAACTCATGTTCCTAAATCATGAAAAGCCGAAGAAATAGAACTGCAACTACAGTAAACCTAAGTACAGAATAATAAACTTTATGCTTCAGTCGGAAATGTTCAAATTTTATAATGCATATGTATATTTTTCTTTCTTATTTCTAACCTTTTAAATATCTTTAATCTAAAGCAGGTAATGGCTATATCTTGTGTAAGGGTCCTAAACTTTTTCAAGATAAACAGGCTTTAAAAAAACAAGAAAAAACTCAGTTGATTCCACACTCCGGACGGGCAGGCGAGACCTCGAGTCAAACGGTTAAACCCTACGATGGGTTTGTCAGTGACGTCACACGCCTCTCTCTCTCTGCTCCGAGATCTTCCGCGATCGAGGCAATCTTCTCTTCTACTAACCTTGGCCCTGTTGAAGCCAAGGAGGTTAGAATAGTACTTCTGGAGGTGCTTTGAGTCCCTTAAGCGTGAAGCCGCCAACTGTGAGAATTTGTCATTGTTTACATGATACTTATGTATTTCAACTGTGTGTATTTTGGAATAGCATGGCTTTTGGTTGCAGAAACAGTATTAATATCAAACCGGAATGAATTATACTTCTTGTACGAGTGAAGTTTTTAATTTTAACGTTATGTTTTGTTTAGAATTCGCTCTAACATTCGTGTATTTCAATTTAAATAAAAATGGGAAGGAGTCTCAAAGTAATTAAGAATTTTATAAATTCAGCATTTTCTCACACATCGGCAGCAATTTACGATGCGATATTGGAAACAATTACGACGAAAGAAGGAGATTTTGGCCAACACAAAATGCATTGCAATAGCATTGAAACCTATCAGCTTTCCCACACTTTGACGGCTGTCGCTTGCGGTTATAGGCTTCACGCAAAGTGGTACTTCTCCATTTGGAAGGGCATCTCCATATATCTTATTCTAACCTCCTTGGTTCAAGCGTGGCTCAGTGTTCAAAGCGTTGGCTTCTGATCATTAGGTATCAGAGATAGGCTGGGTTCGAATCCCGAGTGATGCATGGTTGGTGTGTTTGTCTTTCATCACTGGTTCTTTCCGATTCTTGGTGCCAATGGCCCTAAATCGGGGGGGGGGGGGGTGAATTCTTATAAGTTGCAACCAAGGAGGTTGGAATAAGGTATATGGAGATGCCTTTGTTAATGCAGCAGTATTACTTTGCGTGAAGCCTATAACCGCGAGCGACAGCCGTCAAAGTGTGGGAAAGCTGACGGTTTTCAAGGCTATTGCAATGCAATTTGTGTTGACCGAATCGCTTTCTTTCGTTGCAAATGTTTCCAATTTTGCATCGTAACTTGTTGCCGATGTGTAAGGAAATGCTGAATTTATAAAATTTTTAATTATTTTGAGACTCCTTCCCATTTTTATTTTAAATTGAAATACACGAAGTGTAGTGCGAATTCTAAACAAAACATAACGCTAAAATTGAAAATTTCACTCGTGTAAAAAGTATAATTCATTCCGGTTTGATATTAGCATGTTTCTGCAACCAAAAACTACAAAATTCCAAAATACACACAGCTGAAATTACATGGGTATCATGTAAACAACGCCAAATTCCCATACATTGCGGCTTCACGGTTAAGAGACTCAGGGCATCTCCAGAAATATTATTGTAACCTCCTTAGCCCACTGAGTTGCTCGCAGATGTCGTTATATACAGGGTTGGACTGGATACGACTAATCGGCCAGCGTGATCCAATCCAGATCGGCCCATAAACACCCACACACATATATTATTAATTATGTTAATATAGACACTGAATATATTAATAATTTAAATATATTATCATATATTATTAGTTATGTTAATATAGGACAAAAATAAGCATCTAAAGCTTGCGAGAAAAGTAAATAAATTCAAATTTAGGACGGCGGACCCATGTGAATACCATCTGCGTGACCAACTCTAAATCTGCCGTTCCTTCATCGGTTACCTGTACTTTCCACGTGCAAACTCGATCACCGTTGCATATCATAATTTCAAGCAACATACTCTCCCCCTCATCCCTCCCTAAAAAAGGCTGGTTAATAGGTATTTTCCGCAAAATTTCTTCCGAATATGATAAGCACACTGTGCAAGAAAAAGACTTTATTTTGCATATTATAAGTCGGTCACTGTCTCTTCATAGCATCTTTTTTTTTTTTTTTTTTTTTTTTTTTTTTATGAAATGTTAAAGTTGGTCTAAAAAAAAAAAAAAGATCCCGTAAGGTGTGCATTAAAAAGCTCAACAACTCATTCGGGCACGGCCTCCAGAATAAGTTGTCCTTGTGAGGGTTTTTCCGCTAGTACTTTGCATACAAATAATATGAGATCCGGTTAAAGAACTTCTTCGATCTCTCGAAAACGAAGTACTTGGCAAAATTGGAATTTAATTCAGCCTGCTTCAAATAATTTTGGTTGTCGTCAATGATTTCGGTTTGCTCTACGAAATCAGAGTGCGCCAAATTCAACACAGTAAGATTTGCCACCTCTTCGGCTTTCATTTTAATGTATGCGCAGGAAGATTCAGCCTGCTCTAGGGCTTCGGGTGCTGTTTCTGTTTGCCCAACTGAAACAGTTGCGCTTCCCGTGTTTGACGCAGTCTGTAGAGATGAAATAAATTCCTTTGGTTTTGTGTTAGTTTACAGGAAGTCACTTTTTTGCCAACCTTCTTTGAAAAAGCCATCTGGTTAATGTGAGAAAGCTTGGAAAACTAATTTTTATTCTACACCAATAAATTCGGACTACTAGTATAGTTATACTACGCATTTTCTAGCATGAGTTTCTTTTTCCTCTGTTTCTCTTCACCACCCTGTTTTCGTTTGCAGTTTTCCATTTTTATAAAATTAGCACAATAAGATATTTCAACTGATGAAATCAATTTTGATTGCCTATTCTTATTAAAAAATAACAAATTTCTAAATTAAAAAAATTAAATCCAAAGCTATCTTAAATTTAGGGATCGTAGAAATTTCCTGCCACGTAAAACAAACAGCTGAATGCAATGAGATGATTTTGTAAGTTCCATATGCTATTGCAACCAGCCCACGCCTGACGCTGAGTTTGCGGATTGAAAACTGAATCCTCTGCGCGTGGCACTTTGAGCTTTAACCTACGTATGAATCACGAAATCGTGCGAGCCAGGTATTTGCCTGTCAGGCGGCGCCGGTATCAGACACCGCACCAATAGATGGGTACTGCTAGTTTATAGAAAAGGAGGAATGTGAAGTAGACGGTTAGTCATAACAGCATTACACTACAGACATTACGTAGTGCGTAAGAATGAAAGAGTCCATATTGAGCATCAGCAACTCAGCGATGGAATGTGGGGGTGGAAGAATATCTCACATTTACAGTAACATAAATCCTTAGTTGACATATTATAATTTCAAGAGATGTCAGCCTGAAAAGCTTTCACCAACAGTCCGAAACCACATACACACGCACACAAATTTATGAGAAAACGTATTGCTTACCAAATTTAAATAATGCGATTTAAAAATAAAAAAACATATTCGGTGCCGCCGAATATGTCTGGATCTCTCCGACAACTCGGCCTAGAGATGCCAGAACCACGTACAACATGGTATCTGTCACCTCCGGGGGCACCGGGTAAACGGAGACACGAATCGGGCGTTGAGCCACAAGATCTGATGTAACATGTTGGTCACGAGCTGTGAGGCCTGAGTGGAGAACTGATTGGGCATACTTAGCATCGGCAAAATACACAACAGTGGTACCAGCACGACGAAACATGTGAGAAATCACTTCAGCGGGAAACTTACCCTTCAGTGCTGAGGCAGACTTCAACTGAGTATTTGGAAGAGCTTGAAAGCACACTCCTTTTGCTAGGATAGATTCAAAGGTGATCCCGGCAGGAGATTTCTCTGGAATATTGAGTATGAGAGAGTTACCTTCACGCTTCAGATGTGTTTTCAGGGCTGCGCCATCAGCATACCGCTCTTCAGGAGTAAGACGAGGAGCTGAGGATGCTGCTGCTGCTGAGTAGGAAGTAGATGATGACTTTGGGTCAGAGGGTGGAAGAGGATCGTCACAAACAGAAACATCCATGACGTCATCTTCATTTACAGATTTCGCTGAAGTAGGGGAAGTTGGGGAAGACAACACTTTACCATCTGGAGGGCAGCTGGATGAGCTAGTAGGAAGAGTCATCGCACCACCGCCAGCATGGGAAGACGTAGAGGGCCGCCCCGGTGGCGCAGTGGTCTAAGGCGCTGGCCTCTGATCATTCGTCCGTAAGGGGTCCGGGTTCGAATCCCCGTCAGGCATGGATGTTGTGTTTGCCTTACGGCACTGGCTCTCTCCCTTCCCTGGAACCAGTGACCCTAAATTCGGGGCGGGCGACTGCTTATAGCCCATTGAGTTGCTCACGGTGGTCGTTAAATCTCCAATCAAAAAAAAAAAAAAAAAAAAAGACGTAGAGGCAGCGCCCCGAACAGAAGAAGAAGTAGGAAGGCCACCGGAAGTGAGGGCAAGGCTCTCGCTCGTCACTCCGGATGACGCCATCACCAATGACGTCAAGAAACAAAATGTCGACCAGCTCGGTCAGAAAGTAAACAAAACGGATATTGGCCAAAATAATCAACTCACCCAGTTGGGAGTAACACCAATAAAAAGCTCGTACCTTGAAACTCAAGGTGAGCAATAACGCTTATCGAAAATCACTCAAGAACTCACTAAACGAACCCAAAAATTGTGGAGCCAACCGGACGTAATTGAGTTTTTATATCAACATGACTTCATGGACTTGTGACTTATTTTCCGTAGGGTCAGCGTCATTTTCTTGGAGGACTTCCGTCCACAGGTAGTAGAGTTAAGGTCCCAGCCACCTACAGCGAGATTGCCTTTTGGGCAGGACACAGAAACGGAGGGAATGAGAGCAAGTCTAGCGACTTTTGACAGAACAGTTTGTAGTGAGATTAGAGTACAGTAGATGGCGCCACCGTACAAGTACGATATTGCACATAGATGGGTGAGAGAATTTCAGGGAGGACATAGGAAAGGATACCCATTTAACCAGTGGGTCCAGCCTGGGGGCCGTCACTTTACGTGCTCGTCCGATATTCAGCGATTGTTAGTTAATCACGCCATCTCTGAAAGATCAGCCCAGGCTTGAACCTGGGGACGCAGCATCGATAGCCTGAAACACTAACCACTAAGCCATCCGCGGCTCATGTGTGACTTATTTTCCGAAGTATCTTCACTCTATATAGTTCTCACAGGGCCGAGAGATGTCAGCACGTCATCGCTTACTTCTTCTTTAGCTCAGGAACAGTACTGCTGTGTTTGTATGGAGAAAGCATTAGTTGTTTAACGTTTTTTTTTAATTTTCGGGGAGGAGGGTTGTAATGTGGAATTGAAGACATTTTTGATGAAGTTTGGAGAGACAAAAAAATGAGAAAATTCCTAAATATTAGAAAAATATTTATATGACAGATCACGTACTATTTTATCAGACACAATATATGGCAAACAACGTTTTGGAGTATTTATTCCAACAGGACTTCTTCACAGTGGCGTCGGAACTCTTTGTTGACAGCGGGGGCAAGATGTCGGAGAAAAAAGTACTTTATCATTTCGTAAAATTTATCGTACTACTGCAAAAGAAGACGGGCTGACTCCATTAGGAAAATTTGCTGTAAAATTTTTTTTTTCGATTAAACATTCATCTTAAAAAAAAACATTTTCGTATCCATATAGTTTCTCAGTCTAAACTAACTGTACACATAAACGGCCTTGAACTATAGACTTTGATACTTCCGGATTGGTACCAATTCCGCAGAATTGTAGCCGTAGACGCTATAATTAAACATTGACCCAAGTAGCACAAAAACGTTTGTAAAACGTTTTAAAACCAGTTCGGCGAGACGTTGAAAAAACGTCACAATATTACTTTTAAAAAACGCTAATACGTCTCGTTGATTCAATGGTTTTTCAACCGTTGTTATAACGGTGTAGCACTGTTTTTAAGACGTTTAAATGACGTTATTTAAACGTCACATTCCTTTCATTATGACGTTTAGAAACGGTTTTAATAACCGTTTAACAACGTTTGAATGACGTTATTTAAGAGTCATATTCCTTCCCTTATTACGTTGTGAAACGGTTTTAACAACCGTTTAGCAGGAATGAGATTTAGGTTCCTTCGAAGGAACTTATATCTCATTCCTCACCCTGCTTCCATTTCCCTATTTAGTTTTACTCATTTTTTTTTTGAGGAAGACTAATTTTTTACACTTAATGAGACACAAAACGTTACTGGTCTTTAAACGGGAATAGGCCCACTGGACTGTTTAATGGGGCTAGCATTTCTTGGAGTCTCAGGAGTTGCTTAAAAAAATAAGATTTCTAGATAGTTCATGGTAAAAACTGAAGAGCAATACTTAATTTCTATCAAAATGAACTTACAAAAAAAACCGAATGTTTTTTTTTTATTTATTGGAGGTTTAACGACCACCGTGAGCAACTCAATGGGCTATAAGCAGTCGCCCGTCCCTAATTTAGGGTCGCTGGTTCCAGGGAAGGGAGAGAGCCAGTGCCGTAAGACAAACACAACATCCATGCCTCACCGGGATTCGAACCCGGACCCCGTTCGGACGAATGATCAGAGGCCAAACCGAATGTTTGAGATTTCCAATCACAAACATATATAATTCGGGAAAAAAGAAAACTGAGGGGCAAATGTGATGTTTTGCCCCCACGCTCATTTGGGGGGGGGGCAACTGCCCCCCTGCCGGTGCCTCTTCACATTCACGAGGAAAAAGACTTGATCGTCAGAATAAATATTTCGGTGTGGAGACATACTTTTCATTTTTTTTTTTTTTTTTTTTTTTTGATTGGAGGTTTAACGACCACCGTGAGCAACTCAATGGGCTATAAGCAGTCGCCCGTCCCTAATTTAGGGTCACTGGTTCCAGGGAAGGGAGAGAATCAGTGCCGTAAGACAAACACAACATCCATGCCTCACCGGGATTCGAACCCGGACCCCGTTCGGACGAATGATCAGAGGCTATCGCTTAGACCACTGCGCCACCGGGGCGGCTTTTTTTTATTTTTTTTGATTGGAGGTTTAACGACCACCGTGAGCAACACAATGGGCTGTAAGCAGTCGCCCGTCCCTAATTTAGGGTCACTGTTTCCAGGGAAGGGAGAGAGCCAGTGCCGTAAGACAAACACAACATCCATGCCTCACCGGGATTCGAACCCGGACCCCTTACGGACAAATGATCAGAGGCCAACGCCTTAGACCACTGCGCCACCGGGGCGGCCTTTTCATTGTTAAAGGTCCTTTTAAGAGTAATGGAAATAACCTTTAAAAGGGTACTTTTTAGTATCCTTATATACGCACTTTCACAACAGCACGAATCGTGATGGTACGTGGACGTGCTGCCATCTATTGGCCGATACGGAGTATGTATTCAACTAGCTATTTATTGAAGTCGTCCTCAATTTTAATATAAAGATAGATTTCGACTTGTATTCATCTGAGAAACCGCAGGTATACCTTATGATATCGTGCACAAAATTGACTCTAACTTACCAAATTTCTCCCTTACTTTGCTCCTTTATTTCTTGACGGAATCTTCCAAAAGTGGCATGGATACAAACTTCAGAACACAAGAATGAAACATCACACGAAAAAATGGAATAGAAAGCTTTTTTATCTCTTTCTAGCGCTCCAAAGTAAACTCACTCTCAACGGCAGCGAACGCGAGCCGCCATGTAATGTTCCCGCAGTCCGTAAGTTGCTTTCACCGCACAACCTGCCTAGTGGCGTCTGCTAGGAAGAACGGTGTCACGGAAGGGGGAGTAAAATGATATAACTTCCTGTGACATCAAAACTCCCTGGCTGCTCGGTCGTGTTAGGTAAGTTGGTTTTTCTCGCGAAAATGTTGTTCCGGAAAGGGAGCAACATCGTGTGACGTGATTCCTTGTCTGATCGCGGAGGTTCCGTTAGTTTTCATGATACTCTTCGGGTCTGTTTCGAGGCTATCATTTTCCCTCACGATGACAAAGCATTAAACAACAATAAACACATTTGTGTGTACTCAGAAATAAATGAGTAAATGTGTGTACATTTACTCATTTTATTTCTGAGTTATCAGCACGTGTCCCCTTAATTAATTGTTAGAATAATAAAAACCACACACAGCGCAGTATTAGAGTAAATTATATTTATATTGTATTCGTCTACTTAGAAGCGGTAACTGATGCTTCATTCCTTTGTTCTGGAGTTTGTATCCATGCTACTTTTGGAAGATTCCGTCAAGAAAAAAGGAGCAAGTAAGGGAGAAATTTGTTCAGTTAGAGACCACTGATACCATTACCCAATCCCTGTATTTGTCTGGAAAGATCCTGTGCTGTTGTTAAATATTCTTCAATACTTTCATTGTATCTTTTTTTAATTTTGTTAATTCCGATATCAAATCCATTTTTTTATCTTCTGCATCACCCTCATATCTTATTTTTATGGTTTCCCATATTTCTTTAGCTTTTTAAAATCCTTGTATAGCTTGTTCCGTTGTTAAGCTAAGAACTATCAATCCAAAAGCTTCTTTATTTTTTCGCAACCATGCCTCGTGAACTTTAATGGTGTTTTCATCATTTTCAATTATCTGAGGTTCTTCCCTTAATATTACTTCATCATATAGCAATTTTGCATCCATTTTCATGCTCCAGATTGCATAATTATTGTCATTTAACTATCCAATTCTTGCTGGATTAAAACTATCCATTTTAGCAAAAGGAATAACGCTAAATTATTTACCTTTACTTTCGTTGTAGTGGTTATTCCACGTTTGTGTTATCCATTTTGATGTTCACAGAATTTCTGAAGTCATGAGCTAAAGTCACACATTAGGGCTAGGGATGTTAATGCGAACCGAAACCAATAACGCTGAGTCGAACAAACGACACTCTGAGCTGAGTCAAACCAAGATGAGAGCCAACCACGCCAAGTTGAGAAAATCACGCCGAGCTGCGCTAACCACGCTCTGCTACCAGTGTTATTACCACCATACCTGTTACGGGTAAATGCATCGGATGTTTGTATTCGTCATTTAGCAATACTAGGGTTTATAACATTTTTATTATAACACAAACACGACATACAACGAAACACAACGTTACACAAAATCCAACACACACCATATCTACAGTGCCTAGAAGAGATAGTGTGTCGTGCTCGCAGAAAAACTTGTTGCCCAGAATCATGAAAGCGCTAGATGGCGCTGCCATCGGATGTCACTTCGCTTTTCAGGGAGGAAGGACGACGAAAACGCACATCTTTCTAAGACACACACCTAGCTCGTCAATATTATGTGTACTTCTTGAACGATATTTTATAAGCAGATAACTTAAGTATGTACGAAATAATCGACATACCTCTTTCACCCCCACCCCCCACCCCCAAAAAAAGAACGAACGAACGGGGTGTTCAAGATATGTATATATTAATAAGCGTATCGTAGTTTAAGTTAAGCTTTGCACTGCGCTAACGTCAACACTAATCTAGATAAAGCTAGATAAAAAAGGGTAGTAATACGACAAATAACTAAGTAAAGGACGATAATATCCGTTTATTGGCATAAGACAGCAAACAACTGGTTGCAAGCTTTCAGCCCCTACGGGGGCCTTCTTCAGGCTTAGACGTGGTTTTGGAACAACGTTAGTAATCCAAAACGTGCGGAAACAGTTGAAAACAAGAAGAATCAGGTCCTTTCACGAGAGGCACGCAGGAACATGCGCCATATCAAAGGCAGCTCCATTGACACGTTATCGTTGCAGATATCATTGCTAAACAAGATCTCAAGAGACTCCCTGATGGCTGTACCTCTGGCGGTAGTGTATGGTGCAACCTGTTGTGAATCGGCCCATTGTGGAGCGGCAGCAGATGTCATGACCTCCCTAGATAGGGCAGTGGACGATTTATTCTTCAAGACGTCTCTTTTGTGTTCGGACAAACGAGTCGCAAAGGACCTCTTTGTCATGCCAATATAAAACTTGGTATTTCCATCCTGGTATCGAAGGGGTATGGAATACACCCCTACGTTAGCAAGTAAAGTGCTGCGGCTTCCGGATGAAAGAAGGAATTGTGATACTGACCTAGGGTGGCAAATTCCAACTCCAAGCCTTAACTTCTTAAATGCATTCCGGATTAAATAGGAAAGTCCCGGTAAGTACGGAAAGGAGCCGATGAACCTCTGACTGGGTTCTTTGAAACGACGACGTTGATTATCAAACTCAAGTTCGGCGCTCCTAAAGATGTCATCAATTACATGTTCTTTATAGCCTGCAGCTGAGGCCAACGATTTAATATTGTTGATCTTTGCAATCCTGAACGCGTCATTTGAAGAGTGGGAAAACGCTCGCTCAGTACGATATCTGAAAAATGCCAATTTGTGGGTAGCCGGCCCAAAAGATGAGGATAAAATTAAGTTTGGGGTATAAGTGGGCTTATAATAAATCTCAGTCGAAAAAGTTCCATAAAGCGGTTCGGTGACAAGGACGTCCAGATAAGGAAGGGAGTCATCATTAGCGCAATCCATGATAAACTTGATGTCATTATGGAGGGAATTGATGAAGGAGAAGAAATCATCCAATTCTTCCACCCCGTCAGGTCAAACGAAAAATATATCGTCTACATAACGTAGCCATAACGCAGGTACCAATCCGGCTCTATTTAGGATTTGTGATTCTAGCGGCCATAACACAGCCTCAGCAAGTACAGAGGACACCGGGGAACCCATAGCCACCCCTTTCGACTGTTTAAATACTTGGTTGTTAAAACTGAAATAATTAGAGTCTACTACAACGTCGATTGCATAAAAGATGGCCGCCAACGACTCTTGGGAGAACAAAGTCGATTCCAGTAACGCTTGTTTTATGGTGCAAGATGCTTCCTCTACAGGTACTGACGGAAAAGGTGAAACGACATCAAACGTACCAATGATGTGATGTGGAGCTACTATGAAGTATTTAACTCTGTTGATAAAATCCACTGATGACCGAAGTACCGTGGAGGATGACGGTAAGAACGGAGCAATGAAACCAGCTAACTGCGTTCAATATTTATCGATGGGGCAGACCTCCTCGTGACGATGGGGCGCAGGCCGCCCCGGTGGCGCAGTGGTCTAAGCGATGGCCTCTGATCATTTGTCCGTAAGGGGCCCGGGTTCGAATCCCGGTGAGGCATGGATGTTGTGTTTGTCTTACGGCACTGGATCTCTCCCTGCCCTGGAACGAGTGACCCTAAATTAGGGACAGGCGACTGCTTATAGCCCATTGAGTTGCTCACGGTGGTCGTTAAACCTCCAATAAAAAAAAATGGGGCGCAGTGGGTTGCCTTGCTTATGATGCTTAACTCTAGCTTGCAAGGATGGGATTTTTGGTTCTGGAGGAAGTCAAGCAGACTCACGGAAAGCATCCGGGACGCGTATTTCACAAGTGAATGTACGGAATTGCGATTAAGACCATTTCCGCCACGCGATTGGTTCAACGCTACGTCTGAGATGGCGAGACCATTTCCGCCACGCGATTGGTTCAACGCTATGTCGAGTAGGCGGGGCCTACGAGGAGAGTCATGTGAGTGAGACATGTAAGCTTTGCTGCACACGCCATAAGCCATTTTAATGTTCGGGTGTTTTCATTGCGACAATGGTTACCCCCAGTTGTTTTACCCGTACAGCCGGAATGCGGCAGGAGGTAAATAGAGAGTGTACTTTATTGGTTGGGGAACTTTTTAGTTTTTATACCAACATGACTCCATGGACTTGGACTTGTGACTGATCTTCCGAAGTACCTTCAATATATATAGTTCTCACAGAGCCGAAAGATGTCAGCACGTCAGTGCTCACTGGTGTAGAACAGGATTAGTACTGATGTGTTTTGTATGGAGAACCATGGGCTGTTTAACGTATTTTTTTTCTGGGTTAAGGCGGGTTGAAATGCGAAATTGAAGGCATTTTTGATGAAGTTTGGAGGGACAGGATAAAAACTTGATCGTCAGAATATCTCCTTGTGGAGACATACTTTTCATTGTTAAAGTCCTTTTAAGGATAATAGAAAGGACCTTTAAAAGGTTACTTTTACAAATTTTGAAGATGACAATCCGATTGTTGGCGTAAATGTGACAAGGATGGTAAGTCAGATAATATCCGAAAACTTGAAAATGTTCATCGTCTTGGAGCGGGACTCGTACACGCGTCTCCCAGAAAACGCCCGGGTATGCTAACCACTACACCACCCAGAACGACCAAGTTCCAAGTTTCCGATCAATTTGAATTTAACCATCACAGGATTTGCTAGTCGAAGCAACCGGCATTGATGTTTAGCGAATCTGGAGGTTAAGAATCTTATCCCGTGTTTGCCCGGAGAAGCAGATAAATCATGAAAGAAACACGTTTTCTGGGAGACGCGGATTCGAGTCCCGCTCCAGGACGATGAAAAATTTTAAGTTTTCGGATATTATCTGAATTACCATCTTTGTCATATTTACGCCAAAAATCGGATTGTCATCTTCAAAATTTGTATTATATGGCGTAATCCCGTATTTCTTTCATGGTTACTTTTTAGTATCCTTATATACGCACTTTCACAACAGCACGAATCGTGATGGGTAGTTGACGTGCTGCCATCTATTGGCCGATACAGAGTATGGTATTCAACTAGTTAGTTATTAAAGTTGTCCTAAATTTTAATATTAAGATATATTTCAACTTGTATTCATCTGAGAAACTGCAGATATTCCTTATGATATCGTGCACAAAATTACTTTACTGTATTATTGTCCCATATGTTAAGTATCCCCACTGAATTTCTTAGGAAGCAGAACTTCCCACGATAAAACTTTTCACGATATAATTTAATATGATCATATCTCACATATGTTAAGTAAAGTCACAGTGAATTTCTTAGGAAGCAGAACTTCCCACAATATAATTCAGTATGAATTATTTGTCACGTATGTTAAGTAACTTCACAATGAATTTCTTAGCAAGCAGAACTTCCCCATATAAAAGACAATGTTCCTGTCACGTGACTCTCCTCATAGGCCCCGTCCACTCACATTCTCCAAAGTATCTCTGAACCAATCGCGTGGCGGAAATGGCTCTAATCGCAATTTCCTACATTCACTTGTAAAATATGCATCCGGGACGGAAGGCAGTTTTGCTGATCTCTTCACTTTAGCAATCCACTTGTTAAGTGGGTTAGATGTGATCACTTTTGAATTTGACAGTTCGATAAAGTCCATGATTTTCTTGTTATACTCGAAAGAATCCAAATCAGCAATCAAATTGGATTTGTTTGTGAGACAAAATTTGATCGACGGGTCCTTTGTAAGATTGCGGATGGTAGAGGCATCGTGCGTCGGATTGGCTGCTTTATCAAAATGTAAGCAAATCTTATTCAAACGTGAGGCAAACTGATAGCGTAACGTATCTCTACTTTCGATGGGTACTTTTCCCAAAAGGCTTTCAATGGCCGGAATAAGAACCTTAGTAGGCGGTTGGGAACTCAAGCAGAATTTAGGTCCCATTTGTAGCAAACAAAGTTCCTTATTAGAGAAGGTCTTGGAGGAGAGATTGCAACCGCAATCTGGAATTTCTGTTGAGACGTTGGTAATGATTCTTTTAGTCTGGTGAGTTTCTTCAAATATATGTAGATTAGGGTCCGATGTTGACAGTCGACTAGCACACTAACTTTCCGTAAGAAGATGTTCACAAGCAAAAGAGCCGTTTCGGAAGAAAGCTTAAGATAGAGCCGGAAGAGCCTATGTTCCAAAGACATGACGATACGTCTCTTAAGGAGTACAAGGTGCGATAAGGCCTGTCGTTGGAAGTTAAACTTCCTTCTAAGGAAGCATTTGTCGTGGACCTTCCTTCTAAGGAAGCATTTGTCCATTTGAGTCAACATTAATGTTTCGGGAGTTTTATTGATACATGGGTTACATTATGCAAAAACACTGCAGACCAATAAGCAGTTTACAATCACTGAAACGTCAACTTACAGCATAAAGTAAAAATAAAAAAAAATGTTTTCCCTTCAAAACCTTACCGGAAAAAGGGGGGAATATTTTTTTTTTGAGTGAAGGTTTAACGACCACCGTGAGCAACTCAATGGGCTATAAGCAGTCGCCCGTCCCTAATTTAGGGTCACTGGTTCCAGGGAAGGGAGAGAGCCAGTGCCGTAAGACAAACACAACATCCATGCCCGACGGGGATTCGAACCCGGACCCCTTACGGACGAATGATCAGAGGCCGAAATATTTTCTCAATGAGACATCGGCTTTATAATTTGCATTCCAATAATCCAATTAGGTCTTGAAATTCAGTAACCTAAAAACTTTATAAATTATTTAATAATGTACTTCATTTTCAGCAATGAGTAACTAAATTTCTAGGTGAGAACATGGGATCAAGATAAATATTGAAACTTAATGCTTTCCATTTAGTTGCAGAGTGTGGCTTTGAAAAGAAGCCTTTTAATGAATTGAAAATAGAGTACAACACATACAATACAACTTATGTTTCTTATCAGCTCTGGGAATCGCCTTATCCCATCTGATCAAAAAATCAAGAATTTTGGGGACAGCAAAGGGTGATATTTTATTTTTGCAGGATTTATAGCCAATATTATGTCCTAGCACAAAACAGCTGCTTTGCCTTTTCCGTTTTCTATGTTTTTTATTATTTGCTATTGCAGAATTTCCCAGTTCTTTCATAGCTGGTATTATTTCCCTATGATCTTATAACTGTTGCAGTGGATTTCAGTACTGCACTTAAGTTTAACCACACAGTAGGTTTAACGCGTGACAGCCAATACTTGATCAACTTCTACATCTTCACTAATAAAAAGTTACTAATCTTGGAAATAAATTTCGTTATAAACAAACTACAGTTGGATAAAACTAGCACACAACTGTTGAATTTCCTAGTGCATTACTGTTATGATCGAGCTACAACGAATTAGCAAAGATACTGACAAAAAGATTTCCCTCCACTACCCCTTTGTTTTGTGAAAATTTGAAGTTTCGTAAGGCGGCAAAACTTGGCAAACAAACTTTCCACTATTGAATAGCATGAAGCCGATGAAGCACCCTAACGTAACTTCCGATGCCAGCGCCATCTGTCATTTCATGATGATTGGTCACAAAACCGTGAGGGACATCTTAGGGAGGACGTCACACTATCTCTTCCAACGAGATAGAAATACGTAGAGCGCTTACGTCGGGGAACGGGTGAAGCCACCGGAAACAAGTGGCAGCCATGTTTGATGAGGTACAGAACGATTTCCGTTCCGTGTTAAGCAAGGGAGTTTTCGTAATATATGGTTTGATGTTAAATAAGGATATAACTCAGAAATGCTGTTATAAACACCTAGGGGATGAGACTAAAACTTTAACGTATCAAATAACGCTTTTCATTGTTAGTTGACGGCAATAGTGTTTTTAAAAAAAATGATATTTTAATGGATGCAGCTTGCTGTCGTTGAATAAAATCTCATGCCGTAATTTTTTGACATTTAACAAATTTTTTGGAGCAAATTTTCAGAGAAATATAAGTCAGCGGTAATAGAGTAAATGAAAAAAAAAAAAAAAACACAAAAATAAAAAATACAGTTGCACTCAATCCGCAATTTCGGTAAAAATTTTAGATATTCGTGGGTCATCACCATGAGAATGCTGAATCATCCCACAGCTTATCACTCCAAATACATAGACGCCAAATATTTTATGAGAGTTTTAAATGAAAAAAAAAGTTCGAAGAAAAACGGAAAGCAAACAATGAGTTTACACAGCCAAGAGGTACCAATATTAAAATACTTTTACCAACTGCCCCTATCTTATATAATCAGAAGAAAACTACTACTTACCTGGTTTTTATTTAATAAAAATTAAAAGTCCTTAGCACTGGGCATGTTTCTAATCTGTTTGCTAGTCTTGACATTCAACAACACAAATCTGTAAGCCTTATTCGTGGGTACGCAAGGCAATTGTGGTAACTTGACCATAATAAAGGTATCTCCCAGCACATACACTAAATACATAACACAATATAATTCTCACTCTCTCTCTCTCTCTCTCTCTCTCTCTATGTATATATAAGACCCAGAAGAATACCCCATGGGAGATGAATGGATGAAATTCGAAATCATGCAGGAGTGACACGAAGGAGACAGGCTCAAGACAGACAGCTGTGGAAGAAACTTGGGGAAGCCTTCATCCAGCAGTGGGTTGATAATGGTTGATGTTATACATTTATCAGTAAAAAGAAGTAAAAAAGCACACTCATGTAGTAATTAGACCACGTCAACACTGCACCTTGCTGCAGGAATCAGACGTAGTAGAAATAAACATAGAATTAACCAGAAGTAACCCACTTTCATGGTTCTAAACAAAAATAACATGGAATAAAACAACTCAGGAACCCCAAACCACTCTTCAGGGAAAGACATCTGGAGCCCCGAAGTTAAATCATAGCTTAGGTGTTACCGAAAAAACCCCAGAAGATCCCATGGGAGATGGGTGGATGAAATTCGAAAGCATGTCGGAGTAACATGGAGGAGATAGGCTCAATACATACGATTGCGGAAGAAACTTGGGGAGACCTTCATCCAGTAGTGGATTGATAATGGTTGACAATGATGATAATGATATATATATTGATTATATACAGTATACATATATTGTAATGATAATAGTTGTCAATGATCATCATTGTCAACCATATATATATATATATATATATATATATATATATATATATATAGCATAATCATTGTCAACCATATATATATATATATATATATATGGTTGACAGGGATGTAAGGTCAGGTGATGCGTAACATCACAGCCTCTCCTTGACAAATGTCAACCCCGCCTTCTCGTGGTGCATCCTGTTCCCACTAAAGGGGCTCTGACGACCGCCAATAGCGGTATAACTATACCATCGGGATTAGAGGAAATTCTATCCCACACTCACCAACCCGCTTGGCCAGCGTGGTGAGTTATGGCCAAACCCCTCCAAAATGACTCCACAACTTAAATCTTGGCCCTCAGTCTCCGGCAGCTGGAATGTACCTGGCCAAGGCAGCGGCCAGTGCGACATGAAGGCAGAGGGTGCTAAGAATCCCAGGAGGACCGGACTAGGCTGCCATCTGATGCTGACCTTGGCAACGTACAATGGACGCTCCCTATCTTCTGATTCAAGGCTTCTTGAATTGGAAGAGGAACTACAAAGGATCAAGTGGGATATCGTCGGGCTAAGTGAGGTAAGGAGAAAAGGAGATCTCATCGAACTGAAAAGTGGACATCTCTTCTACTATCGTGGGACAGATACTGGAATAACTAGTGGTGTTGGATTTATAATAAACAAGAAACTGAAGGATAAAGTGGTAGAAGTTGAAAGTTCCTCTGACAGAGCTGCACGACTCGTTATCCAACTATCGAGAAGATACCAGGCTCAGATTATTCAAACTTATGCACCCACCACAAGTCATCCTGAAGAAGAAATTGAAGAATTTTATGAGGAAATTTGTCATCTAAATAATAAAGGTAAGCAGCACTTGAAAATAATTATGGGAGATTTCAATGCAAAAATAGGGCAACGGCAACAGAATGAAACTTCAGTAGGTAAATTCGGTCACGGCAACAGAAACCAGCGTGGAAATACTCTCGTTGAGTTTGCAGAGGCAGAAGGGTTTTTCATCTTGAACTCCTTCTTCAAGAAAAAGCCACACAGGAAATGGACATGGAGACATCCAAATGGGACGACAAGTGAAATTGATTTTATTATGTGTAACAAAAAATTCGTCATAGAAGACTGCAGTGTGCTAAACAAGTTCAACACAGGTAGTGACCATAGATTGGTGAGATGTAAGATGCACCTCAACACTAAACTTGAACGTGGCAAGCTCATAAGACAAACAAAATCTATTGACATAACCAACCTTAAAAAACACCATAATACCTTCAAGTTGGAACTGAAGAACAGGTTCTCTGCTTTAGAAGGCCTAACATCGGAAGAAGTGGACATCTCTGAAGTTAACAGAAAAGTAACCAAAGCTCTTATGGAAACAGCAACAAAATTAGCTGGGTCTAAGAACAAGTTGCATGTAAATAAATTATCAGGAAAAACGAAAATGTTGATGCAAAAAAGAAGAGAGATGAGGACAACTAAAGAAGATGTGACTTCCAAAGTGGAATATATAGAGCTATGCAAGACAGTACGAAAAAGTATCACTGAAGACGTAAGAAAATTCAACTGTGAACTAGTGAGGAAAGCAATTGAAAACAACCAAAGCCTAAAGATACCAAAGGGACATCTCAGTAAGGGAAGAAAACAGATTATGGCACTGAGAAAAGAAGATGGTTCTGTAACAAGAAATAGAGGCGAAATTTTGACAAGAGTGAAAGATTTCTACTCCAAATTATATGAAAGGGATGATACATGCACTCCAGACATCATGAAAGATACCAGTACCAGAGTTCCTCCGGTCCTTCCAGCAGAAGTTGCACATGCAATCAAGAACATGAAGCGGGGAAAAGCTCCAGGAGAAGATGGAATTACTGTAGACATCATACAAGAAGCAAGTGGAGAAATCGAAACAGTACTCGCCCAAATTTTCACTCGATGCCTTAATGAAGGAAAGATTCCTGAGGATTGGAACACCGCTACAATGATCCTGCTACATAAAAAAGGTGACATTGAGGATCTCGGAAACTACAGACCTATCAGCCTCCTATCAGTAGTTTATAAAATCTTCACTAAAGTTCTTTCACACCGCTTGAAGGTAACACTGGACATGGCTCAACCGAGAGAACAAGCTGGATTCAGGAGTGGCTACAGCACAATAGATCATATCCATGTGCTGAGAGAACTAATTGAAAGAGCGAGGGAATATGAACTTCCATTGTGCATGGCTTTTATCGATTATGAAAAAGCCTTTGATTCGGTGAAACCATCAGCAGTTACAATGGCTCTGAAAACCTGCGGTATTGAAGATGCATACATTAATATTATTAATAACATCTATGAAAATGCAAGTGCAAAGATTAGGCTGTTTGAAAATACAACACACATAAAAATTGGAAAGGGAGTGAGACAAGGTGACACCATATCTCCGAAGCTCTTTAATGCCACATTGGAGGGTGTTTTTCAGTCACTGAGCTGGGAAAACAAGGGGATAAAGATTAATGGAGATTATCTAACCCACCTTCGTTTTGCTGATGACGTAGTCATTTTTGCAACTACCCCATCAGAGCTGCAGAGTATGATCCAGGAACTTGCTGACAAGAGTAAAGAAGTGGGATTAAAAATTAACTTCCAGAAGACAAAAGTGATGTTCAATGCTTTTACAAGAAATGAAGATTTATCGATTGATGGAGAAAAGCTGGAGATAACAGATACGTACGTTTATCTTGGACAGCAGATATCAAGTGAGGGTCACATTGATGAAGAAATTAATCGGCGTACAAAACTTGCCTGGAGAGCTTTTGGAAGAAACAGCATAATTTTCAAGAGCAATATGCCATTATGTCTTAAAAGAAAAGTGTTTGATCAATGCATCCTTCCACTGCTTACGTATGGTGCAGAGACGTGGACCTTAACTAAAAGAGACATACAAAGGCTGCAGACAACTCAAAGCAGCATGGAGAGGTGCATACTTGGTGTAACCAGGAGAGATAAGAAGAGGAACTCGTGGATCCGAAAAATGACAAGAGTGGAAGACATCATGATCAGAGTTAAATCCCTGAAATGGCAATGGGCTGGACATACTGCCAGAAGGACAGATAATCGATGGACAGCCGAAATTTTAGATTGGATTCCAAGGGACAGGAAAAGACCCAGAAGAAGACCACATGGGAGATGGGTGGATGAAATTCGAAAGTATGCAGGGGTGACATGGAGGAGACTGGCACAAGACAGACCGTTGTGGAGGAAACTTGGGGAGACCTTCGTCCAGCAGTGGATTGATAATGGTTGACAATGATGATGATGATGATATGGTTGACAATGATGATATATTATAGCATTATCAATCCACTGCTGAATGAAGGTCTCCCCAAGTTTCTTCCACAATTGTCTGTCTTGAGCCTGTCTCCTCCATATTACTCCGGCATGCTTTCGAATTCCATCCACCCATCTCCCATGAGTCTTCTGTCCCTCGAAAACCAGTTCAAAATTTCAGTCGTCCATCGGTGGTCTGTTCTTCTGGCAACATGTCCAGCCCATTGCCATTTCAGTGATGTCACTCTATCTCTCTCTGTATATATATTCTTTGAGTTGTCTGCATTCTTTGCATGTCTTTTTTTGGTATCAAAAGAAAAATATTTCTATATATCCTGCTTTTCTTTTTTAGTTAAGGTCATACATACAGTATACATATATATATCATCATCATCATCATCATTGTCAACCATTATCAATCCACTGCTGGACGAAGGTCTCCCCAAGTTTCCTCCACAACGGTCTGTCTTGTGCCAGTCTCCTCCATGTCACTCCCGCATACTTTCGAATTTCATCCACCCATCTTCCATGTGGTCTTCTTCTGGGTCTTTTCCTGTCCCTTGGAATCCAATTTTTTATGAATGAAAATTTTTTTATTTATGTATCTACATTTTTGATTCGGTGAAAACATCAGCAGTTAGAATGGCTCTGAAAACCTGCGGTATTGAAGATGCATACATTAATATTATTAATAACATCTATGAAAATGCAAGTGCAAAGATTAGGCTGTTTGAAAATACAACACACATAAAAGTTGGAAAGGGAGTGAGACAAGGTGACACCATATCTCCGAAGCTCTTTAATGCCACATTGGAGGGTGTTTTTCAGTCACTGAGCTGGGAAAACAAGGGGATAAAGATTAATGGAGATTATCTAACCCACCTTCGTTTTGCTGATGACGTAGTCATTTTTGCAACTACCCCATCAGAGCTGCAGAGTATGATCCAGGAACTTGCTGACAAGAGTAAAGAAGTGGGATTAAAAATGAACTTTCAGAAGACAAAAGTGATGTTCAATGCTTTTACAAGAAATGAAGATTTATCGATTGATGGAGAAAAGCTGGAGATAACAGATACGTACGTTTATCTTGGACAGCAGATATCAAGTGAGGGTCACATTGATGAAGAAATTAATCGGCGTACAAAACTTGCCTGGAGAGCTTTTGGAAGAAACAGCATAATTTTCAAGAGCAATGTGCCATTATGTCTTAAAATAAAAGTGTTTGATCAATGCATCCTTCCATTGCTTACGTATGGTGCAGAGACGTGGACCTTAACTAAAAGAGACATACAAAGGCTGCAGACAACTCAAAGCAGCATGGAGAGGTGCATGCTTGGTGTAACCTGGAGAGATAAGAAGAGGAACTCGTGGATCCGAAAAATGACAAGAGTGGAAGACATCATGATCAGAGTTAAATCCCTGAAATGGCAATAGGCTGGACATACTGCCAGAAGGACAGACCATCGATGGACAGCCGAAATTTTAGATTGGATTCCAAGGGACAGGAAAAGACCCAGAAGAAGACCACATGGGAGATGGGTGGATGAAATTCGAAAGTATGCAGGGGTGACATGGAGGAGACTGGCACAAGACAGACCGTTGTGGAGGAAACTTGGGGAGACCTTCGTCCAGCAGTGGATTGATAATGGTTGACAATGATGATGATGATATGTTTATTTGCTATGTTTTATTTAACTATCTTCCAAGGCTTATCCTTAAGAAAAATAATTGAAAATAATTATTCTTAAGTGCAGTTTAAATAAACTTGGTGACCTAATATATGCTGTAGTCATATGTATATATATGTATATATCACTTCTGTAACTACCCTGTGACTTAGGTATAGACAGACATTGGGGCAATATGATGCTCCAAATGGTATTTACAGTTAGCAACACCAGTACCGAGTAGCTAAAAGTAGTTTTATTCCCTTTTTAACCTAAAAAGACATAATTTTTGGTATAAAAAAAAAATCTTTCTACACATCCTGCTTTTAATATCTGGGCAGGTAAATTTTCTCTGGGCATGTATTATTTTAGATATTATTCAAGCTCTGGGCTGAGTGACCAAAAAATTCAGATTATGGACTTAAATTTTTTTATGGGACAAATAATTGTATTTTTTTTGTTTCAGTATTAGGTATTTAATATTTTTTATTTGCACTTTCATATTTTACTTTTTTTTTAAGAAGCCTAGTTTTTTGTTGTCCCAAAGCTGAAATTTTGTAGTTTTCACCTGATATTTGGACACATTTTGGCAATTGTTAAGATGTACTGCACATAGTTTTTTTTTGTTTCAATTTTAAGGGCACAACCTCTTATTAATATGAAGTGAGAAATTAACAACTACTGATTTGCATTCATGATGTGCAAAAAGTTTGGCTAGCAAATGTTTATGTTTTGTGTTGTTATTTTGTGGGTTCCTTCAGCAGTCTTGCTGGAAATACAACAAGTGTGTCTGATTTGTATTTTAGAGAAATACAGGCACAACTTGTTCAATTCAAAGAAAGATTGATTTACGTGAGTGATATTTGCTTAATACTAACCGCTCATATATATGGTTGATGCAAAAGGAATAACGGGCAATTTATACATGGACATACTGACTGTACATTCATCATGAATCAGAGATCACATTCTTCAAAAAAAAAAAAAAAAAAAAACCATTACCTATCACGCAAAAATCAAATGCAAGTAGTTATTACAAAATGTTGCTAGTCCCTTTCTTTTGTATTATTCCATAATTTTTTTTTCAATTGTCATTTCATAATCGTTTGTGCCAGTTTTCATAAATATTTTATGTTGTTTGCATTTTTGAGGTACCATTGTACTCCCTGTTTCCTATTTTCAGTTTTAAATCAATATTGCCTGTATTTTTGCTACCCAAAAACCACACACATTGTACTAACACATTCACAAATAAAGAGTATTCTGTCAAGAAATTTTCAAGCTCCCCACTCTCACTTTGTTGCAGTAATACTACAGATTAATCACTAATCCGAGACAAATGCCTAGAACACAAGCTGGGTGACCCTGTGCTTTCGGATAAAATACTAGATTGTTTGCTGACAGGTGTCAGCAAGCAATAAATTTATATTACCAATCACAATTATTACTTCTGCAATTTAAGTAACTATAAATTGACTGCTTTACCAGTATTTGCTATCTAATGGGCATTAGCCATGGGTACATGATCTTTATCACATAAAAAGAAATTGCTGCTTCCTAAGATTTTGAAATATTTGTTGTCTTGTCAGACAAGTTGCATGTACACTGTACAGATTCTATAATATATATGCAAATGCCATTTGCAAGACATCCTCAGTATATTGAAAAAAACAAAACATTTACATAGGTAGAAATTGTACCCAAAAAGCCTCAAAGTTGGTAACCCACAGTTAACCTCAGCTTCCCAGAGTAAACATCATTCAGTTTTCACATTGAGTACGACTGTTTACAAAATATAAGAAACAAAAAGTCTTAAGATAACACAGATATTGAAATGGCTTATCTGCTGGTTTAATCACCAGCTACACGGATTAGATGTTTTATTTTTTGTGTTTGATTAACTGAGCATTTACAGCTCAACCTTATTTTAAAATGCTTACTTGTGAAATGTAGTTCCACAATCCTTGTTCCTTTTATTCTTACAATCAAAAGCTGCGCAGTACTATGGCATTTTAAATATCAACAATGTGCTGATAATTGTGATTATTCACGAAACTGTAGCACTAAATTTGTAATGAAGCATAACACGATCGCCGAACAGTTGAAAGAACCGTGGTGACTCCTTGACACACGCAGAATTTGTACCTCATCAAAGATGGCGGGCTCTCCCCGCGTTGGCTTCAGCTGCCTCGGCAGAGAACCAATCACAGAAGCACTCTATGTATTTCTATCTCGTTGATCTCTTCAATGCACTGTACCATATTCAACAAGTCATGTATAATGTTTCGCGTGTGTGGGACACATCGTCGTTATCGCATATACAGTCCCTTATGTGACGTCTCCCATTCGACCAATGAGAAGCGTTGTTAGAAAAGGTATATCCTTCCACTGTGATTTCTTCTGCGCTGACGAGAAAGTGGCCGTTTGTTGACAATTTTACAGCTTTATTCAGTGTTTAACTCCGAATATCTTCTTATTTTCAATGATTACTGATAAGAATTCTGATTCAACAATTTCTCAGTGTTGTTTATACCAAAAAGATGTTTTATTGCATCATTCAGCAATATTTCTTTTTTTATTGGAGGTTTAACGACCACCGTGAGCAACTCAAATGGGCTATAAGCAGTCGCCCGTCCCTAATTTAGGGTCACTGGTTCCAGGGAAGGGAGAGAGCCAGTGCCGTAAGACAAACACAACATCCATGCCACACCGGGATCCGAACCCGGACCCCGTTCGGACGAATGATCAGAGGCCATCGCTTAGACCACTGCGCCACCGGGGCGGCCAATATTTCTTTAATTGTGCTTTATTTACCGGATTTGTTATCAGCTTTACGCACTTAAGCAGATATCCGAATACCTCCATTGGTGGATGAAAACAGCTTCATAAAAATTTACCATGAGTGCCTAAACTGTGTGTGCTTTTGAACATCGTTATTAACGGAATTCTCATGAAAGACAAGCATCAAATCGGCTGGGTAAAAAATCCGTTTAAAATTTCTTTCAGTTCGATTTTTTTCATTTTTTGTTTGAACTTTGCTTTTACTACATGAAGAGTCATGATCTTGGATTGCTTTTAACTTACTTTTGTTCAATGAACGACCTTGATGACACTCTAATGCACAGTGATCAGTGGAAATAAATGGCATGCCATCAAATGGTATCCGCCAATCCGGTGGCGCAGTGGTCTAAGCGATGGCCTCTGATCATTCGTCCGAAGGGGTCCGGGTTCGAATCCCGGTGAGGCATGGGTGTTGTGTTTGTCTTTCGGCACTGGCCCTTCCCTGGAACCAGTGACCCTAAATTAGGGACGGGCGACTGCTTATAGCCCATTGAGTTGCTCACGGTGGTCGTTAAACCTCCAAACAAACAAACAAACAAATGGTATCCTGTTTTCAACATTGGAATTTTTTTTCCCTTCGAAGAACATAACATCCTTCTTCACACCTTCAATATCACTTAACTGGGCTTGCCCAAGATTGTGAACACCACGTTTTCGAATATAATGTTCATTAGTAGAAATCTCGAAGTTTTGGATAACGTTTAAAGCATCTTCCAACGAAAAACGTATCCAAAATAATCATTAATACAATGACTGAAACCAAAATTCATTTTAACTGCTATTTTTAATAGCTAAATCTAGCTAACTATCAACTCAAACCACGCACGTGTGGTGTTTGAATATCTGCCTAAGTGCGAAAAGCTGATGACAAACCCGGTCAATAAAGCACAATTAAAGAAATATTGCTGAATGATGCTGTAAGCCATGCAATAAAACATCTTTCTGGAATAAACAACACTGAGAAATTGTTGAATCAGAATTCCTAACAGTAATCATTGAAATTAAGAAGATATTTGGAGCTAAAACACTGAATAAAGCTGTAAAATTGTCAACAAACGGCCACTTTCTCGTCGGCGTAGAAGAAATCACAGTGGAAGGATATACCTTTTCTAACAACGCTTCTCATTGGTCGAATGGGAGACGTCACATAAGGGACCGTATATGCGTTTACGACGTAGTGTCCCCCACATTCAAGACATTATACCCCGCACGGGGAAAACTGGTTTTCCGGTTATATGGGGAGCGGCGCCCCCACGGCCCGAGCTGACCTTGTAACGGACCATCTTGCTTTTTCGTCTTGTACGATTACATCACCGAAGTGACAGCTGTTCATCCAGCTGCTGGGGGATGGCGTCCCCACGGCCCTAGCCAACATGTAGTATATGTGATGATTTTCACATTTTTTATGTTTTTTGTTTTTTCACTTGGCACGCTCCCGCCTCAGTTGTAGGTTGCTAAGAATGTGATTATGCGCCGGCTCTGGATTTTAGTTTCTCTTTTTCTTTCCTGTCTTCTCCATTTTATGTTCCCTTCTTTGGTTTTCGGAGCTGGTTAGCTAGACCTGCTCGCACGTTTGCCGTGTGCGGTGACCCGTAAGGTGGAAAAGGGGTTGCTGGAGGCTGAGGTTTCTGGTGGCCTGGGTGTTGTTGTCGCCAGATGCCAACACTCCTCTTTGCCCCCTGCTTCACCCTAAACGGGTGGCTAGGAACTAACCCTCTCCTAGTCAGGAAGTCTGTGGCCGAGTGGAGTACAGACTTCTAACGGCTTGTCGTTACGTTCGGCAGGGTGAGTTTGGGGATAGAGTGGGCATGCCAAAGGGGTGTTGCCCAGGCATGGGAAAGTCTGGATGCTCGCCGAGCTCATGTCTGCCCTATCAACTTACTATATCTGCTTGCTATCCCTAGAGCAGTGTCATGCGTCTACTTGGGCTTACGGACCTCTGGCTCTCCCTCGTTGGGCTCGGTAGTGGGTGCGGAAGTCGGCGGATGAATCTTCTCTCTTCTTTATGGGTTCCAAAGATATTTCCCATGGTGCGATACCAGAGCGTCCAATGGAGGACGGGACCATCCCTTCCACCAAGAAACTTGTCTCTGACACTTGCAATGCTCTATTTCTCTTGATACATTCTATCGATCCTTTACAACCTTTGAGTGCCAAGAGTCCCTTCTGGATCAATAAGGCTCTTCAATCCGTTGCTGGCTCTCCGCGCAATGTCAAGAAGCTTCCTTCAGGGTATCTTCTTGTCGAAACCTCTCATTCCAGACATAGCACCTCTCTGCTTACCACGACCCCACTGTTGGGTATTCCGATGCAAGTGACACCGCACGGCTACTTGAACTCCTCTCGCGGCGTGGTCACCTCCAGCGGCTTAATTGAATGCAGCGATGAGGAGCTACTTGACGAACTAGGAGAACAACATGTCACTGTTGTTCAACGGATTCTCTTTCGGCGAGATGGGAAACTTGTTCCATCTCGCAATATCATCTTAACTTTTGACTCCCCAACCCTACCGACTTCCATCAAGGTAGGGTACTTAGATCTTGACGTTCGGCCCTATATACCAAATCCTCTCAGGGGCCTCAAGTGCCAGCGTTACGGACACTCCCAGCAGTCGGGTCGTAATGTGGGTAGGTGTGGTCGCTGTGGTTCCGTGGATCATCTTTTGCTGGAACTGGAATGTTCGGCGGCTTCTGAACACTGCACCAACTGCGACGGTACCCACTCTGCCGCTTCTAAGAAATGTCCCAAGTGGGTGGAGGAGTAGGCTATACAACGCCCGCTGAGCATCTCTCTTATCCAGAGGCTAGACGGCGGATCGCCCCTGGGCCACCAGGTCGACGTTCATATGCCTCAGTTGTGGTCCAGAAGGCTACTGTTGCTGTCCAGACTGAGGTTCACATCCCAGCGCAGTGTCCATACGATTTCGAGGTCATCGTTGCTGCTGGATTGAAGACACTAAAGTCTCGCCGTCTTAACTCCAAAGCGGCATCCACACCGTTGCCGAAAAGCTCCTCTACCAGCACTGGGACCCAAGTTCAGGGCAAATTGAAGAAGAAACCCGATCCGATGAAACCAGGCACATCCTCACCGAAACACGGCTCTAACACTCAGAGTCGGGTAAAACCATCCCAAAACACGGGGAGTAAGCACAACCCTATCCTACCTCCAGACACTGCAGACGGCCTGGAGCTCATGGACTCTGAGACGTATTATGAGACGTCTTAGTCGTCTCAGCATTCAATTTCCTTATTTTTTCCATTATGGCTTCCATCATTCAGTGGAATTGCCGAGGTCTGCGACGACGCCTTGATGATCTGAAAGGCTTACTGTCTTCGCATACACCTGTGTGCGTGTGTCTCCAGGAGGCAAAGCTTCGCACGGCGGACACTCTTTCGCTGCGCCGATACTCTATTTTTCGTAAAATCATGGGGACAGAATTATCGCCTGCGGAGGAGTGGCCGTTGTTGTTCCTCATGGTGTTCCTGTCACTGCGGTCGCTCTTCGGACGACTCTGCAAGCAGTGGCAGTGAGAATTTCTGTGAACAGCCTGTTCACTGTCTGTTCCATCTACGTAACACCAGATGAAGCTGTGAGCCTTTCAGATTTGGAACATTTAGTTGATCAGTTGCCGCCTCCTTTCTTCCTTCTAGGAGATTTCAATGCACACAATCCGTTGTGGGGTGATAACACTCGAAATTCAAGGGGCCACGTTATCGAGTCCCTGCTCACCAACACGTCCCTTTGTCTCCACAACGCCGGGGAAACGACCTATTTTCATGAACCTACCCGCTCGTACTCAGCCATTGATCTGTCTCTGAGTTCACCATCGTTATATCCTGACTGGTCCTGGAGCGTGTCTAGTGATCCCCTTGGCAGCGATCACTTTCCTATCTTTCTTAGTCTGGCATGCGGCGGATACCGCCATCCTACCCGTCCTGCTAGATGGGCTATCGATCGAGCTAAGTGGGACGCATTCACGGCTTCAGTGACCATTACTACTGCTATGTTGTCTTCAGGCACGATCATTGAAGCTGTTACAGCGGTAACGGATTGCATTGTGCACGCGGCAGACCTCTCCATCCCAAAGACGTCGACTAACCTTCCACATTGCCCGCGACCTTGGTGGAACTTCAATTGCAAGGCAGCACGCCAGGCTCAACATCAGGCTTGGGGTAGGTTTCGTCGGTATCCCACCGATTCGAACCTCTTTGCTTTCAAGAAAGCAAAGTCCTACGCGCGATTGGTTCGTCGTCATAGTCAACGGGACTCGTGGATACCCTATGTATCCGGAATTAACAGCACTACCAGCCATAAAATCGTTTGGGACAGGATTCGTAAGATTCGGGGAAAGTACCCATCTGAGGAACTCTCCATTCTCGAGAGTGATGGACGAACGGTTGCTGATGCTCAAGGTATTGCTGACTCTCTTGGAACCGCATTTTCTTCGGTGTCCAGCAGCAGTAATTACCCTTCTTCATTCCGGCAGTTGCTGACGCGGCTTGAGAGGTCAAAGATTTCCTTCGGACCGTTTTCCTCGGAGGAATATAACAGCCTGCTGACTGCCGTGGAACTGAAGATTGCTTTGAATCGGTCCAGCCGGACATCTGTCGGACCGGATAACATCCATTACGACATGTTGAAGCACCTCTCTCCGTCCTCTCTTGAATGTTTGCTAATCCTGTTTAACAGGATTTGGCATGAGCACGATTTTCCCGATTCTTGGCACACTGCTTTTGTCATCCCTGTTCTCAAACCTGGTAAAGATTCCACCAACCCGTTGAACTACCGGCCAATTGCTATGACGAGCTGCCTTTGTAAAGTGCTAGAGCGCATCATCAATTTTCGTTTGATGTTCTATTTAGAAACTCAACACATCTTATCCCCTCATCAGAGTGGATTCCGTCGTTTTCAATCCACCACCGATCATCATCTTCGCCTTGAGACATCGATCAGAGAGGCGTTTGTCCGGCGTCAGCACATGGTCTCCGTGTTTTTCGACATGGAAAAAGCCTACGATCGGACGTGGAGATACGGCATTCTCCGTGATCTGCACGACTGCGGATTGCGGGGAAAGTTACCAACATTCATTGCCGGTTTTCTCCAGAACCGGATGTTCCATGTGCGCGTTGGGTCGACCCTCTCTGCGATGTACCCACAAGAGCAGGGTGTCCCTCAAGGCTCCATTTTATCAGTCACTCTGTTCATCCTTCGTGTGAATCACATATTCAAACTGCTTCCTCCGACGGTTCGTGGAACCATGTTCGTGGATGATCTACAGATTTCTTGCGCTTCTGTTAACATGCATACCATTGAAAGACAGCTGCAGACGGCTATTAACAAGATCGAGAACTGGGCCTTTCACAATGGCTTTGGCTTCTCGACCCAGAAGACCGTTTGCGTGCATTTTTGCCGCAAACGGGGTCTTCACCCAAACCCCAATCTCCGTCTGGGGAGTATTGCCATTCCTGTGGTGTCTGCAGTCAAGTTCCTTGGAGTCACCTTTGACCGCGAACTCACCTTTGATTAACATTCAATCCTTGAAGGTGAAGTGCACGAAGTCATTGTGTATCCTGAAGGTCCTCTCTCGAACATCTTGGGGGGCTGACAGGTGCTCAATGCTCCGCATTTACCACTCCCTTGTACAGTCAAAGATAAACTTCTGCTGCATAACGTACGGATCTGCACGGTCTTCGGGTTTGAAGCTTCTGGATCCCGTCCATCACCAGGTTTTGCGGCTGTGTACCGGTGCTTTTCGTACTTCTCCCGTGCATAGCCTGTATGCCGAGTCTCATGATCCACCGTTATGCCTCCGCCGTACGCAGCTGTCTCTTCAGTTCTGCACAAAGTTGAAATCTCTTCCTGATCATCCACTGCATGATTCCGCTTTCCAACCGCAATGTGCTCGTTTGTTTTCCAACCGCCCTTCCTCTGTTCTCACGTACGGGATTCGGATGTCAAACACAGTGCGAGATGCTGGTCTAAATTTGTCAACAGTTAGTGTGACCCGATCTTGGCAGCCGGTTCAAGCAATGACTGACCTTTCTCTCTGTGTGTGGCCAAAGTCATACACTCTTGCTCTGGTGTACCAGAAGCTGTTTACCGAACAACAGCCTCTCTATCCGGATTTCGTGTCTGTCTTCACTGATGGCTCGAGGTCCGGGAATGTTGTTGGGTCCGCTTTTGTGTGTATCGATGACACTGATGCTGAGAGGTTTCCGCCGGAATCCACCGTCTTTTCGCCCGAGATGCGTGCGGTATACCTCGCTTTGCGCCACATTCAGTCTCGATCCCATCGTCGCACTATGATTTGCATCGATTCCCAGTCAGTCATCCAAGCCTTATCCTCTCCGGAGGATACGGACTCACCCGTCATCCGTGATTTTCGTCGTCTTCTTGGGACTTTGGGGGTGCTGAATTATTGGTCCGATTCTGTTGGGTTCCTGGCCATGTTGGGATTCGGGGTAACGAGCTGGCAGACCTCTCTGCCAGGTTTGTTTCCTCCATGACACCTGCGCGGCTACCACTGTATTTCCGCGATTTTCGCCCTTTGATCCGGAAATTTATCATGGACGAGTGGCAGTCCATGTGGTCTCAACAGGGCAGCAATAAGCTTCATACCATCAAACCACAGATTGGACTATGGAAGTCTAGTTTGCGGAAGAACCGTCGTGAGGAAGTTGTTCTTGCCCGTCTACGCATTGGGCATTGCCGTTTCACTCACCGCTTCTTGCTGTGTGGCGACACTGTCCCAGTGTGTGAGGCGTGCAATTGTCGTCTTACAGTCCTTCGTGTTTTGTGCACTTGTGTTCGGTTTTGTGATCGTCGTTTTCGTTACTTTCATTCTCATTTGTTGGACGACGGAGCAGCTACGCTGCAGACTATCCTTGGTGACGAATGTGACATGCTCGCAGTGTTTTCGTTTTCAAAAGAGATTGACTTTTTTAACCTCGTCTAGTTTTTAACATATTCCTTCTCATCTTTCACTTTTACCGAATCAGTCTTGTTTTTTAACCTTCTGTGCGTTTTTTAATTCATTAGTTTTTTCTAGTTTTGAGTGTCTTTTGTTTGGCGCTCTTTGGCCAACCATGGCCCTTGCGCCATTAAAATTACAAAAACCAAACACCAAACCAATACATTATACATGACCTATCCAACCATCGAGCTTATATTACATGGAGACACCACTCCTCTCCACACAGCATTGGCCGTCATAAGTCACCGCCCGCGCTGCCTGTGACGTCGCAAGCAGGCAAAAAGCTGCTTTGAAACTACAGAAACCACTGCAGCTACGAGGCGTTTAGACAGATAAAATGAGGGATTTAATAGTTATTAAAAATACAACCTTACTGTTTAAGCAACTGTGTACATAAGAATGTGTTTTTCTTCCTAATTTCACAAGATTTCTAAAAAGAAAAAAGTAAGAAAAAAAAACAGCGTTTCGGGAATCTAAACTCGGAGACGTTACGAAACAAAAATTGGAATGCGATTTTTTCACAGAAGGTTAAGTGCTGAAAGAATATAATTACTTGCCTGATATGTGCAGATAATTTAATATTTCCAGTAATCTCACGAATTTAAGTTTCTGAAGTCGAATATATTTCCTTACTTCAAATTCTACAGTAAGTGAAGGGTCGCTATTAAAAGGTAATATTTTTGAAATCTCACTGCTGTATTAAATCATTCAAACTGTATTCAACCAGAATAAGGGAAAAATAAAGAAATACAAAACAAATAATAAACATGCATGCACATATATTCTCCATAGAAAGGTCATTCTTATGCTCACATTACATCAGCGTTCAAAGATATTACCTTATAACACAAAATATGCATAGGTGTCATAGCAGGTCACTTATTTTTTATTACATTTAAAATTTCATTCAGTAACTAGCGACATAGAATCAAATCTGTTTATGTCCACTGCTATACTTACAATAAATAATAAATATAAATAAGGAAAACAGCTTAAAACACCGATTCAACACCTTTGTGTATACATATGTGACATAAATATAAACCCCACATTTTCACAAAAAAAAATCGTCCAAAATACAGCTCCTAATATATAAAAAATATATACATATCACTCCAGAGTGGATTCATAATGCGTAATAAGCATATGTACTCATACAGGATATAGTTATTATACACTGGCGGAAACTGAAAAAAGAACACCAAAAAGGAAATGGCGGACGATCATGAAATTTACATATGTTAATGGGGCCGAGTTTACGTAGGTGTGATGTTAATTTCGGGACCAACCGGTGAGCGCTTACGCCACAGCACGGCATAATATCCAAATTATCGTCGGTGGTATTTAAAGAGTACGGCGAAGTGAATGTAATCAGTCGTCGGCGTACGACACGTGCGAAGACCCTGAAGAAGCTGCAATGCCTGGACATGGAAGACGTGTACGATTTCAGCAGTTATCGGACTTTGAGCGAGGTCGTCTAGTCGGACTCCGCGAGGCCGGATGGTCATATCGTCGTATTGCGGGACGAATTGGACGGGAAGTATCGGTTGTGGTACGATGGTGGCGTAGAATGTCCGAGGAACATTCCCACTCGAGAAGACGTGGAACCGTGAGTCACAGATGAACTGATGAGCGGCCCGATCGACGCATAAGAAGAGCTGCGTTCTCAAGCAGAACATCCACTGCGACGCAAATCCGAGCTGCCGTTGCACCTCAGGTGACTGTGCGAACAATCCGCAACCGTCTACTGGATGCCGGACTACGTGCACGTGTGCCTCTGGCATGCGTACCTCTGACTCCAGCCCACCGTCAGGAACGGCTGCAGTGGTGTCGCCAACGTCTGCACTGGAGGACGCAATGGCGATCTGTCGTGTTCAGCGATGAAAGCAGATTCTGCTTGGGAGCCTCCGATGGCCGTATGCGTGTTCGCAGACGCACAGGGGAGCATCTCTACCCTTCTTGCATCCGCCAGCGACACACAGGGCCTACACCTGGTCTCGTGGTGTGGGGAGCGATCAGCTGTCACTCCCGTGCACAATTAGTGTTTGTACCGGGTACGTTAAACAGCACCTCCTACATCAACAACATCATTCAGCCCGTTGTTGTGCCATTTGTAAGGTCGGTCCATCGTGGTGTTTTCCAGCAAGATAACGCCCGCCCACACACGGCACGTGCAACGCAACATGCACTTCAGGGTGTGAGACAACTTCCATGGCCTGCACGTTCACCGGATTTGTTCCCCATTGAGCACGTGTGGGGTTTTATGGGACAACGACTTATCCGGTCTCCACGGCCAGCCACGACCATCCCCGATTTACGCGTCCAGGTTGAGGATGCTTGGAACTCAATACCCCAAACTTACATCCAACATCTGTACGACAGACTCCATGCCAGAATTGCACAGAGTGACGCAGTTCATGGCGGTTCAACCTCGTACTAACCATGTAACATTGAAATGCTATTTTTCAGTTTACCAGCAAATACAGCTGTATTTTGCCATAATGTTTTGATCACGTTATTCTCTGTATTCCTTTATAATGCTGTATAAATTTCGTTGGTATGCGACGTCTTCTTCTTGGTGTTCTTTTTTCACTTTCCGCCAGTGTATGTACTATATAGAAGAGCAGTGACGTAACTACGAAATCCAGAGAATGCACAAATAAAAGTCAATTAAATATACACAAATAAAAATCAATTATCAACGGTGTTAAGATACAGGGGATGGACAAAAATATGAAAACACCTGGTAAAAGGTATGGGTAAAACGACCAACATTTTCCACATTAAAATGTAGATGGCGCCAGACGTCTTGATAGTGAATCAGTGCTACGAAACGTGGCAAACCAGCAGGTAGCCCTAGTTACTGTCTAGACATTGATCTGTGCGTTGCAAGTGAATTATTTCGGAGTTTACAGAGTTTCAAAGAGGGCAAATTGTTGGGGCCCGTATGGTGGGTGCTACCAAAGTAGCAAGTTCATTTGATGCATCGTGAGGTAATGTATCAAAAGTTATGACCGCATATTGTGCTTCTGGAAAAACACCATCCAATAAACACCGGCGTGGAGGGAAGTGTGAGTTGAATGACAGAGAGAGGACATTGCGGATGATTGTGACCACAAATAAAACAACAGCTGCGAAAGTTATTGTTGAGCTGAATAACGTGATTTCAAACCTTATCTGTACAAAAACCGTGCGAAGAGAACTCCATAGAAAGGGAATTTATGGTCGAGCTGCAATCGCTAAACCACTGCCTAATAAAGTGAATGTAGCACGCAGGAGAGAATGGTGCAACACTCATAAAACGTGGACTGCTGAGCAATGGAAGACTGTCATCTGGTCCGACGAATCGACCTTTACACTGTTTCTAACAACCTGTGGGCGAGTTACGTGAGGCGAACACCCGCCCAAACTTACGATCAAGCGTGCCTTTGCCGCCCCGGTGGCGCAGTTGTCTAAGGCGCTGGCCTCTGATCATTCGTCCGTAAGGGGTCCGGGTTCGAATCCCGGTGAGGCATGGATGTTGTGTTTGTCTTACGGCACTGGCTCTCTCCCTTCCCTGGAACCAGTGACCCTAAATTAGGGACGGGCGACTGCTTATAGCCCATTGAGTTGCTCACGGTGGTCGTTAAACCTCCAATAAAAAAAACCGTGCCTTTTGCCGACAGTGAAGCATGGCGGCGGGTCTGTCATGGTTTGGGTAGCCATATTATGGTATTCTGCCGGCCCCATTATTACCTTTAAAGGTCTTGTCACTGCCAAGGACTATTTAAGCATTTTGAGCGACCAATTCCATCCCATGGTACAAACAGGAATGGCTTAGTGGTCTAAGATTAAAGACAAATACACATTTATCAAGACGATAAGGCTCCAATTCATGCAGCTCATATCGTTCAATCATGGTTTGCTGAGCATGCTGATGAGGTTTCCCATCCTCGCTGGCCCTCTCAATCACCAGATTTCAATATAATAGAGCCTCTATGGGCCGTTTTGGAGAACAAGGTTGGAGCGCACTATCCGGCTCCAGCGTCTTTAACAGGAACTTGAATGGGTGTGTTAGAAAGAATGATAAAATATTCTTTCTAACACACCCGTTTAAGTTCCTGTTTTATAGTTCTTTTTTAAGACTTATATTTGTCCATTCCCAGGAGAAACCAGGCCGTCTTGAATGCAAGACGTGGTCCTATACCATATTAGCTATGGAATTCCTTCTTTTACCAGACGTTTCCAAATATTTGTTCGTCCCCTGTATGTCGATGTCCGCTGAGAAAAAAACACGTGAAAATTCGCTTCTTTGACTCAGTCTGGCGAGAGAAGACCAATAGCGTAACGCAACCAGCTCCTCCAGAGTCGTCGTTGCTCTGATTCGAAGACCTTTCATTTGATCACCTGCTAGGGTTTCCAAGACAACATGAATGAGTGGGTGGAGGGGAATGGGCCACTGCTTTGGGTAACGGTTCGCTCTGAAAAGATAATACTTAGACTACCTCAGCCACTCGCACGCTCCCGCCCATAAGAGCACGTCTTTTGCGACAGTTGTTTCAGTTTGTGTGAAGTGTCAATGAATTAAAATCAGAGACATTATATCTTAATTTCATGGCTTTGTTGGATTCGAACAGTTTTGATAAATTTTGTGAAAGCTTCCCTGACCATCTATTGTCAGAATTTAAAGAACACTATGCTTCAAATTTTGATACAGCTCGACTAAAAAATGAACTGAAGGTGTTTTATTTCCTTGATGAATACAAAAACAAATCAGTAAGAGACATTACTTGTTACATAAAGTTGAATAAATGGACATAGTGTTTAGTGAGATGTACTAATTAGCAAACCTCATATTAAACTTTCCATCAACAACTGCAACTGCCGATGCCGAAAGAAGTTTTTCTGGCCACCCCGGTGGCGCAGTGGTCTAAGCGATGGCCTCTGATCATTCGTCCGAACGGGGTCCGGGTTCGAATCCCGGTGAGGCATGGATGTTGTGTTTGTCTTACGGCACTGGCTCTCTCCCTTCCCTGGAACCAGTGACCCTAAATTAGGGACGGGCGACTGCTTATAGCCCATTGAGTTGCTCACGGCGGTCGTTAAACCTTCAATAAAAAAAGTTTTTCTGCATTAAAAAGAATCAAAATATATCTTAGAGCCACACAAGGACACGTGCATTCGAGCAATTTGGCTGTTTTGTCAATTGGGAACCTCAACGAACTTTGTCGCTTTCAATCCTTGAAATAATGAAATTTGTGGACGCTTCCAAAAACTCAAAATGCATTAAAGAAGGGGAAGTGATTGTTAATGTAGGCCATATAATTTCTTGTGGAATTAAGAAGGAAGATGGAAGAGAAATTCTCATAGTTTCGCACTGCATTCAATCCACGACTATAACGTCGTCGCCTCACTCCATCAACGGTGTTTTAGATACAAGTAACAGTGGAATTTCTGTTAAGTCATTTGAGTGCTCTTGTAAAGCGGGCAGAAGTGGAACGTGTAAGCACTGTGTAGCAGTAATGCTTTACTGTAACAGGTAATTTTTATTTTTACATTTTCAGGCAAGTGATATAGTAATACCGACAGGGGTGTTCTAATCCGGATTACTATTAAAAGCTGACATTTCGTTTCACTTGACGTTTCCCAGGACCCATTTTCAATACTGTCAACAATAACATTTGTAATTTTTGAACATTCTGTTCCTAAAAGTGTTTGTGAATTGGTAATTGTTAATCATCATTGGGTTCTGCGTTTTTGAACCGATGACTGTTGACAGAACATTGCAAATCTTGTTCCATAATGAAGTTTAAATTTATGTGGATAACAGCAATTATTTGTTTTCAAGATTATGTAGAAATGCGGATTTTTTAATTACTACTATGCAATAAAAACATGCTGCCTTGTTTATTATTCATTCAAAGACGTTACTAGGTTAATAGCATTTCACTGGAAGGATTTCAAACGCAAGGCTCAAACATTTATACTAACTTGTGAAAAACATAGCCAAAACCTTGGGAACGACATTGCGGGACTCAACAATATGATTTGTTCTTCTTCACGGAATTCTCCATTATACAACTCTCTAATTCCAGAATGAATGCAAAAATACACCAAACTACGACAACTGAACGTAATAAGCGATCTACCAACAGCCAAGCATTGAGCCAAAAACGTTACCCGTACTACAGTAGTTCGTCCTTTTGCCGCTAGAGGGAGAGCGGACCGCTGAGATTGCCAATAGAGAAAAACATTCTTTTTAAATATGAAAAAGTACTCGGAAGAAACATTTTATAAAAACGAAACACTCAAATATCCACAAAAGAAAAGAAGAATGGAGTTCATTTACAAATAAAGTATTCAGAAGAAGAAGAATAGAGTTCATGTACAAATAAAATATTCAGAAGAATGGAGTTAATGTACAAATAAGTGCTCAAATCCTAATCCTCATAATTATTTGGTATCATATTAGCAATAGCATGTACCTAAAATTTAGAAAAAAAGTTACTTCTATTACTTAACAATTAAAAATTAAAATACTTCGCAATTAAGAAAACAGTACTGTGTGGGGGGAGGGGAGAGCCCAGGTCGTGGACAAAAGATACTCCACTGTGGAAGGGCTAGTTTAAATCGGCTTTCAATATTTTTTTCACCGTTGAATGATTTTTTACTTTTATAAAGAATACCGATTTTTTTATTGAGAATTGAAAGACCACCGTGAGAAACTCGATGGGTATAAGCAGTCGACCTTATCTAATTTAGGGCCACTTGTTCCAGGGAAGAGAGACAGCCAGTGCCGTAAGACAAAGACAACATCCATGTCTCGGTCATGTATAATGTTTCGCGATTGTGGGACACTACTTGGTAATCACATATACGGTCCCATATGTGACGTCTCCCATTCGACCAATGAGAAGCGTTGTTAGCAAGGTATCTCCTTCCACTGTGATTTCTTGTACGCTGACGAGAAAGTGGTCTTTTGTTGACAATTTTGCAGCGTTATTCAGTGTTTTAGCTCCAAATATCTTCTTATTTTGATTGATTACTGTTAGCAATTCTGATTCGACGATTTCTCAGTGTTGTTTATACCAGAAAGATGTTTATTATTGCATGGCTTACAGCACCATTCATCAATACTTTTTAAATTGTGCTTTGTTTACCTGGTTTTTCATCAGCATTTCGCAGATATCCGAACATCTCCATTGGTGGATGAAAACAGCTTCATAAAAATTTATCATGAGTGCCTAAAATGTGTGTGATCTTTAATATCGTTATTAATGGAATTCTCACGAGAGACGAGCATGAAATCGGGTGGGGAAAAATGCGTACAGCTCGTGTCACTAGCCATGTATGAAGGAAACTTTGAAATTTCTTTCAGTTGGATTTCTGCTGTACAATTCACGTTTTTTTTAACTTTACTTTTGCTACATGAGTAGTCATGGTCATGGATTGCGTTCAACTTACTTTTGTTCAGTGAACGACCTTGCTGACACTTTAGAGTATCGTGTTCAATGGAAATAAATGGCGTGCCATCAAATGGTATCCTGTTTTCAACATTTTTCCCCCTTCGAACATAACATCCTTCTTTTTTTTTCTTTTTTTTTCTTCTTTTTTATTGGAGGTTTTAGCAACTCAATGGGCTATAAGCAGTCGCCCGTCCCTAATTTAGGGTCACTGGTTCCAGGGAAGGGAGAGAGCCAGTGCCGTAAGACAAACACAACATCCATGCCTCACCGGGATTCGAACCCGGACCCCGTTCGAACGAATGATCAGAGGCCATCGCTTAGACCACTGCGCCACCGGGGCGGCACATCCTTCTTCACACCTTTAATATCACTTAACTGGGTTTGCCCAAGATTGTGAAATACACCAAAATTCATTTTAACTGTTATTTTTAACATCTAAATTGAGCTAATTATCAACTTAAACCACGCGCGCACTAACTGACAACAAAAACACAACTTCAGGGGTAAAGCGCACAAGAAATCACAGTGGAAGGAGATACCTTTTTTAACAACGCTTCGCATTGGTCGAATGGGAAACGTCACATAATAGACAGTATATGCGATTACCAAGTAGTGTCCCACAATCGCAAAACATTATACATGTCCCCATGCCTCCCAAGAATTCGAACCGGGACCCACCTCGAACGAATGACCAGAAGCTAGCGCTTGGGCCACTGCGCCACCGGGGCGGCAACGACAATTTACCTACGCGTGTTTGCCATTGTTTCATGTGCACCGCCGTTTGAAACGATGTAACCTAAACAACGAATGATTGCGTCAAAGCCAAATATTATTCCCTCATGTATGACAATATTCCACGTAGTAGGCACAAAAACGTATGTTTACGAAGCGTTTCAGGTTTTGTGTTTTCAATTCAAAGCAAAATAGTATTTTTTATAAACGAGTATCTCTGTCCCTTCCTTCAATGTGAAAGCATAGGCTCATTGGTCAATATGTTGGTCTCGCCATCAGGTGACATTAACGGGTGATTTTTTTCAGTGTAGCGTCACCTGAGTATCAGCGCCTGATTTATGCAAGTGCACAGGGCCTCACAATTTGGGGGGGGGGGTCCAAACTACCTTGAAAATAATATAAATTTTCAGAACCAAAATTTATTTTCCAATATAGCACGAAATTATTATACGGTTCGGTTTAAAAATTCAGGATGAGATTTTGGAAATAAATTTATCATTGTTTCGTGTAATAAAGCTCAAGCGTTGCGGTGAGCTGTGATCGGCCATTGTAACATCTTAATCTCACCCTTACTTGTAACAATCAAAATGCAGTGGGGACAGTCAACCCGGAGTGCTACCAACCCTACAAGCCCTACCTTATCCTTTGCCTCTCCCTCCCAGTAAGATTCTTTCTATCTGTGAATTTGAGTGAGTGTGGGATATACTGTATTTGTTTCCAAGGATGGTACCACTAATCTTATTTCCAATCAACCGTGCGACGTGCCACTGAAACGTTTTACATTTTTTTATCTGCTTGCTTTTATGTAAGGTTTCAGAATTAAGATGTTATCTTGATTTTCTTTGGGTTTCCGGTATATTGGCAATTTACGTTGTTATGTCATCTCGGAAATTTGACTCTGGTTCAACGAGAACCAGAGTCAAATTTCCGAGATGACATAACAACGTAAAAAGGGGAATCGGGAAGAAGTTCTAAGATAATGGTTATATTCTCCATTAAGTAAGTCACTATTCCTCTTCGTTAGAGGAAGAAGAAATCTAAAGATGCAGCACAGTTGAAGAAACTGAAATGTGCAATGGATACATATTTATTACGCCGAGCACATTCAAAAACCCATAATACAAATGTTCCGGAGTGCAGCCATGTGATTTCAACATTTACTGACGATTCCGTCAGAAATTTTAAGCAGCGGGATGTCCTGACAGAATCAGATGAATTTAAACCTGGAAATAATAATGCTTCTAATATTGAACCCAGAAGTTAATAATGTGTATCAGCTTCTGAGGAAATTAACAGGCATTTGCCAGATTTGGAAGATACCGAATCACAATCACAGAAGACTCCAGATCACATCAGTATGAAAATTGCAGTAAGTACCGTTCATATCTCGATGATCCATCATTGCGACCTGAAAAGCCAGTGGATAAACTTTGTGAGTATTTTGTGTTTAATAAACTAGATCGAAATATTTATAAAATAAGTAATTCCAAACAGAAATTTGGAGAAAAAAATTTAAGTGTGACTAAAGAAATGTTTTATTGTAAAAAGGGTAATCGGGAAGAAGTTCTAAGAGAATGGTTATATTCTCTATTAAGTAAGTCACTATTCTGTTTCGTATGTAAACTTTTCAGTTCAGGTAAACAAGCTCTCTGTAAATATGTCCTTTCAGACTGGGCACATGCTTCACGGTGATTAAAAGAATATGAAAACTCATTTGTTCCCAGAAATGCTGTTTGTACGTACTCTAATCGATCTAAGATAAGATTAATAACAGAGTTACTGAAAGAGTTCTTCTGTTAGGTTACATATTGGCGAGAAATTTCGAAGAGAATTATAGCTACCACTAAATTTCTTAGTCAACGAAGTCTTGCTTTTCTTGGGGAAAATTAGACTTTGCACTCCCAGGAAAATGATAATTTTCTGGGTGTTATGGAGCTAACAAGCTCCTTTGATACCTTTCTAGCTACACATTTAGCAAAATACGGAAATCCGGGAAGTGGTCATGCAAACTGTATCTTTCTTCAACTACTCTATGTGAAGCTATTAAAATAATGGCAAAAAGAGTTCTAAAGCATATAGTGGATGAAACAAAAAGGTATCACAGTGGATTCAACACTTGACGTCACACATGTGGATCAGTGGTCTATAATCATCAGATATGTGAATGAAATTAGTGTGCCTGTAGAACATTTTGTCAAATTTACAGACATCAAAGTCATAAAACTGAATATTAGATTTCAACAATAGTTAGCGTTCTGCAGAATATTGGTCTCGATATGTAGACCTGTGTTGTTCAATCCTATGACAATGCAAGCAATATGTCGGGCAGTTATCCTGGAGTTCAAACAAAGATTCGAGTAATCAGTCGTTTTGCAGAATTTGTCCCATGTGCTGCCCACATTTTGACTCTAGTTGGCGTCCATACAACCGAGTGCTGCCAGAAATCTATCCTATTCTTCGGCACCACGGAATCAGTGTATGATTTTTTTTTTCATCTTCTACAAGAAGATGGACAATGCTTAACACAGCATTACAAGGTTCTACTAGCAAAACTCTTTCTGTTAAGCTGTCAAAAACATGGTCCACATGAGCGAATGCAACAAAGGCACTAAGGTTGATGTACCTAAGGCCATCTTTATACCTCACCAGGCCTGCCACAAGTATTTGTGACGTCACAATCGTGGTGCTATTGATTTACTTTGCTCTCCGTGGTAACAGAAAAGTTTCGTATATTTTCTGTTACCAGGTATTTTCATGTTATCGATTCTTATTTCAGGGGATATGTTATGGATCTCGGGTACTTCTGGGAATTATTTTGGAATGCAATTTTTTCCGCAAGGTAAGTAGCACTCTTAATACTCTTGTGTGTACAGTATTTGTTCAAGTATTCAAAATAGGAACTTGTTTTATGACTCTTAGTTTCAGCCTACCATGGCACGTAAAGTCATTTTCTCTATATAAAGAGGAAGAAGTGGCATTTTTTAACAGTAATTTTGTTAAGAAAATGGGAAAATGCCTGCTGTGTTACTTCATATGGAAAAGGGTGCGCAAGGAGTGGCAAAACATGCATTTTAAGTGAAAATATCAAAAATTGATATTGTCGTAGCTTGCTCTGCGTAAAAACAATTTGACGGATCACGAAAATGCGAAAATGTAGCTCGCTCTGCCGTGAAGAAGATTTTATTGGTAACGATTCCATCACGGACAGATGAAGCACATAGTTTGAAATTTAATTTCGTTAGCACAAGTTGGAGAAGGTGGAAAGAGGGGGAATGTGAATTCCAATATTGATTTTGAAAGAAAAACTACTGAACTAAGAAAACATACATTTCTTTAAGCAAACAGAACTTTGTCAGACAAATTTTAAATGTGGAAAACCCCGGAATATTTCCATTGTGCTAGAACGGGCATTACCACCGATTCCGTAAGAAAGTCTCATGAACTTCCAGAAATGTAACACGTTCCGGTAAAAAACTTTTTCCTACCCGCAGACAACACGATCCACAATACTTGGCAGGTATGCAAATACGGCGAATTTCTTAAAAAATTTTGAACACTTTTTAAAACATTTAGTGCAACTTCATAATTTTCAGTGATCATATATAAATACGCTTTCGCAGTTCTCGGAGGGAAAAGAAATATAAATGAGGAGGAAATGAGTTTTTGAATAACTTGACAATCATAACAAGTCTCCAAGATTTTCAAAAGACGAAAATCCATTCACAATAACCATTCACAATAAGCCCCAGAACGCAAGAATGAAATCTTTGTGTGTAGGGTTAAATACAGAATTAGCCGCCCGGTGGCGCAGTGGTCTAAGCGATGGCCTCTGATCATTCGTCCGAAAGGGGTCCGGGTTTGAATCCCGGTGAGGCATAGATGTTGTCTTTGTCTTACGGCACTGGCTCTCTTCCTTCCCTGGAACCAGTGACCCTAAATTGGGGCCGGGCGACTGCTTATAGCCCATTGAGTTGCTCACTGTGGTCGTTAAACCTCCAATCAAAAAAAAAATACAGGATTACTGGTGGCATACAATAGAAAATACGTTTTGAAATTCCAAGTTATCAGTTTTAAATTCATTAAATAACCACTGCGACATGCTACTTAAAACGAAAATTTCGTAATTTCTTGTAATTCTGCCATTATTCATAACAAACTTTTACAGAATAAAGAAATGATATTTCATGACTTCAGAATCATGCACCCATTTCTAAGAACACTTCAATAACGAATTACTGTAACTTGCACCATTTACAGCATGCACATAATACATATAACAAAATGTATGAAACTACATCCTTAAAATGTATAAATTACATCGCAGCAATAAGAACGTTTATGAAACGCAAAACCCGCACTTCGTGAAGAATTAAATGACGTTCAGTCAACAGCTCGAATTTATAAAATTTTACTACTGAATACTAATAGTGGTCTAAGGCACTGGCCTCTGATCAATCGTCCGTAAGGGGTCTGGGTTCGAATCTCGGTCAGGCATGGATGTTGTTGTTGTCTTACGGCACTGGCTCTCTCCCTTCCCTGGAACCAATGACCCTAAATTAGGGACGGGCGACTGCTTATAGCCCATTGAGTTGCTCACGGTGGTCGTTAAACCTCCAATCAAAAAAAATACTAATAGAAGAATAGAAACATACCTTACCCCTGAAAATATCCACAATAACCTTAAAACGCGCTGTAAATATCCAAACAATATTCACTGGAACAGCACAACTACCCAACAAAAACGAATATAATATCAACAAACTACGAAACGAGTCAAATCCATAGGTCTACTGAAGAAGAGTAGCCCTACGATTGTGACGTTACGTGCAGGTCATGTGGCCTTGTTGCAGGCCTGGTGAGGCATAAAGATGGCCTTGGGCTACCCTGCCATTGCAAAAACATTTTGTATGATGTCCGACGACGAAAATGAAAAGGTAGCTGTACGAGTCCCTTCGTGAAAAAGTAATTAAAAAAAGAGACCTTTGTTAACGATTATCTGGGACACAATATTGCAACAAAGTGAGCACTTCCCTGCAATCTTCCACGGCAATTTGTCATTAGTTCTGCCATTATGAGTCAATTACTGACTTCATCTTGAATTTTACGAGAGAAAAAATTTCGAACTGTTCGAAAAAGAATCCAACCAGTCGCTAGGGAGAGAAATAGATTATGAATCCTCAAGAAAGAAGAAAATAGCCAATAGCCGACTTCTAGATTATTCATATGATTCTACAAGAATAACCTTAGTGATGTCACGAAAACAGCTGAATTGTTGCAAAAGCAGCATTCAAATGAACTTGAAGAAGACTTCGCTGAAAAGTTACTTCAGTTTCGAATGCTAACGAAAGAATTCATTGAGAGCACTGATCCCCTCATTTGCCTTGGGAATTTACGGAAGTTGAATTTAGTACATACTTTTTCCAATGTTGACACATGCCTCAGAATTTTTTTAACAATACCAATTTCCAACTGTTCAAGCGAACGCTCGTTTTCGGATCTGAAAAGATCTAATCAATGTTTTTACTAGTAGAAAAACTGCTAGTTTAAGGCGGACGTCAAGTAAATTTGAACATCCACTAAAATAGCTTCATTTTATAACTTAGAATACTTAATATTTTCTGAAACATCACCATAATTATGCAATCCAACATTTGTTTGTCTACTGACGTATTCAAAGTACAGGTCGCGCCATCTTTTTTCTGTTTCAACCAAGGAGCTTCTAACCTCCTTGGTTTCAACACCACCAAAAGAAGTTATATATTTGCCGCCCCGGTGGCGCAGTGGTCTAAGGCGTTGGCCTCTGATCATTCGTCCGTAAGGGGTCTGGATTCGAATCCCGGTGAGGCATGGATGTTGTGTTTGTCTTACGGCACTGGCTCTCTCCCTTCCCTGGAACCAGTGACCCTAAATTAGGGACGGGCGACTGCTTATAGCCCATTGAGTTGCTCACGGCGGTCGTTAAAACTCAAATTAAAAAAAAAAAGAAGTTATTGATTTTTAATATAATTATGGTTAGGTTTTAGAAAATATTAAGTATTCCAAGTTATAATATGAAGCTATTTTAATGGATGTTCAAATTTTCATCCTCGGAAATGCATTAATTGTGAAGAAAATGTGTATAGAAGTTTTTCCATTGGAAGTATAGGAAGCAAAATTACTTGACGTCCACCTTAAAAGAAGAGTCAATTGAGGCTCTTGGTATATTGTCCATTAAAAGTGATGTAACAGCAGATTTAAATTTTGACGATATAATTGATGATTTTGCAGCGACAAAAGTAAAAAAATGTTTTTGTATTGTCCCGCTGCCAATTCAACAATTAAAATTTATCAGGTATTTTTTTACTATTTTTATTCATACATTTATAATGGTTTGTTTTAAAATAGGGTGTGACTTATAATCTCACTCTTATAAAAACATGTAGGTATGATTTGTTTTTTCTTGAGATTTCATATCCCTGTTGAAGCCTTTATTCGGAATAATATGGTATATTATACATGAAAAGCATTTCAGCAAACATGTAGAATTTACTAAAAAGTATTTTATTATTAATATTAGTCTTGTGAGAACAAAAATTTTGAATCAATATTCATAATTATGTAGGGTTTATTTTTACATAAATAAAATTACCAAAAAAGTTCAATTGACACTACTTTATGTAGACTGTTGTAATAATTTACATGGACTATTGTAATAATTTATATTACTATGTGAGTGGTCAGCTGTAACACTTTGTGAGAAATTACTTCCTACAACTTAAACTGTAATTGGCTCATCATTTTCATTAAATTTATTGTAAACTACAGGTTTTAAACTCTGGGAGGATAGTTATTGTTTCCGTAAATGATACTATAAAACAAAAACAAAGAATTCCAGAGTAATTGATGTTACAGCTGTAAGATCTGCGGACTGCGGGTGCTGGGAAGCACAAGAGGTGTGAATGATCGTCTATTACAAGCCACATTGGCTATAAAGTTGACTAGCATGTGGGATGTGTTTTAATGTTTTTACTACTAGAAAAACTGCTTGCAAAAAAATATTTACCAGCAAATATTCTTTTCAACTGTTGACTGAAAATTTTAATCGAGGGGGCCCCAGACATAGGCTGTGCACACGGCCTCCACTGATCTAACTCGCGCCCTGCTGAGTATCATTCACTGTGTTTGGGAGGCAGGGCAGGGATGAGGTGCAGAAATGGGCATTATGAAAAAGGCTAAATGACAGGCAGACCCTGGTTTGGGAAATCTGGAAAAATTCAGGGATTTCCGACATAGGAGAATAGGGGGGGGGGTATCTTAAGCTCGTGTGATGTCCACCCGCCGGCAGAAAAAGTTTGGAACAGTAGAAAATGTCTGTCTTTGTAAGGAAAATTCCTACATCTTTTCTATTTTTTTCTAACACACATATGCTCCCCCACCTCTTTTTCTATCACATTATGTACCTCATTTGTACCACATTATGTATCACATCATGTACCTCATTTGCCATTTTTGCGTCATAATGTTCATCTTTTCGGTAATACTGCAGGAGCAATCTCATATTTTAAAATAGAGTTTTCTAAAGAAATGAGTGCTTTCTTATTCTTTTTTTTTTTTTTTTTTTGGATTGGAGGTTTAACGACCACCGTGAGCAACTCAATGGGCTCTTGGGAAATTCGTAACAATGCAGAAGTACCAAATCAATATGCTTTATCACCGTTCAAGTGTTCGTTTTATATCAATACATTTTTCATCGATATGAAACGAAAAAACTATACATACTAAGATTATATCGATTTAAGGCGGATCGACCTAAATCTTTGCCTTGTATTTCCAATGGGCAAACTACTGTAGCCATTTTTTCGCCCTTAATGCTTTCCCAAGGATGCAAATTTATACATCGATATAAATATCTTCATATTGGAGCCTAGTATACTTAATATTTCCTAATGTTTAACCGTAATTGATCAATCCAACATTTGTGACGTCATTAATGTACAAGTCGCGCCATCTATTTTATGGTCTCAACACTACCAAAGGAAAATTTATTGATTTTCAATGTAATTATAGTTACGTTTTAGAAAATAATAAGTATACTAGACTATAATATTAAATTATTTTTATGGGTGTTCAGATTTTCATCCTTGGAAACGCATAAATCGTGAGCCGCCCTGGTGGCACAGTGGCCTAAACGATGGCATCCGACTATTTGTCCGAAATGGGTCCTGCCGCCCCGGTGGCGCAGTGGTCTAAGGCGTTGGCCCCTGATCATTCGTCCGAAGGGGTCCGGGTTCGAATCCCGGTGAGGCATGGATGTTGTGTCTGTCTTACGGCACTGGCTCTCTTCCTTCCCTGGAACCAGTGACCCTAAATTAGGGACGGGCGACTGACTGCTTATAGCCCATTGAGTTGCTCACGGTGGTCGTTAAATCTCCAATAAAAAAAAATATTAAAAAATGGGTCCGGGTTCAAATCCCGGTGAGGCATGGATGTTGTGTTTGTCTTATGGCACAGGCTCTCTACTTCCCTGGAACCAGTGCCCCTAAATTAGGGACGGCTGACAGCTTATAGCCCATTGAGCTGCTCACGGTGGTCGTTAAACCTCCAATGAAAAAAAAATCGTGAAGAAAATCGCTACAGAAGTTTGCCTATTGGAAATACAAGGCAAAGATTTTAGGTAGATCCACCTGAATAGTTGTCCGCAGTTTTTATGTACGAAGTCACACAGTCTTGTTTTACAGTAGTACGAAATATTGCATGCTCTGATCAAAATTTATGCATTCTGGCGTCTTGTTTCCGCTGTCAAAAAAAGTTTCGAAGACCCTGGGCTCCTGGAAATACAAGACAATGCTGTTAGAGATATTACCTCTTGTATGACGTCACGGGAAAACCAATGCTTCTGATTGGCTTCTAACACTGTCTTGCATGACGTCAAACACAACACCAACGTATCAGACCTTGTAACATTAGAGTGACGTCACAGACGTTGATAACTCTTCTCTCTAATGCTATTTTCTTGTACTTTCTAGACGGCCATGACTCTACCTACCACTGCGTAACAGAAGGATATTTATCCAAAAGTGTCTTTATGTTAAAAAAAAAGCAAATCTTTTTTTTACTCACTCTCACCCTAAAAGTTACCTCTTGGCTGTTCTATGTCATAGTTTTCCTTTTGCGTTTCTTCTTGTTTTAAACAGCAACGGAACTTAATGTACGAAACCGAAATTTCAGAAAGCAGTTGGAAACAACCCATTTGCTGCCGCTATAATAATCTGGCGCTGTCCAAACGGAAGCTCTAGAAAAGTGGTGTGCGTCTGCGCAAGCATATTAAAATACTCTTTGTTGAGTCATTTGGCTGTTTGTTCTGGCATTGTTCGAAACTTCTGTTTGCTCTCTCGGAATTTAGTCAGGGTGTAAGTTTTTAGAAGGTCACAGTGGTTTGAAAAAGATAAAGTATAATGGATGAATTTGATGGCGAAACTTTTGCCTTCCAGGCAGACATTGCTCAGTTAATGAGTTTAATGATCAACAGTTTCTATTCAAATAAGGAAATTTTCCTCAGGGAGCTGGTGTCCAATGCTTCTGATGCTCTGGACAAAATTAAGTTTCAGTCGTTGACTGATGCATCTAAATTAGAAGCTGCTAAAGAATTGTTTATTAAGTTGGTTCCAGACAAAGAGGAACGCACTTTAACCGTTATTGACACCGGTATTGGTATGACCAAAGCAGATTTGGTAAATAATCTCGGCACAATAGCGAAATCTGGAGCGAAAGGTGTTATAGAAGCCCTGCAAGCTGGAGTAGACATATCGATGATCGGCCAGTTTGGAGTGGGTTTCTATTCTGCCTTTTTTGTAGCTGAGACAGTTACAGTTATAACTAAGCATAACGACGATGAGCAGTATATCTGGGAATCATCTACTGATGGATCGTTTACTGTTCGTGTGGACAGCGGTAAGTAAATAAATTCGATTAATCTATCTAAAGGAGATAATAGAAAAAAGCTTTGGTTTCGAATGTATGTTCTATGGAAAGTATCGAATTTCGTAGGCAAACGTGTATACATAAAAGCTTCTGATTTGAAATATGTAGTGTTGCTTTATAGTATCGAATTTTATAGTCGAAAATGTTTAAATGGGAACAAACCTTCCATTATTATAAGGAATCTAATTTCGTAAACGGTTTTGCTAAGTGAGAGTTATTGAAAGAAATAGTTTGAAATGTAAAGTTTATGTGGACAGAAAGCAAAATAGCCAACAAGTAGTGTTTTTTCAAAACTTTGTGCATTGTTGTACTTGCTTATAGTGTGAAGTTAAATGAATCCTCCAACCTCCTGATTTTTAACTTAAAACTGTATTCACAGGTGAGAGATATTTGCTTCTAATTATTTTGTTACTGGTTTATGATTTTTTGTGTGCGTCTGACCTCTGGAAGTTAAAATACCCATCATATTTTTTTATTATAAAGATTCAGGTTTCAGAATATAAAGCAGCAGAAACTTCTTAGTTTGATTTATAGGTTTTCAAGTTCTGTGCTTTGCTGGTAAGCTTTGCGAGTGGTACTGTGACTTACCAAAAGGTAGTTCTTAATCCCCCTACCAAATTGCTCTCTACTGTACTGTGACAGAAGAAACTGAAAACTTGATCTAGTTGGGAATGGGTTAATCTGAAAAGAACTGTGCCTCCCTGGTGGTTCAGTGGTCTAAGCGATGGCCTCTGATCATTCGTTTGAACGGGGTCCTGGTTCGAATCCCGGTGAGGCATGGATGTTGTATTTGTCTTACGGCACTGGCTCTCTCCCTTTCCTGGAACCAGTGACCCTAAATTAGGGACGGGCGACTGCTTATAGCCCATTGAGTTGCTCACGGTGGTCGTTAAACCTCCAATAAAAAAAAAAAAAAGAACTAGTGATGTGTCTAAACATTTCAACTGTATTAGTACCTTTGAATTATGTTAAATAAGTAGGGATTGTATGTATGAAATACTTTCACCTACTTGAATGTTTTGACAGTAACTACTTAATTTAGTAGGAAAAATTAACCAAAATGATTGAGTGTTATAGAGTGGATAAATGATATACTTAAGGATTTTAGTTGAAATTGTGACTGAAGCAAGTAGTTCCTTACTGTCTATAGTTTGCCATAGCTGATGGAAAGTCGTGGTTGAGGTGTAAATATTTTTCAAGGGGAGTTTTTGAAAGACGCTGACTTTTCCTCCCACTTTTTGTTTTTAGTAGAGATAGTGGATTTAGAGGATTTGACTACTAAACTCTCAGTGGAGTGGAACATCTTCCCAAGTTTTTCAAATGAAGTACGTTATGGGTAAGTTGTACAGAAAGTAGTAAACAATATTATGTTAATGTTTTCCACTGGTGTGTGTTTGGTCAGGATGCAAGAACACACATTGCTTATGAATAATCAGTGAGATTCTATTCATTCCTTTATTTAGAAAATGTTCTCAGGTAGGCAACTGAAATCGCAGTGTCATTGAAGGTGGATGTGCATAATTTTTTGTCTCTACCATATTCGCAGTGCACACTGATTCCACTTAAGTGACTTAGATCGGTCCACGTATGTCTTTGACCGGCTGTTGCAAGCAAACTTTTTGAACTTTGCATTGACCCCTGAACTCTTTCCTGTATAATGGAACTCTGAAAATAGATACTTTGTACTGCAGTTGTGTGGAATTGAATGAATGATTGTCACTTGTAGTGACAATCATTCAATTGGTTCTGTAGTTTTCTGAACTGTGGGACTCTTGTTACGAAGTTAAGCTGAATGAGGGTCATTCCACGCCAAATCACCTGGTTTAAATGTTCAACCCTGCGGTCACGCCACAGATTTTTTTTTCAAATTTGTTTTTTTATAAATGGGTACTTATGAGATAGCCAAGTTAATTTTTTCAGATTTTTTTATCCAAAATTGGACTTGGTAAATTTTTTTATTTTCAAACGATTTAGGCCTTTTTACTTTCTCTGTCACTTAGAAAAATCCTGTATCACTTATTTTTCAACCGATTAGGCTTATTTTGGTGTCAAATTAAAGCTATTTTTTCACTGAGCTTTCAAAGTGAATTTTAATAAGTGTACCTTGGTACGTTCAATAAGCCATAACTTGCAAACCACAACTAATGCAAGTATATTTTTTTATAGAATGAGTTATCCATATACTTTTTATAATTTAAAAATAAAAAGGGTGTTTTTTGTTGCTATCAAATAAAAAGTTAATTTGTTTTGTAAAAATTTTACTTTAAAATCAACATTTTTGAACAAGTTTAAGGTCCCATATTGAACCTCAAACAAACACATATTTGTGAGAATAGTTAACATAGTACCCTCTTATGTTACAATGTCATCTAATGTTATTTTCACATTATTGTCACATCATACTTTTTTCTAATTTCCGCACTTGTTTGTGAACCTTTTCGTCTATGATATGTCTTTCCTGATACAAATGATGATGAAGGAACAGGAACTTGTCGAAGTATATTTTCATAGGGCACCCAGCAGCAGTCATTTTTAGTTGGCCAAAAATATGTTGGTGAAGGACCAGACGGATGCATGAATTGAACTTTAGCATCCCTTTCCTCTTCTCAGATGTAGAGTATCTTCGCAATCCAGCATTTAGTGTCATAGATAACTGCATAGTATTTTTCAGGAATAATATTGGCCAGTTCTTTAGTTTGATCACCAACAGTGGCTTTAAAACATTTTTCTGAAGCGGAAACTCTCTTAACCAAAAAGGTTCTTTTACCCAATGGCTTGAAGAAATGGTTCTCTCGGGTGCCTGCTATTGATAATGAGTTATATCGTCTCTTCAGAAAGTCTTCATTTGCATCCATGTCAGCTGATGGTGTAAAAAACACATGAATCCTCTTTATGTTTTGGGAAGCAAATTGAAATAACTCTTGCATTGTCCCTCAACAGTTCCTGAAGACCTGCTGTTGTGGCAAGGCATTTAATAGTTCTCCCCACTCCATTGCATGCATTTTTATCATGACTAGTGGCAAAGAAATGCCACTTGGCTGTGATGCCATAGTTCTCTTCATGGTAACAAATGAATGAAATTTTTGTAATTCTTGTATTGTGCTGAACTATCGTTACTAAAATATATCACATTTGTTATATGTGGGTGTTCTTGTTTCACATATTGCAAAAGCGACTTCTGGAATGTGAAAAAAGTTGTAGTGTCATGTTTCAGACAGTCGCTAGTAAAGCACATGGGCTTGGACTTCAGCTGGCAGTCACATTTGTAGTAAATTACAAATGGGTGTAATGTAACCTGAATATTATGCCAGTGAAAACCTTGAGCAACGTCTTGCAGAATGCATGTGTAATTTTCTGCAAAGTCTGCTAAAATTATGCAATGTTTATCATCCAAATCTGATTTCATTTGCTTTAAGCATCTACTCTGTGATTTGGTTATAAAATGATGTTTTGTTAACTGCACTAATTTTGCAACCAGGAAATCAACAAAATCATCAACTCGTTTTGCTAAAGTTTCAAGAGATGATCGGTCAGTTTGAAGCCACTGTTTAAAAACAACTGTTTCTTTAGTTTCAAGGTATTCTAACCCCATAAGAAAATTTTGAAGTGATTCATCGGGACATTCAGGACAGTGATGAAACATGCATTGGTCTGATTCCAGGTTACACACACTAGTTTTAGGTGGAGTTCTTGATAGACATGCTTAAATGTATACTGCTCATCATAAGCTTAACATTTTGGTATTAGGTACATACACACACTGAATAAATACCATGACTACTTACAGTTACACACTCTTTAGGACATAATTCACAAAACTTTGTGAAACCAATTTTTGGCCGCCCCAGTGGCGCAGTGGTCTAAGGCGCTGGCCTCTGATCATTCGTCCGTAAGGGGTCCGGGTTCGAATCCCGTCAGGCATGGATGTTGTGTTTGTCTTACGGCACTGGCTCTCTCCCTTCCCTGGAACCAGTGACACAAAATTAGGGACGGGCGACTGCTTATAGCCCATTGAGTTGCTCACGGTGGTCGTTAAACCTCCAATCAAAAAAAAAAAAAAAGAAACCAATTTTTGCTTTGGAATTTTGTTCCTTGAGTAATAAATAGACATATTTTAAATTGTGCAGTATTAGTCTCTTTGTTCTCAATTCTCTTTTACCATGTTCTGTTGGTATAGAAACAGTCTTTTTTTTATTCGCTGAAACTCTACTGATGTCATTGTCACGATAGAAATCCCTTGCTTTCTGTACAATTTCAGCACTTAGAGTATGACCTTTCCTTTTGTCAACTTTACCTAAAACACCTTCTTCGTTTAATATCTTTCAAGCCTTTTTCACCATGTACTTGATGGTTTCTCTCAGGAACAAAAGTCAATACTTAACTTGTTCATCTATTTTACTACTTTTAAACTTGTGTTTCAATTTATACATTAGGCTACTACAATCACTGCACTTCTGTTTGTTTCTTTGTTCACTTTCATTTCTTCCTGATGAAGACTGAACATTTAAAACCTTGCTTACCATGTCTTGGAAACTATTTGCAACTCGCTGAGCTTTTTTTTTCAGATAAACTACTTTTTCATCAAAGTTTTTGTTTTGTAACTTTAATGGGAGAATATTGAATCAATTAGCTTCTCAATGACTTCACGAGTTCAATCATCTGGTTCATAATCACTGCCTGAAAGATGGCTTTCTTGGACATTGTCTGGAGAACAGTTTGACAGTACCATTTTTCTACAAGATGTAAACATTATATCTCATGTAATTTTATCATAAAGTTCACATACCATTATGTGACCACAAGGTTCTTCAGGAAGACTCTTTGACGTCTGTAAGTTCTGTTTTACGTGTTATGTAAAGTGGATACAGTCTGCGATGGTGCATTAACTTATTCAATTAAAATATAAGTTGGTTAAAAGTCCTAAAAATGTTACTCACGGAAGTGCATGTTCAGTCCGATGTCAGCAGTTATTGAGAGTTTCTTTGTCTAATAACTACTGACGTCGGACTGAACACGCACTTCCAGGAGTAACATTTTTAGGACATTTATCCGATTTATATTTTAATTGAATAAGTTAATGCACTATTCACTTTACAGAATGTGTAAAACAGAACTTACAGACGTCAAAGCGTCTTTCTGAAAAAGATATACACAGTTTTGTTCCTTGTGTTCAACACATTGAAGTTTTCTTGAAAATGGAAGGGAAATAGTTCTAAGGCTTTTATAGATGTTCTTTTTGTGTCTTTTAAAAGGATCACAACATATCCTTCAGTGTTCAAATTACCCAGTGGTCCGCTGGCCATTGGCCAGTAAAACCTTCATTGGACCACTGAACTATTGATTTTACTGGCCCAGATGGCCAGTAAGTTTTTGTTTTGTTTTTTCTAATTTCTCACAAGGTAAAAAATGAATTTGTATTTATTTTACCTTGCTGTACGGTTTTCCTTTTAGGCTGCAAACTAGTGATAGGTTTAAAAACAAATATTGGAGATAATTCCATTGAAATGATACGTTATTTTCTACATGTATTGTAAATTTAAAAAAAATTATGAGCCAGTTGGCGCTTTGGTGGACCAGTGGTTTGCAAATTCTAGTGGTCCGCTGGGCCAGTAGAAGATTTATTTCTAATTCTAACACTGCCCCTTTGTCAATCAGCAAATGTTGAAAGAAAACAATGCAGATGATGGTTGCATATGATTTCAAAATTCACACATTTTGTTCTTAGTATTAAAAGTTCCCTTTCTTTTTCCCCAAGTTCAGAACAACTTACAAACTTTTTATGACTACCTTCTACTTGAGGTGATGCTCAACTGAACACATTTCCATGATTTAAAATAAAGCAGTACTTGAAGTCAAAATCTGAAATAATATAAGAAAAATAAATTATAATAAAAACACATATATGTAAGTAAAAGTTTACAAAAATATATATTCACTGACCCACCAAAACACTCACTACATGATCACACTGAAATAGTCTGGAGTGAGACTGAAGGAATAAAGTGGGAAGCAACTACAGGATTCTGTATGTTAGGATATGCTCATTCATGAACATCCATTCCAATGCATGCTGCTATAGATTTTTCTTGTTAAGACAGGCACACTCATATTAACTTATTTCCCTAAATCCTTTGGTTTTATTCACAAGTAACTTGTTAGATTTTGTTTCCCATTTGAAACTATTAAAGAAGACTGCTACATTTAATTTTCATTTTGCTGATTTAGAAAGATCATGTTGCATGCAATGGACATCAGGCTGCTTCAATATCAGAAATCTTTTAGAAAAAAAAAAATGTCAGCAAGGTTTTAAAGATCTGTATTCATTTTTAATTAAATAATACAAAGAAGTAAAAACAAATACACTGCCGGAAAGTGAAAAAAGAACACCAAGAAAGAATTGACGGACGATCATGAAATTTACATATGTTAATGGGGTTGAGTTTACGTAGGTGGGATGTTAATTTTGGGACCAACCGGTGAGCGCTTATGCCACAGCACTGCATAATATGCAAATTATTGTCGGTGGTATTTAAGGAGTACGGCAAAGTGAATGTAATCAGTCGTTGGCGTACGGACACGTGCGAAGACCCTGAAGAAGCTGCAATGCCTGGACATGGAAGACGTGTACGATTTCAGCAGTTATCGGACTTTGAGCGAGGTCGTCCAGTCGGATTCTGCGAGGCCGGGTGGTCGTATTGCGGAGCGAATTGGACGGGAAGTATCGGTGGTGGTATGATGGTGGCGTAGATGGTCCGAAAAACATTCCCACACGAGAAGACGTGGAACTGGGAGTCACAGATGGACTGATGAGTGGACCGATCGATGCATAAGAAGAGCAGCGTTGTCAAGTAGAACATTCACTGCGACGCAAATCCGAGCTGCCGTTGCACCTGAGGTGACTATGTGAACAATCCGCAACCGTCTACTGGATGCAGGACTACGTGCACGTGTGCCTCTGGCATGTGTACCTCCGACTCCAGCCCACCGTTAGGAACAGCTGCAGTGGTGTCGCCAACGTCTGCCCTGCAGAACGAAATGGCGATCTGTTGTGTTCAGTGATGAAAGCAGATTCTGCTTGGGAGCCTCCGATGGCCGTATGCGTGTTCGTAGATGCACAGGGGAGCATCTCTACCCTTCTTGCATCCGCCAGCAACACACAGGGCCTACACCTGGTCTTGTGGTGTGGGGAGCGATCAGCTATCACTCCTGTACACAACTAGTGTTTGTACTGGGTACGTTAAACAGCACCTACATCAACAACAACATTCAGCCCGTTGTGCCATATGTAAGGTTGGTCCATCGTGGTGTTTTCCAGCATGATAACGCACGCCCGCACACGGCACGTGCAACGCAACATGCACTTCAGGGTGTGAGACAACTTTCATGGCCTGCACGTTCACTAAAAAGTGAACTAATGTGAAAATAACATTAGATGACATTGTAACATGGGAGGGTACTATTTTAACTATTCTCACAAATGTGTGTTTGTTTGAGGTTCAATAAGGAACCTTAAACCTGTTCAAAAACATTGATTTTGAAGTAAAATTTTCACAAAACAAATTAACTTTTTATTTGATAGCAACAAGAAACACTTTTTATTTTTAAATCATAAAAAGTATATGGATAACTCATTCTATAAAAAAAAATATGATACTTGTGTTAGTTGTGGTTTGCAAGCTATGGCTTACTGAATGTACCAAGGTACATAGTCATTAAAATCCACTTTGAAAGCTCAGTGACATTTTTTTCTAGCATTAGTACCACTTTTATACCCCCGCACGGGGATAACTGGTTTTCCAGTTATTTGGGGAGCGCCCCCACGGCCCGAGCTGACCTTGTGACTGGTCAACATCTGATGTCATGCCACCGCCTGTTTTTTTGTTTTGGTGCTGTTGGTGTTTGCAGGGACGGCTGTTCATCCAGCTGTTGGGGAGTCGCGGCCCCACGATCCCGAGCTGGTCTTGTGTCTCGCTTTTTCGTTTTTATTTATTTTCTCCACTGGCTAGTTGCCCGTGTTGTATACTTTACCTAATCGCTACCACGTTATGTACTAACACCCCGGTCTTGTGGTTTTGTTACCCTCCACCACTAACTGTTTTATATTAACCGCTCAGTTCGTAGGTTGCTGAGATTCCGTTTAGGTTCCCTTCCAGGATTTGTCTTCTTTAGATTTCTTTTTTTCCTTTTAGCTGGTTTGGGTGCTAGACCTACCTGCATGTTTGCCGCGTGCGGAGACCCGTGAGGCGGAAATGGGATGTCTGGCGGCTGAGGTCGCAGGAGACCGGATAAGTGCCTCCTGTGTACCAACACTCCTCTTCGACCCCGGCTTCGCTGTAAACGGGAGGCTAGAGACTAACCCACCTCTAGTCAGAAGTCTTGTACCAAGTTGTGTGCAGGGCTTTAGCGGCTTTTTTGTCGTATAGCACGGCAGGGTGAGCCCGGGGGCTGTGGGATCATGCCAAAGGCGTTGGCATGACGGTACCCGGAGGCGGAAGTGTCCGCCGAGTGCGTGTGATCACAGCCAACGGACTATATCTGCAACGTATAAGCTCCAGAACTGTGTCCAGCGTCATTTTCTTGGCTTGCAGACCTCCAGTTCTCCCTTGTAGGGCTCGGTGGTGGGTGGAGTAGTCTGCAGACGAATCCTTCTCCTTTTTTTCCATGGGTAAACCCAAAAACAAACGCTCCAAATTCAAGTCACCTGAGCAAATGATCGTTGACAACGACTCTCCTTCGTCTTCTCAACCTACCAAGTCTCATACCCTTAAACGATCTTTAGACCATGACCTGGACCAAGAATGTGGAACCTCTTCTTCGGCAGCTGTACCAGTCGCTCCGAAGCGTCGTCTCCCTCGATTGCTGTGAATACGCATGCTACACACTTAGTTGTAGAATCCATCGATCCGAATGAGAGACTGTCCACCAGATCTCCCTTTTTCATTTCTAAAGCTTTGGACGCTGCAGTTGGCCCCTTGAAGTCTGTGAGGAAGCTTCCCTCTGGGGACCTGCTTGTCCAAACTTGCAGTGTTTCTCAGAGTAACACTTTTCTGCACCTCACTAGTCTTCAAGGCATTCCTGTCAAAGTGACACCTCACCCGTTTCTTAACACCTCTCGGGGTGTTATTTCGGAGTTTGATCTCTTGCCATGCAGTGAAGACGAATTGGTGACTGAACTTGCAGATCAAGGTGTTATTGCTGCTCGTCGTATGATGTTCCGGCGCGATGGTTCCTTGATTAAGTCTAAAAATGTAATCTTGACTTTTAACTCCCCGAAAGTTCCGACCGAAATCAAGGCTGGCTACTTGGTCTGTGGAGTTCGCCCGTACATTCCCAGTCCTCTGCGCTGTTTCAGGTGCCAGAGGTACGGGCATTCCCAACGTTTCTGTAAGAGTTCCGCTCGTTGCGCAAATTGTGGCTCCAGTGAACATGACGGGGATGGTTGCACTTCTGCGGCCTGCTGTGTTAACTGCGGTGAGGCCCATGCAGCTTACTCCCGCAACTGTATGAAATGGAAGGACGAGATGGCAATCCAGCGCCTCAAGACCCTGGAGGGCCTCTCGTACCCTGCTGCCAAGGCCAAGTTGGGTATACCCACCAACCGACAGCGTACTTTTGCCGCAGTGGTTCAGTCTCTGCCGCAACCCGTGCAGCCCTTTGTTACGCGCCCTGTAGCTCTCGCCGCACTTGCCAAGCGATCTGCAGGTGAACAAGCGATACAGGTGGATTTCACCGAGCTCCAGCTTATTCGACCAGCTGAGTCTGCGCCTTCTCTTTTGAAGACGACCGACTCTTCCGTTTCCCAGCAGACAGCCTGTACGTGCGGAAGACCCGGCCCTCAATCCGCAAAGGTGTGCCGTGTCCATCCAACTGTCGCGGTCCACCTGACCAACATTGCAACTGTCTCGGACTCAGCGAGGTCCCCACCCTCACCCAACATTATAGAGGAACATCGGGGGGAGGAGAGTGACAGTTCGTCCCCAGCCTCAACTAACATTGCAGAGGAACATGAGGGGGAGGATAGTGACAGTTCGTCCTCGCCCTCGGCCAGCATTATATTGGAGTGTGTGGGGGAGGAGAGTGACTCATCTTATGTGTAGTTGTGTTCGATTTCGTAATGTGTTTTATCATTCTCATTCCTCAGTTTTACTTAATCGGCTTGTTTCTCACCATTGTACCATGTTTTTCATACTGTTTGTTTCATTGTCTTTTTTGGCCCTTCCTTTGTACTCATGGTTCGGTTTTACTTGGTTAGCCAGATTTTGCGATTTATGCCCCGTTTTTTAATTTTGTCTGTCTGTCTTGTATCTGGCGCTCTTTGGCCAACCATGGCCCTTGCGCCAATAAAATCTAATAACCAACCAACCAACCACTTTTATACCTTATTTTGATAGTGAAAATAAATTGCTTCAATTTGACACCAAAATAAGCACAATCGGTTGGAAAATAAGTGAAACAGGAGGATTTTTCTTAAGTGACGGAGAAAGTAAAAAGGCCTAAATTGTTTGAAAATTTCAAAAATTTCTCCCAAGTCCAATTTTGGATCAAAACATCTGGAAAAATTAATTGAGGTTATCTCATAGGTACCTATTCATAAAAAAAAAAATAAATAAATAAATAAATAAAAATTGAAACAATCTGTGATGTCACAGCACATGGCACCAGGTGATTTGGCATGGAATGACTCCATGAATGAACTACCTGATTTGTTGTGAATGGGAAGTCATCAAGCAAAGAATACAGTGGTGTAACAACTACCCCGTAGCTGAGGGAGGGGGGGCACAGGTAATGAAGGGGCGTACTGCAGCTGCCAGTTATAGTTTTATGAAAAAATTCGAACACGCAAAATAATTAACCCAAAGATTCACATTTTGCTTTTCCTAATTAAATGCCTAGTTTCACTTTTAAAACTCTGAATGTCCTACAGATTGAAAGGGTTTGGCTCTTTGACTTTGTGTTGTAATATGATTTGTAAATAATATGATCACTCTCCAATCGCCCTCTCTCTGCACTGCTGAGGAAAAGTGCGAGGCCACAGTGGGATTCCCCGTGGAAAATGTGGGAATACAGTCAGCTACCTAGGATTACGTACACGACAGGCGTCAACATTTTTTTCACAGCAGCCGCAGATCTGCCATGTGTAAGACGGTGATTTCTTCAAGCGATTTATTTTAGTTTTGGACAAAGATATTACATGTATTGTCAAGTCTATTACTTAATAAGTTAAAACTACAGGGTTCTAGATACCATCATTACTTTTGCAGACGCTCTCCCTGACTTCCTAACCCCCAACCACCACACACACACAGCGAAAAATGCATCGTCCCTCATGTTCGAAATCTTGGGGAAACTGCTGTATATAGGGGTGCTGAAGTAAATCTTGGGGGGGGGGCATTGTGCTAGTTATGCCAGTGAAAGAATACGTATACCAAAGTTGTCAAGCTTTGCTGATAATGTGCCAAATCAGAATACAAGACTGCCTTGTTCTACTGCATTATGTTGATTTTGAGGCTCCTCTGATAGCCATGAAATTCTTTACCAGTATGAAAAACAGTATGCTACAAAGAGTGTAAAGCCAGTTCTTCTGTATGATCTCTATGAAAGTAAGAATGTAGGATCAGGTTTCCATGTCTAACAAAAGGTAACTTAAGAACCATGCTGGGTATGAAGAAATTGGTGGTTTGAGGTTCTGTGGACATTTCTATGAATATATCATCAGGGCATGAAAAATACCATTCCTACAGCATGTAAATTATTGGCCTGGGCAGGGAAATAAAAAATCTGGTTGCCTGGTCTAGGCCAGTAAATTAAAAAATAAAGTTTGGAATAGAATTTCCTACTTCAAGAAAAAAGAGTTGTATGTCATGTTTCATTTCACTGCTAATTACCAGAAGTTGTATTATTATTATTATGAAATGCCAAGGACAAAAGAATATCACTTCTTTAATTATATTATGCTCTAGATCCAGAAATTAGAACCACATGTAATTTTGCTCCGAATGTTTAAATTTATAGTCAGCAATGGGATGCATGCCTATGATGTTTATATTCGCCGCCCCGGTGGCGCAGTGGTCTAAGGCGTTGGCCTCTGATCATTCGTCGGAAAGGGTCCGGGTTCGAATCCCGGGGAGGCATGGATGTTGTGTTTGTCTTACGGCACTGGCTCTCTCCCTTCCCTGGAACCAGTGACTCTAAATTAGGGACGGGCGACTGCTTATAGCCCATTGAGTTGCTCACGGTGGTCGTTAAACCTCAAAAAAAAAAAAAAAAAAAGATTATATTCAGCAATGGATGCATACCCTTCTAGGTTTAGCGACAAAAGGAACATAGCAGAATCACTAAATTTCTGAAATATCAACTTATCATCATACTAATTTCAGTATCATCTTATAACTTGAGATACCCACTTTTGTAAGCATTGACCATTTTGAATACAGACCCTTACAATGTAAATGCAAAACATGTAAAAAAAACTTCATCATATTTTTAACTTAAAAAAAAATGAGGGTTCTGATTTGTTATCTTGAAACCTAAAGTGTTTTGGGCATCCAGCTTTTACTACCTGGGCAAGTAAAAAAACAAATTATCTAGAGCAACCCAGTGTGTCTTAATTTTCCTAATATTGTTGATGAATCAAGGAGAAGTGCAAAAAATGACCATTTTTAACACAGCATATTTTCATGCTAAAGGGGAATTGGGATTTACCAAATTTGAAAAATTGTGCAAGCTTCAAAATAAGAATGGAATTGTATGTGGTGCCAACTATTTTAATGACATAGGTGAGCACAGGTGGGCATATGATATTGCACAAGTACTGAGAATTTAACTCACTAAAAAACTGGGAAAGGTATGATTTTTCTGTGGTTTGGCAGCTCAGACTACAGCACTATTGAAGAGGATATAGTTTGTGTTCAGTATGTTTCATCTGGTAATCCTGTCACTAAATTTGTGTATTTGGTTGAGTTAGAGCATGCTGATACACCAGGTGACCTCAGTGCTCTAACACTAACTATAGATGAAGTTCATCTAAATGAGGTCACATGACTGCAGAAACTTGTGATGAATTTGGATGATGCATCCATTAACATGAGGCGTTATGCTGGTATTGCTGCACTTTTGAAAAGATATCCCACAGATTGTGGCTATCCACTGCACTGCTCCCAATCTGGAGTTTGCTGTTATGGGTGTGTTACAAAGTTTTTGAATCAACCGTCAAGGTATGATAAAAGTTTTAGAGTCAATCCCTAAAGCAAAGGAAACAGCTTACTGCTGTATATAATTTCTTGAAAGATGTTTCCCTGCAGATTGGTAGCATAACTGGAATGGTCAACTTTCAAGTTAAACATATGAAGTATGAGCACAACTACATGAAGTGCCCCTTCACTATGCATGAATACATTCTTAAAACAAAACTGAAAGACGTGACCAGCCTCTTTTTATTGGTAGAAATTATGTTTTGCTTTTCTCCCAGTACCTCCACATGTAAAAGAGGCTTTAGCTGCATGAATCGTGTGTAAGCTCGTCTTTTCTCCTGTCTCTTAACTGAAACCACAAACGACTTGATGCATATAAGCATTGATGGCTCTGACAGTCTTAATTTTGAGCCATCACTAGCCATTGAACGTTGGCGATCAGCTGTCAAAGGCACAAGACATATTAGTGGACACTCTCTTCAATTGTATCATGATGAAAAATGTGAGGAACATTTGTAGGTGAGATTGCACTTAAGTTTTGACTGCACTAATTGGAAATACACTCACGGAAAATGAAATTTGCGCACCAAAAAGGAAGCATCGGATTGAACTGAAATTTTATGGACATAACGATATAGATGAATGATACACATGATTGCAAAAACAGAGCTGCAGGACAATTACAGAGGGATCTGTGGCATGCAGTCCAGTCATCTCCGATGGTGCCTTCTGCCGTGCTACACGTTGCCAGTCTAAACGCCACACATTGCCAGTCATGCAATATGGTCCAGCATGGAGGTGAAAAGATGCCTGATGTCCTGCCGCAGACTGGCCTACACGTATTGCTCCAAATCCCTGATAGTGCTGCACAGCAGCAGCCGGCATTTTAACTGGCCCCACACATGTTCGATAGGGTACATGTCCTGGGAGCGGGCAGGACATGACGTAGGCAGTCCTGGGCAACCCGAGCCGTGTGCGGGTGGGCATTATCCTGCTGGTACAGCGCGCCTGGAATCCTGGCCAGGAATGAGAGTACATGGGGCAGTAGGATCTCATCCATATACTGCTGGGCCGTCAATGATCCACGTACCACTACTAGAGCTGATCAGCTATCATAAGCAATGGCTCCCAATACCATAATGCCTGCAGTGGGGGAGGTTGGGATTGTGCCGTTGACCCAGGAACCTCCACACCCGGACACGATCATCTGTCCCCAAAACGAAGCGGCACTCATCGTTAAACACCGCACGTTACCCATCTGTGGTGTTCCACGTCGCTCTGGCCTGGCACCACTGCACACGGAACTGGCAATGTTCCAGTGTTAATAACATATGTAAGGGGTGTTGGGATTGCAGATTCGCTTGTGTAAGGTGTTGGGAAATGGCTCATAAGCACACAGGAGCCACTACATCTGCCTGTATAGTGGACCAGGTCTCCATCGAATCCGTTTGTGCCTGGCGCACGATCCGTCGATCCTCTCTACCAGTGGTCCTCCTGGTCTGTCTGGAGCCACTCTACCGAGTGGCAGTGCCGTCACGTGTCCACTGCTCCCTACCCAGTCAGATAGTATGGTGTGGTGAGAACGATCCATGTGGCGGGCTATACGGAGCGCCGACCACCCTGTGGTTTTCAGCCTAATGATCAGGCTTCTCTCAAAGTCCCTAAGTTGCGTAAATTGACGTCTCTGGCATCTACCCGGCATTCTTGTCATTCTCTACTTTTGCTTGCATCTGCCGGTGCTTTTCGCTTTCATGTGGGGACTGCACTCCGGTTTATAAGGTTGCCAGTTCGTGTTTGCAGTGCCACCACAGGGTGTGCAGTCATGCGCACTCCCACCAAACGTGGAATATTTGCATACCAGCATACACTCTAGCTATTTGCCAAGTTCCGCGGTTGTAGCATGTTTTCTTTTAGGTGCGCAAATTTCATTGTCCGCGAGTGTATTAAAAGTAACCGATTTCTTACTTTCAATATACGTAACTGATTTCCTACTTTCAATACATGTAACTGATTTTCTAGTTTTAATGTTGAACTATACGCTATGTATAAATGATATTTAATATATTTATTTTCCTGTGTTCCACAGCAATAAGCAATGTAAAATTTCATCAGCAAGATGTTGGGCATGTAAATTTTTGCCTTGGGCATCTACTTTTTCAGACATGCCTGACAGGGCGTGTAGTAAATTTCTGATTTTCTAACCTGATATACATACTGTAGATACATATAGGGGTCATGCTGTCTATTGCATTCTTCACAATTTGCAAAAAAAAAATTGTTTAGGCGAAAACATTGCTGATTACCTTTCTTAATAACATTTTGCTGCTTAATTGTAAAAAATATACAACCTATTGTTTTTTAACTATTTGAACACTTTGTTTTTATAATTTTTGTATTCTCAATAGAGTTAAAAAAATTGGCAACTTCAGATTACATTTGGTAAAAACTAAAAAACCCAAAGCAACTGCTATATATGTGTGTGTATGCAAAGATACAGGTAAGATTGCATCTGACAATGAAGATAAAAGCAGCAAATGCGGGCACAGTCATAATTTGTTACGGTTTAAAAACGGGGGGGGGTTAAAGAAAAATATTGTTTTGACAATGTCTCCTAGCTTTCATCCATGAAGAGTCTCGTAAATTAAGCAATTTTGAAACGGTCATAATAGTGGGTACTAAGCAAGCATTTTAGAAACTGACAACTTTCTCATGCACAAATACTGTAACTGTATTGAGGCTGTACAATAAGCATGGCATAAAAAACAAGCAGTCTGTGATCTTTCTGTGGGCAGAAATGACTGGTTGATGTTCAAGCACAAAATGGCTGCTGGAAAGGATTGTATGAGGTAACAAGCTCCATTGCACCAAGTGACTGAGCAGTACACCAGCAATATTGAGAGGAGAATTTCAACATACAGGCTGCTGTGGATTAGTGCAGATAGGCTATATAACAGAAGATGTACCACTCATTTCTGCTAAAAATCAACAAATTCATCTGCAGTGGGCACTTAAACTTTGAGGACTGGAAACAGGTTGCCTGGTGTGATGTATTGCATTTTCAATTAATACATGCAGGTGGATCTACCAGAATATGGCATCTACAGCATGAATTGATGGGTTTCAGCTGCCTACTGTTCGAGCTGGTTGGAAGCGGTGCTATTTTTCTGGGGATTGCTTTAGTAGTAGACACCAGGTTCCTTGATACCTCTTAAACAGCATTTTGGATACCATAAGGTATCTTAACATTACTGCAGACCAGGTGCACACATGCATGTGGTATGGTGTTTCCTGATGGAGAGGGCTACTTCCAGCAGGATGATGTTCCATGCCATAGGGCTCAGATTGTCACAGTGCTTGCAGAAGCAAGACAGTTGTTTTTAAGAAGTCCTAAGGTGGCACCTGCAGTCTCCAAGACTTAACTCAATTGAACACCTTTGAGATAAGATTGAGAGAGCTATTTACAATGGAGATGCTTCTCCAGCAAATGTGCAGCAGCTGACGGTTGCCATCAGGTCCACTTGGCCTGTGCACACCTGTAGAATGAAATCTGGACTTTGTTGACTGAAATCTGGATTTTGTTGACTCAAGTCATATCAAATAGTCTGTTTTCATGGCCAAGGGTGGCTCAACATGTTTTTAGATAGGTGTTCCTAATCATTTGCTACTTCAGTTTCTATAAGCATGAAAAGTCAACCGGTAATCAAGGATTTGGATGTGCTTGGTTTGAAGTTGCGTATGAGTTTCATTTTATCTGTTGATTCTGTATATTTCCGGTGCATTAGTGACCCAAGGAAACAATTCCTTTTTTTCCTTGCACTGATTCCTATTGTCAAGCTTCAGGAAAGCTGAATAGGCAAATTTATTGACGTTCTTCCTTACTCATAAATTATAAAGGGCCGATTCATAGAGTGCAATGTTGAGTATGTCACTCCAGGGGTGTAGGAATGGGGGGGGGGGGCTCAACAGGCCCAAGCCCTCCCCCCCAATATTATACATAAGTTTTGTTGTTTTTACACATTTTCTCCAGAGTAGAGGAAAACTAAAATTTAAAGCGTTTTTAGTTTTGAAAATGAATGTTAATTCTAGAACATAGAGAGGGATGGTGTGTCCTTGTGTGTTAGTGTGTGGGGGCTGGAGTTGGAGCTTCAGCTGTTTCAAGTGTCTGAAATCACAATGTCACATTAAGGTTAAACGCAACTGCAGTGTTCAACTTTCCTTGAACGGCCATGAGCTTGGGTAAAAGTGTGAACTCAAGTATACATTAGCTTGCTGATGGGAGACGGCACAAAATAAGCAACCCTTCTATTCCCCACCACTGGCTTGGCCATTGTACGTAATGTCACAGCCTTTAGAATGGAATACAGTAATACACCCGAGACCCGGCCTCAAGTGCATCCAGGGATCTGCTGGGGAGGCCAAAGACTTGGATTGGGTGATCTGACGAGGCTGAAGCATGCCTGCCATGCAGCATAGCTCTAGACCTGAAGAACAGAGCTGTCGCTTAACCACAGCAGTGAGAAAACCGGTCACCGCCAGCTTCTCTTGCAATGCTCACCGACATCGACGGACGCGGAAACTATAATGCAAGCTAACATTTATTCTTAGAGCAGTTTGGGTCTGCTGTGCGTCCCCCAGTTTTTTTATTTGTTTGTTCAGAATCCTAGAATGTCTTCCAAAAGAACAAGAAATTATTTATTCGCTTTCTTTTCTAAAACCCCTAAATTAAATGAAAGTTGCAAAGATGTACATAGTAAATCTAAAATATTCCTACTAGAACAAGAATTGTCGTCGGATAATGTTCATCATGATGACAGAAACAGTGCAGCAGCTGCATCATTATCTTCAGCTGATCCAGATAAAGAAATGATGGAAACTGGAGGTGGAGTTTCCAGCAATCTACATCAAAAGAAAGTAAGTGATCTTGATATAGGACAGTACATTGGTGTTCATCTAAGCGATGAAAAAAGTTAAAGCTTTTAGACAATTTCTGGAAGCCAGATTCATCATATTATTTTCCTGTTAACGGTAATGAAAAGAAAAGAATATTCCAGTACCAATAGTTCGAAAGATTCCCATGGGTATGTTATTCAGCAACATTTGATAGTGCATTTTGCAAAAATTGTGTGCTGTTTTTAAAAATAGAAGCAGGTTGTCAGGGGAACCAAAAATTGGGTAAATTAGTTCTATCTCCATTTAAGCAATGGAAAGATGCCATAGAAGCGTTTACTGCACATCAGAATTATCACAGACATAGCTGCTTAACCTCGGAAGAATTCGGGAAAGTGATGAAAGGACATAAGTTGAATGTTGGTGTTCAATTGCACCAGAGCAGAAATAAAGAAATTGAAAAAAATAGAAAGAAATTACAGTCATAATTAAGACAGTAGTCATTTGTGGTAGGCAGTCTTTCGCATCGTGTGGACACCGAGATTCAGGAAGTATTTCATCATGCAAAGAAAAGACTGAAAATGAAGGCAATTTTAGGGCTCTGCTACGTTTTCGGGCTGAATCTGGTGACACCGATTTGTTTGATAAAACATCATCTACAACAATTTCTAGCAAATATACCAGTCCAGAGATACAAAATGAGATTAAAACGTCAATTTATTCAAGACCAGCTTGTAAAAAGTATTTATAAAGCAATACGTTTCTCAGTACTTGCTGATGAAACTGCTGATATAGCTGGGAAAGAACACCTTACCTTATGTATGCGCTATGTAGAGGAACCACTTGGTATTTTGAAAGAAAATTTTTTAGAATTTATCGAGGTGAAAAATTTACCTGGCGCCAGAATTGCAGAGGTAGTAAATTCAAGTTTAAAGCGACTTGGTATCGATACTCAGTATTTGAGGGGTTAAGGATATGATAGTGCAGCTGCTATGTCTGGGAAAATAAATGGTGTTCAGGCAAAAATTTTAGAGATACACCCCACTGCTCTCTATGTCCACTGTTGCAGTCATGCGTTAAATCTTGTTTTGTCGAAAGCTTGTTCAGTGCCATTTATTAGGAATTCTTTGGCTACATTAACAGACGTTGTGAAATTCTTCCATTTGTCACCAAAAAGGAATAACCTACTTAAAAATAAGGTTCAGGAATGTTCCGAAGGAAAAACAATGCATAGACTTAAACGGTTATGCGATACCAGTTGGGTAGAAAGACGAGGCACTTTTCACATTTTGCGAATTATTGGAGCCAGTTGTAGCAGCTCTACAGGATATTCATCAGGATGGCCACATCAAAGTTGGCAATGCTGTATCACCGTTCAATATTCCAAACTGAATTTTTGATATAGATTTTTGTTGCTGAAAAGTGTTTTTCTCTTACTCTAAATCTGTCAAAAGCTTTGCAGAGACCAGACAACGACTTAGTATCATCTTTTGGTATGATTGACGAAGCAACAGAAAAATTCAGAGAGATGCCATAGAAAAATTCAGAGAGATGCGATATAATTCAGATGCGGAATTTAATAATATTTTGGACAGGGTTTCTGCCGTAGGAAGTAGAATAGGTATTGTGTTGGAAAAACCCAGAATTGTTAAAAAACAGATACTTCGAAGTAACTATCAAAGTGAAAACATTTTTATCGTAAGGCAATATTCATCCCATTCTTGGATTACCTTCTGCAAAATATGAATGATCGTTTCTTAAATCACAGAAATGTACTCGATAGCTTGAACCATGTACTGCCTTGCGAAATTGAAAAAATAACAGAATCAGCCCAGTTTTATTCTGAGGATATAAATGTGTTACTCAATCTTTTTCGTGGGGAAGTAGAAATGTGGATAAGTAAATGGTTGTCACGGAATGCAGAGGATTGGCCCAAAACAGCCATTGAAGCTTTTGCAAGCCTGTGATGGTACTTTTTTTTCCAAATGTGAAAAAACTCTTAAAAATTCTGACTACCTTGTCAATTACAATGTCTACTCCAGAAAGAAGTTTTTCAACTCTGAGGTGACTTAAAACATACTAATTTTGAATATAATGGCCTCAAGCCGCAAGTACTGCATTTTATGAATAAAGAAATATTCCCGAACTACACCACCGAGGCACTGACCACCAAACCGATGCAATCCATTGGGTATGTATATGTGTTGTACTTGTGTTTGTATGCTGACTCTATTTCATTTAATCTTTAGACTCTTTACTTTTGCAACGTAACTTTTAAACATTGGTTCCAAAACATGCGCTTTCGGTAGATTAAAGATTTAGATAAATAATTACACTTTTCTTCTTTCTGTGCTGTATTTTCATAATATCGTCATTATGCTAGCCAGATGTAACGCATGTAGTGACATCTTCAAGCGCAATAAGAATAAATAAATATATATATATATATATACTTAAGAGCAAAACTGAAGACTAAGGAAAAAACTTTAGAATTTAAAACGAAGGTTGTAAACTATTTTAGGTGGGAATGTTACTTGCATCTATGGCCTTGCAGAAACCCATTTCCAACTAGGTCTTTGTGGAAGTGAGAAAATGCAGAGTTTTTGCTGGTCCTTGATAAAGCCAAGGCTCAGTATTCTCGACACCTTCTACATTCAGTTGTTTTATTTTATTTTTTTATCTTTTCTCCTTTTACTCGCACAGGTAGATGCATAACCTTTTCTATGTTGTACTAGGCGTGAGTCAAAATTATATATGTATTTTTTTGCTTAGGTTTCTTTATAGAATATATATATATATATATATATATATATATATATATCAGGGCACAAAAAATCTCGGAAATTTCATCCGTCCTGGAGGACGGTTTGTCTAAAAATGTACCCGTCCTCCTTTGAAAGTAACCCGTCAGACTCGTATAAATACCATAACTATGTAGAATTTAAATATTGTCATTCTTTTTCAGTTTTCCATTCAATAGTGGCTTAACTGTTGGAACTTTTTACATGTTATAGTTCCTTTGTGTGAAATGCAATTTCTCAGTTGGAAATTATTAGTATTTAATACGAACAAATACCTCGGTAATCAAATGTAATTCAAGGAAAAAGTTTTCATGTACCTCTCAGTTATAAGTGGTCGATGTTCGAATCTTTGTATGGCTGTTCTCATCAGGCTCTTGAGTTTAGACTTTTAAGAATATAATCGACACATTTTCTTCACGGGTCCCGAAATTGGATAGACAAATTAATTTATACGATGAATTTTTCTATCTGATTTCGGGACCTGTGAAGAAAATGTGCCGACTAAATTCTTAAAAGTCTAAACTCAAGACTCAAGAGTCTGATGAGAACAGCCATACAAAGATTCGAACATCAGCCACTTACAACTGAGAGGTAGGTACGTGAAAAGTTTTTTCTTGAATTACACTTGATTACCAAGGTGTTTGTTCGCAGTAAGTACTAATAATTTCCAACTGGAAATTGCATTTCACACAAAGGAACTATAACATGTAAAGTTCCAACAGTTAAACCACTATTGAATGGATTTAACTGAAAAAGAATAACGTATATAAAACATGTTTTTTAATCTCGATACGTCGAAATATGTGCATATTAAATATCGTCACTTTATTGATTTTTTTTTAATGTACATACAGAAAATAAATAAATTTCTGCTTTCATAGCAAAACGCTTGTTACACGGAATCTAGAATTTTCAACTGCAAAATGGCAAAAGATAGAGATAGGATGTGTGGCATTAGGTACGATCGTCGTCAAGGTCGCCAGAAACATGCGGAAAACGGTAATGCACGGGAAGCCAATATTACGGCGGGCATCGCACGTGCGAGACGTCAAGGTCACACGTGAAGGGAAGAAGCAACCGTTGTTTAGTTTCATTGGTTAATACTGGGTCACTCCAGTATTAACAAATGAAACTAAACAAGGGATGACTGGGGGACGGAGATAGACGGGAGAGAAAGGAAGAAGAAGAAAACAACAACAACTGCGAAGTCGCTATCCATACAGTTACACCTCCTGCTTCAGGCGTAAAATTCACATGGGAAAACTTTGAGAGGGAATGAGAAAGCAGCATGTTGGCTTAGTACGTTAAAATTTTGGAAGGGAGGGTGTCGCCGCGGAACTATTTTGCCAAAACAAAGGACAGCTTATCGCTTAAGAGAATGCATAATTTCGTAAAACTGTAGCACTTGACATGCGCAAATTTCAAATTGGCAATATATATATATATATATATATATATATAAAATAAAAATGTTTTAATCACAATCATACTGCAAGCTTGCGGAAAAAGAGCCGTCCGCGCGGACGTTGTGGTCAGGAAATTAATCGTCCTCCTTGAATTCTTGACCGCCGTGGACGGGCGGTTTTACGCGCCCTGATATATATAGCTTTGAGCCCCTCTCCAAAATTCTGAATTGCTACGCCCCTGTGTCACTCCATGGTATATATAAATAGAATGACTCACTGCTTACTGGTGTCCCAGACCGCACATGAGAACATTGATTAATTGTACAATGACTGATATAAGGTTAGCGTCAACTGCTTCCATAACAGGCAGTGCTGAGTTGGGAGAAGAATAGTGAGATGTAGAATTATCACATCTAAATATTGGAAATGAATTTCAATGCAAAATAAATCCCTTTGTCAATTTCTACAAAAATAATTTTCCAGTCACCAGTACAAAAAATATTTGAACTCACTAAACAGAATTAAATTTTACTTATTTCAAAATTCAGTGTATCCAGTCCCTGAAATATTACCAGATCATTCATCTGCACTGCATTTCAAGTTTGAGCAATCAATGTATGGACTACAAATAACAAATTAGTTTCATAATCACATGTAGCAGTAGTCACCAATGTGTATTACTTTGGAATTTATAAAGCAATCCAGTTTTCTTGGTAACCTTTAAAACCACTGTTTCACTCTGGAACATTAATTTCCTTTGCACATAGAAGCCATCTCAATAAGAGTAAGGGGTGCATAGTAGTATTAAAAGCAATATAATATAAAATAAGATGCTAATGTGAGATTCACAAACACATGACCAAGATATCTGGCATGTCGTGGTCGGGTCACCCAGGGCATGTCGCCCACCCATCTCAGATTTTTGTGAAAATTGGCACAAAGTATTGTACTGGTGAGATAAGAAACCAGTTAAAATTTTAGGTCAGTCAGTCCAGTAGATCTTGAGTAATGCCACTTTAAAAATCGAGTAGCTCTGCCTTTGAAGTTTTCACAACTACACTGTATGACAAAAAAAATCATAACTTCACAATTAACTGTTGCAGCCACATAATTTTTTGAATGATCTGCATGATCCATAAATTTGGGAACAATTTGTTTCTGCATATTTTCAGAATTAAAAGAAAGCCTTTTTTTTTTTTTAATTTAATGACAAAAAGGAATGGAAAAATGAGGTCACATTTTTATTAAACAAAGCAATTTTTTTCAAAATGAGCCCCTACTTCAAATTTGCTAAAAATATTTTCATGTGTGTATTATAATGTAACCTTCCGTTAGAAGAAAAAAATCCTTAATACTTTAGGCAATTCGCAGTTTTGGCGAGAAAAAGAAATCCAAAATGTCGTGTTTTATATGGAACATTCCGACATGATATTACGCAATTTTTTAATTAAGTGTTTGCTTGACCATTATAAAATGGTCAAGCAAACACTTAATTACCCCTAGTTTAACCCTATCAAAGAGTAGTTCAGAACAATTTTTATTTTATTTTTATGTGCCACCATTTTGGATATACATTCATTTTTATTTTCTGCGGCAGGCCAAAATAGAGCTTCACAATAGTTTTAAAAAAGGCAATTGTTTTCCTCTTATTGTAGATCAAAAGTTTTGGTTTTCACTACCTTAAAGAGGACATTTTAGGCTTACAAAAAATGTATAGAAATGATAGAAAATATTTTTTTTAACTTTGCTTAAAATGGTGAGATCTGCAGTACTCACAAGCATAAATCACCATAGTTTTCAGCTATGGAGAACTGTAGTCTTGGTTTGGTCCCCCATCCCCTCCCTCCCTCCTCAAAGTTCCAAAATTTTCAACTTTTGCAGATTTCAAGGTCATATATCTCAAAAGAGGGACCAGATAAAAAAAAATTCCCACCAAAAATATCCCTACTGGTACTCAACAAGATCTGTGAGTTTCATTTTGTAGTTCAAACTGGTTTAGAAGTTACAGGCTCTGAAATATTTGTGAATGAATGGTAACATTTCAGCACTCCGAAATGCACCGAAACTGATGAATATTTAGGCTTATTTCTGTTTTCAAAATATTTTTTAAATCTTATGGAATTATATTTTAAACTCTTTTAACTACCAAATACTATATGTGCAATTTCTACATAAGGTAAATAAAAAAACTGAAAAAAAAAATTACCAGAGCATATTGCACAGTTTGCAATTCACAAACTTTAGCAGTAACACTTGTCTAGATGTACACTGAAGAGCAACTGAATTAGAGACAGCTAGCATTATCCAAATGTGGCCCTGTAAACGGAAACGACATGATGTATGCAGCGATTCGACAATATAAGGAGTGATGCGACGGGAATCTGTAAGAGTCGGACGCAGTATGGGTAAGATGAAGGATCTAAGCGCCTTTGATCGTGGGCAAATTGTCGGGGGCCCGACGAATGGGTCACCCCGTCTCGGAAATCGTACAGGCACTGGGATTTTCACGAGCCACTGTGTCACGGGTGCACCGTGAGTATATCGGATTCGGTAAAACCATCCCTGTAAGGGCCAACTGCCGTGGACAACAGCGTGTAGATGAGCAGGGTCATCGTCAGCTAGCTCGCATTGTAACAGCGGATAGACAGGCCACAGTGCAAGAAATCACTCTGCAATTTAACGCTGGTGCACAAAAACTTTTAAGCCGCCACACCATCCAGAACCATCTCCTTGCTATGGGGTACAGAAGCCATCGTCCCACGAAAGTACCGCTGCTGACCGAACATCACAGGGTGCAAAGATTAGCATGGGCGCGGGAACATCGCCACTGGACCCTAGACATGTGGGAAAATGTTGCCTGGACTGATGAGTCGAGATTCACATTGGTACATGCGGATGGTAGGGTACGAGTACGGCGCAAACCACATAAAGCGATGGATCCTTCTTGCTAAGAGGGTACTCTTCAAGCTGGTGGGGGTGACATTCTCGTCTAGGGACTGTTTACGTGGACTGAAGTGGGACCCCTGATACATGCGATATCGTCCTTTACAGGTCAACGTTACTGGGATATCCTGGACGACCATTTGCTCCTGTTCGTGCGTCTTCAACATCCCACTGGGGACCTCATCCTGCAACAAGACAATGTACCATGCCATCGCTCCCGAATTGTATCTGAATGGTTGAATGAACACTCCACCGACGTGACCTCGCTTCCTTGGCCAGCTAGGTCACCTGACCTCAATCCCATCGAGCACATGTGGAATGCCATCGAGAGAGATGTTCGAGGCTCTGACCCCCCTCTATCAAATCTTCGTGATCTATGGAAGCTTATTCAGGGATCGTGGATCCGTATGGCTTCCCAACACTTCCGGTGTCTTGTCAAGTCCATGCCGAGATGGATCGCCGCTGTTATCAGGGCGAAAGGTGGTGCTACACGTTACTAGACAGGTATGTCTAATTCAATTGCTCTTCAGTGTATATAGCCTTACTTCTGCGAGTGCACTTGCAACTCACTATATTTGTTACTGTTGAATTTAATATTTTGGCCAATTTCAATTTGTAACTGATCAAAATGCTAGCCTGCAAAGCCGTGCTCTCAATTGCCAGTCAAATCACCAAAGTTTTTTTATAGTTGCTGTGCTTAAAAATTATCGCCAATTGCGAAAAAAGCGACCGACAGGGCCACCTATGCTATCCCAAGCTGTTTCTTTTCTTTTTTAGAATGCAAGTAACTGCAAAGATTAGGTGTCTTTAAATTCCTTACTAATTTTAATAAAAATATAAACTAATGGAACAAACCATTTTGTGAATTATTTTGACATTGAATGATACATTTATGTATGATTGGTAAATGAATTTTTCCTTGGTTACATAAGAGATAAATGAATTTTTTTTTTTTGTCAGTTTGAATTAAAACTAAACACAATCACTAATTTTCATATGAAAAAAAACTGACTGAACCTGTTTGGATAGGGTGTATGTGCTTCCTGTTGCAGTGTTTATCTCAACCAAACATAATATATGTGTCAGAGGTACTTCACAGTCATTATTAGGCCAATAAAAAGATGGAGAAGGGGCCCATGTTGGTGAATGAATCGAACAGTCACATCGCCTTCATCATAGTTAATCTTTCAACAAATCCCACATACCAACAGGAATCATATACACTTGCTACACTAAGCAGTTAACATGTAACTATCTTGAAAATTAGTTACACTGATTTTGGAAATAATACTGTAATGTTTATCAGAACTTAATCTCTTAGTACCAATTCTGAAATTGGAAAGTTGTGTCAAGTGATGCAGTGTGCGTGTACCAGGAAGAGCTTTTGCTTTCTCAAAACGGGGACTAAGCTGATTACGCGCTTTATTCATTTCTTCTGCACACACAAAGAAAAATATAATTTCTTTTATATTATCTTTGCAGAAGTTATACATTGTTGCAGCAGATGTTATTTGTTGAGCTAAAGGTCGCTGCAAACTGGGTTTTGTTGTTAGTCTTTTTACAATCTGCACCAATACCCTTCACATGGTGACTTGCCATGGCTTCCTGCAAAAAATGACCACTTCCCTACCAATCTAAAAATCCTGTTCATGATGCATAAGTTCAGAAAATTCTTGCAGTTTTTATATTGTGCAGAACAACTGGCAGTGAAATACTCAATATTTCTCACAATCTGTGGTAATGCACAACTTTTATTCTAAACTGAAGGAAGTAGAAACATCCACAATGACTAGAAATGTTAGTAGGAGGCAAAAACAAAGATAGCAAGTGAGGATAGAACTTTATTTTTAAAGTTCTGTAAGAAGGAATGATTGGGGGGGGGGATCTCAATCAACATTCATTAGTACTTATGCTGGGCATTTCATCATTGATACAAACAAATTTATGTTGGACTTTCTTTTTTTCATTTTCTTAAAAGTGTTTACATGCACTCGATGAAAAAGTAACTGAAGAAAATTCCTGTACCTTATTACAACTTTACATTCAACAGCTTAAATTACTTTTATTTGATTGCGCATTTTAAATATGAAAGTAGAATATTTCTCGTTGTTGAGTTTATGTACTTACGAAAAAAATCTGAAGATCCAAAATAAATTATTTTATTTGCTGATGATCTGAAACCTACGTGTGTGTGTGTGTGTTCTCCCAGACTTATGTTCTTCTAGCTGCTAGCTGAAAACTATAGCCATAGTTATTACACAAAAATTCCCAACTCCCAGTCACCTTAACAGTCCATCAAAAAATGGTAATCTATGCTTGTGCGTATTGCAGATTTCAATGCCATTTTAAGCAAGGTTAAAAAAGAAATTTCTATCATTTTTACACATTTTCTGTAAGCCTAAAATGTCCTCTTTAAAGTAATGAAACCCAAAACTTTCAATCTACAATAAGAGGAAAGCAATTGCCTTTTTTTAAAACCATTGTGAGGCCTTATTTTGGCCTGCCGCAGAAAAGAAAAATGAACCTATACTCAAAGTTGGTGGAACATAAAAATAAAATAGAAATTGTATTGAGCTACTCTCTGATAGGGTTAAATTATGGTGGGGAAAGGTGTATAAAATGGTCAAGCAACCACTTAATTAAAAAATTGCGTAATATCATGTCGCAATATTCCGCATAAAAACACGCCATTTTGGATTTTTTTTTTCCTCGCCAAAATTGGAAATTGCCTGAAGTATTTTTTTCTCCTAATGAAAGGTTACATTATAATGTACACGTGGAAATATTTTTAGCAAATTTGAAGTGGGGGCTCATTTTGAAAAGAACTTGCTTTGTTTAATAAAAATGTAGCTTCATTTTTCATGTCTTTTGTCATTAAATTAAAAAAAGTGTTCTTTTAATTCTGAAAATGTGCAGAAACAAGTTGTTCCCAAATGTATGGATCATGTAAATCATTTAAGAAAAAAAATTATGGGGCTGCAACAGTTAGTTGTGAAGTTATGATTTTTTTTTATTTTTTTTTGTCCTATAGTGCAGTTGTGAAACAAAGGCAGAGCTACCAAATTTTTAAAGTGGCATTACTCAAGATCTACTGGACTGACTGACCTAAAATTTTAACATGCTTCATATCTCACCAGTACAATACTTGGTGCCAATTTTCACAAAAATCTGAGATGGGTTGGTGACATATCGTGAAAATGCTGGGTGATTTGACATGGAATGACCCGGTCATAACTCAAGTGTGTTACATTTGTTCCACAGACATACACGCGTGGGTGAGGATTGGGGTTTCAAAAACATGTATTTATATATAATATTTTAAAGCATTTAAACTATTTTTAGGTTTCAATAATTGCATATCCTTTTGTATAATGGCAAGGGTTGTTGCCACCACCTTTGTGAGAGGCCCCTTGGCCTTTCACAAAGGTGGTGTAAGATTTTTCTAGGCATCAAGGAAATGCAAGGAGAAAATAGTTCAAAACTCCCCAGAAATGGAGCTGACTGCTCACAGAAAAATAACTCAGTAGATAATAGTCATATTGCAAATATTATTCACTTTGAATAATACTGTATATACGTTTGTGTTAGGGGGTATGTAGGAGGTTAGGAGTTTACTAACTACGACAATTGTGAATGATGTAATCCAACACCTCCATTTGTGCAATTGATATTTCTCCTACCTCATCTTTGCTGATCTTAATTTGATCCTTAGGTAGTATGTAAGAGTTCATGTAATCAGCAGTCAGATCAAACATGCTTTGGGAAAACAAGTACCATTTATTATATTGGATAATGTCAACTTCCTAATCCCATAGGCAGCTGCCGTGGCAACTCTTGCTAAAACTTAACCTTTTCAAACTGGAAGAAGAATGCTGAGGTCCTTGTGTCATGAGGGAAAAGTTTTACCATGTGATTTTGTTTACAGATGTAGGAAATAGGCAAAGACTTCAAATTTCTGGAGCTTCACCTAACCGTGGTATCTTTGGGCAGTTCATTTTCCAAATATGCTAAAAAACGTTTGATGATAGGGCCTGAAGTGGTCAGAAACATGGGATATGAACAAACATTTTGGATGCCTGTATAAAAGCCTGTCTAATTTTAGAACATAATTCCAATTGACCAGTCACATCAAGTTGCAGAGAAGATTGATTATAACAGGATGAGTACCTGGTGAAAGCCACCTTATGAAAGGTGTTAGACTACAATGCTACTACTCCTCTCTCCCCCTTTTGCCCTGTGCTTCAGGCTCAACAAGTGGGCTTTGGTATGTAAAGTGCATGCAGGTTATTGAGTGCAGTGTGTGTAACATTTTAAAGTAGCAGCAGGCTCTTGCCTACATAGCCCTCGGAAGGTCAGTAAGTTGATAAATTACTGGAGTAAATTGAACTGAACTCTTTTCTTGAGTCCAGTTTGCTTCTTCTCGATCAGTCTTTGTTTGGGTTCACTACGATCTTAAACGTAACACTTGTTAAAAATCATAACTTCACGTTTTGGAGTTTTACATTAAGAAAGCTATTTATTGTACATGAGGCTGCCAAAATAATGGGAACATCTGCTGTAAAAGTACTGCTTGGTTTATGAAATTGCAATGGTGGGTTTTGTTTGTTCCTGGCAGGTAGTACTGTGTCGAGGACTGAGAATATATGTAGTAGCTTATTTAGAGGTGATACAAAAAGCATACGTGAGACAAAATGACCATGTCTGAATTTGAAACAGGGCAAATTCTTTGCCAGGGCATTCATTGGTGGCAGAAACTGCAGATTTTTTTAATGTATCAATAGTTTTAACTGCATTCACTATATCAGGAAAAACATCCAATGGAATGAATTGTTGCTGAAAATCAAAGCTAACTGAGACTACCTGACAATAAAACATATTGTAGCCTGAACAGATAAAATAACCACAAAGACTGTCTCTCTCAGCAAACCGGTATCTAGCAAAACAGATCACCAGGAACTTCTTCATAAAGCTAAAATTTAGGGCAGAGCCAATGTTGCCTAGCCACTTGTTACTGATGCTAATGCAAAAGGAGGATGCAGTGTTGTTACAAGCACAAAACCTGGACATTGAATGCTTAGAAACATTTAATCCAATGAATCATTTTTCACACTTTTTCCCCAATTTTGGGGAGAGATCGTGTTTTATAAATGCCAAAGGAAGTACATAATCCTGGCTCTTGTACCAACTGTCAAACATCATGGGATTAACAATTTAGGAAGCAGTCTGTATACTTTTAGGCCTTATTGTCTTCATCAAGTAAGTTAGTCACTGCATACCTTAATATTCTAGGTGTCCATCCCATAATGTAAACATCGTTACAGCAAATGTGTCCAATTAAAAGAGCATGCAACTGAAGTCAAAGAGCTTCTATGGCCTGTACAATAGGGTAGGCCGAAAAAAAAAAAATTCGAAATCGATATTGGTATTGCGCGGAAAAGTTGCCTAATGCATCAGTTAGAACCCACGGGATATTTAATAAATTTTTCTCAATATCTAGCGATGCTCCTCAGGCATTGAAAAAGTAAAAAAAAAAAAAAAAAAAAAAAAAAAAAGGCGAAAAATCCACTTTGAAGCTTTTTGGAAAATTTCTTTTCAGAATTTTTTTTAGAAATTGATATTGGCATAGTGCTGAAAAGTTGCTTAATAGGTCAGGTAGACCCAAAAAAAGTTCGTCAATTTTGCTCAATATCTAGCCGCACCCCTCTGGCATTAGAAAAGTACAAACAATACGAAAAAATAAAAAAAAGTCAAAAGTGCAATTACTAGTATATTACTTCTTGCAATACAGAAATCTAGAAACTGGAAGTATAATGAAGCAAAAAAAGGGGAATATTTACAAAGGTTAGGCTTTAGAATAATACTGCCCCTTTTTGTCAAAGGTCGGAAGTTCTCCTCTTGCTTGAATCTTAGCCTGTATGTAACCATCTCTTGCAGTATCACCACAAACTTTCATTGTGATTTCAGATATGAGTTTAACACACCTCTCGACTGATTGGGTGTGACATGGAAACTTCTGGAAAGTTAGTGCCGGAACCTGTTCTTGTTTGCACATATCTTTTAACTCTTCATCTGTTATATGCATTGTAAGAGGCTCTGTTATGGTGCAGTTCGACCAGTTTATTACATCTTGGCTTTAAAGTTGAGTTTGGGCGATTTGAAAAAGCGTATGCCTTTGGATTTCTTATTCCTGGTGTTCAGGATTCTCCTGACTCATAGGCGTAACCACTAGGGGGGTGTCAGGACCCCCCAGGTTTTCAGTCTGGGATCCCCAATGTAAAGGACTCTCCAAGGTTTTCCGGGATATAGTGCACACTTTTTACAATATGAACCAACTAAATTTAATAATATAAGACTGTAATTTTTCGTAGAATGCAAACACGTGTATAATGTGTACTTAATAAAACTGTGATATCGATTCTTAATAAGTCAGTTCTACAACTTTGTAATTTACATTTCTGCCCTATCCGTCATAGTTTTACAGTTGTGTTCGCTATGTTCCACAATTCTCGAACAGAGGCGCCTATGTTGTGTTCGTTAAGTCGTGCCTCAGCAACTGCTTTGCTCCTGCATGTGTGTGTGTAGGGGAGGAGGTCCCAACTCTACCTTATACAGTATGTATATAATATTGTGCAGTGTTTGTTCTCCTTGGTTTTTTTTTACAGCTGGGTGGTAAGAAATTTTAGCTGGATAGTACTTTTAATGACCCCTTCCCCAATAAATAAATTAAAAAAAGGATGTTTTGATTAACATTATTATACTAATTAAACATCTTTATCGGTGTGGTAGGTATTAATGTAACATAACATGATAAACAACATTAGAAAATTGTACATAAATGATAAAAAAAATGAGTACTTAGTAATAAATTATATTTGACACAGATTTCAGGTAGTTTACATCAACTTATGTGCATTGTGAAAATGTTCATTAAAGGAAATTTAACTGGGCAGCTGAGAAAAATTAGCTGGTGGGCCACCCAGTGAAAAAGCTCTAGGGAGAACACTATTGTATATATATGTATACATATAATGTGTGATCGGAACCCCCCTCCCCCAGATTTTGAAACATGGTTATGCCACTGGCCTTGCTGCCAATTCCCGGATGTGGCTTCGAGAATTCATTAGCATTGCCAGTAGTGCGTTTTCAGGATGCGCAAAGTATGCATTGTTTGAAATTAATTTGTTGGTAATTTTCTTTACATGGTCAGGCAACTGCCTTGTGAGAGAAATCATCTTCCAGATATGTCGGGCTCCATCTTGGCACTGTGGTTTCATTTTTATCTCAAACCACATTGGTGCATAAACCAGCATCACAAACTTACGATTATACGAAGATTATTTGATGGATTTTGAGTACTGATGTATAATCGTAACAGACCGTTTGCGGTCGTCAGCCATCGTGCATTAATGATTTTGCCTGGATTGGTCTTAGCCAGATTTGGGGCGGAACTGCCATCTTTAACAGCAATGCATATGCGATACAAGTATTGCTGATCAGTGCTTAGATTGCTGATATCTTTAGGGTCCAAATGCGGGAGTGTAGTATCAATTTTGTGAAATCTGACCACTGCCTTGTTTTCACAATCTTTTAGAAGTGAACCAACAGGTCCAGAGTAGGAATATGGTCCTTTTGTGTGGCCATCGAGTTCCTGAATGAGATGCCTTAGTGGCAGCTCATTGGTATATAGCAAACCTATACTTCATTGCAGAGGTCTTCCACAGTGGGTTTCAAGCAAACGTATTACTCCACCCTTCCATCCCGAATTAACATTTGTGCCATCACATCCGATGATCATTAGGCTGTGACATTATGCATTTCCGTAAAAGTAATTATGCTCTTGACTATTTCTCTCACATTTTCATCAGAATTTAGCAAGATATGTCCTATGTACTTGCCTTCGGGCTCCTCTATCAGTGTTATGTGCACTTCAGATTTTATCTCTCGACAACCTGTCATCAGCTTAAGAGTCGGATCTTTGCGCCCATCAAAATACAAGCTTTTAATGGGGGTCTCTTTTACTTCCTGCAACTCATTTTCTCGGAATTGTTTTCTTTTCTTTTTTCTACTTCCCTTCTGATCTTGTTCTTGCCAACTATATACGTTGGGTTTTCTAGTGAAACTAGACTGAAATTAGCAAGAACTGCTGTAGTAATTTTGGCCACAGCTCTACTTGAGGCACCCGTTAAATCTGCAGCCAATGCAGTACCAGACATGTTAATCCTCATATGACTTGATGATAGTCTGACTTCTTTCATATAACTTTTCTCTAAAGGATAAGTCCACTGGAAGTCTCTATCTGTGTCCGTTACTGATTCAAGTCCAGTGTCTTTGGTTGTTGCTTCCAAATTGTCCTGACACCCCAGATTTTTCTTAACTGGAGAAACCTTGTCCCTCTGAAGTCCACTCGTCTCGGACGTGACTTTTTATCCAGAACAATAGATCTATTGGTTTTTCTGCATAATCTTTCCTCCCTTCTTTGCAATTGCTGTGTTGTTGCGATATCAACATTTCCGATGGCCATCTGTCTTACAGTCCTTTGGTCATTCAAAAATTGCCATTCCCTGTCCGGAACTTTGAATTTTTTATTGCAGGTACACAATGCTAGATCATGACACTTGCAGGTGCAAATGTCGAATTAATTTCCAGCGTCTGTTTTAAATTTCTGTATTTTAGAATTCAGGAATGGTGTACATCTACTTTTTACAGGTTTCACTATATTCTTTTATTTATGGTTGTAGAATAAAATCATGACAATCACGCGTTTTAAAGATACAACAGAAATGGAGGCACATGCCCAGATGTCAATAATTTTCCTGGCAACTACATCCGCCATGCTTCGAGAAGGCTCCTTACTTCCTTCTCCCTTTATCTGCAAACGGGTGCTCTGGTAACATCTAATCATATCTTCGTAAGTTGGGAGTAGAACTGCATCGTGGGAAATAAATATTTTCCTGTACCAAATAACGGATAGCTTGTGCTTGCCCGAGTAATCTTCTGCTTAGCTCCTTATTTCTCCATTACCATTACTCATCGCAAAACAACGTAGACGTCTAACACACCGGCGCAGGCGCGTGTTTCTAAACATACTAGTGATCTTCGAAGATAATGAAAGGTGCAGGTGCAGACTGCACAGCGCTGCCTGGCATTGAGGGAGGGAAGGGAAGGGAATGACACAACGGTTATTTTGCGGTATTAATTGCGTATATATTTTGAAGGCAAGAGGGGCATGGTTAGATATTGAGCAAAATTGACGAAATTTTTTTGGGGTTCTAACTGACCCATTAAGCAACTTTTCCGTGCTTATGCCAAGATCGATTTCGAAAAATAATTTCCAAAAAAAAAAAAAATTTCCCGAAAAAGGCTTCAAAGTGGATTTTTCGTCTTTTTTTTTTACTTTTTCAATGCCGGAGGGGCGTAGCTAGATATTGTGCAAAATTGATAATGAAGAAAATTAACCCATTTTTTTGTAGCCATTCATGTCAAAAATGATGGCTGGTCATACGATTTTCTCCTAATATTGACTTCAGGAGTTGTTTGACCGAAGATGTGGTGGTTCTCCATCTTGCATGAATATTACATCATTTAGTACATGCCTCTCTTGCAAGCTCAGTATAATGCTGTTTTGTAAAAGCTTTAATGCCCACCTGTGATAGAGATGGTTTCAAAAGCAGTATCACATTTTTTTGGAGAAAAAAGGACCAATAATGAAGGACGACACGAACCCACAGCACACTGACTTTTGGCTGATGGAGTGGAGTTTCTGTAACAGCTCAGGGATTTTCTGTTTCCCAAATGCGGCAGTTTTGTGTATTTGCTGCTCCATTGAAAGAGAAATGTGTTTCATCTGTCCATAAAACATTTAGCAGCCAGTTCTCATTTTCATCCATTTGTTGAAAGCCCCATGTTGCAAAATCTCTCCGCTTCCCGAAATCGAGAGCTTTCAGTTTCTGAAGGCATTGAATTTTGTATGGATATCTGTAAAGGACTAGTCTTAGTGCTCTCCAAACAAGTCCCATATGAAATTCCAGTTTGACGTGTAACTTCACAAGTACTTGATTCCCCATGTGTGGATGCCATCAAAATGTTTTCGATTTTCTGTAAACTGCAGCCTCAGCTAAAACAGATGTTGGCCTTCCACATTGTTGGACTTGCTACCAAAGTTCCAGTCTCCTTAAATCTCTTAATCATTCGCTTCAGTGCAGAGCAAGACATTAGTCCTTTCCCACTTCAAAGTTTTGAGCACTACTGTCAAAACTTAGTGAATTATTGATTTTTAAAGTTTTGCGTGAGTGAATGGAAACATCGCAAAGCTGCACATCTGATTTTGAGTTACGATAAAACAGTTTCATCAACATAGCTTTGTCTGGTAATTACAACATGATGACTCATTACAGTTTCAACAGCAGCTATTTTTATACCTGGGTCACATTCCATGTAAATCACACGATTTTTTTTTTTTTTTTCAAAATGTAACCCACCGACTCGGATTTTAATGAAACTTGGCAGGTAGATATACCCGATAAAGATATGGGAAAATCCTAAGTTTAAGTTTTTTAAACCTCATAGTTTTAAAAATACAGTGCTCCAAAATTTAGCCATGCCAGCATGTTATGTAAAAAGTGGCATGCCACTTTTTACATAACATGCTGTAGTTTGTGTGCTACTGAATTTAGGAGAATGAAACTTTGTGATCACATGGGAAAAGGGTCCCTACATATTGAAAACACTTTTCATTTTACCTGAAACACCAGTTAAGTGAGCACCACCTAGTGGTGAAGTGAAAAATTACAGCAAAATTTAGATATTTTATGGGAGGCTCTGTAGAATATTGCTCTGGCATGAGGGAGATAATTTTTTTTATATTGATGTTTAACACATCCTATAACATATTTGAAAAAAAAATGGTGGTTTATCAGCATATGTTCTCAGATAGTTAAAATTATCTGAATTTCTTAGAGGGCTCTCCTTCGACAGTTCAGCCATTTTGTTCTACAAACCTGACCCACCGTTTTGTATTTTGCTGAAAATTAGAATGTAGGTTTACCTAACAAAGCTGCAAAGACCCTGGAGTTCTAAGGAAGAAATAAAGAAAAACGGTCTTGCTAAATAAAGGAATTCATTTTTAAAAGAAACATTTTTTATTATATTTTTATCTTTGGGCACAAAAGAAACTTAGTGGCGTGGCATCCATGGAGCACAAATTTTAATCACGCTGATGCAGCAGCTCTAATTGCATTACACATTGCCAATGATGAAACGCTGATACAGAACAATTCATAGAAATACTGTATATACTAGCGTGTAAGTCAAAAGTTTTAGGAAGAAATCCTGCTTTCAAAGTAGGGGAGTCGGCTTACACGTGTAAAATAAATAAATAAATAGGGCTGGACTTCCATGAATTCTCCCGCTGAGTTTACGGAGGGGTTTCTTTACGTTTTAGACTTTTCACGAGTCACTGCACGCTAGTTTTCTGACCTTTTGAAAACTATCACGTAGTGACACAATCATATCCTCAGCTGTGCCCCCACTTTAAGTTTAAATTCGGAGGGCAACTGAAGCGTTTGCTTTTCGGAGACATCATAAATAGCGATGAAAGAAAATATCAGCAGCAAAGACTGGTCAAAATGGCAAGGACAAACTAAAGTACAGCTCACACGAGATCCTGAACATGGAACTTTGAAACGAGGCGTGCATGTGTAGATTTGTGCAGCGAGCACTGTGAGTATATTTTTATTGGCTGATTGACGAAGAGAGGGCACAAGCACAGTCAGCGTTTTGTGTTTCCCAACAATACAAAGACAAAATAACTCCTGCTGTCTCTCCCTACAACTTTCGCAGCCTTTCATTATGACCCCCCCCCCCTCTCTCTGCTCCGTACAAACTCCTGAACTGAAGAAAATTTTTCCGAGAGAGTTCCTTTTCCAATAAACCCCCTCTCCTGCACAATTATCCTGCGGATTGTTTTTTTAATCGGCGTTTATCCGTGGATTATACGACGAAAATTACGGTACATGTTTTTCAGTGATGTTTTCCGTGGTGGCCCGTACAATTTTTTGGTCACCTTGGGCGACCAGACGACCGCATTTTTCGACCCCTGATCATGAAGTGGCCAGTAAAATGACTTTGCTGGACCATGTGGATGCATGAACTTAATTTTCACGTCTTCATCCTTTCAATATCACTGATCATACCAAAACCAGTTATCATATATGCATGCTACATAGCATTGAGTGTGCAACTGTGGCTGATTTATAAGTTCAGTGCTGCTTTTGAAGTTAAATATCAAACAATATTTGTCATCTCTACTTATCCTCTTCATTCCTATGGTAGTTGATGAAAGTTGACAAAAATAGTGTAAACTCCTGGTTCCTGGAATAACTGATGTTTCTAAAAAAACGTTCCCGTAGGTTGTTTCATACAATTTCAATTTCAAGCTTTCATATAAAGGGGAACTCGATGTTTTTTATGTTTGCAATACAAAAATTAAAGGCATCCATCGGTTTTGTGGTTTGATTTTTGATAGGTTGTTGCGGGTTTGCTCTGCTTACAATTCGCTTCACTGTGCCACTAATAGCCGATTTCCCGTGGCTAGTGGCAAAAAATTACCATGATGCAGATATTGCAAAATCATTTTCATACTTGCACACATTCAAAAAAATTCTTGTGATTTTTATATTGTGTTGCACACCCATCTGTAAAATAATGAACCTTCACAACTTCTGGATATTTATTCTTGATGTACTGTATTGTTGTTTGTTGAATTCTGTACACCATACACGCATCGTGGTCCAGATTGTCAGAAAAGAAGCAGTGATTGAAGATTTCAAGCAACTGTGTCTCACCTCTTGTGTACATAATAACTGGGTGAACTGTGCATGCCTCTGATGTCCAATGATAGCCTTGTGCCTCATCTTGTATGACAAATGAGTAGTTCTCACTGAAGTCCATAAGAACAATTGCCATGTCTGGTGTAAGCATTTCTTTGATAAAATATCTCAGTAGAACCAAAAGTTTTGTTTCAGATCCACGTTGATAACTCGCACCGAAAGTTCATAGTAACAATTATATATCCACTAATAGATTAAATATTATTACGCACCTCTAATCCTTAGTTTTTATGATTCACATTGTTGGTGTGTCATTTTTCTTTGTTTGTAGATTCATTGACGATTCTCAACACATGTCGCTATATTCCAAGGATAATTCCTTGGGAGATGAAACTTTTTGGTTTTAATCTTTTCTTTTGTGTACACTATTGCTCACACATTATTGTACTCTGGTTCCAGCTCTTTTAATGTTAAAATCACTATATGCATGTTGATAAAACATTCCATTCTATCGATGTTCACTGTACTTATTGCACCAGTAGTTTAATTTGAAGTTTAAAAATTTATCATTAAAAAAATCACATTCCATCGATGTTCATTGTTACCTGTTGCACCACCAGTTAAATTCGAAGTTTAAAATATTTTACTATTAAAATCCAATAAGAAGTTTAAAATCACGGCATGCTTGAGATCACCATTTCATCAAACTCTCGTTGAAGCTTTTCAACCTCTGTGAGGTCATCATCAGAACACTTGTCCTAACTACGATGCTGCAAACCGACCATGTGCACCAGATTCACTACAAGGCCTCTCTACATGTGCGAAAGGGCCAAAGGATCACGTTCTGTTCCCTGCATTCCTGAGTTTCATGTTTTTTTCTTGATACTGTGCTGCCATCTATATTTCATTCACTGTTTAATTCTCCTATGTTTCCTTCATTCCTTTTTGTCCCACCCTTCCTTCTCCATTGCTGTTCTTTATATTCTTTTTTCTTTTTTTATTTAGGCATTCCAAGGCTCTGCTATGGTGATTGGTTCATTATTATTACAGGCTCTGTGTTTATTTTTTTCTATGGTGAGAGCCTCTGAGTACCTCAACTTCCATTCATTCTTATAACAACTTTTTATTTGAATATCTTCAAATTTTGGTTTCACGTTTTCTTCAATACAGTACTGCACCATTGCTGTAACATTCTTTCTCCTTTCCCAATTTTTAATATGTTGATTTCTTCTTTTTATAAGTCTATTTTTGGTTGATCCATAATAATATATACTCTTTTTTTTTTTTAATACTTGGTTGTTCTTGTGTTCCAAAGGTATTCTATATACTCCTTCTTTTTGTAAATCTGGAATTTTTTGCCTTGTATTATTTATCATTGTAGATATTGTTACCGTTTGTCCAATATTTTTTTTATATCTTGCTGTTTCAGTTCCTTTAGAAACCTGGATTGTTCCTTCCCAATGTATGCATGTGGGATCATTTGCATAAAATCTTCCATTGTTAAAGTTTGTTTAATTAATTCTGTTCTTCCACTTGATACCCACTGACTGAATTCTATGGTATCATTTTCACCATAGTTTTCAAATTTCATTTTAACAAAATTTGCTAAGTTATCTGTAGATGGGCAGTTTTTGCAGTGTCTGAGCATGCAGGTACAATCTTTCAAGTCGCAAACCATGTAACCCATTAGTGTTTCATACAATTCCTTGAATTGAGCAGCATTCAGAAGTAATATAACATTTTGGTGTATAGTGCACACACATACAAAATGAGTAACAGCAGCACCAGCTAAAACACACCATTTTGGTCTTACACTGTAAAATTTTGAAAATCCAACCTTTCTGTCAGGATATTGCTGTTTGAAAGAACTATACAGTTTAAGATTGCACAAAATTAGCCTCTTCTGTACATGCTGATTTCTTCTAATGCTTACAAAATCCTTCTTTCCTGACATCTGCCGAAAGGAAGTGTCATTTTCATAAAATCCCTGAATTAATTGCAATGTTTCATTGCTCAGTTTTGTCCCTATCCTTGGTTCTGGTAGTGACATAATTCCTGTTTTCTTCCTTGAATATAAAGATTTCGTACTTGATAGATGAAAATGAGGAACACAAGTTTGCTGTCTGTAGTACAATAAGTTAAAACAAATCCCTAAAACTGCCACATAAAACTCAATTTATTTACAATTTTAAAAACCTATTTACATAGCTAGCACTTTCGGGGCTCACATGGCCCCATTTTCAAGCCCAAAAGCACTGGAACACATAGAGGCAACGACTATATACTATAGTTATTCGTGACTAAGCTGATATACGTAATAAAAATAATACAGGTGATGCCATTTACATTAAGAAAAAGAGGAAATTAAAGTCCAAAAACAAATACAGAACATGTTCAAGTAAGAGACTCGCCTTCTAAGTGTGTCATGGGGAGAGCGATCATCTGTCTCCAAGGTCTTGGGGCTAAAGTCGGAAAGTCCGTATTACAGCAGACATTGTGATATTTAAGAATAAACAGGCTTTCCGAGAGAGAAAATGGAATTCTTGTTAACAGAGGAGTTTAAAACTTTAGCATTTTGCCAGTCCGGTTTGTAGCCTTCCTGGTTGACTGCAACGGTGAGGGCTGTGGTGATGTTTCCACTTCGTAGAGAATATTGGTGCTCCTTCAGTCTTATATGTAACGATCGAAGTGTCGAACCGATGTGAACCTTAGAGTCACGGTTTGGGTCTTCTGAGGTCAGGAGTATGGAGTAGACACCCGGTTTGTTAAACATATTGACTTTATCCCGGTCTCTACAGACTAGTGAGAAGATATTTCGGGTACAGATTCCAAAAGATAAATTATGATGCTGGCATACTTTTTTCAAGTAAGAAACCATATGAGGAATAAAATCTAATTTACCAACGGATTTAGACAGAGGAGCTTCATTAACCAAAGTGGTAAATCGTAGTTTTGAAAACTTGCTGAGTAACCTGTGAAAGAGAGAGGTCGGGAATCCGAACTCCTGGGTTAGAGCTTGAATCTCATTTAATTCGTCAATGCGAATCTTGCGGGATGAAGAATGGGTAAAGGCTCTTTTAATCAAAAAACGAAGAGCAGAAGATTTATGTTCCGGAGGGTGAGCAGAAGCAAAAGGAATAATACAGGGAATAAACGTTGGTTTTCTGTAAACTGAGTACTGAAGTTGATTCGAGGTTAAATGCCTTGTTAATAAGATATCAAGAAAAGGGAGTTTTCCCTCAACTTCAAGTTCCTGGGTAAAGGAGATGGTTGGATATTGAGAAGACAGACATTCACTAAATTGATTCAAGAGAGAGAGAGAGAGAGAGAGAGAGAGAGAATAAGGCCAGAACACCAACATGTCATCCACATACCTCATAAGAAGTAAAGGTTGGACAGAAAAACTTGCTAAGACAATCTCCTCTATAGACTGCAACAGGATCTCGGCTAAAATGGGGGATAAGGAGACCCCATAGGAGCACCTTCTGTTTGATGAAAAAGCTGGTCATTGAATTTAAAATACGAACGTTTTGCAAGAAGTTTAAGGGCGGATAAGATAGCATCAATTTCAAGTGGGAAGATACAGTTGTCTTGAGTTAATTTTTCAAAAATAATAGAATGGACAGAAGAAAGGGGTACATTTGGAAATAAAGACACTACATCAAGAGATACCATAATAAAATTAGTTCCAAAAGAGTTAAAAGCCTTAGTATGGTTGAGAGCCTGTGTAGTGCTTTTGATAGATATTGAGGAATTCATTATGAGGGGTTTCAAGTATGAAGCCAGGGTTGCCTCTAATGGATGAGTTGGGCTTGCGTACCCTGAGACCAGCAATCTTAGTGGGTGATCCGGTTTATGAGTCTTGAGTTTGCGGAATGCCTCTGGCACCCTAGGACCAGCAGGAGGTTTCATCCTAGTAGAGACAGACGATGGCAGAAACCCAGAATTTCTCAGTTTAGTGAGATCAGAAATGGTAGCTGTGGTGGGGTCCGACTTAAGGGTTCGATGTGGGACCGAATCTATTGCTTGTTTCATTTTATCATGGTAGTCTTTTCAATTCATGATAATAAACTGGTGAGATTTATCAGCGCTTAGTATAGACAGGTTAGGGTTACGAGCTAGTTCTAGCAGTTCATCATGCTCGTACTTCAAAGAATGCTTAACCCTAGTTTGTAGTTTGTTTAGAACAAGAAGTTGCCAAGTTATAGCGAATAGGTTCCCTTTCGTCTTCCGGTAGAGCACTAATGATCTGTTCAAGTTGAGGTATTAAGTGCATTGGGTTAACCGAAGAGACTGGAAAACTGAATTTAAAACCTCTGTTTAGGGCAGAGGTTTGAGTATGCGGTAGTTGAACAGAACTGAGGTTTAAAAACAAGTCCGATGTAGGTAAGTCATTGGTTGAATTATTAAATGGGCTTGAATAGCGAACCCGGTTAGGGTTGTGAGCTACCAAAAGACGAAGTTTATTGATATGTCATTGTTCCACAGTGTTAAGCACAGATTGAAGTGAAGTAAAGAATTTTATTAGGTTCCTACCTAATAATAGTTGGTGGGTGAGACCAGACATGGAGACATAGGCTTGAAAAGCCTTCTGACTGAGTAGATCAATATAGCTGTGTTTTTGTCGTATTTCGGCATTCAGTCTTTTCACCTCAGCATTAGAAATGACACGTTTGTCTCTTTGAGAAATAGTATAACACTTGATTAGAAGAAATTTTACCGTCTCAGTAAGTTTTCAAACCTACGATTTACCACTTTGGTTAATGCAGCTCCTTTGTCTAAATCCGTTGGTAAATTGGATTTTATTCCCCATATTGTTTCTTACTTGAAAAAAGTCTGTCAGCGTCATAATTTATCTTTTGGAATCTGTACCCGAAATATCTTCTCACTAGTCCGTAGAGACCGGGATAAAGTCAATATGTTTAACAAACCGGGTGTCTACTCCATACCCCTGACCTCAGAAGACCCAAACCATGACTCTAAGGTTCACATCGGTTCGACACTTCGATCGTTACATATAAGACTGAAGGAGCACCAATATTCTCTACGAAGTGGAAACATCACCACAGCCCTCACCGTTGCAGTCAACCAGGAAGGCTACAAACCGGACTGGCAAAATGCTAAAGTTTTAAACTCCTCTGTTAACAAGAATTCCATTTTTCTCTTGGAAAGCCTGTTTATTCTTAAATATCACGACGTCTGCTGTAATACAGACTTTCCGACTTCAGTCCCAAGACCTTGGAGACAGATGATCGCTCTCCCCGTGACACGCTTAGGTGTCTCTTACTTGAACATGTTCTGTATTTGTTTTTGGACTTTTAATTTCCTCTTTTTTCTTAATGTAAATGGCATCACCTCTATTATTTTTATGACGTATATCAGCTTAGTCACGAATAACTATAGTATATAGTTGTTGCCTCTATGTGTTCCGGTGCTTTTGGGCTTGAAAATGGGGCCATGTGAGCCCCGAAAGTGCTAGCTATGTAAATAGGTTTTTAAAATTGTAAATAAATTGAGTTTTATGTGGCAGTTTTAGGGATTTGTTTTAACTTATTGTACTACAGACAGCAAACTTGTGTTCCTCATTTTCCTCCTGTTTTCTTAATCAGGTTTTTAGATTATTGCACTAGATATTCTGACACTTGAAATGTTTCAATAATCATCTTTTGGGACCAGGATGGAGTTGTTAGCATTTCGATTTTTTTTTCATTGTTAGCATTTGGATTTTTTTTTTTTTTTTTTTTTTTTGCCTGTTCAGCGTTGGAAGTTTCTCTTTCATCAGAGCCACAAGCTTATCTAAATCTTTGGTGTTTTGCTTTGTTGCACTGGTCTCAGGGGTATCTTCATTTTCAGAGCTTGAAAAATCATGTTGCAGTACACGGGCAACTTTATGTCTAACACTTGATTGTATTAGTTTTATTTTCCTTTTTCCGTATGACAATCTTCTGTGCTGTGGTACAGAATTCAGCTTTAAAGGAGAACAGCCAATATTACTCATGCTCATATTGATTTCGTCCAGTGTTTGTTCTTTTTCTACTGATTCTTGTAGTAGCATTAATTTGTCACTTGTGCTTTCACTTTCATACTGTGCAGCTGTGATGTCTAAACCAGATTCAGAGCTTTGCTTCCTCTAGTCTCATAGCCCTATTTCTACAGTTACAACAGTTGCTGACTGTGCTTTCACTTTAATACTGTGCAGCTGTGATGTCTAAACCAGATTCAGAGCTTGCTTCCTCTAGTCTCATAGCCCTATTTCTACAGTTACAACAGTTGCTGACTACTCTCCTTGTCAGCAAAAATAAGAAAGCTTCAAAAGGTAATCCACAACAGTCTTGGCTGCTACAAAGTGTGGCAATTAAGTAATGAGACTGATTTATTTATTTTTAAATGGTAAAAGCAGGGAAATTTATGTGATTATATTTTATTGGAAGTATATTCCTCCTGCATTAATACAAGTGGCACAATCAGACAATGAGAGGAAGAACTGCAGAGGTCATCTTTTTTGGTATGGAGTGAAGAGCTGATGTCACAGTTCTTTGTATGTGTTGTAAACCTTTTCCTTTAAAAGGGAGCTTTAATTTAGGTATTATTGGTTTGGTGCGAATGAAATGTTCAGCAAAGGACCAGCACACGTGGACAGCAAGAACAGAAAAGTAGGACAACTTACCTAGGCAAAATAATCTCCCTTGGCATCGACACATAGTTTCCATCTGTCCGGCAAGGCCATGATCCCAAAACGAAAAAAGTCTTGTGGCTGGGACCCGAAGAAGTCATCAACTGCACACTGAACCTCATTGTTTGTCGTGAACTGTTTCCCTGACAGGAAGTGATCCAGGCGACGAAACAGATGATAGTCTGTTAGTGACAAGTCCGGGAAATAGGCAAGATGAGGCAGTGCTTCATAGCCCAAGGCACTTAGTGTCAGTATCGTTCATTGTGCGACATGAGGGAGGATGTTGTCCTGGAGCAGAAGAACGACATGTCTGTTGACCAGAGCCGGTTGTTTCTGCAGCAATTTCCTATGCATCTGGTGTAATTCAGCGTAATAACTTTCTGCAGTGATGGTTTGGCCTCTTGCCAAGAAACTCCGATGAATTATCCCGGCTGTGGACCACCAGATAAGGAGCATCATCTTCTTGGTGTGTAGGGGTGGCTTATGATGCCGTCCAGCAGGCTGTGCCTTGCTTAACCATTGTACAGATTGTTTCCAATTATCATAAAGGACCACTTCTCATCGCAGGTGACGATTCGATGCAGTAGAAGTTCCTGTTTATTCCTGGCAAGCAGCGACATGCAGACTTCCAAATGCCCTAGTCTTGTTGGCAGTTGTCAACTTATGCGGCAGTCACATGTCCAGCTTTCTGACCTTACCCAGCGCAGCCAGACACTGAGCAACTGTCGTGTGGTGGATACCTACCTCTGCCGCTATCTCATGACACGTTTTTCGAGGGTCCGCTTCAACCACACGCAACAGAACATCGTCAGAAACAACAAGTTGGTTACCACGTGCTTCGTTTGGAGGTCTGTATCTCTGCTTCGAAACATCACAAATAATCGCCAAATGGGTTCGTTCATTGGCTGTATTCTCCCCAAATGCTTTATTAATGTTTCGAGCTGCAATTCCTGCAGAATGGCCCAGTTTAAATTCATATAGAGGAAGATGACTCAAATCCGGCATCTGCATGTTTCCTTTGCAATTCATGTTACGTCCAAACAAACCAGGCCTGAATCTTGTTCTTCACACATGTGCTAGCTATTTATGGTAACTCTGTGACATAATACCCGCAGCACCTGTAGGTGGTTCCATTCCACTGTGGTGGGGCCTGTCTCCACTGCTTGTTTGCATCGGACATTTAATTTGCACCGACCCAATAGAAAGTAGTCACATAGTGACAAATTTGGAGAAAGGGGAATGGGTGAGCACATACACACACACACACACACTTGTTTTCATGCCAGAAATTGCTATACACTGACTGCTCCATGCACGAGTGTGTTGTCATAAAGAAAAACTATTGCCCATTTTTGTACTCAGGCCTGACACGAACAATCCACTTCCATGAACTTGTGATTCAAAATTCCTTTGCTGTCATAAAAGCACAAAAGCATTGTCTTGATTTGCGACCTCTGTAATCTGATCTTTCATTTGGGTGACTGGCGACTTCCATTGAGCTCCGATGCTTCGTTTCAAGATTATAATGAAAACACCATGTCTCGTCACCTGCCACAATGCTTTGGAAAAAACTTTGCATTTTTCTGCATTCTCCAGGATGTCTTTTGCGCACTCCATTCATGCATATTTTTGATTGTCTGACAAAGCATGCAGAACAAACTGAGAACACCCCCCCCCTCAGATCTTGCACTAAAATTTGACAAATCATCTCCTTATTAACACCAAGCTCATGTTCCAGCATCATTAAGGTCACACAACAATCACTTTTTATCCTTTCGCAAATTTCTGAATGAGTTCACATGCACCATAAAAGAATCTGCCAATAATCACACAGATATTCTCTATAATAAAGCACATGCATGCTAGTGCTGCTGCCCAGTGTTACAGGCATGATAAATCAGATGTGTTTGCACTATTCAGTGTAGAACTTCTTTAACACTTCAGCCCTGCAATATCATGGACACGAGAAATAGGGATTGATACTTCAGCCCATCATATTGACAGGAGCAATCAGCAAGGGGTTAATAGCATCCAGTTTTCAGCAATTAATGAAGGTAGAGTGGTTAAAACACCATAGCTTCTAAAAATATGTTATTGCAGTATTTTTCCCCATTAAATACCAAAAACAGCCTTTGTGTAAATTCAAGTGAAGCACATTTTTAAGTGCATGGCATCCCTCAAATTCTCAGTTTGTGTGTGGAAGAGCTTAATAACTTGTTTTAGACAGTATAAAGGTGTTGGTTATGTTTTTATTCTGCTTTTATATTTGATTCTGTGTGAATGTCTACAAATCTTTTTTTTTTTTTCTGAAATAGGTGAACCTATTGGACGTGGTACAAAAATTGTACTATACTTGCAGAAAAGATCAGACTGATTACTTGGAAGAGAGAAGGATCAAGGATATTATAGAGAAGCATGCTCAGTTTATTAGATATCCTATCAAGCTTGCTGTGCCAAAGAAAGAAAAAGAAGTGTCAGATGATGAAGCTGATGATGAAAAGGAGGTCAAGATTGATGATGATGAAGAACGAAAGGTTGAAGATATAGGAGATGATGATGATGATGAGAAGAAGAATAAAGAGAAAAAGAAGAAACTAAAGGAAAAGTACACTGAAGATGAGGTGCTAAATAAGACCAAGGCCATCTGGATGAGAAATGCAGATGACATCAGCCAGGAAGAATATTGTGAATTTTACAAGAGCCTGACTAATGATTGGGAAGGTTACTTTGCTGTGAAGCATTTTGCAGTTGAAGGTCTGTTGGAATTTAGAGCTTTGCTGTTTGTTCCTAAGTGGGCTCCTTTTGATATCTTTGAGCAAAAGAACAATATTAAGTTGTATGTCCGTCACATATTTATCACGGACAGTTGCGAAGAATTGATTCCATTGTACCTTAACTTTGTCAGGGGTGTAGTGGACTCTGAAGATTTGCCGCTGAATGTTTCTATAGAAATGCTGCAACACAATGAAATCCTGAAGGTCATTAGGAAGATTCTTGTTAAGAAGTGCATGGAGCTGTTTGATAGAATTGCAGAAGATAAGGACATATACAGAAAGTTTTATGAGAACTTTAGCAACAACATTAAGATAGGTATTTATGAAGATTTCCAGAACAGGAAAAGATTGGCTGAGTTCCTGAGGTATTACACTTCAGCATCCAGTGATGAATACTCTTCTCTGAGAGAATATGTCTCCCGCATGAAGGAAAACCAGAAACATATTTACTTCATCACAGGTAAATCCAAGTATTATGTGGCCAACTCAGCATTTCTTGAGAATGCTAAGAAGAAGGGATTTGAAGTAATCTTCATGACAGATTCAATTGATGAACATTGTGTGCAGCAGCTGAAGGAGTATGATGGCAAACAGTTGGTTTCTGTTTCTAAGGAAGGTCTGAAGCTCCCTGAAGATGATGATGAGAAAAAGAAGCATGAAGACGACAAGGCAAAATTTGAAGGTCTCTGTAAGGTAGTGAAGGATGTTTTGGACAAAAAGGTTGAAAAGGTAATCTTTTCTCTGGTTCCTTTGTAAAATGTAATTTTATATCTATATACCTTGCCACAAGTTATATTTTGTAGACTTTTAACAGCTTGATCTAGAATGTAAATATGTAGATTTGTAATTACTAAACAAAAATGAAATATGTTAGATGCAAAAAAACATAAAAGCTGGCTAAAACAGAAGGAAAAGGCATTTTCCAAAACAGCAGTGTGTGCACATGCGTGCATGCTTGTAAACCTGCTTGCTGTTCTATAGGTGGGTGTGAGGATGATGACGTAAGATATGGAGCACTTTAAAAATGAGAATTAAAATTTTTTTATTAGAGTTAGCACATTTTATTGAAAACTTTAACCTATGGTTAACTCAGTGCCATAGCACTTATTATTAATCAGTTAACAGTTCCTTTTCCCATGGTACCTTCTAGTTCCATTAGATCCAAAAATAAATTTACTAGTGTTCTTATTCCATAGTCAAAAATAATGGCTTATAAGTGTAAAAGTGTTTATTTTTCTTACCAAGAACTCTGGTGACTTTCTCTCATTTGAAAGGTCGGTTCTTGTTCAGTAGTGGATTTGGCATCTTAAACCTTTCCACTTCTTGAATCCTTTGTCTCTGTGTGGAGAAAAACTAATTCAAACATAAGTATCTCAAAAGCAAACAATAACTTTTTTAAATTGTTGATATTATTACACTATGGGATCTCTTCTATAGATCGCTTCAAAAACAGTGTGTGCCAGAACAAATGAATTTGAAATTTTTTCCTTGGAAAGGGGTCAAAAGTACAACTTACAAAATTGTTTCTCTATTCTTTTCTGTGGTACTGTGGCATGTAAAAAATAATTGAAAACAAAAATCATGCGACTCCCACCTCTGTGGATTCAAGTGGAATGAATCTTTTGTTGCCAAAAGAAAACTCCACATGAAATTCACAGTGCATGTTTTGAAAAGCTTTTTTAAAATTGCTCAGTGTGTTCTTTTGAATTATTTTTTTATGTGTTTATTTTGCTCAATATATGCACACTTTTCATTAACTTCCATGTCATGACCAATTTAGCTTCTGCTTGTAAAATTCTTGTATGATGTCTTGCCAAATTGCAGTTTCTGGTATCTGAAATTCATGTGTGATTGATTGTTTCTCTAAATGCTGGCTGGCTACTGCAGCACTTGTTGACTGAGAATTAGCTTGTAGCCATTTCTGAAATGGAGAAAATTGAAAGCTTGTCTAATTAATGGCAGGAAGTTTTCAATTTAAAAATGACAAAAGTGAATAAGTAATGTCAAAATTTAGTAATTAGTAACTATAGTATTAATTGTTATGTTGTATGTAAATTAAAGATAATAAGTAAAGAAGTGATTAACCTTCCGACCAATGTACTTAAAATCCAATTCTCTTTACTGTCACCGTTAAAGTGGTGTTACACCTTGACCCTCAAATGCACAGGAAACGTGTTTGTTGTGATTATTCTTCTGGTGAGCCCAAGGATTTAAATCCTGGGATGTCTTAAAGGTTTCAGAGAATCATAACTGAGGAATAAACATCAGGTGCTTTTATTATCTATGTCTGTGAGACACCTTTTTACTAGTAGTAAGTGTTACAACCAGGGATCGCATTCCTCCTAAAATTCCTAATATTTTGTGACCCTCCTTAAATTCCTAAAATTATACCTAAAATTTGCTATTCATCCTAAAATTTTCGTAAGCTTATTTAATAAAAACACAACCGTTATTAACGCCAATAAATTTACCATTACAGTAAGGTAAAAAGACCTGTTATTGTAGAAACACAGCCTATATGCTGTGCTGCTGAAGGGAGGGAAAAATGACGCCATCGAGATGCACTTGCTTCGGGGCGGGCGCTCCACTTTTTTGCCTTCGGACAGTTTTCGAGAGTAACAAGAGATCTAAGGGAAAAGGGGAGGGGTCATTTTCACCCCTGGTTTGCGCTTTGCAGACGAACTCCGTGGCACGCAGAAGATCGTACTTTATTTTTGTACATGCCTTGTGGAACCTCCTCTTTCTGCTGATGTTTTGTTATTGTAAACCGCAGGTGGGTGGAAGCAAAGAGGAAACATGTGGTCTCCTTCCGTAACCTCTGGTAATGACGATGGGATGGTAGCTGAGTGTTATCGTGGCAGGCAGTAGAGCACGTGATCATTGACCTTCGATCGTGCGTCGGCGACAGCGACCTTCGATGCGCAATATATCTCGGCTCCGACTCGCTTTGACTGAGCTTGCGTGAGATGCGTATGATAGTTTCTGGTTTTGCGTCTTTTATGGTGTTCTCTGTGCTGTGTGTAGGTTCAGTTCTCTAGTGGTGACCTGCTTTTTTTTTTTTTTTTCCCCCATCTTCTGACATCCTCGCAGCCAAATTTCAGGAAGTTGTCTGGTTTTGCAATATTGGAACGTGTTTTTGTACTTCCCTTTCATTTTCTGGTTAGTAATACAAGTGTTTAAGATGCCTAAATTCAAAACGAAATTTCAAGATGCGTGGCTCGCCAAAGAATTGGACGGAGTGAAGTTGAAAGAATGGTGTTCTGCAACTGAAACAATATTTTCTGTGTATATTGTGTTCAGAAATTTTCAACATTTCTAATAGTGGCTTTTCACAAGTAAAAGTGCATCATAAAGGAAAAAAACATTTGCAGAAATTTCAAAGTAAATTTTAAAATAAGTCCATCCTGAAAGCCTTTGGAGGACGGGATCTTCAGCCCAAAACAAATATTAGTGAAGTACTGAGTCATGATTTACAGTTGGCTAAAGCCGAAGCATTATGGGCCATGAAAGTTGCTAAGGACAATATGTCTTTTGTTTCATGCACCGAAACAGTTGAACTTTTCAAAGAAATGTTTCCTGATTCTGCTATTGCAGCCAAAATGCAACTTAAAGAAAAAAGTTGCTTATGTGATATCACATGGATTGTCAAAATATTTTGAAGAGGATTTGAAAAAAGACATTGCATCTAGTAGCCCAGGAAAGGTTTGATGAAATAGCATTTGATGAAACTACAAATACACAAGTGAAATGGCAGTTGGATGTGTATCTCAGGTACTGGTCTTCAGAAATAAATTCAGTTTCTTGCCGATACCTAACAAGCGTTTTTCTGGGTCATATAACAGCAGATATTTTGCTAAAAGAAATTCTTGATGTGTTATCATCCTTCAATATTTCATTGAACAGAATTATTTGTGTATCCATGGACAGCCCAAATGTAAATAAGTGCTTTTTACGCAAATTCAATGAAGTTGTAAAACAAGAAACAGGCCAGAAATCTTTGGAACTAGGTTTTTGCAACCTGCATGTTGTTAGTAATGCATTTAAAAATTTTTTGACAAGCTTAAATATAGATTTTGACAAATTTGCTACTGATATGCATTACTTTTTAAAGAGTAGTGCTGCAAGACGAGAGGATTATAAATCTGTCCAGGATATAACATTGGTCACAGCCAAATTTCTTTTGCGTCATGTCAGCAACAGATGGTTAACCTTTGGTTCTGTAGCCCAGAGGCTCTTGGATCAATGGCTAAATATTACAGAATATTTTTTAAACTTCTTGCCATCTCAAAAAATTTTTGAAAAACAACTATGCAATTCGGCAAGGTATAAAAGAATTCACTGTTTCCTGAAAAATGAGCTAACTCCTTGCTATTTAGCATTAATTTCATTTTCACACCAAAATTTTGAAAAGTTTTCATTATGTTATCAGAGTGAAGAACCAAAAATACACCAGTTATATTCTGATTTAAATACTTTAATGAGGAATGTTATGGCTCAGTTTCTCCAAGATGACGTTATTGCAGGGAAATTTGGAGAAGACCTAAAGAATGTAGATTTTGAAAACAAAAATTCATGCAAAAAACTAGGGAGTTAGAAGTTGGTATGAAGACAAAAAATCTCCTCAGGAATGTTCAGGAGACCAGGCAGAAATTATTTCTCTTAGATGTAAGATCATCACTAATTGCAACCACAAAATATTTAAAGTCAAATTTGTCATTCTGCAATCAAAAGCTAAGAGACATAGAAGTTTTAAAGTTAAAAGAACCAAAGAAAGAGTCAACTCAACTTTCAGTCACTGAAGGACTTTTGGAAATAACCAGAATTTCAAGTGTTTTGCATCTTTCTGAGGAACAAATTGATAGAGTAAGAGAAGAGTGGAAACTTTTAAATTGCGATAAGCCAACTCTAGATGAACTAGTGAAATTTTCAGAGGAAGGGCATATTCCAGTGCGGATTGATCATTACTGGCGTAATATATTTAGTATTAAAGACTCTAGCGGAAAAGAAAAATACTCAAATCTTGCTAAACTCATCAAGTCAATATTAGTTTTACCTCATGGTAATGCTGATGCAGAAAGGGGATTTTCGGTTAACACTACTCTGTTAAGGAAGGACAAGGCTAACTTAAAAGACTCAACTATAACATCATTAAGAATAGTTAAAGGGGCCATTAAACACTATGGATGTGTAAGTAAAGTTCCCATAACAAGAAATTTGTTAAATAGTGTTCGTGATTCACATAAATTTTATAAAGAGTATGTTGATAAGCTGAAGGAAGAAGAATCAAAAAAGGTAAAAGAAAGGAAGCAGAAAGAGAGGGAAAATAAGGAAAAGCAGCTAGAGAAAAAACGAAAAGCTGAGTTTGATGACAAAATAAAAGAAAATGATGCAGAAATAAATAGGCTTAAAAAAGATAAAGAAGCCTCCCTAGCAGTAATTCAAGAGGGAACAGAAAGAATGAGAAAAGCTGTAGAAAAACAAAATACTGTTGAAATAGCAGTTGCCTCTAACTTGATCATACAAGGTTCAGCTGAAATAAAGAAAACTGAAAGTAAATTAGTTGTGGTGGAAGCAGAAAAAGATAGGCTAATCAGGAAAAGGTTAAAACAATAATATGAAAAAAGTAATTCAGTGAACAATTGTACATAGTTCTTGGTTTTCAATTACCTTTTTAGGATATTATAATTTAATGTGAAACCTGAAAACTTTACTGTGAAAATCGTGAATTGCTTCTGGTTCAACAGCATATTAATGTTCAAAGTGAAACTTGAATGTGGTAAATATACTTGAATATGATAATAACACGTGAAAAGATAAGAACTGAACATTAGAAGTAAATCATACTTAAACTTTTTAGACATTAGACGCTATGCAAAAAATTTGGGTGTGAACTTCGACCATATATACTAATGGACTGCGCATTGGCAATAGCTGCATCAAAGCCGCCATGGCTCAAACATTGGGCACGTCATCATCAGACTCCAAATTTCGTGTAAAAATGCTGTTATGATTACTAATTTACGCTGCAGAACTTCAGTGTTTTCGGTGTATTATGTGAATGCGCCTCATATATAATGAAAACTCTTCAGGTAAGTTTACTTATGAGCTATATACATACATGATCGGGTTGTTTACATTTTGTGATTTATAATGTGATGAACATTTGCGAAGAATTTGGAACATGCATTCCATTTTTTTTTTCTTAAGTTACTATATTTTTATATCAATAGCTGCAAGTTTCTGGTTAAGTAATTGAACTTTATTGACTTAGGTATTTAATTCGTTTCTTACCCATGAAAAATCATAGAACTTTCTTTACTATATCGCTCAGAGCAACCATAAGCACAGCAGGTGTAACCCATCTTTTTTACTGTTGTCATGTGATTTTATGTTGGAGCCAGAAATTTTGATGTCATGCGCAGTCTATCAGTATATATGGTTGAAGGGTGTGAAGCAAACTCTTTACAATGTATACAAAGTTGTTTTACTAGAAAAAACAATAAAAACTAGATGTATACAAATATACATCTAGTTTTTATTGAAATACACTCCTAAAATTTTCCTAAAATTTTTCTAAAAAGTCCTAAAATTCCTACCTAAAATTTTCCAGAAGTATGCTATGATCCCTGGTTACAACACTTCGCTTGAATATTTTTTGTGTGAAAAAAATGTTAAATGTTAATTATACATTCGTCATGTGTGGCAAGTATGTTGGATACTGCTGTTATAAGAGTCAGATGGTTAGCATTATGAAATAGTTCTTTGACCAGTGAAAATGTTCTCAGTGGCAGTATAAACTTGCCTTGCATATCAATAGAGGATTTGCATACTTAACTGATTTCAAGGAAATAGTACAGAGGTGTGCATTTGTCAAATGCATGAAGTATAATAGTTTTTGCATTTTCTTGCTGAAATGGAACCTTGACATCCACAATAAACAAACTTCCATACACATATCCCTGTCAACTCTTCCAATTTTCCCATTGTCTGGCCATGTTCTGCTGACTTTTAATGTTTTTTACAATATATCCAAGATCAGGCAGGGCTGGACAAATATGCTGCAGATCTAGGAGCCAGCTCCCAAAATTTAGGAGCCTGGTGAAACGAAGTCAAATTTCAAAGAATAACACATGAACGTGATTTGTGTTGATGATGCTGGAAGAAAAGTAATAAAGTATATTTGCTGTCATTTCTTTTTCTTTTTACCCAAACAACTGAGAAATAAAGTTCCAATTTACTCCATAATTTTCTTTTCTCGTTCTTCCAGTTGTTGCTCTCAAAAAATTTAAATTTTAGATTTTGATTTCATTAAAACACAATTTGTGAAAGTCAGATTTTGTACATATTAATTCAAAGTACAGTATTTTCGTTCATATAATCTGCAGACCATAAAATTAAGAAAAAAATCCCTCCTAAGATTTGCGGCAGCATATAACTCGCAGGCAGTGAAATAGAAAAAAAAAATCCGACTTATAATTCGCTAGAATAATTCTTGATGTCGACATAACACGTATAAGTTACGTAAAAATTACAAGTGGTGGGACCTTTCGGTAGTGACTTCTACTTTCATTAGCCATGGAACGAAACACATGGTATAAGCATCAGTTGTTGCCAGATTTCAAAATAGCTTTCCCAAATGATAAGTATGTTAAAAGGTGCGTCTGTATTGCAGGTGTTAGGAGTAAGGAAGATTTCAATGCTTTTAGATTGCTGATCGGAGCGATACGTTTAACATTTGCCTATTGGGAATCGCAGATGTATCACTGATGGTTAAAATTTAAAGGGAGGATTATTCTAATGTTTTGTGTTTCACTGCCAATTATTCTAACTATGATTATAATTTGCGCTGGCATATAACCCCTAGATCATATGATTTTGGGAACCCCCCCCCCTTTGTATAGTGTTTGGCAGCGTGTTCGTAGACGAGGAAATTCAGAGGAGGAAAAAAAAAAAAAAAAGGTCGTCTTATAATCTGCATCTGTTATGTTCATCTTGAACCATATTCCGACAGAAAAGCCATGATTCTTAGGATGACCAACCCAGAAGTCCAAAGAAGAAAGAAACGATTATCTTTTTTGGAAAAGCAACTGGTATTTTTAAGTATTTTTGTGTTACTTTTAATTAAACAAAGAACTAAAATCCCTGGCTTTTGCATTACCGTAGTTTATGAGTTAGACCTAAAATATCCGTAGAAATTACAAACAGTTCATATCAATTGTTTCTTTTCTGAATATGTTTCAACTGAATAGCAAAATAAATCCAAAAATAAAATGATTGCCATGGATTAGCTCTGCGGGCTTCTCACAGCACGTAGGGTTTCCCGAGCGCAAATAGTATCGTATTTGTTGCGTCATATTTTCTGTTGGAATGCTCGTAAGAAAAAAAAATTCTTTCCATCTCTTTGCTTTTTTTCTATTTCAATATGCCTTACAGTTTTTTCTGTTACCGCAATTTCAGTACTTTTTAATAACACCATTTCTCCCAACAATTACCATGCAGATTTTTTTAAATGCAGCAGAAACTGAGGGGTTTTTTTGTTTGTTTTTTTCTTTACCGGTTTGTTATTAGGCAAATCTAAATTTATAACTTTTTAAGATAATCCGAGAATTATACGATAGAAAATACGGTATTTATTGCAAATTACAAAATCTGTAGTAAAAGAAAGGGCCTGTGCGATCTGGCGCCCGAAATTTGTTGAGCCTTGTCCAAAATGCTGGCCAAAGTACCTTTTTTCTTTTTAATTTTTCATTAAAAAGCTTTTTAGTTTGTTTTTACTTACTTTCACCAATGCTACAAGGGTGTTTACCAGGTCCAGGAGTCCTGTTAGTTGCAGAAATGTCATGGAAGTCAAGGAAAGGTTACGGTTCTGCCAGGGTTGAAAATGTTTTGTGGTTTTCCAAAAAACTTGATAACATTGTGGTGTTAGTGCTAGGAGCACTTTGAAATTGCTCACAACCAAAAATTTCTTGCAAAAACAAAATTATGCACATCTTTCCCCAAAATTGCACCAAGTTTTTTCACAAAATATAGGATTTATTTTATGGTAACTGTTTTGCATAAGTTGTATGACAATATTTAATTAACACTTATACAGTTTCTCTAAATTATACATAAAACCATCTGTATTTTCTTACTTTGTACATAGAATTTAATAATCTCTATTTTTGACATTTCAAGCTTGGCAGTTATGCATAGGGCAAACTATATGTTATTAGGTTAATAATTCAAGAGCACTGTTTTAAACTAAGCAGAGTAATTATAATTTGCACAGTTCACTTTCAAAACTTAGTTTACTAATTGTAACTACAGTATACAGGATGCCCAGTAAAGTCCTTTCTCAGCCCCGTAACTTTCGAACGCCGACAGCTATAGCCATAAAAACGGTGCCTAGGTGTAGTAAAGTGGCTATGCACTATTCGATGACACTGATTACAGCGCCTCCTAGCGCCAAAGTCAGGAGTTAGCGTGCCAATCTTGAAAAGTATACGAGATACGGGAAAATAGTCAATTACAAAGTTGTAGAACAGCATCGATTTAGTACGGAAAGACACTTTGCGCACATGAATGCTAAGAATAGAATGCGTACAACGCTCCTTTGTTTGTTCGCAATGTCGAACACTGTTACGTTACGAAACGCGTCATAAAGGAGCAATGAGTTGTCACTAGGCACATTTAGTGTCGGTGCTCAGTGTGCTCTCCGTCAGCCACAATACACATTTGGACTCTAGATTGAATCTCAGGCTGCACATTTTGCAGCATGTAAGGTGACACGCTGGAACAAGCATCAGTTATACAGCGTCGAAGGTCCTGCAACGTTGTCGGAGGGGTCTGATACACCTGCTCTTTGAGGTAGCCCCACAAGAAGAAGTCCAATCGGGTGAGGTCTGGTGAGCGTGCAGGCCACTCTATGCAACCACCATAGCCAATGATTTGTTGCTCGAATGTCTGGACTAGGTACCTTCTTACATTTCCTGGCTGGTACGGAGGGGCGCCGTCATGTTGGAACCAAACATTCCGCAGTTGAGGCAACGGCAGGTTGTCCAAAAGATCGGGTAATACATACTGTATGAGCTCCAAGTATCGGGCTCCCGTTAATGTACCCACATAAAATGCAGGTCCGATGTGGCTGTCCTTGAAAATGGCGCACCAAACATTAATGGACCACCGTACCTGATGACGAACTGGTAGACCACGTGCAGGATTTTCCAGCGCCCAGTAATGGGTGTTCTGCCTATTGTAAACGCCATTATGCCTAAAACACGCCGCATCTGTCCAAGGAATGTTGGCTGGACCTCTAAGTTGTTCATGACGAAGTTACACCAGTCATAACGTCGTTCAGCACCCGTGGCTGTAGTGCCTGCAACGGTGTTGGACGGAATGGATGAGCACCTGATTGCCGCAGGATTTGCCATACGCAGCTTTTTGAGAGGCCACACTCGGCACTAACCTCTCTTGTGCTGCTCTTGGGATGGTTGAGGACGTATGCTAAGACATCCTCTCAACGTTCATGATATAGCCGTTCTGCCTTTCTTGCATTGCAACCACATTCACTGTATAGGAGCAACATCTCACAATACTCATCATTGGAATATTTCTCCATGACTGTGAGATTTGACCTATACGTCGAGAACCCTCTTTTATACCTGCCAAAAAAGTATTATGTTCCATACTTATTTGCATATCACAGAAATTGCATGTGACTCGCATACCAAGCGCGGGTTGAGTTGAGTTGGTTAGTCGATGCGAGACGAATTGTCACGATCGCCACCGAGGCCACTCGTTTTTTACAGACAGTGACTATAGCATGGTCCTGACGAGGATCGAACCAAGGTCCTATCGCTTGCAAAAAGCGCGCACTACCACTGGGCCATGAGTCGGGCTATGCTTTGCGGAAGGCCCTTCTGACGCGTTTCGTGACGTAACAGTGTTCGACATCGCGAACAAACAAACGAGCGTTGTACGCGTTCTATTCTTAGCATTCATGTGTGCAAGGTGTCTTTTCATACTAAATCGATGCTGCTCTACAACTTTGTAATTGACTATTTTCCCCTTATCTCGTATAGTTTTCGAGATAGGCATGCTAACTCCTGACTTTGACACTAGGGGGTGCTGTAAGAAGTCTCATCGAATAGCTCATAGCCACTTTACTATTTCTAGACACCATTTTTATGGCTATAGCTGTCGGCGTTCGAAAGTTATGGGGCTGAGAAAGGACTTTACTGGGCACCCTGTATATTCATTATGTTATATGCATAATGTCTCCCTAGACAGGTATATCTCCAAGAAACTTACATGCAAAATGTAAGTACTTTTTGTCAGTATAATCAATTAAATGTCTTGAATACCATGTGATTTGTTCAGTATGTTTACAATATTTGCGAAAACAGGGATTCAAAAATTAAATGTCAATTTTTACTCATAAGTGTCATTTTGGCACATGGAGTATGATTGTTATACTATTATAAGAGCTTTGAGTGGATGAGGCTTGTCTTATGAAAATAGGCAAAAAGCACAAGGCTTTGTTGTCATGATTAATTCATGCTTCTCGTGTGTAAAAAGTTCATCTTATTAAATACATTTTGAGAAAAACTGTTCAATAGCAGGTTTTGTTGCAAGTTTTTTTTTTTCTTTTGTGACCTGTTAGTGCTGTGAATTTTTGCTGAAGCTTACTGATCTGTTGTGTGTACTAAAATGAAATTCATTTATTATTTAGGTAATTGTTTCAAACAGGCTTGTTACTTCTCCGTGCTGCATTGTGATTAGCCACTACAGCTGGAGTGCCGACCTGATAAGAACCGTGAAAGCTCAACCCGTGAGGGATTTAAATATGATGGAATATATGTCTGCCAAGAAACACTTGGAAATCAATCCTGACCACCCTATCATTAAAAACCTGAGACAAAAGGCTGAAGTTGATAAGCATGATAAATCTGTGAAGGATCTGGTGCTGCTTCTCTTTGAAACCTCACTTCTGTGCTCAGGCTTCATTTTGGAAGATCCTCATGACCATGCATCCCGCATCGACAGAATGATTAAGATGGGTTTGGGTATTGAAGATTAAAATGTGATTGGTGGTGGCGATACCACTGTTGAAGAAGTGTCACTCCTTGAAGGTGCAAAAGAAGATGCCTCGCATATGGAAGAAATTGATGAAGCTTTCTTGTTTGAGGACTTTTAAATGTTCAGAGTGCGTATTTTGTAAAAGCTTTATCTGTTTGTAGCCAAGCGCACAATTTTTCACTTGTTACACAGTTATTCCATTTGTTTAAAATGTCAGAGTGCATATTGTGTAAAAGTCTCTAGTCAAACGTGCTATTTTTCACTTTTTGTAATTTCATTCATTTAATGTAAACTGAAAATAAAGATTATTCCCATAGATGTGTCCTCAAGGATATTATTTGAAATTTTCATATTGTGATGGAGATACAGCTGAAGCTGTGTATAACGAAGTTGAAGGGAGAGTCGAACACATTTGATATGTGCAAACTTCATTATAATCAGATGGATAGAAAAGTGCTATTTTTGGCATATTACATTATTCCAAGTTAAAACTAATCCATCGTAGACTGTTAATTAATTATTTGGAGGCCAATGATACTTGAAACTTAAGAAGTTATTATAGGTTTTATTCAGGAATTAAACATAGAATTAAGTAAATTTTTTCTATAGGAGCCCTATCCTTCTTCAGGACGATGACTGCATACAGTGTTGCCATTTCCCTTGCAAGTGACCACCCCCTAAAATCATTCATTGCCGTACTTCTTGTAGTTTCCCAACTTTATGTGAGAAAACTTACAGAAAGTTGGGAAATTACAGGAAGAAGTACAACAATGAATGATTTTTGGGGGTGGACACTTTAGAGAGAATGGCAACACTGTATGCAGTCGTCGCCCTGAAGAAGGATAAGGCTCCTATCCAAAAATTTTACTTAATTCTATGTTTAATTCCTGAATAAAACCCATAATAATTTCTTAAGTTTCTAGTTTCATAGAAGGAATAGCCATGGCTTCACTTAATTCTAAGAATGATACTTGTTAATTGAAAACTATAGCTGACAAAATGTGAGGGAGATCTGCAATAAGTAAAACCTTTAACAAAGGTAAAAATTAAAGTATCTACCAAAAATCTGAAATTTCACTGTTGCAAGTTATGCAGGATATATGAACTAATTCTTGCTTGTTTTGTGCTTATCATGATTGCTGTTTTAAATGTTTTTCAAGTTCCTATGGCGCAGTGGTTCAGATGTTTCTAGTTGTGAAATAAACTAAGATTTTCTAAAGAGAGATTTGGTGATTGAAAAGTGGCAAAGAAAGGCTAAAAAGACAGCATTTGCCCAAGGGATGTATGTTTAGCAGGTGTGTGTGGCTTGTCTTCATGCAGACTGACTTATCTGTGAGGGGACCATGTAGTGTTGTCAACAGCAGGTAATGGTTGAATGCCACTTATTTTGTTTGCTGTGCTGAACTACAATATATGTAGTTTCTTCTCCAATAATTACTGTTTGTAATATGCAAAGACTCCAGATACAACGAATTCTCCGTAGTTACTACGAAAATCCTCGGTCCATTATAGATTACGAAAAGCATCAGCTATATTGTGGAAATACGAAAACTCAGTGAGGTGGCCTTTTTAACGATGTGCATGAAGTTTATTTTCGTGTTTCCTGGATTCTAACATTCATTAAATGTTTCGAAGAGTGTTTCTTGAATTTTTTTCAATATCATTGCATTTCTTCTGCAATTTTTCAAATATGTTTTAGATGTCTAAGCATCTCTGGCCATAAAATCCCAGAAACATCCTGAAATTTTAGTTCCCTTTTCAAGCTTGGAAAGTCTTTAATTTTTTTGTATTTTTGCATAAAGTCCTGGATTAGTACTACAATTCTTTCCTGCAATGAACAGGGTTTTTTTTTTTTTTTTGTTCATTGCAGAAAAAAAGACTGCATTTTTTTTAAAATTCTTTTTGGGGTTTGAAGACTACCATGAACAACTTCCAGTCTGTGTAAGCATTTGCTTTGTTTACTATAAGGTTCATGTTGGAACACATACTGTGATTTTTTAGGTAAACTAAAAAAATATATATTATAGCCATTAGTGTTTCTCACAAAATGTATTCAACTCATGGGAAATTTTTTAAGCAAAAATTTTATTTCTTATGAATTTGCACTCATTTTGCTGCTCTGGCAATTTGTTTTTTACCAAGCGTGTAATACAATTTTATTCATTACTGTTGAAGAAAGCTAAAAACTATGGATTCTTTTAGTGTTTACTACTGAACATTTCCAATTAGGGTTGTGGTCTCTGAATATGTGGTTTAAAATAACAAGGAAGAATATTACAAAATTCAAGGGATCTATATAAAACCTTCAGCTTATGCAAGCTTGTTATATAGGCCTATGGATTCAACTGTATAATGCATTGTGTGATAGCAGGTTCATATTTAAATTGATAAGCTCTTTGTAATGTATTTTGTTAGACAAGTTACTTTTGTGTGTTTCCAGTAATAATGTAAGTCTTTCAATGGATTTATCCACTATAAATTGTACCTATCATTCAAACTATGTTTCAGCAAGTGAAAAGTTTTAGCCAGATTACTTGTGCATGGAAAATTGAGGTATTTGTCTAAAATATGGAGATCTATTTTTTGTGTTGCTAGTTTTGATGTAGCAATCATTTGAAAGCATCTGACAGAATCGTGTTAGAGTATTTTATGATTCCCTCCCTCCTTTTATGAATTTCAAAAGCAAAAATTACCAAAGTTTAAGTACTAGTTACTCTTGTGCATTCCCTGTTAGGAACAAAATGTATTCTGACTTGACAACTACTCATTGAAGAAGTGAATGTATGTTTTGGTACACAAAAGTGTGTTACATTGTAAACTGAGACTACAGAATGTTCAGAAATTTTACTTTTGTGATAAAAAGGTGTAGGTTTTGAGTGCCAGTGTCTGAAGGAGAGAAACCATATAGCATGCTTTGATTATTTAATACAATGAATTAATGGGGGATAAATGCATGGAGGCAAGTTCAAATGACCTTTTAAACTTCTGCACATTTTCATTAGTTAAGGTGGTTCCATCTAAAATTTCTGCTTTATGTTTCCAAGGGCAAAACTTCTTTACATATTTTCTTCACAATTAATGTATTCCTAAAGATGAAAATTTGCGCATCGATTAAACTAACTTTAAGTATAGCATAGAATATTTAGTACTTGCTAAAACATAACCATAATTAAGCAATCCAGCATTTGTTTGTTTACTGACACCAATGTACAGATCATGCTGTCTATTAATAAGGCTGAACATTACTCAAAGAAAAGTGATTGATTTTAATATAATTATGGTTATGTTTTAGCAAGTATTAAGTATCCCATGCTATAACTTAAAGTTAGTTTTATCGATGTGCAAATTTTCATCCTTGGAAATACCATTATTAATTGCAAAGAAATTCATGTAAAGAAGTTATACCATTGGAAACATAAGGCAGAGATTTTAGGTGGAACCACCTTAAAGGCAATTAATGAAAATCATATTTGTCATAACTTCTGTTTTCTGCTTTTCTTGTGAAACCTAAACATACAGTTCCAAAGTGTGTGTGTGTGTGAGAGAGAGAGAGAGAGAGTGGGGAGGGGGGAGAATTTCTATGGTGTAAGAACTATTTGTTAGCTGGTGGGTTAAAACTTGATAAATTGCATCTTGCATGGGATGAACTGGATCACCTTTTAATGGAAAAGTGGAGATAGAGCATTTTTACAGCCCAAACTAGCAATTTTTCTTATGTGTCTTGTTCTTAATGCTGTGACAAAACTGGCTGTTCCATGAACCACCAAAAGCCAACAAGCATATGTAAGTATAAATATGCATGTGGAACCTACAACAGTCCATCTGTGTTACTGAGTAATGCTATCAATTTAGCATAAGCATCTGGGGCAGAATTACACTCTTACCTGCAAGTTGAAATAATATTCGTATTGTGCATTTGGTAGCGAAGGGGGTCAATCAGTCCAGTTTACTTATAGTCCTCAAAAGTCTAGTATGTAGCTATTACCTTATCTATGAATAATGTTCCTTCTTGCTGCCTTTAAATATTTAGTGCTCTTTGTTATTCTTCCTATTCAAGCCAGTCCCTTCTGAGTGTCATGTAAGTTTAGCTTCACGTTTTTCTAGTTTGAGTACCAATTTTCCCTTTGCAGCAAAAAGGCAAAAGCTGCAGTGACTGAGTAAACAGGTATTTTAAGAACAGAGATAGAGGGGAGGGGATCTGAGCCTCTGGCTGAAAATATTTGGAATTGCTAGATATTAATGTTCTAGCTGGAATGAGGCTTTTCTTTGATTTTTGAGTTTTTCCAGCCAAGCTGCATTTTTTTTTTCTTTTGATTATAGTTTTGCCAATCAGTAGAGCAATGATGAAATCTCAGCCATTTTTGTTACCAGCAGAAATGTTTTCACTGTGGAAAGAAGAACACAGTGCTGATTTCTGATATTTAATTTTGCTGAAGACTTGTGTGTTCTCATTTCTTATCACTTCATGCTATATCAAGCATTTTTCATTAATTTGAAATTAATGTTAAAAAATGTTACTGCATGAACAGTGCAGACAAAAAGGACTTTACAAGGAATGAAAGATGTTGCAGAGAGTTGAAGTTCCTATTTTGAAAACAAAAGGAAAAGTGCTTGCTATTTTTGTCAGTTGATATAATAAGAAATGACAGCAATTAAAAACTGCATTATCAGAGAACTTAAACTAAAAAGTTCTAATGTAGTCATAGACTCCCTGAATGTACTGAATGTAAATATCAGTACAAATCCTATATTTAGTAACTTTATAAGCCAGGTATTGGGTATTTGTGTTTAGTGATAAGTTTTTCTGTAATAATTCCAAATCGTTCTTTGTTTTGTTTTTTTAATTCATAGTTGGTGTCCCACCAGTTGTGAAAATCTAATCTTTTACCGTATGCTAGACCAAAGTGTCCTGCTTAGAGACCACCGAGAAACTTAGCAGTAGTACAAACTTACTGCCAGTTCCATATCTAGTACTAGGGCCTGGTCCTGATCAGCCAGAGAAGTTTATAATACTTCTGCTTTGCTGTTGGAACACAGGACTAAAAGAAGTGCTTATTGACAAACTTTGCAGTTGTAACGTAGAAAAGACTAGGAATCTGCTCAGTGGTTCCCCATTAATTACTCTTTAAAAAAAAATATATCTTATAGAAGCAATTCTGTTTTCTGTGGGATTTTTTTTAGGTCTTTTGGCTTGTAATGAAGTTGTATTATTTTGCGTGTGAATTGCTTGCATATGAACTCAAGTTCTGGCAGCAAAGATAATTACATAATGTTCATATAGTATGCATTGAAAATGATTGAATTATTTCATTGCAACAAAGTTTTATATTATGTCAAATGCGTAAGCCTTATCAAAAAACAATTTCCACACATGACAACCAGGCTGCAATGCCATGGTTTGCAGGATCATCGGAACACTTTTCCATCATGCATCGTTAATGAAAAACAGGGCCTTTTTATTTTGGCAGCTTAATATTAAATGGAATCTGACAATTAAGTGACTAAAAATTGAATTTTTAGGTGGAAATTGGTTATTTTCAAGTGATTTTCAATTTTAAAGAAATATTTTGTACCATAAGCTATACAGTTGTTATAATTGAACTTGAAATGTCTGCTGAGGAGGTTTTGGAAAATCATTTTTTTTTTGTTTATTTATTTATTATTTTTTTTTTTTGAATAGAATTTGCAAACTTTGAGTGCAGGAGGCTAGTAGAGATGAGCACAGGATCCTTTTTTAAGGCCCAGGTCCATTATATCATTATTTATTACTGGCCTAGGTTTGAACGTTTGTGCAAATTTTCCCTATGGGAGTAAGGAAAAAAGGAAGCATATTGTTTTGTTCCTATTTGTATCTTCATCAGATAAGAATGCCTTTGCTTCCCGTTTATGTCACCCCCCCCTCCCCAAGGAAAAGAAAGATTATTAATATGTGCATCATATTCATTGGTAACAATGTCCTTTGTTTTGTCCCAATTTCATTATTAAAATTATAAAATCTATCTCATTTCTGCATGAAATGAGAACTGTGTATTTCTGTTTTGCTGACTGATTATGTCCGATTAAGTACTGAGTAAATCTGCATATATAGGTCATTGTACTTTTTAATGCATAGAAATTTATATTAGCTCAACTGGGACAGAGCTGGTTTTTGCATTTATTTTATTATTTAATGAAACTATGACATGTACTCTTATTCATAAATGTAATAAACATTATTAGTAAATTATTAAATTTGGCTTGTTTTTGGCTAGTTAGAAGTTGTAAAATTGCATGTAATATGGCATGGGACTTAGTGATGCAGTGGTTTGTTTGGCTTTACTCTAGCTCCTCTAAATAAATAAATTATATAAAAATATAAGTGCAACACTGAATGATTCACAGTGCAATTTACTGTTTTTTCTACTATGTATATATAATTCTGGATATCCTCGTTTCCTCAATGTTATATATACACTGCTGGCCACCCAAAATGCAACACCAAGAAGGACACGAGATAGCAAAGCCAGATTTACTGGACACATAACAACAGATACAAAGATGAAACGATTGAGCTTACAGGCCCGTGCGACTTGCGGAACACGCAGACATCAATAGTTCGTGTGGCCCCCATGGCTGGCAATAACGGCCGATACATGCCGCGGCGTCGAACGAAAGAGGCTTTGGATGTGGGCTTGGGGTATGTCGGTCCGGGCTGCTTCCACACGTTGCCACAGTTCATCAGGCGTAGCCGCGGGTGATGCTTGCCGGGCCACTCGGTTACCGATCAGCGACTAGACATGTTCGATGGGCGATATATCGGGAGAACAGGCGGGCCACGGCAGCAGTGACACCTGGTACACATTGTCCTGTTGAAACGTGACCGCTGGCAGGTAAGGGAGGACTACAGGCTCCAAAACGTCAGAGATGCAGCGGTGGCTGTTGAGTGTACCGGCGATGCGTACCAGAGGGATGCGGGTGTCATATCCAATTGCGCCCCAAACCATAACGCCAGGCGACGGACCGGTATGGCGATGCATAATGCAGGCATCATACGGTCTTTACTTTTGCTTTGATTGTAGGTTTAACGACCACCGTGAGCAACTCAAATGGGCTATAAGCAGTCGCCCGTCCCTAATTTAGGGTCACTGGTTCCAGGGAAGGGAGAGAGCCAGTGCCGTAAGACAAACACAACATCCATGCCTGACCGGGATTCGAACCCGGACCCCTTACGGACGAATGATCAGAGGCCAACGCCTTAGACCACTGCGCCACCGGGGCGGCTCATACGGTCTCTCGCCGCGACACGCGGATCCGACCATCGTGGTGTTGCAGGCAGAAGCGGGATTCGTCGGAGAACACAATGTCGTGCCATTCCGTTGTCCAGGTGTGACGTTCAACGGCCCACTGTCGCTGGTGGTGTAACGTCAATGGTAATCGGAGCAATGGGCGCAGTGCGACAAGTCCCCGCTCCTGCAGACGACGCCAAACGGTACGTGCTGACACAGGTTGTTGCGCAACACACCCTAATTTCTCTCATTCGGTGGTGTGCTCCTGCTGCGCCAATCGCTCACGTCGGTCCATCCGTCCGTCCCTCCTTCACCCACCGAATCCATACTCGCCTCACTGTGGCTGGATGTCCCACACGGGCGCCGATGTATCGGTACAATAAACCGCTGTCGCGATAAGCCACTATTCGTCCTCTGTCGAACTCCGAAACGTGCTGGAATGACTGCCGTATTCTGCGACGAGGCATCAGGAAGCTTCCCACGCACAGGTCCGGCAGCACAATGCACTTCAACTACTTACCCCCCTCCCAACTTCTGTGCACCCTTTTGGTGCTTCTTGGTGGCGTGCCGGGCGCACATGATTTGCATATGCCCTGCAATGCTAATCGTTTGCATGTCCTCTCGCGGGCGACGCATGCGGCGACTTTCGTGCCAATCGGACGCTTCCTTCTTGGTGTTGCATTTTGGGTGGCCAACAGTGCATATACATACAATTTTCAATACAGGTTTTACCGGCCTACTGCTCTTGGTGGTGGTCTGGTGTATACAATAGTTGAACACACAAAAACAGATTATTTACTTATGGATTATAAATTGCGGATAGAATTACATGATCAAATTAAAGAAGGATACACAGCAATACCAGAATCGATGCTTTCGGGCATAAAATTATCAATCATCTTTTTCTGCTTTTGTCAATCAAAGTGTATCCCGTACCCTCAATTGTTCCACAATACTGTAGAGTACCGTAGCGGCTGAAAGAGCCTCCGCTATGGGTGGAAGAGGTTTGGCCTCTTCATCGTCATCATCGCTGCTGGCAGCCCCAGCTGTTAATCCCATAACTTCAGACAGTATTTCTGCTTTTGTTCTTTCTGGTGCTATCTCAGCCTTGTTTACAGCATCAAGAAATTTTTCAAATTGCAAACCTTCCAGAATAACTTTTGTTAGGCATAAGTCACGCCACAGCTCATCAAAGTCAGTCATGTTCAGTTTAGACTGTTTCACTTTTATCAAAAACAAACCCTCCTGGTTCCGTATCGGTCAACCAGTTCACAGGCAGAAGGTAGATGCACAGTTTTTTTCTTTAGACTGTCCACTCCTCTTGCTTGCTGTCAGTACTAGCGATTGCCCCCTCCCCTCTCTGTCACCCTCCTCCACCCTACAGCAGCTTTCTCTTATCATCCCAGCTCAAAGATCAGTCACCCTTCTTTCCTTTTGCCTTGCAGTGTACGGCGGGGGAGGGATCGTCCCATTGAAAAGTTCAAAAAAGGGACTCTCTTGAACAATGAAACAAAAGACCGCTTTCAGTTTGGAAGTGTCAGGAATGAATTTGACAGAGAGAATTCCCATTTTCACTAAAAAAAAGGGTAATTTTGCTTGACAAGATTTGTTTTTGAGAAAATTTGCAAGGAATTTTATTCGTAAAATTCGTTATATACAGTAAGACTTCGTCAACTTGTTCGATATAGGAAAACATGTTACATGTTATTTTCGGGTTGTTTTGATGGTAATTTTCAAAAGTTCAAAGTATGCAATAATTTTTTATATCCAGGTTCGATATAAACATGTTCGACTGTATATATATAGTGAAAGGGAAAATCAACTTGAGCCTAGACCAGTGCTCATCTCTGAAGCCTAGGGAAATGATTTGTACGTGTCATCAATAAGCAGTAGGTGAACTTCTTTCTGGAGAGCAGAGCTACTGAGCCGCCCCGGTGGCGAAGTGGTCTAAGGCGCTGGCCTCTGATCATTCGTCCGTAAGGGGTCCGGTTCGAATCCCGGTGAGGCATGGATGTTGTGTTTGTCTTACGGCACTGGCTCTCTCCCTTCCCTGGAACCAGTGACCCTAAATTAGGGACGGGCGAATGCTTTATAGCCCATTGAGTTGCTCACGGTGGTCGTTAAACCTCCAATCAAAAAAAAAAGAGCTACTGATGTGGTAATAGATAGCTTTGACTACAGTGATCCATGTTTTGGTGAAAACACAGGATGTATATTCATCTGTATGGGAGAATGCAGTTGGTCCTTTGTTGAAGTTATTATTTGATGCAATGCACTGTTATACACATTTTATAGCGTGCATTGAGAAAGTAACCTTGAATGAGATTTTGGTGGTTTGGCAGATGGCAACACAGCATGTACCTTCACTGTGTTCCATTCATGGCATCTTGCTTGTCAAAAAAGAATAATAAGAGTTGGCAATTTTTATATGCCCTAGAATGTTGCATTTTTTATAGTCTCTGTGGGACACCAAATATGGTATGACACAGATGGAATGGTATAACACAGATGCAGCACTATCTCCCAAAAAATGAACACATGAAAAATTAATTTCCTTTTATTTTTATTAATAATAATTACATTGCAGTATCAAAAGTGTGAATAAAAGTTTTATCACTAGTATTTTAATTTTATTAATGCATCAGAAACATAATGCTGTGTAGTACTATGTATATATGAATCATAGACAGTTCTTCATATTGTTCCCTTAAAGGACAATATTTTAATTTCACTAACAGCTGTTGTTTTTTTCTTTTTACCTCATTCAGGTGAAACATAAGCTGTAAATAAAATAATAGCACCTTGGATTTCCAATAAGCCGCCCCGGTGGCGCAGTGGTCTAAGGCGTTGGCCTCTGATCATTCGTCCGTAAGGGGTCCGGGTTCGAATCCCGGTCAGGCATGGATGTTGTGTTTGTCTTACTGTACTGGCTCTCTCCCTTCCCTGGAACCAGTGACCCTAAATTAGGGACAGGCGACTGCTTATAGCCCATTGAGTTGCTCACGGTGGTCGTTAAACCTCCAATAAAAAAAAAAAAAAAAGAATCCAATAAACTTCACTGACTTTTTTGTTCACCTGTGACACACAGACTGGAAGAATTCTGTTGCAAAATTTGGCAGACTTTCTAATCACTTGTTGACACATGAAAGAGGCTTATAATTAATGCTCCTGTTCCATCCTTAAGGAGGAAGTGCTGCTAAAAAGTAGATTAGTTTAACAGTCTAAAAGTGCTATTTTAAAATACAAATACAACACTTGACAATGTTTTTCAACTTTTATCTGCAGCATTTTTTTATGTAAATTTCCGTGCCGAGCATAGATCACCCTGCCGTATCTTGGTACTGTCTTTTGTCATACAATTAACGTATATACAGCCGCCCCGGTGGCGCAGTGGTCTAAGGCCCTGACCTCTGATCATTCGTCCGTAAGGGGACCGGGTTCGAATCCCGGTCAGGCATGGATGCTGTGTTTGTCTTACGGCACTGGCTCTCTCTCTTCCCTGGAACCAGTGACCCTAAATTAGGGACGGGCGACTGCTTATAGCCCATTGAGTTGCTCACGGTGGTCGTTAAATCTCCAATAAAAAAAAATATTAAAAAATGGGTCCGGGTTCGAATCCCGGTGAGGCATGGATGTTGTGTTTGTCTTCACAGGCTCTCTACTTCCCTGGAACCAGTGCCCCTAAATTAGGGACGGATGACAGCTTATAGCCCATTGAGTTGCTCACGGTGGTAGGTGTTGCGACTTTTTTTTTTTTTTTTTTTTTTTTTTTTTTGATTGGAGGTTTAACGACCACCGTGAGCAACTCAATGGGCTATAAGCAGTCGCCCGTCCCTAATTTAGGGTCACTGGTTCCAGGGAAGGGAGAGAGCCAGTGACGTAAAACAAACACAACATCCATGCCCGACCGGGATTCGAACCCGGACCCCTTGCGGACGAATGATCAGAGGCCAACGCCTTAGACCACTGCGCCACCGGGGCGGCGGTGTTGCGACTTCTGAGCTCCGTCGATTCGTGCGTATTTTGTGTGTTTCTAGAGAGTTGTGTATCCCAAGTTTCACAGCATTTCCCTTTGGACGGTTTCGCTATCGTTTGTGATTACTCCCAGATTGGTGAGTTGCTTTTTCTTTTGCTATTACATCTTGTTTATCTCTCGGCCGAGCTGGTCGAAGCTACGATAGTCGGCGCCATTGCAAATGGCGTCTTCCGGCTGTGAGGTCCCGGATCAGGATCTCACTTCCGGTGTTCTTGCGATGTTGATGACAACCTCTTCTTCTTCCATGGGAGCTGCTTCGCTGCCCTCCCCACGTGGCGGCGTTGCACTACCCTCAACTCGTGACGTGAACAGCCCCTTTCCTCAGGCTGTTCCGTTGCCTTCTCACTCATCTCAAGCTGCCACCACCTTCGTTGCTGACGATGACGCAATGGATGTCTCGTGCAACGGTGCCTTCCCCAAGTAGTCTCAACCTTTGACGTCATCGTTTACGTATGCCAATGCCATGGCCTCTTCCACTGTGCAACGCCCCCGAAGGCATGTACGCCGGCGCCGAAGTATAGCGTCTAAAAGGGGAAGTGTGCCGTGCGAACTCAAAATCTGCGTTCGAAATATGTCCCACGCCGCATCGCGGCGCTGCAGACGGCGTCTGTGTCAAAGATTGTGTGTACTGTTGTGCAATGTGAACCAAACAACAGGGGTTGGATTAGGATATGTACGATTTTCTTAAGTGTGTGATTATGGAAACACATTTTATGGTTCAGTGAAATGTCTACGTCTGGCGCAGAGTGCAGCGTCGGCAAATGTAATTGAAAGTATAATTATGCGTGATTTAAATTGATATGCTACCTCCTCGAAGAATGCCTACCAAAAGGCTAACAAATGGCTTGTATGTGCCAAGTAAAGAAGTGCTGTTTGGAAAATTTAAATGTATGTCACTTAGTAGCGGCTAGTGGTAAGCTGAGTCGAATCTGACGAAAAAGACAGGCTACGGTGCGAAATAGTCACGTGCACAACTTAGTGCTGTCGCCAAGTCAATCGGTTGAACAGCCATTGCGTTTCATTGTTGGTTCACATTTGTTTGTATTGAGTGAGTGTTCCGTTTATTGCCATTTGGATACACGTATAGTTTTGTAAGGTAGGTATTATTATATTTCTAAGGTAAGGTTAATTCTTAGTAAACGTTTTATTTAGTTTTAGTAATAATTATAGGTTTAATGAGTAGATCTTAGTTTCACACGTGTTGAAATCTGTTCATGTCTCGTGAATAGTGAAGTATAAAGAAGTGAGTTATTCTGTAGTGTTGAATTCTTATTTCAAATAGAATAATTAATATATTTTGCCAATGCCGATTCACATAGAGCTTGAATATTACCAGAAATCAGGGCAACTTTTCAGGAAATTAGCCTTCGTAATTTGTATAACATTTGCATCTCCAACAATCGTTAGCCCTTTCTTTACGAAATTAATGCTTGAACTGTTGTTGCATTGTAATGTGTCTCTGAATTAAAGAGTACATTTTTTAATTTCGTAACTTAATGCAACTGTGATATAGCATTTGTCTGATTGAATTTACTAAAGCTGTCTGAACAGTGTGGACAGATTATGTTGAAAAACTTGCATGATCAACTTTATTCTAACTGTACAAAACATAGGGAACTACTTTCGATTAAAAATTTCATATCTAGTTCTTCACTTGTATTAAAAGGTGTAATTCTTTTTACAGGAATTGCCAAAATTTGCCATGCCACAGTGTTGCAGTGTTAGTGGCTGCTAGTTAAATTATAGAAGTCAAAAGGAGACTTACAACTTTTGCCATACCAATTGTCTTATACAAAATCTGCTGCATACATTTAAACAGACAAAGTTCTGATTTTAGATTTCCTTGTTCATTTTCCGTGGAATGTTTGTGTATGAGTAGCTTGAAAACTAAATAGGAAAACATAACTCTCCTCAGCTGGAAAATACTCTTGAACAACTTAGTGAAAGCCAAACATGACAACTGAAATTATTTGAAATCACGTGAAAGGAAAATTAAGAAGTTGAAAGTCTGAACAGCTTAGTTTTGTGTGCCTCTCCTTAGTGCATAGTGTGCACAGAGTAAGTCCTGAGATAGGAAAAAGAGTTCAAACTTATCAAATATTTTATATGCAAAAGTGTATAGCCAGGTTGGTTAAAGTATTGAAATGTATTTTTCTTCTGTAATAAATGAAGATAACATTTCTGAAAAGTTATCTTTGAAACTGGAAAGTAAAGATCCGTCATATTTGGTTTAATTTTATTTGAAACTTGTATACCAGGAAGCAGTACTTCAGTTAGCTTCTCGTAACATATTTCCAATCTTTTTCTGCTTCATCACATATTCACACAGTGATGCGGAGTGGTTGGTGGCATTCTGTACTGAAGATTTGTATTTAATATTTGGTGGTGTCTTTTTTTTTTTCAAATTGGAACTAATACTGTTTGTGCAGTGGTTGCCCGTCTTCAAAATGGACCAGAGGTCCTCATTTACTAGCAGGTTTGATTTCATCTGTCAAAATTCATTTGAAAATCTATGGACTATTTTCTTTCCGTGGAAGATGATGCTGTACTCCTTCGCGTCATGGGGTCCGGCTAGTCCCTCAACGACACCATACCCGTACGAGTTCCATGTCACTTATTTTCAGATTAATAAATGTTAGCAGTAATATTGTAGCATTTTTGTTTATGTTTCAATACTGTACCAAAAAATTCCAGGAAATTTCTCTTATTTTTCATACTTACCACTATGACTTCATTGCCATAAAATTTTTGATAAAAACACCTGTGAGAAATTAACTGAAGTGTTACTGTGTGTGTGTGTGTCAGAGCTGAGTTCGGGCTGAATTTCAAGATCCTGAGCCTGAAGTATGTCAGCTCGAACGAGCCCGAAAACTATGATTAACCTGTTAAGCATTGAAAAAAGTCTTCCAGACTTCCACTCTTCCTACCCATGCAATTAACTGATGTCTTTCTCAACTGCGGAGTGGAGAAGGGATGTCTATCTATTTCTATAGTTACCTTTAACCATTCATTTATTCCCGAAATGTTTTTTTGGGGGAGGGGGGGACATCTGGAGGCACAACAAACTATGTCGTATGTTGCTCAATAGAATTAGCAGGGAGCTGCCCCTTTGAGGTAGGGAGCAAAATTCCGTCAGCTTGCTATCTACTATCTATGCTTCTTAAAACTTATCCTTGGCAGAAATCCTGTAATTCATGGCCTATGGTATTTTGTTATCCAAGCCCGGAATGGATAGCCCTGCAGAATTCCTACTCCCCATTTGACCCAGTTGCTGAAGAATTCTCTTTCACAACTAGAAAGTGTAAAAAAAGTCTCGTGTGCTAAATTATATAAAATCACATTAAAAGAAAAAGGAAGAAAATTCTTCCCCTCTCTCCAAGCCCGAACTCCAGTAAGTATTACACAGCCAGCGCCCGGTTCGGGCTCGGCCCGTCTCAGCACTGGTGTGTGTACTAGTGCTTAGCTTGACATTTATAGTAGGTATATTGAAAGTAAAAATTTAATTTTACTATAATGAGCAAATTTGGCTTCTAGTAAAGAATGTTAGTAAAATGTATAAATTCCCTAGTGTTATGAAAAACTACTAACCAATTCTGCTTAATTCCTTTAGAAATGTGTGGGAAATATTTATTTATACTGTTAAAATGTTGTCTAATCTAAAAAGTGATATCAAATATGTTTTATAAAAAGTAGATCACAGGTATGAACATTACAAGAGTAGATTTTAGGTAAAGAAAATAATTGACATAACTCATACATAAAATATTCAGATGGTAACACACACTGGAGGATCTAAAGCTGAGATAATTTTGATGTAACTTGTGATGATTCAAACTATTTGAAACAGATGTCTTAATTTCTGCCATTGGTTAGCAAGAATTCTTTTTTATTTTGTTGTGTGTATCTATAACTTTGTTGCAGATGCTATCACATAAAGGAAGTTTGGGTAACAATCTGAAGCTGAATACTGTTTAGCTTGTGATGACTTCCTTCTTTCAAACTATTTGAAACAGACATTTGAGGTACATTTATGTAAAAGAATGGACCCATTTGTTTATTTTTAATAGTATTTTTTACTTTGTTCCGCTTGAAGATACAAGACAAATTCATAGTCAATAGGTAAGTTGATACTTTATCCAAATGTAGTATTTATGCTAATTTTTAAAACAAACTAAAAATTAATTTCTGAATTGTAGCAAAGTGCTTTAATAATATGAGGGTGGATCAAAAAGTTAGTTACACTGTTGAATAAAAAAATCAAGGATATACTCAGGGGATGTATGTTGGTTTACAACATTAATTCATTTTTCGACATAGTCGCCTAAGGACTGTAAACATTTATCGGAACGTGCGATTAACTTTCCCATACCTGTACAAGAAAAGTCCAGTTTGGTGCAACTAGTTAAGGACCGCACTTTTCACAGCCTCATCCGTTGGGAATCATTGTCCACTAAGCTCCTGTTTCATTTTACCGAACAAATGGTAGCCGCATGGGGATAAGTTGGGGCTGTAAGGTGGATGCTGCCACAATTCCGACTTGAATTAATGCAGCAATTCCCTTAGTTTTCCGTGCTGTGTAATGTTCTTGGACATCAGTGTGACACCTTCGCTCAACTTACCCCGGCATCTGTCCTTAATTGAATTTCACAAATTTAATGGTGTTTGGCAATATGAGTCACTTTGATGGTTGTCTCTTTTGACAGAAATTCTGTGTAAACAACAGATTCACAGTCATCATGACCACTCCCGCAGACAGAGACAGTTGGACTTTTCACGTCTTCCTTGTTGGGGAGGTGACATGTTTCCATTCCATGGACGATCGTTTGATTTCAGTTACGTAACAGTAAATATGTGATTTCAGATTGCTTATAGAGATATATTTCCCACGTATAATAAGAAGAAATATTTCTTCCCCAGTGTTTACCTGTATAACTGGGAATTTGCTAAGCATCGACCTGACTCTAAATAGCTGAGCTATGATGAAGCAAGGCTCGCTTTGACTGGCGAAAATCTGATATGAAATGTAAACTAGAACAATCTGTAGGATGCATAATGCTGTATTTAGTTCCAGAACAGTCTGCTGATATACCAAATGTCTTCCACATATTCCTGGTCCAAGAAGCCCCATCACACGTAATGAAATTAACAAACAGACCTGCATTTTCAGTGAGAATAACAGCTTTAATAATTAATTTTGCTAGCAAAGTTCCACTTATATTGTTACTTGTGGCAAAAACACCAATTATTTGGGTCCAATCTCCATTTAATGGCTGAAACACCATTACCAGTCCGTGATTACATGGGGTATACTTAACAGTTTTTGAAGTGTATGGCCCAATATGAACAAACCCTAATATTTCACCAGATGATTTTGCATGCAGTTTTTCTGTAAAGCTTCACTTCATCTATTAATATACCACCATGTCTTGCAAAAGGCTCCATTTCACTTGTTTTCTTTGAAATAGTTTCAAACGTCAGTGCATTGAATCCAAAACTGCTGTTGTAATTTGAAATATACTTTCTAATAGTTGTTCTATTAGGTAGGATCATGATTTTGTGTTTCCGTATGTGCTCGTACAATTTTGGACTTTTATGTGCATTAGTAAGCATTCAAGTAACCATTCTTTGGTATATGACATACCTCTTGCAGATTTCTTTTGCTGCCTTATAACAATGAATAACCATTTGCTGCTGCTTAATGCGTAATTCTGCTATTTTTTCATTAATGGAAAGTTCTGTAAAATTCCTTTTTTTTTTATTTATTTTTTTTTTTAAGTTTAATTAGAGAGCGAAATAACTAGTTTCTTCAGCCTGTTGATTTTCCGAACTGTATTTTGATACTTATTTTTAAATGTAGCCTTTCTTCTATGATAAGCTATTTTGTGCAAAAGTAAGCCCTGCAGATACTTACATCTGAGGCAAGTCTTTGTTGTTCCTTTCGTTAAGCACAATTTTTGCTGTACAAATTATTCTAAAAAATAACTCCACTTTCAAGGTACTTCATGTTATTTTCAAATTCTGAAATGGAGCCTGTGCCATGACATACTGTTAGCCTATCAGTGTCTCGAATAATGGATTTTGATTCATCTTTAGAAGTAATATTAGAAACTGAGTTAATTTTTATTCCACGTAAATACACTTTACAGGTAACCTCTGGTTAACTTTGGTAACAACAACCAGTTTTTCTGTTGTCAATGAATTTGACAATTCACATTTGAATGAATGAACATGGAAAATTATGCACTTTGAATTATTTGCAGGAATTTGCTTACCCCAAAATACTGAAGGCTGTGATATTCAGAAGGCAGTTCCGTGTAACTCTTTGGGAAGTGAATTCCAAGCTATTTAAATTACCATCAGGCTTATCATCGGTTTCCTAACTTTCCTGTATTTTGCCAGAGTTTTTGACAAATAATGGGGAAGGTTTGGAAATATTGTTGGAATTGCATCTGGTGTCAAGATGGGTCGATCTCTGGGTATTAACACAGTCTCCTCATTTATTTTATGCACAAAATTTCGAACCACAAATCTCTCAAAGTGCAGTTCACATACAGCACTAAATTTGTCGTAAGTTTTTATCTGCACATCTGCACCGGGAATCAATCTTTGCCACTGCTGTAAAAGTTTATCATTTTTGGGTATTCCAAAGAGTGACGGCTTACTGTTTTTTGTACTGAGTATTGCAACCTGGCACAAAACTATGGTTATTTCTCTTCCGCATAATGAGCTAAGTATAACTTATATACAATATTTAGGTAATCCACATTCCTTCTAAAACCTAAAACATAACACGTTTTCGTCTAAATTACCGTTCTTTTCACAGTAAGCAACACGAATTTAGTTTCCCGCTCCCATCACAGTAAGAAAGAGGGAAGGGAAGGCGATCGAAGCGCCATCTACGAAGGGGACAAATTTCGGTATCCACGCCAATCATTACGTACGCTAGGCGCTCGGCACACTTTCCCTTCTAGACGCTATAGCCGAAGCTCTCCAATCACAACTACAACGTGACGGAAATACCATTTCTTTGGAAATTCCCCAAGACTCGCCAGCAGGTACTGCTTTCACTACGATCTTAGACAGAGGTGTTGTCTTTGAATCCTTGCCAAACACCTTCTTCAAAGATTATTCCACCGCTTTAAAGCGGCAATTTCCAAAACATGCAATTTCTCACATGTTTCGACGAGGCCGGACGATTGTGGTTTACTTTTCCACGGCCGACTCTGCTCGTGCTGTGACGAATGCCGGTCTCACCATTGGTGATCAACATCTTCTTCCCAGCCCAGTTGCCGAGCGCCCAACGAATGTGTCCTTCTACCCGGTACCCCTGAGGTGACCGATACAGTTTTATTTGCGGTTCTTGCGTCATTCGGCCGCGTGGTTGGAACGATTCAGACATATTCTGCTGCCCCTAAAGACCCCGAAGACAACACCCTGCTCGACGCTCGGCGCGTGGGTAAAGTTGTTTTTTCTTCCCCGGAGGACATCCAAACCATCGCGACTCATTTCAAAGTCAAGTGCGGTAACCAGATCCGCTATATTGATGTGCTCACTGAACATCACTGCAGCAAATGCAAGAAGTTTGGGCACTTTTACAAGCAGTGTCGCAATGCTGATGCTGCCCCACAAGATTCACCGCAGGTGACTTCTCTTCAATCCTCTGACTCGCCCTTGCCTCCACGCCTATCGTCTGAAGCACCTCTGAGACGGGAAAGGGCTCCGTCATCGACTGGTGTGCAGCCATCTCTCTCCGCGACTGACTTTCCAGTGCTGCCGGAGTCCTCCAAATTCCGCGCCCCTGACCCACCAGCTGACTCCGCGGACGACCGTGTTTTGTCAGCTACTGAAGTATCAATTGCAGATACTGACGGCGCTTCCACCAGTACGGAACAGACCATGAGTGACACCTCCGAGCCTGATCATAGCGCTCGCCAAGATAAGAGGGCGGCGCCCAAATCTCCTCGCAACACCACCAAGCGAGGGAGAGCTGCTGGGAGCTCCACTCGCTCCTCGTCCCGGACCCGCCAGAAACCATCTTATCTTCAAGACTTTGATATCACTTCTGACCCTTCCTCTCCAATGGTTTCATATGAGGTCTTTGATCAGACTCTTCGCGACACATCGTTCCCGTCTTTGCCTCTTACGTATGAGGAGCTACATGCTCTCACCTGTTACACGGAAAAGGCGCACGGCTTCCTCCAGTATGCGAAGACCCATGAAGCTGGACTTCCTGCAATCCTGCAACAGCTTTCCGATCTGGATAATCTTGTAGACAATTCTTCTTACTTATTTGGTCCTTCCGCTAAGACGGCCAAGTTCATTCGTAAACAGATCAACGGACTCAAGATTTCTATCACCAGGCTCACCACGTCGCCGGGTGACCTGGCACTTTCACGGTAGTTTCCTTCAACTGTCGGGGGTTTGGATCCCCCGAGGTGAATTCCGCCGTGCATGAGGACCTCTCGGCACTTAGTGCCGATGTCCTGCTCCAGGAAACGTGGTGCTCGCCTACAACACCTTTCCATCAGTGGCGCCGATGGCAGTACACCTTCCATCATGCCCATCGTGTACTGCGTTCAGGCGGAATTGCTGTCGGAATACATCACCGTTTTCGCCCATCTATCACTTCTGTTGCTGTTAACAACTTATTTACCGATCAATTACAATGTTTTACATTTTGCATCAATTGTGTACCATATCATATCTTTAATGTGTATATTCCTACTGACGACTCTCAACTCCTTCCGCTTTTTCATTGCTTTCGGACTGCGGTTGAGGCAGTCCCCCCCCGGGGACTTTTGCATCCTCGGGGGTGACTTCAACTGCACTCTACAACCGTTGCTTGACCGCACATCTACAGGAGGGGAGCACCGTTCCCTTCTTGTCGATCTGCTTACTCAACTTATTACCGATTTCCATTTTGTTGATTCGTACCGGCATCTTCACCCGGACACCATTTCTTATACTTGGCGGAATTCTCCAGCACAAGGTTCGGCGGCAGCACGTCTCGATCGCATATATATCATCCTACCGCTGCTTCCAGCGATCACTGCGGCAAGACATCGTCCTTCTACCTCTTCCGACCATTCTGCTGTGGCGCTTACCATCTGCGTTTCCTCTTTCCCGCCTTCCAGACAATGCTCCTGGACCTTCGATGATTCTTTACTCTTGGATGTGGCGTTTTGCGCCGACAACCGCCGTTTTCTTGCTGATAGACTTCATCTCATCAGTACCGCTTCCAGTACCCTTCGTCTATGGTTAGACATCAAACACGATCTTCGTCTGCTCGTACGCCGTATTTCGTTCGCTATTCGTAACGACCGTGCGAAGGATATTTGTAATCTCCGTTTCTCCTTGGCTGCAATCCCCTTACAAGATCCCGCTTACCTTGTTGTTCAGGCTGCTTTACGAGCGAAACTCCATCCGCTCGCCGTGGAGGCTACTCGCAGGCTGAAGATGCTTCATCTTTCTTCACCAGAGATTTCCTACGAGGAGCTCTCACGTACCGAGAGAACACACCGTACGTCGAAGACACTACGCCACCTTCGCCTACCTGATGGTACTATCTCATCTGACCCTTCACGTCTCTGCACGGAAGTTCGGCGCTTTTTCCAGGACAAATTCCGTGCGGTGGTGCCAACTGATGCTATCTCTTCCTCCCCTCTTTTTTCAGCTCTGCCTCAGGTCCCACCCCGACTCTGCGATCCTCTTCTTTCCGCCTTCTCTCCTGCTGAATTTCGGGAAGCGTTTGCCTCCCTTAATTCACGCGCATCCCCGGGACCTGACGGCCTTCCCTTCTCCTTTTACCGCGCCTTCCTCCCGTCTCTGATGCCTTTTCTTCTCGCTTGCTTTTCTTGCGCCGAAACCTCTTTAGCACTGCCGCCGGAGTTTACTGTAGCGCATATCATCTTGCTGCCCAAAAAGGGAGACCTTTTGGACTTGCGAAACTGGCGCCTCATTTCCATTCTCAATCTGGACTATAAGCTTTTCACAAAACTTCTCTCTCGCCGCTTGAACTCTGTGCTTCCCTTTCTTATCTCCCCCGACCAGTCCTACACTGTGCCTGGTCGGTCCATTTCTAACAACATCTCCTTCCTCCAGAACATAGTTTTTCTCGCCCGCACCCACTCAGAACCCCTCCCCCTGTTTAACCTTGACCAGAGTTCAGCATTCGACAACATCTCCCACGACTTTCTTTCTGCCACTCTTCATGGCTTTGGCCTTCCTTCCTCCTTCGTTTCTCTCCTTCTCAACCTCTATCGGGGCGCTTTCTTCCACGTCCGGACGGCCTCCTTTTTAACTGCGCCCGTACCTTTTCTTCGAGGAATCCGGCAGGGCTGCCCCCTCTCGGGGCAACTCTTCGCCATTGTCTTTGAACCATTCCTCCTGGCTGCTCGAAGATCACTCCTGTCTACTCTTCCTCCATCAGTTGCCAGCACTAGGCACCATGAGTGCGTACTTACAGCATTTGCAGATGACGCAACCTTCTGTCTCCGCCAGGACGTCCAGTTTGACAATCTTCTCTCCACCTACCATCTTTACGCTACTGTTTCTGGCGCTTCGCTTAATGTCACCAAAAGTACTGGTTTGTGGTGTGGGTCGTGGATGGGCCGGACCGATACCCCCTGGGGTCCGGTCTGGTCCTCCTCGACTCAGAAGATCCTTGGAGCCCATATCGGTCACCCCTATACTACGGGCCTTTTGACATGGACCAGTTTGCGGTCTAGGTTACGTCATCAAGCAGCGTTTTGGAGATTTGCGATTCCAATTACTTCTTACTGTCAGCGAGCTCACATTGTTCGACGATACTTACTTTCCCTCTGCACCTATTCCTGGACCTCCACCGTCTTCTTGTCAACCCGCCTGACGGAACTCAACAGCATCTTTACTTCAGTAATCTGGGCCTCCAAGCACTGGTCAGCCGCTCCGACGCTATATCTCCCTGTTAAGCATGGGGGTATTAATCTTGTTGATGTTCACTGTTACTATCGTGCATACCGCATCGCCTCCTTCCTTCGTCTCGTCACTTCGCCTTCTCCTTCTCTTACACTTTTTCTTGACGTTATTCTTTCTCTTCGCGATCCATCCTTCACTTTTCTTCTTTTCCTCAGGATGGACTACTTTACTATTCCCTCTTCAAACTTTCCTACTATTTTATCTGAGGCTCTGGCGCTTTTCCGTTCCCTCCCTCTCTCTCGTTCTCCTCCTACCACCACCCTGGATCTCCTTGCAGAACCACTCTTTTTCTCTACCCTGGTTCACCCCCCCGATCAACCATTCTTTCTTTTTTTTTTCATGGTTCCGTGCCGGCATCCTAACCGTGCAGGCCCTCATTAATCCCGATTTTTCCTGGAAACCCCTCGACTTACTCTTTTCCACCCCAACTCCTACCCTCGAGGACGACTATGCCCTTCTCCGTTTCTCTCTTCAGCTTCTCTATCCTTCTCTTGTTTCTGACAACGGTCTCCTCGTCGTCCCCGGCCCCAGCCTCCTTCTCCCTTTCTTTCTTCCTTTTCGTGACTCTGTCGCCCCCGTCCTTTCTTTTACTACCGCTGCCCTGTACCGTCTCCTTCGAGCTCCCTCTGAGTCCCCCTATCCCATTTCCGGGGTTTCTCCTTCCTCCTCCCTGGCCGTTTGGTCTGCTTCTTCTTCCCCCTTTCTTCTCCGCTAGAACGTAACACCCACTGGCGGTTCCTTCATCGCCGGCTCCCTGTCCCCCATCTTCTCTATCGCATGTCTCTTATCTCTTCTCCTCTCTGTCCTTTCTGTGGCGTTGACGGAGACGTCGCTCATATGTACTGCCACTGCCCTATCTTGCTGCCACTTCTTCATACTGTTTTCGGGTTAGCTGACATAATTTGCTCCAAGGACTTGCCGTTTCACGCATATCCGTGGCTGTTGCTCACAAAACATCCGCCCACCCGCCTTCCGGATGCCTGCTGCTTTCTTTTCGTACTTACCAAGCAAGTGATTCACTCATTTCATCAGTCTCTCAGGAATTCTCCTGACCTTCCATCCCTTCTGTCGGCCGGTGGACGGCTGCGGGCTAGCTTTCGGGGCCGGCTTGTGGCGCGCCTCCGGTTGGAACTCACAGCTGCAACTTCCGCACACACAATCGACACCTTTCAGAACACCTGGGCCCAGCGCACCGGGTGGTTTTCTATTCATGGTTCTGCCATCCTACTGGTGACTTGATTGTGTCCTCTTTTAGATTGTCTTTGTTTTGGTGTTTGGCTGTTCTCTTCACCTTGCTAGTACCTTGCTTACTGAGTTATTTTACTTATTTTTGTTCTGCTCCAGCAGGCTGTGATTCTGCATGTAAATATGTATAGTATGTTACTTGCTCTTCACTTTTCTTGTTTTTCTTAGCATTGTATATTAAGTGGTTTCTGAACTGTTTTGTGATCTTCTGATATGTCAATGTGCACCACTCATGTTATATGTACTGTGCTCCTATGTAGTGCTGAGTTCGAAACTTTATCTTCACTGTTTATTTATTGTGCATCCTGTATTTTTAATGTATTTTCAAGCTCTATATATTGTATCACAGGTCATTGACCTAAAGTCTTTTGCGTGTGTTCAGTGTCACAGGTCTGTCCCCATTGTGGGTTTTTAGCATTTTGTATTTATACTTTTGGGTGGCTATGCCCCTTGTTCATGTATATATCATTTTCATGTATCATTCATATTTTTCTCTGTATTCTTTCCTTGTCCAGTTTGACAAGCTGTATCATGCCTTTTGTCAATAAAATGTTGAACTGCTCACGGTGGTCGTTAAACCTCCAATGAAAAAAAAATCGTGAAGAAAATCGCTACAGAAGTTTGCCTATTGGAAATACAAGGCAAAGATTTTAGGTAGATCCACCTTAATAGTTGTCCGCAGTTTTTATGTACGAAGTCACACAGTCTTGTTTTGCAGTAGTACGAAATATTGCATGCTCTGATCAAAATTTATGCATTCTGGCGTCTTGTTTCCGCTGTCAAAAAAAGTTTCGAAGACCCTGGGCTCTTGGAAATACAAGACAATGCTGTTAGAGATATTACCTCTTGTATGACGTCACGGGAAAACCAATGCTTCTGATTGGTTTCTAACACTGTCTTGCATGACGTCAAACACAACACCAACGTATCAGACCTTGTAACATTAGAGTGACGTCACAGACGTTGATAACTCTTCTCTCTAATGCTATTTTCTTGTACTTGACTCTACCGACCACTGCGTAACAGAAGGATATTTATCCAAAAGTGTCTTTATGTTAAAAAAAAAGCAAATCTTTTTTACTCACTCTCACCCTAAAAGTTACCTCTTGGCTGTTCTATGTCATAGTTTTCCTTTTGCGTTTCTTCTTGTTTTAAACAGCAACGGAACTTAATGTACGAAACCGAAATTTCAGAAAGCAGTTGGAAACATCACGTCAACGCCGCCCCGGTGGCGCAGTGGTCTAAGGCGTTGGCCTCTGATCATTCGTCCCTAAGGGTCCGGGTTCGAATCCCGGTCAGGCATATATGTTGTGTTTGTCTTACGGCACTGGCTCTCTCCCTTCCCTGGAACCAGTGACCCTAAATTAGGGACAGGCGACTGCTTATAGCCCATTTGAGTTGCTCACGGTGGTCGTTAAACCTCCAATCAAAAAAAAAAAAAAAAATCACGTCAACCCATTTGCTGCCGCTATAATAATCTGGCGCTGTCCAAACGGAAGCTCTAGAAAAGTGGTGTGCGTCTGCGCAAGCATATTAAAATACTCTTTGTTGAGTCATTTGGCTGTTTGTTCTGGCATTGTTCGAAACTTCTGTTTGCTCTCTCGGAATTTAGTCAGGGTGTAAGTTTTTAGAAGGTCACAGTGGTTTGAAAAAGATAAAGTATAATGGATGAATTTGATGGCGAAACTTTTGCCTTCCAGGCAGACATTGCTCAGTTAATGAGTTTAATGATCAACAGTTTCTATTCAAATAAGGAAATTTTCCTCAGGGAGCTGGTGTCCAATGCTTCTGATGCTCTGGACAAAATTAAGTTTCAGTCGTTGACTGATGCATCTAAATTAGAAGCTGCTAAAGAATTGTTTATTAAGTTGGTTCCAGACAAAGAGGAACGCACTTTAACCGTTATTGACACCGGTATTGGTATGACCAAAGCAGATTTGGTAAATAATCTCGGCACAATAGCGAAATCTGGAGCGAAAGGTGTTATAGAAGCTCTGCAAGCTGGAGTAGACATATCGATGATCGGCCAGTTTGGAGTGGGTTTCTATTCTGCCTTTTTTGTAGCTGAGACAGTTACAGTTATAACTAAGCATAACGACGATGAGCAGTATATCTGGGAATCATCTACTGATGGATCGTTTACTGTTCGTGTGGACAACGGTAAGTAAATAAATTCGATTAATCTATCTAAAGGAGATAATAGAAAAAAGCTTTGGTTTCGAATGTATGTTCTATGGAAAGTATCGAATTTCGTAGGCAAACGTGTATACATAAAAGCTTCTGATTTGAAATATGTAGTGTTGCTTTATAGTATCGAATTTTATAGTCGAAAATGTTTAAATGGGAACAAACCTTCCATTATTATAAGGAATCTAATTTCGTAAACGGTTTTGCTAAGTGAGAGTTATTGAAAGAAATAGTTTGAAATGTAAAGTTTATGTGGACAGAAAGCAAAATAGCCAACAAGTAGTGTTTTTTCAAAACTTTGTGCATTGTTGTACTTGCTTATAGTGTGAAGTTAAATGAATCCTCCAACCTCCTGATTTTTAACTTAAAACTGTATTCACAGGTGAGAGATATTTGCTTCTAATTATTTTGTTACTGGTTTATGATTTTTTGTGTGCGTCTGACCTCTGGAAGTTAAAATACCCATCATATTTTTTTATTATAAAGATTCAGGTTTCAGAATATAAAGCAGCAGAAACTTCTTAGTTTGATTTATAGGTTTTCAAGTTCTGTGCTTTGCTGGTAAGCTTTGCGAGTGGTACTGTGACTTACCAAAAGGTAGTTCTTAATCCCCCTACCAAATTGCTCTCTACTGTACTGTGACAGAAGAAACTGAAAACTTGATCTAGTTGGGAAAGGGTTAATCTGAAAAGAACTGTGCCGCCCTGGTGGTTCAGTGGTCTAAGCGATGGCCTCTGATCATTCGTTTGAACGGGGTCCTGGTTCGAATCCCGGTGAGGCATGGATGTTGTATTTGTCTTACGGCACTGGCTCTCTCCCTTTCCTGGAACCAGTGACCCTAAATTAGGGACGGGCGACTGCTTATAGCCCATTGAGTTGCTCACGGTGGTCGTTAAACCTCCAATAAAAAAAAAAGAACTAGTGATGTGTCTAAACATTTCAACTGTATTAGTACCTTTGAATTATGTTAAATAAGTAGGGATTGTATGTATGAAATACTTTCACTTACTTGAATGTTTTGACAGTAACTACTTAATTTAGTAGGAAAAATTAACCAAAATGATTGAGTGTTATAGAGTGGATAAATGATATACTTAAGGATTTTAGTTGAAATTGTGACTGAAGCAAGTAGTTCCTTACTGTCTATAGTTTGCCATAGCTGATGGAAAGTCGTGGTCAACGAGTAAATATTTTTCAAGGGGAGTCTTTGAAAGACGCTGACTTTTCCTCCCACTTTTTGTTTTTAGTAGAGAGAGTGGATTTAGAGGATTTGACTACTAAACTCTCAGTGGAGTGGAACATCTTCCCAAGTTTTTCAAATGAAGTACGTTATGGGTAAGTTGTACAGAAAGTAGTAAACAATATTATGTTAATGTTTTCCACTGGTGTGTGTTTGGTCAGGATGCAAGAACACACATTGCTTATGAATAATCAGTGAGATTCTATTCATTCCTTTATTTAGAAAATGTTCTCAGGTAGGCAACTGAAATCGCAGTGTTATTGAAGGTGGATGTGCATAATTTTTTGTCTCTACCATATTCGCAGTGCACACTGATTCCACTTAAGTGACTTAGATCGGTCCACGTATGTCTTTGACCGGCTGTTGCAAGCAAACTTTTGAACTTTGCATTGACCCCTGAACTCTTTCCTGTATAATGGAACTCTGAAAATAGATACTTTGTACTGCAGTTGTGTGGAATTGAATGAATGATTGTCACTTGTAGTGACAATCATTCAATTGGTTCTGTAGTTTTCTGAACTGTGGGACTCTTGTTACGAAGTTAAGCTGAATGAGGGTCATTCCACGCCAAATCACCTGGTTTAAATGTTCAACCCTGCGGTCACGCCACAGATTTTTTTTTCAAATTTGTTTTTTATAAATGGGTACTTATGAGATAACCAAGTTAATTTTTTCAGATTTTTTTATCCAAAATTGGACTTGGTAGAAATTTTTAATTTTCAAACGATTTAGGCCTTTTTACTTTCTCTGTCACTTAGAAAAATCCTGTATTACTTATTTTTCAACCGATTGGGCTTATTTTGGTGTCAAATTAAAGCTATTTTTTCACTGAGCTTTCAAAGTGAATTTTAATAAGTGTACCTTGGTACGTTCAATAAGCCATAACTTGCAAACCACAACTAATGCAAGTATATTTTTTTATAGAATGAGTTATCCATATACTTTTTATAATTTAAAAATAAAAAGGGTGTTTTTTGTTGCTATCAAATAAAAAGTTAATTTGTTTTGTAAAAATTTTACTTTAAAATCAACATTTTTGAACAAGTTTAAGGTCCCATATTGAACCTCAAACAAACACATATTTGTGAGAATAGTTAACATCTCTTATGTTACAATGTCATCTAATGTTATTTTCACATTATTTCACTATAGCTTACCTCTGTAACAAAAGGTCACATCATACTTTTTTCTAATTTCCGCACTTGTTTGTGAACCTTTTCGTTTATGATATGTCTTTCGTGATACAAATGATGATGAAGGAACAGGAACTTGTCGAAGTATATTTTCATAGGGCACCCAGCAGCAGTCATTTTTAGTTGGCCAAAAATATGTTGGTGAAGGACCAGACAGATGCATGAATTGAACTTTAGCATCCCTTTCCTCTTCTCAGAAGTAGAGTATCTTCGCAATCCAGCATTTAGTGTCATAGATAACTGCATAGTATTTTTCAGGAATAATATTAGCCAGTTCTTTAGTTTCATCACCAACAGTGGCTTTAAAACATTTTTCTGAAGCGGAAACTCTCTTAACCAAAAGTTCTTTTACCCAATGGCTTGAAGAAATGGTTCTCTCGGGTGCCTGCTATTGATAATGATTTATATCGTCTCTTCAGAAAGTCTTCATTTGCATCCATGTCAGCTGATGGTGTAAAAAACACATGAATCCTCTTTATGTTTTGGGAAGCAAATTGAAATAAGTCTTGCATTGTCCCTCAACAGTTCCTGAAGACCTGCTGTTGTGGCAAGGCATTTAATAGTTCTCCCCACTCCATTGCATGCATTTTTACCATGACTAGTGGCAAAGAAATGCCACTCGGCTGTGATGCCATAGTTCTCTTCATGGTAACAAATGAATGAAATTTTTGTAATTCTTGTATTGTGCTGAACTATCGTTACTAAAATATATCACATTTGTTATATGTGGGTGTTCTTGTTTCACATATTGCAAAAGCGACTTCTGGAATGTGAAAAAAGTTGTAGTGTCATGTTTCAGACAGTCGCTAATAAAGCACATGGGCTTGGACTTCAGCTGGCAGTCACATTTGTAGTAAATTACAAATGGGTGTAATGTAACCTGAATATTATGCCAGTGAAAACCTTGAGCAACATCTTGCAGAATGCATGTGTAATTTTCTGCAAAGTCTGCTAAAATTATGCAATGTTTATCATCCAAATCTGATTTCATTTGCTTTAAGCATCTACTCTGTGATTTGGTTATAAAATGATGTTTTGTTAACTGCACTAATTTTGCAACCAGGAAATCAACAAAATCAACTCGTTTTGCTAAAGTTTCAAGAGATGATCGGTCAGTTTGAAACCACTGTTTAAAAACAACTGTTTCTTTAGTTTCAAGGTATTCAAACCCCATAAGAAAATTTTGAAGTGATTTATCGGGACATTCAGGACAGTGATGAAGCATGCATTGGTCTGATTCCAGGTTACACACACTAGTTTTAGGTGGAGTTCTTGATAGACATGCTTAAATGTATACTGCTCATCATAAGCTTAACATTTTGGTATTAGGTACATACACACACTGAATAAATACCATGACTACTTACAGTTACACACTCTTTAGGACATAATTCACAAAACTTTGTGAAACCAATTTTTGCTTTGGAATTTTGTTCCTTGAGTAATAAATAGACATATTTTAAATTGTGCAGTATTAGTCTCTTTGTTCTCAATTCTCTTTTACCATGTTCTGTTGGTATAGAAACAGTCTTTTTTTTATTCGCTGAAACTCTACTGATGTCATTGTCACGATAGAAATCCCTTGCTTTCTGTACAATTTCAGCACTTAGAGTATGACCTTTCCTTTTGTCAACTTTACCTAAAACACCTTCTTCGTTTAATATCTTTCAAGCCTTTTTCACCATGTACTTGATGGTTTCTCTCAGGAACAAAAGTCAATACTTAACTTGTTCATCTATTTTACTACTTTTAAACTTGTGTTTCAATTTATACATTAGGCTACTACAATCACTGCACTTCTGTTTGTTTCTTTGTTCACTTTCATTTCTTCCTGATGAAGACTGAACATTTAAAACCTTGCTTACCATGTCTTGGAAACTATTTGCAACTCGCTGAGCTTTTTTTTTCAGATAAACTACTTTTTCATCAAAGTTTTTGTTTTGTAACTTTAATGGGAGAATATTGAATCAATTAGCTTCTCAATGACTTCACGAGTTCAATCATCTGGTTCATAATCACTGCCTGAAAGATGGCTTTCTTGGACATTGTTTAGAGAACAGTTTGACAATACCATTTTTCTACAAGATGTAAACATTATATCTCATGTAATTCTATCATAAAGTTCACATACCATTATGTGACCACAAGGTTCTTCAGGAAGACTCTTTGACGTCTGTAAGTTCTGTTTTACGTGTTATGTAAAGTGGATACAGTCTGCGATGGTGCATTAACTTATTCAATTAAAATATAAGTTGGTTAAAAGTCCTAAAAATGTTACTCACGGAAGTGCATGTTCAGTCCGATGTCAGCAGTTATTGAGAGTTTCTTTGTCTAATAACTACTGACGTCGGACTGAACACGCACTTCCAGGAGTAACATTTTTAGGACATTTATCCGATTTATATTTTAATTGAATAAGTTAATGCACTATTCACTTTACAGAATGTGTAAAACAGAACTTACAGACGTCAAAGCGTCTTTCTGAAAAAGATATACACAGTTTTGTTCCTTGTGTTCAACACATTGTTGAAATTTTCTTGAAAATGGAAGGGAAATAGTTCTAAGGCTTTTATAGATGTTCTTTTTGTGTCTTTTAAAAGGATCACAACATATCCTTCAGTGTTCAAATTACCCAGTGGTCCGCTAGCCATTGGCCAGTAAAACCTTCATTGGACCACTGAACTATTGATTTTACTGGCCCAGATGGCCAGTAAGTTTTTTTTTTTTTCTAATTTCTCACAAGGTAAAAAATGAATTTGTATTTATTTAACCTTGCTGTACGGTTTTCCTTTTAGGCTGCAAACTAGTGATAGGTTTAAAAACAAATATTGGAGATAATTCCATTGAAATGATACGTTATTTTCTACATGTATTGTAAATTTAAAAAAAATTATGAGCCAGTTGGCGCTTTGGTGGACCAGTGGTTTGCAAATTGTAGTGGTCCGCTGGGCCAGTAGAAGATTTATTTCTAATTCTAACACTGCCCCTTTGTCAATCAGCAAATGTTGAAAGAAAACAATGCAGATGATGGTTGCATATGTTTTCAAAATTCACACATTTTGTTCTTAGTATTAAAAGTTCCCTTTCTTTTTCCCCAAGTTCAGAACAACTTACAAACTTTTTATGACTACCTTCTACTTGAGGTGATGCCCAACTGAACACATTTCCATGATTTAAAATAAAGCAGTACTTGAAGTCAAAATCTGAAATAATATAAGAAAAATAAATTATAATAAAAACACATATATGTAAGTAAAAGTTTACAAAAATATATATTCACTGACCCACCAAAACACTCACTACATGATCACACTGAAATAGTCTGGAGTGAGACTGAAGGAATAAAGTGGGAAGCAACTACAGGATTCTGTATGTTAGGATATGCTCATTCATGAACATCCATTCCAATGCATGCTGCTATAGATTTTTCTTGTTAAGACAGGCACACTCATATTAACTTATTTCCCTAAATCCTTTGGTTTTATTCACAAGTAACTTGTTAGATTTTGTTTCCCATTTGAAACTATTAAAGAAGACTGCTACATTTAATTTTCATTTTGCTGATTTAGAAAGATCATGTTGCATGCAATGGACATCAGGCTGCTTCAATATCAGAAATCTTTTAGAAAAAAAGAATGTCAGCAAGGTTTTAAAGATCTGTATTCATTTTTAATTAAATAATACAAAGAAGTAAAAACAAATACACTGCCGGAAAGTGAAAAAAGAACACCAAGAAGGAATTGACGGACGATCATGAAATTTACATATGTTAATGGGGTTGAGTTTACGTAGGTGGGATGTTAATTTTGGGACCAACCGGTGAGCGCTTACGCCACAGCACTGCATAATATGCAAATTATTGTCGGTGGTATTTAAGGAGTACGGCGAAGTGAATGTAATCAGTCGTCGGCGTACGGACACGTGCGAAGACCCTGAAGAAGCTGCAATGCCTGGACATGGAAGACGTGTACGATTTCAGCAGTTATCGGACTTTGAGCGAGGTCGTCCAGTCGGATTCTGCGAGGCCGGGTGGTCGTATTGCGGAACGAATTGGACGGGAAGTATCGGTGGTGGTATGATGGTGGCGTAGATGGTCCGAAAAACATTCCCACGCGAGAAGACGTGGAACTGGGAGTCACAGATGGACTGATGAGTGGACCGATCGATGCATAAGAAGAGCAGCGTTGTCAAGCAGAACATCCACTGAGACGCAAATCCGAGCTGTCGTTGCACCTGAGGTGACTATGTGAACAATCCGCAACCGTCTACTGGATGCAGGACTACGTGCACGTGTGCCTCTGGCATGTGTACCTCCGACTCCAGCCCACCGTTAGGAACAGCTGCAGTGGTGTCGCAAACGTCTGCCCTGCAGAACGAAATCGCGATCTGTTGTGTTCAGTGATGAAAGCAGATTCTGCTTGGGAGCCTCCGATGGCCGTATGCGTGTTCGTAGATGCACAGGGGAGCATCTCTACCCTTCTTGCATCCGCCAGCAACACACAGGGCCTACACCTGGTCTTGTGGTGTGGGGAGCGATCAGCTATCACTCCCGTACACAACTAGTGTTTGTACTGGGTACGTTAAACAGCACCTACATCAACAACAACATTCAGCCCGTTGTGCCATATGTAAGGTCGGTCCATCGTGGTGTTTTCCAGCATGATAACGCACGCCCGCACACGGCACGTGCAACGCAACATGCACTTCAGGGTGTGAGACAACTTTCATGGCCTGCACGTTCACTAAAAAGTGAACTAATGTGAAAATAACATTAGATGACATTGTAACATGGGAGGGTACTATTTTAACTATTCTCACAAATGTGTGTTTGTTTGAGGTTCAATAAGGAACCTTAAACCTGTTCAAAAACATTGATTTTGAAGTAAAATTTTCACAAAACAAATTAACTTTTTATTTGATAGCAACAAGAAACACTTTTTATTTTTAAATCATAAAAAGTATATGGATAACTCATTCTATAAAAAAAAATATGATACTTGTGTTAGTTGTGGTTTGCAAGCTATGGCTTACTGAATGTACCAAGGTACATAGTCATTAAAATCCACTTTGAAAGCTCAGTGACATTTTTTTCTAGCATTAGTACCACTTTTATACCTTATTTTGATAGTGAAAATAAATTGCTTCAATTTGACACCAAAATAGTGTTAGTTGTGGTTTGCAAGCTATGGCTTACTGAATGTATCAAGGTACATAGTCATTAAAATCCACTTTGAAAGCTCAGTGACATTTTTTTTCTAGCATTAGTACCACTTTTATACCTTATTTTGATAGTGAAAATAAATTGCTTCAATTTGACACCAAAATAAGCACAATCTGTTGGAAAATAAGTGAAACAGGAGGATTTTTCTTAAGTGACGGAGAAAGTAAAAAGGCCTAAATTGTTTGAAAATTTCAAAAATTTCTCCCAAGTCCAATTTTGGATCAAAACATCTGGAAAAATTAATTGAGGTTATTTCATAGGTACCTATTCATAAAAAAAAATAAATAAATAAATAAAAAAAAATTGAAACAATCTGTGATGTCACAGCACATGGCACCAGGTGATTTGGCATGGAATGACTCCATGAAGGAACTACCTGATTTGTTGTGAATGGGAAGTCATCAAGCAAAGAATGCAGTGGTGTAACAACTACCCCGTAGCTGAGGGAGGGGGGGCACAGGTAATGAAGGGGCGTACTGCAGCTGCCAGTTATAGTTTTATGAAAAAAAAATTCGAACACGCAAAATAATTAACCCAAAGATTCACATTTTGCTTTTCCTAATTAAATGCCTAGTTTCACTTTTAAAACTCTGAATGTCCTACAGATTGAAAGGGTTTGGCTCTTTGACTTTGTGTTGTAATATGATTTGTAAATAATATGATCACTCTCCAATCGCCCTCTCTCTGCACCGCTGAGGAAAAGCGCGAGGCCACAGTGGGATTCCCCGTGGAAAATGTGGGAATACAGTCAGCTACCTAGGATTACGTACACGACAGGCGTCAACATTTTTTTCACAGCAGCCGCAGATCTGCCATGTGTAAGACGGTGATTTCTTCAAGCGATTTATTTTAGTTTTGGACAAAGATATTACATGTATTGTCAAGTCTATTACTTAATAAGTTAAAACTACAGGGTTCTAGATACCATCATTACTTTTGCAGACGCTCTCCCTGACTTCCCAACCACCACACACACACAGCGAAAAATGCATCGTCCCTCATGTTCGAAATCTTGGGGAAACTGCTGTATATAGGGGTGCTGAAGTAAATCTTGGGGGGGGGGGCATTGTGCTAGTTATGCCAGTGAAAGAATATGTATACCAAAGTTGTCAAGCTTTGCTGATAATGTGCCAAATCAGAATACAAGACTGCCTTGTTCTACTGCATTATGTTGATTTTGAGGCTCCTCTGATAGCCATGAAATTCTTTACCAGTATGAAAAACAGTATGCTACAAAGAGTGTAAAACCAGTTCTTCTGTATGATCTCTATGAAAGTAAGAATGTAGGATCAGGTTTCCATGTCTAACAAAAGGTAACTTAAGAACCATGCTGGGTATGAAGAAATTGGTGGTTTGAGGTTCTGTGGACATTTCTATGAATATATCATCAGGGCATGAAAAATACCATGCCTACAGCATGTAAATTATTGGCCTGGGCAGGGAAATAAAAAATCTGGTTGCCTGGTCTAGGCCAGTAAATTAAAAAATAAAGTTTGGAATAGAATTTCCTACTTCAAGAAAAAAGAGTTGATGTCATGTTTCATTTCACTGCTAATTACCAGAAGTTGTATTATTATTATTATTATGAAATGCCAAGGACAAAAGAATATCACTTCTTTAATTATATTATGCTCTAGATCCAGAAATTAGAACCACATGTAATTTTGCTCTGAATGTTTAAATTTATAGTCAGCAATGGGATGCATGCCTATGATGTTTATATTCAGCAATGGATGCATACCCTTCTAGGTTTAGCGACAAAAGGAACATAGCAGAATCACTAAATTTCTGAAATATCAACTTATCATCATACTAATTTCAGCATCATCTTATAACTTGAGATACCCACTTTTGTAAGCATTGACCATTTTGAATACAGACCCTTACAATGTAAATGCAAAACATGTAAAAAAAACTTTATCATATTTTTAACTTAAAAAAAAATGAGGGTTCTGATTTGTTATCTTGAAACCTAAAGTGTTTTGGGCATCCAGCTTTTACTACCTGGGCAAGTAAAAAAACAAATTATCTAGAGCAACCCAGTGTGTCTTAATTTTCCTAATATTGTTGATGAATCAAGGAGAAGTGCAAAAAATGACCATTTTTAACACAGCATATTTTCATGCTAAAGGGGAATTGGGATTTACCAAATTTGAAAAATTGTGCAAGCTTCAAAATAAGAATGGAATTGTATGTGGTGCCAACTATTTTAATGACATAGGTGAGCACAGGTGGGCATATGATATTGCACAAGTACTGAGAATTTAACTCGCTAAAAAACTGGGAAAGGTATGATTTTTCTGTGGTTTGGCAGCTCAAACTACAGCACTATTGAAGAGGATATAGTTTGTGTTCAGTATGTTTCATCTGGTAATCCTGTCACTAAATTTGTGTATTTGGTTGAGTTAGAGCATGCTGATACACCAGGTGACCTCAGTGCTCTAACACTAACTATAGATGAAGTTCATCTAAATGAGGTCACATGACTGCAGAAACTTGTGATGAATTTGGATGATGCATCCATTAACATGAGGCGTTATGCTGGTATTGCTGCACTTTTGAAAAAAGATATCCCACAGATTGTGGCTATCCACTGCACTGCTCCCAATCTGGAGTTTGCTGTTATGGGTGTGTTACAAAGTTTTTGAATCAACCGTCAAGGTATGATAAAAGTTTTAGAGTCAATCCCTAAAGCAAAGGAAACAGCTTACTGCTGTATATAATTTTTTGAAAGATGCTTCCCTGCAGATTGGTAGCATAACTGGAATGGTCAACTTTCAAGTTAAACATATGAAGTATGAGCACAACTACATGAAGTGCCCCTTCACTATGCATGAATACATTCTTAAAACAAAACTGAAAGACGTGACCAGCCTCTTTTTATTGGTAGAAATTATGTTTTGCTTTTCTCCCAGTACCTCCACATGTAAAAGAGGCTTTAGCTGCATGAATCGTGTGTAAGCTCGTCTTTTCTCCTGTCTCTTAACTGAAACCACAAACGACTTGATGCATATAAGCATTGATGGCTCTGACAGTCTTAATTTTGAGCCATCACTAGCCATTGAACGTTGTCGATCAGCTGTCAAAGGCACAAGACATATTAGTGGACACTCTCTTCAATTGTATCATGATGAAAAATGTGAGGAACATTTGTAGGTGAGATTGCACTTAAGTTTTGACTGCACTAATTGGAAATACACTCACGGAAAATAAAATTTGCGCACCAAAAAGGAAGCATCGGATTGAACTGAAATTTTATGGACATAACGATATAGATGAATGATACACATGATTGCAAAAACAGAGCTGCAGGACAATTACAGAGGGATCTGTGGCATGCAGTCCAGTCATCTCCGATGGTGCCTTCTGCCGTGCTACACGTTGCCAGTCTAAACGCCACACATTGCCAATCATGCAATATGGTCCAGCATGGAGGTGAAAAGATGCCTGATGTCCTGCCGCAGACTGGCCTACACGTATTGGATGGTGTGCTCCAAATCCCTGATAGTGCTGCACAGCAGCAGCCGGCATTTTAACTGGCCCCACACATGTTCGATAGGGTACATGTCCTGGGAGCGGGCAGGACATGACGTAGGCAGTCCTGGGCAACCCAAGCCGCGTGCGGGTGGGCATTATCCTGCTGGTACAGCGCGCCTGGAATCCTGGCCAAGAATGAGAGTACATGGGGCAGTAGGATCTCATCCATATACTGCTGGGCCGTCAATGATCCACGTACCACTACTAGAGCTGATCAGCTATCATAAGCAATGGCTCCCAATACCATAATGCCTGCAGTGGGGGAGGTTGGGATTGTGCCGTTGACCCAGGAACCTCCACACCCGGACACGATCATCTGTCCCCAAAACGAAGCGGCACTCATCGTTAAACACCGCACGTTACCAATCTGTGGTGTTCCACGTCGCTCTGGCCTGGCACCACTGCACACGGAACTGGCAATGTTCCAGTGTTAATAACATATGTAAGGGGTGTTGGGATTGCAGATTCGCTTCCGTAAGGTGTTGGGAAATGGCTCATAAGCACACAGGAGCCACTACATCTGCCTGTATAGTGGACCAGGTCTCCATCGAATCCGTTTGTGCCTGGCGCACGATCCGTCGATCCTCTCTACCAGTGGTCCTCCTGGTCTGTCTGGAGCCACTCTACCGAGTGGCAGTGCCGTCACGTGTCCACTACTCCCTACCCAGTCAGATAGTATGGTGTGGTGAGAACGATCCATGTGGCGGGCTATACGGAGCGCCGACCACCCTGTGGTTTTCAGCCTAATGATCAGGCTTCTCTCAAAGTCCCTAAGTTGTGTAAATTAATTGACGTCTCTGGCATCTACCCGGCATTCTTGTCATTCTCTACTTTTGCTTGCATCTGCCGGTGCTTTTCGCTTTCATGTGGCGACTGCACTCCGGTTTATAAGGTTGCCAGTTCGTGTTTGCAGTGCCACCACAGGGTGTGCAGTCATGCGCACTCCCACCAAACGTGGAATATTTGCATACCAGCATACACTCTAGCTATTTGCCAAGTTCCGCGGTTGTAGCATGTTTTCTTTTAGGTGCGCAAATTTCATTGTCCGCGAGTGTATTAAAAGTAACCGATTTCTTACTTTCAATATACGTAACTGATTTCCTACTTTCAATACATGTAACTGATTTTCTAGTTTTAATGTTGAACTATACGCTATGTATAAATGATATTTAATATATTTATTTTCCTGTGTTCCACAGCAATAAGCAATGTAAAATTTCATCAGCAAGATGTTGGGCATGTAAACTTTTGCCTTGGGCATCTACTTTTTCAGACATGCCTGACAGGGCGTGTAGTAAATTTCTGATTTTCTAACCTGATATACATACTGTAGATACATATAGGGGTCATGCTGTCTATTGCATTCTTCACAATTTGCAAAAAAAAAAAAAATTGTTTAGGCGAAAACATTGCTGATTACCTTTCTTAATAACATTTTGCTGCTTAATTGTAAAAAATATACAACCTATTGTTTTTTAACTATTTGAACACTTTGTTTTTATAATTTTTGTATTCTCAATAGAGTTAAAAAAATTGGCAACTTCAGATTACATTTGGTAAAAACTAAAAAACCCAAAGCAACTGCTATATATGTGTGTGTATGCAAAGATACAGGTAAGATTGCATCTGACAATGAAGATAAAAGCAGCAAATGCGGGCACAGTCATAATTTGTTACGGTTTAAAAACGAGGGGGGGGGGGGTTAAAGAAAAATATTGTTTTGACAATGTCTCCTAGCTTTCATCCATGAAGAGTCTCGTAATTTAAGCAATTTTGAAACGGTCATAATAGTGGGTACTAAGCAAGCATTTTAGAAACTGACAACTTTCTCGTGCACAAATACTGTAACTGTATTGAGGCTGTACAATAAGCATGGCATAAAAAACAAGCAGTCTGTGATCTTTCTGTGGGCAGAAATGACTGGTTGATGTTCAAGCACAAAATGGCTGCTGGAAAGGATTGTATGAGGTAACAAGCTCCATTGCACCAAGTGACTGAGCAGTACACCAGCAATATTGAGAGGAGAATTTCAACATACAGGCTGCTGTGGATTAGTGCAGATAGGCTATATAACAGGAGATGTACCACTCATTGCTGCTAAAAATCAACAAATTCATCTGCAGTGGGCACTTAAACTTTGAGGACTGGAAACAGGTTGCCTGGTGTGATGTATTGCATTTTCAATTAATACATGCAGGTGGATCTACCAGAATATGGCATCTACAGCATGAATTGATGGGTTTCAGCTGCCTACTGTTCGAGCTGGTTGGAAGCGGTGCTATTTTTCTGGGGATTGCTTTAGTAGTAGTCACCAGGTTCCTTGATACCTCTTAAACAGCATTTTGGATACCATAAGGTATCTTAACATTACTGCAGACCAGGTGCACACATACATGTGGTATGGTGTTTCCTGATGGAGAGGGCCACTTCCAGCAGGATGATGTTCCATGCCATAGGGCTCAGATTGTCACAGTGCTTGCAGAAGCAAGACAGTTGTTTTTAAGAAGTCCTAAGGTGGCACCTGCAGTCTCCAAGACTTTACTCAATTGAACACCTTTGAGATAAGATTGAGAGAGCTATTTACAATGGAGATGCTTCTCCAGCAAATGTGCAGCAGCTGACAGTTGCCATCAGGTCCACTTGGCTGTGCACACCTGTAGAATGAAATCTGGACTTTGTTGACTGAAATCTGGATTTTGTTGACTCAAGTCATATCAAATAGAGTCTGTTTTCATGGCCAAGGGTGGCTCAACATGTTTTTAGATAGGTGTTCCTAATCATTTGCTACTTCAGTTTCTATAAGCATGAAAAGTCAACCGGTAATCAAGGATTTGGATGTGCTTGGTTTGAAGTTGCGTATGAGTTTCATTTTATCTGTTGATTCTGTATATTTCCGGTGCATTAGTGACCCAAGGAAACAATTCCTTTTTTTCCGTGCACTGATTCCTATTGTCAAGCTTCAGGAAAGCTGAATAGGCAAATTTATCGACGTTCTTCCTTACTCATAAATTATAAAGGGCCGATTCATAGAGTGCAATGTTGAGTATGTCACTCCAGGGGTGTAGGAATGGGGGGGGGCTCAACAGGCCCAAGCCCCCCCCCCCCCAATATTATATATGTTTTGTTTTTCAATGTTTAGTTTGGTTGTTTTTACACATTTTCTCCAGCGTAGAGGAAAACTAAAATTTAAAGTGTTTTTAGTTTTGAAAATGAATGTTAATTCTAGAACATAGAGAGGGATGGTGTGTCCTTGTGTGTTAGTGTGTGGGGGCTGGAGTTGGAGCTTCAGCTGTTTCAAGTGTCTGAAATCACAATGTCACATTAAGGTTAAACGCAACTGCAGTGTTCAACTTTCCTTGAACGGCCATGAGCTTGGGTAAAAGTGTGAACTCAAGTATACATTAGCTTGCTGATGGGAGACGGCACAAAATAAGCAACCCTTCTATTCCCCACCACTGGCTTGGCCATTGTACGTAATGTCACAGCCTTTAGAATGGAATACAGTAATACACCAGAGACCCGGCCTCAAGTGCATCAAGGGATCTGCTGGGGAGGCCAAAGACTTGGATTGGGTGATCTGACGAGGCTGAAGCATGCCTGCCATGCAGCATAGCTCTAGACCTGAAGAACAGAGCTGTCGCTTAACCACAGCAGTGAGAAAACCGGTCACCGCCAGCTTCTCTTGCAATGCTCACCGACATCGACGGACGCAGAAACTATAATGCAAGCTAACATTTATTCTTAGAGCAGTTTGGGTCTGCTGTGCATCGCCCAGTTTTTTTATTTGTTTGTTCAGAATCCTAGAATGTCTTCCAAAAGAACAAGAAATTATTTATTCGCTTTCTTTTCTAAAACCCCTAAATTAAATGAAAGTTGCAAAGATGTACATAGTAAATCTAAAATATTCCTACTAGAACAAGAATTGTCGTCGGATAATGTTCATCATGATGACAGAAACAGTGCAGCAGCTGCATCATTATCTTCAGCTGATCCAGATAAAGAAATGATGGAAACTGGAGGTGGAGTTTCCAGCAATCTACATCAAAAGAAAGTAAGTGATCTTGATATAGGACAGTACATTGGTGTTCATCTAAGCGATGAAAAAAGTTAAAGCTTTTAGACAATTTCTGGAAGCCAGATTCATCATATTATTTTCCTGTTAACAGTAATGAAAAGAAAAGAATATTCCAGTACCAATAGTTCGAAAGATTCCCATGGGTATGTTATTCAGCAACATTTGATGGTGCATTTTGCAAAAATTGTGTGCTGTTTTCAAAAATAGAAGCAGGTTGTCAGGGGAACCAAAAATTGGGTAAATTAGTTCTATCTCCATTTAAGCAATGGAAAGATGCCATAGAAGCTTTTACTGCACATCAGAATTATCACAGACATAGCTGCTTAACCTCGGAAGAATTCGGGAAAGTGATGAAAGGACATAAGTTGAATGTTGGTGTTCAATTGCACCAGAGCAGAAATAAAGAAATTGAAAAAAATAGAAAGAAATTACAGTCATAATTAAGGCAGTAGTCTTTTGTGGTAGGCAGTCTTTCGCATTGTGTGGACACCGAGATTCAGGAAGTATTTCATCATGCAAAAAAGACTGAAAATGAAGGCAATTTTAGGGCTCTGCTACGTTTTCGGGCTGAATCTGGTGACACCGATTTGTTTGATAAAACATCATCTACAACAATTTCTAGCAAATATACCAGTCCAGAGATACAAAATGAGATTAAAACGTCAATTTATTCAAGACCAGCTTGTAAAAAGTATTTATAAAGCAATACGTTTCTCAGTACTTGCTGATGAAACTGCTGATATAGCTGGGAAAGAACACCTTACCTTATGTATGCGCTATGTAGAGGAACCACTTGGTATTTTGAAAGAAAATTTTTTAGAATTTATCGAGGTGAAAAATTTACTTGGCGCCAGAATTGCAGAGGTAGTAAATTCAAGTTTAAAGCGATTCGGTATCGATACTCAGTATTTGAGGGGTTAAGGATATGATAGTGCAGCTGCTATGTCTGGGAAAATAAATGGTGTTCAGGCAAAAATTTTAGAGATACACCCCACTGCTCTCTATGTCCACTGTTGTAGTCATGCGTTAAATCTTGTTTTGTCGAAAGCTTGTTCCAGTGCCGTTTATTAGGAATTCTTTGGCTACATTAACAGACGTTGTGAAATTCTTCCGTTTGTCACCAAAAAGGAATAACCTACTTAAAAATAAGGTTCAGGAATGTTCCGAAGGAAAAACAATGCATAGACTTAAACGGTTATGCGATACCAGTTGGGTAGAAAGACGAGGCACTTTTCACGTTTTGCGAATTATTGGAGCCAGTTGTAGCAGCTCTACAGGATATTCATCAGGATGGCCACATCAAAGTTGGCAATGCTGTATCACCATTCAATATTCCAAACTGAATTTTTGATATAGATTTTGGTTGCTGAAAAGTGTTTTTCTCTTACTCTAAATCTGTCAAAAGCTTTGCAGAGACCAGACAACGACTTAGTATCATCTTTTGGTATGATTGACGAAGCAACAGAAAAATTCAGAGAGATGCGATAGAGAAATTCAGAGAGATGCGATATAATTCAGATGCGGAATTTAATAATATTTTGGACAGGGTTTCTGCCGTAGGAAGTAGAATAGGTATTGTGTTGGAAAAACCCAGAATTGTTAAAAAACAGATACTTCGAAATAACTATCAAAGTGAAAACATTTTTATCGTAAGGCAATATTCTTCCCATTCTTGGATTACCTTCTGCAAAATATGAATGATCGTTTCTTGAATCACAGAAATGTACTCGATAGCTTGAACCATGTACTGCCTTGCGAAATTGAAAAATGTTCAATTGAAAAAATAACAGAATCAGCTCAGTTTTATTCTGAGGATATAAATGTGTTACTCAATCTTTTTCGTGGGGAAGTAGAAATGTGGATAAGTAAATGGTTGTCACGGAATGCAGAGGATCGGCCCAAAACAGCCATTGAAGCTTTTGCAAGCCTGTGATGGTACTTTTTTTCCAAATGTGAAAAAACTCTTAAAAATTCTGACTACCTTGTCAATTACAATGTCTACTCCAGAAAGAAGTTTTTCAACTCTGAGGTGACTTAAAACATACTAATTTTGAATATAATGGCCTCAAGCCGCAAGTACTGCATTTTATGAATAAAGAAATATTCCCGAACTACACCACCGAGGCACTGACCACCAAACCGATGCAATCCATTGGGTATGTATATGTGTTGTACTTGTGTTTGTATGCTGACTCTATTTCATTTAATCTTTAGACTCTTTACTTTTGCAACGTAACTTTTAAACATTGGTTCCAAAACATGCGCTTTCGGTAGATTAAAGATTTAGATAAATAATTACACTTTTCTTCTTTCTGTGCTGTATTTTCATAATATCGTCATTATGCTAGCCAGATGTAACGCATGTAGTGACATCTTCAAGCGCAATAAGAATAAATAAATATATATATATATCAGGGCACAAAAAATCTCGGAAATTTCATCCGTCCTGGAGGACGGTTTGTCTAAAAATGTACCCGTCCTCCTTTGAAAGTAACCCGTCAGACTCGTATAAATACCATAACTACGTAGAATTTAAATATTGTCATTCTTCTTCAGTTTTCCATTCAATAGTGGCTTAACTGTTGGAACTTTTTACATGTTATAGTTCCTTTGTGTGAAATGCAATTTCTCAGTTGGAAATTATTAATATTTAATGCGAACAAATACCTCGGTAATCAAATGTAATTCAAGGGAAAAGTTTTCATGTACCTCTCAGTTATAAGTGGTCGATGTTCGAATCTTTGTATGGCTGTTCTCATCAGGCTCTTGAGTTTAGACTTTTAAGAATATAATCGACACATTTTCTTCACGGGTCCCGAAATTGGATAGACAAATTAATTTATACGATGAATTTTTCTATCTGATTTCGGGACCTGTGAAGAAAATGTGCCGACTAAATTCTTAAAAGTCTAAACTCAAGACTCAAGAGTCTGATGAGAACAGCCATACAAAGATTCGAACATCAGTCACTTACAACTGAGAGGTAGGTACGTGAAAAGTTTTTTCTTGAATTACACTTGATTACCAAGGTGTTTGTTCGCAGTAAATACTAATAATTTCCAACTGGAAATTGCATTTCACACAAAGGAACTATAACATGTAAAGTTCCAACAGTTAAACCACTATTGAATGGATTTAACTGAAAAAGAATAACGTATATAAAACATGTTTTTTAATCTCGATACGTCGAAATATGTGCATATTAAATATCGTCACTTTATTGATTTTTTTTTTTAATGTACATACAGAAAATAAATAAATTTCTGCTTTCATAGCAAAAAGCTTGTTACACGGAATCTAAAATTTTCAACTGCAAAATGGCAAAAGATAGAGATAGGATGTGTGGCATTAGGTACGATCGTCGTTAAGGTCGCCAGAAACATGTGGAAAACGGTAATGCACTGGAAGCCAATATTACGGCGGGCATCACACGTGCGAGACGTCAAGGTCACACGTGAAGGGAAGAAGCAACCGTTGTTTAGTTTCATTGGTTAATACTGGGTCACTCCAGTATTAACAAATGAAACTAAACAAGGGATGACTGGGGGGACGGAGATAGACGGGAGAGAAAGGAAGAAGAAGAAAACAACAACAACTGCGAAGTCGCTATCCATACAGTTACACCTCCTGCTTCAGGCGTAAAATTCACACGGGAAAACTTTGAGAGGGAATAAGAGAGCAGCATATTGGCTTAGTACGTTAAAATTTTGGAAGGGAGGGTGTCGCCGCGGAACTATTTTGCCAAAACAAAGGACAGCTTATCGCTTAAGAGAATGCATAATTTCGTAAAACTGTAGCACTTGACATGCGCAAATTTCAAATTGGCAATATATATATATAAAATAAAAATGTTTTAATCACAATCATACTGCAAGCTTGAGGAAAAAGAGCCGTCCGCGCGGACGTTGTGGTCAGGAAATTAATCGTCCTCCTTGAATTCTTGACCGCCATGGACGGGCGGTTTTACGCGCCCTGATATATATAGCTTTGAGCCCCTATCCAAAATTCTGAATTGCTACGCCCCTGTGTCACTCCATGGTATATATAAATAGAATGACTCACTGCTTACTGGTGTCTCAGACCGCACATGAGAACATTGATTAATTGTACAGTGACTGATATAAGGTTAGCGTCAACTGCTTCCATAACAGGCAGTGCTGAGTTGTTAGAAGAATAGTGAGATGTAGAATTATACATCTAAATATTGGAAATGAATTTCAATGCAAAATAAATCCCTTTGTCAATTTCTACAAAAATAATTTTCCAGTCACCAGTACAAAAAATATTTGAACTCACTAAACAGAATTAAATTTTACTTATTTCAAAATTCAGTGTATCCAGTCCCTGAAATATTACCAGATCATTCATCTGCACTGCATTTCAAGTTTGAGCAATCAATGTATGGACTACAAATAACAAATTAGTTTCATAATCACATGTAGCAGTAGTCACCAATGTGTATTACTTTGGAATTTATAAAGCAATCCAGTTTTCTTGGTAACCTTTAAAACCACTGTTTCACTCTGGAACATTAATTTCCTTTGCACATAGAAGCCATCTCAATAAGAGTAAGGGGTGCATAGTAGTATTAAAAGCAATATAATATAAAATAAGATGCTAATGTGAGATTCACAAACACATGACCAAGATATCTGGCATCTCGTGGTCGGGTCACCCAGGGCATGTCGCCCACCCATCTCAGATTTTTGTGAAAATTGGCACAAAGTATTGTACTGGTGAGATAAGAAACCAGTTAAAATTTTAGGTCAGTCAGTCCAGTATATCTTGAGTAATGCCACTTTAAAAATCGGGTAGCTCTGCCTTTGAAGTTTTCACTACACTGTATGATAAAAAAAAAATCGTAACTTCACAATTAACTGTTGCAGCCACATAATTTTTTAAATGATCTGCATGATCCATAAATTTGGGAACAATTTGTTTCTGCATATTTTCAGAATTAAAAGAAAGTCTTTTTCTTTTTTTTTTAATTTAATGACAAAAAGGAATGGAAAAATGAGGCCACATTTTTATTAAACAAAGCAATTTTTTTCAAAATGAGCCCCTACTTCGAATTTGCTAAAAATATTTTCATGTGTGTATTATAATGTAACCTTCCGTTAGAAGAAAAAAATCCTTAATACTTTAGGCAATTCGCAATTTTGGCGAGAAAAAGAAATCCAAAATGGCGTGTTTTATATGGAACATTCCGACATGATATTACGCAATTTTTTAATTAAGTGTTTGCTTGACCATTATAAAATGGTCAAGCAAACACTTAATTAACCCCCCCCCTAGTTTAACCCTATCAAAAAGTAGTTCAGAACAATTTTTATTTTATTTTTATGTGCCACCATTTTGGATATACATTCATTTTTATTTTCTGCGGCAGGCCAAAATAGAGCTTCACAATAGTTTTAAAAAAGGCAATTGTTTTCCTCTTATTGTAGATCAAAAGTTTTGGTTTTCACTACCTTAAAGAGGACATTTTAGGCTTACAAAAAATGTATAGAAATGATAGAAAATATTTTTTTTAACTTTGCTTAAAATGGTGAGATCTGCAATACTCACAAGCATAAATCACCATAGTTTTCAGCTATGGAGAACTGTAGTCTTGGTTTGGTCCCCCACCCCCTCCCTCCCTCCCTCCCTTAAAGTTCCAAAATTTTCAACTTTTGCAGATTTCAAGGTCACATATCTCAAAAGAGGGACCAGATAAAAAAAAATTCCCACCAAAAATGTCCCTACTGGTACTCAACAAGATCTGTGAGTTTCATTTTGTAGTTCAAACTGGTGTAGAAGTTACAGGCTCTGAAATATTTGTGAATAAATGGTAACATTTCAGCACTCCGAAATGCACAGAAACTGATGAATATTTAGGCTTATTTCTGTTTTCAAAATATTTTTTAAATCTTATGGAATTATATTTTAAACTCTTTTAACTACCAAATACTATATGTGCAATTTCTACATAAGGTAAATAAAAAAACTGAAAAAAAAAATTACCAGAGCATATTGCACAGTTTGCAATTCACAAACTTTAGCAGCAACATTTGTCTAGATGTACACTGAAGAGCAACTGAATTAGAGACAGCTAGCATTATCCAAATGTGGCGCTGTGGGTGGCCCTGTAAACGGAAACGACATGATGTATGCAGCGATTCGACAATATAAGGAGTGATGCGACAGGAATCTGTAAGAGTCGGACGCAGTATGGGTAAGATGAAGGATCTAAGCGCCTTTGGTCGTGGGCAAATTGTCGGGGGCCCGACGAATGGGTCACCCCGTCTCGGAAATCGTACAGGCACTGGGATTTTCACGAGCCACTGTGTCACGGGTGCACTGTGAGTATATCGGATTTGGTAAAACCATCCCTGCAAGGGCCAACTGCCGTGGACAACAGCGTGTAGATGAGCAGGGTCATCGTCAGCTAGCTCGCATTGTAACAGCGGATAGACGGGCCACAGTGCAAGAAATCACTCTGCAATTTAACGCTGGTGCACAAAAACTTTTAAGCCGCCGCACCATCCAGAACCATCTCCTTGCTATGGGGTGCAGAAGCCATCGTCCCACGAAGGTACCGCTGCTGACCGAACATCACAGGGTGCAAAGATTAGCATGGGTGCGGGAACATCGCCACTGGACCCTAGACATGTGGGAAAATGTTGCCTGGACTGATGAGTCGAGATTCACATTGGTACATGCGGATGGTAGGATACGAGTACGGCACAAACCACATAAAGCGATGGATCCTTCTTGCTAAGAGGGTACTCTTCAAGCTGGTGGGGGTGACATTCTCGTCTAGGGACTGTTTACGTGGACTGAAGTGGGACCCCTGATACATGCGATATCGTCCTTTACAGGTCAACGTTACTGGGATATCCTGGACGACCATTTGCTCCTGTTCGTGCGTCTTCAACATTCCACTGGGGACCTCATCCTGCAACAAGACAATGTACCATGCCATCGCTCCCGAATTGTATCTGAATGGTTGGATGAACACTCCACCGACGTGACCTCGCTTCCTTGGCCAGCTAGGTCACCTGACCTCAATCCCATCGAGCACATGTGGAATGCCATCGAGAGAGATGTTCGAGGCTCTGACCCCCCTCTATCAAATCTTCGTGATCTATGGAAGCTTATTCAGGGATCGTGGATCCGTATGACTTCCCAACACTTCCAGTGTCTTGTCAAGTCCATGCCGAGATGGATCGCCGCTGTCATCAGGGCGAAAGGTGGTGCTACACGTTACTAGACAGGTATGTCTAATTCAATTGCTCTTCAGTGTATATAGTCTTACTTCTGCGAGTGCACTTGCAACTCACTATATTTGTTACTGTTGAATTTAATATTTTGGCCTATTTCAATTTGTAACTGATCAAAATGCTAGCCTGCAAAGCCGTGCTCTCAATTGCCAGTCAAATCATCAAAGTTTTTTTATAGTTGTTGTGCTTAAAAATAATAGCCAATTGCGAAAAAAGCAACCGACAGGGCCACCTATGCTATCCCAAGCTGTTTCTTTTCTTTTTTAGAATGCAAGTAACTGCAAAGATTAGGTGTCTTTAAATTCCTTACTAATTTTAATAAAAATATAAACTAATGGAACAAACCATTTTGTGAATTATTTTGACATTGAATGATACATTTATGTATGATTGATAAATGAATTTTTCCTTGGTTACATAAGAGATAAATGAATTTTTTTTTTTTTGTCAGTTTGAATTAAAACTAAACACAATCACTAATTTTCATATGAAAAAAAACTGACTGAACCTGTTTGGATAGGGTGTATGTGCTTCCTGTTGCAGTGTCTATCTCAACCAAACATAATATATGTGTCAGAGGTACTTCACAGTCATTATTAGGCCAATAAAAAGATGGAGAAGGGGCCCATGTTGGTGAATGAATCGAACAGTCACATCGCCTTCATCATAGTTAATCTTTCAACAAATCCCACATACCAACAGGAATCATATACACTTGCTACACTAAGCAGTTAACATGTAACTATCTTGAAAATTAGTTACACTGATTTTGGAAATAATACTGTAATGTTTATCAGAACTTAATCTCTTAGCACCAATTCTGAAATTGGAAACTTGTGTCAAGTGATGCAGTGTGCGTGTACCAGGAAGAGCTTTTGCTTTCTCAAAACGGGGACTAAGCTGATTACGCGCTTTATTCATTTCTTCTGCACACACAAAGAAAAATACAATTTCTTTTATATTATCTTTGCAGAAGTTATACATTGTTGCAGCAGATGTTATTTGTTGAGCTAAAGGTCGCTGCAAACTGGGTTTTGTTGTTAGTCTTTTTACAATCTGCACCAATACCCTTCACGTGGTGACTTGCCATGGCTTCCTGCAAAAAATGACTACTTCCCTACCAATCTAAAAAATCCTGTTCATGATGCATAAGTTCAGAAAATTCTTGCAGTTTTTATATTGTGCAGAACAACTGGCAGTGAAATACTCAATATTTCTCACAATCTGTGGTAATGCACAACTTTTATTCTAAACTGAAGGAAGTAGAAACATCCACAATGACTAGAAATGTTAGTAGGAGGCAAAAACAAAGATAGCAAGTGAGGATAGAACTTTATTTTTAAAGTTCTGTAAGAAGGAATGATTGGGGCGGGGGTCTCAATCAACATTCATTAGTACTTATGCTGGGCATTTCATCATTGATACAAACAAATTTATGTTGGACTTTCTTTTTTTCATTTTCTTAAAAGTGTTCACATGCACTCGATGAAAAAGTAACTGAAGAAAATTCCTGTACCTTATTACAACTTTACATTCAACAGCTTAAATTACTTTTATTTGATTGCGCATTTTAAATATGAAAGTAGAATATTTCTCGTTGTTGAGTTTATGTACTATGTACTTACGAAAAAAATCTGAAGATCCAAAATAAATTATTTTATTTGCTGATGATCTGAAACCTACGTGTGTGTGTGTGTGTTCTCCCAGACTTATGTTCTTCTAGCTGCTAGCTGAAAACTATAGCCATAGTTATTACACAAAAATTCCCAACTCCCAGTCACCTTAACAGTCCATCAAAAATGGTAATCTATGCTTGTGCGTATTGCAGATTTCAATGCCATTTTAAGCAAGGTTAAAAAAGAAATTTCTATCATTTTTGCACATTTTCTGTAAGCCATTTTGTCCTCTTTAAAGTAATGAAACCCAAAACTTTCAATCTACAATAAGAGGAAAGCAATTGCCTTTTTTTAAAACCATTGTGAGGCCTTATTTTGGCCTGCCGCAGAAAAGAAAAATGAACCTATACTCAAAGTTGGTGGAACATAAAAATAAAATAGAAATTGTATTGAGCTACTCTCTGATAGGGTTAAATTATGGTGGGGAAAGGTGTATAAAATGGTCAAGCAACCACTTAATTAAAAAATTGCGTGATATCATGTCGCAATATTCCGCATAAAAACACGCCATTTTGGATTTTTTTTTCCTCGCCAAGATTGGAAATTGCCTAAAGTATTTTTTTCTCCTAATGAAAGGTTACATTATAATGTACACGTGGAAATATTTTTAGCAAATTTGAAGTGGGGGCTCATTTTGAAAAGAACTTGCTTTGTTTAATAAAAATGTAGCTTCATTTTTCATGTCTTTTGTCATTAAATTAAAAAAAGTGTTCTTTTAATTCTGAAAATGTGCAGAAACAAGTTGTTCCCAAATGTATGGATCATGTAAATCATTTAAGAAAAAAAATTATGGGGCTGCAACAGTTAGTTGTGAAGTTATGATTTTTTTTTATTTTTTTTTGTCCTATAGTGCAGTTGTGAAACAAAGGCAGAGCTACCAAATTTTTAAAGTGGCATTACTCAAGATCTACTGGACTGACTGACCTAAAATTTTAACATGCTTCATATCTCACCAGTACAATACTTGGTGCCAATTTTCACAAAAATCTGAGATGGGTGGGTGACATATCGTGAAAATGCTGGGTGATTTGACATGGAATGACCCGGTCATAACTCAAGTGTGTTACATTTGTTCCACAGACATAAACGCGTGGGTGAGGATTTGGGTTTCAAAAACATGTATTTATATATAATATTTTAAAGCATTTAAACTATTTTTAGGTTTCAATAATTGCATATCCTTTTGTATAATGGCAAGGGTTGTTGCCACCACCTTTGTGAGAGGCCCCTTGGCCTTTCACAAAGGTGGTGTAAGATTTTTCTAGGCATCAAGGAAATGCAAGGAGAAAATAGTTCAAAACTCCCCAGAAATTGAGCTGACTGCTCACAGAAAAATAACTCAGTAGATAATAGTCATATTGCAAATATTATTCACTTTGAATAATACTGTATATACGTTTGTGTTAGGGGGTATGTAGGAGGTTAGGAGTTTACTAACTACGACAATTGTGAATGATATAATCCAACACCTCCATTTGTGCAATTGATATTTCTCCTACCTCATCTTTGCTGATCTTAATTTGATCCTTAGGTAGTATGTAAGAGTTCATGTAATCAGCAGTCAGATCAAACATGCTTTTGGAAAACAAGTACCATTTATTATATTGGATAATGTCAACTTCCTAATCCCATAGGCAGCTGCCGTGGCAACTCTTACTAAAACTTAACCTTTTCAAACTGGAAGAAGAATGCTGAGGTCCTTGTGTCATGAGGGAAAAGTTTTACCATGTGATTTTGTTTACAGATGTAGGAAATAGGCAAAGACTTCAAATTTCTGGAGCTTCACCTAACCGTGGTATCTTTGGGCAGTTCATTTTCCAAACATGCTAAAAAACGTTTGATGATAGGGCCTGAAGTGGTCAGAAACATGGGATATGAACAATCATTTTGGATGCCTGTATAAAAGACTGTCTAATTTTAGAACATAATTCCAATTGACTAGTCACATCAAGTTGTACAGAAGATTGATTATAACAGGATGAGTACCTGGTGAAAGCCACCTTATGAAAGGTGTTAGACTACAATGCTACTACTCCTCTCTCCCCCTTTTGCCCTGTGCTTCAGGCTCAACAAGTGGGCTTTGGTATGTAAAGTGCATGCAGGTTATTGAGTGCAGTGTGTGTAACATTTTAAAGTAGCAGCAGGCTCTTGCCTACATAGCCCTCGGAAATTCAGTAAGTTGATAAATTACTGGAGTAAATTGAACTGAACTCTTTTCTTGAGTCCAGTTTGCTTCTTCTCGATCAGTCTTTGTTTGGGTTCACTACGATCTTAAACGTAACACTTGTTAAAAATCATAACTTCACGTTTTGGAGTTTTACATTAAGAAAGCTATTTATTGTACATGAGGCTGCCAAAATAATGGGAACATCTGTAAAAGTACTGCTTGGTTTATGAAATTGCAATGGTGGGTTTTGTTTGTTCCTGGCAGGTAGTACTGTGTCGAGGACTGAGAATATATGTAGTAGCTTATTTAGAGGTGATACAAAAAGCATACGTGAGACAAAATGACCATGTCTGAATTTGAAACAGGGCAAATTCTTTGCCAGGGCATTCATTGGTGGCAGAAACTGCAGATTTTTTTAATGTATCAATAGTTTTAACTGCATTCACTATATCAGGAAAAACATCCAATGGGATGAATTGTTGCTGAAAATCAAAGCTAACTGAGACTACCTGACAATAAAACATATTGTAGCCTGAACAGATAAAATAACCACAAAGACTGTCTCTCTCAGCAAACCGGTATCTAGCAAAACAGATCACCAGGAACTTCTTCATAAAGCTAAAATTTAGGGCAGAGCCAATGTTGCCTAGCCACTTGTTACTGATGCTAATGCAAAAAGGAGGATGCAGTGTTGTTACAAGCACAAAACCTGGACATTGAATGCTTAGAAACATTTAATCCAATGAATCATTTTTCATACTTTTTCCCCAATTTTGGGGAGAGATCGTGTTTTATGAATGCCAAAGGAAGCACATAATCCTGGCTCTTGTACCAACTGTCAAACATCATGGGATTAACAATTTAGGAAGCAGTCTGTATACTTTTAGGCCTTATTGTCTTCATCAAGTAAGTTAGTCACTGCATACCTTAATATTCTAGATGTCCATCCCATAATGTAAACATCGTTACAGCAAATGTGTCCAATTAAAAGAGCATGCAACTGAAGTCAAAGAGCTTCTATGGCCTGTACAATAGGGTAGGCCGAAAAAAAAAAATTCGAAATCGATATTGGTATTGCGCGGAAAAGTTGCCTAATGCATCAGGTGCTCCTCAGGCATTGAAAAAGTAAAAAAAAAAAAAAAAAGGCGAAAAATCCACTTTGAAGCTTTTTGGAAAATTTCTTTTTGGAATTTTTTTAGAAATTGATATTGGCATAGTGTTGAAAAGTTGCTTAATAGGTCAGGTAGACCCCAAAAAAAGTTCGTCAATTTTGCTCAATATCTAGCCGCACCCCTCTGGCATTAGAAAAGTACAAACAATACGAAAAAATAAAAAAAAGTCAAAAGTGCAATTACTAGTATATTCTTGCAATACAGAAATCTAGAAACTGGAAGTATAATAAAGCAAAAAAAGGGGAATATTTACAAAGGTTAGGCTTTAGAATAATACTGCCCCTTTTTGTCAAAGGTCGGAAGTTCTCCTCTTGCTTGAATCTTAGCCTGTATGTAACCATCTCTTGCAGTATCACCACAAACTTTCATTGCGACTTCAGATATGAGTTTAACACACCTCTCGACTGATTGGGTGTGACATGGAAACTTCTGGAAAGTTAGTGCCGGAACCTGTTCTTGTTTGCACATATCTTTTAACTCTTCATCTGTTATATGCATTGTAAGAGGCTCTGTTATGGTGCAGTTCGACCAGTTTATTACATCTTGGCTTTAAAGTTGAGTTTGGGCGATTTGAAAAAGCGTATGCCTTTGGATTTCTTATTCCTGGTGTTCAGGAATAAGAAATCCAAAGGCGCCTCTCACTCATAGGCGTAACCACTAGGGGGGTCTGGACCCCCCAGGTTTTCAGTCGGGGATCCCCAATGTAAAGGACTCTCCAAGGTTTTCCGGGATATAATGCACACTTTTTACAATATGAACCAACTAAATTTAATAATATAAGACTGTAATTTTTCGTAGAATGCAAACACGTGTATAATGTGTACTTAATAAAACTGTGATGTTGATTCTTAATAAGTCAGTTCTACAACTTTGTAATTTACATTTCTGCCCTATCCGTCATAGTTTTACAGTTGTGTTCGCTATGTTCCACAATTCTCGAACAGAGGCGCCTATGTTGTGTTCGTTAGGTCGTGCCTCAGCAACTGCTTTGCTCCTGCATGTGTGTGTGTAGGGGAGGAGGTCCCAACTCTACCTTATACAGTATGTATATAATATTGTGCAGTGTTTGTTCTCCTTGGTTTTTTTTTACAGCTGGGTGGTAAGAAATTTTAGCTGGATAGTACTTTTAATGACCCCTTCCCCAATAAATAAATTAAAAAAAGGATGTTTTGATTAACATTATTATACTAATTAAACATCTTTATCGGTGTGGTAGGTATTAATGTAACATAACATGATAAACAACATTAGAAAATTGTACATAAATGATAAAAAAAATGAGTACTTAGTAATAAATTATATTTGACACAGATTTCAGGTAGTTTACATCAACTTATGTGCATTGTGAAAATGTTCATTAAAGGAAATTTAACTGGGCAGCTGAGAAAATTAGCTGGTGGGCCACCCAGTGAAAAAGCTCTAGGGAGAACACTATTGTATATATATGTATACATATAATGTGTGATCGGACCCCCCCCCCGATTTTGAAACATGGTTATGCCACTGGCCTTGCTGCCAATTCCCGGATGTGGCTTCGAGAATTCGTTAGCATTGCCAGTAGTGCATTTTCAGGATGCGCAAAGTATGCATTGTTTGAAATTAATTTGTTGGTAATTTTCTTTACATGGTCAGGCAACTGCCTTGTGAGAGAAATCATCTTCCAGATATGTCGGGCTCCATCTTGGCACTGTGGTTTCATTTTTATCTCAAACCACATTGGTGCATAAACCAGCATCACAAACTTACGATTATACGAAGATTATTGGATGGATTTTGGGTACTGATGTATAATCGTAACAGACCGTTTGCGGTCGTCAGCCATCGTGCATTAATGATTTTGCCTGGATTGGTCTTAGCCAGATTTGGGGCGGAACTGCCATCTTTAACAGCAATGCATATGCGATACAAGTATTGCTGATCAGTGCTTAGATTGCTGATATCTTTAGGGTCCAAATGCGGGAGTGTAGTATCAATTTTGTGAAATCTGACCACTGCCTTGTTTTCACAATCTTTTAGAAGTGAACCAACAGGTCCAGAGTAGGAATATGGTCCTTTTGTGTGGCCATCGAGTTCCTGAATGAGATGCCTTAGTGGCAGCTCATTGGTATATAGCAAACCTATACTTCATTGCAGAGGTCTTCCACAGTGGGTTTCAAGCAAACGTATTACTCCACCCTTCCATCCCGAATTAACATTTGTGCCATCACATCCGATGATCATTAGGCTGTGACATTATGCATTTCCGTAAAAGTAATTATGCTCTTGACTATTTCTCTCACATTTTCATCAGAATTTAGCAAGATATGTCCTATGTACTTGCCTTCGGGCTCCTCTATCAGTGTTATGTGCACTTCAGATTTTATCTCTCGACAACCTGTCATCAGCTTAAGAGTCGGATCTTTGCGCCCATCAAAATACAAGCTTTTAATGGGGGTCTCTTTTACTTCCTGCAACTCATTTTCTCGGAATTGTTTTCTTTTCTTTTTTCTACTTCCCTTCTGATCTTGTTCTTGCCAACTATATACGTTGGGTTTTCTAGTGAAACTAGACTGAAATTAGCAAGAACTGCTGTAGTAATTTTGGCCACAGCTCTACTTGAGGCACCCGTTAAATCTGCAGCCAATGCAGTACCAGACATGTTAATCCTCATATGACTTGATGATAGTCTGACTTCTTTCATATAACTTTTCTCTAAAGGATAAGTCCACTGGAAGTCTCTATCTGTGTCCGTTACTGATTCAAGTCCAGTGTCTTTGGTTGTTGCTTCCAAATTGTCCTGACACCCCAGATTTTTCTTAACTGGAGAAACCTTGTCCCTCTGAAGTCCACTCGTCTCGGACGTGACTTTTTATCCATAACAATAGATCTATTGGTTTTTCTGCATAATCTTTCCTCCCTTCTTTGCAATTGCTGTGTTGTTGCGATATCAACATTTCCGATGGCCATCTGTCTTACAGTCCTTTGGTCATTCAAAAATTGCCATTCCCTGTCCGGAACTTTGAATTTTTTATTGCAGGTACACAATGCTAGATCATGACACTTGCAGGCGCAAATGTCGAATTAATTTCCAGCGTCTGTTTTAAATTTCTGTATTTTAGAATTCAGGAATGGTGTACATCTACTTTTTACAGGTTTCACTATATTCTTTTATTTATGGTTGTAGAATAAAATCATGACAATCACGCGTTTTAAAGATACAACAGAAATGGAGGCACATGCCCAGATGTCAATAATTTTCCTGGCAACTACATCCGCCATGCTTCGAGAAGGCTCCTTACTTCCTTCTCCCTTTATCTGCAAACGGGTGCTCTGGTAACATCTAATCATATCTTCGTAAGTTGGGAGTAGAACTGCATCGTGGGAAATAAATATTTTCCTGTACCAAATAACGGATAGCTTGTGCTTGCCCGAGTAATCTTCTGCTTAGCTCCTTGTTTCTCCATTACCATTAGTCATCGCAAAACAACGTAGACGTCTAACACACCGGCGCAGGCGCTTGTTTCTAAACATACTAGTGATCTTCGAAGATAATGAAAGGTGCAGGTGCAGACTGCACAGCGCTGCCTGGCATTGAGGGAGGGAAGGGAAGGGAATGACACAACGGTTATTTTGCTGTATTAATTGCGTATATATTTTGAAGGCAAGAGGGGCATGGTTAGATATTGAGCAAAATTGACGAAATTTTTTTGGGGTTCTAACTGACCCATTAAGCAACTTTTCCGTGCTTATGCCAAGATCTATTTCGAAAAATAATTTCCAAAAAAAAAAAATTCCCGAAAAAGGCTGCAAAGTGGATTTTTCGTCCTTTTTTTTTACTTTTTCAATGCCGGAGGGGCGCAGCTAGATATTGTGCAAAATTGATAAATTTTTGTGAGTTCTGGCTGACGCATTAGGCAACTTTTCCGCACTATACCAAGATCAATTTCGAAAAAAAGTTTTTTTTGGCCCACCGTACTTGTACAATCATCAGACTTGAACATTATCAAGCACCTATAAATAAAATTGAAGGAAAGAGTGAGAAGTGGATTTCCTTCACTTATACCATTGTCACTCAAGGTGACTTTTTCTCTGAGAGATATGGCCCACTGTTTTTCTTAAGACTATTCATGATTTATTTGAATCTAGTCAACATCTGAAACAAGTTCCTGTAAAAGCAAATGGACCTTATTAAAGCATACCTGTAGCTCTTTCACAGGTTTCTATTATTTTGTCCAACCTCTTGTGGGTGTTATTGAAGATTAAATTTTTGCAAATACATGACAATCACACAAGTGCTGTTTTTCACTGTTGTTCAACTTTTCTCCTGTAGCCATCTCAGAAAACTTGAAAAGTGCATAATGCAAAAGAAAAGAGCAAATGGTGTAAGGAAAAGAACATGCAAATTTGTTTTTAAAAAAATGAAAGAAATGGGGATCCATTGTGAGGATATTGACCCAATGCAGTTTGCAAGGTTTTAACAACTTCTAGATGCTACAGACACCTTGTCATTATTCAGAGAAAACTGAATAAGCAAAGCAGTAAAGGACTAGTCTTAAGTAAAATGACAGTATTTGGTATTTAATAGATGTCATTGAAAGAATAGTTATGATATAATAAAGAAAACAGTATAGTTAAGTAAAATGACAGTATTTGGTATTGGATAGATATCATTGAATGGGTAGTTATAAAATTGTATGATGGCTCTTTTTTGTTTTTTATGATGTAGAGGAGACAATTCAAGGAAAAGAATCTAAGTTATGTACAATTTGTTTTATATTTTGTATAAAGAGATACAAGCTAAGATCAGTTTATTAAAGTGTGAAATGCAACATATTCCTTTAACACCCAGTGCTGGTCTGATTAGCTCAACTTTCTTTTCTCCAATACATGTTTCAGTGGCGTAATTACAACTCCTGGTCCCCAATAGGTTGTGAGCCCTCATCCAATTTTAAACATACCGTATTTATGTTATCGGTGAGTCTAAAAATGCCTGTGAGTCTAAAAATTGCCAATAGGTGTAAAAATTGTGTTGGAAACTTTAGAACACAACCTACCTAGCCTATGGTGGTTTACCTAAATTTAGTTCAGATGTTTTGAACTAAATAGCAAATGAAGGTAATTCTTAACTTTAAACCCAATTTTGCTCTGATTTCATTGAAGAAAATTAACCCATTTTTTTGTAGCCATTCATGTCAAAAATGATGGCTGGTCATACGATTTTCTCCTAATATTGACTTCAGGAGTTGTTTGACCGAAGATGTGGTGGTTCTCCATCTTGCATGAATATTACATCATTTAGTACATGCCTCTCTTGCAAGCTCAGTATAATGCTGTTTTGTAAAAGCTTTAATGTCCACCTGTGATAGAGATGGTTTCAAAAGCAGTATCACATTTTTTTGGAGAAAAAAAGGACCAATAATGAAGGATGACACGAACCCACAGCACACTGACTTTTGGCTGATGGGGTGGAGTTTCTGTAACAGCTCAGGGATTTTCCGTTTCCCAAATGCGGCAGTTTTGTGTATTTGCTGCTCCATTGAAAGAGAAATGTGTTTCATCTGTCCATAAAACATTTAGCAGCCAGTTCTCATTTTCATCCATTTGTTGAAAGCCCCATGTTGCAAAATCTCTCCGCTTCCCGAAATCGAGAGCTTTCAGTTTCTGAAGGCATTGAATTTTGTATGGATATCTGTAAAGGACTAGTCTTAGTGCTCTCCAAACAAGTCCCATATGAAATTCCAGTTTGACGTGTAACTTCACAAGTACTTGATTCCCCATTTGTGGATGCCATCAAAATGTTTTCGATTTTCTGTAAACTGCAGCCTCAGCTAAAACAGATGTTGGCCTTCCACATCGTTGGACTTGCTACCAAAGTTCCAGTCTCCTTAAATCTCTTAATCATTCGCTTCAGTGCAGAGCAAGACATTAGTCCTTTCCCACTTCAAAGTTTTGAGCACTACTGTCAAAACTTAGTGAATTATTGATTTTTAAAGTTTTGCGTGAGTGAATGGAAACATCGCAAAGCTGCACATCTGATTTTGAGTTACGATAAAACAGTTTCATCAACATAGCTTTGTCTGGTAATTACAACATGATGACTCATTACAGTTTCAACAGCAGCTATTTTTATACCTGGGTCACATTCCATGTAAATCACACGATTTTTTTTTTTTTTTTTTCAAAATGTAACCCACCGACTCGGATTTTAATGAAACTTGGCAGGTAGATATACCCGATAAAGATATGGGAAAATCCTAAGTTTAAGTTTTTTAAACCTCATAGTTTTAAAAATACAGTGCTCCAAAATTTAGCCGAACACCCACTTTTGCAGCTGTGCAGTAGCATGCCACTTTTTACATAACATGCTGTAGTTTGTGTGCTACTGAATTTAGGAGAATGAAACTTTGTGATCACATGGGAAAAGGGTCCCTACATATTGAAAACACTTTTCATTTTACCTGAAACACCAGTTAAGTGAGCACCACCTAGTGGTGAAGTGAAAAATTACAGCAAAATTTAGATATTTTATGGGAGGCTCTGTAGAATATTGCTCTGGCATGAGGGAGATAATTTTTTTTATATTGATGTTTAACACATCCTATAACATATTTGAAAAAAAAAATGGTGGTTTATCAGCATATGTTCTCAGATAGTTAAAATTATCTGAATTTCTTAGAGGGCTCTCCTTCGACAGTTCAGCCATTTTGTTCTACAAACCTGACCCACCGTTTTGTATTTTGCTGAAAATTAGAATGTAGGTTTACCTAACAAAGCTGCAAAGACCCTGGAGTTCTAAGGAAGAAATAAAGAAAAACGGTCTTGCTAAATAAAGGAATTCATTTTTAAAAGAAACATTTTTTATTATATTTTTATCTTTGGGCACAAAAGAAACTTAGTGGCGTGGCATCCATGGAGCACAAATTTTAATCACGCTGATGCAGCAGCTCTAATTGCATTACACATTGCCAATGATGAAACGCTGATACAGAACAATTCATAGAAATACTGTATATACTAGCATGTAAGTCAAAAGTTTTAGGAAGAAATCCTGCTTTCAAAGTAGGGGAGTCGGCTTACACATGTAAAATAAATAAATAAATAGGGCTGGACTTCCATGAATTCTCCCGCTGAGTTTACGGAGGGGTTTCTTTACGTTTTAGACTTTTCACGAGTCACTGCACGCTAGTTTTCTGACCTTTTGAAAACTATCACGTAGTGACACAATCATATCCTCAGCTGTGCCCCCACTTTAAGTTTAAATTCGGAGGGCAACTGAAGCGTTTGCTTTTCGGAGACATCATAAATAGCGATGAAAGAAAATATCAGCAGCAAAGACTGGTCAAAATGGCAAGGACAAACTAAAGTACAGCGCACAGGAGATCCGGAACATGGAACTTTGAAACAAGGCGTGCATGTGTAGGTTTGTGCAGCGAGCACTGCGCGTATATTTTTATTGGCTGATTGACGAAGAGAGGGCACAAGCACAGTCAGCGTTTTGTGTTTCCCAACAATACAAAGACAAAATAACTCCTGCTGTCTCTCCCTACAACTTTCGCAGCCTTTCATTATGACACCCCCCTCTCTCTCTGCTCCGTACAAACTCCTGAACTGAAGAAAATTTTTCCGAGAGAGTTCCTTTTCCAATAAACCCCCTCTCCTGCACAATTATCCTGCGGATTCTTTTTTTAATCGGCGTTTATCCGTGGATTATACGACGAAAATTACGGTACATGTTTTTCAGTGATGTTTTCCGTGGTGGCCCGTACAATTTTTTTGGTCACCTTGGGCGACCAGACGACCGCATTTTTCGACCCCTGATCATGAAGTTGCCAGTAAAATGACTTTGCTGGACCATGTGGATGCATGAACTTAATTTTCACGTCTTCATCCTTTTCAATATCACTGATCATACCAAAAAACCAGTTATCATATATGCATGCTACATAGCAGTGAGTGTGCAACTGTGGCTGATTTATAAGTTCAGTGCTGCTTTTGAAGTTAAATATCAAACAATATTTGTCATCTCTACTTATCCTCTTCATTCCTATGGTAGTTGATGAAAGTTGACAAAAATAGTGCAAACTCCTGGTTCCTGGAATAACTGATGTTTCTAAAAAACGTTCCCATAGGTTGTTTCATACAATTTTAATTTCAAGCTTTCATATAAAGGGGAACTCGATGTTTTTTATGTTTGCAATACAAAAATTAAAGGCATCCATCGGTTTTGTGGTTTGATTTTTGATAGGTTGTTGCGGGTTTGCTCTGCTTACAATTCGCTTCACTGTGCCACTAATAGCCGATTTCCCGTGGCTAGTGGCAAAAAATTACCATGATGCAGATATTGCAAAATCATTTTCATACTTGCACACATTCAAAAAAATTCTTGTGATTTTTATATTGTGTTGCACACCCATCTGTAAAATAATGAACCTTCACAACTTCTGGATATTTATTCTTGATGTACTGTATTGTTGTTTGTTGAATTCTGTACACCATACACGCATCGTGGTCCAGATTGTCAGAAAAGAAGCAGTGATTGGAGATTTCAAGCAACTGTGTCTCACCTCTTGTGTACATAATAACTGGGTGAACTGTGCATGCCTCTGATGTCCAATGATAGCCTTGTGCCTCATCTTGTATGACAAATGAGTAGTTCTCACTGAAGTCCATAAGAACAATTGCCATGTCTGGTGTAAGCATTTCTTTGATAAAATATCTCAGTAGAACCAAAAGTTTTGTTTCGGATCCACGTTGATAACTCACACCGAAAGTTCATAGTAACAATTATATATCCACTAATAGATTAAATATTATTACGCACCTCTAATCCTTAGTTTTTATGATTCACATTGTTGGTGTGTCATTTTTCTTTGTTTGTAGATTCATTGACGATTCTCAACACATGTCGCAATATTCCAAGGATAATTCCTTGGGAGATGAAACTTTTTGGTTTTAATCTTTTCTTTTGTGTACACTATTGCTCACACATTATTGTACTCTGGTTCCAGCTCTTTTAATGTTAAAATCACTATATGCATGTTGATAAAACATTCCATTCTATCGATGTTCACTGTACTTATTGCACCAGTAGTTTAATTTGAAGTTTAAAAATTTATCATTAAAAAATCACATTCCATCGATGTTCATTGTTACCTGTTGCACCACCAGTTAAATTCGAAGTTTAAAATATTTTACTATTAAAATCCAATAAGAAGTTTAAAATCACGGCATGCTTGAGATCACCATTTCATCAAACTCTCGTTGAAGCTTTTCAACCTCTGTGAGGTCATCATCAGAACACTTGTCCTAACTACGATGCTGCAAACCGACCATGTGCACCAGATTCACTACAAGGCCTCTCTACATGTGCGAAAGGGCCAAAGGATCACGTTCTGTTCCCTGCATTCCTGAGTTTCATGTTTTTTTCTTGATACTGTGCTGCCATCTATATTTCATTCACTGTTTAATTCTCCTATGTTTCCTTCATTCCTTTTTGTCCCACCCTTCCTTCTCCATTGCTGTTCTTTATATTCTTTTTCTTTTTTTATTTAGGCATTCCAAGGCTCTGCTATGGTGATTGGTTCATTATTATTACAGGCTCTGTGTTTATTTTTTTCTATGGTGAGAGCCTCTGAGTACCTCAACTTCCATTCATTCTTATAACAACTCTTTATTTGAATATCTTCAAATTTTGGTTTCACGTTTTCTTCAATACAGTACTGCACCATTGCTGTAACATTCTTTCTCCTTTTCCAATTTTTAATATGTTGATTTCTTCTTTTTATAAGTCTATTTTTGGTTGATCCATAATAATATATACTCTTTTTTTTTTTAATACTTGGTTGTTCTTGTGTTCCAAAGGTATTCTATATACTCCTTCTTTTTGTAAATCTGGAATTTTTTGCCTTGTATTATTTATCATTGTAGATATTGTTACTGTTTGTCCAATATTTTTTTATATCTTGCTGTTTCAGTTCCTTTAGAAACCTGGATTGTTCCTTCGCAATGTATGCATGTGGGATCATTTGCATAAAATCTTCCATTGTTAAAGTTTGTTTAATTAATTCTGTTCTTCCACTTGATACCCACTGACTGAATTCTATGGTATCATTTTCACCATAGTTTTCAAATTTCATTTTAACAAAATTTGCTAAGTTATCTGTAGATGGGCAGTTTTTGCAGTGTCTGAGCATGCAGGTACAATCTTTCAAGTCACAAACCATGTAACCCATTAGTGTTTCATACAATTCCTTGAATTGAGCAGCATTCAGAAGTAATATAACATTTTGGTGTATAGTGCACACACATACAAACTGAGTAACAGCAGCACCAGCTGAAACACACCATTTTGGTCTTACACTGTAAAATTTTGAAAATCCAACCTTTCTGTCAGGATATTGCTGTTTGAAAGAACTATACAGTTTAAGATTGCACAAAATTAGCCTCTTCTGTACATGCTGATTTCTTCTAATGCTTACAAAATCCTTCTTTCCTGACATCTGCCGAAAGGAAGTGTCATTTTCATAAAATCCCTGAATTAATTGCAATGTTTCATTGCTCAGTTTTGTCCCTATCCTTGGTTCTGGTAGTGACATAATTCCTGTTTTCTTCCTTGAATATAAAGATTTCGTACTTGATAGATGAAAATGAGGAACACAAGTTTGCTGTCTGTAGTACGATAAGTTAAAACAAATCCCTAAAACTGCCAAATAAAACTCAATTTATTTACAATTTTAAAAACCTATTTACATAGCTAGCACTTTCGGGACTCACATGGCCCCATTTTCAAGCCCAAAAGCACTGGAACACATAGAGGCAACGACTATATACTATAGTTATTCGTGACTAAGCTGATATACGTAATAAAAATAATACAGGTGATGCCATTTACATTAAGAAAAAAGAGGAAATTAAAGTCCAAAAACAAATACAGAACATGTTCAAGTAAGAGACTCGCCTTCTAAGTGTGTCATGGGGAGAGCGATCATCTGTCTCCAAGGTCTTGGGGCTAAAGTCGGAAAGTCCGTATTACAGCACACGTCGTGATATTTAAGAATAAACAGGCTTTCCGAGAGAGAAAATGGAATTCTTGTTAACAGAGGAGTTTAAAACTTTAGCATTTTGCCAGTCCGGTTTGTAGCCTTCCTGTTTGACTGCAACGGTGAGTGCTGTGGTGATGTTTCCACTTCGTAGAGAATATTGGTGCTCCTTCAGTCTTATATGTAACGATCTAAGTGTCGAACCGATGTGAACCTTAGAGTCACGGTTTGGGTCTTCTGAGGTCAGGGGTATGGAGTAGACACCCGGTTTGTTAAACATATTGACTTTATCCCGGTCTCTACGGACTAGTGAGAAGATATTTCGGGTACAGATTCCAAAAGATAAATTATGACGCTGACATACTTTTTTCAAGTAAGAAACCATATGAGGAATAAAATCGAATTTACCAACGGATTTAGACAGAGGAGCTTCATTAACCAAAGTGGTAAATCGTAGTTTTGAAAACTTGCTGAGTAACCTGTGAAAGAGAGAGGTCGGGAATCCGAACTCCTGGGTTAGAGCTTGAATCTCATTGAATTCGTCAATGCGAATCTTGTGGGATGAAGAATGGGTAAAGGCTCTTTTAATCAAAAAACGAAGAGCAGAAGATTTATGTTCCGGAGGGTGAGCAGAAGCAAAAGGAATAATACAGGGAATAAACGTTGGTTTTCTGTAAACTGAGTACTGAAGTTGATTCGAGGTTAAATGCCTTGTCAATAAGATATCAAGAAAAGGGAGTATTCCCTCAACTTCAAGTTCCTGGGTAAAGGAGATGGTTGGATATTGAGAAGACAGACATTCAGTAAATTGATTCAAGAGAGAGAGAGAGAGAGAGAGAGAGAATAAGGCCAGAACACCAACATGTCATCCACATTATCATCATCATTGTCAACCATTATCAATCCACTGCTGGACGAAGGTCTCCCCTAGTTTCCTCCACAACGGTCTGTCTTGTGCCAGTCTCCTCCATGTCACCCCTGCATACTTTCGAATTTCATCCACCCATCTCCCATGTGGTCGTCTTCTGGGTCTTTTCCTGTCCCTTGGAATCCAATCTAAAATTTCGGCTGTCCATCGATGATCTGTCCTTCTGGCAGTATGTCCAGCCCATTGCCATTTCAGGGATTTAACTCTGATCATGATGTCTTCCACTCTTGTCATTTTTCGGATCCACGAGTTCCTCTTCTTATCTCTCCTGGTTACACCAAGTATGCACCTCTCCATGCTGCTTTGAGTTGTCTGCAGCCTTTGTATGTCTCTTTTAGTTAAGGTCCACGTCTCTGCACCATACGTAAGCACTGGAAGGATGCATTGATCAAACACTTTTCTTTTAAGACATAATGGCATATTGCTCTTGAAAATTATGCTGTTTCTTCCAAAAGCTCTCCAGGCAAGTTTTGTACGCCGATTAATTTCTTCATCAATGTGACCCTCACTTGATATCTGCTGTCCAAGATAAACGTACGTGTCTGTTATCTCCAGCTTTTCTCCATCAATCGATAAATCTTCATTTCTTGTAAAAGCATTGAACATCACTTTTGTCTTCTGAAAGTTCATTTTTAATCCCACTTCTTTACTCTTGTCAGCAAGTTCCTGGATCATACTCTGTAGCTCTGATGTGGTAGTTGCAAAAATGACTATGTCATCAGCAAAACGAAGGTGGGTTAGATAATCTCCATTAATCTTTATCCCTTTGTTTTCCCAGTTCAGTGATTGAAAGAGATTCTCCAATGTGGCATTAAAGAGCTTCGGAGATATGGTGTCACCTTGTCTCACTCCTTTTCCAATTTTTATGTGTGTTGTATTTTCAAACAGCCGAATCTTTGCACTTGCATTTTCATAGATGTTATTAATAATATTAATGTATGCATCTTCAATACCGCAGGTTTTCAGAGCCATTGTAACTGCTAATGGTTTCACCGAGTCAAAGGCTTTTTCATAATCGATAAAAGCCATGCACAATGGAAGTTCATATTCCCTCGCTCTTTCAATTAGTTCTCTCAGCACATGGATATGATCTATTGTGCTGTAGCCACTCCTGAATCCAGCTTGTTCTCTCGGTTGAGCCATGTCCAGTGTTACCTTCAAGCGGTATGAAAGAACTTTAGTGAAGATTTTATAAACTACTGATAGGAGGCTGATAGGTCTGTAGTTTCCGAGATCCTCAATGTCACCTTTCTTATGTAGCAGGATCATTGTAGCAATGTCACCTTTCTTATGTAGCAGGATCATTGAATCTTTCCTTCATTAAGGCATCGAGTGAAAATTTGGGCGAGTACTGTTTCGATTTCTCCACTTGCTTCTTGTATGATGTCTACAGTAATTCCATCTTCTCCTGGAGCTTTTCCCCGCTTCATGTTCTTGATTGCATGTGCAACTTCTGCTGGAAGGACTGGAGGAACTCTGGTACTGGTATCTTTCATGATGTCTGGAGTGCATGTATCATCCCTTTCATATAATTTGGAGTAGAAATCTTTCACTCTTGTCAAAATTTCGCCTCTATTTCTTGTTACAGAACCATCTTCTTTTCTCAGTGCCGTAATCTGTTTTCTTCCCTTACTGAGATGTCCCTTTGCTATCTTTAGGCTTTGGTTGTTTGCAATTGCTTTCCTTACTAGTTCACAGTTGAATTTCCTTACGTCTTCAGTGATACTTTTTCGTACTGTCTTGCATAGCTCTATATATTCCACTATGGAAGTCACATCTTCTTTAGTTGTCCTCATCACTCTTCTTTTTGCATCAACATTTTGGTTTTTCCTGATAATTTATTTACATGCAACTTGTTCTTAGACCCAGCTAATTTTGTTGCTGTTTCCATAAGAGCTTTGGTTACTTTTCTGTTAACTTCAGAGATGTCCACTTCTTCCGATGTTAGGCCTTCTAAAGCAGAGAACCTGTTCTTCAGTTCCAACTTGAAGGTATTATGGTGTTCTTTAAGGTTGGTTATGTCAATAGATTTTGTTTGTCTTATGAGCTTGCTACGTTCAAGTTTAGAGTTGAGGTGCATCTTATTACATCTCACCAATCTATGGTCACTACCTGTGTTGAACTTATTTAGCACACTGCAGTCTTCTATGACGAATTTTTTGTTACACATAATAAAATCAATTTCACTTGTCGTCCCATTTGGATGTCTCCATGTCCATTTCCTGTGTGGCTTTTTCTTGAAGAAGGAGTTCAAGATGTAAAACCCTTCTGCCTCTGCAAACTCAACGAGAGTATTTCCACGCTGGTTTCTGTTGCCGTGACCGAATTTACCTACTGAAGTTTCATTCTGTTGCCGTTGCCCTATTTTTGCATTGAAAACTCCCATAATTATTTTCAAGTGCTGCTTACCTTTATTATTTAGATGACAAATTTCCTCATAAAATTCTTCAATTTCTTCTTCAGGATGACTTGTGGTGGGTGCATAAGTTTGAATAATCTGAGCCTGGTATCTTTTCGAGAGTTGGATAACAAGCCGTGCTGCTCTGTCAGAGGAACTTTCAACTTCTACAACTTTATCCTTCAGTTTCTTGTTTATTATAAATCCAACACCACTAGTTCTGCCAGTATCTGTCCCACGATAGTAGAAGAGATGTCCACTTTTCAGTTCGATGAGATCTTCTCCTTTTCTCCTTACCTCACTTAGCCCCACGATGTCCCACTTGATCCTTTGTAGTTCCTCTTCCAATTCAAGAAGCCTTGAATCAGAAGATAGGGAGCGTCCATTGTACGTTGCCAAGGTCAGCATCAGATGGCAGCCTAGTCCGGTCCTCCGGGGATTCTTAGCACCCTCTGCCTTCATGTCGCACTGGCCGCTGCCTTGGCCAGGTACATTCCAGCTGCCGGAGACTGAGGGCCAAGATTTAAGTTGTGGAGTCATTTTGGAGGGGTTTGGCCATAACTCACCACGCTGGCCAAGCGGGTTGGTGAGTGTGGGATAGAATTTCCTCTAATCCCGATGGTATAGTTATACCGCTATTGGCGGTCGTCAGAGCCCCTTTAGTAGGAACAGGATGCACCACGAGAAGGCGGGGTTGACATTTGTCAAGGAGAGGCTGTGATGTTACGCATCACGTGACCTTACATCCCATACCTCATAAGAAGTAAAGGTTGGACAGAAAAACTTGCTAAGACAGTCTCCTCTATAGACTGCAACAGGATCTCGGCTAAAATGGGGGATAAGGAGACCCCATAGGAGCACCTTCTGTTTGATGAAAAAGCTGGTCATTGAATTTAAAATACGAACGTTTTGCAAGAAGTTTAAGGGCGGATAAGATAGCATCAATTTCAAGTGGGAAGATACAGTCGTCTTGAGTTAATTTTTCAAAAATAATAGAATGGACAGAAGAAAGGGGTACATTTGGAAATAAAGACACTACATCAAGAGATACCATAATAAAATTAGTTCCAAAAGTGTTAAAAGCCTTAGTACGGTTGAGAGCCTGTGTAGTGCTTTTGATAGATATTGAGGAATTCATTATGAGGGGTTTCAAGTATGAAGCCAGGGTTGCCTCTAATGGACGAGTTGGGCTTGCGTACCCTGAGACCAGCAATCTTAGTGGGTGATCCGGTTTATGAGTCTTGAGTTTGCGGAATGCCTCTGGCACCCTAGGACCAGCAGGAGATTTCATCCTAGTAGAGACAGACGATGGCAGAAACCCAGAATTTCTCAGTTTAGTGAGATCAGAAATGGTAGCTGTGGTGGGGTCCGACTTAAGGGTTCGATGTGGGACCGAATCTATTGCTTGTTTCATTTTATCATGGTAGTCTTTTCAATTCATGATAATAAACTGGTGAGATTTATCAGCGCTTAGTATAGACAGGTTAGGGTTACGAGCTAGTTCTAGCAGTTCATCACGCTCGTACTTCAAAGAATGCTTAACCCTAGTTTGTAGTTTGTTTAGAACAAGAAGTTGCCAAGTTATAGCGAATAGGTTCCCTTTCGTCTTCCGGTAGAGCACTAATGATCTGTTCAAGTTGAGGTATTAAGTGCATTGGGTTAACCGAAGAGACTGGAAAACTGAATTTAAAACCTCTGTTTAGGGCAGAGGTTTGAGTATGCGGTAGTTGAACAGAACTGAGGTTTAAAAACAAGTCCGATGTAGGTAAGTCATTGGTTGAATTATTAAATGGGCTTGGATAGCGAACCCGGTTAGGGTTGTGAGCTACCAAAAGACGAAGTTTATTGATATGTCATTGTTCCACAGTGTTAAGCACAGATTGAAGTGAAGTAAAGAATTTTATTAGGTTCCTACCTAATAATAGTTGGTGGGTGAGACCAGACATGGAGACATAGGCTTGAAAAGCCTTCTGACTGAGTAGATCAATATAGCTATGTTTCCGTCGTATTTCGGCATTCAGTCTTTTCACCTCAGCATTAGAAATGACACGTTTGTCTCTTTGAGAAATAGTATAACACTTGATTAGAAGAAATTTTGCCGTCTCAGTAAGTTTTCAAAACTACGATTTACCACTTTGGTTAATGCAGCTCCTTTGTCTAAATCCGTTGGTAAATTGGATTTTATTCCCCATATTGTTTCTTACTTGAAAAAAGTCTGTCAGCGTCATAATTTATCTTTTGGAATCTGTACCCGAAATATCTTCTCACTAGTCCGTAGAGACTGGGATAAAGTCAATATGTTTAACAAACCGGGTGTCTACTCCATACCCCTGACCTCAGAAGACCCAAACCGTGACTCTAAGGTTCACATCGGTTCGACACTTCGATCGTTACATATAAGACTGAAGGAGCACCAATATTCTCTAAGAAGTGGAAACATCACCACAGCCCTCACCGTTGCAGTCAAACAGGAAGGCTACAAACCGGACTGGCAAAATGCTAAAGTTTTAAACTCCTCTGTTAACAAGAATTCCATTTTTCTCTCGGAAAGCCTGTTTATTCTTAAATATCACGACGTCTGCTGTAATACAGACTTTCCGACTTCAGTCCCAAGACCTTGGAGACAGATGATCGCTCTCCCCGTGACACGCTTAGAAGGTGTCTCTTACTTGAACATGTTCTGTATTTGTTTTTGGACTTTTAATTTCCTCTTTTTTCTTAATGTAAATGGCATCACCTCTATTATTTTTATGACGTATATCAGCTTAGTCACGAATAACTATAGTATATAGTTGTTGCCTCTATGTGTTCCGGTGCTTTTGGGCTTGAAAATGGGGCCATGTGAGCCCCGAAAGTGCTAGCTATGTAAATAGGTTTTTAAAATTGTAAATAAATTGAGTTTTATGTGGCAGTTTTAGGGATTTGTTTTAACTTATTGTACTACAGACAGCAAACTTGTGTTTCTCATTTTCCTCCTGTTTTCTTAATCAGGTTTTTAGATTATTGCACTAGATATTCTGACACTTGAAATGTTTCAATAATCATCTTTTGGGACCAGGATAGAGTTGTTAGCATTTGGATTTTTTTTTTTTTTTTGCCTGTTCAGCGTGGGAAGTTTCTCTTTCATCAGAGCCACAAGCTTATCTAAATCTTTGGTGTTTTGCTTTGTTGCACTGGTCTCAGGGGTATCTTCATTTTCAGAGCTTGAAAAATCATGTTGCAGTACACGGGCAACTTTATGTCTAACACTTGATTGTATTAGTTTTATTTTCCTTTTTCCGTATGACAATCTTCTGTGCTGTGGTACAGAATTCAGCTTTAAAGGAGAACAGCCAATATTACTCGTGCCCATATTGATTTCGTCCAGTGTTTGTTCTTTCTCTACTGATTCTTGTAGTAGCATTAATTTGTCACTTGTGCTTTCACTTTCATACTGTGCAGCTGTGATGTCTAAACCAGATTCAGAGCTTGCTTCCTCTAGTCTCATAGCCCTATTTCTACAGTTACAACAGTTGCTGACTACTCTCCTTGTCAGCAAAAATAAGAAAGCTTCAAAAGGTAATCCACAACAGTCTTGGCTGCTACAAAGTGTGGCAATTAAGTAATGAGACTGATTTATTTATTTTTAAATGGTAAAAGCAGGGAAATTTATGTGATTATATTTTATTGGAAGTATATTCCTCCTGCATTAATACAAGTGGCACAATCAGACAATGAGAGGAAGAACTGCAGAGGTCATCTTTTTTGGTATGGAGTGAAGAGCTGATGTCACAGTTCTTTGTATGTGTTGTAAACCTTTTCCTTTAAAAGGGAGCTTTAATTTAGGTATTATTGGTTTGGTGCGAATGAAATGTTCAGCAAAGGACCAGCACACGTGGACAGCGAGAACAGAAAAGTAGGACAACTTACCTAGGCAAAATAATCCCCCTTGACATCGACACATAGTTTCCATCTGTCCGGCAAGGCCATGATCCCAAAACGAAAAAGTCTTGTGGCTGGGACCCGAAGAAGTCATCAACTGCACACTGAACCTCATTGTTTGTCGTGAACTGTTTCCCTGACAGAAAGTGATCCAGGCGACGAAACAGATGATAGTCTGTTGGTGACAAGTCCGGGAAATAGGCAAGATGAGGCAGTGCTTCATAGCCCAAGGCACTTAGTGTCAGTATCGTTCATTGTGCGACATGAGGGAGGATGCTGTCCTGGAGCAGAAGAACAACATGTCTGTTGACCAGAGCCGGTTGTTTCTGCAGCAATTTCCTATGCATCTGGTGTAATTCAGCGTAATAACTTTCTGCAGTGATGGTTTGGCCTCTTGCCAAGAAACTCCGATGAATTATCCCGGCTGTGGACCACCAGATAAGGAGCATCATCTTCTTGGTGTGTAAGGGTGGCTTATGATGCCGTCCAGCAGGCTGTGCCTTGCTTAACCATTGTACAGATTGTTTCCAATTATCATAAAGGACCACTTCTCATCGCAGGTGACGATTCGATGCAGTAGAAGTTCCTGTTTATTCCTGGCAAGCAGCGACATGCAGACTTCCAAATGCCCTAGTCTTGTTGGCAGTTGTCAACTTATGCGGCAGTCACATGTCCAGCTTTCTGACCTTACCCAGCGCAGCCAGACACTGAGCAACTGTCGTGTGGTGGACACCTACCTCTGCCGCTATCTCATGACACGTTTTTCGAGGGTCCGCTTCAACCACACGTAACAGAACATCGTCAGAAACAACAAGTTGGTTACCACGTGCTTCGTTTGGAGGTCTGTATCTCTGCTTCGAAACATCACAAAGCATTGCCAAATGGGTTCATTCATTGGCTGTATTCTCCCCAAATGCTTTATTGTTTCGAGCTGCAATTCCTGCAGAATGGCCCAGTTTAAATTCATATAGAGGAAGATGACTCAAATCCGGCATCTGCATGTTTCCTTTGCAATTCATGTTACGTCCAAACAAACCAGGCCTGAATCTTGTTCTTCACACATGTGCTAGCTATTTATGGTAACTCTGTGACATAATACCCGCAACACCTGTAGGTGGTTCCATTCCACTGTGGTGGGGCCTGTCTCCACTGCTTGTTTGCATCGGACATTTAATTTGCACCGAGCCAATAGAAAGTAGTCACATAGTGACAAATTTGGAGAAAGGGGAGGAGGTGAGCACATACACACACACACACACACACTTGTTTTCATGCCAGAAATTGCTATACACTGACTGCTCCATGCACGAGTGTGTTGTCATAAAGAAAAAACTATTGCCCATTTTTGTACTCAGGCCTGACACGAACAATCCACTTCCATGAACTTGTGATTCAAAATTCCTTTGCTGTCATAAAAGCACAAAAGCATTGTCTTGATTTGCGACCTCTGTAATCTGATCTTTCATTTGGGTGACTGGCGACTTCCATTGAGCTCCGATGCTTCGTTTCAAGATTATAATGAAAACACCATGTCTCGTCACCTGCCAGAATGCTTTGGAAAAAACTTTGCATTTTTCTGCATTCTCCAGGATGTCTTTTGCGCACTCCATTCGTGCATATTTTTGATTGTCTGACAAAGCATGCAGAACAAACTGAGAACACCTCTCCCCCCCCTCAGATCTTGCACTAAAATTTGACAAATCATCTCCTTATTAACACCAAGCTCATGTTCCAGCATCATTAAGGTCACACAATGATCACTTTTTATCCTTTCGCAAATTTCTGAATGAATTCACATGCACCATAAAAGAATCTGCCAATAATCACACAGATATTCTCTATAATAAAGCACATGCATGCTAGTGCTGCTGCCCAGTGTTACAGGCATGATAAATCAGATGTGTTTGCACTATTCAGTGTAGAACTTCTTTAACACTTCAGCCCTGCAATATCATGGACACAAGAAATAGGGATTGATACTTCAGCCCATCATATTGACAGGAGCAATCAGCAAGGGGTTAATAGCATCCAGTTTTCAGCAATTAATGAAGGTAGAGTGGTTAAAACACCATAGCTTCTAAAAATATGTTATTGCAGTATTTTCCCCCATTAAATACCAAAAACAGCCTTTGTGTAAATTCAAGTGAAGCACATTTTTTAAGTGCATGGCATCCCTCAAATTCTCAGTTTGTGTGTGGAGGAGCTTAATAACTTGTTTTAGACAGTATAAAGGTGTTGGTTATGTTTTTATTCTGCTTTTATATTTGATTCTGTGTGAATGTCTACAAATCTTTTTTTTTTTTTTCTGAAATAGGTGAACCTATTGGACGTGGTACAAAAATTGTACTATACTTGCAGAAAGATCAGACTGATTACTTGGAAGAGAGAAGGATCAAGGATATTATAGAGAAGCATGCTCAGTTTATTAGATATCCTATCAAGCTTGCTGTGCCAAAGAAAAAAAGAAGTGTCAGATGATGAAGCTGGTGATGAAAAGGAGGTCAAGATTGATGATGATGAAGAACGAAAAGTTGAAGATATAGGAGATGATGATGATGATGATGATGAGAAGAAGAATAAAGAGAAAAAGAAGAAACTAAAGGGAAAGTACACTGAAGATGAGGTGCTAAATAAGACCAAGGCCATCTGGATGAGAAATGCAGATGACATCAGCCAGGAAGAATATTGTGAATTTTACAAGAGCCTGACTAATGATTGGGAAGGTTACTTTGCTGTGAAGCATTTTGCAGTTGAAGGTCTGTTGGAATTTAGAGCTTTGCTGTTTGTTCCTAAGTGGGCTCCTTTTGATATCTTTGAGCAAAAGAACAATATTAAGTTGTATGTCCGTCACATATTTATCACGGACAGTTGCGAAGAATTGATTCCATTGTACCTTAACTTTGTCAGGGGTGTAGTGGACTCTGAAGATTTGCCGCTGAATGTTTCTATAGAAATGCTGCAACACAATGAAATCCTGAAGGTCATTAGGAAGATTCTTGTTAAGAAGTGCATGGAGCTGTTTGATAGAATTGCAGAAGATAAGGACATATACAGAAAGTTTTATGAGAACTTTAGCAACAACATTAAGATAGGTATTTATGAAGATTTCCAGAACAGGAAAAGATTGGCTGAGTTCCTGAGGTATTACACTTCAGCATCCAGTGATGAATACTCTTCTCTGAGAGAATATGTCTCCCGCATGAAGGAAAACCAGAAACATATTTACTTCATCACAGGTAAATCCAAGTATTATGTGGCCAACTCAGCATTTCTTGAGAATGCTAAGAAGAAGGGATTTGAAGTAATCTTCATGACAGATTCAATTGATGAACATTGTGTGCAGCAGCTGAAGGAGTATGATGGCAAACAGTTGGTTTCTGTTTCTAAGGAAGGTCTGAAGCTCCCTGAAGATGATGATGAGAAAAAGAAGCATGAAGACGACAAGGCAAAATTTGAAGGTCTCTGTAAGGTAGTGAAGGATGTTTTGGACAAAAAGGTTGAAAAGGTAATCTTTTCTCTGGTTCCTTTGTAAAATGTAATTTTATATCTATATACCTTGCCACAAGTTATATTTTGTAGACTTTTAACAGCTTGATCTAGAATGTAAAGGTGTAGATTTGTAATTACTAAACAAAAATGAAATATGTTAGATGCAAAAAAACATAAAAGCTGGCTAAAACGGAAGGAAAAGGCATTTTCCAAAACAGCAGTGTGTGCACATGCGTGCATGCTTGTAACCTGCTTGCTGTTCTATAGGTGGGTGTGAGGATGATGACGTAAGATATGGAGCACTTTAAAAATGAGAATTAAAATTTTTTTATTAGAGTTAGCACATTTTATTGAAAACTTTAACCTATGGTTAACTCGGTGCCATAGCACTTATTATTAATCAGTTAACAGTTCCTTTTCCCATGGTACCTTCTAGTTCCATTAGATCCAAAAATAAATTTACTAGTGTTCTTATTCCATAGTCAAAAATAATGGCTTATAAGTGTAAAAGTGTTTATTTTTCTTACCAAGAACTCTGGTGACTTTCTCTCATTTGAAAGGTCGGTTCTTGTTCAGTAGTGGATTTGGCATCTTAAACCTTTCCACTTCTTGAATCCTTTGTCTCTGTGTGGAGAAAAACTAATTCAAACATAAGTATCTCAAAAGCAAACAATAACTTTTTTAAATTGTTGATATTATTACACTATGGGATCTCTTCTATAGATCGCTTCAAAAACAGTGTGTGCCAGAACAAATGAATTTGAAATTTTTTCCTTGGAAAGGGGTCGAAAGTACAACTTACAAAATTGTTTCTCTATTCTTTTCTGTGGTACTGTGGCATGTAAAAAATAATTGAAAACAAAAATCGTGCGACTCCCACCTCTATGGATTCAAGTGGAGTGAATCTTTTGTTGCCAAAAGAAAACTCCACATGAAATTCACAGTGCATGTTTTGAAAAGCTTTTTTTAAAATTGCTCAGTGTGTTCTTTTGAATTATTTTTTATGTGTTTATTTTGCTCAATATATGCACACTTTTCATTAACTTCCATGTCATGACCAATTTAGCTTCTGCTTGTAAAATTCTTGTATGATGTCTTGCCAAATTGCAGTTTCTGGTATCTGAAATTCATGTGTGATTGATTGTTTCTCTAAATGCTGGCTACTGCAGCACTTGTTGACTGAGAATTAGCTTGTAGCCATTTCTGAAATGGAGAAAATTGAAAGCTTGTCTAATTAATGGCAGGAAGTTTTCAATTTAAAAATGACAAAAGTGAATAAGTAATGTCAAAATTTAGTAATTTGTAACTATAGTATTAATTGTTATGTTGTATGTAAATTAAAGATAATAAGTAAAGAAGTGATTAACCTTCCGACCAATGTACTTAAAATCCAATTCTCTTTACTGTCACCGTTAAAGTGGTGTTACACCTTGACCCTCAAATGCACAGGAAACGTGTTTGTTGTGATTATTCTTCTGGTGAGCCCAAGGATTTAAATCCTGGGATGTCTTAAAGGTTTCAGAGAATCATAACTGAGGAATAAACATCAGGTGCTTTTATTATCTATGTCTGTGAGACACCTTTTTACTAGTAGTAAGTGTTACAACACTTCGCTTGAATATTTTTTGTGTGAAAAAAAATGTTAAATGTTAATTATACATTTGTCATGTGTGGCAAGTATGTTGGATACTGCTGTTATAAGAGTCAGATGGTTAGCATTATGAAATAGTTCTTTGACCAGTGAAAATGTTCTCAGTGGCAGTATAAACTTGCCTTGCATATCAATAGAGGATTTGCATACTTAACTGATTTCAAGGAAATAGTACAGAGGTGTGCATTTGTCAAATGCATGAATTATAATAGTTTTTGCATTTTCTTGCTGAAATGGAACCTTGACATCCACAATAAACAAACTTCCATACACATATCCCTGTCAACTCTTCCAATTTTCCCATTGTCTGGCCATGTTCTGCTGACTAAAATGTTTTTTACAATATATCCAAGATCAGGGGTGGACAAATATGCTGCAGATCTAGGAGCCTAGTGAAACGAAGTCAAATTTCAAAGAATAACACATGAACGTGATTTGTGTTGATGATGCTGGAAGAAAAGTAATAAAGTATATTTGCTGTCATTTCTTTTTCTTTTTACCCAAACAACTGAGAAATAAAGTTCCAATTTACTCCATAATTTTCTTTTCTCGTTCTTCCAGTTGTTGCTCTCAAAAAATTTAAATTTTAGATTTTGATTTCATTAAAACACAATTTGTGAAAGTCAGATTTTGTACATATTAATTCAAAGTACAGTATTTTCGTTCATATAATCTGCAGACCATAAAATTAAGAAAAAAAATCCCTCCTAAGATTCGCGGCAGCGTATAACTCGCAAGCAGTGAAATAGAAAAAAAAATCCGACTTATAATTCGCTAGAATAATTCTTGATGTCGACATAACACGCATAAGTTACGTAAAAATTACAAGTGGTGGGACCTTTCGGTAGTGACTTCTACTTTCATTAGCCATGGAATGAAACACATGGTATAAGCATCAGTTGTTGCCAGATTTCAAAATAGCTTTCCAAATGATAAGTATGTTAAAAGGTGCATCTGTATTGCAGGTGTTAGGAGTAAGGAAGATTTCAATGCTTTTAGATTGCTGATCGGAGCGATACGTTTAACATTTGCCAATCGGGAATCGCAGATGTATCACTGATGGTTAAAATTTAAAGGGAGGATTATTCTAATGTTTTGTGTTTCACTGCCAATTATTCTAACTATGATTATAATCTGCCCTGGCATATAACCCCTAGATCATATGATTTTGGGACCCCCCTTTGTATAGTGCTTGGCAGCGTGTTCATAGACGAGGAAATTCGGAGGAGGAAAAAAAAAAAAGGTCGTCTTATAATCTGCATCTGTTATGTTCATCTTGAACCATATTCCGACAGAAAAGTCATGATTCTTAGGATGACCAACCCAGAAGTCCAAAGAAGAAAGAAACGATTATCTTTTTTGGAAAAGCAACTGGTATTTTTAAGTATTTTTGTGTTACTTTTAATTAAACAAAGAACTAAAATCCCTGGCTTTTGCATTACCGTAGTTTATGAGTTAGACCTAAAATATCCGTAGAAATTACAAACAGTTCATATCAATTGTTTCTTTTCTGAATATGTTTCAACTGAATAGCAAAATAAATCCAAAAATAAAATGATTGCCATGGATTAGCTCTGCGGGCTTCTCACAGCACGTAGGGTTTCCCGAGCGCAAATAGTATCGTATTTGTTGCGTCATATTTTCTGTTGGAATGCTCGTAAGAAAAAAAAAAATTCTTTCCATCTCTTTGCTTTTTTTCTATTTCAATATGCCTTACAGTTTTTTCTGTTACCGCAATTTCAGTACTTTTTAATAACACCATTTCTCCCAACAATTACCATGCAGATTTTTTAAAATGCAGCAGAAACTGAGGTTTTTTTTTGTTTGTTTTTTTCTTTACCGGTTTGTTATTAGGCGAATCTAAATTTATAACTTTTTAAGATAATCCGAGAATTATATGATAGAAAATACGATATTTATTGCAAATTACAAAATCTGTAGTAAAAGAAATTGGGCCTGTGCGATCTGACGCCCGAAATTTGTTGAGCCTTGTCCAAAATGCTGGCCAAAGTACCTTTTTTTCTTTTTAATTTTTCATTAAAAAGCTTTTTAGTTTGTTTTTACTTACTTTCACCAATGCTACAAGGGTGTTTACCAGGTCCAGGGAGTCCTGTTAGTTGCAGAAATGTCATGGAAGTCAAGGAAAGGTTACGGTTCTGCCAAGGTTGAAAATGTTTTGTGGTTTTCCAAAAAACTTGATAACATTGTGGTGTTAGTGCTAGGAGCACTTTGAAATTGCTCACAACCAAAAATTTCTTGCAAAAACAAAATTATGCACATCTTTCCCCAAAATTGCACCAAGTTTTTTCACAAAATATAGGATTTATTTTATGGTAACTGTTTTGCATAAGTTGTATGACAATTATTAATTAACACTTATACAGTTTCTCTAAATTATACATAAAACCATCTGTATTTTCTTACTTTGTACATAGAATTTAATAATCTCTATTTTTGACATTTCAAGCTTGGCAGTTATGCATAGGGCAAACTATATGTTATTAGGTTAATAATTCAAGAGCACTGTTTTAAACTAAGCAGAGTAATTATAATTTGCACAGTTCACTTTCAAAACTTAGTTTACTAATTGTAACTACAGTATACAGGGTGCCCAGTAAAGTCCTTTCTCAGCCCCGTAACTTTCGAACGCCGACAGCTATAGCCATAAAAACGGTGCCTAGGTGTAGTAAAGTGGCTATGCACTATTCGATGACACTGATTACAGCGCCTCCTAGCGCCAAAGTCAGGAGTTAGCGTGCCAATCTTGAAAAGTATACGAGATACGGGAAAATAGTCAATTACAAAGTTGTAGAACAGCATCGATTTAGTACGAAAAGACACTTTGCGCACATGAATGCTAAGAATAGAATGCGTACAACGCTCCTTTGTTTGTTCGCAATGTCGAACACTGTTACGTTACGAAACGCGTCATAAAGGAGCAATGAGTTGTCACTAGGCACATTTAGTGTCGGTGCTCAGTGTGCTCTCCGTCAGCCACAATACACATTTGGACTCTAGATTGAATCTCAGGCTGCACATTTTGCAGCATGTAAGGTGACACGCTGGAACAAGCATCAGTTATACAGCGTCGAAGGTCCTGCAACGTTGTCGGAGGGGTCTGATACACCTGCTCTTTGAGGTAGCCCCACAGGAAGAAGTCCAATCGGGTGAGGTCTGGTGAGCGTGCAGGCCATTCTATGCAACCACCATAGCCAATGATTTGTTGCTCGAATGTCTGGACCAGGTACCTTCTTACATATCCTGGCTGGTACAGAGGGGCGCCGTCATGTTGGAACCAAACATTCCGCAGTTGAGGCAACGGCAGGTTGTCCAAAAGATCGGGTAATACATACTGTATGAGCTCCAAGTATCGGGCTCCCGTTAATGTACCCACATAAAATGCAGGTCCGATGTGGCTGTCCTTGAAAATGGCGCACCAAACATTAATGGACCACCGTACCTGATGACGAACTGGTAGACCACGTGCAGGATTTTCCAGCGCCCAGTAATGGGTGTTCTGCCTATTGTAAACGCCATTATGCCTAAAACACGCCTCATCTGTCCAAATAATGTCGGCAAGGAATGTTGGCTGGACCTCTAAGTTGTTCATGACGAAGTTACACCAGTCATAACGTCGTTCAGCACCCGTGGCTGTAGTGCCTGCAACGGTGTTGGACGGAATGGATGAGCACCTGATTGCCGCAGGATTTGCCATACGCAGCTTTTTGAGAGGCCACACTCGGCACTAACCTCTTGTGCTGCTCTTGGGATGGTTGAGGACGTATGCTAAGACATCCTCTCAACGTTCATGATATAGCCGTTCTGCCTTTCTTGCATTGCAACCACATTCACTGTATAGGAGCAACATCTCACAATACTCATCATTGGAATATTTCTCCATGACCGTGAGATTTGACCTATACGTCGAGAACCCTCTTTTATACCTGCCGAAAAAGTATTATGTTCCATACTTATTTGCATATCACAGAAATTGCATGTGACTCGCATACCAATCGCGGGTTGAGTTGAGTTGGTTAGTCGATGCGAGACGAATTGTCACGATCGCCACCGAGGCCACTCGTTTTTTACAGACAGTGACTATAGCATGGTCCTGACGAGGATCGAACCAAGGTCCTATCGCTTGCAAAAAGCGCGCACTACCACTGGGCCATGAGTCGGGCTATGCTTTGCGGAAGGCCCTTCTGACGCGTTTCGTGACGTAACAGTGTTCGACATCGCGAACAAACAAACGAGCGTTGTACGCGTTCTATTCTTAGCATTCATGTGTGCAAGATATCTTTTCATACTAAATCGATGCTGCTCTACAACTTTGTAATTGACTATTTTCCCCTTATCTCGTATAGTTTTCGAGATAGGCATGCTAACTCCTGACTTTGACACTAGGGGGTGCTGTAAGAAGTCTCATCGAATAGCTCATAGCCACTTTACTATTCCTAGACACCATTTTTATGGCTATAGCTGTCGGCGTTCGAAAGTTATGGGGCTGAGAAAGGACTTTACTGGGCACCCTGTATATTCATTATGTTATATGCATAATGTCTCCCTAGACAGGTATATCTCCAAGAAACTTACATGCAAAATGTAAGTACTTTTTGTCAGTATAATCAATTAAATGTCTTGAATATCATGTGATTTGTTCAGTATGTTTACAATATTTGCGAAAACAGGGATTCAAAAATTAAATGTCAATTTTTACTCATAAGTGTCATTTTGGCACATGGAGTATGATTGTTATACTATTATAAGAGCTTTGAGTGGATGAGGCTTGTCTTATGAAAATAGGCAAAAAGCACAAGGCTTTGTTGTCATGATTAATTCATGCTTCTCGTGTGTAAAAAGTTCATCTTATTAAATACATTTTGAGAAAAACTGTTCAATAGCAGGTTTTGTTGCAAGTTTTCTTTTTCTTTTGTGACCTGTTAGTGCTGTGAATTTTTGCTGAAGCTTACTGATCTGTTGTGTGTACTAAAATGAAATTCATTTATTATTTAGGTAATTGTTTCAAACAGGCTTGTTACTTCTCCGTGCTGCATTGTGATTAGCCACTACAGCTGGAGTGCCGACCTGATAAGAACCGTGAAAGCTCAACCCGTGAGGGATTTAAATATGATGGAATATATGTCTGCCAAGAAACACTTGGAAATCAATCCTGACCACCCTATCATTAAAAACCTGAGACAAAAGGCTGAAGTTGATAAGCATGATAAATCTGTGAAGGATCTGGTGCTGCTTCTCTTTGAAACCTCACTTCTGTGCTCAGGCTTCATTTTGGAAGATCCTCATGACCATGCATCCCGCATCGACAGAATGATTAAGATGGGTTTGGGTATTGAAGATTAAAATGTGATTGGTGGTGGCGATACCACTGTTGAAGAAGTGTCACTCCTTGAAGGTGCAAAAGAAGATGCCTCGCATATGGAAGAAGTTGATGAAGCTTTCTTGTTTGAGGACTTTTAAATGTTCAGAGTGCGTATTTTGTAAAAGCTTTATCTGTTTGTAGCCAAGCGCACAATTTTTCACTTGTTACACAGTTATTCCATTTGTTTAAAATGTCAGAGTGCATATTGTGTAAAAGTCTCTAGTCAAACGTGCTATTTTTCACTTTTTGTAATTTCATTCGTTTAATGTAAACTGAAAATAAAGATTATTCACATAGATGTGTCCTCAAGGATATTATTTGAAATTTTCATATTGTGATGGAGATACAGCTGAAGCTGTGTATAACGAAGTTGAAGGGAGAGTCGAACACATTTGATATGTGCAAACTTCATTATAATCAGATGGATAGAAAAGTGCTATTTTTGGCATATTACATTATTCCAAGTTAAAACTAATCCATCGTAGACTGTTAATCAATTATTTGGAGGCCAATGATACTTGAAACTTAAGAAGTTATTATAGGTGTTTTATTCAGGAATTAAACATAGAATTAAGTAAATTTTTTCTATAGGAGCCCTATCCTTCTTCAGGACGATGACTGCATACAGTGTTGCCATTTCCCTTGCAAGTGACCACCCCTAAAATCATTCATTGCCGTACTTCTTGTAGTTTCCCAACTTTATGTGAGAAAACTTACAGAAAGTTGGGAAATTACAGGAAGAAGTACAACAATGAATGATTTTGGGGGTGGACACTTTAGAGAGAATGGCAACACTGTATGCAGTCGTCGCCCTGAAGAAGGATAAGGCTCCTATCCAAAAATTTTACTTAATTCTAGGTTTAATTCCTGAATAAAACCCATAATAACTTCTTAAGTTTCTAGTTTCATAGAAGGAATAGCCATGGCTTCACTTAATTCTAAGAATGATACTTGTTAATTGAAAACTATAGCTGACAAAATGTGAGGGAGATCTGCAATAAGTAAAACCTTTAACAAAGGAAAAAATTAAAGTATCTACCAAAAATCTGAAATTTCACTGTTGCAAGTTATGCAGGATATATGAACTAATTCTTGCTTGTTTTGTGCTTATCATGATTGCTGTTTTAAATGTTTTTCAAGTTCCTATGGCGCAGTGGTTCAGATGTTTCTAGTTGTGAAATAAACTAAGATTTTCTAAAGAGAGATTTGGTGATTGAAAAGTGGCAAAGAAAGGCTAAAAAGACAGCATTTGCCCAAGGGATGTATGTTTAGCAATTGTGTGTGGCTTGTCTTCATGCAGACTGACTTATCTGTGAGGGGACCATGTAGTGTTGTCAACAGCAGGTAATGGTTGAATGCCACTTATTTTGTTTGCTGTGCTGAACTACAATATATGTAGTTTCTTCTCCAATAATTACTGTTTGTAATATGCAAAGACTCCAGATACAACGAATTCTCCGTAGTTACTACGAAAATCCTCGGTCCATTATAGATTACGAAAAGCATTAGCTATATTGTGGAAATACGAAAACTCAGTGAGGTGGCCTTTTTAACGATGTGCATGAAGTTTATTTTCGTGTTTCCTGGATTCTAACATTCATTAAATGTTTCGAAGAGTGTTTCTTGAATTTTTTTCAATATCATTGCATTTCTTCTGCAATTTTTCAAATATGTTTTAGATGTCTAAGCATCTCTGGCCATAAAATCCCAGAAACATCCTGAAATTTTAGTTCCCTTTTCAAGCTTGGAAAGTCTTTAATTTTTTTGTATTTTTGCATAAAGTCCTGGATTAGTACTACAATTCTTTCCTGCAATGAACAGGGTTTTTTTTTTTTTTGTTCATTGCAGAAAAAAAGACTGCATTTTTTTTTAATTCTTTTTGGGGTTTGAAGACTACCATGAACAACTTCCAGTCTGTGTAAGCATTTGCTTTGTTTACTATAAGGTTCATATTGGAACACATACTGTGATTTTTTAGGTAAACTAAAAAAATATATATTATAGCCATTAGTGTTTCTCACAAAATGTATTCAACTCATGGGAAATTTTTTAAGCAAAAATTTTATTTCTTATGAATTTGCACTCATTTTGCTGCTCTGGCAATTTGTTTTTTACCAAGCGTGTAATACAATTTTATTCATTACTGTTGAAGAAAGCTAAAAACTATGGATTCTTTTAGTGTTTACTACTGAACATTTCCAGTTAGGGTTGTGGTCTCTGAATATGTGGTTTAAAATAACAAGGAAGAATATTACAAAATTCAAGGGATCTATATAAAACCTTCAGCTTATGCAAGCTTGTTATATAGGTCTATGGATCCAACTGTATAATGTATTGTGTGATAGCAGGTTCATATTTAAATTGATAAGCTCTTTGTAATGTATTTTGTTAGACAAGTTACTTTTGTGTGTTTCCAGTAATAATGTAAGTCTTTCAATGGATTTATCCACTATAAATTGTACCTATCATTCAAACTATGTTTCAGCAAGTGAAAAGTTTTAGCCAGATTACTTGTGCATGGAAAATTGAGGTATTTGTCTAAAATATGGAGATCTATTTTTTGTGTTGCTAGTTTTGATGTAGCAATCATTTGAAAGCATCTGACAGAATCGTGTTAGAGTATTTTATGATTCCCTCCCTCCTTTTATGAATTTCAAAAGCAAAAATTACCAAAGTTTAAGTACTAGTTACTCTTGTGCATTCCCTGTTAAGAACAAAATGTGGTCTGACTTGACAGCTACTCATTGAAGAAGTGAATGTATGTTTTGGTACACAAAAGTGTGTTACATTGTAAACTGAGACTACAGAATGTTCAGAAATTTTACTTTTGTGATAAAAAGGTGTAGGTTTTGAGTGCCAGTGTCTGAAGGAGAGAAACCATATAGCATGCTTTGATTATTTAATACAATGAATTAATGGGGGATAAATGCATGGAGGCAAGTTCAAATGACCTTTTAAACTTCTGCACATTTTCATTAGTTAAGGTGGTTCCATCTAAAATTTCTGCTTTATGTTTCCAAGGGCAAAACTTCTTTACATATTTTCTTCACAATTAATGTATTCCTAAAGATGAAAATTTGTGCATCAATTAAACTAACTTTAAGTATAGCATAGGATATTTAGTACTTGCTAAAACATAACCATAATTAAGCAATCCAGCATTTGTTTGTTTACTGACACCAATGTACAGATCGTGCTGTCTATTAATAAGGCTGAACATTACTCAAAGAAAAGTGATTGATTTTAATATAATTATGGTTATGTTTTAGCAAGTATTAAGTATCCCATGCTATAACTTAAAGTTAGTTTTATCGATGTGCAAATTTTCATCCTTGGAAATACCATTATTAATTGCAAAGAAATTCATGTAAAGAAGTTATACCATTGGAAACATAAGGCAGAGATTTTAGGTGGAACCACCTTAAAGGCAATTAATGAAAATCATATTTGTCATAACTTCTGTTTTCTGCTTTTCTTGTGAAACCTAAACATACAGTTCCAAAGTGTGTGTGTGTGAGGGAGAGAGAGAGAGAGAGAGAGAGAGACAGAGAGAGAGTGGGGAGGGGGGAGAATTTCTATGGTGTAAGAACTATTTGTTAGCTGGTGGGTTAAAACTTGATAAATTGCATCTTGCATGGGATGAACTGGATCACCTTTTAATGGAAAAGTGGAGATAGAGCATTTTTACAGCCCAAACTAGCAATTTTTCTTATGTGTCTTGTTCTTAATGCTGTGACAAAACTGGCTGTTCCATGAACCACCAAAAGCCAACAAGCATATGTAAGTATAAATATGCATGTGGAACCTACAACAGTCCATCTGTGTTACTGAGTAATGCTATCAATTTAGCATAAGCATCTGGGGCAGAATTACACTCTTACCTGCAAGTTGAAATAATATTCGTATTGTGCATTTGGTAGCGAAGAGGGTTAATCAGTCCAGTTTACTTATAGTCCTCAAAAGTCTAGTATGTAGCTATTACCTTATCTATGAATAATGTTCCTTCTTGCTGCCTTTAAATATTTAGTGCTCTTTGTTATTCTTCCTATTCAAGCCAGTCCCTTCTGAGTGTCATGTAAGTTTAGCTTCACGTTTTTCTAGTTTGAGTACCAATTTTCCCTTTGCAGCAAAAAGGCAAAAGCTGCAGTGACTGAGTAAACAGGTATTTTAAGAACAGAGATAGAGGGGGAGGGGATCTGAGCCTCTGGCTGAAAATGTTTGGAATTGCTAGATATTAATGTTCTAGCTGGAATGAGGCTTTTCTTTGATTTTTGAGTTTTTCCAGCCAAGCTGCATTTTTTTCTTTTGATTATAGTTTTGCCAATCAGTAGAGCAATGATGAAATCTCAGCCATTTTTGTTACCAGCAGAAATGTTTTCACTGTGGAAAGAAGAACACAGTGCTGATTTCTGATATTTAATTTTGCTGAAGACTTGTGTGTTCTCATTTCTTATCACTTCATGCTATATCAAGCATTTTTCATTAATTTGAAATTAATGTTAAAAAATGTTACTGCATGAACAGTGCAGACAAAAAGGACTTTACAAGGAATGAAAGATGTTGCAGAGAGTTGAAGTTCCTATTTTGAAAACAAAAGGAAAAGTGCTTGCTATTTTTGTCAGTTGATATAATAAGAAATGACAGCAATTAAAAACTGCATTATCAGAGAACTTAAACTAAAAAGTTCTAATGTAGTCATAGACTCCCTGAATGTACTGAATGTAAATATCAGTACAAATCCTATATTTAGTAACTTTATAAGCCAGGTATTGGGTATTTGTGTTTAGTGATAAGTTTTTCTGTAATAATTCCAAATTGTCCTTTGTTTTGTTTTTTAATTCATAGTTGGTGTCCCACCAGTTGTGAAAATCTAATCTTTTACCGTATGCTCGACCAAAGTGTCCTGCTTAGAGACCACCGAGAAACTTAGCAGTAGTACAAACTTACTGCCAGTTCCATATCTAGTACTAGGGCCTGGTCCTGATCAGCCAGAGAAGTTCATAATACTTCTGCTTTGCTGTTGGAACACAGGACTAAAAGAAGTGCTTATTGACAAACTTTGCAGTTGTAACGTAGAAAAGACTAGGAATCTGCTCAGTGGTTCCCCATTAATTACTCTTTAAAAAAAAATATATCTTATAGAAGCAATTCTGTTTTCTGTGGGATTTTTTTTAGGTCTTTTGGCTTGTAATGAAGTTGTATTATTTTGCGTGTGAATTGCTTGCATATGAACTCAAGTTCTGGCAGCAAAGATAATTACATAATGTTCATATAGTATGCATTGAAAATGATTGAATTATTTCATTGCAACAAAGTTTTATATTATGTCAAATGCGTAAGCCTTATCAAAAAACAATTTCCACACATGACAGCCAGGCTGCAATGCCATGGTTTGCAGGATTATCGGAACACTTTTCCATCATGCATCGTTAATGAAAAACAAGGCCTTTTTATTGTGGCAGCTTAATATTAAATGGAATCTGACAATTAGGTGACTAAAAATTGAATTTTTAGGTGGAAATTGGTTATTTTCAAGTGATTCTCAATTTTAAAGAAATATTTTGTACCATAAGCTATACAGTTGTTATAATTGAACTTGAAATGTCTGCTGAGGAGGTTTTGGAAAATCATTTTTTTTTGTTTATTTATTTATTATTATTTTTTTTTAATAGAATTTGCAAACTTTGAGTGCAGGAGGCTAGTAGAGATGAGCACAGGATCCTTTTTTAAGGCCCAGGTCCATTATATCATTATTTATTACTGGCCTAGGTTTGAACGTTTGTGCAAATTTTCCCTATGGGAGTAAGGAAAAAAGGAAGCATATTGTTTTGTTCCTATTTGTATCTTCATCAGATAAGAATGCCTTTGCTTCCCGTTTGTCACCCCCCCTCCCCAAGGAAAAGAAAGATTATTAATATGTGCATCATATTCATTGGTAACAATGTCCTTTGTTTTGTCCCAATTTCATTATTAAAATTATAAAATCTATCTCATTTCTGCATGAAATGAGAACTGTGTATTTCTGTTTTGCTGACTGATTATGTCCGATTAAGTACTCAGTAAATCTGCATATATAGGTCATTGTACTTTTTAATGCATAGAAATTTATATTAGCTCAACTGGGACAGAGCTGGTTTTTGCATTTATTTTATTATTTAATGAAACTATGACATGTACTCTTATTAATAAATGTAATAAACATTATTAGTAAATTATTAAATTTGGCTTGTTTTTGGCTAGTTAGAAGTTGTAAAATTGCATGTAATATGGCATGGGACTTAGTGATCCAGAGTGGTTTGTTTGGCTTTACTCTAGCTCCTCTAAATAAATAAATTATATAAAAATATAAGTGCAACACTGAATGATTCACAGTGCAATTTACTGTTTTTTCTACTATGTATATATAATTCTGGATATCCTCGTTTCCTCAATGTTATATATACACTGCTGGCCACCCAAAATGCAACACCAAGAAGGACACGAGATAGCAAAGCCAGATTTACTGGACACATAACAACAGATACAAAGATGAAACGATTGAGCTTACAGGCCCGTGCGACTTGTGGAACACGCCGACATCAATAGTTCGTGTGGCCCCCATGTCTGGCAATAACGGCCGATACATGCCGCGGCGTCGAACGAAAGAGGCTTTGGATGTGGGCTTGGGGTATGTTGGTCCAGGCTGCTTCCACACGTTGCCACAGTTCATGAGGCGTAGCCGCGGGTGATGCTTGCCGGGCCACTCGGTTACCGATCAGCGACTAGACATGTTCGATGGGCGATATATCGGGAGAACAGGCGGGCCACGGCAGCAGTGACACCTGGTGCACATTGTCCTGTTGAAACGTGACCGCTGGCAGGTAAGGGAGGACTACAGGCTCCAAAACGTCAGAGATGCAGCGGTGGCTGTTGAGTGTACCGGCGATGCGTACCAGAGGGATGCGGGTGTCATATCCAATTGCGCCCCAAACCATAACGCCAGGCGACGGACCGGTATGGCGATGCATAATGCAGGCATCATACGGTCTCTCGCCGCGACACGCGGATCCGACCATCGTGGTGTTGCAGGCAGAAGCGGGATTCGTCGGAGAACACAATGTCGTGCCATTCCGTTGTCCAGGTGCGACGTTCAACGGCCCACTGTCGCTGGTGGTGTAACGTCAATGGTAATCGGAGCAATGGGCGCAGTGCGACAAGTCCCCGCTCCTGCAGACGACGCCAAACGGTACGTGCTGACACAGGTTGTTGCGCAACACACCCTAATTTCTCTCATTCGGTGGTGTGCTCCTGCTGCGCCAATCGCTCACGTCGGTCCATCCGTCCGTCCCTCCTTCACCCACCGAATCCATACTCGCCTCACTGTGGCTGGATGTCCCACACGGGCGCCGATGTGTCGGTACAATAAACCGCTGTCGCGATAAGCCACTATTCGTCCTCTGTCGAACTCCGAAACGTGCTGGAATGACTGCCGTATTCTGCGACGAGGCATCAGGAAGCTTCCCACGCACAGGTCCGGCAGCACAACGCACTTCAACTACTTACCCCCCCAACTTCTGTGCACTCTTTTGGTGCTTCTCGGTGGCGTGCCGGGCGCACATGATTTGCATATGCCCTGCAATGCTAATCGTTTGCATGTCCTCTCGCGGGCGACGCATGCGGCGAATTTCGTGCCAATCGGACGCTTCCTTCTTGGTGTTGCATTTTGGGTGGCCAACAGTGTATATACATACAATTTTCAATACAGGTTTTACCGGCCTACTGCTCTTGGTGGTGGTCTGGTGTATACAATAGTTGAACACACAAAAACAGATTATTTACTTATGGATTATAAATTGCGGATAGAATTACATGATCAAATTAAAGAAGGATACACAGCAATACCAGAATCGATGCTTTCGGGCATAAAATTATCAATCATCTTTTTCTGCTTTTGTCAATCAAAGTGTATCCCGTACCCTCAATTGTTTCACAATACTGTAGAGTACCGTAGCGGCTGAAAGAGACTCCGCTATGGGTGGAAGAGGTTTGGCCTCTTCATCGTCATCATCGCTGCTGGCAGCCCCAGCTGTTAATCCCATAACTTCAAACAGTATTTCTGCTTCTGTTCTTTCTGGTGCTATCTCAGCCTTGTTTACAGCATCAAGAAATTTTTCAAATTGCAAACCTTCCAGAATAACTTTTGTTAGGCATAAGTCACGCCACAGCTCATCAAAGTCAGTCATGTTCAGTTTAGACTGTTTCACTTTTATCAAAAACAAACCCTCCTGGTTCCGTATCGGTCAACCAGTTCACAGGCAGAAGGTAGATGCACAGTTTTTTTCTTTAGACTGTCCACTCCTCTTGCTTGCTGTCAGTACTAGCGATTGCCCCCTCCCCTCTCTGTCACCCTCCTCCACCCTACAGCAGCTTTCTCTTATCATCCCAGCTCAAAGATCAGTCACCCTTCTTTCCTTTTGCCTTGCAGTGTACGGCGGGGGAGGGATCGTCCCATTGAAAAGTTCAAAAAAGGGACTCTCTTGAACAATGAAACAAAAGACCGCTTTCAGTTTGGAAGTGTCAGGAATGAATTTGCCAGAGGGAAATCCCATTTTCACTAAAAAAAAAGGGTAATTTTGCTTGACAAGATTTGTTTTTGAGAAAATTTGCAAGGAATTTTATTCGTAAAATTCGTTATATACAGTAAGACTTCGTCAACTTGTTCGATATAGGAAAACATGTTACATGTTATTTTCGGGTTGTTTTGATGGTAATTTTCAAAAGTTCAAAGTATGCAATAATTTTTTATATCCAGGTTCTTTTTTTTTTGATTGAAGGTTTAACGACCACCGTGAGCAACTCAAATGATCTATAAGCAGTCGCCCGTCCCTAATTTAGGGTCACTGGTTCTAGGGAAGGGAGAGAGCCAGTGCCGTAAGACAAACACAACATCCATGCCTCACCGGGATTCGAACCCGGACCCCTTCGGACGAATGATCAGAGACCAACGCCTTAGACCACTGCGCCACCGGGGCGGCTATCCAGGTTCGATATAAACATGTTCGACTGTATATATATAGTGAAAGGGAAAATCAACTTGAGCCTAGACCAGTGCTCATCTCTGAAGCCTAGGGAAGCCGCCCCGGTGGCGCATTGGTCTCAGGCGTTGGCCTCTGATCATTCGTCCGTAAGGGGTCCGGGTTCGAATCCCGGTCAGGCATGGATGTTGTGTTTGTCTTACGGCACTGGCTCTTTCCCTTCCCTGGAACCAGTGACCCAAAATTAGGGACGGGCGACTGCTTATAGCCCATTTGAGTTGCTCACGGTGGTCGTTAAACCTCCAACCAAAAAAAAAAAAAAAAAAAAAAACCTCCAATAAAAAAAAAAAAAAAAAGCCTAGGGAAATGATTTGTACGTGTCATCAATAAGCAGTAGGTGAACTTCTTTCTGGAGAGCAGAGCTACTGAGCCGCCCCGGTGGCGAAGTGGTCTAAGGCGCTGGCCTCTGATCATTCGTCCGTAAGGGGTCCGGGTTCGAATCCCGGTCAGGCATGGATGTTGTGTTTGTCTTACGGCACTGGCTCTCTCCCTTCCCTGGAACCAGTGACCCTAAATTAGGGACGGGCGAATGCTTTATAGCCCATTGAGTTGCTCACGGTGGTCGTTAAACCTCCAATCAAAAAAAAAAAAAGAGCTACTGATGTGGTAATAGATAGCTTTGACTACAGTGATCCATGTTTTGGTGAAAACACAGGATGTATATTCATCTGTATGGGAGAATGCAGTTGGTCCTTTGTTGAAGTTATTATTTGATGCAATGCACTGTTATACACATTTTATAGCGTGCATTGAGAAAGTAACCTTGAATGAGATTTTGGTGGTTTGGCAGATGGCAACACAGCATGTACCTTCACTGTGTTCCATTCATGGCATCTTGCTTGTCAAAAAAGAATAATAAGAGTTGGCAATTTTTATATGCCCTAGAATGTTGCATTTTTTATAGTCTCTGTGGGACACCAAATATGGTATGACACAGATGGAATGGTATAACACAGATGCAGCACTATCTCCCAAAAAATGAACACATGAAAAATTAATTTCCTTTTATTTTTATTAATAATAATTACATTGCAGTATCAAAAGTGTGAATAAAAGTTTTATCACTAGTATTTTAATTTTATTAATGCATCAGAAACATAATGCTGTGTAGTACTATGTATATATGAATCATAGACAGTTCTTCATATTGTTCCCTTAAAGGACAATATTTTAATTTCACTAACAGCTGTTGTTTTTTTCTTTTTACCTCATTCAGGTGAAACATAAGCTGTAAATAAAATAATAGCACCTTGGAATCCAATAAGCCGCCCCGGTGGCGCAGTGGTCTAAGGCGTTGGCCTCTGATCATTCGTCCGTAAGGGGTCCGGGTTCGAATCCCGGTCAGGCATGGATGTTGTGTTTGTCTTACGGTACTGGCTCTCTCCCTTCCCTGGAACCAGTGACCCTAAATTAGGGACAGGCGACTGCTTATAGCCCATTGAGTTGCTCACGGTGGTCGTTAAACCTCCAATAAAAAAAAAAAAAAGAATCCAATAAACTTCACTGACTTTTTTGTTCACCTGTGACACACAGACTGGAAGAATTCTGTTGCAAAATTTGGCAGACTTTCTAATCACTTGTTGACACATGAAAGAGGCTTATAATTAATGCTCCTGTTCCATCCTTAAGGAGGAAGTGCTGCTAAAAAGTAGATTAGTTTAACAGTCTAAAAGTGCTATTTTAAAATACAAATACAACACTTGACAATGTTTTTCAACTTTTAACTGGAGCATTTTTTTATGTAAATTTCCGTGCCGAGCATAGATCACCCTGCCGTATCTTGGTACTGTCTTTTGTCATACAATTAATGTATATACAGCCGCCCCTGTGGCGCAGTGGTCTAAGGCCCTGACCTCTGATCATTCGTCCGTAAGGGGACCGGGTTCGAATCCCGGTCAGGCATGGATGCTGTGTTTGTCTTACGGCACTGGCTCTCTCTCTTCCCTGGAACCAGTGACCCTAAATTAGGGACGGGCGACTGCTTATAGCCCATTGAGTTGCTCACGGTGGTCGTTAAATCTCCAATCAAAAAAAAATATAAAAAAATGGGTCCGGGTTCGAATCCCGGTGAGGCATGGATGTTGTGTTTGTCTTATGGCACAGGCTCTCTACTTCCCTGGAACCAGTGCCCCTAAATTAGGGACGGATGACAGCTTATAGCCCATTGAGTTGCTCACGGTGGTAGGTGTTGCGACTTCTGAGCTCCGTCGATTCGTGCGTATTTTGTGTGTTTCTAGAGAGTTGTGTATCCCAAGTTTCACAGCATTTCCCTTTGGACGGTTTCGCTATCGTTTGTGATTACTCCCAGATTGGTGAGTTGCTTTTTTCTTTTGCTATTACATCTTGTTTATCTCTCGGCCGAGCTGGTCGAAGCTACGATAGTCGGCGCCATTGCAAATGGCGTCTTCCGGCGGTGAGGTCCCGGATCAGAATCTCTCTTCCGGTGTTCCTGCGATGTTGATGACAACCTCTTCTTCTTCCATGAAAGCTGCTTCGCTGCCCTCCCCACGTGGCGGCGTTGCACTACCCTCAACTCGTGACGTGAACAGCCCCTTTCCTCAGGCTGTTCCGTTGCCTTCTCACTCATCTCAAGCTGCCACCACCTTCGTTGCTGACGATGACGCAATGGATGTCTCGTGCAACGGTGCCTTCCCCAAGTAGTCTCAACCTTTGACGTCATCGTTTACGTATGCCAATGCCATGGCCTCTTCCACTGTGCAACGCCCCCCGCAAGGCATGTACGCCGGCGCCGAAGCTCTCCAATCACAACTACAACGTGAAGGAAATACCATTTCTTTGGAAATTCCCCAAGACTCGCCAGCAGGTACTGCTTTCACTACGATCTTAGACAGAGGTGTTGTCTTTGAATCCTTGCCAAACACCTTCTTCAAAGATTATTCCACCGCTTTAAAGCGGCAATTTCCAAAACATGCAATTTCTCACATGTTTCGGCGAGGCCGGACGATTGTGGTTTACTTTTCCACGGCCGACTCTGCTCGTGCTGTGACGAATGCCGGTCTCACCATTGGTGATCAACATCTTCTTCCCAGCCCAGTTGCCGAGCGCCCAACGAATGTGTCCTTCTACCCGGTACCCCCTGAGGTGACCGATACAGTTTTATTTGCGGTTCTTGCGTCATTCGGCCGCGTGGTTGGAACGATTCAGACATATTCTGCTGCCCCTAAAGACCCCGAAGACAACACCCTGCTCGGCGCTCGGCGCGTGGGTAGAGTTGTTTTTTCTTCCCGGAGGACATCCAAACCATCCCGACTCATTTCAAAGTCAAGTGCGGTAACCAGATCCGCTATATTGATGTGCTCACTGAACATCACTGCAGCAAATGCAAAAAGTTTGGGCACTTTTACAAGCAGTGTCGCAATGCTGATGCTGCCCCACAAGATTCACCGCAGGTGACTTCTCTTCAATCCTCTGACTCGCCCTTGCCTCCACGCCTATCGTCTGAAGCACCTCTGAGACGGGAAAGGGCTCCGTCATCGACTGGTGTGCAGCCATCTCTCTCCGCGACTGACTTTCCAGTGCTGCCGGAGTCCTCCAAATTCCGCGCCCCTGACCCACCAGCTGACTCCGCGGACGACCGTGTTTTGTCAGCTACTGAAGTATCAATTGCAGATACTGACGGCGCTTCCACCAGTACGGAACAGACCATGAGTGACACCTCCGAGCCTGATCATAGCGCTCGCCAAGATAAGAGGGCGGCGCCCAAATCTCCTCGCAACACCACCAAGCGAGGGAGAGCTGCTGGGAGCTCCACTCGCTCCTCGTCCCGGACCCGCCAGAAACCATCTTATCTTCAAGACTTTGATACCACTTCTGACCCTTCCTCTCCAATGGTTTCATATGAGGTCTTTGATCAGACTCTTCGCGACACATCGTTCCCCTCTTTGCCTCTTACGTATGAGGAGCTACATGCTCTCACCTGTTACACGGAAAAGGCGCACGGCTTCCTCCAGTATGCGAAGACCCATGAAGCTGGACTTCCTGCAATCCTGCAACAGCTTTCCGATCTGGATAATCTTGTAGACAATTCTTCTTACTTATCTGGTCCTTCCGCTAAGACGGCCAAGTTCATTCGTAAACAGATCAACGGACTCAAGATTTCTATCACCAGGCTCACCACGTCGCCGGGTGACCTGGCACTTTCACGGTAGTTTCCTTCAACTGTCGGGGGTTTGGATCCCCCGAGGTGAATTCCGCCGTGCATGAGGACCTCTCGGCACTTAGTGCCGATGTCCTTCTGCTCCAGGAAACGTGGTGCTCGCCTACAACACCTTTCCATCAGTGGCGCCGATGGCAGTACACCTTCCATCATGCCCATCGTGTACTGGGTTCAGGCGGAATTGCTGTCGGAATACATCACCGTTTTCGCCCATCTATCACTTCTGTTGCTGTTAACAACTTATTTACCGATCAATTACAATGTTTTACATTTTGCATCAATTGTGTACCATATCATATCTTTAATGTGTATATTCCTACTGACGACTCTCAACTCCTTCCGCTTTTTCATTGCTTTCGGACTGCGGTTGAGGCAGTCCCCCCGGGGACTTTTGCATCCTCGGGGGTGACTTCAACTGCACTCTACAACCGTTGCTTGACCGCACATCTACAGGAGGGGAGCACCGTTCCCTTCTTGTCGATCTGCTTACTCAACTTATTACCGATTTCCATTTTGTTGATTCGTACCGGCATCTTCACCCGGACACCATTTCTTATACTTGGCGGAATTCTCCAGCACAAGGTTCGGCGGCAGCACGTCTCGATCGCATATATATCATCCCACCGCTGCTTCCAGCGATCACTGCGGCGAGACATCATCCATCTACCTCTTCCGACCATTCTGCTGTGGCGCTTACCATCTGCGTTTCCTCTTTCCCGCCTTCCAGACAACGCTCCTGGACCTTCGATGATTCTTTACTCTTGGATGTGGCGTTTTGCGCCGACATCCGCCGTTTTCTTGCTGATAGACTTCATCTCATCAGTACCGCTTCCAGTACCCTTCGTCTATGGTTAGACATCAAACACGATCTTCGTCTGCTCGTACGCCGTATTTCGTTCGCTATTCGTAACGACCGTGCGAAGGATATTTGTAATCTCCGTTTCTCCTTGGCTGCAATCCCCTTACAAGATCCCGCTTACCTTGTTGTTCAGGCTGCTTTACGAGCGAAACTCCATCCGCTCGCCGTGGAGGCTACTCGCAGGCTGAAGATGCTTCATCTTTCTTCACCGGAGATTTCCTACGAGGAGCTCTCACGTACCGAGAGAACACACCGTACGTCGAAGACACTACGCCACCTTCGCCTACCTGATGGCGAAGGTATCTCATCTGACCCTTCACGTCTCTGCACGGAAGTTCGGCGCTTTTTCCAGGACAAATTCCGTGCGGTGGTGCCAACTGATGCTATCTCTTCCTCCCCTCTTTTTTCAGCTCTGCCTCAGGTCCCACCCCGACTCTGCGATCCTCTTCTTTCCGCCTTCTCTCCTGCTGAATTTCGGGAAGCGTTTGCCTCCCTTAATTCACGCGCATCCCCGGGACCTGACGGCCTTCCCTTCTCCTTTTACCGCGCCTTCCTCCCGTCTCTGATGCCTTTTCTTCTCGCTTGCTTTTCTTGCGCCCAAACCTCTTTAGCACTGCCGCCGGAGTTTACTGTAGCGCATATCATCTTGCTGCACAAAAAGGGAGACCTTTTGGACTTGCGAAACTGGCGCCCCATTTCCATTCGCAATCTGGACTATAAGCTTTTCACAAAACTTCTCTCTCGCCGCTTGAACTCTGTGCTTCCCTTTCTTATCTCCCCCGACCAGTCCTACACTGTGCCTGGTCGGTCCATTTCTAACAACATCTCCTTCCTCCAGAACATAGTTTTTCTCGCCCGCACCCACTCAGAACCCCTCCCCCTGTTTAACCTTGACCAGAGTTCAGCATTCGACAACATCTCCCACGACTTTCTTTCTGCCACTCTTCATGGCTTTGGCCTTCCTTCCTCCTTCGTTTCTCTCCTTCTCAACCTCTATCGGGGCGCTTTCTTCCACGTCCGGACGGCCTCCTTTTTAACTGCGCCCGTACCTTTCCTTCGAGGAATCTGGCAGGGCTGCCCCCTCTCGGGGCAACTATTCGCCATTGTCTTTGAACCATTCCTCCTGGCTGCTCGAAGATCACTCCTGTCTACTCTTCCTCCGTCAGTTGCCAGCACTAGGCACCATGAGTGCGTACTTACAGCATTTGCAGATGACGCAACCTTCTGTCTCCGCCAGGACGTCCAGTTTGACAATCTTCTCTCCACCTACCATCTTTACGCTACTGTTTCTGGCGCTTCGCTTAATGTCACCAAAAGTACTGGTTTGTGGTGTGGGTCGTGGATGGGCCGGACCGATACCCCCTGGGGTGCGGTCTGGTCCTCCTCGACTCAGAAGATCCTTGGAGCCCATATCGGTCACCCCTATACTACGGGGCTTTTGACATGGACCAGTTTGCGGTCTAGGTTACGTCATCAAGCAGCGTTTTGGAGATTTGCGATTCCAATTACTTCTTACTGTCAGCAAGCTCACATTGTTCGACGATACTTACTTTCCCTCTGCACCTATTCCTGGACCTCCACCGTCTTCTTGTCAACCCGCCTGACGGAACTCAACAGCATCTTTACTTCAGTAATCTGGGCCTCCAAGCACTGGTCAGCCGCTCCGACGCTATATCTCCCTGTTAAGCATGGGGGCATTAATCTTGTTGATGTTCACTGTTACTGTCGTGCACACCGCATCGCCTCCTTCCTTCGTCTCGTCACTTCGCCTTCTCCTTCTCTTACACTTTTTCTTGACGTTATTCTTTCTCTTCGCGATCCATCCTTCACTTTTCTTCTTTTCCTCAGGATGGACTACTTTACTATTCCCTCTTCAAACTTTCCTACTATTTTATCTGAGGCTCTGGCGCTTTTCCGTTCCCTCCCTCTCTCTCGTTCTCCTCCTACCACCACCCTGGATCTCCTTGCAGAACCACTCTTTTTCTCTACCCTGGTTCACCCCCCGATCAACCATTCTTTCTTTTTTTTTTCATGGTTCCGTGCCGGCATCCTAACCGTGCAGGCCCTCATTAATCCCGATTTTTCCTGGAAACCCCTCGACTTACTCTTTTCCACCCCAACTCCTACCCTCGAGGACGACTATGCCCTTCTCCGTTTCTCTCTTCAGCTTCTCTTGTTTCTGACAACGGTGTTATATTCAATTATTTGAAACGTTATAATCATAGGAATAATCATATGTTATAAACAAATATTTAGCTCAAACCAATTCACCATAGTTATATACTTTATGAAACAATTCACCATAAATCTTCAAACGTTAATCTGTACCAACGTTACATTCTAATACAAAACACGTGTTAAAGTTACGAACAATGGAACACGTGTTGATGCTATTCATTGGAACACGTGTTACTGTCATCAATGTTAAATACAAGGTGTTAATTTTATTGTTATATTTATTATTATGAACAAATTATAGGTGCATCAGTTACAGATCATTTACCGATTAAATTTACTTTATCGTGCCTTTTTATAACTATGGGACTTTTGTTCTACAGTGATCGTATATGGACAAAAACGTGCCCCTTATATGTACTAGCATATAATAAAGCACGGCGTTGTGATTCACCTCTATCCCGTCACTGGAATGGTGGGGGAGTAAAGGTGCCGCTCGTGAAAGAAATCAGAAACATAAACACATATCTTAGTTTACACATACCTTAACTTATGTCTTGTGTGGTTATAAGGAAAACAAACAGGAATCTTATGTGGAAGTAACAAAAATAGTTTAATACGAGAGAATTAGGAACACTAAGGTACCACGTGCGTGGGTGCAGCCGTTAGCAATACCTTACACATAAAATTTACTATTATTACGATTTTTCTCTATAACGTCTCCGATCATTTCTACATACATCTATCTATATATATAAGTGCAAAGCTTAGTGATTCATTTTACTTCTAGTTCCTTTTCTCCTATGCTTTACTTAAATGTTTTACCTAGCTAACTGGGTTTTCATTGTTTGATCATGACCAATACACACGCCACGTGCTCTGAATAGGGTTATGAATTAATTTAAGCAAGTACATGCAATAACAGGGAAAAGGAAAAATAACTTAACTGGTATTTCCATATGTCTTTCAGGTTTTCAATCCAAATCTTTTTCCAATTGTCAGCGCTGGCAGTACTTCATCTATCTCTCGTCACATCGCTCGACGATCCCCTATCCACGTCTGTCCCTTGTCGCTACACGCACTCCACACTGTTGACCAGTGAAGACCTTCTGACCTTCTGAGCTTCACCTTGTCCGCGGATGCCAAGGTCACTTGACCAGTCTGGAATTCATCTAATCCGTCCGGGGAACGTTACTTCGCTCCCTCCTTGGGAACTGACCCTTCAACTTTTCCGACCCCCCTATATCCCCTGGGGCCTAAGTATCGTCACAAGGCTTGAGATTGCCTCCCGCTATCCCCTGGGGCTATCTATGCACGTGCATGTTGGACTAAATTTATTTTAAATAATTTTATTTCCAACATTCCTCCCTTACCAGATGTAATCTTTATGGGGGGCCAAAAGGAATGCTGGGGGAAAACTACACGCACGGATAGACTACTCCATCCTTACCTAGTAATCCTCTATCTTTTTTCTCATGTGCACTTATATATACATATAGCAATGAAATTATATAAAATATTCATAATCACACATATACACAATACACTTTTCAAACACAAAAATTAATTAACTGTTACGGTCCTGCACCCACAATACATATCTAAAAAATATCAATTCAGTGATACTGCTGGCATCTGAAGCTTACATGCACGTGTCGTTTAGTACACTTTGAGCTGTTGCTGACCAAGTATCAGTAACACATTTAACTGCCAAACGCTTTTCCGTTTGTTTGTTTGCTTTTATATTCAATTTTTTTTTTGTTTTTTATTGTCATTGTCCACGTCCACCGATTCTTGAGTTTTATTGTTTGACTTAATTTTTTTTTCTGGTGGAAAGTAAGACAAGGTGAAATTGTTTGATTTACGTTCAGTTCTGCGATTCACACACAATTCACACAAAAAGTTATCAGACATCAAACCAATATCACTGGCAGTTCGCAATATTTGGAGAACATTGTCACCTGATTTGTGCTTTTTATATGCTGGTAATAAAATTAGCTGTAGAACACTTTGCTCTGTACGTATATGTTTATCTAGTATTATTCGTCCACAGTCACCTATAACATATGTTATTCACCAAGGTCTCTTTGACCTGGAACACAATAACAGCAAAATCATTTCACCTGTGTTTTATTCATCTCGGCGTGCGCCCTCATGGACACTGTCCTTTGTGCTTTTAAACACCACACCGCTCATCGGCCATACCGTTTTCACCACACCGTTCATCGGCCATACCGTTTTCACCACACCGTTCATCGACCATACCGTTTTCACTACCTGCTGACCACACAGCACAACAAAGTCTTCGCTGTCAATGTAGCACTTTATTTAGTCTGTAGGTCATCCACATGAAAAACATGCGTTGCATTCACAGTAATTACGACCGTCCTTGGATACACCAGCACGCTTACATTACGTATGCCACGTGCGATCCGTTCATTATTTTCAAAAGCTTGCATCATTACTTGAATATCCTCCTGTTGTTTGAGTTTGGGAAAAGAAAACGGTGTTTCAATCACTGCTGCACTCTAGTTCCCGTAGGAAGCATAGTTCTTTTGTTCACCAACGCATGGTTCTTTTTGTTCACCACCACATGGAACACACTGACTTTACTCACACTTTGATTTATTTATTTTTTTCTATAACCTTCTCTCTTCCCCTGATTACGCACTGTACCGCTCTGTCACTACCCAGACTAGACGCGGCAGTGTGATCCGTCAATCGAAACAAAGTCAATTACCCAGTGGTTTAATTTTCATTTACCCTTATCTACATTCATTATCATTATTTTTTTTTCAGAATAGTTGTATATCTAATATCTTAGATTTACACTATTCTTTCCTTCCCAAGCAAAGATAGACCCGCGCAGCCAAACTTAAACAATACCGTCCTACTGCACCTAATTATTATTAACATTAATATTTTATATTACTCTTGCCAATATCTCTACTAAATTTTTATCTGACTCATTTTTCGAGCATACACCTCCACAAGAGATAACCATGTGTTCCTGGGGGAATATTCAGATATAACATAACGTTAGTTAACCAGTTAAGAAATTTCTTTTTTTTTTCTTTTTTTTTTTACACACACCTTTATATTCACTAACCACACACAGACTTGAAACATACTTGAAATACGGAATGGAAAATAATAATACCCGAACTCGAGAAAATTTTATACATATATATTACACAAAATACTAGTGAATTTTCCACCTTTTGCTTTAATATTAAGAGATATATGCTAATCCTATAATAAAACTTTCTGACTTACTAACTTCCGTTTAAAATGCCTTCTAACTACAATAATGAATTACTAAATCTATCAAATAAATTTAATAAAGATCCGAATTAGATTTGCTACTGGAATTGGGGCTGGGGGAGGGGTGTAAATGAAATAAACTGCAGCTCTTCTATTGCTTTGCACCTTTCTGTCTCGAACAAGATTTGCTTGGCTGCTTTAACTTAAAAGGATCTTTATCGTCCTGTACTCCTAATAACTGTGAAAGATCAAATGGCGATTCTGCAGTTTGTTCTTCACATTTTTCGTTAAGTGGATTATGAGGATTTGCGAACGACTGTGAGGAAGAACGAACTGGATTCGTTACAGACTTCTTCTCTTTACTGTTCTTCACAATCTGGGGGGATTCTAAGTTGTCTTTTTCATTTTTACGTTGCTTATGTACAATTTCTGTAGTGGATTCAACTGTTGAGATTTTATCTACGCTTGCTTTGATCTTACTTCGGGAATCAACTATTGTCAAAACCTGGACCTTCTCTTGAGCCTCTTCATTTTGAGTAACACGTGGCTTTGGGGAACTTTGAGCACGCTGGTGTCTATTATTGTAAAAATGCCTACCCTGACTAGGTCTTGAGGGAAATGGATTTCTGTAATTATTTTTCCCTCTGCAAAATCTCACTTTGTGGCCTACAGTTCCACATCCAAAACAACGGAGGTTGTCATAAGCCTGACGTTGTTTCTGATGTGTTACGTAATGTGGTCTAGCATTCCTATTTGTTTGATCAAAATGCTTATTCTGCTCTAACGGAAAACTTCTATGTCTCTGGATGTGGAACGTATTGACAACTGCAGTGTTTACATTTCCCTGGTTGTTATTCCTGTTTTGTCTCTGGTACAAATTTCCGCGAGGATTAAAATGACCCGCGCCATTTGTATCCCGCGCTCCGTAACCTGAAGATTTGGGGACACGAAACGGGGCTCTATCTCCCTGTCTTTGGTTTCCAAAATTATTTGATTGCTGATTACATCTGCTAACTGGGTGTCCTAATGCACCACATCCGAAACATCTGACATTAACAAAATTTCGCCTTATATCTGGAATTCTCATAATTTTGACTTTCATTAATTTTTTATTGCAATTTTGATAGCTCATTCTCGGCTTTCATTAATCTTTCACTCATTTGTTGTGATTCTTCTCGTAAGGTACTGATAAGTGCATTTTGCTGCCCGATGTATTGCTGAAACATGGGACAAAGTTCTGAAATACCATTAGCATCGCCTGGGGCGCTTTCTCGAGGGATTTGATCTGCATCATCGGCAGAATTGACACTCTTTTTGATGATATGTCGATTTGCCTCAGCAAGCAGTGCATCTTGTACTGCTTGATCGAAATTTGCAGGCCCTTTCGAAAGTACCTCTGTTTGAATACTTCTTTCCACACCTGCTAAAAATTGTGATAACATAATTGAATCAACCAGTGCCTTAACCTGCTCATCCCCTGAGACCGGTGTGCCTAGATAAGAATGCGCTGATCCTCTTAGACGTGATTCATACTGGGCGACCGACTCTTCTGGTCTTTGATTGCAAGAATTAAAATTTTGTATTGCCACTACTAGAGGTTGGTTATTGGCAAACCTTTTTATCACTGCTGATTTAAACATCTTGTAATCATCAAGCTGTCTAACATGGGGAGATTCACTCAAAAATCCTAAAGCTGCTTGCGTCATGCGAGCTTTTGCTACAAAAATTTTTACTTTTTCTGACCAATTAGTAACTGATTCTAATCCCTCTATTGCTTCGAACAAGAAACAAGCTGGAATAAGCTTATCGTTTCCAGAGAATTCGGGAATCAGGGGAAGTACTGATGCAATAAATTGCAACTCCTGCATGGAATCTTGAACGGAGGAGCCTGACATTTTTAATAGAAGTTTAATACCTAAGTTATACACTAATACCAATTAAAATAATACCTTTCCCTACAACATGCAATTGCGCTTTTACCTAACTCTTAGTAATGAAGTTGTCAAAATAACACCTTAAGAAAACAATCGCGCGCATACAACAAAAGAAAATAAAGAACTGCTACACATGAAGAAAAGAAAACCCATTCAATCCGTACTGCGACGGGGAAAAATACGTGACAGCACGAATGGCTCAAAAGTCACGGCACCAATGTTATATTCAATTATTTGAAACGTTATAATCATAGGAATAATCATATGTTATAAACAAATATTTAGCTCAAACCAATTCACCATAGTTATATACTTTATGAAACAATTCACCATAAATCTTCAAACGTTAATCTGTACCAACGTTACATTCTAATACAAAACACGTGTTAAAGTTACGAACAATGGAACACGTGTTGATGCTATTCATTGGAACACGTGTTACTGTCATCAATGTTAAATACAAGGTGTTAATTTTATTGTTATATTTATTATTATGAACAAATTATAGGTGCATCAGTTACAGATCATTTACCGATTAAATTTACTTTATCGTGCCTTTTTATAACTATGGGACTTTTGTTCTACAGTGATCGTATATGGACAAAAACGTGCCCCTTATATGTACTAGCATATAATAAAGCACGGCGTTGTGATTCACCTCTATCCCGTCACTGGAATGGTGGGGGAGTAAAGGTGCCGCTCGTGAAAGAAATCAGAAACATAAACACATATCTTAGTTTACACATACCTTAACTTATGTCTTGTGTGGTTATAAGGAAAACAAACAGGAATCTTATGTGGAAGTAACAAAAATAGTTTAATACGAGAGAATTAGGAACACTAAGGTACCACGTGCGTGGGTGCAGCCGTTAGCAATACCTTACACATAAAATTTACTATTATTACGATTTTTCTCTATAACGTCTCCGATCATTTCTACATACATCTATCTATATATATAAGTGCAAAGCTTAGTGATTCATTTTACTTCTAGTTCCTTTTCTCCTATGCTTTACTTAAATGTTTTACCTAGCTAACTGGGTTTTCATTGTTTGATCATGACCAATACACACGCCACGTGCTCTGAATAGGGTTATGAATTAATTTAAGCAAGTACATGCAATAACAGGGAAAAGGAAAAATAACTTAACTGGTATTTCCATATGTCTTTCAGGTTTTCAATCCAAATCTTTTTCCAATTGTCAGCGCTGGCAGTACTTCATCTATCTCTCGTCACATCGCTCGACGATCCCCTATCCACGTCTGTCCCTTGTCGCTACACGCACTCCACACTGTTGACCAGTGAAGACCTTCTGACCTTCTGAGCTTCACCTTGTCCGCGGATGCCAAGGTCACTTGACCAGTCTGGAATTCATCTAATCCGTCCGGGGAACGTTACTTCGCTCCCTCCTTGGGAACTGACCCTTCAACTTTTCCGACCCCCTATATCCCCTGGGGCCTAAGTATCGTCACAAGGCTTGAGATTGCCTCCCGCTATCCCCTGGGGCTATCTATGCACGTGCATGTTGGACTAAATTTATTTTAAATAATTTTATTTCCAACAACGGTCTCCTCGTCGTCCCCGGCCCCAGCCTCCTTCTCCCTTTCTTTCTTCCTTTTCGTGACTCTGTCGCCCCCGTCCTTTCTTTTACTACCGCTGCCCTGTACCGTCTCCTTCGAGCTCCCTCTGAGTCCCCCTATCCCATTTCCGGGGTTTCTCCTTCCTCCTCCCTGGCCGTTTGGTCTGCTTCTTCTTCCCCCCTTTCTTCTCCGCTAGAACGTAACACCCACTGGCGGTTCCTTCATCGCCGGCTCCCTGTCCCCCATCTTCTCTATCGCATGTCTCTTATCTCTTCTCCTCTCTGTCCTTTCTGTGGCGTTGACGGAGACGTCGCTCATATGTACTGCCACTGCCCTATCTTGCTGCCACTTCTTCATACTGTTTTCGGGTTAGCTGACATAATTTGCTCCAAGGACTTGCCGTTTCACGCATATCCGTGGCTGTTGCTCACAAAACATCCGCCCACCCGCCTTTCGGATGCCTGCTGCTTTCTTTTCGTACTTACCAAGCAAGTGATTCACTCATTTCATCAGTCTCTCAGGAATTCTCCTGACCTTCCATCCCTTCTGTCGGCCGGTGGACGGCTGCGGGCTAGCTTTCGGGGCCGGCTTGTGGCGCGCCTCCGGTTGGAACTCACAGCTGCAACTTCCGCACACACAATCGACACCTTTCAGAACACCTGGGCCCAGCGCACCGGGTGGTTTTCTATTCATGGTTCTGCCATCCTACTGGTGACTTGATTGTGTCCTCTTTTAGATTGTCTTTGTTTTGGTGTTTGGCTGTTCTCTTCACCTTGCTAGTACCTTGCTTACTGAGTTATTTTACTTATTTTTGTTCTGCTCCAGCAGGCTGTGATTCTGCATGTAAATATGTATAGTATGTTACTTGCTCTTCACTTTTCTTGTTTTTCTTAGCATTGTATATTAAGTGGTTTCTGAACTGTTTTGTGATCTTCTGATATGTCAATGTGCACCACTCATGTTATATGTACTGTGCTCCTATGTAGTGCTGAGTTCGAAACTTTATCTTCACTGTTTATTTATTGTGCATCCTGTATTTTTAATGTATTTTCAAGCTCTATATATTGTATCACAGGTCATTGACCTAAAGTCTTTTGCGTGTGTTCAGTGTCACAGGTCTGTCCCCATTGTGGGTTTTTAGCATTTTGTATTTATACTTTTGGGTGGCTATGCCCCTTGTTCATGTATATATCATTTTCATGTATCATTCATATTTTTCTCTGTATTCTTTCCTTGTCCAGTTTGACAAGCTGTATCATGCCTTTTGTCAATAAAATGTTGAACTGCTCACGGTGGTCGTTAAACCTCCAATGAAAAAAAAATCGTGAAGAAAATCGCTACAGAAGTTTGCCTATTGGAAATACAAGGCAAAGATTTTAGGTAGATCCACCTTAATAGTTGTCCGCAGTTTTTATGTACGAAGTCACACAGTCTTGTTTTGCAGTAGTACGAAATATTGCATGCTCTGATCAAAATTTATGCATTCTGGCGTCTTGTTTCCGCTGTCAAAAAAAGTTTCGAAGACCCTGGGCTCCTGGAAATACAAGACAATGCTGTTAGAGATATTACCTCTTGTATGACGTCACGGGAAAACCAATGCTTCTGATTGGTTTCTAACACTGTCTTGCATGACGTCAAACACAACACCAACGTATCAGACCTTGTAACATTAGAGTGACGTCACAGACGTTGATAACTCTTCTCTCTAATGCTATTTTCTTGTACTTTCTAGACGGCCATGACTCTACCTACCACTGCGTAACAGAAGGATATTTATCCAAAAGTGTCTTTATGTTAAAAAAAAAAGCAAATCTTTTTTTACTCATTCTCACCCTAAAAGTTACCTCTTGGCTGTTCTATGTCATAGTTTTCCTTTTGCGTTTCTTCTTGTTTTAAACAGCAACGGAACTTAATGTACGAAACCGAAATTTCAGAAAGCAGTTGGAAACATCACGTCAACGCCTCCCCGGTGGCGCAGTGGTCTAAGGCGTTGGCCTCTGATCATTCGTCCCTAAGGGGTCCGGGTTCGAATCCCGGTCAGGCATGGATGTTGTGTTTGTCTTACGGCACTGGCTCTCTCCCTTCCCTGGAACCAGTGACCCTAAATTAGGGACGGGCGACTGCTTATAGCCCATTTGAGTTGCTCACGGTGGTCGTTAAACCTCCAATCAAAAAAAAAAAAAAAAATCACGTCAACCCATTTGCTGCCGCTATAATAATCTGGCGCTGTCCAAACGGAAGCTCTAGAAAAGTGGTGTGCGTCTGCGCAAGCATATTAAAATACTCTTTGTTGAGTCATTTGGCTGTTTGTTCTGGCATTGTTCGAAACTTCTGTTTGCTCTCTCGGAATTTAGTTAGGGTGTAAGTTTTTAGAAGGTCACAGTGGTTTGAAAAAGATAAAGTATAATGGATGAATTTGATGGCGAAACTTTTGCCTTCCAGGCAGACATTTCTCAGTTAATGAGTTTAATGATCAACAGTTTCTATTCAAATAAGGAAATTTTCCTCAGGGAGCTGGTGTCCAATGCTTCTGATGCTCTGGACAAAATTAAGTTTCAGTCGTTGACTGATGCATCTAAATTAGAAGCTGCTAAAGAATTGTTTATTAAGTTGGTTCCAGACAAAGAGGAACGCACTTTAACCGTTATTGACACCGGTATTGGTATGACCAAAGCAGATTTGGTAAATAATCTCGGCACAATAGCGAAATCTGGAGCGAAAGGTGTTATAGAAGCCCTGCAAGCTGGAGTAGACATATCGATGATCGGCCAGTTTGGTGTGGGTTTCTATTCTGCCTTTTTTGTAGCTGAGACAGTTACAGTTATAACTAAGCATAACGACGATGAGCAGTATATCTGGGAATCATCTACTGATGGATCGTTTACTGTTCGTGTGGACAACGGTAAGTAAATAAATTCGATTAATCTATCTAAAGGAGATAATAGAAAAAAGCTTTGGTTTCGAATGTATGTTCTATGGAAAGTATCGAATTTCGTAGGCAAACGTGTATACATAAAAGCTTCTGATTTGAAATATGTAGTGTTGCTTTGTAGTATCGAATTTTATAGTCGAAAATGTTTAAATGGGAACAAACCTTCCATTATTATAAGGAATCTAATTTCGTAAACGGTTTTGCTAAGTGAGAGTTATTGAAAGAAATAGTTTGAAATGTAAAGTTTATGTGGACAGAAAGCAAAATAGCCAACAAGGAGTGTTTTTTCAAAACTTTGTGCATTGTTGTACTTGCTTATAGTGTGAAGTTAAATGAATCCTCCAACCTCCTGATTTTTAACTTAAAACTGTATTCACAGGTGAGAGATATTTGCTTCTAATTATTTTGTTACTGGTTTATGATTTTTTGTGTGCGTCTGACCTCTGGAAGTTAAAATACCCATCATATTTTTTTATTATAAAGATTCAGGTTTCAGAATATAAAGCAGCAGAAACTTCTTAGTTTGATTTATAGGTTTTCAAGTTCTGTGCTTTGCTGGTAAGCTTTGCGAGTGGTACTGTGACTTACTAAAAGGTAGTTCTTAACCCCCTACCAAATTGCTCTCTACTGTACTGTGACAGAAGAAACTGAAAACTTGATCTAGTTGGGAATGGGTTAATCTGAAAAGAACTGTGCCGCCCTGGTGGTTCAGTGGTCTAAGCGATGGCCTCTGATCATTCGTTTGAACGGGGTCCTGGTTCGAATCCCGGTGAGGCATGGATGTTGTATTTGTCTTACGGCACTGGCTCTCTCCCTTTCCTGGAACCAGTGACCCTAAATTAGGGACGGGCGACTGCTTATAGCCCATTGAGTTGCTCACGGTGGTCGTTAAACCTCCAATAAAAAAAAAGAACTAGTGATTTGTCTAAACATTTCAACTGTATTAGTACCTTTGAATTATGTTAAATAAGTAGGGATTGTATGTATGAAATACTTTCACCTACTTGAATGTTTTGACAGTAACTACTTAATTTAGTAGGAAAAATTAACCAAAATGATTGAGTGTTATAGAGTGGATAAATGATATACTTAAGGATTTTAGTTGAAATTGTGACTGAAGCAAGTAGTTCCTTACTGTCTATAGTTTGCCATAGCTGATGGAAAGTCGTGGTCAACGAGTAAATATTTTTCAAGGGGAGTTTTTGAAAGACGCTGACTTTTCCTCCCACTTTTTGTTTTTAGTAGAGAGAGTGGATTTAGAGGATTTGACTACTAAACTCTCAGTGGAGTGGAACATCTTCCCAAGTTTTTCAAATGAAGTACGTTATGGGTAAGTTGTACAGAAAGTAGTAAACAATATTATGTTAATGTTTTCCACTGGTGTGTGTTTGGTCAGGATGCAAGAACACACATTGCTTATGAATAATCAGTGAGATTCTATTCATTCCTTTATTTAGAAAATGTTCTCAGGTAGGCAACTGAAATCGCAGTGTTATTGAAGGTGGATGTGCATAATTTTTTGTCTCTACCATATTCGCAGTGCACACTGATTCTACTTAAGTGACTTAGATCGGTCCACGTATGTCTTTGACCGGCTGTTGCAAGCAAACTTTTTGAACTTTGCATTGACCCCTGAACTCTTTCCTGTATAATGGAACTCTGAAAATAGATACTTTGTACTGCAGTTGTGTGGAATTGAATGATTGTCACTTGTAGTGACAATCATTAAATTGGTTCTGTAGTTTTCTGAACTGTGGGACTCTTGTTACGAAGTTAAGCTGAATGAGGGTCATTCCACGCCAAATCACCTGGTTTAAATGTTCAACCCTGCGGTCACGCCACAGATTTTTTTTTCAAATTTGTTTTTTATAAATGGGTACTTATGAGATAACCAAGTTAATTTTTTCAGATTTTTTGATCCAAAATTGGACTTGGTAGAAATTTTTAATTTTCAAACGATTTAGGCCTTTTTACTTTCTCTGTCACTTAGAAAAATCCTGTATCACTTATTTTTCAACCGATTGGGCTTATTTTGGTGTCAAATTAAAGCTATTTTTTCACTGAGCTTTCAAAGTGAATTTTAATAAGTGTACCTTGGTACGTTCAATAAGCCATAACTTGCAAACCACAACTAATGCAAGTATATTTTTTTATAGAATGAGTTATCCATATACTTTTTATAATTTAAAAATAAAAAGGGTGTTTTTGTTGCTATCAAATAAAAAGTTAATTTGTTTTGTAAAAATTTTACTTTAAAATCAACATTTTTGAACAAGTTTAAGGTCCCATATTGAACCTCAAACAAACACATATTTGTGAGAATAGTTAACATAGTACCCTCTTATGTTACAATGTCATCTAATGTTATTTTCACATTATTTCACTATAGCTTACCTCTGTAACAAAAGGTCACATCATACTTTTTTCTAATTTCCGCACTTGTTTGTGAACCTTTTCGTTTATGATATGTCTTTCGTGATACAAATGATGATGAAGGAACAGGAACTTGTCGAAGTATATTTTCATAGGGCACCCAGCAGCAGTCATTTTTAGTTGGCCAAAAATATGTTGGTGAAGGACCAGATGGATGCATGAATTGAACTTTAGCATCCCTTTCCTCTTCTCAGATGTAGAGTATCTTCGCAATCCAGCATTTAGTGTCATAGATAACTGCATAGTATTTTTCAGGAATAATATTGGCCAGTTCTTTAGTTTCATCACCAACAGTGGCTTTAAAACATTTTTCTGAAGCGGAAACTCTCTTAACCAAAAAGGTTCTTTTACCCAATGGCTTGAAGAAATGGTTCTCTCGGGTGCCTGCTATTGATAATGAGTTATATCGTCTCTTCAGAAAGTCTTCATTTGCATCCATGTCAGCTGATGGTGTAAAAAACACATGAATCCTCTTTATGTTTTGGGAAGCAAATTGAAATAAGTCTTGCATTGTCCCTCAACAGTTCCTGAAGACCTGCTGTTGTGGCAAGGCATTTAATAGTTCTCCCCACTCCATTGCATGCATTTTTACCATGACTAGTGGCAAAGAAATGCCACTCGGCTGTGATGCCATAGTTCTCTTCATGGTAACAAATGAATGAAATTTTTGTAATTCTTGTATTGTGCTGAACTATCGTTACTAAAATATATCACATTTGTTATATGTGGGTGTTCTTGTTTCACATATTGCAAAAGCGACTTCTGGAATGTGAAAAAAGTTGTAGTGTCATGTTTCAGACAGTCGCTAATAAAGCACATGGGCTTGGACTTCAGCTGGCAGTCACAGTTGTAGTAAATTACAAATGGGTGTAATGTAACCTGAATATTATGCCAGTGAAAACCTTGAGCAACATCTTGCAGAATGCATGTGTAATTTTCTGCAAAGTCTGCTAAAATTATGCAATGTTTATCATCCAAATCTGATTTCATTTGCTTTAAGCATCTACTCTGTGATTTGATTATGAAATGATGTTTTGTTAACTGCACTAATTTTGCAACCAGGAAATCAACAAAATCAACTCGTTTTGCTAAAGTTTCAAGAGATGATCGGTCAGTTTGAAGCCACTGTTTAAAAACAACTGTTTCTTTAGTTTCAAGGTATTCTAACCCCATAAGAAAATTTTGAAGTGATTTATCGGGACATTCAGGACAGTGATGAAGCATGCATTGGTCTGATTCCAGGTTACACACACTAGTTTTAGCTGGAGTTCTTGATAGACATGCTTAAATGTATACTGCTCATCATAAGCTTAACATTTTGGTATTAGGTACATACACACACTGAATAAATACCATGACTACTTACAGTTACACACTCTTTAGGACATAATTCACAAAACTTTGTGAAACCAATTTTTGCTTTGGAATTTTGTTCCTTGAGTAATAAATAGACATATTTTAAATTGTGCAGTATTAGTCTCTTTGTTCTCAATTCTCTTTTACCATGTTCTGTTGGTATAGAAACAGTCTTTTTTTTATTCGCTGAAACTCTACTGATGTCATTGTCACGATAGAAATCCCTTGCTTTCTGTACAATTTCAGCACTTAGAGTATGACCTTTCCTTTTGTCAACTTTACCTAAAACACCTTCTTCGTTTAATATCTTTCAAGCCTTTTTCACCATGTACTTGATGGTTTCTCTCAGGAACAGAAGTCAATACTTAACTTGGTTATCTATTTTACTACTTTTAAACTTGTGTTTCAATTTATACATTAGGCTACTACAATCACTGCACTTCTGTTTGTTTCTTTGTTCACTTTCATTTCTTCCTGATGAAGACTGAACATTTAAAACCTTGCTTACCATGTCTTGGAAACTATTTGCAACTCGCTGAGCTTTTTTTTTTCAGATAAACTACTTTTTCATCAAAGTTTTTGTTTTGTAACTTTAATGGGAGAATATTGAATCAATTAGCTTCTCAATGACTTCACGAGTTCAATCATCTGGTTCATAATCACTGCCTGAAAGATGGCTTTCTTGGACATTGTCTAGAGAACAGTTTGACAATACCATTTTTCTACAAGATGTAAACATTATATCTCATGTAATTCTATCATAAAGTTCACATACCATTATGTGACCACAAGGTTCTTCAGGAAGACTCTTTGACGTCTGTAAGTTCTGTTTTATGTGTTATGTAAAGTGGATACAGTCTGCGATGGTGCATTAACTTATTCAATTAAAATATAAGTTGGTTAAAAGTCCTAAAAATGTTACTCACAGAAGTGCATGTTCAGTCCGATGTCAGCAGTTATTAAGAGTTTCTTTGTCTAATAACTACTGACGTCGGACTGAACACGCACTTCCAGGAGTAACATTTTTAGGACATTTATCCGATTTATATTTTAATTGAATAAGTTAATGCACTATTCACTTTACAGAATGTGTAAAACAGAACTTACAGACGTCAAAGCGTCTTTCTGAAAAAGATATACACAGTTTTGTTCCTTGTGTTCAACACATTGTTGAAATTTTCTTGAAAATGGAAGGGAAATAGTTCTAAGGCTTTTATAGATGTTCTTTTTGTGTCTTTTAAAAGGATCACAACATATCCTTCAGTGTTCAAATTACCCAGTGGTCCGCTGGCCATTGGCCAGTAAAACCTTCATTGGACCACTGAACTATTGATTTTACTGGCCCAGATGGCCAGTAAGTCTTTTTTTCTAATTTCTCACAAGGTAAAAAATGAATTTGTATTTATTTAACCTTGCTGTACGGTTTTCCTTTTAGGCTGCAAACTAGTGATAGGTTTAAAAACAAATATTGGAGATAATTCCATTGAAATAATACGTTATTTTCTACATGTATTGTAAATTAAAAAAAAATTATGAGCCAGTTGGCGCTTTGGTGGACCAGTGGTTTGCAAATTCTAGTGGTCCGCTGGGCCAGTAGAAGATTTATTTCTAATTCTAACACTGCCCCTTTGTCAATCAGCAAATGTTGAAAGAAAACAATGCAGATGATGGTTGCATATGTTTTCAAAATTCACACATTTTGTTCTTAGTATTAAAAGTTCCCTTTCTTTTTCCCCAAGTTCAGAACAACTTACAAACTTTTTATGACTACCTTCTACTTGAGGTGATGCCCAACTGAACACATTTCCATGATTTAAAATAAAGCAGTACTTGAAGTCAAAATCTGAAATAATATAAGAAAAATAAATTATAATAAAAACACATATATGTAAGTAAAAGTTTACAAAAATATATATTCACTGACCCACCAAAACACTCACTACATGATCACACTGAAATAGTCTGGAGTGAGACTGAAGGAATAAAGTGGGGAAGCAACTACAGGATTCTGTATGTTAGGATATGCTCATTCATGAACATCCATTCCAATGCATGCTGCTATAGATTTTTCTTGTTAAGACAGGCACACTCATATTAACTTATTTCCCTAAATCCTTTGGTTTTATTCACAAGTAACTTGTTAGATTTTGTTTCCCATTTGAAACTATTAAAGAAGACTGCTACATTTAATTTTCATTTTGCTGATTTAGAAAGATCATGTTGCATGCAATGGACATCAGGCTGCTTCAATATCAGAAATCTTTTAGAAAAAAATATCAGCAAGGTTTTAAAGATCTGTATTCATTTTTAATTAAATAATACAAAGAAGTAAAAACAAATACACTGCCGGAAAGTGAAAAAAGAACACCAAGAAGGAATTGACGGACGATCATGAAATTTACATATGTTAATGGGGTTGAGTTTACGTAGGTGGGATGTTAAATTTGGGACCAACCGGTGAGCGCTTACGCCACAGCACTGCATAATATGCAAATTATTGTCGGTGGTATTTAAGGAGTACGGCGAAGTGAATGTAATCAGTCGTCGGCGTACGGACACGTGCGAAGACCCTGAAGAAGCTGCAATGCCTGGACATGGAAGACGTGTACGATTTCAGCAGTTATCGGACTTTGAGCGAGGTCGTCCAGTCGGATTCTGCGAGGCCGGGTGGTCGTATTGCGGAGCGAATTGGACGGGAAGTATCGGTGGTGGTATGATGGTGGCGTAGATGGTCCGAAAAACATTCCCACGCGAGAAGACGTGGAACTGGGAGTCACAGATGGACTGATGAGTGGACCGATCGATGCATAAGAAGAGCAGCGTTGTCAAGTAGAACATTCACTGCGACGCAAATCCGAGCTGCCGTTGCACCTGAGGTGACTATGTGAACAATCCGCAACCGTCTACTGTATGCAGGACTACGTGCACGTGTGCCTCTGGCATGTGCACCTCCGACTCCAGCCCACCGTTAGGAACAGCTGCAGTGGTGTCGCCAACGTCTGCCCTGCAGAACGAAATGGCGATCTGTTGTGTTCAGCGATGAAAGCAGATTCTGCTTGGGAGCCTCCGATGGCCGTATGCGTGTTCGTAGATGCACAGGGGAGCATCTCTACCCTTCTTGCATCCGTCAGCAACACACAGGGCCTACACCTGGTCTTGTGGTGTGGGGAGCGATCAGCTATCACTCCCGTACACAACTAGTGTTTGTACTGGAGTACGTTAAACAGCACCTACATCAACAACAACATTCAGCCCGTTGTGCCATATGTAAGGTCGGTCCATCGTGGTGTTTTCCAGCATGATAACGCACGCCCACACACGGCACGTGCAACGCAACATGCACTTCAGGGTGTGAGACAACTTTCATGGCCTGCACGTTCACTAAAAAGTGAACTAATGTGAAAATAACATTAGATGACATTGTAACATGGGAGGGTACTATTTTAACTATTCTCACAAATGTGTGTTTGTTTGAGGTTCAATAAGGAACCTTAAACCTGTTCAAAAACATTGATTTTGAAGTAAAATTTTCACAAAACAAATTAACTTTTTATTTGATAGCAACAAGAAACACTTTTTATTTTTAAATCATAAAAAGTATATGGATAACTCATTCTATAAAAAAAAATATGATACTTGTGTTAGTTGTGGTTTGCAAGCTATGGCTTACTGAATGTACCAAGGTACATAGTTATTAAAATCCATTTTGAAAGCTCAGTGACATTTTTTTCTAGCATTAGTACCACTTTTATACCTTATTTTGATAGTGAAAATAAATTGCTTCAATTTGACACCAAAATAAGCACAATCGGTTGGAAAATAAGTGAAACAGGAGGATTTTTCTTAAGTGTCGGAGAAAGTAAAAAGGCCTAAATTGTTTGAAAATTTCAAAAATTTCTCCCAAGTCCAATTTTGGATCAAAACATCTGGAAAAATTAATTGAGGTTATCTCATAGGTACCTATTCATAAAAAAAAAAAAATAAAAAAAAAATAAAAAAAAATTGAAACAATCTGTGATGTCACAGCACATGGCACCAGGTGATTTGGCATGGAATGACTCCATGAAGGAACTACCTGATTTGTTGTGAATGAGAAGTCATCAAGCAAAGAATGCAGTGGTGTAACAACTACCCCGTAGCTGAGGGAGGGGGGGCACAGGTAATGAAGGGGCGTACTGCAGCTGCCAGTTATAGTTTTATGAAAAAAATTCGAACACGCAAAATAATTAACCCAAAGATTCACATTTTGCTTTTCCTAATTAAATGCCTAGTTTCACTTTTAAAACTCTGAATGTCCTACAGATTGAAAGGGTTTGGCTCTTTGACTTTGTGTTGTAATATGATTTGTAAATAATATGATCACTCTCCAATCGCCCTCTCTCTGCACCGCTGAGGAAAAGCGCGAGGCCACAGTGGGATTCCCCGTGGAAAATGTGGGAATACAGTCAGCTACCTAGGATTACGTACACGACAGGCGTCAACATTTTTTTCACAGCAGCCGCAGATCTGCCATGTGTAAGACGGTGATTTCTTCAAGCGATTTATTTTAGTTTTGGACAAAGATATTACATGTATTGTCAAGTCTATTACTTAATAAGTTAAAACTACAGGGTTCTAGATACCATCATTACTTTTGCAGACGCTCTCCCTGACTTCCCAACCACTACACACACACAGCGAAAAATGCATCGTCCCTCATGTTCGAAATCTTGGGGAAATTGCTGTATATAAGGGTGCTGAAGTAAATCTGGGGGGGGGGGGGCATTGTGCTAGTTATGCCAGTGAAAGAATACGTATACCAAAGTTGTCAAGCTTTGCTGATAATGTGCCAAATCAGAATACAAGACTGCCTTGTTCTACTGCATTATGTTGATTTTGAGGCTCCTCTGATAGCCATGAAATTCTTTACCAGTATGAAAAACAGTATGCTACAAAGAGTGTAAAACCAGTTCTTCTGTATGATCTCTATGAAATTAAGAATGTAGGATCAGGTTTCCATGTCTAACAAAAGGTAACTTAAGAACCATGCTGGGTATGAAGAAATTGGTGGTTTGAGGTTCTGTGGACATTTCTATGAATATATCATCAGGGCATGAAAAATACCATGCCTACAGCATGTAAATTATTGGCCTGGGCAGGGAAATAAAAAATCTGGTTGCCTGGTCTAGGCCAGTAAATTAAAAAATAAAGTTTGGAATAGAATTTCCTACTTCAAGAAAAAAGAGTTGTATGTCATGTTTCATTTCACTGCTAATTACCAGATGTTGTATTATTATTATTATGAAATGCCAAGGACAAAAGAATATCACTTCTTTAATTATATTATGCTCTAGATCCAGAAATTAGAACCACATGTAATTTTGCTCTGAATGTTTAAATTTATAGTCAGCAATGGGATGTATGCCTATGATGTTTATATTCAGCAATGGATGCATACCCTTCTAGGTTTAGCGACAAAAGGAACATAGCAGAATCACTAAATTTCTGAAATATCAACTTATCATCATACTAATTTCAGCATCATCTTATAACTTGAGATACCCACTTTTGTAAGCATTGACCATTTTGAATACAGACCCTTACAATGTAAATGCAAAACATGTAAAAAAAAACTTTATCATATTTTTAACTTAAAAAAAAATGAGGGTTCTGATTTGTTATCTTGAAACCTAAAGTGTTTTGGGCCTCCAGCTTTTACTACCTGGGCAAGTAAAAAAACAAATTATCTAGAGCAACCCAGTGTGTCTTAATTTTCCTAATATTGTTGATGAATCAAGGAGAAGTGCAAAAAATGACCATTTTTAACACAGCATATTTTCATGCTAAAGGGGAATTGGGATTTACCAAATTTGAAAAATTGTGCAAGCTTCAAAATAAGAATGGAATTGTATGTGGTGCCAACTATTTTAATGACATAGGTGAGCACAGGTGGGCATATGATATTGCACAAGTACTGAGAATTTAACTCGCTAAAAAACTGGGAAAGGTATGATTTTTCTGTGGTTTGGCAGCTCAAACTACAGCACTATTGAAGAGGATATAGTTTGTGTTCAGTATGTTTCATCTGGTAATCCTGTCACTAAATTTGTGTATTTGGTTGAGTTAGAGCATGCTGATACACCAGGTGACCTCAGTGCTCTAACACTAACTATAGATGAAGTTCATCTAAATGAGGTCACATGACTGCAGAAACTTGTGATGAATTTGGATGATGCATCCATTAACATGAGGCGTTATGCTGGTATTGCTGCACTTTTGAAAAGATATCCCACAGATTGTGGCTATCCACTGCACTGCTCCCAATCTGGAGTTTGCTGTTATGGATGTGTTACAAAGTTTTTGAATCAACCGTCAAGGTATGATAAAAGTTTTAGAGTCAATCCCTAAAGCAAAGGAAACAGCTTACTGCTGTATATAATTTTTTGAAAGATGCTTCCCTGCAGATTGGTAGCATAACTGGAATGGTCAACTTTCAAGTTAAACATATGAAGTATGAGCACAACTACATGAAGTGCCCCTTCACTATGCATGAATACATTCTTAAAACAAAACTGAAAGACGTGACCAGCCTCTTTTTATTGGTAGAAATTATGTTTTGCTTTTCTCCCAGTACCTCCACATGTAAAAGAGGCTTTAGCTGCATGAATCGTGTGTAAGCTCGTCTTTTCTCCTGTCTCTTAACTGAAACCACAAATGACTTGATGCATATAAGCATTGATGGCTCTGACAGTCTTAATTTTGAGCCATCACTAGCCATTGAACGTTGGCGATCAGCTGTCAAAGGCACAAGACATATTAGTGGACACTCTCTTCAATTGTATCATGATGAAAAATGTGAGGAACATTTGTAGGTGAGATTGCACTTAGTTTTGACTGCACTAATTGGAAATACACTCACGGAAAATGAAATTTGCGCACCAAAAAGGAAGCATCGGATTGAACTGAAATTTTATGGACATAACGATATAGATGAATGATACACATGATTGCAAAAACAGAGCTGCAGGACAATTACAGAGGGATCTGTGGCATGCAGTCCAGTCATCTCCGATGGTGCCTTCTGCCGTGCTACACGTTGCCAGTCATGCAATATGGTCCAGCATGGGGGTGAAAAGATGCCTGATGTCCTGCCGCAGACTGGCCTACACGTATTGGATGGTGTGCTCCAAATCCCTGATAGTGCTGCACAGCAGCAGCCGGCATTTTAACTGGCCCCACACATGTTCGATAGGGTACATGTCCTGGGAGCGGGCAGGACATGACGTAGGCAGTCCTGGGCAACCCGAGCCGTGTGCGGGTGGGCATTATCTTGCTGGTACAGCGCGCCTGGAATCCTGGCCAGGAATGAGAGTACATGGGGCAGTAGGATCTCATCCATATACTGCTGGGCCATCAATGATCCACGTACCACTACTAGAGCTGATCAGCTATCATAAGCAATGGCTCCCAATACCATAATGCCTGCAGTGGGGAGGTTGGGATTGTGCCGTTGACCCAGGAACCTCCACACCCGGACACGATCATCTGTCCCCAAAACGAAGCGGCACTCATCGTTAAACACCGCACGTTACCAATCTGTGGTGTTCCACGTCGCTCTGGCCTGGCACCACTGCACACGGAACTGGCAATGTTCCAGTGTTAATAACATATGTAAGGGGTGTTGGGATTGCAGATTCGCTTCCGTAAGGTGTTGGGAAATGGCTCATAAGCACACAGGAGCCACTACATCTGCCTGTATAGTGGACCAGGTCTCCATCGAATCCGTTTGTGCCTGGCGCACGATCCGTCGATCCTCTCTACCAGTGGTCCTCCTGGTCTGTCTGGAGCCACTCTACCGAGTGGCAGTGCCGTCACGTGTCCACTACTCCCTACCCAGTCAGATAGTATGGTGTGGTGAGAACGATCCATGTGGCGGGCTATACGGAGCGCCGACCACCCTGTGGTTTTCAGCCTAATGATCAGGCTTCTCTCAAAGTCCCTAAGTTGCGTAAATTGACGTCTCTGGCATCTACCCAGCATTCTTGTCATTCTCTACTTTTGCTTGCATCTGCCGGTGCTTTTCGCTTTCATGTGGCGACTGCACTCCGGTTTATAAGGTTGCCAGTTCGTGTTTGCAGTGCCACCACAGGGTGTGCAGTCATGCGCACTCCCACCAAACGTGGAATATTTGCATACCAGCACACACTCTAGCTATTTGCCAAGTTCCGCGGTTGTAGCATGTTTTCTTTTAGGTGCGCAAATTTCATTGTCCGCGAGTGTATTAAAAGTAACCGATTTCTTACTTTCAATATACGTAACTGATTTCCTACTTTCAATACATGTAACTGATTTTCTAGTTTTAATGTTGAACTATACGCTATGTATAAATGATATTTAATATATTTATTTTCCTGTGTTCCACAGCAATAAGCAATGTAAAATTTCATCAGCAAGATGTTGGGCATGTAAATTTTTGCCTTGGGCATCTACTTTTTCAGACATGCCTGACAGGGCGTGTAGTAAATTTCTGATTTTCTAACCTGATATACATACTGTAGATACATATAGGGGTCATGCTGTCTATTGCATTCTTCACAATTTGCAAAAAAAAAAAAAATTGTTTAGGTGAAAACATTGCTGATTACCTTTCTTAATAACATTTTGCTGCTTAATTGTAAAAAATATACAACCTATTGTTTTTGAACTATTTGAACACTTTGTTTTTATAATTTTTGTATTCTCAATAGAGTTAAAAAAATTGGCAACTTCAGATTACATTTGGTAAAAACTAAAAAACCCAAAGCAACTGCTATATATGTGCGTGTATGCAAAGATACAGGTAAGATTGCATCTGACAATGAAGATAAAAGCAGCAAATGCGGGCACAGTCATAATTTGTTACGGTTTAAAAACGGGGGGGGGGTTAAAGAAAAATATTGTTTTGACAATGTCTCCTAGCTTTCATCCATGAAGAGTCTCGTAATTTAAGCAATTTTGAAACGGTCATAATAGTGGGTACTAAGCAAGCATTTTAGAAACTGACAACTTTCTCGTGCACAAATACTGTAACTGTATTGAGGCTGTACAATAAGCATGGCATAAAAAACAAGCAGTCTGTGATCTTTCTGTGGGCAGAAATGACTGGTTGATGTTCAAGCACAAAATGGCTGCTGGAAAGGATTGTATGAGGTAACAAGCTCCATTGCACCAAGTGACTGAGCAGTACACCAGCAATATTGAGAGGAGAATTTCAACATACAGGCTGCTGTGGATTAGTGCAGATAGGCTATATAACAGGAGATGTACCACTCATTTCTGCTAAAAATCAACAAATTCATCTGCAGTGGGCACTTAAACTTTGACGACTGGAAACAGGTTGCCTGGTGTGATGTATTGCATTTTCAATTAATACATGCAGGTGGATCTACCAGAATATGGCATCTACAGCATGAATTGATGGGTTTCAGCTGCCTACTGTTCGAGCTGGTTGGAAGCGGTGCTATTTTTCTGGGGATTGCTTTAGTAGTAGTCACCAGGTTCCTTGATACCTCTTAAACAGCATTTTGGATACCATAAGGTATCTTAACATTACTGCAGACCAGGTGCACACATACATGTGGTATGGTGTTTCCTGATGGAGAGGGCCACTTCCAGCAGGATGATGTTCCATGCCATAGGGCTCAGATTGTCACAGTGCTTGCAGAAGCAAGACAGTTGTTTTTAAGAAGTCCTAAGGTGGCACCTGCAGTCTCCAAGACTTAACTCAATTGAACACCTTTGAGATAAGATTGAGAGAGCTATTTACAATGGAGATGCTTCTCCAGCAAATGTGCAGCAGCTGACGGTTGCCATCAGGTCCACTTGGCTGTGCACACCTGTAGAATGAAATCTGGACTTTGTTGACTGAAATCTGGATTTTGTTGACTCAAGTCATATCAAATAGAGTCTGTTTTCATGGCCAAGGGTGGCTCAACATGTTTTTAGATAGGTGTTCCTAATCATTTGCTACTTCAGTTTCTATAAGCATGAAAAGCCAACCGGTAATCAAGGATTTGGATGTGCTTGGTTTGAAGTTGCGTATGAGTTTCATTTTATCTGTTGATTCTGTATATTTCCGGTGCATTAGTGACCCAAGGAAACAATTCCTTTTTTTCCTTGCACTGATTCCTATTGTCAAGCTTCAGGAAAGCTGAATAGGCAAATTTATCGACGTTCTTCCTTACTCATAAATTATAAAGGGCCGATTCATAGAGTGCAATGTTGAGTATGTCACTCCAGGGGTGTAGGAATGGGGGGCTCAACAGGCCCAAGCCCCCCCCCAATATTATATATGTTTTGTTTTTCAATGTTTAGTTTGGTTGTTTTTACACATTTTCTCCAGAGTAGAGGAAAACTAAAATTTAAAGCGTTTTTAGTTTTGAAAATGAATGTTAATTCTAGAACATAGAGAGGGATGGTGTGTCCTTGTGTGTTAGTGTGTGGGGGCTGGAGTTGGAGCTTCAGCTGTTTCAAGTGTCTGAAATCACAATGTCACATTAAGGTTAAACGCAACTGCAGTGTTCAACTTTCCTTGAACGGCCATGAGCTTGGGTAAAAGTGTGAACTCAAGTATACATTAGCTTGCTGATGGGAGACGGCACAAAATAAGCAACCCTTCTATTCCCCACCACTGGCTTGGCCATTGTACGTAATGTCACAGCCTTTAGAATGGAATACAGTAATACACCAGAGACCCGGCCTCAAGTGCATCAAGGGATCTGCTGGGGAGGCCAAAGACTTGGATTGGGTGATCTGACGAGGCTGAAGCATGCCTGCCATGCAGCATAGCTCTAGACCTGAAGAACAGAGCTGTCGCTTAACCACAGCAGTGAGAAAACCGGTCACCGCCAGCTTCTCTTGCAATGCTCACCGACATCGACGGACGCAGAAACTATAATGCAAGCTAACATTTATTCTTAGAGCAGTTTGGGTCTGCTGTGCATCGCCCAGTTTTTTTATTTGTTTGTTCAGAATCCTAGAATGTCTTCCAAAAGAACAAGAAATTATTTATTCGCTTTCTTTTCTAAAACTCCTAAATTAAATGAAAGTTGCAAAGATGTACATAGTAAATCTAAAATATTCCTACTAGAACAAGAATTGTCGTCGGATAATGTTCATCATGATGACAGAAACAGTGCAGCAGCTGCATCATTATCTTCAGCTGATCCAGATAAAGAAATGATGGAAACTGGAGGTGGAGTTTCCAGCAATCTACATCAAAAGAAAGTAAGTGATCTTGATATAGGACAGTACATTGGTGTTCATCTAAGCGATGAAAAAAGTTAAAGCTTTTAGACAATTTCTGGAAGCCAGATTCATCATATTATTTTCCTGTTAACAGTAATGAAAAGAAAAGAATATTCCAGTACCAATAGTTCGAAAGATTCCCATGGGTATGTTATTCAGCAACATTTGATGGTGCATTTTGCAAAAATTGTGTGCTGTTTTCAAAAATAGAAGCAGGTTGTCAGGGGAACCAAAAATTGGGTAAATTAGTTCTATCTCCATTTAAGCAATGGAAAGATGCCATAGAAGCTTTTACTGCACATCAGAATTATCACAGACATAGCTGCTTAACCTCGGAAGAATTCGGGAAAGTGATGAAAGGACATAAGTTGAATGTTGGTGTTCAATTGCACCAGAGCAGAAATAAAGAAATTGAAAAAAATAGAAAGAAATTACAGTCATAATTAAGGCAGTAGTCTTTTGTGGTAGGCAGTCTTTCGCATTGTGTGGACACCGAGATTCAGGAAGTATTTCATCATGCAAAAAAAAGACTGAAAATGAAGGCAATTTTAGGGCTCTGCTACGTTTTCGGGCTGAATCTGGTGACACCGATTTGTTTGATAAAACATCATCTACAACAATTTCTAGCAAATATACCAGTCCAGAGATACAAAATGAGATTAAAACGTCAATTTATTCAAGACCAGCTTGTAAAAAGTATTTATAAAGCAATACGTTTCTCAGTACTTGCTGATGAAACTGCTGATATAGCTGGGAAAGAACACCTTACCTTATGTATGCGCTATGTAGAGGAACCACTTGGTATTTTGAAAGAAAATTTTTAGAATTTATCGAGGTGAAAAATTTACTTGGCGCCAGAATTGCAGAGGTAGTAAATTCAAGTTTAAAGCGACTCGGTATCGATACTCAGTATTTGAGGGGTTAAGGATATGATAGTGCAGCTGCTATGTCTGGGAAAATAAATGGTGTTCAGGCAAAAATTTTAGAGATACACCCCACTGCTCTCTATGTCCACTGTTGTAGTCATGCGTTAAATCTTGTTTTGTCGAAAGCTTGTTCCAGTGCCATTTATTAGGAATTCTTTGGCTACATTAACAGACGTTGTGAAATTCTTCCGTTTGTCACCAAAAAGGAATAACCTACTTAAAAATAAGGTTCAGGAATGTTCCGAAGGAAAAACAATGCATAGACTTAAACGGTTATGCGATACCAGTTGGGTAGAAAGACGAGGCACTTTTCACGTTTTGCGAATTATTGGAGCCAGTTGTAGCAGCTCTACAGGATATTCATCAGGATGGCCACATCAAAGTTGGCAATGCTGTATCACCATTCAATATTCCAAACTGAATTTTTGATATAGATTTTTGTTGCTGAAAAGTGTTTTTCTCTTACTCTAAATCTGTCAAAAGCTTTGCAGAGACCAGACAACGACTTAGTATCATCTTTTGGTATGATTGACGAAGCAACAGAAAAATTCAGAGAGATGCCATAGAAAAATTCAGAGAGATGCGATATAATTCAGATGCGGAATTTAATAATATTTTGGACAGGGTTTCTGCCGTAGGAAGTAGAATAGGTATTGTGTTGGAAAAACCCAGAATTGTTAAAAAACAGATACTTCGAAATAACTATCAAAGTGAAAACATTTTTATCGTAAGGCAATATTCTTCCCATTCTTGGATTACCTTCTGCAAAATATGAATGATCGTTTCTTGAATCACAGAAATGTACTCGATAGCTTGAACCATGTACTGCCTTGCGAAATTGAAAAATGTTCAATTGAAAAAATAACAGAATCAGCCCAGTTTTATTCTGAGGATATAAATGTGTTACTCAATCTTTTTCGTGGGGAAGTAGAAATGTGGATAAGTAAATGGTTGTCACGGAATGCAGAGGATCGGCCCAAAACAGCCATTGAAGCTTTTGCAAGCCTGTGATGGTACTTTTTTTCCAAATGTGAAAAAACTCTTAAAAATTCTGACTACCTTGTCAATTACAATGTCTACTCCAGAAAGAAGTTTTTCAACTCTGAGGTGACTTAAAACATACTAATTTTGAATATAATGGCCTCAAGCCGCAAGTACTGCATTTTATGAATAAAGAAATATTCCCGAACTACACCACCGAGGCACTGACCACCAAACCGATGCAATCCATTGGGTATGTATATGTGTTGTACTTGTGTTTGTATGCTGACTCTATTTCATTTAATCTTTAGACTCTTTACTTTTGCAACGTAACTTTTAAACATTGGTTCCAAAACATGCGCTTTCGGTAGATTAAAGATTTAGATAAATAATTACACTTTTCTTCTTTCTGTGCTGTATTTTCATAATATCGTCATTATGCTAGCCAGATGTAACGCATGTAGTGACATCTTCAAGCGCAATAAGAATAAATAAATATATATATATATATCAGGGCACAAAAAATCTCGGAAATTTCATCCGTCCTGGAGGACGGTTTGTCTAAAAATGTACCCGTCCTCCTTTGAAAGTAACCCGTCAGACTCGTATAAATACCATAACTACGTAGAATTTAAATATTGTCATTCTTCTTCAGTTTTCCATTCAATAGTGGCTTAACTGTTGGAACTTTTTACATGTTATAGTTCCTTTGTGTGAAATGCAATTTCTCAGTTGGAAATTATTAATATTTAATGCGAACAAATACCTCGGTAATCAAATGTAATTCAAGGGAAAAGTTTTCATGTACCTCTCAGTTATAAGTGGTCGATGTTCGAATCTTTGTATGGCTGTTCTCATCAGGCTCTTGAGTTTAGACTTTTAAGAATATAATCGACACATTTTCTTCATGGGTCCCGAAATTGGATAGACAAATTAATTTATACGATGAATTTTTCTATCTGATTTCGGGACCTGTGAAGAAAATGTGCCGACTAAATTCTTAAAAGTCTAAACTCAAGACTCAAGAGTCTGATGAGAACAGCCATACAAAGATTCGAACATCAGCCACTTACAACTGAGAGGTAGGTACGTGAAAAGTTTTTTCTTGAATTACACTTGATTACCAAGGTGTTTGTTCGCAGTAAATACTAATAATTTCCAACTGGAAATTGCATTTCACACAAAGGAACTATAACATGTAAAAGTTCCAACAGTTAAACCACTATTGAATGGATTTAACTGAAAAAGAATAACGTATATAAAACATGTTTTTTAATCTCGATACGTCGAAATATGTGCATATTAAATATCGTCACTTTATTGATTTTTTTTTTTTAATGTACATACAGAAAATAAATAAATTTCTGCTTTCATAGCAAAAAGCTTGTTACACGGAATCTAAAATTTTCAACTGCAAAATGGCAAAAGATAGAGATAGGATGTGTGGCATTAGGTACGATCGTCGTTAAGGTCGCCAGAAACATGCGGAAAACGGTAATGCACGGGAAGCCAATATTACGGCGGGCATCACACGTGCGAGACGTCAAGGTCACACGTGAAGGGAAGAAGCAACCGTTGTTTAGTTTCATTGGTTAATACTGGGTCACTCCAGTATTAACAAATGAAACTAAACAAGGGATGACTGGGGGGACGGAGATAGACGGGAGAGAAAGGAAGAAGAAGAAAACAACAACAACTGCGAAGTCGCTATCCATACAGTTACACCTCCTGCTTCAGGCGTAAAATTCACACGGGAAAACTTTGAGAGGGAATAAGAGAGCAGCATATTGGCTTAGTACGTTAAAATTTTGGAAGGGAGGGTGTCGCCGCGGAACTATTTTGCCAAAACAAAGGACAGCTTATCGCTTAAGAGAATGCATAATTTCGTAAAACTGTAGCACTTGACATGCGCAAATTTCAAATTGGCAATATATATATATAAAATAAAAATGTTTTAATCACAATCATACTGCAAGCTTGAGGGAAAAAGAGCCGTCCGCGCGGACGTTGTGGTCAGGAAATTAATTGTCCTCCTTAAATTCTTGACCGCCATGGACGGGCGGTTTTACGCGCCCTGATATATGTAGCTTTGAGCCCCTCTCCAAAATTCTGAATTGCTACGCCCCTGTGTCACTCCATGGTATATATAAATAGAATGACTCACTGCTTACTGGTGTCTCAGACCGCACATGAGAACATTGATTAATTGTACAATGACTGATATAAGGTTAGCGTCAACTGCTTCCATAACAGGCAGTGCTGAGTTGGGAGAAGAATAGTGAGATGTAGAATTATACATCTAAATATTGGAAATGGATTTCAATGCAAAATAAATCCCTTTGTCAATTTCTACAAAAATAATTTTCCAGTCACCAGTACAAAAAATATTTGAACTCACTAAACAGAATTAAATTTTACTTATTTCAAAATTCAGTGTATCCAGTCCCTGAAATATTACCAGATCATTCATCTGCACTGCATTTCAAGTTTGAGCAATCAATGTATGGACTACAAATAACAAATTAGTTTCATAATCACATGTAGCAGTAGTCACCAATGTGTATTACTTTGGAATTTATAAAGCAATCCAGTTTTCTTGGTAAGCTTTAAAACCACTGTTTCACTCTGGAACATTAATTTCCTTTGCACGTAGAAGCCATCTCAATAAGAGTAAGGGGTGCATAGTAGTATTAAAAGCAATATAATATAAAATAAGATGCTAATGTGCGATTCACAAACACATGACCAAGATATCTGGCATGTCGTGGTCGGGTCACCCAGGGCATGTCGCCCACCCATCTCAGATTTTTGTGAAAATTGGCACAAAGTATTGTACTGGTGAGATAAGAAACCAGTTAAAAATTTTAGGTCAGTCAGTCCAGTATATCTTGAGTAATGCCACTTTAAAAATCGGGTAGCTCTGCCTTTGAAGTTTTCACTACACTGTATGATAAAAAAAAAATCATAACTTCACAATTAACTGTTGCAGCCACATAATTTTTTAAATGATCTGCATGATCCATAAATTTGGGAACAATTTGTTTCTGCATATTTTCAGAATTAAAAGAAAGTCTTTTTTTTTTTTTTTTTTTTAATTTAATGACAAAAAGGAATGGAAAAATGAGGCCACATTTTTATTAAACAAAGCAATTTTTTTCAAAATGAGCCCCTACTTCGAATTTGCTAAAAATATTTTCATGTGTGTATTATAATGTAACCTTCCGTTAGAAGAAAAAAATCCTTAATACTTTAGGCAATTCGCAATTTTGGCGAGAAAAAGAAATCCAAAATGGCGTGTTTTATATGGAACATTCCGACATGATATTACGCAATTTTTTAATTAAGTGTTTGCTTGACCATTATAAAATGGTCAAGCAAACACTTAATTAACCCCCCTAGTTTATCCCTATCAAAAAGTAGTTCAGAACAATTTTTATTTTGTTTTTATGTGCCACCATTTTGGATATACATTCATTTTTATTTTCTGCGGCAGGCCAAAATAAAGCTTCACAATAGTTTTTAAAAAAGGCAATTGTTTTCCTCTTATTGTAGATCAAAAGTTTTGGTTTTCACTACCTTAAAGAGGACATTTTAGGCTTACAAAAAATGTATAGAAATGATAGAAAATATTTTTTTTAACTTTGCTTAAAATGGTGAGATCTGCGATACTCACAAGCATAAATCGCCATAGTTTTCAGCTATGGAGAACTGTAGTCTTGGTTTGGTCCCCCACCCCCTCCCTCCCTCCTCAAAGTTCCAAAATTTTCAACTTTTGCAGATTTCAAGGTCACATATCTCAAAAGAGGGACCAGATAAAAAAAATTCCCACCAAAAATATCCCTACTGGTACTCAACAAGATCTGTGAGTTTCATTTTGTAGTTCAAACTGGTTTAGAAATTACAGGCTCTGAAATATTTGTGAATAAATGGTAACATTTCAGCACTCCGAAATGCACAGAAACTGATGAATATTTAGGCTTATTTCTGTTTTCAAAATATTTTTTAAATCTTATGGAATTATATTTTAAACTCTTTTAACTACCAAATACTATATGTGCAATTTCTACATAAGGTAAATAAAAAAACTGAAAAAAAAAATTACCAGAGCATATTGCACAGTTTGCAATTCACAAACTTTAGCAGCAACATTTGTCTAGATGTACACTGAAGAGCAACTGAATTAGAGACAGCTAGCATTATCCAAATGTGGCGCTGTGGGTGGCCCTGTAAACGGAAACGACATAATGTATGCAGCGATTCGACAATATAAGGAGTGATGTGACAGGAATCTGTAAGAGTCGGACGCAGTATGGGTAAGATGAAGGATCTAAGCGCCTTTGATCGTGGGCAAATTGTCGGGGGCCCGACGAATGGGTCACCCCGTCTCGGAAATCGTACAGGCACTGGGATTTTCACGAGCCACTGTGTCACGGGTGCACTGTGAGTATATCGGATTCGGTAAAACCATCCCTGCAAGGGCCAACTGCCGTGGACAACAGCGTGTAGATGAGCAGGGTCATCGTCAGCTAGCTCGCATTGTAACAGCGGATAGACGGGCCACAGTGCAAGAAATCACTCTGCAATTTAACGCTGGTGCACAAAAACTTTTAAGCCGCCACACCATCCAGAACCATCTCCTTGCTATGGGGTGCAGAAGCCATCGTCCCACGAAGGTACCGCTGCTGACCGAACATCACAGGGTGCAAAGATTAGCATGGGTGCGGGAACATCGCCACTGGACCCTAGACATGTGGGAAAATGTTGCCTGGACTGATGAGTCGAGATTCACATTGGTACATGCGGATGGTAGGATACGAGTACGGCGCAAACCACATAAAGCGATGGATCCTTCTTGCTAAGAGGGTACTCTTCAAGCTGGTGGGGGTGACATTCTCGTCTAGGGACTGTTTACATGGACTGAAGTGGGACCCCTGATACATGCGATATCGTCCTTTACAGGTCAACGTTACTGGGATATCCTGGACGACCATTTGCTCCTGTTCGTGCGTCTTCAACATCCCACTGGGGACCTCATCCTGCAACAAGACAATGTACCATGCCATCGCTCCCGAATTGTATCTGAATGGTTGGATGAACACTCCACCGACGTGACCTCGCTTCCTTGGCCAGCTAGGTCACCTGACCTCAATCCCATCGAGCACATGTGGAATGCCATCGAGAGAGATGTTCGAGGCTCTGACCCCCCTCTATCAAATCATCGTGATCTATGGAAGCTTATTCAGGGATCGTGGATCCGTATGACTTCCCAACACTTCCGGTGTCTTGTCAAGTCCATGCCGAGATGGATCGCCGCTGTTATCAGGGCGAAAGGTGGTGCTACACGTTACTAGACAGGTATGTCTAATTCAATTGCTCTTCAGTGTATATAGTCTTACTTCTGCGAGTGCACTTGCAACTCACTATATTTGTTACTGTTGAATTTAATATTTTGGCCTATTTCAATTTGTAACTGATCAAAATGCTAGCCTGCAAAGCCGTGCTCTCAATTGCCAGTCAAATCACCAAAGTTTTTTTATAGTTGTTGTGCTTAAAAATAATAGCCAATTGCGAAAAAAGCAACCGACAGGGCCACCTATGCTATCCCAAGCTGTTTCTTTTCTTTTTTAGAATGCAAGTAACTGCAAAGATTAGGTGTCTTTAAATTCCTTACTAATTTTAATAAAAATATAAACTAATGGAACAAACCATTTTGTGAATTATTTTGACATTGAATGATACATTTATGTATGATTGATAAATGAATTTTTCCTTGGTTACATAAGAGATAAATGAATTTTTTTTTGCCAGTTTGAATTAAAACTAAACACAATCACTAATTTTCATATGAAAAAAACTGACTGAACCTGTTTGGATAGGGTGTATGTGCTTCCTGTTGCAGTGTTTATCTCAACCAAACATAATATATGTGTCAGAGGTACTTCACAGTCATTATTAGGCCAATAAAAAGATGGAGAATGGGGCCCATGTTGGTGAATGAATCGAACAGTCACATCGCCTTCATCATAGTTAATCTTTCAACAAATCCCACATACCAACAGGAATCATATACACTTGCTACACTAAGCAGTTAACATGTAACTATCTTGAAAATTAGTTACACTGATTTTGGAAATAATACTGTAATGTTTATCAGAACTTAATCTCTTAGCACCAATTCTGAAATTGGAAACTTGTGTCAAGTGATGCAGTGTGCGTGTACCAGGAAGAGCTTTTGCTTTCTCAAAACGGGGACTAAGCTGATTACGCGCTTTATTCATTTCTTCTGCACACACAAAGAAAAATACAATTTCTTTTATATTATCTTTGCAGAAGTTATACATTGTTGCAGCAGATGTTATTTGTTGAGCTAAAGGTCGCTGCAAACTGGGTTTTGTTGTTAGTCTTTTTACAATCTGCACCAATACCCTTCACGTGGTGACTTGCCATGGCTTCCTGCAAAAAATGACTACTTCCCTACCAATCTAAAAAAATCCTGTTCATGATGCATAAGTTCAGAAAATTCTTGCAGTTTTTATATTGTGCAGAACAACTGGCAGTGAAATACTCAATATTTCTCACAATCTGTGGTAATGCACAACTTTTATTCTAAACTGAAGGAAGTAGAAACATCCACAATGACTAGAAATGTTAGTAGGAGGCAAAAACAAAGATAGCAAGTGAGGATAGAACTTTATTTTTAAAGTTCTGTAAGAAGGAATGATTGGGGGGGTCTCAATCAACATTCATTAGTACTTATGCTGGGCATTTCATCATTGATACAAACAAATTTATGTTGGACTTTCTTTTTTTCATTTTCTTAAAAGTGTTTACATGCACTCGATGAAAAACTAACTAAAGAAAATTCCTGTACCTTATTACAACTTTACATTCAACAGCTTAAATTACTTTTATTTGATTGCGCATTTTAAATATGAAAGTAGAATATTTCTCTTTGTTGAGTTTATGTACTATGTACTTACGAAAAAAATCTGAAGATCCAAAATAAATTATTTTATTTGCTGATGATCTGAAACCTACGTGTGTGTGTGTGTTCTCCCAGACTTATGTTCTTCTAGCTGCTAGCTGAAAACTATAGCCATAGTTATTACACAAAAATTCCCAACTCCCAGTCACCTTAACAGTCCATCAAAAATGGTAATCTATGCTTGTGCGTATTGCAGATTTCAATGCCATTTTAAGCAAGGTTAAAAAAGAAATTTCTATCATTTTTGCACATTTTCTGTAAGCCATTTTGTCCTCTTTAAAGTAATGAAACCCAAAACTTTCAATCTACAATAAGAGGAAAGCAATTGCCTTTTTTTAAAACCATTGTGAGGCCTTATTTTGGCCTGCCGCAGAAAAGAAAAATGAACCTATACTCAAAGTTGGTGGAACATAAAAATAAAATAGAAATTGTATTGAGCTACTCTCTGATAGGGTTAAATTATGGTGGGGAAAGGTGTATAAAATGGTCAAGCAACCACTTAATTAAAAAATTGCGTAATATCATGTCGGAATATTCCACATAAAAACACGCCATTTTGGATTTTTTTTTCCTCGCCAAGATTGGAAATTGCCTAAAGTATTTTTTCTCCTAATGAAAGGTTACATTATAATGTACACGTGGAAATATTTTTAGCAAATTTGAAGTGGGGGCTCATTTTGAAAAGAACTTGCTTTGTTTAATAAAAATGTAGCTTCATTTTTCATGTCTTTTGTCATTAAATTAAAAAAAAGTGTTCTTTTAATTCTGAAAATGTGCAGAAACAAGTTGTTCCCAAATGTATGGATCATGTAAATCATTTAAGAAAAAAATTATGGGGCTGCAACAGTTAGTTGTGAAGTTATGATTTTTTTTTATTTTTTTTTGTCCTATAGTGCAGTTGTGAAACAAAGGCAGAGCTACCAAATTTTTAAAGTGGCATTACTCAAGATCTACTGGACTGACTGACCTAAAATTTTAACATGCTTCATATCTCACCAGTACAATACTTGGTGCCAATTTTCACAAAAATCTGAGATGGGTTGGTGACATATCGTGAAAATGCTGGGTGATTTGACATGGAATGACCCGGTCATAACTCAAGTGTGTTACATTTGTTCCACAGACATAAACGCGTGGGTGAGGATTTGGGTTTCAAAAACATGTATTTATATATAATATTTTAAAGCATTTAAACTATTTTTAGGTTTCAATAATTGCATATCCTTTTGTATAATGGCAAGGGTTGTTGCCACCACCTTTGTGAGAGGCCCCTTGGCCTTTCACAAAGGTGGTGTAAGATTTTTCTAGGCATCAAGGAAATGCAAGGAGAAAATAGTTCAAAACTCCCCAGAAATGGAGCTGACTGCTCACAGAAAAATAACTCAGTAGATAATAGTCATATTGCAAATATTATTCACTTTGAATAATACTGTATATACGTTTGTGTTAGGGGGTATGTAGGAGGTTAGGAGTTTACTAACTACGACAATTGTGAATGATGTAATCCAACACCTCCATTTGTGCAATTGATATTTCTCCTACCTCATCTTTGCTGATCTTAATTTGATCCTTAGGTAGTATGTAAGAGTTCATGTAATCAGCAGTCAGATCAAACATGCTTTTGGAAAACAAGTACCATTTATTATATTGGATAATGTCAACTTCCTAATCCCATAGGCAGCTGCCGTGGCAACTCTTGCTAAAACTTAACCTTTTCAAACTGGAAGAAGAATGCTGAGGTCCTTGTGTCATGAGGGAAAAGTTTTACCATGTGATTTTGTTTACAGATGAAGGAAATAGGCAAAGACTTCAAATTTCTGGAGCTTCACCTAACCGTGGTATCTTTGGGCAGTTCATTTTCCAAACATGCTAAAAAACGTTTGATGATAGGGCCTGAAGTGGTCAGAAACATGGGATATGAACAATCATTTTGGATGCCTGTATAAAAGACTGTCTAATTTTAGAACATAATTCCAATTGACCAGTCACATCAAGTTGTAGAGAAGATTGATTATAACAGGATGAGTACCTGGTGAAAGCCACCTTATGAAAGGTGTTAGACTACAATGCTACTACTCCTCTCTCCCCCTTTTGCCCTGTGCTTCAGGCTCAACAAGTGGGCTTTGGTATGTAAAGTGCATGCAGGTTATTGAGTGCAGTGTGTGTAACATTTTAAAGTAGCAGCAGGCTCTTGCCTACATAGCCCTCGGAAATTCAGTAAGTTGATAAATTACTGGAGTAAATTGAACTGAACTCTTTTCTTGAGTCCAGTTTGCTTCTTCTCGATCAGTCTTTGTTTGGGTTCACTACGATCTTAAACGTAACACTTGTTAAAAATCATAACTTCACGTTTTGGAGTTTTACATTAAGAAAGCTATTTATTGTACATGAGGCTGCCAAAATAATGGGAACATCTGCTGTAAAAGTACTGCTTGGTTTATGAAATTGCAATGGTGGGTTTTGTTTGTTCCTGGCAGGTAGTACTGTGTCGAGGACTGAGAATATATGTAGTAGCTTATTTAGAGGTGATACAAAAAGCATACGTGAGACAAAATGACCATGTCTGAATTTGAAACAGGGCAAATTCTTTGCCAGGGCATTCATTGGTGGCAGAAACTGCAGATTTTTTTAATGTATCAATAGTTTTAACTGCATTCACTATATCAGGAAAAACATCCAATGGGATGAATTGTTGCTGAAAATCAAAGCTAACTGAGACTACCTGACAATAAAACATATTGTAGCCTGAACAGATAAAATAACCACAAAGACTGTCTCTCTCAGCAAACCGGTATCTAGCAAAACAGATCACCAGGAACTTCTTCATAAAGCTAAAATTTAGGGCAGAGCCAATGTTGCCTAGCCACTTGTTACTGATGCTAATGCAAAAAGGAGGATGCAGTGTTGTTACAAGCACAAAACCTGGACATTGAATGCTTAGAAACATTTAATCCAATGAATCATTTTTCATACTTTTTCCCCAATTTTGGGGAGAGATCGTGTTTTATAAATGCCAAAGGAAGTACATAATCCTGGCTCTTGTACCAACTGTCAAACATCATGGGATTAACAATTTAGGAAGCAGTCTGTATACTTTTAGGCCTTATTGTCTTCATCAAGTAAGTTAGTCACTGCATACCTTAATATTCTAGGTGTCCATCCCATAATGTAAACATCGTTACAGCAAATGTGTCCAATTAAAAGAGCATGCAACTGAAGTCAAAGAGCTTCTATGGCCTGTACAATAGGGTAGGCCGAAAAAAAATTCGAAATCGATATTGGTATTGCGCGGAAAAGTTGCCTAATGCATCAGGTGCTCCTCAGGCATTGAAAAAGTAAAAAAAAAAAAAAAAAAGGCGAAAAATCCACTTTGAAGCTTTTTGGAAAATTTCTTTTTGGAATTTTTTTAGAAATTGATATTGGCATAGTGCTGAAAAGTTGCTTAATAGGTCAGGTAGACCCCAAAAAAGTTCGTCAATTTTGCTCAATATCTAGCCGCACCCCTCTGGCATTAGAAAAGTACAAACAATACGAAAAAATAAAAAAAAGTCAAAAGTGCAATTACTAGTATATTACTTCTTGCAATACAGAAATCTAGAAACTGGAAGTATAATAAAGCAAAAAAGGGGAATATTTACAAAGGTTAGGCTTTAGAATAATACTGCCCCTTTTTGTCAAAGGTCGGAAGTTCTCCTCTTGCTTGAATCTTAGCCTGTATGTAACCATCTCTTGCAGTATCACCACAAACTTTCATTGCGACTTCAGATATGAGTTTAACACACCTCTCGACTGATTGGGTGTGACATGGAAACTTCTGGAAAGTTAGTGCCGGAACCTGTTCTTGTTTGCACATATCTTTTAACTCTTCATCTGTTATATGCATTGTAAGAGGCTCTGTTATGGTGCAGTTCGACCAGTTTATTACATCTTGGCTTTAAAGTTGAGTTTGGGCGATTTGAAAAAGCGTATGCCTTTGGATTTCTTATTCCTGGTGTTCAGGAATAAGAAATCTAAAGGCGCCTCTCACTCATAGGCGTAACCACTAGGGGGGGGGGTCTGGACCCCCAGGTTTTCAGTCGGGGATCCCCAATGTAAAGGACTCTCCAAGGTTTTCCGGGATATAATGCACACTTTTTACAATATGAACCAACTAAATTTAATAATATAAGACTGTAATTTTTCGTAGAATGCAAACACGTGTATAATGTGTACTTAATAAAACTGTGATATCGATTCTTAATAAGTCAGTTCTACAACTTTGTAATTTACATTTCTGCCCTATCCGTCATAGTTTTACAGTTGTGTTCGCTATGTTCCACAATTCTCGAACAGAGGCGCCTATGTTGTGTTTGTTAGGTCGTGCCTCAGCAACTGCTTTGCTCCTGCATGTGTGTGTGTGTAGGGGAGGAGGTCCCAACTCTACCTTATACAGTATGTATATAATATTGTGCAGTGTTTGTTCTCCTTGGTTTTTTTTTACAGCTGGGTGGTAAGAAATTTTAGCTGGATAGTACTTTTAATGACCCCTTCCCCAATAAATAAATTAAAAAAAGGATGTTTTGATTAACATTATTATACTAATTAAACATCTTTATCGGTGTGGTAGGTATTAATGTAACATAACATGATAAACAACATTAGAAAATTGTACATAAATGATAAAAAAAATGAGTACTTAGTAATAAATTATATTTGACACAGATTTCAGGTAGTTTACATCAACTTATGTGCATTGTGAAAATGTTCATTAAAGGAAATTTAACTGGGCAGCTGAGAAAATTAGCTGGTGGGCCACCCAGTGAAAAAGCTCTAGGGAGAACACTATTGTATATATATGTATACATATAATGTGTGATCGGACCCCCCCCAGATTTTGAAACATGGTTATGCCACTGGCCTTGCTGCCAATTCCCGGATGTGGCTTCGAGAATTCGTTAGCATTGCCAGTAGTGCGTTTTCAGGATGCGCAAAGTATGCATTGTTTGAAATTAATTTGTTGGTAATTTTCTTTACATGGTCAGGCAACTGCCTTGTGAGAGAAATCATCTTCCAGATATGTCGGGCTCCATCTTGGCACTGTGGTTTCATTTTTATCTCAAACCACATTGGTGCATAAACCAGCATCACAAACTTACGATTATACGAAGATTATTGGATGGATTTTGGGTACTGATGTATAATCGTAACAGACCGTTTGCGGTCGTCAGCCATCGTGCATTAATGATTTTGCCTGGATTGGTCTTAGCCAGATTTGGGGCGGAACTGCCATCTTTAACAGCAATGCATATGCGATACAAGTATTGCTGATCAGTGCTTAGATTGCTGATATCTTTAGGGTCCAAATGCGGGAGTGTAGTATCAATTTTGTGAAATCTGACCACTGCCTTGTTTTCACAATCTTTTAGAAGTGAACCAACAGGTCCAGAGTAGGAATATGGTCCTTTTGTGTGGCCATCGAGTTCCTGAATGAGATGCCTTAGTGGCAGCTCATTGGTATATAGCAAACCTATACTTCATTGCAGAGGTCTTCCACAGTGGGTTTCAAGCAAACGTATTACTCCACCCTTCCATCCCGAATTAACATTTGTGCCATCACATCCGATGATCATTAGGCTGTGACATTATGCATTTCCGTAAAAGTAATTATGCTCTTGACTATTTCTCTCACATTTTCATCAGAATTTAGCAAGATATGTCCTATGTACTTGCCTTCGGGCTCCTCTATCAGTGTTATGTGCACTTCAGATTTTATCTCTCGACAACCTGTCATCAGCTTAAGAGTCGGATCTTTGCGCCCATCAAAATACAAGCTTTTAATGGGGGTCTCTTTTACTTCCTGCAACTCATTTTCTCGGAATTGTTTTCTTTTCTTTTTTCTACTTCCCTTCTGATCTTGTTCTTGCCAACTATATACGTTGGGTTTTCTAGTGAAACTAGACTGAAATTAGCAAGAACTGCTGTAGTAATTTTGGCCACAGCTCTACTTGAGGCACCCGTTAAATCTGCAGCCAATGCAGTACCAGACATGTTAATCCTCATATGACTTGATGATAGTCTGACTTCTTTCATATAACTTTTCTCTAAAGGATAAGTCCACTGGAAGTCTCTATCTGTGTCCGTTACTGATTCAAGTCCAGTGTCTTTGGTTGTTGCTTCCAAATTGTCCTGACACCCCAGATTTTTCTTAACTGGAGAAATCTTGTCCCTCTGAAGTCCACTCGTCTCGGACGTGACTTTTTATCCAGAACAATAGATCTATTGGTTTTTCTGCATAATCTTTCCTCCCTTCTGTGCAATTGCTGTGTTGTTGCGATATCAACATTTCCGATGGCCATCTGTCTTACAGTCCTTTGGTCATTCAAAAATTGCCATTCCCTGTCCGGAACTTTGAATTTTTTATTGCAGGTACACAATGCTAGATCATGACACTTGCAGGCGCAAATGTCGAATTAATTTCCAGCGTCTGTTTTAAATTTCTGTATTTTAGAATTCAGGAATGGTGTACATCTACTTTTTACAGGTTTCACTATATTCTTTTATTTATGGTTGTAGAATAAAATCATGACAATCACGCGTTTTAAAGATACAACAGAAATGGAGGCACATGCCCAGATGTCAATAATTTTCCTGGCAACTACATCCGCCATGCTTCGAGAAGGCTCCTTACTTCCTTCTCCCTTTATCTGCAAACGGGTGCTCTGGTAACATCTAATCATATCTTCGTAAGTTGGGAGTAGAACTGCATCGTGGGAAATAAATATTTTCCTGTACCAAATAACGGATAGCTTGTGCTTGCCCGAGTAATCTTCTGCTTAGCTCCTTATTTCTCCATTACCATTACTCATCGCAAAACAACGTAGACGTCTAACACACCGGCGCAGGCGCGTGTTTCTAAACATACTAGTGATCTTCGAAGATAATGAAAGGTGCAGGTGCAGACTGCACAGCGCTGCCTGGCATTGAGGGAGGGAAGGGAAGGGAATGACACAACGGTTATTTTGCTGTATTAATTGCGTATATATTTTGAAGGCAAGAGGGGCATGGTTAGATATTGAGCAAAATTGACGAAATTTTTTTGGGGTTCTAACTGACCCATTAAGCAACTTTTCCGTGCTTATGCCAAGATCTATTTCGAAAAATAATTTCCAAAAAAAAAAAATTCCCGAAAAAGGCTGCAAAGTGGATTTTTCGTCTTTTTTTACTTTTTCAATGCCGGAGGGGCGCAGCTAGATATTGTGCAAAATTGATAAATTTTTGTGAGTTCTGGCTGATGCATTAGGCAACTTTTCCGCACTATACGAAGATCAATTTCGAAAAGTTTTTTTGGCCCACCGTACTTGTACAATCATCAGACTTGAACATTATCAAGCACCTATAAATAAAATTGAAGGAAAGAGTGAGAAGTGGATTTCCTTCACTTATACCATTGTCACTCAAGGTGACTTTTTCTCTGAGAGATATGGCCCACTGTTTTTCTTAAGACTATTCATGATTTATTTGAATCTAGTCAACATCTGAAACAAGTTCCTGTAAAAGCAAATTGACCTTATTAAAGCATACCTGTAGCTCTTTCACAGGTTTCTATTATTTTGTCCAACCTCTTGTGGGTGTTATTGAAGATTAAATTTTTGCAAATACATGACAATCACACAAGTGCTGTTTTTCACTGTTGTTCAACTTTTCTCCTGTAGCCATCTCAGAAAACTTGAAAAGTGCATAATGCAAAAGAAAAGAGCAAATGGTGTAAGGAAGAGAACATGCAAATTTGTTTTAAAAAAAATGAAAGAAATGGGGATCCATTGTGAGGATATTGACCCAATGCAGTTTGCAAGGTTTTAACAACTTCTAGATGCTACAGACACCTTGTCATTATTCAGAGAAAACTGAATAAGCAAAGCAGTAAAGGACTAGTCTTAAGTAAAATGACAGTATTTGGTATTTAATAGATGTCATTGAAATAATAGTTATGATATAATAAAGAAAACAGTATAGTTAAGTAAAATGACAGTATTTGGTATTGGATAGATATCATTGAATGGGTAGTTATAAAATTGTATGATGGCTCTTTTTTGTTTTTTATGATGTAGAGGAGACAAATTCAAGGAAAAGAATCTAAGTTATGTACAATTTGTTTTATATTTTGTATAAAGAGATACAAGCTAAGATCAGTTTATTAAAGTGTGAAATGCAACATATTCCTTTAACACCCAGTGCTGGTCTGATTAGCTCAACTTTCTTTTCTCCAATACATGTTTCAGTGGCGTAATTACAACTCCTGGTCCCCAATAGGTTGTGAGCCCTCATCCAATTTTAAACATACCGTATTTATGTTATCGGTGAGTCTAAAAATGCCTGTTGCTTGCCAATAGGTGTAAAAATTGTGTTGGAAACTTTAGAACACAACCTACCTAGCCTATGGTGGTTTACCTAAATTTAGTTCAGATGTTTTGAACTAAATAGCAAATGAAGGTAATTCTTAACTTTAAACCCAATTTTGCTCTGATTTCATTGAAGAAAATTAACCCATTTTTTTTGTAGCCATTCATGTCAAAAATGATGGCTGGTCATACGATTTTCTCCTAATATTGACTTCAGGAGTTGTTTGACCGAAGATGTGGTGGTTCTCCATCTTGCATGAATATTACATCATTTAGTACATGCCTCTCTTGCAAGCTCAGTATAATGCTGTTTTGTAAAAGCTTTAATGCCCACCTGTGATAGAGATGGTTTCAAAAGCAGTATCACATTTTTTTGGAGAAAAAAAGGACCAATAATGAAGGATGACACGAACCCACAGCACACTGACTTTTGGCTGATGGGGTGGAGTTTCTGTAACAGCTCAGGGATTTTCCGTTTCCCAAATGCGGCAGTTTTGTGTATTTGCTGCTCCATTGAAAGAGAAATGTGTTTCATCTGTCCATAAAACATTTAGCAGCCAGTTCTCATTTTCATCCATTTGTTGAAAGCCCCATGTTGCAAAATCTCTCCGCTTCCCGAAATCGAGAGCTTTCAGTTTCTGAAGGCATTGAATTTTGTATGGATATCTGTAAAGGACTAGTCTTAGTGCTCTCCAAACAAGTCCCATATGAAATTCAAGTTTGACGTGTAACTTCACAAGTACTTGATTCCCCATTTGTGGATGCCATCAAAATGTTTTCGATTTTCTGTAAACTGCAGCCTCAGCTAAAACAGATGTTGGCCTTCCACATCGTTGGACTTGCTACCAAAGTTCCAGTCTCCTTAAATCTCTTAATCATTCGCTTCAGTGCAGAGCAAGACATTAGTCCTTTCCCACTTCAAAGTTTTGAGCACTACTGTCAAAACTTAGTGAATTATTGATTTTTAAAGTTTTGCGTGAGTGAATGGAAACATCGCAAAGCTGCACATCTGATTTTGAGTTACGATAAAACAGTTTCATCAACATAGCTTTGTCTGGTAATTACAACATGATGACTCATTACAGTTTCAACAGCAGCTATTTTTATACCTGGGTCACATTCCATGTAAATCACACGATTTTTTTTTTTTTTTTCAAAATGTAACCCACCGACTCGGATTTTAATGAAACTTGGCAGGTAGATATACCCGATAAAGATATGGGAAAATCCTAAGTTTAAGTTTTTAAACCTCATAGTTTTAAAAATACAGTGCTCCAAAATTTAGCCGAACACCCACTTTTGCAGCTGTGCAGTAGCATGCCACTTTTTACATAACATGCTGTAGTTTGTGTGCTACTGAATTTAGGAGAATGAAACTTTGTGATCACATGGGAAAAGGGTCCCTACATATTGAAAACACTTTTCATTTTACCTGAAACACCAGTTAAGTGAGCACCACCTAGTGGTGAAGTGAAAAATTACAGCAAAATTTAGATATTTTATGGGAGGCTCTGTAGAATATTGCTCTGGCATGAGGGAGATAATTTTTTTTATATTGATGTTTAACACATCCTATAACATATTTGAAAAAAAAATGGTGGTTTATCAGCATATGTTCTCAGATAGTTAAAATTATCTGAATTTCTTAGAGGGCTCTCCTTCGACAGTTCAGCCATTTTGTTCTACAAACCTGACCCACCGTTTTGTATTTTGCTGAAAATTAGAGTGTAGGTTTACCTAACAAAGCTGCAAAGACCCTGGAGTTCTAAGGAAGAAATAAAGAAAAACGGTCTTGCTAAATAAAGGAATTCATTTTTAAAAGAAACATTTTTTATTATATTTTTATCTTTGGGCACAAAAGAAACTTAGTGGCGTGGCATCCATGGAGCACAAATTTTAATCACGCTGATGCAGCAGCTCTAATTGCATTACACATTGCCAATGATGAAACGCTGATACAGAACAATTCATAGAAATACTGTATATACTAGCATGTAAGTCAAAAGTTTTAGGAAGAAATCCTGCTTTCAAAGTAGGGGAGTCGGCTTACACATGTAAAATAAATAAATAAATAGGGCTGGACTTCCATGAATTCTCCCGCTGAGTTTACGGAGGGGTTTCTTTACGTTTTAGACTTTTCACGAGTCACTGCACGCTAGTTTTCTGACCTTTTGAAAACTATCACGTAGTGACACAATCATATCCTCAGCTGTGCCCCCACTTTAAGTTTAAATTCGGAGGGCAACTGAAGCGTTTGCTTTTCGGAGACATCATAAATAGCGATGAAAGAAAATATCAGCAGCAAAGACTGGTCAAAATGGCAAGGACAAACTAAAGTACAGCGCACAGGAGATATGGAACTTTGAAACAAGGCGTGCATGTGTAGGTTTGTGCAGCGAGCACTGCGCGTATATTTTTATTGGCTGATTGACGAAGAGAGGGCACAAGCACAGTCAGCGTTTTGTGTTTCCCAACAATACAAAGACAAAATAACTCCTGCTGTCTCTCCCTACAACTTTCGCAGCCTTTCATTATGACACCCCCCCCTCTCTCTCTGCTCCGTACAAACTCCTGAACTGAAGAAAATTTTTCCGAGAGAGTTCCTTTTCCAATAAACCCCCTCTCCTGCACAATTATCCTGCGGATTCTTTTTTTAATCGGCGTTTATCCGTGGATTATACGACGAAAATTACGGTACATGTTTTTCAGTGATGTTTTCCGTGGTGGCCCGTACAATTTTTTTGGTCACCTTGGGCGACCAGACGACCGCATTTTTCGACCCCTGATCATGAAGTTGCCAGTAAAATGACTTTGCTGGACCATGTGGATGCATGAACTTAATTTTCACGTCTTCATCCTTTTCAATATCACTGATCATACCAAAAACCAGTTATCATATATGCATGCTACATAGCATTGAGTGTGCAACTGTGGCTGATTTATAAGTTCAGTGCTGCTTTTGAAGTTAAATATCAAACAATATTTGTCATCTCTACTTATCCTCTTCATTCCTATGGTAGTTGATGAAAGTTGACAAAAATAGTGCAAACTCCTGGTTCCTGGAATAACTGATGTTTCTAAAAAACGTTCCTGTAGGTTGTTTCATACAATTTTAATTTCAAGCTTTCATATAAAGGGGAACTCGATGTTTTTTATGTTTGCAATACAAAAATTAAAGGCATCCATCGGTTTTGTGGTTTGATTTTTGATAGGTTGTTGCGGGTTTGCTCTGCTTACAATTCGCTTCACTGTGCCACTAATAGCCGATTTCCCGTGGCTAGTGGCAAAAAATTACCATGATGCAGATATTGCAAAATCATTTTCATACTTGCACACATTCAAAAAATTCTTGTGATTTTTATATTGTGTTGCACACCCATCTGTAAAATAATGAACCTTCACAACTTCTGGATATTTATTCTTGATGTCATCATCATCATCATTGTCAACCATTATCAATCCACTGCTGGACGAAGGTCTCTCCAAGTTTCCTCCACAGCGGTCTGTCTTGTGCCAGTCTCCTCCATGTCACCCCTGCATACTTTCGAATTTCATCCACCCATCTCCCATGTGGTCTTCTTCTGGGTCTTTTCCTGTCCCTTGGAATCCAATCTAAAATTTCGGCTGTCCATCTATGGTCTGTTCTTCTGGCAGTATGTCCAGCCCATTGCCATTTCAGGGATTTAACTCTGATCATGATGTCTTCCACTCTTGTCATTTTTCGGATCCACGTGTTCCTCTTCTTATCTCTCCTGGTTACACCAAGCATGCACCTCTCCATGCTGCTTTGAGTTGTCTGCAGCCTTTGTATGTCTCTTTTAGCTAAGGTCCACGTCTCTGCACCATACGTAAGCACTGGAAGGATGCATTGATCAAACACTTTTCTTTTAAGACATAATGGCATATTGCTCTTGAAAATTATGCTGTTTCTTCCAAAAGCTCTCCAGGCAAGTTTTGTACGCCGATTAATTTCTTCACCAATGTGACCCTCACTTGATATCTGCTGTCCAAGATAAATGTATGTGTCTGTTATCTCCAGCTTTTCTCCATCAATCGATAAATCTTCATTTCTTGTAAAAGCATTGAACATCACTTTTGTCTTCTGAAAGTTCATTTTTAATCCCACTTCTTTACTCTTGTCAGCAAGTTCCTGGATCATACTCTGTAGCTCTGATGGGGTAGTTGCAAAAATGACTATGTCATCAGCAAAACGAAGGTGGGTTAGATAATCTCCATTAATCTTTATCCCCTTGTTTTCCCAGCTCAGCGACTGAAAAACACTCTCCAATGTGGCATTAAAGAGCTTCGGAGATATGGTGTCACCTTGTCTCACTCCCTTTCCAATTTTTACGTGTGTTGTATTTTCAACCAGCCTAATCTTTGCACTTGCATTTTCATAGATGTTATTAATAATATTAATGTATGCATCTTCAATACCGCAGGTTTTCAGAGCCATTGTAACTGCTGATGGTTTCACCGAATCAAAGGCTTTTTCATAATCGATAAAAGCCATGCACAATGGAAGTTCATATTCCCTCGCTCTTTCAATTAGTTCTCTCAGCACGTGGATATGATCTATTGTGCTGTAGCCACTCCTGAATCCAGCTTGTTCTCTCGGTTGAGCCATGTCCAGTGTTACCTTCAAGCGGTGTGAAAGAACTTTAGTGAAGATTTTATAAACTACTGATAGGAGGCTGATAGGTCTGTAGTTTCCGAGATCCTCAATGTCACCTTTCTTATGTAGCAGGATCATTGTAGCGGTGTTCCAATCCTCAGGAATCTTTCCTTCATTAAGGCATCGAGTGAAAATTTGGGCGAGTACTGTTTCGATTTCTCCACTTGCTTCTTGTATGATGTCTACAGTAATTCCATCTTCTCCTGGAGCTTTTCCCCGCTTCATGTTCTTGATTGCATGTGCAACTTCTGCTGGAAGGACTGGAGGAACTCTGGTACTGGTATCTTTCATGATGTCTGGAGTGCATGTATCATCCCTTTCATATAATTTGGAGTAGAAATCTTTCACTCTTGTCAAAATTTCGCCTCTATTTCTTGTTACAGAACCATCTTCTTTTCTCAGTGCCATAATCTGTTTTCTTCCCTTACTGAGATGTCCCTTTGCTATCTTTAGGCTTTGGTTGTTTTCAATTGCTTTCCTCACTAGTTCACAGTTGAATTTTCTTACGTCTTCAGTGATACTTTTTCTTACTGTCTTGCATAGCTCTATATATTCCACTTTGGAAGTCACATCTTCTTTAGTTGTCCTCATCTCTCTTCTTTTTTTTTTTTTTATTGTTGTTTGTTGAATTCTGTACACCATACACGCATCGTGGTCCAGATTGTCAGAAAAGAAGCAGTGATTGGAGATTTCAAGCAACTGTGTCTCACCTCTTGTGTACATAATAACTGGGTGAACTGTGCATGCCTCTGATGTCCAATATAGCCTTGTGCCTCATCTTGTATGACAAATGAGTAGTTCTCACTGAAGTCCATAAGAACAATTGCCATGTCTGGTGTAAGCATTTCTTTGATAAAATATCTCAGTAGAACCAAAAGTTTTGTTTCGGATCCACGTTGATAACTCACACCGAAAGTTCATAGTAACAATTATATATCCACTAATAGATTAAATATTATTACGCACCTATAATCCTTAGTTTTTATGATTCACATTGTTGGTGTGTCATTTTTCTTTGTTTGTAGATTCATTGACGATTCTCAACACATGTCGCAATATTCCAAGGATAATTCCTTGGGAGATGAAACTTTTTGGTTTTAATCTTTTCTTTTGTGTACACTATTGCTCACACATTATTGTACTCTGGTTCCAGCTCTTTTAATGTTAAAATCACTATATGCATGTTGATAAAACATTCCATTCTATCGATGTTCACTGTACTTATTGCACCAGTAGTTTAATTTGAAGTTTAAAAATTTATCATTAAAAAATCACATTCCATCGATGTTCATTGTTACCTGTTGCACCACCAGTTAAATTCGAAGTTTAAAATATTTTACTATTAAAATCCAATAAGAAGTTTAAAATCACGGCATGCTTGAGATCACCATTTCATCAAACTCTCGTTGAAGCTTTTCAACCTCTGTGAGGTCATCATCAGAACACTTGTCCTAACTACGATGCTGCAAACCGACCATGTGCACCAGATTCACTACAAGGCCTCTCTACATGTGCGAAAGGGCCAAAGGATCACGTTCTGTTCCCTGCATTCCTGAGTTTCATGTTTTTTTCTTGATACTGTGCTGCCATCTATATTTCATTCACTGTTTAATTCTCCTATGTTTCCTTCATTCCTTTTTGTCCCACCCTTCCTTCTCCATTGCTGTTCTTTATATTCTTTTTCTTTTTTTATTTAGGCATTCCAAGGCTCTGCTATGGTGATTGGTTCATTATTATTACAGGCTCTGTGTTTATTTTTTTCTATGGTGAGAGCCTCTGAGTACCTCAACTTCCATTCATTCTTATAACAACTCTTTATTTGAATATCTTCAAATTTTGGTTTCACGTTTTCTTCAATACAGTACTGCACCATTGCTGTAACATTCTTTCTCCTTTTCCAATTTTTAATATGTTGATTTCTTCTTTTTATAAGTCTATTTTTGGTTGATCCATAATAATATATACTCTTTTTTTTTAATACTTGGTTGTTCTTGTGTTCCAAAGGTATTCTATATACTCCTTCTTTTTGTAAATCTGGAATTTTTTGCCTTGTATTATTTATCATTGTAGATATTGTTACTGTTTGTCCAATATTTTTTTTATATCTTGCTGTTTCAGTTCCTTTAGAAACCTGGATTGTTCCTTCGCAATGTATGCATGTGGGATCATTTGCATAAAATCTTCCATTGTTAAAGTTAGTTTAATTAATTCTGTTCTTCCACTTGATACCCACTGACTGAATTCTATGGTATCATTTTCACCATAGTTTTCAAATTTCATTTTAACAAAATTTGCTAAGTTATCTGTAGATGGGCAGTTTTTGCAGTGTCTGAGCATGCAGGTACAATCTTTCAAGTCACAAACCATGTAACCCATTAGTGTTTCATACAATTCCTTGAATTGAGCAGCATTCAGAAGTAATATAACATTTTGGTGTATAGTGCACACACATACAAAATGAGTAACAGCAGCACCAGCTGAAACACACCATTTTGGTCTTACACTGTAAAATTTTGAAAATCCAACCTTTCTGTCAGGATATTGCTGTTTGAAAGAACTATACAGTTTAAGATTGCACAAAATTAGCCTCTTCTGTACATGCTGATTTCTTCTAATGCTTACAAAATCCTTCTTTCCTGACATCTGCCGAAAGGAAGTGTCATTTTCATAAAATCCCTGAATTAATTGCAATGTTTCATTGCTCAGTTTTGTCCCTATCCTTGGTTCTGGTAGTGACATAATTCCTGTTTTCTTCCTTGAATATAAAGATTTCGTACTTGATAGATGAAAATGAGGAACACAAGTTTGCTGTCTGTAGTACGATAAGTTAAAACAAATCCCTAAAACTGCCAAATAAAACTCAATTTATTTACAATTTTAAAAACCTATTTACATAGCTAGCACTTTCGGGACTCACATGGCCCCATTTTCAAGCCCAAAAGCACTGGAACACATAGAGGCAACGACTATATACTATAGTTATTCGTGACTAAGCTGATATACGTAATAAAAATAATACAGGTGATGCCATTTACATTAAGAAAAAAGAGGAAATTAAAGTCCAAAAACAAATACAGAACATGTTCAAGTAAGAGACTCACCTTCTAAGTGTGTCATGGGGAGAGCGATCATCTGCCTCCAAGGTCTTGGGGCTAAAGTCGGAAAGTCCGTATTACAGCACACGTCGTGATATTTAAGAATAAACAGGCTTTCCGAGAGAGAAAATGGAATTCTTGTTAACAGAGGAGTTTAAAACTTTAGCATTTTGCCAGTCCGGTTTGTAGCCTTCCTGTTTGACTGCAACGGTGAGTGCTGTGGTGATGTTTCCACTTCGTAGAGAATATTGGTGCTCCTTCAGTCTTATATGTAACGATCGAAGTGTCGAACCGATGTGAACCTTAGAGTCACAGTTTGGGTCTTCTGAGGTCAGGGGTATGGAGTAGACACCCGGTTTGTTAAACATATTGACTTTATCCCGGTCTCTACGGACTAGTGAGAAGATATTTCGGGTACAGATTCCAAAAGATAAATTATGACGCTGACATACTTTTTTCAAGTAAGAAACCATATGAGGAATAAAATCGAATTTACCAACGGATTTAGACAGAGGAGCTTCATTAACCAAAGTGGTAAATCGTAGTTTTGAAAACTTGCTGAGTAACCTGTGAAAGAGAGAGGTCGGGAATCCGAACTCCTGGGTTAGAGCTTGAATCTCATTTAATTCGTCAATGCGAATCTTGCGGGATGAAGAATGGGTAAAGGCTCTTTTAATCAAAAAACGAAGAGCAGAAGATTTATGTTCCGGAGGGTGAGCAGAAGCAAAAGGAATAATACAGGGAATAAACGTTGGTTTTCTGTAAACTGAGTACTGAAGTTGATTCGAGGTTAAATGCCTTGTCAATAAGATATCAAGAAAAGGGAGTTTTCCCTCAACTTCAAGTTCCTGGGTAAAGGAGATGGTTGGATATTGAGAAGACAGACATTCAGTAAATTGATTCAAGAGAGAGAGAGAGAGAGAGAGAGAGAGAGAGAGAGAGAGAGAGAGAGAGAATAAGGCCAGAACACCAACATGTCATCCACATCATCATCATCATCATCATTGTCAACCATTATCAATCCACTGCTGGACGAAGGTCTCCCCAAGTTTCCTCCACAACGGTCTGTCTTGTGCCAGTCTCATTGTCAACCATTATCATAATCATTGTCAACCATTATCAATCCACTGCTGGACGAAGGTCTCCCCAAGTTTCCTCCACAACGGTCTGTCTTGTGCCAGTCTCCTCCATGTCACCCCTGCATACTTTCGAATTTCATCCACCCATCTCCCATGTGGTCGTCTTCTGGGTCTTTTCCTGTCCCTTGGAATCCAATCTAAAATTTCGGCTGTCCATCGATGATCTGTCCTTCTGGCAGTATGTCCAGCCCATTGCCATTTCAGGGATTTAACTCTGATCATGATGTCTTCCACTCTTGTCATTTTTCGGATCCACGAGTTCCTCTTCTTATCTCTCCTGGTTACACCAAGTATGCACCTCTCCATGCTGCTTTGAGTTGTCTGCAGCCTTTGTATGTCTCTTTTAGTTAAGGTCCACGTCTCTGCACCATACGTAAGCACTGGAAGGATGCATTGATCAAACACTTTTCTTTTAAGACATAATGGCATATTGCTCTTGAAAATTATGCTGTTTCTTCCAAAAGCTCTCCAGGCAAGTTTTGTACGCCGATTAATTTCTTCATCAATGTGACCCTCACTTGATATCTGCTGTCCAAGATAAACGTACGTGTCTGTTATCTCCAGCTTTTCTCCATCAATCGATAAATCTTCATTTCTTGTAAAAGCATTGAACATCACTTTTGTCTTCTGAAAGTTCATTTTTAATCCCACTTCTTTACTCTTGTCAGCAAGTTCCTGGATCATACTCTGCAGCTCTGATGGGCTAGTTGCAAAAATGACTACGTCATCAGCAAAACGAAGGTGGGTTAGATAATCTCCATTAATCTTTATCCCCTTGTTTTCCCAGCTCAGTGACTGAAAAACACCCTCCAATGTGGCATTAAAGAGCTTCGGAGATATGGTGTCACCTTGTCTCACTCCCTTTCCAATTTTTATGTGTGTTGTATTTTCAAACAGCCGAATCTTTGCACTTGCATTTTCATAGATGTTATTAATAATATTAATGTATGCATCTTCAATACCGCAGGTTTTCAGAGCCATTGTAACTGCTAATGGTTTCACCGAGTCAAAGGCTTTTTCATAATCGATAAAAGCCATGCACAATGGAAGTTCATATTCCCTCGCTCTTTCAATTAGTTCTCTCAGCACATGGATATGATCTATTGTGCTGTAGCCACTCCTGAATCCAGCTTGTTCTCTCGGTTGAGCCATGTCCAGTGTTACCTTCAAGCGGTGTGAAAGAACTTTAGTGAAGATTTTATAAACTACTGATAGGAGGCTGATAGGTCTGTAGTTCCCGAGATCCTCAATGTCACCTTTCTTATGTAGCAGGATCATTGTAGCAATGTCACCTTTCTTATGTAGCAGGATCATTGTAGCAATGTCACCTTTCTTATGTAGCAGGATCATTGAATCTTTCCTTCATTAAGGCATCGAGTGAAAATTTGGGCGAGTACTGTTTCGATTTCTCCACTTGCTTCTTGTATGATGTCTACAGTAATTCCATCTTCTCCTGGAGCTTTTCCCCGCTTCATGTTCTTGATTGCATGTGCAACTTCTGCTGGAAGGACTGGAGGAACTCTGGTACTGGTATCTTTCATGATGTCTGGAGTGCATGTATCATCCCTTTCATATAATTTGGAGTAGAAATCTTTCACTCTTGTCAAAATTTCGCCTCTATTTCTTGTTACAGAACCATCTTCTTTTCTCAGTGCCATAATCTGTTTTCTTCCCTTACTGAGATGTCCCTTTGCTATCTTTAGGCTTTGGTTGTTTTCAATTGCTTTCCTCACTAGTTCACAGTTGAATTTTCTTACGTCTTCAGTGATACTTTTTCGTACTGTCTTGCATAGCTCTATATATTCCACTTTGGAAGTCACATCTTCTTCAGTTGTCCTCATCTCTCTTCTTTTTTGCATCAACATTTTCGTTTTTCCTGATAATTTATTTACATGCAACTTGTTCTTAGACCCAGCTAATTTTGTTGCTGTTTCCATAAGAGCTTTGGTTACTTTTCTGTTAACTTCAGAGATGTCCACTTCTTCCGATGTTAGGCCTTCTAAAGCAGAGAACCTGTTCTTCAGTTCCAACTTGAAGGTATTATGGTGTTTTTTAAGGTTGGTTATGTCAATAGATTTTGTTTGTCTTATGAGCTTGCTACGTTCAAGTTTAGAGTTGAGGTGCATCTTACATCTCACCAATCTATGGTCACTACCTGTGTTGAACTTGTTTAGCACACTGCAGTCTTCTATGACGAATTTTTTGTTACACATAATAAAATCAATTTCACTTGTCGTCCCATTTGGATGTCTCCATGTCCATTTCCTGTGTGGCTTTTTCTTGAAAAAGGAGTTCAAGATGTAAAACCCTTCTGCCTCTGCAAACTCAACGAGAGTATTTCCACGCTGGTTTCTGTTGCCGTGACCGAATTTACCTACTGAAGTTTCATTCTGTTGCCGTTGCCCTATTTTTGCATTGAAATCTCCCATAATTATTTTCAAGTGCTGCTTACCTTTATTATTTAGATGACAAATTTTCTCATAAAATTCTTCAATTTCTTCTTCAGGATGACTTGTGGTGGGTGCATAAGTTTGAATAATCTATGCCTGGTATCTTTTCGAGAGTTGGATAACAAGCCGTGCTGCTCTGTCAGAGGAACTTTCAACTTCTACAACTTTATCCTTCAGTTTCTTGTTTATTATAAATCCAACACCACTAGTTCTGCCAGTATCTGTCCCACGATAGTAGAAGAGATGTCCACTTTTCAGTTCGATGAGATCTTCTCCTTTTCTCCTTACCTCACTTAGCCCCACGATGTCCCACTTGATCCTTTGTAGTTCCTCTTCCAATTCAAGAAGCCTTGAATCAGAAGATAGGGAGCGTCCATTGTACGTTGCCAAGGTCAGCATCAGATGGCAGCCTAGTCCGGTCCTCCGGGGATTCTTAGCACCCTCTGCCTTCATGTCGCACTGGCCGCTGCCTTGGCCAGGTACATTCCAGCTGCAGGAGACTGAGGGCCAAGATTTAAGTTGTGGAGTCATTTTGGAGGGGTTTGGCCATAACTCACCACGCTGGCCAAGCGGGTTGGTGAGTGTGGGATAGAATTTCCTCTAATCCCGATGGTATAGTTATACCGCTATTGGCGGTCGTCAGAGCCCCTTTAGTAGGAACAGGATGCACCACGAGAAGGCGGGGTTGACATTTGTCAAGGAGAGGCTGTGATGTTACGCATCACGTGACCTTACATCCCATACCTCATAAGAAGTAAAGGTTGGACAGAAAAACTTGCTAAGACAGTCTCCTCTATAGACTGCAACAGGATCTCGGCTAAAATGGGGGATAAGGAGACCCCATAGGAGCACCTTCTGTTTGATGAAAAAGCTGGTCATTGAATTTAAAATACGAACGTTTTGCAAGAAGTTTAAGGGCGGATAAGATAGCATCAATTTCAAGTGGGAAGATACAGTTGTCTTGAGTTAATTTTTCAAAAATAATAGAATGGACAGAAGAAAGGGGTACATTTGGAAATAAAGACACTACATCAAGAGATACCATAATAAAATTAGTTCCAAAAGTGTTAAAAGCCTTAGTACGGTTGAGAGCCTGTGTAGTGCTTTTGATAGATATTGAGGAATTCATTATGAGGGGTTTCAAGTATGAAGCCAGGGTTGCCTCTAATGGACGAGTTGGGCTTGCGTACCCTGAGACCAGCAATCTTAGTGGGTGATCCGGTTTATGAGTCTTGAGTTTGCGGAATGCCTCTGGCACCCTAGGACCAGCAGGAGGTTTCATCCTAGTAGAGACAGACGATGGCAGAAACCCAGAATTTCTCAGTTTAGTGAGATCAGAAATGGTAGCTGTGGTGGGGTCCGACTTAAGAGTTCGATGTGGGACCGAATCTATTGCTTGTTTCATTTTATCATGGTAGTCTTTTCAATTCATGATAATAAACTGGTGAGATTTATCAGCGCTTAGTATAGACAGGTTAGGGTTACGAGCTAGTTCTAGCAGTTCATCACGCTCGTACTTCAAAGAATGCTTAACCCTAGTTTGTAGTTTGTTTAGAACAAGAAGTTGCCAAGTTATAGCGAATAGGTTCCCTTTCGTCTTCCGGTAGAGCACTAATGATCTGTTCAAGTTGAGGTATTAAGTGCATTGGGTTAACCGAAGAGACTGGAAAACTGAATTTAAAACCTCTGTTTAGGGCAGAGGTTTGAGTATGCGGTAGTTGAACAGAACTGAGGTTTAAAAACAAGTCCGATGTAGGTAAGTCATTGGTTGAATTATTAAATGGGCTTGGATAGCGAACCCGGTTAGGGTTGTGAGCTACCAAAAGACGAAGTTTATTGATATGTCATTGTTCCACAGTGTTAAGCACAGATTGAAGTGAAGTAAAGAATTTTATTAGGTTCCTACCTAATAATAGTTGGTGGGTGAGACCAGACATGGAGACATAGGCTTGAAAAGCCTTCTGACTGAGTAGATCAATATAGCTGTGTTTCCGTCGTATTTCGGCATTCAGTCTTTTCACCTCAGCATTAGAAATGACACGTTTGTCTCTTTGAGAAATAGTATAACACTTGATTAGAAGAAATTTTGCCGTCTCAGTAAGTTTTCAAACCTACGATTTACCACTTTGGTTAATGCAGCTCCTTTGTCTAAATCCGTTGGTAAATTGGATTTTATTCCCCATATTGTTTCTTACTTGAAAAAAGTCTGTCAGCGTCATAATTTATCTTTTGGAATCTGTACCCGAAATATCTTCTCACTAGTCCGTAGAGACTGGGATAAAGTCAATATGTTTAACAAACCGGGTGTCTACTCCATACCCCTGACCTCAGAAGACCCAAACCGTGACTCTAAGGTTCACATCGGTTCGACACTTCGATCGTTACATATAAGACTGAAGGAGCACCAATATTCTCTAAGAAGTGGAAACATCACCACAGCCCTCACCGTTGCAGTCAAACAGGAAGGCTACAAACCGGACTGGCAAAATGCTAAAGTTTTAAACTAATCTGTTAACAAGAATTCCATTTTTCTCTCGGAAAGCCTGTTTATTCTTAAATATCACGACGTCTGCTGTAATACAGACTTTCCGACTTCAGTCCCAAGACCTTGGAGACAGATGATCGCTCTCCCCGTGACACGCTTAGAAGGTGTCTCTTACTTGAACATGTTCTGTATTTGTTTTTGGACTTTTAATTTCCTCTTTTTTCTTAATGTAAATGGCATCACCTCTATTATTTTTATGACGTATATCAGCTTAGTCACGAATAACTATAGTATATAGTTGTTGCCTCTATGTGTTCCGGTGCTTTTGGGCTTGAAAATGGGGCCATGTGAGCCCCGAAAGTGCTAGCTATGTAAATAGGTTTTTAAAATTGTAAATAAATTGAGTTTTATGTGGCAGTTTTAGGGATTTGTTTTAACTTATTGTACTACAGACAGCAAACTTGTGTTCCTCATTTTCCTCCTGTTTTCTTAATCAGGTTTTTAGATTATTGCACTAGATATTCTGACACTTGAAATGTTTCAATAATCATCTTTTGGGACCAGGATAGAGTTGTTAGCATTTGGATTTTTTTTTAATTGTTAGCATTTGGATTTTTTTTTTTTTTTGCCTGTTCAGCGTGGGAAGTTTCTCTTTCATCAGAGCCACAAGCTTATCTAAATCTTTGGTGTTTTGCTTTGTTGCACTGGTCTCAGGGGTATCTTCATTTTCAGAGCTTGAAAAATCATGTTGCAGTACACGGGCAACTTTATGTCTAACACTTGATTGTATTAGTTTTATTTTCCTTTTTCCGTATGACAATCTTCTGTGCTGTGGTACAGAATTCAGCTTTAAAGGAGAACAGCCAATATTACTCGTGCCCATATTGATTTCGTCCAGTGTTTGTTCTTTCTCTACTGATTCTTGTAGTAGCATTAATTTGTCACTTGTGCTTTCACTTTCATACTGTGCAGCTGTGATGTCTAAACCAGATTCAGAGCTTGCTTCCTCTAGTCTCATAGCCCTATTTCTACAGTTACAACAGTTGCTGACTACTCTCCTTGTCAGCAAAAATAAGAAAGCTTCAAAAGGTAATCCACAACAGTCTTGGCTGCTACAAAGTGTGGCAATTAAGTAATGAGACTGATTTATTTATTTTTAAATGGTAAAAGCAGGGAAATTTATGTGATTATATTTTATTGGAAGTATATTCCTCCTGCATTAATACAAGTGGCACAATCAGACAATGAGAGGAAGAACTGCAGAGGTCATCTTTTTTGGTATGGAGTGAAGAGCTGATGTCACAGTTCTTTGTATGTGTTGTAAACCTTTTCCTTTAAAAGGGAGCTTTAATTTAGGTATTATTGGTTTGGTGCGAATGAAATGTTCAGCAAAGGACCAGCACACGTGGACAGCGAGAACAGAAAAGTAGGACAACTTACCTAGGCAAAATAATCCCCCTTGACATCGACACATAGTTTCCATCTGTCCGGCAAGGCCATGATCCCAAAACGAAAAAAGTCTTGTGGCTGGGACCCGAAGAAGTCATCAACTGCACACTGAACCTCATTGTTTGTCGTGAACTGTTTCCCTGACAGAAAGTGATCCAGGCGACGAAACAGATGATAGTCTGTTGGTGACAAGTCCGGGAAATAGGGAAGATGAGGCAGTGCTTCATAGCCCAAGGCACTTAGTGTCAGTATCGTTCATTGTGCGACATGAGGGAGGATGCTGTCCTGGAGCAGAAGAACAACATGTCTGTTGACCAGAGCCGGTTGTTTCTGCAGCAATTTCCTATGCATCTGGTGTAATTCAGCGTAATAACTTTCTGCAGTGATGGTTTGGCCTCTTGCCAAGAAACTCCGATGAATTATCCCGGCTGTGGACCACCAGATAAGGAGCATCATCTTCTTGGTGTGTAGGGGTGGCTTATGATGCCGTCCAGCAGGCTGTGCCTTGCTTAACCATTGTACAGATTGTTTCCAATTATCATAAAGGACCACTTCTCATTGCAGGTGACGATTCGATGCAGTAGAAGTTCCTGTTTATTCCTGGCAAGCAGCGACATGCAGACTTCCAAATGCCCTAGTCTTGTTGGCAGTTGTCAACTTATGCGGCAGTCACATGTCCAGCTTTCTGACCTTACCCAGCGCAGCCAGACACTGAGCAACTGTCGTGTGGTGGACACCTACCTCTGCCGCTATCTCATGACACGTTTTTCGAGGGTCCGCTTCAACCACGCGTAATAGAACATCGTCAGAAACAACAAGTTGGTTACCACGTGCTTCGTTTGGAGGTCTGTATCTCTGCTTCGAAAAATCACAAATCATCGCCAAATGGGTTCGTTCATTGGCTGTATTCTCCCCAAATGCTTTATTAATGTTTCGAGCTGCAATTCCTGCAGAATGGCCCAGTTTAAATTCATATAGAGGAAGATGACTCAAATCCGGCATCTGCATGTTTCCTTTGCAATTCATGTTACGTCCAAACAAACCAGGCCTGAATCTTGTTCTTCACACATGTGCTAGCTATTTATGGTAACTCTGTGACATAATACCCGCAACACCTGTAGGTGGTTCCATTCCACTGTGGTGGGGCCTGTCTCCACTGCTTGTTTGCATCGGACATTTAATTTGCACCGACCCAATAGAAAGTAGTCACATAGTGACAAATTTGGAGAAAGGGGAGGGGGTGAGCACATACACACACACACACACTTGTTTTCATGCCAGAAATTGCTATACACTGACTGCTCCATGCACGAGTGTGTTGTCATAAAGAAAAAACTATTGCCCATTTTTGTACTCAGGCCTGACACGAACAATCCACTTCCATGAACTTGTGATTCAAAATTCCCTTGCTGTCATAAAAGCACAAAAGCATTGTCTTGATTTGCGACCTCTGTAATCTGATCTTTCATTTGGGTGACTGGCGACTTCCATTGAGCTCCGATGCTTCGTTTCAAGATTATAATGAAAACACCATGTCTCGTCACCTGCCACAATGCTTTGGAAAAAACTTTGCATTTTTCTGCATTCTCCAGGATGTCTTTTGCGCACTCCATTCGTGCATATTTTTGATTGTCTGACAAAGCATGCAGAACAAACTGAGAACACCTCCCCCCCCTCAGATCTTGCACTAAAATTTGACAAATCATCTCCTTATTAACACCAAGCTCATGTTCCAGCATCATTAAGGTCACACAATGATCACTTTTTATCCTTTCGCAAATTTCTGAATGAGTTCACATGCACCATAAAAGAATCTGCCAATAATCACACAGATATTCTCTATAATAAAGCACATGCATGCTAGTGCTGCTGCCCAGTGTTACAGGCATGATAAATCAGATGTGTTTGCACTATTCAGTGTAGAACTTCTTTAACACTTCAGCCCTGCAATATCATGGACACAAGAAATAGGGATTGATACTTCAGCCCATCATATTGACAGGAGCAATCAGCAAGGGGTTAATAGCATCCAGTTTTCAGCAATTAATGAAGGTAGAGTGGTTAAAACACCATAACTTCTAAAAATATGTTATTGCAGTATTTTCCCCCATTAAATACCAAAAACAGCCTTTGTGTAAATTCAAGTGAAGCACATTTTTTAAGTGCATGGCATCCCTCAAATTCTCAGTTTGTGTGTGGAGGAGCTTAATAACTTGTTTTAGACAGTATAAAGGTGTTGGTTATGTTTTTATTCTGCTTTTATATTTGATTCTGTGTGAATGTCTACAAATCTTTTCTTTTTTTTTTTCTGAAATAGGTGAACCTATTGGACGTGGTACAAAAATTGTACTATACTTGCAGAAAGATCAGACTGATTACTTGGAAGAGAGAAGGATCAAGGATATTATAGAGAAGCATGCTCAGTTTATTAGATATCCTATCAAGCTTGCTGTGCCAAAGAAAGAAAAAGAAGTGTCAGATGATGAAGCTGGTGATGAAAAGGAGGTCAAGATTGTTGATGATGAAGAACGAAAGGTTGAAGATATAGCAGATGATGATGATGAGAAGAAGAATAAAGAGAAAAAGAAGAAACTAAAGGAAAAGTACACTGAAGATGAGGTGCTAAATAAGACCAAGGCCATCTGGATGAGAAATGCAGATGACATCAGCCAGGAAGAATATTGTGAATTTTACAATAGCCTGACTAATGATTGGGAAGGTTACTTTGCTGTGAAGCATTTTGCAGTTGAAGGTCTGTTGGAATTTAGAGCTTTGCTGTTTGTTCCTAAGTGGGCTCCTTTTGATATCTTTGAGCAAAAGAACAATATTAAGTTGTATGTCCGTCAAATATTTATCACGGACAGTTGCGAAGAATTGATTCCATTGTACCTTAACTTTGTCAGGGGTGTAGTGGACTCTGAAGATTTGCCGCTGAATGTTTCTATAGAAATGCTGCAACACAATGAAATCCTGAAGGTCATTAGGAAGATTCTTGTTAAGAAGTGCATGGAGCTGTTTGATAGAATTGCAGAAGATAAGGACATATACAGAAAGTTTTATGAGAACTTTAGCAACAACATTAAGATAGGTATTTATGAAGATTTCCAGAACAGGAAAAGATTGGCTGAGTTCCTGAGGTATTACACTTCAGCATCCAGTGATGAATACTCTTCTCTGAGAGAATATGTCTCCCGCATGAAGGAAAACCAGAAACATATTTACTTCATCACAGGTAAATCCAAGTATTATGTGGCCAACTCAGCATTTCTTGAGAATGCTAAGAAGAAGGGATTTGAAGTAATCTTCATGACAGATTCAATTGATGAACATTGTGTGCAGCAGCTGAAGGAGTATGATGGCAAACAGTTGGTTTCTGTTTCTAAGGAAGGTCTGAAGCTCCCTGAAGATGATGATGAGAAAAAGAAGCATGAAGACGACAAGGCAAAATTTGAAGGTCTCTGTAAGGTAGTGAAGGATGTTTTGGACAAAAAGGTTGAAAAGGTAATCTTTTCTCTGGTTCCTTTGTAAAATGTAATTTTATATCTATATACCTTGCCACAAGTTATATTTTGTAGACTTTTAACAGCTTGATCTAGAATCAGGGTGCGCACGCGTGCTTGAAAACCTGGAAAGTCCTGGAAAATCATGATTACGTTTTCAAGGCCTGGAATATCCTGGAAAAACGGTATTTTTTTAATGCTGTCTTGAAAAGCCTTGAAATTTGAAATTAGTGCTTAAAAAAATGCCCTTTTAGGAAATTGTGTTACTGACTGTTACCCCTTAATTTTTTTAAGTTCCTCTCTGTTCTCAAAGAAACCGCCGGCTACAGTGGTGTTTCGGATGTGCCCAAATCCTAATTTGGCTGGGGGGGGGGAGCACTACTTCCAGTGCAATAAAATTGGATGATTACTAGCAGGTCTGTTAGGGAAGGGGAGCTTGATGCATTCTCTAGCCCTGAGCTTGATGTCCGTCCGACAACTACTGAGAACAACAGAAGGGGAAAGAAGAGACATTTAGCATTTGCAAGGGGGTCGCGTGTTTACCAAGTCAGCTGGCATCCACCAGTGAAGAGTATGCCTGAACAACACATTCATCTGCTCCTTGTTTATTGCATTAAGACGCTTGCTTCCGGCCCACCCTCAAGAGACTTCGGCTATTTATGATAAAAAATAAGAAAACTATCTTTGCGAATTTTTCACAAAAGTGGCTGAAATTTTTACATTTACTATAATTGGATTACAGAAGCTCACTCCCAAAATTCCATTTGAATCGGTTTAAAACTTAAAAAGTTAGCATTGGAAATTTTTATTATGTGTGCCTCTTTAGATAGTGAGCCTTGAGCAGAAAGGGTGTTACCATAGCAACGGTTGATTGACAGCTGGGAGCGCTGATCCGAAGCCCTTGGTTGGGAAGAAAGCAAACACCTGTTTATCACTTCCACGGCTCAAAAGGACTAAGAGATATTTTCAGAAATCCATTTTCCGGAATTTTGAAAATAACACAGTAAAATTTTTACAGTGGTTAAAATACATCACAATAAAGTTCTAGTGCAAATTTCGCCGAATTCCGTTTGAAACTTTAGCAGATGCAAAAAAAAAAAAAAAAAAAAAAAATCTTCCGTTGCAAAATCGGATTCAAAAAAAGAAACTGCAATTATAAATTACGGGAAAAGCAAGCAAATTATTTTTTTTTTAGATGCCATGGTTTATTTAAACAGAGTGATCCTTAAATTTTGTTTCTGTGATGATATGGACTCTATTTTAATTACAAACATACATTTTTATTCAGATGTCTGAGTTACTGTTTTAATAAAAAAATCTAAAGTTTTCAATGGATTTAGGCGAAATTCAGCAGATAAACGTATTTTAGTAAATTGCAACGTTATGACGTAAATTTGGTCATTTTGTCGAAAATTGGGCAGCATTTTTTTTTTTTTTTTTTTGCGTTTTCTCCTATAGTTACTGTGAAAGAGGAAGACACTTCAGTGAGCTGCAGGTGGTGATTTATGGCGATGTGCCAAATGAAAAGAAGCCGTTCCATCAGGACATTCCAGAGGTTGAGTGTGCGTGGACGCGTGCTCCTGCTGTTTGAACTTAATCGGAATGTTTTCGGGAGGGGAGAAATATCCGTTTCAGCTTTACAGCTTTCAGGCTCCTTTTTTTTTCTTGGTAATAAATAAAAACCATAGTTGCTGCATTCACCATTGATCCATATTCGCATTTCTTGAATATAAACAGCAGACAATCGGAAACATGGTGTTGGGTGGGTCTTGATGTTCTTCATTTGTATCTGCTGAATTTTGTTCTGTGGGAATACGGAATGAGTTATACTGTGATTACATACAAAACTACATATTTTTGAGCTGAAAAAATATGTCTACTTGTACACAGTAGCTAACGTGTGAACTCAGACGAAGACAATTGGACATATGGACGTCTGATTCCATAAAAAAATCAACCCATTTTATTATACACGACAGGTAAAAAAGAAAAAACATTACATGTTTTTAAACATTATAAAGGAAAGCGGATTTTTGAAACACCATGACTTGATGATATTAATTTCTGAAAGTTTTTTTTTTCGATTTTAATTTCTGAAATCTTTTTTTTTTTCAATTACAATACACTGTAACATGATACCTGTGTGTTGTATCCCTTAGTTGTATGGCAGATTTTCAGTTGGCCGATATCCGCGATCGTAAGTGGTAGTTACATTGCTATTGTTGATGATGACAAGATAAATACTGGAGTAATGTAGAATGTTGCATAACGTAAAAAAGAAATCGCCCCCCTTCGAACTTTTATGCGGTTATCATAGCTGATCAACCATTTCATTCCATGAACATCAGCACATTTCAATCATTTGACCATTGGGGGTCTGACTGAATTCAGCAGTGCTTAAGCGCCTAGCGCAACGAGAACATGCTAATTATGGACAGTTCTATTCCCTTCCCCCTATCATCCCTAATCCATTTGCATCTTTCATCATTTTTATTACTTAAAACTGAAATTGCTTTTAAAAACTAATTTGAGCATGATACTGTAAAGTGTAGTAATCATCCTGGAATTTTTTGTATATGGCCTGGAAAAGGCCTGGAAAGTCCTTGAATTTTTTCCCCCAAAAAGAGTACGAACCCTGTAGAATGTAAAGGTGTAGATTTGTAATTACTAAACAAAAATGAAATATGTTAGATGCAAAAAAACATAAAAGCTGGCTAAAACGGAAGGAAAAGGCATTTTCCAAAACAGCAGTGTGTGCACATGCGTGCATGCTTGTAACCTGCTTGCTGTTCTATAGGTGGGTGTGAGGATGATGACGTAAGATATGGAGCACTTTAAAAATGAGAATTAAAATTTTTTTATTAGAGTTAGCACATTTTATTGAAAACTTTAACCTATGGTTAACTCAGTGCCATAGCACTTATTATTAATCAGTTAACAGTTCCTTTTCCCATGGTACCTTCTAGTTCCATTAGATCCAAAAATAAATTTACTAGTGTTCTTATTCCATAGTCAAAAATAATGGCTTATAAGTGTAAAAGTGTTTATTTTCCTTACCAAGAACTCTGGTGACTTTCTCTCATTTGAAAGGTCGGTTCTTGTTCAGTAGTGGATTTGGCATCTTAAACCTTTCCACTTCTTGAATCCTTTGTCTCTGTGTGGAGAAAAACTAATTCAAACATAAGTATCTCAAAAGCAAACAATAACTTTTTTAAATTGTTGATATTATTACACTATGGGATCTCTTCTATAGATCGCTTCAAAAACAGTGTTTGCCAGAACAAATGAATTTGAAATTTTTTCCTTGGAAAGGGGTCGAAAGTACAACTTACAAAATTGTTTCTCTATTCTTTTCTGTGGTACTGTGGCATGTAAAAAATAATTGAAAACAAAAATCGTGCGACTCCCACCTCTGTGGATTCAAGTGGAATGAATCTTTTGTTGCCAAAAGAAAACTCCACATGAAATTCACAGTGCATGTTTTGAAAAGCTTTTTTTAAAATTGCTCGGTGTGTTCTTTTGAATTATTTTTTTAGGTGTTTATTTTGCTCAATATATGCACACTTTTCATTAACTTCCATGTCATGACCAATTTAGCTTCTGCTTGTAAAATTCTTGTATGATGTCTTGCCAAATTGCAGTTTCTGGTATCTGAAATTCATGTGTGATTGATTGTTTCTCTAAATGCTGGCTACTGCAGCACTTGTTGACTGAGAATTAGCTTGTAGCCATTTCTGAAATGGAGAAAATTGAAAGCTTGTCTAAGTATGATGTCTTGCCAAATTGCAGTTTCTGGTATCTGAAATTCATGTGTGATTGATTGTTTCTCTAAATGCTGGCTACTGCAGCACTTGTTGACTGAGAATTAGCTTGTAGCCATTTCTGAAATGGAGAAAATTGAAAGCTTGTCTAATTAATGGCAGGAAGTTTTCAATTTAAAAATGACAAAAGTGAATAAGTAATGTCAAAATTTAGTAATTTGTAACTATAGTATTAATTGTTATGTTGTATGTAAATTAAAGATAATAAGTAAAGAAGTGATTAACCTTCCGACCAATGTACTTAAAATCCAATTCTCTTTACTGTCACCGTTAAAGTGGTGTTACACCTTGACCCTCAAATGCACAGGAAACGTGTTTGTTGTGATTATTCTTCTGGTGAGCCCAAGGATTTAAATCCTGGGATGTCTTAAAGGTTTCAGAGAATCATAACCGAGGAATAAACATCAGGTGCTTTTATTATCTATGTCTGTGAGACACCTTTTTACTAGTAGTAAGTGTTACAACACTTCGCTTGAATATTTTTTGTGTGAAAAAAAATGTTAAATGTTAATTATACATTTGTCATGTGTGGCAAGTATGTTGGATACTGCTGTTATAAGGAGTCAGATGGTTAGCATTATGAAATAGTTCTTTGACCAGTGAAAATGTTCTCAGTGGCAGTATAAACTTGCCTTGCATATCAATAGAGGATTTGCATACTTAACTGATTTCAAGGAAATAGTACAGAGGTGTGCATTTGTCAAATGCATGAATTATAATAGTTTTTGCATTTTCTTGCTGAAATGGAACCTTGACATCCACAATAAACAAACTTCCATACACATATCCCTGTCAACTCTTCCAATTTTCCCATTGTCTGGCCATGTTCTGCTGACTTTTAATGTTTTTTACAATATATCCAAGATCAGGGCTGGACAAATATGCTGCAGATCTAGGAGCCTGGTGAAACGAAGTCAAATTTCAAAGAATAACACATGAACGTGATTTGTGTTGATGATGCTGGAAGAAAAGTAATAAAGTATATTTGCTGTCATTTCTTTTTCTTTTTACCCAAACAACTGAGAAATAAAGTTCCAATTTACTCCATAATTTTCTTTTCTCGTTCTTCCAGTTGTTGCTCTCAAAAAATTTAAATTTTAGATTTTGATTTCATTAAAACACAATTTGTGAAAGTCAGATTTTGTACATATTAATTCAAAGGACAGTATTTTTGTTCATATAATCTGCAGACCATAAAATTAAGAAAAAAAAAATCCCTCCTAAGATTTGCGGCAGCGTATAACTCGCAGGCAGTGAAATAGAAAAAAAAATCAGACTTATAATTCGCTAGAATAATTCTTGATGTCGACATAACACGTATAAGTTACGTAAAAATTACAAGTGGTGGGACCTTTCGGTAGTGACTTCTACTTTCATTAGCCATGGAACGAAACACATGGTATAAGCATCAGTTGTTGCCAGATTTCAAAATAGCTTTCCCAAATGATAAGTATGTTAAAAGGTGCGTCTGTATTGCAGGTTTTAGGAGTAAGGAAGATTTCAATGCTTTTAGATTGCTGATCGGAGCGATACGTTTAACATTTGCCTATCGGGAATCGCAGATGTATCACTGATGGTTAAAATTTAAAGGGAGGATTATTCTAATGTTTTGTGTTTCACTGCCAATTATTCTAACTATGATTATAATCTGCGCTGGCATATAACCCCTAGATCATATGATTTTGGGACCCCCCCTTTGTATAGTGCTTGGCAGCGTGTTCGTAGACGAGGAAATTCAGAGGAGGAAAAAAAAAAAAAAAAGGTCGTCTTATAATCTGCATCTGTTATGTTCATCTTGAACCATATTCCGACAGAAAAGCCATGATTCTTAGGATGACCAACCCAGAAGTCCAAAGAAGAAAGAAACGATTATCTTTTTTGGAAAAGCAACTGGTATTTTTAAGTATTTTTGTGTTACTTTTAATTAAACAAAGAACTAAAATCCCTGGCTTTTGCATTACCGTAGTTTATGAGTTAGACCTAAAATATCCGTAGAAATTACAAACAGTTCATATCAATTGTTTCTTTTCTGAATATGTTTCAACTGAATAGCAAAATAAATCCAAAAATAAAATGATTGCCATGGATTAGCTCTGCGGGCTTCTCACAGCACGTAGGGTTTCCCGAGCGCAAATAGTATCGTATTTGTTGCGTCATATTTTCTGTTGGAATGCTCGTAAGAAAAAAAAAATTCTTTCCATCTCTTTGCTTTTTTTCTATTTCAATATGCCTTACAGTTTTTTCTGTTACCGCAATTTCAGTACTTTTTAATAACACCATTTCTCCCAACAATTACCATGCAGATTTTTTAAAATGCAGCAGAAACTGAGGTTTTTTTTGTTTGTTTTTTTCTTTACCGGTTTGTTATTAGGCGAATCTAAATTTATAACTTTTTAAGATAATCCGAGAATTATACGATAGAAAATACGGTATTTATTGCAAATTACAAAATCTGTAGTAAAAGAAAGGGCCTGTGCGATCTGGCGCCCGAAATTTGTTGAGCCTTGTCCAAAATGCTGGCCAAAGTACCTTTTTTCTTTTTAATTTTTCATTAAAAAGCTTTTTAGTTTGTTTTTACTTACTTTCACCAATGCTACAAGGGTGTTTACCAGGTCCAGGGAGTCCTGTTAGTTGCAGAAATGTCATGGAAGTCAAGGAAAGGTTACGGTTCTGCCAGGGTTGAAAATGTTTTGTGGTTTTCCAAAAAACTTGATAACATTGTGGTGTTAGTGCTAGGAGCACTTTGAAATTGCTCACAACCAAAAATTTCTTGCAAAAACAAAATTATGCACATCTTTCCCCAAAATTGCACCAAGTTTCTTCACAAAATATAGGATTTATTTTATGGTAACTGTTTTGCATAAGTTGTATGACAATATTTAATTAACACTTATACAGTTTCTCTAAATTATACATAAAACCATCTGTATTTTCTTACTTTGTACATAGAATTTAATAATCTCTATTTTTGACATTTCAAGCTTGGCAGTTATGCATAGGGCAAACTATATGTTATTAGGTTAATAATTCAAGAGCACTGTTTTAAACTAAGCAGAGTAATTATAATTTGCACAGTTCACTTTCAAAACTTAGTTTACTAATTGTAACTACAGTATACAGGATGCCCAGTAAAGTCCTTTCTCAGCCCCGTAACTTTCGAACGCCGACAGCTATAGCCATAAAAACGGTGCCTAGGTGTAGTAAAGTGGCTATGCGCTATTCGATGACACTGATTACAGCGCCTCCTAGCGCCAAAGTCAGGAGTTAGCGTGCCAATCTTGAAAAGTATACGAGATACGGGAAAATAGTCAATTACAAAGTTGTAGAACAGCATCGATTTAGTACGAAAAGACACTTTGCGCACATGAATGCTAAGAATAGAATGCGTACAACGCTCCTTTGTTTGTTCGCAATGTCGAACACTGTTACGTTGCGAAACGCGTCATAAAGGAGCAATGAGTTGTCACTAGGCACATTTAGTGTCGGTGCTCAGTGTGCTCTCCGTCAGCCACAATACACATTTGGACTCTAGATTGAATCTCAGGCTGCACATTTTGCAGCATGTAAGGTGACACGCTGGAACAAGCATCAGTTATACAGCGTCGAAGGTCCTGCAACGTTGTCGGAGGGGTCTGATACACCTGCTCTTTGAGGTAGCCCCACAGGAAGAAGTCCAATCGGGTGAGGTCTGGTGAGCGTGCAGGCCACTCTATGCAACCACCATAGCCAATGATTTGTTGCTCGAATGTCTGGACTAGGTACCTTCTTACATTTCCTGGCTGGTAGGGAGGGGCGCCGTCATGTTGGAACCAAACATTCCGCAGTTGAGGCAACGGCAGGTTGTCCAAAAGATCGGGTAATAATACTGTATGAGCTCCAAGTATCGGGCTCCCGTTAATGTACCCACATAAAATGCAGGTCCGATGTGGCTGTCCTTGAAAATGGCGCACCAAACATTAATGGACCACCGTACCTGATGACGAACTGGTAGACCACGTGCAGGATTTTCCAGCGCCCAGTAATGGGTGTTCTGCCTATTGTAAACGCCATTATGCCTAAAACACGCCTCATCTGTCCAAATAATGTTGGCTGGACCTCTAAGTTGTTCATGACGAAGTTACACCAGTCATAACGTCGTTCAGCACCCGTGGCTGTAGTGCCTGCAACGGTGTTGGACGGAATGGATGAGCACCTGATTGCCGCAGGATTTGCCATACGCAGCTTTTTGAGAGGCCACACTCGGCACTAACCTCTCTTGTGCTGCTCTTGGGATGGTTGAGGACGTATGCTAAGACATCCTCTCAACGTTCATGATATAGCCGTTCTGCCTTTCTTGCATTGCAACCACATTCACTGTATAGGAGCAACATCTCACAATACTCATCATTGGAATATTTCTCCATGACCGTGAGATTTGACCTATACGTCGAGAACCCTCTTTTATACCTGCCGAAAAAGTATTATGTTCCATACTTATTTGCATATCACAGAAATTGCATGTGACTCGCATACCAATCGCGGGTTGAGTTGAGTTGGTTAGTCGATGCGAGACGAATTGTCACGATCGCCACCGAGGCCACTCGTTTTTTACAGACAGTGACTATAGCATGGTCCTGACGAGGATCGAACCAAGGTCCTATCGCTTGCAAAAAGCGCGCACTACCACTGGGCCATGAGTCGGGCTATGCTTTGCGGAAGGCCCTTCTGACGCGTTTCGTGACGTAACAGTGTTCGACATCGCGAACAAACAAACGAGCGTTGTACGCATTCTATTCTTAGCATTCATGTGTGCAAGGTATCTTTTCATACTAAATCGATGCTGCTCTACAACTTTGTAATTGACTATTTTCCCCTTATCTCGTATAGTTTTCGAGATAGGCATGCTAACTCCTGACTTTGACACTAGGGGGTGCTGTAAGAAGTCTCATCGAATAGCTCATAGCCACTTTACTATTTCTAGACACCATTTTTATGGCTATAGCTGTCGGCGTTCGAAAGTTATGGGGCTGAGAAAGGACTTTACTGGGCACCCTGTATATTCATTATGTTATATGCATAATGTCTCCCTAGACAGGTATATCTCCAAGAAACTTACATGCAAAATGTAAGTACTTTTTGTCAGTATAATCAATTAAATGTCTTGAATAACATGTGATTTGTTCAGTATGTTTACAATATTTGCGAAAACAGGGATTCAAAAATTAAATGTCAATTTTTACTCATAAGTGTCATTTTGGCACATGGAGTATGATTGTTATACTATTATAAGAGCTTTGAGTGGATGAGGCTTGTCTTATGAAAATAGGCAAAAAGCACAAGGCTTTGTTGTCATGATTAATTCATGCTTCTCGTGTGTAAAAAGTTCATCTTATTAAATACATTTTCAGAAAAACTGTTCAATAGCAAGTTTTGTTGCAAGTTTTTTTTTTCTTTTGTGACCTGTTAGTGCTGTGAATTTTTGCTGAAGCTTACTGATCTGTTGTGTGTACTGAAATGAAATTCATTTATTATTTAGGTAATTGTTTCAAACAGGCTTGTTACTTCTCCGTGCTGCATTGTGATTAGCCACTACAGCTGGAGTGCCGACCTGATAAGAACCGTGAAAGCTCAACCCGTGAGGGATTTAAATATGATGGAATATATGTCTGCCAAGAAACACTTGGAAATCAATCCTGACCACCCTATCATTAAAAACCTGAGACAAAAGGCTGAAGTTGATAAGCATGATAAATCTGTGAAGGATCTGGTGCTGCTTCTCTTTGAAACCTCACTTCTGTGCTCAGGCTTCATTTTGGAAGATCCTCATGACCATGCATCCCGCATCGACAGAATGATTAAGGTGGGTTTGGGTATTGAAGATTAAAATGTGATTGGTGGTGGCGATACCACTGTTGAAGAAGTGTCACTCCTTGAAGGTGCAAAAGAAGATGCCTCGCATATGGAAGAAGTTGATGAAGCTTTCTTGTTTGAGGACTTTTAAATGTTCAGAGTGCGTATTTTGTAAAAGCTTTATCTGTTTGTAGCCAAGCGCACAATTTTTCACTTGTTACACAGTTATTCCATTTGTTAAAAATGTCAGAGTGCATATTATGTAAAAGTCTCTAGTCAAACGTGCTATTTTTCACTTTTTGTAATTTCATTCGTTTAATGTAAACTGAAAATAAAGATTATTCACATAGATGTGTCCTCAAGGATATTATTTGAAATTTTCATATTGTGATGGAGATACAGCTGAAGCTGTGTATAACGAAGTTGAAGGGAGAGTCGAACACATTTGATATGTGCAAACTTCATTATAATCAGATGGATAGAAAAGTGCTATTTTTGGCATATTACATTATTCCAAGTTAAAACTAATCCATCGTAGACTGTTAATCAATTATTTGGAGGCCAATGATACTTGAAACTTAAGAAGTTATTATAGGTGTTTTATTCAGGAATTAAACATAGAATTAAGTAAATTTTTTCTATAGGAGCCCTATCCTTCAGGGCGATGACTGCATACAGTGTTGCCATTTCCCTTGCAAGTGACCACCCCTAAAATCATTCATTGCCGTACTTCTTGTAGTTTCCCAACTTTATGTGAGAAAACTTACAGAAAGTTGGGAAATTACAGGAAGAAGTACAACAATGAATGATTTTTGGGGGTGGACACTTTAGAGAGAATGGCAACACTGTATGCAGTCGTCGCCCTGAAGAAGGATAAGGCTCCTATCCAAAAATTTTACTTAATTCTATGTTTAATTCCTGAATAAAACCCATAATAATTTCTTAAGTTTCTAGTTTCATAGAAGGAATAGCCATGGCTTCACTTAATTCTAAGAATGATACTTGTTAATTGAAAACTATAGCTGACAAAATGTGAGGGAGATCTGCAATAAGTAAAACCTTTAACAAAGGTAAAAATTAAAGTATCTACCAAAAATCTGAAATTTCACTGTTGCAAGTTATGCAGGATATATGAACTAATTCTTGCTTGTTTTGTGCTTATCATGATTGCTGTTTTAAATGTTTTTCAAGTTCCTATGGCGCAGTGGTTCAGATGTTTCTAGTTGTGAAATAAACTAAGATTTTCTAAAGAGAGATTTGGTGATTGAAAAGTGGCAAAGAAAGGCTAAAAAGACAGCATTTGCCCAAGGGATGTATGTTTAGCAGGTGTGTGTGGCTTGTCTTCATGCAGACTGACTTATCTGTGAGGGGACCATGTAGTGTTGTCAACAGCAGGTAATGGTTGAATGCCACTTATTTTGTTTGCTGTGCTGAACTACAATATATGTAGTTTCTTCTCCAATAATTACTGTTTGTAATATGCAAAGACTCCAGATACAACGAATTCTCCGTAGTTACTACGAAAATCCTCGGTCCATTATAGATTACGAAAAGCATCAGCTATATTGTGGAAATACGAAAACTCAGTGAGGTGGCCTTTTTAACGATGTGCATGAAGTTTATTTTCGTGTTTCCTGGATTCTAACATTCATTAAATGTTTCGAAGAGTGTTTCTTGAATTTTTTTCAATATCATTGCATTTCTTCTGCAATTTTTCAAATATGTTTTAGATGTCTAAGCATCTCTGGCCATAAAATCCCAGAAACATCCTGAAATTTTAGTTCCCTTTTCAAGCTTGGAAAGTCTTTAATTTTTGTATTTTTGCATAAAGTCCTGGATTAGTACTACAATTCTTTCCTGCAATGAACAGGGTTTTTTTGTTTACTACTGAATATTTCCAATTAGGGTTGTGGTCTCTGAATATGTGGTTTAAAATAACAAGGAAGAATATTACAAAATTCAAGGGATCTATATAAAACCTTCAGCTTATGCAAGCTTGTTATATAGGCCTATGGATTCAACTGTATAATGCATTGTGTGATAGCAGGTTCATATTTAAATTGATAAGCTCTTTGTAATGTATTTTGTTAGACAAGTTACTTTTGTGTGTTTCCAGTAATAATGTAAGTCTTTCAATGGATTTATCCACTATAAATTGTACCTATCATTCAAACTATGTTTCAGCAAGTGAAAAGTTTTAGCCAGATTACTTGTGCATGGAAAATTGAGGTATTTGTCTAAAATATGGAGATCTATTTTTTGTGTTGCTAGTTTTGATGTAGCAATCATTTAAAAGCATCTGACAGAATCGTGTTAGAGTATTTTATGATTCCCTCCCTCCTTTTATGAATTTCAAAAGCAAAAATTACCAAAGTATAAGTACTAGTTACTCTTGTGCATTCCCTGTTAGGAACAAAATGTGGTCTGACTTGACAGCTACTCATTGAAGAAGTGAATGTATGTTTTGGTACACAAAAGTGTGTTACATTGTAAACTGAGACTACAGAATGTTCAGAAATTTTACTTTTGTGATAAAAAGGTGTAGGTTTTGAGTGCCAGCGTCTGAAGGAGAGAAACCATATAGCATGCTTTGATTATTTAATACAATGAATTAATGGGGGATAAATGCATGGAGGCAAGTTCAAATGACCTTTTAAACTTCTGCACATTTTCATTAGTTAAGGTGGTTCCATCTAAAATTTCTGCTTTATGTTTCCAAGGGCAAAACTTCTTTACATATGTTCTTCACAATTAATGTATTCCTAAAGATGAAAATTTGTGCATCGATTAAACTAACTTTAAGTATAGCATAGGATATTTAGTACTTGCTAAAACATAACCATAATTAAGCAATCCAGCATTTGTTTGTTTACTGACACCAATGTACAGATCATGCTGTCTATTAATAAGGCTGAACATTACTCAAAGAAAAGTGATTGATTTTAATATAATTATGGTTATGTTTTAGCAAGTATTAAGTATCCCATGCTATAACTTAAAGTTAGTTTTATCAATGTGCAAATTTTCATCCTTGGAAATACCATTATTAATTGCAAAGAAATTCATGTAAAGAAGTTATACCATTGGAAACATAAGGCAGAGATTTTAGGTGGAACCACCTTAAAGGTAATTAATGAAAATCATATTTGTCATAACTTCTGTTTTCTGCTTTTCTTGTGAAACCTAAACATACAGTTCCAAAGTGTGTGTGTGAGAGAGAGAGAGAGAGTGGGGAGGGGGAGAATTTCTATGGTGTAAGAACTATTTGTTAGCTGGTGGGTTAAAACTTGATAAATTGCATCTTGCATGGGATGAACTGGATCACCTTTTAATGGAAAAGTGGAGATAGAGCATTTTTACAGCCCAAACTAGCAATTTTTCTTATGTGTCTTGTTCTTAATGCTGTGACAAAACTGGCTGTTCCATGAACCACCAAAAGCCAACAAGCATATGTAAGTATAAATATGCATGTGGAACCTACAACAGTCCATCTGTGTTACTGAGTAATGCTATCAATTTAGCATAAGCATCTGGGGCAGAATTACACTCTTACCTGCAAGTTGAAATAATATTCGTATTGTGCATTTGGTAGCGAAGGGGGTCAATCAGTCCAGTTTACTTATAGTCCTCAAAAGTCTAGTATGTAGCTATTACCTTATCTGTGAATAATGTTCCTTCTTGCTGCCTTTAAATATTTAGTGCTCTTTGTTATTCTTCCTATTCAAGCCAGTCCCTTCTGAGTGTCATGTAAGTTTAGCTTCACGTTTTTCTATTTGGAGTACCAATTTTCCCTTTGCAGCAAAAAGGCAAAAGCTGCAGTGACTGAGTAAACAGGTATTTTAAGAACAGAGATAGAGGGGGAGGGGATCTGAGCCTCTGGCTGAAAATATTTGGAATTGCTAGATATTAATGTTCTAGCTGGAATGAGGCTTTTCTTTGATTTTTGAGTTTTTCCAGCCAAGCTGCATTTTTTTCTTTTGATTATAGTTTTGCCAATCAGTAGAGCAATGATGAAATCTCAGCCATTTTTGTTACCAGCAGAAATGTTTTCACTGTGGAAAGAAGAACACAGTGCTGATTTCTGATATTTAATTTTGCTGAAGACTTGTGTGTTCTCATTTCTTATCACTTCATGCTATATCAAGCATTTTTCATTAATTTGAAATTAATGTTAAAAAATGTTACTGCATGAACAGTGCAGACAAAAAGGACTTTACAAGGAATGAAAGATGTTGCAGAGAGTTGAAGTTCCTATTTTGTACATCAATATTTTGAAAACAAAAGGAAAAGTGCTTGCTATTTTTGTCAGTTGATATAATAAGAAATGACAGCAATTAAAAACTGCATTATCAGAGAACTTAAACTAAAAAGTTCTAATGTAGTCATAGACTCCCTGAATGTACTGAATGTAAATATCAGTACAAATCCTATATTTAGTAACTTTATAAGCCAGGTATTGGGTATTTGTGTTTAGTGATAAGTTTTTCTGTAATAATTCCAAATTGTTCTTTGTTTTGTTTTTTAATTCATAGTTGGTGTCCCACCAGTTGTGAAAATCTAATCTTTTACCGTATGCTCGACCAAAGTGTCCTGCTTAGAGACCACTGAGAAACTTAGCAGTAGTACAAACTTACTGCCAGTTCCATATCTAGTACTTGGGCCTGGTCCTGATCAGCCAGAGAAGTTCATAATACTTCTGCTTTGCTGTTGGAACACAGGACTAAAAGAAGTGCTTATTGACAAACTTTGCAGTTGTAAAGTAGAAAAGACTAGGAATCTGCTCAGTGGTTCCCCATTAATTACTCTTTAAAAAAAATATATCTTATAGAAGCAATTCTGTTTTCTGTGGGATTTTTTTAGGTCTTTTGGCTTGTAATGAAGTTGTATTATTTTGCGTGTGAATTGCTTGCATATGAACTCAAGTTCTGGCAGCAAAGATAATTACATAATGTTCATATAGTATGCATTGAAAATGATTGAATTATTTCATTGCAACAAAGTTTTATATTATGTCAAATGGCGTAAGCCTTATCAAAAAACAATTTCCACACATGACAGCCAGGCTGCAATGCCATGGTTTGCAGGATCATCGGAACACTTTTCCATCATGCATCGTTAATGAAAAACAGGGCCTTTTTATTGTGGCAGCTTAATATTAAATGGAACTGACAATTTAGTGACTAAAAATTGAATTTTTAGGTGGAAATTGGTTATTTTCAAGTGATTCTCATTTTTAAAGAAATATTTTGTACCATAAGCTATGCAGTTGTTATAATTGAACTTGAAATGTCTGCTGAGGAGGTTTTGGAAAATCATTTTTTTGTTGTTGTTTATTTATGTATTATTATTATTTTTTTTTATTTTTTTTTTAATAGAATTTGCAAACTTTGAGTGCAGGAGGCTAGTAGAGATGAGCACAGGATCCTTTTTTAAGGCCCAGGTCCATTATATCATTATTTATGACTGGCCTAGGTTTGAACGTTTGTGCAAATTTTCCCTATGGGAGTAAGGAAAAAGGAAGCATATTGTTTTGTTCCTATTTGTATCTTCATCAGATAAGAATGCCTTTGCTTCCCGTTTGTCACCCCCTCCCCAAGGAAAAGAAAGATTATTAATATGTGCATCATATTCATTGGTAACAATGTCCTTTGTTTTGTCCCAATTTCATTATTAAAATTATAAAATCTATCTCATTTCTGCATGAAATGAGAACTGTGCATTTCTGTTTTGCTGACTGATTATGTCTGATTAAGTACTGGGTAAATCTGCATATATAGGTCATTGTACTTTTTAATGCATAGAAATTTATATTAGCTCAACTGGGACAGAGCTGGTTTTTGCATTTATTTTATTATTTAATGAAACTATGACATGTACTCTTATTCATAAATGTAATAAACATTATTAGTAAATTATTAAATTTGGCTTGTTTTTGGCTAGTTAGAAGTTGTAAAATTGCATGTAATATGGCATGGGACTTAGTGATCCAGTGGTTTGTTTGGCTTTTACTCTAGCTCCTCTAAATAAATAAATTATATAAAAATATAAGTGCAACACTGAATGATTCACAGTGCAATTTACTGTTTTTTCTACTATGTATATATAATTCTGGATATCCTCGTTTCCTCAATGTTATATATACACTGCTGGCCACCCAAAATGCAACACCAAGAAGGACACGAGATAGCAAAGCCAGATTTACTGGACGCATAACAACAGATACAAAGATGAAACGATTGAGCTTACAGGCCCGTGCGACTTGCGGAACACGCAGACATCAATAGTTCGTGTGGCCCCCATGGCTGGCAATAACGGCCACTACACGCCGCGGCATCGAACGAAAGATGCTTTGGATGTATGTCGGTCCAGGCTGCTTCCACACGTTGCCACAGTTCATCAGGCGTAGCCGCGGGTGATGCTTGCCGGGCCACTCGGTTACCGATCAGCGACTAGACATGTTCGATGGGCGATATATCGGGAGAACAGGCGGGCCACGGCAGCAGTGACACCTGGTGCACATTGTCCTGTTGAAACGTGACCGTTGGCAGGTCCTGCAGGTAAGGGAGGACTACAGGCTCCAAAACGTCAGAGATGCAGCGGTGGCTGTTGAGTGTACCGGCGATGCGTACCAGAGGGGTGCGGGTGTCATATCCAATTGCGCCCCAAACCATAACGCCAGGCGACGGACCGGTATGGCGATGCATAATGCAGGCATCATACGGTCTCTCGCCGCGACACGCGGATCCGACCATCGTGGTGTTGCAGGCAGAAGCGGGATTCGTCGGAGAACGCAATGTCGTGCCATTCCGTTGTCCAGGTGCGACGTTCAACGGCCCACTGTCGCTGGTGGTGTAACGTCAATGGTAATCGGAGCAATGGGCGCAGTGCGACAAGTCCCCGCTCCTGCAGACGACGCCAAACGGTACGTGCTGACACAGGTTGTTGCGCAACACACCCTAATTTCTCTCATTCGGTGGTGTGCTCCTGCTGCGCCAATCGCTCACGTCGGTCGGTCCATCCGTCCGTCCCTCCTTCACCCACCGAATCCATACTCGCCTCACTGTGGCTGGATGTCGTCCCACACGGGCGCCGATGTATCGGTACAATAAACCGCTGTCGCGATAAGCCACTATTCGTCCTCTGTCGAACTCCGAAACGTGCTGGAATGACTGCCGTATTCTGCGACGAGGCATCAGGAAGCTTCCCACGCACAGGTCCGGCAGCACAACGCACTTCAACTACTTACCCCCCCAACTTCTGTGCACCCTTTTGGTGCTTCTTGGTGGCGTGCCGGGCGCACATGATTTGCATATGCCCTGCAATGCTAATCGTTTGCATGTCCTCTCGCGGGTGACGCATGCGGCGAATTTGGTGCCAATCGGACGCTTCCTTCTTGGTGTTGCATTTTGGGTGGCCAACAGTGTATATACATACAATTTTCAATACAGGTTTTACCGGCCTACTGCTCTTGGTGGTGGTCTGGTGTATACAATAGTTGAACACACAAAAACAGATTATTTACTTATGGATTATAAATTGCGGATAGAATTACATGATCAAATTAAAGAAGGATACACAGCAATACCAGAATCGATGCTTTCGGGCATAAAATTATCAATCATCTTTTTCTGCTTTTGTCAATCAAAGTGTATCCCGTACCCTCAATTGTTCCACAATACTGTAGAGTACCGTAGCGGCTGAAAGAGCCTCCGCTATGGGTGGAAGAGGTTTGGCCTCTTCATCGTCATCATCGCTGCTGGCAGCCCCAGCTGTTAATCCCATAACTTCAGACAGTATTTCTGCTTCTGTTCTTTCTGGTGCTATCTCAGCCTTGTTTACAGCATCAAGAAATTTTTCAAATTGCAAACCTTCCAGAATAACTTTTGTTAGGCATAAGTCACGCCACAGCTCATCAAAGTCAGTCATGTTCAGTTTAGACTGTTTCACTTTTATCAAAAACAAACCCTCCTGGTTCCGTATCGGTCAACCAGTTCACAGGCAGAAGGTAGATGCACAGTTTTTTTTTCTTTAGACTGTCCACTCCTCTTGCTTGCTGTCAGTACTAGCGATTGCCCCCTCCCCTCTCTGTCACCCTCCTCCACCCTACAGCAGCTTTCTCTTATCATCCCAGCTCAAAGATCAGTCACCCTTCTTTCCTTTTGCCTTGCAGTGTACGGCGGGGGAGGGATCGTCCCATTGAAAAGTTCAAAAAAGGGACTCTCTTGAACAATGAAACAAAAGACCGCTTTCAGTTTGGAAGTGTCAGGAATGAATTTTACAGAGAGAATTCCCATTTACGCTAAAAAAAGGGTAATTTTGCTTGACAAGATTTGTTTTTGAGAAAATTTGCAAGGAATTTTATTCGTAAAATTCGTTATATACAGTAAGACTTCCACTTGTTCGATATAGGAAAACATGTTACATGTTATTTTCGGGTTGTTTTGATGGTAATTTTCAAAAGTTCAAAGTATGCAATAATTTTTTATATCCAGGTTCGATATAAACATGTTCGACTGTATATATATAGTGAAAGGGAAAATCAACTTGAGCCTAGACCAGTGCTTATCTCTGAAGCCTAGGGAAATGATTTGTACGTGTCATCAATCAGCAGTAGGTGAACTTTCTGGAGATCAGAGCTACTGAGCCGCCCCGGTGGCGAAGTGGTCTAAGGCGCTGGCCTCTGATCATTCGTCCGTAAGGGGTCCGGGTTCGAATCCCGGTCAGGCATGGATGTTGTGTTTGTCTTACGGCACTGGCTCTCTCCCTTCCCTGGAACCAGTGACCCTAAATTAGGGACGGGCGAATGCTTTATAGCCCATTGAGTTGCTCACGGTGGTCGTTAAACCTCCAATCAAAAAAAAAAAGAGCTACTGATGTGGTAATAGATAGCTTTGACTACAGTGATCCATGTTTTGGTGAAAACACAGGATGTATATTCATCTGTATGGGAGAATGCAGTTGGTCCTTTGTTGAAGTTATTATTTGATGCAATGCACTGTTATACACATTTTATAGCGTGTATTGAGAAAGTAACCTTGAATGAGATTTTGGTGGTTTGGCAGATGGCAACACAGCATGTACCTTCACTGTGTTCCATTCATGGCATCTTGCTTGTCAAAAAAGAATAATAAGAGTTGGCAATTTTTATATGCCCTAGAATGTTGCATTTTTTATAGTCTCTGTGGGACACCAAATATGGTATGACACAGATGGAATGGTATAACACAGATGCAGCACTATCTCCCAAAAAATGAACACATGAAAAATTAATTTCCTTTTATTTTTATTAATAATAATTACATTGCAGTATCAAAAGTGTGAATAAAAGTTTTATCACTAGTATTTTAATTTTATTAATGCATCAGAAACATAATGCTGTGTAGTACTATGTATATATGAATCATAGACAGTTCTTCATATTGTTCCCTTAAAGGACAATATTTTAATTTCACTAACAACTGTTGTTTTTTTCTTTTTACCTCATTCAGGTGAAACATAAGCTGTAAATAAAATAATAGCACCTTGGAATCCAATAAGATTTCTGAAACAAAATTTTATTTTGCTGTACATGTAGGTCCAGATACTCTCAGAACGTAGCACGTCAAAACATCGCAGGTCAAAACATCGCACGACATAACATCGCGGACATAACATCGCAGGTCAAAACATCGCAGTGACAAAACATCGCAAGTCATAACATCGCGGACACAAAACATCGCAAGCCATAACATCGCGGACACAAAACATCGCAAGCCATAACATCGCGGTGACAAAACATCGCAAGCCATAACATCGCGAGCCATAACATTTCAGAATGGGGCATTAATTACACGGCTTTTTTCTTTTCATTTTTTTTTCTTTTGTATTTTTCTAAACATTTGATCTTTGGTAGGAAAAATTTGTTCAGACACTGATTTAATTTGCAGAAGACTAGTATGCGGCACTTATAAAAAATATTTCAGGAGGGGGCACTAATTAATCTCTCATCTCATACAAAAATTTCGTAAAATCTAGTTTTCAATTTAAAGCCACCAAATTTGGTATACTACCACATGGTGTTTTTGGATGTGGTCTGAGCCCGGGGTCGTGGGGCCCCCATAGAAAATTTTCGTAAAATCTACAGTTTCCAATTTAGAACCACAAAATTTGATATACTTCCTCATGGTGCTCTAACTTAGACAGTAAACAGTTTTTGGAAAGGTAAGGGGCCCGGGGTCAAGAAGCCCCAATACGCAATATTCGTAAAATCTACAGTTTTCAATTTAAAACCACCAAATTTGGTATACTACCTCATGGTGCTCTAACTTAGACCGTAGACAGTTTTTGGAAGTGGTCTGTGCCCGGTGTCGATGGGCCCCGATAGAAAATTTTCGTAAAATCTTCAGTTTTCAATTTAGAATTACCAAATTTGGTATAATATCTCATGGTGCTCTAACTTAGACCATAGACGGTTTTGGAAAGGTAGGGGGCCCGGGGTCAAGGGCCCCCATACGCAATATTCGTAAAATCTACAGTTTTCAATTTAGAACCACCAGATTTGCTATACTTCATCATGGTGCTCTAACTTAGACCGTAGACGGGTTTTGCTTTGAAAGGTAGGGGGCGCTGGGTCAAGGGGCCCCAATACGCAATATTCGTAAAATCTACAGTTTTCAATTAAGAATTACCAAATTTGGTATAATATCTCATGGTGCTCTAACTTAGACCATAGACAGTTTTGGAAAGGTAGGGGGCCCGGGGTCAAGGGCCCCCATACGCAATATTCGTAAAATCTACAGTTTTCAATTTAGAACCACCAAATTTGGTATACTTCCTCATGGTGCTCTAACTTAGACCGTAGACAGTTTTTGGAAGTGGTCTGTGCCCGGTGTCGATGGGCCCCGATAGAAAATTTTCGTAAAATCTTCAGTTTTTAATTTAGAACCACAAAATTTGATGTACTTCCTCATGGTGCTCTAACTTAGATCGCAAACGGTCTTTGGAAAGGTATGGGGCCCGGGGTCAACCCAATACGCAATTTCGTAAAATCTACAGTTCTCAATTTAGAACCACCAAATTTGGTATAATATCTCATGGTGCTCTAATTTAGACGGCAGAGGTCTTTCGGAACGGGTGGGGGCCCCGGGATCAAGGGGGCCCATACGCAATATTCGTCAAATCTACAGTTTTCAATTTATATATACATATATATATATACCAAGAAACGGCTATCTTTATTCATACCCCACCCCCTCGTTAAACTTTTGTGGCCAGTTGCCGTAAACTCGTATGAACCGGCATGAAAATTCCGATAAACAAAAGAACTCCTTCCCGAAATTAGGCACTTTGAAAAACTGCCACACATAATTCGCGCAAACTGGGAACACTGACACACATTCAAAGTGTTCCTCGTAGGAATAGCAATTTGTGCTCGGTTCTTTAATGAAAAGCATGCGGCAGGTTTCCAAGTTGCTGAAAGATGTGTGGCAGTTTTCCAAGTTGCTGAAAGATGTGTGGCAGTTTTCCAAGTTGCTGAAAGATGTGTGGCAGTTTTCGTGTGTGACGGTTTATCGGAGACCAAGAATTTTAGAAAATTCTTTGGATCGAATTCAAACTTTAAATTTAAAAAAATCCCGTATCAGCGGCGGGTTAGATTCGATTTAGGACGAAACAAGATAGTAATTCCGCAACTTCATGTATGTTTGAAATGTGAAAAGATGAAAGAGAGTAAAAGACTGCAGGAAAAAATATCTGATCTTGAAAGTGTACTAGGTGCTTTAAAGAATGAGAAACGCGAGATTATTAAATATATCTGCAAAAATCAGAAATGCATACATCATTACAAGGTTCTGGTCAAAACAAATTATCCAACTCAAGAAGCAATTAAAAGATATTAAGAGAAGCTATAGTACGTTGGAAAGATTAGGTAACGGTATCCATGATATATTTACGACGCCCAAGTGATCTTACGAAAGGAAGCAATGGATAAAATGGGCACCTGAAGATGTATCGAAATGCATCGTAATAAGAGCTCTCTTTAGAAAATCATATATGACTTCTGGAGGGGGAAAAACATTATTCCATTACTTTGAAAAGATGGTGCGCAAAATTTACCCGTAATCCAGGCATTCAACACGATGTCTTTTTGTTGATGGGGGAAAAAAAGCTATGAAAGTTTAAATCGCTCTGTAAAGCTTTATGTTTTAAGCTTTGACGAAATTCATATTGACTCTAGGCTATACTACGACACCAGAATGGACAAAATTCTTTGCCCTTTCAAGAAAGCCCAATTTTTCTTAATCCGAGGATTATTATCGCAATGGAAGCAGCCAATATTCTTTAACTTACAAATGAAAAAAATATTACTTTTTTTCAATAAATCAAGGTTTGGAAACTACTGGGGTTAAACTAAAAGTTATTTCTGACTTGGGGTGATGCAATACGTTGTGGAGAGAACTGGAAATTTCTATGGACAGGTCATTTTTCGATAATCCTTTTTTTCAGGGGTCAAAACTATGGGTATTTGCTGATACTTTTAGCTTTTAGATCTTCGAATATGAAACATTCTGCTTAATGATTTTAAAACAAATATTCCTTCTGTTTTAATGTGTTTCAGTGATGTCCGTTGAATTTACTGGGGTATAAGCATGGATTTCATTTCTTCCCATGCTTGCTTCGTGCGCTTAGATATCGGAGGGGATTAGATTACTCTTGCGAAGAGAGATGGCACCGCAACTATGCCACGGCCTCCCTCTTCGGGAAGCAAAGTGTGCTTCGCTAAAAGAAACAGCCTTTGTACCAATAACCCTGAGTTTTTATGCTCTTTTACCTCCTCCAAATTGCGCCGTTCTGTGGAACAATAGCAAAACAACCACTCCATCTCCAGATGTTTACTTGCTGCGGTTTACTTTTAAAGACCAAACCCATTGTCCTCATTTAAGGAAGTAGTCTCCTGGGGAAGGAATCACAATGCGACGGGCACATGCTAAGATTGCTTCCCTCATGAACAGGGGGGTGTGTGTGTGTGTGAAAAACTTAACTATACCAATGCTTCTTCATTAGTTCTACCGCCCAAATCCAGATTGCTTTGGGAATTGTGAGCTATTCTTACAGATCACATGTCACCCAGTGACGAGGCGCATTTTTCCGTTTTGTGGAAAAACAAATTTTAAATCAAAAGTTGGAAGAACAATTTACCACAAAATAAATGTTTTGTTGCAATTATCTTACCATTTATTAATCAATACATGAAGCAAACTATTGATCAGTCAATAAAATGAAATTAATAAATGAAAAATAACGGTCCTTATCATTCGCTGAAAATAACTTAAAAACAGTATGTCATGATTTAAAGGAACTACAACCACATAAACTTGATACTTTAATTGAATCCTTACTGGATGTTTTTCACTTATATAACAGTAGACAACACAGGCGCCGACTTGAAAAATTATTGGGGGTTCCGAAAATTTTTAATCGAATTACCAATTCATTTTTCAGAGTATTTAAGTCTAATTTAAATTTCATTCAGTGAGATTATCTGGCACAATAAAACGACTGAAATGCTAAAATGGAGCAAATTATACTTTGTTAATTACAGAATTATTTTTTTCTAGATAATTATAATTTATTTTGCTTTTGTAGGCGCGGCATTATTATATACAATACACAGATACTATGTGAATTTTCAACTCAATTGTCTTATGAAAGTAACTAAAACATGTAAAATATATTTTAAGGGTTTTTTTAAGAATTTTAAAAATTCCAATTTTTTTTCTTCAAATGATTTCTGAGTTAAAATAGGAGGTTAGAAGGGAGAGGACATGACATCAGCTCCACGCCCTGCGTTTTCCGTGGGCTCTACTTCGTATCAGCTGTGTATGCCCAGGATGCCCAACTTGGGCTGCTTCTGTACTTATACTATAGGGAAATAGTTGACTTTGAAGAGGATTCAGAGGCACTTGTACAGCATGTACAGTCAGGAAAAAATGAGACCGAAATATACATGCACATAACTAAAAATTTGCAAAAAGTTACAAAAATACTGTTTAATATTTTCTAAAAAAATTAAACAAAATTATGCTTCGTCGAGCGGATCATATTGCGTGTTAACCAATCACGGCCTTGCTAAAGCTGTGGGAGCCTTGTTGACCTTCAGGGACTGCTGCTGAGAGTAAGAGACGGCCGCTATCAACCTGTGCTCCAGCACAGCTCTTCAGCAATTTGTCTTCAGTAAGTGACGTCACGCCACTGAACCTCCCCACCTGGAGGGCCCAAGAAACCAGATGATCAGACTTGGCTTCACCAGTGGTTGCTGATGCCATCTTCTCTCTCTTCTAACCTTCTTGTTCCCTGACTGCCTGAAGATAGGGCGGGTCAACTGACTGTACAACATATTTCCGCCTTTATCACTATGACCTCGAATAGGTTCTCGTCTTTGATTGTAGAGCTAGACTTTTGTATTTTGTGGGAACCCAGACAAACCGAAGAATTTTCTAAAGGAGGCAGTATTTTCTAAAGGTGGTGGGGGGATACCAAAAGTGTAAAATATAAAATTTTTAGGTCCGATCGGGAAATTGAAATTTTCAGTAATTACAAGCTACAACTCGACACATTATCTGAGGGCATGTGCCTACTCAGCAAACCTGTCGGAGGGGAGGGGGGGGGAATTCCAAAAGTGCAAAACATCATAAAGAATTTCTGGTCCGATCAGGAGATTTTTAGCATTTAGAGCCTACAAATCAACAAATTATTTGAAGGCATCTGCTGCCTCAGGAGGCCTGTCGGGGTAAGTGGGGGGGGGACACCAAAAGTATAAATTATAAAGAACTTCTGATCCAGTCGGGAGATTTTCAGCATTTACAACCTACATTGTCTCTGAGGGCATGTGCTGACTCAGGAAACCTGTCGGGGGAGGGGATTAATACCTAAAATATAAAACAAAGTATTTCTGGTTGTAAATGGTGAAAATCTCCCGAACGGATGAGAAATTCTTTATATTTTACACTTTACACTTTCGGTATTACCCCTCCCCCTCCCTGACAGGTTTCTTCTCTTTTTTTTTTTTTTTTTTTTTTTTTTGATTGGAGGTTTAACGACCACCGTGAGCAACTCAATAGGCTATGAGCAGTCGCCCGTCCCTAATTTAGGGTCACTGGTTCCAGGGAAGGGAGAGAGCCAGTGCCGTAAGACAAACACAACATCCATGCCTCACCGGAATTCGAACCCGGACCCCTTTTGGACGAATGATCAGAGGCCAACGCCTTAGACCACTGCGCCACCGGGGCGGCACAGGTTTCCTGGGTAGGCCCATGTACTCAGAAAATTTGTTGAGTTACAGCTTGTAAACGCTGAAAATCTTCCGATCGAACTGGAAATTCTTGATATTTGATATTTTAGGTTTTCGCCCCCCCCCCCCTCGACTTGTTTCCTGGGTTTGCACATACCAGCAGAGAATTTGTTTAGCTGCAGTCTATAGACCTAGAAAAGTATCGTAAATAAGAAAATACGAAATCATGGACATTTTATGCGTGTCAGATATCTCGGGAGACCTAGCCACGGAGCAGTCCAGAACGCAATTTTTATACGACCCTTAAATTTTTTTATGGCCAGTTTCTTCGTGCGGCCACTTCTCCGGTGATCAGTTTTCTGGTGGCTAGTTCTCCGCTTTGTCTTTTGCCCGAAAATCATGGAAATGTTTAAATTTTTTACTAAAAATGAAATATTAAAAAAAAATTATTAACAATAGTTGCTCAAGTAGTGGGGAATATAGCCACGCGAAATTTGTTTATGAGGAACAATTTTATGGCACTGAAATTCCAATGTGTCCAGTTCTCCGTGTAGCCAGTTCTAAGGTGGCCACTTCTCCGTGCCCGTTGTGGGGTTGTGATTGATAGGGAAATTTTATATCAAGTTTGTTAAAACATATAAAATTCTACTCAAGAATAACAGACTTACTTTGCCGGTAATAGGTATAATCAATATTTGATTCCAGCTGCAATACATCGAATATTTGATCCGATATTAAAAGAAAATATTCTGCACACGACCTCTTCCCTCTGAACTACAGCCGGATGGCGAGAGCTTTTACAGGGCTTGGGGCGAAATTTTATTGCGGGGCCCGGACCAAAAATTCATTGTTGGCACTAGGAAATAAATCTCATATTTTAATAAAGTCGTTACGTGAAAAATGTCCTCAAAGAACACACACGATGTGAAATTCACAAATTTTGACGGTGACAATGAATCCTCATCCCTCTACTCCAGAGCCGAATGCTTTACCAATTAAGCTACACCGAAAGAATTTATTGTTGCAACTTCTACGTCTTGACATGTGCTTCACCTCTGCAGTATGTCATAAAGAAAACTATCATAAAGAAAGTTAAGAGATAGAGAGAGAGAGAAGAGGGAGGGAGAGAGAGAGTAGATGGAGGTAGATAGAGAGAGAAGAGGGAGGGAGGGAGGGAGAGCGAAGAGGGAGGGAGGGAGGGAAAGAGAAGAGGGAGAGAGACAGAGAAAGAGAGAGAGAGAGAGAGAGAGAGAGAGGGAGGGAGGGAGCGAGAAAGAGGGAGGGAGACAGAGAAAGAGAGAGAGAGAGAGAGTAAAAAGTGTTGAAATATACGATTTTCTTTCCGGGGAGATGGGGCTGAAATTGTATTATGACTCATAAAAATTTCCTTACAAAATAATAAAAAAAAAATACTTGCATAGCGAAATTTTTTGAATTACGAATATTTTAGTGTAGGAATTAATAAGGATTCCTCTAAAATAAATTCGTACAAATAGTTGTTTTTCCCCTGATACAAAGTTTTAGTGATTGATTTTAATGCAAAGTGGAGCAAGTGACAAATTAGCGACTTTTTAAACTTTTATACGCGTTCATATATGATTTTTTTAAATTTACTGTAATGTTTTTAAAGTCACTGAATAAATGGCTTCTATATGTAACCCGAAATTAACTTTGATGTTGTTCTTTTTATTTCTTTAAATTTGCACGCAAATTGTTAAATACATAAAAGTAAGGGCCACAAAATGATGAAATTTAATTTGCTATTTATCAATGCGGAAAATAGAAAAGTAGTTTCAATAATCACTTAAAATCCCCAAATTTAAGTATTTGTACGGCGAAGGACGATAACCTATTCGAAAATGGAGGGATTGTAAACGAAAAAAAAAAACCTTTTGAAAAAGAACTTTTTAAGGGCTTCGCACCCCAAAACTTACACACAAAGGAAATAATTGTTAAAAATTCTACCAAAAGTGATTTTTTTCCTAAACTGCGGAGCCCCTTGATGGCATGGGGCCCGGGGCGAAAGCTCTAGTTGCCCTTATGGCCCAGCCGGCTTTGCTCTGTACTGTGGATCAAATTTAGGACTTTGCTGAATGACTGATTAGAGCAGACGTGTCGTTGTTGATAAGCCCCACTCCTTTTCCGTAGAGCTAAAACTAATGGGGGACGCAATTGTTTAGACACGGGAACATCCTGTGTGACCTTGTAACATTGCTCCTGTGAATAGTGAACATTCGAGTTTGGCCTTCCCGATGTTTTGAATGTTCTTAGATTCTAGTAACGGATATTTCACTTACAAAACACGGAACCTAGAAACGACAGCCGCGGCCAGGAATAACAAGACGCTGAACGCGGTTCCTTTCGCAGCATGAAACTGGCACCCTCTATGAAAATAGCGCCACAGAATACGTGATAATGTGCCTATATTATCGTTATTTTTTCTATATTTTTACCAATTAACAAAACAACGGGAATAAAAAAATGAAATTAATTTAAGTTTTGTTTTTTGGTATTTTGAGGCCCCTTCGATTCCGAAGCCCCAAGGGCGCGTTTCCTGCGCCTGTGCGGTGATCCGCCCCTAGTAGGGGCTATTTAAAGTTTTGTACTCGAGTAAAAGCGCAACACCATAAACTTGACTTTCTGCGAAAATTTTATGCCTATGAGCACGGTTGGGGTTCATTGAAAATTGATAAAAAGGCTTAAGGCCTGTTTATTAATTTTTGTGCCTGTGTAAAAACGCAGTACCGTAACCTTGGCATGTTATCGAAACCTTATGAATACGTCGAACTAAAATTCCTAAAAAAGGCTAGGTCTAAGGTCTTGCAATTAAGGTTTTGTGACAGAGTAAAGGTGCAACATTAATAACTTGACATGTTATGTTAACTTTGTGAATATGAGCACAACGGATTAAAAATTTCAAGAAATCGCTTTTGGGATTAATGTGTTGTAGCAGAGTAAAAGTGTAACATTATCTTTATTTTCTATATAAACCATACTACGTGCTGAAATGGCCCAACTATATATACGTATACTTCAACCATATACCGAAGCGCGGACACGGTGAAACAAAAGTGCGATTTAGTACGGTCCCTTAAAATTTTGTGGCCAGCCCACATGTAATAGCACATGTTGATGTCAAAAACGTACTTTTCACACGGCTCCATGACAGATAGCAATGGACACGTCGCAATCTTTTTTTTTTTTTTAGTTGGGAGGTTTAACGACCACCGTGATCAATTCAGTGGGCTGTAAGCAGTCAGCAGTTCCTAATTTTGGGTCACTGGTTCCATGCAGGGAAGGGGGAAAGTCAGTGCGAGAAGTCAAACGCAACGTCCATGACCCACCGGGATTCGAACCCGGACCCTTCTCGGACTCGTGATCAGAAGCCAGCGCATAGACCACTGCGCCACCGTAGCGGCGCACGTTGAAATCAACTATGTATTTTTCATACGGCCCCAAACGCTCTTATGGACATACTAATGGAACTGGATGCAAAGAAATCATTAATGTAATTTGTACTAGCAGGGTGGTATTTCCTGGGTAAATATTACTATCTGTGGAATCACCAAGTTCAGCGGGTGAAAATTAATGAATGAAAAAGATATTCCTGTAATTTTCCAGTAAACTTATCTTTAATTCTTTTATTTAGTCAATTTAATTTTATGAAACAAAAAAGAAAGGAAGAGGAATGGAAATACTTATCTCCGAGGAGACATCTATATAGAACTGTCGTACATCTGGCGTGTGCTTCTGAGAAACTGCGACACTGAAATGCAATGCACCTGTGTGATATCGCGTGCATGCGACTTGACATTGATAATCTTTTTCTTACCGTTTTAAATTTTGAATATCTGGAACTCTCTATTTACATTACATTGTATTTCTGCCTGATAAGCCGCCCGTTGGTGGTGAAAGCTAACGTTTATTAATTTTTGATTTTAATACACCATTAACCGGATATTTTTGCACTTTATTGTTATCTACGGTCTTACACTTAGACCGTAGGTTGGGTATTGGAGTGCTGAATTGTGTTGCAGATCTTAAGAGTAAAAAATTGAACTTTTAACGAAAATTTTGTATGGGCGCCTTGATCGCGGGCCCCGACCCGTTCCCAAAACCATCTGCGGTCTAAGAGTACCGTGAAATAGTATCCCAAATTTGGTGGTTCTAAATTGAAAACTGTAGATTTTACGAAAATTTTGTAAGGGCCCCCCCTTGACCCCGACCCGTTCCAAACACCGTCTACGGTGTAAGTTAGAGCGCCATGAGGTAGTATACCAAATTTGGTGGTTCTAAATTGAAAATTGTAGAATTTGCGAAAATTTTCCATGGGGACCCGTAAAGCCCGGGATCCGACCCGTTCCAAAAACCGTCTACCGTCTAAGTTAAAGCACCATGAGATAGGATACTAAATATGGTGGTTGTATATTGAAAACTGTATATTTTTCGATAATTTTGTAGGGGCCCCATTCGGACCGGCCTCCACCAGTGCCAAACATCGTCACCGTCTAAGTCAGAGCACCATGAGGTAGTACACCAAATTTGGTGGTTCTAAATTGAAAACTGTTGATTTTACGAAAATTTTGTAGGGGCCCCTGAAACCCGGGCCCCAACTCGTTCCAAAAACCGTCTACGGTCTAAGTTAGAGCACCATAAGGTAGTATACAAAATTTGGTGTTTCTAAATTGAAAACTGTAGATTTTACGAAAATTTTCTATGGTGGCCCCTTGACTCCGGGTTCCCCACCCGTTCCAAAACCACTCTACGGTCGAAGTTAGAGCACCATGAGATAGTATACCAAATTTGGTGGTTCTAGATTGAAAACTAGATTTTACGAAAATTTTCTATGGGGAGCCCACCGTCCCCGGGCTGCGACCCCTTCCAAAAACCGTCTACGGTGTAAGTTAGAGCACCATGAGATAGTATATCAAATTTGGTGGTTTTATATTGAAAACTATAGATTTTACGAATATTGCGTATGGGGGCCCTTAACCCCGGGGCCCCTGCCTTTCCAAAACCGTCTATGGTCTAAGTTAGAGCACCACGAGATATTATACCAAATTTGGTAATTCTAAATTGAAAACTGTAGATTTTACGAATATTGCGTATTGGGGCCCCTTGACCCAGGGCTCCTTACCTTTCAAAGCAAAACCCGTCTACGGTCTAAGTTAGAGCACCATGAGATATTATCCCAAATTTGGTGTTTCTAAATTGAAAACTGTAGATTTTACGAATACTGCGTATTGGGGCACCTTGACGCCGGGCCCCTTACCTTTCCAAAAAACCGTTTACTGTCTAAGTTAGAGCACCATGAGGAAGTATACCAAATTTGGTGGTTCTAAATTGAAAACTGTAGATTTTACGAATATTGCGTATGGGGGCCCTTGACCCCGGGGCCCCTACCTTTCCAAAACCGTCTATGGTCTAAGTTAGAGCACCATGAGATATTATACCAAATTTGGTAATTCTTAATTGAAAACTGTAGATTTTACGAATATTGCGTATGGGGGCCCCTACCTTTCCAAAACCGTCTATGGTCTAAGTTAGAGAACCATGAGATATTATACCAAATTTGGTAATTCTAAATTGAAAACTGTAGATTTTACGAATATTGCGTATTGGGACCCCTTGACCCAGGGCTCCTTACCTTTCAAAGCAAACCCCGTCTACTGTCTAAGTTAGAGCACCATGAGATATTATCCCAAATTTGGTGTTTCTAAATTGAAAACTGTAGATTTTACGAATATTGCGTATTGGGGCACCTTGACCCCGGGCCCCTTACCTTTCCAAAAACCGTTTACTATCTAAGTTAGAGCACCATGAGGAAGTATACCAAATTTGGTGGTTCTAAATTGAAAACTGTAGATTTGTCGAAAATATTCTATGGGGGCCCATCGACCCCGGGCTCCGACCACTTCCAAAACCCATCTACCGTCTAGGTTAAAGCACCATGAGAGAGAATACCAAATCTGGTGGTTTTAAATTGAAAACTGTAGATTTTACGATAATTTTGATTGAGTATGCCTGGACCCCGGCCTGGGCTCTGTTGGAAAAGCGGTACGGGTAACCCCAATTTCTACCAAAATTTAATCAGGACATCAATTTCTATGAAGTCCCCCTTCCCTTTAAATATACTTTTTTTTTTGCAATTCATCAATAACTATCGAAAGCAATTTATTTAGGGATTACTGCGATGTAATGACCTGCGATGTTTTGACTTGTGATGTTATGGTACCTCGATGTTTTGCCCTGCGATGTTTTGCCCTGCGATGTTATGGTGCCGCGATGTTTTGACTTGCGATGTTATGGTGCCACGATGTTTTTTTTTGTTTTTTTTTGATTGGAGGTTTAACGACCACCGTGAGCAACTCAATGGGCTATAAGCAGTCGCCCGTCCCTAATTTAGGGTCACTGGTTCCAGGGAAGGGAAAGAACCAGTGCCGTAAGACAAACACAACATCCATGCCTCACCGGGATTCGAACCCGGACCCCTTACGGACGAATGATCAGAGGCCATCGCTTAGACCACTGCACCACAGGGGCGGCCCACGATGTTTTGACCTGCGATGTTTTAGTACTGCGATGTCATGGTACCGCGATGTTTTGACCTGCGATGTTATGTCGGCGATCATATGTCGTGCGATGTTTTGACCTGCGATGTTATGTCGTAGACCCGTTATGACTAATTCGAATCAACTGTGTTAAATTTATAGTTTCAAGTAACATGGAGTCTACTAACGCTCGTCTTCCTCGTGAGCTGGATGTGACGGGTCTACGACATAACATCGTAGGTCAAAACATTGCACGACATATGATCCAGCTCACGAGGAAGACGAGCGTTAGTAGACTCCATGTTACTTGAAACTATAAATTTAACACAGTTGATTCGAATTAGTCATAACACCACGAAATTCACTATCCGACAATCTGACATTATGTAAAAACAACACAGTTATCACTCACAAAGACTAAACTGCCATTACAGATCACAACAACCACCGGACTGGTGGGTGTTGCTAATCTCATTTATTCATCTACAAATTACCTATAGAGGCTTCCCAACGACGTCATTTTGACGTCATAGTTACTTCCGGGTGGTTAACAGAAAGTTCGGCTGCTAAGGTTCCCATAGGATTAGCATGGGGAAGCGATTTCTGGACCCTCTGTCACAGGATTGTTAGAAGTTTTAGAAATGGTTAGAAGTTGTGTGGCGTATGGGTGACTCTCAAAGTACGAATAAGGTCGTGGAATTTCCTTTTATGGCTTTCCAATGGCAGAAAAATGCCTGATTATGTGGAAAATAGATGTAAATCGGAAGGCATGCTCGCCCAGGCCGTATGACAGGATCTGCAGTAAACACTTCATTTCAGGTATCGTAAGTCTGCATATTTTACTACGTTAATAGTCGAATTTATATCGATACATTTTCTTGCTCCCTCTTATGTATTATTTTCAAGTTTTTACGTAAATCCTTGTAATTCTGTTTAAAATGCTCTGAATGCATGACGGATTAACTTTGCTGTCGAATCGGAAATCGCTAAGCTTTCGTGAATTTTCAAGATTTTGTACTGTTACCGAGTTTTAAATACTGAAATAGATGCCTTTTTTTTCCGAACCCAAATTTAAGGATATAAGTCCACATAGAATTAGAGAGTGCTGTCATTCATTATTGCGTCGTCCGTTTTCCCGGATCTGTTTTCTTTCTTTTTGGTGAAAAAATAGTCCAATTTTCGGAATATGATAAGACGGTATTTTCTTTTTTAATTGCAGTACACACTGGAACCAATCAAAAATGCAACAACTTACCTTTGACCGGATAAGAAATTTTTCGTTTTCAGTCTTCAGAATTAATACATTTCTAACCCATCCATTGGTAAAATATTTATATGCATCAAGGCTTTCATAAGCTTTTAGAGCTTTTCCGGTGTAACACGAAAAACTGCCTATTAAATACACTGCTGGCCACCTAAAATGCAACACCAAGAAGGCCACGTGATAGCAAAGCCAGATTTACTGGACACACAACAACAGATACAAAGATGAAACGATTGAGCTTACAGGCCCGTGCGACTTGAGGAGCACGCAGACATCAATAGTTCGTGTGGTCCCCATGGCTGGCAATAACGGCCGCTACACGCCGCGGCATCAAACGAAAGAGGCTTTGGATGTGGGCTTGGGGTATGTCGGTCTAGGCTGCTTCCACACGTTGCCACAGTTCATCAGGTGTAGCCGCGGGTGGTGCTTGCCGGGCCACTCGGTTGCCGATCAGCGACCAGACGTGTTCGATGGGCGACATATCGAGAGAACAGGTGGGCCACGGCAGCAGTGACACCTGGTGGGTGTGAAGAATTGTTGCACGATGCGTGCCACGTGCGGAAGCGCATTGTCCTGTTGAAACGAGGCCGGTGGCAGGTCCTGCAGGTAAGGGAGGACTACAGCCTCCAAAAGGTCGGAGATGTAGCAGTGGATGTTGAGTGTATCGGCGATGCGTACCAGAGGGGTGCGGATGTCATATCCAATTGCGCCCCAAACCATAAGGCTAGGCGACTGACCGGTACGGCGATGTATAATGCAGGCGTTATACAGTCTCTTGCCGCGGTGCCGCCACACGTGGATCCGACCATCGTGGTGTTGCATGCAGAAGCGGGATTCGTCAGAGAAGACAATGTCGTGCCATTCCGTAGTCCAGGTGTGGCGTTCAACGGCCCACTGCCACTCGCCGGTGGTGTAGCGTCAATGGCAATCGGTGCAATAGTCGCCGTGCGACACCCTAATTCCTGTGCTAACATTCCTGATGTGGCGGTGCGAGCCATCAATGCCCGCCGCACAACATGCCGGTCCTGTCGTTCGGTGGTGTACCGCGGCTGCAGTAATCGCTCACCTCGGTCCGTCCATCCCTCCTGCACGTCCCACACTGGTGCCGATGCCTCAGTACGATAAACCGCTGTCGCGATAAGCCACTATTTGTCCTGTGTCGAACTCCGAAACGTGCTGGAATTACTGCCGTATTCTGCGACGAGGCATCAGGAAGCTTCCCACGCACAGGTCCGGCAGCACAACACAGTTTCACTACTTACACCCCGCCTTCTGTGCACCCTTCGTATAGTGCTTCTCGGTGGCGTGCCGAGCGCACATGATTTGCATATGCCCTGCAATGCTAATGGTTTGCATGTCCTCTCGCGGGCGACGCATGCTGCGAATTTCAGGCCAATCGGATGCTTCCTTCTTGGTGTTGCATATTGGATGGCCAGCAGTGTAGTTATAAATATCGTCATAGTTCAGATCAGGAGGTCCGTAGCAACACAAACTTCCAGACGATGAAAATATCTTTCAGGCATGTCATATGGATCTTCTATGCGCCGCCCCGGTGGCGCAGTGGTCTAAGGCGTTGGCCTATGATCATTCGTCTGAAGGGGTCCGGGTTCGAATCCCGGTGAGGCATGGATGTTGTGTTTGTCTTACGGCACTGGCTCTCTCCCTTCCCTGGAACCAGTGACCCTAAATTAGGGACGGGCGACTGCTTATAGCCCATTGAGTTGCTCACGGTGGTCGTTAAACCTCCAATCAAAAAAAAAAAAATCTTCTATGCCATTATTTCTAAGCTTTTCTTCGTGACGTTGCTTTTCCACCACATTAAGATGGCAAACTTTGTCAGAAAGAACAGTTTTTTGAACTCTATTCACAGCAGCAGCAACCATTGAAAAGCATGGAGAGAGACCAGCTCGGGTACTTTCTAACCACCCGGAAGTCTAGCAGACAGTTTTGTGATGTCATGTGCAAAGGCTCTATATGAGAATACAGGAGAATATGACAACAATATATGATAGTAGTCAAAGAAAAAATTAAGGTAAGGAAGTTATTTTTGCATGCATGTATTAGCTACAGGAAGTGATGTATTAATTGTTCATTTGCGTCATAAGAACATACAGTAGTTACTGAGGCATTGAAGTGCTTGGTTAGAAAATTAGAGAAGATAAAGTGCTGTGTTCTTGTTTTAAATTATATGTAGAAGTAGCTTTTAAAATGAGGTTATTGAATGTGAATGCGGCACTGCAATTAATAATAGATATAAAGAGCTCTGCATCTCGGAGGAAAAGCCGTGATAGTTTTGTGAACATGATAACTGTAGATCTCCTTTTTCATTTTGTGCGATATTCATTTTTCATGAGCTCATCGGGTAAAATTGTTTTTCAATAAAACAATTTGAGGAACAAAATCGGGTGATTAAGGGTAATATGAAGGAATGAAAATGCGATATATTTAAATTCGCATTGCTGCAACTTCAGGTAACAGGTTTTTGCTGTGTTTAGGGGCGTATTTTCTATTTCACAGCTAATTTTTATCATTGAAAACTTGCTAATTAAATTTTGATGTCGAAATTTGCTGGTTCGCATCCGCACTCGAATATTCCTTCTGCGCTATTTATACGATATATTATGCGTTGAACCAAACACGGTATACCCACCGTTCTATAACTCCTGCCAACTCCACGCGGTTACGCTACACGAAATGTTAATTGCAACCGTAGTCTCTCTGTTTACATGGCTGTCAAGTAAAGAGTGTGATGTATTTTCTAATCATGTGTAAATGCTTTCTGAATGATGGAAATTTATTTTCGAAAGTCATCTTCTACAGTATTTTATAGTTCTGAAATGCGAACACTGTGTTTGGAATATTTATTAAGCTATAAAATAGCACAATCATGATAGAATTTTGCACTTTCCGGCGCATGCTGATTTCAATAATACTTTTAATATGGTAGGCATTAGTTTGAAAATATAGTTTTTCTATTAGTTAGCGCCTTATGAATACATTATTTCTTGGTGTATTTTGCAGTTGCTCTTTTTATCATTTTCCTTCAAGTTAGGAAAGTGATATAATTTTTGTAATAATTTATCTACACATCATCATCATCATCGCACATGTACACTTATCCTGCCTGGAGATTTTGATATTTTGTAGTCTCCTCGATGAGCCCAACTAAGAAAAGAAAATCTACTGTTTTTAGAGATGCGTTCATCATTTAGTACGTGATAATTTTTCTGTTCTCGATTGTTTTTATAAGTATTCGCAGATGTCACAATTGTGTATTCACTTAATGATGACAGCACGACCTCCTGTCGCATGATAGCGTAATTCCATTTCCATCGTTAATATATGTAAAACTTTTAGTGGTACGGATAGAGCTTCAAATATACGAGAGTATATATATACGAATCTTGAGTTTCAAGATTAGGGACTGAACCGTTATCGTAATTTTTAAGAATTGGCTTTACACTGGCATATAGCATGTAATATTCTGCTGAGAAATAAAAATTTGATAGGTTTCACTTCAGAAATTGTTAGAAATTCTAAAATATTAATTCTTTAAATGTTAGATTTTCCCCAGGAGTTGGTGAAAATATTGTTTTAATCAAAACTATTCAGTCCAAGGGCAGCAGAACTGGAAGATTTTGGAATAGCATGCCCCCCACCCTAAGAGTTCTTGTGCTCTGCCACTTCTGCTGTATAGTAATTGCTTTTCTTATTGTGCCAGCTCTGAAAAGAAGTATGGTAATCAGCTAACACCATGGCTTCAAATAATTTTTTTCCATGTTTTACCCTGTCTGCTTTTAAAAGTTCTCAATTATCCTTTTTTCTCTCATGCTGTTTTCTCATTTGCTTTGTCCTCCAAATTTAATATTATATTCCACGATAGTGCAGTGGTCTAAGCAATATCACCTGACCATTTGTCCAAAATAGGTCTGTGTTCGAATCCCAGTGAAAGAAGAAAGTATTTGTCTTATAGCACTGGCTCTCTCCTTTCCCTGGAACCAGTGGTCCAAAAATAGGGATGGGTGTCTGCTTATAGCCCATTTAGTTGCTCACAATGGTCATTAAACCCCAAACAAACCAGCAAGAAATGTAGGTATTACACATACTTCTGCATACTAGAAAAGGTTTAAGTTAAGGCAGTTATCAAGAAACAATTAGACACACTGCATTGTGCAAAATAAATGGATGCAGTAATGATTTTGAAGTAGGATGCTCATGATACAGATGAAATTTGCCTTTGAGTTTTATCCTTTTTGTTGATCTTAGATATTTCCTGCAGTGGTGAGTCTGAGAAATCGATTTTATTGTCATTAAAAAGGAACTATCATCAGAGTAGCAGAATGTAGACGTAAGCTGTACGCGGATAATTTTCAAATTACCAGCAGGTTTTGCAGATAGTTTTTGCTTGTAGATTATCAAAAATAAAAATGTTATTTACAGCAATTAAAACACGTACGCAAGGCTTTACTCAGATTAATATACTCAATTCTATTTTAACTTGAACTTTCAATTATTTTTCACATCTCTGAGTTCTTTTGTTTTTACAGACACTTCTGGCCTCTAGATTTTATCAAATCCTGTTCTCAATGTATAGGAACTGTGTCAAAAGTTTCGTTTATACAGAAAGAATTTAAATTTTATTGCCAGGTTCCACTTGCACATGTCAGTTATTAAAATAATTTCCTTATGTATTTTGTAAGTCCAGTATTTTTGAATTAAGTTGTTGAAAATGTTATTTATGATTTTTGAAGGTTCATTAATGGAACTGTTTTTCTGGATATGAAAACTTTAATTAATCTCTTGTTTTTATGAGGTTCAGAGGCTAATATTTTAATATATTAGGTACCATAAAAGTCCATCAGACATAGTCCTGATGACGAACTAGGCTTTAGTTCGAAAATTTGACAACCAACTTTCATGAAAAATAACCTCAATAAGACCCGTAAAAAAGTTATTTCACAATCACTATGAATAGAGGTGCCATAAATGCATTTACAACTAGGATAAAAGTCCATTTTACACATATTGCTGCACATTCAATTGTAATGTACTTATTTTGTCCTCATTGGAATCTGTAATGTTCTAATAATTGTTTTATTAATTTTTCTTTAATTATCTTATTCTATTATCATGGTTTTCAGTAAATTTTCTGTTTCAATGGTTGTGTACGCAGATACATTTTATTTTAATATAACTCTGTCATTATCGACATAAAGGTGCCATATTTTCACTGTTTCCCGTGTAGTTATATCTTCAGAAAACTTGTTTCCCATTGATCTGCGATGTTCTCTGAAGCACTGCAACTTGTGACCTATATTCATACATTGTAATGGAGTTTTATTTTTAACGATCATTCACTCCCCATGTTAGGGTGCTACAACAATTTAGCAAAGCTGCACAATGTGTAGCCACTGGCATTAAGAAGTTTTCTTTGGAAAGTATGAACAAGAACTGTGTCATGTTTCAGACATTCCTAGATGAAAACAAAACTCTTATGTCTTAGTTGATAATTTTCTTTGTAGTACACAACAAAGGAATGAACAGTTGCCATTGAGTTGTTCCAATGGAATGACTGGGCTTCATCTTGCAGACTGAATAAATACTTCTCGGAAGAATCGCATGCCACCACAACTTCATTAGGGCAAAGTGTAATTTTCTTCTCTGCAAAAGAAAAAAGCAAATTGCTGTTTGGAGATGAAATCATGCTTTTTCAAGATGGGTAGCTGGGCTGAAAACTCCTCAACAAAATCCTCTGTGGTTTTGCAAATAGTTTCAAACGAACGGCAGTGCACTGAAACTCACTGCTTATAGGTGATGTTATCAATCATTTCTTCTTCGAGACTTGTCAGTAAGGCTTCCTTGAATTCATCAGTGCTAGGACATGAATCACAGTCACCTAAAAAACATTTCTGTGCTGGGAGATTACACATAATTCTTGATAAGCAATGTTGTAACATAACATTGCTTACATAACAGGCACAAACATTTCAAGGCTTGTCTTGTGTTTTTAAAGGAGTATCATGTCCTTTCAGGGTCACTTTGTTTAAATTAGCACCAGCAACCATGAGCTTTACATTCTGATGTGTTGTTGTGCACGCACACACAGTGTGAGTCCCACTAGCTCCTGCTATAATGCAGTTCCTTGGTCTTTGAAAGTTTGAAAATCCTATCTTTTCAGATGGGTACTTTGGACTTGAAAAGTTGGTAAATTTCTCTAAGATTGCCAAATATCAGACGCTTTTGGACATAAGTTCGACAACTATCTTTGTCTTTAATTGAAATATAATCTTTCGTGCCGGGCAGTTGCCTGCTGACTTCATTGCAGTAAAATTCCTTTACCAAGTTGACCGTGCCTTCAGTTAAAAATTTTCCAGGTTTGGGATTAGGTGAAGACAAAATTCCTTTATCTTTCACAAGTTTTTTTTTTTATTCCTTCTTTGCAATGTAGTTACTTACTTCAAATTCACTTTCTATTCTTTTACAGGACCACCTTTTGGTAAAACTGTCAAAGTCATGAGCTTTTTACTTCTGTTCATAGTTTTAAAATTATCCTTTAGTTGCTGAATAATTTCTGAATCAGCACAGTGGCATTCTTCCTCTTCTAAATCATCTTAAGAAGTAACAAATAATTGTTTGTAAATTCTTTTAATCTTCCCCATCTTTTCTGTGCAGCCCTTCTTATACTCCCCGCACGGGGATAACTGGTTTTCCAGTTATTTGGGGAGCGGCGCCCCCACGGCCCGAGCTGACCTTGTGACGGATCATTTTGTCATTTCATCTTGAACGATTACATCACCGAAGGGACAGCTGTTCATCCAGCTGATGGGGGATGGCGTCCCCACGGCCCGAGCCAATATGTACTATATGTGATGAATTTCACATTTTTTATGTTTTTTCACTTTACATGAACCCGCCTCAGTTGTAGGTTGCTGAGGTTGTGATTATGCGCCAGCTCAGGATTTTAGTTTCTCGTTTTCTTTCCTGTCTTCTCCATTTCATGTTTCTTTCTTTGTTTTTCCGAGCTGGTTAGCTAGACCTGCCTGCACGTTTGCCGTGTGCGGTGACCCGTAAGGTGGAAAAGGGGATGCTGGAGGCTGAGGTTTCTGGAGGCCTGGGTGTTGTTGTCGCCAGTTGCCAACACTCCTCTTTGCCCCTGCTTCACCCTAAACGGGCGGCTGGGAACTAACCCACTCCTAGTCAATGAGGTCTGTGGCCAAGTGGAGCCCAGACCTCTAACGGCTTGTCGTGACAGGGTGAGTCTGGGGATAGGGTGGGCATGCCAAAGGGGTGTTCCCCAGGCATGGGAAAGTCTGGGTGCACGCTGAGCGTGTGTCTGCCCTATCAACTTGCTATATCCGCTTGCTATCCCTAGAGCCGTGTCCTGCGTCCACTTGGGCTTGCGGACCTCCGGCTCTCCCTCGTTGGGCTCGATTGTGGGTGGGGAAGTCGGCGGACGAATTATTAAAACTTTTATGGATGTAAACAAAATTTCCCAAGAACCAAAAAGCAAAAGAGGTATAGAGGAAGGCTCATCCCCTTCTGCAAAAAAACATGTCCCTGATTGTTCAAATGCTCGTTTCTTTTTTGTGCACTCATTGGACCCTTCAAAGCCTTTGAGTGCCAAAAGTCCATTTTGGATAAATAAAGCTCTTCAATCCATCGCAAGCTCTCCTAAGAGCGTAAAGAAGCTCCAATCTGGAGATCTTCTTGTAGAGATGTCCACTGTGGCCTACAGTACCACACTTATAAACACTACCACGCTGCTTGAGACACCAGTTAAAATAACACCTCATGGGTACCTAAATTCATCTCGAGGTGTTGTCTCCTCTCGGGATCTTATTGATTGCACTGAGGATGAACTTCTCGAAGAACTGAGGAGCCAACATGTTACGGGTGTGCGACACATTTCTTTCAGGAGGAATGGGCAGTTTGTCCCATCCTGGAATATTATCTTGACTTTCAACTGCCCTTCCCTGCCTACATCCATCAAGGCAGGGTATCTCCACCTAGAGGTACGCCCGTACATCCCTAACCCTTTGAGATGTTTTAGGTGCCAGTCTTATGGCCATTCTCAGCAGTCGTGCAGGAGCAATCCTAGGTGTGCACGCTGTGGTGCCACAGAACATCTTTTGCAGGAATGTGTGGCCGAGGCAGAGTTTTGTGTGAACTGTAAGGGTTCGCACGCGGCATCAGCCAAAGATTGTCCCAAGTGGAAGGAGGAGAAGGAAATCCAAAGGATCAAAACGGTGGAAAATATTTCCTATCCTGAGGCCAGAAGAAAAGTGGTTCCTGTTACATCTGATCGGCGATCATACGCTTCAGTGGTGGTTGCCAAATCTACGGTTGCCATTCAGACTGACATTCTGATCCCCCTTAAATGTCCATTCAATGTTAACGACATCATCGCAGCCGGACTGGAGGCACTCCAGTCTCGAGCTAGGGGTCTGAAAGCGCCACCCACCACTTCGCCGAAGCAGACTCATCCCACCACCATCAAGGTAACTCAGGCCACTTCTTCTAACAAAAAGACCAAAGCCCAGGATAAGAAAAGCATTTCTTCTCCTACAAAATCTCAGGAAACAACTCAACGTCGTGCACCTCCCGGTAAGACACTTGGGACAAAACATGCTCCCATCTTAGCCCCTGGTCACACGCCTCCAGATCTGGGGGAACCCCCAGCAGAGGCGATGGAGCCGGACTTCGTTTGATCATTTTCATTTCACTTATAACCAGGGCTTCAATCATTAAGTGGAACTGTCGAGGTTTTCGGACGAACTTTGATGAAGTGAAACATCTGCTTTCATTTTACTCTCCGGTGTGCCTTTGTCTACAGGAGACGAAGCTTAAACCATCGGACCTGCTTTCAGTTCGAGGCTACAGTGCATTTCGGACAGATAACTCGTCTGGAAATATAGCCTGTGGGGGAGTTGCTATTCTCGTCCCTCACAGGGTTCCGGTATCTTCTGTCGCGGTTTCCACAACTGTGCAGGCCGTGGCGGTTCGTATTTCTATGCCTGTACCTCTTACTGTCTGCAGTGTCTATCTGCCGCCGGACGAGAACGTGAGCGTCTCGGTACTGGAGAGATTGGTTGATCAGCTGCCTTCACCCTTTCTAATACTAGGTGACTTCAATGCCCATCATCATTTGTGGGGTAGTGTCAGCATCAGCACGAGAGGTCGTCGCATAGAGTCTCTTCTGTCCTCGGCCTCTTTGTGCCTTTTTAACACCGGTGCTGACACGTACTTCCATGAACCGACACGATCCTTCAGTGCGATCGATTTGACCTTGGGATCACCATCAATTATTGCTGACTGGTCGTGGACGGTGTGTAACGACCTCCACGGGAGCGACCATTATCCGATTTTGCTCTCGCATCATGCCAACATGCCAACTTCTGCCTCCCGCCCTCCTCGTTGGAGGATGGAGCGTGCGAGATGGGAGGTCTTCACGCCGTCAGCTTTGATCTCTTCTGCAATGGTGACCCAAGAGTCCAATCGACGCAGCGGTTCTTGAAGTCACAAATTGTATTCTTCAGGCAGCTGATCTTTCTATCCCAAAAACATCGACGACACTCTCCAGAAGTCCGAAGCCTTGGTGGACCCCTGAATGCGCAGCGGCTAGGAGAGCTCAACATAAGGCCTGGTCTACGTTTCGGCGTTATCCGACCGATGCTTATCTCGTTAAATTCAAACGAGCAAAATCCTATGCTCGGTTGGTGCGTCGACGTAGCAAGAGGGAGTCTTGGATCCAGTATGTGTCATCTCTCACTTCACGTGCCAGTTCGAAAAGTGTGTGGGAAGAGATTCGAAAGATCCGGGGTAACTACAGCTCTCACCAGATATCCATTCTCGAGAGCAACGGCTGCACATATGCTGGAGTCGGGGAGATTGCTGATTGTTTAGGGGAGGCGTTTGCCTCCGTGTCGAGTGACCTGGCGTATCCTACTTCTTTTCAAAGAGTGAAATCCACTGCGGAACGCCAGAGAATCTCCTTTGCTCCTTTTCTCGACACGGGATATAACTCCCCCTTCAGCATGGTTGAACTCAGGGTGGCTCTGCATCGGTCCGGCGCTACGTCGGTCGGTCCCGATGGCATCCATTATGACATGCTCCGTCATCTCTCGCAGTCGTCTCTCGAGAATCTCTTAATCTTATACAATCGTATTTGGTCGGAGCACAGTTTCCCGGAATCTTGGCGAAAAGCTTTTGTTCTGCCTTTTCCCAAACCTGGCAAGGATCCTAAGTCTCCCTCTAGTTATCGTCCAATTGCTCTCACTAGCTGTCTGTGTAAAGTTCTTGAACGCATGGTTAATTCCCAGTTAATTCATTTTTTAGAATATCATCAAGTACTTTCACCATCACAAAGCGGCTTTCGCCGTCATCGTTCACCTCACGATCATCTCCTGCACCTTGAGACATCTGTGCGCGAGGCGTTCGTGCGTAGGCAGCACCTGGTTTCTGTATTTTTCGATATTGAAAAAGCCTATGATCGAGCGTGGCGGCACGGTATTATCCGTGACCTCCACGCATGCGGATTGCGAGGAAATCTTCCGACTTTCATTGTTACTCTTTGCAATCGGGTGTTCCAGGTGCGCCTGGGTACGACGCTCTCGGCACCGTTCCATCAAGAACAAGGTGTTCCTCAAGGTTGCATTTTATCAGTCACATTGTTCATCCTCCGCATTAATTGTCTTTTCATAAATCTTCCTCCTGCGGTTTCGGCTACTGTCTATGTTGATGACTTGCACATTTTCTGCTCGTCATCAAGCATGCATTTTATTGAAAGGCAGTTGCAGTCTGCAATTAATCAGATCTTTAAAGCGGCGAATAGCAATGGTTTCGTTCTTTCTCCCGACAAGACAGCGTGTGTCCATTTCTGCCGGAGGCGCGGCCTCCATCCTGAGCCAGAGCTGTTTTTAGACCGTGCAGCCATACCAGTTTTGCCGGAGACCAAAATCCTTGGACTGACCGTCGACCGTGCGCTTACATTCCGTGCGCACGTTCGGCGGCTCAAGATTTCCTGTCTGCGGGCTCTATCTATTCTTAAGATCCTTTCGAGAGTCTCATGGGGCGCAGACAGGGTGTCGTTGATTCGCATTTATCATTCTCTAATCCGGTCAAAACTGGATTATGGTTGTATCGTGTATGGCTCTGCTCGTCGTTCCGTTCTCCGGCCTTTGGACACTATTCACCATCAAGCACTGCGTCTTTGTTCGGGAGCATTTCAAACATCTCCAATTCCCAGCCTTTACGCTGACGCGAACGAACCATCGCTTGAATTACGCCGTCTGCAGCTGTCTATTCAATTCTACTTGAAACTTAGATCTCTTCCAGACCATCCTTTATACGATGCAGTTTTTCATCCTCAGCATGCTCGTTTATTCGGGAACCGGCCCTCCTGCATTTCAACTTTCGGTCTTCGTATGGCGACCGTAGCCCGTGATGTAGGGCTCGACTTGTCACTTATTGGAGAGACCAGGGGCATTGGGGATCCTCCATGGCACCCACTTGGTGTCATGGTTGATACCAGCTTTACATCTTTCGATAAATCCTCAACCCCTGCGTCAGTGTACCAGCAGCTCTTCGCTGAGCACCGTGACCTCAATTCTGACTACACTCCCATTTTCACTGATGGCTCCAAGATGCATGGAATTGTTGGATCCGCGGCTGTCTGTGTAGATGACGTGTCAGTAGCGCGGATCCCAGCTGAGGCCACGGTGTTTTCGGCGGAGATGCATGCTGTGTATCTTGCTCTACTTCATGTTCAGTCGGGCTCTCATCAACGGGCTCTCATCAACGGGCTGCGGTGTACACTGATTCTTTGAGTGTTGTACAGTCACTGTCATCGTTGGACTGCTGTGACCACCCTTTTCTTCTTACCGTACGAAGGCTTCTTTGTTCTTTGCTCGAGGCCGGTGTCCAGATACAATTTTGTTGGATTCCCGGGCATGTTGGAATCTCGGGTAACGAGTGTGCTGATGCGGCTGCTAGATCTGCTTCCTCTTTGGTCGTCACACCCTTGCCACTGTTTCATCGGGATTTCCGCTTTCTGGTTCGCGACCATATCAAGCGAACGTGGCAAGGTCTGTGGGACCAACAGGTGGAAAATAAACTGCATCGTATCAAACCTAATCTTGAAATTTGGAAATCCACATATCATCGGAACCGTAGGGAGGAAGTGGTGCTTGCGCGTCTCCGCATTGGGCATTGTCGTTTCACTCACCGCTTTTTGCTGTGTGGCGACACTGCGCCGATGTGTGAGACGTGCAACTGCCGACTCACTGTCACTCATCTTCTGTGTACCTGTGTTCGTTTTCGTGATGTACGTTTTCATTTCTTTCATTCTCATTTGTTGACCGAGGACGCCGCTACACTGCAGCGGCTCCTCAATGACCACTGCAATACTGTTGCTGTTTTTTCATTTTTTAAACAAATTGACTATTTTAAACGTATCTAGATTTTAGCCTTATCCTCATTTCTCAGTTTTACTGAATCACTAGATTTTAATCATTGTATCATGTTTTTAATACTGTATGTTTCATTATCTTTTTAGCCCTTCCATCGATCTCATTTTTCAGTTTTACGTGATCAGCCAGATTTTAAGCTTTTTACCACGTTTTTATTACTGTTTGCTTGTCTGTCTTGTCTCTGGCGCTCTTTGGCCAATAATGGCCCTTGCGCCATAAAACTGAACCAACCAACCAACCAACCAACCTTCTTATACTTATTTAATACTTTCTTCTTGCACACCGGAGACTGACGTAGGTCAAAGAGGCATTAAAGGAGCTTAAAGCTGCATCAGGGTCTAAATACTGAGACTCCTTAATATGACTAGGACCAGAAATCTCATAATTCTCAGGAGAGATTTCCTTTTTCAGTATATTGTTTTCCATCTGACAAGGCATCTCTTTTCCTAACTGCAATCTGCATGGAGTGCATACTTTCATGTGGGGTTTGATTTCACTATTTAGTGAAACCATCCAATCAGTTACTTTCCTCAAGTCTTTACTAACCCAGTGCCCCTTTTTTTAAAACGGTTGCAATAGTTTTTTGATCACTTATTCTCCTCCATATTTCAAATCATGTAATTATCAAATAGTTAATGAAATAAACTTTAAAGACTAATAAAGCAGCTTCACAACAAAAATGCCGTAGAAAGTTTCACTAAAAACACACTGTCCAAATGAACTGAAGTGCACACACAGATAGCCAGACCACAACTAAGCTGTCTGGAAGATAACATGGTAGGGGAAGGACACATGAATAAACAGGCACAAACATGTCAAGGCTTGTCTTGCATGCTTTGAACAGTTCCTTTGCCAAGATAGCCTGCCCTATCTCCCTCCACACACGCACATGTACATCTCTCTCTCTCTCACTCTCTGTAAAAATCCTGTTATAATTTTTTTTTGGATTCATTTCAGTTTACCACATAATTTTATCAATGTAAATTGTAGAAAAATGGACTTGGGGTTTAATGCCTTGTCACTGCCAACAAGAAAATTTAATTTTTGTATAACACCATTGAGGTTACCACCTTAAAATTTGGACTAACTCTACAAAGTGTGAATTTTTTGAAAATTTACAATTGTGTCATGTTGTTTATCAAATGAAAGCCCTATTCATAAGCTTTAAAATGACATCTGTCCCACATCTGTAGTTATCATAGGTATATCGTAAATGGCATTTGTAGTTATGGTGGCTAGTGAATTTTGGTGTTTTTAGTCAATTTTGAAAATTGAATATCTCAAAAATGGGTGGACAAAAAAATTTGAAAAAAAAAAAAAGTATTACACATCTCATAGTACTTAAGGTATAAATGTACCAAAAATGAACCAAATCCATGACATTAAGGTTCCATGCATTGGTTGATTTGTCATGGAATGACCCAATTGTGTTGTTTTATGATGTAACTTTAAAAAGCTTAGAAAGTAAAAAACAATTTTTAAAAATATGTATGAAAATTTTCCTCCAACAACAATAACTGCGAGGTTATTCTTGGAGAATAATTTTTGTACATATTTTTGAAAATTTCCTCTAATTATTAAACCTTTTAAGGGTATATCATAAAACAACATGAAATAGAAGTCTGCATTATAAAACAACTTGCGTAAAAAAGGTTTTATATGAGAGAATGAGCTGGAGTTTAAACAGGTCATAAACAAATTATATGAGAAACCTGCAAAATTTTAAGGTAAGTTCCATTTTTTGGTGTGTTATTGATTGAGTATAGTTCTCAAAAACACTTACAAAAAATTTGAAATCTCTTCACAGTTCTCTTTTCCTTGATGGCTGCGTGAGGCAGGGACGGATCCAGAAGTTTACTCAGGTGTGGAGTTTCAAGTACAAAAAGGGAGTGCAGAAGCCGTTGTGAAATATTTTTTTTATATAACATTAGTATATATATATACACTATAGTGACAAAAGTAACTGAACACCTAGAAGAGAAACACAACATAGCATTTATTGACACATATTAGTATGGTGACGGTCTACCTTTGGCCTGAATGCATGCACTGACCCTTTGAGACATGCTTTCAACAAGGTTTTGGAATGCAGCGATAGGTATGTGCTTCCATTCAGTACATAATGCTGCCACTAACTGTTGCTTAGTAGTAGGTCTTGGTTTCAAACTTCTTATGCGGTGCTCTATGGGATTAAGTCAGGGCTTTAGCCGCCCCGGTGGCGCAGTGGTCTAAGCGATGGCCTCTGATCATTCGTCCGAACGGGGTCCGGGTTCGAATCCCGGTGAGGCATGGATGTTGTGTTTGTCTTACGGCACTGGCTCTCTCCCTTCCCTGGAACCAGTGACCCTAAATTAGGGACGGGCGACTGCTTATAGCCCATTGAGTTGCTCACGGTGGTCGTTAAACCTCCAATAATAAAAAAAAAAGAAGTCAGGGCTTTGTGCTGGCCAGTCCACCGACGATGCGGAATTATTGTCAAGCCACACCGTAACAGTCCTTGCTTTATGGCTCGGTGCCTTATCCTGCTGGTACTAACAAGGCTCGGATCCATAGTAATGCCACAGAGTTAATAGGGCATAATTGTCCAGATTATCAACGTAGACGTGCTGGTTAACAGATTTGTCCACGATAACCAATGGGCCGGAACCAGGGGTAGAAAAATATTCAGAAATCTGGTGCCCTGCTAAATTTTTTGGTGGCCAGACATTGGACCAGTGGGGGAGGTTATTATAAAATCAAAACCATGTACACTTCTGTCCAAAAAATGCTTTCTCCTTTTAGCCTCAGCCTTTAGCTTATCTTTCCCAGGGAAAATTTTTTGATTTACCGTAATTTTCCTCGTTTATCCACAGACCCTGGGATTCCCACATTTTGTTTACCTTCGTATTATCTGCCCTGGCATATAATCTGCAGTGCGTGACATTCAGAAAAAAAAAAAAATAACCATATGATCTGCACATCACAAATGTTGATCCGGAAGCAGAATTTCCGACAGACATAAAGACGCCTGAGTCCGAAGAAGTAAGAAAAAAACGATCTTATTAAATAAAGAAATTAATTTTTAAAGGTAACTTTTTTAATATATTTAATTTTTAAAGGTAACTTTTTTAATATAATTTTTAAAGGTAACTTTTTTAATATATTTTTTTATATATTATGTCTGGCATCCATACAGCACAAAAAATTTAATCATGCCGATTCAATTCTAGAGTATTGCATTATTGATACAGAACAATTAATAGAATTACCTATATAGTCGCCTGCAAGTCCAAAGTTTTTGGAAGAAATCCTGTTTTCAAAGTACGTGAGTCGTCTTACACACAGGTCAGTAAAAAAAGGGGATTGGAATTCCGTGATTTCTCCCACGGAGTTTGCCGTAGGGTTTGTTTACATTTTACACCGCAGCTTATCACGTATCACTGCGTGTTAGTTTTCTGACCTTTTGATAACTATCGCGTACTGACACGATCATATCCTTAGTTGTGCCCCTCACTTGAAGTTTAAATTCGGCAGTGTAACTGAAACGTTGCCTTTCCAATACACCATAAATAGCAATGAAGGAAAATATCAGCACCAAAGACGTTCAAAACGGTGAAGGATGAACTAAACGCAAGCAGCACAGCGCATACAAGATCCTAAACATGGGATAATCTGCAAAACCTTTTTTTTTTTTCTTTAATCAGCTTTTATTTGAATCAGTGTATAATCCACAGAACCTAAATTTTAAACTTTTTTTAGCAGATAATACGTGGATTATACGATGGAAATTACGGTGCATGTTTTTCAGTGATGTTTTCCATGGTGGCCGAATCTATTTTTTTGGTCACTGTGGGGGACCAGGCAACCACATTTTTCGACCCCTGGCCGGGACCACACCATGAAAAACACCCCCACATGAGTGTAGCTCCAAACTTGGCCATAGGAACAGTACACTGCCAGCTCCAAACTTGACTGTAGGAACAGTACACTGTGGTAAATAGCATTCCCTCGGCTGCCGCCAAACCCACACACGGCCATCAGACTGATGGATCGTGTATGTGGAATCATCAGTCCATAGGACCTGTTTCTATTGATCTACGATCCACGATAAATGTTCTTTACACCATGCTATAAATGACAAGCAGCATTCTGAGTGGAGGTGAAAAGCTTATGAGCAGCCGCACAACCACGGTAACCCGTGGAATGAAGTTCTCTGTGAATGGTACGTGTATATACCAAGGTTCCAGCATTTTTACTCGTGAACCTGTACACTGAGTTTTTTCTGATATGCGAGAAGAATCTATATGAATAAATTTTTAACATGCCAGGAGGTATTTTAATCCTACTATTTGGAGGTGTGGCACATTTGCTGTAATGCATCCATATCCTTTTGTTTGCTTATAGCCAGTGCTTTTTTTGTGGAGAAAAAGGTGCTGGAACTTTTAAAAATGAGTAGTTGTGAAAGAGAGGGGATTGACCTAATAAAAAGCAACTGAATTTCTTGAACATTTTTCTTTAAGTGTTGTTATTGTTACGCGGTAAGAGTTCGCTTGAACTGCAAAAGGTTGCTTAGATACTTCTTCTTTGTTAAGTTGTAGATATTCTCTGAAACGACGAATCAAGTCTCTTTCATTGTGTTGAACACTGTTACATAACTTTGTAATTTCATCATAGCCGCCCCGGTGGCGCAGTGGTCTAAGCCATGGCCTCTGATAATTCGTCCGAACGGGGTCAGGGTTCGAATCCCGGTGAGGCATGGATGTTGTGTTTGTCTTACGGCACTGGCTCTCTCCCTTCCCTGGAACCAGTGACCCTAAATTAGGGACGGGCGACTGCTTATAGCCCATTGAGTTGCTCACGGTGGTCGTTAAACCTCCAATAAAAAAAAAAAATTCATCATATAGTACATTTCCTTTAACATTTTTCGGCCAGTTAATTTTCACCTAACACTGTTCCAAAACAGCTTGGCAGATCAATTTCTTCATCGGAAAGCAGCCTTTACCCAATAGATCTTTTGAGAATTTCATAAAATGTAATTGGGCAAATTGGTGCACCTCTCTCTCTCATTACTCTTAACTCCTGCCATGTTTCTTCCTCACATATTATGGTTATTACACTACTTAAAATTAATTTTATATTACGGTTATTATGTTACTTTAATATTAATTACATGTTATGGTTGCTACATTATTTTAACTAATTAATTAGTACAAAACTTAAACCCCAAAAAATTGAGTTAAAAAAGGTATTGGAACACTGTTCTGGCATGTTTTGCCAGAGGAAAAAAGCCCTGGTTACAGCATTCCGCAACTTCTGGTTTCTTAGAATCCTTTTCGATATTAGATTCATGAACTGTGGAACAAAGAGCTATCATTTTGGTTTCTTTGGCTTTGTATATGACAAGGTAATTTATTTATAAAACAAAATATTGAAATTCTAACCATTCTATTTTTGTCTCTTTTAATCATGACAGGAGATATTTCAGGTTTGATTTGACTGAGTGTTCCAATAATGGGTAGCTGGTAAGGACTTTTCAAAAGTTGTCACCAGTTGTCCATGGTTATACATAGGTAATTTAAAAAGTTTTGCACACTGTACAGGCGCTGCCCGTAAGATGATGCAATCGCTCCAATCGTTGCGCCAATTGTGAATCGGACTTCAGTATAGAAAGTTGTGTCTATGTTTGCTGGCTAATTTGTTTCTGTTTAAAAAAATTCTGCCTAGAAATGAAGAAAGAAAGATAGTCAGATCAGATCTCATGTAGCGACCAGCGATCCTACATTAAAATTGAAATTTTGTGAAAAAAAAATCCCCTACCAAAATTCATAAAGCTTTCTGGGAAGTTTGTAGGGTTAGTGTAGTGGATTGTAGCTCAGTGTCACGGTGGGCTTCTCATTTCCACCAAGATTGGAAAAGCATTGAAGATGACCCAAGAAGCGGCCAGCCATCAGATGCAACGAATGACACTTCTATGCCGGAAAAAAAAAGAAAAAAAAAGCGGTATTGCATCGCAGTTTGCGATGCAAAAGTAGAAGTGTGCGATGGAAACTCATATTTGAATCGCAAAACCACGATTCAAAGTTTAAAAATGAAATTTCGATTAAAATGTTCAATCCGTAGAGCAACTCGTTGTTTATCAAAAATACGATTTTGCTTACGCGTGAGAAAAAATAAAAAAATTCACGTATTCATACAGGGTTCCCACGGTCCTTATAAATCCTTAAAAAGTGCTTAATTTTTCTCAGGGTGCTTAAAAGTCCTTAATTTTTGCCAGAAATCCCCAAAGTGCTTAAAAAGTACTTATTTTTTTTTTTAGCTGCCTGTGTGAAATGCAGAAGTTCCAATATAATGCGTACAACTTCTGCAGCTGGTTGACTGCCTTGATGACGGCATGTAATGTCGGCAGAAAGCCTGGGGAGAGCAGAGGGTAGGAGGAGCTCTCGTCAGTGACTCATGGCAAGCTTGACTTTGGTTTTACAATTCTAGCCATGAAATAATTATGTGCAATATCCAAATCTGGATCTTATAACTTTGACTACAGTTTTATGATTTACATTCTTTTTGTGGCATATGTCTCTTTCATATGAAAACTGATTTGACCAGCAGATCTGTCTTTTAAATTGCATAAATTCTAATTTATTACAACCACAAACTTGAATTATTGGGTTCATGCAGTTTTTTTCACCGCACTACAGGAATGTATTACGTCAGAAGGGAAAACAGAATCAATCAACTATGTATCCCCCCCTTTTTACGTTGGTGTCCCAACATTTGGATAGGTCTGCAATGCCATTCTTGAAAAAACATGCAGGTTTTGCTGTGAAGAAATCGTGAAGGAAATTCTGGAGATCAACATCGTTATTGAACGTTCTGCCACGCAGTGCATTCAACAGAGATCAAAACAGGCGATAGTCTAAAGGGGCGATATCTGGGAAATAGGCCGGATGTGGAAGGATCTCCCATTTCATGTTCTGAATGGTCATGTTTGTCATGTTTGCACTGTGAAGGCATGTGTTATGTTGGAGAAGGACACTGTGGCGCCGATGTGGCCGTTTCTGCTGTATTGCTCCCTCCACATGATAGAGTTGCTCACAATAGAGTGCAGCGTTGATGGTCCAATTCCTCAGCAGCATTTAGTAGTGAATAATGTCTTCCATGTCCCACCAGACACACATGATCTTCGCAGGATGAAGGTCATGTTTTGGACGTGGTGTGAGCGTTTTGTTTGGGCTTAACCATTCCCTCCAATACCTGAAATTAACCTACAGGCACCGCTTTTCATCTCCAGTAACAATGCATGACAGAAAGGGTTTATGTTGCTGAGAACATTCGCGATAACGGGTGAGCAAGGAATCACATATGGCAACATGCTGATTCTTGTCCTCAGTGAGAGTATGAGGCACCCAAGACCCCAATTTCGGGACCTTTCCCAGACATTGCAGGTGTCGCACCACTGTGGCCTGATCACCGTCCATCCCAGTGACCAATTCACATGTGGTTTGACGCGGATCCAAGTGGATGAGATGATCGAACGATCCTCATCAAAGTGAGATGGACGACCTGAGCGTGGAGAGTCGATGAGGTCAAAATTACCACCTCAGAATCGCTCAGACCATTTGCGGACTGTCCTCGAAGCAATTGCATCCTCCCCATATACGGCACAAATTTGTCGAGTAGCCTCTGCGGCTGAGGATCCCTTGTTAAACTCATAGAAGGGCAGATGTTGGAAATGTTCATTCCTCTGTACTTGACACTCCATACTTCTGGACCTGACAACCAGAAAACCATTAGCCACAATCACACAATGCAATATTATTTAGATACACAATATTACTGCCTACATTTTGATATACAATGGGCCATCTGCACTGTAACTACTGACCTGGGAAACGCTTGTGAAATAAAACGGCATGAACTTATGCTTCAACCCAATATATGCAACAATATTGCAAGCTCCATCAACAGACTTTACTTTGTATAGTTGTCATGTATAAAAGTATATTTGTGTATATGTTATTTTCACGTGTGCAGTTTGTGAGGCCCTTAAAAATTTTTTTGTAGGTAGCTTATATTTTTTTGGAGAAAATGAGTGGGAACCCTGTCATAACTTTACAGATACTTTGTTTGCTTTCATCTGGAAAAAGTGTCCTCGTGGAGCTCAAGCTGTACAATGATGAGGTGGTCATCGTCCGACCGCAGAGTGTCTATGATTGGTTCCACGCTCCCACCTGTCTGCACCACGAATCATTTAAGGACAGATGCTCTCATCGTTGTTTTTGTTTCGGTTTGGGAGCCACTTGATTTTAGGGGGATGTTAGTTTTGTTGTTTTACTCTTTGTTATTTGAAATCATGGTTACCAAAGTGAAAATATCAACCATGAAAAGGTGGATGGAGGAATTAGATCCAAAAAGTAGTTGGTTAAGCTATGATGTTGATGCCGATAAAATCTCCATCTGGTCTGCCAACTGCAAATTTTGTCGGTAAAATGTTGACACGATGAAAAGTTTTCAAAATTTCAATTCTTCTTTTACTGATAGAGATGATGTTGATGCCGATAAAATCTCCATCTGGTCTGCCTACTGCAAATTTTGTCGGTAAAATGTTGACACGAAAAGTTTTCAAAATTTCAATTATTCTTTTATTGATGGAGTTTCTGGATTCATTATTAAAAAGGATAATGTGGTTAAGCACACCAGATCAGAAATTCACCGTGTCAGTGTCTCCAAGGCAGAACATAAAGGAAAATCGCTTGCTGATTTTTGTCAAAGAACATCTATTGGTAAGTCAATGATTGTTGTTTCCAATGCATCTAAAGCTCAAATTGGAAAAGTAATTGATATAGCATATATGATTGCCAAAGAGGAAAATCCACCATTTTCGAAATTTCCTAAAATTACTGTTTGAGAAACAGGGCAAACTTACCATTCGTCCGTGATGTGTTCTCAGTTCACGAAGTGCATTGCTAATGTTTTCGAAACTGATTTGCACAATGACTTAAGAAAGACAGACTATTTTACCTTATTTATTGATAGCAGGACAGATGTTAGTGTATCTGAAAATGAAATTATTTGTATCATGTATGCCAATGAAGTAGGAGACACCAAATTCCCTTTCATTAAAAGAACTGAAAAATGCTGATGCTATTTGTATCAAAAATGCAATGCAGAATTTGGAATAGTCAATTTTGAAAATAAATTAATTTGAGTTTTAGCTGACGGAGCAAATGTTAACACGGGACTGAAAAAGAGTGTTGCAGCTCTTTTGAAAAAAAAAAAAACTGCCCTTGTTTAGTGTCAGTGCAGTGTTTATGTCATCGCTTACAGCTAGCTCTAAAAGATTTTACGCTGTCAACATATTTTCAAGAGGTACATGAGTTGATGCAAGACATTCATAATTTTTATGAAAAAAGTGCCAAACGAATTAGAGACTTTCGTGAGCTGTCAACAATACTCGATGAAGATGTATCAGATACACCAGCTTTGCGAGTCCATGGCACCCGATGGGTTTCACATATCCACAGAGCCACTGACATACTGATTAAAATTTATTTTGTTATTGTACAATGACCAGAAAATATGGTTGCAGATCCATCAAGCAAAGAAGAAAAAACCATTATTACAGGCATTTTGAGAAAAATTAAGTCCATCAAATTTGTAACTTGGCTGCTGTTGCTTTGCAACATTTTATTTTCTTTGTCAAAATTGTCTGTCTCTTCAGTTGGATGATGTGGATGTATCTTGTATTTTGAACGCATTAGAAAATTCTATGATTCTATCAAAATTATGAAGAAAAGAAAGTTTTCGGCCGACCTGCCCTAAATTTTAGAAGACTTAGCAAACATATCAGCTTGTGATTCCAGTGACTGTGATTCAGTGAAAATTGTAGAATCCGTGGCATTGAACTGAGTTGTAATTTGACAGTAGATGTATTCTATTAAACTTGTGAATATCTTTTAAATCATATTCATCAGTGTGTGCATACCCGGCTTGGCGACTTGCACAAAAATCAGGTTTTTAATGCTGCCAAGCTGTTAGAAACTAAGATTTGGCCAACAGATAAATCTACTCTTCCAAATTTTGGTGATCAAATTACTGTATTAACTGAACATTTGAGTGAGTTGTTGACTGCCAACAACATTGACAACAATAAAATTCAAGAGGAGTGGGATTAATTTGAAACCTTTTATTAAGAAATCTGCAACAGCTGTCAAAGCAACAGTTATGGAACTATTTGACAGAAAAGCATGTGAATAAATTCCCAAATCTAAACCACATGATAAATATCATGAGATTATTGCCCGTATCCGAAGCTAAGGTCAAAAGAGCCTTTTCTGCGATGAAAAGAATCGACAGATTTCCGTAATCGAATGAATTCTGATGCTTTGAACCATCTATTACGGGTAACTTTGGAAGGACCAGAACTAAGTGAGTTTCACCCTGAACAAGCACTGGAAGTAATTTTTGAAAAGAATCCCTGTCGCACAAGTGTGAAGTCTTACGGAAAAAGAAAGAGAACAGGCGCAGAATCTGAAGCTACCACAAGTTCAGGAGTACTCTCACTGTCAAGCAACAGTAAGTACCTGCTGCAATGTGTGGCCAGGTAATATTTCACCTTATACATAGAAAGAAAATTTGTACTTCTTACATATCTACTAAAATATTTTTAAATTTTACTTTTCATTACTGATTAGAGCATTTTCGATAGATATTGAAAGTGCTAGTAATAGTTTTATTTTATAATAAATTATTAGACACTTAAATTAAAAAAAAATTAAGTCTCAAAAGTGCTCCACATAATTACTCAATTGCTCCACAATGCTAAATTTGAGGAGCAAAATTGCTCCCAAAAAATTTCAGTTATTTTTCACCCTGCTTCTTTGGTTATTGTCCACAGCATTTTGGAAGATCGACGGAAAACAGGTAAAGAGATTGCATATGAAGCTAACATGTCTACCGCTTCGGTTTTCAGAATCCTAACTGAAAAATTACAGAAGAGAAAAGTGGCTGCCAAATGGGTTCCGCATAATCTGAGTGAAGAGCAGCAACAGTTTGCAAAGAGATCACAGAAGAATTGCTTCAGCAGTACAAGACAGAAGGTGAGCAGTTTTTGAACAGAGCTGTAGACAAAACCTAGATATGAGATTTTGAACCAGAACTGAAATCTCAGTCCTCTCAGTGGAAACATCCAGAATCACCTTGCCAGAAAAAATTCTGCCGCCAACAATCGAAAGATAAGCTGATGATGATTATGACCTAAGACAAGGTTGGAGTGATAGCAACAGATAGAGTGCCTGAGGGGACCACTGCAACAGTGGAATACTATAGAAGGTTTCTGCATAATGTTTTGCGCTCAAAGATTTGCCGAAGAAGGCCCGACATGCTCGAAGATGGTGTCATTATTTTGCAAGACAACGCGATGCAGCATGCTGCCTGTACTGTAAAAGACATTCTGGAAAACTATGGATGGGAATTACTGTCCCACGTGCCATACAGTCCTGACATCAGCCCACCAGACTGTGACCTGTTCCCAATACTGAAGAAGCCACTCCACAGGAAATGATTCCATAAAATTCAGGATGTTTCTAATGAGGTGACCCGAGTAATCCGACTCCTCAACAATGGAGGTGTCCTTACTGGAATACAAGACTTGCCCAAACGTTGAGCTGCTGTCATAAAGAAACATGGAGAGTACTTCGAAGGCCTGTAAAGGGGATGTTGTGAAATAAATTCATTTTTTAAGAGATAACGCATAGTGTGCAAAACTTTTTAAATGACCCCCATATTATGATGTGACTTTAGGATGGATCTGAACAAAGTTTCACATAGTATTCAGATAGCAGTAGTCCACATGTCTTTGCAAATTTACCTAGGCGTGGCAAAGCATCTCTATACTAAAGTATTCAAGAAACCTAGGTCAAATGGAAACAAAAGCATTTATTAGCCAAAATCAGTACATGGTCAGTCCACCTTTTGCTGTACAACTGCTGCGACTCCTCTAGGCATGCTTTCCACAAGATGCTGGAAGGTCTGTACCAGAATTTTCCTCCATGCCTCTTGCAAAGCTGTTGCCATAGAGGTCTTTCCAGCCGAGATCAGATTCAGTATTCCAGCTTGTCCCACAGATATTCTGTTGGATTTAGTTCAAGATTTTGAGTTAGCTAATCCAAAACTTGGATGTCGTGTTCTTCAAACCAGGTGTGGAAAGGTGGTCTATCTTGCTGAATCAGGCTGGGATCTGTGCTACGGTACTTCCACAGTGTAGGTCGCATAGAATTATTTGGAATGTCCTCGTACCAGTGGCTCTTAGGCTGGAGGGCACTGCAACCAAAGGATCGAGTCCCCAGTAGAAAAAGCATGACCTCATCACAGATCCCCCTCCAAACTTGAGTGTGGGGACAATGCAATCCACCCAATATCATCCTCTGGGCAAACTATATCCTTTCGAATAAAAGAGTGATTAGTGTGATTTGTCACTCTACATGACCCTCTTCTAATCTTTGGCCATCCACGAATGCCGAGCAAGACACCTCTGCAGTCATCTTCTGGCATTGCCTGCAGTGATGCAGGGCATGTGTGCAGCTGACATAGCATGATAACCATGGGCATGCAGTTCCCGACAGACTGTTCTGGTGCAAATAGCTTTTTCAGTAGCATTGCCTGCTAGGTGTGGCTGAGGACATACAGTATGTCCCTTGTTCACATTCCACAGTTTGTCAGAATCACTCAGTTTGTGTGACCTCCTAAAGTGTGATTTCGCTGTAGTGGTACCACTTGCTCTCCATCGATAAAGAACATCAGTGACAGTGGATTTTTAGAATCCCAGAAGAGGTGCAAAGCTATGCACTGACTGCTTGCTCAGGTGGCATCCAACCATCGTGCCCCCTTTATATACAGCACCCAACACATCGTGTACGACGTGCATATCTGGATCTGCAAATGGATTTGTAAAGATGTCCAAGTACTTCTGTCAGCATAGTGTATTCCGTTATCTTGATTTTGTCTACATAGTATATTTCTTTATGATGCTAGTTGGATAACATGCTAGTTACATTAAAAAAAATTGGATTCTTCACTTTTTCAAACTGCATATCAACAGTCCTAATGATATCCCCATCATTTGAAAATCCTTCCTATTGTTGCAGTTGCTGCACTGAAATTCAGATGTTTACAAGAGATCGGGGATGACACAGGCTGATTCGGAACCCAATTTCTACTGCTGTATTTTCAGAAATGTATTACATACTGCATTTATTATCCAAAAATTTATTGAATGCATTTGTTACTTGATCACGGTAGATGTTCAAAATGGGATCTACAACTTACGTTCAGTAAGTTTCAGGACTGATGCATAACTGACATAACAATACTGGGATAAAAATATCACATGTATGCCAGAAGATAGTAGTCCTTGGCCAATCAGTGAACAGCTAGAAACTGGTTTATATCAGTACCAACAAGTGGCTGTGGCATTAAGGGAGTCATAGCAAGCATTCTTGTCCCATTTCATTTAGCCATGGAAGAGCAGAGAGTAAACATCCGTTTTTGTTGGAAACTTAGTAAATGAGCTACTGAAACTTATGGAATGTTAAAAGAAGCATGTGGGAATACAGCATTATCCCACAGCAGAGTTTTTGAATGGCATGTATGGTTTCATGATGGGTGGGAATCCTTTTATGATGATCCATGATCTGGGCATCCCTCCAGTGTGTAGACAGTGGAAAAAATCAAAGAGGTGCGGAATCAGTTAAAGAAAGATCGCCGAATTATAGTGAGATTTTCGGCTGAGTTGGTGAACATCAGTAAGTCTATCTGTCATGAGATTCTACGCAAGGATGTGGGGAAAATGAAAACTTAATCCCAGATTGGTACCCTGCATTCTGAATGATAACCAAAAGTAGGCTCATTCATCGATATGTTCTGATCTGCTGGGCACTGCAGCTGAGGACCTTGATCTTTGCTCCAGAATTATTACAGGAGATGAAACTTGGTGCCTTCAGTATGATACACAAACCAGCGACAGAGCGCTGAATGGAGAGGTACCCACTCATAGTATGATGCAGGCATTACATATATCCAAGCAGCCGTTACAAAACAACTTGCAGACATCCCGGAAAGTGCCTTCCAGAACTGTTTTCAGGATCTTCAGAAATGCTGGAAATTGTGTTTTGATTCAGAAAGGCGGTATTTTGAAGGTGACCAGCATTAATTGTGAGTATGGTACTTTTTTTTATATTCTTTACTGTGTCAGTCCTGGAACTTTTTGAACATAGGTTATATGTTGTTAGATGACAACTTGAACTTACTCTTTTCACCATTTGCAGCCACTTTTCATGGTGTTGCATCTCCAGTGCTTGCAGTTGCAGGCTTCAGTGTTGGTCTTAACAGGGTGCGCACGCGTGCTTGAAAACCTGGAAAGTCCTGGAAAATCATGATTACGTTTTCAAGGCCTGGAATATCCTGGAAAAACGGTATTTTTTTAATGCTGTCTTGAAAAGCCTTGAAATTTGAAATTAGTGCTTAAAAAAATGCCCTTTTAGGAAATTGTGTTACTGACTGTTACCCCTTAATTTTTTTAAGTTCCTCTCTGTTCTCAAAGAAACCGCCGGCTACAGTGGTGTTTCGGATGTGCCCAAATCCTAATTTGGCTGGGGGGGGAAGCACTACTTCCAGTGCAATAAAATTGGATGATTACTAGCAGGTCTGTTAGGGAAGGGGAGCTTGATGCATTCTCTAGCCCTGAGCTTGATGTCCGTCCGACAACTACTGAGAACAACAGAAGGGGAAAGAAGAGACATTTAGCATTTGCAAGGGGGTCGCGTGTTTACCAAGTCAGCTGGCATCCACCAGTGAAGAGTATGCCTGAACAACACATTCATCTGCTCCTTGTTTATTGCATTAAGACGCTTGCTTCCGGCCCACCCCTCAAGAGACTTCGGCTATTTATGATAAAAAATAAGAAAACTATCTTTGCGAATTTTTCACAAAAGTGGCTGAAATTTTTACATTTACTATAATTGGATTACAGAAGCTCACTCCCAAAATTCCATTTGAATCGGTTTAAAACTTAAAAAGTTAGCATTGGAAATTTTTATTATGTGTGCCTCTTTAGATAGTGAGCCTTGAGCAGAAAGGGTGTTACCATAGCAACGGTTGATTGACAGCTGGGAGCGCTGATCCGAAGCCCTTGGTTGGGAAGAAAGCAAACACCTGTTTATCACTTCCACGGCTCAAAAGGACTAAGAGATATTTTCAGAAATCCATTTTCCGGAATTTTGAAAATAACACAGTAAAATTTTTACAGTGGTTAAAATACATCACAATAAAGTTCTAGTGCAAATTTCGCCGAATTCCGTTTGAAACTTTAGCAGATGCAAAAAAAAAAAAAAAAAATCTTCCGTTGCAAAATCGGATTCAAAAAAAGAAACTGCAATTATAAATTACGGGAAAAGCAAGCAAATTATTTTTTTTTAGATGCCATGGTTTATTTAAACAGAGTGATCCTTAAATTTTGTTTCTGTGATGATATGGACTCTATTTTAATTACAAACATACATTTTTATTCAGATGTCTGAGTTACTGTTTTAATAAAAAAATCTAAAGTTTTCAATGGATTTAGGCGAAATTCAGCAGATAAACTTATTTTAGTAAATTGCAACGTTATGACGTAAATTTGGTCATTTTGTCGAAAATTGGGCAGCATTTTTTTTTTTTTTTTTTTTTTTTTTTGCGTTTTCTCCTATAGTTACTGTGAAGGAGGAAGACACTTCAGTGAGCTGCAGGTGGTGATTTATGGCGATGTGCCAAATGAAAAGAAGCCGTTCCATCAGGACATTCCAGAGGTTGAGTGTGCGTGGACGCGTGCTCCTGCTGTTTGAACTTAATCGGAATGTTTTCGGGAGGGGGAGAAATATCCGTTTCAGCTTTACAGCTTTCAGGCTCCTTTTTTTCTTGGTAATAAATAAAAACCATAGTTGCTGCATTCACCATTGATCCATATTCGCATTTCTTGAATATAAACAGCAGACAATCGGAAACATGGTGTTGGGTGGGTCTTGATGTTCTTCATTTGTATCTGCTGAATTTTGTTCTGTGGGAATACGGAATGAGTTATACTGTGAATACATACAAAACTACATATTTTTGAGCTGAAAAAATATGTCTACTTGTACACAGTAGCTAACGTGTGAACTCAGACGAAGACAATTGGACATATGGACGTCTGATTCCATAAAAAAATCAACCCATTTTATTATACACGACAGGTAAAAAAGAAAAACATTACATGTTTTTAAACATTATAAAGGAAAGCGGATTTTTGAAACACCATGACTTGATGATATTAATTTCTGAAAGTTTTTTTTTTCGATTTTAATTTCTGAAATCTTTTTTTTTTTTTTTTCAATTACAATACACTGTAACATGATACCTGTGTGTTGTATCCCTTAGTTGTATGGCAGATTTTCAGTTGGCCGATATCCGCGATTGTAAGTGGTAGTTACATTGCTATTGTTGATGATGACAAGATAAATACTGGAGTAATGTAGAATGTTGCATAACGTAAAAAGAAATCTCCCCTTCGAACTTTTATGCGGTTATCATAGCTGATCAACCATTTCATTCCATGAACATCAGCACATTTCAATCATTTGACCATTGGGGGTCTGACTGAATTCAGCAGTGCTTAAGCGCCTAGCGCAACGAGAACATGCTAATTATGGACAGTTCTATTCCCTTCCCCCTATCATCCCTAATCCATTTGCATCTTTCATCATTTTTATTACTTAAAACTGAAATTGCTTTTAAAAACTAATTTGAGCATGATACTGTAAAGCGTAGTAATCATCCTGGAATTTTTTGTATATGGCCTGGAAAAGGCCTGGAAAGTCCTTGAATTTTTTCCCCCAAAAAGAGTACGAACCCTGTCTTAAGTTTCTCGAGCATTCACTAGTTTATTTTGTTAACTCCATAGTAGACCCATCGAAAGAAATTAATAGATTAAGTCCGGTGATCTTATGATGCAACAAACATGTTGAAATTAGGCAGCTACCAAGAAACAACTTGCTAAAGACTTACATATCTTAAATGAGATATATGGTTTAAGGTGCTATTTTGTTGAAAATAGCAGTTATGTTAATCATAATCATCTTCAGGTAGTGAAATGAACTGGATTATAGGTCATGGTGTACTGCACTGCTCTGAACTGGATTATAGGTCATGGTGTACTGCACTGCTCACTGTAGCTAGATGTTAGTATGAAAATATACACCCTGCTCCATTTTCTCCCTCCAGATGCAAGGATTTCTCTTGTAAAGCACATAGATATTCATTTGACCAGATCCTAGAGTTATACAGCAATAAGGTAGAACCAAGCTTCATCCCCCTTCCTCACAAATAGTATTGAGTGTATTCATTTCATTTTACATGACAAATATAGTACTGTAAAGGCTTTGCTCTCTGCATCATCTGTTTAGTACAGTAGATCTGTACTTGTGTAATACAAGTTGCATGAGGCTATTCCTTGGTGTCTGTTGCCACTGTGCCTGAAAATGATCAAATTTTTCCACAGTTCACCGGAGACAGCTGTTAACCATTCGTGAAATTGCTAAATTTTTTAAATTTAGAGTCAAGATATCTTCAGGCTCAAATGTTTTTACAACCATTGCTGGTGGCATGCTGCCAATTGCATTATTTGCAACTAGCAAAAAAAAAAAAAAATTGTTTCGCGATGGAAAAGAAGTTTTGGCGGCTACCTTTTCGTACTGTTATAACACTTTGGTAAAAAAAAAAAAAATGAATTTGGTGAATCAGTTGGCAAAAACTTTAAAAAAGCCAGAGCAGCCGTTGCATTGCATAAGATCATGGAAAATAATGTTAAGTAGTGACTGCTGGGTGATCCTAAGAAAACAGCTTTACTCACATGTCAAACTGCTACCGACAATAAACAGGTGCCATGATACTTTAAAAGCTGATTAGGTGGCACCTCAATGATAAGTTTGTTTTTATTTATGAGAGGACAAAAAAAGGTATTTCTGTGTGCCATTGTATATTTATATATTCTTAAATTATGAGTAATGCAACTTTTGGATTACTCTGTAGTTCACACTTTCAAATATAAAGACACATGCTAGAAACAAAATCACACTAATTTTATGTTATTTCTAGAATACATGTTAACTTGGTAACATTGTCCCAAAAAACTGCAAATCAAACACATTGCAGTACAGTGTTACCTATTTTTAGTAAAAACGCAATAGTACACCTGCAATGATAATTCCTTCTTAAGAAATAAGCAGTCTGTTCTGGTGATGCAGGTCCAATGGTTATTCTCTTGTATGTGTTCAAAGTCTTTAAATTGTTTATTTTTCAAGGAATTACATCCATATAGACAGTTTAAAATATTACAAAAAGACAAATACATATCACATCTTATCATTGTATATTTTTGTTTTTTAGTAGCTTTAATTAAAATCTTAAACTAATCTGGTAAAAACCAGTATTATTTTCAACTGCCATGTTTTGTTTTAACTGATTAGGGAAAAATTTTAGCTACATTAATTTTGTGAGTGTATGCTATATTAGCAGAGAGATTTCAGATGTATATAAAATATGAAATCAAGTTTTTAGTTGCCTAATTCGTTGCTGAAAATCATTTCGTAGAATTTTACAGCCAAGGTTGTTTTGTGAGTTCTGACCCATTTTCAGCAGTGAAATGTAACTGAGCCGCCCCGTTGTGCAGTGGTCTAAACGCTAGCTTCTGACCATTCGTCCAAGATGGGTCTGGGTTCAAATCCTGTTAGGCAATGATATTGTGTTTGTTTTAAGGACCTGGTTCTCTCCCTTCACTGAAACCAGTGGCCCTAAATTAGGGATGGGCAACTGCTTATATAGCCCATTGAGCTGCTCACAGCGTTCATTAACCACCACCACCCTCCGAAAAAAAAAAAAAAAAAAAAACTGTTACTGATAACTGTGGAATTGCCCTATTTGCTATTATATATGCAAACAGAGTGCTAAATTTAAACTGCATTAGTATTTTTACCAGTTAATGAACATGGATTTTTCAGAAATTCCAGCTAGTTGGTACTTTAAATGATCATATGTAGAGGATTTTAGGTAGGGAGCGTCTGACCCCAGGTCTTAAACAACCCTTAGAAATAGGAAGCTAGGAGATTTGGGCTAAAGTGCTCGATAGGAAAGTGACACAGAAGCAAAGTAGAAAGGGGGAGGAATATGCCCTTATTTATTACTGGGGGGCCAGTACCTGGGGTCCAAGACGGCTTAACATGCCAATCCGACGCACAGCGGATATTTAGTGGATCGGGCGTTCGTACCAGCTGGGATCGAACCTGAGGTCTTTTTCATGGCAGTCATGAACGTTGCCCACTAGGCCACCCACGGCCGTAGTTGGTACTTTAGAATGTCAATTAAATATGCATACTCCATTTTTAAAGGAGAGTTGGTTTTACTAATTTTTTGGTAGCATATTGTCCATAAATATAAGTTACTACTCCCCACATATTGAGGTTCATGTCCAAACATAAGGGCAAAGTGTTTTAAATAGTCTGTTTATATACATTTCAAAATTCTTTTCACATTTGTTTGTAGTATTATTTCTGCTTGTAAACAAAAGTTCATTGAACTGCTTTACTTTTTCAGTATGTGTTTGGTGGTTCTGGCTGTAGAAAGTTTTCTAACCCTACCAAGTGGCAAGTACCCTTATCATCCAGGTGGTCAAGGAGAAAACACATCAGATGCTCCTTGTTGGCAGACAGAAGACTATGTAATCAAACAGCACTGTGCGCCATGTTCCCAATTTGAAAAAGTAAGATGTGAAGTCTTTTAATGTTTAGTTGATTTTAATAGGATATGCATAATATGGACAAAGAATCATCCTTGATTTGGTAACAAATTGTACCACCCTTTTGTGCTAAAATAACAGATTGAACATGATTTGGCCGCCCCGGTGGCGCAGTGGTCTAAGGCGTTGGCCTCTGATCATTCGTCCGTAAGGGGTCCAGGTTCGAATCCCAGTCGGGCATGGATGTTGTGTTTGTCTTACGGCACTGGCTCTCTCCCTTCCCTGGAACCAGTGACCCTAAATTAGGGACGGGCGACTGCTTATAGCCCATTGAGTTGCTCACGGCGGTCGTTAAACCTCCAATAAAAAACAAAAAAAAACCATGATTAGACATGTATTTTGGCTGAGTGCTTTATTGTTTCATGAGGTGTCGTGTAGGAGAAAGATTTAGAAACAACCATTCTTCCAGTATAGGTGTTTTGCAGTTGTAGCTAGCACCTCAATAGCAATGGCATGAGCAGGCAATATTAATTTTTATCCTGAATATTTTCAGTTGGATCTGGAAATGAAAGAGTCAGTATATAGTTGTGAAGTCTGTAAATTGCTTGTTGAATCAATCACACACAGGAAAGAAGTCTTTGATGCATGCATGTAGTATATTTTCATCTTAGAAACACCCCAAGCTGTCTGGATGAAAGTGATTATATATAGTGTGGAAGAAATGTTCTCAATACAATATGAATTGACTGTATTACAGTCAATTCATATCTCCCAAAAATTTCTTGCTCCAACCAGAGCAATGAAATTTTTAAGTTTTCTGCATGATTGATATTACGTGAGAACAGTAAAAAAAAGAAAAAAAAGAAAAGAAATACAGTCAATTCAGATACAGTCTGAATGCTGTTTTAATTATCATAAAAGTGATTATGTAAGGGTGCATGCCCTTCAAAAGACCCATATATTATTGGGGCAATACACAAATAACTATCAGCATGAGTAGACCTAACCTGTGCTGCCTGAATTAAATGCCTTGTATTCCTTACAAGAAATACAGCTGCTGGTGGCTTACATGCCATCTGCAAGTACGCTGAGTATCATAGTTCTGCTTTTGGGAAATGAATGGCGCCTTTGCTTTCCACTTTGGTATGACTTCAGAAGTAACGGCCAGGGATTTCTGTTGTGTAAACAATTATTGTCCTGTTAAAGTGTCTGCCAGTAGTGAAGCCTCTTTTTTAAGTGAGAGACATCCAGTCATTTCCAGCCTTACTTCTGACTGTTGTTGCTGGTGCAAGCCTACACATCATACTATACAGAGCCCAGTATTTATGTTAGTTCCAAGTTCACAAATATTAAGTGGGAATATGAAATCTTTAGCAATGTTTGTGAACCCAAACTATAAATATGGACTGGTAAAATAATCAAATTTTCCATTATTTACTTTTAAAGTTACACAAGTGTGGATATAGGCAGGGCCGTAGCTAGGACCCAGACGTGGGGGGCTCGGTGTTACACTATAAACTAATAAACTAACCTTTTCCCCGAATACATACGCAAGTTTCTTCTTTTGCGCCCTTTGTTACTTTACTTCACTAGCGAATAATATTTCCACACCAAAAAGTAAAAACAGTAAAATAAAATACAAATTTTGAAAAATGAGGGGCTGAAAGAAAAAATGAACTCTCTTGAAATATGTATAAAAAATCACATTCTATGTGTTTATTTGATTGTAGTTGAGTTGCGGGTTCTTTATTGTTGGAGAAGCTATACTGCTCAAAATAATTAGGGGAGCATGTTACTTTGACGACATTATGCAAGCCAGTCGTGTGATATCTTGCTGAGACGTGGAAAACATGAGTGCGACATAGACTGTCGAATCATGCATATCCTTATTCAAATTAGCGCCTGGGACGTCAGAATGCATAAATAACAGATTGGGATAAAAAGGTTTTCCAGAAGGTCCTTTATTCTGCTGCGTTTATCGTGACATTTCGTTTCTTAATGTCTTCGGTTCGAATGATGTCATGCAATCAATCTGATTTACTGGAATCAACGGCGTGGAGAGCTATTGGCAGGGTGGAAGCAATTCAGACTGTGGATGGTAGTAGAAGCCATTGTAGTGTCATTTCCTGACTATGGACAGGATTTTAGAATACGGAAAGTGTTCGAAAAAGGCAAGATCAAGCCTGTCCATGAACAACTACAGTAAGGGACAACCATTATCTATTGTTAACAGCACATCAGAACAAGCAGCAAAATGATGATCAGCTCCAGCGAGAAATTTTTGTGTCAACAGGATGCAAGTTGTCAAATCAAGCTATCCATAATCACCTTCACCAAGGTGTCCTTATGCGCATAGACCAATGGTGTGAGTCCCTTTAACTGCATGACACCGTACAGCCTGTAGAAACTGGGCTGCAAAACATCGTGGTTGGGGTCATAACTAGTGAAGTCAAACTTTTTTCCCTGAATAGTCGACATTCAGCCTAGAGTATGACAATAGATGAGTTCTTATCTGGAAGAAACCTAGCACATGAAATAACCCAGCTTTTGTGCAGGAAACCTAATATTACAGTGGACATAGATTGGTGTCTGAGAAGGCACATGTGTCGGTGGATGTATAGACTTGTATGTCATCAAAAAGGGCAGTCTGACATCCCAGAGATAGAGAGATGAGATTGTCATGCCATATGCTGCAGCCACAGGTGGTTTGTTCCTTTTCATTGACAATAACGTTCAACCTCATCGAGATCGGCTAGTGGGCAACGTGCTTCGAGAAGAGGAAATCAATTGCACGAAGTGTTCCCTAATTTATATCCAATTGAGCATGCCTGGGATGCACTTAGCAGATGCATTGCAGCTCAACTGGCAGCTATGTGAACTGGAGACTGCCTTCTTGCAGGAGTGGTGAAGATACTCCCAAAACCTCCTCGTTAATCTCATCAATTCCATGCCACACAGGTGTGCAGTGGTCTTAGCCATTCGAGGGGATCATACAACCTAGTAGTCGGTTACCACCCTGAAATGTAAATTTTCTTGTACAGATATGCATATTTTTGTATAGCACATTGCATCATGTGCATTAATTATGAGGGGCATGCCGAAAGTTTTTGTTTGTTTAAAGAAATATATATATATCGATGAGCCATTACATTATGACCACCCACATCATAGAGAAATGAGCGTGCCTGGAAACCAAATGGTGGTGCAGGTGAAGTTCATAGAGCAGTATTATACAACCTGAAGATCGTCTTTCGGTTAGTAGAGTGTTTGGAGTCAGAATGGGAAAATCTGCCGATTTATCAAAGTTTGGTAAAGGACAAATTGTGATGCACGGTGCCTCAAAACTACGATCTCGGAAATAGTGCAGCTTGTGGGTTGTCCACATGCTGCTGTAGTGAGTACGTATCAAAAGTGATACACAGATGGCCAAACGACCAACCGTCGTCCAGCCTTGTGTCGTCTGCAGCTCATCGATGCCAGAGGGGAGCGAAGACTGTCGCACATTTTTCACAGCGACCACAGTGCGACAAATCACCCACAGCTACAACAGTGGTAATCAGGTCAATGTGTTGCAGCCTTTTGCACATAAGCCTGCATAGCCAAAGACCCAGCCAGGTTCCCATGCTCACTGCACATCATCGCCAACAACACATAAAATGGGCCCAAGATCATCGAGATTGGAAGAAAGTGGCCTGGTCTGACGAATCAAGATTTCTAGTGTATCACGTCGACGGCCGAGCGCGGATATGCAGGCTTTCGGTGGTGGTGTTATGCTGTGGGCGATGTTTCTTTGGGACACTTTAGGCCCCATTATCCCAATAGCACAATTCCTGACAGCTGTTAGGTATCTGAACATCATTGCAGACCAAGTTCACTGATTCATAGCAACTGTGTTTCCTGCTTGTGATGGCCATTACCAACAGCATAATGCGCCATGCCACACTGCAAGAGTAATCAAGGAGTGGTTCGAGGAACATGCTGGTGACTTTCTATTAATGCCCTGGCCTCTGAATTCACCCGACATGAACTCAACTGAATATTTGTGGTTTGACTTGGAAAAGTGGGTTTGCACTAAAATCACCACCACCCTGAAATGTACAGTAACTGGAAGTCCTGCTGTTGACATTATGGCACCAAATACCCCAGGATACCTATCGCCACCTCATCAAATCGATGCCTTGCCGAGTTGCCGCTGTTTTGTGGGCTAAAGGTAGTCCTACAGCTTTTTAGGTAGGTGGTCATAATGTAATGGCTCATCGGTGTATTTCTTTACGAATTACGTACAACTTTTCAAAATAATCTCTATAAGCATCTATGCACTTTTGCATTTGATAAAACCATTTTGCAAATGTCTCTTCCCAGCTTTGTTGTGGCAGACTATCAGTTGCCTCAAAATAAGCAGCTATGTCCTCTTCATCAGACAAAAATCGACGACTATGCAGGGTTTTTTTGGCTTTCGGAAATAAGAAGTCGCAAGGCGCCAAGTCAGGAGAATAGTCTGGATGACGCAAAACTTGCACACCCTCTGTTGCCAAAAAATCAAATGTCTTGGCTGTAGTGTGAGCCAATGCATTCTTGAGGTGCAAAAGGCGGTGCTCATTTTTCGATCTTGGGTGCTGTTTCTTCCATTCTGCAATGACCTTTGACAGACATTGAGTGGCATATGAATTAGCAGAAGCAGTTCTTTGATTTTCAAGAACAATAGTTGTCACATGTTCAGTTTTACAGAAGACGGAAGCTACCATTTTCTTCCCTGCACTGCGGATTCGTTGGACTTCGGTTGGAGGTGCATCACCTCCGAAGCACCAGACCCTTCCTTGATTGTTCCTTTGTTTCTGGATCATAGTGATAAATCTATGATTCATCACCAGTTATGATGTTGTAGGTGTCTTTATTACGTCCTCTGAATTTAGACAGCATGGGTTGGCTCCATTCAACTCACCTTGTCTTCTGCTGGTCTGTAAGTGAATGAGGCACCCAACTGGCACATTGCTTCCCGAAATACAAATGATCATGAATGATTGTTAGTGCAGCAGTTGATCCAATGCCCAGGGCTGTCACTATTTCATGATATGTCACACAAGGATCTACTTTGATAATTTTTCTTACAGTGTTGTTGATTTCAGTCATTACGGCAGTATGGGGCCCGACCACAAGGAATGTTTCTTTAAAATATTTGAAAATCATAGTCTTCTTTTCTTACCTTAGCAAAGGTCATCTTCCAAATAATCTTTTCCCCTCTTAAATTCATGAAACCAGTTTCCAACTGTGGCAAGAGAAGGAGCAGGCTCTGGAAGGATATTTGATAGCGATTCAAAACACTGCTGTGTACCTCAAACTTTTTTAAAATCATAAAAATCGTTGCTCGAAAATCCTCTCAACGTTTCCATTTTAGCATGCTAAATGAGGCTAATTGTGTTACATTCTCCTGCCATTTGAGTGAAATCTGGTTTGAGCAGTGTCCACAGCGGCTATTATTGGCCAATGCAAACACGTGTTTCCTACCTACAGCTGTTTCGTTGTCGGAAGACAACGCGTTCAGCAACAGCTAAAATCTTTCAGCACAGCCTACGTAGTAATATTGCGTAAAAATTCGCTAATGTATACTTTTTCTTACCCATATTACTGAATATTCTACTGTATCTTACATAAAAATAATTATTTATGTTCAATAACGTGAGTCACGCATGACATAGATGCAAAATTTTCGTCCATTTTCTCATCAGCACAGGTTTCATTTGCTAATTGACTAATTTTTAAGTTTTCAGCTGCTTTCTGCAAGAATCACAAATTTTAGTCTCTTTTGATAAGTCATCAAAATTTTCCAACATCCAGTCTGTCACATTTCTTAGCTTTTTTTTATCCCTTACTCTATAGTCACTTTTTTTAAATGGATTGAAACATTGTATTACTGCATATCTTGTACTTTCCATTGTTGGTTATTTGTGCATAAAATGTAAAATTCAAATAGTAAAATAACTGCCTCCCATTACCTGTTCTTTTTATTTTCCTAAAAAAATCCTGCATAGCTTCAATTTATAAAAGTCTAGTTTCAAAAAACTGAAAAGGATATACTTTATTCAATTTAAAGTTTTCAAACACATCACTTTCACTGCATGAAACACATATGATCACCATCAAAACCTAAAACAGACTGAGAAACACATCTGATCACCATCAAAACCTTAAAGCAAACTGAGGTCTGCAAGGTAGGAATGCAAGTTGCTGCTTGTTGGGTCTTGTTTCCAATGATCTAAACAGAATCAGTTTTTCAAGTCAGAACATGCAGAGTTTTGTCCAAAACAAAATTTAGCCTACAGTACAACTGCACAGTCTTTTATTTTTTTATATTGTATTGTGAATTATTACAAATTCTAAATAATGAAATTAATAAAATGTTTGAACCCATGTAGTCTCAGATTTTAAACAAATCAATTAAAAATAAAACATTGTTTAAATAAATGGTTTTAAATAACAAAAATACTTATTGTTATTAATGAAACTTTTTAAGATTTAGCCCAAATTTATTTTCAGTTTACATGCTTTTTTAATTCTTTTTTTTTTTTTTTTTTTTTATTGAACTCTTGTGTTAGGCTAAATTTGAATATAGCTTTTTAAGTAAACCCATTCTCATCCCAAGTTACAACTCACACAATCAAATACCAAACATATAAAGATTGTTTAAAAAAAATGCGAATTTTTTGGAGCGTCGCATTTTGAAAAATTCAAAATTTAAATTTAAATTTTAAAATTTGAAATTTATTTTAATCTTAACAACCCCTATGGTGTTGTACATCAAATAAAAGAGCACAAAAAATACTACAAAAAGATACCTTTCCCATCTCTCTATCTTAATTAGGAGAGCTGCAATCACAATTTAAAAACATATCAATCTTCCGATTTTGGGGTAATTTTGGACATTTTATATAGCTGTATTTTCAAAACCGGTGGATATATGACGATGAAATTTGGTATTTTTCTTAATCTATATAGAGGCCACATATGTACCAAACTTCATTAAAATCTGAGATGGTCAAGTCAAGTCGCTGTGTTGAGTTTATACGGAATGGGGGCTCCTGTGGGCACACTTCTGTGTGCTTCCAGGCCATGGACCATGGTCACCTATGCCAAGGTAGCATGCCTATTGCTCTGGACAACATGGCTGAGCTGCCTTCCTTCCCAAGCATTAAGCAGTCATGGTCGTCCAACATCCACCCACCATTTATCAAATGTGCCTCTTTCCATCCACTCTCGATACACGTGTACTACAGCAGCCTGTGAACAGCCAATGAAGTTTGAGGTTCAGAGATACTGCCATCTTTTGCTCTGTATCCAATGTTCATGCCCTTTTCCCAGGGTGTCAAAACTTGTTCCTTTCCCAGCACAACCACTATTTCAGCTCCAGCTGATACTGTATATGTCACAGATACTGCTGTATATGCCCTTGGCCTTCACATGCATGCACCATCACACTGGAAATGATCCAAACATAAGATAAAGGGTGGCTGTGTGTGTCATATTTTGCTCCTACTACGCATTTGCATGTTAACACTTGCAGGTTTAGTGATGGTCTTTGTTATGGCCTCTAAACACAATTACAATGTTACAGTTAATGTCTTGAATATGTATATACTCTTATATGTCCCAGTAAGTTCTAAATGAACTTTGTGCTTAGGCTAAAAATCATTATTATATTATACCATACCAGCCAACTTACTATGGAATATCCGTAGTTTCTATGGATTTTGTTTTCTGACTACGGAACTCACTAAAAAAAACTACAAATTTTCACTTTCTTTAAATTTTTTTTAATTTGCTATTATTTTATGATGTACATGAGGTTCTTTAGCGGATTCACAGAATTCTGCTTTCTTTGTCATGGTTTAGGTCATTGTCAAGATCAATGCAAAACTGAAAAGTATTTCGGGGGGTGGGGGTCGTTTTCCGTCTGGGGATATTTTGTGTTTTAAAACTTTAAAAAACGGTTGTTAAATGGACTAAAAAAATTCTGTAATCGTAATTTTTTTCTCCTAGTGTTGCCTTTGTGTCCAGTATTGTTGTTAAATATCATTTTATTGCATAAATGTTTGTATTTCAGCTTGAAACTGTATGCAACAATTTGCGAAAACCAAAGTTAAACGCCGCAAAATTTTCCCTGCAATCTTCAGGCAAAAGGTTCTTCTGAAAATTCCGCCATTTTCGTTATTATTTTGGTCATTTACAAGATCAATGCAGAAGTGAACAGAAATGGGGGCTGGCGGGATGCTCATCGGTGGACAGAATTCCAGCTTTACGAAACTGTTGAAAACAAGGTCGACAGAGTTCAGATTCTTTCTGTACTCGTAATTTCTTTTTCTCACGATGTTGCCTCTGTCCAGTATTATTGTTAAATAACATTTTGCTGTATATTTTTATTTCAGCTTGCAAATAGGGGAGAAAATACCGGAAGTTGAACGGAGCAAAGATTTGCATTGTTAAATATCCCGTCCTATAAGTTTTTGCAAGTTTTTGCATTTGAGCTTGATAAAGGAGAGGGAAATTCCCCAAAACGGGAGTAACAAAGTTGGAAAATTTGTAAAAACTGAAACTTTGGATTTGTCTGTCAAACGTTGTGGAATTCGAAATGCACCTGACTGATTTTTACTGGTGGGAAGTTTTGAACTTAAATCTCGCAATGTCACCTATCGCACTCTTGTCAGGGGAATCAACTTCGTGTTTTGCACGTGTTATTGTTTCATTAGCGTCCTTGTTTGTTGTAACATTTTGTTGTGACACTATTTTTTTTTCACAAAGCTATGGATTGTTTTGAAGAAAGCGTCTGCGCGTGCCACGCAATAATACTGGTTACTACTGAGAAGGTTCTTACCAACGTTGGCAGGTATGTTGTACTTTTGTATCGTGTGAAGCAGAATGTTAATATAAAAATCTTAACAGTGTATGCTATTTTTAATTACTTTTTTTAATATGTTAAAAAAAAGTCAGGCAAATAAATATAAAATACATATCAAAACAGTTTAAAATCACATTTATGACCCAAAATAAATGAGATATAGGTATCTTTAATTTTCGCATCTTAAATTGAGAAAAAAAGGTAAAAAATGTTAAGAGTGGATTTATAAGTACATAGTACTGGTACATACTGTTTCTCACGTTATATTATATATACATCATCGGGTCAACCCTCTATAGTATCTAGTCAAAATTCACCAACACTCATGATAAAAAATGTAAAAAATTGTCAACATAAATCCAATGATTAGTGAATATATCAAAATTAAAAGTCATAACTCATATTATACATCAGGTGCATATTGCTGAAGGATGGCTTCCTGAGTTTATAATCCCACTTAGCTGTCATCTCATAGTCTGTCAAAATGTAAAATCACATTGAACTTTGTAGTTATACTTAAGCCTTATGTGCAGAAAATAAGGCAACAATGAAGTTATAACTGAGGAAAATTGAAGACCGGGACATTGAAAACAGGATTATCTATACCAATTTCCTAACCATCATTACAGTCAGCAGGTTACTTTTGAAGTTGACAATAAAATAATAATACTGACCAACGCCGAATGAACAAAAGAAATATCAAACAAAGGTCTTCGCTCTTTCCACGTTTATAAGTGAGTCACAGAAAAATTCTCATTGGCCGCCACCAGGAGTCGAACCCAGGGTCATCCAGTTGCGCCGGATATGCTTCTGCTACACCACAGTGGCCTCGAATTCCTCCAGACTCACACACGCTAACTGCCAAGCCAAGTTGGCGGGCTGCTTCTTGGAGCCCCGCACAATGCTGGGGATTCACCAAAGATGGTAAGAAACTTGGAAGACCCTGGGTTTGACTCCCGGTGGCGGCCAATGAGAATTTTTCCGTGACTCACTTATAAATGTGGAAAGAGCAAAGACCTTTGTTTGATGTTCCTGGTCCATGTTAAATGTCTATTAATGAACAAAATAAATATTTTTTAAAAACACTAAAAATGAAGCGGGATGAGCTTAACAAAAAAGATTACCGAAGTTGGCTAAAATCCATTAAAATCTTCTGAAGTAGGGTTAAAATATACTAAAATTTCAATTCTAGTAGGTTGAATCCTGACATATCTTCAAGAGCATATTGAAACATGATAAAAACCTGTACCGAAGTATGTTGAGTCGCAACAATCCATATGAAATGGTTGACCATGACGACACACTCGTTCATTTCTGACCAGTTTCGACTGTCTTCACTTCAGTCATTATCAAGGCTCGTCTTCCAGTGCAACTGCACCTAATCACTGAAGTTTGATTAGGCTCTTCGTCCTGGTTTCTACACGTCAGAGAAGGAACTATGTATGCACATGGCAGGGGGTACGTCATATTTGATTAAAAAGGGCCATCTATCGTGGTTTTCTTTTTGGTACTTTTTTCTTATTCTTCTACTCCTGCATTTAGATTTATTTGGTATTTTTCTTTTCACCTTCTGTCTTGAGTTCTTTTTCAATAAGATATTTCCATGCATAGCTTAGGTCGGATGGTGTATTGAAGTTACAATTCTTGTTCTTTTCAATAATTACTGCTTCTGAAGTTAATATTTGATGATGGGTCTTTAGTGTTGTTAATAATTTAATATTCTCCCAGTCTGGGTAACCCTGGTTCTGCATACAATGCTGTATTAATGCTGTCTTCTCTTCTCGTTTGTTCCAATTTGAGATGTGCTCATTAAGTCTTGTACCCAGTCGTCTTTTGGTACTACCAATGTATAATTTATCCGGACGATTTTTTTTTCCGTTGGGATAGCATAGACTCCAGCTGTGTTTAATATAGATCTTATTTCGTGATCCTTTGTTAGATCTTTTGAAATATCCGTCACTGTCTCTGCAAGAACTATATTATGCTTTCGGCATTCCTTTTTAAGGATATCAGAAACAGGTGGAGTATACGGAAATTTTCCTATATATTTTTTATTTATAGTTGGTGTCTTTTGTTTTACTATCATTCTGATCTTTCAGTTTTTTGTAAATAGATGTAATAAGGGATTTTTTATAACCAAAATTTGTAGCAAAGTTTATTATCCAATGTAGTTCCTTCTTTTCAGATCCAATTTCAGATGAGTGTGAGATAGCTCTTCAGATATAAAAATAAAATGCAGAAACTTTATATCTCCATGGGTGATAGGAGTTATATGGAATGACAACCAGAACGTAAGAAGATTTTCAAAAAACGGAGTATTGCACTCTGGAGTTCCTGTTAAATAAAGATATATCCAAAAAGTTTAATTGTTGGTTTACTTCTTTTTCGACTGTAACTTTAATTGTAGGGTAGAAGTTGTAAATATTTATGAAGCTATTCAGTTCGTCATCGGAGTATTGCCATAGGATCAAAATATCATCAACATATCTCAAAAATAATAAAGGTAAGAATTGGTTTGTATGTGATAATACATAGTTCTTCTTCAATATTCTATAATATAACTTCTGCGAGTAGACCTGATATCTAGGTGATTCCATTGGGGCTCCTGATGAATACTTTTTAATTGTAGTTAAAGTAATTGTTATCCTGAACATAATTAAGTGCCTTGATTATATATACTAATTCTCTCTTCATCTATTACAAGGTTTTGTCTAAGTCTGAAATCTATTAGTTCAATAGCTTCATGCACAGGAGTTGGGATATAATGCAATTATACCCATACTTAGCATTCTAAATTCATAGTTATTAATTGCTTTTATCCATTCTATTACTTTGGTAGAGTTGTCAATACTATATATATGATTTGTATAAAATGGTTTCAAATATTGAAACAGTGCTTGTTCTAAGTTAAAAGTAGGTGCTATACTCTTATTAACAATTGGTCTTATTGGACTATCCTCCTTATGTGTCTTTATTTTTCCAAAAATATTGGGAATTGTTGCTCCTATAGGAGGGTAAGACTTTGATTTAATGGCTGATGATAATTTGCTGTGGTTCCTAAATTCGGTCAATTTTCTTAAAACATTGTCCATTGGATCTGTTTTGATTTCTACGACTTTCAAATTGCCAATGGCCGTTTCCATTTTGTTATTATACTCTATTTTATCTGTTTGGCTTTATCAGCTATAAGGCATTTAATTGATTGGTCTTTTTGAAGGTCAATAAGGGCTTGTCTTTCATATTTTAGAATAGGTTTTATATCTTTCATATTATCATATGCTCTCACTAGTTTGAAGCATATGGGATTCTGAATGCCTTTGGGGAGCTGTCTAATTATGCTCTCTGCTTGTGGAATCAATATTTCTGTTTTTGGGCTAAGCATATCTTAATCCCTTGCTCAAAGCCCTATGTTGAAGGCCTGTCAAAATCCGAGTGTTAATGTATAGTGGAACATCATTTGATGTATTATTTTGGGTTTTCAATTCATATTGGCTCTTAATTTTTTTGTTTTACTTCTATTAAAGCTTGTATTTTATAAAAATGTCTCATTTGATATTTTCTTTCTTGCTTATCCTTTATGATATAAATCATTGCTATTTCCTTAAAAATGTCGTTATCTCTGTTATTGGTCAAACATTCATCGTACAATTCATATGATCTTCTACTTAAATTCTTCTAATCTCTGCTCGTAATCTTTTTAATGCAGAAGTCTCCAGAATCTGTTGATCTCTGTAGCCTAGATATTTTGTCCTTATTTTGTAAGTACTTAGGAATGATTTTATTGTCATTACATGTAGTCAAGAACTCCAAATGCAGCATTTCCCTATTTAATTTCAATCGATATTTTTTAAAAGTCTGTAAAGTGTCGTTATATTGCCATGTCCGTTGCTCTGCCATGTCCTTTCTGTTACCAGCACTCTGAACGTGCCTATTGCCGTGGGCGAAGTATATTTTAACCCTACTTCAGAAGATTTTAATGGATTTTAGCCAACTTCAGTAATCTTTTTTGTTAAGCTCATCCCGCTTCATTTTTAGTGTTTTTAAAAAATATTTCTTTTGTTCATTCGGCATTGGTCAGTATTATTATTTTATTGTCAACTTCAAAAGTAACCTGCTGGCTGTAATGATGGTTGGGAGATTGGTTTAGTATAGATAATCCTGTTTTTGATGTCCTGGTCTTCAATTTTCCTCAGTTATAACTTCATTGTTGCCTTATTTTCTGCACATAAGGCTTAATAAGTATAACTACAAAGTTCGATGTGATTTTACATTGTGACAGACTACGAGATAACAGCTAAGCGGGATTATAAACTCAGGAAGCCATCCTTCAGCAATATGCACTTGATGTATAATGTGAGTTATGACTCTTAATTTTGACTTATTCACTAATCCATTGGATTTATGTTGACAATTTTTTACGTTTTTTACCATGAGTGTTGGTGAATTTTGACTAGATACTATAGAGGGTTGACCCGATGATGTATATATAAGGCCACATAATACATATATTTTATAGTTTATATGAACATATCTTCTTTAAAAAGGTAAAAAATGTGTTGTCCATAATTCATATATTGTTTAGCAAATGAGCTATAGGTATAATACTGTATTGCATGTTTTTGTTTGCAAGGGAAATACATTCATTTGAAATTTATGGGCAGCTATTTTATAATAAGTAAAAAAATAAATTAGTACTCTGTAATCCTTGTGGTGAATTCTCGAGTTGCAGCCCTTCTTATTGATGTTTAGTTTTTTCATTAATGCAAAAATTTGCATAATTCCATGAGAAATTGTGTGCTTTTGCATATGTTGTAGAATAAGAGTACCAAGTAATCCAAAAGTCGTGCAAAACTTTAAAAATCAATAATTTGCTGAGTTTTGACAGTAGCACAATGTTGTTTGCAGAAAAATGCACAAAATGACATGTTTTTTTTTTTTTTTTTTTTTGTGAAATTAAAACATTTATTGGGCATTTTAGTTTTATTCATGTTTGCGAGACGGGCCTTTACTGGAGAAGCGACAAGTATAAATGCAGTTGAAAATGTAACATATCATGCTGTCATTACTATATAAAGATGTGTTGGTGAAACTGTTTTATCGTAACTCGGAATCTGCAAGTGCAGCTTTGCGATGTTTCCTTTCATTGTGTTTGCAGTGGGAAAGGGCTGATGTCCTGTTTGGCACTGCATGGATGATTAAGAGATTTGAGGATATCAGAACTTTTGGTAGTAAGTCCATGACGTGGGAGGCCAGCAACATCTGTTTGAGTTGTGGCTACAGTTTCAGAGGAAATCGAAAACATTTTGATGACATCCACACATAGGGAATCAAGTGCTTGTGAAGTTTAACCACTTTGCAAAATTTTGCGAAGCGGAGAGATTTTGCAACGCGTGTTTTCAGCAAATGTATGAAAACAAAAACTGGCTGCTAAATGTTTTATGGACAGATGAAGCACACTCCACTCTCTACGGATCAGTAAACACACAAAACTGCCACATTTGGGCAACAGAAAATCCCTGGGCTGTTACAGAAACTATACTCCATCAGTTAAAAGTCAACAGTGTGGTGTGGGTTCATGTCGCCCTTCATTATTGGCCCTTTTTTCTTCGAGGAAATCCATGATACTGCTTTCAAAACTATCTCTATCACAGGTGCACATTACACATAGCTTTTTTTAAACTGCATTATACTGAGCTTGCAAGAGAGTAACATTAATGTGAGATGGAGCACCACTGCACATCATGTCTCCTGTCAAGCAACTAAAGTCAACATTTGGAGAAAATCATGTGATCAGCCATCATTTTAGACATGAATGGCCACCCAGGTCTCCAGACCATACACTATGTGATTTTTGGTTATAGGGCTACCTGAAGTCATGGGTGTACAGAGATCATTCCACTTCATTAGCCATGTTGAAAGACTATACGATATCATTTGTCAGCCATACCAACAGGCATGGTGTCTTCTCTCGTCTGCAGGCAGTGCTCACGAATGATGGGCTCCACATTGAGCACTTATTACTGTAAATAACCTTGTGTGGATGTTACATCATGAATAAACTAAAATGTCCAATAAATGTTAATTCACTAAAAATCCCATGTTATCCTGTGCAAACCACATTGCACTACTGTCAAAACTCAGCGAATTATTGAATTTTAAAGTTTTGCGCAACTTTTGGATCACCTGGTCTTTATTTCTTTAAAATTACAATACATACTTTACTTTGATAAGGTTTCCCAGAAGGCTAAAAGAGATTATACAGTTTCAAAATATTCAATTTCTCTTTCCTCAGGTAAGCAAGCATCTTCCAGCTTGTGTTCCTACTGGGTTTAAAGAAATGATTTCTTGCAAGACCTCAGGAGATGTTTATAGAAGGTAACTATTTTATCTTTTTCGTATCTCATAACAGTTCTTGTACAATGCTGTATTCATAAACACTCTCAGACTTACATGTATCGCTAAGTTCACTCAGCTTGAGTCGCAAAGTTTTTAACAAGCTAACGTACAAACACTTGCATAAAGAAAAATTAGTGTACCAGAATATTATCTCTTATCCTTATTTGAAAAGGCAATCCTCATAAAACAAGGTATTAGAATTTGTTTGTCAGTAAGAAATATGTCTAAAAACGTAATTAAATAAAAATATACATACAGAAAACACAATTGAAAAACGTGGTCAAGACCTTCCAAAAACTAAGCCTATACAAAATTTCTAAGATGTCAGTGAAAATTCAAAGACTCTTCTAATGTAAACAGCACGACAAGAACTTTCAATGAGATTCCTCCAACATATCAACAACTAGATTAAAGATGAAGAAAGAACATGACTGTCTTCAGCATGATACCATCCCTTGTGGCTATGTGTCCAAAGCAAAGTTTTCCTTTGAAGAATCTTGGACATGTTGAAAAGACAATGCTTAATATCAATTCATTTGTTCTTTGATGTAAAGAGGAAATTCAAAGTGTTCTGCAGCACCACATTTCAAATGAATGTTTGCTTTCTTTTTGCCAGTTTCTTTCAGATTCCTGCCTTCACACCTTTAAGTTGCCATGAGGAAGTTGTTGAATCTAGAGTCCTTAGATTTGTCTTAATGAATAAGCATTTACTTTTCCACCATTTTGTCAACTCTGCAGTCAGTCTTCTTGTTGCCATGCCTTTTCATTAAGTCATTTGTGTCATATTCTCCTACTTCACTTTTTTGTCCGTTTATTCTGATCATATTTCAAATGTTTTTTTATGGTTTCTTCCATTTCTCTGTGCCGTAATGTGCTGCCACATTACCTTTTAACTCCTACTAACACGACGAGACATGCGTAATAGAGGTGAAGACCATGCCCTTCTTCACTTAGTCGTAAAGAGCTCACTTCAAATGTAGAGACAGTGCAGTTTCTACAAACTATACATGGAGCTGTTACTGCGTGAAGATGGGAACTTGTGTCACTGAAAGTCAGGGCAGCCGCCGCTAAGGGTGTGCGGCATGTGCGACCGCACAGGGCCTCGCACTGGTGGATAAAAAGATAAAATAAACCAAAAGAGAGAAAGAAAAATATAACATTAAGTACACAGACAAAAAAAAAAAAAAAAATCTGACAGTTCAAAACATGAATTACCATCCCTGTTCTCCGCGAGTCAGCATACACAAACATCACAGTGATGACATACATACATATGCTCAGGACTTCTTATATTACTGTTAAGAAGTCCTGAGACACTATATGGGAAAGCCATGTAGAAAATGTTAAACCCATTAGATACCAAGCAAAAAAGTAATAGACGCACTTCTTGAAGTTGCGAACACACTAAATGATCCTAAAATCAAATGTGAAGCTCCCTCACTGGCAGTACATGAACTTCAGAGTTATGAATTCTTATTGGGTATTGTTATATGGTATGACATACTATTTTATGTAAACAGTGTGAGCAAACAACTTCAATCAGAGAGCATGCAGCTTGACATGGCAGAAAATGTGCTTCAGGGGGTTATTAAATTTTTGAACCAATTTCGAAATGAAGGCTTCAATTCAGCAATTCTGGCCACTAGTGAAATTTGTGAACAGTTAGGTGTTGAACCAATATTTTCTGAGCATAGAGTGGCTTAAAAAAAAAAAAAAAGAATCTTTGATTACGAAGTAGACGATGAGCCCTTGAGAAATATCAAATCTGCAGAGGAAGTCTTCAAAATAGAGTATTATTATCCTATTATAGACACTGCTTTACAGTCTCAGAAATCTTGTTTTGAACAATATAAGGAGTTCAATGACAAGTTTGGATTTTTGTATTCTCTACCGAAAATGAAACAAATGAATGACGAAGATCTAATGAAATATTGCAAAAACCTGAATTTGATCCTTCGTTCAGGAAATTTCTGTGATATATGCGGAGAGGAGCTATTCACAGAATTGAAAATAGTCAGAGAACTAGTTCCGAACGACCTCAGTACTGCCATCCAAATATTGCAATTTCTAAACGGAATGCAAAATCCCTTCCCTAATGTAGCTATCGCGTACAGAAACATGTTATCTGTGCCGATAACAGTCGCGAGTGCGGAAAGAAGTTTCTCTCGCTTGAAATTAATCAAATCACATCTGAGGACAAGCATGTCTCAAGAAAGGTTAACTGCACTCGCTACATTGTCAATAGAATGCGATGTGGCATCAAAACTAAATTCTGATGATATTATTGAATATTTTGCTGCACAAAAGGTGAGAAAGGTCTCCTTTGCATGACAGGTAAAACATGAAGTTTTCCTTTTACGTACATACCAGTATATTCATGAAATACAGCAACTGTTTCTCTAACTTTTAAAGGACATGTTTTTAATGTGTTACAATTCACTAGGAAATTGATGTACCTATTTAAAACATTTTTCTTTTTGTTCTGCATAGGTTTCATTTTTGAACTACACAGCTATAGTAAAACAGATTTAAAAAATTCATACTGCATAATATTACTAACATTTACCTTCTTTTTTTTTTTTATTTTGCAAAGGAGAACGACGGTTGAGCTTAATAATAATAGCAGTAACAAGTTTAAGAAAAATATCAGTTCCTTCTATAACAGACAAATGAGTGAAAAGCTTATCATCACTTTATCAGAAAATAAAACTATTCTATTGCGTACGTGTGCAAAATACCGTTAGCCAGGTTGATTTAGCAGAAATTATTAGTTAGCAAGAGGGCCTCGCGTAAGCTTGCGGTGGCACTGCTGAAAGTGCTTGCAGAATGCAAGATGTAATCAGATTTGAGGTCGACCTCTTTAGAGTTTTTAACCATTCGAAGTGTTTTTAAACCTTATTGATTAAGCTATTAAAAATTGTGGTTTGCTATTTTTTTAAAATTTAGTTTTAACATGTAAATATCATTTTTTACTCGTAACTGTAAAGTTAAAGATCAACTGAGGAAGGGGTTGACTTCAGAGTTCAAATGTACAAGATATGTTATATATTGGATTGGAAAAAAAAATAATGTCTGCAAATGCAAGGCAACAGAAAAATGCTAATTACCGTATATACAAGTACAAATCAGTCCAAAATGTAGTCGCCGTCGTTTGCCACGATGGCAGCTATTAGATACTGTCCCTGTAGATTGTGGCAGCTTGGACGCAAAGAAGCGTGTGTTCGACATTGCAAATTCATTTCAACAAACAGTATATTGTGGTCCTCTAAAGTTCCCTTATAGCAATAGCTGGTTGTATCTCAGTATTGGGTGGTAGGTGGGGTTGGAATGGTCCGAAATAAAAATTCCTTTGTGGTATATTTACCTGTGGCGTTATTCCCGATAACAAACCAAGGGCATTAATAGAACTACTGCATTATTCTCAGAAATTATATTTTATCACTGTAGTTTTTAGAGTGATAGAACTTTTTCTTTTTTGTCTGCACTGAAAACACTTCATAAAACTGGTGAGATTTGTCATCCCCTTTGGAGTCAAAGGAGAATTTCCATTTTTCTTTGTATTGCAAGTGGGTCATTCCACACCAAATCACTAAATGCTGTCCACCACGCCATCTCTGATTCTTTAGAATTTTCTTTTCTTTTATGAGTAGATGTGTTCATTTTATAAAAATTCCTAAATTGTGGTCCTCTGAAGTTCCTTATTTCATTTTTGATAGATCAGTAGATATTCGAATTTTGGTGCATGGTGGGACTTATTTAATGTAAAAATTCAAATATTTCCAGTATTTAGAATAAGAGAAGTGCAAAAATCACCATTCCTTTGTAATTTTTCATAGGGAATCCACTGATGCAGTGTACAAGTTTCTATTTGCTTTAGTTTTTGAGTTATATGCGATGACAAAGAGCCCTCTTTTTTTGAAATGCAAAAAGTAATGTAGTACAGCACTAAAAAAATTGCAGTTATAGTTTTTAAACAAAATTTTAACCTAACAAATGAAAAAAAAACCCCTAAGAACTGTGGGCTTTTGCCTATACACTGAACAAATAATGTTTAAATGTGGTGCATGGACTGTATTGTGCCACTGTGAAAGTGCAGTCTGTGAAGCACGCTATGTGGACATCTGGCGGCAGATAACGATATCAAAGCATGTGTTAGTCAGATTTGCCAGCACGTAATTATTTGATATAGTATTCAAAGGACGGAAGGCATATTAATTTTATGCTTAGTGGAAGTTCAAATAGTAAAATCATTATACCCCACTAAATGAAATTAGCAATATCTCAGAGGGAAATTGCCAAATATTGACATGTTTGTCTGTTCAAGGACAAGGTCAAGAATATAAATGTATTTCTCCATATAGCTTACCAATAAATCCAACATTTATAAATTGTGCAATGAACTTTGAATATAATTTATATTAATTAATGATATCTGCAACTCACGCAATGTCCAACATAATTTTTTTGGGCATGAAATAATTCTGTTGCAGTAATTAATGACATGTTTAGCAGATTGTTATCCTATGAAAATAAATAAATTGGGATAGTGTTTAGAACCATTTAATAAATTGTAGTCATCTTTTTGGCTTGCATCACTGATACAAAAAAATTAACCGTCTTTGGCACGATTTAATGATAAAAGATGAGAAATATATACAGTTAAAAACCATATGTACATGAGCACTTTCAAGGCAGCGGCTACCTCATCCTCAGATGTAATACATAGTGTTCAAAGGATGGAAGGCATCCTCAGATGTAATACATCTGAGGATGAGGTAGCCGCTGCCTCGAAAGTGCTCATGTACATATGGTTTTTAATTGTATATATTTCTCATCTTTTATCATTAAATCGTGCCAAAGACGATAAATTTTTCGTATCAGTGATTCATTCTTGCGCGAGTCTTCAACCTTCATTGATTTTTGGCTTGATTTTATTGGGGGGGGGGGTGAAATATGTCAATACTGAAATTCAGCATTGATTTTGCGAGAAACATTAATCGTATTTCTTCCTTTCAGTATTGAAATATATCAATCCCGAAATTCGGCATTGGCTTTGGATCATTCATCCAATCCGAGTCCAGGCTTGTGTTCCAATGATGTGCTTGTCCAGTGCTGGCTCTCTGTCTTCCATGGAACCAGTGACCCCAAATTAGGGACAGGTGGCTGCTTATAGCCCTCAGTTGCTCATGGTGGTAGTTGACTCCCCCATGAAAAAAAATCATGTGGAAAGTGGGCAGTGCCCAGGTTTGTACTTAACAGAAGGCAGGAAAATGTGGAAATTAGCATAAGTGCGGGATACAGTAAGACGTGTTGTGCGTATGCAAATTTTGGATTGCCGAACTTGTTCGTGACGTCATAGCGCTGATAAGAGATATAAAGGATTTGATGCGTATTGACCGTTGTTGTTCAAACGCAAAGTTAAAAGGAAAAGAATCAATTGACGAACTTGCAATTTTCAGTATGTCTTCCCGACATCACCTAGATAATTTTACGCGTGGCCGTATTATTGGCAAGATTGAAGCAGGGCGAAAAATAACAGATGTTGCCAGGGAGTTCGACGTCAGCCACAGTGTTGTTTCAAGGCTTTGAAAATCATTTCAAACAAATTGAGAGTGTAGCAAACGTCACGGGGAGGTCGTGTTCGCAGTGCGACACCTGCAGAAGATCGGTACATAGTGCTATCAACAAAAAGACACCGGCGCAGCACAGCTAGTGAGGTAGCAAATCAGTTTATGGCTGCTACTGGCAAGCGGATCTCCCAAAAACTGTTGCCAGACGTTTGCATGAAGGAGGACTATACGCCCGCCGTCCTGTTGTGTGCATCCCATTGTCCAGACGTCACCGTACCGCCCGTTTGCAATGGTGCCATCAACATCACAATTGGACTGATAACGACTGGTCTGCTGTCCTCTTCTCAGATGAGAGTAGATACAGTCTATCGTCTGATTGTCGACGACAACTGATCTGGCGTGATAGTGGTACTGCATATTGTCCAGCAAACATACAGGAAAGGGACCGATATCCGACATGTAGTGTCATGGTATGGGCTGGCATCATGATCAATGGCCGTACGTCCCTCTATGTGCTTCCAACTGGGACTATGACTGGCCAACGATACATTAATGATGTTCTGCTACCTCATGTTCGCATGTTCCGTGGTGCTGTCGGTGATAGATTCATTTTCATGGATGACAACGCAACATGTCATCGAACAGTCGCTGTCCAGGAGTGTCTTGACGGCGAGGATATTCAACGCCTCGTATGGCCAGCACGTTCTCCAGATCTGAATCCCATTGAAAATGTGTGGGATGCTTTGGGGAGGAGTCTTGCTGGTCGCTAATGCCCTCCAATAAACAAGGACACCCTCATCCGTGCACTGACAGAGGAATGGGATAAATTACCCCAACAGCTGCTTGATAATGTTGTGCAAAGCATGACACGATGTGCGGAATCTTGCATCGCCCTCCATGGTGGCCATATCCCGTATTGACATCTTACGCCGGAACGCCTGCGGACGGTAATTGCATTTTTCACGTTTACGTATTCTGCACAAAATGGCCTGTTTGTCCCTTGAACACGTTCCAAAGCCTTCTGGATTTCAGAGCACAATAAATTGTCTTTCTTGTAATGTCCTGGCATTCTGACATTATTTTATTTCACTTGGCATCCAACCACACTTACTTTTTTATGCGCTATATAGCCGTTTATGATCCGTCCTAAGCAATTGTCCAGCAGTGTATTTTGAGACGTTGAAATGTAAACATAGCTCTTGAATTAAAGTTATGTAAAGAACTTAAAATGTGAATTCAACAACTCATGCCCGCATATGGCACTAGTCATTTCCTATGTGCAAGAGAGGTGCGGTTTTTTTTCTGCTACCACATCTCCACTCAGCATGCTTCACTGGTGGCTTTTTCACTGTAGCAATTCATGGCCCATGCACTGGGTTTAAAAATTCTTTTCTCATCACATATGCAAAAGCCCACAGTTTTTTTCTTCATTTGTTTGATCAAACTTTTGTTTACGATAACAATTGTGGCTTTCTAAGTGCAGTACTATTGTGTTTTCTTGCATTCTGAAATAAGTTTCTCTCATTGCACATAGTTCAGAAACTAAAGCAGATAAAAACTCTTGCTCTGTGCTAATGGATTTCTTGCGAAAAATTACTAAATGATGATAATTTTCGTATTTCTCTGATATTTGTGTTTTTATGCTAAATTAGTCCTGCCAATGCCCCAAAATTAAAAATACCTAATAACATCAACTCATCTATTACAAAAAAAAAAAAAAAAAAAATGAAACTGTAGGAATTTCAATGTGTTGGTGGAAAATAGTTTAAATTTTAGACCTGTTTGATGTCTATATTCCTTGTTATTCTTGCTTATGAATGTAAAAACCATATGCCAGAGTTTTATAACAATAAAATGTATCTGCATACACAACCATTGAAACAGAAAACTTGCTGCAAACCATGATAACAATAGAATAAGATAATTTAAAGAAAAAGTGATAAAACAATAAATAATTATTAGAACATTATAGATCCACTGAGGACAAAATAAGTACATTACAATGGAATGTGCAGCAATATGTGTGAAATGGAATTTTATGGCAAAATATTAGACTATGAACCTCATAAAAACAAGACAGAAAAACAGTTCCATTAATGAACTGTCAAAAATTATAAATAGCATTTTCAACAAGTTAATTCAAAAATACCAGACTTAACAAAATAGATAAGGAAATTATTTTAATTTAATAACTGGCAATAAAATTAAAATTCTTTCTGTGTAAACGAAACTTTTTATACAGTTGCTATACATTGAGAAATAAAATCTAGAAGCCAGAAATGTCTGTAAAAGCAAAAGAACTCAGAAGATGTGAAAAATAATTGAAAGTTGTTCAAGTTAAAATAGAAATTAAGTATATTAATCTGAGTAAAGCCTTAAATAAGTATTTTAATTGCTGTAAATAACATTTTTATTATTTTTTTTTAATTTAAAGCAAAAACTATCTGCAAAACCTGCTAATAATTTGGGAAATATCCGTGTGCAGTGTATGCATGTATGTCTATATTCTGCCATATGCACTGAATAAAATAAATGCTTTTGGACTATGATGCATATTTCCTACCATACGACCTTGAAAAATCTAATGAATATGAAGAAAATCCCAGTAAGAATTATTTCTTCATGAAACATTGTTGGCATGTAGAGGCATTACAGCGGTTGCTCTGGCTTTTTTAAAATTTTCGCCAAATTATTTTTTTAGCAGAAGTGTTATACAGTACAAAAAGGTAAGCGGCAAACCTTTTTTTTTCAATGCCAGAATGATTTTTTTTTTCACAAATTGCAAAGAATCTGATTGGCAGCACATCCCTTGCATTACATTTTTAGTTTCCCATGTAACCATTCTTCAGAAAACTTGAATTGGCCAGAACAGGAATTGAACCCGCATCTCCTGATTGTTATTAATGAATGCATATAATTTTGCATTTTGGTATGAAAATTTAAATGTGTTCAAGTGATACCTTTCAAAAGTTTTTTTTTTTTTTTGTTATATTAAATTTACAAACATGTTGTAAATGAGTGTACTTATTTTTCTTTCATAGCTGTGATAAAGTTCAGTGGTTGGAAGAAAGAAATTTTTATATATTTGAAAGCACAATGGCAGGTCTTGGTGTAGTGAGTGCACTACTGGTTACAGTCAGGCAAAAGCAACTAGACAGAAGGATGATGCAGAGAATTCAACAGCAGATTGCTGCAGGTGTGTAGCCACTATTGCCAGATTTACTAACTTGCTGAGCAGCCCATAAATATTTATAATCTCTTACAGATATATTTATTACAAATTGTGTGTTCCCTTGATCAATTTGATGTCAATACATGTTGCTAAATGCTTGTGAAAAAAAAAATTATATAGAGCATCTACCATGTAGATCAGCCGTGATAAAATATTTTTTTTTTATTAGGTGTTTGTTTCTTATTTGTTGTGTGTGTTGTTAATTTGTGCATATATGCCTTTTCCCTTTCACACACTCTCTATAGTCTTTTGGACTAAGTTCAATTACACCATTCATGTCTGCTGAAATATTTATTATAAGTGGAGGTACATACATATGATTAAACTGTTCTCTGAGATTCAGAGGTTAGCTCCCCAAAGAAAGACCATGTGCCAAGTGTACATTTAACTAATAGAACTAGAATTTATTTACTCTTGGTGACATCCATCACACAAGACCTTTTATACTTCGTACTCATATTCTTTTTCTCAAGCAGACATTCCTCAATCTGGTCCTCCCATGATTTCTTCTACCTTTCTTTCCTGTCACTTGGGCTGAAAAGATTCTCTTAGTCAGCACCTCATCACTCATTCTTTCAACATGGCCAAACCACCTAAGAGTATTAGTCTCCACCTTACTAACAACATTTTGCCTCACTTTACACATCTGCAACACATCTTCATTCCTTACATGATCAGCACATGTCTTACCACAAAATCCCCGTAAGTAACGCATCTCCCCAGCACACAAACAACTTCTATGTCTTTTCTGCATCACCCAGGTTTCACTGCCATACATCAGAGTAGGGACAATTACACTTTCATACCCAGCCATTTGGGACTTCCTTGAGAACCCTTCATTCCTGTGAAATCCTCCTAAGGCAGCTATGACTTTCAATGAGGAATTTACTTGACTACTAATTTGTTTTCTCTGTCAAACATACTTCCTAAATATACAAACTCACCTGGTCAATCTCTGTGCCACTAAGACTTACCATGCATTCAGTACAAACTGTTCCTTGCTCAAAAACCATAACTTTGGTTTTTCCTTTATTTACACTTACAGTAGTTTGAATTTCATACAAACTTTACATCTGGAACAAAATACTGTGCAACTCACTTTTGCAATCTGCACACACACATATTGCTTAGACATAAATCAGTATTATCCATTTTGGCATCATGCATACATATCATTAAGCTGTTCTCTGATATTCAGAGGTTAGCTCCTCAAAGAAAGACCATCTGACTAATAAACATTTAACTGATAATACATATCCCTGAGGTGCTCTCTGAGATTAGCTTCACAAAGAAATACAAACCACCAGATAAATTTTTAACTGATTTACTTACTGTTGCCACATCAAACTTCTCCATTTACAGTGATCTTGACACACAACACGGGCTTCACTGACATCCATCACATCACGTACACAAGACCTTCTATACTTCATACTCTTTTTCTCATTCAGACGCTCCTGAATCTGATCCTCCCATAACTCCCTTGGTATTCCTCTGCCTCTCTTTCCTGCAACTTGGGCCGAAATTTTTTTCTTAGTAAGCATCTCGTCACTCATTCTTTGAACATGGCCAAACACCTAAGAATGTTAGTCTCCACCTTGCTAACAACATTTTGCTTCACATTACACAACTGCAACACACCTTCATTCCTCACATGATCGGAACTTGTCTTCCCACAAACCCCCTGTAAGTAATGCATTTCTCTGGCAGACAAATGACTCCTGTGTCTCTTCTGTAGTACCCAGGTTTCACTGTCATACATCAGAATAGGAACATTTACACTTTTATATACAACCATGGACTCTCTTGAAAACCTCACAAAGCAGCTATGACTTTCAATGAAGAATTCACTCACCTACTAATTTTGCCATCTAATCTGTTCTCTCTGTCAAAAAAAATATCCCAAATATGCAAACTCATTTACCTGGTCAATCACTGTGCCATTTAGACTTATATTACATTCAGTGCTAACAGTTCCTCGCTCAAAAACCATAACTTTGGGTTTTCTCTTATTTATACTCAGTTTGAATTTCATACAAACTTTGTACATCTGGGACATGTTCTGCAACTCACAATTTTGCTCTCTGCCAACAGGACTGTGTCATCAGCATACAGCAATCTGCATACACACACAGGTATTACCAAGACATAAGCCTGTATTGTCCATCTTGACATCACACATCCATAAATACATTAAACAGCCATGGTGACATTACACAACCTTGCCTGACTCCTGCACCAATAGAAAACCATTTTGATACAACACTATTCACTCATACACAAGCTCTACTGCCAGCATACATGGCTTTCACACTATTAAGTAGATTCCCAGTACCACCATATTCATTCAACACCTTCCACAGAAGTATCCTATTTACTTGGTCATATGCTTTCTCTAAATCTATGAAGGCAGTAAAAACTTACCAACAGCCACATCTTTTCAGTCATTCTCCGTAATTCAAAATTTTTGTTAGTGCAGCCTTTACCAGGCATAAAACCACTCTGAACATCCCACACTTTCTCTGATGTAAGACCTTGTACCTTTTCAATAATGATCTTACCAAACACTTTCCCTGACACACTCGGTAAGCTAATACCACAATAGTTCTTGCAGTCAGTCTGATCACCTTTTCCCTTTTACAAGGGGACAATGATAGCATCCTTCCGACCCCGAGATATCATTCCTAACACCCAGCACAATTGGCAGATTTCAGTTAACTAGTCAATTACAGAGTCACCACCATATTTCAGCAGTTATGCCATCAACTCATGAAGCCTTGCCATTCTGAAGAGATTTTAGAGCTTTACACACCTATTCTCTCGAGATCCCTCCTATGCATCCATCTCTCACTATGACATCATCTGCTTCTACCCCAGAATCACCTTTGCTTTCTTGATCTAATAACTGACAGAAGTATTCACCCCATCTTTCACTTAACTCATTGGGCTCCCATATCATTTCCGTGATCCTATTCTTCACACAACTTGCAACTTCGTTTCCCCCTTTTTCTCCTGTGCCATGCATACTTCCAGAAAGTTTTTCTATCTTTCCAAAAAGCCAATTCAAGCCTTTCCACCTTTTTCTTCCTATCTTTTGCCTTACTCTGGTAAACCAGCTTCACTACCTCACACTCTTACAGCAATATTCATCCTCAGAAACTCTACCTTGCAACATCCCCATGCATGCATCCGTAAATATATTAAACAGTCAGGGGGACATTACACAACCTTGTCTGACTACTGCACTAATAGAAAGCCATTTCGATAAAACACCATTCACTTGTACAAATGCTCTGCTGCCAGCGTACATGGCTTTCATACTATTAAGTAGATTCCCATGTAATACCATATTTACTCAGTAAATTTCACAGAAGAGTTCTATTTACTCTGTCATAAGCTTTCTTTAAATCTATGTAGGCAGCAAACCCTTTTTTACCAACAGATACTTTTCAATCATCATGCATAATGCAAAACTTTGATTAGTGCAGCTCTAACTAGGGACAAAACCACTCTGAACATCCCACACTTTCTCTGATGTAAAACCTCGTACTTTATCAATAATGACCTTGGCACACTCAGCAAACAGATGCATTCAGTCTGATCACCTTTTCCCTTGTACAAGGGAACAATGATAGCATCCCTCCAATCCTGAGGGACCATTCCTAACTTCCAACATGACTGTCAAATGTCAGTTAACTAGTCAATCACAGTTACCACCATATTTTAGCATCTCAGTAGATATTCCATCTACTCTAGAAGCCTTACCATTCCGAAGAGATTTTAGAGCTTCACACACCTCATCTCTTGAGATCCCACTAGTGCTTCCATCTTTCACTATGACATAATCGGCTTCTGCCTCAGAATCATCTTTTCTTTTCTGATCTAATAACTCACAGAAGTATTCACCTCATCTTTCACTTAGCTCATAAATACATATATCACTAAGCTGTTCTCTGAAATACAGAGGTTAGCTCCACAAAGAAATACAAACTACCAGGTAATTTTTACTTACTGTTTCCGTATCAAACTTCTCCATTTACAGTGATCTTGACATACAACTCAGGCTTCACTGACGTCTATCACACGCCGTACACAAGGTCTTCATAATCCATCTTTTTCTCATGCAGACATTCCTGAATCTGGTTCTCCCATGACTTCCTTGGCCTTTCCTTCCTACCACTTGGGCTAAAAAGATTTTCTTAGTAAGCATCTCATCACTCATTCTTTCAACATGGCCAAACCACCGAAGCATATTTACCAAGTAATGATCAGAGCCAACATCCGCACATTTCATCACATGGGTGTCAACAACTAAGTGTTTCAGACGCTGATTGTAGACAACAAAATCTATTGCTCTCTTTTGACCAAGAGTATAATTTTCCAAAGTGGATATACACAAACCATTCTCAATGCAGAGTTCAATTAATCTTTGATCATTATTATTCACACAATGATCATTAAACTTACTCGGAACATTGTCAGAAATTGCATTCTGCACACCTACTCTAGCATTTAAATCCCCTGCTATTAGCCCATATCATTTCTCTGAACCTATTCTATACAAAACTTTTCCCCTATTTTTCCTATGTCTTATGTACACTTCCACAGTGTTTTTCTGTCTTTCCAAACAGCCAAATCGTGCCTTTCCTCCTTTTTCTTCCTATCTTGTTGTCTTACTCTGGCAAACCAGCTTTGCTGCCTCATGCTTCTTAGAGCGATATTCATCCATAGAAACTCCACTTTGAAACATCCCCAAGTAAGCTTCCTTCTTTCTCTTGACTGCTTCTATAATCTCACTGTTGCACCAAGCATCACCTTTAAAGTTACCCACTGTTGCAGTGCCACAGACCTCTTCAGCAGCAGTGACAACACAGTTCTTAAAACATGCCCACTTCTTTTTTTTTACATCCCTCTCACATGCCTTCAACTCATTTAGACATTCACTGAGCAATTCAAAGCAATGCTGATGTTCTTCAGACAGCATTTGAACTTTGTCTTTTCTCCACAGGCATCTTCCTATACCTCCTCTAACCAACATTCAGTTTCAACCGTGACACTAACAAGTGATGATCAGAGCCAACATCTGCGCCTCTCATCACACGGGTACCAACAATTACAGTAAGTGTTTCAGACGCTGATCATAAACAACAAAATCTATTACTCTTTAATCCTACAGTAAGATTTCCCCAAGTGTATGTGTGAATATACCTGTGGTTGAAAAACACCTTGGATACCCACAATCCATTTTCAATGCAGAGTTCAATTAATCTTTCACCATTACCATTCACACAAGGATCATTAGACTTACCCAGAACATTGTCAGAAATTGCATTCTGCACACCTACTCTAGCATTGAAATCACCTGCTACAATAATTTTCTCTTTAGCACCACACTGGCTCAAAACAGCTTTTAGCTCATTCCAGAAACCTTCCTATCAAAAGGTCACAAGGAGCATATACTACAACAATTACTATTCTCCGAAGTTTCACTTTCAAGTGAATCACTTATGCAGCTATAGGGAATCAAGTTGTTCATCTTTTCACTTAAAATCACACCTACAACAGCCTGTCCTTTCACATTATCCAATACTCCAGACCACACACTCACCGTTCCATTAATTTCTTCTATCCCAACTTCTTTCGTTTTAGTTTCACTTACACATAGTACATCCAATCTATACTTATTAATTTCTTGAATCACCCCATTTATCTTTCCATTTATACCTCTAGTATTCCATACACCAATCTTACACCCACTCAGCCGAGATCTTTTTCTCATATGCCATTTATAAGTTCCAGGTCAATTCCGTAGAGACCATCCTTCTCAAGTGTGGTAGGTCCACCATATCTCACACATGGGTCCTGTAAATTCTCTCTTTGGGTCATAAGAATCATAAAAGCACATCAGTGTGGGTCATCAGCCCACAGCTAATGGTTCCAGTTGGTCGTTCCACCTAAGGATTCTGGAACATAACCCAATGAGTTGGGGTCTTTTTGCCAATGTCACACAGAACCAGCTGGTACCTCTCCAAGATCCACAGAGGCCCTTGTTGCTGTTCTATGTGCCATTGTTGCCCATGGAGTGCCCCGAGGAGGCAAACCTGTCTTTCACAATACATGCAGTGTAGATGATAATATTCCTTTTAACAAGGCTCCACAAGTTGCCTTCTGTTGTTTGAAGGGCACAGTTGCTTTTAGCAATAAAGGAATGCTGACTAAGTAAATTTTAACACAAACTGCTAAATATGACGACGCATTAATGAGAACAAAAATTAGCTTTATCTGAAGCTTAAATGAATATAACATATATACAGTTGACCTAAGCTATACACTTCTGTTACCATGTTGTAACTCAAAATAAGGACATTCAGTTGAACCGACTCTGATAAAACATATTATACAACACACTATCAGAAAGAGTTCAAATTCAACTTTGTTGAAAAGATACTTTATGCTTACTGTTCTTAGAGACATTGGGAAGACAGCTACTTGTCACCTTGATCGGGAAAACTTCGCTAGACACTTGAGCTGGATCCGTCGTCATAATCCAAAAAAGGGCAGTATGCACTGTATCAACACTTGAGGCAGATCCTTGTAGTTGCTTCAGAATTCCTTCAAACTCCGACGACATCCGATTCGGACTCTCCAGGTCATACACTGAGACATACTCCTGGCCATACTCCACCTCTATCCAAAGACGGCTTGTCTTTATAGCGGCTTGATGACGGTTTGTGACATGATAGTCAACATCGCTGCTTTGCATGATTGTGAATGTTATTTTTTTCTTTTTTTTTTAGTGGGCTGTGAAGCACTGCAGAAACTCACTATTTCTAACAACCCCCACTTGCTTTGCAGTCTGTGAAAAAAACAAATTTAGTTTGTTTCGCAGATTTTCGAACCTTGGCTTTGCTAATGGGTTTCGTTAGTATATCTGTTAGCATGTCTTGTGAGGAACAGTAGCTTATTTTAACAATTCCTTTATTTTGTAGGTCTTTGGTATAATGATGTTTCGTGCCTATGTACTTTAGTCTAGAATGTTTTTTTCTTCTTGTAATAATCGTATTTTTGCTTGGTTATCTTCCCATATTGAAATTGGTAACTTTTGAGTTAATCCTAAATTGCTCGTTAGGTTTAAGATCCACTGTATCTCTTGTACGCCTTGAGTGTGTGCTACGTATTCTGCTTCTGTAGGTGAAACTGCTATACTATACAATTTTGTTTTTGGGATTTCCATAGCATTGCATTATTTCCCATTAATATTAGATTTCCAGATGTTGACTTTCTGTCAGCACGGTCTTGTGCCCAATCTGCGTCACGGTATATCTGTAAAACTGGGCTTGGTTTTGCTGTTGTAAGAAGTTGTATTTCTTAGATACATGTACTTGGAGTGCCACTTTTCCAAAATAAGAAATCAACGCTGCCAACGTTTTGTACAGTTTTGTACACCCAAAAGAAATTTTTGTACACCACCGGAAGTGGTACTTTTTGGCTCTTTAAAAGTGGCACTCCAAGTACATGCTGGAGTGCCACTTTTTCAAAATCGAAAATAAATACTGCCAAAGTTTTGTACACCCAAAAGAAAATTTTGTACACCACCGGAAGTAGTACTTTTCGGCTCTCTAAAAGTGGCACTCCAAGTACATGCTGAGTGCCACCTTCTCAAAATCGAAAATAACTACTGCCAAAGTTTTGTACTAGTTTTGTATAGTTTTGTACACCCAAAAGAAAACTTTGTACACCACCGGAAGTGGTACTTTTTGGCTCTCCTTTGTGGCTCTCGACCATGTACTTGGAGTGCCACTTTTCCAAAATTGAAAAAAAAAAAAACCCTGCCAGAATGTTGTCCTGGTTTTGTACAGTTTTGTTCACCCAAAAGAACATTTTGTACACCACCGGAAGTGGTGCTTTTTGGCTCTCGACCATGTACTTGGAATGCCACTTTTCCAAAATTGAAAAAAAAACACTGCCAGAGTGTTGTCCTAGTTTTGTACACCCAATAGAAAATTTTGTACACCACCGGAAGTGGTACTTTTTGACTCTCCTTTTGTGGCACTCGAGCATGTACTTGGAGTGCCATATTTCTAAAATCGAAAATAAACACTGCCAGAATGGTGTACTAGTTTTGTACAGACAAAAGAGAGTTATGTACCACTCCGGCGATGGTTCTCTTTGGTTGTCCAGCATGCTCTTAGAGTGTCATCTTTCGAAATCCAGAAGTAAACACTACTATCTCTTTCCAGTTTATTACATACTTTTACTCCTGTTCATTATACACAACCAGCTGTTTTTGTGTGTTCATTATACGCAACTTTTATTTGTTCAAGGTCGCAAATTTTCGTGCTGTTGTCTTGTATAAACTAAGACATTGTCGGAGCCTTCATTTTTATAGCAAAGGAAGAAAAGAAACAGTTTTTTGTTGTTTTGTTAAGCAATGCTTTCGGCAAAAGGAATTCAAATCAGCGCATATCATCGCTTCCAGTCTAGTAGCCATGCCGAGCAAGGTTGGGGGGAGGGAAGTTGCAAAACACCTCGGCGCATTCGCAGTGGCGTAACTAGCACCACTTGTGCAACCCCGGAAAGTTCATTTCAGCACTCCTAAGGATAATAATTTTTCCAGGATTTCGGACACTAGGGAGGATGTGTTTTTCACGGTGTTTGTTTTGGGAAAATGGTGATGTCAGGAATTTAGGGAGACTGTCTGGTAAAGTAAAGGAACTACCTATAGAGCCCTGTAGTTTTAACTTTTAAAATAAATTTTGGAACAGAAGTACATAATGCAAGGTTATCAATCAGCCAGTCAGATTTAACACGGTGAGCTGTCAGATGCATAATCATGAATATACGTTTTATCGAATTGAAACAAATTCGGTAAAATATATTTAAATGTTTAAAGTTAACAACTATGAGACTTTAGTGATCGTTATTGGATATGGTTGTATACAAACAGGGAATTCAGTATTCTACACTGCAAGAATATAATATGGATTTCGTAGCTGCAGATATTAATTTGAATGTACAACAAAACTTCAATGCAGGCCAGGAAAAAAAAAGCGTGTGGAAATGCAATGTGCAGGTATGTGATGTTTACAAATATACGAGTACTATACCCAGTGTTCGAAATGGGCCGGTATGGCATACCGGTAGTTAACAAAAATGGAAGTGAGCATACCGGCACTTAAAAAAAACGTTATTTACCATCCCGGTATGTAATAAATTATAAACCCTTCACAAACTACGTAAAGATATTAGGATGAAAGAACAAATTTTAACGCAAAAAACGGCAAATGGCATTTTTAACGGATAAAATTGATAATTAGCAGCCGAGACTGAAAGAGACCGACCACAAACCCTTCAATGAAGTTTTTTTAATTTTTACATTAATTTTATAAAATTATATACATTAATTTTTCAATACCAAAAAAAAAAAAAAAAAAACAATTATATGGAATGGAATGTATTTCTTTCGAAACCTCCTATTTATACTATGTGGATCTATGGTCTACACCATACTGGCAGTAGCTCTGTGCCACTTCGACCACTGAGTGTACCACATAACTACATAATATAGATATAATATAAATTATAATTATATGATTAAAATACAAGTGGAAAATTAATTATGAGATAAGTGGAAATTTTCATGTTTTTAGGCCTAAGTCTTTCTTTCTAGCCTTCATTTTTTGGCGAAATTATTAAGCGTTGAGGTCCATTCTTTTGGCAAACTGCCTTTCTATGCAGTGACAATTCCTGCAGCCTATCTTGTGACATGATGCTTCTTAAATAGTTTTTACAAATTTTAATTTGGGAAACGATCTCTTTACAGATGCTACTGTGACGGGTAGCCGTGAGTGTTAAGATAAACATCAAGGCAATAATTACATAATTTAGTACAACCACCGACAATTGTGGGATCCACATCCTCCACGAGGAATCTCCATGTGGCCTCGCACTTTCCTTCAGCAGTGCACCAATAAGGCGATTGCAGAGTGATCGTATTACAACCCGCAGCCAAAGGGTCGAATAGCTTCAATGTGTAGGACATCCAGCAACCGAAAAATTGTTATGATGTGTGTTGGTAAAACGTGGAAAGTGCGATGTATTTGTTTATTCGACTGACGCCACGTATTTGGGGGATTTTCACTTAGGATATCAGTGCTTCCAAAGTGTACCATCCATTTTTTAGTGTTCACAAATTTGGTACACATGTAAACAATAATTACTTATTTTACACTTGCAGGTGTCACAGCTCATCGTAAATTCAAATAACGCAAACTTTCAATAATAACTTTTGGAATGTCGTAATAACTTTTGGAATGTCCTAATTCCATTGCATTTTATTTTCATTTATCATGGCCTTAATTGATTGAATTTACTTTTTGTTTCGAAATGCATCCACCCGTCTCCCAAATTTTAATTTTCACCTAAAGTCAATATTTACCTTAATTTTAACTTTTGCTAAATTTAACTATTAATTACACACATGAGCAAAACCTATCCATAACAGTTTGAAATGTGGTCAGGAAGGAAAAAACAAGATGATGGATGTGAAGACGAACTTTAGGCGTGCTCAAACATAGTGATCTGTTTCCTTCTGTTCGACAGGCTATTCTTATTGTTCAAACATTACCAGTAACAACCTGCCCAGTGGAGAGGTCCTTCAGCACTATGAGAACGGTTAAAAACCTGGTTAAGGTCAAAAATGGCAGATGGACGTTTATCTGGACTGTGCATGATGAGTATTCATCGAGAAAAGGTTTTTGAGAATAAACATGAACTCATTCAAAATGTAATTGATAGATTTGGACAAAACCCAAGACGTTTGCAGTTTTTATTTCATAGTATCTCTTCTAAAGTGCAAGAAACAGAAAATTGAAGGGGGTATAAAAATTAACAGATAAATGTCTATAAAAAAAGGGGGTTTATACTCATACTCAATAAAGGACGATGGAGCAGTGCAATTGTTTTATGTAACCCCAAGTGAATGTTTCCATACAAAAAGACTTTATTAAGTTGATTATTAAATTTAGCAAGAAGCCTACAGTAAGGTTAAACTTTTGACTCAGATATGAATAATCAGTGGCCAGTAATTGGTAAATGACATAATTATTATTATTGTCCGTTATTTCAATACTAAATATTGACTATAGAAAGAAATATGTGTCCAAGTTCCCAAACTTTGGGGGGGGGGGGGGCTAACAGTGCTCCGAACCCACTCCTTAGCTTTAGGGGCTCGGTGCACTCGCCTGACCCAACCCCCACTATGCCATATAAAGACGCAGGGGTACTATAAATTTAAGCAATAATTATGATTGTGGGAGTATACCCGTTTGCCCCCTCCCCGGAAAAGTTGCAGCGGACCTCATGGGGGATAACGCTGCGGGAAAAAGTTTCCGGCCCTTTATATGATTTTTTTTATCACCAAAATGGCGGTTAAACAAGTTCCCAAAGTTTGGCCAAATATTTTAAAAACTACATGACAAAATGATTATGTACAATTTCGCATTTTCAATACATGAAAAAAAAAATCTTTACTTTTTAAAAACTTTGTTGTAAATCCGAATGTTATTTTGTTTTATATTCATACCCCTATTACTCCTTCTTTATTAGCATTGCTCTTTTCAAAGCAAATTGTTTACAAGTTGATTTCTCAATAGTATTTGAGTAAAATATTCTCTAATCTTTGCTTGTTTAAAATTTGTCAAAGTCAGAGAAAAAACATAACTATGAACGTTATTAAGTTTTGCACCATCTGTTTCATGACTGAACTACAACAACAAAAAAACGTCCGCACCATGCCAAGAGTTGTAGCTTGCCTAAGTGCACGTTTTATTCAGAGCAAAGATTGCGAAATAAATTTTTCATCCAAACCGAAACTAAACAACATATCCCTCTCTGATGAGATCAAGGTTCAACTTTGCACGAAGAAGGAACACAAGAACGCTAACCGAAAGTAAACAGCATACCCTTCTCTGATGGGATGAAGATTCAACTTTGGCTGCACCAAGAACTCAGTAACGCTGTCTCGATTCTCTCAAACTTGTGATATACCGGTTACGTATATGTAAACGAATCAAAGAACTGTGAGTTTGTGATAATCAGAAATTACAAAATTTATGTACATTGAAAAAAGCGTATAAATGAATTAATTAGCTATTATCGAATTGGAAAAGCTTAGAAAATACAGTAAAATATCGGGACTAATGCAGAATTACGTATAAATGTCAAAAAATATAACTGGAGTACGCATAGCCGAAGTTACACTGAATATCTTTTTATTTCTACAAAGCAATGCTTAAATATCAAAAATTTGTTTAAACTGAAAACCACCAGATTGAAAAAACATTGCGCAGAAATTCAAATTGCTTGAAATTCAGTCTGTGACTTATACCTGTAACTTAACCCTCCTTTCGAGTTGCTTCTAAACTAAACATTTTCCCACTGAAGAGTCTGTTACTTCTCTAAACAGCTTGTACATTTTAGTGACACTGACAGTGAGTCACAGCAAAATTTATAGAGACAACCTTGATTGTAAATAATGACGGGGGGGATAGAGAGAGAAAGATTGCAAGTAATTGTGGGGAACTGATATAAAGAAAAAGATTTAAAGATTTAAACGAATACGTATTGTTGCTATATGTTGATCTAAGAGCTATTTTGTGTCAAATGATGAATCACAATGTGACGATTTTTTATAAAGATGACCTTCGAACTTTCATTGAGTGGAAAATTAAGGGAAAGGAGATTTTAAACATAAATTCTTTTGGCGATTCTTCCAACTTGGCCGTTCGGCTTCTGGGTTATTACAAAAGTGTGTTTTATATGCAACAAACTAGGAATATTAATCAAATTAGTTAACCATTTAAGCTACTGCTTCGAAAATCAAGAGTAAAAAGTACCACTTCCGGTGGTGTACAAAATCTTCTTTTGGGTGTACAAAACTATGACATCACTCTGGCAGTGTTTTTTAAATTTTGGAAAAGTGGCACTCCAAGTTCATGCTCGAGGGCCACAAAAGAGAGTCAAAAAGTACTACTTCCGGTGGTGTACAAAATTTTCTTTTGGGTGTACAAAACTAGGACAAAACCTGGCAGTGTTTATTTTCGTTTTCGGAAAAGTGGTACTCCAAGTACATGCTCGAGGGCCACAAAGGAGAGTCAAAAAGAACTATTTCCGGTAGTGTACAAAATTTTCTTTTGGGTACACAAAACTGTACAAAACTAAGACAGTGCTTATTTTCGTTTTTGGAAAAGTGGCACTCCAAGTACATGCTCGAGGGCCACAAAAGGGAGTCAAAAAGTACCACTTCCTGTGGTGTAAAAAATTTTCTTTTGGGTGTACAAAACTGTACAAAACTAGGACAACACTCTGGCAGTGTTTATTTTCATTTTTGGAAAAGTGGCACTCCAAGTACATGCTCGAGGGCTACAAAGGAGAGTCAAAAAGTACCACTTCCGGTGGTGTAAAATTTTTCTTTTGAATGTACAAAACTGTACAAAAGTAGGACAACACTCTGGCAGTGTTTATTTTCATTTTTGGAAAAGTGGCAGTCCAAGTACATTCTCGAGGGCTAGCTACAAAGGAGAGTAAAAAAGTACCACTTCCGGTGGTGTACAAAATTTTCTTTTGGTTTACAAAACTGTACAAAACTAGTACAAAACTTTGGCAGTATTTATTTTCGATTTTGAAAAAGTAGCACTCCAGGTACTTGGAGTGCCACTTTTAAAGAGCCGAAAAGTACCACTTCCGGTGGTGTACAAAATTTTCTTTTGGGTGTACAAAACTAGTACAAAAGGTTGGCAGCGTTGATTTCTTATTTTGGAAAAGTGGCACTCCAAGTACATGTATCTGTATTTCTTTTATTGTGTTGAGATAACGAATTATTCATTTTACAGCGTTCCAGTCTCTTTGTCTGGGTTGTTCACATCATCTACTTACGATATGTGTAGAAGCTGCGATATCTGGTCTGGTTGTTGTAGCTATATACATTAGTGCTCCTACAGCTTGTCTGTATAATGTGTTAGTTTGTAGTTTATCTTCTTCTCCCTTGAGTTTGCAGTACGTTGTTTCCATAGGTGTATGTGGGTTTAGCATTTTCCAACTGAATTTTTTCAATAAGTTCAGTTATTTTGTGTTTTTGATCTAATAGGAAACTGGCATCCTCTTTTTGAGTGATTTTGATTCAAAGGTAGTGTTTTATGGAGCCTAAATCAGTTATACATTAATTATTTTTGAGACATGATTTTTTGAATAAGTGATTCCTTCTGAGAGCTGATTAATATATTATCTACATATAGGATAATATAGACCATGTCTTCGTTATTACCTCTTGTAATTAAAAAGGAATTTGCTTTGCTCTGTATGAAATTAAGCTTAAGTAAGGTTTCAGTATTCTAAGCTTTTGCTGCTTGTTTTAATCCATAAAGTGACTTCTGTAGCTTAGACTTTTTCTTCCTGTCCTGGTTTTATAAATCATTCTGGTTGATCCATGTAAATGTCTTCATTAAGTTTTCCATATAGAAATGCAGTTTTTACATCAATATGATGAACTAGCATGTTCTTGTGGGCTGCAGCAGCAAGGAAAAATGGATTGTAGTGTGAATTACAACTGGTGCAAATGTTTCGTCATAGTCAACTCCATGTCACTGATCATATCCTTTTGCCACTAGTCATGCTTTATAGCTGACACCATTCCTGTTTTCACTGTGTTTGGTTTTAAACAGCCTACGTTTAAAACAGCCTACGTTTTTTTTTTTTTTTTTTTTTTTTTTTGTAAGTCAACTGGTTGTTATGTTTCATTCTTTTGCAACGATTCAAGTTCTTTATCTATTGCTTCTTGCCACTTGTGCTTTTCTTCTGTTGGTAAGTCGTTTATTTCATGCAGTCTTTTAGGAACTCGTAAGGGTGTTTTAGTGCTACTCTGTGCTACGTAAGTTAGTCTTTCTGGTGATATTCCTTTAGTTGATCTTTCTGACCTCCTAGGAACAGTTCTTTCCATATCACATACCTGTTCGTCTGATGCTTTTGTAGTTGGTTCAGAATGGTTTAGATTTTCTTTATGCACATTGTTTATATAGAAGTAGTCAAATTCATTTTGTGGGTCAGCTTCTTCTGCTTGGTCTGTTTTTGTATCTTCAAGAAATTTCACAGTTCTGCTTATTTTTACCTTTCATCTGCCCATGTAAATTTGATAACCTTTACTGGTGAGGTCATATCCAACAAATATGCCTTTTTGAGCTTTGTCGTAAAGCTTCTTCCAGTTGACTTTTGGTACATACGTGTATGCCTTACAACCACAGATTTTTATGTGGGATAGATTAGGCTTATGCTTATTCCACAACTCGTAGGGTGTTCTTATATTTGCTCTTGTCGGTAAAGGATTTTGTAAATATACAGATGTCATTACAGCTTCACCCCAAAAAGATTTCAGCAAATGTGCATTTAACATCATTGTTTTAGACATTTCAATTAGGTTATTGTATTTACTACATAAAATGTGTAGCAGGAAATTACCATTACGTTTTTATTACAAAAGTAGTGGTTGTTGGAAGACGACGCATTTAGGTATATGCTATTGTTGTATTTAATAAGAAGTTCTGACTTGCCCATACGGCCTTGGAAGCTAGGTATTTCTAGGGTAGGTTACGAATAGCATTCATATCATTGTTCTGACTTCACTATTTAGTGTTCTCCCTAGAGTTTTTTTACAACTGGGTGCAAGAAATTTTAGCTGGGTGGTACTTTAAATGACCCCTTCCTTAATCGAAAAAAAAAGAAAGGATGTTGTTTTGCTTAACATGATTGTACTTATTAAATACTTACTGATAAATCATATTCAACACAGATTTCAGTCATTTTCACCAATATTTATGGTGTATGTGGGAGTAAGTTTTTCACTCACTTATTATGTGTGCAGTGAAAACATTCATTACAGGAAATTTAGCTGGGCGGCAGAGAAAATTAGCTGGGCGGGCCGCCCAGTAAAAAGGCTCTAGGGAAGAACACTACTATTTAAGTCTTCTTTTTAAAAATATCTTGTAGTAAACAAAATTGTGTACAATAAAAGCATTTAGGCTTTGAATGTATTGACTGCCGGGAAAGTAACATAAGGTTAACAACATTCAAAGTCTTGTTAAAAGGAATGAAATTTTCAATGAAAGATATGTAAAATCAATGAAGGATAAAACCAAATTAAAACCTGAATCCTAAAAGAACCAACAAACGAAATCCTCCTCCAACATCACCACCATAATCCAAACATGTTTCGACATTAGGCTTTGCCTTCTTCAATGCAGTACTTTGGCATTTCGAAATATGTGATCTTAACAGCTCAAAAAGATCGTGCAGATTCACTATCAGCCCATGGCCTGCGTTCTGTTGTGAGGAGTAGGGTACTGTGGTTTGATGTTCTATTCCTTCTGCCTTTAAGTATTCTTCTACATCTTTATTACAAGATTCACTACCATTATCAGTACGAATTTTTTTTTCTTGAACTTATTTGTTGTTGAAGCTACAAATTCTGTGAATTTTGCTAAAACTTCATTTTTATGTGTAATTAGGTATACCATTGTATATCGCAAATAGTTATTTACGATTGTATAAGTCGAGGCCATAAAACATGTAAAGTATTTAAAAAAATGAGGTCAACTTATGCGGCAAGGATAAAATGCTACCCGAAACATTTTGTGCAAAAATTTTGGTACATAGATTTTTCATATTATTAACGCTCATTTTTATATAACATCAACGCAGAAAGTTCATATACAAATTTAAAATCCAGGAAATTCCTCATCACTATCGAAATTTTTTTCAACAGATCGCGTGACTCAGTATCGGATTCACCGATATCGTATGGGTCCCACTCATATCACTGTTCACGTTAGTGTCACTATCAGATTGCCACAGATCGTCATCTTCCGTTCCATCCATATTGTTCGATATTCCACATTTTTTAAAGGACTTAATTACGGACTCGATCTTTACTGCATCCCAAGCTTCAATAATGAAGCTGCACAATGTTTCCAATGGCATGGCACAGATATTCCCCTTTTCCGTGACGTTTTTTTCGCCATTAATCATCCACTCAGTCCATTTGTTTCTAAGAGCATCTTTAAAAGGTTTATTCAAGCTAACGTCTAGCGGTTGCAGAACAGAAGTTAAGCCGCCCGGAATAACGGCAATATCTGTGTCCATACATCTTAAACGCCTTTTGGTTGCATCTGTTGTATGAGACCGAACATACCCCAAACCAAAAGACTACATGAATTTTTTTCACACGCAGGCTTCAACACGTTTGCACCAAATATTTTTAAGCCATAAAGTGATTCCATTTTCGTCCATCCAACCATTTTCATGAACATGAACGAAAATTCCTGAGGGAAACTTCACTTTCGGCACGGTTTTCTTTTTGAAGATCGCCATGGCCTTTAATTTCGTTCCATCTGCCATACAGGCCAAAACAATAGTGAACCTTCTTTTCTCATTGCTTGTCATTTTTACCATGACTGTTTTTTCTCCTTGCACAGCTACAGTTCCATTACATGGCATATAAACATTTACGGGAGTTTCTTCCATATTGCCGATATTGCACAAAGCACAATTTTTTTTTCTTAGTTCAATAATGAATTTATGAAAATTCATTATTTTTAATTCCAGTTCATTGGGAAGTTTTTGTGCAATTTTAGTTTTAACATGCAAACTTGGGGATTTGTGTTGCATAAACCGGCAACACCAGCTGTTTGTTGCCTTAACATCTTTTCAGAATTTGATTGTGCCCATTCAAAGCTTGGATCCATATGGAATTCCTGGTTACAATATATCCATTTTGCCTCCGTTGCATCACCCACTCAAATATGGCGTCTTCCTGCTCAGGCCAGCGAGTTTTTCCCGTTCTTAATGCACACTTTTTCATTGGCATGCCTTGCAAAATCTGTTCAGCTGTTCTTCAATCGCGAATAAGTTTCTCAGAAACATCAAATTTCCTCCCTGCTGCAAAATTATTTGATTCTTGAGCAAACTGAACAACTCACAGTTTAAAACCGGTATCATATTTTTTCTCTTGTTAAACAGTGCCATTTCGATGTCAGCAGTTTACAGCGTGATTCACAATAGACTGAGCAGTGTCGTGGGGGAATGCAAATGCAATGAACGACCGGTTGACCTCACGATACCATGGGAAACAGCAGTGGAGGGGACGGGAAAGCGGTGTGACTAGTTTTTAGACGTGGTCAATTGCTTACCAGCTTAAAAACGTGTTTGGTGTGCCTGTACACCTTTCTATGTGTTTCCCCCTCTCTTTTCCAAGGAGGATTTCGTTCACTGCGGTGCGCACGTGATTTTAATGAAGGGATATGTTTGGGGAAACTGGGAAGAAGAGTCGTCAACTTATACTACGAATATAGCTGAAATCCAACATTTTTGCTCAAAGTCCACGTCGACTTATACGGCGGTAAATATGGTATGAATGTAAGGAAGTACTTCTTGCCTCCTAGAGTATCTTGCATTGGTCCACATAAATCTGAATGTATCAAACCTAATGGTTTCCGAGTTCTATACTGTGCTTTCTTAGGATATGGTGTTTCTGTTAGCTTTGCCTTAATGCATGTAGTACATTGCAAACTGTGTTTACAATTGTTTAGCTTTATTCCTGTTGCTAGATCATTTTGCAAAATTTTCTTTATATCGTCATAATTTTTATGACCTAACCTTTGATGCCACTTTTCAATACAGTTCGTATTGGTATGGATTTTTGCTGAGTTTGCACATTGTAGTTCACTGTTTTCAGTAACTGTTATAAGAGCTTATACAGGTTACCTTTCAAAATGCCATTTGCCACTACTGAATCTCCTTTTTGAATTGTAAATACATTGCTTTCAAACTTCACGCTACAGTCCTTGTCTGTTAATGTTTTAACTGATAGTAGATTATCATTGAAATCAAGAACATATAATACATTTGGTAGCTCTACAGCATTTACACGACCATTCAATGTTTGAACTTTCAAATCACATTCGCCTATACCATGTGTTTCAAGTTGTATGCCATTAGCTACTTAGCTACCGTAACTTTGCCTTTTTCATTCTTATTCAACTTTGAGAAGAAATCTTGCATTCCACTCGTATGTGCTGTTGACCCTGAATCGATGACCTAGTCAGTGAGTTGTTTGGTCTTTTCATTTTCTGGTGCTCGTACTTTTAACATATAATCTTTACTTTCTTGACAAGGCTCACTCCTTTCGTTATCACCCTTTGATTCTTGCATAGTGATATGTGTCACACTTTTAGTTCCCATGCACAATTTTGACTTATGTTGTTCATTTGTACGTGAACTTGGTAAATATTTCTTTGGCACAATATCTTTCCGTTTAAAATAAAAGCTTTCTGACCTGAAATGATTTTTGTGATGACAATATGTGCAATATTTCTGTACACTGGAAGGGTTTCTTTGTACATGTTCATTTTTCAGTGCTAATGTGTGTGAAGTGACATTTTGTCTACTTTCAACACACCTTCTGTATTCACCAATCAACTTGCTTTCTACATAATCTAGTGTTAATGATTTTGTTTTGGTTGGAGGTTTAACGACCACTGTGCGCAACTCAATGGGCTATAAGCAGTTGCCCGTCCCTAATTTAGGGTCACTGGCTCCAGGGAAGGGAGAGAGCCAGCACCGTAAGACAAACACAACATCCATGCCTCACTGGGATTCGAACCCAGACCCATCTCGGACGAATGATCAGAAGCCATCGCTTAGACCACTATGCCACCAAGGCGGCCTAGTGTTCATTGACTTTTGTCTTTGCTTTCTAGACTTGCTATGAGGGTAGCATATATACTGGGCATGGAACATAGTAATATTGCAACCAAATGAGTTTCTTTAATGGGTTCACCTGTGTTGCTTAAATGCTCCGACAGTTGAAAAATTTCTTTAATATGATCTTGCATACTTGTAGTTTCATTATACTGTATCGAATATAACTTTTGTAGTAAGAACAGTTTACTTGACAGATTTGCTAGTCCGTATACACGTTTGAGAGTGTTCCATGTCATTCCTGCTGTCTTAGCATGAAGTACATGTATGATTTCAGAATCTGATATATGAAGACATATTAATGCTCTAGCACTTCGGTCTTGTTTAACAAAATCATCCAACTTATTTGCGTTCTCGTCAAATACTATGTCATAAATTTTCTTGTATTAGCAGCATTTCCATACGAAACTGAGATTCAGAGGTTAGCTCCACAAAGAAATACAAACTAACAGCTCAATCTTTTTTTTTGATTGGAGGTTTAATGATCACTGTGAGCATCTCAATGGGCTATAAGCAGTTGCCCGTCCCTAATTTAGGGCCACTGATTCCAAGGAAGGGAGAGAGCCAGGGCTGTAAGACAAACACAACATTCATGCCTCACCGGGATTTGATCCTGGACCCCTTTCGGACGAATGATCAGAGGCCATCGCTTAGACCACTGTGCCACCAGGGCGGCAATCAATTTTTAACATTATTTATTTACTGTTGCCGTATCAAACTTCTCCATTTACAGCGATATTGACACAAAACTTGGGCTTCACTGACATCCATCACACGACGTACAGAAGACCTTCTATACCTCATAATCGTTTTCTCATGTAGACGCTCCTGAATGTAATCCTCTCGTGACTTCCTTGGCTTTCCTCTGCCTATCCTTCCTGTTGCTTGGGCTAATAAAATTTTCTTAGTAAGCATCTCATCACTCATTCTTTCAACATGTCCAAACCACCAAAGCATATTAGTCTCCACCTTGCCAACAACATTACACAACTGTAACACATCTTCATTCCTCACACGATCAGAATGTGTCTTGCCCCCCCCCCCGTAAGTAATGCATTTATCCAGCACACAAACAACTCCTATGTTTCTTCTGTAGTACCCATGTTTCACTGCCATGCATTAGAGTAGGAACAATTACACTTTCATACACAGCCATGCGGGACTCTCTTGAGAACGCATCATTCCTGTGAAAACCTCCCAAAGCAGATATGACTTTCAATGAAGAATGCACTCGCCTACTAATTTCTCTCTGTTCTCTCTATCAAACATGCTTCCTAAATACACAAATTCATTCGGCTGGTCAATCACTGTGCCATTTAGACTTATATTACATTCAGTGCTAACAGTTCTTTGCTCAAGAACCATAACTTTGGTTTTTCCATTATTTATACTTAGTTTGAATTTCATGCAAACTACGTACATCCGTAACAACAAACTATACAACTCACTTTTCCTCTCTGCCAACAGGACTGTGTTATCAGCATGTAGCAATCTTTACACACCAAGTATTATCCATCTTGGCATGATGCATGCACACATCCATAAATATATTAAACAGCCATGGTGACATTACACAACCTTGTCTGACTCCTGCACCAATACAAAACCATTTTGATAAAACACCATTCACTTGCACACAAGCTCTACTGCCAGCATACATAACTTTTTACACTTCATTCCATCTATCTTCTGTTTTTTGAAATTTTCCCTTCATTTTCAATCTGAAATAACAAATACTTGCTAAATAAAATGATACTAGAGAAAACCTGTCAAAATCGATGGTTAGTTTTTTTTTTTTTAAATAATAAACTCGTATGAAGCAACAAATGTAAACTTTATTTGATTGACAAAAAAAAAACATTACAAATTCATTTAAACACTTCAGTAAAGACAATATTTTGAGTCCATCCATTTGCAACAGGCAATCCAGGTGCATCTTCGTGAGTGATCTTTATTGCAACAGAATCCTTTGATCTTGCTGGAGATAGGGCAACATAGAGCATACCATGTGAGAAGACTGGTTCTGGCAGGTATATTCCAATTGTAGCAAGTGTCTGTCCTTGACTCTTGTTGTCATTGCAAAGAACAATATGATTGGAAATTGAAACCGTTTGATCGTAAAAGGAAAGTGCTGTCGCTTGGAGTCAGCGGAATGGGTGGCAAGGTGAGCAACGACCCCTTGTGTTCTCCGCACAAAATTTTCACAGAAATTGTATTTTGGAAGAGTGACTTTACAATCATACATATGCCATCGACTAAACATTTTCTTGTGTCCTGGTTCGTGATTTTTTTTTTTTTTTTTTACTGAAGGTTTAATGACCACCGTGACCGTGAGCAACTCAATGGGCTATAAGCAGTCGCCCATTCCTAATTTAGGGTCACTGGTTCCAGGGAAGGGAGAGAACCAGTACTGTAAGACAAACACAACATCCATGCCTCACTGGGATTCGAACCTGGACCCTTCACGAACGAATGATCATAAGCCAGCGCTTAGACCACTACACCATCGGGGCAGCCAGGTTCCTGATGAGCATTACGACTGCACCCTTTTTCAGTCGTAGAATGTGAGGCAGAAGTCCACTCATCTCGATCGTGTGCAAAAATTAAACTAGATAGCACACTCTTTTACTCTCATCTTCAGTCACAACTGTGTTTGTAAAATGTTGGAATGGGATTTGCGTTGTGAATACTCTTCATTCTCTCTTGTCTGAGACATATAGTTGCAACCCATTGGTCGCTTACGCCTTCCAGTAAGGCTCTTACGTTTTCTTTTCTTTTTTTTTCTGCGGGAGAGACATTCTGTTAAGGGTAAGTATGCAATAAAGTATTCACTTACTTTAAGACTGGTCATAGAACACCATGCACATACCAAGTCTGACACTGTAAGCGCCTGATGTAGATAAGGGCTGCACGCTTCTTCCATAGGCTTTACATGGGAACTTTGCTGCTCCGCAACACCCAAACCGTTGCTCCAATCTCAGTTTTCTCTTTGACTGGCACATCTACATGGTAAGACCTTTATTTTGATACCTCAACCATATTTTTACGTTCAGCGGTTCTCTCAAAATAGGTCTCACAGTAAAAAACTCAATATGTACATTCTAAATATTTTCACTAACAATGGTCAACGGAATGTTTATTTACATCTTTACATAATGGGAAACGTCTTACATACGTGAATAAACTCAATGGAATGAACATTAATTGTATATCCAATGGCATAACGCAAGCAGGTCTTTGAGAATCTTCGCTGTTCTGATGCGAAGAAATTCGATATGATCGCCTGCTAGCATTTCCATGACAACATGAATCAGCATATGGAGGTGAATGGACCATTGCTTTGCGCAATGGTTCGCTCAGAAAAGAGAAGACTTCGGACTATCTCAGTCACTCCATGCTTCCACCTTTAACAGTGCGTGTTTCGCAAGAGTTGTTTCAGTCAACCGCACGCGATTGAATGCCAACCGCAAGCTTCTCCTATAGACGTTACATGGGAACTTTGCTGCCACACAACGCCCGGACTGTTGCCCCATCTCATTTTTCTCTTCGACTGGCACATCTACATGGTAAGATCTTTATTTTGATACCTCAACTATATTTTTACGTTCAGCCGTTCTTTCAAAATAAGTCCTACAGTAAGAAACTTTATAGAATTAATATATAGATTTAACAAAGCAATACAGGGCAGAAGAAACAGAATGAAAGATTACAGGAAGTATTTTGCTCCATCTAACTTTTGTTTTTGGAAATGGGTGCTTACATTTTCAATCTGAAATTCAAACATGCAATAAAATGATGTTTAACAACAATACCAGACAAAAGGAACTCATACATGAGACTGATGAAGGAAAAAAAAAAAAAGCTCAACTTTTTAACTGGGTAAAAAATAAGAACGTGCTGCGAAACAGTGTGAATATAACATGGCATGAGCTAGACAGAATTGTTCACTAAAATTTATTTATGTAAATATTAAACTGGAGCACATCACTGTATTCAAAATATATATTTTTTTACATTTAACAACAACACACGATAAATGGAACATCGTGGAGAAAAAAATTAGGATTATGGTCGAAATCTTTGTTCTGCCTGACTTCTGTTTTAGGAAACTTTTCCTCTATTTTCAAGTTGCAATACAAATATTTATGGAATAAAATGATATTTAAAAACACCACTGAGTAGAAGAAACATTGCGAGAAAAAAATAATAATTATGATTACGGGAGAAACCTCGACTCAGTTTCCGAAAGTTTTGAATGTCGGAATTCCGTCTTCTGACAGAAAACACCTCCCCCCATCACCACCGCAACCTCCGATCCCTTCCAAATTTCTGTTCAGTTCTGCATTGATCTCAAGAACCATCGAAATGATGACGGAAAAGGTGGAATTCTTTGAATCCGCTGAAGAATCTCGTGCCCGAAGATTACAGGGAAATTTTCGCGCCATCCAACTTCCATTGTCGGAATTTTTTTTTCCATTTTCAAGCTGAAATGGAAATATTTATGGAATAAAATTATATTTAGCAATAGTACTGTACAGAAGAAACAGCACGAGAAAAAGAAATCACAATTACAGGAAAATTTTTCACTACGTTTGACTTCCGTTTTTAAAAACGAAATACCATCCCCAGACCAAGAACGACCCCCACCCCCAAAACACTCATCCTCCAAAATTTCTCTTGAGTTTTGCTTTGGTCTCGATAATAACCCAATCGATGACAAAGAAAAAAAAAAAACAGAGTTCCGCGGAAGAATTTTGTGTATGAAACATTGAAAAAAAAAACATTACAATTATTGGAGAAATCTTTGCTGTCTTATTTCCATTTTTGAAGGTTTTGAAAGATGAAATCCTGTCCCCAAAAAATGACCTGCTGCCGACTAATGCCCCCAAAATTTCTCTACAGTTTTGCACCAATCACAAGAATGACATAAATGATTATGAAAAATACAGAATTCCATGAAAGAATCTTGTGCCTGCCTATACACTTAACCCTCAAGACTGTTGTAACAGAATCACTTAACCTTCAAGACTGTTGTAACCACTGTTACAACAGGCAGAATCAGTCTTTCTAATGACATTGGTTTACTAGTAAAGAAATCTAAATTGAAGGCATTCAATATTTTCATCACTTTCTTTTGTTGCTAATTCTTGCAAAGGTTAGGCTGCTTATAATTAATGCTAGCTCTAAAAAAATTGAGCAACTACACTGCTGGCCACCCAAAATGCAACACCAAGAAGGAAGCATCTGATTGGCCTGAAATTCGCAGCATGCGTCGCCCGCAAGAGGATATGCAAACGATTAGCATTGCAGGGCATATGCAAATCATGTGCGCCCGACACACCACCGAGAAGCACTATAAGAACGGTGCACAGGAGGCGGGGTGTAAGTAGTGGAAGTGTGTTGTACTGCCGGACCTGTGCGTGGGAAGTTTCCTGATGCTTCGTCGCAGAATACGGTAGTCATTCCAGCACGTTTTGGAGTTAGACAGAGGAGGAATAGTGGCTTATTGCGACAGCGGTTTTTCGTACCGAGACATAGGCGCCCGTGTGGGACGACATCCAGCCACAGTGAGGCGAGTATGGATTCGGTGGGTGCAGGAGGAATGGACGGACCGACGTGAGCGATTGCCGCAGCCGCGGCACACCACCGAACGAGAGGACCAGCATGTTGTGTGGCAGGCATTGACGGCTCGCAGCACCACATCACGTATGTTAGAGCAGGAATTTGGGTGTGTTGCGCAACAACCTGTTTTGGCACGTACCGTTCGACGTCGTCTGCAGGAGCGAGGACTTGTCGCACAGCGGCCATTGCTCTGATTACCATTAACATTACACCACCGACGAGTGCGACGGCAGTGGGCCGCTGAACGCCGCACCTGGACTATGGAATGGCACTACATTGTCTTCTCCGACGAATCCCGCTTCTGCCTGCAACACCACGATGGTCGGATCCGTGTGTGGTGGCACTGTGGTGAGAGACTGTATGACGCCTGCATTATGCATCGCCATACCGGTCAGTCGCCTGGCATTATGGTTTGGGGCGCAATAGGATATGACACCCACATCCCCCTGGTACGCATCGTCGGTACACACAACAGCCACCGCTACATCTCTTACGTTTTGTAGCCCCTTACCTGCCAGCGACCACGTTTCAACAAGATAATGCGCGCCTGCACGTGGCACACATAGTGCAACAATTATTCACGGCCTACCAGGTGTCACTGCTGCCGTGGCCCGCCTGTTTTCCCGATATGTCACCCATCGAACACGTCTGGTCGCTGATCGGCAACCAAGTGGCCCGGCAAGCACCACCCGCGGCTACACCTGATGAACTGTGGCAACGTGTGGAAGCAGCCTGGACCGACATACCCCAAGCCCACATCCAAAGCCTCTTTTGTTTGATGCCGCGGCGCGTAACGGCCGTTATTGCCAGCCATGGGACCCACACGAACTATTGATGTCTGCGTGTTCCGCAAGTCGCACGGGACTGTAAGCTCAATCGTTTCATCTTTGTATCTGTTGTTATGCATTCAGTAAATCTGGCTTTGCTATCTCGTGTCCTTCTTGGTGTTGCATTTTGGGTGGCCAGCAGTGTATATATGAAAGTGAAATTATATTAGATATGTACTGCTCATTTTGTGTTGAGCTAAACTGGAGGCAGAAGTAGAGTATGAAAGCAAAAATACATTTTGCTTCTTATCATATGCAGGTGTTCATCAGGAACTCTGCATACCTAACCACACCAGACAAAAAATTAGTCACTCCTGGCAGAACTTGCTTAATAACGGGTGACGGCACCTCTTGCCTTGATAAGAGCTTGAATCTAGTGTGTTAGACTCCATGAGGTTGTGGATGCATTGAACATCGATTTGCAGCCACTCGTGCGTTTGTTGGTCCTGAAGTTCCGCCAGAGTACATGGGTGTCTATTTCAGCCTTTCACCTACTGTTCGAAATGATCCCACAGATTTTCAATAAGATTTAAATCTGGGGATTTGTTGGGCTAGTCGAGGTGAGACAAGGTTGGCAATTGTTCGTCATGCCACTCGGACACAGTTTTAGCCCTGTGCATACGGCAGTTGTTGTCTTGGAAGACGGGAGTGGCAATGTGATGCTGCTCCTGGAGATGTAGGGCAAAGGGCAACACTTCGTCATTCAGAACGCGGAGGTACGCATGCTGGTTCAAATTCATCATCACTGCAACAAGAGGGCCCATTTTGTGGTATGAAAAACCCCCAAAACACCACAGAACTCTCTCCAGCTTGAACAACACCTTCGACACAATCAGGATTAAAGGCTTCATTAGCCCTGCTATGCACTCGTCGCCTCCCATCATTGGAGTACAAACAAAAGCGAGACTCATCAGACCAAATTACTTGTTCCCAATTCTTCACAGTAAAGTTTTGGTGCCTCTGAGCCCATTGATAACACGCGACTTTCTGTTAAAAGAGGCCTCTTCTGTGGTACTCTGCTCTAGATGTCCTTTTGGAAATTGGTTGGAATGGATTTTCATTGACTGTTAGGAGCAGTTGTTGCCTGGCTTAAAACCGATTTGCAGTTACTAGGCGTGAAACATGGGTGCAGTGCCTGTTGGTGAGAATCGTTTTCCGGCCATGTTACATCGCCGATTTTCAGTTGACTACGAACTACACCACTGTTTGTAGATCTGCTGGACAGTATGCTTCAACACACCAACAGATTGGGTGACTTCATTCAATCTCTGTCCATGGGCATGGCCAAACACAATGGCTCCTTTTTGCCACTCAGTAGCATCTGTCTCATGACCCATATTCCAGACTAAATTTAACACACACGTTGCTCTCCACCACTGTACAAGACAATTGATCCTGTAGACCATGTCAGTGCTATTTATCTCCTAACAAAGCTATCAGAGTGCTCTCTGTGCAACCGGTAACTTCCTACTGTCATTTCTGTTAAGGGCGACTAATTTTTGTCTGGTGTGCTTATGTCTTTTGATGTGACTTCTAGCTGATGACGTTCGGAACACATAGTATCAATCTCCTTTGATAATGTGCTAAAAATGGCTGTTGTGTTGAAGGCACATAAGTTGAAATGCATTGAAATAAATTTGTGTATTGGATGGCTCCGTGTAAAAAGAACTATAGTTGCATAACAGTTCCATACACAAGCATACTCATTCACTGTTTTCCTCTGACCTGTGGGTTAGGAAATGTGTTTCCTGTTTAGTACTGTAACAAACACCATTTTTTTCTAAGTGCTCTCCATCACCTGTCTTCTTACTGTGAGCAAAACAGATCTGACCATGAAATGTTGAGCAAAGGCATCACCAGTTCTACTTTGTCTTCACATAGTAAAAAATAGAAACTTTGCTACATCTTGATTGACTAAAGAAAAGTGCTATCAAACCATTTTTTGTATGATTGGTGTATCCCTAGGCAGATGTTCCGAAGTGGCATAGGCTACATTTTACTAGTGCTCGCAAACAAGCACATTGGTGGGGAGCATTTACACTTTGTTTTTTGGTAACTGTAAAAACCTTTAATGCCAAGGATACACTTCTTAGTAGAATAACTGCAAAAGATTATTAACTGCATTTTGCAATATTTATGAGGAAGTATGTTCTCTTCATACAGGAGACTAATGAAGGAAAGGGGGAGGGAAGCTGAACTTGTTTTGAACTGATTGAAAAATTGGAACATGTGGCAAAATAAGTATGGATATAGTGCAGCATGAGCAGGACAGAATTGTTTACGTACAGTCAACCCAGTGGAGTATCGCCACCATTTGTTACATTACATTGCGGCTTTACATTAAGGGTGGCGTTATATCAAATTTACCAATTACGTTTAAGTAACTATTTTTAAAAATGATGGTTTGTTGAAAATTAAGATTAAATTAAAAACATGTTAATTAGAAAAAGATGCAATTATATGTTGCAGAGCTTGAAAAATATCATGCTCGAGATGCCCGGGGCATGTAAATTTTTGGCCTGGGTAGGTAAATAAAAAATCAAGTTGCCCAGTCCAGGCAACTAAATTTAAAAATAAGAAAGCTTGGAATAGAATTTCTTACTACAAGAAAAAAGACAGTCATTGTATGGCGTGTTTCTTTTTTGCTAATCACTGGAAGTTGTATTATTGTTATGGAATGCTAAGGACAGAAGAATATCACTTTTTTATTATGCTGTAGGTCCAGAAATTGGAACGATATGTAGTTTTGCTCCAAACGTTATTTACAGTCAGCCATAGGATGCATGTCTCTCATGGAACTATTCTCTGGTGTTTAGCAACAAAGGACGAAAACTTAAAGGAAAAGAACATGGCAGAATCACTATATTTCTCAAATACCAATTTAATCATCATACCATTTTGTACCAATTTTGGCAACATCATCTTAAAACTGGGGCTATATGCTTTTGTGGATTGAACATTTTGAATATACACCCTTAAAAAGGAAATGCAAAATATGTAAATCATATCTTTCATATTAAAATATATCTTTCATATCATATCTTTTAACTTAAAAGGATGAGGGTTCTGATTTGTTATCTTAAAAAAATAATTTTCCTGGGCATCCAGCTGTTACTACGTGGATAGGTAAAATAATTTCGGCACATGCCCAGCTGGGCCTGTAACTTTTCAGATATTTTTCAAGCCCTGTGTTGTGCACTTAGTGCTCATTGTAGTTTGAAAAATCCGTTTCTAACTCCATAGTTTCTAGTATGCATTGAATGTGGAAATTAACTTAGCAATAGTAGGAAGATATAAGTTAATTTTCAATTTATAAAAAATGAATAAAAGAATCATGTTACTTTGCTAAAATTTTATCAACTGAAGACTGATAGCTCTACACAAAATCATTTTACATACCTAAGTTTCTTTTAAAAATCTCGTCTATTTTCATTTGTGTTTTATACTTTAATCCAATTATTTTCAGAACACAATCTAATTTAACAAGTGCATTTTAAATAACACCATCCTTTGAGTTTGCTTCAAAGAATCTTCTAAATGTTAAGACTTTGATTCACATCTTTGATTGAATGAGTTAACATTGTTTGCCACAATGGAATAATGTACGAAAAAACGAGAACAGCTCTCACTGCTAGCAGGTGGTGGCACATCAAGTATGTTTTGTGTTGGGAAAAGCATGTTGGTGCAGTAATGTGCTTTGGTGGTATATCAAGGGTTGACTGTATATTGTAAGTGTTAAACTGCAGCACATCACTGTATTCACAGTATCAAATTACAGAATTCAAAATAAAATGATTTTAAAAGATGTTGCTAGTTTTTATTTTTGTTTTGTTTTTGTACTTGCTTGCACATCAGCTCAAGTTTCCTCTTGCATGCAAGCCTTACTTTCTTCTCAGCAAGTTTTACCGCCATATTTGTCTGTCTGCTTATTATATCTCTTTTTTCCCATTTTTCAATTGTAGCTCCTTTTTTTCTTTATGTTCTCACATTTTGGAAAAGCTGAAATCAACTGCTTTTTCCAAATAACCCATTTTACTAAAGAATTTAACTGCAGACTTACCCTGTACTCTAAGTTTGTAGTTTAGTATGTATACCTGAATAGGTTTTAATGTTCATTCTTCTTGACTTTGACAAACTTTTTAATTCATCATGTTGAAAGAACTTTCAGCCGGAGGACCATGAATGCCTGATATCATAGCTTTCACTATTTTATGCATAGATAAATGGAGTAACTTTGAGAGGATGAATATTTCTGAATTAGAGATGAGCATGGACATACATGAGATTCTTCCGTAGATTTGCGGAAATCTGTATTTGTCGTCATTTGGGTCATACTCGAGATCAATGCAAAAATGAAGATAAATTTTGGGAGGGGGGATTAATAGGAGGGAGGGGTTATTTTCCATCTGAGAACAGTATTTCGTTGACCAAAACTTTCAAAAACGGAGTAAAGATTTTTTCCGTAATTGTAACTTTTTTCTCACAATGTTGCTTCTGCCCAGTATTGTTAAATATAATTTTATTGCATAAATGTTTATATCCTTCATGAAACTGTGGGCAACAATTTCCGAAAACGAAACTTAAGATGGTGCGAAGATTTCCCTGTAGTCTTCAGGCACGAGATTCTTCCGCGGATTCAAGGGATTCCACCATTTCCGTTATCATTTGAGGCATCCTTGAGAACAATGCACAACTGAGTAGAAATTTTGGTGGTGGTGATTCCTTTTCCGTTTGAGGACGGACTTCCGTCTTCTGAAACTTTCAAAAATGGAAGTTAGACTGAGTGAAAGTTTCTCCTATAATCATATTTCTCTCATGGTGTTTCTTCTACCCAGAATTGTTGTTAAATATCCTTTTATTCCATAAATATTTGCATTTCAGCTTAAAAATGGGGGAAAAGTTCCTGAAAACGAAAGTCGGACGAAGCTAAGATTTCTTCCATAATCATAATTTTTTATTTCCTCCATGATGTTCTGTCACTATCCTGTGTTGTTGTTAAATGTTACTTTCCCTCCTAAATGTTTGCATTTAAGAATGATAAGGGAGGCAGAATTTGTACGAATTGATGCATGGTTTTCAAGGTATTCATATTTTCAAAGTTATCTGAAGTAGTGAAATCATACATTTATGGTCCTCAAGCTGAAAGTTCTTTCAGCATGGTGGATAAAATTATTTTCATCTGAGGAAATAAAAAAAGAAAGGTGACAATGAAGAAATGGGAAGGAGAATAATATCAACAGAAAATAAAATTAAGCAATGAATGCTGTCAGCTGCAGCGTCAACAAAAGACAAACATGGCTGTTGAACTTGCTGAGAAGAAAGCAATACAAGAGGAAACTTGAACTCATGTTCCAGCAAGTACGACAAAAAAAAAAAAAACACTGCTTGAAGAATGTCTTTTAAAACCATATTATTTTGTTTTGAATTCAATAATTTTATATTGTAAATACAAAGTAGTCTGCTCCAGTTTAATATTTACATAAATAAATTATATTGAACAATGCCGTCTCTTGCTACATTATATTCACACTTTCTCGTCGCACGTTCTGATTTTTTGACCGGTTAAAAAGTTTAGCTTTTTTGTTTCTTGGTTGGTCTCATGTACGAGCATGGGCCAGGGCTATGACAAAAAGCCTGGAAATGGATCTGGGTCCGGGTGGGCTCTGATATAAAATCTTTGACTAAAACCCAGGCCCGAGCTCAAGTTCATTTTCCCTTTCACTATGTATATATCCGACAGTGAGAAAACAAGAATATCCAGAATTATACATATACATAGCACAAACAACTGTCAATTGCACTGTGAATCACTCAGTGGTGTACTTGTATTTTTATATAATTTATTTACCGGGTGTTTCACCGGGTAGTAACAAAAGAAAGAGGCAATAAAGTTAAACTTACTTTACTGGAAAAGGAAAAAGACATTTACAGGAGTAAGGGTAGGCAAAAGGTAATCAATGGATGACACGTTCCATGTGATGACCATCCGCTGCCACGACGTGGCGAATACGTGCTTCGAAGTGCTGCAATACCAACGGGAAGATGTTCGACGGGATCCATTCAATTTCCTGTTGGATGGGACATTGGAGGTCGGGCAGTGTTCACGGGTTGTCCTGGTACACCCGATCTTTCAGATAGCCCCACAAGAAGAAGTCAAACAGCGTTAAATCTGGGCTGTACGGAGGTCAAGAGAGACTGGCTGAAAAACGTTGGGGGAATCCTCTGGTGATGACCTGTGGACCATACTGCTGGTGAAGCAAATCAAGAACAGCATTTGTGGAATGTGGCGGTGATTTGTCCTGTTGAAACATGCGGTTGTGAATCCAGTTTTTTTGGACTGCACTGGGGAAAAACCAATTCTTCGAAAGGTCACTGTAGGTGGCAGTGGTACCTGTGGACTCCAGGAAAAATGGCCCAGCGAGGCCATCACCAATCATTGCACACCAAACGGTTAACTTCAGCAGATGGAGAGGCTTCACAACACAGATTGCTGGCTTCTCACTTCCCCAGAGGCAGTAATTTTGCTGGTTAATGTAGCCACCTAACCAGAAGTGCGCCTCATCGCCGAAGACAATGCTCTTCACATCAAAGTTGTGCTCGTCGATCAGTGAACACATGTAATTCGCAAACTCATAACGCTACTGGACGGCTGCTGTGCTCAAAGGCTGATGCACCTGGACTTCGTAGGGTAAAATGTCTAAATCTGACGTCACAATGTGCCATGCAAATACTGGGCTAACGTCTAGTTGCTATGCAAGTGTTCGTGTTGACGTACTGGCTTCTTTGTGCAGGAGTTCTTTTGTGGCTTTGGTGTTTTCCGCTGTGTGCACTGACCTTCTCTTCGTAGTCATGCTTACCACGTCATCTGTGATACTGCCCGTTCGTTTGAATTTTGCTACCAATTTCATCAGGTATGCAGGAGATGGCTTACTACGATTCTTAAACGCTGTACCCCACTTTCGTAACACCTTTGTGGAGTTTCTGTCCTCCGCATACTAATTTTTCACCAAGAAAAAACTTTCTTCCGCGGTATATCGCTGCATGTCCGAAATCGTGTGTCCACCGTCCCATTACTTCCTCAGGAATGCCTGTCACCTGCTGATCGATGTCTCGGACTAACAGCTCCATCTCATTATTCTTAAACGATTTATTCCACAGGAAAGTTGTCACTACCCAGAGAAACACCCGGTATTTAGAGCAGCCAGAAAAAAGCCAAACTACTGGGTCACTAAGTTTCATGCTGTATTACATGCAATTTTACAACTTCTAACTTGCCAAAAACAGTCAAATCTAATAGTTTGCTATCAAAGGATATTATATTTATAAATAAGAGTACATGTGACAGTTTCACCAAATAATAAATAAAATTGCCAAAACCAGCTCTGTCCAAGTAGAGTAATAATATAAATTTCCATGTATTTTTTTAAAACGCTATACTACCTATATATTCCCATGGTATTTACTGAATACTTAATTCGGCATAATACGTCAAAACAGGAATACACAACTGTCATGTCATACAGAAATGACAATAGATTTAATATTTTTATAATGAGAGTTCAAAATCCTTATTTAAAGCTGAATGAAAAAAATATTAGACATTTTGTTACATAAATATGATTCACATAACAATCTTCCTCACTTTGGGGGGGGGTCGGCATTAATGGGAAGCACTAACATTCTTATCTGATGATGAAAATATAAATAGGAGTAAAACAATATGCTTTATTTTTTCCTTATTCACATAGGGAAAATTTGCAGGAATGTTCAAACCTGAGCAGGGCTCAGGATAGTCATGAATAATGATACAGTTGGCCTTTAAGTGTCTGGGCCCAGGCCTTACAAAAGGAGCCTGTGCTCATCTCTATTGTGAATATCATGCATCAATTCTTCATCACTTCCATTTTTGGAAATTTTCCCTTCCCTTATTAAGCTAAAATGCTAACATTTATGGGGGGGGGATTACATTTAACATATTTGTTTTCCCATAATACATATATTATGGGAAAACAAATTACATTTATGGGATAATTCTTCACTTCATCCAACTTCTGTTTTTGAGAATTTTAACTCCATTTTCAAGGTGAAATACAAATATTTATGGAATAAAATGTTATTTAACAACAGTAATAGGCAGAAGGAACATCACGAGGAACATAATTTAATAAAACAGGGAAAGTTTTGTTGAGTACAACTTCTGTTTTTGGAAATTGTTGCCTACAGTTTCGAGCTGGAATACAAACATTTTGCAATAAAATGATACTAAACAATTAAGGACAGAGGGAACACCACACGCACACACACACACAATCACTCCGTCTCAACTTCTGTCTTCGAAAGTTTTTAAAGATGGAATTCCATTCCCAGACAGAAAATGTCCTTCACCAATACCTAAAAAAATTCTCTTCATTTTGCAACGATCTCGAGAATGATGAAAAAAGCATAATTCTGCAAATCTTATGAATAATTTTTCATGCCTGTTACTTATGTAACAACAATCTTTTTTTGGAGGATTTTAAAAAGTTTTACACACACTATAAGCATATTACTTGAATGCTTCCGGGCCTTAGTATACTTATTTAATAGTAAAAACAACAAATAGCCTATCGTAGCACTATGAATTCTGTACTAGAAAATGAATTATGAAATCAAGTACCATACTTTTCTTTGAATAGCCTGCAGACTTTGACATTCAGAAAAAAATCTTTTGTTTTAAGCTGTGGTGGTGCCCATAATCTGTACCTGTAATGTTCATCTCAAATAGTGATTTCTGACAGAAAAGTTGTGATTCGTAGGATGACCCAGAAATTCAAAGAAGTAAATAAAAAAGGATTTTATTAAATAAAGTAACTGCAGGCAAAAATCTATTGTTTTTTAAAATGTGAAAAGCAAAAATCCCTAGTTTTCTCTGCATAATATTTTGTTTCAGGGCAATCTGTATAGTACTCTGAAAATGTTTCAGCTGAAGAAGGAATTTACAGCCTTAACTAAAGCTATTAGTTCAGCAAAAATTGATGAATAAGAATGGTAACAATTACGTGTAGTGGGATAGCACATGACACACACTTTCACAGATGATGCTGAGCTCTTTCCACAGTACACAATCTTCCTTGAGAGCAAATAGCAATTCCTTCATTGCATCATATTTTCTGTTAAAATGCTCTTAAAAAAATAAAAATAAAATAAAAACTTCTTTCAGCTTTTGTAGACCTCTTGTTTTCTTACCGAATCACATTTTTTTTTGTTCTTAATGCATTTTGGTAGTTTTCCAATCAAGCTTCGCGAATGTCGGTCACCAGTCGCCAAATGGCGACCAGATATTTCGTAGTGGCTAATAAAAGTCTTTAGTATAGTAGCCAATGATGGCAAGTAGATCCACCCCCCACCCCCCATGTGAGCTACTATTTTGTCTAACTTTTCTCCCCCACTAGGACTCGGCAATGTATCAATACGTCGCAAAAAAACGATGTGAATTTAACATCGATGTTACGGTATTTCGACTGACGAAACTATGCTTCATCACAACCGTGATGTAAATGCTCGCAATGTAATCGTCATTGCACACCACCAAGCCGTGACCAAGCATTGTTGTTCAAACCGGTTTTCCCAGTCCAAGACATGTGAATATCGGCAGATTCTCATGCACGTTCGCGTCTCCGGTGTAGTTTCTCACGGTGTCTCGTTCCAGATGCTACATCAGGGAATTGCTAATCAGAAATTTGCCTGCCAGGCGAGTTATTGTGGACATCATAGCTTCATGAGCGATCCCATCCGCAGTCCCATCACAAGGCAGAAACTATGTTTAAACATGAAAAAACCATTAAAAAGAACCACTCACTCACCATAAAGATCATGGTAACCTCCAATGACAACACACTTCCAACACGTCATTCATCGTGATGTAACTGGGCTTCCAAGGCTTACAAGACTTCTTGCTTACGCTTCTTATTTTCGGGTGTGAAACATCGTATTTTTTTTTTCTTTTCCTTAGCCTTATAAGATGTTACTATAATGCTTGTCAATTCGATAAAAAATCACTCATACAACTCATTCATACAATTCAAGTAAAAACTATGTACATAACCTTACATTCACAGGTGATTAAACCTTGGTCAACTCTAATTATCAAACTCCGCCTTCTGTTTCACAACCTCTGCTACTCCCACTACAAGTGTCACACCCATTCAGCCCCTCACATCCAATCCTCTAGTACTTTCGACAGGCCCCTGTCATCTTCAGGAGGCAGGTGTGTCTCACCCGCCCACCACAGCTCAAGTGAGCAGAGCCATCGAGGCCTGGGCTCCAGTCGCTATCTCTGAATCGTTGTGTCTCTGGCGCCATCTATTGTCCCTGCTGCTCTTTTTTCCCTCTTTCTTTTTACACTGCTGTTCAATTTTTATTAGGGCTTTCCATTGTTCGTTTAGGTTACTTGGCATATTAATGTTGCATAATCTTGATCTGGTTTTTTCAATTAACACTGATTCTGCAATTCTTAACTGCTTTTCGTTTTTACAGCTTTTAATAATTTTAATATCTTCAAACCTTGGACATTTTTGATTTTCCATACAGTATTGGGTCAATGCTGTCTTAGCCTCTTTTTTATTCCAATTATTAATATGCTGGTTCAATCTATACTTTAATTTATTCTTGGTGCTGCCTATATATGACACAGGTGGTTGCTGGTTTATTGGGATTTCATAAATTCCCGCTCTATCTAATTGGCTAATTTTTTCATTTTTAATCACTAAATTTTTTACACTAAGTACCTGATTTCCTACCTGTATGCCATACTTGCCACAAACTTTATTAATTTCTGCTGAAACATTTTCTATATATGGTATTGCTCCTACATATTTTACAAGTTTTTTATCAGTCTTGACCCTATTGTAACCTTGAGTTACTTCATAAATCCATTTTTTTAATACCTGTTTAGGGTATCCAAAATCATATGCAATTTTTTCAATATATTCAATTTCTTCCTTTCTATACTGTTCAATTGATGAATGTGTTAAACTTCTTTTAATTAGTGTTTTAACACTATTTCTTTTATGTGTTAATGGATGTGATGACTGAAATGGTATAAGTACTGGGATGTATGAAGATTTTCTATGCACTCTGAATTGTATATTCTCCTCTGTTTTAACAATCAAAACGTCCAAAAATGCCAAAGTATTGTCATGTTCTTGTTCTACTGTCAGTTCAATAGATGGATAAATTTCACTATACTTTTTTGTCAAGTCCTCAAGTTCATCATTTTTTAGCCTGGATAACAGAAAAATGTCATCAACATATCTGCAGTATATCAGTGGTGGATCCTCGAGTTTACCTATTATTTTTCCCTCAATGTCACTCATTATAATTTCAGCAAATAAAGTTGACAGTGGTGACCCCATAGGTCCACCATGATTTTGTTTGTACATCTTGTTGTTAAACTTAAAAATGTTATTTTCATATATGTACAATAAAATTTCTCTTAACTCCTCTATTTGTATTGCATTCATTGTCTGTAGCACATATAATTTTTCAATAATTATTTCTATTGCCTGACAGTAGAACAAGAGAACATGACAATACTTTGGCATTTTTGGACGTTTTGATTGTTAAAACAGAGCAGAATATACAATTCAGAGTGCATAGAAAATCTTCATACATCCCAGTACTTATACCATTTCAGTCATCACATCCATTAACACATAAAAGAAATAGTGTTAAAACACTAATTAAAAGAAGTTTAACACATTCATCAATTGAACAGTATAGAAAGGAAGAAATTGAATATATTGAAAAAATTGCATATGATTTTGGATACCCTAAACAGGTATTAAAAAATGGATTTATGAAGTAACTCAAGGTTACAATAGGGTCAAGACTGATAAAAAACTTGTAAAATATGTAGGAGCAATACCATATATAGAAAATGTTTCAGCAGAAATTAATAAAGTTTGTGGCAAGTATGGCATACAGGTAGGAAATCAGGTACTTACTGTAAAAAATTTAGTGATTAAAAATGAAAAAATTAGCCAATTAGATAGAGCGGGAATTTATGAAATCCCAATAAACCAGCAACCACCTGTGTCATATATAGGCAGCACCAAGAATAAATTAAAGTATAGATTGAACCAGCATATTAATAATTGGAATAAAAAGAGGCTAAGACAGCATTGACCCAATACTGTATGGAAAATCAAAAATGTCCAAGGTTTGAAGATATTAAAATTATTAAAAGCTGTAAAAACGAAAAGCAGTTAAGAATTGCAGAATCAGTGTTAATTGAAAAAAACAGATCAAGATTATGCAACATTAATGAGCCAAGTAACCTAAACGAACAATGGAAAGCCCTAATAAAAATTGAACAGCAGTGTAAAAAGAAAGAGGGAAAAAAGAGCAGCAGGGACAATAGATGGCGCCAGAGACACAACGATTCAGAGATAGCGACTGGAGCCCAGGCCTCGATGGCTCTGCTCACTTGAGCTGTGGTGGGCGGGTGAGACACACCTGCCTCCTGAAGATGACAGGGGCCTGTCGAAAGTACTAGAGGATTGGATGTGAGGGGCTGAATGGGTGTGACACTTGTAGTGGGAGTAGCAGAGGTTGTGAAACAGCAGGCGGAGTTTGATAATTAGAGTTGACCAAGGTTTAATCACCTGTGAATGTAAGGTTATGTACATAGTTTTTACTTGAATTGTATGAATGAGTTGTATGAGTGATTTTTTATCGAATTGACAAGCATTATAGTAACATCTTATAAGGCTAAGGAAAAGAAAAAAAAAATACGATGTTTCACACCCGAAAATAAGAAGCGTAAGCAAGAAGTCTGTAAAACCTTGGAAGCCCAGTTACATCACGATGAATGACGTGTTGGAAGTGTGTTGTCATTGGAGGTTACCATGATCTTTATGGTGAGTGAGTGGTTCTTTTTAATGGTTTTTTCATTTATGAATTGCACGTAAACTATGCGCACTTTGCAAGAGGTTAATACCTTAAAAGTGCAAATATAATAATGTTTAAACAGGTTTCTTATCGGGCCTCCGTCGACAATGATATTAAGAGGCCACGTTGGATCTCGGAAATTCACCCAATTCACTCCGTCAACAATGATATATATTATCCACGCATTGGATCTCGGAAATTCACCACAGCTTAGGAACAATAGGAAGTATGTGGTAGGTTTTTTTTTTGACGTGAATATGTCTTTAAAATCAGACCAGTACGGAAAGTTGAGCGTTACGAAAGAATGGCCATCGAGTTCGGTCTAACAATTTCTATATTATCAACGCGAACCAAACCAACCTAGTGTCATTCGATAGCTAAGGAAACAAAGACTTGTTAGTGACCTTGAGTTACAGCGCAGCGATAAGTGGGGGTGGGCTTCGTGCTGCGCCGCACAAACTTTCAATCAGTATAACTCGGCACTGCAAAGTGCTACGGCGCCGAAATTGGTCTCAAACGAAAGCTAACGTCAAGATTTGTCAATTTAAGACATTAGAAGTGAAATCAAATACAGTGTTGGTTGTGAAACTTCAGATCGCAGTTGAAAAATTAAAAAAAAAAACAGAATATCAGCATAAACTCGTCGTAAAGCCAAACCAGAAATACATCGGACGTAGTCTACGCCGAAGAGCAACTCGCCAGCTTTCGATACCCACCGCCATGGCTGCGGCAGAACGCAGGAGAAAGTATCGGGAGCGAAAGAAAATTGCTGCGGCGCAGCGCTCGAGCACTTCAGTGGCAGCGACGCACGAGCCCATTGACGTGGAGCATCAGCAATGAACCTCATAAAAACCAGTAATTGGGCATGTCTGAATAGTGACACTTTAAATGACTTAATGATGATTAGATCCAGTGGTACTTCAATTGAAGATTTTATCCTCAAACTGCTATTCAATTGTGGTGGGCAGATACCTTTGATGGGCAGATCAGACACACAGTACATATCAGTGCTAAACTGTATTAATATTATTAGTGTCACTTTATGTATATATATCCTAGCTTTTGTCCCTTTGTTTTAAATATTATTAAAATAAATCAGACATCTAAATTCAATGGCTTCTCAAAAATAAATTATGTATGTGTAAATTAAGATAGTAAGAGTAATTATATTACAGCACTGAAAATAAATTATCAAAAAATCAATCATTTTGGAACAAAAGCATATGTAATATTTCCAGTCAATCTAATGATCCTGTGCAGTAACTGCTCTGCATCTGTTTTTATGAAGTTAATGGGGGAGGTATCTCTCATTAGAAAAAACAAAACAAAAACATGCACCCATTTAATTTCATAGAAACGTAAGTAGAGAAGTTACTGAATTATTATTTTTTAAATTTTGTATGGCCTGTAGATTTTGTCATTTGGCTAGTAAAATTTTTATTCCACTAACCACATTGGCTAGTAGAAATTTCAGCAGTTTCGTAAGGGCTACCTCCAATTATACCACCTGTTCTGCACAATTAAGCATGCAGATTTTTAAAATCGAAGTGCAGCACAAAAATGTTTTTCTTTTTCTAAAGTGGCATATTATCTGCAGAACCTAAATTTATAACTGTTCTTAACAGCTAATCAACAGATTATACAACCAAAATTACAGAACTTGTTTTTCAGATCTTTCATTTGTTTAGTAGATGAGTGAATTCTTCTTTGAAAGTTATAGCTACTTTAAGATGATTTCACAGAAATGATGGGTTCTCAGGAAAGTCCCAAATGGCTGTATATGAAAGTGTAACCGTTCCTACTCTGATGTATGGCAGTGCAACCCAGGTACTGCAGAAGAAACAGAGGAGTCGTTTGTGTGCTGGAGAGGGGGGGGGGGGGGTTGTGGCAAGACACGCTCTGATCATGTGAGGAACAAAGATATGTGTAATATGAGGCAAAATGCTGCTAGTAAGGTGGAGACTAATATTGTTAGGTGGTTTGGCCATGTTGAAAGTCATAATGAGGTGCTACTAAGAGAATTTTTTCAGCCCAAGTGGAAGGAATGAAAGGTAGAGGCCGGAAGGCCAAGGAAATCATGAGAGAACCAGGAATGTCTGCATGAGAAAAGATTATAAGTATGAAGTACAAAAACTCTTGTGTGTGACATGTAATGGATGTCAGTAAATAAATCTAGTTCCATCAGTTAAATATTTTTCTGGCAGATTTTCTTTCTTAGAGGAGCTAACCTCTGAATCTCAGAGAACTTAATGATACGGTAAGATATGTATTGTTATTTACTTTTCTTTTGATTTCTTTTTTATAAATGACAGACTAAATGTTTCCTGATACATATGTAGAACACCAAACAAAGATCCCCGCTCCCTCCATGTTTATAAGTGAGTCACGGAAAAATTCTCATTGCCGCCACCGGGAGTCGAACCCAGGGTCTTCCAGTTATCCTTCTGGTTGTTTCTTCGGTTGCTGCTTACCATCTTTGGAGAATCCCCAGCATTGTGCGGGGCTCCAAGAAGCACCCTGCCAACTTGGCTTGGCAGTTAGCGTGTGCGAGTCTGGAGGAATTAGAGGCCGCTGTGGTGTAGCGGAAGCATATCCGGTACGTAACTGGAAGACCCTGGGTTCGACTCCCGGTTGCGGCCAATGAGAATTTTTCCGTGACTCACTTATAAACGTGGAGTGAGCGGGGATCTTTGTTTGGTGTTCCTGGTCCACGTTGCGTGTCTGTATTAATTATTCATTCACCTTCTGGTTGTTTCTTTGGTTGCTGCTTACTATCTTTGGTGAATTCCCAGCATTGTACGGGGCTTCAAGAAGCAACCTGCGAACTTGGCTTGGCAGTTAGCGTGTGCGAGTCTGGAGGAATTCGAGGCCGCTGTGGTGTAGCGGAAGCATATCCGGCACGTAACTGGAAGACCCTGGGTTCGACTCCCGGTGGCGGCCAATGAGAATTTTTCTGTGTCTCACTTATAAACGTGGAGGGAGCGGGGATCTTTGTTTGGTGTTCCTGGTCCACGTTGGGTGTCTGTATTAATTATACATATGTAGAAATTGCTTCTCAGATATACTGGTATGCATATAGACAAATAAGTTTTAGCTAGATGTTTTAATCCTGCTCTAGAATTTTTCACTACTTGTAACATACAAATAAGTACTGCTCTGCTCTAAAAAAGAAATCGCCCTGATCTGCTGATGATTTAGTGTGACACTAAAAACAAAAGTCTACTTAAAAACAGCCACCTCATTGTATAGTTATATTTTTAACAGTGGCTCACAAAAAAAAAAAGAAAGAAGTAAAACTGTGCTGTAGTACACATATACTTTATCCTGAAAGAATAACCTATATGAATGTAGGTTTCCTATGTTTCCATAAGGTTCTATTATACACTGGCGGAAAGTGAAAAAAGAACACCAGAAAGGAATTGGCGGACGATCATGAAATTTACATGTATAAATGGGGTCGAGTTTACGTAGGTGTGATGTTAATTTCAGGACCAACCGGTGAGCGCTTATGCCACAGAACGGCATAATATGCAAATTATCGGTGGTATTTAAGGAGTACGGCAAAGTGAATGTAATCAGTAGTCGGCGTACGGACACGTGCGAAGACCCTGAAGAAGCTGCAATGCCTGGACATGGAAGACGTGTAGGATTTCAGCAGTTATCGGACTTTGAGCGAGGTCGTCTAGTCGGACTCTGCGAGGCCGGGTGGTCGTATCGTCATATTGCGGAGCGAATTGGACAGGAAGTATCAGTGGTGGTACAATGGTGGCGTAGATGGTCCGAGGAACATTCCCACACGAGAAGACGTGGAACTGGGAGTCACAGACGGACTGATGAGCGGACCGATCGACGCATAAGAAGAGCGGCGTTGTCAAGCAGAACATCCACTGCGACGCAAATCCGAGCAGCCATTGCACCTAGGGTGACTGTGCGAACAATCCGCAACCATCTACTGGATGCAGGACTACGTGCACGTGTGCCTCTGGCATGGTTACCCCTGACTCCAGCCCACCATCAGGAATGGCTGCAGTGGTGTCGCCAACGTCTGCACTGGAGAACGCAATGGCGATCTGTCGTGTTCAGCGATGAAAGCAGATTCTGCTTGGAGCCTCCGATGGCTGTATGCGTGTTCGCAGACGCACAGGGGAGCGTCTCCACCCTTCTTGCATCCGCCAGCAACACACAGGGCCTACATCTGGTCTCCTGGTGTGGGGAGCGATCAGCTATCACTCCCGCAGGGCTGTTTGTGTTCCGGGTCTAACTCGGATTTCCGGGTTTGGGCGATCTATCATGCCCGGAATTCCGGATGTTTAGCTTTGAAGACATTTTTAAGACTTGTACAAAAATCTAGCGGATAATGCTTACCTTGGTATTCCTTTCTAGCGATGGGAACATTTCACGCACGTGTTTTCCGGTCTTTGTTGATGTTATTGTCCTAAAGTCCGTTGTATGCGATGACTGGCTTTACTTCTCACACTTTTCGCTGGGTATACTCATTGGATCTTTGCCTTAGGATTCAAACATCAATTTTTACCGTTCTTTATACTCGAAATTTTCGGCCATACTCTGGGCATCTTCAGGAGCGTGGCGACTTTACCACCGATGTTCGTGGTTAACTTCGCGCTAATGGAGTCCGATATTCTTTGTTGCCATTCGTCGGAAATACTTTCCTGGATATATTTCGTTATCAAGCCCGGCTGGCGCCATCCATGTTTCGTTAAAAACACTTTTTTTTTGTATTTTTTTTAATTTTCTTCTCCTATCCTGGTTTTCTTGTCTTTCTTTGCCGGTTTTTCTTTTGTTGTTGTTTTTCTTGTCTTATTAGTTCTTTCCACAGGCCCGATAATGTGCTAGGGTCGTTCTGGTTACATACCCTTGCTTTATTTTTGTAGATTAATATTGCTTCTTCCCTCCTCATTTGCCTTTCCGATTTTTTATTCTTTTTTAGCATTTTAATTTCATCGAATTTTGGGAATGTCCGGTTTTCCATGCAGAATTGCACTAAAGCAGTTTTGGCTTCTTTTTTTTTGCCAGTTAGATATGTGTTGTTTAAGTCTGTTTTTTAATCTGTTTTTCGTACTTCCAATGTACGATATTGGGGGTATGTGTGCAATTGGAATTTCGTAGGTTCCTGATTCTTCTAGCATTTTTTCCTCTGTTTTTTGTTGACAGTCATACTTTTCACGGTGTGCACTGAGCTTCCTAGTTGTAAGTCATATTTAGCACAGTGCCTATTGATTTCTTTACTCACTCCTTCCAGGTATGGGAAAGCTCCAATGTATTTCAATTTTTTATTTCTCATCTTCCTTTGGTTGTGCACTTCTTGGCCTTCTTTACTCTGAGTCATATGCTTTTTACTCTCATGTATCCATTTATTAATTAGCTTGCTCGGGTACCCATACTCTTGTGATATTTTCGAGATAAACTCTAGCTCTTGATTTTTTAGCCTGTTGTTAGATGTGTGTGTGTACGCTCGCCGTATCAAGTTTACTATGCTGTTTTTTTTATGTATCACTGAATGGTGCGACGAGTATGGTATCAGTACAGGTATGTAAGTTGCTTTTCTGAACACAGAGTATTCAAAACTATTTTTGTTTTTCTTTAGTTGAATGTCCAGGAAGGATAGGCAATTATCCTCTTCAAACTCAATAGTTAGCTCTATGGTGTTACAGATTTTGCTAAACTGCTGTGCTAGATCTTGTAGCTCGGCTTTGTTAAGTTTAGACATTATAATAATGTCGTCTACATATCGAGCATAAAGTATTGGTTTTTCAGGTAAATTTTGAATTTCTTTTTCAAGGTAAGCCATAATCACTTCTGCGTATAATGCCGATAATGGGGATCCCATAGGGCCACCTTGCGTTTGTTTAAATATATTTCCTTCAAAATGGAAGATGTTGTTTTCCTTGATGAAATATAAGGTATTCTTTAGCTCTTTCAGTTGTGACAAGTTTAGTTCTTTGTTGATGCTTAGTTGTTGCATAATCAATTCGATGGCTAGCTCGACAGGAGTGTTTGGGTATAACGCCTTAACGTCCATGGAGGCCATAGTTATTTGCTCTAGGTCTTGATTAATTAATTTGATTTTTTCTATAAACTCATAGCTATTCTTTAATGTATATTGAGTCCTCATGAATATTGGGGATAGATAGTTGTATATCTTTTTCTAGGTTGATGAGTGGTGAGTTTTTTTTTGATAGAATCAGTCTTAAAGGTGTGTTTTCTTTATGAGTTTTAATTTTTGAGAATATTTTTGGCATCCCTGCTCCCATTGGAGGGTTTGAATTTTTTATTTCTGTTGGTAACGTGCTGTAGTTCCTTATATTAGCCAGGAAGGTAAGTTGTTTGTCGGTGGGATCTTTGTTGATGCTATCGCACTGTAGCTCTGAGATGGCCGTCCGCATTTTATCATTATATTCCAAAGTGGTCATCATAATAATTTGCCCTGTTTTGTCCGCTTCGCAGAATTTGATCGTGGGGTCTTTGCAAAGATTTACTAGTTGTTTTCTGTCATACTTTAATTTATTAATCTTACAGTACACACACACATCTAACAACAGGCTAAAAAATCAAGAGCTAGAGTTTATCTCGAAAATATCACAAGAGTATGGGTACCCGAGCAAGCTAATTAATAAATGGATATATGAGAGTAAAAAGCATATGACTCAGAGTAAAGAAGGTCAAGAAGTGCACAACCAAAGGAAGATGAGGAATAAAATATTGAAATACATTGGAGCTTTCCCATACCTGGAAGAAGTGAGTAAAGAAATCAATAGGCACTGTGCTAAATATGACTTACAACTAGGAAGCTCAGTGCACACCGTGAAAAGTATGACTGTCAACAAAAAAACAGAGGAAAAAATGCTAGAAGAACCAGGAACCTACGAAATTCCAATTGCACACATACCCCCAATATCGTACATTGGAAGTACGTAAAACAGATTAAAAAAAAAGACTTAAACAACACATATCTAACTGGCAAAAAAAAAAGCCAAAACTGCTTTAGTGCAATTCTGCAAGGAAAACCGGACATTCCCAAAGTTCGATGAAATTAAAATGCTAAAAAAGAATAAAAAATCGGAAAGGCAAATGAGGAGGGAAGAAGCAATATTAATCTACAAAAATAAAGCAAGGGTATGTAACCAGAACGACCCTAGCACATTATTGGGCCTCTGGAAAGAACTAATAAGACAAGAAAAACAACAACAAAAGAAAAACCGGCAGAAAAAGACAATGAAAATCAGGATAGGAGAAGAAAAAAAAAAAAAAGTGTTTTTAACGAAACATAGATGGCGACAGCCGGGCTTGATAACGAAATATATCCAGGAAAGTATTTCCGACGAATGGTAACAAGGAGTATCGGACTTCATTAGCGCGAAGTTAACCACGAACATCGGTGGTAAAGTCGCCACGCTCCTGAAGATGCCCAGAGTATGGCCGAAAATTTCGAGTATAAAGAACGGTAAAAATTGATGTTTGAATCCTAAGGCAAAGATCCAATGAGTATACCCAGCGAAAAGTGTGAGAAGTAAAGCCAGTCATCGCATACAACGGACTTTAGGACAATAACATCAACAAAGACCGGAAAACACGTGCGTGAAATGTTCCCGTCGCTAGAAAGGAATGCCAAGGTAAGCATTATCCGGTAGATTTTTGTACAAGTTACTTTGAAATATCGCACGTAAAAGAGAATAGTAGAATAATTAGAGCTATATAATAGTCAGAATTAGAACTACTAAGTGGAATTTTTAAGACTGTTAAATTTTGAGTTCTAATAAGCGACAAAGCAAAAAAAAAAAAATAATTAAAACGATTCATGGCAAAAGTATTTACTAAAAAAAATTGCTTTTCACCAATGAATTAATGTGATAATAATATTGTCTTCCTCGCCGATGCAGTTGACTCGAGCTTGACACACGAAGCCGGCAGTTCGTGCTGTGGTTGTCCGTTGTTCTGTAGAAAGGGCATGCGCGCAAATTCTCAGTCATTTCGTCCGCGCTTCTGCTCCTCGATGCAAAAAACAACAACAGGTTTTCGCTCTGATGAGTGATGTGGGATTGGAACTTGGAGATAGCGGTAGTGGGAGCGAGTTAAAGCAAATAAAGTACGTCACTCACGTGTCTGCACCTACGCGCGGGAGCAGACTGCTTCATTGTATTAGTAAGTCAGTGACGGAGAGGAGGTGTCTTTGTTTCCCTGATGAAACGTTTGTGGTTTTTTGTTTAGGCAAAAGTGATGTTTTTTTTTTTTTCTGTGTATGTATGCGATGTATGAATGTTTTTAGGAATTCGAAAGTTTACACGGTTTAAGTTAAGTTCGTCATGAACGATGAAATTTTTAACCAAAACTGACGATCTCAAGACATTAGAGGCTTCAGTCAAAAATAAATTCCGGTGGGATTGGCTAGAAAAAAGACGCCCAAAAGGAGAAAGTTAGGTAATGGTGTCGGAAAATTCATACAGCTGGGTCATGTTTCTGCATATATAAATGGAGTACGTCAGAGATCGCGATAACGCATCTACACGCGTATTTCACGCCTTAAAAACGCCGAATACGCGTTAAGATTTAGAAATGCGTATTTTTACGCATTGTTTTTCCATACGCAATTTCCTTTTATAATCAGTGATTACACCGGGATTTTGTCATAAAAATGACCATTTTTTTATCAAGAAATTATATGTTAACTTTTATGTCACAGTTTAAGAAAAAATCATGATTTGGTTCCCATTGCCGAGCTAGTCAGCTAGGGATCCGCTTTCGGCAATCATTCGGAAGAATCTTCAGGGCAGAGCAGCTCAACCGATGGGCATTTGCATTGGTCGGAGGTTACGATTCATTTGTGTCGTGATTGAGACGCTAGTGTATCGGTGCAGCGTGGCGTGGAGGAAGTGTTTTGAAGTTCGTTTAATTGCCATTTCAGGGCTGGATGGCGGGTTTCTCGCCGAAACAAAGCTGTTAAGCGGAGGTCTCCCGCCTTACAAAATTTTAAGAAAAAAAAAAAATATAAATATAAAATCTTGTCTGTTTTTGGATCACTCGCAAAATTCGCGCGTTAAAAATGCATCCTTTGTAAAAATATGTGATTTAGAAATGATCCGTTCAGAGTCCCGAAAATTGCAATCTAATACATCGGGAACGTAATCAGTTTATGGAAGCGTGAATCGGCTTCCACGCTTAGCCGTATGAGCAATTCATTTTGCATATCGCAGACTGTTACGAATCGGGCATGAGATTGTTCTTCGGATTCGCGGAATTCCACATTTCGGTTATACTTCAGAGCAATGAAAAAAAAAAAAATGAATGTAATGTTTTATTTTCTGAGGATTGGGGGCGGGGAGGCTCGTTTTCCGCCTGGGGCGCGGTATTCCATTTTTCAGAACTTACGAAAGCTAAACGGAGTGAAATTTTTTCCCACAATCATAATTTCTTTTTCTCGCGAAGTTTCCTCTGTTCAGTATTGTTATTAAATATCAATTTATTGCATAAATGTTTGCATTTCAGCTTGAAAGTGTTGACAATAATTTCAAATAACGGAAGTTCGACGGAGCAAAAATTTCCTTGTAATTTTTGTTCCAAAAGTTTCCTCGAGTTTCTTCCGTGGATTCGAAGAGTAACTCTGACTTTGTTGTCATCAAAACTGAAGATAAATTTTTGGGGGTGTGCGTTTGCGTACGTGGTAGCGGTGGAGGGGGGCGTTTTCCGGCTGTGGACGGAATTTCGTCTTTCAAAACTTTCGAAAACGGAAGTTAGACGAACTGCAGATTTAATCTGTAATCATAATTTTTTTCCCCTCGCAATATTTCCTCTGCTCATTTTTATTGTAAAATATAATTTTGTTTGATAACTGATCGTGTTTCAGCTTGAAAACGGAGGGAAAATTTCGAAAACGGAAGTCGGACGGAGCGAAGATTTTTTCTTAATCGTAATTTTTTTTCGCGATGTTTCCACTGTCCTGAATTATTGTTAAATGTTATTTTCCCTCTATAAATAGTTGCAAAGGGAGAAACTGGACATTCCTCATATCAGAAAAATGGCTGAATCAACCAAGTCTCAATTTTATGTGAACTGTAAACATCTCATACATAGTATTTAAGAAGATATTTTTCTTTCAGAGCTGAAGGAAAACATGCTCAAAAATAATAAATGAGTTGACCTTTGTAATAATAAACTTGCACATCACAATGTCCAATGAAAGTTTATTTTATCTTTTGTGATTGAGATAGACTGTAGATTTCCTTCCTCCACAATAGAACTCTTTTTGAAGTTTGAGTGTGTAGAAACTGAATCTGTGAAGCAACACACACGCACAAGTTTTGGTACAGTCTTTCAACAAGACAAGTATGTAAGATTTCGATAAATTACGATTTACTTATTTTATATAAAAGAAATTCAATTACATGCTAATTCGTGTTGACATATTTATATATAGATATAATTATTTGTTTTTATATTAAATATTATTTAGCTAAAAATTTAATGTGATAGTTGTTCGTTCTCTAAAATTACTCCTTCGGAAAGAAAAATACTCCTTTGAAAAATGTGAAGGAGTATTTTTACTCTTCTGAAAAAATCCTAGCACGATCTCTGGAGTACGTGCTACAGTTCTGCCTCCAAAACCTGTTGAAGCAATTATAACGGCTACTTGTAATAGTAAAGGTTCTTCTCCTCTTCGGTACACAAACAAGACACTGCAAATGAAGGATGTTGGAAATGTAAGTGTCAGCCTGATAGCGTCTCTGCTAAAAAACAAATGAAGATTGCACACTTTTTTAAGAAATAGTGTTATTTTATTAGTAAATATAACTTTAGATTAACACCACACCAGACTGATGGGTTTTTTTAATTAATAAATGGAACTTAGATCAACATCCAATTTGCTAAATATACTGTTATTTTATTAGTAAATAGAACTTTAGGTCAATACCAGCTGACTGAAACTTAACGACTAAAATTTCTGTTAAAAAAAAATCAATATCCTATGAAAAGTAGGAGTTACCCTTCTAGTAACATGAAAACTTGACTGCCGATTTTCTTTTATTTATTTGCCAAATGGGTAATTTTTCAATTGGAAAGAAAGGCAAAACTTTTTGAAAAGTATGTTATGTGTGTAATTGGTTTATTTTATACAAATGCACATTTTTTTATTAACGTTCTTAGTGTGGTATATGTTAAAGACAATATCATGTAGTTGTCGAAATCAATGTTACTTAAATTTCACTGAAGGAATTTATTTTTTAGCAACAAATTAATACTGCAAGCTCAACCCCAAAATAATTTACTGTTGTGAGCAAAAGGTATAGGTAGGTAGTAAGTAATTCCCAAAGTGAAACCACTTTATCTTTCGAAGTATCGGTAACAGCTTTGCTGATAAGTATAATAATTAGAGGTACTAGTAGTAACGGAAATACTTTTGTTGTGCGGGAGGGGGTTACCCTCACATGTTCATTTATGTTTCGAGTTTATGCATTGGCACCGTTGGGAGATGCCGATGATTTCAGGGTTTCGTGCTTTGCCTTGCAAACACCTCTGCTCCCGTACACAACTAGTGTTTGTACCGGGTACGTTAAACAGCACCTCCTACATCAACAACATCATTCAGCCCGTTGTTGTGCCATTTGTAAGGTCGGTCCATTGTGGTGTTTTCCAGCAAGATAACGCACGCCCACACACGGCACGTGCAACACAACATGCATTTCAGGGTGTGAGACAACTTCCATGGCCTGCATGTTCACCAGATTTGTCCCCCATTGAGCACGTGTGGGATTTTATGGGACAACAACTTATCCGGTCTCCACTGCCAGCCACGACCATCCCCAATTTACGCGTCCAGGTTGAGGATGCTTGGAACAAAATACCCCAAACTTACATCCAACATCTGTACGACAGACTCCATGCCAGAATTGCACAGTGTGACGCAGTTCATGGTGGTTCAACCTCGTACTAACCATGTTACATGGAAATGTTATTTTTCAGTTTACCAGCAAATACAGCAGTATTTTGCCATAATGTTTTGATCACGTTATCCTCTGTATTCCGTTATTATGCTGTATAAATTTCGTTGGTATCAGAAGTCTCCTTCTTGGTGTTCTTTTTTCCCTTTCCGCCAGTGCAATAACCAAAGTTAAATGAGATATTGCTTTCTGTGAAAAAAAAAAGTGGTACACAATGTTCATAATAAAAAGAAAGCTGCAAAAGAAAATTTTTAATCTGCTGGTTTTTATTTAGATAAATATCACAGACTTTTGTAGGAGATTTAACAAAATATAAATTTGTAAAATCCACTGCATCATTATGATGCCATCTCAATCCATGCTGATGACTTTGCAAATTCCTCCACGTTTCTGATCAAACAAATGCTAGACTTAATATAGTACTTATCTTCTTTCTTAATAAACTTGCCGTGGTATAGAAACAAGAGCCACTCCATGACCTACAATATAAACATGTTTCATTTAGATGAGAAATAGCAAATTTTGCAGGTATTACATCAAGACATAATACTAAAAAAAAAAAAAAAAAAGGGGGTATTGCATCAAGTCAATATACTGTACTAAAAAATCTAGCCACATAAATTATGCAACTGTAAACAAAAAAAAAAAAAAAAAAAAAGACACATGGGAATACTATGCAGGTAACATTACTGAACTGCTTGTAAAAAGTAAGAAAGTCAAAAAATTCTTAGAAACAAGATATTAGCAGAATGACATAAATTAAGTATGGATGAGAAGTGATGGCAATTATGAAGTTATGGAGAACTTGATGTGTGTGCACTTCAATGCACCCTATGATAATTTTCAAACAGGAGGCCTGGGATAAATAAAATGCACATCTCCAGTAACCTTTTACATGTTGAAATTACATGTTGAAACAGCACATGTACGAGGGCTGTCCCAAAAGTTCTTGGCCCTACCATGAAGGAATGGTCATGGAGAAATATGGTAAGCCTAGCCTGTTTTCTACATACTCCATTTGAAGGTCCATACGTTTGTCTTGTGTCTGGCACTCTTTGGCCAAACATGGCCCTTGCGCCATAAAAATCAACCAACCAACCAACCAACCAAAGGTCCATACACTTTTTCCAGCAGTGCTTCAAGGCACTTATGTCTACCACACAATATTATTTGTCAAGGCTGTCAAAATACACGGTTGAGTCACATTATTGCGACCACCATCTAATATCCAGAGTAACCGCCGTGTGCAGCACAGATAGCAGCTACACGGGTGGGAGCGACTCAAAATGCTGAAAGGTGTTCAGAGGTATGTGGAGCCATGCTGATTGCAGTGCATCTGACAGCTGCTGGAGGGTGCATGGAGGAGGATTTATAGAGCGAACAGCACGATCGAGATGGTCCCACAGATGCTCAGTTGGGTTTAAGTCTGGGAAATTAAGGGGCCAGGGAAGTACTTTGAAGTCTTCATCGTGCTCCTCCAACCACTCTCGGACATTTTTAGCTGTGTGACACATTGCATTGTTGTGCTGGAATATCCCATCTGCCCCAGGGAAGACAAACAGCATATATAGGTGTACGTGGTCTGCAAGGATGGATTCATAAAGAATTCGGTCCATAGTACCTTCCACAGGTTAGAGCGGACCCAGAGAATGCCACGAAAACATTCCCCAGACCATAACGCTGCCCCCCACCAGATTGTGTTCTGCCAACAATGGTTGTTGTTCTCCGATGTTCCTGCCTTATACGCCAATGTCCACCCATTCGATGAAGCAGAAAATGTGACATCGGTGAAGCCAATCATCGGAGGTCGAATCCGATACTGCCGTGCAAATGTAAACCTTTTCTGCCGATGCACCTTCGTTAGCATAAGTGCAGTGACCATCCGTCTGCATCGGAGCCCCATGCACAGCAGGGTTCACTGAACTGTCGTTTTAGACACACTTCCGACACACTCCCCCTGGTTCACTCAAAAAGACAGTTCCCCTGCACTGAACTGTCTTTTTAGACACACTCCCCTGGTTCACTCGGTCAGTGAATTGCTCCACTGTAGCGTGCCGATCGGCCCTCACGCACCTTTGAAGATGATGTTCACCTCTCACATCAATGGTACGTGGTGTTCCGCAGTTTTCATGTCGCTTATTCGCAATGGTACCATTTCTCCAATCACGATACACTTTAACCACAGCAGCACATGAACAGTTCACAAACTGCGCTGTTTCAGAAATACTGCCACCCTTGGACCTAAAGCCGATAATCATCCCTTTTTGCAAATCTGATAAAATTGCTCCTTTTATCCACGACAGCAACGAGTGATATGTTTTCAGATTACCCACATCACACCTTATATACCTTCCAAGCCAGCTTGCGACACATGCCTTCTTTCATTGGCTAAGCACTGTTGACATCAAAAGTAGGAGGTGGTCACAATAATGTGACTCGACTGTGTATATGCTTCCACAGCATTAATAACCTTGTATGCCCAAAATGTAAACAAGTTCTTTTTAAGATTTGGGGTCACATAGTCTGAGGGGCAAAGGACACGTTAGTAGGGTGGGTGTGGTGGAGCAGTTCAAACCCACATTCATGGATGGAAGCCATGGCAGAGGTTGATTTGTGGCTTGAAGAGTTTTCCTGATGAAACAACACCCCTTTGGCCAGCTTTCTTTGACATTTATTTACCCTTCAAATGCTGTTGAAGTTTTCTTAGTAGGTTAGCATAGTATGTCTAGGTGATGGTTTGGCCCTTCATTCATAAGGTAATCTATCCTTCACCAACCCCTCTGCATTCTAAAAAACTTTTCCATCACCTTTCTAGCAGAAGTGACAGACTTTACTTTCTTTGGAGTTGGTGAGTTGCCATGATATCACTGTTTGACTTTGAAATGACTTCAAACAGTGCCAGATTGACTTGTGACATGTTCTGTCTCAGCTTTTGCTCAGTCAGGAGTTTGGAGACCCAAAGAGCAGCAACCTTTATCATTGCCAGATATTCTGTCAGAATGCAACAACTGTTATTTTTGACATGTGCAACATCTCACTAATCTGCCTTACCATTAAACATCTACCTTACAGTAGTGCAACTGTGTGGAGGCGCAGGTAATGAAGGGGTGTACTGCAGCTACCAGTAATGGTTTTATGAAAAAATCCACACGCATATGAAAACAAATAATTTTTCCAAAAATTCATATTTTCCTTTAATACATATATAGCTTTGCCTAAATAAATGCCAAGTTTCACTTTTAAAACAGTGGATGCCCTATGGATTGAAGCTATTCGGCCCTTGGGCTCAGGGTTGTAATACCATCATTCTCCAATGGATTGTAAGCAATATGATCGCTCCCAATGGCCCTCTCAAGAAAAGTACGAGACCACGTTGGGATTCCCTGTGGAGGATCGAGAAAAGAGTCAGCCACCTAGGATTATGTACATGACAGGCACCAACAATTATTAACAGCAACTGAAGATCTGCATGTAAAAGTGGGTGATTTCTTCAAGTGATTTACAGTATTTTAGTTTTGGACAAAACAATTGCACACTGCTTTGCTCTTAGTTCTTTATAGTAAGTATGCCTGTCTCATTTATTGAAAGGAAACTTTAACATACAAGCAAATGGCATCCATTTGCAAAATGTCACAAAAGCGTCCAAGTGGAGCATAGTATCGGCAAAAGAAAAAGAACGCACAAAGAAATTTCCAAAACTCGACCAGCTCTTTTTGTGTGGAATCAATTAAACCCAAGTGCTATTTCTGATTAAAAGAATGATGATTTGTTTAGCACGTCAACTGTTCAAACTTTTAGTAAAATGGGTGAAGTATTATAATTATTGACCTTGACCTTAAAGTATATTTTACCGAATTCGTTTCTTGCGATAAAATGTATATTCATGCTCATGTATCAGTCCGCACACGGTGTTAATCCTGATTGGCTGATTGATAAATTGATAACCTTACATTATGTACTTCTGTTCTGAAAATCATTTAAAAGTTAAAACTACAGGGCTTCTAGGTATCTCACTTACTTTACCAGACATTCTCCTCAAACACCTGACCCCCCTCCCCACAGACACACACACAGCGAAAAATACATCCTCCCTCGTTTTCGAAATCCTGCAGTGATGGAAAGTTGCAAAACCATTTTTGGAGCACGTAAAATACATTTTTGGAGCAGTTAAAATACATTTTTAGAGCAGGTAAAATACATTTTTGGAGCAGGTAAAATACATTTTTGGAGCAGCAAAATGTGTTTTTGGAACAGGTGAAACACATTTTTGGTGTAAGAAAACATTTTTTAGAGCAGGTAAAATATTAGTAGATAGAACAAACTATTAAGCAAAAAAATTTTTGGAAATAGATGCACCCTACTCAAATTTAAAACATCTTGTATTGAAATACACACACACACATATGCAAACATTTTAGTTTTCAAATAGATCAAAAAAATTTTAACCATAGCAGGATTCTATTATTAATCATTTATTTTACAAAAACTGTTTAATTTTTTGCTGCTTTTCTCAATATTTAATTGCTCACTTCTATTCTTTTCTAATTTTTTAAGATAGTTAGCATTGTTTTGTTTGGCTTTTTTTAAATAGTATCTGTCCACTTTCTATTGCACTCATGTCTTTCTTTTATGCCACATTCAATGTTCATCTCAGCATTGTTTAACATTTTATGGGGGAATCCAACTGCTGCAAATGTTCAGCTTATTCCCATTTCAAATCACCTTGTGAACATTCAATTTCTTCTCTTTTTTGCTTGTTTTGCTGCATTTTTCCAGCACTAATATGCTCTTGATATTTTTTCCAGGATTCTTTATAAGCTGTCAGAAGTTTTTTGGTTACATTAATTTTACTCACATCTCCATTTAATCTTTTGACATGATCTTGGTGCTTCTTGCTCTCCGCATGACGCCTACAATCATCGCGGCCACCTTGCGACAGGCTAAAATCACAGCCACATAGCTTATAAAACGTGATTCAGCAAAACTTTAGATGCTTCATAAAAAGGCCATTCTTTACTATACATACCGCGATACACTTGACGGTAAGTTTTATCTGATTTCGTTCTTTTTGTTGTCATAGCTGTTTCACTGCTACGTTTTGTTTCGCTTTAATCTAAATGAACCCTTTCCACTGCTGCTCTGGGAGGTTTTCACAGGAATGATGGGTTCTCTAGAGAGTCCCCATGGCTATGTATGAAAGTGTAATTGTCCCTACGCTGATGTATGGCAGTGAAACCTGGGTACTGCAGAAGAAACATAGGAGTTGTTTGTGTGCTGGAGAAATGCGTTACTTACAGGAGGTTTGTGGCAAGACATGGTCTGATTGTGTGAGGAATGAATATGTGTTGCAGTTGTGTGATGTGAAGCAAAATGTTGTTAGCAAGGTGGAGACCAATATGCTTTGGTGGTTTGGCCATGTTGAAAGAATGAGTGATCAGATGCTTACTAAGAAAATTTTTTTAGCCCAAGTGGCAGGAAGGGAAGGCCAAGGAAGACATGGGCGGATCAGATTCAGGAGTGTCTGCATGAGAAAAAGATTATGAGTATGAAGTATAAAAGATCTTGTGTACGGCGTGTAATGGATATCAGTGAAGCCCGAGCTGTATGTCAAGATCGCTGTAAATGGAGAAGTTTGATATGAAATATAAATATCTGGTAGTTTGTATTTCTTTTTGGAGCTAACCTCTGAATCTCAGAGAACAGCTTAGTGATATGTATGTACTATTTCATGCATTGTCTACATTTTCTTGAGTGATGGTTTCAATGGATCTTGCTTGAGCTTTTCTGCAGTGATGGTTTCAATGGATCTTGCTTGAGCTTTTCTGTTTCCCCATGCTTGAATTTAGCTGCTGCCCACTTTACAGTACTGTATGAAGGGGCATCCTCTCCTTGAGTGGCTAGCATATCTTCATGAGGACCCTTTGGTTCCAACCCTTTTTCATGTATAGTTTTTCACAGATCTCAGCTCTTGCTTCTCCTCCTTGGTTCACCTACTCACTTTCTAGGATCTACAATACAATTATGAACATAACTATGAGGTGGAAAATTGGTTTCTAGGCATGTAAAGACTTCTATTACTACGTCTTAAATGGTTTCAAACCTACAACTATACCTTCATAGCCGAGCCAAGGATTTCTGGCACACCCTACTTACTCATGCAAAAGTTGGAGTTAGATGCTGTGAAGTCCTTAGTAGAGGAAATGTAAATGACTGTGGATCACATATTTTTTAGTAATGTAATTAGTTATGATGGTAGAACAATGTGTTGAAAATGAATGTTCATACATGCACAATCAAGAGCTCAGTTGTTATTAATTAAACTATATGTTTCTCTGGGAATATTGTTGAAAATACTTCTCGGATTTGAAAAAGCTTCTGTAATTTATATGAAATGAAGTACAATTCCTATGTACAAGGGCCAATTATGGTTTGTTGTCATACTGCTTCTAGTTACTCAGGTGCTATGTTATATGCAGAATTATTTTGATAGTTGTTTAGACTCCAGCACATGTGAACATACACCTTTTATTTCATGCAGTGTCTGCATTATTTTATGTAATTACATTCAGTACATGTGTGAACAAGGTTTCCAATGATGGATGGTTGCACCAACAGGTTAAAATTATTTTAGTCATGTTTGTCAAGAACAATGCAATCATGAGGTAATACACTGAAAGGATAACCAATCCAACTAATAATGTATAGGTCCACTTTTCATCCTCACAATAGCAGCAATACATTATGACACAGACTCCACCAGGTATTCAAAACGTTCAGGTGACATTGCAGATTATGGTTCCAGGACAGCCCTCTGTAAAGCACTGAGAGTTGTTGTTGGTGGATTTGGGGCTAGAATTATTGCTCTATTTTATCCCATAGGTACTAAACTGGATTTGTATCTAAAGAGTGAGATGAATATTTGATAGTTGCAAACTCACTGGAATGCTCCTTAATCAGTCCTTCACCACACAGGAGCAACAAGACAGGGTGCTGTTCTTGTTGAAAGATGGGACCCTGATGTGGGAAATGGAGAACCATAAATGGGTGTAGGTGTTTGGCAAGTACATCAACACTGCCTCGTGCAGCGATGGTAGGCACAAGGGGCCCCACATAAATACGCCCCAGAAAATTACACTGACTCCACCATGATCCATAACACCCTAACGTAATAATTTGGGGCCATGGCCTTAGCCACAAGTGTACCCTCCTGTCAGTATGTTGTAATTGGGACCTGAATTTGTTGGACCAAGCTACCTATTTCCTGTCTTCCACAGTTTATGTTCCTTTGCCAACTGCAGCCTCATAGCTAGGTGCCATACCGTCAGCAAGGGTACTTGATGTGGGTGTCAGCTGCCAGAGACCCATCATGCTATCGTATGTCAAAGGGTCTTTGCACAAACCTATATAGGTGCTCCTTGGTTGAATGCTGATGTTAATCTCTCTCCACTGTGGCACCCCTTTTCTCACATGGGAGAGGCAGCATTCACCTTCAACATCAATGGCTCTTTGCAGCTGCCAGTTTTGATATAGTCCTGATACACATATGTGCTACAGTCACACGCACAATTACTACCCATTCTGCAGTCACAGAGATGGAAAACCCCATCTCTCTTTCCCGCACAGACTATGTTCATCCACATCATAGTTGGCTATGCAGCAGCACCTATATACACTGGTATGCAAAAATTAAGGACGAAGAAGAGAAATTAGCATAACAGCGGAATGAGCAGGCAGAACGGACCGAAAGACCACTCAGGAGATAGACTAGGGTCCGGTACGGTAGAGCATGTGCATATATGCAGAATGACGGGGGGTGGGGGCGGGGTGGGGTGGGGTGGGTGTAAGGGTATAAAGCACACGGGTGGTGTACGCTCAGCAATTCGGTGAAAGCTATTGCACGGATTCATGATTGAAATTTTTTTTTCACATTATGAAAATTAGCTTCTTTCTTTGGATTTCATAAAATTCTGAGCGGCTTGACTCAAATAATTTGTTTTTCTTCTATATATTTACAAAAACTGAACGGTGTACATCGGTTTGAACGACGTCGAGTTGCTGCCACCGTGTGATATGGCCAACAGGCAATCCAGTAGACGACATCTGGATGACTTTACTCGAGGTTGCGTCAATGAGAAGTTGGAAGAAGGTCGAAGTGTGACTAGTGTGGCCGAGGAGTTCGGGATCGCTCTCAGCATTGTTTCACGAGCCTGGAGAGCATTTCAAACGACAGGAACAGCTGTCCGAGAGTTTAGCAGTGGTCGTCCACGAGCAACCACGGCGGCGGACAACCAGTATATTGTCCTACAGGCGAGAAGAGACAGACGGCAGACAGCGGGAGAAACTGCAAGGCACATGCAACAGACAACTGGACGTCTGCTATCGGATTTTACTGTGGCCAGGAGGCTGCACAAAAGTGGTCTATTTGCATGACGACCAGTACGGTGTGTGCCATTAACGCCTGCTCATCGGAGACGGCGGTTTCTGTGGTGCCAGGAACACAAGAACTGGACACATCAGCAATGGGGTCGAGTTCTCTTTACGAATGAGAGCCGATTTAGTCTGACGAGCGATTCCGGACGTATACACATCTGGAGAGTGCAAGGAACAGGTAATCACACCTCCAACATCATCGAAAGGGACCGGTTTGGAGGTGGCGGAGTTCTCGTTAGGGGCGGTATCATGCTTGGTAGCCGTACTGGCCTCCACATCTTCCAAGGAGGTTCAGTCACTGGTGTTCGCTATTGTACCGAGATTCTCCTGCCTCACGTGCATCTGTTTAGAGGTGATGTGGGTCCTGAGTTCCTCTTCATGGACGACAACGCTACACCTCATCATACAGTGGCTGTTGCAGAGCTGTTGGAGAGTGAAGATATTCAAAGCATGGATTGGCCCACAAGGTCCCCGGACCTAAATCCAATTGAACACGTGTGGGACCTTCTCGGGAGACGCTTGGCAGCATATCACCAGCCTCCAGCAACGATTCCGCAGCTGTGATTGGCACTACAAGAGGAATGGGCCACGATGCCTCAACAGCTCTTTGACAACCTCGTCCTCAGCATGGACAGACGTTGTAAATCCTGCAACGCAGTCAGGGGTGATCATATCCCCTACTAAAGACTGGATTTATCTTGGCAGCCGCCTGTCACATGGACGTTTCTGTCTTCTGTCCAGTTGTGCTTGAAGCTACCTTTTCAATAAAGTGCCTTTGTATCTTTTGGATTCCTTGTTTGGACGGTTTTGCTCACTTGTCCCATATTCTTACATCTTGGGGATCTTATGGCATGATTTGAGTCGATGTGGAGCACTTCTGCACGACGTTACATTCGAAAAACCATCTTGTCCTTCATTTTTGCGCGCCAGTGTATATCCATATATTGGGTTGATCCATAAGTTCATGCAGTTCTTTTCACTGCACTACAGGAATGTATTACATCAGAAGGGAAAACTGAATCAATCAAGTATGTATCCCCCTCCCCCATTGTTTACAATGGTGTCCCAACGTCTGGATAGGCCTGCAATGCCATTCTTGAAAAAAATGTGCAGGTTTTGCTGCAAAGAGATCATCAAGGAAATTCTGGAGATCAACATCATTGTTGAGTGTTCTGCCACGGAGTGCATTTGACAGAGATCCAAACAGGTGATAGTCTGAAGGGGCGACATCTGGAGAATAGGCCGGACGTGGAATGATCTCCCATTTCATGTCCTGAATGGTCATTTTGGTCATGTTTGCAGTATGAGGGCGTGCGTTATCATGTTGGAAAAAGATACCATGGCGCTGATGTGGCCATTTCTGCTGAATTGCTGCCTCCACACGGTGGAGTTACTCACAATGGAGTGCAGCGTTGATGACCCGATTCCTCGGTAGCATTTCCCAATGAAAAATGCCTTCCATGTCTCACCACACATACAACATGATCTTCGCAGGATGAAGGTCATGTTTTGGACATGGTGTGGGCGTCTTGTTTGGGCTTAATCATTCCCTCTGATGCCTGAAATTCACGTACAGCAGGGGTGTTAGTGCCTCTACCATGTTTTGGAGCAATTTTTGGAGCGGGAAAATATGCAATTTGGAGCAGAAAAGTGGGTTTTGGAGCGAGAAAATTTGCATTTTGGAGCAGAACTCAGGTTTTAGAGCAGCTAATGATAGCATTTTTAATTGTTTTAAGCCCATGCTGTGCTTTAAGTTATGTTTATATACTGAATTACCATTATTTTATGAACTATGAAAAAATGCTATATTTCAGGTTTGTTGACATTTTACTGCTTCTTTGCATTTCTGTCATTCCTACAGTGAGATAAATGGGAAAACAATTATACTACCCATGATTTATTGAAAACTACATGACCTGCAATATTTTAAGCGTAACACATTAATATCAGGGATTTTCTTCTGAATGCATTTGTTTTGCTGTAACACGAATAGGATGCTGCTGCGTCCAAGAACTGTTGCTATTGTTACTGAACGCTTGTGAATATACACTTAGGAAGAATAAACAATATGTAATTACTGTTTGCTGGTTGGTTGGTTTTTAGCAGCATATTTTTCGAAATTCATGGAATTCAGTTAAAAATACATTATTTCTGAAATTAACCAACTGGAAAGCCACGCTTACATGGTTTGCGTGTGCATCACAAACTCCCAAGGTTTTCTGAAGGAAAGCGTACCTTTGATATAAAAGGAAAACTAATGTAACATTCAATAAACAAATTGTAAAATCACCTTTCAGCAGTTGCGTACAATGTTTTTCATCCAGTAATTATCTTCATACAATGTTTTTCGTCCAGTAATTATCAATGTCAAACTTTCGTTATTGCTGTGAACAATTACAACTGGAACCAAAACTATAAGATAACAGTGAGATTTAGTAAAGCTGGTTAGATAAAAGCTGCTTCCATCGCTTAACACTTGCTCAGTGATGTTTTGGAGCGGAATTGCCCCCTCCTTCTTCAGTAATAGTAGAATCAGTTTATGACTTTTTTGTTGTTGCTGTCTGAAAGAGCCACTGCTCTTGCATACGTCGGGTCCCGCATGTATGGACATGGACATTAAGCAGACGATTGTGAGTTAGTAAGTGGTTCAACGCATCCATCTGGAAAAAGAAAAGTGTAAGGGTGAAGATGTTCTCCAAGGTAGGTCAAAATGAGAAAAAGAAAACCTAAAAATTCTGCTCCCTGAATGTACGAGACAAAATTCAGACTTTAAGTAAGAACCAAAAGATCGGTATTCCTGATAATTGATTACAAGTTATGCAATATAAACAATCCTTTCATTTATCCATACCTCTCGTGAGCAATTTTAATAAACATACATGAGACTGACGAAGAAAAAAAGCAAAGCAAAGTAATACTTTTTAATTTGGTGAAAAATCAGACTGTGCGGTGAGAAAGTGTGAATATTATGCAGCATGCAGACGTGCCAACCTTCAAAATCTAAAAATCAAGAGCAGGGGTGATTGTGATGTGACACAAGAAACCCTGAAACTCTCAGCTCAGTGCCAATATACATATAATGTATAATACGCACATATAAACTACCTACACAACAAATAGGCCCTAGTGCTTGTGCAGTTAAACTTCGCATCTTTTCTTGTACTCAATTTTCTTTCACTGTGCAAAATCCTTCAGGCATTGCATCTTTAAAATAAAATTTTGCACTTCATATTATATGTTAATTGAGCAGTCGATGTAGACCAGTTTTACTTGAACTTGAAGCCTACAGTGGATTCCATTCAATTTTCAAAAGTAGTTATACACCGAATCTAAAATAATAAAATTATTTGAACTTTCAAAATAATGAAAAGAAGCCTTCCTTTCAGCAGGATGTTATCTTGAGAGCTTGTTTGAAAACAAAAGAAACGCACAAGGTGTCACAAATCGTCTACATTCACCATTCGCACGGACATGCAGTGTTTTTAATCAAACACTGTAATTCCCAAAAGAAAATGGAACCTGAAGTTTAGTTACCATTTTGTAGCATTTTTAGAAATGAAATGTCCGAAGCATCTCAAATTCTTCTAAAACTTAAAAACCCGGATTTACGGGTTTGGAATGTGACAAAAACCCGGAATTCCGGGCTACACCCGGATTACAAACAGGTCTGCAGGAGATTTTTGCAGCTCATAAAATCACATGAGCGCTATTTTTTATTGACATTTTTCAGATGCAGGAGCAATTTTCCAGAAGCAGTATTATTGGTACATAGCATTTTTTATGTTTAAAAAGTTATTCTAAATGCAGACTGTATGTTTATATGCAAAGTAAAAAGCAGAGTGAAAATAGTTGTCAACCAGATACAATTAATAGCATTTTTTCATTTCTTTTTTTTTCGCCCTCGAATTTCCATTTTCGGAAATTTTTCCTCCATTTTCAGACTGAAATACAAATATTTACGGAATAAAATGATATATAACAAGAATACTAGACAGAGGCAACATCACAGGAAAAAGAAATTACGATTACGGAAAAAATCTTTATTCCGTTTACTTCCGTCTTTGAAAGACGAAATACTGTCCCGATGCGTAATTTTACGAATTGGTAAAAATTTTCGATGAGTAGTTTTACGCACCAAGAAAACTTCACGATGCGTATTTTTTACGCCTCGAGAAAAACTCCTGACGCATACTTTTACGCGTCGAGAAAAATTCCAGATGCGTATTTCTACGCGTCGAGAAAAATTCCTGATGTATATTTTTAGGCGTTGATAAAATTTCGATGCCTACTAGATGCGTAATTAGATTATGCATTTTGGAGAACTCTGGTCGGCACGTCACTTGAGCACTCCCGTGGAGAGAGAGAGAGAGAGAGCTACCGCACGAAGCCGGCGAGTCAAATATGACATCATCACGTAACACAGCGCTCGTAAGGTCCGGTAGAAAATCTAAATGGATGGTTGCAGCCTGCAGGAGATTGAAATATTTCGATTGAGCAATCGAAATATTAAAAAATCTGTAAAAAACAACAACTTCTAACCGTAAATCAGTAAAACTAAGCAGAAATCCATAAAAGTTAGCAAGTATGCAACATTCATGCCCCACTGCGATTCGAACCCGGACCCATCTCGGACAATTTGTCAAAAGGCGACGCTCAGTTTCACAACTTTATTATGCAGCAAAGACAATAACAGCTTAATATGTAAAGCAGAAACAAATTGCTAAAGATGACATAAAATAAAACATTAAAAACTGCGAAACAGGTTCTCCTGCAAAAAGAAAGCGAAAGGAATGAGAAAAACAAAACACAAATTCACAAACTAAGTGTACACAAAATGCTACAACAGAAAATAAAACAAAGCTGACAATAACAGATTCGCAATTAGAGATGAACAAAGGAGCACATTAATCTTCTACAAAATGCGACGAAGAAGGGAAAAGAGACAAACATGGTGCAAAACAAGAAATAAAAATCTCCACAGTAAAGTAAAACCGAAAAGCACTCCTCAAAACTGTGAAGAAAACATTAACAGGCTCACAGCTAAAAGCAGGTAGACGTGAAACGATAAGTAGGTGACAGCTGGCGTGCCAGTGTGTTTGTAACCAACATAAAATAGACCATTGCGCCACCGGGGTGGCTTCCTTTTTGCAGATATGAGGAGAGGAAAAGTACGATACTGATGACTGTAAATGCCATCTGGCATCGACGCAGAAAGAAAAAGATTTCCCAAGCAGTTCGAAATAGTTTTCTTCTGTGTCGATCCAAGGCGGTGGTTGATGGAATTTCATTATTTCGACCATCAATTAACGGCGAAAATCGGGAGAATTTGACATTTATCCGGAGGGCAGGAGGAATGGCTGAAAATCGGGAGTCTCCCACCTAAATCAGGAGAGTTGACACGTCTGAGCATGAACAAAACTGAATCGTTCACTGTAATTTATTTATGAAAATACTTAACTAAATTCACACCACTGTATTCACAATTATAAAATTACTGAATTCCAAACAAAATAGGGTGGTTTTGAAAGATATAGCTTCAAACATTTTGTTTTGCTGGTTTTGTTCTTGTACTTGCTAGAACATTAGCTCTGGTTTCCTCTTGTGAGCAAACCTTACTTTCTTCTCAGCAAGTTCCCCAGCCATATTTGTCTTTTGTTGACTCTGCCACTGTACAGCATCCACTGTTTACTTTTTTTCTGCTGATAGTTTTCCCTTACCATTTTTCTTTGTTACTTTTCTTTCTTTTTTCGTTTTTTTTTTTTATTCCCTCAGATGACAATTTTATCCATCACGCTTAAAGAACTTTCAGCCTGAGAACCATGAATTCTGATATCAGAGCCTTCACTATTTTAGATAAATGGTGTAATTTTCAGAGAATGAATACTTTTTTTGAACACCATGCACCAATTCTTACAAATTTCCAAACTTTGTCACTTCCGTTTTTGGAAATTTCCCCCACTCTTATCAAGCTAAAATGCACACACATTTATGAGGGTGAGGACATTTAACAACTACATAGGAGTGGGAACGTCGCAATGAGGGGGGGGTACAGTTACAGAAGAAATCTTCGCTCCGTTTGACTTCCGTTTTCTGAAATTCATACAACATTTTCACTCTGAAATACAAATATTTATGGAATAAAATGATATCTGACAATACTGGGTAGAGGAAACATCGCGAGAAAGAAAAATTACGATTACGAGAGAAATCTTACCTCCGTCTACTTTCCGTTTTCGATGGATGAAATTCCGTCCTCCGACGGAGAAAACAACCCCCCCCCCCCCACAGCCACCAATCCTCCCAAAATTTCAGTTCAGTTGTGCATCGATCTCGTGAATTCGTCCAAATGATAACAAAAAAAGACGGAATTCCTCGAATCAGCGTAAGAATCTCGTTGCCGAAAATTACAGGAAAATTTTCGGGCGGCCTGAATTCCGTTTTCGGAAATTGTTGCCTACAATTTCAAGCGCTGAAATTATGCAATGAAATTATATTTAACAATACTCAACAGAAGCAACATCGTGAGAGAAAAAAAAATATGATTACGAGAAAAATCTGCCCTCCATTTAACTTCCGTTTCCGAACATTTCAAAAGACAAAACAGCGTCCCCAGACGGAATGCGACCCCCCCCCCAACTAATATCCCGAAAATTTCTTCACTTTTTGCATCAATCTCGAAAATGAAAAAAAGGCGGGGGCGAATCCGTGAAAGAATCTCACGTACGAATTAATTGCTGAATCGATTTCGAATGTCGTAAGATTACGCTAAAATATCGATGACCGGTAAATTTTAACTTTTGGCGCAAAATCGCGATTTTTTAGCAGAATGGCGCAAGAACAAAGTTTTGGCGCAGTCTGGCGCAATCGGCACAGGTTTGGCAGCCCTGACGTACAGGCACCACTTTTCATCTCCAATAATAATATGTGACACAAAGTGTTTGTGTTGCTGAGAACATTCGCAATAACGGGTGAGCAAGGAACCACATATAGCAACACGCTGTTTCTTGTCCTCAGTGAGAGAGTGAGGCACCCAAGACCCCGATTTCTGGACCTTTCCCATACATTCCAGGTGTCGTACCACTGTGGTCTGATCACAGTCCATCTCAGTGGCCAATTTGTGTGTGGTTTGACGTGGATCCAAGTGGATGAGATGGTTCAAATGATCCTCATTAAAGTGAGTTGGATGACCTGAGCGTGGAGAGTCGCTGAGGTCAAAATTGCCACCTCGGAACCACTCAAACCATTTGCGGGCTGTCCTTGGAGCAATAGCACCCTCTCCATACACAGCACAAATTTGTCGAGTAGCCTCGGCGGCTGAGGATCCCTTTTTAAACTCGTAGAGGAGCAGATGTCGAAAATGTTCATTCTTCTCTACTTGACACTCCAATCCATACTTCCGGACCTGAAAACCAAAAAACCATTAGCTACAATCACACAACGCAATATGTTTTAGATGCATGATATTACTGGTTACATTTTGATATACAACTGGCCATCAGCATCATCACTACTGGTCTGGGAAATGCTCGTGAAATAAAATGGTATGAACTTATGCATCAACCCAATGTATGATCAATTTGTAGCCATATATGTGAACTATTTATGCATATCTAATCTATTTACAGCCCACAATAATTTCTGGCAGCCAGTATTATTGCTGTTGGGTAGGAAAAGTTTCTGAATGAGTGCAGTGTGCATAATACATTGCTCTTTGTTGATCTTAAAAACTTTCTTTCAAAAGTAAAAATTAATTGGACCCCCTCCCCTCCATCAAGAAACACTGATTTACCACATTACAGGAATTCTTAAAAATGTCTAAACACATGTAATTTCTAATACAGCTTCAAGAACACAGGGTTGCCAACACTATGTGAAAACCAGGGAGCAGAAAATATCCAGAAGACCAAGTGGAAGATAAGCGGCTGAAATTTGAAAGTATGACAAAATGACATGGAAGAGAACAGAATACGGCAGAGTTGTGGAAGAAACTTGGAAAGTCCTTCAGCCAGCAGTGGATGAAAATAGTTGTTGATGACGAAAAGCAGATAAAACAATACATTTTTTTTCTTGATTGGAGGTTTAACGACCATTGTGAGCAACTCAATGGGCTATAAGCAGTCGCCCGTCCCTAATTTAGGGTCACTGGTTCCAGGGAAGGGGAGAGCCAGTGCCGTAAGACAAACACAACATCCATGTCTCACCGGGATTCGAACCCGGACCCCGTTCGGACGAATGATCAGAGGCCATCGCTTAGACCACTGCGCCACCGGGGCGGCCAATACATTTCAATAATACTCAGATGGGTTCACAGACACAAATACTTCAAACTTAAACACTCCACTTTGTGTGACTTTAAATGAAGAAATGTGCTGTTTACACTGCTTTCATGGCTCATAGGCCACAAGATGTGTACTAATCAATCAAATCTAGATGACACATGAGAAGAAATGAAACTGGTACAAAGGTGCACAAACGAACAAACGAGAGAGGGGGGGAAGGATTCCCAGATGAAAAACATTCTTGACCAATCATTGTTGTACTTCTGCTCTATCACATGTACAATGCATGTACACTATGTGTCCAGATATGTAAAAAAAATCATTGAGCACTTTCTCCACTGATAGACCAGATTTGCAATTGTTTGTTTAACTTCACCTCCAACTTCCTGGAGAATCGTGCTGGGTTGGAGAAATGGGGAAACATCTTTTGCCTTTCACAATCACTTTGTTCCAATGAAGAAAAACAAAAACATAGCACCCTCTCACAATAGAGATAAACACATACATACATACATACATACATACATATCACTAAGCTGTTCTCTGAGATTCAGAGGTTAGCTCCAAAAAGAAATACAAACTTCCATATATTTTTACTTATTGTTGTCGTATCAAACTTCTCCATTTACAACGATCTTGACAGACAACTCGAGCTCACTGATATCCATTACACGCCGTACACAAGATCTTTTATACTTCATACTCATAATCTTTTTCTCATGCAGACACTCCTGAATCTGATCCACCCATGTCATCCTTGGCCTTCCTCTACCTTTCCTTCCTGCCACTTGGACTGAAAAGATTTTCTTAGTAAGCATTTCATCACTCATTCTTTCAACATGGCCAAACCACTGAAGCTTATTGGTCTCCACCTTGCTAACAACATTTTGCTTCACATCACACAACTGCAATACATCTTCATTCCTCACACAATCAGATCGTGTCTTGCCACAAACCCCACGTAAGTAACGCATTTCTCCAGCACACAAACGACTCCTATGTTTCTTCTGCAGTACCCAGGTTTCACTGCCATACATCAGAGTAGGAACAATTACTGTTTCATACACAGCCATGCAGGACTCTCTAGAGAACCCATCGTTCCTGTGAAATCCCCCAGAGCAGCTATGACTTTCAAAGAAGAATTCACTCGCCAACTGATTTCACCATCCAACTTGTTCTCTCTGTCAAACATGCTTCCTAAATACACAAACTCACTCACCTGGTCAATCACAGTGCCATTTATACTTACATTACATTCAGTGCTACCAGTTCCTCTCTCAAACACCATAACTTTGGTTTTTCCCTTATTTATACTCAGTTTCAATTTCATGCAAACTTCATGCATCCTAGTCAACATACTCTGCAACTCACTTTTGCTCTCTGCCAACAGGACAGTGTCATCAGCATACAGCAATCTGCACACACGGATATCACCAAGACATAAACCACTATCATCTATTTTGGCATCACGCATGCACACGTCCATAAATATATTAAACAGCCATGGTGACATTACACAACCTTGTCTAACTCCTGCACCAATAAAAAAACATTTTGATAAAACACCATTCACTCGTACACAAGCTCTACCACCAGCATACATGGCTTTTACACTATTAAGTAGATTCCCAGTAATGTAGATTCCCAGTAATGCCATATTCATTCAATACCTTCCACAAAAGTGTCCTATTCACTCGATCGTAAGCTTTCTCTAAATCTATGAAGGCAGTAAAAACTTTCTTCCCAACAGCCAGATACTTTTCATTCATGATGCGTAATGCAAAAATCTGGTTAGTGCAGCCTTTTCCAGGCATAAAACCACTTTGAACATCCCACACTTTCAATGATGTAAGACCCCGTACTTTTTCAATAACAACCTTACCAAAAACTTTTCCTGGCACACTCAGTAGGCTAATACCACGATAGTTCTTGCATTCAGTCTGATCACCTTTTCCCTATACAAGGAAACAATAATAGCATCCTTCCAATCCCGAGGGACCATTCCTAACTCCCAGCACAACTGTCAAATTTCAGTTAACCAGTCAATTATAGAGTCACCACCATATTTCATATTTCAACATCTCTGCAGTTATGCCATCAACTCCTGAAATGATTGCTGTGGATATAAAAAAATCTCATTAATTTGCTACACTACCAAAATTTCCAAACTGAGAATTTGGATCTATTGCTCCACAAAATAATGGTGAAAAATTTGCATACCCCCATGAGCACTACAGTAACACAAAACCCACCTTGTGTTTTTAGTTAGCACAACATAATTTCATGCTTATTTTAATAATTCAAAGTGGGCTATCACAAAATATGTTTTTTAATAATCTGAAAAATAAAAATAAAAAGCTGTTTGAATGGTTTAGGAGTATGTACAAACATTCCAATGTAAAACATAAGCTCATACCTGATGAGATTTGTTCCATTCAGTTATGGACATCAAAGTAGACAGAGCACCAGGAAGACTTGACATCAATGACTTATGTTTAATACTCTCTTCATCATAAAATGGGAAACTTGCCTCAAATCCTGCACATCCAACCACAGTTACAAGGCTAATGTCAACTAAATAACTGATAACCTGAAAATAATGAAAAAAAAAACCCATCCAGTTAAGCTTGTAGTAAAGGAATAATTCAAATTCATTTAATTTGATAAGTAAATTTTTCTTGTTGATCTCAAAATTCAGTTAAATGCTAAATGAATTACTGAAATTTCAGATGTACTTGAGAGGACATTACAAGTATTGGGTTGGTGCACATGAAATGCCCATTTTCACCCGGTGGACATGTTCAACCCCTCGAGCAGAATGGTGTTGTTCAGCATCACAAAGTTGGTATATATTTCATGAATGCATTGTGTACCTCCTTTCATGTTAAGTTTCACAGTGAGTGCACAAGCTTCAGTCAAAGTGGACCATGGAGACACGCCAGTTGCAGGCAATTTTTCTGTACGAGACCAATCTCAGACAGCATGCAGTGCCTGAAACAGTAATGCAGTGTTTGGACAGGGTACTGTGAATGAACGCACCATACACGGATGGTTTGCAAAACTTCAAGAATGAGGCATGTCCCTTTGCAAATGCACCTTGTGGTCATCCACCAGTAGCTTTAACAGATAAGGAGACAAAAATATCATGGAAGCTGACCCACAGCAAAGTGTTCTTGAGATTGCAGTGAAGGTCAGTATTCATACTTCAATGGTTAGTGCCTGGCAGCCCTGGGAAAGAAGAAAAGCTGGTTGTCTGACTGACAGCAAGCATCCAATAAGGCACGTCTTCTGGAGGTGTGCATTTATTTCCCTCATAGTCGGGCACTGGCCGGAGGGATTCCTGCATTGGACATACATGACACTGATGAAAAAAAGAAAAGACAAAAAGCTGAACTTTTTAATCGAGAGAAAAATCGAAACATGTGGAAAGAAAGTGTGAATATAACACAGAATGTGCAACATGAATTGTTCCACTGTAATTTATTTATGTAAATATTAAACTGGATCATATCACTGTATTCACAATATAAAATTGCAATTCAAAACAAAATAAAATGGTTTAAAAGCATTGCTTCAAGCACAGATTTTTTCTTGTTTTGTTTTACTTCCTAGAACATTAGCTCAAGTTTCCTTTAGCGAGCAAGCCTAGCTTTCTTCTCACCAAGTTCCACAGCCATATATTTGTCTTTTGTTGACTCTACAGCTGCACAGTATCCATAGCTTAATTTTTCTTTCTGCTGATATCTTTTCCTTCCCACTTCTTTATTGCCCATTTTTTTTTTCATTTTTTTAATGACCTCAGATGATGGTATTTCATCTATCATACAGAAAACACTTTCAGCTTAAGGACCATGAATGCATGATGTCAAAGCTTTCACTATTTTAGTTAAATGGTGCAACTTTGAGAGCATGAATAGTTTTACATCAATACAGCATTGCTACTGTCAATATTCACTTAGCTGCTTCTAATATTAATGTGCTATTTAGAATTCAAATAAACTCTGAGGTTACTCACCTTTTCACCTAAAATCTTTCAGGAAGTTTTCATCTCGTTAACAAACATTTTGAACACGTTAATTTGTTTGTTATAGCATGGTTTGAGGCTTTAATGCATTCTTTAAAACTTGTGAAACTCCTATTTTCTCATGTAAGCATGTACTAAATAGAAAGATCTTTTGAAAACATGAACACAGATACCCAATTAAAATGCAACTCGTTTAAGAACCAATAATACACAATTCCTTAAAAAAAAATTTCCTTTAAAAAACTCAAACATCTTGCTAACAATTCTTGGTCACAATTATTTACACATCAAACCATTGATTAACGAATAATTCTTAAAAGAACCAACACTTTTGAAAAAATGAACAAAAATATGATCCGCCAGCAAATTCAATTCTTTCCCCACACGGCAATAACATTCTCTCCAAGTACTTTCTGCCTTTTCCGAGGCTGTTATCAAGGAGCGCCTGCAAGAACTGACTGTTCTCATTGCCTTCCAACGCAGCAAATGTTCTAGTCCTCGCGTCATATCATCTCATCTCGTTCTTCACAGATCTGCCCTGGTGGCACCATCTGTTGGATGATTCAGCTACTACTTGTGTTCATGTTTTCAAAAGATCATTCTGTACTTCTGGTTTGACACATGCTTACATGAGAAAATAGGAGTTTCACAAGTTTTAAAGAATGCATTAAAGCCTCAAACCAAGCTGTAACAAATGAATTGACATGTTCAAAATGTTAGTTAACGAGATGAAAAACCTCCTGAAAGATTTTAGGTAAAAAGGAGAGTAACCTCAGAAGCTTATTTGGATGAATAGTTTTGAACACCATACACCAATTCTTACAAATTTTCCAACTTTCTCACTTCCATTTTTTTTGAAAATTTCCCCTCCCTTATCAAGATGAAATGCAAATATTAATAGGAGAAAATAACATCTAACAACACAGGAGAGTGGAAATATTGTGGGAAAGAACATTTACGCTTATGGGAGAAATCTTCGCTCCGTCAGACTTCAGTTTAAATTTTCCTACATTTTCAAGCTGAAATACAAATATTTGTGGAATAAAATGATATCTAACAACAATACTGGGTAGAAGGAAGAGATCTGAATGGGACAAAATTCAGAAAGTGCAGCCTGGCTCAGAATTTCCACTTTATGGCCTGGCATGATCTGTTTCAGACTTTTATCAAGAGTTCTGTGTCACATTGCAAATAATGCAAGGTTTCCTCTAGAGCAGGAATTGTCGCCCTGTAGCCAACAGAGCACTTTTTAATGGCCCGTGAGACATCTGCAAAGGAAATTCCAAAATGGTGAAAAATAAATTTTCGAATTGGAAAAATGAATATCCAGGTACCTTGGGTACATGGACATTGAATTCCCAAATCTCCTATGAGCTATGCTGCGATAAATCATATAACTGAAATTTTTAAAAAGTACTAAAAGTATGAGTATGTAGTCATATCATGTGCCTACTTTTGACTTCTTTGCAACATACATATAATTTTCCCTACATCATTTATTTTCCCGAAAGTTAAAGTTTTAGGATTCAAAACCTCTCTGAAATAATCAATATTCATGATAAACATACATTTTTATTCTTCTTTCTCATGTAGTGTGCGAGTCTTAGTCCATTTTGCCATATTGTCGGCGATTCAGAAAAGTCCGATTTCGATTACTCTAGAGAAACAAAACTTCCCTACTGAACTGTCTTACCTCAGTAGTAAAAGGAATGTAATGGAGGGAGAGATTTGCCATTTTTCATAGGAATTTCTCACACAGATGAGGTTTAGATGTGACTACATATTCCTGTTACATTTGTAAACCTTTTCCCTCTTCAACACTTATAAAAACAAGGTAGCCCTTGTTCCCCAATATGTAAACAAATACTTTGAACTTCCTCATCTGTTGTTACAATGAATAGCGCCAGTTCGTTTCGGTTTTATGAAGCTGAAAACTGTTTATTTAAACATTTCTCAGAAAAGGAAAAAGCTAGGTGTTTTTGTCACTAAATCCAATGAAGCGGAAACGGAATTTGATCTGTCCTATTTCAAACTCTCATCTTGCAGCCTGGCTTGTCAGTTTCAGCTGTAATTAATGAATGCATCCAGTGGAAAAGCTCGGTGAACTTCATCATTTGATCATTTAACAAGTCGATCTTCATCTTGTGAGATGATTTTTTTTTTTAAATCCAGGAGCAAAATGCTAAACCTACAAGTACAGGCTTGGCCCATAACAAGCCCAGAATTTATGAAAAAAAAAAAGTAGGCCAGGTCTGCGCAGACTTTTAGCAGAAGGAACATCAAGAAAAAAAAAAAAAAAAATTGGCTACGGGATCACTTCGTCTACTTTTCATTTTCTAAAGTTTCAAAGGATGGAATTTCACCCTCCGATGGAAAATGACTTCCCTCATCCCAAATTCTCATTCAGTTGTGCATCAATCTTGAGAATGACCCAAATGGTACCAATATTGTTGTTAAATATTTATTGCATAAATGTTTGTATTTCACCTTAAAATGGCAGGCAACAATTTCTGAAAATGGAAATTAGACTGCACAAAAATTCACCTTTAATCTACAGGCTTGAGATTCTTCCACGGATTCAAGGAATTTCACCTTTCGTGGTGAAAAATCTTCACTTCGTCTACTTTTCATTTTCTAAAGTTTTAAAGGATGGAATTTCACCCTCCGATGGAAAATGACTTCCCTCATCCCAAATTCTCATTCAGTTGTGCATCAATCTTGAGAATGACCCAAATGGTACCACAAAAGGTGAAATTCCTTGAATCCGTGGAAGAATCTCAAGCCTGTAAATTAAAGGTGAATTTTTGTGCAGTCTAATTTCCATTTTCAGAAATTGTTGCCTGCCATTTTAAGGTGAAATACAAACATTTATGCAATAAAATATTTAACAACAATATTGGACAGAGGCAACATTGCAAGAAAAAATTTATGACTACGTGGAAAATCTTCATCCACTTTAGCTTCTGTTTTCAAAAGTCTTAAAAGATGAAATACCATCCCTAGACAGAAAATGATGCCCCTCCCCACTACTCCCTCCACCGTTTTCTCTCCACTTTTGCATTGATCTCGAGAAAGACCCAAATGATGAAAAAACAAATGGAATTCTGCAAATCCACAGAAGAATCTTAGGTATGATGATGAGAATGACTCAAATGATAATACTAGTTAAAAGTACACCAGAGCATGGATATATATATATATATATATATGTAAGGTCAGGATGTAAGGTCAGGTGATGCGTAACATCACAGCCTCTCCTTGACAAATGTCAACCCCGCCTTCTCGTGGTGCATCCTGTTCCCACTAAAGGGGCTCTGACGACCGCCAATAGCGGTATAACTATACCATCGGGATTAGAGGAAATTCTATCCCACACTCACCAACCCACTTGGCCAGCGTGGTGAGTTATGGCCAAACCCCTCCAAAATGATTCCACAACTTAAATCTTGGCCCTCAGTCTCCGGCAGCTGGAATGTACCTGGCCAAGGCAGCGGCCAGTGCGACATGAAGGCAGAGGGTGCTAAGAATCCCCGGAGGACCGGACTAGGCTGCCATCTGATGCTGACCTTGGCTACGTACAATGGACGCTCCCTATCTTCTGATTCAAGGCTTCTTGAATTGGAAGAGGAACTACAAAGGATCAAGTGGGACATCGTGGGGCTAAGTGAGGTAAGGAGAAAAGGAGATCTCATCGAACTGAAAAGTGGACATCTCTTCTACTATCGTGGGACAGATACTGGCAGAACTAGTGGTGTTGGATTTATAATAAACAAGAAACTGAAGGATAAAGTTGTAGAAGTTGAAAGTTCCTCTGACAGAGCTGCACGACTCGTTATCCAACTCTCGAAAAGATACCAGGCTCAGATTATTCAAACTTATGCACCCACCACAAGTCATCCTGAAGAAGAAATTGAAGAATTTTATGAGGAAATTTGTCATCTAAATAATAAAGGTAAGCAGCACTTGAAAATAATTATGGGAGATTTCAATGCAAAAATAGGGCAACAGCAACAGAATGAAGCTTCAGTAGGTAAATTCGGTCACGGCAACAGAAACCAGCGTGGAAATACTCTCGTTGAGTTTGCAGAGGCAGAAGGGTTTTTCATCTTGAACTCCTTCTTCAAGAAAAAGCCACACAGGAAATGGACATGGAGACATCCAAATGGGACGACAAGTGAAATTGATTTTATTATGTGTAACAAAAAATTCGTCATAGAAGACTGCAGTGTGCTAAACAAGTTCAACACAGGTAGTGACCATAGATTGGTGAGATGTAAGATGCACCTCAACACTAAACTTGAACGTGGCAAGCTCATAAGACAAACAAAATCTATTGACATAACCAACCTTAAAAAACACCATAATACCTTCAAGTTGGAACTGAAGAACAGGTTCTCTGCTTTAGAAGGCCTAACATCAGAAGAAGTGGACATCTCTGAAGTTAACAGAAAAGTAACCAAAGCTCTTATGGAAACAGCAACAAAATTAGCTGGGTCTAAGAACAAGTTGCATGTAAATAAATTATCAGGAAAAACGAAAATGTTGATGCAAAAAAGAAGAGAGATGAGGACAACTAAAGAAGATGTGACTTCCAAAGTGGAATATATAGAGCTATGCAAGACAGTAAGAAAAAGTATCACTGAAGACGTAAGAAAATTCAACTGTGAACTAGTGAGGAAAGCAATTGAAAACAACCAAAGCCTAAAGATAGCAAAGAGACATCTCAGTAAGGGAAGAAAACAGACTATGGCACTGAGAAAAGAAGATGGTTCTGTAACAAGAAATAGAGGCGAAATTTTGACAAGAGTGAAAGATTTCTACTCCAAATTATATGAAAGGGATGATACATGCACTCCAGACATCATGAAAGATACCAGTACCAGAGTTCCTCCAGTCCTTCCAGCAGAAGTTGCACATGCAATCAAGAACATGAAGCGGGGAAAAGCTCCAGGAGAAGATGGAATTACTGTAGACATCATACAAGAAGCAAGTGGAGAAATCGAAACAGTACTCGCCCAAATTTTCACTCGATGCCTTAATGAAGGAAAGATTCCTGAGGATTGGAACACCGCTACAATGATCCTGCTACATAAGAAAGGTGACATTGAGGATCTCAGAAACTACAGACCTATCAGCCTCCTATCAGTAGTTTATAAAATCTTCACTAAAGTTCTTTCACACCGCTTGAAGGTAACACTGGACATGGCTCAACCGAGAGAACAAGCTGGATTCAGGAGTGGCTACAGCACAATAGATCATATCCACGTGCTGAGAGAACTAATTGAAAGAGCGAGGGAATATGAACTTCCATTGTGCATGGCTTTTATCGATTATGAAAAAGCCTTTGATTCGGTGAAACCATCAGCAGTTACAATGGCTCTGAAAACCTGTGGTATTGAAGATGCATACATTAATATTATTAATAACATCTATGAAAATGCAAGTGCAAAGATTAGGCTGTTTGAAAATACAACACACGTAATAATTGGAAAGGGAGTGAGACAAGGTGACACCATATCTCCGAAGCTCTTTAATGCCACATTGGAGGGTGTTTTTCAGTCGCTGAGCTGGGAAAACAAGGGGATAAAGATTAATGGAGATTATCTAACCCACCTTCGTTTTGCTGATGACGTAGTCATTTTTGCAACTACCCCATCAGAGCTGCAGAGTATGATCCAGGAACTTGCTGACAAGAGTAAAGAAGTGGGATTAAAAATGAACTTTCAGAAGACAAAAGTGATGTTCAATGCTTTTACAAGAAATGAAGATTTATCGATTGATGGAGAAAAGCTGGAGATAACAGACACATACGTTTATCTTGGACAGCAGATATCAAGTGAGGGTCACATTGATGAAGAAATTAATCGGCGTACAAAACTTGCCTGGAGAGCTTTTGGAAGAAACAGCATAATTTTCAAGAGCAATATGCCATTATGTCTTAAAAGAAAAGTGTTTGATCAATGCATCCTTCCAGTGCTTACGTATGGTGCAGAGACGTGGACCTTAACTAAAAGAGACATACAAAGGCTGCAGACAACTCAAAGTAGCATGGAGAGGTGCATACTTGGTGTAACCAGGAGAGATAAGAAGAGGAACTCGTGGATCCGAAAAATTACAAGAGTGGAAGACATCATGATCAGAGTTAAATCCCTGAAATGGCAATGGGCTGGACATACTGCCAGAAGGACAGATCATCGATGGACAGCCGAAATTTTAGATTGGATTCCAAGGGACAGGAAAAGACCCAGAAGAAGACCACATGGGAGATGGGTGGATGAAATTCGAAAGTATGCAGGGGTGACATGGAGGAGACTGGCACAAGACAGACCGTTGTGGAGGAAACTTGGGGAGACCTTCGTCCAGCAGTGGATTGATAATGGTTGACAATGATGATGATGATGATATATATATAAATGCTTATAGCGTAGTAAAATCCGTCAACTTACTGGAGTAAAAAGTATAGTCAAACCTTGATTTAACGAAATTCAAGGGACCAAGTCTTGAGCACAAAATCGCGAAATTTGCTAAATCGAGGAAGCCTTTCGAAGGAAACATTCAAATTAAGCTAGCGTTTATAACAGAATACGTAAGCAGCTAAGTTCTCTTTCATTCCGTGAAATTTAAATTATGTATCGTATTTTGAATTATGAAATTTATTATCAAACATGTTATAGTACATACACATTTACTTTGCATATTAATTACATGATTTGTAGATAGTAGACTTCAATATACAGGGTGTTTCCAAATTCATGCGACAAACAAAGAGAGGTGATAGTGCACATAAAGAAGAATAACTTTTGCAATGGAATGTAGGGTGGCAATCCGCTCCTAGTGCCTGAAAAACGTTAAGTTCCATGTCCAAGTTGATCCTCCAACAGTGGAAAAAAACACAGCTTACCTAGATTATGGGTTGTACACTTGCATTGGTGAACGTAGAGGCCAAGCAGGACTCAAAGGAGGTGCTCGAAGAGGCGCCCGAGGGCGTCGTTGCACAGCCAGCACCGACGGATGAAGGACCGTCGCACTGTCTTGTAGAATCAAGGTGTGTCCGGGCTAACTGTGCCTGATGCAACAAGTGTCACGGCCAACATGCACTGGGGTATTCGAAACGGGTTCATGGGAATGGATTCATTGACATTACTGAGTTAACACTGTGCAACATGAGACACCCGGACGTAGCAGAGGAGTCGTGCTCGACATGAGGGACTACTCATGCGAGGAATTGGAGGATATGCATCTGATGTATGGGCAAGCATGTGGCAATGGATGTATGGCAGCAAGGATGTACCATGAGCAATTCCCAAATCATCATATGCCTCACCATGCGACATTCACCAGAGATGATTGATACCTGCGGGAGACTGGCTTGTTCACGATCTCCAGGTGTGATGCGGGGCATCAGCAGTCTGTGCAGACACTAGAAATGGAGGAGTGCGTCTTGCAATTATTCACAGCAGCCCCGTCCACAAGTACGCAAGAAGTGGCAGCGGAAATGGGTGTTCCTTACAGTGTGGTGTGGAAAGTTCTGCATGAGCAACTGATGTATCCCTACCATGTGCAGAAGGTCCAAGCTTTGGCTGGAGATGACTATCCCCGGCTGGTACAGTTCGTCAGGTGGCTGCTTCAGGTGAACACTGCTAATCCACTCTTTCCCGCTTTACGGTTATTCAGTGATGAGGCGATGTTTACACGGGAGGGCATTTTCAACAGTCAAAACCAGCACATTTGGGCTAATGATAATCCGCACACCACCGCCACTTGCCACCACCAGCTGAGGTTTGCTGTCAACATCTGGGTGGGTATCCTTGGTGAATGGCTGGTGGGACCGTACATCTTGCCACAATGCCTGATCAGCACCATGTACCGTGTATTCCTGGACCCAGTGCTTCTCAGTTTGTTGCAGAGTGTTCTGCACAATGCTCGGAGTGACGTGGTTCATGCATGATGAGGCCCCTGCACATTTTCTCATCGCGGTCTGGGACTTCCTGAATGCAATGTATCCTGGCAGGTGGATTGGATGGGGGCAACGGTAGCTTGGCTTCCACGCTCTCCGGATCTGAATCCACTGGACTTCATCTTCTGGGGACGCCTGTGGAGTCACAAGAAGATCGTTGTCACTGTGGACCAGATCAACACCACATCGGGAGTTTACGAGAGAGTGTGACAGTCCTTTATCTGTCAGTGTGGACTGTTCTACGACGCTCTCGGGCGCCGCTTCGAGCACCTCCAATGAGTTCTCCATTGCCTCTACATTCACCAACGCAAGTGTGCAACCCATAATTTGGGTACGTTGTGTTTTTTTCCACTGTTGGAGAATCAACGTGGACACGGAACTTTAATGTTTTTGGGCACTAGGAGCAGAGTGCCACCCCACTTTCCATTGCAAAAGTTATTCTTCTTTATGTGTACTATAAGCCCTCTTTGTTTGTCGCACAAATTTGGTAACACCCTGTATAGCATCAAAATTTCAGCGTACTATAAAATTGAAAGAAAAATATGATAGGTGATCTTTTCCCAAGCATTTAGCTTCTTAAACAGCAATTTCAGTATTACAAACTGCATGAAATAGAACATCAATTGGTACTAATTAATTTGTAAAAACAGAATATGTGTTCATTACCAAACCCTGTGGAAAAGAAATGCTTTAGAGAAAATTACTTTTTTTTCTGAATATTTAGCTTTATAAATTACAGTTTTAATTTTATGGAGTGCATGAAAAACGTCATCAGTAATATCGAAGCGCATCAAGTAGTTTTTAGCACATTCTATACCGTTAGCAGCATCAATAAAGCAGCTAACTTTCAGTTCTGCTTCGTCGTCTTCATCAGAATCTGATGCATTTAGTCTGATCTGTTCATCCAAAACATCATCAAGGGATTGCATTTGGCAGGTATGCACATTTGCGTAACAATCAATATAATTGGAAAACGCAATACCCGATGAAGCAATTTCATTCCATTCTGCAAGATTATCATCCGGAAAATTATTCGAAGCATTTTCGGTATTGGGCCCACTTTCTTCTTGTTCACAACCAGAAAAGCGTGCTTTGTTAAAGCAGTTTTTAATGGTATCTGTCATGTCGCCATTCCACGACAGTCGCACAAAATGCATTGCATCAAGAATGTTAATTTTAACTTTAGATGCATCATCCTTTGCATAGATAAAAGTACTTTTTGCATGAGAAGCTTTCGGTAATTGGCTTTAAAAGACCTAATGACACCCAGATCCAGTGGATGCAATTCACTAGTACAATTTGCTGGGAAAAAAACTGAATTGAACATTTTTCATATTGTTTACCTGAGGATGCACAGCACACTGATCAATGAATAAGAAGACTTTTCTCTTTTTTGCCTGCATCTGAGCATCCCAAGGCTTCTACCTTCTACATAATTTTTGAATAAAGCTGTGGTAATCCACAACTTCTTATTTGCTTCACATTTGGTAGGCAAAGATTTCACATTTTTGAAGCAACGTGGTTTAGCAGATTTGCCTATAACTAATGGCTGCAATTTCTGTGAACCATCATCTGTGTTGGCAGCTAGAAGAACATTGATTATGTCTTTTGATTTCTTTCCTCCATAGCAGATGTCATTTTGAAAACACAGTGTTTTATCTTGCTGCAGGTTATAAAACAGTCGAATTTCATCAGCATTAAAAATGTCACACACCATGTACCCTTCAATAATTTGTAGTAGCTGTTCATTTTTTTCACGTTTGTGCCATTACAGGATCAACACTTTTGCTTTCACTGGAGAGAGCTCTATACACTATGTTATGTCTTTGCTTAAAACGATCAATCCATCCATTTGATGTGGTGAATTTCTTTATTTGAAGTTGCTAGGCAAGATGTACTGCTTTTTCCTTCACAAGTGATCCACTAATATGCAAATTACTAGTCCATGTTTGTTGGAACCAAATGACAAAAGCATTTTCCAACTCACTCAGGGGCGATGCTTTCATAGATTTCCTCTAACGCGAAAATTGCCCACACTTTGATGCACAGATTTTAATTTCCTTTCTATTTTTTGCTATGGTACACAACGTTTACTTGGCAATTCAGAGTTTCTCTGCTACAGCAGTCTGTGATCCTGGGTTCGCATCGAGCTGTGACAAAATGTCAATTTTTTCACCGATTGAAAATCTTTTCCGTTTTCTTGTTTTGCTGCAGTCATTCATTTTTTTAAAATGCTCTCACAAAATGCACATTTGCAAACTACAGTGATCAGTGAATTTCACTTCTAATTTTTCTAGTGCTATCTATATTCATCAAAACTATTCTTAAATGAGCTGTGTTGTTAATGTGACCTCTAGATTTAACACTGAGAAGGAAAATAGAAACGCAATTTAGGGAAGAATTCTGGATGCTCAGGAATAGGTACATACAATGTGTGTCCTTTTGACTTCACAGAATGCTATTGTTATGCCTGTAGCTGAAAACAAGAATCCTCAGGGTACTCTGGATTTCCTCCCCCACACTGCCTTCCATTTTCCTGTTTCCCACCCATGCAAGAAAACATTGGGTTCCTTTGGAACTAGTTGGTCATTTGCTTCACCCCGTAAGAAGCTTACACTTGATAGTTAGAGGAAAGGCGAACTGATTTATGATTCCATCAAGCTGTGTCGCAGATACTGTTCCTTGAAATGCTGGTTAACGGCACGATTCAAATTTTCCTGTTTCTTTCTAGCCAACTTTTAACATGAAAATGCTGGTTAACATAGTTTGGTGGTTTAAAAAAAAAAAAAAATGTTCGCTAAATTGAGGAAATGTGTTTGTTAAATCGGGAAATGCCAAGAATTAATTTCAATGTGGTTTCATCTGGACCATAAAAATGTATGTAAAATTGCAGTCCGTTAAACAGGGGTTTGACTGTATATAGATTTGCCACGCTTTTGCTATCCACTGGGATGCTTTTTCAAGGCAATAGACAGACATAAAATGCAGAGAATTAGAGCACATAAAAAACAAAGATTTTTTTCTAAAACAATGTGGATTAAGCCTGGTGATTCTATATACTTTTTACACCAATAAATAAATGGATTTTACATACATGAGACTGATGAGGCAAAAATAAAGCCTAACTTTTTGACCAGGTGAAAAATCAGAACATGCAGTGAAACAGTGTGGATATAACATAGCTTGAGCATGACAGAATAGTTCACATTCATTTATTTATGTAAACATTAGACTGGAGCACATCACTCTACTGAAAATATAAATATACTAATATTTATCAACAACATAGGATAGAGAGAACATTGTGGGGAAAAACCATTACGATTACAGGTGAAATACTTGCTTCGTCTAACTTTCGTTTTTGGAAAATTTTCCTCCATTTTAAAGATGAAATACAAATGTTTATGGAATGAAATGATATTTAACAACAACTCTGGGCAGATGGAACAGCGCAAGAGAAAAAAATTACGATCATGGGAGAAATTTCCACTCCATTTAAAGTGCAACTTCAAAACCTGGAATTCCGTCCTCCAATGGAAAACGTCCTCACCATTACCAATCACCCCCCCCCCCCCCCAATTCTCTGTTCGGTTATGCACCAATTTAGAGAACCACACAAATAGAAGGATCTTCTATCTTCTTTTCCCTGAGTATTACAGGAAAATTTTTGCTCCATCTAACTTCGTTTTCGGAAAAATTTACTGCATTTTCAAGCTAAGATACAAATATTTATGAAATAAAATGATATTTAACAACAATACTGGGTAGAAGGAAAATTGCGAGAAAAAGAAATTATAACTTTCACTCCATTTAAATTAAGTTTTTGAAAGATGAAATACCACCTTGACAGAAAACGACCCCCTCCCCAACTAATCCCCTCAACATTTCTCTTCAGTTTTTCTTCGATCTAGAAAATGGCACAAATATTGATAAAAAAGTGGAATTCAGCAAATCCACAGAAGAATCTCGTGTATGATTTTACTACACTATAAGGATTTTTCGACTCAAATGATGACAGAAAAGGCAGAGTTCCTCGAATCTGTGGAAGAAACTCATGCCCAAAGATTACAGAGAAATTTTCGCACTGTATAACTTCTGTTTTTCAGAAATTGTTGACCATAGTTTCAAGCTAAAATACAAACATTTACAACATAAAATGTTATTTAACAACAATACTAGACAAAGGCAACGTCGTGAGAAGAAAAAAAAAATGTGATTAGAGGCAACTTTCATTTTCAAAAGTTTTGAAAGACAGAAAACAACCCCCTCCACTAATCCCCCAAAATTTCTCTTCAGTTTTCCGCCGATCTCAAAATGATTCAAATGATGATGAAAAAAAGTGGAATTCTGTAGTAGAATCTAATGTCTGCAGCAACGATGCCATATCTGGAGTCTACGCTTCAATTTAACCCTTATATTTCATACTACTTATCTTTTTCAGGCATTCCAAAATCTGATCCTATCATGATTTCCTCAGCACTCCTTTTAACTTTCTTTCCTGGCACTTGAATTGAATAAATTCTCTTAGCACCTCATCACCTATTCTTTTCACATGGCTAAAACCAATTCCACTTAGTAGTTCTAATTCTGACTATTATATAGCTCTAATTATTGTACTATTCTCTTTTACGTGCGATATTTTAAAGTAACTTGTACAAAAACTAGCGGATAATGCTTACCTTGGCATTCCTTTCTAGCGACGGGAACATTTCACGCACGTGTTTTCCGGTCCTTTGTTGATGTTATTGTCCTAAAGTCCGTTGTATGAGATGACTGGCTTTACTTCTCACACTTTTCGCTGGGTATACTCATTGGATCTTTGCCTTAGGATTCAAACATCAATTTTTACCGTTCTTTATACTCGAAATTTTCGCCACGCTCCTGAAGATGCCCAGAGTATGGGCGAAAATTTCGAGTATAAAGAACGGTAAAAATTGATGTTTGAATCCTAAGGCAAAGATCCAATGAGTATACCCAGCGAAAAGTGTGAGAAGTAAAGCCAGTCATCTCATACAATGGACTTTAGGACAATAACATCAACAAAGGACCGGAAAACACGTGCGTGAAATGTTCCCGTCGCTAGAAAGGAATGCCAAGGTAAGCATTATCCGCTAGTTTTTTGTACAAATGGCTAAAACCAACTCAAAATATTTGTCTTCACCCAATATTTTGCTGCAGATTACACATCTGCAACACATCTTCATTACAGACAAAATTTGAATGAATCTCTGCCCTCCCCCCACACACACACACAAGTAATCCATGTCTCTAGCACACAAATCACTCTGGTCCATTTTCTGCAACACTCAGGTTTTACTACTGTATGTCAAAATAAGAACAATTACATTCACACACAGACATTCTAGCATTCCTTGAAAATCCATTACTTCTATGAAATCTTTCAAAAGCATATGACTTTTAAAGCAGAACCCACTCACCTAATAATTTTACTTTCTAGTCTGTTTTCCCTGTCAAACACATTTCCCAAATACACAAACTCATTCACGCATTCTAACTCTTTACTAATTCAGACTGAAGTTACATTCAGTACTAACGTAACAACACCTTGTTCAAAAACCATGACTTTGGTTATTTCCTTATTTATACTCAGTCTGAATCTCATACACACCTGGCTCATTCTGGATAGCACACTCTGCCAATCACTTTTGCCATCAGACAACAGGACTGTTTTATCAGCATAAAAGAACCTGAACATATGGGAATTCTCAAGATGTAATCCAGTACTGTTTATTTTGGCATTACACGAGCATGCATCCATGCTGACATTACATACATTGCACAACTTTGTCTAACCCCTACATCAACAGAAAAGCAACTTGACAAACCATCATTAGTACACACATACATGCTCTACTGCCAGCATACACATATTTCACATATCCTAGTAAATTCCCAGATATCACAATTTTTCATGATCTTCAACAGAAACATCCTTTTCACTCAGTCATTAGAGTTGTCCTCTACAAATGCAGCAAAAACTCTCTTACTACAGACAAATGCTTTTCAATTACCATATAAAATGAAAAAAAATTGATTATATACAGCTCTTAACCAGACATCAGTAGACAGCCTGTATACCCTAAACTTTTTGTGATGTCCTCAATGATGATCTTCCCAAACACTTTTCCTGGCATGCTTAGCTGGTTCACAGATTAATATCTATCAGTATTCAATTAAATTCTGAAGGAATGAAAGGTAATATTACATGAAAAGGTGGCTTTTATATTAATTATAAACCAGGGGTCGATCCAGGTGGCATATGATACTGTTGGGCAGTATCTTCACAAAAATAATTTTCGCTCAAACGTTATCTTCACAAAAATATTTTGAACTGTGATGGTATAGTCACTTTCAGTAAAAAATTACCTTAAAAATATTTTAGTGTTCGGGTCATCTTGAATATTGTTCTGTTTAACTGATGCACTTTTTGTTGTTGTTATGGATAGTTTTCAGTAAAACAGTCTCTGATGGATGCCTATCAATCACTACTGGCAGTGGCTACGCTACCGGCAACTGAGGGGATGCTCCCTCAGGATTCTGATGCTCCCCAAAGCATTATGGGAGCACCCCTGTCTGGCAGACTCACTTCACATGCATTTTCCAGGGCTAACTCAGAAGTAGGAATGGGTACATTGATGAGAAACATCGATGTTGGACATTGGTGAATACTCATTCCTGAAACATCCATGCATCGGAAGTATCGGTGGAAATTTGTGATGCATTAGTGAAAACCTTGATGTTTCGCTAAAAAGCCGAAGAACTCACATTGTTTCAATTTGTGGCAGTAATGGGCACATCGATGGGTAAAATCGCTGTTCAATATATTGCTGATTACTCACCAATTCAACATTGAGTAAATAATATTTGTTAAAGCGCTTGATTATAGGTTCAGATTAGCACTTGCCAGATGGCGATTAATTGGCAATTTTGACGATTACATTTACTTTTAATGGTCACCAGTTCAGGCATTTGTCATTTTTAGCGCCAATTTACAAAGGTATAATAATTCAGAAGTAAAAGGAAGTAAAACTAGTTCTAACTAGGAATGGGCAAAAAAACCCTTGATGTTTTTTGAACATCTGTGTTTTGCCACCGATAATAATCAATGTTTAAATCTCGACGTTGCAGATGCGGATACATCGAAAAAACATCGAGGTTTCAGGACCAATGTTTGTAGCTTGTAAAGAATATTTTTTATGTAAAGTAAATGAATTTCTTTTTATTGCATTATTGTAAAGAGGGAGGGAATATCATCTTTCTATAACGTGAATTGGCTGTTTTAATCGATGTTTCGTCTGCAAAGTCGAGTTCTTTTCCTCAATATTACAGAAATTGATACATCGGAAAAACATGGAGGTTTCCACAATACATTCAGCGTTTTAACAAATATAGGTCATTCGATTCGAATTGGTGAGTAACCACCATTATATTGAGCAGAGATTTTATCTACCAATGTACTAATTTACTGCTGTAGATGGAAAAGTACAAATTCTTCAGCTTATTAGCAAAAACATCGAAAATTGAGGTTTTCACTAATACCAGGGTTCAAGCTGTCAATTGCCATCTTCGCAATTTGCGAAAAAAAAAATCGTTTTGGCGATTTTGTACTGTTATAACACTTTAGCGATAAAAAATTGCATTTGCTGAATAAATTGGCGAAACTTTAAAAGAGCCAGCGCAACCCATGAATACTATCAATTTTGAGTCTAAATGGTATTTATGCTCCTATAATTGGTTCTATTTCATGATAGAAATTAAAATAAAATTATTGACAACAGCTTCTGTTGACAGTGTGGCATGTTTTTCCCTATCATTGTTTTCCCGGGGAAGAAAAGATTTACAAAATGGTTTTTATTTTTCACAGTGTGTGGCTTTTTTTATGTTCCTGATAATGCCATCCACGTAAATAACAGCAGGTATAGTCCGTTCAATTTAACCTGGCAGTTGGGAAGGATTTATTTTACCAGCTTTAGGGGAGTAAGCAGTGTGCCTTTTAGGAACTAATCGCTTCCAGCACACCAAAGACCCTTTGAACAATGACGACGGGAGGTGGAGGGAGTGTTGGGGGTTCCTCTTACAGGGTTCCCACTCAAAAGTAATAAAAAAATTCCCTGACTTTTCCAGGTGGTTTTTAAAGTTTTCCAGAGCGGCATGTTGCAAAGAATTGTAACATTTCATTCCATTCCATTCATTTTTCTCACCAAAGCACACACTTGTAAATTCTTTACGTAATTTGTCTTTATAATATTACTTGCTTTTCATTAATAACAACTAACTGTGCACATTATTTTCTGTACCAAAGTTTCATGAACTTTTGTGAATACCACCCACACGGAATTTGTAAATACATTTCCATAGAAACAGGTCATATGTAAGAAAAAAATCTGTCAGTTGAATAGTTTCAGTTTTTCTATAACACAATGCAGCTAAGCTTAATGATGGAATGGCTCTGTTCAAAGAAACATGTTTCAAGAGAACCAACAGAAAAAGGACTTTGATCCATCATTTGGTTGGTTCTCTTGTGAAGTGTTTCTTCAAGCAGGAGCCATTATGCCTAATTGTTCCATGTTATAACAACTGCCTGCAGAAATTGAACAAAAGCTTAATAACTGGCAATTTTAAAAATTCAATTTGCATCTTTTTTTAGAGGATAAAGGAAATGCTTAATATAACTGAAAGTAAGATCTACCAAATTCTAGGCAGGCAGTAATTGCAAGCAAAATTTTGAAATAAGAAGTTTTTTGGCAAAATAAAGTATCCACTGATTTTCACAAAAAAAAAGGGGGGTAATTTTCCCTGAGTTTTCTTTGAGTTTTCCCTGATTTTTACAAAAAAGGGTAATTTTCCCTGAGTTTTCCCTGATTTTTGGAACTATTTTCAAATTCCCTGAGAATTCCAGGTTTTCCCTGTTTTCCAGGTTGAGTGGGAACCCTGTCTTAGTGTTGACTCCCTGTGGTGCTTAAAAGCTTCTCGTTAAATAGACTTGGCATGTTCAGTATCCTCTATGGTGTTTTGTGAGATGGCATCCGGGCATCCGATTCCCATAATGGGCGGGAGCCCAGGGGTAGACATTAAAAGTTTCAACCATATGCAGTCAAGTAAGGAAACAATAACGGCTAGGTTTTAATAAGAAAATGCATGCTGTTATATTCACTGGCAAATGTTGAATACTGTCATTGCATTTACAGATAACACAGGGGGAAATTATTTTTTTTTGTTCTGTCTGTGATACAGTTTAAACGAAAAATTTTCAGTAGTTATATATCGTTTATATACACTATTGCTGAGCCCATTTCTTTAAACAGTGGGTCCAGGTCTGGGCCATTAATTTTGGGCCTCAGTATTAGTGCACATTTAGGAACTCACTATGGGTGACCGAATAGAAATACCAAGGAGAAAACTTTCCCCAAAACCATGAAATTGATGAGGAAGCCATATAAATATCCCCTCCACATTGAAGTGTGTAGCATAACAGGTACGGAGAACTGGACACATTGGAATTTCAGTGCCATAAAATTGTTCTGCATAAACAAATTTCGTGCCGCTATATTCCCCACTACTTAGGCAACTATTGTCCATTTTTTTTTTTTTTTTAATATTTCATTTTCAGTAAGAAATTTAGACATTTCCATTTTATATCTGACACATAAAATTTCGTATTTTCTTATTTACGATATTTTTCAAGGTATATAAACTACAGCTAAACAAATTCTCTGCGGGTATGAGCAAACCCAGGAAAATTACCGTGTGTGTGTGTGTGCTTAAATCCTAAAATATGAAATATAAAGAATTTCTGGTCCGATTGGGAGATTTCCCACATTCACAAGCTAAAACTGAACAAATTATTTGAGGGCATGTGCCTACCCAGGAAACCTGTTGGGAGGGGGTTTAAAAACTCAGTGTAAAATGCAAAGAATTTCAGGTCAGATCGGAAGATTTTGAGGGTTTAGAAACTAATCTGAACAAACTCTGTGTGTGTGTGTGTGTGTGTGTGTGTGTGTGTGTGTGTGTGTGTGTGTGTGTGTGTGTGTGTGTGTGTGTGTGTGTGTGTGTGTGTGTGTGTGTGTGTGTGTGTGTGTGTGTGTGTGTGTGTGGGCATTCCCAAAGTGTAAAATATAAGGAATTTCTTATTTCTTGTCCAACCGAGAAATATGTTGTTTTTGTTTTCCTGAAATCTTTTGTTGAGTTGAAGACCATAAACATTTTTTATAAAGAATTACATTAATTAAGAAAAGACTAAATTACGGAAACTTCATATGATTCAGAAAACCAACCTCTGGGGGTCCTGTCCACGAAGCGGTCAAAAATGCAATTTTTGTACTGCCCCTTAAATTTTTAGTGCCCAGTTCTCCTACACCCGTTTCATAAACGAATCAGTGTTAGCAAGAAAATGTAAAAATGCATGGTTGAAAAATGTGGACACCAGTCCAATTCTGCTTTGACCCTTCCCCCTACATGGTTCATTGTTGAAATTACATCAAAGTAGTGGGCAAAATAAAATATGATCCAAATATTATGATTCAAACGAATTTTTAATGTATAAAAATTTCACCCAATTATAGATGAGTACAAAATAAATAAGCTATCAAAAGATTTCAGCCGCCCCGGTTTCGCAGTGGTTTAAGCGATAGCTTCTGATCATACCTCTGAGATGGGTCCGGGTTCGAATCCAGTGAGGCATGGATGTTGTGCTGGTCTTACGGCGCTGGTTCTCTCCCTTCCATGGAACCAGTGGCCCTAAATACGCGTTCATTTGATTTTTTGACATCCACTTTTGGAACTCCATTTAGTTTTTCTTCGGCCATGAACATTATTACATTCCCAATAATTTCCCTAGCTTGGTTTTTCAGGAATTTTCCAGCTTTCAGTGTGCTGAGTGCCATAGTTGTGAGCAATAATATTAACAGTATCACAAAAAAAAGATAAAAGGAAGGAAAAAAAAAATAAACCGTGAGTAAAGACCTCTTGTTTGCTACAAAGCTAGCTTGAGAAATCAGTAACAGTAGTCTGAAAGGGTCTTTTTGTGATGTTCAAGAATCCCTTATTCTTTTTCCTCCCACAAAGACCATTGAAGGAGAAGCTCTAAACACCACAAGGAATCAACATTAGGAGGGACCGCCAACAATCCCCCCACATCCACCCCGTATCGTCATTGTTTATTGCCCTGCTCCAAGAGGGTTGGAGGCGATTAGTTGTAAGCATGCTGCTTACGATACGAAGCTCCCCTAAAACTGGTAAAACGAATCCTTCCCAACTGCCAGGCAGGTTAAAAATTGAATGGACTATACATTAAAGTTCCTATTAATCTCCCCTTCTTTTTTTACACTGGAGACATCTTTTTCACCACTAAGATTTGTTAACTTACCAGCCAGGTTTTTTTTTTTTTTTTTTTTTTTTGGCCACTAACTTTTGTTGACTTACCAGCCACTGGCCACTTAGCTAAAATTCTAGTCTGCACCTATACGTTTTGATGTATCATAGGAAATGTCGATGTTTCTTTGATGTATGGCTGATGTATGGGCTCCTGTAATAATGAGGATGAGAACTTGATTTTCGGCAACTAAACATCAAACAAAACAGCAAAAAAAACAAAAAAACACTGATTCATGACATAGGAATATTACATTCCCTTCCTCTTTAAAAGAATGCAACAAAATGCATTCATTTACTTCGTATAGAAAATATTCTTTTGCAGTTTCAAACATCGATCGTCACTTGCAAAACAATGATGATAAAAAACATCGGGTTTTTTTCACATCCCTACTCAGATTAATCTTTGCTGTATCAGCTGTGTGGGATTCCAGGAAACATTTACAATTACGAGGAGAGGAGCATGATGGGGAAGTGCTGACTGTATGCTTTATGGGGGGATCACATTGTAACATATTATCGACTTTTTTTTCTTTTTGATATTTTAGTTAGTGAGTTATTTCTTTTCCTCCCGCACCTAAAATTTTTGATGTTTGGTGATTTTCTGGTTTAATTCAACCTCGAGTGTTTTTATTTTCCCCAAGATCTCAGCTGGAATATAATAACAGAGCTGTATATATGTGTGTGTGTATATATATAGCATAAAAACTGAACAGAAACAAGACACAATAAACAATAAAATAGCTTATGTCTGAAGGTAGCGCATGCAGCAGCTGGTCAAACGGTGAAGCAACATATGAAGTGTACATTATGACGATTCAAAAAACCTCAGCGGATAGACAAACAACAAACGATGAAACGTAAAACGGTAAGCCATGAACTGTCTTCATTAGGAGAGTACCAGTACATGGCAACAGCATCTTTTCTGATGTCCATGAAAGGTAGGTTAAAAGACCAAATACCCACGAACAGTACTCTCTAAGCTATGAACTTTGATGAAAGACCGAACGAAGAAACAAAAGAAAGGAGAGATGCCGAACAGTGTATAAATAAACAAACTTCATATATATATATATATATATATATATATATATATATATATATATATTCTATAAAGAAGATACCTAAGCAAAAAATACATATATAATTTTGACTCACACCTAGTACAACATAGAAAAGGTTATGTATCTACCTGTGTGATCAAAAGGAAAAAGATAAAAAAATAAAATAAAACAACTGAATGTAGAAGGTTTCGAGAATACTGAGCCTTGGCTTTATCAAGGACCAGCAAAAACTCTGCATTTTCTCACTTCCACAAAGACCTAGTTGGAAATGGGTTTCTGCAAGGCCATAGATGCAAGTAACATTCCCACCTAAAATAGTTTAAAAAATATAAATATAAGTCATGTCCTCCTTAGAGTTGCATGACCTAGCACTAGTTAACAATTTCGCTTGCATCCATTAACCTTCCTGGCCCGACCCATACTCTTCATCTGTTACTATTAAACAGAGAGAAGAAGATTAAAGAGAACTCAAGCTGTGAGAGTGACATAATAATTAGAAATGATTTTCAGCCATAACGAAATTCCAAGTTCGTTTGAGAGAGAATTTAAACCTGAAAAACAATGCAAAGAAATCCAAATTTTACATTGCAATTAAAAAAGGAAATGTTAATTTATAACGAACAGATATTTGAAAGAAAACTTGAGTCTAAAACCCCCTACTCTACAACTCATGACAGCACGAAAACGAGAATAAGTTAAAGATAATAATTAACTAAAGAAAACTTTGTGAAAGTTATATACCTTAAACAGTTAGTTGCAATATGTACAAAGTATTTCAGCAGTGCTTTAAGTGCATAATTAATTAGTTATTAAGAACTTAACTACTTTGAAAAAACAGCGCATAGACAGCGCATAGAAAAGGAACAAGCTAAGCCATCTTCTGTTCCTAGGTACCCCAAAAGACGCTCAAAGTTACAAAGAAAAGAAAGAGTTAAAACCCGCAAAAATGTTAACAGACAAACCAATGCCTAAAAGCTGAAAAGCTAAAAAACGACAGAGAAAAGGTACATGAAGTACAAACTTTGAACTTATAAAACCTAGAACCCAAAAACAAGGAAGAGAGCTTACCTCTTGTGTTACAAAAACTTTTCTCACAAGAGAAGAACATGGCTGACCTCTTCCGCCACTCCCTAGACGCTGGGGGGCAGTGAGGGTGGGGCTGATGGCCTCCTCATACAGCAAGAAACCAACGCGCGGAGATTTTAACCAGAGAAAAAAATATATAAACTTAAGACTGTGGATCTGTATGATCAGAAAGAGCAGAATTAACTCTCCAGAATACATGAGAAATATTATAAAATACACGAGCAGTTTATTTAATAATCTTTGCATGTATTAAATCACCTTAGTGAGCTTCTATAGATTAATCAGAATCTTATTAATTTTAATGTTGGTTTTACTATTTTTAGTATAGCTATCCTAGTGATGAATAACTAGTTTTCTTTTTTATTTGTTTTTATTTTCTTTTATAAACAGATTTTTAAGCTTTTTTTGTGATTTTGTTTATATTATTTAATTTTTTGTTTTAATAGGACCGTCATATCCATAGCACTAAGGTTCCTTTAGGTAGTTAATAGGCATCCTCTAGCCAACTTCCTTACGGCTTTGATTGGTCAGAATCATATTATTAACTGTGTAGAAAATTAAAGCAGATCTGCCAACCTTACTCTATTATTCAGAATAATTTTTCTTAAAGTTCTTTTGATGAAAGAAGAAGGAATTTCGTTCTCTAGAAAACTTTCTAATAGTATATTAATGTGGTAATTGAAGTCCAAATTGTTGCTGCAAATTCTTGAAATTCTTAGGACCTGAGAAATTAGTACATTCTCAATTACTTTGGTTGAAATGTTATTATTCCAGTGTAGATATTTAATTACTTTGAAAGGAAAATTAACTCTTTTATCATAGAGGCTAATAGATGGGTTACCTCTGTTGAGCTTAATGCTTAAGTCTAGGAACTCAAGTTCCTGATTACTGTGGTTGGTTTTACATAAGTTAAGAGAGCTAGGATAGATATTATCAAAATCACTCTCTATAACTTCTGAATTATTGATACACAGCAGATCATCAATATATCTAAAAGTGTAAAGGTAGTTATCTGAGCAGGTGGGGTGATTTTTAATGAATTTATATTCCTTAAAGAACAGGAATAGATTAGCGATATGCGTGGACGTTGATGTTCCCATTGGAATACCGTTCACTTGCTTATAGAGAGTATTATTATATAAGATATGGTTATTTATTATGCAGCAATTGAGATAAGAGTTCCAAGTTCCTACATCAACAAATTGGTTAAGTTTAAATTCTGCATACAGCTCTTTAAAGGTAGTGATTATATCTGATAGAGGCAGATTAGTATATAGGTTTTCAAAATCATAACTATTAATATCTAGGGGACAAACTTTGAGTATAGTAGAAATTACTTCTGCATTATTATTAATTATCCAAAAATCTCTGTACATCAAGTTAGAACAGTTTCTAATGTGTTTCAAAACCTTCTTTAAGACATCTTCAAAAGCAAGATCTATTTTCTTTTTATGACTCCTTACTCCACTAGCTATGAACCTGAACTTCACGGGATCCTTATGAAACTTAACCGTTGCAAAAAGAAATGGAAATTCAGGCTCATATCTTCTAGTTTGTGGAATTTTAAGTTTCTTGAAGAATGCCTTAAACCGATTTTCTAACTGCTGGTAGAATAACTTACGGGCTCGTATGTTACTCTATTATTGAGTTCCATAGTTAACAATTCAAAATAGAACTTCTTACAGATAATTGCAAAATTATTGCTAGCTTTATCCGTAGTGGTAAAAATAAATTGGTCTTGCAGTTTGGAGAGTGACCTTTTAGCTTCTCCAGAGAAAAAGAGATTTCTGTCGAAACAAAAGTCCAGACCTGCCAACTCACCGGTGAAGCTATTGATTATATTATATTTCCATTCTGCGAAGGCCTCAATAGGCTGATTGTACGTTAAACTGGTTTTTACGATGTACTTATTTACATCTTGAATGAAGCTCTCAAGAATCCTTTCTTTGGAAATTGTGAAGGAAGGTCTGAATTTAGAGCCATACTCTAATAAATTCCTAAGCTTTTCATTTTCAACAAAACTCAAGTTTCCGGTGATAATATGGTTGTAATTCTTATCATAGTGAACTGTTTCTTTATGTTCATCACAAGAACAAGTAGTAATTACAGGAATGTAGCTCGAAGAGTTAAGTTTGTAGTTTTTAACTATTGACCCTAAGGTCTTAACATATTTAAAACTTACAATAGACTGGTGCCTGTGGATGGGAAAAAAAATTGCATTATTGTAGAACAGCTTCCTTACATTGAGATTATCGTAGGCTTTATTTAGGAACCTGATGGTAACAAAATTACTGGAAAATTCTTTAAGAGAAATTTTATCTTTAAGAATATGTTTAAGAATGTCCAGAACCAAAGCAAAAACATGCTTATCAACATGGTCAGCAGTTTCATTCCAGAATTTGAAAAAACATTTAAGGACAGAGTGCTTGAAGGACTTGAGAATTTTGTAAGTATTTTTAACAAAATTAGTGCCAGATTTAAAGCTTTCCAGAGTTTTTAGCAAGTTAGCAAAATCAACTTTGCTCTATATATATATATATATATATATTTAGGAGTGGCTACAGCACTGTAGATCATATCCATGTACTGAGAGAACTAATTGAAAGAACAAGAGAATATGAACTCCCATTATGCATGGCTTTTATTGATTATGAAAAGGTCTTCAATTCTGTGAAAGCATCAGCTGTAACAATGCCTTTGAAATCCTGCGGTATTGAAGATGCATACATTAGCATTATTAATAACATCTTTGAAAATGCAAGTGCACAGGTTCGTATATTTGAGGATACAGCACAAATAGGAATTGGAAAGTGAGTGAGGCAAGGTGACATTATATCTCCCAAGCTCTTTAATGCCACATTGGAAAATGTCTTTCAATCACTGAACTGGGAAAACAAAGGGATAAAGATTAATGGAGATTACTTAACTCATCTTCATTTTGTTGATGACGTAGTCATCTTTGCAACTACCCCTTCAGAGCTGCAGAGTATGATCCAAGAACTTTCTGACAAGAGTAAAGAAGTGGGATTAAAAATGAACTTTCAGAAGCCAAAAGTGATGTACAATGCTTTTACAAGAAACAAAGATTTATAGATTGATGGAGAAAAGTTTGAGACAACTGATACCTACATTTATCTTGGGCAGCAGATATCAAGTGAGGATCACACTGATGAAGAAATTAATTGGTGTATAAAACTTGGATGGAGAGCTTTTGGAAGAAACAGTACAATTTTTAAAAGCAGTATGCCATTATGTCTTAAAAGTGTTTAATCAATGCATCCTGCCAGTGCTTACGTACAGAGCAGAAACATGGACCTTGACTAAAAAAGACATACAAAGACAGCAGACAACTCAAAGAGCATGGAGAGACGCAGGCTTGGTGTAACCAGGAAAAATAAGAGGAGGAACTTGTGGATAAGGAAAATGACAGGGGTGGATGACATCATGACCATAGTGAAATCACTGAAATGGCAATGGGCTGGACATGTTGCCAGAAGAACGGACCACTGATGGACAACCGAAATTTTACACTGGATTCTGAGGGACAGGAAAAGACCCAGAAGAAGACCCCATGGGAGATGGATGGATGAAATTCGAAAGTATGCTGGAGACAGGCTCAAGACAAACAATTGTGGAAGAAACTTGGGGAGACCTTCATCCAGCAGTGGATTGATAATGGTTGTTGATGATGATATACAGGGTGATCCATTTAAACCAGGACCCTGAAAAAACCTTACATTTTTGCAAGGGATCGCGCAAGGAACTTCTTTTTTCAATAGAAGCAGCAACTCCTGGAGAATGAAAACCGCCACCGTGAAGAAGATTGTTAACCGTAACTGTAACTCAGCTCGTGATTTGTTTGTTGTTGCGTTGTCATTCACTTGCATGCATTCGGAAACATGCAGTATTCTGTTCCAGAGCGTGTTTTTTTAGTGAAATTGTATTGGGTAACCAATTCTGTCATCAAAACGCAACGAGCATTTCGAAGAGAGTTTGGAGTTCGAAAGGTGCCAAGCAAGTCAACAATTCTGTCGATGGCAAAAAAAAATGGAGCAAACCGGTTTTCTTCTCAGCGGTAGCGGTAAACATCACCCTCCGATGCCCCAAACGCGTGTGGACGATGTTCGGCAATGTTTACTTCAATCTCCGACAAAATCGTTGCGCAGATTAAGCCAACAGAAAGGATATTCATACAGAGCTTGTCAAAGGGCAGCAAAAAAGCGAATATTCGACCATTTAAAGTGCATGTAATCCATCAGCTGCAGGAACCGGACAAGGGAAAGAGAGTAAGTTACTGCAAATGGTTTCAAAACTTTCTTAATTTGCGATCTGACATTCTCTCCATCACATGGTTTACGGATGAAGCCTGGTTTCATCTGTCAGGCTACGTCAATTCGCAAAACAGCAGATACTGGGCTGCCGAAAACCCAGACGTTATGTGTGAAACACTGATGCATTCACAAAAGGTTGGTGTATGGTGTGCGGTTTTGTCTACGAAAATTACTGGCCTCATTTTTTTCTCTGAGACTGTCAACACTAATGTTTATTGCCGCATATTCAATGAATTTGTGGAACAACTTGATGACATTGAATTGACAGAGGGCTACTTTCAGCAGGATGGCGCTACGTGTCACACATCTAAAGTCTCAATGGAACTCATAACCAACTTCTTTTTTTTTTGGATTGGATTGGAGGTTTAACAACCACCGCGAGTAACTCAATGGGCTATAAGCAGTCGCCCGTCCCTAATTTAGGGTCACTGGTTCCAGGGAAGGGAGAGAGCCAGTGCCGTAAGACAAACACAACATCCATGCCCCACCGGGATTCAAACCCGGACCCCTTTCGGACGAATGATCAGAGGCCATCGCTTAGACCACTGCGCCACCGGGGCGGCAACCAACTTCTTTGATGACAGTTCAAAAAACATATGGTCTCCCCGATCTCCGGACTTAACTTCCCTGACTTTTTTATGGGGCTACTTAAAGGATAGAGTTTACAAAACCCATCCAAAAACATTGGATGCATTGCGTGAAACAATCACGACTGAAATTGGCAATGTTACTGCTCCTACTCTACATGAGACATCACTGAATATGGTGCGGCGTGTTCAACTGTGTTTACAAGAAAATGGAGGACAATTCCAGCATTTGATTTGATAAAATGATTCTCCAATACCACAAGTATAATTCTCAACTTACTGTATGATTTTGTTGTTATTTATAAAAAAGTTATAAGTAAATCACATGGTACTGGTTTAAATGGATCACCCTGTATATATATACAGTCAAACCCCTATTTAACGGACTGCGATTTAACGAATTCCGCAATTTTATGTGCATTTTTTATGGTCCGGACGGAACCACATTGAAATTAATGCTTGGTGTTTCCCGATTTAAAAGAACACGTTTCCTCAATTTAGCGAACATTAAATTTTTTTTATTTTTAAACCACTAAACTGTGTTAACTAGCATTTTCATGTTAAAAGTTAACTAAAAAGAGAGCCACACGCGATAGGAAAATTTTACGCATGCAGTTAATCAGCGTTTCAAAGAACACCATCTGTGACACAGCTTGACAGAATCATAAATCTGTTTACCTTTCCTCTGACTATCAACCATAAGCTTCTTACAGGAGGAAGCAAATGACCAACAAGTTCCAAAGGAGCACAACGTTTTCTTGCATGGGCAAAGACATAACATGGTGTATAGAGCTCTATCTGGTGAAAGCAAAAGTGTTGGTTCTGTGATGGCAGAAAAGTGGAGAAATGAAGAGCTACCTCAAATTATTGAAGGGTACATGCTGTGCGACATTTTTAATTCAGATGAAACTAGATTGTTTTATAACCTGCAGCCAGATAAAACACTGTTTTCGAAATGACACCTGCCATGGAGGAAAGAAATCAAAAGACAGAATCATTGTTCTTCGAGCTGCCAACGGAGACGGGTCAGAGAAATTGCAGCCATTAGTTATAGGCAAATCTGCTAAACCACGTTGCTTTAAGCATGTGAAATCTTTGTCCACTAAATATGAAGCAAAAAAAAAAAAAACGTTGTGGATTACCGCAACTTTACTCAAAAATTATGTAGAAGCCTTGAATACTCACATGCAGGCAAAAAAGTCCTCTTATTCATTTGCATTGTTGGACTTATTAAATCCATGTTGAACACTTACCGCACGTGTTGGTTTCCGTATTTCCGTTGTGTAGATGCGGCATGGTTTTTTTTTTTTTTCATTCCATTGCTGTTCCTTTTTAATTGGCCTCGCCACAAAATGAATTTTTTCCCTTTGCCGCTTCTACATTTCGATACGTTTTTACCCAAGTACTTTCGGTAACATTCCGTTACCGTCATCTAGGGGACGTTTTGCTCAGACCTGCACGGACCGTGTCGGCAGAGCATTATGTGGTTCTTGTGGGTTGCATCTGTTCGTGGCTATCGCTTCCTCTTGGGCATTGTGGCGCCATCTCTTGTTGGCCAGCGATCTCATTTTTCGAACTTTTTCGTGTTTTTGCTCAATTTTAATTAAATTCCTCCAGCTGTTTCTTAAAATATTAGGGTCATTGTGGTTGCAAACTTTTGCTCTATTTTTTTCTATCATTACCGACTCTGCTATTCTGAGGTGTTTCTCGGATTTACAGCTTTTTATGACTTTTATATTTTCAAATTTAGGATATTTTTGGTTAGCCAGACAATATTGAATAAGTGCAGTTTTTTCTTCTTTTTTCTGCCAATTTTTTACATGTTGTTTTAACCTGTGTTTAAGCTTATTTTTGGTACTTCCTATATATGCCATTGGAGGGTTTTCTGTAATAGGAATTGAGTAAATACCTGCTTTTTCTAACATTTTTATTTTTTCATTATTTTTGATAGTATTTACTTTTCTTCCAATTTGAATGTTAAGCTTTTTACAAATATTATTAATTTCATTAGTAGTACCTTTAATGTAAGGAAAACCAATTTAGATATTTGATTTCATTTTTATTTTTTACTGCATTATTTTTTATTTTCTTTAGTACTTCTGTGTTCCATTTTTTTATTAAATGGTTTGGATAACCAAAACTACCTGCAATTTTTTTTATGAATTTAATTTCTTCATTAATGAACTGAATATTTTCAGAGTGCGTATGTGCTCTTTTAATTAATGTTTTCAGACTATTGCATTTTTGTGGATAAGGATGTGCCGAGTTGTATGGGATTAGAACAGGAACAAATGAACTTTTTCGATAAACTCTTTATTGCAACTTATTTGTGGATTTTATAACTTGTACGTCCAAAAAGGCTATTGTGGTTGGTTTTTTTCCATTTCTACTGTAAGTTCAATTGTTGGGTATAAAGAGCTGTAACTTTTGGTTAATTTTCTTAACTCTTCTTCGTTCAGTTTTGATAGAATGAAAATGTCATCCACGTATCGACAGTATATTTCTGGTTTTTCATCCATACTCTGCATGACATTTTCTTCAGTCTCGTTCATCACAACCTCAGCATATAAAGTTGATAATGGTGAGCTCATTGGGCCTCCTGAATTTTGCTTGTAAATTTTGTTCTTGTATATAAATACATTGTTTTCATATAAATAGAATAAAACTTTTTTGAATTCTTGAGTTTGTGTGTCATTTAATATTTTAAGAGTATGTAACTTCTCAATGACAATTTCAATAGCTTCTGGAACAGAAGTGCTTGGATATAATGCTTTAACGTCCATGCTTGCCATATGTAAATCCTTTAGGTCTGTTTTTACATTTTTAATTTTCTCAATAAATTCATACGTGTTCTTGATGGTGAACCTATTGTTCATGAAAATGGGTGCAAGGAACCTGTAAATGTTTTTCTCTAATGTTATCAATGGTGAGTTTTTTTTTTTGAAACAATCTGTCTCATTGGAGCATCTTCTTTGTGTGTTTTTATCTTTGCTACAATACGTGGTATGCTTGCTCCCATTGGTGGAAAAGAGCGTTTGATTTCATCAGGTAATGTGCTATGATTTCTTATATTCGCTAAGAATTTAATTTGGTTATCAGTTGGGTCTTTCTTTATTTCAGTACAGTTTAATTCTTCTATTGCTACAGTCATTTTTTGTTCATATTCGACTGTGTTGAGAATAATGATTTGGCCGGTTTTATCTGCTTCACAGAATTTGATATTTGGGTCATTTTTCAGTTCCAATAGTTTTTTTTTCATATTTTAATTTTTTCTCTATATAAATTTTTGTTTTGTTTTCGGCATTATATTCTTTCAGAATAATTCTATATAATTTGTTCTCAACTTCCGTTTTATTTTCTGCGCCAGGTATATTTTTGAGAATATCTTCTAGACAAGGGATGATTTCTTCAGTTTTAGGGAGGTCCTGTGGAAAGGCAAATTTTTTCCTTTTTGTAATACTGCTTTCTGTGAAAAGCTTAAATTCTTATCAGAACAATTTTCATATACATTATATTCATTTACTGGTTCCTTACTTAATTTTTGTTCATCAAATAATGCATTTAATTTTTTATCAACCATAGCACTATTGGAGTTAGCTTCTTTGCTAGCAATTTCGTTAATTTCGATGAACGTAGTATCCAAAATGCGATCTTTCCATGTGCCATCAAATTGTGCATATTTTGAGTTGCTTATCAGCTTCCATAATTCATAAACTTGAGCATTAAGCCTGAAAATTTGTTTTCTTTTAGCTACAATTTCATTACTAAGCCTTTTTTTGCTGACATCGATGTAGGATATAGTAATCCTTCTTACAACTACAAATATCAAATTCTGTGAAGCAGATAAAACCGGCCAAATCATTATCCTCAACACAGTCGGATATGAACAAAAAATGACTGTAGCAATAGAAGAATTAAACTGTACTGAAATAAAGAAAGACCCAACTGATAACCAAATTAAATTCTTAGCGAATATAAGAAATCATAGCACATTACCTGATGAAATCAAGCGCTCTTTTCCACCAATGGGAGCAAGCATACCACGTATTGTAGCAAAGATAAAAACACACAAAGAAGATGCTCCAATGAGACAGATTGTTTAAAAAAACAACAACAACAACAACTCACCATTGATAACATTAGAGAAAAACATTTACAGGTTCCTTGCACCCATTTTCATGAACAATAGGTTCACCATCAAAAACACGTATGAATTTATTGAGAAAATTAAAAATGTAAAAACAGACCTAAAGGACTTACATATGGCAAGCATGGACGTTAAAGCATTATATCCAAGCACTTCTGTTCCAGAAGCTATTGAAATTGTCATTGAGAAGTTACATACTCTTAAAATATTAAATGACACACAAACTCAAGAATTCAAAAAAGTTTTATTCTATTTATAAGAAAACAATGTATTTACATACAAGAACAAAATTTACAAGCAAAATTCAGGAGGCCCAATGGGCTCATCATTATCAACTTTATATGCTGAGGTTGTGATGAACGAGACTGAAGAAAATGTCATGCAGAGTATGGAAGAAGAACCAGAAATATACTGTCGATACGTGGATGATATTTTCATTCTATTAAAACTGAACGAAGAAGAGTTAAGAGAATTAACCAAAAGTTACAGCTCTTTATACCCAACAATTGAACTTACAGTAGAAATGGAAAAAAACAACAAACCACAATAGCCTTTTTGGACGTACAAGTTATAAAATCCACAAATGAGTTGCAATACAGAGTTTATCAAAAAAGTTCATTTGTTCCTTTTCTAATCCCATACAACTCGGCACCTCCTTATCCACAAAAATGCAATAGTCTGAAAACATTAATTAAAAGAGCATATACGCACTCTGAAAATATTCAGTTCATTAATGAAGAAATTAAATTCATAAAAAAAATTGCAGGTAGTTTTGGTTATCCAAACCATTTAATACAAAAATGGAACATAGAAGTACTAAAGAAAATAAAAAATAATGCAGTAATAAATAAAAATGAAATCAAATATCTAAATGGTTTTCCTTACATTAAAGGTACTACTAATGAAATTAATAATATTTGTAAAAAGCATAACATTCAAATTGGAGGAAAAGTAAATACTATCAAAAATATAGTAATCAAAAATAATGAAAAAATAAAAATGTTAGAAAAAGCAGGTATTTACTCAATTCCTATTACAGAAAACCCTCCAATGGCATATATAGGAAGTACCAAAAATAAGCTTAAACACAGGTTAAAACAACATGTAAAAAAAATGGCTGAAAAAAGAAGAAAAAACTGCACTTATTCAATATTGTCTGGCCACCAAATATATCCTAAATTTGAAAATATAAAAGTCATAAAAAGATGTAAATCCGAGAAACACCTCAGAATAGCAGAGTCGGTAATGATAGAAAAAAATAGAGCAAAAGTTTGCAACCACAATGACCCTAATATTTTAAGAAACAGCTGGAGGAATTTAATTAAAATTGAGCAAAAACACAAAAAAGTTCGAAAAATGAGATCGCTGGCCAACAAGAGATAGCGCCACAACGCCCAAGAGGAAGCGATAGCCGCGAACAGATGCAGCCCACAAGAACCACATAATGCTCTGCCGACACGGTCCGTGCAGCTCGGAGCAAAACGTCCCCTAGATGACGGTAACGGAATGTTACCGAAAGTACTTGGGTAAAAACGTATCGAAATGTAGAAGCGGCAAAGGGAAAAAATTCATTTTGTTAAGAGGCCAATTAAAAAGGAACAGCAACCGAATGAACCCCCCCATGCCGCATCTACACAACGGAAATCAACACATGCGGTAAGTGTTCAACATGGATTTAATAAGTCCAACAATGCAATTGCATTAATGCACGTCAAAAAACGAATTAACTTTTCAATAGCGGACTTTTTCCTACGAAATCCAATATTGGAAGTACTTGAAACTCTTATTCATTGTTCTGCACATCTTCAGGTAAACAATGTGAAAAATGTTCAAGTCATTTTCCCCTCAGCAAATTGTACTAGTCAATTGCAACTGCTGTATCTGGGTGTCATTAGGTCTTTTAAAGCCCATTATTGAAAGTTTTTCATGTGGAAAGTACTTTCTGTTATCTTTAACTTTGATGCATCTAAAGTTAAATAAATGAGTTGCACTGATGAAGGCCATAGTAATGGCTGAAATATATTTGCATTAAACTTTTATACGTAACTTAGCGTGTTCTATACTACCTTCTTCCTAATTAGTTCTAAAGTTAAAGTTAACATTCTCGATGCAATACATTTCGTGCGATAGTTGTGGAATGCAGTTACAACAGGTACCATTAAAAACTGCTTAATAAAGCAGGCTTCTCAGGTTGTGAACAAGAAGAAAGTGGGTCCAATACCGAAAATCCTGCTGATAATTTTACGAATGACAATCATGCAGAATGGAATGAAACTGCCACATCAGGTATTGTGTTTTCCGATTATGTTGATTGTGACACAAATGTGCATACCTGCCAAATGTGATCCCTTGATGAAGATTTGAATAAACAGGTAAGACTAAATGCATCAGATTCTGATGAAGAAGATGAAGCAGAACTGAAAGTTAGCTGCTTTAGGTGCTGCTGCTAATGGTACAGAATGTGTTAAAGTTAAAAACTACTTGATGCCCTTCAACATTAATGATGATGTTTTTCATGTACTTCATAAAATTGGAGCTGCAATTTATGAAGCTAAACATTAAAAAAAAAATAAGCAATCTTCTCTAAATCATTTCTTTTCTACAGTGTAAAAAAGTAATCAACACATATTTTGTTTTTACAAGTTAATTAGTACTAATTGATGTTCTTTTCATGCAGTTTATAATACTGAAGGCCTTATTTGAGAAGCTAAATGCTCAGAAAAAAATCAACTATAATATTTTTCTCGCAATTTTAAAGTGCTCTTAAATTTTGATGCTACATATTGAAGTCTAATATCTACGAATTATGTAATTTAATATGCAAAGTAAATGTGAACGTATAATAACATTTTTGATAATAAATTTCATAATTAAAAATACTATACATAATTTAAATTTCACTGAAAGAAAGATAACTTAGCTGTTTACATATTCTGTTATGAACACTAGCTTAATTTGAATGTTTTATTCGAAAAGTTTACTCGATTTAGCGAATTCCCCGATTTCACGTACAAGACTGTTAGTCCCTTGAAGTTCGTTAAATTGAGGTTTGACTGTATATATAAAAAACTACCTGCAGACACAGTTATCAGATCAGTCATCGACCCCTGTAAACACTTGTATTTGTCGGCACTTTTGATTTGCTCACTAATTTATTTATGTATTATAAGCATGGCACTTCCATGCTGATAATGACATACATTTACGCCTGACATGTATTTGTGAAGGCCTGTTCCTTCATGAGATTCATTTTTCGTTAATTTATAAGTCACTAATTACTGCAAAAATCTAATCATACATGTGTGGAGAAAAAGAATGACTCACCTTTGTAAAATATAGACTGTTTGATTAACAACTGAAAAACCTGAATGGCATAGAAAATGAGTGTCTACATAATTAATTTATAAAACCACACCACACACACACACACACAAAAAGAAGCGACTGTTTGCTATCAGACACAGCTATGCAAGCTTCACAGCAATACTCAAAAAGTGGTAAAACAGCCATGTTTCCCCTATTGTGACCTTTACTTTTACTACAAGACTTCTTTCAGTGTTGCAAAGAAAGCTATTCATTATTGCAATAAATAAAAATTCTAATGTTTAAAGGGGATGACTTTTCTAGCAGACTGTGCTAGCTTTTGAGAAACACTACAGGTAATCAGCAACACTTCCTAGAACGTACATTCTGCCTCAACCATCAACCACTATTAATGCTTGGAAAACGTGTAGGTTTTTACTTCCTGCACTACCAGGACATTACATGGTGCATGACACTAGGCATCCGAACTAGGCAGTAACTTCCAATCAGGGCACACTTTAGCAGAAAATACATACAGGGTGAGGCAGAAAAACAGGTGTTTTTGAATGCAAGGACAAGCAACAATGGTAACATCTCACAGGTATGCCAACATGATAGACACATTCATCGCACCACAACTTGCACGCTTTCCTTCAGATGAGCCATTTTGGTTTCAGCAAGATGGCACTACGTCTCACTGTGCAAGAATTTCCATGGAAGCTGTACACCCACTTTTCGGAAACCACATCATATCCCAGAATGCTTTGTTAAATGAGAAAAAAATGACAAAGACATCCATAGCAGCCTGACACATTGCCATTTGTGAAATATGCACAGTCACATTCATGTTTTGAATATTATGTCCAGCAGGTGACGACCCTTTTGACGTCTACACTTGGACATGGCACATTTTTTTTATTTTTTTTATTGGAGGTTTAACGACCGCCGTGAGCAACTCAATGGGCTATAAGCAGTCGCCCGTCCCTAATTTAGGGTCACTGGTTCCAGGGAAGGGAGAGAGCCAGTGCCGTAAGACAAACACAACATCCATGCCTCACCGGGATTCGAACCCGGACCCCTTTCGGACGAATGATCAGAGGCCATCGCTTAGACCACTGCGCCACCGGGGCGGCCATGGCACATTCCAACATCTCAATAGGAATGTTTGTGACTTCTGTACGGATGTTGGGTTTCAGCTCAGCAATGGTGTGTGGGTGCCTTGCATACACCTTAGTTTTAAGGTACTCCCACAGGAAGTAATCACAAACTGACAAGTCTGGTGCCCTGGGGGGCCACGAAATGTCCTCATTCTGGGATATGATGTGGTTTCCGAAAAGTCGGTGTACAGCTTCCATGGAAATTCTTGCAGTGAGACGTAATGCCATCTTGCTGAAACCAAAATGGCTCATCTGAAGGAAAGAGAGCAAGTTGCGATGCGATTAATGTGTCTATCATGTTGGCATACCTGTGAGATGTTACCATTGTTGCTTGACCCTGCTCATCCTCGAAAAAGTAAGGGCCGATTATTCCCATTGAAGAGACCGCACACCACACTGCAATTCACTGACTGTGTAATGGCTGTTGGCGCAGTTGACAAGGATTTTCCTCTGAACAGTAGCAAAAGTTTTGTTTATTCACAAAATCATTATGAAAGTGGGCCTAGTCACTCACGCACAATAAACGCAAGAAAGCTTCATTGCCTTGCATTTTAGCCAAAAGCTCAACACACAGAGCCATTCAGTGTTTGTAATCGTTTTCATTTAACTGCTGCACAACCTGTATCGTGTAGGGTCGTAACTTTAACTCGTCCCATAAGATTCTATGGACACTACGACTTGAGATCCCCACTGCTGAAAAAATTAATCTCACAGAACGTTTTGGACTTGTGTTACAATGATATTGCACTTCCTATATTCTTTCGCATGTTCGAATACTCCTCGGTCTACTTGTAGGTTTTTGCTTCAGTGCACTTCTCGTAGCTTCAAAAGTCTTCACGGTGACATAACCTGATGGAACAGGATCATGCCTCCCAAGATTAAAATAATGCCAATATTCTAATCTAGCAGCACAGTCACCATTTTTGTAAAATGCCTTAACAGCTACAGTGCATTGAGCTCCACACCACCGATTCATGTACCTGAAAATGATGTTTGGTGAAATGAATGATGCTCCATACGTGTTGCCAACATCATTAGGGAAACTTTCACAAAGAAATCAAAAATGCCCATTTTTCTGCCACACCCTGTACATACATATCACTAAGCTGCTCTGTGATATTCAGAGATCAGCTCCTCACAGAAAGAACTCACTGTTGCTGTACCAGACGTCTCCATTTACAGCAATCTTGGTACATAGCTCAGCTTCATTAACATCCATTCCATCTCACGCAGCACACAAAACCTTTTGTACTTCATACTCGTTATCTTTTTCTCATTCTGACATTCCTGAATCTGGTCCTCCCATGATTTCCTTGACCTTCCTTTACCTTTCTTTCCTCCGACTTGGTCTGAATAAATTCTCTTAGTAAGCATCTCATCATTCATTCTTGCAAGATGGCAGAATCACCTAAGAATATTAGTCTCCACCTTACTAAACATTTTGCCTCACATTACACATCTTTTTTTTTATTGGAGGTTAAACGACCACCGTGAGCAACTCAATGGGCTATAAGCAGTCGCCCGTCCCTAATTTAGGGTCACTGGTTCCAGGGAAGGAAGAGACAAACACAACATCCATGCCTCACCGGGATTCCAACCCGGACCCCGTTCGGACGAATGATCAGAGGCCATCGCTTAGACCACTGCGCCACCGGGCGACCATTACACATCTGCAACACATCTTCACTCCTCACATGATCAGGGCATGTCATACCACAAATCCCCTGTAAGTAACGCATCTCCCCAGCACACAAATGACTCCTGCGTCTTTTCTGCAGAACCCAGGTTTCACTGCCATACATCAGAATAGAAACAATTACACTTTCATATACAGCCATTCAGGAATTTCTCGAGAACCCATCATTCCTGTGTAATCCTCTTAAAGCAGCTATGACTTTCAAAGAAGAATTCACTCGCCTACTAATTGGGCAGTCTTAGTGAGAGATGGGTTTGCCTCCTCGTGCCGGACGCTCCACGGGCAACAATGGCACACAGAAAGCAACAAGGGCCTCTGTGAATCTTAGAGAGGTACCAGCTAGTCTGTGTGACATTGGAGAAAAGACCCCAACTGACTGGGTTATGTTCCAGGATCCTTAGGTGGAACGACCAACTGGAACCGTTAGCTGTGGGCTGATCACCCGCACTGATGTACCTTTATGGTTTTTATGACTCTAAGAAAGAAGCACACAAATGACTCCTACGTCTTTTCTGCAGAACCCAGGTTCAATTTATGAACATTTAGCAGAAAATAAAACATCAAAATCAAACACATATGCAATACAATAAAAACTAACCTTTTCTTCAGATTCTGACACTGAATTTGCCTGCAAGCTTTCAGGAAGCCCACCATTTCCATTAGGAAGGCAATGCATTTCTGAGGTTTCTTAAGATCACTATCTTCACTTGCTGCTTCAGCAAAACAATGGAACAAGCTTACAAAGACCTTATTTTGTTCACTAGAAAATTAAATGAGTATGCTAATGAAAACAAGAACTAAAACATAATTTCTGAATGTATATTTTGTATTTACAGCATTTTTAACTCTATAAACTGTTATTCCTGTTCAACACGTTAAATCCATAAAATTACCCTTTTCGGTCACTCCATGCAACAAAATTTAGCAAATTTTGAATAAAATACATAAAAAGAACTTCACTTATCCTCTTTCTGGTGGTGTCTCACCATACCAGCACTATCATTCTCAAGGTTGCATTGAATCTAAAGGTTCATAAATTGAATCATACAGTGACACGAGTGATGTAGATTCGATGTAACCTTGAGAAGACCAAAATTTAATACAACTTGCTGATTGTTGAACTAATATACACTTGCTGTCTTAAAGCACGATAAAACCACAATAGGCTCCCTAAAACACTCAATAAAATCACGTTTATTAAAAATTCTAAAAGCCCATTTACGTTTACACCGACGAGCGCTTTCGAGGTCTCAAGACCTCATTATCAAGTCACTGAATAAAGCCCCGAAACACTCAGAAGCAGCAAGAATATATAGACATAGGTTCATTATCTCAATTACACGTCACAAGTTTATGTTGCCATTCTGAAAAAGAAAATTAAAGTCCAATATCTAGGTAGCAACAGGACAAAACACAAAATTGATTAAAGATGGTCAAGTGGTCTCAGCTTCTTGTTGATCCAGAGCCGGACCCACGAGTCGCCTCCAAGGGGTTGGGATGAAGGCTGGAAAATCCGTATTACAACAGGTGTCCCAAAATTTTTGGATGTAGAGACTTTCCGCCAGAAATATGTTATATTTGTTTATTGAGGAGTTCAAGATTTTTGCATTTGTCCAATCTGGTACGAAGCCGTCATTAATAACTGCTTCGGTTAAAGCCGTGGAGATGTTCCTGGATCACAGTGCATACTGATGTTCTTTAAGACGAATCTTCAAAGTCCTCAGGGTCGAGCCACGTAATTGAGATAATGAACCTATGTCTATATATTCTTGCTGCTTCTGAGTGTTTCGGGGCTTTATTCAGTGACTTGATAATGAGGTCTTGAGACCTCGAAAGCGCTCGTCGGTGTAAATGTTAATGGGCTTTTAGAATTTTTAATAAATGTGATTTTACTGAGTGTTTCAGGGAGCCTATTGTGGTTTTATCGTAACCTTGAGAACCATAGAATTAGTAAGTGAAATGCCAGAATGAGGGTAAGTGAAGTTCTTTTTACATATTTTATTCAAAATTCTATAAATTTCTTTGTACACAGTGGCCAAAAGGGGAAATTTCATGGATTTAACAAAATGAACAGAAATAAACAGTTACAGTAAAAATGCAGTGAATATGACATACATGTGAATTGAACAATGCAAACATATGACACTTTTAGATATTTAATGACATATTGATACAACCATAATTTTTGAAAATGTAACATTTATAAATAACAAAAGCATAATGTATTCTAACATATAGTGGTAAATGCCCAGTGAAAATTCATTACATAGATCATTCTCTGACACTAATTGACAGCACTGATTTACAATGCAAATCCACTGAGCAGGAAAGTATTGCGATTGTAAAAATTTTAGATCTTCATTTTTGATTGATTTACATGCTTTAGGCATTCAGAGTACAAATGCTTGACAACTGAAATAGGGTCTGTTACTTTGCATTATACATGAGACCGGCAAAGAAGAAAAAAAAAAAAAAGCTGAACTTTTTAAACTGAGTGAACACGTGGAAAGAATGCGGACCACATTAAGTTTGTCTTTTCTGGACTGTGCAGCTGCACAGCATCCATTGCTTAATTTTTCTTTCTGCTGATATCTTTCTTTCCATATTTCTTCATTGTTGCTTTTCTTTTTTTCCTTTCTTTTATGCTCTCTGATGACAACAATTTCATCCATCATGCTGAAAGAACTTTCAGCCGGAGGACCATGAATGTGTGATACCAAAGTTTTAACTATTTTAGGTAAATGGTGTAACTTTAAGAATGAATAATACCCCATACATTAATTCTTACAAACTTTCCAACTTCGTCACTTCTGTTTTCGGAAAATTTTCCCTCCCTTATCAAACTTAAATGCAAACACTTATTGGGGGGGGGGATAACATTTAACAACAATGCAGAAGAACATTGCGGGAGAAACAGCTAATTTTTTTTTTTTTTTTTTTTGGATTAAAGGTTCAACGACTACCATGAGCAACTCAATGGGCTATAAGCAGTCGCCCATCCGTAATTTAGGGTCACTGGCTCCAGGGAAGGGAGAGAACCAGTTCCGTAAGACAAACACAACATCCATGCCTCACCGGGATTTGAACCCAGACCCTTCTCGGGCAAATGGTCATAAGCCAATGCTTAGACCAGTGCGCCACCGGGGCAGCGCAATTTTGGGAGGAATCTTTGCGACTTTTGTTTTTGGCAATGTTTCTCCTATTTTCAAGCTGAAATACACATATTTATGAAATAAAATGATGCTTAACAAAAATACTGGGCATCGATTACAGAATTTTTTTTCACTCAGTCTAAAAATTTCGGAAAGATGAAATTCTGTCCACTAATGAACATGTCTCTCCCCCCAATTCTACTCAGTTGGGCATCGATCTCGTTAATGACCAAATTGATAACAATTAAGATGGAATTTCTCCAATTCGCAGAAGAATCTCAAGCCTGAAGATTACAGCGCCACCTCGGTGGCACAATGGTCTGAGGAGCAGGCTTATGACCATTCGCCCTAGTTGGGTCTGGGTTCAAATCCTGGTGAGGCATGGATGTTTGCGTTTGTGTCTTTCGGCACTGGCTCTCAAAGTTATAACCAATGACCAATGTACACAGAGAGCCTGATAAACACTGGCTCTCTGTGTACATTGGTCATTTAGCATACTGTAAAACCATGTTTGATGTGTACTTGTTCATAATATATTACTTGATCAACACTGGCTCTCTGTGTACATTGGTCATTTAGCATACTGTAAAACCATGTTTGATGTGTACTTGTTCATAATATATTACTTGCTCAACACTGGCTCTCTGTGTACATTGGTCATTTAGCATACTGTAAAACCATGTTTGATGTGTACTTGTTCATAATATATTACTTGATCAACACTGGCTCTCTGTGTACATTGGTCATTTAGCATACTGTAAAACCATGTTTGTTCATAATATATTACTTGATAAACACTGGCACTCTGTGTACATTGGTCATTTAGCATACTGTAAAACCATGTTTGATGTGTACTTGTTCATAATATATTACTTGATCAACACTGGCTCTCTGTGTACATTGGTCATTTAGCATACTGTAAAACCATGTTTGATGTGTACTTGTTCATAATATATTACTTGATCAACACTGGCTCTCTGTGTACATTGGTCATTTAGCATACTGTAAAATCATGTTTGATGTGTACTTGTTCATAATGTATTACTTGATCAACACTGGCTCTCTGTGTACATTGGTCATTTAGCATACTGTAAAACCATGTTTGATGTGTACTTGTTCATAATATATTACTTGATCAACACTGGCTCTCTGTGTACATTGGTCATTTAGCATACTGTAAAATCATGTTTGATGTGTACTTGTTCATAATATATTACTTGATCAACACTGGCTCTCTGTGTACATTGGTCATTTAGCATACTGTAAAACCATGTTTGATGTGTACTTGTTCATAATATATTACTTGATCAACACTGGCTCTCTGTGTACATTGGTCATTTAGCATACTGTAAAACCATGTTTGATATGTACTTTTTCATAATATAGTACTTGATCAACACTGGCTCTCTGTGTACATTGGTCATTTAGCATACTGTAAAACCATGTCTGATGTGTACTTTTTCATAATATATTACTTGATCAACACTGGCTGTATGTGTACATTGGTCATTTAGCATACTGTAAAACCATGTTTGATATGTACTTGTTGATGTGAAACATCTGTATCCTGTCTATGTCTGCCTGTTTGTCATGTCTCTGTACCACCAGGTCCAATAAATCATTAAACCTTCAATTACAAAAAAGAAAAAAAAAATTACAGGTATACTTTTGCGCCGTTTACCTTCCATTTTCAATATGTGTTGCTTACAGTTTCAAGCTGAAATACAAACATTTATGCAATAACATTTTATTTAACAACAATACTAGAAAGAGGCAACATCGCGACGAGAAAAGAATTACGATTACAAGAAAATTTTTCACTCTGTGCAACTTCCGTTTTCCAAAGTTTTAACACCCCCTCCCCCAAATAAAACTTCAGTTTTGCACCGATCTCAGGAAAAATTCAAATGATGACAAAAAAAAAAAAAAAAAAAAAAAAAAAGCAAAATTCCGCGAAACCGTGGAAGAATCTCATGTATGTTGCATACAAAACACTGAAACTAAATACACAAAATGAAAATAACCATAATTTTTTTCTACCTATGACAAATGAGCCACCTGGATGGTCAGCAAAGTATGCACAAAAATGCTAATCATAAAACTAAAAACCAATAATTTCTTCAAAATTCTTGAGAAAGCATTTTTTCTGATATATAAAAAAAGTATTGAAACTATTTTTAGTTCTCAGATAGCAACTATGGCTTAATTATATTTTACAAAATAAGCATTTTAAAAATTGTTATGCTCTACAAATTAAACTTCTTTGTACAAGAAATAACATGGTTCTATTAACTTCTGCATATACTGCATGAATCCAAAGCTTCAATTCTTCCACTCTGGCATGAGAGGGTCAGTAAAAGAAATGGGCTTCAAATACTCCCAAAAATGTGGAGTAGAGAGAGAGAGATCAGCAGATCATGGTGGACATGGCACAGCTCTCTGAAATCAATCCACTTATTACTACAAATGCATCCCAGAAAGTTACACACCAGACAGGTGATGTGCAGTGGTGCTACAACATGCTGATATCACAGTGCCTTTTTGTTCGCAAGACTGACTTCATTTAACTTGTTAAAAACTAATTTTTGGAGCGTCTGCTGGTAGTATTGTCCTTTAAATGTTCCTTCATAAAAAAGGGCCAATTACCTTGTCACCCCGAACTGCACACCATACATTTGTAGGCCACCCCATTTGGTGTTGGTTGTCCAAAGTAGAGCTGTGGGCTAATTCCTCACACTGGTGTACTTTCCTGATTAAAAGACACAAAGAAAGTTTCCAAAGGACTCTAGTGTGGGATATGGTAAACCTACCACACTTAAGAAGATTGGTCCACCATAGAAATGATACAGAAATGGCAAAAGGCGTATGAGAAAGAGATCTCGGCTGAGTGAGTGTACGATTGGTGTATGCAATACTAGAGGCATAAATGGCAAGATGAATGAGGTGATTGAAGAAATGAATAATTATATTATAGATTGGATGTGCTGTGTGTAAGTGAAACCAAAAATAAAAAAATTGGGACAGAAGAAGCAAATGGAACAGCAAGTGTGAGGTCTGGAGTACTAGATAATGTGAGAGGACAGGCTGGTGTAGGGGTGATTTTAAGTGAAAAGATGAACACCTTGATTCACTATAGCTGTATAAGTGAGAGAATTCTCTGGATTCGTTTGAAAGTGAAACTTCAGAGAATAGTAATTGTTGTAGTGTATGCTCCTTGGAATCTTTTGATAAGAAGGAAGATTTCTGGAATGAGCTAAAAGCTGTTTTGAGCCAGTTTGGTGTTAAAAAGAAAATTATAATAGCTGGGAATTCAAAGCCGGAATAGGTGTGCAGAATGTGATTTCTGATAATGTTCTGGGTAAGTTTAATGATCCTTGTGTGAATGATAATGTTGAAAGATTAATTGAACTCTGCACTGAGAATGGTATGTGTGCATCTAATATGTTTTTCAACCACAAGTATAACCACACATATACTTGAGAAAATCATACTTTTCATCAAGAGAGTGTTATAGATTTTGTTGTTTACAATCAGCATCTGAAACAGTTAGTTGTTGGCACTCATGTGATGAAAGGTGCAGATGTTGGCTCTGTACATTACTTGGTAGTATCACGAGCAAAACTGAATGATGGTTGGAGGAAAAGGAGTAGGAAGAGACCCAGGATAGAAAGAATAAAAGTTGATAGGCTCCTTGAAGATCATCAGCGGTATTCTGACTTACTCAGAGAACGACTGAAGGATCTGAAATCTTGTGAGAGGGATGTAGAAAAGAAGTGGGAATGTTTTAAGAACTGTGTTGTTACTGCTGCTAAAGAGGTCTGTGGCACCACAATAGTGGGTAACAATAGAGGTGATGCTTGGTGGAATAGTGAGATTGAAGAGGCAGTACAGAGAAAGGTGGAAGCTATTTGGGGATGTTGCAAGGTAGAGTTTCTGTGGATGAATATTGCTGTAAGAAACGTGAAGCAGCTAAGCTGGTTCGCCAGAGTAAGGCCAAAAATAGGAAGGAGAAGGTGGGAAGGCATGAATTGGCTTTTTTGAAAGATAGAAAAACTTTCTGGAAGTACACGAGACTTAGGAAAAAATAAGGGAAACAAAGTTGTAAGTTGTGAGAAGAATATGATCATGGGAATGATATGGGAGCCCAATGAGTTAAGTGAAAGATGAGGTGAATACTTCTGTCAGTTATTAGATCAACAAAGCAAAGGTGATTCTGAGGCAGAAGCAGATGATGTCATAGTGAAATATGGAAGCATAGGATGGATCTCAAGGGAAGAGGTGTGTAAAGCTCTAAAACCTCTTCAGAATGGTAAGGCTCTGGGAGTTGATGGCGTAACTACTAAGACGTTGAATATGGTGGTGACTGTAATTGACTGGTTAACTGAAGTTTGCTAGTTGTGCTGGGAGTTACGAATGGTCCCTCAAGATTGGAAGGATGCTATCATTGTTCCCTTGTATAAATGAAAAGGTCATCAGACTGTAAGAACTATGATGGTATTAGCCTACTGAGTGTACCAGGGAAAGTGTTTGGTAAGGTAATTATTGAAAAAGTATGAGGTTTTACATCAGAGAAAGTGTGGGATGTTCAGAGTGGTTTTATGCATGGTAAAGGCTGCACTAAACAAATTTTTGCATTACGCACGATAGTTGAAAAGTATCTGGCTGTTGGTAAGAAAGTTTTTGCTGCCTTTGTAGATTTAGAGAAAGCTTACAACAGATTAAATAGGATACTCTTGTGGAAGGTATTGAATAAATATGGTGTTACTGGGAATCTATCTACCGTATATACTCGCATATAAGTCGAGAAATTTGGGACAAAATGAGAGCTTCAAAGTAATGGGGTCGACTTATACGCGGGGTCTAAAAAAATCGTAAGTCCAAAAGTTCTTCCCGTGAGGCAAAAGGCAATTCATCCCAAAAGAAATAAAAATGCCGATGCGGTATTAATTACGAAATTGCAACCCTCCGAAAGAAAAAAAAAAAGAAAGAAAGAAAAAACCCCGATGTGGTAGAATTACGAAATCGTGACCCTCCGAATTTCTGCGAGCTTTGAAAAGTCTCCTCTCTCCTGGCTTTGCGTATCCACAGCGCAGTCACAGCCGCGCATAGAAAGCTCCGCCCTTCCGACTACCAGTTGATTGCGCTGACCTTCGACGTAACGGAGCCATGCGACAGCCAGTGTTAGGTGTTGCTTGTTCTTAATCGCACGTGTCTCGCTTTTCCTATTATGGGTGACACGGAATGTGTAAAGAAACGGATGTCCTATAACGCAGGATTCAAGTTGAAAGTGGTTTCTTTTGCAGAAAATACTAACAACTGTGCTGCTTCACGTGAATTTGGCATTAACGAAAAACTAATTCGAGATTGGCGTAAAAAAACCCGGACTTGGTGAAAATCCCAAAATCGCAAAAGGCGCTGCGCCGTGGAACGACATCTTTCCCAGAGCTGGAAAGTGTCTTGAATGATTGGATTTTGGGCTGCAGACAAAATGGTTACATTGTAACGCAAACTGGTATACGCTTGCGAGCAACGAAGCTCGCAAAAGATGAAAAATTTGCAGCCGCAAATAACACTATTCGTGCCTCACCAGGTTGGTGCACAAGATTCATGAACTGCTATGGGTTGTGTCTACGCCAGCGCACCAAAATTGCACAAAAGTTACCTCGTGACCTCGAAGCAAAGATAATGGAATTTCAAAAGTATGCAATTCAAAAGAGACTGCTTTTGAACTTTCCCAAATAGGGAACATGGTTGAAACCGCCATGTGTTTCGACCTTCCTGGAAATAAGACGGTGAACCAAAAGTGCGAAAAAAATATCTTGATCAAAACGACTGGCCACGAAAAATCCAGTTTCACGGTTTTTCTTTCCTGTTTGGCAGACGGCAGTAAGCTACCTCCGGTAATTATTTTCAAACGCAAAACTCTGCCGAAAAGCATTGTCTTTCCGTCTGGTGTGCTCGTTCGTGCCCATGAAAAAGGATGGATGAACGAATCCGGAACAATTGACTGGTTAAAGAATGTGTGGAACAAAAGGCTAGGTGCACTTTTGAAAAAACCTTCTCTTTTGGTGTGGGATATGTTTGTTGCACACCGTTGTGCAGAAGTGAAAAAAACTGCAGAAAATTCAAAAACAACTCTTGCTGTCATCCCAGGTGAGTTGACATCTGTTCCTAAACCACTAGATGTCTGCCTTAATAAGCCCTTCAAGGACAATGTGCGGAGGTATTGGGCAGATTGGATAAGTTCCGATTTGCTGACTGAAACCAAGGGCGAAAATCTAAAGAAGCCGGATATCGTTTTGATTGCGCGATGGGTCAAGGATGCTTGGGATGCGATACCTGCGGAAATGGCCATGAAATCATTCAAGAAACGTTGCATTAATAACAAACTTGATGGCACAGAGGATGATGAGATTTTTATGAGTGATGATGATAGTGATTCTGATGACACAGGCATAGATGGGAATACTGATGTTTATGATGATGCGCCGATGACGGAGAAAGACTTTTTTGAACTGTTTGGCGAGTCTGACTCGGAATCGGATTTTGAAGGGCTCCGATGAAGTTTTTGGGTATACAAATTAAATTTAGTATTATCTATATAATTTTTTTCGTTTTCAAATGTTTTTGAATAAATTCATTGAAATTTTTTTTCTCATTCCGGGATCGACTTATACGCGAGTTTCCGATTTCTTACGATTTTTTCCTCTGAAAGTTGGGGTGGGGGTGGGGGGGGGTCGACTTATACGCGGGTATATACAGTACTTAATAGCGCAAAAACAATGTATGCTGGCAGTAATGCTTGTGTATGAGTGAATGGTGTTTTATCAAAATGGTTTTTCATTGGTGCAGGAGTTAGACAAGGTTGTGTAATGTCACCATGGCTGTTTATTATCTTTATGGATGCGTGCATGCATGATGTCAAAATGGACAATGCTGGTTTATCTTTGGGTAATATCCGTGTATGCAGATTGCTGTATGCTGATGACACAGTTCTGTTGGCAGAGAGCAAAAATGAGTTGCAGAGTATGTTGTTCCGGATGTATGAAGTTTGCATGTAATTCAAACTGAGTATAAATAAGGGAAAAGCTAAAGTTATGGTTTTTGAGCAAAGGAACTGTTAGTACTGAATTGTAATATAAGTCTAAATTGCACAGTAATTGATCAGGTGAATGAGTTTGTGTATTTAGGAAGCATGTTTGACAGAGAGAACAAATCAGATGGTGAAATTAGTAGGCGAGTGATTTCTTCATTGAAGGTCATGGCTGCTTTGGGAGGTTTTCACAGAAATGACGGGCTCTCAAGAGAGTCCCGCATGGCTGTGTATGAAAGTTTAATTGTTCCTACTCTGATGTATGGCAGTTTTACCTGGGTACTACAGAAGAAACATAGGAGTCATTTGTGTGCTGGAGAAATGTGTTACTTATGGGGTGTTTGTGGCAAGACACGTTCTGATGGTGTGAGGAATGAAGATGTGTTACAGTTGTGTAATGTGAAGCAAAGTGTTGTTAGCAAGGTGGAGACCAATATTCTTCCATGGTTTGGCCATGTTGAAATAATGAGTGATGAGATGCTTACCAGGACATTTTTTTAGCCCAAGTAGCAGGAAGGAAAGGTAGAGGAAGGCCACAGAAGTCATGGGAGGATCAGTGTCTGTATGAGAAAAAGATTATGAGTATGTAGTATAGAAGGTCTTGTGTACATCATGTGATGGATGTCAGTGAAGCCCGAGTTGTGTGTCAAGATTGCTGTAAATAGAGAAATTTGATATGGCAACAGTAAGTAAATAATCAGTTAGAAATTTATCTGGTAATCTGTATTTCTTTGTGGAGCTAACCTCTGAATCTCAGAGAACAGCTCAGAGATATGTATGTGTGTGTGTGTGTGTTGTCCAAAGTAGAAATAACTAATACTGCATTTACCTCGGATGACAGTTATCAAGCAAAGTCCACACCAAAGATGAAATTAATAGGCATACAAAACTTGGCTGGAGTGCATTTCGAAGAAACAGTGCAATTTTCAAGAGCAATTTACCATCATGAAAGTGTTTAAACAGTGCATCCTTCCAGTTCTTACTTATGATCAGAGACATGCACCTTAACAAAAAAAGATGTACAGAGGTTGCAAGGAACTCAAGGAAGAACAAAGAGATGCATACTTGGTGCAACCAAGAAAGATAGGAACAGGAAAATGACAGGAGTTAATGACATTACAATCAAAGTAAAGGCTCTCAAGGTGCAAAGGGCTGGACATTGCTAGAAGAATTGACCACTGTTGGACAACTGAAATACTAGACTGGATTCTGAAGGAGTGGAAAAGACTCAGAATAAGACCACATGGGAAATGGTTGGGTAAAATTTGAAATCATGCCAGAATGACATGAAAGAGAATTGCTTAACCCTTCGAGTGTCAATGACACATCTAACATGTGCACAGTTTCCTTTACCCAGTGTCGTGTCTAGTGCGTGTAAATGTTTCTCCAACTCAGTGTTGTGGATGCATTACAAGTGTCTATGATACGTTCTTGAAAATTTTTCTTCTTTGGGAGTGTTCTTGACACTCTACAAGCATTTGGGTTCAGTTCTTACATATATTTCAATAGATGGCCTTAGTTTACAAAAGTTTTTGAAAGATTGCTGTAGCTTTCTTATGGAGGAAAAGCAATAAGTCATGTTTTTTTTTGGGCGTGCATGATCAGTGAAGCATGGCATCAATGTCAGGCCTTCAGAGGAGAAAAAGTTTGAGTGATTTAGAAGAAGATAGCAGTGATGACAGTGATGTCACAAAAAATATTATGAAGAACTGTTCGGCAGTAGTACAGGTGAGAGTGAAATTGACTTACTGGAAAGTTCTGAGAGTAAAGATGATATATGTTTTCAAGATGCCCGTGAGTGGCGCAGTGGACAGATTGTCACTCTCAACAGCATTTGCTTTTAGTGGCATGCCTGGAATTTTTGCAGGTGTTTTACCTGAGAATGCGGCATCTTTAGAATACTTTGAAGTGCTTTTTGATGATGAATTGTTACAAAACATTGTTGATGAAACCAATAAAAGGGCATAACAAATTATGAAAACTAGCAAGCTGAAACAACATTAAAGTGTAACAAAGTGGAAAGAGACAAATATTTCAGAGATAAGAACTTTCTTTGCTATGTTACTTTTGCAGGGAATCGTTCAGAAGCCAGATGTAGAAACTTACTGGCCAAGGAAAAGAATTACTGAAGCATCACTCTTTTCACAAATAATGTCTGTATACAGGTTTTCACTTCTAATGAAATTTTTGTATTTTAGTAACAATGAACAGCCCTGCATGTATCCAAAACCAAAGCTGAAAAACATAGGTGCTGTATTCGATTATATCAGACAGGTTTTTTGAAGCATATATTCCTGCCAGAGATATCTGTGTTGATGAGAGCCTTCTCCTCTTCAAAGGACGTCTAAGCTGGATATTGTATTTGCCACTAAAAAGATCTCGGTTTGGAATAAAATCTTTTGAACCCTGTGAAACTTCTATAGGCTACGTGTGGGATATGATAATTTACATTGGAAAGCACATACAATTTTCCAATTGTCCACAAGACGTTGCTTTAGAAACAAAGGTTGTGCTGAGTTTAGCTGCACCTCTTCTAGACAAGGGTTATTGTCTAACCATAAACGACTTTTACAACAGACCTGAGCTTGCTGACACACACTTGTTCAACAGAAGATGGATGTTTATGGGACAGTAAAGCTGACAAGAAAAGACATACCAAAGGACATGAAAAACTTACTGGCCAAGGAAAAGAATCATGTTTATGGGACAGTAAAGCTGACAAGAAATGACATGCCGAAGGATATGAAAGTCAATGAAACTAAAAAGAAGGGGGGGAGGTGAAGTCATAGTTTGTCAGAAAGGAAATATTGTGACACTAGCATGGAAGTGGAAGGACAAGAAAATTGTGTCTCTTCTCAGCAGCTTACATGGCAATGTGACTACAGAAGACCAGGAGAGGAACTGCTACAAAACCTGTAGTAGTTCCGGTATAATAATACAATGGGAGAAGTTGACCGAATGGGCCAGATGCTGTCATACTACCCTGCAGTATGAAATCACCAGAGGTATTATGTAAAAATTTTCGTCACCTTCTATATATAGCAATCTTCAGCAGGGGCGCGCCAAGGGCATTTGCTGTGCGGGTGCAAGCCCAGATTTGCCGCCCCCTTGTACAAGAATATTTTTCAATTTTTATTCATTTTTACAGGAAAAAATATCTTTAGCAACATTATTTTCTATTTCCCGTAAATTAAGATTTTTCATAAAACACAATTGTCTCACATAAAACTGAAGGGAAAAAAATCTGTAAAACTCTAGTTCAGATGACACTACGAATAATCCAAGAAGTCAGCTTCCTCTCTCTCTCTCTCTCTCTCTCTCTCTCTCTTTCTCTCTCTCTCTCTCTCTCTCTCTCTCTCTCTCTCTTTCTGTCAACTTACACAAAAGTCTGCTTTACCGGTAAAAAAAGTTTCGTCATGCATGATGATAGACATCTTAAGAAGAGGTTCCACGATTAATGAACATAGCGGTATGACCAACGAGATAGAAATACATAGAGTGCTTCTGTGATTGGTTCTCCGCTGAGGCAGCTGAAGCCAACGAGAGGAGAAGCCGCCATCTTTGATGAGGTACAACTTCTGTGTGTGTCAGAAAGTCACCTCAGTTCTTTCAGCTGTTTGGCGATCGTGTTATGTTCCATCAAAGAGTGTTAAGGCTAATGTATTGTAAATATTCTCAAGTATCAGCACATTTTGGAAAAATATGATCAACACTAAAATTCATTAATTGTAAGAATAAAAGAAACAAGTACTGCGGAACTACAGTTTACAAGTAAGCTTCGTTTTTAAATGAGGTTGAGCTGTAAATGCCCAGTAAATCAAACACAAGAAATAAAACATCTAATCTGTTTAGGTGGTGATTAAAGCAGGAGATAAACCTTTTTAATATCTGTGTAATTTTAAGACTTTTTATTCCTTATATTTTGTAAACAAAGTACTCAGTGCGGACACTGAATTATGATTACCACTTACTATGGGGAGCTGACGTTAACTGCATGGGTTACTAACTTGGGGGTGGAACATAGTTAAATAAAACATAGCAAATAAACATATCATCATCATCATCATCATTGTCAACCCTTATCAATCCACTGCTGGACGAAGGTCTCCCCAAGTTTCCTCCACAACGGTCTGTCTTGTGCCAGTCTCCTCCATGTCACCCCTGCATACTTTCGAATTTCATCCACCCATCTCCCATGTGGTCTTCTTCTGGGTCTTTTCCTGTCCCTTTGAATCCAATCTAAAATTTCGGCTGTCCATCGATGATCTGTCCTTCTGGCAGTATGTCCAGCCCATTGCCATTTCAGGGATTTAACTCTGATCATGATGTCTTCCACTCTTGTCATTTTTCGGATCCACGAGTTCCTCTTCTTATCTCTCCTGGTTACACCAAGCATGCACCTCTCCATGCTTCTTTGAGTTGTCTGCAGCCTTTGTATGTCTCTTTTAGTTAAGGTCCACGTCTCTGCACCATACGTAAGCACTGGAAGGATGCATTGATCAAACACTTTTCTTTTAAGACATAATGGCATATTGCTCTTGAAAATTATGCTGTTTCTTCCAAAAGCTCTCCAGGCAAGTTTTGTACGCCGATTAATTTCTTCATCAATGTGACCCTCACTTGATATCTGCTGTCCAAGATAAACGTACGTGTCTGTTATCTCCAGCTTTTCTCCATCAATCGATAAATCTTCATTTCTTGTAAAAGCATTGAACATCACTTTTGTCTTCTGAAAGTTCATTTTTAATCCCACTTCTTTACTCTTGTCAGCAAGTTCCTGGATCATACTCTGCAGCTCTGATGGGGTAGTTGCAAAAATGACTACGTCATCAGCAAAACGAAGGTGGGTTAGATAATCTCCATTAATCTTTATCCCCTTGTTTTCCCAGCTCAGCGACTGAAAAACACCCTCCAATGTGGCATTAAAGAGCTTCGGAGATATGGTGTCACCTTGTCTCACTCCCTTTCCAATTTTTACGTGTGTTGTGTTTTCAAACAGCCTAATCTTTGCACTTGCATTTTCATAGATGTTATTAATAATATTAATGTATGCATCTTCAATACCGCAGGTTTTCAGAGCCATTGTAACTGCTGATGGTTTCACCGAATCAAAGGCTTTTTCATAATCGATAAAAGCCATGCACAATGGAAGTTCATATTCCCTTGCTCTTTCAATTAGTTCTCTCAGCACGTGGATATGATCTATTGTGCTGTAGCCACTCCTGAATCCAGCTTGTTCTCTCGGTTGAGCCATGTCCAGTGTTACCTTCAAGCGGTGTGAAAGAACTTTAGTGAAGATTTTATAAACTACTGATAGGAGGCTGATAGGTCTGTAGTTTCCGAGATCCTCAATGTCACCTTTCTTATGTAGCAGGGTAATTGTAGCGTTGTTCCAATCCTCAGGAATCTTCCCTTCATTAAGGCATCGAGTGAAAATTTGGGCGAGTACTGTTTCGATTTCTCCACTTGCTTCTTGTATGATGTCTACAGTAATTCCATCTTCTCCTGGAGCTTTTCCTCGCTTCATGTTCTTGATTGCATGTGCAACTTCTGCTGGAAGGACTGGAGGAACTCTGGTACTGGTATCTTTCATGATGTCTGGAGTGCATATATCATCCCTTTCATATAATTTGGAGTAGAAATCTTTCACTCTTGTCAAAATTTCGCCTCTATTTCTTGTTACAGAACCATCTTCTTTTCTCAGTGCCATAATCTGTTTTCTTCCCTTACTGAGATGTCCCTTTGCTATCTTTAGGCTTTGGTTGTTTTCAATTGCTTTCCTCACTAGTTCACAGTTGAATTTCCTTACGTCTTCAGTGATACTTTTTCTTACTGTCTTGCATAGCTCTATATATTCCACTTTGGAAGTCACATCTTCTTTAGTTGTCCTCATCTCTCTTCTTTTTTGCATCAACATTTTGGTTTTTCCTGATAATTTGTTCACATGCAACTTGTTCTTAGACCCAGCTAATTTTGTTGCTGTTTCCATAAGAGCTTTGGTTACTTTTCTGTTAACTTCCGAAATATCCACTTCTTCCGATGTTAGGCCTTCTAAAGCAGAGAACCTGTTCTTCAGTTCCAACTTGAAGGTATTATGGTGTTTTTTAAGGTTGGTTATGTCAATACATTTTGTTTGTCTTATGAGCCTGCCACGTTCCAGTTTAGTGTTGAGGTGCATCTTACATCTCACCAATCTATGGTCACTACCTGTGTTGAACTTGTTTAGCACACTGCAGTCTTCTATGACGAATTTTTTGTTACACATAATAAAATCAATTTCACTTGTCGTCCCATTTGGATGTCTCCATGTCCATTTCCTGTGTGGCTTTTTCTTGAAGAAGGAGTTCAAGATGAAAAACCCTTCTGCCTCTGCAAACTCAACGAGAGTATTTCCACGCTGGTTTCTGTTGCCATGACCGAATTTACCTACTGAAGTTTCATTCTGTTGCCGTTGCCCTATTTTTGCATTGAAATCTCCCATAATTATTTTCAAGTGCTGCTTACCTTTATTATTTAGATGACAAATTTCCTCATAAAATTCTTCAATTTCTTCTTCAGGATGACTTGTGGTGGGTGCATAAGTTTGAATAATCTGAGCCTGGTATCTTTTCGAGAGTTGGATAACAAGTCGTGCAGCTCTGTCAGAGGAACTTTCAACTTCTACAACTTTATCCTTCAGTTTCTTGTTTATTATAAATCCAACACCACTAGTTCTGCCAGTATCTGTCCCACGATAGTAGAAGAGATGTCCACTTTTCAGTTCGATGAGATCTTCTCCTTTTCTCCTTACCTCACTTAGCCCCACGATGTCCCACTTGATCCTTTGTAGTTCCTCTTCCAATTCAAGAAGCCTTGAATCAGAAGATAGGGAGCGTCCATTGTAAGTAGCCAAGGTCAGCATCAGACGGCAGCCTAGTCCGGTCCTCCGGGGATTCTTAGCACCCTCTGCCTTCATGTCACACTGGCCGCTGCCTTGGCCAGGTACATTCCAGCTGCCGGAGACTGAGGGCCAAGATTTAAGTTGTGGAATCATTTTGGAGGGGTTTGGCCATAACTCACCACGCTGGCCAAGCGGGTTGGTGAGTGTGGGATAGAATTTCCTCTAATCCCGATGGTATAGTTATACCGCTATGGGCGGTCGTCAGAGCCCCTTTAGTGGGAACAGGATGCACCACGAGAAGGCGGGGTTGACATTTGTCAAGGAGAGGCTGTGATGTTACGCATCACCTGACCTTACAATTTATAGATACATAAATAAAATAATTTTCATAAATAAATAATTTTCAATAAATAAAATAAGAAATTAGGCCACCAAGTTTATTTAAACTGCACTTGATAATAATTATTTTCAATTCTCTTTCTTACGGATAGACTTTGGAAGATATTTAAATAAAACACAGCAAATAAACACATATAGATACATAAATAAAATAATTTTCATCAAAAAAAGATTAACCTATTCCTGCTGTTAAAATACATCAAAAAGTAAACCGACAGAATAAAAAATACAGGAAAAGGTAAGTAATATTTATACGTAATGTTTTATATATATACATATATATGTATATATATAAAACACAGAGTACTTTGTTACTCAAAAAGGAGAAGATCTCATTGAACTGAAAAGTGGACATCTCTTCTATTATCGTGGGACAGATACTGGCAGAACTAGTGGTGTTGGATTTATAATAAACAAGAAACTGAAGGATAAAGTGGTAGAAGTTGAAAGTTCCTCTGACAGAGCTGCACGACTCGTTATCCAACTATCGAGAAGATACCAAGCTCAGATAATTCAAACTTATGCACCCACCACAAGTCATCCTGAAGAAGAAATTGAAGAATTTTATGAGGAAATTCGTCATCTAAATAATAAAGGTAAGCAGCACTTGAAGATAATTATGGGAGATTTCAATGCAAAAATAGGACAACGGCAACAGAATGAAACTTCAGTAGGTAAATTCGGTCACGGCAACAGAAACCAGCGTGGAAATACTCTCGTTGAGTTTGCAGAGGCAGAAGGATTTTTCATCTTGAACTCCTTTTTCAAGAAAAAGCCACACAGGAAATGGACATGGAGACATCCAATTGGGACGACAAGTGAAATTGATTTTATTATGTGTAACAAAAAATTCGTCATCGAAGACTGCAGTGTGCTGAACAAGTTCAACACAGGTAGTGACCATAGATTGGTGAGATGTAAGATGCACCTCAACACTAAACTGGAACGTGGCAAGCTCATAAGACAAACAAAATGTATTGACATAACCAACCTTAAAAAACACCATAATACTTTCAAGTTGGAACTGAAGAACAGATTCTCTGCTTTAGAAGGCCTAACATCGGAAGAAGTGGATATTTCGGAAGTTAACAGAAAAGTAACCAAAGCTCTAATGGAAACAGCAACAAAATTAGCTGGGTCTAAGAACAAGTTGCATGTGAACAAATTATCAGGAAAAACCAAAATGTTGATGCAAAAAAGAAGAGAGATGAGGACAACTAAAGAAGATGTGACTTCCAAAGTGGAATATATAGAGCTATGCAAGACAACACGAAAAAGTATCACTGAAGACGTAAGGAAATTCAACTGTGAGCTAGTGAGGAAAGCAATTGAAAACAACCAAAGCCTTAAGATAGCAAAGGGACATCTCAGTAAGGGAAGAAAACAGATTATGGCTCTGAGAAAAGAAGATGGTTCTATAACAAGAAATAGAGGCCAAATTTTGACAAGAGTGAAAGATTTCTACTCCAAATTATATGAAAGGGATGATACATGTACTCCAGACATCATGAAAGGTACCAGAGTTCTTCCAGTCCTCCCAGCAGAAGTTGCTCATGCAATCAAGAACATGAAGCGGGGGAAAGCCCCAGGAGAAGATGGAATTACTATAGACATCATACAAGAAGCAAGTGGAGAAATTGAAACAGTACTCGCCCAAATTTTCACTCGATGCCTTAATGAAGGGAAGATTCCTGAGGATTGGAACAATGCTACAATGATCCTGCTACATAAAAAAGGTGACATTGAGGATCTCAGGAACTACAGACCTATCAGCCTCCTATCAGTGGTTTATAAAATCTTCACTAAAGTTCTTTCACACCGCTTGAAGGTAACACTGGACATGGCTCAACCGAGAGAACAAGCTGGATTCAGGAGTGGCTACAGCACAATAGATCATATCCACGTACTGAGAGAACTAATTGAAAGAGCGAGGGAATATGAACTTCCATTGTGCATGGCATTTATCGATTATGAAAAAGCCTTTGATTCGGTAAAACCATCAGCAGTTACCACGGCTCTGAAATCCTGCGGTATTGAAGATGCATACATTAATATTATTAATAACATCTATGAAAATGCAAGTGCAAAGATTCGGATGTTTGAAAATACAACACACATAAAAATTGGAAAGGGAGTGAGACAAGGTGACACCATATCTCCGAAGCTCTTTAATGCCACATTGGAAAATGTCTTTCAATCACTGAACTGGGAAAACAAAGGGATAAAGATTAATGGAGATTATCTAACCCACCTTCGTTTTGCTGATGACGTAGTCATTTTTGCAACTACCCCATCAGAGCTGCAGAGTATGATCCACGAACTTGCTGACAAGAGTAAAGAAGTGGGATTAAAAATGAACTTTCAGAAGACAAAAGTGATGTTCAATGCTTTTACAAGAAATGAAGATTTATCGATTGATGGAGAAAAACTGGAGATAACAGATACGTATGTTTATCTTGGACAGCAGATATCAAGTGAGGGTCACATTGATGAAGAAATTAATCGGCGTACAAAACTTGCCTGGAGAGCTTTTGGAAGAAACAGCATAATTTTCAAGAGCAATATGCCATTATGTCTTAAAAGAAAAGTGTTTGATCAATGCATCCTTCCAGTGCTTACGTATGGTGCAGAGACGTGGACCTTAACTAAAAGAGACATACAAAGGCTGCAGACAACTCAAAGAAGCATGGAGAGGTGCATGCTTGGTATAACCAGGAGAGATAAGAAGAGGAACTCGTGGATCCGAAAAATGACGAGAGTGGAAGACATCATGATCAGAGTTAAATCCCTGAAATGGCAATGGGCTGGACATACTGCCAGAAGGACAGACCATAGATGGACAGCCGAAATTTTAGATTGGATTCCAAGGGACAGGAAAAGACCCAGAAAAAGACCACATGGGAGATGGGTGGATGAAATTCGTAAATATGCGGGAGTGACATGGAGGAGACTGGCACAAGACAGACCGTTGTGGAGGAAACTTGGGGAGACCTTCGTCCAGCAGTGGATTGATAATGGTTGACAATGATGATGATGATGATATATACTGTATGTATGACCTTAACTAAAAAAACCATGCAAAGAATGCAGACAACTCAAAGAATATATATAGAGAGAGTGAAATCACTGAAATGGCAATGGGCTGGACATGTTGCCAAAAGAGCAGACCATCGATGCACAACCGAAATTTTGGATTGGATTCCGAAGGACAGACAGAAAACGACCCAGAAGACCCCATAGGAGATGGGTAGACGAAATTCGAAAGCATGCCGGAGTAACATGGAGGAGACAGGATAGAGACAGACAATAGTGGAAGAAATTTGGGGAGACCTTCATTCAGCAGTGGATTGATAATGGTAAATATATCATCATAATTGACAACCATTGTCATTACGATATATATATACTGCATATAATCATTATATACAAAAGGTCTCCCCAACTTTCTTCCACAATTGTCTGTCTTGAGCCTATCTCCTCCATGTTACTCCGACATGCTTTCGAATTTCATCCACCCATCTCCCATGGGGTCTTCTGGGTATTTTTCTGTAACGCCTAAGCTATGATTTAACTCCGAGGCTCCAGATGTCTCTCCCTGAAGAGTGGTTTGGGGTTCCTGAGTTGTTTTATTCTATGTAATTTTTGTTTAGAATCATGAAAGTGGGTTACTTCTGGTTAATTCCATGTTTATTTCTACTACGTCTAATTCCTGCAGCAAGGTGCAGTGTTGATGTGGTCTAATTACTACATGAGTGTGCTTTACTTCTTTTTACTGACATGTGTATAACATCAGCCATTATCAATCCACTGCTGGATAAAGGCCTCCCCAAGTTTCTTCCACAGTTGCCTGTCTTGAGCCTGTCTCCTCCGTGTCACTCCTGCATGATTTCGAATTTCATCCATTCATCTCCCATGGGGGTCAGGGAGATACCTTTATTACGGTCAAGTTACCACAATTGCATTGCCTACCCACGAATAAGGCTTACAGATCTGTGTTGTTGAATGTTAAGGCTAACAAACAGATTAGAAACATGCCCAGTGCTAAGGACTTTTAATTTTTATTAAATAAAAACCAGTTAAGTAGTAATTTTCCTCTGATTATATAAGAGAGGGGCAGTTGGTAAAAGTATTATAATATTGGTACCTCTTGGCTGTGTAAACTCATTGTTTGTTTTCCGTTTTTCTTCGAACTTTTTTTTTTTCATTTAAAACTCTCATAAAATATTTGGCGTCTATGTATTTGGAGTGATAAGCTGTGGGATGATTCAGCATTCTCATGGTGATGACCGACGGATATCTAAGATTTTTACCGAAATTGCGGATTGACTGCAACTGTAGTTTTTCTTTTTTTCTTTCTTTTTTTTTTTCATTTACTCTATTACCGCTGACTTATATTTCACTGAAAATTGGTTCCAAATAATTTGTGAAATGTCAAAAAATTACGGCATGAGATTTTATTCAACGAGAGCAAGCTGCAACCATTAAAATATCATTTTCTTTTTAAAATACTATTGCCTCCAACTAACAATGAAAAGCGTTATTTGATACGTTAAAGTTTTAGTCTCACCCCTAGGTGTTTATAAGAACATTATCTGAGTTATATCCTTATTTAACATCAAACCATATATTACGAAAACTCCCTTTCTTAACACGGAACAGAAATCGTTCTGTACCTCATCAAACATGGCTGCCACTTGTTTCCGGTGGCTTCACCCGTTCCCCGACGTAAGCGCTCTACGTATTTCTACCTCGTTGGGTATGACATTACCACTTGAGTGGCAACACCTTCTATCATAGTCAGTCCTGACGAAGAGTTGGGGTACAACCCGAAACATTTGACAAAGTGAAAACTTATATCCTAGTAATTCCCGTAATACACAATTTAACTACAATAATTGTTCACTAGGATTTGCCATGTCTTCATTAATTCACAACAAGGGAAGGAAATCCATCCAGACTGATGGAACGGCATTTCTCCGAATACATTTCATCAACACAAAACCAGCCAGCACCAAGGTGAAAATGTGCTGTATGCTGCTCAAAGATGGTTGGTGGAAAGAAAGTCAGGAAAGAAACTTGTTTGCATAGTAAAAACTGTCAAGTTGGACTCTGTGTGGATCCTTGTTTTAGGATTTATCATACCACAAGACACATCTAAATGTACATTTTATAATGTTATCCTTCAGTAAAGGTCTGTAAATATACTGCATATATTCTTATTGTTTTTCCTAAGTTTTACACAGTTTCCCGATGTACTTTTTTTTTTTTTTGAAGAGAATTAAACGTTTGAGTTTTATAATTTATTGTCATTCAGTTTTATGTTTTGGAACACTTCATTTCAGTTTAATATCACAAAAAAAAAAAAAAAAAAAAAAAGTCGAGTAATGATGATTATCCATGTTGCAGGCCTCAAATTTCCACCAGTTTAAAAAATGTTTAAAATGCAATTACAAGAAAAGTGGGATTTGTTAGTCAAGATGATGATTTCTGTGAAACTCTTATAGCAAGAAATTGACAGTCAGTCATAAGCAAAGTCTTATCACTATTAATCAAACCCTGTTACCATGATGTATATCATTGGCAGAATGATATACACTGCCGGACAATTGCTAAGGACGGATGACAATAGCAACGATAGCAACCATAAAATGGAAGGCGGAAAAATGTAGAAATTAGCATAAGTGCAGGATACAGTAAGACGTGTTGTGCGTTTGCAAATTTTTGATTGCCGAACTTGTTCGTGACGTCATAGCGCTGATAAGAGATATAAAGGATTTGACGCGTATTGACCGTTGTTGTTCAAACACAAAGTTGAAAGGGAAAGAATCAACTGACAAACTTGCAATTTTCAGTATATCTTCCCGACATCACCTAGATGATTTTACGCGTGGCCGTATTATTGGCAAGATTGAAGAAGGGCGAAAAATAACAGATGTTGCCAGGGAGTTCGACGTCAGCCACAGTGTTGTTTCAAGGCTTTGATAATCATTTCAAACAAATGGAGAGTGTAGCAAACGTCACGGGGGAGGTCGTGTTCGCAGTACGACACCTGCAGAAGATCGGTACATAGTGCTATCAACAAAAAGACACCGGCGCAGCACAGCTAGTGAGGTAGCAAATCAGTTTATGGCAGCTACTGGCAAGCGGATCTCCCGAAAAACTGTCGCCAGACGTTTGCATGAAGGAGGGCTATACGCCCACAGTCCTGTTGTGTGCATCCCATTGTCCAGACGTCACCGTACCACCCGTTTGCCATGGTGCCATCAACATCGCAATTTGACTGATAACGACTGGTCTGCTGTCCTCTTCTCAGATGAGAGTAGATTCAGTCTATCGTCTAATTGTCGACGACAACTGATCTGGCGTGATAGTGGTACTGCATATTGTCCAGCAAACATACAGGAAAGGGACCGATATCCGACATGTAGTGTCATGGTATGGGTTGGCATCATGATCAATGGCCGTACGTCCCTCTATGTGCTTCCAACTTGGACTATAACTGGCCAACGATACATTAATGATGTTCTGCTACCTCATGTTCGCATGTTCCGTGGTGCTGTCGGTGATAGATTCATTTTCATGGACGACAACGCAACATGTCATCGAACAGTCGCTGTCCAGGAGTGTCTTGAGAGCGAGGATATTCAACGCCTCGTATGGCCAGCACGTTCTCCAGATCTTAATCCCATTGAAAATGTGTGGGATGCTTTGGGGAGGAGTCTTGCTGGTCTCCAATGACCTCCAATAAACAAGGACACCCTCATCCGTGCACTGACAGAGGAATGGGATAAATTACCCCAACAGCTGCTTGATAATGTTGTGCAAAGCATGACACGACGTGTGGAATCTTGCATCGCGCTCCATGGTGGCCATATCCCGTATTGACATCTTACGCCGGAACGCCTGCGGACGGTAATTGCATTTTTGTCACGTTTACGTATTCTGCACAAAATGGCCTGTTTGTCCCTTGAACTCGTTCCAAAGCCTTCTGGTTTTCAGAGCACAATAAATTGTCTTTCTTGTAATGTCCTGGCATTCGGACATTATTTTATTTCACTTGGCATCCAACCACACTTACTTTTTTATGCGCTATATAGCCGTTTATGATCCGTCCTTAGCAATTGTCCAGCAGTGTACATCATGTTTCACTACTTTCTGCATTACAATTCAATATAGTCTTGCAATGTGTGCTGGACTGTTGCAAATTGCTTTGAAACTGCAACAAAATGTAAACAATACTTTCATCTAGAACACAGTATACAGAGTTCCACTTATGCCCAGTCTGTGGATGAGGTGTGGCACATCCTGTTTCTCAAAAATGTTTTCAGCACAAAGAACGGTTACATCAGCTGAATGCAATATGTCAGGTAAGCATTAAGCGAATAATCTAGCAGTTGCTCTTCCATTTCTGTTGTGTTTGTTTTGGGGTGTACTGACCACCGTGATCATTTCTAAGAGCCATAAAAAGTCATCTGTCTCTAATTTTGGGTCACTGTTTCCAGGGAAGGGAGAGAGCAAGTGAGAAGGATATCACACAGCCCTCATCTAGAACTTGAACCTGGGGCAGCCCTTGCATTCCATAGGTATTCATCACTAATTAGTACCATATTAAATAGGTGTTCTGCAGTGTTTCTCTGCTTAATTTTTGTGTAAACTCATTTTGGCCTGATTTGTTTGCACATATATAATTCCATTTGCCCAGTGAAAACTCAACTGTCAGAGCCTGTGCAAAGACTTATGCTGATGACTGTCAAAAGCAATATGAAAATACTGAAAGAATTTCCATGGTTCACTTGGCTAATAAATACAATACGTGAAAAATACCATTTTATATTTTAATAAAAACTTACAGTATGAGAATATGATGTGTTTTAACACACCTAGCAGTAGTAAATACCTCACACATTGGAACATGTCCAATATCTAAAGGTTTAGGTTTAACATGCAGCTATGTAATCAATACATTCAGGGCAACTTACCATTTCCTGATCTTGCTCCCAGTTCAACATTTCCAGGAGTTTTGATCAAAATGTCGCCTGTTTTAGAGGCAGTATATGGGGGCTATTCACTTTTCATATCTGATGTCCTTCATTTTATTACATGATGCCTCCGAGAAAAAAAAAAAAAAAACCTATATGACCAGGAACAGAAAATAATAAAATGAATGACATCAGATATGAAAAGTGAATAGCCCCCATGTTGCCTCTAAAACATGTGACATTTTGATCAAAACTCACGTGCTGGAAATCTTGAACTGGGAGGAAGACCAGGAAATGGTAAGTTGCCCTGAATGGATCACTTAGCAGTAGTTTTAATATTCCATTGACCCATAAAAATAAATTAGTATCATCTTGAACTGTTACCCCAAAGATGGTTGAGTGGTGCTGGAATCTTGTTACATGCAATATGTGTGTTTAGGTTTGAGTCTTGGATTAGGCATGAGTGGTGTAGATAGGCCCTCTACAGCACTGATTCCCCAAGGTTCAAGGGTCCCTCAAACCCCCACAGAGTAGATTCCCTGAGGTTAAAGGGTCCCACATGGGTTTAGAACAGTCTTTCAGATCTTTGTAGAGATGAATCAGGCCTGCTTCGATATGAATCTCATTTCCACACGGGAGAGGGGGTACTCACTGAGGGTCCAGCTGTAGTCCATTACTTTTGAATCAGTGGCTTAAGGTCACATGCTCCCTCCCTACTCTCACCAATAACAAAGGTAGCGTCTGTCACAATTGAGACGCCAAACTCGTTTTCCCCAACTTCAGTTTAGGCTAGAGATTCATGTGTGTAGGCGATTTGCATTTCTTGCTTGGTTTAGAGAAATTTTTTCCTCACTTATTGTTATCATGACCAGTTCTGATATGAGAAAACAATCAAAGAAGATCATCTACAGTATGTACAGCTATTTTAAAGAGCTAGTTACATCCAGATCGCATTAAATAATTGTTTATCCAAACTCTAAGACCAACTGCCAGAAATCCTTTCTCAGCAGCTTAAACAAGGTGGGGCCGTTCTCTGGAATTACTCAGCCAGTGGATTAAACGTACCCAGTGAGTTCTTCACTATATTTTTTTATAAGGGGCATAATGTATTTTTCATCAGTTTATCATTTACTGGAATTTTAAGCTTCACTTACACCTACTTCTGTACTCATATCACTACTGTAACTTACTTTACATGAATAGCCTTAAATTCTAACTGAACAAACAATCCAAATTCTTAACGTCTTAGTTGCACCTACTTTTCTGCTAAATGCTATCTCAAGATTCCTTTATGTGAGCACCTTTGAAATTGCAGTGAACAAATAATCCTCCCAGTTAAGGAAACCCATCTCAAGCATTCTCAAAGTACCCAAGCTTATCCTAAACTATAGTGGAAAAAGTGAGTTAGCCATCTTGAGTCTCCTTCACGGCAGGAGGGAGAGGGTAGGGTGGGGTGCGTGTGACATTGAGCCACCGATTTAAAAGTAATGAACTATAGGAATGCACAAACTAGGAAATTTTCCGAAAAATGTGAGTCACAAGTGTCATCTGCCGCTGTGAGCCAAGCACATTCCTTTAAAAATCTCTTTGATGAGAAATAGAGAAAACAACTACAGTGAAAGAATTAGCAAGTGATGGTAGTTCTACTGCAAGCAGTCTATCCAATTTGAGCACATCATTTCAATTACATCTAACCCTTTTCTGTGACAACAGTTACAGCTGAAAGATAGTTTTTAAACTGATAAAGAACTACTTGTGAAATATCATGGGTGAATCATGGCTTAGTGTACCAGTAGTTTTAAGTGTTGGACATGAAAAACCTCAGAAAGTAAACATTAATGGCATAATACATAATTTCTTTCTTGCAAAAGGAAAAACGTCACACTATTATGAATTCCAAACAACTGTGATATACGTATACTCAGGATTTCTAATAATTTTTACACTGACCATATTTGCATCAGGTTAGTGGCATTTACATGAATTAGATCACAGATTAAGAGTAGCAGGTTACGGAGCTTTTCAAATGAATTTCTGAAACTAAAAGCGTCTGTAGCAAGTAGTATAATTGCTGTTTTCTGTTGTTGTTTTTTTCTAATATTTTCTGTCACTACGACCCCAGTATGAATTCTGGCAATGAAATGCAACTAAAATTTAGCATATCACATTTATTAGCTTTGTTAAATTCCAATGATGTATTGTAAATTGTAAAACATTACTATCCATTGAATTATTTTATGATATAATGTTTACTGAATCCTTGTTTCATAAGACCTAAGATTCTCTTTGCTACCAATTATGGGAGCCTCCCAATTATAGAGCCGCTGAGGCCCCCTAACAGGTTATCTACACCACTAGGAGGTGTATTCATTTTGCTTCTCTTCTGCAACCAGCCCCCCCCCCCCCCCAGCTGCATGTAGTAGGTACAAAACAGATATTCTACAGTATATTGAAACACATAATATGTAAAATGGGGGGGGGGGGCAAACATACATTGCACAAGTGAATCCAGTATGATACTCTTTTCACTTTTTACTAAAAACAACTGAAACCAAAGCCTATTACTCGGAATTGGGTCCCGATCTTTTAATAGTTGACATTAGGTTGTTTGTTTTAATTCCAAAATCCAAGTTGTATTTTTTACAGGAAGATTTAAGTATATTCATAACTTTCGGAATACTTCCTGTAAAAAATACAACTTGGATTTTGGAATTAAAACAAACAACCTAATGTCAACTATTAAAAAAGATCGGGACCCAATTCCGAGTAATAGCAGATTCGGAGTTTACAAAATACCTTTACAGGCCCTGGATACTGTTGACATAGATCGGATTTATATTGGATCCACCATGAGGAATTTGAACTTTCGTATTGCGGAACACAAGTACAGTGTCAAAACACATTCAAACTCTACAGCACTTGCAAGATTAGTTAACCAGGGAGCTCACATCCCTCTGTGGAATGAGGCAAGAGTTATTTTTTCTCACAAAAACAAAAATGCGACTTTGCTAGGAGAGTTTACACATCGTCAATAACGCTGATAAATGTTGTAACGATGAAATACCCAGATTCATACCTCCAACTTGGATGCAGTTAATTTCGAACAAGAAGAAGCAAATAAACCAATAACTCGAACTTTATTTATTTCGGAACTCACCCAATAACAATTAAGACACAACAATCATAAGTCAGAGTATGGTGACGTTTTTTGAAGTCATTCGTGTGCTGAACGCGCATTGCAATTCATGAAAATGGGTAAAACACATTCAAACTCTACAGCACTTGCAAGATTAGTTAACCAGGGAGCTCACATCCCTCTGTGGAATGAGGCAAGAGTTATTTTTTCTCACAAAAACAAAAATGCGACTTTGCTAGGAGAGTTTACACATCGTCAATAACGCTGATAAATGTTGTAACGATGAAATACCCAGATTCATACCTCCAACTTGGATGCAGTTAATTTCGAACAAGAAGAAGCAAATAAACCAATAACTCGAACTTTATTTCGGAACTCACCCAATAACAATTAAGACACAACAATCATAAGTCAGAGTATGGTGACGTTTTTGAAGTCATTCGTGTGCTGAACGCGATGTATATAAACAAAAGCGACGTTCCACGGTGGACTCTTTTTCAAATTTTTACGATACCTGATTTAGAATTTACCTGAGGATGTGCTGGGAGCCAGCATGAAAGATCTAGTAATGTGATTTTGACTTTTAGCTTTTGATTCAGTGTAAATAAAAAGTCAATTTTCCATCGTTAAATTTGAATTTCATCTTATATCGTGCAACGACGGCATTCTAGCAATTGATGCCTTACATATGTAAGAGTATTTGCCATTCTTAAAATAGAGCTAGCAAGCTAGTACACTCAGTAGACAAAACATTAGAGATAGGGGTGATGGGCAGTTGACATGGGCAACCCCCACATAGAGTGGAACAGACCCAAACCAAACAGAGGTGATAAATAGGTAAACAGCTTCCCAACAGCGCATTGCAATTCATGAAAATGGGTAAACATGGTGACCTGAATGACTTTAATCATGGATGCATTGTTGGGCAATTCCATCATTTAAGTGGTAAGAACCCTTGGGTTTCTGGTGACAACCATATCAAGGGTGTACCACGAGTATACCACATACATGAGACTGACAAAGGAAAAAAAGTTGAACTTTTTAACCGCACGGGTGAAAAATAAGAACGTGCTGCGAAACAGCGTGAAAAATGTCATGTAAATATTAAGGTGGAGCACATCACTGTATTAAAAAAATATATATTTTTATTTTTTATGTTTAACAGCAACACAGGATAAATGTAACATTGCGGAGAAAGAAAATTACGACTGCCGTCGAAATCTACGCACTGACCGACTTCCGTTTTAGGAAAGTTTTCCTTCATTTTGAAGCTGCAAAACAAATATTTCCTTAATAAAATTATATTTAACAATACTACTGGGTAGAAGAAACATTGCAAGAAACAAGGATTACGATTACAGGAAAAATCTTAACTCCGTCTAACTTCTGTTTCCGAAAGTTTTGAAAGTCAGAATTCCACCCACCGACGGAAAACAACCCCACCACCAATACCTCCCAAATTTCTGTTCAGTTCTGCATCGATCTCAAGCACTATCGAAATGACGATGGAAATAGCGGAATTCTTCGAATCCACTGCCTAAAGATCACAGGGAAATTTTCGTGCCAACTTTCGTTTTCGGAACTTTTCTTCCATTTTTAAGCTGAAATGCAAAGATTTATGGAATAAAATTATATTTAACAATAATACTGCACAGAAGAAACATCGCGAGAAAAAGAAATCACGATTACGGGAAAATTTTTCACTTCGTTTCACTTCCATTTTCGAACGTTTTGAAAAACAAAATACCATCCCCAGATTAAAAAACGACACCCCCCAACTAATCTTCCAAACTTTCTTCAGTTTTGCATTGATCTCGAGAATAACCCAAATAATAATAATAAAAAAAAAGCAGAATTCCGCGAATCCGCGGAAGAATCTCACGTATGATACCATCAACAGACATACCAGCGCCCAGAGAGCAAGCAGTGGCTGCTGCCGCCGCCACCGACATTGATGACCTGGGTAGACATAGGCGATCCGGGCTCGTACAGACTGACCGCTTGACAACGGCAGCACAAATCACATCCAGGTTAAATGTTGGAGGCCCAAGCAGCCATGCCACGTCGTGTTGTCAGATGAATCCCGTTTTCAGCTGTACCGAGCTGATGGGACAGTGCAGGTGTGGTGCTGACAACATGAGGCTATGCCCCCCCCCCCCCCCCGTCTGTTCAAGGCAGTGATGGCTCTGTGACAGTATGGGGAGCCTTCTCATGGGATATATAAGGTCTCTTAGTGTGTCTGGAGAGGTCCTTAACCACTATGTGCTAGCGGATCACCTATATGCTTGCCTGACCTTCCCGTATCCTGCAGCCAATGGTCTGTTTCAGCAGGACAATGTGCTGCCCCACTGGGCTACAACCACCCAGGCATGGCTCGAGGAACACTCGTCTGAGTTTGGAACTATCCAGTGGCCTCCAAGGTCCCTGGATTTAAACTCTGAGGGATGATGTGGAGAAGAACATCAGATCCATGGATTCCAGACTGATGTCTTGGGCAGAGTTGAGGACAATGTTCCAACAGGCACGGCTGGCGTTACCTCTGGAAACCCTCCCGCATCTGGTGGGAGTCAATGCCTTGGTGTGTACATGCTGTAATTTGTGCTAGAGGAGGGCCAACATGCTATTAAGTACGTATCACTAATGTTTTATCCACTGAGTGCTGCACATAATTAAAATTAAAGTACATAAGTGGGATGATACGAAAACAAAGGCATACAGGATTTCACCATTGTACAATACTATACATCCAAAAACAATGTCAAAAATGGCATTTTCCTTTGAATAACCACATAAAATTTTACATGAACAAGCACATATAATATATATACATATTTACCACAATGACAGCTGTTGAGCAGACCGAATTAGGGAGCTCAGGGATGATAATGGCTTACAACCAATTTTAACTAAGTGGCAGCAAAGAATAATGACAGAGGGGAGATTTTCAAGCCCATCTTCTACAGATATTGCAGAATCAAGGAGTTGTGCAGGAAGATTAAGCAAACTGTTGCACACCAAGTGAATGTGTTTCTTCAATAACAAGAAATTAGCTTTCAAGTTATTTACTGTACATAAAACGGCTTGATGAAGACTTCCCACAGCTGCTTTATTACATTTACGCAACTGAAGAGTTTCCATGATCGCCTGCAGGAAAAAAAGAAACAGTTTTCATTTTAGAAGGGCATAAACAATGACATTACTCAGAAACACACATATATACATATAATTATATGCACTTTAAATTAACAAAGAAAGCACCATTACAAGAAAATGAAAGGTATACATACTGTGGCTAGCCATTAAAAGCCAATTCATGTATCACAATTTATAGTACCACTGGAATCAATTCTACAATATAATTTTTACTGCATGCAGAACTAATACAGCAAGATTAAGTATATACATAATCTCATCATCAGCATCATCAACCATTGTTAATCCACTGCTAGGTGGTCTCTCCAAGCCACATCCACATTTTTGTCTTCAGCCAGTCTCTTCCATGTCATTCCTGCATGTTTTTGAATTTCATCCACCCACTTCCCGCAGGGTCTTTTTCTGTCCCTTGGTATTGAGACTAACATATATGTACAGTAAGACCTTGATTTAAGTTCTGCAAAAACTTCATACAAATTGAAATTGCATATATCAAATGCATTACGGTATAGAGAAAAGGGGGTCATGTATGCGTTCAACAGTGTAAAATATGCTTTAAATAACTCATCAATCAGAAAAGCCAAACACTTACCTAAAAGCTCATGGCTACTTTCCTGCTATACACTTCATGCACATCAATTAGAACATCCTGTTATGTAGCTGGCCTTCAAAGTTTGAAACATTCAGCTTATAGGGTGTTGTTTTATATGCATTCTTCCGGTCATGAAAAATCGTATTTTATTCACAGGACAAAAACGCTGACTTCTGTCTGACGTCTGACATGCAACATAGCTCGTCATCACTAGATGTATACTCACTATTATGCGAGTGTTGTCAACTTTCATTACTCCTATTCTTCCCCCCCCCTTTTTGTATTCCTCATTCACTCCTCCATATGCAACATGCCTTTAAAATTCACAATTCAAAAAAATGGTACTCTCTTCGAAAACACATATCCACATACCCAATAAATACTCACATACATCACTCCCTACAATTTACACACCCCATATGACCACTTTAACGTACAATATATACAACACATTCGTACTGTAACGTACCAGGAGATGTGACGTACCTGCCAGAAGGACGCACACGACATAAAGGCAGATAGGAATCAGAATAAAACGTCCGCGTAGCTCAATTGGTAGAGCAACTTATTCCGGAATGAGGGGACCCGGGTTCGAATCCTGGCGCGGATAAAAATGACGGAGAAATTCACTTCGTTATAATGGCGCCCGAACTATCCGGATGACCTGACCGTTCAAAAATCTCGCATTGGTGTGATGCTATTTCCACACCGCGAGATAGGTAAAATAAGAGAATCCCTTCTCCAGCACTTCGACAAAAAAAAAAAAAATAAATAAATAAATAAATAAAAAATAAGGGGGAGATGATGTAACGTACCAGGAGATGTGACGTACCTGCCCGAAGGACGCACGCGACATAAAGGCAGATAGGAATCAGAATAAAACGTCCGCGTAGCTCAATTGGTAGAGTGACTTATTCCGGAATGAGGGGACCCGGGTTCGAATCCTGGCGCGGATAAAAATGACGGAGAAATTTACTTCGTTATAGTACACTCAATTAAAACCACAATCTACATAATTACACTATTTAATTCCACGGCAGTCAAACCGCTGTGAACTGTGATTAATGTAGTGCTCCATCTGCCTCATATATCGCAAAAACCCTACAGCAAACGCCAACGTCATTCAGCCAGTCACACAGAATCCCCAAGCGCTTTCAACAGATACCCTGTTGTCCTCAGGAGGTCGATATGTCCTTCTGCTCTGCTAACCACAGCAGGCAGATAGAGCTCTACATTAATCACAGTTGACAGCGGTTTGACCGCCGTGGAATGTAAATAGTGTAATTACGTAGATTGTGGTTTTAATTGAGTGTACGAATGTGTTGTATATATTGTACATTAAAGTGGCTGTATGGGGTGTGTAAATTGTAGGGAGTGATGTATGTGAGTATTTATTGGGTATGTGGATATGTGTTTTCGAAGTGAGTACCATTTTTTGAATTGCGAATTTTAAAGTCATGTTGCATATGGAGGAGTGAATGAGGAATAGAAAAAGGGGGCAAAAAGAATAGGAGTAATGAAAGTTGACAACACTCGCATAATAGTGAGTATACACCTAGTGATGACGAGCTATGTTGCACGTCAGACGGCAGACAGAAGTCAGCGTTTTTTGTCCTGTGAATAAAATACGATGTTTCATGACCGGAACAATGTATATAAAACAATACCCTATAAGCTGAATGTTTCAACCTTTGAAGGCCAGCTACATAACAGGATGTTCTAATTGACATGCATGAAGTGTATAACAGGAAAGTAGACAAGAGCTTTTAGGTAAGTGTTTGGCTTTTCTGATTAATGAGTCATTAATGACTTGCACGTAAATATGTGCACTTTGTTGGTACTTAATGCCTTTAAAGATGCAAATAATATGATGATTTAAATAGGTTTCAACCACACTGAAATCATATTAGCATATCTGAAGTATGAATACAGACACTGACAAAAACATATCAACTCTCGCTAAGATAACCAGTCAGTCTGGCTTTGTGTAAACTTCTACCTCTACAAGGACAATCTCATCACAGATTGTCCTTGTAGAGGTAGATATTTACACAATAGAAGAAATGGGTGCAGAGCAGTGCAGGATTACCAAATAGCCAGAGTAAGCACAGGCCTGTGGGCCCCACGCCGTTTAGGCGCCCCGTAACAACGGATCAAAATAATAGTGATTTTTGATTTTGATCCCGAAAGAAAATTACAATAAAGCTTTCTCAAATTGTTTCAAAAAGATAGAAAAAAATGAATCAACTCAAAGAAATGAAAATTTTACATTAAAGACTCCGTAGATAAAACACTGTATTAATGCAATGTACCCATTAACAACTTAAAGTACATGAACCATAGACATCAGGTTCACATTACAGTTTGTCTCTTAAAAGCTAATCTTCTGTCAGCTGTCAGTTTGTAAAACATTTCAGTGCAACCTAGGTATGTGCAATGCGCAGTACAGAAGGTAATCTCCATCTACCCAATGACATGCACACTAATTAGTTCAATGTTATCCCACTAGAGCGTGTGCAAGAGAAACCTCCGGAAACTAAGCATTATGTGAGTGCCGTGAGTTCACGCTGACTCCAGATCCTAGTAGAATATTCGTGAGTAGAAGCTTCGAGAACACCAACGAGTATATATACACAACGTCTGCGTCAGGTAGTTATCTTTTCTGATTTATAATGAAGTTTGATTAACTTCACCATCTAATTTCGACCGTAAGGGTTAGAAACATCTGCTAAACGAAAACCATTGTATTAAGCATCAACTGCGTCTGCATGCATAGTGGAGCATCAACTGACAACTATCGACAGCCTTGTGTGGCCAACAAATGGATGTTTGAGACTTTGAGGTTAAGTATTAATATTTAATATTGAATGAAGTGATTCCCCTTTATTTTTTTATGTATTATATTCTATTGGAAGCTATATACACTGAAGTCCCAGAAAAACCGGTACAGACGAGCTTATGCAAAATACATAGCAACATCACCTAAGCGCGTATATAAAGCAATAGACATCCTTGCCAGCTGTCAGAGCTGTTTTTGGCATGAGAATGACAAGTAATAACGATTTAAGCGATTTTCAACACAGTGTCATAGTTGGCGCTCGTGAGATGGGCAATAGTATTTCGGAGGTAGAAACGAAGTTCGGATTTTTACGGATGACCATTGCAAGGGACTACAAGAATTGCGATAAAACCTCCAACCTACGATACCAGTATGGCCGTAAAAAAACATCGGGTAAACGTGACCATCGTTGGCTGTCAAGAATCGTTTCACGCGATAGAAGTGCAACAAACACTCTCGCAGGTATCATCGGAATTCAAAATTCAATGCTGGAGCCTCAACAAGCATCAGCGTCTGAACTGTGTAAAGTACCCTGCACGATATGGGCTTTGGGAGCCGATGCCCAACTCGAGTCCCCTTGATGGGTGCACGACAGAGCTATGTGCCTCGCTTGGGCACGGCAACACCGCCACTGAACACTTGATGAATGGAAGCAAGTAGCCTGGTCTGACGAGTCGCGTTTCCAAATGTATCGGGCAGATGGAAGGATTCGTGTGTGGTGCAAACCCCATGATGCCATGGATCCCGCCTGTCAACAGGGAACTGTACTGGCTGGTGGTGGTGGTGGTGTGTGGGGAGGGGGAGTCTGTAATGGTATGGGGTGTTTTTAGCTGGACTTCACTGGGACCCCTGGTACGTCTACAAACGTCTGCGACCGGCTAACGCTATGCGCGCTTCCTTTCTAACGAGGTACACCCGTTCATGTCCTGCATTCATGCTGATGGGTTGGGCCTGTTCCAACAGGACAATGCACCCCCATACAAGTGTCGGGGCGCCACATTATGGTTAGAGGAGCATTCATCTGAGTTTGGGGTGTTGCCATTCCAACCCAAATCCCCAGATCTGAACGTGATAGAACACATTTGGGATGCTATGCAATGCTCTATCGAACACAGGAATCCGAGACCTCAGAATACACCCGAATTGTGGAAGGTTCTGCAGGAAGTATGGTGTGCATTGTCTACAGCATATTTCCAGAAGCTAGTGGAGTCCATGCCCCGTCATATTTCTGCAGTCCTGCGCTTCCGTGGGGGACCTACCAAGTATTAGACTGGTGTACCAGTTTTTCTGGCACTTCAGTGTACTTGGCTGGCAATATTATAACATCGATTTGCTGTGTAGTATTTCAATTAGTTGCAATTACATTTCAATATTTACCCCAGAAAACATATATTAATTATGCTGGCTTTTATGGTGTTTGTCCCATATCGGAGAATATTGCAAAACTTTTCGAATCTATCTTGTTCTGGCACTTTTATTCATTTTTTGCTGAGACTTAAGAATTCTTTAATTTTCTTGAACAAAGCGTAAATATTGCTTGTCGGCGCTCTTTTGTAGACGCAGAATGATGGCGCTCGAAAAGAAGAGATACCAAAGTGGTGTAGAAAAACAACAACAAAAAAACAGCAATAGAAAGTGAAGAAGCTTGATGAACAAATAACAAAGACACACAGTCTTTTACAACTTGGCTTTACTTGTAAGTCAACAGAGGATCAACCCGAGCCCTCTTCAAGCACACCTGCCAGTGAAGTGATGGTGGTAGACCTTCCCCTCCCCCTGAACAGATTGCTGAGGAGGAGGGCACAGTACAATTACAGGGTGCAGCTGAAACTGAGCCAGAAGTTCAGTTACATCATCAAAACAGAGATAACCTGGGAACAGAATATGAAAATGACATTGGGTTATAGCGAAACATTACTGATGAAGTGCAGGATTTTCGATGTAATAGAGACCCTGTGGAATGTCAACACTTTGATGGTGAATTTTCGTCTTCAAGCAGGCAGTATGAAGATCATAAAAGAAATTTTTCTCATTCCATGATCTTTCAAAAACATGTAAGTGGTGAACAAATCAAAAGAGAATGGCTCACATACTTTCTGTCCACAGGAAATGTGTACTGTTTCTCATGCATCCTATTTAGTGAAACACATAAAGGCCGAACTAAATTTTCAGATGGATTTTCTGATTGGAAGAATGCCTTGCAGCGAAAGAAAATGCACAAGGACAGTGCAATGCATCGGGCATGTGTACAGACAGATCAGTAGACGACGCACACACGGTCGAATGGACAGCTCTTTGGAAATTCAGTTCAACAAAGAACAAGAATACTGGATCAAAGTTCTGCGAAAAGTACTGTCAGTAATAAAATTTCTTGCATCACGTGAATTAGGTTTTTGCGGTGATACAGAAATCCTTGGTTCTCAACATAATGGCAACTACTTGGGAATTTTAGAGTTAATCGCGGAATAAGACACTTTTCTAAGTTCTCATTTAGCCAAATATGGAAATCAAGGTCGAGGAAAATCCTCCTATTTGTCTTCCACAATTTGCAAAGAAGTAATCGAAATAATGGAAAATAAGGTTTTGAAAATTATTGTACAGGAAATCCAGGAAGCCAAGTACTTTTCTCTCAGCATTGATTTGACATCAGACATATCTCACATTGACCAACTGACTGTAGTGCATAGATGTGTTGCAGTGTCAGATGGTGAAGTGGTAGAACATTTTCTCACATTCATCCCTATAGCAAGCCACACTGGAGAAGCCCTTGCCACCACTATTATGACCTCCTTAAACAAATGCGGTATTGACATCAAAACCTGAGAGGACAGTCTTATGACAATATAGAAACATGTCAGGGTGCTGCAATGGCCTTCAGCACATATTGCCAAAATAAATCGGCTTACACACTACATTCCCTGCACAACACACTCGCTCAATTTAGTTGGAGTATGCGCTACAGAAAGCTGCATTAGAACAATCTCATTCTTCAGTCATGTGTAAACAATGTACAACTTTTTCTTGGCATCAACCCACTGTTGGGCGGTTATGCTTGAATATCTTAAGGACAAAGATGGCGAACATCAGCAAGGCTCGCAGTAGTTTTAAAAAGAGTGACTGACACAAGGTGGGGTGCACAGGCCGATACGCCCAAGGCTTTATCCCAAGGCTACAGCAGCTTCCAGAACACTTTGCAGGTTATTGTTGAAGATGTGAGAGACAATTCACGAGGCCAAATGTCTGCTAAATGAGATGTCAAAGAAGGAAAATGTCATCATGGCTGGCTTCTGGGCTGCAATCCTAGACTGGATGAACAGAGCCAGCAAATCTCTTCAAAAGAAAACAATAGAACTTTAAATGTCTGTTGATTTTCTGAAATCACTGCTCTATTTTTTAACATCACAAAAAGAAATGTTTGATGACTACAAGAGGAAGACAAATGAGAAAATCGATGCGCAATACACTGATGAAAGCAGGCATGAGCGCATAAGAAAAAGACAACACGACGATGATGATGAGGGAAAAGTTGTGCTTTGAGGAAGAGAAAAGTTCAAGATTGAAACTTACCTACCAATATTGGATAAGTTATGTGCACAGCTTTCCCGTTATATGGAAGTGTATAACAAAGTTCATTCTCTATTTGGGTTCCTCATTGAGTTCCCATTGAAGACAGATGTCAAAATTAAAAAAGTGCCCAAAGATTTAGAGAGAATTATTCTGAGGACATCAAGTTGGAGTTTGCAGATGAAATGGTTCTTTTCAAGAATTTCATATCAGAGTTAGAAGATTTCAAAGCTGATAAAACAGTGCCAGCATCACGATTATACAAACTCATTTTTGAAAATATGGTGCAATCAACGTTCCCAAATGTTATGGCAGCTTTAAAAAATTATAGGTGTCTCATGATCACAAATGTTACTGGTGAATGAAACTTTTTGAAGTTAAAACTGCTGAAAAATTGTCATCGATCTCCAATGACACGAGAACTACTGAGCTCACTTGCCATTATGGCCACTGAATAAGATGTCTTGCAAAAGGTGGGCTTCCAAGATATCCTGAAAGACTTCACCACCAAAAAATTGAGAAAAGTGAATGTTTAAAGTTTTGTTTCTTTATTAAAATTAAAAATTTCTTACTTTTTGTTTCATAATATTGTTTAATAATATTTAATAATTATTGTTTATTAACATATGTTTATTTGTTTAATAGCATTAATAAAATTGTTAATGTTTGTTTAGTGTAATAAAATTGGTTTATTAGAATTGTTGGTTGGTAAAATTATAAACATATTAGGAGATAATTTGCGAGGGGGACCCTGAGATTTCGACTGCCTAGGGGCCTGCCTGCACAGGGTTTAATCTGGCACTGGTGCAGAGTCATCTGGGTCAGAATCACCCCAACCAGACAGGGTTACATCAATGAGAGAAACTTCTATAGGGCAGTTAGCATAGGGTTTCCATTCTTTTTCTCCCACACACACAAAAAAAAAAAAAAACACTTTTTAAGCACCTTCCAATTTTTTTTTTTTTAAGGACCTTACCAACTGCATACCCAACAACAATGACATCACTTGCCATTATGGCCACTGCATACTCACTTGCCATTACTTTTACACACAACTTACAAATATACTTTTACACACAACTTAACTATGTAAATTGAAGTGTGCTGATGAAGTTTACAATAGTTTTCCATATAATTTAAGTCTGTGGGTGATTCATGAAAAGACATTTCTGCTGGTCTAATCAGTTTTCCTATCTGAGAGAATAATCACAGGTAAATAAAGACTATGTAAATTGTAAAACACTACAGTTGAAACTGCGAATTCAAAATTTGAATCTTGCCTATAACCATCTCATGATTTAAACTGCAAAACCAAAGTCAAAATTACATGTACAAGATTTCAGGTTAGCACTTAATTTTCTTATGATATAATGGAACAATTGTCACACATTCACCTGATCTGACACTGCACCATTTAGACTGATCTACACTGATGTGCAAAAATTAAGGACAAAGAGGAGAAATTAGCATAGCAGCAGAACGAGCAGGCAGAACGGACTGAAAGACCACTTAGGAGATAGACTAGGGTCCGGTACGGTAGGGCATGCGCATATATGCAGCATGGCGTGGGGGGAGGGCGTGGGGGGTGTCGGAAGGGTATAAAGCACACGGGCTGTGTATGCTCAGCAATTCGGTGAAAGCTATTGCACGGTGTACATCGGTTTGAACGACGTCGAGTTGCTGCCACCGTGTGATATGGCCAACAGGCAATCCAGTAAACGACATCTAGATGACTTTACGCGAGGTCGCGTCGCTGAGAAGTTGGAAGAAGGTTGAAGTGTGACTAGTGTGGCCGAAGAGTTCGGGATCGCTCACAGCATCATTTCACGAGCTTGGAGAGCACTTCAAACGACAGGAACAGCTGTCCGAGAGTTTAGCAGTGGTCGTCCATGAGCAACCACGGCGGCAGACGACTGGTATCTTGTCCTACAGGTGAGAAGAGACAGACGGCAGACAGCGGGAGAAATTGCAAGGCACATGCAACAGACAACTGGACGTCCGTTATCGCATTTTACCATGGCCAGGAGGCTGCACAAAGGTGGTCTATTTACACGACGACCAGTACGGTGTGTGCCATTAACGCCTGCTCATCGAAGACGGCAGTTTCTGTGGTGCCAGGAACACAGGAACTGGACACATCAGCAATGGGGTCGAGTTCTCTTTACGGATGAGCCGATTTAGTCTGATGAGCGATTCTGGACGTATACACATCTGGAGAGAGCAGGGAACACACAATCACACCTCCAACATCATCGAAAGGGACCGGTTTGGAGGTGGCGGAGTTCTCGTTTGGGCCGGTATCATGCTTGGTAGCCGTACTGACCTCCACATCTTCCAAGGAGGTTCAGTCACTGGCACCCACTATTGTACCGAGGTTCTCCTGCCTCACAAGAGTCTGTTTAGAGGTGATGTGGGTCCTGAGTTCCCGTTCATGGACGACAATGCTACACCTCATCGTACAGTGGCTGTCACAGAGCTGTTGGAGAGTGAAGATATTCAACGCATGGATTGGCCCGCAAGGTCTCCGGACCTAAATCCAATCGAACATGTGTGGGACCTTCTCGGGAGACGCTTGGCAGCATGTCACCAGCCGTCAGCAACGATTCCGCAGCTGCGATTGGCGCTACAAGAGGAATGGGCTGCGATACCTCAACAGCTCCTTGACAACCTCGTCCTCAGCACGGACAGACATTGTAAATCCTGCAATGCAGTCAGGGACGATCATATCCCCTACTAAAGACTGGATTTTTCTTAGCAGTCGCCGCCTGTCACATGGATGTTTCTGTCTTCTGTCCAGTTGTGATCGAAGCAACCTTTTCAATGAAGTGCCTTTGTATCCTTTGGATTCCTTGTTTGGACGGTTTTGCTCACTTGTCCCACATTCTTACATCTCGGGGATCTTATGGTATGATTTGAGTCGATGTGGAGCACTTCTGCACGACGTTACATTCGAAAACCCGCCTCATACTTAATTTTTGCATGCCAGTGTAGTATTCAGCACCAGGGCTTAAAAAATGCCATGTCCGAGATGCCTGGGGCATGTAAATTATTGGCCTGGGAAGGTAAAAAAGCTATCGAGTTGCCCAGACCGGGAAACTAAATTTAAAAATTAAAAAGTCTGGAATAGAATTCCTTACTTACAAGAAAAAAGAGTCATTGCATGCTCAGACGTGCCAACCTTCAAAATCTAAATATCAGGAGATTTTTTACAGCTCATAAAATCACGAGTGCTATTTTTTATCGACATTTTTCAGATGCAGGAACAATTTTCCAGAAGTAGTATTATTGGTACATAGCATTTTTAATGTTTAAAAAGTTATTCTAAATGCAGACTGTATGTATATATGCAAAATAAAAAGCATAGTGAAAATAGTCGTCAATCAGATACAATTAATAACAATAATTAATACAAGATATGTACTTTTTGATACATTATTTAATCATAATTAATTTTTATCCTTATTTAGTGAATGTACAGTAGCCAATTTAGCTCTCTTTAACAAAGATCTACAAAAGTTTTGTTCAAAGCATTTTTATTTCATTCTGGACTTAACTGTCAGCAGTTTTTCCAGTGTTTGAATAGAGAGAGAGACAGAGGTATCTGTCAAAACAAATGTGGAAGTGTCAAGCTTTCTTCTTGGTTGGAGGCTTAACGACCACAGTGAGCACCTTAGTGGGCTATAAACAGTTGCCCATCCCTAATTTAGGGCCACTGGTTTCAGGGAAGGGAGAGAGCCAGTGCCATAAGACAAATACAACATCATACTTGCCAACTTTGGAAAATGTGCATCAGCAAAACTTTTGCGTGAGCGCCATTCACCACAAAACAAAACATAATTATATTAATAAATATGCAGTAAAAATCTCTGCATATGCCACAATAACTAAACTAGTATAATCTGTGTTTAAAATAATAATTTAAAAAATCATAAAATAAAATCTTAATTTTGTTTAATGTTAGCCTTGCAAACCTGTGGTGTTTCAATACTACACAAAAAATTTTCATTTGCTGATATCTTTGTTTCCTTCACATTTTTATATTATCGTTTTTTTTTTAATGCCCTTGGATGGCCATTCTATCCATCATGAATGTATGACAACTTTCACTATTTTAGACAAAAGATGAACAGTGTAACTTTGCAAATATAAATACTTTTGAACACCATGCATCAATTTTTACAAATTTTTCAGCTTCGTTACTTTCGTTTTCTGACCCCCCTGCCTCGCCCCCTGTTTATCAAACTGAAATGCAAAACTTTTTTGGGGGAAATATTTAAGAATACATGATACAGTTTTGATCGTCGTCGGGGAAAAAAAATTACCGTTATGGGGGGAAATCTTTGCTACGTCCAATTTCCATTTCCCCTCCATTTTCAAGTTGAAATACAAATATTTATGAAATAAAATGATATTTAACAACAACACTAGGCAGAGGAAACATCATGTGAAAAATAAAATTACGATTACGGGAGAAATCTTCACTGCGTCTAACTTCCGTTTCCGAAAGTTTTGAAAGACAAAACTTCCACTTTCTGAAGTTTAGAAAGTTTCAGGCGGAAAATATCCTCCACCACAACTAATTGCTCCAAAATTTCTACTCAGTTATGCATCGATCTCGTGGATAACCGAAATTATGACGGAAAAGGAGAAATTCCTCGAAGCCGTTGCACTCTCATGCCTAAAGATTACAGCAAAATTTTTTCGCCCTTCAATTTCTGTTTTCGGAAATTTTTCCTCCATTTTCAAACTGAAATACAAATATTTACGGAAAAAATGATATATAACAACAATACTGGACAGAGGCAACATCACAGGAAAAAGAAATTATGATTACGGAAAAAATCTTTATTTCGTTTACTTCCGTCTCTGAAAGACGAAATATCGTCCTGATGCATATTTTACGAATTGCTAAAATCCTTTGATGAGTAGTTTTACGCTTCAAGAAAAATTCACAATGCATATTTTTACACGTCGAGAAAAATTCTCGAAGCGTATTTTTATGCGCCGAGAAAAATTCCTGACGCATACTTTTATGCGGCGCAAAAATTCCAGATGCGTACTTTTACGCGTTGGTAAAATTTCGATGCGCACTAGATGCATACTTATTAGATTACTCATTTTGGAGAACTTTGGTCGGCATGTCATTTCAGCACTCCCGTTACAGTGCCTATCTAAGTGGATGGTTGCAGGGGATTAAAATATTTTGATTGAACAATCAAAATATTAAAAAAATCCGTAAAAAAAAAAAGACTTCTATCTGTAAATCAGTAAAATTAAGCAGAAATCCGTAAAATTTGGCAAGTATGCAACATCCATGCCCCACTGCGATTCGAACCCGGACCCATCTCGGACAATTTGTCAGAAGCCAGTGCTCAGTTTCACAACTTTATTATACAGCAAAGACAATAACAGCTAATACGCAAAGAAGAAACAAATTGCTAAAGATATGACATAAAATAAAACATTAAAAACCGCGAAAGTGGCGTAATGCAAAAGGAAAAATCTCCTGCAAAAAGTAAGTGAAAGGAATGAGACAAAAACAACAACAAATTCACAAACTAAGTGTACACAAAATGCTACAATAGAAGATAAAACAATTAAAGCTGACAATAACAGATTCACAATTAGAGATGAACAAAGGAGCACATTAATTTTCTACAAAATGCGACAAAGAAGGGAAAAGAGACAAACATGGTGCAAAACAAGAAATAAAAATCTCCACAGTAAAGCAAAACCAAAAAGCACTCCTCAAAACTTTGAAGAAAACATATACAGGCTTACAGCTAGGAGCGGGGAGACGTGAAACGATAAGTAAGTCACGGCTGGTGCGCGAGTTTGTTTGTAACCAACATAAAATAGGCCAATGCGCTACCGGGGGTGGCTTTCACTTTGCAGATATGAGGAGAGGAAAAGTACGATGCTGATGACTGTAAATGCCGTCTTGCATCGACGCAGGAAGAAAAAGATTTCACAAGCGGTTCAAAATCTTTTTCCTCTGTGTCGATCATTTCGACCATCGTAACGGCCAATTATCGGCAAAAATTGGGAGAATTTGACATTTATCCGGAGGTCAGGAGGAATGGCTGAAAATCCAGAGTCTCCCACCTAAATCCGGAGAGTTGGCACATCTGCATGCTGTGTTTCATTTCAATGGTAATCACAGGAAGTTGTATCATTGTTACAGAGTGCTAATGACAGGAGAACATCACTTTTTTTAATTATTATATTATGCTCCAGATTCAAATATTGGAACCATGTGTAATTTTGCTCTAAATGTTGTTTAATAGTCAGTGATGGGATGCATGCCTTTGATGGAAACAGTGACAAAGGGCAACAATTTCAATGAAAAGAACATGGCAGAATCACAAAATTTATCAAATACCAATTTCAGCATCATCATCTTAAAACTTGAGATACACACTTTTGTATATTGAACATTTTGAATACAGACCTGTAAAATGGAAATGCAAAACATGCCAAAAAAAGTTCATATTTTTAAACTTAAAAAATGAGGGTTCTGATTTGTTATCTTAAAAAATAAATTATTCCTAGGCACCTGGCTTTTACTACCTCAGCAGGTAAATAATATTTTTTGCACATTAATGTAACTTTTCAGATATTTTTCAAGCTCTGAGTACTATCAGCCCCTCTCCCCATTTACTTATTGCTGATGGAAACAGTAACAGATGACGTATGTAGCCAATGAACAAATAATATACATAGGAAGCATATCAAACACATTAGTTTTATTCTATTACTGAGACACTTTGCTACAAATTATACATGTATGCTACATCTTTTTTCTAATTTAAGTGGAAATTTTCCAGTTTAGAAAGTGCCTAAATATTTTTTGCACTACACTAATGGGACAAAGGTTGAATGTTATCATAAATTTGTTTGGAGTCATGCAAACACAATGACTCACAGACTTCCCCTTTAACTACATGTAAGTATTGTTTATAGTTAGCATATCTCAGAAACATAATCCAAAACATGAATCAAAGTAAAATATCATTGGGTAAACTAAAAATTTATTAGTACAATTAATTATGGTGGGCTTATATTTTTTTGTTTTTGCCTCTTTTAACATCTACACTAAGTTTTATAATGGGTGCATGTGCTGCTCACACATTTTATCCTTTAAAATATTTTGAATCCCAGTGTAACCAATTTCACACCACTGATCACAAAACATGCACAAATTTATCACATAACTTGATTATGTTTTGTTGCGTATGTGCTATAAATCTAAGTAATATAAAGTGCAAATTGTGAAGAATAAAGTAAGTTTTAGAGACAGATATAAACAAGTATTCCCTACCTTCAATGCGATTATACCTTCTGTTTCAAACATCTTTTCCTTTTTTGACAACGGATGAACAACAGACTTGAAAAACTCCTGCAGCTTAGCAGGGGGGAAGAAGTTAGCTAAAAGTGGAATGTTCCCCAAAAGCATTCTATGACACGGATTCTGTAAATAAATACATATGTATAACAAAATGTGAAATCCCTCAAAAAAGAAAAAAAAATATGCAAAAGATAAACACTGAGAATCATATTCTTTTTTCTTTTTCTTTTTATTGGGTTGGTGCAAATGAAATGTCCAGAAAAGGACCAGCACACGTGGACGGCGAGAACGGAAAAGTAGGAAAACTTACCTAGGTAAAATAATCCCCCTCAGCATCAACACGTAGTTGCCATCTGTCCGGCAAGGCCATGATCCCGGAATGAAACAAGTCTTGTGGCTGAAACCCAAAGAAGTAATTAATTGCACGTTGAATCTTGTTGTCTGTCGTGAACTGTTTCCTGGACAGGAAGTGATCCAGGCGACAAAACAGATGATAGTCTATCGGAGACAAATCTGGGGATTAGACAGTGCTTCAAAGCCCAAGGCACTTAGTGTCAGCAACATTCGTTGTGTGACATCAGGGAGGGTATTGTCCTGGAGCAGAAGAACTTCATGTCTGTTGACCAAAGCTGGTTATTTCTGCAGCAATTTCCGGTGCATCTGGTGTAACTCAGTACAATAACGTTCTGCAGCGATGGCTTGGCCTCTTGCCAAGAAACTCCGATGAATTATCCCAGATGTGTGCCACCAGACAAGGAGCATCATCTTCTTGGTGTGTAGGGGTGGCTTAGGATGCCTTCCAGCAGGCTGTGCCTTGCTTAACCATTGTGCAGATTGTCTCTGATTATCATAAACGACCCACTTCTCTTTGCAGGTAACGATTCGAAGCAGTAGAGGTTCCTGTTTATTCCTGGCAAGCAGCGAGGTGCAGACTTTCAAACACCTAGTCTTGTTAGCAGTTGTCAACTCATGCTGCAGCCACATGTCCAGCTTTTTGACCTTACCCAGCTCAGCCAGATGCAGAACAACTGTCGTGTGGAGGACACCTACCTCTGTGGCTATCTCACAACATGTTTTTCTGGGGGTTTACTTTAACCACACGTAGCAGAACATCGTCAGGAACAGCAACAGGTCAGTGACCGTGTGCTTCGTTTTGCAGGTCCGTATCTCCGCTTCGAAACTTCGCAAACCATCGCCGAATGGTTCATTCATTGGCTGTATTCTCCCTAAATGCTTTAACATTTTGAGCAGCTATTCATGCAGAATGGCCCAGTTTAAATTCATACAAGAAGACGACTCTCAAATCTGGCATCTGCACATTTCCTTTGCAAGCCACGTTATGTCCAAACAAACCATGCCTGAACCTTGTTCTTCACACATGTGCTAGCTATTTATAGTAACTCTGTGACATAATACCCGCAACACCTGTGGGTGGTTCCATTCCGCTGTGGTGGGGGCCTGTCTCCACTGCTCGCTCGCGCCAAACATTTCTTTTGCACCAACCCAATAGTTCGCAATGTCTCCCTTTATGACAGATGAATATGCTAACTCTAGAATAACAGAGAGACATTTTAAAGTTTTGGTTAACCAGCACTGATACATCTCTGACATGAGAATGAGGTGAGATACTAAAGAAAAAATGTGAGTTTTAGATTCAAGTTGAAACAGTGAAAAAGTTGTTACAGATTAATTCATGCAAATATTATTTAAACAGCAAACACTTAGTGTGCTCACTACCAATGAAATACAACTCTCTACACATTCTGCTCCAACACAGCTAATGGCTTTCATGCTAACAAAGCCCAAAGAAGGAAAGATGGCAAGAAGAAAAGACAGACAATAGAGAAGAGTCAGTAATTATTACAAATTTCACTTGTTCTATTTTGTTAACTACATAGAAATTCTATATGCACTGAAATTTTATTATGCAGTAATGCTCCTAGTACTAGTGACTCATACTGGAAAAATTTCAGTCAAACTCAATATTTCCAAACCAGGAAAGCAGTCAATACATGCAAAAAAAACAAAGCAAAACATGAATCAATTACCAAAGGTAAAGAACCCCATCATAAATGCTATCTGATAAAGGGCAAGCTGAAAACAGAACAACCAATCAAAACTGTGATCATGAAATGTAAATAAAACAAGTAAAATAGAAGCATCCTTATAGTATTGTTACAAACTTTGGGTGTGCTAATTAATTTGATTAGCTGGTTTTGTGAGAGGAGGGTATAGCATTAATTGTTAGTTGAAGAATTAACAGCTAGTGCAGACGTGCCAACCTTCAAAATCTAAAAATCAGGAGAATTTTTGCAGCTCATAAAATCACGTGAGCGCTATTTTTTATCGACATTTTTCAGATGCAGGAGCAATTTTCCAGAAGTAGTATTATCGGTAAATAGCATTTTTAATGTTTAAAAAGTTATTCTAAATGCAGACTGTATGTTTATATGCAAAGTAAAAAGCATAGTGAAAATAGTTGTCAACCAGATACAATTAATAGCATTTTTTCATTTTTTTCTTTTTCGCCCTCGAATTTCCGTTTTCAAAAATTTTTCCTCCATTTTCAGACTGAAATACAAATATTTACGGAATAAAATGATATATAACGACAATATTGGACAGAGGCAACATCACAGGAAAAAGAAATTACGATTACAGAAACAATCTTTATTTCGTTTACTTCAGTCTTTGAAAGACGAAATACCGTCCCGATGCGTATTTTTACAAATTGGTAAAATTCTTCGATGAGTCGTTTTACACGCCGAGAAAAATTCACGATGTGTATTTTTTACTCCACGAGAAAAATTCCCGATGTGTACTTTTACGCGGGGAGAAAAATTCCAGATGCGTATTCTTACGCGTTGATAAAATTTTGATGCGTACTAGACGCATAATTAGATTACGCATTTTGGAGAACTCTGGTCGGCACGTCACTTGAGCACTCCCGTGGAGAGAGAGAGAGCTACCGCATGAAGCCGGCGAGTCAAAGATGACATCATTGCATAACACGGCGCTCGTAAGGTCCGGTAGAAAATCTAAATGGATGGTTGCAGCCTGCAGGGGATTGAAATATTTCAATTGAGCAATCGAAATATTAAAAAATCCGTAAAAAAAAAAAAAAGACTTCTAATCGTAAATCACTAAAATTAAGCAGAAATCCATAAATTTTACGGATAATCCATAAAAGTTAGCAAGTAAGCAACATTCATGCCCCACTGCGATTCGAACCCGGACCCATCTCGGACAATTTGTCGAAAGCCGACGCTCAGTTTCACAACTTTATTATGCAGCAAAGACAATAACAGCTAATATGTAAAGCAGAAACAAATTGCCAGAGATATGACATAAAATAAAACATTAAAAACCGCGAAAGTGGCGTAATGCAAAAGGAAAAATCTCCTGCAAAAAGTAAGCGAAAGGAATGAGAAAAAAACAACAACAAATTCACAAACTAAGTGTACACAAAATGCTACAATAGAAGATAAACAATTAAAGCTGACAATAACAGATTCGCAATTAGAGATGAACAAAGGAGCACATTAATCTTCTACAAAATGCGACGAAGAAGGGAAAAGAAACAAACATGGTGTAAAACAAGAAATAAAAATCTCCACAGTAAAGCAAAACCGAAAAGCACTCCTCAAAACTCTGAAGAAAACATATACAGGCTTACAGCTAGGAGCAGGGAGATGTGAAACGATAAGTAGGTCATAGCTAGTGCGCGAGTTTGTTTGTAACCAACATAAAATAGGCCAATGCGCCACTGGGGGTGGCTTGCTTTTTGCAGATATGAGGAGAGGAAAAGTACGATGCTGATGATTGTAAATGCCGTCTTGCATCGACGCAGGAAGAAAAAGATTTCACAAGCGGTTCGAAATATTTTTCTTCTGTGTCGATCCAAGGCGGCGGTTGATGGAATTTCATTATTTCGACCATCATAACTGCTAATTATCGGCGAAAATTGGGAGAATTTGACATTTATCCAGAGGGCAGGAGGAATGGTTGAAAATCGGAAGTCTCCCGCCTAAATCCGGAGAGTTGGCACGTCTGCTAGTGGTTTCCCCACTGCGAAAAAAAAAAAAAAAAGATAGGATCTCCCTTCCAAGCTGGGGGTCTGTTAAGTGCGAGATTGCTCGATGTTTGGTAAGCAATTAGTGTCACCAGATCGGAAAGTTTTATGGCGTTCTCTAATCCGAATCTTGGCAGGACAAAGATGTGATATTAAGTAATGTGTTTCCCTACTTATCCATTAGCTGACTCCAACATATTCCAAACACAGAGACATGCATTTCTTAATATCTTCATTGTGTGGAATGCTTTTTGGAAGCAATATGATTGACAAGAGAGTTAAGACAAACCCCCTAGCAACAGAGCAAGGAATTTGTTGGCGAAATGTGAATGATTGAAAATGGGTAGTCTGGTACAAGTCCGTGAAGGGACCTAGATTCAGGGAGCCGGATCTGGATTGATTCAGCTTGGTGTTTTGTGGTAGAAGTAAAGCTTCTGCCCAAAGAAGTCGGCCAGCTGAGCAAAGAGCTGCCAAGTGGTTGACATTACAGCGAGGAAATAAGAGGGAGGAAGATACCCCTTTTCCTGGTACAAGATTGCACATAAGACTGGACAGATGTGGATGTAATGTTCTACCAAAAATGCAAGCAGCATCCCAGAGGCCAGATAAAGTGATGGAATTGCAGCCCCGAGGGGTTGAGGACAACCTGTAACGTAAGGCGAATCACCTTTACCCGTTCTGAGCTGGGACGAACAGACGGACGGATCCTGCTATCACGTCAGTGACGTCGTTCGACCTTGACATTAGTGCGCATAGATGCGTACATGGCTTCATACAGGTAAATGCAGTGCACAAGAGTAAGTGTGGGATGTGGGGTTCAAATCCCCTCTTCATCGGTCATAGTGCGAGCTCTGAAACGGGCGTGCCATCACACAGGTGTTATTTGGAGCAAGTATAAATGAGTGCATCGAACAGGGATACCTAACAGGAAAAGCTGCATATGTGTAAGTTCTGTAATTTCGTATGAATGTCAGTTGTTAGTAAATTGGCTCCAGTCAGCCAATAGACTTTCATCGGCTGAGAACTGTTTAAAGCCGGGTAGTATGTGCCAAAGAATAATCATTGAACTTTAATGATAAATGCAGCTTACAAGTTATCCTGAAAGGGGCGAGTCTATTTGATGATCCTCCTTCATCCGCTGTATATAGACACCTTCATCATTATCATTATCTGTTTTATTTTAATTGATTAAATGTCTGTTGTCTCGCGCCAGTCCTGAAGTTGGATAAATAATTAATGGGTGTCAGAAGAATTTCTTGGTTTCGGTCGTAGTGGGTTTGCCTCCTCAGGGCGCTCTGTGCTAACAATGGCACACACAACAGCAACTAAGGCCTCTGTGAATCTTGGAAAGATGACAGCTAGTTTTGTGTGACATTGGCGAAAAGACCCCAACTCACTGGGTTTTGTTCCAGAATTCTCAGGTTGAATGACAAACTCGAACCGTCAGCTGTGGGCTAATCCCCCACACTGATGTACTTACCTGATTAAAAAGACAAACATAAATATTAAGAATGACTCAAGTGTGGGATATGGTGGACCTACCACACTTGAGAAGGACGGTCCACCACAGAACTGACCTGGACTTTCAAAACGGCTTATGAGAAAGAGATCTCGGCTGAGTGAATGTAAGATTGGTGTGTGGAATACTAGAGGTATAAATGGCAAGATAAGTGAAGTGATTGAGATGAATAAGTATAGACTGGATGTGCTGTGTGTAAGTGAAACCAAAAAGAAGGAAATTGCAGTAGAAGAAGTGAATGGCACGGTGAGTGTGTGGTCTGGAGTATTGGATAATGTGAGAGGACAGGGTGGTGTAGGTGTGATTTTAAGTGAAAAGATGAACAACTTGATTCATTATAGTTGCGTAAGTGAGAGAATTCTCTGGATTTGTTTGAAAGTGAAACTTCAGAGAATAGTAATTGTTGTAGTGTATGCTGCTTGTGACTCAGAACCTTCTGATAAGAAGGAAGATTTCTGGAATGAGCTAAAAGCTGTTTTGAGCCAGTTTGGTGCTAAAGAAAAAGTTATAATAGTAGGGGATTTCAATGCTAGAGTAGGTGTGCAGAATGCAATTTCTGACAATGTTCTGGGTAAGTTTAATGATCCTTGTGTGAATGATAATGTTGAAAGATTAATTGAACTGTGCATTGAAAATGGTTTGTATGTATCTAATACATTTTTCAACCACAAGTATATCCACACATATACTTGGGAAAATCATACTCTTGGTCAAAAGAGTGCGATAGATTTTGTTGTCTACGATCAGCGTCTGGAACACTTAGTTGTCGACACTCGTGTGATGAGAGGTGTGGATGTTGGCTCTGATCATTACTTGGTAGTGTCACGAGTGGAACTGTATGTTGGTTGGAGGAAAAGGAATAGGAAGAGACCCAGGATAGAAAGAACAAAGGTTGATAGGCTCCTTGAAGATCATCAGCATTATTCTGACTTACTCAGAAAACGACTGAAGGAGTTGAAGTCTGGTGAGAGGGATGTAGAAAAGAAGTGGGAATGTTTTAAGAACTGTGTTGTCACTGCTGCTAAAGAGGTCTGTGGCACCACAATAGTGGGTAACAATAGAGGTGATGCTTGGTGGAATAGTGAGATTGAAGAGGCAGTAAAGAGAAAGAAGGAATCCTATTTCGGAATGTTGCAAGGTAGAGTCTTGTGGATGAATATCGCTGTAAGAAGCGTGAAGCTGCTAAGCTGGTTCACCAGAGTAAGGCAAAAGATAGGAAGGAAAAGGTGGAAAGGCATGAACTGGCTTTTTGGAAAGATAGGAAGTCCTTCTGGAAGAACACGAGACTCAGGAAAAATAGGGGAAACAAAGTTGTAAGTTGTGTGAAGAATGAGATCGGGGAAGTGATATGGAGCCCAATGAGTTAAGTGACAGATGAGGTGAATACTTCTGTGAGTTATTAGATCAAGAAAGCAAAGGTGATTCTGAGGCAGAAGCAGACAATGTCACAGTGAAGGATGGAAACACAGGAGGGATCTCAAGAGAAGAAGTGTGTAAAGCTCTAAAATCTCTTCAGAATGGTAAGGCTCCAGGAGTTGATGGCATAACTGCAGAGATGTTGAAATATGGTGGCGACTCTGTAATTGACTGGTTAACTGAAATTTGCCATTTGTGCTGGGAGTTAGGAATGGTCCTTCAGCATTGGATGGATGCTATTATTGTTCCCTTGTATAAGGGAAAAGGTGATCAGGCTGAATGCAAGAACTATCGTGGTATTAGCCTACTGAGTGTGCCAGGGAAAGTGTTTGGTAAGGTTGTTATTGAAAAAGTACTGGGTCTTATATCAGAGAAAGTGTGGGATGTTCAGAGTGGTTTTATGCCTGGTAAAAGCAGCACTAACCAGATTTTTGCATTACGCATGATGATTGAAAAGTATCTGGTGTTGGCAAGAAAGTTTTTGCTGCCTTCATAGATTTAGAGAAAGCTTACGACCGAGTGAATAGGACACTTTTGTGGAAGGTATTGAATGAATATGGTGTTACTGGGAATCTACTTAATAGTGTAAAAGCCATGTATGCTGGCAGTAGAGCTTGTGTACGAGTTAATGGTGTTTTATCAAAATGGTTTTCCATTGGTGCAGGAGTTAGACAAGGTTGTGTAATGTCACCATGGCTGTTTAATATATTCATGGACGCATGCATGCGTGATGCCAAAATAGATAATAGTGGCTTATGTATTGGTGATATCCGTGTGTGCAGATTGCTGTATGCTGATGACACTGTCCTGTTGGCAGAGTGCAAAAGTGAGTTGCAGAGTATGTTGACTCGGATGCACGAAGTTTGCATGAAATTCAAACTCAGTATAAATAAGGGAAAAACCAAAGTTATGGTGTTTGAGAGAGGAACGGGTAGCACTGAATGTAATGTAAGTATAAATGGCACTGTGATTGACCAGGTGAGTGAGTTTGTGTATTTAGGAAGCATGTTTGAAAGAGAGATAAAATTGGATGGTGAAATTAGTAGGCGAGTGAATTCGTCATTGAAAGTCATAGCTGCTCTAGGAGGTTTTCACAGAAATGATGGGTTCTCTAGAGAGTCCCACATGGCTGTGTATGAAACTGTAATTGTTCCTACTCTGATGTATGGCAGTGAAACCTGAGTACTGCAGAAGAAACATGGGAGTTGTTTGCGTGCTGGAGAAATGCGTTACTTATGTAGGTTTGTGGCAAGACACAGTCTGATTGTGTTAGGAATGAAGATGTGTTGCAGTTGTGTGATGTGAAGCAAAATGTTGTAAGCAAGGTGGAGACAAATATGCTTCGGTGGTTTGGCCATGCTGAAAGAATGAGTGATGAGATGCTTACTAATAAAATCTTTTTAGGCCAAGTGGCAGGAAGGAAAGGCAGAGGAAGGCCAAGGAAGACATGGGTGGATCAGATTCAGGAGTGTCTGCATGAGAAAAATATTATGAGTATGAAGTATAAAAGATCTTGTGTATGGCGTGTAATGGATATCAGTGAAGCCCGAGTTGTTTGTCAAGATCGCTGTAAATGGAGAAGTTTGATATGACAACAGTAAATAAAAATATCTGGTAGTTTGTATTTCTTTTTGGAACTAACCTCTGAATCTCAGAGAACAGCTTAGTGGCATGTATGTATGTATGTATGTATGTATGTATGTATGATTAGCTGAATTGTAGGTTAAATTCTTTTCACCAATATACAAGATTCCGGCGATAAAAAGCTCTTAAATATTTATTCGAAATTCTAATGTTTACCTCCGGGTTGTCAGACAACGCCTGACATCCTGACATCCAAGTTCATAAAGCTATTTTTATTCAATGGTCTAGCACCCCGGGGCGTAACAGTATGAACACCAACTCATATTACATTACATCATCTGGTGAATTGACATTAAATGTTATCCTACTAATGATCCAGCACCTGTAAAATGCTGCCTGAATGTGAATGAGTGATGAACACACATAAAGTTCTGAAATGTAGTTATTGTAAGCAGTAGAGTCCACAGTTCAGTTTAAAAACATATGAGAAATTTCATGAAAGGAAACTTAGGTTTTCAGAGCCCTCATTAAGACATATACTACAGAGTTACATTGTAGAACGAAATAAAAATAAAAACAATTCTTGAGTTCATTTGGCTATGATAAATAGTATACTACCCTATTATGTGGCATTAATATATCATCATCATTGTCAACCATTATAAATCCACTGCTGGACGAAGGTCTCCCCAAGTTTCCTCCACAACGGTCTGTCTTGTGCCAGTCTCCTCCATGTTACTCCCACATAATTTCGAATTTCATCCACCCATCTCCCATGTTTTCTTCTTCTGGGTCTTTTCCTGTCCCTGGAATCCAGTCTAAAATTTCGGTTGTCTATCGATGGTTTGTCCCTCTTGCATTATGTCCAGCCCATTGCCATTTCAGGGATTTTACTCTGGTCATGATGTCTTCCACTCTTGTCATTTTTCTGATCCACGAGCTCTTCTTCTTATCTCTCCTGGTTACACCAAGCATGCATCTCTCTATGCTTCTTTGAGTTGTCTGCAGTTGTGTATGCATGGGTGCCACTAAGGTGTTCCAGCCAAGACTGAAAATCGGGTCTCAATCACAGTGAGGAGTTGGGCCATATCGATCAATGCGGAAAAATATTAAAACCATACCTAGTTATAAATATGTTCTTGAAGGTGAAATTATTTTTCTTTTGGTGGTTCTATAATGATTCAGATAACGGAAATATGACTTCATATTTTTTCACAAATTTTGTTTACGAATGAATATTTTTCTTATCCCTTGTAATCCCTCCTTGCTATATCCATCACAGGGGAAAGCATATTTTCTTTTACAAAGCACAATTCAAATTGGAAATCGCTTCTTACCTGAGCATGCAAGAAATGGCGCCATTTCGATGATCCACACGCATAGTTGTTTTTAGGGCAGAGTGAGAATCAGTAATATCGCGTTTTAAATTTTAATTTTGCGGCAAATGAATGTTTTCCCATTTGTTAGTCACTATTTGCTATATTGTTAAGAGAAATTGAGTTCAAAATCGGAACTTCAAGTAAGCGTCTGTCTGTCTGTCGTGTCTATCGCGAAAGGCAAAAGCAGTTTTCTCTGAAAACTGACTAGGACGTGGCCATTTTGAACTTTTACAGAGAAAAATGCCTGCTGTGTTCTTTGAAACAGCACGGTGACTGAGGAATGGTAAAACATGCATTCTTAGAGAAATTAATTCCAAAAATTCAGTACGCCGTAGATCGCTCTGACGTGAAAACAATTTTACAAGTCGTGGAAATGGCACTGATTCCATTACAGACAGAGGCACCAAATTTGAAATTTAATTACGCTTAAAAAAAAAAAAAAAAAAAACCCACACACATTTGGGGGCAGAGATAAAATGCGAGCTCCATTGAGTGATTTTTGAGAGATGCTGTCGAAATAGGAAAACACGCACTTCATACAGGAAAGTTCTTTAAAAAATATGAAGTCACTCTTTGGCACCATTACAAAAAAATAAAAACTGAACATTATCAGAAAACAATTAAAAATAAGAAATACACAGAGAGACAAAGCAGAACTTAGTCAGAAAAATTCATAACGCGAAAAATCACAGAATATTTTCATCCCTGTTAGAATGGGCAATTCCGCTAATTCAAAAATAATATCAGCCTGGGGAAGGACATCTTGCAAACTTCCCAGAAATGCAACGATGTCAGGTAAAAAGCTTTTTCCGGCCGGATTCCACTGGAAGGTATGCAATTGCGTCGAATTTTTAAAATCATTCTGGACACTTTTAAAACATTTGGTGCAACTTTATTATTTCAGTAATCACAGAAATATAACTTTGCAATTTTTTTGGAAAGAAAGTAAAAGGGGAAACAGTTTTTTTTTTTTTAAATAATCTGACAATGTTTTCAAAAAATGGAATTTTCTCCAAAACATTTAAAAGACGGAAATCCATCCCCAGGACTGAAGAATGGCAGCCATGTTTGTATATCCCTTTTAGTTAAGGTCCACATCTCTGCACCATACATAAGCACTGGAAGGATGCATTGATCAAACACTTTTCTTTTAAAACATAATGGCACATTGCTCTTGAAAATTATATCGTTTCTTCCAAAAGCTCTTCAGGCAAAATTTTATACGCCGATTAATTTCTTCATCAATGTGACCTTCACTTGATATCTGCTGTCCAAGATAAATGTAGGTATTGGTTATCTCCAGCTTTTCCAAATCAATCGATAAATCTTCATTTTTTGTAAAAGCACTGTACATCACTTTTGTCTTCTGAAAATTCATTTTTAATCCCACTTCTTTACTGTTGTCAGCAAGTTCCTGGATCATACTCTGCAGCTCTGATGAGGTAGTTGCAAAAATGACTATGTCATCAGCAAAACGAAGGTGAGTTAGATAATATCCATTAATCTTTATCCCTTTGTTTTCCCAGTTCAGTGATTGAAAGATATTTTCCAAAGTGGCATTAAAGAGTTTGGGAGATATAGTGTCGCCTTGTCTCACTCCCTTTCCAATTTTTATAGGTGCTGTATTCTCAAATAGCCGAATCTTTGCACTTGCATTTTCATATATGTTATTAATAATATTAATGTATGCATCTTCAATACCGCAGCATTTCAAAGCCATTGTAACTGCTGATGGCTTCACCGAATCAAAGGCCTTTTCATAATCGACAAAAGCCATGCATAACGGAAGTTCATATTCCCTCGCTCTTTCAATTAGTTCTCTCGGTTGAGCCATGTCCAGTGTCACCTTCAAGCGGTGTGAAAGAACTTCAGTGAAGATTTTATAAACCACTGATAGGAGAGGAGGCTGATAGGTCTGCAGTTCCCGAGATCCTCAATGTCACCTTTTTTATGTAGCAGGGTCATTGTAGCATTGTTTCAATCCTCAGGAATCTTCCCTTCATTAAGGCACCAAGTGAAAACTTGGGCGAGTACTGTTTCAATTTCTTCACTTGCTTCTTGTATGATGTCTACAGTAATTCCATCTTCTCCTGGAGCTTTTCCCCCGTTTCATGTTCTTGATTGCATGTGCAACTTCTGCTGGGAGGACTGGAAGAACTCTGGTACCGGTACCTTTCGTAATGTCTGGAGTACATGTAGGATCCCTTTCATGTAGTTTTGAGTAGAAATCTTTCACTCTTGTCAAAATTTCTCCTCTATTTCTTGTTACAGAACCATCTTCTTTTCTCAGAGCCATAATCTGTTTTCTTCCCTTACTCAGGTGTCTCTTTGCTCTCTTCAGGCTTTGATTGTTTTCAACTGCTTTCCTCACTAGTTCACAGTTGAATTTCCTTATGTCTTCAGTGATACTTTTTTGTACTGTCTTGCATAGCTCTATATATTCTACTATGGAAGTCACATCTCCTTTAGTTGTCCTCATCTCTTCTTTTTTGCATCAGAATTTTGGTTTTTCCTGATCATTTGTTCATATGCAACTTGTTCTTAGTACCAGCTATTTTTGTTGTTGTTTCCATAAGAGCCTTGGTTAGTTTTCTGTTAACTTCAGAGATGTCCACTTCTTCCGACGTTAGACCTTCTAGAGCAGAGAATCTGTTCCACAGTTCCAATTTGATGGTATTATGATGTTTTTTAAGGTTGGTCATATCCATACACTTTGTTTGTTTTATAAGCTTGCCACGCTCGAGTTTAGCATTGAGGTGCATCTTACATCTTACCATTCTATGGTCACTACCTGTGTTGAACTTGTTCAGCACACTGCAGTCTTCCATGACAAATTTCTTGTTACACATAATAAAAGCAGTTTCACTTGTCAATCCATTGGGATGCCTCCATGTCCATTTCCTTTGAGGCTTTTTCTTGAAAAAGGAGTTCATGATGAAAAACCCTTTTTCCTCTGCAAACTCTACGAGAGTATTTCCACGCTGGTTTATGTTACCGTGACCGAATTTACCTACTGAAGTTTCGTTCTGCTGCCGTTGACCTATTTTCGCATTGAAATCTCCCATAATGATCTTCAAATGCTGCTTGCCTTTATTATTTAGATGACAAATTTCCTCATAAAATTCTTCAATCTCTTCTTCAGGATGACTTGTGGTGGGTTCATAAGCTTGAATAATCTGAGACTGGTATCTTCTCGAGAGTTGGATAACAAGTAGTGCGGCTCTGTCAAAGGAACTTTCAACTTTTACAACTTTATCCTTCAGTTTCTTGTTTATTATAAATCCAACACCATCAACTCTGCCAGTATCTGTCCCACGATAGTAGAAGAGATGTCCACTTTTCAGTTCAATCAGATCACCTCCTTTTCTCCTTACCTCAATTAGCCCGACGATGTCCCACTTGATCCTTTGTAGTTCCTCTTCCCATTCAAGGAGCTTTGAATCAGAAGGCAGAGAGTGTCCATTGTAAGTAGCCAAGGTCAGCATCAGATGGCAGCCTAGTCCGGTCCTCCGGTGATTCTTAGCACCCTCTGCCTTCATTCATGTCGCACTGGCCGCTGCCTTGGCCAGGTGCATTCCAGCTGCCGGAGACTGAGGGCCAAGATTTAAGTTGTGGAGTCATTTTGGAGGGGTTTGGCCACAACTCACCATGTTGGCGAATGTGGGATAGCATTTCCTCTAATCCCGATGGTATAGTTATACCGTGATTGGCGGCCGTCAGAGCCCCTTTATAGTGGGAACAGGATGCACCACGAGAAGGCGGGGTTGACATTTGTCAATTAGAGGCTGTAGTATGTTGTGCATCCCCTGACCTTACATCCCATATATACATATATATAGTGCATTAGCCTTTCCTTGACAAATGAAAATGTCAGCCCCGCTTTTTCACAATGCAACCCGTTTCTTCCACAAAAGGAGCTCTGACGACTGCCAATAGCAGTATAACTATGAGGGTTGTACTAAAAGTAATGCAAAAGTAGGCATAACTTTTTTATTAACTGACAGAGGTCATTCAAATTGCACATGCTGATAAAGTAACTTTTCCTCTACAGTAACCCTTCTTCATTGCAGGTAAATAAGGGATTCCAAGCAGAAGCAATGTGCCATCGAGTTCTTGACAAAGGAAGGGTGCAGGCTGTCCGACATCCACGGAAGGCTACATAATGTTTACGAAGATCACACCACTGACAAGAGCAATGTGTACAGATGGATCCAGCATTGAAAATAAACCACGCAGTGGGAGACCACCATCTGCGACCACTGACACGAATCATCAGCGAGTGGATGAATTGATTCGTGCGGCGAGACGAGTCACAATCCACGAGCTTGTTGCACAACTGGACTGTGGTCACAATGCCATACAGAAGATGGAAGACTTAGGGTATCGGAAAGTGTGTGCGAAGTGGGTACCTCAGCAGTTGACCCCCAATTTGAAGGAGAGAAGGGTGGAAGTCTGCCTTGATCTGCTGGAAGCGTTTGAAGCCAATGAAGACACATTTTTTTCCAATCTGGTGACAGGGAATGAAACGTAGGCATATCTTTACATTCCGGAAATGGAGAATCAGGCATCAAACCTCTTCACCAAAGCCTAAGAAGTTCAAGAGCCAGCAATCAGCACGCAAAAGCAAGGTGACTGTTTTTTGGGATGACAGGGGTATCATCCTCCTAGATTTTCTGGAATATGGCCGTACCATGACCAGCGAGTGGTACATTGAGACACTCAAGAAGCATAGGGAAGCCGTAAGGAGGAAGAGACCGAACAAGAATCTGAAAAGGATCCACATTCACCATGACAATGCGAGACCACACACATCTTTGGCAACAAATCAGGTGATCAGCAAATTAAGCTGCTTGGTGGCCACCTATCCACCGTACAGTCCAGATCTGGCACCCTCCGACTTCCACCTGTTTGGTCCAATGAAGGACAGTCTCTGGGGACAACGATTTGATGACACGGATGAGGTGAAAGTGGCTGTGAAGAAGTGGGTACAATAGTTCACACCTGAATTTTTTCAAAGGGGATTCGAGAGTTGGGTTCAACGATGGTGCAGATGCATCACTTGTGATGGAGACTATGTTGAGTAGTACCTTTGTATAGAGAAAGAGTTGCTCTACCAACATGTGAAATTTGAACGACTTCTGAAAAAAGTTATGCCCACTTTTGCATTACTTTCGCTACAACCCGTTGTATATATAGTGTGTAACCAAAAGTCCGGAAACAGCCACATAACTGGTAAAATAATAGTCATACAGGAACGAAAGTGGTGGCTAGGTATAGGTAAAGGACCCTGGCCAATCGAATGGAACCAACAGCGGCACCATCTGGCGGATATTTTAGTCCAGTCCCTGGCCATAAGACCCGTCAGAATTTTGAGGTGGACGAGTTATTTCTTCAGATCATGTTAGGGCATTCCCAAAGGAAGGACAAAATCTTGGGTAGATATCTGGCAACCCGGGCATAAATTTTATACGACACCATTTTGTTTTGGGCATATGCACGCACTAGTTAGTATTGAATTTCGTAATTTTCTGTTCTTTCCAATATACCTAATGAAATATGACATGGTTTTTGGATTCCTCATAAAATTTCCTATAAGATAAGACTATTTAACCAGTAATAAAACAAGTTTATAAAAATCAAACCATTTTTTGTATTTCATTTAGTGATTTCTTGAAAGGATATTTATTTTATCTACACAAAAAAATTTACTGATGTAAATTTTGTTTGTTTCAGACTGAATAAATGAAATGGAAGATAACAGGCAACTTGTTGGCCTACATCTGTGCCGAGCGAGTGGAACTTCAATAAATGCGGACATTTAGAAATGTATTTTACGCCAAAAGCACAACAAAAAGAAGACAAAAACTACAACAGCAGGAAGACCAAAAATCTTGGCTGCTGCTGAAATACGACAAGGTGATGTTTTTAAATGTATCAGTCTCCTTGGGCGTGATTCTGAGTTCGTGTACCATTCATCGTTCAAATGCATGTTATAAATCTTACACACTAAAGAAAACTTTGCTTCAGAAAAAGAGAAAAAATGAAGCCAAACAACTGGAAGAACCAAGACCCACTCCAAGATTCAGCAATATTGCTACACAAAAAATTGAGAGCTCATGTTGTTTGTCGTAACCAGTCATCGTCTGATAAAGTGGTTGGTTGGTTGGTTGGTCAATTTTTATGGCGCATGGGCCATGTTTGGCCAAAGAGCGCCAGACACAAGACAAACAAACAGTATTAAAAACGTGGTAAAAAGCTTAAAATCTGGCTGATCAAGTAAAACTAAAAAATGAGAACGATGGAAGGCCTAAAAAAGATAATGAAACAAACAGTATTAAAAACATGATACAATGATTAAAATCTAGCTGATTCAGTAACACTGAGAAATGAGGATGATGATAAGGCTAAAATCTAGATACGTTTAAAATAGTCAATCTTTTTAAAAAATGAAAACACGGCAACCGTATCACAGTGGTCATTGAGGAGCCACTGCAGTGTAGCGGCGTCCTCATTCAACAAATGAGAATGAAAGAAATGAAAACGTAGATCACGAAAACGAACACAGCTACACAGAAGATGAGTGACGGTGAGTCGGCAATTGCACGTCTCACACATCGGCGCAGTGTCGCCACACAGCAAAAAGCGGCGAGTGAAACGACAATGCCCAATGCGGAGACGCGCAAACACCACTTCCTCCCCACGGTTCCGACGATATGAGGATTTCCAGACTTCAAGATTAGGTTTAATACGATGCAGTTTATTTTCCACCTGTTGGTCCCAGAGACCCTGCCATGTTCGCTTGATATGGTCGCAAAAGATAAAGCGGAAATCCCGGTGATACAGTGGCAAGGGTGTGACGACCAAAGAGGAAGCAGATCTAGCAGCCGCATCAGCACACACGTTACCCGAGATTCCAACATGTCCAGGAATCCAGCAAAACTGAACCTGAAAACCGGCCTAGAGCAAGCGACGAAGCAACCGTCTCACATTCAAGTGAAAAGGATGGTCATGGCAATCTGCAGATGACAAGGACTGCAAGACACTTAAAGAATCCGTATAGACCATAGCACAATGATGAGAACTCGACTGAAGATGGAGAAGGGCGAAATACACAGCATGCATCTCTGCCGAAAAACACCGTGGCCTCAGCTGGGATTCGCGCTACTGAAACGTCATCTACACAGACAGCCGCGGATCCAATGATTCCATGCATCTCGGAGCCATCAGTAAAAATAGGAGTGTAGTCAGAATTGAGGTCACGGTGCTCAGCAAAGAGCTGCTGGTACACTGACGCAGGGGTTGAGGATTTATCGAAAGACGTAAAGGTGGTATCAACCATGACACTAAGTGGGTGCCATGGAGGATCCCCAAAGCCCCTGGTCGCTGCAACAAGTGACAAGTCGAGCCCTACATCACGGGCTACGGCCGCCATACGAAGACCGAAGGTTGAAATGCACGAGGGCCGGTTCCTGAATAAACGAGCATGCTGGGGATGAAAAACTGCATCGTATAAAGGATGGTCTGGAAGAGATCTAAGTTTCAAGTAGAATTGAATAGACGGCTGCAGACGGCGTAATTCAAGCGATGGTTCGTTCACGTCAGCGTAAAGGCTGGGAATCGGAGATGTTCGAAATGCTCCTGAACAAAAACGCAGTGCTTGGTGGTGAATAGTGTCCAAAGGCCGGATAACTGAACGACGAGCAGAGCCATACACGATACAACCATAATCCAGTTTCGACCGTATTAAAGAATGGTAAATGCGAAACAGCGACACCCTGTCTGCATCCCACGAGACTCTCGAAAGGATCTTAAGAATGGATAGGGCCCGCAGAAATGCTTTTCTTATCCTGGGCTTTGGTTTTCTTGCTAGAAGAAGTGGCCTGAGTTCCCTTGCTGGTGGTGGGACGAGTCTGCTTCAGCGAAGTGGTGGGTGGCGCTTTCAGACCCCTAGCTCGAGACTGGAGTGCCTCCAGTCCAGCTGCGATGATATCGTCCAGCTTGTAGGGACATTTAACAGGGATCTGAATGTCGGTTTGAATAGCAACCGTAGATTTGGCAACCACCACCGATGCATAAGATCGCCGATCAGAAGAAACTGGAACTACTCTTCTTCTGGCCTCAGGATAGGAAATATTCTCAACTGTTTTCAGCCTTTGGATTTCTTTCTCCTCCTTCCACTTGGGACAATCTTTGGCTGATGCTGCGTGTGAACCCTTGCAGTTCACACAAAACTCGGCCTCGGCCACACATTCTGCCAAAAGATGTTCTGTGGCACCACAGCGTCCACACCTAGGATTGCTCCTGCAAGACTGCTGAGAATGGCCGTAAGACTGACACCTAAAACATCTCAGAGGGTTAGGGATGTACGGACGTATCTCAAGGTGAAGATACCCTGCCTTGATGGACGTAGGCAGGGAAGGGCTGTCAAATGTTAAAATGACATTGCAGGATGGGACGGACTGCCCATTCCACCAAAAGAGTACACGCCGCACACCCGTAACGTGTTGACTCCTCAGTTCTTCAAGTAGTTCCTCCTCAGAACACTGAACGAGGTCCTGAGAGGAGACAACACCTCGAGATGAATTTAGGTATCTATGAGGTGTTATTTTGACCGTAGTCTCAAGCAGCATGGTAGTGTTAAGAAGTGTAGAGCTGTAGGCCACAGTGGACATTTCAACCAGAAGATCTCCAGATTGGAGCTTCTTTACGCTCTTAGGAGAGCTTGCGATGGATTGAAGTGCTTTATTTATCCAAAATGGACTTTTGGCACTCAGAGGCTTTGAAGGGTCTAATGAATGAACAAAAAGAAACGAGCATTCGAACAATCAGGAACATGTTTTTTTGCGGAAGGGGATGAACCTTCCTCCATACCTCTTTTGCTTTTTGGTTCGGGGGAAACTTTATTTTCATCCATAAAGAAAAATTAATAATTCGTCCGCCGACTTCCCCACCCACAATCGAGCCCAACGAGGGAGAGCCGGAGGTCCGCAAGCCCAAGTGGAAGCAGGACACGGCTCTAGGGATAGGAAGCGGACATAGCAAGTTGATAGGGCAGACATGCGCTCGGTGTGCACCCAGATTTTCCCATGCCTGGGGAACACCCCTTTGGCATGCCCACCCTATCCCCAGACTCACCCTGTCGTGCGAAACGATAAGCCGTTAGAGGTCTGGGCTCCACTCAGCCACAGACCTCATTGACTAGAAGTGGGTTATATCCTAGCCGCCCGTTTAGGGTGAAGCAGGGGGCAAAGAGGAGTGTTGGCAACTGGCGACAACAACACCCAGGTCTCCCCTTTTACAACTTACGGGTCACCGCACACGGCAAACGTGCAGGCAGGTCTAGCTAACCAGCTCGGAAGAAAAAAGAAAGGAACATGAAATGGAGAAGATAGGATAGAAAACGAGAACCTAAAATCCAGAGCTGGCGCATAATCACAACCTCAGCAACCTACAACTGAGGCGGGAGCGTGTCAAGTGAAAAAACAAAAAACATAAAAAATGTGAAAATTCACATCTAGTACATGTCGGCTCAGGCCGTGGGGACGCCATCCCCCAGCAGCTGGATGAACAGCTGTCCCTTCAGTTTTATAATCGTTCAAGACGAAATGATAAATTGATCCGTCACAAGGTCAGCTCGGGCCGTGGGGGCGCCGCTCCCCAAATAACTGGAAAACCAGTTATCCCCGTGCGGGGCTGATACAGTGGAGCCTGTAAAAATTCCATATATTATTTGTGGAAAACAGAAACATGGGAACATCAAAGAAAAATATAGAATAAGTGAAATCAGTCGAGCTAAAACATTTCTTGCAACCACTCTGTTCTTCAAGGATGATGTATGCATCAGAACTTGTGATCTTGGAGATCAATCGACTTTGTTTGGAACAGATTTATACTACCACAAGCTCTGTCTTGAAGAGTATCTCCAAAGATATAGAAAACAAAATCAGCCAAAGAATAAACAACAAATGACAACCAAAGGCCAAAGAATAGATGATACTGAACCACTTCAAGACATTCTGGATCGTGGCTATGGTCTAACACTTAGTGAGATTCGTGATTATGCCATCAAACAGCCTGGAGAACAGTCGATTACAAATACAGAGGTAAAATTTATGATAAAAAATATCTGCGGATAACATTCAGTTCTGCAAACCACCATGAAAAAATCAGTCCCAGCTTGTTTATTCATCAAAGTTCACTATTGATCAAGTAGCAAAGAAGCTACGATCTGTAGACTGTGTTAGGGAGGCTGGCAAAATTATTAGGCAATCGCTCCCGGAAACAGATTTTAGCATTGACGATGAGTTTGGGGATGCAAACCAGCTAGAAAAATCTTGGGTAAAAAGGCCAGTCCCACATCCACTAATTGATTTTTTGTCTCATGTAATTAATGTTGATAATAAACTAACTATCCTTTCTCACATTAATGATAACAATCAACCATATACGACTTCAGGTGAAGTAGAAAAAGAAGAAACAGACAATGATGAAATTGGAGAGCTCAGTGAGAAAACAGAAACTGCTATAACAAGCAGGATCAAACCCCTTTATCAGATATTGTTCTACAATGTTCATAAGGGAAGAAAGAAAAAGACTCTGCATCTGATGACTGGCATTTCAATTCATGAGAAGTGTAAGACCAAGCAGCTTATCACTTTATTCAACAAAGCTGGTTTGTCAGTCAGCTACAATGAGATAATGGAATCTCGTCGTAACTTCGCACAATACACAAAAAAGTCATGTTCGGTGAGCCCTGCACTTCCGAGTCATTTTATCAGAAGCAACTTCACTGTAGGTGCAATAGGTAATTTTGATCATGAACAGGCAAGCCTTTAAAGTCTCCGGAGAAACCATGATACTGTTATGATCTTATTTCAGGTAGCTCTGAGCATAATTCCCAGTAAGCCAAAGCTGTTAGCAGTGGGTCGTAATAAACTTGGAAAAAGGTCTGCTGCTCTACTTCCATGACAGCAGGTTAGAAATTTTAGCAAGCCATCTACACCAGTGAACATTCCACCAGATTTCAAAATCATTGAAGAGGTTAATATTTAACCATGTGTGATGAGATCAAGAAAAAGGAGACAGTGATAAGTATGTTGCAAAGTGTTGGAGGATTAACAAACCAAAGTACATTGACTTGGTCTGGCATTCACACTATCATCTCAAAGACAAATGGTGTGTTACAAAATGCCGGTTTCCAAAAACAGCATACCCTGAAAACCAGTGTGGTTGTTGATGTCATGAATCAGTTTCGAAGGTTGCCAGTTAAGGGAAATGACACATTTGAAGATATGTTTAAAATCTTTGACAGTAATGTTAATAATGTTTGTAAATTCATATCGTGTGGACTATTTTTTGACAGCTGCCTTCAATCGTCAATCAAAACTGCTGAGAGAGAAAGAAGGTCTTCTGTGCAACCACTACCGTTGACATCTATTGCCACTACTACAAAGTTTCCTGTACAGGTGGAAAGATTTTGGGCATCAGGTGACAACAAAATTCTGATTCAAGATGCCCTGAGTGAGTTTCTGAAGACGGTATCAGCTAATTGACAATGGGAAACTATCCTCAGCGGTGTGTTGCTTGAAAGTTGACCTACTCCAGCCTTAGCAATAAAAGATGGAAGCTTCACACAAATTAAGGACACCGTTCTAGTAATTTTTGAGGAGGCCAACTTACGTATTATTCCTCATGTTTTCCATGCTGTTAAAGAAAGTTTACAACCTATTGCTGTGCTTTCAAGTGACACAGATGCTTTTGTGATATTCACTCATTTCTACAAGTTTCTTGATGAAAATGGATTCTCTGAACTATGGATGAGAAAGTCGGCACCAGATATCTTACAAATTCATACTCTTGTGGACAAGATAGGTACTACCACAAACATCTTTCTTGCTACCCATTTTTTTACAGGCTTTGATGTGACCAGTCAGATAAGCACCAAATTGTCATCGCTTGAGGCAAAACCAGAAAAATATCTCCACAACTTTGGTAGGTTTTATCCTCCGAGTACTCAATCCTTTAAGCTAACCAAGGAGTTCTTGGTGATGGTTGTAAAACCAGGCTCTGTGTGCAAGACATTAGATGCACTTCGACTTGGAATAATGACTAAAGCTGTCATTCCAAACTTGCAAGGCTTCCTTTGCACAAGCTCATCATTACAAGGTCACCTGAAAAGATCATTTTACATGGTATACTCATGCTTTACAGTGTTAATGATGGACGACCCATTAGCCCCAACTTATTTTGCATTTTGGATGGACAATCAATGCTGATGACTCATCATTCTCGCCAGACCCTTGTATCAGTACTTGCAAAAGCTGTCATACAAAACGATGCAGGTGCCGCAGCAACCATGTTTCTTGCACGTCCTTTTGGAAATGCAACATATTTTGTGACATCAAACAAAGATCTTCGCTCTTTCCACATTTATAGGTGAGTCACAGAAAAATTCTCATTGGCCGCCACCGGGAGTCGAACCCAGGGTCTTGCAGTTATGCGCCGGATATGCTTCCGCTAAACAACAGCAGCCTCGAATTCCTCCAGACTCACACACGCTAACTGCCAAACCAATTTGGCAGGTTGCTTCATGGAGCCCCGCAAAATGCTGGGGATTCACCAAAGATGGTAAGCAGCAACTGAAGAAATAATTAGAAGGCGAATGAATAATTAATACAGACATTTAACGTGGACCAGGGACATCAAACAAAGATCTTTGCTCTTTCCACGTTTATAGGTGAGGCACGGAAAAATTCTCATTGGCCGCCACCGGGAGTTAAACAACTGGAAGATCCTGGGTTCGACTCCCGGTGGCGGCCAATGAGAATTTTTCAGTGCCTCACCTATAAACGTGGAAAGAGCGAAGATCTTTGTTTGATGTCCCTGGACCACATTAAATGTCTGTATTAAATATTTTGTGACACTCAGAAACATGTATAAAGTACTTAAAATGACCATTTAACACTGTGTATAATTTGCGATTCTTTATGTATCGCAATTTAATAGTGATACTTCACTACATTATTATCTACTCCTATCTTGTATGCTTTTTTTGTTTTGCTTTTTTTTTTTTTTTTTACTCCTTCAATATTCACAGCCAAGGTTCCCAGAGGAGTAAAAATAGTCTTATCTTATAGGAAATTTTATGAGGAATCCAAAAAACCTGTCATATTTCGTGTAGTTATACTGAAAAGAACAGAAAATTACGAAATTCAATATTAACTAGTGCGTGTATATGCCCCCCCCCCCAAAAAAAAGGCGCCCTATAAAATTTATGCCCGGGTTGCCAGATGTCTACCCAAGATTTTATCCTTACTTTGGGTATGCCCTAACAGGATCTGAAGAGAAAACTCGTCCACCTCAAAATTCCGATGGGTCTTATGGCCAGGGACTGTATTATTTGCCATACTTATGAAAACTAGCTTCGAAACAAAGTGAGATAGGGCAAAAAAGTCAATTACAAAGTTGTAGAGCATCTGCTGGTTAGTAGGAAACGACACATAGTTCGACGGAAACCAGCAAGGGAACGCCTGAAAAAGCAACGAATGCGAACGTTCGCCGGACGGTGTCCGTCGGAAAACCGTTGGCTACTGTGTCATGGTTTGTAGGCGTTATTGCATTTTGTATGATTACATAAAAATGCTTACTCCATTTCAATAGTATCATCATTCTTTTGTCCCTTATACTGTTTCATGCATGTCACATGTTGGTTTTCAAGCACGGTTTCTGATTGACACCGTCCAGCGAACGTTCGCATTCGTTGTGTTTACAAGCGTTCCCTTGCTGGTTTCCGGCAAACCACATGTTGTTTCCTACTAACCAGTGGATGCTCTACAACTTTGCAAGTGACTTTTTTGCTCTATGTCGCTTTGTTTCAAAGCTAGTTTGCATAAGTACGGCAAATATCTGTCAGAGGACATCACTGTTGGTCCCATTCAATCGACTAGGGTCCTTTACCTATACCTAGACACAAGTTTCATTAATGTACGATCATTATTTCACCAGTTATGTGGCTGTTTCCGGACTTTTGGTTACACCCTGTATAACTACACCACCGGGATTAGAGGAAATGCTATCCCATACTCACCAACCTACTTGTCCAGTGTGGTGAGATACCGCCACCCCCCAAATGATTTCACAACTTAAAACTCGGCCCTCAGTCAGCTGGAATGTACCTGGCCAAGGCAGCGGCCAGTGTGACATGAAGGCAGAAGGCAGAGGATGCTAAGAATTACCAGAGGACCAGACTAGGCTGCCATCTGATGCTGACCGTGGCTATGTTTAATGGACCATCCCAATCTTCTGATTCAAGGCTCCTTGAATTGGAGGAGGAATTTCAAAGGATCAAGTGGGACATCGTCAGGCTAAGTGAGGTAAGAAGAAATGGAGAAGGTCTCATTGAATTGAAAAGTGGACATCTTTTCTACTAATGCGGGACAGATAATGGCAGAACTAGTGGTGTTGGATTTATAATAAACAAGACACTGAAGCACAATGTTCTAGATATTGAAAGTTCCTTGAACAGAGCTGTACGACTCATTATTAGACTCTCAAAAACATACCAGACTCAGATTATTCAAGCTTACGCATCCACCACAAGTCATAGTGAGGAAGAAATTGAAGAATTTTATGAGAAAATTCGACATCCACATAACAAAGGCAAATAGCACTTGAAGATAATTATGGGTGATTTCAATGCGAAAATAGGGCAACAGCAACAGAATGAAACTTCGGAAGGTAAATTCGGTCATGGCAACAGAAACCAACATGGAAATACTCTCGTAGAGTTTGCAGAGGTAAAAACGTTTTTCATCATGAACTCCTTTTTCAAGAAGAAACCACAAAGAAAATGGACATGGAGACATCCCAGTGAAATGACAAATGAAACTGATTTTATTATGTGTAACAAGAAATTTGTCATTGAAGACTGCAGTGTGCTGGACAGGTTCAACACAGGTAGTCACTGTAGAATGGTGAGATGTAAGATGCACTGCAACACTAAACTCAAGAGTGGCAAACTCATAAAACTAATAAAATGTATTGACATGATCAACCTTAAAAAGCTTCATAACACCTTCAAATGGGAACTGAGAAACAGATTCTCAGATCTAAATGGTCTAACACTGGAAGAAGTAGACATCTCTGAAGTTAACAGAAAACTAACCAAGATTCTTATGGAAACAACAAAAAGCTTTATAATACCTTCAAATTGAAACTGAGGAACAGATTCTCAGATCTAAATGGTCTAACATTAGAAGAAGTAGACATCTCTGAAGTTAACAGAAAACTAACCAAGATTCTTATGGAAACAACAACAAAAAATGTATGGTACTAAGAACAAGCTGCATATGAAGAAAGTATCGGGAAAAACAAAAATGCTGATGCAAAAGAGAAAGGAGATAAGGACAAATAAAGATGTAACTTCTGAGGTGGAATATATAGAGCTATGCAAGACAGTATGAAAAAGTATCACTGAAGACATAAAGAAATTCAATTGTGAACTAGTGAGAAAAACAACTGAGAAAAACAACTGAGAACAACCAAAAGCCTGAAGAGAGAAAAGGAACATATCAGCAATGGAAGAAAACAGATTATGGCACTGAGAAAAGAAGATGGTACTGTAAAAAAAAACAGAGGAGACATTTTGACAAGAGTGAATGATTTCTACTCAATACTATATGAAAGGGATGATACATCTACTCCAGATATTATGTAAGAGACCAGTACCAAAGTACTTCCAGTCCTCCCAGCAGAAGTTACATGTGCAGTTAAGAACATAAAATGGGGTGGAGCTGCAAGAGAAGATGGAATTACTGTGGACATCATAAAAGAAGCAAGTGGATAAATTTAAACTACACTCACACAAGTTTTCTTTAAATGTCTTAATCAAGGGAAGATTCCTGAGAATTGAAACAATGCTACAACGATCCTGCCACATAAAAAAGATGGATCTCAGGAACTACAGACCTATCAGCATCCTATCAGTGGTTTATAAAATATTCACTAAAGTTCTTTCACACCGCTTGAAGGTGACACTGGACATGGCTCAACCAAGAGAACAAGCTGGATTCAGGAGTGGCTACAGCACTACAGATCATATCCATGAACTGAGAGAACTAATTGAAAGAACGAGAGAATATGAACTCCCATTATGCATGGCTTTTATTGATTATGAAAAGGCCTTTAATTCCGTGAAACCATCAGCAGTTACTATGGCTTTGAAATCCTGCGGTATTGAAGTTACATACATAAGCATTATTAATAACATCTATAAAAATGCAAGTGCAAAGCTTCATATATTTGAGGATACAGCACAAATAAAAAATGGAAAGGATGTGAGACAAAGTGACACCATACTCTGTCAAGTGACACCATGTCACACTGCAAAATGTCTTTCAATTATTGAACTGGGAAAAAAAAGGAATAAAGATTAATGAAGATTATTTAACTCACCTTTGTTTTTCTGATGACATCATTTTTGCAACTACTGACTGAGGGTATATGCAGGAACTTGCTGACAAGAGTAAAGAAGTGGGATTAAAAATAAACTTTTAGAAGACAGAACTGATGTGCAATGCTTTTACAGGGAACGAAGATTTACCAATTGATGGGGAAAAGCTGGAGATAACCGATACCTACATTTACTTTGAGCAGCAGATAGCAAGTGAGGGTCACACTGATGAAAAAATTAATCGGTGTATAAAACTTGGTTAGAGAGCTTTTGGAAGAAACAGTACAATTCTTAAGAGCAATATTCCATTATGTCTTAAAAGAAAAGTGTTTATAAATGATGATAAACGTGCTGTTAAAACTCTGATGAAATACACTGCCGGACAATTGCTAAGGACGGATGACAATAGCAACGATAGCAACCATAAAATGGAAGGTAGGAAAATGTGGAAATTAGCATAAGTGCGGGATACAGTAAGACGTGTTGAGCGTATGCAAATTTTGGATTGCCGAACTTGTTCGTGACGTCATAGCGCTGATAAGAGATATAAAGGATTTGACGCGTATAGACCGTTGTTGTTCAAACGCAAAGTTGAAAGGGAAAGGGGAATCATCTAGGTGATGTCTTCCCGACATCACCTAGATGATTTTACGCGTGGCCGTATTATTGGCAAGATTGAAGAAGGGCGAAAAATAACAGATGTTGCCAGGGAGTTCGACGTCAGCCACAGTGTTGTTTCAAGGCTTTGGAAATCATTTCAAACAAATGGAGAGTGTAGCAAACGTCACGGGGGAGGTCGTGTTCGCAGTACGACACCTGCAGAAGATCGGTACATAGTGCTATCAACAAAAAGACACCGGCGCAGCACAGCTAGTGAGGTAGCAAATCAGTTTATGGCTGCTACTGGCAAGCGGATCTCCCAAAAAACTGTTGCCAGACGTTTGCATGAAGGAGGACTATATGCCCACTGTCCTGTTGTGTGCATCCCATTGTCCAGACGTCACCGTACCACCCGTTTGCAATGGTGCCATCAACATCGCAATTGGACTGATAATGACTGGTCTGCTGTCCTCATCTCAGATGAGAGTAGATACAGTCTATCGTCTGATTGTCGACGACAACTGATCTGGCGTGATAGTGGTACTGCATATTGTCCAGCAAACATACAGGAAAGGGACCGATATCCGACACGTAGTGTCATGGTATGGGCTGGCATCATGATCAATGGCCGTAAGTCCCTCTATGTGCTTCCAACTGGGACTGTGACTGGCCAATGATACATTAATGATGTTCTGCTACCTCATGTTCGCATGTTCCGTGGTGCTGTCGGTGATAGATTCATTTTCATGGACGACAACGCAACATGTCATCGAACAGTCGCTGTCCAGGAGTGTCTTGAGAGCGAGGATATTCAACGCCTCCTATGGCCAGCACGTTCTCCAGATCTGAATCCCATTGAAAATGTGTGGGATGCTTTGGGGAGGAGTCTTGCTGGTCGCCAATGCCCTCCAATAAACAAGGACACCCTCATCCGTGCACTGACAGAGGAATGGGATAAATTACCCCAACAGCTGCTTGATAATGTTGTGCAAAGCATGACACGACGTGTGGAATCTTGCATCGCCCTCCATGGTGGCCATATCCCGTATTGACATCTTACGCCGAAACGCCTGCGGACGGTAATTGCATTTTTCTTGTTTACTTATTCTGCACAAAATGGCCTGTTTGTCCCTTGAACACGTTCCAAAGCCTTCTGGATTTCAGAGCACAATAAATTGTCTTTCTTGTAATGTCCTGGCATTCTGACATTATTTTATTTCACTTGGCATCGAACCACACCTACTTTTTTATGCGCTATATAGCCGTTTATGATCCGTCCTTAGCAATTGTCCAGCAGTGTATATACAAAAGCCGGTCACACACGTAATCAACTTGAAGCCGCAAGTACAGCTAACTCCGTAGTACTAAAAACTTTAGTTAAGAGTTAAACATATTTACAGTCCCTTAAGACCGTTCGGGAACACCTTGTTCCCATCTTCAGTCACGTCTTGGAACTCATCGAGTTTCCATATATATATACACTGGAAGTCATGCTAATGACGTGCACCAAGGAACTAGGCATGCGCGTAAGAAGTCAACAACTCGTCATTGAAGTGAATTATACAGTAGGTGAAACCAAAAATGTTGGTTAGGAGGATCAATACTAACCCCCACACATCTTGTCATAAAAATAAAGATCCAAAATTACATGAATATGGTTCAGGTAAGAATATTATCACTAAACACACCAAAGTACAAATCAATGCACACAAGTACTAACATCAGACTGGGTAGTCCAAACTTGAATAAGCTGTTCCCAGGATACAGGTATATCACACGGATATGTATCATTACAGCATGATTGGAACCAAGTGAGTATTCTGTCTTCGCACTCTGACATTCCATCATTACTATTAGCTAAGTATGGCATAAATACTCATACTTTCAGCTAACAGTAATGATGGAATGTCAGAGTGCAAAGACAGAATACCCACTTGGTTCCAATCAGGGCAATACATCCCATCATAGGTCAGGTATGCCAACACAGTGTCCACAACACCAGTTTTCACTGCATATTTAGTGAAGATAGTCGAAAATGTAATATTCGTTTCATGGATCCTATATACTGCTTGGGTTGCATGGAATAATCCATGGAGCACAGGGGGATACTATAAACACCATGTCGTTCGTGTAAACTTATACTATCCCTGTCTTTCTTTATTGAAGTAAGAATGTTCCTTGTCTTGACACCAACATCTAAGCCAAATCGTTAGCACTGCTACTGGAGCTGGATCATAGTCAACAGAGCCCACAAATCTGCGGTGTGTTTGATTAAGTTGCAATGTGGATGACTGTTATCCTATCAAACTCGAAAAAAGATGGACTCCAATACTAACCTCGTAACCAAAGGAACTAATTATTTCTTTTATCTTTTTAAGTTCAATAAGTCGAGATTTCTACTCGAGGAATCAGATATAGCTCTTTTAATTAAGAAGCATATACCATACAGTTTATAGCTATACGGATGGGCCGACTTAGCAGAAATTAATGACAAAATGGCCATTGGTTTTCTATACACTGAGTACTGAATAGTCTGAAGAACCAGGTGTCTGACCAACTGAAAATCTAGAAAAGGAAGAGTATAATTGACTTCAACTTCTGCAACTTCTGATGCGAACTGGACAGAGGCACATTGGGATGACATGTTCTGTGAATTGAGACAACTGATCAAAAGTACATACATACATATCACTAAGCTGTTCTCTGAGATTCAGAGGTTAGCTCCAAAAAGAAATACAAACTACCAGATATTTTTACTTATTGCTGTCGTATCAAACTTCTCCATTTACAGCGATTTTGACATACAACTCGTCATACATACATACATATCACTAAGCTGTTCTCTAAGATTCAGAGGTTAGCTCCAAAAAGAAATACAAACTTCCAGATATTTTTACTTATGGTTGTCGTATCAAACTTTGCCATTTACAGCGATCTTGACATACAACTCGTGCTTCACTGATATCCATTACACGCCGTACACAAGATATTTTATACTCATAATCTTTTTCTCGTGCAGACACTCCTGAATCTGATCCACACATGTCTTCCTTGGCCTTCCTCTGCCTTTCCTTCCTGCCACTTGGGCTGAAAAGATTTTCTTACTAAGCATTTCATCACTCATTCTTTCAACATGGCCAAACCACCGAAGCATATTGGTCTCCACCTTGCTAACAAAATTTTGCTTTACATCACACAACTGCAATACATCTTCTTTCCTCACACAATCAGATAGTGTCTTGCCACAAACCCCACGTAAGTAACGCATTTCTCCAGCACACAAATGACTCCTATGTTTCTTCTGCAGTACCCAGGTTTCACTGCCATACATCAGAATAGGAACAATTACTGTTTCATACACAGCCATGCGGGACTCTCTAGAGAACCCATCATTCTTGTGAAAACTTCCCAGAGCAGCTATGACTTTCAAAGAAGAATTCACTCGCCTACTGGTTTCACCATCCAACTTGTTCTTTCTGTCAAACATGCTTCCTAAATACACAAACTCACTCACCTGGTCAATCACAGTGCCATTTATACTTACATTACATTCAGTGCTACCTGTTCCTCTCTCAAACACCATAACTTTTGCTTTTCCCTTATTTATACTCAGTTTGAATTTCATGCAAACTTCGTGCATCTGAGTCAACATACTCTGCAACTCACTTTTGCTCTCTGCCAACAGGACAGTGTCATCAGCATACAGCAATCTGCACACACGGATATCACCAAGACATAAACCACTATTATCTATTTTGGCATCACGCATGCATGCATCCATAAATATATTGAACAGCCAGGGTGACATTACACAACCTTGTCTAACTCCTGCACCAATGGAAAACCATTTTGATAAAACACCATTCACTCATACACAAGCTCTACTACCAGCATACATGGCTTTTACACTATTAAGTAGATTCCCAGTAACACCATATTCATTCAATACCTTCCACAAAAGTGTCCTATTCACTCGGTCATAAGCTTTCTCTAAATCTATGAAGGCAGTAAAAACTTTCTTCCCAACAGCCAGATACTTTTCAATCATCGTGTGTAATGCAAAAATCTGGTTAGTGCAGCCTTTACCAGGCATAAAACCACTCTGAACATCCCACACTTTCAATGATGTAAGAACCCGTACTTTTCAATAACAACCTTACCAAACACTTTCCCTGGCACACTCAGTAGGCTAATACCACAATAGTTCTTGCATTTAGTCTGATCACCTTTCCCCCTATATAAGGGAACAATGATAGCATCCTTCCAATCCCAAGGGACCATTCCTAACTCCCAGCACAACCGGCAAATTTCAGTTAACCAGTCAATTACAGAGTCGCCACCATACTTCAACATCTCTGCAGTTATGCCATCAACTCCTGGAGCCTTACCATTCTGAAGAGATTTTAGAGCTTTACACACTTCTTCTCTTGAGATCCCTCCTGTCCTTTCATCCCTCATTGTGACATCATCTGCATCTGTCTCAGAATCATTTTTGCTCTCCTGATATAATAACTCACAGAAGTATTCACCCCATCTGTCACTTAACTCATTGGGCTCCCATATCATTTCCCCAATCTCATTCTTCACACAACTTACAACTTTGTTTCCCCTATTTTTCCTGAGTCTCATGTGCTTCCAGAAGGACTTTCTATCTTTCCAAAAAGCCAGTTCATGCCTTTCCAATTTCTCTTTTCTATCTTTTGCCTTACTGTGGCGAACCAGCTTAGCAGCATCACGCTTCTTACAGCGATATTCATCCACAGAGACTCTACCTTGCAACATCCCCAAATAGGCTTCCTTCTTTTTCTGTACTGACTCTTCAATCTCACTATTCCACCAAGCATCACCTCTATTGTTACCCACTATTGTGGTACCACAGACCTCTTTAGCAGCAGTAACAACACAGTTCTTAAAACATTCCCACTTCTTTACTACATTCCTCTCACCAGACTTCAGATCCTTCAGTCGTTCTCTGAGTAAGTCAGAATAATGCTGATGATCTTCAAGGAGCCTATCAACCTTTATTCTTTCTATCCTGGGTCTCTTTTTGGGTACGAAGCCTGGTTTCAATGATAAGGTGAACTTGATCCAGGTGTATGCTTGGAAAAAGTGAGTCGATGTCTAACAAGACGATAATAAATGGAATATATTGGGACCATCAAAAGCGAATTTGTGCCAGAGCCTGTTCAGAACTAGTAACCAAATACCTGGAAGAATTAACTAAAGGTTTTAAATATCTGGCAAGAGCTCTTTCTAAACCTCTGGACGGGCTAACATGACCCGCACCATATATGTTCAGATCGCCTAATGACCGTAGTACATGCTACTATTATGACTCAGCCCCTCAAGACTCAACAGATTCATATAAAAAAAACTTGCTGCATTGGTCTCAGATCAAGTGGATGATGTCGACTTAACTAGATCATATTCATCTGGATTTAATGTATCATCCTGTTCTGTATCTGAATATGAGCGTCTGTGAATCGTGGAGAGGTGCAAGCTAGTTCTGTGTGACATTGGCGAAAAGACCCCAACTCACTGGGTTTTGTTCCAGAATCCTTAGGTTGAATGACCAACTGGAACCCTCAGCTGTGGGCTAATCCCCCACACTGATGTACTTACCTGATTAAAAAGACAAAAAGAAATATTAAGAATGACTCAAGTGTGGGATATGGTGGACCTACCACACTTGAGAAGGACGGTCCACCACGGAATCCACCTGGACTTTCTAAATGGTGTATGAGAAAGCGATCTCGGCTGAGTGAATGTAAGATTGGTGTATGGAATACTAGAGGTATAAATGGCAAGATGAGTGAGGTGATTGAGGAGATGAATAAGTATAGACTGGATGTGCTGTGTGTAAGTGAAACCAAAAAGAAGGAAATTGGGGTAGAAGAAGTGAATGGCACGGTGAGTGTGTGGTCTGGAGTATTGGATAATATGAGAGGACAGGCTGGTGTAGGTGTGATTTTAAGTGAAAAGATGAAGAACAACTTGATTGACTATAGTTGCATAAGTGAGAGAATTCTCTGGATTCGTTTGAAAGTGAAACTTCAGAGAATTGTAATTGTTGTAGTGTATGCTCCTTGTGACTCAGAACCTTCTGATAAGAAAGATTTCTGGAATGAGCTAAAAGCTGTTTTGAGCCAGTTTGGTGCTAAAGAAAAAGAAAAAAATATAATAGCAGGGGATTTCAATGCTAGAGTAGGTGTGCAGAATGCGATTTCTGACCATGTTTGGGGTAAGTTTACTAATCCTTGTGTGAAAGATAATGGTGAAAGATTAATTGAACTCTGCATTGAGAATGGTTTATGTGTATCTAATACATTTTTAAACCACAAGTATATACACACATATACTTGGGAAAATCATACTCTTGGTCAAAAGAGTGTGATAGATTTTGTTGTGTACGATCAGCGTTTGAAACATTTAGTTGTTGACACCCGTGTGATGAGAGGTGCAGATGTTGGTTCTGATCATTACTTGGTAGTGTCACGAGTGAAACTTAATGTTGGTTGGAGGGAAAGGAATAGGAAGAGACCCAGGATAGAAAGAATAAAGGTTGATAGGCGCCTTGAAGATCATCAGCAGTATTCTGACTTACTCAGAGAAGGACTGAAGGATCTGAAGTCTGGTGAGAGGGATGTAGAAAAGAAGTGGGAATGATTTAAGAACTGTATTTGTCAGTGCTGCTAAAGAGGTCTGTGGCACCACAATAGTGGGTAACAATAGAGATGATGCTTGGTGGAATAGTGAGATTGAAGAGGCAGTAAAGAGAAAGAAGGAAGCCTATTTGGGGATGTTGCAAGGTAGAGTCTCTGTGGATGTATATCGCTGTAAGAAGCGTGAAGCTGCTAAACTGGTTCGCCACAGTAAGGCAAAAGATAGGAAGGAGAAAGTGGAAAGGCATGAACTGGCTTTTTGGAAAGATAGGAAGTCCTTCTGGAAGTACATGAGACTCAGGAAAAATAGGGGAAACAAAGTTGTAAGTTGTGTGAAGAATGAGATTGGGGAAATGATATGGGAGCCCAATGAGTTAAGTGACAGATGGGGTGAATACTTCTGTGAGTTATTAGATCAGGAAAGCAAAGATGATTCTGAGACAGGTGCAGATGATGTCACAATGAGGGATGAAAGGACAGGAGGGATCTCAAAAGAAGAAGTGTGTTAAGCTCTAAAATCTCTTCAGAATGGTAAGGCTCCAGGAGTTGATGGTGTAACTGCAGAGATGTTGAAATATGGTGGTGACTCTATAATTGCCTGGTTAACTGAAATTTGCCAGTTGTGCTGGGAGTTAGGAATTGTCCCTCGGGATTGGAAGGATGCTATTATTGTTCCCTTGTATAAGGGAAATGGTGATCAGACTGAATGCAAGAACTATCGTGGTATTAGCCTACTGAGTGTGCCAGGGAAAGTGTTTGGTAAGGTTGTTATTGAAAAAGTACGGGGTCTTACATCATTGAAAGTGTGGGATGTTCAGAGTGGTTTTATGCCTGGTAAAGGCTGCACTAACCAGATTTTTGCATTACGCACGATGATTGAAAAGTATCTGGCTGTTGGGAAGAAAGTTTTTACTGCCTTCATAGATGTAGAGAAAGCTTACGACCGAGTGAATAGGACACTTTTGTGGAAGGTATTGAATGAATATGGTGTTACTGGGAATCTACCTAATAGTGTAAAAGCCATGTATGCTGGTAGTAGAGCTTGTGTACGAGTGAATGGTGTTTTATCAAAATGGTTTTCCATTGGTGCAGGAGTTAGACAAGGTTGTGTAATGTCACCCTGGCTGTTTAATATATTTATGGACGCATGCATGCGTGATGCCTAAATAGATAATAGTGGTTTATGTCTTGTTGATATCCGTGTGTGCAGATTGCTGTATGCTGATGACACTGTCCTGTTGGCAGAGAGCAAAAGTGAGTTGCAGAGTATGTTGACTTGGATGCACGAAGTTTGCATGAAATTCAAACTGAGTATAAATAAGGGAAAAACCAAAGTTATGGTGTTTAAGAGAGGAACTGGTAGCACTGAATGTAACGTAAGTATAAATGGCACTGTGATTGACCAGGTGAGTGAGTTTGTGTATTTAGGAAGCATGTTTGACAGAAAGAACAAGTTGGATGGTGAAATCAGTAGGCAAGTGAATTCTTCTTTGAAAGTCATAGCTGCTCTGGGAGGTTTTCACAGGAATGATGGGTTCTCTAGAGAGTCCCGGCATGGCTGTGTATGAAACAGTAATTGTTCCTACTCTGATGTATGGCAGTGAAACCTGGGTACTGCAGAAGAAACATAGGAGTCGTTTGTGTGCTGGAGAAATGAGTTATTTACGTGGGTTTTGTGGCAAGACACGATCTGATTGTGTGAGGAATGAAGATGTATTGCAGTTGTGAGATGTGAAGCAAAATGTTGTTAGCAAGGTGGAGACACCAATATGCTTCGGTGGTTTGGCCATGTTGAAAGAATGAGTGATAAAATGCTTACTAAGAAAATCTTTTCAGCCCAAGTGGCAGGAAGGAAAGGCAGAGGAAGGCCAAGGAAGACATGGGTGGATCAGATTCAGGAGTGTCTGCATGAGAAAAGGATTATGAGTCTGAAGTATAAAAGATCTTGTGTGCGGCGTGTAATGGATATCAGTGAAGCACGAGTTGTGTGTCAAGATCGATGTAAATGGAGAAGTTTGATACAACAACAATAGGTAAAAATACACATGGGAGATGGGTAGATGAAATTCGAAAGCATACAGGAGTGACATGGAGGAGACCGGCTCAAGACAGACTGTTGTGGAAGAAACTTGGTGAGACCTTCATCCAGCAGTGAATTGATAATGGTTAACAATGATGATACAGTGCATATCATCATCATCATTGTCAACCATTATCAATCCACTGCTGGACGAAGGTCTCCCCAAGTTTCCTCCACAACGGCCTCTCTTGTGCCAGTCTCCTCCATGTCACTCCCACATACTTTCGAATTTCATCCACCCATCTCCCATGTGGCCTTCTTCTGGGTCTTTTCCTGTCCCTTGGAATCCAATCTAAAATTTCGGCTGTCCATCGATGATCTGTCCTTCTGGCAGTATGTCCAGCCTATTGCCATTTCAGGGATTTAACTCTGATCATGATGTCTTCCACTCTTGTCATTTTTTGGATCCACGAGTTCCTCTTCTTATCTTTCCTGGTTACACCAAGCATGCACCTCTCCATGCTTCTTTGAGTTGTCTGCAGCCTTTGTATGTCTCTTTTACTTAAGGCCCACGTCTCTGCGAAAGTTTCCGACGAAGCCCCAGGAAATCCGTTTGTAAAGCAAGCAGAGAACTGTACATTCCGAAATCGACAGTTCACAATGTCTTGCACAAGAAATTAAAGTTTCATGCTTATAAAATTCAAATAGTGCAAAAGATGCATGTAAATGATCACACTCTGCGATACGATTTCACTGTGGATATGCTGAATCGAGTGGAAAACGACGAAAATTTTCTCAGTACTGTAATTTTTAGTGAAGAATCTACATTTCATGTATCATGTATTGTGAATCGTCACAACTGTAGGATACGAGGCAGTGAAACGCTTCATGCTGCTATTGAACTGGAATGTGATTGTCCAAAAGTTAATGTGTGGTGCACCCTATCAAAAAGAGAAGTGATTGGCCCTTTCTTCTTCTGCGAAAAAACCATAAATGGTGACATTTACTTGGATATGCTAGAAAATTTCGCTATACCCCAAATCAAAAGATATGACGTTTTCCAACAAGACGGTGCACCTCCGTATTGGTCAACGTGTATACGTAAGTGCCTAAATGAGCATTTCCCCAACAGATGGATTGGGTGCGGTGGTCCCATTCTGTGGCCTCCTTGCTCTCCAGATCTAACTCCATTGGATTATTTCATGTGAGGTTATGTGAAGGATCGTGTCTATCAGACGCCTTGTACTGATTTTGCAGGAACTGAAACAGTGTATCACAGCTGCTATTAATTCCACAACTCCTCAGATGCTTGCCAATACATGGCATGAAATCGAGTATCGCTTGGACGTACTACAAGCAACAAAGGGATCTCACATCAAAATGTATTAACTTGTGTAGTTACATTGTAAGTTAGTACAGTCAGTTTCTTTCTATCTGTTTAATGTTTTGTTTTATATAATTTTGTAATGTGTCCAATAATTCTCAGACACCCTGTATATTAAAATGAGTGTTCTTAGAAAGGGTGAAATTGCCACTAAATTTAACATTTCAACTTTAACTCTGTGTACAATTTTAACAGACAAAGGAAAAAAAAGTTAAAGAATGTGTATATGTCCTCCAGCATTGCACCAAATGAAAATCACCTTTTTTTAAGGATACTACAGATGCTGATACAGAGTGATTTATTGATGCAAGCAGTCCTGCTTATTGAACTAAGAACTCGTTCAGAGCGAGGCCAAGAATTTTGCTGGTATGCTTGGCAACCAAGAAAATCCTTTTAGTGTAAATAAAAAAATAGGTAACAGGACAGCAGAAAATTGCTTTGCACGATGTATGAGTCAATACCATAAACAAACAGGTGTTATCTGACTGGATGCTTATTTATTTAAAACAATTCTTGCACCAGGGCTATAAGAGGCCAAAAAATACTGCAACATAAGATACAAATAGGTCAGCTTATCTGACTGGATGACAGAAAATATGCCAAAGCTGAAGAAATATTACAAGGACATCTTCAGAGTTTATAAAACTGGCCTTCTAGATTTTTATGTTAGCTGAAATAAAAGCATCAATAGTCACCCTAGATGACTTTTTTAGTCATCAACTGAATGAAGATGAAATTGCTCTTTAAAATCAAAAGTATAGTGAGACAAAAACAGAAATGAAGATGTGAATAATCTGATCCAAAAATTGTCATTAATATTACGATTCCAATAAATGACATCAATTCTTTTTAAAGATATTTAGACACTATCAGTGTGTCAATTATCACAGCCAGAGTTAATTAAAATGCTTAGAACACAGCAATTGCAGTTGCAATGGTAAAAGAGATGCAGGAAAAAAAAAATTAGAGTTTTTTCAACTTAATTTTCAGAGCAGTTAATGCCAACATCTATATTCCTTATTTTTTTTTTTTTTTTTTTGGCTCTTAAAGTTTGCATAAATGTTATTTGGTATACATTTCTACAAGGACAAAGTAAATGGTCCATTATATCATTTGTCGAAAATACATATACACATATGTTCAGCATTAATATGTTTTTTTTTAAATGTTCCCTTTTCAATTCTATTAAAATGATTTTATCGGACAGGAATAAAAACAATTTCAGTTTCTCAGATTCACGTATCTGCTATCAATTCATTCACATAACAATTTTCCACCTTAACACTTTCACTGCAGCGTGATGCCGAACGGCATCATACAATACTTAGCCCAGGTGTTGATGCCGCCGAATAGTGTTGTGATTTCATATTTCCCTTCCTAAAACCTTCAACACTTAAAGAGAGTCTTCTGTTTTGTTAGTGACACTGAGAATGAGTATCCAACTGTAAAAATGAGCTCAGTTTTGGGATAGCCAATTTTTTTCCACATGTTTTAGGGAAAGGAAAGTAAGTTGACTTCCCATAGACTTAACACAGCGTGCACTTTTCACTGCAATGTTCATTTTCCTTTGAATACCACTGGTTTTGCGGTGAAGGGAACTACAGTACAACCTCGAAAATTCGGAATCGCCCGGACTTTGCCGATTCCGGATTTTAGAATTTTCTGGATTATAGAGAGTTTGTATAAAATTCAAACTTAGTATTAACTAAATACACTATTTTTTGTAAAAGTAATGACAAAAAATCAAGTTAACCAATTAAAAAATATTATTTAATACAAAATAATAGAACTGGAGAATTTTTAAGAAAAATATACAAATACAAAAAAAGATTACCTTTTATCATTTCATTTAAACATTTCAACTAACGATTGTTGTTTCATTAATTTTGGTTTATGAGAAAGTAGTTTTTCTTTTATTCTGTAGATGGACATTATTTCCTGTTCGGTTAGGAAGTTTCTTTGTTCAAGACATTTAATTGCATCATCGAGTATTTGTACGAGATTATCAATTGGTATTTTTTCTTCTCCAGATTTATCGTTGTCACTTTCATCATCTTCGTCGCTCTGTTCTTTTTGATTTAATATCAGATCGTGAATTTCGCCATCACTCAATTTATTTACGATCGGTGCATCATCATCACAGTGCAGAACTTCTGTTATATTGGTTTAATCCAGATCCAATAAAGTGCCAGAAGTAGTTCCTTTGCAATAAGCTAAAAGCTCAGAAATTTCTACTTTTTCTTTTGAAATCCTTCGAAATCATTCATCACCATCGTCGTCGTCATCTATAAATATAGTTGTCGGTAGCAAATTGTGCCAGGCATTCTTTAAGGTGTCTTTCGTTATGCTATTCCACGCATTTGCAGCACACCATAACGCATCTCTAATATTGAAGTCTTTCACAAAATCACAAATACTTCTGTCACTATTGATGAAACAAAGCATCCTCCGTAAAAAATCGTTCTTGTAACGACATTTCAGTGCCCGCAATACTCCCATATCCATGGGTTGTATTAATGATGTGCAATTCGGCGGAAGAAAAAAAACCTGAACGTTTTGTCTACTTAAAAGTTCAGCTGGCGGATGAGAAGAACAGTTATCCAAAATTAATAAAATTTTGGCGTCATCAGATAGCCCGATAGCTTTACAGTGTGCACGAGCTTCAGGTACAAAATGGTTTTTGAACCACTCTGTTGTTAGTTCTCTCGTTATCCAAGCGCGCTTGTTAGATTTATAATGTACTGGTAACACTTTAACTCCTTTAAACGCACAAGGACGAGCAGACTTGCCGATAACCAATAGTTTACACTTGTGGGTACCAGCGGCATTTGCACAGGCTAGTACCGTAAGTTATTCTTTCACATCTTTAATTCCACTAGGATTCGTTTCCTGCGCCGTTGCTAGAGTTTTTCTTGGAACATAACGCCAGAATAGCGACGCCTCATCAGCGTTATATATCTGTTCTAATGATAAATTTTCCTCTCTTACCATTTGGCTGAACTTGTCAACAAAATGCTCAGCAGCTTCTTTGTCAGCAGCTCCTTTTTCACCGCATAAACGTAGCTATCGAATACCGTGATGTTTTAAAAATTTTTCCAGCCAACCGGATGAATACTCACACGGCGTATTTAGGTTCATGTCCGAATGAAATATCTTCACCTGCGCTGTTAACATTGGTCCTGTTAACGGCACGTTCTCGCTTCTTCGTTGGCGAACCCATTCGATCATTACTTTGTCCAAATCTTCATTGTTTGCCTGGCGTAAAGTTTTTCTCTTGTCCATCGCCAATGGCGTATCACTATCGACAAAAAATTTCAGAATGTCGCCCTTTTGTTTTTGGAGATCATAAATTGTGGATTTACAGACACCGAATTCTTTGCAAAGATTGAGGACCGAAATTCCTCTTTCCAATTTCCGAAGTAAGTCAACTTTCTTCGCAATTGTTAGAAAGGCATGTTTCCTTTTTGCAACTACTGAAAGAGCAAGATTAATGCTTCTCCTGTGTTGCCAGTTGCTGTGAAAAGGATTTTTTTTTCTTTTAAGTGAACACATGAGCTGACCGCTAGAGAGAGAGAGAGAGTGGAAGGGAGAATGGGCTATGCAGGCTTTCAGCGAACATTCATTAAAAATAATAAAAAGAAAATGCCTAACTTCTTAAGTTTTCATCGAATTTTGACGAAATTTCACATGGGAGTTTATTTTGACGTGTCTTGGTTACTGTAAAAGTTGCATTCGATTATTTAAAAAATTGGAGAAATTTTTTTCCTAACATTTTTCCCCTAGTACGACTTCCGCAACGTAGGCACTTGAGCTGTCAGCCACCATCCAAGAAGTGATTCATTGTCAAAGGGAAGAAACTTTCATCCCCCACGCAGCCTTCTGAACTTCGTTTTCCGATGATGAAACATCACCTGTGGCGCGTTCTTTGTGATCAAAACCGATGCCCTCGCCTTTTTTATGTAACTACATATAAACTTTTTTTTAATCTTTTCTGCTGTTCAAGCAGAATGAAAAAGGTAATGACCGACTTCCTTACAACTCAAATTTTGTACCATTTTGTGCGATTTCCATACATTTGGAGTAAAATTTTTCAACAACGTGCGAGTTCCGTACAAGTCAAATTTTTGAATCCATACAGTACAGTACAAGTTAATTGAAAAGTTTTTTATGAAACCATTGTGAAATGTGTTGCTTATTTTAACGCAAATCACATAGTATACAGTACATAACTTAATACAAATAAGCATTTTAAGTTATACTGTACAGTATGTACGGAAATCTCACGAAATGAACATAATTTGAGGTGTACAGAAGTCACATGTACGAAAGTACTGTAGCATATAACCAATGAAAAAGGAAAGTGATATTTCGTTTCTTGAAAATTCAACATCTGTACATACTGTATGTACATACATATGAACAATCGGCAGAAGTATGAGAAAATGCACGTCGCACAACAAATAAAACTGGAAAACGTTCTCTCTCTCTCTCTGAGCATGTGTAACTATCCCTCCCACTGCCAGTTTTTCTCCAATCGCGGCCAAGGGTCGGATCAAATTTTTTGAGTTGGCCAGGGGCACATTTCAGTTCACAGTTAAGTCGTTTGTCGCTGGTCAAAACTCAGTACGTACATACAAGTTCAGTAATTTTATGGGATTTGTGGAGCACTGAAACTGTAACACCCAGTGGTGTAACTAGAACGTGTGCCCCCCACAAGCTTTACTTCTTTGCCCCCCAGCACAGTAATTTTTCCTGGATTTTGAAGCCCCGCCGCAGCTGCCAGGGTGGTATATAGTAACGCCACTGGTAACACTTATTTGCTCCTGATCAGCACCAGAACTGCTTTTTCGCGGCGTCGGATGTGTTTTCAGGAAGAAAATACAGTGTATTTTTATATGTACAACCCTGCACTAGAGGAAGACACTTGCTACGCTTTTCCAGCAACCAATTGGCAAGCAGCATTCCTCATACATGTGCAACTTATTTCCATACAACACACTTTCTTCGTTACCATGGTTGCGATTACATAGTGTTGCTGACTTAGGAATCGTGACATCATATACTATAAATTTCTGTAAAAATTTTATAGCATCTTTTCAGTAAATAATCAGTATATTTGTTTTTGAAATATCATTATATGCATAATCTTACCCTGTTGTTTTAAATTCGCGACCTTAGCAGTACAAAAGATTTAAAAAAAAAAAACCTGGAAAAAGTCCGAATTTTGGAGGTTTCCGGAATTTGGAGGTCCGGATTTTCAAGGTTGTACTGTATCAATAAATAAATGCTTAAGTGGCAATAAAAAGCATTTGCTGCTTAAAGTTCATTCCTAAGAGAGGACGCTCAAGGAATTTTGAAAAAACCTATATTGACTTCCATACTTAGTTTTGTGGAAACAATGGATTTATTCAAACAGGTTATCTGTGGTTCCTCTCAAACAAAAGTTCCTCTGCAGGCACATCCTGCCTTGGAAATAGATGATCCCAAATTTGTCATCATATGCAGAAATGTATTCTTTTAGTAGCTGTAGTACGACCAGCAAAGTGAAAATGAAGAATGCGACGTTCTCTTTCATACTCCGCCGCAATAGAATTTAGCTACACATTGGTATGATGTTCTCGATGTCACGAGAATAATTCTGTTCACTAGTGTACTAGGACTGAAAATTAATATGACAGGTATTGAACCAATCGAATTTTTCAATCTTTTTGCGACTGAAGAATTTTGTAATTTATTAGCTACCGTCTACAGGATTTGCATGTCTATATCCCTGGAGTTATTGAAGGTTATAATTACAAATATCAATTATATTATGGATAAATTTTCTCGTATTTTAGAATAGCGGAGTCATGCAAAGCTGTGAGATGCGAACACATGGCTAGGTTGATCCATATGGTTGGTTGGTTGGTTGATTGATTTTTATGGCGCAAGGGCCATGTTTGGCCAAAGAGCGCCAGACACAAGACAAACAAACAGTATTAAAAAACGTGGCATAAATCCCAAAATCTAGCTGACCAAGTAAAACCGAACCATGAGAATGATGGAAGAGCCAAAAAAGACAACGAAACAAACAGTATTAAAAACATGGTACAATGGTTAGAAACTAGCTGATTAAGTAAAACTGAGGAATGAGAGAATGATGATAGGGCCAAAATCCAGATATGTTTAAAAAGTCAATTTGTTTAAAAAAAAAAAAATGAAAATACGGCAGCAGTATCGCAGTGGTCATTTAGCAGCCGCTGTAGTGCTCAGCGGCGTCCCCGATCAACAAATGAGAATGAAAAAAAAATGAAAACACACATCATGAAAACGAACACAACTACACAAAAGATGAGTCACAGGAGAGGGACGAACTGTCACTCTCCTCCCCTTATGTTCCCCCATAATGTTGGTTGAGAGTGGGGACCTCGCTGAGTCTGGGAAAGTTGCAGTGTTGGTCAGTTGGACCGCGACAGTTGGATGGACACTGCACACCTTTGTGGATTTAAAGCCGGCTCTTCCACACGTGCAAGCTTTCTGCTGGGAACGGGAAGAGTCGGTCGTCTTCAAAAGAGAAGGCGCAGAGTCAGCTGGTCGAATAAGCTGGAGCTCGGAGAAATCCACCTGTGTCGCTTGTTCAGCTGTAGATCTTTTGGCAAGTCCGGCGAGAGCTACAGGGCGCGGAACAAAGGGCTGCACGGGTTGTGGCAGAGACTGAACTACTGCGGCAAAAGTACGCTGTCGGTTGTTGGGAATACCCAACTTGGCCTTGGAAGCAGGGTACGAGAGGCCTTCCAGGGTCTTGAGGAGCTGGATCGTCATCTCGTCCTTCCATTTCATACAGTTGCGGGAGTAAGCTGCATGGGCCTCACCACAGTTAACACAGCAGGCCGCAGAAGTGCAACCTTCCCCGTCATGTTCACTGGAGCCACAATTTGCGCGACGAGCGGAACTGTTACAGGAACGTTGTGAATGCCCGTACCTCTGGCACCTGAAACAGCGCAGAGGACTGGGAATGTACGGGCGAACTCCACAGACCAAGTAGCCAGCCTTGATTTCGGTCGGAACTTTCGGGGAGTTAAAGGTCAAGATTACATTTTTAGACTTAACCAAAGAACCATCGCCCCGGAACATCATACGACGTGCAGCAATAACACCCTGATCTGCCAGTTCACTCACCAATTCGTCCTCACTGCACGCTAAGAGATCAAACTCCGAAATAACACCCCAAGAGGTGTTAAAAAACGGGTGAGGTATCACTTTGACAGGAATGCCTTGAAGACTAGTGAGGTGCAGAAGAGTGTTACTCTGAGAAACACTGCAAGTTTGGACAAGCAGGTCCCCAGAGCGAAGCTTCCTCACAGACTTCAAGGAGCCAACCGCAGCGTCCACAGCTTTAGAAATGAAAAAGGGAGATCTGGTGGACAGTCTCTCATTCGGATCGATGGATTCTACAACTAAGTGTGTAGCATGCGTATTCACAGCAATCGAGGGGAGACGACGCTTCAGAGCGACTGGTACAGCTGCCGAAGAAGAGGTTCCACATTCTTGGTCCAGATCATGATCTAAAGACCGTTTAAGGTTATGGGACTTGGTAGGTTGAGAAGACGAAAGGGAGTCGTTGTCAACTATCATTTTCTCAGGTGACTTGAGTTTGGAGTTTTTGTTTTTACCCATGAAAAAAAGGAGGAGGATTCGTTTGCAGACTACTCCACCCACCACCAAGCCCTACAAGGGAGAACTGGAGGTCTGCAAGCCAAGAAGATGACACTGGACACAGTTCTGGAGCTTATACGCTGCAGATATAGTCCATTGGCTGTGATCACACACACCCGGCGGACACTTCGGCCTCCAGAGTTCCGTCATGCCAACGCCTTTGGCATGATCCCACAGCCCCCGGGCTTACCCTGCCGTGCTATACGACAATAAAGAGGCTAAAACCCTGTACACAACTTGGTACAAGACTTCTGACTAGAGGTGGGTTAGTCTCTAGCCTCCCATTTACAGTGAAGCCGGGGTCGAAGAGGAGTGTTGGTACACAGGAGGCACTTCTCCGGTCTCCTGCGACCTCAGCCGCCAGACATCCCATTCCGCCTCACGGGTCTCCGCACGCGGCAAACATGCAGGTAGGTCTAGCACCCAAACCAGCTAAAAGGGAAAAAGTAATCCAAGGAAGACAAAACCCTGGAGTGGAACCTAAACGGAATCTCAGCAACCTACGAACTGAGCGGTTAATATAAACAGTTAGTAGTGGAGGGTAACAAAACCACAAGACCGGGGTGTTAGTACATAGCGTGGTAGCGATTAGGTAGAGTGTACAACACGGGCAACTGGCCAGTGCAGAACATAAATAAAAACGAAAAAGCGAGGCACAAGACCAGCTCGGGATCGTGGGGGCGCGACTCCCCAACAGCTGTCCCTGCAAACTCCAACAATACCGCAAAAAGAAAAAAAAAAAAAAAAAAGCGGTGGCGTGACACCAGATGTTGACCAGTCACAAGGTCAGCTCGGGCCGCGGGGGCGCCGCTCCACAAATAACTGGAAAACCAGTTATCCCCGTGCGGGGTTGATCCAAATCCAAATGCATAGAAGCTCATCCGTGGTGCTGTGTGACACCTTGTGGCTTCTCGGGAGATTTGCCCAGGCATCTTATTGGCACTGCATGCTTACTGTTAAAATAGCACAGCAGCAGCGAATGTGTTAAGAGACATCAATATCTACACTGATTTCTGTTAATAAATGATAGAATATCAAATGCAGAAATATGCATAATGATTCAAGAAAGAACTGTATGCACAAGAATCAAGAAAAATTATATTTGTATAAGAAGTTTCAAGAAAGGGTAACAAGAGTAAGCTTACCGATAAATAACAAAATGAAGGTGGCATTATGTAGGATGCTAATACAGAAACTGCACTGGAAGATCCACACATCTGATACATGGCAATTTCAATATACATCTCTCTGATTTCAGGATCTAGTTCAGGATTAAGAAAAAAACAAAAACACATTTCATTAATAAGAACACCTGACTCTGTAATATACATATATGTGCAACATTTTATTAATGTTTCAACAGTAACAAGGTAAATTTTAGAAAATAAAGTTTTTTTAGCCAAAACCTTAAAAGTAACATTTGCAAATGCACAGAATTCACTTTTTACAGGAAAGATAAAAAAACTACAAATAGGTATCCACATTATATGCAAATACATGCACACATATCATTAAGCTGTTCTCCGAGATTCAGAGGTTAGCTCCTCAAGACCATGTGCTTTAAGTACACATTTAAGTGAAAGAACCAGAAAGTATTAACTGTTGGTGTACCAAATGTCTCCGTTTACAATGATCTCAGCACACCACTCGAACTTCATTAACATCCATCACACGCCGCACACAAGACCTTTTGTACTTCATACTAATAATCTTTTTCTCAAGCAGACATTCCTGAATCTGGTCCTCCCGTGATTTCTTTGGCCCACCTCTACCTTTCCTTCCTGCCACTTGGGCTGAAAAAATTCTCTTAGTCATCACCTCATCACTCATTCTTTCAACATTGCTAAACTACCGAAGAATATCAGTAACCGCCTTACTAACAACATTTTGCCTCACATTACACATCTACAACACATCTTCATTCCTCATATGATCAGCACGTATCTTGCCACAAACCCCCCGCAAATAACACATCTCTTCAGCACACAAATGACTCCTATATCTTTTCTGCAGTACCCAGGCTTCACTGCCATACATCAGAGTAGGAACAATCACGCTTTCATACACAGCCATGCGGGACTCTCCAGAGAACCCATCATTCCTGTAAAAACCTCCTAAGGCAGCTAGAACTTTCAACGAAGAATTCACTCACCATATAATGTGTTCTCTATGTGAAACATGCTTCCTAAATACACAAACTCATTCACCTAATCAATCACTGTGACATTTAGACTTATATTACATTTGGTATGAACAGTTCCTCCCTCAAAAACCACAACTTTGGTTTCCCCCTTATTTATACTTAGTTTTAATTACATACAAACTTCGTACATCCGGGACAACATACTCTGCAAGTCACTTTTGCTCTCTGCCAACAGGATTGTGTCATCAGCATGCAGCAATCTGCACACACGCATATTACCAAGACATAAACCAGTATTATCCATTCTGGCATCACGCATGCATGCATTCATAAATATATTAAACAGCCAGGGTAACATTACACAACATTGCTCGACTCCTACACCAATAGGAAACCATTTCGATAAAACACCATTCACTCATACACATGCTCTGCTGCCAGCATACATGGCTTTTACACTATTAAGTAGATTCCCAGTAATACTCCATTTATTCAGTACCTTCCACAGAAAAGTCCTATTTACTTTGTCATAAGCTTCCTCTAAATATATGAAGGCCACAAACACTTTCCTACCAACAGACAGATACTTTTCCTTTATCATACATAAAGCAAATATTTGATTAGTACAGCCCTTACCAGGCATAAAACTACTCACTCTGTACATTCCACACTTTCTCTGGCGCAAGATCTCATACCTTATCAATAATGACCTTCCCGAACACTTTTCCTGGTGCACTCAGCAAACTGATACCATGATAGTTCTTGCATTCAGTCTGATCACCTTTTCCATTGTACAAGGGAACAATGATAGCATCCCTCCAATCCTGAGGGACCATTCCTAACTCCCAACATAACGGGCAAATTTCAGTTAAGCAGTCAATCTCGAAGTCACCACCATATTTTAGCATCTCAGCAAATATGCCATCTACTCTCGAAGCCTTACCATTTTGAAGAGATTTTAGAGCTTTACACACCTCTTCTCTTGAGATCCCACTAGTGCTTCTATCTTTCACTATGACATAATTAGCTTCTGCCTCAGAATCATCTTTGCTTTCATGACCTAATAAATCGCAGAAGTACTCACCCTATCTTTCACTTAGCTCATTGGGCTCCTATATCATTTCTCCAATCCTATTATTTACACAACTTAGAATTTTATTTCTCCTCTTTTTCCTGTCTTATGTATCTCCAGAATGTTTTTCTGTCTTTCCAAAAACCCAAATCATGCCTTTCACCCTTTTCTTTCCTATCTTTTGCCTTACTCTGGCAAACCAGCTTTGCTGTCTCGACACTTCTTACAGTGATATTCATCCTCAGAAACTCTACCTTGAAACATCCCCAAGTAGGCTTCCTTCTTTCTCTTTACTGCTTCTTTAACCTCACTGTTCAACCAAGTATCACCTTTAAAGTTACCCACTGTTGCAGTACCACAGACCTTTTCAGCAGCAGTAACAACACATTTCTTAAAACATGTCCACTTCTTTTCTACATCCCTCTTGCATGCCCTCAACTCATTCAGATGTTCACTGAGTAAATCAGAGTAATACTGATGTTCTTCAGACAGCCTTTCAACTTTTATTCCTTTCGGCACAGGCATCTTGTTATACTTCCTTCTCCAAACAACATTCAGTTTCACCCATGAACTAACAGGTGAATGATCGGAGCCAAGTTCTGCACCTTTCATCACACAGGTATCAACAATTAAGTGTTTCAGACGCTGATCATAAACAACAAAATCTATTACACTCTTTAATCTGAGAATACGATTTTCCCAAGTGTATGTGTGGACATACTTGTGGTTAAAAAATGTATTAGATACCCACAATCCATTTTCGATGCAGAGTTCAATTAATCTTTCACTATTATCACTGGGGAACAAAATGTTTTTTTCGTGGTGCCTGGAATTTTCGACTTAATTCTGGGTATTTTTGTGCCACTGATTCCGGAAATGGTATCCTTTTTGCTCTAGCAACTCTAGTTTCTGAGACATTGTTGGCATTATTACCTAGTATTACTTTATTTTCACGCCAGCATTTGTTACCTGTTTGTATACATACCTTTGAATTTTCTGTTGCTGTCCGTGTTTGCATGTGCATGTTACATGTTCAGACGTGTTTTATTCCTGTTTTAGGCGTTGACATGGATTCATCACGAAGAAAACGTGTCAATCATCCGGATGTTTTTTGTTACATTTTATGAGATTACACATTCGCTCAACAGAGAAAGCTATAACAGACTTTGTGAAAAGAGCTTATTTTGATAAACTTCACAGTAAAACTGGGGGACCAAGATAAGCCTTGGGCACCACATGTCATGTGTAAAATGTGTACAGAGCACCTGCGACAGCGGACGAATGGGAAAAGGAAGTGCATGAAATTTGGTATACCAATGGTATGGCGCAAACAGAGCAACCACAGTGGTGACTGCTACTTTTGTCTGGCGAACATAAAAAGCATCAATGGGAAGAACCGGAGTAAGTGATATCCTGATCTAGCCTCCGCTAGACGCCCTGTTCCACATTCAGAAGAGATACCTGTTCCAACATGTAGCAGGCTTCTAGAGCTCTCTGAAGAGTCGGATTAATCGGCTGGTGAGAAAGAAAGATATGTTGAGCAACATGATAGTGATTTCCAAGGACCTTCATCAGCTGCATCAGGTTTCGGTGAAACGGAATTAAACGACCTTACAAGGGGACCTAAGTCTTCCAAAAAAAGGCAGCTGAATTGTTAGCTTCCAGATTGGCAGAAAAAAAAATACTGTTACCGGGGGAAAAAAAAAAATCACAGTGTATCGCAACACAGAAGAAGAGTTTCTGCCATCCTTCATAAAAGAAAACAAATTCGTTTTCTGCAGCAATGTGCCAGGATTGCTGATGAAATTGGACGTACGGGAATACATACCCAGTGAATACCGGTTATTCATAGAAAGCTCCAAACACAGCCTCAAATGTGTACTTCTACATAACAGAAACAGATAAATCCTAATCGGTCACTTAGTTGGTATGCAGGAAGATCGGGCGGCAATAGCCATAGTCCTATAGAAGATAGCATACCACAATCACCAATGGGTCATCTGTGTGGATTTAAATATGGTGAATTTTCTGGTAGAGCAGCAGGCTGGGTACACCAAATACCTGTGCTTTGTATGTCTGCAGAACAGCAGAGCTCAAGATCAACACTAGGTGAGAAGACAGTGGCCTGTGTGAGAAAACATGGTAGCTGGAGAGAAAAAAAATCATCACAGAACCTTTGGTGGACAGAGAAAAGATCATATTGCCACCATTGCACATCAAACTTGGTTTGATGAAACAATTTGTAAAAGCACTTAAGAGAGATGGAATGTATTTCGGCTACATATTATAATGAATAAGCTTTATTTGCTTTCCGCTAAGCTAATGATAATGAATAAAGCTCTTTCTACCAGCTAGCTAATGATAATAATGAAGCTTTCCTACTGAATGATATGCTTGTACTAAGCTTCAAATAGTGAATTCAAATGGTTGTTGTTACTAGTTAATTAAGAACATGAATAAAGTCTCCTGCTAGTAGTGTAGTAATAGTATTGAACAAACTTATAACTGGTAGTAATGTTGTAGCAGTAAATTAGAATGAATAAAGTCTTAACGCTGGTTGTTAATAGTAATGAACTAATGACATAAACCTAACAGCCAGACAGAGGTCTGACAAAAACTATGAATTGAGAAAGACGTACTTACGACAAAGCTCTTTTATTATGTAACTCTTGATCATCCAACGCACACACACAACTTGTTTCACAATAATGAAGAATCCAACTAATCACATAGAACGAAACTCTCTCCTTCACAACAACAACGCTCCTCTAGTATAACAACAAACGCTCCCCTATAACAACAAAAGCTCTCCTTGGCTATCGATGAACGCGCCTATATATACTGGCTACCACCACGTCATGACTTACACTCATGGCCAGATCTCATTCAGCGGGTGAAATAATATCTCGTTCAGTAAGAAGATAATTTACATAGTAAAATAAAATAACCAGAGATAGTAAAAACAAAAGGAAAGTGAATATAGAGTATACGTTACAATATGTAGAAAATTTCCAGCATTGAGCATGGAGAAAATAAAAGCAGGTATATTCAATGGACCACAAATCCACGAAATCGTGTAAGATCAGCGTTTCTAAGACTCAATGGACAATATTGAGGCATGTGCATGGTTGTCATTTTTTATGGTTGTACAGAATTTTCTTGGGAACCATAAGGCTGCTAACTACCGTGAACTCGTGGAGAATATGCTCATTGCATTTTGTACACTTGTTTGTAACATGAGCATCAATTGCATTACCTCCACAGTCATTTGGATTGATTTCCACATTGTCTTGGTGATATCAGCGATGAAAAAGGGGAGCGATTTCACCAGGAAATAAGGGCCATGGAAGAATGGTACTGTGGATGACGGGATAAGCATATGATGGCGGACTTGTTGGAGCATCCACCGTGAACGTCCAGGAACATCACATTGCAGGAAATCACAGAAATGTGGGTTCAGCAGCATGCCTCAATGACGAAACTTGTGTGTTGTTGTTCATGTTCTAAGCTTCTTAGGATTTTTCTGCATATGTCATATCGTGAACAGCAGATGTGATGGAAAAAAACTAATGCCATTTTCGGAATCTGTGACTCCAAAATACCCCAAAAAGGATCTAACATCTTAGGCACCAAAAGTTGTGTTCCCCAGTGTTATTATTCACACCAGGATCATTAAACTTGCCCAGAATGTTATCAAATTAGTACATGAAAAACATATGCAAATTAGTACATGAAAAAGAGTTTGAAGAAATGGTTGAAACCATGCACGTCAGACTTTGCCTTTGTTTCTGAGTTCTGTATAAATGTAGATAAGAGCTACATGACATGCTGTGATTAGCCTGTTGCATTTATTTATTTTTCATCATGTTGCACAAACAGTTTTAACATAGATAAATCACTCTAGTTCTTCACTTATCAAAGCGATAGTTTTAAACACGCTAGATTAACTACAATTCAACTGTGGACATAGAACAGTTATGTTGCATAAATGCCTCAACCACAGTTCAAACTTTTAGCATGCTACACCCTGGAGAACAAAGTGGTTAGAAAAGAAACTGTAGTATAAGAAATAAAAAATAAAAACCAGAAGTACTACTTTTATGGCAAATAATTATGCCTCAAATCTGATAAAGGTCCTATTGTTTCACCTAGCAGGTAAGATATGAATGCAAAATGAATTAAGAAAATAAGGACGACATAATTAAAACAACCCTACCATTAGAGGCCTGGAGAGAATGAAATTTAAAAAACGTAAAAACCTTCTCGGAGTTCTTTAAAAGCTTAAGTACAATGACAACTAAAAACAAAATATAAAAGGAAAACTCAAATAATCGTAAAATATGTCACTATAAAAACAGGTTCTGAAAAAAACCATGAATACTAGAACTGCAAAGTGAAAACTAACCCCCCCCCCCCAAAAAAAAAAAAACACAAAGTGGGCACAAGAAACTTTCAGAAAATAAAAACTTCAAAAAAGTAGGTTGGTTGGTTGATTGATTTTTATGGCGCAAGGGCCATGTTTGGCCAAAGAGCGCCAAACACAACACAATTAAACAAACGGTATTAAAAACATAGTATAATGATAAATATCTGGCAGATTCAGTAAAGTGAACAAATGATAATGATGGAAGGGCTAACAACAAGGAAACAAACAGTGTTAAAAACATGGCACAATAATTAAAATCTGGCTGATTCAGTAAAAGTGAAAAATGAGAATGATGGAAGGGCTAGAATCTAGATACGTTTAAAAAAGTCAATTTGTTTAAAAAATGAAAAGACAGCGACAGTATCGCAGTGTAGCGGCGTCCTTGGTCAACAAATGAGAATGAAAGAAATGAAAACGCACATCACGAAAATGAACACAACTACACAACAGATGAGTGACAGTGAGTCGGCAATTGCACATCTCACACATCGGCGCAGTGTCGCCACACAGTAAAAAGCGGTGAGTGAAACGACAATGCCCAATGCAGAGACGCGCAAGCACCACTTTCTCCCTACAGTTCCGACGATATGAGGATTTCCAGATTCCAAGAACAGGTTTAATACGATGCAGTTTATTTTCCACCTCTTGGTCCCACAGACCCTGCCACGTTCGCTTGATATGGTCATGAACAAGAAAGCGGAAATCCCGGTGAAACAGTGGCAAGGGTGTGACGACCAAAGAGGAAGCAGTTCTAGCAGCCGCATCAGCACACTCATTACTTGAGATTCCAACATGCCCAGGAATCCAACATAATTGTATCTGGACACCGGCCTCGAGCAAAGAATGAAGAAGCCTTCGTACGTTAAAAAGAAAAGGGTGGTCACAACAGTCCAATGATGACACTGACTGTACAACACTTAAGGAATCAGTGTACACCACAGCCCGTTGATTAGAGTCCAACTGAACATGAAGAAGTGCAAGATACACAGCATGCATCTCCGCCGAAAACACCATGGCCTCAGCTGGGATCCGCGCAACAGAGACGTCATCAACACAGACAGCCGGGGATCCAACGACTCCATGCATCTTGGAGCCATCAGTGAAAATGGGAGTGTAGTCAGAATTGAGGGCATGGCGCTCAGCAAAGAGCTGCTGGTATACTGACGCAGGGGTTGAGGATTTATCAAAAGATGTAAAGGTGGTATCAACCATGACACCAAGTGGGTGCCATGGAGGATCCCCAAAGCCCCTGGTCTCTTCAACAAGTGACAAGTTGAGCCCTGCATCACGAGCTACGGCAGCCATACAAAGACCGAAGGTTGGAATGCACGAGGGCCGGTTTTCAAATAAACGAGCATGCTGAGAATGGAAAACTGCATCGTACAAAGGATGGTCTGGAAGAGATCGAAGTTTCAAGTAGAATTGAACAGACAGCCGCAGACGGCGTAATTCAAGCGATGGTTTGTTCGCATCAGCGTAAAGGCTAGGAAACGGAGATGTTCGAAATGCTCCCGTACAAAGCCGCAGCACTTGATGGTGAATATTATCCAAAGGGCGGAGAACAGAACGACGAGCAGGGCCATACACCATACAACCATAATCCAGTTTTGACCGTATTAGAGAATGGTAAATGCGACACAAAGAGATCCTGTCTGCACCCCACGAAACTCTCGAAAGGATCTTCAGAATAGACAGAGAACGCAGACAGGAAATCTTGAGCCGCCAAACGTGCGCACGGTTGACGGTCAGTCCAAGGAACTTGGTCTCCGACAAAACTGGTATGGCTGCACGGTCTAATTACAGCTCTGGGTCGGGATGGAGGCCACGCCTCCAGCAGAAATGGACACACGCTGTCTTGTCGAGAGAAAGAATGAAACCATTGCTATTCGCTGCTTTAAAGATCTGGTTAATCGCAGACTGCAATTGCCTTTCAATAAAATTCATGCTTGATGACAAGCAGAAAATGTGCAAGTCATCAACATAAACAGTAGCCGAAACCGCAGGAGGAAGATTTGTGAAAAGACAATTAATGTGGAGGATGAACAATGTGACAGATAAAATGCAACCTTGAGGAACACCTTGTTCTTGATGGAACGGTGCCGAAAGCGTCGTACCCAGGCGCACCTGGAACACCCGATTGCGAAGAAAATTAACGACGAATGTAGGAAGATTTCCTCACAATCTGCATGCGTGGAGGTTACGGATAATACCATGCTGCCACGCTCGATCATAGGCTTTTTCAGTATCAAAGAAAACAGACACCAGGTGCTGCCTACGCACGAACGCCTCGCGCACAGATGTCTCAAGGTGTAGGAGATGATCATGAGGTGAATGATGACGGCGAAAGCTGCTTTGTGATGGTGAAAGTACATGATTTTGTTCTAAAAAATGAATTAACTGGGATTTAACCGTGCGCTCGGGAACTTTACACAGACAGCTAGTGAGAGCAATTGGACGATAACTAGAGGGAGACTTAGGATCCTTGCCAGGTTTGGGAAAAGGCAGAACAAAAGCTTTTCGCCAAAATTCTGGGAAACTGTGCTACAACCAAATGTGATTGAAGAGGATTAAAAGATTCTCAAGAGACAACTGCGAGAGATGGCAGAGCATGTCATAGTGGATGTCATCGGGACCGACAGATGTAGCGCCGGACCGATGCAAAGCCACCGGTAGTTCAACCATGCCGAAAGGGGAGTTGTAATCGGTGTTACGAAAAGGCACAAAGGAGACTCTCTTGGGGTTCCGCACTGGATTTAATCCTCTGAAAGGAGGAGGGATACGTCAGGTCGCTCAACACAGAAGCAAACGCCTCTCCCAAACAATCAGCAATCTCCCCGACTTCAACATATGTGGTTGGTTGGTTGGTTGGTTGATTTTAATGGCGCAAGGGCCATGGTTGGCCAAAGAGCGCCAGACAAAAGACAGACAAACAAACAGTATTAAAAAATGGGCGATAAAGTTTAAAATATGGCTGATCAAATAAAACTGAAGAATGAGAACGATGAAAGGGCTAAAAAAGATAATGAAACAAACAGTATTAAAAACATGATACAATAATTAAAATCTAGCTGATTCAGTAAAACTGAGAAATGAGGATGATGATAAGGCTAAAATCTAAATACGTTTAAAATAGTCAATTTGTTTAAAAAATGATAAAACAGCAACAGTATTGCAGTGGTCATTTAGCAGCCGCTGCAGTGTAGCGGCGTCCTCGTTCAACAAATGAGAATGAAAGAAATGAAAACGCACATCACGAAAACGAACACAGGTACACAAAAGATGAGCGACGGTGAGTCGGCAGTTGCACGTCTCACACATCGGCGCAGTGTCGCCACACAGCAAAAAGCGGTGAGTGAATCGACAATGCCCAATGCGGAGACGAGCAAGCACCACTTCCTCCCTACGGTTCCGACGATATGAGGATTTCCAGACTTCAATATTAGGTTTAATACGATGCAGTTTATTTTCCACCTGTTGGTCCCACAGACCTTGCCACGTTCGCTTGATATGGTCGCGAACCAGAAAGCGGAAATCCCGGTGAAACAGTGGCAAGGGTGTGACAACCAAAGAGGAAGCAGATCTAGCAGCCGCATCAGCACACTCGTTACCCGAGAGTCCAACATGCCCGGGAATCCAACAAAATTGTATCTGGACACCGGCCTCGAGCAAAGAACAAAGAAGCCTTCGTACGGTAAAAAGAAAAGGGTGGTCATAGCAGTCCAACGATGACAAAGCCTGCAAAACACTCAAGGAATCAGTGTACACCGCAGCCCGGTGATGAGAACTCGACTGAACATGGAGAAGGGCGAGATACACAGCATGCATCTCCGCTGAAAACACAGTGGCCTCAGCTGGAATCCGCGCTACTGAAACGTCATCTACACAGACAGCCGCGGATCCAACGACTCCATGCATTTTGGAGCCATCAGTAAAAATGGGAGTGTAATCAGAATTGAGGTCACGGTGCTCAGCGAAGAGCTGCTGGTACACTGACGCAGGGGTTGAGGATTTATCAAAAGATGTAAAGGTGGTATCAACCATGACACCAAGTGGGTGCCATGGCGGGTCCCCAAAGCCCCTGGTCTCTCCAACAAGTGACAAGTCGAGCCCTACATCACGGGTTACGGCCGCCATACGAAGACCGAAGGTTGAAACGCACGAGGGCCGGTTCCCGAATAAACGAGCATGCTGGGGATGAAAAACTGCATCGTATAAAGGATGGTCTGGAAGAGATCTAAGTTTCAGGTAGAATTGAATAGACAGCTGCAGACGGCGTAATTCAAGCGATGGTTCGTTCGCGTCAGCGTAAAGGCTGGGAATCGGAGATGTTCGAAATGCTCCCGAACAAAGACGCAGTGCTTGATGGTGAATAGTGTCCAAAGGCCGGAGAACGGAAGGACGCGCAGAGCCATACACGATACAACCATAATCCAGTTTCGACCGTATTAAGGAATGGTAAATGCGGATCAAAGACATCCTGTCTGCGCCCCATGAGACTCTCGAAAGGATCTTAAGAATAGATAGAGCCCGCAGACAGGAAATCTTGAGCCGCCGAACGTGCGCACGGAATGTAAGCGCACGGTCGACGGTCAGTCCAAGGAACTTGGTCTCCGGCAAAACTGGTATGGCTGCACGGTCTAAAAACAGCTCTGGGTCAGGATGGAGGCCGCGCCTCCGGCAGAAATGGACACACGCTGTCTTGTCGGGAGAAAGAACGAAACCATTGCTATTCGCCGTTTTAAAGATCTGATTAATTGCAGACTGCAACTGCCTTTCAATAAAATGCATGCTTGATGACGAGCAGAAAATGTGCAAGTCATCAACATAGACAGTAGCCGAAACTGCAGGAGGAAGATTTGTGAGGAGACAATTAATGCGAAGGATGAACAATGTGACAGATAAAATGCAACCTTGAGGAACACCTTGTTCTTGATGGAATGTTGCCGATAGCGTCGTACCCAGGCGCACCTGGAACACCCGATTGCGAAGAAAATTTAAAATAAATGTCGGAAGATTTCCTCGCAATCCGCATGCGTGGAGGTCACGGATAATACCATGCCGCCACGCTCGATCATAGGCTTTGTCAATATCGAAAAATACAGAAACCAGGTGCTGCCTACGCACGAACGCCTCGCGCACAGATGTCTCAAGGTGCAGGAGATGATCGTGAGGTGAACGATGACGACGAAAGCCGCTTTGTGATGGTGAAAGTACTTGATGATATTCTAAAAAATGAATTAACCGGGAATTAACCATGCGTTCAAGAACTTTACACAGACAGCTAGTGAGAGCAATTGGACGATAACTAGAGGGAGACTTGGGATCCTTTCCAGGTTTGGGAAAAGGCAGAACAAAAGCTTTTCGCCAAGATTCCGGGAAACTGTGCTCCGACCAAATACGATTGTATAAGATTAAGAGATTCTCGAGAGACGACTGCGAGAGATGACGGAGCATGTCATAATGGATGCCATCGGGACCGACCGACGTAGCGCCGGACCGATGCAGAGCCACCCTGAGTTCAATCATGCTGAAGGGGGAGTTATATCCGGTGTCGAGAAAAGGCGCAAAGGAGATTCTCTGGCGTTCCGCAGTGGATTTCACTCTTTGAAAAGAAGTAGGATACGCCAGGTCACTCGACACGGAGGCAAACGCCTCCCCCAAACAATCAGCAATCTCCCCGACTCCAGCATATGTGCAGCCGTTACTCTCGAGAATGGAGATCTGGTGAGAGCTGTAGTTACCCCGGATCTTACGAATCTTGTCCCACACACTTTTCGAACTGGCACGCGAAGTGAGAGATGAAACATACTGGATCCAAGACTCCCTCTTGCTACGTCGACGCACCAACCGAGCATAGGATTTTGCTCGTTTGAATGTAACGAGATTAGCATCGGTTGGATAACGCCGAAACGTAGACCAGGCCTTATGTTGAGCTCTCCTAGCCGCTGCGCATTCAGGGGTCCACCAAGGTTTCGGACTTCTGGAGAGTGTGGTAGATGTTTTTGGTATAGAAAGATCAGCTGCCTGAAGAATACAATTTGTGACTTCAAGAACCGCTGCGTCGATTGACTCTTGGGTCACCATTGCAGAAAATATCAAAGCTGACGGTGTGAAGACCTCCCATCTCGCACGCTCCATCCTCCAACGAGGAGGGCGGGAGGCAGAAGATGGCATGTTCGCATGATGCGAGAGGACAATTGGAAAGTGGTCACTCCCGTGGAGGTCGTTACACACCGCCCACGACCAGTCAGCAATAATTGATGGTGATCCCAAGGTCAAATCGATCGCACTGAAGGATCGTGTCGGTTCATGGAAGTACGTGTCAGCACCGGTGTTAAAAAGGCACAAAGAGGCCGAGGACAGAAGAGACTCTATGCGACGACCTCTCGTGCTGATGCTGACACTACCCCACAAATGATGATGGGCATTGAAGTCACCTAGTATTAGAAAGGGTGAAGGCAGCTGATCAACCAATCTCTCCAGTACCGAGACGCTCACGTTCTCGTCCGGCGGCAGATAGACACTGCAGACAGTAAGAGGTACAGGCATAGAAATACGAACCGCCACGGCCTGCACAGTTGTGGAAACCGCGACGGAAGATACCAGAACCCTGTGAGGGACGAGAATAGCAACTCCCCCACAGGCTATATTTCCAGACGAGTGATCTGTCCGAAATGCACTGTAGCCTCGAACTGAAAGCAGGTCCGATGGTTTAAGCTTCGTCTCCTGTAGACAAAGGCACACCGGAGAGGAAAATGAAAGCAGATGTTTCACTTCATCAAAGTTCGTCCGAAAACCTCGACAGTTCCACTGAATGATTGAAGCCATGGTTATAAGTGAAATGAAAATGAAAATGATCAAACGAAGTCCGGCTCCATCGCCTCTGCTGGGGGTTCCCCCAGATCTGGAGGCGTGTGACCAGGGGCTAAGATGGGAGCATGTTTTGTCCCAAGTGTCTTACCAGGAGGCGCACGACGTTGAGTCGTTTCCTGAGATTTTGGAGGAGAAGAAATGCTTTTCTTATCCTGGGCTTTGGTCTTTTTGTTAGAAGAAGTGGCCTGACTTCCCTTGTTGGTGGTGGGATGAGTCTGCTTCGGCGAAGTGGTGGGTGGCGCTTTCAGACCCCTAGCTCGAGACTGGAGTGCCTCCAGTCCGGCTGCGATGATGTCGTTAACATTGAATGGACATTTAAGGGGGATCTCAATGTCGGTCTGAGTGGCAACCGTAGATTTGGCAACCACCACTGAAGCGTATGATCGCCGATCAGATGTAACAGGGACCACTTTTCTTCTGGCCTCAGGATAGGAAATATTTTCCACCGTTTTGATCCTTTGGATTTCTTTCTCCTCCTTCCACTTGGGACAATCTTTGGCTGATGCCGCGTGTGAACCCTTGCAGTTCACACAAAACTCAGCCTCGGCCACACATTCCTGCAGAAGATGCTCTGTGGCACCACAGCGTGCACACCGGGGATTGCTCCTACACGACTGCTGAGAATGGCCATAAGACTGGCACCTAAAACATCTCAGAGGGTTAGGGATGTACGGGCGTACCTCGAGGTGGAGATACCCTGCCTTGATGGATGTAGGCAGGGAAGGGCTATCAAAAGTTAAAATGATGTTCCGGGATGGGACGGACTGCCCATTCCGCCTGAATAGAATACGCCGCACACCCGTAACGTGTTGACTCCTCAGTTCTTCAAGTAATTCTTCCTCAGCACACTCAACGAGGTCCTGAGAGGAGACAACACCTCGAGATGAATTTAGGTATCCATGAGGTGTTATTTTGACCGGAGTCTCAAGCAGCGTGGTGGTGTTAAGAAGTGTAGAGCTGTAGGCCACAGTGGACATTTCTACAAGAAGATCTCCAGATTGGAGCTTCTTTACGCTCTTAGGAGAGCTTGCGATGGATTGAAGAGCTTTATTTATCCAAAATGGACTTTTGGCACTCAAAGGCTTTGAAGGGTCCATTGAGTGCACAAAAAAGAAACGAGCATTTGAACAATCAGGGACATGTTTTTTGGCAGAAGGGGATGAGCCTTCCTCTATACCTCTTTTGCTTTTTGGTTCTTGGGAAATTTTGTTTTCATCCATAGAAGTGTTAATAATTCGTCCGCCGACTTCCCCACCCACAATCGAGCCCAACGAGGGAGAGCCGGAGGTCCGCAAGCCCAAGTGGACGCAGGACACGGCTCTAGGGATAGCAAGCGGATATAGCAAGTTGATAGGGCAGACATACGCTCGGCGTGCACTCAGACTTTCCCATGCCTGGGGAACACCCCTTTGGCATGCCCACCCTATCCCCAGACTCACCCTGTCGTACGAGACGACAAGCCGTTAGAGGTCTGGGCTCCACTCGGCCACAGACCTCATTGACTAGGAGTGGGTTAGTTCCCAGCCGCCCGTTTAGGGTGAAGCAGGGGGCAAAGAGGAGTGTTGGCAACTGGCGACAACAACACCCAGGCCTCCAGAAACCTCAGCCTCCAGCATCCCCTTTTCCACCTTACGGGTCACCGCACACGGCAAACGTGCAGGCAGGTCTAGCTAACCAGCTCGGAAAAACAAAGAAAGGAACATGAAATGGAGAAGACAGGAAAGAAAACGAGAAACTAAAATCCGGAGCTGGCGCATAAACACAACCTCAGCAACCTACAACTGAGGCGGGAGCGTGTCAAGTGAAAAAACAAAAAACATAAAAAAGTGAAAATTCACATCTAGTACATGTCGGCTCGGGCCGTGGGGACGCCATCCCCCATCAGCTGGATGAACAGCTGTCCCTTCGGTGATGTAATCGTTCTAGTCGTAATGACAAAATGATCCGTCACAAGGTCAGCTCGGGCCGTGGGGGCGCCGCTCCCCAAATAACTGGAAAACCAGTTATCCCCGTGCGGGGCAACATATGTGCAGCCGTTACTCTTGAGAATGGAGATTTGGTGAGAGCTGTAGTTACCCCAGATCTTATGAATCTTGTCCCACACACTTTTCGAACTGGCACGTGAAGTGAGAGGTGAAACATACTGGATCCAAGACTCCCTCTTGCTACGTCGACGCACCAAACGAGCATAGCATTTTGCTCGTTTAAAAGCAACAAGATTGGCATCAGTTGGATAACGGCAAAACGTAGACCAGGCCTTATGTTGAGCTCTTCCAGCCGCTGCGCATTCAGGGTTCCACCAAGGCTTCGGACTTCTGGGGAGCTTCGTAGATGTTTGTGGTATAAAAAGATCAGCCGCCTGAATAATGCAATTTGTGACTTCAAGGACAGCTGCGTCAATTGACTCTTGGGTCACCATGGCAGAAGATATTACTGCAGACGATGTGAAGACCTCCCATCTGGCACGCTCCATCCTCCATCGAGGAGGGCGGGAGGCAGGAGATGGCATGTTCGCATGATGCGAGAGCACAATTAGAAAATGGTCGCTCCCATGGAGGTCGTTACACACCGTCCACGACCAGTCAGCAATAATCGATGGTGATCCCAAGGTCAGATCAATCGCACTGAAGGATCTTGTCGGCTCATGGAAGTAAGTGTCAGCACCGGTGTTGAAAAGGCACAACGAGGCCGAGGACAGAAGAGACTATGCGGCGACCTCTCGTGCTGATGCTGACACTACCCCACAAAGGATGATGGGCATTGAAGTCACCAACTGGAAGAAAGGGTGAAGGCAGCTGATCAACCAAGCTCTCCAGAACTGAGATGCTCACGTATCTCCAGGTGAAGATACCCTGCTGTGATGGACGTAGGCAGGGAAGGGCTGTCAAAAGTCAAAATGATGTTGCTGGATGGGACGGACTGCCCATTCCACCTGAAAAGAATAGGCCGCACACCCGTAACGTGTTGACTCCTCAGTTCTTCAATAAGTTTTTCCTCTGTACACTCAATGAGGTCTTGAGAGGAGACAACACCTCGAGATGTATTTAGGTATCCATGTGGTGTTATTTTGACCGGAGTCTCAAGCAGTATGGTGGTGTTAAGAAGTGTGGAACTGTAGGCCACAGTTGACATCTCTACAAGAAGATCTCCAGACTGGAGCTTCTTTACGCTCTTTGGAGAGCTTGCAATGGATTGAAGAGCTTTATTAATCCAAAATGGACTTTTTGCACTCAAAGGCTTTGAAGGGACCAATGAGTGCTCAAAAAAGAAACGAGCATTTGAACAATCAGGAACATGTTTTTTTGCGGAAGGTGATTGAGCCTTCCTCATTACCTGTTTTGGTACATAAAAGAGCTTACACCGTTTTTGCACGATATGTTTAATTGAAAATACGACAGATATTTACAAGATTAAAAACCCATTAGTACTTTCGGGTCGACAATCGACCCGTCTTCAGACGGAGGAGAGCCGCTGCTGCACATGTGCTCCCATATATATGTCCGAGTATGATGACATACAAGGTATGGAATAGTGTCGCAAGGGTGTCACTCTGTTGCCATCATTTCATTGCTAAATCACAAATCAGATGAGGTCCATGTGGAAATATGCAAACAAGGTGCAAAATATATATATTTGTTATAACTCACATATTTAACAAGGTAAATGGTGGGATTAGTAACAAGTTCAGAACTATTGAGCAATGCAAAAGATTAGAATCTCTTATTTGGGCCTCTTCATTAATTGAAATTCCAGAAGCAGAAAAGAAAAATATTGATAACTGGTTAGCTAAAGCAAGAAGTTTAAGGAAAAATTGATAAAAACAAGAAGTTTAAGGAAAAATTGAAAATTAAAGAAAATAAGTGGTTGAGTCCAAAGTTGATGTCTACAGCTCCTGGCCCACAGTTAATACCATCCCCACTAACAAACATGTCATAGATCTGACAGAAGATGAAGTAGATGGAAACTTGATTAATCTCCTCAATAAGGGATATAATTAAAACCTTTCCTCTGCAACACTTGATAGAAAACGAATGCTTATTGATTTAGAAAGCATCTGTAGTAAGGTAGAAAGAGAAGAGGAAAATACAGCAGCCACTTTAAGGAAATAATTCTCAGACTGGGTCTCAAATTTTGTAAAAAAAGCCAGTAAAAACTGCTTACAATTTTGATAGAAAAGTCATTACTGATCTTAAAAAATTCAAAACCAATGATAAAGTTGTAGCACTGAAAGCAGATAAAAGCAAAGTTTTGGTATTGTTAGAAAAAATAAGTATTACAATAAAATGGAAGCTGAATTGTGCAAGTCTTATTATGAAGAACTCACTGCTAACCTTATTGATCAAACTGTCAAAAATCTTTAAAAAAAAATCAGCTCCTTAAAAAGTGAAAATCAGCTAAATGAGCTCTTCAAAAGCTTCTCCAAAATCCAGTCAAGAGTTCCACAGATCTATGGTACAATAAAAATTCACAAAGAAGGCCATCCAATAAGACCTATAATAGACACTAGAAATTCACCACTCTCCAACATTAATTATTATTTACTTACTCACCTCAAAGATATTTTCCCTTCTCCTCCCTACCTTCTAAAAAATTCCATGCAGCTGAAACGAAAATTAGACAACTTGCCAGAATTAATTCATCCAGTAATGGCAAGCCTGGATATAGTATCTATGTATACCAACATTAACCTGGACCTCTTGCTGGAATTCATTGTGGATGACCTCGCGGAAAAAATAGTCTTCCATAATCAAAATAGAGAGATACTACTTGGCATATATGAACTGCTCCTGTTTTCTTTCAAGAATAATTTCTTCCAGTTTGGAAAGAAATATTACAGGAAAACTTCAGGACCTGCAATGGGTTCTCCACTAGCACCTCTGCTTGCAAATTATTATGTAAATAAACTAGAGGCAAAAATCCTTATACAACCTTCAATATTTGCTCTCTATGTAAGATACATGGATGATGTCCTATTTATAGTAGATACTGAGGACCAATCTCTACCCTCTCAGATTCTAGCAGAATTTAACTTGCTAGAAAATACCTTGCAGTACACCCTGGAACTGGAAAAAGACCATAGCATCAATTTCCTTCATTTAAACTTGACCCCAAGAAAGGGGAGAATATTCACTCAGCTTTTTAGAAAACCCACTAACACAGAGAAGATGTTAGACTTCTACTCATTCTACCCTGATTATATAAAATCGAATATGGCGAGACAATATTTGGAAAAAAAATGAAGTCCTGGTCTCTTCAGATGCTCAAAAAGATCGTCACAGAGAAGAATTAAAAGAAATATTGGCAGAAAACAATTACCCCTCTCCTTATGTTGAGAAATTATTTAGACAAGTGCCAAAAAAGAAGCAGGAAATAAAAAACTTTAAATTCACCAGCAAAATTACGTACCACAAGGGACTTTTCGAAAAACTGAAGAAGATCGGAGCAAAATATAATATCAGGCTTGCTCCAGATCTAAGTAACAAATTAAAGAAATTCCTGTCAGCTTTAAAGCAGAAAGAAGTGGACATCCAATTACAAGAAGGAGTAATATATTGCATCGACTGTAACTGCGGACTCAGCTATATAGGAGAAACAGGGAGGAGTATTAAAGTCCGAATGAAAGAACACCAAGCAGCTATTAGGAACATTAGTAACAAAACAGGGCTAGACAGACAAGTGGACACTCCATAAATTGGGACTCAGTAAGAATAATTGCCCACCAGTCAAACTTAGTAAAGAGAAAACTAGAAGAAGGGATCGAAATAGCAAGAAGTACCATAATTAATGATAATTGCGGTTGGACTCTTCCAACTGAGTGGCAGCAACTACTCCAGTGACGTAGTCCTGATGACGAACTAGGATTTAGTTCAAAAATTTGACTACCAACTTTTTTGAATAACCTCTATAAGACCCATAAAAAAGTTAATTCCAAAGAAATGTTATGCAAGTTCATAGCTGTAATGAGTCTTTTCCAAATTCTGTGTAATTCAATTGGGGAATTATCGTTACAGCATCCATCCCTGAAGGCCTCGATGCATAAACTTTAAGTTATATGCAATGCGTATAGAGATGGGTGTATATGTAGCAATTTAATGTTTTTCCAATCCGGTTGGACAGTTCCTTGTGCCACATATCTGGCGAGTGCTGTGTTACTACTATGATTAACGCAAATGTCATATTTATGTTCCTGCATTCGAGTTTCAAGGCCACGTTTTGTAGAACCTACACAGTTGCTTACTTGTTCACCATTGGATACATCTATTATTGGTACATTATATACACCCCATTTACACAAAATATCAGGTGGTTCCCTACTTTTTTGATAAGTGAAAATAGATTTCTGGATCTAATGCCAAAATGAGTATCATATTTCATACATGCACATGTCAGTACATTAGTAATGCTTGGGTACTGCTCTATTGTACCAACAAAACGCTTTGCTGGTTTTTGTTCTTTGGTCAAACACAAAACGCTTTGCTGGTTTTTGTTCTTTGGTCAAACACAAAACGCTTTGCTGGTTTTTGTTCTTTGGTCAAACATGTACACAAAACACTTTGCTGGTTTTTGTTCTTTGGTCAAACACAAAACGCTTTGCTGGTTTTTGTTCTTTGGTCAAACATGTACACAAAACGCTTTGCTGGTTTTTGTTCTTTGGTCAAACACAAAACACTTTGCTGGTTTTTGTTCTTTGGTCAAACACAAAACGCTTTGCTGGTTTTTGTTCTTTGGTCAAACATGTACACAAAACGCTTAGCTGGTTTTTGTTCTTTGGTCAAACACAAAACGCTTTGCTGGTTTTTGTTCTTTGGTCAAACATGTACACAAAACGCTTTGCTGGTTTTTGTTCTTTGGTCAAACACAAAACGCTTTGCTGGTTTTTGTTCTTTGGTCAAACACAAAACGCTTTGCTAGTTTTTGTTCTTTGGCCAAACATGTACACAAAACGCTTTGCTGGTTTTTGTTCTTTGGTCAAACATGTAGATCTATGATAGATCTACATGTCTGACCAAAGAACAAAAACCAGCAAAACGTTTTGTTGGTACAATAGAGCAGTACCCAAGCATTACTAATGTACTGACATGTGCATGTATGAAATATGATACTCATTTTGGCATTAGATCCAGAAATCTATTTTCACTTATCAAAAAAGATAGGAAACCACCTGATATTTTGTGTAAATGGGGTGTATATAATATACTAATAATAGATGTATCAAATGGTGAACAAGTAAGCAACTATGTAGGTTCTACAAAACGTAGCCTTGAAACTCGAATGCAGGAACATAAATACACTGGCGAAAAGTGAAAAAAGAACACCAAGAAGGAAACGTCTGATAACAACGAAATTTATACAGCATAATAACAGAATACAGAGGATAACATGATCAAAACATTATGGCAAAATACAGCTGCATTTGCTGGTAAACTGAAAAATAACATTTCCATGTAACATGGTTAGTACGAGGTTGAACCGCCATGAACTGCGTCACACTGTGCAATTCTGGCATGGAGTCTGTCGTACAGATGTTGGAAGTAAGATTGGGGTATTGAGTTCCAAGCATCCTCAACCTGGACGCGTAAATCGGGGATGGTCATGGCTGGCCGTTGAGACCGGATAAGTCGATGTCCCATAAAATCCCACACGTTCTCAATGGGGGACAAATCCGGTGAACGTGCAGGCCGTGGAAGTTGTCTCACACCCTGAAGTGCATCTTGCGTTGCATGTGTCGTGTGTGGGCGGGCGTTATCTTGCTGGAAAACACCATGATGGACCGACCTTACAAATGGCACAACAACGGGCTGAATGATGTTGTTGATGTAGGAGGTGCTGTTTAACGTACCCGGTACAAACACTAGTTGTGTATGGGAGTGATAGCTGATCGCTCCCCACACCAGGAGACCAGGTGTAGGGCATGTGTGTCGCTGGCGGATGCAAGAAGGGTGGAGACGTTCTCCTGTGCGTCTGCGAACACGCATACGGCCATCGGAGGCTCCCAAGCAGAATCTGCTTCCATCGCTGAACACGACAGATTGCCATTGCGTTCTCCAGTGTAGACGTTGGCGACACCACTGCAGCCGCTCCTGACGGTGGGCTGGAGTCAGAGGCACATGTGCACGTAGTCCTGCATCCAGTAGACGGTTGCGGATTGTTCGCAGAGCCACCTCAGGTGCAACGGCAGCTCGGATTTGCGTCGCAGTGGATGTTCTGCTTGACAACGCCGCTCTTCTTATGCGTCGATCGGTCCGCTCATCAGTCCGTCTGTGACTCCCGGTTCTACGTCTTCTCGTGTGGGAATGTTCCTCGGACCATCTACGCCACCATCGTACCACCACCGATACTTCCTGTTCAATTCGCTCCGCTATATGACGATACGACCACCCGGCCTCGCGGAGTCCGACTAGACGACCTCGCTCAAAGTCTGATAACTGCTGAAATCGTACACGTCTTCCATGTCCATGCATTGCAGCTTCTTCAGGGTCTTCGCACGTGTCTGTACGCCGACGACTGATTACATTCACTTCGCCGTACTCCTTAAATACCACCGACGATAATTTGCATATTATGCAGTGCTGTGGTGTAAGCGCTCACCGGTTGGTCCCGAAATCAACATCACACCTATGTAAACTCGACCCCATTAACATATGTAAATTTCATGATCGTCCGCCAATTCCTTCTTGGTGTTCTTTTTTCACTTTCCACCAGTGTATGACATTTGCGTTAATCATAGTAACACAGCGCTTGCCAGATATGTGGCACAAGGAACTGTCCAACCGAATTGGAAAAACATTAAATTGCTACATACACCCGCCTCTGTATACTTGTTGCGTATAACTGAAAGTTTATACATCGAGGCCTTCAAGGACGGATGCTGTAACGATAATTCCCCAATTGAATTACACAGAATTTGGAAAAGACTCATTACAGCTATGAACTTACATAACATTTCTCGTTAAACATGTGAGTTATAACGAATATATATATTTTGCACCCTGTTTATCATATTTCCTCATGGACCTCATCTGATTCGTGATTTAGGAATGAAATTATGGCAACAGAGTGACACCCTTGCGACGCTATTCCATACCTTGTACGTCATCATCATCATCGTTCGTCAACCATTATCAATCCACTGCTGGACGAAGGCCTCCTCAAGTTTCCTCCACAACGGTCTGTCTTGTGCCAGTCTCCTCCATGTAACTCCCGCATACTTTCGAATTTCATCCACCCATCTTCCATGTGGTCTTCTTCTGGGTCTTTTCCTGTCCCTTGGAATCCAATCTAAAATTTCGGCTGTCCATCGATGGTCTGTCCTTCTGGCAGTATGTCCAGCCCATTGCCATTTCAGGGATTCAACTCTGATCATGATATCTTCCACTATTGTCATTTTTCAGATCCACGAGTTCCTCTTCTTATCTCTCCTGGTTACACAAAGCATGCACCTCTACATGCTTCTTTGAGTTGTCTGCAGCCTTTGTATGTCTCTTTTAGTTGAAGTCCACGTCTCTGCACCATACGTAAGCACTGGAAGGATGCATTGATCAAACACTTTTCTTTTAAGACATAATGGCATATTGCTCTTGAAAATTATGCTGTTTCTTCCAAAAGCTCTCCAGGCAAGTTTCGTACGCCGATTAATTTCTTCATCAATGTGACCCTCACTTGATATCTGCTGTCCAAGATAAACGTACGTGTCCGTTATCTCCAGCTTTTTTCCATCAATCGATAAATCTTCATTTCTTGTAAAAGCATTGAACATCACTTTTGTTTTCTGAAACTTCATTTTTAATCCCACTTCTTTACTCTTGTCAGAAAGTTCCTGGATCATACTCTGCAGCTCTGATGGGGTAGTTGCAAAAATGACTATGTCATCAGCACAACGAAGGTGGGTTAGATAATCTCCATTAATCTTTATCCCTTTCTTTTCCCAGTTCAGTGATTGAAAGACATTTTCCAATGTAGCATTAAAGAGCTTCGGAGATATGGTGTCACCTTGTCTCACTCCTTTTCCAATTTTTATGTGTGTTGTGTTTTCAAACAGCCGAATCTTTGCACTTGCATTTTCATAGATGTTATTAATAATATTAATGTACGCATCTTTAATACCGCAGGATTTCAGAGCCATTGTAACTGCTGATGGTTTCACCGAATCGAAGGCTTTTTCATAATCGATAAAAGCCATGCACAATGGAAGTTCATATTCCCTCGCTCTTTCAATTAGTTCTCTCAGTACGTGGATATGATCTATTGTGCTGTAGCCACTCCTGAATCCAGCTTGTTCTCTCGGTTGAGCCATGTCCAGTGTAACCTTCAAGCGGTGTGAAAGAACTTTAGTGAAGATTTTATAAACCACTGATAGGAGGCCGATAGGTCTGTAGTTCCTGAGATCCTCAATGTCACCTTTTTTATGTAGCAGGATCATTTTAGCGGTGTTCCAATCCTCAGGAATCTTCCCTTCATTAAGGCATCGAGTGAAAATTTGGGCGAGTACTATTTTGATTTCTCCACTTGCTTCTTTTATGATGTCTACAGTAATTCCATCTTCTCCTGGAGCTTTTCCCTGCTTCATGTTCTTGATTGCATGTGCAAATTCTGCTGGGAGGACTGGAAGAACTGTGGTACTGGTACCTTTCATGATGTCTGGAGTACATGTATCATCCCTTTCATATAATTTGGAGTAGGAATCTTTCACTTTTGTCAAAATTTCGCCTCTATTTCTTGTTACAGAACCATCTTCGTTTCTCAGTGCCATAATCTGTTTTCTTCCCTTACTGAGATGTCCCTTTGCTATCTTTAGGCTTTGGTTGTTTTCAATTGCTTTCCTTACTAGTTCACAGTTGAATTTCCTTACGTCTTCAGTGATACTTTTTCGTACTGTCTTGCATAGCTCTAATATATTCCACTTTGGAAGTCACATCTTCTTTAGTTGTCCTCATCTCTCTTCTTTTTTGCATCAACATTTTGGTTTTTCCTGATAATTTGTTCACATGCAACTTGTCCTTAGACCCAGCTAATTTTGCTGCTGTTTCCATAAGAGCTTCGGTTACTTTTCTGTTAACTTAAGAAATATTCACTTCTTCCGATGTTAGACCTTCTAAAGCAGAGAATCTGTTTTTCAGTTCCAACTTGAAGGTATTATGTTGTTTTTTAAGGTTGGTTATGTCAATACATTTTGTTTGTCTTATGAGCTTGCCACGTTCGAGTTTAGTGTTGAGGTGCATCTTACATCTCACCAATCTATGGTCACTACCTGTGTTGAACTTGTTTAGCACACTGCAGTCTTCTATGACAAATTTTTTGTTACACATAATAAAATCAATTTCACTTGTCGTCCCATTTGGATGTCTCCATGTCCATTTCCTGTGTGGCTTTTTCTTGAAAAAGGAGTTCAAGATAAAAAACCCTTCTGCCTCTGCAAACTCTACGAGAGTATTTCCACGCTGGTTTCTGTTGCCGTGACCGAATTTTCCTACTGAAGTTTCATTCTGTTGCCGTGACCGAATTTTCCTACTGAAGTTTCATTCTGTTGCCGTTGCACGTCATCATACTCGGACATATATATGGGAGCACATGTGCAGCAGCGGCTCTTTTCCATCTGAAGATAGGTCGATTGTCGACCCGAAAGTACTAATGGGTTTTTAATCTTGTAAATATCTGTCATTTTTTAAATTAAACATATCATGGAAAGACAGTGTAAGCTCTTTAATGTATTGTATATGCATGACATCTTCATTAAGACTACCTCTTTTGGTTTTAGATTCGTGGGAAACACTAATGAGAGACATGAAAAAAATTAAGAATTCGTCCGCCGACTTCCCCACCCACAATCGAGCCCAACGAGGGAGAGACGGAGGTCCGCAAGCCCAAGTGGACGCAGGACACGGCTCTAGGGATAGGAAGCGGATATAGCAAGTTGATAGGGCACACATGCGCTCGGCGTGCACCCAGACTTTCCCATGCCTGGGGAACACCCCTTTGGCATGCCCACCCTATCCCCAGACTCACCCTGTCATATAAAACGACAAGCCGTTAAGTGGTCTGGGCTCCACTCGGCCACAGACCTCATTGACTAGGAGTGGGTTAGTTCCTAGCCGCCCATTTCGGGTGAAGCAGGGGGCAAAGAGGAGTGTTAGCAACTGGCGACAACACCACCCCAGCCTCCAGCATCCCCTTTTCCACCTTACAGGTCACCACACACGGCAAACATGCAGGTAGGTCTAGCTAACAAGCTCTGAAAAACAAAAAAGGGAACATAAAATGGACAAGACAGGAAAGAAAAATAGAAACTAAAATGCAGAACTGGCGCATAAACACAACCTCAGCAACCTACAACTGAGGCGGGTGCATGTCAAAAGAACAACGAAAAACTTAAAAGTGGGAAATCATCATATCGTACATGTCGGCTCGGGCCGTGGGGTCGCCACTCCCCAGCAGCTGGATGAACAGCTGTCCCTTCGGTGATGTTATCGTACAAGACGAGTTAGCAAGATGTTCCGTCACAAGGTGGGCTCGGGCCGTGGGGTCGCTACTCCCCAGATAACTGGAAAATCAGTTACCCACGTGCGGGGCTCAAAAAAGTACCTAACCAAGACTTGTTCTCCTACTATCTAAATGCAAATGATGTTATTGTCCCTATGAATTTCGACACTAAAATCTCCGTTATGTCGTCTTTAAGGGGATTTCATACTATATTTCCTGCAGTTGCTTAAAACATCAACAACACCCTTCGTCTGCATCTTGTCTTTCTCTTTGATCTTCAAGGTGGTAATTATCAGCTATTGCCATTCATTGTACTTGATATTTACAAAGGTAGCTTACCTCTTTCTACACTTCCTACACGTTACATTCTTTCAGCCATCATGCTTGGCCTAGGCCCACGGTGTGGTATTCCATTTTTGGTTCACAGGTTTTCTTGAATGCTTTACCAACTCTTATGTGACATGAAGTGTCCTGTCGTCTTGTAAAAACCTAACCTTCATTGCTATAAAACCATTTATTGAACTCAAAGACTTATGATATCATAGACAACTACGAAAAACTTATGTGCAAACATGCAAATTCTGAACCAAAAAAATTAAAAAAAATTTAAAATCATTTATACAAATATTTACACACAACTCATTCGCTGGACTTCTCGAAAACCAACAACCAACCACACCCTAGACCCCTCCCAAGCAGATTGCCTCGAGTACTTTCAGTCCTCTACTGGACTATCTTCAGGAGGTGTTTTCCCTTCTGCCACTGCAGTAAGAGTGAGTGATACGCCCATCTTCTTCGCCCCGCCCCATCGTCAACCATGAAACGCTTCCACCGTGGCTCCATCTGTCATTGACCTTAGTGAACTCTTCATTTTCCTCTTTCCCTTTCTGTGTTTTTGGTTCTTTTGGTCAATTTTTATTAATTTCTTCCATTTCTCATTAAGTATATTAGGATCGTTATTATTACATACTCGGTATCTATTTTTTTCAATTATTACTGATTCTACAATACGTAGGTGTCTTTCATTACGACATGTTTTTATTATTTTAATTTCATCAAAATTTGGACATGTCTTGTTATCTAGGCAATATTGTATCAGTGCTGTTTTCGCTTCTTTTATTTGCCAGTTTTTAACATGCTGTTGTAATTGATGTTTTAACTGATTTTTAGTACTACCTATATATGACATTGGTGGGATTCCATTTATTGGTATTTCGTACACACCAGCTTTTTCCAAGATACTGCATTTTCCAGTATTATTAATTATCATATTTCCAATAGTCATTACTTTGGTTCCCATCTGAATACCATATTTATTGCATAATTTATTGATTTCCCTAGAGATTCCTGGAAGGTAAGGTGTTGCTCCGACATATTGTAATGGTTTTTTTCTGTTAGGTGAATAAGTATCTTGCATCTTTACCTCTACTTCATAAACCCATTTATTTATCTTCTGTGGAGGGTATCCATAGTTGTATGTGATTTCTTTAATATAATTTATTTCTTCATTACGAAATACTTCTGTAGAGGAATGTGTGGTAGCTCTTTTAATTAATGTTTTTATGCTATTACATTTATGTGCATAAGGGTGTGTTGAGTTATATGGTATCAGAACTGGGACATATGTTTGTTTTCTATGTACCTTGTACTGCAGTTTATTTCTTTGCTTAATATACTTGACATCCAAGTAAGGTAAGATATTTTCTTCTTCATGTTCTATTGTCAATTTTATTGTGAGATAGACATTACTAAGTTGTTGAGTTAAAGATTCCAGCTCTTCAATTTTCATTCTGGTCATGATGAAGACATCATCAACATATTTACAGTAAACCAATGGTGGTTCATCCAATGTACTGATAATTTGCTCTTCTATGTTGCTCATAATTACTTCTGCAAAAAGGTTTGATAAGGGAGAGCCCATTGGGCCACCAAAATTTTGCTTGCATATTTTATCATCATATTTGAAGATATTATTTTCATAGATGTATAATAAAATTGTTTTTAACTCTTGTAGTTGTGTGTTTTAAGTAATTGATCCTGTTGTAATTTTTTATTTATAATCTCAATAGCTTCTGGTACAGGGGTGCTTGGGAACAGTGCCTTGACATCCATGCTAGCCATTCTGTAATCTTTTAAATCCTGGTTTACATTCCTCACAATTTCAATAAATTCATATGTATTCTTTACATTGTATTGTGTTTTCATAAATATTGGTGCCAAGAAACTGCAAATATTCTTTTCAAGATTAATCAATGGGGAGTTCTTTTTGGATACTATAAGTCTCATGGGGTTACCATCCTTGTGTGTTTTAATTTTTGCAAACATTCTTGGGACCTTCGTACCCATTGGTGGTTTTGCATTTTTGATCTCATCAGGTAAGGTGCTGTGGTTCCTGATGCTAGCCAAATATCTTATCTGATTATCAGTTGGGTCCCTTTTCACTTCAGAACATTTCAATTCATCTATTGCGAATTTCATTTTTTGGTTATATTCTTCTGTATTCAAAATCACTATTTGGCCTGTTTTATCAGCTTCACAAAATTTAATTCCACTTAGTAGTTCTAATTCTGACTATTATATAGCTCTAATTATTGTACTATTCTCTTTTACGTGTGATATTTCAAAGTAACTTGTACAGAAAACTAGCGGATAATGCTTACCTTGGCATTCCTTTCTAGCGACGGGGACATTTCATGCACGTGTTTTCCGGTCTTTGTTGAGGTTATTGTCCTAAAGTCCATTGTATGCGGTGACTGGCTTTACTTCTCACACTTTTCGCTGGGTATACTCATTGGATCTTTGCCTTAGGATTCAAACATCAATTTCTACCGTTCTTTATACTCGAAATTTTCGCCCATACTCTGGGCATCTTCAGGAGCGTGGCGACTTTACCACCGATGTTCGTGGTTAACCCGCGCTAATGGAGTCCGATACTCCTTGTTGCCATTTGTCGGAAAAACTTTCCTGGATATATTTTGTTATCAAGCCCGGCTGGCGCCATCTATGTTTCGTTAAGAACACTTTTTTTCCCGTATTTTTTTTTTTTTTTTTTAATTTTTTTAATTTTCTTCTCCTATCCTGGCTTTGTCTTTTTTTGCCTGTTTTTCTTTTGTTGTTGTTTTTCTTGTCTTATTAGTTCTTTCCACAAGCCCGATAATGTGCTAGGGTCGTTCTGGTTACATACCCTTGCTTTATTTTTGTAGATTAATATTGCTTCTTCCCTCCTCATTTGCCTTTCCGATTTTTTATTCTTTTTTAGCATTTTAATTTCATCGAACTTTGGGAATGTCCGGTTTTCCAAGCAGAATTGCACTAAAGCAGTTTTGGCTTCTTTTTTTTTGCCAGTTAGATATGTGTTGTTTAAGTCTTTTTTTTAATCTGTTTTTCGTACTTCCAATGTACGATATTGGAAGTACGAAAAACACATACCCCCAATATCGTACATTGGAAGTACGAAAAACAGATTAAAAAAAAGACTTAAACAACACATATCTAACTGGCAAAAAAAAGAAGCCAAAACTGCTTTAGTGCAATTCTGCTTGGAAAACCGGACATTCCCAAAGTTCGATGAAATTAAAATGCTAAAAAAGAATAAAAAATTGGAAAGGCCAATGAGGAGGGAAGAAGCAATATTAATCTACAAAAATAAAGCAAGGGTATGTAACCAGAACGACCCTAGCACATTGTCGGGCCTGTGGAAAGAACTAATAAGACAAGAAAAACAACAACAAAAGAAAAACAGGCAAGAAAACCAGGATAGGAGAAGAAAATTAAAAAATTAAAAAAAAAATACGGGAAAAAAAAAAAGTGTTCTTAACGAAACATAGATGGCGCCAGCCGGGCTTGATAACGAAATATATCCAGGAAAGTTTTTCCGACAAATGGCAACAAGGAGTATCGGACTCCATTAGCGCGAAGTTAACCACGAACATCGGTGGTAAAGTCGCCACGCTCCTGAAGATGCCCAGAGTATGGGCGAAAATTTCGAGTATAAAGAATGGTAAAAATTGATGTTTGAATCCTAAGGCAAAGATCCAATGAGTATACCCAGCGAAAAGTGTGAGAAGTAAAGCCAGTCATCGCATACAACAGACTTTAGGACAATAACCTCAACAAAGACCGGAAAACACGTGCGTGAAATGTCCCCGTCGCTAGAAAGGAATGCCAAGGTAAGCATTATCCGCTAGTTTTCTGTACAAGTTACTTCACAAAATTTGATATTTTTGTCTTCTTTTAATTTCAACAGTTGATTTTTTTTCATATTTTAACTTCGTTAAATAATAATTTTTATTGTTTTTTTCATTATATTCCTTTAATATAATTCTGAAGAGTTTACCACTAATCTCTTCCTTATCATCATTAGGGATATTTCTGATGATATCTTCAAAGTTTGGTATTAAATCTTCGGTTTTTTTAATCTTCTGTGGGAAAGCATATTTTTCCCCTGCTGTAATATAGCTCTCTGTGAATAGGTTAGCTCTTGTAATGACATGTTCTGGTAAACTACATAGTTATTTTCTTTTTGTTCATGTCCTGTATATTGGTCCAACAGTTGATGCAATTTTGCCGTAACGTTTTTTTTTGGCTGTCTTTCTTTCTTTTTCAACTATTTCATTAATCTCTCTTAACGTAGTATCTAAGATTTCATTCTTCCATGATCCATTGAAATTCCTGTATGTTGTATTACCTATATTTTCCCATAATTTTAAACATGTAGTTTGTAAACCAAAAATTATTCTTCTTTTATTTACTATCTCTGCATTTAGTCTTTTTTTCTGGCAAGTTTGTAATATTTTCTCATCTTTCCTATTCATTGAGGAGTTCGTTATTCTTATATATTTTGGGGTTAAGTCAAAGTCTCTACATGCTATCAAAAACTCAACTTGGGTTTCAAACTTAGTTAATTTGATTTTCTTTTTTTTTGTATTCTCTCATAATATTCAATTCTTTTTTTTGAAAAAAAAAACCACGGTAGTGCATTCTTACAGATTATTTCGAGTCCGGGGCGTCTCAGCCAGACATTCGCTTAACTCCGGAAAAATTTGTGTGTATTCCAATATCTGAATTCCGATTAAAAACATCCATAGCGGAAGCCACAGTTGTTCTTAGATTTACGTGCATACTAATATAATATTTACAAAGGTAGCTTACCTCTTTCTACACTTCCCACATGTTACATTATTTCAGCCATCATGCTTGGCCTAGGTCCGCGGTGTGGAATTCCATTTTTGGTTCACAGGTTTTCTTGAACGCTTTACCAACTCTTATGTGACATGAAGTGTCCTGTTGTCTTGTAAAAACCTAACCTTCATTGCTATAAAACCACTTATTGAACTCAAAGACTTATGATATCATAGACAACTACGAAAAACTTATGTACAAACATGCAAATTCCGAACCAAAAAAATTTAAAATCATTTATACAAATATTTACACACAACTCATTCGCTGGACTTCTCGAAAACCAACAACCAACCACACCCTAGACCACTCCCAAGCAGATTGCCTCCAGTACTTTCAGTCCTCTACTGGACTATCTAGAGAAGAGCAAATTATCAGTACACTGGATGAACCACCATTGGTTTACTGTAGATATGTTGATGATGTCTTCATCATGACCAGAATGAAAATTGAAGAGCTGGAATATTTAACTCAACAACTTAGTAATGTCTATCCCACAATAAAATTGACAATAGAACATGAAGAAGAAAATATCTTACCTTACTTGGATGTCAAGATTATTAAGCAAAGAAATAAACTGCAGTACAAGGTACATAGAAAACAAACATATGTCCCAGTTCTGATACTATATAACTCAACACACCCTTATGCACAGAAATGTAATAGCATAAAAACATTAATTAAAAGAGCTACCACACATTCCTCTACAGAAGTATTTCGTAATGAAGAAATAAATTATATTAAAGAAATCACATACAACTATGGATACCCTCCACAGAAGATAAATAAATGGATTTATGAAGTACAGGTAAAGATGCGAGATACTTATTCACCTAACAGAAAAACACCATTACAATATGTTGGAGCAACACCTTACCTTCCAGGAATCTCTAGGGAAATCAATAAATTATGCAATAAATATGGTATTCAGATGGGAACCAAAGTAATGACTATTGGAGATATGATAATTAATAACACTGGAAAATGCAGTATCTTGGAAAAAGCTGGTGTGTACGAAATACCAATAAATGGAATCCCACCAATGTCATATATAGGTAGTACTAAAAATCAGTTAAAACATCGATTACAACAGCATGTTAAAAACTGGCAAAAAAAAGAAGCGAAAACAGCACTGATACAATATTGCCTAGATAACAAGACATGTCCAAATTTTGATGAAATTAAAATAATAAAAACATGTCGTAATGAAAGACACCTACGTATTGCAGAATCAGTAATAATTGAAAAAAATAGATACCGAGTATGTAATAATAACGATCCTAATATACTTAATGAGAAATGGAAGAAATTAATAAAAATTGACCAAAAGAACCAAAAACACAGAAAGGGAAAGAGGAAAATGAAGAGTTCACTAAGGTCAATGACAGATGGAGCCACGGTGGAAGCGTTTCATGGTTGACGATGGGGCGGGGCGAAGAAGATGGGCGTATCACTCACTCTTGCTGCAGTGGCAGAAGGGAAAACACCTCCTGAAGATAGTCCAGTAGAGGACTGAAAGTACTCGAGGCAATCTGCTTGGGAGGGGTCTAGGGTGTGGTTGGTTGTTGGTTTTCGAGAAGTCCAGCGAATGAGTTGTGTGTAAATATTTGTATAAATGATTTTAAATTTTTTAAAAATTTTTTGTTTCGGAATTTGCATGTTTGTACATAAGTTTTTCGTAGTTGTCTATGATATCATAAGTCTTTGAGTTCAATAAATGGTTTTATAGCAATGAAGGTTAGGTTTTTACAAGACGACAGGACACTTCATGTCACATAAGAGTTGGTAAAGCATTCAAGAAAACCTGTGAACCAAAAATGGAATACCACACCGCGGGCCTAGGCCAAGCATGATGGCTGAAATAATGTAACGTGGAGGAAGTGTAGAAAGAGGTAAGCTACCTTTGTAAATATTATATTAGTATGCACGTAAATCTAAGAACAACTGTGGCTTCCGCTATAGATGTTTCTAATCGGAATTGAGTCATTGTACTTGTTTCAGTAAAAACATGCGTAAACAGAGCATTGCCTTCATCACTTCGCTGTGCCATATTCCGTAGTCTTCCCTTTCTTTTCCAAGCATTTTCTTCCTCAATAAGCAATTTCCACGGTCAAGGGAGTTCAACGCAGCAATTGATGTTACAGCTTGTCTCCCTATGTTTTTTTTATTAACACTGACTCAGCATATCAAATTGATTTTTCAGTGGGATGTTTGCAAAGTAGTTTGATATCTTCAAATACAGGAGCAGCATTATTTTGTGCGCAGTACTGCATCAAAGCTGCTCTTTTTTTTTTCAGTTGCTAATATGTTGTTTAAGTCACTTTTTAAGTCTATTCTTTGTACTTCCAATATAGCATGTTTTCCACTGTGGGTTATTGTTCGTTGTTATCGGAATACTGTATACTCCTGCATTGTTAAGAAGATTTGTTTTCTCTTTATTTTTTACTAGAAGCTTTTTATAGTCATTAACCGAGATTCCAATGTCTTTATCATTCTTATGGCATTCTTTTTTAATTATTCTGGTTAAATCCTTTACAAAAGGAAATTTGCCATAATATGATTTAGTTGTTTTTGCTTTGGATGTTTATGGTCACAAATTAATTTTTCAACAACTGTAGGGTTGTATCCATATAGCTTAGCAGTATTAATAATCCAAGATATCTCATTTTCTCTAAATAAATTGCTACTAGAATGTGTAAATGCACACTGAACAAAGCAACAAATTGCTGCAATCTTATGTGCCCATGGATGATACGAGTTTCGTGGAATAAAAACTGGATTAGGTTTTCTCTAAACCCTTATTTGCAGAAGTTTATAAGTCCTCATTTGCAGAAGTTATTTTACAATACATTGAAGAAAAAGTTATCAATAAATATAAGGATAAAATTTATTTTTACTGTAGATATGTGGACGACACCTTTATTATTTGGAAGTCTTGTCTTGATGAGTTGCAGGTTCTAAAAGAAGACTTATCAAGTGTTTTTCCAACTATCCAATTCACCATCGAACTTGAGAACAATAAAGAATTACCTTTTTTAGATACTAAATTCATTAAAAACCAATCTCAACTTGGGTACAATGTTTATAGAAAACCTACATACTTACCAGTCCTTATTCCATGAGACTCATATCATCCACGGGCGTATAAAATCGTAGCAATTTGTTCCTTTGTTGAGCGTATATTTACACATTCTAGTAGTAATGTATTTAGAGAAAATTAGATTTCTTGGATTATTAATACAGCTAAACTATATGGATACAACCCTTCAGTTGTTAAAAAATTAATTCATGACCATAAACATCAAAAGTAAAAAGCAAAAACAACTAAATCATATTATGGCAAATTTCCTTTTGTAAAGGATTTAACCAGAATAATTAAGAAACAATGTCGTAAGAATGATAAAGACATTGGAATCTCAGGTAATGACTGTAAAATGCTTCTAGTAAAAAATAAAGAGAAAATGAATCTTCTTCTTAACAATGCAGGAGTATACAGTATTCCAATAACAACAGACAATAACCCACAGTTGAAAAAATGCTATATTGGAAGTACAAAGAACAGACTTAAAAAAGAGCAACTTAAACAACACATTAGCAACCAAAATAAAAAAAAGAAAGAAGAAAAAGCAGCTTTGATGCAGTACTACACACACATAGACACACACACACAAATAAAAATGCCACTCCTGTATTTGAAGATACCACACTACTTTGCAAACACCCCACAGAAAAATCAATTAAATATGCTGAGTTGGTGTTAATAGAAAAACATAGGGAGACAAGCTGTAACATCAATTGCGGTACTGAACTCCCTTCACCATAGAAATTGTTTATTGAGGAAGTAAATGCTCGAAAAAGAAAGGGAAGACTACGGAATACGGAGCGGCAAAGTGACGAAGGCAATGTTCCGTTTACACGTTTTTACCGACACAAGCACAATGAACGGCAACAGCTGACAATTATAACCTTGAATATCAAGATCAAAGAGAAAGGCAAGAGAGAGACAAAGGGTGGGGTTGATGTTCTAAGCGACTGTGGTAAATATAGTATGAAATCCCCTTGATGACGACACAGCGATTTTAGTATCAAAATGCATAGGAACAATAACATTGTTTGCATTTAGATAGCAGGAGAACAAGTCTTGGTTAGGTACAGAAACTTGTGAATTCGCTGTCATGGGTGGTGAAACGGTTAGCGCGCTCAAACGTAAATCTGGAGATGCGGGTTCGCTTCCCACTCCACGGCAGCGAAATTTTCAAGTTTTCTGATGTGATTTAATTCACGTGTGAAACAGTAATTACAGTCAATTCGGTGATGTCCGATTGCTGTGTTAATTGTCATAATGTATTTACCACGTATTATGAGAAAAATATTTCTTCAACTCTGAATACCTAAACAACTGGAGATTTTCTTAACAACGCTAGATGGCAGCAGAATCTGCATGAACCTGAACGCGGTCGGAGAATATTCCGATGCTCTTAACGCACAGAAACATGTGAATTCGCTGTCGTGGGTGGTGCAACGATTAGAGCGCTCAAACGTAAATCGGGAGATACGGGTTCGATTCCCGCTCCCCGGAAGCAAAATTTTCAAGTTTTCTGATGTGATTTAATTCACGTGTGAAACAGTAATTACAGTCAATTTGGCGATGTGCGATTGCTATGTTAATTATAATGACATATTATGATAAAAATATTTCTTCAACTCTGAGGCAAAAAATATTCTTAATAGCCCTCTCTACTAGGGCTATTATCTCCCTCCTGTTAACGGAGGATTGGATGAGCAGCTCCAATCTTCGCATTCTTTGCACACCTGGGATCAGTGTGTTTCTCCATTCGGCGAAGCCGCTGCATTCAAGCACGCAGTGTTCTATGCTTGCCGACCTATTTCCACAGGGACAAGTGCAGTTCCTGATGGCAAATCTGCCCAGGTATTCAGGGCTGATGCCATGGCCACTGAGTACCTGATTCAGGAGCTTGTTTGTTTGTGCACGTTTGGTCGAGACCTTTGGAAACACTCTGTGTGTCTTTCGGCCTGTCTCTCCCGTGTCCCATCTGACCTGCCATTCGGTCGTGGTCTGTCGTGCTAATGCTGCGCGAATACTCCTTCGCGGCGTTCTGCATTGCACGTCAACCGTCTCTTTCAGCGTGGCTGCCCTCGCCAGCTGATCCGCCCTTTCGTTTCCCTGGGTTCCGACATGGCTTCGTACCCAGTGGAAACTGACTGCCCCATCTCCCTCTGCCCTCAAGAGGGTTTTGATCCTCTGGACGATGGGGCTTCTTCCCCTGAATCTACTCAGAGCCTGCAGTGCTGCCTCACTGTCCGAGTAGAGTTTTATCGTTTCGTCACTACGCCTGGGGAGTGCCCAGGTGAGTGCCTTCTCGATCGCCAGAAGTTCTGCCTGGAAGACAGAAGCGTTCTGCGATAATTTCACGCATCCTGCGGTGGCTTCGTTCCCATCCGAGAACGCACAGAAGCCTGCCCCCACTTGTCCCTTCCACTTTGAGCCGTCCATGAACAGCTCGTGCCTAACTCCCGTGGGTTTCTCCTTGTCCCACGGTGGGCAAATCTCCTCGGCCGGGTGGATCTGCCAATCCACACTTTCCAGCTCCATGTTGGAGGCTCGATGTGGAACACCGAGTAGGTAGGCGTCCTCGCCTGACCTAAGGCAGTGCATTGCTGCCTCCCTTTCCACTACCAGGTCTGCCGGCTCGCACCCCGCCAGCACTTGGAGTGCTAGGGTCGACGTTGTGCGAAAACAACTGGTTATCCCTAGTAGGGCCAACCTTTGGATTTGGTTTATCCCCTTCTTCATTCTGACTGTGGGAGTCCACCATTAATCAAACCTACATATCCTGATTTACATTCAAGCATGCAACCATTACACTACCCAGGACAACGAAATTTCAAGCAACTGAAGCCAAGCAAATGTAGCTGAGGAATCCAAGAGCCTGTTGGAGTGTATGTACTCCATCCCCATACTGTACCCTGATGGACACAGGATTTTCATAGGAATGACAAAAAGTCTTTTGCTAGAAGGAATTGAACAGCACAAAAGGGATGTCAAGTATGGTAAGTTCACAACTGCGCTGTCAAGGGAAGCATCAAATAATGCTGCAACCCTGCTCTGGATACATCAAGGATACTGCCCCATACACCATTGCAAAAGGAGTCACTCTAAGGAAGACCATAGAGATTCACTCTCTCAAAGAGGTGTGCAATGATTTTGTGTTGATAGATCTATCATGTGCATAGACCGTGTGTTACAGCTTAACACAAAATAATTATATCAGATGTATATCATGAGATATCAAGCTAATGTCATATTATGTGACCACTGTTTATTTGATTTTAACCTCTCTTCTATTTATGCTTTTCAGTTTTATTCTGTACGTTAATCTAGTGTCTTGAAAAAGCCACCAGTTGGAGAGTAAAAGTTTGGAAGATCCTTTATGATCCCATTTACACCAACAAAAATTGGATTATTATCTTTTAAAGTCTTGAATTGATTTGTTTCCAGTTAACTCCAGAGTATCCATAATATTTTATTCTGTTTATGCAATCTCTTGAAAATCCTCTGAGAATTTGGTAACTGAAGATTTTAAAATTAGCTTCTTAAAATAGTTATTTTTTTTTAATGCAGCTTCCTACAAAGATTTATTAAGATCTACATAACATTTGAAATTTTCCCAAAGATATTTGGAAAGTTTTTATAATACAGATTTTAATGGAAGTGGATTGACATAATATTTTAATTATATTTTTAAGAGGCCGTTTCTAATCTTTAATTATCAAATCATCAAATAAATTTCCAGAGATTGAATCAACAGATTTTCTGGAAGAAAAAACACAGTAGGTGTTCCTTTAAATATGCCAATACATACATACATGCATATCATTAAGCTGTTCTCAGAGATTCAGAGGCTAGCTCCTCAAAGAAAGTCAAAATGCCAGACAAACATTAAACTGATGGAACTAGATTTTACTAACTGTTGATATATATATATATATCATCATCATCATCATCATTGTCAGCCATTATCAATCCACTGCTGGACGAAGGACTCCCCAAGTTTCCTCCACAACGGTCTGTCTTGTGCCAGTCTCCTCCATGTCACCCCTGCATACTTTCGAATTTCATCCACCCATCTCCCATGTGGTCTTCTTCTGGGTCTTTTCCTGTCCCTTGGAATCCAATCTAAAATTTCGGCTGTCCATCGATGATCTGTCCTTCTGGCAGTATGTCCAGCCCATTGCCATTTCAGGGATTTAACTCTGATCATGATGTCTTCCACTCTTGTCATTTTTCGGATCCACGAGTTCCTCTTCTTATCTCTTCTGGTTACACCAAGCATGCACCTCTCCATACTTCTTTGAGTTGTCTGCAGCCTTTGTACGTCTCTTTTAGTTAAGGTCCACGTCTCTGCACCATATGTAAGCACTGGAAGGATGCATTGATCAAACACTTTTCTTTTAAGACATAATGGCATATTGCTCTTGAAAATTATGCTGTTTCTTCCAAAAGCTCTCCAGGCAAGTTTTGTACGCCGATTAATTTCTTCATCAATGTGACACTCACTTGATATCTGCTGTCCAAGATAAACGTATGTGTCTGTTATCTCCAGCTTTTCTCCATCAATCGATAAATCTTCATTTCTTGTAAAAGCGTTGAACATCACTTTTGTCTTCTGAAAGTTCATTTTTAATCCCACTTCTTTACTCTTGTCAGCAAGTTCCTGGATCATACTCTGCAGCTCTGATGGGGTAGTTGCAAAAATGACTACGTCATCAGCAAAACGAAGGTGGGTTAGATAATCTCCATTAATCTTTATCCCCTTGTTTTCCCAGCTCAGCGACTGAAAAACACCCTCCAATGTGGCATTAAAGAGCTTCGGAGATATGGTGTCACCTTGTCTCACTCCCTTTCCAATTTTTACGTGTGTTGTATTTTCAAACAGCCTAATCTTTGCACTTGCATTTTCATAGATGTTATTAATAATATTAATGTATGCATCTTCAATACCACAGGTTTTCAGAGCCATTGTAACTGCTGATGGTTTCACCGAATCAAAGGCTTTTTCATAATCGATAAAAGCCATGCACAATGGAAATTCATATTCCCTCGCTCTTTCAATTAGTTCTCTCAGCACGTGGATATGATCTATTCTGCTGTAGCCACTCCTGAATCCAGCTTGTTCTCTCGGTTGAGCCATGTCCAGTGTTACCTTCAAGCGGTGTGAAAGAACTTTAGTGAAGATTTTATAAACCACTGATATGAGGCTGATAGGTCTGTAGTTTCCGAGATCCTCAATGTCACCTTTTTTATGTAGCAGGATCATTGTAGTGGCGTTCCAATCCTCAGGAATCTTTCCTTCATTAAGGCATCGAGTGAAAATTTGGGCGAGTATTGTTTCGATTTCTCCACTTGCTTCTTGTATGATGTCTATAGTAATTCCATCTTCTCCTGGAGCTTTTCCCCGCTTCATGTTCTTGATTGCATGTGCAACTTCTGCTGGAAGGACTGGAGGAACTCTGGTACTGGTATCTTTCATGATGTCTGGAGTGCATGTATCATCCCTTTCATATAATTTGGAGTAGAAATCTTTCACTCTTGTCAAAATTTCGCCTCTATTTCTTGTTACAGAACCATCTTCTTTTCTCAGTGCCATAATCTGTTTTCTTCCCTTACTGAGATGTCCCTTTGCTATCTTTAGGCTTTGGTTGTTTTCAATTGCTTTCCTCACTAGTTCACAGTTGAATTTTCTTACGTCTTCAGTGATACTTTTTCTTACTGTCTTGCATAGCTCTATATATTCCACTTTGGAAGTCACATCTTCTTTAGTTGTCCTCATCTCTCTTCTTTTTTGCATCAACATTTTCGTTTTTCCTGATAATTTATTTACATGCAACTTGTTCTTAGACCCAGCTAATTTTGTTGCTGTTTCCATAAGAGCTTTGGTTACTTTTCTGTTAACTTCAGAGACGTCCACTTCTTCTGATGTTAGGCCTTCTAAATATATATATATATCATCATCATTGTCAACCATTATCAATCCACTGCTGGACGAAGGTCTCCCCAAGTTTCCTCCACAACGGTCTGTCTTGTGCCAGTCTCCTCCATGTCACCCCTGCATACTTTCGAATTTCATCCACCCATCTCCCATGTGGTCTTCTTCTGGATCTTTTCCTGTCCCTTGGAATCCAATCTAAAATTTCGGCTGTCCATCGATGATCTGTCCTTCTGGCAGTATGTCCAGCCCATTGCCATTTCAGGGATTTAACTCTGATCATGATGTCTTCCACTCTTGTCATTTTTTGGATCCACGAGTTCCTCTTCTTATCTTTCCTGGTTACACCAAGCATGCACCTCTCCATGCTTCTTTGAGTTGTCTGCAGCCTTTGTATGTCTCTTTTAGTTAAGGCCCACGTCTCTGCACCAGGCTTTGGTTGTTTATATATATATATATATATCAAATGTCTCCATATACAGTGATCTCAGCACATAGTTCGAGCTTCACTGACATCCATCACACGCTGCACACAATACCTTTTGTACTACATACTAATAATCTTTTGCTCAAGCAGACATTCCTGAATCTGGTCCTCCCATGATTTCCCTGGCCTACCTCTATCTTTCTTTCCTGCCACTTGGGCTGAAAAAATTATCTCGGTAAGCACCTCATCACTTATTCTTTCAACATAGCCAAACCATCTAACAATATTATTGTCCATTCTACTAACAACATTTTGACTCACATTACACAGCTGCAACAGATCTTTATTCTTCACATGATCAGAACGTGTCATGCCACATACTCCCCATAAGTAATGCATCTCTCCAGCACACAAATGACACCTATGTCTCTTCTTCAGTACCCAAGGTTTCAACTGCCATACATCAGAGTAGGAAAAATTACCCTTTCATATACAGCCATTAAATATGCCAATAAGAGTTTTAAAATAACTATCGATGTTTAGAAGCTCACAACCAAAAGAAAAATATTTCCTCAGAGTACTAAGAATCTTCTGGAAAACTTGGTAAAGATGTGGTAAGAGTTCAGAAATACATGTAATGCTTTATCAGAATAGGTAAACAAATGTATATTTAGCATTTAACAGGCTTAATTACGAATGTTTTTGGATTGTGATAACTAAGCAATTCTTTTCTTAATGATCTTTATCACATTGTAAGGTTCAAGTAGAAAATTGACACTGCTTTTCAATGCACTATTATTGGCTTAAAAAACATCACAGCCATGAGAACCCAAAATATTTTTTTACTGGCTTTCTATAAGTTAGAAAATACTTACCACCTGTTTTCTGAATTAATGGAGAAATGAATGAAATCCAGTTAAGTGGTGGCAAAGGTCTTGGAAAATTTTGTGCTAGTGCTTTAACACATACAAATAGATACTTTTCATATTGAGTAAATCCTAAAGGAAAAAAATAAATGGTGTAAGTAAGAAGGTAAGTCCGTATGTATTCAATAGTATTCATAAAGCAATTTAAACATTCAATTTATTCATAAAAAGCTACTGTTCACTAAAGAGAAACTGGAGTTCTACAATTACCTCATCTTCAAACATATATGTATCCCAGGTCACCAATCTTATCTCGAACTAGGCTTATTAATTTAAACATACATACAGTATATACATACATACATACCACTAAACTGTTCTCCGAGATTCAGAGGTTAGCTCCACAAAGAAAGACAATTCGCCAGATAAATGTTTAACTGATTAGTTACTTACTGTTGCCATATGAAATGTCTCCACTTACAGTGATCTTGGCACACAGCTTGAGCTTCACTGACATCCATCAAACGATGTACACAAGACCTTCAGTACTTCATACTCATAATCTTTTTTGCATGCACACATTACTGAATTTGGTCCTCCCACAATTTCGTTGGTCTGCCTCTATCTTTCTTTCCTGCTACTTGGGCTGAAAATTTTTTTTTAGTAAGCATCTCATCACTCATTCTTTCAACATGCCCAAACCACCTAGGAATATTAGTCTCTACCTTACTAACAACATTTTGCCTCACATTATACAACTGCAGCACATCTTCATTCCTCACACAATAAAAAAGTTTCTTCCCACAAACTTCCTTAGCACACAAACAACTCCTTTGTCTTTTCTGCATTACCCAGGTTTCACTGCCATACATCAGAGTAGGAACAATTACACTTTCATACACAACCATTCGGGACTTTCCTGAGAACTCATCACTCCTGTGAAATCCTCCTAAAGCAGCTATGACTTTCAATGAAGAATTCACTCATCTACTAATTTCGTGATCTAATTTGTTCTCTCTGTCAAACATGCTTTCTAAAAACACAAACTCATTCACTTGATCAATCACTGTGCCATTTAGATTTATCCTGCATTCAGTACTAACAGTTCCTATCTCAAACTCTCCAACTTTTGTTTTTTTCCTTATTTATACTCAGTTTGAATTTCATGCAAACTTCGTACATGTGGGACAACATACCCTAGAACTCACTTTTGTTCTTGGCCAACAGGACTGTGTCATCAACATACAGCAATCTGCAAACATAGATATTACCAAGACATAAACCAGTATTGTCCATTCTGGCATCGAACATGCATGCATCCATAAATATATTAAACAGCCATGATGACATTACACAACCTTGTCTGACTCCTGCACCAATAAAAAACCATTTTGATACACCACCATTTACTTGTATACAAGCTCTACTGCCAGCACACCTGGCTTTCATACTGTTAAGTAGATTCCCACTAATACCATTTTATTCAGAACCTTCCACAGAAGTATCCTATTTACTCGGTCATAAGCTTTTTCTAAATCTGTAAAAGCAGCAAAAACTTTCTTACCAACGAACAGATACTTTTGAATCATCATGCGTGATGCAAAAATTTTGCTAGTGCAGCTGTTACCAGACACAAAACACTCTGAAGATCCCACACTTTCTCAGATGAAAGATCTCGTACCTTACCAATAATGACTTTTCCAAACACTTTCCCTGGCACACTCAGCATAGCTAATACCATGATAGTTTCTGCATTCAGTCTGATCACCTTTTCCTTTATACAAGGGAACAATGATAGCATCCCTCTAATCCTGAGGGTCCATCCATAATGACCAGCAAAGAGTTTTTTTCTTTCTTTTTGGTTTGCATAGTGCTAGCAGAAGTCAAAAATGGTCAAGAAAGATTATTTTTATTTTTAGTTATTGGTCAAGATTAAACCTTTCTAGTGTCCTAACTTCAGTTACTACTTTAATTTTATTTTTTGTTTGTTTCAGAAGCAATCTTTTGTCCGGCTTGTTTTGTACACAAGTGCTGGTTTGGTCACTGTATATGAAATTTTGAAATAGTGTACTTTAAGGCCTCGCACAAGAAAAATCCAGATATTTGCAAACATTCAAATGTTTTGAAATTTACTGTCATTCATATGAATGTACTTAGTATTGCTATTTGTGGGGCTGAAGGCCCAGATTATTTTCTTGTTTGTCATTTGAAAGTTCATTAAGCATCTGTTTACTCTGCAAGACTGTCTTGACTCTTGGACTTTAAAATTATTTTTTCCTTCAGCCAAAATGCAGTATTGCAACTTTAAAAAAAAAAAAAAAAAAAGGAGTGTGATCTGAGATTACCAATTTGAGTTTTACAAATAAACCTGATGGGTTCTTCGAAAAGCTAATTTCTGTGTGGCATTCAATTAAGGGTTGTTTTTATTGTTTTCCACAAACTTGTATTCACCTCAGCTGCCTAGCCTGAGGGTGGAAACAATCCTATGACAAGGTTATTGTGGTACAAGCGCATTGCTTAATGATCACTTTGCCAACAATTTTTCTCTTTCAGGAAATTGATTGTTCATGTCATATGAATATTTAAAAAATTTGAATGTTTGAATTTTGGTGTATGTTGCATTACCAGAAATTCTACCACACATCATATTGAAAACATTTGGTGACTTCGGACTAGAATCTAGGTATATTATCAGGTTTATTTTTCTTCTTCTCATTCCTGTTTATATTTGAAACAATCATAAAGGAGGCCTTCAAATTGCTGAAAAGGTCAATGATCCTGTCAAATTATTAACCCATGATATAACAACCCCATCTCTATTTTAAATAAAGCTGGTGTTTATCAAATATCCATATTACCACAAGATAACAATGACAGCAATAATACTGCTTATGTAGGAAGTACAAAAAGAAACTTGAATATCAGACTAAATGAATATCTAAGCAATTAGAATAAAAAACAAATTAAAACCTCATTAATACAGTACTGCCTAGGTAATAATTCTGAACCTGACTGGACTAATATGCTGATGATAACTTTGCACCTCAATCAGAGACAAATTTTAATATCTGAAGCTGTAACTATTGAGAAGACAAAGAAATATAATTGTAATACTAGCAGTCAGATAGAACTATCATATGCGTGGAAGTACTTAAACAAGAAAATGTTCTAAAAAAGAAAGAGAAAAGAATCTGAACTTTAGCACAGAAGAAATCATGTTACTAACATTCATCAGGTGGAGCAAAATGTGACATGCGCAATGCAGACCATGATGTTGCTTGATATGATAAGCTGGCAGTAAATCCCCAAGGCAGTGAAGAGTCAGCAGTACTGACATCATCATCCACCACTGATGAAGGCCATGATAATATGGTTGAAAAGCATTTGGAAGTGACAGTAGGATATGGATTACATACATGGCATAAATCAAGGTTTCTTAGGATTTTAATGCAACTTTTTTATCTACTTCACTCAGCAGCATTTTGTCGCAAATGGTTTTAAATTCAACTTTTATATATTTTGCATCCATTCCATTTTTTGTCTATTGTGAACACAGCAAAAACGGCAATAAAGGGCAGCTGTGCGATGACCAACATTGATATGGTGAGTCAAACTTTTATCAAATCTTTATCAGTTTTTTATACGGAAGCTTATCTATGTATATATAACAACATATAAAAGCATGTTTTCCCTGTCTTGGCAATAATTACAACATGTGAAATAGACTTTCATGATATATATCAACAATGTTACAATGCATTTTTTACATATTGCTGCACTTAGCTAAATTATTAAGTTAGATGCCTAGAATTTTTTGATGTGATTAATTTATGTGTTGAACAGTCAAAATATTGACAAGTCAGGTATATCTGATAGCTAAGTTAACAATCCTGTCATTAGTCCACATACACAACTGTATGTGAAAATTGCAACACCATGAAGGACTGTTGGTATTAGTTTGAAACTTATGGGATATATACAACAGATTGGGACATGCAAATGATTATTTCAGTGAAAATGCACATGTGGCTTTGCAGCAGCACCTCATGAACTGTCCGGTCTTGGGTATAAAGAGCTGGCTCAAACAAGTTGTTGCAATCAGTGAAGAGCCAGCATTGAGTCGAAAGGGTGTTTCTTGTGTTTCACACTATGCCTCACTGCTGAAGGTTGCATTATGAACACCCAACAAACTTTGAGTGAGGAAGGATTGTTAGGATGAGAGAAGCTGGATTTTCCTACCGCAAAATGGCCACTCGTATGGGATGAAACACCAGTACAGTGATGCGAATGTGGCGTTAGTGGACAGGTGAGGCTCGGACACACAGAAACCCGGAAAATGGACCACAAAATTGCAGTACGGTACGGGATGATGTGACACATTGTACATAATTATATCATTTATATAGTAATCGTAATATATGTCTTTAGGCTGTAATTGCATAGTAAACACTGTGTGCATGGGAGTCAATGAGTGACAACAGTAAGGTTTGAATGCTATGATTAAATTCTAATAAAGTATATATTAAAGTACTAGTAAATAGTTAAGAGCAATACACCTAATAACACAAATGTCAGACGCCTCTACAGCATGGCAGAAACTGACCGCTCAGTGGCTTCCAAGGCGTTATTAGTACAACAGTGGAGCACTGCCATAGGTCAGGCTTTATCCAGCAGAGTTTGATGTTATCTGCTCAACAGAGTACTGGTTGCTAGCAGCCCATTGCTGCACATTCCTTTGATCCTCAATCACAGATGCCTTAGGCTGCAATGGGATTTCAAACACATACACTGACACGCTGATTGGCAACAGTTTGGGTTTTCTGACAAGTCACGATTCAACTCAATGCACCATGATGGTCCCGTATGTGTTCGAAGACATCATGGTAAACGCCACCTTGCACTTGCAGCATCATATCAGCCAAACACCATGGTTTGGGGTGCCATTTGGTCCAATTTGCAATTTTGCCTGACACGAATCAAGGGAACCCTCAAGAGCCAGCGATATATCGCCGATGTTTAAGAGGCAGAGGTGATACCCTCTGCAGCTATCTCATCCCTTTGCAGCTATCTCAGAGCTATATTTTAGCAGGACAATGCTTGGCCATATGTGGCCTCGAATATCCAAGACCTCTTCCATGCATGGAATATACCGCTTCTTCCCTGGCCTGCATGTTTGCTGGATACATCCCTGATCAAGCATGTCTGGGACAAGGTAATTAAGAGACTGGCCACATACCAGTCACCACAAATGAACTCTGGTCTTGCATAGAAGCTGCCTGGCAGGCTATTCTCCAGGATGATATCAGAAACCTCTTTCATTCAACGTTACGTCACATAGAGGCTATTCTTGTTGCTCGAGGTAGCTTCACACGATACTTGGAAGCGAAAAAATCTTGTATAGCTCTACAAATGTAGTCAGTTATTTCCTGTAACATGAGGAATCTGTGATATAAATTAATTTGAACAGCTTGATTCTTTCTTGATGCTGCAATTTTCACAAACAGTAGTGCATTAAATGAAAAAAGAATATTTCTTCCATGGAATCCACACAATTGTACATAATTTTATTAAAGTATTGAATATCAAATTTAATAATTAAAATTTACAGCTTGAATCATATTTAAGCAATATGGCCAATGGCTTATCTTTGAGTGTTCATTTGCACTTTTATAATGTGTGACTGACACTTACTTCATAGGAAACACCATCAGTTTTTCTTCCATTGCTTCAAGCCATTCCTACAACATAAATTGGCTTATAGCTGATTTTTGTCTAAATGTTTATGAAAATATTACATTGCATTATAAAATACCGAAACTACCAGCTTATTTTTGTGAAATTTTTGCTATTTAAACTGCTACAACCTTCACGATTATGCGTGAGAGACTGGCAAGATGGTACTTTTTCATCTGAACGCTTCTTATATTCTATTTTATCTTACCAGAAAATCTTCGCATTTAATATGACACATGGGTCAATGAAAACAGTAGTGTCTTGGACAAGTGATACAACAAATGAACACATATCATGTACAGTAAAACCTCGAAAATCCGGCATCCGGAAAACCGGCAAACTTCAGAAATCCGGCACTTTTCTGATTTCGTTTTTGTGAGAACATTCGATGTTTCACCTTAACATGAAACTCCCTAAAAATAAGCTCTTATTTTTTTTTCTCTTTTAAGATATGCAATAGAACTTAGTCGCATAACCATGAAACTTACTAAAAATATGATGTATCGTCTCAACAACACATCGCAAGATCATCTCATCTCAGCATGCGAATTGCCGATAGCCGCCTACGTGTAACATCGGGAGGTTTCTCAAATTAGTTATCCCATTTGGCCGTGCTGAAGTGGCGCGGACCAATGAGGCGGCGAATTGGTGTGTACGTTTGAAATGCATGTCGAACGTGTGATGACGATCGGTGCTTCGTGGTGGCAGTATGTAGATTCGATCATGCAATGGCATCTACATCGGCCTTCATGACGCATCGTAGTTTCGCCAGTCGAAAAACCGTAACATCGATGTAAAATTCACGTCGGGTTTTCGCGATGTATCGATACACCGCCCAGCTCTAGGGGTTGCTCTGGCTTTTTTCAAGTTTTTGCCTAACCATTCGCCAAATTCAATTTTTTTCGACAGAGTTTTATAATAATCAGTACACTTTATAACAAATAGTGCCAATATTTTCGGCAAAACTTTTTCCATCGCCCAAACTTTTTTTTTCTTTTTTTTTTGGAAGACTGCGAAGAATGCGATTGGCAGCGCGACCCCTGCATATTTATAAGGCGGTGATGTAAAAATTTTCATTAAAGTGTCTTGTTACATGTAAATGCGTGCTTACGTAACGCCCATTACACAATTTTTGGATAGCTTCATAAATCCGGCACTCATCATGTCCCATCAGTGCCGGATTTTCGAGGTTTTACTGTATATTCATATGTATTTGGCTACCAACAGTACAAATTGCCACGATGCTATGTGTCCTAAAACTGTCTAATAGTTTAAAATTTGTATTACCACATTTTCTGAGGAAGGATGCAACTACAAATTATTGATAAAGCAGTATATAGTAAAATGGAGTCAAAGATATTCCGTATGAGCACATGCATGCAGTAGAAAATTCTGCATGGTAAAGTGAACAGAACATTGAATCACACGACGCAAAAACACAGTGCCTTGTACATAGAAAACATGAGCACAGCATGTAATAACGAAATTACTAAAAGAATGAATTTTGCTTTATGTTATGCACAAGTCTTATTAAGCATAAATAAATAATGAAAACTTTTGGTTATCAGCCACAAACTTATTTGCAATAATGTGCCAAACCTGCATGTGAATGTTCAGTTAACTTTATGCTTCAGAACAATCCCGAGAATTTTTAGAAATAAAAGATGTGTACAGGATCAACCACAGTAGGTCCCTATCAGTGATTTAGAAGGGGCTTGGTTTGCCTTAGTGGTGCTAAGGTGCTATTGTTTTAGGCTTAGCGGAGATAAGCTACTTTTTGTAGTTAGATGGTAAGAGAAGCTGGGCAAGGATTTTTGGTCGATGATCGTGTATATAAAAATAGGTATAAATCTGTGTTTTGTATACAAACATAATCCTATCTTAACCGAATGTTTATGCTACAGAGATGCTCGCCCCGGTGTTAGAATGGTCTGAGGCACTGGCCTCTGACTTTTGGTTCTAGCTAAGCTTTAGCTTGAGTCCATGAAGAGGTATGGGTGGATGTGCTTGTCCAAGGTGCTGGATCTGTCACATTACCCAAAAGTAGAAGCGCAAAATTAGGGACGGGCGACTGCTTATTGACCTTATGGTGATTAAGAAACAAAACAAAAAAAACACTGTATGGATGAAACGATACAGTCTGATCACGCAGCAGGGGTTTCATGGATCCTAAGTGCTCAAGAGCACAAAGTCATTGTGGACTTTTTCTTGATGACAGTTAAAAGAAAGTTATAGGTGATGGACACTCCATGGGGTTAAGACTGCACTGCCCCGAGATAAAACGTTAGTAAAGGGCATTTCTATTAAACTGCTCGATATCAGCTCTAATGAAAGTTATCCACTGAGCTCATTCCTTGCTTCCTTATGGAAAACACAAAAGGCATATCGTGCATCGACCTCATAATCTTAAAACAAAAACTGTAACATTGAGTTGATGAAATTATGTTAGTTGCATTTGTTCAATGTGATTAGTATGCATTATTCACAATAAATATTTGGAATCGTGCAGAATGACAGAGTGGTCTGTTACCCTCCAGGTGGCAGGAGTTTTGGAAGAGGCAATATGAAATTTTGTCACATGTATAACAGGAGACTCCCCTAAAAGCATCCTGTTTTTCTGTAGTATTTGTTGTTAAGATGCGCATATATGCGTTCTTGCCACTTTTGAACAGGTTTTCATTAAACGTATTATTGCACCGTCATTGCTTTGGTCACAGAAATCTCCAAACATATATATTGCCACCCGGAGGGTTAAATAAAAATTTAGTATTCTTAGCATTTCGCTAATACGTAAAATGTTTTCTTTTATTTAAAACTGCTCAAATTGATCAGTTTTAATATAAACTGATAAAAGTAATTAGTAATAAAGATTACGGTATACAAAGGCCATTCCATAAAAACTGAGAGTAATTTTTTTTGAGTTGGCAACAGTGCGAAGGGGAAAGGCACCACGATTTCAAGAAAGGGCGTTTGTCGGTAGAACTCGGTCCTAGACCTGGTCGACCTGAAAGTGTTGTTAAGTAGCATATTGTTAACACTGTTTGGGCAATCCTGCAAGAAGATCGACGGATGACATGTGAAGACATAGCGACATCAACAATATTTAAAAAATGTCTGCATTTTGCATTCTACGTGACAAATTACTGCTGCATCATGTGTGTTCCAGATGAGTACCTCATCACTTGACGAGAGAACAATTGTTAGCCAAAGTTCAGGTGTGTCATGAGTGGAAACAAACGATAGCAAAGGATCCAAACTTTCTAAACACAGTAATAACTGACGATGAAACATGGTTCCACTATTTCAACCCTCTCACGAAGCGCACACCGAGTGTCTGGAAACACACAGGCTAGCCCCCTCTGAAAAAAATCTACTAAACCAAATCAGCTGGTAAGGTGATGACAATTTTCCTTGATCATAAAGGTGTAGTCTACGAGCATGCTGTTCCTCCACAAATTACTGTCAATGCTGGTATTACATTTCAGTTTTGAAGCATCGATTAAGCGACCGGAACTAGTGGGCAAGTTGACCTTACGCCATGATAACGCCCAGCTACATGTGGCTGTCTGTGTTCAACAGTTTCTTACGAAATGAAGTAATGAAATCATGCCACAGCCTGCCTACAGTCCTGACCTCACCCTGTGCTAATTCTGCTTGTTTCCAACAATGAAGAAGTTCCGTGGCACAACATTCAACAGAGATGCTGACGTCATTCAAGATGTACAGGGGTTGCTAAAGCAGCTTTCACAAAATGCCTTTGCCACGTGCTTTGAAAAGTGGACTGAATGATGGGACCGTTGCATATTATCTGAGGAAAGATACTTTGGGAAAGAATAACATATATTTTGCTGTACCTATATTTCTTCATTTTGTGTGTTTTTACTCTCAGTTTTTATGAAACGGCTGTTGTAAATAAATTAAATCAGATTTTTTCACAGGGTTTCTGAATTTGGTCGAGGTTTCCTAATCAGTTCAGCGCTAAGGCACTTTTTTATTTAGAACAACATCACTGGTCCCTATTATTTGTACAGTTCAGTGTTCATATTCAAAGCTATACGTGGTATGGTCCATACACTAGTGAGAATAATTGGCAGTGAAACACGTAACACACAAAACAGAAAAATTCTTGATATCTTCATATCACGCATAAATTATGTTAAAAATTATAAGTGGTGGGACGTTTCGGTAGTGACTTCTACCTTCACAGCCATGGAATGAAACACATGGTATAAGCATCAGTTGTTGCCAGATTTCAAAAGAGCTTTCCAAATGATAGGTATGTGAAAAGGTGCGTCTGTATTGCAGGTGTTAAGGGTAAGGTAGATTTCAATGCTTTCGCAGTACCCGAGGGCTTTCTGATTGCTGAACGGAGCAACACGTTTAACATTTTGCCAATCGCAAATGTATCGTTGATGGTTAAAATTGAAAGGAAGGTGGAAGGGTTACCTTTCTTAACATCAGCAATATGTTCCACCAATCGCCGGTTGATGCTGTGGTAAGTACGACCAATATAGTGGGTAACAATTGTGGAAGTGTTGACAAAGATGGAGTAGACACCTTGTAACTCTAGGGATTTATTGGGATCCCTGTCTTTAAGGATAAGGTTAAGAAGATGTGGAGGTGGTTTAGCAGCAATCCTGTAGCTAAAAGACTTGAAAATAGAGCAAACTTTATGAGTAAAGGACAGGCTAAAGGGCAAAGTGCCAACAAATTGATGAGTAGTGGAAGGTTCTGGCAGCAAACTAGTAGATCTATTCTGTGATTCAAATTTCTTAATTAGTCTATGTACTAAGAGGGGTGGAAAGCCATGCAATTTGCCAATGTTGATGATGCCCTGGTTTCTTTTTGAAGAGCAGAAGGGCTGTTGCAAATAAGGTTAGCTCTGTGTATGTATGACTTTATAGAGGCCAATTTGTATTTTTCAAAGGTGCAAGAATGGTAAGGGATGATATTATGGGTGGCAGAAGGTTTCCTGCAAACAGAGAGACCAAGTGAGAAGTCTGGGTTGATGTCGATGTTAACATCCAGAAAACTAATATTGTTGTCGACTTGTTCTTGAGACAAGAATTTTATATGGGGGAATTTGAAAGTTATGGAGGTCATAAGTTCAAACAGAGAGTGTTTCTGGTGTGGCCAAATGATGAAGATGTAATCAACATACCTTAACCAAATGGAGGGTTTTAAGAGGGATGGGGCAACGATTATTTTTTCAATATTCTGCAAATAAACGTCCGCAAGTAAGGGGGAAAGAGGAGAGCCCATTAGTACGTCTTGTTTTTGTTGGTAGTAGATACCATTGTATACAAAACAGGAATACTTTTACAATGAATCCAAACAGTCATAAAGATCTTTGATGAGTTCCCCAGGAAGTTCTTGGTGCTACATTTGTTTTTTGACCATGAGCATGTAGGCATCAAAGAAAGGAACAGAAGGAAATAATGAATCTATGTCAAAGGTGTACAAGAAATCTTGGGGATTGATGGATGAAGGGAGTTTCTGGATAAAGTCCTTGGTTGACACAACAGAATAAGATGCTTTTTTGTCAGAACATTGCAACAATTGACCAATTGCCTTTCAAGATTGACTGCTGGAGAAAAGGTATTTTCAATTAAGGGCCTAATAGGATGTCCAACTTTATATAGCTTGATCTGTAAACACAACCTGGGAGTACGATAATAAGCTGAGGGGGGGAGTATCTCCTAAGAAAGATTTCAGAGAAGATTTTTTAGAAAGCTTAGTAACAGTTTTACATAGTTTTCCAGTGTGTTCTCCATTGAGTCTTATGCATTTGGTATTTTCCAGAAACTCAGCTACTTTGTTGTCCAAAAATTCTTATGGATGAAAACAGGACATCCTGCTTTGTCTGCTTCACAAACTGCAAGATTATTACATTGGGTAAAATTTCTAAATTTCCTCAAAAAAGCAGAAGAGTATTTGAGCCTTGGGGTTTGAACCTCGGAAAAAGCAATAGCCAATTTTGCACGAATGATTGGTTGATGTGTGGGATCAGTGTTTTGGATCACGCTTCAGTAGTGAAATTGCAAAAGCGAATTTTGCCCGAATTATGGGCTGATGTGTGGGATCGGTGTTTTGGATTGCAGCTTCCACTAGTGAAATACAATTTCGCTACTGGAAGCGGCGATCCAAAACACCGATACAGCCATGTACCGCATTGTTCTCACACTTGGTGCTTGACCTCCACCGACACTGACCATAAAACTCCCGAGCTTTCACCTGTGTGAGTATTAGCACAACCATCTACTTCCATGTATATATTTTTTGATAAATATGCGTTTCCATAGATGTAAGCATCTGTACACATACACAGCATTTTGAACATAATTATAGACAGGTATTACCAGCTCATATTCTTACATTTGCTATGTAACATTACATTTCATGCAAACTGTTGTATAAGGGGATCCTTATCAGTGCAGTGTGGCTAACGTGATCATCTAAAATACTCATTACTTGAAGAACTACTGTCGTGCATGGTGCACAAGTAAATACACAGCTGGATGAAAAGCAGAATACACAGGCTCAATTCTTATTACAGGATGTTGCAATCATAAAGTTTTCTGAGTTCTCTATATCGATTACAGCAACTAAGGACCACAATGCCAAATACAATGTTCAAAGAGCTACCGTGTAATTAGGAAATTAAATAATACTGTGCATGACATTTTTAATATATACTAGAAAAATAATGGAGGCCATGGCAAGAAACTCAAGCAGCAAACAACTGTTAACATTTTCTTTTACTGGAAAAGAGCAAGGAATTACCTTTTTCAGAGCTTTCTGTAACGAAATTCACCAGTGGCTTTAAAATGCTGGCTTCATTCAAGTATGAATAGCTTGATGGCACTATAAAATAAAATGAACTGTAAAGCATGCTATATATACAGCTTTTGAAACAAAATTGAAAAAATAAAATAAAATGAACTGTAAAGCATGCTATATATGCAGCTTTTGAAACAAAATTGAAAAAATAAAATAAAATGAAACAGTACTGAAAGAAGAAATCAAATGACCAAATATCAGGTAACCACAAAAGTACTTGCCATTTTAGGAGACTGAGACAAAGTATAACACATAAGTATAGGAGAAAAGCAATTTATTCATCACAGTAATTACCATGGGCATCAGCAACATTCTATCAACGTGTTAGCAACTTATATATATCCCTGCGATAAAATGCTGGATCATGGGAAGAGAACAAGTTTTGGAGGGCAGAATGCAACTCATAAAAGTTGGAGAAGTCCTGTTCATACAAATGATTGTCGAGTGAAAGAAACAAGTGGCAATCTGAAGGACAGATATCTGGTGAGTAAGCTGGATGACGTGAAAGCTCCCTCCCACATTCTTCTGTAGTGTTTCTGGTCAATGAAACGAGTGGGCACAAGCATTATCTTGAAGGAGCAGAACTTCCTTTCTGTTGACCAGTGCTGCTTCCTTCATTTTCAGGTCCTCGTGCACACATCTCAGTTGTTCACAGTACACTACAGCGGTGATCATTTGGCTGTGTTGCAAGAGTTCATAACGAACACCACCACGTGCTGTCCACCATACACACAGCATAACTTTACGTGGATGCAGTGTACTGTGAACAACCAATGTCTCGAATGTTTTGGGGTGCTGTACTGGACCCACTTCTCATCACATGTGAGGACCCTATCCAAAAATGGTTCCTTGTCATAGCAAGACAGCAATGCAAGACAAGCTGAGACATGCTGCTGTTTGTTCACTGCAGACAATTCGTAGGGGACCCACTTAGACAATTCTTATGCCTTACCTATTGCCCTATTGCATGCAGATGTCTTCAGACGGTTTCATCACTAACAACAAATGACTGGGCTAGTTCCTGGCATGTTTGACTACTATCCTGCTCAACAGCAACTTTCAGGGCTTCTGGGTCAAGGCTGATAGGACGACCTCTCCAGGATCTGTCTTAAAAAGATTCATCTCCATCTCTGAACTTTTGAAAATAATCCCGAGTTGTGCGTTTCTCCACAGCCAGACAAATGCGACGATCTGTTTCTGCAGCAGATGAACAGTTTAAATTTGCAAAACAGACACTCACGAATAATCTCCACTGATACTGCCATTGTAATAGCACATCTTTCTATTACCACACTGCTTACTCATCTGATTCATATGAGGAGGGCATTTTGGGATTTCAGCTGACGATATACTGCGGGCTGAATGCCATCTCTCCGCAAATTCAATCATTACGAGGTGTTTCTTTTGCTCCCTCGAAAAACGGCAAATACTTTTGTAGTTACCTGATAGTTCTAAAATATACAGTGAACCTGAATATTACTAGTACACATGAAAACATATCAAAAACCAAAAACAGACATGTGTTACAAAATAGTCTTATATGCACGAATACAAAAGTTTGTTACATAGATTCACTGATGCAATTGCATAGTGAAGTGACAGCATTTGCAGATGGGTCATAATGTGCATCATAATAATGCTTTGCAAGTCATTCAAAAATGTTGTTACACTGACTAATGTATTTCAGACATATGAAGCTCTAACTCCCAAATTTATGATGCAGGCACCAGTGTGGAAAAGATCAAAAGTGTTAACCTTTCCATAGCTATCTGTGATCTCAGTACCTCCATCTTGTGAAGTTGTGCAACAAAATGTTTCAAAATTTGGCCTCATCTACATAACCAATATTACTAAACATTTTTTATGTTTCAAATTCAACAATGAATAGTCAGGACTAACAGTAGCAAAACTAAAAGGCTTACCAATAAGTTCAGTCATCTGACATCCATACAAAAAAACCATGAAACATATGTAAGTCTCTCACTACTGATGCAGCAATTAATTTGCCAAGGTAAATTTGTCTATTTGTCTTCAGTTCCTGTACTTCCTGAGATGAACAAATTCCCCTTGAACGTCGCCAAATTTTCTTCTTTTGAAAAACCTGGTTTACCATATGCTACCTCACTACTTGAAGCTGCAATACAAAACAGGAATCCTACTTATCAACCCTCGTGCACAATGGTATGTACTATCAAGAAAAACAAGGTTTGCCAATGAGCTCTCCACTTTCCCCTTTGATTGCTGAAATTCATGTGCACAATTTGGAAACATTATTTATTGCTCCATCAGCCCACCATTTGGCATAGGTATGTTGATGAGTTTCATTATCTGGCCATGCAAGAAAAATTCATTATTGACAATTGTGTCAACTATTTCTTTTTCGAACTTCCGAATTTCCAAATCTACACTTCACATCTAATGAACAGGTTAATAACAACATAAACTTTCTCAATGTTAACATAAACTCTGCCTTATTCACTTGGCCTCTACAGTAAACCTACTGCCACTCACAATATCACCCATTACAATTCATGTACTTTTGAGAAACACAAATTTGCAGCCTTCAAATCTTACATACACAGAAATAACCTTATTGCCGCAAACATCCTTCATTGCAAGAAGAATATAATAATATTTTAAACATTGGTAGATCACTTAACTTTCCATCCTCCTAGTTTCACAGTTTGATTAAGAAATTTGAGTCATGAAAAAAGATCACTTGTTTACTTCCAGAACTTTCAACTTCCAGTTAATTTGTTGGCTCTATCCTATTCAATTCAACATTTCAATATATCCTTTCCTTATAAGCTTTACTCAATCTTTGAATCCTAAGGTTATAGGGTTGCAGTCAAGCCTCCGCCACAACTCCATGACTTAACTGATGTTAATTTTATTCCTACCAACACCTCAGCATGTGTTACCTACTACACTGGAAGCACTTACACCATGGTATGAATTGGAGTCTTTCAGAACATATTTCTGAAGTTATGAAAGGTAGCCCATCTACTTCTCTTTCATTATTGACCACCTGTTATGTTTCTGCTGCTTCTGATTGGAAAAACACACATTGCATTGCTTCACTCATTAAAAGGAAATTTTTTAGGTATTGTGAAAGCACAGAATTTTTTTATTTCCATAGTTAACACCTGTAATACAAACTCACCTCATCAAATGCATATAATTTAGAAATCAATTTTAAAATCTAGAAACACCTGATTCACCTTGTGCTATGTTTGTTCATTCCGTGGCCGAAGATGGTGGAAGTTGCTAAAAAAAAAGTCCCACTTTTTATATAACTTATTTTATGTAAATTAAAAGTTATTTCATTAGATACTTTAATGTACATAGGTTGATCAGGAAAAAAGGATACATGTGCCATAAAGTAAATGCGGGATGTCGCACGAGTAGCATAGATGACATGTACATTTGAGAGATGGCACTAGTGCTTCAGGCGCCTTTGTGAACTTCTGTGCCCAGTGTGAGATGCGCAAAGACATTTCAAAATGGCAACATGGTTGGAAACATGGTCTCAGGTCGAAGTGAGAGCAGTGATAAGGTTTTTATGGGCCAAGAACATGCCCATGGCCGAAATTCATTGGCAGCTTGTCGAAGTTTAACAACGTGATGTTTCAACAACACGTGGTGAAATTACGTCATTCATTTCAATAGGGCAGGGATGATGTGGGGAACTGACTTCGCACAAGTAGTGGATGTTCAAGTTCGTCGACAATAGAGATCAACACTGCACATGTGAACAAAATGATTCAAGATGACCAAAGGGTAACTTTGGGCCATATTGCGTCTGAGCTGGGATTGAGCTATGGTGTTATTCAACATTTTGTTGTGGATGTTTTGCAATACTCCAAGGTTTGTGCCAGATGGGTGCCACATTCATTATCTGTTGATCATAAAGCAGCATGAATGATTGCATGTTTGCGTCATTCCTGCAGTGTTTTGCAGAAGACAGACAGAGCTTTTTTCATGGTATTGTGACTAGGGAAGAGACATGGCTCTACCACTTCACTCTCACCAGCAACAGAGCTTCCATGCAACGGAAACACACTGCTTCATCACCAAATATTAAGTACATTTGTTGCTTTTATCATGTCATGTCAAGGTATCTGAAAACAACTGATTTGATTCCAATAATAATAAAGATGAATATCACTTTGACTACAGGCTGTTGAAGCTATCTACTGAGAAATAAATTTATTTGCCTTTGTTGGAATAAGACATACATACATAGATATCCCCACGTTGTTCTCTAAGATTCAGAGGTTAGCTCCACAAAGAAATACAAACTACCAGATAAATTTTTAACTGATTATTTACTTACTGTTGCCATATCAAACATTTCCATTTACAGCGATCTTGACACACAACTCGGGTTTCACAGACATCTATCACACGACGTGCACAAGATGTTCTATACTTCATATTCAATATTTTTCTCATGCAGACACTCCTGACTCTGATCCTCCCATGACTTCCTTGGCCTTCCTCTGCCTTTCCTTCCAGCCACTTGGGCTAAAAAGATTTTCTTAGTAAGCATCTCATCACTCATTCTTTCAACATGGCCAAACCACTAAAGATATTAGTCTCCACCTTGCTATCAACATTTTGCTTCACGTTACACAACTGCAACACATCTTCATTCCTCACATGATCAGAATGTGTCTTGCACCCCCTCCCCCATAAGTAACACATATCTCCAGCACACAAAGAACTCCTATGTTTCCTCTGCAGTACCCCGGCTTCACTACCATACATCAGAGTAGGAACAATTACACTTTCGTACACAGCCATTTGGGACTTCCTTGAGAACCCATCATTCCTGTGAAATCCTACTAAGGTGGCTATGACTTTCAATGAAGATTTCACACGCCTACTAATTTCACCATCCAATTTGTTCTCTCTGTCAAACATGCATCCTAAATACACAAACTCATTCACGTGCTCAATCACTGTGCCATTCAGACTTATATCACATTCAGTACTAACAGTTCCTTGCTCTAACATCTTAACTTTGGTTTTTCCCTTATTTATACACAGTTTGAATTTAATGCAAACTTCGTACATCTGGGACAACATACACTGCAACTCACTATTGCTCTCTGCCAACAGGACTGTATCATCAGCATACAGCAATTTGCACACACGGATATTACCAAGACATAAACCAGTATTGTCCATCTTGGCATCATGCATGCACACATCCATAAATATATTAAACAGCCATGGTGACATTACACAACCTTGTCTAACACCTGCACTAATGGAAAACCATTTTGATAAAACACCATTCACTCGTACACAAGCTCTACTGCCAGCATGCATGGCTTTTACACTATTAAGTAGATTCCCAGTAACACCATATTTGTTCAATACCTTCCACAAAAGTATCCTATTTACACAGTTGTAAGCTTTCTTAAACTCTACGAAGGCAGCAAAAACTTGCTTACCAACAGCCAGATACTTTTCAATCATCATGTATAATGCAAAAATGTCCTTAGTGCAGCTTTTACCACACATAAAAGGCACTCTGAACATCCCACACTTTCGCTGATGTAAGACCTCATACTTTTTCAATAATGACCTTACCAAACACTTTCCCTGGCACATTCAGTAGGCTAATACCAAAATAGTTCTTGCAGTCAGTCTGATCACTTTTTCTTATACAAGGGAACAATAATAGCATCCTTCCAATCCCAAAAGACCATTCCTAACTCCCAGTACAACTGGCAAATTTCAGTTAACCAGTCAATTACAGAGTCACCATCCTATTTCAACATCTCCACAGTTACGCCATCAACTCCTGGAGCCTTACCATTCTGAAGAGATTGTACAGCTTTACACACCTCTTCTCTTGAGATCCCTCCTGCGTTTCCATCCTTCACTGTGACATCATCTGTTTCTGCCTCAGAAACATCTTCACTTTCCTGATCTAATAACTCACAGAAGTATTCACCCCATCTTTCACTTAACTCATTGGGCTCCCATATCACGCCCTCCGATCCTATTCTTCCCACATGATCTGGTGCTGTTTCCTGATCTGAAAATTAAAGGGCCCTAAATATTTTTAGATCGGATAACCCATCACCAGATCCATGCACTCTCAATGAGAGTGATATTTTTTTTCATAAGATGATCTCAAATCTCTTTGGCAAGGAGGGAGTTAGAAAAATATATAAATTTAAGAGTCCAGAAAAATCAAGTAAATTATTTTTATTCTTTTCTTTCCTTTCTGATTTTCTTTGCGGAATGTTGATCTGTGTGTGTGTAGTTAAATGTATGTGAATAGGTCAAGGTAGGTTAGCCTTGTGATGTCTCTGCTAGTTAAGGTATGTGTAAATAGCTGGGAAGTAGAGTTAATGAAGTTTGACATCATGCTATATTGTTGTTTTTTTGTTCTTCCTTCCATTGCATTTTTTAATGCACTGTTTACTTTCAGGGAAGAGATATTATGGAAATTTTATTTTAATGCAGTATATGATGTACTGCATAAGAATGAATTTGCCTTAGTTCCTTAGTGTATCTTGCATTTCATATATGCAATTAATTTGATGCCTTAGTTTCTTAAATGCATCTTGCAGTTTATATATATATAGTAGATGTATTGGTTTAAAATTATCGGCGACATCACGGCGTTCGGCTTTATTTATCGTCAGTAAAACGTAGCGATGAAAAAAAATCGTAAAGTGGTAGTTCCGTATTTACTATCATTATCGCTGTTTATTTTATTATATTACTGTGTTAGCTTTAATAATGGCAAAGTAATTTGTAAACATGTAGTGTATAAAGTATTTTATAGTATTGTATTTGTACTTAATAAGAAAAACGTGTATTTATGCCTTATGTCAGTAGCGTACATTAAAATCGCTATTGTGTACTGATCGTAATTTAGTAACCTTCTGTGATTAAAATCTTGCTTAGTATTAATATTTAGTTAGTTTTAGTGGGAATCTTACTTAGTATTAACTAGTGATAGTATAATTCAGCAACTGTTAGAAAAAGCAGGTCGGCGATCGTTCTGTAATGAGGCCACTTTCGTAAATTAATTGCGTGTACGCTATTATCAAGGATGTTTAATAATCATTTAGTAAGGAATAAAATTGTGGCTTAATGCATCAGGGCAAAATAAAAAATTGGTGCGTCACGTTATTTTTTTGTAATTCGGATTGTTGTACCTGTAGCTAGAGAGAATTCGATTTTTATGCGTTACGAAGTTAATTGTAACGATGTTCGTTAATATTAATTTGTTTAACGAATTTTTGTAAAGGTTGTCTCTAGCAGTCTTTGTTCAGAAAGAACGAAAATGGCCACAGTTTCTGGTGTCTGTGAGGACATTTTCCCAAGCTTTACCAGTTCAGAAAGTCTGATTTATTTAGGTCTTTGTTTATCGGAAGACAGACACAACTTTATAGCGAGGAACCCTTCGGGATTTGGGCGGAATTCCACGGAAACCACGTCACCCCCCCAGGTCAAAGGTCGGGAGTGGTCTAGAACGAGATCTGCGAACATCAAGAAAGTTTCTGCCCCCGACGCTCACGTCAGACAATCGGAAGTCGGCCCTTTCCCTACACATGCGCGATGCTCAAGGCGAGGAGCATCGTTTTTTTCGGTGCTCTCGAAAGCAGTCTGGAAGCAAAACTTTTTAGAAGAGTACAGGAGGCCTTTCTGTTGCAGGAAATCATGCCCGCTACTAGATCCTAGATCGATTGTACGGAGAAAAAAAAAAAGAAGGAGCCGAGCGCTGTAAGTCGAAAAGGAAATGAGGTAGGATCTCTTCAAAAAAAAAATTTTTTTTTCCATGTTTGCTGTCTGAACAGTGCGGAGGAAACAAACTCAGCAGTACTCAATCACCAAAAGATGTGAGGGGCCTGCCAACTTGGTCCTGCGGGAATTTTTGTGATATTCCCACCTAACCAGCTCTGTTTTGTGATATTCCGACCTAACCAGCTCTGTCATCGACCCACTCTTTGGTCCCCTGACCACAGGGCTCTGCAACAAAAGAAAGAGACCACAGGATGGTTCCAAAACAAAATAACATCTGCACCATAACCTCCTAGGCTTCAACCACCAGACTCCTCCTGAAGAAAAGAAATTCCAACACCATCATAGCAATCTATATTTTGAGGTTACTCACCTTTATTCCCTAAATCTTTTAGGAGGTTTTCGTCTCTACACATTTCCAACACGTATTTTTCTTATTTACATCGTGGTTCGAGGCCGCAACAAAAAAAAACAACAACAACATCATTTTCCTTTCGACCAAATTCAGATTCAAAATAATCCACCACAAATATACACAATTGAACTCCGTATGTTGTGGTGGATTATTTTCTGTGTATATTTGTGGTGGATTATTTTGAATCTGAATTTGGTCATAGAGAAAAAAGGGGAAAAGAGTGAAGTTTACGTGAGTTGAAAATGATTTTTTTTTTTTTTTTTTTGTTGCAGCCTCGAACCACGATGTAAATAAGAAAAATACGTGTTGGAAATGTGTAGAGACCAAAACCTAAAAGATTTAGGGAATAAAGGTTAGTAACCTCAAAATATAGATTGTCTAAATAGCACGTGAATAATTAAGCAGCTAGATGACATTTGACATTTGCAATGCTGTATGAATATATGACCCATCATAGCAATTAATTCGGAGATCTACCTAATCAGGAGATTTACTCCAAAATTGTGTTTTTGGAAAATTGCGATTTGGCATTAAAAAAAAAAAAGTTTCTTTTTATGAGATAAATATTTTTTTAAACTAGGGGTTGGGGGGGTAAAGAAAAAGTAAATATATGTATATATATATATATATATTTTGAGTGTGTGTGTGGGCTGGCCAGACACCCAAAACAGTACTGAAAATGTCATTGTGTATACTTGTACACTATCTACCAACAAGTAATTGGACACCCCTGCAATCGACGATATCTGCGGTCCTGATACACGTCACGGCCGCCAACGTTAAATATCGTGTGGGAAACAACAACGCAACCAGGGCATGCAAGATGCCACGCAGTTCGGAGCTCTCCGATTTCAAGAAAGGTGTAATCGTCGAGTAACACAGAAATGGCCGATCTATACGTGACATATCCAGCGAGTTGAAGTTCCCAAAATCGACAGTGGCCTACGTGATTGGCAAGTGAAAGATGAGAGGGGACTGTCGGAATGTGCCCCGACCCTGCAGACCCACAAAACTGGGAGTTAGAGACCGACGGGTGCTGGCCAGAGAAATTTGGAAGAACCGCACCAAATCGATGGGCCACATCCATGAGGAGTTTCAACAGGCATCTGGGAGTGTTCTTTCGATGAATACCATCCATAAGGAAGCCCATCTGCTTGGTTATCATGGACGTGCTGCCGCCCACAAGCCTTTGATCACCAAGTCCAATAGCGCTGCTCAGCTAACGTGGTGCAAAGAACGTTGACAGTGGACTGTTGAACAGTGGAAACAGGTTCCCTGAAGCGACAAATCAAGGTTCACCCTCTACCAATCGGATGGCAGGGTCTGGGTTTGGCGTCTGCCTGGAGAACGCCTCCTGCTGGAATGTATTGTTACAACTGTGAAGTTCGGCGGCGGTGGAATTATGCTATGGGGGTGTTTCTCCTGGTACGGCACAGGACCCTTGGTCGCAATTCCTGGTAGACTCAACGCTGAGACCTGCTACACCACTTTGGATGACCATGCGCTTCCTACGTTGTGGGAGTTTTACGGGGTGGACCCATGTTACTTTCAGGATGCCAATGCCACCTGTCATGTTGCGAGGTCCACCATGGCTTGGTATGGTGACAATGGGGTTAATCGAATGGACTGGCCTGCGCAGAGCACGGACCTTAACCCTATCGAGCACCTCTGGGACGAGTTGGAGCGTCGACTTAAGGGGTGCCCCCACCGTCCGAAATCGGTGAAGGAACTGACCTGTCTTCTCTAAGCCGAGTGGAAGAAAATACCGCTAGCCGTCGTACAACGCCTGGTTGAGAGTATGCCCTGGAGGGTCGCAGCTGTAATCGCCGCTCACAGAGTCTCCACCAACAATTGAAGGTGAATAAACTTCGTTTTCCTTTGCTATCACAGGTGTCCAATTACTTGTTGGTAGATAGTGTATAAGTATCTAGTTGCTGCCAGTGATAGCCTTAAAAAAAAAAAAATGGATTGAAGTGTATTAATTTTGGTTTCTGTTAGAACAGGGTTTTTCATTAGCTTATCTGAGAGTAATGTGACATCAGAGTAGGGTATTGTAATGGCATGCCTTCCTTAGGATAAAATGTGGGGAATTTGATTTTCGGCTCAGGTAGGGGAGCATACTTCTTTTAATAGCATATTCTATTCTTTTTTTTTTTTTTTTTTTTTGTTGTTGTTGTTGTTGTTGTTGTTTTTCACTAGTAGGGTTAGCAACTTAACTTGTGCATAGATTTTGTCATAACTAATGTGGGAGTCCTGGCAGTAACTTGTTATTTTTGTTTTGTTTTGTTTTCTGTTGCTGTAATGTGAGAAAAAAAGAAAAAAATATTTTTCCAGGTAACTAACCAAAATCCGTGTATTGTGGGAACAAAATTTAAAATATCACTCTTAACCATCTAAATTAAATTGTAAAGAGCATCTAGCTTAAGGTTAAACATGTAACAAATATGCACATCGAGCATTAAGCTCTTAGCACTCCTTGAGTGAATTGCCACATCCTTTGATGATTTTGTAAAGCAGGGCAGTAACTAAATTGTGCCACTTACCTCCCTCATCCTATAAACCATGCAGGTGAAAACTACTTGGTTTCCAGACCAAGATTTCTGAGAGGGATTATTTAGGACTGTTAAAACACTCTGGACTCTAAACATCATAGCTTTTTTTTTATTTATTTTTTTTATTCGGCCTAGCCACTAAAAGACTCCATTGTAAATTGAATTGTTTTCAAAAATGTGCCTGGGAGCACATAATAAACCTCTAGTTAATCTGGAATATATGTTTGAGCAAGTCATTTTGTGTCTCATGTGAATTTTTTTGTCAGTGGTGGTGGTGGAATCACCTTCCATTTACTGGGAGTTTTTAGGATCGAACCTTGAGATTTTTTGGGGGTTTTAGATAGATCACCGACCATTTACTTTTTTTTTTTTTTTTTTTTTTAAAGAAAGTTGTTGTAATGTTTGCATTTTAAGAAGTAAGTTCAAGTTCATCATCATCATAATACTAATTATAATTTCGTGTTAACAACCCCAATTTTTCCCCCACCATATCACACAACTTTGTTTCCCCTGTTTTTCCTGAGTCTCATGTACTTCCAGAAAGTTTTCCTATCTTTCCAAAAAGCCAATTCATGCCTTTCCATCTGCTCTTTCCTATCTTTTGCCTTACTTTGGTGAACCAGCTTAGCTGCCTCACGCTTCTTACAGCAATATTCATCCTCAGAAACTCTACCTTGCAACATCCCCAAATATGCTTCCTTTTATCTCTTTACTCCTTTTCAATCTCACTATTCCACCAAGCATCACCTTTATTGTCACCCACTATTGTGGTGCCACAGACCTCTTCATCAGTAGTGAAAACACAGTTCTTAAAACATTCCCACTTCTTTTCTACATCCCTCTCACATGACTTCAACTCCTTCAGTCATTCTCTCAGTAAGTTAAGAGTAACACTGATGATCTTCAGGCAGCCCTTCAACCTTTATTCTTTCCATCCTAAGCCTCTTCCTATTTCTTCAACCAGCAATCAGTTTCACTTGTGACACTACCAAGCAATGATCAGAGCCAACATCTGCACCTCTCACCACACGAGTGTCAAGAAATAAGTGTGTCAGATGCTGATTGTAAACAATAAAATCTATAACACTCTTTTGACCAAGAATATGATTTTCTCAAGTATATGTGTAGATATACACATGTGTACTTGTGGTTGAAAAACATACTAGATACACACAAACCATTCTCAATGCAGAGTTCAATTAATCTTTGAACATTATCATTCACACAAGGATCATCAAACTTACCCAGAACATTAACAAAAATTGCATTCTGCACACCTACTCTAGCATCAAAATCCCCTGCAATTATAACTTTCTCTTTAGCACCAAATAAGTTCAAAACAGCTATTAGCTCATTCCAGAAATCTTCCTTCCTATCAGAAGGTTCTAAGTCACAAGGAGCATACACTACCACAATTACTACACTCTGAAGTTTCACTTTCAAGAGAATCCAAAGAATTCTCTCACTTATGCAGCTATAGTGAATCAAGTTGTTGTTCATCTTTTCACTTAAAATCACACCTACACCAGCCTGTCCCCTCACATTATCCAATACTCCAGACCACATACTCACAGTTGCATTAACTTCTATCCCAATTTCCTTCTTTTTGGTTTCGCATATACACAGCACATCCCATCTATACTTATTAATTTCCTCAATCATCTTGCCATTTATACCTCTAGTATTCCATGCACCAATCTTACACTTACACAGCTGAGATCTCCTTTTCATACGCCTTTTTCATTTCCATATTGTTTCCGTGGTTGACCATCCTTCTCAAGTGTGATAGGTCCACCATATCACACACTAGAGTCCAGAGCATTGTATTTTTGTGTCTTTTTAATCAAGTAAATGCACCAGTGTAGAGGAGTACCCCACAGCTGACGGTTCCAGTTGGTCATTCAACCTAAGGATTCTGGAACAAAACCCAGTGAGTTGGGGTCTTTTTGTAAATTGTGACACAGAACTAGCTGGTACCTCTCAAAGATTCACAGAGGCTCTTGTTGCTGTTCTGTGTGCCACTGTTGTCTATTGAGCGCCCCAAGGAGGCAAACCCATCTGTCATTAAGACCACCCACTCACTAAGATCAGTTTTCAAATCATTTACATAAGCAAGGTAACAAAGAATAATGCAAATATCTTGATTTTCTGCTGAGTGCTTTTGCTTAATGCACATATATAATATCAATATGGAATTCTCCATCACAAGGTAAATAAAAATATTTTATCATCCACTGCATAATTTCAAAAATGGGTATAGTTTAAGGTTAAAACATTTGTGCAAACACGTCTGATTTGACTGACATGAGACAGATAATTATTTGCCATAATCTTTTTCTTCTTATAAATTATATTGTCTTCTTCAGACACTTTACACATGCACCACAGTAATAAGATTGGTGGATACAAACACACTAAGCTGTATTTTAAAGGTAGATTTAACGCAGCAATGGAAACCAAACCTAAGACTAAAATTACTGACCATTTTGATTACAAAAACTGACTTTACTGATTTGGACATTAAAAAAAAAAACAGACTAAATACTGACTCAAATTTCTCATTAGGAAAGAAGGGTCAAAAGCATTTTTTTTTTTTTTAATCTGGCCTCCACCATCCCCATAGCCAGCCAACTCACACATTTATTGTTTTAATTGTAATCAACATATAAAACTATTACAAAATTACATATAATAATAATAATAAAAAATAATCAGGAAAATCATTGCACTTTATTATAATAAATACTGACATGTTCCTATTTAGCACAAATATACCCAAAACTAGAAAAAGCTTTAAAATGCAGCTGTACAGTACCATTTTCAGAATAATACAAACAAAATGTTTACAACTTTGAATTTTTAAATGTAATGTGGAAAATCATCTAGCTTTCTTTACAAAATTAGGTCATTAAGTCTCACTTTGTTTTTGCTTCTTTGAAAAAAATGTTGTTATAACACTGCTTTTTCGCTTATCAACTGCTTTCTGTACCTTTTCTATGTCTTTAATTTTCTTCACTTCTTGTTCCCTAACTTTCGTAGCACTCTCCAACATTGCTTGGGCCACACTAATTCCCACCAAGTCCTTTTTATTTATTGCTTCTTTTAAGTACTTGTTTGCATCATCCAGTAATCTGTCAACAGTCAATCTTTTCTCTTTTTCTTCCTCTTTCATTTTCTTCAGTGCCTGTTCACCGTGTTCAATATTTACTTTTTCTTTTTCAAACTTACTCTTCATACTTGCTTGCAACAATTTTTCTTTTTCCTGTTCTTCTTGTTTCCTCAGTTTTTCCTCAGTCACTCTCTTCTCATCTTCACAGTACTGCTTGTATCTGACATGAGCTGCGCCTGCCAATTGAAGAAGTTCCTGAGTGATAATTACAAAGTGAGCCTTCCCCTCAAACACATTCACCACAGCATCTCTTACAGTCAAATAAGCATCCAATGTTCTTTCTCACATATTTGCGGTGTCTTCATTCAAGATGTTTCCCGACAATGAAAATCCTCTTTCTACATCCGCATTGCGATGCGAAAGTGCAAGTGCAGCCTTCACAATTTCCGTAACAGTAGGGTATTTCTTTTCTCCAGAGGTATATGTCTTCTCAAAGAACTGACTCCAGTAAACGTCCACTGGGTTCTTGTCACTACCCGATTTTTCTTCTTCTAACGTCAATAATTTCCATTCATCAACTAGTGCACGTTCACTGTACTCAATTCAAAGAACTGCAGCTAATTTCACTATGTTTTTGTATGATCCTTCTTTCATCCTCTTTGCAGGATGCAAACATCAAAGATACCACAACACAGGTTTATCCAAAGAAGACTTTTCCAAAATATGTGTACAAGCAGACACATAGTGCTTTCTAGCTTTCATGGAAATATAGCATCTTTCTTGTGCGCTTAGCTTCTTGAGATATTCACTTTCTCTAGTGTCGAACACTATGTTTTTCAATGGCAAGTAATACTTATCACAAAATGCTTCCAGACTCAATGGAGCAGCACTAACACAAAATCAATTCCTGAGTGTTCTGACGAGGTTTGTGAGCTCATTATAGATTAGATGCATTAAAGGATCTCTCTTCTGAAGACACCAGTGAATCTTGAACATGTATGAGCACTTGCACAAGCAAACTTTGGTAGTTTTGTCTTTTAATAGTTTAACAATATTCTTGTATTTCAAAGAACTCATCAACTTGCTTTTGTGCTGGGGTATGAACTGAAGAAAGTATTTTTCAACAGCTGACCATTGTTCTAAAAGTCTCTTCCCAGCTGGTTTTAATGTCAGCCATCTAGAGGAAACATGTTTCATGAACCGATGACCTGGAAGTTTCATATCTGATTGTATTTTTTCAAAATCTTCCCAACGAGATGTTTGGCCATCAAAAAAATTATAGAGAAACAAGATCATGTCTGAAGCATTTTCACCAAAGTCTTGTAATCCTTTTTGGAATGCATTATGGATGATGTGTATGTTACATGTGTCAACATCAATTAACTGTTTTCTTCCTAACAGGATCAGAGAATCATTCATAAGACGATTCACAGTTTTGTTAACATTGGGTCCATCACAACCTAGCATCAATAGCTTTGAACGAGAAAGCTGGGCATTATCCAAGGCTTCATTTAACTTGGAGTAAATATCACTAGCAGTGGCTTTACCAATGAAGAAAGTCTGTAGATGTCGTGTCATAATCATTTGTTTGGAATCAGACCAGTATTTCACTACAGTTTGAAGCTCTTTCTTTGAAACTGCATTTACAGTTTCATCAAAACAAAGAGAGAAATGTGCTCCTCCAATATCATCCACCAACTGCTTTTTAAAATATGGAGCTAAAGCATCACATACTAAATATCTTGCCTTTGTCCTTGAAAGGGTGAACTCAGAAGGAACACTTCCAGGAAACATTGCCTCAAAGGTTTCTTTGACATCTTCACAAGCTGGCTGAACAGCAAAGTTCCCTCCAATCATTTTCAAACACCAGATTAACTCTGCCCTTGAAGCAGCTTGTTTAGCAGAATAAAGCTGAATTGATGGTGTAGCTCCAGGAGATGAAATAACACCATCACTGCTACATCCAGGACGGGCTGAAGACAAATATAGTTATGAAGAACTCAGTTTCACTTTACAGTGTTCTCTGTGCTTCCGAGTAGAAGCATGCTGCTCTATAGCACTAAAGCCCCAAGAAACTGAAAATGTTTGTGCGCACAACATACAAAAAACTTTACTGTCCCCATTCAGAAACCATTGCTGTCCTTTTTTTTTTGGAACCATTCTGATTTTACAGTACATTTTCCCATACTTTTGTCTAAGTAATCCAGTTAATCAAAGAATGTATGTATGATTTTATAAAGACAGCTGCATTACCTGAAACAACAAGTGTGTGTGTGTGTGTGTGTGAGAGAGAGAGAGAGAGAGAGAGAGATCAAAATAAATAAGTTAATTATTAGTGCTACAGCCTTTTTATTTTTGTCATTAATGGAAAGAATAAATTTACCTGCAGAAACATCCTGTTGTTCACCAACATGGACTGAAAACAAGTTCCCCAACTGCCATGAGCAGACACTAAGAAGACCATTATCTCTTGGAGATTGAAGAAATTTACACATCAATCGAACTAGATCATTTATGCCACTTTGAATATTTCCTTGGCTTAACTCACTACTTATCTGAAAAAAAAATGGTAATGTTTAGCACTATCATTGGTGATTGTGAAGATGAACAAAAATCAGGAACAAGCAAAGAAAATCAGGAAATATATGAAGCAAATAAATAAAAATTTAAAAAAAGGTACCAATTTAAAATAATCAATTTGAGCTATAAATTATACAATGCATGTGGCATTTCATAAATACAGTCGAAACCACATGTAATGAACTTGCATAATATGAAGTTCTGTATCATCATCATTGTCAACCATTATCAATCCACTGCTGGACGAAGGTCTCCCCAAGTTTCCTCCACAACGGTCTGTCTTGTGCCAGTCTCCTCCATGTCACTCCCGCATACTTTCGAATTTCATCCACCCATCTTCCATGTGGTCTTCTTCTGGGTCTTTTCCTGTCCCTTGGAATCCAATCTAAAATTTCGGCTGTCCATCGATGGTCTGTTCTTCTGGCAGTATGTCCAGCCCATTGCCATTTCAGGGATTTAACTCTGATCATGATGTCTTCCACTCTTGTCATTTTTCGGATCCACGTGTTCCTCTTCTTATCTCTCCTGGTAACACCAAGCATGCAACTCTCCATGCTTCTTTGAGTTGTCTGCATCCTTTGTATGTCTCTTTTAGCTAAGGTCCACGTCTCTGCACCATACGTAAGCACTGGAAGGATGCATTGATCAAACACTTTTCTTTTAAGACATAATGGCATATTGCTCTTGAAAATTATGCTGTTTCTTCCAAAAGCTCTCCAGGCAAGTTTTCTACGCCGATTAATTTCTTTATCAATGTGACCCTCACTTGATATCTGCTGTCCAAGATAAACGTACGTGTCTGTTATCTCCAGCTTTTCTCCATCAATCGATAAATCTTCATTTCTTGTAAAAGCATTGTACATCACTTTTGTCTTCTGAAAGTTCATTTTTAATCCCACTTCTTTACAGCAAGTTCCTGGATCATACTCTGTAGCTCTGATGGGGTAGTTGCAAAAATGACTATGTCATCAGCAAAACGAAGGTGGGTTAGATAATCTCCATTAATCTTTATCCCTTTGTTTTCCCAATTCAGTGATTGAAAGACATTTCCCAATGTGGCATTAAAGAGCTTTGGAGATATGGTGTCACCTTGTCTCACTCCTTTTCCAATTTTTATGTGTGTTGTATTTTCAAACAGCCGAATCTTTGCACTTGCATTTTCATAGATGTTATTAATAATATTAATGTATGCATCTTCAATACCGCAGGATTTCAGAGCCATTGCAACTGCTGATGGTTTCATCGAATCAAAGGCTTTTTCATAATCGACAAAAGCCATGCACAATGGAAGTTCATATTCCCTCGCTCTTTCAATTAGTTCTCTCAGTACGTGGATATGATCTATTGTGCTGTAGCCACTCCTGAATCCAGCTTGTTCTCTCGGTTGAGCCATGTCCAGTGTCACCTTCAAGCGGTGTGAAAGAACTTTAGTGAAGATTTTATAAACCACTGATAGGAGGCTGATAGGTCTGTAGTTCCTGAGATCCTCAATGTCACCTTTTTTATGTAGCAAGATCATTCTAGCGTTGTTCCAATCCTCAGGAATTTTCCCTTCATTAAGGCATCGAGTGAAAATTTGGGCGAGTACTGTTTCGATTTCTCCACTTGCTTCTTGTATGATGTCTACAGTAATTCCATCTTCTCCTGGAGCTTTTACCCGCTTCATGTTCTTGATTGCATGTGCAACTTCTGCTGGAAGGACTGGAAGAACTCTGGTACTGGTACCTTTCATGATGTCTGGAGTACATGTATCATCCCTTTCATATAATTTGGAGTAGAAATCTTTCACTCTTGTCAAAATTTCGCCTCTATTTCTTGTTACAGAACCATCTTCTTTTCTCAGTGCCATAATCTGTTTTTTTCCCTTACTGAGATGTCCCTTTGCTATCTTTAGGCTTTGGTTGTTTGCAATTGCTTTCCTTACTAGTTCACAGTTGAATTTCCTTACGTCTTCAGTGATACTTTTTCGTACTGTCTTGCATAGCTCTATATATTCCACTTTGGAAGTCACATCTTCTTTAGTTGTCCTCATCACTCCTCTTCTTTTTTTTTTTTTTTTTTTTTTTTTTGCATCAACATTTTGGTTTTTCCTGATAATTTGTTCACATGCAATTTGTTCTTAGACCCAGCTAATTTTGTTGCTGTTTCCATAAGAGCTTTGGTTACTTTTCTGTTAACTTCAGAAATATCCACTTCCTCCGATGTTAGGCCTTCTAAAGCAGAGAACCTGTTCTTCAGTTCCAATTTGAAGGTATTATGGTGTTTTTTAAGGTTGGTTATGTCAATAAATTTTGTTTGTCTTATGAGCTTGCTACGTTCGAGTTTAGTGTTGAGGTGCATCTTACATCTCACCAATCTGTGGTCACTGCCTGTGTTGAACTTGTTTAGCACACTGCAGTCTTCTATGACGAATTTTTTGTTACACATAATAAAATCAATTTCACTTGTCGTCCCATTTGGATGTCTCCATGTCCATTTCCTGTGTGGCTTTTTCTTGAAAAAGGAGTTCAAGATGAAAAACCCCTTCTGCCTCTGCAAACTCTACGAGAGTATTTCCACGCTGGTTTCTGTTGCCGTGACCGAATTTACCTACTGAAGTTTCATTCTGTTGCCGTTGCCCTATTTTTGCATTGAAATCTCCCATAATTATCTTCAAGTGCTGCTTACCTTTATTATTTAGATCACAAATTTCCTCATAAAATTCTTCAATTTCTTCTTCAGCATGACTTGTGGTGGGTGCATAAGTTTGAATAATCTGAGCCTGGCATCTTCTCGAGAGTTGGATAACGAGTCGTGCAGCTCTGTCAGAGGAACTTTCAACTTCTACAACTTTATCCTTCAGTTTCTTGTTTATTATAAATCCAACACCACTAGTTCTGCCAGTATCTGTGCCACGATAGTAGAAGAGATGTCCACTTCTCAGTTCAATGAGATCATCTCCTTTTCTCCTTACCTCACTTAGCCCGACGATGTCCCACTTGATCCTTTGTAGTTCCTCTTCCAATTCAAGAAGCCTTGAATCAGAAGATAGGGATCGTCCGTTATATGTAGCCAAGGTCAGCATCAGATGGCAGCCTAGTCCGGTCCTCCGGGGATTCTTAGCACCCTCTGCCTTCATGTCGCACTGGCCGCTGCCTTGGCCAGGTACATTCCAGCTGCCGGAGACTGAGGGCCAAGATTTAAGTTGTGGAGTCATTTTGGAGGGGTTTGGCCATAACTCACCACGCTGGCTAAACTGAAGTTTTTATAGATACCTTGAACTTTGTAAAATTTTCCCTTGTTATTTTAACCACATATTATGAACAATAATTTTTGGAGAAACTGTATACATCGAAGTTCAGCATGGTTACTACAGGGCTCCCACACAAAAGTAATAAAACAATTCCCTGACTTTTCCAGGTTCTCCAGGTGGTTTTGAAAAGTTTTTCCAGAGTGGCAACCCCATCAGGTTGTGGTGAATCGTTACATTTCATTCCATTCATGCATTTTCTCACCAAAGCACACATTTGTAAATTCTTTCAAGTAATTTCTCTTTATAAAATCACCTGCTTTTCATTAATAACAACTAAATGCACACATTATTTTCTGTACCATAATTCCATGAACTTTTGTGAATACTACCCACATAGAATTTGTTGATATATTCTCATAGAAGCAGGCCATATGTAAGAAAAAATCTGTCAGTTGATTAGTTTCAGTTTTTCTATAACACAGAACAGCTTAAGCTTAATGGTGGAATGGCTCCTGTTCAGAGAAACGGGTCACAAGAGAACCAACAGGCAAAGGATTTTGATCCATTGTTTAGTTGGTTCTCTTGTGATGTGTTTCTTCAAGCAGGAGTGTGTCAAGCCATTGTACCTAATTGTTATTAGCCTGTTGAGTGTGCCAGGGAAAGTGTTTGGTAAGGTCGTTATTGAAAAAGTACGGGGTCTTACATCAGAGAAAGTATGGGATGTTCAGAGTGGTTTTATGCCTGGTAAAGGCCGCACTAACCAAATTTTTGCATTACGCATAATGATTGAAAAGTATCTGGCTGTTGGTAAGAAAGTTTTTGCTGCCTTCATAGATTTAGAGAAAGCTTATGACCGAGTAAAAGAGGACACTTTTGTGGAAAGTTTTGAATGAATATGGTGTTACTGGAAATCTACTTAATACAGGCATGAAAGTGGGCAGTGATAGAAAAAGCTGAACTTCCACGCACACCAAGGGGGGGGGGATGGTAACAAAGTGTTGATTCTTGCATTTCACTCTCTAATGTATACAACCATGACATTTAGGTATTGGTCACATACCTGCCAACTAAATAGATTTAATGTATGTATTTTTTCAAGAAAATTAAATATATACATAGATGCCAACCTCTAAAAGTAGTTTTAAGTAACCAACATGTTCATTTTTCAGTAATTTTTAGTAACAATTTTTTTTTTCAGTAATTTTCAGTAATCCAGTCTACAGTGGCAAATTTGGGTATTTAACACTGCAACAAAATAATAATAATAATACAATAAAAATAATTTGCTAGTGGGAAAATTTAAATTACTGTCTACCAGAAAAATATAATAAATTACCTCCAGACATGAAGAAAAATTATTCCTTGGAATGTTGGCCAAATTATTATGATAAACTGGCTGTAGTTGCCATTTTGGCCTTCCTTAATTCAATTTGTGAAAACTTCTGATAGCATAGTTCACTGTGTGCAATGCTATTTATTTTTTCTACTAATAAAGAAGACAGCACATGAGTACTTAAATTAGGTCTGAATTCATTCATGGTTTTTTTTACAATACTGAAAATTCTTTCTGTACTTGCATTGCTATGAGGGACTATTAAAATCATTTTCATAATTTTGCTTAATGATTCATACTTCAACTGGCCACTTTCATTTTTCATTAAAGAAATTCTGTGCCACACTTCATCCATTCTCCCAGAAGTAACAGCACAGTTAAAATTTTCAAACTGGTAGTGAGCAAATTCAGATTCCACCTTGTCAGATTCTTCTGGTTTCAAAACTGGAAACAGGGAACACATATATTGGAATGATGCAAAAGAAACACTTTGCCTTAATGCTACATCTGCAATTTCAGCATGACTCAGAAATTTATCATTAAGTGGAAATTTTCTTAAAATGTAATTGCAGCCTGCCTTGTAAAATTCCCTTACCTCAGAATAAAAAGTAGCCACTGTGTCTTCACTCAAATCTGCAGTTGTGCCTATATAAGATCTCGCTTTTGACCCAATTACGAGATCACAGTTTTCTTTTTGATTTCTCCTTCTTTCAAAATTTCCATCTGCAAGAGATGTTGCTGTCACATCAAATGCCGATGGCTTGATAAATCGTACAAGCAATTCAGATAATAGACTATGGAGTTTTCTTTTTAATACATGCACAAGCGGAGCTTCCTGCTGCAAGAACACGTTAACAGATGTAAATAATGGAAGAGTAGCAAATAAAAAAAGACAATAAAGTTTAGATGAAGGATTTCCAATCATACTTGCAAGGTTCTTATACTGTGAATTAGTTTCTTCATTGTCACTGAAATAATGTTCTAGAGCCTCCCACTGTTCTAAAATTCTGTCAATGGATTCCAAAAGTGATAACCAGCGAGTATTGACACGCTTTAGAATTTTGTGTGGTTTAGTACCACAAACAGCTTGACTCAGTTTTAGATTGTGTTTCCTCTTTGAACTTTTCTCCAAAAAAAAACCCCAACTGTATCAGAAACTCTTCAACATTAAACCCTTTCAGTTGAGTAGCAGATTTCTGTGCAGCTAAATTTACTAAATGGCATGAACATCGCTGCACTATGATTGCAGGCTGAACCTTCTTTATGTGAGAAACAACACCTTTTACTTGACCTATCATAGTGTTAGCATTGTCACAAGAAAATTACACACAGTTGCTCCATGAGATATTTTTTTAACAAACTCATTGTTCAAAACGTTAAATATTCCTTCACCTGTATTATTACTTGATTCAACCAATGATAACAAAACAGTTGAATTTTCCCCTATTTTTTCGCCAAAATTACAGTTTATTTGCTTGAGCATCATTACTTCCGTCCGTAGATAGATAAAAAGGATTTCTTTTAACTTCAGATACGATGTTACTTGTAGAAACACTGGCCATGTGCTGAATTAGTGCAGTAGCCTTGGTTCTTCCACACGAATATTTTTTTGCGATCGCTGAATCAGGAAACATGGCTTGAAATAATTGTTTAGCATGGTCAGCAGCTGCTATGGGTAAATTGTGTTCCACAATAAATGAAGTGAACATAAGTTCTGCATTTATTACACTGTTCTCCTTTGATGCAAACAAATCGCTTACTGACTGAACTTTCAACTCACCGAAAGATTTATGCTTTTTCGATTCTGCGTGTCTTCGGCAATCATCCCGCCCACCGTGCGCAATACTAAAATCGCATCTACAAATTCTGCAAAACACGTGGTTCACAGAAACTTTTGATTTCTCAAAACAGGGCCAATCTCTATTGTAAGTTTCTAGAAAACACTGTTTCTTCTTCAACGACGAAGGTTTGTCTAAAGAACGCTTCATTCTAAATAAATGAAAGAAAACAGCAAAAAAAAAAACTTCACAATCGCCTCACCTTTCCGTGATGTAACAGTACGGTAGCACGTGCAGCAGAGAGAACAAAAAAGCATCAAGGACAATAAAGCAGAAGCGCTGCCTACGAGGAACAGAAAGCAACTGCCCTGGTTGCACGCAGGAGACACGAAGTGCATCATGGGAGTTCGGAACGAATGCCTAAGCAGCGTCCGCACAGAGCTAAACTGCGTAGTTGTCCGGCAGGGAGAGAACGAATGGGAGCGGTGTCATGGAATGAAACACTGAGCCAGCATAGTGTGGTTGCTGCTCAGTCTATGGTAGATAAATTGCCAATTAAGATGCAGAAATCTATAACACACAGAATGTAGCATTTAATTCCCCCCCCCCCCAGAAAAACTTGAAGAACCAACAAAAATTTTTAAGTTGATAAAAATGTGCTTTCTATCTCAGAAAATTAAATCAAATGGCGATTTTCCGTAATTTCAGCGGTGTTTCCGTACTTCCGTAACAGCAACCAAAAATCCGCAAAATTACGGAATATCCGTACTACTTGGCATCTATGTATATAGTACAATATAATGTAATGGGGAAAATTGCTCATGAGGTCATATGCATAGAAAATCACTCACCTTAGTACAGAACGATGTCTTTAATCAAATGTCTTTATAAGATAACAACGTTGTATGGAAATGAGATCTTGAAGGTTTGAAAAACTTCAGACATGTTTGTTGATAAGTAATAAAAGTTTGATGAAGAATAAATGTTCATTCTTGATTTGACACAAAATTATTAATGAAGAAATATAATAAATGCTTGTGAAAGCGTTAGGCATTTTGTAGATAAATAATAAAAATCATTCACAACTAATGAAATTTCATTTTCTTAAGTTGTTTCTGTCTAACAATTTGTTCTAACCTTTTTATGAATTAGCCGGCTACAGTTTTCTTTCTCTTGAACCAATTCATTTGATTTTAATTTGCTGTGTAAGTTATTAGAGATATTTAATGCCTTTCATCTTCTTTTCATTTCTTCTTCCTTATCTTGTAATTCTTTCTTAAATTCTGAATATGATTTCATATTTTGGCATAAATCTCTATTTACAGAGTCATGCAAATAATCGTTTTTCTTAAAAAATTCCAAGGCTAAAAATTCCAAAAAAATTCCTTATCCTGATTCAGTAGCTTATATTTCATGGTTTGAACAGATGAAAACGTTTCAATTTTCATGTTGATGAATTCTTTATCAAGTACATCTCCCATCATACTAAAGGAATTTTCCACTTGAGAGCCAGGAAAACAACTCAATAATGCCTTCATTATTTTTGAGAGGGCACTGAATTTGTTTAACTTAAAAAGTGCATGTTTTGGGATTCACTGAAATTTATTTATGTAAATATTAAACTGGAGCACATCACTGCATCCAAAGTATAAAATTACTGACATTTAACAACAACACAAAGTAGAGGGAACATCGCGCGAGTGGGGATTACGATTGCCAGCGAAATCTTCGCTCCGTCCGACTTCCATTTTCGGACATTTTCCCTCCGTTTTTCAAGCTAAAATACAAATATTTATGCATTAAAATGAAATTTAATAACAATATTGGGCAGAAGAAACATCGCAAGAAAAATAAATTAGGATTATGGGGGGGGGGGATATTTACTCCGTTTAACTTCTGTTTTAGAAAGTTTTGAAAGATGAAATACCATCCCCAGATGGAAAAGACCCCTCCCTTTCCACCAAAGAACAGCTTCTTTTTAGTTTTACATCGATCTCGTGAGATGACCCAAATGATGACATTTCGCAAGCGGAATTCCGCGAATCCACGAAATAATATCATGTATGAGTAAGAAGTAACTAAGAAATGGAAAAACACTAATTTTATGCAAAATGAAAGAGAAAAATCAACACTGCGTTGCTTACTCTGCCGTGAAACAATTTTATGGGACACGGAAACGGCACGGATTTTTAATTTCGTTTAATAAAAGGGAAAGGGGCGAAAATGATTGCTCTCTATTGATTAGTTTTGCAGAAGTATGTATTAGAAATAGGGTAACATGCATTTCATTAGAAAAATTTCTTAAAAAAAAAATACGAAGTCACTCCTTTTTACTATTACCGAAGATATTAAAAACGAGGAATATGACAAGAAATCATCAAAAATAAAATTATAATCAGGCAGAGAGAGGAGGAGGAGGGGGGGGGGGCTTGGTCGAAAAAATTTAGTATGAGGAAACGGAAAACGACGTGACATTCTCAACACCCAAGAAACATTCCCGAAAATATTTAGCAAGTGTTAGAATCTTGAAAACACGAAAATAAACTTTACACAGATGTTTAATAACGTTATTTCACTGAGATTTTTTATTTCCGTTGCATGCTCGGCGTTTTCCGTCATCCATAGCGGACCTACGATTTCCATAGCACGCTCGAAGCTTTCCGTCGTCCGTAGCGGACCGACGACTTCCGTCGATGATTTCCATAGTAACTACATAAAATTCCTAGTACTTGGAGTCGCTGAATCGTTCTTTCCACCACATGGACTTACTCAGCATCAAGCGCAAGAGTGAGCAGGGAGAATTTACTATATCGAAGTCCCGACGATGAAGACGGGGAAACAGAGGTTCTGGCGCCCAATGGCGCAAAACCTGCCTTTTGTAGTAAGACGCCGCAAGACTTTTGTTTTGGCACACTTCGGCGCAGAATTTCCATCCCTGGAAGAGGTGACGTCATTCCCAGCCGTAACCATCCCGTCATTCGAAGTCATTACGATTTTGCTTTCCACAAGAGGGAGGCATACCCCCCTAAAAATTTTATTGCATTTTTGGAATAATATCGGTAACACCAAAAACGGAACAGAAAAAAGCGGATTTCCGCGTAAGTCTTTCATGCCTGTTAATAGTGTAAAAGCCATGTATGCTGGCAGTAGAGCTTGTGTACGAGTGAATGGTGTTTTATCAAAATGGTTTTCTATTAGTGCTGAGGTCAGACAAGGTGGTTGTAGAATGACACAAAGGAACAGTTAGTCACTTAGGTTAACACTCACACTTAAAAGGACTGTAGAAATTTATTATAATCACACTGATGAGACATTGATGATGGACGAACACTCTGGTCACCACGAGATATACACAACACACTCACTCACTCACTCATTGATCTTGATCTCTCAACACGCACGCATAAGCACAGCACTGACACTGACTGATAAGTACAAAATTAATGCTCGCAGCACCCTCTTGAGGGTTGTTTCAAAATCCACAGCAGGGCTTTAACAGTTGTGCAACGTCACCATAGCTGTTTAATATATTTATGGATGCGTGCATATGTGATACCAAAACAGATAATACTGGTTTATATGTATTGGTGATATCCGTGTGCACAGATTACTGTAAGCTGATGACACTGTCCTGTTGGCAGAAAGCAAAAGTGAGTTGCAGAGTATGTTGTCCTGGATGTACGAAGTTTGCATGAAATTCAAACTGAGTATAAATAAGGGGAAAACCAAGGTTATGATTCATGACAGAGGAACTGGTAGTACTGAATGAAATATAATTATAAATGACACAGTGATTGACCAGGTGAATGAGTTTAGGTATTTAGGAAGCATGTTTGACAGAGAGAACAAATTGGATGGTGAAATTAGTAGGCGAGTGAATTCTTCATTGAAAGTCATAGTGGCTTTGGGAGGTTTTCACAGAAATGATGGGTTCTCAAGAGAGTCCTGCATGGCTGTGTACGAGAGTATAATTGTTCCTACTCTAATGTATGGCAGTGAAACTTAGGTACTGCAGAAAAAGCACAGGAGTCGTTTGTGTGCTGGAGAAATGCGTTACTTACAGAGGGTTTGTGGCAAGACACGCTCTGATTGTTTCAGGAATGAAGATGTGTTGCAGTTGTGTAATGTGAAGCAAAATGTTGTTGGCAAGGTGGAGACTAATATGTTTCGGTGGTTTTTGATTTTGATTTGATTGTAGGTTTAACGACCACCGTGAGCAACTCAATGGGCTATAAGCAGTCGCCCGTCCCTAATTTAGGGTCACTGGTTCCAGGGAAGGGAGAGAGCCAGCACCGTAAGACAAACACAACATCCATGCCTGACCGGGATCCGAACCCGGAACCCTTTCAGACGAATGATCAGAGGCCATCGCTTAGACCACTGTGCCACCGGGGCGGCATTTCGGTGGTTTGGACATGTTGAAAGAACCAGTGATAGATAAGATGCTTACTAAGAATTTTTTTTAGCCTACGTAACAGGAAGGAAAGGCAGAGGAAAGCCAAGGAAGTCATGGGAGAATCAGATTCAGGACTGTCTGCATGAGAAACAAATTATGTGTATGAAGTATAGAAGATCTTGTGTACGGCGTGTAATGGATATCAGTGAAGCCCGAGTTGTATGTCAAGATCACTGTAAATGGAGAAGTTTGATACAGCAACAGTAAGTAAAAATTATCTGGTAGTTTGTATTCCTTTGTGGAGCTAATCTCTGAATCTCGAAGAACAGCCTAGTGATATGTATGTATGTTTGTATGATATTAGGCCTAAGGGTAATATGTTCAAATAGCTAAGATAATACAGTATATTACAATGTTCAAACTCTGGGATATTGTTTCAAGAACTGGGAAATCGTGACTTGGAACCTTCACTGCTACAAGAAAGGATGAGTGCCCCTTACTGGTGAAATCTGAATGGTATTTTTGATTCTAAGCTTCAGCTGGTTTGAAATACTTTGTCCTGAGTAGCATAGAGATAACATGCTTGGGCAAAAGTCAGGAATTTTGGGTTGATTCCTGTTCCAGGATGGTATGATTTCTGAGGAGTTTGACACATGAATGAACAATGAATTAAGGTATTCTATAACAAAAATGATGATTTTTTTTTTTTTTTTGCCTACCATGTGATTTGAAAGATTTATTCTTCAATAATTTCAGCAAAATTTTAGTTACAATACAAAAACCATTGTACCCATAATAGACTATACTTTCCAGTGGAGGAGACGACACTGAAAATGTGTATTCACAGCTTTGTGCTATCACTAGGGAAACAGATTTTCAGGTAAATAAATATTTGAACATAAAAAACACATATTTTCGAAAATTTGGTATGTAAATACATATTTTTCAAAATTCCATAATAAGTAAATAAATTCGCATGTTTCCTCATTTTTTTTCATTTCTAGTGCAAACATGAAGTAAGAATTCAGTGAAAAAAAAGAGAAAAGAAAAGATAAGCACTGTAACAATTCGATCCCACACGGACTCATTTCATCAGTGCCAGAGCATTGGTGGATGACATCTCTTTCTACTCAGAGAAGCAAAACTGTAAGTTCTCTTGTAGCCATGAGGGCTTAGGCAACACATGGATAGGTCTGAAAGTCCAACACACAGAGTATACAGGGTTCTTAAGTCTGTTTACCCCCTCTAACTTTTAAATTGCGTATCACACCGCCACGAAAGTAACGTGTACCAATAGGAAAGTGACCATGCTCAATTGATTGGACATGCTTGTAGTGTCCCTAGTGGCGAAATACGGAACTTAGCAAAACTAACTCAGAAACTAAGAGAGATATGCAAAAAAAGTCCAATTAGAAAATGAAAGAGCAGTGTTTAATTAGTACAAAATGACAATTGGTTCAACAGAAATACTTACAGAAAAGACAAGACATGTTAAAGTAGTAAACTTTAAATTACACACAAAACAACACAGACGCAACACACAGTTTGTGTAGTAAAGGTACAACTAGCCCAGCGAGTAGTCTACAGTACACATTGTTCGAAGTGTGCACCATCAGTGACAATGCACATCTGGACTCGGGACAGAAATGCATCTCGAACAGCAAGCAGCATCACAGGGGTTACAGAATTACAGGCCCTGACGATGCGTTCCTTTAAATCTGCCTCGCTGGAAGGTTCCGTAGAGTACACTTGATCTTTCAGGTATCCCCAAAAGAAGAAGTCCATCGTTGTTAGGTCGGGTGACCATGGCGGCCATTCCGTACAACCACCAAACCCAATAATATTGTTGCCGAACGTGTGATCTGGAAAGGTTTTGTGGGAAGGGCAGCCGTCATGTTGAAACCATATGCGTTGTAACGTATTCAAAGGAACAACATCCAACTAATCGTTTACTGGGCCACAGTAAGCGATTGACCTGTTAAATTTCCCTCAATGAACACAGGTCTAATTACGGATGTTTACCACATCCCACACCACATATTAAGAGACCAGTGTACTTGATGGCGTTCTTGTCCCATCATGTGTGGATTTCTCAAATCCCAGTAGTGGGAGTTCTAGTGATTGATGATCCCGCCCCTTGTAAATGTTGACTCGTCAGTCCATAGGACGTTGTCCACAAACCACGGCTTTTCCTGTAAGGTGCTCAAGACGAAGTTACAAAAGTCATACCGCCTTTGAAGGTCTCCAGGCATCAGGGTTTGCACGACAGCATCACGGTAGGGATGTGCACCATGTTTGTTCAAGATTTGCCACACCCGTGATGCCGATAATCCACACACACACTCACTACTGTTGTACTACTTCGGGGATTTCCAACATAGCCCAAAACATCAGCAGGATGTACTCGCACATCAACACTAATGGGATGACCGGAACGACGACGCTTCCTGTTTCTCGAAGGCGCCGGGCAACTTTGGCAATTGTCTGTGCAGCTGGATGCTGATGAGTGGGAAACCGTACTCTACAACCTCATGGCCTTTTTTGCATTCTGCTGATATTCACCGTACAGCAAGACCATATCACAGTACTAGTCATTCGTGAAGATAGCCATTTACATGCTGACTTTGTACTCTGATTCACTCTCAATACCCACCCATCATTTATAGCCCTTCGGCTGTCTGACATCTTTTTACGTCAAACTTGAAATTAGCATAACTACGTGTTATATCACGTAACCACTTTTCTGTTGCTGTTGCGTGCTAGCAGCCGGACATCTGAGATTTTATTCGCATTTTCTTGTGGGTTTTTTTTTTTGTAAGTGTTTCTGTTGAACCAAGTGTTGTTTTGTACTAATTAAACACCACTCTTTCATTTTGTAATTGGACATTTTTGCGTATCTCTCTTGGTTTCTGAGTTAGTTTTGCTAAGTTTCGTATTTCGCCACTAGGGGCGCTACAAGCACGTCCAATCGATTGTGCATGGTCACTTTTCTATAGCTACACGTTACTTCCGTGGCAGTACGTTACGCGATTTAAAAGTTAGAGGGTGGTAAACAAACTTTTCTAAGAACCCTGTATATATGATGCTCATGTTACAGTCGTCGTTCAGCAGTTCTGTTGAATTGCTGTGGCCAGCATGTTCTTTATGTGACATTATTCAATTTCTACATTACGTGCTAATGTGCAATTGTAAAAAAAGTGCACCGAGTTATTATCTCTAAAAGCTGTATAACCATGCTGAAAAAATTTTTGTGTTCAGTTTTAATGAGTGTTCTGCCTTTTCATTGCGAGTTTGTATGTGAAAAAGGATCCTTCAAATCTGAAGCTCCAAAATGTGTTAAAAAAAAAACAAAAAAAACCCGTAAAAATTTTATCACAAAAACTAGGGTGAATGTGGCATTATATAGTTCATAAGAAAAATAAGTCAAGACCAAAAGCAAAACAAAAACGTTTTGCAGAGTTTGCCATTTTACTTTGTATTTCTCATGCCTATGAGCAGTGTCTGTGGACTGCATGGTTTTAAAAATGAAGATTTTCAACAGTTGCAAGTTTTGATTTGATCCAGCCATATCATTCCTTTAGTTTCAGAACTCAACAGCCTCATTCATTTGTCATTGTTTCATTAAAATAGGAATGGAAAATCCAGAGATCACATTTATTGTCCACTGCAACTCCATTTTCCATTCAATTTATAACTGTGATTAGTAAGATAAGAACTAACATTATCCTTTTATCACAGGGAATAACTAGTTATATAATCATTAAAGAAAACATTTTTATTTTTGACAAATATTTATTTTTTTGCAAATATCTTTGTTTTTTAAATTTTGTTTGAAATCATTATTAATAAAAAACAAATATTTTTGTGTTTTTAGCATATAAAAATCCATTTCCTAGTTATTACAAATAACATTTCTACAATTATGTAACATCATAGTAATGTCATTCTCACTAAGAAGAAAAATTACCTGTATGAGGCCATAACCAGCAGAGAACATCGCACAGAGACCATTCAAAGCAGCCAGTCGATGAAGAGTGAGTCTTTTCTAAATAAAAGAAAAAAAAAATCTTACCTCAAAATAAAAGTAATTAAAAAGGTACTATTCAAAATGTTAAAGTTTTAAAAAGTAGGCACACCTCAGATGCAGACACTTTAATCCATTCTTTGCAAAGGCTTGCTCGCATATCTGAACTGTAGGCATATCCTAACTTTTGAAGGGCATCAACAAGTATGCCAAGAGAAACTGCAGTCCCTTCACACTAAAAACAAACACACAACATATATTTATAAGTACAATGCCACTGTCTGAGCAAAACTCTACATTAAATTACAATAAACAATATAACAGTTTTATGAAATATGTAATACTGAACGGATGAGTATACACTGGGAGAAATGAACTTATATAAAACACTGCACAACATTTACCAAAACATCTGGAGCTATTCATTCGCAATAAAAGAAACCTTATAACTCCAGCAGTAGGTTAAATTAATTTTCTTATAGTAACGGCAGATGTCTTTTAGTTAAAAATAAATCCAGCACAGTGTGTTCAGCAGTGATAATAAAAGCTAGTTTAGAAATCATATTTTAAGAAAAGGCAGGCGCTCTTAGTGAGAGATGGGTTTGTCTTCTCGTGTACTCCATGGGAACAATGGCACACAAAATAGCAAAAGGGCCCCTGTGAATCTTGGAGAGGTGCCAGCTAGTTCTGTGTGACATAGGCAAAAAGTCTCCAACTCACTGGGTTTTGTTCCAGAATCCTTAGGTTGAATGACCAACTGGAACTGTCAGCTGTGGGCTAATCCCCACACTGATGTTCATATCTGATTAAAACAACACAAAGAAATACAAAAAATGACTCAAGTGTGGGATATGGTGGACCTACCACACTTGAGAAGGATGGTCCACAATGGTGTCAACCTGGAACTGGAAAAAGGAGAATCATAAAGAGATCTCGGCTGAGTAAGTGTAAGGTTGGTGTGTGGAATACTAGAGGTATAAATGGCAAGATGAATGAGGTGATTGAGGATATGTATAAGTATAGATCGGATGTGCTGTGTGTAAGTGAAACCAAAAAGAAGGAAATTGGGATAGAAGAAGTGAATGGAACGGTGAGTGTGTGGTCTGGAGTATTGGATAATGTAAGAGGACAGGCTGGCGACAATGATACCCTGGTTCCCAGAAACCTCAGCCTTCAGCATCCCCTTTTCCACCTTACGGGTCACCGCACATGGCAGACATGCAGGTAGGTCTAGCTAACCAGCTCGGAAAAACAAAGAAGGGAACATACAATGGAGAATGAAGGAAAGAGAATGAGAAACTAAACTCTGGCACTGGCGCTTAGTCACAACCTCAGCAACCTACAACTGAGGCGGGTGCGAGCCAAGAGAACAGCAAAAAGCGTAAAAGTGGGAAAACATCATACAGTATAGTCGGCTTGGGTCGTGGGGTCGCCACTCCCCCATCAGCTGGATGAACAGCTGTCCCTGCAGTGATATTATTGTACCAAGACGAAATGACAAGACGGTCCGTCACAAGGTCAGCTTGGGTGCTACTCCCCTAATGACTGGAGATCCAGATACCCCCGTGCGGGGGTTCCAACCTGTGAAGGCACTATGATATACACAGAGGGTGTCCATAAAGTCTTTCCCACATTACAAAAGTTAATATAAAAAAAAATCTATTTAAGTTAAAAGAAAATGGTTGGCAAAGCAGTACTCAGTTTTTTTTTTGTTTTGTTTTTTTACTGTTCTTTAGGTGAGCACTACGGCTGAATAAAAGGAGCATTTCATCGATAATGGCTTCCATGAAAGAAAAAGTGGAGCATGTGCTGTGGTTTCATGAAACCAAATCAGGGGTTACTGTCCAGCATCATTTCAGAAAAAGTACAGACGATCACCACTGGACCAAAAAAGCATAAAAACTTGGTTTCTGATTGACGAAAAGTTTAAAGCAACAGGTAATGTTGGCGATCTCCTCCGAGTGGGCTGACCACCTGTTACACAAGAGACAGCTACAGCTGTTCAGGAGACATTTCTGCAATGCAAAGCCCCAGGAAATCCATTCGTAGTGCTTCACTGGAAGTTGAGATTCCCCGTGCCATGGTTCACAAAATTTTACAAACATCTTTATCTGTATGCTTATAAGGTACAGATCGTTCAAGCTCTTCAGTCTGATGACTTGCCTTGCCATGCTGCATTTGCGACGGAGATGTTGCAGTGCATAGCTCATGGTAGTGATTTTATCTGCCTCATGTCTGTTTCTCAGATGAAGCCACAGTCCATGTCTCTGGTACAGTAAATAGAAACAATGTGCTAATCTGGTGATCAGAAAATCCCCATTATATCATCGAACAACAGAGAGCCCTCTGTTGTTCGGATCCTTCTTTTCTACAGAGCCCACGGTAACATGTATCTGAACAGGCTGGAACTTTTCGTAGCACCTCAGTTGCAAGCACTCCAACCTTCAGTTGTTTTCAAACAAGACGGTGCCCTACCACATTGGTCAATAACGGTTCGCGAGTTCCTGAATGCCACATTTTCAGACTGACGAATTGGCCACGACAGTCCCATGACATAGCCACCTCGATCACCCGACATAACCCCTCTAGATTTCTTCCTGTGGGGTTACGGGAAAGACCAAGTATACTCCAGCAGTGTTCCAGATGTCGAGACGTTGAAGAGCAGAATAACGGATGTCGTTGGTTCTGTCTCTACTGAGATGTTAAACAAAACATGGCATGAAATCAAATATCGCTTAGATGTCCTCCGAGCCACAAATGGAGCTCATGTGTAGGTGTACTGACACTGGAAAAAAACTTTACTTGTGCATCATCATTGTCACAAAATCCCATTCTTGTACCTGTATTACATTTTTTTATATAAATTTTTGTAATGTGGGAAAGACTTTATGGACACTCTGTGTATATACTTTTTTTTATTTGAGAGAGGAGGGTGTTGCTTTGTAAATGCTCCAACACATTTGAATTGGCCAAGGACTGAGCTGGGGGCATTATCAGATCCAAATGCAATACAATTATTCCATTGCAACCCCGTTTTGGCAAATTCATCACTTATAGCTTTGAAAATTTCTTCAACAGTGCTATCACTGCATGCCAACAGAGAAACAAGCAAAGTAATTATTTTCCCACTCACCTACTCAAAAAATGTGATTAATAGTGGATACAGGTTGATCTCATCACAGTAATTGTTTCCATTAGTACTAACTGCAAATATTGAATTTAAGGAAGAAGTAATTTCTTCCATAGTTGTTTGAGCCATATTGTGACGATTGCTATGCTTTTCGTATGTATGCCCACAGCTATAATATCGCAATACCTTAGAATCAGGGAATATTGCCATAAACAAAGGTCTAGTGTGATCGGTAGCTAATATCGGCACATTATGTTCAATCAGAAACCAAGCAAATAGACTTTCAGCATTTATGGCACTTAAGGCTTCATTTTTAGTGACTAAAAATGATGCAGCATCTTTTGACTTCCTTTTTGCTTCGGCATTTTCTTGGTGTTGTTTTCGGAAACACATGACGACAACAATCATCTTGACCTCCGTGGGCGATATTTAGGTCCTTTGAACAATAAATACAAAACAATATATTGGGTGAATTTGATGGTTGAATACATGGAAATTTAATACTATATAAATCTTTAAATTTTTGATTGCTTTTGCACTATTTTACGTCTTGTGCCATGGGAAAAGATGAATTTTGTTTTTTAGAATTAATTGTTTAAACCATGATAACAAAAAAACTCCAAACTAAATAAGCAAGAAACCAGCTAGCTGCTACTATAATCCGAAACCAAAAGCACGAGAAATATCTATTGACATCTAGAAAAGAAGCCAGCAGCACGCGGCTATCAGTTAGAACAAACGAAACAAAACAAAAACAGCTTCCCTCTCAATTACGCTATAATCAAGTGAGCTGAAACTTCTAAGACATCTGCAAAACGTAAAAAAACCGTCAAAGAAAGGTCATGATATTGAACTAACATTTATTGAATGTTTTTGGAATTCCAAGAAGCAATTCTGAAAGCATTTAATAAATGTTAGAATCTCTACATATTGATATAAACCTCAAACAGATGCTTGCGAATTATATTTCACTGAGATTTCAATTTACATATTATATTTTATGTTTCCCGATGGAGAATCCGTTGTACTTTAAAGTCTCTGCAAATGATTAACAGTCTGTTCAAATCGCCTACCGACTACATCCCTCATCCCTTTGTTAACAAAGAGATCCATGACTAGTCAAGAATTCTTAAAAGGGAAACAGAAAACACACTCTCTGTAGTGTGTCAGAATGGGAAAATGGTGCAACACAGCTATCTTGGGTGACTCAGTCAAAATGGTGTTTGACGGTGGCCCCCGGTCAATGCTGGGTACGCCCATGCGATAAAGCGTCTCTGGTTGTCATCCACTATTATAAGATTTCCATTTAACACATGTGCACATTTACATGCACACTTACAATTACTGCAAAATAAATTTCCATCATTTGATAGATAGATGCTTTTTCTACTATTAAATAAAGAATATGAATGAGAAAAAAAGAAAAAAGAAACTGCACTACTTCACTGCTCTTCAATTTTAATAGCATTTATGCCATTTCAAAATAAATTTTATTGTCAACATGTATGTAAAATTAAATATAATATAAAATGCAATAAAACATTTTAATGAACAGCATTTTCCATTCTTCTGATGGTAAATTAAATCAGACACTATCACCAGCATATTGCGATGTTCAAATCTTTATTATAAATATTGATTTCTCTGAAGTTCATGCAACATTAATGTGATATCAATTGCCTGTGGTCAAAACAAAAAACAGACTTACAAGAAAAAGCAAACCTTAAACTGTACTACAAATGTTTTAGAAACTTACTTGTGGAGAATCAACTCTTTTCTTTTCAAACCACTCCATTACTTCAATAGCATGCGAGATCCCTAATGGACTCACTGAAGCAGTGCTAATTATCACACATGATGCACATATACTTATTACCTGTTTGAAAAAAGAAATCCTTTACTAGCAATATAAATTATAATTATGACAATGTATTTAAAGTTTTTAAAATGTACATAACCAATAATACACACACATGGTGTTTTCCTCAGATTATGCATTTAATTAAAGCATTAGTTAGATTCACCATTTCATTAAAGCAAAAAATACCGATGAGAACAAACCTAAAGGTTTGTTTTTGCTCAGCATATAATTTTTCACCTTCTGCCAACAACTTATGGGTGGCTTAAATATTTAGCAATCTTTTAAAAAAAATGTTTTACCTTGTAATCAATTCTTACCTAATTGCTTATGTTTTATTATTGAAACTAAATCTCTTTAAAGCACAATTCGCCCTATAATATTAATTCTTACCAGGAATGTAGGAAATGTTTCCAAAGTTTTTGCCTATTAACCTCTTAAGTGGCATGCCCAGAAAAATTCCGGGGCTAGCTCTACTGCCCGCACTGTTCTATCTTGGAAGATTTCCGTGGTCTGTTTAGTGCTCATTGCATTCACGCATGAAACATTTGCGGGGCCCATTTTACTAATTTGAAAGTAGTTCATATGTTGGGCGAATGAAGGGGTTAATGGAAAGGTGAATTCAAAGATTTAACCGTTCCATTAACCACTGAAGGGGTTAAAGGAGTTTTTAGGTTACTAAAACTAGGGAGTATCAAAATTGCTGGAACATAATCTCCTACAGAATGCGATCCACTAAATTTGGAAATAAGTAAAAAAAAATTAGAACATGATACACAACAGAAATTTCTATCACTTCCCTCTTTGTCCCCTCCTCCATGAATGTGAATATAACTGTTTTCAAAAAGGTGGAAGCTGATGATGATACAATGACTTTCCTGCAGATTTGTGGATCAAAATTGCATCTCCAAATCAAAGTATATTTCCAAGCTGAAATGTGCCCAAAAATGGACTTCTCAATTTGTTCTTTGCATCTCTGTAGACACATTCAGGTTAGCTAGTGTGCATGCCCCCTTTTCTCTTGAAGGTTATGTTCAAGGTTAAAGTTCCCTTAAGGAAGAAAAACCAACAAAACAGCAGCAACTTCATTCTTTGCTTAAATATGCAGAACTTGTTGAATCTGGAGTTGTTACAATGCAGGAAACATCAAGGGTGTCATGGAATTTGAATATGTCACTCATGCTACACAAGTAACTAACAGCATAGATCCAAGGCCACCCCCAAAGTTATAAAACACCATGAGTTGTGTTTCCCCTTACCATTCAGATAGGTGAAACTGAAGCTTATCAATAATGTGCTGTTAGCTAGAATTCAGGTTATATATACAGGGGTTGTCCAAAATAATGGAAACACCTCACTGAAAACAGTGACTTTGCTACGTGCTGCTTTTGAGTAAAACGAACATGTAGCTGCATATTTTTTTTTTTGTAAAAAAGTGTTGCTTATAGTCTCAAGATTCTGTGTGATTGCATTGTAAATTGGTGTTTGCATAATTTCGCTCCAGGTGACGACCCAATGAGTGACCTGTCGGAGTTCCAAAGAGGGCAAACTGTAGGAGCCCGTCTGGTTGGTGCGTAGGTAACCACAGTGGCAAAGGTATTGGGGGTATCGAAGGTCATGACAGCATGCAATGTTCACGCCACAGCATCAACTGCGAGACACAACTGTGGAAGGAAAACCAAACTCACTGCGAGAGACAGGAGGGCATTAAAGAGGATTGTGACCGCAAGGATGAAGACCTTGGCGACGAAAGTGACTGCTGAGCTTAATGCACATCTCCAAAACCCATACCGTGCGAAGGGAATTGCATAAGCACAATATTTAAGGCAGAGCTGCAATTGCAAAACCATTAGTGTCACAGGTGAATATGAAACGGAGACTACACTGGTGACCAGGAACATTAAACGTGGACTGCAGATCAATGGAAACATGTCTTGTTTTCTGATAAATCAAGTTTCTCACTATTCCCCACCACAAGACGGGTTTACATGTCAAAAACCCCTGCAGAAGCCTACAACCCAGAATGTCTCCTTATTACAGTGAAGCATGGGGGTGGTTCTGTAATGGTTTGGGCCATGATCTCATGTTTTGCAGCAGGTGCCATTATCACCTTACACGGACGGATCACTAGCGGTGACTATGTCGCTCTTTTTGCCGACCATGTGAATTCAATGGCGCAGACATTGTTTCCGTCTGGAGACTGCACTTTTCAAGACGATAATGCCCCAATTCACAGAAGTCAAACTGTTCAATCATGGTTCAAGGAACATGAGGATGAAGTTGCACACCTTCTCTGGCCTGCACAATCACTGAACTTAAACGTCATTGAGCCCTTGTGGTCTGTGTTCGGAAACAGAGTGCGATCCCATTATCCTCCTCTGGTGTCTCTCAAGGAATTGGAGCAGCTTCTGCAGGAAGAATGGTACAACATACTACTTACCACCATCCAGGACTTGTATGCATCCATTCCAAGGAGGATTCAAACAGTTTTAAATGCCAAGGCTGCTCCCACACCATATTAGGTGCATAACACCTTTTGTTTCAAGGTGTTTCCATAATTTTCGACAACCCCTTTATATATACTCCGATGAGTCATTATATTATGAGCACTCCCAACCTAGAGAAATGAGCACGTCTGGAGAATGAATGGTGGTGCAGGTGAAGTTCACAGAGCAGCATATATACAAACCGAGGACCGGCTTTCGGTTAGTAGAGTGTTCAGAGTCAGAATGGGAAAGCCTGCCGATTTATCAGAGTTTGATAAAGGACAAATTGTGATGGCACGGCGCCTCGGAACTGCGAGCTCGGAAACAGCGCAGTTTGTTCACGTGCTACTGTGTGTCCCAGATGTATGAAGTTCGTATGAAATTCAAACCGAGTACAAATAAGGGAAAAACCAAAATTATGGTTTTTGAGTGAGGAACTTGTAGTACTGAATGTAACATAAGTCTAAATGGCACAGTGATTGACCAGGTGAACGAGTTTGTGCATTTAGGAAGCATGTTTGACAGAGAGAACAAATCAGATGGGGAAATTAGTAAGCAAGTGAATTCTTCATTGAAAGTCATAACGGCTTTGGGAGGTTTTCACAGGAACGATGGGTTCTCAAGAGAGTCCTGTATGGCTGTGTATGAGAGTGTAATGGACCCTACTCTGATGTATGGCAGTGAAACATAGGAGTCGTCTGTGTGCTGGAGAAATGATTTATTTACTGGGGTGGGTTTGAGGCAAGACACGTTCTGATCATGTGAGGAATGAAGATGTGTTGCAGTTGTGTAATGTGAAGCAAAATGTTGTTAGCAAGGTGGAGAATAATATGCTTCGGTGGTTTGGCCATGAAGAAAGATTGAGTGACGAGATGCTTACTAAGAAATTTTTTAGCCCAAGTGGCAGGAAGGAAAGGCAGAGGAAGGCCAAGGAAGTCATGGGAGGATCAGATTTAGGAGTGTCTGCATGAGAAAACGATTACGAGTATGAAGTATAGGTCTTGAGTACTACGTTGTATGATGGATGCCAGTGAAGCCTGAGTTGTGTGTCAAGATCGCTGTAAATGAAGTTTGATACGGCAACAGTAAGTAAATAATTGGTTAAAAATTTATCTAGTAGTTTGCATTTTTTTGTGGAGCTAACCTCTGAATCTCGAAGAACAGCTTAGTGATATGTAAGTACGTATGTGAGTGTGTGTGCACACACTAAAGTTCAATTTGAAGATTTGCACACACACACAAATTCACTAGCAAAACTTGCAGAATTTTCTTGGTAATCAAGTAAAAATCACTTCACAACTGGAAAACTGTCAAGTTTGTATATTTTGGAAGAACCTATGGAGTTACATTTACATAGGTAAATAAAAATGTTTTTATTACTTAGACATTTATAATCTGTAGGATCTTAATTGCAGAAAGTTAAACTTCTTTCGTTGTCCTTTAAATACAAAGAAATTTATTTTTTTAAATAATTCTTTGATTTTTTTTTAATTTAAGGTTTAACGACCACCGTGAGCAACTCAATGGGGTATAAGCAGTCACCTGTCCCTAATTTAGGGTAACTGGTTCCAGGGAAGGGAGAGAGCCAGCGCCATAAGACAAACACAACATCTATGCCTCACCGGGATCCGAACACGGACCCCTTCCAGATGAATGGTCATAAGCCATCGCTTAGACCACTGCATCACCTGGGCGGCCTTTCCTTTTTCAAGGATGGGGTTAAGGATTTTTACTGCAGAAAAGCTTCTATTTCAATTATCCTGTTATTTTCATAATTGTTTTGGTGTTTTCTCTGATTCTTTTCCCTCCAAAATTAATTTACACATATAGCTTCGGTAAACCACATGGTGTACACAAACAAATGAATATGTCTTCTTGTGATCACCGATGAAAAATTCATATCTGTAGTTAAGTTAATAAAATAGTTCATTGTTAGCCATGTACTTGCTTGCGCACATCAGCTCAAGTATCCTCTTGAAAACAAGACTTGGTTTCTTCTCAGCAAGATCCACAGCCATATTTACCTTTCATTGACCCTGCAATTCCACAGCATCCATCGCTTAATTTGTCTTATCTCTGTCAATATCTGTCTCTTCCCATTTCTTAATTGTGGCTTATCTTTCTCTTTTTTTTTTTTATGTCCTCAGATGACTACAATTTCATCCATCATGCTGAAACAACTTTCAGCATGGGGACCATGAATGCATGATATCAAAGCTTTCACTATTTTAGAAAAAAGGTGTGACTCCGAGAATATGGATACTTTTAAACACTATTCATCAATTGTTACAAACTTTTCAAATCCATCACTTTCATTTTTGGAAAATTTCCTCCCTTATCAAGACAAAATGAAAACATTTATGGTGGATAATAACATTTAGCAGCAGCACAGGATAGAGGGAACATTGTGAAATAATAATAATAATAATAAAAATTATAATAATCATGGCTACCACAAGAAATAGTGAACAATTGGCCGGAGACGCTTCTGCGGATACTAAGCCCAAGACCAAGTCGGACCAAAGTACAGGCCAATGCATGGGATGGAGTCCAGAAATGAACATATTCATATTGCGGACATACTGCAAAATGCCTAAAATGGAGACAGAGATGGCAATGTACAGGAAGAGACTGTATAACAAATGGCAACAGCAATACCCCAACATTCAAGTGACTAGCTGATCAGAGACAAACCATTGTCACGAACAGCACAATACCGTCTGCCATCCCGGAAGCCATTCAAGCAAGAACTAGGTGATAAATCACACAGCAGTGACCAGCATGCTACAGAAGAGATTACAATGCCTGATGACAAACATGAGACAGTGTCAGAAGAATGGACCGAACAAAACCAGCAGGTGTCATCAGCAGTTTTCAACAAATTCAATATCAAATATTATAAATGAATTCAGGACAGCCATCCTCGAGTTCGAAGGAATCAACCCTACCATGAGGCATAGAGTACAGACGCAAAGACCTAACAGAGATCTATGGCAAATAACAGAACACCTCAACATACCAGCTTACCTAGATGAAAATGCCACCACGTTACTTAAAATCCATCTGCACAGCTGTGTACTGTGCCACAGTTGCAGTCACAAAACTAAATGGGAAAAACCACTATGCATCAGGAGGAGCAAAGGACCAAGAAGCCCATACTACCAGCATGGCAAAGTTGTTGAACAGCAGAAGAAAATCGTCCAAGTCACACAGTACATAAAGGGAAATAGGTCCAAGAAGCTGGTAGGAAAAATAAAGCTCATCCTGAAAAGCACCAAGATCCACACAGAGTTCGAAGAAAACCAGCAAATGGAAGAATACTTAGATACACGAATACAAAGTCTACTTGCTATCAGCAAGAGATTATGATGATACAAACAGAACATACAGCATCATATGGACAATAGCACATTTGAAAACAATGAGAAAAGCTTCTATCGTAACCTTAACCAAGAAATACATCAAAGGCGAAGGGCCACCAGAACGTGAAGCGGTAGAAGAATTCTGGAGTAACCTCTGAGCAGGGCATACAAATCACAACAGCAGAGCCTCCTGGCTACAGCGAGACAATATCAGGAAATGACCAACTGGAAGATCATAGCAATGGACCTTCAGAAAGCCATAGCTCAGAAGTACAGCTGGAAAGCACCAGGTGTTGATAGCATCAACAACTACTAGTACAAGAGGTTAACCTGTATATACAAAGATCTGGCAGATCAACTGACCAACATGATCCAAAATTTAGCCCTCATCCTGGATTTCTGCACCCTGGGAGTAATAATGCTAAAGGCTAAGACGAGGACACAAAAATCCAGCCAAATATTGACCAACAGCATGCCTACCTACATTGTATAAGATCGTAACAGCATGCATCACCAATAAGATGATGAGGCACATACACTCATTGTCATAAAAATCTGCGCACCAAGAAGGAGGCATCGGATTGAAATGAGATTTTAGTAGTGAGATGGTACATACCAAGGACAGAAGTGATTACAATAACACAGCAGCAGAACAATTTCCCGCAAACATACAGTACACATTTTTTTTTAATTGGAGGTTTAATGACCACAGTGAGCAACTCAGTGGGCTATAAGCAGTTGCCCGTCCATGGTTCCAGGGAAGGAAGAAAGCCAGCGTTTAAGGCCAATGGTTCCAGGGAAGGAAGAAAGCCAGCGTCGTTAGACAAACACAACATCCATGCCTCAACGGGATTTGAACTCGGACCCATCTCGGACAAATGATCAGAAGCCATCACTTAGACCACTGCACCACCAGGTTGGCACAGTATACATTCCGGTCAGTGTTAGTACTGCGTCAGACTGCCTCGTGCGCATATACATGCGGTGATACAGTTCGGCATGGAGTCAAAGAGACACCATATGTTATTCTGGGACAGACTGGCCCACACTTCTTGCAACTGATGCTCTAAATCACGAACACTGGGACATAGAGAAAGCTGGTGTCTCTTCTGGTCCCACATGTGCTCGATGGGAAAGAGATCAGGCAATTTGGCAGGCCACAGAAGCGTTGAAGCATGATGTAGACAGTCCTGCAAAACCCGAGCCATGTGCGGATGGGCGCTATCTTGTTGGAAGATTGCTATGGGCCGCAGGATCTAATGTACGTAGATCTGGGCTATCAACCTCCTTCGGATCACTGCAAGGGATGTCCAGCTGTAATACGTGATGGCTCCCCAGACCATCACGCCTGCAGTTCAGGACGTGTGCAGCTGTACAGTGAGGTTGGGATTGTAACGCTCACCTGTGGTCCTCCACACTCTGACACAGTGGCCATCCATTTATATACAGAAGGGGGATTCATCGCTGAACACTATACGTCGCCAGTTCATAGCATTCCATGTTACTCGCTGCTGACACCAGGGCAGTTGACGGCAACGATGGTCAGGTGTTAATGGCATAAAATGTAAAGGCCGTCGAGAGCACAGATGTGCCTCTGTGATGCATCTGGAAATGGTTCTGGCAGACACAGGATTCCCTTGTACAGATGCCACTTGTCTCTGGATATTGGATAAGGACATTGTTGCATCTGTACGTGCCACTCTCACGATCCCACAGTCCTCTCTGCTGCTGGTGTGTCTGGGCCGTCCAGAGCCAGTCCGCCGTGTCTGGGTGCATTTCTGTGTCCATTGCACCCAACATGATCGCACTGTATGGTTCGAATGGCCCAAATGGCAGCCGGATAACAAACGGGTCACTCTTCTCCAAGACTGAAGGGTTCCTGATGGCTCTATACAAGATCAAATCATAAACACTAGAAGCTATCGGAATCATATCCTGAAGGACACATGAGTGAAAAGTGACGCATGTCAGCAATGCCATCAAGCACTAGAGACCATCCAACATATCACGGTAGGATGTAGAGCCCTCACACAAACAGAGTACATGAACAGGCACAATCAAGTCGCCAAGATCATCCATCAGAAATTGGCAAGAAAGGACCACCTCATTACAACTGAGATGGCAACCTACTACAAGTATGAGCCAACAACGATCCTAGAGAACAACACCCACAAGATGTACTGGGACAGATCGATCAGAACAGATAAGCCCATTTCCCACAATCAGCTTGATGTTGTCTTGGTCGACAATAAGAAGTCAACGTACCTCATTGACATAGCCATAACCAACCCATGCAACATCTATTAGGTTGGTGCGAATGAAATGTCCGTCGCGAATGAGCAGTGGAGACAGCCCCCACCATAGCGGAATGGAACCACTCACACGTGTTGTGGGTATTATGTCACAGAGTTACTATAAATAGCTAGCACATGTGGGAAGAAGAAGGTTCAAACATGGTTTGTTTGGACATAACGTGGCTTGCAAAGGAAATGTACAGATGTTGGATTTGAGAGTCGTCTTCCTGTATGAATTTAAACCGGGCCATTCTGCAGAAATTACTGCTCGAAACGTTAACAAAGCGTTTGGGAAGAATACAGCCAATGAACGAACCATTCGGTGATGGTTTGTGAAGTTTGAAGCAGAGATACAGACCTGCAAAACGAAGAATGTGATCACCGACCTGTTGCTGTTTCTGACAATGTTCTGTTACACGAGGTTGAAGCGAACCCCCGAAAAACTGTCATAAGATAGCGGCAGAGGTAGGTGTCCACCACGCGACAGTTTTTCGACATCTGGCTGAGCTGGGTAAGGTCAAAAAGCTGGACAAGTGGCTGCCACATGAGTTGACAACTGCCAACAAGACTAGGAGTTTGGAAGTCTGCACCTCGCTGCTTGCCAAGAACAAACTGGAACCTCTACTGCATCGAATTGTCACCTGTGACGAGAAGTGGGTCCTTTACGATAATCGGAAACCATCTGCACAATGGTTAAGCAAGGCACAGACTGCTGGACGGCATCCTAAGCCACCCGTACACACCAAGAAGATGATGCTCCTTGTCTGGTGGTCCACAACCAGGATAATTCATCAGTTTCTTGGCAAGAGGCCAAATTATCACTGCAGAATGTTACTGTGCTGATTACACCAGATGCACCAGAAATTGCTGCAGAAACAACCGGCTTTGGTCAACAGACATGGTGTTCTTCTGCTCCAGGACAACGCTCGCCCTCTTGTCACACAACGGACGATGCTGACACTAAGTGCCTTGGGCTATGAAGCACAGCCTCATCCTGCCTATTACCCGGACTTGTCTCCAACAGACTATCATCTGTTTCGTCGCCTGAATCACTTCCTGTCCAGGAAACAGTTCACGACAGACAACAATATTCAACGTGCGATTAATTACTTCTTTGGGTTTCAGCCACAAGACTTGTTTCATTCCGGGATCGTGGCCTTGCCGGACAGATGGCAACTATGTGTCAATGCTGAGGGGGATTATTTTGCATAGGTAAGTTGTCCTACTTTTCCGTTCTCGCCGTCCACGTGTGTTGGTCCTTTGCCGAACATTTCATTCGCACCAACCCAATAGAAGACCCATGGAGAGAAGCTGTCAAAGTATAAAACCTAAGATATGAAGTTAAAGAAATGTGGCATATGGAGAATGTCACCACTGTTCCCATAGTATTATCTGCCACAGGAGTTGTACCTAAGACCATTTAGATCTCTATAAAGACACAAGACCTTCAACCTAACACCTACATGGAACTACAGAAGAGAGCTATTCTGAACACTTGTAGGATAGTAAGGAAGTTCCTGGACAACTAAACAAAAATACCATTTCTCATATTTGGTACATCATGAACCTGTCCCGGGCGGTCGTAGTGAGCGATGGGTTTGCCTCCTTGGGGCGCTCCGTGGTAACAATGGCACACACAACAGCAACTAGGCCTCTGTTAATCTTGGAGAGATGCAAGCTAGTTCTGTGTGACATTAGCAAAAAGACCCCAACTCACTGGGTTTTGTTCCAGAATCCTTAGGTTGAATGACCAACTGTGGGCTAATCCCCACACTGATGTACTTACCTGATTAAAAAGACAAAAAGAAATATTAAGAATGACTCAAGTGTGGGATATGGTGGACCAACCACACTTGAGAAGGACGGTCCACCACGGAATCGACCTGGACTTTCTAAACGACGTATGAGAAAGAGATCTCGGCTGAGTGAATGTAAGATTGGTGTATGGAATACTAGAGGTATAAATGGCAAGATGAGTGAGGTGATTGAGGAGATGAATAAGTATAGACTGGATGTGCTGTGTGTAAGTGAAACCAAAAAGAAGGAAATTGGGGTAGAAGACGTGCATGACACGGTGAGTGTGTGGTCTGGAGTATTGGATAATATGAGAGGACAGGCTGGTGTAGCTGTGATTTCAAGTGAAAAGATGAAGAACAACTTGATTCATTATAGTTGCATAAGTGAGAGAATTCTCTGGATTCGTTTGAAAGTGAAATTTCAGAGAATTGTAATTATTGTAGTGTATGCTCCTTGTGACTCGGAACCTTCTGATAAGAAAGAAGATTTCTGGAATGAGCTAAAAGCTGTTTTGAGCCAGTTTGGTGCTAAAGAAAAAGTTATAATAGCAGGGGATTTCAATGCTAGAGTAAAATGTGCAGAATGCAATTTCTGACAATGTTCTGGGTAAGTTTAATGATCCTTGTGTGAATGGTAATGGTGAAAGATTAATTGAACTCTGCATTGAGAATGGTTTGTGTGTATCTAATACATTTTCCAACCACAAGTATATACACACATATACTTGGGAAAATCGTACTCTTCGTCAAAAGAGTGTGATAGATTTTGTTGTTTATGATCAGCGTTTGAAACACTTAGTTGTTGACACCCGTGTGATGAGAGGTGCGGATGTTGGTTCTGATCATTACTTGGTAGTGTCACGAGTGAAAATTAATGTTGGTTGGAGGAAAAGGAATAGGAAGAGACCCAGGGTAGAAAGAATAAAGGTTGATAGGCTCCCTTGAAGATCATCAGCGGTACTCTGACTTACTCAGAGAACGACTGAAGGATCTGAAATCTTGTGAGAGGGATGTAGAAAAGAAGTGGGAATGTTTTAAGAACTGTGTTGTCACTGCTGCTAAAGAGGTCTGTGGCACCCTAATAGTGGGTAACAATAGAGGTGATGCTTGGTGGAATAGTGAGATTGAAGAGGCAGTAAAGAAAAAGAAGGAAGCCTATTTGGGGATGTTGCAGGGTAGAGTCTCTGTGGATGAATATAGCTGTAAGAAGTGTGAAGCTGCTAAGCTGGTTCGCCACAGTAAGGCAAAAGATAGGAAGGAGAAAGTGGAAAGGCATGAACTGGCTTTTTGGAAAGATAGAAAGTCCTTCTGGAAGTACATGAGACTCAGGAAAAATAGGGGAAACAAAGTTGTAAGTTGTGTGAAGAATGAGATCGGGGAAATGATATGGGAGCCCAATGAGTTAAGTGAAAGATGGGGTGAATACTTCTGTGAGTTATTATATCAGGAGAGCAAAGATGATTCTGAGACAGATGCAGATGATGTCACAATGAGGGATGAAAGCACAGGAGGGATCTCAAGAGAAGAAGTGTGTAAAGCTCTAAAATCTCTTCAGAATGGTAAGGCTCCAGGAGTTGATGGCATAACTGCAGAGATGTTGAAGTATGGTGGTGACTCTATAATTGACTAGTTAACTGAAATTTGTCAGTTGTGCTGGGAGTTAGGAATGGTCCCTCGGGATTGGAAGGATGCTATCATTGTTCCCTTGTATAAGGGAAAAGGTGATCAGACTGAATGCAAGAACTATCGTGGTATTAGCCTACTGAGTGTGCCAGGGAAAGTGTTTGGTAAGGTTGTTATTGAAAAAGTACGGGGTCTTACATCATTGAAAGTGTGGGATGTTCAGAGTGGTTTTATGCCTGGTAAAGGCTGCACTAACCAGATTTTTGCATTATGCATGATGATTGAAAAGTATCTGGCTGTTGGGAAGAAAGTTTTTACTGCCTTCATAGATTTAGAGAAAGCTTATGACTGAGTGAATAGGACACTTTTGTGGAAGGTATTGAACGAATATGGTGTTACTGGGAATCTACTTAATAGTGTAAAAGCCATGTATGCTGGTAGTAGAGCTTGTGTACGAGTGAATGGTGTTTTATTAAAATGGTTTTCCATTGGTGCAGGAGTTAGACAAGGTTGTGTAATGTCACCATGGCTGTTTAATATATTTATGGAAGCATGCATGCGTGAGGCCAAAATAGATAATAGTGGTTTATGTCTTGGTGATATCCGTGTGTGCAGATTGCTGTATGCTGATGACACTGTCCTGTTGGCAGAGAGCAAAAGTGAGTTGCAGAGTATGTTGACTCGGATGCATGAAGTTTGCATGAAATTCAAACTGAGTATAAATAAGGGAAAAACCAAAGTTATGGTGTTTGAGAGAGGAATGGGTAGCATTGAATATAATGTAAGTATAAATGGCACTGTGATTGACCAGGTGAGTGAGTTTGTGTATTTAGGAAGAATGTTTGACAAAGAGAACAAATTGGATGGTGAAATCAGTAGGCGAGTGAATTCTTCTTTGAAAGTCATAGCTGCTCTGGGAGGTTTTCACAGGAATGATGGGTTCTCTAGGGAGTCCCGCATGGCTGTGTATGAAACAGTAATTGTTCCTACTCTGATGTATGACAGTGAAACCTGGGTACTGCAGAAGAAGCATAGGAGTCATTTGTGTGCTGGAGAAATGCGTTACTTACGTTTGGCCATGTTGAAAGAATGAGTGATGGAATGCTTACTAAGAAAATATTTTCAACCCAAGTGGCAGGAAGGAAAGGCAGAGGAAGGCCAAGGAAGACATGGGTGGATCAGATTCAGGAGTGTCTGCATTAGAAAAAGATTATGAGTATGAAGTATAAAAGATCTTGTGTAAGGTGTGTAATGGATATCAGTGAAGCACGAGTTGTATGTCAAGATCGCTGTAAATGGCGAAGTTTGATACGGCAACAATAAGTAAAAATATCTGGAAGTTTGTATTTCTTTTTGGAGCTAACCTCTGAATCTCAGAGAACAGCTTAGTGATATGTATGTAATGTATGATGAACCTGTCCCGGAAGGAAGAGAAAAACATCTTCCGCAGGAAGGGGTGGAATAATCTTTTACATAATAATTACGATTATGGAAAAATCTTCTCTCTGTCTGACGTCCGCTTTTGGAAATTTTCCCTCCATTTTTGAGCTGAAATACAAATATTTATTGGATAAAATGATATTGAACAACAATAATGAACTGAGGGCACATCGTGAGAACAAAAACAATTACGATTACTGGAGAAGTCTTCACTCCGTCTAACATCTGTTTTCGAAAGTTTTGAAAGATGGAATTCCGTCTCCAGATGGAAAATGACACCCCCCCCCCACCACCAATCACCAAAAATTTTCTCTTCTTCAGGTTTGCATCAACCTCAAGAATGACTCGAATGATGATGAAGGCGGAATTCCTCAAATCTGAGGGAAAATCTCATGCCTGAAGATTACAGGAACACCCCCCCCCCCTTTAACTTCTGTTTTTGGAAATTGATGTCTACTGTTTCAAGCTGAAATACAAAATTTATGCAATAAAATTATATTCTAATTTAACAACAATACTGCACAGAGAGTGTCACGAAAAAAAAGAAATCAAATATTTGTGCAAAATATATTTCATTGTTCTATGGCATGATTTTGAGTTATTAGCAGATCTGTTTCCTTAACTTTTTGTTTAATGATGCATAGGCTAACATTTACTAATGAATTGGAAAATGAAAATGCGACAGCCATTTACAGTCAGCAAAATGTTAAGTGTAATAGTACATTTTGCATTAAATGTTCTTTAACACTGTGGGTTTCAAAAACATAGTCTAAAGAGTTACATTAATTGGATTTACTTAAATATATTTAAAAGTTTTCTTTCATTGAAAAATTGACTTCACTTTTACCTCTGGGTATTTTATTTTCTGGCAGATATTGGCAGTTAGGTGATAGTCAAGGTCTGTCATCAGTGCTTCACTTTAAAGGGCCTTGATAAGTATCTAAAGGCCAGAAATGTAGGCAAAATAATAAAAAAATTAAAGGAGAAAGTGAAGGATAAGCAAGTGAATTCTTCAGTTAAGGAAAACTTAAAAACAGTCTAGAGCTGTCAAAATGGCAAGTTACACCCACAACCATCTCCTCCAAGTTTCTGTAAATAATGATATTGCAAAGTGGTAACTATAACATGGCCAACAAGTATCAAACACGGCATGAAAAGCAAAACACATTACAAAAATATGTGAAATGGACATAAAAAATACATGTAAATACATAAATAGTAATAATAGGAAATGAATTCCCCTCACGACAAATCATATTTCACAATTACATGGAAGGCACAAAACAAATATAACACTGGCAAACAAAATTAAACTTTTTCCTTGGAACATGAGGGAAAATACCTGATCGTAATAAATTTTGCACGCTGAATTAAAAAATGTAGGTACTTTTTCTCCATCACCCCCAGTTTTGTTGTGACACCTCTGTTAAGTGTGAAAGAAATGTGTATATTTTCATACATTCAGGACACTATTGAACTTATCTAAAATGTGACAGATGTTGATTTCCTTCTTTGTATGGCATCTGAATCATCCCTCTTCAGCGTCCAATAATAATCTGCAAACATTATTGGCCTCCATTGTCTCTGGTTCCTCTTTTCCATAGCAGAGATGTCTTAGTGGAATGGCTCCCCATGTTCATCACTAATGGCACTCAGATTGTCAGGGAAGAAATCCAGGTGGGAGTCCAAGAAATGCATTTGAGGAACATATTACAGCCTATATCTTTGTATAACTGTAAAAGTTCACCCACAACCTCACGGTAGCTTGAAGCTTTAAAATTTCCTAAAAAAAATAGCACAATACTTTTAAATGACTTCCACCTTTGCTAACCACATCACACTTGATCTCCGATTGACCCCTCCCCCTTCGTCTGGGGAGGACAATCGGAAAGAGTGATATTATTGAACATAGATTATGATGTCCAGCAAGTTATTTTAAATACCTCCCCACCTCTTCTTCATTCATCTTATCTTAACAGATCTTCGAATTTTCCATCTGCAATTAAAGCTCTTATTTGGGGGTGCACAAAAATTCCTTCCTTGATTCTAACATCACTTACATGAGGAAAGTTTTCCTTCAGATAAAGAAACCCATCACCATTTTTATCCATTGCCTCCACAAAGTTTTTGAAAGCCCTAACTTTATATGAAATAGAGGTAGAAGAATCATGTCAGAGTTGACTAGAGGGAGACGTACAACAGTTCACATTTGGCCATTAATTCTTGATGTAATTATTTTTCTTGTCCCTGCTGTCCCATTCGCACAAGAAACAAAATTTAGTATAGCCGAGCTGCAAACCCATTAACAGCGCAATGACTTTTAAATCACAATATATGGTCCAACAACACTTATACTGAATTTTTTCCAACAGGATTTGCATATTTTCTATGTTACCTTCATGTTAGTTGCATAAGCTAACAAAACAGAAAGAAATTGGTCCCCATTGTGCAAAAGGACAACCTTCAAGCTACATTTTGAAAAGTCAATGAACAGTCTCCATACTGTTGTTTTATGTTCATGATCAAGGACATCCATCACAGTGCAAATATTGTTGCAGTACACTAACTCATTTTCTGCAGAACACAAATCTTGAAACTTTTCCTGCCAGTTATGATGAAAACACACTTTTGTGTCATTCTGAAGGAGATTCCATCTTTTTTGCCTAGAAGCAAAGAGTTTGGCTTGGTTTTTTTGACAATTTCAAATCCCGAACAAGGTTGCTTAATTCGCCTTGAGTTAACAGATGAGGTACACATGAAGAGGTATTTGCTTCAAAAGTAGGGTCATCTTGCTCCTCATTTTCAACTTCGGTAGCTGAATCATATTCCGATTCAGCTTCTACTATAACATGTGTAGGAGGATGTGATACAGGTAAGTCCTCACTGTGTGTAATAGGCCTCATAGCAGATGGCAAATTTGGGTACTGCACTGTGTGTTTGGATTTACTACTAATTAATTTTATTTTTGTAATACAGAAATAACAGTCCGATGAATGATCTTGTGGTTCACGTCACACCATGGGTATCGCAAAGCTCATGTGCCGAATCCCCTTAGCCCAATCTGTCAGGTGTTTCACACAGGTTGCACAGCAGATATGAGGGGACCAGCTCTTATTTTGATCCCTCACCTTACAGCCAAAATATAGTTCATAACATTTTTTAACTAGTGGAGTAAAACTTCGTCGCTGATCTTTAAATGTCAAATTCCCACATACACACTTTCTTGGCATATTAACTCACTATATAACACACCACACTAACACAGTAGCTTTAAATCATATGATACACAGAATGCAACCTCACTGGGTGCACTAAAGAGAATGGCTGTGCAATACTGGCATGTTCATGAAGCATCACTCTGCACGACTCAGCAAACTGCTGTCTGGCATCATCTAGCTACGCGCAAGTGCATGAATCATCTTGCTCATTCGCTTCTGGTTTCCGAAGCACATACAGCTAGTGCCTTCATAATGTTAAGTTGTTTGTGGCCACCCTACGTTAGAAATCAGTTAAAATATTATTATACGTACATTAGTTATCACCGGAATAATACCTAAATTTCCGAAAAAGCAATAATAAAAAAATCTCATTGTACAAAAACTGAGGGTGATAGAAAAATTCTGGTTACATATTTAAGCGTACAAAGTTATGTTAGAAACACAATAAGCCTTTCATGTGCCAATATGTGGAGGAGGTCCTATAAATTCTTGGAATCTCAAAAGGTGATTTGTATACTAAAAAGTTTAGGAACCACAGATCTGAATAAGTGTTAGGGAGAGAGCATGTGTAAGTGCAACACAGAGGAAACATTAAGAATTACCTCAAAATCAACAGATGAAGGATCTTCAATCATGAGCTTATTATAAAATTCATCACAAACATCAGTAACAAATCCAAAAAATGCAGAGTTTCCATTCTGACTTAAAGCTGAATGCACAATTGTTAGGCACACAGCATCACAAGGCCTAAATGTTGCAGAAAAACATTTTATAATTAGGAACAAGATTTACACATAATATGATAAACAGAAACAAAAAAAAAACTTATTTTTCAACTGGGTCAATGGCTAAAGAATAATTGACATGTGAGCAAGGTTATAAACTTTTATTAGAAGTGATGCAAACATGAAAACAAAGATACGCTTAACACAAATACCAAAACTAGTCTATATTATTTTTGATCCTGTGTATTAATGATTTCATCTTCCAATTTCAATTAAATGATTACTGACTTTAAGATTTACATAATTTAAACTACTTTATTTAATGCATAAAAACTATTGGCAACTTAGAACAAAAATGATATATTTACTTCAAGTAGCCTCTACATTAATGTTCATAAGTAGAGCCCCGGAGCAGAATCGCCGTGACAGGCGACGTACGTTGCAGATTTTATTTTGGGCCTGCAGACAAAAACGATATCCCCCAAACCCCTATTAAAATTTCTCTTTTTCTGTCTTTCAAAACTTTGCAAAAACGGATGTTAGATGGAGTAAGATTTCTCCCGTAATCGCATTTTTTTTTTTTCTCTTCTCACGACGTTTCGTCTGTTTGGTATTTTTGTTAAACATCATTTTATTGCATGTCTGTGTTTTAGCTTGAAAATAGCAGCAACATTTCCGATAATTGAAATTTGGACAGAGCTATGTAATCTTTTACTTGCGATGTAGCCTTTGCCCCGCATGACTGTTGAACATTGTTTTATTACACTGTATAAATGTTTGCATTTAAGATCGAAAATGGAGAAAGAAAATTCCAAAAGTGGAAGTAGGATGGAGCAAAGATTTCTCCCGTAATCATAATTTTTTATTCTCTAGCGATGTTCCATCTGTCCTGTATTTTTTGCTAAATATAATTTTATCCCATAAATCTTTGTGTTTCAGATTGAACATGGAGGCAAATTTCTAGGCATGAGGGAAAGGTGTTTTCATCATAGTTATTGCAATTGCTGTAGTACCTAAACTAGATTTTTTTGTTATTTTAGGTAGAAGACATATAAGGTGGATACTTTCATTCTTTTTTTTTTTTAAATCCGTACCCGTGCAAATTTTTATTATTTTTTCTCATCTAGTAGTTATCTTGCCCAGTGACCACCCGCAGCTTTATTGTGGCACCATGATATCTGTCGCAGACTCATGAGGAACTTCCTGCAATAGGGAGTAGAGCAAAGAAGTTAAGTCAATTGAGAAAGGTTAAATAGGAAAGCAAACAGACAAAACAAAATTTTTCATATAACCACTAACAGGAGAAATTTATTAAGTACATAGCATAGGTGCTGGCTACATGGGTGCTCGAGGACTCGGGTATCCATTAAGCCATTGAAAAAAAATCTGGCCTGGAAAGAAAAAAAACCAATCTTTATGGGAAAAGGAGTTTTAAGCTATTTTATTTTATTTTTGGGTACATTATGAAGAAAACTGATATTTGAGTACAACCATAAATAGGAGGGGCAAGTGGTTAATGTAGTTAGCAGAGAACAAATCACCCTGAATTAGAACATACTCCAGAGCTCTTACAAAATCCAATTTAGAATCATACACTGACAGTGAAAAAGAAATGGTGGATTTGAAAATCCTATTTAGAATCATACAATGAGAGTGACAAAGGAAGTGATGAATTTCAAAATACCATTTAATATCCCACACCAAGTGCGATGAAGGAACTGGTGAATTTTGTGTCTTATTTTATTATTATTATTATTATTATGGTTGCACATTACTACAAAATGCTTTTTGCTATTGCCAAAAGTTACATCTTGAACTACTGTCACTAGGAACATTTCAGCATTAAAAAATATTTCAACTTCAACCAAGATAGTAGATGCATGATTAATGTTTTGTTTACCAACACTGAAGGATCCATATGAATGAAAGTAGGGTGGCTACCATCAAGAATCTTGGCAATATTTTTCATGTTATTCAAATCAGTATTAGTCAAAAGGTGTCAAATATTTGTCACATCCAGTACATTTCTGAGATGCAGAAATGCATTCTATTTCATTCACCACACCATTAAGTACATTAGTGAATAATTTCCACATCCTTAATGATTCTTTCCCTTTCTGAAGTGAAATAATGGCATGGTACTTTTGGAAAAATGAATATCAGTAAAAGATTATTTATTTTGAATTGAAACTGACCAGCATATCTTCCACAACCAGCCACATACAAGCATCTTCTATATTAAAGCTGTTAACAACTTTAGTCATTTTGCTCCTGCACAAAAGGCAATCTCGCTGTAGGTGGCTGGGACCTAAACTCCACTCACTGTGGACGGAAGTCCTACGAGAAAATGACAAATACTGTGTGGTAGCCATTTTGCTAAAATGATCTACATTACGCTCAAGAGCTGACATTCACTTTTTTCATCCTTTCTAAGAAAGTTTGTGGTACAGCAAGATTAGGTTCCATCCCTCTACATAAACGAATTCAGGAAATAACTCTTTAAGAAACCTCTTTTGCTTTAATGGCTAGCATTTTGTGGGTATAAATATAAACATTTATGACAAAACTAGGCCTACAAACTTACACTATTAATATCACATTTAATCAAATGCTAAAAAAGTCATGAGTTCTAGTATCATCTTTTGCAGGATCATATCTTACTTCTGATAACACATCAAGAGGAAGTGAATAGCTATTACTAGATAATAATGTACAACTTTTAAAATAAATTAAACATTGCTGTAGCCCCACCTTTTAGGAATATACATTAAAAGAAGAGGCTGATGAGAATTCCCAAAGATTCAGAACAATTACTGCCAGACTTAAACCATTACCATAAATATTTAATGAGAATTATAGAGGATACATTTATTAAGGTATAGCTCCTCTCAAATTTTCGATCTATACACTAGATCATCAGGAGTTCCTGCATCTTACTACTTCCACAAGTCTCTTATAGAAGTCTTGATGTTATCAGGCTTATATTCTTTCCACGTGTATAGGCGTATTTTGTACATGATGTATCAAGAACATGTAAGTTGTCATCAGCCACTTCTTTTAATGTATTTTCCTAGAAGGTGGGACTACAGCAGTGCATAATTTATGAGACCTGTGGAAGTAGTAAGATGCAGGAACTCATGACGATGATCTAGTGTATAGATCAAAAATTTGAGAGGTAATGTACCTTAATAAATTTACCCTCTACAATACCCTTTAAGTATTTATGGTACTGCAAGTAATTAGAGGAAGCCATGAAGTCATTAATTATTAGAATTAAATCATTATTTAAGAGTTGATTCCATTTTAAAGTTTTGACAAAATCTCTTACACTTAGATAAGGAAGATAGGGAGACTATTAATTTTGCATCATTTGTATTGATGTGATCAGAATGATTATTTTTAAAAGAAGCTGCATCAGTTGGGGTTAAAAACATCTTTGTGTGTTTTATTTAATTAAGTCCACGCAGATGCACAACAGTGAAGAAATGTTGGAGAAATTCAAATAATTTGTTTTTTGAAGTTGTTTCAAATAAGTACATTTTGGAAGTCTAATTGGTACTGCTGAAGACAAGTGTTCATGGCATAATTTCTTACACTATCTCATCGATGCTAATCCATATTTTGCGTTTCGTATTTTCTTTAATTTTCTGAATAACACTAGCACAACAAGAACTTCAACAAACCTTCTGTAATATTTATTTGTCATGCTTATTTTCTGCTGTGTTCAAAATATCCACATGTGATTTATTTTCTAGTTTTTAATATGGATATACAGCAATGTACAAAAGCAAGAATGCACTTTCTTGTAAATATTAAATGCATTTGTCACGTAGGATAATGTTTGTTTTCTCCATTGTTTCATACAACAGCAGCTTGATATTTAGCTGTTTGTAAATGCTCACTAAATCACAAAAGAAGTATTTCTTGGTATAAACAAATTCATGACCATCTTCAGTAATTGAAAAAAAAATAAAATGAAACTACGAAACTCAAGTCATTTTGCACGTTTCACAGCTTAGTGGTATGCATGTATGTATGTTTAGTATTATTTTGGAAAAATAATTTCTTATGGGTTTTTATCTAGAGTTTTATTGTTTGTGAACAAATTTTCAAAAATGTATCATGTCCCTAACACAACAGACTGACCAAAAGGAGCTGCTTTTCAGGTAATGACAATCCATGCTATCACTAATGATGGAGTTCTCAATTTCTTTCTTTAATTTCCTTTGTATGATAGTTATTACCTTTAGATTTCGGCTTAAAGTACATCATGTACAAAATACACCTATATACATGGAAACAATATAAGCCTAACAACATCAAGACTTCTATAAACTACTATAGATTTAAAGTACATCATGTACAAAACATAAACTATACTACTATAGGCTTAAAATAAAATATAAACTACTATAGGCTTTAGTACATCATGTACAAATATGCCTATATACAACCCAAAAATTATAAGCCAAATAACATTAAGACTTCATAAATGAAGAACAGTGGCCCTATGTGGTGGTTGTTATTTATGCAAAGGCATGCACAAGAAGAACTTTTTGAAAACTGTTTTTACAGAGTACCACAGGATTTATTCAATGACATTTCATAGAACTGAATATAATGTATTAAACAGAATGATATGGTAAATTACATTATAAATGTATTTAGATATTACCCTGCTGATGACAATTTTAAATGATCTCAGGTAATTTTCAGACCAGTTTTTTTCACACGTTTATCCAATTCAGTTTTATTAGACAAGTTTTTAATTGATGATTTTTTTCCACTATCAGCTAGTTCCTCCTATGAATAAAAACCTGCAGCACCTTTCAGTGATGTAAATAACTCCTTACTCTAGTAAGATATCTTTTTTAATATTGTTTAGTGCATGAAAAAGTAAATGTTTTATTTTTTACTGTAAAAGCTTCGTGCATGTGTCACGTTGAACTGTTTACTAATTTTTTGAAAAATTAAAAAACAAATCTGTAGTAAGTGACACTTTTGGTGAGTTTTGTGTTTTTTCTTTAAAGTGGAATATTTTTTTAACTCTAATGCAAAATATAACAGGATTTTCTTTTTCATTATTGAAAGTAAAGAAAAATGTTTACCAGAAAGGAAATTCGTAAAAATATTCAGTTCTTTTTTTGAAGTTCATTTTAAAAGTTCAATATGAAAAACTAAAAACTAAATTTTTTATACTTAACATAGTATATAAGGAAACACATTTTTACTCAGCAAGACAGAAAGCTCACAAATTCCAACAGATCATGCTTTAGTAGAAACAAACCAAGTAAAAAATATATGAATTTGATTTTAGCAGAACTTACCATCCAAAATTAGAAGAAATTCTTTCAGAACATAATAATTCAGATTTTATTATCACGAAAAGCAAAATCAAGATCATCAACAAAAATAAAAATAAAATGAAACAAAATAAAGTTCACCAACAAAAATAAAACTAATCACAAAAGTCTGTTTGAATCTCTGCAAACAATAAACAAAAATCAACATTTTGCACTAGGTATTAACAATCATGCAAGAAAATTCTTTTCTGGTACCTCAAACAATACAGAAGAGATTTCTTTTAAAATATAGAATTGTTTACAACACTGGATTTTCAGTCATAGATAAGACTCACTGACAACCGAAAACTCGTTTGGGAGAACATAAAATAAGCATTAACATCAGTTCAAATGGTTATGTCTAACTACCTGAACGTCACTACGTGACTTATAACAATGAATTTTGACGAGAAATCATAAAATCTCGCCATTCTTCTGTTCCTCACGTTTTTTTAAACAAGGTTGTTAAAAAAACAATGTCCTGACCCCACAGCACCATATTTAATCAGTGGGTGTCCAACTGAGAGTGAGCAATACAAACAGTAAAATATGAACCATATACAAATAACTCTTAAAAGTGAGGATAAAATAATAGCTTGTTACCTTTCGTCGGTCAGTAGTTTTTTTCTCGGCTAGTCGCATTTGGCAGAATTTCGTCATTACCATTGATCTTCAACTGACACACGTTCATTAGGAAGAAACTGAGTAGTCAAGACATTTCATGAACCGAAGTACCATTTGGGCAGTATGTAGCCAAAAAAGGTTTGGGGGTGGCAGACCCTTCGCTATAAAACACAACTGATGACGTTATTAAAATACTTATGACAGCTAAAATCAGTAACAACTAAAAGCGAAAGTTCTACCTTCCGACAGGGACTTGAACAACCAATCCAATAAAATAAAATTAAAATCCGTCTGTCCAACATCAACTTCAAATGAAAACAATCATACAATAGTCAAACGCCAAACAATACCGAGGAATCTAAACATCAAAGTTCCGACGCATTTCAGCTCACTTTATTCATGGCCATTCTCAAAGGCATTTCATGTATTACTGCTCTGTGCATGCTAACTGCTAGCCAAGTCGATGCTGCTGCCATCTCTATCGTTCTCACCATCGTCATACCCATCATGTAAAACATCGTTGGCACCATCTAGTGTCGTCCTGTTTTTCAATCTTCTATGCTGCTGTCTATTTGATCTTCTTATTTGTAATATTCATTGTTTTTCTTGTTTTATCGTATTCAACCATGCTGGTGATAGTTCGACTGGGAAATTCAAATTGCAATTATATGTTTTGGTTTTCTCAATCATAACAGCCTCAGCTGTCAGGATCTTTTTATGTGTGGTGTGAGAAGTAACCAAACTAATATTCTCCCAGTCGGGCGTTGCCTTGTTATTATGACAATATTGTATAAGTGATGTTCGAATTTCGCTCTTATTCCAGTTATTTAAATGTTCTCGTAATCTTATATCAACACTTCTCTTTGTGCTACCAATGTAAACTGTTTTATTATCAGGATTCTCATTTACATTAATAAATGGTATACAATATACACCTGCTTTACTTAATATGGAACTTTGTTCATTGTTTGATTGCAAAAGTCTGCTGTAGTCGAGCAGTGTCTGCAATAAGTAATTTTGCCCTGTGGCATTCTTTTTTTAAAATAGCAGATATAGGTGGACAATATAATATGGTAGTTTACCACAGAATCTGTATGTATCAGTCAGATTTTGTTTAGGTCTATCTTGATTATTCAGAATCTGTTTGTAAAGGTCGTCAATCAATCTCTCCTTGTAGCCAAAGTCCTTAGCTAAAGTTTTAATCCATTTCAATTCTTTTTGCTTTGCAGTATTATTAGACGAGAGTACAATTGCTCTTTTTAAGTAATACCTGAATGCTGCAGTTTTAAATTTCCATGGGTGATTTGAGTTACTAGGTATTATATTTGGGCCGAATGTTGCCTTCCTGTATACCTCATAATCAATTCTTGAGTTATTTTTGATGACATTGATATCCAAATATGGTAATTGTTTATTTTTTCCCCATTCGATTGTATTAACAAATTCTTCCAGATCTTCTTCAGTATGCTTCGAAAACATCAAAATATCATCAACATATCGAAAAAATAGTTCAGGACGTTTGTTTGTTAATTTTTTGTCAGTAAGTATATTTTTCTCAATGTCCTGCTATCCCCAAACCTTTTTTAGCCACATACTGCCCAAATGATACTTCGGTTCATGAAATCTCTTGACTACTCAGTTTCTTCCTAATGAACATGCGTCAGTCGAAGATCAATGGTAATGACGAAATTCTGCCAAATGCGACTAGCCAAGAAAAAAAAAAAAACTACTGACCGACGAAAGATAACAAGCTATTATTTTATCCTCACTTTTAAGAGTTATTTGTATATGGTTCGTATTTTACTGTTTGTATTACTCACTCTCAGTTGGACGCCCGCTGATTAAATATGGTGCTGTGGGGTCCGGACATCATTTTTTTAACGACCTTGTTTAAAAAAACGTGAGGAACAGAAGAATGGCAAGATTTTACGATTTCTCGTCAAAACTCATAAAATAAGCAAATTCATTATGAAAGGAAAATCACTTTTTTCAATATGTTTAAATGACTAATTCCTTAATTTTTTTAAATCTGTAAGATACCTGACTGAAAATCAAAGTCAAACACTCCTCCCACTGTTTATTCTCCTGAGATCTCAGAAACTGTTGTATAAACAGTTTCTATTGGAATATCTATAGTATTTGAATTATAATTTGGATTGTAATAAAATTAAGTTAGAACAAAGTACTTGTGTTTGTCTCATCTCAATTTTTCATTCTAGAAGTATATGGTTCTAAATATCTATTCCAGGTATCAGCCCTTGCTGCTATTGGGGTTGATAACTGCATTTACACTGACATTCTGTCATTAGGCCCATTGTTCAAAGTTTGTGGTCTAGACATTTGTTTTCTGGGCATAGTACTAATTAATAGGTAAAAATGATACATTTAAAATTATTAGATATAAAAATTGGAATGTCAAAATCACTTAACAAGAATCAGCTTTACAATAGTGTCACAGCCAGCTCCTGTAACACATTGCTGGGGGTAATGCTGCACAGTTATAGGCCCTTGTGCTTCATAACTGCTTGGCTATTTGACTGTCACATATCATATATGGCACCATCTATCGTAGACCAAATATTGATGGATTTCTTTGATATTTCTTCTTATTACTATACATTCTTCCCTCTTTTGTTTCTTTTTGGTTTCAACAGAAGTTATTTTTTTAGTGGTCTGTGCCAGTAACATGCTTGAATGCCATGTTGGCATTCTGGTGTCAGATAATGATATTGAAGGCAGATGTTTAGAATGAAAACCCAGTCACCACTTGGGCTTCTCTGATTCATGCTTTACCTTACTGAAAAGAAACTGGATGCCTTGCTTTTTTGATTTATAGTTTGGTATTCTGCAATTAGAACAAACAGCAAATAGGAAATTTAACTTTTCTCTAAAAACTAGAACACAGAATCTCATATTTAAGTGATTGTATATATCTTAAAAACTAGACTTTGAGTATAATGTTATTGGTGTGGCAACCATTCTCAAACTACTTTCATCTTGGTTGAAGTTTATGATTTACAGCAGAACTTTAAAATCAATACATTAAAATTTCCATGAAACATAAAGTCCTTCAACTATTTACTAAATTTCCTGACATAACTAAATTTGCATGGTTTATTGTAAGGTCCACATAGATTCTGCTGTTTTAGTGAACTGTTTTAATTATGCACACATTGCAATTTTTTCAGTGATTTTGATTCTTAGCACAGTAAATGATATTTCACCACATCATCATCATCATCATTGTCAACCATTATCAATCCACTGCTGGACGAAGGTCTCCCCAAGTTTCCTCCACAACGGTCTGTCTTGTGCCAGTCTCCTCCATGCCACCCCTGCATACTTTCGAATTTCATCCACCCATCTCCCATGTGGTCTTCTTCTGGGTCTTTTCCTGTCCCTTGGAATCCAATCTAAAATTTCGGCTGTCCATCGATGATCTGTCCTTCTGGCAGTATGTCCAGCCCATTGCCATTTCAGGGATTTAACTCTGATCATGATGTCTTCCACTCTTGTCATTTTTCGGATCCACGAGTTCCTCTTCTTATCTCTCCTGGTTACACCAAGTATGCACCTTTCCATGCTTCTTTGAGTTGTCTGCAGCCTTTGTATGTCTCTTTTAGTTAAGGTCCACGTCTCTGCACCATACGTAAGCACTGGAAGGATGCATTGATCAAACACTTTTCTTTTAAGACATAATGGCATATTGCTCTTGAAAATTATGCTGTTTCTTCCAAAAGCTCTCCAGGCAAGTTTTGTACGCCGATTAATTTCTTCATCAATGTGACCCTCACTTGATATCTGCTGTCCAAGATAAACGTATGTGTCTGTTATCTCCAGCTTTTCTCCATCAATCGATAAATCTTCATTTCTTGTAAAAGCATTGAACATCACTTTTGTCTTCTGAAAGTTCATTTTTAATCACACTTCTTTACTCTTGTCAGCAAGTTCCTGGATCATACTGCAGCTCTGATGGGCTAGTTGCAAAAATGACTACGTCATCAGCAAAACGAAGGTGGGTTAGATAATCTCCATTAATCTTTATCCCCTTGTTTTCCCAGCTCAGCGACTGAAAAACACCCTCCAATGTGGCATTAAAGAGCTTCGGAGATATGGTGTCACCTTGTCTCACTCCCTTTCCAATTTTTATGTGTGTTGTATTTTCAAACAGCCTAATCTTTGCACTTGCATTTTCATAGATGTTATTAATAATATTAATGTATGCATCTTCAATACCGCAGGTTTTCAGAGCCATTGTAACTGCTGATGGTTTCACCGAATCAAAGGCTTTTTCATAATCGATAAAAGCCATGCACAATGGAAGTTCATATTCCCTCGCTCTTTCAATTAGTTCTCTCAGCACATGGATATGATCTATTGTGCTGTAGCCACTCCTGAATCCAGCTTGTTCTTTCGGTTGAGCCATGTCCAGTGTTACCTTCAAGCGGTGTGAAAGAACTTTAGTGAAGATTTTATAAACTACTGATAGGAGGCTGATAGGTCTGTAGTTTCCGAGATCCTCAATGTCACTTTTCTTATGTAGCAGGATCATTGTAGCGGTGTTCCAATCCTCAGGAATCTTTCCTTCATTAAGGCATCGAGTGAAAATTTGGGCGAGTACTGTTTCGATTTCTCCACTTGCTTCTTGTATGATGTCTACAGTAATTCCATCTTCTCCTGGAGCTTTTCCCCGCTTCATGTTCTTGATTGCATGTGCAACTTCTGCTGGAAGGACTGGAGGAACTCTGGTACTGGTATCTTTCATGATGTCTGGAGTGCATGTATCATCCCTTTCATATAATTTGGAGTAGAAATCTTTCACTCTTGTCAAAATTTCGCCTCACATACTAGTAAATATATTACACCACATACTAGTAAATATATTACTGGCAATTAAGAAAATGAAAGTGCAATTTTTCAACTTACTTAATATCGTCACCAGAAGCAAAAATCAGTCTTACTTTTTCAGCAGTTCTGAGAACAGCCTTGACCTGATATATAAGGAAAATAATAATAATAAATTTATACATAAACCTAAAGAAAATGAAAAACATGGCATCTTGATCTACCATTTTGCATTTCAAAAACAATAATATAATGTTGACCTATAACTCTATGATACAGAACATTAAACACACACACACACACACACACACACACACACATCATGGCTTTTTTAACATGACAATGCAAGGAAAATGGCCAATGATAAGAAAAGGCTAAATTTATGTGAGTACTGAATCAGAAGTATCTGACAGAAATTATGCAACAGAGAAACCATGTTTCTGGATGTACTAATTAATATACAGTATTGCTGGATCGTGCATTATGTCTCAAGCTAAGAAAATTCACATATAGATGGCTCAAATTTAATGAACCAGCTTCAACTTACACAGAGTGCTGCTTTATAAGTACAGGTGTATTTTCAATGTATTTTATTGAAAGTACGTCCATTCCTCAAAAACAAATTCAAAAGAACATCTGTAATATTTACCTTTTTGAGCACATGCATATCTCTAGCTCTCTTCCAATGGAATAACATGTCCTAAAATGCACAGCAAAGTAAAATTATGACTTTTTTCCATTAAAATGATTTAGTTCTGTAAAAATCTTCACATTTATCTGGTGTGACTGATGGACTTTGGTCACACCAGTTTTCGTCGACCTCAGAAAAGGCACTGCACAGAACAGGTACTCCCTGATGATTATTTTTATTTTTATTTTGATTGGATTTTGAGTATTTGTTTTCAAGGTAAGTTCGCTTCTGTTTTGTGTATTTAGGTTTTTATTTATTAGGAGTGTTGGGTTGTGTGTCTTATTTTATTTATCATGCTATTTCTTTGGATCGGCAACAATGCGCCTTCCTCGACTTTTAGCTGATTTTAGTCTTTTAATAATTTCAGTCTTTTAATATTTTGTCTTGGTTTGTTCTGGGTTGGAGCTGTTTTGACATGTACTTTTCGCTTTTCATTATTGGGAACAGTGGTTTTGCATTTATGATATGGATCGTCTATTTCACAATTTTTTTTTTTTTTAATACTATTTGGCTTGCACCTTTTTTTGTCTGAGTTGTTTCATTGTTTGTGCCTACTTAATAATTATTGGATATGCTCCTTTGCTCAGCAGCATGGCACCAGTGGGCTATGTCTCGTTCTGTATTCATTCTTCCCCTTTTTTGGCATGACTTCTTAATATGATTCTTAGGTTTAAAAAGGTCACCATGCCACATTGGTCGTCGCGTGGCTCACCAAGGACCGCATTTGACCCTTTGATATGGGGGGGGGGGGGCAATACGCAAAGTATGTTACCATCTCTGAACCAGGTGCCTGAGGCAGAGGGGCACCTTGCTTCAAATCCTATACTACTGTCTCCATTCCTTCCTCCTAATAATAGGTTGCAATTTCAGTGTTCGACACTTTTGCATGATTTACATTGTTTGAATAACCAAATACCTATTTCTGTTCCAAAATTAGGGTTTGCTCTCTGTGGTGATGGCAGATGTAAAACCTGTGTATTCATACATCCCTAAAATCAAGGGGATATTGGAGATCCTATATTTTGTAAAACTATTAATACAGTGTATATAATTACTTGCAAAAATAGTTGGTTTAGCTACATCGGGCAGACGGATAACCCTCTGCATATTTGTCGTAATGGACATAGATCCGACATCAAGAATTTTCGACAAAAAAAAAAAACGACGTAGAACTTATTCACTTTCAAGAATATAACGTCACAGAAACTGAAGTGAGAATATTTTTCATTGAGGAAGATTTGCAAAAGCGTTTAACGTTGGAGAATTTAAGTATGTTGCATTTTCAGACCCTTTATCCATATGGACTAAATGACTTGTTTAATGGTAGGAGACTTAACAAAAGTGATTTGAGCTGTAATATTTTTCAGCAGTTCAGACATAGGCCTTTTGTTGAAGCTACCCGTGCAATGCACAGAGGTTGTAGAGGACGTAGATCTACCTCTAGTCAGTTTATTGACTTCACACAGTTTCTACTAGATACAGGGTTCGTACTCTTTTTGGGGGAAAAAATTCAAGGACTTTCCAGGCCTTTTCCAGGCCATATACAAAAAATTCCAGGATGATTACTACGCTTTACAGTATCATGCTCAAATTAGTTTTTAAAAGCAATTTCAGTTTTAAGTAATAAACATGATGAAAGATGCAAATGGAAGAGTGTGCTTTTTTACCCATTACATTTCTTTTTAATGTTTTTAATTGGCGAATTACCCAATAATGCTAAATTGAATCATGATGCAATTACCACAAGGCTATTCAGAAAATCCTTTCCCTCAATCAGAAAATGATTAATTCAATCAGTCATTTTAGCTGCATCACTATTCTGCACTATCTTCCATGTAATCAGACTATTATTGATAACAACTGAAATTATTATAAAATAAAGTGAGGGCAGATTCAGAATTTAAGAATGGGGAGGGCGCACGTCTAACAGAGGACTGGTAAAAAAATCTCTGAGATTTATTTCCTCCAAAAAAACACGGTGGTAAAACATGGAGGACCCATAAGGGGGAGATGGGGTGCTTGCCTGTCAGAGTACATCACAAACAGCAGTTCTGAAGTACTGCTGTGTGGATCACTGAAGTTCGGGCCAATGTAAGACAAAACGTGGAGTTGCAAATCCATAAGTGAAAAAGGGTGATGTCTGAAAACAAGAAACGTGAGACAAAGCAAAGCACTTATCTACTTACTCAACCCCCCCTTTTTTTTGAAATGGGGCATGTGCCTGTTATGCCCACAGGGGTGGATTCTAGCTCTGATAAAAAGTGTTTCCATACATGGGAATGATTTTTTTTCTTTTTAACATTCCCAATAAATGCCACTGGTGGCTGCATATTGGGATGTGACTTTTGAAGGCAATGAAAATCTTATTACTAGACAGAATATGTTCCAGACTTGAGGAAAATTTCCCCCAATTGTAGTACAGTTATGTTAAATCAAAAAGCATAAGCCACGGAATCACTATGCACCTCAAGAAATGATTCGGGAGTGGACGATCATAGAAAGGTGAACCAATAGAGTTTAAAACAGAAAGTGTAATTTTAGGAACATGGCAACAAATTTCAAATAAGTTTCATCATAGAAGTCAGAAAGTCCTGGCCCACCACCCAACCCAAAAGAATCTAACCACCTTTATGTCTACCAGTACACTTGCCTCATATTACTTTCCAAAAATTATTTTTCATATCAAACAAGATTGCCTCAATTTACTTTTATTTTTTTAAATCAAAATCACTGCTAAACTAAATTTATGAAGTGCTACCCCAAAATGTGGAACTAGCTAAACTATTTATAAAAACCTTAAACATAAAACAATTTCAGTTTTTTATTGGTATAAATTAGGATATTCTTAAGTATTTTACATAAATGAAAAATGATGAGCATAAGGAATCTCTACCTCCAGTTAAGCTTCAATCATAACCAGAATCAGAATAACCACTTTTGGTTCAACTCCCAAAACATAAGACAATTATATGAATTAAGTTTTTAAAAACTTTTTTTTAAAAAAATTGGAAGTTTGTCAGTTATATAAACCAAAATCTGATCAATGCATTAAGGACAATTGATTGAATTGTTTTGGCCACAAATTCATAGTAAAATGTACAGCAAAAAATATGTTTTAGGAGCCCATGAGTATTTACTGTACAAGTATATATAAGGTTTTATATTACTTACCAAAGTTTTAGTCCAATAAGAAGCCCAATTGTGGAAGTTAGTTGCAGAAAGTTATAAGTTTTTGGAACAGAAGAGTTCATTTAGTCTATTTACACGAACTTCATATGAAAAACACTAAATAATTATGAAGATATAAGATCAAAACTGGTTTGAAGTTCAACATGCTTCAAAGAAAAAAGAAGTTCATTTCTATTGTAAATTGTACAAATATAAAAATTTTATGTTTTAGTATTAATTCTCTATATGCTTGGAAGATACCACAAATATGGAGTATCAATGGATGGTTATACAGATTTAAGATTGCTGACTTTGGTTTCAAGTTCCATATCCATTTTTTTAAGTACTGCTTTTTTCTCATGAGCAGTTTTTCTAAAGCTATTAGATTTTACAATGTATGTATTGTTATTTGTAGTTTCAGCTTTTAAAGCTAAATCATCAGCAGAGTTAAGTAATTCTTTGACTTCTCCTTCAATGAGTTTCCTTTTCTTTTTTATGCTATCAATTTCATCTAAAATAGCTTTACTTTTTCCACATATGGCTGCTTTTTCCTTTTCTTTGGACTTATCATCCAAATAATGTATGTATTTTTGCCTTGCAGCTCCAACTGATAACAGAAGGGATTTTGAGATATTTACCTTATCAATACCACCTACATAGGATATATGATCATAAATAATTCTCTGTGCTACAATTGACTCCTCTCTCATGTTTTCTACAATGAGCTCCTTATTGACTGAAAAACCCCTCTCAACAGAAGCTTGCCCATGTGACAACAGTAAAAGAAGTTTCACAACTTTCCACAGTTCACTAAAAGCTTTAGTAGAAGACATGTACTCATACAATAATGTGTCTACTCTTTGTTGTTTATCTTCTGGATCAAAGTTTATGAATGAAGATTTTACTGCTGCAACACTGGTCACAAATTCCTTAAACTACCATATTACACCAGCACATAATTCTGGTTGTATTCTATGAGCATCAACAAGAAGTGTGAGAATGAATGTTAGATTCTTAATACAAGTCTCACTATTTTTTGACATCAACCGAGGATCTAAACACTTCATGTGGCGAACAAGGGAGTACTTAAGTGGATTTTTTCCAATAGCTTCACAACTAGCTTTTGCAAAAATATTCGGCATTCCATTCTAAACTCCATAAGTTTGCGTTCACTAATGTTCTTAGCACTTAATTCTTTCAATACCTTCTCTGTTTGAAACCCAACATCAATTTCTTTATAGTGACAACACTGAGATGCATCTGTAAGGTCTACTTGTAACAGCTTTAAGGCAGAGTTAGCTTCTGCCATTACGGTTCTTTTAACAAAGCGATTCATCATATTTCTTAGCATCTTTTCAAGATCTGTGGCCATAAAAGGCATCATTGGCTTATCTGACTGATATGCCTTGAGAAATGGTACCAGCTGTTTTGAAACTGAATTGAAGAAATGCAGTTTAGCCAAAACAAAAGGATCTTTAGTGAAAGTTTTGATAGAATCAAATGATACAGTGTGGGGATTCTTGATGCACTTCTTTTCAACTTGGTTAACATAATTTTCAATGTCTGCCCAAATTTCTAATGCTCGCTCGCAGGCAGGAGTATTTTCTAGCCACCTGTGTGGGCAGAATTTTAATGGCATCTTACTGGCTAAAATTATTTTAGAAAAATCTTCCCTCCTTGCAGGTGAATCTTTAAAAAGCCTAAATAATGATGAAAGCAACTTTTGAATTTCCCACCCTGTTGCTGAGGCTCCATGTCGAAAGGCATTGTTTACAATGTGAAGTCCACAGCTCCCTGTGTTTAGGAGTTGGACATTTGAGTCAGCACTAAGTGTTGATTGCAGCATATCAAAAAACTTCCAATTAACATTGGGTCCATCCATTGATAACTGCACAATGTTACACAGTGGGAGGCACGCCATGCATTCAAGAAATTTTTCCATCATTATGTCTGCACTAGCATGACCCAAAAAAACTGATGACAAATATCTGGTTGAAACTGTTCCTTTTTCCCATAAACGAACATGTATATCCATTTGTTTTGACTGACTAAACTTGTTTAAACTTTCGTCAAACAAAATCACAAAATTTTCATTTTCGACTTCCTGAACCAACACTGATTTAAAGTGAGGTGCCAAACCAAAGCAACAAATGTAGGAACATTTTTTTTCGCCACAGCTGAAGTTTCCAGCAATTCTGCTGTCAGAAAACATTAGGCTGAATAAAACATCATTACCTGCACAAGACCTGTAAGAGTAATGGGATTTAACCACTTTTAAACACCACAATGCTTCTGCTTTAATGGTTGCATTTTTTTCAAGAGGAATATGCAGAGGATTAGATGTGGATGCAATAGGCTGTACTTGTTTATCACTTGATACACATAGCAATTTATCAACAGTTAGTGGAACATTTTTACAGCTTTCTGTCAACATACTATGTTTTTTTCCTTTCATGTGGCTTCTTAAAGCGGATTCCCCCATATTCGAAACATCTATTATTTTAATGGATAAAAATGCATTTTGCAACATGGCAATTGCTTTCATCTTTTTTAATCCATCCAGCATATTTAGGATTTATTAGCCAAAGATCACTAAAAGTACACTTACCCATATTTAATGGGGAGGGGGGGGGGGTGAAAAAAATGGGTAAATCAACTGAAACAGTAAATGAAAACCAAAAAAATATCTAAGATCAGGAACCACACAACTAAAAATTGAGAATTTCCCCTGAGTAAGGGGCTACACATGTGACCAATTACTATAGGCCAGATTTTAAGTAATTAAAGAAAAAGGGGTCTTACTGCTATGTTCTTTCCTGCTCCCCCAGCTTTGTCCTTTAGGCAGCCTGGGTTGCAAATGCTTTGGCATTGATTTAGTCTTCATTCAAAACAAGGAAACAACACTTAGTGAAGTTACTGTTTTATGACCTGTATGCCAATCAGTAGACAGAGTGTTGTGCTAAAAGACTGTTACAAAGCATCACCTCTTACAGCTGGGCTCCAAACCAGAGGAAAGGAAATGTTAACAAACACTTAGTGCCTGAGGGAAGCAAAACTTTGTACTGGGTCTCCTCCTCCAAGTCTCAAATCTTTCATACTTACCCAGCTGGAGTGGACGTAGGGCTTCAAGCTTGGAGAATGAATACTGCTCTTATATCTATGCCTTTGAATTTAATTTCGACCATTTTCAACAGGGTAGGTTCCTAGGTTGTACCTAACAGCATACTAAAATTTCGCCAAAATCCAACCCCTTTTACGTGAATTATCGTACGGACAAATGGAAAAAACCAAAGCATAAACGTTTCTGCAACCTACAGTTCGAAAGGGTTAGTAATTTCTAAAATAAAAACATAACGAACAGCGTGAAAACTAGCTCATACACAGAATATTTGAAACTACAGTATGCGCTCTCAATTATTAGGGATGATAGGGGGGAAGGGAATAGAACTGTCCATAATTAGCATGTTCTCGTTGCGCTAGGCGCTTAAGCACTGCTGAATTCCATCAGACCCCCAATGGTCAAATGATTGAAATGTGCTGATGTTCATGGAATGAAATGGTTGATCAGCTATGATAACCGCATAAAAGTTCGAAGGGGGAGGAGGGGGGCGATTTTTTTTTTTACTTTATGCAACATTCTACATTACTCCAGTATTTATCTTGTCATCATCAACAATAGCAATGTAACTACCACTTACGATCGCGGATATCGGCCAACTGAAAATCTGCCATACAACTAAGGGATACAACACACAGGTATCCTGTTACAATGTATTGTAATTGAAAAAAAAAAAAAGATTTCAGAAATTAAAATCGAAAAAAAAAAAAAACTTTCAGAAATTAATATCAAGTCATGGTGTTTCAAAAATCCGCTTTCCTTTATAATGTTTAAAAACATGTAATGTTTTTTCTTTTTTACCTGTCGTGTATAATAAAATGGGTTGATTTTTTTATGGAATCAGACGTCCATATGTCTGATTGTCTTCGTCTGAGTTCACACGTTAGCTACTGTGTACAAGTAGACATATTTTTTCAGCTCAAAAATATGTAGTTTTGTATGTATTCACAGTATAACTCATTCCGTATTCCCACAGAACAAAATTCAGCAGATACAAATGAAGAACATCAAGACCCACCCAACACCATGTTTCCGATTGTCTGCTGTTTATATTCAAGAAATGCGAATATGGATCAATGGTGAATGCAGCAACTATGGTTTTTATTTATTACCAAGAAAAAAAGAGCCTGAAAGCTGTAAAGCTGAAACGGATATTTCTCCCCCTCCCGAAAACATTCCGATTAAGTTCAAACAGCAGGAGCACGCGTCCACGCACACTCAACCTCTGGAATGTCCTGATGGAACGGCTTCTTTTCATTTGGCACATCGCCATAAATCACCACCTGCAGCTCACTGAAGTGTCTTCCTCCTTCACCCTAACTATAGGAGAAAACGTAAAAAAAAAAAAAAAAAATGCTGCCCAATTTTCGACTAAATGACCAAATTTACGTCATAACGTTGCAATTTACTAAAATACGTTTATCTGCTGAATTTCGCCTAAATCCATTGAAAACTTTTTAATTATAGATTTTTTTATTAAAACAGTAACTCAGACATCTGAATAAAAATGTATGTTTGTAATTAAAATAGAGTCCATATCATCACAGAAACAAAATTTAAGGATCACTCTGTTTAAATAAACCATGGCATCTAAAAAAAAATAATTTGCTTGCTTTTCCCGTAATTTATAATTGCCGTTTCTTTTTTGAATCCGATTTTGCAACGGAAGATTTTTTTTTTTTTTTTTTGCATCTGCTAAAGTTTCAAACGGAATTCGGCGAAATTTGCACTAGAACTTTATTGTGATGTATTTTAACCACTGTAAAAATTTTACTGTGTTATTTTCAAAATTCCGGAAAATGGATTTCTGAAAATATCTCTTAGTCCTTTTGAGCCGTGGAAGTGATAAACAGGTGTTTGCTTTCTTCCCAACCAAGGGCTTCGGATCAGCGCTCCCAGCTGTCAATCAACCGTTGCTATGGTAACACACTTTCTGCTCAAGGCTCACTGTCTAAAGAGGCACACATAATAAAAATTTCCAATGCTAACTTTTTAAGTTTTAAACCGATTCAAATGGAATTTTGGGAGTGAGCTTCTGTAATCCAATTATAGTAAATGTAAAAATTTCAGTCACTTTTGTGAAAAATTCGCAAAGATAGTTTTCTTATTTTTTATCATAAGTAGCCGAAGTCTCTTGAGGGGTGGGCCAGACGCAAGCGTCTTAATGCAATAAACAAGGAGCAGATGAATGTGTTGTTCAGGCATACTCTTCACTGGTGGATGCCAGCTGACTTGGTAAACACGCGACCCCCTTGCAAATGCTAAATGTCTCTTCTTTCCCCTTCTGTTGTTCTCAGTAGTTGTCGGACGGACATCAAGCTCAGGGCTAGAGAATGCATCAAGCTCCCCTTCCCTAACAGACCTGCTAGTAATCATCCAATTTTATTGCACTGGAAGTAGTGCTCCCCCCCCCAGCCAAATTAGGGTTTGGGCACATCCGAAACACCACTGTAGCCGGCGGTTTCTTTGAGAACAGAGGAGAGGAACTTAAAAAAATTAAGGGGTAACAGTCAGTAACACGATTTCCTAAAAGGGCATTTTTTTTAAGCACTAATTTCAAATTTCAAGGCTTTTCAAGACAGCATTAAAAAAATACCGTTTTTCCAGGATATTCCAGGCCTTGAAAACGTAATCATGATTTTCCAGGACTTTCCAGGTTTTCAAGCACGCGTGCGCACCCTGTAGATATCAATAAACCTCATGGTGATATTCCTAAGTATTGTAAGACAAGAATATTTGGTCTAAATATTAGAAAGATCAAAAGATTAAAAAGTGTCCATGAAGACTTCTATTATATAAATTTATAAATTCGACATTTGGTTTCTCATTTAATTAACTTCAGATTGTCTGGTATTAAGGATAAGTCATTGCATGCTACATTGACTAAGTGTTTATGACCAACTGAATCTCAAAAACATTTTTTGTGAACACTTTCCTCTAGCAAAAGAAGTGCGGACCATGATTTGCTACAGATATGATCCACCCCTTGGTAGGATGATATACAACTACAAACAAATTGCCAGAGATTTACATGGTGTGCAAACTAAGAACAATGGATTATGCCTTTGCAATCAGGATAGCTTCAAAGAATACTGTGACCTGCATTACGGACACATTGTAACTGGCGATTTGAGAGTTGTCCCTTATCTGGAACTTTGGGAGACTATGGAAAATGGAACCAAGTTCAGATTATCAAGGAGCCTGAACTATTCAGAATGCCTAACGTCTATGAAATCAGACCTTGTTCTTTTTGCTCTTAAAATGGCACAATGTTTTTATCTGCCCTATCAAGCTTTCTTGCAATGGATCGATTTCATTTATGAGGATTTTAAAAATGTGCTTAAACAAACGTCAATCACTAACAAATAGACTTCATTTCTATAAACTTTTATCCCAAATCAAACTGCTGAAAAATCAATGTATTACTCCAATAGACAAAGCTGGAAATAATTTTGCTATTTGGTGCCAAAAATTTTATCTAGATACTTTATTTACAGAACTTAACAACAGCTCAACATATCAAGTTATTAATACTGAAAAACACATTATCCTTAAAAAAATGATAGCTCTTAATAAATGACAAAATTTTCGCAATATCACCACTGGATTTCCTTTTATTTATGTACTACCGAAGTTCCATAAAACACCTATTTCTTTTCGTTTCATTACTAGCACAAGAAGGAGCTATGGCATTCAAGCTGGATGCACCTTGGAACGACTTTTGAAGGATATACTTCAGCTTATCTCTTCTGAAACTTGGATTATTAACAATAACTTTAAGGCACTAAACTTAACTAACAATGGTGTTAAAATTCACCATATTGATATGTTCGATTTTAAAAATTTATTTACATCTATCCCAATAGACAACTTGGTTGAAACTTGTCATAGACTTTTTCAACAGTATGGAACCATATGTAATATTCAACAACAACACTGGATTACTTTGATCGATTTTTATCTTCATAATAACTATATTCTGATGGGTGATCGGCTTTATTTACAGGTTAAAGGTGTGCCTATGGGCAGTGTATTCCCTAGTGTACTCGCCAACTTACATTTACATCTGCAAGAATTGGACTTTATGAAGACTACCAAAGATTCTTATGGTTATGTTTTCTGATATATTGAAGACTTAATTGTCTTCAATAACTCTAACTTTGAGGAAAAAGCAAAAACTATAAATCCAGGATACCCTGAATTGAAAAGAACTAATCATCAAGGATGCAATGTTCAATATCTTGATATAGATATTTCTTACGGTGATAATTTAGATATTATCACAAATATATATGACAAAAGAGACGATTTTAACTTTCCCATTACCTATTTTACCAAGTGGGATTCTTGTGTTTCCATACAGGTGCATTGGAACATTATAATTACTCAATTACTACGAATAAAAAAAATTGTAAAACTCCGGAAATTTTTTTTTTAAGGAATCTAAAGCTATTTTACCGGCAACTTTCAAAAAATAATTATCCCCAACAGTTTATAATAACTTATTTTAAACAAGTTTGTCAGATTTCTAATTTTCATTTTTCATTCTATTTTTTTAAATAGCTAAAATTTACAGAAATACTAACACAAGACCCTATAATTTTAAAGTACAGTTAACACAGTGCTGCCTGGTGGGTCGCTGGCAGCAATAGGTTTTCTTTACTAACTACAACACATTGCTGACACCCCCAATCACAGCTAATGGTTTTGACTATGACCGTGATCCTCTTCATCATTCGGATTAGGCTTATTTTACATGTGTAAAGTTTTAACACCTGTGTGTCATGATTTGGTTGAGGTTTTCTAGTTTGATGGTTTGATATTGTTTTCATGTTTTATGGTTCTGGTTCTTTGTGTTTCGTGGTTCTTTAGTTCTCAGTGGCTTAGGTAGTACGGTCGACAGACTTTGGTCACACCAGTTTTTTTTTTTTTTGATTGGAGGTTTAACGACCACCGTGAGCAACTCAATGGGCTATAAGCAGTCGCCCGTCCCTAATTTAGGGTCACTGGTTCCAGGGAAGGGAGAGAGAGCCAGTGCCGTAAGACAAACACAACATCCATGCCTGACGGGATTCGAACCCGGACCCCTTAGGGACGAATGATCAGAGGCCAACGCCTTAGACCACTGCGCCACCGGGGCGGCCCAGTTTTTGTTGACATCAGCAAAGCCACTGCACAGAACAGGTACTCCTCTGACGAAGACTGTTCTGATATTTTTATTTTTTATTTTGATTGGATTTTGAGTCTTTGTTTTCAAGGTAAGTTCACTTCTGTTTTGTGTATTTAGGTTTTTATTTATTAGGAGTGTTGGGTTGTGTTTCTTATTTTATATATATACAGGGTGTCCGAGAATTATTAGACACATAACAAAATTATGTACAATAAAAAACTATGAGCATTGTCTGTTTATCTATGTCACATATTACTAACACGGTTTCCATATTTTTGTTTTGCAGAATTGTTATTCCCAGAATCCGACAGATGACGCTAGGTGTGGTCTGATGAGGAATGTATGAGAAATGCACAATCAGTAGTCATGTCATCCGTACAGCAGAAGGCGATGTGTGTGTTATGGCTTGCAGAATTGAAGTCTGTCATTAAAGTTAAAAGACGGTACAGTTTAGAGTATGGTTGTAATCCTCCGTCAACAAATTCAATTAAGCGGTGGATGAAACAGTTTAAAGAAACTGGCAATGTGGAACATTGTGGAGGAGCCGGTAGGCCTAGCGTAAGCGGTGAGATGGTTGACCAAGTTAATGAAAGTTTCCGTCGAAGCCCCAGGAAATCCGTTCGTAAAGCAAGCGGAAAACTGTGCATTCCAAAATAGACAGTTCACGATATCTTGCACAAGAAATTAAAGTTCCATGCTTATAAAATTCAAATAGTGCAAAAGATGCATGTAAATGATCACACTCTGCGATACGATTTCACTGTGGATATGCTGAATTGAGCAGAAAATGACGAAAACTTTCTCAGTACTGTAATTTTTAGTGATGAATCCACATTTCATGTATCAGGTATTGTGAATCATCACAACTGTAGGATATGGGGCAGTGAACCGCCTCATGCTGCTATTGAACTGGAATGTGATTCTCCAAAAGTTAATGTGTGGTGCACCCTATCAAAAAGAGAAGTGATTGGTCCTTTCTTCTTCTGCGAAAAAAATCATAAATGGTGACATTTACTTGGATATGCTAGAAAATTTAGCTATACAGCAGATCAAAAGATATGCAACAAGACGGCACACTTCCACATTGATCAACGTGTGTACGTAAGTGCCTAAATGAGCATTTCCCCAACAGATGGATTGGGCGTGGTGGTCCCATTCCGTGGCCTTCCCGCTCTCCAGATCTAACTCCATTGGACTATTTCATGTGGGGTTATGTGATGGATCGTGTCTAGACGCCTTGTACTGATTTGCAGGAACTGAAGCAGCGTATCACAGCTGCTATTAATTCCATAACTCCTCAGATGCTTGCCAATACATGGCATGAAATCGAGTATCGCTTGGACGTACGTACTATGAGCAACCAAGGGATCACACGTCGAAATTTATTAACTTGTGCAGTTACATTGTAAGTTAGTACAGTCAGTTTCTTTCTATCTGTTCAATGTTTTGTATTATATAATTTTGTAATGTGTCCAATAATTCTCGGACACCCTGTGTATATATACACACTATCTACCAACAAGTAATTGGATACCCATGCAATCGACGATATCTGCGGTCCTGATACACGTCGCGGCCGCCGCCATTAAATATCGTATGGGAAACAACAACACAACCAGTCGCATGCAAGATGCCACGCAGTTCGGAGCTCTCCGATTTCGAAAAATATGTAATCGTCAGGTATCACAGAATAGGCCGATCCATACGTGACATATCCAGCGAGTTGAAGTACCCAAAATCGACAGTGGCCTATGTGATTGGCAAGTGGAAGATGAGAGGTGACTGTCGGAATGTGCCGTGACCCGGCAGACCCACAAAACTGGGAGTTAGAGACCAACGAGTGCTGGCCAGAGAAATTCAGAAGAACCACACCAAATCGATGGGCCACATCCACGAGGAGTTTCAACAGGCATCCGGGAGTGTTCTTTCGATGAATACCATCCGTAAGGAATCCCATCTGCTCGGTTATCATGGACGTGCTGCCGTCCACAAGCCTTTGATCACCAAGTCCAATAGCGCTGCTCAGCTAACGTGGTGCAAAGAACGTTGACAGTGGACTGTTGAACAGTGGAAACAGGTTCTCTGAAGCGACAAATCAAGGTTCACCCTCTAGCGTTCGGATGGCAGGGTCTGGGTTTGGCGTCTGCCTGGAGAACGCCTCCTGCCGGAATGTATTGTGCCAACTGTGAAGTTCGGCGGCGGTGGAATTATGCTATGGGGGTGTTTCTCCTGGTATGGCATGGGACCCTTGGTCGCAATTCCTGGTAGACTCAACGCCGAGACCTACTGCATCATTTTGGATGACCATGCGCTTCCTACGTTGTGGCAGTTTTATGGGGTGGACCCATGTTACTTTCAGGATGACAATGCCACCTGTCATGTTGCGAGATCCACCATGGCTTGGTATGGTGACAATGGGGTTAATCGAATGGACTGGCCTGCGCAGAGCACGGACCTTAACCCTATCGAGCACCTCTGGGACGAGTTGGAGCGTCAACTTAAGGGGTGCCCCCACCGTCCGAAATCGGTGAAGGAACTAACCTGTCTTATCCAAGCTGAGTGGAAGAAAATACCGCTAGCCATCGTACAGCGCCTGGATGAGAGTATGCCCCGGAGGGTCGCAGCTGTAATCGCCGCTCGTGGAGGCTCCACCAACTATTGAAGGTGAATAAACTTCGTTTTCTTTTGCTATCACAGGTGTCCAATTACTTGTTGGTAGATAGTGTATATACATAGGTGCAAGTAAGTTTGTGATTTGGTTTATATAGGGCAGTCCAAGAACCCTCTGCACCTTAGAATTAATGGGCACAGGTCGCTGGTTAGCAAGTTTCAGCTTGGAAGTGAGAGTGGGCATTAAAGTGCAATGACACTTTCCACACATGAGCTTGAGCACTTCCACCTTCACGGATTCGATAATGTGCAGATTGAGGTGCTGCACATTATCCCTAATTTGAAAGACAGGCTGGCAATGGAATCAGTTGAAATCCTTACACAGCAGGCCTTGTACCCATATGGGTTGAATTCTACCATTGCAGATAATAAACACTCTCGGTTTAAGATGGCCGTTAGAGAACTTTTCTCCTTGTTTCCACAACAGGCATGTAGCAGAGGCAATAGAGGGAAGAGGCTAGTAAGGTCTTCCAATAATATTAATTTTTCTGAATTAAATCAGCCTCTTCTTGAATACAAAAATAACAACACATTTGTTAAAAATACTGTATCCCTTGTTGAAACATTCAAGCACACAGTGCTAAAAGCTTTTTAATTTCTGGAATTCTCAAGCTGGTAATATAGATTCTTATGTGTTCACTCTTGTTTTGGATATTTTGAATTTTATTCTTAAAAATAAAATTGCCTCCAAGTCAATTTCTAAAAACTATATTACTGTTAGATTCCTAAATAAATGCTATGATTTCCTTAAAATTAGAAAATTGTTCTACAATAATTCTAGCTGCTTCCCTATTCCTTATCACCAAACTGTAGTAAGTTTTAAATATGTCAAAATGCTAGGTTCTTACGTTAAGAATTACAAGTCACCTTCTAGCCTTACTAATTTAGCTAATATCAGCTGTAAGTGTGATGAATTTCATGGAACTCTTTTTTAAGATAACTTTCATAAGCACCTAATTACTGGTAATTTAGATTTCATTGATAATCCTCATGAAGGATCTTAGGTTTTGGAGCTAAGTTCAGGCCATCATTCCACCTCTCTAAAGAAAGAATTAAATCTGTTTTTTTATCAGGACTTAGATAAGTATATAGTACTGCCTTAGCCTACAACATGCCAATCGAGGCCTTTGCTGAATGGAAATGCAATGTTATACAAGCATTTAAACAGAAATTATCAGATCAAAATATTTTTTTTACAATAACAGCCTAGCACTTTCTCCTGAGTTGAAAAAATCACTTTCTAAATTACAAGAAGAATTTATCGTTACCACTACAGATAAAGCCAATAATAATTTTGCAATTATCTGCAAACCTTCCAAGCACCTTACTGAATCACTCCCACCCAGTCTAGCTACTGTCTGCACCACACACGATGGTTACTCTGGATATTAGCTGGTGGTCACAATAATGTGACTCGACCGTGACTAATTTCATAGTGTATATCTGCACATATACACACAAGTTATCTCTATGGGGGAGACATAATCAAAGTTTGACTTTTTGTAGAGCTCAGATGATACAGTCCTGTTGGCAGAGAGCAACACTGAGTTGCAGAGTATGTTGTCCTGGATGTATGAAATTCAAAGTCAGTATATGTATACAAATAAGGAAAAAACCAAAGTTAAGGTTTTTGAGCAAGGAACTATTAGCACTGAATGCAAGAGCAGTCCAAATGACACAGAAATAGAATTTGTATATTTGGAAAGCATGTTTGACAGAGCATGGGTGTGATTTTAAGTGAAAAGATGAATAACAACTTGATTCACTATAGCTGCATAAATGAGAGAATTATCTGGATTCGTTTGAAAGTGAAACTTCAGAGAATCGTAATTGTTGTAGGTATGCTCCTTGTGACTCAGAACCTTCTGATAAGAAGGAAGATTTCTGGAATGAGCTAAAAGCTGTTTTGAGCCAGTTTGGTGCTAAAGAAAAAGTTATAATAGCAGGGGATTTCAATGCTAGAGTAGGTGTGCAGAATGCAATTTCTGACAATGTTCTGGGTAAGTTTAATTATCCATGTGTGAATGATAATGGTGAAAGATTAATTGAACTGCGCACTGAGAATGGTTTGTATGTATCTAATACATTTTTCAACCACAAGTATATCCACACATATACTTGGGAAAATCATACTCTTAGTCAAAAGAGTGCGATAGATTTTGTTGTCTACGATCAGCGTCTAAAATACTTAGTTGTCGAAACTCGTGTGATGAGAGGTGCGGATGTTGGCTCTGATCATTACTTGGTAGTGTCACGAGTGAAACTGAATGTTGGTTGGAGGAAAAGGAAGAGGCCCAAAATAAAAAGAAAAAAAGTTGAAAGGCTCCCTGAAAATCATCAGCGTTATTCTGACGTACTCAGAGAACGACTGAAGGAACTGAAGTCTTGTGAGAGGGATGTAGAAAAGAAGTGGGAATGTTTTAAGAACTGTGTGGGCACTGCTGCTGAAGAAGTTTGTGGCACCACAATAGTGGGTAACAATAGATGTGATGCTTGGTGGAATAGTGAGATTGAAGAGGCAGTAAAAAGAAAAAAGAAGCCTATTTGGGGATGTTGCAAAGTAAAGTTTCGGTGGATGAATATCGCTGTAAGAAGCGTGAAGCCACTAAACTGGTTCGCCAGAGTAAGGCAAAAGATAAAAAGGAGAAGGTGGAAAGGCATGACTTGGCTTTTTGGAAAAATAGGAAGTCTTTCTGGAAGTACATGAGGCTCAAAAAAAAAAAAATAGGGTAAACAAAGTGTTAAGTTGCATGAAGAATAGGGTTGGGAACATGATATGGGAGCCCAATGAGTTAAGTGAAAGATGGGGTGAATATTTCTGTGAGTTATTAGATCAGGAAAGCAAAGAAGATTCTGAGACAGATTCAGATGATGGCACAGTGAAGGACGAAAGCACAGGAGAGATCTCAAGAGAAGAAGCGTGTAAAGCTCTAAAATCCCTTCAGAATGGTAAGGCTCCGGGAGTTGATGGCATAACTGCTGAGATGTTGAAATATGGTGGTGACTCTGTAATTGATTGGTTAACTGAAATTTGCCAGTTGTGCTGGGAGTTAGGAATGGTCCCTTGGGATTGGAAGGATGCTATCATTGTTCCTTTGTATAAGGGAAAAGGTGATCAGACTGACTGCAAGAACTATCGTGGTATTAACCTATTAAGTGTGCCAGGGAAAGTGTTTGGCAAGATCGTTATTGAAAAAGTACGGGGTCTTATATCAGAGAAGATGTGGGATGTTCAGAGTGGTTTTATGCCTGGTAAAGGCTGCACTAATCAAATTTTTGCATTGTGCATGATGATTGAAAAGTATTTGGCTGTTGGTAAGAAAGTCCTTGCTGCCTTCATAGATTTAGAGAAATCTTACGACCGAGTAAATAGGACACTTTTGTGGAAGGTATTGAATGAATATGGTGTCACTGGGAATGTACTTAATAGTGTAAAATCTATGTATGCTGGCAATAGAGCTTGTGTACGAGTGAATGGTATTTTATCAAAATGGTTTTCTATTGGTGCAGGAGTCAGGCAAGATTGTGTAATGTCACCATCGCTGTTTAATATACACTGACGGAAAAAAATCCCAACACCACAAAAAAATAGTTGTAGAGGAATGAAATGGCGGCAATACATTTGTATAGGTAACATATTTAATCGATTAAGGTTTCAAGATCACAGCTTAATGTAAGCGCGAGAAGAGCCATTTTAAATGTGAAATGCTGGTACATTAATAACTGGTGTAACCGCCAGAATGTTGAATGCAAGCACGCAAACGTTCATGCATTGTGTCGTACAGGTGCTGAATGTCAGTTTGTGGGATGGAGTTCCATGCCTGTTGTACTTGGTCGGTCAATACAGGGACGGTTCATGCTGGTTGGGGGTGACGCTGGAGTTGTCGTCCAATGATGTCCCATACGTGCTCGATTGGTGAAAGATCTGGTGATCTAGCAGGCCACGGCAACATGTCGACACTCTGTAGAGCATGTTGGGTTACAACAGCGGTATGCGGGCGAGCGTTATCCTGTTGGAAAACACCCCCTGGAATGCTGCTCATGAATGGCAGCACAACAGGTTGAATCACCAGACCGACGTACAACTGTGCTGTCAGGGTGCGTGGGATAACCACGAGAGTGTTCCTGCTGTCATAGGAAATTGCTCCCCAGACCATAACTCCAGGTGTAGGTTCAGTGTGTCTCGGCTGCAGACAGGTTGGTTGCAGGCGCTCACCTGGCCTCCTTCTAACCAACACACGGCCATCACTGGCACCCAGGCAGAACCGGCTTTCATCAGAAAACACAACAGATCTCCACTCGGTCCTCCAATGAGCTCTAGCTTGACACAACTGAGGTCGCAAACGGCAGTGGTTTGGAGTAAGTGGAATGCACGCTACAGGGCTTCTGGCTCGGAGCTGTCCTTCAAGTAAGCGATTTGTAACAGTTCGTTGTGTCACTGTGGTGGCAACTGCAGCTCGAATTGCTGCCACAGACGCGGTACGATGCGCCACGGCCATACGCTGTACACTGCGGTCTTCCCTCTCAGTAGTGCCACGTGGCCGGCCGGAACTCGGTCTTTTTGAGGCAGTACCTTCCCTTGACCACCGCTGCCAACAATCATGCACAGTGGCTACATTCCTGCCAAGTCGTTCTGCAATATTGCGGAACGAAAATCCACCTTCTCGTAGCCCTATTACACGACCTCGTTCAAACTCCGTGAGCTGTTGATAATGGCTTCTTCGTCATCTTAAAGGCATTCTTGACTAACATCAACACACTACGTCGAATTTCAACGATAACTAACGCTCACGAACATTACAGCGCGTATTTACAGCAAACCTGCTTTGCATGTTCTGAGGGGTGCTACTAGCGCCACACGTACGCGCCGAGCGCAAAATTTGCATAGACGTCATCTTACAGATGTACTCTCACCGCCTACCAACTGTCGTTTATCTAACACAACCCCTTCTTGGTGTTGGGATTTTTTTTTTCCGTTAGTGCATTTACGGATGCGTGCATGCGTAGATGCCAAACTAGATAATACTGGTTTATGTCTTGGTGATATCCGTGTGTGCAGATTGCTGAATGGAGATGACACTGTCCTGTTGGCAGAGAGCAAAAGTGAGTTGCAGAGTATGTTGTCCCGGATGTATGAAGTTTGCATGAAATTCAAACTGAGTATAAATACGGGAAAAACCAAAGTTATGGTTTTTGAGAGAGGAACTGGCAGCACTGAATGTAATGTAAGTGTAAATGGCACAGTGATAGACCAGGTGAGTGAGTTTGTGTATTTAGGAAGTATGTTTGACAGAGAGAACAAATTGGATGGTGAAATTAGTAGGCGAGTGAATTCTTCATTGAAAGACATGGTTGCTCTGGGAGGTTTTCACAGGAATGATGGGTTCTCAAGAAAGTCCCGCATGGCTGTGTATGAGAGTGTAATTGTTCCTACTCTGGTGTATGGCAGTGAAACCTGGGTACTGCAGAAGAAACATAAGTCGTTTTTGTGCTGGAGAACTGCGTTACTTACGGGGGTGGGGGTGGGGTGGCAAGACACGTTCTGATTGTGTGAGGAATGGAGATGTGTTGCAGTTGTGTGATGTGAAGCTAAATGTTGTTAGCAAGGTGCAGATTGATATGCTTCAGTGGTTTGGCCAGGTTGAAAGAATGAGTGATGAGATGCTTACTAAGAAATTTTTTTTTAGCTCAAGTGGCAGGACGGAAAGGCAGAGGAAGGCCAAGAAAACCATGGGAGGATCAGATTCAGGACTGTCTGCATGAGAAACAAATTATGAGTATGAAGTATAGAAGATCTTGTGTACGGCGTGTAATGGATGTCAGTGAAGACCAAGTTGTATGTCAAGATTGCTGTAAATGGAGAAGTTTGATACGGCAACATTAAGTAAAAACTATGTGGTAGTTTGTATTTCTAGTGATATGTATAATGTATGTATGCTTGACAGAAAAAACAAATTAGATTGTGAAATTAGTAGGCAAGTGAATTCAACTTTGAAAGTCACAGCTGCTTTAGGAGAAATTCACAGGAATGATGGGTTCTCAAAAAGTCTCAAATGGCTGTGTATCAAGGTGCACTGCTCCTACTCTGACGTACAGCAGGGCAACCTGGGTACTGCAGAAGAGACAGTTGTTTGTGGGCTGGAGAGATTCATTACTTATGGAAAGTTTGTGACAAGCCATGTTCTGATCACGTGAGGAACAAAAATGTGTAATGTGAAGTAAAATGTTTTTAGTAAGGAGCAGACTTACTAGGTGGTTTGGCATTGTTGAAAAAATCAGTGGTGAGATGCTTACTAGGAGATTTTATTCAGCCCAACAGGCAGAAATGAAAGGTAGAGGAAGGTTAAGGAAATCATGGGAGGACCAGATTCAGTGATTTCTGCATGAGCAAAAGATAATGAGTATGAAGTACAGAATGCCTTCTGTGGGACATGTAATGCATGTCAGTGAAGCTCGAGTTGGGTGCTGAGATCGCTGTAAATGGAGGCGTTTGATACAACAACAGTAAGTAAAATCTAGTTGCATAGATTTTAATCTGGTAGATGAGCTTCTCTAAGAAGCTAACCTCTGAATCTCAGAGAACAGCTTAGTGATATGTATGTATATATAGAATACAAACAGGAAAAACCCAAACAAAAGAGGATAATGAGACTTATGCAGCTTAAAATAACATTTTTCGTTTCTCTCCTTTGGTTTTAATCAAATAATTATTACATGAATGAAAAGTACACCTCATTCTTCAAATTTTGATTAAAGTGAAGCAAAATATTACCCATGTCTTATGGATGTTGAATGAGCTAAGAATTTATAAAGAATCCCCTGTATTTTTGTGCTCTTGTTTTTAAAAATACCACCCTCCTCCTGTTTTCGCCTCTATGATGAACAAGATGTCTGGTACAATTTTTTGTCTTATTTCATTTTTTTTTTTTTTAATTTCACTGTTATGAAATGACTGTTGTATGTAGAACAAAGACACAAGAACAGCAGAAGAGAAGCTGAGGTTGCTTAAATTGTAAGAACTTCTCCTGGGTGTCTGTTGTGTTTGTACATATCTGTACAACCTTTGACATAGTAAGCTGGGGGAGGGAGAGGGCACAGTGCAGACTAAATTTTGTAACTGAATAAATATGATATACACTGTATGCCAGAAAAAAAAAAAACATTCAATTTTTTGTTTTAAATTTGCTGTTGGGGGGATGACATTTTTTTATACTTAGAACACTTATTTAGGCACAAATAAAAACACATAGAAATCATAGATGTCCTGGGGTCCCCTCTGTATCTGCACCTGCTGGCAAATGACTATACTACCAAGTAACTTCACCAGTTAGACAAGTACATGGGTTAATAATACAGAGCTGCCAACCTTTTGAGAGGTCTATCAGTAATCACTAAAAACCAGCAGATATGTGTGAATGATACAACATGAGCAATACATCATGTTATGTTTCAAAGTTATCGACCATGTTACTGCACTACAAACAAAAATTAGTACACTTACTTTAACAACTTTATCCCATGCACAAAAAAGCCTTCTGTTGAGAAAACTAGATGTAAATGAATAGCTTGTGCAGACAGTAATGTTTCCTTAAACATACAAACAAAGAGAGAGAGAGAGAGAGTTTTAAAGAAATGGAAATGCACGGTAGTCTTGCAAGTGCCTGCCACACCACCGTAGCACTTTCATGCTGAGTACTCCCCAAAAAGTGACTGTCTTGTTGCCTGTTTTGCAGTCTTAGCCTTTGCATTTATTTATTTTTCTTATAGAACAACCTCTGCAAAAGCAAATGCTTTAGTTTTTATCAATAAGTTGTGCATTTAAAGTACTTGTTCTCAAGCTTGGACAAAATTCTGCATCATTTTTTTCTTACTATACTAAAGATTCTCTTTGCAGGTGCATTGCCGTATAGAATGGTTAGCATAGAAGCCTTTTTAGGAGGGCGAGCAGCAGAGTTGCAAAGTTTTTGAGCTGTCTATTGCTAATCCTCATCAAGAATCAATGGAAGTATGTGAGCGATGTCACAGAATTTTTCAAAGCAGATGTTCTACTTTGCATCAGTGCTTCATGCAGGAAAGGCTTTCTGTTGCAAAAGGCTGTATACAGATAAATAACTTATGCAGGCAAATATGATCTTTTTCTTGAACATTTAAAAATTCACAATAATGGAAATATCTTGTTAGTCGCATGAAAGTGGCTACTTGTCAGCATCATAATGCCCAGAATTCATCTAGAAGTCAATGCTAGATTGCATATATAACAGACTTTTAGATTTTTTTTTAAATTTCTTCTATATATTGAAATTTGATTTTTCTTATTTTCAACAAAAAACTGCTCATTCATTCATTTAAAACCCTACTGACTTTTTTGGCAACTACATGAATCATATAGTGGGAATAATCTTGAAAATAAAAAACCCTTAAACCTAGCTACAGCCTTTAAATGTATTGCTGTGTTAGCATTATCACATGCAAAAAGGTAGTTTTCTCAGACAATATTTCTTTCTTCAAATTCAGAATTTAAATTGGTAAGGCTGTTTTGGAGGTTTAAGCCCAAACAAACTAACTGCACCATTTTTTGTTGTCACTCCCCCATCATAAATTTACATGTGGCAAGAATTGAATTAATCCTGTTTTTCAAACATTTTGCTTTGGTAATGTATTAGACAAATAAGAGAAGTGTCAAGTAAGCACACCGGACAAAAAAATGAGTCAACCCTGTCAGAACTTACCTAATAACGGGTGACGGCACCTCTTGCCTTGATAACAACGTGAGTTCGGTATGGTCGTAGCTCCATGAGATTGTGAATGTACTGAACATTGATTTGCAGCCACTCGTGCATCAATTGGTCCCGAAGTTCCGCCAGAGTACGTGGATGTCTATTCCAGCGTTTCACCTTCTGTTCCAAATCATCCCACAGATTTTCAATAAGATTTAAATCTGGGGATTTGGTGGGCCAGTCGAGGTGAGACTGTGTTGCTGATTGTTTGTCGTGCCACTCAGACACAGTTTTAGCCTTGTGCACACATCAGTTGTCGTCTTGGAGGACAGGAGTGTCAATGTGATGCTGCTCCTGGAGATGTAGGGCAAAGGGCAACACTTCGTCATTCAGAATGCGGAGGTACGCATGTTGTTTCAAATTCATCGTCACTGCAATGAGAGAGCCAATTTCGTGGTACAAAAAATATCCCCAAAACATCACAGAACCCTGTCCAGCTTGAACAACACCTTCGACACAATCAGGATTAAAGGCTTCATTGGGCCTGCAATGCACTCGTCGCCTCTCATCATTGGAGTACAAACAAAAACGAGACTCATCAGACCAAATTACTCATTTCCAATATTCCACAAAGTTTTGGTGCCTCTGAGCCCATCGATAATGTGCGACTTTGTGACTAGCTGTTGAAAGAGGCCTCTTTCGTGGTACTCTGCTTCAGATGACCATCGCATGCAGTTCTCGTCACAATGTCCTTTCAGAAATTGGTTGCAGTGGACTTTCATTGACTGTTTGGAGCAATTGTTGTCTGGTTTGAAATCAATTTGCAGTTACAAGGAGTGAAACCCGACGGCGGTCCCTGTTGGTGAGAATTGTTTTTCGGCCACAGTTACGTCGCCAATTTTCAGTTGACTGCAAACTACATCACTGTTTGTAGACCCGCTGGACAGTACACTTTGACACACCAACAAATTGGGTGACTTCATTCTCTTTGTGTCTGTGGGCACGGCCAAACATGATGGCTTTTTTTTCCACTCAGTAACATCTGTCTTACGACCCATACTGCAGATTAAATTCAACACACACATTGCTCTTCACCACTGCACGAGACAAAAATGATCCTGTAGACCACGTCAGTGCTATTTATCTTCCAACAATGCTATTGTGGTGCCACTGTGCAACTGGTAACTTTCTACTGTCATTTCTGTTAGGGGTGACTAATTTTTTGTCTGGTGTGCAAGGTATCAAGCAAAACATTACAAGTGCTGTGCAAATGAACAGGCTCAACTTGCCTGCTTGCAATCTGTGCAAAGAAGATTCTGGATTTATCTTTCAGAAGTAAAACACATCCAATTTTGAGGAAATTTACTGATGCACTTCTTTCTTTTTGGTGACTAAGAAATTAATGCTGTAGCCAGTGGGAAAGGGTATTATTTTATACTAACGCTCAGGATATTGTTACACTTCTGCAGAGCCAATGTAATGCTTCCCACCTTGGGTTTGAAGTCTGCTGTCACAGGAGCAGTTGAGGCAAATCCTCTTATATATTCATCATAAGCTAAAGGCTATTATTAAATTTATGTCAGGCAGTTACACATGCTCACCATTATTTTACACATAAAAATAGATCAATATCTATTTAAATTCTTGATGAGGAATGATAGTCATTTCACTGGCTTTCTGATGGGAGAGCCAGTGAAACATGTACAGGACAACAGCACCATATCAGCCTGACACTGGGAATAAATGTCAGCACTAAATATAAGCCCTTTTCCAAAGGCTGCAAAACTAATTATAGTCACTAATGCAGGAAATAAAAAGAAATGAAAAACAAGTGAAATTCATCAGTAAATTTAATCAAAATTGCATTAGTCCATCTTCCACAAGTTTACTAATCTTGGAATATGTCTTTGCTGTTAGGTCGGCAATCTCAACAAAATAAAAGCTTCACCATTCAGTTGCCCCCCCCCCCCCCCAAAAAAAAATGAGCTCACTGTTTTAAGTTATTGTGTAGGGGGTGTCAAGAAGATAGAATCGCCTGGGTAGCTGCAGCAAATGGAAGAGTACACAAGACTACACAGAAATTTGGGCCTTGTGGTGGCTGAGGGAGAGACAAACTGCTTTACTTGAAGACGCTACCTTATTCTTTCATCATGAGTGCCTTTAGCAGTAACAGCTGTAGTAGAAGGTGGAGCATCAGACTGCCTATCAAAATGGTGAACTGCTTGCCAAACAAAAGCGAGCGAGAAAAGACAGTCACACGCTGGGAGGAGCAAAAATTGAGAAGCAAAGGAGGAGACAAAAGGAAGAGCAACAATTGAACATTCAGTGGCCTTTGACTGTATACCGTGAAGGCATTGTTTTGCATGCCAGCTGAAAAAATTACATAAAATCTGTAATAATTGGCAGCTCTGATAATATATTCTCAATATAAAAAATGTTATAACTCACTCAATACAGATATATATATTTGCAAACCCCATAGACATTGGCCAGCAAGTAAATATAAGAATATCTCTCAAACAGGTTTAGTAAATGAAATTTGAATTTACTCACTTGCTGTTCCCCGCATTCTACGAAACCAGACTGGCACAAAGCTCTAATGAGTAAACCTAATCCAATGCCAGAATAAAGAGCCAAGACAGATGACACATTTGCAGAAAGATTCCATAGTAGTTTTTCAAAAAGAAAAGAAGCATGGCTCACATCAGCACTGCTCAGGCAGAAAACGATGCTGAACAAAGAAGCACAAGCACATGACTGAACCACGTAAGAAGCATTTGTTGACGGCTTCGCATGGTGCTGAAAAAAAGTTTTATTTAAATCAATCAAAAACATTGATTTTTTATTTAAATTTGTTTTATATGGTTAATCAAAGTAATTTTTTTTTTCTAAAATAGACTTATACTACATATTTTGGTTCTTTTACAACCACATGATTAACATTAAAAATCAAAATATAACAACATTGAAATTTAAAAGGCCAAAGTCTTCAAATTCTCAGACTTAACCTAGTTAACTTTCACCACATATTGCATACAGAAATCTTATTCACCAAGCCATGACCTTTTGAAACTGCAATTTCTAATTTTAATCGAAATGTATCAAACTTTCTAAAATATAGTAAAACTTCCATATCTCAAAATTCCAAGGGGATAGTAAAACACTTTGAATTACAAAAAATTCAAAAATACAAAACAATATCTTTGGATATTCAAAAATGTGAAATTTCCCAAAATCAACAATTCTCTGTAGTTACCCACTGATATAGCAATTCTTTATAATTCAAGTGCATCAATAAACCTCTATAATGTTCACTAAAATATCACTTACTTAAAAATTTCTTTTTTGTAATGTACCAGGTACAAAATAAAAATTCTGAACTTCTTTAAAACAGAATTACAGTATGTGCATTAGGGTGGTCCTTAAAATACTATGAGTTTTTTTTTTTTTTCAACAATTTATAGAATTTTTTTCAACAATTTATATGCTCTGACCCCCCCAAAAGTGTTCCTCGATGTAAAAAAAATAATGTGTGTAAAGTTTCTACATTTAGTGGCAGCTCAATATGCTCAAAGTTTTACTTGTGGTTGCACATATTGTACATCATAAAATTACACATCAATTAGAGCAGAAATACTGATTTATTAATTACTCTGAAAAATTCCAAACACTAATCTTTATCTAAATCAATTATGCCTATCAAAGGCAACAGAACATTATTTCCACTTGAAGTAATATTCACTGTTAGCACTGAGAAAATTAGTAAATCTCTTAAATCAGAGTTCCTTGTAAATTGACTCATCTGAGATTAAATTTTTTCTCCTGCAATCAGGATAACGACACCCATGTTGCTATACAACTTGTAACAAATATTGTTTTTGGGCTTCATTCTCTGTTTTTTTTTTTTTTTTTTTTTTTATTGGAGGTTTAACGACCACTGTGAGCAACTCCACAACTCCGTGGGTTATAAGCAGTCGCCCGTCCCGAATTTAGGGCCACTGTTTAGGGAGGGAGAGAGCGAATGCCATAAGAAAAACACAGCATCCATGCCTCACCGGGATTCGAACCTGGACCCATCTCGGACGAATGATCAGAAGCCATGGCTTAGACCACAGCACTACCGTGCTGGCCATTTCAGGATCGAAATCTAAGTACTTTCTTGGGATATTAAGGCAATTAAAGAAATTCATAGTGTTTTTTGTCACAAAATCTTCAATCTTCATATCACAAGAAATCTTGCTACTCAGCTTGATGCAGTTAAGAGGTTCGTCGACCCCATCCTTTTCATTAAGGGACCGAAGCATAGCTTTTTTTGGACTTGTAGGCACATTTTGTACACTTTTAAACACGTTTTGTTTTACTTTTGAATTTTTTTTTCAGCTTGAGCCACTTTTCATGAAGTTTCTCCAATTTCTTGATACAATCCTGTTCATGGCGAATGGGAATACGGGCCTTTTCCCAAAACACAGCAGATTCCTTAACAACAGACATACAACTCTCACAAATTGTCTTCTTCAAGGTTTATACGTATATAGGCAAGCTTGTTTCTGGAACTGTACAGAATTTTTGAACTATATGAAATAAAAATAGATAATACCTTATTTATGTGGATTATTTGATTAACACTTAAGTCAAATAAGACAAGAGAAGGTGAATGGAGAAGTCAGGTGACGGAGATAATACAGTAAGTGAATATTTCAACTGACTCGAGCGACGTCTAAATATAATCAAATCCGCCTGAAACTTTACAAAAGATATTTTTTTTATATAGTAGAACAACATAGGAGGGTCAGACAGCAACATTTCAAAACTTCAAAAATAAGGACCACCCTAACATGCATACATTTCTAATGAAAAACTTTAATAATCTTGGCTTAACATTTGGGTTTTGCAGTTTTTTCTAACATGAAAGCATTCAAGTGTGCTTGGGAACCGCTATGATTGACAAATTCTTGCAATTCCGCAAAGCTTCTAGAGCACAGAAAACTTTCTGAGCTATTCAAACTGGAATAAAGCAATCACAAGTAACATCTCCATCTGTGATTTCATCTACTTCATTGAAAACTGATTCAACGATTTTGGTGCCACTAGGATATGATGAAACTGAGAATTTATTACTAATGTTAGCATAGTTGTCAAAAGTTACATATTTTGGATCACTCTGGTAACGAATTCTAGTCATATTCACTAATGTCTTTATCGTCAACATCAAGGTAATCCACTTGAGTTTGTGCCTCTTTTATAGAAAGGCTGAAACAAGCTTTTGAAAACAGTACACAATAGTTTATGACTTCACACTTTCCCATGCTTTACGGAACTTTCCTAACAAAATTGAGAAGTGTTACTTTTGGAGACTTCTTTTCATCAATTGCAGAAATTAACCTTGCAATGATGTGCTTTCTGTAACAGTATTTAAGGGATTTTTTTTATTACTCCCTGGTCCATTGACTGAAGCTTTGATGTTAAATTAGGGGGTAAAATGCAACTTCAATTGCTTTAAGCTCATTTATCAAAACTTTTGATTGTGCAGGACAGTTGTCCACAAGAAAAACAAAAATTATCTTTCTATACTTTGATTAGAAAATATCTTACCCATTTTGTGGTGCCAAAATTTATAAATTTCAGATGACATCCAGGTCTTTCTCAATTGTTTTTATACAAAAGTGAGAGAGTCTTAACACAAGAAAAGAACCTTGGATTTTCAGATTTCCCAATGAAAAGAAGTTTCAGTTTCTCTTAACCAGACACATTTGCAGCTATCATGAGGGCGACATGATCTTTACTGTTTTTTTTTTTTGGTTTTTTTTCTGCACTGGATTTGAAAGCCATGGTTTCATTTAGCATTAAAAAAACAAAAAAAAAACATTCAATATTCGGTTGGTTGGTTGTTTGATTTTTATGGTGCAAGGGCCATGGTTGGCCAAAGAGCGCCAGAAACAAGACAAACAAATAGTATTAAAAGGTAAAAAGCTTAAAATCTGACTGATCATGTAAAACTGAAAAATTAGAACGATGGAAGGGCTAAAAAAGATAATGGAACAAACAGTATTAAAAACATGATACAATGATTAAAATCTAGCTGATTCAGTAAAACTGAGAAATGAGGATGATGATAAGGCTAAAATCTAGATACGTTTAAAATAGTCAATTTCTTTAAAAAATGAAAACACGGCAACAGAGTCACAGTGGTCATTGAGAAGCCGCTGCAGTGTAGCGGCGTCCTCGGTCAACAAATGAAAATGAAAGAAATGAAAACGTACATCACGAAAACGAACACAGGTACACAGAAGATGAGTGACAGTGAGTCGGCAGTTGCACGCCTCACACATCGGCGCAGTGTCGCCACACAGCAAAAAGCGGTGAGTGAAACGACAATGCCCAATGCGGAGACGCGCAAGCACCACTTCCCCTACGGTTACGACGACATGAGGATTTCCAGACTTTAAGATTAGGTTTAATACGATGCAGTTTATTTTCCACCTGTTGGTCCCACAGACCTTGCCACGTTCGCTTAATATGGTCGCGTACCAGAAAGCGGAAATCCCGATGAAACAGTGGCAAGGGTGTGACGACCAAAGAGGAAGCAGATCTAGCAGCCGCATCAGCACACTCGTTACCCGAGATTCCAACATGCCCAGGAATCCAGCAAAACTGAACTTGAAAACCGGCCCCGAGCAAACGACGAAGTAACTGTCTCACATTCACGAGAAAAGGATGGTCACGGCAATCTGCAGATGACAAAGACTGCAAGACACTCAAGGAATCCGTATAGACCATAGCACGATGATGAGAACTCGACCGAACATGGAGAAGAGCGAGATACACAGCATGCATCTCCGCTGAAAACACCGTGGCCTCAGCTGGGATCCGCGCTACTGAAACGTCATCTACACAGACAGCCGCGGATCCAACGACTCCATGCATTTTGGAGCCATCAGTAAAAATAGGAGTGTAATCAAAATTTAGGTCACGGTGCTCAGCGAAGAGCTGCTGGTACACTGACGCAGGGGTTGAGGATTTATCGAAAGATGTAAAGGTGGTATCAACCATGACACCAAGTGGGTGCCATGGTGGATCCCCAAAGCCCCTGGTCTCTCCAACAAGTGACAAGTCGAGCCCTACATCACGGGCTACGGCCGCCATACGAAGACCGAAGGTTGAAACGCACGAGGGCCGGTTCCCGAATAAACGAGCATGCTGGGGATGAAAAACTGCATCGCATAAAGGATGGTCTAGAAGAGATCTAAGTTTCAGGTAGAATTGAATAGACAGCTGCAGACGGCGTAATTCAAGCGATGGTTCGTTCGCGTCAACGTAAAGGCTGGGAATCGGAGATGTTCGAAATGCTCCTGAACAAAGACGCAGTGCTTGATGGTGAATAGTGTCCAAAGGCCGGAGAACGGAACGACGAGCAGAGCCATACACGATACAACCATAATCCAGTTTCGACCGGATTAAGGAATGGTAAATACGAATCAAAGACATCCTGTCTGCGCCCCACGAGACTCTCGAAAGGATCTTAAGAATGGATAGAGCCCGCAGACAGGAAATCTTGAGCCGTCGAACGTGCGCACGGAACGTAAGCGCACGGTCGACGGTCAGACCAAGGAACTTGGTCTCCGGCAAAACTGGTATGGCTGCACGGTCTAAAAACAGCTCTGGGTCAGGATGGAGGCCACGCCTCCGGCAGAAATGGACACACGCTGTCTTGTCGGGAGAAAGAACGAAACCATTGCTATTCGCCGTTTTAAAGATCTGATTAATTGCAGACTGCAACTGCCTTTCAATAAAATGCATGCTTGATGACGAGCAGAAAATGTGCAAGTCATCAACATAGACAGTAGCCGAAACCGCAGGAGGAAGATTTGTGAGGAGACAATTAATGCGAAGGATGAACAATGTGACAGATAAAATGCAACCTTGAGGAACACCTTGTTCTTGATGGAATGTTGCCGATAGCGTCGTACCCAGGCGCACCTGGAACACCCGATTGCGAAGAAAATTTAAAATAAATGTCGGAAGATTTCCTCGCAATCCCCATGCGTGGAGGTCACGGATAATACCATGCCGCCACGCTCGATCATAAGCTTTTTCAATATAAAAAAATACAGAAACCAGGTGCTGCCTACGCAAGAACGCCTCGCGCACAGATGTCTCAAGGTGCAGGAGATGATCGTGAGGTGAACGATGACGGGGAAAGCCGCTTTGTGATGGTGAAAGTACTTGATGAAATTCTAAAAAATGAACTAACCGGGAGTTAACCATGCGTTCAAGAACTTTACACAGACAGCTAGTGAGAGCAATTGGACGATAACTAGAGGGAGACTTGGGATCCTTGCCAGGTTTGGGAAAAGGCAGAACAACTGCTTTTCGCCAAGACTCCGGGAAACTGTGCTCCGACCAAATACGATTGTAAAGGATTAAGAGATTCTCGAGAGACGACTGCGAGAGATGACGGAGCATGTCATAATGGATGCCATCGGGACCGACCGATGTAGCGCCGGACCGATGCAGAGCCACCCGGAGTTCAACCATGCTGAAGGGGGAGTTATATCCCGTGTCGAGAAAAGGCGCAAAGGAGATTCTCTGGCGTTCCGCAGTGGATTTCATTCTTTGAAAAGAAGTAGGATACGCCAGGTCACTCGACACGGAGGCAAACGCCTCCCCTAAACAATCAGCAATCTCCCCGACTCCAGCATATGTGCAGCCGTTGCTCTCGAGAATGGAGATCTGGTGAGAGCTGTAGTTACCCCGGATCTTTCGAATCTTTTCCCACACACTTTTCGAACTGGCACGTGAAGTGAGAGATGACACATACTGGATCCAAGACTCCCTCTTGCTACATCGACGCACCCACCGAGCATAGGATTTTGCTCGTTTGAATTTAACGAGATTAGCATCGGTCGGATAACGCCGAAACGTAGACCAGGCCTTATGTTGAGCTCTCCTAGCCGCTGCGCATTCAGGGGTCCACCAAGGCTTCGGACTTCTGGAGAGTGTCGTCGATGTTTTTGGGATAGAAAGATCAGCTGCCTGAAGAATACAATTTGTGACTTCAAGAACCGCTGCGTCGATTGACTCTTGGGTCACCATTGCAGAAGAGATCAAAGCTGATGGCGTGAAGACCTCCCATCTCGCACGCTCCATCCTCCAACGAGGAGGGCGGGAGGCAGAAGTTGGCATGTTGGCATGATGCGAGAGCAAAATCGGATAATGGTCGCTCCCGTGGAGGTCGTTACACACCGTCCACGACCAGTCAGCAATAATTGATGGTGATCGCACTGAAGGATCGTGTCGGTTCATGGAAGTACGTGTCAGCACCGGTGTTAAAAAGGCACAAAGAGGCCGAGGACAGAAGAGACTCTATGCGACGACCTCTCGTGCTGATGCTGACACTACCCCACAAATGATGATGGGCATTGAAGTCACCTAGTATTAGAAAGGGTGAAGGCAGCTGATCAACCAATCTCTCCAGTACCGAGACGCTCACGTTCTCATCCGGCGGCAGATAGACACTGCAGACAGTAAGAGGTACAGGCATAGAAATACGAACCGCCACGGCCTGCACAGTTGTGGAAACGGCGACGGAAGATACCGGAACCCTGTGAGGGACGAGAATAGCGACTCCCCCACAGGCTATATTTCCAGATGAGTTATCTGTCCGAAATGCACTGTAGCCTCGAACTGAAAGCAGGTCCGATGGTTTAAGCTTCGTCTCCTGTAGACAAAGGCACACCGGAGAGTAAAATGAAAGCAGATGTTTCACTTCATCGAAGTTCGTCCGAAAACCTCGACAGTTCCACTGAATGATTGAAGCCATGGTTATAAGTGAAATGAAAATGAAAATGATCAAACGAAGTCCGGCTCCATCGCCTCTGCTGGGGGTTCCCCCAGATCTGGAGGCGTGTGACCAGGGGCTAAGATGGGAGCATGTTTTGTCCCAAGTGTCTTACCGGGAGGCGCACGACGTTGAGTCGTTTCCTGAGATTGTGTACGAGAAGAAATGCTTTTCTTATCCTGGGCTTTGGTCTTTTTGTTAGAAGAAGTGGCCTGAGTTCCCTTGTTGGTGGTGGGATGAGTCTGCTTCGGCGAAGTGGTGGGTGGCGCTTTCAGACCCCTAGCTCGAGACTGGAGTGCCTCCAGTCCGGCTGCGATGATGTCGTTAACATTGAATGGACATTTAAGGGGGATCTGAATGTCGGTCTGAGTGGCAACCGTAGATTTGGCAACCACCACTGAAGCGTATGATCGCCGATCAGATGTAACAGGAACCACTTTTCTTCTGGCCTCAGGATAGGAAATATTTTCCACCGTTTTGATCCTTTGGATTTCCTTCTCCTCCTTCCACTTGGGACAATCTTTGGCTGATGCCGCGTATGAACCCTTACAGTTCACACAAAACTCAGCCTCGGCCACACATTCTGACAAAAGATGCTCTGTGGCACCACAGCGTCCACAACTAGGATTGCTCCTGCACGACTGCTGAGAATGGCCATAAGACTGGCACCTAAAACATCTCAACGGGTTAGGGATGTATGGGCGTACTTCTAGGTGGAGATACCCTGCCTTGATGGACGTAGGCAGGGAAGGGCTATCAAAAGTTAAAATGATGTTCCGGGATGGGACGGACTGCCCATTCCGCCTGAATAGAATACGCCGCACACCCGTAACGTGTTGACTCCTCAGTTCTTCAAGTAATTCTTCCTCAGCACACTCAACGAGGTCCTGAGAGGAGACAACACCTCGAGATGAATTTAGGTATCCATGGAATGTTATTTTGACCGGAGTCTCAAGCAGCGTGGTGGTGTTAATAAGTGTGGAACAGTAGGCCACAGTGGACATTTCTACCAGAAGATCTCCAGATTGGAGCTTCTTTAGGCTCTTAGGAGAGCTTGCAATGGATTGAAGAGCTTTATTTATCCAAAATGGACTTTTGGCACTCAAAGGCTTTGAAGGGTCCAATGAGTGCACAAAAAAGAATCGAGCATTTGAACAATCAGGGACATGTTTTTTTGCAGAAGGGGATGACCCTTCCTCCATACCTCTTTTGCTTTTTGGTTCTTGGGAAATTTTATTTTCATCCAAGAAAAATTTAATAATTCGTCCGCCGACTTCCCCACCCACAATCGAGCCCAACGAGGGAGAGCCGGAGGTCCGCAAGCCCAAGTGGACGCAGGACACGACTCTAGGGATAGCAAGCGGATATAGCAAGTTGATAGGGCAGACATGCGCTCGGCGAGCACCCAGACTTTCTCATGCCTGGGGAACACCCCTTTGGCATGCCCACCCTATCCCCAGACTCACCCTGTTGTACGAGACGACAAGCCGTTAGAGGTCTGGGCTCCACTCGGCCACAGACCTCATTGACTAGGAGTGGGTTAGTTCCCAGCCGCCCGTTTAGGGTGAAGCAGGGGGCAAAGAGGAGTGTTGGCAACTGGCGACAACAACACCCAGGCCTCCAGAAACCTCAGCCTCCAGCATCCCCTTTTCCACCTTACGGGTCACCACACACGGCAAACGTGCAGGTAGGTCTAGCTAACCAGCTCGGAAAAACAAAAGGAACATAAAATGGAGAAGACAGGAAAGAAAACGAGAAACTAAAATCCAGAGCTGGCACATAACCACAACCTCAGCAACCTACAACTGAGGCGGGTTCATGTTAAGTGAAAAAACATAAAAAATGTGAAAACCATCACATATAGTACATGTTGGCTCGGGCCGTGGGGACGCCATCCCCCATCAGCTGGATGAACAGCTGTCCCTTCGGTGATGTAATCATTCAAGACGAAATGACAAAATGATCCGTCACAAGGTCAGCTCGGGCCGTGGGGGCGCCGCTCCCCAAATAACTGGAAAACCAGTTATCCCCGTGCGGGGCATTCAATATTCAATATATATATATATATATTCATTAACTCAAATGAATATATATTCATTCGAGTTAATGAATATATATCATCATCATCATCATTGACAACCATTATCAATCCACTGCTGGATGAAGGTCTCTCCAAGCCTCTTCCACAACGGTCTGTCTTGTGCCAGTCTCCTCCATGTTACTCCCGCATACTTTCGAATTTCATCCACCTATCTCCCATGTGGTCTTCTTCTGGGTCTTTTCCTGTCCCTTGGAATCTAATCTAAAATTTCAGCTGTCCATCGATGGTCTGTCCTTCTGGCAGTATGTCCAGCCCATGGCCATTTCAGGGATTTTACTCTGATCATGATGTCTTCCACTCTTGTCATTTTTCTGATCCGTGAGTTCCTCTTCTTATCTCTCCCGGTTACACCAAGCATGCACCTCTCCATGATTCTTTGAGTTGTCTGCAGCCTTTGTATGTCTCTTTTAGTTAAGGTCCATGTCTCTGCACCATAGGTAAGCACTGGAAGGATTCATTGATCAAACACTTTTACTTTTAAGACATAATGGCATATTGCTCTTGAAAATTATGCCATTTCTTCCAAAAGTTCTCCAGGCAAGTTTTATAAGCTGATTAATTTCTTCATCAATGTGACCCTGACTTGATATCTGCTGTCCAAGATAAACGTGTGTATCTGTTATCTCCAGCTTTTCTCCATCAATCGAAAATCTTCATTTCTTGTAAAAGCATTGAACATCACCTTTGTCTTCAGAAAGTTCATTTTTAATCCCACTTCTTTACTCTTGTCAGCAAGTTCCTGGATCATACTTTGCAGCTCTGATGGGGTAGTTGCAAAAATGACCACGTCATCAGCAAAATGAAGGTGAGTTAGATAATCTCCATTAATCTTTATCTCTTTGTTTTCCCAGTTCAGTGATTGAAAGACATTTTTCAATGTGGCATTAAACAGCTTGGGAGATATGGTGTCACCTTGTCTCAGTCCCTTTCCAATTTTTATGTGTGCTGTATTCTCAAACAGCCGAATCTTTGCACTAGCATTTTCATAGATGTAATTAATAATATTAATGTATGCATCTTCAATACCACAGGATTTCAAAGCCATTGTAACTGCTGATGGTTTCACCGAATCAAAGGCCTTTTCATAATCGATAAAAGCCATGCAACAATGGAAGTTCATATTCCCTCACTCTTTTAATTAGTTCTCTCAGTACGTGGATATGATCTATAGTGCTGTAGCCACTCCTGAATCCAGCTTGTTCTCTCGGTTGAGCCATGTCCAGTGTTACCTTCAAGCGTTGTGAAATAATTTTAGTGAAGATTTTATAAATCACTGATAGGAGGCTGATAGGTCTGTAGCTCCTGAGATCCTCAATGTCACCTTTTTTATGTAACAGGATCATTGTAGCTTTGTTCCAATCTCAGAAATCTTCCCTTCATTAAGGCATCGAGTGAAAACTTGGGCGAGTACTGTTTCGATTTCTCCACTTGCTTCTTGTATGATGTCTACAGTAATTCCATCTTCTCCTTGAGCTTTTCCCCGTTTCATGTTCTTGATTGCATGTCCAACTTATGTTGGGAGGACTGGAAGAACTGTGGTACTGGTACCTTTCATGATTGAAGACTTTGTACCTATCAATTTGAAGACTTTGACGACAGGAAACTCTGCAATATCCTGGAAACTTCATGACGAAATGTGAGTAACATAATTACGAAACGCATATAGCGTATGAAATCCGTTTATTTTCATGGTGTAGTCAGCACAAATATTCGCCAAGCTTTCGCACTCCACTGGGAGGCTTTTTCAAGGCAATGATAGACACAAAATGCTATATGCGTTTCGTAATTATTCAACTCTGGTGTATTTAAAAATGAAGTGTGAGTAACATTCTGAAACTTTTATTATATATTTATATTATAAGCGTTTTCCGAACGCATTTCAATGATAACGTGAGAAACAGTAAATTATGCAACAACAGAATTGTTGACATTTATGTATTATGAATTATAGCCACGTAAAGAATTCAACAAATTGAAATATTTGATGAATTGATATAATAAGCCTTATTCCTTTCAATTCTCATACCTTCCACCAATATAAACTGTCAGCCCTCAAGTCACTAATTCATCGAGCTCATTTGGTTTGTAACACTGAAGTTACTCTAACAAATGAATTAGCAAACATCTGCTTGATCGCTACTCAACATGGCTTTACCCCTCTCCTGGTTTCCAAATTAATTCAAAATGCTAAGAAAAAACCAGTTGTTGCTTTTCAACCTGTTTCACCAAAAAAGCAACTAGCATTTGCTGGCTCAATCCTTTACCACGAACTTTCTGCCAACAAACTCATCAGTATCTTCAAAAGAGAAGGATATAGACTAGCCATTCGTTCTTCCCCTTCAATTTCTGTTATCCTCCGTAATGACAGAGACCCAAGACCTCCGCTTTCTTCGCCTGGAGTGTATAAAATTCTGATCAAGACTGACATTGGATTAACCGCATACATAGGAAGTTCCTTCCGGAAAATTCTCTCAAGACTTCAGGAACACAAATCTGATGTGAAATTTGGAAAACCTTCATCTTCCTTGTCTCTTCTTACCATGGCTGACACTTCTGCTATTCCACTTTGGTCTGATACTAAAAAGTTGGCTCCCTTCCAAAATTGGTATGCTTTGAGGTTTAGAGAAAGTTCGGAAATTTTATTTTCCAAAAATTGCAACTCTGAGCTCCCCATTTTCATTTCTTACATCTGGAAATCCCTCATTGCATCACGTCACCCAGAGTTACCATTACAAAACTTACCTTTCCAATCTGGCAATGAAAACCAATCGTAGTCGCACTGATGAAGGCCATAGTAATGGCTGAAATATATTTGCCTTAAACTTTTTATACGTAACTTAGCGTGTTCTATACTACCTTCTTCTTAATTCATACTTTTCCATCCGCAGCAGTCAATGGGCACATCAGTGGGTAAAACCTCTGCACAACTGTGATTACTCACCAATCTAAATCGAGTAACAATAATATTTGTTAAAACGCTCAATGGATCAGTGGAAACCTCAATGTTTTTTCGATGTATCGGTTCCTATAGTACCGAGGAAAAGAACTCGATTTTGATGAAACATCGACCAAACATCCAATTCACGACATAAAAAGATTATATTCCCTTCCTCTATACAAGAATGCAACAAAAAGAAATTCATTTACTTTACATAGAAAGTATTCTTTATCAGTTTCAAACATCGGTCACAAACCTTGTTACATCAGCTTCTGCAATATCGAGGTTTAAACTCTTTTAGTACCATATGTACTCTGTGCATATATGCCAGAAATGCTAAGCCCTTTTCCTGGAAATTGTATGTCTCAAGAAAAGATGCTGTACTTCCCATAAATTTTGGGGGCTGAAATTTTTTCCTAAACTTCATAAGATTTTTCTTAACATTTCTATGAATGTAATTACTTCTCAGATAACTGAATTAAAAAATAATAACTTTACATGAAATAATTTTTTTCGAAATAGAAATTGCAAAATCAAAACGAAATGTCCAAAGACAGGTTTTTCTTCTGTAAGAGAAAACAAGGAAATATAATGGATAACTCCTTCAATTTTGAATATACCCTCTGACTAATGTGATTCAAAATCATTGCTAAACTTTCACTCTCACTACAATTAGCCATTTCAAATAATCTTATGAAAAATTTCAGTGCCATAACGAAAAGCACATCTGCAAATGTTGAGGAACAAGTTGCCAATAAAGTTCATCCTCAGCTAACACGAGTTTGGAAAAAAATGTGGGAGATGATTTTCACGGATTTTGCGATTGTGACGATTTGTTTAGGAAAAAAGAAGTAAATGTGAAGAGTTTCTAGCAATAAAACACAACATTTCGTTCTCTTGCGTGGAGAAAGTCTGCAAGAAAAATAAACATGCTATTGTCACCGGACTGCGAGTTTCATGTTATTGCACTTCAACAGGGCTCGAAAAAGTGATTTCTGTCTGACAGTATCACATTATATAAATTCACCCACCATCCCTAGTGAACAGCCCTGCCTCAACAATAGTAGGAAAAGTTTTGGCTAAAATTAGCCTTCCTCTCGTTATGCGGCAGAAGTATGTGGGCAACCTATAATGAACATGAACTTATTTTTGATCCGCTTCTTACTGTATATTCTTATTTTTTCTATAATATTGCTCTTTGATGATGTGATTCATGGAGATTTCATTTCAAAACAATATGATTGATAAATGATATGATCATTCACATTGATATCTGCTGTCTGATTTGTGAACCGCTCGGGTCAAAAATTGTGGGCCTATCATTTGGCCCACAAATGATCGGCCCACAGTTTGCCGTTGTGATGTTTTCCAAAAGGGTCTGCAACTTCTAGGTTTTTTGCCTGTCCAGTTAAGACTGGTTTCACGTCCTTTTACTTCTGAATTATTATAACTTGCTTTACTACAGTACCAATTAGAATGAGATGGGACTTGAATGGTGCTACATCCCTGGAGGACAGGGTACAGCAAATTCCAAAAAACATACCTAGCTGCTATGTCCAATATTCACTCTAAAACAGAGTCAAATGTAGATAGTGATGACCAGAGTTCGCTAAAATGCGTAATTACGCGTCTAGGACGCATCAAAAAGTGTGTTTACGCATTGAAATTTTGCCAATGCGTAAAAATATGCATCAAAATTTTGCCAACGTGTAAAAGTACGAATCGAGAATTTTAAGCTGAAAATTTATTTTCAACTTTTTATTCGAATTTTGTATTTCAAACATATGATCAGCGGTATCCTTTGTTACCTCAGGCCAGATCTCATGTTGTAGACGATCCACACCTGGCCGTGGTTTTCTTGGCGCGACCGGAGCTTTGGTGACGTGACCCGCCAGCCAGTCAGGGCGTGACGTCAGGGAGACATCGTTCGTTACCTTGACGTCATCGGCTCATCGGGAGCGCAATCGCATCGCAAAACTCCTGTCATTGCTACTCATGCTCAATCAGATGAGTGAAGTACACTTTCGCAATCGCTATTCCGGAGCGCCTTGTGGTCGTGGAGTCGTGATTTGTACTTCGTCATGACGGTGGTACGTGGTCGTGATTTGTAGAGATTGAAACAGCTTTATCAGACACTCTAGTATCGAACGATGTGTCGAAACAGCATAATTTAACAGGTTTTTTGTTTTTGTTTTTTTTTTCGGCTAGACTCAGTCCAATGGAGTAGAAAAGAAAAAAACGCAGAGGAGGGAAACAATGAAATCTGCAAAAAACTGGCGGTGGAAATACGAAAGCAGCCAACGAACATAGACACTTCATTAGAAAATGAAGAATGCGTTGTGTTACATCGACGTGTCAAAGTTGGAAATTCATTCTTGTTCTTTACCAAAATGGTACAAAGAATTTCCAGGGATTACTTTCCATGTGCATGTAGTGTTTACATTATATATATATATATTTTTTTTAACTAAAAAAAGCAAAACGTCCAAATGCATTCAGCAGTAGTGAAATATTTTTTAATATGAAAAAAAAAGTTTTTTTTTTTTATAATTTCCCGGTGTTTTCGCAACTTTTTTTTTTAATTTCACTCGTTAATTTTTCTAAAATACTCCTCACTTTTAAAAATTACTCCCTAACTTTTTCCAAAGGAGTAAAAATACTCCTTCAAATTATTTTTCGACCAACTCTGGTGATGACATTAGCTTGTTTCTAAGAGCTTGGATTTTTTCTTGTAATTTGAGTTGTGGAATGAAAATTGCACTGCAGAACATTTAATGTTAAATTATATAAAAATTGGACTTGAAGAAATTTGGCTTACAAAATAAAAAATGTCTGGAAAATCAAAAATTTTGAGCATGAGATAAAATTCTTTGAGTAATAGAAACATTCGAGCCATAGAAGTTCAAGTTACTGAAGTTTTTGTGTGTATTGTTGAAACCAATATTTAATTTTCAAAGCACATAGTAATACCCAAACCTGGAAAAATAAGCTCCAGATCTAGGAGCCAACTCCAAAATTTAGGAGCCAGGTGAAACAAAAGCAAATTTCAAAGTATCGTGCACAAACGTAATGCATGGAGATGATGTTGAAACAAAGAGTAAGCACTGCGTATTACCCAAACTACTTATTGCTAAATTAAATTCAGATTTGGTCTATAAATCTCAGGGTTCTATAGTTTATGATAAAAATTTGATCATAAAAAATAATGTGATACTCCAGGATAAACACAGGCTTTTGTTATTGTACAACACAAATTAGAAAATAATAAAAACAACAGTTTAAGGAAGTTACCTTTTAAAGTTTCCTGAATTTTAAATATATGGAACCTCAAAATTTAGTTGATTTTTTCTTTTATCTAAAAACAAAACAAGTTGTTTTACAGAACCAAAATACTAAAAAAAAATATGGAACAAGCAGTCTGTCATACAGTTTCATAAACTGATGACTTAGAATTATAGGATAATAAATGCCTTCTTTTTGCCGTTGCGATGCTTTCTAGTGAGATTCCTTCCAAAAAATCTTATTTAAAGTCATTTTCTCGTTTTATGGTCATGTATATGTCTGATCTTTTTAGCACTGAAATACCAGTGGTCCACTGAAACTCATGGATCAAATCTATCCAGTGCTGGACCATTCATGCTGATCATCATTAGGTCACACAAACTGTTGATTTCCATATTTGATCTGACTTTGTTTTTTATTAAATTCATCAAACTGAACTCTCGTTTGCAGCACACTGTTGAAACTGGCAGCACAGCAACTATGGCCATCAGTTTGCTAATAACAGAAATCTCTTATTGTGGTTCAGCACTTTCTCTAGTAGCTCGTGAAATTTCATTTCTTGTACAATAACCTTAAATTCAGACCACTCACCTAGCAGATTGAGTAATGTGGTTTCAAGAGATTTATCAAGAGATCCAAGTTGTTTATGGGAGTGTTTACCCAGTGTTGTAATGTCTTCCCCTCCCTTCACAAAATTTTCTAAGTTATTTCCTGTTGGTCACATAAATGTGTCAAAGACCTTTGTACATCTGTGAACGCTTCCAGAAAGTCCCAGAAACCATTCCTCTAGATATTTGATGCCACATTCCACAAGCTTCTTGTCCATTTGAAATGAAGAACCAGCACTATTGTCAAGCATATGTAGCTACACTTCTTGATGTATTCCTGTAAGAGTTGTATTATTAACAAAATTATCTTCATGATGGCTAGGTGCATCCTTCATTGTGTGAAAGTATTGAAACGGCATTTTTAACATAAAGTTCCACTGCACTAATACCGTATTTTCGTGCACATAGTCCGCCCCGCAGATAATCCGCAAGGTAAAAAGTATGCATTGAAAAAGACAAAATTTCCCAGATAGTCTGCACTTCCAAACTTTAAGCAAAATAAGTAACTTAAATTTGTGACTTATTCATTTTCCTCTTCCATTTCACCAACCTTTAATCCATAAAATTCTGGTAAAAATGCTGCATACTGGCTAAGAATTTGGCAAGACATATGGTACCATATCTGTCTTTAGAATTTAGCCAATAAAAGCAGCATACAGTTCCAAATTACAAATTTAATATGTACAATACATGTACAAAACAACAGATAGATATTTTTTCAATTAATGAATTCAACAGCGAAATATACATATATATTCTTAATTGTCGATTTCCACATTGTTGCCACAGTGAAAAAGATTGGAATACTCGGCCAAGGGTTCCCCGCCATCAATTTCATCATCAGACTGCTCTTCGGCTTGGGATGAATTTTCATTGTCGCTTTGAACGGCGAATCCATTCTGGATGACAGATGTAGAGACAGAATTCCAGGCATCCACAACCCAGTTGCACACATCGGAATATGTCGCCCTACACCTGCGACCACTTGGTGTGTAGGAATGAAGACCGTCACGCATCCATTCTTCCCATTTTATTCTAATGGTCACCTTAAAACTATGGTTCACACTGATGTCCAATGGCTGCAAAAGTTTTGTAAGTCTTCTGGGGATAACTGCAATTTCAGTGCCTATCTTCTTCAAAGATGTTTTGATGTTATCCTTTAAATGGGCCGACATGCTGTCTAACATCAAAAGGGATTTTGGACGGGAAAAAGCTCCTTGTCAAGCTCTCCAGCAGTGCTCTACGTAATTTTTCATCTTCTCTTCGTTCATCCACCCTTTCTCATTGTGCATAACATAGATACCTGAATTAAGCTTTTCCTTTATAACAAATTTTCTTTTGAAGATGACCACTGGCTTTGTCTTCCCACTATTTTTCGTGCAACCGAGAACTATGGTAAATCGCAGCTTTTCATTTCTCGTAGTAGACACATTCACAGTTTTGTCGCCAATTTCATTCACAGTTCTACACTGCGGCGCATCGAAAGTCAGCAAAACTTCATCCATATTCGCAACATCGTTGTCAGTTAGATTCATTGTAGCAATTCTATTCGCCACAAATTTTCTGAAAGAAATAATTTTTTCCTTCCAGTCGGCAGGTAGTTGTTGCCCCATTGTGGTTGCAGCTCGAATTGAGAGTTGGTGCCTTCGCATAAACTTAAAACACCAATTGGGCCCTCCTTTGAAATCATTGATGTCAAGTTCTCTGCACATTGTTTTCGCTTTCAGTCTTATTAACGTCATTGAAACTGCACATCCAGCGTCACATTGTGCAGTAATCCACTTTTTAAAATTTTCTTCCATCTCTGGATGTATTACTTTATCTTTACGATCGGCACGTTTATTGCGAGGCATTTTCTCGAGCAAATTTGTCTGTTTTCTCCAGTTTCGTATCGATTCCTCATGAACTGAAAACTCACGTGATGCTGCTGTATTTCCATTTTTCGAAGCGTACTCGCACACTTTAAGCTTAAATTCCACAGTAAAACTTCTTCTGCTGGCAGCCATAGTAAGGTACCTGTGAACCGAGAGATTTACAGTAGCCAACTGAACACAGGTGAATAACAGAGTAAGGTCGGTCTTAGTGCTTACAGTATCTCTCCCGTTTCACAAAAAGAAATAAGCCCAACCTAGGAAATACTTCCGTTTTCTTTCATTTTAATTCCTTTAATCCTTTGACAAATTGGCTGGAAATCTTGCATTTCAACAAAAAAACTTAGAAGATCACACTCATCATGAATGTCAGAAACATAGGGGGTAAAGCTCCTAATCTTAATTCCCTGAAGCAGGGTGTCAAACATGTACTCTGGTATGCTGAGGAGGGGAAGGTTAGTGGGGGGGGGCATACTAAGCCGAGTCCTTTGAGGACAGGCAGCTCAGGGCACTTTTTTTTTTTCTTAATGATACGATATTTCTAGTATTGCCAGATTGTCAGGCTAAAATTTCATTTGCCAGCAGCCCTAAGAGCAAAATCTTTTTCAGAAGTCTGCAATGCAGAAAGGAAAACCCAAAAACTGTCTGCAAGGTAAAGGGATGTCTAAATGTTAATTTTGCAATAAAATTTATTGTTCTGCACTGCACAAAGCAATGTTTTAAAAAATGAGTTAATTTCAGATTTTGATAATAGTGCAAACTAGTATTTAGTTGCGATAGTCAAACTAGCTTTTCCCTGACAAGAAATGCAGAAGAAACTTGAACTATTTTATTTCATTCAGAACTTAAACACCATTCTTTAGTTTAAATGCTTTTGGATTTTTAAAAATAATGGTCAGAAAGTATAAGGAATAATTTGAAATCCATACTTTTTTTTTTTTTTTTTGCATTTAGTTAATTGATTAAACTTTAACTCCCTCCTTTGAACAGAAGATATTTTGCCTGATAGACATTATGCTCAGCTCTTACTATTTCCTGCAGCAATTATGTTGTACTAGGGGCCTCACCAGGTGATTATTTAGGTGACCAAATTGATGGGGGGGGGGGGGGGTCATGTCAACTTTGGAAACAACAGTAATTTTGCCTCATTTAACTTCATTGTAAAACTGGAATCTGTATGTAAGATTTTTGTTTAAAACACAATTTGTAAATTGACCACAGTTTTAAGAAAAATTTACTGAATTTATGAAAATGTGATTGGAGCATTTTTATTGATATACGGTAATTAAACCCCATAAAATTAAAGTGAGAAAAACGGAAATAAAATAAAATGTGACTATCAACTTCTGAAATGCCGCAGAAACGGAACGGGAATGTTGCTAACGCTTAACAAATATGGATTTTGTAAAATAAAAAAAAAAACCTAGCAATAATCTAACTGAAATGAAGCTATCTGCAAGCCAAAAAAGGTAAAAAAATGCGATCAACTGCCGGAATGCCTCATAATGCGACCGTGAAAAACGGACGATAAAAATGTGTAAAAGTATGGTTTTTGAAAAAAATAAAGAGGAAGAACAAAAAAACCCCACCTTATCAATCTAATTAAATACTGAAGTAGAGCTATCTGGAAGCAAAAGAAAGAAAAAGGTGTCAATTTACGGAACGGAATGCTGACGGCTGTGGAAACAGAGAAAACACTTTAAAAATATGGTATGGCTTTTGAAAAAAAAAAAAAAAAAAAAAAAAAAAAAAAAAAGAAAGAAATCACCTTAATTTAACTTTCAGTTAGATTAAAATTTAGACCTCCATGTCAAAAAAGAAGAAGAAGAAAAAAAAAAAGGAAAAATTGCGGCCATTACTTCCGAAATGTTTTTATGCACTTTTAACCACCATGCACATCAAAAACATGTGTGGTGCGTTTAAAGTGCATAAAAATATCACTTCCGAGATTCAAAGCTTAAGAAAAGTAATTATATCTCATCAAGTTGAAGTTATCTGTTTGAAAAATATGGAAGAGTAGAAGCTAAAATAAATGGGGGTCTATAGATTACAGCTTTACATCTTAAACGGGAGCCAATGTTAAAAATGTGTGAAAATTTCCCTTCCTTTGTTTTAAAATTTAAAGAAATCTTAAAAACAATTGATGTTAAGAAAATAGAAAAACAGTCTGCACACCTTTCAGAGAATCTGCGACGGGTGTTGCCGCATCACGCTGTTTCTGCTCCTGGGCTGGCAGCTTAAACCAAACTGTGTGATCTTTAATGCTTCCGCGATCTGACAGTTAGTCACATGACTCGATCTGACAGTCAGGGTTTCATCGCATTTCTCTGCTTGAAACACATGGATCAGGGTAAAAGCTGACAGAATTTATAAATGCAATCAAAGCAGAAAATTTCAGAGTTTGATTTTATTAAAATACAATTTGTTGAACTTACTTACATTTTGCATCTATGAACTCAAAGTGATGACTGCAAATTACGAAATTTGAAGTAAAAAAGTTGGGCGCCAGGACCAAATTTCAAGGAGCCCGGGCGACCTGGTGCTCGGTAATTTACCAGCACTGGTAATACCACAAAGCTATTACTAGTACTTGAAGTAGAATAACAGGCATCATATGTTGTTATGATGCATAATCTAACTTAACTTTCACTTTCTTTCTCTCTGTACATTTTGTGTTCATTCTTTTTAAAGCGTTTCATCTTAACCTTATATTTTTCTCGCTCACTGAGTGATGTTGGCAGCAGTTTTGAGGTCACAGTGCTTGATGTTTGTGTGTGTGTGTGTGGACATAAGAAAGAGCCATATAATGTTGGTAGAGGAAGCAGTGAAAAGTGTGGTGATGTGTGATGTTGTGGCATGCTATTGATGAAGTGCTATAGCAAGTTGCAGTAATTGGTAAATCAGATATGAACTTGTTGAACCTAAGATGATAAGGTTCAGTATGTGCATTGTATTGATGACATTGTTTTGTTGAACTTGCATTCTGGAAGTACTGTTAAGTTACTACAATTCAATTCAATTCAATTCATTTATTTTGCTGAGCGAAAAACAAAAGAACAGTACTACAGATAAATCAGTTGAAACGATGTCCAGCCAGAAAGCAGGAGGAAAAGGCCAGGCAGGCCTGACAAAGTCCCATGCTCCCTAGATCAGTTTTACAATGAGGGCAGTAGTTTTAAATTACAAACAATAAAGGTATCATTAGGAGAATAAAACAACCAAAAAATCAAACAAACAAAAAAAAACAAAAAAAAAAAACAGATCACATCTCGATATACAAGTCATTATGTCAAATATAGTTCCCATCTACTGTGATCACCAAGTGGAGGTGCCGCAATTCATTATAAAGTTTTATTTTCCTTAAAAAGGTTAAAGTTATTTAAGGAAGTTAGCTCTGTGGGTAATGAGTTCCAATAATGTGGGCCAATGTAATTTAAACTTTGCTTCATGGCTTCCGTTTTCGGAAGAATAGGCCTAATATGTGATTTAGTGCGTGTGAATCTGGGGTGTAATATGTATAATATCGGAAGAATGTAAATTAATTTTAATGCGCTTGTACATAATTTTCCCAATATTGTAGTAATATAATTGGTTAATCGTTAGAATATTATATTTATTTGGGAAAACTCTTGTAGTATTATATAGTGTTAGTTGTGAATTTCTATCAAATTTTAAATCAATTAATCTCATATATTTGTTTTGAAGAATTTGAAGTTTTTTGAAATTATATTTAGTTGTCTGTCCCCATGATAAGATAGCATAATTAATATGAGTCTGGAACATGGTTGATATTAATGAATTAGTGTTTTGTAGGTAAGGTTTGTAAATATCAGGCTAATAATAATAACTCCCATGTTTTTTGACAGTTTGAGAAGAAGAGAGACAACATGATGGTTCCATTTAAGGTCCCTATGTAAGGTAATCCCCAAATAAAGTAAGGAGTTAACCACTTCAATATTAGTACCATTAATAGATAATAATGGGGATGTAAGGTCAGGTGATGCGTAACATCACAGCCTCTCCTTGACAAATGTCAACCCCGCCTTCTCGTGGTGCATCCTGTTCCCACTAAAGGGGCTCTGACGACCGCCAATAGCGGTATAACTATACCATTGGGATTAGAGGAAATTCTATCCCACACTCACCAACCCGCTTGGCCAGCGTGGTGAGTTATGGCCAAACCCCTCCAAAATGATTCCACAACTTAAATCTTGGCCCTCAGTCTCCGGCAGCTGGAATGTACCTGGCCAAGCCAGCGGCCAGTGCGACATGAAGGCAGAGGGTGCTAAGAATCCCCGGAGGACCGGACTAGGCTGCCATCTGATGCTGACCTTGGCTACGTACAATGGACGCTCCCTATCTTCTGATTCAAGGCTTCTTGAATTGGAAGAGGAACTACAAAGGATCAAGTGGGACATCGTGGGCCTAAGTGAGGTAAGGAGAAAAGGAGAAGATCTCATCGAACTGAAAAGTGGACATCTCTTCTGCTATCGTGGGACAGATACTGGCAGAACTAGTGGTGTTGGATTTATAATAAACAAGAAACTGAAGGATAAAGTTGTAGAAGTTGAAAGTTCCTCTGACAGAGCTGCACGACTTGTTATCCAACTCTCGAAAAGATACCAGGCTCAGATTATTCAAACTTATGCACCCACCACAAGTCATCCTGAAGAAGAAATTGAAGAATTTTATGAGGAAATTTGTCATCTAAATAATAAAGGTAAGCAGCACTTGAAAATAATTATGGGAGATTTCAATGCAAAAATAGGGCAACGGCAACAGAATGAAACTTCAGTAGGTAAATTCGGTCATGGCAACAGAAACCAGCGTGGAAATACTCTCGTTGAGTGTGCAGAGGCAGAAGGGTTTTTCATCTTGAACTCCTTTTTCAAGAAAAAGCCACACAGGAAATGGACATGGAGACATCCAAATGGGACGACAAGTGAAATTGATTTTATTATGTGTAACAAAAAATTCGTCATAGAAGACTGCAGTGTGCTAAACAAGTTCAACACAGGTAGTGACCATAGATTGGTGAGATGTAAGATGCACCTCAACACTAAACTTGAACGTGGCAAGCTCATAAGACAAACAAAATCTATTGACATAACCAACCTTAAAAAACACCATAATACCTTCAAGTTGGAACTGAAGAACAGGTTCTCTGCTTTAGAAGGCCTAACATCAGAAGAAGTGGACATCTCTGAAGTTAACAGAAAAGTAACCAAAGCTCTTATGGAAACAGCAACAAAATTAGCTGGGTCTAAGAACAAATTGCATGTGAACAAATTATCAGGAAAAACGAAAATGTTGATGCAAAAAAGAAGAGAGATGAGGACAACTAAAGAAGATGTGACTTCCAAAGTGGAATATATAGAGCTATGCAAGACAGTAAGAAAAAGCATCACTGAAGACGTAAGAAAATTCAACTGTGAACTAGTGAGGAAAGCAATTGAAAACAACCAAAGCCTAAAGACAGCAAAGGGACATCTCAGTAAGGGAAGAAAACAGATTATGGCACTGAGAAAAGAAGATGGTTCTGTAACAAGAAATAGAGGCGAAATTTTGACAAGAGTGAAAGATTTCTACTCCAAATTATATGAAAGGGATGATACATGCACTCCAGACATCATGAAAGATACCAGTACCAGAGTTCTTCCAGTCCTTCCAGCAGAAGTTACACATGCAATCAAGAACATGAAGCGGGGAAAAGCTCCAGGAGAAGATGGAATTACTGTAGACATCATACAAGAAGCAAGTGGAGAAATCAAAACAGTACTCGCCCAAATTTTCACTCGATGCCTTAATGAAGGAAAGATTCCTGAGGATTGGAACACTGCTACAATGATCCTGCTACATAAGAAAGGTGACATTGAGGATCTTGGAAACTACAGACCTATCAGCCTCCTATCAGTAGTTTATAAAATCTTCACTAAAGTTCTTTCACACCGCTTGAAGGTAACACTGGACATGGCTCAACCGAGAGAACAAGCTGGATTCAGGAGTGGCTACAGCACAATAGATCATATCCACGTGCTGAGAGAACTAATTGAAAGAGCGAGGGAATATGAACTTCCATTGTGCATGGCTTTTATCGATTATGAAAAAGCCTTTGATTCGGTGAAACCATCAGCAGTTACAATGGCTCTGAAAACCTGCGGTATTGAAGATGCATACATTAATATTATTAATAACATCTATGAAAATGCAAGTGCAAAGATTAGGCTGTTTGAAAATACAACACACTTAAAAATTGGAAAGGGAGTGAGACAAGGTGACACCATATCTCTGAAGCTCTTTAATGCCACATTGGAGGGTGTTTTTCAGTCGCTGAGCTGGGAAAACAAGGGGATAAAGATTAATGGAGATTATCTAACCCACCTTCGTTTTGCTGATGACGTAGTCATTTTTGCACCTACCCCATCAGAGCTGCAGAGTATGATCCAGGAACTTGCTGACAAGAGTAAAGAAGTGGGATTAAAAATGAACTTTCAGAAGACAAAAGTGATGTTCAATGCTTTTACAAGAAATGAAGATTTATCGATTGATGGAGAAAAGCTGGAGATAACAGACACGTACGTTTATCTTGGACAGCAGATATCAAGTGAGGGTCACATTGGTGAAGAAATTAATCGGTGTACAAAACTTGCCTGGAGAGCTTTTGGAAGAAACAGCATAATTTTCAAGAGCAATATGCCATTATGTCTTAAAAGAAAAATGTTTGATCAATGCATCCTTCCAGTGCTTACGTATGGTGCAGAGACGTGGACCTTAACTAAAAGAGACATACAAAGGCTGCAGACAACTCAAAGCAGCATGGACAGGTGCATACTTGGTGTAACCAGGAGAGATAAGAAGAGGAACTCGTGGATCCGAAAAATGACAAGAGTGGAAGACATCATGATCAGAGTTAAATCCCTGAAATGGCAATGGGCTGGACATACTGCCAGAAGGACAGATCATCGATGGACAGCCGAAATTTTAGATTGGATTCCAAGGGACAGGAAAAGACCCAGAAGAAGACCACATGGGAGATGGGTGGATGAAATTCGAAAGTATGCAGGGGTGACATGGAGGAGACTGGCACAAGACAGACCGTTGTGGAGGAAACTTGGGGAGACCTTCGTCCAGCAGTGGATTGATAATGGTTGACAATGATGATGATGATGAATAGATAATGTGATTGAAGTAGGTAGTGAGATATTTTGTTTTGAGAAAATTAAAGATTTTGTTTTGGTAGTATTTATTCATTGGAGTTTAGCCAATCTGAGATATTATTAAGTTCAGTATTAATATTCACAGTAGTGTCTGTCATTGAACTGAATGAGGTAAGAATGGTTATATCATCTGAATAGAGGAGTAGGTCCAAGTCACTTATTGAAACAAAGATATCGTTAATATATATAGTGAAAAGCAACGGTCCCAAGATTGAACCCTGTGGGACAACAGTTGGTGTAAGTTGAAGCATGGATTGATGTTGGTTAATTTGTGTGTATTGTTGTCTATTTGATAAATAATTTTTAAAAAGAGAACGTTTAATGTTCCTAATTCCTATCGTGTGTTCCAACATCATTCCTAATTCCTATGGATTGATAATGGTTAATTTGTGTGTATTGTTGTCTATTTGATAAATAATTTTTAAAAAGAGAATGTTTATTGTTCCTAATTCCTATCTTATCAAGTACAATATTATGATTTATGGTATCAAAAGCTTTGGATAGGTCTAAAAATAATGCAATGGTATGTAAGTTGTGTTCAAAATTATGTTGGATAGTTTGTTGTAGGTATAGTAAGGCTGATTCTGTTGATTTTCCAGATTGGAAACCATGTTGATTTGGGTGGATGATTTTCAGTTTATGAATGTACGAAATTAATCTATTATAAATTAATCTCTCCAAAATTTTAGCAAAAATAGATAAATTGGCTACAGGGCGGTAGTTATTTGCATCATTTATCAATCCAGATTTGTATTTTGGAATAATTTTTGAATTTTAAGTAGATCTCAAAATTCACCAGTTTGGAATATGTCATTAAAAATAAACAATAGAGGATCCAGAATACGATTAGAATAATTTTTAATAATGAATGGCTAAAGATCATCACAATCAGGACCTGACCTGGAATTTATATTGTTGAATTCTTCCAAAAGATCATCACAATCAGGACCTGACCTGGAATTTATATTGTTGAATTCTTCCAATAGTTCTGTTTCGGTAATATTGGTAAGATGAAAATTATTATCCCTGTGTGCACTTCCTAGGTAATCAGTGAATGTAATTTTTGGGGTAGTTAGACTATTTATCAATGTTTGTGGAAATAGAACGCGTTTAACGCGTTTTTAATATCTTGTATGTTTGTAAGCTGAAAGTTATTGCAATCTGTTAAGTATTGAGGAGCCATTAATTTGATTTTTTACCCATTAGTAAAATAAAATGTTTCCATGTTAGTTTTGAAGAGTTATGTGAAAAAATGTTGAGATAGTAATTACGCTTAGTATGTCTGATATCGTTATTCAGTTTATTACAAAAATTCTTAAAATTCCGAAAGTCCTGGGGTAGTTTGTGTTTGATAAATTTCGCAAAGAGGTTATTTTTTTTATTTATTCTTTTTAATAAAGCATTGGTGATTTATGACTTACGAAATTTTGTTTTGAGTTTATTTTGTTTTATAGTCTTTGGAAAGGATTTATTGTAGAGTTGTGTAATAATTGTGATGAACGACACATAATTTTTGTTAGCAAAACCATGAATCAAGATACTACTCCAGTTAATATTTTCTAAATGAATTCAAAAACTTTCTATATTTCTATTATTAATTTGCCTGGAGGTGTAGCCATCTACAGGTGTAGTAGTTAGTTGTTTAAGAGGGTAAATTGTAATTATAGGAAGGTGATCACTGATATCATACTGTAAGGCCCCCAAAATGATACTCTCAGATAATACATTTGTGATGAAAATATTCCAAATACGTGGCGACAGTTAATAAATAAATACATCGCTCTTTCCACGTTCCAGAAACACACAGCAACCGAAAAATTGTTTTTTAGCCGCCGCTGTGGAATCGAACCAACAGAACTCTCGGTATCGCGCCGAGTGCGTTACCTTTACGCACTCGGCGCGATACCGAGAGTTCTGTTACGCTTAGTATGTCTGATACATACTAACTCTCGGTATCGCGCCGAGTTACGCACTCGGCGCGATACCGAGAGTTCTGTTACGCTTAGTATGTCTGATACATACTAACTCTCGGTATCGCGCCGAGTGCGTAAAGGTAACGCACTCGGCGCGATACCGAGAGTTCTGTTGGTTCGATTCCACAGCGGCGGCTAAAAAACAATTTTTCGGTTGCTGTGTGTTTCTGGAACGTGGAAAGAGCGATGTATTTATTTATTACATTTGTGATGGAGAGGTCAATCAATGTCTGTGAGATAGGGGTTACACGAGTTGCGACTGAAATAATGTTTTTGTGTTCAGAAGCATTAAGTGATTGTAGAAGCTGAAAAGAATGATCGGTGTTTTGTAGTAAATCAACATTCATATCTCCCATAAGAAATGTTATTTTTTTTTATAGGTTAGAGAAGTTAAATAATTCCGTAAGTAATGATAGCAAAGCTGCAAGATCTGAGTTGGGTGGCCTATAGCAGACAATAATTATAAAAAATTGGTTATGGATAGTTAGAATTTCTGCATTTTGATTCGAGATTGTGAAATGTGGAATAATTGAAAATTCATTATAAACATCTTTTACAATAATTGCAACCCCTCCACCAGTTGAGTAAGTTCTGTTCAAATGGAAACTTTTATAGTTAATAATTTGCAATGAGTTATAATGTGAAGGAAACCAAGTCTCAAAAATGCAAGAATGAGATTGGGGAAATGATATGGGAGCCCAATGAGTTAAGTGACAGATGGGGCGAATACTTCTGTGAGTTATTAGATCAGGAGAGCAAAAATGTTTCTGAGACAGATGCAGATGATGTCACAATGAGGGATGAAAGCACAGGAGGGATCTCAAGAGAAGAAGTGTGTAAAGCTCTAAAATCTCTTCAGAATGGTAAGGCTCCAGGAGTTGATGGCATAACTGCAGAGATGTTGAAGTATGGTGGTGACTCTATAATTAACTAGTTAACTGAAATTTGCCAGTTGTGCTGGGAGTTAGGAATGGTCCCTCGGGATTGGAAGGATGCTATCATTGTTCCCTTGTATAAGGGAAAAGGTGATCAGACTGAATGCAAGAACTATCGTGGTATTAGCCTACTGAGTGTGCCAGGGAAAGTGTTTGGTAAGGTTGTTATTGAAAAAGTACGGGTTCTTACATCAGAGAAAGTGTGGGATGTTCAGAGTGGTTTTATGCCTGGTAAAGGCTGCACTAACCAGATTTTTGCATTACGCATGATGATTGAAAAGTATCTGGCTGTTGGGAAGAAAGTTTTTACTGCCTTCATAGATTTAGAGAAAGCTTATGACCGAGTCAATAGAACACTTTTGTGGAAAGTATTGAATGAATATGGTGTTACTGGGAATCTACTTAATAGTGTAAAAACCATGTATGCTGGTAGTAGAGCTTGTGTACAAGTGAATGGTGTTTTATCAAAATGGTTTTCCATTGGTGCAGGAGTTAGACAAGGTTGTGTAATGTCACCATGGCTGTTTAATATATTTATGGACGCATGCATGCGTGAGGCCAAAATAGATAATAGTGGTTTATGTCTTGGTGATATCAGTGTGTGCAGATTGCTGTATGCTGATGACACTGTCCTGTTGGCAGAGAGCAAAAGTGAGTTGCAGAGTATGTTGACTCGGATGCACGAAGTTTGCATGAAATTCAAACTGAGTATAAATAAGGAAAAACCAAAGTTATGGTGTTTGAGAGAGGAATGGGTAGCACTGAATGTAATGTAAGTATAAATGGCACTGTGATTGACCAGGTCAGTGAGTTTGTGTATTTAGGAAGCATGTTTGACAGAGAGAACAAGTTGGATGGTGAAATCAGTAGGAGAGTGAATTCTTCTTTGAAAGTCATAGCTGCTCTGGGAGGTTTTCACAGGAATGATGGGTTCTCTAGAGAGTCCCGCATGGCTGTGTATGAAACAGTAATTGTTCCTACTCTGATGTATGGCAGTGAAACCTGGGTACTGCAGAAGAAACATAGGAGTCGTTTGGGTGCTGGAGAAATGCGTTACTTACGTGGGGTTTGTGGCAAGACACGATCTGATTGTGTGAGGAATGAAGATGTATTGCAGTTGTGTGAAGTAAAGCAAAATGTTGTTAGCAAGGTGGAGACCAATATGCTTCGGTGGTTTGGCCATGTTGAAAAAATGAGTGATGAAATGCTTACTAAGAAAATATTTTCAGCCCAAGTGGCAGGAAGGAAAGGCAGAGGAAGGCCAAGGAAGACATGGGTGAATCAGATTCGGGAGTGTCTGCATGAGAAAAAGATTATGAATATGAAGTATAAAAGATCTTGTGTACGGCGTGTAATGGATATCAGTGAAGCACGAGTTGTATGTCAAGATCGCTGTAAATGGCGAAGTTTGATACGACAACAATAAGTAAAAATATCTGGAAGTTTGTATTTCTTTTTGGAGCTAACCTCTGAATCTCAGAGAACAGCTTAGTGATATGTATGTATGTATGTAATTAGTGATTCCAATAAGGTAATTTTGTTAATGAGTGATCTAGCATTAATATGTATTAATTTTAGGCTATTAAGTGAATAATTCGTTAATAGGTGATTGAAATTTTGTAATGAGTAATATCCACACTGCATTCAGTTATTAGCAAGAAAAAAAAGTAAATAAATACGAAAAATTAGTAGAAATCACTAGATGATATGAACACCATAGAAAGCACATTAAAAAAAAAATGTTGAGATGAACTGGGTCAATCATGAAATAGTTAGCAGTGAAATGCACTAGCAGTAGTTAAGAAAGACACTATAATGCAGATGAAGCTCTAGCAGTAACACATAAAATAAATAAAAAAAAAAAAGAAGGAATAAAATTATGATAATAATAGTAATCCACATGTTGATTCAATAGTCCAACATTCCCAGAACTATGCAACATAGCCATCAAAGCACCGATGGGGCAGCAGTCATCAATGACGACGCACTGTCATACCATGCCCCTATCAATTTGCGATGCGCATAGACTGCTTTTAATGCAAGTTGTTTTCAAGACTTTTCTTCTGGCCGTTAGGTCACCTAATTTAGCTCAGTGTGTAATTAAGATTTACATATGTAGTAGCTATTCCAGAATTAACAGTACGAAGTAATGTTTAAAGAGTGACATATTAAACGAAAAAAACATTATGTTTGAAAGAAGAGTATTGTGAAAGCAATATCATGCTTATATACAATGTGGAGACTGGAATATATACAAGAAGATATAATGAGGAATTTCAACAATTCTATAAAAGGTCAGACATCCTCTCCTTCGTCCAAAGTAAAAGACTGGAATGGTTTGGCATGTGTGGAGAACAGATCGACAAATTGTGAGGGAGGTGATGCTAAATAAAATAAGGCATCACTGAGGGGAAGGCTCAGGGCTAAGCTACGTAAATGGACATGGTGCTTGGAGATCTGAGGATCTGAGAAGAATGGATGCAATGCAGCAATTTTGTTGTGGCATTTCCTGTATTCATACATGAGATTGATGAAAGATTAAAGCTGAACTTTTTAAACAGGTGAAAATCAAAACACGCAGTGAAACAATATGAATTTAAGGTAGCATGAGCAAGACAGAATTGTTATGTTAATTTATTTACATAAATATTAAACTGGAGCACATCAATACAAAACAGAGGGAACACCATGGGGAAAAAAAGATTGCGATTACGGCCGAAATCTTCGCTCCGTCCATCTTCCGTTTTTGGAAATTCTTCCTCCATATTTAAGGTGAAATACAAATATTTATGGAATAAAATGGTATTTGGCAAAAACACTGGGCAGAAGAACCATCGCGAGAAAAAAATTAATTACGATCACGGAGAAATCTTCACTCCGTCTAACTTCCGATTTCGAAAGTTGGAATTCCATCCACCGACAGAAAACAACACCTCACACACACACATCACCATCAACCACCTGAAAAATTCTGTTGAGTTATGCAGAGAACTTGTGAGTCGCACAAATGGAAGAATCTCCTACCTGAATATTACTGGGGAATTTTCGCGGTCTAACTTCCATTTTCTGAATTTTTTTTTCTCCATTTTCAAGCTAAAATACAAATATTTATGGAATAAAATCATATTTAACAATAATACTGGCCAAAAGGAACATCCCAAGAAAAAGAAATTACCATCTTCAATACATTTAACTCCAGTTTTTGAATGTTTTGAAAGATGAAGTATACAGTCCCCTGATGGAAAATGACCCTTCTCTACCACCACTAATCCCTTAAAAAATTTCTCTTCAGCTTTGCATCAATCTCGAGAATGACCCAAATGATGATAAAAAAAATTGGAATTCCACGAATCGGCAGAAGCATTTCATGTATGTGTATTCTGTTTGAGCTACCTTGCTGCATGAGATAAATTATATGGTTAACCATTTCATATGCTCCTTTGCACAGCCTGCATTTACTACCATTCATGAACTACTCAGTGTTGGCTTTCATGACATTAGTTAGCAGTGCTTAGTCTTGTGCAGCAAAAATGAAACATAATAGATAAGTGGAAAACTAATTTCCCTTAAGAAATAATTCTTCACAAATACATGGAAGGCAATACAAATGTATTTTTTGGCACAAATGTGCTGTATTTTCACTGTTTCCATGTAGCCACTCCTTCAGAAAACTTGAAAATTTCATTGCCCTGGAGTGGGAATCGAACCCGCACCTCCCGATTTCCGGTTAAGCATGCTAATCAGGAGGTGTGGGTTTGATTCCTGCTCCAGGCAATGAAATTTTCAAGTTTCCTGAAGATGTGGCTACATGGAAACAGTGAAAATATGGCACATTTGTGCCAATGATTGCATTTTAAAAATCAAACATTTAGTTTCTTTCTTCAGTGTTTCATTTGTATTCATCTCTAATTGTTTTCCTTGTCTACTTTATTGTAATCTATTGGATGTCTTTCACATTGTTGGAGTTCAGCTCATTTTCATCTTGAAGATGCTTGCTGTGTCAGACAATAATTTGATTTTTTAAATTTTCTATTTCAGTAGCTGTATACATCCGTAAGGTCAGGTGATGCGTAACATCACAGCCTCTCCTTGACAAATGTCAACCCCGCCTTCTCGTGGTGCATCCTGTTCCCACTAAAGGGGCTCTGACGACCGCAAATAGCGGTATAACTATACCATCGGGATCAGAGGAAATGCTATCCCACACTCACCAACCCGCTTGGCCAGCGTGGTGAGTTATGGCCAAACACCTCCAAAATGACTCTACAACTTAAATCTTGGCCCTCAGTCTCCGGCAGCTGGAATGTACCTGGCCAAGGCAGCGGCCAGTGCGACATGAAGGCAGAGGGTGCTAAGAATCCCCGGAGAACCGGACTAGGCTGCCATTTGATGCTGACCTTGGCTACCTACAACGGACGCTCCCTATCTTCTGATTCAAGGCTTCTTGAATTGGAAGAGGAACTACAAAGGATCAAGTGGGACATCGTCGGGCTGAGTGAGGTAAGGAGAAAAGGAGAAGATCTCATTGAACTGAAAAGTGGACATCTCTTCTATTATCGTGGGACAGATACTGGCAGAACTAGTGGTGTTGGATTTATAATAAACAAGAAACTGAAGGATAAAGTGGTAGAAGTTGAAAGTTCCTCTGACAGAGCTGCACGACTCATTATCCAACTATCGAGAAGATACCAGGCTCAGATTATTCAAACTTATGCACCCACCACAAGTCATCCTGAAGAAGAAATTGAAGAATTTTATGAGGAAATTCGTCATCTAAATAATAAAGGTAAGCAGCACTTGAAGATAATTATGGGAGATTTCAATGCAAAAATAGGGCACCGGCAACAGAATGAAACTTCAGTAGGTAAATTCGGTCACGGCAACAGAAACCAGCGTGGAAATACTCTCGTTGAGTTTGCAGAGGCAGAAGGATTTTTCATCTTGAATTCCTTTTTCAAGAAAAAGCCACACAGGAAATGGACATGGAGACATCCAATTGGGACGACAAGTGAAATTGATTTTATTATGTGTAACAAAAAATTCGTCATCGAAGACTGCAGTGTGCTAAACAAGTTCAACACAGGTAGTGACCATAGATTGGTGAGATGTAAGATGCACCTCAACACTAAACTGGAACGTGGCAAGCTCATAAGACAAACAAAATGTATTGACATAACCAACCTTAAAAAACACCATAATACTTTCAAGTTGGAACTGAAGAACAGATTCTCTGCTTTAGAAGGCCTAACATCGGAAGAAGTGGATATTTCGGAAGTTAACAGAAAAGTAACCAAAGCTCTTATGGAAACAGCAACAAAATTAGCTGGGTCTAAGAACAAGTTGCATGTAAACAAATTATCAGGAAAAACCAAAATGTTGATGCAAAAAAGAAGAGAGATGAGGACAACTAAAGAAGATGTGACTTCCAAAGTGGAATATATAGAGCTATGCAAGACAGCACGAAAAAGTATCACTGAAGACGTAAGGAAATTCAACTGTGAGCTAGTGAGGAAAGCAATTGAAAACAACCAAAGCCTAAAGATAGCAAAGGGACATCTCAGTAAGGGAAGAAAACAGATTATGGCTCTGAGAAAAGAAGATGGTTCTATAACAAGAAATAGAGGCGAAATTTTGACAAGAGTGAAAGATTTCTACTCCAAATTATATGAAAGGGATGATACATGTACTCCAGACATCATGAAAGGTACCAGAGTTCTTCCAGTCCTCCCAGCAGAAGTTGCTCATGCAATCAAGAACATGAAGCGGGGGAAAGCTCCAGGAGAAGATGGAATTACTATAGACATCATACAAGAAGCAAGTGGAGAAATTGAAACAGTACTCGCCCAAATTTTCACTCGATGCCTTAATGAAGGGAAGATTCCTGAGGATTGGAACAATGCTACAATGATCCTGCTACATAAAAGAGGTGACATTGAGGATCTCAGGAACTACAGACCTATCAGCCTCCTATCAGTGGTTTATAAAATCTTCACTAAAGTTCTTTCACACCGCTTGAAGGTAACACTGGACATGGCTCAACCGAGAGAACAAGCTGGATTCAGGAGTGGCTACAGCACAATAGATCATATCCACGTACTGAGAGAACTAATTGAAAGAGCGAGGGAATATGAACTTCCATTGTGCATGGCTTTTATCGATTATGAAAAAGCCTTTGATTCGGTGAAACCATCAGCAGTTACCACGGCTCTGAAATCCTGCGGTATTGAAGATGCATACATTAATATTATTAATAACATCTATGAAAATGCAAGTGCAAAGATTCGGCTGTTTGAAAATACAACACACATAAAAATTGGAAAGGGAGTGAGACAAGGTGACACCATATCTCCGAAGCTCTTTAATGCCACATTGGAAAATGTCTTTCAATCACTGAACTGGGAAAACAAAGGGATAAAGATTAATGGAGATTATCTAACCCACCTTCGTTTTGCTGATGACGTAGTCATTTTTGCAACTACCCCATCAGAGCTGCAGAGTATGATCCAGGAACTTGCTGACAAGAGTAAAGAAGTGGGATTAAAAATGAACTTTCAGAAGACAAAAGTGATGTTCAATGCTTTTACAAGAAATGAAGATTTATCGATTGATGGAGAAAAACTGGAGATAACAGATACGTATGTTTATCTTGGACAGCAGATATCAAGTGAGGGTCACATTGATGAAGAAATTAATCGGCGTACAAAACTTGCCTGGAGAGCTTTTGGAAGAAACAGCATAATTTTCAAGAGCAATATGCCATTATGTCTTAAAAGAAAAGTGTTTGATCAATGCATCCTTCCAGTGCTTACGTATGGTGCAGAGACGTGGACCTTAACTAAAAGAGACATACAAAGGCTGCAGACAACTCAAAGAAGCATGGAGAGGTGCATGCTTGGTATAACCAGGAGAGATAGGAAGAGGAACTCGTGGATCCGAAAAATGACGAGAGTGGAAGACATCATGATCAGAGTTAAATCCCTGAAATGGCAATGGGCTGGACATACTGCCAGAAGGACAGACCATAGATGGACAGCCGAAATTTTAGATTGGATTCCAAGGGACAGGAAAAGACCCAGAAAAAGACCACATGGGAGATGGGTGGATGAAATTCGTAAATATGCGGGAGTGACATGGAGGAGACTGGCACAAGACAGACCGTTGTGGAGGAAACTTGGGGAGACCTTCGTCCAGCAGTGGATTGATAATGGTTGACAATGATGATGATGAATGATACATCCGTCAACATTTTTGCTTTGCTATTCTTGATGTAATCATTTGAAGCCCATTTTTCTACTACTTTTGCTTGTTTGACCTGTCATTATTACTATTATTATTGGCCATAGAAATGCTACTTTCAACTTTCATCCATGTAGCAGACTCCTCAGAAAATTTAAAAACTGTGCTGTCCTAAGTGGAAATAGAATTGCATTTAAAGTAATATAGGTATGCCTTTAAAAGCTGTGTATATCCTAAATAAACATACTATAGTGTGTCTCATAAATATAGAAACAGAATAAATGCTCGAATAAAAAACAAAACAACAACGAGCTGAAATGTACACCTCATATTTATAGCAAAAATAGCATAGGATACGCAGCTGAACAATAGTCTGACGAAAACATAACAATTCCAATGCCAAGTACAAGAAAAAAAAAAAACGGAAATATACTGTCTCAAAAATATAAAGACTTACTAGTTATGAGCACCTCCGGTATGAATAGTGGAGCCGTTGTTCCGAATAACACTGAAAACCCGATTGGGCATGTTGTCCACCAAGTGATATAAGTGTTCTAGACGGAGTGCGTACCAGCTTCATTTAATATGCTCTTTTAATGCCACCACACTTGAGAACTGCCGTCCATTCGCATACACATCACGAACTAGGATACCCCAGAGTTTCTCGATAGGGTTCAGATCTGGACTGAGTGCTGGCCAATCCATTACGGTCACATGATGAGTGTTAAAGCCAGCTTTTCGTTGATGCAGACCGATGGATAGAGGCATTGTCTTGCTGGAACAGATAATCAACACCCGCTATAGTTTTGGCAAGCGGTAAAAGGTGGCTGCTGAGTTTGTCCTGATACGTTTTGGAGTTTTGCCTGCCTTGCAGAAAAGCGATATCCGTTGTCCCATTGAACGCAAAAGCTCCCCAGACCATCACAGATCCCCCTCCTTTCTGTCTGCTGAAGAAGGTGCGTGGCTCGCATCGTAAATAATGCCAATAGCAGTTCCAACCGTCAGGGTTGTCCAGGTTGAACTTTTTCTCATCGGAGAAAATAGTTGTGATCCACTCGTCCGTCCAGTGCATGTGGCTGCTTGCCCATAACAATCTAGCTTCCTTGTGGCGCCACATGAGGTGTGGCAGACAGCGCATTTTACGGAGCACAATGTTGCAACTTTCCTTGATTCGTCGATGAACTGTGTCCTTTGAGACGGTGACACCAACAGTCCGAGAAACTTGACGTAGTGATAACCTTTGGGATGAAACTAAACGCATGATGGCCCAATCATCTTGTTTGGTTGTTATTCCAGGCCTTCCAAGCTGTTTTCTGGCAGTTAACGCACCACATTTCGATAAAGTCTTATAAATTACTGCCCTACTCCTCCCCATGGCTTTACAAATTTTTGCTACAGGCAATCCATTTGCTCTGTCTCCAAATCTTCTGCACCTCCTCACCAGAAAGTTGACTGTTGCGTGGCATTTTGGCAAGTGAATGTCTGACGGCCGGTCCGCTGTCTTTTGTAGGCTGGACCGAATTACGGCCCATGCGCGTGCTTACAACATGCTAATTTGTACATCTCATTTGCATGTGGCTACTTTACATAGTTGCCTTTATATTTATGAGACACTTAAAATTACAGTATTTCACTTTGTGGTGTTCTTTTCACACAATCCAGTCATCTCGATGGATCAAAACGTTTGTTGTAGGGTTATGTCTAATTAGGTACCACTTCAGCTTCCTACCTATATTCGCATTGCGTTCACGGCGCAAAATCAACTGTCTCTATATTTATGCGACGCACCTTACTAACATAAATAATAGTCACAAGTTTGGGCATAAAGAACTTACCCAATTCTATGGTGATTCAACAAACACATAACAATGCACGTACATTACCCTGAAGTCCTCTAGGCTGTATCACCTCCTTTATTCATGAAATGCACAACAGCTTTTTAAAAAATTTCTGAATTTAAAACTTATTAGTAATAGAAACCCATTTCAAACTAAAATTTAAATCATAATGTTCCAAACCACATGATCACAATTGCATTTAAACCTTTACACAAAATAAGTCTTAATCTTTAAACTACAATATATATACAAAATCTTAAAAGTTCAAACAATTACACTATAATAAGATATTAATTTAAAAAAAAACACATAGCCTGGACTTCCATCAGAAACCTACTGTCATGCTTAAACCTTTGATCCCCGCTTGAGACATCATTAAGACCTGTCCTCACCACTTAAGTTTGCTCATACCCCTGTATTCTTTTGGACTGTAATGTTGGACCATAGCTCATTTTCACTGTGGGTATGGCAGACTACTACTGTGAAAGTAATAGATTCACATAATAAAGTGCTCAAACATCATGTGCTGCTCTGTTGTGACAGAGACTTTAAGAATATTTTGTTGAATTTCTATCAACAACCTCATTGCTCATTTTTAATTAAAATTTTCCAGGGCATTAAAATGAGCAAGAATTTAAAAAATTGGCACACCCATGATGAAAACGAGCTGAACTCCAACATTATAGTCTGAAGGAATACCTTAAGTGGTTAGGACAGGCTCTGATGGTGTCCCAAATGGGATGAAAGGTCTAAGCACGACTTAAGGTTTTCGATGGAAGTCCAGGCTGTATGACTTTTTAATATCTTATGTTATTCTGTTTGAAATTTAGAGATGCTGTACATATATTGTAGTTTAAAGATTAAGACATTTTGTGCAAAGTGAAAATCTTCCATATAGTCAGTGAATAAACAAATACATCGCTCTTTCCACGTAATACCAACACACAGCAACCGAAAAGGAAAGAGCGATGTATTTGTTTATTTTGTGCAAAGGTTTAAATCAATTGTTACCTCATGGTTTGGAACATGGTGATTCAACTTTTAGTTTGAAATGGGTTTTTATTGCTAACAAGTTTTAAATTCAAAGTTTTGTTTCAGTGGTGTAAAGTTGTGCATTTCATAAATAAAGGAGGTGATACATTCTAGCAGTAGTGGATCTAGAAGCTCATCTTGGGAGGTGGTAACTTCAGTCTTAAAAAAAGAGAGAGACTTTGTGGAGGGTGCACGCACACCCACCCACACCACACTATAAACCTGCATTGCTGCGCTTTCCTGGCAACAAAAGGCTTTTAAATATTTTCCATTAAAAAACTGTTCTAAATTTTTAAATCACAAATTGCAAATGAGAACTGAAAAATCAGCACTATTTTCATGGCGTTCAATTGTCTGCTTTTTGAGGAAACCAACTTGATGTCTTAAATCTCACATCTGGATAAAATCTTTCAAAATAGAATTTGATCCCTTTGTGTTAATTTAACAGAAATATTTCCAGCTTTGAAATTTGTTACTAGTTTTTGTTTATGGCCCAACTGAAGTACTTACTTCACTCTGTCACCCAAACTACCTCACACACACTTCAAAATCTACCCCACATGGTGACTTTCCCTGCTCCCAATTACTAATGATGCCAGACAATACTACAAAAACAGAAAAAAGTGTTCTCACTGATTTTCATGATCAGTCAAAATCTTTTTTCACTTCCACCTTTCCATGTTACTGAACCTCTAGTTTTCTTCTGTTTTTTTTTTTTTTTTTTTCTGCTGGAGCTAGGACAGAAAATTTTATTTCAAAATTTACAGCAAATTTTAACTGTCATGAAAACTTTTACAAAAACTTGTGGATTTATTACCATAATTTTGTAAAAATAAATGCATTAATTATTTAGATATTGGCCCTTTAAAAGGAAAAACATGCTGGGTGGGGGAAATCACCCCAGTCACCCCTGCTGAGTCCATTACTGCATTCTAGAGGGCATCAGGGTAATGTACGTACATTGTTATATATTTGTTGAATCATCATAGAGTTGGGTAAGTTCCTTATACCCAAACTTGTGACTATTATGCAGAACTGCATCTATCAGTTTCTCTGAGTATGTTACTCAGATGGAAATCACAAGATGTCTTTCAATTCTTGTTCCAAGGTGATACATTTTGTTAAATTTTCTATGGAGTTCACAACATGAGTGACAGGTGATGCTGGTATTTTTGTGATGTGAAAACAGTGATTTAAACTGAAAAGTATATATTGCTTCCCATGTAATACTATATTGACCTCACAGTCACCTAGCTACCTGATGCACAAAATCTCCTGGATTTTTCACAGAGAATATGGGCCACGTTTATAATGTCAGTCTTGGATGCTTTAAGGTCCTTGTCCACTCAATGTGATTATAACTCAATCCTGCCCATGAAATAAGTAGTTATTTTAAAAGATATATCACAGTCATTAATAGCCAGAGAAAACTTCATTGGTATTGCTTAACTCCCAACAACTCAATACAGTTTAGTACAGAGGTATGTTGGATATATTAATAAACTCAACGCATGGTTCAAATTACAAAGATTTCACACCACTCTTGTGTTTTGACACCATTACCATAGGAGGATATATGCATGTAAATCAAAGCAAAATGTATGAACAACAATTTTCACTTACAGTGAGCAGCCAGCCAAATATTTTTATCTTTGATGAAGGTCTATAGTCTGGGTTCATGGCACAGATAATGCTTTCCACACATTCTTGTTGAAATGTCTTATGATCTTTGAAGTTGGTACATGCAGTAGATGCATCCTTTGCCTTATCTTCTAGGCAACTATAGAACTTGTCTAGAGCTCTGACCAGACCTGCAACAGCAAAGACAGCATTGCCCATACAGCTTGATGATTTGCTACAATGAAAAAAAGGGAGAAATATCAGTCAAAAGATATTAATGGACTCAACTGGACATACACTAACTTGAAAAATACTTTCAGAGTTAAGCTCTTCCATATGAAGAGTATCTCTATGTAGCATGTGGCACTTTCTTGAACATACACATTTCGTTAGGCCTTTATACCCAGACAACAAAGTAGAAACTGATGGTGGATGGAGCCACAGACTGGCATACAACTGATGAAAGCCCCATCCAAAGTGATTTTCATGAAAAAATTATCTCTATATTAATGGAAAACACTGCAATCATAGAACCATAGTACATAAGTTCATATTTACACAGCACTATGATAATTTTTGTTTTTCCATTCTATCTGATAAGTCGAAGTATTTGCTATTTATACCTTGAATATTAAATATGTAAGTAACTTAAAGTGAATTCACACTGTCACATTTTTGATATCTCAAATGTGTGCATCTTCACAACTATTGACCGACAATTATTATTTCCTACAAGACCCACAACATTTGCCTTAGTATCTGTATAGCAGTGTGTGTGTGTGTGTGTGTGTGTGTTATCATTCATGGCAAGAGAAAATATTTGCACTAGTCACCAGTACAAAATCTTTATAAAAAAATTTGCTAAAAATTTTGATTACACAAATTTTTATTTACAGTCTTTGAAGTGTTTTTCTATTTTGTTCTTTCTTAGATATGATTCGATCACAATTTCAAAGTGCATCATATAAACTGCTTCAAATACACCAATATGAAGTGAGTGTGTGTGCGTGTGTGCATATCAAGGTTTAATAACTGTGAGTAATTTCTTAGGGCTATAAACAGAAGCCTATCTATTACTGGTTCCCGGGAACGGAAAAGCCAGCCCCATCAGACAAACACACCAACTATGTCTCATATGGGACTTTATAACCCAGGCCTTACTCAGATGACTAGACAGAAACCTACACCTCTGACCGCTCGGACACTGGGGTATCTGTAAGGAGTGTGAATAAGTTGTAAGTGGTCAACTGTTAATGCTGTAAGCTAGATTCTAAATCTCAGGTGAGATACGAATCACCAGTACAAAATCTTTATAAAAAATTTGCTAAAAATTTTGATTACACAAATTTTTATTTACAGTCTTTGAAGTGCTTTTCTATTTTGTTCTTTCTTAGATATGATTCGATCACAATTTCAAAGTGCATCATATAAACTGCTTCAAATACACCAATATGAAGTGAGTGTGTGTGCGTGTGTGCATATCAAGGTTTAATAACTGTGAGTAATTTCTTAGGGCTATAAACAGAAGCCTATCTATTACTGGTTCCCGGGAACGGAAAAGCCAGCCCCATCAGACAAACACACCAACTATGTCTCATATGGGACTTTATAACCCAGGCCTTACTCAGATGACTAGACAGAAACCTACACCTCTGACCGCTCGGACACTGGGGTATCTGTAAGGAGTGTGAATAAGTTGTAAGTGGTCAACTGTTAATGCTGTAAGCTAGATTCTAAATCTCAGGTGAGATACGAATCACCAGTACAAAATCTTTATAAAAAAATTTGCTAAAAATTTTGATTACACAAATTTTTATTTACAGTCTTTGAAGTGCTTTTCTATTTTGTTCTTTCTTAGATATGATTCGATCACAATTTCAAAGTGCATCATATAAACTGCTTCAAATACACCAATATGAAGTGAGTGTGTGTGCGTGTGTGCATATCAAGGTTTAATAACTGTGAGTAATTTCTTAGGGCTATAAACAGAAGCCTATCTATTACTGGTTCCCGGGAACGGAAAAGCCAGCCCCATCAGACAAACACACCAACTATGTCTCATATGGGACTTTATAACCCAGGCCTTACTCAGATGACTAGACAGAAACCTACACCTCTGACCACTCGGACATTGGGGTGGCTGCAAGGAGTGTGAATAAGTTGTAAGTGGTCAACTGTTAATGCTGTAAGCTAGATTCTAAATCTCAGGTGAGATACGAATCCTGCATTTGTTTCATTGTTCTGGTTAATCCATTTTCTAGGTCCAGTAATCCTAAATCAAAGATGAAAGACTCCTTTTATGTTGATGCCACTGTGCTGCCCTGTTAAAGAAACAGCATAAGTGTGACTCACTTAACAATTGTGCAACCACTCACCAACCATAAACCTGCCTAGCAAGAGCCATTGAAAGGAAGGACAGAATCATCAAGTTTAACTCAGTGTCTTTTTTCCCCCCTTGCAACTGAGGTCTTTTCCTTTGACTGTGAAACATAGCCACTCATGACATGAGTGCAAAAAGAAGAAAAAGTTTTCACTGTTTTCATGCTCAGAATGCCAACCAGAATAACTGATAAAACAAAAACAATTCTCATGTGCCACCCACTTTCTTGCTATCTACAAGGTGTTGACAAAACAATATTTTTTTTTCTTCCTTTTCTTTTTTAGGTGGATATCTACAATTTCAGTATTACTTTCAGAGAAATAAATGTTATTTGTTATTTCAAGGGCAATTTTCCTGAAATGTTTTCACAAGAAATGAAAAATGCAAAACATTAGTATTTTAAAATGTTAACAGTTAAGCATTGAAATTTAATTGAAAAGCTTCTTTTCTGTGTGTATAAATACAAAAACACAATAATGAGAAGTGTGATTTATGGAAACCTTGAAGATATGTAAACTGATCTTCAAAAAAATAGTTGCACCCAACAGGAATGAAACTTGGTGGGTAGGTTGGACATTGTGAGACATGCAAATGATTCAAGAATCATGCTCAGCTGTGCAAGTGATGCCATCAGGGAGGGTCGCAGCGTTGTGCCTGACTGGCTGTATAAGGTTGTCCCATTGTGCGTGCTTGCCATTCTGACTCATGCTGTTGTGTTGGTTGCATCCTTCGCAAGTGAAGTATGCCTTGGAAAAAAGTTCGGAAGCAATTCGAGCAGTTGGAGGAGTTTGAGAGGGACTGCAACGCCAGGCTCTGGGAAGCGGGATGGTCTTATCGCCATTTTGTGCGCCATACTGGTCGTGAAGATATCACCATAACATGCTGTTGGTGGCAGTGGATAGAACAAGGCATGCAGAAGCAGCAGGAAGGGTCTGGGAGACCTAGACGAACCACGAAGAGAGGACCGACGGGTTTGTCCGACATGAGCGAAGTGACCCCAACAGCCACGATTGCGAATATTCAGCAAGCAGTGGCGCCCTTCATGCATCGTCCGATTAGTGCCAGCACCATTGGCACATGGCGGCACAGCGTAAGACTACATGCATGCAAACCATTACGAAGACAGCCCTTAACACCATTGCATTGGCGCCAAAGACTGCAATGGTGTCGTTGTGCAGACTGTCAAGGAACCACTCAGAATGGCAGTGGGTGATCTTCAGCGACGAGTCCCGCTTTTGTCTTGGAGGAGATGACTAATGCAGCCGTGTGTGGAGTCACGGTGGTCAACGCCAAAATGCACTGGATGATCACAAATGCTCAAGGAGCTAGTGCAGCTTCCACTCATACCCCCCCCCTCCCTTTTTTCAGTACACACACAGAATTGTCAAACAACAAGTGCTGATGATGAAACTAGCCAGAAGGGGGATGAGAAAGCTACGGACCAAAGAAAAGATTAAAAGCAGTGTTTCACATATACTGTAAATTGAGCTTTGGCTGCACATTAAAGTCAATAAACATGCATTGAAACAATATCATAGGTTTCTAAAAGGAATATTAAAACACCAGTTTACTTAAATGTTTCTAAGGTGTTTGAGATGATTCCACATGGACTACAATTTCAAGTTGACATACCGAAATGATGTGTTCCAGTCTTTGCACACATGTGAGACTTTTCATGAGCATGCCGTCATGTTTTCACTCAAATACTCAACAGAGAATAACTGACTTTTTCACTGGCTTATGCAAAAATTCAATGTTTTATTCATGCTGACCTGATGAGCATTTGAATCACAATTGGAAAACATTTTTTTCTGTAGTTAATGCTTGCTTACTGTAATTTTTATTACTTTCTACTGGTATACTATATTCACAATATTAATATTTCATACACAGTCTTTTTTTGTGACATACATAGTAACATGCCTACTACATCAGGAGTTAATTACTATTTCAAGTCAGATAAGTTAGTTTTACACTAATTTTCGTGATTCACAACTTACTAAATAAAGGGAAACCCTAGACAGCTGATTCCTGTATGTAGAATTCTCACACACACTGTGTGTGTGTGTGTGTGTGTGCCATAATAATATTTAAAATATATCTGGATTTAAATAAATAGCATCATACTATACTGAATACAATAAAGATGAAACAGCTTCTATACAACAAATTCCTATTTAACAAAATTTTCATGATGACCTTGCAACTTCATCATATTGATTTCCATTGTACAAACTCTTATAACTCAGATGCACTGTTCAACATTGCGATTATTTGGAAATTTCAACTGGCAATAGACTTGTAAATAAGATCTGCCCTGCATCATTTTGCGATCAATGTGACCAAGGCAGACATGCAGCTGACAGATTTTCCAGAAAAACATATTATTAAAATTATATATCATAATTTTTTGTCATAAAAGATCAAGATTTATCACTGATTTTCTGATAATGCTAAAACAGAAAATAGCATGCCAACTTTCTTAACATAAACAGAAACCATCTTCACTTTGTTGCAAAGAATCATTAAAGGGGGGTAGAGAAAATGCTTCACCTGGCAGTCTTTTTGATCAGCTCCATGAAACTGTCTCTAACCCTAATACAAAGATAAAGAATGAATAATGAACAAAATTTAAACTTAAACATTTAAGTGCAACAATTTACAATTTTTACACAATAGAATAAAGTATAAAAGTTTTAAGAACATAATATGAATAAACTGCAAATTACTAAGCAAAAATTCTGAGCATTTGGATAACAACTCAAAATCTTGCAATCCGTTATGCATAAATAACATGTGGTATATAGAGCCTGGATGTAAGGTCAGGTGATGCGTAACATCACAGCCTCTCCTTGACAAATGTCAACCCCGCCTTCTCGTGGTACATCCTGTTCCCACTAAAGGGGCTCTGACGACCGCCAATAGCGGTATAACTATACCATCGGGATTAGAGGAAATGCTATCCCACACTCACCAACCCGCTTGGCCAGCGTGGTGAGTTATAGCCAAACCCCTCCACAACTTAAATCTTGGCCCACAGTCTCCGGCAGCTGGAATGTACCTGGCCAAGGCAGCGGCCAGTGCGACATGAAGGCAGAGGGTGCTAAGAATCCCCGGAGGACCGGACTAGGCTGCCATCTGATGCTGACCTTGGAAACGTATAACGGACGCTCCCTATCTTCTGATTCAAGGCTTCTTGAATTGGAAGAGGAACTACAAAGGATCAAGTGGGACATCGTCGGGCTAAGGGAGAAAAGGAGAAGATCTCATTGAACTGAAAAGTGGACATCTCTTCTACTATCGTGGGACAGATACTGGCAGAACTAGTGGTGTTGGATTTATAATAAACAAGAAACTGAAGGATAAAGTTGTAGAAGTTGAAAGTTCCTCTGACAGAGCTGCACGACTCGTTATCCAACTCTTGAGAAGATACCAGGCTCAGATTATTCAAACTTATGCACCCACCACAAGTCATGCTGAAGAAGAAATTGAAGAATTTTATGAGGAAATTCGTGATCTAAATAATAAAGGTAAGCAGCACTTGAAGATAATTATGGGAGATTTCAATGCAAAAATAGGGCAACGGCAACAGAATGAAACTTCAGTAGGTAAATTCGGTCACGGCAACAGAGACCAGCGTGGAAATACTCTCGTAGAGTTTGCAGAGGCAGAAGGGTTTTTCATCTTGAACTCCTTTTTCAAGAAAAAGCCACACAGGAAATGGACATGGAGACATCCAAATGGGACGACAAGTGAAATTGATTTTATTATGTGTAACAAAAAATTCGTCATAGAAGACTGCAGTGTGCTAAACAAGTTCAACACAGGCAGTGACCATAGATTGGTGAGATGTAAGATGCACCTCAACACTAAACTCGAACATAGCAAGCTCATAAGACAAACAAAATGTATTGACATAACCAACCTTAAAAAACACCATAATACCTTCAAATTGGAACAGAAGAACAGATTCTCTGCTTTAGAAGGCCTAACATCAGAAGAAGTGGATATTTCTAAAGTTAACAGAAAAGTAACCAAAGCTCTTATGGAAACAGCAACAAAATTAGCTGGGTCTAAGAACAAATTGCATGTGAACAAATTATCAGGAAAAACCAAAATGTTGATGCAAAAAAGAAGAGAGATGAGGACAACTAAAGAAGATGTGACTTCCAAAGTGGAATATATAGAGCTATGCAAGACAGTACGAAAAAGTATCACTGAAGACGTAAGGAAATTCAACTGTGAGCTAGTAAGGAAAGCAATTGAAAACAACCAAAGCCTAAAGATAGCAAAGGGACATCTCAGTAAGGGAAAAAAACAGATTATGGCACTGAGAAAAGAAGATGGTTCTGTAACAAGAAATAGAGGCGAAATTTTGACAAGAGTGAAAGATTTCTACTCCAAATTATATGAAAGGGATGATACATGTACTCCAGGCATCATGAAAGGTACCAGAGTTCTTCCAGTCCTTCCAGCAGAAGTTGCACATGCAATCAAGAACATGAAGCGGGGAAAAGCTCCAGGAGAAGATGGAATTACTGTAGACATCATACAAGAAGCAAGTGGAGAAATCGAAACAGTACTCGCCCAAATTTTCACTCGATGCCTTAATGAAGGGAAAATTCCTGAGGATTGGAACAACGCTACAATGATCTTGCTACATAAAAAAGGTGACATTGAGGATCTCAGGAACTACAGACCTATCAGCCTCCTATCAGTGGTTTATAAAATCTTCACTAAAGTTCTTTCACACCGCTTGAAGGTAACACTGGACATGGCTCAACCGAGAGAACAAGCTGGATTCAGGAGTGGCTACAGCACAATAGATCATATTCACGTACTGAGAGAACTAACTGAAAGAGCGAGGGAATATGAACATGGCTTTTATCGATTATGAAAAAGCCTTTGATTCGGTGAAACCATCAGCAGTTGCAATGGCTCTGAAATCCTGCGGTATTGAAGATGCATACATTAATATTATTAATAACATCTATAAAAATGCAAGTGCAAAGATTCTGCTATTTGAAAATACAACACACATAAAAATTGGAAAAGGAGTGAGACAAGGTGACACCATATCTCCGAAGCTCTTTAATGCCACATTGGAAAATGTCTTTCAATCACTGAACTGGGAAAACAAAGGCATAAAAGATTAATGGAGATTATCTAACCCACCTTCGTTTTGCTGATGACATAGTCATTTTTGCAACTACCCCATCAGAGCTACAGAGTATGATGCAGGAACTTGCTGACAAGAGTAAAGAAGTGGGATTAAAAATGAACTTTCAGAAGACAAAAGTGATGTTCAATGCTTTTACAAGAAATGAAGATTTATCGGTTGATGGAGAAAAGCTGGAGATAACAGACACATACGTTTATCTTGGACAGCAGATATCAAGTGAGGGTCACATTGGTGAAGAAATTAATCGGCGTACAAAACTTGCCTGGAGAGCTTTTGGAAGAAACAGCATAATTTTCAAGAGCAATATGCCATTATGTCTTAAAAGAAAAGTGTTTGATCAATGCATCCTTCCAGTGCTTACGTATGGTGCAGAGACGTGGACCTTAGCTAAAAGAGACATACAAAGGATGCAGACAACTCAAAGAAGCATGGAGAGGTGCATGCTTGGTGTAACCAGGAGAGATAAGAAGAGGAACACGTGGATCCGAAAAATGACAAGAGTGGAAGACATCATGATCAGAGTTAAATCCCTGAAATGGCAATGGGCTGGACATACTGCCAGAAGAACAGACCATCGATGGACAGCCGAAATTTTAGATTGGATTCCAAGGGACAGGAAAAGACCCAGAAGAAGACCACATGGAAGATGGGTGGATGAAATTCGAAAGTATGCGGGAGTGACATGGAGGAGACTGGCACAAGACAGACCGTTGTGGAGGAAACTTGGGGAGACCTTCGTCCAGCAGTGGATTGATAATGGTTGACAATGATGATGATGATATAGAGCCTGTGCATACACTAGGGTGAAATCGGTTCAGAAAATGTTTTGTGATGCCATGTTTTTTTTTTTTTTTTTTTTTTTTTTGTATAACGATTTAATTTTGCATATCATGTTTCTGATGAATATTCCTGTTTCACACGTTATGTTCTGTGAAAGTTTGACCGGCTGATACGCAACTTCCGACGGTGAAAATTATTTGTGTGTCAATTGACCATTATGGTTAAAAAAATACATATTAAGCGTATTAATGTTTACCACTTGGGAACTACCCCACTTTCCTTCGTTGTCAGTAGTAGCCACGGTTCTTCCAGTTCATTGTCCTTATCAAAACAAGGTTAGGCTTATCGTGGTTAGATCTGTTGCACAAGAATACCGGTACATGCTTAGTTCCGTCGTCTTTCGTAAAAACGTTGAGATGAACATTAGGGTGATAGATATTTGAAGGTGGTGAAAAATATATGGAATTTGTACACTGTTGAATGGGCACAAACGAAATGGAATGACTTGAACACAAAGAATAGCAAACGGGCTTCAAATTTAACATAAAAAAAAAAACGCTTACAGACTGGACAAAGAACGAAACACAAACATCGCTCATTCAATATTGCCAAGATAATAATGCTGTCCCCGATTGGGACAACATAAAACTGTTAACATCTCATAACACCCATAGAAAGATCCTCACAGCAGAGGCTGTATTAATTGAAAAGACCAAGGAGAATAATTGCAATTGAAATACTCCCATCGAATTCTCCAGTGCATGGAAGAATGTAATCGAGCACGAAAAACATCAATCCATTTGTGCTAAGCAATCAAAAATTTACCAACATAGATTAAGAACTAGACAAACACCAGATGGTGGGACCTCCAATATATGTGACAAAACGATAACTGATGAAGTAAGGTTGGCTATAGTGGAAAGATGGGACAGACCTTGGAGTTCATTGCAGAGTCAACAACCTTGAGAATGGCCACGATATACATGTGCCGAAACGCGTCTGAATGTCGACGGTGCAATAGGACGACGACGGTGTGGTACCAATCTTTTATTCTTTCGCATGAATTTTATTGTGACGACTTCATTCTATTTTATTTCATCATCTTTCAATACAGGTTTTTAACTTCTGTAAGTGTTTCTTTTTTTTTTATGTTAATTTCGAAGCCCGTTTGCTATTCTTTGTGTTCAAGTCATTCCATTTCGTTTGTGCCCATTCAACAGTGTACAAATTCCATATATTTTTCACCACCTTCAAATATCTATCACCCTAATGTTCATCTCAACGTTTTTCCGAAAGACGACGGAACTAAGCATGTACCGGTATTCTTGTGCAACAGATCTGACCACGATAAGCCTAACCTTGGTTTGATAAGGACGATGAACTGGAAGAACCGTGGCTACTACTGACAACGAAGGAAAGCGGGGTAGTTCCCAAGTGGTAAACATTAATACGCTTAATATGTATTTTTTAAACCATAATGGTCAATTGACACACAAATAATTTTCACCGTCGGAAGTTACGTATCAGCCGGTCGAACTTTCACAGAACATAACGTGTGAAACAGAAATATTCAGAAACATCAAATGATTGTTTCAGATACTATATATGTTCCACGTATAATGACACGATTTGATTAATACCATAATGTGTAACTGGAATGTTTCTTTTTATTTTCTGCTCTTTCTTTCTTTTCGAATTTTGCATTTACACTGTTTCTGATCACAATAGATAAAAACCTATAGAAACAATTCCATTAAGATATTATTAGCCCAGAGTGAAGAAAAAATATTATAAACAGTACTAACAGATATTAGTCCTTAGGTATACTTTCTGCCATTACGGACAAAAAAAATTTCAAAATTGATTTTTCTTTATGCCTATTGCGTTTTATGCCACAGCCCATTTATATCTATCCCTAAAAAAAATTAAAAATCAGAAAAAAATTACAGACAAATGAAATTTTCTAAAATGTGTTCAAAAGTTTTTACATACTTAAAAAATTAAAAACTGAAAACACAAACAAATGCAAAATATTTTAGAAATGAAAACATACAGTAGTTTACTGCAGAAAAGAAATGGTGTGCTTACAAAGAAAAAAATCTGCATGCACTAGGCACAGATAACACTAGACAACAATGAAATTGCGTCTGACGGGAAAGTGTGCAATTCTATATGAAATTAACCCACTAAACACGAATATCGCCATGAAAAACTTTCACTGGCTCTTGTTTCGGAAATACAGCTAATGGAACGTTAAAAATTTTTGATTTTTAGTAAAAAAGTAGGTATAATGAGTAATAATTGTTTTTATGTTACATATTAATAAATATAATAAATGTTAGTAAATGTATATTAAAATGGTACTGAAATAAAAATATAGTAAGAACATCAGGTTCGTACGGCGTTTTCAGGTACTCTTAGGCACTGTCAGACCAGGAAGTATTGCATCATTGGGTGAGAAGTCTGGAGTTCCCGTGACATCCGGTGTAGTATTACCCAATGTAATGCAATCCTTTCAGTTTTAACAGCCCAACGGTAAAGAGCTCAGTCCATTTGTTTCTTTCCCTTCATTGGTGAGTGTACTCTCGTAATAGCAGCCTGTTAAAGTGATCCTTGTATTGTGACATTACGTAGCTATGCCGCGTGCATGTGTCAATAAGGCGGATAACTTTTGCTATATATGTGGTAAAGTGACATTTGCTGCACAGAAAAAGTCTATCACTCCGGTTGTTAAAAAGGCTTATCATTTTAATTTCGGCTGCAGGATAGGCGACAAGGATAAGGACTGGGCTCCACATGTATGTTGTTGCATGTGTGCAACGAATCTGTCCCAGTGGCTTAATGGCAAAAGAAAAACGATGGGTTTTGCTGTTCCCATGATTTGGAGGGCGCCCACAAATCACATAAATGACTGTTATTTCTGTATGGTGCCACCAGTGGCTGAAGGTATCACAAAGGAAAAGAAATGGACTGTAGAATATCCAAATATACCTTCTGCTGTATGACCTGTACCTCATTCTGAAGAACTCCCCATTCCCAAGCCTCCGACAAATTTTGTTATCGATTTAGATGAGGTCAAGGAAGACGATTTGTGTAATCCGAAACCGTCAACATCACGGATTAATGAAAGCGATGACGAATATGCATCTTCTGAGTCTATGCCACATAAAATTACATCAGAAGAACTGAACGACCTTGTTCGCAATTTGAATTTAACCAAAGTTAAAGCAGAGCTACTAGCGTCAAGGCTTCGTCAATGGAATCTCCTAGAACAAAATGTTCGAGTTCGTTCGTTTTGTATTCGTCACCGACAATTTGAGCAATTCTTCCAAAAAAGTGAAAGCCTTGTGTTCTGTTGCAATATTGACGGCCAAGGACTAGGAATACAACATGTTACGCAAGAATGGCGTCTATTTATAGACTCCTCCAAGTTGAGTCTTAAGATGGTTTTACTGCATAACGGGAATCAGCTACCGTCCATTCCAGTTGCACATGCGGTGCACATGAAAGAGACCTACAACAACCTTAAACAGCTGTTGGACAGACTTAATTACAAACATTATGGTTGGCTTATATGTGCTGACCTGAAGGTAGTGTCTCTGTTGATGGGCCTTCAGCAGGGATACGCAAAGCACTGCTGTTTTCTTTGTCACTGGGATAGCCGAGCTACATGTCTGCACTACATCGATAGAGACTGGCCTCCTAGGACGTCTTTGACACCTGGACAAATGAATGTTCAGAACCCACCACTGACAGATCCTCAGAAAATCATACTACCCCCTCTGCACATAAAACTCGGTCTTGTAAAGCAATTGGCTAAAGCCATGGACAAAACTAAACCAGTGTTCAAGTACTTGCATGACAAATTTCCTCGACTGAGCGAAGCAAAAATAAAAGAGGGAATTTTTGTGGGTCCGCAGATCAGACAGCTCTTTCAAGATTTGCAGTTTGGGGACATGCTTCAGTGTGATGTAAGAGAAGTGTGGGATGCCTTTTGTCAAGTATCAACAAACTTCCTGGGGAATTCCAGGGCTGAAAATTACGAAGATCTGATTACCAACCTGCTTGCTCTGTATCAAAAATTTGGCTGTAATATGTCTTTAAAACTCCACTTCCTGGATTTCTTCCCGGATAACTTTGGCAAATTTAGTAATGAGCATGGTGAACGGTTTCATTAAGATATGGCCGCAATGGAGCAACGATACCAGGGAAAGTGGTCCACTTTGATGCTCGCAGACTACGTTTGGACACTCTTCAGAGATGCCCCTCTGGTGGAATACAACCGAAAGGCAAGGAGAAGTAAAACGCCATGAACTGGTAACTGATTTCTATCTATGCATGAAAAACTCATGTACATATCTCAAAACTACATTTAATACAAATGTAAAAAAAAAAAAAGAATTACACTATTTTTAATTGTACTATAAAAAATTACACTTACTGTTTCAGATTGTATTTACTTCAGAAGAAGTGTAATGTAACGCATGCAATATATATATATATATATATATACAGTATATGAAGACTTGCATAAACACTGGTTGCAATTGCTAAGGAACACTTGCATGCTATTTCAATGGGAGAGATTTGGTATAAAGGTTGGCAGACTGAAATCAAAATGTCCTAAAAACTGATTTAGAATAATAAATTTCCTCATATACACATGGAAAATTTGTTAGAAACACATATTTTGATTATGATTTTTGATTTTGTTAAGTGTTTGAAGCTCTTTAATTAGCAGCATAAACAAATATTTATAAGGGAAGCGCATCGAGAGTTGCAGGCAAATTATATGCTTCTCTCCCATTGAAATAGCATGCACGTGTTCCTGATCAATGGTCAACCAGTGTACCTGCATATTACAAACAAACCGTAGCCAATTCACCTTTTTTATGGTCATATTCTGTTTCAGCACATCAAATTCATTAAGAAATGGCTATTTTTATCTCGGAAGCATGTAATGTAGTGAGAAATGGAATCATTCAGAATCACTCTCTACTCATGTGGACATCTGCATGTCTTTACATTAAAACGTTTATGATTTTTGATAAAATAGCAGCAAAATATCACAAGCTGACTGAAAATAAAATGTTTCAAGTTCAGGGCCCTCCAAACCTAATCTGAAGATTGTCAAAAGTGTCAGAATTCATTCTATTTCAGAAATCAGTTTTTGCACATTTTGTTGCTAAGAAACCTCATTCCACTTTTGCATTTAAAGTTGAATATAATGTTGATAAGTCGGTACAATTTAGCAAAAGTCACATTATAATTTTCCATAAATCACTTTTTATGAGTAATTCAAAAACTGCAAAAGAAGTGGTACACAAATCGTGAAGTTTATCGTAATTAAGTGTGAAATGCATCACAAAATGCAATGTAATACCGGTTAAGTTAAGACACACAAAGAGGACGAGAGAGACTTAAAACATAAAGCTGGATTAAAGTGATAAGCATGCTTTTGGGAATGATTTAAACAGAAGTGAGCCGCCCCAGTGGCGCAGTGGTCTAAGCGATGGTCTCTGATCATTCGTCCGAAAGGGGTCGGGGTTCGAATCCCGGTGAGGCATGGATGTTGTGTTTGTCTTACGGCACTGGCTCTCTCCCTTCCCTGGAACCAGTGACCGTAAATTAGGGACGGGCGACTGTTTATAGCCCATTGAGTTGCTCACGGTGGTCGTTAAACCTTCAATAAAAAAAAAAAAAAAAAACAGAAGTGAAATGCTAAATTTTGTGACCAAAAAGGAAATTAAATATGCCTAATCTCAGGGGGGGGAGAAGAGAATGTAATTAATTATGCAAGGTCACACAAGATAGATGTGGGATTTTAGCAAAGGGAGAAATTCATGCCATTTGATCTTTCACAACTATTAGAGCCTGGACAGACTGGGAAAACATAACAGATAAACCAAGAACAACAACTAAAAATGCAACAAATAAATGTTAAATTCTAAAAATGAGAACTAGGGGTAATATCTCTTCACTGTGTCAGAAACTTGAGTAATATAGCTTAAACTGTTTAGAAAACTAAAGCTAGTATTCTAAAGCCTCATATCATTCTTAAGTTTCCCAGTGGGATGTTTCAGATGGCAGAGTTGTACAAATTTATGTTCTGACATCACTGCTGAAGTTACGAGTTCATTTAAAAATGCAGCGAACTTCAAGGTCTTATTTTCTTACAGTTCCATTAGTTTGATTTCCAGGTCAGCAGTGGTAACTATCACTTGACATTACACTAGAAATGGATATGCATTCCAAGGTGGTTTGGTGGTTTATATTGATTTTTGGAAGTACACTTAAGGAATTTTTTAAGGAGTTTTCCATGAGTCCAAAATTTATTTTCCAGGGGTCAGCAATGACATCAAAACTTAAAAAAAAAAAAAAAAAAAAAAATGTAAATGTTTAATTTCTCTGAAAATGCATGGTTTCCTATACCTTAGTCAGTTCATGCTATAGCAACAGCAAAAAAGAGGAAGCATTTTTTATTTTGTTTACAAAAAAATAATAATTTCATATTAGCATTACCAAGGTGTAATGCCGTAGATACAAACTCTTTACACGTTTGCTTCAGGAGTCAGTTCGCTCTCAAGCACTGTGCTGTCCCCGAATGTTGTGAAGAATATACGTATCTGTATTCTATGCAGAAAAAACAGCAGTCTTTCCAAATCGTAATTCATTATCTAAGAAAAAAAAAAGAGGGGGGGGGGGGTATTCTTTGGTTCAATATGCCCTGTAGTTCAAAATAAGAACTTCAATTCTTTGTTGTGGTCTTTCGTTCCCCATAAAGTAGTTTTATGGTACACAGTGAGCATGCAGTAGCACTTTTAAACATTAATTTCACTTTAAACTAGAAAAAAAAAAAATGCTTGCCCTAATCGTTGATATAGCAAGAAGTGACCAAAGACTGGGAAAACACAAGTTTTAAGCAAAAATAAATATACAAAAATTGGTAACACATTGTTCACTCTGCTGTGAAAATAGTTTTATGGATTTCAGAAATGGTTCAGAATCCACAATAGACGGTTTAAGTTCTGACTTTGAAATTTAATTTCGCTTTAGAAAGGAAAAGGGAACAAAAATGCTTGCTCTACTGATTGGTTTGGAAGAAGAGACAGTTAGAAATAGGAAACCATGCATTTCATTAAGAAAAAATTCTTAAAAAATATGAAATCACTCTTTTTTACTATTATGATCACAAAAATAGGAACAATAAGAATATAATCAGGAAGAAAAATGAAAAAAAAATGCAACTTAGCCAAAAAAAATTTCTAAATTCCCCAAAACACAAAATATTCTTATCCCTGCTAGAACAAAGATTTCCAACCACACCAAACTTTTTGGCCAGCTGATGGCATGACGACATCCAAAAAACATTTGAAAAAAACAAAAAAAAAAACAAAAAAAAACGAAGAAATGTTACAATATTAAAAACATCAAATAAATAATCCCAAAAATGTTTAATAAATGTTATACACCTGAAAACATGAATATAAACTTTACAGATTGAATAACATTATTTCAAGGAGATTTTCAATTTCCATAGAATACTTGGTTTCCCGTACTCTGCAGCAAACTAATGACTTCTGTAGTGACTGGGGAGAATCTGCAGCACTCAGAGTGTCTGAATCTTCTCCAAAGCAATATCATGTGACAAAGTTTGTCTAATCATGCCATCAGCAGCGGAGGGCCAAAAGCAGGTTAGTTGGGAAAGGGGAACTCAGAACAGCTTCCAGGAGATGAAAAGAAATTGCGAATTTTGAAAAAAAGAATTAAATGGAAAAGTTCACCTCCTGAATGAGCAAAGGAAGACATATAAAAAGTCCAAAAAACAATAACTTTCAGGAGTCAAATCTAAGGACTTTTCCAATTTGAGGGAAAATAAGGAGAAAAGGTGATATAAAGAGATTCAGTATATCTGTAGAATTACTATTACACACGTCAAAACGTGGACTTATGATAATACTAATTCTACAGAGATACTGAATCTTTTTATATCATGTATTTTAACCACGTATAGCATGCGACTTCCTAATACGGAAGATATACATGAAATATCTAAGGAGAAAAGGGCTCGTTTAAAGAGTTCTCCTTAGATTCCAAGAGGCATACAAACAAACTGCATGCTGGACCAATGTTGTGAATTAATGTGTTGTAGCGCATTACTAACCTTCTTTTGAGAAATACAAAATTATGATGGATTAAATCCATCAGGCACGTACAATTTTTAGACCATTTCATGAAATGACATTGATAATTTCTAGTTTATTACAGCCAGTCGGAACTTGAACTAATGAATAAAGTGATATAATATTAAATAGTTTTAAAAACATACCTTGTGCAAGTGCTGCTTCTGAGATGACTTCATGTACCAAAGACCAAAATATGGTACACATCTTCTTGGATGCTAGTGTTCTCTGATGTGAGCAGATCCCATGCAGACCTAGTATGTATATCTTGATTTCAATATCATTTCACATAGTTTAGTTAACAAGAGAAGAGGAGAGGAGAGAGCCCCAGAAAGGTAATTTCCAAACTACTTGGCTAAGAATACCATGTGGCTTGAGGAAGCCATACTGATGAGAACATAGTGAAATGCATCACCAATTGAGAAACTTTTTACAGACTGGAATGTGATGCTGTGCAGGACTTGGAGACATTTTTGGCGAAGATTAGTATTTATAAAGTACAGTATTTTAATTTGATGAAAATTTTAAATGTTTTTTTTTTAAAAAGAGTGAACCAGTAATGGTCTGTGTGGAAGATATGAAGGAAGAACTTCTTTCATCAGTTTACATGAAATTAACTACGAACCAAACAACATGATTTGTTTAGTTTGTAAGAATTCAACAGCAGATAAAAAAAAAAATGCAATTATTCTAATTTACAAAAAAATTTAAATTAAGACATTTTAAAATAATCATACAAATAGAGAAAGAAAAAAAATCCTCAAAATGCATTTTACACAGGTGAAGAAGAGAACACAGAAGAACCTAAAGAACTCTTCAGTGAAACAATTAAAAGAAAACCTGAAATTTTTATTTACAGTATACCTGCAAAGTAAAACCTCAATATAGAAACATACAGATAACCTACACGATCTCACCAAAGAAAAATACTGAAGAAATAAAAATTGTCAGAAAAAAAGGTAATCACCATTAAAAAAAACCCATGTGCAATAACAGCAAAAATCAAGATATACATACCAAGTATACATAGGAGCTGAGCTGTTCATGTTGGAGAACACTAGCATCCAAGAAGTGTTTTTCACATTTTGGCCTTTCTATATAATGTCATCCCAGGAACAGCATCTGTATACAGTATGTTCTTAAGTCTATTCAATATTCTTTAAAATATCAAAGCTAAAATTTCAATACACTTTCTCTTACAGAAGAGAATAGAAATAAAGTGAGCATTTGTATGAATCTGCAGCACCACTACTGTTTTAATCAGAAAAGGAGAAAAAAAATTGCAAACAATGATTGATACTTTACACAAAAGCAACTGAAAAATATATTGTATGGTGATTACACAATTAGTTACCATTTCATTCTATTACTTTAGTGGTCACAAACAAATCAGCCTTTCAAAAGAATAGAAGTGATCAGAATGTTTATAAATGTTAAGTTATTCACATAGAATTGTTTACTTCTGTAAGAGTTAATTGGCTGTTTGGATATGTCTGAAATAAAAAGCAGTCTTGGTACAAAAACATTTCATTCACATTATTTGTGAATGTTGGTGTGAATTTTCAAAGAAATTTTCAGCAAAAAGTACATCATTTTTGAAGTAGGGCGGAGTTCTTCAGAACACACGCCCAAATTTTGCTGTTTGTTTCAATGATAATTACACTGAAATAACTTTAAATAATTTAGTGCCTGTTATAAAGCATTACATTTTATATCAAATTAAAAAGGGCAATCAAAAATGTAAATAAGAAACTGATAGAACACAGATTGAAAACTGATGACAGAAAAGGATTTTCCCATTACAGCACAAAGACTTATATTAGTCTGAAATTTTCCTTCAATCGTGTAAATACAAACCCTCAATATTTGCTCAACTTTCACACTCAAGGGAAGCTTTTCTGGGCTTATTTTTCAGAGCTTAGAACAGTAACAAACAACACTGATACAATAAAAATATTATGATACATTGGAATGGATGCTGAGGTTTCATTCATGTGAAAGACCGTGGTTGAGATATGAATCAAAGTCAAAAAAGAAGAGCCCTCAACAATGAATTCCAACAATCAAAATGAAGAAAAGTTTTGAGAAAGCATAATTCTGACTGTTAAAAATAAGATTTTCATGGAATGAGAAATAGATAAGTTTTTTAAATTATATAGAATAAAAATTAAAAAAAAAAAGTAGAAAAAATAAGCTAAAAAATACCCCCCCCCCATGTCCTTTAAAAAGATAGGAGGATCACAAAAATTTGTCATTCTAAAAAGTTTGGGAAGCACTGTCCTAGATAGAGTATTTACTCAAAATGCTGTGATTATATACTTTTTCTTTATGATGATAATACATGCATACATACATACCAGTGGCAAGCAGCAGTCTTTGCCACTGGGTATGCAGTTAGAATTTAAAAAAATGTTACACCTTCATTTTCAAATTAATTTATTCAATGAAATCCGTATGATGAAATGGTATTTGTAACATAATTTTTTTACAAATTTTTATAGCTATTTTATTCATTGAAACTGTTACGCTGAAATTGTATTTGTAATAATTATTTTACGATATACATTTATTTGATCTTTTTGTTCAGAAATTAAATCAAAATAAACTCATGTATACACTCTGTTAAAAAAAAAAAATCATCACCAGAAAGTCATTTCAAATGCTGTGAAACTTTCTGGATACAAAAGATAGTATATACAAAAGGAATAACAACTTTTTCAGATAAACCAAGATAATAGCAATGCTTGAAAAGGCTTACAGGTCCATGGTAGTATGAAGCAAATCCTCCCTGATGAGCAATATACCCACATTCGACCACCCTCCATGGAACAGAGTTGTACAGCTACATCTTATACAATTCTGGGGCACTGATCACAAAGCTTCATTCAGCTGATGTCACAGGGCATCTATTGTCAGAGGTTGTTGACACAGAGTCAGGAGGCATCATTCCAGCATGTCCTCTATCAGTGACAAATCTGGACATCCAGCTGGCCAAGGCATGCACATTGACCCCTTGTATACATTGCCTTGGTGCATTTGCAGTACGAGGGTGAGCATAGTGTAGTTGAAACAATGCATTACTTAAACCTGCCAAGAATGTTTTTTTTTATTGAAGGTTTAACAACCACCATGAGCAACTCAATGGGCTATACCCATCCCTAATTTAAGGGCCACTAGTTTCTGGGAAGGGAGAGAGCCAGAGCCGTAAGACAAACACAACATCCATGCCTCACCGCGATTTGAACTTGGGCCCGTCTTGGACGAGTGATCAGAAGCAATCGCTTAGACCACTGCACCACTGGGGCAGCACAAGAATGGTATTGCAATGGATACAAGGATTTCTTTGACATACTGGTGAGTTGTCAGAGTTCCTGTAATATACACTAAACTGGAGCATTAATCATACAAAATATCTTCCCAAACTGTGATGCTTGATGTTCAGGCAGTGTGTTGCTCAACGACATTAGCTGAATTGTTGTACTAACCACATCAGTGCCACAAGTGTATCTATCTGATGACCTGGTTGGTGATTGAAAGCATTTTTTTTTTTTCAAAAGTTGTGCCTTGCCTACACATGAGACTGATAAAGGAAAAAAGAAAAGGCTGAACTTTTTAAAAGGGTGAAAAAATTGCAGAGAGAAAGTGTGAATATAAAGCAGCATGAGCAAAATGGAATTGTTCACTGTAATTTATTTATGTAAATATTAAACTCTAGCACACCACTATATCCACAACATAAAATTACTGAATTCAAAACAAAATAAAATGGCTTTAAAAGACATTGCTTCTGTTTTATCGCTATTTCGAAATAAACTGTAACAAATCAATTTATTCCTATTTTTGTTTTTGTGAGATGGGTGGATGAAATTGGTAACACTATGAAATTTTTAATGTGAAAATTTAACAATGTTTATTTACTGTTTGTGTTGTCTGCATTTGTAGAGATGAACCTGAAAGTGCAGAAAGGAATTATGGTTGCTTGTGTAAAGCATGTGTTACACTAAGTAAGCACAGTAATATTGTACTCGTTCTTTCTTTCTGCCACAATAAGAACCAGGAACGTTTCCACCCTCAGGCTAGGCTGAGGTGGATACAAGTTCTAAGGAAACAGGTAAAAGACAACCCCTTACTCAGTGAAATTTTTCTGCCACACAGAAAATTTTGGTTTTTGAAGAACCCATTGGGTTCACCTTTATTTTTGTTCTTAAATGGGAAAGATAAGCACCTTTTCAAACTGATATGAACAGTATACAAAAATTTCAATCAGACATCCTAATGGAAAATTATTTAAGTAGGGGGCTGCTTAGAATAATTGGTTTAGAGTCCAACAAATTAATTTACAGTTGGTTTTTTTTCCAGCCCTTACTGGTAAATAATCACAACTCTGAATTTTTAAATTTCTACACTAAGCAGATAGGGACTTGCTGACTACTTAAATGCTATCACTGCATTCCACACACAATTTTTCAATGAATTTTAACAAGGTAAGCTGATATGGATAATGCTGCATAAATATACACATGTCAAAATTATTATTGAATTTTGCCGGACATTACTGAAATTTACTATTTTTCTGTGAGTGCACTCATTATTACATCACTTCTATAATTTATAACAAATTCAGAATGCAAGACTAAGCCAGTGTTAAATAAGAATTTAAACTCTCTATGTACTCATTTTTGCTGATGAATTCAGAAAGCCCTGGGATTCAAAACATAAGGTGAATTTTGCTGAGGTACACTTGTGCTAGCCTATCTATTCCCACATCTTGATTAAATTATGTACACTTCTACATTTTCAAATATCATCATCATCATCATTGTCAACCATTATCAATCCACTGCTGGACGAAGGTCTCCCCAAGTTTCCTCCACAACGGTCTGTCTTGTGCCAGTCTCCTCCATGTCACTCCCGCATACTTTCGAATTTCATCCACCCATCTTCCATGTGGTCTTCTTCTGGGTCTTTTCCTGTCCCTTGGAATCCAATCTAAAATTTCGGCTGTCCATCGATGATCTGTCCTTCTGGCAGTATGTCCAGCCCATTGCCATTTCAGGGATTTAACTCTGATCATGATGTCTTCCACTCTTGTCATTTTTCGGATCCACGAGTTCCTCTTCTTATCTCTTCTGGTTACACCAAGCATGCACCTCTCCATGCTTCTTTGAGTTTTGAGTTGTCTGCATCCTTTGTATGTCTCTTTTAGCTAAGGTCCACGTCTCTGCACCATACGTAAGCACTGGAAGGATGCATTGATCAAACACTTTTCTTTTAAGACATAATGGCATATTGCTCTTGAAAATTATGCTGTTTCTTCCAAAAGCTCTCCAGGCAAGTTTTGTATGCCGATTAATTTCTTCACCAATGTGACCCTCACTTGATATCTGCTGTCCAAGATAAACGTATGTGTCTGTTATCTCCAGCTTTTCTCCATCAACCGATAAATCTTCATTTCTTGTAAAAGCATTGAACATCACTTTTGTCTTCTGAAAGTTCATTTTTAATCCCACTTCTTTACTCTTGTCAGCAAGTTCCTGCATCATACTCTGTAGCTCTGATGGGGTAGTTGCAAAAATGACTATGTCATCAGCAAAACGAAGGCGGGTTAGATAATCTCCATTAATCTTTATCCCTTTGTTTTCCCAGTTCAGTGATTGAAAGACATTTTCCAATGTGGCATTAAAGAGCTTCGGAGATATGGTGTCACCTTGTCTCACTCCTTTTCCAATTTTTATGTGTGTTGTATTTTCAAACAGCCGAATCTTTGCACTTGCATTTTCATAGATGTTATTAATAATATTAATGTATGCATCTTCAATACCGCTGGATTTCAGAGCCATTGCAACTGCTGATGGTTTCACCGAATCGAAGGCTTTTTCATAATCGATAAAAGCCATGCACAATGAAAGTTCATATTCCCTCGCTCTTTCAATTAGTTCTCTCAGTACGTGGATATGATCTATTGTGCTGTAGCCACTCCTGAATCCACCTTGTTCTCTCGGTTGAGCCATGTCCAGTGTCACCTTCAAGCGGTGTGAAAGAACTTTAGTGAAGATTTTATAAACCACTGAAAGGAGGCTGATAGGTCTGTAGTTCCTGAGATCCTCAATGTCACCTTTTTTATGTAGCAAGATCATTGTAGCGTTGTTCCAATCCTCAGGAATTTTCCCTTCATTAAGGCATCGAGTGAAAATTTGGGCGAGTACTGTTTCGATTTCTCTACTTGCTTCTTGTATGATGTCTACAGTAATTCCATCTTCTCCTGGAGCTTTTCCCCGCTTCATGTTCTTGATTGCATGTGCAACTTCTGCTGGAAGGACTGGAAGAACTCTGGTACTGGTACCTTTCATGATGTCTGGAGTACATGTATCATCCCTTTCATATAATTTGGAGTAGAAATCTTTCACTCTTGTCAAAATTTCGCCTCTATTTCTTGTAACAGAACCATCTTCTTTTCTCAGTGCCATAATCTGTTTTTTTCCCTTACTGAGATGTCCCTTTGCTATCTTTAGGCTTTGGTTGTTTTCAATTGCTTTTCTTACTAGTTCACAGTTGAATTTCCTTACATCTTCAGTGATACTTTTTCGTACTGTCTTGCATAGCTCTATATATTCCACTTTGGAAGTCACATCTTCTTTAGTTGTCCTCATCTCTCTTCTTTTTTGCATCAACATTTTGGTTTTTCCTGATAATTTGTTCACATACAATTTGTTCTTAGACCCAGCTAATTTTGTTGCTGCTTCCATAAGATATATATATATATATATATATATTGCTTAGGTATCTTCTTTATATGCTAATTTTGTTGCTGCTTCCATAATATATATATATATATATATTATATATATATATATATATATATATATATATCTTATGAAAAGAGAAAAAAAAAGAATGAATATTATGAATAAAGAAAAAATCACTTGGTATTGCAACTGTATGTGTACCTGGCCCTCGCTAGTATATCAAACTGATTCAACAAAAAGAAAATTTTATGTTTACATGTCATTTACTCCACTTAATCAAAAAAAAGAATATTAAAATAAATTCTCCCTTTGACTCTCCCTGATGAATCTCCCACTGGAGACCTGCCTCTCTCTCTCTCTCTCTCTCTCTCTCTCTCTCTCTCTCTCTCTCTCTCTCTCTCTCTCTCTTGCTAAATTACATTGGAGCCAAACTTAAAATAACAACAAATGTATACTTTTTTTTTCTCAGACTGCTGGATATGGCCGACTACCTTAGCTGAGGCCCGTAGAAAATTTTGACGTTGAAAGTTCCTCACTGGAGAAAAATTTTGAAAAGAGATTACCTTTATTTCCTTCAACCGGTCATTTCCAACTGCGGGTTGGTTCGTCCCATCGGTGCAGAGGATGAAAAGTTCTAGGTTTTCGAGCCGAAAGAGTCTTCTAAGGAGCACTAACTCAACAACGGAAAAGAAGTTTTCTACTAGTCACAGGCCCGGCCATCTTGTCCCAGAAGGTGGAGGAAAGCTGATTTTGCAGGAGAGAAACAGGAACAGTAGTCTGCAGCAGAAGCTTGGCTTCCTAGAAGCTTTGTAGCCTAAGTTGGACCAAACCTCATGGGCTCCGGGAGATTTGGGCTGCAAAGCTAGTCCTAGCCGGGAAGGAAGAGAGTTTCTCTCTTTGGCAGAAATAAGTCCGGGTCAGCTCCATGATGAACCTAGCGTCCAGAGGGCGGGTGGCCTGAATGTCCAATTCACCAGTCATGTGGCTTGTTGTTAGACCTCCACTTGATTATCTTGATCCGCCTATCTCCCTTTGCAGAAAAAGTCGAAGGTATTTTTTTTTTTTTTTTTTTTTTTTGTTATACAAGTGTTTTGCTGGCCGGCTTCCGCTTCAGATCACATCAAGCAGCAAGAAGCCAAAACGCCCTATCAGTGAGAGCTTGTTCTGTTAGTTGAGCTATGTTCAGAAAACACTGAACATAGCTCAACTAACAGAACAAGCTGGATTCAAGAGTGACTACAGCATTATAGATCATATCCATGTACTGAAAAAAATAATTGAAAGAACAAATGAAATTAACCTCCAATATCCATTGCTTTTATTGATTATAAAAAGGCATTCGATTCTGTGAATTCATCAGCAGATATAGTGCCCTTAAAATCCTGTGGTATTGAAGATCCATATTAGCAATTACATCTATGAAAAAGAAAATGCAAAGGTTTGACTGTTCGAGGACACAGCACGTATAACAAATTGGAAAGGGGGTGAGACAAGGTCACACCACATCTTCCAAGTTCTTCAATGCCACATGGAAGAATGTGCTTCAATCACTAAATTGAGAAGACAAGAAGATAAATGATTAATGGAGATAAGTTAACCAACTATGGTTTGGCCGGCAACATAAGTCATATTTGCAAGTATTCCCTCAGAGCTTCAGATTATATTCCAAGAACTTGCTGACAGGAGTAAAGAAGCAGGATTAAAGATGAACTTACAGAAAACAAAACTGATGTGCAAAGCTATTACAAGAACAGAAGATTTAGAAGTTGGTGGGGAAAATTTAGAAGTAACTAATGCTTACATCTATCTACCTTGGACAACCAATAGAAAGCAAGGGCCACAGTGAAGAAGAAATTAACAGGCATATAAAGCTTAGCTGCAGTGCATTTGGAAGAAACAATATAATTTTCAAGAGTAATTTACTATTATGTCCTAAAAGAAAAGTGTTTAATCAATGTATCCCTTCAGTTCTTACTTATGGATCACAGATACAGAAAAAAAAAACCAAAAAAAACATAGAGGTGGTTGCGGACAAATCAAAGAAGCATGGAGAGGAGCATAATTGGTGTAACCAACAAAGACAGGAAAAGGAATTCATGGATCAAGAACATAACAAAAGTGGATTACATCATGATCAAAGTAAAGACTTTCAAGTGCCAAAAAGCTGAACACATTGTTAGAACAACAGACCACATTGGAGATGGGTAGATGGATTTTGAAAGTATGTCACAGTTACATGGAAGACAACTGTTTAATGAATATTAGGACAAAGTCCTCTATAATACTGTTACACACGTAGTATATGAGTTTCGAAAAGACAAGTTGACTTCAATGATGATGGAATATTTATAGTTGAACTTAAGAATATTTCTTTATGTACAGTATATATACATTTAAATGTTGAAACCTCACATAGGTTATATCCAATGAGACATAAAACAGCAATGAAGCAACACATATTGCGCTCACCTTACTCCGATTTCATTCCCTCTGGCTTGCAATCAATCATGCTTCTTGTCCAGTGTTGTACCACATCATTAAAGGTATTCCACGTTCAAAGTTCAACACAAACATCAGCACAATTCTACAAGAAGGGGTGATGAGTTAAAATAATTTTGAGACCATTGTCTCAAAATTATCTAGATTACGTTGACACAGCCAGAATTTTAGCAGTTGAAACATTTCGCTGTTCTATGCCAAGCTATTATGAAGTATCAAGATTAAAAGATTTAAAAAAATAAAAAGTTCCTCCTTGCTCATCCGGACATGTTTCAGGCTACACTGTGCCCATCTTCAGCGGTCGGTTGCAAGAGACATCCATATGCTTTTATTGTACTGATTACCTCCCTTGTCACCAGTCGACTCATCGTTCATTGGTCCTGTATCCGTGCATAGGTTAATCATGTGATTTACGACTTTTGTTATTGTTGCACCATCTGGTGTTCTATTCCTGTAATTTCATTATTAATCATTGTTGGATGAGACATTTTCAACAAATTTAGTTTTTATGTACTTTTCTTCAGTTTCTTTTTCTTTTGTTATTATGTATCCCCAGGCAAACAGCAATTCAAGTGGTGCTTGTTCATTGCAATTAAATCCTCTGGTTTTTCTATCACAACGGACTGAGAATAGAATATCTTTTTATGTGTGTTATGCGTAGTATATATTTTTGCATTTTCCCACATGGGGATAGAATTATTATTAAGGCAATATGTAATAAGAGATGTTCGTTGCTCACCCTTTTTCCAATTTCTCTTGTGTTCTTCCATTCTTGTTTTTAGTCGTCTTTTAGTACTACCTATGTAGATATTAATATTACTGGTGTCGTTATTCTTCGTGGGTATACCGTATACACCTGCTCTATGCATAATTGCGTTATTACTGTAATCGGCGGTAAGGAATTTGTTGATATCTATTACAATATCTGTGAATCTTATATTCACTTTATTACATTCCTTTTTCAAAATGCTGCTTAACTGTGGTATGTTAGGTTGCCAGATGATAAGAATGTCATCCACATATCCAGGGCGCGATTTCACCGATTAGCAACTAGTAAATAGCTAGTGAAAAATCAAATTTGCTAGTGAAAACAAATCGCAGTAGCAAATATTGCTAGTAAGGTAATTTCCTTATTTAAAGTAACCGAAAATCATTATTAATCCACGAAGTTTACATAACAGTTTCTATTATCACTTGTTAAAACAGCGAGGATCAGCGATTCTTATTCGCCAATTTCCTTTCGGCACTTAATACCCATCCTCCCCATATCTTTCATCCCTTCCAGTGGAAACTGTCGTAGAAGTGCATTGAAACTCCTCTCCATTGTGCCCTCATTGGTCTATTACAGAAACTGAACTTGACGTCGGCAATAGTTGCTGTGGCAACCCAGAGCTCTGGGATGGATCGGTTGTTTGACCACCTGCTCTGCCACCCTCCCTTCTTTTGCCCCACAAACTTTGTCCTCAACTCCTGTCGTACCCTAAGCCAAGCGATCGCCTACTTCCACAAGTCTTGATAGTCGTGCATACATCAAATACTGCGCTCTAATGATCAGTGATGAATAAGCAAGAATAATTCCACTTATTCGGATGGTAGACAAAACCGAAAGAAGCAAACCAAAATGTTACTGGAAAATAGCCTGCCAACACTGGCAAAAGTCTTATCCATAGTAACTAGCCTTATTGCGTGTCATAGATAGACGCTTTTTTACGAAACGTGCTCGTGGAGGGGGTAAACGATTACGGAAGAAACTTTTGCTTCGTCTGACTTCTGGTTTTGGAAATTTTCCTTGTATTTTCAAGCTGAAATACAAATATTTATCCAGTAAAATGTTAATGAGCAATAATACTTGACAGAGGCAACATCGTGAGAAAAAAAAAATAATTATGATTACGGAAAAAATCTGAATTCCGTCGACCTTTCGTTTTCTAGGTTTCGTAAAGACGGAATTCTTTTTTTTTTTTTTTTTTTTTTTTTTTTTTTGATTGGAGGCTTAACGACCACCGTGAGCAACTCAATGGGCTATAAGCAGTCGCCCGTCCCTAATTTAGGGTCACTGGTTCCAGGGAAAAGAGAGAGCCAGTGCCGTAAGACAAACACAACATCCATGCCTGACCGGGATTCGAACCCGGACCCCTTACGGATGAATGATCAGAGGCCAGCGCCTTAGACCACTGCGCCACCGGGGCGGTAAAGATGGAATTCCAATAATAACGAAAAAGCCGGAATTCCTTGAATTCGCGGAAGAATCTCATGCCTGAAGATTACAGAAAATTTTTGCAGCAGCCAACTTCCGTTTTTGCAAATTGTTCTCCACAGTTTCAAGCTAAAACGCAAACATTTATGCAATAAAATGATATTTAACAAGAAAAGCGGACATAAAGACAACATTGGGAGAAAAATTTGCGATTACAGCAAAATTTTCTTACTCCGTTTTACTACTGTGTTCGAAAGTTTTGAAGCACGAAATTTCGTCTCCAGATGGAAAACGAACACCCCCCCCCCTCTCCCAAATATCGATCTTCAGAATGATCTAACTGATGACAAAAACAAAAAAAGCGGGATTCCGCGAATCCCTGTAAGAATCTCGTGTATATTATAAAAATAATAGCAAAAGAAAATTTTGAAACAAAATGAAAATTTGTAGAATCCGTAGTTTTGATAGTGAGTTCCGAAGTCAGACAACTAATTCCGTAGAAACTACGGCATTGTGTGGTAATTGGCAGATATGAAGTGTGTAGAAGTTTAGCAGAAATTTGTGCGATACTTCCACTTAGTACTGCCTGTTGTGAGGTGGGATTCAGTTTTTTAAAAAGAATACAAGGAGATTGGAGGAACAATTTGTCTGTTGAAACTTTAAATGCTCTGATGACAATTGAAATAGAAGGGCCACAAGAAGAGATTTTTAATCCACGGTCAGCAGTTATAAAGTGGTATGATGGCAAAGTCAGACACCCTGAGCGTAAACCATATGGGAAGAAATCTGAATTAGAATGTCAGTGAAATATATTCATGTGGTATGAGAATTTGTTAGAAATTAATAATAAAGATAGTCACTAAACTTATCTAAGATTCTATTCATTATTCAAAAAGGTAAGTCAAAATATTTATACACATATTTAAATTTCTGTGTAACTTTATTAGAAAATAAGTTACGATGTGATTTAGTTTTACTTGCTAGTCATGCAAATGTTTTGCTAGCAAACTATTTGGTCACTAGCAAAATTTGCTAGTGAGCAAAAAACATGAAATCTTGCCCTGCACATATCGTAGGAATATCATCGGTAAATGTTCTTGTTGAAGTAGTTTGTTTTACCGATGATATTCCGACGATATGTGGATGACATTCTTATCATCTGGCAATATTCAGAAGATAGCTTAATGAGGTTTATTGAAAAATATAACTAATACTACCCAACAATGCAGGTTACTGTCGAGAAAGAAAATAATGGACAATTGCCCTTCCTTGAAATTCTGCTTTGTAAACATCATGGACGTATTAACTCTTACATGCCAGTAATTATACCAAATGATTCAATCCACCCTAAACATTATAAAGAAGCTGCATTTCATTCATTTATTAGAAGAGCTGTTTCCCATACGTCAAATAGAAGTTTAGAACAGGCAGAAATGAAATGGATCGTAGAAACAGCCACAGTATTTGGATATGATAAGAGATGCATTTGGAAGATGTATAGAAATTATAAAATCAATATTAACAGACCTAAGAGTGAAAATAACGTTGACAACATCACAAAGTTTTGCGGACGTTTACCTTACATACCACAGTTAAGCAGCATTTTGAAAAAGGAATGTAATAAAGTGAATATAAGATTCGCAGATATTGTAATAGATATCAACAAATTCCTTACCGCCGATTACAGTAATAACGCAATTATGCATAGAGCAGGTGTATACGGTATACCCACGAAGAATAACGACACCAGTAATATTAATATCTACATAGGTAGTACTAAAAGACGACTAAAAACAAGAATGGAAGAACACAAGAGAAATTGGAAAAAGGGTGAGCAACGAACATCTCTTATTACATATTGCCTTAATAATAATTCTATCCCCATGTGGGAAAATGCAAAAATATATACTACGCATAACACACATAAAAAGACATTCTATTCTCAGTCCGTTGTGATAGAAAAAACCAGAGGATTTAATTGCAATGAACAAGCACCACTTGAATTGCCGTTTGCCTGGCGATACATAATAACAAAAGAAAAAGAAACTGAAGAAAAGTACATAAAAACTAAATTTGTTGAAAATGTCTCATCCAACAATGATTAATAATGAAATTACAGGAAAAGAACACCAGATGGTGCAACAATAGCAAAAGTCGTAAATCACATGATTAACCTATGCACGGATACAGGACCAATGAACGATGAACCGACTGGTGACAAGGGAGGTAATCAGTACAATAAAAGCATATGGATGTCTCTTGCAACCGACCGCTGAAGATGGGCACAGTGTAGCCCGAAACATGTCCGGACGAGCAAGGAGGAACTTTTTATTTTTTTTAAATCTTTTAAATCTTGATACTTCATAATAGCTTGGCATAGAACAGCGAAATGTTTCAACTGCTAAAATTCTGGCTGTGTCAACGTAATCTAGTCTCGACAATGGTCTCAAAATTATTTTAACTCATCACCCCCTTCTTGTAGAATTGTGCTGATGTTCGTGTTTGTGTTGAACTTTGAACGTGGAATACCTTTAATGATGTGGTACAACACTGGACAAGAAGCATGATTGATTGCAAGCCAGAGGGAATGAAATCGGAGTAAGGTGAGCGCAATATGTGTTGCTTCATTGCTGTTTTATGTCTCATTGGATATAACCTATGTGAGGTTTCAACATTTAAATGTATATATACTGTACATAAAGAAATATTCTTAAGTTCAACTATAAATATTCCATTATCATTGAAGTCAACTTGTTTTTTCGAAACTCATATAGTACGTGTGTAACAGTATTATAGAGGACTTTGTCCTAATATACATTGCCTATCTCCCACGTAATTTAGTGTTCAAATATATGTATGTATAGACTGAACTTCTACTAAAATACAACTGTTTAAGACAGGGAGAATATATGTATGTACGGACTGAACTTCTACTAAAATACAACTGTTTAAGACAGGGAGTTGTGAAAGAGAATTGGGGAGACTTTCATCCAGCAGTGGATCCAGATTGGTTGCTGAAGAAAATCTAACATGACGATAATATATGTTTTGAAAATTGGTGATTTTGGATAACATTTTATAAAAACAATGAAAAGTAATTAAATTGAATTCTTTACATATTTACTATAAATTTAATTAAACCAAAAAATCATGATTCACTTCATTGGAACTAATTTGATATTACGGAAATCATGGTTGACTTCAGCTGACAGACAATAAACTAATTAAAACCGATGAAGCACAGAGAAATCCACTTTACAAAGAATTTATAAAATTTTAATGATGAAACATTTACCCTAGCCAAGCTGTGTCTATCATACATGAAATTTCTTCAGCAGTTCCTCTCAGGTGTCCACGGAGACGTTGCACTTCGATTTGTGCACGTCTGCCCTCTTCACAGGCAAAGAAAGCTCGCTCCATGAATGCTCCCCAAGCTGAAGGTGTAAGAATGCAGCGACGCCATTCACTGATCTCCAAATTAACATCACTGAGCATAGCTTCTAATACTTGTAAATAAAACATATCTTGTTCTACAACAGACTGCGTCACAGGTCGGCCATCTTTCCCTATGATTACGGGAGATTCATATGACAATAGAAGTCCAACTAGGGAGGGAAAAAGAATAAAAAACAATATATATATATATATATATATATATATATATATATACATGCACACACACACAAATATGAGAGTGGAGAATACAGAAATGAAGTAAAAAACACTGCAACTGATAATGACCTACATGAAAAAGAAAATTCATAAACTAAAAGGACACCTTCAATGAAGTACGATCCTTTGAGCGTTTTGTTGCATTGTTATATTAGTAGGTCTACATATAAGTTTCTAGCATTTTATGGTCCAATAGATGTACGTACACAAGCAGGTTGCATTTAAGCATCACTGAAGTATGTCTGCAGTCACCACGACCTAAGGAGATGCAGATCTGTGTTTTGCATCTCCTTCGGTGCTTGGCTACGCTTCTTGTTCTAAATGCTCAGCAATCACTATTTCTAAACTTCACAAACCACTCATGATACATGACTGCACCTACAGCTTTCTCACCATATGCTAAACAAATCCACGCCCATGCTTCTGCAGCAATTTCCCCCGAGATTAAGAACAATGACAAATATGCACCTTGTCAGTCACCATGTCCTAGCTCAAATAACAGCATGTATGGAGTCCACCAAAAGGTGTTGTTTGACAGTGTAGCCACCTTATTTTCACACCACATTCCCACAACTCTGACAAAAAAATCAACTGTTTTGCTTTACTAAGTAGAGCAGTGGACATTTATGCACATACATTAAAAAAAAAAAAAAAAAAAAAACACACACAAGAAAAAAGGGGAATTTTAATTTTTAACATTAAATACTCCACAGCTCTGAATATTTTCTTAGCAATTCTTTTAAAACTAATTGTGTTAGATATTTCATGTCACCCATTTCTTTAGGCCTTTTTGGCAATTCGCACATCAGCAAATGACTCATTTACGGACTTCACTTCATATAACCCTCCTTTTGAAACAAATACTGCCACTTCACCATAAAACCTTTCTGCACCACTTCAACCTTTTTTTTTTTTTCTTTTTTCATTTTCTACAAATGCACAATATATTTTTGCCTTCCTCCTTAAGCTGCAATATATTATTCTTTGGTGATTAAAAACTTTTTTAATCCAATTGTAATCTTTGAGAAATGCATGCCTTTTCTTGTAGGTAAATAGAAAATCCTCAAGTAAATGTGTCAGCATGCAAAAGAAGTGAATGCACCTTAATGACACGTGTGTGTGTGTGTGTGTGTGTGTGTGTGTGTGTGTGTGTGTGTGTGTGTGTGTGTGTGTACGCGTGCATGTTTGCTTTCCCATTAAGTGGTAAACACAAAACTAATCGAGACATGAAGAATTAGGATTACTCCGCAAACTATACATCATTTGAAATACTACAAACAAATTCACTGAATTACAGAAGAATTGCATCACAAACTTCATTGTGCATATTTTGGAAGTAGAAAGGGCATTAAACACTCTTTTCAATTAAATATAACATCTATATCTTTCAGAAGACATAGGAACAAGACAAGGCAGATTTTGAGCAACCGCACAAATAATATTTGAGTTTTTGTTAAGTTATGTAACAGTGTATAAACAAGTTTTAATGCTCATGCTTCAATTTCTGGACCTATCCTTCAGAAACTTTTTCTTTGCAAGAAAGCTTACTATCTACAAAACCCATACATACTTTTCTTTTTCAGACACAGGAGTGCAGATTTTACCTCTGAAATCAAATAAGTGTACACTGAGTTGATATTATTTAAGCTTTCCTGTTCCTTAATATCACAACGCTTGCCACAAGTATTGCATCACTATTTTTCATGTTTTATTTGCCAAAAATTGCAGCAATGTTGCATCATTTCAGTAATGAATCAGGAAAGATTACAGAAGCTTTGTATGAAGAGAACAGAGTTTAACTTAACTGGTATTAAAGTATCTCTGCATATACCTGAAACAACAAGAAAGGACTTTCGCTTTTATATGTTGGATTTCTTCCCTTTGTCAGTAACACAGACATTATCTTTATGTTTTCCCAAAATTCCTACCACTTTCAGGCCAACAATGCCTACAAAATGTTACATGCATTTTTGGAGATTTTTCCGAAGCCCTACAGCAATGTTTTCTAGCAGGAAAGTCTTTAAAGGGATGACAGAAGCTCATGACAAGAATATCCATGTCACATGATGATGATTCACATCAATGATTGAAGCAATTGCTCATAGTATGAGGCCCACAATTACCAGTGTATAGTATAAAGCAAACAAACTTTTTTTTCTTTTTAGTTTCTTTTTGAAGTACTCTAAAAAACCTCCTAGTTAAACAACTATATAAGTTCAACAATTTTGACAAATGTAGCTTTTGTACTGTCAATATAACTGACAATGATAAACCACAAGTTCAGTGGCCCATAAACAGTAAGGTATAATCTAAGTTTTCAAGAAGGTTCCTTTTCTCATTTTGGAATTAAGTGTAAAGGTCAGTCTTCTTTATTGTCCATATTTGTCAACCATACCTCAGTTGCTATATATATTGTGTACTGTTTCTCACGTTGTATGAGTGTCAAAGTGGTCGCAGGAAACGTTCAACTTTGTCTGATGCTGGGTAACTATTGTTGAATGCAATTTAACATTAAAAATAAGGTACAATATTATTTAAATGAAAACTGTTACTCACATTTTCGTTTTCTTGGAGTATATCGGGCTATTGAGCTCTCCGCGAAATTTTAAATTTCTTGAAGTCTTTGGTAATCACTTCGTGACGATGTTCAACTTGAAAAGTTGAAACAAGTGGGTAACAATTCTTCTTAATGAATCGTGATTCTAAAAATGACATCTAAAATAATGAAACATTGAACGGTCAAACCTTCAAGTTGAAGAGAAAATCGATCTGGTAAAATGTTCTGTCTTGACGATAGCTTAGACTTCGTTTATATTTGATAAGTTGATACTGATGGGAAACTATTCTTCTTAATGAATTGTGATTTTAAAAATGACATCTAAAATAATGAAATATTGAACGGTGAAACCTTTAAGTTGAAGGGAAATCCATCTGGTAAAATATATGTACTGTCTTGACGATAGCTAAGACTTCGTTTCCCGCTTCACTAATATTCCCAGACTAGTTTCGACTATCATTTTCGTAGTCTTCATCTGTAGGTTAAACGACGTGTTACTCATCTTACTTGTTGTTCATTGTCCAATTATCTCACATTCTGCAGCACGACTCAAAAATTTCACGTTACCAGAACCTTTTGCGCATTCAAATTTTGGTTTTATTGCGCATTTTATGTCAAGTACGTATTAGTTTTTGATTGGAACGTCCAAATTCACTCACGATTTCAAATTGTCTGGTGCCGCCATCTTCCATACGTCAACCGACCCAGTATCTGCCTTGATCTTAAATCGTTTATTTTGGCTGTTTTTTTTTTTTTTTTGTTCTTTTTTCTTTTCTTGCTCAATGAGGTATCTCCATGCGTATGGAAGCTCGACTGGGTCACTGAATTACAGTTTTTTTCTCTTGGTTTTTCAATCATTACTGCCTCCGATGTTAAAATTTGGGCTTTCATTTTATGCGATGTTATCAATTTGGCTTCCGGCCAATCTGGGATTTTTTCATTATCAATACAATGTTGAATTAATGACATTTTATTTTATTTTTCATTCCAGTTGGATATGTGTTCTCCCAGTCTTGTTTTAAATCTTCTTTTGGTACTTCCCATGTATATTTTATTTGTTTTATCTATTTTCTCTGCATTTGCAATACTTCTTGTTGGAATGCTATATGTGCCTGCTTTTTCTAAAATCAATCTTTTTTCTTTGTCTGTTGTCAAAATGGTCTAATTATCAATAACGGTCTCCATTAGTAATAAGTTTTCTTGTGCGCATTCCTTTTTTAAAACATTCGCAAGTGGAGGAATGAAGGGAAATTTACCTCCACATTTTCTTTCCGTCTCAGGTTTTTTGTTGGTGTAATTTAGAGACAATTTTGTATTTTTAAGTATTTTTTCTATTAACTTTTTCCCATTTCCGAGCTTAAGACAGAAAGAAAATTAGGTAAATTTCCCTTCATTCCTCCACTTGCGAATATTTAAAAAAGGAATGCGCAGAAGAAAACTTATTACTAGCGAAGACCGTTATTGATAATGAGACTATTTTGACAACAGACAATGAAAAAAGATCGATTTTAGAAAAAGCAGGCACATATAGCATTTCAACAAGAAGTATTGCAAGTGCAGAGAAAATAGATAAAATGAATAAAATATACATAGGAAGTACCAAAAGAAGATTTAAAACAAGACTGGGAGAACTCATATCCAACTGGAATAAAAAGAAAAGAAAATGTCATTAATTCAACATTGTATTGATAATGAAAAAAATCCCAGATTGGCCGGAAGCCAAATTGATAACATCGCATAAAAGGAAAGCCCAAATTTTAACATCGGACGCAGTAATGACTGAAAAATCAAGAGAAAAAAACTGTAATTACGACAACCCAGTCAAGCTTCCATATGCATGGAGATACCTCATTGAGCAAGAAAAGAAAAAAGAACTAAAAAAAAAAAAAACAGCCAAAATAAACGATTTAAGATCAAGGCAAATACTGAGTCGGTTGACATACGGAAGATAGTGGCACCAGATAATTTGAAATCGGGAGTCAATTCGGACGTTCCAATCAAGAACTAATATGTACGTGACATAAAATGCGCAATAAAACCAAAATTTGAATGCGCAAAAGGTTCTGGCGACGTGGAACTTTTGAGTCATGATGCAGATTGTGAGATAGTTGAACGATGAACAACAAGTACGATGAGTAACACTTCGTTTAACCCATAGATGATGACAACGAAAATGATAGTCGAAACTAGTCTGGGAATATTAGTGCAGCGGAAACGAAGTCTAAGCTATCGTCAAGACAGTATATATATTTTACCCGATGGATTTCCCTTCAACTTAAAGGTTTGACCGTTCAATATTTCATTATTTTAGATGTCATTTTTAGAATCACGATTCATTAAGAAGAATAGTTACCCATCAGGATCAACTTATCAAATATAAACGAGTCTAAGCTATCGTCAAGACAGAACATTTTACCAGATCGATTTTTCCTTTAACTTGAAGGTTTGACCGTTCAACATTTCATTATTTTAGATGTCATTTTTAGAATCATAATTTAAGAATTTTTACCCACTTGTTTCAACTTTTCAAGTTGAACACTGTCATGAAGTGATTACCGAAGACTTCAAGAAATTTAAAATTTCGCTGGGTTAAAGCTCAATATCCCGAAATACTCCAAGAAAACGAAAATGTGAGTAACAGCTTTCATTTAAATAATATTGTACCTTATTTTTAATGTTCAGTTGCATTCAACAGTAGTAACCCAGCGTCAGACAAAGATTAATGTTTCCCACGAGCACTTTGACACTCATACATGAGAAACAGTACACAATATAGCAATTGTATGGTTGACAAATATGTACAATCAAGATTTTAACCACGTAATGAAGTTCAACACAGAAATGTAAATGTGTTAAAAGAATTAATTGAATGTCAATCTTCTTTGTTTGTGTAATATAGTTTGAGGTATAATTGTTCCTCTTAATGACACACTTCTAAACACCTGCCTTAAAATGAGTGATATAGTGCAAATCAAAATAAATACTTATGTCCCTGCACAAAAATGTGTCATTAGTGAAAGGCAGAAAAACAGTGGAAATCATTGTCTTGATTACACAGGGTTCCAACTCTTTCTCCCACAAAAAATAATAAACTTTTAAGCTCTGCCCCAATTTTTTTTAAGGACCTTACCAATTGCATATGCAACAATGAATATGCACAAATACACATACTTTTACACATGACTAACTATGCAAATTGAAGTACACTGATGAAGTTTGCAATATTTTCCCATGTAATTTAAGTATGCAGTGTAAATTAGAGTACATGCAATTTAAAATACAGTTCTACTGGTCAAATTCATTTTCCTTTTTGAGAGAATAATCATACAGGCAATACAGGAGAGTATGTGAATTGTAAAACTGGAAAAAATATTTTTTGCAAATACATGAAACAACTACAGGATTTTAAGGTGGCAAACAGAATAGCCATTGCCTTGCTTACTGTTCAACACGTAACATCAGCATCAGAAAACTTGAAAATTACATCGCTCTGGAATGGGAATCGAATGGAAATCAGAGAATGTTCCGATTCTTAACACTCAGATACTTGCGACTTTGTCGTCCTGGATGGTGTAATGGATAGCATGTTCGAACGGAAATCAGGAGATGTAGATTCAATTCCTGCTCCAGGGCGATGTAATTTTCAAGTTTTCTAATGTTAAAGTTACTTGTTGAACAGTAAACAAGACAATGGCTATTCTGTTTGGCACCTTAAAAATCTTGTACTTAAAGTTATGATTTGAATTTTGCACATAATCATCTCATGGTTTAAATTGTAAAACCAAAATCAAAATTACATGTTCAAGATTTCAATTTTGCACTTAATTTATTTGTGGTACAACTCAATATTGTTATTTGCATATACAAAAAAGGCAAACACAAATGTGAAACATCATTACCAAGAAGTGGTGAAAGGGCTTGTGCCAAATCTGCTGGATGTATTTAATTTAGACAGTGGTCATTCACTTTTTCAGCAAATTACTTACCTCAAGCTGCCTCGTTTTCTCTCATGGGATTTCAACTGACGTCACTATCAACATAGCCAACCAGCAGCAGAAGTACTAGGCACTACATAGTAGCTAGAGGATTTTAGGCAACCAGTTAGGAAAAATAAGTACTTTTTAAGTACCTTTCACCAATTTTTGAAAAAAATAAGAATTTCTAAGCACCTTAAAAACAAAACACTTTAAAGAAATCCTAAGGATAAGGACTGGGGGAGGGGGGGGGGGGCTGTTAAAGTTATGCAATCCAAAGATAATTTTTCAAATATGAATTCCAGAAAATGGAGATACTGTACCAGGTACACATAAACATTTAATTTTAAGTCATGTAGTGGAAAAAGTGGAAAAGGGAAATCTTGAAAAATTCACAAAAATTGTTCATTGTATGACAATGAACAATTTTTGTGAAAATGGCTCAATGACTAACTTATGTGAAAAAACAAAATCAATCAAATTTATAGAAGCAGTAATATCATATAAACCATTACACCTTTATGAGACCTAAAAACAGAAGTGCACTTTCACACACTTCGTGGAATAAAATGTGAACCATAAAACACCACATAAGTTTGTAGGTTTTGGACAAACCGTTTTCCAATCTAACTTTTAGAAACTAAGTTACAGTGCAAAATTCAAATACGTATCTATGTCACATAGTGGGAAAGCTGTGGATCAAAGAAATGACATAGTGCTAATAATCATTTTCATAGTTATATTAGAATAATTATTGATATCCTCATATCACCATAAGTTACGTGCAAACACTTCCACAGGCGTTACCCACTATATTGGTAGTACTTACCACAGTATCAACCACCGATTGATGGAACATATCGCTGATGCTAAGAAAGGCAACCCTTCCACCTCCCTTTCAATTTTAACCATCAGCGATACGTCCACGATTTCTGATTTGCAAAATGTTAAACGCGCCGCTCAGTTCAGCAATCGGAAAGCCCTCAGGTACCGCGAAAGCATTGAAATCTACCTAACCCCTAACACCTGCAATACAGACGCACCTTTACACATACCTATCATTGGAAAAGCTATTTTGAAATCTGGCAACAACTGATGCTTATACCACATGCTTCATTCCATGGCTGATGAAAGTAGAAGTCACTAATGAAAAGTCCCACCACTTATAATTTTGACGTAACTTATGCGTGATATGACGATATCAAGAATTTTTGTAATTTTTTTGTGTGTTACGTGCTTCCCTGCCAATTCTTCTCACTATGTTTCCTGATTTAATAACTCACAGAAGTATTCACCCCATCTTTCACTTAACTCATTGGGCTCTCATATCATTCTTCTCACAACTTACAAATTTGTTTCCCCTATTTTTCTCCGAGTCTTATGTACTTCCAGAAAGTCCTCTTATCTTTCCAAAAAGCAAATTGATGCCTTTCCACCTTCCTATCTTTTGCCTTCCTCTGGCGGACCAGCTTAGCAACTTAACGCTTCTTACAGCAATATTCATCCACAGAAACTCTACCTTGCAGCATCCCCAAATAGGCTTCCTTCTTTCTCTTACTGCCTCTTCAATCTCACTATTCCACCAAGCATCACCTCTGTTGTTACCCACTATTGTGGTGCCACAGACCTCTTCAGCAGCAGTGACAACACAGTTCTTAAAACATTCTTACTTCTTTTCTACATCCCTCTCACATGACTTCAGCTCTTTAAGACGTTCTCTGAGTGAGCCAGAATAACACGAATGATCTTCAGGGAGCCTTTCAACCTTTATTCTTTCCATCCTGGGCTTCTTCCTATTCCTTTTCCTCCAACCAACATTCACGCCTCTCATCACACGAGTGTCAACAACTAAGTGTTTCAGACACTGATCGTAGTCTATGATCAGTGTCAATAAAATCTATCACACTCTCTTGACCAAGAGTACGATTTTTCCAAGTATATATGATGTTATACTTGTGGTTGAAAAATGTATTAGATACACACAAACCATTCTCAATGCAGAGTTCAATTAATCTTTCACCATTATCATTCCCACAAGGATCATTAAACTTACAGAAATTGCATTCTTGTCAGAAATTGCATTCTGCACACCTAATCTAGCATTGAAATTCCCTGCTATTATAACTTTCTCTTTAACACCAAAATGGCTCAATACAGCTTTTAGCTCATTCCAGAAATATTCCTTCCCATCAGAAGGTTCGGAGTCACAAGGAACATACACTACAACAATTACGAATAAATGTATTAAGAATTTAATTAAGAAATGTGATAATAAAATAAAACATAATACAAATAAAAAAAAAAGAAGAAAAAAAGCAATACATTGGATCATCCCCCTATATAAATAAATTAATATCAAAAATCAATCATGAAATTGGGAAGTAAAGTAAAAGTTTAGGACAACCAGTAATGACAATTTCAACAATGGTTAATAATGCCAAGCAAAAGACTCCCTTATTACAAAAATCAGGCATGTAGAGAATACCAATTCAACATGAAAGAGACGCAACAAAAAAGAAGAAATATTATTACAGGTCAACTAAAAATATACTCGAAAAAGATTAAATCAACATATAAGGAACAGGGGGGGGGGACAGCAATGATAAAATATTGTGTGGAAGAGGATCCAAAACCGATTTTTGAAGAAATTTCAATAAAAAGTAGATACTGAAACAAATGGGAACTAAGATATTCTGAAGCTCTAATAATAAAAAAAAAATAAACAAAGGGCATGTAACATCAATGACCCATACACAACTACAGAACCATGGAAAGTACTAATTAAAAAAAGAAAAAGAAATTAAAACCGAACAAATAAAAATGCTTGAGAATGTAAAGAAAGAACAAGAAACATAGATGGTGCTAGAGATGAGTTCGGGCTCAATTTTAGGAGCCCGAGCCCACCCGGGTCCAAAGACCTAGAGCCTGGGCCCAGCCTGCTTTATTTGATTACATGTGTTTGCTAAGCCCAGTTCTCAGAAAAATTTGCTTTTTAGAAGCAAATTTTTCTCATTATGCACAGGCCGAAACTATGGCCCAATCAAGGATAAGTTTAAAAATAATTAGTTTAAAAAGTTTACTTCAGTTAATCCACTTCATAATATTAGTATGTTCTTCAAAACAATATGCATAAAAGCAAAGGTTTTAAAATGTTGACTAGAAAATAAATAAATAATCAATGCACATGCCATTCAACTACACCAGGGAATCAGTAATTTTGCCAAAAGCTGAAGATGAGAAAATCTTTTAGAAACACAAAATATTCAATTCGTTATTTCTTTTGGATTTCTAAATCTACTTTTACTTTGAATAAATGGCATTACAAAATGTACGACTCTTTACAGACAGTTGCAAGTGTTTTAAATTTTGACTCTAGAATGCTAAATTTTGCGATATAATTTACATATATGCTAACTGGTAAAAGATAGTTCATAGTGATGTAGTAGAGTATAAAAAAAAAAGCATGCAAGAAAATTTCCAAATGGGGGGGGGAGAGACTGTATGAGCATTCTAGACCAGATTATTCTGCATTTTGTAACATTAACAAAGCTTTGCACTTAATAGTGTAATAATCATGATATTATTCTATGTATGTGCAGTTTCCAGCAATTTCATCATAAAAATTGCTTACCGTTTAAACCTCTCAAAACTCCTCAAAAGAAGAATCGCATCTAATGCTTCAGCGCTTAACCTTGATCTTCTTTTCTCTAAAACGTAACCTGCTGCACTAAACACTCTCTCGCTTGCAGAATTACTGGCTGGTATACATTGAATTTACACATCTTGCAATGGCAGCTAGCTTAGGAAATTGAGAATTCTTCTACCATGGTAACAAATCCACAGCTTCAAGGTGTGTTCCTCCCATGCGTAATTCCACATACTTACAAATTTCATCTGGATCAGGATCATGAATTTCAAAATCGTCTTCCAAATGTTGAAATAGGCCTGCAGATTATTTTCCAGAAGTTGATTGACTTGATTTCTTCAGCAATGTCTCAGTCTTTTCCTCTCCTTCATGAGAAAGCTCATCATTTTGTTCCAGCCACGCTCATACTTGCAAATGCACATCTTTCCTTTCATCCTCCATTAGCATTCTCAATGACTTAAAGTTTGGGAGAAGAAACGTTGCAATTTTATGCAAATCACTGAGAGCCAGTTTTAACCATTTTTGAGTTTTTGTTTTTAGCACCCTTTCCACTTCTGAATTCGTTGGAGAAGCGTTGCAGTGCTTCAAGAGGCGGTGATACCATAAGAGCACTAAATGCAAAGTTGGACAAAATTATCTCTCCAGTTGAATACTTGCCTCCTGAAACTTTTTCAAAAATGGTATTAAAACCATCAACATGCCAGCATTTATTCCTTCCATGCAATGGGTTTAATTTTTTTTTACCCAAGATGTCACTGATGTCACTTAATTGTTCATACACTGTTTGTAACACTGTGCACAGGGTATTCCACCGAGTTTCCACTTCTCCTCAGTTGTCTCTATAAAGCTGTTTTAAAGCAGTGTTCAGTGCGTGGCATGTACATGTCAACCGGCAGAAACATTGCAATGCTGAAATTATGTCGGCTCCTTCATCCGTTACAAACCCAATAGTTTTATCCAGAACTGAACAATCAAACCCAACATTTTCCAGGAACTGCAAAATTTCAGTTTATAAGTTTTCTCCAGTTTTGGAAACTTCCAGAAATGCCACTGTTGTTAATGGAATACCTCGTAAAACAAAATTATTATCCACGAAATGGCAGGTGATGGCCATATACACTTCGTCACGATAAGGAGCTGTCCACATATCTGTTGTAATTGCACTGCTATATTTCTGGATGACTGCGTTTACTTGTACAACGTATTCTATATGTACAGATTCAACTGAACTTTTAATATGTTTAGATACCGTACTGCGATGTGGGAGCACATGTTCAGCATCACTTTGCCCTCAGAAGCACCGACATCAATCAAACATTGAGCTAAGTCAAGGAAGCCTTTGCCAATATTAAAAGATTGAATGTCTTCAGGGCACAATTTAACACAGCTTTTTAGAACTTTCGCTTTTACTGCAGCATACACGTTCCCCCTATCTTCAAACAAGAATTTCTCGACCAAGCCTGAACCAGACTGTTTGCTACATTTTTCAGCATGTCCAGTAAGTCTGCTGGATCCTGTGGAATATTTGTACGTCCAGATTCCTTTACACCTCACACATTGAACATAATCGATTTTTTCATTGGTTTTTGAATCTATTATTTCTTTGAAATATTTCCATACCTCTGACTTCCCGCGCTTGTTCGGCATGGCAGCAAATTCCCGGCATCAAATTTTCTCTATATATTGTTTACACTCATCTCACTCATGCTCGTGATCGATTGAAAATGCTGCTTGTTGAGCCTACAACGTTAGAATACCCTTATGTAGCTCAGCTGTGGTTAAAAAGGTAAATAAATAGAATGTTGATCTGACGGGACTGTCGCAACATCACGTTACTTTAGGTTGTGGTTTCGATTTCGTGGGACAACTACTAACCAAAATCAAAACTACAACCTAAAGTAAGGTGATAGTCCTGCCAGGGTCAGCGCATCCTGTTTATTTACCTTGCTATCTACAGCTGACTGGTGTCTCATAAATCACAACGAAGCGGTTGTAGAATGTGCTGGTAGGAATGGGGAGAAAGGGGAGGGTGTGTCAGGAGAAAGGGCATGCTGTGTCTTTGACACTTGAGGACTTCAGCATTAATGTGAACTCTGGACTGCCCAACTGAATACAGAGGACACTCCGTACATTTCATGTTTTGTCTCTCTGCTCGTCAGTCAGCAACAATTCACTTCGATTAATTATACATAATATCTAAGGTATTGTTTACCTGATATTGTCAAAGTATTTTGCACGTTGTTGCTCTGTGAGGCACGTGCTCCCGGCCCGAGAGGTCTTTTATGTTACGGGTTTTTGGTTAGTTATAAAAAAATCTGAAAAAAAACCACATTTAGGTTATATATTTTCAGTTCTACATTCATTAATTTGTACAGTGAAACGTTTTAAATTTACTATTAATTAAAAGATTTTAGTAGAAAGAGTTATACTCATCGGGTCAGGAGACGTCTCACAAGGAGTTCGTCGTCACCACGTTATGGTAAGCGCTTTTGACATAGCCGGTGTGTCATTGTCAGGCCTTCTACATCTACTTGAGGATTTCTTCACGTGTGTGTAGCCGCTGGAGTTGCATGTCAGGAAATGAAGGAAAAGTTTTGCGGGTTGTATGTGTTAGGTCACATACAACCCGCAACAAACAACCCTGACACACACAACCCGTAAAACTTTCCCTTCGTTTCCCGACATGCAACTCTAGCGGCTACACACATGCAAGGAAACCCTTATGTAGATGTAGAAGGCCCGACGATGACACACCCGCTGTGTCAAAAGCGCTCGCTGTAACGAGGTGACAACGAACCCCTTGTGAGACGTCTAATGACCTGATGAGTATAACTCTTTCTACTAAAATATTTTAATTAATAGTAAATTTAAAATGTTTGATTGTACGAATGAATGAATGTAGAACTGAAAATATATAACCTAATTGTTTTATTTCAAATTTTTTTTATAACTAACCAAAAACCCGCAACATAAAAGACCTCTCGGGCCGGGAGCACGTGCCTCACATAGCAACAACGTGCAAAATACTTTGACAGTATCAGGTAAACAATACCTTAGATATTATGTATAATTAATCAAAAGCACGTTTATAGCATAAGACAACCCTTAAGGTTGCCTCATGAATTGCATATTTTGTAATTCACTTCGAATTCGCTTTTGTCGCCCCAAGTAACAACTCCTTTCATCACTACATACAGGAATGGTGTATTAACTAAGCATGAGTCAGTGGTAAAAGCATCTCTATTCTCTACGGCTATGACATAACAAGTACACTGGTTTCCAAAATTGAAGGATTTTATGTCACTACAAGCTCTGTAGCTCGATAAATAGCAGTTTGATAAAAATGCAGGGTAGAAGCAAAACTCTATGCATCAAAAGACCATCTAAATCACTTAGTTTTTATGTAGCCTCTTCATTATATTACAGGAATATTAAAGTTTAAAGATATGGAGAGTATTTCTTGAAATCAATGCTTCTCTCTAAATGCTACTTCACTCTACAGTTTTGCTGCTTTGAAACCAGTGAACATAACAAAAATATATCCAGTGAAACAATTTTTACAAAAATTCGTTCTTTTTGATCGAGTCATATTCTCAACTTTGATAGCCTATAATATGGCAAAGAGGCTATGACAAGATTGTGTGCCTTTGATAATCTTTAATTTCATAGGTTTTACTTCTATATCCTGCCGATATCCTGCATTTTTATCAAACTGTTATTTATCAAGCTACAGTTCTAGTAGTGGCACCACCTGTGCACTTGACACTAGAAATTCTTTAATTTTTGGTAACCAGTTTATAACAATAATATCCAGGGAATTATTTTTTTAATTACAGTTTTTCGTGAAGGTAACTTATATACAATGAAATTGGATATATATATATATATAAAGAATTCAGTAATGAAATTCAACATATGCAATGCCAACCCCAGGCCTGGATTTTCGGCTCTTAATACCCATAGACGAGCCCGGGCCCGAGCTCATCTCTAGATGGTGCCATATACAAGAAGCTTTCAACTAGAAGAGAGAAGTACGTGATCACCGATGCACTTTGGCACACTCAAAGAAACCCCAAATACAGACTCCTACCCCACATCTTTCCATAGTGGAGACAAAATGGGAGTTTTTCGGAAGATAACCGAGTATTTCAGTTGAAAAGCTTTAAATGCGAGTAATTGGTGGACTCAAGATTTTAACCTGTGGCATGTTTTAGTTTTTACTATATTAATGGATTTTAATGTGTGAATAACTGGTGGACGCAAGATTTCAACCTGTGGCATGTCTCAGTTTTTACTACAGTATATTAATGGATTTTAACATGTAAATAAGCTTTAAAAGATTTTTAAAGGTAGCTGTACTATCTGCAGAAACACATATCAAAGAATGACAACAGCAAGAAATATAACAGATATTTGGAGTGATGTTTTTGACCAATATTATATATGTGAATCTAGTATGGAATAAAGCAAGACGGCACTTACAGAACCATAGCGAATTTTCCTAGGACAAGTCTTGAGATTACATCTAATATGGGAATACCAGGACAGTCACACTGAGAATGTGCTGGAAGTCTATTAATAGTATGGATTAAAGGTACATTACATATCCAACTATATAATGATATTATTCTTAACCTTGAATAGTTTATGGTGTGTTTCATCAGGTCTGTATCTGCAATTAAAATTTTAGGTGGATATGTGATTTATGCAAAAAAAAAAAATATATTAATATAATTTTCTAGCATTTTCACACAGTAATGCCTTGATAAATGACCGAAGAAAAAAAAAACAATGAAAGAAAAAAAAATTAAACCTTACAACAAACAAGCTATAATAGCACATCACTGACTACACGATTACACAAAATGCTATAAGCCAGTTCATTAATCAGAAAATCTGGAAAGTTAATGTGAAGCTTGCTTCAAATAAAATGAAAAAAAAAAAATGGGGGAAGAGTTGAAAACTGAAAAATAAGCATGTAACAAATGCAACATTCTACAGATTCATAACTTTTGTCAATCAATATATAAGCATAAAAATATTTTTTAAAACACAGCAAAACTTTTTTAATGCCTGCTTTCACTTCATCTCTTACCAGCTAGATTTTTTTGTATAATTGGAAATCTGCTCGAATGAAATTCTTGACACAGAATTGCTGGTACTGGAGTCAAACTGTCACTGATAATCTTCTTTGGACCTATGGACTTTATTTTATGGTAAATACCTCTAGGTAAGGATTTCACCTCTTCCTGAATCAATGATGTAAGGAATTCTGTATAACCTTTAAAAAAATACAGATACACACAATCTTTGAAAATGAGACCCCAAATTATATTTTTTTCAAATCAACAAACGTTATTCATGCAGAACAGATTTATTTCTGCCATAGCAGCAATATATGTCAAACATCTGAAAATAGTACAATTAATTCAAGTATACAAGCAACAAAGTTAAGAAAAGTATACGTGATTCTAATTTAAATTGGTTTTCTCCTATTCACATCTAATAATTTAATATGTGTTTGTAAGGATCAAATATTTGTTTTCTGCAAACATCATGTGGGCGATCTTAAGTGAGAGATGGGTTTGCCTCCTCGGGGCACTCCGAGGGAACAATGGCACACAGAACAGCAACAAGGGCCTCTGTGAATCTTGGAGAGGTGCCAGCTAGTTCTGTGTGACTTTAGCGAAAAGACCCCCAAACTCACTGGGTTTTGTTCCAGAATTCTCAGGTTGAATGACCAACTGGAACCGTCAGCTGTGTGCTAATCCCCCACACTGATGTACTTACCTGATTAAAAAGACAAAGAAATCAATATCCGGACTCTAGTGGGATATGGGACCTACCACACTTGAGAAGGACGATCCACCACAGAATCGGCCTCTAACTGGAAAAAGGCGAATCAGAAAGAGATCTCAGCTTAGTGAGGGTAAGGGAATACTAGAGGTATAAATGGCAAGATGAATGAGGTGATTGATGAGATGAATAAATATAGATTGGATGTGCTGTGTGTAAGTGAAACCAAAAGAAGGAAATTGGGATAGAAGTAGTGAATGGAACGGTGAGTGTGTGGTCTGGAGTACTGGATAATGTGAGGGGACAGGTTGGTATTGTCATATATTGTTGTCATATTCTCCAGTATTCTTATATAGCTAATTTGTAGATGAATAAATAAGATTGGCAACACCCATCACCCCGGTGGTTGTGATCTGTAATGGCTGTTTGTCTTACTCAGTGATAACCAAGATGTTATTACATGGTGTCAGAGTTGTGGGATCGTAAATGTTGTGGTGTTGTGACTAATTTGAGGAACTGTGTTGAGTTTATAGTTCAAGTAACATGGATTCTGCTAACGTTCGTCTTCCTCGAGAGTTGGGAGTAACTGCTGACAACATTACCGCAAAATGGAAGTTGTGGAAACAATCATTCGAATTTTATTCAGTTGCTACACAACTTTTTGAGAGACCACCACAGGTGCAAGCCGCTACTTTCATGTCAGCAATAGCAACTTCGGCAATTATGATTTTTAATACTTTTAACTTGTCTGAGGCGGAGCAGAGCAATGTAGCTGTGATTAAAAAAAGATTTGACGATTACTTTGCCCCAAAACAAACGAGACGTATGTACGCTACTTATTTTTTACTTGTGTGCAGCGTGAGCAAGAGAATTTTGATTCTTACTTAACTAAACTTTGAACGAAGATTATTGATTGTGCTTTTGGTAATTTGCAAGATGGTTTGTTGCGTGACCAGATTGTGCGTGGTGTTCTTTCAGATAACGTTCGTGAATTATTATTAGCTGAAGGAGAGCTGGCATTGAGTAAAGCGATTGATATACGCAGGGCTAGTGAATGGGCTTGGAATCAACTTCAGGAAATAAGGGCAATGATGAATAAAGATGTCCTTTCGTTAAGAATAAAAAAAAAAAAAAGGGTTCCTACAGAATTCAATTGCTCAGAAATACGCGAAGGATCGAAGTCCACAGTGGACATCAAAGTAAAAGGAGTGGGTTGGGAAAGTGGTTTCGTGCACCAATTTTTGAAGTGTCCTGCTTTCAGCGTGACGTGTAATTACTGTTCCAAGAAGGGACACTATGCGCGCCAATACAAAACTAATATGAAAACCCTTAAGTCACGAAATAAGGAGGTACATGCGATTAGCGAATCTGATAGTGATTTGGAGGACATTACTACATATACCTGTGATACTTTACTTATCAGTGAAGTGATTAATTTCTCAAATAATTACCAAGGTAAATGGTATACAAAGGTGCTATTTGATAAAGGAATTTGCGCTAATTTTAAGATTGACACTGGTGCAGAAGGGAATGCCATAACTGCAGAATTGGCAAGACAACTATTGATGAAAATTTCAAAGTCACAAGTTAAACGACTGAGATCTTTTAATAATATGTATACACCAGTTATGGGAGAGATAAGCACTAAGTGTATTATAAAAAACAAACCTGTTACACTTAATTTTCTAGTGGTTGAGGGTAGGTTCAACTGCATTTTAGGATGCTATGCTTGTGAGAACTTGGGTTTAATAGTAAGAAATAAGGATTTCATTCAAGTTCATGGAGTTGTAAGTCCTATTCCAGAAAAGATTTTTCAAGGTATTGGTTGTATAAAGAATTTTAAATATGATAAAGAGCTGCAAGAAGGTGCTTCGTTAACTATGCATCCACCACAGCAAATACCTTATGCAATTCGTGAAAAGGTAAAGAAGAAGATTGACATGATGGTGAAGATGAAAATTCTCGTACCTGTTGCCAATCCTATTCCTGCAGTAAGCCCATTGGTAATCGTTAAGAAACAAGACAAAATTTGTTTGTGTTTAGACCCTACTGATCTAAATAAGGCTATTAAAAGATGTCACTTTCCACTCAAAACTGTGGAAGATATAGCTGCTAGAGTAAAAACAGCAAAATATTTTACCCTACTTGATGCAAAAAAGGGTTTTTGGCAATTACGTGTAACAAAACATACTTCGGATTACTTGACAGTTAATACACCCTGGGGCCGATACTCATTTTTGAGAGTACCTTTTGGACTTGCTTCGGCACCCGAAGTTTTCCAACAGGTTATGGAGTCAATATTGAAGGGCATTGGCAATACTGAATGCTCAATGGATGATGTTCTGATCTTGGCAAACACGCTCAAGGAGTTACGTAGTTTACCATCGAAGGTCATTGATCAACTTTTAAAGAGTAGAATTCGGTTGAATAAAGACAAGTGTGAATTTGAGAAAACAAGAGTTAAGTCCTTAGGTCACATTTTTACAAAAAGTGGAATAGAAATTGACCCATCCAAGGTTGAGGCCATTGGAAAATTAAAAGTACCTACTTGTGTTACTGAGTTGCAGAGATTTATGGGTATGACTAATTATGTTTCTAAATTCATACCTAATTATTCAAGTATTTCAGAACCCATGGGCAGACTTCTACAGAAAGATGTCATATGGGAGTGGTCTTCTGACCAAGAAAAAGCCTTTTGTAAGTTAAAAGAATCTCTTCAAAATACTCCACAGTTCGCTTATTATGATGTAAACAAGCCAGTGGTTGTTTCTGTGGATGCCAGTTCTCATGCAGTTGGTGCTGTACTTCTCCAAGATTGTAGACTGGTAGCATATTCTACCAAAGCATTAACATCTGCACAACAGCGTTATCCTCAAATTGAGAAAGAAGCCTTTGCCATTCGTCATGGGTGCAAAAAATTTCATGACTATATTTTTGGCAAGTCTGTTACCATTGAAACGGATCACAAACCTTTAGAAGTCATCGCGAAGAAACCCTTACATACAGCTCCACCTAGATTACAGCGATTAATTTTTAATGTGCTTCAGTATTCGCCGAAAACAATATTTAAACGTGGTACTGATATTTCAATCCCCGACGCTTTAAGTCGTGACTGTAGTGTGGAGTCTTTGGAGACAGCTGGTGAAGATCAAGAACTTTTTTAAACATTACTCGATATACCGCTTCCCTCATTAACATTTCAAGAGCTGATTGCAGCAACTAATTCAGGTGAAGAACTACAACAACTCAAGAGAGTTATCCTTGAAGGTTGGCCACCAACAATAAAGGAAGTGCATGTTTCTTTACACAAGTATTGGAATTATCGAGAAGAATTATCTGTATATGAAAATCTGTTGTTCAAGGCTGAACGACTGATTATTCCTACAGTATTTCAACCTAAATATCTCAAACTTATCCATCAGGGTCATCTGGGTACTAGCCTTTCCTTACATCGTGCAAGAGAAATAATATTTTGGCATGGAATGTCTAAAGAGATTGAACTATTTGTTCAAAAATGTCCAATGTGTCAACAAACTGCTCGTGCCCCTAACACAGAACCATTGCTGATGAAACCTATTCCCTGTTTCCCATGGCAATGAATAACATCAGATTTATTTGACTTCAAGGGTGACCATTATTGCCTTGTAGTTGATAGTTACTCCGGATATTTTGATTTTTAAAAACTAAGTCAGCCAACGTCTCAAGCTGTGGTTAAGTATTTAAAAGTTACTTTTGCCACTCATGGTATTCCTGATATCTTAGAAACAGACAATGGTCCACAGTATAACTCTGAGGCATTTTGTCATTTTACAAGAGACTATAAGATATAACATCTCTCACATCCAGTCCTCATTATCCCAAGTCAAATGGTTTGGCAGAACGGAATGTGCAAATTGCTAAGTTAACGTTAAAGCGTACTGATCTAGAACAATCTGACTTGCATCTGGCACTAATACTCTTGACAGTGACCTACCTTCTCCAGCTCAACGTCTATTTGGACGTCCTACACAAACAATGATCCCGTTACATCATCTGGCACATTTGCCTCATGCTTCAACTTCTGCTCGCCTCCAGTTCTCCAGAGAAAACCAACGTATAAAACTTAAAACGGCACATTGCAACTGTATTCCTGCTACTGTATCTGCAAAGCTTGATACTTCTCGCTCCTATTTAGTTACCACTCAGGATGGCACCACTCTTCGATGCAATGCAGAGTGTATTCGTCCAACAAAAGCACTATTCACGCCGAAAAAGCCTGTAGTTGAGTGCCCACCAGTTTCATCTTCCCTGGAGAAATCTCAAACTATGATACACCTATGATTACTATACCCGATTATAATCGGTTGCTTCTTCCTCAGAACTCTCCAACTAAAGATAAACATCATGTTACTATACCTGAATCACAATTACCATCTCGTTTCTCTCAGTGCATTGGCACACCTACTAAGTTGTTTAATTCTGTGACCACTCATTCAGGACGAAAAATTCATCCACCTGATAAACTAAATCTTAAAAAAAAAAAAAAAAAAAAAAAAAGTCATATATTGTTGTCATATTCTCCTTATATAGCTAATTTGTAGATGAATAAATGAGATTGGCAACACCCATCACCCCGGTGGTTGTTGTGATCTGTAATGGCTGTTTGTCTTACTGAGCGATAACTAAGATGTTATTACAGGTATAGGTGTGATTTTAAGTCAAAAGATGAACAACTTGATTCACTATAGTTGCATAAGTGAGAGAATTCTTTGGATTCATTTGAAAGTGAGACTTCAGAGAATAGTAATTGTTGTAGTGTATGCTCCTTGTGACTCTGAACTTTCTGATAGGAAGGGCGATTTCTGGAATTAGTTAAAATCCGTTTTGAGCCAGTTTGGTGCTAAAGAGAATATTATAATACAAGGGGATTTCAGTGTTAGAGTAGGTGTGCAGAATGCAATTTCTGACAATGTTCTGGGTAAGTTGTGTGAATGATAATGGTGAAAGATTAATTGAACTCTGCATTGACAATGGTTTGTGTGTATCTAATACGTTTTTCAACCACAAGTATAGCATCACATATACTTGGAAAAATCGTACTCTTGGTCAAGAGAGTGTGATAGATTTTGTTGTCTACGATCAGCGTCTGAAACGCTTAGTTGTTGACACTCGTGTGACGAGAGGTGCGAATGTTGGTTCAGATCATTACTTGGTAGTGTCAAGAATGAAACTGAATGTTGGTTGGAAGAAAAGGAATAGGCCCAGGATGTGAAGAATAAAGGTTGAAAGGCTTCCTGAAGATCATCGGCGTTATTCTGGCATACTCAGACAGCGACTGAAGGAGCTGAAGTCTTGTGAGAGGGATGTAGAAAAGAAGTGGGAATGTTTTCAGAACTGTGTTGTCACTGCTCCTGAAGAGGTCTGTGGCACCACAATAGTGGGTAACAATAGAGGTGATGCTTGGTGGAATAGTGAGATTGAAGATGTAGTAAAGAGAAAGAAGGGAGCCTATTTGGGGATGCTGCAAAGTAGAGTTTCTGTGGATGAATATCGCTGTAAGAAGAGTGAAGCCGCCAGGCTGGTTCGCCAGAGTAAGGCAAAAGATAGTAAGGGGAAGGTGGAAAGGCATGAATTGGCTTTTTGGAAAGATAGGAAGACTTTCTGGAAATATATAAGGCTCAGCAAAAATAGGAGAAACAAAGTTATAAGTTGTGTGAAGGATAGGATCGAGGAAATGATATGGGAGCCCAATGAGTTAAGTGAAAGATGGGGTGAATACTTTTGGGAGTTATTAGATCAGGAACACAAAGGTGATTCAGAGGCAGAAGCAGATGATGTCACAGTGAAGGATGGAATCACAGGAGGGATCTCAAGAGAAGAGGTGTGTAAAGCTCTAAAGTCTCTTCATAATGGTAAGGCTCTGCGAGTTGATGGCATAACTGCCGAGATGTTGAAATATGGTGGTGACTCTGTAATTTGACTGGTTAACTGAAATTTGCCAGTTGTGCTGGGAATTAGGAATGGTCCCTCGGGATTGGAAGGATGCCATCATTGTTCCCTTGCATAAGAGAAAAAGGTGATCAGACTGACTGCAAGAACTATCGTGCTATTAGCCTACCGAGTGTGCCAGGGAAAGTGTTTGGTAAGGTTGTTATTGAAAAAGTATGGCATCTTACATCAGAGAAAGTGTGGGATGTTCAGAGGTTTTATGCCTGCTAAAGGCTGCACTAACCAAATTTTTGCATTACGCATGATGATTGGAAAGTATCTGGCTGTTGGTAAGAAAGTTTTTGCTACCTTCACAGATTTAGAGACAGCTTACGACTGAGTAAATAGGACACTTTTGCGGAAGGTATTGAATGAATATGGTGTTACTGGGAATCTACTTAACAGTGTAAAAGCCACATATGATGGCAATAAAGCTTGTGTACAAGTGAATGGTGTTTTATCAAAATGGTTTTCTCTTGGTGCAGGAGTCAGACAAGGTTGTGTAATGTCACCATGGCTGTTTAATATATTTATGGATGAGTGCATGCTTGATACCAAAACACATAATACTGGTTTATGTCTTGGTGATACCCATGTGTGCAGATTGCTGTATGCTGATGACACCGTCCTGTTGGTAGAGAGCAAAAGTGAGTTGCAGAGTATGTTGTCCCGGATGTACAAAGTTTACATGAAATTCAAACTGAGTATAAATAAGGGAAAAACCGAAGTTATGGTTTTTGAGAGAGGAACTGGTAGTAATGAATGCAATATAAGTCTAAATGACACAGTGATTGACCAGGTGAATGAGTTTGTGTATTTAGGAAGCATGTTTGACAGAGAGAACAAATTGAATGGTGAAATTAATAGGTGAGTGAATTCTTCATCAAAAGTCATGGCTGCTTTGGGAGGTTTTCACAGGAATGATGGGTTTTCAAGAGAATCCCGCATGGCTGTGAATGAAAGTATAATTGTTTCTACTCTGACGTATGGCAGCGAAACCTGCATACCAAAGAAGAAACATAGGAGTCGTTAGTGTGCTGGAGAAATGCGTTAGTTACGGCAAGACACGTTCTGATCATGTGAGGAATGAAGATCTGTTACAATTGCACAATCTGAAGCAAAATGTTGTTAGCAAGGTGGAGACTAATATGCTTTGGTGGTTTGGCCATGTTGAAAGAAAGAGTGATGAGATGCTTACTAAGAAAATCTTTTTAGCCTAAATGGCAGGAAGGAAAGGCAGAGGAAGTCACGGGAGGATCAGATTCAGGAGTGTCTGCACGAGAAAAAGATTGTGAGTATGGAGTATAGAATATCTTGTGTATGGTGTGTAATGGATGTCAGTGAAGCCCAAGTTGTATGTCAAGATCGTTGTAAATGGTGACGTTTGATATGGCAACAGTAAGTAAATAATAAATAAAAAAATTATCTGGTAGTTTGTATTTCTTTGTGGAGCTAACCCCTGAATCTCAGAGAATAGCTTAGTGACAGTATGTATGTATGCAAACATCATGGGAACACAGAAATTTCTTGTGAAGATATCTTTTGCATTAAAATTGTAGATTTACTAGGATTTACATTTTATTACCTTCAAAAATTCAGAAAACGTCTTTCCAAAATGAAAAATGATGTCTGTTCAAATGCATGAACAGACATTTTGCCAAACAAGTGCAACTAAATATCAAAATAAAATAAACTATGAGCCTACCTACAGACATGTCATGGCTCATCCTTTAACATTTCTGGCAATTCAACTCCTTAAAAAAATATCCTGATAGTAAGGTGTACAAAAATTGCAAACTAATTTAATACAAAGCTAATATTCCTCCAATCTATTCCCCAAAAATGTATTCAAATTAAACAAATTCCTAGCAAATAAGACTACAGCATTAGCACGACAGACCATGACCGAATGGCAGGTCAGATGGGACACGGGAGACACACAGAGTGTTTCCGAAGGTCTCGACCAAACGTGCACAGACAAACAAGTTCCTGAATCAGATACTCAGTGGCCATGGCATCAGCCCTGAATACCTGGGCAGATTTGCCATCAGGAACTGCACTTGTCCCTGTGGAAATAGGTCGGCAAGCATAGAACACTGCGTGCTTGAATGCAGCGGCTTCGCCGAATGGAGAAACACACTGATCCCAGGTGTGCAAAGAACGCGAAGATTGGAGCTGCTCATCCAATCCTCCGTTAACAGGAGGGAGATAATAGCCCTAGTAGAGAGGCTAACCCTCCAGCAACACATGATTTTCCCCAGTCAAACGGGGACCGAAACACAAGAGGTACACGTGCACACCGAAAGCGATTCGGAAGAGGAATGAGGGCAAAAGTCTGTGGGCAAGCAGACGAAATAACCTCCAGTGTACATACTATGTAAATACTCTTTTAAATCTCTCAATGTTGCGAGTCCTAAGCATGAGGACAGTGTATAGATGTGTGTAGATTTTTGTGTTAGAAAATAAAGGGAAATTATTCCCCTAAAAAAAAAAAAGGGAAAAAAAAAAAAAAAAAGTTCGAGGGCAAGACAATCTCCCAGTCAACCCTAAATTAGTTAACGACCTATCCCACCAGACAGAGCGGGAACCCAGATAAGGTACGCTAGGTCGCCTGCCAGCACTTCATCGCGGGCTGGTCTCTGGGCTACGGGGGTGGCCAGGGTCCGAACCAGCGTCTCAAGGCAGGATAATTGTCGCAACATTTCAAAATAAAATCCAAGGTGTTCCATTAGTCCCCGTGGAGCCAAGAAACATTGGTGGAACGGGACAAAGAAATCAGTATTTTTACACCTATCCCTCTTCCCGAAACCTATTCTAAACACATTACGTTGGTTAAACCTTAACACAAATTTACAATTACAAAGCATTAAAATGACTAAGATAACAAATTAGTAACTTATATACCTATTTAAAACGGTAATTAATAAAACCAATTAAATTGAACCACATCAAACCATGCAGGAATCTTTAAATATCCCCAAACAGCCGTGGGCATCTTCAGAAGAAAGGTGTCAACATGTCGGCTGCTAGTAATAGAGTGTCAAGCTTTTCAAATAAGTCGGAGATTTCTAAAACCACTGTATGATACCAACGCCATCTATGGGAATTTCAGTGAGTATTTTAGATTATCAAAATTCAGCCTCTTTTATTCATTTCCCCCTCCTTTTAGCTTTCTATACCTTCTTTACAATTGTATAAGGTATGTATGAGGAGAAAAGATATAGGAAGGTAAAAGGAGGGGGAGAAATGAATAAAACAGAGGCTGAATTTCGATAATCTAAAATACTCACCAAAAATTCACATAGATAGCGCAGGCATCATACGGTGGCTTTAGCGATTTTTGAGTTACCTGAAAGCTGACACTTGGTTGCTGGCAGCTGTCGTGTCGACACCTTCTTGAAGATGCCCAGGGCTGTTGGGTGAAAACATTTAAAGATTCCTGCATGGTTTGATGTGGTTTAATTTAATTGGTTTTATTAATTACCCTTTTAAATATGTATATAAGTTATTAATTTATGATCTTAGTCATTGTAACACTTTGTAATTGTAAATTTGTGTTAAGGTTTAACCAACGTAATGTGTTAAGAATAGGTTTTAGGAAGAGGGGTAGGGGTAGCCTTATTTGCTAGGAATTTGTTTAATTTGAATACATATTTGTTAAATAGATTGGGGGGGGGGGAATATTAGCTTTGTATCAAATTAGTTTAAAATTTTTGTACACATCTTGCCATCAGGATATTTTTTTAAAGGAGCTGACAAGCAAGAAATGTTAAAGGATCCAGCCACAGCATGTCTGCAGGTAGACTTATTATTTATTTTATTTAGAAAACATCTTGTTTGCTTTTCTTAATGTTACACTTCTTTGTTGTTTCCACAATGTATGTTTTTGTTGGAATTCATGATGGTGTCACAGCTTTCTGATATTACCATTTCCTAGGAAACTCTACATGTCCTAGGGTTCAAAATATGGTATTGCCAATTTTAGTTTAATTTTGTGGAAATGTTTCAAAGAATCAATAATTCTATTTGCTTTTAACAGTTGACAGTTGTTAGAAGTTACAGAATGAACAATAAAGCTTTTCATGCACAAGAAATGCTGACAGGCATATTGTTCCTACAGTTTACTTTCTTTTTTCTCATTTTATTTTCTGACGGTTATTCTTCTTCGTGTGCCTTCTCCTTCTAAGACAGACTCAGTGCTATGGCATTGAAATCTTTCCTATACTGTGCTGATTTTTTGTTTTTGTTTTTTGCACTGCTTGTCTGTCAATAACTGTCTAGAGATATTCACAAACCTGAATTTCATATCTTTCTGCACTTAAAAGGATGACCAGAAATGTTTGATAAAAAATTATCTGAAGTTAAACTTACAGCGCGTTATTCCTTGGAATCCATCTTTCGGTCCTGGTGAAGGCAATACAAATAACACAGATTGAAAAAAAAAAATCAATTTATTCTAATAAATATTAAGACTAAAAAGTTGAAATCCTAAAGAAATTTAAAGAAAGAATAGAGTACTCAAAAATTTTGTGCTTACAAAAACAAATGGAGGACACCGAAGAAGTGAATATAATTTCAGTAGCACCACTTCAAAATTTTTTGTACTGCCAATATTAATTTAGAAAGTCATGCAATAACAATTATCTGCCCCAATTTATGTACAAGTTGCATTATTGTAGCATATCATCATCATTGTCAACCATTATCAATCCACTGCTGGACAAAGGCCACTCCAAGCCTCTTCCACAATGGTCTGTCTTGTGCCAGTCTCCTCCAATGTTACTCCTGCATACTTTCGAATTTCATCCACCCATCTCCCATGTGGTCTTCTTCTGGGTCTTTTCCTGTCCCTTGGAATCCAATCTAAAATTCCGACTGTCCATCAATGATCTGTTCTTCTGGCAGTATGTCCAGCCCATTGCCATTTCAGGGATTTTACTCTGATCATGATGTCTTCCACTCTTGTCATTTTTCTGATCCACGAGTTCCTTTTCTTATCTCTCCTGGTTACACCAAGCATGCACCTCTTTGTGCTTCTTTGAGTTGTCTGCAGCCTTTGTACGTCTCTTTTAGTTAAGCTCCACATCTCTGCACCGTACGTAAGCACTGGAAGGATGCATTGATCAAACACTCTTCTTTTAAGACATAATGGCATATTGCTTTTGAAAATTATGCTGTTTCTTCCAAAAGCTCTCCAGGCAAGTTTTATATGCCGATTAATTTCTTCATCAATGTGACCCTCACTTGATATCTGCTGTCCAAAATAAACGTACGCATCTGTTATCTCCAGCTTCTCTCCATCAATCGATAAGGATAAATACCGTCGAGTTAAGAAGAAGGTAGTGTAGAACACGCTAAGTTACATATAAAAAGTTTAAGGTAAATATATTTCAGCCATTACTAGGCCTTCATCAGTTCAACTATGATTGGTTTACATTGCCAGATTGGAAAGGTAAGTTTTGTAATGGTAACTCCGAGTGATGTGATGCAATGAGGGATTTCCAGATGTAAGGGACGAAAATGGGAAGCTCAGAGTTGCAATTTTTGGGAAAAAAATTCCAAACTTTCTCTAAACCTCAGAGCATACCAATTTTGGAAGGGAGCCAACTTTTTAGTATCGGACCAAAGTGGAATAGCAGAAGTGTCAGCCATGGTAAGAAGAGACAAGGAAGATGAAGGTTTTCCAAATTTCACATCAGATTTGTGTTCCTGAAGTCCTGAGAGAATTTTTTGGAATGAACTTCCTATGTACACGGTTAATCCAACGTTAGTCTTGATTGGAATTTTATACACTCCAGGAGAAGAAAGCGGAGGAATGCTGACAGGCATATTGGGTCTCTGTGATTACAGAGGATAACAGAAATTGAAGGTGAAGAACGAATGGCAAGTCTATACCCAGGTAGCATACCCTTGCAAATTAACGTAGACTCGACGCTGTTCCACCGTATTCTATTCCCAATCTGGTAGGCAAGACGTTATCGTTGAATGTTTACGTAAAGCCAACGATTTTCCAACTGATGAGCTACTGAGGGGAAGGTTTTGGTAATCTGATTACAGTCAAGGCTACCTAAGCTCCAACCAGTCCCTCTGTGAGTCATCGGCACGGAGGATGGTTTTGCCTCGGGCAACATGTGAACAACTCTTGTTCAACAGTCTGGGGGTCAACCATTGTTCATTCACAGAGCACGTGCTAACTGGAACTTTCATGTAAGTAGAAAAAATCTTATTGTTGGATTTTCTGCATGTTTTCATAAATAATTTTAAAATAGCTCTTGCTAAATTGCGATAGCATATTTTTTATATATGTTACATTTTTATTGCTGCTTTATTTCTGCAGTATCGAACAGAATTTTGGAGGCTAAGTACATCGTGTCTAAAATAATTAAACAATCTACTGTTGTTCATCCTACAGATAGTTTTTATTGCGTACACGAAGTAAAAAACCGATGAATGTGATAGATGAGAATTGTTTGCTTGTTTTTTTCAGCGATATCAGAGAGGAAAATGTAAATAGGTAAGTTTGTTACAATATAATTTCTTAGTGGCAAGGAAGTAAGTGTGTTTAAACTACTGGCTAATTTCAAATGACAAATTAACTAGATTATCCACTCAGATGTGATACGAGCATGTAAGTTTGTGTAAAGAAGAGACAAATATTCCCATAATTCAAAATTAAATATTTCAGAATTTCAGCACTGTTATCTCAAAATATGATGTGAGTTCAGTAAAAAATGCAAATATAAACATTGCAGTAAATTTTAGGTTATGCTGTAAACTGATTTCACAATTCCACTTAGTAGTTCTAATTCTGACTATTATATAGCTCTAATTATTGTACTATTCTCTTTTACGTGCGATATTTCAAAGTAACTTGTACAGAAAACTAGCGGATAATGCTTACCTTGGCATTCCTTTCTAGCGACGGGGACATTTCACGCACGTGTTTTCCGGTCTTTGTTGAGGTTATTGTCCTAAAGTCCGTTGTATGCGATGACTGGCTTTACTTCTCACACTTTTCGCTGGGTATACTCATTGGATCTTTGCTTTAGGATTCCAAACATCAATTTTTACCGTTCTTTATACTCGAAATTTTCGCCCATACTCTGGCCATCTTCAGGAGCGTGGCGACTTAACCACCGATGTTCGTGGTTAACTTCGCGCTAATGGAGTCCGATACTCCTTGTTGCCATTCGTCGGAAAAACTTTCCTGGATATATTTCGTTATCAAGCCCGGCTGGCGCCATCTATATTTCGTTAAGAACACTTTTTTTTTTTTTCCGTATTTTTTTTTTTTTTTTTTTTAATTTTTTTAATTTCTTCTCCTATCCTGGTTTTCTTGTCTTTTTTGCCTGCTTTTCTTTTGTTGTTGTTTTTCTTGTCTTATTAGTTCTTTCCACAGGCCCGATAATGTGCTAGGGTCGTTCTGGTTACATACCCTTGCTTTATTTTTGTAGATTAATATTGCTTCTTCCCTCCTCATTTGCCTTTCCGATTTTTTATTCTTTTTTAGCATTTTAATTTCATCGAACTTTGGGAATGTCCGGTTTTCCAAGCAGAATTGCACTAAAGCCGTTTTGGCTTCTTTTTTTTGCCAGTTAGATATGTGTTGTTTAAGTCTTTTTTTTAATCTGTTTTTCGTACTTCCAATGTACGATATTGGGGTATCTGTGCTATTGGAATTTCGTAGGTTCCTGATTCTTCTAGCATTTTTTCCTCTGTTTTTTTGTTGACAGTCATACTTTTCACGGTGTGCACTGAGCTTCCTAGTTGTAAGTCATATTTAGCACAGTGCCTATTGATTCCTTTACTCACTCCTTCCAGGTATGGGAAAGCTCCAATGTATTTCAATTTTTTATTTCTCATCTTGCTTTGGTTGTGCACTTCTTGGCCTTCTTTACTCTGAGTCATATGCTTTTTACTCTCATGTATCCATTTATTAATTAGCTTGCTCGGGTACCTATACTCTTGTGATATTTTCGAGATAAACTCTAGCTCTTGATTTTTAGCCTGTTGTTAGATGTGTGTGTGTACGCTCGCCGTATCAAGTTTACTATGCTGTTTTTTATGTATCACTGGATGGTGCGACGAGTATGGTATCAGTACAGGTATGTAAGTTGCTTTTCTGAACACAGAGTATTCAAAACTATTTTTGTTTTTCTTTAGTTGAATGTCCAGGAAGGATAGGCAATTATCCTCTTCAAACTCAATAGTTAGCTCTATGGTGTTACAGATTTTGCTAAACTGCTGTGCTAGATCTTGTAGCTCGGCTTTGTTAAGTTTAGACATTATAATAATGTCGTCTACATATCGAGCATAAAGTATTGGTTTTTCAGGTAAATTTTGAATAATTTCTTTTTCGAGGTATGCCATAATCACTTCTGCGTATAATGCCGATAATGCCGATAATCCCATTATCGGCATTATACGCAGAAGTGATTATGGCATACCTCGAAAAAGAAATTATTCAAAATTTACCTGAAAAACCAATACTTTATGCTCGATATGTAGACGACATTATTATAATGTCTAAACTTAACAAAGCCGAGCTACAAGATCTAGCACAGCAGTTTAGCAAAATCTGTAACACCATAGAGCTAACTATTGAGTTTGAAGAGGATAATTGCCTATCCTTCCTGGACATTCAACTAAAGAAAAACAAAAAAAGTTTTGAATACTCTGTGTTCAGAAAAGCAACTTACATACCTGTACTGATACCATACTCGTCGCACCATCCAGTGATACATAAAAAACAGCATAGTAAACTTGATACGGCGAGCGTACACACACACATCTAACAACAGGCTAAAAATCAAGAGCTAGAGTTTATCTCGAAAATATCACAAGAGTATGGGTACCCGAGCAAGCTAATTAATAAATGGATACATGAGAGTAAAAAGCATATGACTCAGAGTAAAGAAGGCCAAGAAGTGCACAACCAAAGGAAGATCAGAAATAAAAAATTGAAATACATTGGAGCTTTCCCATACCTGGAAGGAGTGAGTAAAGGAATCAATAGGCACTGTGCTAAATATGACTTACAACTAGGAAGCTCAGTGCACACCGTGAAAAGTATGACTGTCAACAAAAAAACAGAGGAAAAAATGCTAGAAGAATCAGGAACCTACGAAATTCCAATAGCACACATACCCCAATATCGTACATTGGAAGTACGAAAAACAGATTAAAAAAAAGACTTAAACAACACATATCTAACTGGCAAAAAAGAAGCCAAAACGGCTTTAGTGCAATTCTGCTTGGAAAACCGGACATTCCCAAAGTTCGATGAAATTAAAATGCTAAAAAAGAATAAAAAATCGGAAAGGCAAATGAGGAGGGAAGAAGCAATATTAATCTACAAAAATAAAGCAAGGGTATGTAACCAGAACGACCCTAGCACATTATCGGGCCTGTGGAAAGAACTAATAAGACAAGAAAAACAACAACAAAAGAAAAACAGGCAAAAAAAGACAAGAAAACCAGGATAGGAGAAGAAATTAAAAAAATTAAAAAAAAAAAATACGGAAAAAAAAAGTGTTCTTAACGAAACATAGATGGCGCCAGCCGGGCTTGATAACGAAATATATCCAGGAAAGTTTTTCCGACGAATGGCAACAAGGAGTATTGGACTCCATTAGCGCGAAGTTAACCACGAACATCGGTGGTAAAGTCGCCACGCTCCTGAAGATGGCCAGAGTATGGGCGAAAATTTCGAGTATAAAGAACGGTAAAAATTGATGTTTGAATCCTAAAGCAAAGATCCAATGAGTATACCCAGCGAAAAGTGTGAGAAGTAAAGCCAGTCATCGCATACAACGGACTTTAGGACAATAACCTCAACAAAGACCGGAAAACACGTGCGTGAAATGTCCCCGTCGCTAGAAAGGAATGCCAAGGTAAGCATTATCTGCTAGTTTTCTGTATATGATTTCACAATGTTTTCTTCAGAAAGATTTCTTGTAACATTACCTCAGCGAAAGTTGCATACTTTTATACTGTTAGCGATAGTATAAATCTGGATATTTATTTTTTGGGGCTGTTACTAAAACAACAGGGCACAATATCAACACCTTTGAATGAAAACTGATTTTGGAATTTTATGATTTTTTACACTGACTTTTGCTGTCAATTTTTTTTAAAGGGTTTTAACTTATATTAGGTTGGTTTGGTCACCAGCTTTTTTTTTTTTTTTTTTTTCTTTGCTGGGGTGGCCTGGATATATATTGTCAAAATAATATTTTTGATAGTAAACATCATTAATAGGGATATGAAATTATTAAAACAGCACAATTTTACAACTGGGTGTAGCCAGAATATCTTCATTTGTGAAATATTAATTTTTTCCTGTTAAAAATAACAGTGGTCCAGATTTCTCATGATCAAAATGAGAATGCAGAGTATATTGATGTAAATAAAATATATAACAGCTGTATGAAACATTTAAATCAATGAAGATCCTTCAAAATGAACGTGAACGCTCAATGTTAGGGTCTCTGAATTTCTTAACATTTTTTTTTTTTTTTTTTAAATTGAAGGTTTAACGACCACCGTGAGCAACTCAATGGGCTATAAGCAGTCGCCCGTCCCTAATTTAGGGTCACTGGTTCCAGGGAAGGGAGAGAGCCAGTGCCGTAAGACAAACACAACATCCATGCCTCACCAGGATTCGAACCCGGACCCCTTTCGGACCAATGATCAGAGGCCATCGCTTAGACCACTGCGCCACCGGGGCGGCTCTTAACTTTTAATTGGAAAATTGCATGATTATGTTCCTTATGAAAAATAAACAAATTATCAAAAACTTACAAACTAAAATCTCAAGAAATCTCGAAGCACAATTGCACATGTTCTCGTGCTTCAGATCACTTGAAGAAAACAGTCTGTGCCCTTTGCTGTTTTTCAAGGTTGGTTTTTTTTTTTTTTGTGTGTATGTTTTTCTGATCATAATTGATCTTAGGAAATTTTATCCAATTTCTTACTAAATTTCCTGTATAGCTGGTATTTATTTGAGAGATGCTGAGTTTGTACTCATTGGTTCGCAGAGGTATTTCTAAAATTCTGTATTTCATTTTCTCCTGGAAGAGTAAATTTTTTTTCAGTGTTTATTCATCGAAGAAAGTACATAAACTATCTAATAAAATAATGAAATTTAGATGTAACAGTTCTTTTGTTCATATTGTTTATCAGTTTTTAATATTTATGAGGTATCTTGTTTCACAAACTGCATTGGAGAGTTAATGTAAGTGTTTTATGTGAGTGTATCCTGCTGCTATGTAAGGTCATGTAAGGTCAGGTGATGCGTAACATCACAGCCTCTCCTTGACAAATGTCAACCCCGCCTTCTCGTGGTGCATCCTGTTCCCACTAAAGGGGCTCTGACGACCGCCCATAGCGGTATAACTATACCATCGGGATCAGAGGAAATTCTATCCCACACTCACCAACCCGCTTGGCCAGCGTGGTGAGTTATGGCCAAACCCCTCCAAAATGATTCCACAACTTAAATCTTGGCCCTCAGTCTCCGGCAGCTGGAATGTACCTGGCCAAGGCAGCGGCCAGTGCGACATGAAGGCAGAGGGTGCTAAGAATCCCCGGAGAACCGGACTAGGCTGCCATCTGATGCTGACCTTGGCTACTTACAATGGACGCTCCCTATCTTCTGATTCAAGGCTTCTTGAATTGGAAGAGGAACTACAAAGGATCAAGTGGGACATCGTGGGGCTAAGTGAGGTAAGGAGAAAAGGAGAAGATCTCATCGAACTGAAAAGTGGACATCTCTTCTACTATCGTGGGACAGATACTGGCAGAACTAGTGGTGTTGGATTTATAATAAACAAGAAACTGAAGGATAAAGTTGTAGAAGTTGAAAGTTCCTCTGACAGAGTTGCACGACTTGTTATCCAACTCTCGAAAAGATACCAGGCTCAGATTATTCAAACTTATGCACCCACCACAAGTCATCCTGAAGAAGAAATTGAAGAATTTTATGAGGAAATTTGTCATCTAAATAATAAAGGTAAGCAGCACTTGAAAATAATTATGGGAGATTTCAATGCAAAAATAGGGCAACGGCAACAGAATGAAACTTCAGTAGGTAAATTCGGTCATGGCAACAGAAACCAGCGTGGAAATACTCTCATTGAGTTTGCAGAGGCAGAAGGGTTTTTCATCTTGAACTCCTTCTTCAAGAAAAAGCCACACAGGAAATGGACATGGAGACATCCAAATGGGACGACAAGTGAAATTGATTTTATTATGTGTAACAAAAAATTCGTCATAGAAGACTGCAGTGTGCTAAACAAGTTCAACACAGGTAGTGACCATAGATTGGTGAGATGTAAGATGCACCTCAACACTAAACTTGAACGTGGCAAGCTCATAAGACAAACAAAATCTATTGACATAACCAACCTTAAAAAACACCATAATACCTTCAAGTTAGAACTGAAGAACAGGTTCTCTGCTTTAGAAGGCCTAACATCAGAAGAAGTGGACATCTCTGAAGTTAACAGAAAAGTAACCAAAGCTCTTATGGAAACAGCAACAAAATTAGCTGGGTCTAAGAACAAGTTGCATGTGAACAAAGTATCAGGAAAAACCAAAATGTTGATGCAAAAAAGAAGAGAGATGAGGACAACTAAAGAAGATGTGACTTCCAAAGTGGAATATATAGAGCTATGCAAGACAGTAAGAAAAAGTATCACTGAAGACGTAAGGAAATTCAACTGTGAACTAGTGAGGAAAGCAATTGAAAACAACCAAAGCCTAAAGATAGCAAAGGGACATCTCAGTAAGGGAAGAAAACAGATTATGGCACTGAGAAAAGAAGATGGTTCTGTAACAAGAAATAGAGGCGAAATTTTGACAAGAGTGAAAGATTTCTACTCCAAATTATATGAAAGGGATGATATACGCACTCCAGACATCATGAAAGATACCAGTACCAGAGTTCCCCCAGTCCTTCCAGCAGAAGTTGCACATGCAATCAAGAACATGAAGCGAGGAAAAGCTCCAGGAGAAGATGGAATTACTGTAGACATCATACAAGAAGCAAGTGGAGAAATCGAAACAGTACTCGCCCAAACTTTCACTCGATGCCTTAATGAAGGAAAGATTCCGGAGGATTGGAACACCGCTACAATGATCCTGCTACATAAGAAAGGTGACATTGAGGATCTCGGAAACTACAGACCTATCAGCCTCCTATCAGTAGTTTATAAAATCTTCACTAAAGTTCTTTCACACCGCTTGAAGGTAGCACTAGACATGGCTCAACCGAGAGAACAAGCTGGATTCAGGAGTGGCTACAGCACAATAGATCATATCCACGTGCTGAGAGAACTAATTGAAAGAGCGAGGGAATATGAACTTCCATTGTGCATGGCTTTTATCGATTATGAAAAAGCCTTTGATTCGGTGAAACCATCAGCAGTTACAATGGCTCTGAAAACCTGCGGTATTGAAGATGCATACATTAATATTATTAATAACATCTATGAAAATGCAAGTGCAAAGATTAGGCTGTTTGAAAATACAACACACGTAAAAATTGGAAAGGGAGTGAGACAAGGTGACACCATATCTCCGAAGCTCTTTAATGCCACATTGGAGGGTGTTTTTCAGTCGCTGAGCTGGGAAAACAAGGGGATAAAGATTAATGGAGATTATCTAACCCACCTTCGTTTTGCTGATGACGTAGTCATTTTTGCAACTACCCCATCAGAGCTGCAGAGTATGATCCAGGAACTTGCTGACAAGAGTAAAGAAGTGGGATTAAAAATGAACTTTCAGAAGACAAAAGTGATGTTCAATGCTTTTACAAGAAATGAAGATTTATCGATGGATGGAGAAAAGCTGGAGATAACAGACACGTACGTTTATCTTGGACAGCAGATATCAAGTGAGGGTCACATTGATGAAGAAATTAATCGGCGTACAAAACTTGCCTGGAGAGCTTTTGGAAGAAACAGCATAATTTTCAAGAGCAATATGCCATTATGTCTTAAAAGAAAAGTGTTTGATCAATGCATCCTTCCAGTGCTTACGTATGGTGCAGAGACGTGGACCTTAACTAAAAGAGACATACAAAGGCTGCAGACAACTCAAAGAAGCATGGAGAGGTGCATGCTTGGTGTAACCAGGAGAGATAAGAAGAGGAACTCGTGGATCCGAAAAATGACAAGAGTGGAAGACATCATGATCAGAGTTAAATCCCTGAAATGGCAATGGGCTGGACATACTGCCAGAAGGACAGATCATCGATGGACAGCCGAAATTTTAGATTGGATTCCAAGGGACAGGAAAAGACCCAGAAGAAGACCACATAGGAGATGGGTGGATGAAATTCGAAAGTATGCAGGGGTGACATGGAGGAGACTGGCACAAGACAGACCGTTGTGGAGGAAACTTGGGGAGACCTTCGTCCAGCAGTGGATTGATAATGGTTGACAATGATGATGATGATGATCCTGCTGCTATATTAAATGGGCAATATTTAAGCATATGTATTTGTGGTTTTGTGCATTAAGGAATTATATGTTATGAATTTCCCTCCCTTCTTGTGTTTCCATTTTAGTGGCCATTGTGAAAATCCAGTTGTATCCAGCAGTCAGACTGGCAGGTGTAGAAGCGCATTTACAGTCTTTGATCACTATCTCACCATAACACTTAGATGAATACTGTGCTTTTAGAGAATATAACAGCATTTTCCAGCAATTTTTACTTTTCATGTGTGTTTTAGTAGGGAATATGTCATTGATAATTATTTTAGCTTAATAAATGCAAATCAGAATTTCAAAAATGTTTTTTTTTTTTTTCAGGTTTTATCAACTGTGATTGTTATGTTCTATTTATCAGTACAATTTAAAAACAAAATTAACATGTGGCATGGGTTAAAGTTTATTTAATTGCATGTGTGCAGTTTTGCCTTTCAGTAGTGTTAAAAGGTAAACCCTCATTTTGCAAAATGTCATCTACTAAGTTTTTCTACTGCAGGTTCTAAAGCTGCCCAGATATCACAATACAATGAGAGTTAAACGTAAAACTGGAAAAAAATGTGTGTGTGTGTGTGTGTGTGATTCAAAAACTATTTTATTGATATCACTGCTTTCACACGACTGGTCTAAGATAGTAGTGATAAGGTACTTTATTTTTTATGAATGAACTGCATATACATGTATATTACCTGAATTATATACTTGACTGAGAAACTTTCATTCTAAACCACTGCATCAATACAAGCACCTGTAGCATTAACACTGATACTATTGAACCATTGCAGTATGCCATATTCAGCAATATTTTTTAACGTCTCACATTACACTTCCCATCCTTTCATTTTTAGACTCAGAAGCAAAAGAATAAAGAGGGAGGGGGGGGGGCTTACAAACTGCATGAACGAAAACCATTACTTTCTCCCCTTTTTTTTCAGTACTTTAAAATGCTTGAAAGTACAATGAAAGCTGCACAACAATTTAGTGTAAGTGGTGTGTGTGTGTGAATTATGCTTTGTTATATTCAGGTTTCCTTATAACCAGCCAATAATTATTTCCAGAAGTGTTTTTTTTTTTTTATACCAGAAAAATGGACGGTAAGTAGTCAAGGAATTGTTGTAAACATAATTTGTTATAGCATGGTTTTACCATATTTGCAATCATCGCAGTATGCTACATAGCAAAATATTGCCTCCACGTGCATCATTAAAAAAATTGATACATCCGTGTGCACAAGAATCTGTAAAATTTCTTGCTGTATATACATAGAAGTAAAAATTTATGTAAAGTGTACATAGCTAACTTCCGACTCACCTGTTTTTATATAATCGTGCGTTTTCATTCATACACTGGAACATATACAGTATCGGGCAAAAGACTACATTGTGACACTTCCAAGTAAAAATGAAGAGCTACAAACATAAAAGATGTAACATACAAAGCTGCTGAGAGCACTGGGCATGTGCTTTCTTGCATTAAAAAAAGTTGGCTCATTGCTATAGGAGTGATGGCTGAATGTTGTGTAATACATTGGCACAACGTCATGGAAATGATGGCTCAACATTGTGGGAGTGATGGCTTAATGATGTCAAATATGTTGGTACAATGTTGTCCAAATGATGGTTTAATGGTGTGTTATACGCTGGCTCAATGTTATAAAGACCTCGACTTGTCGTTGCGACAGTGGCACAATGTTATATGAGTGATGGCTTAATGTTGTAAATGATGTTGGCACAAGGTTATCCAAACGATGGTTTGACATTGTGTGCTATGTTGGCGTAATGTTATTCCAATGATGTCTCAATGTTGTAAGAGTGGCTCAGTGTTGAAGGATTGATGGCATTATGTTGTACAAAACATCGGTTTAATACTGGCAAAATGTTATATAAATACAAATTTTGAAGATGACAATCCGATTTTTGGCGTAAATGTGACAAGGATGGTAAGTCAGATAAAATCCGAAAACTTGAAAATTTTTATCGTCCTGGAGCGGGACTCGAACCCGCGTCTCCCAGAAAACGCCCGGGTATGCTAACCATTACACCACCCAGAATGACCAAGTTTCAAGTTTCCGATCAATTTGAATATAACCATCACAGGATTCGCTAGTCGAAGCAACCGGCATTCATGTTTAGCGAATCTGGAGGTTAAGAATCTTATCCCGTGTTGGCCCGGAGAAGCAGATAAACCATGAAAGAAACACGGGATTACGCCATATAATACAAATTTTGAAGATGACAATCTGATTTTTGGCGTAAATGTGACAAGGATGGTAAGTCAGATTATCTGACTTACCATCCTTGTCACATTTACGCCAAAAATCGGATTGTCATCTTCAAAATTTGTATTATATGGCGTAATCCCGTATTTCTTTCATGTTATATAAATGTTCATCCTTACGTTAGATCAACGCTGGCTAGTACACTGAGCCTACCGGAGGCTGGTAAGTGGCCGCCGAGACATATGGAAGGAGGCCCATTGTAGTATCCAAACGTTTTGCCAACATTTTGTGCTTTACGTAGGGTCAATGTAAGTGTGCTGCCTGGGTATCCTTTTCTTTTGAAAGATACTGATGAGTTTGTAGGCAGAAAGTTCATGGTAAGGGATTGAGAAAGCAAACGTTAGTTCCTTTTTTGGTGAAACAGGTTGAAGAGCAACAACTGGTTTTTTCCTAGCATTTTGAATTAATTTAAAAACCAGGAGAGGGGGAAAGCCATGTTGAGTAGCGATCAAGTGGATGTTTGCTAATTCATTTTTTAGATTAATTTCAGTGTTACAAACCAAGTGAGCTCGATGAATGAGAGACTTGAGGGCTGACAGTTTATATTGGTGGAAGGTATGAGAATTGAAAGGAATAATGCAATTCATAGAAACTGGTTTTCGGAAGACAGAACTGGATAGAAGATTATTACATTTAGAGATGCTGACATCCAAGAAATTTATCTTGCCATCAATTTCTTCATTAATAGTGAATCTAATGGAAGGGAATTTTTCAGTGATTAAATTTGTGAGTTGCAATAGATCTTTTTTAGGATGAGGCCAGATGACAAAAATATCGTCGACATAACAGAGCCATAAGGTTGGTTGTTGGTCATGTTGCATCACTATTGATTGCTCAATATTTTGAAGGTATACTTCAGCCAAAAGTGGGGAAAGAAGTGACCCCATTGGCGTGTGCATCATAAACTCCTAACTAAGGTTTTCTGAAGGAAAGGGTACCTTCGATATAAAAGGAAAACTAATGTAAAATTTAATAATCAAATTGTAAAATCTCCTTTCAGCAGTTGCGTCATGATACTCTTCATGCTATGTTTTTCATCCAGTAATTATCAATGTCAAGCTTTCGTTATTGCTGTGAACAATTACAACTGGAACCAAAACTATAAGATAACAGTGAGATTTAGTAAACTGGTTTAGATAAAGGCAGCTTCTATCACCTAAACGCTAGAGCAGTGATGTTTTGGCACGGGATCCCCCCTCCTCCTCCTTCAGTAGTAGTAGAATCAGTTTATGACTTTTTTGTTGTTGCTGTCTGAAAGAGCCACTGCTCTTGCATACTTGGGGTCCTGCATGTATGGACATGGACATTAAGCAGACGATTGCGAGTAAGTGGTTGAACACACCTCTTCCATCCGGTAAAAGAAAAGTGTGAGGGTGAAGATGTTCCCCAAGGTAGATCAAAATGAGAAAAAGAAAACCCTAAAAAATCTGCTCCCTGAACATACGGGGCAAAATTCAGACTTTAAGTAAGAACGAAAAAATCAGTATTCCTGATAATTGATTACAAGTTATGCGATATAAACAATCCTTTCATTTATCCATAGCATTCGTGAGCAATTTTAATTAACATAAATGAGACTGATGAAGAAAAAAACAAAGCTGTACTTTATAATTTGGTGAAAAATCAGACTGCGCAGTGAGAAAGTGTGAATATTACGCAGCATGAACAAAACTGAATCGTTCACTGCAATTTATTTATGAAAATATTTAACTAGATCACACCACTGTATTCACAATTATAAAAGCACTGAATTCCAAACAAAATAAGGTGGTTTTGAAAGACATAGCTTCAAACAGCTTTTTTTCTGGTTTTGTTCTTGTACTTGCTAGAACATTAGCTCTGGTTTCCTCTTGCGAGCAAACCCTACTTTCTTCTCAGCAAGTTCCACAGCCATATTTGTCTTTTGTTGACTCTGCCACTGCACAACATCCACTGTTTACTTTTTTTTTTTTTTGCTGATAGTTTTCCCTTACCATTTTTCTTTGTTACTTTTCTTTCTTTTTTCTTTTTTTATTCCCTCAGATGACAATTTTATCCATCATGCTTAAAGAACTTTCAGCCTGAGAACCATGAATTTTGATATCAGAGCTTTCACTATTTTAGATAAATGGTGTAATTTTCAGAGAATGAATACCTTTTTTGAACACCATGCATAAATTCTTACAAATTTCCAACTTCATCACTTCTGTTTTTGGAAATTTTCCCCACCCTTATCAAGCTAAAATGCACACACATTTATGAGGGTGATGAATTTTAACAACTACACGCGGGGGGGGGGGTACAATTACGGAAGAAACCTTCATTCTGTCCAACTTCCGTTTTCGGAAATTTATCCAACATTTTCAAGCTGAAATACAAATATTTATGGAATAAAATGATATCTAACAATACTGGGTGGAGGAAACATTGCGAGGAAAAAAATTACGATTACGAGAGAAATCTTGCTTCTGTCTACTTTCTGGTTTTGAAGGATGAAATTCCATCCTCTGACGGAGAAAACGCCCCCCCTCCACCACCACCAATCCTCCCAAAATTTTAGTTCAGTTGTGCATCGATCTCGTAAATGGTCCAAATGATAACAAAAAGACGGAATTCCTTGAATTAGTGTAAGAATCTCGTGGCCGAAGAAGATTACCGGGAGATTTTCGGGTGGCCTAATTTCCGTTTTTAGAAATCGTTGCCTACAATTTCAAGCTGAAATTATGCAATGAAATTATATTTAACAACAATACTGAACAGAAACATCGCGAGAGGAAAACAAATACGATTAAGGGGAAAATCTGCACTCCGTTTAACTTCAGTTTCCAAAAGTTTAAAAAGACAAAACAACGTTCCCAGACGGAGTATGACCCCCCCCCCGTAACTAATACCCCCAAAATGTCTTCACTTTTGCATCGATCTCGAAAATGAAAAAAAAAAAAAATGAAAAAAGGGGAGGAGACTCTGCGAATCCAAAGAAGTCTCTCGCGTACGAATTAACCACTGAATCGATTTCGAATGTCGTAAGATTATGCTAAAATATCGATAACTGGTAAATTTGAACTTCTGGCGCAAAAATTGGAGCGGATTTTGTCAAAATAGCTATTTTTTAACAGAATGGCACAAGAACAACGTCTTGGCGCGGGCTGGCGCAATTGGCGCAGGTCTGGCAGCCCGGATATCTCTGCTTCTAAGAGTCTGATTTGAAAAATTCCTTCTTTGTTGGAGAGAGTTTCCACTGCAAAACGTTTCTCATATAATTTCAAATTATATGAGAAACATTTTGCAGCAGTGTATTTTTTCTTAACGCACAAGTTTGCAAGCGGTGTAAGTTCACGATTCCGTTTGTAGCAATATATGTAGGATTACAAACTTCTTCCTTTAGTCAGAGATACTACTGTTTTCCATACTGGTTCCATTGAGTTTGAACAGCTTTGATGAATTTAATTCACGTCAGAACGGATTCAAAAGATGTGTTCATTACACACGAAAATTTGGAGTCTTCTTTCTTGTTTATATATGCTGTGTCCTTGAACAGTCAAATCTTTGCACTTGCATTTTCATACATATTATTAACATTAATGCATGCGTCTTTGATCCTAAACAATTTCAAAGACATTATAACCAATGTTTTCACAGAATTAAAAGCCTTGTCACAATCAATAAAAGTCATACATAATGGGAGTTCATACTCATTTGCTTTTGCAATTAATTTTCTCAGCACATGGACATGATATACATATAGTGCTGTAACCACTCCTGTATACAGCTGGTTCTCTTGGTTAACCCATGTCTAGTGTTTCTTTCAAAGGGTGTGATAGTACTTTAGTGAAGATTTTCTACACTACTGATAGGAAGTTGATGGGTCCATTGTTCCTGAGATCTTCAATGTCCCCTTTTTTGTGTAGAAGGATCACTGTAGCATTGTTTTAGCCATCACACATCTTTTCTACATTGAGAAATGTACTGAAAACTTGGGCGAGTGTAGATTCTATTTCTCCACTGGGTTCTGGTATAACGTCCAAGGTTTATACAAAGACCCAGTGTTCATCTTTTTCTGAAGCTATTACACCCACACACGTATTTCATGTTTTTAACTGCATGTGAAACTTTTTTCCGGAAGGAATGGAAGAACTTTAGTGTTGGCACATTTGTTCATGTCTGGAATAGATGTATCACCCCTTGCATATAGTTTTATGTATAACTCTTTAGTCTAAACTTTGCCTCTATTTCTTGTTACAGAGCTATCTTTTTTCTGAGTGCCTAAATCTGTTTTCTTCCATTACTGAGATGTCCATTTGAAAGTACATACTGCACTATTAAACAGCATCCAGCAAAAAACATTTTTATGTTAAAAAAGGAAGCCCATCTACTTATCTTCTATTGTTACCCATTATTGCTGCTTCTCCTAAACACATTGCTCCATTTATTAACAGTAATTCTCTATGGTATTGTAAAAGCTTTTCCATAACACTGTAATACAGACTCACCTCATCAAATACCTATTTTACTAGGAATCCCATTTTAATCTGATAACTTCAGATTCACCACGTGTTAACACCTCATGTTATCTTCAAGATATGTAAATAACTGCCTTTCAACAAAGATTAGTGATGTGATATCTGGCTATATGACTGCAAGATAATTGTTGGAGTTTTCTTGGGTATGGGAAGACTAAAATAACAGTGCCATACATATTGATGCTTGATGAACACTTGTAGGATTAGCCCATCAAACTGCAGTACATGAGATTCTCTATGAGAGGCACATTCCATAGTTTGTGCTATTGTTTTATTTTTATTTTTTTTAACATGTAAGAACCATGTTAGAACACAATATGACAGCTTGTGGTCACAACTCTAGCTAAAGGTGTTTAGCACCACTTTGTAACAGCAAGCTAAGTCAAAGGTTATTCCAGAAAGTCATACATCTTAGTCTAAAATAACAGGATACTGGTCTTCAAAGTGCATAGATCATTCCAATGCTTATCCCTATTGCTCACTTTCTGTACTGAAATTACATGAAATTTACGCCCACAATCTGTGCAACCTATCTACACTGAAAAGCCAAAACATTTTGCCCACCTGCATAATATGATGTTGGTCCTCCACGAGCTACCAAAATAGCGCTTACCCGGCAAGGCATGGATGCTACAAGATTTCTAAAGGTGTTTTGTGGTATCTGGTACCAACCCGTTATAAGCAGATCCTCTTGTAAGTTACTTGGCTGAGCCTTCACACATCATATTTGCTGTTCCAATGAAAACCACAGACGCTCGAAGGATTGATGTCTGGAAAATTTTGAGGCCATGGATTGTTTGAGAATGGTTCATGCTCCATGAACCATTCTTAAACAATTTGGGTAGTGTGGCATGACGCAATATCCTGCTGAAAGAAGGCACTACTAGAGAGAATACTGTTGCCATAAAAGGATGATCTCAGCGATGCCAACCTGTTTCAGATATTTTCAGTAGTTATACCAAAAAGATTAATTTTAACGGAGGAAATCATGCTATTACTCATTTAATTTAATTAGTATTTTTTACTTCCTTATTCACTAAACTGATGCATTTTTTTACAAACAAAAAAATGATTAAACAGCTTTCTTTAGTGATTTGTCTGTACATTGTTTTGCAGATTTGAGTTCCTCAGCAGAAAATATTTTTCATAACACACTTGTCCAGAGGAGAACATATTCATTTTTGCAATAAGAAGTGCTTCTCAGTTTCTAAACCTAAATTAGGTCGGAAATGGATTTGATTTTTCGCACTAAACTAAAAACTCTCTCACTCGCAGCATTCAAGTGTGGAACTACAAGTATTGCAAACATTACTTTCGGGAGAATAGTATACTTAACAGCTCCATTACAGCCATTAATTTTGAGATTTCTGACCAAGTGACATCTATTCTATCTGTTTCTGATATGGTCTCTAATTTGTCAGCTTGATAACAAGCAAATTTGGCTTCCAGTATATCAAGTTCATTTTCAGTTATTATAATGGAAAGCGCTTGCCTATGTATAATACAGAAGTAAATGATGTTCTGGCTCTAAGTGAAGGATCTGCTACTTCTGCATGTTTTAAGAATTCATCATAGATCAATATCTTTTCTTGAATACAAGAACTTCCTTCAACGTAAAATTTTCAGACAGATGTATAAGAACTTAGAAAGTTCAATTTCGTTTAAAATGATTTAGCTTGAATACATTCTTGTTTTTACTCCAATAATCACTTCTGTATCCTCTTTCTGATTTTTTTTTTTTGAAAAACTGTTATTTGAAAAATTAAGCTCAACATCAGCTATGACAGTAGGCTTCACAAATCTAACCAAAAGATCCATAAGGAACTGCAAATTTTTTTTTTTTTTTTTAACTTATGAATATATGGAGCATCTTGCTGGAGCAAAAGATAATTTTTTGTGAATAATGGTAAAACACTATGAAGGAATAACAGATTAGGTTTTTTCAAAGATTATCTTATATGTTTGAAACGTTTATTTTGAAAATTGTGACTTTCGTCTTCTACAAAGTAAGCTCTCAATGGTCCCCACTGCTCCACGACATGGTCAATACAATGTGCTAGTGACAACCATCTCGTATTGGCATACTTCAAAATTCGACGAGGCTTTATCTCCTGACTACAAAGCTGTTGTTGCAATTTAAAGCTACTTTTACGCTAGGAGCTTTTATCGAGAAAATAAAAGATGTCAACTAAGAATAACTCTATATTTTCATCGAATACTGATGTAGCTTTTTTCGCAGCAATGTGTATCAAGTGGCAAGGACAACCTCTAATTATCATTGATGGATTTTCTTTTAATAGAAATGATGCAGCTCCTTTCTTTTTTCCCCATCATTGTATTTGCATTATCTGCTGAAAAGCTAACACACTTCTCCCACTTTAATTATTTCTTCTGAAATTTAGTATTTATAACCTGAAATATGCCTTCACCTATGTGTAATCAGAAAATTTTAATAACGACATTAAGTTTGTTGTAATGTGTCCAATAGTCTCATCAAAATATGTTATAAGTAGTGGATAAAGTTTTAGATCTTGACAGTCATTACTGCCATCAGTGCTTAAAGAGAATGGCAGACATTTATTTAATGTTGAAACCACCTCCGAAACATCCCTTCTTGCCACATTTTTCACAATTGCCGTAGTTTTTGTGCGACCGCTAGAAAAATGTTTGGCTATATTTGAATCTGGGAACATTGACGAAAATAAATACTTCCTGTGGTCTGCTGCAGAAATTGGAATATTATGTTCTATTAGAAATTGAACAAATCAGGTCTCAGCTTTGATTACATTTGCAGTATCATCCTTAGTAAAATAACTTGTAACAACCTTCATTTTTGCTGCAGCTGTCGAATACTCAAATACCCTGTACATTTTTTGGAATGCACGTGACAACGACAGTCATCCACACCGCCATAAGCTCTGTTGAAATCCTTTGAGCACAATGCACAAAATGCCATATTTTTGGATCATTTTGATTCTTGAAGGCAAGGAAACTCCATAGCATACAATGCTTTAAACTTCTGGCAGTTCTTAGGTTTTTATGCCACTGCCTGTGGTGTAGCTTCATTTGTTAACTTTGGCTTCCTGGAATCCATATTTTTTATTTTCAGGAATGAAAACTAAACAGAATTAAATCGTTTTCATAAAACAATGTTACACAGCACTGAGTCAACGGCTTACAGTCAGTCCACATAAGAACGAAATCCAAGCATACTTTTCTGCAACGCAAGAAAACAAGAAAGATGACACCGCATTTTCAGGTGTAATGAGCACGTCGTTTGAATCTGTTCTGGCACGAAAACAAATTTATCAAAGCTATTCAAAGTCAATGGAACCTGTATGGAAAACAGTAGCATCTGACAGATGAAAGAAGTTTTTCAATCGGGTTTTTAAACCCACAGATATTGCTGTAAACGGAATTGTAAGCTTACACCTTCTAGTTGCAGACTTGTGCATTAAGAAAAAATTGAATTTATATGAGAAACATTTCGCAGCGGAAATGGTCTCCAACGAAAAAATAATTTTTCAAATCAGATTCTTCGAAGCAGAGATATGGACAAATATAAGATATGCATCTACGCCCCTGCCGGGATGTATTATTTTAGAAAGAAAGTATTCTCAAAAGCAGTGGCGGCTTGTGGTTGGAAAAATAGGCGAAGAGCTACAAGAGCAATATGAAAAGATATCTACTGTTTCAATGAAAATCACTATATGAGGACTGACCTATTTTATGTATATTAGGTCAATTCTTCTTTCTTTTAAAGCTGCAAATTTGTCGATTATGGCATCATAGAATGGTTGTTTCTTCGTGAGCATCAATAAAATATCTTTCTGAATAAAAATATTTGCCGAAGAAACAAGTCTATCTTGAGAAATAGTGTTTCTTGAGTAAGTTTGTATTCTTTAAAGGCAAGAAAAACTTCTTTCCACTGACACATTTGTAGATAAAATTGTTAAAATGAGGGAAACCAATTTACAAGCTTCTGCAAAAATGTCTATCTCCATGAAGCACTCGAAGAAGTTCTTTAGTCGATATATTCCTTAATTTTTCATCGGCATAAACAAGACTCAGTTCATTTTTAAGGCGCTGGAGTTTAGTAAATATTTTCCCGTAAAAATGTTGTAGATTTTCAAAATAGTCGGAGGGAAAACATGAATTAAATTGGTCGAACTTGGTTGTGTCAGCAAGACAGACAAATTGAAATTTCTCAGTCTTCAAATCTTATATCCATTTCCATAAGAATGTGGTCCGAAATTTCAAAATACAGTATAATTTTGAAAAATTGTTTCTTCTGTAAGAGCAGCATATTCCCGTATAGATCTGCTTATTTCTGTGATTTTGCTAGCTTTTCCAAACATCAATGATGAGGAAACATATACACTGTATATATATATTACTTATTCAAATTAAGTACTAAATCCTCTCAAATTTTATTTGCACAAAGTGGGTTGCCTTACTCATAGTTCTATTTACGGCTCAAAATTTCACGAGTTGTTTTAATTTGAGTTACACATCAGTACTTTATGTCTAGTGATGTTTTTGCAAAATTTTGAATTATAGATCGGTGGAGCCAACAATTTTATTAAATACTATTGCCAAAAATGTAAATTGAAAATTGTTCATACCATTTAAAAACCCCTCGGCAAGTTGAATTGATTGTTTGTCTGATTGCTCACTGTTTGTGAGAAATTCTAATGCTTCCTTCAATTTATGCCAGTCTTCAACAATTACACTTACTAACTTCGAAGTGGAGGACTATTGAGTTTCTGTTATGGTTAATATGCATCTTGCGGTTGTTGATGCGAGTGTATAAGATCGCTTTGCTGAGTGGTGAAAAAACGAAGGAATTCCACTCAGACTTGCATAAAATATTCGACACTTAGAAATTTTAGAAAAACTCTGCTGTAATACAAGTTTCAAACGATGCACTAAGGCAATGAACAAAAACAGCTTGAGAAGCTTTATCCTTGATTTTTTTCTGGAGTAAATTCAAGTGTCCAGACATTACACTTGCCCCATCATTACATTGTCCTATTAATTTGTGTTGATAATCAAACTGTTCCAAAATTTCGTGGAAACCCAAAAATCGATCAGCCAATACACCTTCCGAACAACAAATCTTATTATTAAAGAGCACTGAGAAGTCTAATTTATGTCTGTGGTGTCATCTACTTGAATAGAAAAGCATTCAACTTCATTTATTTCATTTTTAACGTGATCGTTTATATATTCAGAAATACATTCACTTAATTCATTTTGAATAGTTTTTGAGTCGCCTGTGAAGACAATTTTTATCTTTTCGTATTGATTTTGAATTTCTAAAGGAATTCTTGATATCAACAATGAAAGTAATTCCGTGAAATTTCCACGATTTATCGAGTCGATGCTTTCGTCATGGTCACGGAATGCTAGTTCTTGTTTGCTCAAATACAGTACTGAATCAATCACTGTCAGCAGGAAAAGTCTATGTAAACGAATGTTTCCGTTGAAATGCCTTTTCAAAAGCCTAGCACTCTCCCTTATGTTCTGATTTTTTCAAAATTCCTTAACTTTTATTTGCATTTCAGGTGTTCGCTAGAATCACCATGTTTATGAAGTGACCGTGTTATATTTAATAAATCTGAGAAACCATCTTTATTCCATGCTGAATGTTTTTTACTATAAAGTAACACGGCCAAGAAAATCATTTTTGTAACACAGAAGTGCTACAAAGCCATTTTCTGTCATGAGAAAGAAGAGATATTCAGTAAACCAACAGTTTTTACAATTAAAATTGTAAGATTTACTGCTCTTCCTGATTTCTTTCTTGGCGACAATTGTCAGTGAATCCGTGAAGATAAAAGAGACATTTTTCCTTGAAGTAAAATGTCTCTTTTATCTTCATCTTTCCATCGATCAAATGGAGTTTGCAATAAATTACAGACAATGCCGTTCACAGAATACATACTAAAAACTAAAACTATCAGTTAAACTGTACACGAAATTTAAGTATCAGGTGAAGTTTTTGATAAACAATCACAAAGCACGAAAAAGCAAATCTCTTTCGGAAAGCATGTACCGCAACGAGAAAACTATAGTGGATTGCAAGGTACCCTGGGCAATCCGTCCCGTTCCTCCGCAATCTCTTCCGAAGGTCACGACTCCAGGTGCAGAGCCTGAGTGTCTCAAGCTAAAACTCTTCACTTGCCCGGCAGATAGGAGAGGGTGATGTCACGGTTACCATAGTAACTCGGCCGATAACTGCAGACTTCCAAGCATTCTCATTTTGGCTCTTCACTTGAACTGTTTTGCGTAGAGAGACTTGGTTTCCGTATTGAACGCCCATTGTGAATTGATCTAATAAGAATTTTGAGCATTTTGGCACTCAATAAAGGCAAAGAAGAATAAATACACAAAATTACTGAATAAAATTTTATTTTAAATGAAATAGGTGAAGAGGCACTTTACCTACTTCACCTGAAAAGCTGCCACTGCACAAAAGGTTTTTCGATGTGAGCGGTATCAGATTTTGCTGCAAATACATCAGAAGCAGAAATTAACACTTATGCTCCCCTGGTGGCCAAACCATTTTTTACCAAATATTATAAATTATATGAAAAACATTTCCCATCAGGAGCTGACTGCGATACAGGAACAATTTTTCAAATCAGAGTTTTAGAAGAGAAATACTGCAGAAAACACAATTTACCTTTGCACCCTGTAGTGGAAAGCCTATGATTTACTTGAAAATTTTGAATTCATATGAAAAACATTTCGCATCGGAAACACTATCCAACAAAGCAGGAATTTTTCAAATCGGACTCTTAGAAATAGAGATATTGACAAAAATAAGATATACATCTATGCCCCCTGGTGTAGAAACAATGCATTATTTTAAGAAAACATTCCTAGAAGGTTTGTCGATGTGAGTAGAATGATTTTTTTTTTTATATGTGACAAACGAATTTTTTTCATTCAAGATTTTAAAAGCTCAGATTGGCTGCAAATACATCAAGCAGAAATTAAGACTTATGCCCCCTGGTGGCCAAACCATTTTTTACCAAATTCAGAAATTATATGGAAAGGATTTCCCATCAGGAGGTGTATCCAGTGCAGAAAGAATTCTTCAAATTGGAGTTTTAGAAACAGAGATAACGGGGGAAACGCGATTTACCTTTACATCCCCTAACGGAAAGTTTGTGAATTATTTGAAAATTTTGAAATTATATGAAAAACATGTCACACCAGAAACTGTTTTTTATACAGAAAGAATTTTTCAAATCGAACTATTAGAAGCAGAGATATTGACAAACATAAGATATAGATCTTCACCCCCTGGCAGAGAAACCATGCAATATTTTAAGAAAATATTCCGTAAAGGTCTATCGACATGAGTGGCTTCGGTCCAAGAAAGAATTTTTCAATCAAGATTTTAGAAGCTCAGATTTTATGGCAAATACATCAGAAGAAAAAATTAACACTTGTGTGCCCTTGGTTGCCAAAGTATTATTTACCAAGAACTAGAAATTACTTGCAAAAGATTTTGCATGAGGAGCTGTATCCGCTGAAGAAAAAAAAATTCAAATCAGAGTTTTAGAAGAAGAGATATCGGGGAAAACATAATTTACTTTTACGTCCCCTAGCATAAAATCTATGAGTAGCTTGAAAAAGTAACTATACCTAAAATATTCTTCGACATAAATGGAATCGAAAGATAAAATAATTTTTTCAATCGGATGTTTAGAAGCAATTATATGGAATAAAATGTGTTTTGAATTCGACATCTGCATTTACGCCCTCTAGTGGTGCACTTGTACATCGTAAAAAAAAAAAAGAAAAAAATGAAGGATCATCATTCACATATTTGCATATTTCAAGCTTCCCAATGCAAAAAGAATTTTTGAAATCAGACTAATAGTTGCAGAGATATGGTGTCCACAGAGGGTGGACGGACAAACCAATAACACAAGCACGATCTGTTTTTACAAAAGACGTGTTAAAAACTTTAAAATATTAATTACTGACATGAATGGCCAATGTACACATAAAAAAAACGATGCCAGGCAATTACTCTCACTTTCGGCACCAAACGATTTTCAAGAGCTCGGCGTCACGCTGCGCAAATACATTCAGATCACTGTGTTCTGACCCAAACTCCGCCCACATCCACCAATGCGAGCTGCGCTCAACTTCCCCAGAATGTTGCATGCTGGAGAGGGAGGGTTTTCACTTAGGATGACTCAGTGCAAGGACACACTCATCGAGTGCCAGTCGCACTAAGATCTGAGCAGCCTTGAGAGTCAGAACTGGAGGTGCGGGCAACATCACAAGCAAAAGAAATGATGGATCGTCAAGTGCCCGCCGCTGCATTGGGAAGGGGAACAAGTAAAATAAAAATTTATAACTTCTGTTGATTTTCCGTATTCCGTAGTGCAAAAGCTATTTCCGTAGGAACTACAGAAATTCTGCAGTAGTTGGCATCTCGGTGATCTGCAACGATGTTTGGGTAGTAGAGTGGGCCGAAAAACAGGGTTTTTTTTAGATAGCTATTCTAATAGCATGGAAAGGGTGCCCTCTGTGATCAATAAAGATGGTGTAAAATATTTTCTCGATTGAATAATATCTTCTGCCCCCACATCACACTTCAAATTTCAAAATTTGGCACTTTTCACCTGTTATAGTAAAAACATTATTTTCAGATATCGCTATTCTAATAGTGTGGAAAGGATCAATAAAAAGGCTGTAAAATATTTGTGATCAATAAAAAGGCTGTAAAATATTTTTTTGATTGGATGATATCTTCTGCCCCTGCATCACACTTGAATTTTTGCAAACTTTGTTAAAAAGTGCACTTTTTCATGTTATAGAAATAACTCAAACACGCAAAAAATATTGTCCAAACAGTGTTTATTGCTGTACAAAAGATAAAAATGGTCAAAAATTGTGTGTGTGTGTGTGTGTGTGTGTGTGTGTGTGTGTGTGTGTGTGTGTGTGTGTGTGTGTGTGTGTGTGTGTGTGATTGAGCAGGGGGAAGGGGGGGTTGCCCAACTGCCCATACACGGCATTGACCTGCCTGGATAGGAAAGGTTTTCATTTATGTGCGCTCTTTCACTCCTCCACATTGTCACGTAGTGCTGTCGGAGAGGCGTTGGCTGGGTGCACCACGCGTGCACATGTTAAACAACACTGTTAGTCATTCTGCAGCTGGCTAGTGTCATGAACACTTGAGCAAGGACTGAAAATACTTACTCAAAAAATCTCAAGTGGTCCAATTGGGTAATTGTTCCTATGACCTGGCGAAGCTCGATCCTGGGCCACTATCACATTCACGCTGGCTGACTACAGCGAACAGAGTACTAAAACTATATGTTAGTTCTCCAGCTCCTTCTTTGGAACTGAAACACATTGTTGAGTTTGTTATGAAAGTTTACACTCCAAACTGGTTTGATATAAAATCTAAACACTCGCTGAAAGATGGTGCTAAAGCTAAACACGTGTGAAAGGCGATTTCTAGATTCAGGTACTTACATCACGACGCCGAGGATGTCATTGACGAAGTAATTTCTTGAAATGCATTCTTTGCACATCAGGAGAACCTCTTGTTGAGTATGCTCGTGGATGAAAGACCGCACATCAGAGAACTTGCTGCACGACACATAATTAAGAGGTCACCTTCCAATGTAAAGGCAGTGCATATATTTTGCCCACCAAAGCTGCACTTTGAAGCTGATGGCTATACAGATATGATTACCTGGTCTTCCACTACTATTACTTCTCCTCCAATTCTGCGTAATGTATCCACTGACATATTCTGTTCTATTGTGAGTGATAAGACCAACCCGGACTGGGACTTCGTTCACTTCCCATGTCACACAGGCAGTTGAACGGTGTGTTAAGTTAGTGACAGAAGCATCAGCTAAGGTTTATAGAGCTCAAAATAGGGATGGAATCATTAGAACAACGTTCTTGTCATGTTCAGTTATGCCTGAATTCAAGCCTCTTCCTGCTGGTTATCCGTAAGTGACCTTTTACTGTTACCAGTCTTAGTCTCCACAGAGACTGTTAGGGATGCAAAACATTTTCTTCTTTTGCACAATATAGTACAGCAATAAACACTGTTTGGACAATATTTTTCACAAGTTTGTGTTATTTCTGTAACATATGAAAAGTGCATTCTTTAACAAAATTTGCAAAAATTCAAGTGTGATGTGGGGACAGAAGATATTATCCAATCAAAAAACTATTTTACAACATTTTTATTGATCACACTGGGCACCCTTTCCATACTATTAGAATAGCAATCTCGGAAAATAACGTTTTTACTATAACAGGTGAACAGTGCCAAATTTTACTCAAATTTTGAAATTTGAAGTGCGATGCGGGGCAGAAGATATTATCCAATCGAGAAAATATTTTACACCATTTTTATTGATCCCAGTGGGCACCCTTTCCATGTTATTAGAATAGGTATCCCGATAAAAAAAAGTTTTTTGGCCCACCCTATTGGGTAGGTAGTAGACGTCATAGTTTCCTGCGCATGAATGACTGGACTCGGGGTTTTCCAGCAGAACATTGCCCAAAGCATTACACTTCCTACACCGGCGTGTTTTTGTCCCACAGTGCATCCTATTGCCAACACTTCCCCAGGTAAATGACACACATGTATCCAGCCATTCACATGGTGCAACAGGAAGCGAGTTTTATCGGACAAGACAATTTTTTTCAATTATTCAAGGTCCAGTTCTGATGCTCATATGCCCATTGTAGGTGCTTTTGACCATGAACCAAGGTTAGAATGGCCTGCGGCTGCGCGGACCCATTTTCAGTAGGGTTTGATGTACTGTGTGTTGCAACACGTTACTCTCATCACCAGCATTTAAATTACCAGTGAGTTGCACTACATTACCCATTCTTTGGCTCCTACCATATGGGTTAGCCTTTGCTTACCTATGGCATCAATGAGCAGTGGTTGGCCCACACCTTGCCAGCGGTTCGTGGTTTTTCAATCCTTGGACAACTTTTTGAAGATACTCATCATGGCTGACAGTGAGCACCCCACAAGCTTTGCCATCTCAAAAGTGCTCTGACCCAGTCATCGGGCCATTACAATTTAGGCTTTGTGAAAGTCTCTGAAGTCTGCTGCCTTTCCCATCTGAAGAACAAGACTAACACTGATTAACAGAGTTCAGTATCAGGTGTTATTTACACCATTTCATGACCTCCCCCCCCCCACACACACACCCCATCATTCACCTGCAGTTGATTTGATTTGCATAAAGATTCACTAGTCATAATGCTTTGGCTCTTTGGTGTGTATTTCTACCATTTTCCTGGAATATCACTAGTGGTATAATGTAAAAAAATGATAGTGTATGCTCACAATACACTGCTGCTGTTACCAAGGGCAGCCAATATGATGTAAACACTATACTATGAACCTAATGATCACTGGACCTGTCACCCATTAAGCACATCTGAACTGATATTGAACAAACTCTGCAACAGCCACTTTTGCCTGTATCGTTCAGGCACTAAAAGCGTATGTCAAAAACATATGAGAAAGCATCCTGAAGGACAACACAGCCAGTCTGATTAACATTAGGCCTTGCCCTCTCAATACTTTAATCATTGCTAAAGCCATGAATAGTTTTTTTTTTAAATATAAGATTTATTGTACATTTGCATTTAGTTTTTATGATGGGCATAATACATGTACCCACTTTCACGAGATTTCCACATTGTACAGTGTATGTAGTCAGACTAGGACTGTGTGGCTGAAGGTTGTAAATCTCAAGAGAAGTACAACAGAAAAAAAAATGCCCAAAATTTTTAGTGCTCATTCACAGCTATTATTTTGATTTGCTTAGAATCAAGGTTATATACCACTTTTCTTAAAAAAATAAAAAAATAAACTAAAATTAACTGATCTGGTGGAATTTTACAATTTTTGAGACTTGTGATTCCATATCATTCTGAAAAATCCATTGGCATCACAAAATTCCATCATACTGGCCTAATCAACCAATTTTAGCTATCTAGAAGGACAGGCTGATCTAAAAGTACAATTAAACACACACACACACACAAAACATGGTAAATATTCTACATCTAATATTTCATCATGACCTTTTTTATGTTTGATTATGCTTTCTGTTCATTTCTCCTTCAAAACATTTGTTATTTCATGTGTATCAAGCTGCAAATAAAACTTCAAAGATAAATTCATATGTGTGCCTAGTTTAAGACAGTTATTTCAAACTTGGAAATTTTGGCAATACCAGTTAGCAGAAACCCCAGACAGTATCTGTAAACAAACTTTGTTTTACAGTGTTAGAACATCTATAGCACAAGCCACAACTGTTCGTAATTTATGTGCATACAATTATAGTCATAATAGGTTGCTTACCTTTTGTACACATTTCTCTGCACGTTTTATTCTTTTGGTTGTCTAGCTAGGTTGAAGCCTCTGGAGCGGTGGTCCATTTTCGTCTTCAGGTTCATTCAATGCCTGGTGAATGCATAAGTCCATGAAGTGTGCTGCATTAATGACTCTTGGCCCCAACAGCGTCTACTTCCCCTCCAACCCCTCTTACCAGCATGTAAAACCCAACTTTCGTTGGTTGATTGACATATATAAAAACCAGAATTCGTAAACTCAAAACCTACTGACATAACCTACAAACATAAACTTCCTTATTTACATACATACAAAATTCCAAACAAAAATATTAAAAGCATATGTACAACTAGTTACACACAACTTATCTTATTCCCTTCTATGACATTCGTTAATTCCCTTTCCCAACACCTCAGGACAACCAGAGCATTCAGTCACCACACCCAAGCCATTCCCATGCAGACTGACTAAAGTACTTTCTTCCCCCTCCGGGAGCATCTTCAGGAGGCGTTCCAGATGTTATCTCTCCTGCTACCGCAGTGAGAGTGAGTGACATGTTCGTCTTTCTCGCCCTTGCTTCAACGTCACTTAAAAAAAAACTTCCACCATGGCTCCATCTTTTATAAACTTTAGTAAAATCTTGATTTTCTTCTTCTGTGTTTTTGGTTTTTTTGTTCAATTTTTATTAATTATTTCCATTTTTCATTAAGGATACTTGGGTCATTATTATTACAAATTCGATCTCTATTTTTCTCAATCAACACAGACTCAGCAGTGCACAGGTGTCTCTCATTGCAACATGATTGTATTATTTTAATCTCTTCAAAATTTGGGTATGTGTGGTTATCCAGGCAGTATTGTATCAGTGCTGTTCGTGCTTCTTTTTTTTTTTGCCAATTTTTAATATGTTGTTGTAGGCGATGTTTTAATTGATTTTGGTACTTCCAATATATTATATTGGTGGGATTCCACTTATAGGTATTTCGTATACACCAGCTTTTCTAAGATACTGCAATTTTCCGTATTATTAATTATCATATCTCTAATTGTTATTACTTTGTTTCCAATCTGAATTCCATATTTACGGCATAATTTATTGATTTCTGTATCCATTGCTATATGATATTTCTTTAATGTAATTTATTTCTTCAGTAAGAAATTCTTTAGAGGAATGTGTGATTACTCTTTTGATTAATGTTTTTATGCCATTATTTTCTGTGTGTAAGGATGTGTTGAGTTATATGGTATCAAAACAGGACCATATGTCTGTTTTCTATGTACTTTGTACTGCAGTTGGTTACTTTGCTTGATAATTTTAACTCTAAGTAGGGTAAGATATTATCTTCTTCATGTTCAACTGTCAATTTAACAGTGGGACAGATATTACCAAGTTGTTGAGTTTAAAGATTCCAGCTCATCAGTGTACATTCTGGTCACGATGAAGATATCGTCTACGTATCTGCAGAAACTAAAGAAGGATCATCCATTGTACTGATAATTTGTTCTTCTATGCTGTTCATAATTACTTCAGCAAACAGATTTGACAGAGGGGAGCCCATTGGGCCTCCGTAATTTTGTTTGTGTATTTTCTCTTCATATTTGAAGATATTATTTTCATAGATGTATTATAAAATTGCTTTTAACTCTTGTAGTAGCGTGTTATTCAGAGATTGATCCTGTTGTAATTTTTCAATAATAATCTCAATTGCTTCTGGCACAGGGGTACTTGGAAAAAGAGCTTTGACATCCATACTAGCCATTCTGTAGTATTTTAGATCCTGGTTTACATTTTTTTACTATTTCGATAAATTCATATGTATTATTTAGTGTATTGTGTTTTCATAAACACTGGTGCCAAGAAACTGTAAATATTCTTTTCAAGATTAATCAAAGGAGAATTCTTTCTAGACACTACACTGCTGGACAATTGCTAAGGACGGATCATAAACGGCTATATAGCGCATAAAAAAGTAAGTGTGGTTGGATGCCAAGTGAAATAAAATAATGTCAGAATGCCAGGACATTACAAGAAAGACAATTTATTGTGCTCTGAAATCCAGAAGGCTTTGGAACGTGTTCAAGGAACAAACAGGCCATTTTGTGCAGAATACGTAAACGTGAAAAAAATGCAATTACCGTCCGCAGGCGTTCAGGCGTAAGATGTCAATACGGGATATGGCCACCATGGAGGGAGATGCAAGATTCCACACGTCGTGTCATGCTTTGCACAACATTATCAAGCAGTTGTTGGGGTAATTTATCGCATTCCTCTGTCAGTGCACGGATGAGGGTGTCCTTGTTTATTGGAGGGCATTGGTGACCAGCAAGACTCCTCCCCAAAGCATCCCACACATTTTCAATGGGATTCAGATCTGGAGAACGTGCTGGCCATACGAGGCATTGAATATCCTCGCTCTCAAGACACTCCTGGACAGCGACTGTTCGATGACATGTTACATTGTCGTCCATGAAAATGAATCTATCACCTACAGCACCACGGAACATGCGAACATGAGGTAGCAGAACATCATTAATGTATCGTTGGCCAGTCACAGTCCCAGTTGGAAGCACATAGAGGGACGTACGGCCATTGATCATGATGCCAGCCCATACCATGACACTACATGTTGGATATCGGTCCCTTTCCTGTATGTTTGCTGGACAATATGCAGTACCACTATCACGCCAGATCAGTTGTCGTCGACAATCAGACGATAGACTGTATCTACTCTCATCTGAGAAGAGGACAGCAGACCAGTCGTTATCAGTCCAATTGCGATGTTGATGGCACCACTGCAAACGGGCGGTATGGTGACGTCTGGACAATGGGATGCACACAACAGGACGGCGGGCGTACAGTCCTCCTTCATGCAAACGTCTGGCGACAGTTTTTCGGGAGATCCACTTGCCAGTAGCAGCCATAAACTGATTTGCTACCTCACTAGCTGTGCTGCGCCGGTGTCGTTTTGTTGATAGCACTATGTACCGATCTTCTGCAGGTGTCGTACTGCGAACACGACCTCCCCGTGACGTTTGCTACACTTCTCCATTTGTTTGAAATGATTTCCAAAGCCTTGAAACAACACTGTGGCTGACGTCGAACTCCCTGGCAACATCTGTTATTTTTCGCCCTTCTTCAATCTTGCCAAAAATACGGCCACGCGTAAAATCATCTAGGTGATGTCAGGAAGACATACTGAAAATTCCAAGTTCGTCAATTGATTATTTCCCTTTCTACTTTGCGTTTGAACAACAACGGTCAATACGCGTCAAATCCTTTATATCTCTTATCAGCGCTATGACGTCATGAACAAGTTCGGCAATCCAAAATTTGCATACGCACAACACGTCTTACTGTATCCCGCACTTATGCTAATTTCCACATTTTCCTACCTTCCATTTTATGGTTGCTATCGTTGCTATTGTCATCCGTCCTTAGCAATTGTCCGGCAGTGTTTAAGTCTCATGGGGTTACCATCTTTGTGTGTTTTAATTTTAGCGAACATTCGTGGGACCCTTGTACCCACTGCTGGTTTTGCATTTTTGATCTCACTAGGCAAGGTGCTATAGTTCTTGATGTTAGCCAAATATCTAACTTGATTATCAGTCGGGTCCTTTTTCACCTCACAACATTTCAATTCTTCTATTGCCAATTTCATTTTTAGGTTATATTCTACAGTATTCAAGATCACAATTTGGCCTGTTTTATCAGCCTCACAAAATTTGATATTCTTGTCTTCTTTTAATTTCAACAGTTGATTTTTTTCATATTTTAACTTCTTTAAATAATAATTTTTATTATTTTTTTCACTACATTCCTTTAATATTATTCAGAATAGTTTACCACTAAACTCTTCCTTATCCTCATTAGGGATATTTCTGATGATATCTTCAAATTTTGGTATTAATTCTTCGGTTTTTGTTATCTTCTGTGGAAATGCATACTTTTTCCCCCGTTGTAACACAGCTCTTTGTGAATAAGTTAGTTCGTGTGATGACATATTCTGGTAAACTTCATAGTTATTTTCTTTTTGCTCATGTCCTGTATGTTGGTCCAGTAGTCGATGTAATTTAGCCGTAACACTATGTTTGGCTGATCCAAGGTAAGTAGATTATAGAAGGTAGGTCCGAGGGCAGGTTTTCGAAGCTAGTAGTTTTAAACCCTCAGGCGGGGTGAGTTTTGTGACGTCAAAGGTGCGAATGGAGTTAGCATTGGGTCAAAGTTGAGACTGACATTCTGCCCAAGGTGCGCGTGCTTTCTAGAATTTATGCCAAGTTTCAGCGACTTTTGTCCAGTTTTTTGCATTGAGTTAATAGTCAATTTATAAATATTTTTTATTAATATATTTGGTCAAAGCAGCTTTTGTACGTTGTGAATTAATAGATATGCCTGGATGCCCTGTTGCGTGTTGTGGCAACAGCAAAAGATCGAAAGATTCCAACAAATTTTCATCGGATTTCAAAGGGCAGTTTGAGAAAAGCCCGAATGAACTCATGTTGACGAAAAGATGCATTTAACGCTGACAACGCCAAAATATGCTGTTCCGATTTTGATGAGGATTTTGAAAGAGATTTAAAAAGTGAATTAATATGCTGCAATTTTCGCCTCGCCTGAAAACAGGTGTGATTCCTCACGTTAATATATTTGGTTGTTGTGCTTCAAGCACAAAGCAAAGAAAGCTCAAAACGTGCTTAAAAAAAAAATCTCAGCAGTTTTTGTCAGAAGTAATGCAGAATTTTATATCAAAGAATGCCAGATTAAGTCCAGTTTTGGAAGATCAGTCTGTTGACGACTAGCTGAAAGTGATTCTTTTCATTTAGCTTGAAAGTCGAAATAGAAGAATAAGGAAAGAAAATTGCACCATTAAAAATATGTAGAAAAGCTCAATAAAATAAATTCTGAGTTACAATCGAAACTTCAGTATTGGAAAACCAAAGCTAAAATTAATTCTTTGAAAGCTAGAAATGTACAATCTGAAGATGCATTGCTGAAAAAATTAAAAAAAAAAAGATTTTCTGTAATTGCGGAGGAAAACTATGAAAAAAACGAAAGAAACTGAGCAGAATTTTTCAAAAAGCATATCAGCAGAAGTGGTCATACATATCTTGCAAGTTCTTCTATGGAAATTCTTTGAAAATTTGAAAGTGTTTTCCTGATAGTCCACAGAGCACAACTTGCGAAACATCATATAGTTAAGCATTTATCTTTGAAACTCAAAAAGGTGTTTCCAGAGGTGGATGAAAAAATTGTGCATCTTCACCCTAAATTGAGCGTTTTTATTAGGATTAAATTCCTTAATAATTGCATGACTGAGTTACGGTCGAAACTTCAGTAATAATATGAAAATAAAAAATAAACAGTGGGCAAAAAAGTTCTCAAAAGTAAAACTCAAAAAGGTATATTCTTTGCATTTCTGTTACCTAAAATGTAGCCATTTTTTTCTGAAAATGAAGAAATATACGCACAGTTGTTAAATGTTACAAATTACATCATACAGCATCTTAACATAAACATCCGAATTTCTTTTTTATCCGGAATGTAGAGATCTTGTTTCTCGCTCTTTGCAGCTATCTGTATGATAACAGACCATATTTGGTCTTTTATTTATTGTAACTAGAATAAAGCGTTCACGGAATGAATTATTTTTTTAATATTCAACACCCAGCGCTCAGCTGAAAGTTTGAAAATAACTATAAATTTCATGTACACACCCGAAAATCAAACACAAAATTTATCAACCTTCATAGCTCTTTATCTTTAGTTTAAAGATTAAGAGCTATGAAGGTTGATGAGCTATGAAGATTAAGAGCTGGCGAAGGTATTTGTATGGTTTATAGTGAACAACAGTATTTCTTTTTAAAGTACTAGCTACTTAGATAATTAATTTTATTGCGATTTAAGTTTTTACTTTAAAAAGTTTCTAAGCACAAATTATAATTTTTTGACATTTTTTTCAATATATTTATACTTCTTTTGGAAATTGAAATACATTTTGTTGCCTTGTTTTTGAAGATACTCTCCACTAATGCAGTGTAAAATATTCTGAAATATTTTATTTCAGCATTTTCCATACAGTCTTGAAGTTTTACACCCAAAGTCTTCTCTCAAAAGCTTGTAAAACGCTAAACAGAATACTTCTGTCCTTAGCTGCTTTGCACCTTTAACGTCACAGGGGTGTGGTACCGAGTAGCCAATACCGCTCTACCGGCTTATGGACCTACCTCTACTATCTACTTACCATGTGGCTGGCCTTCTTTCTTTTTCAACAATTTCTGTAATTTCTCTCAAAGTAGTGTCTAAAATTTCATTCTACCATGATCCACTGAAATTTCTATATGTAGTATTACTTATATTTTTCCATAGTTTTAAACAGGTGGTTTGTAAACCAAAAATTGGTAAATGTGTAGTTTAGCGTCCTAAATTATTTCATCGGAAAAATTTAACTGCGTGGGAAAAGTGGAACGTACAATTTTTTAAGCATGCAAAATAATGGGGAAAGTTGCAATAATATAGTATTTTTACATGAAAGGAAAATTTTTTTTACGAAGAACTTACCTGCGAGTATGATGGTTTGTAGCAGTTGGCGCGGGAGGCTAAAGCGATGCTAATGGCCACAATGTGAAGCGGAAAGGAGTATTCCGTCCATCGTTTGTCCTTTTTTTCCCTCGTGAAACAGATATTGTTGAAAATAAACGATTTTCTTATAAATCAGGTATCGTACTATGGCAGGGAGGCCCAGAGTTCCGTGTCGAATTGTGGGGGATGATGAAATTTTAAGCCGTGTTGGTAATTTTCTACTTACAATTTTGCAAAATTACCCTTGAAAAAATGGTATTACAATGCAGCATAAAACCGACCTCTTTCCTTCAGCCTATTCCTACACAACCCGCTTCGATGACTACGTACTGCTGAGCCGCTTCCTTGTGTATTCTTCTGCGCGTAACTTGCCATTCTCAACGACACTTTCCATTCACCTGACTCCACCTTCAAGCCGTCGCCCACTCCATCATCTTAGGCTTACTGCACATACTCATCTGAACCTGTGCAATCCAAGGTAAGTTATTCGAAAAACATTTTTCCTTTCATGTAAAAATACTATATTTTTTCACCTTTCCCCATTATTTTGCATGCTTAAAAAATTGTACGTAGCACTTTTCCCACACAGTTAATTTTTTTCCGACAAAGTAATTTAGGACGCTAAACTACACATTTACCCAAAAATTATCCTTCTTTTATTCACAATCTCTGCACTTAATCTTTTTCTTTTGGCAAGTCTTCAATATTTTCTCATCTTTCTTATTCACTGAGGAGTTTGTAATTCTTATATATTTCGGGGTCAGGTCAAAATCTCTACATGCAATAAAAAATTCTACTTGGATTTCAGATTTCGTTAATTTGATTTTCTTTTTTTTTAATTCTTTCAATATATTCAAATTTGAACATATATATTCAAATTTGAATATATTGAAAGAATGTAAAAAAAGAAAAAGAAAATCAAATTAACAAAATCAGAAATCCAAGTAGAATTTTTGATTGCATGTAGAGATTTTGACCTGACCCCGAAATATATAAGAATTACACACTCCTCAATGAATAAGAAAGATGAGATAATATTAAAGACTTGCCAAAAGAAAAGATTAAGTGCAGAGATTGTGAATAAAAGATGGATAATTTTTGTTTTTTTCCCCGTAAACTATGGAAAAATATAAGTACTGTATATACTTGCATATAAGTCGACCCCCCACCCCTTTCAGAGTAGTAAAGAAATCATAAAATTTCAAAACTCGGGTATAAGTCGATCCCGGCATGAGAAAAAAAAAATGTTAAATGAATTTATTCAAAAACATTTGAAAACAAAAATTTTTTTTTATATATAATAATAAATTTAATTTGCATACCCAAAAACTTCATCGGAACTCTTCAAAATCCGTTTTTAAGTCAGACTCGCCAAACAGTTTAAAAAAGTGTTTCGGCGCATCATTGTAAACATCAGTATTCCCATCTATGCCTGTGCCATAAGAATCACTGTCGTCAACACTCATAAAAATCTCATCATCCTCTGCCATCAAGTTTGTTACTAATGCAACATTTCTTGAATGATTTCACGATCATTTCCGCAGGTATGGCATCCCGAGCGTCCTTGACCCATCACACAATCAAAACGATATCAGGCTTCTTTAGATTTCCGCCCTTGGTTTCAGTCGGCAAATCGGAACTTATCCAATTTCGCCCAATACCTCCACACGTTGTCCTTGATGGGCTTATTAAGGCAGACATCTAGTGTTTGAAAAACAGATGTCAACCTACCTGGGATGACAGCAAGAGTTGTTTTTGAATTTTCTGCAGTTTTTTCACTTCTGCACAACGGTGTGCAACAAACATATCCCACACCAAAAGGGAAGGTTTCCTCAAAAGTGCACCCGGCCTTTTGTTCCACACATTCTTTAACCAGTCAATTGTTCCGGATTCGTTCATCCATTCTTTTTCATGGGCACGAATGAGCAAACCAGATGGAAAGATGGCGCTTTTCGGCAGAGTTTTGGGTTGAAAATAATTACCGGAGGTAGCTTCCTGCCATCGGCTGAACAGTAAAGACAACTGTGAAACTGTTTTTTTTTTTGTGGCCAGTCGTTTTAATAAAGATATTTTTTTCGCCCATTTGGTTCATGGTCTTATTTCCAGGAAGTCGAAACACATGGCGGTTTCATCCATGTTCCCTATTTGGGAAAGTTCAAAAGCAGTCTCTTTTCTCTTTTGAATTACATACTTTTGAAATTCCATTATCTTTGCTTCGAGGTCACGAGGTAACTTTTGTGCAATTTTGGTGCGCTGGCGTACACGCAACCCATAGCGGTTCATGAACCTTGTGCACCAACCTGGTGAGGCACGAAAAGTGTTATTTACGGCTGCAAACTTTTCATCTTTTGCGAGCTTCATTGCTCGCAAACGTATACCAGTTCGTGTTACAGCGTAACCATTTTGTCTGCAGCCCACAATCCAATCATTCAAGACACTTTCCAGCTCTGGAAAGGATGCCGTTCCCCTGCGCAATGCTTTTTGCGATTTTCACCAAGTCCGGTTGGGTTTTTTTACGCCAATCTCGAATCAGTTTTTCGTTAATGCCAAATTGACATGAAGCAGCACAGTTGTTAGTATTTTCTGCAAAAGAAACCACTTTCAACTTAAATCCTGCGTTATAGGACACCCGCTTCTTTACACAATCCGTGTCAGCCATAATAGGAGAAGCGAGACAAAAACATGTGTGATTAAGAACAAGCAACACCTAACAATGGCTGTCGCATGGCTGCATTAGGTTGTAGGTCAGCGCAATAAACTGGTAGTCGGGAGGGCGGAGCTATCGATGCGCGGCTGCGACTGCGCTGTGGATACACAATGCCAGGAGACTTTTCAAAGCGCGGAGAAATTACTACTGCATCAGTGTTTTTTCTTTTTTCCCCCGGAGGATTGCAATTTCGTAATTAATATCGCATCAACATTTGGGGGGGGGGGGTTGCCTTTTGCCTCACGGGAAGAACTTTTGAACTTACGATTTTTTAGGCTCCACGTATAAGTTGACCCCCTTACTTTGAAGCTCCTTCTTTGTCCCAAATTTCTCGACTTATACGCGAGTATATACGGTAATATTACATATAGAAATTTCAGTGGATCATGGAAGAATGAAATTTTAGACACTACTTTGAGAGAAATTACAGAAATTGTTGAAAAAGAAAGAAGGTCAGCCAAACATAGTGTAATGGCTAAATTACATCGACTGCTGGACCAACATACAGGACATGAGCAAAAAGAAAATAACTATGAAGTTTACCAGAATATGTCATCACACGAACTAACTTATTCACAAAGAGCTGTGTTACAACGGGGAAAAAAGTATGCATTTCCACAGAAGATAACAAAAACCAAAGAATTAATACCAAATTTTGAAGATATCATCAGAAATATCCCTAATGAGGATAAAGAAGAGTTTAGTGGTAAACTATTCCGAATAATATTAAAGGAATGTAATGAAAAAAATAATAAAAATTATTATTTAAAGAAGTTAAAATATGAAAAAAATCAACTGTTGAAATTAAAAGAAGACAAGAATATCAAATTTTGTGAGGCTGATAAAACAGGCCAAATTGTGATCTTGAATACTGTAGAATATAACCTAAAAATGAAATTGGCAATAGAAGAATTGAAATGTTGTGAGGTGAAAAAGGACCCAACTGATAATCAAGTTAGATATTTGGCTAACATCAGGAACCATAGCAGCTTGCCTAGTGAGATCAAAAAATGCAAAACCAGCAATGGGTACAAGGATCCCACGAATGTTCGCTAAAATTAAAACACACAAAGATGGTAACCCCATGAGACTTATAGCGTCTAAAAAGAACTCTCCTTTGATTAATCTTGAAAAGAATACTTACAGTTTCTTGGCACCAGTGTTTATGAAAACACAATACACTAAATAATACATATGAATTTATCGAAATAGTAAAAAATGTAACCAGGATCTAAAAGATTACAGAATGGCTAGTATGGATGTCAAAGCTCTTTTTCCAAGTACCCCTGTGCCAGAAGCAATTGAGATTATTATTGAAAAATTACAACAGGATCAATCTCTGAATAACACACAACTACAAGAGTTAAAATCAATTTTATTATACATCTATGAAAATAATATCTTCAAATATAAAGAGAAAATACACAAACAAAATTACGGAGGCCCAATGGGCTCCCCTCTGTCAAATCTGTTTGCTGAAGTAATTATGAACAGCATAGAAGAACAAATTATCAGTACAATGGATGATCCACCTTTAGTTTACTGCAGATACGTAGACGATATCTTCATCTTGACCAGAATGGACACTGATGAGTTGGAATCTTTAAACTCAACAACTTGGTAATATCTATCCCACTATTAAATTGACAGTTGAACATGAAGATAATATCTTACCCTACTTAGATGTCAAAATTATCAAGCAAAAAAACCAACTGCAGTACAAAGTACATAGAAAACATACATATGTTCCTGTTCTGATACCATATAACTCAACACATCCTTACACACAGAAATGTAATGGCACAAAAACATTAATCAAAAGAGCAATCACACATTCCTCTAAAGAAGAATTTCTTACTGAAGAAATAAATTACATTAAAGAAATATCATATAGCCATGGATACCCTCCACAGAAAATAAATAAATGGATATATGAGGTACAAGTAAAAATGTAAGATACATCTTCCTCTAAAAGAAAAAAACAATTACAATATGATGGAGCAATACCTTACCTTCCAGGAATATTTACAGAAATCAATAAATTATGCCATAAATATGGAATTCAGATTGGAAACAAAGTAATAACAATTAGAGATATGATAATTAATAATACGAAAAATTGTAGTATCTTAGAAAAAGCTGGTGTATAAGAAATACCTATAAGTGGAATCCCACCAATATCGTATACTGGAAAAGTACCAAAATCAATTAAAACATCGCCTACAACAACATATTAAAAATTGGCAAAAAAAAAAAAAAAAAAAAGAAGAAGCACGAACAGCACTGATACAATACTGCCTGGATAACCACACATACCCGAATTTTGAAGAGATTAAAATAATAAAATCATGTTGCAATGAGAGACACCTATGCACTGCTGAGTCTGTGTTGATTGAGAAAAATAGAGATCGAATTTGTAATAATAATGACCCAAGTATCCTTAATGAAAAATGGAAATAATTAATAAAAATTGAACAAAAAAACCAAAAACACAGAAGAAGAAAATCAAGATTTTACTAAAGTTTATAAAAGATGGAGCCATGGTGGAAGTTTTTTTTTAAGTGACGTTGAAGCGAGGGCGAGAAAGACGAACATGTCACTCACTCTCACTGCAGTAGCAGGAGAGATAACATCTGGAACGCCTCCTGAAGATGCCCCCGGAGGGGGAAGAAAGTACTTGAGGCAGTCTGCATGGGAATGGCTTGGGTGTGGTGACTGAATGCTCTGGTTGTCCTGAGGTGTTGGGAAAGGGAATTAACGAATGTCATAGAAGGGAATAAGATAAGTTGTGTGTAAATAGTTGTACATATGCTTTTAATATTTTTGTTTGGAATTTTGTATGTATGTAAATAAGGAAGTTTATGTTTGTAGGTTATGTCAGTAGGTTTTGAGTTTACGAATTCTGGTTTTTATATATGTCAATCAACCAACGAAAGTTGGGTTTTACATGCTGGTAAGAGGGGTTGGAGGGGAAGTAGACGCTGTTGGGGCCAAGAGTCATTAATGCAGCACACTTCATGGACTTATGCATTCACCAGGCATTGAATGAACCTGAAGACGAAAAAGGACCACCGCACCAGAGGCTTGAACCAAGCAAGACAACTAAAAGAATAGAACGTGCAGGGAAATGTGTACAAAAGGTAAACAACCTATTATGATTAACTTTGTTTTAGTTGTCCATTCATCAATATTTTCAAGTTATGTGGCTGGCTTGCAAAGTTCCTTCTCTAAATATAAGGTACACTTTCTAAATGAAGCTTAAGAGTTTTGAAAATTTGTTTGGCTTGTGTTTACGTTATTTTCCCTCATAGGTTTTACAGGAAAATTACTGACTCATAAAATTAAGTAAAATTATCTCAAATGCATAACAATGACATGCTACTTACGTGAAGCAACTAAATTATATATGCATAAATTCATACAGTGTCCAATTAAACTGCCTTTTACAACATACCTTCCAAAACATCTGTGTTATCTATACTTTGCAGTAAATCAATGAAACAGTGGCCAGGGGTATATGTGAGAACATCTTCAGGTAATTTTCCCATTTCAAATGGAGTGCAAGCCATTGAAGCTGGAAGCTTTACTTTTTCTTTGGCCTTAATATGCAAAGAGAAAAGTATTTAAATCAGCGACAAAGAAAAACAAATAATATAAGACATACATTTACAATTTTTCATAGCAAGCCTGTTTCTTTGACATCAATTAACAAGAGTCTCATCTTGTGATGTCAGATGAGACTCTTCCTGTCTTTTGGTATCTAGTCTAGTATTTCAGTGCACACAACAAGAAACACAGGTAGAAAAACAGAAATATATTCCAGTACACATAAGAAATAGAGGCAAAACATTGAGGAGAGTAAAGGGGTTCTACACAAAACTGCATGAAAGAGATGATACATATATTGCAGATATAAAGAAATATATAAGGAGGATCTAAAGGCGATTCTGTGGCAACAGTAAGTAAACATTATCTGGTAGTTTGTATTTCTTTGTGGAGCTAATCTCTGAATCTCAGAGAACAGCTTAGTGATATGTATGTATGTACCTAAAAAGTGCCTCCAGGACTCCTGACAGAAGATGCTCATGCAACTAAGAACATGAAACAGAAATGAGCTGCAGGAGAAAGATGAAATTACCATGGAAAAAAAAAACAGTATAATTAAATGGTGTACAGGACTAGCTAGTGAATAAATAGAAACCACAACTGCCCAAGTTTTCACTAGATGCTTCAACAAATGGAAGATTCCTGCTGATTGGAACAATGCTACAATAATCCTCGGGGCCAATGCTAGGGAGCTTGGTGCCCTAGGCAAGCCATCGGCCTTGCACCCCAAAAATTTTTATATTATTCATTTGTGTAGCTAAATATATCACATTTATTCCATAATTTCAATAAGCAAAAATACAATATAAACTACATAGAAAGAAGCTATTGGAAATTACATCTATTTACTTACTGGTGCAATGTAAAAGAAAAAATTCGTTCTAGTAATTAATGACTTTGTGGCTTCTTCTTATCACTTTCAGTATTATAAATATTTAACGGGAATTTATCGAGGATAAATTAATTAAGGTACATTACCTCTCAAATTTTCGATCTAAACACTAGATCTTCGTCAGGAGTTCTTGCTTCCTTCTACTTAAACAGGTCTGGCGACCAAGCCTGATGGATTTTCCATCCAGCATGGTCATTGATGTTGCCACCTTGTGTCTTGTAAATTTCCAGGGATTCCTCTAATTTCTAATTTCCAGATAATTGCATGGGATTGATGTTTGATCACTTTTAAGGAGTCCCAGTCCATTTTGTGGCCAGTTTGTTGTATGTGCCTGTCTAATCCTGTTTTATTTGAGCTGTTCCTTATTGCTGCTTTGTGTTCTTTAATTCTGGTGGTTAACCTTCTTCCTGTTTCTCCTATATATGGTAATCCACAAGAACACTCTATTTTATAAATGACTCCTTCCTGGAGTAAAGTATTTTCTTCTTAAAAATTCATTGTTCACAAAATTACCAACAAGTGTTTTCAAATCTACGTCATGGGCATTTTCTTGTTTGATCAGTAATTTAGATAACCCAACAACGTTCTTTCCTACATTAATCTCCCACCAAGGGAAGAAAGAAAAGACAACAACAAAAAAACAAAAAAAAAATTCTGGGGAATGAGTATAGTATAAAAATAGTATGAGTGTGACAGTTGCTAACCTTTAGGCATTGAGCATTGCCACTATTTGTGATAAATCTTGCATTGAAAGCTGGATAATACAGAATCCATTTTCTTTAAAAAATTTTGTGCTGCCCTCAGGTCTTGCCTAAATTTTCTACTGCATAGGACTGGCCGGGTTTATGGCAATTTTTCAACAGATCTTGCATCAGCATCAGATTTACCTATTCAGAGTTGAAGAAATATTCTTCTCAAACGAAAATCGGGAGATGCGGGTTCGATTCCCGCTCCACGGCGATGAAATTTTCAAGTTTTCTGATGTGATTTAATTCACGTGTGAAACAGTAATTACAGCCAATTCGGCGATGTCCGATTGCTGTGTTAATTAACATGATCAGATTTACTGCAAGCTGTTTTACCTAATATGAAAGCACAGTTTTCCATTTTTCACTTCCTCAGAAGTTACACCAAATATTAAAAGGACGACAGAAAATAAAAGTGCCTATGTTTTTATCATTTTTTTTTTCGCGTTTATTAACTCATTTGATTTTAAATGAGTTAATAAACGTGAAAATAATGCCTCTAAATCTTGGCATCCACCAAATTTTGGCACCTTAGGCAATTGCCTAGTGGTAGAAACAGTACTGTTGACCCTGCTGCATAAATAAGGCAACCCTGAGGATCTACAGACTATGTCTCCAACCAGTTGTTTACAAAATCTTCACCAAGGTACTGTCACACTGCTTGAGCAAACACTGGACATGGATCAATAAAGAGAACAAACTGGATTCAGCAGCAACTACAGCACTACAGATCACATCCATGTACTGAAAGAACTAACTGAAAGAATGAATTAATATGAATTCCCACTATGTATGGCCTTTATTGGTTATAAAAAGGCTTTTGATTCCATGAAACCATCAGCAGTTGTAATGTATTTAAAATCCCGCAGTGTTGAATATGCATATGTTAATATTATTGATAACATGTATGAAAATTCAAGTGCAAATATTCTACTGTTCGAAAAAATAGCACATATAAAAATGAGAGAGGCAATGAGACAAGGTGATGCCATATCAGCAAAGCTTTTTAATACCACACTGCAAAATATCTTTCCGTCATTGAACTGGGAAGACAAGGGCATAATGTATAATGGAGATTATTTAACACACCCTCATTTTGCTGACGACAGTCATTTTTGAAAGTGCAGCTGGAACTTACTTGACGAGGGTAAAGAAATGGGGTTAAAGATGAATTTACAGAAAACAAAAAATTGAGGAACAATGCTTTTAGAACTGAAGATTTGGCAATTAATGGGGCAAATTTAGAAGTACCTGATGGCTACATTTACCTTTGACAACAGATAATATCAAGCAGGGGGCCACATCAAAGAAAATATTAATAGGTGTATAAAACCAGGTTGAACAGCATTTGGAAGAAACAGTACAATTTTCAGGAGCAATTTTTTCCATAAGAAAGTGTTTAATCAGTGCATCCTTCCAGTTATTACTGACAGATGATCAGAGGCATGAACCTGAACTAAAAAAGGCATATAGAGGCAGTGGGAAACTCAAAGAAGCATGGAGAGATGCATGCTAGTGTAACCAGGAAAGATATGATCAGAAACTCAAGGATCAGGAATATGACAAGAGTTGATGACATCATGATCAAAGTAAAGACCCTGAAGTAGCAATGGGCTAGATATATTGCTAGTAGAATTGACCGTCATTGTTCAACTGAAATTTTAGTCTGGATACCTAGGATAGGAAACAACCCAGAAGACGACCACATGTGGAAATGGGTGGATAAAATTTGAATGCATGATGGAGTGACATGGAAAATAGTGGCTAATGACAGCGAGTTTACCCAAGGTAGATCTAATTCTTCCTTGGCTTTACTCACTCTCACTGATTTTTTAGCAGTGAATCTCTGGAAGAATAACAAGAAAATTGCATTTTTTGTCAATAAAATGGCTTTGCATTTTTGGAAGAGCATTGAAACGTATACAACGAGCGAAACACACAGAGTCACGTATGGTAAAAGGTTCATTTAGCGGCAGCTTTCAGTCTTTATACGACCTTGATCACCTGCGATCGACTGGATGGGCTGGTTGCCAGAACTACAATTTAAAGTTGGGGTGTTGGAAATGTTACCAGATTTTAGAAGAGAGATCCAAATAAATGGTATTTGGTGAGGGTCTCTGAATTGCAGTTTTTGGTGAACAAAATTTCAATGCTCTCTTGGAAACAGAGATGCCTTGTTGATAAATGGGGCAACTTTTTTGGTTTCTTTCCAAATGGGAACTGCAGAGGTGTCTTCAAGGGTTAGTGCAGATAAATCTGTCTTTGGAAGACCATTGGAAACATCTTTTTTGTGTTCACCAAGTCTTGTTTTGATGCTTCGGTATGTGCTTCCAATATACAATGACAGACCAAAAGAAGTTGTAAAGAGGAATAGCATAAACTCCAGGGATCCTGTCTCACTTTTGGACACCCCTGGAGTTTATGCTATTCCCATTTCAATTTCCTCTGGTCTCTCAGTGTATATTGGTTGCACATACTGAAGCATCACAACAAGACTTGGTGAACACAAAAAGATGTTTCCAATGGTCTTCCAAAGACAGCTTTATCTGCACTAACCCTTGAAGACACCTCTGCAGCTCCCATTTGGAAAGAAACCAAAAAAACTTGCCCCATCCATCAACAAGGCATCTCTGTGTTTCCAAGAGAGCATTGAAGTTTTGTTCACCAAAAACTGCAATTCAGAGACCCCTCACCAAATGCCATTTATTTGGATCTCTCTTCTAAAATCTGGCAACATTTCCAACACCCCAACTTTAAATTGTAGTTCTGGCAACCAGCCCATCCAGTCGATCGCGGGTGATCAAGGTCGTAGGAAGACGAAAGCTACCGCTAAACGAACCTTTTACCATACGTGACTCTGTGTTTCGCTTGTTTTATATGTTTGTGTTATTGTTGCATGAAGCCTGAGTTTTAAAAGAGCATTGAAATTTCCACCTCTATAAATTGTAATACCGACAGTCCTTATTTTGTCCCTATCATTTGGAAATCTCTCCTATCTTTTAGCAACAACCATAATCAAAAACTTGAAAACCAAATCTGGCAACCAGTCTAATTCTACTGTTTACAGGTGATCAAGACCCAAGTTGGGTTGAAAGCTTCTTCTATGTATCTTCACTTTCTTTCGGAACATAATATATGTGCTCCATCACAACCTATATTTAGCTGTTATATGTGTATTACAACATTTCTGTTTCTATGCCACTGAGGCACTAAGCAGTTGTGAATAACTGAAAAGGTATCACAATGTACTGACTGATTGAGGCAAGCCTTGTGTGTTTCATTCCTTCTGAGGCAATGGCATTTTCTTTCTTACTTATTATTTATTTATTTTTTTTCATTTGAACGCTCAAAGCATCACACTACACCTTTTGCCTGACCATTTTACATGTTTTACATGCTGCATCCTATGTTGTCTACCATTAAACACATAGGGTAACTTTACTTGCTGTCAATCTCCTTCTTTCGGTAAGCACTTGATTTATGGATGCATGCATGAGCACTACCAAAGCAGACACAGTACTGGTTTATTCTTGGGCATTTCTGTGAGTGCAGGTGTTTTATGCTTGTGATACAGCCCTATTGTCTGAGAGCAAAAGTTGCAGAGTATGTTGTTCAGAACGAACAACGTACGTATAAAACTCAAATTGAGTATAAATAAGGGTAAAACCAAAGCCATGGGTTTTGCGCAAGGAGCTGTTAGAACTGAAAGCAAAATCAGTCTAAATGGCACAGTCATATGAGGTAAATGAATTTGTGTATTTAGAAAGCAGATTAAATGGTGAAATTACCAATGAGTGAATTCAGATTTGAAAGTCATAGTTGCTTTAGAAGGAATATAGAAATTTAAGACACAAATACGGTCCACCACGGAATCGACCTGGACTTTCTAAACGGCGTATGAGAAAGAGATCTCGGCTGAATGAGTGTAAGATTGGTGTATGGAATACTAGAGGTATAAATGGCAAGATGAATGAGGGGATTAAAGAGATGAATAAGTATAAACTGGATGTGCTGTGTGTAAGTGAAACCAAAAAGAAGGAAATTGGGATAGAAGAAGTGAATGGAATGGTGAGTGTGTGGTCTGTAGTATTGGACAATGTGAGAGGACAGGCTGGTGTAGGTGTGATTTCAAGTGAAAAGATGAAGAACAACTTGATTCACTATAGCTGCATAAGTGAGAGAATTCTTTGGATTCGTTTGAAAGTGAAACTTCAGAGAATAGTAATTGTTGTAGTGTATGCTCTTTGTGACTCGGAACATGCTGATAGGAAGGAAGATTTCGGAATGAGCTAAAACCTGTTTTGAGCCAGTTTGGTGCTAAAGAGAAACTTATAATAGCAAGGGATTTCAGTGCTATAGTAGGTGTGCAGAATGTGATTTCTGACAATGTTCTGGGTAAGTTTCATGATCCCTGTGTGAATGATTAATTGAACTCTGCATTGAGAATGGTTTGTGTGTATCTAATACGTTTTTCAACCACAAGTATATCCACACATATACTTGGGAAAATCATACTCTTGGTCAAAAGAGTGCGATAGATTTTGTTGTCTATGATCAGCGTCTAAAACACTTAGTTGTTGACACTCATGTGATGAGAGGTGCGGATGTTGGTTCTTATCATTACTTGGTAGTGTCACAAGTGAAACTGAATGTTGGTTGGAGGAAAAGGAATACGAAGAGGCCCAGGATGGGAAGAATAAAGGTTGAAAGGCACCCTGAATATCATCAGCGTTATTCTGACTTACTCAGAGAATGACTGAAGGAGCTGAAATCTTGTGAGAGGGATGTAGAAAAGAAGTGGGAATGCTTTAAGAACTGTGTTGTCACTGCTGCTGAAGAGGTCTGTGGCACCACAATAGTGGGTAACAATAGAAGTGATGCTTGGTGGAATAGTGAAACTGAAGAGGCAGTAAAGAGAAAGAAGGAAGCTTATTTGGGGATGCTGCAAGGTAGAGTTTCTGGGGTTGAATATCGCTGTAAGAAGTGTGAAGTTGCTAAGCTGGTCCGCCAGAGTAAGGCAAAAGATAGGAAGGAGAAGGTGGAAAGGCATGAATAGGCTTTTTGGAAAGATAGAAAGTCCTTCTGGAAATGCGTGAGACTCAGGAAAATTAAGGGAAACAAAGTGTTAAGTTGTGTGAAGAATAGGATCGCGGAAATGATATGGGAGCCCAATGAGTTAAGCGAAAGATGGGGTGAATACTTCTGTGAGTTATTAAATCAGGAAAACAAAGGTGATTCAGATGCAAAAGCAGATGATGTCACAGTGAAGGATGGAAGCACAGGTAAAATCTCAAGAGAAGAAGTGTGTAAAGCTCTAAAATCTCTACAGAACTGTAAAGCTCCAGGAGTTGATGGCATAACTACCAAGATGTTGAAATATGGTGGTGACCCTGTAATTAACTGGTTAACTGAAATTTGCCAGTTGTGCTGGGAGTTAGGAATGGTCCCTCGAGATTGGAAGGATGCTATTATTGTTCCCTTGTATAAGGGAAAAGGTGATCAGACTGACTGCAAGAACTATCGTGGTATTAGCTTAATGAGTGTGCCAGGGAAAGTGTTTGGTAAGGTCGTTATTGTAAAAGTACGGGGTCTTACATCAGAGAAAAGTGTGGGATGTTCAGAGTGGTTTTATACCTGGTAAAGGCTGCACTAACCAAATTTTTGCATTACGCGTGATGATTGAAAAGTATCTGGCTGTTGGTAAGGAAGTTTTTGCTTCCTTCATAGATTTACAGAAAGCTTATGACCGAGTAAATAGAACACTTTTGTGGAAGGTATTGAATGAATATGGTGTTACTGGTAATCTACTTAACAGTGTAAAAGCCATGTATGCTGGCAGTAGAGTTTGTGCACAAGTAAATGGTGTTTTATCAAAATGGTTTTCTATTGGTGCAGGAGTCATACAAGGTTGTGTAATGTCACCATGGCTGTTTAATATTATATTTATGGATGCGTGCATGCATGATGCCAAAATAGATAATTGTGGTTTATGTCTTGGTGATATCCGTGTGTGCAGATTGCTGTATGGTGATGACCCTGTCCTGTTGGCAGAGAGCAAAAGTGAGTTGCAGAGTATGTTGTCTCAGATGTATGAAGTTTGAGTGAAATTCAAACTGAGTATAAATAAGGGAAAACCCAAAGTTATGGTTTTTGTGAGAGGAAGTAGTAGTACTGAATGTAATATATGTCGAAATGGCTCAGCGATTGACCAGGTGAATGAGTTTGTGTATTTAGAAAGCATGTTTGACAGAGAGAACTAATTGGATGGTGAAATTAGTAGGCAAGTGAATTCTTCATTGAAAATCATGGCTGCTTTGGGAGGGCTACACAGGAATGATGAGTTCTCAAGAGAGTCCCGCATGGCTGTATATGAAAGTGCAATTGTTCCTACTCTGATGTATGGCAGTGAAACCTGGGTACTACAGAAGAAACATAGAAGTCGTTTGTGTGCTGGAGAAATGCGTTACTTATGGGAGGTTTGTGGCAAGACATGTTCTGATTGTGTGAGGAATGAAGATGTGCTGTAGTTGTGTAATGTGAAGCAAAATGTTGTTAGCCAGGTGGAGACTAATATGCTTTGGTGGTTTGGCCATGTTGAAAGAATGAGTGATCAGATGCTTACTAAGAAATTCTTTTTAGCCCAAGTGGCAGGAAGGAAAGGTAGAGGAAGGCCAAGGAAGTCATGGGAGGATCAGATTCAGGAGTGTCTGCATGAGAAAAAGATTATGAGTATCAGAGTTGTATAAAAATAAAATGTATCTGCGTACACAACCACTGAAACAGAAAACTTGCCGCAAACCACAATAACAATTGAATAAGATAATTTTATAGAAAAATTAATAAAACAATAAATAATTATTAGAACATTACAGATTCCAGTGAGGACAAAATAAGAACATTATAACTGAATGTGTAGCAATGTGTGTGAAATGGACCTTTAGAGCAAAATATTAAAATATTGTATGAACCTCGTAAAAGCAATAGACTAATTAAAGAAAGTTTTTATAACCAGAAAAAGAAGTTCAATCAATAAACCTTTAAAAATTATAAAAAGCATTTTTAACATCTTAATTCAAAAATAGCAGACTTACAAAATACATAACAAAAATATTTTAATTCAATAACTGGCAACTGCAAGAGGAACCTGGCAATAAAATTTAGATTATTTCTGCGTAAAGAAACTTTTGATACAGTTCCTATACATTGAGAACAGGCCTTGATAAAATCTAGACGCCAGAAACGTCTGTAAGAACAAAAGAACTTAGATGTGAAAAATAATTGAAAGTTCAAGTTAAAATAGAATTAAATATATTAATCTGAGTAAAGCCTTGAGTAAGTGTTTTAACTCCAGTAAATAACCTTTTTTCAATCTACAAACAAAAACTATCTGCAAAATCTGCTAAGAATTTAGAAACTATCCGCGTACTGTGTACACGTGTACGTCTACATTCTGCAATTCTGATGAATATGAAGTATAGAAGATCTTGTGTACGGCGTGTGATGGATGTCAGTGAAGTCTGAGTTGTATGTCAAGATCGCTGTAAATGGAAAAGTTTGATACAGCAACAGTAAGTAAAATTTATCTGGCAGTTTGTATTTCTTTGTGGAGCTAACCTCTGAATATCAGAGAACAGCTTAGTAACATGTATGTATGTATGTATGTATGTATGTATGTATGTATGTAAGGCACAAATACAAATTCACTCAGCAATGAGACTGTAACACTTAATTGCTTGTAGTTCGCTGTTCATCAAGTACCATCTCATCAAAAAAAAAAAAATGTTGCATCGCCGGGAAGCAGGAATCGCGCCCCCATCTCCTGATTTCCGTTCCATGAATATTTCTTCCTTAAATTTCCATATCTGAGATACCGGTGATTTAGACGCTACAAGGAAGTATAAAATTACATCAACCAGCAAAATCTGAAGTTGTTTAGATTCCTAAGCTATAATTGCATAGCTTCAGCTACTTGGAACTTCGTTGTCTTAGGTGGTGTAGCAGTAGCCTACTTGAATAGCAATTGTGAGATGCAGGTTCGATTCTCATTTCAGGGTGGCACAATTTTCAAGTTTTCTGATGAGGTGGCACATGGTGAACAGTATATTTCAAGCAATTCAGTATCACAATCTGATTGTTGAAAATAATTTTATGGATTTCACAGGACTGACGAGTTCTTGAAAACGCCCTTATTGGCTGGGTATAACAGTGCCATTGTTTCTACAGTAATGTACAGTAGTGAAGCCTGCATACTGCAGAAGACACAGGAGTCGCTTGTGTGCTGGATAGATGTGCTACTTATAGGGGTTTTGTGGCAAGACTCATCCTGATAATGTGAAGAATGAAGACATGTAATGTGAAGCATGATGTTCTTAGTAGGGTAAAAGTAAAATATTTTGAGATGGTTTAGTCATTCAGAAATAGTGAGTGATGAGGAACTGATTAAAAAAATTTCTTCCACCCAAGTCGTATGAAAGAAAGGTAGAAGAAGGCCAAAAAAGTCATGGGAGGATCACATTCAGAAATGTCTGCAAGAGAAAAAGAAAATGTGTGCATAGTACAAAAGGTCTTGTGTGAGACATATGAAGGATAAGTTGTGTGCCAAGATCTCTGAAAATGTGCAGATACATTTTATATATCAACTACGAACTCTAGCACCATCAGTTTCAAACTTTAATTTGGGAGATCAGTTTTCTTTGAGGAGCTAACCTCTGAACCTCAGAGAATGACTTAGTAATAGTAATATGTACTTTAATTTCAATTAGCACTTTACAAGAACTGCCTCACAATTCTCACTGAAATATAAAGTTACTGACAGAGGAAAAAACGATAGACAGTCTCAATTTCAGAACAATATGTGTGCTACACAAAACAAAAATAGGAAAAAAAAAAGAAGAAGGAAAATCAATGAAGATTAAACATTCCCTGAAATGTATCTTTTCATAGATTAGAAGCCATCTTTCCTACAACATTTATTATCTTCCAGCAAGTAACAATTTTATTAAAATAAAATTCATTTAGAACATTAGGTTCAAAAACAAATAAGAAGGCTTCACAATGCTATTAGTTTAAGACTTGCCAATAATTAATATCAAGGTAGAAGAAGTGAGGCTATAAGTTATGCCCCAGGATGAGTCAAGTGCTACTTCCCATTATGAATAAGAAAATAAAACTCTGTATGAAGTTTACAACAATGGGCATTTTCATTAATTATTAGTACATGCAACTTCATATTGTTTTGATTCTTACTGACTACCATATCATAAAAAACATCTAAATCTTAGTTCAATATTTTAAAGGATCAGTTGTAGAGTTCTTTTATTTTTTACTCATGTTTAATGTGCGATTTCTAGCTTTACCAATAAACAGTTTCATGACTTTAATGCATAGCTGGTTTAATTATAACAAAAACAAATTCTAAGTACATGCTCAAAGATGATAAAAGGATGGCCCTCGAGAAAAAAATATTCAAAGCTTTCTAAAATTTGCAATTTTATTAAGTTGAAGAATTCTTATTCTCCTTTTTCTTTGAGTTTGGTTTATTTGCAGATGTTTCTGGCCTTTTGTTGTTTGTCAATGTGTTTTCAATGCTTTAAATTCAGTTCATAAGTTTATTGACACATAATATGTAAGACAACATAATTCAAATAGCATTAAGTGTCAACCAAACTTATGAACTGAATTCAAAGTATTGAGAACAGGTTTTGACAGTCAACAAATGGCCAAAAACATCTGGAAATAAACTGAATGCAAAGATAAAGGAAAATAAAAATTCTTCAACTAAATATAATTTCAATTTTTGAGTAAAGCCAAAGTAAGTGTTTCACTAACAAAATGGGCAACTAGTAGAAGCATCATTTTTGCATTATACTGCACTATCTCTAAGTCTACTACAAATATAAGAATCTCACCACTGACACACAGTTCAAGAGTACTAGTACATTACTGCTATTCTCAATGAAAACCTGTTGGCAATACACACTTTTAAAGTAGGTGGACACTGAAAAATCTCATTTTAACTGACAAAATGTTTTTTGAAATCATTGCTTGAAATGAAAACAATGCACGAGATATAAAACCTAAGTTTTGGGTTTTAAATGTTACAAAATGTTTTTAAAATTTATCTAACTTTATAATTCACAGTGCCATGTAACTGAAAACTGAAACATGAAAAAAGCAATACAAATGCAAACTCAAAAATTAACAGAAATACTCTCACCTCTGTGGGAAGGACTTTTAGAGTGTGATATTCAGTTGGGAATTTTGCTAATGCCTTGTATATTGCTCCAACTGTTTCAGGTGGATTTGTTTCAATAGATATCTGCTTCCACAGGTATAATGCAATATCACTCATAAATTTGTCATATTCATATGATTTAACACACAATTTTGGCACTAGTGAAAGAAGCTCATACATACGAGTAGATATCAGAACTCTGTGGAAGAAAATAATCATAATGTAAACAACCAAAGTGCTACAGATTTAAAGTTAGAATGAATAAGGAGATTTTATTATTACAATGAAAAATTAGTTCATTACTAAGTAGGAAAAGTGACTTAATCAAAAGCATAAAAAAACTTCAAATGCACAAAAATTAATTTGTGCATACTGAAGATTATTCAGTTTGTTTCACTTAATGCCAAATTAAAAGCACAAGCTCAAAGAAACATGTATGCACCATGTTTAAGAGACTTTCCCAAAAGGGTGATTTACTAATGAAGAAACAACTGAACTAGCACATTTTAAGTTCAACAGAAGTTTTCCCTTTTAGGGTTGCCTTTGAAATGACCACTGCAAAAAAGTAGTACTGGTTTCTCAGTCATAAGTTCAGGGAAAATAAATATAGTTGCTAAAAACAGTGACATAACACACTAGGACTTAAAAATCACACTTTAGCACTGATTGCTATTGTGAGTTTGAACAAGTTTGAAGAACAACTATACTTACACTGAATAAGATCAAACGTAAGTCTGATTTTGACCGACACTCCAAAAAAATGGTAAGTAAATTCCTCATCACTAGATTCAACTTAATATCTTGAGTTACTATAACACTGGATACATACACAACAAATATTGTCAATGCTATGAATTTCAATCAATCACAATGCACAACTAAACATAATCTGATGTAGATCTTTATGCTAGGTATGTTGTTCAATAAAGAATGAGCATATTAATATAAAAAAAGAAAACATAACTTTATGAATCATTCACTGCTGCAACCATTCAAAAACCAAGTGGAAATAATTTTTTGACATGTATTTGAGAACCACCTTTGAAGCCTTAACCATTTCATTAATGAAACCATTCACCTCTCGGATCCTTCTTTAAGTTTGGAAACAAAACAAAATTGCAGCGGGCAAGGTCAGGGGTATAGGTTGGATAAGGAACATATCTAACATTAATTTTGGCTAAATAATTGATGATGGCATATGGAGCGTGAGGTCTTGCACTGTCATGGTGCAATGTCCAGCCAGCAACGTGTAAGTGTGGTCTTTTGTGATGAATATGATTCTACGAAGTCTGCAATACAACTTTGTAGTAGGTCACCATAACAGAGGTATCACATACATTTAAAATTACAACTGGCTCACACGATTAAAAACATCTTCATTATGTGCACCTGAGTCATTGGCAGTAGGTTTATTACAGTCAAGTCACAAAGTACAAATAAAAGACGATATGTTAAAAAGGCAAGATCTTTCGAGCTCCCAGAGGTATCATTTGGCACAACATGTTGATAAATCATTCCTTGCATGTCAAAGAAAACAATCACCATAGCTTTATCAGCGGATGGCACAACTTTTGCTTTCCTTGGTGTTGGTAATGAAGACAACTCTCAAACAGAATTTTGCTGTTTATTATCTGAGTCACAAAAGTATATACACAGTCGAGTCACATTATTGTGACCACCTCCTACTTTTGACGTCAACAGCATGTAGCCAATGAAAGAAGGCACATGTCGTGAGCTGCCTTGGAGGGTATATAAGTTGTGCTGTAGGCATTCTGAAAACATATCACTCATTGCTGTCATGGATAAGAGGAGCGATTTATCAGATTTGCAAAATGGGAGGATTATCTACTTTTTTTCGGGCCAAGGATGGCAGTATTTCAGAAACAGCGCAGTTTGTGAACTGTTCGCGTGCTGCTGTGGTTAAAGTGTATCGTGATTGGAGAAATGGCACCATTGCGAATAAGCGATGTGGAAACTGCGGAGCACCACGTGCCATTGATGTGAGAGGTGAACGTCGGCTTCGAAAGTGCACGAGAGCTGATCGAAACGCTACAGTGGGGCAACTCACTGGCCGAATGAACCAGGGGACTACCGGAAGTGGGTCTAAAATGACAGTTCAGCGAACCTTGCTGTGTATGGGGTTCCGATGCACCTATGCTAATGAAGGTGCATCAGCAGAAAAGGCTTACATTTGCACGACAGTATCGGAGTTGGACCTCCGCTGATTGGCAAAGGATTGCCTTCTCCGATAAGTCACATTTTCAGCTTCATCGAACGGATGGACGTTGTTGTATAAGGTGAGAAACATCAGAGAACAAACGCTCTTCAACCATAGCTGGAAGAACACAAGCTGGTGGGGGCAGCATTCTGATCTGAGTAACGTTCTCATGACATTACCTGGGTCCACTCATACCTGTGGAAAGCACTATGGACTGAATTCGTTATGAATCCATCCTTGCAGACCACGTACACCCATACGCGCTGATTGTCTTCCCTGGGGCGGATGGGATCTTTCACCACAACAATGGGACGTTTCACACAGCTAGAAATGTCCGAGAGTGGTTGGAAGAGCATGACGAAGACTTCAAAGTACTTTGCCCCCTAATTCTCCAGACTTAAACCCAATTCAGCATCTCTGGGACCACCTCGATCGTGTTGTTTGCTGTATGGATCCTCCACCACGCACCTTCCAGCATCTATCAAATGCACTGCAGCCAGCATGGCTCCACATGCCTGTGAACACCATCCAGCACCTTATTGAGTCACTCCCAGCCCGTCTAGCTGCTGTCTGCACTGCACACGACGATTACTCTGAATATTAGCTGGTGGTCACAATAATGTGACTCGACCGTGTATATCCAAGTCTCATCAGCGGTAATCACCTTATTTATGAGTTCAGCATCAACAGCATTCACACTTTGCTGTAGCTAAACTTCAACCCAAACCTTCTTTTGCTCACGTGCAAATATTCTTGAAGCCCAACAAGCACACACATCCATCATATGCAGGTTGTCATGTAGAATAATGTTTACTTCATGCAGATAGTCTCAAAATTTCTGCTAGGTGTCTGACTGTTACACGTCAATCCTCTCTCACAATTACAGCTGCAGTGTTTTTTTTTGGACTGATCTGGGATATCTTTAAGCATCTTAAACCACCTATGAGCTGTACTAAAGGAAAATACTAATTCACCATAAGCTTCTTTAAGTATTCATAAGCTTCAGCTGATGTTTTTTTTAGACAGAAGCAAAACTTTAAAGCCCTGTATTGTTCACAGTGTGTCACCTCCATAGTAACATAGGCAAATCCACATTGATTTCTATGTGAATGCCCACCAAGGTCAAGGGATGTTCACAACTTTACTGCACATCTGTTATGTACCATAGCACGGATGAACTTTACTTTCTGCTCCTAAAGTACGGTTAAAAACTACAAAGTTTGCAAGTAAAAAAAATTATGATCATTCTTTATTGAGAAGCCCTCATACAGCACATATATGTAAGAATTTTTAGTATGTTGTATGCACTCACTTAAATTCTACACTATGGTAAGAAATGATAACATGGGTCATTACTTATAAGGGCATGTCTGAAACCTTAAGTGTCCCCTTCCCTTCAAATATTTTAACAATGTTAAATCTTCAGTGGCTAAGTATTTATTTTCAATCATTGGGAAATTCAAGTTGCTGTGGTATTTAAAAACGGCATTTTGCATGCATCACATTTTTCTTTTCGTCTTCCAACCATGAATATTCCACTCACAAATTTCTTCATACAATAGGCTTATTTTTCCTTTACTCATTTATGTTGGGTGTCAAATCAAGGAAATTATGTAAAAGATTTACTGACAGACAAAAAAAAAAAAAAAATAAGCAGCTGGGACATTTATGTTAGTTCCTTGGAATTACAACCAATACAGAATTTTATGTGCTGAAGATGTCTTTGATCAGGGCTATAATGTGTGCCAAAATGAAACCATTTTTACATATCTGACTTATAATTGGAAAAAAGTGCTGCCTTGGCACCGAGGATTGGTTGAGCTTCTGGTTTAGTACGGTGAACTGCTGCTTCTAGCATGGAGATTGTGGCTTTTAGATTTAGATTAGTTTCAGGAGTGAATTTCGGTCCAAGTGAAACGAAGGCTTCCAGTATCCGAGAGATTCACGAAGCAAGAGGCGGAGGGGTGACGACGGACTTGCAGCTGTGATAGGAGAAGGTTAGGCGGGACACTGTTGAGTAGAAACTGAAATTTCTTGCAGTGTTTTGAGGTTTCATTTTCAGTCACTGTAGCAATGATTTTGAAGATGCGTATCATAAAAATATCTAGCAAAGATGAATGGGTTTGGAAACTTAGAGCTTGGTATTCGGAATAGCAAAGGAGTTCATTTGTAGCGATGTCTCCGCGGAGGTCGCGGGTTGCGGCTCGGAGCAATTTTCCCTTGGTTTCTTGGAGGATTTTAGAACAGCGTCCAGAAAAATTAGGTTTACATACTTGAAAAACTTGAGGGAAGACCACTGAAGACTTGCAGTTCAACAGAAACGATAGTTGACAATGGAGTTTTGCCACATGTACGCGGCGATTACGGAAATATGCCCAGTCCTGATTCCAGTTGATAACTGATTGCCTGAACGTTGTGTTGACTTGTAACATGGTTTAAAACTCGGGCTTCAAGCGACAATAACACATAAACACGTAAAACAAGCGAAACACACAGAGTCATGTATGGTAAAAGGTTCGTTTAGTGGTAGCTTTCGGTCATCCTATGACCTTGATCATCCACGATCGACTGGATGGGCTGGTTGCCAGAACAACAATTTGAACTTGGGGTGTTGGATGTGTTGCCAGATTTTATAAGAGAGATTCAAATAAATGGCATTTGGTGAGGGGTCTCTAAATTGCAGTTTTTGGTGAACAAAATTTCAATGCTCTCTTGGAAATACAAAGATGCCTTGTTGATGAATGGGGCAACGTTTTTGGTTTCTTTCCAAATGGGAACTGCAGAGGTGTCTTCAAGGGTTAGTGCAGATAAAGCTGTCTTTGGAAGACCATTGGAAACAACTTTTTTGTGTTCACCAAGTCTTGTTTTGATGCTTCAGTATGTGCTTCCAATATACACTGAGAGACCAGAGGCAGTTGAAATGGGAATAGCATAAACTCCAGGGGTGTCCAAGGGTGAGACAGGATCCCTGTCTTTAAGCAAGCACATTATTGCAGAAGGGTTTGGTTTCACTGTGGGAGTGTAGCCCATAGTTTTGAAAAGTTTACACATCTTATAAGAGAAAGATCCATGGAAAGGGATGGAACCAATGAATGGTGGTTTTTCCATTATTATTGGTGAGAGAGCAGACAGATTTTTCAAGTGGGAATTTTGGAGGAATTTTTCAATTGTAGAAGGTGAGAACTGATGGGCTTCAGCAATTTTCTTTATGGCGTCAATTTCTTCATTGAAAGATTCGGTGTTGCAGACAATCCTGGCACGATTGACATAAGTTTTAAAGGCTGCAAATTTCTGAGCAGTTGGGGAGTGGAATAAAAATGGGATTAAGTTTGCTATTGCAGAGGGTTTTCTGTAGACAGATCTGTTGAGATGATTCCCTTGCCTTGCCTGGTAGACATCCAAAAAGTCAATGCCTTGCTGTGATTCTTCATTGATGGTGAATTTTATTGATGGGAACTTTAGGGAAATCTTTTTAAGAAGAGATTCAAGGTCAGTTCTATTGTGTGGCCAAATTACAAAAATATCATCAACATATCGAAGCCAAATGGAAGGTTGTAGATTGTGTTCCATGTCTATGTTGTTGTTTTTTCGATATATTGCATGAAAACTTCAGCCAGAAGTGGAGAGAGGTGAACTCATCGGAAGTCCTTCTTGCTGACAGTAGTATTTGTTGTTGAACTTGAAACAATTAAGATCTCTCAGAGTTCGAAGTCAGTCATACAAGTCTTTTGTTAGTGGGCCAGAGAGTGATTGGTTTTCTTTTAGCAATTGTACTAGCAGCATATGAGAGTGGAAAAGAGGGACTGAATTGAAGAGAGAGACTACATCCAGAGTAAACATTTTGTCAGAGAGTTCAATGCTAGGAGGGAGTTTTCTAATGAACTCTTTAGTGGAGGAAATTGACAAAGGATGGCTGGAGGTGAGATGTTTACATTTCTCCACAATCCTCCTTTCAAGGTTACGGGTGGGAGAGAAAGTATATTCCACGAGTGGACTCTCTTCTAAAATGTGGCAACATTTCCAACACTGCAACTTCAAATTGTAGTTCTGGCAACCAGCCCATCCAGTCAATCGCGGGTGATCAAGGTCGTAGGATGACCGAAAGCTACCGCTAAACGAACCTTTTACCGTACGTGACTGTGTGTTTCGCTCGTTTTATATGTTGATGGGTCTCTGAATGCCAATGGCTACCTGTACATCCTTGCTGACCACATTCATCCCTTCATGTTGGACATTTACCCTGGTGATGATAGTGTCTACCAACAGGACAATGTGTCATGCCACTTGACTGGTTCCAGGAACACGACAGCAATGTCTCCATTCTCCCTTGGTCGGTGAAATTGCCAGACCTCAATCCCATAAAGCACTTGTGGGACTATTTGGATTGACAGGTTCGACGTGCCAGCCCACAACCACGTCATCCTCCATGCTCTGCTGCAGTTCGAATGGGCATGTGCGCCTCGGGCAACCTTCCAGGGCCTTATTGTGTCCATGCCAAACAATCTCGCCTCTGTCATCTGGGCCAAGGGTTGTTATTCCCATTATTAGGTAGGTGGTCATATTATTCTGATATAATTGTATATATTGTACATTGCATGGCATAAACATTAGCCTGTGCCATGCAATGTACAATATGGACACAATAAGCATTCAACAAGTCTGATTATCTACCTCATATCTCATATATCTACCATATATTAACTCATATATCTACCAGTATCTGGCATAAAACTTTTCACTGGTCAGTAAGTGCAATGCATTTACTGACCAGTGAAAAGTTTTAAGTGAGAACATTAAAAGAAACTTGGACCTAAGGACATACCTTAAAAAAAAAGTTGCAACACTTGCATATATGATAGACTGTGTGAGCAGGTGCCATGGGAGAACTGTGATGTAAAATCAATGACAATGAGATGACAAAAGCAATTACTGAATGGAAAAATCCAAATACACAGAAACATCAGATGGCAGTTCCCAGGTGCATGGTGCTGGAAATATCCAGGATGTACACAGCAAAATGCACTGGAGAAGTTCTCTGTTGGGGTTACATTACCTCTGGCAGTTATGCAGACATATACCTTTTGTGGCTATCTTTCAACCAGGTAAACTGATGTGGTTTTGGCCAAGAACATCACTCTCTTCAATAGTGGCCCTCCAGAGATCAATGTGCAATAGATTCCTGTGGAGTTGCCCAGCCTTCCCAAGTTTATCTCAAGAATGCAAAATGCAATTCAGATCTAGTGAAAGTGCAGGCCACTTGTTCTGTATGATAACCACCTCCTGGAGGTACATACTAACCTGACACAATGGGTTTGGACATTATTACCCTGTAGGATAAGCACTGGATGGGGAAGTGAAATGTGCAGTATCTATACATTATCTTGGCCCAAAGCACCATTGAATCATCACTCTGCTGAACCCAGTTAGCAGGGATAAGATTTCTATCTGTGTGTCTGAATGGGGCATCCTGGATGAAATTTCTTGGTGTGGATAGAGCCAGGACTAATGCAGTAGGTCCCAGCTCTCTCCACACGTTGTCAGGCACAAAACTGATTTGGCATTCATCTGTGAAAAAGGGCACATCACAAGTTGCCCTAGGTCTATTCTACATGAGACCTTGACCACCTTAGCTAGGCATCAGTGACCAGATGTGAGTGGGTGTGCACATGGAGTGAAGGTTGTAATTGTGTAAGCAGTTCCAGATGGTTTAAATTGATACTGCAGTTATGTCAGTTATCAGGAAGCCATTTCACAGCTTTGTAACATTATTAATGAGAAGCTGTTTGGCCACACTTTAAAAGTTGCAGTCTGCTGTTGCAAATTGTAGGCATCCATTGTGTGGTTTATTCTCTAAACTGCCAGTTTTGCTGATAGCAATTCCAAGTCCAAGAGATGTTACAGAAGCCCAAAGCAAACTGCTGTCTAAATACTTGCAGTGACAGCACTTACTAGTACAGTGTGACAGTGCAAATGAGGTTGAAAGTTGCAATCATCCTTCACAGCCTATTTCCTGTCTAATTCTGGCATTGGGTATGATCTATATCATCACAACAAAGCCTACTAGGGAAGTTGCCAGAAGTGCTGTAACAGGAACCAATGTCAACCCTCATGTATGATGGACAGTTTATGGCCTTTGCCAGTTCACTTGTGCAGTCATAGGATTGCTTCCCAAGGTGCCTAAGCAAGACACACTGCCTCAGCTGTCATGCTAGTAAGGTGACAACAGATTAGGGAGTGCTGCAACAATTTTTCTGTGTGTACTTGGTCTTAATAAATATGACTAAATGAAGAAACAGAATGCTAAAAATAAAATACATTAATCTATGAAGCTGACTTTAAGATACTATTCAGAGGTGTTTGCAAGGCAAGGCACGAAACCCCGAAATCATCGGCGTCTCCCAACGGTGCCAATGCATAAACTCGAGACATAAATGAACATGTGAGGGTACCCCACCCCACCCCCACCCCCGCACAACAAAAGTAATTTCATTACTTCGAAAGATAAAATGGTTTCACTTTGGGAATTACTTACTACCTACCTATACCTTTTGCTCACAACAGTAAATTATTTTGGGGTTGAGCTTGCAGTATTAATTTGTTGCTAAAAAAATTCCTTCAGTGAAATTTAAGTAACTTTGATTTCGACAACTACATGATATTGTCTTTAACATGTACCACACTAAGAACGTTAATAAAAAAATTGCATTTGTATAAAATAAACCAATTACACACATAACATACCTTTAAAAAAAGTTTTGCCTTTCTTTCCAATTGCAAAATTACCCATTTGGCAAATAAATAAAAGAAAATCTGCAGTCAAGTTTCTATGTTACTAGAAGGGCAACTCCTCTTTTTCATAGGATATTGATCTTTTTTTAACAGAAATTTTAGTCGTTAAGTTTCAGTCAGGTGGTATTGACCTAAAGTTCTATTTACTAATAAAATAACAGTATATTTAGCAAATTGGATGTTGATCTAAGTTCCATTTATTAATAAAAAAAAAACATCAGTCTGGTGTGGTGTTAATCTAAAGTTATATTTACTAATAAAATAACACTATTTCTTAAAAAAGTGTGCAATCTTCATTTGTTTTTTAGCGGAGATGCTATCAGGCTGACACTTACGTTTCCAACATCCTCCATTTGCAGTGTCTTGTTTGTGTACCGAAGAGGAGAAGAACCTTTACTATTACAAGTAGCCGTTATAATTGCTTCAACAGGTTTTGGAGGCAGAACTGTAGCACGTACTCCAGAGATCGTGCTAGGATTTTTTCACAAGAGAAAAAATACTCCTTCACATTTTTCAAAGGAGTAATTTTAGAGAACGAACAACTATCACATTAAATTTTTAGCTAAATAATATTTAATATAAAAACAAATAATTATATCTATATATAAATATGTCGACACGAATTAGCATGTAATTGAATTTCTTTTATATAAAATAAGTAAATCGCAATTTATCCAAATCTTACATACTTGTCTTGTTTTATCCATGAGGCTGCAAAAAATTTTGTTTCGCTTTTGAAAGACTGTACCAAAACTTGTGCGTGTGTGTTGCTTCACACTCAAACTTCAAAAAGAGTTCTATTGTGGAGGAAGGAAATCTACAGTCTATCTCAATCACAAAAGATAAAATAAACCTTCATTGGACATTGTGATGTGCAAGTTTATTATTACAAAGGTCAACTCATTTATTATTTTTGAGCATGTTTTCCTTCAGCTTTGAAAGAAAAATATCTTCTTGAATACTATGTATGAGATGTTTACAGTTCACATAATTGAGACTTGGTTGATTCAACCATTTTTCTGATAAGAGGAATGTTCAGTTTCTCCCTTTGCAACTATTTATAGAGGGAAAATAACATTTAACAATAATTCAGGACAGTGGAAACATCGCGAAAAAAAATTAAGATTACGAAAAAATCTTCGCTCCGTCCGACTTCCGTTTTCGGAAATGTTCCCTCCGTTTTCAAGCTGAAACACAATCAGTTATCAAAAAAAATTATATTTTACAATAAAAATGAGCAGAGGAAATATTGCAAGGGGGAAAAAATTACGATTACAGATTAAATCTGCAGTTCGTCTAACTTTTGTTTTCGAAAGTTTTGAAAGACGAAATTCCGTTCACAGCCGGAAAACACCCCCCTCCACTGCCACCACGTACGCACACACACACACCACCCCCAAATAAATTATCTTCAGTTTTGATGACAACAAAGTCAGAGTTACTCTTCGAATCCGCGGAAGAAACTAGAGGAAATTTTTGCTCTGTCGAACTTCCGTTATCTGAAATTATTGTCCACACTTTCAAGCTGAAATGCAAACATCTGTGCAATAAATTGATATTTAATAACAATACTGGACAGAGGAAACTTTGTGAGAAAAAGAAATTATGATCGCGGGAAAAAATTTCACTCCGTTTAGCTTTCGTAAGTTCTGAAAAACGGAATACCGCTCCCCAGGCGGAAAACGAGCCTCCCCGCCCCCAATCCTCAGAAAATAAAACATTACCTTCATTTTTTTTTTCATCGCTCTGAAGTATGACTGAAATGTGGAATTCCGCAAATCCGAAGAACAATCTCATGCCTGATTCGTAACAATCTACGATATGCAAAATGAATTGCTCATAGGCTACGCATGGAAGCCGATTCACGCTTCCATAAAATGATTATGTTCCCGATGTATTAGATTGCAATTTTCGGAACTCTGAACGGTTCATTTCTAAATCACGTATTTTTACAAAGGATGCGTTTTTAACGCGCAAATTTTGCGAGCGATCCAAAAACGAACCCAAGATTTTACATTTACATATATTTTTTCTTAAAATTTCATAAGGTGGGAGACCCCCGCTTAACAGCTTTGTTTCGGCGGGAAACCCGCCATCCAGCCCTGAAATGGCAATTAAACGAACTTCAAAATACTTCCTCCACGCAACGCTGCACCGATACACTAGCGTCTCAATCCCGACGCGGCTGAATCGTCACCATGGACCAATGCACATGCCCATCGGTTGGGCTGCTCTGCCCTGAAGGTTCTTCCGAACGATTCCCGAAAGCGGATCCCTAGCCGACTAGCTCGGCAATGGGAACCAAATCATGATTTTTTCATAAACTGTGACATAAAAGTTAACATATAATTTCTTGATAAAAAAATGGTCATTTTTATGACAAAATCCCGGTGTAATCACCGATTATAAAAGGAAATTGCGTATGGAAAAACAATGCGTAAAAATACGCATTTCTAAATTTTAACACGTATTCGGCGTTTTTAAGGCGTGAAATACGCGTGTAGATGCGTTATCGCGATCTCTGGCGTACTCCATTTATATATGCAGAAACATGACCCAGCTGTTACAATTTTTCGACACCATTACCTAGCTTTCTCCTTTTGGGTGTCTTTTTTTCTAGCCAATTCCACCGGAATTTATTTTTGACTGAAGCCTCTAATGTCTTGAGATCGTCAGTTTTGGTTAAAAATTTCATCGTTGATGACGAACTTAACTTAAATCGTGTTAACTTTTTTTTTTTTTTTTTGATTGGAGGTTTAACGACCACCGTGAGCAACTCAATGGGCTATAAGCAGTCGCCCGTCCCTAATTTAGGGTCACTGGTTCCAGGAAAGGGAGAGAGCCAGTGCCGTAAGACAAACACAACATCCATGCCTCACCGGGATTCAAACCCGGACCCCAGACGGACGAATGATCAGAGGCCAGCGCCTTAGACCACTGCGCCACCGGGGCGGCCGTGTAAACTTTCAAATTCCTAAAAACATTCAGACATCACACACAAACACAAAAAGAAACCCCATCACTTTTGCCTAAACAAAAAACCACAAACGTTTCATCAGGGAAACAAAGACACCTCCTATCCGTCACTGACTTAATAATACAATGAAGCAGTCTGCTCCCGCGCGTAGGTGCAGACACGTGAGTGACATACTTTTATTTGCTTTAACTCGCTCCCACTACCGCTATCTCCAAGTTCCAATCCCACATCACTCATCAGAGCGAAAACCTGTTTTTTGCATCGAAGAGCAGAAGCGCCGACGAAATGAATGAGAATTTGCGCTCATGCCCTTTCCACAGAACAACAGACAACCACAGCACAAACTGCCAGCTTCGTGTGTCAAGCTCGAGTCAACTGCATCGGCGAGGAAGACAATATTATTATCACATTAATTCATTGGTGAAAAGCAATTTTTTTTTTTTTGTAAATACTTTTGCCATGAATCGTTTTAATTTTTTTTTTCCTTTTTCGCTTATTAGAACTCAAAATTTAACAGTCTTAAAAATGTCTTCAAAGCTAAACATCCGGAATTCCGGGCATGATAGATCGCCCAAACCCGGAAATCCGGGTTAGACCCGGAACACACACAGCCGTGACTATTACAAATTTCTAATAATTCATCAACTTAACTGACATGAATCTGTTTTCAAAGGAAGAAACAAACTGATTTTTCTGGTACCCAAAGCTGATTTTAATTTTCAACATCAGAAATATATTTCCAGGGGTAAAATACATATTTGACAGTAGATCCACTTTTGCAATTCACATTCTTTATTTTTTAAGTGATTAAGCAATTACAATTTCATCAGATTTTTTAGGCCTACATTATGTTTCCCTTTTTCCCAGATGAAGTATGGATTATTTTTATTACTGGGATTAAATAATACTGATCTGCTTTGATTCCAGTATTTCAGATGTTCTTGTAATCTCATGCCCATACTTCTTTCCCACTGTTTATGTCAGCTTATGCTTTTCTAATGGCAATTTTATACACAGCTGCTTTGCATATAGATCAGGAAAAATTTGGAAACAAAATTCAAATTGGATTTCATTTTAAATAAAATGCCAGAAAAAAGTACTAACTGGTACTACAGTTTCAGCCACTTGGGCCCTTATCATCTGTTAAGAATATGATGAGTGCTTTTCCATGTAAGTCATCTGTGATGTAATCTGCCTAAAGGGGTGTTGTACTGTGCTGCCATTTCCTGATAGATTTCCTCCAAAACTGTAATAACGTTAACTTGGTTTGGTTTAGTTTGGTGATGTGTTGCAAGGACAATTTTTCAGATATTATTGATTCCAATATTGGGGTCCTTATTGCAAGCTTGATTATTAGTGAAAATTCTTAATAAAATCAATAAAAATTTAAATTAAAAACAAAAACCAGATTTGATTTCAAGTTATTTCAAGTCATATATTTTATATGCTATCAGCAGTTCTTACTTAAACTTTTTACTTCAATATAGATAAGGTTGTCTTGATTTTATCCAAAAAAGAATAATGAAAGAATATTAATCAGAGCACAAATACAGCACATACATCAGTACAAGAGAAATTACTATGTACATTTAGATTTAGATATTCCTTTTTTTTTTTTTTTTAATGGCTGTTAGCTCCTATAAACAAATAACTGACAACTTTATGAGACAGGAGAAAAAATAGATATTGGGATATTTTGAATTCAGGTACTGAAAATAGTGAAAAATATTCACCATCACCACAAGCTCGAGCAACATGGATTGTGAAAAAAAAAAAAAAAAAACCCCAGAAAAATGGAACATCAAGAAAACATCAAAGGGTACACTTACATCAGAATTTGAACTTTCTATGAGCTTTGCAAGTAACAAACATATAATCTTGAAAAACATTCATTACACGCACTAAAGGAAGACATCATAACTGAACATGATGAAAGAGTGATCCAATACTGATCAAAGTCTATGGTATTGGTGAAAAGTGATTACTGGAATAAATATGTTTACATTTTTTAATAATTAGAGTAAATTTTATTTGACATCAATGAGAGATAGTTTACAACTTTGAAAATTAATTGCATGCAACGTTCATGTGCTTCAATACAGGCATTTACTCTTGTGTGCATTTGTTTCAAAGAGGCATCACATGACAACTTCTGTTATAGTCACCCAGAGCTCTCACCTTTTAGATGAGGAATCAGAAGTACAGATATCTCATCAAATTTTATGTCAGGTCTGTTCAACTTATGCCCCATACATGTTCAACTAGCATTAAATCTGGTTGCCTAAGAAGCCATGGACAACATTCACATCTTGAAGAGCCAAACTGCAAATGTTAGCAGTACGTGAACAGCTGTTGGAAACATCTGTTTCTAATGTTTTCCAAAACGAAAAAACCAACATAATCAACTGGCATCAGATCTGGGTACCTAACAAGCCATGGACAACATTCACATCTTGATGAGCCAAACTGGTAATGCTGACAGCACGTGAACAGCTGTTGGAGCATCTGTTACTAATATTTTCAAAAACAAAAAAACAATAACAGGATGACCACTGTGTTTATGACATTTTTAGCATAATGATGCATATCATACAGCTCCCATGAACACAAGGGTGTTTTATGACATACCTTACAGCTCTCCAAGCACTTACACTAGGAGATTGTGATATCTGATTTTTCCTTATGTTCTCTTCCTGTCTTCAGTATGTCTTTTGTTCCTCATTCATACATTCTTCACATTAGGTAGGAACAATAAGCATTTGCTAAACAGTACTAAATGTAATTACAGCCTAGAATCAGTCACTACACAGACAGCGTCATGGAAGAAATTCATGAGGATGAGCAGGATCAAGACTCAAAAACTTCAGTGGATCTCATCATCTCAGCACCACACCCAGAAAATTACTGCAAATGATGTGACAGAACTAGTGAGGCACAACAGTACTTTTTACTTGAGCAAAAGTAGCCATCTGTTTGATATATCAGTCATGACATTCATCAGAGCTTCTGAAAGTTCCTCCTTTTTGCTTGGTGACCATTGAAAAGATGCAGACACCTCCAAGGCCAGCCCATCATGAAATGACATTCCACACTCTCACAGGCCAAATTTTCATTACCTCTAGAAGACTGTGAATTGTGATTATAGGTCAATTTATCTTTTCTTAGCTTTTCTTGTTTATTGAAATTTATTTAATTTATGATATATAGCATCATAAATTAAATAAATTTCAGTATCACTGAAGACGTAAGAAAATTCAACTGTGAACTAGTGAGGAAAGCAATTGAAAACAACCAAAGCCTAAAGATAGCAAAGGGACATCTCAGTAAGGGAAGAAAACAGATTATGGCTCTGAGAAAAGAAGATGGTTCTATAACAAGAAATAGAGGCGAAATTTTGACAAGAGTGAAAGATTTCTACTCCAAATTATATGAAAGGGATGATACATGTACTCCAGACATCATGAAAGGTACCAGAGTTCTTCCAGTCCTCCCAGCAGAAGTTGCACATGCAATCAAGAACATGAAGCGGGGGAAAGCTCCAGGAGAAGATGGAATTACTATAGACATCATACAAGAAGCAAGTGGAGAAATTGAAACAGTACTCGCCCAAATTTTCACTCGATGCCTTAATGAAGGGAAGATTCCTGAGGATTGGAACAATGCTACAATGATCCTGCTACATAAAAAAGGTGACATTGAGGATCTCAGGAACTACAGACCTATCAGCCTCCTATCAGTGGTTTATAAAATCTTCACTAAAGTTCTTTCACACCGCTTGAAGGTAACACTGGACATGGCTCAACCGAGAGAACAAGCTGGATTCAGGAGTGGCTACAGCACAATAGATCATATCCATGTGCTGAGAGAACTAATTGAAAGAGCGAGGGAATATGAACTTCCATTGTGCATGGCTTTTATCGATTATGAAAAAGCCTTTGATTCGGTGAAACCATCAGCAGTTACCACGGCTCTGAAATCCTGCGGTATTGAAGATGCATACATTAATATTATTAATAACATCTATGAAAATGCAAGTGCAAAGATTCGGCTGTTTGAAAATACAACACACATAAAAATTGGAAAGGGAGTGAGACAAGGTGACACCATATCTCCGAAGCTCTTTAATGCCACATTGGAAAATGTCTTTCAATCACTGAACTGGGAAAACAAAGGGATAAAGATTAATGGAGATTATCTAACCCACCTTCGTTTTGCTGATGACGTAGTCATTTTTGCAACTACCCCATCAGAGCTGCAGAGTATGATCCAGGAACTTGCTGACAAGAGTAAAGAAGTGGGATTAAAAATGAACTTTCAGAAGACAAAAGTGATGTTCAATGCTTTTACAAGAAATGAAGATTTATCGATTGATGGAGAAAAACTGGAGATAACAGATACGTATGTTTATCTTGGACAGCAGATATCAAGTGAGGGTCACATTGATGAAGAAATTAATCGGCGTACAAAACTTGCCTGGAGAGCTTTTGGAAGAAACAGCATAATTTTCAAGAGCAATATGCCATTATGTCTTAAAAGAAAAGTGTTTGATCAATGCATCCTTCCAGTGCTTACGTATGGTGCAGAGACGTGGACCTTAACTAAAAGAGACATACAAAGGCTGCAGACAACTCAAAGAAGCATGGAGAGGTGCATGCTTGGTATAACCAGGAGAGATAAGAAGAGGAACTCGTGGATCCGAAAAATGACGAGAGTGGAAGACATCATGATCAGAGTTAAATTCCTGAAATGGCAATGGGCTGGACATACTGCCAGAAGGACAGACCATAGATGGACAGCCGAAATTTTAGATTGGATTCCAAGGGACAGGAAAAGACCCAGAAAAAGACCACATGGGAGATGGGTGGATGAAATTCGTAAATATGCGGGAGTGACATGGAGGAGACTGGCACAAGACAGACCGTTGTGGAGAAAACTTGGGGAGACCTTCGTCCAGCAGTGGATTGATAATGGTTGACAATGATGATGATGATGATGATGAAACAAAATGTCAGAAAATCCTTAAGTTTTCATATAAAAACAGCAATTTCACCTATAGAATTTGTTCATAAACATCATTATATTTTCTTTGATAGCAGGGTGTATCATATTCCCTAATTCATTCCAATAATTCCTCTTACAATTCTACCTAAATCTGTCAAAACTGGATCACTCTTGAACAACATTTCAAGTTTCCAGTTTCATTGTACAATTAAACACAAGTAACAAAAATGCATTTGCTTATTCTAAAGAAGCAAACAGCAAATCAAGAAACACAAGTATTCTTCTTGATTACATCACTGAAAATAAGTATTTACATGTCACTGCCTCATAATTTCACTAACGAGTTCAGTAAACTGTTATAAAAGCAATACAAATCCCATCAGAGGAGAAAAAAATGAAACATGAAATTCTTCCAGATCCAGTAAATTCAATTGAATCAGCTTCCTACAGTGTATTTTGCTCCCAAATATTAAAAATTTTAAGTATTCTCACTTAAAAGCAAAACCAATCATAATTTTTTCAATCCATATAATGAAACTTAAATGTGCAAGTGTTTTATTAATCCATATTTAGTACTTTCAGGGATTTTTTTTTTATATACTTGTTTCCTATAAACAGATTTTTAAAAACGTAACTTTACTTAGAAGTGCTTGGCATACTTAAAGTTTTATTTACTTTTGCACAGTAAAACAGGTAAAACCTTTGTGGTAAAAATAAAAAAAAAAACTAATACCGCTTATCCTTGCATAATCTTGGTGCAAGCACTTTCCATGTGCTCCTTATATCAATGACCTATAACAGAAGTTAAACAAAGTTTTAAATAATGTGCTTCATAGAACCTAAGTTATCACACAAAAATCAAAAACTTTTAAAAAGAAAACAATTTATTAATACGGCTGATTACCATTGTTATACAGAAAATTTGATATACAATATTAATTAAAATATTATACTTGACAAGGCACATATTCAAGCTACACTGCATGTGTGATATACACCCGTGAATAATCTAACATATAACTTACGCAACCTAATAAACCAGGGGTTGCCAACCCGTGGCATGCTGAGGCTTTCTAGTGGCGGCGATGCTCATTTATTAAACAAACCAGCTAACCAGCATGCATCTGGCTAGCCCGTTTGTTTAATAAATTAAATACAACCAGCTATATTTGCATGCATCTGCATAGCGGCCAGGTTTTACGGTTATTTTATGGACGACATATTTTGCAGATTTTTTTGCAGTTAAAGAGTGCAACTTTGAGAGTAGAATAAATGTCTCCAAGGACCACCACGTCTGTACATTTTGATTTACCTGGTCACATGTCCACCTACTTTTGCGTCCCCAAACCTTTGCTGTCAGGTTATTAGGAAAAATTCTGTAGAAATGCTCTAAGATTGGGAATAACTGCTAAAAGAGTATATATATATATATAAATGTGAAACTAAAGAGCAAATTTTGAACAAAGAAAAAAAACAAAAATTCGGGGAACGAGATGTAGAACAACAATTACCACTTTCCAACCACCCGAAGCAGGCGAGTTTTAAACGATGGAAATTTAACAAACAGAAGAATGCAGAGAAGCATATTAATGACTGACTCTGTTGGCTTCGTCAAGGGCAAGCAATAAGAAAATCACTCATTAATCTACTGAGACCAGAGAATTGTGGGTTTCTGCTATTTTAGTTTGTTATAAGGACCGATTAAATTTAGGGGTAAAATTGCCAAAATAAAAAGGATTTCTAAAAAAAACCCCAAACCCAGCAAACTAAAACACGTCAATCAATTAAGGAACCTATAAATACAATACTCTTTCCCTCTCCTTTGATTGTCAAAAAAAGGTCATAATTAAAAAATATACACAAAAAAGGCATAAAACCCCTAAGAAAAACTTTCTTCAAAATATTTATAAAAATGAAAGCCAAAAAAAATAGTAATACTTAAATTTCAAAGGTTTGGGAGGAATGCTGCTAATTAGGCTATATAATACTCTTTGAACTCTTGGGAGTAGAGATAAAAAATTTTCCTGCTCCCAGGAAGAGCATTTTAGTATTTTGGTCTGCACTGAAAACTCGTAGCAGTTTTTTCAGAGCATTAAATCTCCTTTTTGAAGTTTACTCAGGGAACTTCACTAGTTACCCCCAGGAAGGTTCTACAGTTGGCCGCTAGATGGCGCTGCAATGGACATGCCCTGCAGTTAGTTTTTTGCACCCCAAAGGTGAAGATGGTTTGTACCATGCAGTTCTCGAGCATGGTAAGTCGTTTTTATGTTTTCTTTGCTCATTCTTCTAATTTAAAATAATTTTATTTTTTCTAGGAATTATTTTTTTGGGGGCTGTTTTCACTCTTTGAAAGTTGATTATTTGCTTTGGCCACACTTCAAGTTTCCCTCAAAACTTTTAGTAGCATTTTGTGTGCCTTTGTAGGTTTTACAAAAGTTCATTTTAGTGGTTCGGAGCCTTCTTGTGGGCTAAAAGATTAGTACAATATTTTGTAAATATGTGAACTTGCAACAGCAAAGCAACACCTCACACGTAATCTCATCTTTTAACTGTATGTAAGTTGTTGTTTTTTTATTTTATTATTTTTGTAGGAATAAGTGAACTTTCATTCTCTATAAATTTGTACTAAACTTAATTTTTTATGTTTTCTTGTGTGTCTTGGGTATATAATTTGCTTCTCTGTGACTTGCAACCTAGCACTTTGGTATTAAACTTTTATTTTTCTAAATAATTTATTATTTTCTTAAAGAGTTTTTCGCTGTGTGTATGGGGCGTTTACCTTGCGATTCTGAGACATGCAACTTATTTATTTGGGTTCACTCTCAGGATTTGCAACTGTAAATTGCTCCTTGTGCAACTTTTGCTTCCTTTTTTCCTAAATTTGTTGTTTGGTTTCTTTCTTTATCAGAATTGTAATGTTGCTATTTTTGTTTTAATTTATTTTTGTTTATATTTTATGTTTTTCTGGTGTTTCCTGTTTTTCTTTTTATTTGGCAGGATTAAGGTTTCACTTTTTCTGTGACAAGCTTAAAGATATCCTTTCAGTACCTTTCATTGGTTGGATTTTTCTTGATTTTCTTTAATACTAATTTCTTACCTGGTTTTGTTTTTCTGGGGGGCACTTGGCTCCCTTTCTTTTTATTTTATGTGTGATTATCTTGGCCTTGTGTGGTCAGGCAACATGTTTTAGTTTGCTGGATTTGGGTTTTTTAGAAATCCCTTTTATTTTGACAATTTTACCCCTAAAATTAATCGGTCCTTATAGCAAACTAAAATAGCAGAAACCCACAATTCTCTGGTCTCAGTAGATTAATGAGTGATTTTCTTATTGCTTGCCCTTGACGAAGCCAACAGAGAGTCAGTCATTAATATGCTTCTCTGCATTCTTCTGTTTGTTAAATTTCCATCGTTTAAAACTCGCCTGCTTCGGGTGGTTGGAAAGTGGTGATTTTTGCTCTACATCTCGTTCTGCGAATTTTTGTTTTTTTTCTTTGTTCAAAATTTGATCTTTAGTTTCACATTTATATATTATTTGATCTTTCTTCTATGCAGCCTCTGGCACTTAAGAATTTCAAATTTGTTCTTGGTTTTTTGCCCTTTTCCTTTATACGTTTTTGCTATCTTCATTATCATCGTCAACCATTATCAATCCACTGCTGGACAGAGGTCTCCCCAAGTTTTCTCCACAACAGCCTGTCTTGTGCCAGTTTCCTCCATGTCACCACTCCCACATACTTTCGAATTTCCTCCACCCATCTCCCATGTGGTCTTCTTCTGGGTCTTTTCCTGGCCCTTGGAATCCAATCAAAAATTTCATATGTCCATCGATGGTCTGTCCTTCTGGCAGCATGTCCAGCCCATTGCCATTTCAGGGATTTAACATTATGTCTTCCACTCTTGTCATTTCTCGGATCCACGAGTTTCTCTTCTTATCTCTACTGGTTACTACTGGTTACACCAAGCATGCACCTCTCCATGCTTCTTTGAGTTGTCTGCAGTCTTTGTATGTCTCTTTTAGTAAAGGTCCACGTCTCTGCACCATACGTAAGCACTGGAAGGATGCATTGATCAAACACTTTTCTTTTAAGACATAATGGCATATTGCTCTTGAAAATTATGCTGTTTCTTCCAAAAGCTCTCCAGGCAAGTTTTGTACACCGATTAATTTCTTCATCAATGTGACCCTCACTTGCTATCTGCTGTCCAAGATAAACGTACGTGTCTGTTATCTCCAGCTTTTCTCCATCAATCGATAAATCTTCATTCCTTGTAAAAGCATTGAACATCACTTTTGTCTTCTGAAAGTTCATTTTTAATCCCACTTCTTTACTCTTGCCAGCAAGTTCCTGGATCATACTCTGCAGCTCTGATGGGGTAGTTGCAAAAATGACTACGTCATCAGCAAAACGAAGGTGGGTTAGATAATCTCCATTAATCTTTATCCCTTTGTTTTCCCAGTTCAGTGATTGAAAGACATTTTCCAATGTGGCATTAAAGAGCTTCGGAGATATGGTGTCACCTTGTCTCACTCCCTTTTCAATTTTTATGTGTGTTGTATTTTCAAACAGCCGAATCTTTGCACTTGCATTTTCATAGATGTTATTAATAATATTAATGTATGCATCTTCAATACCGCAGGCTTTCAGAGCCATTGTAACTGCTGATGGTTTCACCGAATCAAAAGCTTTTTCATAATCGATAAAAGCCATGCACAATGGAAGTTCATATTCCCTCGCTCTTTCAATTATTTCTCTCAATACGTGGATATGATCTATTGTGCTGTAGCCACTCATGAATCCAGCTTGTTCTCTCGGTTGAGCCATACCTCAGTTAAGTTAAACTGAAAACTTATGGCGATACAATAATATTTTTTTGCTATATACATATCATCATCATCATCATCATTGTCAACCATTATCAATCCACTGCTGGACGAAGGTCTCCCCAAGTTTCCTCCACAACGGTCTGTCTTGTGCCAGTCTCCTCCATGTCACCCCTGCATACTTTCGAATTTCATCCACCCATCTCCCATGTGGTCTTCTTCTGGGTCTTTTCCTGTCCCTTGGAATCCAATCTAAAATTTCGGCTGTCCATCGATGATCTGTCCTTCTGGCAGTATGTCCAGCCCATTGCCATTTCAGGGATTTAACTCTGATCATGATGTCTTCCACTCTTGTCATTTTTCGGATCCACGAGTTCCTCTTCTTATCTCTCCTGGTTACACCAAGCATGCACCTCTCCATGCTTCTTTGAGTTGTCTGCAGCCTTTGTATGTCTCTTTTAGTTAAGGTCCACGTCTCTGCACCATACGTAAGCACTGGAAGGATGCATTGATCAAACACTTTTCCTTTAAGACATAATGGCATATTGCTCTGGAAAATTATGCTGTTTCTTCCAAAAGCTCTCCAGGCAAGTTTTATACGCCGATTAATTTCTTCATCAATGTGACCCTCACTTGATATCTGCTGTCCAAGATAAACGTACGTGTCTGTTATCTCCAGCTTTTCTCCATCAATCGATAAATCTTCATTTCTTGTAAAAGCATTGAACATCACTTTTGTCTTCTGAAAGTTCATTTTTAATCCCACTTCTTTACTCTTGTCAGCAAGTTCCTGGATCATACTCTGCAGCTCTGATGGGGTAGTTGCAAAAATGACTACGTCATCAGCAAAACGAAGGTGGGTTAGATAATCTCCATTAATCTTTATCCCTTTGTTTTCCCAGCTCAGCGACTGAAAAACACCCTCCAATGTGGCATTAAAGAGCTTCGGAGATATGGCGTCACCTTGTCTCACTCCCTTTCCAATTTTTATGTGTGTTGTATTTTCAAACAGCCGAATCTTTGCACTTGCATTTTCATAGATGTTATTAATAATATTAATGTATGCATCTTCAATACCGCAGGTTTTCAGAGCCATTGTAACTGCTGATGGTTTCACCGAATCAAAGGCTTTTTCATAATCGATAAAAGCCATGCACAATGGAAGTTCATATTCCCTCGCTCTTTCAATTAGTTCTCTCAATACGTGGATATGATCTATTGTGCTGTAGCCACTCCTGAATCCAGCTTGTTCTCTCGGTTGAGCCATGTCCAGTGTTACCTTCAAACGGTGTGAAAGAACTTTAGTGAAGATTTTATAAACTACTGATAGGAGGCTGATAGGTCTGTAGTTTCCGAGATCCTCAATGTCACCTTTCTTATGTAGCAAGATCATTGTAGCGGTGTTCCAATCCTCAGGAATCTTTCCTTCATTAAGGCATCGAGTGAAAATTTGGGCGAGTACTGTTTCGATTTCTCCACTTGCTTCTTGTATGGTATCTACAGTAATTCCATCTTCTCCTGGAGCTTTTCCCCGCTTCATGTTCTTGATTGCATGTGCAACTTCTGCTGGAAGGACTGGAGGAACTCTGGTACTGGTATCTTTCATGATGTCTGGAGTGCATGTATCATCCCTTTCATATAATTTGGAGTAGAAATCTTACACTCTTGTCAAAATTTCGCCTCTATTTCTTGTTACAGAACCATCTTCTTTTCTCAGTGCCATAATCTGTTTTCTTCCCTTACTGAGATGTCCCTTTGCATATATAAATATATATATATATATATATATATATATATAGAGAGAGAGAGAGAGAGAGAGAGAGAGAGAGAGAGAGGGATGTAAGGTCAGGTGATGCGTAACATCACAGCCTCTTCTCCTTAACAAATGTCAACCCTGCCTTCTCGTGGTGCATCCTGTTCCCACTAAAGGGGCTCTGACGACCGCCAATATCGGTATAACTATAACATCGGGATTAGAGGAAATGCTATCCCACACTCACCAATCTGCTTGGCCAGCGAGGTGAGTTATGGCCAAACCCCTCCAAAATGACTAAACAACTTAAATCTTGGCCCTCAGACTCCGGCAGCTGGAATGTACCTGGCCAAGGCAGCGGCCAGTGCGACATGAAGGCAGAGGGTGCTAAGAATCCCAGGAGGACCGGACTAGGCTGCCATCTGATGCTGACCTTGGCTACGTGTAATGGACGCTCCCTATCTTCTGATTCAAGGCTTCTTGAATTGGAAGAGGAACTACAAAGGACCAAGTGGGACAGTGTCGGGCTAAGTGAAGTAAGCAGAAAAGGAGATCTCATTGAACTGAAAAGTGGACATCTCTTCTACTATCGTGGGACAGATACTGGCAGAACTAGTGGTGTTGGATTTATAATAAACAAGAAACTAAAGGATAAAGTTGTAGAAGTTGAAAGTTCCTCTGACAGAGGTGCATGACTCGTTATCCAACTCTCGAGAAGATACAAGGCTCAGATTATTCAAACTTATGCACCCACCACTAGTCATCCTGAAGAAGAAATTGAAGAATTTTATGAGGAAATTCGTCATCTAAATAATAAAGGTAAGCAGCACTTGAAGATAATTATGGGAGATTTCAATGCAAAAATAGGGCAACGGTAACAGAATGAAACTTCAGTAGGTAAATTCGGTCACGGCAACAGAAACCAGCATGAAAATACTCTCGTTGAGTTTGCAGAGGCAGAAGGGTTTTTCATCTTGAACTCCTTTTTCAAGAAAAAGCCACACAGGAAATGGGCATGGAGACATCCAAATGGGATGACAAGTGAAATTGATTTTATTATGTGTAACAAAAAATTAGTCATAGAAGACTGCAGTGTGCTAAACAAGTTCAACACAGGTAGTGACCATAGATTGGAGAGATGTAAGATGCACCTCAACACTAAACTCGAACGTGGCAAGCTCATAAGACAAACAAAATGTATTGACATAACCAACCTTAAAAAACACCCTAATACCTTCAAGTTGGAACTGAACAACGGATTCTCTGCTTTAGAAGGCCTAACACCGGAAGAAGTGGATATTTCTGAAGTTAACAGAAAAGTAACCAAAGCTCTTATGGAAACAGCAACAAAATTAGCTGGGTCTAAGAACAAGTTGCATGTGAACAAATTATCAGGAAAAACCAAAATGTTGATGCAAAAAAGAAGAGAGATCAGGACAACTAAAGAAGATGTGACTTCCAAAGTGGAATACATAGAGCTGTGCAAGACAGTACAAAAAAGTATCACCGAAGACAAGGAAATTCAACTGTGAACTAGTGAGGAAAGCAAGTGAAAACAACCAAAGCCTAAAGATAGCAAAGGGACATCTCAGTAAGGGAAGAAAACAGATTATGGCACTGAGAAAAGAAGATGGTTCTGTAACAAGAAATAGAGGTGACATTTTGACAAGAGTGAAAGATTTGAACTCCAAATTATATGAAAGGGATGATACATGTACTCCAGACATCATGAAAGGTACCAGTACCACAGTTCTTGCAGTCCTCCCAGCAGAAGTTGCACATGCGATCAAGAACATGAAGCAGGGAAAAGCTCCAGGAGAAGATAGAATTACAGTAGACATCATACAAGAAGCAAGTGGAGAAATCGAAACAGTACTCGCCCAAATTTTCACTCGATGCCTTAATGAAGGGAAGATTCCTGAGGATTGGAACAACGCTACAATGATCCTGCTACATAAAAAAGGTGACATTGAGGATCTCAGGAACTACAGACTTATCAGCCTCCTATCAGTGGTTTATAAAATCTTCACTAAAGTTCTTTCACACTGATTGAAGGTGACACTGAACATGGCTCAACCGAGAGGACAAGCTGGATTCAGGAGTGGCTACAGCACAATAGATCATATCCACGTACTGAGAGTACTAATTGAAAGAGCGAGGGAATATGAACTTCCATTGTGCATGGCTTTTATCGATTATGAAAAAGCCTTCGACTCGGTGAAACCATCAGCAGTTACAATGGCTCTGAAATTCTGCGGTATTGAAGATGCATACATTAATATTATTAATAACATCTATGAAAATGCTAGTGCAAAGATTCGGCTGTTTGAAAATACAACACACATAAAAATTGGAAAGGGAGTGAGACAAGGTGACACCATATCTCCCAAGCTCTTTAATGCCACATTGGAAAATGTCTTTCAATCACTGAACTGGGAAAACAAAGGGATAAAGATTAATGGAGATTATCTAACCCACCTTTGTTTTGCTGATGACGTAGTCATTTTTGCAACTACCCCATCAGAGCTGAAGAGTATGATCCAGGAACTTGCTGACGGCCGTAAAGAAGTGGGATTAAAAATGAACTTTCAGAAGACAAAAGTGATGTACAATGCTTTTACAAAAAATGAAGATTTATCGATTGATGGGGGAAAGCTGGAGATAACAGACACGTACGTTTATCTTGGACAGCAGATAGCAAGTGAGGGTCACATTGATGAAGAAATTAATCGGCGTACAAAACTTACCTGGAGAGCTTTTGGAAGAAACAGCATAATTTTCAAGAGCAATATGCCATTATGTCTTAAAAGAAAAGTGTTTGATCAATGCATCCTTCCAGTGCCTACGTATGGTGCAGAGACATGAACCTTAACTAAAAGAGACATACAAAGGCTGCAGACAACTCAAAGAGGCATGGAGAGGTGCATGCTTGGTGTAACCAGGAGAGATAAGAAGAGGAACTCATGGATCAGAAAAATGACAAGAGTGGAAGACATCATGATCAGAGTTAAATCCCTGAAATGACAATGGGCTGGACATACTGCCAGAAGGACAGACCTTCGATGGACAGCCGAAATTTTAGATTGGATTCCAAGGGACAGGAAAAGACCCAGAAGAAAACCACATGGGAGATGGGTGGATGAAATTCGAAAGTATGCGGGAGTGACATGGAGGAGACTGGCACAAGACAGACCGTTGTGGAGGAAACTTGGGGAGACCTACGTCGAGCAGTGGATTAATAATGGTTGACAATGATGATGATATATAATATATATAGAGGAAATGCTATCCCACACTCACCAACCCGCTTGGCCAGCGTGGTGAGTTATGGCCAAACACCTCCAAAATGACTCTACAACTTAAATCTTGGCCCTCAGTCTCCGGCAGCTGGAATGTACCTGGCCAAGGCAGCGGCCAGTGCGACATGAAGGCAGAGGTGCTAAGAATCCCCGGAGGACCGGACTAGGCTGCCATTTGATGCTGACCTTGGCTACCTACAACGGACGCTCCCTATCTTCTGATTCAAGGCTTCTTGAATTGGAAGAGGAACTACAAAGGATCAAGTGGGACATCGTCGGGCTAAGTGAGGTAAGGAGAAAAGGAGAAGATCTCATTGAACTGAAAAGTGGACATCTCTTCTATTATTGTGGGACAGATACTGGCAGAACTAGTGGTGTTGGATTTATAATAAACAAGAAACTGAAATATAAAGTGGTAGAAGTTGAAAGTTCCTCTGACAGAGCTGCACGACTCGTTATCCAACTATCGAGAAGATACCAGGCTCAGATTATTCAAACTTATGCACCCACCACAAGTCATCCTGAAGAAGAAATTGAAGAATTTTATGAGGAAATTCGTCGTCTAAATAATAAAGGTAAGCAGCACTTGAAGATAATTATGGGAGATTTCAATGCAAAAATAGGGCACCGGCAACAGAATGAAACTTCAGTAGGTAAATTCGGTCACGGCAACAGAAACCAGCGTGGAAATACTCTCGTTGAGTTTGCAGAGGCAGAAGGATTTTTCATCTTGAATTCCTTTTTCAAGAAAAAGCCACACAGGAAATGGACATGGAGACATCCAATTGGGACGACAAGTGAAATTGATTTTATTATGTGTAACAAAAAATTCGTCATCGAAGACTGCAGTGTGCTAAACAAGTTCAACACAGGTAGTGACCATAGATTGGTGAGATGTAAGATGCACCTCAACACTAAACTGGAACGTGGCAAGCTCATAAGACAAACAAAATGTATTGACATAACCAACCTTAAAAAACACCATAATACTTTCAAGTTGGAACTGAAGAACAGATTCTCTGCTTTAGAAGGCCTAACATCGGAAGAAGTGGATATTTCGGAAGTTAACAGAAAAGTAACCAAAGCTCTTATGGAAACAGCAACAAAATTAGCTGGGTCTAAGAACAAGTTGCATGTAAACAAATTATCAGGAAAAACCAAAATGTTGATGCAAAAAAGAAGAGAGATGAGGACAACTAAAGAAGATGTGACTTCCAAAGTGGAATATATAGAGTTATGCAAGACAGCACGAAAAAGTATCACTGAAGACGTAAGGAAATTCAACTGTGAGCTAGTGAGGAAAGCAATTGAAAACAACCAAAGCCTAAAGATAGCAAAGGGACATCTCAGTAAGGGAAGAAAACAGATTATGGCTCTGAGAAAAGAAGATGGTTCTATAACAAGAAATAGAGGCAGAAAATTTTGACAAGAGTGAAAGATTTCTACTCCAAATTATATGAAAGGGATGATACATGTACTTCAGACATCATGAAAGGTACCAGAGTTCTTCCAGTCCTCCCAGCAGAAGTTGCTCATGCAATCAAGAACATGAAGCGAGGAAAGCTCCAGGAGAAGATGGAATTACTATAGACATCATACAAGAAGCAAGTGGAGAAATTGAAACAGTACTCGCCCAAATTTTCACTCGATGCCTTAATGAAGGGAAGATTCCTGAGGATTGGAACAATGCTACAATGATCCTTCTACATAAAAAGGTGACATTGAGGATCTCAGGAACTACAGACCTATCAGCCTCCTATCAGTGTTTTATAAAATCTTCACTAAAGTTCTTTCACACCGCTTGAAGGTAACACTGGACATGGCTCAACCGAGAGAACAAGCTGGATTCAGGAGTGGCTACAGCACAATAGATCATATCCATGTACTGAGAGAACTAATTGAAAGAGCGAGGGAATATGAACTTCCATTGTGCATGGCTTTTATCGATTATGAAAAAGCCTTTGATTCGGTGAAACCATCAGCAGTTACCACGGCTCTGAAATCCTGCGGTATTGAAGATGCATACATTAATATTATTAATAACATCTATGAAAATGCAAGTGCAAAGATTCGGCTGTTTGAAAATACAACACACATAAAAATTGGAAAGGGAGTGAGACAAGGTGACACCATATCTCCGAAGCTCTTTAATGCCACATTGGAAAATGTCTTTCAATCACTGAACTGGGAAAACAAAGGGATAAAGATTAATGGAGATTATCTAACCCACCTTCGTTTTGCTGATGACGTAGTCATTTTTGCAACTACCCCATCAGAGCTGCAGAGTATGATCGAGGAACTTGCTGACAAGAGTAAAGAAGTGGGATTAAAAGTGAACTTTCAGAAGACAAAAGTGATGTTCAATGCTTTTACAAGAAATGAAGATTTATCGATTGATGGAGAAAAACTGGAGATAACAGATACGTATGTTTATCTTGGACAGCAGATATCAAGTGAGGGTCACATTGATGAAGAAATTAATCGGCGTACAAAACTTGCCTGGAGAGCTTTTGGAAGAAACAGCATAATTTTCAAGAGCAATATGCCATTATGTCTTAAAAGAAAAGTGTTTGATCAATGCATCCTTCCAGTGCTTACGTATGGTGCAGAGACGTGGACCTTAACTAAAAGAGACATACAAAGGCTGCAGACAACTCAAAGAAGCATGGAGAGGTGCATGCTTGGTATAACCAGGAGAGATAAGAAGAGGAACTCGTGGATCCGAAAAATGACAAGAGTGGAAGACATCATGATCAGAGTTAAATCCCTGAAATGGCAATGGGCTGGACATACTGCCAGAAGGACAGACCATAGATGGACAGCCGAAATTTTAGATTGGATTCCAAGGGACAGGAAAAGACCCAGAAAAAGACCACATGGGAGATGGGTGGATGAAATTCGTAAATATGCGGGAGTGACATGGAGGAGACTGGCACAAGACAGACCGTTGTGGAGGAAACTTGGGAGACCTTCGTCCAGCAGTGGATTGATAATGGTTGACAATGATGATGATGATGATATATATAGAGAGAGAGAGAGAGAATATCGGCTGCACAGACTTAAAATCGCGTTTTTAAAGGGCACTCTAACAAAAGGAAAAGGTATGCTAACATGTGGGCACAAAACCTTAAGGTCGAAAACTCAGTTAAGTAAAACTGAAAACTTATGGCGATACCATAATAATTTCACAGTTGCAAATGTTTTTTTGTTTTTTTCCCCCTCTGTGCATATAACCTAATAATAACGTACTGACAAGATTATTAGGCTATAATCTAGAAAGTTTGTTCTGGCCACATTCTGATGAAAAACTAAACAACTTCATTGATAAATTTAACAATTATTATCTGTCCATTCAAATAACAGCTGAAAAAGAAAATAATCAAGCATTAAACTTTATAGATATAGCATTAATAAAAAATAATAATCGAATTGAATTTTCAGTATACCCTAAACCTACCTACATCCCCGCAGTTGAGTCAGCTAATTCAAGTTAACCCTGGAAATACAAACATCTGCCTTCCAATATTACATGAGGACTATCACATTCCTCACATAAGGATAAAGAAATGAAAGAAATGTGTTGGATTAAAAACACTGCAAGATCTTTTGGATGTTGAGAAAGCTTGATCAACTCAATGTACAAAAATATTAAAAAATTGTTTACTACCAGGACATCTAAACCAACAGAAAATCAACAATATTGCAGATCTCTTCCGTATATACATCCCATCACCAGCATTCTAAAAAATGAATGTAAGAAACATAACCTTCAACTTGCTGAAACTGTAGTAGACAATTCTGTACTGTTAACCAATACAGTACAGAATTGTCTATGACTGTGATCAAATCGGAGTATATAGCATACCTCTTTACAGTATTGAGCCAGAGGACCCATCTATTACTTACATAGGATCCACCCAGAGGACATTAGATATTAGAGTGAAAGAACCTATATATGACACCAAGACTTGGGACAATAAAACTGCATTATCATGCCTTACCAACAAAGGTTCTTATTATCCAGCTTGGCAGAAAGCTTCCATCATTACAACACCATGGAACAAAACCTCGTTGCTTTTTGCTGAGAGTTTGGTGATATTCATCAAGGGTAATCAATGTTGCAACAACTATCTACCAATGAATATCCCCAATTCTTGGAAAAATATCCTGCCAAGGGAATCAAATAATATTCAGAATAAAAACACTTTGAGAATACCTTAATACCACGTGACATAGCCACCCACTCGGCGACTCGGGTCTCCCCGTGGATAATCCAAGCATGCTCAGTGAACGCACAGATTGAATCCTGACACCTGCCCTTCTGTTATTTAAAGGTCGGAATCACCAATTTGCGAGCACATCTGAGGATGATCCCAAGAGGGATCAAAAGATCTTATGTTGTTTTAATCTGTCATTTAGATTATTTTCACCACTTTTGGTGTGTACAGGAACATCAGTTCTTTTAACTTTTAGTTTTTTTAATCGTGCATAAGACTGCAATCTTTTATTCCATGACTGCAAATGGAATAAATCTCCTAATGCCTCTCCAATGGATTTCTGCACCTTTGGGTTATTGAAATGGGCTCTTTGGCAGAGACAACCACATACAAGAGATTGTCTTCAGAAAGCGTGCAAGGAGAATTGGGACAATATCAGCATGACAGAATTTCAAACCAGCCTTCTACAGTGGAAACTGCATTGTACAGCTATAGCAGCAATGAAGGGACATCAAATTAAACACATTGGTGGGGGAGAAAGTGTTTATTGACTCCTTCTGTCTCATCTGAAAATCATTACCATAGGTTCTGAATGACCTTCTGTAAATTATTTCAATGATGGCTTGCCTGCTCAGTATGAGAACAGAAAGAACTTCATTAACCTGGCTAACCACAAAGATGATTTTGGTTTATTTGCAGAGTGGCACTTTTTTGCCACATCACATGGCAAAAAAGTGATGGTGCTGGGAGAACCACTAAACATTTGGTCACAAAAGAAACATTGCAAAGGACTATTGAAAGCTGGATACAAAAAGGACTTTACACCAACACTGTTCGCATAAAAGTACCTTGTTTGTATCCACTAAAGAACCTGAACATGAATGAAAGCAGCTTAAAGAAAGATTTGAAAGAGCAGAAAATTGACAACACAAGAAAGTATTACAGCTATGTCCCAGTTGATAAGAAAAATGTTGCTGTTCACCACTACTCTGATTCAGAGAGATTTGAAGTTGTTGCAATCACTTGAGCATCAAAGGTTATTTCACCATAACTGAATGATTATGTCTGTGTTTATAACAGTAATTAGTAGTAAGAAACAGGTACTGAGAAACAAATTGTGGAAAGAGAAGATGTGCACAGGATCACTTTTCCCACTCTCATGACCTAAGCACTCACCTCAAACAAGCAAAATCTGATTGTGTATGGATACTGCAAAAAACTGGGGGCTTTATGAATATGGTCTTTATGCTAGGAGACCAATGGTGTGCATCTCCCTCTCCTCTAGTCATAAAAGAGAACGTCTCAATTGGTGTTGCAGTCATGTCAGTCGGACAGATTATCAATGGAGCTCTGTTCACTTTACAGATTGGTCCAGATTTGCTCTCCAGAGTGATTCATTTTCTGGAGAGAACAAGGAACATATCATCCTGTAAACGTCTTAGAAAAGAACACTTACGATGGTAGTAACATCATGGTGTGGGTAGACATATTTTTAAGCTACCACAAAGATCTCTAACAACAACTTCTTTCTGTGAGCTGAACATCAGAGAACAGCTTAGTGATATGTATGTATGTAAATGTAAAGAGATCTCTGAAGTGCTTCAAACCAGCTCTTTGAATGCACAGATTTATAGGGATGATATCCTGGAGCGTTTTCTTAGGCCTTATGCAAGACCAATCAGCAATCATTTTATTCTACAGGACGATAATGCACACACTCACTGAGCCAGAATTGTTGACCAATATCTTAAGGAGAATACCATCAACCGTATGGAGTGAACAACTCATTCCCATGACTTGAACCATATTGAGCATGCTTAGGAAGGTTTAGATAGACCTGTTGCAATCCTTCAACTTCTTCCCCAAAATATGCAGGAGTTTTGGAGCTCCTTGGTGGAGCAATGGTCATTATTGCCAGGACAGCTTCTGGAAACACTCATTATAAGCATGAAACACTGCTGTGAGGGGTGACCACACTCCATACTGACTCACTTTTGCTATCTCATTTTAAGCATGCCTTGTGACCAGATATGCTTACCTGCTATTTACAAATAAAGGTAACTTGATCACACTAGTTACATTAAATGAAAACTTTTACAAAAAGTTCGTAAGTTGGAAGCTTTCGACCTTATCTTAGGTCTTCATCACGCCAATGGAGGACTAAGATTGTTGCCAGATTCTACATTTGAATTTTTCCTATTTTTGTTGCCAAAACTTAGAATTGATCTCCAGATCATCGGAATGTAGAGAGGAGATTCGGAGTTGCAAGTCATTGAGTTGAAAATAATTTCTATGCTTTCACGGTAACGGAGGGCAAAACGATTGTCAAAAGAAGCAATTCGTTTTGCTTCGTTCCAGTGGGGAACTGCACAAGTGTCTTCCATTGTCAAAATAGACAAGGCAGTATTAGGATTGTCTTTCGAAACATCTTTTTTATGTTCCAAAATTCTATGGCTAATGCTCCTGTATGTGCTTCCAATGTATAAGTTATCCCCAGTAGAAGAAGAGATAGGAATGCAGTAAACTCCTGGGAGGTTCAGGCTTTCAACTTTGTCCCTATCCCTTTGTAGAAATTTCAAGATGTTTGGGGTAGATTTAATGGCAAGATGGTAACCAAAACTTCTAAAAAGAATCTGTAACTTATAAGCATAGGAAGGATGGTAAGGAACAGAACCACAGAATTTTAGGTCTTCTTTCTTATGAAGGAGGAGGCATTCGATTTTCGAATGGTTTACATATTTCTTTATGAGGGAGTTGACTGTAACAGCACAGAAACCATGGGAGAGGGCTATTGTAGAAATTTCGGAAAGTTCTTCTTGAAGAGAGAGTTGTTGGTTGTTTCAAATGATATGAGCCCTGTGGATGTAGGACTTTAATGCTGCAAACTTGTAGAGATGCAGGGTGAAAGATTTGTAGGGAATGATGTTAGTGGCCGCAGAAGGTTTACGATAGACGGAACGAGTAATGGAGAGATCAGCGTTTCTGCAGATAGATACATCCAGGAAATCAATTTTGTGGTTTACTTCCTTAGATATAGTGAGATTAATGGAAGGAAATTTTTCCGTAATGGAGTTGATCAGTGTCTGTAGTACAGACTCGGAATGTGGCCAGCTAATGAAAATGTCGTCCACATATCTTAACCATAAGGAAGGTTGAAAAGGGTGTTGAGGAATGATGGAAACTTCAATATGTTGCATGTAGATTTCTGCAAGCAGAGGGGAAAGAGGTGAGCCCATGGGGAGACCAGATTGTTGCCTATACACAATTTTGTTGAAAACAAAACAACTATGTTGATGAATAGTGTGGAAACAATCATAAAGATCTTTGATAAGAGTACCGGGGGTTCAAAATGAAGAATCAATTTCTTCATGAGGAGCATGTAGGAATCAAAATATGGTACAGAGGGAAACAGCTTTCTTAGCTAATCTGTCAACTGAGTTTTTGAGTGAGTTGGTGGTGTCTGACTGCAAAGGAATGCAGTTAGCAGATGTGAGAAATGAATGCACTTTTTGGTTTAGTGTTTCTTTACCAATGATGACTGGGCAACCAACTTTATCTGCTTTGCATACGGCTAGGTCATTTTCCTGAATAAATGACCTGAATTCTTTTAAACAAGAAGAAGAGTACTTGATTGGCACAGAATTTTGCTTGGATAAGATAACAGCAGCGTTGGCATGAAGGATCGGCTGGTGAACAGTCTCAGTTCTGTGGATGGCTGATTCTATAACAGAAACAGTTTGTGGAAGATTGATAGGAAGAGCAGGTGAATGTTCCACACTATTCATCAACATAGTTGTTTTGTTTTCAACAAAATTGTGTATAGGCAACAATCTGGTCTCCCCATGGGCTCACCTCTTTCCCCTCTGCTTGCAGAAATCTACATGCAACATATTGAAGTTTCCATCATTCCTCAACACCCTTTTCAATCTTCCTTATGGTTAAGATATGTAGACGACTTTTTCATTAGCTGGCCACATTCTGAGTCTGAACTACAGACACTGATCAACTCCATTACGGAAAAATTTCCTTCCATTAATCTCACTATATCTAAGGAAGTAAACCACAAAATTGATTTCCTGGATGTATCTATCTGCAGAAACGCTGATCTCTCTATTACTCGTTCCGTCTATCGTAAACCTTCTGCGGCCACTAACATCATTCCCTACAAATCTTTCACCCTGCATCTCTACAAGTTTGCAGCATTAAAGTCCTACATCCACAGGGCTCATATAATTTGAAACAACCAACAACTCTCTCTTCAAGAAGAACTTTCCAAAATTTCTACAATAGCCCTCTCCCATGGTTTCCCTGCTGTTACAGTCAACTCCCTCATAAAGAAATATGAAAACCATTCGAAAATCGAATGCCTCCTTCCTCACAAGAAAGAAGACCTGAAATTCTGTGGTTCTGTTCCTTACCATCCTTCCTACGCTTATAAGTTACAGATTCTTTTTAGAAGTTTTGGTTACCATCTTGCCATTAAATCTACCCCAAACATCCTGAAACTTCTACAAAGGGATAGGGATAAAGTTGAAAGCCTGAACCTCCCAGGAGTTTACTGCATTCCTATCTCTTCTTCTACTGGGGATAACTTATACATTGGAAGCACATACAGGAGCATTAGCCATAGAATTTTGGAACATAAAAAAGATGTTTCGAAAGACAATCCTAATACTGCCTTGTCTATTTTGACAATGGAAGACACTTGTGCAGTTCCCCACTGGAACGAAGCAAAACGAATTGCTTCTTTTGACAATCGTTTTGCCCTCTGTTGCCGTGAAAGCCTGGAAATTATTTTCAACTCAATGACTTGCAATTCCGAATCTCCTCTCTACATTCCGATGATCTGGAGATCAATTCTAAGTTTTGGTAACAAAAATAGGAAAAATTCAAATGTAGAATCTGGCAACAATCTTAGTCCTCCATTGGCGTGATGAAGACCTAAGATAAGGTCGAAAGCTTCCAACTTACGAACTTTTTGTAAAAGTTTTCATTTAACGTAACTAGCGTGATCAAGTTACCTTTATTTGTTAATATTGTTACATGTTTTGCCCATCATCGTCATACCTGCTATTTATTTTTAATTAATAATTAGCTTTCTTATTTTGCACATATAATACAAAAGTACATTAAATTATGTTTTTCTCAAATTTTCAGTGAAAACTCCTTACAGTTTTCAAGATTTTGAAATTTCAATTTGTTCCTTAATTTAAGGAAACCAGTGTATTTAACTGAGAATAAGATATGAACATTTCACTTCAGAGGTCTTAATACAAGAAAGGCACAACTGTGTCACAAGAACAAACAATGAAAAATTCAACTAAACTGCAGAAGAAATCAGCTGTTAAAACCCACTTTCCCATATTTCACATACCTCAGACTCACACAGAGCATGCACTCCTTCAAGAGCAAGAACAGCTGCAGGACAAGAGGCTTCATCTGTGGCAGTATTCAGTATTGTAGATAATAAGCTTAGAAATTCACCTCCATGCTGTTCAGGTCTGTTTCAATAATGAAAAATAAGGTTATGTATTTTTAAACTATGTATAGTCCATGTATTTTTCAATTGCCAAATAACACTAAGGATATAATGAGTTGATTTCATAGAATATAAATAGTTAATGTGAAATATTTTACATTGCCTGAGAGAAAAGCATAATACCAAGATAAAAATTTACATGAATACATACCTGCCAACTACTACGGAATGTCTGTAGTTTCTACGGAACTACGAAACTCACTGCTGAAACTACAGATTCTACGAATTTTCATTAAAAAATATATTTTTTGCTATTATTTTAGGATATACATGAGATTTTTAAGCGGATTCGCAGAATTTCGCTTTTATTTATTTTTTTATTTTTTTTTTTTTTCGTCATTTAAAGTATTCTTAAGATTGGTGCAAAACTGAAGAGAATTAGGGGGGGACGGGGGTCGTTTTTCGTCTAAGAATGATATTTCGTGTTTCAAAACTTTCGAAAACGGTAGTTAAACGGAGAATTTTTTTTTTTTGCCGTAATCGTAATTTTTTTTCTCCCAATGTTGTCTTTATGTCCAGTATTCTTGTTAAATATCGTTTTATTGTATAAATGTTTGCATTTCAGCTTGAAACTGTAGGCAACAATTTGCGAAAATGGAAGTTAGACGCCGCGAAAATTTCCCCGTGATCTTCAGGCATAAGATTCTTCCACGAATTCGAGGAATTCCGCCTTTTTCGTTATTATTTTGGTCATTCACATGATCGACGGCCAAGTGAACAGAAATTAGGGGGTGGGGGTTGGTGGTGACGCAGGAGGGTGTTGGAGGACGGAATTCCATCTTTACAAATATTTCTAAAACCGAAAGTCGACAGAGTCCAGATTTTTATCCCTGATCGTAATTTCTTTTTTCTCCTGATGTTACATCTGTCCAGTATTATAGCTAAATAGCATTTTACTGCATAAATATTTTTATTTCTGCTTTTTTTTTTTTTTTATTGGAGGTTTAACGACCACCGTGAGCAACTCAATGGGCTATAAGCAGTCGCCCGTCCCTAATTTATGGTCACTGGTTCCAGGGAAGAGAGAGCCAGTGCTGTAAGACAAACACAACATCCATGCCTCACCGGGATTCGAACCCGGACCCCTTTCGGACGAATGATCAGAGGCCATCGCCTTAGCCCACTGCGCCACCGGGGCGGCATTTCTGCTTGAAACTACGGGGGAAAATTCCAAAACCGGAAGTCGGACGGAGCAAAGATTTATCCCGTAATCGCCCACTCTCCTGCGTCTATGTATGCTGAATACTAGTTACTACTGACAAGGCTCTAGCCAATGTTGGCAGGTATGTGAATATAATGAGATATTTTTGCAGCATACAATAGTAAACCTGAAATATTTGCACATTATCAGAAATAAAAATATAATACTTGGACAAAAATGTACGGTATAGTTTCAGCAAAATAGCCTGTAATATCTTGAATATCTGTTTTTATGCTAAATATCTCAAATGCAATAGTTATGATGACTGCCTATGTTGCAGACCATTGGCTTCAAGGCAGAATTTGCTGTCCCAGTGGCACAGTGGTCTAAGTGCTGGCTTCTGACCATTCATTGAAGATGCGTACAGGTTCAAATCTTGCCAAGGCATGGCATGGAAGTTGTGTTTGTCTTACGGCACTGGCTCTCACCCTTTCCTGGAGCAATTGGCCCTAATTTAGGGATGGACAACTGCCTATAGCCCATCAAGTTGCTCACAGTGGTCGTTAACACCCCCTGCCCACCCCCACCCCACTGCAGAATTGCAGGATTTTACCAAATAAACCATGGGCACGCCTTTTATTGCTGAACTTGTTAAAACAGATGTTTGGTACAGTTTCTCATTCTCAAACCTCCAGTGCCAGATGTTACACATACCAATATTCAGCACAGTTATTTTGAGAATATGATTCAAAATGTGAAACACATCAAAGTAAATACAGAGAACACAACTCTGTATTCACACAAACATTTTTCCCTTCTTTCTGTAAAATTATAGAACTAAAAGTAATAGTAAAACACTTTTAGCTAGACAGCAGTCTTGTTCATACTGAAAAAGTAGTACCAATTCTTAAGTTTCAGTGCAAATATGAAAAACTTTAAAAATTCTTATTTTGAGGGTTTAACAACCACCATGAACAACTGAATGGGCTACAAGCATTTGCCGGTCCCTAATTTAGGGCCATTGGTTCCAGGGAAGGGAGAGAGCTAGTGCTGAAAGACAAACACGTCATCCATGCATCACCTGTGATTCAAACCTGGACCCAATTCAGACAAATGATTAGAAGTCATTAGCGCCTTGTACTATTGAGTCACAGCAGCAACATATACAGAACTCCAAAATTCTTACTCTATCCTCAGACTGATCATGATTAGTATCTAGACAAAAATCGTAGCTTGATTTTTGTTTCAGTAATTTTGTTTAATTTCAATTTTAGCACGAATACAAAATTTGCCATCTCTCTAGTAGCTACATTAATAATATGAAAAGTGCTTCATCAAATATATATATGAGAGTAATATTATTTTTGATCACCTTAGGAAATCAAACTTGTGAGCCTGTAGGGTGCATACAATAAGGCATATAACTTTGCACTGGGTATTGCTAAAATTAATAAATACATAATCAGGGGTTGCTCTGGCTTTTTTAAAGTTTTTTCCAACTTATTTGCCAAATTCAATTTTTTTCACCAAAGTGTTATAACAGTACAAAAAGGTAATCGCCAAATTTTTATCATTACCAAATTTCCTTTTCACAAATTGTGAAGAATGCAATTGGCAGCATGACCCTTGCATAATTTTTGGTAAAATTATTTTACCTGGAAAGTTATTTTACCTTGATTTAGTCTAGCACTGATTCATAACATATTCTCTGTTTTTGCTGTCTAATCTAGGCTAATGTTTTCAAGCATATTATGATATGAAATCAAATTTACTTTTAATAAACGCTTAGGATAAATTCAATACTGAAACAGAACAAAATTTTTTGCGAGTAGCTGCTTACCGATACCAAAATCACTTTCCGAAACAACTTTCTCAATCACGTAAGTTGTAGTTTTTTAAGGGGCACATATTATGCATAATGCCCCGAGGCACCAGTCACCTTTACTATAAAACTGGATTCAGGTTCAATTCCCATTCCAAGAAAGTACAGTTTTCAGGTTTTATATAGTTTGTTACACATAGGTTACCTGATGATATTTCTGTTCCACAAGAAATTACAAATCTGATAACAAAGCATGTGAAGAACAATCAATACCCAAAGTTCACATTTTATGTTCTGTATGTTAACGAATTGAATGCTATTTTTTAAAGTTAGAACAGCAGCAAAGTAAACAAAACTATATAAATATCCTACGGAAACATACTATAAAACAGGGAATGAGAAAATAATATACATACCTTTCCATACAAATTTCCTTAATGGCAGCAGCCTGTGCAATTAGAACCTCATGAACACCAGTATCCAATGATACAACCATGTCTTTTTCACACAACAGTTCATTTACGACAGAGAGGCATCTGCTATGTTTCTTCCACAGTTGAACCATTAGATATATTGCCTGTGCCTTTAAACTAGGATGTTTAGCAATCGTTTGAAGTATGCCAAGAACTGGCAATAAAGCATACTGAAACAAAATAAAAGGACAAAGGTAAGAGCTGGTGGATTGATAAAGAGAATGCTTCAGTTACTGAATTCTAAAATAATGGAAATAGACAAATTTTACTTTTTAAATGAAAACAATGAGAAACAAATCTGATACATACATGTTAGCAGTTCATGTCTTATTTCCTAATAAAAAATATCTAGAAATGGAAGTGGCTAGAATATGAAAACATGATTCAGAAAGAATGATTTTTGCTAATTTACACATTTAGTTACACACTTTCTTAGTGATTGCAGATAATAATAAATCCTTAGACACACAATAATAGTCCTACAATAAGAAAAAGTAAAAATAAAAAGTATATTCCTTGACCTGGCATGTTTTAGCTCTGTGTTCACCTACAATGAACACAGAACAAAAATATATAATGTGGCAATAGTGAATTTTACCCATTTTTTTATTATAATCTTGATGCTTTTCACCTAGCTCAGAATTTTTCATTGCGTGCTCCCAGATGATGCAGAAAAGTGCCGTACGAGACGTCAACAGGAGAGAGGTGTCTACAGAAGAGAAGAAAACCTTGAGAAATGAATATTCTCTTCTTAAAAGTTATTTATCAGGTAGGCAACAATATACTCAAATTAACCAACATCAATCCTCTCTTCAATTCATACCAAACTCCACAGAGCTCAATTTTGGGACCTCTACTTTTCAGTATATACATTAATGAAATCTTTACTTCCGTAAGTGATATTGATCTTCTTGTTTATGCTGACAATATAACCATCCTCGCCTCATTTATTTTAATGACTGACACTATTTTGAATAGTAATACTCAACTAAAGAATAATCTCAGATTGGCTAAATTCCAATGAACTTATAATAAATACTACCAAAACAAAATCATTAATTTTCTCAAAACAAAATATTTCACAACCCCATTCTATCAAATTAACAATTACTGGTACAAATACAGAAGAGGTTAATTCCTTACTTTACTTGGGGATTGATTACTTTAAATAGGGACCTTAAGTGGAACCAACATGTGGACTCTGTTCTTCTCAAACTCTCTAAAAACATTGGAGTTATCAGCTCAGTATTCACAAACCTTTCCTATAAAACACTAATTCAGTTATATTATACCATGTTTCAGACTCATATTAATTACGTTATCTTATCATGGGGACAGACGACTAAATATAATTTCAAAAAACTTCAAATTCTTCAAAACAAATACAAAAGATTAATTGACCTAAAATTCGATAGAAATACACAACTATCACTATATAATAACACAAGAATTTTCCCAAACAAATACAACATTCTTACGATTAACCAACTATATTACTTTAATATTGGGAAAATTATGTTCAGGCAAATTAAGAATAATTTACACACTGACATCATACAAATTGACCACAGATACACTCACATGACACATGCACTAAATCACATATTCGGCCTATTCATCCGAAGACGGAGACTATGAAGCAAAGTATAAATTACATTGGCCCACACTACTGGAACTCATTATCGACGGAACTGACTTCTTTGAATAACTTTACCCTTTTTTTAAAAAAATATAAAAAACTTCATAATGAATTACGGCTCCACAAATTGATGATTGTAGTGGAGGAGGACTATCACTATTACTCGTCTTGTATAATCATCATCATCATTGTCAACCATTATCAATCCACTGCTGGACGAAGGTCTCCCCAAGTTTCTTCCACAACGGTCTGTCTTGTGCCAGTCTCCTCCATGTTACTCCTGCATACTTTAGAATTTCATCCACCCATCTCCCATGTGGTCTTCTTCTGGATCTTTTCCTGTCCCTTGGAATCCAATCTAAAATTTCAACTGTCCATCGATGGTCTGTCCTTCTGGCAGTATGTCCAGCCCATTGCCATTTCAGGGATTTAACTCTGATCATGATGTCTTCCACTCTTGTCATTTTTTGGATCCACGAGTTCCTCTTCTTATCTCTCCTGGTTACCCCAAGCATGCACCTCTCCATGCCTCTTTGAGTTGTCTGCAGCTTTTGTATGTCTCTTTTAGTTAAGGTCCACGTCTCTGCACCATACGTAAGCACTGGAAGGATGCATTGATCAAACACTTTTCTTTTAAGACATAATGGTATATTGCTCTTGAAAATTATGCTGTTTCTTCCAAAAGCTCTCCAGGCAAGTTTTGTACGCCGATTACTTTCTTCATCAATGTGACCCTCACTTGATATCTGCTGTCCAAGATAAACGTACGTGTCTGTTATCTCCAGCTTTTCTCCATCAATCGATAAATCTTCATTTCTTGTAAAAGCATTGAACATCACTTTTGTCTTCTGAAAGTTCATTTTTAATCCCACTTCTTTACTCTTGTCAGCAAGTTCCTGGATCATACTCTGCAGCTCTGATGGGGTAGTTGCAAAAATGACTACGTCATCAGCAAAACGAAGGTGGGTTAGATAATCTCCATTAATCTTTATCCCTTTGTTTTTCCAGTTCAGTGATTGAAAGACATTTTCCAATAAGGTATTAAAGAGCTTGGGAGATATGGTGTCACCTTGTCTCACTCCCTTTCCAATTTTTATGTGTGTTGTATTTTCAAACAGCCGAATCTTTGCACTTGCATTTTCATAGATGTTATTAATAATATTAATGTATGCATCTTCAATACCGCAGGATTTCAGAGCCATTGTAACTGCTGATGGTTTCACCGAATCAAAGGCTTTTTCATAATCGATAAAAGCCATGCACAATGGAAGTTCATATTCCCTCGCTCTTTCAATTAGTTCTCTCAGTACGTGAATATGATCTATTGTGCTGTAGCCACTCCTGAATCCAGCTTGTTCTCTCGGTTGAGCCATGTCCAGTGTTACCTTCAAGCGGTGTGAAAGAACTTTAGTGAAGATTTTATAAACCACTGATAGGAGGCTAATAGGTCTGTAGTTTCCGAGATCCTCAATGTCACACTTTTTATGTAGCAGGATCATTGTAGCGTTGCTCCAATCCTCAGGAATCTTCCCTTCATTAAGGCATCGAGTGAAAATTTGGACAAGTACTGTTTCGATTTCTCCACTTGCTTCTTGTATTATGTCTACAGTAATTCCATCTTCTCCTGGAGCTTTCCCTCGCTTCATGTTCTTGATTGCATGTGCAACTTCTGCTGGGAGGGCTGGAAGAACTGTGGTACTGGTACCTTTCATGATGTCTGGAGTACATGTATCATCCCTTTCATATAATTTGGAGTAGAAATCTTTCACTCTTGTCAAAATTTCACCTCTATTTCTTGTTACAGAACCATCTTCTTTTCTCTGTGTCATAATTTGTTTTCTTCCCTCACTGAGATGTCCCATTACTATCTTTAGGCTTTGGTTGTTTTCAATTGCTTTCCTCACTAGTTCACAGGTTGAATTTCCTTAAGTCTTCCGTGATACTTTTTCGTACTGTCTTGCATAGCTCTATATATTCCACTTTGGAAGTCACATCTTCTTTAGTTGTCCTCATCTCTCTTCTTTTTTGCATCAACATTTTGGTTTTTCCTGATAATTTGTTCACATGCAATTTGTTCTTAGACCCAGCTAATTTTGTTGCTGTTTCCATAAGAGCTTTGGTTACTTTTCTGTTAACTTCAGAAATATCCACTTCTTCCAATGTTAGGCCTCCTGAAGCATATCTCGGTGTAAATTGATTTTCAAAAAAAGGTAATGATAATAAAAAGATGATAAACCTGTAGTGTTTATCATCTTTTTATTATCATTACTCCCCCCCTCTAAAACACTGACTTGTTTGTTACTCCAACTGGTGACCTGAGTGTAAAATTCGTCTAGGGAGCATGGGACCCTGTCAGGCCTTGATGGCCTTTTCCCCCTGCTTCTTTGCTGTGCTTTGTTTCAGTTGATATGTTTTGTAATACTGGTTTCTGGCTCAGCAAAATAAATGAATTGAATTGGATTGAAAACTGAAGACATTTCTTAAATTTACACCTATTCAACAGACCCTTTTCCAGTGTTTTCTTTTAGCAGTCATCAGAACAAGAAGCTAAAATTACACAGACATGAAAAAGTCTTAGTTATCCATGCTTTATTTAAGATTATAACCATGGATAGCATAGCATGTCACTTGAAATTAGTCTCTTTACAACAATATGAAAAATAAAGAAAATGAAATAATAAGCACGCTGTTTCCCCATGAGCAAAAAGGATTTGATAAAGTAAGCAAAGTCCAACAAATGAAAACAGTAAAAAAAAAAGTAAAAATAAATGTTACAAAGCACTAATTTAGTTTTGAAAATCCAGTAATTTGTTGATAAAATAAGGAAAGAAAACAAGACAAAAAAAAAAGGCTGCAATGACTTCTCTCCCTCTCGGTATTTACGCTTTATGCTTACATATACAGGGTGTCCCTAAATGAAGTATACAACATCAGTATGCTATTAAAAAAATATGATAAAAAACTTACTTTAAACATCAAAAGACATGGCAAGTGTTAAAAGTTTGTTAAGTCAAATGATAGCTGGTGCCAGGTATCTCATGTAATGAAAAATTATGTCAAACACAAAATACAACAGATGTGACTTTCCCATAGTGGAGAAAGTAGCATGTGTGTTTTGGTTTGCGGAGTCAAAATCTCTAACAACAGTTCAGCATAAGTTCAGAATGAAGTACAAGAGACAGCCGCTGACGCGAAGGAGCATTGAACAACGAACAATGGGTAAATAAATTCAAAGCAACAGAAAGTGTTTGAAAGGCAAAAGCACTGGGAGACCTTCCATTTCGGATGAAAAGATGGATGGCGTGCATAAGGCTTATCAAAGGAGCCCGAAGAAGTCCATCCATGTAACCAGCTGTCAACTCGAAATACTGTGAACAATGGTTCACAAGGTTCTGCATAAACGTCTCTACCTATATGCATATGAAGCGCAGTTAGGGCAAAAATTTCGACCAAATGATTAACCACGTCAAAAAGCATTTGTGGTAGACATGCTTAATTGCATTGACGAAGACCCCACACTCCTTTCTCGGATCTGTTTCAACGATGAGTTGACATTCCATGTTTCTGGCAGAGTGAAGAAACATAACTGCCGAATCTGGGGCACCAAAAATCCACATGTGGTCGTAGAACATGAGAGAGACAGCCCTAAGGCTAATGTATGGGCTGGCCTAATGCTAGACAGAGGGATAGGGCTCTTTTTCTTCACTTAGCCAATTGTTACTGGCATAAAATACCTGGACATGTTAAAACAATTCACAATTTCACAGCTCCAGGATATTCAAGACATAATTTTCCAGTGAGATGTAGTACCTCTCCACTGGTCTTTGGATGTATGCAGATCTTTAGACCACTGTTTTCCAGGGTGTTGGATTGGACATGGGGGTCCGATGGCACGGCCACCTCATTCTCTTGATATTACCTTATGCGATTTTTTAGGGGAGGGGGGGGGCTTTATTAAGGACACTGTGCATAAGAAAAAGGTTACATCTATCACTGAACTCAAAGAACGCATTACTGCAGCCTTCCTCCTTGTTGCATCTAACATTCTACTGCATACGTGGGTGGAATTGGACCATCGTTTAGACATCCTGCAAGCAACCAATAGAGCACACGTGGAGACCTACTGACATTAAAAAAAAAAAAAACGTTCACAGTTACCACATGTTTTGACATTAAAAGCAAGTTGTTATTAATTGTAGGGTTTTTTTCAACAGCATACTGAAGTTGTATACTTCATTTATGGGCACCCTGTACAATACTATAATGTTACTTCCTGATTCAGTTGTAATGATATTGAAGAAATCACAGGCTTTCATGGTCCTTAAGTGCTAAAATTTAACCCCTCTTTCACCTCTGTCACATATCAATCACAGAAATCTGGAAAGAGATGATGGGTAGAAATTCAGCTTGGGTTGGGGAATGATCATCCCCAAGCAGCTGTGCAGATTCCATAAGAAGATCTGCATAAAATATAAGCAGCTGCACAAAAATATTTAGAGGTGATAATAAAAGATATTCTTGAAACTCTCAGTACTCTCAGTATTAAAAAAGTGTAAAGGCTTTAATAAAACGTCACTCAAATAGTCATACATGAGACCAACGAAGAAGAAAAAAGCTGAACTTTTTAACTCGGTGAAAAATGAAAGCATGCAACAAGAATACGGACTACTTTCCATTTGCCTTTTGTCGACTCTGCAGCTGCACAACATCCATCATTTAATTTTTCTTTCTGTTGATATCTTTCTCCCACTCCACCCCCTTTTTTTCTTTTTTTATGTCTTCTGATCAAAATTATTTTAACCATCATGCTGAAAGAATTTTCAGCCTGAGAATCATGAGTGCATGATATCAAAGCTTTAACTATTTTAGATAAATAGTGTAACTTTGAGAATAGGAATATTTTTGATTGAACATCACACACCAATTCTTCCAAATTTTCCAACTTCGTCAATTCCATTTTTGAAAATTTCCCCTCCCTCATCATGCTTAAATGTAAACACTTTTGGGAGAAAAAAAACATTAACAACACAGGAGAGTGGTAACAGTGCGAGGAAAAAAAACTGTGGTGGCGGGAGAAATCTTCATTCTGTCAGACTTCCGTTTTTGGAAATCCCCCTCCCCCTTTTCAAGCTGAAATACAAGTATTTTTGGAATAAAATGATATTTCACAATAATACTGGGCATAAGGAACATCACGAGACAAACAAAATTAAGATCACAGAAAAAATCTTCACTCCGTCGATCTTCCGTTTCTGAAAGCTTCCTAAAGATGGAATTCTGTCCTCCAACGAAAAATGCCTCTCTCAGTCACAACCAAAACAAAAAAATTCTGTTCCGTTGTGCATCGACCTCGCGAATAACTCAAATGATAAAAGAAATGGTGGAATTCCTGGAATTCGCTGAAGAATATCATGCCTGAAGATTACAGGGAAATTTTGCGCAGTCGAACTTCCGAATTGTAGGCAACATAGCAAATTGTTGCCTACAATTTCAAGCTGAAAACCAAAAATTTATACAATAAAATGGTATTTATATTTAACAACAATACTAGACAGAAGCAACATCACGAGAAAAAATTTACCATTACGGAAAAATTTTTCACTTCATTTAACTTCCGTTTTCGACAGTTTTGAGACATGAAATACCGTCCCCAGACTGAAAACGACCCCCCCCCAAAAAAAACTTCAGTTTTGCATCGATCTCTAGAATGACCCAAATGATTTAAAAAAAAAAAAAAGCGAAATTCTGCGAATCCGCGGAAGAATCTCATGTATGAATAAATTAGCTGAAATTACTGGTCCCAAATTTCAGTGCCATAACTAGCTTTTCATGTGCCCTGTGAAAGGTTTTATTTTTGGGCCCCTTAACTTGGGGGGGGGGGCAGGTTATAATAATAAAACAAATACAATAAATCAATTGTTTACAAATAATTTTTGAGTACATAAGAAATATACAAGATCATTCATATACAAGATCATTCATATACATTTATAAATGAAAATAATTATTTTAATCATCCTTTTCTGGCTTTTATTTCAGCAAATTCATTTGCTATATCATCATAATTAATATCTTTAACAATATTATATTCACTCTAAATTATGGAATGATTCTACAATCATTCTTGTCTGATAGTCGATCTTAAATAATTCCTTAAGTTTAACTTGCTGAAACTTCTCTTACATGAAGTACTAGAAAAGGGAAGAGTGAGAAATATTTGGAGAGCAACATACTGATATTTGGATCATCATCATCATCATCATTGTCAACCATTATCAATCCACTGCTGGACGAAGGTCTCCCCAAGTTTCCTCCACAACGGTCTGTCTTGTGCCAGTCTCCTCCATGTCACCCCTGCATACTTTCGAATTTCATCCACCCATCTCCCATGTGGTCGTCTTCTGGGTCTTTTCCTGTCCCTTGGAATCCAATCTAAAATTTCGGCTGTCCATCGATGATCTGTCCTTCTGGCAGTATGTCCAGCCCATTGCCATTTCAGGGATTTAACTCTGATCATGATGTCTTCCACTCTTGTCATTTTTCGGATCCACGAGTTCCTCTTCTTATCTCTTCTGGTTACACCAAGCATGCACCTCTCCATGCTTCTTTGAGTTGTCTGCAGCCTTTGTATGTCTCTTTTAGTTAAGGTCCACGTCTCTGCACCATACGTAAGCACTGGAAGGATGCATTGATCAAACACTTTTCTTTTAAGACATAATGGCATATTGCTCTTGAAAATTATGTTGTTTCTTCCAAAAGCTCTCCAGGCAAGTTTTGTACGCCGATTAATTTCTTCACCAATGTGACCCTCACTTGATATCTGCTGTCCAAGATAAACATACGTGTCTGTTATCTCCAGCTTTTCTCCATCAATCGATAAATCTTCATTTCTTGTAAAAGCATTGAACATCACTTTTGTCTTCTGAAAGTTCATTTTTAATCCTACTTCTTTACTCTTGTCAGCAAGTTCCTGGATCATACTCTGCAGCTCTGATGGGGTAGTTGCAAAAATGACTACGTCATCAGCAAAACGAAGGTGGGTTAGATAATCTCCATTAATCTTTATCCCCTTGTTTTCCCAGCTCAGCGACTGAAAAACACCCTCCAATGTGGCATTAAAGAGCTTCGGAGATATGGTGTCACCCTGTCTCACTCCCTTTCCAATTTTTACGTGTGTTGTATTTTCAAACAGCCTAATCTTTGTACTTGCATTTTCATAGATGTTATTAATAATATTAATGTATGCATCTTCAATACCGCAGGTTTTCAGAGCCATTGTAACTGCTGATGGTTTCACCGAATCAAAGGCTTTTTCATAATCGATAAAAGCCATGCACAATGGAAGTTTATATTCCCTCGCTCTTTCAATTAGTTCTCTCAGTACGTGGATATGATCTATTGTGCTGTAGCCACTCCTGAATCCAGCTTGTTCTCTCGGTTGAGCCATGTCCAGTGTTACCTTCAAGCGGTGTGAAAGAACTTTAGTGAAGATTTTATAAACTACTGATAGGAGGCTGATAGGTCTGTAGTTTCCGAGATCCTCAATGTCACCTTTCTTATGTAGCAGGATCATTGTAGCGGTGTTCCAATCCTCAGGAATCTTTCCTTCATTAAGGCATCGAGTGAAAATTTGGGCGAGTACTGTTTCGATTTCTCCACTTGCTTCTTGTATGATGTCTACAGTAATTCCATCTTCTCCTGGAGCTTTTCCTCGCTTCATGTTCTTGATTGCATGTGCAACTTCTGCTGGAAGGACTGGAGGAACTCTGGTACTGGTATCTTTCATGATGTCTGGAGTGCATATATCATCCCTTTCATATAATTTGGAGTAGAAATCTTTCACTCTTGTCAAAATTTCGCCTCTATTTCTTGTTACAGAACCATCTTCTTTTCTCAGTGCCATAATCTGTTTTCTTCCCTTACTGAGATGTCCCTTTGCTATCTTTAGGCTTTGGTTGTTTTCAATTGCTTTCCTCACTAGTTCACAGTTGAATTTCCTTATGTCTTCAGTGATACTTTTTCTTACTGTCTTGCATAGCTCTATATATTCCACTTTAGAAGTCACATCTTCTTTAGTTGTCCTCATCTCTCTTCTTTTTGCATCAACATTTTGGTTTTTCCTGATAATTTGTTCACATGCAACTTGTTCTTAGACCCAGCTAATTTTGTTGCTGTTTCCATAAGAGCTTTGGTTACTTTTCTGTTAACTTCAGAGATGTCCACTTCTTCCGAAGTTAGGCCTTCTAAAGCAGAGAACCTGTTCTTCAGTTCTAACTTGAAGGTATTATGGTGTTTTTTAAGGTTGGTTATGTCAATAGATTTTGTTTGTCTTATGAGCTTGCCACGTTCAAGTTTAGTGTTGAGGTGCATCTTACATCTCACCAATCTATGGTCACTACCTGTGTTGAACTTGTTTAGCACACTGCAGTCTTCTATGACGAATTTTTTGTTACACATAATAAAATCAATTTCACTTGTCGTCCCATTTGGATGTCTCCATGTCCATTTCCTGTGTGGCTTTTTCTTGAAGAAGGAGTTCAAGATGAAAAACCCTTCTGCCTCTGCAAACTCAACGAGAGTATTTCCACGCTGGTTTCTGTTGCCATGACCGAATTTACCTACTGAAGTTTCATTCTGTTGCCGTTGCCCTATTTTTGCATTGAAATCTCCCATAATTATTTTCAAGTGCTGCTTACCTTTATTATTTAGATGACAAATTTCCTCATAAAATTCTTCAATTTCTTCTTCAGGATGACTTGTGGTGGGTGCATAAGTTTGAATAATCTGAGCCTGGTATCTTTTCGAGAGTTGGATAACAAGTCGTGCAGCTCTGTCAGAGGAACTTTCAACTTCTACAACTTTATCCTTCAGTTTCTTGTTTATTATAAATCCCACACCACTAGTTCTGCCAGTATCTGTCCCACGATAGTAGAAGAGATGTCCACTTTTCAGTTCGATGAGATCTTCTCCTTTTCTCCTTACCTCACTTAGCCCCACGATGTCCCACTTGATCCTTTGTAGTTCCTCTTCCAATTCAAGAAGCCTTGAAGCAGAAGATAGGGAGCGTCCATTGTAAGTAGCCAAGGTCAGCATCAGATGGCAGCCTAGTCTGGTCCTCCGGGGATTCTTAGCACCCTCTGCCTTCATGTCGCACTGGCCGCTGCCTTGGCCAGGTACATTCCAGCTGCCGGAGACTGAGGACCAAGATTTAAGTTGTGGAATCATTTTGGAGGGGTTTGGCCATAACTCACCACGCTGGCCAAGCGGGTTGGTGAGTGTGGGATAGAATTTCCTCTAATCCCGATGGTATAGTTATACCGCTATGGGCGGTCGTCAGAGCCCCTTTATTTGGATATGACTCAATTAATCCAAAGTCATGAAAAGCCTCCTGTAGAATAATCAAGCGGAGTTGTGGATTTAAAGTTTTGCGTTACTGTCAGTCAAGGCTTCAAATTTAAAGCTTTGAATTTCACATGTCAGCTCGTACATATTTAAATCTTTGCTATACTTAATAATGAGATCTGCAGTCACTATTAAAACTTAAACAGAGTTTACTGGTCCAACCAGAGTAGTAATGACTTTAGTATACACAACTTTTACTCTGTGGCTCCAACTGCTTGATGACTGTGCATGCAGGGCTAGTTCATCAACATAATCCTTGTGCCTCCCCCTGCTCAGTGGCTTCACAGGTATGGATGCTGAACCATAAAGCAGATGACAAAGCAAAGAGGCGCATGCACGTCTGAAGGACACTTCTTTACTCACCTTGATGAGAGCTCTGGTCATGTAAGGAAGGGGGAAGCTTTAGTTTTGGACAAGCCCTCCCTCCTCATGTGACCGGATGCATGTCTTTAAAAAGAAGCTCTGAGCATCATTTTAAAAAGATGCTCTTTTAATAATGACTGACTAATACAAGATTATTTAACAGCAAACATTTTTAACTGGATGCAATGAAAAAAGTATTTTATTTCATCTACTTTTGATGGCATTTTATTTATTCCATCACCTACGCATTTTCACAAAACATTTTTTTTGCAAGTTTCATTTCAGGGCACCCCTTTGTCCTGGGCCCTGTGCCTGTGCACTTGTTGTACCTGCCTAGTTATGGAACTGCCAAATTTCATACAATATCTATTTCAAAACTGTGTTAGGCATATTCCATAGAATATAAGGGTACAAAAAAATACTGCAGAAATTCACAATGGTTGTAGCCAGGTGTGTGTGTGCGTGCGCACACGCACATTAGGGTGGAGCGGTCTCCCATGTCAAACTTTTTTTCTTCAAATCAAAATGGGGTGATGTGGGAAAGTTGCCCTATCAAATCAACATCCTGAATATGAAATATCTTTGAAAAATACTAATATTTAATACTGCCCCAACACCATTAAACATTTTAAGAAAGCACAGAAATATTGTATTTTTCCCCAATTTTTTTGAACTTCTAAAAATGTCAAATTATTATTAATATCAATTTAAACTAATGAATTTTTTTTATTTGTCACTACACCAAATGGCAATTCAGTTATTTAAACGGATAACAATGTTTTACATTACACAGCCATGGAGAGTTTTGATGTGCATGCAGCTTTTCGCGACGTCAGGAATGTCGAATGATTGACCAGAAAACCTGCCCTGCACCTAAAAAACCCACGATCAGCTCTGATTGGTTAGGCATTCATGACATTAGTAACACACGTTTCTTCCTGCAGTTCCAAAGGGACTACACTTTACTCCCGCACATTTTGCGAGTTCCAGTAGCAGTGAAATAACTTTTAGTATAGGCAAAACAACAAAATTGATTGAATTGTGTTTAAATGTTATCTAATAGGCATTGTTAAGGAGCAACTTAGTGTGCCCTGTATTTGGCCATGGGCACAATTTACTGCTTAATGTTTTATCAACTTATGAAGACAATGTTGTGTTATTCATGGAAGAGCTGTGGCAAATGAACACAATACAAGAACTTAGTTAGTGAAACCTGTGTAGAAGTTACTGAGAAGGTGAACAAACAATGGGAATTACCTTCAATTCTGATTATAGACCATCATGAGGTAATTCAAAAGATAAAAGCATATTATGATAAGTATAGAAACTTATTAAAACTGTATGCATTAAGACAAAATGTTGAAAGTTATCATGAGAGGATAAAACTATTCAGAGAGAAAGGTAAGTCCCTCATTGACCTAGCAACATGTAAGTGTGAATCTTTTGACTATTGTAACTGTGAAAAACTGTGCAAAATACCAATTAAAGAAAGTAGTCTTTTGCTTGATCAATGCACTGACCGAACGATGGCTATTGGCAGCATTGATATGAAATCAACGAAGAAATACTTGATAAAATAAATCGAAAGAGGAAACAGGAATTGTTTAATGAAAAAATAAAAACAACATCTATTCCTTCCATCAGAACATGCCCAGTAAGAAAGGAACACTCTTCAAATAAAACATATCAAGAAACTAAATCGAGTGCATCACAAATGAATAGTGGTTCACAGGAGTATTCTGTTGTTGCTAAAACTTTAGATAGGTTTTGCATTCCTGACAGAGCTGGAGTGGTGATTGTCTCAGCTACACTCCAAGACATTGGCTTGGATTCTGAAAGTAACTTATTGCAAGTTGTGAACAGAAGTAAAATTAGATGAGCCAGACAAAAAGAAAGAACTATTAAATAATAACCCCATGGATATCAAATCTAAGCAAATAGGTTGATATTTTGATGGCCGTAAAGATAAAAACTCTTGTCATGGAGGACTCACAGAGAAAAGTTATATTAGAGGAGCCATATAAGTTTGATAAAGGAACCAGGGTCTAAGTATATGGGTCATCTGTCCTTAAGGTTTGGAAAGACATTAATTGTAAGTAAAGAAATACATAACTTTTTAACAAGAAATAATATTGATAATTGTAAAATTGTTGTTATTGGCTGTGACGGAACCCTGATTAATACTGGAGTAAAAAGAGGTGTCATTTGATGTCCGGAATCAAAATTTGGAAAGCCATTACAATGGTTTATTTGCCAACTGTATGGGAATGAGCTTATTCTGTGCCACATATTCCAGCACCTTGATGGTACTACAAGAGGACCTCGAAGTTTTACAGGACCTACTGGAAAATTTCTAAAAGACTGTGAACACTTTCCAGTTGTGTTTTTTGAAAAGATGTGTTGCACTCTCCCAAAAGTTATCAATAAAAAAAGACTTAAGCACAGACCAACTATATTTGTTGGAAATATGTGAAGCATTTAATTCTGGACCTTGTTCTGAAGGTCTGTCTAAAAAAGAAACCCAGGCAAGATAGTACATTCTCGGTTTGCGATTAAGACTCAGCCATTACGTATCTTCTAAAAAGAAACCCAGGCAAGATAGTACATTGTGGTTTGGTCTGTCTAAAAAGAAACCCAGGCAAGATAGTACATTGTGGTTTGCGATTAAGACTCAGCCATTACGTATCTTCGGAGCTAAGCATTTGCATCAAACCACGATGTTCTCAAGGTATTTACCAAACTCATTAAAGGTAGTCATCGAACCAGTAATTCAACAAAACGAGTTTTTTGGACATCCGGAAAATATTCTGATTGCCATGTTAGCTGATCACAGGGAGAACATAAAAGTTTTGGCATTGCACAGAATTTTATGTCAGGAAAAGAACCCTTCAAGGAATATTCATATTTTTTGAGATTCCCAAGTTCAACTTTGAAGCTGCTGAATACATTTATATCATACATTGGGCTAAACTGACAGCCACTGAACCACCCTCAAACACACATTTAGAAGATCAAGTTTTTTCAGGGTGCATTCTAAATCCAAAAACTACAGATAGCATCATATTACCACATATCCAGCAGTTCCCTTGTCATACTCAAGCCAATGAAAGAGGTGTAAAACTAGTAACGAAAGCTTCTGCTGCTGTTTGTAGACCTTCCACACGAGATAGATTTATTAAAACTTGTTTAGTCTCTTGCAAAGAAATGCCAGTTTTTAACACCAAAATGCAATATAGACCATTGTAAGACTTTATTTTATTGATTGCCAATATGCTTGTATAACCAATGTGATTGTATGTGATGCCAATGTGATTAGAATGGAATGTGAGTGTGTTTCTTTTAATTATAATATCTTTCTTATTAGACAATTTTGACTTATTTTTCAAAACTTTGGGGCCTTGGGGCAGTACAACAAAATGCAATTTATAATTAATTTTTTCACAGTATTGTGTAGTCTAAGAGCAACTTTTCTACAACGGCCAAAAATGATTGTCCAAAAAAAATTGTTTTCACTCCACCCTAATGTGCATTTGTCATTTGACAAATCCTGCACAGAAAAAAAAAAAAAAAAAAAGTGTCATTTCCAAAACCTCTACAATTATTTTTCTAAGTTTACTGTTGGCAATTATAAAGCTTATAGCAGAAAAATATAATGATTAAAAATAGTTTGTACTTTTTTCCTTTACTTGGGGGAGAAAAACAACAAAAGAAAATAAGCAAACTGTATAGTTTCCAACCATTCTGACAAAAATCACACACATACTACTGACATCATAAACACTATTCCATAATGCTCCACATCACCACAAATCAATACATATAATGCCACAATCTTCTTGCCACACAGACAACTGAATTAAAATAATGCTGTTTTCTTCATGCCATCAGAAACTGTGCTAAAATATCTAATCTATGTAACAATGGAAATCACCTTCAAGTAATGATGAATTCTTCCCATCACCATAAAAGCACATTCATGTGCTGTAATCTTCCCATCCATTGGACAATGTATTCTTTGGCTGAATTGAATTATTAGAAGGGTTTTGCATTCAAATAAAGCAGCTTCAGGATACTGTGTTTTCTGCAGTAATCTTCACACCACCATAAATTGGATTTTGTTTTCAAATTAAACTGATTTCAATAGATTTGCATTCAGTTAAGCATTGTCTCCAGGCCACAGCAAATGATATTTTCTGGTTTTGTGCCCAACATAATACAACTTCATTTAAGTGTTCCAAGATCTGAAACACAGTTTGTTTCCATAAAACGTGTGACAGACAATGAGATAACATAAAAAAAGTGTTAGGCAAAACACTTGTTTCTCTGCTGCTTTATGTACACATTATTTAAAAATTTTACAAAACTCACCAAAAATAGTGGATAATGTAGGAGTTTGGGAAACCAATTTTGTACATCATCAGAAAAGTTTTTTTTTTTTTCTAGATTTCAAACTAAATCACAGAAAATGAAAACACTTTCCATTTTGTTCACAAAGAATTTCAAAAAAACTTCAAGACTAAGCAAGTGAATTGTAAAATTGGAAGTCTCCCACAAAAATAGTGTGTGTATTTATTTGACTGTTGGAACCCAGAGCATTGTTGGAGTTTGCAGATGTCTTTGGCCACCCAGTGAGCTTACTCTACACACTTTAACAGCTGTAGAAGTGGTCTTCTTTTCTCCAAACATGACTTTAATTATTCAGCCAATGAATCAGAATGTCATATCAAACATGAAACTCTACCACTTATGATATACCATCAAGTAAATGGTTAAGGAAACAGATAGCAAAGATCAGCAATGAAACAGGGATTGGTGGAAGCTGTTTGATATTATGCAGTGTATTATAAACATCTCTGCCACCTGGGAGGAGGTGAGCAACAATTGTACAAACTCTAGCTGGAAGAAACCCTGGCTGGAGACATGCAGGGGATTTGAAGAAAGTGAAACAGTTATTGCCAATGACATTGTACAGCTTGTCAACCAAGAATGGAAGAAGTTGACAACAACAATGTGCAGATTTTACTCTCAGTCTCATCCATAAAGTCTCACCAATGAAGAGCTGATGGATAGCAGCAGCCTCTAAGAATGATGAAAACTCCACAAAAGATGTTCATTGTTGGCACAAATGTGTCATATTTTCACTGTTTCCATGTAGCGACTTCTTCAGAAAACTTGAAAATTTACATTGCCTTAGAGCAGGAATTGAGCTCGCATCTCCCAATTTCCATTCAACCATGCTATCCATTACACCACCCAGAACAAGAAAGTTCTGAGCATCTGAAGCTAAGCAGATGTAGCTTAGAAATCTGAGAACCATTCAGATGTGCGGTAGTCAAAGCTATCCTGTGCTTCCTTGTAGCGTCAACGCGACCTTTTCTCACATCCAGGGGACTCTGATGTCGGTCACAAGTTCCAGAGCTTCAGAGAACATCATACATATAAGAGGGAGACCAATCTCCCTGAAGAAATAATTCTTCACAAATACATGGAAGGCAATATAAATGTTACTTGTTGGCACAAATGTACTATATTTTCACTGTTCCCATGTAGCAACTTCTTCAGAAAACTTCAAAATTTCCTGAAAAACTGCTACATGGCAACAGTGAAAATATGGCACATTTGTGCCAACAATTAACATTTGAATACATAAAACTTATCTCGTAGTTTGTATTTCTTTGTGGAGCTAACCTCTGAATCTCAGAGACAGCTTAGTGATATGTATGTATGTATTAACATTTGTATTGCCTTCCATGTATTTGTGAAGAATTATCTCATCAGCGAGATTGGTTTCCCACTTGTATGTATGATGTTCTCCACAAAAGATGCAAGTGAAAGAGAGCTCACCACAGGGAATTTAACAGGAATCATCAATAATAGCATGGATAGAGTGGCTTTTTTTCACTGAAAATGATGCAGATTTTGACTGTAGTACTGCATTGAACAGGTTGTTGGTATAATCTCTTGCTAAAAATATGCTCTAGGAGAAGAAATTTCTGGCAAGAAAATTAACCCTTGATGCATTCTTCAAGGAGGAGGATGCACCACAGCCTGAAGCATATTTTTGCCAGTAAACACCATCATTGCCAAGTTCATCAGTTTAAGGTGCTAAGCACTAGTTGGTGCAGTGTATTTCAATTTACTTTATTATATTTTCCTTTCAGTACCTCATTTGGCAATACAAAATATACACTGCCGGAAAGTGAAAAAAAAAACACCAAGAAAGAGACGTCTGATACCAACAAAATTTATACAGCATAATAACGGAATACAGAGGATAACGTGATCAAAACATTATGGCAAAATACAGCTGTATTTGCTGGTAAACTGAAAAATAACATTTCCATGTTCCATGTAACATGGTTAGTGAACCCCCATGAACTGCGTCACACTGTGCAATTCTGGCATGGAGTCTGTAGTACAGATGTTGGATGTAAGTTTGGGGTATTGAGTTCCAAGCATCCTCAACCTGGACACGTAAATCGGGGATGGTCCTGCCTGGCCGTGGAGACCGGATAAGTCGTTGTCCCATAAAATCCCACATGTGCTCAATGGGAGACAAATCCGGTGAACGTGCAGGCCATGGAAGTTGTCTCACACCCTGAAGTGCATGTCGCGGTGCACGTGCCGTGTGTGGGTGTGCGTTATCTTGCTGGAAAACACCACGATGGACCGACCTTACAAATGGCACAACAACGGGCTGAATGATGTTGTTGATGTAGGAGGTGCTGTTTAACATACCCGGTACAAACACTAGTTGTGTACGGGAGTGATAGCTGATCGCTTCCCACACCAGGAGACCAGGTGTAGGCCCTGTGTGTCGCTGGAGGATGCAAGAAGGGTGGAGACGCTCCGCTGTGCATCTGCGAACACGCATACGGCCATCGGAGGCTCCCAAGCAGAATCTGCTTTCATCGCTGAACACGACAGATCGCCATCGCGTTCTCCAGTGCAGACGTTGGCGACACCACTGCAGCCGTTCCTGACGGTGGGCTGGAGTCAGAGGTACACATGCCAGAGGCACACGTGCACGTAGTCCTGCATCCAGTAGATGGTTGCGGATTGTTCGCACAGTCACCTCAGGTGCAACGGCAGCTCAGATTTGCGTCGCAGTGGATGTTCTGCTTGCCAACGCCGCTCTTCTTATGCTTCAATCGGTCCGTTCATCAGTCCGTCTGTGACTCCCGGTCCCACGGCTTCTCGTGTGGGAATGTTCCTCAGACCATCTACGCCATCGTCGTACCACCACCGATACTTCCCGTCCAATTCGCTCCGCAATACGACGATACGACCACCCGGCCTCGTGGAGTCCGACTAGACGACCTCGCTCAAAGTTCGATAACTGCTGAAATCGTACACGTCTTCTTGTCCAGGCATTGCAGCTTCTTCAGGGTCTTCGCACGTGTCCGTACGTCGACGACTGATTACATTCACTTCGCCGTACTCTTTAAATACCACCGACGATAATTTGCATATTATGCCGTGCTGTGGCGTAAGCGCTCACCGGTTGGTCCCGAAATTAACATCACACCTACGTAAACTCGACCCCATTAACATATGTAAATTTCATGATCGTCCGCCAATTCCTTCTTGGTGTTCTTTTTTCACTTTCTGCCAGTGTATTTCTAAAATTGCATTTATCATCTTTATATATAGGGACTGTGATATAATGACCCCATACAGAGTCGATACAGTTGGTGCTCCCATCTTCAGGAATGCTTCTATTGTACTAAATGGGCCTTGCTTGAACCTTCTAGTGGTAATACTGTGAGTATATAAATTATTTTATTACAGTTAGTAGCAAACCAAAATTACAATGTGAAACCTGAATTTTTGCTGATGTACATGTCACACCCCAAATCAAAGTCCTTCCTTCACAGAAGTAAGGTGAACAGTCTTGGATAGGACAAACATTTATTTACCATGTAAGATTTTTATTTTAATCTTTATTTAAACCATCAAGCATTTGGGCATTTTTTTTTTTTTTTTTTTTTTTTTTTGCAATCCTTCCACCCTTTTTTGTAGAAACAGAACATAGAACTTCAAAGAGATACAACTTTATGCTTCAAAATCTGAAAACTTAAATAAAAATTTCAATTCTTTTTCTGATTTTAAAAAGTGTTCATCATACATATCACTAAGCTGTTCTTCGAGATTCAAAGGTTAGCTCCACAAAGAAATACAAACTACCAGTAAATTTTTAACTGATTATTTGCTTACTGTTGCCATATCAAACTTCTCCATTTACAGCGATCTTGACACACCACTTGGGCTTCACTGACATCTGTCACATGATGTACATACTCATAATTTTTTTCTCATGCAGACACTTCTGAATCTGATCCTCCCATGACTTTCTTGGCCTTCCCCTGGCTTCCCTTCCAGCCACTTGGGCTAAAAAAATTGTCTTAGTATGCATCTCATCACTCATTCTTTCAACATGGCCAAAACACCGAAGAATATTAGTCTCCACCTTGCTGACATTTTGTTTCACATTACACAACTGCAACACATCACTTCCTCACATGATCAGAATGTGTCTTGCCACCATCCCCACCCCCGTAACTAACACATTTCTCCAGCACACAAACAACTCCTATGTTTCTTCTGTAGTACCCAGGTTTCACTACCATACATCAGAGTAGGAACAATTACATTTTCATACACAGCCATGCAAGACTCTCTTGAGAACCCATCATTCCTATGAAAACCTCCCAAAGCAGCTATGACTTTCAATGAAGACAAGGAATTTATACAAGAAATTAAAAAAATATACAGCCAATACCAGGAATAAATGCAAACCAATAAGTACATATTATCAATAGCAGATTTTATCTAGGTTGAAAAACACCTTTACCTTGTGAGTTGCAGTTTTGATCAAATATTCCAGAATTAACACCTGAGATTTTGGATCTTTTTGGATGAGTTGTTTATACAGAAGCAAAGAAAATAGTTTAGGTGACTGAAAATAAACAAAATCAAGGAATAAATGTTTGATACATGTGGCTGAAGCATTTTTTTTTTTTTTAAATTCCACATACTAGTATGATCATTTTAGCATTAGAGTACATAAAATCATAGTGAACAAGAGACATTTTTATGAGTAATGGTGTCCAATTTATATTATAAAAACAAAAGATCTGAATTACCCATATTATTTATGTCTGAAAAAGCTTCCAATTTCAAAAGCAAGAGATACTGGACAATAAAAGTGAAACACGAAGATCACAGTAATCATAGTGTTCAGGGTATCAAGCAATTTTCATAAAATCTAAAATTCATTATACATACTACACTATCATCATCGATCATGCTGGAATTAAGGTATGGCCAACGGGGCACTGCCATAGGTGCTCATTAAATGAAGGCACCTTATGAGGTTTAAGATAGTAAAATAAATAGCAGTTACAAACTCCACAGTTTAAAACAGCAGTTGAAATTGTGAACTTTCTATTAATTAGAATATTTTCATTAGTTTTATATGTTTGAATTTCTAGCAGTAATATGAACTGATGCTATTTTGCCAGAAGTTGACAGCAAGTCCTTCAGTCAAGGGCCACACAAAAATGTTAATCCTTTTCTCAGCCATTGGACCAAGATGATGTGGCTGTGGGTTGATTTTAACCAAGCATGCATTGTACATTTTTGGCCCAACTAAGGAGTGTTTGCTTGGTGAAAGTTCAATCTCTAAATGTAGAGGTCAACATAAATGAATGGCAGACAAGGTGTGAGTTATATACATGATAGAGATAGGAGAATTTTTGGATGGTCCCCTAGAAACGGGGAAAGAGAACTAAACGAGGCGTGTTCCTTGGAATGCGAGGAAACCTGTTGAAGAGAATTTCAGAGAACATAGTGAAAGATTCACAATCACAACAGCACAAACTGAAATGTCAGCTGAAAAGAAGTCTGGCTGAAAATGTAAGAAACAAAAGAATTTTGACAGGACAGAGAAAACAATCAAAAGCACTTAACAAATGATGCAGAAGAGGAGTTAAAGAGAATACTATTTCTAAAGAAAGCATGAGTAATAATGAAATGGTTGAAGAAGGAATATTAATATAGACTTTGGAGACAAATATAAAAATATCAAAGAAAATGAAGAAAGTGATGAGAATATGCAAATCAAATGTAAGAATGAAAATATAAATGAGAGTTTGAAAATAACATAAACCAGGATCAGCAACAGAAGTAACCACATGAGGAGTTTGAAGCAAGTATATCTCATGATTTACAATCGAAAAATACTCCAGTTTGAGAAGAAAATAAAAAAAAAACATATTTTAATGATCCATCATTCTTGGAATTTATTATCTGATAAGGTAAAAACATTACTTACATTGCATGGTCCTGAACATAGAGAAATGCAAGAAATTCAATCTTCAAGTCATGGTCATAGTTTTAATGAAGATTAGAAAAACTAATAAAAAAACTACACAAAGCTTGTTGTCACCACCACAGTTTTTGAAATCATTTTGTTAACAACTGCATTGGTCACATTGGTGAATATGCCTCCCTATTTTTTTAATACCAACAGTGGTACTGGCATGAGAAGCCATGTTCTTTGCTTCAAGATTTAATTTTATGTAGCTGAAAACTGGCACAGATAATTTCTTTTATTATTTCACAAGCAGCATTTATCATCACTATACTATTTTTTAGCACACACATGTTTAATAATTCTTCTATATTTATTTTCTTTAAGTTTTGAACAATACGAGTTTTTTTATTCTTATTGCAAAAATACATTAGCACAGTATTTTTTTGTTTATTATTATGATTCCACTTACTGACTCATTCATTCTCACCTTACAGACTTTAATGCACTGTGGAGCCATCTCAAATGCTGATACAGCAATGTGGCATGACTGCTACATATATAGCTGAAGGATGATACAATGCTTTGCAATACTTGTGCCAGCCACCAACCACTGCATTCAATGTCAAGCTTAGAACTTATTGAACGCCCCTCACAATGTACTCTTCTTTCACTGTCTCTATGTGTATTTTGTCATACACCAAGGTGTCATATTTGCACTTATCAAAATATAATATGTGCAATGGGTCTGTCCTTTCATGCTCCTTGTCTATCAAATTTCCCTACCTTTTTTTCTCTTCTAATTTAATTCCTATCAAATGTCTTGGACATAACCACTTCATTCAGTAGGTCCAGTCTTACATGGTAGCAGTAGTGATCATCGCCCCAGCGCTGTCTGACACACTTGTGTGTATGCAGGCCTTAACAAGAGCACTAAACTTGGGATGTTTTGTCAGAGGACCTTTCACATGCACTATCCAGCTTCAAAATCACTGTCCATTTTTCAGAATTGTTAGTTAGTGAAGAACTTGATAATTCTATTTGGATGACAGCATTCACTCTTCTAGTGCACTGGATCTTTTTCTGACTTCCAGCATATTTTTTTACCTCCTTTTTCTGCAGCCCCTTCATAGTCTGGATATCTGTACCACTATCTTCTGATCTGTCTACTGATCACATAGAAAGAGCCTCTCGAATTTTCACTTTGTGGGACACTTTGCACTTTTCCTTGGTTTTGTACTTACAACTGCAGATGTCAAAGAGTGTATTTATTGCATGATCTGTGAATTTCTTCAACTCCTCTAGTCCAGTGTGTGTCCCATTGCTTTTTTCATAGAAGGAAACATGTATTTGTATGCTATGATCATCTTCATACTGTGCTTTCGTACCAATACCAATAATGGTGCACACTGCCACACTTTCTAGCATCAGCAACACTAACAATGCTCCTGGTATCAGGGTCAATATTATACAGGGCTTGAAAAACACCATACCCGAGATGCCCTGGGCATGTAAATTATAGGCCTGCGCACAAATCAAGTTGCCCTATTTTGGAATGGAGAATTTCCTACTATAAGAAAAAAGACAGGACTTAGTCGCATGTCATTCTTGATTTCACTGCGAATCACCAGAAGTTGTATCACTGTTACAGAGTGCAAAGGATAGGAGGATATCACTTCTTTAATTATGTTATGCTCTAAGTCCAAAAATTGGGGCCATATGTAGTTTTGCTCCTAATGTTGTTTACAGTCAGCAACAGGATGCACACTAGGGTGGGCCAAAAAATATGTATTTCGAAATTGAATTTGGAAGAGGGTAGAAAAGTTGCATAGAAAAGTTGCATCTTACCTTCAAATGTATGCCTGTATTTTTTATTCAAGTTCTTGAGCCCTTTTACCAAACATTAAGTAATGACGAAATTATTAAAAATAAAATTGAGTCGTATTGCCATTTTCACATTTTTATTATACATATTAATTGCACAAATATACCTACGTTTTATCAGTTCAACCATTATTTTAATGTTTTATGTCTAAAATGTATCTTTTTATCAACTCTGTTAACAAGAGAAAGTGCGAACTACATCGCAACGGCGAAATCATACTGATCTAGGCGTTCTACCAATTATCAAGTGTATCCAGAGTGTAGCAATAACTTGACCTTGAAAGATGCACACACCATATTTCCCTTGCAGATCAGATCAGATCATATGTAGATGATTTTAGGAAGGGAGTCTCTGACCCCAGGTCTTAAACAACCCTTAGAAATAGGAAGCCAGGAGATTTGGGCTGAAGTGCCCAATCGGAAAGTGACATGGAAACAAGGTAGAAAGGGGGAAGAAGACACCCTTATTTATAACCGGGAGACCAGTACCCGGGGTCCGATGGCTTAACGTGCCCATCCGACGCACAGCGGATATTTAGTGGTTCAAGCATTCGTACCTGCTGGGATCGAACCTGAGGTTTCTCCATGGCAGTTACGACGTTGACCACCAGGCCATCCGCACCCATTTCCCTTATATAAAAGCCAGGTTCATCTTATATAGGGTCCATTACTCCACCTTCAGGTACAGCTAAAGGTACTGCTGAAAGTATTCTGAATTTTTCAGCAAAAGAAAGTCTAGGCCACCTGGTGGCAATAGGTTGTGATGGCATGGCTTTCAATACTGGAAGCAAAAACGGAGTTATAGTTTGTCTTGAAATTAAATTAAATTGTTCACTCCAATGGTTCATATGCCAATTGCATGCCAACAAATTACTTCTGTTCAATATTTAGATGGAGTTACAACAGGTCCAAAAGAATATTCAGGAACAATCGAGAAATCATTAGATAAATGCAAAAAGCTTCCAGTTGCAAACTTTATGGCTATTTCTTGTGATTTACCAACAGTCAACCTACAGGATTAAGTTCAGCTGAAAGATATTTGTAAGACATTTGCTAGGCTATTTCTTTAGGACAATGCTCCACGAATTTAGCTGATTGTCAACCTGGAACGCTATCTCATGCTCATTGACTGACGACTGCAAAACTGTTCTACAATACTACATCTCGTGTGATAATCTGTCAGCAAACTTAAAAATTATTTCAGAATTTATTTTTGGAGTTCATGCCCCAACGTGGTTCATGATAAAGTGTCGTCCTTCCTGCAAAGGTAAAGCTTTGCATGTTTTCAAGACAATAAAGGCAACTCATTATTTAAGTGATGAATTGAAAGCTGTAATTAACCCAATTTTTCAAAGGAATGCATACTTTATTTACCCTGAGAATATGCTCCTTGCAATGATCAGCGATGGACGCCGCCCAATTCGTGAGCTGGGATTAAGGAAGATTCTGAAGGTTAGACAGAGAATGACTAATACAGAAAGAACATTCAAAAATTCCAAACATTAATTTGAAGTTATTCACTGCATCGATCTGATTAGCTGGAAAGAGTGTCATTTTGTATCTCCCCTTATTTTGACAAACGCTAAGAATGAAGACATTGAATCTCTTATAAACCTCCAGTTATTCCTTCTTTAGAGTTTCTTCGATACCCTTGTCACACGCAGGCTGTGGAAAGGTGCATAAAATTGGTGTCACATGCATCAATATCTGCCATTGGACCAGAAGCATGTGATGGCTTAATCTGTGCTAAAATCCAATCCCGACAAATTATGCCAAATTTTGATCATAAAAATCAGTATAAAATTGGATGAATAATTATCATTAACCTTTTTATGTTTAGTTGTTATGTATTTATTTTTTATTGTTTAAAAATGCAATTCAATTGATATTTATTTTTCAATGTTTGTTTTATCAACATGTTTCATTTATTCTTGAATTGAAAGAAAATCTGCAAGATTTCACAATATTTGAATTTTTCTTTTGTGTGTTAAAAAAATATTGTATACTGAAAATGCATTTTCTTATACCAGATAAGTTCTTTGAATATAATTTTTAATAATTATTGAAATAGTTCGTAAATTTTTAGACATTTAACTTTTTCTTGGAAAAGCTAGGTTTTAGGCTGAAAACACTAAAATACAAAGCCCGGTAGAGGGCTCAAGACTTTGAAAAAAAAATCTAAACAAATTATGGGCACTTATTTGAAGGTAAGAGGCCCTTCTTCCAGATTTAAATTGAAAAAAAAAAAAAATTCGCCTATTTGAACGGCCCACCGTAATGACACTATTGATGGAACTAGCCTCCGGTATTCAGTGACAAAGAGTGAAAAAAAAACTTCAATGAAACAGAGGTTGGTTGGTTGGTTGTTTGATTTTTATGGAGCAAGGGCGATGGTTGGCCAAAGAGCGCCAGACACAAGACAAACAAACAGTATTAAAAATGTGATAAAAAGCTTAAAATCTGACTGATCATGTAAAACTGAAAAATGAGAAAGATGGAAGGGCTAAAAAAGATAATGAAACAAACAGTATTAAAAACATGATACAATGATTAAAATCTAGCTGATTCAGTAAAACTGAGAAATCAGGATGATGATAGGGCTAAAATCTAGATACGTTTAAAATAGTCAATTTCTTTAAAAAATGAAAAAACAGCAACAATATTGCAGTGGTCATTTAGGAGCCGCTGCAGTGTAGCGGCGTCCTCGTTCAACAAATGAGAATGAAAGAAATGAAAACGTACATCACGAAAATGAACACAGGTACACAGAAGATGAGTGACGGTGAGTCGGCAATTGCACGTCTCACACATCGGCACAGTGTCCCCACACAGCAAAAAGCGGTGAGTGAAACGACAATGCCCAATGCGGAGACGCGCAAGCACCACTTTCTCCCCACGGTTCTGACGATATGAGGATTTCCAGACTTCAAGATTAGGTTTAATACGATGCAGTTTATTTTCCACCTCTTGGTCCCACAGACCTTGCCACGTTCGCTTGATATGGTCGTGAACAAGAAAGCAGAAATCCCGGTGAAACAGTGGCAAGGGTGTGACGACCGAAGAGGAAGCAGATCTGGCAGCCGCATCAGCACACTCGTTACCCGAGATTCCAACATGTCCAGGAATCCAGCAAAACTGAACCTGAAAACCGGCCTCGAGCAAACGACGAAGCAACCGTCTCACATCCAAGAGAAAAGGATGGTCACGGCAATCCGCAGATGATAAGGACTGCAAGACACTTAAAGAATCCGTATAGACCATAGCACAATGATGAGAACTCGACTGAACATGGAGAAGGGCGAGATACACAGCATGCATCTCCACCGAAAACACCATGGCCTCAGCTGGGATCCGCGCTACTGAAACGTCATCTACACAGACAGCCGCGGATCCAACGACTCCATGCATCTTGGAGCCATCAGTAAAAATAGGAGTGTAGTCAGAATTGAGGTCACGGTGCTCAGCGAAGAGCTGCTGGGACACTGACGCAGGGGTTGAGGATTTATCGAAAGATGTAAAGGTGGTATCAACCATGACACCAAGTGGGTGCCATGGAGGATCCCCAAAGCCCCTGGTCTCTCCAACAAGTGACAAGTCGAGCCCTACACATCACGGGCTACGGCCGCCATACGAAGACCGAAGGTTGAAATGCACGAGGGCCGGTTCCCGAATAAACGAGCATGCTGGGGATGAAAAACTGCATCGTATAAAGGATGGTCTGGAAGAGATCTAAGTTTCAGGTAGAATTGAAGAGACAGCTGCAGACGGCGTAATTCAAGCGATGGTTCGTTCGTGTCAGCGTAAAGGCTGGGAATTGGAGATGTTCGAAATGCTCCCGAACAAAGACGCAGTGCTTGATGGTGAATAGTGTCCAAAGGCCGAAGAACGGAACGACGAGCAGAGCCATACACGATACAACCATAATCCAGTTTTGACCGTATTAAGGAATAGTAAATGCGAATTAAAGACATCCTGTCTGCGCCCCACGAGACTCTCGAAAGGATCTTAAGAATAGATAGAGCCCGCAGACAGGAAATCTTGAGCCGCCGAACATGCGCACTGTCGACGGTCAGTCCAAGGAACTTGGTCTCGGGCAAAACTGGTATGGCTGCACGGTCTGAAAACAGCTCTGGGTCAGGATGGAGGCCGCGCCTCCGGCAGAAATGGACACACGTTGTCTTGTCCGGAGAAAGAACGAAACCATTGCAATTCGCCGCTTTACAGATATGATTAATTGCAGACTGCAACTGCCTTTCAATAAAATGCATGCTTGATGACGAGCAGAAAATGTGCAAGTCATCAACATAAACAGTAGCCGAAACCGCAGGAGAAAGATTTATGAAAAGACAATTAATGCGGAGGATGAACAATGTGACAGATAAAATGCAACCTTGAGGAACACCTTGCTCTTAATGGAACGGTGCCGAGAGCGTCGTACCCAGGCGCACCTGGAACACCCGATTTCAAAGAAAATTATTGATGAAAGTCGGAAGATTTCCTCGCAATCCGCATGCGTGGAGGTCACGGATAATACCGTGCCGCCACGCTCGATCATAAGCTTTTTCAACATAAAAAAATACAGGAACCAGGTGCTGCCTACGCACGAACGCCTCGCGCACAGATGTCGAAAGGTGCAGGAGATGATCGTGAGGTGAACGATGATGGCGAAAGCCGCTTTGTGATGGTGAAAGTATTTGATGATACTCTAAAAAATGGACTAACCGGGAATTAACCATGCGTTCAAGAACTTTACACAGACAACTAGTGAGAGCAATTGAACGATAACTAGAGGGAGACTTGGGATCCTTGCCAGGTTTGGGAAAAGGCAGAACAAAAGCTTTTCGCCAGGACTCCAGTAAACTGTGTTCTAACCAGATGCGATTGTATAAGATTAAAAGGTTCTCGAGAGATGACTGCGAGAGATGACGGAGCATGTCATAGTGGATGCCACCGGGACCGACAGATGTAGCGCCGGACCGATGCAGAACCACCCTGAGTTCAACCATGCTGAAGGGGGAGTTATAATTAGTGACATTAAAAGGCGCAAAGGAGATTCTCTGGCGTTCCGCAGTGGATTTAATCCTCAGAAAGAAGGAAGGATACGCCAGGTCACTCGACACGGAGGCAAACGCCTCCCCCAAACAATCAGCAATCTCCCCGACTTCAGCATATGTGCAGCCGTTACTCTCGAGAATGGAGATCTGGTGAGAGCTGTAGTTACCCCGGATCTTACGAATCTTGCCCCACACACTTTTCGAACTGGCACGTGAAGTGAGAGATGACACATACTGGATCCAAGACTCCCTCTTGCTACGTTGACGCACCAACCGAGCATAGAATTTTGCTCGTTTGAATGTAACGAGATTACCATCGGTTGGATAATGTCGAAAAGTAGACCAGGCCTTATGCTGAGCTCTCCTAGCCGCTGCGCATTCAGGCTTCCACCAAGGTTTCGGAATTCTGGGGTGCTTCGTAGATAGATGTCTTAGGAATTGAAAGATCAGCTGCCTGAAGAATACAAGTTGTGACTTCAAGTACAGCTGCGTAGATTGACTCTTGGGTCACCATTTCAGAAGATATCACCGCGGACGATGTGAAGACCTCCCATCTGGCACGATCCATCCTCCATCTAGGTGAGCGGGAGGCAGAAGATGGCACGTTTGCATGGTGCCAGAGGACGATGGGAAAGTGGTCGCTCCCGTGGAGATCGTTACACACCGTCCACGACCAGTCAGCAATAATTGATGGTGAACCCAAGGTCAAATCGATCGCACTGAAGGATCTTGTCGGCTCATGGAAGTAAGTGTCAGCACCGGTGTTAAAAAGGCACAAAGAGGCCGAGCACAGAAGAGACTCTATGCGAACGACCTCTCGTGCTGATGCTGACACTACCCCACAAATGATGATGAGCATTGAAGTCACCCAGTAAAAGAAAGGGTGAAGGCAGCTGATCAACCAATCTCTCCAGTACAGAGACGCTTACATTCTCGTCCGGCGGCAGATAGACACTGCAGACAGTAAGAGGCCCAGGGACAGATATTTGCACCGCCACGGCCTGCAAAGTTGTGGATATCGCAACGGAAGACACCGGAACACTGTGAGGGACAAGAATAGCGACCCCCCCACAGGCGATGTCTCCCGATGCATTATCTGTCCGATACACACTGTAGCCTCGAACTGAAAGCAGGTCTGATGGTTTAAGCTTCGTCTCCTGTAGACAAAGGCACACCGGAGAGTAAAATGAAAGCAGATGTTTCACTTCATCAAAACTCGTCCGAAAACCTCGACAGTTCCACTGAATGATTGAAGCCATGGTTATAAGTGAAATAAAAATGAAAATGATCAAACGAAGTCAGGCTCCATCCCCTCTGATGGGGGTTCCCCCAGATCTGGAGGCGTGTGACCAGGGGCCAAGATGGGAGCATGCTTTGTCCCAAGTGTCTTAACGGGTGGCGCACGGCGTTGAGTCATGTGCTCAGATTTTGGCGGAGAAGAAATGTTTTTCTTATTGTGGGTTTTGGCCTTTTTCTAGAAGAAGTGGCCTGAGTTCCCTTGTTGGTGGTGGGATGAGTCTGCTTCAGCGAAGTGGTGGGTGGCGCTTTCAGAGCCCTAGCTCGAGACTGGAGTGCCTCCAGTCCGGCTGCGATGATTTCGTTTACATTGTATGGACATTTAGAGGGGATCTGAATGTCGGTCTGAATGGCAACCGTAGATTTGGCAACCACCACTGAAGCGTATGATCGCCGATCAGATATAACAGGAACTACTCTTCTTCTGGCCTCAGGATAGGAAATATTCTCAACTGTTTTCAGCCTTTGGATTTCTTTCTCCTCCTTCCACTTGGGATAATCTTTGGCTGATGCTGCGTGTGAACCTTTGCAGTTCACACAAAACTCGGCCTCGGCCACACATTCTGCCAAAAGATATTCTGTGGCACCACAGCGTCCACACCTAGGATTGCTCCTGCACGACTGCTGAGAATGGCCGTAAGACTGACACCTAAAACATCTCTGAGGGTTAGGGATGTACGGACGTATCTCAAGGTGAAGATACCCTGCCTTGATGGACGTAGGTAGGGAAGGGCTGTCAAATGTTAAAATGACATTGCGGGATGGGACGGACTGCCCATTCCGCCTAAAGAGTATACGCCGCACACCCGTAACATGTTGACTCCTCAGTTCTTCAAGTAGTTCCTCCTCAGAACACTCAACAAGGTCCTGAGAGGAGACAACACCTCGAGATGAATTTAGGTATCCATGAGGTGTTATTTTCACTGGAGTCTCAAGCAGCGTGGTGGTGTTAAGAAGTGTAGAGCTATAGGCCACAGTGGACATTTCAACAAGAAGATCTCCAGATTGGAACTTCTTTACGCTCTTAGGAAAGCTTGCGATGGATTGAAGTGCTTTATTTATCCAAAATGGACTTTTGGCACTCAGAGGCTTTGAAGGGTCTAATGAATGAACAAAAAAGAAACGAGCATTACAAGAATCAGGCACATGCTTTTTGGCGGAAGAGGATGAGCCTTCCTCGTTACTTCTTTTGCTTTTTGGTTCGTGGGAAACTTTATTTTCATCCATGGAATAAATTAATAATTCATCCGCCGACTTGCCCACCCACAATCGAGCCCAACGAGGGAGAGCCGGAGGTCTACAAGCCCAAGTGAACGCAGGACACGGCTCTAGGGATAGCAAGCGGATATAGCAAGTTGATAGGCAGACTCTCGGCGTGCACCCAGACTTACCCATGCCTGGGGAACACCCCTTTGGCATGCCCACCCTATCCCCAGACTCACCCTGTCGTGCGAAACGACAAGCCGTTAGAGGTCTGGGCTCTACTCGGCCACAGACCTCATTGACTAGTAGTGGGTTAGTTCCTAGCCGCCCGTTTAGGGTGAAGCAGGGGGCAAAGAGGAGTGTTGGCAACTGGCGACAACAACACCCAGGCCTCCAGAAACCTCAGCCTCCAGCATCCCCTTTTCCACCTTACTTGTCACCGCACACGGCAAACGTGCAGGTAGGTCTAGCTAACCAACTCGGAAGAACAAAGAAAGGAACATGAAATGGAGAAGATAGGATAGAAAACGAGAAACTAAAATCCAGAGCTGGCGCATAATCACGACCTCAGCAACCTACAACTGAGGCGGGAGCGTGTCAAGTGAAAAAACAAAAAACATAAAAAATGTGAAAATCATCACTATAGTACATGTCGGCTCGGGCCGTGGGGACGCCATCCCCCAGCAGCTGGATGAACAGCTGTCACTTCGGTGATGTAATCGTACAAGACGAAATGACAAAATGATCCGTCACAAGGTCAGCTCGGGCCATGGGGGCGCCGCTCCCCAAATAACTGGAAAACTAGTTATCCCCGTGCGGGGAATGAAACAGAGGGATGCTGACTAATGGGCAAAAAGCCATGCGGGGGGTTTGTGTGGGGGGAGGGAGGGAGGAGGGACAATGAGATATCATACAGCCTCTAGTGGGGTTGGGTCTTTCTGGTGTACCTTGAGCGACTGAAGCAAGGACGGAGGGAGCAGAAGCTTCCGCCCATGAACAAACAGCAGTATTGTTGAAACAAAGGCAAAGTTTCATTTAAAAACGAGCCAGTACAATGCATTCCACTTAGCCAGGAGAGGAACAAACATTACTGACACTTACTGAAAGCAGGTTATCACTTCAGCTATGGTTGATCAAGTTGTGTAAAGTAATGGATATCCAATGTTTATTTGTAAAACAATCAAGCAAGGAGAGTTTAACTCCTAGTAAGAAAATATGTGAAATTCCTGATCAGTCAGGGGTAGTTAGTTACAAATTTGTCTTCCACGCTACTGAGTGATGTAATTTCAGAATCGGAATATATATCGTTGGTATAATGGAAACTTGCAAAGGCCGATCATAATAAAACATATGGAAAAAATGCAATTGCACAGTTCAGGAATCATGGGCAAAACATTTAACTCACAACTGTTGCTACACTATTTAAACTGCTGTATATTTAACTATGATTATTTAATTTTTCTGCAAAACACATGACATATTTTAAAAATTCAGAAACATAGCAGAATCACTAAATTTCTCAAGTACCAATCTCATCATCATACTGTTTTAGCAACATCATCTTAAAACTTGCAATGCATACTTTTGAGCATGAGCATTTTGAATATTGACCCTTAGAATAGGTAATGCAAAAGTTTAATAAAGATTTATAAAAAGTTACTCATATTTTTTAATTTAAAAAAAATGAGGCTTTTGATTTGTTATCTTAAAAGACAAATTTTTCTTGGCATCCAAGCTTTTATATCTCGGCAGGTAAATAATTTCTGCACATACCCATCTGGGAATATAAGTTTTCAAATATTTCCCAAGCCCTGTTATTGATCTTAGATTTTAGGCCTTTCCACATCAACAGAAAATATATCATCACTTCAGCATAATAAGGAAGCTGCCATTTGGGGACATGCTTAAAGAATTCCCATCATAAAACCACTTTGAAGTCACTCAGACATCACAATGAATACACTTCACACTTGGACAGGAAGCTACTGCACATCCACACACTCATTCACATAGACACTGACCACCCTGGTAGTTGACACAGCAACAGAATGGTAGCAGTATTGTTTTAGTATCAGGGTTCGTACTCTTTTTTTGGGGAAAAAATTCAAGGACTTTCCAGGCCTTTTCCAGGCCATATACAAAAAATTCCAGGATGATTACTACGCTTTACAGTATCATGCTCAAATTAGTTTTTAAAAGCAATTTCAGTTTTAAGTAATAAAAATGATGAAAGATGCAAATGGATTAGGGATGATAGGGGGGAAGGGAATAGAACTGTCCATAATTAGCATGTTCTCGTTGCGCTAGGCGCTTAAGCACTGCTGAATTCCGTCAGACCCCCAATGGTCAAATGATTGAAATGTGCTGATGTTCATGGAATGAAATGGTTGATCAGCTATGATAACCGCATAAAAGTTCGAAGGGGGGCGATTTCTTTTTACGTTATGCAACATTCTACATTACTCCAGTATTTATCTTATCATCAACAATAGCAATGTAACTACCACTTACGATCGCGGATATCGGCCAACTGAAAATCTGCCATACAACTAAGGGATACAACACACAGGTATCATGTTACAGTGTATTGTAATTGAAAAAAAAAAAAAAAAAAAGATTTCAGAAATTAAAATCGAAAAAAAAAAACTTTCAGAAATTAATATCATCAAGTCATGGTGTTTCAAAAATCCGCTTTCCTTTATAATGTTTAAAAACATGTAATGTTTTTTTCTTTTTTACCTGTCGTGTATAATAAAATGGGTTGATTTTTTTATGGAATCAGACGTCTATATGTCCGATTGTCTTCGTCTGAGTTCACACGTTAGCTACTGTGTACAAGTAGACATATTTTTTCAGCTCAAAAATATGTAGTTTTGTATGTATTCACAGTATAACTCATTCCGTATTCCCACAGAACAAAATTCAGCAGATACAAATGAAGAACATCAAGACCCACCCAACACCATGTTTCCGATTGTCTGCTGTTTATATTCAAGAAATGCGAATATGGATCAATGGTGAATGCAGCAACTATGGTTTTTATTTATTACCAAGAAAAAAAAAGGAGCATGAAAGCTGTAAAGCTGAAACGGATATTTCTCCCCCTCCCGAAAACATTCCGATTAAGTTCAAACAGCAGGAGCACGCGTCCACGCACACTCAACCTCTGGAATGTCCTGATGGAAAGGCTTCTTTTCATTTGGCACATCGCCATAAATCACCACCTGCAGCCCACTGAAGTGTCTTCCTCCTTCACCCTAACTATAGGAGAAAACGTAAAAAAAAAAAAAAATGCTGCCCAATTTTCGACAAAATGACCAAATTTACGTCATAACGTTGCAATTTACTAAAATACGTTTATCTGCTGAATTTCGCCTAAATCCATTGAAAACTTTTTAATTATAGATTTTTTTATTAAAACAGTAACTCAGACATCTGAATAAAAATGTATGTTTGTAATTAAAATAGAGTCCATATCATCACAGAAACAAAATTTAAGGATCACTCTGTTTAAATAAACCATGGCATCTAAAAAAAAATAATTTGCTTGCTTTTCCCGTAATTTATAATTGCAGTTTCTTTTTTTTGAATCAGATTTTGCAACGGAAGATTTTTTTTTTTTTTTTTTTTGCATCTGCTAAAGTTTCAAACGGAATTCGGCGAAATTTGCACTAGAACTTTATTGTGATGTATTTTAACCACTGTAAAAATTTTACTGGGTTATTTTCAAAATTCCGGAAAATGGATTTCTGAAAATATCTCTTAGTCCTTTTGAGCCGTGGAAGTGATAAACAGGTGTTTGCTTTCTTCCCAACCCAGGGCTTCGGATCAGCGCTCCCAGCTGTCAATCAACCGTTGCTATGGTAACACCCTTTCTGCTCAAGGCTCACTGTCTAAAGAGGCACACATAATAAAAATTTCCAATGCTAACTTTTTAAGTTTTAAAAACCGATTCACATGGAATTTTGGGAGTGAGCTTCTGTAATCCAATTATAGTAAATGTAAAAATTTCAGCCACTTTTGTGAAAAATTCGCAAAGATAGTTTTCTTATTTTTTATCATAAGTAGCCGAAGTCTCTTGAGGGGTGGGCCGGAAGCAAGCGTCTTAATGCAATAAACAAGGAGCAGATGAATGTGTTGTTCAGGCATACTCTTCACTGGTGGATGCCAGCTGACTTGGTAAACACGCGACCCCCTTGCAAATGCTAAATGTCTCTTCTTTCCCCTTCTGTTCTCAGTAGTTGTCGGACGGACATCAAGCTCAGGGCTAGAGAATGCATCAAGCTCCCCTTCCCTAACAGACCTGCTAGTAATCATCCAATTTTATTGCACTGGAAGTAGTGCTTCCCCCCCCCCCCCAGCCAAATTAGGATTTGGGCACATCCGAAACACCACTGTAGCCGGCGGTTTCTTTGAGAACAGAGGAGAGGAACTTAAAAAAATTAAGGGGTAACAGTCAGTAACACGATTTCCTAAAAAGGGCATTTTTTTAAGCACTAATTTCAAATTTCAAGGCTTTTCAAGACAGCATTAAAAAAATACCGTTTTTCCAGGATATTCCAGGCCTTGAAAACGTAATCATGATTTTCCAGGACTTTCCAGGTTTTCAAGCACGCGTGCGCACCCTGTAGTATGCATTGTATAGTTACATGCAGCAAGTGAGGGGGGACTCAGAATCACTCTCTCATATTGCCCAAAATGTAAATAACTTGATGACTCATCTCATCCCAGCTCACCTGCGAGCACGGAGCTGCAGAAAGTCAACATTCCAGACAGTTATTGCCCTGGTGAACAATTTTTCAAACTATCTATTTGAGCTAATATCTCATAAACTGAGCAATATACTGCAAAAATAAAGAACACATTGCAAAAAGGGTAATACTTATCATTCTCAGGACTCTTAAATGATCTCACACACCCCGGGCGTAATACCGGAAGTTGTGTCACATAGGTCCTTCAGGGAGTGGCAGGATGTCAACTCACATGCCCCCTTTTTACATTACTAGGATCACCTAACAGATATTTTTTTCATTAGAGAGACACAACTTCAAAAAAAAAATGTTTTTTGTTCAATCACTCCTAAGGTGCATCCACATGGGTGCATACACTGAAGTAGCAAATTATTACATACACCTACCTAATATCATGCTGGGCCACCCTTAGCTACCAAAACAACCTTGATCTGACGTGCAATGAATTCAACAAGGTGATGATAATGTTCTACATGTATGTTCAGCCATGCAGATGTGATGGCATCTGTCAATTGCAAAACGTTCATTGAAGGAAGATTGCTGTTATATGAATAGCTCGCTCAGTTTCATTCCATACGCATTCAATCGGATTAAGTTCTGGGGACTGTGGGGGCCATTTTAGCCCTTTGAAGTAATTGTTGTGCTCCTGGAACCACTGTGCAATGAGCCAAGCTTTGTGGCATGGTGCATCATCTACTGGAAGTAACCCTCTCCATCAGGAAACACCACACACATGTACAGGTATGCCTGGTCTTTAATGATGTTAAGATACCTAGTGGCATCCAAATGCTGTTCCAGAGGCATTAAGGAATTCAATACCTGCAATGAAAACATATTCCAGACCACTGCACTGCCTCTACCAGCTTGTACAGTTACCACTAGGCAACTGGGATCCATTGATTTGTGTTGTTGATTCCATATTCTGGCACATCAATTGGCATATATTAACTGGAAATGTGATTCATTGAACTTGGCAACCTTTTTTTAATCCTCAAGGCTCCAGTTTTAGAGATCCCATGCCCACCGCAGATGAATTTGTAGGTTTTTTAGCAGAGACAAGTAGTACGTGATGGGAACGCCTGCTGTTATAGCACATTCACACCAATGTGTAACGGGTTGCACAGGCTGAAGTTCTTCTCTTGATACCGCTGTTGTACTGCACGGTTTTGGACACAATGGAGCTCGTCTGTTACCATGTACAATATTTTATAGCAACTGTTGCCCTTGAATATCAAACAGTTGTTTTTCCCCACAAGAAGACTGCTCACTTCTTGTTGTGTTATATTGGCATCACTCACTGCACAGCCTTGATACAGTTGTTCTTACATAGCCAAGAAGGTTTACCATTTCTGAGATGATTGAACCAGCCTGCCTAGTGCCCATTATCATGCCTGTTTCAGAGTTGTTTAAATCATGAGTTTTTCCCATTTTATGTCTATCTACACTTCATACATGTCTGAATCCTTTGCAGTGAACAATCTATAAAGCCTTTTAAACAGCACAGTTGTGTACATAAATCAGGATGTCACATGTCTGATTGCTATTACAAGGGTGTTTGAGAGACCAGATAAAATCCCCTGAAAATCTCGCGGGCTTACTAGGGTTTAATGACTTTTAATTCAATGAGTATTTTAAAACCAATTATTATACCTTATATTATATTAACCCAATTGCATTATAATAATTCAAAAAATTATTTACATTTACCTTCTTTTAGCAATATTTAACAATTTTAAACATTTAAATCACATAATATATTAAGAAGGAAAATACAATAAACCACAGTCTTAAAACACCTGAATTATTAAAAAAAAAAAAAAAGCATCCAGTTTATTTTGTTTCATTGGAATAAGCTCTGAATCTGCCTTTCTTTTGTATTGAATTGCACAATAACTGTTGGAATGGGAAAGGTTCTTTTTTCCTCCTTCACATACAGAACTGGAAGGTTCCTCAACCACAGGGATTTGGAAGATCCCTGTTCACATATGGAACTACGAATTTCTTTTTGACATAAACTGGAAGGGATTTCATGAGTTTCTATATTTGAAATAAGTACATCAGAACTAGATTTTTCAGCATTTAAGTCCTCCTGATATGCTCTCTAACTTCTATTGATATTTACAAGTAAATCCTTATTAATTGGATCAGTCACAGGATTTTTCGAGCCATATTTTTGACAAGTTATTTCTTTGGAAGACATTAAGACATATTTAACAGTTTGCACTGCATCCAATGAATCAATTTTAAGAGATGTTCTGCTGTCAGTCAGAATATCATCCATTAAGTTGAAAGCACTTTCAACTAGTGGGCCGTGGAAGCAGGTAAGGCATGCCTTGACTAATTTTCCTAACATAGGATACTTTTTTCATTTGTAACTTCAATTTTTAAGTAAAAACTGTTAGACCAATATTTGTCTATCGCACATTTTTTTTTTTTTGTCATAACAGTAGAACATTTCATCAGTAATATCAATGTCAGTTTGGTATAATCTTAATTCTGCACACAGTTGTGGTTTTTCAGCCTCAGAAAATATATGAGACAGATAAAAAGATAATTTTTCAAATGCTAACATAGTACAAGTCTTACCTCTTAGCTCTGGGTCCAATGCTGTAAAACTAATAAGAAATGAATTTCCAACAAGCAATTTTTGTATCATATACTGTGTTGTGTTAGTGTAGGCTTTGAACAAAGAGGTTTTGAATTCTTTTGCTATCACATGGTCTCTTGATAATTTTTTCATAATGGTGCAAGCTTCTGATTCAATATACAGCAACTTGCTGGGTAAGTGGAAATTAGAGTTACAAGGATTTAACAAATCCTTGTAAGACATGCACTTTGAAATAACTTCTGGCTTTATAAAAAAAGTAACAAATTTTAACATCAATTTATAAATGCTGGTATGTAACATATGAAGCATTGGTTTTTTTTTTTTTTTGGTTTCAAATAATTTTATGTACACATCAAATTTTGGTAGCACTGCTGTATATAATGCTATTTGAAATAAAGTTTTTTTCTGCAAAACAAACAAATAATCGGTTGACTATTCTTTTTTCCAAGCTACAGCATCCTTTGTAAGTTTTTGGGAATGTAAAGAAGAATGGTACTCCATCTACAAGCTCTTTTTGAGAAGATAAAATATTTCTATTATCATACACAGCTTCAACATCAAAATAACACTATTTACCTTTTTTACCCACATAAAAATAAAATACTATAAAAGCATCCCACAACTCTTTAATTCTATTTAAGACAGTTAAAATATACACCCACCTGTGATCTGGCCTCTTCAAGGCTTCAGTTTTTTAATTCCAAGCACTGCACATATTTTGAAAAAATTCTCCCCTTTGCTACAGCTTTTCATGTCAAAATAAATATCATCAAAAAAATCTTCCAAATAACTATTTATAAACGAAAATTTTTTGGCATAATTATTTGCTATATGACAAGTGTCACCATCAATATCTAATAAGTGAGTAGCTTTATTTCTTCTTATTCTAGTTTCGACACCACTTTTTTTCCCACGCATAGTGTTACACGAATCCATTACAATACTAGTTAAATTTTTCCATGGAATCTGATTTTCTTCAATGGTACTGACAATTGCTGTATAAAAAGCTTTCACATTGCAAGATTCTAGTTTTAAAGAAGCAAGATGATGAACCACAACCTCGCTGTGATCGTCATCGTAAAACTGCACTAGCATTGCAAGTATGCTCTCTTGTGCACTGCTAAGTACTTTCATCCACATTTAAAGAAAACGTTGTGGTTCTTAAAGTTCTAATTATATTTTCTTTAACTGTTCTCCCAATTCCGTATTTTAACTTGTAACATGCGGTAGTTCTGTTCATGGACAGAGATTTCAGCGCAGTTTGGTCCCGGCTTAATTCTTCACACAGCTCAATCAAATTTGGCGCCAAACTAAAAGAAAGAGAATTTTCAGCGATGAATGATGATACTAATACTTCTTGACGAACTTTTCTTGTCAATATATTAAGTGGTCGATTATCGCTCTCCACCAGATCATCCGTATTATTCTTCGCACTTGCATAATGATTCAGGGTCATCGAACTTTTAACACATTTTGAACTTTTAATATGTGTCATAGTTTTTGCATGGTTCATTAAGGCTTTATAACCTTATTCACCATATTTCAGTAATGAGTTGCAAAACACACAATAAGCTTGTCCCACACTCTGACAGTATCGTCATTACTATCCGTGCGTTCAAGCCAATCCCATCGAAAAGCATTCCGGACAGATTCTTCTAATTTGGTTATATCACTGCTAATATCAAGAAATTTCATACTGAAATTATCTAAGCCGCTACTTGATTATCAGCGCCGAACGGAAAGGAGACAAATTCACTTCTCACACTAGCATCTGAACTCTCAACACAGGTCCCTATGGGAGTTCAACTGCGTATACTCAGTCTTCTCACCCACCACAACCGGAAAACACGAAGGCACGAATCTAGCAATTCATGCTGCAGACATGACTTATAGGTTCTCGCATTCAAAACCCCACTACAGTAGAATTCGGTGATTCGGGATCACACACAAAAAAAAAAAAAAAAAAAAAAAAAAAAAACGCTGCTCTGACCTTTAGGCCCGCTTATTTCACCTTTAGCGAATGGGAAGATCGTTTAAATCAGAGGAGCAAATGCCGCTGTCAATGACAGAGGAGGGGATGGTACCGGGAGTGTCACACAAAGCACATTGGATAAACAACCTAGACGGCCACTGTCAACGGCGAAGGGGTGTGCGTGATTCTTAATGGTTGGAGGCCGATGGTCTTTCTCCCCTTCGCACTGTTTATAATGGCTTTTCCCTCTCATCTGCGGCCGGCTTTCGGAGCAAAAAGGTGCATGTGCTAAGCCACCAAGCATTCTCCCCTCCCCCTTTGCGCCCAAGGAGCAGAACGCTGGTCACCTGATAATGTTTCATCCATGAATGGTATGCTTTTCTAAATCCCCGGAATTTCAGGGGCGCCTTGTTCGAATTCCCCGGAATTCTGGGGTTTCCCCGAAGCACAAACAGGCCTGCTATTGGGTGTTCCTAACAATTTGCTACTTCAGTGCGTATACACATATGTTCAGTTAATTTTGCAGTAAACCACTAATGTAGTACAAATATGTTAAAGAAATAATATTGGGTATATAAATAAGTTTTGATGTGAACAAAACACGTTGTTGCAGAACAGAAACAATATTTTAATATTAATCGAAGTATGCTCCCTCTGAAGCTACAACTTTACCCCATTTTTCGGGCAGTGAACGTATGCCCCGAAGGAAGAATTCAGGTTCCTTGGAAGAGATCTAGTTGTCCAGCCAATTTTTGGTGTCTTCATAAGAACTAAACCGTTCTTTAGAAAGTGCTGACTGCATCGACCGGAACAAATGGTAATCCGATGGCGCAATATCTGGCGAATATGGCGGGTGGGGTAGAACTTTCCAGTCGGATCCTTCTAAGTACTTTTTCACAGGTCGAGAAACGTGGTCTTGCGTTATCATGCTGTAAGATGACTTTGTTGTGTCTATTCTACCATTCTGGCCATTTCTGCATGAGAGCTCGCTTTAAACGCATTAATGGGTTCGATACCGATCACCAGTAATAGTTTCTGACGGTTTCAGCAGTTCATAGTGGATCACACCCTTCTGATCCGACCAGATACACAGCATTACCTTTGAACTATGGATATTGTGTTTTGGCGTGGAAGGACCTGGTTCACCTGGCTTCGCCCATCCTTTCTGCCGTTTAGGGTTATCGTACCATATCCATTTCTCGTCGGCAGTAATAATACGACGCAAAAAAAACTTTCTTTTTTGCCTTTGAAGCAGCAATTTGCAAATGGTTTTTCGATGTTCAAGGTCTCTTTCCCGCAAAGCATGTGGAACCCAATTCCCTTCTTTTTGCACCATTCCCATGGCAGCTAAACGTTGTGAAATGCATAGTTGACTAACATTTAATGCTGCTGCAAGTTCTTTTTGGGTCTGGCACGGATCCTCGTCGAGTAAAGCTTCCAATTCGGCATCAGCAATTCTTTTGGGTGGTCCAAAACGTTCTTTATCACTGACATCGAAATCGTTCTTTTTTAATCGTTTAAACCAATACTCACATGTTTTTATGGATGGGGAATGTTAACCATAGATTTCTGACATTAAGCAATAGCTGTCGGCAGCACTTTTCTTGACAATAAAGTGTCCTGTCGAGAATTTTCATATTCATAAATCTTGGGGAAATTGATCACTTCACTGAGATTTACGAAAAAAAAAAAAATAGAAAATAAAAAAATAAAAAAATACATAGAATGAAAATTCTCTACAGTCCCACGTTTCAAAATTTTGTTTGGAAGGAGGACAGAGGTGAGGGAATAGTGGCCATGTTTGCTCATTTCTCAGCCCTGACCAAACAAACAAAATTTCATGAAAAAAAAAAAAAAAAGGATAATAGGCATTAAACTTCTTTTTTCTTTTGGCTTGATTTAAGTTAAATAAAAAAAAAAGGCGAGCAAAAGAAGTCACCATCAACCCTATTAGAAAACAAAATTATTCATAGTTAATCACGGAATGAAGAGAAAGCGTTTCTGGAAATTTGTGAAAAAAAAGCCCAAAATCTTTCTTTCAGCGACCGCCATCTTAGGAAGGTTCTAGAAGCTTCTAAAAATGTGTCACCCAAAAGTTCTCTCAGGCTATTTTTAAAACGGGGTCACAACAGTAAGCAGAAGGAGATGACTTCCCCGGCGTAGAGGTCAGGGGTCACCCTGCCTGGCATGTGGAGAGGGCCATGTGTCTAGTATCAGAGTTTTGGCGTGAACCTGTTAGCCAATGGCCAGAGAAGCCGTTGGTTACTAGGGGAAGTTTTTAGCCAATGGGGGGTCAGCAGTTTCATGCATCTCAGCTTCAGTTGAGAAATTGTGTCTCTTCTCGTACTTGGTGAAAAAGATGTAGGAAGCGAAATGTAAGGCTCTCCATTTTTGGAGGCAGCCAGCCCGAGGGGCTTGGCGTTGGCATAAAAAAATAAGCACGAGCTTCGGCCCTGAGTGACGCCTAAAATTGCAAGTGGCTCACTCGAGACAAATGGAGGATTCACCATTTCCTTGGGACAGAGGATTTTCCATTGATGACTAGCCAGTTCCGGCCTTGAAGTAGTTCCCGTTGCTAGATGACCCCTAAGAACTGCAGAGATGATGATGGCACCCAAAAGTCTTCCCCTGGAAATTCAACAGACTGCCAGTATTCCAGTGTGTCCCCGGGTCAGAAAGAAGATGGCGGACCTGGTCACCTGAACTTACAAAAAAAAAAAAAAATCCATCGCTCCTGGGCCCTGAGAGATGAGTTGCAACTAAAAATCTTTGACAAGCCAGGTGTGGGCAAGCTCTTTGCCATTCCCTAAGGACTGGGGTGGTAAGTTGTGTTTTATTTTACACATCAGAGGCAAGAGAGATTAAGGCCGTCGTTATTTTGGAAGAAGCCCGCCATTCTCCAAAGGAGTTGAACACTTTTTGTGCGTGATGTGAGTTAATGTACTCAAGGGCATTGTTGTGCACAGTCAAGAAGGTAAAGAAACTTTTTGTTTTGGCATTTCAATAGGAAAAGAAAAATATGTCATGTTAGGGTTATTCTAAAATATTTAACATGTGGGTATTTAACAGTGGGGCGGTGTGAAGAAAAAGGGTATATATATAAATATATGCATTCACCTTAAACAAAATTTTGTTTTGGTTATTTTATATATCATGTAGTTCCTTGGAGAATTTGTATCGTTGGGCATGACGGTGGGGCAGGTCAGGTTTCAGTTGTAATCCATGCTTGGGTCGGTAAAGCTAAAGAAATAAAAATGTAAATGTTTTTCCATTCAGGTTTTTTTTTTTTATGGTAGTGTTATGCTGTGTAAATTTTACATGTGTAAGGAATATCTGAAACCCAAATTGTGTTATAATCTATCATGAAAAACAACCTCTCAAACCAGTAATTTTATTTAGGAGATTTAACTTTTTTCGTGCTTGGTAGTTTTGATCATATATAATTTGTATTTATACACATACAGGGCCATGTAGTTAAAATTTGTGTCTTATAGGCAGGGTATGGTGATTTTTTTTTTTTTTTTTTTTGAGTTTGGCAAGAAACGGGTGTAAAATTGTTTGTACCATTTAGTAATAATTGTGACTAGAGACCATATCAGCAGATGGATCTGAGAAAATTGATTTTCATGAGTGGGAGACATTAAAAAAGGCATGCACGCTGACTAGGTTAATAAAGTGTTGTACTGTACATTACCCTTGTATAATGTTGGAATTCTTCAGGAGGAGATGATTTCTGGAAATAGATAGTTCTTCGATAGGTGTAATTTTCTGGAAATAAATGGTTCTGTGGTATAGTGTATTTTTCTGGGAAATGAGTGATAAGTGTATTTTTCTGGGAAATAATGAGGTTAGTGTATTTTTTCTGGAAAGTAGTGTTAATTCTTCTAGAAGCTGTGTGCCTAGGGGAATGAATAGATAAAGAGTATTTCTGGAAATAATGCGAGTCTTCGTATGGTGTTTTTCTGGAATCTGTGTGTACCAGAGAAAAATAATTTGGGGGCAAGAAAGTTCTTGCAGGGTGCTTTCCTTATGTCGAAAAATGCTTCGTGACTGAAAGGGTATAGATGGAGACAATTGGGGAATTGCTCTTTCACCCCCGGTAAGCCGAAGACCCATAGGAAGCTGTCCCGAGCAAGGCGAGTGCAGGTGTGTTGTCCCAAACCAGTAAGAGAAAACAATACAGGGTGATAGTCACACATATTCTTCCATTTCGGTGCATAGGCCTGATTGGATTCACGACCCAATCTCACCTTCAGCCTAAATAATACTTCCTCGCAGTAAGAATTTTGTTTTTAGTGAAATTTAGTAATTTGACTGAGATGTTTTGCCTACCCGTTACCTGAGTGGCTTACTACACGAGTCAGTAAAATTACTAAAAGCTTACATGGTACTAGTTTAAATTTTTCGATTAAGTTGTTTATAAATTGCTGGTCAGAATTAGTGGTGTAATTTTAAATTGTTACGAGCAGTGGGAGTGCAGATAAGTATGAATTTGTGTCCAGGAGTGTTAAGAGTTAGTGTTTGCCTTTTATTTACATAGTGAGATATTGTGTACTCAGAGCAAGTTTGAATAGTGAAGTATTTTGAATTTTTTTCCAGATGATAGGGTGAACTTTAAGTATATCTGTCAGCATTATTGTGTAATGATAGCTTTTGAGATGATTGAGTAAGGTATTTAGTACAGTGTGTTTAGTAGAGTGATTTTGTATCAAGTAATGCTAGAATGTTGAGTATATTAAGTTTTAATGTAAATTTTCCTGGTAGCGTAGGATTGTTTACGGAAGTAACTTTTGGTTATTTATAAATTTTTTTGCTCAGTTATTGCAATTTTAAAATTAATGTTGGTTAAGGAAACTGGTTTGAGGGGTGTGTTCGAAAGGAAATGAAATCTGTATTGTGTATACAATAATCATAAATTCATGAAGAGAGGGAGAGATTGCACTTCAGCTACCCAAACTCATCCACAGTGTTTATGTTATGTTCCCTAAGTCCAGAGTACTTATGTGTTTTTGCAAATCTTGATTTTCTGGCAAAAATATGTGTTCTTCTTTTTATGGTTTATATAAATACAACAAGTGGGTGTCATCTGATTTTGTTTGCTTTTATAAGGCCTGGTTGCCAAGGGTGGAATTGTCAAAAATGTTAAAAGCTGATTGTGTTCAAAAACAAAAACACATGGTAGTCTAGGTAATTCTCCGACTTCTTGAAACACTTTGTTATTGTGTTTGTTGTTTTGGTTAAGTTTTAAAATAAATGCAGGCCAAGTGACCTTTCAAAAACCCAAAACTTGTGCAGTGAAGAATTAGTTGACTCAGTTGAAGTTCATCGCAGGGTCACATGTCAATCCACTTTAGCTTGCCTAAGGCCGGAAACGACCAGGGAATTTTTGCTTTTATTTATTTAATGTATTTTGTCCTAACCACTAATATGATCATCACCGCCTTCAAAAGTAATTACACGTGTACATTGTATACCATTAATTTTTAGTGTTTACAAATTTGGTACACATGTAAACAATAATTACTTATTTTACACTTGCAGGTGTCTCAATTCATCGAACACTCAAACAACGCAAACCTTCAATAACAACTTTTGGGGAATTTTCAACATCAGTGTTGCATTTTATTTATATTTTCATTTATCATGGCCTAAAGATAATTGAATTTATTTTTATTTCGAAATGCATCCACCCATCTCCCAAATTATAATTTTTCATCAAAATCTAACTTTTACCATAATTTTAATTATGATTTGCATAACTTAAATATTAATTACCCAGAAATAATTAATGTTCTTTTTCCCCGCCACAACAAAAGTAATGCACTAACACTTCCCGCAAATGCTGTTTTGTCGGGACGAAAGTTGCCATTTTCCATCAAGTAAAACAAATATGTCTTTGCACCTCAATCGAACGTCGTATACTGACTCTGACAGCTGGCATCTCATACTGCGATATCGCAGTGTTGCCACCTTAAAATACATGCGAGCAGTAATAAGTACGACACCGAACGGAAATCCCTCAAAACTTATTTACATACCCAATATTTCACCAGTTTCATATTTTTATACACTGAATAATTTCAAGGAAAAAACTGAAATGAAAAAATGAAGTATGCTGAGATAGGGTATTAGATATTTGAAAATGTGACACTCAACAGAAAGAAGAGATATGATAAATGTTACAAAGAGTCCACAAGAAAATTAATTTTTTTGTGTATCTAAAATACTTAAGATAAACTATTTTAAAAGTTCTAGAATATCTGAATATATATTTCAAGTGTTTTGACAGAGGTAGTATACAGTAAATTAACAGTGGCAATGTTGTCACCAAACATAATGAAGTACTAAGATTGTATGGTGGAACATCTTAATGTTCAATAATGAAAATACACACACACTTCACACCAAATTAAAATAATTACCAATGCAATAATTTTTCTGGTTTTAGAATAAATAACACAAAACAGTTTTGGCTACTTATCCATTTCAGAACTATTTGCAATTTAAAGATCATAAAATGGCTTTAAAAAAGTCTCATGCACCACAAAAAGGAAAAATATATTACCATCTCTGGATGTTTAATAGCTATAGCTTCAAGAACATCTAAATTTTGCTGAAGCAGTTCCATGTCATCATCTCGAACTAACATAAAAAATGAGCACACAAGATGAAATGTAAGTGATGAGATACTTCCTTCACCATTGACATGGTCTTTGATGTATTTGAGCCACACTATTTTTTCCTCATTCGATGCCAGATCCCATTTTAAGGCAGAGAACACACAGTTTAGAGACTTATTAGTGAAAGCTGTAAATGCTTCAAAATGTTTGAACTTTTCCATTGTTTCACAATCATATGTAGTTCCCAACTTCTCATGGCAGTACTGTAGATCTCTCTGAAATTCGAGCAAGGCATTATTAGCTATTTCGCTATGAACAATAGAAATTATTTTAGGTTCAGACATTGCTTCAACGACAGACACTAACACCATTCCGGCAACAGTAGGAGAAATTGCACTTTTTGCCAACAGTTCCTTGCCTACAAAGACAAAATAAAAATTGCGTATCATGAAAGTTGTCATTCAGTTGCCATAACATACTAAAAATATACATTTCTTAAATGTTGTATATACTTATGTATAAGCTGACAGATTTTGGAAAAAAAATATTTTATATATATACATGCATGTCAGTTTAAAATATAAATAATGAAACATTTCTGAAACCAGCATACAATTTCAAGAAATGACTTATATGCAGCAGCCCTACTGAAATAGTTGTCACTAATATGATAAGTGCGAAAGCTAGTCCACTTTCAGTGTCAGCCAACAGAATTTCTTGCTCCAAAAAAGGAATCAATTCCCTCCTTATTTCCCCTGTAGGACTTGAAGCATGTCACCCCACCTTTGGATAGGGGCACAAAGAACGAATCTGTAATCACCTGTGTTTTGATAGCAAGAGTGGGTGTCGCTTCTTGCAATTACCTGCTGTGTCATTGTTATGGAAGTGCACAGCCTTGATCTTTTGAAAAACTTCTGCATGCGTAATGTCATGAATGATACAGAAGATATTTAGTTTATAATTGAGATGAAAGAAAACAGCCGTGATGACTTTGCAGGCAACAATGTTCATATTGATGAAGCAACTTTAATGGAAATGCGCATACAGTAACTATTTAGAAACTACAATAATGAGTCGCATTTTGAATGTTTTTAGAAAAGATTATTTTTTTACAAAATGCATAATTTTATTTCAATAAACATGGTAATTTCAGAACTCTTGAAATTTAAGGTCAGCTTATATGCAAGGATTATGGTACTAACATTTATTGCATATTACCTTGAATTCTTCTTGAAACATGTAATTTTGTTTTCATACCCCCCCCCCCCCAAAGAAACACATTCACCTCAATATTATAAAACATGTAACGTTGTGAATTACCAATAAATTCGCACATTTTAATGCTAAAGGGATAAATATCTGGTGAAAATCAACCCAACAGTAAAACATAAGTTCAAATCATCCGAGACAAATGCAGTGCAAAATTGTAATCTATATACACTCAGAGGTCGCGCTGCCGATCGCCATGCAGAGAAAAAATCGTTTTGTCGATGGAAAAAGAGCTTTGGCGATTACCTTTTGTACTATTATAACACTTTGGCGATAAAAAATTGAATTTGGCGAATACATTGGCGAAAACTTTAAAAGAGCCAGCGCGACCCCTGTACACTAGTCACAAAAAGTTGGGGATATTACATGAAATGAGGGATGTATGTATCTGACTCAAGTAACATGCATTGAAATAACATCAGCGAGGCTATGTAACACAAATAATAAAAAGTGTGTTAACAAAAAAAAATGTATTGTGCAATTTCTGCACACACCACAGCAGCACTGCAATATAGACAAAATGGTAAATTTGGAGAATGCCAATACCTCTGGATTGGTGCAAGATGTTCTTCACAGGTGTCAAGACATTCTTCACCACCTCTGTGTTGAAGAATGTCTTGACACCTATGAGACATGTTTTGCAATCAAGATGATTATTTCGTCTTCAAGACTGCTCGTTTTTTTTAAATTTCGGCAAAGTTGTAATTCGTTTTCATGTTTCGTTGTTGTCATGGAGCTTCACAATCGAGAGAATTATTTCTTTGTGCCTCTTCAAGATTTTAGTTCGTTTTTTTTTTTTAAATTCAGCAAGGTTTTAATTCGTTTTCATATTTCGTTGCTGTTAAGGATTTATTTACCTTCATTGTAAAAATTCGTCTTCTTCAATTTTATCTAGTGCAGATTTTACAATATCATGAATATTATTTTTCTAAACTTCACAACTGAAAAAAGACCACATTCTTTGAATGAGTCGTATACTTATGGTAATGTCTTGTCAGTAGATGCATTACAGGCGTACATATGAAGCCCCGACAGCCACTACGAATATTGTAAGTACATATATAGTTAATTGTTTCTTAATTTTAATAGCTGATACTATGCCCCATATGTATCTAACATCATTTAACAATCTCCCGATTGCAGAACTTGCATAATGTGTGAAACAGTAATGACGGACATTTAATGTCAATCAAGTTACATTATTGTGGCCACGTAACAAGTATGTTCATCGCAAATTGGCGAAATTTGAACAACGATATATCCTATAAGACATGCTTGCAATGGCATTATTGATGACTGTCTGGGACAGCTTCTCCCATATTACAGGCAACACGTTAAGGAGGTCTGCCAGTGTACTGGGGTATAGGGAACATGGTTATCCAGACATCACTGTACAGTGTCCCAAATGTTCTCAATAGAGTTAAGGTCAGGAGACCTCAGAGGCGATTCAATCCCATGATTTTCCAGTTCCTGAAGCACACTCCAGGTATGGTGGCTGGTTGCATTGTCATCAAGAAAATGGAATGCATTTCTAATATCAGCGTGAAACAGCGTCACAATGGGTACAATGATTTCATTTCGGTACACCGAGGCATTCACGTTGCCTTGACAAACATACAAGGAAGTACTGCTATTAAAATACACTTTTTTTCCAGACCAAAACTGACTACTACTGGTAAGGGTGCACAGACTGCACAAAATGTGGTTGCATTTGTGTGTTGGATCTCCTCCACACGAGTCCTCATCGAGTATCAGGATAAAGAACGAAATGGGATTTGCCTGTGAAAAGTACATGATGCCTCTCTGTATTCCATGACACATACTATTGGACAGAGGTACATCTTTGACGATGGTGAGATGATGTCAGTGCTATACATCTCGTAGGCCTCCTTGCTCTGAGTCTGAACTCGAGAAGACAGTTTCTTTTCATACTATCCGAGTACATACCGTGACACCAGAAACAGCTCAAAGTGATTCCCAGAGTTGGCTACTATTAGGCCTTCTCTGAGCACTTATTGTCAGGTAGGGATCTTGCCTCCTAATGGCTATCCTCGGCCAACCACTCCTAGGTTGATCTACAACATTTTCATGACATAGAAATCTTGGGTGTAGCTGACCTACTGCACTTTATGGAACTCCTAAAGCAGCAGTCACATTTATCTGCCATACACCTGCCTGTAACATGCCAACAGCCCTATTTCTGTTGTTAACGCTTAAACGTCGTCTGGACATCATTTCAGGTTAATTCCACACTGAAAGCTAAACTTCTAGACCAAGTGGTGAAACAACCTGTTTCCCACTTCTCACGGGGTACATTTATCCAAGCTCAAACACCATGTGCTGTGTTGTCATGATGCTAATTTACATATAACGTGTAGCTACCCACGCTGCATGATAACCAATCTGCAGTAGTCGCTAAATCTGCATATCACCACGTTTTGCCCTCGAAACCACAATATTCCTAACTTTTTGTGACCAGTGTATTTTATGCAATATCATACACTGGTGTGCAAAAATTAAGGACAAAGAGGAGAAATTAGCATAACAGCGGAATGAGCAGGCAGAACGGACCGAAAGACCACTCAGGAGATAGACTAGGGTCCGGTACGGTAGGGCATGCGCATATGTGCAGCAGGGGGGGGGGGGGGGGGGGGTACGCTCAGCAATTTGGTGAAAGCTATTGCACAGTGTACATCGGTTTGAATGACATCGAGTTGCTGACACCGTGTGATATGGCCAACAGGCAATCCAGTAGACGACATCTGGATGACTTTACTCGAGGTCGCGTCATTGGGAAGTTGGAAGAAGGTCGAAGTGTGACTAGTGTGGCCGAGGAGTTCGGGAACGCTCACAGCATCGTTTCACGAGCATGGAGAGCATTTCAAATGACAGGAACAGCTGTCCGAGAGTTTAGCAGTGGTCGTCCACGAACAATCACGGCGGCGGACGACCGGTATATTGTCCTACAGGCGAGAAGAAACAGACGGCAGACAGCGGGAGAAATCGCAAGGCACATGCAACAGACAACTGGACGTCCATTATCGCGTTTTACCGTGGCCAGGAGGCTGCACAAAGGTGGTCTTTGCACGACGACCAGTACGGTGTGTGCCATTAACACCTGCTCATCAGAGACAGCAGTTTCTGTGGTGCCAGGAACACGAGAACTGGACACATCAGCAATGGGGTCGAGTTCTCTATACGGATGAGAGCCGATTTAGTCTGACGAGCGATTCTGGACATATACACACCTGAGGAGAGCAGGGAACATGCAATCACACCTCCAACATCATCGAAAGGGACCAGTTTGGAGGTGGCAGAGTTCTCGTTTGGGGCGGTATCATGCTTGGTAGCCGTACTGACCTCCACATCTTCCAAGGAGGTTCAGTCACTGGTGTCCGCTATTGTACCGAGGTTCTCCTGCCTCACGTGCGTCTGTTTAGAAGTGCTGTGGGTCCTGAGTTCCTCTCATGGCTGACAACGCTACACCTCATCATACAGTGGCTGTCGCAGAGCTGTTGGAGAGTGAAGATATTCAACGCATGGATTGGCCACAAGGTCCCCGGACCTAAATCCAATGGAATACGTGTGGGACCTTCTCGAGAGATGCTTGGCAGCGCGTCCCCAGCCGCCAGCAATGATTTCGCAGGTGCAATTGGCGCTACAAGAGGAATGGGTCGCGATGCCTCAACAGCTCCTTAACAACCTCGTCCTCAGCATGGACAGACGTTGTAAATCCTGCAACGCAGTCAGGGCTGATCATATCCCCTACTAAAGACTAGATTTTTCTTGGCAGCCGCCTGTCACATGGACGTTTCTGTCCAATTGTGCTCCAAGCTACCTTTTCAATAAAGTGCCTTTGTATCCTTTGGATTCCTTGTTTGGACGGTTTTGCTCACTTGTCCCATATTCTTACATCTTGGGGATCTTATGGTATGATTTGAGTCGATGTGGAGCACTCTGCACGACGTTACATTCGAAAAACCATCTCGTCCTTAATTTTTGCAGGCCAGTGTATAAGATTCTTGTGGAATGTGGATTTTCAACATTTCCCATCCTGAATTTATCAAATTTTCCATGTGTATCATCAATTCTACTTATTGATACATTCTCATACATTTATTTCACACTATATTTTTCAATGAGAATTGAAAATATGTTGCTCAAGTATTAGAGAGAATTTTCAGCCTTTCTGTGAATGTCAGTCTCTGCAAATAAACACAACTGTTTTATTTTCTCCTGAACTTCGCATTTCCGGTTCAAAATTAAAGATCCTTAAAATCATTTTTAAAATATCAAGAAAATAACTTTCTTCTTGAAAAAGATTACACTGAACACTTCTTGTTGTCTGTTTATACATTCATATACATTATCTTCAGTGGTGTACAGAAAACCTTCACTTCAAACAATTTCATATATGAGTTAAAAATGTAAAAAAAAAGCCTACAATATCTTAAAACTCCGTTAAAGAAAAACTTAATTCTTATCTGAAAGTCCCTCTGGAATCCAAGATGTCTGGAATCTGATATTCTTTGTTTCATACCAGGGCTAGAAATAACTCGTGGCAACAGCGGCAAAAGCTGTGAGCTACCTTAAAAATGCCGTGACAATCAGTGGTTCTCGTGGAAGGCTTTGCAGCAAACATTTAATTAACACTTTCGACACCACAGGTTTCGAATGATATGACAAGGGAAATTCCACAATCTTTTTTTTTTTTTTTTTAAATCTTTTGCAAAGTGTCACTGGAGGGTGGGTGATGAGGGTCCACTTTCTAGTAGAGTGCCCCAACTGCCCTGTTCAAGTTTGGTGAATAAGAGCAACAAGCTAAGCTAAAACTTCATGGTCATTTATTTACTCTTAGTGGGGGGTGCTGGGGAGACCTGTCATTTTAACAAGCATGAAGACTGACCCCATGAGCCATAACGAAACTGGTTTTCAGAATTACAGAGCAGGAACTTTTCTGTGCATACGTGCGAGTATCTCCATTCTTTTTGCCCATCGTACACTCCTTAACCAAACAGAAAACCGGCAGTTGCAGTAGCTGTTATTAGTCTTTGATCTGAGCTTCTAACAATCTCTGCGTGGTGTGTATGAACAAATATGGTGATTTTTTTTTAATGGATTCAGAACGCTGACCCAAAAGCAAAATACCGTATATACTCGCGTATAAGTCGAGAAATTTGGGACAAAATGAGAGCTTCAAAATAATGGGGTCGACTTATATGCGGGGTCTAAAAAAATCGTAAGTCCAAAACTTCTTCCCGTGAGGCAAAAGGCAATCCATCCCAAAAGAAATAAAAATGCCGATGCGGTATTAATTACGAAATCGCAACCCTCTGAAAGAAAAAAAGAAAGAAAGAAAGAAAAAACACAGATGCGGTAGAATTACGAAATTGCGACCCTCCGAATTTCTCCGCGCTTTGAAAAGTCTCCTCTCTCCTGGCTTTGCGTATCCACAGCGCAGTCACAGCTGCGCATAGAAAGCTCCGCCCTTCCGACTACCAGTTGATTGCGCTGACCTTCGACGTAACGGAGCCATGCAACAGCCAGTGTTAGGTGTTGCTTGTTCTTAATCGCACGTGTTTTTCTTGTTCTTAATCGCACGTGTCTTGCTTCTCCTATTATGGGTGACACGGATTGTGTAAAGAAACGGATGTCCTATAACGCAGGATTCAAGTTGAAAGTGGTTTCTTTTGCAGAAAATACTAACAACTGTGCTGCTTCACGTCAATTTAGCATTAACGAAAAACTGATTCGAGATTGGCGTAAAAAAAAACGGACTTCGTGAAAATCCCAAAATCGCAAAAGGCGCTGCGCAGTGGAACGACATCTTTCCCAGAGCTGGAAAGTGTCTTGAATGATTGGATTGTGGGCTGCAGACAAAATGGTTACATTGTAACGCGAACTGGTATACGTTTGCGAGCAATGAAGCTCACAAAAGATGAAAAGTTTGCAGCCACAAATAACACTTTTCGTGCCTCACCAGGTTGGTGCACAAGGTTCATGAACCGCTATGGGTTGTGTCTACGCCAGCGCACCAAAATTGCACAAAAGTTACCACGTGACCTCGAAGCAAAGATAATGGAATTTCAAAAGTATGTAATTCAAAAGAGAAAAGAGACTGCTTTTGAACTTTCCCAAATAGGGAACATGGATGAAACCGCCATGTGTTTCGACCTTCCTGGAAATAAGACGGTGAACCAAAAGGGTGAAAAAAATATCTTGATCAAAACGACTGGCCACGAAAAATCCAGTTTCATGGTTGTTCTTTCCTGTTTGGCCGACGGCAGTAAGCTACCTCCGGTAATTATTTTGAAACGCAAAACTCTGCCGAAAAGTGCTGTCTTTCCGTCTGGTGTGCTCGTTCGTGCCCATGAAAAAGGATGGATGAACGAATCCGGAACAATTGACTGGTTAAAGAATGTGTGGAACAAAAGGCCAGGTGCACTTTTGAGGAAACCTTCTCTTTTGGTGTGGGATATGTTTGTTGCACACCGTCGTGCAGAAGTGAAAAAAACTGCAGAAAATTCAAAAACAACTCTTGCTGTCATCCCAGGTGGGTTGACATCTGTTCTTCAACCACTAGATGTCTGCCTTAATAAGCCCTTCAAGGACAATGTGCAGAGGTATTGGGCAGATTGGATAAGTTCCGATTTGCCGACTGAAACCAAGGGCGGAAATTTAAAGAAGCCGGATATCGTTTTGATTGTGCAATGGGTCAAGGATGCTTGGGACGCAATACCTGCGGAAATGGTCGTGAAATCATTCAAGAAATGTTGCATTAGTAACAAACTTGATGGCACAGAAGATGATGAGATTTTTATGACTGATGATGACCGTGATTCTGATGACACAGGCATAGATGGGAATACAGATGTTTATGATGACACGCCGATAACGGAGAAAGACTTTTTTGAACTGTTTGGCGAGTCTGACTCGGAATCGGATTTTGAAGGGTTCCGATGAAGTTTTTGGGTATGCAAATTAAATTCAGTATTATATATATAATTTTTTTCGTTTTCAAATGTTTTTGAATAAATTCATTGAAATTTTTTTTTCTCATTCCGGGATCAACTTATACGCGAGTTTCCGATTTCTTACGATTTTTTCCTCTGAAAGTGTGGGGGGGGTCAACTTATACGCGAAGTCGACTTATACGCGAGTATATACGGTAAATAAAAAAATAAAAAAAAAAGACGAGACTAGACAAAATCAGATGATGAACCCAGCAGCAAAGTTAGTAAAAACTTCTACTGTGCTAGGATGGAAACTAGATTACTTAGATGTTCTGACGACTGAATGCAGCATGTTTGTGAAAAAGGTAAAATGCAAGTTTTGTTGCAGCTATCCTGAACTGGTAAAGGCATATGCCAAATTCGGAGTAAATAACAGGGATATGTACATTGAAGGAACCACAGTAATTAAAAAGTGCAATGCTGAAAACCATGACAAAAGCAAGGGACATGTAAAAGCTGTGGAAAATTATAATGCAGCGCACATGGGAACAACACCAATCGACTGTGGATGTGGTTTCATCATCGATGAATAAAAATAAAATGGAAAGAATTGTAAAGCTTTTTGACATAAACTACTTTCTTGCAAAACAAAAGCTTCCATATAGCCTTTTTCCTGATCAAATAGAGTTGGAAAAGAGGCATGGCGTTGTTTTGGGAGAAGCTTACGCGAATGACAAAGCCTGCAAAACATTCATGGTGTATAATGCTGAAACTTTAAAGGATGAACGTGTATCCATCCTAAAAATGTGTGCTACATTAGTTTTTTAATTGATGGAAGCACAGATCAATCTCAGAAAGAAAAATAATTGATTTATTTGAAATATTTGGAAAACAGGAAGCCCATGACTGCATTTTCAAGTATAATTGATCTTCAATCTAGTACTGCACAAGGGGTAAGAACTGCCTTAAAAAGACTGTGCTTGAAAATGAACTGCAATATGTGGAATGGAAGTCCTACATTGTGGCTAGAGGTGCTGACGATGCTTCAATAAATTTTGGTTCCAAATCGGGGCTGATGAAACTAATGAGGGATGATGTCCCTTGGCTTACGGCAATTCATTGCGCAGCCCATCGCTTGGAATTGGCGGTGAAGGATGCACTGGAAACCAGTTCACGTTGGAAGGAAATACAGGATATGCTGTTTTTTATTCATAGCCACTTCCAAAAATTTCCGAAACATTGGAGAGATTTCGAAGCTATGGCAAAAGTGCTGGAAGAAAATGTGGTGGGGAAACAAGATGGATTTCCCACAAAAAGTGTGCTCTTTCTGCTCTAAGGAAAAATGAATTTGCATTCATTAGCTATTTTACTGAGGCTGCAAAAGATGAGAATAGCAAAGCTGCTGCCAAGATTCTAGGTTATTTGAAAAAATTACGGACATATGCTTTTGTTTCCTGCATGACATTTTATACTGATGTGTTAATTGTTCTCAGACACTTTTCTCTTATTCTTCAGAAGGATAGTTTAAACCTGGCATCCCTTGCTGATGCTTTAGAAGTAGTTAAACATTCTCTCATATCCCTTGAAAAGGATGAAGGGGAGCATTACACTATATTTAAGGAGGTTAAGATACAGAAAGAACAGGAATGCTATTTGGGAACAGTACTTACTTGTCTGGGGGCAGGAAAAGCTGCTGTAACAAAAGAACATAATGTTGTTATGAAATTAATTGACTGTATCTAAGAAAGATTTGCAGATTTATCAGCTAAAATGAAGTTTTTAAATGCTCTAGCATTTTTGATCCTGCTAATTGGAGTGATGAAAATAATTATGGTTTTAAATATATTGGAGAAAATGCTCAAGAGCAGTGGCAGGATGTGAAACGTTACGTGAAGAAATAAATACCAATTTATTTCTGAATTTGTGGGAGAAAATTTTCACATTTCAAGGACAAGAATTTAAAGAATTTTTGCACCTTGCTGAAATAATTTTAATTCTTCCAATATCAACATCTATCATCGAAAGAATGTTTAGTGTGATGAAACAGGAAAAAAATGACTGGAAGGATTCATTAAATGAAGAAACACTATGTGCCTTAATGAGAATTAGTGCAGATGGCCCTCCACTTTCTGATTTTAAGGCTGATCGATCAGTTGAAAAATGGTTTTGTGCATGTAATCGCAGACCATGCTCTTTGTCAAAAAAGTAAAAAAAATGCATAACTTATAGTATGGTAAAATAAATGGATGTCTGCTCTGCAATATACAGTATTTAAGTGTTTATTTTTATCTGAGCTGTATTTTAGTATTTCGTAGAAATTTGCACAGAGTTTGCGAAATAATTTAAGTTTTTTTCTACATTATTCATTCACTTATTTTAAAGTTTAGAAAAAGATGTTCAACTGAAATTTAGAGATCATTATCAATGATGACGGTTGCTGTGAGCTGATAATTTTTTGCTGTGAGCTTACAAAAGCTAACAGCAGTATTTGCCACAAACTTTAAAATCTTATTTCAAGCCCTGTTTCACACCATTTGCTTTTCAGCCCAACTTTGTGTGTGCAATCAGATTCCCTTTGATAACTTCTTCCAATGGTTTTGGAGGTCATATCCTCCATTATCATGGAAAAACTGTTCTTCACCAAGATCACAAGCTAGTGTCTGTTCCTGCATGGCTTCCATATCAGCACCTGTCTGCTATATTAATTGTTGTTATTTGTGTGTGCCTGGGTGAAAAATTTATCTTACTGGATAGAGTCAGATGATCTGAGATTCCTCTTCCATGTGTTCTTCTGCTTTGTCACTTGTGTCAACACCTATTGATACTATAGGTACAGCTCAAATTGAAAAAGAGTTGAGGATCACAGAGTACATTTTGATTGACAAAATAAGAACACAAACAATACCATGATCCAAAATCAAACACCTACCCATGGAAGCTAACTGAAAAATGAAAGGGAAACAAATACAGTGCCCGCCGCTTATTATGATCACATCTGTTCCAACGATATTTGAGTTTATAAAGCGGCTGATTTCTATAACCGGCAATTCAAAATTTAGTCTTTTTATAAAATCAATTATGTATGTAACTTGGAATGACACTATGTACGTATGCGTAAAGTCAAAGTGATTAAAAGTGTTTAACTTTCAAAATGATTTATAAGTACGTACGTGTAAATTAATTAAAACAGTAAAAATTACACATACATGTAGTACAATACATTTACATACCTCAATCAAGCTTTCTTAAAAAATCGTCTTATTGTAGTTTGTGTGATAGAATCTGTAATTAATATTTCAATTGTGTCCATAAAAGAGAACAATTGACTGTAACTATCTGTGTCACCTCCTCTTTGTTCCTGCGTTCTTCTTAGAACTTGCAAAACTCGTCGGGTGTCGGCTGCGGTTGGTCAGCAATCTCTTCCTCTTCATCCTCAGACTCCTAGTCACTTTTCTGGCACGGCAGCTCTTTTGAATCCAGAATTTCTTCCGCAATTTCAGAGTCGTTTTTCCGACTGACGTTTGCAGATTATCATCACTCTTCATATCTCTGTCCCACTGCAGGAGAAAGTCCGTAAACAGCTTGCTGGTCATCCAAGATTTGCTGTTGCATGCATAATTAACTGGAAAATTCTTAACCCCTTTAAAACAGAATGGGTCTTTTGGCTAGATCCGATGACCAATGGCGTTTTCTTTACTGATCCAGTCATGTTGCATGTTAGGAGCACAGTTACTCATTGTTTCATTTTTTTCCCTCCTCCATTCGATTCGTTTTTTAACATTAGGGTATGTTCAGGCAGAGCCCGGTTTCAACAAGCCAGTCTCATCCGCATTAAAAATTTGATGTGGTTTGTAGTCTTTTAACACTTTAGGCAAAACTTCTTGTTTCCAAGTGTTTGTGCTGATTCATAGCCTGCATCTTGCTTTTCGCTGTGAAGCTTCCACTAGATGATGTTGTTGCGTTCCTTCCATCATGTCAGCCATCCATCTGTAGGCGTAAAGTTTTCGAATCCAAGGAGGTTAGCAAAATGTTGCGCTCTTTCACACAAAATAGAGCGGGAGATGGGAACCTTTATCAATCTGGCATTCTTAAACCACTCTACAAGTGCAGATTCAATTTCATCTGATTTTCCTTCGTGTTTCCACTTGCAAGATAAATTCCCATTTATCACCACCTGATCAGAAATTTTCCTTCTTTGTTTCAATAAGTTACATAAAGCTGATTGAGAAATCCCCAATTTTGAAGCTGCCACTCTTTGACTCCATTTAGGTAAGTCATTGTATTTCAGCAACATTTCTTGCTTTTTCCTAATGCTCAAATACTTTCGCTTAGACATGCTGACTTAATATCCACAACTGAATGTCAAATGACCACACGCAGAAAGAAAGCTTTCGCAGGCTGCCCAGAACTAGTTGTGGAACCGGTTTTCTGCCCCTCCACATTCTTCACAACCTTCCTCTACCTTTGACCTTGATTTTTTTTTTTTTTTTTTTTGCTCAGTTGCTATGTTGCTTGATGTTATCCCTGAAAATGTTTGATTTCTATAAGCGTCGGTGTTGATTTTATTAACCGGCGATTTTACAATGATATTGCATTGGTTTGAATCTGTTCCGGGGAATTTGAGTTTATAAAGCGGCTGATTTTATTAACCGGTGATTTTATTACCAGCGGGTACTGTATAGTAAAAAAAAAAAAGAATTGCACACCAGAAGAAAGAGAAAAAAAAAATCCATCCTATAATACCACTGGGTGCTGACACAAGTGACAGGGCACAGCACAATCCACATGGAACAGCCTGCACAGATTACACAGGTAAACAAAAAGAAAAAAAAATATTGCCAATAATTTTTCAACGTATTTGGAGTATTTGAGGTGTGCTGAATCCAAAAATGACATTAGTTTTGCCGAATCGGCTCTAGTTTTTGAGATAATGCATACCCCTCAAATTTTGATTGTATCCCAATACTACCTGTGGCTGCTGACATATGAAGCAGCTTTTGATTTGGCTTTTTACTCTTTGTTTTTATCTAATGCAATCTTTAATTTTATCTTTAATATTGTTTTGAAAGATTATTCCTTGCATGTAGTATCATTTTTTTTTCTTCTTTAGCATAGAAATATGAGTTCTTCACAAAGAAGCTGCATAAACAGTCCTAATACATCCTGCTACGTTTGTGGTGAATACACTCTGCAAAAACAAAGGCAAAACATCACTGACTTTGTAAGACAAGCATATCTTGCTTATTTTGGAATGAAGCTTGGGGACCAAGGTAAGTCTTGGGCTCTACATAAGGTTTGCAAAACCTGTGTGGAGACCAAGACTTATCTAGTTTTGCCGAAATGTCTCTAGTCATGGGCTCCCCATAAGGTTCGCAAAACCTGAGTAGAGTGCCTACGACAGTGGAAAAATGAAGAAAGGAAATGTTTACATTTTAGTGTGCCTATGGTGTGGAGAGGGCCACAAAACCACCATGATGATTGTTATTTTTGTACTGTCAATGTGAAGGGCTTTAATCGCTACAAGAAACATAAGTGGGAGTATCCTGATTTGGAATCAAGGCGCCCCTGTGCCACATAGCGAAGACATTCCCATACCAGTGTTTACCTCACTGCCTGACCTTCCATTGTCAGATGTTGAAGAAATGCAGGACTTGGAGCGTACCACAGGTGGTAGCAGTGGAAGTGAATATGAAGGAAGTTTTTCAACACCTCAGCAGTTCTCCCAAAAAGAACCCAATAGTCTAATACAAGAACTCAATCTGTCAAAGCAAGCATCTAAACTTTTAGCATCCAGGCTAAAAGAAAAGAACTGTCAAAAGCCGGAAGTTCAAATAAAAGCTTATCGGACAAAAGAGACAGAAATTCTTCCTTACTTCAGCCAAGATGAAGAACTTGTATACTGCACTTACATTCATGGACTTATTCTCCAGATGGGACTATGGAATATCGACCAGACAAAATTGGTGGCTTTTTACAGACAGCTCCACCAGAAGCTTAAAATGTGTTTTATTGAACAATGGTAACCACTATGCATCTCTCCCAATTGCTCACTCAACAAAACTTAAAGAAGAATATGAAAATATCAAAAAGGTCTTGCAGAAGCTCTACTATCATGAGCACCAGTGGTTTATTTGTGCTAATCTAAAGATGGTTAACTTCTTGCTCAGGCAGCAAAGTGGATACACAAAGTACCTTGTTTCATCTGCTTGTGGAATAGTGGGGCAAAGCAAGATCATTGGGAAAAAGTGACATAGCCTTCAAGGAAAAACATGACTGTAGGTGCAGCTAACATCATTAATGAGCCATTGGTTGACAGAGGTTATGTAACGTTAATGATCCTAATAGCTTAAACGCATATTGGAAGGATTTGATCAGAAAGGAAAGCCACAGAGAAGAACAGAGGGGAAAAGGCAAGAGGAAAAAAAATGATGTAATATAAATAAAAAACGTGTTAGAATATAAGATGATTAGTTTTAAGAATCAAATAAATCGAACAGATATTTATAAGTACGAAAGGAAAAGAAGGCTATTTGATCATCTGATAGATGGCGCCACTGCGCCTGAAGGACGGAGAACGGGAAATCAGACGAGCCACGCGAGCACTAGAACATTCGCTACGTTTCGCGGAGATGATGGGTGGTACATCTGTTGCGTCCGCTCCTTGAAAATGGCCGGGGCAGAGGCTGAAAGTGCTAGGATGTTAAGCTTGTTTTCTGAGAGGAGAGAGGCCTTTAATTGTTGAATATTGTGGTAGCGTCTGGTATTTGGGTTTATTTTAATTTGGCGCTGATGTGCAATTGTAAATAATTTTGGGTTACAGCTTTTTAACTTTGACGTTTTAGGAAATGTGTAAATAGGTTTTTATTGATTGAAGTTTTAATTAGATTAATGTGTTTTAGGGAGTTCAATTGTATATATGTGTGGTAGATTATTTTGAATCGGAATTTCGGTCATAGTGAAAAGAAAGGAGGGGAGTGAAATTTGTGTTAGTTGAAAAAGATTGTTATTTATTACTATTTTTTTGTGTTTATTTTGCGGCCTCGAACCACGATGTAAATGAGAAAAATATGTGTTGGAAATGTGTAGAGACGAAAACCTCCTGAAAGAGTTAGGGATTAAAGGTGAGTAACCTCAAAATATAGATTAAAAGAAAAAGGAAGAAAATTCTTTCCTCTCTCACAGCCCGAGCCCGAACTCCAGTAAGTATTGTGCAGCCCGAGCTCAACTTTGGGCTCGAGCTCGGCCCGTCTCAGCACTGATACACACAGAGAACACTAATCAAGACAACAGACAGGTGTCTTGATTATTGGTGTTTGCTGTGTGGTGACAGATGATAGCTTTTGATCCTCATGAACAAGAACACAGTTTTCCTTGATAATGGAAGATAGTGACCTCTAAAATATTGAAGGAAAATCTAACCACACAAAAGTTATGCTGAAACACAAATGGCGTGAAACACAGAACATTGGATTCCAGACATCTTAGATCCCATTGGGACTTTCAGAAGAAGAATTAGCCATTTTCAACGGTTTTATGATTTTATGGATTTTATTCATTTTTGACTCATATGAAATTGCTTGAAGATTTTCAATATGAGTAAAAAACACCACTTAATGTATATACAGTGAAACCAGGTTTGATTCCTGCTGATGCAATTTTCAAATTTTCTGAAGAGATGTTATATAGTGAATAGTGAACTAAAAGCAATTGAGAACCATGATCTGATTGCTGAAAATAATGTATGACAAAGTGTTACAAGATAGGTAAAGACCCATCTTTCCTGAAAATCTTAAATTTTCCAGATGCCACTGTGACTAGTAGCATCTAAATTCTACTAGCTAAATGAAAAGAGCAACTGGCCATTGCTCATTGGCATGAGGACAGAACAGGAACTGTGAGTGTAACACAACCCAAAGGAATTATTTGCCATATTCATCATGTAACCCCTAATACAAATATCACTTTCAGAGATGACTATCACTAACCAACATGACTTTTTTTCAGTAACAAACATGCATTTTGTTTTTCCCCATCAATTTTTGCAACTAGCACATGATGTCAAAACTCCAGCCTGTGTGATAAATTTCAGTATTCGTCACAGTATTGCAATAAATATTTGTGAGAAAAATGAAAGAAATTATCTTTACACTGACAATTATTTCATGCAGTGTAGGTTAAATTACTGCCATAAATTTAACTTCGAGTGTTTGGCTTTCTGCTGTTCTACTGTAAGTATTTCTGGTAGACTTCATTATCTGCATTGTCAATTTTAATTGATTTGTTTTCATGTTAGATCATCTGGTTTGTTATTTCATCAATTTTTGGGAGTATGAAAATATCAAGCTGGGGAAAAACAACAGATATAAAATGAAAAGCCTACGCAAAGCTGCATCTTGTACACTCAGTAAGGCCAACCAAAGTGCAGTTTCCAGTAACATAAAGTGTCTTTGTCATGATTTCTAATGATGATCTTTAAAATGAAATTAAAAGTAAAAAACCAACACCAACAAACAAACACAAAAAGCATGTGCAGCCATAGAAAAATAAAATGGGCAATTCATTGGAATAATGAAACAATAAATCTGATGATCTAACTTAGCATCACATGAATGGCAGCCATCCCCTTCCCACAGACTCTACAAAAATATTGTTCAAAAGAAAGAAAAATATAAGTATGGAAAAATACCATTTCTAAGCATCAAAACTGAGAGAAAATGGTACATCTAATCAACAGTAAACCAGTGAAGAAGAAAAAACATTTAAAAAAACTTCATCTGTGAGCTCCCTGAGCACTTCAGCATAGAAATAGAATGAGGAAATGTCAAAAATGTATAAAAATTAAATTTCCATGCTCCAAAACCGAAAGAAAACAACAAATATGACAAAGAATAAGCTTTTTGAAAAAACAGATTACAAAAACTTGCATCCATGAGCTCCGGTAACCATTGTGAGCACAGTGGCAGATACTGAAGTTGTATTACGCAACTTTTCAAACAGTGATTTTTTATTTTAACTTTTTAAACAGAAATTCTGGAAAACACAACAAAAAAACACAAATTATTTCATTGAAAAGTTTTTATTCCAAAAGAAAGTCAATACCATACCTGCCAACTTTCAGAAACAGAAATCCGTAAAAAAAAATTAATCAATATATTCAATGAAAATTTTAATCAATATATTCGATGAAATTTTTTATCCCTATATTCGATTAGATTACTTGTCGCGCATATTGATTAAATGTACCGAACATATCGATTTAAAAACGATGTTACCCAAATCAAGTATAAACTTGTAATTGAAGTAACTACAGATGTTTGAATTTATCGGCACATTTATATCGATTAAAATAGGTTCTATACATAATTTCTCATTACTATGCTATCATTATGATCTATAAAGTGATAAAAATTTACTTTTACAGAAGTTTGCCTCTAAAGAGAAGGATGTTCTACCCTTTCAATGGGATCGTGTCCCACGGCGTCATGAAACCTAATAAAATGTTTTCAAAAACGAACCATTTTCATGTTAGGCTTTTATCTTACGGAGACACGGACGATGAGACAGTCAAATAAAAAAAAAAAAAAATTAAATAAGTAAGAGTGACTGAGAGACACTAACTGGTAAATTATGTTCAACTAAAATTGAAGTGAACAAACATTTTGAACAAATCGCATCCAATTCATTATAACTTTTAACAAAGGAAGTCAATTTCGTTATTTTTTTCCACACAGTCAACGTTATATTTATGCTTGTCACTAGAAATAAGATTTATAATATCATTCATTCCACCGTGCGAAATGTTGAAATTGCATCGACACGTAGCACTAAACGCATATTTTCCATTTTTGAAGATTTCGCAATACACGAGAATTCCGCAGAACTCGCATCGTGGAATGTTTGATAGTACTTGTTTTCCCTTTTATATTGCTGCTCATAGCGAATCACTAATACAAAATTTATTACCACTCGGGGAAAAAAATGCAAGTAAAAACTGCTATAGGGTCATTCCATGTGAAATCAGCAAGGGTGGGTTGCTTGACCAATTTATATATTTTTTATATTCCCATCATAGTTAGTACCATTAGTGAGTAGACCAAAACAATTTTTATTTTTTTTAATCTGCCGCCATTTCGAATCTACACCTATTTTTACCTGCCGAGAAGGGCAAAAATTAGGGCTTTCAAGGGTTCTCAGAAATGGCTGTTACTCGATAACTACTTCAGATAACTAAATAAACCTTTTACCCCCTGAAAGTAGACATTTTGAGGTTTCATAAAAGGTACTTACTTCAAATGTAGCTTTTAATCTAACCAGATGAAAATGGACTTATATTCAGCACATGCCATTCGCAAAATCGCCATTTTTAGGAAGCTGTAACTCAGCAAGGGCTTAAAACCACGAACTAAAACTTTTTCCTTACCAACTATGGATAGGTAGGTTTTAGCTTATTAAGAAAAAAATTCATGTTTTAAACCCTTTGCTAATTTTTTTAACCCTAAAGTTGCCAAATTTGCAAAAAATGCAGATTTCAAGGTCAAATATCTTAAAAGGGCAATCTGCAAAAAATCTGAAATTTTTTGTGTGAAGTCACCTATTGGTACCCTATCAATGATATCAATTTCATTTTGTGGTTCAGCTGGGTTTCTGAATTATAAGGATTCAAAATGTTGTAAAAAAAAACCTCCCTCACGAAAGCAATACCATACATTTTGGTCGTTATTCTGAGCAAATATTATATACATATAGATTTATTATACTTTAAAATATGATATTTTGAGCTGAAACTAGTAGTCAGTCAGGCTGCACCAAGAAGATTTTGAACTGCAAAAAGGAGAGGGGGGGTATTTAAAAAAAAATTTCTTTTTCTGCTGCCTTCCCGTGTGATGATTCCCACCCAGGACACGATCGAATTGCATCAGTATGACATTTCAATATGTTGTACATCCCCCCCCCCAATTTATTTACCTTAAAATGTATGTTTTTTAATTTTATAATTTAACCTTACATTACTAGTTATACATGATATCTTATTTCTAATTAGTTATACACGATATCTTATTTCTAATGTACTTCAGTCTCTAAGCACCTAAATGAAGCAAAACTGAAACAAAAATGAAGCACAAACCTAAACTAAAACAAAGCAGACCAAACCCTAAAACTAAGCAGACCAAACCTAAAACTAAGCAGACCTGAAAACCAAGCAAACTTAAACTGAAACCACAATTGGGAATCCTTATCATAAATGTGTATCTATTCATTTAGCCAGTAAGTGCTCTTTTGTCAGCGACTTAAAATTAGTTATACATGATATCTTATTTCTAAAGCAGTTTGTGATATTGCAAATGAAGACTGCATGTTTGGATTATGCAAAAAATGTCCAGGAGTTGAAGTTCTCAGGGAAGAGTACAACACTGAGTATGAAGATGAGCTGATAACATACAAGCAATGGGTCACAACTGACCACTGCAAACTTGTAACACTTGTTGAACCGTATGATGATTTTAAAGAAAATTTTCTTACCAAACTTCAAGATTTGAAAAGCCACCATTTTATTGGAAAAAGCCAGTTGAATTTTTTAAAAATGAAAAAGGAAAACTTGAAAAGTGATGAATGCATAGTCATTGGGGATTTTTCTGAAAATTACACTTTCATCGTACAGGATGAAATTCAGAGTTTCCACTGGCTTAATTCCCAAGCAACAGTTCATCCTTTTTGCATCTACTACAGAGATGAAAATGGGGAACTGTTTTGTAGAAGTGTGTGCTTCCTAAGTGACTGTCTAATTCACAATACGGCTGCTGTTTATACTTTTCAAATGAAGCTGATACCTCTTGTACAATCTCTAAATGGAAGCATGAAAAAAGTTATTTATTTTTTAGATGGGTCCGCAGCCCGATACAAAAACAGGAAAAATTTTGCTAACTTGTGCAAACACAAGGAAGACTTTGATTTAGATGCAGAGTGGCACTTCTTTGCCACAAGTTATGGTAAAGGCCCCTGTGATGGTATCGGTGGGATTAAAAGACTTGTAGCAAAAGCGAGCCTTCAAAGAACAACAAAAGATCACATTTTAACAGTTAAAGACATGTATGACTTTTGTGAAAAGAAAATAACTGGATTTAATTTTTTTAATTGACCAAGAAGTGATTAGAAAAGAAGATGGAAAGCTCACAAAGCAGTTTTCTGAAGCTCGACCAGTGCCTAATACACGAGGAAACCATAGTTTTGTTCCAAAGGATGGCACTACTTTGGTTATCAGCAGAACCTCATCTTTTCCAGACAAGCATAACTTCATGTTCAAAATACTTAATGAAGATGAAGTTGATATAAAAAACATCAAGGAGAGAGATAACATTGTATGTGCTTACAGGGGGAAATGGTTTGTAGCTCGGGTTGAAGAACTGTCGTAAAAAAAATTATAACATCTGGGCTAAGTTTTACAATCCAAGTGGACCTTCTACAACTTTCAGTATGAAAGAAAATGTGGAAAAGGTTTGGATTGCGATGCAAAATGTATTGGCCAAGTTATCACCTCTTGAATTTACAACATCAACCGGGCGGACGCACAACATTACCCAAGAAAAGAACACTGAACTCTCTTTTAAGTTAATGTCTTGCTCAAAAAAGTCATGTTGAAAAAAAAAAAAAACCCACTAAAAATCAAAATTGCAAAAGTTTACCCTTTTGATGTGTCATGTGGTAGCCAGTAACTTGGAGGGAGAAACAAACTTCTATTTCAAAAAACAAAAAAAAAATAAGGACTAGTAAATGTTTTTATACAATACAAGCATACCGAAGATTTTTGTAAATACAATTACATATATCTTAAGTAATTACATTTACTTTGTGCTTATGATCGTAACACGAAATTTGAAAACTTGCTGGGTGCACCAGACTGCTCAAGGTAAGCTCAAAATTTTAGCAAAAATTTTAAAATAATAAATCTAATAATTGTGTTTAAGTGTATTTTTAATGATATGTATACAATATTTGCTCAGAATAATGACCAAAATGTATGTTATTGCTTTCGTGAGAGAGGTATTTTTTACAACATTTTGAGTCCTTATAATTCAGAAACCCAGCTGAACCACAAAATGAAATTGATATCATTGATAGGGTACCAATAGGTGACTTCACACAAAAAAATTCAGATTTTTTGCAGATTGCCCTTTTAAGATATTTGACCTTGAAATCTGCATTTTTTGCAAATTTGGCAACTTTAGGGTTAAAAAATTTAGCAAGGGGTTTAAAACATGAATTTTTTTCTTAATAAGCTAAAACCTACCTATCCATAGTTGGTAAGGAAAAAGTTTTAGTTCGTGGTTTTAAGCCCTTCCTGAGTTACAGCTTTCTAAAAATGGCGATTTTGCGAATCGCATGTGCTGAATATAAGCCCATTTTCATCTGGTTAAATTAAACGCTACATTTGAAGTAAGTACCTTTTATGAAACCTCAAAATGTCTATTATCAGGGGTAAAAGGGTTATTTAGTTATCTCAAATAGTTATCAAGTAACAGCCATTTCCGAGAACCCTTGAAAACCCTAATTTTTGACCTTCTTGGCAGGTAAAAATAGGTGTAGATCCAAAATGGCGGCAGATAAAAGAAAACTAAAAAATGTTTTGGTCTACTCATTAATGGTACTAACTATGATGGGAATATAAAAAATATATAAATTGGTCAAGCAACCATTTATTCTGAAATTTGCTGATTTCACATGGAATGACCCTATAGTAAAATAGTAGCAGCTTAAAGAATTGCAATTTGAAGAGGAAAAAAATACTGATTGCAGAGTTATCCGATTCGAGCTGGTCAGCTAGGAAAGCAGAGAGCAACTGAAAGGTTCTTTCATCTAGAAACAAAGGTTTAGGTTTTAGTTAGGAATGTCATCCTCTGGGGTCCTCCCTCCCTCCCCATCATTCCTCACAAGCGGATCGATGCCTTGTCTTTTACCAAATCCGAACCCTTTAGCGACATCCTTTATACTTCCACATGGCCCTGACTTTATAGTTCTGTCTTCCCTTCCTGACCTCTTCCCTCCCCCTCATCTTACTGAATAGAGCTTCACTAGTCTAGTTATTCCTTTACAAAAACAATCTGGGCCCATCAACGTCTGAACTACCCCCTCTCCTGCAGTAAACTAACACAATATGTTTTGCTGGAACAAAACCAACAATCTTTTACATCAGGCGTCACGAGAAATGATACAGCCACTTCGTCGGTGACATCTTCCCCATCTCGTCCCCTGCTCCCTTTGTGGCATAGCCACGGCACAAAACGTTTGAACCAGGATTTTAATTCCGATCTTATTATCTCTTAAAAAAAAAAAAAATAAGTATGGCTTAACATGACAAAATGCGGAATACACGTATTCTGTTTTAAAAAATGAAAATCTCTAAATATCACACAATTCAGTTTGTTAGAAGTTACAAAGCCAATGGCGTTTTTTTTTTTAAACAGATGAAAAAAAAAAGTCTACTCCCTCCCTAGATTAAACTCGTGCAGTCAAAATCCGGATATTTTAAAATTCAGAGTTGTTTTCTGAAAACCCAAAATTTTATACCTACAAAAAAGTGTGGGTTTGCAAAAGCAACAGTGTTCTTCACGATACTTTACTGTTTCTTTACAAATCTCTTAGTATGAATTAATTGATACTGTATATTTTTTGCATGTTTTTGCTTTATTATAGAACATTTTTTGTGCCTGTTAATTTCTAAATTAAAAAGCTACCACAAACGGGTCATTTTATAATTAAAAATTCTATCCAAATCGGTCAATTTCCACGGAAGATATTGTGCTGAAATTCTAAAACGCGAGCGAACAAATCTTGCGTATGTACTACTGCACTGTCCCCGTGAATGCTGATAGCAACCATTTTCAATAGGATAGGTCCACTATGGATGCTGAACAGCATACCCAAACTTCATCACAATCATGCTTTGATTTTATGCAATTCATCACGCAAAAGGGCGGAAGAATGAATAGGAAAGCAGAGAGCAACTGAAAGAAATAGAAAGCAAAGAGCATCTGAAAGAAATAGAAAGCAGAGAGCAACTGAAAGAAATAGAAAGCAGAGAGCAACTGAAAATAATGTCTTGACCTTACCTTTGGCCATTTTCAATAGGGATTTGATGAATTAGTATGTACCCAACATATTAATTTCGTTGAATCAAGCCAAGACATTTTCATGAACGTTATCGAGCGATGAACAAAGCGCGGTTGGAAAGCGTAGAAAACTTACTGATTAACGGACCAGCAAAATAAATCATTGCTGGAGCAGCTCTGGCTCGAATAAACATTGGACTATTTTTTTTTTTTTTTTTTTTTTTTTAACTTCCTCTTACAGTAACATTTTTTTTGTTAGGTCAAATTTATTACCAGAGAAAAAGTCATGAAACCATGTCCCAATACATTTTTAATTTCACAAAACTGGCAGTTTTTGCTTAATTTCATCATGTTGGGTATCGACCTGGGCTTAAAAATTCCACAGATTTAAAATCCGTTTGAATTTTTTTCTACGATAACTACTTTCTGAGATAGCATTTCGAACTAGGAGGAATAAAGACACCTGCTCTAATGCAAGACACACCCCATGCTGGCCTGCTGAGAAGTTGCGACTCGGGAGACAAACAATGCATTATCTGAAAAGAAGGTGGGAAACAGCGCGCAAGAGAGAGGGGGGGGAGAGAACCAAGCCCAAGGTCAAACAAGCCCAGCTGGTTGGTGTTCTAGTGTTTGAAAAAAGGCAAAACAATAAACTAAAACAAGTGAAAACTACAGCAAAATGTTCCCAAAAACACATGTAACTGAAAACTTATTTGTAACTTACAACGGCACTTTACTTTGAATGGATTAAGTTAAAAAAAGTTTTAATAGTGGGTGCAAAATAATCAGAAAAAGAAAAAAAATCTCGAGAATCACCCAAATCGTAAAATTAACATTTTGCCCGTAAAACAAGTCACATTTCCGTAAATTTTACAGGTAAACCGTAAAACCTGGCAGGTATACAATACCCTACTGATCTGTATCTCTGCTAATGTTTAATTACTTTCACTGCTTAAGTGACAAATAATGTCATAAAACCACATCAAAGTGCAACTTTCAGTGAGTGCAATGGATCTCTTGGCACGCACCAGGGTTTTCCTCAGTCCAAATGCGGCAATTCTGAGTGTTAACACTGCTGTGCAGATGGAAATGAGTCTCTTCGCTCCACAAGATCTGCACGGGCCATGTGAGCCAGGAATGTCAGAGCAAATGTCAGTTGGGTTTGCGTATCACCATGAAGCAATTGTTGGGCGTAGGTGATCTTGTAGAGATAAAACTGCAACATTTTACCCAAAATATTTCATGCCGTTGTGCACCACATATTCATTGCTGTGAAAGTGTGCATGCTCTGCTGGAAGCTGGCGTGTTACCTATTCTATGCTCCATGATGGCAGTAAGAACTTCTTCTGCCATTTGAGGTATACTCAGTTTACACCCACATCCTGGTCTCACCGCTAAAGATCTGGTATTTTCAAACCATACAATCATTTGTTGCAGGTCTGTAATGGTCACTGGGCCTCTCCTCATATGCTTCAGTCATCAGAATTCTCATAGCACAGCAGCTGCACAGCACAGCCACTGCTTTGATAATACAACTTAACAAGCAACACACTTTCAGGTGAGGTAAGAGCCATAGCACATACCACTTGTATCAATGGCATGCTGCTTTACCCTGTCGTCTTCAGATCCACCCAATAGCCGGTGGATGTCATGCAGTATGCAGAACGTACACTTTTCTGGTGCTTAGAGCACCACATATCCCCTGGTCACACAAAATGGAACTAAGTTTGGGTTTTTTTCATAAATCATGAGAGCACCTTTGAGAGAGTATTCCAACCAAGTTTGTTTGCGCTTCATCCCACCTATGTTTTTCTACAGGGCTTTGTGTGTGTGAACTTATGATCACCCGATATATTTGTTTAAAATAAATGAGCGGTAGGCAATGCACGTAACTAACAAACAAATTAAGAAGAAGGTAGTGTAGAACACGCTAAGTTACGTATAAAAAGTTTAAGGCAAATATATTTCAGCCATTCATCATCATCATCATTGTTAACCATTATCAATCCACTGCTGGATGAAGGTCTCCCCAAGTTTCCTCCACAACGGTCTGTCTTGTGCCAGTCTCCTCCATGTTACTCCCGCATACTTTCGAATTTCATCCACCCATCTCCCATGTGGTCTTCTTCTGTGTCTTTTCCTGTCCCTTGGCTTTTTACTATGGCCTTTATAATAAAACTCATAGCACAGCAGCTGCACAGCACAGCCACTGCTTTGATAATAAAACTTAACAAGCAACACACTTTCAGGTAAGGTAAGAGCCATAGCACATACAGATTTGTACGATTGCCTGTATTCTCTTTGTCAACACAGTTTTTTCATTTATAATAATCAATGCTATCAACAAAACCAAGTTGTACCGATGGGGTCACCTCTTTCTCCACTTTTGGCTGAAGTATACCTGCAAAATATTGAGCAATCAATAGTGATGCAACATGACCAACAACCTGCCTTATGGCTCTGTTATGTCGACGATATTTTTGTCATCTGGCGTCATCCTAAAAAGATCTATTGCAACTTACAAATTTAATCACTGGAAAATTCCCGTCCATTAGATTCAATATTAATGAAGAAATTGATGGCAAGATAAATCTCTTGGATGTCAGCATCTAAAAATGTAATAATCTTCTATCCACTTCTGTCTACCGAAAACCAGTTTCTACCAATAGCATTACTCCTTTCAATTCTCATACCTTCCATCAATATAAACTGTCAGCCCTAAAGTCTCTCATTCATCGAGCTTATTTGGTTTGTAACACTGAAGTTAATCTAAAAAATGAATTAGCAAACATCCGCTTGATCGCTACTCAACATGGCTTTCCCCCTCTCCTGGTTTCTAAATTAATTCAAAATGCTAAGAAAAAACCAGTTGTTGCTCTTCAACCTGTTTCACCAAAAAAGGAACAAACGTTTGCTGGCTCAATCCCTTCCCACAAACCTTCTGCCTACAAACTCATCAGTATCTTCAAAAGAGAAGGATATAGACTTGCTAATCGTTCTTCCCCTTCAATTTCTGTTATCCTCCGTAATGACAGAGACCCAAGACCTCCCCTTTCTTCGCCTCAAGTGTACAAATTTCCGATCAAGACTAATGTTGGATTAACTCTGTACATAGGAAGTTCATTCTGAAAAATTCTCTCAAGACTTCAGGAATACAAATCTGATGTGAAATTTGGAAAACCTTCATCTTCCTTGTCTCTTCTTACCATGGCTGACACTTCTGCTATTCCACTTTGGTCCGATACTAAAAAGTTGGCTCCCTTCCAAAATTGGTATGCTCTGAGGTTTAGAGAAAGTTTGGAATTTTATTTTCCAAAAATTGCAACTCTGAGCTCCCCATTTCCGTTCCTTACATCTGGAAATCCCTCATTGCATCACGTCACCCGGAGTTACCATTACAAAACTTACCTTTCCAATCTGGCAATATAAACCAATCATAGTCGCACTGATGAAGGCCATAGTAATGGCTGAAATATGTTTACCTTCAACTTTTTATATGTAACTTAGCGTGTTCTACACTACCTTCTTCTCAATATTCATTTAATGTAAATTTTATGCAATAACTGAAAAACTGCATGAATTTTTTTGTGTTCTAGAAGTGCTGCTTGAATTTTCAAAGCAAATTTCCAAAGTTCTATTCCATGTACTTCACTTATGGTGTACTGAAACACAACCTCTGTCATGCTCTCTTTGTCCATCTTACTTACGCTGCATGTAGAAATAGTGTTCATGAGTCTACTAGCTCTTTTTTTTTCTTTTTTGAAATAAATGAACACCTATAAATATCATGATACACACATTCAGATATTATGAATCAGCTCAAATGTTTAACATTTGATGCTTCACAGAAACAACAAGTGGATGAACTTTAGGCTGTGAACTGTTCCAGTGGAAACCTGGAACTTTATTAGAAGGACAAAAACATACCAAATAGCATTGTGCCCATCTATCTGGTTACAATATTTTTTTCTTTCTTAGGAAAAAGGAAAAGATGTGTTTTAGCTCTGTTTGGTAACTGAAAAATAAACACATGTTAATAAGGGTTTTCGGTGGGAGTGGAGGGGATGACAAGAAAAAAAATATGACATGTAGCTGATGCATGTGACCCTCATTCTTTACACATATCAGAAAGATGTAGGTTGCAAATATCTGTAGTCCTTTATTTCTTTGTTACCACATGAGCTGTGGCACACACACTGATATCATAAACTCATTGTCAGAAAAATCTGCACACCAAGAAGGAGGCATCAGATTGAAATGAGATTTTAGTGGTGAGATGGTACATACCAAGGACAGAAGTGATTACAATATCAAAGCACCAGGATGATTTCTTGCGGACATATGGTACACATTCCAGTCAGAGTTAGTACCATCTCGGACCGCCTCATGCTCAGATACATGCGGTGATACAGTCCGGAATGGAGTCAAAGAGATGCAGTATGTTATCTTGGGACAGATTGGCCCACACTTCTCGCAACTGACGCTCTAAATCACGAACACTGGGACATGAAGAAAGCTGGCATCTCATCTGGTCCCACACGTGCTTGATGGGCGAAAGACCAGGTGATCTGGCAGGCCATGAAAGCATTGAAACATGAAGTACAGAGCCCTGGGGAAACCCAAGCTGTGTGCAGACAGGCATTATCTTGTTGGATTAATGGTATATATAATTAATGGTATATATAATTATTCCTTTAACTAGCTGAAATAAGATGTATGAATTGCAAAAAGACAAAACTCTCTTTTTAAAATAGCTCACCATTTTTATTTTCTAATGCTTATTTTCTCATTAAGTGAACATAACATTAAGTTATGCAGCTCTACACTAGCAGAGGAATACTAGCGGAGGAATTCATAGCAACAACACACTCAAAAAAAACATCAAATCTTATGATTTATAACATCTAAGTCATGTTACAAATGAAAATTAAAGATTGTTAAATTTTCTTATTTTCTAAAGCTCCCGTGCAAACTAAAACTTACAGCAAAAAGTTCCACACTCACCTTTCATTCTTTAAAGAGCAAAATAACTCTACCTCAAAAATGGTAAGGTAAATAAAAGTAAGGAGAAAGTAAATGGTTAAGAAACAGTGGAACAGTGAAAGAATTTCCTTTTGCCTAACGTTCTTGTTTTGTTTTTATTTCCTGATGGGAGGGAATGAGTGAGAGAAATACCCTTTTTCCACCCACAGAAGGTAGAACGAGTATTTCTCTCACTCATTTCCCAAACCGAAATACATAGATCTGTCGCAATTTAACCCAAAATGGCCAGTTTTGGGTACACTGAAATTTGCGACAGATCAAAAGTTTGGTATCTAACCTTGAAAAATACTTTTTAGCAAAACCCATTCATGTTACATATCCAATAAAGGGCCACTTCAAGAGCTTTCAAGCCACCTAAAACTTTCCAAATAACTTTAGGCCAACTGATGGGCAAGTGGTTTCAGGAAATGGCTTGTGATCATTTGTCATAGATTAGCTCAGGTTAGAGTCCTGGATGAGGAATGGGTGATGTGTTTGTGTGATGGCTTTGGTTCTGACGCTTCTCTGGAACAAGTGGCCCTAAATTAGGGGCAAACAACTGCTTATAGCCCATAGAGTTGCTCATGGTGGTCGTGAAATGCAGAAAACATATCAGCACAAAACAAAATGTCAATTTGGAAGGGATCTGAATTATTAATTTGTGTAATCAAAAATGAAAAAAAAATGGTATTTTGAGCAATTTTTTAACACACTATACTTTTGAACCTTGAGTTGAAATAAGCAAAAATTTGGCACATTTTCATTTCTTATGCTGGCCTAGTAGATTACCATTTTTATAAAATTCTAAAATGGTGAGATAAACTTTTTTTTTTTTTTTTTTGCTGATTTTACATCTGGGTCAGGATGACCCAGATGTATCATCCTGACATTTCAAGATTACAAACATAGCATTTTTCCAGTTTCTGAGCATGTACTTGTTTTACCCTGACTGTACAATAGATGCTTTGGATTACTGAATCATGGAAGAACTTCAGCTGACATGTAGGAAAGAACAGGATGCAAACTTCATCTAACACCATCCTTATAAAAGAATCATTGACCTATATTAAGTAATCTGTTGGCATGCATGAAAAAAAAAATAGATGGCATCAGGTTTCTAACCTGTGACTTCACTTTATTAGTCTACTATGCAGACAAATTTTATATTTATTTGCAGTTGAGCTGCTTATCCATTTTCCATCACACGCACAAAGAACAATGAATTCAGTTATTCTCTCTAGAAACCAAATGCTGCAGAAAGACAAACCAGCTGGTACATGTTATTGAAACTCTTCCATAACTTTGTCAGAAGCAGAAGTTCAAAGTATTATTTATACACAAAAATCAATAATTCATAACTTGTTCCATGGACTTCATGGAACTAACATGAAAAAATCTCAAACTTTGATACTAATATTTTGTCATAAATTTATAGTGATGTTCTATTGTAATTTCATTGAAATTTTCTGAGAAGTTCATCACATGACTGACAGCAAAAAATAGCATTTATACGCCTAAAATAATTATTTCAATAAATGTGATTCTGAAACTGGTTTCTGAAAACAGCACCAGCAGCATATGAAATGATAAGTACATACCCATCTGAATCAGCATTTCAGGTGCGGAGCATGTGCTTTCAGTCATCATGACTGATACAATGACACAACAAGCATTAATGATCAATGATGGTTCATTACCCTAAAAAGAACAAAACAAAGAAAGGAAAATCAGAAGAACACAATCATAAAAGTAAAGAAAAGCACAATTTTCAGATTATAAACATTGCTGAATTCTCAAAATGTGTTCACTACAATGATGCATACAGAATTTATAATTACAGTCAACTCTGGATATAGTGAACTCTGTTATAGTGAACATTCGGCTACAGTGAACCAAAATCATTGGTCCCGACCTGAAACATCGGAAATGTACATTAAAACTTTTGTTTCTAGTGAACCTTCAACTTTGGTTATAGTGAACCTAAAAAATAAAACTTCAAGGAAAATAACGTACTTGTAACGTGAAACTGTAACTTATTTCAAAACAAACCTTCTTGTAAAAACTTGAAAGAATGTGTTGAGAACAATATTGTAGGCCTACTACTCCTTAAGTGCATTGAAAGACAAAGGTAGGATTAAAAACCTCAGCAACATCAAGATGGTGTTCCTGCTTGCCAACACCATGTCAGTCCTCCAACTCGTGTAGCAAGGTGCTATTTGCAGCTTTAAAACCTATTACAGAAGGCAAGTAACACTTCATTTAATCCAAGCCTTGGAATCAAAGCAGAACTCATCAATAAATATTCTGAATGCTGTACGTTTTGGAAACAAAGCATGGAGGAGTGTGTCAACTGTCACTATACAGAACAGTTTCCTGAGGTCTGGTTTGGCCACTGGACGTGTGGCATTCGAAGAAGAGGATGATGCGCCTCTTAAGGACCTGCTTCAGCATATCGGTGCGAATTCCACTGAAGCTGAAGATTTTATCGATGCTGACTGTGAAGTTATAATGAATGAAATCCCGTCGGAAGAAACTATTGTCGAGGCTGTGAAAGACGGTTCCAGCGCGGAAGAAAACGAGGCTGAAGATGATGAGGATGATAATGAAGAACATGTTTCAACAGTGAAAGAGATGTTGGGAGGTGCCAGGACTGTGCTAAAGTTCCTAGAATGTATGGAAAATGTAGAATTGAGTGTAGCAAAAACACAGACTCTAGAAAAGGAAACAGAGAAAATATTTATTAAAACTGTTTACAGCAAGCAGCGGCACATAACAGGCTATTTTCAGGTAATGCAAAATTAATTTTGTTTACTTAATTTAATGAATATACACTACGTACATAAAAACATTATTTTTTAGATACAATATGTACATATTTCATTTTCTTGCTCACCATTGCACTCAATTCAGGTTAAGGGAAGACACTTTGGTTTTAGTGAATCTCGAACATAGTGAACGAAATATGCGAGTCTGCAGAGGTTCACTATAAGCGGAGTTGACTGTACTTTCACAAATTAAATCATATTTTGCATGTCATGGCAAAAAATGTATCATAAGTACACCAAATTGTAGACAAGTGATTACAACCATGAAATGTCATTCATAGACTTTTAGCATTCCTTTAATATGGCTGAGTATGTTAAACTGCTTATGTTACAAATGAAACATTTGTTGGACATGTGGCATTTTTAAATTTGTGATGCTGGATAAACTGGTGTAGTGAGATATGCCCACTGAACTACTGCTACAAAAAATTAATATGTAATGTAATATACAAGAAAAAAACAAGTATAAAAACAGTAATGCAACATGTATAAAACTATGTTTTATACAGTATATACAAGCATAAAACAGTATACTAACATGTTATGTATAAAAACAGTAAAATGAAAATCGACCAAAGCACCTGGGGTGTTTGGATTCAGGTAGAATAATTTGATAACCAGGATGATTTACAGTCAACCACATGGCATATGTTTGCACTTACAGCTTATTATACCTTATTATACATGGTGAAAAGTAAAGTTCAGAGCCATCGAAATAATTGCTGAACAAGCAGCATAGATGTTAAGTGTAGGGAGGGCTTCTTTTCAGGAGAAAAAGGTGCCGGAATACTTAAACATAAGCTGCTGTACAAGGGGGAGGGTTAACCTTTTAATAAAATGCAAATCAATGCCATGAACATTGTTCAGGGGTGCAGAAAATGTTCAGGGCCCAATATTTCCCCAGAACACATTTTTTTTTTTTTTTTTGTCTGAAATTTCTCCCAAAACTGTAGCGGATGTTCATACAAGTTTAAGCGATTATTAGAGTATATGTCGATGATCAAGAACTCTCCTTAAAGCCTATTACTTAAAAATTTGAAAAAAAAAAAACTAATATTTATCCCAATGAATAACTAGCTTTTTTTTTCACGAAAAAAATTGTCTTTTTTTTTTTTTTTTAACGCACGAAAGATTTAATACTTCAGGTGAATCTCTCTCTCCTCTAGCAGGTGAAAGTTTTAAGCAAGACAGGAATAGGCGAATCAAGAATTCTTTCCTTGCCTAAAATGGCGGAACCCACTAACTTTCGACGTACGAGAAATAGGCAAAACAAGAGTAGGTGGGTGAATCAAGAAGTTTGCTCTAGGAGAATCCCTCCCCTCTAGCAGGTGAAAGTTTTAGGTGAGACAGGAATAGGCAAATTAAGAATTATTTCCTTGCCTAAAATGGCAGAACCCATTAAATTTCGACATACGAAGAATAGGCGAATCAAGAAATAACCCGGCGCAGAGAGGCTGAAAAATAAACAGCTAAAAAATTCTGTAATTAACTATAATTTATTTCATTTTAGCATTCCAGGCGTCTAATTGTGCCAGATAATTTTACTGAATGAAATTTAAATTAGACTTAAATCCTTTGAAAAATGCATGGGTCATTTAGTTTTAAATGTCCGGAACCCCAATAATTTTTCAAATCGGCGCCTATGACACATTTGCTGCCATTATTATTACTTTTTTTTTTCTATTGGAGGTTTAACGATCACCTAGAGCAACTCAGTGGGCTATAAGCAGTCGCCCGTCCCTAATTTAGGGCCACTGGTTCCACCGAAGGGCGAGAGCGAGCGCAATGAGACAAACACAACATACATGCCTCACAGGATTCGAACCCGGGCCCATCTTGGGTGAATGATCAGAAGCCATCGCTTAGAGCACTGTGCCGCCAGAGCGGCCCATTAGTTTCAGAAACGTTTATTAGCGTGACTAGTGATTGCATCGTACTTATTACTCACGCCACGCTGTCTCCGCCTTGACATTAGTAAAGTTGTTTAGGCTCGGTGAATCGTTTGCGAACGGCAGTTCGCAGTACGTCACAGCCCTCATAACCTCTTGTATTCATAACGACAAAATGATTACCTGATTACCATGAAGTAAATTACTCCTATTTTTCAAGTTATATTTGTTGTTAATAAGGCAATTTTTTGTTTTATTATTACTATTATTATTTTACCCCACGGCAAAAACTTCCCCACAGCTGCCTTAATTTCCACCGAACCTTGTTCGGGTGTTCGGACATATTCTGCACCCCTGCATTGTTCTTTAAATGATATGCCCTAGGGAATCCATGCAGCAGTCCTTGAGATGTTAGTGATGCATGTGGTTTCATAGCCTCTAGTGTGTGTCAGATATTGCACATCCATGGTGCCCATCCATACTATGCCATACAGATGCATGCACCAATGACAAGAGACAAACTGTGATGTTTTGATGGGTGCAATTATGATCTGAATGCTTCAGGGGATGTTCCAGCTTTTTCTCCAACATCATTTGAACTGATGAAGAACAATTCACATGAGCAGGAATAAGTAACAGAGGAAATGGACATTATTAGGCTCTAGCAAACTCATCGTGGGAACATGCAGTGAGGCATCAGGTGAGCTGGTCAACAAACATCTGGTGTGGTATTTGGAGAAACCAACTTGTGGACCTGTATTCTACGGGAGAACCTTAACAGGACAGATATATCTCCAGTTCTTACGAGATACCTTACCAGACTGGTTAATGACTTTCCACTGTGAGATGTACAATCCCAACAGATCCAATGTGATGGTACTCCTATGCATTCATTGCATAGCAGCCATTCAAGGCTTTCTGCAGGACATGTTCAGGCAGAAAGTAATTGGCTATGGTAGTTCTGTCATGTGACCTGCATGACAGGACTATCATTGCCAATTACCTGCCATACCTGATCTATCCCCTATGGATTTCTTTTCCTGTGGCTTGTGAAAGAGCAAGTGTAAATGATGCAATCTGCAAATATGCTAGAACTACGTCGCCGGATTGTTGATACATGCACTGGTGTGCCAACATCACTGCTTGTTGATATAACACACTATGTTGTGTCTTGTATACAATTGTGCATTGGCCACATCAAACATGTTTTACATCAACTATGTGCTTGTGCAAGTATTGTTTCATTCTGGAATGAAATGCACTGTACGCACACTGTAAATATGGTTACGGCTAATAAACCACAGGTATCCATTTTTGTAATTCCCATTACATCTTGGGCACAAAACCCATGTGGCACTTTTCAGCACGGAACAAAGTAATCTCTTACTCTCTGTCCCATGTTGCATTTGTTTGTCATCATTTGGGGCTTACGTCTGATTTTGTGAATTATATAAGTGTCTGGGAACAAATTTGGCTTCAACAACATTTTGTGGGTTCCTCTAGATACTCATTTTGTGGACATTTCACACTAATTCAATAGTGTTCTGTAACTTTGTAATTGAAACTTTTCCAGCATCTCTCACGATCTTGAAGATTGAAGTGCTAACTTCATTTCACCACTAGGGTTGCTGTTGTTGATGCTCTCTGATCGACTATGGTCACTTTCCTATACCTACACCAAAATTTATGCCACTAGCATCATTCATTCAGCAATTATTAGGGAGACTCTGGGGTTTACTTTGCACCCAGTAGATTGACCATGTCTTTAGTACAGTTTGTTGCTGATTTACAACAGGTCTTGTATTAATGGATAAACTTATGTCACATGCAATGTTCATCTGCATTAATTCAAGATGACATTTTTATATCACTCTGCCTGTACATCCAATGTTGTGAATGCAATATTCCCCCCTTACATAAGCCATATCTAAAAATTAATTTCTGTATAAGATACATGACCAAGAATTAAAAAAATATTCTGCTTTTGCCCATTGAGCAATTTTTTATTTGATGACACATATGAAGATTTACATTTACCACAATACACATATTTGTTTCCAAGAGGCATACTGGCAAAATTTTCCATCAGTTGGAGCAGGGCTAGATTTCCACATATTTTCCAGCATTTTCTGGAGCACAGTATTCTTGCTAAGGCTACATTTATGACTGGCACACTATAAAAACTATTAAAGATGAATTAAAAGAAATTCTTTTTGGATCAAAGATTTTCCCACATAATTTATCTTTTCTAAACACATATTTACTATATATGAATTTTTTATATTTCTTATAACACGATTTTATTGCTACATTGCATAAATGCTCATAACTGTAAAGTCTTGCCCATTTGTACAAAACCCCATGGGATTTGTTGCAAACTTTACTATACCAGTAATTTAATTATAGAAAATCTATAAGATATACAAGATTAGTTCAAAAATAAATTTCTGGATTGTTCAATCAGGACAACTTATTTGCAGTAAAAACAGAAGGGTATACATGCCACTTTACTTCTCAAAATAACCACCAATAGAATCGAGGCAGTTATCATATCTTCGGACACGCTTTTCAATATTTGGGTGATTGAAGTTCATGTCCTGCATTCAAAGTCATCAGATGATGGAAGATTTCACTTCTTCCTCACTAAAAAATTTGTGTTTACAAAGATTATGTTTGCAGAGAAGGTAAGAGATGGTAGCATTGAGTGCCAGGTTAGGGCTGTATGAGAGATGGTCAGAGACTCTCATTAAAAGCATTGCAAGAGGTTAGGAGTCTTGTTGGCAGTATGTAACTCAGTGTTATTATGCAACCCCTTTCATCAGTAATCCTGAAAGCTTACATTCAATGGCTGTTTTGGGTCATTCCCATATCAAACAATATGCAGCTGAATTGATAATTGTTCCCTGTTGCATGAAATCACTTTTTTGGTCCCAAAACATGGTAAGTATCAATTTGTACACAGATTGAACAATCTTGAACTTCCTACATTGTAGTAGACCTGGACTTTTCCATTCCATGTTTGCATTTTCATCTATGGTGAAGGAACCACATCTTAGCTCCAGTGACAAATTGTTCAAGTGATAGAGCTGCTGACTGATGGCATATTGCTGCAGAAATGACAGGATACATGCTACCCTTTGCACCTTTTGATTTGCCAACAGTGCATGTGGTACATAACATGAATTCATCTTATTAAGCCCTAGATCTTGAATGAACAGGACAACAGTTCCATATAAAAGACTCACACTGTGTTGAAGTTCACTCATTGTGACTCTTGTGTTGTCCCAAACTGTGTTTTCTACATGTATCCTACTACCTAGTGTTGTTGGTCTGCCTGTCAGCATACTGACTCTGCCAGCCTGAAATTGGGAATGCTACTTTGATGACTCATTACATCTCTATAACACTGAACCACCAGATGAATTTCTACAATGCTGAATTTCCTGGCATTTAGTAATCTCACAAACACCCAAGCCCTGAGCCAGGACCAATATTCCTCCAGTTTTGCCATGTTAAACTGCTGCTGTCTGTGCCCACATGGAGTGCTATGTCATTCTTTCAATGCAAGGTTGTCACTTAAGAATAGCCAACTGCCTGTGTTAACAGAAAATAAATCTCAGGTATTAATGACAGATATAACATGCATACTTGTTTTTAAGGACTGACCCTCATAAAATGATGGGAGATATTTACCAAAAAGTTTATTTTTACAACTAGTTATCAAAGAAAAGATTTCTCTCTCATTTTCTTACATAACATTAATTTTCAAATACAATCAACTGTTTTTGTTATTCTATGCTGCCCATGTATTACTTTTGCAATACAATATTTTAAGCCTACAGGTCACTACTATTGTTAGCATAGTAGTCATACTGTCATAGCTACTTGACATATTTGAGAAAATGTTTAACTTACATGACAATATATTCCATCAAAACTGAGTTTATGATAATATCACCATCACATAAACCCTCCCATATTGCTTCATTATTTAATTCCCTTTCTATATTTTCTCCCCAGGGTTTTTTTTTTTTTTTTTTCAGAGCCACATAATCATCCATTAAACTTTCTGGCCTCAAAAACTGCCTTTCTGGAAATTGTATTGTTGACTGTTTGATGCTGTACCATGACTATTAAAAGCCTACAATAATTAATATGCATATCATCTTGTATTTGATGTTTTGTTCAGACCATAAAAGAAACTCTTGGTAACATGCCATGCATGATATTGCTGAAGGATCACAAGTATACCTTGATTAAGTGGTTGTGGCTTAGAAGATATGTTAAGCAGCAAATACTCTGATTTCACTGCTGTTGGTGTAACTAAGTTTTTTCCCACACCTTAATCAAAAGTGCTACCAATTGTTCACTGAAAAAGGTTCACATCATCCACAAGTCTTTCAGTTCTATTGCATGTGAAGGGCAAAAAACTGAAATATGGTAGATTCCAATTAATTGAGCCATTGGTTAATCAAGGTGGCCATTTCTTTGAAACTATTCTTGAACAACATCCCACATTAGCTCTTTGGAATAAAGCTTTGCATAATTGGGACATATGCTTAATTAGGCTGAAGTGTACTAGCCCTGATGTCCCAATTAACCAGAATATACTGTACTGATTAATTTACAGCAATACTACTTAGCCAACAAGCCCATGACAAGAGGCTTTCCTATGTTACCTGTATCCACATTTATAAATAACAATGTGGTGATGAATTGTGTGCTACCTGTTTAATGGTCACAACTAACAAAACAGACCAATCTACTCTACATGATGACAGTTACATGAAATGTGTGACTGAGATTAGATGCACACACTGGCCACTAAATTAGAAACCTTTATGAAAATCTACATAAACGTTACTTACGCAGTGTATACGCAAAGTAGGTGGTTATGTACATACCACGTGATCTAGGAAACTATTTAAGACTACTGTTCATCAGTAATTGTCAGTATCGTTGATCACAATTGGAAGAACAAAGGATCTTTTGGAGTTCAATAAAGGGCTTATTGTGGGTGCCCATATGGCTGGAGTGAAGATTTTGAAAACAGTAGAGCTGACTAGTTTCTCAAAAGGTGAGATATCCCAGGGGAAGAGGTCTTATCAGTAGAAAAATAACCTACATTGCTTGTCTAAAGGGCGTAATGGTTGTGTGATGATAATCTGTGGTGAGCGAGATTGCTGTCGTCTGAGGAGGCTTGTGTGGAGAAATAGGACTTTCTGTATGCAGCAATTGACTGAAGAATTTAATGAAGACTGTTCTCAACCCATATCTCAGCAAACTATGAGCAGGGAATTGAAGAGGATCAGTATTGGCAGTCACATGCCTAAACAGAAACCACTGATTTCTACAAATGACCAGAAAGTTTGTCTAGTGTTGTCAGGAACACTGGAAAAAAGTCACGTGGTCCAATGAGTCACAGTACACCTTGTTCTGTACCGAAGGTAGGCAGAGAGTTTGGCAGGAGCCCTATCAAACAATGGAAGCAGCTAGCCTTGTAAACACACTCAATGTTTTGCAGGTGGTGTCATGGTGTGGGGCACGCTCTGTTGGTACAGAAAGCGTGCCTTGATATTGATGGAAGGTCAGGGTCCTCCAAGAATTATCTGAACATTGTTGATGATCAATCCCATCCTGAAATCTTGACTTTTTATTGAGCAGGCGACAGCTGTTTTATGGATGACAATGACAGCAACTTCTACCATCTTCCATGGCCACAACAAAGCCGGGATCTTAACCCCATTGAGAATGTATGGAATATACATTCTCAACGGGGTTGCAAAATATTAGAGGAATCAGGGTCTTACGAAATTCCCATTGCACACATACCCTCAATATCGTACATAGGGAATACTAAAAACAGGTTAAAAAAAAAGGGTAAAACAACACATATCTAACTGGCAAAAAAAAAAAAAAAGAAAGAAGCAAAAGCTGCATTAGTGCAATTCTGTATTGACCACCAAACATTCCCAAAATTTGGAGAAATTAAAATGCTAAAAAGGAATAAAAAATAAAAGAGACAAATGAGAATGGAGGAATCGATCCTAATTTATAAAAATAAAACAAGGGTGTGTAACCAGAATGACCCTAATACATTATCTAGCCTTTGGAAAGAGCTAATAAGACAAGAAAAAGAACAACAAAAGAAAAACTGACAAAAAAGACACGGGAACAGGGATAGGAAATGAAAAAAAGAAGAATACGGAAAGACGACATCAACGACCATTTGAAGAGGAGGAGAAAAAAAAAAGGTAGAATTAATGAAACATAGATAGCACCAGCTAGGTTTGATCAAGAAAAGTATTTAATACAGCGTATCCGACGAATGGCAACGTGGGGTATCGGACTCCATTGACGAGAAATAAACCATGAACATTGGTGGAAAAGTCAACACGCTCCTGAAGATGCCTAAAGACTGGGCGAAAAATTTAGAGCATTAATAACGGTAAAGAATTGATGTTGTTGAATCCTAAAGTGAAGATCTACTGAATCTACCCAAAGTAAGCAGTGTGTTTGATGTGAATGGTTGCTGCACATACAACGGACAATAGGACAATAGCTTCAACGAAGACCCGAAAACATGCAAGAAAAGTGAATCATCACTAGAAACGGAATGCCTAGGTAAGCATTATCCAACTAAAATATTTCTAAGTTTTTGAAATAATTCACGTAAAAATGAATATTAGCCGTTTCCAATCGATTTCTAAGTCGGAATATGAACTGCTAATATGAATTGTATGGAATATGTTTAAAAAAAAACAAAAAAAAAACATCAGGGAGCAAAGTGCTCTTCTGTCAAACCTGATCCAGTTAAAGAAATATGTGGTGAATGCCTGGCATGCTGTAGATGCACTCCAACACCTTGCGAAATCTATGCCAAACTGCGTATGTGCGGTAATTTGGGGTAAAAGAGGTCCAACCTGGTATTGTATAAAATTTCTAATTAAGGGATGTAAGGTCAGGTGATGCGTAACATCACAGCCTCTCCTTGACAAATGTCAACCCCGCCTTCTCGTGCTGCATCCTGTTCCCACTAAAGGGGCTCTGACGACCACCAATAGCGGTATAACTATACCATCAGGATTAGAGGAAATGCTATCCCACACTCACCAACCCGCTTGGCCAGCGTGGTGAGTTATGGCCAAACCCCTCCAAAATGACTCCACAACTTAAATCTTGGCCCGCAGTCTCCGGCAGCTGGAATGTACCTGGTGAAGGTAGCGGCCAGTGCGACATGAAGGCAGAGGGTGCTAAGAATCCCCGGAGGACCGGACTAGGCTGCCATCTGATGCTGACCTTGGCTACGTATAATGGACGCTCCCTATCTTCTGATTCAAGGCTTCTTGAATTGGAAGAGGAACTACAAAGGATCAAGTGGGACATCGTCGGGCTAAGTGAGGTAAGGAGAAAAGGAGAAGATCTCATTGAACTGAAAAGTGGACATCTCTTCTACTATCGTGGGACAGATACTGGCAGAACTAGTGGTGTTGGATTTATAATAAACAAGAAACTGAAGGATAAAGTTATAGAAGTTGAAAGTTCCTCTGACAGAGCTGCACGACTCATTATCCAACTCTCGAGAAGATACAAGGCTCAGATTATTCAAACTTATGCACCCACCACAAGTCAACCTGAAGAAGAAATTGAAGAATTTTATGAGGAAATCCGTCATCTAAATAATAAAGGTAAGCAGCACTTGAAGATAATTATGGGAAATTTCAATGCAAAAATAGGGCAACTGCAACAGAATGAAACTTCAGTAGGTAAATTCGGTCACGGCAACAGAAACCAGCATGGAAATACTCTCGTTGAGTTTGCAGAGGCAGAAGGGTTTTTCATCATGAACTCCTTTTTCAAGAAAAAACCACACAGGAAATGGACATGGAGACATCCAAATGGGACGACAAGTGAAACTGATTTTATTATGAGTAACAAAAAATTTGTCATCAAAGACTGCAGTGTGCTAAACAAGTTCAACACAGGTAGTGACCACAGATTGGTGAGATGTAAGATGCGCCTCAACACTAAACTCAAACGTGGAAAGCTCATAAAACAAACAAAATGTATTGACATAACCAACCTTAAAAAACACCACAATACCTTCAAGTTGGAACTGAAGAACAGATTCTCTGCTTTAGAAGGCCTAACATCAGAAGAAATGGATATTTCTGAAGTTAACAGAAAAGTAACCAAAGCTCTTATGGAAACAGCAACAAAATTAGCTGGGTCTAAGAACAAGTTGCATTTGAACAAATTATCAGGAAAAACCAAAATGTTGATGCAAAAAAGAAGAGAGATGAGGACAACTAATGAAGATGTGACTTCCAAAATGGAATTTATAGAGCTATGCAAGACAGTACGAAAAAGTATCACTGAAGATGTAAGGAAATTCAACTGTGAACTAGTGAGGAAAGCAATTGAAAACAACCAAAGCCTAAAGATAGCAAAGGGACATCTCAGTAAGGGAAGAAAACAGATTATGGCACTGAGAAAAGAAGATGGTTCTGTAACAAGAAATAGAGGCGAAATTTTCACAAGAGTGAAAGATTTCTACTCCAAATTATATGAAAGGGATGATACATGTACTCCAGACATCATGAAAGGTACCAGTACCAGAGTTCTTCCAGTCCTCCCAGCAGAAGTTGCACATGCAATCAAGAACATGAAGCGGAGGAAAGCTCCAGGAGAAGATGGGATTACTGTAGACATCATACAAGAAGCAAATAGAGAAATCGAAACAGTACTCGCCCAAATTTTCACTCGATGCCTTAATGAAGGGAAGATTCCTGAGGATTGGAACAACGCTACAATGATCCTGCTACATAAAAAAGGTAGCACTGAGTATCTCCGGAACTACAGACCTATCAGCCTCCTATCAGTGGTTTATAAAATCTTCACTAAAGTTCTTTCACACCGTTTGAAGGTAACACTGGACATGGCTCAACCGAGAGAACAAGCTGGATTCAGGAGTGGCTACAGCACAATAAATCATATCCACGTACTGAGAGAACTAATTGAAAGAACGAGGGAATATGAACTTCCACTGTGCATGGCTTTTATCGATTAGGAAAAAGCCTTTGATTCGGTGAAACCATCAGCAGTTACAATGGCTCTGAAATCCTGTGGTATTAAAGATGCATACATTAATATTATTAATAACATCTATGAAAATGCAAGTGCAAAGATTCAGCTGTTTGAAAATACAACACACATAAAAATTGGAAAGGGAGTGAGACAAGGTGACACCATATCTCCCAAGCTCTTTAATGCCACATTGGAAAATGTCTTTCAATCACTGAACTGGGAAAACAAAGGGATAAAGATTAATGGAGATTATTTAACCCACCTTCGCTTTGCTGATGACGTAGTAATTTTTGCAACTACCCCATCAGAGCTGCAGAGTATGATCCAGGAACTTGCTGACAAGAGTAAAGAAGTGGGATTAAAAATGAACTTTCAGAAGACAAAAGTGACGTTCAATGCTTTTACAAGAAATGAAGATTTATCGATTGATGGAGAAAAGCTGGGGATAACAGACACATACGTTTATCTTGGACAGCAGATATCAAGTGAGGGTCACATTGATGAAGAAATAAATCGCCGTAAAAAACTTGGCTGGAGAGCTTTTGGAAGAAACAGCATAATTTTCAAGAGCAATATGCCATTATGTCTTAAAAGGAAAGTGTTTGATCAATGCATCCTTCCAGTGCTTATGTATATGGTGCAGAGACGTGGACCTTAACTAAAAGAGACATACAAAGGCTGCAGACAATTCAAAGAAGCGTGGAGAGGTGCATGCTTGGTGTAACCAGGAGAGATAAGAAGACGAACTCGTGGATCCGAAAAATGACAAGAGTGAAAGACATCATGATCAGAGTTAAATCCCTGAAATGACAATGGGCTGGACATACTGCCAGAAGGACAGACCATCGATGGACAACCGAAATTTTAGATTGGATTCCAATGGACAGGAAAAGACCCAGAAGAAGACCACATGGGAGATGGGTGGATGAAATTCGAAAGTATGCAGGAATGACAAGGAGGAGACTGGTACAAGACAGACCGTTGTGGAGGAAACTTGGGGAGACCTTCGTCCAGCAGTGGATTGATAATGGTTGACAATGATGATGATGTGTATAACTTTAGTGTCATATTCCATGACATCGTACACAAATGGGCTGTTTCCAGCTAATAAAAACTTTGATCAAAAGAAAAGAATACATATTTTGTGTGTTATACATGTTGACAGCATATAAATTTAAACAATGCAAATAATGACAATCAAAATAATACACATGCAAACATACAGCACAGCTAATGAGGGCTGAGAAAAAAGAAGCCTTTCTGTACCACATAAAATGATTGAAACAGCTGGGTATGCATTTCGTCTGTGTAATTACTTTTTCCTTTCCTCGGTTCTTCAAAACTGCGAGGGGCATTCAAAAAATAAGTTACACCAGTTGCCATCTTTTGATATAATTGTGCAACAAATGTGGTGCATGCACAGAATAGGTTTCATATCGTGTTCCCCTAGTAGGCAGGTATCATTGACAGAGTGGTAACAGCTGTGTAGGACGAAGCGATCATAATGGCATGTCAGCTGGGATGTTACTACAAGTTCGAGGTACAAGAAACAGTATGATTTTTGTAGGTGAAACGTCTAAATTGTTCCGTGATTCATCATGAAATAACGGCGGTGTATGAGGGAAATGAAATGTCATGTCCATCCAGAGTGAAGTAGTGCTAGCAGTTTGAAAATCATCGCACAGATTTGATGGAAGCTGATCGGAAAGGAAGGCACCAACTTCATACCTGCTGACATTTTATGAAGCTCATCAGGAGCACATGATGATCACCTTCCACGTGCCTTCTCACAAAGCCGATATGGTGCTATATTCTATCGGTCTTACCAAATTTAAAATGCAGAGATGGAAAGTTGCAAAATCATTTTTGGAGAAGCAAAATGTGTTTTTGGAGCAGATAAAATACATTTTCAGAGAAGAAAATGTGTTTTTAGAGCAAGTGAAATACATTTTTGGAGCAACAAAATGCATTTTTGGAGCAGGTAAAATACATTTTTGGTATAAGAAAACATTTTTTTGCAGCAGGTAAAATATTAGTAGATAGAACAATCTCTTAAGCAAAAAATGTTTTGGAATTAGATGCACCCTACTCAAATTTAAAACATCCTGCATTGAAATACACACATATGCTAAGATTTTAGTTTTCAAATAGATCAAAAAATTTGTAACCATAGCAGAATTCTATTATTAATCATTTATTTTACAAAAAATGTTGAATTTTTTGCTGCTTTTCTCAATATTTACTTGCTCGCTTCTATTTTTTTTTCTAATTTTTTAAGATAGTTAGCAATGTTTTGTTTTGCTTCTTTTAACAGTACCTGTCCACTTTCTTTTGCACTCATGTCTCTTTTTTAGCACGTCTTTTGTAAAAATATATTGTGCTTCTGTTATCGGTTTGTCCGTCCGTCTGTACCCACGGAATCTCTGCAACTATTACTCCGATTTGAAAAATTCTTTTTGCATTCGGAAGCTTGAAATATGCAAATGATGATCCTTCATTTCGTTTTTTTTTATGATGCACAATTTTGCCGCTAGGGGAAGTAAATGCAGATGATGTCGAATTCAAAATTACGTTTTAATCCACATATTTGCTTTTAAACATCTGATTGAAAAACTTATTTTATTTTTCGATTCCATTTATGTCAAAGAGTGTTTTAGATATAGTTCCATTTTCAAATTACGCATAGATTTTCCGCTAGGGGCGTAAAAGTAAATTACATTTTTTCCGATAACTCTTCACCTAAAACTCCGATTTGAAAAATCTTTTTTCAGCGGATACATCTCCTAATGGAAAATCTTTTGCATATATTTTCTAATTTTTGGTAAAGAATACTTTGGCCACCAGGGGTGTAAGTGTTAATTTTTGCTTCTGATGTATTTGCCATAAAATCTGAGCTTCTAAAATATCGATTGAAAAAAATTCTTTCGTGGACTGATGCACTCACATCGATAAACCTTTTCGGAATACTTTCTTCCTAAAATATCCCACAGTTTCTCCGCCAAGGGGCGTAGATGTAAATCTTATTTTTGTCAATCTCTCTACTTCTAGAAGTCCGATTTGAAAAATTCCTTCTTTGTTGTATAGTGTTTTCCGTGTGACATGTTTTTTATATACTTTCAAAATTTTCAAGTAATTCATAGACTTTCCGCTAGGGCGTAATGGTAAATTGCGTTTCACCCTATATCTCTGCTTCTAAATATCCGATTTGAAAAATTCTTTCTGCACCGGATAGAACTCCTGGTGGGAAATCGTTTGCACATAATTTCTAATTTTTGTAAAAAAATGGTTTGGCCACCAGGGGGCGTAAATCTTAATTTCCGCTTCTGATGTATTTGCAACAAAATATGAGCTTCTAAATTCTCGATTGAAAAAAACGTCGTTTGTAGGCCGAAGTACTCATGTCGACAAACCTTTTAGAAACATTTTCTTCTTAAAATAGTGCATGGTTTCTGTGTCGAGGGGCGTAGACATATATCTTATTTTTTTCAATATCTCGACTTCTAGGAGTCCGATTTAAAAAATCCTTCTTTGTTGGATAGTGTTTCTAGTGTGACATGTTTTTCCTAAAAATTCAAAATTTTCAAGTAATTCATAGACTTTCCGCTAGGGGCGTAAAGGTAAATTGCGTTTTCTGCTCCTAAAACTCTGATTTGAAAAATTCTTCCTGTATCGCATACAAGACCTGATGGAAAATATTTTTCACATAATATCTAATGCTTTGTAAAGAATGGTTTGGCCACCAGGGGTCTTAAGTGTTCATTTCTGCTTCTGATGTATTTGTAGCAAAATCTGGGCTCTTGAAAACTCGACTAAATTTTTTTTCGGACTGATACCGCTCATATGGATAAACCTTTTGAGAATACTTTCTTCCTAAAATAATGCACGGTTTCCCACCAGGGGACGTAAAGTCACATCTTATTTTTGTCCATAACTCTGTTTCTAAGAGTTCGTAAGCTCAAGATTCCGTTTACACCAATATCTGAGGGATTAAAAACCCGATTGAAAAACTTCTTTCTTCCGTCAGATACTATTGTTTTCCATAGCAGTTCCATTGCCTTTGAATAACTTTGATAAATTTAATTTGCATAAGAACGGGTTCAAAAGACGTGCTTATTACACCCGAAAATTCAGTGTCATCTTTCTTGTTCAATGCTACATTCAATATATTGAGTATCTTCAATTATTTGAAGAATTCTTAGCAGTTCGCTTTTGCCACGTTACATTCTGGACGTCGGAAAGTTGAAATTTTTTTCGTATTTGAGACATGATATTACTATAAAAAGAAAAGAATAAAAAGGCTCTACTCACAATGTTTTTTTCTTGGTGGTCCTCTTCACTCTACTGTTTTCAATTTTAATGTAGCCTAAAAACCTTTCTTGGACCACCAAAAAAAAAAACATTGTGAGTAGAGCCTTTTTATTCGTTTCTTTTTATAGTAATATCATGTCTCAAATATGAAAAAATTTTCAACTTTCCGACATCCAGAATGTAACGTGTGGCAAAAGCGAACTGCTAAGAATTCCTCAAATAATTGAAGATACTCAATATATTTACAAGCACACATTGTTAATTTAAATTTGTTTCCCATCATGAGAAATAAATAATATGGGCTACATTCAATGTTCACCTCAGCATTGTTTAACATTTTATGAGAGGAATCCAACTGCCTAAAGGCTCAGCTGTTTCCCGTTTCAAATCACCTTGTGTACATTCAATTTCTTCTTCTCGTTTCTGCCTGTTTTGCTGCATTTTTCCAGCACTAATCTGCTCTTGATATTTTTTCCAGGATTCTTTATAAGCTGTCAGAAGTTTTTAGGCTACATTAATTTTACTCACATCTCCATTTAGTCTCTTGACATGATCTCTTGACATGATCTTTGTGCTTCTTGCTCTCCGCATAAACACCTACAATCATCGCGGCTGCCACGCTCTAGGCTAAAACTGCAGCCACATGGCTCACAAAACGTAAGATGCTTCATAAAAAGGCCATTCTTTACTATATACATCGCGATACACTTGACGATAAGATTTATATGACTTTGTTCTTTTTGTTGTCATAGCTGTTTCACTGCTGTTTCATGTTGTTTTAATCTAAATTAACCCTTTCCACTCGAATGACTTTTCACCCATACTCATCTAGCACTCCTTTTTTTTTTTCTTCTGCAATAGAGGCCACAACTTAGCAGTGAAATTTCAGCTTTGGCTCACCAGCCCCGACATACGAGCTATAGAGGCATCATCAGCGTGGCGGATGACACAGGACCTATTCGACGAAAAGAAATGTCTCACGAGCGTCGACATGCGAGCCATAAAGGCATCATATCGGCATGGAGGGTGACACCCAACATTTGGTGAAAAAGAAATGTCTCGCAAGCCCCGACATACGAGCTATAGAGGCGACATGGGCGTGGCGGATGACACACGACCTAATGTAGAGTTCGCAAAAGGCGCTGAGCTGAGCTCCCTCTTGGCTTTTGCACACTGCATTCTAAATGGCGGCACAGGAAATCACGTGACAAAACTCCACCTTCGTTGGCGGGGGAAGTCGGAACATCGAAGGCGTATAAGGGCCTATCTGTAAACTTTGCCTTTTGACCAAAAGAGGTAAAAAATAGAAAATTGCATGCAGGGATATTGCATGGGCTTTTCCGTAGTTTTTTGGGTGACCTCCGTAAAACTATAAGATGGAGTGAAAATCCGTACAAACTATGGAAAATCTGTGAAAGTTGGCATCCCTGAATACGTATTCTGAATACTTTAGAAACAGGGCCATCATATCCTACCACGGGAAAGCCATTTTCAGTTGTCCTCTACATCAACGAAATAGCTGACGACTGGCCTTATGCTGTATTTACGTAATCGTGCACCTTGCTCGGAACAGAATAACTGCGCCATCACGAAGAGCAGTGAACAACAATATATAAACAATCTCAATTGCACAACACTCCAAAAGACCACCAAACCATCTGCAATCAGGATTTCATATCGTACAGCATTGTTTTTCCTACATACCACGTGATTACAACAAAACACTCCTCCTCCATAAATAAGCTCCACCTATTCGTCACTTTTGCCGAAAAAACAACGAATTAGAAGGTAGGTGAAAAGCATTGCAAAATGTTGGGATTGGCGGTACATGTTGATTAAGTGTCTTACATTTAACCAAATTACACCTATACCTTAAGAAAAGCGTCATTCGATTTGCCTTGTAAAACGGCATTTTTTACCGTGAAATTTTTTTTTTTTTTTGCTTGGCAGCTTTTGCTGTGGATTGCTGTTACAACACAGTTGGGAGCAAATATTAATTTTTCATAATTTGTAGCAGTTTGGCGCAAGATGATGAAATTGGCGCAGCTCGGCGCAAACTTTCCATCACTGAAAATGTGACATTCTCAGCATAGCTACTACAATAAACAACCATTGAAAACACCTTAAATTACAAAAAAAATTGTATATATAAAATGTATGTTTTTCTCTATTATCTTAGTAATATACATTCATCATATCTGAGAATATGAGGTTGCAAATAAATATAAAAGCTCAAGTGTTTGGACAAAAAATATGACACATTAAGAAATAAACTTACCGTATTTTTTCATGTATAAGACGATATGTTTTTCCAAAATTTCTAGACCAAAAATTGGGGGTTGTCTTATACACGGGTAACCGGTTGAGAGAACCCTGCAGTTACTGCGGCGAAACTGCCAGTACTTCTTATCCCCTCTCCCTACTACAAAGGGCTTGTAGATGTTTCCATCAACAAGCCCTTCAAAGCCCTGAAGAAAGAAGAATGGAATAAATGGATGCAAAAAGCAGGTAATAACTTGACACCCACAGGGAAAGTGAAAAAACCAACCGTTACTGAGGTCTGCAACTGGGTCCTAAACTCATGGAATGGAGTCAAGCAAGAGGTAAGGTTGTGAAGTTCTTCAAGAAATGTGGAATCAGCAATGCCATGGATGGAACTGAAGATGAGCTAATATATATAGACAGTGACTTAGATGACAGCAGTGATGCAGTTCAGGTTGAAGAAAGTGTAATGTCTGGAACTAATAGTGCTGAAGAAAATAATGCATAATTTCATAGTTTGTATCTTTAAAATATTATCTATTTTTTTAATTATATAAACTTCCAAACTTCTTTTTTTATATATATTAGTCTGTGGTATTACCTAATTTCTAAATGTACTTAGTGATATTACCTAATTTCTAAAAAATATCAAATGTGTCCTTTTTTGTAATAAAAATATTGATTTCTTAATTTTCGGTGCGAAAAGTAGGGATCGTCTTATACATGGAAAAATATGATACTTTACTTCAAAGATAAATATGTTGATTGTTTTGCTTTGCGTAAGTCAGTATTAGATAGATCTGCATTAAAGCAAGCATGATCAGCATGAGCTTTGCATTTTTCAATTATTAAAGATTCTAAAGTTGAAACACATAAACTGGATTGAAAATCAGTTGGATTTTTCTTAACCATGCTAAACACTCGTTCACATGTGGCATTGCTGTGAGGTATAAGGAGAATTATGACCATTAATTTTGGTAAAACAGTGTATTTAAATGACCCATTGTAAATTTTAAAAGTTCAAGCCCTTTAGTACTTTTTTTCACATAGAAGTAAACATCAACAAAGAAATCTTCCACATCCACCCCTATTAATTCTTTTGAAGCATGTTTTGCCACTAAGTGGATCAAATGGCGTGCACAACCATGTGTTATAGCATTAGGATTTTCTTTCTTAATAAATGAACTTACGTCTTTATGAATTCCCAGCATTACTGATGCATTGTCAGCACCAAATGCCACACAATTTGACCGTGGAACCTCATATTTTGAAAGTTCCATGTTTAACAGCTTAAAAATATTTTCACCGGTAGAATCACTGCTTAGGTTTGGAAGCGATAATAAACAGGTAACAATCTTACCTAATGAAGAATCAAAGTAGGTCACGACAACTGGAAATAGTTTATCATCTGCAACAGAATTGTTGCCATCAGTTGTCAGTGAAAACTTGTTTGCCTTCAATATTTTGCCTATCTCCTGGGCTGTTGATGAAGCAAAGGATTTTATTATCGGCATTTGTCTTGTCTTCGTGCGAGCACATCCGTATTTAGAAGAGATCTCGAAATCCGGGAACATATTTTTGAACAACAGACCGGCATGGTTTGATACCGACAACGAGCAGTTATGTTCAATTAAGAATTTGGTAAACAGAGCCTCCCCCCAAATAACTTTTAAGTCATTGCTGCGGGGTAAACATTGATGCTAGCTTCGGCTTGTGTTTTGAGACTTTACATTTCCAAGATGGCGTGCACCTTCCACGTGCTGCTTGCAATCATTTTTACCTGCGTGAGCAATGGAAAAATCTGAGCACCAAATAGAACAAAAGAAGTGATTGTCTGATATACGCAATTTTTTCAGCACTGGCCACGCTCTATCATATTCTTTTTTAAAAACTTGGGAATGCCCTCGTTTTGACATTGTGAAAAACACTCTGTTAACACACTCCCACAATTAAATTGCAAAGCAGCGTGCGTCAGCATAGCTCTTTCTGACCAGATTTCCGGCGGCCGACCTGAATGAGGGGTGACAATCCTATGCACTTCATTGGTCAACTCTATTCAGTTCCCCCTACAGCTTCTCCGTCCCTTCTTTAAGTACGGCGGAGATCTCCATCCCTCCTTCTGTGCTCGTGGGCGTAACATCCAAGCCATTAAAACCAGGAACAAAAACTTGAAGTTTCCGATTTTCCACCTAACTTCCGTTGGTGAGAACTTGAGATTTACTTTAACTCTTCTTTACAAACAAGAAAGGCATCTCCGAACTTTATATTTGGTGTGAGGGAATCATGTGAGAAACAACAAAGAAATTTGCAGCATGTGCTTTAAAAACAGTGAGAAAAAAATTAAAGAACTATATTCTGTAATGTAGCATTACAAAATGGCTCGCTCGCCTGGCAACATCATAACTGGTTCCTCCTGTATCCTTCCGCCCGTGAATCGGCCACCGCAACGAAACTTCGTTTCAACGGAGCAACGCTTGTTATTGTCGCTGCAGCGTTGTGTTAGGCCCGCCTCAGCTTCTGTTCACAGCGTCGTACTTGCACATAAATATTATGGTAAAAATCTTTAAAACGCACAATAAAGATGAAGTTTTTTTCACCATCTGAACTTTTAGTGCAATATATTTCTGGCCACAGTTGTTGTTTGGGGAAAAATGGGTAATGAAATAAAAATTTAGTTTTTTCCAGAGAAAACCCCAAACTACACAGAGTGGCTACATACATCTGGGATAATCTAGATATTCCAGAGCAATTGGCAGGTATGCAACTTTGACCACTGCAGACAATGTGATGCAGGTTTATAAACTGATTTGAAATAATTGAAGACTGACAGTAGCAGAAATGGCAAAGGACTTATATACAGGGTTCGTACTCTTTTTTGGGGAAAAAATTCAAGGACTTTCCAGGCCTTTTCCAGGCCATATACAAAAAATTCCAGGATGATTACTACGCTTTACAGTATCATGCTCAAATTAGTTTTTAAAAGCAATTTCAGTTTTAAGTAATAAAAATGATGAAAGATGCAAATGGATGAGTGTGCTTTTTTACCCATTACATTTCTTTTTAATGTTTTTAATTGGCAAATTACCCAATAATGCTAAATTGAATCATGATGCAATTACCACAAGGCTATTCAGAAAATCCTTTCCCTCAATCAGAAAATGATTAATTCAATCAGTCATTTTAGCTGCATCACTATTCTGCACTATCTTCCATGTAATCAGACTATTATTGATAACAACTGAAATTATTATAAAATAAAGTGAGGGCAGATTCAGAATTTAAGAATGGGGAGGGCGCACGTCTAACAGAGGACTGGTAAAAAAATCTCTGAGATTTATTTCCTCCAAAAAACACGGTGGTAAAACATGGAGGACCCATAAGGAGGAGATGGGGTGCTTGCCTGTCAGAGTACATCACAAACAGCAGTTCTGAAGTACTGCTGTGTGGATCACTGAAAAGTTCGGGCCAATGTAAGACAAAATGTGGAGTTGCAAATCCATAAGTGAAAAAGTGTGATGTCTGAAAACAAGAAATGTGAGACAAAGCAAAGCACTTATCTATTTACTCACCCCCCCCCTTTTTTTTTTTTGAAATGGGGCATGTGCCTGTTATGCCCACAGGTGGATTCTAGCTCTGATAAAAAGTGTTTCCAATCCATACATGGGAATGATTTTTTTTCTTTTTAACATTCCCAATGACTGCCACTGGTGGATGCATATTGGGATGTGACTTTTGAAGGCAATGAAAATCTTAATTACTAGACAGAATATGTTCCAGACTTGAGGAAAATTTCATCCAATTGTAGTACAGTTATGTTAAATCAAAAAGCATAAGCCACGGAATCACTATGCACCTCAAGAAATGATTCGGGAGTATGCCAATCAGTAGACAGAGTGTTGTGCTAAAAGTCTGTCACAAAGCATCACCTCTTACAGCTGGGCTCCAAACCAGAGGAAAGGAAATGTTAACAAACACTTAGTGCCTGAGGGAAGCAAAACTTTGTACTGGGTCTCCTCCTCCAAGTCTCAAATCTTTCATACTTACCCAGCTGGAGAGTGGACATAGGGCTTCAAGCTTGGAGAATGAATACTGCTCTTATATCTATGCCTTTGAATTTAATTTCGACCATTTTCAACAGGGTAGGTTCCTAGGTTGTACCTAACAGCATACTAAAATTTCGCCAAAATCCAACCCCTTTTACGTGAATTATCGTACGGACAAATGGAAAAAACCAAAGCATAAACGTTTCTGCAACCTACAGTTCGAAAGGGTTAGTAATTTCTAAAATAAAAACATAACGAACAGCGTGAAAACTAGCTCATACACAGAATATTTGAAACTACAGTATGCGCTCTCAATTATTAGGGATGATAGGGGGAAGGGAATAGAACTGTCCATAATTAGCATGTTCTCGTTGCGCTAGGCGCTTAAGCACTGCTGAATTCCGTCAGACCCCCCAATGGTCAAATGATTGAAATGTGCTGATGTTCATGGAATGAAATGGTTGATCAGCTATGATAACCGCATAAAAGTTCGAAGGGGGAGGAGGGGGCGATTTTTTTTTTTACTTTATGCAACATTCCTCCAGTATTTATCTTGTCATCATCAACAATAGCAATGTAACTACCACTTACGATCGCGGATATCGCCCAACTGAAAATCTGCCATACAACTAAGGGATACAACACACAGGTATCATGTTACAACAGTGTATTGTAATTGGAAAAAAAAAAAAAAAGATTTCAGAAATTAAAATCGAAAAAAAAAAACTTTCAGAAATTAATATCATCAAGTCATGGTGTTTCAAAAATCCGCTTTCCTTTATAATGTTTAAAAACATGTAATGTTATTTCTTTTTTACCTGTCTTGTATAATAAAATGGGTTGATTTTTTTATGGAATCAGACGTCCATATGTCTGATTGTCTTCGTCTGAGTTCACACGTTAGCTACTGCGTACAAGTAGACATATTTTTTCAGCTCAAAAATATGTAGTTTTGTATGTATTCACAGTATAACTCATTCCGTATTCCCACAGAACAAAATTCAGCAGATACAAATGAAGAACATCAAGACCCACCCAACACCATGTTTCCGATTGTCTGCTGTTTATATTCAAGAAATGCGAATATGGATCAATGGTGAATGCAGCAACTATGGTTTTTATTTATTACCAAGAAAAAAAAGGAGCCTGAAAGCTGTAAAGCTGAAACGGATATTTCTCCCCCTCCCGAAAACATTCCGATTAAGTTCAAACAGCAGGAGCACGCGTCCACGCACACTCAACCTCTGGAATGTCCTGATGGAACGGCTTCTTTTCATTTGGCACATCGCCATAAATCACCACCTGCAGCTCACTGAAGTGTCTTCCTCCTTCACCCTAACTATAGGAGAAAACGTAAAAAAAAAAAAAATGCTGCCCAATTTTCGACAAAATGACCAAATTTACGTCATAACATTGCAATTTACTAAAATACGTTTATCTGCTGAATTTCGCCTAAATCCATTGAAAACTTTTTAATTATAGATTTTTTTATTAAAACAGTAGCTCAGACATCTGAATAAAAATGTATGTTTGTAATTAAAATAGAGTCCATATCATCACAGAAACAAAATTTAAGGATCACTCTGTTTAAATAAACCATGGCATCTAAAAAAAATAATTTGCTTGCTTTTCCCGTAATTTATAATTGCAGTTTCTTTTTTTGAATCCGATTTTGCAACGGAAGATTTTTTTTTTTTTTTTTTTTTTTTGCATCTGCTAAAGTTTCAAACGGAATTCGGCGAAATTTGCACTAGAACTTTATTGTGATGTATTTTAACCACTGTAAAAATTTTACTGTGTTATTTTCAAAATTCCGGAAAATGGATTTCTGAAAATATCTTAGTCCTTTTGAGCCGTGGAAGTGATAAACAGGTGTTTGCTTTCTTCCCAACCAAGGGCTTCGGATCAGCGCTCCCAGCTGTCAATCAACCGTTGCTATGGTAACACACTTTCTGCTCAAGGCTCACTGTCTAAAGAGGCACACATAATAAAAATTTCCAATGCTAACTTTTTAAGTTTTAAACCGATTCAAATGGAATTTTGGGAGTGAGCTTCTGTAATCCAATTATAGTAAATGTAAAACTTTCAGCCACTTTTGTGAAAAATTCGCAAAGATAGTTTTCTTATTTTTTATCATAAGTAGCCGAAGTCTCTTGAGGGGTGGGCCGGAAGCAAGCGTCTTAATGCAATAAACAAGGAGCAGATGAATGTGTTGTTCAGGCATACTCTTCACTGGTGGATGCCAGCTGACTTGGTAAACACGCGACCGCCTTGCAAATGCTAAATGTCTCTTCTTTCCCCTTCTGTTGTTCTCAGTAGTTGTCGGACGGACATCAAGCTCAGGGCTAGAGAATGCATCAAGCTCCCCTTCCCTAACAGACCTGCTAGTAATCATCCAATTTTATTGCACTGGAAGTAGTGCTTCCCCCCCCAGCCAAATTAGGATTTGGGCACATCCGAAACACCACTGTAGCCGGCGGTTTCTTTGAGAACAGAGGAGAGGAACTTAAAAAAATTAAGGGGTAACAGTCAGTAACACGATTTCCTAAAAGGGCATTTTTTTTAAGCACTAATTTCAAATTTCAAGGCTTTTCAAGACAGCATTAAAAAAATACCGTTTTTCCAGGATATTCCAGGCCTTGAAAACGTAATCATGATTTTCCAGGACTTTCCAGGTTTTCAAGCACGCGTGCGCACCCTGTATATATTTTGATAGGAAGTGTACATTCCATCGTCTGTGAATATCTTGATTATCGCAAAATGTGTACAAGATAGGTTCCTTGTTCACTGACATACAAACACAAAGGTCAACGTTTTTGTCTTCTCTAGCCTTCCTTTAATGCTATTCTGTGGAAGGCCATAACTTCATATGCTGAATCATCACTGATGATGAAACATGGATGCACCATGTCATCCCAGAAACAAAGAGAGCATCTATGGATTGGAGACACACAACACTGCCTGTGCAGAAGGAATTCAAAGTTGCACCATCAGCAGGAAAAGTCATGGCCACCATGTTTTTCGACTGTGAAGGAGTTCTTTACATGGAATTTATGGCAAAAGGTGTAATTAATGCTGCCTCATACTGCCAAACATTGTGGGCTTTGAGAACAGCTGTGAAAAACAAGAGGCACGAAAAGTTAAGCAAAGGTGGTGTTCTCATTCAGGACAATGCCACACCACACATCTCACACACGACACGACAACTGCTCCAAAGTTTTAGATGAGAGCAGAGGTGCCAACCTCTAGCAGAACGTATCAGTAATCAATAGGGGATTTTTCAGTAATGTTTCAGTAATGGAACACAAACTTTCAGTAATATTTTCAGTAATGTAACACGCCATTTTTTTTTTCAAAGCTAAGGACAATATTATAGTATTACTGTGTAACCTGTAATACACTGCCGGACAATTGCTAAGGACGGATGACAATAGCAACGATAGCAACCATAAAATGGAAGGCAGGAAAATGTGGAAATTAGCATAAGTGCGGGATACAGTAAGACGTGTTGTGCATATTCAAATTTTGGATTGCCGAACTTGTTCGTGACGTCATAGCGCTGATAAGAGATATAAAGGATTTAACACGTATTGACCGTTGTTGTTCAAACGCAAAGTTGAAAGGGAAAGAATCAATTGATGAATTTGCAATTTTCAGTATGTCTTCCCGACATCACCTAGATGATTTTACGCGTGGCCGTATTATTGGCAAGATTGAAGAAGGGCCAAAAATAACAGATGTTGCCAGGGAGTTCGACGTCAGCCACAGTGTTGTTTCAAGGCTTTGGAAATCATTTCAAACAAATGGAGAGTGTAGCAAACGTCACCGGGGAGGTCGTGTTCACAGTACGACACCTGCAGGAGATCGGTACATAGTGCTATCAACAAAAAGACACCGGCGCAGCACAGCTAGTGAGGTAGCAAATCAGTTTATGGCTGCTACTGGCAAGCGGATCTCCCGAAAAACTGTCGCCAGACGTTTGCATGAAGGAGGACTATACGCCCGCCGTCCTGTTGTGTGCATCCCATTGTCCAGACGTCACTGTACCGCCCGTTCGAATGGTGCCATCAACATCGCAATTGGACTGATAATGACTGGTCTGCTGTCCTCTTCTCAGATGAGAGTAGATACAGTCTATCGTCTGATTGTCGACGACAACTGATCTGGCGTGATAGTGGTACTGCATATTGTCCAGCAAACATACAGGAAAGGGACCGATATCCGACATGTAGTGTCATGGTATGGGCTGGCATCATGATCAATGGCCGTACGTCCCTCTATGTGCTTCCAACTGGGACTATGACTGGCCAAGGATACATTAATGATGTTGTGCTACGTCATGCTCGCATGTTCCGTGGTGCTGTCGGTGATAGATTCATTTTCATGGACGACAACGCAACCTGTCATCGAACAGTCGCTGTCCAGGAGTGTCTTGAGAGCGAGGATATTCAACGCCTTGTATGGCCAGCACGTTCTCCAGATCTGAATCCCATTGAAAATGTGTGGGATGCTTTGGGGAGGAGTCTTGCTGGTCGCCAATGCCCTCCAATAAACAAGGACACCCTCATCCGTGCACTGACAGAGGAATGGGATAAATTACCCCAACAGCTGCTTGATAATGTTGTGCAAAGCATGACATGACGTGTGGAATCTTGCATCACCCTCCATGGTGGCCATATCCCGTATTGACATTTTACGCCGGAACGCCTGCGGACGGTAATTGCATTTTTTTCACGTTTACGTATTCTGCACAAAATGGCCTGTTTGTCCCTAGAACACGTTCCAAAGCCTTCTGGATTTCAGAGCACATAAATTGTCTTTCTTGTAATGCCCTGGCATTCTGACATTTTATTTCACTTGGCATCCAACCACACTTACTTTTTTATGCGCTATATAGCCGTTTATGATCCGTCCTTAGCAATTGTCCAGCAGTGTACTTGGTGACGACCTTCCGAAGAGCCTATCAGTAATCACCATACGAAGCCTCATTGTTAACGTGCGGAAAGGGTATTTCATGAGAAATTAATGTGTGAAATGTGTAATAACCTTATATGTTTACACTATCCTGATAAAAAATCATGAAATTAAATGATCAATATTGTACTTAACTCATGTCATTGCTGACATAAAGACTCCCTTGTTGCTTGTTTTGCAGTGGTATATTCTTTTTCAGAAAACTTCTTTTTATGACATGGCTCACCTGAAGAAAATGCTTTACTTTTCTGTACAAGAAGGGCACTTAATGTTTTGGTGCTCATTGTTGGGCAGAAGTATGTGAGGTTTTTCCTTACTATACAACATATTCTCTCTGTAGAGGAATTGCTGTGAGGGATAGTCAATATTGCCAACATTAGTTTAGGCAATGCAGAATACTTGGGAAGGCCAGATGAATCCTTCATCTTAGATATTTCATTCCATGCCACATCTGCTCTAGGATATCCAGCTTTATCAATATCACAGTCTGGAAACTTAGCATGAAACAAGGGACCAGCATGATCACAGCTTGTTATAGGTAGGTTATGCTCCACAGCAATTCAGCATTTATCACGCTATTTTCATTCTTTTTTGCAAAAAAAATATCCAAAGGCTTTTATTGAGTCTTTCATTTTACATAATCCTCGTGTCTTTTTGATTGGATATGCTTTCGGCAATCATCTCGTCCTACGTGGGCTACTGATTACTCCCATATTAGAAGGCACGCAAGGAAACCTTTATTTCAGCATTTGTAACACTTTTCCATTTCCTAGCTCGAGATTTGGGAGAAAGATTTGGATGTTCCTGGAGAAACCTCTTTGCATATTTATTTGTTTCAGAAACGATAATTCCAAGGATGAAATTAGTAAAAAACAAGTAAAAATATGCAATAGGTGCCGCATCAGTTGCATGAGCATGTTTGGGCCCCTGCATTTCATGATAATCAAAAGGATGCTGAGGTTGTTCATCACTTTCCTCTATTACATCCTTCCATTTGCTTTCATGACCTGAAGATTCCCTATCAAGATCTTCACTTTCGGAAAATATTGTGTGTGTGGCACGGTGGCTAGTTTTCTGGCTTGATGTTGCTTGGCCAATATCACTCTCAGATTATTCAAAATCATCACTATCACTTGGCAAACTTTCACTCTCACTACAACAAGTCATTTCAAATAACCTTACAAAAACATTTCACACAGTAGGAAAAAGCACGTGTGCTAGTCTGAGGAACAAGCTGTTAATAAAGTCATCCTCTGCTAACACTAGTTTGGAAAAAGAGGTGGATTCGTAATTCACGGAGTTTTGCTATTGTGTCTGTTTGTTTGGGGAAAAAAATGAATAATATGAAGAGCTTCTAGTAATAAAACACCGCATTTTGTTCTCCCGCGCAGCAAAAGTCCGCCAAAAAATAATAATAATAAATAAACACCCGCCATCGCGGGACCATGTGTTGCGACGAGTTGCGCGTTATTGCACTTTGAACGGGGCTCGAAAAAGGGATTTCCGATAGTACGACGTTTTATAATTCACCAACAAGGCCAAGTGAACACCCTGCCTCAACTGCAGTAGGAAAAGTTTTGGCTAAAGTAGCCTTTCTCCCATCACGCGGAGAAAGCGCGTGGGTAGCCTGATAGCAAGTGCAAACAATATCACGATACGACTCTTACGGCATATTACGATTCTTTCGATAATATCGCTGTTTGACTATATTATTCATGGAGATTCCATTTAAAAACGATATGATTGATAAATGATATGATCATCGACACTGATATCTGCCGTCTGATTTGGAAAAAACTCTGATCAAAATCGAACGTCGACGATTCGGCCGCGTCGCACTAAAAGGGTTAACAAAAAACGATACAAAATTGAGATTCTCCAAAATGCACTGAAATCCGTAATTCTTCCAACCTGTCCATGATTCCGTAATCTGACAGTCGAAACCGTAATAATTACAGACAATCCGTAATAGTTGGCACCTCTGTGAGAGGTATGGCAACATCCACTGTAGTCCTGATCTTTTGCCAAATGACTATCACAGCTTTGGCAAGATGAAAAAACATCAAGAAGGACAATCAATGATTTGCAAACAATGAGCAAGTGCAAACAGCAGTTCTATGATGGCTGAATGACCAAGGAGTGGATTTCTATCATCAAGGAATTGAACTTTATATCACATGTTCAGCGAAGTGTCTACACCAACTCAGTGACTATGTGGAAAAGTAGTGCAAGATATGTATTTTCTATAGCATAATGTTACATATAAATTTCTATTGGGCTACAGTGGTCAAGTGTAACTTATTTTTTGAATGCCCTACATATGTGGTGTTGAATAAAACCATTGCATTACATTTCATTTTAACCAAAATTTAATTCTTTTAAATGTTGCAGTTATTTAAATCAACACATGAAACATGAGCATCAACCATCTTTTCTGATCAACAAAATGCCACAAGGTTGATGATTTTTCCTATACATTACCTTGAAGTGTAATGTTTGCAATTATAATTTTTTTTTTTTTTTTTTTTTTAGATTTACATAGTGGTTACAGAAAAGGACTTGAAGATGATGTTTGACCTCTTTCTCTCAGCCTTCTACACAGACACACACATACACAAATGCAAAATACATAATACCTCAGCAAGATCTGGGATACAGCCAATCATGTTATTAGCAGCTATCAATAGTTCCGCATCATCAAAGCCATACTTAATGCAAGAGTGACATAAAGTCAATGAGGAAAGCAGCAAATTTGCTAATGGAAATGTATTACAAAATCGCTCTTCGCTCATAACACATCGGTTCATGTGAAGAACATAGCTCACAGCTTTATCAACTTCTTCTAAATTCCTAACCTGTTAAATAAAAAGTAATGAAACAAATTAGCACATCAACATATGCAAATCTACTCATACACAGTGCAACAAAAAGGAAGACTGAATTAAAATAAAAATATACAGAACAAGTAAAACCTTGTCAGAACTATTTTATCATTATCTTCTTATGATTAAAATATTGAGTTGGAAAGAAAGCAATGTCAGCAAATGCAAAGCCAAATAAAAAAAAAAAAAAAAAAAAAAAAACAGTGTTAATTACCGTACATGCAAGTACAAATCAGTCTAAAATGTAGTCGCCATCATTTGCGACAACCAGCTCCTGTTGTCTGGTAAGCTGTTGGATGCCGGCCCTGTAGAATTGTGGCAGCTTAGACGGAAAGAAGTAAGTGCGTGTTCAACATCATCCTGGTTGGGGAACTGTCCAGGAAATGCTGCACGACCCAAATAGGTGGCAGTTGCTTGGGTCAATGTCCGGGGAACAGGCTGGGTGTGGCAGCAGCTCCCAGACCAGGTCCCTGATCTTGTGACAGGTCACCCATGCTGTGTGAGGTTTCGCTCTATCCTGCTGTAAGAGCACGCCCTTGCGGTTCAGCAGTGCTGGTCGTTTCGACGTAAGCAACGCAAGTAGATTGCTGAGCTGATGGCAGTACACACTGGTGATGTTGTCCGGCAGCAGCTCAAAAAACACAACACCCCGCATATACACTGAAGAGCAATTGAATTAGAGATACCTGTCTAGTAACGTGTAGCACCACCTTTCACCCTGATGACGGCAGCGATTCGTCTCGGCATGGACTCTACAAGACACCGGAAGCGTTGGTTAGCCATATGGATCCACGACCCCTGAACAAGCTCCCACAGTTCAAGAAGATTTCATAGAGGGGGTCATCTTTCTCGATGGCATCCCAGATGTGCTCGATGGGATTGAGGTCAGGTGACCTAGCTGGCCAAGGAGGTGAGGTCACGTCGGTGGAATGTTCATCCAACCATTCGGATACAATTCGGGAGTGATGGCACGGTGCATTGTCTTGTTGCAGGATGAGGTCCCCAGTGGGATGTTGAAGACGCACAAACGGGAACAAATGGTCTTCCAGGATATTCCGGTAACGTTGACCTGGGAGGGACGATGTCACACGTACCAGGGGTCCCATTTCAGTCCACGTAAACAGTCCCCAGATGAGAATGCCACCCCCACCAGCTTCAAGAGTACCCTGCTGGCTAGACGGATCCATCGCTTCACGTGGTTTGCGCAGTACTCGTATCCTGCCATGCGCATGTACCAACGTGAATCTTGAGTCACCAGTCCAGGCAACATTTTTCCACATGTCTAGGGTCCACTGGCGATGTTCCCGCGCCCATGCTAATCTTTGCACCCTGTGATGTGCGGTCAGCAGCAGTACCCTCGTGGGACGATGGCTTCTGTACCCCATAGCGAGGAGATGGTTCTAGATGGTGCGACTGCTTACACGTTTTTGTGCACCAGCGTTAAATTGCTGAGTGATTTCTTGCACTGTGGCCCGTCTATCCGCTGTTACAATGCGAGCTAGCCGACAATGACCCCCTCATCCACACGCTGTTGTCCACGGCAGTTGGCCCTTGCAGAGATGGTTTTACTGGATTCGATGTACTCACGGTGCACCCGTGACACAGTGGCTTGTGAAAATCCCAGTGCCTGCATGACTTCCAAGATGGAGTGACCCATTCATTGGGCCCCAACAATTTGCCCACGATCAAATGTGTTTAGATCCTTCGTCTTACCCATACTGCGTCCGACTCTTACTGATTCCCGTCGGATCACTCCTTATATTGTCAGATCGCTGCATACGCCATGTTGTTTCCGTTTACAGGGCCGCCCACAGCGCTACATTTGCATAATGCCAGCTGTCTCTAATTCAACTGCTCTTCAGTGTACAACCAAACAGACAGCAGCACCTTACATGGGTGTTAGGCAGCTTTGGGGGTTAGCATGAGCTTCTTCCGGGTGATAACATTGTCATAAAGGACCCATTTCTCGTCACTTGTCATAATGCAGTTCAAGAATGGTTCAACTTGGTCATGTGCAAGCAACAAAATACATGATCTTCAGCATGTCCACATCCGCTGTTGCGAGTTTTCTGGCTTTGGGACGGTCTGGCTGGTCCAAATTTTCGTCTCAAAACAATTTAAACCAACGACAGCAATGACAACGTGATATGGCATTAGAAGTACACACTGTTTATGTTCCTTACAGCATTTACGTGGGTGCTACTCTGACGAAACTCATACAATATGTAATAGTGGATGCACTTTTTGTCCATATTTCATATTGGCTGGTGCTTACACTCTTCGCCTTCTGACGGTGAACTGCTACTGATTTAAGCCACCTACCTGCAGATGTCATGCCGGTGTACTGCACAATCTCAGTGGCCAAGGCTTCGACTTTGGGTACCTCGTCATTGGACATTACTTTCTTTCCAACCCAATATCTTTTTGAGCAACCACTTCTTTTCACTGCGTGATCCCAATAATTCTACTAGGACCTTTAGCTGGTTTGTTGTACATTTATGCAAATGTTTGGCCTATTACTATGCTGCTGAAATATTTTTCACTTTGATGAACAATAAAATGCCCTTTCATAATGTCATCAAAAATATTTGGAAGAGTTTCTTTGAGTTCCAGCTAGTTACTATTACTTTCTTGAAAATATCCATTGCTGTACTTTTTGGGTGGGCCATCTTAGTGAGAGGTGGGTTTGCCTCCACGAGTTCTCTGCTGGGCAACAATGGCACACATGACAGCAACAAGGGGCTCTATGAATCATGGAAGCTGACTCCAATTTAAGCTTCAGTATAAATTATTGCTGAGGCACCAGCTAGTTCTGTGTGACACTGGCCAAAAGACCCCAACTCACTGGGTTTTGTTCCAGAACTTTTAGGTGGAATGACCAACTGGGACTGACAGCTGTGGGCTAATCCCCCACACTGGCATACTTTCCTGATTAGAAAGACACAAAGAATTACTTTAAAAGACTCTAGTGTAGGATATGGTGGACCTACTACACTCGAGGACAGTCCACCATGGAATAGACCTGGAATTTCTAAATGGTTAATGAAAAAGAGATCTTGGCAGGATGAGTGTAAGATTGGTATATGGAATACTAGAGGAATAAATGGAAAGATGAATTGAAGAAATGACCAAGTACATCATGATAATTAACACAGCAAATCAGACATCTCTGAATTGACTGTATTTTTACTGTTCTCACGTAATATCAATCACTCAGAAAACTTGTCATCACCCTGGAGCGGGAATCGAACCTGCATCTCCAGATTACTATTTGAGCATGCTAACCATTACACCACCTAGGACGAAGAAGTTCCAAGTATCTGAGTATTAAGAGCATCGGAATATTCTCCGACCACATTCTTAATTGAAGCAAACTGTGCTGCCATCTAGCATCCATGTATTTTCCACGTGTTATTTCTTCCACACTATATATTGACTAAGGACATAATGGACATGCTATGTGTTAGTGAAACTAAAAAGAAAGAAATTGTGATAGAAAAAGTGAATGGAACCTTGAGTGAGTGATCTGGAGTGTCGGATAATGTGAGAGGACAGGCTGGTGCAGGTGTGATTTTAAATGAAAAGATGAACAACTTGATTCACTACAGTAGCATATAAGCGAGAGAATTCTTTGGATTAATTTGAAAGTGAAACTTCGGAGAATAGTAACTGTTGTCATGTATTCTCCTTGTGATTCGGAAATTTCTGATAGGAAATATTTCTAGAATGAGCTAAAGCTGTTTTGAGCCAGTTTGGTGCTAAAGAAGAAGTTATAATAGTAAAGAATTTCAATGCTAGAGCAGGTGTTCAGAATGGGATTTCTGATAATGTTCTGGGTAAGTTTAATGATCCTTGTGTGAATGATAATGGTGAAAGATTAATTGAACTCTGCATTGAAAATAGTTTGTGTGCATATCTAATACATTTTTCAACCACACATACACTTAAGAAAATCACTCTCTAGGACAAAAGTGTGTAATAGATTTCGCTGTTTATGATTAACATCTGAAGCACTTAGTTGTTGCTTACACTTTTGTGATGAGAGGTGCGGATGTTAGGTCTGATCACCACTTGGTAGTGTCACGAGTCAAAATGAATGTTGGTTGGAGAAAAAGGAATACGAAAAGGTCCATGATGAAAACAAAGGTTGAAAGGCTCCCTGAAGTTGAAGTCATGAGAGAGGGATGTAGAAAAGAAGTGAACATGTTTTAAGAACTCTGTTGTCACTGCTGTTGAAAGGCTTGTGGTACTGCTTGGTTGGTTGGTTAATTGATTTTACTGGCGCAAGGGCCATGGTTGGCCAAAGAGCGCCAAAACAAAAGACATCAAAACAAAACTAAAGCAATAAAAACGTACACAAGGTTAAAAACAGGCTGATGCGGTAAAAAATGAAATATGAAAGTGAACAAGTTAAAATCTAGATAAGTTTAAAAAAGTCAATATCGTGTAAAAACGAAAACACTGCTTTCATGTCGCAGGCTTCGCCAATAATGGTTAGCAGCGTAGCTGCTCCTTCGTCCAACAGATGAGAGTGAAAATGACGATCACAAAACCGAACACAAGTACACAAAACATGAAGGACAGTGAGACGACAGTTGCACGTCTCACACACCGGGACACACTCGCCACACAGCAAAAAGCGGTGAGTAAAACGACAGTGCCCAATGCGGAGACGTGCAAGAACAACTTCCTCACGACGGTTCTTCCGCAAACTAGACTTCCATAGACCGATCTGTGGTTTGATGGCATAGAGTTTATTGCTGCCCTGCTGAGACCACAGGGACTGCCACTCATCCATAACAAATTTCCGGATCAACGGCAGATAATCTCGGAAAGACAGTGGCAGCAGAGCTGGCGACATGGAGGAAACAGACCTGGCAGAGAGATCTGCCAGCTCGTTTCCCCGGATCCCAACATGGCCAGGAACCCAACAGAATCGGACCAGGAAGCCATCACCCTCCAAAGTTCCAAGAAGACGACGGACATCACGGATGACAGGTGAGTCCGTGTCCTCTGGAGAAGATAAAACTTGGATGACGGACTGGGAATCGGAGCAAATCAAAGCGCGACGATGAGATCTAGACCGTATGTGACACAAAGCGAGGTGTACCGCACGCATCTCTGCCGAAAAGACAGTAGATTCAGGCGGAAGCCTCTCAGCATGGGAGGCATCGCCACACACGAAAGCGGAACCAACAACCTCACCGGATTTCGACCCGTCAGTAAAGACAGGCACGAAATCCGGGAAGAGAGACTGTTTCTCGGCAAAGAGCTGCTGGTACACCAGAGCAGGAGTGGAAGACTTTGGCCACACACAAAGGGAAAGGTCAGCCGTTGCTTGAACCGGCTGCCAAGGCGGTTCATTGTAGAACCGGGTCAAACCAATCCTTGACAAGTCTAGACCAGCATCGCGCACTAAGGTCGACAACCGAATCCCAAACGTCGGAACACAGGAAGGCCGGTGTGAGAATAGGCGGACACATTGCGGTTGGAAAATAGCTCCATGCAGTGGATGATCAGGAAGAGACTTCAATTTGGTGAAGAATTGAAGAGACAGCTGCTTACGTCGGACGCACAACGGCGGTTCATGGGCCTCGACATACAGGCTATGCACGGGAGAGGTACGGAAAGCACCAGTGCATAGCCGCAGAGCCTGGTGATGGACAGGATCCAGAGGCCGCAACACGGAAGGACGTGCCGAACCGTACGTTATGCAACCGAAGTCTAACTTTGACCGAATCAGAGAATGGTAAATGCGAAGCATTGAGCACCTGTCAGCCCCCAAGATGTTCGAGAGAGGACCTTCAGGATACTCAATGACTTCGTGCACTTCACCTTTAAAGACTGGATGTGAGGTCGGAAGGTGAGTGCTCGGTCAAATGTTAGCCCAAGGAACTTGACTTCTGACACCACAGGGATAGTAGAACACCCCAGACGGAGGCTGGGGTCAGGGTGAAGGCCCTGTTTGCTGCAAAAATGCGCGCAAACGGTCTTCTGGGTCGAGAAGCCAAATCCATTGTGGGAGGCCCACGTAGAGATCTTATTAATGGCCGTCTGCAGCTGCCGCTCAATAGTGCGCATGTTGACAGACGCGCAAGAGATCTGCAGATCATCCACGTACATGGTTCCACGAACCGTCGGAGGAAGCAGTTGAAAATTATGGTTGACACGAAGGATGAACAGAGTGACTGATAAAATGGAGCCTTGAGGTACACCCTGTTCTTGCGGGTACACCGCAGAGAGGGTCGACCCGACGCGCACACGGAAACTCCGGTCCTGGAGAAATCCGGCGATGAAAGATGGTAAGTTTCCCCGCAATCCGCACTCGTGCAGATCACGGAGAATGCCGTATCTCCAGATGCGGTCGTAAGCTTTCTCCATATCGAAGAACACGGAGACCATGTGCTGACGCCAGACAAACGCCTCTCTGACAGATGTCTCAAGGCGTAGATGATGATCTGAGGTGGATCGGAATTTCCGAAATCCACTCTGATGAGGTGAAAGAAGGTGACGTGATTCCAAATAAAAAACTAAACGAAAATTGATGATGCGCTCTAGAACTTTGCAGAGGCAGCTCGTCATAGCAATTGGTCGGTAGTTCAACGGGTTAGCGGGATCCTTACCAGGTTTGAGAACAGGAACGACAATGGCAGAGCGCCAAGATTCGGGAAAGTCACGCTCGTGCCAGATCCTGTTAAACAGGACCAGCAGACATTCAAGAGAGGACGGAGAAAGGTGCTTCAGCATTTCATAATGGATGTTATCCGGTCCGACAGATGTTCGGCCGGACCGATTCAGGGCAATCTTCAGTTCGACGGCAGTCAGCAGGCTGTTATAATCGGCAGCGGAAAACGGTCCAAAGGAAACCTTGGACCGTTCAAGCCGCGGCTGTACCTGCCGGAACGAAGCAGCGTAATTGCGGCTGCTGGACACCGAAGAAAATGCGGCGCCCAGACAGTCAGCAATACCCTGAGCATCAGCAACCGGTCCTCCACCACTCTCAAGAATGGAGATTACCCCAGAAGGGTACTTACCCCGAATCTTGCGGATCCTGTCCCAAACGATTTTAGAGCTGGTAGTGGTGTTAATTCCGGATACGTATCGTATCCAAGATTCCCGTTGGCTACGACGACGTACCAAACGCGCGTAAGATTTGGCTCTCTTGAAAGCAAGTAGGTTCGCGTCGGTGGGGTACCGACGAAACCTACCCCAAGCCCGATGTTGGGCCTGACGAGCTGCCTTGCAAGTGGAATTCCACCAAGGTCGCGGACAACGTGGAAGATTAGTCGAAGACTTAGGGATGGTAAAGTCTGCTGCTTGCACAATACAATCCGTAACCGCCGCAACAGCTTCATCGATCGTACCCGAGGTCACCATGGCTGGAGTAATGGTCGCTGAAGCCGTGAATGAGTCCCACTTGGCGCAATCGATAGCCCATCTAGCAGGGCGAGTAGGATGACGGTACCCGGCACCTGCTAGACGGAGAAAGATAGGAAAGTGATCACTGCCAAGGGGATCATCAGACACGCTCCAGGACCAGTCAGGATAGAAGGATGGCGAACTCAAGGACAGATCAATGGCTGAGTACGAGCGGGTGGGTTCATGAAAGTAAGTGACTGCCCCGGTGTTGTGGAGACAGAGGGACGTGTTGGAGAGAAGGGACTCAACAACACGGCCCCTGGAGTCACGAGTGGCAGAACCCCACAACGGGCTGTGTGCATTGAAATCTCCTAAGATGAAGAAAGGAGGCGGCAGCTGGTCAACTAAATCTTCCAGATCCGAAAGGCTTACAGCTTCATCTGGTGGTATGTAGATGGAACAAACCGTTAACAGAGTGTTCACAGATAGTCGCACTGCCACAGCCTGCAAAGTCGTCCGAAGGGCAACCGCAGCGACAGGGACACCATGAGGAACAACGACGGCCACTCCTCCGCAGGCAATTACGCCGTCCTGGTGATCTTTGCAGAAAAAAGAATGTCTCCTCAGCGAAGGAGTGTCCATCATGCGAAGCTTTGTCTCCTGGAGACACACGCACACAGGTGTGTGCGAAGACAGTAAGCCCTTTAAATCGTCAATGCGTGAACGCAAACCTCGGCAATTCCACTGAATAAGCGTGGCCAGAATGAAAAACGAAATGAAAGAAAGGAAAAGACAGACGACTAGAAGGTCTCAGTGTCGTCCATCACCTCCAACCCATCGGCAGTGTCTGGAGGTAACACAGGGCTGTGTTTACCCCCTGTGTTGAGAGGCTGTTTTTGCTTGCTCTGTTTCGGGGATGATGAGCCGGGTTTCACCTTTTCTGGCTTCTTCTTTGCAGTGCCCTGGGTCCCTGTGCTGGTAGATGTTTTCGGCGGAGAAGGTTTAGGCGACGATGTAGATGTCGCCTTGGATGCAATGCGGCGAGACTGCAGTGCTTCCATTCCAGCAGCGACGATGTCCTCAAAATCATAAGGACAACGCGCCGGGATGGTCGCCTCAGTCTGAACCGCAACAGTAGCCTTCTGCACCACAACCGAGGCATAGGAGCGTCGGCCGGAAGGAAGAGGAGCAATCCGCCACCTGGCCTCAGGGTAGGACAGATGTTCAGTGGTCTTCAGGCGCTGGATAGCCTGCTCCTCGATCCACTTGGGACACTGCTTAGAAGACGCTGAGTGGGAACCCTCACAATTCACACAGTGATCCACCTCAGCGGAGCAGTCCGCCAAAGAGTGTTCAGTTGAACCACAGCGCCCACACTTTGCTACATTACGGCAAGACTGCTGGGAGTGACCGTAATGCTGGCACTTGAAACATCTCGGGGGTTCGGGATGTAGGGCTGAACATCGAGACGCAAGTACCCCGCCTTGATGGAAGTTGGCAGGGTAGGTGAGTCAAAGGTCAGGACGATGTTCCGGGAGGGAATAGACTTCCCATCCCGCCTGAAAAGGATACGCCGAACCCCAGTGACATGTTGGTCCCCAAGTTCAACCAACAATTCCTCATCACTGTATTCGAGCAGGTCGCGGGAGTTGACCACACTGCGAGAGGAATTGAGGTATCCATGGGGTGAGATCTGCACAGGAATGTCCAGCAGAACGGTCGTCTCCAGCAGGGTGGCACTGTGACGAGGATGAGATGTCTCCACAAGAAGATCCCTTGACGGGAGCTTCTTAACACTCTTTGGAGAGCCCGCAACTGCCTGAAGAGCCTTATTAATCCAGAAAGGACTCTTCGAACTGAGAGACTGAGCCGGATCAACTGAGTGAATCAGAAGAAACAGAGCATTGCAGTTTGTACTTAGAAGTTTCTTAGTGGAGGAGGGTGTCCCTTCCTCCACACGGCGCTTCAAATTTACAGCATGGGAAACACTTTGTGTTGCCATGAGGGAGAAAAAAGATTCGTCCGCCAACCTCCCCACCCACTACCGAGCCCAACGAGGGAGAACCGGAGGTCCGCAAGCCCAAGAGGACGCAGGACACAGATCTAGGGATAGTCAGCGGATATAGCAAGTTGGTAGGGCAGACACACGCTCAGCGTGCACCCAGACTTTCCCGTGCCCGGAGAACACCCCTTTGGCATGCCCACCCTACCCCCCAACTCACCCAGCCAAACAGAACGACAAGCCGCTAGAAGTCCGGACGCAACTCGGCCACAGACTTCCTGACCAGGAGTGGGTTAGCTCCCAGCCTCCCGTTTAGGGTGAAGCAGAGGGCAAAGAGGAGTGTTGGCATCTGGAGACACTACAACCCGGCCCCCAAATACCTCAGCCTCCAGCATCCTCATTTCCACCCGTACGGGTCACCGCACACGGCAAACATGCAGGTAGGTCTAAGCTAACCAGCTCCGGAAAAACAGAAAATGTAACATAAAAGAGAAAAGACAGGGAAGAGAACGAGGAACAAAATCCAGAGCTGGCGCCTCATCACAACCTCAGCAGCCTACAACTGAGGTGGGTACATGTCAATATATGAACTGAAGACGAAAAAAGTAAAATAAAAAGAGAAAATCGGCTCGGGCCGTGGGGACGCCATCCCCCATCAGCCGGATGAACAGCTGTCCCTTCGGTGATGTAATCGTCAAAGCCGCAGAGGCAATAGAAACCGTCACAAGGTGAGCTCGGGCCGTGGGGGCGCCGCTCCCCAAATAACTGGAAAACCAGTTATCCCCGTGCGGGCCTGTGGTACTGCAACGGTGGGCAACTTTAAAGGTGATGCTTGGTGGAACAGTGAGATTAATGAAGCAGTAAAAAAAAAAAAAAAAAGAAGGAATCATATTTAGGGGTGTTGCAAGGTACAGTTTCTGAGGATGAATATTGCTGTAAGAAGTGTGAAGCAGCTAAGCCGGTTCACCAGAGTAAGGCAAAAGATAGGAAGGAAAAGGTGGAAAGGCAGGAATTAGCACTTTGGAAAGATAGAAAAACTTTCTGGAAGTACATAAGAAAAATAGGGGAAATAAAATTTTAAGCTGTGTGAAGTATAGGAGTGGAGAAATGAGATGGAAGGCCAGGGAGTTAAGTGAAAGATGGGGTGAATACTTCTGTGAGTTATGAGATCACGAAAGCAAAGGCGATTCTGAGGCAGAAGTACATGTATATGATCTCACAGTGAGAGATGGGAGCACATCTCTCACTGTGACATCATCTGCTGAGATTTTAGAGCTTTACAGAGGTGTGTAAAAGCTCTAAAATATCTTTAGATGGTAAGGCTCAGGGAGTAGATGGCATAACTGCAAAAATGTTAAAATATCATGGTGACCCTGTAATTGACTGGTTAACTGAAATTTGTCTGCTGTGCTGGCAGTCAGGTATTGTCCTTCAGGATTGAAGAGATGCTATCATTGTTCCCTTGTATAAGGAAAATGGTGATCAGACTGAATGCAAGAACTATCATAGTATTAGCTTGCTGAGTGTGTCAGGAAAAGTGTTTGGAAAGGTCAGTATTGAAAAAGTATGAGGTCTTACATCAGAGAAAGTGTGGGATGTTCAGGGTAGTTTTGTGCTAGGTAAAGGCATCACTAACCAAATTTTTGCATTATGTACAATGATCGAAAAGTATCTGTCTGTTGGTGAGAAAGTTTGTGCTGCCTTCATAGATTTAGAGGAAGCTTATGACCGATTAAATAGGACTAGACGAAACCCATCAGAATTGACGGTTAGTTTTTTTGTTTGTTTTTTTTAAGAATAAACTCATATGAAACAACAAACATTATTTTTTTTTATTGACAAATTCATTCAACTACTTCAGTAAAAACAATAGTCCAGGTTCGTGATTTTATTTTTTTGACTGAAGATTTAACGACCACTTTGAGCAACTCAATGGGCTATAAGCAGTTGCCTGTCCCTAATTTAGGGTCACTGGTTCCAGGGAAGGGAGAGAGCCAGTGCCGTAAGACAAACACAACATCCATGCCTCACCAGGATCGAACACGGACCCTTCACAAACAAATCATCATAAGCCAGCGCTTAGACCACTGTGCCAACGGGAGCGGCCAGATTCATGATCAGCATCACGACTACACCCTTTTTCAATCGTAAAATGTGAGGCGGAAGTCCACTCATCGAGATCATGTGCAAAAATTCAACTGGATAGTGCACTCTTTTACTCTCATCTTCAGTCACAACTGTGTTTGTAAATGTTGCTGGAATGAGATTCGTGTTGCGAATACTCTTCCTTCTCTCTTGTCTGAGACATATGGTTGCGACCCATTGATCGCTCACGCCTTCCAGTAAAGGCTCTTACGTTTTTCCTTTTTGCGGGAGAGACATTCTGTTAAGGGTAAGTATGCATAGTATTTGCTTACTTTAGGACTGATCACAGAACACCATGCACACACCAAGTCTGACACTGAACTGAGCGCCTGATGTAGATAGGTCTCCCATAGACTTTACATGGGAAATTTGCCACCCCGCCACACGAGAAGACTTTGGACTATCTCAGTCCCTCCATGTTTCCGCCTTCAACACGCTTCTCCCATAGACTTTACATGGGAACCTTGCCACCCCACAACGCCCAGACCGTTGCCCCAATCTCATTTTTTTCTCTTCGACTGGCACATCTACATGGTAAGACCTTTATTTTGATATCTCAACCATATCTTTACATTCAGTTGTTCTCTCAAAATAGGACTCACAGTAAAAAACCTTATAGAATTAATATATAGATACTTACAGTGGAAAGTGCTGAAAAATTTTGGTATTAGTGGGAATCTATTTAATAGTGCAGAAGCCATGTATACTGGCAGTAGGAGCTTGCGTATGAGTGAATAGTACTGTATCGATGGTTTTCTGTTGGTGCAGGAGTAAAAAAATATAGTATAATGTCACCATAGCTGTTTAAGATATTTATGGATGCTTGCATGCGTGATGCCAAAACGGATAATACTGGTTGATGTTTAGGTAATATCTGTGTGCGCAGATTGTTGTATGCTGATGACACAGTCTGTTGGCATAGAGCAAAATTGAGTTGCAAAGTATGTCGTCCTGGATGAACAAAGTTTGTATGAAATTCAAACTGAGTATAAATAAGGGAAAAACCCAAGTTATGGTTTTTGAGCGAGGAACTGTTAGAACTGAATGCAGGGTAAGTCTAAATGGCACAGTGATTGACCAGGTGAATGAGTTTGTGTATTTAGGAAGCGTGTTTGACAGAGAGAACAAATTAGATGGTGAAATTAGTAGGCAAGTGAATTCTTCTTTGAAAGTCATAGCTGCTTCAGGAGGATTTCACAGGAATGTTGGGTTCTCAAGAAAGTCCCGAATGGATGTGTATGAAAGTGTAACTGTTCCTACTCTGATGAATGGCAGTGAAACCTGGGTACTACAGAAGAGACATAGGTGTTGTTTGTGTGCTGTAGAGATGTGTTACCGGGATTTGTAGCATGACACTCTGTGATCATGTGAGGAATGAAGATGTGTTGCAGTTGTGTAATGTGAGGCAAAATGTCATCAGTAAGGCAGAGACTAATATTCTTAGGTGGTTTAGGCATGTTGAAAGAATGAGTGATGAGATGCTTACTAAGAGAATTTTTCAGCCCAAGTGGCAGAAAAAAAGGTGGATGAATGCCAATGAAACCATGGGAGGACCAGATTCCGTAATGTCTGCATCAGAAAAAGATTATGAGTATGATGTACAGAAGGTCTTGTGTATGTTGTGTGATGGACGTCAGTAAAGCTCAAGCTGCATGCCAAGATCGCTGTAAACATATATGTTTGATATGTTAACAGTAAGTAAATAGTCAGTTAAACATTTATCTGGCAGATTGTCTTTCATTGTGGAGCCAACCTCTGAATCTCAGAACAGCTTAGTGATATGTATGTACTTCTTTTCATGGCTGATGATGTGGGGTTTTGCACAATTCTTTGCTATAGTTTAAGAGCTGTTAAGTTTAAAAAATATTAAAAAGTTTAGGTTAAAAATGTTCACTAAGTAGAGGAACTCCATGGCCCATGCTTCTTAAGCTCATTGGTCATGCTCTCTCATGATTACTTCACCCATTTTCAGACACCAGGCTTCATCAGCAACACATTTACTCTGCAGTAGATAGGAGTGAAGTAATCCTTCTTGGGCTCTGGTTGCTTTCCTGCCTGTGGCCCCCTGCTTATGCACCTCTGTTTGATTTTCTACTGTTTGGTATCTTTTAATATAATTATTTTTAGTCAGGTTTTACTAGGGTTTTTGTAATATCATATTCTTGCTGTTGGTTTAGTCAAATTTCTGAGGGTTGTTTTTTTCTTCTTATCATTAATGATTCCATACTCTTGATTTTTCTTTTCTGTGTTACATTAAATTACATGTTTTATACACTGCTGGACAATTGCTAAGGACGGATCATAAACGGCTATAGAGCGCATAAAAAAGTAAGTGTGGTTGGATGCCAAGTGAAATAAAATAATGTCAGAATGCCAAGACATTACAAGAAAGACAATTTATTGTGCTCTGAAATCCAGAAGGCTTTGGAACGTGTTCAAGGGACAAACAGGCCATTTTGTGCAGAATACGTAAACGTGAAAAAAATGCAATTACCGTCCGCAGGCGTTCCGGCGTAAGATGTCAATACGGGATATGGCCACCATGGAGGGCGATGCAAGATTCCACACGTCGTGTCATGCTTTGCACAACATTATCAAGTAGCTGTTGGGGTAATTTATCCCATTCCTCTGTCAGTGCACGGATGAGGGTGTCATTGTTTATTGGAGGGCATTGGCGACCAGCAAGACTCCTCCCCAAAGCATCCCACACATTTTCAATGGGATTCAGATCTGGAGAACGTGCTGGCCATACAAGGCGTTGAATATCCTCACTCTCAAAACACTCCTGGACAGCGACTGTTCGATGACATGTTGCGTTGTCGTCCATGAAAATGAATCTATCACCGACAGCACCGCGGAACATGCGAACATGAGGTAGCAGAACATCATTAATGTATCGTTGGCCAGTTATAGTCCAAGTTGGAAGCACATAGAGGGACGTACGGCCATTGATCATGATGCCAGCCCATACCATGACACTACATGTCGGATATCGGTCCCTTTCCTGTATGTTTGCTGGACAATATGCAGTACCACTATCACGTCAGATCAGTTGTCGTCGACAATCAGACGATAAACTGTATCTATTCTCATCTGAGAAGAGGACAGCAGACCAGTCGTTATCAGTCCAATTGCGATGTTGATGGCACCATTGCAAACGGGCGGTACGGTGACGACTGGACAATGGGATGCACACAACAGGACGGCGGGCATATAGTCCTCCTTCATGCAAACATCTGGCGACAGTTTTTCAGGAGATCTGCTTGCCAGTAGCAGCCATAAACTGATTTGCTACCTCACTAGCTGTGCTGCGCCGGTGTCTTTTTGTTGATAGCACTATGTACTGATCTCCTGCAGGTGTCGTACTGCGAACACGACCTCCCCGTGACGTTTGCTACACTCTCCATTTGTTTGAAATGATTTCCAAAGCCTTGAAACAACACTGTGGCTGACGTCGAACTCCCTGGCAACATCTGTTATTTTTCGCCCTTCTTCAATCTTGCCAATAATACGGCCATGCGTAAAATCATCTAGGTGATGTCAGGAAGACATACTGAAAATTGCAAGTTCATCAATTGATTCTTTCCCTATCAACTTTGCGTTTGAACAACAACGGTCAATACGCGTCAAATCCTTTATATCTCTTATCAGCGCTATGACGACACGAACAAGTTCAGCAATCCAAAATTTGCATACGCACAACACATCTTACTGTATCCCACACTTATGCTAATTTCCACATTTCCCTGCCTTCCATTTAATGGTTGCTACCGTTGCTATTGTCATCCGTCCTTAGCAATTGTCCGGCAGTGTATTTTCAAAATCAGGACAAGACTTAGTCTCAATGCCATATACTAGTTTTTTCTTGTTTACCTTGTTAATTTTCTGTGCATAGACTTAACCTAGGCTTAAAGCAATATTTGGCGCTTCTTATGCATACTGAGTTCTTTTTCAATTGTGGTCTATTGAACTTATGCTGTATCCACCTAATTTACGAGGCAATAGGTAATGCACTGCTGCGCAAATGTGTCACACGTGACTTGTTGCTGGGAAACAAGTCAAGACTGTAAGGAATTTTTAAGCCATTAGTTTTACTGCATAATAGAACTCCATACATCTATTTGTTTGTATTTAATAGTGTTTAAAATGGGTGATTCTTTTTCAACTGTGTCAACCAATGATTAGTTATGGAGTTTTTAACTCACAAAAATGTACGTCCCAAAGAAATTCACGTTAGATCAGTGGCAGTTTATGGTTTGAGAACTTTGAACATAATCACTGTTCATCGTTAGGTGCAAAAATCAAAGCACATTGGAGGAATGTTGGCTGTAAAGAATCAGATGCCCAGTAGGAGGGTAATCACAATTTGCGAATTGAGCAGGCCATGAGCTCATCAGGGAAAATCAAAGAAGAACTCAGAGAACTAGACCAGGTAAGCTGAACATTAGTTTAGGTAGTGTCAATGACATTGCTAACATTGAAAGATACAACAAAGTGTGTGCTCATTGTGTACCATGTCACCTAATGACCGAAATGAAGAAATAAGACTTGAAACATGCCAAAGGTTGCTTGCTTGCTATGAAAAATATGGATGTGATTTTCTCCAAAGCATTGTGACTGTTCATAAGTGTTGGGTTCACCATTATGACCCCAGAAATGAAAAATCAATCACTGGAACACTGACACCCACCTTCTCCTTGAGCAAAAAAACTCAAATTTTTGCCAGTAAGTGCATGCTCACTGTGTTCTGAGACTACAGAGACAATATTCATCAGCAGCACATGGTCATAAAATATGACTATCAATTCTGAGAGCTACACGCATACCTTAAAAAGTTAAAGCAAAGAATGGAAAATGTTCGTGCAGAAAAAAAAAAAGCCAATGATTCTGCAACATGATAACGCCAAACCCCACCACACCAGTGCTTTTACTTCAGAGGCATACAGAAAACTTGGGTTTGAAGTTTTTGAACATCCTACTGCAGCCCAGATTTGGTGCTGCTTGACTTCTGTTGTTTTCTGCTCTCAAGAGACATCTGAAAGGAATTCAGTTCACCTGTGACAAAAATGTTCTAACCACAATGAGGAAATAGTTCCAAGAATAACCTGTGCTTTTTGCAGACAGGTTTACAAAACTTGTTAACCATTCACATGGCTGTATCAAGCATGAGGGGGACTATGTAGAAAAGTATGTGAATTAAAGTAAAAATTCTGAGCTGTGCTCTTGTTTTGTTTCAATTTGATACCTTGCCACTGGGCTTGTATATAAATATGGAGGCATCAGTTTCTGACCACCCTCTGTATTTAAAATGCTGGTATCATCAACATTTTTTACAATGGTTTGCTTCTGTGAATTAACCTTGAGTCTGTAATTTAGTCCCTCTTTGTTATACATTTTTTTCAGGATTTCACTAGTCTCTTTGTTATATGTTATTTTTCCTAAAAGTTAATTTGGCAGTTTTTGTTATTGTTTTCAGCTTTATGCTTGTTTCTATAAGTAAATTAATTTACTGTATTTTGATTGTAGAAAACTTTTTTCTTTTCATCCATGTTACCGTATTTTTTGGCATATAATCCGCAGATGGTAAAATTCAGCACGAGAGAAAAAGTCGGTGTATAATCCGCAGACAAAATTCATAGTAAAAGTTAAAAAACAGATGCATAATCCACAACAAAGTTTCATAATAAATAATACAAAAAGGTAATCAGCAATATTTTCGCCAAAACTTTTTTCTTTTTTGCAAATTGCGAAGAATGCGATCAGCAGTGCGACCCCTAGAGTTGTATAAAAATAAAATGCATCTGCGTACACAACCACTGAAACAGAAAACTTGCTGCAAATGTGCGAAGCGCGAACCATGATAACAATAGAATAACATAATTTAAAAGAAAATTAATAAAACAATAACTAATTATTAGAATATTACAGATCCCAATGAGGATAAAATAAGCACTTTACGATTGAATGTGCATCAATGTGTGTGAAATGGACCTTTATAACAAAATATTTAAATATTGGACTACGAACCTCACAATATCAAGACTAATTAAAGAAATTTTTTATATTCAGAGAAACAGTTCCATTAATGAATATTCATAAATTATAAATAAAATTTTCAACAAATCATTTCAAAAATAGTAGACTTACAAAATACATAAGGAAAACATTTTAATTTAATAACTGGCAACTGCAAGAGGAACCTCGCAATAAAATTTAAATTATTTCTGTGTAAACAAAACTTTTGATACATTTCCTATACATCGAGAGGACTTGATAAAATCTAGAGGCCAAAAATGTCTGTAAAAACAAAAGAACTCAGAAGAGGTGAAGAATAATTGAAAGTTCTTCAAGTTAAAATAGAATTAAGTATATTAAGCGGTACTGAAGATGCATACATTAATATTATTAATAACATCTATGAAAATGCAAGTGCAAAGATTTGGCTATTTGAGAATACAACACACATAAAAATTGGAAAGGGAGTGAGACAAAGTGACACCATATCGCCCAAGCTCTTTAATGCCACATTGGAAAATGTCTTTCAATCACTGAACTGGGAAAATAAAGGGATAAAGATTAATGGAGATTATCTAACCCACCTTCGTTTTGCTGATGATCTAGTCATTTTTGCAACTACCTCATCAGAGCTGCAGAGTATGATCCAGGAACTTGCTGACAAGAGTAAAGAAGTGGGATTAAAAATGAACTTTCAGAAGACAAAAGAGATGTTTAATGCTTTTACAAGAAATGAAGATTTATCGATTGATGGAGAAAAGCTGGAGATAACAGACACATACGTTTATCTTGGACAGCAGATATCAAGTGAGGGTCACATTGATGAAGCAATTAATTGGCGTACAAAACTTGCCTGGAGAGCTTTTGGAAGAAACAGCATAATTTTCAAGAGCAATATGCCATTATGTCTTAAAAGAAAAGTGTTTGATCAATGCATCCTTCCAGTGCTTACGTATGGTGTAGAGACGTGGACCTAACTAAAAGAGACATACAAAGACTGCAGACAACTCAAAAAAGCATGGAGAGGTGCATGCTTGGTGTAACCAGGAGAGATAAGAAGAGGAACTCGTGGATCAGAAAAACGACAAGAGTGGAAGACATCATGATCCCTGAAATGGCAATGGGCTGGACATACTGCCAGAAGGACAGACCATCAATGGACAGTCAAAATTTTAGATTGGATTCCAAGGGACAGGAAAAGACCCAGAAGACCACATGGGAGATGGGTGGATGAAAAAAAGTATGCGGGAGTAACATGGAGGAGACTGGCACAAGAAAGACCATTGTGGAAGAAGCTTGGAGAGACCTTCGTCCAGCAGTGGATTGATAATGGATGACAATGGTGATGGTGATGATGATGATGATATTAACCTGAGTAAAGCCTTAAATAAGTATTTTAATTGCTGTAAATAATATTTTTTTAATCTACAAGCAAAAACTATCTGCAAAATCGTCTAATAATTTGGAAACTATCTGTGTACAGCGTACGTCTACATTCTGCTACTCTGGCGACCCCTGCATATTTATAAGGCATAGACATGAAAATTTTCATTAAAGTGACCTGTTATGTGTAAGTACATGCGTTATGTAACACCCAGTATGCAATTTTTGGATAGCTTCATAAATCTGGTGCTCGTTTGGTTCCATTGATGCCGGATTTTCAAGGTTTTACTGTATATATATACTTTCTTTCCATTTAATGAGTTTAACAAAATACAAAATCGCTGAAATTTTTTGAAAATTTAAAAAAGTTATTGTTACAATCCCCATGACTTCCAAATGGTTGTGATATATATTTTTTATTTATGTGGCAATCATGCTGTAACTCTGAGTAATGCTTAAATTACATCAACAACTGAAACACTGGATTTCAGACCGCAAATAATTTGTGATGGTGTCAAAGTTCTTCCCTTCAGTCTTGGAGCTGTAGTGCCAGAGGCATTATCTTTGAAGTAGAGCAAAATAAACAAGTGAGAGTGGGGTTGGAACCTTGAGAAGAGGGGGGGGGGTTACGAAGGTCAGGAGGTCACGGGTCAGAGCATTATGGAATGGAAATGGCTCTCCCCTATTCAAGGTCAATGCGCTTTGCTACAGGCAATGTTTTCTCCCCTAACTTTTACAAAGCAGCAATTCAACATCCTTGAGCAATCCACAGAGAGGAAATGTCTACAGACACATGCACACAGATTTTTTTGTCAAAGCCGAGGGGAGGGGGAGATGTGTTGATGCAGTGACACTGCACATTATCGTCGAGCACGTGGCATTCTTAAAGCTTTGACACGATACAGATTTCCCTCATTATATGGCACGGTATGAAGAGCAAAACTGCTTCGTTTTTGAAGGGGGGGGTCTGTATTATCTGCATCATCGTATAATTCGCAGTGGCTAGAATTTAAACTTTTAGGAACAGATAATCTGCGGATTATGTGCCAGAAAATATAGTATTTCTATTTACTTGTATTTTCTAGGCGCCAGGTTGAATGAAGGCTATTTTTACCAGTTTAATGACTGGAAAGAATAGCTTTGATAAGGATATGCAGATTTTTCTTTTATAGTAAGGATAAGCAAATTTTTCTCTTTATTTAAAAATCAGTTCTGAATGCTGAATTGATTAGATATTTTGTGTTAATATTTGATATACCTGTTTGAAGTACAATCTGAAGCATTTATTTATTTATTTATTTATTGGAATTGTGACACATGCCCCACAAATAGGGCCCAGTTTTAGAAGAGTTTTCCTTTATAAATAAAAACTGTTCTTCTCATTTACCATTAAACTTGCAAAGGGCAATATCATATTTGTGCTTTTTTCTGGAAGTAGATAGCTTAGTTAGGGCCATTTACAAAATGACACTAATGGCAATGCACAGCATAGAAATAAATATTTTATGATTAATGATAACAAACGTAGCAGTCAGTATGGTACAAAACTGAGGAATTTGTCCTTGGATAGCCAGCATGGCACGTGGTGGCAGGGGCAGATGCTGTACCAGAGGGCACAAGGAAGAATAACACAAGTGGTGGGAAATGATGCACGGTGACAGCCAACTTAAATTACAGGTCTCTGTCAACAAGTTGCTTTAGCCGTTTGTGTGCTTGTCAAGGTAACATTTTTTTATCTATGGTGATCTGCCACATGCCACAGGTTGACTATGTTGTAGGCAGTGAAAAATTTTAAAACTTCAAGGATTTATGAAAAAAAAAAAAATTCTCATTTCATCTTGATATTAGCAGTTTCTATGAAACAATTTACTCTTCTCACCACACTGATTTTGCTTATGAAACACAATTATAGAATAATACAGAGATGCCAACCTGTTTCAGATATTTTCATTAGTACTCGTACAAATTTTCAGTAGTTTTGGCCATTTTTCAGTAGTCATACCAAAGAGAATAATTTTAACCGAGAAAAACATGCTATTACTCATTTAATTTAATTAGTATTTTTTACTTATTTATTCATTTATATACATGAAAATCTGTATCAAAATATTTCAAATTTTTCACATGGAAAATAATATACACCATGACAAACATTTTTTTTTACAAACAAAAAATTGATTAAACAGCTTGTTTTTAGTGATTTGGCTGTACATTGTTTTGAGTTCCTCAGAAGAAAATATTTTTTCATAGCACTCTTGTCCAGAGGAGAACATATTCATTTTTGCAATAAAAAGTGCTTTTACAGTTTCTAAACCTAAATTAGGTCAGAAATGGGTTTGATTTTTCGCACTAAACTAAAAACTCTCTGACTCGTAGCATTCAAGTGTGGAACTATAAGTATTGAAAACATTACTTTTGGGAGAATAATATACTTAACAACTCCATTACAGCCTCTTAATTTTGAGATTTCTGACCAAGTGACATCTATTCTATCTGCTTCTGCTATGGTCTCTAATTTGTCAGCTTGGTAACAAGCAAACTCTGCCTCCAGTATATCAAGTTCATTTTCAGTTATTATAAATGGAAAGCACTTGATTATGTATAATACAGAAGTAAATGATGTTCTGGCTCTAAGTGAAGGATCTGCTACTTCTGCACGTTTTAAGAATTCGTCATAGATCAATATCTTTTCTTGAATATAAGAACATCCTTCAACGTTAAATTTTCTGACAGATGTATAAGAACTTAGAAAGTTCATTTTCGTTTAAAACGATTTTGCTTAAATACATTCTTGTTTCTATTCCAATTACCACTTCTGTGTCCTCTTCCTGATTTTTCTTTTTTGAAAAACTGTTATTTGAAAAATTAAGCTCAACATCAGCTACGACAGTAGGCTTCACAAATCTAACCAAACGATCCATAAAGAACTGCACAATGGTTTTTCTTAACTTATGAATATATGGAACATCTTGCTGGAGCAAAGGATTAATTTTTGTGAATAATGGTAAAACACTATGAAGGAATAACAGATTTAATTTTGTGCTAGGTTTTTTCAAAGATGATCTTATATGTTGGAAACGTCTATTTTGAAAAATGTGACTTTCGTCTTCTACAAAGTAAGCTCTTAATGGCTCCCACTGCTCCAGGATACGGTCAATACAATTTGCTAGTGACAACCATCTCATATTGGCATATTTCAAAATTTGATGAGGCTTCATCTCCTGGCTACAAAGCTGTTGTTGCAATTTAAAGCTGCTTTACGCTTGGAGCTTTTATCAAGAAAGTAAAAGATGTCAACTAAGAGTAACTCTATATTTTCATCGAATACTGATGTAGCTTTTTTTGCAGCAATGTGTATCAAGTGGCAAGGACGACCTCTAATTATCATTGATGGATTTTCTTTTAATAGAAACGATGCAACTCCTTTTTTTCCCCCATCATTGTATTTGCATTATCTGCTGAAAAGCTAACACACTTCCCCCACTTTAATTCTTTCTTCTAAAATTCAGTATTTATAACCTAAAATATGCCTTCACATGTGTTATCAGAAGATTCTAATAATGACATTAAGTTTGTTGTAATGTGTCTAACAGTCTCATCAAAATATGTTATAAGTAGTGGATAAAGTTTTGCATCTTGACAGTCATTACTGCCATCAGTGCTTAAAGAGAATGACAGACATTTATTTAATGTTGAAACCAATTCCAAAACATTACTTCTTGCCACATTTTTCACAATTGCCGTAGTTTTCGTGCGACCACTAGTAAAATGTTTGGCTATATTTGAATCCGGGAACATTGACAAAAATAAATGCTTCCCGTGGTCTGCTGCAGAAATTAGAATATTATGTTCCATTAGAAATCGAACAAATAATCTCTCAGCTTTGATTACATTTGCAGTATCATCCTTAGTAAAATAACTTGTAACAACCTTTGTTTTTTCTGCAGCTGTCGAATACCCCGTACGTTTTTTGGAACTCACGTGACAATGACAATCATCCACACTGCCATGGGCTGAGTTGAAATCCTTTGAGCACAATGCACAAAATGCCATATTTCCGGATAATTTTGATTGTCTAAGTCAAGGAAACGACATAGCATATGATGCTTTAAACTTCTGGCAGTTCTAAGGTTTTTTCGCTATTGCCTGTGGTGTTGCTTCATTTGATAACGTTCGCTTCCTGGAATCCATATTTTTTATTTTCAGGAACGAAAACTAAACAGAATTAAATCGTTTTCATCAAACAATGTTACAGAGCACTGAGTCAACGGCTTACAGAGTCAGTCCACATAAGCAGAGTTTGCCATAAAAAAATATAAAGAAGTATTTTCACTCCTTTGAAAAAAATTAGGGAGTAATTTTTAAATGTGGGAGTATTTTAGAAAAATTAACAGATGAAATAAAAAAAAAACTTGGCAAAAATGCTGGGCGATTATGAAAAATCAATCCAGATTTTTTTCATATTAAAAAAATATTTCACTACCACTAAATGTACGAGTATTTAGAATTTGGATCCATTTTGCTTCTTGTTTTGCTAATAAATCGTATTTTAAAACAATAACATTAAATTTATCATGCTTTGTAATGACCACATGCAACAGCAATGTGTTCAAGTGAAACATTGCACTTTTGAGATTCTTATAGACATCTAAAATTATCTAAACTTCTCAGCAAGTTCCACAGCAACATTTGTCTTTTGTTGACTCTGCAGCTGCACCGCATCCAGTGCTTAAATTTTCAGTTTGCTGATACCTTTGTTTCCCTTCCCATTTCTTTATTGTCATTTTTTTTTATGACCTTGGATGACAATTTTATCCATCATGCTGAAAAAACTTTCAGCCAGAGGACCATGAATAAATGATAGCTTTCACTATCTTAGATAAAAAATAGTGTAACTTGGAGAATATGAATGCTTTTGAATATCATGCATCAATTCTACAAACTTTTTAGCTTTGTCACTTTCATTTTCAGACTCTCCTCCCTTTATCAAGCTGAAATGCAAACCTTTTTTGGGGGAATATTTAAGAACATAAGATACACATTCGGAACACCGTTAAAAAAATAACAGTTACGGGAGAAATCTTTGCTACGTCTGATTTCCGTTTTCGAACATTTCCCTTCCATTTTCAAGGTGAAATACAAATATTTATGAAATAAAATGAAATTTAACAACAATATTAGGCAGAGGAAACATCTCGTGAAAAATAAAATTACGATTACGGGAGAAATCTTTGCTGTTTCCGAAAGTTTTGAAAGACGAAATTTCTGTTTTCGAAAGTTTCAGGCGGAAAGCATCCTTCACCACTACCAATTGTCCCAAAATTTCTGTTCAGTTGTGCATCGATTTCGAGGATAACCCAAATTATGACGAAAAAGGAGAAATTCCTCGAAGCTGTGGCACTCTCTTGCCTGAAGATTACACAGGAATTTTTGCGCCGTCGAATTTCTGTTTTCGGAAATTTTCCCTCTATTTTCAAACTGAAATACAAATATTTATGGAATAAAATATTGTATAACAACAATACTGGACAGAAGCAACATCGCAGGAAAACGAAATTACGATTACAGAAAAAATCTTTATTTTGCTCCATTCCGTTTTTGAAAAGTGAAATGCTGTCCCGATGCATATTTTTATGCATTGGTAAAATTCCTCGATGCCTGTTTTTACGTGTTGATGTGCACTTTATGCATTTCTCGACGTGTATTTCTACGCGGCACGAAAAATTCCCGAAGCATATTTTCATGCATTGGTAAAATTTCAATGCATAAACACACTTTTCAATGCGTACTAGAAGCGTAATTACACATTTTGGCGAACTCTGCACATAAGAACAAAATCCAAGCATACTTTTCTTCAATGCAAGAAAAAAACTTCAAAATATTAATTACTGACATGAATGGCCGACGCACGCATAAAAAACAGACTCTGATGCCAGGCAATGACACTCACGTTCTACACCAAACGATTTCCAAGAGCTTGTAGCTGCGCAAGCACATTCATGCCAAACTACGGGCACGTCCACCAATGCGAGCTGTGCTCAATGTTCCCAGAATGTTGCATGCTGGGGAGGGAGGGTTTTCGCTTAGAATGACTCAGCGCAAGGCCACACTCGAGTGTCTGTCACTCGCAATAAAATCCAAGTAGCCTTGCGAAGGCATAACTGGAGGTGCAGGCAGCATCGCAAGCAAGATGAATGACGGATTCTCGAGTGGCCGCCATTGCGTTGGGAAGGGGAACAAGCAAAATAAAAATTTATAACTTCTGTTAATTTTCCGTAGAAAAATCATGGTTTTTCGTATTCCGTAGTGCAAGAGCTATTTCCGTAGGAACTACAGAGATTCCATAGTAGTTGGCATCTCTGGACTAATAACACAATTTCCAAAATTCAACTTTCTGTAAATTCAACTTTCACACCAATGAACACCATATGCTTTTCCACTTATTGCTCTTTCTCCGACTACCACTTTTTTTTTTAATTTACTGTGACATTTTGGAATCATCAAAGTTATATTTTCCTGTTTGCTTTTTAGGAACAGCGGGTTTACAAATTTTTTTGGCTTTATTTAACTAACTGAATAGTTTTTTCATCATCGCAATTATTATTTACTGTTTCCTGATATAGCAATTGAAGATAAGATGAAATTATGCCACATGGTTTGGAACGGATGAAGGCACTAAATATGACACAGCATCTTTCTTAAAAAGGTTTTGAATTTTAATTAAATGCTATTTGTTTTTTCCTCTCTCATAACACCATTTCATCTTGATTTTTAATGTTCATTTCATTTACCAGAAATTTCCATTCTATATAATCTGGCAAAACATTAGTAAATCTGGCATTAGTGAATTTAAAAATGTTTAAGTGCATATTAAAACTGATGTATGACTGATTAAAGAAATCAATTTGTACTTTTTTATTGTGAGAGATATTCATGAACTTCAACCTATCCCATACACATTCCATAATTGTGTATTTCAAAGCAAAAAGGGGGAAAAAATGGCAGGAATATTACATAACTAAAATGGTTTAGTGCACAGAAAAAACCAACAAAACTATTTGAGTTGGAAATATATTACAGCAAATTTTACTAAAACATGGGCCACAAGTATGCAACTTAACACTTCTTCATACTAATTGCATGTGAAGATTTTTTAAAAATGGGAATTATGGGTAAAAACATACAACGATACACTACCTGTAACCATGGAACAGCAGTAATAATTATATCCATCAAATTTGACAGTGAGTAGTCATCACTAATCATTTGGCACAGTTTACCACAAAGAGAATCTTTCATTAAGCTGTTTACATCAGATGTAGGTGGTTGAAAAAGAATATACTTTACAACTGGTTCCACAAGCTTAATTCCAAGGTTCCTAGTGGATAAAACAATTGAGGAAAGAGTAAACAAACTATAATATTAACTTATACATACATACATACATACATACATACATACATACATACATACATACATACATACATACATACATACATACATACATACATACATACATACATACATACATACATACATACATACATACATACATACATACATACATACATACATACATACATACATACATACATACATACATACATACATACATACATACATACATACATACATACATACATACATACATACATACATACATACATACATACATACATACATACATACATACATACATACATACATACATACATACATACATACATACATACATACATACATACATACATACATACATACATACATACATACATACATACATACATACATACATACATACATACATACATACATACATACATACATACATACATACATACATACATACATACATACATACATACATACATACATACATACATACATACATACATACATACATACATACATACATACATACATACATACATACATACATACATACATACATACATACATACATACATACATACATACATACATACATACATACATACATACATACATACATACATACATACATACATACATACATACATACATACATACATACATACATACATACATACATACATACATACATACATACATACATACATACATACATACATACATACATACATACATACATACATACATACATACATACATACATACATACATACATACATACATACATACATACATACATACATACATACATACATACATACATGAATGATATACAGTATATGATAAAACAGAAGCAATACAAAATTAAAAGTTACAAATTCATAACATTTGTCATTCTTTACCATACAACAGCTTGTTGCATTTAATAGAGTATGAAATAAATCACTGATGATCTAAATAATGCTAGTACAAAGAATCAAACATCGCATACTCTACTCTCCATAAAGTATTTGGATACCCTAGTTATCATAATCTGCTGGGCATTCTTGTCATAACAGATGACCAGGAATTTGTGTATCATGGAAGTTTAATGCTCTTATCACAGCGTATAAGGCCGAGTTGGTGGATTTCGTGTTTTGTTGGACTTGGGACATCACATACCTGGCCAATCAGTTTATACTATTGTAGATGCCTACACTGTCAGAAGTCAAACAATTGAGTTAATATCAAGAAAGGAAGGTGTAATATTGCTACTGTATGGAAATAAGTCTCAAAAACCATGCTTAATATGATCAGGATATTTCCACAGTGTGTGGGAGCCGCTAGCAGGAAAGGACTTCTCTGTTGCATAATGTCACAGTCATGCACCATACCTCTTTTCCCCAACAGACACACAGAAGCCACCTGTTTTAGTTTTGCTTCAGGAAGTGCAAAATATTGGCTGAAAGCGTTCATCTCCAGGGGTGTTCAAAAAGCTCCTGAATCTTATATCGCCGAAGAACCAACTCATGAAATATCGTCTCGGTAGCTTGTGTACTTCCATTCACAATTCTGTTTAATGTCACATCAGGGGCAATTAAAAAAAGTAATGGGTCTGGAATTACTAATTATATTTGCAATATTTTACTTCTATTAATAAGAAATTTTTCATAGAGAACTTTTAATATCGACAAAATTTTTTCTTAGGAACACAGCACAATACAATCAAAATCAGTTCAACAATAATTTTGTTATATTCAATAAAGTAGTGATGATAAAGAAAACAATTACTCATAAATTTCAAGAAATTGTGGAACATTCTGGAATGCAAACATCCCTAATTATTTTTCTTATATATTTTTAACTCAAATATGTATTTACTAGTCAGCTTTCTTATACTTCATTAAAAAACGGTTGTTATGATTTATCAACTATTGGTTTGAAATCCAATTTAAATCAATTAGATCAAATGCATTGGTTTATCTTGCTTCCACTTTGGTGAAAATGAAATTTTCATTTCATTTAATATTGATACAGTTATAATCTTCCTGTTCTCAAGAAGATAGACAAATCACATGATGCATATTTTTGTTGATTTGATATGCATTGCAGTGACAGGAAGTTGTAGTGATGAGAGCTTGATGAACAGGATGATTATCCAGGTAAATTCTCATGACCTTAATCCAGTTTAAATTTAAAAATATAAATTATAATCAGAATGGATCTCCTTAATACATTTCAATCAAGACACACTTGGAGTCTAATCTGATTTGCTAAAACGAAGTAAAAAAACATACAAGCAATTTCTGTTTACCTTCAATTTATGTGTAAATTTCATATAGTGATAAAAAGAGCAAATTTTCTGCCAGGGGAATAATTTACATACATACATATCATTAAGCTCTTCTCTGATATTCAGAGGTTAGCTCCTCAAGGAAAGACCATTTGACAAATAAACATTTAACTGATAAAACATATCTCTAAGGTGTTCTCTGAGATTAGCTCCACAAAGAAATACAAACCACCCAATAATTTTTTTAACTGATTATTTACTTACTGTTGCCATATCAAACTTCTCCATTTACAGCGATCTTGACACACAACATGTGCTTCAGTAACATCCATCACATGACATACACAAGACGTTTTATACTTCATACTCATAATCTTTTTCTCATGCAAACACTCCTGACTTTGATCCTCCTATGACTTCCTTGGCATTCCTCTGTCTTTCCTTCCAGCCACTTGGGCTAAAAAGATTTTCTTAGTAAGCATCTCATCACTCATTGTTTCAACATGGCCAACTCACCAAAGAATATTAGTCTCCACCTTGCTGACAACATTTTGCTTCACATTACACAACTGCTATACATCTTCATTCCTCACACGATCAGAACGTGTCTTGCCACAAACCCCCGTAGGTAACGCATTTCTCCAGCACACAAACGACTTCTATGTTTCTTCTGTAGTACCCAGGTTCAACTACCATACATCAGAGTAGGAACAATTACACTTTCATACACAGCCATGCGGGACTCTCTTGAGAACCCATCATTCCTATGAAAACCTCCCAGAGCAGCTATGACTTTCAATGAAGAATTCACTCGCCTACTAATTTCGCCATTCAATTTGTTCTCTCTGTCAAACATGCTTCCTAAATACACAGACTCACTCACCTGGTCAATCACAGTGCCATTTATACTTACATTACATTCAGTGCTACAAGTTCCTCTCTCAAAGACTATAACTTTGGTATGTGAAGCACATCTGAAATGCAAGGGTAACCATTTCGCGACATGTATACGTGTAGCCGACAAATGGTCTTCATCATCATCACTAGGTGAGGCCAAAGCAGCGTCCGTGTCATAATCGGAACTACCTGAACTGTTTTCCAAGTCAAAATTTACATCATCCTTAACAATGCTTGCTGCTTGAATCCCGAATATTTGAAATACTTTAACGAAATTGCTTCTATTGTCAGTAATTGGAGACACTACTTTAGAAGAATCCAATCCAAACGTTTTGTATATCTGCAGAAGCATTGCATATATTCTATCATTACTATGCGTTTCTTTAAATCTTTGACAAGCTAAAGCTCTGAAAACTCTTTGTAATGCCTGCGACTCAATCCAGTGGTACCGTCACACCCAAGAAACTTCTGTGTCGTCCTGACTAGATATCTACTGTTGTGCAAACGAATTCGGTGTTTTTTAACTCTTGTTTTATGTTTGCCACTTGTTCCTCATAATAATCAGAAAGTTTGCGGCCAAGTGATCTGCGACTCATTATTTTCAGATGTTTGGAATCACTATTCAGCTTTTCGATTATTTTGTGGAAATAGACGTTGTCAATGCATCTAAAGGATATCATGGAACCCACAAAATATGTAAGTAAATCTCTGTCGAACTAATATTTTCTTTTGAATACTTTATGATGTGATTCCCCTGATGTGCTAGTGGTTCTTCATGGTTTCTTCACTTCTTTCAAATACTCATGGAACTCTTCTGCATAACTGGCTCCGTGTTTCCTTTTCAAATGCATTGTAAAATTTGAAGTACATCTTCTTGATCCTTTTACTTCGATGTTACATTTGGTACACTTTGTCTCCACTACATTTATTCTCTACTATTTCAAAAAAACGACCATCTAATATACAGTTAGGATACTTACTCACAGCTTCTGTGATATCAGCTATTGATCCCGTGTGGCTGCCACTGTTTGACAGATTGCTACAATCCGTTGCTGAAATACTCATTTCATCCATCTCCAGTACAGTACTCTCGTCCATCACATACGTTTCACTGTCCAAAATAATTACCCCACTATAGCCACAAGCACATATTAGCACTACACTCACAGTTCAGCAACTCAGGGTGCACTGCCGAATATTACAGAAATTGGCGAACTCTCGACATTTTTGCCGTACTTCTCAAGTGTTGTTGTCCATTACTTGTCTGATATGAACACTGGACTACCGAGCAACTGACTCCTTTCTATATACTTCACGACAGGACCTGAACCTTCTGGAATATTCTTGATTTACATAAAGCTGTCCAACTTCCCACTGTGCGATCATTCTGGAACATTCTACAAACGTCTAACCCATTCTTGCCACTTCTAGAACATTCTACATGACACTTCGGTCTCTGTCTGCTATGTTACATGGCCGACTTTTCAAGACATAGCTTTTGGTACACGTACATTTCTATAAACTATTAGTATGTAATTATTATTTGCAAATTGTGTAATTTCATTACCAAATAATTCCATTGCGTTTGAATGACATTATTAAATAATTGAATTATATCCTTTTCATTATAATACATTACAGATTAATCACATTACCTTGTGCAAACCATACTTGGGATCCGAGGAGCAGAATCTTTTTCAGAAGTCTGCAACGCAGAAAGGAAAACCTAAAAACTGTCTGCAAGGTAAAGGGATGCCTAAATGTTAATTTTGCCATAAAAATTATTCTTCTGCACTGCAACAAAGTGATGTTTTAAAAAATGAGTCAATTTGAGATTTTGCTAATAGTGCAGATTAGTATTTAGTTGCAATAGTCAAACTAGCTTTTCCCTGACAAGAAATGCAGAAGAAACTTGAACTATTTTATTTCATTTAGAACTTAAACATTTTTTAAATGCTTTTGGATATTAAAAAATAATGGTCAGAAAGTATAAGGAATAATTTGAAATCCATCCTTTTTTTTTTATTTTGCATTTAGTTAATAGATTAAACTTTAACTCCTTCCTTCAAAGAATTTTTTGCCTGATAGACATTGATTCTGCTCTTACTACTTCCTGCAGCAATTATGTTCCACTAGGAACCTCACAAGGTGATTATTTAAGTATTCGAGCTGGGGAGGGGGGGGGGTAGATCATGTCAACTTTAGAACCAACAGTAATTTTGACACATTCAACTTGATTTGTAAAACAGGAATCCATATATAAGATCTTTGCTTGAAACCCAATTTGTAAATTGATCAGTTTTAAAAAAATGTTGGCGAATTTATGAAAATGTGATTGGAGCATTTTCATTGATATAATTAAACCCCATAAAATTAGAGAAAATGGCAAGGGTTCTTGTAAAGCAAAATGACTTCTCACACATTTATAACGAGGAACAGTACACCAATTAAGTAGTAAATAGTAATGCTGTACTAGTGATCCGATTTATTGGCGTAGGAAATCGGATCACTAGTACAGCGTTACTATTTAAGACTTCTCATGTCATCAGTCTGAGATGAAACTATTTTGGAAAAAAATAACTAAAAATAAAATTGCGACCGCCAGCTTCCAGAATACCGCGTAAGGCCTTGGAAACGAAGCAGGGGGCGTTAAGAAATGCGTAAAAATGTGGTTTTAGTAAGAAAAAAATCTGAGATAAAGCCATCTGGAAGTAAAATAAATAAATAAAATAAAATGCGACCAACAACTTCCGAAATGCCGCATGGTCGTGGAAATAGAAGGGAAGGTTGCAAACGCTTAACAAATATGGTTTTTGGAAAAAAAAAAAATGAAAAATAACCAGAATTAATCTAACTGAAATGAAGCTACCTGGAAGCAAAAAAAGGCAAAACTGCGAACATCAACTTCCGGAATGCCTTATAATTCGACCGTGAAAAACGGAAGACGGATGATAGAAATGTGTAAAAATACGGTTCTTGAAAAAAATGAAGAGGAAGAACAAAAAAAAAAAAACACCTTTTCAATCTAACTGAAGTGAAGCTATCTGGAAACAAAAAGAAAAAAAAGTTTTGACGTCAACTTACGGAATGCCGACAGAATATGGCTCTTGTAAAAAAAAAAAAAAATTGCCTTAATTTAACTTTCAGATTAGATAAAAATGTAGGCCTCCGTGCCAAAGAAAAAGGAAAAATTACAACCATTAGCTTCCGAAATGCCACATCAAACATGCGTGGTGCGTTAAAAGTGCATAAAACTATCACTTCCAAGATTCAAAGCTGAAGAAAAGCAATTATATCTCATCAAATTGAATTATCTGTTTGAAACATATAGAAGAATGAAGGCTAAAATAAAATGGGTGGGAAAGTTGTTTGCGACCTGCGTGATTTATCGATTACAGCTTTACATCTTGAACGGGAGTCAAAAACGCGTGAAAATTTCCCTTCCTTTGTTTTAAAATTTAAAGAAATTTTAAAAACAATGTTAAGAAAATAAAAAAACAGTCTGCACACCTTTCCGAGAATCTGCGACGGGCGTCGCCGTGTCACACTGTTTCTGCTCCAGAGCTTGGGATTACCTTGTAATGTACTACCTGTTACTGCATTACCTTGTAATGCATTACACATTAATTGTAATCTGTACTTCCATTATTTTGTAATGCATTCCTGCCCAACTCTGGTCCCTTCAGAACTTGTTTGAAGGAAGGAAATGACGTCATCGTCATTGGCAAAGACTTCTTTTTAGCTCAAAGCTGAAATCCGATTTTTACAGGCCGACACAAGGGGGGGGGGGTTTACCATGACCAATGACCTTGATTCCGTGACCTTTCCTTGACTTCTGTGACCGTTTTCTCATTTTGTGACCTTTCGAGTGACTTTCGTGACCTGGTAGACACCCTGTTATGTGATCTGAAGAATTTCAAAAAAGTGGAACAGACATATACAGACACGGCCTTTAGCATAGGTAAGCAAGGTGGCTGCGTGGGACCACCATTTCTAGGGGACCACAGATTAATCACATGTTGAGTTTCTATCATCAGCCAAATTTTAATCTGTATTATCTATAAAAAAAAAAAAATCACTAAAATAGTAAACATTCACAGTACTAAGAGCAGATCCAGAAAACTCACAAGAAGAGGCCATAAAAGTAAAACTTAAATTTACAGAAATAAATTATGATATGGTGAAATAGCGAATACACGTCATTAAAATAAAACTGCATTTTACAGTTAAAAAAGGCTGTTCATAGACTGCAACAGAACTGGGAAAATTATGAAAATTTAACTCACTGCAACAAGTTTAAATGTAATATAAACTGCACAAAGTAAGGTACATTAATTTAATTTTTTCAGTAAACTCTCAAGGAGGAGGCAATGGCATCTACAGCATTCCCCTTATATCCACACCTGCAAAGTACGTTTTCCCACTTTTTTTCTTCCACTCCTTCGTTTTAGGATGTTATTACATGAAGATGCATGAAAACACCTTTTCCTTTCCTTCTTTGCAGTGGTTAGTATCTTTTCCACCTACTTTACAAGTATAAGGCAATGACAAAGGTAGAATGTGTAGTCAATAAACACACACACACACACACACACACACACACACACACACACACACACACATTTCCAGGGTTGAGTGAAAAGCAGCATGATGTGTATTTGCTAATTTCCCAGTATTACAGTTGTCACACTTTTGACTACAGGTCACATACAGCAGATCATTTTACCAATGTAAACCTAACACTGTTGATTTTTTTTTTTTTTCTTGTGGTACAGCCACTACCATGAAGTGCAACTCTGAGAGCTAGAAGCTGTCTCCTGTCTCAAATTTAGGATTACCATACCTGCCAACTTTCAGAAAGTGAAATCCGTAAAAAAAATTTCATTGATATATTTGATGAAAAATTTAGTCGATATCTTCGATTAAATTACTTATCTAGCCTACTGATTACATGTAGCGAACACATCGATTAAAAGTTGATATATAACACAGTGACAAACCAAGTATTAATTTTTAATCATTGCTTTACTACAGAACATTATTATTTTTGCGTGTTAATTTCTGAAATAAAAAGCTATCATGCATGCGCAGTTTTATAATTCAGAATCTCACCCATATTGGACAATTTTCATGGAAGTTATTGAGCGAAAATTCTGACGAACAAATCTTGCACATGAATGCAATGTCCCCACGAGTGCTGATAACCATTTTGAATAGGATGGATTGGTCTATTACGCGTCCTGAATAGCATACCGAAATTTTGTCATGTTGGGGCATCTATTTAGGCACAAAAATTCCGCAAATTTAAAATCCGTTTGAATTTTTTTCTACGATAACTATGTTCTGAGACAGCATTTAGAACTGGGGGTGATAAAGATGGCACTCCAATGCCAGACACCCTTATTTTAAATAGGTAGCATAAGCATACTATAGACAACATTCAGTGAAGTTTAGAAGACTGCGGGTAAGCTTAAGTTCATATAATCAATAGCTTATATGCAGTTTTGGTTTGTTTGTTTCTTGTCATTGAGGAAAAACTGTTACTTAAATCTGATTGAAAATTTATGTTTTAACTATTAAGAACCATGCATGTTTTTTCATTGAAATCTACTATTAAGGATCGTCTAGTCAATCTTTGCCTAGAACTGTGGAAGTACTAAGGCAGGCACTGCATACAGGGACCTGTCCCTTGCAATCCAAGAATGACAACCCCCACAAAATGAATCATCACATTGCATTACTAGTGACACAAACTGGGAGAGCAAACACAGTCCACACACAGTCTGCCTGTTAGTCTGCATTTGTACGTCACTGAATCAGCAGGAAGCCAGGTATCCAACTCTACTGTGACGAAGTGTGCACCTTACAGTTATGGACCCTTCTGGTCACAGCAGATGACTAATAGAATAATAAATACTATGTCATGCAGCAGGTCTACAGGGCTCTTCTGGTCACAGATGACTAATAGTATAATACTAGGACATACAGCAGGACTACATGATCCTTCTGGTCATAGTAGACAACTAATAGCATAATAAAATGGCATACAGCTGGTCTACAATACTCATCGATCACAGTAAATAAATAATGGCATAATACTGGGTGATGGTAAACTTGTGCAACCCAAAGTTTGAATTTTCATAAATTGTTGCTAAATCATTATAAGCATTCTTTCTGCCACTAGATGTCACTATCATACTGTTAGGAAGTAACAGTGATTCGAGGTCACTGTGATGTGTACAAGTTGTCCGTTGTGTAGTTTCGTTCGTTGTGGAGATGAAATGTCTTTTTCCCAGACAGATGCAGTGAATTTTCATTCTGGAAAGTTATTTCGCAACTCGTTCATACGGATGTGTTGCCAAGGACTTTTGCAAGAAATTTCCGGGTACAGCAGTCCCCAATATTGTGATTAATGCAGCATTTTCAGGACACTGGATCTGTTACGGATAAAAAAAACACTCCGGGAAACACTCCATTTTGACTGACCACAAAGTGGATGAGATAAAGCGAGCACTGCAGCGGTCACCACGAAAAAGCCTCCGGAAAATCGCCGTGTAATCATCAATCTCATACGGTAGTGCTCATAAAGCTGTGAGATCCTTACATCTTCGTCCACATCGTATCCGCGCAGGGCTTGCACTCAAGGCCCCAGATGCAGGCAAACGAACACACTTCTGACGATGGTTCCGCTCATTCCTTGAACAACATGGAATACAGAGTCTGGATACAGTTTTCTTCAGTGACAAGGCCTGGTTTCACCTCGGAGGTTATGTCAATAGTCAGAACAATTGGAATTTGGTCATGTGAAAATCCACATGTTTTTCTTGAAAAAGGTTTGCATTAAAAAACAACTTGGAGTTTGGTGTGCGATATAGCGCCGTCGCATAGTGAGATCGATTTTTTTCGAAACGACTGTGGATACTTCCATCTACCAAGACATTATCACACAGTTCGTGGCACTCCTTGATGTCAGCGAATGACATTGTTGGCTCCAGCAAAACAATGCCACATGCCACACATTGGTTAGTACCGTCAATTTTTTGCGAGATTTTTTCAGTGAAAGCCTCATCTCTAAAGACCTGTGGCCTCCTAGATCCCCAGATTTATTGCCGCCCGACTTCTTTCTTTGGGCGTATCTCAAAGGCGTTGTGTATCACAATAATCCTCACACCCTGTATGAACTTAAAATGAACATCACAACAGCGATTGAAAACATCAGTGTGGAGGTGTTTCACAAGGTGTCATCAAACTTGGTAAAAAGAGCGCGCGTTTGCATTCGCGAACAAGGAGCCCACTTTGAACATATGTTATAATGAGGTTCCCTTCTTTTGTTGTTATAAAGGTAAGATTGTAACCTATATTTGATGATGTTCATTTTTTTAACAATTGTAATTAACCTCATAATTTATTTTTTTTTCTGGGTTGCGCGACTTTTTGATTACTCTGTACTATAACATACAGCAGGTTTACAGGATGCTGCCAAATCAACAGGCCCGCTAAATGCATGCTGTTGCATGCCAGTCATATATGCACCAATTTAAGAGGGTGTTACGATCATGTAAATTAAACCTTTGAGTTATAGCGTAATGTCTTGCACATGGATGACTCACATTTCTCTCTGGAATTGGACAGTAGATGGGTGTATTAGTCTGGCAAAAGGCTGGAACCTGCTGTGTTTCTCTTAACATTACTGAATGAAGAGTTTTATGTAGTGGTGGTGTGACTGTCTGGTTGTTCCAGCAACTTCCATAATTTTTTTAAAGCAGGGGTAATTATGAGATGAAACAAAAAACCCTGAACCCTGACCTCAGTGCTACATGTATAAATAATGCACATTATTTATACACTGAAGAGCAATTGAATTAGAGATACCTGTCTAGTAACGTGTAGCACCACCTTTCGCCCTGATGATGGCTGCAATTCGTCTCGGCATCGACTTGACAAGACACCGGAAGCATTGGGAAGCCATACAGATCCACGACCCCTGAACAAGCTTCCACAGTTCACGAAGATTTGATGGAGGGGGATCACAGCCTCAAACATCTCTCTCAATGGCATCCCAGATGTGCTCGATGGGACTGAGGTCAGGTGACCTAGCTGGCCAAGGAAGAGAGGTCACGTCGGTGGGGTGTTCATCCAACCATTCGGATACAATTCGGGAGCGATGGCACGGTGCATTGTCTTGTTGCAGGATGAGGTCCATAGTGGGATGTTGAAGACGCACAAACGGGAGCAAATGGTCGTCCAGGATATCCCGGTAACGTTGACCTGTGAGGGATAATGTCACACGTACCAGGGGTCCCATTTCAGTCCACGTAAACAGTCCCCAGACGAGAATGTCACCCCCACCAGATTGAAGAGTACCCTGCTGGCAAGAAGGATCCATCGCTTCATGTGGTTTGCGCAGTACTCGTATCCTGCCATCCGCATGTACCAACGTGAATCTCGACTCATCAGTCCAGGCAACATTTTCCCACATGTCTAGGGTCCAGTGGCAAATTTCCTACGCCCATGCTAATCTTTGCACTCTGTGAAGTGCGGTCAGCAGCGGTACCCTTGTGGGACGATGGCTTCTGTACCCCATAGCGAGGAGATGGTTCTGGATGGTGTGGCTGCTTACACGTTTTTGTGCACCAGCGTTAAATTGCCGAGTGATTTCTTGCACTATGGCCCGTCTATCCGCTGTTACAATGCGAGCTAGCCGACGATGACCCCGCTCATCCACGCGCTGTTGTCCACAGCAGTTGGCCCTTGCAGGGATGGTTTTACCGGATTCAATGTACTCACGGTGCACCAGTAACACAGTGGCTCGTGAAAATCCCAGTACATGCACGACTTCTGAGATGGAGTGACCCATTCGTCACGCCCCAACAATTTGCCCACGATCAAATGTGCTTAGAACCTTAGTCTTACCCATACTGCGTCCGACTCTTACTGATTCCCGTCGCATCACTCCTTATATTGTCGGATCGCTGCAAACGTCATGTCATTTCCGTTTACAGGGCCGCCCACAGCGCCACATTTGCGTAACGCCAGCTGTCTCTAATTCAATTGCTCTTCAGTGTATATTATACATATATACAATGTACAGTACAGCTACACATTGTTTATATATTACACACACATTAAATTAACTAGCTACACAACTATTAACCACTAATGCCTATTATATTTACATAACTTCACACCTTTTTTGCACCAATTTTTTCCTGTATCTTAGAAATCTTTTGAAAAGTGCATTTTTGAACTTTATATGTGATGTTAGTAGTGTTAGAGATCTCTCAAAAATTGTGAAATTCAACTTCAGAAATTGCATTTTTGAAGTCAAGTTTTGCACTTCAGAACATTTAGGCAAACTACAGAGATCACTTTAGCTCTGGATGCTTAAATCCTGCTGCCATAACACCCTACAGTGATTTTTCTCAATTCTGCAATTAGCTCATTGGATTCATTGAACCTTATGTAATGAAATTTGATATAGATACTGCTGCCAAAATGATAGAAGTAGCCTTTCTTTCAGCATGTACAACAGTTTTGAATCTGGAAAGGCACTTTTAATTAATTATCACTTTGTTGTATCATTTTCAAAAATGACATGACTGAAGAGTTCTACTTCCTACACAAAACTTGATTGAAATCCCAGATTTCCGGGTTCAGAATATTACAAAAATCCAGAATTCTGGGCTACACCCGGAAAACAAACAAGCCTGTTAAAGGTCCTGTGACTGCCATAGAGTATCACAATGGGATTCTAGATTCCTATGTGAAGCTGAATCCCACTGCAGTTGGCACAGGTTTCATACTAATGGATAATAACACATGTCCTCACATAGCTAAATCGTTGATGCATATCTTGAAGAACAAGGTATTAAATGAATGGAGTGGCCTGCATTTTTCTAGACCTCACCACTGAACATCTGTAGGATGTCCATGGGATGGGCATTGTTGCCCTCCAGCACCCCTTAACTAACAAAACCTATCCAAGACCTAAAAAGGTAACTCATCTTTGCCAATGGAAATTACTGCCTTTCCACTATTTATGTTATTTTGTTGAGATGTAAAACGTGCATTACTTCTAGAGCACCTTCCATACTAACACTATTCATTTTGTATACCAAAAGCTTACTCTATTTTGGGGTCACATCTTTGAGGCATGTGTTTGTCAATTAACATGAGTCTGTATTGCATCATATATATATTAAATGTAATAGAAAGAGAATTTTTAACATGCTTTCTTCCCAGACTTGTAAGTACAAAACCTTATCTTGTTTGCATTACTTTTTCTTTTCTCTCTTTTCCTCAGGAATGATGAAACAGTATGGTAAATCCACATTTTACAAGTGCAACTGAGCAGCAGTTAGCGTGCAATAACAATAAAAAAAACAGAGAGAGAGAGAGAGAGAGAGGCAGAAATAAAGATGATCATAGATGGAAAAATACACATTACCTTTCATCATTGTTCCACAGAGCTTTCAATATGCTTTCTATTATGGCACGCCAAGAATCAGAACGTCTAATCAAAGCACTAATTAAAGGATGCTGCGGATTCCTAAACAGTTAAGAGAAACCATTAAGTTTGAAATAATTATTTGAAAAAGATGGTAAAATTATTAAATGTGAAAACATACTTTAGGAAAGGTAATCAATTTGTTACATGAAGGGTGTACTGAAAGTTTTGAGACTGCTCAAATTACACAGCAGCCTATGATGCCATGGGCTCAAATTGTTTTCCTGACAGCACTGCATGCTGGAAGGCATTTGCACCTCTGAATGCATTGTATTATTCAATTCTTCTCTTGTTATCATAGAATATAGACCTGTTGGCAGCACACAATACAAATTTAAAATAAGAAATCAGAGTGAGTGTGAAATTTTGTGTGTGCCTGAGAAAAACGCCAACTGAAATGTTTGATTGGAAAAAATGGGACTTCGGAAATTTGCAGTCGCACAAGCATTTTTCAAGTGGTTCAGAAACCCAGAAAGATAAATAACAAACTGGGAGATCGACCACCTCATACAATAACATCAACCACACAATGATTAGTGTGGCATGTGCTCATGGAATTATTCACGACAATATTGACTACAGGAAAGTCACTGCTAGGTGGGTGCCACAACAGATGTTGGAAGAGCAGAAAAGTCATCATGTAATGACCTGCCAGCAATGGGAAAGCAATTTGAGAAATGATCCTGCTATCCTTGGATTAGATAATTGTGTGCAATGAGACTTGATTTCACCATTATGATCTAAAGACAAAATCAGAATTGTCACAATGAAAGCACTCAAGAAACCTTCAATCCGAGAAAGCCAAAGTTCAGCCCAGTGTAGGAAAGGTGATGCACCTGCTTCTTCTTCTTCTTTCTTTAATATAAAACAGGTGTGATCTATGACCACTGCATTTCACAAGCACAACCTGCCACCAGTTCCTATTATAAGCATAAGTTCTCAAGGATAACCAAAATGAAAATTTCCAAAAGGTGGCCACATTTCATATCCATGAGACGGGAGCTCCACGAAAATAATGCTCTCAAACTGTACAAGCAATTGTTGATTTGGGAGCAGAATGACGTCCCATGTATCATATTCTTCAGCATATCACCCTAAAATTTTCTTGTTTCCAGCAGTCAAGAAACGTCAGAACAGACATTTCCAGTCTGATGCTGACCTAAATACTGTGTATACTCGTGTATAGGTCGACCCTCCGATTTTTATCTGAATATTTGCAGTTTTTGTATATCCCGTGTATAAGTCGACCCCCGGTTTTTATGTGAATATCTGCAGTTTTTGTATGCCTACCTATCTTGTGTATAAATAAATATTTTTCTTTTCTTTTCCGAGGATGCAGCCGCATGCAGAAATGTGAACCTATTATTTTACTATTATTTACTCTTGCAATGTTGCTTGCGGCAGTTTCCCGCAAAATGTGGGTGGAATTGAGGCACAAGTCTGGGAAGATTGATAGGGCTCACTACACTGGTTAGAGAGTTTTCAAGGGAGGGTTACACACTTTAACAATATATGAACCCCCTCCCCCCGTCCTCCTTTCTCCCACTTTTTGAAAGCGCTGCAGTTAATTCATTCATGGAGAGTAAAGAATTTGCTTCCGCAGCAAACAAATCGTGATGCATTTACCAAATGTCGTAAGGCACATCGTTATTTAAAAAGAAAAAAAAAACTTCCTGAAACATATTTGGAAAGCGTAAATAGGTCTTGATGTCAACCCGATAGTTTTTATCCCATAAAGAACAGACTGTCATGGAGCCACTCAGAATGGCAGCGGGTGATCTTCAGTGACGAGTCCCACTTTTGTCTTGGAGGAGACGACCAATGAATCCGTGTGTGGAGGCACCATGGTCAGCGCCAAGATGAACAGTTTGTTGTTGGGTGTAACACGTCCAGGAGGCCTGGTGTCATGGTCTGGGGTGCAATTACATATGATACCAGATCAGCGTTGGTGTTCATTACAGGCACTTTGACAGCCCAACGTTATGTTAATGGGGTCACGCCACCAGTGGCCCTACCTTTTCTGAACGCTCACTCCTGTACAATTTTCAACAGGACAATGCTCGCCCCATACTGCTGCTGTCTTGAGAGCTTGCCTTCAAGGCACTGACACTCTGTCATGGCCAGCCGCATCGCCAGACTTATAGCCGATTGAAAATATGTGGAATGCTATTGGACATGCTATCCACATTCCACCCCTACCACACAATCTGCAGGAACTGTGTAAGAAGATTCAAGCTGCATGGAATGGATAATCGCAGGACACCATTAGGAACCTCTATGCCGAGACGTCTGGCATGTTGTGTGAGAAAACATGGTGGCCAAATGCCATACTGAGAGACACTAATTTTTGGCATGTAGCTCAATAAATATTGCCCATATCAGTCTCAATGTTTAGGCATGTATTGTTCCTGGTAACCTGTACCTTCCTCCCAAATAGCATTGCAATCCAACACGTCCTTTTGGGTGCAACTATTTTTTTCATGATGAGTGTATTTTGAAAAGAAATAGCAGCCGGTAAGCTGTAACAAGCATGGTTTAATCATACCAGATCCAGTCTCAAAACTCTTGGAACAATTCTTGTAGTTTATATAACCAGTGCCTTGTTATGTATTGTATGATCATGATTTCTTTTATTGTTCAATTATTTAGCATCCCATTTGCAGAAAGGTCGTATTTTGTTGATGTTAAATTTATTTCTGGATTTGCATTTATCAAATACACTGCTGGCCACTCAAAATGCAACAGCAAGGACACGAGATAGCAAAGCCAGCTTTACTGGACACATAACAACAGATACAAAGATGAAACGATTGAGCTTACAGGCCAGTGAGACTTGCGGAACATGCAGACATCAATAGTTCCTGTGGCCGCCATGGCTGGCAATAACGGCTGCTACACACCGCGGCATCGAACGAAAGAGGCTTTGGATGTGGGCTTGGGGTATGTCGGTCCAGGCTGCTTTCACACGTTGCCACAGTTCATCAAGCGTAGCCGTGGGTGGTGCTTGCCGATCAGCGACCAGACGTGTTCGATGGGCAACATATCGGGAGAACAGGCGGGCCACGGTAGCAGTGACACCTGGTGGGCCGTGAAGAATTGTTTCACGATGCGTGTCACGTGCGGGCGTGCAGTGTCCTGTTGAAACGTGGCCGCTGGCAGGTCCTGCAAGTAAGGGAGGACTACAGGCTCCAAAACGTCGGAGATGTAGCGGTGGCTGTTGAGTGTACCGGCGATGCATACCAGAGGGTGCAGGTGTCATATCCAATTATGCCCCAAACCATAACAGCAGGCTACGGACCAGTATGGAGATGCATAATGCAGGCGTCATACAGTCTCACGCTGCTGTGTCGCCACACACGGATCGGACCATCGTCGTGTTGCAGGCAGAAGCGGGATTCGTCGAAGAAGCCAATGTCTTGCCATTCCGTAGTCCAGGTGCGGCGTTTAACAGCCCACTGACGCAGCACTCGCCGATGGTGTAACGTCAATGGTAATCGGAGCAATGGGCCCCGTGCGACAAGTCCCCGCTCCTGCAGACGACGTTGAACGGTACGTGCTGACACATGTTGTTGCGCAACACACCCTAATTCCTGCGCTAACGTTCGTGATGTGGCAGTGCGAGCCGTCAGTGCCCGCCGCACAACATGCCGGTCCTCTAGTCCGGTGGTGTGCCGCGGCAATCGCTCACTTCGGTCTGTCCGATCCACCGAATCCATACTCGCTTCACTGTTGTCCCACACGGGTGCCGATGTCTCAGTACGATAAACCGCTGTCGCAACAAGCCACTATTCGTCTTCTGTCGAACTCCGAAACGGGCTGGAATGACTGCCGTATTCTGCGACGAGGCATCAGGAAGCTTCCCATGCACAGGTCCGGCAGCACAACACACTACACTACTTACACTCCTCCTTCTGTGCACCCTTCTTATAGTGCTTCTCGGTGACGTGCCAGGCACACATGATTTGCATATGCCCTGCAATGCTAATCATTTGCATGTCCTCTTGCGGGCGACGTATGCTGCAAATTTCAGGCCAATCGGATGCTTCCTTCTTGGTGTTGCATTTTGGGTGGCCAGCAGTGTTGTTTTGATAATTCAATTTTCTTTCAAGTGCAACACATCAATTTTCTTCCATTACACAACTGCAACACACGATCAAAATGTTTGTCCCCCCCCATAAGTAGCAGATTTCTGCAGCGCATAAACAACTCATATGTTTATTCTGTAGTACCCAGGTTTCACTGTCATACATCAGAGTAGTAAAAATTACACTTTCATACACAGCCATGCTGGCCTCTCTTGAGAGCTCATCCTTCCTGTGAAAACCTCCTACAGCAGCTATGACTTTCAATGAAGAATTCACTCGCTACTAATTTACCCATCTAATTTGTTCTCTTTGTCAAACATACTTCCTAAATGCACACTCATTCGCCTGGTCAATCACTGACTAACCAAACCAAACCAAACCAACCAATTAGGGACACAAAGGCATTTTACTTTCAGTACCAAGACAATACTTTTTTTTTCTTTTGGCTTTAAGTTAATCTAACCAAATAATTTGATGCATTTTACTTTCAGTTTAGCATAGCAATTTCACACACATGATTTATCCCTTACAGTTATTCCATTGAGAGATAAATTAGCTCCTCACGAGTTTTAAAATTTATTCAATAATAGATCTTCAACTTCCACAAATGGAAACAACATGTCATGTAATACATCACTGCATTATCACTGGCGGCCGTCTTCACGACACTATTTTTTTCCACCAAATAATAAAATATGAAAACACATTTTATCAGAAAAAAATAATGAAAGCTTCCAAAATGTACGAATAAAACTCAAAATCTGCAAAATAAATGTAATTTTGCATCAGCAAAGATCAAAATGAATTACTCACTGCAAAGAATAGCTTCTGGCATTTGCTGCTCCGCACTTTTCCTCCTCTTGAAGGTACAATAACTTCATCAAGCTATGTACAGGAACATGTGCATTTCTAACAATAACAACAAAAAATTAAGCACTTCAAATTTAGTTTAAATACTGTAAACTCCATGCAACATGTATACTATGTCACAAGGACTTATAAAATTAGATATGTGAAATGGTAAAGACATTAACACATACAGTATAATAGGGGAATTTGAAAAGTTGTGAGGTTAACAACACACACTTATTTTCATGACCTCGATCAAGATGGTGCATGTATTAGGTTGTTCCAAATATGTTTGTCTGCTAGTGTAAAGCTTGTTGTTTCCCACAGCATGTATGCATTGGCACAAGCTTTTGTAAGAAATTTATTTTGCACTGGCAGAGAACAACATTGCCTATGCCCTATGCTTTAAGATAGATATCTGATAGAACTTTATGTGAAGTTTGGAAAAAGTGTTCAAGCAAGGTAAGAAATGTAACAGAATACATACAGAATAGAAGTTAAGAGTTAAACTACAGTGTTTCAATGGTTAAAATATTTTAAAGATGAAAACAAAAAAGTGATTGACTGCTCAAAAGTGTGACACCAAGCAATGCTATCATAGAGAGGGAAATAGTGATAAAACTAAACTGCTGAATGAAGATATTATTATTATTATTATTGGAAATGTCTGGAAATTTAAATGTTATTAAAAAGGATTCACCATATCCTTCTCTGTAGAATTAGGCATGATGCCATATGTGTCAAGGCATATTCTTTATTGCATCACTGATGAGCAGCAATGAAAGCATGTGGGCGTCTGCCAATGATATATGACTTCTGCTAAAGAAAACCCTGACTTTTTATCACATATTATTATATATAATAAAAATCTTGAAGAAGACATTATGATCTACAATTGAAACAGCAATCTGGTATTTGAAGACACAAAAACTTCTCTACACCAAATAAATTTTGCATGTCCCTATCACAAAAACAAGTGTTACTGACACCAGGGTTCCCACTCAATTTTAGAAATGAAATTCCCTGACTTTTCCAGGTTTTCCAGGAAAATTTCCACAAAATTCCAGACCCTACTTTTCCAATGCACAGCACTTTTACAGTAGAAAAACTAGGATTTCTACTCAATATGCAGTAAAATCGACCTAAGCAAATATTATCCTCAGCGTATTAACACATAACAGATTAATAATAAAACCATATACCTTACTTGTAATTAGCAATCAAAATATTTTAAAATACAATTAAAGCCCAGTTTTATGACTCAGTGAACTGGCAAAAATAATTGCTAAATTGGGGGTATCATTAAACCAGGGAACTTTAGCAAAATTGGGACTTTAAGGAATTGGCTGTATTAACTCAAGGTTAGTAGAAGAGAAGGTTGCCTTGATCCCTATACTTCCCTGCAGTCACATTTTGGGTGAGGGAGTGACGTCAATGACAGACCCGCGGTCAAGGTTAACGTCCACCCATTCCTTCCCGAAAGAGCTAAATCCTATGTAATTTCAATGTAATCTCACTTTGAGCTCAGGAGTTTTTTGTGTAGCAACATTTTTCAGAGGGATCTACTTGTATTAACTGTTACCTAGTAACATTCATAGGTACTGTTTTATGTGACTGACTATCAGTGATGCCAGGGATGAGATGTACTGTTGCAATTTGCGACAACAGTTTGTCGAAAACTAAAAACGATTCTGATAAAAAAACGTAATGTATCATTCTTTTCCAAAAGATACAGAGCTCATGAAAAAGGGGATTCATATTTGTCGCAGAGATAGGAAATGGAACCCAGCATCCAGTATTGTGTGTTCAGAACATTTCGAACCCGAAGACTATGAGCGGGATTTGATATTCAAACTTTAAATTTGCCACCCACAAGAAAATTAAAAAGCTATGCCTTCTCTTTAAAAAATTTGCTGAAAAGTTCTGAGGTTATAAAACACGTGGATTCCTGCAATGAAAATCACGTTGAAAGACTTACTCAAAGAGAAACTAAAAATATGATTTCTGATTTATTACAAGTAAACCATTCCGATAACAATTCTGAGAAGCAAAACGCAGTGGAATCCGATGGAATAACAGAAACCAGAGATATAGAATATGGCGCATTAATGTGGAAATATAGGCAGTAGCTAACTAAAAATATTGTGTTATGCAAAAAGGTGTGTAGTCAATAAAAAGAAATAAGGGATTCAGCTCTAAAAATACGCAGATTGACATATGAAATTGTTGCAATGAAACGAAAAAATATTTGTAAAAAAAATGTTGAACTTCAAGTTCGTTCAATACTACTTAAGATGTTTACAAGGTGTCAAGTAAATATGCTTTTGAATTAAAAAAAAAAAAAGATTATTTGGTCCAATGAGGATATATCGATCGCTTTGACTCTGCAATACCTGAGTAAGAGGCCATACATTTACTTACGAAGTGACCTGAATTATTCCTTGCCTGGATTATCAACTTTGCAGAAATGGGCATCCAAGATTAATCCCCAACAAGGTACCATGACGGATGTACTAAAAATCATGAAAACTGGGCATAATACAGAAAAGCACCAATACCCCAGGCTGATGAATCACACACGAAAGAATTCATAGTTGCAAAAGTGCTGCGCCACGTTGGAGTCAAAAGGGATGAAAAAATGTCCAAAGATTTATATGATGCTTATTCTATGTGAGCGACAACGATAATGTGTTAAATACACAACAATGCCTAACCACAGTAACTGAAGATGATGGCCGAGAGTATCTTGTTGCTTGGGTGGCCAAAAAATATAAAGAAAAATACCCACATCTGGGAGATTACACATCAAAAAATAACACTGTACATATTGAGGAATCATGGCTACATCATCTGTCATTTGGAGGACTCATTCAAATATCTCTTGAGTGGTCTAATATCGCTAAAAAATTTGAATATGTATTTCTTAAACAAAACATAAATTACATATATGTAAAGAGCCTTATATCATAAAAACGTTAATTGAAAAAGCATCTCTCTTGTTTCCTGGATTTTCCACAGAGGTACTTAGGACATATGTTAAGATGAGAATTATAATTAGGATTAAATATTTGAATGAGAAGCTGCAGTCCACCCTAACTGCCAAAAGAAATACCAGAAATAAAGATGACATTCGCTCAAAGAGAAAACCTATGAAAATAATAAATTAGGAAAAGAAAAAAAAAACTTAGACCTACCTATTTAGAAATAACCTCTAGTTTTGCGAATTGGTGTGATTAAATCAATTATAAGTATATTAATTGGATTATAACTCATGTTCCTAAATAATGAAAGCCAAAGAAACAGAACGACAGCCACAGTAAACGTAAGTACAAAATGATACACTTTATGCTTCAGTCGGAAATGTTCAATTTTTATAAGGCACATGCATGTTTTTCTTTCTTTTTTCTAACCTTTTAAATGTCTTTAATTTAAAGCAGGCTATGGCTATGTCTTTTGTAAGGGTCCTAAACTTTTTCAAAATAAACAAGCTTTAAAAAAAAGAAAAAACTCAGTTGATTACACACTCCAGACGGGCGGGCGAGACCTCGAGTCAAACCCCACGATGGGTCTGTCAGTGATGTCACGTGCCTCTCCGCTCCAACATTTTCCGCGATCGAGGCAACCTTATCTTCTACTAACCTTGGTATTAACTTACACTGCTTGGAAAAATAAATTACTCCTACACGTACATATATTTTTTTTTTTTAGTTCGGTAATTTCTTCTTTGATTTTTTTTTTTTTTTTTTTTTTTTGCTTTGAATGTTTTGTTTTTTTCTGTTTCAAGTCTTGCTCTTTTTTGGTGAAGCACTTTAATTGGTCCCAAGTTCTTTTCTTTGCATTTTCAGCCCTTTTTTTCTTCTCCACATTTTCTTTCTTCTCCTCTAGTGAAGATGATATCGAGTCTGTGACATCTTCATGCTCTGTAACATCTCAGGAGTTATTGGCACGGACAGTAGACCACCATGTGATTTCACTGCATCATATGTGCTACGTAGAGCAATTAAAAGATTTTTCCTGTAGATTTTCAACAAGAATGTCTTTATTTATTGAAAAACCTGACTCTGATGAGGCATTGTCATGGGATAAAGTCATAACGATTCTCACTACTTGCCACAGCTCTTTAAAATTCTTCGTTATTCAGGTATTCTGAAAAACACACACATCTAATCGTGTGTTTTTCATACAAAATAAAGAAAAATCTTTTTTCCACTCTTTTTCCACTTTGTTTGTAAATGTTGAAAATTGCTGTTTGGCACAATCTGCTGATAATGCTGGTAAAATGTTACTATTATGCAGAAGTTGCTGCAAGTTATCCATTCGTTTTTCATATTCATTTTTCACATAGTACAGCATTAGAACATAGTAGATGAGGATCTAAGCAGGACATAGATCTCTCGATCGAAAAATTTATTGGACTATTTTCAATAATCTTGCTGGTCATATTAACCAGGGAATTTTTACATTCAGTGACAAATTTGTCCTTCTCGCATTCAGAGGAACCACTTTTTTTCACGTAGTTCCTGGCAGCAATTCCAATATCAACTTCATCATTTTTTCTATGGGATTTAATGGAAGACAAGTCTATCTTCACTAATTTAAAGGGAGAGCTACCCTTAGTGGTTCATGTTTTACAAATCTTGCCATTATTTGCCTTAATAGATCTGCCAAGGAGCTGTACAGAAAAGGAATCATAGGTGAAGGACTTTGAAACGCTTTTAGAAATGGCTCCAAAATAGCAGCAACTGATATAAAAAATGATATTTTTGCCAAAATTAACTTATCGTTACATGCATCGTTGATGTTTCCAACAGATACGGTTTGTGGTAAATCTTTCTTTGCTGTTTCAAAATATTTTTTAACATGAGGGAAGAAAGACCTCTAGCGCTCTTTCAGCAACCCTAACATTTTCCACCTATCTAATTTGGCAGAACTTCATTGGAAAGACATTGACTTTGTTATGGCTATGAGATCTGCATGACTTGCTGGACTGTCTTTGAGCAATCTATACATAGCTTGAAATAAGAAATTTAACTACCATGTTGTTATTGTTTCCTCTCTAGAATGCTCAGTGAATTACATGGAGACATGTCCCAATATTTAAAAGAATTATCTTTGTTTTCTTGTCCATCACAAATATGTCTCCAAATTTTAAGATGACCCATCCATAGAAATTTGTAAAAGATTTTCCAAATTTAAATCTGATGAGCCTTCACAAAATTTTTCATATAAATCTTGGGCAGTAAAATGGCCAAGAAAAACTGAATTACAAAAACTAACCTTCACTTCAATAGAATTTTCAGGCCAGTATCTAATTATTAAGTCCATTTGCCCTTTTTGGGCAATAGCATTGATAGCTTCTTCAATACGTAGTACAAAATATGATGGTGAAATTTCTTTAAATAGCAAAGAATGAAAATATGGGGGCAAAGCAAAAGTAACGAAGTACACCATGTTCGTGCTCCCCAAGGTGATATTCTTCGGAACATAGCTTGAAATATCTGTGCCGCATCCTTGAAGCCACTGTAGGATGAGTGTGTCATCACTAATTTGAAAGCCCACAGAATTTTGGACGTTAAGAGTTTTTTCTTTAGTAACATAATTCGCCAACATGCCAATGTAGAGTTCGACTCATCTCTTTGTATTTTTTTTATCACCTTCAACACTAGAAGCACCACTAAATAAGGTAAAAATAGATACTTGCTTTGTACTCTCGATTGACTTCCGGTGCTTAACACTCTTCTTGTGACAAAATATAGCTTGTCAGCCCATGTTGCTTTAGTTGAATGTTTTGCAGCAAAGTCTACAATGTGCTGTATGGGTCCATGTGTACCGCTTCGATCCAGTTCGCCCATTGTGGATTCAATTCTTTATTGGTCGATTCCAAATTGAAAACTGTTTTCTTATTGTTCATTGCTCATTTTGAACAAAATGCTAATGTGCAACAATGTAAAAGAAGCATGAAGATCTTTTAACTGAAAGACTGCTCAAAGCTCATGTGCTTCCACCTGAAAGATAATGCTAAAATATGATAACCTGTACTTACGGTTGTGTTCTCATTCGTTGGAGCAACTTCACGTCAAGAAAGAGCTGGAGGGAGAAAGGGAAGCGCTGCTAGCACTGGCATTCCTTTCCCCCTATACTGAGGAGACAGCAGAGGTACGGGAAATCTTTGCCTTGGCGCAAATATTGTGTGCTTCCCCCCTGCTCAATCCCCCTTTTTCTCTCTCAGCAAGAGCGGCACGTTACCTTGTTTCTTCCTTGGACTTGTGGGTTCAGCAGCGAACGGAACCTGACTAACGGAGGAGAATTCGGGTACTAAATATGACAAAATCTTAACACTTCACAGATCTGACAAGGGATTGCTCATTTTCCAGGATAGTTGTGCAGATTTTTCCAGTTTCAGTGAAAAATAGCAATTTTCCCTGACTTTTTTTGGACAAAATTAAATTCCCTGACAATTCCAGGTTTTTCCTGAGCCATGGGAACTTTGTGACACTGTTTTTTTGTTTCAAGAAACATCAATCTTCAACAAATGGGTACCTCAAAAACAAACTGTGAATGCTGATTACTATGCAAATACATGTTAAAACTTACACAGGTCTACTGGGTTTCTGAAGTTAGCAAAATTATAGCTATTCCTTACTAATGCAAGTCAAAACTAAACTGGTGCCAATTTATACCCACCACATGCAGTTTTGTAAGTATGCCTTATGTGTTTGTTGTATGGTAATTTCTTCTTATTATATTTTTCACAGATGTCTGTTGTTGAAATGTCATCAAGGTGTTGCATAAATAGTGCGGATATACTTTGTTACATATGTTACATTTTTGTGATGAAAAGAAAACGCTGGAGCATAACAGAATTAGTTGCAAAAGCATACTATGCATATTATAAAATGAAACTGGGAGATCAAGACAAACCATGGGTACCCTACATACACTAGTGTGCAAAACTTAAGCAACTTTACTGATTTTGGCGTAATTCCGCGAAAACTCACCTGTGAGACATGAAATTCACACTACAGAGGCACAATGCAGTACCTAAAGGATGACGAAAGCAGCGTAGCAAACAAATGAATAGAACGCATACATGAAGGCAGGCAGCAGAAAATGGTTTATTGACAGCACGGCATTCGTACACCTAACCGACAGTCCATGAGGGAGAACAACAATCCAAAGTCCCTTAGTATGGGATATGACCTCCCCGAAATGCAATGGTTGCGTGGCACCGTCTGGCCATACTCAACACCAGATGATCGAACAGTTCTTGAGGTAACAGTTCCCACTCCTCAATGAGCATCTGTGTCAGTTGTCTGGTGTTCTCCGGGGGAAACGATCGTGCCGCCAGGCGTCTCCCCAAAACATCCCACACATGTTCGATGGGATTTAAATCAGGGGAGCAAGCTGGCCACTCCATTCTGCGAATATCTTCAGAATCTAACAGGTCCTCAACTGCTTGGGACCTGTGTGGGCGACGTTGTCTTCCATAAAAACAAAGTCTGGACCAATGGCACCTCGGAACAGACGCACGTGGGGGCGGATGATCTCATCACAGTAACGCGCTCCGGTTAAGGAACCTGTGTCGAAAATGTGGAGCTCCATCTGATTGTTCAGCATAATGCCACCCCACACAAGTACGCCAGGACCACCCCAACGGTCTCATTCCCTGATGTTCGTGGGATGAAAGCGTGTCCCTATCTCTCGCCAGATCAACTGGCGCTGAGAATCGTTTGTCCAACTGAAACGACTCTCATCGGTAAAGAGGACGTGACTCCATTGATCAGGTGTCCAGTGTGCATGTTCGCGACACCACTGTAAACGGTGCCGCCGATGGGCTGCTGTCAATGGTATGCAGTGTTCCGGCCGGCGGGCATATAGCCCACCCTTATGAAGGCGTCTGGCCACAGTAAACCGGGATACCTGTCGTCCGGTTGCTGTTCGCAACCGCTGCGCCATGCTGCCAGCTGTCTGGTTCCGGTCTCTTTTCGCTTGCACGACGAGGTATCGGTCGTCACTCGCCGTTGTTTTCCTGGGGCGACGACCACCACCTACCTTTCGTACAGCTGTACCTGTCGTTCGGTAGGCTTTCCAAGCTCGTGACACTACACTTTTATCGATTCCAAACTCTTGGGCAACACTCATCACGGTACGCCCCTCCTCCAGCTTGCCGATCATTCTATCACGTGTAAAGGCATCCTCATGGTTTCTCCTAGCCATATTGCACGATCGATCTCACTTTTACTTGCAGCGAATGTCTGGAAATGCCTCTGTCCACCGTCTTTTGTAGTCAGCTGGCACTGCGCGCGCTGCCTCCACGCAGTTTACGTGCCCTCACGTCACCTCTGACGTCGAACTCCTGCTATTTGCATATGCATCACCTTTGTCATGAGTTGTTGTTCCCTTGTACAACCCGCAAATCGTCCTCGTCTCCCCTGTCATGACTGCATGCTGTCAAACGACGTTGTTGCTTAAGTTTTGCACACTAGTGTAGTTTGTCACACAAGTGTAGAAGAGTAGCTGTGAAAATGGAGTAAACATCAGCTTAAGTGTCATCCTTTTGCCATTCCCACAGTGTGGCATGAACCAAGAAGTCATACAGAAGACTGATACTTCTATCAGATGAATGAAGAAGGGCTCAATACTAAAAACCTAAAGAGCCATTCCATCTCGATTCAGGCAGACAGTACAAATATGTGTCAGGTGATCATTTTAGATGTTTTTCAAAAAAAAAAAAAAAATTAAATAGATTTTTCCAAAAAAATAACAAAAATTACAGTAGTTACAACTACTGGAGACATAAAATATCCTGAAAGGATTGTCCCAAAAAAAAATGTTCTTTTGCTACAGCATTTTGAAGTTTGGCTAAAATCTAGGTATCTTTGAAAAATGGGGGAAATGCTGTATTTTAAGCTTCCAAAACTATTTAATATATTCAATTATTATTTTTTTTATTTTGTTGCTATTAAATTGAATTTTAATTTGGCACAGTTTGATATTTTGTTGCTATTAAATTGAATTTTTAATTTGGCACAGTTTATTAATAAGAAAAAAAAATTTTCATTGTAAAAAAAATTTGCTTTTTCTTTGCATTTTGGGAATTTTTTTCTCACATTAAATAATTACTTTTCAGGTAAATAAGAATAGCAATTTGAATTCCCTCTATGGTAGTTTTACAGCAAATTTTATTTTAAACCCAGGATGCATGCAGTACATAAAATTCAATTTTAACTTATGCGGAAGTTCAAAAATGCTCAACTTTTTAATAACAGTTACTCAAAAACCCCATTTTTTTAAAATCTGAAAATGTTTCCATTTGATGCTCTATCATAAATACATACATACATACATACATTGGCGCACCTATGGAGTGGGTTTTGGGGGCTTAAGCCCCCTCCAAGGAGATTAAGAGTGACGTACGTCACAAATTAAACATTCAAAAATACTATTTTACATGTTCAAAAAATTACATAGTGCCTGACATAGTGTCTTCTATTACACGGTGTCTTCTTCCCAAAGCCCCAAAGAGATTAAGAGCGGTGTACATCACAAATTAAACATTCAAAAATATTATTTTACATGTTCAAAAAATTACAGTGTCTGACATAGTGTCTTCTATTACATGGTGTCTTCTTCCCAAAGAGATTAAGAACAACGTACATCACAAATTAAACATTCAAAAATATTATTTTACACATTCAAAAAATTAGTGTCTGACATAGTGTCTTCTTCCCAAAGAGATTAAGAGCAACGTACATCACAAATTAAACATTCAAAAATATTATTTTACATGTTCAAAAAATCACATAGTGTCTTCTATTACATGGTGTCTTCTTCCCAAAGCCCCAAAGAAATTAAGAGCAACGTATGTCACAACCATATATATATATATATATATATAAACTATAGGCATGTGTGTATATATATATATATCATCATCATCATCATCATCATCATTGTCAACCATTATCAATCCACTGCTGGACGAAGGTCTCCCCAAGTTTCCTCCACAACGGTCTGTCTTGTGCCAGTCTCCTCCATGTCACTCCCGCATATTTACGAATTTCATCCACCCATCTCCCATGTGGTCTTTTTCTGGGTCTTTTCCTGTCCCTTGGAATCCAATCTAAAATTTCGGCTGTCCATCTATGGTCTGTCCTTCTGGCAGTATGTCCAGCCCATTGCCATTTCAGGGATTTAACTCTGATCATGATGTCTTCCACTCTCGTCATTTTTCGGATCCACGAGTTCCTCTTCTTATCTCTCCTGGTTATACCAAGCATGCACCTCTCCATGCTTCTTTGAGTTGTCTGCAGCTTTTGTATGTCTCTTTTAGTTAAGGTCCACGTCTCTGCACCATACGTAAGCACTGGAAGGATGCATTGATCAAACACTTTTCTTTTAAGACATAATGGCATATTGCTCTTGAAAATTATGCTGTTTCTTCCAAAAGCTCTCCAGGCAAGTTTTGTACGCCGATTAATTTCTTCATCAATGTGACCCTCACTTGATATCTGCTGTCCAAGATAAACATACGTATCTGTTATCTCCAGTTTTTCTCCATCAATCGATAAATCTTCATTTCTTGTAAAAGCATTGAACACCACTTTTGTCTTCTGAAAGTTCATTTTTAATCCCACTTCTTTACTCTTGTCAGCAAGTTCCTGGATCATACTCTGCAGCTCTGATGGGGTAGTTGCAAAAATGACTACGTCATCAGCAAAACGAAGGTGGGTTAGATAATCTCCATTAATCTTTATCCCTTTGTTTTCCCAGTTCAGTGATTGAAAGACATTTTCCAATGTGGCATTAAAGAGCTTCGGAGATATGGTGTCACCTTGTCTCACTCCCTTTCCAATTTTTATGTGTGTTGTATTTTCAAACAGCCGAATCTTTGCACTTGCATTTTCATAGATGTTATTAATAATATTAATGTATGCATCTTCAATACCGCAGGATTTCAGAGCCGTGGTAACTGCTGATGGTTTCACCGAATCAAAGGCTTTTTCATAATCGATAAAAGCCATGCACAATGGAAGTTCATATTCCCTCGCTCTTTCAATTAGTTCTCTCAGTACGTGGATATGATCTATTGTGCTGTAGCCACTCCTGAATCCAGCTTGTTCTCTCGGTTGAGCCATGTCCAGTGTTACCTTCAAGCGGTGTGAAAGAACTTTAGTGAAGATTTTATAAACCACTGATAGGAGGCTGATAGGTCTGTAGTTCCTGAGATCCTCAATGTCACCTTTTTTATGTAGCAGGATCATTGTAGCATTGTTCCAATCCTCAGGAATCTTCCCTTCATTAAGGCATCGAGTGAAAATTTGGGCGAGTACTGTTTCAATTTTTCCACTTGCTTCTTGTATGATGTCTATAGTAATTCCATCTTCTCCTGGAGCTTTCCCCCGCTTCATGTTCTTGATTGCATGTGCAACTTCTGCTGGGAGGACTGGAAGAACTCTGGTACCTTTCATGATGTCTGGAGTACATGTATCATCCCTTTCATATAATTTGGAGTAGAAATCTTTCACTCTTGTCAAAATTTTGCCTCTATTTCTTGTTATAGAACCATCTTCTTTTCTCAGAGCCATAATCTGTTTTCTTCCCTTACTGAGATGTCCCTTTGCTATCTTAAGGCTTTGGTTGTTTTCAATTGCTTTCCTCACTAGCTCACAGTTGAATTTCCTTACATCTTCAGTGATACTTTTTCGTGTTGTCTTGCATAGCTCTATATATTCTACTTTGGAAGTCACATCTTCTTTAGTTGTCCTCATCTCTCTTCTTTTTTGCATCAACATTTTGGTTTTTCCTGATAATTTGTTCCCATGCAACTTGTTCTTAGACCCAGCTAATTTTGTTGCTGTTTCCATTAGAGCTTTGGTTACTTTTCTGTTAACTTCCGAAATATCCACTTCTTCCGATGTTAGGCCTTCTAAAGCAGAGAATCTGTTCTTCAGTTCCAACTTGAAAGTATTATGGTGTTTTTTAAGGTTGGTTATGTCAATACATTTTGTTTGTCTTATGAGCTTGCCACGTTCCAGTTTAGTGTTGAGGTGCATCTTACATCTCACCAATCTATGGTCACTACCTGTGTTGAACTTGTTCAGCACACTGCAGTCTTCGATGACGAATTTTTTGTTACACATAATAAAATCAATTTCACTTGTCGTCCCAATTGGATGTCTCCATGTCCATTTCCTGTGTGGCTTTTTCTTGAAAAAGGAGTTCAAGATGAAAAAACCTTCTGCCTCTGCAAACTCAACGAGAGTATTTCCACGCTGGTTTCTGTTGCCGTGACCGAATTTACCTACTGAAGTTTCATTCTGTTGCCGTTGCCCTATTTTTGCATTGAAATCTCCCATAATTATCTTCAAGTGCTGCTTACCTTTATTATTTAGATGACGAATTTCCTCATAAAATTCTTCAATTTCTTCTTCAGGATGACTTGTGGTGGGTGCATAAGTTTGAATAATCTGAGCCTGGTATCTTCTCGAGAGTTGGATAACGAGTCGTGCAGCTCTGTCAGAGGAACTTTCAACTTCTACCACTTTATCCTTCAGTTTCTTGTTTATTATAAATCCAACACCACTAGTTCTGCCAGTATCTGTCCCACGATAATAGAAGAGATGTCCACTTTTCAGTTCAATGAGATCTTCTCCTTTTCTCCTTACCTCACTTAGCCCGACGATGTCCCACTTGATCCTTTGTAGTTCCTCTTCCAATTCAAGAAGCCTTGAATCAGAAGATAGGGAGCGTCCGTTATAGGTAGCCAAGGTCAGCATCAAATGGCAGCCTAGTCCGGTCCTCCGGGGATTCTTAGCACCCTCTGCCTTCATGTCGCACTGGCTGCTGCCTTGGCCAGGTACATTCCAGCTGCCGGAGACTGAGGGCCAAGATTTAAGTTGTAGAGTCATTTTGGAGGTGTTTGGCCATAACTCACCACGCTGGCCAAGCGGGTTGGTGAGTGTATATATATATATATATATATATATATATATATATATACTTAAGAGCAAAACTGAAGACTAAGGAAAAAATTTTAGAATTTAAAACGAAGGGTGCAAAATAACCTGAAAATCAAAACGCGCAACGCAGCAGTTTTGAAAATTCAGAATTCACATACTATAAAGATACCTAAGCAAAAAAATACATATATAATTTTGACTCACACCTAGTACAACATAGAAAAGGTTATGTATCTACCTGTGTGATCAAAAGGAGAAAAGAAAAAAAAGAAAATAAAACAACTGAATGTAGAAGGTGTCGAGAATACTGAGCCTTGGCTTTATCAAGGACCAGCAAAAACTCTGCATTTTCTCACTTCCACAAAGACCTAGTTGGAAATGGGTTTCTGCAAGGCCATAGATGCAAGTAACATTCCCACCTAAAATATTTTAAAAAATATATATATAAGTCATGTTCTCCTTAGAGTTGCATGACCTAGCACTAGTTAACAATTTCGCTTGCATCCATTAACCTTCATCGTTTTTTAGCTTTTCAGCTTTTAAGCATTGGTTTGTCTGTTAACATTTATGCGGGTTTTAACTCTTACTTTTCTTTGTAACTTTGAGCGTCTTTTGTGGTACCTAGGAACAGAAGATGGCTAAGCTTGTTCCTTTTCTATGCGCTGTCTATGCGCTGTTTTTTCAAAGTAGTTAAGTTCTTAATAACTAATTAATTATGCACTTAAAGCACTGCTGAAATACTTTGTACATATTGCAACTAACTGTTTAAGGTATATAACTTTCACAAAGTTTTCTTTAGTTAATTATTATCTTTAACTTATTCTCGTTTTCGTGCTGTCATAAGTTGTAGAGTAGGGGTTTTAGACTCAAGTTTTCTTTCAAAAATCTGTTCGTTATAAATTAACATTTCCTTTTTTAATTGCAATGTAAAATTTGTTTTTCAGGTTTAAATTCTCTCTCAAACGAACTTGGAATTTCGTTATAGCTGAAAATCATTTCTATTTATTATGTCACTCTCACAGCTTGAGTTCTCTTTAATCTTCTTCTCTCTGTTTAATAGTAACAGATGAAGAGCATGGGTCGGGCCATGAAGGTTAATGGATGCAAGCGAAATTGTTAACTAGTGCTAGGTCATGCTACTCTACGGAGGACATGACTTATATATATATTTTTTAAACTATTTTAGGTGGGAATGTTACTTGCATCTATGGCCTTGCAGAAACCCATTTCCAACTAGGTCTTTGTGGAAGTGAGAAAATGCAGAGTTTTTGCTGGTCCTTGATAAAGCCAAGGCTCAGTATTCTCGACACCTTCTACATTCAGTTGTTTTATTTTCTTTTTTTTTCTTTTCTCCTTTTACTCACGCAGGTAGATACATAACCTTTTCTATGTTGTACTAGGTGTGAGTCAAAATTATATATGTATTTTTTTGCTTAGGTATCTTTATAGTATATATATATATATATATATATATTCTATAAAGAAGATACCTAAGCAAAAAAATACATATATAATTTTGACTCACACCTAGTACAACATAGAAAAGGTTATGTATCTACCTGTGTGATCAAAAGGAAAAAGATAAAAAAATAAAACAACTGAATGTAGAAGGTGTCGAGAATACTGAGCCTTGGCTTTATCAAGGACCAGCAAAAACTCTGCATTTTCTCACTTCCACAAAGACCTAGTTGGAAATGGGTTTCTGCAAGGCCATAGATGCAAGTAACATTCCCACCTAAAATATTTTAAAAAATATATATATAAGTCATGTTCTCCTTAGAGTTGCATGACCTAGCACTAGTTAACAATTTCGCTTGCATCCATAAACCTTCCTGGCCCGACCCATACTCTTCATCTGTTACTATTAAACATAGAGAAGAAGATTAAAGAGAACTCAAGCTGTGAGAGTGACATAATAATTAGAAATGATTTTCAGCCATAACGAAATTCCAAGTTCGTTTGAGAGAGAAATTAAACCTGAAAAACAATGCAAAAGAAATCCAAATTTTACATTGCAATTAAAAAAGGAAATGTTAATTTATAACGAACAGATTTTTGAAAGAAAACTTGAGTCTAAAACCCCTACTCTACAACTTATGACAACACGAAAAAGCGAGAATAGGTTAAAGAGAATAATTAACTAAAGAAATATATATATATATATATATATATATATATATATATATATATATACAGCCCCCTCCAACAAAAATTCCTGGGTGCGCCACTGCATACATACATATCGTTAAAGCTGTTCTTCGAGATTCAGAGATTAGCTCCTCAAAGAAAGACCATGTAAACATTTAACTGATAGAACTAGAATTTACTTACTGGAGATGTATCAAATGTCTTCATTTACAACGATCTCAGCAGATAGCGCTCGATCTTCATTAGTTGTTAATAAATTGCTCATTGTAGAATAGTGTGTTTTTGCCTGGTAAATTTTATACATTTTTTTAAAAATTACATGTTTTCAGCATTTCCATGTTGTTATCTAATACAGCACAAATTGTAATAGATTGTCCATATTTGACTGAAAACATTGTTTAATCAGTTTTCAAAGTTTAAACATAAGTAACTAGTGTTTGATTAGCACAATTACAAAAAAAAATTTTTAAATGTGCAGAACATGGCAGTATATTTTTGCTGGTTTCATTTTTTAGGGGAATTAATAGCAACGGCTCTACTCTGTTTATTTCAAATTATATTTCTTTAGGAAGTACACATTACAAACATAACCTTATTTTACTATAGCATCACTGTATTTCAGTAACACAATCTTTTTTACAAGTGGTGTATTGCAATTATTTTATTAATTTTACATTTATAAAAAAACAAACTAATTTTCACAATTAGCCTTTTTAGATAATAAACAATTCCTTAGTAGTATTTTTGCAATGTACTGCTTAAGCTTGAAAGCCCATGCAAATACTTCGCCAAAAACATGCTCAATATAGTTAAACAAATACAAACAATGATCCTACTTGCATATGCAATGCAGCCCATTGTTCCGATTATTACATTTCCGGCACGTAGAGTTTGCTCAATTGTTATCTTGCCAGAAAGGAGATCGACATCTCATCATATTCTTATTCAGTATTAACACATGAAACACCAAAAACAATGTAATATCTTGTTAACCTCAAAAACACCTGAATGAACACTTTTCACAAATTAGTACCACGAAAATTGCAATTCATGAGGCAACCTTATGGGTTGTCTTATGTTATAAACGTGCTTTTGATTAATATATACATAATATCTAAGGTATTTTACCTGATATTGTCGAAGTATTTCGCAGGTTGTTTGCTCTGTGAGGCACGTGCTCCTGGCCCGAGAGGTCCCTTCGTTACGGACCTTTGGTTAGTTATAAAAACATTTTGCAGAAATAAAACAGTTAGGATATATATTTTCAGTTCCACATTCATTCATTCGCACAATCAAACGTTTGAAATTTACTATTAATTAAAAGATTTTAGTAGAAAGAGTTATACTCATCGAATCAGGAGACGCCTCACAAGGGGTCCGTTGTTACGGTGAGCGCTTTCAGCGGTGTACACCGCCATCTTCTGGCCACTGTTTCTACACAAGGGTTCCTCGCGTGTATGTGGTTTTTTTGGAGTTGCATGTCGGGAATCGATGAGAAGGTTTGCTGTCTCATCGATTCCCGACATGCAACTCCAAAAAACCACATACACGCAAGGAACCGTCGTGTAGAAACAGTGGCCAGAAGATGGCGGTGTACACCGCTGAAAGGGCTCACAGTAACAACGGAGCCCTTGTGAGACGTCTCCTGATCCGATGAGTATAACTCTTTCTACTAAAATATTTTAATTAATAGTAAATTTCAAACGTTTGATTGTGTGAATGAATGAATGTGGAACTGAAAATATATAACCTAACTGTTTTATTTCTGCAAAATGTTTTTATAACTAACCAAAGGTCCGTAATGAAGGGACCTCTCGGGCCAGGAGCACGTGCTTCACAGAGCAAACAACGTGCGAAATACTTCGACAATATCAGGTAAAATACCTTAGATATTATGTATATAATAAATTAGTACCAATGCAATTCACATATATCAATAATGCAATAAAACCTTAGAAATCCCAATTTAAAAACATATGTACAAAGGTAAAAGTCATGCTTTCAATTGAACTTTCACGATATTAACCGCCCCTCCGTATCGCCTGACTTCGAAGACTTTAAAATATGAACATAAGACTGTATATATAAAAGTAATTGAAAGACATTTTGAAACATCTCATCTACAACTATCAAAAACATTACACCATACGAACCAAGGACTATGTACAAAGTAATTGCATGACATCAAAAATTTTTGCAATAAAACCTCAAAACACAATAGCATTTACGCCCAAAGTATCTATGCCTAACTACCAAGATGTTTTCTCTATAAAGCTCATCAAGTACAAACCACGGGAACATGTGCGAAAAAATCCATTTAAAGAACTCGATATCAACACCTCTCAACCAGCAAGCAGACTTTGAACATTTTCATCCAACAGCTGTGGACATCCTTGGTAAGTAGTTGTTGCACGCTGGTCTTCTACCAAGCATGTGTGTCGAGCGTATCAAGCAGACTCCTGATCCCTTTACCAATCTAATAGCTAGAGGTAAGCGGAGTTGGTGCCATCTATGGAAAATGGAAGTATCTGAAGTTCACAAATTAAATCAAGTTAACTGTTTTCTATAAATGTTTTCACTCTTTCCCTTAGTGTTATTTTATTCTTTTTACTTATTTCTTTCCTCCCTTTTTTGGCTTTTTAAATTACTCTCAAGCTGTATCATTTCTTGCCAATAATTTTCATGCTGTCTTGGATCATTAATATTGCAAATACGTTTACAATTTTTTTGGATTAATACTGCTTCAGCTGTTCTTAAGTGACTTTGTGATGTATGTCATTTCAAAATTTTTATCTGATCAAAATTTGGGTATAGGTTGGTTGGTTCATTGATTTTAATGGCGCAAAGGCCATGGTTGGCCAAAGAGCGCCAAACAAAAGACATCAAAACGAAACAAAATCAATAAAAAACGTACACAAGGTTAAAAACAGGCTGATGCGGTAAAAATGAAATATGAGAGTGAACAAGTTAAAATCTAGAAGAGTTTAAAGAAGTCAATTTCCTGTAAAAATTAAAACACTGCTCTTGTGTCGCAGGCGTCGCCAAGAATAGTTAGCAGCGTAGCTGCTCCTTCGTCCAACAGATGAGAGTGAAAATGACGAAAACGATGATCACAAAACCGAACACAAGTACACAAAACTGAAGGACAGTGAGACGACAGTTGCACGCCTCACACACCGGGACACCCTCGCCACACAGCAAAAAGCGGTGAGTGAAACGACAGTGCCCAATGCGGAGACGTGCAAGAACAACTTCCTCATGACGGTTCTTCTGCAAACTAGACTTCCATAGTCCGATCTGTGGATTGATAGAATGCAGCTTATTGCTGCCCTGCTGAGACCACAGGGACTGCCACTCGTCCAGGAGAAATGTCCGGATCAAAGGTCTAAAATCGCGGAAAGACAGTGGCAGCCGAGCTGGCGACATGGAGGAAACAGACCTGGCAGAGAGATCTGCCAGCTCGTTACCTTGGATCCCAACAGAATCGGACCAGGAAGCCATCACCCTCCAAAGTTCCAAGAAGACGACGGACATCACGGATGACAGGTGAGTCCGTGTTTTCTGGAGAAGATAAAACTTGGATGATGGACTGGGAATCAGAGCAAACCATAGCGCGACGATGTGATCGAGACTGTATATGGCACAAAGCGAGGTGTACCGCACACATCTCTGCCGAAAAGACGTTGGATTCAGGCAGAAGCCTCTCAGCATGTGAGGCATCACCACACACAAAAGTGGATCCAACGACATCCCCAGACTTCGAGCCATCGGTGAACACAGGCACGAAATCCGGGTAGACAGACAGTTTTTCAGCAAAGAGCTGCTGGTACACCAGAGCAGGAGTGAACGACTTTGGCCACACACAAAGAGAAAGGTCAGCCGTTGCTTGAACGGGCTGCCAAGGAGGATGGTTGAAAAAGGTGGTCAAACCAATCCTAGACAAGTTGAGACCAGCATCGCGCACTATGGCAGACATCCGAATCCCGAACGTCGGAACACAGGAGGGGCGGTGGGAAAACAAGCGGACACAGTCCGGTTGGAAGATGGAACCATGCAGTGGATGATCAGGAAGAGATTTCAGTTTTGTGTAAAACTGAAGAGACAGCTGCTTACGACGGATGCATAACAGCGGCTCATGAGCCTCTGCATACAGGCTATGCACGGGAGAGGTACGGAAAGCACCAGTACATAGCCGCAATGCCTGGTGATGGACGGGGTCCAAAGTCTTTAAAACCGATGGACGTGCTGAACCGTACGTAAAGCATCCGAAGTCTAACTTTGACCGAATGAGAGAGTGGTAAATGCGAAGCATTGAGCACCTGTCAGCCCCAAGATGTTTGAGAGAGGACCTTCAGGATACTCAATGACTTTGTGCACTTCACCTTCAAAGACTGAATGTGAGGCCGGAAGGTGAGCGTTCGGTCAAAAGTTAGCCCAAGGAACTTGGCTTTTGACACCACGGGGATGGTAGAACACCCCAGACGGAGCCTGGGGTCTGGGTGAAGACCCCGTTTGCGGCAAAAATGCACGCAAACGGTCTTCTGCGTCGAGAAGCCAAATGCATTTTGGGAAGCCCAGTGAGAGATCTTGGTAATGGCAGACTGGAGCTGTCTCTCGATGGTGCGCATGTTAACAGAGGCGCAAGAGATCTGCAGATCATCCACGTACATGGTTCCACGAACCGTCGGAGGAAGCAGTTTGAATATGTGATTCACACGAAGGATGAACAGAGTGACTGATAAAATGGAGCCTTGAGGTACACCCTGTTCTTGCGGGAACATCGCAGAGAGGGTCGACCCGACACGCACACGGAAACTCCGGTCCTGAAGAAATCCGGCAATGAAAGATGATAAGTTTCCCCGCAATCCACACTCGTGCAGATCACGGAGAATTCCGTATCTCCAGGTACGATCATAGGCTTTCTCTATGTCGAAGAACACAGAGACCGTGTGCTGTAGCCGGACAAACGCCTCCCTGACAGATGTCTCAAGGCGAAGATGATGATCGGTGGTGGAACGATATCTGCGAAATCCACTCTGATGAGGTGAAAAAATGTGATGAAACTCCAAATAAAAAATGAGACGAAAATTAATGATACGCTCGAGGACTTTGCAAAGGCAGCTCGTCATAGCAATTGGCCGGTAGTTCAACGGGTTGGTGGGATCTTTACCAGGTTTGGGAACAGGAACGACAATGGCAATGTGCCAAGATTCGGGAAAAACATGCTCTTGCCAAATCCTGTTAAACAGGATCAGCAGACATTCGAGAGAGGACGGAGAAAAGTGCTTCAGCATCTCGTAATGGATGTTATCTGGTCCGACAGATGTCCGGCCGGACCTATTCAGAGCAGTCGGCAGCTCCACGGCAGTCAGCGGGCTGTTATAATACGCGGAAGAAAAACAGTCCAAAAGAAATCTTGGACCTTTCCAGCCACGGCTGTAACTGCCGGAATGAAGCAGGGTAATTGCTGCTGCTGGACACCGAAGAAAAGCGGCGCCCAGACAGTCAGCAATACCCTGAGCGTCAGCAACCGTTCCTCCATCACTCTCAAGAATGGAGATTTCCCCAGATGGGTACTTGCCCTGAATCTTGTGGATCCTGTCCTAAACGATCTTAGAGCTGGTAGTGGAGTTAATCCCGGATACGTAGCGTATCCAAGATTCCCGTTGACTACGACGACGTACCAATCACGCGTAAGATTTGGCATTCTTGAAAGCAAGTAGGTTCGCGTCGGTGGGGTACCGACGAAACCTACCCCAAGCCCGATGTTGGGCCTGACGAGCTGCCTTGCAAGCGGAATTCCATCAAGGTCGCGGGCAATGTGGAAGTTTAGTCGAAGTCTGAGGGATGGTAAAGTCTGCCGCTTGCACAATACAATCCGTTACCGCCGCAACAGCTTCATCGATCGTACCCGAGGTCACCATGACTGGAGTAATGGTCGCTGAAGCCGTGAATGAGTCCCACTTGGCTCAATCAATAGCCCATCTAGCAGGGTGAGTAGGATGACGGTACCCGTCACCTGCTAGACGGAGAAAGATGGGAAAGTGATCACTGCCAAGGGGATCATCAGACACGCTCCAGGACCAGTCAGGATATAACGATGGCGATCTCAAGGACAGATCAATGGCTGAGTATGAGCGGGTGGGTTCATGAAAATAAGTGATTGCCCCGGTGTTGCGGAGACAGAGGGACGTGTTGGAGAGAAGGGACTCAACAACACGGCCCCTGGAGTCTCGAGTGGTAGAACCCCACAATGGATTGTGTGCATTGAAATCTCCTAAGATGAAGAAAGGAGGCGGCGGCAGCTGGTCAACTAAATCTTCCAGATCCGAAAGGCTTACAGCTTCATCTGGTGGTATGTAGATGGAACACACCGTTAACAGAGTGTTCACAGATAGTCTCACTGCCCCTGCCTGCAAAGTCGTCCGAAGGGCAACCGCAGTGACAGGAACACCATGAGGAACAACGACGGCCACTCCTCTGCAGGCAATAATGCCGTCCTGGTGATCTTTGCAGAAAAAAGAATGTCTCCGCAGTGAAGGAGTGTCCGTCGTGCGAAGCTTTGTCTCCTGGAGACACACGCACACAGGTGTGTGCGAAGACAGTAAGCCTTTCAAATCATCAATGCGTGATCGCACACCTCGGCAATTCCACTGAATGAGTGTGGCCATAATGAAAAATGAAATGAAAGAATGAAAAAGACAGACGACTAGAAAGTCTCCATGTCGTCCGTCACCTCCAATCCATCGGCAGTGTCTGGAGGTAACACAGGGCTGTGTTTACCCCGTGTTGAGAGGTGGTTCATGCCTGCTCTGTTTCGGGGAGGATGAGCCTAGTTTCACCTTTTCCGGCTTCTTTCCAGTGCCCTGGACCTGGGTCCCTGTGATGGCAGAAGATGTTTTTGGCATAGAGGATGGTTTAGGCGACGATGTTGATTGGATGCAATGCGGCGAGACTTCAGTGCTTCCAGCCCAGCAGCGACGATGTCCTCAAAATCATAAGGACACCGCGCCGGGATGGTCACCTCCGTCTGGACCGCAACAGTAGCCTTCTGCGCCACAACCGACGCATAGGAGCGCCGGCCGGGTGGAAGAGGAGCTATCCGCCACCTGGCCTCAGGGTATTACAGATGTTCAGTGGTCTTTAGGCGTTAGATAGCCTGCTCCTCGATCAACTTGGGGCACACTGCTTAGAAGACGCAGAGTGGGAGCCCTCACAATTCACACAATGATCCGACGCAGTGGAGCAGTCCGCCAAAGAGTGTTCAGTGGAACCACAGCGCCCACACTTTGCTACATTACGGCAAGACTGCTGGGAGTGACCGTAATGCTGGCACTTGAAACATCTCAAGGGGTTCAGGACGTATGGCCGAACATCTAGACGCAAGTACCCCGCCTTAATGGAAGTTGGCAGGGTAGGTGAGTCAAAGGTCAAGACGATGTTCCGGGAGGGAATAGACTTCCCATCCCACTTGAAAAGAATACTCCGAAGCCAAGTGACATGTTGGTCCCCAAGTTCTTCCAACAATTCCTCTTCACTGCACTCGAGCAGGTCGCGTGAGTTGATGACACCGCGAGAGGAATTGAGGTACCCATGGGGTGAGATCTGTACTGGAATGTCCAGCAGAACGGTCGTCTCCAGCAAGGTGGCACTGTGATGTGGATGATATGTCTCCACAAGAAGATCCCCTGACGGGAGCTTCTTAACACTCTTTGGTGAGCCCGCAATGGCCTGAAGAGCCTTATTAATCCAGAAAGGACTCTTCGAACTGAGCAGGATCAACTGAATAAATGAGAAGAAACAGAGCATTGCAGTCCGTAGTTAGTAGTTTCTTAGTGGACGAGGGTGTCCCTTCCTCCACACGGCGCTTCAGATTTACAGCATGGGAAACACTTTGTGTTGCCATGAGGGAGAAAAAAGATTCGTCCGCCGACCTCCCCACCCACTACCGAGCCCAACGAGGGAGAGCCGGAGGTCCGCAAGCCCAAGAGGATGCAGGACACGGCTCTAGGGATAGTCAGCGGATATAGCAAGTTGGTAGGGCAGACATACGCTTGGCGTGTACCCAGACTCCCGTGCCCGGAGAACACCCCTTTGGCATGCCCACCCTACCCCCAAACTCACCCTGCCGAACAGAACGACAAGCCGCTAGAAGTCTGGACGCCACTCGGCCACAGACTTCCTGACTAGGAGTGGGTTAACTCCCAGCCTCCCGTTTAGGGTGAAGCAGAAGGCAAAGAGGAGTGTTGGCATCTGGAGACACTACAACCTGGCCCCCAAATACCTCAGCCTCCAGCATCCCCATTTCCACCTGTACGGGTCACCGCACACGGCAAACATGCAGGTAGGTCTAAGCTAACCAGCTCCGGAAAAACAGAAAATGTAACATAAAAGAAAAGACAGGGAAGGGAACGAGGAACAAAACCTGGAGCTGGCGCCTCATCACAACCTCAGCAGCCTACAACTGAGGTGGGTACATGTCAAAATATGAACTAAAGACGAAAAAGCAAAATTATAAGAGAAAATCGGCTCGGGCCGTGGCGACGCCGTCCCCATCAGCTGGATGAACAGCTGTCCCTTCGGTGATGTTATCGTTCAAGAGGAAACGAAATGTATTCCGTCACAAGGTGAGCTCGGGCCGTGGGGGCGCCACTCCCCAAATAACTGGAAAACCAGTTATCCCCGTGCGAGGAAATTTGGGTATACCTTGTTATCAATGCAATGTTGTATTAATGCAGTTGTAGCTTCTTTTTCTTTTTTTCTTTTTTTGCCAATTGCTGATATGTTGTTTCAGCGGTAATCTCAACCTATTTTTTGTACTGCCAATATAAGACATGAGTGGATTACACTCAACTGGAGTTTTATAAACTCCAGCTGAATCAAGAAGCATACTAGACCTATCGTTATTAATGATTAAGTTCTTGATAAAACAAATTGTACTACCCATTTGCAAACCAAATTTTGCAGCTAATTTATTAACCTCACCAGAAAAACCTTTAATATATGGAAAAGCTCCTACCCATTGATATGGTTGATTTTTTAAATCAGATTGCATGTTTTTACCAAAATTTCTTTCGACCTCAGTAGTCTATTTATTTAATAATCTCTGGGGGTAACCATATTTTCTTGTAATTGCTTCAATATACTGTATTTCTTCAATTCTGAATGCTCTATTAGAAGTATGCGCAAAGGCTTTTTTTAACAAATTGTTAATGCTATTGCTTTTTTAAACTTAGGATGGAATGAGTCATATGGAATTATTACTGGAATGTAGGAAGGTTTCCAGAAAATTTAGTAGTATATTGGTAAAGTTACCAGTAGGTTTATAAAAGGATTAGGCACAGTAGATCTGCTGGATATTTCTCAGCTCCTTTTGGTCAAATGTGTGGAGTCGTGCAAATAGTTGAAATGGAGTAGGATTTCTTACTTTCAGCAGCACATTTTCTAATGGCACTGAACATTCATCTTTTTTCTTTCCAGATTCCTCTGGCCATGGGAATCCTTTAGCTGAATCATGGGGATGCATAAATGACCCAGTAATGTCCTTGAGCTCTCAAGATACACCTGTAAATCTGCCCCATCCACCAATTATTGTCATAAACATACCCAACAAACTCATCTACTTGGAAATCACTTACTGAGTAATGTTTTTTCACCTGGCTGGATGTTTGAACTTTTTTGACTTGATGCTTAATTGTATGTCCCATATAAGCCTCGTTATTTTTAACCAGCCAGTAATGTTTTGATTGAATTCCTTCAACAGGTTTTACATTAGCCTACTCAAAAACACATATGTAGAAATGTTTATCAAGTTAAACGCTGTCTTTGTACGTTAAATTAAACCAATATGTTCCAATTGAAGAATTAAAAAACGAGATTTATTTGCAATTAAAACACAATGATTAAAACCTACTTGCACGATCTTTCAGGACCAACTATAGTCCTATAATCAGGCAAACTGTCACAGAGAAATAGTGAGGGTTGGTATTAAATACAGAGACATCCCATGATACAATAGGCTCTATGTTACCACAAAAATGGTAATCAGTAAGAAGAAAAAATAATAGCTAATCACGTAGCTTGTCCATCATAGGCCATATCATCATTTGCAGAAAAAGTTTCGGTCAGTAACCTCCACGGCTGTGGAATAAAGACTGGCAGGTCCTCATTGCAACAGTTTTGAGCATATCGAACTATACACAAACTTTCTGTGAAGAGAAGAGAACGTCGATTATGTGCCAAAGCTATAATCATCCCCCAACCCCCACTATTTCTCTGTGACAGTCTGCCTGATGATGGGACTACAGTTGGTCCTGAAAGATCTTGCAAGTAGTTTTTAATCATTGTGTTTTAATTGTAAATAAATCTCGTATTTTAATTCTGCGATTGGAACAGATTGGTTTAATTTAACGTACAAAGACAGCGTTTAACTTGATATATGTTTCTACGTATGTGTTTATGAGTAAGTTCTGCATGTATGGAATCCTGGTATTCATGTACATTAGCCTATTCTTCTTCTTTACAAGACCTGTAAGGCTTGAACAGTTTTACTTTTAATAATCAGTAGTGTTATATTTTGTACTAGATGAGAAAGTGCAGCAACAAATGAAGCTGTATCTCTTATGGCTTGCACAGACTCTCTTTAGAGATTAAATTTCGGTGCATAATACACAGCCCACCTACAGCATCACATGCTCTTTTACCATGCCCAGTAGCTGAAATAACCTACTTTTCCCCCTCAATTTGATTATTTTGAGATAGTTCAAAAAGTTGGTATTTATTGGGGGGACCGGAAAGTAATGTCACTTTTCGGGGGGGGGCTAAGTTTGGGGAGCAGTTGTGAGGTGTTTATGTACGTTCAAAGTAAGTATATGCACAAGTGAATGAACTATTCACCTTTAACTTATGTAGGTAATTTTGTCTTCCAGATTTGCAGAACAAAATGAGTGACATAAAACCCGAGGAGAGCCATGTTCGTCATTGCATGCTGTATGAATTTCACAAGGGGAACAATGCAATCGTGGCCACCAATAACATTCACGCTGTTTATCCGAATGTGTTAAATGTCCACAAGTGCCAGCATTGGTTAGCCCAATTCCGGTCGGGCAATTTTGATCTCTCTGAAGGCCGATGTGGCTGGACAATGACCTGCTGCATGCAGCTGTTGAGGCAGATCCTTGTCAAACCATTGATGAATTATCCCAACATCTTAATGCATCATGGTCTACTGTTCAAGAGCACCTGTACAGATAGGGAAGGTTTATAGACAAGGAGTTTGGGTCCCACACCAACTTTCACCTGACAACAAAGCCCAGCATTCCACCATCTGCAACTCTTTGCTCAGCCGACTGGAAAAGAATCCATTTCTTCATCGAATTGTCACTGGAGATGAAATGTGGGTTCTTTACCTAAACAAAAAATGCAAAAACCAGTGGCTTCTTTAGGTCAGACACCAGTTCCTATGCCAAAACCAGGCTTACACCCCAAAAAGGTTTTGCTCTGTGTTTGGTGGACTACCACCGGCATAGGTCACTTTGAGCTCTTGGAATCCGGACAGACGATATATAACGGCAGACATCTATTGTCAACAACTGAACCATTTGAAGCATGCTCTTGCTGTAAAACATCTAGTATTGGTCAACAGAAAAGGTGTCATCCTCCAGCATGACAATGCAAGACCTCACATGGCGAGATGGACCCAGCAGATGATCAGAGATTTTGGTTGGGAAATTCTGCCCCATCCCCCTTATTCCCCTGACATTGCATCATCTGATTACCATTTGTTCAGATCTCTGCAGCACTTTCTTAATGGGAAAAGATTCCACAATGTTGATGATGTCAAAACGGGACTCTCCGACTTCTTTGCATCACAGCCAACGTCTTTTTATAAAGACGGCATTGAAAGTTTGGTTTCACGATGGGCAAGTGTGATCGATAATGATGGCAATTATATAACTGATTAAGAAATAAATAAGAAATAAATTTCTTCTGTTACAGTGCTTCTCTTCTTTTCCAAAAATGACATTACTTTCCGGTCCCCCCCCCCCCCCCATTATTTTTTAAATGTCCGGCAGCCCCACTAGAAATATAAACAAATAAATGATCTCATAATTTCTAATTGGCACAACTTAGAAATTTCATTTTTTATAATCTCTATAGTATAGAGAGCATGATCTGTGTCATGAGTTGTATCATCAGACACTACAACAAAACTTTTCCTCTTTATCAAAATATGCAACACATGTAAATAGTGAAATCTGAACATTTTGTCAGTGGTAACTTCGGATTTCATCAGGCAGTATCACTGTCCAATTCTCAGCAAAATCAAAATGTAAAACTAGAACAGAACTTTCTTTCACAGAGATTTTTGCTTCAGCTATTCCTTCTCTGTGGATTTTCTTGATTGTGCTATGAGAAATTGTGTTTTTCACTCAATGTCTTACATCTTCCAGAAACTTTGACAGATACAGATTTCCTTATGAGTTCACCACCTTCCCAAACAGGAAATGTAACTTCTTCATTCAAGCCAAGAGTTTCAACTGTCAGTGCTTCTGTGCCAGTGCAATCACCATACTCTTGGAACCAACAATTTTCATTGCTTATTTTGTCACATAAACACTTCTGTAAAAGAACTTCCTAAATTTGTGTGTTTGTTATATTTTGGAGAGCTGTACATATAAGTTTCAGATTACTGCAAGAAATAAAAGTGCATACTGCTTGTATTGGCTGAATTTTCACGCACTGTGGACATAGAATGTAAATCTTTGAAAGACCAATTTTTATATTTTGGTTGTCTTTTTCATTAGCCTATATGCCTCTTTGATTGATCTTGTCATAAATCTTTTTACCTTTTTAATTTTCTCACCATTATCATCTTTAGCCCAAACAACAGTTTTGTTTGGACTATCCCTAGTACAGTCTCTACTATCATCTAGTATGACAATGCCAGAGTTGCAGCTTCTGTAAACAATGGATGCCCACAGTACAGCATAGATTCCCTTTTCCTTTCTAACGTTACATGATTTATCTAGGAGGTACTTTGATATTGCAGGTAACTTTCCTTTTAATTTAGTTTTACTAACAGTTTCTGGTAGCAATGTCAGTAATTGTACTTCTTTAGTGTAGTTACAAGTATGAAGATCTCTATTAATATTTGAAAACCACTGATTACAAGTAGAACAGTCAGGCTTTCCAAGAGAAGACTCATTTGAAACACCAACTCCATATATGCCTTCTAATTTCTTTACAGCTGAAGTTGTTAGTGTTTCCTCTAATTTTAACTTTTTTCTTGACATAACCTTCCCTCCTATCCTCCCTGACTTGTGAAGGGGCTTTAAATGGTGACATATTAATATCAAGAGTTGTAATACTTCTACTTGAAACATCCACAATCTCATCCCTAGGAATGAAAAAATACTCAGGGGTGGAATTTCTTCTTTAGTTTCATTTGCATGTTCCAAAATTGTAAAAAGCCACACAATTGCTACACAAATTATCATTTCTATTTACAGAGATAGTTGGGCCTACAATCCTTTGAATTTCATCAGCTAAATCACCACCACCACATAACCTAACACATTTAGTTTTGTACGTAACTCTTTTGTCTTTTAATGTAGTCCACACATCTAACTCTCTCAGAACTATGATGATCAAACATAAATTATTCACTATGTTAACTGAACATCACTCATCAACAGACAAGAGCAAACTGGAATAAAAGAAAGGTAGGAAATAAGTAAATGGAGGAAATGACAGCTGCTGATTGGCTGTTCAGTGAGCAATTAGTGAACATGTTTATACCTTGTTGTTTCAGCAGAGCTGCTGATTAGCTGTTCACATGGTTCGTACTCATTTTTAGAAATTGAAAATAAGGAGTTTCTAAGGACTTTTTAAGGACCTTAAAAGCAATTTTTAAGGACCTTAATTAATTTTATAAGGAATTATAAGTCAATTTTTACCACTTTTAAAAGGGCATTCATATTGTAAAACAATTTTTAATTATTTATAATAAATTATCACATATTCATAAACAAAAAATGTTGCACGTGATTCTGTATTTAATTAAATTAAAAATTTACAAGGTACAATTATATGTCAACATGCCTTTAATAAAAAAGAAATTTAAAATTCTTTTTTGAGTTCTATCTTTGAATCAGTGGCTTCAAGTTCTAATTTTTTTCTCTTTCAGTAATTTTCGAAAATTGTTGCATTTTATAAAAAGATTGACTTCTCTTAAAGCTTCTGCGTATTCAGCCATGTTATTAGCAGACTTTTCCAAATGGATTAAATCCTTTTAGTTTTTAACATATTTAGGTCATTCATCCCTTTGTTTTTTTCTCTTTCCTGAGATTACAGGCTCTTTCTTTTCATTCTTTTGCTCTTCCAAATGTTGCATATATCTATGGCAAGCAGAAGATACTGAAGCTCGCAACTCCTTTGTAAGCTCTACATTGTGAATTCAACCACAAAAATTAATATGATCATAAACAATTCTTTGGCTTATTTATGCACGAATTTTCTTTTAAGTTTTCTACTTGTATCTGCCTATTAACAGAAAAACCCCTTTCGACTGTTGCTTAGCCATGTAACAATGCTAACAACATTTTTATCACATTCCAAAGATCATCAAAACCTTTTGATAAGTATTTAGCTAAGAAAGCATCTAATTTGGTTTCAGAGGCATTAAAATCAGAAAAATTAGTAGTCTTTTTTTACTTCATTCATTAAGAAGCCTCTAAATTGCAGTAGAATATTTTCACATTGTTGCTCTTCTAATTTTTTAACTTCACTCAGATGGAAAAGGATTTTTTTTATCTTGGCTAAACAATCAGTATCATTGTTTGCCATTCTTTTGGGGTCTAAGCAAACTATATTGCATACAATTGAATAATTGACTGGGCATTTATCAATAAGATTTGATAACATAGTTACAATAAATTTTTGGCAATCATCTTTAAGTGAAAGAACTTCATTTTCAGTAACGTTTTTCATTTTCTGTAGATGATTTACAATTTTGTCACTTGCGAATCCACAACTGATATCAGTAATTTCAGAAAAGCCCAACTTGTTATCGAAATTTGAACAGGATCTTCTTATTGTAGCAAAAAACTTATTCACTCTCCATCTTCATCATAGCGAATGGCATACAGTAAAAAAAAAGAAATTTCTCAACAGAGTTTTTAGAGGCAGAGATAGGCTGCAAACGGAAGTACATAAACACCACCTGGTGGCAGAATTGGGAACCGCAAACCTTCTCAAATACAAACTTAAAATGTTCCATACGGTAAATTGTATCTGTTGTGAAAAGAATTTTTTTAAATCGGACATTTAGAAGTACAGATATTGAGAAAAATAGATTAAATATTTGTCACCCCCTTCCTAGCGACGAAATTGTGCATTATTTTTGGAAGAAAATACACACAAAGAGTTTTCATAGTTGGTAGTATCTGGTCGAAAGAGAATACTTGTTAATCGGGTTATTAGTCCCGTAGTTATTGCTGTAAACGGAAACATGGACTTAAGCCCTCTAGTGGCGCACTTGTGCATTAAGAAATATTTGAAATTATATGAGAAACATTTTGCACCAAAAATGTTCTCCAAGAAAGAATTTTTCAAATTGTACTCCTAGAAACAGAGATATGGACAAAAATAGGATATACGTGTATGTCCCCTGGTGGGGAAATTATGCGCTATTTAAGCAGGAGGTATTCTCACAAAAGGTTTTGGAGGTGAGTGGTATCTGTCCACGGAGTAAAATTTTCAATCAAGTTTCGAGCACAAATTTTATTGCAAATACATCAGATGCAAAAATAAACATTTACACCCCCTGGCGGCCAAACCATTTTTTACCAAAAATGAGAAATTACATGCGAAGCATTTCCCCTCAAGAGCTGTATCCAACGCAGGAATAATTTCTCAAATCGGACAGTTAGGAGCGGAGATATTGGGAAAATCGCGATTAACCGTTACACCCCGTACCGGAAAATTTATGCATTATTTGAAAAGGGGACTGTAACTAAAATAATCTTCAATATAAATGCCATTGAAAGAAAAAATAATTTTTTCAATTGGATATTTAGAAGCAAATGTATGAAATAAAATATATTTTAAATTCGATACAATCTTCATTTGCGCCCCCTAGAGGCGAAGTTGCCCATCGGAATAAACTCGGAACAAATGGATCATCATTCTCACATTTTAAGCTTACCAATACAAAAAGAATTTTACAAATCGAACTAATAATTGCAGAGATATGGTCTTCCCGGTCGGACAGACGAAGTGATAACATAAGCACGATACCAAAAGATGCTAATAATGCTAATAACTCAGCTTCAGTCCTCCTAACAGACAAGAAAACCAACAGCCCCCCCCCCCGCATTTTGCAGGGGAGTGGGGAGGAAAATTTGTTAGACATAAGTTACGTCAGTAGAAAAATTGTCAACTACAAAACATCGCGCAGGCACAAAAAGGCAGGAATGGATAAAATTCCAGGACATGTAACAGAATTTTAGGACATTTCCAGGACAAAATGGAATTCCAGAATGCGTATGAACCATGATTAATTTAAGTAGCATTTGTTCCTGCTAGAAAATGAAAAAAACTCTGCAGAAAACTGCGGATTTCAGAAAGATTTTCGCACCTGTTTTAAGGGCCCTTAAAAACATTTAACAAAAATAAGGAGTTTTTAAGTACTTTATAAGGGCCCTTAGGAGCATCCAACGAAAATAAGGAGTTCCTAAGGACTTTTAAGGACCGTACGCACCTTGTGTTCAGTGAGCAAGCAGTAGAAATGTTTGTACTTGCAAAAGCCTGTCATAACTTGTTATTTCAGCATTCTGGCTTCTGCAATTTTATCACAAAATGTTATAAATTTATAAGGAGTATCAGTACAACAGTGGGTGGTTACAAAATTAACAAGTTTACCAAAATATACAATTCATTTACATACAATTTTCCTTCAAGAGAAACACTATATTGACAAAAGTCACTAGGCACCCCTTAAAAAGCAAATGAACGGATCTGCTATGTTGTTAAGATGTGCGGTACAGCTGCAAACGGTATAAAAACAAGCCTGCCCACGATTATATCGCACTGTGAGGTTGAGTAAAAATGTTTCGGTGGGAGAGAACTGACTTTAAGAAAGGAAAGATTGTTGGGAGTTATATTAGTGGGTTGTCCGTAAGAGAAACCGAGAGGCATTTAAACATACCCAAGTCAACTGTTTTGGATGTACTGAAGGAAGACACATGGCGTGCCTAAAGCAGCAAAACATACTGTCAAACCAAAGAAAATCAGTGATAGAGAACGTCAAAGCCTCAGGAGAGTCATTACAGCTAATTGACGGAATACTGCACAAGACCTCAGTGTACAAGTAAGTAAAAATGCTGGAACTTCGGTATGTACACATACCATTTGCAGAGAACTTCATTCCATGGGTTACCATGGTCGTGAGGCTGCTCATAAGCCTTTCATCTCCACTCGGAATGCTACTCATCGTTTAGCATGGGGTAAAGAACATTTATCGTGGACCGTAGATCAATGGAAACGGGTCCTATGGACTGATGAATCCAGATACATGATCCATCAGTCTGATGGCTGTGTGTGGGTATGGCAGCAGCCAGGGGAACACTATTTACCACGGTATACTGTTCCTACGGTCAAGTTTGGAGCTGGTAGTGTACTCATGTGGGGGTGTTTTTCATGGTACGGTCCCGGCCTACTGGTTATCATAGACAAACCTGTTAACCAGCATGTTTACCTCGATATTCTGGACAATTATGCCCTACCAACTCTGTGGGAATACTATGGAACCGAGCCTAGTTGGTAGTTGGTACCAGCAGGATAATGCACCAGCAAGGACTGTTACGGTGTGGTTTGACGATAATTCCGTATTGTGTGTGGACTGGCCAGCACAGAGCCCTGATCTTAATCCCATAGAGCACCTATGGGACGAATTAGAGTATTGCATAAGAAGTTTGGAACCAAGGCATACTACTAAGCATCAGTTAGCGGCAGCATTATGTACTGAATGGAAGGGCATACCTATTACTGTGTTCCAAAACCTTGTCAAAAGCATGTATCAAATGTCTCAAAAGGTCAGTGCATACATTAAGGCTAAAGGTGGACCAACATGTATGTCAATAAATGCTATGTTGTGTTTCTCTTCTAGGTGTCCGGTGACTTTTGTCAATATAGGGTATATTTTTACTTTTCAGAAATTTTCTAGCAAAATTATGAATTTTTTTATTTTTCCGGACTTTGAAATATAAAATGAACAGAGTACAACATTAGCAAAGTATGCGGTTGCAAATAATTCACCTAAAAAAGAAATGAAACCAGCAAAAATATACTGCCATGTTCTGCACATTTTTTAAACATTTTTATTAAATGTTTTTGTGCTGGACTTCAAAATATAATGTAATTGTACTGATCAAACACCAGTAACCTATGTTTATTAAACTTTGAAAACTGATTAAATGATGCTTTCAGTCAAATATGGGCAATCTATTGCATTTTGCGCTGTATCACACAACAACAAGAAAATGCTGAAAACGTGTAATTTTCAAAAAAAAAATATAAAATTTACCAGGCAAAAACACGCTATTCTACAATGAGCAATTTATTAACAACTGATAGGGTATCAAATAGACACATTCAGATTTTTTTTAATGGGATTTCTGAGTAACTGCTATTTAAAAATTGAGCATTTTTGAACTTCTGCATAACTTAAAATTTTATGGACTGCATGCATCCTGGGTTTAAAATAAAATTTGCTGTAAAACTACCATAGAGGGACTTCATATTGCCATCTTTATTTACCTGAAAAATAATCATTTAGTGTGAGAAAAAAATTTTCAAAATGCAAAAAAAAAGCAAATTTCTTATGATTATTTTTTTTTTACTTTATTAATAATGTCATCAAGCTTATTCAAACTATGCCAAGTTAAAAAAAATCAATTCAATAGCTACAAAATTAAAAAAATGAATATATTAAATAATTTGGAAGCAGCACTTGTTTTAAAATACAGCGTTTTTCCCATTTTTCAAAGATACCTAGTTTTTAGCCAAACTTCAAAACACTGTATCAAGAGAAACAAATTTTTTGAGGAAAATCCTTTAAGGATATTTTATGTCTCCAGTAGCTGTAACTATTGTAATTTTTTGTAAAAAAATCTATAATGGTCACCTGACATGCCCTGCTTGAGCTGAGATGGAATCACGCTAAAAGACATTTCATATCACATTCGTCCATTTGCTGTTAGGATTGTTGCCCATGGACCTGATCTTCCCATCTTTCTGCTCCACCAGAGACAAAGGATTCAGTATGGCTGTCTGGATCAAAAAGCAGCAAAGACACTGATGAATGTGAAACTGATGAAACTGAAACAGTCAATAGTTCACAACATTTCACACAAAATGAACTGTACAATCCAGTGAAAGTTTTATGCATGGCAAAGGATTCTGCTCAGTGAAGCAAACAACTAGCTAGCACCAGGACATGTAAGGATTTCAAACCATACTTTACACAGGAAGGTGAAAGACCTGATGTACTGCACTGACATCTCTGAACTAGTGACAGCCCTTGAAGCAGTAAGTTATGAGCCTACAGGTTGAAGGCTGTATTTGTGTATTGATTCTTCCAAGAGATATCTCAAAGGAATTCTCTGAATACGTGAAATAAGTTTGCTTCAATTCTAGTTGCCCATTCTGTTTACCTGAAAGTCATACAAAGAACATCAATAGCTAGCTACTTTGCAGAGATCTAGCAGTTCTTAGCATTATTCTGTGCTAACAACCTGGATATACAACCTACGTCCAAAAAGTTCCATGACTGACACAATAAAGAATGTCAAATACCATACTCACAATTAATGCTGGTCACCTTCAAAATACCACCCTTCTGAATCAACACACAGTTTCCAGCATTTCTGAAAATCCAGAAAACAGTTCTGGAAGGCATTTTCTGGGATGTCTACAAGTTGTTTTGTCACAGCTGCTTTGATAGATGTAATTTCTGCACGATACTGTCATTTTAGCACCCGCTTTATTCTGGGGAGCAGGAAGTCACAGGGAAATAAATCGGGGGAATACAGCGCATGTGGCAACACAGTGATTTGATGGTGAGCTAGGAACTGTTGGACTGATAATACAGTATGTGGTCTTACGTTATCATGCAGCAAGAACCAATTTCCGAATTCGCATAACTGGGGACAGCGACGACAAATACTGCTGCGTAAACATCGCTTGTAAAATTCTTGATTTACCATTTGACCGACTGGTACGAATTCCTTGTGGACTATACTTGTTGAATTGAAAAAGGCTATCAGTATCATCTTTGTTCTTTAATGGTTGCATGCAGGCTTTCTTGGTTGATGGGAGTGGGTACCTCTCCCAGAGATGCCAACCTGTTTCAGATATTTTCAGTAGTACTCGTACAAATTTTCAGTAGTTTTGACCATTTTTCAGTAGTCATACCAAAAAGAATAATTTTAACCGAGGAAAACATATAATTTGGTTTCACTCAGCGGCCTGATGATGCGGCCATAGTGGTCGCGAAAGTGATCGCCAAAGCTTTTATCTACCATATCTTTAAATTGTAAATAAAGACATTTTTTAGATCCTACATTTTTTTAAAAGGAAATTTAAAGTGTGGTGTGTGTGCTTTGGCTACTCCAGAAAAGTTACTGTGCTTCGACAGCTTTAAAATCTTCTTGTCTACAACTCAGCACGAAATACCTTTAATTCTTACATAAAACATGCTATTACTCATTTAATTTAATTAGTATTTTTACTCACTTATTCATGTATATACATGAAAATCTGTATCAAAATATTCCAAATTTTTCACATGGAAAATAATATACACCATGACTAATACATTTTTTTTTACACAACAAAAAATTGATTAAACAGCTTTCTTTAGTGATTTGGCTATATATTGTTTTGCAGATTTGAGTTCCTCAGCAGAAAATATTTTTCATAACACACAGAAAATATTTTTCATAACACACACTCAGAGGACAACATATTCATTTTTACAATAAGAAGTGCTTCTACAGTTTCTAAACCTAAATTAGGTTGGAAACGGGCTTGATTTTTCGCACTAAACTAAAACCTCTATCACTCACAGCATTCGAGTGTGATTCTACAAGTAATGCAAACATTACTTTCGAGAGAATAGTATACTTAACAGCTCCATTACAGCTTCTTAATTTTGAGATTTTTGACCAAGTGACATCTATTCTATCTGTTTCTGCTATGGTCTCTAATTTGTCAGCTTGATAATAAGCAATTCCGCTTCCAGTATATCAAGTTCATTTTCAGTTATCATAAATGGAAAGCGCTTTACTATGTATAATACAGAAGTAAATGATGTTCTGGCTCTAAGTGAAGGATCTGCTACTTCTGCATGTTTTAAGAATTTATCATAGATCAGTATCTTTTCTTGAATATAAGAACATTCTTCAATGTAAAATTTTCCGACAGATGCATAGAACTTAGAAAGTTCATTTTCGTTTAAAATGATTTCACTTAAATACATTCTTGTTTTTACTCCAATTACCAATTGTGTCCTTTCTGATATTTCTTTCTTGAAAAACTGTTATTTGAAAAATTAAACTCAACATCACCATCAGCTACGACAGTAGGGTTCACAAATCCCTTGGATGACAATTTTATCCATCATGCTGAAATAACTTTCAGATTGAGGACCATGAATGCATGATATCCATCATGCTGAAAGAACTTTCAGATTGAGGACCAATTTTATCCATCATGCTGAAAGAACTTTCAGATTGAGGACCATGAATTCACTATTTTAGATAAAAAGATAGTGTAACTCGGAGAATATGAATGCTTTTGAATATCATGCATCAATTCTTACAAATTTTTCAGCTTTGTCACTTTCGTTTTCAGACTCTCCCCCGTTTATGAAGCTGAAATGCGAACCTTTTTTGAAGGAATATTTAAGAACACAGGATACACGTTTGGAACGTCGTTGGGGGGAAAAATTACAGTTACGGGAGAAACCTTTGCTACATCCGATTTCTGTTTTCGGACATTTCCCTTCTATTTTAAAGTTGAAATACAAATATTTATGAAATAAAATGAAATTTAACAACAATACTAGGCAGAGGAAACATTGCGTGAAAAATAAAATTATGATTACAGGAAAAATCTTCACTGTTTCCGAAAGTTTTAAAAGTCGAAATTTCCGTTTTTGAAAGTTTCAGGCGGAAAGCATCCTTCACCACTACCAATTGCCTCAAATTACGATGAAAAAGCAGAAATTTTTCGAAGCCGTGGCACTCTTTTGCCTGAAGATTACACAGGAATTTTTGCGCCGTCGAATTTCCGTTTTTGGAAATTTTCCCTCCATTTTCCAAGTGAAATACAAAGATTTATGGAATAAAATGATGCATAACAACAATAATGAACAGAGGCAATATCGCAGAAAAACGAAATTACGATTACGGACTATTTCATTCACTTTTGTCTTTGAAAGGCGAAATGCTGTTCCGAAGCGTATTTTTACGTGTTGGAAAAATTTTTCGATGCATACTTTTACGCGTTCCTGTGTATTTTACGCGTTTCTCGATGCATATTTTTATGTGTTGATGTGTAGCTTACGCGCTTCTCGACGTGTATTTCTACACGTCGCGAAAAATTCCTGATGCATATTTTTACGCGTTGGTTAAATTTCGATGCTTACCAGACGCGTAATTATGCATTTTGGCGAACTCTGCATAAGAACAAAATCCAAGCATACTTTTCTGCGACGCAAGAAAAAAACTTCAAAATATTAATTACTGACATGAATGGCCAACGCATGCTTTAAAAAAAAAACTCTGATGCCAGGCGATGACACTCAAGTTCTACACCAAACGACTTTCAAGAGCTTGCCGCTGCACTGCGAAAGAGCTTCAGGCCGAACTCCGCCTACATCCACCAAAGCGAGCTATGCTGAACGTCCCCAGAAAGAATATTGCATGCTGGGGAGGAAGGGTTTTCACTTAGAATAACTCAGCGCAAGGCCACACTGATCGAGTGCCGGTCACTTGTGCTAAGATCCGAGCAGCTTTGTGAGGCAGAACTGGAGGTGCAGGCAGCATCGCAAGCAAGACGAATGACTGATCGTCAAGTGGCCGCCGTTGCGTTGGAAAGGGGAACAAGCAAAATAAAAATTAATAACTTCTGTTAATTTTCGGTAGAAAAATCAAGGTTTTCCATATTCTGTAGTACAAGAGCTATTTCCGAGGAACTACGGAGATTCTGTGGTAGTTGGCATCTCTGAGCTCCATTCAGCGCTTTGTCGTTTGGTTTGTGGATCATACTGTAGGCACGGTGTTTCATCCACTGCAATAATTCTGGAGCAAAAATCAGGAACCACAGCTGCAGTGACCAGAAGATCGGAACAGATCAATGAACGAGCCTCGTTTTGGTCATCATTCAGAATGCGGGTACCAATCTGGCATTAAGTTTTTGTTTTCCCAGATCCTCACGTAGAATCTCATAACAGATAGACTTACTGATGCCCACTGACTCAGCCAAAAGTCTCAGTATAATTTGGCGATCTTTCTTTGCTTCCACACTTCTCCTATTTTTTTCACTGTCCGCTACTGGAGGGACGCCCAGATCTCGGATCATAATCAAAGGATTCCTGCTCATTATGAAACCATGCATACCATTCAAAAACTCTGCTGCAGGATAATGCTGTCTCCATATGCTTCCTTTAACATTCTGTAAGTTTAAGTAGCAGATTTATCAAGTTTACAACAAAAACAGATGTTTACTCTCTGCTCTTCCATCATTAAAATGAAATGGGATGAGAATTTGTTATGACTCCCTTAATACTTGACTGCTGCCTGAAAGTACAGGTATTAACAGGTTTCCAGCTGTTAGCTAATTGGCCAAGGACTGACGTCTTCTGGAATACATACATGTAATATTTTTATCACTACTGTTATGTCAGTTATGCAGTCAGTCCTGAAACTTATTGGATGTAGGTTGTACAAAGATACCTTGTTTCCTAAGTGAATAGGACAGCAGAGCCTATCACAAGCACTGGGTGATTGGTTGGTTGGTTCATTGAGTTTAATGGCGCAAGGGCCATGGTTGGCCAAAGAGCGCCAAATAAAAGACATCAAAACAAAACATAATCAATAAAAAACGTACACAAGGTTAAAAACAGGTTGATGTGGTAAAAATGAAATATGATAGTGAACAAGTTAAAATCTAGATAAGTTTAAAAAAGTCAATTTCTTTTAAAAACGAAAACACTGCTTTCATGTCGCAGGCTTCGCCAATAATAGTTTGCAGCGTAGCTGCTCCTTCGTCCAACAGATGAGAGTGAAAAAGACGAAAACGATGATCACAAAACCGAACACAAGTACACAAAACATGAAGGACAGTGAGACGACAGTCGCACGCCTCACACACCGGGACACTCTCGCCACACAGCAAAAAGCGGTGAGTAAAACGACAGTGCCCAATGCGGAGACGCGCAAGAACAACTTCCTCACGACGGTTCTTCCGCAAACTAGACTTCCATAGTCTGATCTGTGGTTTGATTGCATAGAGTTTATTGCTGCCCTGCAGAGACCACAGGGACTGCCACTCATCCATAACAAATTTCCGGATCAACGGCCGATAATCTCGGAAAGACAGTGGCAGCCGAGCTGGCGACATGGAGGAAACAGACCTGGCAGAGAGATCTGCCAGCTCGTTACCCCGGATCCCAACATGGCCAGGAACCCAACAGAATCGGACCAGGAAGCCATCACCCTCCAAAGTTCCAAGAAGACGACGGACATCACGGATGACAGGTGAGTCCGTGTCCTCTGGAGAAGATAAAACTTGGATGACGGACTGGGAATCAGAGCAAACCATAGCGCGACGATGTGATCGAGACTGTATGCGGCACAAAGCAAGGTGTACCGCACGCATCTCTGCCGAAAAGATGGTGGATTCAGGCGGAAGCCTCTCAGCATGTGAGGCATCGCCACACACAAAAGCGGATCCAACGAGATCCCCGGATTTCGAGCCATCGGTGAACACAGGCACGAAATCCGGGTAGACAGACTGTATTTCAGCAAAGAGCTGCTGGTACACCAGAGCAGGAGTGGAAGACTTTGGCCACACACAAAGAGAAAGGTCAGTCGTTGCTTGAACGGGCTGCCAAGGAGGTTGGTTAAAAAGGGTGGTCAAACCAATCCTGGACAAGTTGAGACCAGCATCGCGCACTATGGCAGACATCCGAATCCCGAACGTCAGAACACAGGAGGGGCGGTTGGAAAATAAGCGGACACAGTCCGGTTGGAAGATGGAACCATGCAGTGGATGATCAGGAAGAGATTTCAGTTTTGTGTAAAACTGAAGAGACAGCTGCTTACGACGGATGCATAACGGCGGCTCATGAGCCTCCGCATACAGGCTATGCACGGGAGAGGTACGGAAAGCACCAGTACATAGCCGCAATGCCTGGTGATGGACGGGGTCCAAAGGCTTTAAAACCGATGGACGCGCTGAACCGTACGTAATGCATCCAAAGTCTAACTTTGACCGAATCAGAGAATGGTAAATGCGAAGCATTGAGCACCTGTCAGCTCCCCAAGATGTTCAAGAGAGGACCTTCAGGATACTCAATGACTTCGTGCACGTCACCTTCAAAGACTCGATGTGAGGTCGGAAGGTGAGTGCTCGATCAAAAGTTAGCCCAAGGAACTTGACTTCTGACACCACAGGGATGGTAGAACACCCCAGACGGAGGCTGGGGTCTGGGTGAAGACCCCGTTTGCGGCAAAAATGCACGAAAACGGTTTTCTGCGTCGAGAAGCCAAATCCATTATGGGAAGCCCAGATAGAGATCTTAGTAATGGCAGACTGCAGCTGCCTCTCAATGGTGCGCATGTTGACAGATGCGCAAGAAATCTGCAGATCATCCACGTACATGGAGCCACGAACCGTCGGAGGAAGTAGAGTGAAAATATGATTAACACGAAGGATGAACAATGTCACAGAAAGAATGGAGCCTTGAGGGACACCCTGCTCTTGTGGGTATAACGCAGAGAGGGTCGATCCGACGCGCACACGGAACATCCGGTTCTGGAGAAATCCGGCAATGAAGGTTGGCAAATTTCCCCGCAATCCGCAGTCATGCAGATCACGGAGAATGCCGTATCTCCAGGTTCGATCGTAAGCTTTTTCCATGTCGAAGAACACGGAGACCATGTGCTGACGCGGACAAACGCCTCCCGGACAGATGTCTCAAGGCGAAGATGATGATCGGAGGTGGAACGGAATTTCCGAAATCCACTCTGATGAGGTGAAAGAAGGTGACGTGATTCCAAATAAAAAACCAAACGAAAATTGATGATGCGCTCTAGTACTTTGCAAAGGCAGCTCGTCATAGCAATTGGTCGGTAGTTCAACGGGTTAGCGGGATCTTTACCAGGTTTGAGAACAGGAACGACAATGGCAGTGCGCCAAGATTCGGGAAAGTCACGCTCGTGCCAGATCCTGTTAAACAGGACCAGCAGACATTCAAGAGAGGACGGAGAAAGGTGCTTCAGCATTTCATAACGGATGTTATCCGGTCCGACAGATGTTCGGCCGGACGGATTCAGGGCAATCTTCAGTTCGACGGCAGTCAGCGGGCTGTTATAATCGGCAGCGGAAAACGGTCCAAAGGAAACCTTGGACCATTCAAGCCGCGGCTGTACCTGCCGGAACGAAGCAGCGTAATTGCGGCTGCTGGACACCGAAGAAAATGCGGCGCCCAGACAGTCAGCAATACCCTGAGCGTCAGCAACCGTTATTTCACCACTCTCAAGAATGGAGATTTCCCCAGAAGGGTACTTACCCCGAATCTTGCGGATCCTGTCCCAAACGATCATAGAGCTGGTAGTGGTGTTAATCCCGGATGCGTAACGTATCCAAGATTCCCGTTGGCTACGAGGACGTACCAAATGCGCATAAGATTTGGCTCTCTTGAAAGCAAGTAGGTTCGCGTCGGTGGGGTACCGACGAAACCTACCCCAAGCCCGATGTTGGGCCTGACGAGCCGCCTTGCAAGTGGAATTCCACCAAGGTCGCGGGCAACGTGGAAGTTTAGTTGACGTCTTGGGGATGGTAGGTTCTGCCGCGTGCATAATGCAATCCGTAACTGCGGCAACAGCTTCATCGATCGTACCCGAGGTCACCATGTCTGGAGTAATGGTCGCTGAAGCCGTGAATGAGTCCCACTTGGCTCGATCGATAGCCCATCTAGCAGGGCGAGTAGGATGACGGTACCCGTCACCTGCTAGACGGAGAAAGATGGGAAAGTGATCACTGCCAAGGGGATCATCAGACACGCTCCAGGACCAGTCAGGATAGAAGGATGGCAAACTCAAGGACAGATCAATGGCTGAGTACGAGCGGGTGGGTTCATGAAAGTAAGTGACTGCCCCGGTGTTGTGGAGACAGAGGGACGTGTTGGAGAGAAGGAACTCAACAACACGGCCCCTGGAGTCACGAGTGGCAGAACCCCACAACGTATTGTGTGCATTGAAATCTCCTAAGATGAAGAAACGAGGCGGATGCTGGTCAACTAAATCTTCCAGATCCGAAAGGCTTACAGCTTCAGTTGGCGGTATGTAGATGGAACAAACCGTTAACAGAGTGTTCACAGATAGTCGCACTGCCACTGCCTGCAAGTCGTCCGAAGGGCAACCGCAGTGACAGGGACTCCATGAGGGACAACGACGGCCACTCCTCCGCAGGCAATTACGCCGTCCTGGTGATCTTTGCGGAAAAAGAATGTCTCCGCAGCGAAGGAGTGTCCGTCGTGCGGCTTTGTCTCCTGGAGACACACGCACGCGGGTGTGTGCGAAGACAGTAAGCCTTTTAAATCGTCAATGCGTGAACGCAGACCTCGGCAATTCCACTGAATGAGCGTAGCCAGAATGAAAAATAAAAGGAAAGGATGAAAAAACGAAAATGACAGACGACTAGAGTGTCTCCGAGTCGTCCATCAGCTCCTGACCATCTGCAATGTCTGGAGGCAACACAGGGCTGTGCTTACCCACACAGCGCTGCGCTACCGGGGGTTTTGGTGGTTTCTTGCTCTGTTTCGAGGGGGAGGATCCTGATTTCACCTTTTCCGGCCTCTTCTTAGGTGCGCCCTGGGCCTGGGTCCCAGTGCTGGCAGAGGATGTTTTCTGCACAGAGGATGTTTTAGGCGTCGATGTTAATGGCGCCTTGGATTCAATGCGGCGAGAATTCAGTGCCTCCAATCCGGCAGCAAAGATGTCCTCAAAAACATAAGGACACCGCGCTGGGATGGTCACCTCAGTCTGCACCGCAACGGCAGCCTTCTGGACCACAACCGATGCATAGGAGCGCCGGCCTGTTGGTTAAGGAGCTATCCGCCGTCTGGCTTCAGGATAAGACAGATGTTCGGTCTTCTTCAGGCGTTGGATAGCCTGCTCCTCGGTCCACTTTGGGCACTGCTTAGAAGAAGCCGGGTGAGATCCCTCGCAATTTACACAATGATCCGCCTCAGCGGAGCATTCCGCCAAAGAGTGTTCTGTGGAACCACAGCGACCACACTTTGCTACATTACGGCAAGACTGCTGGGAGTGACCGTAATGCTGGCACTTGAAACATTTTTTTTTTGATTGGAGGTTTAACGACCACCATGAGCAACTCAATGGGCTATAAGCAGTCGCCCGTCCCTAATTTAGGGTCACTGGTTCCAGGGAAGGGAGAGAGCCAGTGCCGTAAGACAAACACAACATCCATGCCTGACCGGGATTCGAACCCAGACCCCTTACGGACGAATGATCAGAGGCCAGCGCCTTAGACCACTGCGCCACTGGGACGGCACACTTGAAACATCTCAAGGGGTTCGGGATGTACGGTCGAACATCGAGCCGCAAGTACCCCGCCTTGATGGAAGTTGGCAGGGTAGGGGAGTCAAAAGTGAGCACGATGTTCCGGGAGGGAATAGACTTCCCATCCCGCCGGAAAAGAATACGCCGAACCCCAGTGACATGTTGTTCCCCAAGTTCTTCCAGCAATTCCTCATCGCTGCATTCCAGCAGGCCGCGGGAGTTGATAACAACGTGAGAGGAATTGAGGAAACCATGGGGCGATATTTGGACTGGAACGTCCAGCAGAACGGTCGTCACCAGCAAGGTGGCACTGTGGCGTGGATTTGATGTCTCCACAAGAAGATCCCCTGACGGGAGCTTCTTAACACACTTTGGTGAGCCCGCAACGGCCTGAAGAGCCTTATTAATCCAAAAGGACTCTTCGAACTGAGGGATTGTGCAGGATCAACATAATGGATTAGAAGAAACAGAGCATTACAGTTGGAACTGAGTAGTTTCTTAGTGGAGGAGGGTGTCCCATCCTCCACACGGCGCTTCAAAGGTACAGCATGGGTAACACTTTGATTTGCCATGAGAAGAAAAATAGATTCGTCCGCCAACCTCCCCACCCACTACCGAGCCCAACGAGGGAGAGCCGGAGGTCCGCAAGCCCAAGAGGACGCAGGACACGGCTCTAGGGATAGTCAGCGGATATAGCAAGTTGGTAGGGCAGACACAGGCTCGGCGTGCACCCAGACTTTCCCGTGCCCAGAGAACACCCCTTTGGCATGCCCACCCTACCCCCAAACTCACCCAGCGGAACAGAACGACAAGCCGCTAGAAGTCTGGATGCAACTCGGCCACAGACTTCCTGACTAGGAGTGGGTTAGCTCCCAGCCTCCCGTTTAGGGTGAAGCAGAGGGCAAAGAGGAGTGTTGGCATCTGGAGACACTACAACCCAGCCCCCAAATACCTCAGCCTCCAGCATCCTCATTTCCACCTGTACGGGTCACCGCACACGGCAAACATGCAGGTAGGTCTAAGCTAACCAGCTCCGGAAAAACAGAAAATGTAACATAAAAGAGAAAAGACAGGGAAGTCAACGAGGAACAAAACCCGGAGCTGGCGCCTCATCACAACCTCAGCAGCCTACAACTGAGCCGGGTACATGTCAATATATAAACTTAAGACGAAAAAAGCAAAACAATAAGAGAAAATCGGCTCGGGCCGTGGGGACGCCATCCCCCATCAGCTGGATGTTGAACAGCTGTCCCTTCCGTTATGTAATCGTCAAAGCCGCAGAGGCAATAGAAACCGTCACAAGGTTAGCTCGAGCCGTGGGGGCGCCGCTCCCCAAATAACTGGAAAACCAGTTATCCCCGTGCGGGGCAAGCACTGGGTGAAAAGAGTGATCGAAGTGAGAAAGTCTATATTTCAGGTTAAAAAAACATTATTTAGAAAAGCTTGGTTGATTGAAAGAAGGTTCTCTTGTCCGTGCTTCACATAAAATAAGGTCTCATAAAACAGTTTGTCAAAGCATTAACCAAAAATGGAGACTGTTTCAAGTACTTGCACGGAAAGTTTCCCAAGCTTTCTCATGCCAAGTTGGAAGAAGGTATATTTGTTGGACCTGACATAAGAAAATTAATAGCAGATGAACAGTTTAAAGACACAATGACGAAAATTGAAAAAGAAGCACTGGTAGGCTTCAGAAATGTGTCACATTTTTTTGAAAACAAAAAGCATCCTGATTTTAAAAGTATTGTGGAAGATATGAAGCAAAAGTTTGACAAGTTAGGATGTAACACACCGTGAAAAGTATGACTGTCAACAAAAAAACAGAGGAAAAAATGCTAGAAGAATCAGGAACCTACGAAATTCCAATAGCACACATACCCCCAATATCGTACATTGGAAGTACGAAAAACAGATTAAAAAAAAGACTTAAACAACACATATCTAACTGGCAAAAAAAAGAAGCCAAAACGGCTTTAGTGCAATTCTGCTTGGAAAACCGGACATTCCCAAAGTTCGATGAAATTAAAATGCTAAAAAAGAATAAAAAATCGGAAAGGCAAATGAGGAGGGAAGAAGCAATATTAATCTACAAAAATAAAGCAAGGGTATGTAACCAGAACGACCCTAGCACATTATCGGGCCTGTGGAAAGAACTAATAAGACAAGAAAAACAACAACAAAAGAAAAACAGGCAAAAAAAGACAAGAAAACCAGGATAGGAGAAGAAATTAAAAAAATTAAAAAAAAAGTGTTCTTAACGAAACATAGATGGCGCCAGCCGGGCTTGATAACGAAATATATCCAGGAAAGTTTTTCCGACGATTGGCAACAAGGAGTATCGGACTCCATTAGCGCGAAGTTAACCACGAACATCGGTGGTAAAGTCGCCACGCTCCTGAAGATGGCCAGAGTATGGGCGAAAATTTCGAGTATAAAGAACGGTAAAAATTGATGTTTGAATCCTAAAGCAAAGATCCAATGAGTATACCCAGCGAAAAGTGTGAGAAGTAAAGTCAGTCATCGCATACAACGGACTTTAGGACAATAACCTCAACAAAGACCGGAAAACATGTGCGTGAAATGTCCCCGTCGCTAGAAAGGAATGCCAAGGTAAGCATTATCCGCTAGTTTTCTGTACAAGAACATGATCTTGTTGTAGAAAAACCAGAGTGTACACTATTAGCAGTGTGTCACAAAAAGATGGATGAAAAAATGTTTAACCATCTTGAAAAGCTCTTCAACACTGCATATTATGTGGCAAAATATAATAAGCCATTTACAGATTTTTCAAATCTGATTGTGTTATTAAATAAATTTGAAGTAAATGTGAGTCTTGAACAATATCAGAATGATACGAGGTGTAAAGAGTTTATATCACATATTGCAGATGAGGTTAGGCAAGAACTAATTGCAGAAGTTAAACAGTGCAACCATGCAACTATCCTTCTTGATGCATCAACTTATAAGTCCACAGTAGAAGAGTTACTTATTTATATTCGCTATGTCAAAGACAAGAAAGTGAAAGAATTGTTCCTGTCAGCAGTAATTCTTCAGTCATCTACTACTGAAGGGTACTACAAGGTCTTGGATGAAGAAATGAGAAATTTGGGAATTGGTTGGTTAGAAGGACAGTGGTTGGTCGGGCTTGGTACAGATGACGCGGCAAACATGATTGGGAAAGAAAATGGGCTAACTACAAAAATAAAGAGAAGCATCACAGATGTTGTTTCCCAACACTGTGTTGCTCACAAATTAAATTTGAGTGTTCTGAGCTCAAAAAAAAAATGTTAAATATCTAGATGAATTAGATACTGTCCTCAAAAAGCTATACAAGTTTTACCGGAACTCGCGTAAACGAATGGGACAGTTAAACAGTATTGCTAAACTTCTGGAGTCAAAGATTCTAAAATTTCAGTATCTACACAAGGCTCAGTGGGTTTCAAGCAAAGTAGGTGCTCTTACTGCATTAGTAAATAATTATAATGTAGTTATAGCTCATTTAGAAGATGTATCAAATGAGAAGGGGGATGATGTTGCTGTAGCCAGAGGAATTATAAAAAAAAATGAAAAGTTTCCGGTTTTGTTGCAATGCTGCACTTTTTACTGTATTTTTTTGCTAATATTTAAAGAAGTTTCATTGATTTTTCAAAAAGAGCAGTTACTTTTAAGCCAAGTTAAGCTACACATTAGAAGATCACTAAATGAACTTAAGAACTGGGAATCTAGGCCTGCCTCATATGAAAGCCAGTTCACAAATGTGACAACTATCAGTGGAAACTATTTGGGCATTCAACTTACAAACATTGACAGTAAAAGCTTTGAGTCAGACAAAAACAAAAGGATCAGCGATGGGATAAGGTACCTTTCAGGAATGATTTTTAGAGTTTGAGACTACTTTACAAAAAGCTTCTTCAGTGTTTGACACCTTTGTCTGGCCAGAAGAAAACCTGGAAGATTTTGGGAAAAGTGAAATTGAAGTTCTTGCTAAGCACTTTCAAAGACATCTTTCCTTCCATAATGAAACCTCATGGGAAACTAAAATGAAGTCTCTAATGAGTGAATGGTGTGAATTTAAAGTTTTAGGGCGAAGTTTGCAGATTTGCTCCAAAAAACACTAACCAAGAGAGATTTCCAGTTCTTGGCTACCTACTAGAAATTGTTGCAGTTCTACCAACATGTACTGCATCATGTGAACATGGTTTCAGTCACATGAATTTGATAAAAACCAACAACAGAACATCCATGGAAGCATCAACTTTGAATGATCTCATGATGATTCACTTGAATGGCCTTCCACTTAAAGACTATAAACCATAGAAAGCTATTGATAGGTGGTTCTTTGGATCCAAAAAATCTAGACACACACAAGAACATATGCCAGTAGTTAAGAAGCAAAAATTAGGAAACACAGAATTTGAAGAATTACATCAGAAATACACTGTTAAGAGAAATAATTTTTTTCCTAGTGGGATGTCCTTTATAAGGCACTGCACAAACATTAGAGAATGTGTTAATGCAATTTTCATTTACAGTTTCTTGAACCTTGATTATGCGACATAAATTCTTATTGACATTTTTTCAAAATCCCTATTAACTGTGAACACTTGAAGTTACCAAATGCAACATCTGAATTCACTGTCCATATTACTATATTAGCAATTACTCTTTCTCAATCAATACAATAAAAACTTATGCTTTTTCGAAAATGCACAGTTAGCAAAATTGCCCCACAAAATTCATGAGATGAGACCAGACCAGACCAGACCACCACCCGTTTTTCTTGCAGAATTGTATTCAGTCCTGATCAGTATGCAGTACTTTTTTAGTTAATGTGAGGATATGAAAAATGTAACTTTGGACACAAACACTTCAAGTTATGTATATTGTACAATTTCTTATTAACATTTATTCAGCATATTGGAAACATTCTGTGATCACTTACTGAAACAGTACAGTCTACTTTATATAATTTCTGATTTCCACATAAATAAATGCATGTAATTTATATAAAAGTATTACAGTAATTTATACTTATAACTAGGGGTCCACAAATATGTTTGACACTAGAAACTATGGTTTCAGCAGTTTTATTAGTATATCTTTTCTGCTATGCAATGAGCTACAGCTAAAAAAATCTGTGCTATTGATATACAACGAATCCTCAGACTGTAAAAAAATAACTTCATGGTTATGCAATATTTCCTTCCATCAGATTTTTTTCAATAATGCTTTCGGGAATTTAGGGAAAATGATGCAGGTGTTTCATATATGCACCCGAGACCTGCTCCTTTTGCCTTTTGTATTTTACAAAAGGGACTGAAAATAAATAAATTCTGTAGACTGATTTTTATAAAACTGTTTTGGATACGTTTGTAACAGTAAAAATAAAAAAATAAAAACAGTTCAGTGAAAGTTAAGCCTAGTGCTGCACTATTTATGCTGGAAGAATCGCATGAACAGCGATTCTCTTGGGGGGGGGACTCATAAATATGTTCTGTACTTGAAAAAATGGGGCTGGCCACTGAAAACTTTTGCTGGCTACCAGGTTTTTTTTTAATTTGAGGAGGCCTGTCTATGATCATTAACAAGATGCTAAACATATTAAAATACTATGGGTACATAAGCAACAGTTGTACAGTTAATACAACACACCACATATTCTGAGAAATTTTAGCCCCCTCCAAAAGAAAAAAGAAAAAAGAAAAAGAAAAATCTTACTCTGCTGAAGCAATAGCACTTAAAAACTTATTGGCAGCATAGTCAAAATCTAAGACATTCCTTGAAACAAGAGACACTAAGCTTTCTGCAACATAACTAGCAACATTGCTGCATTCAGCACATTTTTCCCACAAAAATGTTAGCTCAGGAATCTGAAATCAAAGAAATGTTTTCTTTTTAAATGGCAATATCAGTATTTTGCAAAAAAAAAAAAGAAAAAAAATGTTAAAAATACACTACCATGCACTATTCTCAAAAAATATTTTACACTATTCTCAAAAAATATTTTATGTTTTGTTATGTCAGCTATTCCTGAAATATTAGCATGACCTAAAAATGTGGTGCACTGTAACAGCAATCGACACCCCACCTTTTTTGTTAGCATATCTTTAAAGTAGAAGTTTGTATGATGTACATGCAATCATCTTTGTAGTTCTAATGCTAGATTTTACTAATGGTTTAGAGTTGTGTGCCAAGATCACTGCAACATCCCCATTTGCAGCGATCTTGGCACACAACTCTAGCTTTACTGACATCCAACACACATCTCACACAAGACCTTTTGTACTTCATACTCATTATCTTTTTCTCATAGACAGTCCTGAACTTGGCCATTCCATGATTTCCTTGGCCTTCCTCTACCTTTCTTTCCTGCCACTTGGGCTGAATAAATTCTCTTAGTAAGCATTTCACCATTCACTCCAAACCACCTCAGACTATTCATCTCCACCTTATGAACAACATTTTGCTTCACATTACACATCTGCAACACATCTTCATTCCTCGCATGATCAGAATGTGTCATGCCACTCTCCCCCAAGTAACACATCTCCCCAGCACACAAATGACACCTATGTCTCTTCTGCAATACCTAGATCAGGTTTCACTGCCGTACATCATAGTAGGAACACTTACACTGTCACACAGCCATTCAGGACCTTTTCAAGAACTCATCAGTTCTTTGATATCCTCCTAAGGAAGCTATGACTTTCAACGATGAATTCACTTGCCCACTAATTTCACCACCTAATCTGTTTTCTCTGTCAAACATGATTTTTAAATATACAAGGGGGTGATCAAAAAGCATTGAGACTGCATGTACAACTGTAATGTGGAGCGGCGGAGCAGAATGCTGTTTTGGCAGGCTGTGACCTTCGAACCTACTGCACATGCGCCTGCCGACAGAACGCTGTCGGCGTTGCACCTTTTGTGCTGTGGCCATTTGTTTGGAATCTAGTCTGATCAGCATATTGTATTAACGATGTCTGGGAAAGTTGAGCAATGCACTTCAGGGCTTGAAAAAAACCATGCCTGAGATGCCCAGGGCATGTAAATTATCGGCTTGGGCAGGTAAATAAAAAATCTAGTTGCCTCTCTAGTTGCCAGGTCTGTGCAATTAAATTTAAAAATCAGAAAGTCTGTAATGAAATTTCCTACAATAAAATAAAAAAATGGCAATTGTCGCATGTCGTGTTTCATTTCACTGCTAATCACCAGAAGTTGTATTATTGTTATGGAGTGTCAAGGACAGAAGAGCATCACTTCTTTATTTACATTATGCACAGATCCAGAAATTGGACCACACACAGTTTTGCTCTAAATGTTGTTTATAATCAGCGACGGGATGTATGGCTCTGATGGAACTAGGCTCTGGTGTTTAGTGACAAAGGCTGAAAACTTTGATGAAAGTAAAATGGCAGAATTACTAAATTTTTCAAATACCAATTTAATCATCGTCATCTTAAAATCTGAGATACACACTTTTGTGCATTCAACATTTTAAATACAGACCCTGTGAGAAAAGTTCATCGTATTTTTTAACTTGAAAAGAATGAGGGTTCTGATTTGTTATCTTAAAAGATAAATTTTCCTACGCATCTAGCTTTTACTATCTGGGCAGGTAAGTAATTTTTGAACATGCCCACCTGGGCATGTAACTTTTTAGATATTTTTCAAGCCCTGCACTTGCATGAAATTCTGTCAGAAACTAGTGGATTATTGCTAAGAAACTTGTGACAAGTTACTGAGAGTGTAGGTGAGGATGCATCAGTTGTTGAAGAGTATACAACTGGTACAAAAATCTTGAAAATGGCCATGAAGCAGCTCCTAAGTGATGGTCATTGTGGAAGAGCCTCAACAAGCAAGAATGCAAAAAAGGTTCACGAAGTTCATTCAGCTGTGAGGAAAAATCACAGAATTACTATCAGAGAACTTGCTGACGACTTAGGAATTAGTTATGAATCAGTACAGGCAATGCTCACTTAAGATTTGAGGATGAGACATAGCTAAACGAACTTCTTGGATGTTTCTTTCATTCCAGTTTGTTGAAGGCCCTCCTACACTACAGTTGCCACTTTGGACACTTTCAAGGCCATTTTCGAAACATTTGTACCAGTCATACACTTTTGTGGACGACTCATGCACTCTCAGTAACTTATCATAAGTTTCTATTTTGTAAGAATCCCCAAGTTTCTCACAGAATTTGATGCAAATGCGTTGCTCAACAACCTTTCTCAGACATTGTTAATGTGACATATCGATCAGACTAGACTCCAAACAACTAACCACAGCACAAAAAAATGCTGTGCCGACAGCATTCTCTCAGCAGGTGCATGTGCAGTAGGTTCAAGGTCACAGCCTGCCAAACAACATTCTGCTCTGCCGCTCCATTTAACAGTTATGCACACAGTCCCAATACTTTCTGATCACCCCTCACACAAATTCATTCACCTGGTCTATCTCCGTGTCATTACTGATCTTAAATTCAGTAATAACAGTTCCACATTCAAAAACCATAACTTCAATTTTTTTGTTATTTATACTGCCTGAATTTCATACAAACTCTATGCATCCAGGACAACATACTCTGTAATTCACTTTTGCTCTCTGCCAACAGGATTGTATCAAAAGTCTTGTTGGTAGAGGACAAATGTCAAAGAAACTCAAGTTCAACACAGCATAAACTAAATATCAATGCATGGCTGCATTTCTAAAAAGTCATTTTTGGCTAAAAACAGATAGTTTAGACTATGATTTCATTTTCAAATAAACAGTAATATTAACCTGAACATTCACAGCCCACTAATATGGCCATCTAACAACAATGCAAACCTGGATAGGCAACCAGCCACAGCTTAGTGCTGCCATCTAATGACCACAGTGCACATTAACTTCAAAACCTATTGGACGCTTCAATTTCTAGGCATTTCCATTACTAGAAGTTTCTATCATTATCATTAAGCAGGACCAGCTTCTTTCATGTTGAATCTGGATACAACAGTGCATGCATCACCTTCAAAGCAATTTAAACCAAAGTTGATCTTCTTCATGGACATATACAACGGATAAGTGGCTGACAAAGGATCCATTGCCAACGCAGAATGCTAGAACTGAAGAAAAAAACGAAAAGAACCATGATGGACAAAACAGTCAATCAAAGAAAAACCATCAAAAACAACAACAAAGAGCCCTCAGTGAGTTCCAAGCAATCAAAACAAAGACAAGTGTTAAAGTTTGATTTCAACTACTTAAAAACCTGATTTTTGTAAAATAGGAATGAAAAAAATCCATAGCTGCAGCTTGTTGTTTGCTACATTGTACTCAAAAACTACAGCATGTGACTGAACAAACTGAGTTGGATTAAGCATCTGGATTCGAAAACACAAGCCACTCGAATTTTTAATAAGGCAGCTGGAACAGTAGAAGACATCAAACCGAAAACTAGCATTTGAACAACATCAATGTAAATGCTATGCATGCCTCTTACTCGATTAGTTTGTGAATCATGCAAGCTAGTAAGCCCCACAGAACTGGCGGATCTTCAGTGCTCCTAGTGGTAAAAAAAAACTCGGTTGGAGATATATTTGGTGATAAGAGTTCAAAGGAAGTTAAAACTGTTTCACTTTCCAATGACACAGCTTTACATGCAGAATCGATGAAATGTCACAGTGAACAGAAAGTGAGCTAATCCAAAGAGTTAGTGCAAGAAAAAAATTTTCGTTGTGTAACTGGACAAGTCAACGGATGTTCAAGATTCGTCCCAGCTGACTGTTTTTTTATGGTACATGTAGAACAATGAACTGCATGAAGATAAGCTGTGCTGTGGACCAATTGTTTATGGTACTAGTGAGGAAATGTTCCAGATCTTCAATACTTATGTAAAAATGAAAGGTCTGGGCTAGACAAAACACGTACAGACGGCACCTGAGCTATGTGTGGCAAAAATAGCAGTGTTGTGACCCAAAGTTAATCCGAATGCATCATGGACTCATTGCAACCTTCACAGAGAAGTGCTAGCATTTAAAACTATGCCCGATGAGTTAAAAAAGGTTTTGAACACCTGTGAAAATCATGAACTCCATGAAGTTGAGGCTATTGCAATCATGCTTATTTGAAAAGACGTGTGAAAAGATGGGAGTATCCATAAATCACTTCTGCATGCCAAGGTATGTTGGCTGTAGAGGGTGAAAGCGTTGAAAAGACTTGAGGACACTGCAATGAAGTCGCAATGTTACAGGGCGAGAAAAGTGATCACGCAGAATTGTTGCGTGATGCAAAGTTTGCTCTAAAGCTCACATATTTGGCAGACTTATTTTCGAAACTAAGTGAACAAAATTTGTACTTACAAGGAATGGAGGGAGTTGACATACACTCAATGGACAAAACATAGGGATACACTCATTGTCATAAAAATCCGACCACCAAGAAGGTAGGCATCAGATTGAAATGAAATTTTAGTACTGAGATGGGACATACCAAGGACATAAGTGATTACAATATCACAGCAGCAGGACGATTTCCCGCCAACATACGGTAAACATTCCGGTCAGCGTTAGTACAGTGTCTAATTGCCTCATTCTCGGATACATGCGATGATATGGTCCGGCATGGAATCAAAGAGATGCCATATGTCATCCTAGGACAAATTGGCCCACACTTCTTGCAACTGATGCTCCAAATCACGAACACTGAGACGTGGAGAAAGCTGGCATCCCATCTGGTCCCACACGTGCTTGATGGGCAAGAGATCAGAAGATCTGGCAGGCCATGGAAATGTCAAAGCATGATGTAGCCAGTTCTGGGAAACCCTAGTTATGTGCGGACGGGTGTTATCTTGTTGGAAAATGGCTACAGGCTGCCCCGCCAGGAAAAGCAGCACATGGGGCCACAGGATCTCCTGTACGTAGCGCTGGGCTGTCAACGTCCCTTGGATCACTGTGAGGGAAGTCCAGCTGTCATATGTGATGGCTCCCCAGACCATCACGCAGCCTGCAGTTCAGGACGTGTGGTGCTGTACAATGAGGTTGGGATTGTAGCGCTCACCTGTGGTCCTCCACACTCTGACACAGTGGTCGTCCGTTCCCATAAAGAAGCGGGATTCGTTGCTGAACACTATATGTCGCCAGTTTGTAGCATTCCATGTTGCTCGCTGCTAACACCACTGAAATTGACGCCAACGATGATCAGGTGTTAATGGCAGAAAACGCAAGGGCTGTCGAGAGTTATTTCGCCTCTGCCAGGCGTCTGGAAATGGTTCTGGCTGACACAGAAGTCCCTTGTACAGCCGCCACATGTCTCTGGATATTGGACAAGGACGTCGTTGCATCAGTGTGTGCTGCTGTCACGATCCTACAGTCCTCTCTGCTGGTGGTGTGTCTGAGTCATCCAGTGCCAATCCGCCGTGTCTGGGTGCCTTCCCGTGTCCATTGCATACTTGCCAACTTTGGAAAATTTGCATCAATAAAACTTTTGCGCAAATGCAATTTAGCACAAAACAAAACATAATTATATTAATAAATATGCAGTAAAAAGCTGTGCATATGCCACAATAACTAAACTAGTATTATTTGTGTTTAAAATAATTACTTAAAAAACCATAAAGTAAAATCTGAATTTTGTTCAATGTTTGCCTCGCAAACCTGTGGTGTTTCAACACCAAACTAAACATTTCCTGTACAAAGGAAATATTCACTTTAATTAAGAGTGCCTACACGTTGCATTCAAAACCATATGTTACATACCTTCTAATCTTCATCTTGTATATCAGAATTATATAATATTGTAATCACTTTCATGACTTCCATCACATGCTGCAGAAAAATGGCCCTTCTTGTAATAGTTTCACAACAGCGGAAGTTCAATCTAAAGCCATTTTGTGGACAATCGTGGTCGTTTTGGTCTTCCCACAGCCATAACGTTTGGCATTTTCAGCTTTTGGAAACATCTGCCAAAAAGTGAACCAGCATGGCTGTGGGAAGACCAAAACGATCATTATTGTAGTTCTGTGCATTTAACATGTTTAAGAAGATGAAGCAGTCTGCCGACTGTGAGATAAGGTCCGTAATACTTACTCTAAGGAAGTAAATCACAAAATTGATTTCTGGATGTATCTATCTGCAGAAACGCTGATCTCACCATTACTCGTTCCGTCTATCGAAAACCTTCTGCGGCCACTAACATCATTCCCTACAAATCTTGCACCCTGCATCTCTACAAGCTTGCAGCATTGAAGTCCTACATCCACAGGGCTCATATCATTTGCAACAACCAACTCTCTCTTCAAGAAGAACTCTCCAAAATTTCTACAATAGCCCTCTCCCATGGTTTCCCTGCTGTTACAGTCAACTCCCTCATAAAGAAACATGAAAACCATTCGAAAATCGAATGCCTCCTTCCTCACAAGAAAGAAGACCTGAAATTCTGTGGTTCTGTTCCTTACCATCCTTCCTATGCTTATAAGTTACAGATTCTTTTTAGAAGTTTTGGTTACCATCTTGCCATTAAATCTACCCCAAACATCTTGAAACTTCTACAAAGGGATAGGGGCAAAGTTGAAAGCCTGAACCTCCCAGGAGTTTACTGCATTCCTATCTCTTCTTCTACTGGAGATAACTTATACATTGGAAGCACATACAGGAGCATTAACCATAGAATTTTAGAACATAGAAAAGATGTTTCGAAAGCCAATCCTAATACTGCCTTGTCTATTTTGACAATGGAAGACACATCTGCAGTTCCCCACTGGAACGAAGCAAAACGAATTGCTTCTTTTGACAATCGTTTTGCCCTCCGTTACCGTGAAAGCATAGAAATTATGTTCAACTCAATGACTTGCAACTCCGAATCTTCTCTCTACATTCCGTTGATCTGGAGATCAATTCTAAGTTTTGGCAACAAAAATAGGGAAAATTCAAATGTAGAATCTGGAAACAATCTTAATCCTCCATTGGCGTGATGAAGACCTAAGATAAGGTCGAAAGCTTCCAACTTACGAACTTTTTGTAAAAGTTTTCAGTTAACGTAACTAGCGTGATCAAGTTACCTTTATTTGTTAATATTGTTTCGTGTTTTGCCCATCATCGTCAATGATTTAGTGTGTGCAGTTGACGCAAAAGTTTCTGAGGATAGACTTTTCACAATTTTGATGCTTTCTTTGCATTTCCCACAAATTTCAAGGACTGTTTTCTATGAAATTGTGACAGATCATTTGGGGTTTCAGAAATTACACAGATTCAAGCACTCATCACATTATTTGGATGGAAACAAATGGATTCTCCTCTCCCCGCCCCCTCTCCTCTACAGCCCAGACCTAGTGCCAAGTGACTATCACCTGTTCTTTCAGCTGAAGAAGTTAATTGCTGGTCGGTGTTTCTTCAAAGATGATGAAGTGGTGAAGTCAAAGGAGCAGTGCAGAAGTGCTTGTCATCACAAGTGGCCTCATTCTTTTTTTTTTTTTTTTATTGGAGGTTTAACAACCACTGTGAGCAACTCAATGGGCTATAAGCAGTCACCCGTCCCAAATTTAGGGCCACTGGTTCCAGGGAAGGGAGACAGCCAGTGCCGTAAGACAAACACAACAACCATGCTTCACCAGGATTAGAACCTGGACCCCTTTCGGACGAATGATCAGAAACCATCGCTTAGACCACTTCGCCACCAAGGCGGCGGACCTTGTTCTATGATGAGGGGATATAAAAACTGGTGCCACTTTATGATAAATGCCTCAATAATGGTGTGAACTACATAGAAAAGTAGTTTAAGGCATGGCATAGCGAAAACAATATTATTTGCAAATACATTCTCATATGACTTTAATAGTCAAATGGTACTTACTTTCCAAATATGCCTTGTATAAATGTGCTTGGAGAGCTATGACAAGACAATAACAACAGTGAATACAAGCTGCCACAATTGACAAGAGTTAACTGATTTCCAGTACATATTTATACGGTACCACATTTATAAGCAATCAGTTGCATATGTGACATTTCAATGGCACTGAAGATCCCTAGGTCGACAGATGGTGACAAGATATGCAAATAGAAGCAGATTGAGGCTGAATCTGCTTCCATTTGCAGAATCGACCTGGTAAACTTCCAAAATCAATAAAATGTGGCAGCAGAGCTCTGCAAAGGACTGCTCGCACAAATCGTAAATCATCATTGTCTCACATCATGCACATCCTACGTGGGACTAATGGGACTGATGTTAGCTTCAGTACAGTGTGAAGGGTGCTTCATGACATGCATTACTATGATTGAGCAGTAACCCACAAGCCATTAATCACTTCGACTAATGCTACACGTTTATTAGCATGGCATAAGGAACATCCATCTTGGGCTGTAGACCAATGAGAAGCTATGCTTTGGACTATCAAATCATAGTACAATCTAGCAGTAATTCCTGGGTGTGGTGGATGCCGGAAGAAAGGTACCTTCTGAACTATAAGGGCTGTTCAATAAGTAGTGAGACTTTCTGCCTGGAAGAGTCAAAACATGATATACCTGAAAATAATCACCGCTAGCGGTCCCATCGTTGCACAAGTCCTTGTATTCTTGCAGCATAGGAGACAGGCTGCTGCTGCAACCAATTATCTACAGCTTCACACACCTGACCATCTGAAGTGAAATGTTTGCCTTTGAGAAATTTTTCATAGGTTCAAAGATATGAAAATCACAGGGCGACAGGTTAGGACAAAACGCTGGATGCTGAAGGACTTCCCAGCAAAAGTGCTGCAGTGTCCTTTGTGTGTAACTGGTGTATGCAGTAGGGCATTATCATGCAGAAGCACAATACCATGAGTGAGGTTGTCAGGTCTCTTGTTCGATGGCTCGTCGAAGCTTCATTAAAGTTTGACAATGTCGCTCAGCATTGATGGTTGATTCTTTTGGTAGCCACTAAAGAAGCAATGGTCCTCGATGGTCAAAGAACAGGGTTAACATCACTTTGCCAGCGGAAATGGTGGACCGTGATTTCCTTGATGGTGGCGATGATGCATGTTCCCACTGCATGCTCTGGCGTTTCGACTCTGGCTCGAAATGAAGACACCAGCTTTCATCCCCAGCAATAATGTGTAGCAAGAAATCTTCACCTTCTTCATGGCAGTGGAACAGATGCTGTAATGACAGTCCCATTCATTGACTTGTCTGTTCATCAGACAGATGTTTCATTACCCACATGGTGCAGACCTTATGATATTCAAGGTGCAAATGCATGATGCTCACACCCACACTCTTTGCCAGTTCTTGGATCATGATTCTTCGGTCGGCCTTTACTGCAGCATCCACATGTGCAATTGTAGTGACTGAAACAGCACAACGTGGTGCTCCTGATCTTGGCTGCTCTGCAGTGCTCGTTTGTTGACCACTAAAGAGCTGGCACCACTGCATTACAGTACTGCGTGGAAGACAAGCAGGCCCATACACAGCCTTCATTCATCTGTGAATTTTGCTTGGTGGTGTTTTCTGTCTTCAAAAACTTAATTAGAGCATGCTGAGCATTTTTGGACGTATCTATCTCCTACGAGAGAACAATAAAATTCGTCCAGCACATTACACAACTTCTGTAACAAACAACCTGCAATGGAGTTGCATAGCCTTTAAATCAGCTGTACACTAGCACCACCTATTGACAAATGTACTTCAGCCAAAAAGTCTAACTACTTATTGAACAACCCTTATACATCGTCCTGACAATGGGGTTTGGTAGATGCAATGTGACCATATGGAGCCGCTTTTTCATGGTTCAGCTTGAGCCCATTAGTTATTTTGGAAAAACATGAATGCTGAGCTCTACCTAGACATCTTGGACCATTATGCACTACTAACATTGTATGTAGAAATACTTGGGGAAAGGCCCATACCTGTATCAGCAGAACAAAGCACTATGTCATATTACTCACATTGTTACAGATTGGTTTGAGGACATGGGAGCCAAAAGGTTGGACTGAACCTCACACAGAATCTGTGGGACAAATTAGATCCTCAGGTGCATGGAAGAAGAGATCTGCTAAACTAAACATAACTTTAAAGGTGAAATGGTGCAACATACTGGCAGACATTTACGAAATACTTGTGGAGAGTAATCCATGAAAACCAGAGATCATCATAAGAGCCAAAAGTTTCAGCACGCAATAATTAGTTTCATGTACATAAAAATTATTTGTACACTTGCAGGTGTCCAGATATTAATGGTAAGAAAGTGTACATATATATAATTCTCCAAACTTGTCTTGGCACACAACCCCATTTCTTTTATTCCGAAATCTACTACAGATGAAATTCTAGGGTTTCTTTTTTACCTTATGCAATATTTTCTCTCAAAACAACTTTTGAAATCATGTACAGTAGCTCAACCCTAGAGCATTACATATTTGGGATGATACACACATATATATCACTAAGCTGTTCTCTGAGATTCAAAGGTTAGCTCCTCAAATAAAGATAATCCACCAGATAAATGTTTGTCTGATGGAGCTAGAATCTAGTTACTGTTGCCGTATCAAACATCTCCATCTATAGTGATCTCGACATAGCTCGAGCTTCACTGACATCCATCACATGACGCACACAAGACCTTTTGTACTTCATACTCATAATCTTTTTCTCATGAAGACATTCCTGAATCTGGTCCTCTCATGATTTCCTTGGCCTCCCTCCACCTTTCTTTACTGCCACTTGGGCTGAAAAAATTCTGTTAGTATCTATCTCATCACTCATTCTTTCAACATGGCCAAACCACCTGAAAATATCAGTCTCCACCTTACAAACATGTTGCCTCACATTACAAAACTGCAATACATCTTCATTCCTCACATGATCAGAGCATGTCTTGTAACACCCTCCCGGTAAGTAACACATCTCACCAGCACACAAACTACTCCTATGTCTCTTATTCAGTACAAACATTTTACTGACATACATCAGAGTAGGAACATTTCATATATAGCCATTCAAGACTTTCTTGAGAACCCATCATTCCTGTGAAATCCTCCTAAAGTAGCTATGACTTTCAATGAAGAATTAAATCTCTTACTAATTTCACCATCTAATTTGTGTCAAACAAGCTTCCAAATATAAAATATACAAACTCACATTCGCCTGGTCAATCACTGTGCCATTTAGACTTATCTTTGCATTAAGTACTAACAGTTCCTCACTCAAAAACTACAACTGTGATTTTTCCCTTATTTATAGTTTGAAATTCATACAAAATTCGTACATCCAGTTTGTATGAATTTCAAACTGAGTATACAAGTAAATAAAGGAAGAACCAAAGTTATGGAATAGTACACCCAAATAAAGTAATATGTGCATAATAGAGCAGATCACCTGATAACCAATTCCTTTTCCACTAACTGGTAAGGAAAATTCTGTGTGTTTTACAAGCATTGCACTGGGTACTACAGTTCACAGGAGAATCAGCCCTTGTCCTGCCTACTAAAGATTCCCAATATGTTCCAAAAGAAACATGCAAAGTAGGAACAAAACACCGTTAGCCCCCTGTACCCTCTACTCATGTCTGGATAAATTCTGACGCATCAGTGCACATATGTAAAGGTCAATGGTGTACGCACAGAGCTGCCACCTAACAACAGTAGTGCATAAGGAGAAAATCAGTAGTTTTGACAGTTTTTCAGTAGTCAAATAAAGAAATCAAAATTTTTGGATTTAGGTATTTAAAAAACAAGTGTTTTGTGTTATATCTATAAACTAAATAATGTTTAACAAAATTAATATTTAACTTACCTATTTACTTGTTGATATTTAACAAAATAAATAATCTTCATATAAAGGTAAACAAAATAATCCCAGAATTTCTTGAAATGTGCACATCATGCATCATGCTAGACATTGAATTATCTACTAGTTGATAATTGAAACAGCAAATAAAAATTTAATAATGAAAAATAATAGAAAAAAAAATAAGGAGCTTTATATGCAGTGACACTTTACTTGATTTTTTTTTTTTTTTAATCACAGCATACTTTATACATACAGATTTTGACTTTTTCTATCAAAAGAGCTTCCAACGTTTGAGTCCCAAGATTTGGTCTGAAATTAGTGCGATTCTTTCTCACAATGTTGAATATTCTTTCACTTGCTGCATTTGAGTGTGGTATAACAAGAATACCCAGCATAACCTGGGAGAGTATTTTGTACTTATATTCCCCATTATAGTCTTTCAAATTGGATATTTGAAACCAAGCTTCATCAGCACGAGAAATTTCTTTTAGATTGTCACTTTGATATTTTGCAAATTGAATCTCAAGTTTTTCCAGATCATTTTCACAAACTAGTGATGGAAAACACTGAACAATGTAGAGCAGAGAGTTAAAAAAGGCTTTGGCCCTTTTCTCAATATCAGCAACCTGGGCATATTTTAGAAATTCATCCTCCAGTGGCAGCTTCTTAAGAAAGTAATTGCAGGCTTCAACAAACAAAAAAAAAAAAAAAAAAAATCTGGCACACCTATAAAACTCATCAATATCCTGCTGTGTCATTTTCATTTTGGAATAATTAGGGTGCATTCTTGTTTTAACACTTATAACCAAATTTTCATTGTTTTTTGCTTGCTTCTCTTCTTGTAAGCTACATGTGACAAATTTAATTCACCTACATTGTCAATGGCTGTAGGTAAAATGATCATCACTATAAGATCCATAAAGAGTTGCCAAAGCAAAGGAAACAACTTATGGATAAATGGTGCATTTTGTTGCAAGGTGACATTTACCTTATTAAAGATAAAGTGCTGGTTAAAAACAGAACGTAAAGTTTTGTTTTGTCATTGCTTAAACAAGCACTAACATTTTTAAATCACCTTATTTCGGATGTCATCCATATTTCTTGCTTCACATAAAAAAACTTTCAGTGGGTCCCACTGTTCCAAAATACAGTCAAGATAATCATCTTGTACTGGCATATATTTCAAAATTTTATGTGGTTTCCTTTCTTGACCAAAAAGTTCCTGACATAATTTGAAGCTATGTTTTCTTTGGGAGCTTTTATCAAGGAAGAAATAAATGTCTACCAACAGCATCTCTATGTTTAGCAAATGGCTAAATTCAGATGCAGCTTTTTTGGCAGCAATGCATATTAAATGACAGGGGCAGCCCCCTCATGACTGTTGACGGGGTTTTTTTTTATGTTAATACGGAAAAATATTCACAGAAACACCTTTTACTTTGCCCACCATTGTGCTTGCATTATCTAAACTAAAGGCAATGCAATTTTCCCAAAACACACTCTTTTCTTTAAATTTACTGCATATGGTATTGAAAATGTCCTCACCTGTATTGTCAGTGCAAGTGAGTAATGACATTAACATGGTAATAATTTGTCCCTTCTTTTTCTCAAAAAATGTTGTTAGGAGGAGATATAGTAATTTAGAATCATAACAGTCATTGCTTCCATCTATGCTAATGGAAAATGGCAATGTCAGTAAAGAAATGAAGTCTTCGGTAGTTTGCTTAGCCATTGATTTTACTATTTCAGTAGTTTTTGTATAGCCACTGCTAAAATTCTTGGAAATCTTTGAGTCCGGAAGCATCGCAGAGAAGAGAGATTTAGTGTGATCTGCAGTCGAGATCGGGAGATGTGCTCCATCAGAAATCTTATGAACAAAGTTTCAGCCCTTACACTGCTGGAAGAATCGTCACTTTTGAAGAAAACAGGTAATTTATCTGTCTGTTCAATGGCCTTGGCATATTCCATACGCTTTTTAGATTAAACATGATGATGACAGACATCACAACCTCCATGAGTGATATTGAAATCCTTCGAGCATGTGCTACAGAAAGCCATATTAAGGAATAGTTTCAACTGCTTCAGGCATGGAAATTTGTTTGAATAAGAATCCTTGAATCTTTGGCAGTTCATCTTTTCAGCTGGTGGCTCCAAATTACAGTTATCCATAATTAGTAATTATATCTGTTCACGTCCATACAACAAAATTCCAACCGAGCCGAGATGTGACATTAACTGCTAATGCGTTTTCCCTGTTTCCTGATTTGAAAGTTTTTGTATACTTACATGCAGGGGCAGTAAGTGAAGAGCTCTGAGAGGCGCAAGTTTGACGGTGACTTTGGTAGCCAGGAATGCCATGATATGGGTCAAGGTGCTTTCAGAGCCACAGATGATGGCTCAGTTATCTGAACGGGTAAGCGGGGAGCCACGACGCTGCAGGTGTACTAAGCTATGTGGAAGCGTCTGCTCTGAACCCAGCCTCAAAACTTTAATTGCAGCCATTCATAGTAATCGCCAATGAAAAGAAATCATATTATACTAAATTTTCCATAGAAAAATTAATTAAATGCATAGTCCGTAGTATGTGGTTGTTAACCGTAGAACTAGGAGAATCCGTAGTAAATGGCACCTCTGTATGCAGTATTATCTGTGATACTTGCAGTATCAGTCAGAGAAGTTGTAGTGGGAAAAGGACATTTCACTCTCTTGAGAAAGGGCATGATCATCAGACACAGAGCAAAGAATGACAGTATATAGAAAACGGTGAACTTTGTCAGCTCTCCAAGGGTTGCTATAGATAGTGTACTAAAAGTGGATGGAAAGAGGTGCAACACATAACTGGCAGGTGGGTGTGTTTAGATGGCTATGGCTACTTAATGCTCATGAAGAGAGGGGCTCAAATGTATTGTTTGGAACAATAGGTGTGCTACCTTAGCACAGATGATTGTGATCTGCAATCAGACAGCACAGAGAGTGCATACATAGCTACAGTTCAACAATCCCTCCATCATAGCAGGATCATTCCTCATGAAACCAGATTTTTAAAAAAAATGTAGTTGTAGGTTTTTTGATTTTCCTCATTTTTTTATATGCTACAGTACAACATAAAAGTATCCTGAAAACAAAGTTTGGGATTTATTTTCCCAACCCCTTTGGAGATATGGGTCCTCAAACTTCCCAAAATGATTTAAAATAAGGGTTATTGTTAATTAACCCAAATTAAATAATTGTGGGCATAAAGACACTTAATGGGTGCCTAAATAGAGGCACCCATTAAGTGTCATTATCTCCACAATTACTCAATTTGGGTTAAACCTGTACATTCATATGTAATAACCTGATTATAAATGCAACATTGCTAAAATTTCTGTTTTTAGGATACAATAAATCAAAAGAGGTAGCAGATAAACACCTTATTTTTTCTGAGGACTATCTTCTATTGTATATCTAAATATTCTCAAAGTTTTGTTTCGTGTTTCACAATAGTTTCCAAAATAATGATAATGCAAATTTGCCTTTCATGGCATGCCATATGGGCATACTTATAGCATTTAGTCTAACATGAAATAGTTAGTAATACATGCATTTAATAAATATGTTTACTTTAATACATTAAAAATGTATATAACTGTTTTGCAAAGTAATAAGGCTGGTCACTGTTACTATGTAACTGCAATACCCACCTCCCCTTTGTTTCCAAAAAAATGTTCCAAACAAATTCTTATTTGCATTCATGTTGTAGGTCTTTTTGCTAAAAATATGCCCTTGCCCAGTTTTAAGGTTTTTAGAAAAGTGATGCAATCATAAATTAACATGTCATCATTCATGGCAGTCTGATATGTCATGTCCATTTGAAGGACTTTCAGTGTTGGATGATGCAATACAATATGATGTTGTATCATCCACCTCAAGTAGCAGAACTCAACTCCACTGTCCATTCAGTCAGCTTAAAACCTTTGAGGGTGAAACATCCAAGTCTCTTAGCTTTGTTTCAAATTTATAATATCAGTGTTGTAAATATGTATAATTTCTATGCAAATCAGATTTGCTGAATTAGTTTTAAAGTTGTGTAATCCAATTTTTTAAATAATACTGGAAATTCAGAAATTATTTGTATCATAAGTGTATTCAATAATGCAGTGCTGTGTTGGTGTCTTGACTGAGGAAGACTGTACTAATGCATCATACACCTCTTTAAGAAAAGTAACTAAAATTTGTGAGTATTCACCTGAGCAACAGAAATTATTAAAAATGAGAATTAAAGACAATATTCAAAGTGTATGTGAGCACCATAAAATTAAATATTTGGATAAATACTACCACTTATATGGAAATACATGTTGTGATCCATACAGTATCCATAAAAAAATAATAAAGAAATCATTGTGTGAGATAACCATCAGCTTTGCTGAAGAATACTCACATCTGGAACTACAGCTTGTGCCTGAAAAATCTGTGTTTTAACTGTCAAAAAATGGTTACTAAGTAACAAGACTCATTATAGAACAGGAAAACGCAAGAAAGAAAATTACAAGGAATCATATTTTGAATCTGATATTTCAGACCATGATGCTGAAACTGATGAGAATAGCTTGTATGAACCAAAACATGTGAAATTGGAATCAGCAGTGATGGAAAGTTGCAAAACCATTTTTGGAGCAGCAAAATGCATTTTTGGAGCAGGTAAAATAATAAAATACATTTTTGGAGCAGCAAAATGCGTTTTTGGAGCAGGTAAAATACATTTTTGGAGCAGGTGAAAAACATTTTTGAAGCAACAAAATGCATTTTTGGAGCAGGTGAAATATATTTTTAGAGCTGGTAAAATACATTTTTGGAGCAGCAAAATGTGTTTTCGGAGCAGGTGAAACACATTTTTGGAGCAGATAAAATACATTTTTGGTGTAAAAAAACATTTTTTAGAGCAGGTAAAATATTAGTAGATAAAACGAACACTTAAGCAAAAAATGTTTTGGAAATAGATGCACCCTACTCAAATTTAAAACATCTTGCATTGAAATACACACACACACATATATGCAAACATTTTAGTTTTCAAATAGATCAAAAAATTTGTAACCATAGCAGGATTCTATTATTAATCATTTATTTTCAAAAAAAGTTTAATTTTTTGCTGCTTTTCTCAATATTTACTTGCACACTTCTATTTTTTTTTTCTAATTTTTTAAGATAGTTAGCAATGTTTTGTTTTGCTTCTTTTAATAGTATCTGTCCACTTTCTATTGCACTCATGTCTTTTTTTTTATGCCACATTCAATGTTCATCTCAGCATTGTTTAACATTTTATGAGGGAATCCAACTGCTGCAAATGTTCAGTTTCTTCCCATTTCAAATCACTTTGTGAACATTCAATTTCTTCTCTTTTTCCAGCACTAATCTGCTCTTGATATTTTTTCCAGGATTCTTTATAAGCTGTCAGAAGTTTTTTTGGTTACATTAATTTTACTCACATCTCCATTTAATCTTTTGAATCTTTGTGCTTCTTGCTCTCCGCAAAATGCATACAATCATCGCGGCCGCCTTGCGACAGGCTAGAATCGCAGCCACATGGCTTATAAAACGTGATTCAGCAAAACTTTAGATGCTTCATAAAAAGGTCATTTTTACTACACATACCACGATATACTTGACAATAAGTTTTATCTGACTTCGTTCTTTTTGTTGTCATGATGTTTCACTGCTACGTTTTATTTCATTTTAATCTAAATTAACCCTTTCAACTCAAATATCTTTTCACCCATATTCACACAGAACTCGCATTCTTTTTTCTTTTCTGCAGTAGAGGCCACAACTTAGCAGTGAAAGCTCAGCTTTAGCTGGCCAGCCCCGACATATGAGCTATAGAGCCATCATCAGCATGGAGGCTGACACCCGACCTATTTGGCAAAAGAAATGTCTCGCGAGCGTCGACATGCGAGCTATAGAAGCATCATTGGCATGGAGGGTGACACCCGACACGCGAGATATTCGGCGAAAAAGAAATGTCTCGCAAGCCCCGACATACGAGCTATAGAAGCGTCATAGACGTGGCAGATGACACCTGACCTATTCGGCGAAAAAGAAATTCCTCGCGAGCGCCGACATCCAAGCCATAGAAGCATCATCGGCATGGCGGGTGACACCGGAAACGCAGATGACGTTTCTTTTTCTCTATCCAGTGAAAAAGAAACGTCTCGCGAGCCCTGACGTGCGAGCTATAGGGGCGTCATCGGCGTGGCGAGTGACACCCGATATATTTGACGAAAAAGAAATGTCTCGCGACCACCAACATGCGAGCTATAGAAGCGTCATCGGAGTGGCAGATGAGCTATTCGGTGATTTCATAATTGGCAGGTGTCACCCGACAGTCGAGTGGAAAGGGTTAAAAGGTTTGCACCGAAATTTTCACAAGCACAAAGCCACATGCAATCAATGTAAAGAGTTGGCAAAACGCGCTGAGCTGAATTCCCTCCCAACTTTTGCGCACGGTACTCTCAAATGGCTGTATGGGGAATCATGTGACAAACTCCGCCTCCGTTGGCGGGGGAAGTCAGAACATCAAAGGTGCATAAGGGACTATCTGTAAAGTGCGTTTTTCGACCAAAAGACGGTAAAAAAATAGAAATTGCGTGCAGGGATCTTGCGAGGGCTTTTCCGTAGGTTTTCCGGGTGACTTCCGTAAAACCGTAAGATGGAGTGAAAATTCATATAAGTTGGCATCTCTGAATACCTATGAATCCATTAGAAACAGAACCATTGCATCCTGCCACGGGAGAACCATTTTCAGTCATCCTCTGCGTCAACGCTGTATTTACGTAATCGCGCACCTCGCCCAGAATGAAATAACTGCGCTATCCCAAAGAGCCAGGAACGACATATAAACAATCTCAATTGCACAGCACTCCGATTTTTTATAACGTACAGCATCGTTTCTCCTACATACCACGTGATTACAACAAAACTCCTCCTCCATAAGCAAAAACAATTTAATTTCATACATCGCGAAAATTGTTGGTTTTTTTTGTCACTTTTGCCTAAAAAACAACGAATTAGAAGGTAGGTGAAAAACATTCAGAAACTGATATTGACGGAATGGTAAGATGACTGAGATTGGCGGTACGGTACGGTACGGTACGTGTTGATTAAGCGTCGTTTTCACCAAATTACGCATAGACCTTAAAGAGGCATCATTCGATTTAACATTTAAAACGGCATTTTTTGCAGTGAAAATGTTTTTTCCGCTCGGCAATTTTTGCTGTGGATTGTCGTTTTGGTGCAGTTGGGCGCAAATATTAAATTTTTTCGTAATTTGTAGCAGTTTGGCGCAAGATAATGAGATTGGCGTAGTTTGGCGCAATTGGCGCAAACTTTCCATCACTGGAATCAGTTAATCAAGCATGTAGCATTTTAGGAATTTCTCCAGTGAAAGCTCAAACCATTGCAAGCAGAAAGGAGATATCCTGCCATAGAAAAAAAGTTACCAAAATATCACATGAAGTTTATAAGTAGTATTTATTACATATTTGCAACTAACTGTAAAGGCACTATACATATATATATACCACCACTTGCCCTGGGCCATTTCAAGATGAACCTGTGGAGTTGGAGCCAGCCATCCTTGTTGAGGAAGTTGTTCAGGCACTTAAAACGGTTACCAAGCAATGGGGCAGCGGTATTGATTGCATCCAAGCAGAAATGCAGTGACCTGTTCTATCATCAGCTATTACTGCATTATGCCAGGAAATCTGGGAAACCATGGAGTTGCCAGGGGATTGGAAGAGATCAATATTCATCCCACTGCCTAAAAAAGGTGATGCAAGAGATAGTGGAAACTACCGTACAACAGCCCTGATGGTTCATGCAAGTAAAATTATTCTGAAGATCATACAAGAGCGTCTGTGACCTATCATTAAAGCAGAATTACCTGACCTGCAAGATGGATTCCAGCGAGGTTGTAGTACCCGTGTATAGCCAACTTGCGGTGCATAATGGAGAAATGTCAGTAAAACAGTTCCATAGGCTATGTTTCATTTATTATAAGCAAGGCCTTTGATTGCATTGACCATGATAAGCTATGGAGGGCCTTGCAAGGTGTGAGAGTGCCAGATCACTTTATCAAGCTTAAAAGATTACTCTACACAGACCAGGAGGTCACTGTCTGAACACATCATGGAGACACTGAGTGATTCAAGATTGGCAGATGCATACAACAGGGGTGCATTCTGTCCCTATTTCTTTTCAACCTTTACACAGAAATTATCATGAGAAAGTTAGGTTTGTGTGTGGATGAAACAGAAATAGGTGTGAAGATTGTTGGAAGAATTGTCAACAATCTCCATTATACTGATGATATGACATTGCTTGAAGAAATGGAAGCCGGCTTAAAACACCTCATAGTAGAACTCAAGCGGGAAAGTGAAAAAATGGGCCTCCAACTCAATATCAAAAAGACATGGCAACAGCCGGTAATGGAGTGGTCAAAATAGGCATCAATGATGAGGAGATTGAATGTGTTGGGGACTTCTTGGGATCCATGATTGACTATACAGGAGGTTGTGGCCATGGATCAAAGGGCAAATTGTATTAGGCCACTGCACGATACTTAACTTACGCCAAATATGGAAGAGTAGGGACATCAGTCTCACCACCAAATGCTGACTGGTTCATTCTATTGTGTTTCCCATCGCAACAAATGGGTGTAAAAGCTGGGCCTTAAAACAAGCTGACCAAAGGAAGATTGATGCATTTGAGCTTTGGTACCGGAGAAGATTGTCGAGGATACCATGGACAGCAAGGGTTACCAACAAAGACGTTCTAGATTGAATCAAACCAGAAGTATCACTTTAGGGAAAGATTATTAGACTACAGCTTATTTACTTTGGTCATGTGATGTCATCAGACTCAGAGAAAGGTGGACGGAACAAGAAGACAAGGACGACAAAGAACACATTGGCTGAACACAAAATTAATGCTGGACTGGGCATACTATAGCTGAGAGAGAGAGAGTCCAAGACTGGGGGGCATGGAGGGCCGCAGCCTATAGAATCGCCAAAAGTTGGACTCGGCTGAATGGATATCATTATCGTAAAATTACTGCTTATTGAGTTGGGTATTACATGAGGCATGTGGTATTTATGTTACAATGGATGTGCAATAGATCTGAGCATGCCGTTGCAATTTCCTGGTTACTTACCAAAGTTATGGTTTTTGAGCAAGGAACTGTTCGTACTGAATGCAAGGTAAGTCTTAACGGCACAGAGATTGATGAATGAGTTTGTATATTTAGGAAGTTATGTTTGACAGAGAGAACAAATTAGATAGTGAAATTAGCAGGCGAGTGAATTCTTCATTAAAAGTCATAGCTGCCTCAAAAGGATTTTACAGGAATGATGGGTTCTCAAGGAAGTCCCGAATGGCTCTGTATGAAAGTGTAATAGTTCCTACGATCCTACTCTGATGTATGTGTCCTGTTGCTCAGTCCTGGAAACACATAAATCTGGCCAATTTATGTGAATTTTCATTCAGGACTGACAACAGTCCAACGCATTTTTTATAAGAGAAAATGGGAAATTGCGTGATTATTTTTTTTTCTTAGTGGTCTCTTGACCCTATGCAGGAGGGGGCTATATATATATATATATACACGTCATCTTACTTAGAAAAAGTTGAGAAAAAGTCAGAAATTTTTCTCGAAAATTACTCTTTCAAAATTAATTAATCTGTATCTTCCTATGAGTGTTGCTGAATTAATCTGTATCTTCCTGTGAGTGTTACTCTGTGTGTGTCTTTTGAGTAACTTTAGTTTTTTTCTCCCTCTATGTTGTCAGTAGGTCGGCGTGAGGACATTGTACTTTAGGGAAATCGGTGTAACTTTACTTCTTCATAAATTTGTTTTCCTCTTTTATTTTTCTGGGGAAGAGAATAGAAATATATATATATATATATATATATATATATATATATAGCGGCTAGTGTGACATCAAGGCAGAGGGTGCTAAGAATCACCGGAGGACCGGACTAGGCTGCCATTTGATGCTGACCTTGGCTACTTACAATGGACGCTCCCTATCTTCTGATTCAAGGCTTCTTGAAATGGAAGAGGAACTACGAAGGATCAAGTGGGACATCGTCGGGCAAAGTGAGGTAAGGAGAAAAGGAGAAGATCTCATCGAACTGAAAAGTGGACATCTCTTCTACTATTGTGGGACAGATACTAGCAGAACTAGTGGTGTTGGATTTATAATAAACAAGAAACTGAAGAATAAAGCTGTAGAAGTTGAAAGTTCCTCTGACAGAGCTGCACGACTCATTATCCAATTCTCGAGAAGATACCAGGCTCAGATTATTCAAACTTATGCACCCACCACAAGTCATCCTGAAGAAGAAATTGAAGAATTTTATGAGGAAATTCGTCATCTAAATAATAAAGGCAAGCAGCACTTGAAGGTAATTATGGAAGATTTCAATGCAAAAATAGGGCAACAGCTACAGAATGAAACTTCAGTAGGTAAATTCGGTCACGAAAACAGAAACCAGCGTGGAAATACTCTCGTAGATTTTGCAGAGGCAGAAGGGTTTTTCATCATAAACTCCTTTTTCAAGAAAAAGCCACACAGGAAATGGACATGGAGACATCCAAATGGGATGACAAGTGAAAGTGATTTTATTATGTGTAACAAAATATTCGTCATCAAAGACTGCAGTGTGCTAAACAAGTTCAACACAGGTAGTGACAATAGATTGGTGAGATGTAAGATGCACCTCAACACTAAACTTGAACATGGCAAGCTCATAAGACAAACAAAATGTACTGACATAACCAACCTTAAAAAACACCATAATACCTTCAAGTTGGAACTGAAGAACAGATTCTCTGCTTTAGAAGGCCTAACATCGGAAGAAGTGGATATTTCTGAAGTTAACAGAAAAGTAACAAAAGCTCTTATGGAAACAGCAACAAAATTAGCTGGGTCTAAGAACAAGTTACATGTGAACAAATTATCAATTATGAGATGAGGACAACTAAAGAAAATATGACTTCCAAAGTGGAATATATAGAGCTATGCAAGACAGTACGAAAAAGTATCAGTGAAGACGTAAGAAATTCAACTGTGAACTAGTGAGAAAAGCAATTTAAAACAACCAAAGCCTGAAGATAGCAAAGGGACATCTCAGTAAGGGAAGAAAACAGATTAAGGTACTGAGAAAAGAAGATGGTTCTGTAACAAGAAATACAGGCAAAATTTTGACAATAGTGAAAGATTTCTACTCCAAATTATATGAAAGCGATTATACCAGGGATCATAGCATACTTCTGGAAAATTTTAGGTAGGAATTTTAGGAATTTTTAGAAAAATTTTAGGAAAATTTTAGGAGTGTATTTCAATAAAAACTAGATGTATATTTGTATACATCTAGTAAAACAACTTTGTATACATTGTAAAGAGTTTGCTTCACACCCTTCAACCATATATACTGATAGACTGCGCATGACATCAAAATTTCTGGCTCCAACATAAAATCACATGACAACAGTCAAAAAGATGGGTTACACCTGCTGTGCTTATGGTTGCTCTGAGCGATATAGTAAAGAAAGTTCTATGATTTTTCATGGGTAAGAAACGAATTAAATACCTAAGTCAATAAAGTTCAATTACTTAACCAGAAACTTGCAGCTATTGATATAAAAATATAGTAACTTAAGAAAAAAAAATGGAATGCATGTTCCAAATTCTTCGCAAATGTTCATCACATTATAAATCACAAAATGTAAACAACCCGATCATGCATGTATATAGCTCATAAGTAAACTTACCTGAAGAGTTTTCATTATATATGAGGCGCATTCACACAATACACCGAAAACACTGAAGTTCTGCAGCGTAAATTAGTAATCATAACAGCATTTTTACACGAAATTTGGAGTCTGATGATGACGTGCCCAATGTTTGAGCCATGGCGGCTTTGATGCAGCTATTGCCAATGTGCAGTCCATTAGTATATATGGTCGAAGTTAACACCCAAATTTTTTGCATAACGTCTAATGTCTAAAGTTTAAGTATGATTTACTTCTAATGTTCAGTTCTTATCTTTTCACGTGTTATTATCATATTCAAGTATATTTACCACATTCAAGTTTCACTTTGAACATTAATATGCTGTTGAACCAGAAGCAATTCACGATTTTCACAGTAAAGTTTTCAGGTTTCACATTAAATTATAATATCCTAAAAAGGTAATTGAAAACCAAGAACTATGTACAATTGTTCACTGAATTACTTTTTTCATATTACTGTTTTAACCTTTTCCTGATTAGCCTATCTTTTTCTGCTTCTACCACAACTAATTTACTTTCAGTTTTCTTTATTTCAGCTGAACCTTGTATGATCAAGTTAGAGGCAACTGCTATTTCAACAGTATTTTGTTTTTCTACAGCTTTTCTCATTCTTTCTGTTCCCTCTTGAATTATTGCTAGGGAGGCTTCTTTATCGTTTTTAAGTCTATTTATTTCTGCATCATTTTCTTTTATTTTGTCATCAAACTCAGCTTTTCTTTTTTTCTCTAGCTGCTTTTCCTTATTTTCCCTCACTTTCTGCTTCCTTTCTTTTACCTTTTTTGATTCTTCTTCCTTCAGCTTATCAACATACTCTTTATAAAATTTATGTGAATCACAAACACTATTTAACAAATTTCTTGTTATGGGAACTTTACTTACACATCCATAGTGTTTAATGGCCCCTTTAACTATTCTTAATGATGTTATAGTTGAGTCTTTTAAGTTAGCCTTGTCCTTCCTTAACAGAGCAGTGTTAACCGAAAATCCCCTTTCTGCATCAGCATTACCATGAGGTAAAACTAAAATTGACTTTATGAGTTTAGCAAGATTTGAGTATTTTTCTTTTCCGCTAGAGTCTTTAATACTAAATATATTACGCCAGTAATGATCAATCCGCACTGGAATATGCCCTTCCTCTGAAAATTTCACTAGTTCATCTAGAGTTGGCTTATCGCAATTTAAAAGTTTCCACTCTTCTCTTACTCTATCAATTTGTTCCTCAGAAAGATGCAAAACACTTGAAATTCTGGTTATTTCCGAAAGTCCTTCAGTGACTGAAAGTTGAGTTGACTCTTTCTTTGGTTCTTTTACCTTTAAAACTTCTATGTCTCTTAGCTTTTGATTGCAGAATGGCAAATTTGACTTTAAATATTTTGTGGTTGCAATTAGTGATGATCTTACATCTAAGAGAAATAATTTCTGCCTGGTCTCCTGAACATTCCTGAGGAGATTTTTTTGTCTTCATACCAACTTCTAACTCCCCTAGTTTTTTCCATGAATTTTTGTTTTCAAAATCTACATTCTTTAGGTCTTCTCCAAATTTCCCTGCTATAACATCATCTTGGATAAACTGAGCCATAACATTCCTCATTAAAGTATTTAAATCAGAATATAACTGGTGTATTTTTGGTTCTTCACTCTGATAACATAATGAAAACTTTTCAAAATTTTGGTGTGAAAATGAAATTAATGCTAAATAGCAAGGAGTAAGCTCATTTTTCAGGAAACAGTGAATTCTTTTATACCTTGCCGAATTGCGCAGTTGTTTTTCAAATATTTTTTGAGATGGCAAGAAGTTTAAAAAATATTCTGTAATATTTAGCCATTGATCCAAGAGCCTCTGGGCTACAGAACCAACGGTTAACCATCTGTTGCTGACATGACGCAAAAGAAATTTGGCAGTGACCAATGTTATATCCTCGACAGATTTATAATCCTCTCGTCTTGCAGCACTACTCTTTAAAAAGTAATGCATATCAGTAGCAAATTCGTCAAAATCTATATTTAAGCTTGTCAAAAAAATTTTAAATGCATTACTAACAACATGCAGGTTGCAAAAACCTAGTTCCAAAGATTTCTGGCCTGTTTCTTGTTTTACAACTTCATTGAATTTGCGTAAAAAGCACTTATTTACATTTGGGCTGTCCATGGATACACAAATAATTCTGTTCAACGAAATATTGAAGGATGATAACACATCAAGAATTTCTTTTAGCAAAATATCTGCTGTTGCATGACCCAGAAAAACGCTTGTTAGGTATCGGCAAGAAACTGAATTTATTTCTGAAGACCAGTACCTGAGATACACATCCAACTGCCGTTTCACTTGTGTATTTGTAGTTTCATCAAATGCTATAGTAACCTTTCCTGGGCTACTAGATGCAATGTCTTTTTTCAAATCCTCTTCAAAATATTTTGACAATCCATGTGATATCACATAAGCAACTTTTTTTTTCTTTAAGTTGCACTTTGGCTGCAATAGCAGAATCAGGAAACATTTCTTTGAAAAGTTCAACTGTTTCAGTGCATGAAACAAAAGACATATTGTCCTTAGCAACTTTCATGGCCCATAATGCTTCGGCTTTAGCCAACTGTAAATCATGACTCAGTACTTCACTAATATTTGTTTTGGGCTGAAGATCCCGTCCTCCAAAGGCTTTCAGGATGGACTTATTTTGAAATTTACTTTGAAATTTCTGCAAATGTTTTTTTCCTTTATGATGCGCTTTTACTTGTGAAAAGCCACTATTAGAAATGTTGAAAATTTCTGAACACAATATACACTTAGCAGAAAATATTGTTTCAGTTGCAGAACACCATTCTTTCAACTTCACTCCGTCCAATTCTTTGGCGAGCCACGCATCTTGAAATTTCGTTTTGGATTTAGGCATCTTAAACACTTGTATTACTAACCAGAAAATGAAAGGGAAGTACAAAAACACGTTCCAATATTGCAAAACCAGACAACTTCCCGAAATTTGGCTGCGAGGATGTCAGAAGATATGAAAAAAAAAAAAAAAAAAAAAAAGCAGGTCACCACTAGAGAACTGAACTTGCACACAGCACAGAGAACACCATAAAAGACGTAAAACCAGAAACTATCATACGCATCTCACGCAAGTTCAGTCAAAGCGAGTCGGAGCCGAGATATATTGCGCATCGAAGGTCGCTGTCGCCGACGCATGATCGAAGGTCAATGATCACGTGCTCTACTGCCTGCCAAGATAATACTCAGCTACCATCCCATCGTCATTACCGGAGGTTACGGAAGGAGATCACATGTTTCCTCTTTGCTTCCACCCACCTGCGGTTTACAATAACAAAACATCAGCAGAAAGAGGAGGTTCCACAAGGCATGTACAAAAATAAAGTGCGATCTTCTGCGTGCCACGGAGTTCGTCTGCAAAGCGCAAACCAGGGGTGAAAATGACCCCTCCCCTTAGATCTCTTGTTACTCTCGAAAACTATTCGAAGGCAAAAAAATGGAACGCCCGCCCCGAAGCAAGTGCATCTCGATGGCGTCATTTTTCCCTCCCTTCAGCAGCACAGCATATAGGCTGTGTTTCTACAATAACAGGTCTTTTTACCTTACCGTAATAGTAAATTTATTGGCGTTAATAACGGTTGTGTTTTTAATAAAAATAAGCTTACGAAAATTTTAGGATGAATAGCAAATTTTAGGTCTAATTTTAGGAATTTAAGGAGGGTCACAAAATATTAGGAATTTTAGGAATTTTAGGAGGAATGCGATCCCTGTTATACATGTACTCCAGACATCATGAAAGGTACCAGTACCAGAGTTCTTCCAGTCCTCCCACATGCAATCAAGAACATGAAGAGGGGGAAAGCTTCAGGAGAAGATGGAATTACCGTAGACATCATACTAGAAGCAAGTGGAGAAATTGAAACAGTACTCGCCCAAGTTTTCACTCGATGCCTTAATGAAGGGAAGATTCCTGAGGATTGGAACAACGCTACAATGATCCTGCTACATAAAAAAGGTGACATTGAGGATCTCGGGAACTACAGACCTATCAGCCTCCTATCAGTGGTTTATAAGATCTTCACTAAAGTTCACACCGCTTGAAGGTTACACTGGACATGGGTCAACCGAGAGAACAAGCTGGATTCAGGAGTGGCTACAGCACTATACATCACATCTATGTACTGAGAGACTAATTGAAAGAGCAAGGGAATATGAACTTCCCTTGTGCATGGCTTTTATCGATTATGAAAAGGCTTTTAATTTGGTGAAACCATCAGCAGTTACAATGCCTTTGAAATCTTGCGGTGTTGAAAATGCATACATTAATATTATTAATAACATCTACGAAAATGCAAGTGTAAAGATTCGGCTGTTTGAAAATACAACACACATAAAAATTGGAAAGGGAGTGAGACAAGGTGACACCATATCTCCCAAGCTCTTTAATGCCACATTGGAAAATGTCTTTCAATCACTGAACTGGGAAAACAAAGGGATTAAGATTAATAGAGATTATCTAACCTACCTTCGTTTTGCTGATGACATAGTCATTTTTGCAACTACCCCATCAGAGCTGCAGAGTATGATCCAGGAACTTGCTAGCAAGAGTAAAAAAGTGGGATTAAAAATGAACTTTTAGAAGACAAAGGTGATGTATAATGCTTTTACAAGAAATAAAGATTTATCGATTGATGGAGAAAAGCTGGAGATAACAGATGCGTACGTTTATCTTGGACAGCACATATCAAGTGAGGGCCACATTGATGAAGAAATTAATCGGCGTATAAAACTTGCCTGGAAAGCTTTTGGAAGAAACAGCATAATTTTGAAGAGCAATATGCCATTATGTCTTAAAAGAAAAGTGTTTGATCAATGCATCCTTCCAGTGCTTACGTATGGTGCAGAGACGTGGACCTTACCTAAAAGAGACATACAAAGGCTGCAGACAACTCAAAGCAGCATGGAGAGGTACATGCTTGGTGTAACCAGTAGAGATAAGAAGAGGAACTTGTGGATCAGAAAAATGACAAGAGTGGAAGACATCATGATCAGAGTTAAATCCCTGAAATGGCAATGGACTGGACATACTGCCAGAAGGACAGATCATCGATGGACAGCCGAAAATTTTAGATTGGATTCCAAGGGACAGGAAAAGACCCAGAAGAAGACCACATGGGAGATGGGTGGATGAAATTCGAAAGTATGCGGGAGTAACATGGAAGAGACTGGCACAAGACAGACCGTTGTGGGAGAGGCTTGGAGAGACCTTCGTCCAGCAGTGGATTGATAATGGTTGACAATGATGATGATATATATATATATATAATAAAGTTGTCGCTCTACTATCTACTTGTATTTGTTCAACCACCATCATAAGAAAGAGTAGATGTAAATCAAAAAAAAAAAAAAAAAAAAAAAAAAAAGGAAAATTTTTTATGAAATAATTATTTGTTGTGTGGAACAGTCTGCCCCATTCAGAATTATGGATATTCTGTATAATGGTGCAATGTATGTGACTCTGAGAATTTCCTTTCCTTCCTCCACCCCCACCCCCCTTCCCTTTTTTTTTTTTTCTCTCACGATTCGAAACTACCACAGGGAGGTAAGTAGACAGAAAGATTCCCTGTCCCCTCTTTACTTATGGGAGGGCGTGAAAAAAGGAACTCAACATGCTCCCTTGCATCGGTACTGTAGTGAACTTTACACATACTCGGGTTTTCTCAAAGTTGCTGGGTACGCAAAAGGGGTGGCTGATTTACTGCTAAGCAGGGCCCTTGCAGTATCCCCTCTCAAAATTTACTGGATGACCGGAGCGGTCAAATACTTCCGGCTAGAAGCCACCTACATTCCCATGAGAAAAGGTTGTAGAAAATTTGGTGTGATATCGAATTTCACGTTCGGAGTACGGACTCCCTGTTGCATGAAGTGATAAATTCATGACTGGAACCACGCCCTTTTCATGTTATGTCATAAGACGCAGGCATTGGCAGCCCAGGAGCCTAGTTGTAGTAGGCCCCAGCTTCACGCGGGAGAATTTGTATGTGTCTGTGTGTGGTTCGCTTTTCCCACACGGACCAAGAAGTTGAAACAGCCGAACAGAACCGATCCCATTGGCCGAGAGTGGTGTCGATGTAGAGAGCACTTGCATTCTATCGCATCCTCCGAAAGGCGTGTGATTTGGAATTCTTTTTTTGAAAAGCACTCTCGATTTTTCTGGCGGTCAGAAAGCTTCTTCAGAAAAAAAGAAAAAAAAACCAGCTTCTGCTGCCTCCGAGGGGACACACGAAGTGAAGTGACCTAACGGTCCGCCCCTCTAGAATTGCTTGTGTCTATCCCATTAGGATGGCAGAAAAGAACACGTCTTAAAGAAACCGAAACACCAAAGGCAGAGCAGAGCGTAAGCTCAAAAATGTGCCTGCCACATACCTCCATGCTGCATGGGTGTAACCGGGGCGTTTTTTTCTCCTGGGACCATGGCCAACTAGGTGACTGGAGCAACTTTGGACAGTTATCTCGTCCTACCGCCTCACCCCCAAAAGGGTTAATGTCTCCCTACAGTCCCTGCCAGCTAACCGGCTTTTGGAGTCCAGTGCAACGTCACAAGTACTTCTCCATCACTACTGCTATTCGGATGTTCCACTTCACGAGTGACTCTTCCATCACTACGGCTGTTCTGATGTTCCACTTCACGAGCGACTCCTCCATCACTATGGCTGTTCTGATGTTCCACTTCACGACTACGCTACGCCATTACTACTAGTGATTTTTTTCCTTTGTCTCAAGAGCCAAGAGGGGATCTCATGAAGCGGTAAGCTACAAGTTTAAATCCTCTTCATCACACCAAACATTTATTACCTCTAGCCAGACATGTTGGCCCTTTGGAAGTCAGCTATTTCCTCACTATGAGACCTTTTCTTTCTCACTACCTGCCCATTTGGAATAAAATAAATAAATCTATATATGTAAACAAAAGTCCATTTGTTCTTGGAGTTACTCCCCAAGAGTGCCAGTTTTGTTTGTCAGAATGAAAATTTTGGTGACCAAAAGTAAAACTGGTATTTGGAATCTTGGCTAAGATCTCCCATTTCATAATAAAATTGCCTGTTTATATTATAACCATGAGGAACTGCTGCTAAACAAAAAAAAACTTTAAAATAAAAGGAAATCTTGAAGACTATTAACAAAATAATTCAAAGAAAAAGGTCTTAAAAAGAAAAGGAATGTTTTTTATTTATTTATTCTGCGGCTCAAAATTGATGATAAACTTTAACGTAACTTTTTACCCTAAATTAAAAAAAAAAAAAAAAAAACTTTCTTTTTTTTCATAACCCTTTTAGTGTCTCATAACCAGAGCAGCTGAGAAATAAACTCAAAATTTACTATTTCAAACTTGTTTTAGTCCTATCTTCAGCTTGCTTCCATGGAGACAGTATTAAATATAAAGATAAATATATACTGAATACCACTAGAAGATAGATAACATTTTCCAAATTGTCCTTAAGAAATTGAGTGATAACAGCAGACAGTCCTCCTCAGGAAATGTGTGTTAGAAGTGTTCATCATGAATTGAAATGCATAAACATAAACAAAATGTGAAATTTCTTTACCTTCCCAGGTGATTGTTAAAGCAAAGCTGCAAATCTAATCACAAAAAAAAAAAAAAGATAAAAAAGAAATTACAACCACTCATTAAATTTTTAATCAATAAAAACAGACCGACTGGTCTTTTACAAAATTGCATTCTTGACTGTTGTATGCTTAATATATGTTGGTCAATAGCATGTGTCCACATTAGCCTAGACTAGTGGGTGGATCGTACTTGGGCTCTTTCCATTTATTTTGCACGTCACAAACCGCAATAGTTCTTGAATAACAAAAAAATGGTTTTGTTTTTCTCTCAGCCATAAAAATGAAATAATCCTCTTGCACCGCAACAATTATTTTCTTTTTTTCTTTTTTTTTTTATCACAGTTGTGGGAATAAATTAAGCTTATACATATATATATATATATATATATATATATCACTCACCAACCCGTTTGGCCAGCGTGGTGAGTTATGGCCAAACCCCTCCAAATTGACTCCACAACTTAAATCTTGGCCCTCAGTCTCCGGCAGCTGGAATGTACCTGGCCAAGGCAGCGGCCAGTGCAACATGAAGGCAGAGGGTGCTAAGAATCCCCGGAGGACCGGACTAGGCTGCCATCTGATGCTGACCTTGGCAACGTACAATGGACGCTCCCTATCTTCTGATTCAAGGCTTCTTGAATTGGAAGAGGAACTACAAAGGATCAAGTGGGACATCGTGGGGCTAAGTGAGGTAAGGAGAAAAGGAGAAGATCTCATCGAACTGAAAAGTGGACATCTCTTCTACTATCGTGGGACAGATACTGGCAGAACTAGTGGTGTTGGATTTATAATAAACAAGAAACTGAATTATAAAGTTGTAGAAGTTGAAAGTTCCTCTGACAGAGCTGCAGGGCTTGTTATCCAACTCTCGGAAAGATACCAGGCTCAGATTATTCAAACTTATGCACCCAATACAAGTCATCCTGAAGAAGAAATTGAAGAATTTTATGAGGAAATTTGTCATCTAAATAATAAAGGTAAGCAGCACTTGAAAATAATTATGGGAGATTTCAATGCAAAAATAGGGCAACGGCAACAGAATGAAACTTCCGTAGGTAAATTTGGTCACGGCAACAGAAACCAGCGTGGAAATACTCTCGTTGAGTTTGCAGAGGCAGAAGGGTTTTTCATCTTGAACTCCTTTTTCAAGAAAAAAGCCACAAAGGAAATGGACATGGAGACATCCAAATGGGAAGACAAGTGAAATTGATTTTATTATGTGTAACAAAAAATTCGTCATAGAAGACTGCAGTGTGCTAAACAAGTTCAACACAGGTAGTGACCACAGATTGGTGAGATGTAAGATGCACCTCAACACTAAACTTGAACGTGGCAAGCTCATAAGACAAACAAAATCTATTGACATAACCAACCTTAAAAAACACCATAATACCTTCAAGTTGGAACTGAAGAACAGGTTCTCTGCTTTAGAAGGCCTAACATCGGAAGAAGTGGACATCTCTGAAGTTAACAGAAAAGTAACCAAAGCTCTTATGGAAACAGCAACAAAATTAGCTGGGTCTAAGAACAAGTTGCATGTAAATAAATTATCAGGAAAAACGAAAATGTTGATGCAAAAAAGAAGAGAGATGAGGACAACTAAAGAAGATGTGACTTCCAAAGTGGAATATATAGAGCTATGCAAGACAGTACGAAAAAGTATCACTGAAGACGTAAGAAAATTCAACTGTGAACTAGTGAGGAAAGCAATTGAAAACAACCAAAGCCTAAAGATAGCAAAGGGACATCTCAGTAAGGGAAGAAAACAGATTATGGCACTGAGAAAAGAAGATGGTTCTGTAACAAGAAATAGAGGCGAAATTTTGACAAGAGTGAAAGATTTCTACTCCAAATTATATGAAAAGGATGATACATGCACTCCAGACATCATGAAAAATACCAGTACCAGAGTTCCTCCAGTCCTTCCAGCAGAAGTTGCACATGCAATCAAGAACATGAAGCGGGGAAAAGCTCCAGGAGAAGATGGAATTACTGTAGACATCATACAAGAAGCAAGTGGAGAAATCGAAACAGTACTCGCCCAAATTTTCACTCGATGCCTTAATGAAGGAAAGATTCCTGAGGATTGGAACACCGCTACAATGATCCTGCTACATAAGAAAGGTGCCATTGAGGAACTCGGAAACTACAGACCTATCAGCCTCCTATCAGTAGTTTATAAAATCTTCACTAAAGTTCTTTCACACCGCTTGAAGGTAACACTGGACATGGCTCAACCGAGAGAACAAGCTGGATTCAGGAGTGGCTACAGCACAATAGATTATATCCATGTGCTGAGAGAACTAATTGAAAGAGCGAGGGAATATGAACTTCCATTGTGCATGGCTTTTATCGATTATGAAAAAGCCTTTGATTCGGTGAAACCATCAGCAGTTACAATGGCTCTGAAAACCTGCGGTATTGAAGATGCATACATTAATATTATTAATAACATCTATGAAAATGCAAGTGCAAAGATTAGGCTGTTTGAAAATACAACACACATAAAAATTGGAAAGGGAGTGAGACAAGGTGACACCATATCTCCCAAGCTCTTTAATGCCACATTGGAGGGTGTTTTTCAGTCACTGAGCTGGGAAAACAAGGGGATAAAGATTAATGGAGATTATCTAACCCACCTTCGTTTTGCTGATGACATAGTCATTTTTGCAACTACCCCATCAGAGCTGCAGAGTATGATCTAGGAACTTGCTGACAAGAGGTAAAGAAGTGGGATTAAAAATGAACTTTCAGAAGACAAAAGTGATGTTCAATGCTTTTACAAGAAATGAAGATTTATCGATTGATGGAGAAAAGCTGAAGATAATAGACACGTACGTTTATCTTGGACAGCAGATATCAAGTGAGGGTCGCATTGATGAAGAAATAAATCGGCGTACAAAACTTGCCTGGAGAGCTTTTGGAAGAAACAGCATAATTTTCAAGAGCAATATGCCATTATGTCTTAAAAGAAAAGTTGTTTGATCAATGCATCCTTCCAATGCTTACGTATGGTGCAGAGACGTGGACCTTAACTAAAAGAGACATACAAAGGCTGCAGACAACTCAAAGAAGCATGGAGAGGTACATGCTTGGTGTAACCAGGAGAGATAAGAAGAGGAACTTATGGATCCGAAAAATGACAAGAGTGGAAGACATCATGATCAGAGTTAAATCCCTGAAATGGCAATGGGCTGGACATACTGCCAGAAGGACAGATCATCGATGGACAGCCGAAATTTTAGATTGGATTCCAAGGGACAGGAAAGGACCCAGAAGAAGACCACATGGGAGATGGGTGGATGAAATTTGAAAGTATGCAGGGGTGACATGGAGGAGACTGGCACAAGACGGACCATTGTGGAGGAAACTTGGGGAGACCTTCGTCCAGCAGTGGATTGATAATGGTTGATGATGATGATGATGATGATATATATATACAGAGAGAGAGAGAGAGAGAGAGAGAGAGGGAAGACCACGTGGGAGAGCGGTGGATGAAATTCGAAAGTATGTGGGAGTAACATGGAGGAGACTGGCACAAGACAGACCGTTGTGGAAGAAACTTGGGGAGACCTTCGTCCAGCAATGGATTGATAATGGTTGACAATGATATATCATCATCATCGTCATTGTCAACCATTATCAATCCATTGCTGGATATATATATCATAATCGTCATTGTCAACCATTAAACAATCCACTGCTGGACGAAGGTCTCCCCAAGTTTCTTCCACAACGGTCTGTCTTGTGCCAGTCTCCTCCATGTCACTCCCACATACTTTCAAATTTCATCCACCCATCTCCCATGTGGTCTTCTTCTGGGTCTTTTCCTGTCCCTTGGAATCCAATCTAAAATTTCGGCTGTCCATCGATGGTCTGTCCTTCTGGCAGTATGTCCAGCCCATTGTCATTTCAGGGATTTAACTCTGATCATGATATCTTCCACTCTTGTCATTTTTCTGATCCATGAGTTCCTCTTCTTATCTCTACTGGTTACACCAAGCATGCACCTCTCCATGCTTCTTTGAGTTGTCTGCAGCCTTTGTATGTCTCTATTTAAGGTCCACGTCTTTGCACCATACGTAAGCACTGGAAGGATGCATTGATCAAACACTTTTCTTTTAAGACATAATGCTCTTGAAAATTATGCTGTTTCTTCCAAAAGCTCTCCAGGCAAGTTTTGTATGCCGATTACTTTCTTCATCAATGTGACCCTCAATTGATATCTGCTGTCCAAGATAAACGTACGTGTCTGTTATCTCCAGCTTTTCTCCATCAATCGATAAATCTTCATTTCTTGTAAAAGCATTGAACATCACTTTTGTCTTCTGAAAGTTCATTTTTAATCCCACTTCTTTACTCTTGCCAGCAAGTTCCTGGATCATACTCTGCAGCTCTGATGGGGTAGTTGCAAAAATGACTACGTCATCAGCAAAACGAAGGTGGGTTAGATAATCTCCATTAATCTTTATCCCTTTGTTTTCCCAGTTCAGTGATTGAAAGACATTTTCCAATGTGGCATTAAAGAGCTTCGGAGATTTGGTGTCATCTTGTCTCACTCCCTTTCCAATTTTTATGTGTGTTGTATTTTCAAACAGCCGAATCTTTGCACTTGCATTTTCATAGATGTTATTAATAATATTAATGTATGCATCTTCAATACCGCAGGATTTCAGAGCCATTGTAACTGCTGATGGTTTCACCGAATCAAAGGCTTTTTCATAATAAATATATGTAAATTTAGCTTGTCTGTTTCTAATAGTCATATTCTGGGTGAAATTGTTGAAATTTAAACTCAAATTGCCATGTCAACTTAAATTTAAATTAGTGTCTTCCCACCCCCACAACATATGGCAGCGAAACCTGGGTACTAAAGAACAAATATAGGGGTTGTTTGCGTGCTGGAGAAATGTGGCGTTCGTTACTTACTGGGGGAGGGCAACACACGTTCTGATTGTGTGAGGAACGAGGTGTTGCAGTTGTGTGATGTGAAGCAAAATGTTGTTAGCAAGGTGGAGACTAATATGCTTCGGTGGTTCGGCCATGTTGAAAGAATGAGTGATGAGATTCTTACCAAGATAATCATTTTAGCCCAAGTGGCAGGAAGGAAAGGCAGAGGAAGGCCATGGAAGTCGTGAGAGGAACAGATTCAGGAGTGTCTGCACGAGAAAAAGATTATGAGTATGAAGTATAGAAGATCTTGTGTACGGCGTGTGATGGATGTCAGTGAAGCCCGAGTTGTATGTCAAGATCACAGTAAATAGATAACTTTGATACGGCAACAGTAAGTAAAAATTATCTGGTAGTTTGTATTTCTTTGTGGAGCTAACCTCTGAATCTCAGCAAACAGCTTAGTGATATGTATGTATCTTTCTTCACTAAGAATCAGATATTGTATATACTCATGTGTAAGCTGAGCTCTCCCATGTTTAATGGCAAGGTGCATTTTCATATATTTAATAAATTTTCCTAATGAAATGCATGTTTTAACAATGGAACAAGCCATTTTCCTGTTTTTTAAGGGAAATGAAAGCTCAAAAGGGGTAACTGTCAGTTGTGAAAACAACCATATTGTATTGACAAGAACAACATATTATTCATCAAATTCTTTTTAACATGTAATAATGAAAGACAAGAGTTAGTAAAGTGTTGGTGTTGGGTGAGTTCACTGTAGGAGCAAAACATTGTGACCACCTACCTAGAATTGTGTAAATCCTCTATGAGCCTACACCACTGTGGCTATGTGACAAAGCTTGCATCCCTAAATTCCTGAAAGGTGTCTGCTGGTATGTTATACCATATCCATGTATACATGCTGCCCATAGCTCATTCAGTTTTCATGATGGAGAGTTTACACTCTGCAACCGCTGATTTATACGATCACAATTGTGTTCAGTTAGTTTGTTAGGACACATTGGAAAATGTGGAAATGATAGTTGTGTTTCTTTAATCAGTCATGGATGATGTTGGGAGACCCCATCTTGGTCAATCTGAAGGGATGAACTTGGTCTGCAATGATGAGCAGATATGTGGTGACATACAGAAGTCCATCCACTGCTGGGTCATTCCATATGAATTCACCAAGTGCTTGTTTGTTTTGGGTTTTTTATTTTCCTCATTTTTTTTTATATGTTTACAGTACAACATAGTTCCCACTCTTTTTCCACCAAAAAAAAAGCAAGGACTTTTCCAGGACTCGTAAAAATTTTCAAGACTATATTCGTGCCCAATAAGAACTCGCATGAAACACTAAAATAAGTTGTAACAAACAGTCAAAAAGTTCAATTATAGTTATATCTAAACATAGGGGCATACCTTGGTGAGGTATTATTGTTCCACAAGATTTCAGGTTTCCTTATCACTGACACAATGTGTTAAGCAGTTAAAAGCAAAATATTTTTCATTAAAGTAAAACTAACTGAAGAATAAAATATAAGAAATTGAAAGCAACATCCCCTTGGGCACTATGGAATATGGTCATCAGTTGCAGACAAACACAAGGAAAACACTAGAAAAAAGGTAATGCTTGACAGCAGAAACTTAATTTTCATTAGTATTAACTTAAAGCCAAAAGCATCATCAAGTTGCAAGTACAGTTTATATGCCAAAATTTAATCTTTTATCTATTATGACTTATAAAATGCATATTTTGTTTTACTTACATTTGGAATTCTTCTGGCTCTTACACAGAACTACAGATCTATAATAAATTTCTTTAGATCACAAACCCAGTTTCAGATGCTAGTACCTTACACTTATACCCCCTCGCATTCGCTTATTGTAGTTCAAAAGAATTCCCCTCGCATTTGCTTATTGTAGTTCTGAATCACAACCGAGTGAAAACTGGAAATGTGACAACTACGTGCTCCTGATTCCAAGAGAGTGTTCCACAACACAGTGCAGCCACCTGTGACATTTTGGTGATAGCTTCTCTTCAACGAACTGCAGCTATTCTGAAATTTATTGAACAGGGAAAAAAAAATAAAAATCAAGTACTTTTCAAGGACTCGTACAAAATTCAAGGACTTTCAAGGGCCCTTGAAAAGGAAAACTAAATTCAAGGAGTTTTCAAGAACAATGGGAACCCTGGTACAACATAAAAGTGCCCCAAAAACACAGTTTCGATCCCCCAAAAATGAGCTAAAATAAGAGTTATTGTTAATTAAGACAAATTGAGTAATTACAGAGATAATGACACTTAATGGGTGCCTAAATAGAGGTAATAACCTGTACATTCACATGTAATAACCTCATTTCCATAGCATAATAATTCCTCATGTCCGGGGGGGGGGGGGCAAAGTTCAAGGTCACAGTGCCGATTTCGCCACTTTTTAGCAGCATTTTTATACCAGAAGGGTACTTAAACACAAAATGAATATTTTTTCAGGCAATCCTCATATGTTGCTAAAAATGTTAAAGCATATTTCAACTTGTGTTATGTTTCCCTTTTTTATTCAGAAAATATTTTATAACTGCAACATTGCCAAAATTTCCATTTTGGGATGCAATACATCAAAAGGGGTAGCAGATAAGCACCTTATTTTTTCTGAGGACTATCTTCTATTTCTTGCATATCTAAATATTCTCAAAGTTTTGTTTTGTGTTTCACAATAGTTTCCGAAATAATGATAATACACATTGACTCATTTCAGTCTACAAAAATGTATATGCCCACCATAGAAGCAGTTCACAGTCTGTTTATACAACCCAGTACAAAGTTAATATGAAAAATAAAATTATGTGACAGCAAATTAGGACATTCTTTCAGATGTGTTTTAAATGGCCTACTAGCAATTGCATCAAAGACAAAGACAGTTTAGGGGTAATAATGTGTCCTCTTCCAGTAACAGTGGTTAATTGCAGTGGTGTGAGGACTTTTAAAACGTTGGCCTGTGGAACCCATGCTTGGTCATTAGTTGACACAGAAAATGATGTTCCTGGCCCTGGTAGATGAAAAAACTGAATTTTGAAATCTCTGTGTTCTTCAGAACGTTCTTTGATAATGCCAAACCACCATTTTGATTCATACACACATGCAATGTAAGCATCATTTTTTTTTTAATTCCTCTGTAAGTTCTATATTTGCAAAAACTTTAGATATGTTAAAAACTTCATATTTCTTGCTGCTTGACACAAGTTGAATTCTTAATCTATTGTTCTCCATTGGAATAAAAGCAATGATAGTTCTAGTGTTTGCTATTTTTAAAGCAGAAGCATATCTATCTACAAGTATGACATTTTCTTCATCAATATCTTTTTGTGATACAAAAAGGAATGGTATTCCTTTTATTTTTTCTGTACAGTATTTGAACAAGTCTTCTGGTGTTAAAATGTTTCTCAATAAATTGTAAGGATGCCCTTGTTACATGTAGCTTCACAGTACCCCTATTCCATTGCATGGCCCTTTTCCATAAGAAGTGGCAAGGAAATGCCATTCAGTTTTTAGGTTGAAATCTTTCTTATAGTGAACTAGATTAAAAAAATTTTTTTATATATTGTCTTCCAGCACCATCTGCAAAATAAATTACCCTTTTCAAATTGGGAAGATTGTCTTTTAAGATGGGTAAAAATTTTTGTAGAAATGTATGTATTGATTGTTGCATTGTGTGTCCTCGAATCGCTAATTACACAAAAACTTATTTGTTGTATGAAGAAAAATCTTGCCACAAGATTGCTGAGAACTATATTTAACAAATCTTCATACCCCAAACAATTCTGAGTATGAAAACAGTGACATTCCCCTATTTAGGAAAACTGAAGACACCCTAAATCCTAATGAGTGAAGTATTTACATTTCTGAGCAGTTTCAGTCTCAATTGGCTGATATAAGTAACATCAAACATAACCTACTTAAATCAGAACTGCAAAAATCAATATATAGTACACAATATCTTCTATATATTGTATGATAACTATATGGCAGATTTTCCAAAAACATAGGATATTTATGAAAAACAAAATATAACTCATGCCTTCTTTACGTAACTCTTATAGGAAATGAATGACTCACTTCAATTCCATTCACACAATTATATTTATTTGGTAACATATTAGTGCAATGCAAAACTTCTTTATCGTGTTGTATATAGAAGATTATTCATATTCCCCATAATATTTTAAACATTTGTAGCATTTTTTTCTCTCTTGGGCATGTAAGAAGGTACTTTGATACAGGGAGAATATTAATTCCTTTTATTGCACAGTGATAAAAACAGTACTTGGAAGATTTTCACAGTACTTACAGTGGCTAAGATGTAATTAAAAATACTCTAAAATAAAATTTGATAAAAATACTTCTTTCCATCAAAAAAAACATAAATGTCTATAAGGCTGAAGGACTCCCACAGCCCTTAATAAAAAAACCACACTCTTCCAATCCAATTTTTTTCAAAGACAATAACTTTTGTTAGGGAAAGTATTTTTGTCAAATCATATTTTACAGCATTTTTAATTACACCGTAGCCACTGTAAAACTTTTTATCACTGTTGTCATCATTGTACAGTTTTTTTCTTTTTTCATTTGGAAGTTTAATGACCACCATAAGCAACTTGATGGGCTATAAGCAGTTGCCTGTTCCTAATTTAGAGCCATTGGTTCCAGGGAAGGGAAAAAGTCAGTTCTGTAAGACAAACACAACATCTATGCCTCCAGGGAATTCGAACCCGGACGCATCTCAGATGGTCAAAAAGGCAAGCACTCACACCACTGCGCCACCACAATAAAATGAAGCAATATTCTCCAACCATCAAGGTATCTTCTTTCCATGCCCAAGAGAAAAGACATGATGAATGTTTAAAAGGTTAAGAGAGATACGAATAATCTTCCATGATAACAGATTGAATTATTCATACAATGCTTGTTAATCAATATTAAAATTTCCACTACATAGCTTACTCAAAATATCTCATACAGTTTATAAGCAAGATAGTCATTGAATGCACAGTTAGAAAACAGCAGTTGTTACATAGTGCTAACATTTCTATTGCATACGAAATAAAACTGATATGTAGTGCTTTGTGTTCATTTATGACAGCAAATAATTACATGGTAAATGTATCAAATTCTGGCAATTTTCTTTTTCAGGGTTTAACAACTAATATGAGAACTTCTGAGAGCTGTACACAGTCGCCTGCCCCAAATTTATGGCCACTGGTTCCAGGGATGAGAGAGAGCCAGTATCATTCAACAATCACATCACCCATACTTCATTGAGGACTAGAACCCGGTATCAGCCCAATCTAGTCAGAAAACCTATACCTATGGCCAATGCATACTGGTAATTATGACACACTTTTGATAAATGACTGTTCTTTCGAGTTAAGAAATTCTACGAAGTTTTCTACAAAAGCAATAGTAGCATAACAAGTAACACTGCCTCTGACCACCTCCACCCCCTCCAACAAAAAAGAAAAACAGTTTCTATTTTTACAAATTTTATCTTTACTAAAATGATTTCTTCATTAGCTACTTCATACACAGGTGAACCACTATTACTGAAATAACTTCCACACAATGTGCAACCAACCAAGTATCCAGGTTATCTACTATTAATGATATTACTTTCATAAATGCATGGAAATACAATAGTAATAAGTTTACTGACCTCTGTGGTTGACGTCATTCTGCTTCCCTTTGGCACTTTAGCGACCACAGTCTCGATAATTTTCAACACACACTGCAAAGAAAACTTGCATCAACAAATGCCTTTTTCTTGAGTAACATTCACAACACTTCTGATTTCAGTATTTTTAAGTCAGCAAATGGAATATTTGTTGTTGGTTTTTTATTAGAGGTTAAACGACTACCATGAGCAACTCAATGGGCAATAAGCAGTTGCCTATCCCTAATTTAGGGCCACTGACTCCAGGAAAGGGAGAGAGCCAGTGCCATGAGACAAACACAACATCCATGCCTCACTGGGATTCGAACCCGGACCTTTCTCAGACGAATTTGAAATAGCCACCACTGTCTTGCTTATGGTTCACCATGTAACTTAACATCAGAGACCTTGAAAATTACATCACCCTGCAGGGGGAAATGAACCTGCATGTCCCGATTTTTGTTTGAGGTTCGTTTCCAGCTCTAGGGTGATGTAATTTTTAAGTTTTCTGATGTTAAGTTACATGTTGGACAGTAAGCAAGTCAATGACTATTCTGTCTGCTGCCTTAAAAAACCTGTAGTGATTTCATGTACTTATGAAGAACATTTCTTCTACAATCTCCACTCCTGATGTAATGAAAAAGATTTAATATACACTGAAGAGCAATTGAATTAGAGACAGCTGGCATTATGCACATGTGGCGCTGTGGGCGGCCCTGTAAACGGAAACAACATGACGTATACAGCGATCCGACAATATAAGGAGTGATGTGACAGGAATCAGTAAGAGTCGGATGCAGTATGAGTAAGACGAAGGATCAAAGCGCATTTGATTGTGGGCAAATTGTCGGGGCCCAACGAATGGGTCACTCTATCTCGGAAGTCGTGCAGGCACTGGGATTTTCACGAGCCACTGTGTCACGGGTGCACCATGAGTACATCAAATCCGGTAAAACCATCCCTGCAAGGGTCAACTGCCGTGGACAACAGCGTGAGGATGAGCAGGGTCATCGTCGGCTAGCTCGCATTGTAACAGCGGATAGACGGGCCACGGTGCAAGATATCACTCGGCAATTTAATGCTGATGCACAAAAACGTGTAAGTGGCCACACCATCCAGAACCATCTCCTCACTATGGGGTACAGAAGCCATCGTCCCACGAGGGTACCGCTGCTGACCGCACATCACAGGATGCAAAGATTAGCGTGGGCGCGGAAACATCGCCACTGGACCCTAGACATGTGGAAAAATGTTGCCTGGACATGATGAGTCGAGATTCGTATTGGTACATGCGGATGGCAGGATAAGAGTATGGCGCAAACCACATGAAGCGGTGGATCCTTCTTGCCAGCAGGGTACTCTTCAAGCTGGTGGGGGTGGCATTCTCGTCTGGGGACTGTTTACGTGGATTGAAATGGGACCCCTGGTACATGTGACATCGTCCCTCACAGGTCAACGTTACCGGGATATCCTGGATGACCATTTGCTCCTGTTTGTGCATCTTCAACATCCCACTGGGGACCTCATCCTGCAACAAGACAATGCACCGTGCCATCGCTCCCGAATTGTATCCGAATGGTTGGATGAACACTCCACCGACGTGACCTCGCTTCCTTGGCCAGCTAGGTCACCTGACCTCAATCCAATCGAGCACATTTGGAATGCCATCGAGAGAGATGTTCGAGGCTCTGACCCCCTCCACCAAATCTTCGTGAACTGTGGGAGCTTGCTCAGGGGTCGTGGATCTGTATGGCTTCCCAACGATTCCGGTGTCTTGTCGAGTCCAAGACGAGACGAATCGCCGCCATCATCAGGGCGAAAGGTGGTGCTACACATTACTAGACAGGTATCTCTAATTCATATGCTCTTCAGTGTATCACAAAAACATAAAAAATGTATAAGAACTGTATCAAAAGTTTCACTTTCACAGAATTTAAATTTTATTTTCAGGTTCCTCTTGCAGTTGCCAGTTATTAAATTCAAATCTTTTCCTTGTGTAAGTCTACTATTTTTGAATTAAGTTGTTGAAAATACTATTTATAATTTTTGAAGGTTCATTGATGGAACGGTTTTTCTGGATATAAAAACTTTCTTTAAATAGTCTCATGTTTTTATGAGGTTTATAGTCCAATATTTTAATATTTTGCTGTAAAGGTCCATTTCATACACATTGCTGCACATTCATTGGTAATACTTATTTTGTCCCCATTGCAAATGTAATGTTCTAATAACTATTTCTTGCTTTATTAATTTTTCTTTAAATTATCTTATTCTATTGTTATCATGGTTCGCGCTTTGCAGCAAGTTTTCCATTTCAATGGTTTGTAGGCATATACATTTTATTTTTATAGAACTCTGAGATGAGCTATAGTGTGAAACAGACTTAGGGTGAGCAACTCTTCATGACTTCATTAACAAGAATTTGAATAAAGAATACAAGACCTGGCATAGTAACAGACACAAGTGGACATTTGTCATTGATTGCTGGCAATACACAATCAAAGTACCAAAGATTTATTTGCAAGATTAGTCACAGGGAATGTGTGTGTGTACCTTGGTTTTACATCACACATCTGTAAAGACCCAAAAATTTTCAGACTGCTCCTTGTGCAAAAAGCAAATGGCCATTATTTTCTGTGAAATATGGGGTAATTGCTAATGGACTGACTTGCTACCTGAGCAACATTTAACTGTGACACCTACTGCAAAACACTAACATACTCAGAATCCAGCAACAAAACACGGGAAAATTGGGTAAAGCTCTGCTACAGCATGATAATGGAAAACTTTCCAGTACCAGTTAGAAAACATTGAGGCAGTAACTTCACTACAGAATCTCCATCACAATGTATCCCATCCTCTTTATTCACCAGCTGGTGAATCACAATGTATCCCATCCTCTTTATTCACCAGCTGGTGAATAAAGAGGATGGGATACATTGTGATGGAGATTCTGTAGTGAAGTTACTGCCTCAATGTTTTCTAACTGGTACTGGAAAGTTTTCCATTATCATGCTGTAGCAGACACTGTTTGAAAAGAGACTATGTGGTGAGTGATCACTTCAGCTGTCCATCAGTGGGGTCACAATACCCCTAAGAATGGTTCCATGAAGCCATCTTGAAGCTGCTACGATGGGTTTAGGGGGTGGGGGTGGAAGGGGGTTAATGCCCACAACAAGCAACTCTTAAGGTTATAAGTAATCACCCACCCCTAATTTGGGGTCACTGGTTCTAACCAGTGCCAGCAAACAAACATGCCTCAAACCCGAGCCCATTTTGGACAAATGGTCAGAAACCAGCTACTTAGTCACAGGGGGCAATGCAACCTCCCATGGAAATAGAAGCAATGATTAGACCCAGGAGGGCAATATGCATTCATCTAAATTATAATAAAACCGCTGAAAATGAGATGAGTCAAAATCATTTCCGAACACCCCTCATACACGAAATTTACTCTAAACCAAGGATAGACAAAACCCCAAACTTTTTAGGTGCCAATTCCTCTTTTTCGAGAGCTAGCGCATTTTCTTAAAAAGTACATACATACATACATACATATCACTAAGCTGTTCTCTGAGATTCAAAGGTTAGCTCCAAAAAGAAATACAAACTACCAGATACTTTTACTTACTGTTGCTGTGTCAAACTTCTCCATTTACAGCGATCTTGACATACAACTCGTGTTTCACTCATATCCATTACACGCCATACACAAGATCTTTTATACTTCATACTCATAATCTTTTTCTCATGCAGACACTCCTGAATCTTATCCACACATGTCTTCATTGGCCTTCCTCTGCCTTTCCTTCCTGCCACTTGGGCTGAAAATATTTTCTTAGTAAGCATTTCATCACTCATTCTTTCAACATGGCCAAACCACTGAAGCATATTGGTCTCCACTTTGCTAACAACATTTTGCTTTACATCACACAACTGCAATACATCTTCATTCCTCACACAATCAGATCCTGTCTTGCGACAAACCCCACGTAAGTAACGCATTTCTCCAGCACACAAACGACTCCTATGTTTCTTCTGCAGTACCCAGGTTTCACTGCCATACATCAGAGTAGGAACAATTACTGTTTCATACACAGCCATGCGGGACTCTAGAGAACCCATCATTCCTGTGAAAACCTCCCAGAGCAGCTATGACTTTCAAAGAAGAATTCACTCGCCTACTGATTTCACCATCCAACTTGTTCTCTCTGTCAAACATGCTTCCTAAATACACAAACTCACTCACCTGGTCAATCACAGTGCCATTTATACTTACATTACATTCAGTGCTACCCATTCCTCTCTCAAAACACCATAACTTTAGTTTTTCCCTTATTTATACTCAGTTTGAATTTCCTGCAAACTTCGTGCATCCGAGTCAACATACTCTGCAACTCACTTTTGCTCTCTGCCAACAGGACAGTGTCATCAGCATACAGCAATCTGCACACACTGATATCACCAAGACATAAACCACTATTATCTATTTTGGCCTCACGCATGCATGCATCCATAAATATATTAAATAGCCATGGTGACATTACACAACCTTGTCTAACTCCTGCACCAATGGAAAACCATTTTGATAAAACACCATTCACTCGTACACAAGCTCTACTACCAGCATACATGGCTTTTACACTATTAAGTAGATTTCCAGTAACACCATATTCATTCAAAACCTTCCACAAAAGTGTCCTATTGACTCGGTCGTAAGCTTTCTCTAAATCTATGAAGGCAGTAAACACTTTCTTCCCAACAGCCAGATACTTTTCAATCATCATGCATAATGCAAAAATCTGGTTAGTGCAGCCTTTAACCAGGCATAAAACCACTCTGAACATCCCACACTTTCTCTGATGTAAGACCCCGTACTTTTTCAATAACAACCTTACCAAACACTTTCCCTGGCACACTCAGTAGGCTAATACCACGATAGTTCTTGCATTCAGTCTGATCACCTTTTCCCTTATACAAGGGAACAATGATAGCATCCTTCCAATCCCGAGGGACCATTTCTAACTCCCAGCACAACTGGCAAATTTCAGTTAACCAGTCAATTATAGAGTCACCACCATACTTCAACATCTCTGCAGTTATGCCATCAACTCCTGGAGCCTTACCATTCTGAAGAGATTTTAGAGCTTTACACACTTCTTCTCTTGAGATCCCTTCTGTGCTTTCATCCCTCATTGTGACATGATCTGCATCTGTCTCAGAATCAGTTTTGCTCTCCTGATCTAATAACTCACAGAAGTATTCATCCCATCTGTCACTTAACTCATTGGGCTCCCATATCATTTCCCCAATCTCATTCTTCACACAACTTACAACTTTGTTTCTCCTATTTTTCCTGAGTCTCATGTACTTCAAGAAGGACTTTCTATCTTTCCAAAAAGCCAGTTCATGCCTTTCCACTTCCTCTTTCCTATCTTTTGCCTTACTGTGGCGAACCAGCTTAGCAGCTTCACGCTTCTTACAGCTATATTCATCCACAGAGACTCTACCTTTCAACATCCCCAAATAGGCTTCCTTCTTTTTCTTTAGTGCCTCATCAATCTCACTATTCTACCAAGCATCACCTCTATTGTTACCCACTATTGTGGTGCCACAGACCTCTTTAGCAGCAGTAACAACACAGTTCTTAAAACATTCCCACTTCTTTTCTACATCCCTCTCACAAGATTTCAGATCCTTCAGTCGTTCTCTGAGTAAGTCAGAATACTGCTGATGATCTTCAAGGAGCCTAACAACCTTTATTCTTTCTATCCTGGGTCTCTTCCTATTCCTTTTCCTCCAACCAACATTAAGTTTCACTCGTGACACTACCAAGTAATGATCAGAACCAACATCCGCACCTCTCATCACACGGGTGTCAACAACTAAGTGTTTCAAACGCTGATCGTAAACAACAAAATCTATCACTCTTTTGACCAAGAGTACGATTTTCCCAAGTCAGGGTTCCCACTCAAAAGTAATAAAAAAATTCCCTGACTTTTCCAGGTTCTCCAGGTGGTTTTTAAAGTTTACCAGAGTGGCATGTTGCAAAGAATTGTTACATTCCATTCCATTCATTTTTCTCACCAAAGCACACACTTGTAAATTTTTTACGTAATTTGTCATAATAAAATTACTTGCTTTTCATTAATAACTAACTGTGCACATTATTTTCTGTACCAAAGTTCCGTGAACTTTTGTGAATACTACCCGTACGGAATTTGTAAATACATTCCCACAGAAACAGGTCATATGTAAGAAAAAATCTGTCAGTTGAATAGTTTCAGTTTTTCTATAACACAATGCAGCTAAGCTTAATGATGGAATGGCTCTGTTTAAAGAAACATGTTTCAAAAGTACCAACGGACAAAGGACTTTGATCCATCATTTGGTTGGTTCTCTTGTGAAGTGTTTTTTCTAGTAGGAGCCATTGTGCCTAATTGTTCCATGTTATAACAACTGCCTGCAGAAATTGAACAAAAGCTTAATTTTAAAAATTCAATTTTGCATCTTTTTTTAGAGAATAAAGGAAATACTTAATATAACTGAAAGTAAGATCTACCAAATTCTAGGCAGGCAGTAATTGCAAGCAAAAGTTTGAAATCTTGAAAAAATAAGTTTTTTTGGCAAAATAAAGTATCCATTGATTTTTACAAAAAAAAAAAAAAAGTAATTTTCCCTGACTTTTACAAAAAAGGGTAATTTTCCCTGAGTTTTCCCTGATTTTTGGAACCATTTTCAAATTCCCTGAGAATTCCAGGTTTTCCCTGTTTTCCAGGTTGAGTGGGAACCCTGCAAGTATATGTGTGTATATACTTGTGGTTGAAAAATGTATTAGATACACACAAATCATTCTCAATGCAGAGTTCAATTAATCTTTCACCATTATCATTCACACAAGGATCATTAAACTTGCCCAGAACATTGTCAGAAATTGCATTCTGCACGCCTACTCTAGCATTGAAATCCCCTGCTATTATAACTTTTTCTTTAGCACCAAACTGGCTCAAAACAGCTTTTAGCTCATTCCAGAAATCTTCTTTCTTATTAGAAGGTTCCGAGTCACAAGGAGCATACACTACAACAATTACAATTCTCTGAAGTTTCACTTTCAAACGAATCCAAAGAATTCTCTCACTTATGCAACTATAGTGAATCAAGTTGTTCTTCATCTTTTCACTTAAAATCACACCTACACCAGCCTGTCCTCTCATATTATCCAATACTCCAGACCACACACTCACCGTGCCATTCACTTCTTCTACCCCAATTTCCTTCTTTTTGGTTTCACTTACACATAGCACATCCAGTCTATACTTATTCATCTCCTCAATCACCTCACTCATCTTGCCATTTATACCTCTAGTATTCCATACACCAATCTTACATTCACTCAGCCGAGATCGTTTTCACATACGCCGTTTAGAAAGTCCAGGTCGATTTCGTAGTGGATCGTCCTTCTCAAGTGTGGTAGGTCCACCATATCCCACACTTGAGTCATTCTTAATATTTCTTTTTGTCTTTTTAATCAGGTAAGTACATCAGTGCGGGGGATTAGCCCACAGCTGAGGTTTCCAGTTGGTCATTCAACCTAAGGATTCTGGAACAAAACCCAGTGAGTTGGGATCTTTTTGCCAATGTCACACAGAACTAGCTTGCACCTCTCCAAGATTCACAGAGGCCCTAGTTGCTGTTGTGTGTGCCATTGTTACCACGGAGCGCCCTGAGGAGGCAAACCCATTGCTCACTACGACCGCCCGCTTTTCTTAAAAAGTACAAGGAAGAAACCACAATCGATCAAACAAAAACTACACACACAGAATCATGACCTTCAACAGTCGAAATAAATTTCTTTGATATAGTTCAATAATTCAGTAGAAAATCCAAAACTAAAACTAAAGAACATATTTAACACTTGTATTAATAAATTTCAAAATAAGTTTTTGATTCAGAAAGTTCAGCTTTGTCTTCTGGTTTATAACATCAATAAAGCCACTAATGAAAAAATACTCAACCTACGTGAAATCAATGCCATGGCTATGAACATCTCTGATGCTTACTCTGAAATCTGTATGCATAATGTCTCTCTCTTTAACATAAGCAAGTAAATTAATGTGTGAAGCACACATATACTCACACTACAATCATTGTAGGACTAACACTATTTTTATAGAATGTTTTTTGTTTTGCTGATTGGTGATATGAACCACATGTACTTCGTATTTGTTTGATAAGACAACAATAAAAAACTTGTCTCTCTCCTTGGTTGCACCACAGAACTTCAGCCTGAATCACTATGGCTAATATTGCTGCAGAATGTGAACTGCTGCTGAGGATAGTGTCCAAAATTGATGTTGTCATCTTCATCACACTGTTTTTAAAGTAAGTTTATCAACAAAACAATACAAGCAGAAAAAATGTGTATTGCATTTTTTGTTTTATTAAAGAGATGAAAGCTTCATAACAGAAATCCAAAGTTCAAAATGTAAAATTTTCAGATTAGAATTTGAAAACTTTGGCGTCATGGTGACTTGGTTTTGTCTACTGCTGCTTGAAACGTGTTCCCAAGTTTACCAATAAAAATTTTAGAGTGTGACCTAAACTGCCATGACAGAGTCAGCCCTAAAAGAAATATTACCAAGGGACATGATCTGTTTGTATCACACCTCCATGTTCACTGCATCTCTCCTTTTTTTCTTTTTTTAAGGTTTAACGATTGGTGTGAGCAATTCAATGGGCTACAAGATGTTACCAAGACTAATTTAGTGCTACTGGTTTCTGGGAAGGGAGAGAGTCAGTGCCATAAGAAGGGTTCCATTTCAACTCAGGCAGGGTCGTACCATCATGGTCTCAGATTTCTCTAAAAAAATTAAAGGGTGTTCCTTGACTAAAATAAGGAGACCCATATTTTTTCTTTCGGCAAGAAAAAATTTTCCCTTCGAGATAGAGGGTTTCAAATCTTCCACCGTCAAACAAGCTCTCTAGAAAACGGTTATTTTTCCTAACTTCAGCGAGTCATTGCAGCGGAGTTAAAAAAGATATTGTGTTCTTGTATTTTTTTACATTGTGTGTATAACATATAATAATATATGGTGCTAATATTTGCTACACATCGCTTGATTAAAATTTTAAAAAATCTTAAACTTTGTGATTTAAAAAAAAAATGTTTTTTTTAAAGGTTTTTTTAAACAGGTTCGGATGGAGTTTTTTCTATATTCGTTTTTTTCGTTAAAGACATACAAATGTGCACTTTATTTGTAATTTTTTGTGTGTATGTGAAACTGCTAGTTTCCGTGTTTCGGCAGCATTAAAAACAGCCGATTTTGAAAAATCTCTAACTTTCCCAAAGATTTTCTCAAAAAGGCCATTTTATAAAATTCTGAAAATTAAATCACTGTTTTATTATCAACAGGAGAATATCTGTGTAAATTTTCACGGACCTAAAAAACCCCATTTCCGAGTTAGACGTGTTTGAATTCAGTTTGAAAGCCTAAAATTTCCAGTGTTCTAAAGGCACCATTTTGGAAAAATCTCAGGCGCAAAGTACGTATTCTCTTACCTGAATCAAAGCGTTAGATATTCTTTGCCCGAATGATGGAATGAGAGCATTGGATCAGCTGGCCCTGGTTCGATACGTCCACCTCACCCTTCCCCAAGTGATGACATGCCTAAAAAACTGTCGGGTGGGGGATAACAAATAAATAAAGAAAATTCTTGCTGCTCCACTAACGAAGTTGAGTCGCGAAAGATAGCAGTTGTTTGTTTGTTTGTTTACGTATATACTTCAACATCGCATAAGTAAAAACTATGAAAGAGTAGAAAACTGTTGTGAAATAATTTTAAGAAAAAAAGAGTGCAGGCACACACACTGTAAGTTAATTTTCGATGGCTAAACACCCTCGAGTTTTTCTGGGAGTTGCTAATTGTAGGCTACTGGGGGGAGGTGCAATGCCCTTGACCTTGCTGCTGGGTTGATAGCGCTGGTCGCTACCCAAACTCTGCATACCTCCTCTCCAAAACATAATGGCAATTGTCTAATCTGCTAAATAAATAACAATTAACACATATGTACGCGTGCATGCTTATTCATAAAATGTAAGTTCAGTATATTTCCTGTTCAATCAGCTGATTTTACAAGTAGAATACATATACAACTTATGCTCTTATAATGGTGTAAAGATTTTTATCTATTTAAAACATATTCAAAGATTTCCCAATTTTTTAGGGGGGAGAATAGTGTTTGTAGTGATTTCCACCTAGGCCACGATACACCATGCACTGCCCATGTCTTCTGTTCCCTGTTCCCTTAGAAGTTAATGCTGGATCGATGGGAGACCTTCGGAGTTCTGATACCCCCCCCTCCCTTTCACGTGGTGGTGAGGAGTCTCAAAGCTAGGTAAGCTTTCAAAAATGTTTCAACTTAGTTGGCTGGTAACAAGAGAGGGATTCCATTTCAACTCTGGCAGGGTCGTACCATCACGGTCTCAGATTTCTCTAAAAAAATTAAGGGGTGTTTGTTCCTTGATTAAAATAAGGAGACCTATATTTTTTCTTCCTTCGAGACAGAGGGTTTCAAATCTTCCACCGTCAAGCAAGCTCTAAAAAAACGGTTATTTTTCCTAACTTCAGCGAGTCATTGCAGCAGAATTAAAAAACATATTTTGTTCTGGTATTTTTTATTACATTGTGTGTATAACGTATAATAATATTTGATGTTAATATTTTTTACACATCGTATGATTAAAATTTTAAAAAATCGTAAACTTTGTGATTTAAAAAAAAATTGAAATTTTTAAGATTTTTTTTAACAGGTTCAAATGGAGTTTTTTTTTTCTATACTCGTTGGGTTTTTTTTTTCGTTAAAGATATAGAAATGTGCACTTTATTTGCAATTTTATATGTGTCTGTGAAACTGCTAGTTTCCGCAGCGTTAAAAACAGCCGATTTTGAAAAATCTCCAACTTTGCCAACGATTTTCTCAAAAAAAAGCCCTTTTTTAAAATTCTGAAAAGAGAGCTTGTTTGACGGTGCAAGATTTGAAACCCTCTATCTCAAAGGGAAAATTTTTTCTTGCCGAAAGAAAAAATATAGGTCTCCTTATTTTAGTCAAGGAACACCCCTTAATTTTTTTAGAGAAATCTGAGACCATGATGGTACGACCCTGCCTGAGTTGAAATGGAACCCATCATAAGACAAATACTAGTATGTTCAAAAAGTTACAGAACTTTTTGAATATTTGCCAAATGTCAGTGAATTACGTCATTCCCCGCTCAGCAAGCGAAGAGCATCATGTGACCGACCAGCCAGAACCAGTTTGATCCAGATCCAACACGTACAGCATGTGCGTAGTTCGTGATTACAGGCATTCAAGGCTCTCCATCACAAGGACAACGATGTCAAATTTTGAACAGCGTTAAAGTGTAAAATGTTGTGTTCTGCTCAGAATATCTTTCGCTGAGACTTTTCAAATGATTAAGTCAGCGTACAGTGGGAGTGCAATGAGTAAAACTAGAGTTTATGAGTGGCATCGATGATTCGAAAACAGGCGACAGAGTATCAAGGATGATGAGAGGTCAGGACGACCTTCAACATCCACAATGGATGAACAAATCGCCATTGTCAAAGAAATTGTGAAAAATGAACGTCGAAAAACTGTTGCAGCAATTGCAGAAGTTGCCGGACATCTCAGTTGGAAGTTGCTATGCCATTTTAACAGAGAAACTGGGCATGCATCACGTGTGCCAAGAAATTGTTCCCAAAACCTGACACAAGAAAAAATGGATGAGCGCATGCAAGTTTGCAAGGATAACATTGATGCAGTGGATTCAGATCCCGATCTCTTCAATTGATTGCTCACTGGCAATGAAACTTGGTGCTTTTTGTACGACCCCCAACACAACTGACAGTGTAGCAATCACCGTCGTCACCACAACCAAAAAAGTTCAAGGCTGACTGCTCCAAAGGAAAGGTCTTGTTAACAGTTTTCTTCGATTGCAAGGGGGTCGTACACAAGGAATTCCTTCAACATGGTAGTACAGTCACTAAAGAAGAGCACGTCAACATCCTGAAACGTCTCAGAGAATCAGTGAGATGCAAGCGACCCGATCTTTGGGAGACCAACTCATGGATGCTTCATCACTATAATGCGCCGGCTCACAGATTCCTTCTGCTGTCCAATTACCTGTCCAAACATCACATTCTTCCACAACCAGCTTATTCCCCTGATCTCACCCCGTGTAATTTTTTTTCTTTTTTCCCTGGATGAAGAATTTGCTTAAGGAAAGACTCTTCTCAAATTCCGAAGAAGTGCAATGAGCTGCGACGGAGTTCCGGAACTTTGGAACTTTTTGAACGTACTGGTACATCCATGCCTCAGTGGGATTCAAACCCTGGCCCATCTCGGATGAATGGCCAGAAACCAGTGCTTAGACCACTGCATCTCTATTGCAGAGTGCATCTAATTTACTTTCAATTCTGTAGTCCATTTCAGATTTATAAGTAAAGACTAAAGCCAGGTCACCGTCCTGCCTAGGAAAGTACTGTGCTATTGGGTTGTTGGAAAAGTCAGGACATATTTTGGCAACCGATGGCGGTTGGGCAGTTTTCGAAGTACTAGAGGCATGCGCAGCTCTGTTTATCGCTATGGCAACATCCTGAAACGTCTCAGAGAATCAGTGAGATGCAAGCGACCCGATCTTTGGGAGACCAACTCATGGATGCTTCATCACTATAATGCGCCGGCTCACAGATTCCTTCTGCTGTCCAATTACCTGTCCAAACATCACATTCTTCCACAACCAGCTTATTCCCCTGATCTCACCCCGTGTAATTTTTTTTCTTTTTCCCTGGATGAAGAATTTGCTTAAGGAAAGACTCTTCTCAAATTCCGAAGAAGTGCAATGAGCTGCGACGGAGTTCCGGAACTTTGGAACTTTTTGAACGTACTGGTACATCCATGCCTCAGTGGGATTCAAACCCTGGCCCATCTCGGATGAATGGCCAGAAACCAGTGCTTAGACCACTGCATCTCTATTGCAGAGTGCATCTAATTTACTTTCAATTCTGTAGTCCATTTCAGATTTATAAGTAAAGACTAAAGCCAGGTCACCGTCCTGCCTAGGAAAGTACTGTGCTATTGGGTTGTTGGAAAAGTCAGGACATATTTTGGCAACCGATGGCGGTTGGGCAGTTTTCGAAGTACTAGAGGCATGCGCAGCTCTGTTATCGCTATGGCATTCGATAGGTGTCAGTTCTAGCTGCAGTCTAAAAGGAATAATGAGCGATTTGGTTGATTTGCGGAGATTTGACATCAAGTTGAAGATGGAAGACCAAACTGTGCATTTTCACCATATTTTACTGTTTTACTTCCGCAAAGGGAAGAACGCGCGTCAAGCTTGTGAAAAGTTGCGTAAAGTGTACGGTGATAATGCTCTACAAGAACGCCAGTGCCAGCGGCTGTTCACAAAATTCCGTGCAGGCGATTTTGACCTCAACGATGCACCTCCTTCCGGGAGGCCAACCGAGGTTGATGACGACCAAATCAAGGCATTGATCGAGTCAAACCCACGTTACACGACACGAGAGATTGCAGACACATTGCACATCCATCATTCAAGCATTCACGACCACCTGAAGAAGCTGAGATACGTAAGCAAGCTCGATGTGTGGGTTTCTCATTAACCCAAAGAAGCTCAATTGACAGCGCGTGTAGACATCTGCGATATGCGCATTAAACGTGAGGAAAACGATCCTTTTTTGAAGCGACTGATAACTGGTGACGAAAAGTGGATTGTGTACAACAATGTGCTATGCAAACGGTCTTGGTCCCGACATGCTGCTTTGCCTTAAATGACATCCAAAGCAGACATTCATCAGCATAAGGTTCTGGTCTCGGTGTGGTGGGATTTTAAAGGTGTCTTGTTTTTCGAGCTCCTACCACGGAACCAAACAATCAATTCGAATGTGTACTGTCGGCAATTGGACAGTTTGAACGAATCAATCATTCAGAAACGACCAGAGCTCGTTCATCGTTAACTCAGCATACTCGCCTGACCTTGCGCCGTCAGACTTGGCCACTTGTTTCGCTCTCTTCAACAGTCCTTGCGTGGTATAACGTTCAATTCAGATGAGGCTGCAAATCAGCACCTTGTACAGTTTTTTGCCACGAAAGACAGGTCCTTCTATGAACAAGGCATTCTGCAGCTCACTGAAAGATGGCAAAAGGTTATCGAACGAAACGGGCATTATATCATTGATTGATCTTTGTTCTTTCTATCAATAAATGACCTTTGCAAAATATGGCTAAAATACATCATGACTTTTACGACAACCCAATATTTCCAAATTACAACACCAGGGGCGGGTTTACCATTGGGCCAACCTGGGCCATGGCCCAGGGCGCTGCACATAGAGGGCGCCAAAATTTTGAGAATACATGAGGCACAAGACGTTTTATCTCATCCCCCCCCAAGAGAATGGAATGGGATTTTTCATTTTTTACAAATTATAAACTGAGTAGTATAATACTTTTAATGCTTAAGAAAATAATAGATGGTGTTAGTACATTCGATGTGTTTAATTATTTAAAATATTAATTCACTTTCAAAGTGAATTCAGTAAGACTCAGAAGCCCCCGTGGAAGTTATTTCTTCCTACTTCCTGACAAGGTCAAAACTCAGGAGAGGGGAAGCATTTCTTTTACTGAGCTCGCAGACAGCGGGGAACAAGAGTGGGAGGCTAGGGGTGGGGCACTGCACTGGCACATAGTTTTTACAAGGCACTGAAACATCTGAGCGTGAGGAGAGCCATGGGATGTGGATTCAAAGATCGGAATCGGACTCCATGAATTCAAGGTCAAGGCCCCAGGGTATTGTGGGTGACAAGAGAGGACAGAGTACTGGTTAAAATGGATTCCAATTCAGCTTATGACACCAGCTGCCTGCTTTGGGATTCATTCCCCCTCCGCCCTCCCGTCAGTTTACATGTGTGTTTTCATTCTCGCTGGGTTCTTCTGGGGGAAATCCTTACTATTAATCACCGTCAGCAAAAATGCCGACTACGAAGTTTTTTGGATGTAAAAATAGAAAAAGAAAGCTTAAAAAGATTGAAAAAGAAGGGCAACTGTTGAAAAAAATACCAAAACTAAAAAAAAAAAAAATTAAACTGGCAGATGACACAGTAAGTGAAAAGAAAATGCAGTGTTTGGTTGCAAGATCTACCCATGAAGAAGCCAACTGAACAAGAACTAAGAGCTCATGGCAAAGATTAAATTTGTGAGTCTTCTGATGGTGAGGATGAGGAAGGTAAGTCTAACACAAATCTTGAAGGAAATTTTCAAGGTGTTGAAGGAAATGAACTTTTGTTACATCATATGAAATAAGATTCTGCTAAATGGAAAATAGACGATTCATTTGTTGATTATATTACAAAAAATCCTACGAATTAAAATTTAAACCAAATAGATTTTACGTTTTCAAAAATATCTTACAGTGATCGATTTAGATCTGCTTCAAAAGGATTATTTTATAACCGTCTTCAAAATGGTGAAATTAAAAGAAGAGAATGGCTATTATATTCTGAGTCAACTGGACGTGTTTTTTGTTTACCATGTAAACTGTTTGCAAAGCGAGAGAGTTCTTTTCTCAAGTATAGGTTTCAATGATTGGAAACACGAAAACCTTATACGAGCACATAGTGCTTCATTTGAGCATGTAGAGTCTGTAAAGTGTTTCATAACACGTGCAGAGAATAGTGGAAAAATTAATTCTGCTGCAATTAAGCAACCGTTGAATGAGAACAATTATTGGAAAGCAGTACTTTTATGGATTATCGAAATCATTAAATTTCTGTCTTCCCGTGGATTAGCATTTCATGGAAATGGACCAAACGACAAGTTAGGGAATAATAATAATAATGGCAATTATCTAGGTATCCTTGAACTTATAAGGAAAATTTGACCCTTTTCTGGAGCAACATTTGAAAAATTTTGGAAATAAGGGAAGTGGAAATGTTTCATACCTTTCGTAGGATGTATGTGAAGCATTCATTTCATTAACGGCCTTATCAGTCACTGACGCAAGAGTTAAAGAGTTGAAGTCGAGCAAATATTACTCTATTATTATAGACTCCAGTCCAGATTTGTCAAAAGTTGAGCAGTTGACTGTTATTTTTCGTTATGTTCTGGAAAATGGATAACCAGTGGAACAATTTATTTGTTTCTTGCTCAACACTGGTCATAAAGCAAAAGACATGGAGAAGGCTTTATTGAAACTGTTACAAGATTTAAAAATAGATGTTAAAGACTGCAGAGGCAAAGGTTATGACAATGCGAGAAATGTGTCTGGTGAATATTCAGGTCTCCAAGCTCGATTAAAAAGTCATAACAGTTTAGATTACTACATTCCATACGCAGCACACTCTCTTAATTTGGTTGGGAAATCCGCAGTGGGATGCTGCCTTGAAGCTACATCTTTTCTTATGTTCATACAGGACATATACAACTTTTGGTCATCTTCATCACATAGGTGGCAAATCTTGAAGACAGGTCTTCACGATACTTATAAGCTGCACAGCTAATCTGGATCACAATGTCCACTTCTTGTACCCAAAACGTTATGTGAAACCCGATGGTCAGCAAGGGTTGATGCATGCAAGGCCTTACGCTCTAGTTATTCCTGCATTAGAGATGCACTTCAAGACTTCGCAGAAAACACCGGCGAAAAATTACAAGCAAAAGTAGAAGCAGAGGGATTATTAAGTGTGATGAATTTGTTAGAAATGGGCATTCTCTTAGAGCTTTGGAGTGATATTTTACAAAGAATTGATAGTTGCAATAAAACACTGCAGAAAGTGAATATTGACCTTTCAGTTGCTGTAGAACTGTACGATTCACTTATTAAATATTTAAGTGATCTCCAGAATAAATTTGATAAGTATGAGGAAGATGGAAAACTTTTATCTCAGTGCGACGAATATAAGAACAGTGTTACCAGAACAAGGTCGGAGAAAACTAGAATTTCAAGAGATGAATGGCAATAAAGAAACTGTTTTCACTGGAAAGGAACGTATGCGAATATACATTTTCCATACGATCATTGATAACTTGGTGCAGCAGCTGAAACATCGACGAGATGCGTATTTTGATGTGGAGAGCATGTTTGGGTTTCTAACACAATCATCAGATGTTGATGAGATAACAGTATCTCAAAAGGCAAAAAATCTACCGACAGTTTACACTAAAGATTTCGGCCCAGAATTTGAACAAAAATGTCATTTCCAGAAATTTTTGAATAATTTAGATAGACAAGCAGTGACAGATTCAAGTGTTAGTATTCCTGTTGAGGATATGATGAAACTGATAAGGGAAAAAAGAATTGATTCAACTTTTCCGAACATTGATGTTATCCTAAGGATTTACCTATGTATACCCCAGGAGTGCAGAATTTTTCTGAACTCGCGAACGAGGTTCAGGGGAAATTGAGGCAGCTCTGGGAAAATTTTTGCCTGCGGGTAGGTAACAATAATAAAATGAAAAATTGACTTATTAACAATGAGTATAACGCGAAAGATAAAGAGTAATTTACTGCACAGTAATCATTTTGAAAAATGTCATGTCGTTATAAATACAAGAGGTTATGAGCACAGTGACGTACTGCAGACTGCCGCTGGCATATGATTCACGGAGCCCAAACGACTTTACTAATGCCAAGGCGTAGAAAGCATGGCACGAGTAATAAGTATGGCGTAACCACTAGTCATGCTAATAAAAATTTTCCGAAACTAATGGCAGCTTATGTGTCGTAGCCGCCGATCTGAAAAATTAGGGGTTCCGCACATTTTAAAGCGAATGACCCATGCATTTTTCAAAGGATTTAAGTCTAATTTAAATTTCATTCAGTAAAATTATCTCTCACAATTATACACCTGAAATGCGAGAATGAAATAAATTATAGTTAATTGCAGAATTTTTTTTAGCTGTTTATTTTTCAGCCTCTCTGCCCTACCACTGTTTTTAGCTAGACCCAAAAAATGTTTCAAACATTTTGAATCTAAAATAAATATTGTTTTTTTTTTTTTTGGTTTTTTGTTTCAAATTTTTAAGTAATAGGCTTTAAGGATTAGTTCTTAATCATCAACATATAGATCTAATACTCGCTTAAACTTGTATTAAAGTCCACTACAGTTTTTGGGGAAATTTCGGACAGAAAAAAATTGCGTTCTGGGGAAATATTGGGCCCTGAAAATTTTCTGCACCCATGGTATACCCATCACTAATGCCTCTGGAGAAAGAAGTTTTTCTCTTTTGAAAATCCTTAACACTTATTTGAGGACATCTGTTCTCAAGAAAGAACAGGTGCATTGGCAACTTTGTCACTTAATTAGAACATTGTAGAAACATTAAAATTTGATGATATAGTAGAGGATTTTGCCACTAAGAAATCGAGAAAAAAATATCTTAGCGGTGAGTAATTTTACTGTATATAAGTGATGCTCGTTCATTTCTTCTATCTCTCAGTCACTTAATCGATATACAATAAACATTGGTAGCAGCACTATCATTATATTTTTTAAAAATTCTAAAATTAATAGGGCATGCATAACGTTGTAAATTTAAATCCAAAATTTTGCAGGCAAATGTTTCAGAAGTGTGTTAAAAAAATAATTTCATTTGCAAATATAAAAATTTACTGTGAAATAATGTTTTAAAATTATGCGAATTAAACTTGTGAGAAAACGACATTTATACATTTTTATTTAAATGCCCAGTTTTAAATAATACATGTGCTAAAAATTTTACAGGGTTGGGTTGTTCTTGAGAATATGCTGATTCTTTGTGTGATAAAAAATCTATATGTAATATGTAATTTAAATATGAAATTCTAATCGGCCTCAAATTTCTTACAATAAGTTTACTTTGGGGCGTTTAATTTTCTTGGCCCAGGGCGCTCTAACGCTTAAACCCGCCCCTGTACACCACACATTTAACCAAAGCAACACATCACATGAAAATTAAAACAAAATAATAAATTTACCAATCAATTAAACTAAATCTGCACATAAATATAAAATCCTTACAATGTGTCTAACTACTCATCTACAAAAAATATACAAGTCAGAAAACCAGCCTAACTAATTATTAATATACCATGTTTTGTACAAATCACTGGAAAGTGTCTTTTGAACAAATATAGTAAAGTTATTCAAAATACAACCACAATTCATAGTCTGAAAGAAATATAACAAACTTCATCAAGCACTGTTTGATGAAATTTCTGTCTTAAATTACAAACAAGCCCTGGGTCAGTCATTCAAATCAAGAGAGCTTAAAAAAAAAACACATACACACACAACACGAAAGACACTAATTCCTACAATTGCACGTCGTACAAAATATAGAAAAAAATAGAACATGTTTAAATTGCACGCAGTTTTTAAGTGCCGACTGGGTAGAGATATGGAGAGTATGATCAATATCAATCGCGAAACCTTTCACACTTACTACCCTTTTTTCACATCGAATGAAATTCGCTTGGAATAATATAGTTTTAAGCAGAACTTTACCAGTTTTTAGTATGGGCACAAAACGACAATTAATACCGAGGAACAGTACTATGTAAAAAATAGTATATACTAGTAATCCGAATTTATCGGCAGAATTCTATCTTCCTTAAAAAAAAAAAACATCTGCTTGAGGTGCGAAAGATTGGAAAATTGATTTTTATCCTATGCCAATACATTCGGATTACTAGTACAGTTATACTATCTTCCACAATAATTATTCAATGTCTCGGAAATTTCTGAAAATGTAAATTTTAGTACACTTTCAATTTGGGCTTTTCATTTTCACTTTAAAAAAATTCACATGCTGAAATTCGCCGAAAGTAAATCAGTTAACAAAATGAACTGCTGACAGAAAATTTTGATAACTTAAAAGTTTATGGATCTTTAGCATACCCCAAGAATTCTGAAAACTGGAACTTACTCGACAACGAATGGTAACATCGTTGAAACACAGCCTGTTTTCGATTTCACTGCGGTCCATCACTTCAGAGAAACTTTAAAGGAGTTCTAAAACATAAAATTTACTTCACCTAAAACACCGCGTTCCATAACACTTTAAATACACACGTCTACAGCACAGGGAACCGGCAACTTCTGTTTGCTTTTTGCTGAGTGCAAAGAAAAGGCTATTTACACCAACTAAAAGATCTACTATCCAACCACAGATATCATATAAAGGACTAGATTGGACATCCGGCCAGTGAGACGTGACAGCGTAGGAGCCATGTCGAGCGGGTCAACGCTGCTTCCCGTAGCTCAACGAAATGCGTGTTTCGTATAGCGATTCGCTGGCTCAGGTTAGATGATAGGTATCTAGTACACATTTCGGGGAGAAAATACGAATAGTTATATTGAGAAAAATCGATATTTATTAGTACTGTACAAGTGATAGCTTTAAGGCGATTGCAAAGTATTGCGGAAATCAGATATTAGACCACAACTTAAAATATTCCGGAAACGGCGTTTCGATGCCTACGATTAAAAAAAAAGTCACTGATTCATGGGAAGTCTTGCAGTTCATTTTTTAAAATAAACAATGAATTTGAGATACTAAGCAACTTATTTTCGAGGGGAGAGATTGGTTCAATAATTCACGGAAATCAATTTCCGACGTTCATCGATATAAGAGTCCACAATTTCTTAAAAACAGATTTTTTTTTTTTTTGATTGGAGGTTTAACGACCACCGTGAGCAACTCAATGGGCTATAAGTAGTCGCCCGTCCCTAATTTAGGGTCACTGGTTCCAGGGAAGGGAGAGAGCCAGTGCCGTAAGACAAACACAACATCCATGCCTGACCGGGATTCGAACCCGGACCCCTTACGGACGAATGGTCAGAGGCCAGCGCCTTAGACCACTGCGCCACTGGGGCGGCAGATTTTTAGTCCAAAAATTCATGATGTCAGTTTTAATATGCAAGCATATCTGCCAAATTTTATCATTACAAAGGATCAAAAGTGTGGTGGTATTATTCATATTCCTGATTCTTAATAGACAGAGAATTCGTACAACAATTTCTGCATTTGTTTTCTAACATATGTTAAAAAATAAGGAGTTCTAAAAAGATCTGCTCATTAGTGAAAATTGGGATCACACAAGGTGTGGTTATTCAACTCATAAAGGTGATTACTTTTAGTTAATGAGAACGAGCGTTGCTAACACAGCAGCCCATATGTTAATTCACACTTAACCTACTTTTTATGGTGACAAAATATATATTGCAGAGACAATTTGTTTCTGGAGTATATCCATGTACAGCCACAAGTTATCTAAAAATTATAAATAAAACATTCTGATGCTGCACATTCAATACCTAGTAACATACAAATCTGTATCTCAGGGGCAATTTCTGTTTGGAAGTATGTGCATATTTACATATCTAAAAATTAAAAATAAAGCATTCTGATGCTGCATATTTGGTAATATCTACTAACACACAAATCTAGATCTCGGAGGCAATATCTGTTTCTGGATTATATAAGCATATTTACACTAGTTACCTAAAAACTAAAATGAATAGATGCTGCATATCAGGAGAGATAGGAAGAGGAACTCGTGGATCAGAAAAATGACAGGAGTGGAAGACATCATCGTCAGAGTAAAATCCCTGAAATGGCAATGGGTTGGACATATTGTCAGAAGGACAGACCATTGATGGCCAGCCAAAATTTTAGACTGGATTCCAAAGGATAGAAAAAGACCCAGAAGAAGACCAAATGGGAGATGGGTGGATGAAATTCGAAAGTATGCGGGAGTAACATGGAGGCGACTGACACAAGACAGACGGTTGTGGAAGAAACTTGGGGAGACTTACCTCCAGCAGTGGATAGATAATGGTTGAAAATGATGATGATTTGGTAAAATCTAGTACACACAAATGTAGATCTCAGAGGCAATTTCTGTTTCTGGATTATATATGCATATTTACACAAGTTATCTAAAAATTAAATTAATACATTCTGATGCTGCATATTTGGTAATATCTAGTAACACACAAATCTATATCTCAGGAGCAATTTCTGTTTCAGAAGTATATACATATTTACACACAAGTCATCTAAAAAGTAAACATTCTGATGCTGCACGTTTGAGTTAGCAACACACAAATCTATACTTCAGAATCAATTTCTGTTTCCGAAGTATATGCATATTTACACACTCAAGTCATTTAAAAATTTAAAAAAAAACATTCTGATGTTGCACATTCAATAATATCTAGTAACACACAAATCTATATCTCAGAAGCAATTTCTGTTTTGGCAGTACATGCATATTTGCATACACAAGTCATTTCAAAACTAAAAATAAAATATTCTGATGCTGCGCATTTGATAATATCCAAGGAGGTTAGAATAATACTTCTGGAGATTCTCCGAGTCTCTTAACCGTGAAGCGGCAAGGTGTGGGAATTTTATGTTGGCTATATGATACCCATGTAATTTCAATTGTGTGTATTTTGGAATTGCCTGGTTTTGGGTGGCAGAAATGTTAATATCAAACCAGAATGAATTATACTTCGTACACAAGTGAAGATTTCAATTTTAGTGTTATGTTTTGTTCAGCATTCACAGTAATGTTCGTGTATTTCAGTCTAAAATAAAAAATGGGAAAGTGCCTCAAAATAATTAAGAGTTTTATAAATTCAGCATTTTCTCACACGATGCAAAATTAGAAACATTTGCGATGAAAGAAGGCGATTTGGCCAACATAAAATACACTGCAATAGCCTTGGAAACCATCAGCTTTCCTACACTTCAACCAAAGAATATCTAACGAGAAGAAGTTAAGGCTCAGCGAGACGTAACTAGCGCAGCCGTATCTTTAGGGAAAACATGCAGTGCACAGAAGCCAACATACAGGCTGATGCCGGAGCAGACTGAGTTGGACTGAGCATGCGCGTTTGTGTTTGTTGACTTTCTTCAATTCTCTCTTCTAGCTCTGCGATATATGCTATAGTCGTTTCAGTGATCTGCAATTGTTCAAGTGGACTTACAATTTTATTTTGGTAGTCTGTATCAAGCAAGGCATGTCTTTGATGGAAGAAAATGATAAATCTACTAGGTGAGTAATTATGGGGTTTTTTCCCAATCCTTTTTAAGTGTTATTAAAGGAAACATTTTGAGCCTTACATTGTTCAATTGTATGCATGTTGACATGGAGGTTAATCATTTTTCCCGCCTTTACGTAGAATCATTCTCAGTATTATGTTTTCTTAGGATTCACAGCCATTAAGTAAAGAATATAACTAAGGTCACATACCTAACGTGTACGTTTTGTGGAAACCCATTCATGTGCTTCTGAGAATTCCACGAAAACAATTTTTAATACTTCAGGGTAACACGAACAAAACCCATTGAAATTCAAAAATGGCCTCAGCACATTTGACATTTAAGGTATATTGTTAATATGAAATTCGTGGGCAAGCAACCGGGTATTACTATAAAGTAGTTATCTGTAGGTATTTCTGTGCAAATTGCACATGTGTGTGATTTCCCCTGATCATGTGGCCTTGCTGATGCACCTGCAATGCAAAATAATATTTATAATGGTTCCATATAAACCAAACACCCCTAAAATAGGGTTAAATAAAAATTAGGTATAGTATATTTTAGTTAATACTAAAAATTGGAAATTTGTGTCAGCTGTTTAATGAAATAGAACTTCCTCTTCATACCTCCCAAATCAAGCAGGGCATTTTTTTTTTTTTTTTTTTTTTTTTACTTTAAGGTACTTTTCTACAATCGTTATGTTGGTGTTGTGGTGGAAACTAAGCAAAGTGTAAGAATGTATATGCCGCCTCGGTAGCGCAGTGGTCTAAGCGATGGCCTCTGATCATTCGTCCGAACGGGGTCCGGGTTCGAATTCCGGTGAGGCATGGATGTTGTTTTTGTCTTACGGCACTGGCTCTATCCCTTCCCTGGAACCAGTGACCCTAAATTAGGGACAGGCGACTGCTTATAGCCCATTGAGTTGCTCACGGCAGTCGTTAAACCTTCAATAAAAAAAGAATATATTTAATGTGTACACAGCTTATTAAATTTTTTCTTGTTTGTGGTTTTGTTTGTTGCTGCACACACTTGCACCTGGTAGTACTTAAAGTATTTGTGTTACATGTGTAACTTATGTGTTACATGTGTAACTTATGTGTTACACAATATTTATTTTACCTGTGTATTAGTTCTGTGGCCAATATAGATCAATAGCAGGACAAAATGGTTATACAATATGTATTTTCCCAGGTTCCCAAATCCTTAGACCAAAGCCACAGTCAGAGCTGTGACATGCTATGTTCAGAAATTATGAGTGCCAAATAAATTTTTCAGTAGTTTTATTTATTTGCAAACGCAACATTCAGGGCGGGCAGTTGAAAAAAACGAAAAAACAAATACAAAGTTAACTCTGGTTTGATGACCTTTTTGGCCTTCCTGAGCATAAGAGTAACACAATTTAGGAAAATTCAATTTCTGGACTTAACATTAGTTGACATAATTTCATAATCATTCAGTAATAATAATATAACAAACACCTCTTTCACAAGGTAATAAGATATTGGGATTTCATATGTAACTTTTTGTTATATTACTATCCCACACAATTATTTCTTTTAAGACTCCCTCACGCAATATTTCAGCTGTTAGAAGGGAGTCATCTGAGCGTATGAGTCAGAGGGGCAACACTATTCCACACAACAGCCTCTGATCATTCGTCCGAAAGGGTCCGGGTTTGAATCCCGGTGAGGCATGGATGTTGTGTTTGTCTTACGGCACTGGCTATCTCTCTTCCCTGGAACCAGTTACCCTAAATTACAGACAGGCAACTGCTTGCTCGCCATGGTCGTTACACCTGCAATCAAAGAAAGAAAAATATCACACACAACTATTCTTTTAGTTTTAGACTTCCGCAGTATTTCAACTGAACACAGAGTCATCTGAGCATATTAGAGAGTACTACAGACATGCTGTTTATAATTATAGCTTGAAAGATGAGAGAGATATTCCTTGTCAGTTTACAAAATAAAATTCTTAAACTGCCTTATGGCAGCAAAAAAGGAGAAAACTACGTAAGGTAAATTTGCCAGGAAATCGTAACCTGCCATAGAGATTTGTATCCATGGTTCCCATACGACTTATGTTGAATACATACTATGTACAGTAAGCACCTGAAAAAAAATTTTCTCCAGTACCCACCTTCAGACAAAGTTACTACTTAGCCTTAAGGGCTGCACGTTACAATTTAAGCATTTTATTTCCCTTTTTAAGGGTTTCTAGAATTTTCTAAAATACATTTGAATAGCTAGCCACTTAAACAAAAAATTTCCTCTTTATACAAGGGCTCCTTTGCTACATCACTCAAATGGCAAACATATAACTCTTCCTCTGATCTTACATAACTGACTCAGTGGCTCAACTAGAATGAAACTATTTCAAGTTATTACACTGTTCCAATATCCTCCGACTCACTGGTCAGAAAACATATATATTTTTTATGACGCTTAGCCACTATGAGATATTAATCTTTAGGTAATTTTATGTGCAAACTTCACATGTGCATGATTACCACTGGTCATGTGGTTGGTACACCTTCTGTGGCATTATTAATCTTGCGCGTCACAATTCGGAGAATGCTAATCACTGAACCACAACTATCCCTACTATGGAATGGAGAGGTGATTTACGATTCCAGTTGCAAGTAACTGTATCCACAATTGTTGTTTTTTTGTATAGACGTGAACGTGGAATTTGTATCCTTTTAGTGTGGCTTGTCCCTAAGCAAAGTTTGTTCATAATCATGTGTAGTAAGGTAGCACTGCTTACACTACTACATGTGTGCAGCCTGCTAAGTTCAAATTCTACGTTACAGCTTATGCCTACATGTAGAAATTACAATTTTCATTTAATTATTTAAGGTATTATATTATGATTCATTAGAGATGTCAAAAATTAAACTGAAATGAAATACTAGAAATAACAAATGAAATCTTTTTATATTTCAGGAGGAAAAAGAATCGTCATGTGATTTGTGTAATCTGCAAATCAGAAAACAGATCTCACCCTGACCGCAGGTTTTTTTCTTTTCCCAAAGAGTCAAGTAGGTGAGTCTCCTTTATTTTGCTACTTTCTCAGGATAATGTTTTAATTTTTGGCAAAAATTGCGTTTGTTATTCTTAAATTATGTTCATTTATCTAAGTTGTAGGTTATTTGGTTATTTACCTAAAATAGAGCATTGTTAACATTTAGCTGCATGTTTTGCATAGCTAGTGCAATGTAATATTTAAAAAAGGTAACTTGTGTTTAAAAAAATTTAGTTGCTTAACAAACACATGTCAGTTGTAAATGTTTTAATGCAATGTGCAACAAAGTGCTAATGTAATGAAAAAATATGAAAAATGCAATTTCTTAAAATTACAGCAAAATTTCTTTATGGAATTCACTTTGAGCTGTAAATTATTTTGCTCATTACTCTTGTTTAATTTCTTGTTGTCCTAAGCACCAAATTTATATTGTGTCATCACACAAATGTCAGTTGTGTGATGACACAATATATATTTAGGGGAACTTGTTTTTTTATAGTTTTTCACTACTTAATATCATTTGAAATGGTATGTTTCTATGTATTGATTACAAAGTGTGTAATACATTGTTCTTTCTTAGATTTTCATCCTGGATTTCGGCATGCCGTGAACACATGTGTCCCAAAACTGTTAGGGCTGTGGAAGCAAAATATCCAAACTCTTTATACATTTCCCATTATAAAGTATGCTCCCTCCATTTCCAGGATCATGATTATGCTTCAACAAAAAGACACTTCCTCCACAAGTCTGCCATTCCTACAATTTTTAAAAATCCAGGTATGTTCCTTTGCAGTTTAGACTAACAATAAGACATGTGAAATTATGGGAATTAAAATCATATTCAATTATGTTTCTTATGTGAATTTAGTTTTAAACTACCTGTTCATTTCAGTATATTGCAAAGGTGGCCCTATGATCTATAGAGCCACCTTTGGTATGTACGAGGTCTACGCAAAGGAAAGAAAGAGATCCATTCATATTTTGGGTTTTGCAGCTGTCATGTCAAAATATAGCTTTCCCGAATGTTATTCGACAGTTATAATGATGAGCCTGAAAGCAAAAGAAAAGAAATTATATTAAGGATAAACCTAAGTTCCAGAAAAACCACATGTGGAACCATATACATTTAACTGGCTTAATATATGTACTTTCGCATGAATCCATGTTTACTGTTGATTTCTTTAAGGGTAAAACCTTACTGTTTTTATTGATGTAAAAAGAAATATCAGGACACACCAGGAAGTTCAACAAAAACCTTTGACATCTATTACAACTGATACAAAAATTACTAAACAAAACACATTATTTTAACGTACTTTTACCTAAAACATCCATAATATCTAAAATTTTCAGGTTCTTTCCCTTTTATTAGAGGACTAAGTGGAAAATTTTTAAGATTAATGAAGAAACACAACATTATTTTTGGACATTCAGTTCAAAATATTGGTGACTTAATTATAAAGAAAAAAAGTAACAATAATATACTACAATCAGCAGGCATGTGTGAAATTCCTATTGTTTCACAGAGTTCTGAAGACCACATATACATTGGCTGCAAAAAAATAGATTAATAAAAAGATTACATCAACATATAAAATCTGGAACAAAAAGAAGAAAAAACTGCACTTATCCAACACTATGTTAAACATAAACAATACCCTGATTTTGAAAATATTCAATTACTAACCACCCACACAAACGAAAAAGAATTAAGAATTTCCGAAAGCGTTATAATTGTACAAAAAAAAAAAAAGATAAAATATGCAACTTACAAGTCCCCACCACACTAGACACAGCCTGGAAATCACTTATATATAAAAAAAAATCCATAAAAAAAGGCAAAAAAAGAACATTACAAAAAATCACACAAATTAACAAAGAAGAAAAAAAAATTTCACCTGTTTCTACGAACAAATAATAATAGCCCAAAAATTTCTACACAAAAGAATTATGCTTACGACTGATACCCACCAACTCATCCAATAGATGGCAACACATTAAAAACAAATCACCTAACACATACAGACACACAATAGAATTATACTTACAACTGATACCTACCAACTCGTCCAATAGTGGCGACACATTGGAAACAAATCACCTAACACATACAGGCAGCAAACCTTCCAATCAATTCCCGGCATGCAACTCCAAAACTACACACATACGAGGAACCCTCATGTAGAAATAGTGGCCCGAAGATGGCGGTTAAGTACCACAGAAAGCGCTCGCCGTCTCCTGATCCGATGAGTATAACTCTTTCTACAAAAATCTTTTAATTAATAGTAAATTTTAAATGTTTGATTATGCAAGTGAATGAATGTGGAACTGAAAATATATAACCTAACTGTTTTATTTCTGCAAAAAAAAATTTTTATAACTAACCAAAGGTCCATAACGTAAGGGACCTCTTGGGTCCATAACGTAAGGGACCTCTTGGGGCCGGGAGCACATGCCTCACAGAGCAAATAACGTGAGAAATACTTTGACAATATCAGGTATAATACCTTAGATATTATGCATATTTTAATCAAAAGCACATTTATAACATAAGACAACCTATAAGGTTGCCTCATGAATTGCATTTTTCGTAGTACTTTTGCCTGTTTTAAAATGAATGCAATTGTCAGGAAAATGCTTTCAATATATTCTCACTTAATTGCTAAAAGGCAGTAGCGGTATTTCCTCGTATCCCTCTTTCAATCTGTGTTTTTTACTCACGACACTGGCTATTAGAAAGCGCATGCGGCGAACTGATAACGTGCACCCGTAGCAAAGAATATCTAACTGAGAAGTTAAAGCTCGATGAGACGTAACTAGTGCTGCCCTATTCAAAGATACAAGATGCAGTGCACAGAAACCAACATACAGGCTGATGCTGGAGCAGCTGTGCATGCATATTTCCGTTGAGTTTAATTTTGGTAAAGAACAATCAGCCAAGCTACTCACAGCATGTGATTGTTGCTTCTTGGTAGTGTAATCACTTCGCAAATCGGATATGTTAGTTTTGTTATGCCAATCGGGTTAGTTGAGGCTTTTGTTTGTAATTCAGTTTTTCAGTAATGCCAAATACTAGAGATTGTCTGCATTTTGTATGGATTCTTAGGCCTAACTACAATATTTGCTAAAATTTAATTTAAATTGTGATATTAATGCCATTGCATATTTGTTTCACCAAAATAAGGGATGGGTGGGATATCAGAAAACAACAGCAACATGAAAAAAACAACAAAAGAAACTGCTCTAAGCAGATAGTCATCAGATCAAAGGAAACCATGGTGATCAAAGAAAAACTTCACTGCCGTAGTCCTCTAATGTCTTTTGCTCCTGAATGTTTACTTTCCGGCAGAGCACATACTCTCATAGGTTGTGGTGGCACTGTAGTCGCCTGTTTTTATGATATCTCTATGAGAGTTGACGTTTTTCACGCGAAGCTTTATATTCTTTGCCAGTAGAGACCATCGACTTGTCACTGAATGGATCGGCTAACAGTTGATGGAGTGAAGTAGAATGCTGTCCATTGGTCCCTGGCCATTCAACTATCTTACGTGGTTATTCGTTGTTCTCAGGGTTCAAGTTGACGAAATGGACTTTTGGCCAGCTATGTCAGGCAAATACCACACTGTGCACCATTTGTCTTACTGTATGGTATGTACACAGTGTATTCAAAAAGTTCCAGGACTGATCATACACAGACCATATAACACAGAGGATATACTTACATTTGATATTAAGCTTCAACATAGTCTCCTCCCAATTCAATACAACGCTTGGAACGAGTGTACAGGCCAGTAAACACCTTCTGGAATGCCTCCACTCCAACACTATTGAGTTCCAATGTCACCGTCGCTTCAATCTCGTCTATCGGCTCGTACCGCTGCCCCTTCATCTTCAATTTCAACTTGGGAAATAAAAAATAGTCCAGGGGGACATATCTGGTGAGTACGGGAGGTGGTTGAGGCACACAACCTGCCTTCTCACCAAAAATTGCTGCACAAGGATGGACTTGTGAGACGGTGCATTGTCGTGCAAGAGGCGCCAATTTCCACTGTCCAACAAATCGGGCCTCACACGCCGCATTCGTTTCAAAAGCCTATCCAAAACATCTTTGTAGAATGCCCCAGTCACAGTGGAACCTTGACGATGAAATTCTCGATGAATGATGCCCCGACTGTCAAAAAAGGTGATCAGCATCGTTTTTCGTTTTTGATTTCGAAGCGCGAACTTTCATCGGCCGATTCTTTTTCAGACTTGTCCACTCAATACTTTGGCGTTTTGTCTCCGGATCGTACTCCTTACACCAAGTCTCATCTCCGGCGACAATGTTTTGCATAAAAGTTGGATCCTGATCGGCCACGAAAATCAAATCTTTGCAGGAGGAAATTCGGTGTTCGTTTTGTTCAGGAGTCAGAGTGTGCGGCACAAAGTGCGCACAGAGCTTCCTTTTATTCAAATCCTCCGTCATGATCGTGAAAACAGATTCCACACTAATGTTTAACGACCCTGCAATCATTTCTATCGTTATTCGGCGGTCGGATCTCACCAACGCTTGCACACGCTCAACATTTTCATTATTTCGACTCGAACATGGACGACATGATCTCTCATCGTCTTCAGTTGAGTCTCTTCCAGCTTCCAGCTTTAAACCTCGAAAACCACTCAAATACTCGCGAACGACTCATAGCATCGTCAGCATCATCACTATACGCAGATTTAATCATTTCGTACGTTACTGTGGCCGATTTTCCCAATTTAAAACAAAATTTGATGTTCGTTCGTTGCTCCATTTTTTTCGATGACAACGGCTCACACACACGCTTTACACAAATGAACGCTGCGAAGGCAGAAGTAGTCAGAAATAACTGGAATCACATGATACGCGTGGCTGAAGGTCGTTGCTGCGTCATTCCGCCGGTTTCATAGAGATATCGCCATCTGTACGTTTTTACGAGCTGGAGCCCTGGAACTTTTTGAATGCACTGTGTATTTCACTTCAAATTGTATGGAAAAACAAGATTCCGATGAATTTGTAAACATTGTTACTTCAAAAATTATGATTCAATGAGTAAAATATTTAAATCAATGTTTACAGACCTGAAAATTATATCCAAAGAACTTGAATAAGATTTCTTTATATTTGTGCATATATCTGAAGCCAAGTTGTGCCGCCCCGGTGGTGCAGTGGTCTAAGGCGTTGGCCTCTGATCATTCGTCCGTAAGGGGTCCGGGTTCGAATCCCGGTCAGGCATGGATGTTGTGTTTGTCTTACGGCACTGGCTCTCTCCCTTCCCTGGAACCAGTGACCACAAATTAGGGATGGGCGACTGCTTATAGCCCATTGAGTTGCTCACGGTGGTCGTTAAACCTCCAATCAAAAAAAAAAAAAAAAAAAAAAGAAGCCAAGTTGTGTTGTTAGTTCAAAGATTAAATTGCTAATAAAATGAATCTTTCCACTGTGCAGAAAAGGCAAACCTGCATCCGGGTAACTTAGCAAGCAATCATCATGTTCGTAGCACAAATAAACCTCCAACTAAACGAAACCCGTCGAAATCGACGTTGTTGTTTGTTTGTTTTTTTCAGAGAATAAACTCATATGAAACAACAAATTTGAACTTTATTTGATTGACAAATTCATTCAACCACTTCAGTGAAGACAATAGTCTAGGTTCGTGTTTTTTTTTTTTTTTTTTTTTTTTTTTTTTTTTGACTGAAGGTTTAACTACCACTGTGAGCAACTCAATGGGCTATAAGCAGTCGCCCGTAATATTTTCACTAACAATGGTCAACGGAATGTTTATTTACATTTTTACATAATGGGAAACGTCTTACCTACGTGAATAAACTGGATTGAATGAATATTAAATTGTATATATACATCATGCAGTCCAACAGCATAACGCAATCAGGTATTCGAGAGTGTTCGCTGTTCCGATGAGAACTTTGATACCAATGCCTGCTAGCATTGTATCGCGCAACGGTTTGCTCAGAAAAGACTTTGGACTATCTCAGTCCCTCCATGCTTCCGCCTTCAACAGCACACGAGTCTACAGCAGGCGACTGAATGTCAACTGCACCCTTCTCCCATAGACTTTACATGGGAACTTTGCCTCCCCACAACCCGAACGGTTTCCCCCCAATCTCATTTTTTCTCTTCGACTAACACATCTAAATGGTAAGACCTTTATTTTGATACCTCAACCATATCTTTATGCAGGGCTGCTTGTGTTCCGGGTCTTACCCAGATTTCCAGGTTTGGGTGATCTTTCATACCCGGAATTCCAGATGTTTAACTTTGATTAATGTGCCTTGCAAACACCTCTGTTTACATTCAGCCGTTTTCTCAAAATAGGACTCGCAGTAAAAAAAAACCTTATAGACTTAATATATAGATTTTTTTTATTGTTCCTGTATTTGTTGTTTTTATTTGACCCTTTTTCTTCAAGTGGTTTTGCTGTAGTGTAGCATTTCCTGAGATTTTTTACTTTTGGCCAAACCATCATGACATTAGGTCTGGGTTCATGAAATCTACTTAGGATATCCCCCCCATAGAATTGGGGTTCAGTTTGGCAATTTATAAAGCTATTTAGGGGTGTGAAAGAAAGACAGTTCCCTTGTCCCTGGTGTGTTACATTATTTGCGTATTCGTGGAATGGGTTCAACTTATGCTTCATGTATGCTTTCTGTTGTACTGTACAAGTCAAGTATTGTTACATTTTTTGTTTTAGAAAAAAGTGTTGTTTTTTCATATAATTGAAAATGTGAGGTTTTAATCTCTTGTGTTCTTTCAGCTAATACTTCAGTTCTGGCAGGGGTCCTGAGCCTACCAAGTATGAGAGAGGCCATGATGAAAAAGCTGCAACATGAATCAGAGAATGCCGACATTTTTGAAGATTTGCCAGCTTCTGTTTCTGCAGTGAGCAGGAACCCAGATCCAGCAGTCCCTATGGCTACTCCTGTAGCCCCAAACACTCCTGATATTGTGCATATGCCAAGAAGGCAGTTATTTTCTCAGCATAGAATGATAACGCCTAAAACGGCAAAAATTAAATCTTTATCTTCTAAGCTTTATTATCTTAAAAAAAGCCATTGCAAAGTGCCTGCACAAGCTTGGGTGGATTCACAAGGAGGACCATTGGGTAGCCCACCTACTCACAGCTGCAAACAAGTCTTGGTGCTACGATGTTGCTGTGTCCTTGCTCTCCAGATTCAAAAGAAGGATTTCCTGCACAAGATTTTGACCTGTGATGAGAAGTGGATCCTCGACGATAATCCTAAGCTGCGCAAATCGTGTGTTCATCCAGGTCAGCCTACCCCCAGTACCGCCATACCAAAAATCCATGCCAGGAAGTTGTTGCTGTACATATGGTGGAATCAGCATGGTGTCTTACACTCTGAGTTGCTCAAACCTAGTAAAACGGTCACTGCTGAACATTATTGTCAGCAACTCATTCGTGTGAGTGATGCAATGGAGGCAAAAAGGCCATACACACCAGCAAGGGCAGAAGTTCGGTCCTGTTGCTTCAGCATAACGCACATCCTCACATTGTGAAAACAACTTTAAACATAATCACCGACCTGGGATGGGAGATTATTCCAACCGGCGTATTCTCCAGACTTCACCCCGTTGGATTATCACCTCTTTCGCTCCCAGCAACAACACCTGAACGGTACGAACTTCACTTCTGTCAAAGGTACACACAAGTATTGATGACTTTATCAACTCAAAACAGCCCTCTTTTTTCCACAGTGGCATTTGGCAGCTTCCTGACCAATGGCTCAAATGTATCCAACACGATGGGGATTATTTCCCCATTAGGTACATATTTAATTTGCTATAATTTGTTGTTAATGTGTCATGCCTGTGGCCGAGAATTAAGTTGCACACCTAATAATTTGCAGTGTATGTATTGTCTGTACTTATTATTGAACAAATGTATACTTTATTTGTATGGGAAAAAGAAGCACATGTGTCACAAGTGTTTAGTCAGAGTAATGTGTTGGAAAATGCATAATTTACCTACCAGCAGCTGATTTTTTTTTATTTCACTTTACGATGTATCTATTATCTGTACTTATAATTGACGCCATGTGTACTTTTTTTGTACGGGAAAAGAAGTGCATGTGTCACAAGTGTTTGGTCAGAGTAATGTGTTGGAAAATGCATAATTTACCTACCAGCAGCTGATTTTTTTATTTCATTTTGCGATGTATGTATTATCTGGACTTATAATTGATGCCATGTATACTTTATTTGTATGGAAGAAAGAAGCTCATGTGTCACAAGTGTTTAGTCAGAGTAATGTGTTGGAAAAGGCATAATTTACCTACCAGCAGCTGATTTTTTTTAAATTTCAGTTTGTGGTGCATGTATTGTGTGTACTTATTATTGAACACATGTGTACTTTATTTGTATGGGAAAAAGAAGCGCATGTGTCACAAGTGTTTAGTCAGAGTAATGTGTTGGAAAATGCATAATTTACCTACCAGCAGCTGATTTTTTTTTATTTCACTTTATGATGTATCTATTATCTGTACTTATAATTGACGCCATGTGTACTTTTTTGTATGGGAAAAAGAAGTGCATGTGTCACAAGTGTTTGGTCAGAGTAATGTGTTGGGAAAATGCATAATTTACCTACCAGCAGCTGATTTTTTTTTAATTTCATTTTGCGATGTATGTATTATCATGATTTATAATTGATGCCATGTATACTTTATTTGTATGGAAGAAAGAAGCTCATGTGTCACAAGTGTTTAGTCAGAGTAATGTGTTGGAAAAGGCATAATTTACCTACCAGCAGCTGATTTTTTAAATTTCAGTTTGTGGTGCATGTATTGTGTGTACTTATTATTGAACAAATGTATACTTTATTTGTATGGGAAAAAGAAGCGCATGTGTCACAAGTGTTTAGTCAGAGTAATGTGTTGGAAAATGCATAATTTACTTACCAGCAGCTGATTTTTTTTATTTCACTTTACGATGTATCTATTATCTGTACTTATAATTGACGCCATGTGTACTTTTTTTGTACGGGAAAAAGAAGTGCATGTGTCACAAGTGTTTAGTCAGAGTAATGTGTTGGAAAATGCATAATTTACCTACCAGCAGCTGATTTTTTTTTATTTTACTTTACGATGTATCTATTATCTGTACTTATAATTGACACCATGTGTACTTTTTGTATGGGAAAAAGAAGTGCGTGTGTTACAAGTGTTTTGTCAGAGTAATGTGTTGGAAAAGGCATAATTTACCTACCAGCAGCTGATTTTTTACATTTCAGTTTGTGGTGCATGTATTGTGTGTACTTATTATTGAACACATGTATACTTTATTTGTATGGTCAAAAGAAGCGCATGTGTCACAAGTGTTTAGTCAGAGTTTGGTCAGAGTAATGTGTTGGTAAATTCATAATTTACCTACCAGCAGCTGATTTTTTTTTAATTTCATTTTGCAGTGCATGTATTGTGTGTACTTATTATTGAACACATGTGTACTTTATTTGTTTGGGGAAAAGAAGTGCATGTGTCACAAGTGTTTAGTCAGAGTAATGTGTTGGAAAATGCATAATTTACCTACCAGCAGCTGATTTTTTTTTATTTCACTTTACGATGTATCTATTATCTGTACTTATAATTGACGCCATGTATACTTTATTTGTACGGGAAAAAGAAGTGCATGTGTCACAAGTGTTTAGTCAGAGTAATCATAAAATTATTTCATGGTTTTGCATTACTAGTTGTGTTGAAAGATGCATAATTTAACACCAGCTGATTCTCGAAAAATTTTATTTTGCCGTGTATCTATTATCGATACTTATTGTTGACGCCCTGTATTCTTTATTGGTGTGTAAAATTGCAGCACATGTAACATCTATGATCGATGATGTAATAAAATTATTTAATAGTAAATATGCATCCGTTTTATTTTAGAAATAATTTAAGAGCATTGTCTTTTTTTTTTCGATCTTCTTTTCTGACTTAACCTTTTTTCTTTACCAATAATTGAAAAATATTCACAAGATGATCGGAAATGCAAGGTAAGTTATTGCATCATTTTACTTTGGGATCTAAAGCCTAATGGTGTATGTGCAGAATAAATAGAAACTGGGTACCGGATGAAATTGAAATCGCCTGACATCATTGGAGCCTCAAGCTGTATTTCTGAAGTCTGTTTTAAATCATTTTTAAGTAAAAAGTTGTTTTGCATCTTAAAAAAATCTTCCCAAAAAAGTGGATTTTTTATTTAAAAATGAAATTGAAATCGCCTGACATCATTGGAGCCTCAAGCTGTATTTCTGAAGTCTGTTTTAAATCATTTTTAAGTAAAAAGTTGTTTGCATCTTAAAAAAAAATCTTCCCAAAAAAGTGGATTTTTTATTTAAAAATGAAATTGAAATCGCCTGACATCATTGGAGCCTCAAGCTGTATTTCTGAAGTCTGTTTTAAATCATTTTTAAGTAAAAAGTTGTTTGCATCTTAAAAAAAAATCTTCCCAAAAAAGTGGATCTTTTATTTAAAATCGTTCGGACAGGGCGCGTTTTATGCATCACTTTATCACAATTTGTTTTTTCGCTAATATGTTAAGCTACAGCTACATTTCGTTTTGCATGTTTTACGTGAAGTTGAGAAGTTCGTGTCATTTTATTTTTTAGAGTTAGTATGATTTCCTGATTTTCACAAAAATACAATATATTTCTTTGTTTAAAACAGCTTCCAGTTCGGAATTTAAGAGAATTAAAAAATTGTAAGCAATTTTATTTTCCCATGACATTAATTTTGAGGCATTTTGGTACCTATGTATTCAATATCAAGACTGAAAAAGTTGGTGCTTAGAGTGAGAATAAAACTGCTAATATTTCGTTAAAATAATATTAATTGCTATTGTATATATTTGTTTCACCAAAAGAAGGGACGGGAGGGATACTCAGGAAAAAAAGAACTGCTTTAGTCTCAGACCCAAGGAAACGATCACCGATCAAAGCTTCGCTTCCATTCTGTCTAAAGAATAGGCTTCGCTTCCGCTCGTCCCCTGCGCTTTTTGCGCCTTAATGTTAGCTTTCCCGCAGAGCATGTCTTCCCTCGTGGTGCGGCGGCACTGCTGTCGCCTGTCTTACATTATCTATACGAGAGCTGGCCTTCTTCACGCGAAGCGTTAATATTCTTTGCTTCAACAGCCGTTGCTCGCTGGTATAGGCTTCACGCAAAGCGGTAGTGGTCCATTAACAAGGGCATCTCCAGATATTTTATTCTAACTTCCTTGATAATATCTAGTGACAAGTCTATATCACAAGGGCAATTTCTGTTTCAGAAGTATATGCATATTTACACAAGTTATCTAAAAACTTAAGACTTAAAATAAATTTTTAAGGCAAAACTTTTGCATAATGAATGAAAAAAAAATGACTAAAATTGTTTTGGTGATCAATAATAAAATATAAAACACTGCATTTTATTAAATTAAATTAGAAAATGCCCCAAACCTCACAAATTTTAATCGTTGGATAAGGAACAATATAATCATAAGGTTCCTTAAATAAGCTGTGTATGTTTCATTTGACATATCATTAAATGAATATTTCAAGCAATAGTACCTGGTCTGACATAGTTCAAAATAAAATGTACAAAAGTTAATAACAGTTAGATACATAATGCAAATACAGTGAAACCTGGGTTGTATGTTTTTCTAGGTGGTCTTAAAAAACATAAATGAAATTCCAAGAGGTTAATAAATAGTATTGTTAAATTTACACTTTAAAGAATAAGATGTTCCTTAATAATGATCTATTTAAAGTCAAATTGGTAGTCAGGAAACAAAAAAATGAGTGTTACAAATTATAATATATTTTATCACATTGCAGAAAATCATAAAAGTCTGAAAAACAAGCTTTTCTTTCAATGATTCTCTCGTTCTATAAAAATCATGATTCTACAGATCAAGTAAAATCCTCACAACTAAAAATCTGAGACCAGTGCTTCAGTATGGAACTCATTATTTAACAGCTTTCTTCTTCTGTGGATCCTAAGTGCATCCCTTTTAAAACCAGAATGTTGAAAATTGAAGACACATTCAAGATTCTATTCTATTATGCCACAGAATAGTGGAGCCACAAGGTTTCGTCTCTGGGATTTAACATTTTTTTAAATCCAGCATATGTGCGTGTGTCATGAAACCTATTTTTCATCAAAACCGAATGTTTTGATATGTTGAATGTAAACAACATACTCTTCTCTGATACGACATTGTTTAACTTTGGCTGCACCAACTCGTCAGCACTGTCTCAATTCTCTCAAAGTTGTAACACATTGAGTTACATATAAAAGAAACAAAGAACCATGTATTGTTGATAATCTGAAATTCAAATTTTAACTTATAAACACAAAACGTGTATAAATGAATTATGTATAACAGAGTTAAAAGTGATAGAAACTATAGTGAAATATTGGGACTAATGCAGAATGGCATGTAAAAGAGATAAACATATAACTGAGGTTCCACTGTACTTTCAATTACTGGTCAGATTGTGGCAATCAAGTAAAATTCAAACCCCAATCATAACATTACGAGCCCCAGTATACAAACGTGAGCAGGCCTTCACCCCTCTATTGGGATGACAATAGCTTGTATTGTGAAAAACATGTGTGCAATAAAAGAAAAAGTACTGTAGCAAAGTCATTTAACTGGGAAAAATTATGTAATTATGGTTCTGCTACACTGCAATAACACTAAGACATTTTTGCACATTTATCATCACAGATCAAAAACCATTCCCATGAAAGAAAATGGGAACCTCTACAATAAATGCCAATCACCCTTGCTCCCTCTTCACCTGCATAAAGCAATCTTTAATTAGCTTGATTTTAAAAGACGGAAAATTTTCAACTGCACTCAAGCTGCAAAATTTAGAGGGAATATTGATTCTGGTTAAAAACAAATATCTGTTGACCAGTTCCTTGCCAAACTTTTTGGGTATCACTGAAGAAATTCCTACAGTAAAAACATCCACAGAAAAATACCAAACCTCAAAAATATGCAAAAAACCCCAATATTCCTACATAAAAAAAAATATATATATATTGCTTAATTTAAATTATCACCTGGTTTACCATGTGCATCAATTTGGGGTATGTAAATTAATGCCCATAGTATTAATTACATTGGTTTTTTGATGTCAAAAACAATTTTTGACGTGACAAGGGTATAAAACTGGTTTCAATCATCAAAAACTACTAGACCGAAAAATAAAGCCTTACCTACTGTTTTTAAACAAATTATTAGCATTAAATACATTTATTAAAAGTTAGAACTCGCCTTGTAGGTATTTATTTTTTTCCTTTTGCAAATTTCTTAACACCGAGGAATAAAAGTGTTATTTTTGTTAACATTTTCATTTTGATTGTGGAATAACTCTTTTACGGGTCTTATAGAGGTTATTTTCTTCAAAGTTGGTTGTCAAATTTTCGAACTAAAGCCTAGTTCGTCATCAGGACTATGTCACTGGAGTAGTTGCTGCCACTCAATTGGAAGAGTCCATCCGCAATTATCATTAATTGTGGTACTTCTTCTTCTTGCTATTTCGATCCCTTCTTCTAGTTTCCTCTTTACTAAGTTTGACTGGTGGGCGATTATTTTCACTGAGTCCCAATTTATGGAGTGTCCACTTGCTTGTATATGTCTGTCTAGCCCTGTTTTGTTCCCAATGTTCCTAATAGCTGCTTGGTGTTCTTTCATTCGGACCTTAATACTTCTCCCTGTTTCTCCTATATAGCTGAGTCCGCAGTTACAGTCGATGCAGTAAATTACTCCTTCCTGCAATTGGATGTCCAATTCTTTCTGCTTTAAAGCTGGCAGGAATTTCTTTATTTTGTTATTAAGATCTGGAGCTAGCCTGATATTATATTTTGCTCCGATCCTTTTCAGTTTCTCGAAAAGTCCCTTGTGGTACGTAATTTTGCTGGTGAATTTGAAGTTGGTTTTCTCCTGCTTCTTTTTTGGCACTTGTTTAAATATTTTTTCCAACATATGGGGAGGGTAATTGTTTTCTGCCAATATTTCCTTTAATTCTTCTTTGTGAAGATCTTTCTGAGTAGCTGAAGAGACCAGGATTTCAATCTTTTCCAAAAATTGTCTTGCCGTATTCGATTTAATATAATCAGGGTGGAATGAGCAGAAGTCTAACATCTTCCCTGTGTTGGTGGGTTTTCTAAAGCTGAGTGAATATTTTTCCCTCTCTTGAGGTCAAGGTTAAATCTAGGTAATTGATGCTATGGTCTCTTTCCTGTTCTAGGGTATACTGCAAGGTATTCTCTAGTAAGTTAAATTCTTCCAGAATCTGAGAGGGTAGAGATTGGTCCACAGTATCTACTATAATTAGGACATCATCCATGTACCTTACATAGAGAGCAAACAAGGAGGGTTGTATAAGGATTTTTGCCTCCTAATTATAGTAGATACTGTGGACCAATCTCTACCCTCTCAGATTCTGGAAGAATTTAACTTACTAGAGAATACCTTGCAGTATACCCTAGAACAGGAAAGAGACCATAGCATCAATTACCTAGATTTAACCTTGACCTCAAGAGAGGGAAAATATTCACTCAGCTTTTAGAAAACCCACCAACACAGGGAAGATGTTAGACTTCTGCTCATTCCACCCTGATTATATTAAATCGAATACGGCAAGACAATTTTTGGAAAAGATTGAAATCCTGGTCTCTTCAGCTACTCAGAAAGATCTTCACAAAGAAGAATTAAAGGAAATATTGGCAGAAAACAATTACCCCTCCCCATATGTTGAAAAAAATATTTAAACAAGTGCCAAAAAAGAAGCAGGAGAAAACCAACTTCAAATTCACCAGCAAAATTACGTACCACAAGGGACTTTTCGAGAAACTGAAAAGGATCGGAGCAAAATATAATATCAGGCTAGCTCCAGATCTTAATAACAAAATAAAGAAATTCCTGCCAGCTTTAAAGCAGAAAGAATTGGACATCCAATTGCAGGAAGGAGTAATTTACTGCATCGACTGTAACTGCGGACTCAGCTATATAGGAGAAACAGGGAGAAGTATTAAGGTCGAATGAAAGAACACCAAGCAGCTATTAGGAACATTGGGAACAAAACAGGGCTAGACAGACATATACAAGCAAGTGGACACTCCATAAATTGGGACTCAGTGAAAATAATCGCCCACCAGTCAAACTTAGTAAAGAGGAAACTAGAAGAAGGGATCGAAATAGCAAGAAGAAGAAGTACCACAATTAATGATAATTGCGGATGGACTCTTCCAATTGAGTGGCAGCAACTACTCCAGTGACATAGTCCTGATGACGAACTAGGCTTTAGTTCGAAAATTTGACAACCAACTTTGAAGAAAAATAACCTCTATAAGACCCGTAAAAGAGTTATTCCACAATCACTATGAATAGAGGTGCCATAAATGCATTTTCATTTTTTTTTCATATGCACAAAATAATTACTTTAACATAACATTCTGCAGAGTTAATACTAATTACAAGTCTGGCTGATTTTTTCCTTGTAGCATATATCACATCACTAATTTTGCACATTTATTAACACCTAAATGAATTTGTAGGTTAGAGTGCATAATGCCAAAGTTAGAAAATATTCTCTCTATTGAGGCAGGACAACAGCAAAATCATTCTATTTGAACAAGTTCGGAAACAAGACCAGTCTTACAATTTTCACATTTGGAAATTCCTTTCCACCAGATCACAGGATTGGTCATCTTTTCACTTCTTTTAAAATAGGATGGAGGGACTGGTGTTTTCTCAACTTCGTAAGAAATTATTGGAGGAAAGCACCCGCTAACTCTTTCCGCCACCCATATGCAGACTGATTATTTTTGTGTGTTGATCAACCCTTCGTCCATATGTTTAGCATGCAAAATGTAAGTCAAATAATAAAATGGGTTCAGAATTTGCTGTATTCATTTTTTCACCTTTTCAATATGTGATATAAGGGAACTTTCAAGAGACTAAGCCGAACATAGCATGCACCAACAGTTGTGGATGTATCTATCTAGAATATGTTGCATAATATAAAGTTACACTACTTAAAGAACCTTACTACAGGCATTATATTATTCACCTGTTAATAATTACATGTTACACATGTTCATGCTATGTATCTTAAAAGGCTATTTTTAAATTAAAATGGGATATTTGAGGTTTTTGACACCAGAGTTTTTTATGACTGTTTAAATCATGGTTAAAACCATCAAAAACTAGCCAACCCTGGTTTTTGTTATTTTCTTCACAATTACTTTATTTGTTAATATAACGAAATAAAAAAAAGGGAAGAATTTTGAGAAAAGCATAAGTTCTGGCAAGAGATTAAACACTTGTAGGAAAATCCTAAATTCCTGTGTGTTTAAAAGTTAGCAAATATGTGCAATTACAGCACATAAGAATAACTGAAAATTTGGAAATCCTTATTACTGATTTTTAAAAATTATAGTGCGAGTGAGTGATTGACATACGCGTGATTTGTGTAGAGTCAAGTTAAATGACTGCTATAAAATGGCATCTTACTTTTAAAAAATTCTGAATGATAATTTTTAAAAATCTGTATTTGTCACAATTCTCTGTAGGAAACAAATTCTTTTCAATGATAAGAGTCTGAAGCATTTCAGTTTCAAGTTTCAAACCCCAATTTGATGGGTTTTTTTGTTATATCAGAAAGATGGCAAGTACATCTAACAACTTTTTCAATCAAATTAATAGCTTTTACTAAATCTCTTGAAGGATATGTCAATCCACCATTATCCTTAATCAATATTAAGAGGCAATTGGTGTTTTCTGCGATAAGAGCTGCACGGCAAGTATCACAATCAGCCTGTAAAAGGCATTTTTTGGCTACAAAACCAGCAATGTAAGATAATACATTATCAATTAATGGTGAAAGTGGCACGTTTCCTAAATAATTGAGGTCATATTGTACATGTGTTCGAAATGATACAGCAAGTTCTCCTGAACATTTAGAATCCATACTTTCTGTTTGTTCACCACTTATGTCAATTAAATCTGTAACATCTAATGGTATTACAGAGCCATTTTTGCTTGGTGCTACACCACACCGGCACAGCATTTTTTTGTAAATGCTACAAAATTCTTTTGTTGTAGGGTTATTGTTAAATCTACCAGCTTGGCGAACAGAACTAAAAAATAGTTCTAAATGATCCTGGGACCACTTGTATGTCAACATGTATTTGACAGGAGAGGAAACATTTAGAACATGTGTTTCAACAAACCAAATTGTACTTTGTATATTAAAGGAAAATCCAATGAATGCAGTTTTTCTTCTTCCCATGTGCAAGGGTTGCCCATCAACTGTTTGGAGAGACATTAAATAGCTCTAAGCTTTTAGCAAAAATGATTGTTTAGATTTCCAGTTTCTACATGAAATGGGTGCCTTATATCCATAAGCAAAAGGATTCCTGCTATTCAGGATGTCAAATAGGTAATTAATTATTTCTAAAAACTCAACTGTAGCCTCACAATTTTTAAAACTGTTATATCCAGCCTTTTGACAGAACTTTAGGGCTGCTGCTACAGAAGAACTCAACACTTGAGCAGCAAATTTTACCTTCATTTTATTTGGATGGTACTGAATGTGCTGTTTTGTTAATTTATTTGCTAATGTCAGGCTCTCTGATGCTTGCAATGCTTCCAAGGCTGAAATGTAACACCATTCAATGTTACCCTTTTCTGATTTCAAAATTTTGTAATCAGCAAAACAATTTCTTACAAGTTTTAACATATGGCATGTATCTAGAAATACTGGAATTTTCACAGCACATTTGTCCCTTTCAATGGTGATGAAGTTATGTAAAACATCTTGGGATAAATTAGCATCTAGATTTACCAGCATCTGCTGATTACTAGAACATCCATCACAAACAAACCCGACAACATCAACATTACAATCAAGCATGTTTATAATTACTTCTTTCATCAAAGAGCTTAACACTACACCAGTTATTTTATCAATTAAAAAGTATGCTAATGGCATTTTCCAATTTCCCAATACCCCAACTGCCATAACCACTAAAGCTTCTGATGCAACTGGAACAGTATCGCAGTCAGTGGTTCCTGCTCCATAATCCACCAGCCCAACCATCTTCTTATTGCTGTGGTCCCATTCAACATGTTTTTTAATAGCCATGCTGTCAACCATTATAGTGCAATATTTAAACTCATGCTCACCATCAGCTACTTTTTCTTTATAAATTCAAATACCTGTTTTGAAAGGCCTGGTTGACCATTGATCCCTTGCATCCATCTTCGCAAAGTGCGTTTACAAGGAAGATTCAAAAATTTTCTCACATATTCATATGCCTTTGGAGAATATAAATTTAAGGTGCAAGCAAACTTTTGCACATCATCAGAATATTCCTTTTGGTGTTCTGTAGTGAACAGTTTCAGTTGTAAGTCACTAAAACATTGGCCAAGAAGTGTTTTTTCATCGTCCAGCAACAATTTTTGTTTCTGAAGATCATCCAATAGGTGAGCAATTGTATCAGATTTTCTTGCACCTTTCACTTTTTCACTATGCAACTTTTTCTTAAAATGATTTATTTTTGCCTCAGATTCAACAAGTTTACGTTTCAAATAGGTGATTTCATCTGTTTGTATACTATATGTGTGGTCATGTTTTACTTGGAAAATAGTAGCAGAGACACTTTGTGTGTGTGTGTGTGTGTGTGTGTGTGTGTGTGTGTGTTTTGTTAGGGGAGATAAATTCATTTCTTTGTCGTGCTTTGACATTTCCTGGGAGTTCAAACACAGATAGCACAGCATTATCTCGAAGAATTTTCCGCTGCTGGAGAACTTCAAAATCACTAGGTACAAAATGCTTTGAGCATAAGTAGCAAAATTTAGAAGGTTCCCACACAGAGCCTTTTGTTTCCCCCTCTCTCTTTGTGGCAAGAGCCCACTCTCTTCTCAACTTCTCATTTTTGGGGAACCTACAATATCATAAAATAAATTCAGTTTACAAAACTTCAAGAAATAAATTGCTTGCAAAACTTTGAAAATTCAGATTTATGCAATACATTTTTGACCCAGGACACTTACATATGAATGCATAAACTTGATTGAAAGTATGCCATAGTAAATGCTTCAAATATTAAAATTTGATATACATAGAAATAGTTGATATACAGTAGATTCTCATTAATTGGGCCATTGATAAATTGGGGAAAGGCATTTATTTGGGACAGTTCTTGAAGAATATCCCAAATTAGCTCTTTGGGATAAAGCTTCACAAAACTGGGACAGCACTTAACTGGGCCAAAGTGTTCTAGTCCTAATTTACCAGAATCTACTGTACAGGGAAAGTTTAGATAAGAATATTCTTTTTGAATTAGTATGGTGCAAAATTTAGAAATTTGTTTTGAAATAAATTTTTAGTTTGTTCCACTATTAACATTTCTGAAGCATAACTAAAAAAAGTAGATAATAGCAAATATGGAGAAAGATTAGGTTTTCTAGCTGCCCAGTGCCAATAATTAATTTCCTAGTTAAAATCAATAGCTTTTTTACTTCAGTAGCTACATATGGCTTAAGTACAATGTTTGTTTCTACATCACTTTAAAACTTTGCCACACTACATTTTTAAATTACTTTCCTATCATTTTATATACCATGCTAAATCAATTTCAAATTTCCCTCCTCAGCTAACACCTTCTTCCTTGTCTCCTCCCCCTATAACTGAGTTACAAGAAAAAAGAAAATTCGTTTTGGTTAAGCGCTAATGAATTTTCATTGAAAATAGTATTAATTATTATAAGCATCTCTACATTCACTGAAATAACAGAGGGCCGCTGGTGGCCTAGTGGGCAACGTTCATGACTGCTGCGGAAAGGACCTTAGGTTCAATCCCAGGCAGGTACGAACGCTCGATCTACTAAATACTCGCAGTGCGTTGGATGGGCACGTTAAGCTGTCGGACCCCGGGTACTGGCCCCCGGTAATAAATAAGGGTGTCTTCCTACCCCTTTCTACTTCGCTTCTGTGTCACTTTCCTATCGGGCACTCTAGCCTAAATCTCCTAGCTTCCTATTTCTAAGAGTACTTTAAGACCTGGGGTCAGACACTCCCTTCCTAAAATCCTCTACATATGATATCAAATAACAGAACAATACTGTTTCATGTAGCACACCTAATAACCTTAACTTGACCCATTTCAAACTCAAAATTGGTATGAAATCAGATATTCAGATGGACTTTTTTGTGGGGCCACAATATTTTATATCAACTTTTAACCACCATCACTAACTCATTATTTTGATTGCAACTGACGTGCTATGACTTGGCCTCCAATTGATACAGCCTGTGAAAGGTTGTTAGATTCTTGTAATGTATTGCCATTCAATAAATCCAGTATTAGATTTAAGAATTTGATAATCAGCAAAACAGTTTCTTACCAGTTTTATCACATGGCAAATATCAAGGAACACATGTATTTTTATTGTAGATTCTTGTTTCTGAATTGAAATAATGGTGTCATACTTTCTGGTGCTAAATTTGTTAACATTTGTTGGTTGCAGAGTGCACACACGGGGTGGGACCATTGGGTCCGCACCCCCCCCAATTTTAAAATACCTTATTCCGACTACAGCGAAATTAAAAAAATCTTTCTGCACATGTTTATAGAAACTAGCTGGCTGTGGTGTGATTGTATCAATCACAGAGAAATCAGAGAGCTCTGATTTCTGTGATTGAATACAAATCACAAATTTTCAGAGTCCTCTCTGAAAAGGTAGTTCGACAACTGTAATAGTTTTCAAACGATGAGGAATACTTAGGTGAGTTAAATATTGTTTACTTAACTTTTTCATTTTCCAATGATAATGTGTCTGCTCTTTAACAGTGTAATGAACAGTGCTGTCAGGGAAAGCATATAATTTATATATATTATTTAAAGTGAGCTTAGATGAAAATGTTTCTGCATTACAGTAAGAGAAGCGATTTAAACTTTATTTTTCTGTACGTCTTAAGGTCTTACATAAATATTAATGGATATATTAACGCACATTTAATTTAGCAGACTTATTCAAAAGAGTAAGGTTTTTTAACCTGTGAACACATCAGTGCTGATTTATGCTAACAAAAAGAATTTACACACACACACATATATATATAATCCATATGTGTGTGTGCCCAATTTCTAGTTTCATTTGTCCATGCATATTTTTTTGTCGGACACCCCCCCCCCCCCCTTGAGGAAATTCTGTGTGCATCCCTGGTTGGTTGTATGCACATCCATCCCAAATAAGCCCAAAAACATTTATGCTACACTCAATTAGATTCAATGTTTCTTTCACCAAACAGCTTAACATTTTCCCTGTAATTTTGCCAATCAAAAAATATGCTAATGGTATTTTCTGATTTCCTAAGACTTCAACAGCCATAACAACCAAAGCCTCTGATGCAACAGGAACAGAATCACTATCAACAGTTCCAGCTCCATAATCCACTACGTCATGTTGTTATACTTTATACTTATGTTGTTATACTTATCAACTAGACATTAGCATCCACAGCTACCAGCAAAATATTTCACCAATGAATTTTTCCCATAGTGAGCAGATAGGTTTTATCACAGCAGCACAACTCACCAAAAAAAGTGAGCTGCTTGGAGCATAGAGCACATTGGTGATGCTTTTCACTTGGGTGAAGAAGCATATACATGAAAGATGACCTTTCTGAGCAAATTGTTTTGAGCATCCATCACATTCCTGAAGTTTTTCACTTGTGTGAAGAAGCATATGTATTGAAAGACCACTTTTATGAGCAAATTGTTTTGAGCATTCATCGTGATGGAAAGATGTTTTACTTGTGTGAAGTGGCATATATCTTGCATTTAATAAAATAACTGTCAATATTTTGGTTGAACTATTGCAATATTCATTACAAACTGTAATTAATATTAACTAGACTTCAACGCTATTACAAATTAACAGGTGGTATATTCCACTCAGATGAATCTTACACACTACCATTGGGTCAACTTAATATTGAACAGAAATCTTTAAATTCGTAAAACTGACTACAAACACTCACCTGTGAAATGAAATCCCACGTTGTTTGCTGTTTTTATTGTCTCGGGCACTGCAATTTATTGCAGAACAAGCTTTCACCATATTCGATATCTCATAACACACATAGAGATCACAGAACACTCTCTCAAACTGACCCACTCAATGTGGCTCGTTCATGCCACGTCGTAAGAGTATTACACAAATAGCGGGCAGAGAGAGAGAGATTTCCTATCTGAGGTTGAGAGACCTGAACCCTCAGCACTCTGCGCCTTTTGTCAGGTGAAAAAGAAGAAGATAACATATTTGGGAACAGATTTCCCTGATAGAACAGCATGAAAGAAAAGTACAGAAATAATAGAGCAAAAGGAGTATACGGTTTCCCGTTAAGTATTGAAGTTGTAAGCTACCCTAAATACTTACCTGCAACAAATCAGTCAAAGCAAGCTATCCCGCAGACAACGCCAGGCCTCAGGGAATCGGCGGAAAGGCCAGGGAAAAGGGGTGTCTAAAAAAAAAGAGTAGAACTACAAGAAAAATCCTACAGATAAACACCCAGTTTTCTCACAAAACCCTGTGTTGCAAGGCACCTTAAAGCACACAGTTATCGTTTGCTCAGTTCCCGTGTAGGAGTCGGCTTTTCACCTCGCTTCTCAGGATTTTTTTTTTTTTTTTTTTTCACTGGCTGGAGGGGAGTTTGGTACTTTATTAATTATTTTAAATCATAGTACCGTGTTTCTGGGCCAGTCTCATATATGTGGACTGCAATATTTCTCTTTGCAAAACAAGTTCGGCTCCTAAAAGAGCCCTTTTTTTTTTTTTTTTAACAAGATTTCTTCACATGTGTGAAGTATATTTGCAAAACAGAGTGCAGCCCTTGAAAGAGCCCTTTTTTTTTTTTATTTAGCAAGATTTCTTCACATGTGTGAAGTATGTTTGCAAATCAGAGTACGGCCCTTAAAAGAGCCCTTTTTTTTTTTTTTTTCATTTAACAAGGTTTCTTCACATGTGTGAAGTATGTTTGCAAAACAGAGTAAGGCTCTTAAAAGAGTCCCTTTTTTTTTATTTAACAAGATTTTTTCACATGTGTGAAGTATATTTGCAAATCAGAGTACGGCCCTTAAAAGAACCCTTTTTTTTTTTTTTTTTTTTTTTTTTTTTAACAAAAATTCTTCTTAAATTCTTCAATTATTGTTATTTTTTTCGCTAGGGTAGCTGTGAATCGGGTTCATTTCTGGAACTTTATTCAAGATAGTTTTTGGCCTTTTATAACTGTCAGTTTCATTGACAGTATAGTTAATGGCCTCTCTGACAAGAGGATTGGGATGAATCTTAGCTTTTTCATAGTATCTATTAGCTAAGTCATACATCGTGTAATGGATAGAATTAATATTTAGCATGCTTCAGATAGCATGGTTTGAAGTTCTTCCATCAAGTCCAACCATATAACGTAGGATTTTATTTTGAAATGAGGTAATCTTATTTGTCTGCTGTTTGTTGCAGTTACCCCAGATAGGACAGGCATAAGTAATAAAAGGGCTGATACAGGCTTTCCATATCAAAGTTTTGTTTTTCCTGCTAAGCCTTTTATTTTTTATTATTGGCTGGAGACTTCCTCTGATCTTAAGAGATTTGGACAGAGTTTCTTTAATATGCTTGTTCCAGTTTAGGTTGTGGTCCATAAAAAGTCCTAAATATTTAAATGATGTTATAAAAAGTCCTAAATATTTAAATGATGTAAATGATGTTAAATATTTAAATATTTAACATCATTTACCCAAGGTATTTTTTTATACATTTCTATTTCAAAGTCTGGATTGTGATTGCATTTAATCCTAGAAAATAGAATTGCTTGAGTTTTTCGGTATTGATTTTGATTTTCCAATCTAAGAAATATTTCTCAAGTTGTTCAACATAATGTTGCAACATGAAAGTTGCTTGATTTTTATTTTTGGAAGTATAAATGTGCTATTAGCTTGTAGATAATTGCCTCATGTGGGCATTTATTGAATGCTTTTGCCACATCCAGAAATATGGCTGCTGTGTGTTCTTTTTTTATAATTCCTTCAGCACATTTTCCAGTTATTCTAGAGAGTTAGTGCACCGTGGAGTGTTTATCTCTAAAACCTCCTTGAATAAATGGAATTACTGGGAATTCCTCACAGAATTGTTGCATTCTAATAAGAATTATTTTTTCAAAGATTTTTCCCATGGTTGGGAGCAACAAAATCGGTCTGTGATTTTCAGGGATTGCCGGGTTTTTGCCTGGCTTGGGTAATAGTATTACCTCTGCTGTCTTCCAAACATCTGGGAAATAATTTAATTTAATAGCACAATTGTATATTTTAGTAAGGGTTTGCACATACTCTTCCGGTAATGTTTTCATAATTTTTTTATTTATGCCATCATTGTGCCTTTTTATTTTTAAGATTATTAATATGAAACCTAACTTCCCTTTCACTGATGGGTAGTGGTTTTTCAAAGTCAGGAGGAACAAAATTTTTTTGTTGGCCCTTAAAAGGCCTTTTTTTATTTCTTATCTTTCCAGTTTCTGGCGTTACGGACCCGTAAGAGGTCGTAGCACCTTTAACTTGTCTATCGGACGTAAAAGAGGCCGTAGCATTTACTACTTTTGGCTGCTGTTTTCTATGCCTTGTGCTTCTATTTTTTTTAAAAGAGCCTTTCTGTTTGCTTTTAATTGGGGATGTTAACACAGGTTTTTTTTTACTAGTAAATTCTTCATAGAGTTGTACACTTTGGGTGATGACTCTAGAATTTTCTACATCCTCTGCATGTTTAAAATAAGTATCCAGGGCCTTTTTTATTTTAATGGCTACATCAGTGTCAGGGATATCATTTATTTTAAACTGTTTTTCTAGTGAGTTTGCAAAAATTTCTGCTTTTTCTTCGTCAGTTCTAACTACCGTCCCATCTTCTTTTTGAAAGGGTGGAGTAATTTGACATTTTTATTTTGCAAGCTCGACGTAAGATTCTATAGAGTCACTTTGTTTTTTTTATCCGAATTTTCAGAGTAGTCAATATGAGCTTCCTCTAATACTTAACCCCATGACCCATTATCGAATTTTCTGATTTCTCTTTTAATTTGTCTATTTATGCAGCAATAAAGGTCATAGAACGTTTTATTTCTTGTTCTTTGCCACTTGCTTCGGTACCTATTTTTTCTTTTATAAGTTCCAAAATTTCTTTGGGTAAATAGTACGGATTTTTTCTCTTTAGCAGGAGTTTGACATTCTTCCATAATTTTTTTAATGGCGAGGTTAAAGAGTTTAATAGCTCTGTCAGTTTCTTCTTTGGTATTACAGTCTCCAATTACTGGGGGTGGCACTAGTTTAATTTTCTCTTCAAATTGCTTGAAGTTAGAGACCATTTTGGGTGCTACCGTCACAGTTTTATCAGTATAAAGCTGGAGGTGAACTGGATTGTGGTCAGAGGAGAGCGCCGCCGCAGTGTAAATTTCAAAGTAATATTTATTATTCTTCAGGAGGGCAAAATCTAGTATGTTGCTAGTTCCTCTGAGCGCCGTTCTTGTGGGTTCAGATGGCGCCCCCAAGTCAATGTTTTTGTTTAAGAGATATCTGAAGATATTGTTTCCACTTTTATTAGCTCTAGGGCAGTACCAATAGCGGTGTTTACTATTAAAATCTCCCGCTATGACCGTAGGAATATTTTCCTCGAAAAGATTATCTAGAGCTTCCCTGTTAATGGTGTGTTTGGGATGATTGTATAGCGCCGTAAATTTAATCGGGTTATTTTTTGTTTTAATAATAACCGAGTGCGCTTCCATGCCATCCTCTGTGTTGCATGTCGCTTCACTTTGCTCTAGTTTATCTTTCACTGCAATCAAAATTCCCCCACTTTGGGAGGTTTTGTCAACGAGATAGAAATACGTAGAGCGCTTACGTCGGGGAACGGGTGAAGCCACCGGAAACAAGTGGCAGCCATGTTTGATGAGGTACAGAACGATTTCCGTTCCGTGTTAAGCAAGGGAGTTTTCGTAATATATGGTTTGATGTTAAATAAGGATATAACTCAGAAATGTCGTTATAAACACCTAGGGGTGAGACTAAAACTTTAACGTATCAAATAACGCTTTTCATTGTTAGTTGACGGCAATAGTGTTTTTTTAAAAAAATGATATTTTAATGGATGCAGCTTGCTGTCGTTGAATAAAATCTCATGCCGTAATTTTTTGACATTTAACAAATTTTTTTGGAGCAAATTTTCAGAGAAATATAAGTCAGCGGTAATAGAGTAAATGAAAAAAAAAAGAAATACAAAAATAAAAAATACAGTTGCAGTCAATCCGCAATTTCGGTAAAAATTTTAGATATTCGTGGGTCATCACCATGAGAATGCTGAATCATCCCACAGCTTATCACTCCAAATACATAGACGCCAAATATTTTATGAGAGTTTTAAATGAAAAAAAAAGTTCGAAAGAAAAACGGAAAACAAACAATGAGTTTACACAGCCAAAAGGTACCAATATTAAAATACTTTTACCAACTGCCCCTATCTTATATAATCAGAAGAAAACTACTACTTACCTGGTTTTTATTTAATAAAAATTAAAAGTCCTTAGCACTGGGCATGTTTCTAATCTGTTTGTTAGTCTTTACATTCAACAACACAAATCTGTAAGCCTTATTCGTGGGTACGCAAGGCAATTGTGGTAACTTGACCATAATAAAGGTATCTCCCAGCACATACACTAAATACTTAACACAATATAATTCTCACTCTCTCTCTCTCTCTCTCTCTCTATGTATATATAAGACCCAGAAGAATACCCCATGGGAGATGAATGGATGAAATTCGAAATCATGCAGGAGTGACACGAAGGAGACAGGCTCAAGACAGATAGCTGTGGAAGAAACTTGGGGAAGCCTTCATCCAGCAGTGGGTTGATAATGGTTGATGTTATACATTTATCAGTAAAAAGAAGTAAAAAAGCACACTCATGTAGTAATTAGACCACGTCAACACTGCACCTTGCTGCAGGAATCAGACGTAGTAGAAATAAACATAGAATTAACCAGAAGTAACCCACTTTCATGGTTCTAAACAAAAATGACATGGAATAAAACAACTCAGGAACCCCAAACCACTCTTCAGGGAAAGACATCTGGAGCCCCGAAGTTAAATCATAGCTTAGGTGTTACCGAAAAAACCCCAGAAGATCCCATGGGAGATGGGTGGATGAAATTCGAAAGCATGTCGGAGTAACATGGAGGAGATAGGCTCAAGACATACGATTGCGGAAGAAACTTGGGGAGACCTTCATCCAGTAGTGGATTGATAATGGTTGACAATGATGATAATGATATATATTTTGATTATATACAGTATACATATATTGTAATGATAATAGTTGTCAATGATGATGATATATACACCATTATCAATCCACTGCTGAATGAAGGTCTCCCCAAGTTTCTCTCCAAATGGTATTTACAGTTAGCAACACCAGTACCGAGTAGCTAAAAATAGTTTTATGTACTTTTTCAACCTAAAAAGACATAATTTTTGGTATAAAAAAAAATCTTTCTACACATCCTGCTTTTAATATCTGGGCAGGTAAATTTTCTCTGGGCATGTATTATTTTAGATATTATTCAAGCTCTGGGCTGAGTGACCAAAAAATTCAGATTATGGACTTTAATTTTTTTATGGGACAAATAATTGTATTTTTTTTGTTTCAGTATTAAGTATTTAATATTTTTTATTTGCACTTTCATATTTTACTTTTTTTTTTTTTTTTGAGAAGCCTAGTTTTTTGTTGTCCCAAAGCTGAAATTTTGTAGTTTTCACCTGATATTTGGACACATTTTGGCAATTGTTAAGATGTACTGCACATAGTTTTCTTTTGTTTCAATTTTAAGGGCACAACCTCTTATTAATATGAAGTGAGAAATTAACAACTACTGATTTGCATTCATGATGTGCAAAAAGTTTGGCGAGCAAATGTTTATGTTTTGTGTTGTTATTTTGTGGGTTCCTTCAGCAGTCTTGCTGGAAATACAAGTGCGTCTGATTTGTATTTTAGAGAAATACAGGCACAACTTGTTCAATTCAAAGAAAGATTGATTTACGTGAGTGATATTTGTTCAATACTAACCTCTCATATATATGGTTGATGCAAAAGGAATAACTGGCAATTTATACATGGACATACTGACTGTACATTCATCATGAATCAGAGGCCACATTCTTCAAAAAAAAAAAAAAAAAAAAAAAACACCACCTATCACGCAAAAATCAAATGCAAGTAGTTATTACAAAATGTTGCTAGTCCCTTTCTTTTGTATAATTCCATAATTTTTTTTTCAATTGTCATTTCATAATCGTTTGTGCCAATTTTCATAAATATTTTATGTTGTTTGCATTTTTGAGGTACCATTGTACTCCCTGTTTCCTATTTTCAGTTTTAAATCAATATTGCCTGTATTTTTGCTACCCAAAAACCACACACATTGACTAACACATTCACAAATAAAGAGTATTCTGTCAAGAAATTTTCAAGCTCCCCACTCTCACTTTGTTGAAGTAATACTACAGATTAATCACTAATCAGAGACAAATGCCTAGAACACAAGCTGGGTGACCCTGTGCTTTCAGATAAAATACTAGATTGTTTCCTGACAGGTGTCAGCAAGCAATAAATTTATATTACCAATCACAATTATTACTTCTGCAATTTAAGTAACCATAAATTGATTGCTTTACCAGTATTTGCTATCTAATGGGCATTAGCCATGGGTACATGATCTTTATCACATAAAAAGAAATTGCTGCTTCCTAAGATTTTGAAATATTTGTTGTCTTGTCAGACAAGTTGCATGTACACTGTACAGATTCTAGAATATATATGCAAATGCCATTTGCAAGACATCCTCAGTATATTGAAAAAAACAAAACATTTACATAGGTAGAAATTGTACCCCAAAAGCCTCAAAGTTGGTAACCCACAGTTAACCTCAGCTTCCCAGAGTAAACATCATTCAGTTTTCACATTGAGTACGACTGTTTACAAAATATAAGAAATAAAAAGTCTTAAGATAACACAGATATTGAAATGGCTTATCTGCTGGTTTAATCACCAGCTACACGGATTAGATGTTTTATTTTTTGTGTTTGATTAACTGAGCATTTACAGCTCAACCTTATTTTAAAATGCTTACTTGTGAAATGTAGTTCCACAATCCTTGTTCCTTTTATTCTTACAATCAAAAGCTGCGCAGTAATATGGCATTTTAAATATCAACAATGTGCTGATAATTGTGATTATTCACGAAACTGTAGCACTAAATTTGTAATGAAGCATAACACGATCGCCGAACAGCTGAAAGAACCGAGGTGACTCCTTGACACACGCAGAATTTGTACCTCATCAAAGATGGCGGGCTCTCCCCGCGTTGGCTTCAGCTGCCACGGCAGAGAACCAATCACAGAAGCACTCTATGTATTTCTATCTCGTTGGGTTTTGTCTTTTCTGTAAACCTTGTAGTTGGGAATTTTGAATTTAATTCTGTCCATTAGCCAGGATTCATTAATTAGCGCAATATCATTTTTTTTGTATTTTAGGTAGGCTAAGAATTCTCTATGCTGCCTTTTGATGCCTTGCACATTCCAAATTAATATGTTAAGTCCATTTGTTTCAGAGGAAAAAATTTCATCCTCGGTTTTTTTTTTCATCATTTTTTACTGTGTCAATTTTATTTGTATTGCTGTTACTTTCGATAACTTGGTCAGTATTACAAGTGATTGCTTCCTTGTTTTTGACCAGTTTGGCAGCTAATTCTGCTATTTTATTGATGGTCCATTCACCATTTTTTTTGTTTTTTATCTGTTTCTCCATTTATTATTTTTCCGTAAGTTTCTCACTCTTGGACATTCCTTTAACTTTTTTAATTAATAGGTCAATTTTGCTTTCTTCCTCAGAGAAGGAGGGAAAGGTTCCACTAAGAGGGCGTTTTTCTTCCTCAGAGAAGGAGGGAAAGGTTCCACTAAGAGGGCGTTTTTCTTCCTCAGAGAAGGAAGGAAAGGTTCCACTAAGAGGGCGTTTTTCTTCCTCAGAGAAAAAGGGAAAGGTTCCACTTTGAGTGTGTTTTTCTTCCTCAGAGAAAAAGGGAAAGGTTCCACTTTGAGGGTGTCTTTCTTCCTCAGAGAAAAAGGGAAAGGTTCCACTAAGAGGGTGTTTTTCTTCCTCAGAGAAAAAGGGAAAGGTTCCTCTAACAGGGCCTTTGCTTTTTTTATTTAAGCTGCTTTTCTCTACGGCTATGCTGCTAACAGTAGTACTATCTTGGGCACTAGTAACAGCATTTAACCGAAGCATTTCTTCATCGTTGTTATTAGCATACTGCAATTGAGCATCTTCATTACAGTTCATTTTTTCTGCCTCTTTAATTTCTTTGCTAAGCCTGCCAGCAAAATATTTTGGTTTTTCCACGGTTGGAGTAACCAGTTTTTTTTTTTGCTTATGTGTAGCATTTTCATCTAAATTTTTATCAACATCAACAATCAATTTCTCTATCACTTTTGTGTTTTGGAATTTTTTTGCGACGTTTTTTAATTTTTTCTTTTAGCACAGAGTTCTGTACCATGCTCTTAAAAGGCCTTTTTTTCTTTCCTCAGAAACAGAAATGCTCTTAAAAGGGCCTTTTTTCCTTCTCGCCTAGATATTTGTCATCATCAGCAATCAATTTCTCTGTCACATTTGTGTTTTGCAAATTTTTGCGATGTTTTTCAATTCTTTCTTTCAGCACAGAATTCTGTACATTGCTTTTAAGGATAACTTTTTTTCTCTGTGTAATAAATTAATATTACGCAGGTATTTATTTGTATCGTTTTTCATTAATTCTGTGTCATTTACAGCATCCTTTATTTTTGAGCTTAACTTATGCTCGTATGATGACTGAGGTTGTTCTGTTTTTTCAACACTTTTTGTGTTTTGTATTTGCACAGTTATTTTTTGAAAAAATTACTCGGCCCCAAAAAGGGCCGTTTTTTTTTTTTACAAACTGACGTGGATTCACACCAGATCCCTTGCAAAAGCCTGACGCCGAAGCGGTCTCAGGTCTGTTTTCCATAAAACCTTCCTCTTGGGTAAGGTGGTCCGGACATTTCTCGGACTTTTCATAAATCATATCTGGTATTTTCTCAGATATTCCATCGCCCGTGCATCCCACCGGTGTTTTAATTATATCTGAAAATTTTACAAATATCCCATCGCCCGGGCATCTCTCCGGTGTTTTAATGATATCTGAAAGTTTTTCAAATATCCCATCGCCCGGGCATCTCTCCGGTGTTTTAATGATATCTGATATTTTATCAGATATCCCATCGCTCGAGCATCTCTTCGGTGTTTTAATGATATTTGCAATTTTTTCAGATATTCCATCGCCCGAGCATCTTTTCGGTGTTTTAATGATATTTGTAATTTTTTCAGATATCCCATCGCCCGGGCATCCCACCGGTATTTTTTTCATATCTGATAATTTCTCAGATATTATGTCTGGAATTGGCACAGACATACAAGAAGAGTCATCGACAACTTTTTTGTCAGATGACGTGCCTAGATTTTTCTGAGGCACAGAATAGGGAATTTTTTCACTTACCAATCTTCTTCTTGTTCTTTTTTGGATACTATTATATAGTTCCGGCGGAAGGTTTTTAATTCTTCTAGATCTTCTTGGATCTGGTTTTTCAGTTGACTCTGGATTTCCCGTGAAAGTGGTTGAGGAACGGGAAACGACATCCCTTTTCTTGGCGTCAGGCTTTTGCTCTACAACATCAGAACTTGAAATTCTCTTAATTTTTACGATGGGCTGGAAGCTGAAACGAAGAGAAGTGGATTCGAGAAAATTTTAATTGAGCTTTGAAAAAAGCTTAACAACTAAAAGATCGCCGTCCCGGTGGCGCAGTGGTCTAAGCGATGGCCTCTGATCATTCGTCCGTAAGGGGTCCGGGTTCGAATCCCGGTGAGGCATGGATGTTGTGTTTGTCTTACGGCACTGGCTCTCTCCCTTCCCTGGAACCAGTGACCCTAAATTAGGGACGGGCGACTGCTTATAGCCCATTGAGTTGCTCACGGTGGTCGTTAAACCTCCAATCAAAAAAAAAAAAAAAAAAAAACTAAAAGATCTACTAACCGGACTGATTCGGATAGACTGGTAACCCAGAAACTATCTAATCGCAGAACAAGACGAACAGCCGACGACGACCAAAAGCTTGCACTGAAGTTCACTCGCAGGAGCTCACACGATGTGCGACCTTCCTGCACGGGATCCAAAGGGCAACTGACAAATAGCGGGCAGCCAATCTAGTTCCTTATATGATATCTGTGTATCCAACCAAGGACCTCCTTGCCGGGAAACGATGGCTTTTTGCCGCCTCGGTGGAGCAGTGGTCTAAGGCGTTGGCCTCTGATCATTCGTCCGTAAGGGGTCCGGGTTCGAATCCCGGTCAGGCATGGATGTTGTGTTTGTCTTACGGCACTGGCTCTCTCCCTTCCCTGGAACCAGTGACCCTAAATTAGGGACGGGCGACTGCTTATAGCCCATTGAGTTGCTGACGGTGGTCGTTAAACCTCCAATAAAAAAAAAAAAAAAAAAAAAAAAAAAAGAAACGATGGCTTGCCTATAGACTAAGCTTTGTGCCTCACAGCAACTAGTTGGCCATGCGGTAATAGCTAAAAAATCACCTGATCACTAAGACTTTTGAAGATGCACGACCAGCCACGGAGGAGAACCTCCTTGCGACCAGCACGTGTAGTCACAGTAGCAGTACAAAAGTCCATCAAAAGGGCACGCTCATGAGAAGGAAGGTTAGAAATGGAGCTTCCTCACAGAGAAACGTCTTGAGAGAGTAATAAATTTCTCCAAGGCCCGAACTTTACGTTTTTTTTTTTTTTTTTTTTTTTTTGATTGGAGGTTTAACGACCACCGTGAGCAACTCAATGGGCTATAAGCAGTCGCCCGTCCCTAATTTAGGGTCACTGGTTCCAGGGAAGGGAGAGAGCCAGTGCCGTAAGACAAACACAACATCCATGCCTCACCGGGATTCGAACCCGGACCCCTTTCGGACGAATGATCAGAGGCCATCGCCTTAGACCACTGCGCCACCGGGGCGGCCTTTACGTTTTGCCACGAAAGCGTCCCGAAAGTCCAACAAAGAATACATTCGAGCAGAGATGGAAGTTGAGGAAGGAGGAGCTGTCACTCCAAAACAAACCCTCCGATATGCACTGTATGCAGGGCAGGAGTGAAGGAAGTGAGGAACAGTCTCAGGCCCGGAGCCACAGAAGCACATCGGGGAAGAACGTTTTCGAATCAGAAAGAGGTAGCTGCTTAAAGGTGCCGTGTCCGTGCGTAATTTTTGAATTATGATTGCTGAGGAACTTCGATAACAGTGTTCGCTAGACCATCTGTGATGGAAGCTGATGAACGGATATAGCTCTGCCCACCCGGACGAAAGCCAGGCTGAATCAGAAGCAGAGATGAGCATGTTACCACTGTGCCAAGCAGCGTTAGAGGCTGTAACTGGGGGAACAAGGCCAGGCCCTCAGCATGGCCCCGTCGTGCGGCAGCGTCAGCGGCCTCATTCGCTGGAAGACCAACATGAGCCGGGCACCAAACGAGCACAATGTCCTCGTAGAAAGAACGGAGGCGTTGAAGAGAATCATGCAGAAGAACGATAATGTCTGGAGATTTGCGATTTAATGCCAACAAGGCCTGTAGAACAGAACGACTATCCGTAAGCAGCAAGAGGCCACCGCACGGGCCGGGAGCAAAATCAAGCGCTGAAATTAGAGCCCACGCTTCAGCCGAGAACACTGCGGAAATAGTCGAGAAGGAGAACGAACGGCTGGATTTGTTCCGTGGGAAAAAATGCCCGATCGCCACCGAGGAGTTAATCTTCGAAGCGTCAGTAGCAATGATGTGGTGCGACGCTGAGAACTGGGCCAAGAACACCCCAAAGCAATGTCTGAGAAGCATCGGATGCAGATATCGTTGCTGAAAAGGGAGACCCGAGCAAATAATCGAGTAGCAGGGAGCAGACGAAACAGTAGGGGCCGGCAGAGCCTGAAGAAGATCGCTGTTGACGAAAAACGGCTCCTGTCGGAAGCGACTGAGCAGGATTCCAAAGGGAAAGCCATGGGATTTCCAAGCGTGGAAAGACACGGCGTCCTCTTCCAGCAGAAGATGAGCGATAGGCGAACGCTGACCCATCGACAAGTGGCGGTACAAAAATCGGACTGTCAGGAGGGTGATTCGAGAACGCACGCTAGCGATTCCACATTCGGCACGCAAGACCGCCAGAGGCGTCGAACAAGGGAGGTGAATGGCTGCACGGAGTGTATGGTTGAGCAGAACCTCTAGAGCGTCGTAGAGATAGGTAGGGGAGGCGAACAGGACCGGAGCCGCATATTCCAGAATAGATCGAATCACAGCAACGACAAAGGCGAGAGTGTTGGGGAAGCCAAGACCCCACCGGCGATGACAAACAACTTTAACAGCAGACAAAGCTCGGAAGACTGACTTCTTGACGTGCGTGAGGTGTGAAGACCAGATCAGGGAGGAGTTAAACCAGACCCCTAAAATCTTGATGGAGGACTGCCAAGGCACTGAGTCAGAGCCCAGCAGGAAAGGAGGGGCAGGCGACCGGCGCTTACAAGAAAAGTCAACCGCGAAGCTTTTAGAAGGAGAGAGACGTAAATCCCAGGATGATGCCCACTGAACAATGGAATCCAAAGAGGATTGCATATAGCTAAGTGCCGCCGCCCGGTTGGGACTATAGGAAACAATAAAAATATCGTCTGTAAATAAGAACATATGCGCATTCGGATGACAGCAATCAACCACATCATCAATGTATAAGCTAAAAAGGATAGGTGAAATGGAGCTACCCTGAGGAACACCTCGACACTGCGGAAAGGAGAAAGACACCGTTCCCCGCCAACGAACGCGAAATCTGCGCCGAGCAAGGTAGTCAGCCAGCCAACGGAGAAGGCGACCACGAACACCCAGAGACGCCAATTTCCCTAGGAGAGCAGGATGACAGACCGAATCATATGCCGCCTGAAGATCCAAAGACACCAGAAAAACATAATTATGTCTAGCTCGAGCCACCAGAAGATGACGTTGGATCGACAGAAGGCACGCCGATGTGGAACGTCCTGGCAAAAATGCGAATTGCAGCTTGCTGATCCGTTGATGAGAGATAATGAAGTCGGTTGGGCGAGAGACCAGGACTTTCTCCAAGATCTTCGAAAAAACTGAAGTGAGAGTGATCATCCGGTACGAAGATAAGTCGAAAGCAGGTTTGTTAGGCTTCTTTATTGGAATCACCCAGGACTCTTTCCAGCATGAAGGATGAACGCCGGCAGACCAAAAGATGTTAAGGAGGTCAACCAGCCAAGACGAATTCCACCTCCATATACGTCTCACCAGTTCGTAAGTACATCCATCAGGGTCGGGGGCAGAGCGTCGGGGCGATCCATTAATGGCCCCGGCAACTTCCCCGGCAGTAAGTAACGCATCCATCTCAAGAGAAGAGTCATCATGGTCAATAGAAAAGGAGTGCACCGAACAACCAGAGGCTGTGGAAAAGAGTTCACCAAACGCCGAAGCCTGCTCCGCCGGATCAGCAACTGAGAAATCGTCAATCCGAAGTAGCAGGTGATCCGGGCTCGAACCAACATGAGATTTCATACTGCGCAAGAGGGAGAAAACGAAGCCTTACCTCAAGGTGTCGTTGCATTGTGCCTTCCAGTAGGCACGTCTCTTAAGAATGAGGAGGTGGCGAAGATTCCGTTCTTCCTGCCGATATAATGACCAAGCGAAGAGGCAGCCGGACGACTTGGCATAGCGAAGGAGGCGGCGTTTCTTGCGAAGCCGCTGAGCACAGTCAGAGTCCCACCAGGGAGACCAACGTCGACGCTGACCGCTGGGCCGACGAGAAGCGTGGAGAATCAGGGAAATGCGGTCCAGGATCAGAGCGGCACCGTCAGGAGTGGAAGGAAGTTCCCCACGGATAATCTTCTGGATAGAAGGCCAAGCCACTGACCAAGCAACTGGTTGCAGACCCAGTGAAGGAGGGGAGGGAAGCCAAACATCCCTGCCTCCAATGTTGTTATGACAGGATGATGGGTACTACCGTAGAGGTCACTATCCACAGACCAGGAGCAGTACGGAACCAGCTGAGGAGAGCACATGGTGAGGTCCAAAACAGAACAACTTGACCCCCTGCAAAAGGTAGAAGCCCCCGAGTTTAGGAGACATAGATCCTGCGAGCAAAAGCCAGTCCACGAACTCAGTACCTCCCCGGCTCGGAGAAGCAGAATCCCAGCTAGGGTGATGAATATTGAAATCCCCAACCACCATACAACAATCAGTAAGCAGTTGTTCGATCCGTCCAAGCAAGAGCGCCGAGAGGGGAGGAGAGGGAATGTATATATTAATAATCCTGAGCGTGGTGTCGCCAGAGAAGATATCCGTCGCAAGAAGCTGCTCGTTCGAATCCGAGCTGAAGATGTCCACCAATCTGGAAGAGATATCCGACCTAATTGCAGTTACGAGGCCACCCCCAACCCTCCCCCGATCACTCCTATACACCGTACGGGCTGGGAGGGAAAAAGAGAGACCAGGAAATAGCCAAGATTCTTGGATAGTCAAGATCGTGGCTGTAGAAAAAATAGAACTGTCGGTGAAATAAGGTCTTTTGGAGCGAAGGGACTGCGCATTCCATTGGACCAGCGACCAACTATTCATGAAGAGAAAAGTGATCCGCTAGGCCAGATGCCGTCTTGAACCGCATGGAACAGAGGCCACAAAGAAACTTACCGTCGTCATGATGAGCTTTCAGGTGTGACAGCAAGGCCGGACGAGAAGAGAAGGGCATGGCGCATGGAGGACACGAGAAGGTTCTGGAGTGAGAAAGTTTGACGGATTCCGCAGCAGACTCCACATACGAAACCACAGATTCTTCGCATGACAGGAATTCATCGGTGCTTAGGCCAGACTCAGGAGGTTGCTCAGTAGGCACTGAAGAAGCTGGGCACGCTGCAACTGTAGTAGGAGGATTCAGCAAAATTTCAGCCTGTGGCACCTGTGCAACGGATGATGTGGGGCCAGCATGTAGGGAAGGAGGTGAAAGAAGATTCGTCAAAGAGTCCAATCTACTGGTGAGTTTAGAGATAATGTCCAGAAGCTGAGGAAATGCAGAGGAGCAAGCACACGGAGGTTGAGCCTGAGTCGCCGCCGCCACCGCATATGAGGCCTGGTGGACCTGAGGCACAGAGTCCCGAGCTTCTGGAGAGCTGAGATGCTTCAAACCCATAATATCTAGGATCTGCTTTTCTTGGAGGTAAATTGGGCAGTTCGTGTCAGAAGCAGGATGAGAGCCCTTGCATAATACGCACTGGAAGCTCGACGCCGAGCATACCGAAGAGTCGTGTCCTTCACCACAACGAGAACAGCGAGTGGCACTACGACAGGTTGACAGCAGATGTCCATAACGCTGACAATTTTTACACTGCCTAGGCGAATCCAAGAAGGGTCTGACCGCACATCTGGAATACCACAGATAGATAGTGTCACGGTTAGTAAAGCCCAGTTCTTCCACTAGGACCGAAGAAGTAGGGACCCTCGAGGAATTTACCGAACGTCGGAACCGAACAACACGAAGACAGTTTGCACCACGGTCCAACAATTCTGAAGCAATTTCATCAACAGGGCTTCAGTGTCCACATCTCGAACTAGAAACTTCGTTGTCATAAGCTTAGTAAGAACCTGAGTTTTGACAGGTACCTGAAGAAAATTAGAAAGTTGACAAATTTCCAGCAAGCAAAGGAGATTCGAGGAACGCACCAATAAATCACCCGAACGTAAAAACTGAACGTCTGAAATCGAGTCATGCATTGAAATATTGTCCACGAAGAACCTCTTCAACAACATGGGACGGACTCTGGGTAGCTTCCCAGAAGTCGCGGAAATAAGTATTTCACCACGAGTCACTCCGCTCGCAAATGCCCTACGCAGCAATTCCTGAGGAGACCATTGAATCGAACAAACAAAATCATTAACTGGAACTAGCAAACCACCCAGCTGCGGAAGCTCATCACCCGGTGAAGAACTCATTCTTTTAGCCGGAGTCGAGGAATCAGAGTCCCCCATCCCCACCGGACCCACCGACGGCAGCTAGGGCCCACCCCTAATCAACAGACCACAACAGACAAGAGCATGCAAAGACAAATATCCTACCTTGGATATGGGAAGAACCAACCGCCTGCAAAACTTTAGCAGGTGAAGAAACGAAAATAGAAGAGGAAACAGCAAGCCGCTGTTTCAAAAATGCAACGAAACAAGAACGCTTTCGCCAACGACGACACACCCAAAAAACAGTATCCCACGGGGTTCACCGATTAGAAACAGGAGAGCCAACTTCACACCAGCCAACCGTTGCCACTCCAACAATCAAAAGCCTACAACTGATTTTTTGACTGCAACTCATTTTCATTCGCGTAACTTGGTATTATGTCTCCGCCCACATGACAACATCGATGTTAACCGATGGCTTCTTACTTTGAAACTTTAACTTCCGAGTACAAAATGTGATATTTGGAAAAAATTAAAGAGATTGAAGGAAAAGATCCTTATGTGCTGAATGCAAGTATATTCGAAAGTGATTCGAAAAGTTTTCCGAAAGTGCAAATAGTAAATATTTTCGATTACTTCGTCCTTGGTCGAAGCGCCTTTACTGCAGAACAATTCGAGGCATATAAAAGTTTCGAAGCATATAACAATTTCTCGTCGTCGGTATTCTTTTACAGGGTAATTTAGTACGATCACAAATTCGTGACAGCCGTCCCGGTGGCGCAGTGGTCTAAGGCGCCGGCCTCTGATCATTCGTCCGTAAGGGGTCCAGGTTCAAATCCCGGTCAGGCATGGATGTTGTGTTTGTCTTACGGCACTGGCTCTCTCCCTTCCCTGGAACCAGTGACCCTAAATTAGGGACGGGAGACTGCTTATAGCCCGTTGAGTTGCTCACGGTGGTCGTTAAACCTCCAATCAAAAAAAAAAAAAAAATCGTGAGTAATCAGTAATTTATGGAGAAAATAGGTACGCTGCCTTAATAAGTAGGGTTCTCTTCTCTCCCAGGTGCGGAGATCTGATTAAAAAGATATGTTTTCTTTCTTTCCAGAAATCGCTGATTTGGGATAAAACTCACCCTGAAAGGTTCTATGCCTTTTTAAGAGTTTAACTCTTCAACAAAAAATGTCTTTCTAAGCTCTGGGAAACGATTTCCAAGCCTTAGAAAAATGAGCAAAATCTTTGTTTTTGGTTTTTTTACGTAAAGTTGTGGTGCAAAAATAAAATAATTTTGCTGGGAATTGTGCCCTATAATCTATTTATCCGTAAATAAATTTAGCAGTATAACACCGACCGGTAAACAGACCTAGACACCTAAAAGGATTTTATTTGGACAATAATTTTATCCATACTTGCATTTTTCTGCAAAAGTGTGCTTCGGCTCCAGGTAAAAATCCAGGTGTACTAAAAAAAATCAACGGTAGTTGGGGGGGGGGGGGTATCATATAGAACAAAGTAGTAAACTAAAAACTCCCAACACTGACAGCCAAATAACCTTAAAAGTGAAAAGCCAAAAACTCGCAAAACAATGTGAGTCAGGTTAACGGTGTGATCGAGATATAAAAATTACAGAAGAGCCAGAGACTTGAATCTTACTAGAAGTCAGGTTTGCTAGCAAATTAACTTTTAGCCCTGTAAAAAGTTTCAACATCCCTAGATCAACCAGGAACCTTCTGAAAAGAAGTCCCTGGAGAGAAAAAAAAAAAAAAAAAAAAACACGTGCACAGAAGTTCCAGTTGGGGACCGAAGCGTTTATTTAAGAAATATTTTGACTACGAGACAAACACTAAAAGATGTTCTACAAGAAAATAGTCAGTAGTAATAAAACCTACGCAAAAAAATAGCCAACACCTTTTAAATTCAACTTGAAAACTTTGAATCACCGAATGAAACGCCTGGACAAATAAATGCGCAAGCACTGCACCCCAATAGCGTTTAAACAAGTAAAAGATGGATTCTCTTCTTTACCAGAAATCACTGATTTCTAGATAAAACTAACATTTAAGAGGTTCTCTGCCTTTGAAGAGTCTAACCCTTACAAAAAAGGGTTTTCTAAGCTCTGGGAAGCGATCTCCCTTCGTTTGGCATAAAAGTAATTTTTTTTCGGTACTGCCTTTAGAGACAGCAGCTAGTAGCCTGAAAAAGACTTACTACGGTCTCGATTTCCTCTATTACCGCAATTCATAATGCCACAAAATCTAGGCATTTTGGCTTCAAATTTTTATAAACACAGACCGCTAATGATTGCACCAACGAGATAGAAATACATAGAGTGCTTCTGTGATTGGTTCTCTGCCGAGGCAGCTGAAGCCAACGCGGGGAGAGTCCGCCATCTTTGATGAGGTACAAATTCTGCGTGTGTCAAGGAGTCACCTCGGTTCTTTCAGCTGTTCGGCGATCGTGTTATGCTTCATTACAAATTTAGTGCTACAGTTTCGTGAATAATCACAATTATCAGCACATTGTTGATATTTAAAATGCCATATTACTGCGCAGCTTTTGATTGTAAGAATAAAAGGAACAAGGATTGTGGAACTACATTTCACAAGTAAGCATTTTAAAATAAGGTTGAGCTGTAAATGCTCAGTTAATCAAACACAAAAAATAAAACATCTAATCCATGTAGCTGGTGATTAAACCAGCAGATAAGCCATTTCAATATCTGTGTTATCTTAAGACTTTTTATTTCTTATATTTTGTAAACAGTCGTACTCAATGTGAAAACTGAATGATGTTTACTCTGGGAAGCTGAGGTTAACTGTGGGTTACCAACTTTGAGGCTTTTGGGGTACAATTTCTACCTATGTAAATGTTTTGTTTTTTTCAATATACTGAGGATGTCTTGCAAATGGCATTTGCATATATATTCTAGAATCTGTACAGTGTACATGCAACTTGTCTGACAAGACAACAAATATTTCAAAATCTTAGGAAGCAGCAATTTCTTTTTATGTGATAAAGATCGTGTACCCATGGCTAATGCCCATTAGATAGCAAATACTGGTAAAGTAATCAATTTATGGTTACTTAAATTGCAGAAGTAATAATTGTGATTGGTAATATAAATTTATTGCTTGCTGACACCTGTCAGGAAACAATCTAGTATTTTATCTTAAAGCACAGGGTCACCCAGCTTGTGTTCTAGGCATTTGTCTCTGATTAGTGATTAATCTGTAGTATTACTTCAACAAAGTGAGAGTGGGGAGCTTGAAAATTTCTTGACAGAATACTCTTTATTTCTGAATGTGTTAGTACAATGTGTGTGTGGTATTTGGGTAGCAAAAATACAGGCAATATTGATTTAAAACTGAAAATAGGAAACAGGAAGTACAATGGTACCTCAAAAATGCAAACAACATAAAATATTTATGAAAACTGGCACAAACGATTATGAAATGACAATTGAAAAAAAATTATGGAATAATACAAAAGAAAGGGGCTAGCAACATTTTGTAATAACTACTTGCATTTGATTTTTGCGTGATAGGTGGTGGTTTTTTTTTTTTTTTTTTTGAAGAATGTGACCTCTGATTCATGATGAATGTACAGTCAGTATGTCCATGTATAAATTGCCAGTTATTCCTTTTGCATCAACCATATATATGAGAGGTTAGTATTGAACAAATATCACTCACGTAAATCAATCTTTCTTTGAATTGAACAAGTTGTGCCTGTATTTCTCTAAAATACAAATCAGACGCACTTGTATTTCCAGCAAGACTGCTGAAGGAACCCACAAAATAACAACACAAAACATAAACATTTGCTCGCCAAACTTTTTGCAGATCATGAATGCAAATCAGTGGTTGTTAATTTCTCACTTCATATTAATAAGAGGTTGTGCCCTTAAAATTGAAACAAAAAAAACTATGGGCAGTACATCTTAAGAATTGCCAAAATGTTTACAAATATCAGGTGAAAACTACAAAATTTCAGCTTTGGGACAACAAAAAACTAGGCTTCTTAAAAAAAAAAAAAGGAAAATATGAAAGTGCAAATAAAAAATATTAAATACTTAATACTGAAACAAAAAAAAAAATACAATTTTTTGTCCCATAAAAAAATTAAAGTCCATAATCTGAATTTTTTGGTCACTCAGCCCAGAGCTTGAATAATATCTAAAATAATACATGCCCAGAGAAAATTTACCTGCCCAGATATTAAAAGCAGGATGTGCAGAAAGATTTTTTTTATACCAAAAAATTATGTCTTTTTAGGTTGAAAAAGTACATAAAACTATTTTTAGCTGCTCGGTACTGGTGTTGCTAACTGTAAATACCATTTGGAGCATCATATTGCCCCAATGTCTGTCTATACCTAAGTCACAGGGTAGTTACAGAAGTGATATATACATATATATATGTATATATATATCTGACTACAACATATATTAGGTCACCAAGTTTATTTAAACTGCACTTAAGAATAATTATTTTCAATTCTTTTTCTTACGGATAAGCCTTGGAAGATATTTATTAATACATAGCAAATAAACATATGTAAATACATTAATAAAATAATTTTCATCAAAAAAAGGTCACTATTCCTGCTGTTAAAATACATCAAAAAGTAAACTGACAGAATAAAAAATACAGGAAAAAGGTAAGTAATGTTTATACGTAATGTTTTATATATATATATATAGAGAAAAACAAAGGGTGGGCGACATCATAACCAGGTGTGTGTATATATCATCATCATCATCATCATTGTCAACCATTATCAATCCACTGCTGGACGAAGGTCTCCCCAAGTTTCCTCCACAACGGTCTGTCTTGTGCCAGTCTCCTCCATGTCACCCCTGCATACTTTCGAATTTCATCCACCCATCTCCCATGTGGTCTTCTTCTGGGTCTTTTCCTGTCCCTTGGAATCCAATCTAAAATTTCGGCTGTCCATCGATGATCTGTCTTTCTGGCAGTATGTCCAGCCCATTGCCATTTCAGGGATTTAACTCTGATCATGATGTCTTACACTCTTGTCATTTTTCGGATCCACGAGTCTCTCTTCTTATCCCTCCTGGTTACACCAAGCATGCACCTCTCCATGCTACTTTGAGTTGTCTGCAGCCTTTGTATGTCTGTTTTAGTTACGGTCCACGTCTCTGCACCATACGTAAGCACTGGAAGGATGCATTGATCAAACACTTTTCTTTTAAGACATAATGGCATATTGCTCTTGAAAATTATGCTGTTTCTTCCAAAAGCTCTCCAGGCAAGTTTTGTACGCCGATTAATTTCTTCATCAATGTGACCCTCACTTGATATCTGCTGTCCAAGATAAACGTACGTGTCTGTTATCTCCAGCTTTTCTCCATCAATCGATAAATCTTCATTTCTTGTAAAAGCATTGAACATCACTTTTGTCTTCCGAAAGTTCATTTTTAATCCCACTTCTTTACTCTTGTCAGCAAGTTCCTGGATCATACTCTGCAGCTCTGATGGGGTAGTTGCAAAAATGACTACGTCATCAGCAAAACGAAGGTGGGTTAGATAATCTCCATTAATCTTTATCCCCTTGTTTTCCCAGCTCAGCGACTGAAAAACACCCTCCAATGTGGCATTAAAGAGCTTCGGAGATATGGTGTCACCTTGTCTCACTCCCTTTCCAATTTTTACGAGTGTTGTATTTTCAAACAGCCTAATCTTTGCACTTGCATTTTCATAGATGTTATTAATAATATTAATGTATGCATCTTCAATACCGCAGGTTTTCAGAGCCATTGTAACTGCTGATGGTTTCACCGAATCAAAGGCTTTTTCATAATCGATAAAAGCCACGCACAATGGAAGTTTATATTCCCTCGCTCTTTCAATTAGTTCTCTCAGCACGTGGATATGATCTATTGCGCTGTAGCCACTCCTGAATCCAGCTTGTTTTCTCGGTTGAACCATGTCCAGTGTTACCTTCAAGCGGTGTGAAAGAACTTTAGTGAAGATTTTATAAACTACTGATAGGAGGCTGATAGGTCTGTAGTTTCCGAGATCCTCAATGTCACCTTTCTTATGTAGCAGGGTCATTGTAGCGGTGTTCCAATCCTCAGGAATCTTTCCTTCATTAAGGCATCGAGTGAAAATTTTGGCGAGTACTGTTTCGATTTCTCCACTTGCTTCTTGTATGATGTCTACAGTAATTCCATCTTCTCCTGGAGCTTTTTCCGGCTTCATGTTCTTGATTGCATGTGCAACTTCTGCTGGAAGGACTGGAGGAACTCTGGTACTGGTATCTTTCATGATGTCTGGAGTGCATGTATCATCCCTTTCATATAATTTGGAGTAGAAATCTTTCACTCTTGTCAAAATTTCGCCTCTATTTCTTGTTACAGAACCATCTTCTTTTCTCAGTGACATCTGTTTTCTTCCCTTACTGAGATGTCCCTTTGCTATCTTTAGGCTTTGGTTGTTTTTCAATTGCTTTCCTCACTAGTTCACAGTTGAATTTTCTTACGTCTTCAGTGATACTTTTTCTTACTGTCTTGCATAGCTCTATATATTCTACTTTGGAAGTCACATCTTCTTTAGTTGTCCTCATCTCTCTTCTTTTTTGCATCAACATTTTGGTTTTTCCTGATAATTTATTTACGTGCAACTTGTTCTTAGACCCAGCTAATTTTGTTGCTGTTTCCATAAGAGCTTTGGTTACTTTTCTGTTAACTTCAGAGATGTCCACTTCTTCCGATGTTAGGCCTTCTAAAGCAGAGAACCTGTTCTTCAGTTCCAACGTGAAGGTATTATGGTGTTTTTTAAGGTTGGTTATGTCAATAGATTTTGTTTGTCTTATGAGCTTGCCACGTTCAAGTTTAATGTTGAGGTGCATCTTACATCTCACCAATCTATGGTCACTACCTGTGTTGAACTTGTTTAGCACACTGCAGTCTTCTATGACGAATTTTTTGTTACACATAATAAAATCAATTTCACTTGTCGTCCCATTTGGATGTCTCCATGTCCATTTCCTGTGTGGCTTTTTCTTGAAGAAGGAGTTCAAGATGAAAAACCCTTCTGCCTCTGCAAACTCAACGAGAGTATTTCCACGCTGGTTTCTGTTGCCGTGACCGAATTTACCTACTGAAGTTTCATTCTGTTGCCGTTGCCCTATTTTTGCATTGAAATCTCCCATAATTATTTTCAAGTGCTACTTACCGTTATTATTTAGATGACAAATTTCCTCATAAAATTCTTCAATTTCTTCTTCAGGATGACTTGTGGTGGGTGCATAAGTTTGAATAATCTGAGCCTGGTATCTTTTCGAGAGTTGGATAACACGTCGTGCAGCTCTGTCAGAGGAACTTTAAACTTCTACAACTTTATCCTTCAGTTTCTTGTTTATTATAAATCCAACACCACTAGTTCTGCAGTATCTGTCCCACGATAGTAGAAGAGATGTCCATTTTTCAGTTCGATGAGATCTTCTCCTTTTCTCCTTACCTCACTTAGCCCCACGATATCCCACTTGATCCTTTGTAGTTCCTCTTCCAATTCAAGAAGCCTTGAATCAGAAGATAGGGAGCGTCCATTGTACGTAGCCAAGGTCAGCATCAGATGGCAGCCTAGTCCGGTCCTCCAGGGATTCTTAGCACCCTCTGCCATCATGTCGCACTGGCCGCTGCCTTGGCCAGGTACATTCCAGCTGCCGGAGACTGAGGGCCAAGATTTAAGTTGTGGAATCATTTTGGAGGGGTTTGGCCATAACTCACCACGCTGGTTAAGCGGGTTGGTGAGTGTGGGATAGAATTTCCTCTAATCCCGATGGCATAGTTATACCGCTATTGGCGGTCGTCAGAGCCCCTTTAGTGGGAACAGAATGTACCACGAGAAGGCGGGGTTGACATTTGTCAAGGAGAGGCTGAGATATTACGCATCACCTGACCTTACATGTATATATATATATATATATATATGGAATGTAAGGTCAGGTGATGCGTAACATTACAGCCTCTCCTTGACAAATGTCAACCCCGCCTTCTCGTGGTGCATCCTGTTCCCACTAAAGGGGCTCTGACGACCGCCCATAGCGGTATAACTATACCATCGGGATTAGAGGAAATTCTATCCCACACTCACCAACCCGCTTGGCCAGCGTGGTGAGTTACGGCCAAACCCTTCCAAAATGATTCCACAACTTAAATCTTGGCCCTCAGTCTCCGGCAGCTGGAATGTACCTGGCCAAGGCAGCGGCCAGTGCGACATGAAGGCAGAGGGTGCTAAGAATCCCGGAGGACCGGACTAGGCTGCCATCTGAAGCTGACCTTGGCTACTTACAATGGACTCTCCCTTTCTTCTGATTCAAGGCTTCTTAAATTGGAAGAGGAACTACAAAGGATCAAGTGGGACATCGTGGGGCTAAGTGAGGTAAGGAGAAAAGGAGAAGATCTCATCGAACTGAAAAGTGGACATCTCTTCTACTATCGTGGGACAGATACTGGTAGAACTAGTGGTGTTGGATTTATAATAAACAAGAAACTGAAGGATAAAGTTGTAGAAGTTGAAAGCTCCTCTGACAGAGCTGCACGACGTGTTATCCAACTCTCGAAAAGATACCAGGCTCAGATTATTCAAACTTATGCACCCACCACAAGTCATCCTGAAGAAGAAATTGAAGAATTTTATGAGGAAATTTGTCGTCTAAATAATAAAGGTAAGCAGCACTTGAAAATAATTATGGGAGATTTCAATGCAAAATTAGGGCAACGGCAACAGAATGAAACTTCAGTAGGTAAATTCGGTCATGGCAACAGAAACCAGCGTGGAAATACTCTCGTTGAGTTTGCAGAGGCAGAAGGGTTTTTCATCTTGAACTCCTTCTTCAAGAAAAAGCCACACAGGAAATGGACATGGAGACATCCAAATGGGACGACAAGTGAAATTGATTTTATTATGTGTAACAAAAAATTCGTCATAGAAGACTGCAGTGTGCTAAACAAGTTCAACACAGGTAGTGACCATAGATTGGTGAGATGTAAGATGCACCTCAACACTAAACTTGAACGTGGCAAGCTCATAAGACAAACAAAATCTATTGACATAACCAACCTTAAAAAACACCATAATACCTTCAAGTTAGAACTGAAGAACAGGTTCTCTGCTTTAGAAGGCCTAACATCGGAAGAAGTGGACATCTCTGAAGTTAACAGAAAAGTAACCAAAGCTCTTATGGAAACAGCAACAAAATCAGCTGGGTCTAAGAACAAGTTGCATGTGAACAAATTATCAGGAAAAACCAAAATGTTGATGCAAAAAAGAAGAGAGATGAGGACAACTAAAGAAGATGTGACTTCCAAAGTGGAATATATAGAGCTATGCAAGACAGTAAGAAAAAGTATCACTGAAGACGTAAGGAAATTCAACTGTGAACTAGTGAGGAAAGCAATTGAAAACAACCAAAGCCTAAAGATAGCAAAGGGACATCTCAGTAAGGGAAGAAAACAGATTATGGCACTGAGAAAAGAAGATGGTTCTGTAACAAGAAATAGAGGCGAAATTTTGACAAGAGTGAAAGATTTCTACTCCAAATTATATGAAAGGGATGATATATGCACTCCAGACATCATGAAAGATACCAGTACCAGAGTTCCTAAAGTCCTTCCAGCAGAAGTTGCACATGCAATCAAGAACATGAAGCGAGGAAAAGCTCCAGGAGAAGATGGAATTACTGTAGACATCATACAAGAAGCAAGTGGAGAAATCGAAACAGTACTCGCCCAATTTTTCACTCGATGCCTTAATGAAGGAAATATTCCTGAGGATTGGAACACCGCTACAATGATCCTGCTACATAAGAAAGGTGACATTGAGGATCTCGGAAACTACAGACCTATCAGCCTCCTATCAGTAGTTTATAAAATCTTCACTAAAGTTCTTTCACACCGCTTGAAGGTAACACTGGACATGGCTCAACCGAGAGAACAAGCTGGATTCAGGAGTGGCTACAGCACAATAGATCATATCCACGTGCTAAGAGAACTAATTGAAAGAGCGAGGGAATATGAACCTCCATTGTGCATGGCTTTTATCGATTATGAAAAAGCCTTTGATTCGGTGAAACCATCAGCAGTTACAATGGCTCTGAAAACCTGCGGTATTGAAGATGCATACATTAATATTATTAATAACATCTATGAAAATGCAAGTGCAAAGATTAGGCTGTTTGAAAATACAACACACGTAAAAATTGGAAAGGGAGTGAGACAAGGTGACACCATATCTCCGAAGCTCTTTAATGCCACATTGGAGGGTGTTTTTCAGTCGCTGAGCTGGGAAAACAAGGGGATAAAGATTAATGGAGATTATCTAACCCACCTTCGTTTTGCTGATGACGTAGTCATTTTTGCAACTACCCCATCAGAGCTGCAGAGTATGATCCAGGAACTTGCTGACAAGAGTAAAGAAGTGGGATTAAAAATGAACTTTCAGAAGACAAAAGTGATGTTCAATGCTTTTACAAGAAATGAAGATTTATCGATTGATGGAGAAAAGCTGGAGATAACAGACACGTACGTTTATCTTGGACAGCAGATATCAAGTGAGGGTCACATTGATGAAGAAATTAATCGGCGTACAAAACTTGCCTGGAGAGCTTTTGGAAGAAACAGCATAATTTTCAAGAGCAATATGCCATTATGTCTTAAAAGAAAAGTGTTTGATCAATGCATCCTTCCAGTGCTTACGTATGGTGCAGAGACGTGGACCTTAACTAAAAGAGACATACAAAGGCTGCAGACAACTCAAAGAAGCATGGAGAGGTGCATGCTTGGTGTAACCAGGAGAGATAAGAAGAGGAACTCGTGGATCCGAAAAATGACAAGAGTGGAAGACATCATGATCAGAGTTAAATCCCTGAAATGGCAATGGGCTGGACATACTGCCAGAAGGACAGATCATCGATGGACAGCCGAAATTTTAGATTGGATTTCAAGGGACAGGAAAAGACCCAGAAGAAGACCACATGGGAGATGGGTGGATGAAATTCGAAAGTATGCAGGGGTGACATGGAGGAGACTGGCACAAGAGAGACCGTTGTGGAGGAAACTTGGGGAGACCTTCGTCCAGCAGTGGATTGATAATGGTTGACAATGATGATGATGATATATATATATATATATATATATATATATATATATATATATATACTCCGCCTTCCCGTGGTGCATTCTGTTCCCACTAAAGGGGCTCTGACGACCGCCAATAGCGGTATAACTATACCATCGGGATTAGAGGAAATTCTATCCCACACTCACCAACCCGCTTGGCCAGCGTGGTGAGTTATGGCCAAACCCCTCCAAAATGACTCCACAACTTAAATCTTGGCCCTCAGTCTCCGGCAGCTGGAATGTACCTGGCCAAGGCAGCGGCCAGTGCGACATGAAGGCAGAGGGTGCTAAGAATCCCCGGAGGACCGGACTAGGCTGCCATCTGATGCTGACCTTGGCTACGTACAATGGACGCTCCCTATCTTCTGATTCAAGGCTTCTTGAATTGGAAGAGGAACTACAAAGGATCAAGTGGGACATCGTGGGGCTAAGTGAGGTAAGGAGAAAAGGAGAAGATCTCATTGAACTGAAAAGTGGACATCTCTTCTACTATCGTGGGACAGATACTGGCAGAAGTAGTGGTGTTAGATTTATAATAAACAAGAAACTGAAGGATAAATTTGTAGAAGTTTAAAGTTCCTCTGACAGAGCTGCACGACTTGTTATCCAACTCTCGAAAAGATACCAGGCTCAGATTATTCAAACTTATGCACCCACCACAAGTCATCCTGAAGAAGAAATTGAAGAATTTTATGAGGAAATTTGTCATCTAAATAATAAAGGTAAGCAGCACTTGAAAATAATTATGGGAGATTTTAATACAAAAATAGGGCAACGGCAACAGAATGAAACTTCAGTAGGTAAATTCGGTCACGGCAACAGAAACCAGCGTGGAAATACTCTCGTTGAGTTTGCAGAGGCAGAAGGGTTTTTCATCTTGAACTCCTTCTTCAAGAAAAAGCCACACAGGAAATGGACATGGAGACATCCAAATGGGACGACAAGTGAAATTGATTTTATTATGTGTAACAAAAAATTCGTCATAGAAGACTGCAGTGTGCTAAACAAGTTCAACACAGGTAGTGACCATAGATTGGTGAGATGTAAGATGCACCTCAACACTAAACTTGAACGTGGCAAGCTCATAAGACAAACAAAATCTATTGACATAACCAACCTTAAAAAACACCATAATACCTTTAAGTTGGAACTGAAGAACAGGTTCTCTGCTTTAGAAGGCCTAACATCGGAAGAAGTGGACATCTCTGAAGTTAACAGAAACGTAACCAAAGCTCTTATGGAAACAGCAACAAAATTAGCTGGGTCTAAGAACAAGTTGCATGTAAATAAATTATCAGGAAAAACGAAAATGTTGATGCAAAAAAGAAGAGAGATGAGGACAACTAAAGAAGATGTGACTTCCAAAGTGGAATATATAGAGCTATGCAAGACAGTAAGAAAAAGTATCACTGAAGACGTAAGGAAATTCAACTGTGAACTAGTGAGGAAAGCAATTGAAAACAACCAAAGCCTAAAGATAGCAAAGGGACATCTCAGTAAGGGAAGAAAACAGATTATGGCACTGAGAAAAGAAGATGGTTCTGTAACAAGAAATAGAGGCGAAATTTTGACAAGAGTGAAAGATTTCTACTCCAAATTATATGAAAGGGATGATACATGCACTCCAGACATCATGAAAGATACCAGTACCAGAGTTCCTCCAGTCCTTCCAGCAGAAGTCGCACATGCAATCAAGAACATGAAGCAGGAAAAGCTCCAGGAGAAGATGGAATTACTGTAGACATAATACAAGAAGCAAGTGGAGAAATCGAAACAGTACTCGCCCAAATTTTCACTCGATGCCTTAATGAAGGAAATATTCCTGAGGATTGGAACACGGCTACAATGATCCTGCTACATAAGAAAGGTGACATTGAGGATCTCGGAAACTACAGACCTATCAGCCTCCTATCAGTAGTTTATAAAATCTTCACTAAAGTTCTTTCACACCGCTTGAAGGTAACACTGGACATGGCTCAACCGAGAGAACAAGCTGGATTCAGGAGTGGCTACAGCACAATAGATCATATCCACGTGCTGAGAGAACTAATTGAAAGAGCGAGGGAATATGAACTTCCATTGTGCATGGCTTTTATCGATTATGAAAAAGCCTTTGATTCGGTGAAACCATCAGCAGTTACAATGGCTCTGAAAACCTGCGGTATTGAAGATGCATACATTAATATTATTAATAACATCTATGAAAATGCAAGTGCAAAGATTAGGCTGTTTGAAAATACAACACACGTAAAAATTGGAAAGGGAGTGAGACAAGGTGACACCATATCTCCGAAGCTCTTTAATGCCACATTGGAGGGTGTTTTTCAGTCGCTGAGCTAGGAAAACAAGGGGATAAAGATTAATGGAGATTATCTAACCCACCTTCGTTTTGCTGATGACGTAGTCATTTTTGCAACTACCCCATCAGAGCTGCAGAGTATGATCCAGGAACTTGCTGACAAGAGTAAAGAAGTGGGATTAAAAATGAACTTTCAGAAGACAAAAGTGATGTTCAATGCCTTTACAAGAAATGAAGATTTATCGATTGATGGAGAAAAAGCTGGAGATAACAGACACGTACGTTTATCTTGGACAGCAGATATCAAGTGAGGGTCACATTGATGAAGAAATTAATCGGCGTACAAAACTTGCCTGGAGAGCTTTTGGAAGAAACAGCATAATTTTCAAGAGCAATATGCCATTATGTCTTAAAAGAAAAGTGTTTGATCAATGCATCCTTCCAGTGCTTACGTATGGTGCAGAGACGTGGACCGTAACTAAAAGAGACATACAAAGGCTGCAGACAACTCAAAGAAGCATGGAAAAGTGCATGCTTGGTGTAACAAGGAGAGATAAGAAGAGGAACTCGTGGATCCGAAAAATGACAAGTGTGGAAGACATCATGATCAGAGTTAAGTCCCTGAAATGGCAATGGGCTGGACATACTGCCAGAAGGACAGATCATCGATGGACAGCCGAAATGTTAGATTGGATTCCAAGGGACAGGAAAAGACCCAGAAGAAGACCACATGGGAGATGGGTGGATGAAATACGAAAGTATGCAGGGGTGACATGGAGGAGACTGGCACAAGACAGACCGTTGTGGAGGAAACTTGGGGAGACCTTCGTCCAGCAGTGGATTGATAATGGTTGACAATGATGATGATGATGATATATATATATATATATATATATATATATATATATATATATATACTGTATGTATGACCTTAACTAAAAACGAAAAGCAGGATATATAGAAATATTTTTCTTTTGATACCAAAAAAATGACATGCAAAGAATACAGACAACTCAAAGAATATATATACAGAGAGAGAGATAGAGTGACATAACTGAAATGGCAATGGGCTGGACATGTTGCCAGAAGAACAGACCACCGATGGACGACTGAAATTTTGAACTGGTTTTCGAGGGACAGAAGACTCATGGGAGATGAGTGGATGGAATTGGAAAGCATGCCGGAGTAATATGGAGGAGACAGGCTCAAGACAGACAATTGTGGAAGAAACTTGGGAGACCTTCATTCAGCAGTGGATTGATAATGGTATATATATATATATCATCATTGTCAACCATATATATATATATGGTTGACAATGATTATGCTATATATATATGGTTGACAATGATATATATATATATCATCATCATTGACAACTATTATCATTACAATATATGTATACTGTATATAATCAATATATATATATCATTATCATCATTGTCAACCATAATCAATCCACTACTGGATGAAGGTCTCCCCAAGTTTCTTCCGCAATCATATGTCTTGAGCCTATCTCCTCCATGTTACTCCGACATGCTTTCGAATTTCATCCACCCATCTCCGATGGGATCTTCTGGGGTTTTTTTGGTAACACCTAAGCTATGATTTAACTTTGGGGCTCCAGATGTCTTTCCCTGAAGAGTGGTTTGGGGTTCCTGAGTTGTTTTATTCCATTTCATTTTTGTTTAGAACCATGAAAGTGGGTTACTTCTGGTTAATTCTATGTTTATTTCTACTACGTCTGATTCCTGCAGCAAGGTGCAGTGTTGACGTGGTCTAATTACTACATGAGTGTGCTTTTTTACTTCTTTTTACTGATAAATGTATAACATCAACCATTATCAATCCACTGCTGGATGAAAGCTTCCCCAAGTTTCTTCCACAGTTGTTTGTCTTGAGCTTGTCTCCTTCGTGTCACCCCTGCATGATTTCGAATTTCATCCATTCATCTCCCATGGGGTATTCTTCTGGGTCTTATATGTACATAGAGAGAGAGAGAGAGAGAGAGAGAGAGAGAGAGAGAGAGAGAGAGAGAGAGAGAGAGAGAGAGAGAGAGAGAATTATATTGTGTTAAGTATTTAGTGTATGTGCTGGGAGATACCTTTATTATGGTCAAGTTACCACAATTGCCTTGCCTACCCACGAATAAAGCTTACAGATCTGTGTTGTCGAATGTCAAGGCTAACAAACAGATTAGAAACATGCCCAGTGATAAGGACTTTTAACTTTTATTAAATAAAAACCAGTTAAGTAGTAGTTTTCTTCTGATTATATAAGATAGGGGCAGTTGGTAAAAGTATTTTAATATTGGTACCTTTTGGCTGTGTAAACTCATTGTTTGTTTTCCGTTTTTCTTCGAACTTTTTTTTTTTCATTTAAAACTCTCATAAAATATTTGGCGTCTATGTATTTGGAGTGATAAGCTGTGGGATGATTCAGCATTCTCATGGTGATGACCCACGAATATCTAAAATTTTTACCGAAATTGCGGATTGACTGCAACTGTATTTTTTATTTTTGTATTTCTTTTTTTTTTTTTTCATTTACTCTATTACCGCTGACTTATATTTCACTGAAAATTTGCTCCAAAAAATTTGTGAAATGTCAAAAAATTACGGCATGAGATTTTATTCAACGACAGCAAGCTGCATCCATTAAAATATCATTTTTTTTAAAAACACTATTGCCGTCAACTAACAATGAAAAGCGTTATTTGATACGTTAAAGTTTTAGTCTCAACCCCTAGGTGTTTATAACAACATTTCTGAGTTATATCCTTATTTAACATCAAACCATATATTACGAAAACTCCCTTGCTTAACACGGAACGGAAATCGTTCTGTACCTCATCAAACATGGCTGCCACTTGTTTCCGGTGGCTTCACCCGTTCCCCGACGTAAGCGCTCTACGTATTTCTATCTCGTTGGATTGCACTTTACACACTAAGTGCAGGACAGCCAGCTCTGCATGTCCTTCAGGAACTTGCAGGAACTGTTGTTGCCACTTCACTGAAACTTCTTCTCAATGACGTCTCGTGCTAAATCCTCATAGAGCCTTTGCATCGACGCCATTTTTGACGTCACGGTTACTTCCGGGTGGGTAAGAGAAAGTTCTGCTGCTGAGGTTTCCATAGAATTAACATGGGGAGGCGATTTCTGGACCCTTTGTCACTCGATTGTTTGAAGTTTTAGAAATGGTTAAAAATTGTGTGGCGTATGGGTGCTTCTCAAAGTACGAGTAAGGTAGTAGAATTTCCTTTTATCGCTTTCCAACGGCAGAAAAACGCCTAATTATATGGAAAATAGCAGTAAATCGGAAGGCATGGTGGCCCAGGCCATATGACAGGATATGCAGTAAACACTTTATTTCAGGTATTGTAAATCTGCATAGTTTACTACGCTAATAGTCGAATTTATATCGGTACATTTTTTGCTCATTCATATGCATTATTTTGAAGTTTTTACGTAAGTTCTTGTTATTCTGTTAAATATGCCCTGTATGCATAACGGATTAACTTGGCTGTCGAATCGGAGATTGCCAAGCTTTCGTGAACTTTCAAGATTTTGTGCTGTTACTTATTTCCAAATACTGAAACAAATGCCTTTTTTCGGAACCGAAATTTAAGGATACACGTCCAGATATAATTAGGGGTGCTGTTATACATTACTGTGTCGTCCGTTTTCCAGGATCTGTTGTCTTATTTTTTTTATTTTTTGATGAAAAAATACATACTGGAACCAGTCAGAAATGTAACAACTTACTTTAGACCGGATAAGAAATATTTCGTTTTCAGTCTTCAGAATTAATAAATTTCTAACCCACCCATTGGCAATCTCAGCGGTCCGCTCTTCCTCTAGCGGCGAAAGGAAGAATTACTATAGCACGGATAACATTCTTAGCTGTTGTTTGATCGTTGCCAAGGTTCGGTTTACTTATTTTGGGGGTATTTTTGCATTCATTCTGAAATTAGAGAATAGCATAATGGAGAATTCATAAAAAAGAACAATTCATATTGTTGCGTCCCGCAGTGTCGTTCCCAAGGTTCCAGCTATGTTTTTCACAAGTTAGTATAAGAGCTTGTGCCTTGCACTTGAAATCCTTCCAGTGAAATACTACTAACAGAGCAACGTGTTTGAATGAATAATAAACAAGACATGCTTTTATTGCATAGTAAGTATTTAAAATTACATATTTCTACTAGGTGTGCAACTTAATTCTCGGCTACTAACCGCAAGCGATCATAGAACGTCGGCATATGCAAATATCTGTGTGCGATAATGGCTGATTGCAGCGCCATCCAACACCTTTCCAGGCAACCGTAACCGCTCACAGCTGTAGTGACAGAAGGGACGAAAGTTGACGGTGGAAGCAATGTTGTTCGAGAAGCAACATTTGAGGCACTGCCTTCTGTTCGCGTTTCAGCTGAAAAAAAGTACTGAGGAATCCCAGAAAATGATCTGTGCTGCTTTTGGTGAGGCTGCTGTGTCCTACAGTACGTGTAAGAAGTGGTTCCAGCGGTTTAAGCAGGGAAATTTCGATCTCCGTAATGCGGAACGTCCGGAATAGCCACAGAAAGTTGACTATGAGGAACTGGAACAACTGTTGGACGCGGATCTTTGTCACACACAGGCAGAGCTCGCCCAGCAACTCGGAGTAATACGGCAAGCCATTGAAAAGCGCCTGCACAAGCTTGGACGGATTCACAAGGAGGGTCGTTGGGTGCCCCACCAACTCACTGCTGCGAACAAGTCCAGGTGCTACGATGTTGCTGTGTCCTTGCTCTCCAGGTTCAAGAAGAAGGATTTCCTCCACAAGATTTTGACATGTGATGAGAAGTGTATCCTCTACGATAATCCTAAGTGGCGCAAATCGTGGGTTTATCTAGGTCAGCCTACCACCAGTACCGTCTAACCGAATATCCATGCCAGGAAGTTGTTGCTATGCAATGGTGGGATCAGCGCGGTGTCGTACCCTATGAGTTGCCCACACCTGGTGAAACGGTCAATGCTGAGAGTTATTGTCAGCAACTCATTCGTGTGAGTGGCACAATGGATGCGAAAAGGCCATACACCGGCAAGGGCAGAAGGTCGGTCCTGTTGCTTCAGGATAACGCGCGTCCCCACACCCCGAAAACGACATTAAACACGATCACCGACCTGTGATGGGAGATTTTGTCTCACCCGGTGTATTCTCCAGACTTCGCCATGTTGGATTATCACCTTTTTCGCTCCCTGAAACATCACCTGAGTGATACGCACTTCACTTCTGTCGAGGAGGTGAACACAAATATTGATGACTTTATCAACTCGAAACTGCCCTCTTTTTTCCGCAGAGGCATTCGGCAGCTCCCTTTCCGATGGCTCAAATGTATCCAACACGACGGGGATTATTTCCTTGATTAGGTACGTATTCGATTTGCTATAATTTGCTGTCAACGTGTCGTGCCTGTGGCCGAGAATTAAGTTGCACACCTGATACATGCTCTTGAAAACAAATAATTGCTGTTATCGACATCAATTTAAGCTCCATTAAGGAACAAGATTTGCAATTTCATTGATTTTTTTATCTTGATTTTCTGTCAACAGTCACCAGTTCAAAAACACTGAGAACAAAATTATGATCAATTACCAAATCAAAAACACTGTTTTAGGAACAGAATGTTCAAAAATTACAAATTTGTTATTGTTGACAGAGTATTGAAAATGGATCCTGGAAATCGTTAGGGGAAACGAAATGTCGTTAAATGTGTAAATTAGCGTTCTAAATTATTTCGTCGAAAATATGTTAGTACCTGGAAAAAATGCGACGTACAGATTTTAGAGTATGAAAAATATTGGCAAATGGTGCAGAAATTTTATATTTTAAATGGGTTTTAAAGATTTTTTTCGTAATATTTACCTGTAAGTGCGATGGTGTTAAGAAATTATAACGAAGTAAATTTCTCCGTCAATTTTGGTCCACGCCGAGAATCGAACCTGAGTCCACTTATTCCGGAACAAGTCGCTGTACCAACTGAGCTACGCGGACATTCGTTGTCGCTGCTATCTGCCTTTATGTCGTGTGCGTCCTGCAGGGCAGGCACGTCACAAAACGCCGAGGTAGGCCTAACGCACCGCTACCACACGATGTCATGCGTTGCTCAGTTAAGGTGGTTCCAGCTAAATTATCTGCCTTATGTTTCCAGTGGTAAAACTTCTTTACATATTTCTTTCACAATTAATCTATTTCTAAGGATGAAAATTTGCACATCGATAAAGCAAACTTTAAGTTATAGCAAGGGATACTTAATACTTGCTAAAACATAACCATAATTAAGCAATCCAACATTTGTTTGTCTACTGACGTCATCAATGTACAGGTCGCGCCATCTATTAACAGGTCCGAGCATTACTCAAAGAAGAATGATTGATTTTAAATATAATTATGGTTATATTTTAGCAAGTATTAAGTATCCCATGCAATAGCTGAAAGTTAGTATTATCTATGTGTAAATTTTCATCCTTGGGAATACATTAATTGCGAAGAAAATATGTAAAGACGTTTTACCATTGGAAACATATAGCAGAGATTTTAGGTGGAACTTCCTTAAAAGGAAGGTTCGTTGCTGCGCCGAAATGACGGGCGGAAGAGTACAAGAGAAAGCGGTTACGTTGTTGGCAGGAGAGCGATAAATGTTGTAGTGATACGCTACCGAAAATAGGTCCACGCTATCCACTCTTTATTTTGTTGTATCCTGCACGTTGTTGGCGGGAAAAAACCTCTTTGATTTGCAAAAGATATGTATATAAGTGAGATAGAAACTGACCTGCGAAGAAAGTATTGACATTAGAACCAAACGGTACAGTGGCACAGAAAACGCTTAACATTGTCGTGGTAGCGATGCATTAGGCCTACCGCAGCGTCTCTTCACATCATCGCACTTACAGGTAAATATTACGATAAAAATCTTTAAAAGACATTTAAAACATGAAATTTCTGCACCATTTGCCATTAATTTTTATAATCTCAAATCTGTATGTCGCACTTTTTCCAGGTACTAACATTTTTAAGACGAAATAATTTAGGATGCTAATCTAAACATTTACCGAAATGTCACCCCTGTCGGTATTACTATATCACTTGTCTGAAAATGTAAAAATAAAAATTACCTGTTACAGTAAAGCATTACTCCTACACAGTGCTTACGCGTTCCACTTCTTCCTGCTTTACAAGATCACTCAAAAGACTACAGAAGTTTCACAATTACTTCTGTCTAAAAGACCGTTGATCGAATGCGGCGACTACGTTATTGCGGTGGATTGAATGCAATGCGAAACTATGTGGATTTCTTTCCTATCTTCCTTCTTAATTGCACATGAAATTATATGACATGCATTAAAAATCTCTTCCTCTGCTTTGATGCATCGTGAATTTTTTGTGGCGTCCACAAATTTCATTATCTCAACGACTGAGAGTGTTAAACCAGCCGTTCTTACATACGACTTCACTGAAACACGTGCTACGTTATCCGTACTAAAAGAAGTGTGTTTACGTTTTCGCAGCGCCCCATATAGTTCATTGAGGTTGCCAATTTGTAAAATATTTATACGCATCAAGACTTTTATAAGCTTTTAGAGCTTTTCCGGTATAACACGAAAAACTGCCTGTTAAATGGTTATAAATATCGTGATAGTTCAGATTAGAGAGGTCCGTTACAACAGAAACTTCCAGCCGATAAAAATATCTTTCAGGTATGTCATATGGATCTTCTATGTCATTATTTCTAAGCATTTCTTCGTAACGTTGCTTTTCCACCACATTAAGATGGCAAACTTTGTCAGAAAAAAACAGTTTTTTAACTCTATTTACAGCAGCAGAAGTCGTTGAAAAGCATGGAGAGAGACCAGCTCGGGTACTTTCTAACCACCCGGAAGTCTAGCAGACAGTTTTGTGACGTCGCGTGCAAAGGCTCTATAGTCTATAGACTGGCAAAGGCAATGCCAGACCTTCGGAGGCAACGAGCAGCAATTGATATAGTAGCGCCATCTGTAATTACGAGGAGTTGGTGAGGAATTACATACCTATTGGAAAGGTACATACAATGTTTGATTCAACGCATAATACATCGTATAAATAGCGCAGAAGTAATATTCGGTTGGAATGCAAACCAACAAATTTCTAGATCAAAATTTAATGAGGTTGTCAGACACGTGACTTTAGCATGGCAACAAGCCTTAGTAACGTAAGTGAAGGACAACCAGTCCCTGTTGAAATGATGGCGTCCTACTTTAAAAGTTTAACTTCCGAGTACAAAATGCGGTATTTGGAAAAAATTGAAGAGATTGAAGGAAAATATCTGTATGTGCTGAATGCAAGTATCTTCGAAGGTGACGCGAAAAGTTTTCCGAAAGTACAAATAGTAAATATTTTCTATTACTTTTTTTGGTCGAACCGCCTTTACCATACAACAGCTCGAGGCATATAAAAGTCTTGAAGCAAATAACATTTTATTATCGTGTATATTCTTTTACATGGTAATTTAGTGTGATCACTAATAGGTGAATAATTAGGAACTCTTCAATAAAAAGTGTTTCTCTTAGTTCTGGGAAACGTTTTTCAAGACTTAGAAAAATTTAGAGCAAAATCTGTTTTTCCACGCAAAATTGTGGTGAAAAAGAAAACAATAATTTTGATTTGCGCCCTACGTTATTTATCCGTACATAAATTTAGCACCATAATCCCAGTCTGTAAACAGACCTAGACACCAAAAAAAAATTTCATTTGGAAATGGAAATACTTTTATCCATTATTTGCATTTTCCCACAAAAGTGTACTTCAGCTCCAGTTAAAAATCCAGGTTACTAAAAATAAAATCAACGGTGGTTTGCGGAGCAAATATATAGAACGAAATATTAAAGTAAACACACAAAAATCTTCCAACACTGAAAGGCAAATAATCTTAAAAGTGAAAATACTAAGTGAAAAGCCGAAAATTCGCAAAAAAGTGGGTCAAGCTCTCCTAAAAAATCCAGAACAGCCGAAGAGATTTGATTCTGACTAACAGTCAGATTGGCTAACAAATTAACTTTCAGCTCTATAAAAAGTTTCAACACCTCCTTGATCAGCCGGGAGCCTTCTGAATAGAAATCCCTGAAGGTGAAAAACCCAAGCTCACAGAAGTGCAGATTGGATACCAAAGCGTTGATTTAGGATTTTTTTTGACTAAGAGACAAACTCTGAAGGGTTGATTTAGGATTTGACTAAGAGACAAACTCCAAAGCGTTGATTTAGGATTTTTTTGACTAAGAGACAAACTCTGATTTTATTGCTACTGCCTATTTTCTATCAGAAAATAGGCAGTAGCAATAAAATCTACGTAAAACAAAAGCCAACACCTTTTAAATTCAACTTGAAAACTTCGATACAACAAGTGAAACGACTGACCCAATAAGTACAAGCACTGCACGCCAACAGCATTTGAACAAGTAAAAGATAGTTTTCCAGCCGTACCAGAAATCACTGACTTATAGATAAAACTAACCTTTAAAAAGATTTTTTACCTTTGAAGAGTCTAACTCTTCAATATTTTTGTTAACATTGATAGCTAATGATCGCATTTTACACAATAACTGCAGGACAACCAGCTGTGTTTGTCCTTCAGGAACTTGCAAGGACTGTTGCCACTTAACTGGAACTTCTCGATGACGTCACGTGCTACATCCTCATTAGCAAGTTCTCTATTTCGATGAAATTCAGCTATGAAATAGAAAATACGCCCCTACACACAACGAACACCTGATACGTGAAGTTGCAGCAATGCGAATTTAAATATGCCGCATTATCGTTCCTTCGTGTTACCCTTAATCACCCGATTCCGTTCTTTAAATTGTTTAATGAGGATGTAGTAGGCACGTGATTCTCAGCATGGCAACGAGTCTTAGTAACGTAAGTGAAGGACAACCAGCCCTGTTGAAATGATGGCGTCTTTGAAACTTTAACTTCCGAGAACAAAATACGGTATTTAGAAAAAATTAAAGAGATTGAAGGAAAAGATCTTTATGTGCTGAATGCAAGTATCTTCGAAGGTGATGCGAAAAGTTTTCCGAAAGAGCAAATAATAAATATTTTCGATTATTTCGTCTTTGGTCTAAGTGCCTTTACCGCAGAACAGTTCAAGGCATATAAACGTTTCGAAGCATACAACAATTTCTCGTCGTCGGTATTCTTTTACAGGGGAATTTAGCACGATCACAAACTCGTGAGTAATCAGTAATTTATGGGGGAAATAGGTACGCTGCCTTAATAAGTAAGGTTCTCTTCCATCCCAGGTGCGGATACCTGAGTAAAAACAGATAGGTTTTCTTTCTTTCCAGGAATCGCTGCCTTTGGAAAAAACACCATTGAAAGGTTCTATGCCTTTCTGAGAGTTTAATTCTTCAACAAAAAGTGTCTTTCTTAGCTCCGGTAAGCGTTTTCCAAGGCTTAGAAAAATGAGCAAAATCTTTTTTTTTCTTCGTCAAATTGTGGTTTAAAAACAAAATAACTTTGCTGGCATTTGTGCCCTATAACCTATTTATCCGTAAATAAATTTTGCAGCATAACACCGGCCTGTAAACAGACCTAGACAACAAAACAATTTTATTTGGACAATAAATTTAGCCATTATTTGCATTTTTCCGCAAAAGTGTGCTTCAACTCCAGGTAAAACTCCAGGTGTACTAAAAATAAAAATGGTAGTTTGGGGAGAAAATATCATATAGAACAAAGTAGTAAACTAAAAAACCCTATCACCGACAGCCAAATAACCTTAAAAATGAAAAGCCGAAAACTTGCAAAAAAAAAGTAAGTCAGGGGAACGGTGTTTTTTTTTTTTTTTGATTGGAGGTTTAACGACCACCGTGAGCAACTCAATGGGCTATAAGCAGTCGCCCGTCCCTAATTTAGGGTCACTGGTTCCAGGGAAGGGAGAGAGCCAGTGCCGGAAGACAAACACAACATCCATGCCTAACCGGGATTCGAACCCGGACCCCTTACGGACGAATGATCAGAGGTCAGCGCCTTAGACCACTGCGCCACCGGGGCGGCCAGGGGAACGGTGTGCTCGAGATCTAAAAAATACAGAAGAGCCAGAGATTTGATTCTGACTCAAAGTCAGGTTTGCTAACAAATTCACTTTTAGCCCTATAAAAAGTTTCAACATCTAGATCAACCAGGAACCATCTGAAAAGAAGTCCCTGGAGATTATGAAAAAAAAAAATAAAAGAAAAGGAAAACACGTGAGCAGAAGTGCCGGTTGGGGACCGAAACGTTTATTTAAGAAATATTTTCACTAAGAGACAAACTCTAAAAGGTGTTCTATAAGAAAATAATCAGTAGCAATAAAACCTACGCAAAAAAACAGCCAACACCTTTTAAATTCAACTTGAAAACTGAATCAACGAATGAAACCCCTGGCCCAATAAGTGCACTCCAACAGCATTTGAACAAGTAAAAGATAGATTCTCTGCTTTACCAGGAATGTAGCAATAAAACCTACGCAAAAAGAACAGCCAGCACCTTTTAAATTCAACTTGAAAATTGTGAATCAACGAATGAAACGCCTGGCCTTGGCCCAAAGAGTGCAAGCACTGCACTCCAATAGCGTTTGAACAAGTAAAAGATAGATTCTCTGCTTTACCAGAAATCCCTGATTTCTCTATAAAACTATAAAACTAACATTTAAAAGGTTCTCTGCCTCTGAAGAGTCTAAATCTTCAATAAAAAGTGTTTTCTCAGCTCTGGGAAGTGATCTCCGTTTGGCATATAAGCGAATTTTTTCGGTATCGCCTTTGGAGACAACACCTGGTAGCCTAAAAAAAACTTACGGTCTCGATTTCCTCTGTTACCGCAATTCATAATGCCACAAAATCTAGGCATTTTTGCTTCAAATTTGTATAAACACAGACTGCTAATAATTGCATTTTACACACTAAGTGCAGGACAGCCAGCTATGCTTGTCCTTCAGGAACTTGCAGGGACTGTTGCCACTTTACTGAAACTTCTCGATGACGTCACGTGCCACATCCTCATTCAAAAATATTTTTACCCCTTGAGCTCATTAAAAGTTAATATCGCATAAAATAAAAAAGGGTGTCTACAAATATCATGTTTACAAAATTATCACGGCTTTTCCTCAGACATGCAGAACTCTTTATATCTATTATTAATTGCAATGCCGCATTCACACTCAATAAACTAATTTTAAGAGCTACTCCTACATATAATTTGAAAGAATAGCACAGCACTTTATCTCATCTAATTTTCTAACTAAGCACTCCTATGTCTCAGTAAACACTGTATGTTCTTATGAAGCAAATGAACAATTAATACATCACTCCCTCTAACTGATACATGCATACCAAAATCCTTTTCTTACCTTAATTATTTCTTGGACTACAGATCTGTGTGAACTGGGGTTTTTTGTTGTTGTTTTTTTTGCTAAGCAAAGATGACTATATAAACATTTTTTTCAAATTATCTTGTAAAAGATCAAAAATGAGAACATAGCACAGGATAGGCACTGAAATAGTGGTAAACAAGCTTTGTTTTTCTTCTTGCAAATATGATTTGGTCAAATGCAAGCTTTAACATGAATTGAATGTCAACAAACTGTTCTGTAATCAAATGATGTTTTGACCCACTCAGCACAGAATACGTTGATCCCCATGAGTGTAACTTTTGCCGATGAGATTGTAGAATGTGTCTCTCGATAGCTAATCTGAGAATGTGCTGAGTTATTTTTAATCGTACACCTTGTATGCATCGATTGTGTAGCAACATTTGACAAAATTTACTTCGTCAAGCTGTTACCCATTGGCATCTTGTATTCAACGATTGTGTGCTGCAAACAAGCACAGAATAGCTGTGTTTATCACAACCACAGCCAACTGAATGGGTAAAAATACAGAAAATTCACTTCACTCAGCTGTGATCGAATAAAATGAGAATTGTGTGGCACTTTGACATGAGCACATCTTCCATTTGAAATTGTTCTGGTTGTTATACAACACAAAATTCACTTCACCCGGCTATGATCAAATAAAATGAGAATTACATGACCACCTGACACTTTGACATGAGCACATCTTCCATTTGAAATTGTTCTGTTAACACATTGACACCTTGATATTGTGCAGCGGCTCAGCGTTACTTGATAACCATGTCACATGGGCTTACAAACTTGACATACTGGGTTATTAAACCAAAGAATCTTGCATATCACATAAGAATTAGCTTTCATGGGTCACAAATGCTGTGTATTTCTAGCTTCCAAGGGGAGACGAACTTTGAAATTTTTTTGAAGGTTTCACGACCACCGTGAGCAACTCAGTGGGCCATAAGCAGTCGCCCGTCCCTAATTTAGGGTCACTAGTTCCAGGGAAAGGAGAAAGCCAGTGCCATAAGACAAACACAGAACATCCATGCCTCGCGGGATTCGAACCCGGACCCTTCACGGACAAATGATCATAAGCCAGCGCTTAGACCACTGCGCCACCTGGGCGGCTTGAAATGTTCATTGAACGTTGTTGATACACTGTCCAGGGAAGCGGAGAAAGTTTCCGCATGTTTTTCGCCACGTTTCTGGCAATTTAATTCAAAATATGATTAAAATTTTTGAATCCATAATTCATATTAGTTTCGAACTGGTGTGTTTCACCAAATTAAAAAAAAAGTAGGGTAATAATTTATATAATCTTTTCAATTGATCTGGAGCGTACAGAAGATGTTTACGCAGAGAGCCTTGGATAATTTTCATCATGTTTTGGGCAATCTTGTTCAAAAAATGTAGTTAAAATTTAAATGCATAAGATAAAATAGTTTTCAACAGGTGTTTTTCAACAAATTAAAAAAAATGTAAGGCAATAATTTATATAATCTTTCCAAAAGAGCTAGAGCGTACAAAAGATATTTACGCAGAGAGCCTTGGAGGCTTTTCATCAATGTTTTGGGCAATCTTATCCAAAAATTATGATTAAAAATTTAAATCCATAGTAGAAATTAGTTTCCAACTGGTGTTCTTCAGCAAATTAAAAAAAAAATGTAAGGCAGTAAATATATTTCATCTCTCCACAGGGGAGGAACAGCATGTCACCTCTTTTTACAGGGGTGATTGTCAAGGAACTGTTTTTGCGTTTCTAGTGCTCCTATGCACAATTTAGAAATTCTGATGGCCGCCCCATTGGTGCAGTGGTCTAAGCAATCGCTTCTGATCATTCGTCCGAGATGGGGTCCGGGTTAGAATCCCGGTGACCCATGGATGGATATTGTGTTTGTCTTACGGCTCTTGCTCTCTGCGTTCCCTGGAGTCAGTAGCCCTAAATTAGGAACGGGCGACTGCTTTGCCCATTGAGTTGCTCACGGTGGTCGTTAAACCTTCAATCAAAAAAAAAATTCTGATGTCTCGAAACACACAGTTTTTGATATTTTCAGTATCCCATGTTCGAAAACCTCAATTGCAAACAATCCTTAGGCCCCAAATGTGACTATTTGGATGTCGAACATGTGTTTTGAGGTTTGATTTTTACAAAAAATTTAAATGAGCAAGAGTGGGTGTTCAAAAATTGTTAAAAGTTCAATATTCAAACCAAAAAACACTGTTCTATAGATAATTATTATATTTTGAACATGATGTAATGTCCATATATTCCTTCATACTGGTAAAAAGCATCATCTCAGCAATTACAGCCAATTGTGACTATTTGGATTGTGACTATTTCGACTCAGCAATTACAGCCAATTTCGAGCTCTCTTAATTTCACCTAGTGAGTGAGTGTTTTCGTGTTTTTAGTGGTTCCTTTTGTCCCATCCTTCAGTTAAAGGTCAGGGGCTTCGTTTTGGTTTACTTCCCGAGCTGGTGAGTGCTTATTTTGTGTTGTTTCTTCGTTTGTTTACGTTTTGATCGGGCCGGTTGGCCCTGTCTCGGCGCCGCCATTTAAGATGGCGACTTCCGGAGGTGAGGACAAGTGTTCCGACCTCACTTCCGATGGTACTCGTTCTTCTTCTTATATGCCTGGCTTCACTACACCGTCTTCCCCTTCCGGTGGAGTTCAGCTGCCTTCCGATGATGCTTTTTCTCGCTACCCTCCTGCTGTGATGTCACCGATCAGCTCGCATTCGTCAGCGCTCCCCAAGGATCCTGTTAACATGGACACTATTCCTGCTGCACTCCCTGGGCCTATAGCATCGTGCCAAGCGGCTCCACCTTCATATTCAGCTGCGACCACAAAATCTCGTCCAGCTGTTGCTGAGATGTACACTGATGCACCTAGTTTGAAATCGCACCTTCAACCGTGTTGGTAACTCTTTCCAATTGCACATTCCAGTAGCTTCACCAGAAGGACAAACCTTCACTACAATCCTGGATCAAGGAGTTTGTTTTGTCGCCTTGCCGAATACACCTCTCTATGTGTATGAAGACGTCCTAAAAGGTATGTTTTTATCTGATTGTATTCAATTTATGGCGCGTCTTTCTACTATTGCAATTGTTTATTTTAAGAAAGCTAAATATGCTCACGAAGGTATTTTGAAGGGTCTCGCTATTCGAGATCAGCATTTGTACCCTGATCCAGTTGCACATCGTCCTGTGAGTGTATCCGTCTATCCAGTGCCACCAGAAGTGTCAGATTCCATGTTATATGTTGTTGCGTCTAGCTTGGGTCGTGTTGTCGGCCCGATACACACCCATTCCGCAGCGCCCGCTAAGCCGGATGGCCGAGCGGTCACCAGTTCTATCCAAGGAGCTCGACGAGTTGCACGGTTGTATTCCCTACACAAGATTCCATTGAAGCCTGTCCCACTCAAATGTTAAATGTGGTGATCATAAGAGACGTATTGACGTGCTAACTCAATTTCACTGTGGGAAGTGCAAGGAATTTGGACATAATCAGACAGAGTGTAGATATGTCTCCTCTCGACCGCTTACTACTCTGGATCGTTTACCACCTTCTCGGAACGCAGAGCCAGCTGTCTCTACACATCCTTCCTCAGCATCTTCCACAACGTTGGATGCTGAGTCGGCAGTACCCCAACCACCACCTGTAACTGTTGCTCACTACCCTGATCTTCCATCGACTGCACCTTTCCGCACCCCTGATGTTCCTGGACATTCAGATGGTGGCAGCGGTGCTTCGGATGCTGAGGCTTCAATCGCAGATTCAGAGGATACCTATTGCAGTACTGGTGACCCTGCTCGCAGTGATGGATCTGTGGCAGACTCAAGATCTCGAAATGAGAAGCGACTGGCTTCCCGCGGTCGCGGCGCGAAGGCTAAACGCGGAAAGCATCCTGGTCACTCTTCTCGTGCTTCAAGTAGGAAGCGTACTTCTCCGGCTGCGTTCAAAGATTATGAAATGTCAATGGACATTGAGGTGTCGTCGGGTGTTCCTCCCTTTGATGATTTTGCACAACAGCTGCGGCATTACAAAATATTAGAGCAACCTTTATCTCATAAGCAAATTTATAATTTGCTCTGCTTTGATGTGAAAAGGCCTGCAATAAAAGCTCTTGTTCTTGAAGCGGGTGTGCTCATACCGTCTGTTCTTCAACAGCTCACCCATGTGGCAGCAGATATTCAGAGTGTGGACGGAGCTTCTGGTGATTATGGCGAACTTGTTGTAACGATTCACCGCCAAGTAGAGAAGTTTAAGGCTGTTACTTCCACAATACATCAGCCGACACTGGATTTGAATATTCCAGATTGCAACGTTTAATTGTAAAGGTTTTGCTACCCCGGACGTTAACTCTCTTGTGTATGAGGATTTGGTTTCTGCCCAGGCATATCTTCTACTACTACAGGAGACTAACTGTGATGCACATACCCCGTACCATTTATGGCGTACATGGCCATATACCTTTTTCCGTGACTATCGTATTGGGGTGTAGAAGTTGGTGTCCATCACCGTCTGTTGCATCGTTTCTCGTCTTATGCAGTTCAATCTATATCTCCGGGTCGACTACATTGTTTTTCGTTTCATATTGATAATGTTACCTATCATGTGCTGAACGCACATTTCCCGCAGAATGAATCTCGGGTGACAACCTTTTGTGATTGTCTTCGAGACGCCCTTGCTGCTCGCCCCGCTCAGGATTTTGTTATCCTGGGTGGGGATTTCAACTGTACTCTCGAGCTTTCCCTCGATAGGTGTTCATCAAGAGGTGAATACCGTCGTAATCTCACATCTTTGCTTTCACCTATCATTCATGACTTTCAGCTTGTTGACACTTTTCGGCATTTACGACCAACTGACATTTCCTACACGTGGCATGGTCCGGTGACACGTGGCTCTCCATTGGCACGACTTGATCGCGTGTATGTCTCAACGACGATGACTACGTCCATTACAGATGTGGTACACCTTCCTACGGTTTCCTCCGACCACTGTGCAGTATGTCTCACTGTCTGTGAGACTTCTACACCTCCTCGTACACGTCGCACGTGGACTTTTGATGATGAGCTTCTCACGGACTCTGGATTCTGTGCCGCAGTTTCCATTTTCTGGCCGATAGGCGATGTCTTTTAGACTGAACACCGAGTGCTCTGCATCTTTGGTTGAAAGTTAAGAGTGATCTGCAGTTCTTTGTTCGCAATTACTCCTTTACTGTTTACACCGAACGTTTCCAGAAGATTGCCAATCTACCAGGTAATCTGTCAATTCTAACTCCGACAGACCCTATGTACACCGTGTATCAAAGTGATCTCTCTGCACTTCTTAAACCATTGGCACGGCAAGCTGTCCGGCGGATGCGCTGGCGTCATATCTCCTCGTCTGCGCAGTCGTATGAATACTTTGCTAAAATGGAGTCTAAGAAACGAGCCTCATCCTCCATACGACATCTCCACCTCGCTGATGGTACCGTTACCGATGATCAATGTGTCGGGTGTTCCCATGTTCGGAATGCCTTTGTGGACAAGTACCGAGCAGTACCACAGGCTACTGATCTTTCTTCTTCCTCGCTTCTTTCTAATCTCCCTCAGGTCCCAGCTCACCTTTGCTCTTTCTTACAATCGGATTTTTCCCTTCTGAACTCTTAACCCGCATGCTTCTCCAGGACCTGACGGTCTTCCACTTTCCTTTTACCGTGCTTTCTTTCCGTCCTTACTACCCTTTCTTTCCGCATGTTTCTCTTGTGCTCTTTCTTCTTCTGCGTTACCGCCGGACTTCACTGTAGCACATATTACTCTCCTGCCTAAAAGGAGACCTTTTGGACTTGACGGATTGGCGCCCATTTCAATTCTCAACTTAGATTATAAATTCTACACTAAATTACTTTTCTCCCCGACTAAATACTGTCCTTTCTTTTCTTGTTTTCTCCCGACCAGTCATACACTGTGCCTGGTCGGTCCATTAATAATAATACCACTTTTCTAATTCTTCTTACTTTCCTTGCTCGTAAATTTTCTGAACCTTTGGCACTCCTTAATATAGATCAAAAATCTGCCTTTGATAACGTTTCTCACGATTATCTCTGTACTGTTCTTGCTTCTTTTGGTTTCCCTCCTTCTTTCGTTTCTATCCTTCTCAGTCTCTACCGGGTGCCCGTCTTCACGTTCGGACGGCCTTCTTTTTGACGGCGGCTGTACCTTTCCAACGTGAAATCCGGCAGGGTTGTCCCCTTATGGGACAACTCTTTGCCTTGGCTTTTGAGCCATTTCTTCTTACAGCGAAACGATCCCTTCTCTCTGCTATGCCACCTACATTCGCAAGCACTAGGCATCACTGCTATGCATATACTGCGTATGCCGATGATGCTACGTTCTGCTTGCGTTACGATAATCTCTTTGATGTTTTATATCAAGTTTATCGATCCTATGCGGACTTATCTGGTGCTACTCTTAATGCTGCAAAAAGCACCGGCTTATGGTTTGGGTCGTGGGTGGGCCGTACTGATGCCCCATGGGGTGCGGTGTGGTCATCTTCGTTTCAGAAAATCCTTGGTACTTATATTGCGCATCCGTTTACGGCAGCAGCTGCTTCGTGGAATGCTATACGCCCACGTCTTCACCGTACGGTGAGATTCTGGAAATCAACGCACTCGTACACTTCTTACCATCAGCGTACTGCCATTGTACATCGTTACCTCTTGCCACTTTGTTTTTTTACCTGGTCTTCTACTGTACTGCATACGTATCGTCTTGACCATGTCAAAAGTCTGTGTACATCGATGATTTGGACCAGAAAGCACTGGGTCGCGGCGGTGACGCTCAACCTTTCACAAGAGCGCGAAGGCATCAATTTACCGGATGTGCACATGTATTATCGTGCTTACCGACTTGTTTCCTTTCTTCGGATCTTGGTTGCTCCCACTCCGTTCCTTTCTTCTACCCTTGATGTTCTTCTCTCTCTTCACGATCCATCTTTCTCCTTTCCCCTTTATCTCAAGATGGATTCCTTCTCTTCATCTTCCATTAATTTTCCTTCTGTTTTTTCTGAATCTCTAACGTTCCTCCGCGCTCTTCCTCTTTCCCGGGCCCCTCCGACCACAACCCTTGATCTCCTGAATGAACCTCTTTTCTTTTCCACCTTCGTCCATTCCTCCCGACAGCTTTTTTTTCTTTTGCCTTCCTGGATCCGCTCCGGTATACTAACTGTTCACACACTAGTTAATCCCGACTTGACGTGGAAACCCCTTACCTCCTTATTTTCCGATATCCTTCACCTTCCCATGATACTGATTATGCTCTTCTTCGCTCTTCCCTAGGTTTTCTTTATCCATCTCTCGTCAATTCTCATGGCCTCGTCTCTGTCCTTGGTCCCAGTTTCCCTATTCCTTTTTTTCTCTCTATTAGAGGTGTTTCTGTCCCTATTCTCTCAGTTTCCATTGTTTCCTTTTACCGTTTCTTTCGTACACCTACCGCAGCTCCGCACCCAATTCCTGATGTTCCTTCTCCCCTCCCTCAGGCCATCTGGTCTGCTTCTTCTTCTCCTCTTTCTGCACCGTTGGAGTTTAACATTCACTGGCGATATCTTCCCCGCCGGCTTCCTGCCCCTCTTCTTCTATCCCGTATGTCTCTCCTTTCTTCTTCCATTTGCCCATTTTGTGAGTCCATAGGAGATATCGACCATATGTACTGGCATTGTCGCATCCTGATTCCTGTTTTGCATTGTGTATTTCGTTTCGCGAACCATATCACTTCTCGCAATCTACCTTTTCTCGCCTATTCCTGGTTGCTTTTAACAAAACAGCCTCCATCTCGTTTGGCCGCCCCGGTGGCGCAGTGGTCTAAGGCGATGGCCTCTGATCATTCATCCGTAAGGGGTCCGGGTTCGAATCCCGGTCAGGCATGGATGTTGTGTTTGTCTTACGGCACTGGCTCTCTCCCTTCCCTGGAACCAGTGACCCTAAATTAGGGACGGGCGACTGCTTATAGCCCATTGAGTTGCTCACGGTGGTCGTTAAGCCTCCAATCAATCAATCAATCAATCAAACCATCTCGTTTGCCGGACGTTTGCGCCTTTTTCTTTGTTTTGGTGAAACAAGCAATATATAGCTATCATCTTTATCTCCGGAATGCCGCAGACTCTGCTAATCCACTTATTGCGAGTGACACAATCCTCACCTATTTTCGCAGCCGCTTAACAGCTCGCCTCCGCCTTGAATATACAGAAGCACAATCAATTCTTAACTAATTCTTTAGCACGGTTTCGTCAGGTCTGGGCGCAGGTTGCCGGTTGGTTCCGGATTGATAGTATTACCATTAGTCTATCGTTTTAACCACTCAGTGCTCCTTGCAAGTTGGAACGTGAGGAGTTTTCTTTGTTCTGTAACCTTTTGTTTGTTGTTCCTTCCTCGCATTGTCGTGATTATTGTGCTACATTTAAATTGCATTAAGAGGATAGTTATTTTGGAGCTTGACTACTGTGCCTCTGTATCTTTCCTCCTGACACAGGTTATCCACCATGTGTTGTTCTATTATGGTGGTGTCCTCATGAGTTTGAGGACTCTTGTTTTCGAATGCGTTGAACGACGTGTTCTAACCTTTTCATTGCTGTTCTGTGTATGTGTTCTGTAGTATATTTGTGATGGAGCTGTAATCCCGAGCAATTTGTATTGTATCTTGGTACTGTGCTGAACCATTGACTTGCCTCAGTATTACTATGTTCCATTGTACCATGTGCTAATGGAGAAATTGTTATGTATATATGATTATTGTTTATAAATTGTGCATTTTCTGGATGAGTTGCTTGATGCCATGGAAATCGGCTGACTCCTACGTTTCACACTATGACATAACCCAGGTTTCGTTATGAGAATTTATTTGTTCATTTCCTAGTACTTCTGTCTTGTTGTTTGCCTCTACCGTATTGTTGCATTTTGCTTATTTCCTTAATGTTATCATTATATTGTTTTTCATGTACTGTTCTGACGCCGTTTTTGTATTTTGATTATGTTGCGTAATGTGTAAAGTTTCAGTGCATTGTATAGCAGAGGAGTTTTCTTAGTGCCCACGTGTTTTATCTGTTAATCACTTGCATAGCTCCTTGCATGTGGCATTTTTTTATTTTTCTGGTGTTTTTGAAATTTGCACATTTGTTTCGTTCTTTTTATAGTGTATAAGTTTGTTGTGTTTCCTTCCTATGATTTTGCATTGTGTTTTTTATAAGTTGGTTACCTATGTCGACCACTATGTTTTCCTGTAAAATTTGCACCATGTTTTGGTCTATTCATGAGAGATTGTTGGCAATCTATCACCACTTAAATCTTTTAAATTTATGTTTTTTTTCCGGAGGCTAGTTTTGCTCCGTTATATGTCGTTCTCATATATTGTTATCAAATTACTCCTTGAGGTACCCTATCTGTTCTTATTCCTTTAGCTTAATGTTTTGATATCTATGTGTCCAATTGTACACACTGTGATAGTTTCTCAACCGTTTTAACTTTCTGGTTTATTTCCGGATGGGGGTCCTGCTCCCGCATTTGTAATTATTCATGTTTTTTCTCAAGTTATTTCTCATGTTTTAACAGCGTGTATGATTCTGTAGTGCTTTTAGACCAATAAAGATTGTTTGAACTACAGCCAAAGATATTATGAACAACAATGAGCAAAATATTTAACTTACTTGTGAGAATATATCCGTTTTCGTAATACATCCGATTATATCGTTTTTCTCATCCATATTTAACACAGTGCCTGACCCAAACCTGACCATATTTACTTTTTATAACAACTATTTAAAGCACAATTCGCAACACGCACGTAACTGGCGTATACTCATGAAGAGCTTTCCGTCCTCGCTAATGGCGAAACCTCCGGTTTTCAAACACTGACGGAAGTAGCTACGTATTTGCCAGTCTATTATCCTCCAAGTTCTTTGCATCCAATCAGTGGCGGCTCGTTAGTACATCTACAGGGGGTTCGCAATTAATAATTTGCAGTTTTTGAGATATACTGTGTCACACACTTGTGTGTTGCTTGCAATATTCATATAATTTAGGCGCTGCTATACCTTGATGTAATGTATTAATTTAAAAACGAAATATTATTATAGATATTACTGTACTTTAACTGTTTCACAACTTAATAATAAAGGATTACTTTATTGATCATACTTGTTAGAATATGCTAATTGTTCTTTTTTACTGAAACAATTATTTTCATTTAATTTTAAAGTAGTAAAATAAACGCAAAACAGAAAGCTTGTTTTGGGTGTTAAATATTTAGATAGTTAGTCATAAGGCCTCATGCTCTTAATTATGAGATTAGATTATTAAACACACAGAAAAAGGAAAATAATCAAAGCTGCTGCATATGATGGTAAGGTCTAGTATTTACTTACACAAATTTACTTGGATGGTAGCTTACACAAATATTTTCTTTAAGTACAGTTTTTGTAAACAAAGTCCATCCTTCTATCTTTTCTTAACACAAAAACATCAATAACTCTTTCAAAAAGTAGGAACTGTACACCAAATTAAACTCATAATAGTATAACTATATACTAAAAATCCGGAAATTCTTGGCGTAGAATAAATATTAAATTTTCCAAGCTTTCGCTTATCAACCAGATGGCTTTCTCAAGGAAGGTAGACAGCTAACTGCAAACAGGATAATAGAACGTTTCAACACTTTAAACGCGGTGACTTGACTAGATAATAAATGATTAGGAGCAAAACGTGATATTTCGAAGAAACGAGGTCACGTTGGTTGGGCACGCGGTACTATGGTAGAAATCTCAGCATTATTTGAAGAATTGATTCCAAATACGTGGTAACTCCAGAGAGACGCTATCGTTGCAAGCCTCGCAGCTGGTCAAGATTTCCAAGGTTTCGCGAATGGCAGTAGATTTGGGTGTGGAGTATGAAGCTAATTTCTTTACATCACTCCATATAGGATCAGCGGACTTGAACTTGACTTCTCTTGATAGGACAGTGATTATTTTCCCGTCTCTTGTATCCCTTTTATGTTCGCTGATTCTAATTCCAAACGAACGTTTGGTCATTCCGATGTAGTATCGCCTGGAGCCGTCCGGATATTTTAGTGGGATGGCATAAATACCTGCCTCGTTGAGAAGAGGGGGCTTGTCAATATTTCTCTTAAGCATCGTGTATAAAGATGCCGGAGACCTTATGCCGACACCGAAGTTCATCCTTCTGAGCGCGTTTTTGAGTTGATAGGAAATATTTGGTATGTAGGGAATAGAGCCCAGGTAGCGAAGTTGCGGCATAGAAATATTATTAGCACTGCTGGTTCTGGCTTTCTCGATAAAGTTATGCATCTGGTTCGAAGTATATCCTGCCTCAGTGGCCAATTCGACGATGTTTCTTAGTTCGGATTGTCTAGAACGAACATCGGATGAGACACCGAAGGCTCTTCTAATTCGTGAACGGAATAAGGCGGTCTTGTAATCATCAGGGCAGAATGAACTGCGGAGCATCAGGTTGGGAACTGAGGTGGGCTTATAATAGACTTCCGTATGAAGGCGGTTGTCATGCGATTTGCTCCCTGAGACGTCAAGATAAGGTAAGGTACCATTGTGTTCAAGCTCCATGGTGAAATTGATTGTAGGGTGTATACAATTAATTTTATCGAGGAAAAACAGGAGAGTCTCCTTTCCGTGTGGCCATATGAAAAATACGTCGTCTGCATATCATATAATTTAGGCGCTGCTATAACTTGATACGTTGTCTTGAAATATTCATATAATTTAGGCGCTGCTATACCTTTCGTCAATATTTCTAACCGAACGCTCACCGGAGAGGAAACTAAAGTTTTGGAACTTGGACCAAAGTTTTGCTTCCGATCGAGACCGAACCCAAAAAGCGTCGTTTCTGAGTTTGAGACCATAATATCGCGAATTCTAGAGGACAACAAAGATGAACTACGTCAACTGTGTTGCTCTAGGTTAAAATCGTGGTACAGTCAGAAGCAATCGTTTAATAATTTCAAAATTCCAAGGACGATTTCCAGCCTTAGAAATGACCAACCATAATACTGACGCTAACGGACAAATCCGGCCAGATAGCGATAATGGACGCAGCGGACTATAATAAAAAACTAGAAGAATTTACATCCGATTCTGGATCTATAATCTTACGAAGGAATCCTCTAAATTCTTGGATTGCACAGGTAAAAAGAACTGCAAGGTCAACTGATATTCCAGATGATCTCAAGAAATCCGCCAAATTACCTCCTGGCCCTCAGATGCCAAAATTCTTCGGCAGACTTAAACACCACAAACCCGGCAATCCATTGAGGCCGATCGTGTCCAGAACATCCGCACCGACGTACCACTTAGAAAAAGCGTTAACCAAATTCTTAACTAATCATCTACCGGAGTCGGACTTTATAATAACCTCCACTTTAGATTTTATCACGAAAATCAAGCAGCTCACTGTTGAACAACGCGACATTATCGGCAGTTCCGACGTAGTTTCTCTTTATCCATCGATCCCCGTACCGGAAGCAATCAGAACATTGAAAGAGGCTATATCTAATTCCTCGGTTTATTCTCAGGAGTCTTGCCTCAGCATCTTCAAATTAATGGACTTGGTCTCAAATTCCAGCTACTTCAGTTTCCAAGGGCAAATTTATAAGCAAGTAAATGGCGCTCCGATGGGATCTTCGCTCTCAGCCGTCCTTGCGGAAGCAATACTTCGCCCCATTGAGCAACATATATTCACCAACATCACCCCAAGACCTACCACCTGGCTACGATATGCAGACGACGTATTTTTCATATAGCCACACGGAAAGGAGACTCTCCCGTTTTTCCTCGATAAAATTAATTGTATACACCCTACAATCAATTTCACCATGGAGCTTGAACACAATGGTACCTTACCTTATCTCGACGTCTCAGGGAGCAAATCGCATGACAACCGCCTTCATACGGAAGTCTATTATAAACCCACCTCAGTTCCCAACCTGATGCTCCGCAGTTCATTCTGCCCTGATGATTACAAGATCGCCTTATTCCGTTCACGAATTAGAAGAGCCTTCGCTTTCTCATCCGATGTTCGTTCTAGACAATCCGAACTTAGAAACATCGTCGAATTGGCCACTGAGGCAGGATATACTTCGAACCAGTTGCATAACTTTATCGAGAAAGCCAGAACCAGCAGTGCTAATAATATTTCTATGCCGCAACTTCGCTACCTGGGCTCTATTCCCTACATACCAAATATTTCCTATCAACTCAAAAACGCGCTCAGAAGGATGAACTTCGGTGTCGGCATAAGGTCTCCGGCATCTTTATACACGATGCTTAAGAGAAATATTGACAAGCCCCCTCTTCTCAACGAGGCAGGTATTTATGCCATCCCACTAAAATATCCGGACGGCTCCAGGCGATACTGCATCGGAATGACCAAACGTTCGTTTGGAATTAGAATCAGCGAACATAAAAGGGATACAAGAGACGGGAAAATAATCACTGTCCTATCAAGAGAAGTCAAGTTCAAGTCCGCTGATCCTATATGGAGTGATGTAAAGAAATTAGCTTCATACTCCACACCCAAATCTACTGCCATTCGCGAAACCTTGGAAATCTTGACCAGCTGCGAGGCTTGCAACGATAGCGTCTCTCTGGAGTTACCACGTATTTGGAATCAATTCTTCAAATAATGCTGAGATTTCTACCATAGTACCGCGTGCCCAACCAACGTGACCTCGTTTCTTCGAAATATCACGTTTTGCTCCTAATCATTTATTATCTAGTCAAGTCACCGCGTTTAAAGTGTTGAAACGTTCTATTATCCTGTTTGCAATTAGCTGTCTACCTTCCTTGAGAAAGCCATCTGGTTGATGAGCAAAAGCTTGGAAAATTTAATATTTATTCCACGCCAAGAATTTTCGGATTTTTAGTATATAGTTATACTATTTCGAGAATAACTCTTACATTGAAACTATGGATGTTAGAAATCATTTCCTTCTCGATTGCAAGCATGGCTAAAGCTGTAAGCCTCTCTTGACACATCGTAGACCGCAAAAATGTCTTTATCCGTTTTATGGTTGAAAAACACCTTTCAGCTTCAGTAGTCGTCATTGGTAGTTTGCAATAATTAATAACAGTTTGTAACTTTCAGAAAATGATGACAATAAGTTGTTTTCAATAAAAAACTGTAAAAGACTAACAGCACCACGCATGTTTCTGAAATCAGTTCTTTTGTAAATGATTTCAAGCTCTGTCTTGAGGCGATTTTTTTCAAGAAATGAATACACATTTACTGTATCTTCAAGCAATTTCTCGGGGAATTTCTGTTCAAACTCTTCAAACTTTTGTGATTCAAAAAGAGATACAGCTGAGCAAGATGTTGTGAATGAAAATCTTGTTTTTATTTGCGTTGTGATAATGTCACAGGTTTCCTTGGCAGCCACTGTTCTACTTAAGTAAAAATCTTCTTCACGCCTCGATCGTTTAGGTGCATTTTCTGGGTACTGATTAACCAGCTCTGTCACTTTGTCCATGTTACCTCTTTCCTTATCGATGGCTTTGACGAAGTGGTCAACATTGGCTTTAGTTCTCACAGCGTCAGTGTAAGTTAGCTGTAATTGGTTGTACAAAATATCCACATGTGGCATTAATCTGTGAAAAACAGAAACCCAAAATATGAACTTATTATCTCTAAGGAGGCGAGCTAGAGCACCAGCTTTAATTATGGTGGTTGGTTGCTTAGAGGTTGATTGGATTTCCTCCATACATTCAATTAATTTCTCTCTGTACTCAAAAACAGTATTAACAGTTCTGCTCTTAAAATTCCTCCTTGTAGCTGACGCCCGAGGTATTCGTTTGCCAACTATCTTGTCCGAAACAGACACTCTCTGAGGGGAATTCGAAAAAAAATTTGTTATATCACTCAAGTCCGAAAAAAAAATTCTGACATCTTGGTTTTGGCTTGTTGCTTCAGCTACAGTCAAGTTCAACTGATGAGCGTAACAGTGAACGAAAAAAGCATGTTTATAGGTTTGTTGCACTATGGTCTGCACGCCAGCATGGTGCCCACTCATTACATTTGCACCGTCATAGCTTTGAGATACGAGTTTTTCTGGATTTTGCACAACATAATCTAAACTGGTACAAATACATTTGGCTATAGATTCTGCGTCGTGCCCTTCAGGGTTATCAAATTTCCAAAATCTTTCAACATTTTGGCCATTAGCTAAAACATAGCGAAAAACTATAACTAACTGAAATACAGACGAGACGTCTGATGTTTCGTCCGCAATCAAAGAAACATACTGTGCAGTTTTTATTTCTTCTATTATGTTTTCTTGACATACAAAAAGCATACAATCTAACAATTCATTTTGAATTTCTTTCGAGGCACCTTTAAAGACAGTAGCGGTACTCAAGTGTTCTTTCAAAGATGAGTCAAGTTCTGCAGAAAAGTTTACAAGCCCTTTAAATATGCCAGGATTTAAGGAATCGTCATCCTCATGATGACCTCGAAGGGCCAACTCAAATACGCCGCAAAATTTAATACAGTCTATAAGCTTAGAAAGGACATACCTATTTTTAGTCACTTGTTCATTGTGCTTTTTAATATTTTGTCGATAAGCACTGTCAAGCTGCTGACGAACGTCAAACTTTCCCAGCAAATTGAAATCCAATGTAGCACTTTATGTGTCCATGAGAACTCGCGTGTTTTTTAATTTTTTGTGTCAAATGAGCTAAGTCACAAACGCCGTTTTTCTCCCAAATAGGATCGCCCTTTTCACGGGAAAATAACAGACAAGGAAAACAAAATATTTTGTTTGTTTGTTCACAACCACAAAGCCAAAGAATTTTTTCGTATAGCTCTTCTTTAAATTCTCTTTTAAAAGTCATAGATTTTGATGTCGATGTCTGACTTATATTAAGTCGGGGCGTTGGCCTGCCACTCTCTTTTATTGCTATTTTAACTTCTATGGGTAAATTGCCAAACGCTACTTCCTTTAAATTACTAACTGAGTACTTACAGGTACTTTCCATTATTGTACAGTAAATAAAAACAAAAGTTCACTAGCTACACTACAATAGGTAAACTGTAATAAGTGTAATTTCAACAAAAACTTTATCACCAAAAAAAAAAAAAAATCGAAACTGGAAACTCCAAAACACAAATGTAACACGCGCGCAAAGGTTAGGAGCATCCCCCGTCAACTACAGCCGTGCAACAACTGAGCTGAGCTGTGTCACAGGCAGCTCATCGGTATTCTCCGTTAAGCCGCTTGTAGACATATTCCCCCCTCCTACCACGAGCAAAAGGACTCGCCTGTCTGTCGCATATCCCGTGTGTCCAGTATCGAGAGCAGCACATTCAGTCCGCTCCTAGCCACTGGCGCGTCATTACACTTAAATTCACTTTGCGCGCTCTACGCTGTTTTTCATTGTCCGCTCTTTTAAACTTACTGAAGATAAGCCATTTATTACTTCGTCAATAAAGATGTATTATTTATATCGTATAATTATTTTTCTATTTTTTATAGGGTGCTCTTGTGCTCTTATGGACGAGCCGTTACTGCATCCAACTGTATTTTCCCGAAACCCACAGGGACTGATCTTTTTAACCGTGGACGTAGTAGTTTCGAAGAGACCCTGACACTATGGACTTTATTTATTTAACGTCAGAAGTAGCTTGTTGCGTACCAACACAACTGCTGATTCAATGTCGCCGCCGTGAGATTACCCCTTACTGTTGGTTAACGCAGGCCGGACGAGAGGGGGAGGCGGTGCCGTAGCACCGAGACCCTATGGGGGCCCAGAGCCCATTTCTAAAGTAATTTTTTTCTAATTATCATTTTATGGTGTCCGAATATTTTTCAAACTATACCGTCATCAGGGTAGGCAAGTTACGCGTAAAAAATATATTCTACGTGACGTGTAAAATACGCGTAAAAATGCGCAATTTATGTCATAAATGTAAAAAATGTAATAAATCCAAAACTTGCTTTAAATACAATAAACAAAAAAAAACAAAAAAAAACGAAGTGTTACAATGCTACTCGAGTTCCCAGGCTAACTGCAACACGTGCGTGGGTTACCTGCGACAAATCAAACGAGCTCTTCATATTACGTTTTTCATTTCTTCTTTGCTTTCCAACGAAACGCCGACACTACACATTGGGTTCTCTGTGTTGCTTTGCTACTCACCGACACAGACCATTGTGTATGATATACAACGTTATTGTTAGTCATCAAAGGCTGCAGACAATTTTCATCATGTGGATTTTGTCACTTTGTGTTTCCCACTAGAAGCCGGCATCTTTTGTCTTTTTATTTTATGCTGAACTCATTATTTTTGCATTGCGGCAATTTTTATAAATGAATATCGTGTCTTTGTGCGTAATTCAGACTTCGTTTATTTTTCTTTATTCCGATGACCGATGAAGTCGTCCTGTTCACAGCGGTAACTTAAAAGAGAAAACATAAAATTTAATGTTTACTTATGAGAACTCTTTGTGGATACTTTCCCAGAGGCTGCATCTTTAGACGTATATTACACTCTAAAAATGAAAGGTGAAAAATGTGATGATTATGAAAAAGTACTAAGAAAAATAAGTATGTCTGTCGGTAGATAGCGTTCAAGAGTTTTCTGAGAAAATTCTTTTCTCGAAAGGGAGGGTTCGAGGGTTTGTTTACTTATGCATTCTGGCTGTTCAGCACTCATTGTAGATGTGAAAACCGCGATTGAAGAGATTTAGACGTGTATCTGATTTTGTGAAGAATTTTTGATTTTAAAATGAGCCACCTGTATCATCATAAGTCTGGGTCGCAAAAAAGGAAAGAAAAGGAGGAACGAAACAAATTAGCCAGGAAAGGTCAGGCAACTTTTGATAGCATGCAATTTTTTGAGTTTGAGAAAAGGAAGAAACCCGTTTCAGAGAATAATGGCCCCGATGTTAGCGTTGTTTAAAAAGACCCTTCTGTTGTCTGCTCAACCAGCTCGACAATTGACACTGTTCAACAAGGCTGCTTTATTGTTGACTCTACTGTTCCGGTGACTGCCAGTATTCTCGCTGGCAACTCTAATCAAAAAGAGCAAGACGTTAAACTCAAATACTCTCACAGCAGTAACATGAGCGAGGAAAATAAAAAATATGGAATGGAAGAAAATGAGAAACAGTTCAAATATAATTTTGACATAGGGATGCTCGAGGAGCTAAATCCTACCCTGGGCAAAATTGAGGAGGCTGTTTTGTGCGCTCCCCACCCAAAAACGTTTCCAAGTGATGATGGTGGCCACGCTTTTCCGCTTTCTATTCTACAAATGAAAATGAAAAATGGTCAATCGATTCCTAGGGACTGGCTCGTGTGGAGCAATGAGAAAAAAAAATATTTTGCTTTCCATGCAGATTAGTTTGCAATCTTCAAATTCAACACAGATCATCGTTGACATGTCCCACTGGATATACAGGAAACTGGAAAAAATCATACAAGGTGTCCGATAATTATTGGACACATTACAAAATTATGTACAAAAAAAAAAAAAAAAAAAAAAACTACGAGCATTGTCTGTTTTTCTATGTCACGTATTACTAACACGGCTTCTATATTTTTGTTTTGCAGAATTGTTATTCCCAGAATCCGATAGATGGCAATAGGTGTGGCCTGATGAGGAATGTATGAGAAATGCGCAATCAGTAGTCATGCCATCCGTACAGCAGAAGGCGATGTGTGTGTTATGGCTTGCGGAATTGAAGTCTGTCATTAAAGTTAAAAGACCGCACCATTTAGAGTATGGTTGTAATCCTCCGTCAACGAATTCAATTAAGCGGTGGATGAAACAGTTTAAAGAAACTGGCAATGTAGAACATCGTGGAGGAGCAGGTAGGCCGTCAGCAGTGAGACGGTTGACCAAGTTATTGAAAGTTTCCGACGAAGACCCAGGAAATCCGTTCGTAAAGCAAGCAGAGAATTGTGCATTCCGAAATCGACAGTTCACGATATCTTGCACAAGAAATTAAAGTTTCATGCTTATAAAATTCAAATAGTGCAAAAGATGCATGTAAATGATCACACTATGCGATACGATTTCGCTGTGGATATGCCGAATCGAGTGGAAAACGACGAAACCTTTCTCAGTACTGTAATTTTTAGTGATGAATCCACGTTTCATATATCAGGTATTGTGAATCGTCACAACTGTAGGATATGGGGCAGTGAACCGCCTCATGCTGCTATTGAACTGGAACGTAATTCTCCAAAAGTTAATGTGTGGTGCGCACTATTAAAAAGAAATGTGATTGGCCCTTTCTTCTTCTGCGAAAAAACCATAAATGGTGACATTTACTTGGATATGCTAAAAAATTTCGCTATACCCCAGATAAATAGATATGACAACGTCGTTTTCCAACAAGACGGCGCGCCTCCGCATTAACCAACGTGTGTACGTAAGTGCCCAAATGAGCATTGACCTAACAGAATGGATTGGGCGTGGTGGTCCCATTCCGTGGCCTCCTCACTCTCCAGATCTAAATCCATTGGGTTATTTCATGTGGGGTTATGTGAAGGATCGTGTCTATCAGACGCCTTGTACTGTTTTTGCAGGAACTGAAGCAACGTATCACAGCTGCTATTGATTCCATAACTCCTCAGATGCTTTGCAATACATGGCATTAAATCGAGTATCGCCTGGACGTACTACGAGCAACCAAGGAATCTCACATCGAAATTTATTAACTTGTGTAATTATATTGTAAGTTAGTACAGTCAACTTCTTTCTGTCTGTTTAATGTTTTGTTTTATATAATTTTGTAATGTGTCCAATAATTCTCGGGCACCCTGTATAAATCGGATACCAGAACATGAAAATAGTGTAAGCCACAGAAGTTCCTATATCGAGTGGCGCAATGTCGAAAAACTCTTTTTTGGCAAGTTATCTGTTGACATAATGCTAAGCGATACCCTAAAGAATGAAGCATCAAAGTGGAGGGATAGTCTTGTAAGAATTTTGGACACTGTACTATTCTTAGGAGAGAGAGGTCTGGCCCTGCGAGGTGATAGTCACCTAGTGGGAGACCCAAGGAATTGTAATTTTTTAGGCATCCTGGAACTCAAAAGCCACTATGATCCACTTTTAAGAGACTATTTGACCAGGGTCAAACTATCCCAAGAGAAAAACAGGAGAATGCAAGTACATTATCTGTCACCAGGTAGCCAGAATGATTTCATACAGTGTTGTGCTGAGCAACTTATTCAAGCCATCTTGAAGGAAAGACAAGAGGCAAAGTAGACTGAAGAGCAATTGAATTAGAGAAACCTGTCTAGTAACGTGTAGCACCACCTTTCGCCCTGATGACGGCGGCGATTCGTCTCGGCATGGACTCGACAAGACACCGGAAGCGTTGGGAAGCCATACGCCACGACCCCTGAACAAGCTCCCACAGTTCACGAAGATTTGATGAAGGGGGTCAGAGCCTCGAACATCTCTCTCGATGGCATCCCAGATGTGCTCGACGGAATTGAGGCCAGGTGACCTAGCTGGCCAAGGAAGCGAGGTCACGTCGGTGGAGTCTTCATCCAACCATTCGGATACAATTCGTGAGCGATGGCACGGTGCATTGTCTTGTTGCAGGATGAGGTCCCCTGTGGGATGTTGAAGACGCACAAACGGGAGCAAATTGTCGTCTAGAATATCCCGGTAACGTTGACCTGTGAGCGACAATGTCACACGTACCAGGGGTCTCATTTCAGTATACGTAAACAGTCCCCAGACGAGAATGCCACCCCCACCAGCTTGAAGAGTACTCTGCTGGCAAGAAGGATCCATCGCTTCACGTGGTTTGCGCCGTACTGGTATCCTGCCATTCGCATGTACCAACGTGAATCTCGACTCATCAATCCAGGCAAAATTTTTCCACATGTCTAAGGTCCAGTGGCGATGTTTCCGCGCCCACGCTAATCTTTGCATCCTGTGATGTGCGGTCAGCAGCGGTACCCTCGTGGGACGATGGCTTCTGTACCTCATAGCGAGGAGATGGTTCTGGATGGTGTGGCTGCTTACACGTTTTTGTGGACCAGCGTTAAATTGCCGAGTGATTTGTCTCACTGTGGCCCGTCTATCCGCTGTTACAATGCGAGCTAGCCGACGATGACCCCGCTCATCCATGCGCTGTTGTCCACGGCAGGTGGCCCTTGCCGGGATGGTTTTACCGGATTCGATGTACTCACGGTGCACCCGTGACACAGTGGCTCGTGAAAATTCCAGTGCCTACACGACTTCCGAGATAAAGTGACCCATTCGTCGGACCCCGACAATTTGCCCACGATCAAATGCGCTTAGATCCTTCATCTTACCCATACTACGTCCGACTCTTACTGATTCCCATCGCATCACACCTTATATTGTAGGATCGTTGCATACGTCATGTCGTTTCCGTTTACAGGGCCGCCCACAGCGATACATTTGCATAACGCCAGCTGTCTCTAATTCAATTGCTCTTCAGTGTATTTTGCCATTATTGTGGATGCAACACCTGATTCGGCTCATAAAGAACAAACTGTTTTTTGTTCTACGTTACCCCAGGTTCTGTGGTGACTGTGATAACAAACCTTTCTACAAAGTTGAGGAGAGATTCTTGAGTTTTGTAAACTGCAGCACCAAGACAGGGGAAGCCGTTGCTGAACTCATCCGGAGTACACTAAAAATACACGACATACCAATAAATGACTGCAGAGGCCAAGGTTATGACAACGGCGCTAATATTGAAAGACAGTATAAAGGAGCTCAGAGCCGGCTCCTTAAGGATAACCCTTTGGCCTTATTTTGTCCACGCGCCTGTCATAGCCTCAATCTCGCCGGGAATGAAGCTGCTGAATCTTGCCCAGAAGCTATAACATTTTTTGGTGTTCTTCAGAAATGCTATAACCTTTTTAGCTCAAGTCCTTAACGTTAGGAGATCCTTCAGTCCGCTATTGGGTGCTCTCTCCATAAGTTGTCTGACACTCGATGGTCTGCAAGAGTTGAATGCGTTAAGCCTTTTGCAGCTCATCTACCGGGAATGAAGAAAGCTATAAAAGAAGTGCAAGCTCTGAATCTCACAGCCGAGACGAGGACTGACTTGAAGGGCATCGAAAAGTATATGATTTCTTTTGAATGCGTGTTAATGTCTTCTATTTAGTTTAAAGTTTTGACTGAAATAAATTACGTAAACGCTATACTGCAGGCAAGGGAAGCAACAATCGATGTTCAGATCAGCAACGTCTGTCGACTAATCTCTAACCTTAAAGAGTTCCGAAATAATTGGGAAAAGATCTTAGCTGAGGCAAAACTTGTAAGTGAAAATATAAACATTCCATCATGTTTCCCTCAAAAGCGTCAATAACTAAAATTGTTAGCGAATAAGTTAGTAGAAGTAGAGAACGAGACCGCTGAAAATGTTTTTAGCCGAGATGTTTATTGCACATTGTTGGACAGTGTTTTGGCTAACCTTAGTATCCGTTACATTGGTCTGAAAGATATTGACGAAAAGTTCAGCTTCCTTTGGAAGTATCCAACTATGCCCAAAGAAGAAATATGTGAAAAGGCAAAGAAATTGTTCAAGATCTATGAAGATGATATCTCTGAGAATGCTGTTGAGGAAATTAATCAACTTAAAGCTATTCAAGCTGCAAACTTTCCACCCTAGCTCACTCCACTCTAGCTTCTATATACTTAACCCAACAAAATTAGCATCTTTTCCAACGTCTGTATTGCACTCCGAGTCTTCTGCATACTTCCTGTTAGTGTGGCTGAGGGCGAGCGATGTCTTCTGGCAAGAGTGAAGAATTTCTTGCGCTCTACCATGACTCAAGACAGGTTATCATACGTACTTAGGAACTTTGGTTCTTGAGTCTCAACTTGCTTGTCAATTAGACTTTCAGGACATGATCAACCCTTTTGCCCATAAAAAGGCACGAAAAGCCACTCTGTAGTAAACGGAAAGGCATTCTGTTTTGTAATGAAAAATAAATAAAAGTGTTGTTTAGAAAGTGTTTTTACAATAAAATTTAGTAAATATATACAATATTTGATTAATATTAATTATGTGGTTAGTGGAGGAGCCGAGGTGAGGGGGGGGGGGGCGAGATTTTATTGCGCTGGGGCCCGAGATCGCTCTCCACGGCCCTGGGCTAACGAATTAGTATAACTATAGAGCAAAGAAGGAGAAATAAATTTCTTAAAAGAACAAATGCATTTGTGTTCGATGTTCATTTCAAGCAGACGCAGGATAACTTTCTTCATTTTTTTTTTTTTTGGTTGGGGTTCAACGACCGCAGTGGGCAATCGGTGGGCTATAAGCAAGCAGGTTACAACAATACTTCTGGAGATGCCCCGAGTCTCTTAACCGCGAAGCCTCAAGGCGTGGGAATTTGACGTTGTTTACATGATACCTACGTAATTTCAGCGGTGTGTATTTTGAAATTGCGTGGTTTCCGGTTGCAGAAATCGTGTCAATATCAAACTGGAATGAGTTGATCTTCTTACACGAAAGAAGTGCGAAAACACAAGTTTGTCTACGCCGGACATCAAGTCTCCCAGCTGAGCCACGCGGACATGTGCTCTCGCTGCTATCTGACTTTATATCGTGTGCGTCATGCGGTGCAGGCACGTCACAGAAGCAGGGGCGGATTGGCCCACCAGAACATTTCCCGGTGGGCCACTTCCGTATATTTTGTCTCTTTTTTTCTTACTTTCTTAAAAATGTTTTCAGTTCAGTTGTTTTAAACACACAACTGAACCACATTTTTTTTTATAAACGAAATACACAGAATGTAATTATAACAAACGGGGAAAAAAACTTCTATTTAAAAAAGACAATTGACGTGGATTAGAAACATCAAACAGAAGTCATTGTTCTTTCCACGGAAAAAAACTTCTATTTTGAATTAGGGGGAAAAAACCCTTACCAGGCAACTGCTAGAATCCCAACTACACTGGTGTGCAAAAATTAAGGACGAAGAGGAGAAATTAGCATAACAGCGAAACGAGCCGGCAGAGACCACTCAGGAGATAGACTAAGAACCGGTACGGTAGGGCATGCGCATATATGCAGCATGACGCAGTGTGTGTGTGTGTGGGGGGGGGGGTCGGAAGGTTATAAAGCACACGGGCGGTGTACGCTCAGCAATTCGATGAAACCTATTGCACGGTGTACAACTGTTCGAACGACGTCGAGTTGCTGCCACCGTGTGATATGACCAGCAGGAAATCCAGTAGACGACATCTGGATCACTTTACCCGAGGTCGCGTCATTGGGAAGTTGGAAGACGGTCGAAGTGTGACTAGTGTGGCCGAGGAGTTCGGGATCGCTCAAAGCATCGTTTCATGATCTTGGAGAGCATTTCAAACGATGCTCTCCAAGCTCAAGAACACAAGAACTGGACACATCAGCAATGGGGTCGAGTTCTCTTTACGGATGAAAGCCGATTTAGTCTGACGAGCGATTCTGGACGTATACACATCTGGAGAGAGCAGGGAACACGCAATCACACCTCCAACATAATCGAAAAGGACCGATTTGGAGGTGGCGGAGTTCTCGTTTGGGGCGGTATCACGCTTGGTAGCCGTACTGACCTCCACATCTTCCAAGGAGGTTCAGTCACTGGTGTCCGCTATTGTACCGAGGGTCTCCTGCCTCACGTGCGTCTGTTTAGAGGTGATGTGGGTCCTGAGTTCCTCTTCATGGACGACAACGCTACACCTCATCGTACAGTGGCTGTCGCAGAGCTGTTGGAGAGTGAAGATATGGATTGGCCCGCAAGGTCCCCGGACCTAAATCCAATCGAACACGTGTGGGACCTTTACGCTTGGCCGCACGTCATCAGCCAGCAGCAACGATTCCGCAGGTACGATTGGCGCTACAAGAGGAATGGGCCGCGGTGCCTCAACAGCTCCTTGACAACCTCGTCCTCAGCATGGACAGACGTTGTAAATCCTACAACGCAGTCAGGGGTGATCATATCCCCTACTAAAGATTGGATTTTTCTTGGCAGCCGTATGTCACATGGACGTTTCTGTCTTCTATCCAGTTGTGCTCGAAGCTACCTCTTCAATAAAGTGCCTTTGTATCCTTTGGATTCCTTGTTTGGACGGTTTTGCTCACTTGTCCCATATTCTTACATCTTGGGGATCTTATGGTATGATTTGAGTCGATGTGGAGCACTTCTGCACGACGTTACATTCGAAAAACTATCTCGTCCTTAATTTTTTCACGCCAGTGTACAATAGATGGGCCATGTGTGTTTGCAAACTTCTGGGTTCACTTAGTAGCTGAGGAACGAGAATGTATGTACCGTATGTTACGGGAGGACCGAGGTGTGTACAAGATGTTCTATATATTCTCCAAGGAAGGGTTTGGGGTAGTTGATTTTACTCCCGTTAGTTGTAGGAGGCATTAGCGCTGTGATCATAACAGCTGAGTTCGCGCTCAATTTTAAGAGCCTGAGCCCGTCCACCCCGAAGTATGTCAGCCCTAGCCCGTCGAGCCCGAAGTATGTCAGCCCTAGCCCGTCCAGCCCGACGTATGTCAGCCCTAGCCAGTCCACACCGAAGTATGTTAGCCCTAGCCCGCAAGTGTCCGAATTTTATATTGTAAGATAGATCCCGGGCCCGAACGAGCCCGAAAACTATGTTTAATCTGTTTAGGCATTAAAATAAATCTCTTCTTCCAAACTTCCACTCTTTCCTCTCCGTGTAATTACCCAATGTCTTTCTCAACTGTGGAGTGGGGAACGGATGTCTATCTATTTCTATAGTTTATTTGACCATTCATTTCATCCTGAAATGTTTCGAGGGGCCTGGCATCAGGAAAAATAGGGAGGTACAAAAATCTACGTATGTTAACAGCATTGGGGTGGGGGCTGAACAGGGCTAAATTTTTTCCACTACTTTAGTTAAAGTAGTGAAAATACTCACCCATGTTTTATAAAGTTGCAGAACAACGCTACACTGCTGGCCACCCAAAATGCAGCACAAAGAAGGAAGCATCCGATTGGCCTGAAATTCGCAGCATGCGTCGCCCGCGATAGAACATGCAAACGATTAGCATTGCAGGGCATATGCAAATCATGCGCGCCCGGCACGACCCCGAGAAGCATTATAACAAGGGCGCACAGAAGGCGGTGTGTAAGTAGTGGAAGTGTGTTTTGCTGCCGGACCTGTGCGTGGGAAGCTTCCTGATGCCTCGTCGCAGAATACGGCAGTCATTCCAGCACGTTTCGGAGTTCGACAGAGAACGAATAGTGGCTTATCGCGACAGTGGTTTATCGTACCGAGACATCGGCGCCCGTGTGGGACGACATCCAGCCACAGTGAGGCGAGTATGGATTCGGTGGGTGCAGGAGGGACGGACGGACTGACGTGAGCGATTGCCGCAGCCGCGGCACACCACCGAACGAGAGGACAGGCATGTTGTGTGGCGGGCATTAACAGCTCGCACCGCCACATCACGAACGTTAGAGTAGGAATTAAGGTGTGGCGCAACAACCTGTTTCAGCACGTACCGTTCGACGTCGTCTGCAGGAGCAAGGACTTGTCGCACGGCGCCCATTGCTCCGATTACCATTGACGTTATACCACCGGCAAGTGCGGAGGCAGTGAGCCGTTGAACGCCGTACATGGACTACGGAATGGTACGAAATTGTCTTCTTCGAGGAATCCTGCTCCTGCTTGCAACACCACGATGGTCGGATCCGCGTGTGGCGGCACCGCGGCGAGAGACTGTATGACGCCTTCATTATGCATCGCCATACCGGTCCGTCGCCTGGCGTTATGGTTTGGGGCGCAATTGGATATGACACCCGCACCCCACTGGTCGCATCGCCGGTACACTCAACAGCCACCGCTACATCTCCGACGTTTTGGAGCCTGTAGTCCTCCCTTACCTGCAGGACCTGCCAGCGGCCACGTTTCAACAGGATAATGCGCGCCCGCACGTGGCACGCATCGTGCAACAATTCTTCACGGCCCACCAGGTGTCACTGCTGCCGTGGCCCGCCTGTTCTCCCGATATGTCGCCCATCGAACACGTCTGGTCGTTGATCGGCAACCGAGTTGCCCGGCAAGCACCACTCGCGGCTACGCCTGATGAACTGTGGCAACGTTTGGAAGCAGCCTGGACCGACATACCCCAAGCCAACATCTAAAGCCTCTTTCGTTCGATGCCGCGGCGTGGAGCGGCCGTTATTGCCAGCAATGGGGGCCACACGTACTATTGATGTCTGCGTGTTCCGCAAGTCGCACGGGCCTGTAAGCTCAATCGTTTCATCTTTGTATCTGTTGTTATTTGTCCAGTAAATCTGGTTTTGCTATCTCGTGTCCTTCTTGGTGTTGCATTTTGGGTGGCCTACACTGCTGGCCACCCAAAATGCAACACCATTATGGGATGTACTATCCACTATATGACAACACAGAATTCAGAGGGAAAGCTAATAGCATCATGAACTTATTTTGAAATAACTGCAAGATTATTTGCGGGGGTGTTTATATACGATCCCTTTCCCCCGAAATGTTCTATCTACGCAGCCTACGCTCCTTGTGATAACTGACAAATGCTGCAGATGAAGGCATTTACGGAGATATCATTTCAACATGAAGTTGCAAAATATTTTGCTTACGTTATTTAGTAAGGCGTCTTCACAATAGATAACCGCAGCATAAAAGCACGTTTTGTAATTGAAACACGTACGAATATATGATCACTAAATGAAGAATCTGTTCGCCACGATATTTAAAAATCTTTAAATTTCCAACTGTGATTGTCCACAATAGAAAAATTTCAAAAAATTGCAGTACAAATAGAACATTTTACAGTGTAAAAGTTCTGTGTTTTGTTTTTTTATTTATTTAAATTTAAATATCATGTCTTATGCGAAAGGATTGTTGGTACAACTCCAACATAATTTTGGTAATAGCTGTTCTCTCTCTCTCTCTCTCAAATATTTGCTGGAATTTCAGCCCTCTTCGTTGAAAATTTAAGAACCTGAAGCTCAAAGGTATGAAAATCAAAATTATTTTACGATCTGTCAAACATGAAAAAGCTATATAAGCAATTTAAAAAAAAATAATGTTCTTACTTCAGCGTTCTTAAGAGAAAATTTTAAAGAAATATAAATATTGAATTTGTGTAAAATCAGAAGCTTCTCCAGCGCAATAACATACATAACTAACCAAACTAGTGATTTAAACCTGGTTATTCGCTTTTTCCACGTCGATTAAGTGAGTTTGCCCCGATATTTAAATATCTTGAAATTTCTAACTGTGATTGTCCACAACAGAAAAATTGCAGTACAATTTTTCTGCAGTAAAATCTTGGCATGGGCCGATGAAAAATTTTCCGCAACACCCACTTCAATTTAAGGATGACGGGTGTACCTCCCAGTACTGTGCTTGCCACTGTTTCCAGAATAACTGTACTTTTTTTTGTTTCTTAAATAAAAAAAGGGATTTTCAGTTGTGATACAATAGCAGAACTGCAACTGAACGGGTCAATTTGAAAAATTTTCCCGGGTTCTTTTGCGACAGCCAATCCGCCCCTGCACAGAAGTTTTCAATTTTAACGTTATATTTTGTATAAAATTCTCACTAACGTTCGTGTACTTCAATTTGAAATAAAAATGGGAAAGAGCCTAGAAATGATTAAGAATCTTATAAATCCAGCATTTTCTCACGCATTGGCAGCAAGTCACGATGCGAAATTGGAAGCATTTGCTACGAAAGAAGGCGATTCGGCCAACACAAAATGCATTGCAATAGCCTTGAAAGCCATCAGCTTTCCCACACTTTGACGGCCGTCGCTGGCGGTTATAGGCTTCACGCAAAGTGGCAATGCTCCATTTACAAGAGCATCTCCAGATATCTTATTCGAACCTCCTTGGCTATACGCAGTCACCCATTCCTAATTATGCCCACTGGTTCTAGTGAAGGAAGAGAACTACAGCCGTAAGATAAACACAACATCCGGGCGAAACCAAGGATACCACCCCGGTGTCTCAGTGGTCTAAGCGCTGGCTTACATGGGCGGATTTCCAACGGGGTCAACCTAAGAGTGAACCACTATGATAGGTACGAAACAGCTACCCCCGCTACGAAAAATAGTCCGTAGCATTTAGAGCGAAAAGCATCAGAATTATTGCTTAGAATCCATTTTTGTTTGCTCAACAGTTTATCAGACAAAATTGCTATCTAAAAAAAATTCTAGAAGTTAGACCGCTTTTAGAAATAAATTTGTTCTGAGAAGTTGCTGAATCAAGAGCTTCGCACTTTCGGCTATTCTGCCCACTTGGGATGCAAATCGGACAGGGGGAAGGGGTGGAATACCTCTCCCAACATTAACAACACACAGGCAATAAATTGACAATCGGGGAAACTCGATGGCAGTAGGGGAAGCAGTTCGGCCTCCACCAGACCCCCACTGACAATCCCCACTGCTTGTGAGACGTGTGGGTGGGTGCAGTGCTGTTGAAGGTGCTTAACGCGACGCTAAGGCACTATTTTTCTAGGCTTAGCGGCGCTAAGGTACTTTTCGTGGGTAGCAGTTACAGACGATATATAAAGATATTTCTTAGATGATCATATACTTGAAAATAGCGAATACTATGTTTCATATGCAATCATAACCGAAATATCCGTATTGCAAGAATGCAATCATACAGTCGGATTACACAAAAGGGCATCTCGCTGAATATAAGGGTAAAGAGAATGTCATTTGTTTCTGGGTTTAACTTTCACCGTGAGTTTGTATAAGGGCTATATGCCTTTGGCCATCCCTGATTTGGTGCGAGAGAGATGCACCACCCAGTTTTCATGTAAAGCTCATACCATTAATCAGAAACCTACAACTCTGACTACTCGGTCGCTGGAACGGCGTAAAGGGAATATAAAGTCCATTGTTTAGACAGACGGCAGTCCTCAAAATTATTTCATTGCTCCGAGAAAAAAATGCAGTGAGAATTTATGCCGTCATTAAGGCTAAGTGATAAGAGTTTCATGCTTGCGAAGACTGTTTTTATTAAGCTATCCCCTCTCTTATTCCTTAAGGACAACACACACACATACAGCACAGATATTTTCTTCATTTACCTAGGAATCTTAGGAAAAAGTCGTATTAGTCGCACTAATAAATGCGACGATATAAGTTAAATTTATTCAGTGTGACTATATTAGTTATCTATCCAGTGGGATTCAAATAATAATCATACTGAACATTTGAAATCGTGCGAAATGACAGCGTGTTACTTAAAAGAAAAAACTGCGTATCTTTAAGGCGTGGCTAACAAACAACATTTCTTTCCTTTATTAAAAATTGCTGAAATTAAGCAATATAAATGAAAGTAATTAGTAATAAAAGTTTTATAAAATGTACTGAACAATAAAAATAGCAAATCAGAATTAATAATGTTTTTAAAACCTTTGAGTCTTCTTTGCAAGTCTTTCTTTTTTTACTTCGTCGCTAAGGCACTTTTTTAATTAGAACTACATCACTGGGTGGGTGGGGGATCAGAAAGGAAACAGTGGAAGAGCACATTAACGCGGATGGATACCGTTCTTGCGTTCCACGACGAGATGTGATAAGGCCCGCCAGCTTTTCACAGTAGTACACTTTTAGGGTGAATTGGAGTATAGATGGGCCCCGAAAACGTATAATTGGACTGCCAGAGTTGTTTTGGTTTTCACGGACCGAAACAAATCAATCTTTAAAGTGACCATTTTATTTGTATTGTCAATTGATATTTTACTTTCTCATATTAGTAAAATTTTTTCTTGCTGTTGTTGAAAATCGAAATTTTCAAGTTGTTATCGATGTACTTGTTTTGAAAGAAATTGTTAAGATAATTTAGCCTTCCTTTTAGTGGTAGGTGAAGCAAGGATTCGCCGCCTAGGTGGTGCAGTGGTCCAAGCGATGGCCTCTGATCATTCGTCTGAAAGGGGTCCGGGTTCGAATCCCGGTGAGGCATGGATGTTGTGTTTGTCTTACGGCACTGGCTCTCTCCTTTCCCTGGAACCAGTGACCCTAAATTAAGGACAGGGGACTGCTTATAGCCCATTGAGTTTCTCACGGTTGTCGTTAAACCTCCAATAAAAAAAAAGCAAGGATTCACGCTTTCTACACTTTTCATTGTTTAACGCGCATTGCCGGAAGAAAAAGAACAACTCCCGAAAAAGAGACAAAAAAAGGTGGGAGGGGGTGTCCGAGCAGCTGCGGAGACAATTTGATAGGGCACGCTGTAATTCAGTGAAGAGGCAGAAGAGAGATAAGTGTGAAGTGACCTCAAGATGGAACATCAATTGCAAACAACACCGGTGTTTTTATATACGAATATATCTAGTGTGTGTGGTCATATTAGTGTGTTAAATATATGTTAGATGTTTCTTATTGTGTGTTGAGTGAATCATTGTATCGACTTCGGAAAACGACGACATAACATATGGCACCCCAGCCGCGGGATATTGAGTTGAGGCATTTTGAACATACACTGAAGAGCAATTGAATTAGAGACAGCTGGCGTTATGCAAATGGGGCACTATGGACGGCCCTGTAAACGGAAACGACATGACGTATGCAGCGATCCAACAATATAAGGAGTAATGCGACGGGAATCAGTAAGAGTCGGACGCAGTATGGGTAAGACGAAGGATCTAAGTGCATTCGATCGTGGGCAAATTGTCGGGGCCCGACGAATGGGTCACTCCATCTTGGAAGTCGTGCAAGCACTGGGATTTTCACGAGCCACTGTGTCACGGGTACACCGTGAGTACATCGAATCCGGTAAAACCATCCCTGCAAGGGCCAACTGCCGTGGACAACAGCGTGTGGATGAGTGGGTTCATCGTCGGCTAGCTCGCATTGTAACAGCGGATAGACGGGCCACAGTGCAAGAAATCACTCGGCAATTTAGCGCTGGTGCACAAAAACGTGTAAGCAGCCACACCATTCAGAACAATCTCCTCGCTATGGGGTACAGAAGCCATCGTCCCACGAGGGTACCGCTGCTGACCGCACATCACAGGGTGCAAAGATTAGCATGGGCACGGGAACATCGCCACTGAACCCTAGACATGTGGAAAAATGTTGCCTGGACTGCTGAGTCGAGATTCACGTTGGTACATGCGGATGGCAGGATACGAGTACGGCGCAAAGCACATGAAGCGATGGATCCTTCTTGCCAGCAGGGTACTCTTCAAGCTGGTGGGGCTGCATTCTGGTCTGGGGACTGTTTACGTGGACTGAAATGGGACCCCTGGTACGTGTGACATCGTCCCTCACAGGTCAACGTTCCCGGGATATCCTGGACGACCATTTGCTCCCGTTTGTGCGTCTTCAACATCCCACAGAGGACCTCATCCTGCAACAAGACAATGCACCGTGCCATCGCTCCCGAATTGTATCCGAATGGTTGGATGAACATTCCACCGACGTGACCTCGCTTCCTTGTCCAGCTAGGTCACCTGACCTCAATCCCATCGAGCACATCTGGGATGCCATCGAGAGAGATGTTCGAGGCTCTGACCCCCCCCTCCATGAAATCTTCGCGAACTGTGGAAGCTTGTTCAGGGGTCGTGGATCCGTATGGCTTCCCAACGATTCCGGTGTCTTGTCGAGTTCATGCCGAGACGAATCGCCGCCGTCATCAGGTCGAAAGGTGGTGTTACACGTTACTAGACAGGTATCTCTAATTCAATTGCTCTTCAGTGTATAAGAACAGAATTACGTAACCGAGAGGAAATTCTGATACATTGTTTCGAACAAAGATGAGCGAAGAAATTAGAGCTAGATTGAAGCAGAAACGCGACGTAATGAGAACTTCCGTTACAAAAATTGTTAAGCGACTGGAAGCGGAACTTATACTAACTGAAGTAGATGTATATAATCTTGAAGAACTTGAATGGAAAATCAACAGAACTAAAATTAATTGCTTCCGGGCTGGAAAAGAGACCCAAGGGAGTTGGAGTCTGAGTTAGAAAGTGCCGATGAATATCATGAGAAAATAACTATGTGGAAATATAGAGCGTCCAAACGAGTTCATACATTAAAGCAAAATATTGTGAATAACTGTGTGTCTCTTGGTCAGAGCCCCGAGCTAGATGAATCGAAAACAGAACAAGGAGTGAGAGAAACTGTGACTATAAAGTTGCCGAAACTATCTATTTTCGAGTTTTACGAGGATGTGAAGCAATGGCTTAGAGTTTAGAATTCTTTTGAATCGGCAATTCATAAGAACGATTCTTGGAACACAGTAGATAAATTTAATTATCTTAAAGCTCACTTAGGAGGCACGGCTATAAACGCCGTCCACGAATTTGCGATCACGCCGGTAAATTACGACATTGTTGTAAACATGTTGGAGTCAGGAGCGTACAGTCCATATAAGCAATTTAAGCAAATAAATAATTGAAAGCTTTATAAAAATTAGATTAATTATTTTTTATTATAAATGGGTATTACAATTTAAACCCTGGCGTGATTGCTTCCGAAAATGCACCTCTTAAATAACTATGAAATAATTTCCGCCGTAACTTTATTGAAATTTAGTGCCATCGTCGTGTCAAGATCACGCTTCCTGCGCGCCGAACGGCCACATGACTAAGCTCACCGCGGCTGCTATGAGGACTGTGCAAGCAATCCAGAAATAGCTTTGGATTTGTCCATTCGTTTCGTGCTTCAAAACCGGTGCAACATATTGGTTTTACAAAGTTTAAGTTTACCCTACCCAGTAAAGGAAATCTGCGTGTCAACTGTACTCCAGACAAAACATAGACGGGAGCCAAGGTCACTTAGATTCCGTCTCAGGAGGTCGGTGGCGTCATCACCGACCTACTGTATCGACCGTGCGCCAAGCGACCCTGTTATACTGCATCGTGGACGAAGCAACCCTGCTAATCGAATCATTTTACTGATATATACAAATCGTAGTCAAATTATTTACATCTAATTAATTAATTACTTACATCAAGGTTTTTATACTAAATACAAGTTTTTAATATCATTATATATCGTCATCATTGTCAACCATTATCAATCCACTGCTGGACGAAGGTCTCTCCAAGCCTCCTCCACAACGGTCTGTCTTGTGCCAGTCTCCTCCATGTTACTGCCGCATACTTTCGAATTTCATCCACTCACCTCCCATGTGGTCTTCTTCTGGGTCTTTTCCTATTCCTTGGAATCCAATCTAAAATTCCGGCTGTCCATCGATGGTCTGTCCTTCTGGCAGTATGTCCAGCCCATTGCCATTTCAGGGATTTTACTCTGATCATGATGTCTTCCCCTCTTGTCCTTTTTCTGATCCACGAGTTCCTCTTCTTATCTCTCCTAGTTACACCAAGCATGTACCTCTCCAAGATTCTTTGAGTTGTCTGCAGCCTTTGTATGTCTCTTTTAATTAAGGTCCACGTCTCTGCATCATACGTAAGCACTGGGAGGATACATTGATCAAACGCTTTTCTTTTGAGACATAATGGCATATTGCTCTTGAAAATTATAATGTTTCTTCCAAAAGCTCTCCAGGCAAATTTTATACGCCGATTAATTTCTTCATCAATGTGATTCTCACTTGATATCTGCATTCTCAGATAAACGTACGCATCTGTTATCTCCAGCTTTTCTCCGTCAATCGATAAATCTTCATTTCTCGTAAAAGCACTGTACATCACTTTTGTCCTCTGAAAGTTCATTTTTAATCCCACTTCTTTACTCTTGTCAGCAAGTTCCTGGATCATACTCTGCAGCTCTGATGGGGTAGTTGCAAAAATGACTACGTCATCAGCAAAACGAAGGTGTGTTAGATAATCTCCATTAATCTTTATCCCTTTGTTTTCCCAATTCAGTGATTGAAAGACATTTTCCAATGTGTCATTAAAGAGCTTGGGAGATATGGTGTCACCTTGTCTCACTCCCTTTCCAATTATTATGTGTGTTGTATTTTCAAACAGCCGAATCTTTGCACTTGCATTTTCATAGATGTTATTAATAATATTAATGTATGCATCTTCAATAACGCAGGTTTTCAGAACCATTGTAACTGCTGATGGTTTCACCGAATCAAAGGCTTTTTCATAATCGATAAAAGCCATGCACAATGGAAGTTCATATTCCCTCGCTCTTTCAATTAGTTCTCTCAGCACGTGGATATGATCTATTGTGCTGTAGCCACTCCTGAATCCAGCTTGTTCTCTCGGTTGAGCCATGTCCAGTGTTACCATCAAGCTGTGTGAAAGAACTTTAGTGAAGATTTTATAAACCACTGATAGGAGGCTGATAGGTCTGTAGTTTCTGAGATCCTCAATGTCACCTTTTTTATGTAGCAGGATCATTGTAGCGTTGTTCCAATCCTCAGGAATCTTCTCTTCATTAAGGCATCGAGTGAAAACTTGAGCGAGTACTGTTTCAATTTCTCCACTTGCTTCTTGGATGATGTCTACAGTAATTCCATCTTCTCCTGGAGCTTTTCTCCGCTTCATGTTCTTGATTACATGTGCAACTTTTGATGAGAGGGCTGGAAGAACACTGGTACTGGTACCTTTCATGATGTCTGGAGTACATGTATCATCCCTTTCATATAATTTGGAGTAGAAATCTTTCACTCTTGTCAAAACTTTGCCTCTATTTCTTGTTACAGAGCCATCTTCTTTTCTCAGTACCTTAATCTGTTTTCTTCCCTTACTGAGATGTCCCTTTGCTGTCTTCAGGCTTTGGTTGTTTTCAATTGCTTTTCTCACTAGTTCACAGTTGAATTTCTTACGTCTTCACTGATACTTTTTCGTACTGTCTTGCATAGCTCTATATATTCCACTTTGGAAGTCACATTTTCTTTAGTTGTCCTCATCTCTCTTCTTTTTTGCATCAACATTTTCGTTTTTCCTGATAATTTGTTCACATGTAACTTGTTCTTAGACCAACCAGCTAATTTTGTTGCTGTTCCATAAGAGCTTTGGTTACTTTTCTGTTAACTTCAGAAATATCCACTTCTTCCGATGTTAGGCTTCTAAAGCAGAGAATTTGTTCTTCGGTTCCAACTTGAAGGTATTATGGTGTTTTTTAAGGTTGGTTATGTCAGTACATTTTGTTTGTCTTATGAGCTTGCCACGTTCAAGTTTAGGGTTGAGGTGCATCTTACATCTCACCAATCTATGGTCACTACCTGTGTTGAACTTGTTTAGCACACTGCAGTCTTTCATGACAATTTTTTTGTTACACATAATAAAATCAATTTCACTTGTCATCCCATTTGGATGTCTCCATGCCCGTTTCCTGTGTGGCTTTTTCTCGAAAAAGGAGTTTATGATGAAAAACCCTTCTGCCTCTGCAAAATCTACGAGAGTATTTCCACGCTGGTTTCTGTTTTCGTGACCGAATTTACCTACTAAAGTTTCATTCTATTGCTGTTGCCCTACTTTTGCATTGAAATCTTCCATAATTACCTTCAAGTGCTGCTTGCCTTTATTATTTAGATGACGAATTTCCTTATAAAATTCTTCAATTTCTTCTTCAAGATGACTTGCTGTGAGTGCATAAGTTTGAAAATCTGAGCCTCGTATCTTCTCGAGAATTGGATAAAGAGTCGTGCAGCTCTGTCAGAGGAACTTTCAACTTCTACAGCTTTATTCTTCAGTTTCTTGTTTATTATAAATCCAACACCACTAGTTCTGCCAGTATCTGTCCCACGATAGTAGAAGAGATGTCCACTTTTCAGTTCAATGAGATCTTCTCCTTTTCTTCTTACCTCACTTAGCCCGACGTTGTCCCACTTGATCCTTTGTAGTTCCTCTTCCAGATCAAGGAACCTTGAATCAGAAGATAAAGAGCGTCCATTGTAAGTAGCCAAGGTCAGCATCAAATGACAGCCTAGTCCGGTCCTCCGGTGATTCTTGGCACCCTCTGCCTTCAGTCGCACTGGCCGCTGCCTTGGGCAGAAACATTCCAGCTGCTGGAGACTGAGGGCCAAGATTTAAGTTGTGGAGTCATTTTGGAGGGGTTTGGCCATAACTCACCACTCTGGCCAAGCGGATTGGTGAGTGTGGGATAGCATTTCCTCTAATCCCGATGTTATAGTTATACCGCTATTCAAGTATACTGGCTAATATATATCTGCATACATACGAAAAAAACAATCTCAGGCCAACTGCCCGTACACAGTAAAATATTTCGATATATTGATGACATTATTGCTTTTAACCTTGATAACGTTGGAAAAAGGGCTAAATACATCTATCTATCCAAGTGGCTTGGAACTGGAATTAACTGGTTCAGATGAACAAGCGGTCCACTACCTTGATATTGGAATCCATTATCACGAAGATTCATCGGTTACACGAATGCATGACAAGCGGAGAGGATACAATTTGGATATTAGATATTTCATAAACTGGAAATCAAATATCTCTGAAACAGTGCATCGAAACCTTATTATACGAGTATCTAAATTTTTCAGAGTCATGCGTATCTGCAACAATTAAGCCGTGCTTTTGATGCAGTTGAGGGCACTATTCCAAACGTTACTTACTAATGGATATCCAATTAAGTTTGTAATTCAGGTCTTTCGTCAATTATTATGTAGCTCTATTTTTTTTTTCGATTGGATGTTTAAAGACCACCGTGAGCAACTCAATGAGCTATATAAGCAGTCGCCCGTCCCTAATTTAGGCTCACTGGTTCCAGGAAAGGGAGAGAGCCAGTGCCGTAAGAGAAACACCATATCCATGCCTCACCGTTATTCAAACACGGACCCCTTTCGGACGAAAGATCAGAGGCCATCGCTTAGACCACTGCGCCACCTATTTCGGCTTAGCTCTATTTCGAAGAACTATTTTGTGAAACATACTCTCATTGACTTATATCAAATCACTAAGACCTCAGAAAATTAAAAAAAATTGTTTTTCTAAGTACCACATGGTAGGTCGCATGTGGCCAAAGACTTCTTTACTAACTATAGGCCTGTATTTCTTCTTCTTTTGCTTTTCAACTCTGTACACCTAGCTGTAACCGCTTTGGACCTCGTGAGAGTCAATGTTGATCTTGTGCTTTGGTCATTGGTTCCTTGGGGCTCGCTGAGTTAGAGTCGTCCTGGGCATGTGAATTGGTGTTGGTGGTATGAACCTTTATCTTATAGTGTTCAAGTTAGTTTTTCGGCCTGTTGATTCTAGGTTCTTACCTTATACTGTATATTGTAATGTCAGTTGATATCTTATCAGTTTTGGTGACCTAATTTGGTGACCCAGGGAACATTAAATCGCACCTCAGTCTTCATTACTCTTATTGCATCGATCCTGTTTTCTCAATGTGTTTCACACCACAGTTTTAAGGTCAACGATGGAAGCTCTTTCTTTAAACTTTGCCATCGGTAAGGTAATTCAGAAAAGAAAGCATATGTTTCTTGAAAAATGTCGCAAAAGTTAACAATTTCTGGAGAAATGTTTTGTTCCTTATATACGACCAGATTGAAAGTATGAGCCGCTCAAAGTACATAAAATACTTAAATGTTTTAGGTCAAAAAATTATGTTTTTAAAGTCCATTGTGTTTTTACTTCATTTTGGAACCATTGTGATAGCGCTGGCCACGCATATCACGCTGCTTTAAATCTTCAAGATTAAGAAAAAAATAGGAATCTAATTGTTGGTCCTTTGCCCGCGGTACCTGACACTGAACAAAACAATTAAAATTATTCTCTGACTTCAAGTCGTTTTCTATTGCATTATGTAATGAATTATTTTTACATAAAAAATAAGCGTGCCACGTACCGTTACAATTTCTCACAGTTAAACCTTTTCTTAACTTCTATGTAACTGATATTAATTTATCAACCGTAGAATTTGTTTGAGGCGTCTTGCTGCCCCCGGAAACTGGCCCCCGACTGCTTCGCACCGGTTGAACCCCCTCTTGGTGGGCCCCTGGTCAGAGGAACCCATACGCTAAATTTCGTGAAGACCTGATGTAAAATAAAGGGTTTCTTTAGCATTCTGCAAACCAAAAACACCATTAAAAATGCTAAAATCTTTAGTTGTTGTCATTTATACGATGGCAAATGATATTACAGTATTACTCTGAAAGCAAGAAAGGTCATGCAGCCATGTACTATAAAACTCCTTCCAACATATCATCGCAATGGAGCGAAGTATGATTTTGTTATTCTGACAATAAAATAAATATAATGAAAAAAAAATTGATCAAAATCGCAAATCGATCATTTCTTATATGATAACATTTTTCATACAAGAGACATTTTCGAATGAAAATGATTTCCAGAGTGAGATAAAAGCAATCCCAAGGGTACACCCCCCCGCGCGCGCGCAGGTCCTCCTTTTATTTCATTGATGGGGTCGTAAATTTTGTGCCCCCGGCAGACCGCGGAGAAAGAAGAACCAGGAAGGATTTGTTTTGTTTATCCCATGACAGTTTTATCGAAAGGTTTACAACCGTCCTACTGTACTGTTATGTCTGCTGAAGACACCCGTTGGTTGTTTTGTCTGCGCTCCAGACGGTTTATTGAGAGGGTAAACTTGACACGCAGATTTCCTTTACCGGGCTGAAAGTAATCTGAGGTAAAGTTGAACTGCTACACCGGCGCTCCGAACGGCCACTTGACTAAGCTTACCGCTGCCTGTATGAGGGCTATGCAAGCAACACAGCAGTTGCTTCGGGTTCATCCATTCGTTCCGTGAATCAGAGTTAAGTCTGATCTGAAGTGATTATTTGTAGTTCTTTTGATATCGAACCAAGCAGTAAAATATATGTTCTTCAAACACTCTACAATGTGCAGTGATTTTCTGGATGTTTCCATGTAAGGTGTGATTACAATTATTGTAAGGGATTACAATTAATGTAACGCCTTTCTACGCTATTTGACTTAATTTTTGAAGAAGAAAGTATTTCTCTTCTCTGAGAGAAGCAATTTCATATTGCTTTCATGTTCGTGTCTGGGCTGCCATCTATGGACCAAGACGATGACAACAAATATAAATGTTGTGTTTTAGATTGTTTAAGAGATTGCCTTTCAGATAAAGAAGTTTTCAAGAGAAAAGGGATATTATTAATGCTGAGAGACCAAAACCTTTAGAAACTCTCTAAACGAAGACTAAAAAATGTGTTCGCCACTTCCATCGGGAAGAATACGAAAAAAAAAATGTTAACAGCTTGCAAAAAGTGACCAAAAATTATACTGTTGACCGTGCTCATTATTTTCAGTAGACAGGTGATTTTGGCGACCTCAATAACTTTCACAATTCATCCAAACGGCACGAGTGTTCAGAGATACATATTTCGTCAGTGATAAAATTAAAAACTTTTGGCAAAACAAGGATTGAGTTTCAAATAGACGAGCAAATAAAAACGGACGTTTCTCGACGTAATGAATTCATTAAGAAAACTATATATGTTTTAAAGCGCTTAATTAACGTTACGTGTTTCCTTGGCAAGCAGGAATTGGCCTTTATTGCTAAGGACTGGCAACGTGTCATCTGGTCTGATGAATAGTGCTTCGCATTATTTCCGACTACTGACAGAGTGTACGTCTGGCGAAAACCTTTAGAAGCATACCACCCCGACTGTTTGGTTCCTTCTGTGAAGCATGGAGGTGGAATACTGATGCTGTAGGGTGTCACATCATAACATTCCTTAGGGACATACATTATTCTGTAGGGTGTGTCACACCTGCAACGCAGAACTCCATTCTTGGGGACTACTTGTACCCAGTGCTTCAGGCATTGTTCCCTAACGACCGTCCATAGTTTCAAGTAGATAATGCACCCGTGCATTGTAAGAAACGTGTTAAGTTTCGTTTTTCAGAGCATGAGGATGAGGCACAGCAGCTACCCTGGCCATCTCAATCTGCAGACCTCAATGTTATTGAACATTTGTGGGAATATCTGAAGCGAGAGGTCCGATCCCATTTACCACCTTCAACATAATTGTCATAGTTGGGACATTTTTTACAGGTAAAATGGTCCGAAATTCCATTATGGTATATACATGACTTGTATAAGTCTATTCCAAGTCGAACTGCTTCTGATCTGAAACCCGAGGTGGGCCTATAACTTATTAATAAAACGTTCTCCACAAACAATACGTGATTCCATTACTTTGACAAACCCCTGTAGCTGTAAGTAACAACAACGTTTATACACGTAATCTTTGTGTATAAAGTCTACAAGCACAAGTATTGCATGGAATTGATTTTTAATGTAGGAGCATTCCATCGCAAATGCAAGTGTTTCCTTGCCAAGCGGAAATTCCTTTTATTTACAGTCTTAATAACGGTAGGAAAACATATTTATCGATACGAATAATTCAGTTCATGGTTTTTCATTTTTTAAAAGAGTTTAGTTTTTCTAGACAGGAAATAATAAATGTAGAAGTTTCTTCACGTTGCAAATTTATGTTCATTAATTGAGTATTTATGGCATACATGAAACCACAAAACACAAAATGTTAACATCCACTTCATTTCGTCCATGCGTTCTTTACAGGCCCATTAGTAATACTAGGTATGTGTACTTCTCAGGTAAAAGTTTCTAAGAAGTTAATAGAGCTGATAGTAAGGTGTCGCACATCTAAGTTCTCTAGAGCCCCCCGCACCCCCCACTCCCTAAAAAATTACCGCTCCACTTCTGTCGCCGTCGCTAGATTCAGAGTTTTTTAATAGGTATATTTAGATTATCTAAATTCATGCATCCATTTTGCATTTTTATTCTTAGTTCAGTTCTGGGAAATAAATCGAAGATTCATTTTACATTTCATTTCAGTTTTAAATTTACTGTCAGTAAGACAAAGTCGTACCTGTTTTTGAACTGATGTTCTCTGCTCCCTACTTTTCTTTTACGCCAGCCTTTAAATTTAAATCTAGCTACGTTATTGGGTTGTGGACATTCATTTCTTTTCAGTTAAACTTTTGCCTCCTAGATTTTTCTCCCCGAAGAATATCTAGCGAGCTTTGCATAAAAATTTTCCATACCACAACGGTGAATTGAGTATTATTTTTATCATAGCTGCAGTAACAGTGCCAAGAGCACAGTTAAAGCTCCGAGTTATCGATACATTTTCCATCATCGCATTTTCTTCTTTCTTTTCGGGTCAGCTCTTTTGCAATCTGTAACGTGAGAGCTGAAGGACATCATCTACGAAAATGAATTAGGCTCGAGGATTTTCGACTTGTCGATCGATGTCGACTCTGATGGATTTTCCTCCTCCGCTGCTGGTGTATTTTTTGTTTGCAGTTATGATCTGCGAGGTCACATAAAAGAAAACAATGGCGTGGCATTATTTTCTCTGGCGTGACATTCTTCCTCCACGGCAATGTGATCCCGCGCAGTTCTGGGCAAAGGACCAAAGAAGAAAAGGGACCGCAGGGACGGTCGAGGTGAGAGGCTATGTAACAGGAAGGACCATTAGGTGCAATCAACGCAAGCGACGACAATACAGAAACAGATCGCTGTAGCTACCTAAGTCAACAAGCAACGTAACAGATGGCACCAGACGCACCGTTCCCAAGCCATTCTGCCAGCAATCTCATATTTCCTCCTATCGACTTGGCCAAGATACTGGAGCCTATATATTAATTTTATGTCTCACGGTCGTCTTCCGAGAGAAAGTAAGAAAACACAGTAAACCTGAAAAGAGAAACGTCACAAAAAGAAAAACGTCCCTAGGCTGATAGAAGAAACTGTTTTAAATACTCAAGGGTGCTTTAAGGGTTAGTTGACGCTACAGGCAAGCAATTTAGTTCTCTCTCTGTCTCTTGGTAGGCATCTTAACTACCAGTCTGAAGAATACTGACTAGAATAATTTAAATGCCTATATTTAGAGGTCAAGGAAAACGATACGCACGTTGCTTTACATTAAAAACTTTTCCTGCTCACTTTTTGTTACTAATGGTATCGTGAAATCTTCCGAGTTCGATATAAAATTCAATAACTTGGGTTCCAATTCCTGGTTGAGTTGAAGAATCTACGAGTTCGATATAATATTTAATTTAAATAATTTGTGTTCCGATCCCTCGGTGCTTTGTAGAAGCTTTAATTTCACGAATTTTCAATAATTATTAGAGATAGGCATGAAATGAAAAGTGCGGTCCCGTTCATCGCCACCGTCATCCCTCAGCATCCCTCAGTTCTTTGCTTTTACGGTAGAATTTTTCTGGCAGCTGCCATCCTTCTGCAACATTTTTTTAATTTTTCCAAAAAGTTGCGACAGCACACACAGCAGAAACTAAGCTAAGAACGGGAGAAGAACAATTGGGAAATGGTTAGGTTCTACTCTCCCTGAATTTCAGAGCAAGAAATGGGCTGATCGCAACCCTTAACTTTCGCCCTTATAAAACGTTTTACCAAAAACGTCGCCACCTTTCCTTCAGCGAGAGAATGGTATTCCCCAATTACACCCACGCATGGGCGTCCATAGATTAGTTTTCGAGAGGGGACAAACAGAAATTGTAACTATGAACAGCATTACAAACCTCATATGCAAATTTACCTCTTATCAGGCCCTGATTTACGGGAGGGCACACGGGGCACGTGCCCAGGGCCCCCGATTTTGGGGGCCCCCAAATTTGAATTAAATGTGTACTTAGTTAATGGGAATTTTGTGTGTGTATATGTAAAATTTATTTTTTTACTTTTGCATGCTCATGAGTCATGTGTTTATAAATGTGGTACTTACATGCAGTGAGTTTGAGTTTCGAGTTTCACGTAAACACGTGGCCATTAATGAGTTTCAGTGGTTTAATAACCTTCAGGTGGTCATTGAGAAGGAGGACTGCTTTCATTGATTCACGTGACCTTTTCTTGCTTCTCCGAACGCACCTAAACTTAACTGATCCTTCAACTTCCTGCACACGGATTGTCGTTGTCGTAACTCGCAACTGTAACCGCAAACGCGATGGCATGGTTGTATTTTGCGTTGCGTTTCTTGTAGTCTGATGGAATGTTGGATGTATGTTAATTTTATATATAATCAAATTTAGTTAGTTGTAACAATATATTTAAGTTGAATTATTTAACAGTTAAATTATGTCAAAACGTACATATTTATCCGGCAGTGCTAAACGGAAAGCCAAACAATTGAAACTGAAGGATGATGACCTGCAGCATGGTAGAATTGAACGTTTTGCCATTAAAAAATTGGATATTTCACTTGGTCCCAAAATTCCTACACATTCCTCTAATTTCACTACTGGTAAGTCTCTTGAGGGTAATTTGTCTTTGGAAGCCAGTAATCTGACTTCAGAATCATCTAACATCAGAGGTGCTCCTAATTTGGGAAATATTTTGAATTCATCTAATGAAGAGAGCACAAGTTCCACAATGAATGCAGTGGATCTTGCCTTATGGGGAGAAATTACAGAAGAAATGCGCAAATGCTTTTTGAGCAATCCACCAGTCCAAGATTTGAAGTTGCTGGCATTCACAGGGAAGGATATCTGTGGTAAAAATCGTTTCCCAACAGAAGGTAATTTTTTCAGAATAAAAAAAAATAGTGAGAAGGTAAAACGCGACTTTCTTCTTTTATCCCCATCAACTTGTTTACTATTCTGCCGGATATGCAAATTATATGCTAGGAGCACTACAGCATTAGGATCCACAGGTTTTTCTGACTGGAAGCATGCAAGTGAACGTTTTACAGAGCATGAAAATTTACACATACACAGGCAAGCAGTATGTGACTATTCTTTTTTTTTTTTTTTTTTTTTTTTTTTGAGTGGAGGTTTAACGACCACCGTGAGCAACTCAATGGGCTATAAGCAGTCGCCCGTCCCTAATTTAGGGTCACTGGTTCCAGGGAAGGGAGAGAGCCAGTGCCGTAAGACAAACACAACATCCATGCCTCACCGGGATTCGAACCCGGACCCCGTTCGGACGAATGATCAGAGGCCACCGCTTAGACCACTGCGCCACCGGTTTGGCTATGTGACTATTCATCACGCATGAATGCTTCTGCACGCATTGACTGTCAGATAGTTATGCAGTATCGGAAGGAATTCAAGTACTGGCAAGACGTTTTTTTTTTTTTGATTGGAGGTTTAACGACCACCGTGAGCAACTCAATGGGCTATAAGCAATCGCCCGTCCCTAATTTAGGGTCACTGGTTCCAGGGAAGGGGAGATCCAGTGCCGTAAGACAAACACAGCATCCATGCCTCACCGGGATTCGAACCCGGACCCCGTTCGGACGAATGATCAGAGGCCATCGCTTAGACCACTGCGCCACCGGGGCGGCAAGATGTTTTGTATAGAGTTGTTGCAACAGTTAAGTATCTCTCAGTTAGTGGGTTGGCAATGTATGGTGATCATGAAACAATTGGATCAGTTCCGAATGGAAATTTCCTGGGCTGCTTAGAATTAATTGCAGAATTTGATCCATTCTTAGCTCAACACTTGGAAAAATGTGGGAATCCAGGAAGTGGTAACACCAGTTACTTATCTTCAACATGTGTGGATGAATTTGTTAAATTAATGGCTGTACGTGTTTTTAATGCCATCACTGATGAAATAAAAATGTCAAAATATTTTTCTGTCATAGTTGACTCTACTCCAGATATTACACACATAGATCAACTGGTTTTTATCATAAGGTATGTCAACAAAGATTGTGAAGCAAAAGAACGGTTTTTGACATTTATTCCATTCCATGGATATACTGCAGAAAACATTACAAATACCATGATATCTTTTCCACAGGATGCTGGCCTGGATATTATGAATGTCAGAGGGAAAAGCTACGACAATGCCAGCAACATGTCTGGGAAGTATTCTGGTGTTCAAACACGCATTATGGAAATCAATCCACTAGGGGAATATGTGCCATGTTCTGCTCACAATTTAAATTTAGTTGGTGTGAATAGCATAAATAGTTGTGGTAAAGTTATTTCTTTTTTCACATTTTTGCAAAAACTCTATACTTTTTTTTTGCATGAACTCACCGTTGGAAGATACTTCAGGAGAAAGTCCAGAAAGCACATGGAAATTCATCACTCACACTGAAGAGTCGGTCAGTTACCAGATGGTGTACAGATGCTGCAGCTACACGATCAGTGAGGAAAATTTATCGTGAAATAGAGAAAGTTTTAGTATTTCTGTCAGAAAATGTAGATGATTCTCGACAGACAAGAGATGAAGCAAAATCACTGCTGAAGAAAATGAGAACAATGGAAATATCGATCAGCACAGTAGTTTGGGACACAATACTTCAGAGATTAAACTGCGCAAATCAAACTTGCCAGAATCCAAAAGGAAATATTTCTGAAGTACCTAAAATTTTCGAGTCGTTAATTGAATTCATTCAGTTCGTGAGGGAAAATTTTGAAGTCTATGAAGAGGAAGCTAAAACATTAGTGTCTGGAAATGTGCAATACCATGGTCATGAATTCCGAAGAAAGAAAGTGCCCAAGAATAAACTCCTAGATGAATGTTACAGTGAACATATAGAACTCACTGCAAAGGATTTATTTAGAACTCAGGTTCATTATGTGCTTTGTGATGCTTTAATCACTCAGCTTTCAAGCAGAAAAAGTGCTTATGAAAATATAATGAGAAAATTTCAATTTTTTACAAAAAAATCAAGATCGGAAATTTTTTAAGGGGCAAAAGCATTGCAGGAATACTATAACAATGACCTTGACGACCAGTTTGCTGATGAGTTTTTGCAATTCTCCTCAATGATGGGGGAGCATGCAACCGTTCCCCAGATGCTGCAAACTTTGAAGGTAAGCAATTTAGAAGCCACATTTCCGAACACTGAGACTGCACTTGGAATGTTCATGACATTACCGATTTCAAATTGTACAAGTGAGAGATCATTTTGTTTGCTGAAAAGACTGAAAAATCTCTTACGATCAACCATGCGACAAACAAAACTGGCATCATTAGCTCTGCTGTCTTTGGAGAGTGATGTGATTATGATTCTCTGATACATGACTTTGCATCTAGGAAATGTAAAAGAAAAATATTCAACCCTGCTGTTTTGTCCTGATATAGGAGGTAAATTTTCAATTCTTTTTATTCATTCCTAAAAATAAAGAATAGTAAATGAGTTATTACAAATAAAAAGATCTGGTGCCCAAACACAGCACTTTTTCATCGTATTGTCGTTTTTGTTTGACACTGGACAACTTATACATTCATGTCATTATGTGCTCATTAGATTTTGGTAAAAATTAGGTAAATGTGTAGTTTAGCGTCCTAAATTATTTGGTCGGAAAAGATGTAAAATTTCGAAAAAGTGTGACGTACAGATTCTAAAATATGCAATTTAAGGGGAAATGGTGAAAAAATTTCATCGTCAGAATGAATATTAAAGATGTTTACCGAAAAACTTGAACTCCAAGTATGACGAGTCAGAGGACGCTGCGGGAGGCCGTAAACAACGCTGCGGCGTTGACATGAAGCTGTGCTCCGTTGAAAGGAAGGATCGCTGCAGCCAGGTTATTCACGGGCGGAATAGTACAACAGGAACCGGGTACGCTGTTGTCAGGAAAGAGTGTAGTGCTACGCTACAGAAAATAGTTAATTTCGGTGTCAGTTCTTGACATCGCAATCGGACAGCTTCTTGTTTTTTTCGTATGGGATTCTTTGATGCTGAATGTATGAACTCATTTCTCCATGGAAGCTTTTTTTATTTAGTAATCAAACTTTCACATTGAGGCTTGCCATCTAACTTCCGTTGGAGAGAATGCGACACCTACTCTAACGCTTTTCTAGAAACAAGAAAGGAATGTTCATACTTACTATTTCGTATCACGGAATTACATGCCAAAGAACGAAGGCAATCTCTGCATGTTTCTTTAAAAAGTGAGACAGAAATTTCAAACTACATTCTTTAGCATAGAAGTATATTCTGTTACTCTTTCCTGACAAGAGCGTACCTGATTCGTGTTGTACTCTTCTGTCGATGAATTCCCCGCCACAGCAAACCTTCCTTTCAACGGAGCAAAGCTTCAAGTCGTCGTCGCGGCGTGTGTTTACTCATCGTACTTGGAGGTAAGTTTTTCGGTAAACATCTGTAATATGACTTTTTTTTTGTTTTTTTTGAAATTTTTGCAAATTTTCTGACCAAATAATTTAGGATGCTGAAGTACAGATTTACCAAAAATTGAACCGGTACTAGGTGTTCCCCTCAGCTTTTCAGATTATTAATATAATGGTTTTTTTTTTTGTATAACTCAGACTTTTTCCCATCAACACAAAATTTTATGTTTTGCAGTTTTCTGATATATTGATCATGATGTGCTGATTTGATCTTGGTAGAAACCGGGAAGCTGGAAGTAGGAGTTCCCATAGCACTTTTTCAATTGTTTATGCAGTTTCATATCTCTATTTATGAGAAGGTCCAGTGGAGGTCACCATGGATTATTTTTTCTTGTTTTAATTCACATTTTTTGTAGGATGCATTGTTCTCATGTTCTAGACGCAAGAATCAGTACATTGCAAGACCATAATATTCACTAAAATTAAGATGTCCGTCCATTTCGTCATAGATATATTGTTATAGTTGGAATCTATGGGGTCATTAACACCACAAACAACTGATCAACCAGTTGTCCCCGCACAGCCAGAGTTGTATAAAAATAAAATGTATCTGCGTACACAGCTATTGAAACAAAAAACTTGCTACAAACCCGCAAACCATGATAACAATAGAATAAGATAATTTCAGGGAAAATTAATAAAACAAATAATTATTAGAACATTACAGATTCCAATGAGAACAAAATAAGTACATTCCATTGAATGTGCAGCAATGTGTGTAAAATGGACTTTTATGGCAAAATATTGGACTACGAACCTCATAAAAACAAGAGATTAATTAAAGAAAGTTTTTATATCCAGAAAAACAGTTCTATCAATGAACCTTCAAAAATTATAAATATGATTTTCAACAAGTTAATTCAAAAATACTGGACTTTACAAAATGCATAAGGAGATTATTTTTATTTAATTGGCAACTGAAAGTGGAACCTGGCAATAAAATTTAAATTCTGTGTAAACAAAACCTTTAATACAGTTCGTATACATTGAGAACAAGGCCTTGATAAAATCTAGAGGCCAGAAATGTCTGTAAAAACAAAAGAACTCAGAAGATGTGAAAAAAAATTAAGTTCTTCAGTTGAAATAGAATTAAGTATATTAATCTGCGTAAAGTGTTGAGTAAGTGTTTTAATTGCTGTATATAGGCCTAACATTTTAATTTTTTAAATCTACATGGAAAACTATCTGCAAACCTGTTAATGATTTGGAAACTATCAGCGTACGCACGTACGCCTACATTTTGCTACTCTGCACACAGTGACTATTATTTGGTCGATAGAGAATAAGGAGGGGGCCCCGGAAATGTTTTGTGCCCTGGGCCTCGCATGTAGTAAATCGGGCCCTGCCTCTTATTAATTTATTTACCTCCTATGAAATTTAATTGTATCTCTTTGTGATTTAACCGTATTTACCATATTCTCAAGCACATAAAATTTAGTTGGAAACCGGGATACCCAAAATCTACGTAAAACAAGAAAGATGACACCGAACTTTCGGGTGTATTGAGCACATTTTTGAATCCGTTCTGACGTGAATTAAATTTATCAAAGCTATTCAAAGTCAATGGAAACGGTATGGAAAACAGTAGTATCTGACCGAAGAAAGAAGTTTTTCAATTGGATTTTTAATCCCGCATATATTGGTATAAACGGAATCGTGAACTTACACCCTCTGGTAGCAGACTTGTGCTATAAGAAAAATTTGAAAATATATGAGAAACATTTCGCAGCGGAAACGCTCTCCAACAAACACAGAATTTTTCAAATCGGACTCTCCGAAGCAGAGATATGGACAAATATAAGATATGCATCTATGCCTCCTGGCGGGAAAAACATACACTATTTTAAGAAGGAAGTGTTATCAGAAGGTTTATTGATGTGAGCCGGTCCAGGAAAGAAGTTTTTCAGTCGAATTTCCAGGAGCTCAGATTTTTCTGCAAGTACATCAGAAGCAGAAATTAGCACTTATACCCCCTGGTGGACAAACCATTCTTTACCAAATATTAGAAATTATATGCAAAAGATTTCCCATCAGGAGCTGTATCCGGTGCAGAAAGAAGTTTTCAAATCGGAGTTTAAGAAGCAGCGATGTTGAGGAAAAGGTAATTTACCTCTTCGCTCTCTAGCGGAAAGTCTATGAATTACTTGAAAATTTTTAAATTATATGAAAAACATGTCGCACCAGAAACTCTATCCAATAAAGGTGGAATTCTTCAAATCGGGCTACTAGAAGAAAATATATTGACAAAAATAGGATGTACATCTACGCCACCTGGAGGAGAAATCATTCAATATTTTAAGAAGAAAGTATTCCGAAAAGGTTTATCCACGTGAGTGGCGTCGGCCCAAGAATGAATTTTTTTCAATCGAGGTTTTAGAAGCTCAGATTTTGTGGCAAATACATCAGAAGCAGAAATTAAAACTTACGCCCTGTGGTGGCCAAACCATTCTTTACCAAAAATTAGAAATTATATAAAAAACATTTCCCTTCCGGAGATGTATCCGTTGAAGAAAAAAGTTTTGAAATCGGAGCTTTAGAAGTAGAGATATCGGGGGAAAAGCAATTTACTTTTACTCCCCCTGGCGGAAAATGTTCGCGTGATTTGAAAAAGTGACTATACCTAAAATACTCTTCGACATAAATGGAATCGAAGGGCAACATATTTTTTTCAATCAGATGGGCAACATATTTTTTTCAATCAGATGGCAACATATTTTTTTCAATCAGATGTTTAGAAGCAAATATATGGCATAAAATATATTTGAATTCGAGCTCACCTACATTTACGCCCTCTACCGGCAAAATTGTGTATCGTATGAAAGAACGAAATAAAGGATCATCATTCGCACGTTTCAGGCTTCCCAATGCAAAAAAAAAAAAAAAAAATATTTGAAATAGGACTAACAGTTGCAGAGATATGGTGTCCATAGACGGACGGACAAACCGATAACATAAGCACGATCTATTTTTTTTACAAAAGGCGTGCTAAAAATAAGGAGTGAATGAAATTAAACAGCATGTTAGGACAATAAGGAAATTTCTGTGTCGTTCGTTTTATCCTTTTAGCAACTTGTGTCACATACGGCACGAAATCTCAGAGATCTCTCAATTGATCCCCAAAAACTAAAAAAAATACCTTCAAGACATCAGGTGAAAGCATTCGTGCTAATAATAACAACATCACTAGGTAAAGCTGTCGAAGCACGATCTTGAAGAATCAGACGTAAAATACACAAGTGTATCTTCCAAATAATAAAAATACACCAAAACTTATTCTATGTTGAAATATACACAGGTTAAAAGTTCTACAATTATTTTCGGATGGACCATCCACCCATCTTCAGGTACTACAAGCTAAATGAGACATAAGAACGGTATTGTATTTATACATCGTCAAGATAACAATGTATGACGACATTGCATGGATACTGCGCAATCTCATCGACCCAGTGGGCTAGTTCGTATAAGGTGTAAGCATTTACTCTGTTACATCAAGTATTATGCATTGCTAGCCACTCAAAATGCAACACCAAGAAGGAAGCATCCGATTGGCCTGAAATTCGCAGCATGCGTCGCCCGCGAGAGGACATGAAAACGATTAGCATTGCAGGGCATATGCAAACCATGTGCGACCGGCACGCCACCGAGAAGCATTATAAGAAGGATGCACAGAAGGCGGGGTGCAAGTAGTGGAAGTGTGTTGTGCTTTCGGACCTGTGCGTGGGAAGCTTCCTGATGCCTCGTCGCAGAATACGGCAGTCATTCCAGCACGTTTCGGAGTTCGACAGAGGACGAATAGCGGCTTATCGTGACAGCGGTTTATCGTACCGAGACATCGGCGCCCGTGTGGGACGACATCCAGCCACAGTGAGGCGAGTATGGATTCGGTGGGTGCAGGAGGGACGGACGGACCGACGTGAGCGATTGCCGCAGCCGCGGCACGCCACCGAACGAGAGGACCGGCATGTTGTGCGGCGGGCATTGGCGGCTCGCACCGCCACATCACGAACGTTAGTGCGGGCATTAGGGTATGTTGCGCAACAACCTGTGTCAGCACGTATCGTTCGACGTCGTCTGCAGGTGCAGGGACTTGTCTCCCGGCGCCCATTGCTCCGATTACCATTGACGTTACACCACCAGCGAGTGTGGCGGCAGTGGGCCGTCGAACGCCGCACCTGGACTACGGAATGGCACGGCATTGTCTTCTCCGACGAATCCCGCTTCTGCCTGCAACACCACGATGGTCGGATCCGCGAGTGCCGGCACCGCGGCGAGAGACTGTATGACGCCTGCATTATGCATCGCCATACCAGTCCGTCGCCTGGCGTTATGGTTTGGAGCGCAATTGGATAAGACACCCGCACCCCTCTGGTACGCATCGCCGGTACACTCAACAGCCACCGCACCATCTCCGACGTTTTGGAGCCTGTAGTCCTCCCTTACATACAGGACCTGCCAGCGGCCACGTTTCAACAGGACAATGCGCGCCCGCACGTGGCACGCATCGTGCAACAATTCTTCACGGCCCACCAGGTGTCACTGCTGCGGTGGCCCGCCTGTTATCCCGATGTGTCGCCCATCGAACAAGCCTGGTAGTTGATCGGCAACCGAGTGGCCCAGCAAGCACCATCCGCGGCTACGCCTGATGAACTGTGGCAACGTGTGAAAGCAGCCTGGACCGACATACCCCAAGCACACATCCAAAATCTCTTTCGTTTGATGCCGCGGCGTGTAGCGGCCGTTATTGCCAGCCATGGGGGCCACTCGAACTATTGATGTCTGAGTGTTTCGCAAGTCGCACGGGCCTGGAAGCTCAATCGTTTCATCTTTGTATCTGTTTTTATGTGTCCAGTAAATCTGGCTTTGCTATCTCGTGTCTTTCTTGGTGTTGCATTTTGGGTGGCTAGCATTGTACTTCTACCATCTGGCATATCCTCGGTTGATGACTGTATAAGTGGTCTCCATACCGCAGGAAGAAAGTATGGCATGTCGTTACAGCATTTGTCTGCATATTTACAAATATACAGAGTTTCAGCAATAAGAGTCTGTCTTTTTGTTCTAAGTTTTATTAATACACGCGCTTCATCCCATGATGGATAATGTGTCCCAGCGGCGACAAGTCTGGCTAATGCTGTATGAGTCGAGCAACATCTGATATTGTACTTGTGCTCAGACAATCTTACCCCAAAAAATCGGGTGGTGCAGCCGATTTATACTTTGTCTTTAATAGCTGGGTCATGGCTCATCATATGGATGGCATATACTCCACTCCTCTTGTCCTCAGGAACCGAATCTCTATCTTGCTGAACAATTGCAAATAAATAATCTTGAAGAATGTGTGTGCAAGGCATAATTTGGGGATTGGTGAAAGTGCACGTACTTTATTTGCAATAGTTCAGCAAGATAGAGATTCGGTTCCCAAGAACAAGAGGAGTGGGGTATATGCCATCCCCATGATGAGCCATGACCCAGCTATTAAAGACAAAGTATATATCGGCTCCACCGCCCGATCTTTGGGGGTAAGATTGTCTCAGCACAAGTACAATGTCAGATCAGACTTGTCGCCGCTGGAACACATTATCCATCATAGGACGAAGCGCGTGTCTTAATAAATCTTAGAACAAAAAAGACAGACTCTTATTGCTGAAACTCTGTATATTTGTAAATATGCAGACCAAGGCTGCAACGACGACATGCCATACTTTCTTCCTACAGTATGGAGACCACTTATACAGTCATCAACCGAGGATATGCCAGATGGTAGAAGTATAATACTTGATATAACGGAGTAAATGCTTACACCTTATACGAACTAGCCCGCTGGGTTTACGAGATTGCGCAGTATCCATGCAATGTCGTCATACATTGTTATCTTGACGATGTATATATACAATACCGTTCTTATGTCTCATTTAGCTTGTACTACCTGAAGATGGGTGGATGGTCCATCCGAAAGGAATTTTAACCTGTGTATATTTGAACATAGAATAAATTTTGATGTATTTTTTATGAGTTGGAGTATACACTTGTGTTTTTTACGTCTGATTCTTAAAGATCGTGCTTCGACAACTTTACCTGGTGATGTAATACATTCAAGACAAATTTGTGCGAAAATTTTCGATAGATCTCAGTGAATAGTTGCTGGAGAGAATGTTATATTTTTCATTTCCTCGCTTTTTATGCTTTTCCATACTTCACACGTATGTTCCTGTTTTCCAATGTGCCATGAAAAATTTCATTACTTTCAACTGTTAATTTCCACTTTTTCTGCTAGAAATTCCCGTTTTGCCATTTTTACTGAATACGCACGAATCTAGAAGTTCTACGGAAAAATGAGCAATCAAAATGAGTGTTATCGCGAAAATCTCTTTAGTGCTTTCCAAAATGAGAAAGATCATGGTCCGATTTCTAGGGAAGGGCAAATGCCCCCCCCCCCCCTATATGAGCGCCCATGCACCCACGGAACTTCAGGTCGATTGGGGTGAAGAGATCGCCAGCTCTTAGGACATAAGCAACCAGTGGGTAACCACATTTTCGTTCATGTGATGATGTGAAAACCGTTAGAAAAAAAGAATTGGAAGAAATGCCCGTGGTGCACAGGAAAATGGGAACTGCTGAATGTTAAAAAAGTAAACGTGGGAAAAATCAGAAATGGGCAATGGAACGCCATTTTGAAGCGAAAAGCAAGGAAGGGAGGAGGAACACAGCCATCTTGGTGACCAGTTCACAAGGTCATAACGAACCCATGAATTCTCAGAACTTTGAGCATGGAATTCTTTGAAGAGCAGCCATCCGGCGGATGTAAACCGTGAGAAGAAGGACGCGGAGAGTGAAGGATGCCCAGCTACGGGGGTCGAATGCGTCTTCACGATTGGCTAAGCGCTCGCTGGGGCTCAAAAAGTTTGGGGATAACTCAGGAAGTTAGTTTTTTGGCGCTCTTCTCGTCTAGTTTTCACCAGAGCAGGATGTCAGGGCATCGCGTGGGATGATTTTGCCGTAAGAAAAGCGCTCGGCTGCGGTCGAGTTAGCTAGGGATAGATTTCAACTAACTGCGGTTAGTAACTATCTATATTTTGTTCCAAGGGATCAGGCCGAGGTTTAGATCCATTATATCTGAGGTCTGATAATCTCATATCTTGTTTCCAAAGTGCTGCATAATGCTATTAATGCGTAACGTATGAACTCAGAGAGAAACTGAATGTGACTTCACTGAACTCTTGTAAAAACTGAACGGTGCTAACAAGGAAGCACCATATTTCTGTTTGCTCAGCTCAAGCTCTATTGTCACCTAAAATTCTTCTGTATGTTCTAGTGCAAGGTGTAAAACAAACCTTTATTCTACCCTAAGTGGTGGATAATAAATTTATTTGTTATTTGTTAAATATCTTCGGCTCATTTCTACACCAGCTTGGAAGTCTTCAACCACGGTTCTGTCTCGAATAAAGTGATCTCCATAAGGCGTCTAGACCTTACCCCAATCTAGACTGGTGGCAGCAAGAAAAACAATAAAATGCATAACATTCACCATGCAATCCCACATCCAGAAATAAACAGAAAAGTACAACAACAACAAAAAAAAAAAGGTGATAAGTACAAATATGACAGTTCACCACACGTTTTTTGTTCAAGTTTCAGAAACTTCGGAATCTGATTTTGTGGAATATTGCCTGTTTTTTTTAAGGGCTGGCTGCGAGGACAGGAATTTGTCGGTGATCGAAACCGCATCTCTGCCCGAGTTGATCTAACCGACTAAGCTACACTTAGGGAATGTATTTCTGCACATTCGTCGTCTTCACACGTACCTCACCACTGTAGAATGTCACATCATCTCCCTCTTATTTTTTATTTTTATTTTTTTTTTTGACGCGGAGAAGAAACCTTTCATAAAATCCAGACGATGTGTGGAACGAACGTTACACATTTTTCGAAGAACCCAACTGCCAGTAGATCCAATTTGACATTAGGGTGCCAATGTGAAAACACAAATTTGCCGGTGACGAATATTGAAATCGAGTCTCCTCTCTCCGGAGTGAATTGCTCTAATCTTCTAAGCTACACCTACGGAATGTATCGCTGTAGATGTTTCATCTTGACACATGCCCAACCCCTGTAGTACGTTACAGTGCCAGAAAAGGTTTGAAAAAGCAAAGTTCAGCCAGGAAGTGCGTAAACGAGGTCCTTATGGAACGGGTGGAATCAAATTTAAATTTTATCTGTTTGGTTGAAGCTACTAGCGTTTGATAGGTTAATCAGGAAACCTTAAAAAAGACTGTTCCAAAAATGATTCTCAGCTGTTCTAAGCAAACTAGTACCGTCTTTAAAGCTGTCCTTAAATACGGGCACCTAGGACGACAGGCTGTTTCTGAAAATTTCAAAAAAGGCCCACAGAGATGCATCAAAACATGTATAACGAAGTAAATTTCTCCGTCATTTTTGTCCACGCCGGGCTCGAACCCGTGTCCCCTCATTCCGGAATAAGTCGCTCTACCAATTGAGCTACGTGGACGTTCGTTATCCCTGCTATCTGCCTTTATGTCGTGTGCGTCCTGCTGGGCAGGCACGTCACTCTCCCCCCCCATAAAGAGGGCCGGGGGTATGGCCCACGGGTCAGCCGTGACCATGAATCGTTGCAGGCAGCCATTCGGTGCAAAACGTACTTAAGAACTCCCAGTCAATCTGGTGTGTGGAATGCAACGTCACACACATTTATTTTTCGAAGCGCTGGAGAAGGGATTCTCTGATTTTTCCTATCTCGCGGTGTGGAAAGAACATCACACCATTGCGAGATTTTGAACGGTCGGGTCATCCGGGAAGTTCGGGCGCCATTTCAACGAAGTAAATTTCTCCGTTATTTTTGTCCACGCCGGGGTTCGAACCCGGGTCCCCTCATTCCGGAATAAGTCGCTCTACCAATTGAGCTACGCTGACGTTCGTTATCGCTGCTATCTACCTTTATGTCGTGTGCGTCCTGCTGGGCAGGCACGTCACACATGTGAACACCAAAATAATGTTGTGGCAAAATACGTAGACTTTTTAATTTGCATTGTATTGTACTGTAACCAGGAATAAATTACAAAAAGTAGGTTTTGTTTGCCACCATCTTAGAGTCAGCTAAAGAAGCAATTTTACAAACCATTAAGGGCCTATCAGCAGCTATGCATAATAACCATTAGAGACCCTTAAGTAGAAGTTCTCAGAGCGTCGAGAAAAGTTCGTCAGAGGAATTCTTACAGCTAAGTCTTTTATTGAACGAACAATCTTTAGAAGTATAACTGAACAGTAGGTAATGGGTTTAAAATCGTCGCTGCATCAGTAACTATTTCTTTCAGATTACAATAACGCCGATGAAAGTGGAGAAAATAATATCTCCCGGAGCAAAACAGCGCAACGTTACAAGAGCGTTCAAAATTCAGAACGGACAAGATAGGGATGATGGGGTACTAGCGATTCAGAAGCAGCCGAGCGATGAGGGTGTGTTTTAAAGCTCACAGGTCGCAGACGCGTGCAGGGATAGACACGCGCCAATGAAATCAAGTGAAGAGCCGACACTGAGTCGAAAGGGTGTTTCTTATGTCTCACTATGCTCCGTCGACGAAGAAGGTCGCATTATGAACACCTGACGGACTTGGAGTGAGGAAGGATTTAGGGGCTGGATTTTCCAACCGCGAAATTGCTACTCGTACAGGACGAAACGCTAGTACAGTGATGCAAACGTGACGACAGTGGACAGATGAGGCTCAGACGTACAGAAATCCAGGAAATGTAGCACAAAATCGCACGACTGCAACTGCACGGCATGACAGACAGGCCTGTACCTCATGGCAGTGACCGACCTCACAGCGATATCCACGGTGTTAGCGCAGCAGTGGAGCACTGTCACAGGTCAGGCTTTGTCCTCCAGCACAGTTCGACGTCTTCTACTTAACAGAAGACTGCTCTCTAGCATCCCATTTCTGCGCATCACTTTCACCCTACACTATATACGCCTCTGCCTGCAATCGCGTCTCGAACACAGACATTGGTGCACTGATTGGCAACAGGTCGTGTTTTCTGACGAGTCACGATTCAATTTCATGCGCCATGATGTTCAAATATGTGCTCGAAGATATCGTAGTGAACAGCACCTTGCAGCGTTATACAGGCACAAAGCCAAACGTCATGGTCTAGAGCCCTATTGGGTTCAGACCATGACGTTTGGCTTCAACAGCCAGCGGTACATCAGGGATGATTTAGAGGCAGAGGTGGTACCCTTCCTTCAGAGTTGTCCTGGCGCTATATTCCACCAGAACGATGCTCGGCCACATGTGGCTCGTAATATCCAAGACTTCTTCCATGCACGGAAAATTTCGCTTCTTCCCTGGCCTGCACGTTCGGTGGACATGTTCCCGATCGAACACGTCTTGGACATAGCCCGTCAAGCGCCTCCGCCAGTCACCATAAATGGACTCTGATCTCGCATAGAAGCAGCCTGGTAGGCCATTTCCTAGGAAAATATCAAAAACCTCTTTCATTCAGTGCCACACCATGTAGAGGGTGTTATTGTTGCTCGAGGTGCTTTCACACGATACTGAGTTTTGAGGCGAAAAAAAATCTTATATTGTTCTACACATGTAATTAGTTATCTCCTGTAACATGAGAAATCTGTGATACAAATTTCATTTGAACAGCACGATTCCTTCTTGGTGTTTCCATTTTCACAAACAGTAGTGTAATAAGTAGAAAATGGAAAAGGAAATAATTGTAAATTGGTTAAGTACCTAAGATAATCCCGGGACAACATCTCATCGTTTAACAAAAAGCATTTTATGCAAATAAAAATAGCAGAAAATTGCAATCGTCTCAATTGTTTCTCTGAATTTCAACTGGGGGAGGAGAGTGGGGTGGAAGTGTTTTTAAGGAGTTATTAGAAACAAAAAAGGAATGAGTTGTTATCTGTCATTTCGTCTTGTCAGCCGTTAATCTGATCCCCATAAGATTTTGAGAAAACCAAGGACTTTCAGGTCTGAGCACGAAATGTTTGAACGGGAAAATGTAAAAGTGAGAAATTAAGAATATTTTGTGACTGATTCTTTTTTTGTCCAAAACTTGACTTATTTAAAGTATGATATAGGAACATTATACTGAAATAATGCTAATCTGCAACTCTTTGCACGTTTTGCTACCGGAATTCACTATGTAGAAGTCACAGTGTCACGCTATGACACTGTGTCATGTCTCAACTCAACAGTCGTTATGTTTAGTTTTTTTATTGCACTCTTTTAGACATTATGATACTACTGTCATGGTGCATAATAACTATTTTGTACAACTATGGAATTCTATACAACTTTAAAATCATTTAAAAAATTTCAAATATTCAATACATAACACTGTTAGTCTCCATTTGGTTCATACATTCTATTTTATAGTTAATGAGGTGTAATGCGTCTGTGTTTAACTACTGTATTATCAGCATTAGCACTATAATAATGGGGAGATACGGTTTCGCTAGAGCTGACGTAACAGTTTCCCAGAACAAAGTCGGAGCAGCACATCGCTGTAACCCAGTTCGAACATTTTAAGGTAGTACATAAAGAAACAGTCACTACTCACGTTCAATCCTGTGGTATGCACTTAATCCACTAGTACATGAGCTCTAAAACTGTGTGCCGCTTCACCACCAGGTTCGCCAGGTCACAATCAGTTAAAGCAGTAAGTTGACGGTTGAATTGAAGGCTGTCTTCATATTTTGTTTATATTCTATAGTCACACGAGTGAAACTCTGATAACAACTTTTTTGAGCATGTTCAGAATTTGAACGGACATAACTTAGCCTCCTTTTTCATGGACTCCAAACTAACCAAGTAGTAACTCTTGGTCAGATCTGTGGTTTGTCTTTGTTATGCATTTCGGTACAGCGTGTACCATCTTCTGGTTAGAATTGTCGCTCACTGTCACGCGCGTTACAAACTGCCGTGGGTCTCCGGATAATGGGCCGGCGTGTTGTCTACAATTTCTTTGACCTCTCGTTTATCTCGGTGGTGCGTGTAACGTCCATTTGGTTAGGGTCATTGTTAAACCGTGCTTTCGTCCCCACTGTTCATTATTCTCCCTATTTTTTCTTTTCTTTCTTTTTTTCTTTTTCGTTGTTTATCAGCAATTTCCAAGGCAGGGGAAGGTCAGTGCAATTGTTTTAGTTGCAATTAAAGTTATTGAAATAAAAAAAAACAACTAAACATAGCGACTGTTGAGCTGAGATAGAACACAGTGTCATAGCGTGACACTGTGACCTCTAACATAGTGAACTCCAGTAGCAAAACGTGCAAAGAGTTGCAGATTAGCATTGTTTCAGTATAATGTTTCTATATCAAGTTCGCAGAACGTTAATATACAGGACTATAATTTATAGTCTGTAGAGGCTTATTAAAGTAGGATTCTTTATGTCTTATCACCCGGAAATTTTTTTTTTGAAAATCTCAAAAAAAAAAAAAAAAAAAAAAAAATGTTTGTTTACGTACACTGAAGAGCAATTGAATTAGAGATACCTGTCTAGTAACGTGTAACAACACCTTTCGTCCTGATGACAGCGGCGATTCGTCACGACATGGACTCGACAAGACACCGGAAGCGTTGGGAAGTCATACGGATCCACGACCCCTGAACAAGTTCCCACAGTTCACGAAGATTTGATGGAGGGGGGTCATCTCTCTCGATGGCATCCCAGATGTGCTCAATGGGATTGAGGTCAGGTTACCTAGCTGGCCAGGGATTCTAGGTCACGTCGGTGGAGTGTTCATCTAACCATTCGGATACAGTTCGCGTGCTACATTGTCTGTTGCAGGATGAGGTCCCCAGTGAGATGTTGAAGACGCACAAACGGAAGCAAATGGTCGTCCAGGATATCCCGGTAACGTTGACCTGTGAGGGACGATGTCACACGTACCAGGGGTCCCATTTTAGTCCACGTAAGCAGTCCCCAGACGAGAATGCCACCCCACCAGCTTGAAGAGTGCCCTGCTGGCAAGAAGGATCAATCGCTTCATGTGGTTTGCGCCGTACTCGTATCCTGCCATCCGCATGTACCAACGTGAATCTCGACTCATCAGTCCACACAACAATTTTCCACATGTCTAGGGTCCAGTGGAGATGTACCCGCGCCCATGCTAATCTTTGCACCCTGTGATGTGCGGTCAGCAGCGGTACCCTCGTGGGACGATGGCTTCTGTACCCCATAGCGAGGAGATGGTTCTGGATGGTGTGGCTGCTTACACGCTTTTGTGCACCAGCGTTAAATTGTCGAGTGATTTCTTGTGCTGTGGCCCCGTCTATCCGCTGCTACAATGCGAGCTAGCCGACGATGACGCCGCTCATCCACGCGCTGTTTTCCACGGCAGGTGGCCCTTGCAGGGATGGTTTTACCGGATTCGATGTACTCACGGTGCACCCGTGACACAGTGGCTCGTGAAAATCCCAGTGCCTGCGCGACTTCCGAGATGGAGTGATTCATTCGTCAGGCCCGACAATTTGCCCACGATCAAATGCGCTTAGATCCTTCGTCTTACCCATACTGCGTCCGGCTCCTACTGATTTCCGTCGCATCACTCCTTATATTGTCGGATCGCTGCATACGTCATGTCGTTTCCGTTTACAGGGCCGCCCACAGCGCCATATTTGCATAACGCCAGCTGTCTCTAATTGAATTGCTCTTCAGTGTATAAAGTTACAGGCGGAATCAGGGAAGGGCATACCGATAAGTAAAGCTATTAGTGTATTTTAGAACTTTTTTCGAAAATGTGTTAGAAAGAGTGTTATATGCAGGGGATGGAAAAACAATGGAACACCTACTATAAAAGTACTATTTTTTGTAAGGTCTTACTTACCTATTTTTGAACATGGAGTAATTAAATTTTTTCTGCTACTTGCAGATAGTACTTCCAAGGGCCGATAATGTCATCAGTAGCTTCTTCAGAGGCAATAAATTATCGCACATGAGACAAAGTAACCGTCCTGTCTGAATTCTAAGGAAGACAAAATGTTGGATCCCGTTCACCCGGTGCATCGGTGACTGAAACTACGGATTTATGAATATATCTAGAGCAACCGTACTGAAAATTATGACTACTTTCGCCAAGTATGAAATAACAATATTCAACCGGACGAATTGTTGGACGAAATCCAAGCTCACTGAAAGAGACACCAGGGCAATTAAGCGGATTGTAGCCCAACTACTGCCGCAAAAATAACTGCAGAAATTAATGTGACTGTCAGCAGTCCAGTATCTAGCGAAACAATCCACCGGGAACTTCATAAATCTAAAATTTATTTCAGGCGCTGTTGCCACAAATGGTAATGCCAATAGGAGGACGCAATGGTGTTACGAGCACGAAAACTGGGCTCTCGATGATAGAGAACATTTAGTCTAGCGAATCAGCATTAACACTTTCTCTAACTTCCGAGAAAGTTTACCTTTGTAGAATGCTAATGGAAGCGAATGATAACGACTGTCTTATGCCACCCTGAAAGACAGTGTGGGATTAAAAATGGTTTGGGCAGAGATCTCTTGGTATTCTTATGGTCTGTAACGTATACTCTAGATTCAGTTTCTTTTTGATTTTACTATCTCTTGATATTTTATTTTTCTATGCAAATTATCTTCTCACTTAACGAGATGTTGTTTCTCCTGCTGAATTATATGTGGCAACGAGTGTAAGTCATGACGTGGTGGCATGCAGTATATATAGGCACACTCAAGTATACCAAAGAGCTTCGTTTTATATCCCAGCAAAAACACAAGTGCTGGGAAACTGCTGGCCACCAGCTGGCAGTGATGGGTCACTGCTGGCTGAAATCTGCCGCTCACGGCCCGGTAGTGGTCCTTTGGTGGCAGCGCTATCAGTTGGCGAGGCGTTGATGGCCCTGCAGCATCGCCGTGAATTGTGGGCCTCCAAGCAAGTGCCACTAGTGGCCCGTTGCTGGCAACCAATGCAACCCCCAACAGCAGGTGGAAGCATCGGGACTGCGCATGCGCAGAAGCAACACTTGCTGTGTCTCTCATGGTACCAGTTAGTTGAAGACGACGCTATCGCCATCGTGTTATTTTAGTGGATGTTAAGAAAAAAATCCATATGTGGAGAGGCGAATTAATTTCCTAATGAAATTTTACGTCGACGAAGATATCAGATTAAGCCGTGAAATACTAGATTACAGCCATGAAATACACCCACTCCATTCCCATGAATAACAATTCATGGAATGGAGTGGATGAATAACAAGAAAAAATTTGAAACCGCTTGAAACACATATCCTGGAAAACCATTAAAATAGCGTTTGTTGAAAAAAAAAAGAATTATACGCGTACAAAATTTATTAATTATTTGAAAGAAAAAAAAAAAGCAACGCTATGTGGTGTACTCATCCATGGGTTGAATTCACAAGACTGGGAGGAATTCGCTTCTAAAAATAACGAGAAGTAAAATAAAATATCTTTTAGTCTTTAAAACAAATGTAGCTTCGGACAACGGAAAGGAAAGACACAACGTTAAAAATGTAACAGAATGTGACATGAACCCGGGTAAATATATATTTATTCAACAATCTCTTTTCAAGACGGCAAGGACAGTACAAAACTTTGGAAAGCGACTCTAAGTATGTACACGCCTTGAAAATGAGTGAAGTTCCCTTAAGGTAAAAAAAAACTATCGTGACGTTAAAAAAATTAATTTATCAATTATATGAAACTGACTTTTATGAAAAATACCTCGCAATATTATAAAATGAAAAAGGGAAGCATTCCGATTACAAATTGCATACCAAACAGATAGCTTCCAGCACGTATTCGAGCGTAGTGAATTTGTCCGGTCGGTAGCGAGCGCGGCTTACACTCAAACGGCTAAGGATCGAATCTAGTCAGATGCCAACGGCGTTTTTCCGGTCTATCGAGGAAATTTCTCCAGCGCAGGGCGTTAATTCATTCGCAAGCTTCGTAAGGGTAGAAAAAAAAAATTGTAGTTTTAAGAAACTACGGCTATACTTGCTTTTTTTTATTACTATTATTATGGCTACTACTGGGAAATTGGCGGACAAGATTCGGCAAGCCACCAGTTACGTCACGTGGTTGCTGGTTGCCACTAACGGCCCACTAGCAGACCACATTAGGCTAGCCATCATTTCTGGCACGTGCTTGCATGGCCACTGAAGGGCCACGTGTGGCAGCTACTGCCTGTGATGGACCACTGATGGCCCTGTTGTGGCATATGACAACTGATGGGGTGCCAACTGTTGGCCAGCTGTTGGCCTGAACTGCTGGCCCTTCTGTTGGCCGCCCGGACATTTTATTGACGGTTCGGCAGCGGCAACATAGTGCTGGGCCAGCAAGACTGTTTTTGCTGGGATGTGATATGTTCTTCCTGATTATTGATATGCGATTTACCTACTTTTCTACGATATTACGATAGTACGAAAGTTCGGGCTATCAGTAGTTGTGTTATTTTGGAGTGTGTATTTGGGTAATACCAGGAGCTCCCCAATAAAAGGTTAAAAGTGAGTACGTTTTCTTAGTTCATTTTATTGTCAGACCTCAGTCTGGCCGTTAAGTCTATTTCATTGAGTGTTTACGTTAAGTTCAGGGTATATTGTGTTTACCGCTCTAATAAGGAGCCTTCAAGGTACTAATGTACTAAAACCGAAGTTATAGTACTGATATTCAAGATAATGAGGAACGCTGAGTAAAAATAAATTCCATATTCTTGGAATTTATTGCACGTGCGTGTCTTACCTAAACAAACTCTAGCACTTTGAAGATTAAGCACACTTTAGCTACTTCAAGTAACCTTTCAATAACCCTAACGTGACTTAACGTAAGCTTTCCTGCACTACACGTCTAGCCGGAGAATTTTATTCATTATAGGTCATATGATCATCTCGAACAGGCGAGCAACAACCAATGCAAACCTTGATATTTTGGGTGCCTAAGTTCTTCCCATGGGGCACATATTGTTTCCCTCAAACGATGCCATCTTTCAAGATGATGATGCTCCAATATACATATCTAGATGTGCCCAATCTTGCCTTGAAGAGCATGAAACTGAAGTTAACATCTCCTTCCCTTTACAATCACCAGATTTAAACATCGTTGAGCTCCTGTGGATAGGACTGGAGAGGAGAGCGAGAAACAGATTTCCTCCACCATCATCACACAAGAAACTTGAGACTTTCCTCTATCTGGAAAGATCCACTATTCCTCTGAAGACATGTTCACAATTTATTTAAACGCGATCCACGCTAAGGTCTGAACAGGCCTTAATTATGAAAGCCCGGCCCGTCCCGATCCATTTCAGACTTTCATCAAGCATTCTCTGCCACTTATTTCAAATAACCCAAGGCTTCCTCTAGAACAGGGGTCTTCAACCCGTGGCCCGCATGACGTCCACAAAGGAAATTCTAAAACGAAAAAAAAAAAAAATGAAATGGAAAAATGAATATACAGGTAACTTGGGTACATAGTCTTTGAATTCCCAAATCTTCTATGAGCTATGCTGCGATCAATTATGTAACTGGAATTTTTAAGAGTACTAAAAATGTAGGCATACAAGGGTCATAACAAAAGTTCTGCACACGTTAATCTAAAACGAAAGTGGATGATGCAATAGGGAAAATGATTGCGTCATGTCAATATCAGACTCTCAGCAATATAGTGCTGTCAGAACGACGAGCTATCATTTGCTGTGTGGACGTGGGAGGGTTTGGAAGTAGAAGCGTGCACCTCCTCAGGTCGAGTTATGACGTTAGACCAGCGCTCCTCAGTGAAAATACACGGTCGAGTCACATTATTGTGACCACCAGCTAATATCCAAAGTAACCGCCGTGTGCAGCGCCGACAGCAGCTAGACGGGCTAAGAGTGACTCAGTAAGGTGCTGGAAGGTGTTGACAGGTATGTGGAGCCATGCTGACTGCAGTGGGTTTAAATCTGGGGAATCAGGGGGCCAGGGAAGTACTTTGAAGTCTTCATCGTGCTCTTCCAACCACTCTCGAACATTTCTAGCTGTGTGACACGTCGCATTGTCGTGCTGGAAGATTCCATCCTCCCCAGGGAAGACAATCAGTATGCATGGGTGTACGTGGTCTGCAAGGATGGATTCATAACGAATTCGGTCCATAGTTCCTTCTGCAGGTATGAGTGGACCCAGGAAATGCCACGAAAACATTGCCCAGACCATAACGCTGCCCTCACCAGCTTGTGTTCTGTCAGCAATATTTGAAGAGTGTTTGTTCTCCCATGTTTCTCGCCTTATACGCCAACGTCCATCCGTTCGATGAAGCAGAAAGCGTGACTCATCGGAGAAGGCAATCCGTTTCCAATCAGCGGAGGTCCAATTCCGATACTGCCGTGCAAATGTAAACCTTTTCTGCCGATGCACCTTCGTTAGCATAGGTGCAGTGACCATCCGTCTGCATCGGAACCCCATACGCAGCAGGGTCCGCTGAACTGTCGTTTTAGACACACTTCCGGTAGGCTCCTGGTTCATTCGGCGTTTGGGTTGCTCCACTGTAGCGTGTAGGTCGACCCTCACGCACCTTCGCAGCCGACGTTCACCTCTCACATCAATGGCACGTAGTGCTCCGCAGTTTTCACGTCGCTTATTCGCAATGTTGCTATTTCTCCAATCACGACACACTTTTACCACAGTAGCACGCAAACAGTTTACAAACTGCGCTGTTTCAGAAACACTGCTATCCTTGGTCCGAAAGCCGATAATCATCCCTTTTTTGCAAATCTGATAAATCGCTCCTTTTATCCATGACAGCAACGAGTGATATGTTTTCAGACAGCACACCTTATATACCCTCCAAGCGAGCTCACGACACGTGTCTTCTTTCATTGGCTGCGCGCTGTTGACGTCAAAAGTAGGAGGTGGTCACAATAATGTGACTCGACTGTGTAGAAACGTTGCAGGGAAAAACTCCGACATAGATCCACACTACTTTGCAAGAGGTTTGTGAGGAAGGAACTCTTGATCGAAGCACAATTTCTCGCTGGATATCGCGCTTTTGGGAGGGCTGAAACAGCATCGAAGATGATCACCACTCAGGCCTACCTCAAACGGTGACAGACAAAACTTCTGTCACCATTGTTGCAACGCTTCTCGAAGAGAATCGCCGTTTGACAGTCGAGAAGATTGCTCATCAGGCAAATTTGTCCATGTCTGTTCTCTGGATTTTGACCGACTCACCAAGAAAAAGAAAAATCGGCGCGCGCTGGGTGCCCCATCAACTCACCCCGAGCAGAAGGTAGCCATAGTGAGCATCGCACAGGATCACCTCTACAGTTTCGAAAGGAAGGGCGACACCTTCCTGAACAGAATTGTTGCAATTGGTGAGACTTGGACCCGTGTTTTTGAGCCAGAACTGAAGTCATAATCAGCGGAATGGAGGCATCCAAGTTCCCAACGCTTCTCAAAGTGCCGTCGGCAAACAATCCAAAGTGAAGCAAATGATGATTTTTGCGTACGATGCCCAGGGTTTTGTTCTTTGTGATCGAGTGCCGGCAGGGTAAAATGTCAACGCATCGTATCATGGTGCAGCGTCAGTAAGGGGACTTTCGTCGAAATATGGCTGGCAAACTCTACCCCACCAACCATACAGCCCTTACCTCAGTCCATCCGACGTTGATAGTTTCCCAAAGTTAAAAAATCGGCTCCGTGGCATCCGCTACGAATCACTGGACGAACTGTCGTTGGACGTGAGCCGAGTAATGCGACAGATGAACAAAGATGACGTACAACGAGGCATCCAGGATCTACCTTACCGCTGGCAAGCTGTTATTAGCAGAGGAGGAGAGTACATTGAATGGCAATAAGGTAAGTTTTCTCCGTTACTTCACACTCTTCTCAAAAATGGACAGTGTGCAGAACTTTTGTTAGGACACACGTATCAGGTACTTACTTCGGTCTTCTTTGTAACATAGGTATGGAGTTACCTGCACCGTTTCTTTTTCCTAAAGTTAAGTTTTAGGATTCAAAACCTCTCTGAAGTAATCAATACTCATAATAAGCACATGCATTTTTACTTTATTTTTTCATGTGGTCCGCGAGTCTTAGTCCATTTTGCTATGAGGTCCGTGATATAGAAAAGGCTGAATACCCCGTGTTCTAGAGAAAAAAGCTGATCTATTGAACTGACTTACCTAAGTAGTACGTAAATAGAATGCAACGCAGAGAGACGTGCCATTTCTAGTAGGAATTCCTCCCACACATGAGGTTAACTACATACTCCTGCTCCTGTTACACACACTCCACGTCAAAAAAATAGTTGCACCCAGAAGGACGTGTCGGATTGCATTGCTATTCGGGAGGAAGGTGAAGGTTACCAGGAACAATAAATGATTAAACATTGAGACTGATATGGGCAATAGTTAATTGAGCTACACGCCAATAAATAGTGTCTCTCAATATGGCATCGGGCCGCCATGTTTGCTCACACAGCATGCCAGACGTCTTGGGATGGAGTTGTACAGGTTCCTAATGGTGTCCTGCGATAAGCCATCTCATGCAGCTTGAATCTTCTCACGCAGTTCCTGCAGATTGTGCGGTAGGGGTGGAGTGTGGATAGCGTGTCCAATAGCATCCCACACATTTTCAATCGGCGATAGGTCAGGCGATGCAACTGGCCATGGCAGAGTGACAGTGCCTTGAAGACAAGCTCTCGAGACAGCAGCAGTATGCGGACGAGCGTTGTCCTGTTGGAAAATCGCACCGGAGTGAGCGTTCAGACACTGTAGGGACACTGGTTACGGGACCTAATTAACATAACGCTGAACTGTCAAAGTGCCTGTAATGGACCCCAAAGGTGATCTGGCATCTTAGGTAATTGCACCCCACACCATGACACCAGGCCCGCTGGACGTGCGACGCTCGACAACAAACCGTTCATCTTGACGCTGACCAGGGTGCCTCCACACACGGATTCGTTGGTCGTCTCCTCAAAGACAAAAGCAGGACTCGTCACTGAAGATCACCAGCTGCTATTCTGAGTGGTTCCATGACAGTCTGGCACAACACCATTGCATTCTTTGGCGACGATGCAATGGTGTTAAGGGCAGTCGTCGTAAAGGTCTGCGTGCGTGTAGTCCTGCGTCGTGCAGCGATCTTCCAATGGTACTGGCACTAATCGGACGATGCATGGAGGGCACCACTTCTCGTTGAATATCCGCAATCGTGGCTATTGGGTGACTCCGCGCTTGTCGAACAACCCGTGGGTCCTCTCTCTCCGTGGTTCGTCTAGGTCTCCCAGACCCTTCCTGTCACTGCTGCGTGCCTTGTTCTATCCACTGCCACCAACAGAGTGCTATGGTGATATTCGTACAACCGGTATGGAGAGCTATACGGCGATAAGATCATCCCGCTTCACGGAGCCCGACGACGCGGCCTCTCTCGAACTCCTCCAATTGTTCATATTGCTTCAGAACTTTTCTCCGAGGCATACTTCACTTGCAAAGGATGCAACCAACACAACAGCTTGAGTCGGAATGGCAAGTACGCGCAACGAGACGACCATATATAGCCTGTCAGACACAGTGCTACGACCCCTCCTTACTTGCGTCACATGAGTGGCTGAGCGAGATACTTGAAAGATTTGTATTACTCACGATGTCAAACCTACCCACCAAGTTTCATTCCTGTCGGTTGCTTCCTTCGGGGTGCAACTATTTTTTGATGTAGAGTGTATGTAAACTATTTTCAACTTCTACACTTCAGTACAAACAAGTGATTACATACTCCTGTTACAGATGCAAATGCTTTTTCTCTTCCGCACCTAGGTGTAAACAAGGTATGGCCCTCGTTCCGCAAATACACTGGCGGAAAGTGAAGAAAGAACACCAAGAAGGAATTGGTGGACGATCATGAAATTTACATATGTTAATTGGGTCGAGTTTACGTAGGTGCGATGTTAATTTCGGGACCAACCGATGAGCGCTTACGCCACAGCACGGCATAATATGCAAATTATTGTCGGTGGTATTTAAGGAGTACGGTGAAGTGAACGTAATCAGTCGTCGGCGTACGGACACGTGCGAAGACCCTGAAGAAGCTGCAATGCCTGGACATGGAAGACGTGTAAGATTTCAGCAGTTATCGGACTTTGAGCGAGGTCGTCTAGTAGGACTCCGCGAGGCCGGTTGGTCGTATCGTCGTATTGCGGAGCGAATTGGACGAGTAGTATCGGTGGTGGTACGATGGTGGCGTAGATGGTCCGAGGAACATTCCCACACGAGAAGACGTGGAACCGGGAATCACAGACGGACTGATGAGCTGACCGATCGACGCATAAGAAGAGGGGCGTTGTCAAGCAGAACATCCACTGAGACGCAAATCCGAGCTGCCGTTGCACCTGAGGTGACTGTGCGAACAATCCGCAACCGTCTACTGGATGCAGGACTACGTGCACGTGTGCCTCTGGCATGTGTACCTCTGACTCCCGCCCACCGTCAATAACGGTTGCAGTGGTGTCGCCAACGTCTGCACTGGAGAACCCAATGGCGATCTGTCGTGTTCAGCGATGAAAGCAGATTCTGCTTGGGATTCTCCGATGGCCGTATGCGTGTTCGCAGACGCACAGGGGAGCGTCTCTACCCTTCTTGCATCCGCCAGCGACAAACAGGGCCTACACCTGGTCTCTTGGTGTGGGGAGCGATCAGCTATCACTCCCGTACACAACTAGTGTTTGTACCGGGTACATTCAACAGCACCCCCTACATCAACAACATCATTTAGCCCGTTGTTGTGCCATTTGTAAGGTCAGTCCGTCGTGGTGTTTTCCAGCAAGATAACGCACCCCCACACACGGCACGTGCAACGCAACATGCACTTCAGGGTGTGAGACAACTTCCATGGCCTGCACGTTCACCGGATTTATCCCCCATTGAGCACGTGTGGGATTTTATGGGACAACGACTTATGCGGTCTCCACGGCCAGCCACGACCATCCCCGATTTACGCGTCCAGGTTGAGGATGCTTGGAACTCAATACCCCAAACTTACATCCAACATCTGTACGACAGACTCCATGCCAGAATTGCACAGTGTGACGCAGTTCATGGCGGTTCAACCTCGTACTAACCATGTTACATGGAAATGTTATTTTTCAGTTCACCAGCAAATACAGCTGTATTTTGCCATAATGTTTCGATCACGTTATCCTCTGTATTCCGTTATTATGCTGTATAAATTTCGTTGGTATCAGACGTCTCCTTCTTGGTGTCCTTTTTTCTCTTTCCGCCAGTGTATAAAAAAAGTTATCAAAAAAAAAAAAAAAAAAAGGAGATTAGGTTTGAAGCTCGGGAAAGACACAAAAGTAAGGAAATGTGATTTTTCCTAAACCTTCTCGTACTGGAGAATTTAGCTGGATTTTAATGGGTCGCAGATTTGGGCCAGTTTTTTTTAACATTCATCATTTTATATCATTAATACTTTGTCATGTGAATTCTGTTTACTGAAGTAGCATGATTTATCAGGAAACTCATTTTTTTGCTATCACTCTTGCAGGGAGCATGCATGTAATTCATTAACAGGGTGTATCTGTTTGAGTTCACGATTTTTTTGGCGATCATCTCAGAAAGCATTCCTCGCAAATAAATATAACTGAACTTACGAAAGCTCTTTTTTATCACACCTGTAGGGCTTTCGTGAATGCTGCGTTCATGGTTGTTTTCCCATGTCTCGCTTCAAAACGAAGATGCAGTTTTTTTCCTGCGCCTTTTTCTTTAAAAAGATTTACTGCCGGGTATTATGTTGGCTATGCTCGATTTTTTAAGATGCGTTCTTAGCAAGAACAGTATTCTGAGACGTGTCTTGTTTTACCGAATAATACCTTTCAAGGACAGCCTTCCTTTATCCTTTACCTTTCTTCTGGTAAAACAAAAATCTTGTTTTTCTTTTGTGAATCTTGTCGCACATAACATATAGGGGCTTCTTTTCAACCTCGCATCATTCTGTTCTGTACAGATTCCTTAGGTTTTCGTGTATTATTTTAAAATCTCGGAATGAACTCCTGTCTGCTATAAAGCCAACAACTGCTATATTAGTCCAAACTGATATTTCTATTGTCTTTCAAAATGTAGTACTTCTTTTTCCCAAGCTGTATAATGTTTTAGTAAACTTATTTTCTATGAAATGCTTACAAACTTCTCAATCATTTTAACCTTACGGTCGAATAATTCTAACACTAATGAATGGAAATGCACTGAAATAACGACTTACGGTTTTTATTGTAATCACAGTAGTTTTTCATGTAGAACTATGTCTTTCTCCGCTCTGGGTATGGGGTAAAAACGGAAATAGGGATGCAACGAAAACATGTTACACTTTGAACGCTTATATCTTCAAAACTAATAATCGTAGAGTAATAAATAATACATGATTAGATACTTTATAGATTCCCATTTATAACAAAACAAGGTTCAACCATCCATCCCTTAACCCTTCGATACAGTAGTCAGAAAGTTATACTAAATTTTGCGTGATTTTGTTTCGCCGCACGCCCTTTTAAGGTTGAGAACTAGTGAATAGGTAATGGCAGCGATGGAGATTAATGCCATCGATTCAAAATTTTCAAATTTTCACACCGAGCATGGAATACCAATGTACACCGAAGAGCAATTGAATTAGAGATACCTGTATAGTAACGTGTATCACCACCTTTCGCCCTGAGGACGGCGGCGATTCGTCTCGGCATGGACTCGACAAGACACCGGAAGCGTTGGGAAGCCATACGGATCCACGACCCCTGAAAAAGCTCCCACAGATAGAGGGGGTCAGAGCCTCGAACATCTCTCCCGATGGCATCCCATATGTGCTCGATGGGATTGAGGTCAGGTGACCTAGCTAGCCAAGGAAGAGAGGTCACGTCGGTGGAGTGTTCATTCAACCATTCGGATACAATTCGTGAGCGATGACACGGTGCATTGTCTTGTTGCAGGATGAGGTCCCCAGTGGGACGTTCAAGACGCACAAACGGGAACAAATGGTCGTCCAGGATATCCCGGTAAGGTTGACCTGTGAGGGACGATGTCACACGTACCAGGGGTCCCATTTCAGTCCACGTAATCAGTCCCCTCAAGAGAATTCCACCCCCACCAGCTTGAAGAGTACCCTGCTGGCAAGAAGGATCCATCGCTGCATGTGGTTTGCGCCGTACTCGTATCCTGCCATCTGCATGTACCAACGTGAATCTCGACTCATCAGTCCAGGCAACATTTTCCTACATGTCTAGGGTCCAATGGCGATGTTCCCACACCCATGCTAATCTTTACACCCTGTGATGTACGGTCAGCAGCGGTACCCTCTTGGGACGATGGCTTCTGTACCCCATAGCGAGGAGATGGTTCTGGATGGTGTGGCTGCTTACACGTTTTTGTGCACCAGCGTTAAATTGCCGTGTGATTTCTTGCACTGTGGCCCATCTACCCGCTGTTACAATGCGAGCTAGCTGACGATGACCCCGCTCATCCACACGCTGTTGTCCACGGCAGTTGACCCTTGCAGGGATAGTTTTACCGGATTCGATGTACTCACGGTGCACCCGTGACACAGTGGCTCGTGAATATCCCAGTGCCTGCACGACTTTCGAGATGGAGTGACCCATTCGTCGGGCCCCGACAAATGGGTCACATATATATATTGTCGGATCGCTGCATACGTCATGTCATTTCCGTTTACAGGGCCGCCCACAGCGCCATATTTGCATAACGCCAGCTGTCTCTAATTCAATTGCTCTTTAGTGTGTATCACCAGTCTTCACAACTTCGCTGGATAATGAATGTATTACGTCTCAAAACTTTACAAAGCCGATGCATTCTGAATCTAGACAAGAACAAGACGAACAACAAGAAGAGTACATTAGGCCCGAAACGTATCGCCCAATTTATGTCAAGGCAACTAAGCAGTTTAAAAAATTGTTTCTGAAGAACGATTTCTTCAATTTTAGCAATAACTACTGACAAGGATGATACCACGCCTTCTATTTCTACTAACATTAATTTATAATCAGCATAAGTTACTATGAATTGTATATAGTATAAGTTGCTTTTAGGTAAATAAAGTAAAACATTTTTTTCGTTTTATTTCTTAAAAAATGTTATCTGAAAAAAATCAAAGGGGCACAGTCGCAACTGTGCCTAAACCTACATACAACGTAGGGCTATGTCAACTGTCCTTTTTTTTTTTGATTGTAGGTTTAGCGACCACCGTGAGCATTTCGATGAGCTATAAGCAGTCACCCGTCCCTAATTTAGGGTCACTGATTCCAGGGAAGGAAGAGAGCCCGTGCCGTGAGAAAAACACAACATCCATGCCTCACCGGGATTCGAACCCGGACCCCTTCTCAGAAGAATGGTCAGAAACCATCGCGTAGACCACTGTGCAGCCGGAGCGGCCAACTGCCCTTCGCTGAATACCGTAAGGACGTTGAACTAATGATATAGTGCCATGAAATAGTGACAGTTGACGTAGTTCTACGTTGTAGTTGCTACCATGCCCCTCTGATTTTTTTTCATTGGGGTTTTAACGACCACCATGAGCAACTCGGTGGGCTGTAAGCAGTCGCCCGTCACCAATTTAGGGTCAGTGGCAACAGAGAAGGTAGAAAGCCAGTGCAATAAGAAAAATGCAACATCCATGCCTCACCTGATTCGAACCCGGACCCATCTCGGACGAATGTTCAGGAGCCACCGCTTAGACCACTGTGTTGCCGGAGCTTCTGAGTCACAATAGTACCTGCACAGTCTTTGAAGACTCTGTAACTTACACAATGCAATTTGAAATAATATTAATGCAGGTCAAAATCATTTGGAGACCAGGAAGACGTGTTTTCCTCAGCTTTTTCTTAACTAGCGACCGTCTCCGTTTTGGCTTTATTTTTTACCCAACATACACTGGCGTGAAAAAATTAAGGACGAGACAGTTTTTCGAATATAACGTCGTGCAGAAGTGCTCCATATCGACTCAAATCATACCATAAGATCCCCAAGATCTAAGAATATGGGACAAGTGAGCAAAACCGTCCAAACAAGGAATCCAAAGGATACAAAGGCACTTTATTGAAAAGATAACTTCGAGCACAACTGGACAGAAGACAGAAACGTCCATGTGACAGGTGGCTGCCAAGAAAAATCCAGTCTTTAGTAGGGGATATGATCACCCCTGAGTGCGTTGCAGGATTTACAACGTCTGTCCATGCTGAGGACGAGGTTGTCAAGGAGCTGTTGAGGCATCACGGCCCATTCCTCTTGTAGCGCCAATCGCAGCTGCGGAATCGTAGCTGGCGGCTGGTGACGTGCTGCCAAGCGTCTCCCGAGAAGTTTCCACACGTGTTCGATTGGATTTAAGTGCGGGGACCTTGCGGGTCAATCCAAACGTTGAATATCTTCACTCTCCAACAGCTCTGCGACAGCCACTGTACGATGAGGTGTAGTGTTGTCGTCAATAAAGAGGAACTCATGACCCACAGCACCTCTAAACAGACGCACGTGAGGCAGGAGAACCTCGGTACAATAGCGGACACCAGTGACTGAACCTCCTTGGAAGATGTGGAGGTCAGTACGGCTACCAAGGATGATACCGCCCCAAACGAGAACTCCGCCACCTCCAAACCGGTCCCTTTCGATTATGTTGGAGGTGTGATTGCGTGTTCCCTGTTCTCACCAGATGTGTATACGTCCAGAATCGCTTGTCAGACTAAATCGGCTCTCATCCGTAAAGATAACCCGACCCCATTGCTGATGTGTCCAGTTCTTGTATTTCTGGCACCACAGAAACCGCCGTCTCCGATGAGCAGGCGTTAATGGCACACACCATACTGGTCGTCGTGCAAATAGACCACCTTTGTGCAGCCTCCTGGCCACGGTAAAACGCGATAACGGTCGTCCAGTTGTCTGTTGTATGTGCCTTGCGATTTCTCCCGCTCTCTGCCGTCTGTCACTTCTCGCCTGTAGGACAATATACCGGTCGTCCGCCGCCGTGGTTGCTCCTGGACGACCACGGCTAAACTCTCGGACAGCTGTTCCTGTCGTTTGAAATGCTCTCCAAGCTCGTGAAACGATGCTGGAAGCGATCCCGAACTCCTCGGCCACACTAGTCACACTTCGACCTTCTTCCAACTTCCCAATGACGCGACCTTGGGTAAATTCATCCAGATGTCGTTTACGGGATTGCCTGTTGGCCATATCACATGGTGGCAGCAACTCGAGGTCGTTCAAACCGATGTACACCGTGCAATAACTTTCAGCGAATTGCCGATCGTATACCGCCCGTGTGCTTTATACCCTTTCGACACTCCCCCCCACGTCATGATGCATATATGCGCATGCCCTACCGTACTGGACCCTAGTCTATCTCCTGAGTGGTATTTTGGTCCGTTTTGCCTGCTCGTTCCGCTGTTATGCTAACCAGTGTACAATGCTTCCCTAAACTTTTTAATTGCAAAAGCTCTTTATTTCCAAAATTAAAATTGAAATTTAGGATAGCTGAGTACAGGATTTTGCAATTACAAATGTATCGTTGCAAGTATATACACTGCTGGCCACCCAAAATGCAACACCAAGAAGGAAGCATCCGATTGGCCTGAAATTTGCAGCATGCGTCGCCGCGAGAGGGCATGCAAACGATTAGCATTTAAGGGCATATGCAAATCATGTGCGCCCGGCACGCCACCAAGCAGCACTATAAGAAGGGGTGCACAGAAGGCGGAGTGTAAGTAGTGGAAGTGTGTTGTGCTTCCGGACCTGTGCGTGGGACGCTTCCTGATGCCTCGTCGCAGAATACGGCAGTCATTCCAGCACGTTTCGGAGTTCGATAGAGGACGAATAGTGGATTATCGCGACAGCGGTTTATGGTACCGAGACATCGGCGCCCATGTGAGACGACATCCAGCCACAGTGAGGCGAGCATGGATTCGGTGGGGGCAGAAGGGACGGACTGACGGACGTGAGCGATTGCCGCAGCCGCGGCACGCCACCGAACGAGAGGACCGGTATGTTGTGTGACGGGCAGTGACGGCTCGCATCGCCACATCACGTACGTTAGCGGAGGAATTATGGTGTGTTGCGGAACAACCTGTTTCAGCACGTCCCGTTAGACGTCGTCTGCAGGAGCGGGGACTTGTCGTACGGCGCCCATTGCTCCGATTACCATTGACGTTACACCACCGGCGAGTGCGGCGGTAGTGGGCCGTTGAACGCCGCACCTGGACTACGGAATGGTACGATATTGTCTTCTCCGACGAGTCCCGCTTCTGCCTGCAACACCACGATGGTCGGATCCGCGATTGGTGGCACCGCGGCGAAAGGCTGTATGACGCTTGCAATATGCATCGCCATACCTCCCCGTCGCCTGGTGTTATGGTTTGGGGCCCAATTGGATATGACACCCTCACCCCTCTGGTACGCATCGCCGGTACACTCAACAGCCGCCGCACCATCTCCGACGTTTTGGAGCCTGTAGTTCTCCCTTACCTGCAGGACCTGCCAGCGGTCACGTTTCAACAGGAAAATGCGCGCCCGCACGTGGCACGCGTAGTACAACAATTCTTTGCCGTCCACCAGGTGTCACTGCTGTCGTGGGTCGCCTGTTCTCCTGATGTGTCGCCCATGGAACACGTCTGGTCGCTGAACAGCAAAAGATTGGCCCGGCAAGCACCACCCGCAGCTACGCCTGATGAACTGTGGCAACGTGTGGAAGCAGCCTGGACCGACATACCCCAAGCCCACATCCAAAGCCTCTTTCGTTCGATGTCGCTGCGTTTAGCGGCCGTTATTGCCGCTACACGCCGCGGCATCGAACGAAAGATGGGGGCCACACGAACTATTGATGTCTGCGTGTTCCGCAAGTCGCACGGGCCTGTAAGCTCAATCGTTTCATCTTTGTATCTGTTGCTATGTGTCCAGTAAATCTGGCTTTGCTATTTCGTGTCCTTCTTGGTGTTGCATTTTGGGTGGCCAGCAGTGTATTTGTCTTCATACCAATGTGTGTCATGTGATCGCATGGGAACAGGATTTTCTGGATGACGTGGTTCGACAGGACATGGTGTGAGCTCTGAATCCTATCCCTCCGACATTGTTTCCTGCTTAATTCTCTTTGCTTGCTGTGAAAGTTGAGAAATCCATGTTTGCCGGTGGATGTACTCAGACTCACATCCTTCTGCTCTTCAGCCCGAATGCTTTCCCAATTAAGCTACGCCGGCAAGGGCTTGTTACTGCTACTTGCCGTCTTGACATGTGCTTCATATTTGTAGTACGTCACATAAATCCAGGACCACCGCAAACCATGCTTGAAGTAACTCTCTGAAGAAGAATAAATCCTCATTAATTTCGGACGATGTGCGGAAGGAAAATTACACATTTTTGGAAAAACCTAACGGCCAGTAGATCCATTTTTACGTTCCGGGTGCAATGTGAAACCCAAATTTGCAGGTGGCGGTATCGAAAGAAGTTTCTTCTGCTCCCGAGGCGAATGCTTTCCCACTTAAGCTACGCCGGCAAGGGAATATCACTGCTACTAGCCGTCTTGACATGTGCGTTACTTTTGTAGTACGTCACAATGTCTTATGTAACGTACAAATCCATAGTTCACTTGGATCCTGCGTTCAATGATCTCACAGTTAGAAACAGTGAGAATGACTGCAGGGCGCAGTGGCCACTTTCAATCTTTAAAGGAAAATAATGAAGATATGTATGATACGTGGTGATCTAGCAGGCCACGGCAACATGTCGAAACTCTGTAGAGCATGTTGGGTTACAACAGCGGTATGCGGGCGAGCGTTATCCTGTTGGAAAATACCCCTGGAATGCTGTTCATGAATGGCAGCACAACTGGTTGAATCACCAGACCGACGTACAACTGTGCCGTCAGGGTGCGTGGAATAATCACGAGAGTGCTCCTGCTGTCATAGGAAATTGCTCCCCAGACCATAACTACAGGTGTAGGTCCAGTGTGTCTCAGCCGCAGACAGGTTGGTTGCAGGCGCTCACCTGGCCTCCTTCTAACCAACACACGGCCATCACTGGCACCCAGGCAGAACCGGCTTTTATCAGAAAACACAACAGATCTCCACTCCGTCCTGTAATGAGCTCTAGCTTGACACCACTGACGTCGCAAACGGCAGTGGTTTGGAGTAAGTGGAATGCACGCTACAGGGCGTCTGGCTCGGAGCTGTCCTTCAAGTAACCGATTTGTAACAGTTCGTTGTGTCACTGTGGTGGCAACTGCAGCTTGAATTGCTGCCGCAGACGCGGTACGATGTGCCACGGCGATACGCCGTACACGGCGGTCTTCCCTCTTAGTAGTGCTACGTGGCCGGCCGGAACCCGGTCTTCTTGAGGCAGTACCTTCCCTTGACCACCGCTGCCAACAATCATGCACGGTGGCTACATTCCTGCCAAGTCGTTCTGCAATATTGCGGAACGAAAATCCAGCTTCTCGTAGCCCTGTTACACGACCTCGTTCAAACTCCGTAAGCAGTTGATAATAGCTTCTTCGTCTTCTTAAAAGCATTCTTGACTAACATCAACACACTACGTCGAATCTCAACAATAACTAACGCTCACGAACGTTACAGCGCGTATTTACAGCAAACCTGCTTTGCATGTTCCGAGGGCGCTACTAGCGCCACACGTATGCGCCGAGCGCGAAATTTGCATAGACGTCATCTTAGAGATGTAGTCTCACCGCCTACTAACTGTCGTTTATGTAACACAACCCCTTCTTGGTGTTGGGATTTTTTTCCGTCAGTGTATATAGATTATTTGAAACATTTCGTATAACCCTAAAAACCGTCCCTGCCCCCCCCCCTAATGTTGGAAAAAGCCTATGACCATGATGCAGGTTATATCAGTTGTAAAGAGATCAATACTGTCATAATGCTCAAATAAATTAGAAGTCCGATCTCTGTCCTCTATCACACTCATCCACACAGTGATATGTGATTTTATAAAACTTGACATTTGACCCTCTGCTAGTGATGCCCCATCAAAAGAAACTATTGGGTGTTCCGATATGACGTAAAGTTAGGAAAGTGCGGTCGGGAGATAAACAAAATTTACATAAGAGATAGGAGCAAGACAGAAAGTTCAAACACGTTGGTGTCCAAAATTAACGAGTAAAATGCCAATTCAAGAATATATGCCAAACGAGATGACCGACTGAAAAGATTTTTCAGAGATATGTGCAAGAAGAAACGCTAAGCCGACGTACCCCAGCAACATTGTCCGAGTTCCTATGAAAATATGCAAATTACGACCGTACGTCATCGAGCTGGCAGGCACGCGACCTTGATAAACGTTGTCCTGGACGGGGTGCGGCAATTGAAGCTTGGGTTGGATTGTTAGCTGCAGAATTGCTCCGCATCATCGCTTAGAAGACTCTTTACGGTGGAGAATGATCGGTAGATTAGAAGCAGGGCAATCGCAAGCTGGTTTAGCAAAATGGCAGAATGTGTCGAGGCAAGTGGTCTCCAATCTCTGGAGGCAATAAGTAAATAAATAATTATTTATCGAAAATAAATAATTATTAATAAATATATGACGCCACGCATTTGGAGGATTTTCAATTTGGATCTCGCCCTTTGGATTTAACTGCTATAACTAATATATAGCCAGTGCCGTTAATGCCCACCAGATAGAGAAGTCTCAGTAGCAGAGGCCATCTTAGGGATTTATGATTTCAGAAGCTGACTGAAAAACACACATAGCGCCGTGGATTGTTGGCCACCATGGTGTAAGGCTAATGCGCTCGGCTAGATATCGAGAGATCCTGGATTCAATTCCCCGGCGGTGACCGAATAACAATTTTTCCGTTGCTGTGTGTTGCTAAAACGTGGAAAGAGCGATGTCTTTGTTTATTTATTGAACCATGTATTTGGGGGACTTTTACTCTAGAGACAGTTCCAGGAAATCGGAACAATAATCAGAAGGCCTGGACAAAGACGCCCACGAGCCACAAGTCAAGACGACTGGAATTTGTCTCTAAAAGCTCTCCGCCACGTAGAGTCGACAACCAGACAACTTTCGGAGGAGATCTCCTCTGCTACAGTAACTGCAATACCGAGGAAAATGGTTTACAGAATACTCCACGAGAGAGGTCTGTATGCAAGAAGGTCAATGATCTGTATCCCACTCGCCGCATCACAGAGAAAGGTCCGTCTCAATTGGACCCGATAACATCACCCTTGGATCCCTGATCAATGGGCTTATGTTCTCTTCAGTATCTGGTCGTAGTACAACCTGAACACGGATTCTCGACGTACGTACATACAGTACTTGTAGAGAAGCGGGAAGCCGAAATCTTCTCTCCAGCCTTAAGGAAATTGAACACTACGGTGGTGGAAGACTCCTGGGTTGTGCTGGCATCATGCTGGATGGAATTTTTTCCAGGAGGCACCCTGACTGCTGCACTCTATAGGGATGACATCCTAGAGCCGTATGTAAGGCTTTTCAGCTTTTCAGGTGCGCTGTTGACCTGATTTCCTTTTTATGGACGATAACGCTCATCCCATAGCGCTCGGCTAGTCGACGAACACCTGGAGAGTGAGCATATTCACAGGGTGAAGTGGCTTGCGAGATCTCTAGACCTGAACCCGATAAAGCTCGTCTGGGATGCTCTGTGAAGAGCAATTGAAAGCCGGCACCCCCCCCCCCCCCAGTAGTCTGTCTGGACTTTAGACGCGCCTTGTCGGAGGAGTGACACTTATTGCCCCAAGCTCTCATTCATAACCTTGTAACCAACATGAGAGCTCGTTGTGCTAGCTGTATCGTTGTTTGGGATAATCACACTCTCTATTATCTCATCAAAATTCGTGCCAATTGCTGCATCACTCGTGGACTGCCATGATGTTATGCGCATACTTTCTCCTCATGAGGCGATGATACTCCTATTCTGTTGTACACTGGCGGAAAGTGAAAAAGAACACCAAGAAGGAATTGGCGGACGATCATGAAATTTACATATGTTAATGGGGTCGAGTTTACGTAGGTGTGATGTTAATTTCGGGACCAACCGGTGAGCGCTTACGCCACAGCACGACATAATATGCAAATTACCGTCGGTGGTATTTAAGGAGTACGGCGAAGTGAATGTAATCAGTCGTCAGCGTACGGACACGTGCGAAGACCCTGAAGAAGCTGCAATGCCTGGACATGGAAGACGTGTACGATTTCAGCAGTTATCGGACTTTGAGCGAGGTCGTCTAGTCAGAACCCGCGAGGCCGGGTGGTCGTATCGTCGTGTTGCGGAGCGAATTGAACGCGAAGTATCGATGGTGGTACGATGGTGGCGTAGATGATCCGAGGAACATTCCCACACGAGAAGACGTGGAACCGGGAGTCACAGACGGACTGATGAGCGGATCGATCGACGCATAAGAAGAGCGGCGTTGTTAAGCAGAACATCCACTGCGACGCAAATCCGAGCTGCCGTTGCACCTGAGGTGACTGTGGAACAATCCGCAACCGTCTACTGGATGCAGGACTACGTGCACGTGTGCATCTGGCATGTGTACCTCTGACTCCAGCCCACCGTCAGGAACGGCTGCAGTGGTGTCGCCAACGTCTGCACCGGAGAGCGCAATGGCGATCTGTCGTGTTCAGCGATGAAAGCAGATTCTGCTTGGGAGCCTCCGGTGGCCGTATGCGTGTTCGCAGATGCACAGGGGAGCGTCTCCACCCTTCTTGCATCCGCCAGCGACACACAGGGCCTACACCTGGTCTCCTGGTGTGGGGAGCGATCAGTTATCACTCCCGTACACAACTAGTGTTTGCACCGGGTACGTTAAACAGAGCCTCCTACATCAACAACATAATTCAGCCCATTGTTGTGCCATTTGTGAGGTCGGTCCATCGTGGTGTTTTCCAGCAAGATAACGCACGCCCACACACGGCACGTGCAACGCAATATGCACTTCAGGGTGTGAGACAACTTCCATGGCCTGCACCTTCACCGGATTTGTCCCCCATTGAGCACGTGTGGGATTTTATGGGACCACGACTTATCCGGTCTCCACGGCCAGCCACGACCATCCCCGATTTACGCGTCCATGTTGAGGATGCTTGGAACTCAATACCCCAAACTTACATCCAACATCTGTACGACAGACTCCATGCCAGAATTGCACAGTGTGACGCAGTTCATGGCGGTTCAACCTCGTACTAACCATGTTACATGGAAATGTTATTTTTCGGTTCATCAGCAAATACAGCTGCATTTTGCCATAATGTTTTGATCACGTTATCCTCTGTATTCCGTTATTATGCTGTATAAGTTTCGTTGGTATCAGACGTCTCCTTCTTGGTGTTCTTTTTTCACTTTCCGCCAGTGTATATTAGAGCGTTATCGTTATATTTATTCCCGTACCTACTGTCATTAAACTCTGTCCTGTGGATTTTTTGTTATTGATGATTTTATATTTGTAGCGTTAATTTTGAACACCAGTGTAGATAGAGTATGCGTTTTGATTTTTCAGAGTTTTAGGAATTTTTTTTTTTTTGGTTTCAGTGTTTTACGACAAGCATGAGCAACTGAAAGAGCTATAAGCAGTCGCTCGTTCCTAGTTCCGGGCCACTAAGTACCACGGAAAGGAAAGAGCCAGAGCTGGATGACAAGCACAGTAGCCATGCTTCATCTGCGACTGGAGCCCGGACCCAACTCGGACGATTGATTTGAAGTTCTCTCCTCAAACTATTCTGCCATCGGGGAGGCATTTGAACAATTCTCAGACGCACCTGATACTAGATGGATTCGACCGACCCTAATTAGAGGTCACTGTATTCAGCAAAGAAAGTAATCCATATCTGTAAGACAGAAAGGTACCTTCGTGTTTAATTCGGAATTCGAACCTACGCCCAGCAGTAGGTGGAGCAAGAAGTCTGCTACTTAGATCTTATACCTGCCGTGGGATTCCACTGAAATAAAATGAAATCCAAAAATCTAACCTTTTTTGCGCTTTCCAACCGTAGGTTGAAGAAGCGTATATGCTCCAGCTTTGTCCGTCCGTCCGTCCGTCTATCCGCACGATAACTGGCGTAAAAATGGTTCGATTTCGATGAAATTTTAGTATGTGGTAGGGGACCACCTGGTGACGAACCCTATTGAAAATGGGACAAATAGGGTCAAAGATCACGACGTAGGAGCGGGATCCTTCCATTGCCCTTATGCGTCATAACTTGCGTAAATATGGTTCGATTTCAATGAAATTTTAGTATGTGGTAGGGGACCACCTGGGGACGAATCTTATTCAAAATGGGTGCAGTGTGGTCAAAGGTTAGGGCATAAGAGCAGGATGCATTCCATTGCTCTTATGCGTCATAACGTGCGTAAAAATGGTTCGATTTCGATGAAATTTCAGTATGTGGTAGGGGACCACCTAGGGACGAACTCTATTGAAAGTGGACGAAAGGGGGTCAAAGGTCAGGACATAGGAATGCGATCCATTCCATCGCTCTTATCCCATATTATTGAGGTGGACGTCAAGTAATTTTGCTTCCTATACTTCCAATGGAAAAACTTTTGTACACAATTCTTTCACAATTAATGTGTTCCCATAGATGAAAATTTGAACATCGATTAAAATAACTTTATTACAACTTGAAATACTTAATATTTTCTGAAACATAACCATAATTACATTAAAAATCAAAAACTTTTCCTTTGGTAATGTTGAAACCAGAAAAAGGATGGCGCGACCTGTACTTTGATGACGTCAATAGAAAAACAAATGCTGGATTGCATAATTATGGTTATGTTTTAGAAAATATTAAGTATTCCAAGTTATAAAATGAAGCTATTTTAATCGATGTTCAAATTCTCATCCTTGTGAATGCATAAATTGTCCAGAAAAAAGATGGCGCGACCTGTATTTTCATGACGTCAGTAGACAAACAAATGTTGGATTGCATAATTATGGTTATGTTTTAGAAAATATTAAGTATTGCAAGTTGTAAAATGAAGATATTTTAATCAATGTACACATTTTCATCCTTGTGAACGCATTAATTGTCCAGAAAAAAGAAGATACATGTACTTGGAGTGCCACTTTTCCAAAATAAGAAATCAAGGCTGCCAAAGTTTTGTACTAGTTTTGTACAGTTTTGTACACCCAAAAGAAAATTTTGTACACCACCGGAAGTGGTACTTTTCGGCTCTCTAAAAGTGGCACTCCAAGTACATGCTGGAGTGCCACTTTTTCAAAATCGAAAATAAATACTGCCAAAGTTTTGTACTAGTTTTGTACAGTTTTGTACACCCAAAAGAAAATTTTGTACACCACCGGAAGTGGTACTTTTGGCTCTCTAAAAGTGGCACTCCAAGTACATGCTGAGTGCCACTTTTTCAAAATGGAAAATAAATACTGCCAAAGTTTTGTACTAGTTTTGTACAGTTTTGTACACCCAAAAGAAAATTTTGTACACCACCGGAAGTGGTACTTTTCGGCTCTCTAAAAGTGGCACTCCAAGTACATGCTGGAGTGCCACTTTTTCAAAATCGAAAATAAATACTGCCAAAGTTTTGTACTAGTTTTGTACAGTTTTGTACACCCAAAAGAAAACTTTGTACACCACCGGAAGTGGTACTTTTCGGCTCTCTAAAAGTGGCACTCCAAGTACATGCTGGAGTGCCACTTTTTCAAAATCGAAAATAAATACTGCCAAAGTTTTGTACTAGTTTTGTACAGTTTTGTACACCCAAAAGAAAATTTTGTACACCACCGGAAGTGGTACTTTTTGGCTCTCTAAAAGTGGCACTCTAAGTATGTACTTGGAGTGCCACTTTTTCAAAATCGAAAATAAATAGTGCCAAAGTTTTGTACTAGTTTTGTACAGTTTTGTACACTCAAAAGAAAATTTTGTACACCACCGGAAGTAGTACTTTTCGGCTCTCTAAAAGTGGCACTCCAAGTACACACGGGAGTGCCACTTTTTCAAAATCGAAAATAAATACTGCCAAAGTTTTGTACTAGTTTTGTACAGACAAAACAGAGTTATGTGCCCCTCCGGCGATGGTTCTCTTTGGTTGTCCAGCATGCTCTTAGAGTGTCATCTTTCGAAATTCGGAAATAAACACAGTGCTATCTTTTTCCAGTTCATTACATACTTTTGCTCCTGTTCATTATACACAACCAGCTATTTTCGTGTTCATTATACGCAACTTTTATTTGTTCAAGGTCGCAAATTTCCGTGCGATTGTCTCGTATAAACTAAGAAATTGCCGGAGCCTTCATTTTTATAGTAAAGGAAGAAAAGAAACAGTTTTTTGTTGCTTTGTTAAGCAATGCTTTCAGCAAAAACATTTCAAAAACGCGAGGAAGAGGAATTCAAATCAGCGCGGATCATCGCTTCCAGTCTAGCAGCCATGCCGAGCTAGGTTGGGGGAGCGAGAAGTTGCAAAACACCTCGGCGCATTCGCATTGGCTTAACTACCACAACTTCTGCCACCCTAGAAAATTTATTTCAGCAACCCTAAGCATAATAATTTTTTCAGAATTTCGGACACTAGGGAGGATGTGTTTTTCACGGTGTTTGTTTTGGGAAAATGGGGGGAGGGGGTGTCAGGAAGTTAGGGAGACTGTCTGGAAAAGTAAAGGAACTACCTATTGAGCCCTGCAGTTTTAACTTTTAAAATAAATTTTGGAACAGAAGTACATAATGCAAGGTTATCAATCAGCCAGTCAGATTTAACACTGTGAGCTGTCAGATGCATAATCATGAATATACGTTTTATTGCATTGAAACGAATTCAGTAAAATATATTTAAATGTTTAAGGTTAACAACTATGAGACTTTAGTGATCGTTATTGGATATGGTTGTGTACAAACAGGGAATTCGGTATTCTACACTGCAAGAATGCAATATGGATTTCGTAGCTGCAGATAATAATTTGCATGTACAACAAAACTTCAATGCAGGCCAGGAGAAAAAGAGTGCGTGTGGAAATACAATGTGCAGGTATGTGATGTTTGGAAATATACGAGTACTATACTCAGTGTTCGAAGTTTGCCGGTATGGCATACCGGTAGTTAACAAAAATGGAAGTGAGCATACCGGCAGTTAAAAAAACATTATTTACCATCCCGGTATGTAATAAATTATAAACCCTTCACAAACTACGTAAAGAAATTAGGATGACAGCACAAATTTTAACGCAAAAATCGGCAAATGACATTTTTTTTTTTAATTTTTGTATTAATTTTTTTAACATTATATACAATAATTTTTCAATACCAAAAAAAAAAAAATATACGGAATGGTATGTATTTCTTTCGAAACCTCCTATTTATACTATGTGGATCTATGGTCTACACCATACCGGCAGTAGCTCTGTGCCACTTCGAGCACTGAGTGTACCATATAACTACATAATATAGAAATGATATAAATTACAATTATATGAATAAAATACAAGTGGAAACCATTTTTTTATGCGATAAGTGGAAATTTTCATGTTTTTAGGACAAAGTCTTTCTTTCTAGCTTTCATTTTGGCGAAATTATTAAGCATTGAGGTCCAATCTTTTTGAAAACTGCCTTTCTATGCAGTGACAATTCCTGCAGCTTATTTTGTGACATGATGCTTCTCAAATAATTTTTACAAATTTTAATTTGGAAAACGATCTCTGTACAGATGCTATTATGACGGGTAGCCGTGAGTGTTAAGAAAAGCATCAAGGCTATAATTGCATTTTGTACAACCACCGACAATTGTAGGATCCACATTCTACACGAGGAATCTCCATGTGGTCTCGCACTTCCTTCACAGTGCACCGATAAGGCGATTGCAGACCGATCATATTACAACTCGGAGCCAAAGGGCCGAATAGCTTCAATGTGTAGGACATCCAGCAACCGAAAAATTGTTATGCTGTGTGTTGGTAAAACGTGGAAAGAGCGATGTATTTGTTTATTCAACTGACGCCACATATTTAGGGCATTTTCACTTAGGATATCAGTGCTTCCAAAGTGAACTTAAAACTCCTGGCAGCTGCTTTAACTTCTATATTGCCTGCCTCCCTTCCTGCAGCTGCAGAAGTAGTATTGCGTACTCAGAATGCGGTTGCTCAGAAGAGACCTGCTACATTTTCTGGCGTCACACTTAGTTCCGTGTAATGACACTAGGTTCGTATCATCACTTCCTTGTTGCACGCTAGGTACTGTATTACTTACTAGTAGGCGAGCTTTATCTCGATGGACTTTGATAATTTTATGAATTAGCATCGCGAAAGGTTTACGTATTCTCAAGCTTTCGTTGTCGGGTGCATTCATCACTTGTTTTCCGCTTGATTGCAAAAAAAAAAACCCTTGTTAATGTTACTGTGATTTTCGAGCAACTACGATGCCGAGGCCTGCGTCGATCCCAATAGAAAAACTCAAGCATTTTTTTCTTTCGGAAGAATCTGCTATTAACAAGGGCAATGGAAGAATAGCTCACAGAAATGACATTATATGGAAGCGCCTCTGTGATGCCATGAAAGATGAATACAGAACAACACCGCAAGCCTTGTACCTAAATGTGCGCATGGATAGGCATGGTTTACATTCTTTACTGGGCATTTGTGTTGCACAACTACCGTTAGAGAGTGACACAAGGCTAAATGAAAGGAACAGTTCTTCCACATCTTCAGAAGTTGAAGAAGTCAGCAGTTTAGAATGGGAGGATGACGATTCTGTTCATCGAGAAGTACATTTTCCTGTCAACGAAGCAGAACAAGCTGGTGATCTAACAGAATATCAGGAGGAATTCACAATATCATTCAGTGCTAAAGAGTGGTCCGAAATGGGACCAGAGAGAGTAACGTACACTCGAAAGTGTTTACAGCACACGAAACCGATGAGAAGGACTTATGCAGTGTTGAAGCGAAATGTATGGACACATATTATCCATGCTCATTTCTTCGAACACACACGAAGACCCTGTAAAATGATTTACAAAGGTGGCAAGGTTAACACAAAGGAAAATGTTCCCTATGTGTCTATTCGCGGTGTGTGTACGTACTGTGGCTCTATTTTGAAAGGGATTATTGAAAATGAACCGAAAAAGAGAGATTTTGTGCATATGAAATGCAAATTCAGAGGAAAATTTCGGCAAGACCATCCAAAAAATTACAAAAGAAACCTGTCAGGATCCCTCAGAGAGAGAGCAGTACACAGATTAACCCGGGAATCCACTTCAGCTAGTGCATTTAGGCGCTTGGAGGCTGAGCGCATCATGGTGTTTGGTGACCGTGAGCCAAGTCATGTGCCAGCACTAAACGCTCTTCGACTAGCCAAGTCCCGTGAGATGCAACGAGGAAGGATGCACGAAGATCCAGTGTTGGCCATAGCTAAGTGTAAATATATAAGCCCATATAACTCTTACCTCAAAGATGTAACGTATGATAAGTTAGTGATTCATTACTGGTCCACGGAGCAGGTACACATTACTGAGGCGATTTTCAGAGCTTCAAAGGTATCAAGAATATGCATAGATGCTACTGGTGGTTTGGTGAAAAAGATCAAAGGAACAGAACAGAACACAGCAAATCGGGACACATTTTCCTGTATGGGGCTACTGTAGCGCACTCAGAAGAAAAGGAACAGTATTTTGTGTTCAACATGCTAAGTGAAAGACATGATACGGAAACAATTCGGCATTGGTTAAGTAGATTTCTTCAGGAATGTAAGATCATGCCAATGGAGGTTGTAATAGACATGTCAGCAGCCCTCATGTCAGCTTGTGTACAATCGTTTACACATCTGCCCTCACTTGCGTCATACCTAGAAAAGTGTGCAAATGTTCTTGGCATCGAAGAAGGAGACAGGTTCGATCTTCCAAATTGTTTCATTAGATCAGACGTTGCTCATGTGGTCAACTTATTTGCTAAATTTCCGAGCTTGAAAGGGAAACTGCGAAGGACACGGCAATTTTATTTAAGATCTTTGTGCGCAGTTGTTCAGTCAACAGACATGAATGACGTAAGGACTTTGTTAACTCGCATTTTTATTGTAGCGCTGAATGAAACCGAAGGTAACGACGAATTTTCCAGCGAATATACCTCTTGCGAGAACAGTAAATGCTATCTACAGCTCCGTATATCAGGTTTCGCAACGGATGACACAGTTATTGAAGAGTCTTTTCTCGATGACACTATGGAAATTCTGAAAGAGAAAGGGCAGAGAAATGTCTTTCGTACATGGGCCATTAGCGTGGAACAGAATGCTAGGAAATGTATTAATCCATATGGTGATCGTGGAAATCAGCAGTATGCTCCAGGAATAGTAGATGACATTCTAAAGGTGTGTCACCTAATTCCTTTATGGACAGCTGTAATGGTCCCTCATTTTGGATATGGAGCCAGAACTGCTTCGAGTGCCTCTGTTGAGAGCAATTTTAATGACTTAAAGAAGAGAGTATGTCAAAACCTGAAATTACCTGCTCGAATTGATGATTTTTTGCTTACGCATATAAAAAATCTCAGTGGAATGATGAAATTAGCTTCCGCTTCCGTACCTCCAGGCGCAGACAATAATTCCAGCTGCCTTCCCGCTGCGAGTGAAAGTGCTAGCGGAGAACACGAAGAAAAACCAGAAATTGGTTTGGACGAAATTCATAATCTTTATCAAAGGGAACGCGATAAATCAGAAGCAGATATACTGACATTTTCTCCCAGAAGAAATGTAGTAGCAACAGGATAACCGATACAGAAGTAAGTGACGGCAAACTTGCTGGAATACTATTTGAACCCAGTGGAGAAGTGGGTGCACTAAAAAAAGAACCCACAGAAAAAAGTCGGGTTAGCTTCAGAAGATAACTGCATGAAGAAAACGATGCATTCGAATAAAGACAAACAGAGGGAGAAAAACCCATCAGACATAAGAACATATTTTGTTAGGCGCAGAGAGATCATCGAATTAGAAAGGAATTCAGAAAGCAAAGCTTTCGAGAACTGGAGAGGGCTTGCGGAAGAAAGTGAACATAAACGACCAAAGAAATCGTATCTTGAACCAAGTGCAGAAATGCTTGCTATAGACTTCAGGTCACCAAACAAATGTGTTCCAATTGGTCTTCTGAAAAATGGAAATTGTATTGGTCTACGTCCAATTCAGATAGGTGAAGAGCAAATTACAGTAAAAAACACTTGCGCATACGACTCAATCGTTCAGTTACCTTGCGTTGGTTATTGCGATAGTGAGAAATACAGGGAGGCGATAGACCAACATGCCCAAAAGAATGCAATGGCTAACATGGTATCGAAAATGATAACGACTGGTCCGACAGCTAAAGTTTACAGATTGCGGGCTGTAGCGCTTAAATGCATTATTAAAAACGCGAAGAAATTATTATGTGGTTTGGTGTCTTTAGACGCTGCACTACCAATAGCACAGATGATACTAAGATCATGGGAAGATATGTGTACGGCACAGGAGTTTCAAGAATGCACTTCTTCTGTATGTTCTAGGAGGAATGTTATTCTTCCTGTTGCCGTAGTGACAGTGGGAACTACCAACGGGAATCTGAGTATTGTTCCAGAAATGGTTAACAAGAACTTGACAGCAGAACGGAGTGGTATTTGTCGATCAGCGTTGGAAGACATAGATCGCACAGATGAGGACGCATGCATTGATTGGGAAAACTCAAAGAAACATCCCCTGTGTAATGGAATTAAAACGATACGGGTGAAACCGTCAATGTATCACATTTTTGTAGAAGTAATTGACAATAATGATGAAAACGTGATAAGTCTGAAAACGGAACCAGCGCAACTGCCTCGAATGCTTGCCTTTGGAGAGCGGCAATACTATTTGAGAGGGGCAGTTAGCTACACTGGAGGATGTAATGTTGCCAGTATAGGTCATTATAGGGCGTATTGTTTACGTCAAAACAATGAATGGGAGGTGTATGATGACCTTCATCAAAAAACGTACAAGGCCAATCCCCTGAAGGAAGAGACCTTCCACGTGCTCTTCTATACGATATAAAAATTTATTCACGTTGCAAATTTTCCCGTTGACTCCCACATTTTCTGACCGATTCGTAGCAAGCAAAAGATACTCTCCAACTTTGCATTTGACATTTTGACTCTATCATATAGTCTGAGTTCGGTGAGCTGAGTATGCGAATTCGCCGCTAGGGGTGCTGAAGTTGAGCTGATAGGATCAGCTTTTTGTCACTTACATCAATACCAATGGTTCCACTTCATTACGAGCCTCCGTTCGGCTGTTGAACAATTTATTACATCCACCTTGTATATCTCTGTGAGACCAATCGATACACAAGAATCGAAAGTTCAAACATTGAGTCAACCTTATCGTTCAAACAGTGACTTCAGATTTCTTGCCCTTAACAAGGTTTAGTCGCCTGAACGATCGCTCATCACAGCCCTGTCAGACGATAAAGACGTGATGCCGTAGGTCCAAACGTCTTTAAAATTAGAAAGAAACTGGTGTTCCATAGGAAAGATTACAATGGTAGAATATTAGCATCGCCTCAAGGGCATGATGCTCAGTAATAAAGCAAACTGAGTCATTTCATAAGATGCTTATTAAGTCATTTAAATTATAATATATTTAATGTCCCGTGGCATAGATTAAAGTGAAGTGTTCTGTAGTTTTATTTCATTTGATTTGCTTTTGCGCAGGATTTAGTTAGGTTTTGTTGTTATTGTTTCAACCAGGGTATCGGTAATTATTTTTTTTCATTGATTTATATTATTAATTAATTTATTATGGTCTTGCTTTAGTTATAAAATAGTCATGTTTCAGCTGTCAGGTTATATATTAAATTTTTAGTCTTTGTCTTTTTTTTATTTATTGGAGGTTCATTACATCTTTAAGGGCCAATCAATTTAATTGGTATACTGCACTGTTTGTATATTATGGTTTGTTAACAGTAATGTTATTGTATAGTGTAATGTTTGCATATTGTTCTTGCATTATGCTGTTTATTTATATTCACAGTGTGAAGAACTAGTTTTTGCACAGTGAATAATTTATTCTTATTCATACTTGTAATTGGTGAAATGTCATGATTGCGTATGATTGTCATGCTGTAATATGTTTGGTGTAATGCTATTTATTGTTGCTCATGAACACCAGTTGCAAACTTAGTTAATTAAAAATTAGTATAATATACGCTAGTGTATAATTATTACTTACTGAGCATAAGTTGATTATTTCGTATAGAATCTTATGGTGTTTAGCAGTGATGTTATTGTTTGCTGAAATGTTTACATGTTGTTATTCCTGCATAATGCTGCTTATTTATATTCACAGTATAAAAAATTGTTTTTTGCGCAGTGAATACTTTCTTTTATTAACACTTGTAATACGATCTGTAATATCATTTCACTGATATAATTATTGATTATTTGATTGAGTTGCTGAAGAAAGAAATGGTAAGCTGATTATTATTGTTATGTTATTCTTCACATGTGTGAGTAACTTCAATTTGTTATCTGAGTGACTAGCGTATTCTTCACATGTGTGAATAGTTGTAAGGTTACAATGTTATTGTGATTTTTGAAATTGAATGTGAAAGCGTTGTTTTACTTTATTTGCTAATGTTGCTGTGTATGTATTGTTTTAAGATATTGTGTGGAATATGTGTTTAAAAATTTGGTTGTAAAGATGTTCGTTGTGTTCTTCACAGTGTGAATAACTAGTGTTTTACACAGAGAATATTTTTTTGATCTGCAAAATCATTTAGAGTAATTGATGTTAAATTTGGATATGTTAAATAAAGTTAAAAGAATGTTGTGTCAACTGGTGCTATGTTTGGTAAGATTGGTATCCATTTTTAAACAAATGAAATGAGCCCTGAAAAGGGCCTTTTATTTTTTCTGATTTTTTCACATGTAGCTGCTCTTATTTTCCTCATGTCATGCTGGAATAGACTGAATAGGTATTGCTATTGCTTGGGTATCTTACGCATAATATAACAACCCTTTACAATACAATAGGAAGTGTTTGATGTGGTATCGTACACTTAAAGGCAGCCCTTACAAGCAGAAAAGAAATGTAGAATTTTAGGAAAATGCAGAAGAGAATAGTAAAATAACTACTTGCTTGGTCTCTTACTCTCTAGAAGGCAGCCCTACGCAAGTAGTATAGATAATGATTTCATAATTACCTTTAGATCATGAAGACGACCAATTCACGAAATGCGCATACCTTTTTGCGTAGATCCAAGGCGGTGCGAAGACCAGCTAACCACAGGGTATCACAGACACAAAACACAAATTCCAGAGGATTTGGCTCGTTCTCCAAGGATGGCGAAAAGAAATTCCACCAGCAACGAAAACATTACACGGGGGTAACGCAGTAAAGTATTACTTGCTTCATGCAAATAATCTACCACTCATCCGTACAAGAGTGATCTGGATTTCGCAGCGGGGCCCCCACACCACGTCAAGTTTCCAGACCTCATGGGCATGGGCGTCCGCTGGGGGAAAAGGGCAAACGGATCACTTGACCCCCTCCCCGGATCAGACAACTGTAACAGGGTGAAAAAAGTTACGAATTTCGTTCAAAGGTCAAAATGTGTGAGTGTGTTTCCGGGGGTGGTGTCAGCTCTGGAGAATTTAAGTTTTTTCGCGAGAGTTCAACGAGAAGACGTCTTATTCCAAGTGGGCCATTAGCTGCCACTGATTCATCCCTTGTGGACGACTGCAGTATTGAGAGGTATGACAACAGGGGCCTAAATCGAAGGGTTTTTTCATGCCCACCTGCACGTTGAGGGGATCTGCCGACCCGAATGCTTTCACCGCTCTGCACATCATATAAAATTGAACGACTGAGACATGGAGAAGGAAAAACAGCTTCGAGAGGTACGTTTTGAATCCGAGATCACTGGAGTCGTCATCATGGTCGTCTTGTCTGGTCCACCATCACCAGCAGGGAAATCCAAAGTGCTGTTCAGCTTCCTGGGGTTTAGCCAAGCACACTGTGTCAGCAGGAATAAGGATGATATCCCATACACCCGCTCCAGGTCAGAAGGTCCATAGCGAAAAAAACAACAACAGGGACATGCAGAGAATTTGGTTGTTCCTGGGCAGTGAACTCTGGGGGTTTGTATTTTAAAAAGGACACTAGCTCAAAGGTAATGTTTTAGTTCATATCTTTTTTGTGTTAATACATAAGCTCCCAAGCAAGTACTTGATCTTCGAGCTGAGCATAAGAAAAAAATGTTCGCCTCTGGTTGTGGCTGTGTTGTCGTATTGGTTCAAAATTTTATTAGTCTCTCAGGTATGAGTTCATAAGGGAAAAAAAGAGTTCTTCCCGGGAGCCCAAATCAGGAAGGGCTCAAATTTTTGTCTCTGACAGTAGTATTTTGTGAAAGCTCAACTTTGTGCAATTCTGTGCTAAAGTAAATAGTTTTGCTTGGCATTTTTTTAATATTATGTGCGGTTACTTTAAAGTTGTTTTTGCAGTGGAGCAGTACATGTTAAACGTACATATATTTCTATGATTTTTCGAGGCTAGCTGGATATGGGAAAGTTGTCAATATCTTTATGTCAGGTATTGTATTTGTGGTCAAGTAATGGTAAGCATGGGGAACTCCTGCCATTATTTTTTTATTTTTTGAGCTAAGCTATAAAAATATGTATTGTTGTTGTTTTTGTTGTGTAAAGAGAATATCTAATATCATAATGGTGTTATCAGCTATTTTGAAGAACAACCTCTCAAACCAGTAAAATTTTATTAAGGAAATTTAACTTTCTTTGTGCTTGGTAGCATTTAATAATATATAAATTGCATTTGTATTTAAAAACATACAGGGCCATGTATAGTGAAATTTTTGTCCTTAGAGGCAGGTTATGGTGATTTTTGAGTTTGGCAAATAATGGGGGAAAATATGTAACATTTTGTAGTAATTGCGGCTCGAGACCATGTCATCAAATGGATTTGAGAATTTGATTTGCATAAGGGGAGGATGTCAAGGAGGGTATGCAAGCAGACTAGGGTTGTCTGAAAGTGAGGCCTGTTTATTACTTGTGTACAGTGAGATTTCTTCGCAAGGGTTTTGATTTCTGGAAATAGAGAGTGCTTCGAGAGGTAATAATAATTTCTGGAAATAGAGAGTGCTTCGAGAGCTGATAATGATTTCTGGAAAAAGAGATATGATGTGTTTTCTGGAAAGTGAGATTTATGTGGATATTTTCTAGAGATAATGAGAGTTTTCAGATAGCTTTTTTCTGGGAGCTGTGTGCCTGGAGTAAGAAAATTTGGGGTCAAGAGAGCTCTTGCAGGAGGTTTTTCCTTACTTGGACATACTTCGGGTATTGAAAGAGTGCTTATGAGGATGAATTGGGGGATTCGTCTTCGACCCCGAGTAAAATCGTCGGCCAGTATGGACCAGCCCCTGTCAAGTTGCATGCGTTCGAGCGTTGTCCCAAAGTCAGTGAGCGAGGAAAGAAATTACAAGGGTAATGAGTCACACATATTGACTTACCATTTCGTTGCATAAGCTTGAATTGGCTTCACTACCCAATTTCTCGCCTTTAGCCTGATTGATATTTTCTTCGGGATGTAAATTTTGTTTTCGAAGAAAGTGAGTTTGATGAACTGAGATGTTTTGCCTAGCCGTTACCTCAGTGGTTTATTATATGGATTGTTAAAATTAGTAAAAGCTTGCATGGTGTAATTTTGAGAATTTGAAGTAATTTGTTTATAAATTGCTTGCCAGAATTAGTTGTGTAATTTTAAATTGTGATGGACAGTAGGAGTGCAGATAAGTATGAATTTAAGTCCAGGAGTGTTGAGAGTTAGTGTTTGCCTCTTATTTACATAGTAGGATATTGAGTACTCAGAGCAAGTTGGTGTTAGTGAAGAATTTTGATTTTTCCAGATGATGGTGTAAATTTTAAGTTTATTTGTCAGCATTGTGGTGTAATGATAACTTTTGAGATAATTGAGTAAGGTATTTGGTGCAGTACGTTTAGTAGAGTGTTTAGAGTGATTTTGTATCAAGTAATGATAGAATGTTGAGTATATTTAATTGTAAGGCAAATATTCCTGGGGAGTGTAGAACCATTTTTTAATATAAATTTTATTTGTGAATTTTGGTCAGTGGTTGTAATGTCTCAAATTAACATGTGCTAAGAAAAACTGGTTGGAGGGGGTTGTTTGAAAGAGGCTAATCAAAACTATAGTACATATTCCTATATTATAACACTGAGGGGAGAGGGAGGAGACCCTTCACTTCAGCAACATATTATACAAGCTAAAGAGTGTTATATAATTTGTGAATTTCAAATATGTGCTGCTTTAGGCCTGCTATGGTAATCTAAAATTTGGGTGTAATTTCATGTTAAGCAATATCACTTTGTAAAGTAAAATCTCACACTTATTTGGTAAACATTCTATTTTTATTTGTGGATGAAGTTATGTTTCTTGTGAAGCGATTAATCTAAAGGTGTCATCTGAATGTTTCTTTAGGCCAGGGGCCAAAGTTAGCAATTTTGGAGATCTGCTAAATTGTAGCAGCAAAATTTTTCAGACATTGTGTTGCCTTGGTGAGTCGCCGACTCCTTAAAACATTTTGTTGTGTTTTTTGTTATTGTGGTTAAGTTTGTACAATAAATGCATGCAAGTGGCCTTTCAAAAACCCAAACCTTGCGCAGTGAAGAATTAGGTGACTCAGTTGAATTTCCTCTCAGGGTCACATGCTCATCCACCTTAGCTCGCATAAGGTAGGAGACGTCTCTGGAGTTTTGTTTTTATTTAATTAATGCATTTTGTCCTAACCACTAAAATTGATCATCACCGCCTCCAAAAGTTATTACACGTGTACATTGTATACCATCCATTTTTTAGTGTTCGCAAATTTGGTACACATATAAACAATAATTACTCATTTTACATTTGCACGTGTCACAACTCATCGTAAATTCAAACAACGCAAACTTTCAATAATAACTTTTGGAATGTCCTAATATCAGTGTTGCATTGCATTTTATTTTCATTTATCATGGCCTTAATTGATTGAATTTACTTTTTGTTTCGAAATGCATCCACCCATCTCCCAAATTTTAATTTTCACCTAAAGTCAATATTTACCTTAATTTTAACATTTGTTAAATTTAACTATTAATTACACACATGAGCAAAACCTATCCATAACAGTTTGAAATGTGGTCAGGAAGGAAGAAACAAGATGATGGATGTGAAGACGAACTTTAGGCTTGCTCAAACACACTGATCTGTTTCCTTCTGTTCGACAGGCTATTCTTATTGCTCAAACATTACCAGTAACAACCTGCCCAGAGGAGAGGTCCTTCAGCGCTATGAGAACGGTTAAAAACCTGGTTAAGGTCAAAAATGGCAGATGGATGTTTATCTGGACTGTGCATGATGAGTATTCATCAAGAAAAGGTTTTTGAGAATAAACATGAACTCATTCAATATGTGATTGATAGATTTGGACAAACCCAAGACGTTTTGCAGTTTTTATTTCATAGTATCTCTTCTAAAGTGCAAGAAACAGAAAATTGAAGGGGGTATAAAAATAAACAGATCTATGTCTGTCAAAAAAAAAGGGGGGGGGGTATACTCATTCTCAATAAAGGACGATGGAGCGGTGCAATTGTTTTATGTAATCCCAAGTTAATGTTTCCATACAAAAAGACTGTATTAAGTTGATTATTAAATTTAGCAAGAAGCCTACAGTAAGGTTAAACTTTTGACTCAGATATGAATAATCAGTGGCCAGTAATTGGTAAATGACATAATTATTATTATTGTCCGTTATTTCAATACTAAATATTGACTAAAGAAAGAAAGAAAGATGTGCCCAAGTTCCCAAACTTTTCGAGGGGGGGGCTAACAGTGCTCCGAACCCACCCCTAGCTTTAATGACTCGTTGCACTCGCCTGACCCCACTATGCCATATAAAGAAGCAGGGGTACCTGAGGTCCTTTCTGCGGCAGTCACGAACGTTGCCCGCGGGTAGCCCAGTGGGCAACGTTCGTGACTGCCGCGTGAAGGACCTCAGGTTCGATTCACCAAATATCCGCCGTGCGTCGGATGGGCACGTTAAGCCCGTCGGGCCCGGGTACTTCCCTTCCCAGGTAATAAATAAGGGCGTCTTCCTCCCTTCCATGGCACTTTCCTATCGGGCACTCTAACCCAAATCCCCTAGCTTCCTATTTTTAAGGGTTGTTTAAGACCTGGGGTCAGACACTCCCTTCTAAAATCCTCTGCATGTGAAAAAAAAAAAAAAATTAAGCAATAATTGTGATAGTGGGAGTATACCGGTTTGCCTCCTCACCCGGAAAAATTGCAGCGGACGCCCATGCTCATGGGGGATATCGCTGCGGGAAAAAGTTTCAGGCCCTTGATATGATTTTTTTATCACCAAAATGGCGGTAAAACAAGTTCCCAAAGTTTGGCCAATTATTTTATAAACTACATAACAAAATGATTTTGTACAATTTTGCATATTCAGTTACATGAAAAAAAAATCTTTACTTTTTAAAAACTTTGCAGTAAATCCGAATGTTATTTTATTTTATATCCATACCCCTATTACTCCTTCTTTATTAGCATCACTCTTTTCAAAGCAAATTGTTTACAAGTTGATTTCTCAATAGTATTGAGTAAAATATTCTCTAATCTTTGCTTGTTTAAAATTTGTCAAAGTCAGAGAAAAAACATAACTGTGAACGTTATTAAGTTTTGCATCATCTATTTCATGGCTGAACTACAACAACAAAAAAACGTCCGCACCATGCCAAAAGTTGTAGCTTGCTTAAGTGCACGTTTTATTCAGAGCAAAGATTGCGAAATAAATGTTTCATCCAAACCGAAACTAAACAACATATCTTTCTCTGATGAGATCAAGGTTCAACTTTGCACCAATAAGGAACACAACAACGCTGACCAAAAGTAAACAGCATACCCTTCTCTGATGGGATGAAGGTTCAACTTTGGCTGCATCTCAGTAACGCTGTTTCGATTCTCTCAAACTTGTGATATAACTTACGTATACGTAAACGAATCAAAGAACTGTGAGTTTGTGATAATCTGAAATTACAAAATTTATGTACATCGAAAAAAGCGTATAAATGAATTAATTAGTTATATTCGAATTAGAAAAGCTTAGAAACTACAGTAAAATATCGGGACTAATGCAGAATTAAGTATAAATGTCAAAAAATATAACTGGAATACGCATAGCCGAAGTTTCACTGAATATCTTTTTATTTCTACAAAGCAATGCTTAAATTTAAAAATTTTGTTTAAACTGAAAACCACTAGATCGAAAAAAACATTGCGAAGAAATTCAGATTGTTTGAATTTCAATCTGTGACGTATAAACTACATGATAAAATGTAGTTGACAAAATAACTACATGTTGCCGCGGAACTACTTCGTAGTTCGGGTCACATTGTTTACCGCCTAATTAAATTTTAAAGACCAGGAGTAATTTACCTAAATTATTTTTTTTTACTTAATTTAAATTATTTTTCTTTTGCTCCCTTCCTGCCTCATAAACCCCCTTTTCCCCACGGAAGCAGAAAACCCAGGTGGTCAAATCGGTTTGCCGGACACCCGTGAAGAATGACCAAGGGAATTCACCTTCTTTTCACTCTTGTGAGGAAAAGCATGGCATTTGCAAAATTTAAGAAATGTCCCCAGTGCTAGCTACCGTTGCTGGTGGGACAATACATCCCGGTATTTCAGAAGGCACAGGCAAGAATCCGGAACGCTGTCAGATGAATAGGCGAGTTGCGGTTTACGACTTCTCCTTGATGAAGGAGGCACTAGCGAAAGTCGTAAAGTACATCGCGGTGTCACAGAAAAGTCGTAACTCTGGCAGCGGGAAGGCCCTTTAAATTCCTCGCCATTCATCTGAGGGTAAAATGGGCTTATGGAATTCACAAAAAGTACCACCTGCACAACAGGCCAGCTGTCGCGAAAAGGTAGCCAACTGGACCAGAGGTCCAACCAATAGCCACTACGCCCGAGCACTGGTCAGACCAGCTGACCAATCAGGACCCCAGGCGAAGAGTACGTAGAAGGTTGTAGGCACGCCCCTAGCACGTGAAAATTAAAGGGACGGAAATATATACACAGACACGAGAGAAGATGGGGTGATCATATGGAAAAATTCAAGATAGTTAGCTAGAGATGATAGTCGAAGTACAATTTTCAGAGATAGTCGAGGAGGAGATGGATGAGGCTTAGTTAGGAAACGGACATAGTACGCGGTCCCGGCGTGGCAGACAAGATATACAGCGAACCAACCACGCGGTCAACATCCACGCAAGTTTTCATCTACCAGCGTGGGGTTTCCACGAGCGACCACACCAACGACTGGAAGGTAAGATGACGTTATTTTTCCCAACTCCAGTTCCCATGTTAACTAGATATATGCATGGTCGCTATGCCTCCGCGAAATAGATTGAGGGAGTTAATTTAAAGTTAAGCTCAAGGGTGTGACACGCGTACGCAGCAGTTGATCCGTACACATGGCTAATTCCAATAATTTTTTAATTTAACGTAACTTTTATTTGGCCTCCACCTAAAGGATGTAATTGCTTACATATACTTTTTTTATAAATAAACATTGTTAATTACCTAACCTGGTGTAGCTAACTTTATAGGCTGTGTATATTCCTCTAAATTCACAATTTGCGGCATATGGTTTTTTTACGAATACCTCGTAACGAGCCCATATGAAACACAACGCGACGTCCGTAAACTTTGAGATTGGGTTCTTTACATTCATGGGAACGCAACCTCACTGTTTATCCAATTAGACGAGTAATAAGTATTCCGCGACCACCGTACAACCGGGGTCATGGTAATATACATGACAAAATGTAGTTGACAAAATAACTACATGACAAAATGTAGTTGACAAAATAACTACATGACAAAATGTAGTTGACAAAATAACTACATGACAAAATGTAGTTGACAAAATAACTACATGACAAAATGTAGTTGACAAAATAACTACGTGACAAACTTAACCCTCCTTTCGAGTTGCTTCTAAACTAAACATTTTCCCACTGAAGAGTTCGTTACTTCTCTAAACAGCTTGTACATTTTAGCGACACTGACAGTGAGTCACAGCAGAATTTATAGAGACAACCTTGATTGTAAATAATGAGGGGAGTGGTGTAGAGAGAGAAAGATTGCAAGTAATTGTGGGGAACTGATATAAAGAAAGAGATTTAAACGAATACGTATTGTTGCTATTGTTGATCTAAGAGCTATTTTGTGTCAAATGATGAATCACAATGTGACGATTTTTTATATAGATGACCTTCGAACTTTCATTGAGTGGAAAATTAAGGGAAAGGAGATTTTAAACATAAATTCTTTTGCTGATTCTTTCAACTTGTCCGTTCGGCTTCTGGGTTATTACAAAAGTGTGTTTTATATGCAACAAACTAGGAATATTAATCAAATTAGTTAACCATTAAAACTACTGCTTCGAAAATCAAAAATTCTACAAGTTATTTATTAATGCAGTCATGCAGGTATCCACAACTGAGGATAGCGTTATACAATCCCAAAATGTACATATCTGTAATTAAAAAAAAAGTCAGGTGCAAATAACTTTATTAAGACAAAAATTGGAAATTAAGAACTATAATCTGCTTACATACGCTCCGAGATAGTCAAATTTTACCATTGAGGAATCTTATAAAATGATTTCTTACATTTCAAAATAGAGCACGTTTCTCGCACTTACATAGTTTTGTAGAAAACGTGTGTGAATATTTCGGAATTTGTGGAAAGGTACAAGAAATGTATGTCTGGTACTGAACTAAGACGGAAGAAAAGTACCACATCCGGTAAAATACAAAAAAAATTTTCGAGCTGAAAAAACATAAAATACGACAACCTTTTGTATTTTGGACTGCAAGTACATGTTTAGCGGTACACCAAGTAGGAAAATTCTACTACTGTTCTGTTCAGGAAAATAATTTTAAATTTTACGGTAGAACATAATGAAGAATATTACTGGTGTCTATTTTCATTTTTGGAGAAACTTCTACGATGGCTTTCTAGGAAAACAAAGGCTAGGTTGCTTCGGCGTAGTAAGTGACTGGTTCCCTTTCGGTGGTGTACAAAACCTTGTGTACAAAACTGTACAGAACTCGTACAACACCCTGGCAGTGTTCATTTTCGATTTTAGAAAAAGGACAGTACAAGAGCGCATGCCGGAGAGCCACTAAGGAGAGGTGAAAAGAACCTCTTCCGGTAGAGTACACATTTTCTTTAGGATGCACACACCCTGGCAGTGCTTATTTTCGATTTAAAAAAAGTGGAACTCTGAGTACGTGCTGGTGAGCCAACAAAAACCACTTTCTGTGGTGTACAAAATTTTCTTTTGGGTGTTCAAAACTATACAACACTAGGACAGCACTCTGGTAGTGTATATTTTCGGTTTTTGGAAAAGTGGTACTCCAAGTACATGCTCAAGGACCACAAGGGAGAGTAAAAAAGTACCACTTTCTGTGGTGTACAAAATGTTCTTTTGGGTGTACAAAAATGTACAAAACTAGGACAACACTCTGGCAGTGTTTATTATCGTTTTGGGAAAAGTGGCACTAAATAAGTACATGCTCGGGGGCCACAAAGGAGAGTAAAAAGTACCACTTCCGGTGGTGTACAAAATTTTTTTGGGTGTACAAAAATGTACAGAACTAGGACAACACTCTGGCAGTGTTTATTATCGTTTTGGGAAAAGGGGCACTAAATAAGTACATGCCCGGGGGCCACAAAGGAGAGTCAAAAAGCACCACTTCCGGTGGTGTACAAATTTTTCTTTTGGGTGTACAAAACTGTACAAAACTAGTACAAAACTTTGGCAGTATTTATTTTCTATTTTAAAAAAGTGGCACTCAGCATGTACTTGGAGTGCCACTTTTAGAGAGCCGAAAAGTACCACTTCCGGTGGTGTACAAAATTTTCTTTTGGGTGTACAAAACTGTACAAAACTAGTACAAAACTTTGGCAGTATTTATTTTCAATTTTGAAAAAGTGGCACTCAGCATGTACTTGGAGTGCCACTTTTAGAGAGCCAAAAGTACCACTTCCGGTGGTGTACAAAACTTTCTTGTGGGTGTACAAAACTGTACAAAACTAGTACAAAACTTTGGCACTATTTATTTTCGATTTTAAAAAAGTGGCACTCCAGCATGTACTTGGAGTGCCACTTTTAGAGAACCGAAAAGTACCACTTCCGGTGGTGTACAAAATTTTCTTTTGGGTGTACAAAACTGTACAAAACTAGTACAAAACTTTGGCAGTATTTATTTTCCATTTTGAAAAAGTGGCACTCCGCATGTACTTGGAGTGCCACTTTTAGAGAGCCAAAAGTACCACTTCCGGTGGTGTACAAAATTTTCTTTTGGATGTACAAAACTGTACAAAACTAGTACAAAACTTTGGCACTATTTATTTTCGATTTTGAAAAAGTGGCACTCCAGCATATACTTGGAGTGCCACTTTTAGAGAGCCGAAAAGTACCACTTCCGGTGGTGTACAAAATTTTCTTTTGGGTGTACAAAACTGTACAAAACTAGTACAAAACTTTGGCAGCCTTGATTTCTTATTTTGGAAAAGTGGCACTCCAAGTACATGTATCTGAAAAAAGATGGCGGGGCCTGTATTTTCATGACGTCAGCATACAAAAAAATGTTGGACTGCATAATTATGGTTATGTTTTAGAAAATATTAAGTATTGCAAGTTATAAAATGAAGATATTTTAATCGATGTACACATTTTCATCCTTGTGAACGCATTAATTGTCCAGAAAAAAGATGGCAGGGCCTGTATTTTCATGACGTCAGCATACAAAAAAATGTTGGACTGCATTATTATGGTTATGTTTTAGAAAATATTAAGTATTCCAAGTTATAAAATGAATATATGTTAATCGATGTTCAAATTTTCATCCTTGGGAACGCATTAATTGGGAAGAAAATGTGTACAAAAATTTTTACATTCGAAGTACAGGAAGCAATCTATTAAATAGCGCTTATGCATCATAACTTACGTAAAATTGTTTCGATTGCGACAAAACTTTATCATGTTATTTCGGAGATATACTGGACCAGTTCTGTTGAATATCATCTAAATGGATCAAAGGTCAGGGCACAGGAATGAGATTTATTCCACAGTCATTTTCCTCATAACTTGAGTAATAGCTTGAGTAATGATTTCTGGTATATTGGAAAGCGTATCATAATCAATGCATTGCATGATTTTACTAACTTGTCTTCATTTCATTTCGTACTGGTGGACTGAAAAATAAATATCTACTGCACAAGAATAAGAGCCCACTGAGCATGACACAATCTGTCGAATTCAATTGTTCGCAGTTCATGAAATCTATTCGTTGGCTGGTGAATAATGAACAAGCTTAGGTGGATTTTCATTGCATACCGAAATCAATGGGCAAAATGAGCTTGTAATATGCTAGTCTAGTTCTGATGGATTTGTTTTACACACTGAATTCAGTTGGGTAAAAAGATTCTGCAACGTTGTCAACTGCATATAAGGAAGATTTTGAAATCAATGAATCGATTGCAACAAACCGAATTCAGTGAGTAAAAAGATCTTATAATAGATTTATTCAGATGGGTTCATACACCCTAAATTCAATGGCAAAATGATGGTGAAACGAAAGCGCTGTTCTAGTAGTCATCTTGATATCCTTATCTGTGTGTAAAATCTATTTTTGTTTGTCCTTAGTGTGTGAATCCGATTCATTCATTTACTGACGAAAATTTCCATTATATAAATTTCTTGAGGAACTTCCGTAGATAATTTTTTTAATTTCTCCTCTTGGGAAAATAAAGCCTTTTTACCGGTGGCGCATTTCAAAACCACGTCTTCCTGCGCCAGAGCCGGACAATCTCCCGACTTAACTGCGCCGGCAAAGCTTATTGCTGCAGCATGCCATTTTGACTCTTGTGCCGCCTCAATGGTACGGCGCACTCTCAAGGTCTTCTTTCGGCAAAAAAACGCCGCCTTCCTTACTTAACTTACTTAAATATTTGCTGCTGTCTTGCGACAGGATTTACCCATTCTATATCTTGATTACGTTCTTCCCTAATCATCGTGTATAACCAAAGTCTAACAAAACCAGACAATTTCATTTTCGTTGGTCTGCCGTCTTTTCCGCTATTCATTTTTCGAGAGTTAACCCTTCAAGCGGACTATGAACCTGAACCGAATGATGACCAAAATTTTCCACTCTTCCCAAACAGAAATGTTCACATAGCAACAGTGGTTTACAAAAGCTACAGCAAAACAATTCCTTTCCCTCACTCACCTCAACAGTACCGACCGTAAACTTGTCACTGACAATAAGCGATCCCTTCTAATTCTTCATTCTCTCTTTCCCAACACGACATAAGACATGGTGAAGAAAGGCTACTCCCTCTGACACGGACATAATGCCACTGGATAGGGAATCTCTTTCGCCTTCCTGAGGTTAGTGGGCATCGGCTTTTTTATAGCACTTTCAGCAGATAATCAACAGAGAGGGTTACTGTCAAACATCCTCCTAAAGTATCACTTCAAATAACAAACCAAAGAAGAAAGTAACGCTTTGTGATGCATAGGTTCTCTCGTCCTAGCCGCGTTCGGCCTACTTCTAAGGCAGCGAAAGTATTCGTTCGAGCTGATTTCAGCCCATTCTACACTGCTGGCCACCTAAAATGCAACACCAAGCAGGACACGAGATAGCAAAGCCAGATTTACTGGACACATAACAACAGATACAAAGTTGAAACGATTGAGCTTACAGGGCCGTGCGACTTGCGGAACACCCAGGCATCAATAGTTCGTGTGGCTCCTATGGCTGCCATGGCTGGCAATAACGGCCGCTACACACCGCGGCATCGAACGAAAGAGGCTTTGGATGTGGGCTTGGGGTATGTCGGTCCAGACTGCTTCCACACGTTGCCACAGTTCATCAGGCGTAGCCGCGGGTGGTGCTTGCCGGGCCAATCTTTTGCTGTTCAGCGACCAGACGTGTTCGATGGGCGACATATCAGGAGAACAGGCGAGCCACGACAGCAGTGACACTGGTGGACGGCAAAGAATTGTTGTACGACGCGTGCCACGTGCGGGCGCGCATTGTCCTCTTCAAACGTGGCCGCTGGTAGGTCCTGCAGGTAAGGGAAGAATACAGGCTCCAAAACGTCGGAGATGGTGCGGTGTCTGTTGAGAGTACCGGCGATGCGTACCAGAGGGGTGCGGGTGTCTTATCCAATTGGGCCCCAAACCATAACGCCAGGTGATGGACCGGTTTGCCGATGCATAGTGCAGGCGTCATACAGTCTCTCGCCGCGGTGCCGCCACACACGAATCCGACCATCGTGGTGTTGCAAGCAGAAGCGGGATTCGTCGGAGAAGGCAATGTCGTGCCATTCCGTAGTCCATGTACGGAGTTCAACGGCCCACTGCCGCCGCACTCGCCGGTGGTGTAACGCCAATGGTAATCGGAGCAATGGGTGCCGTGCGACAAGTCCTCGCTCCTGCAGACGACGTCGAACGGTACGTGCTGACACAGGTTGTTGCGCGACGCACCCTAATTATAGCGCTAACGTTGGCGATGTGGCTGTACGAGCCGTCAATGCCCGCCGCACAACATGCCGGTCCTCTCGTTCGGTGGTGTCCTTCGGCTGCTGCAATCGCTCACGTCGGTCCGTCCGTCCCTCCTGCACCCATCGAATTGATACTCGCCTCACTGTGTCTGGATGTCGTCCCGTACGGGCGCCGATGTCTCGGTACGATAAACCGCTGTCGCGATGCGCCACTATTCGTCCTTTGTCGAACTCCGAAACGTGCTGGAATGACTGCCGTATTCTGCGACGAGGCATCAGGAAGTTTCCCACGCACAGGTCCGACAGAACAACACACTTTCACTACTTACACCCCGCCTTCTGTGCACCCTTCGTATAGTGCTTCTCGGTGGCGTGCCGGGCTTATATGATTTGCATATGCCCTGTAATGCTAATCGTTTGCATGTCCTCTCGCGGGCGACGCATGCTGCGAATTTCAGGTAAATCGGATGCTTCCTTCTTGGTGTTGCGTTTTGGGTGGCCAGCAGTGTATTTACCCCGAGTGTCATAATTACATATGCTGTCATGCATATACGTAGTGGGATCTTTTGTGCGGTTGGTAGATTTTAACGTATGTGCTTATCACTCGTTCTTTATATTTTGTGCGAGTAGATTGGAGTTTGATTAAGTGACCCCTGTTTAGTATTAGCTATCACTATACCGGGATGTAGCTCTCAGTCCCGGCCAGACTCACGATGTTGTGCTGCTCCTCAGAGGCATGGCGAAGGAAAAGATGAATTGTACAGACTTAGGGCTAAGCATTGGATACACAATATGTACAGTTTTATTTACCAGTTACCCTTCAGCAGGGAAGTGATTTCCGCTCATGACACAACTGTTGATGCAATTGACATAGACTGTTCTAGATTTCGAGCAAACCAATATCCCAACAAGGTCAGAGTTCATTCACAGTTCAGTCCTGCACTATAAGTGTGCACATATGGCATTCAGAGTTTATCATTCATTACACAGGAGTTTGTTCCTTGCCAGCATGGAGGATTTCTCTGGCAGACCGCAGTCTATCATGTGATTCTAATTACTACACGTTTACCCGTAGGTAATGCAGTGTATATACTATACCCTAGTGGCTTTAACCCGTAGGTAGGCTCCGAACTACTTAGTCAGCCGCAGCCGACCAGCTTGCGTAAATATCGAGCGCTTTCATCCCTTGAGCGACTACTACAAAACGACTGTCCTATTTCCTTTCCGAGCAAGAAGTGTCCCGCAAAAGTTCGTTAGAACTTTTTCCCGCTCAAACTCTTGCAGCTATGTGCAACCCAGTCCTTACACGACCAGTCACGTAAGCGCACGGCTTTGGAGCAAGGGGCCATGGGGTAAATATCTTTCTCTCCTCTGCCTGTCTTTAGCTGTTTGAAGCTTTCTGCGCTACGAAGACAAGTTTTGTTGACTCGAACTGTCATTGCTCAATTCCAGATCCAGGTGCCTGTCGCTTTCTTGATCTTTATCTTTAATTTCCCGGGCTCTTATCATTCCTCGAGTTAGTATTCCACATTCCCTCTGGTGCCGGGTTTCTATTTATGGGTTAATAGCTCTGTTTACCTGGATGATGTCCTTGCTTCCTCCAGTAACCCCTTCATTTTGCGCAGTGCTCCTACTTCTCTCACTCTTTACTTCCCAATGTTACTGATCCTCCTCCTTCTCTGGTTTCCCATTTGTCTCCCTTTCCTTCATAATTTTATGATCTATTTTCTCTTTCGGGGCATCCTAATGATAATATCCCACGGGATATCTTCCACGACTGCAAATTCATGGGTCTTCACCTCTACTGCTATTCTTGCCACGTCTAGATCTTGTTTACTATCAGTCACTGGGTACACTGTTGGCTTTTCTTTTTTCGGGTACCTGGGGGAACATTACTACTCTTAATGAGTGAGATGCATGACCCTGTATCTCTTAATGTACATAGCATCTCCCCATTCAGTGTTGCTTCCCCTGAGTATGGTCCAAAGAAGGATTCCGTGGTTGCTCAAATTGACCTGGTTGTTGAACACAACATAGAAGGTGATTTTTCCCTTAGAGCTTGAGAACTTTGCTTGCTTGGTCCCGCTTTGTCCTTCCTATAATTCTCCCCTTGGGAACGATTCAAGCTTGCCCTGTCTTTGTTCGTCTTACAGGCAAACGACTTTCCACATAGGTAGCACCTAATTTTAATGGTTACCCCTGTTGTATCACCTAGAGTGTGACTCTGCTTCCCGTCTCGATTTCCAGCTCATTATCTTTGATTAAAAATTTGACTGATTAACTTACCATCGAGTATAATTGCTCTAAAAGCAATACACTCTTTCATCCTTCATACCTGCCTTCCGCTTTTGGTCCTGCTAACCACTTATCTAGTAATTCTGTCAACCTTACACCATACTGGTGATATGTCTGATGTTTCCCTTTACAAAAATTACGGAACATCACCCGATATTTCTCCGGGGCGATTCTGTATTCCTTCAATAAACGTTTTTGCAATTTATTGAAATTCTGAACCTCATCCTCTCCCTAGGGATCAGGTGTGCTGACCACTTTGATCGAGGTATTCCAAGAGATGTACTTATTTTTGTGAACTCACTGAGATAACTATCCATCTCATCAGAGGTCTCGGAGAATTTTCTGATAATGTCTCTATAACTGTTCAATGGTCTCTGAGAGTGGTTTTCATAGCCAGTAGCTTCTGAGATTTCGCCTAACTCTCGTAGAGCTGATTTTAATTTCAGAATTTCTACCTTTGGCCTCTTCGTCTCTAGGATGGCCTCTTCGTCTCTAGGATGGCCTCTTCATCTCTAGGTCTAGTTTCCGGAGTTGTGTTTCATACTCTCTCTCATTCTGATTACTCCTACTTACTGCGCTAGTGTCGGTTATCTCTTCTTCCCGATTTTCACTATTCCCTAGTGTCTCTGTATACTGCCCTCTTCCTGTCGATCTGATTCAATTTATATCTCAATGAATTGCTGCCTACTCTTTCTCTTAGGATCTATGTTCCTTATGTTGCATTCTCGTCTTAAATCTTTAATTTCAAAGCTCCTGTACCTGTCTCCCATTTTACTTAATTTCTAGTTATGACACTTTTATTCAGTTTAAACTTCCCTTCCAAAACAATATCCTTAGATACACTTTTGATAAATCTTCCATTTCAAAAGCTATCATTACATACACTTTTAGTTAAGACTTTTGTATTCAGTTTAAACTTCCATTCCAAAATTCTATCCTTATATACATTCTGGATAAATCTTCCATTCCAAAAAACTATCGTTACATACACTTCTAGGCTTTTCTTTTACTCTTAATGCATAAACCCTATTTACTAATTTCTATCTCTCCACCTGAGTTATCCACTGTGTTTGTATTGTGTTTTTTCTTACATGCAATGTACATAGTGCAAGCAATTGCGTTTCTCTTGTTTTTCGTTTCTTTCTCCCTTAACACAGTTAAAGAGATAATCTTGTAAGAGTTTACGGTTCCTGAATGTTCTGTGTTCACAGACGTTATAATCCGCCTTCACACTTTCAAGTGGGTGTTAATTGCTTTCCCAGAATTAGTACTCAGTTCATAGATCCGAGACGATTGTTTCCCCTTGGGCACTACACACGCTCACCCAGGACGCTCACCACTGCAGCAGTTGAGGGGAGGGTGTGTGTGTGTGTGTGCAGGCATCTGCCCATCCACGGCTTTCATCGACGCTATGTTGGCGCTTTGGGCTGATAATTCTCTTTTTTCCCTCTTTGATAGTTCCTCGCTTGTTCTCGGAGCTGCTGGGTCAATGGATCGCTTTTCCCTCTCGTCTTTTTTTTTTTCTCTCCAGCTCTTTTCTTCTTTTTTCTTTCGTCTGGTACGTTCTAAATCTTTATCACCCCGCTGCGATCACTTTAATGGTTATACGTACTGTCATGTACAGTATATACGTACTGGGATCTTTTGTGGGGTTGGTAGGATTTTTAACGTATGTGCTTAACACTCGTTCTTTATATTTTCTGCGAGCAGTTTGGAGTTTGATTAAGTGACCCCTGTTTGGTATTAGCTGCCACCAGACCAGGATTTATCTGTCAGTCCCGGTCAAACTTACGCTGTTGTGCAGCTCCTCAGAGCAGTGACGTAACTAGCACAACGTGCGCCCCCCCAGCAAGATTTACTTCAGCACCCCTAATCACAGCAATTTTCCCAGGATTTCAAACACGAGGGAGGATTCATTTTTCGCGGTGTGTGTGTGTGTGGTGGTTGGGGGGGGGGGCAAGGTTAGAAAGTCAGGGAGAGTGTTTGTAAAAGTTATGGTGGTACATAGAGCCCTATAGTTTTAAGATTTTAAGTAATAGATTTGAAAGTACGTGTAATTGCTTTGTCCAAAACTAAAATAAATCACTTAAAGAAATCACCCTCTTACACATGGTAGATCTGCGGCTGCTGTGAATAAATGTTGGCATGCAAGTAATCCTAGGTAACTGAATATTTTTCAACATACTCCACGGGAAATCCCACACTGGCCTCGCGCTTTTCCTCAGCAGCGCAGAGAGAGAGAGAGAGAGAGAGAGAGAGAGAGAGAGAGAGAGAGAGAGAGAGATTGTATTATTTACAACGCATTGCAGAGCAATCGTATTACAACACGAAGTCAAAGAGCCAAACACTTTCAATCTGTAGAACATTCAGTATTTTAAAAGTGAAACTTGTCATTTATTTAGGCAAAGCTAAATATGACTTAAAGCAAAATATGAATCATTGGGTTAATTCTTGTGCGTGTTCGAATTTTTTCATGAAACTATAACTTGCAGGTGAATTACGCCCCTTCGTTACCTGTGCTCCACGCAGCTGCGGGGGCTGCGGGGATGGTAGCTACGTCTCTGCCTCAGAGACAAGGTGAAGGAAAAGATGAATTGTATAGACTTAGAGCTGATCATTGGATACACAATATGTACAGTTTTATTTACCAGTTACCCTTCAGCATGGAAGTGATTTCCGCTGATGACACGAGTGATAATGCATTTGACATAGACCGTTCTTGATTTCGAGCAAACCAATATCCCAGCACTTTCAGAGTTCATTCACAGTTCAGTCCTGCACTATAAGTGTGCAAATATGGCATTCAGAGTTTATCATTCATTACACAGGAATTCGTTGCTTGCCAGTAAGGAGGATTTCTCAGGTGGAGAATTTCCCTGGAAAACCGCAGCCTATCATGTGATTCTAATTACTACACGCTTACCCGCAGGTAATGCAGTGTATATACCCTAGTGGCTTTAATCCGCAGATAGGCTCCTAACTACCTCGTCAGCCGCAGCCGACTAGCTTGCGTAAATATCGAGCGCTTTCATCCCTTGAGCGACTACTACAAAACGACCGTCCTATTTCCTTTCCGAGCAAGAAGTGTCCCACAAAAGTTCGTTACAACTTTTCCCCGCTCAAACTCTTGCACCCTGTGCAACCCGAACCTCGCACGACCAATCACAAAAGCGCACGGTTTTGGAGTAAGGGGCCATGTGATAAATATCTTTCTCTCCTCCGTCTGTCTTTGGGTTCTTGAAGCTTTCTGCACTACGAAGACACCCCCATGTTTTTGTGAACTTCTGCCTCAGCGTGGAATTCACAATGGAAAGAAATTCCTTCCCCCTTCTCTACGTGGGACTCTGGCACACAATATGGCTGACCTGATGTCGTTTTTCTTCCTACAGGGCAAAAATGGCGATCCGCCTCCCATTTCGGATTTTTTTCCCATTTTTCCTGTCCTAAATATTTTTACATCATCACAGTCTCCCTCCCAAGCTTGATGACTGTTTCTTTTCAACTACCGCCTGACAAAAAAGCAGTCACTTGAGTCTATCACCTCTATCCTCCACTGAACTAATCATGATGAGGTGCTACATGTGAGAACATTACTCCTGTTGCCTAACATGAATTCTTGAATGTTGCTATGTGATCAATCTGTGTTCACCATTGCTCTTAAAGAACTCTTCTGCACCAGTCTGCAGTTACATGCTCCTGTGGCTCACTATGATAGTTACGATTCAAATCCTGTACAAACACAATTATGCTACACTGTTCACTAACACTACACTAAACATTATTATTTTACACTCTTCACTAACACTGCACTACACAGATACTTATGAATACAATCACTACTAACTAATACAACTACAATTCTCCTCTATCTACATCCTCCTCGACAATCCATCGGCATATCCATGCTTGGCTCCTGGTTTGTACTGTATCGAGAAGTTGTACTCCTGCAATTACAGTGACCATCTCATCAACTTCATGTTCTTGTCCTTTATGTGATCTAGCCACACTAAAGGATTGTGGTCACTAATTAGGACAATTGAAAATCCCACCACACTGAGACCAGAACCTTCCGCTGATTAATGTCTGCTTTGGATGTCGTTTGAGGCAAAGCAGCACGTCGGGACAAGACCGTTTGCGCAGCACGTTATTGTACACAATCCACTTTTCGTCACCAGTTATCAGTCTCTTCAAAAAAGGATCGTTTTCCTCACGTTTAATGAGCATATCGCAGATGTTCATACGTGCCGTCAATTGAGCTTCTTTGAGTTCACGAGGAACATACACATCGAGCTTGCTTACGTATCCCAGCTTTTTCAGGTGGTCGTGAACGCTTCAATGATGGATGTGCAATGTGTCTGCAATCTCTCGTGTCGTGCAACTTGGGTTTGACTCGATCAATGCCTTGATTTGGTCACCCCCGGACCGAGGAGCATCGTTGAGGTCAAAATCACCAGCACGGAATTTTGCGAACCACCGTTGGCATTGACGTTCTTGTAGAGCATTATCACCGTACACTTTACGCAACTTTTCACAAGCTTGACGCGCGTTCTTCCCTTTACGGAAGTAAAACAGTAAAATATGGCGAAAATGCACAGTTTGGTCTTTCGTCTGCAACTTGATGTCAAATCACCGCAAATCAACCAAATCTCTCACCATTCCTTTTAGACTGCAGCTAGAACTGGCACCTGTAGAATGCCATAGCGATAACAGAGCTGCGCATGCCTCTAGTACTTCGAAAACTGCCCAACCGCCATCGGGTGCCAAAATACGTCATGACTTTTCCGACAACCCAACATAACGGACGTATTTCTACAGTTTTTGGATATTCCACATTCAAGTGAATATATCCTTATGAGCTGCTTTTTCTGCTTACGTGTGCTACCAGAGGCTTGGTCTGGTAGCACAAGTAAGCAGAAAAAGTCCTCGTCTAAATGAAACACAAAAAGCCAAGTGTTTTAAAGCCTTAAATTATTATAAAAAGCAGACAGCGCTGTCTGTGAAATTCTCATCTTTTGTTTTTCACTAAATATTATCTTATTACTTAATTGAACTTTGCAAATGTTTTTCATCTTTTTTTCTTTCTGAAGCTCTTAAAGTGTTTAATGACAAAAAGAACATATCCAAGTGTCTCGCGTAATTCATGCTTCAAAACTAATAAAGAACAGCAACACCTTCATGCTTGCATAATTCTTTTCCGCAACGAAGAGCATTTTCGCAGTCTCTTTAAGAGTGTTAAATGAATTAAGACAACGACCGTCATAGTGCTTGGCATATTATTTATTTTGCTGGCACTTGCAAAACTTCACAGCGCAACAGCGCAAGTACGTTGCCTAAATCCAAAACTTCCGAAGCCTGCCTTTGAAAGATGTAATTTGCCCAGGTCTCAGTTTTCAGTTTTGAAACTTATTTGTCTTTAGCCAGTCAGTGAAGCGATGCTGCCTTCTTCGTCTAAATGAAACACAAAAAGCGAAGCTGTCTCAAGAGAACATGCTAGCAACTTTTTATAGGAATGTACGTGACATTTGCGGATGATGCTGGTCTTTTGCTTCGCTACGTAAAATGCTCTCTACGTTATACATAAGCTTTTCAAAATTTGTTGAGTTCTCGGTGAAATATGTTAGACGCACACAATGTTTATACGCATTTCAATTTTGTCTTTATTTTTGATATAGAACCTGAATACTTAACAATGTGAAAAGGATTTTAAAAAGATCTAACTGAAAGCTATTGTATGCAGCAAAAGATACAGAGGTTTCTCAAAATAATGGGAACACTTACCGTTGAAAATATTCCAAACACGTGGAGACAATGTAAATAGACAATGTCATCGCAATTGTATTTCGACACCACTGGGGTTCGATCCCAGTGGTGTCGAAATGCAATTTTTCGGTTGCTGTGTGTTAAAGAAAGTGCGATGACTTCGTCTATTTGCACTTACCGTTTGTGGAGAACTTTCTATTTATAAACTATAGTGTAATGTTCATAGAAATATGGCTGTCTGAACACTACAGTTCTCAAGAAACATCACCTACAGTGAAACAGGAGTTTTCCAAGAAAACGTCAAGAAAATGTTACTTACGGATTAATTCCTTTATTCTGTCAACAGATTCTTGAACAGTAACATTCAAACAGAACAGAACACACGAACTTTAAACGTGTTGGATTAGCAGTAAACTTCAGAACTAAATAACATTAATCTGTAGAACTATTAACACTAAATAAATAAATCATCATCATCATCATCAACAACCATTATCAATCCACTGCTGGATGAAAGTCTCCCAAATTTCTTCCACAATTGTCTGTCTTGGGCCTGTCTTCTCCATGTCAGTCCAGCATACTTTCGAATTTCATCCCTCCATCTCCCATGGGGTCTTCTTCTGGGTCTTTTCCTGTCCCTCGGAATCCAGTCTAAAATTTCGGTTGTCCACTGGTGGTCCGTTCTTCCAGCAACATGCCCAGCCCATTGCCATTTCAGTGATTTTACTCTGGTCATGATGTCGTCCACTCCTGTCATTTTCCTTATTCACAAGTTCCTCTTCTTATCTTTCCTGGTTACATCACGCATGCATCTCTCCAAGCTTCTTTGAGTTGTCTGCAGTCTTTGTATGTCTTTTTTAGTTTAGGTCCATGTCTCTGCTCCATACGTAAGCACTGGCAGGATGCATTGATTAAACACTTTTCTTTTGAGATATAATGGCATACTGCTCTTAAAAATTATACTGTTTCTTCCAAAAGCTCTCAATCCAAGTTTTATACGCCGATTAATTTCTTCATCAATGTGACCTTCACTCAATTTCTGCTGCCCAAGATAAATGTAGTAATCGGTTGTCTCAAGCTTTTCTCCATCAATCGATAAATCTTCATTTCTTGTAAAAGCATTGTACATCACTTTTGTCTTCTGAAAGTTCATTTTTAATCCCACTTTTTTACTCTTGTCAGCAAGTACTTGGATCATACTATACAGCTCTGGTGGGGTAGTTGCAAAGATAACTACGTCATCGGCAAAACGAAGGTGAGTTAAGCAATCCCCATTAATCTTTATCCCTTTGTTTCTCCAGTCCAATGAGTGAAAGACATTTTGCAATGTGGCGTTAAAGAGCTCGGTAGATATGGTGTCACCTTTTCTCACTCCCTTTCCAATTTTTATTTGTGCTGTATTCTCAAATATCCGAACCTTTGCACTTGCATTTTCATAGATGTTATTAATAATGCTAATGCATGCATCTTCAATACAGCAGGATTTCAAAGCCATTGTTACTGCTGATGGTTTCACGAAATCGAAGGCCTTTTCATAGTCAATAAAAGCCATGCATAATGGGAGTTCATATTCTCTTGTTCTTTCAATTAGTTGTCTCAGTACATAGATATGATCTATAGTGCTGTAGCCACTCCTGAATCCAGCTTGTTCTCTTGGTTGGGCCATGAAATAAATAAATATATATCTATATTTCCATTGCTTACATATGGTGCAGAGACGTGGACCTTAACTACAAAAGACATACAAAGACTGCAGACAACTCAAAGCAGCATGGAGAGATGCATGCTTGGTGTAACCAGGAGAGATAAGAAGAGGAACTGTGGATCAGAAAAATGACAAGAGTGGAAGACATCATGACCAGAGTAAAATCCATGAAATGGCAACGGGCTGGACATATTGCCAGAAGGACAGACCATCGATGGACAGCTGAAATTTCAGACTGGATTCCAATGGACAGGAAAAGACCTAGAAGAAGACCACATGAGAGATGGGCGGATGAAATTCGAAAGTATGTGGGAGTAACATGGAAGAGACTAGCACAAGACAGACCGTTGTGGAAGAAACTTGGGAGACCTTCGTCCAGCAGTAGATTGATAATGGTTGACAATGATGATATATATATATATCATCATCATCATCATCATTGTCAACCATTATCAATCCACTGCTGGACGAAGGTCTCTCCAAAGTTTCCTCCACAACGGTCTGTCTTGTGCCAGTCTCCTCCATGTCACCCCTGCATACTTTCGAATTTCATCCACCCATCTCCCATGTGGTCTTCTTCTGGGTCTTTTCCTGTCCCTTGGAATCCAATCTAAAATTTCGGCTGTCCATCGATGATCTGTCCTTCTGGCAGTATGTCCAGCCCATTGCCATTTCAGGGATTTAACTCTGATCATGATGTCTTCCACTCTTGTCATTTTTCGGATCCACGAGTTCCTCTTCTTATCTCTCCTGGTTACACCAAGTATGCACCTCTCCATGCTTCTTTGAGTTGTCTGCAGCCTTTGTACGTCTCTTTTAGTTAAGGTCCACGTCTCTGCACCATACCTAAGCACTGGAAGGATGCATTGATCAAACACTTTTCTTTTAAGACATAATGGCATATTGCTCTTGAAAATTATGCTGTTTCTTCCGAAAGCTCTCCAGGCAAGTTTTGTACGCCGATTAATTTCTTCATCAATGTGACCCTCACTTGATATCTGCTGTCCAAGATAAACGTACGTGTCTGTTATCTCCAGCTTTTCTCCATCAATCGATAAATCTTCATTTCTTGTAAAAGCATTAAACATCACTTTTGTCTTCTGAAAGTTCATTTTTAATCCCACTTCTTTACTCTTGTCAGCAAGTTCCTGGATCATACTCTGCAGCTCTGATCGGGTAGTTGCAAAAATGACTATGTCATCAGCAAAACGAAGGTGGGTTAGATAATCTCCATTAATCTTTATCCCCTTGTTTTCCCAGCTCAGCGACTGAAAAACACCCTCCAATGTGGCATTAAAGAGCTTCGGAGATATGGTGTCACCTTGTCTCACTCCCTTTCCAATTTTTACGTGTGTTGTATTTTCAAACAGCCTAATCTTTGCACTTGCATTTTCATAGATGTTATTAATAATATTAATGTATGCATCTTCAATACCGCAGGTTTTCAGAGCCATTGTAACTGCTGATGGTTTCACCGAATCAAAGGCTTTTTCATAATCGATAAAAGCCATGCACAATGGAGGTTCGTATTCCCTCGCTCTTTCAATTAGTTCTCTCAGTACGTGGATATGATCTATTGTGCTGTAGCCACTCCTGAATCCAGCTTGTTCTCTCGGTTGAGCCATGTCCAGTGTTATCTTCAAGCTGTGTGAAAGAACTTTAGTGAAGATTTTATAAACTACTGATAGGAGGCTGATAGGTCTGTAGTTTCCGAGATCCTCAATGTCACCTTTCTTATGTAGCAGGATCATTGTAGCGGTGTTCCAATCCTCAGGAATATTTCCTTCATTAAGGCATCGAGTGAAAATTTGGGCGAGTACTGTTTCGATTTCTCCACTTGCTTCTTGTATGATGTCTACAGTAATTCCATCTTCTCCTGGAGCTTTTCCCCGCTTCATGTTCTTGATTGCATGTGCAACTTCTGCTGGAAGGACTGGAGGAACTCTGGTACTGGTATCTTTCATGATGTCTGGAGTACATGTATCATCCCTTTCATATAATTTGGAGTAGAAATCTTTCTCTCTTGTCAAAATTTCGCCTCTATTTCTTGTTACAGAACCATCTTCTTTTCTCAGTGCCATAATCTGTTTTCTTCCCTTACTGAGATGTCCCTTTGCTATCTTTAGGCTTTGGTTGTTTTCAATTGCTTTCCTCACTAGTTCACAGTTGAATTTTCTTACGTCTTCAGTGATACTTTTTCTTACTGTCTTGCATAGCTCTATATATTCCACTTTGGAAGTCACATATTCTTTAGTTGTCCTCATCTCTCTTCTTTTTTGCATCAACATTTTGGTTTTTCCTGATAATGTATTTACATGCAACTTGTTCTTAGACCTAGCTAATTTTGTTGCTGTTTCCATAAGAGCTTTGGTTACTTTTCTGTTAACTTCAGAGATGTCCACTTCTTCCGATGTTAGGCCTTCTAAAGCAGAGAACCTGTTCTTCAGTTCCAACTTGAAGGTATTATGGTGTTTTTTAAGGTTGGTTATGTCAATACATTTTGTTTGTCTTATGAGCTTGCCACGTTCAAGTTTAGTGTTGAGGTGCATCTTACATCTCACCAATCTATGGTCACTACCTGTGTTGAACTTGTTTAGCACACTGCAGTCTTCTATGACGCATTTTTTGTTACACATAATAAAATCAATTTCACTTGTCGTCCCATTTGGATGTCTCCATGTCCATTTCCTGTGTGGCTTTTTCTTGAAGAAGGAGTTCAAGATGAAAAACCCTTCTGCCTCTTCAAACTCAACGAAAGTATTTCCACGCTGGTTGCTGTTGCCGTGACTGAATTTACCTACTGAAGTTACATTCTGTTGCCGTTGCCCTATTTTTGCATTGAAATCTCCCATAATTATTTTCAAGTGCTGCTTACCTTTATTATTTAGATGACAAATTTCCTCATAAAATTCTTCAATTTCTTCTTCAGGATGACTTGTGGTGGGTGCATAAGTTTGAATAATCTGAGCCTGGTATCTTTTCGAGAGTTGGATAACAAGTCGTGCAGCTCTGTCAGAGGAACTTTCAACTTCTACAACTTTATCCTTCAGTTTCTTGTTTATTATAAATCCAACACCACTAGTTCTGCCAGTATCTGTCCCACGATAGTAGAAGAGATGTCCACTTTTCAGTTCAATGAGATCTTCTCCTTTTCTCCTTACCTCACTTAGCCCCACGATGTCCCACTTGATCCTTTGTAGTTCCTCTTCCAATTCAAGATGCCTTGAATCAGAAGATAGGGAGCGTCCATTGTACGTAGCCAAGGTCAGCATCAGATGGCAGCCTAGTCCGGTCCTCCGGGGATTCTTAGCACCCTCTGCCTTCATGTCGCACTGGCCGCTGCCTTGGCCAGGTACATTCCAGCTGCCGGAGACTGAGGGCCAAGATTTAGATAGACACAACTTTAACTAAACGTCTTTTTCACAATTAGCATCATACTTCCACCTTCTCCCCAGACTGCTGTTCCTCAAACATTATATAACGGTCAGTTCTCATCTGACGACCTCAAGATGTTGCTAACCATACTCTTGCGAGAGAGAACATATCACGTTAAGTTTGGGAAACGCGAAGGAGAACGAACGCAAATTTATACTTAGAGAAAGAAACTAAAAAGGAAAGTTAAATTAGAGTAAACGTCACAATATACACCGAAGAGCAATTGAATTAGAGATATCTGTTTAGTAACGTGTAGCACCACCTTTCGTCCTGATGACGGCGGCGATTCGTCTCGGCATGGACCCGACAAGACACCGGAACCGTTGGGAAGCCATACGGATCCACGACCCCTGAACAGGCTCCCACAGTTCCCGAAAATTTGATGGATGGGGCTTAGAGCCTCGAACACATCTCTCGATGGCATCCCAGATGTGCTTGATGGGATTGAAGTCAGGTGACCTAGCTGGTCAAGGAAGCGAGGTCACGTCGGTGGAGTGTTCATTCAACCATTCCGATACAATTCGGGAGCGATGGCACGGTGCATTGTTTTGTTTCAGGATGAGGTCCCCAGTGGGATGTTGAAGACGCACAAACGGGAGCAAATTGTCGTCCAGAATATCCCGATAAAGTTGACCTGTGAGCGACGATGTCACACGTACCAGGGGTCCCATTTCAGTCCACGTAAACAGTCCCCAAACGAGAATGCCACCCCCACCAGCTTGAAGAGTACCCTGCTAGCAAGAAGGTTTCATCGCTTCATGTGGTTTGCGCCGTACTCGTATCCTGCCATCCGCATGTACCAACGTGAATCTCGACTGATCAGTCCAGGCAACATTTTCCCACATGTCTAGGGTCCAGCGGCGATGTTCCCGCTCCCATGCTAATCTTTGCACCCTGTGATGTGCGGTCAGCAGCGGTACCCTCGTGGGACGATGGCTTCTGTACCCCATAGCGAGGAGATAGTGGGATGTTGAAGACGCACAAACGGGAGCAAATTGTCGTCCAGAATATCCCGATAACGTTGACCTGTGAGCGACGATGTCACACGTACCAGGGGTCCCATTTCAGTCCACGTAAGCAGTCCCCAAACGAGAATGCCACCCCCACCAGCTTGAAGAGTACCCTGCTAGCAAGAAGGTTTCATCGCTTCATGTGGTTTGCGCCGTACTCGTATCCTGCCATCCGCATGTACCAACGTGAATCTCGACTGATCAGTCCAGGCAACATTTTCCCACATGTCTAGGGTCCAGTGGCGATGTTCCCGCGCCCATGCTAATCTTTGCACCCTGTGATGTGCGGTTAGCAGCGGTACCCTCGTGGGACGATGGCTTCTGTACCCCATAGCGAGGAGATGGTTTTGGATGGCGTGGTTGCTTACACGTTTTTGTGCACCAACGTTAAATTACCGAGTGATTTCTTGTACTGTGGCCCGTCTATCCGCTGTTACAATGCGAGCTAGCCGACGATGACCCAGCTCATCCACACGCTGTTGTCCACGGCAGTTGGCCCTTGCAGGGATGGTTTTACCGGATTCAATGTACTCACGGTGCACCCGTGACACAGTGGCTCGTGAAAATCCCAGTGTCTGCACGACTTCCGAGATGGAGTGACCCATTCGTTGGGCCCCGACAATTTTCCCACGATGAAATGCGCTTATTCTTACCCAAACTGCATCCGACGATTACTGATTCCAGTCGCATCACTCCTTATATTGTCGGATCGCTGCATACGTCATGTCGTTTCCGTTTACAGGGGCCCCCACAGCCCCACATTTGCATAACGCCAGCTGTCTCTAATTCAATTGGTCTTCAGTGTATATCTTAACTGTGCCAGTATTTTTGGAGATGGAAATTGTGATATGACCTTTTGTTCCAGATATTCCCACAAATGTTCAATGATATAGAGTTCTGGAGATCGAAATGGCCAGGGTAGCTGCTGTACACCATCCTCGTGCTCTGCAAACCAGAACTTGACACGTTTCTCATAATGCACAGGTGCATTATCTGCTTGACATATGGGACGGTCATTAAAGAACAATGCCTCCAACATTGGGTGCAGGTTATCCCCAAGAATGGATTCGTACTCTGCACATGTGACACGAACATGCAGAGTAACCAATGGCCCTATATGGCACACCACAGCAACAGTATTCCACCTCTATGCTTCTCAGCTGCAGCCAAACAATTGCGGTAGTACGTTTCTGCAGGTTCTTTCCAAAATTGCACTCTACCAGTGGTGAAAAACAATGTGAAGCACGATTCATCAGACCAGATGACGTGTTACCAGTCTTTTTAAATACCAGTTTTTATGTGCTTTGCACTATCTTACACGTTTTATTGCATTGTTGTTGGTAATGAGAGGTTTGTGGATTGGAGCACGGCCATAAATACTGACACGATTGAGTTCTCCGCGAGATGCTATGACGGAAACGGGTTCATACTGACTTGTGTTCAACTCTGCTGCTATTTGCGGTGCCGTGGTCTTGTGCTTCCGTTGTACAACCTGCGCCAACGTTCATCTATCCCCATCGGACATCTTCGCATGGTATCCAGAAATTGCTGGTTTGTAGGCAACGTCGATCCTTTTTATAGGTAGTCACAATTTTCAATACAGTTGCTCGTGTTACACCTACTATTTCTGCCGTTCTTGTTACATAAGCTCTTGCAAGACGCGCACCAATGATCACGAATTATTTTGGTGTTAGTGTGATCTGACATTGTCGACAATTACTCAGCAACAGCTGCTTAATCTGTGACTGTGGCGCTGCTAAGTACATGATAGCCGACACCTTACAGCAGCACATTTTTATATACCTCACATCGCGGGTGACATCGTCCCTCTGATATGCTTACGACACATTGAGTGTACTCCAGTCGCAGTCAGTGTTTTCATTATCCTGATAAACTTCCGTTAGTGAATTACTATTATACTAAAAAAATCAATGAAGGAAGAAATATTCCTCTTAATACATGGGAAATCGATAGAATATTCAAAGCAAGCGGAATATAAATTCATGATCTGCTTGTACCACATTACTTGTCATCCATGTAGCTCTCTCAGAAAACTTGAAAATTTCATCGCCTTGGAGCGGAAATCGAATCCGCATCTCCCGATTTCTGTTCGAGTATGCTAACCGTTACACCACCCAGGACAGTGAAGTTCCAAGCAACTGAGACAAAGCAAACTTAGCTTTGGAATCTGAACATCCTCAGATTTTCGCTAGTCGAAGCATCTTTGAATCGAAGTACAGATAAGCTAGTCGAAGTTAAGATAAGCTAGTCGAAGTTAAGATAAGCTAGTCGAAGCATCTTTGAGTCGAAATACAGATAAGCTAGTCGAAGCATCTTTGAGTCGAAGTACAGATAAGCTAGTCGTAGCATCTTTGAGTCGAAGTACAGATAAGCTAGTCGAAGCATCTTTGAGTCGAAGTTAAGATAAGCTAGTCGAAGCATGTTTGAGTCGGAGTAAAGATAAGCTAGTCGAAGCATGTTTGAGTCGAAGCATAAATAAGCATGTTTGAGTGGAAGCATAAATAAGAATGTCTGAGTCGAAGCATAAATAAGAATGTCTGAGTCGAAGCATAAATAAGCATCTTTGAGTCGAAACATAAATAAGCATCTTTGAGTCAAAGCAAAGATGCTTCGATTAGCGAAAATCTAAGGATGTTCAGATTCCTAAGCTAAGTTTGCTTTGTCTCAGTTGCTTGGAACTTCACTGTCCTGGGTGGTGTAACGGTTAGCATACTCGAACGGATATCGGGAGATGCGGGTTCGATTTCCGCTCCAGAGCGATGAAAGTTTCCAGTTTTCTGAGAGGTGTTACATGGATGACTAGTAAGTGGTACAAACAAATCAGAATTTACATTCTGTTTGCTTTGAATATTACACTAAAAGTTATGGAAGTGGAAGGCAGTATGGCTCTGTTCTCGCCTTGTACTGAGGGTAGCTGTCGTACAAGAAAGTAGGTATTATTACATTATGTGCACAGCAAAATACTTTTAAAGTACAATAAATGTTCATGCACGCAAAAATAAAAAAATGCTCCTAAATCGATAAACCTTGTCAAAATCTGCCCTGAACAAAGATTTAAGAATTTACCAGAACACCCCTTCTCAAAGCTGTGAGATAATATTTTGATGTTGCAGATTATTTCTTGGAACATAATTAAAACCGAAAAGAAGCCGTAAAAACAGTATTCGGACATTGTTGCATCCACGTGGTTTCTGTGATGTTTTGCAAAACGCGGAATTTAAGCACCTGCAGCTAATCAAAATTGTAGTATATATTTAAATTTAAATATTTCTTCAATGGATAAATAAATTCTGTGTTGATAGGCACTTCGAAAATTTCAGAATTCCGTTGAGTTCTGTGTCTGACACCCCGATGGCATAGCGGTATGAAGCGTCATCTGTCCGAGATGGGTCGCGCTCGAATCCCGGTGAGGCATGAATGGTACGATAGTCTTAAGCCACTGTCTCTATCCCTTTCCTGAAACCAGTATTCCAAAATTAAAGACGAGTGACTACCAGCCCATTGAGTTGCTCACGGTGGTCATTAAACCTCTAACAGGAAAAAAAAGTTCTAAAAGTTCTGTGTCTTGACTTTAGCACAATGTCCGCATTAAATTACACACACACACACGTGACACACACACTTTTTGAAAAAAAAAAAAAAAAAGAAGCACCCCGAGAAAGCCGTTCGATCCTGATAAAACTCCACATGCAAGTACCTCAAGGCCGAATATGTAAATGATTAAAAAATAACGACCAATGACAAAACAGTGGCCCGCCACAGCGCATGGGAACCGCGCATCGAGGAGCGTATATCAAGAGCTGAGCTAGCACGCAGGGACAATTGTGAAAGCGGATTGCGGTTGCATTAACCTCCACGGACTGTGAGGATGTCTCGACGTCGGATCCGCGCACAATATAAGCAACTGAGCCAGTTTGAGAGAGGACTTATAATTGGGCTGAGAGGATGGTTTGCCAAGTCGCCGTATTGCCAAGCATTTGGTTTGGAACTACACGGCTATCGGACGATGTTAGCGGGATTGGGTCGAGGAGGGCACAACCCAGCGGCACTCGGGGAGTGAATGACAGAACGTGAGGATCAAGAGATTGTGAGAGACGCACGAACATAACCGAATTCGTCGCTCTCAACCATCCATGCTATGTTGCGTCGTCTACAGGTGCAGAAGTGGCCTTCTGGACCGTTGCCAGACGACTTGCGGCACGGGGACTACATTCGAGGAGGCCACTCCGCCCCTACCACTGAGCAGCAAGCATCGCCGGCACGGATTCTGCCTTTACCGTAGAACGAAACACAACTCGCACATCGGGAGTAACTCTCTGGGGAGACATTTCCTACGATAGTCGGACACCCTTGGTAGTCTAGTCATCCGTACTGCCGTCATGGCTCAACGGTACGTCGACGACATTCTACGACCGGTTGTGTTGCCCTTCCGGTCGCAACATTACCGAGCAATTTTTTAACAAGGTAATGCACAGCCACACAACGCACGGTTATTCCAGTCTGCTTCTGTAATGTCGACATCCTTCCCAGGCCAGCCCAATCGCCTGACATCTCACCTATAGAACATGTTTGGGACATGATGGGACGCCACCTGCGCCCATCCCGGAATGTAGGGTGAACTGGCCCCGATTCGGACATCTGGCATGCTTTGCCTCAGGGTAGTATTCGTGAACTGTATGCGTCTATGCCACGCCGGATAACCCCTTGTATCGGAGCCAGAAGTGGCGCTAGAACGTACTGACTTGTTCTATTCGTGTAGCTGTTTTATTCGAATAAATGGCCCAACTGCTCTTGATATGCAATCATTTCCTTTTTTATATACGTACATGTCAGGTGATGCGTAACATCACAGCCTCTCCTTGACAAATGTCAACCCCGCCTTCTCGTGGTGCATCCTGTTCCCACTAAAGGGGCTCTGACGACCGCCCATAGCGGTATAACTATAACATCGGGATTAGAGGAAATTCTATCCCACACTCACCAACCCGCTTGGCCAGCGTGGTGAGTTATGGCCAAACCCCTCCAAAATGATTCCACAACTTAAATCTTGGCCCTCAGTCTCCGGCAGCTGGAATGTACCTGGCCAAGGCAGCGGCCAGTGCGACATGAAGGCAGAGGGTGCTAAGAATCCCCGGAGGACCGGACTAGGCTGCCATCTGATGCTGACCTTGGCTACTTACAATGGACGCTCCCTATCTTCTGATTCAAGGCTTCTTGAATTGGAAGAGGAACTACAAAGGATCAAGTGGGACATCGTGGGGCTAAGTGAGGTAAGGAGAAAAGGAGAAGATCTCATCGAACTGAAAAGTGGACATCTCTTCTACTATCGTGGGACAGATACTGGCAGAACTAGTGGTGTTGGATTTATAATAAACAAGAAACTGAAGGATAAAGTTGTAGAAGTTGAAAGTTCCTCTGACAGAGCTGCACGACTTGTTATCCAACTCTCGAAAAGATACCAGGCTCAGATTATTCAAACTTATGCACCCACCACAAGTCATCCTGAAGAAGAAATTGAAGAATTTTATGAGGAAATTTGTCATCTAAATAATAAAGGTAAGCAGCACTTGAAAATAATTATGGGAGATTTCAATGCAAAAATAGAGCAACGGCAACAGAATGAAACTTCAGTAGGTAAATTCGGTCATGGCAACAGAAACCAGCGTGGAAATACTCTCGTTGAGTTTGCAGAGGCAAAAGGGTTTTTCATCTTGAACTCCTTCTTCAAGAAAAAGCCACACAGGAAATGGACATGGAGACATCCAAATGCGACGACAAGTGAAATTGATTTTATTATGTGTAACAAAAAATTCGTCATAGAAGACTGCAGTGTGCTAAACAAGTTCAACACAGGTAGTGACCATAGATTGGTGAGATGTAAGATGCACCTCAACACTAAACTTGAACGTGGCAAGCTCATAAGACAAACAAAATGTATTGACATAACCAACCTTAAAAAACACCATAATACCTTCAAGTTGGAACTGAAGAACAGGTTCTCTGCTTTAGAAGGCCTAACATCGGAAGAAGTGGACATCTCTGAAGTTAACAGAAAAGTAACCAAAGCTCTTATGGAAACAGCAACAAAATTAGCTGGGTCTAAGAACAAGTTGCATGTGAACAAATTATCAGGAAAAACCAAAATGTTGATGCAAAAAAGAAGAGAGATGAGGACAACTAAAGAAGATGTGACTTCCAAAGTGGAATATATAGAGCTATGCAAGACAGTAAGAAAAAGTATCACTGAAGACGTAAGAAAATTCAACTGTGAACTAGTAAGGAAAGCAATTGAAAACAACCAAAGCCTAAAGATAGCAAAGGGACATCTCAGTAAGGGAAGAAAACAGATTAAGGCACTGAGAAAAGAAGATGGTTCTGTAACAAGAAATAGAGGCGAAATGTTGACAAGAGTGAAAGATTTCTACTCCAAATTATATGAAAGGGATGATACATGTGCTCCAGACATCACGAAAGGTACCAGAGTTCTTCCAGTCCTTCCAGCAGAAGTTGCACATGCAATCAAGAACATGAAGCGAGGAAAAGCTCCAGGAGAAGATGGAATTACTGTAGACATCATACAAGAAGCAAGTGGAGAAATCGAAACAGTACTCGCCCAAATTTTCACTCGATGCCTTAATGAAGGAAATATTCCTGAGGATTGGAACACCGCTACAATGATCCTGCTACATAAGAAAGGTGACATTGAGGATCTCGGAAACTACAGACCTATCAGCCTCCTATCAGTAGTTTATAAAATCTTCACTAAAGTTCTTTCACACCGCTTGAAGGTAACACTGGACATGGCTCAACCGAGAGAACAAGCTGGATTCAGGAGTGGCTACAGCACAATAGATCATATCCACGTGCTGAGAGAACTAATTGAAAGAGCAAGGGAATATGAACTTCCATTGTGCATGGCTTTTATCGATTATGAAAAAGCCTTTGATTCGGTGAAACCATCAGCAGTTACAATGGCTCTGAAAACCTGCGGTATTGAAGATGCATACATTAATATTATTAATAACATCTATGAAAATGCAAGTGCAAAGATTAGGCTGTTTGAAAATACAACACACGTAAAAATTGGAAAGGGAGTGAGACAAGGTGACACCATATCTCCGAAGCTCTTTAATGCCACATTGGAGGGTGTTTTTCAGTCGCTGAGCTGGGAAAACAAGGGGATAAAGATTAATGGAGATTATCTAACCCACCTTCGTTTTGCTGATGACATAGTCATTTTTGCAACTACCCCATCAGAGCTGCAGAGTATGATCCAGGAACTTGCTGACAAGAGTAAAGAAGTGGGATTAAAAATGAACTTTCAGAAGACAAAAGTGATGTACAATGCTTTTACAAGAAATGAAGATTTATCGATTGATGGAGAAAAGCTGGAGATAACAGACACGTACGTTTATCTTGGACAGCAGATATCAAGTGAGGGTCACGTTGGTGAAGAAATTAATCGGCGTACAAAACTTGCCTGGAGAGCTTTTGGAAGAAACAGCATAATTTTCAAGAGCAATATGCCATTATGTCTTAAAAGAAAAGTGTTTGATCAATGCATCCTTCCAGTGCTTACGTATGGTGCAGAGACGTGGACCTTAACTAAAAGAGACATACAAAGGCTGCAGACAACTCAAAGAAGCATGGAGAGGTGCATGCTTGGTGTAACCAGGAGAGATAAGAAGAGGAACTCGTGGATCCGAAAAATGACAAGAGTGGAAGACATCATGATCAGAGTTAAATCCCTGAAATGGCAATGGGCTGGACATACTGCCAGAAGGACAGATCATCGATGGACAGCCGAAATTTTAGATTGGATTCCAAGGGACAGGAAAAGACCCAGAAGAAGACCACATGGGAGATGGGTGGATGAAATTCGAAAGTATGCAGGGGTGACATGGAGGAGACTGGCACAAGACAGACCGTTGTGGAGGAAACTTGGGGAGACCTTCGTCCAGCAGTGGATTGATAATGGTTGACAATGATCATGATGATGACATTGCACATACCAATTTTTATCGCGATTGGATGAATCCTTCTGGATGCTTCGTTTCTTTTGGCAAATAAATTTTACCAAGCGGGGGTCACATCAAAGGATACATTCCTTAGCGAGAAAAATTTCGTTGGAGACAGCACTAAAAAGATTTCAAAATTGTAACATGCCCCGAAACAATACTTGCCCGAATATATATATATATTGGGTTGGTGCGAATGAAATGTCCGGTGTGAACGAGAAGTGGAGACAGGGCCCCCACCACAGCAGAATGCAACCACCCACAGGTGTTGTTGCGGGTATTACGTCATAGATTTACTATAAATAGCTAGCACGTGTGTCTGAAGAACAAGGTTCAGGCGTGGTTTGTTTGGACGGAACGTGGCTTGCAAAGGAAACATGCATACGCCGGATTTGAGAGTCATCTTCGTGTATGAATTTAAACTGGGCCATTCATCAGGAATTGCTCTCGAAACGTTAACAAAGCGTTTGGGGAGAATACAGCCAACGAACGAACCATTCGGCTATGGTTTGGTGAAGTGGCGAAGCGGAGATACGGACCTGCAAAACGATGCACGTGGTCACTGACCTTTTGCTGTTTCTGACGATGTTCTGTTACGTGTGGTTGAAGCGGACCCCCGAAAAACGTGTCGTGAGATAGCGGCAGAGGTAGGTGCCCACCACACTACAATTGTTCGGCGTCTCGCTCCGTTGGGTAAGGTAAAAAAGCTGGACTTCCGCATGAGTAAACAACTGCCAACAAGACTAGGCGTTTGGAAGTCTGCATGTCGCTGCTTGCCAGGAATAAACAGGAACCTCTACTGCATCGAATCGTCTCCTGCAACGAGAAGTTGGTCCTTTATAATAATCAGAAACGATCTTCACAATGGTTAAGCAAGGTACAGCCTGCTGGATGGCATCCTAAGCCACCCTACACTCCAAGAAGATGATGCTCCTTGTCTAGTGGTCCACAGCCGAGATAGGCCAAACAATCACTACAGAACGTTATTGTGCTGAATTACACCAGATGCACCGGGAATTGCTGCAAAAACAACCGGCTTTGGTCAACAGACATGATGTTCTTCTGCTCCAGGACATCTGCCGCCCCGATGTCGTACAACGAACAATGCTGACACTCAGTGCCTTGGGCTATGACGCACTGCGTCATCCTGCCTATTCACAGGACTTGTCTTTGACAGACTATATTCCGTTTAGTCGCCTGGATCACTTCCTGTCCGGGAAAAAGTTCACGACAGACAACGAGGTTCAACGTGCAGTTGATGACTTCTTCGGTCCCAGCCACAAGACATTTTTCGTTCCAGGATCATGGCCTTGCCGGACAGATGGCAACTATATGTCGACGCAGAGGGATATTATTTTGGCTAGGTAAGATTTCCTACTTTTCCGTTTTCGCCGTCCACGTGTGCTGGTCCTTTGCCGGACATTTCATTCGCACCAACCCCATATATGTACTAGGGTGACAACAGGCGCGTATTCAGAGGGGGTGCTTGAGGGACTGCAGCCTCCCCCGAAATCAGACACTTATTTACTTTTTCAGAATGCCAAAAAAAAAAAAAAAAAAAAAAAAAAAAGGAATCTCCTAAAATATTTCTATCATTGTCCAGATGTGTCGAGCTCCATTGGTGCAAGAAGGCTTCATCGTAATGGTGAACCATGTTGGGACATAACCTTCATTATGAAAGTAGAAATGCAAACAAGATTCACTTTCTCGCTGCTGTTGTTATCAAACGAAAATGTGCTACTGGGCCTGGTTTTTTAAAGGCAAGGTCTTGAGAGCAATTGCCACATGAAACTGCTGGATGTATGTGATAAAAGTAATTTTGATCTATGCTAAGATTATCTTGGTTAATAGCAGGGAAGTTATCAACTACTATGGAGTTAAATGAAGTGACACTTAGTTCTTCATAATTCATAATAGCTGTACCTGTAGGTCCAGAATAGGATTTTGAGCGAGTACCACCATCGAGCTTCTCCATTAGATCTCTAAGTGGTAGCTCATTTGTATGTAATGCAAAGTTAAACCACTGGAGCGGTCTTTGAAGATCTAACTCAATTAATCTAATCACTCCTCCTTTTGAACCAACGTTGAAATTGGTGCTGTCGCATCTAATTGCAAATAAACCATTCGTGTTAATTTCACCCTTCTCAAAGAATTTCATGATGCCTGTTTTGATTGTTACTACTTCTCTTGTAGTAACAGTGATGTGGCTGTATATTTGGAATTAAGTTCTTCCACAAGGGTTGCGTTTTCTTGTATAGCAACACTTGGGTGTAGCTTAGTACCTTTCTGACCTAGTGTCTGTATTTTGTCTTTTCTAACATCATAAAACAGTACTGCTATTTCATTTGGCTTAGTCGCTTGTAACTTTTTCCTTAACTTTTTACGTTCCCCTCGAATTTTACTTCTATCGACCACGAAAGAGGTATCAGTTGCAGTCATTATGTAAACGCCTTGGACAATTGCAGATGTAATGGCAGCATCACTCCTGCCAGATAGTCCGTTTCTGTTGCATTCCCTTGCAATCATAGACAAACTTTAACATATTTGGATATTTTCTGTTGAACAGGATGCTTCACTTGCAGCCACTGCAGTGAAATTTGCATCAATGGATACACTGAAGAGCAATTGAATTAGAGATAACTGTCTAGTAACGTGTAGCACCACGTTTCGACCTGATGACGGCGGCGACACGTCTCGGCATGGACTCGACAAGACACTGGAAGCGTTGGGAAGCCATACGGATCCACGACCCCTGAACAAGCTCCCACAGTTCACGAAGATTTGATGGAGGGGGCCAGAGCCTCGAACATCCCTCTCGATGGCATCCCAAATGTGCTCGATGGAATTGAGGTCAGGTGACCTAGCTGGCCAACGAAGCGAGGTCACGTCGGTGGAGTATTCATCCAACCATTAGGATACAATTCGGGAGCGATAGCATGGTGCATTGTCCTGTTGCAGGATGAGGTCCCCAGTGGGATTGAAGACGCACAAAAGGGGAACAAATGGTCGTCCAGGATATTCCGGTAACGTTGACCTGTGAGGGACGATGTCACACGTACCAGGGGTCCCATTTCAGTCCACGTAAACAGTCCCCAAACGAGAATGCCACCCCCACCAGCTTGAAGAGTATCGTGCTGGCAGAAAGGATCCATCGCTTCATGTCGTTCGCGCCGTACTCGTATCCTGCCATCCGCATGTACCAACGTGAATCTTGAGTCACCGGTCCAGGCAACATTTTTCCATGTGTCTAGGGTCTAGTGGCGATGTTCCCGCGTCCATGCTGATCTTTGCAGCCAGTGATGTGCGGTCAGCAGCGGTGCCCACGTGGGACGATGGCTTCTGTATCCCATAGCGAGGAGATGGTTCTGGATGGTGTGGCTGCTTACACGTTTTTGTGCACCAGCGTTAAATTGCCGAGTGATTTCTTGCACTGTTGCCCGTCTGTCCGCTGTTACAATGCGAGCTAGCCGACGATGACCTAGCTCATCCGCACGCTGTTGTCCACGGCAGTTGGCCTTTGCAGGGATGGTTTTACCGGATTCGATGTACTCACGGTGCACTCGTGACACAGTGGCTCGTGAAAATCCTAGTGCCTGCACGACTTCCGAGATGGAGTGGCCCATTCGTCGGGCCCGATAATTTGCCCACGATCAAATGCGCTTAGATCCTTCGTCTTACCCATACTGCGTCCAACTCTTACTGACTCCCGACGCATCACTCCTTATATTGTCGGATCGCTGCATACGTCATGTCGTTAACCTTTACAGGGCAGCCCACAGCGCCATATTTGCATAACGCCAGCTGTCTCTAATTCAATTGCTCTTCAGTGTACATCGTCCACATTTTCACCGCTGTCGTTAGTATCTGTAGAATCTTGGCTGTCCCGAGATTCGACAACAATTATACTTGCAGCTTGTAATTTGCCTCCCGACATTTTCACCTCATACCACAAATACAAGACAGGAGGGAAAAATCCTTGAAATGCCGCAGGCTACGTATATATTGGTGGACGTTTAAGCTTCTTGGGGTACCGGAAGATGAATGCCGAGAATTCTGAATTTTTTTATATATCAGTTATGAATTCTTATTTGCCTTTTCCAACTCCAGGCTAGTCAATATTTTTTAAATAATGCTAATAAGAAATTCTTATAGATAATGCAAGAACGACAGTTTTTTTGCAAATTCCACCCCCATGGGGCACCTGAAGATGGAGTACCAAAAGCTACAAATCTTGGCGTGATACACATGTTGGGTGCCTTCAAAGTTCTTAACACCAGCTGATATAAATTTCGAAAAAAAAAAAAAAAGAAAAAAATTCACTCCACCCTAATGCGCAGTATGATTCGAAGTCATTCATTAACGGTTGTTCAGACTGTGAGCTGGGGTTTTCGGCTTTAATTTTCAGTTGTCTCAAGATCAATTTTAAAAAATGAAAAAGTTAGCACCCAAACAAACTTAATGGAGTTTATGTTTAAAAGCAAACGTTTAGAAAATGATGTTTCTTCTCGTAATGTGGTGCCTTGTTCATCCTCCACAAAACAGGATCCTACTTCCGACTTGGATTCTGAGGAGCCATTTCCATCTAATACAGAAGAAAGTGTAATAGGAGATGTATCAGCTGCATGCAATGACAGAAACAGCTTCGATATCACAGACGGTTTCTGAAATTTACTGTGTGGATGTTATTAGTTTTTGTATAGGCCTGAAACTAAGTAATCATGAAAAAGTTGGGAAATTAAATTTCTGTGGGTGCCTCCGGAAAATTATATTTTTTCTGCGGAGAAAGGCCGGAAGTTCAGTAGCAGATTTCAAAGAAAGTGGTTGCAAAAATTCGAATGGCTTGAACACTATCTACCAACAAGTAATTGGACACCTGTGATAGCAAAGGAAAACGAAGTTTATTCACCTTCAATAGTTGGTGGAGCCTCCACGAGCGGCGATTACAGCTGCGATCCTCCGGGGCATACTGTCAACCAGGCGTTGTACGACGGCTAGCGGTATTTTCTTCCACTCAGCTTGGAGAAGACAGGTCAGTTCCTTCACCGATTTCGGACGGTGGGGGCACCCCTTAAGTCGACGCTCCAACTCGTCCCAGAGGTGCTCGATAGGGTTAAGGTCCGGGCTCTGCGCAGGCCAGTTCATTCGTTTAACCCCATTGTCACCATACCAAGCCATGGTGAACTTCGCAACATGACAGGTGGCATTGTCATCTTGAAAGTAACATGAGTCCACCCCGTAAAACTGCCACAACGTAGGAAGCGCATGGTCATCCAAAATGGTGCAGTAGGTCTCGGCGTTGAGTCTACCAGGAATTGCGACCAAGGCTCCCATGCCATACCAGGAGAAACACCCCCATAGCATAATTCCACCGCTGCCGAACTTCACAGTTGGTACAATATATTCCGGCAGGAGGCGTTCTCCAGGCAGACACCAAACCCAGACCCTGCCATCCGAACGGTAGAGGGTGAACCTTGATTCGTCGCTCCAGAGAACCTGTTTCCACTGTTTAACGGTCCACTGTCGTCGTTCTTTGCACCACGTTAGCCGAGCAGCGCTATTGGACTTGGTGATCAAAGGCTTGTGGGCGGCAGCACGTCCATGATAACCAAGCAGATGGGCTTCCTTACGGATGGTACTCATCGAAAGAACACTCCCGGATGCTTGTTGAAACTCCTCGCGGATGTGGCCCATCGATTTGGTGCGGTTTTTCCAAATTTCTCTGGCCAGCACCCGTCGGTCTCTAACTCCCAGTTTTGTGGGTCTGCTGGGTCGGGGCACATTCCGACAGTCACCTCTCACCTTCCACTTGCCAATCACGTAGGCCACTGTCGATTTTGGGTACTTCAACTAGCTGGATATGTCACGTATGGATCGGCCATTTCTGTGATACCCGACGATTACATCTTTCTCGAAATCAGAGAGCTCCGAACTGCGTGGCATCTTGCATGGGACTGGTTGCGTTGTTGTTTCCCACACGATATTTAACGGCGGCGGCCGTGACGTGTATCAGGACCGCAGATATCGTCGATTGCAGGGGTGTCCAATTACTTGTTGGTAGATAGTGTATATTCGAAAGTTAAGAATGGGTGTTTTTGCAAGTATTGTGTCATATTCTACGACTAGGATTCCGCAAGTAAAGGATCTCATCGAAACGTATGACATCTTGTAACTGAACCATGTACAAATCTAAAAGATTTGTCAGAGATTTTTGGCGAGCACGAAAAAATCCCAGTACTATAAGAATGCGGTTTTGAATACTGAGAACATAACTGCTTTTCTACTACATGTCAACATTTCAGAAACTGAAGCATTTTGGAAAATTGAAACTTCAGTAAAATTCTATGAAGATGATCTCCCAGGATTTATAGAGACAGTAGAGGGAAAGTGGGAGTTGTGGCAGCTGAAATGGATGTCAGAAAAAATGGAAACCAACCTCAGCAATTGAAGCATTAGCTGTGTGTAATAAAAAAAACGTTTCTAAATATTCGTACTCTTCTAAAACTTTTGTCTGTACTTCCAGTCTTCACTGCACCTGGGAAGAGAAGTGTTTTCACATTGAAAAGATTTAAAACATATCTACGAAGCACGACATCGGAGTCCAGACTCGTAGGTTTAGCTCTTTTGTATATTTACAGAGATATAGATATTTCTGATGATGATATCACTGACCACTTCGCTAACAGTGGGAAGGAAAGAAGACTGAATTTAGTATTATAATTAGAAATCAAACTCTCCGATTTTTTGAGATACTATTTAAAAATTTAAGATATATACACCAATGACCCATTCCATTATGACCACCCCCAGCCTAGAGAAATGAGCACTCCTGGAGACCGGACGGTGGCGCAGGTGAAGTTCACAGAGCAGTATAAATACAACCCGAGGACAGGCTTTCTGTTAGTAGAGTGTTCGAAGTCAGAATGAGAAAAGCTGCCAATTTATCGGAGTTTGATAAAGGACGAATTGTAATGGCACGGCGCCTTGGAACTACGATCTCGGAAATGGCGTGGCTTGTGGGTTGTTCACGTGCCGCTGTAGTGAGTACGCATTAAAAGTGGTGCACAGATGGCCAAACGACGAACCGTCGTCCAGCCGCGTGTCTCCCGCAGCTCATTGATTCCAGAGGGGAGCGGAGACTGTCGTGCATTGTTCACAGCGACCGCAGGGCCACAGTGCGACAAGTCACTCTCAGATACAGCAGTGGTGATCAAGGCAATGTGTCACAGCACACATTTCATCGCAGCCTTCCTCCCATGGGCCTGCGTAGCCGAAGACCCAGCCGGGTCCCCATGTTCACCGCATGCCATCGCCAACAACGCATGAAATGGGCCCAAGATAATCGAGATTGGACGGTGGATGATTAAAAGAAAGTGGCCTGGTCTAACGAATCAAGAGTCCTGGTGCATCACGTAGACAGCCAAGCGTGGATACGCCGATTACCAACGGGGGCTATGGCACCTGGATGCACTGTTGGGTGGAAACAGGCCGGCGGCGGCGGTGTTATGCTGTGAGCGATGTTTTCTTGCGACACTTTAGGCCCCATTATCCTAATATAACAATCCCTGACTGCTGTCGGGTATCTGAACACGGTTGCGGACCAAGTTCACCCTTTCATGGCAACTGTGTTCCCTGCTGGCGATGGCTATTACCAAGAGGATAGTGCGCCACGCCACACCGCCAGAATTGTCAAGGAGTGGTTCGAAAAACATGCTGGTGACTTTCTGATGCCCTGGCTTCCAAATTCATCTGACACGAACCCAATCGAGCATTTGTGGTTCGACTTGGACAAGCGGTTCGCTCTAAATCACCATCACCCCAAAATGTACGGGAACTGGAGGACCTGCTGTTGACATTATGGTGCCAGATACCCCAGGATACCTATCGCTACCTTATCGAATCGATGCTTTGCCGAGTGGCCGTTGTTTTGCAAATTAAAAGGGGTGCTACAGTTTATTAGGTAGGTGGTCATAATGTACTGGCTCATCGGTTTACATGTTTCTGTTAATTCAATCTTCTTTGTTTTTAGGTTAAGGAAATAAAATAAAATTTTTATATGTTCTACCTAGTCTAGATATACATATTAATTTGTGTTATGCAATTTTATAAAAGTAAAACAACTGTATCAGAAATTGTTGAATGCGGAGTAACATTCCTAAGTTTGTAATTAGTTGCTTTGTTCAAGAAAACGGTGATGCATAACTTCGTATTTTTTGGTAAGTAATTTTGTACATGTAATTCAAGTACAATTAGTTATTACTAATTAATTATAATTATTATTATATTCATTATGATCATAATTTAAACTTATGTATTTCTTAATATGACGATTCAGAAAACATAATCAAAATTCTCCGACTCAAGAAACAGTATGGGTGAAGGGGGAGTGATGCACCCCACAACCCCACGTAGGATCGCCCCTGCTGGGCCCCCCCCCCCCAAAAAAAACAAAAAAAAATCCACCTGAAAAAACTCACAAAAAATTCCAAGTAAAAATATTAATATTTGTTGGTTTCATAAACATATTTTAAATTTTGATGCGATTAGCATAGGGTTCGCAATAGAATAATATCAACATTCGGCTGCATTATTTACACCTTTGCCGCCCCGGTGGCGCAGTGGTCTAAGCGATGGTCTCTGATAATGGGTCCGGGTTCGAATCCCAGTGAGGCATGGATGTTGTGTTTGTCTTACGGCACTGGCTCTCTCCCTGTCCTGGAACCAGCGACCCTAAATTAGGGACGGGCGACTGCTTATAGCCCATTGAGTTGCTCTCGGTGCTCGTTAAACCTCCAATAAAAAAAAAAAAATTACAACTCTCAGTTTTTGGATTCTTCGACGACCTTCAAAGAAATTATTGTTGTTTTCCCAAGTGTTTGGATCTTGATTTTAAAAATCTTGAGGCGTATCCAAAGCCGTAAATAATTTGAGAGTGTTTTGTGACAAAAAATCACACAACTGCTTCGTTTGAACAGCTGTTGCCACAACTTTGATACGGCGTAGAAGTTGCCGGCACCTTTCTTTTCCAATGCTTTCATCATCTTCACTTTCGTTTCAGGAGAAATTTTGGAGTGGAAAAAGGCAAATCCAACAAGTGTTTCGCTTTAGTACCACAAATGTCCTGAGATGATTTTAGCTGCAGCATCAGCAATGACTTTGTTTGTTTCCTTGTTCCTTTAAGGGTTTTAGGTCATTATTAGGAGCTGATGCTCCACAGGGAGAGGTATACAAATATTTGAGATAAATCTGTAGCACAAACACATTAAAGACTCGAAGTGTATAGAGTTCTCGGGCAGTTAGTTTGAACTGCGAGCGAAACGAATAGATCTTCATGCTGTGTATGAACTTAGTCACCCACCTAGCTCCATGTAAAGCTCCAGGAGCATGAATGTTAATCCGCTTTGCATCGTCATCTCCTAGGAATAGGTGAGAGAACATCAAACAAAGATCTTCGCTCTTTCCACGTTTATAAGTGAGTCATGGAAAAATTCTCATGGGCCGCCACCGGATGACGAATCCAGGGTCTTCCAGTTACGCGCCGGATATGCTTCCGTTACACCACAGCGGCCTCGAATTCCTCCAGACTCACACACGCAAACTGCCAAGCCAATTTGGCAGGTTGCTTCTTGGAGCCCCGCATAATGCTGGGGATTCACCAAAGATGTTAAGCAGCAACTGAAGAAATAATTAGAAGGCGATTGAATAATTAATACAGACATTTAACATGGACCAGAAACATCAAACAAAGATCTTCGCTCTTTCCACGTTTATAAGTGAGTCATGGAAAAATTCTCATTATCGTCAAATCACGCCGCACCCGGTGGCGACCCATGAGAATTTTTCCATGACTCACTTATAAACGTGGAAAGAGCGAAGATCTTTGTTTGACGTTCCTGGTCCATGTTAAATGTCTGTATTAATTATAGGTGAGAGAGTTGGAGTAATTCCTTGTAGTCATCCCTCGATTGAAATATCTGCTGATCCTTGAAGAACATGACAAAATCATCTCTAAGTGGATTTAATTGATCAGCCACAGAATCTTCTATAAAGCTTTCAATGAGACTCAAAAAGAGCATGTGTTGTTCAATAAACAGTAGTCCATAAATATGAAATACAAAACAATCTTGCATCAAATCCACCGAAAGGAGAAACAAGTCACAACAAAAAGATAATGACGCCATGGATCAATTATCAAGGTCGTGCGAAACACAGGGATGTAACGTTAAGTTGTATACTATATACCTTCTAATAGCTTTTAATGAAAAATAACTGGTGTTGTGCAACCTCTAAATAGCAACCAAATGAGATGAAACTTTAAGAGGTTGTATTTAATATCAAAAGGAATACTTTATGAGGGTGGGCCAAAGAAAGGTGCAGCTTTATTTTTTCCCATGTACAGGATTGTCACCCTAATACACATTATATTGACAAAAGTCACCGGACACCTAGAAGAGAAACACAACATAGCTTTTATTGACATACATTAGTACGGTGTCGGTCCACCTTTGGCCTTAATGCATGCACTGACCCTTCGAGACAGGCTTTCGACAAGGTTTTGGAACACAGTGATAAGTATGCGCTTCCATTCAGTACATAATGCTGCCACTAACTGTTGCTTAGTAATAGGCCTTGGCCCAAACTTCTTATGCGGCGCCCTAATTCACTCCATAGGTGCTCTATGGGATTAAGATCAGGCTCTGTGCTGGCCAGTCCACACACGATACGGAATTATCGTCAAACGACGCCGTAACAGTCCTTGCTTTATGGGACGTAAGTCGTGTCTGTTTTGAGCTCCGTGTTTCACCGTCTACTGAGTGTGTTTTGTGTGCTCTGTCGTTTAACTTTTGTCCGTGCCTTCAAGACGAAGGTTGTATCTTTCATTTAAGACATCTCCCGAGTCGGTGAGTACTATTTTCAATTAGCTATCAGCACTTTATTTTCTCGACCAGTTGGTCGTTTTTACTAAGTTAGGCCTCGCCATCGGCGATGGCGACTGCTGATAAGAGCAGAATTCCCGCTCTCGTCACAGCTTCTCCTACTACGTCGATCCTTATCTCTGACGGAGCAAACCAATCAGCGTCCGTCCTTGATGATAGGGAATATCGTCCTCCTCCTGATGCCTATTGCTCTTCTTCTTCTACGCTTCAACTCTCTGACTCCACCACCCCTCCTGGTGGTGAGGCTATGACGTTCGTTCCTGATGCTACCGATGACGTAATGGATATCTCTGAGGGCGTTGCTTCTCTGCCCTCGGTAGCCTTGCCCAGCGTTGTGTCAGCTCCTTCATCCAGCGCTGCACCTCTGCCTTCCAATGGAGGATTGCCTTCCCGCTCTTATTCTAGCGTTACCTCAGGTGCGTCCCTACCGACGCAATCGACTCGCCTTCCCCTTGCAGATGCCCATGTCCAGATACATGGTGACTCACTTCAATTGGACGTTCCGCACTTCTCACCCGCTGCGCAGGAACTTCACTCCACCTGCGAGTTGGGAGTGTGCCTAGATGCTCTTCCGAATACACCGCTGAAAGTCTATTGTGATACGCTCCTTGCTTTTCTTCCAGCCGGAGCCATTACTCACCTCACCCGCCGGCCGCGGACGGTGATTGTTTATTTCACATCCAAAGAGCATGCAGACACGCTTCTAAACTTTGGTCTTGACCTGGGAGACCACCACCTGGAAGCTGAACCGATTTCCAGGCGCCCTGTTCAGGTCTCCTTGCATCCGGTGCCCCCCGAAATCTCGGATGCGATGATATGTACTGCACTTAGTAAGTGTGGTAAGATTGTTGGTCCTGTTATCACACATTCAGCTGCGCCCAAGGATCCTGCAAATAAGAATGTTCGTAGTTTTCGCCGGAGTGTTCGACTCATCTTTCCATCAGAGGAGCATCTCCGTAAGTTCCCACGGATTCTAAACGTCCGATGTGGGCAGCTCTCCTACAGAATTGACATGCTAACATCAGAACACTGTGCTAATTGCAAAGAACTTGGGCATCAGCGTGCTCGATGCCCCAACAACCAGTATCCAGCTCCCACGGCTTCTACAGTGCCTACCGCCTCTAAGCAGCATCCTGCTACATCTCGCTCTCGACCTGCACCGTCTTCAAATGTGCCAACTGCCCCAGGGCCGAGTTACACAAAAAGTATATCTACAACCTCTCGTCCACGAGCGTCTTTTGATGCTGATCTCACCTCCCACCTTCAATTTCCAGTGCTCACCTCACCTATTACTCCTCATCCCGTGGCAACATCGGGAGACTTCGCCGCTGGTTTCCCACCAGTCTTCACTGTTGGTGTCTCCGAGTGTGACGGCGGTGCCGATAACTCCTCTGACTCTGCGTCAGCTTCCCGAGCATCGTCGCTCCCTGGAAAACGAATTTCTGGCACTCGTACAGGTACCCGACGTAAGAGGAAGAAGAAGAAATCTTCCTCTGCGGATGGGCAACCGTTCCGTACTACCAAATCTTCAGGAGATATCTCTCCCTCTCCTGCGCCAACAGAAATTGAAAGGGACACTGATGATGATGGGTCTCCACCTTCGTTTGAGGTCTTTTCAAGTGTTCTCTCCAAATGTGGTGCTCCTTCAGAACCTCTCAATCTTGGAGATTACTATCAGTTTTGCACCCACACCACGAACCTGGAGTCGACGTATGACTACCTCCGAGAGCGCGAAGACATTCTTCCCGCGCTGCTCCTGCAAGCCGGATGCATTGCTAAGTACCTTCGTGGGTTTGTTCATGACCCCATGCACCACTCATGGACCCTTGGCTGCGTAAACCGATTACAACAACTCCTGAAAGTTGCTCCGCGACTCCTCCAACCAACGACTGACCAGTCCATTCAAGGTCACGACCCTTAATTGCAGAGGGTTCGCTAGCCCCCTAGCGAATGCTCTTGTTATGGAAGACCTCTCGCCCCTCGGGGCCGATCTGTTACTACTACAAGAAACAAACTGCCATTCCTCCACTCTGTTTACTCGCTGGCGTGCTAGCGATTATGTGTTCCATCATGCTTTCCGCTACTCATCTCATGGTGGACTTGCTATCGGAATACATCAACATTTCCGATCCACCCTCACTGCACTCTCAGTGCAGAACTTATGCCGAGATTTACTCCAGCAAGTCTCCTTCACAGTTGGCGGAGCTCGATTTCACATCTTTAATGTGTATATTCCATGCACCTCTATTCATTTATCCATCTTGTTCACCAAACTCCGTAAAGCTCTCTCGAAAGTCTCACCTTCGGATCGTGTGCTCTTGGGTGGAGACTTCAATTGCACCCTTGACCCGGCTCTGGATCGCTCTCCTTCGTCACGAGAGCGTCGGACGGATCTCGTCACACTACGCCATGACCTTGTTGCTGATTTCTCCTTCACCGATGCTTATAGGCGCCTTCATCCACAAGAGACCTCACACACGTGGCGCTCGTCTGGGAGTCAGCTTCCATCAACTGCACGCTTGGATCGGGTTTACGTTTCCACACCGCTTCTTGCGTCTATTACCGAGTTGCAACATCAACCTACTGCTTCCTCAGACCACTGCACGGTCACCCTCACAGTGTTTGTTGCGGCGTCACTCCCTCGGACTGTTCGTCCGTGGACATTTGACTCCAATCTCCTCACTGATCCTGAATTTTGTGCCTCTGTCCGTTCTTTTCTCGCTCCTCGTCGCGCAGGGTTGCATTCCGCACCCTGTACCTTGACGTATTGGCTTCGTGTCAAGCATCAGCTCCTCTTACATATCAAGCAACTTTCCTTCAACATGAAGACTTCTAGTCAGATGCGCCTCGATCACGCCAGGCAGATGCTCACACTGATTGGGTTATCAGATCCGCTTTTTCCAGCATATCAGGCGGAGCTCCAGGCTTTGCTGAAACCTCTTGCGCAGCAAGCACTTTTACGTCTGCGCATTAAACATCTCAATCCGGAGGAATGCACCTATGATTTTCTAACATCAATGGAATCTGCACGTAAGTCTTCTACCTCGCTTCGTCATCTTCGCCTCCCCTCTGGCGAAATCACATCCGATTCGGCAGCGATTTGCTCTCACGTTCGTCAGTTCTATACCACCAAGTTCAGTGAAACTCCTCCCCCTTCTCCCTCTGCTCTCCCCCATCTTCTCAATAACCTACCACAAGTTCCGTCTCATCTTGCTCACACCCTGTCTCTTGCACCCACATCCACGGAGGTGACAGACACCTTCTCTTCCCTTAACCCCCATGCCGCTCCGGGTCCGGACGGCCTCTCTTTTCCTTTTTACCGTGCGTTCTTGCCTCTTTTGTTGCCTTTTCTCCTCTCCGCTTTTTCTGCTGCATTTAACTGCTCCCCCTCCCGAGGAGTTTCACGGACGCACATGTGGTCCTATTTCCCAAGAAGGGTGACCCTCTTGACTTGGGAAATTGGCGCCCCATTTCTCTTCTCAATCAAGATTATAAACTCTATACTAAGCTTCTTTCCCGTCGACTAAACTCTATCCTCCCTCACATCCTGGCTGACTCTCAAACCTATACTGTTCCTGGCCGTTCTCTTTCCTCCAATGTTCAACTTCTTCGCGATCTCATTCATCTTGCCAAGACTCATTCTGAACCTCTTGCTCTCCTTTCCTTAGACCTCCGTTCCGCTTTCGATAATATCTCACACGCCTATTTAACACAAACCCTGCTACACTTTGGCTTTCCTCCACAATTTGTCTCCGTTCTTCTCTCCCTCTACCGGGACGCCGTTTTCCATGTCAAGACGGCATCTTTTCTCACAGCACATGTTCCCTTCAAGCGGGGAGTTCGTCAGGGCTGCCCGCTTTCTGGTCAACTGTTTGCGATTGCCGTCGAGCCTTTTCTACGCTCTCTGCAAACATCTCTTCTAGCACAACTTCCACCACCAGTTGCCAGCTCACGGCATCACTCAGTCATTTACTCTGCTTATGCAGATGACATCACCGTCTGCATTCGTAGCGACTCACAGTTCCAACTGCTTCGTCGTTTGTTCTCCGCATATGCTTCATGTTCTGCAGCTGAACTGAATACTTCTAAGAGCACTGGATTGTGGTGCGGGTCGTGGTCCAATCGCTTGGATGCTCCATGGGGGCCACATGGTCATCCACTACCCAACGCTTCCTGGGTGTGCACTTAGGCGCACCACAAGCTACATCCAGTGCAACTCGCTCGGAACTCCATCCTCGCCTCCTCCGCACAGCTGCATTCTGGTGTCGTGCGCAGTTCTGTACGTCCTACTACCAGCGTGCAAATCTCACCAGGACATACCTTCTGTCCATCTGCAAGCATTCTTGGATTGCATCTACGACCCCGCTTTTCTGTCTCCAGGAGGTTACACGCTGCCTTACTCGAGTAATGTGGGCGGGTCATCACTGGATTAACGTCCACAAGCTCTGTGCTCCTCCCTCCTATGGTGGTGCTGGCCTACCTGATGTCCCGCTGTGCTACAAAGCAAGCCGAGTGATCAACTTCATTCACCTTTTCACGGCTCCAGTGGCTTCCGCAGTTCAGGTACGTGACGTTCTTGCCTCCTTGCGTAACCCACATTTTTCTTTTCTTTCTTTAGTTCTCATGGATTGCTGTCCTTTCCCCCCTCCAAACTCCCACCTGCATATTCTGAAGCCCTCACTCACCTTCGCTCTCTCCCCCTCATTCGCTCCCCTCCCTCTTCAACTCTAGAGCTTCTTTCTGAACCCCTCTTCTTCAACTCCCTTGTTCATCCCCCCCATCTCCCCTGTTTTTCATTCCCCTCTTGGCTCCGAGCAGGTGTAGTAACTGTACAAGACCTCACTAACTCGGATCTATCCTGGCGCCCTCTCTCTGGCCTCCCCCCTGCTATTCTCTCGTCCCCATCCGCCCATTTGGTCTATGACTCTCTGCTAACTGCACTTCTTTCGCTTTTCCCTGATCTTGTCTCCCCCACCGGTCTCGTCTCTGTCTTTTCTGCCCCTCTTCCGCTGCCGTTTTTCCTCCGACTCACAAACTCGGTTCTTCCTCTCTCCTCTCTCTCCTCTAAATCTCTTTATCGTTTTCTAGTGCACCTTGCCACCCCTTCACCGCTTTCTATTCTAGAGGTTCCCCCTGCTTCTCTTCCTCTTGTCTGGGCCGCTGCCCGCTCACCCTTATCTGCCCCTCTTGAAATTAATACCCACTGGCTCTTTTTGCATAATCGCCTCCCTGTTCCGCATTTTCTCTTTCGCATGTCTCTTCTCTCCTCCCCTCTCTGCTCCTTCTGCGCACAGGAGGCAGACGTTTCTCACGTCTACCTTTACTGTCCCATCCTGATGCCTCTCGTCCACCAGGCTTTCCGGATTGCCAGTCGCTCTTGTTCTCAAGATCTTCCGTTCACTGCCTACAGACATCTTCTTCTGCGGGCTCATCCACCTACAACTCTTCCTTCAGTATGTGCCTATCTTTTCGTGCTGGTTAAACACGTTATTTACGTATACCTTCAACAACTCCGCAGCATTTCCTCGCCGGTCTCTTTACACCAGGCCAGCGCAGCACTTTTGTGCCATTTTCAAGATCGATTGCTTTCTCGACTCCGCCTGGAGTACCAGTCGGCTTCTTCCAGTCGTCGAGAAGCCACCTTCTATGCTACCTGGGCGCCGGCCGCTCCATGGTTTGCGATTGATTCTGGACTGCTACACCTATCAGAACCCTAGGACATTCTACACCTCCTTTGCTGAGTTCCGTGGCACCCTGATGGCCCTCCTCCACTCTACGACTCGTGCAATCCACACTACCGTTGAATTGTGAATGCTAATGCCATCTCAGTGTATTTTCATGCTTACTCGTGTACATTACTTACTTTCACCCCGCCTGTATTATGTTGCTTTGGTGCCCTCGTTAAATAACTTGCACAATTGTGCACGCTGTGTTTTTATCTCATGTATGTAATGTTTTACCTTCACGGCGGTGTTTGTGCTGTTCTTTTTCTAATTGTGTACTATTGTTTCGCCTGTGTTATCCTGTAAATCATGCCCAGCCAATGTCATGTGACACGATGTGTTTCTCTTTGTCACTTCTGCAATTTTTTTATTCAATAAGCTTTGCTTGCAGCATTTTGTTATTCATCCCCATTGTCATTGCAATGTATATACCATCATGTTTTTAACAGTTTTGTATTATTTCCCAGTGAGATGCCCAATACTGTACGTCTCCCTCTTATGTTTTCTTATGATAAATTAGAATAAAGCGATTTTGAAACCTTGCTTTATGGGACGTAAGTCGTGTCTGTTTTGAGCTCCGTGTTTCGCCGTCCACTGAGTGTGTTCTGTGTGCTCTGTCGTTTAACTTTTGTGCGTGCCTTCAAGACGAAGGTTGTATCTTTCATTTAAGACATCTCCCGAGTCGGTGAGTACTATTTTCAATTAGCTATCAGCACTTTATTTTCTCGACCAGTTGGTCGTTTTTACTAAGTTAGGCCTCGCCATCGGCGATGGCGACTGCTGATAAGAGCAGAATTCCCGCTCTCGTCACAGCTTCTCCTACTACGTCGATCCTTATCTCTGACGGAGCAAACCAATCAGCGTCCGTCCTTGATGATAGGGAATATCGTCCTCCTCCTGATGCCTATTGCTCTTCTTCTTCTACGCTTCAACTCTCTGACTCCACCACCCCTCCTGGTGGTGAGGCTATGACGTTCGTTCCTGATGCTACCGATGACGTAATGGATATCTCTGAGGGCGTTGCTTCTCTGCCCTCGGTAGCCTTGCCCAGCGTTGTGTCAGCTCCTTCATCCAGCGCTGCACCTCTGCCTTCCAATGGAGGATTGCCTTCCCGCTCTTATTCTAGCGTTACCTCAGGTGCGTCCCTACCGACGCAATCGACTCGCCTTCCCCTTGCAGATGCCCATGTCCAGATACATGGTGACTCACTTCAATTGGACGTTCCGCACTTCTCACCCGCTGCGCAGGAACTTCACTCCACCCGCGAGTTGGGAGTGTGCCTGGATGCTCTTCCGAATACACCGCTGAAAGTCTATTGTGATACGCTCCTTGCTTTTCTTCCAGCCGGAGCCATTACTCACCTCACCCGCCGGCCGCGGACGGTGATTGTTTATTTCACATCCAAAGAGCATGCAGACACGCTTCTAAACTTTGGTCTTGACCTGGGAGATCACCACCTGGAAGCTGAACCGATTTCCAGGCGCCCTGTTCAGGTCTCCTTGCATCCGGTGCCCCCGAAATCTCGGATGCGATGATATGTACTGCACTTAGTAAGTGTGGTAAGATTGTTGGTCCTGTTATCACACATTCAGCTGCGCCCAAGGATCCTGCAAATAAGAATGTTCGTAGTTTTCGCCGGAGTGTTCGACTCATCTTTCCATCAGAGGAGCATCTCCGTAAGTTCCCACGGATTCTAAACGTCCGATGTGGGCAGCTCTCCTACAGAATTGACATGCTAACATCAGAACACTGTGCTAATTGCAAAGAACTTGGGCATCAGCGTGCTCGATGCCCCAACAACCAGTATCCAGCTCCCACGGCTTCTACAGTGCCTACCGCCTCTAAGCAGCATCCTGCTACATCTCGCTCTCGACCTGCACCGTCTTCAAATGTGCCAACTGCCCCAGGGCCGAGTTACACAAAAAGTATATCTACAGCCTCTCGTCCACGAGCGTCTTTTGATGCTGATCTCACCTCCCACCTTCAATTTCCAGTGCTCACCTCACCTATTACTCCTCATCCCGTGGCAACATCGGGAGACTTCGCCGCTGGTTTCCCACCAGTCTTCACTGTTGGTGTCTCCGAGTGTGACGGCGGTGCCGATAACTCCTCTGACTCTGCGTCAGCTTCCCGAGCATCGTCGCTCCCTGGAAAACGAATTTCTGGCACTCGTACAGGTACCCGACGTAAGAGGAAGAAGAAGAAATCTTCCTCTGCGGATGGGCAACCGTTCCGTACTACCAAATCTTCAGGAGATATATCTCCCTCTCCTGAGCCAACAGAAATTGAAAGGGACACTGATGATGATGGGTCTCCACCTTCGTTTGAGGTCTTTTCAAGTGTTCTCTCCAAATGTGGTGCTCCTTCAGAACCTCTCAATCTTGGAGATTACTATCAGTTTTGCACCCACACCACGAACCTGGAGTCGACGTATGACTACCTCCGAGAGCGCGAAGACATTCTTCCCGCGCTGCTCCTGCAAGCCGGATGCATTGCTAAGTACCTTCGTGGGTTTGTTCATGACCCCATGCACCACTCATGGACCCTTGGCTGCGTAAACCGATTACAACAACTCCTGAAAGTTGCTCCGCGACTCCTCCAACCAACGACTGACCAGTCCATTCAAGGTCACGACCCTTAATTGCAGAGGGTTCGCTAGCCCCCTAGCGAATGCTCTTGTTATGGAAGACCTCTCGCCCCTCGGGGCCGATCTGTTACTACTACAAGAAACAAACTGCCATTCCTCCACTCTGTTTACTCGCTGGCGTGCTAGCGATTATGTGTTCCATCATGCTTTCCGCTACTCATCTCATGGTGGACTTGCTATCGGAATACATCAACATTTCCGATCCACCCTCACTGCACTCTCAGTGCAGAACTTATGCCGAGATTTACTCCAGCAAGTCTCCTTCACAGTTGGCGGAGCTCGATTTCACATCTTTAATGTGTATATTCCATGCACCTCTATTCATTTATCCATCTTGTTCACCAAACTCCGTAAAGCTCTCTCGAAAGTCTCACCTTCGGATCGTGTGCTCTTGGGTGGAGACTTCAATTGCACCCTTGACCCGGCTCTGGATCGCTCTCCTTCGTCACGAGAGCGTCGGACGGATCTCGTCGCACTACTCCATGACCTTGTTGCTGATTTCTCCTTCACCGATGCTTATAGGCGCCTTCATCCACAAGAGACCTCACACACGTGGCGCTCGTCTGGGAGTCAGCTTCCATCAACTGCACGCTTGGATCGAGTTTACGTTTCCACACCGCTTCTTGCGTCTATTACCGAGTTGCAACATCAACCTACTGCTTCCTCAGACCATTGCACGGTCACCCTCACAGTGTTTGTTGCGGCGTCACTCCCTCGGACTGTTCGTCCGTGGACATTTGACTCCAATCTCCTCACTGATCCTGAATTTTGTGCCTCTGTCCGTTCTTTTCTCGCTGCTCGTCGCGCAGGGTTGCATTCCGCACATTGTACCTTGACGTATTGGCTTCGTGTCAAGCATCAGCTCCTCTTACATATCAAGCAACTTTCCTTCACCATGAAGACTTCTAGTCAGATGCGCCTCGATCTCGCCAGGCAGATGCTCACACTGATTGGGTTATCAGATCCGCTTTTTCCAGCATATCAGGCGGAGCTCCAGGCTTTGCTGAAACCTCTTGCGCAGCAAGCACTTTTACGTCTGCGCATTAAACATCTCAATCCGGAGGAATGCACCTATGATTTTCTAACATCAATGGAATCTGCACGTAAGTCTTCTACCTCGCTTCGTCATCTTCGCCTCCCCTCTGGCGAAATCACATCCGATTCGGCAGCGATTTGCTCTCACGTTCGTCAGTTCTATACCACCAAGTTCAGTGAAACTCCTCCCCTTCTCCCTCTGCTCTCCCCCATCTTCTCAATAACCTACCACAAGTTCCGTCTCATCTTGCTCACACCCTGTCTCTTGCACCCACATCCACGGAGGTGTCAGACACCTTCTCTTCCCTTAACCCCCATGCCGCTCCGGGTCCGGACGGCCTCTCTTTTCCTTTTTACCGTGCGTTCTTGCCTCTTTTGTTGCCTTTTCTCCTCTCCGCTTTTTCTGCTGCATTTAACTGCTCCCCCTCCCGAGGAGTTTCACGGACGCACATGTGGTCCTATTTCCCAAGAAGGGTGACCCTCTTGACTTGGGAAATTGGCGCCCCATTTCTCTTCTCAATCAAGATTATAAACTCTATACTAAGCTTCTTTCCCGTCGACTAAACTCTATCCTCCCTCACATCCTTGCTGACTCTCAAACCTATACTGTTCCTGGCCGTTCTCTTTCCTCCAATGTTCAACTTCTTCGCGATCTCATTCATCTTGCCAAGACTCATTCTGAACCTCTTGCTCTCCTTTCCTTAGACCTCCGTTCCGCTTTCGATAATATCTCACACGCCTATTTAACACAAACCCTGCTACACTTTGGCTTTCCTCCACAATTTGTCTCCGTTCTTCTCTCCCTCTACCGGGACGCCGTTTTCCATGTCAAGACTGCATCTTTTCTCACAGCACAAGTTCCCTTCAAGCGGGGAGTTCGTCAGGGCTGCCCGCTTTCTGGTCAACTGTTTGCGATTGCCGTCGAGCCTTTTCTACGCTCTCTGCAAACATCTCTTCTAGCACAACTTCCACCACCAGTTGCCAGCTCACGGCATCACTCAGTCATTTACTCTGCTTATGCAGATGACATCACCGTCTGCATTCGTAGCGACTCACAGTTCCAACTGCTTCGTCGTTTGTTCTCCGCATATGCTTCATGTTCTGCAGCTGAACTGAATACTTCTAAGAGCACTGGATTGTGGTGCGGGTCGTGGTCCAATCGCTTGGATGCTCCATGGGGGGCCACATGGTCATCCACTACCCAACGCTTCCTGGGTGTGCACTTAGGCGCACCACAAGCTACATCCAGTGCAACTCGCTCGGAACTCCATCCTCGCCTCCTCCGCACAGCTGCATTCTGGTGTCGTGCGCAGTTCTGTACGTCCTACTACCAGCGTGCAAATCTCACCAGGACATACCTTCTGTCCATCTGCAAGCATTCTTGGATTGCATCTACGACCCCGCTTTTCTGTCTCCAGGAGGTTACACGCTGCCTTACTCGAGTAATGTGGGCGGGTCATCACTGGATTAACGTCCACAAGCTCTGTGCTCCTCCCTCCTATGGTGGTGCTGGCCTACCTGATGTCCCGCTGTGCTACAAAGCAAGCCGAGTGATCAACTTCATTCACCTTTTCACGGCTCCAGTGGCTTCCGCAGTTCAGGTACGTGACGTTCTTGCCTCCTTGCGTAACCCACATTTTTCTTTTCTTTCTTTAGTTCTCATGGATTGCTGTCCTTTCCCCCCTCCAAACTCCCACCTGCATATTCTGAAGCCCTCACTCACCTTCGCTCTCTCCCCCTCATTCGCTCCCCTCCCTCTTCAACTCTAGAGCTTCTTTCTGAACCCCTCTTCTTCAACTCCCTTGTTCATCCCCCCCATCTCCCCTGTTTTTCATTCCCCTCTTGGCTCCGAGCAGGTGTAGTAACTGTACAAGACCTCACTAACTCGGATCTATCCTGGCGCCCTCTCTCTGGCCTCCCCCTGCTATTCTCTCGTCCCCATCCGCCCATTTGGTCTATGACTCTCTGCTAACTGCACTTCTTTCTGCTTTTCCCTGATCTTGTCTCCCCCACCGGTCTCGTCTCTGTCTTTTCTGCCCCTCTTCCGCTGCCGTTTTTCCTCCGACTCACAAACTCGGTTCTTCCTCTCTCCTCTCTCTCCTCTAAATCTCTTTATCGTTTTCTAGTGCACCTTGCCACCCCTTCACCGCTTTCTATTCTGGAGGTTCCCCCTGCTTCTCTTCCTCTTGTCTGTGCCGCTGCCCGCTCACCCTTATCTGCCTCTCTTGAAATTAATACCCACTGGCTCTTTTTGCATAATCGCCTCCCTGTTCCGTATTTTCTCTTTCGCATGTCTCTTCTCTCCTCCCCTCTCTGCTCCTTCTGCGCACAGGAGGCAGACGTTTCTCACGTCTACCTTTACTGTCCCATCCTGATGCCTCTCGTCCACCAGGCTTTCCGGATTGCCAGTCGCTCTTGTTCTCAAGATCTTCCGTTCACTGCCTACAGACATCTTCTTCTGCGGGCTCATCCACCTACAACTCTTCCTTCAGTATGTGCCTATCTTTTCGTGCTGGTTAAACACGTTATTTACGTATACCTTCAACAACTCCGCAGCATTTCCTCGCCGGTCTCTTTACACCAGGCCAGCGCAGCACTTTTGTGCCATTTTCAAGATCGATTGCTTTCTCGACTCCGCCTGGAGTACCAGTCGGCTTCTTCCAGTCGTCGAGAAGCCACCTTCTATGCTACCTGGGCGCCGGCCGCTCCATGGTTTGCGATTGATTCTGGACTGCTACACCTATCAGAACCCTAGGACATTCTACACCTCCTTTGCTGAGTTCCGTGGCACCCTGGTGGCCCTCCTCCACTCTACGACTCGTGCAATCCACACTACCGTTGAATTGTGAATGCTAATGCCATCTCAGTGTATTTTCATGCTTACTCGTGTACATTACTTACTTTCACCCCGCCTGTATTATGTTGCTTTGGTGCCCTCGTTAAATAACTTGCACAATTGTGCACGCTGTGTTTTTATCTCATGTATGTAATGTTTTACCTTCACGGCGGTGTTTGTGCTGTTCTTTTTCTAATTGTGTACTATTGTTTCGCCTGTGTTATCCTGTAAATCATGCCCAGCCAATGTCATGTGACACGATGTGTTTCTCTTTGTCACTTCTGCAATTTTTTTATTCAATAAGCTTTGCTTGCAGCATTTTGTTATTCATCCCCATTGTCATTGCAATGTATATACCATCATGTTTTTAACAGTTTTGTATTATTTCCCAGTGAGATGCCCAATACTGTACGTCTCCCTCTTATGTTTTCTTATGATAAATTAGAATAAAGCGATTTTGAAACCTTGCTTTATGGCTCGGTGCATTATCCTCCTGGTGCCAACAAGGCTCGGTTCCATAGTATTGCCACAGAGTTGGTAGGGCATAATTGTCCAGAACATCGAGGTAGACGTGCTGGTTAACAGGTTTGTCCAAGATAACCAATGAGCCGGGACCATACCACGAAAAACATCCCCACACGAGTACACTGCCAGCTCCAAACTTAACCGTAGGAACAATACACTACGGTAAATAGCGTTCCCGCGGCAGACGCCATAACCACACACGGCCATCAGACTGATGAATCGTGTATCTAGATTCATCAGTCCTCAGGACCCGTTTCCATTGATCTACGGTCCACGATAAATGTTCTTCACACCATGCTAAATGACGAATAGCATTCCGAGTGGAGATGAAAGGCTTATGAGCAGCCGCACGACCACGGTAACCCACATAATAAAGTTTTCTGCGAATGATACGTGTACATACCGAAGTTCCATCATTTTTACTCACCCGTACACTGAAGTCTTGTGCAGTACTACGTCGATTAGTTGTAACGACTCCCCTGAGGCTTCGACGTCCTCTGTCACTGATGTTGTTTGATTGGAGGTTTAACGACCACCGTGAGCCACTCAATGGGCTATAAGCAGCCGCTCGTTCCTAATTTAGGGCCACTTGTTCCATGGAGGGTGAGAGTCAGTCCGTAAGACAAACACAACATCTATACCTCACCGGGATTCGAACCTGGAGGTCTTTCGGACGAATGATCAGAAGCCATCGCTTAAACCACTGCGCCACTGGGGTGGCTGATTTTCTTTGGTCTGCCGGTTCGTTTTGCTACTTCAGGCGCACCATGTGTATTCAACTTATTCATTGCATCCAAAGCAGTTGACTTGGGTATGTTTAAACGCCTCTCGGTTACTCTTCTGGATCTCACAGTGCGATATGATCGGGGTTAGGTGCAGGCTTGTTTGTATACCCTTTGCAGCTGCACTGCGCATCTTAACAACGCAGCGGATCCGTTCATTTGCTTTTGAAGGGGTGTCCGGTGACTTTTGTCAATAGATTGCATACACACACACACACACACACACATATATATATATATATATATATATATATATATATATATATATATTGACATAACCAACCTTAAAAAACACCATAATACCTTCAAGTTGGAACTGAAGAACAGGTTCTCTGCTTTAGAAGGCCTAACATCAGAAGAAGTGGACATCTCTGAAGTTAACAGAAAAGTAACCAAAGCTCTTATGGAAACAGCAACAAAATTAGCTGGGTCTAAGAACAAGTTGCATGTAAACAAATTATCAGGAAAAACGAAAATGTTGATGCAAAAAAGAAGAGAGATGAGGACAACTAAAGAAGATGTGACTTCCAAAGTGGAATATATAGAGCTATGCAAGACTGTAAGAAAAAGTATCACTGAAGACGTAAGAAAATTCAACTGTGAACTAGTGAGGAAAGCAATTGAAAACAACCAAAGCCTAAAGATAGCAAAGGGACATCTCAGTAAGGGAAGAAAACAGATTATGGCACTGAGAAAAGAAGATGGTTCTGTAACAAGAAATAGAGGCGAAATTTTGACAAGAGTGAAAGATTTCTACTCCAAATTATATGAAAGGGATGATACATGCACTCCAGACATCATGAAAGATACCAGTACCAGAGTTCCTCCAGTCTTTCCAGCAGAAGTTGCACATGCAATCAAGAACATGAAGCGGGGAAAAGCTCCAGGAGAAGATGGAATTACTGTAGACATCATACAAGAAGCAAGTGGAGAAATCGAAACAGTACTCGCCCAAATTTTCACTCGATGCCTTAATGAAGGAAAGATTCCTGAGGATTGGAACACCGCTACAATGATCCTGCTACATAAGAAAGGTGACATTGAGGATCTCGGAAACTACAGACCTATCAGCCTCCTATCAGTAGTTTATAAAATCTTCACTAAAGTTCTTTCACACCGCTTGAAGGTAACACTGGACATGGCTCAACCGAGAGAACAAGCTGGATTCAGGAGTGGCTACAGCACAATAGATCATATCCACGTGCTGAGAGAACTAATTGAAAGAGCGAGGGAATATGAACTTCCATTGTGCATGGCTTTTATCGATTATGAAAAAGCCTTTGATTCGGTGAAACCATCAGCAGTTACAATGGCTCTGAAAACCTACGGTATTGAAGATGCATACATTAATATTATTAATAACATCTATGAAAATGCAAGTGCAAAGATTAGGCTGTTTGAAAATACAACACACGTAAAAATTGGAAAGGGAGTGAGACAAGGTGACACCATATCTCCGAAGCTCTTTAATGCCACATTGGAGGGTGTTTTTCAGTCGCTGAGCTGGGAAAACAAGGGGATAAAGATTAATGGAGATTATCTAACCCACCTTCGTTTTGCTGATGATGTAGTCATTTTTGCAACTACCCCATCAGAGCTGCAGAGTATGATCCAGGAACTTGCTGACAAGAGTAAAGAAGTGGGATTAAAAATGAACTTTCAGAAGACAAAAGTGATGTTCAATGCTTTTACAAGAAATGAAGATTTATCGATTGATGGAGAAAAGCTGGAGATAACAGACACGTACGTTTATCTTGGACAGCAGATATCAAGTGAGGGTCACATTGATGAAGAAATTAATCGGCGTACAAAACTTGCCTGGAGAGCTTTTGGAAGAAACAGCATAATTTTCAAGAGCAATATGCCATTATGTCTTAAAAGAAAAGTGTTTGATCAATGCATCCTTCCAGTGCTTACGTATGGTGCAGAGACGTGGACCTTAACTAAAAGGGATATACAAAGACTGCAGACAACTCAAAGAAGCATGGAGAGGTGCATGCTTCGTGTAACCAGGAGAGATAAAAAGAGGAACTCGTGGATCCGAAAAATGACAAGAGTGGAAGACATCATGATCAGAGTTAAATCCCTGAAATGGCAATGGGCTGGACATACTGCCAGAAGGACAGATCATCGATGGACAGCCGAAATTTTAGATTGGATTCCAAGGGACAGGAAAAGACCCAGAAGAAGACCACATGGGAGATGGGTGGATGAAATTCGAAAGTATGCAGGGGTGACATGGAGGAGACTGGCACAAGACAGACCGTTGTGGAGGAAATTTGGGGAGACCTTCGTCCAGCAGTGGATTGATAATGGTTGACAATGATGATGATGATGATATATATATATACGTATAGTATCACTGAAGACAAGTAAATTCAATTGAGAGCTAGTGAGAAAAGCAATTGAAATAACTAAAGCCTTAAGAAAACAAAGGGATATCTCAGTTAGGGAAGAAAACAGTAAAATATTCGATGACGAAAGGAGAAACACGATCTAAAAATATACACATCAACAATTAGCTCATGATTACTTGATGGTTACTACATTTAATAACTGGTGTGACGTATATTCTAAATCAACTTTCCTTTTTAGTTTCTTTCCCTATATAAATCTTGAGTTTGTTCTCAGTTATACTTCACACTTAACGTGATATCTTTTCTCTCAAACGAATACTGTTGGCAACACAATTGAGGTAGAATGAACGTGACGTATGCCTGTTATGAGATAAGAACGAGAGATATAAACTACGATACAAGAGTTTGCTTGTGGAGCGTGGTGGAATGTGAAGTGGTGGTGGAATGTGGAATGTTGATTTGTGTTATGTGATTCCTATACTATCCTGCAGTGCTATAAACTGTGCTGGAAAAATAAAGCCAATTTCCATAAGTTTGACTTCTGTTTTAAATGTTTCGTCTGGCCGTTAGGGTTTAATTTAGGAACTATTTCATCGTATGGTTATGTTTTTAAAATAACGTATCAGTACGAAAAGACGTTTACGTTATACTGGTTAAAAACGCATGACTAGCTAAAGTGATGGTATTTACAAAGGCAAGAACTTTCGACATTATTTAAGGTCACCTTCAGGACAACAACCTATACAAAAACACTGGGCTGTCATCAAATACATGTGTCAGATAACGTAGGTTGATATATGCGCAGATCAACAAAATGCCATAGGTTACAATGTTCGAAAAAGTTCAAGAAAGACGGAGGGCGAAAAGGGAGGGAAGGGGGGGGAGAGAAGGGAGATCGAAAGTAGTTTTGTAAGACGATTAAGATATGGGAGTAAATCATTCAATAAATTTAACCAAGCAGTGGGAATATCTGAAGGTAACTCATCATTACAACTTACCTTTCGAAATTGTTGATCATGATGATGATGATATATAGATACGCACGCTCACACACACACACACACACACACTATGCACATACCGTACAATTTTTTCTAAACATTTTAGAAACAATATAAGAAACAAAGTATTTTTTTTTTTGTATTTCATAAATTGCACCCAGCAGTGATGTATGAACTCACCTAAGAGCCAGTTCATGTCATATGAGCACAAAAAATGCAACATTTTTGACCAGAACCCTTTTGATTTTCGTGAAACTTTGTGAACTTGCAGACTTTATAAAAAGACTAATCAGTGCAAAATTTCAGCTTCCGTCATACAGTACTTCTATAGCTATGGGACATTGAAATTTACAAAAATAAATTTTTGTGTCCACTAAGCTTATCACAAATGACAATAACTGTTGATCTAGTTAGATAACAGAGAACATACTAGGCCTATTTGAAAGATTATTATGTGTACTTTAGTTTTCAAAGTCCTCCATTTTGATCTTTGATATCTCAAAATATACCCCATCAATTTTATTTAAAAAATTGACTGGGAAATAAAAAACATGACTTTTTTTTTAATTTTTATCCTGTAAAGAGCTAGATTTTTCACATGCTCAAACATAATTTTTGCATGCCCTTGGCATGTCGGGCAATATAAGTTTGAAGCCCTGGATGGAGAGCATCTGGAAGAAACAGAATTTTCACGAGCAATTTACCAGTATGTCTTAAAAGTAAAGTGCTTAATCAACGCATCCTTCTAATTCTTACTGTGCGTTGCTAAACGTGGAAAGAGCGATGGCTTTGTAAATGCAATGGACTTTAATTGGGTAAATGTGGTTCACTGCTGTTAAACATAAATTAAGTTGTATGGCGTTAACTTTGCCAACAGGAAAGATGACACCGAATTCTCGGGCGCAATGAATTGGTTTTTCGTCACCTTTCCAACACGAAAATAATGTTTGAAAGCAAAGTTTTAGCAAAAGAAAATAAATCATCGAACACACCCAATATCAACCATCAGTCTGTGTTCGGTGACATCTCAGTCCAAAGCACAATTTTCCATTGGTGTAGAATCAAAGACTGACGCCATTACACCATGCAAATCAGCGTTCAGTATTAGTCGAAGTAGTTAGCAGCTTGTGGATGGCTGTCCGACCGTAGTAGCTCATGTCGTTCAGGGTCCTTCCCACTGTGATAATGCTAACTTCGGTCCCCGTAGTCGCACATAGGGTTTGCGGGATTTGGTATGATGTTTGTTTATGTTATGAGCCGATTTTCTTTTGTAGAACTCTCCTATCACGTTCTTTTAGCTTCGAAGTTTTGCCGGATTGTTTCTTTGCTGATTAATCCCCAATCCGCAGCCATTTGTATATCACATCACTAACCGCAGATCCAGGAATCTTCAATGATGCTGAAATGTCACGTATAGAGTGACTGCTCATGTGGCACGCTGTTATCAATCCGCGCTGGAAATCAGTTAACTCTGTCGATCGAAGCATCTAGCATTCGCAGTCATGCTATTGTCCCATCATAGTCCTACGAGCGTATTTATAGTTGCGTATGTAACGTGGTGCTTGCGTAAGACATACACATATCGCCCACTGTATCATAAACTTTTATTAAAAACCAAGTTGGACCTCCTTTAGCCCGAATCAAAGCACGTATGTGGTTTGGCATAAATTCCACAAGGTGTTAGAGAGCATTCACATCTACAGCATACCAAGCGTTCACCAGACAGTACTATAACTGGCTCAGATTAGACAGAAGAGGAGTTTGCTTCGGGATATGTTTTAGTAACTTGTCCGATACATTCTCAATGCAGTCCTGAACCTTGAGAACTCATCCTGAACATTGAGTTGTGTTTACAAGACAAGCTGGGTCCATTGATTCATGGAGCTGACGCCAAACTCTCTGCCTACTGTCGGTACAGAAAAAGGTATACCGCGACTCGTTGGATGACATGCCTTTCTTCCAATGTTCAAGTGTCTAGTCACGGTGTTCCTGACACCACTGTAAACGAATTTTCCGGTTCTTCGCGTAAACAAGTGGTTTCTTTATAGGTATGAGACTGGCAATACTTATCCTCTTCAATTTCCTGAACATAGTTCGCTAAGATATGGATCTAAAACCAACTTAATTTTCCTGTTTCTCCGTACAAGCTTTCTCATACGACGGCAATTTTGTTCCTGACAGATTGTCGTCGCGCCACAGTTACGCCTCTTATACAGTACAAGCAATGTGGGTTATTTTTCCACTTATTAAAGAACCAGGATATCTCATCTTTTGAGAAACTATTTAGCCCTGCAGTTTTTAATTCGTTGCTCCAGCCAGAAGGCACCAACAATAAGCCCTTTATCGAACTCCTAAAGAACCTTTGCTTTTCCCAGTGTGATCAACACTACTTATGATTGCTGAGGAGTAGCGATCTTAATTAGCGGCTTAGATCACGTGGTGAGGAACGTGATAACGTATTTTACATGTACATTTGTGACATTTACGTACATCCGCATAAAATTGTGTGATTCAAGAACCGGTGTGCATGTCTCATACTTGAAGATTTTTTGAAATCTGTCACTTAGGTTGTAGATAGAAGCAAATATACATTCAGGACACGTGAATGAAGAACTTTGCTCCCTGAAGTGCTGGCCAATTTGTAGAATTATTGCTTGTGTTGTTGGAAGAACAAAGGATAAATAATTAGACTATGTAAAAGCTTTCAATGTTTTATAGTCGGATAGATGTCATACTTACACAAACAAATTGCATTTAAACTTTATCGAATTACGCTGAAGTGCCAAAAGTCATTTGATAGCAGTATGCAAATTTTTAACAAGTATAACGAAGTAAATTTCTCCGTCATTTTTGGTCTACGCCGGGATTCGAACCCGAGACCGCTTATTCCGGAACAAGTCGCTCTACCAACTGAGCTACGCAGACGTTTGTTCTGATTGCTATGTCTTTATGTCATGTGCGTCCTGCTGGCAGGTACGTCACATCTTCCCCCCCGAAAGAGGGCCGGGGACATGGCCCACGGGTCAGCCGTGACCATGAATCGTTGTAGGCAGCCATCCACTGTAGAACGTGCACTTGAGAACTCCCAGTCAATCTGCTGTGTGGAATGCAACATCACACATTTTTATTTTTCGAAGCGCTGGAGAAGAGATTCTCTGATTTTTCCTGTCTCGCGGTGTGGAAATAACATCACACCAATGCGAGATTTTGAACGGCCGGGTCATCCGGATAGTTCGGGCGCCATTATAACGAAGTAAATTTCTCCGTCATTTTTGGTCTACGCCGGGATTCGAACCCGAGGCCGCTTATTCCGGAACAAGTCGCTCTACCAACTGAGCTACGCAGACGTTTGTTCTGATTGCTATGTCTTTATGTCGTGTGCGTCCTGCTGGCAGGTACGTTACACAAGCACTGCCGTAGTGTGAAGGTTTTGACGCACGCCATGATTTTTATCAGTTGCGAGGTGTAATCTCGTGAGTCAGGTTGAGCAACTGCCAGTAGGATAAGTCGACATAAATTAGCGGAGTTTATACGAGTCATGGTAGTAGGAGCTTGACGGATGGGTCATTCAATTTCCGAAGTTGTGCGAACATTCAGCATTCCTCGATCCACGGTGTCACGTGTGTACCGAGAATACCTCATGGAAGGCATTTCCACCCACTGTGGACAGCGCAGTGACCGACCACGGGTGCTGAATGACCGTGACCAATGGCGTCTGACCAGGGTTATCCATGCTAACAGACAAGCGACACTGGCTCAAATAATATCCATATTCAATGGAGGAGGTACCAGAGACATATATCCATCAAGTCACCGCAGCGTAATCTAGCATCCATGCGGTATGGGAGCAGAAGACCCACCGCAGTGCCTTTGTTAAGACCACGAAATCGAAAGTAGTGCCCACAGATATCATATAAGGAACTAGATTGGCTGCCCGCTATTTGTGTAACACTCTTACGACGTGGCATCAACGAGCCACATTGAGCGGGTCAGTTTGAGAGAGTGTTCTGCGATGTCTATGTGTGTTACGAGATATCAAAAATGGTGAAAGCTTGTTCTGCACTAAATTGCAGTGCCCGAGACAATGAAAACAGCAAACAAAGTGGGATTTCATTTCACAGGTGAGTGCTTGTAGTCAATTTTACGAATTTAAAGATTTCTGTCCAATATAAGTTGACCCAATGGTAGTGTGTAAGATTCATCTGAGTGGAATATACCACCTGTTAATTTGTAATAGCGTTACAGTCTAGTTAATTTGTGACGTACCTGCCAGCAGGACGCACACGACATAAAGGCAGATAGGAATCAGAATAATCGTCTGCGTAGCTCAGTTGGTAGAGCGACGTGTTCCGGAATAAGCGGCCTCGGGTTCGAATCCCGGCGTAGACCAAAAATGACGGATAAATTTACTTCGTTATAATGGCTCCCGAACTATCCGGATGATCCGGCCGTTCAAAATCTCGCTTTGGTGTGATGTTATTTCCACACCGCGAGGCAGGAAAATTCAGAGAATCTCTTCTCCAGCGCTTCGAAAAATAAAAATGTGTGATGTTGCATTCCACACAGCAGATTGACTGGGAGTTCTCAAGTGCACGTTCTACAGTGGATGGCTGCCTACAACGATTCATGGTCACGGCTGAACCGTGGGCCATGCCCCCGGCCCTCTTTCGGGGGGAGATGTGACGTACCTGCCAGCAGGACGCACACGACATAAAGGCAGATAGGAATCAGAATAATCGTCTGCGTAGCTCAGTTGGTAGAGCGACTTGTTCCAGAATAAGCGGCCTCGGGTTCGAATCCCGGCGTAGACCAAAAATGACGGAGAAATTTACTTCGTTATAAATTAATATTAATTACAGTTTGTAATGAATATTGCAATAGTTCGAACAAAATATTGACAGTTATTTTATTAAATGCAAGACATGCTACTTCACACAAGTAAAACATCTTTCCATCACGATGAATGCTCAATACAATTTGCCCATAAAAGTGGTCTTTCAACCCATATGCTTCTTCACACAGGTGAAAAACTTCAGGATTTGATGGATGCTCAAAACAATTTGCTCTTAAAGGTCATCTTTCATGGTATATGCTTCTCACCCAAGTGAAAAGCATCACCAATGTGCTCTATTCGTTTTACTAATAGATTTCAAATACATCTATGAAGAGCATATTTCTGTTGAAATTGTGTAGGTATAGAACGTTTTAAATGAACTTCTGCGGCAAATAAATTGTGTAATCTAGACAAACTGGAAGTTGTTCTGTTTTTATGCTACTACAGGAGACTGGAAAAAAGTAAGTACCTGTTATTTATTTTTAGCGACGAAGTGTAAATCCCTATGGGGCAAAAGCGAACACGCGAAGTGTTTATTAACATTACAATAAGTTTGAAAATTTATAACATTGAAGCTTCCAAAAGTATTCATGAAGGCACCCTTCCCTCTTATTTGACTGATGACACGACGTATCGCGAGTAAGCAGTTTTCTGTGAATGTTTTGCTGTTAGATCGGTGCCCTCAAACAGTACTGAGTAATAATTCTTCTCATATTTTTTTTAACTATTCAGAATATTATTTATATATGAAAATTATTATTTCTACAGTAAATGAAAGTGGTTTTTAAGCATATCACTAAGGAATAAAATTTTCTGTTTGTATGAGTCGCAACGCTGCTGTGTTTCTCAGTGATGGAAATGCCGTGAATCGTTGCTGCCTGACCCGCTGATAATGGCGCCATGCTTTACATGCGTCAGCAGCTCCTCGGCCAATCTAGTCTCCTATATGATATCTGTGGTAGTGCCTCATCTGCGCTCGTAAAAACGGTAATTGGACCCTGGAAAACTGACGACATCTGGTGTGGTCCCATGAGTCACGCTACCAGTTGTTACGAGCTGATGGTAAGCTTCGGGTGGCGCAGACCCCATAAGGCCATGGACCGAAACTATCAAAAAGGCACTGTGCAAGCTGGTGGTGGTTCCACACATGTGTGTGGGTGTATTTACATGGCACGATTTGGGTCTTCTGGTTCCCGTAAACACGTCATTAACCCGTAATCGCTTTGTTGTGCTGCTGGGTGACCATTTGTAGCCCTTCATGGACTTCATGTACCCCAACAAGGATGGATTTTCCAGTGGGACCATGCACCATGTCATCGGGCGCAAGTTGTCCAAAATTGGTTCGAGGAGCATTCTGGACAGTTCCGATGGGTGGTGTGGGCACCACGTTCTTCTGACATGAACCCAACAGAGCACTTATGGGACGTGTTGGAAAGGTCCATTCGCATCCAAGATCCTGCACCTACAAATGCCAAGGAACTGTGGGCGGCTGTTCAGACGGCATGGTTCAACATCTCTCCAGAAATCTTCCGGCTACTTGTCGAATCGATGCCCCGTCGAGTTGCGGCACTTCACCGGGCTAGAGGAGGTCCTACACGATAACAGGTATACGAATCCCATGACTTTTGCCACTTCAGTGTATACACTCCCTTGAGCAATAACCTTGTGACATCTATCCAGTAGCTGGTGAATGCAGTCGCAAAAGACGACGCCTGTTTCGATGCGATGAAATCGTCAAAGCATTTTTGGAGATCCTCAAGTTGTTTGGCTACCCGCTTTATCGCTAAGATGTGTCGCATCGAGCGAAACAAGGGGTTAAGTCTGGAGAGTAAGCTGCATGAGACAGAACCTTCCACCACATTTGCATGATTGTTTCCTGAGTTGCTACACTCACATAAAATCGTGCGTCATCATGCCAAAGTATCGCCTTCTGACGCCTATGTCCCGAAAATGACAGTTTCTGTTGCAGTTCCTTGTTTAAAAGCACTAGTTGACGAATATAGCGTCAACTAGTGCTTTTTAATACCGTCACGTTGTTTGACTTGGAAATTGTTTTGTATCACGAGCTCATGCCACCACGGTGGCTTGAGCTCATGATCATGATACAAAACAACTTGCATGCCGAACCATATACAGAGAACTTTCTAACTGCAGGTTTTGGTCTTCGGTGTTGAAGTCTTCGGCTGACTGTGGTCTACCCATGACCTTTTGCGTTGCTGGTTGTCATAGCGAACCCATTTTTCATCACCCGTAATGATTTTCCTCACAAATTCCTATTTCTGATGTCTGGCAACAAATGCAACACGCGCTCAGCTACTGACTTATGTTGCGCTCCGTGAGTTCGTGCGGTAGCTGCTTTCCCAATTTTTGATTCTTTCCCGTGGCATGCTACCGTAGAACCAAGGTTGACTAACTCACGTTTAACTGTATTGGCAGTTCTGTGGCAGGCCGAGAGACATCTTCGTCCAGGAGAGCCTACAGATCTGCTCTCTGCATCTCGTTCGGCTTCCGCTACGCTGTTTGTTCTCCACGTTGCAATTACTACGTCTGAATTTCACAAAACACTGATGTCGCGTGCTTGTATTCTATCGTTGTACGCCGAGCAAATCCACTCTCACTCTTCTGCTGCTGTGAGCAACCGACAGTAAAGAATATGAAAATTATGGGTCGCTATGTCCTTGATCAACTAACCGCACATGTGGGATGTCCGCCAAAACGTGTCGTTCAACGCAGTACTGCCACCTTACCCAAAACACGAAATTTTGACAAAATTCCAACCGATTTGCTTTTACATCAACCAACGTGGATCACCAGAAACATAGGTGTATCTAATAAATAACTTTTTAAACTTACGACCCTTTGCCATCTGTTAGATGACGGCCACAGTAGCGCCGTGATCTAAGCCAGCAGTTCTCAAACTTTTGTTCGTCAAGTACCTATTAGGATTATTTAGATAAACTGAGTATTCCTTATATATACGGTTGAATGACATTATTTTGACCACCAGCTAATATCCAGAATAACCGCCGTGGGCAGCGTGGACAGCAGCTTGACGGGCTGGGAGTGACTCAATAAGGTGTTGGAAGGTGTTCAGAGGTATGTGGAGCCATGCTGATTGCAGAGCATCTGACAGCTGCTGGAGGGTGCGTGGTGGAGGCTCCGTAGAGCGAACAACACGATCGAGGTGGTACCACAGATGCTCAATTGAGTTTAAGTCTGGGTAATTAGGTGGCCAAGGAAGTATTTTGAAGTCCTAATCGTGCACGTCCAACCACTGTCGGACATTTCCAGCTGTGTGACACGTCGCATTGTCGTTCTGGAAGATCCCATCCATGGTTGTACGTGGTCTGCAAGGATGGATTCATAACGAATTCGGTCCATAGTGCTTTCCACAGGTATGAATGGACCTAGAGATAACGCTGCCAGGTATGAGTGGACCCAGAGATAACGCGTATGAAGATCACAAACGATATAAATAACACTTGATACTGAGCTCTGTTAATCAGTTATTTTTGTTCTTCAGATGGGAAAATCAGCGGACTTAAGCGAGTTTGACAAAGGCTCTATCGTAATGGCCAGATGACTGGGTAAGAGCATTCCCGAGAAGACAAGGCTTGTGCGGTGCTTACGGTCAGCAGTGGTTAGTACCTTCAAAAAGTGGTCTGAGGAGGAAAACCCACGAACCACCGGCAAGGTGAGGGCCACCACAGCTCATCGATAGAGGTGAGCGAAAGCTATTCCATTTAGTACGATCCAACAGGAAGAATACTGTGGCGCAACTCGCCGCTAATTAGAATGCTGTTGACGGGAGTAATGTGTCACAAAACACAGCACATCGAAATCTGCTGAAAATAGTGTTGCTTAGCCTCAGGTCGCTGGGAATTCCCCGCTAACCTCGGTTAACCGTCGAAAGCGCCAATAATGGGGACGCGAGCATCAAAACTAGACCATGAATGATTGGAAGAAAGTCATCTGGTCCAATGAATCCACCCAGAAAAAACAGTGTTGCTGGGCCAGCACTCATACCAGCACTAGCAGTCAGCAGTGCCAAAGCACTATGTTGCCGCTGCCCAACCGTCAATAAAATGTTCCAGCGGCCACCACATGGGCCAGCAGCTGGCCAACAGTTGGCACCCCCATCAGTTGTCATACGCCAGAACAGGGCCATCAGTTATCCATCACAGGCTGTGGCTGCCACAAGCGGCCCTTAAGCCGGCGTGCAATCACGTGCCACAAATGATGGCTAGCTCGATGTGGTCCGCTAGTTTCCCGGCAGTGGTAGCCGGAAGTCACGTGACGTTAATGATGGCTTGCCGAATCTTGTCCTCCAATTTCCCAGCAGTAGCCATTAAAAAAAAATAACCCCAGTTTCCCAGAAGGCACAACTACTTTTTTTTTTTTAAATTCCTTAACGAAACTTCTGCATGACGGCACGCCGCCCCGGTGGCGCAGTGGTTTACGCAATGGCTCTTGACTATTCGTCCGGGAGGGGTCCGGGTTCGAATCCCGGTGAGGCATGGATGTTGTGTTTGTCTTAAGGCACTGGCTCTCTCCCTTCCCTGGAACCAGTGACCCTAAATTAGGGACGGGCGACTGCTTATAGCCCATTGAGTTGCTCACGGTGGTCGCTAAACCTCCAATAAAAAAAAATGACGGCACGTCGCAGGAGAAGTTTTCTCAACAGGTCTTGAGAAACGCTCGGTTGAATCTGGTTGGCACCGAACCCACAACTTTCGGCGTGCGAAGTTGAGGGTGTAGCCACTACACTGGTTTGCTACGCACGAGCCTTTGCTTGAAGGTGCATCTCTTTCCCTTGCGATGTGAGACGAAGGGTTTTCTTTTTAATTTTACTAAATTGCGAGGTATTTTTCACAAATGTCCGTTTCGTATAATTCATAAATTTATTTTTTCAACTTAACGATTGTTTTTCTTTATCTTAAGGGAACTTCACTCATTTTCAACGAGTGTACCAACTTAAAGACGCTTTCCAAAGTTTTGTGCTGTGCTTGCGGTCTTGAAAGACGATTGTATAATTAATATATTTACCCGTTCATGTTACATTTTGTTACACTTTTAACGTTGTATCTTTTCTTTCCACTATCCGAATCTACATTTGTTTTAAAGAGGAAAGCTATTTTATTTTACTTGTCGTTCTTTTTAGCAGCGAATACATACAGTCTTGTGTATTCAACCCATGGATGAGTACATTATATCCACAAAGCGTCGATTTTTTTTAAAAATAATTTGTACGTGTTTAATTCTTATTTTTTTCAACATAACGATCTTTTAATGTCTTTCTGGGACGTTTGTTTGAAACGAAAGATAACACAGAAATTATTTCTTGTTATTAATGGGAATGGAGTGGATGTGTTTCATGGCTATCTGTATTCTCGATTCTTTGTGGGTTAGTGCAGGAATTTTGCTACAAAATGAGTTTCTATAAATATACGAGAGTAACTGACTATTACTTACAGTTCACTAATAATTATTTATATAATTTTTTTCCCGATGGTAATCTTCGTCGACGTGGCATTTCATTAAGAAATTAATTCGCGTTTCTACATACGGCTTTTTTCTGTAACATCCACTAAAATAACACAATGGCGATAACGTCATCTTCAACTAACGGGTACCACGAGAGACACAGCACGCATTGCTTCTGTGCATGCAGTCCCGTTGCTTCCACCTCATGTTGGGGTTGCCTTGGTTGCCAGCTACGGACCACTAGTGGCACTTTCTTGAAGGCCCGTAATTCACGGCGATGCTGCAAGGCCATTAATGGCTGCTAACTGATGGGGCTTCCACAGAAGGATCGCTGAAGTGCCGTGACCGGCATATTTCAGCCAGCAGTGACCCATCACTGCCAGCTGGTGGCCAGCAGTATCCCAACACTTGCGTTTTTGCTGGGCAGTTTCTTGTTGAAATATGTGGACAGTCGGGTACATGTGCGTCGTTTACCTCGGGAAGTCTTGACACGAGGATGCATTGTGGGGCGAAAACAAGGCGGTAGAGGAAGTGTAATGCTTTGGGCAATATTCTGCTGGGAAACCCTCTGTCCAGTCATTCATGTGATCGAATCTATGACGTCTCCCACCTAGCTAAACATCATTGCAGATCAGGTAGATCCTTTCACGGAAACGGTATTTCCCTGCATTATCCTGCTGAAAGTCGTGCCTTCTTTCACATGGCAGCGGTATTTCCCTGCATTATCCTGCTGAAAGTCGTGCCTTTTTTCAAATGGCAACGGTATTTCCTTGCATTATCCTGCTTAAAGTCGTGCCTATTTTCAGGAGGATAATGCGCCATGGCACACTACCCGGATTGTTTGGGAATGGTTCGTGGAATATGCGGAAAACTTCCACGTATTCCAAATTTCCCAGACATAAATCCAATCGCGTATCTATGGTTTGTGTTGGAACAGCAAATTCGATCTACCCGAATTGTTCGAGAATGGCTCGCGGAACATGAGGAAGACTTCTAGGTATTCCAAATTCCCTAGACATCAATCCAATCCAGCATGTGTGGTTTGTGTTGGAACAGCAAATCCGATCTGCGGTGGCTCAACGACATAATTTACAAGAGTTAAAGAATCTGCTAGTAACGTGTTAGTACCTGAACCCACAAGACACCTTTAGAGACGTTTCGCCAGATAAGAGCCGTATTGGCGGTACGTAGAGGACTAAAATAGTATTTGGCAGATGGTCATAATACAATGTCTTGGCTCTTCGGTGTAGTATTTCTGTTGTCCAAAGGTGAACAGTTCTTTTACATAGAATTTTCAGAAAGTAATACCTCCATACCTATATACAAGGCCAAAGGCAAGGTATCAAATTGAAACAGAAAAAGAACAAAGCTCAACATTTCTATTTTAATTCACTTATTTTATTTTTTTCTACATAGTCCCCCTCATGCTCGTTAGAGATGTGCCAACGTTTAACAAGTTTTTTAAACCGGTCTCTAAAAATCTTTAGGCTGTTCTATGAACCATTTTCTCGTAGAGACTTGAACATCTTCGTCACAAGTGAACTGAATTTCTTTCAGATGTCTCTTGAGAGCAGAAAACAACCAGAAGTCGAACGGCGCCAAATCTGCTCTGTAGGTAAGATGTTCAAGAACTTTATACCTGATTTTCTGTGTTACCTCTGAAGTGAAAGCACTGACATGGGGTTTGGCGTTGTCTTGTTGCAGAATCATTGGCTTATTTCCACCACGCACGCGGTTTATTCTTTGCGTTAACTTTTTTAAGGTATGCACGTAGCTCTCAGTATTGATAGTCGTACCTTAAGCCATGTACGCCTGATGAATAATGCCTCTGTAGTCCCAGAACACAGCGAACACGCACTTACTGATATAATGTTTTTGAAATTTTTCCCTCGAAGAGGAGATGGGTGTCTGTGTTCCAGCGATTGATTTTTCATTTGTACGTCATAACGGTGAACCCAACTCTTATCCACAGTCACAACTCTATAAAAATCACTTCCATATTTTTCATAGCAAACAAGCAAACTTTTGGCATGTTTCAAGTCTTGATTTTTCATTTCAGTCATTAGGTGACGCAGGACAGAACGAGCACACATTTTGTTGTATCCTAAAACGTTTACAATGTCATTGACATCACCTAAACTAATATTCAGCTTACCTGCTATGGTTCGCTGAGTTATTCTTTGATTTTCCCTGAGGAGTTTATTAACGTTTTACCTGCTCAAATCGAAAGTTGCGATTACGGGCTTCCCACTCCGCGGCTGATCATTTACGGCCAAAATTCCTCCATCGTCCTTTGATTTTCTTATCCAAAGACGAAAGTGCTTAGCCGCCCCGGTGGCGCAGTAGACTAAGCGATGTCTTCTGACCATTCGTCCGAGAAAGGTCCGGGTTCGAATCCGGGTTAAGCATGGGTGTTGTGTTTGCCTTTCCGCACTGGTTCTCTCCCTTCCCTGGAACCAGTGATCCTAAATTAGGGGCGGGCGACTTCTTATAGCACAATGAGTTGCGCACGGTAGTCGTTAAATTTCTAATAAAAAACAAAAAACAAAACAGTGCTTATGACTGAAATTTCAGAACTATAAACTGCCACTAATTTTGCTTCTGGGATGTGCATTTTCATGAGTTAGAGACTCTATAACTGATCGTTGTTTGACACTCATCGAAACAGTTAGAAAAGAATCTTCCATCTTAAAAAAATAAGTACGAACAAATCGATGTACGGAATTCTACTACACAGCAAAATGAAGCTAATGGAACAAATAATCGTTTGCCGTCTGACTGTTTGCTAGACAACAAGTCATGCGCGAGACACTTGCGAGGAGGCATTACTTATTGAACACGCTTCGTAGCAATATGTCCAATCGATTACCTCTTGAGAATCTTTAGTTTCATCGTGGTGTCATCTACTCTTGTGATGACATCAATGTCTTTCCTGGTTACCGCAAAAACTCAACTTTTATGTTTTTTTTCAGTAGTATGCAGCCTCTGAATGTTTTTATTTTACGCTTTCCAACCGTAGGTTGAAGAAGCGTTCGTGCTCCAGCTTTTTCCGTCCGTCTGTCCCTCTGTCGGCACGATAACTCACGTAAAAATGGTTCGATTTCGGTGAAATTTTATTTACGCTTTCCAACCGTAGGTTGAAGAAATGTATGTGTTCCAGCTTTTTCCGTCCGCCCGTCTGTCAGCACGATAACTCACGTGAAAATGGTTCAATTGGGGACGAACCCTATGGAAAATGGGGTAAATGGGGTTAAAGGTCACGACATAGGAGCAAAATCCATTCCATTGCCCTTATGCCCCATAACTTGCATAAATAAGGTTCGATTTCAATGAAATTTTAGTATGTGGTAAGGGACCGCCTGGGGACAAACCATATTGAAAATGGGTGAAGTGGGGTCAAAGGTCAGGACATAGAAGCGGGATGCATTCCATTGCCCTTATGCGTCATAACGTGCGTAAAAAGGGTTCGATTTCGATGAAAGTTTAAAGTGTGGTAGGGGACCACCTGGGGAGGAACCCTATTAAAAATGGGACAGATGGGGTCAAAGGTCAGGACATAGGATCGGGATCCATTCCATCGCCTTTATCCCATACTATTAAGGTCGACGTCAAGTAATTTTGCTTCCTATACTTCCAATGGAAAATAGTGTCTTTCCACACTATTTTCAATTACTGTCTTTTCAAGGATGGAAATTTGAACATCGATTAAAATAACTTCATATTATAGCTTGGAATACTTAACATTTTCTAAAACATAACCATAATTACATTAAAAATCAATAACGTTTCCTTCGGTTGTGTTGAAACCAGAAAAAAGATGGCGCGACCTGTACTTTGATGCCGTCAGTAGACAAATAAATGTTGGATTGCAAAATTACGGTTATGTTTTAGAAAATATTAAGTAGGCCAAGTTATAAAATGAAGCTATTTTAATCGATGCTCAAATTTTCATCCTTGGGAAAATATTAATTGTGAAGAAAATGTGTACAGAAGTTTTTCCATTGGAAGTATAGGAAGCAAAATTACTTGACGACCACCTTAAAAGAGCAATTATTGTATCTATGTAAATTTCATTTTGAAAACGGCTCTAAGGATTTTGATAGAAGTCGTTAACCTACCGTTTTCTGATACTAGAAATCGATTTAGCGTGATCTCGACTTTGGGAAAATTCGTTTAGTGGGTTAAATAACAACCCCGAGTTTCCACGTTTTTAGTGTCATGGCATCGTCCTATTAATGTTTCCCATGCTTAGAAATCTTATGACGTCACACTCTTGCGATTCAGATGTTGGCGTGCGGTCACGCCATCTGCCTCATTACGTCACGCGTTGTGTGCGTGTTACGCTTTACTTCTATTTTCTTCTAGAACAAAAAGTAAGTTGTGCCAAGGCCATCTTTATACCTCACCAGGCCTGCAACAAGGCTACATGACTTGCCCGTGACGTCACAATCGTAGGGTTACTCTTTTTTTTTTATAGGATGTTTAACGACCACCGTGAGCAACTCAATGGGCTATGAGCAGTTGCCCGTCCCTAATTTAGGGTCACTGGTTCCAGGGAAGGGAGAGAGCCAGTGCCGTAAGACAAACACAACATCCATGCCTCACCGGGATTCGAACCCGGACCCCTTTCGGACGAATGATCAGAGGCCATCGCCTTAGACCACAGCGCCACCGGGGCGGGCGGCAGGGTTACTCTTGTTCAGTAGACCTACGGATTTGACTCGTTTCGTAGTTTGTTTACGCTTTCCAACCGTAGGTTGAAGAAGCGTATATGCTCCAGCTTTGTCCTTCTGTCCGTACGATAACTCGCGTAAAAATGATTCGATTTCGATGAAATTTTAGTATGTGGTAGGGGACCACCTGGGGACAACAGCTATTGAAAATGGACGAAATGGGGCAAAGGTCACGACATAGGAGCGGGATCTATTCCATTGCCCTTAGGCTTCATAACTTGCGTAAATATAGTTCGATTTCAATGAAATTTTAGTATGTGGTAGGGGACCACTGGGGACGAACCCTATTGAAAATGAGTTAAGTGGAGTGAAAGGTCAGGACATAGGATCAGGATGCATTCCATCGCTCTTATACGTCATAACTTACGTAAAAATGCTTCGATTGAGACAAAACTTTAGCATGTTGTTCCGGAAATACACTTTATCGGTTCTGTTGAATATCATCGAAATGGGGTCAAAGGTCAGGACACTGGAGCGAGATTTGTTTTACAGCCATTATCCTCGTAACTTGAGTAATGATTTCCGGTATGTCGGAAAGCGTATCATCATCAATGCATTGTAGGATTTTTTTTTTTTTTTTGGAGGTTTAACGACCACCGTGACCAACTCAATGGGCTATAAGCAGTCGCCCGTCCCTAATTTAGGGTCACTGGTTCCAGGGAAGGGAGAGAGCCAGTGCCGTAAGACAAACACAACATCCATGCCTCACCGGGATTCGAACCCGGACCCCGTTCGGACGAATGATCAGAGGCCATCGCTTAGACCACTGCGCCACCGGGGGCGGCTGCAGGAGTTTACTAACTTGTTTAGTTAAGATTCAGATCTCTCTCCCATATGTAAGAGCTGGAAGGGATGTATTGGTTAAACATTTTTCTTTGAGACGTAATGGTAAATTGCTTTTGAAAATTGTAAAAATGAATAAAGTTGAGTTTTTTCCAAATGCTCTCCAAATAAGTTTTATACTTCTATTAATTTCTTTTTTCTGTAGCCACAGGTAAATCTAAACATCGATTACTTCTAGATTTGCCCAATCAACCACTGAATGGTCAGTTTTGTAGAAGTATATACAAGGTGATTGTAAACTCCTTCAACAAAACAAGAGGGGTGATTGTACACATGAAGACGAACCATATTTGCAAATGAACCTAGGGCCGCATTCCACTCCTAGTGCCAGAAAAGGGTAAAGTTACATACCCACGTTGAGCCTTCAACAGTAAAAACAAAGAGACATCCCTAATTTATGAGTTTCACAGTTCCAATTGCATCAGGGAAGACTCAAAGGAGGTGTTCAAACTGGCGTTCAAGGACGTCGTTGCAGAGCCCACACAGGCGAATGACAGACTGTCGCACCCTCTCGTAGACTCCCAGTAAGGTGTTGATCCTGTCCGCAGCAATAGCGATTTGTACGACGAGATCTTCCAGGGAGTACACAGGTGTCTCGTACACCAATGTTTTCATGTGCCCCCAGAAGGAGAAGTCCAGTGGATTAAGGTCCGGGGAGCGTGGGGGCCAACCCACAGATCCACCGCGTCCAATCCGCCTCCCGGGGTACGTCGCATTTAGGAAGTATCGGATCTCCGTGGCAAAGTGGGCTGGGGCCCCATCATGCATAAACCACATGTCCCTCCGTGTGGTGAGCGGAACATCCTGCAACAGACGGGGAAGCATTTGCTCCAGAAACACACGGTACGCTGCATCGGTCAGACGTATACTTCAATTCTCATGTGATGTTCGCACGGTAATATCGCTGAACGTGTTCGGCTGCGTTTTTAAATGTTTGCTCCTCATCGTCTACGCACGTGTTCAGCGCACCTGATTTGCATCTTGTGCTTGTCATGCACTGGTTGGAACTCCGTGTGGATGCTGGACGTTTTTCGAACATGCTCTTTTCTGGCACTAGGAGTGGAATACGACCCTAGGTTCCATTGCAAATATTGTTCGTCTTGATGTGTACTATCCCCCTCTTGTTTTGTTGAAGAAGTTTACAATCACCCTGTAGAAGTTTAGTCCGGTACACCGGTGATTTTTAGCACCCTCTGATTTCATGGCGCTCTGCCCGCTGCCTTGGCCATGTACATTCCAGGCGCTGGAAATTGAGGGCTCATGATTAAGTTGTAAAGCCATTTGAAATTTTCGGCCATGATACACTGGCCCAGCAGGTTGGTAAGTGTGGGATGGCGTTTTCTCTAATCCCAGTGGTATAATTATAACGCTGTGGTCGTCTTTCCTTCAGTTAAAGCACGATGCACCACGAGAAGGGTTGACATTTGTCAAAGAGAGGCACATTGCGCATCACACTACCTTTCCTTCTGCTTTATATGGAAAGATAACTGAGTCGCAGTTTGTCGGAAAAAGTTCATACTCCGAGTCGTCCAAAAGTAAATAAAAAATAGGATTTAATATATAATAAGTACATCACTCTTTCCACGTTCCAGAAACACATAGCAACCAAAAAATTGTTTTCAGCCGCCGCCGTGGAATTGAATCACGGATCTCTCGACATCTAGCCAAGCGCGTTAGCTTTACACCACGGTGGCCAACAATCCACGGTGCTATGTGTATTTTAAAGTCAGCTTCTGACATGATAAATCCGTAAGATGGGCTCAGCTACTGAGACGTCTTTTCCACTGGCTTGGTGTGCTTTCTTCACCAGGATGCCTGTACTGCCCGGATGTTGTCCATGTTTACGTGCTGTGCCCTGTCCTTCAGCCAGTATGTCAAGTGCTTCACGTGATTCTTCGAAGTGTTTCACTACATGATCATTCAGTTTTTTCGACTACACTTTTCTACATACAAATCTCTCACTTCATAAAGTTTGCAATTACATTTTTACGTTACTGAAGCATGTTATCTGTTGTTTTCATCTTACGCATCGCATCGCCTTACGACTTTCAGTCCAAGTATTCATTTTGTAGGTGCTTAAAGCGCAGTTTGTAATCCGCTTGCGGTCTAGACTATAGGCGGAGTACAAGAATGCACAGCTCACAAATTCTGTGGCACGTTTTTTCGAGATATAGTCACTCAATTGTGACTGGTTTGAGGTAAGAGATGCGGGTGTTACACTTATTATCTGAACTCTGTGACCCCATTTTGCTGTTGTATTAATACATTAGTGTTTTTATTGCAGGTTTCTAGTGATGCCTTTCCTTTTTCTGTAAAGCGCCCTTATTTCATGGTATTTTAAACTCAAGTGTTTTGTTAATTCTTCTGTATACAGTTGCATTACCTTGATTGTATAGCATTGTACCTCTCATAGTAATGTTACAAATAGTGTTTTGATTTTAGCTATCTGTGTACCAATCTTTAAACTAGTTTTCTGTGTATCTGGAATTGTTTTTTCCACAGTGGTTGGTTTTTTCAGAATTTTTGCTTTTCTCACGCTATGTCTTCTATATCTACCATGTAACATGCTTGGTTGTATAAATAAAAAAATAAACCTCCAAACAAAAAGGAAAAAATAATTCTTCGTATTTATCTCTTGCTAATTAACTGTCGTCCTTATTCACGAGTTTCTTTTCGTATAGGGAATAAATAGTATTATGTACAGTATAAGATAGAGATAACTGAGAGAATTCAGAGTTGTAGCACTATTTGTTAGGTGTATAGCTAAGAATTTATTAATGCATTATTAAAACGAAAAGCAATTCTTGGCAATTTGTTTTCTTCAGTAAATTAGTAAAATCTTTAGAGATCATTTTCGCGGTTTCAGAGTTTATGAAATCTGGATGCCGGAAAAGCAACAACTCCAAAGGACTTGAGGCCCCTTTTCACAGCCATGGCAATTGTTCCTGTACGTGTATATTAATAACAGAATGTAAACAAAGTATCAATTAAATGAATGAAATTTTCATTCCAATGAAGATAAGGTGTTATGTGTTACAGTTGTTTGCACATAACTGCACATCCTTCAGAACATAACGAATTAAATTGAAAGGCGTTCTTTGGAGTGAACTCACGACATGATCATTCAATTTTTTCGACTACACTTTTCTAAACTACACATCCTTCAGAACTAAGAAACCTGTGTCGTTTTTTTATTGTACAACATAATCAATAGAAAAACAAATACTATGTGCAAAACCATTTTGGTATTATGTAAAGTGTGTTTTCTGTATTCAAAAGCTAATAATTCAAGTAGTTTTACATTTTTGTGCCACACTTCTTAATTACTACTTATTTATTTGCTCACTCATGTGCTGAACTTTCCTATAAATCGGAAAACGCGTAACTGCCGTGTAAAAGTGTTATTAGACACTTTTACACGGCAGTTACGCGTTTTGTGCTTGTGATCATGAGGCATTTCAAAGAGGCTAGCCTTAGATCTCTAAACAAATAAAATTTGCATGATATGATCAACTTTGAAGTGAGTGTTTTGTGGTACTTTGTATTGGTATGAAACTAAGGCAATCATTTTAATCACGACGCTCACAATTGTGTTGCACGGAATAAAGCACAGTAATTTTGGTTTTACGGAAAATACCTTTATGTTCCAAAAAATTGAATTACTAAAACGTCCATTAAACCTAGTTCATAACATGAAATTTAGGAACTTCAGTAATTGAAAGGTAATATATTTTCGAAAAAGGGCCTCGAAGACATTTTCTGCTGGGGCCCCCGAGTGTTTCCGGTACGCCACTTCTCCAACACCGCAAGCATTTTGCAATTACTTATACTCAACTGTGAGTCAATTAACAAATAAATGGATTGTTGTCATGATTTTTGTGTGCAAAACGTAGGTGTTCAGTTTTATGATACGAGATACGGTCAAAAATACATCTTTGTAAATACCTTTCTCCAGAAAATCAAACTCTCCGTTTGAATGTGCTGACATCTGTTGGATAAATTAGAGAAAATATGTAACTCAAATTTTACTGCAACTCCGTTAAAAATCCTCATTACGTGAATTCAAAACTCACACATTTTCGTTTCCTTTCGCAAGCAGTTTGCTCACATACTAACTTAAAATTGCAGTTTTCTATCGCTTTCGTTTATGAATCACACGAAACGTTTATCACAAACAAAAATGATGAATTCTGTTTGGGAAATTTGATGATTCCCGTTTTTGTAATTACCTTGCTATAATTATTACAAGTGTTTCTTCTTCCATGCACAGTTAGACTACAGGAGTGTATATACAAATACAAAAACACAAGCGCAGCGTGGTAGGACGGAGCGGTACGTAACCCCCAACTTTGAAAAATTAAAATGCAAGGTAAATGAAAATGATGGGGCAGCTGATGAGTGAGAGGTTTAATGTAATCGCTCCGAAGTTTAAAGATGAATAAACAAGAGCTTTACACACACAGCGTCATACCACGCCCACCAAACAGCCCCAAGGCTGAGTCTATGCATATTTCGATAAAAAAAAAAATAGTGTGCAAGGTAGGGAGGGATTATAAGAGTTCAAACATTGCCTTATTAACTAAAAAAAAAGAAACAAAACATGCACAAAACATTTGAAGAAAATAATATAACACAATAACAACTATATACAAGTTTGTCAGACAACAACGCTATCAACAAACGCCTATTGGCTTACAGTAAATCTAAAAAGTGTTTCGAAGATGACGGCATAAGAAATTTTAAACATTTTTTTAAGGTAAAGTATGAGTTCATGAAAGTTTCTATTAGTGAGTTCAGTGAGTTGGCAATATGACAGCAATAAAACAAATAGTAGATCTGCACATGCACTGCAAGGATGTGCAGGTGAAAATATTATATTACAATCCAGTTTTGAATGACATAAAACCATGTATCATGGGATTTCAATTTCTGTAGAAAACAGGAATTTTGCCAGTAGTAATTGCTTAGTTGTATTCAGTTTACAGAAGTGAACATATATAGTTTGAACATATTGCAGAGTTTATATATATATAGAGTATATATATATATATATATATATATATCATCATCATCATCATCATTGTCAACCATTATCAATCCACTGCTGGACGAAGGTCTCCCCAAGTTTCCTCCACAACGGTCTGTCTTGTGCCAGTCTCCTCCATGTCACCCCTGCATACTTTCGAATTTCATCCACCCATCTCCCATGTGGTCTTCTTCTGGGTCTTTTCCTGTCCCTTGGAATCCAATCTAAAATTTCGGCTGTCCATCGATGATCTGTCCTTCTGGCAGTATGTCCAGCCCATTGCCATTTCAGGGATTTAACTCTGATCATGATGTCTTCCACTCTTGTCATTTTTCGGATCCACGAGTTCCTCTTCTTATCTCTCCTGGTTACACCAAGCATGCACCTCTCCATGCTTCTTTGAGTTGTCTGCAGCCTTTGTATGTCTCTTTTAGTTAAGGTCCACGTCTCTGCACCATACGTAAGCACTGGAAGGAAGCATTGATCAAACACTTTTCTTTTAAGACATAATGGCATATTGCTCTTGAAAATTATGCTGTTTCTTCCAAAAGCTCTCCAGGCAAGTTTTGTACGCCGATTAATTTCTTCATCAATGTGACCCTCACTTGATATCTGCTGTCCAAGATAAACGTACGTGTCTGTTATCTCCAGCTTTTCTCCATCAATCGATAAATCTTCATTTCTTGTAAAAGCATTGAACATCACTTTTGTCTTCTGAAAGTTCATTTTTAATCCCACTTCTTTACTCTTGTCAGCAAGTTCCTGGATCATACTCTGCAGCTCTGATGGGGTAGTTGCAAAAATGACTACGCAGAGAATTATACCGTACGTTTATCTTGGACAGAAGATATCAAGTGAGGGTCACATTGATGAAGAAATTAATCTGCGTATAAAACTTGTCTGGAGAGCTTTTGGAAGAAACAGCACAATTTTCAAGAGCAATATGCAATTATGTCTTAAAAGAAAAGTGTTTGATCAATGAGCAATATGAGGAATATGCCATTATGTCTTAAAAGAAAAGTGTTTGATCAATGAGCAATATGAGGAATATGCCATTATGTCTTAAAAGAAAAGTGTTTCATATGTTTTTATTTCATTCTCTGCCGCTGCACTGATTAAATAAGATGATGCTTGTTTATTCTTCATTACAAGTCGCGAATTTTTATGTATTCTAAGAAATTAAATGTAAATTATTTACTCACAGTTGTTGTTATATTGTAGTTTTGCTTATTGATATATATGTATTTCTCGCCTCTACCGCTGCGCCATGCAGCTCCTTTGTTACACTTCCAGCAATTTCTGTGTACGCTTTTCCATAAAAGTGCGGGATTAGCAAGAGTTTCCCTGTCTTTTATTATTTTATTACGTTGTTTTGTATTTGCCCCCTGTTTGTTAGTGCTTCTTCAACTTTATTACTTTTTTCTTGTACCGATGCACTCACCCATTCTTAGACTTTATTTTAAATAAGTCGGTATATGTTTCTCTCCTTCCCTTTGAAGAGTATAGGTCCCGCGTCTTACAATCATTTCAGTTCTATCACAGCTGTGCTCTGAAGTAGTCTGAAAATTGTGATTGCTTGTCAGTCTTGCCATTTTCTATTACTATTAAATTATTTTATTTTTTCAAGATGGACAAGTTCCTTGTACGGAGTGTTCCGTTCACGAGTGTAAGTAGTGAAAGCATTGAGCCCGAAAAAAGAAACAAAAGTTAGTGCACCGGCAGTATAGCGATAATTATTTATCTTACGGTTCTTTTTTTGGTGTAGTGATAAAACATATCCAATTCCCGAGTGTATCGTTTGTGGGGAAAAACTCAGTAATGCTGCTATGGTTCCCAGTAAATTGAAACGACATTTGTCAACAAAACATATTTCTCTGTCAAGCAAAGGTATCAATTATTTTCGTCGGTTGTTGGAACAAAACAAAAAACAAGCAACGTTCATGACTGCGACAGTACGTGTTTCGGAAAAAGTATAGGAAGCTAGTTATAAGGTAGCCAAACTTATCGTGAAGGCCAAAAGAACACACAAAATAGCTGAAACGTTGTTAATGCCTGCTTGTGAAGAGATGGTAAAAATAGCCCTGAGTTCCGAAGCTGCTAGCGAAATTTTAAAAATTCCTCTCTCTCTGCTGACACAATCAGTCGCCGAGTTAGTGACATGTCCAAGTGGCATTGAAGACATTATGAAGGAGAAAATCAACAGCAGTCAGAAATTCTCACTTCAGATCGACGAGTCCACCGATATTAGCGGTCACGCACAACTTCTTGCCTACATTTGGTACATCGATGGAGTTGTAATTGCAGCTCATTTCTTTTTGCAAAGAACTTCACGAACGAGCCACCGGTGAAGAAATATTTCGTGTGACTAATGAATATGTGCTCCATAATGAACTAAAATCGTAAAATCGAAGGATTGCGTTAGTGTTTGTACAGACCGAGCCGCTTTTATGACAGGCCGAGTGAAAGGATTTGTAGCTAAAGTACGAAATTTAAATCCTAACCTACGATCATTGTCTCATTCACCGCGAAGCCATTGTTGCTACGTCTTTGCCATCTGTACTGAAAGTTGCGCTGAACGAAGTAGTAAAAGTCGGGAACCTCATCAAATCGCTGCGTCTAAATTCGCGGCTTTTTTCCGTTTTTTGTCAGGAAATGGGATCAGAACAAACTACCCTACTGCTACATACAGAAGTACGGTGGTTATCACGAGGAAAAGAGTTTACGCGAATATTTGAACTTAAAGAGGAGGTACATGCATTTTTGACTGTTCAGGGGCATGAGTACGCGGATTTGTCTGCAGATGATGAATGGATATGTAAGTTTGTAACGTACCAGGAGATGTGACGTACCTGCCAGAAGGTCGCACACGACATAAAGGCAGATAGGAATCAGAATAAAACGTCCGCGTAGCTCAATTGGTAGAGCAACTTATTCCGGAATGAGGGGATCCGGGTTCGAATCCTGGCGTGGACCGAAATGACGGAGAAATTTACTTCGTTATAAGTTGGCATATCTTTCCAATATTTTCGTACACTTGAATGAGCTGAACAGAAAAATGCAAGGTAGGAACGAAAATATTCTGACTAGTATGGATAAGATTCAAGGATTTGTGGATAAGCTGAATTTGTGGATACAGAGAATTGAAAATGGGTCGTTTGAGATGTTCCCGACTGTATGGCAACTGGCTGACGGTAATAAAGTGGTGAGGGATTTAATTAAAGAGCATTTAGAAATCTTGCAGTAGAAGTTCAAAAAGTATTTTGGAGAGAGTGTTCAAGATTTCGACTGGGTTCGTGATCCATTCGTTACGAATTCAAAACCTCTTCCTATTAATATACAAGAGAAACTTGCAGATTTAAAAGCAGACAGAACATTGAAATTAAAGCTTCTCGAAGTACCTTTGGACACATTTTGGTTGGCAATAATGAGTGAATACCAGGCTATCTCCGAGATAAGAGATAAATGTCTTCGTGCTGAGAATAACTAAAGGTCGAGTGTAATTTGCTGTCTGAAGTACGATAATTAAAATCTTTAATGAATAAAATATTTACAAGTTAAAAAATACAAACACGAGATCTTTCTCAAGGGCGACCCTTGCATCATCAGGTGAAGACTACATTTGAACATACTTAGTGCGAAGTTATAAAGTGTCAGTGTCTTGACGCCATGATGTACAATGATGTTCATTAGTTGATGACGATTGGTCCCTCCTATCTAACTTCTGATGCTACGTAATTCCGTCTTTGAAATGTGGTATTAGATTAAGTCAACTGATTGTGCAGTGGGAGTTTTAAGTCTTGAATGTTTTCTTTAATATAAACTGTACTAAACAGTTGTTTCCAAACATATGGCAAAGTAGTGGGAATGTCATCGTTACAGCACCGTCCACGATAGTGATGGATGAACAATGCTTCCGCAAACAATGTAGATCGTTTTTCTTTGGTGCATAGAAGAATATATGCATCATTTCATGACGAGGTGTGGGTTCCTTCCTGGACGGTGTTTTGGCCCACACAGTCTAGGAAGGAACCCACACCCCCTCATGAAATGATGCATATATTCTTCTATGCACCAAAGAAAAAAGATCTACACTGCTGGCCACCCAAATTGCAACACCAAGAAGGAAGCATCCGATTGGCCTGAAATTCGCAGCATGCGTTGCCCGCGAGAGGACATGCAAACGATTTTTTTTTGATTGGAGGTTTAACGACCACCGTGAGCAACTCAATGGGCTATAAGCAGTCGCCCGTCCCTAATTTAGGGTCACTGGTTCCAGGGAAGGGAGAGAGCCAGTGCCGTAAGACAAAGACAACATCCATGCCTGACCGGGATTCGAACCCGGACCCCTTACGGACGAATGATCAGAGGCCAGCGCCTTAGACCACTGCGCCACCGGGGTGGATTGCAAACGATTAGCATTGCAGGGCATATGCAAATCATGTGCGTCCGGTACGCCACCGAGAAGCACTCTAAGAAGGGTGCACAGAAGGCTGGGTGTAAGTAGCGGAAGTGTGTTGTGCTGCCGGACCTGTGCGTGGGAAGCTTCCTGAGGCCTCGTCGCAGAATACGGCAGTCATTTCAGCACATTTCGGAGTTCGACAGAGGACGAACAGTGGCTTATCGCGACAGCGGTTTATCGTAGCGAGACATCGGCGCCCGTGTGGGACTACATCCAGCCACAGTAAGGCGAGTATGGATTCGGTGTGTGCAGGAGGGACGGAAGGATCAACGTGAGCAATTGCCGCAAGCGCGGCACACCACCGATCGAGAGGACCGGCATGTTGTGCGGCGGGCATTGACAGCTCACACCGCCACATCACGAACGTTAGCGCAGGAATTAGGTGTGTTGCGCAACAACCTGTGTCAGCATGTACCGTTCGACGTCGTCTGCAGGAGCGCGGACTTGTCGCACGGCGTCCATTGCTCCGATTACCACTGACATTGCATCCCCGGCGAGTGCGGCGGCAGTGGGCCGTTGAACGCCACACTTGGACTACGGAATGGCACGACATTTTCTTCTCCGACGAATCCCGCTGCTGCCTGCAACACCACGATGGTCGGATCCGCGTGTGGTGGCACGGCGGCGAGAGACTGTATGACGCCTGCATTATGCATCGCCATACTGGCCAGTCGCCTAGCGTTATGGTTTGGGACGCAATTGGATATGACACCCGCACCCCTATGGTACGCATCGGTGGTACACCCAACCAACAGCACCGTACCATCTCCAACGTTTTGGAGCCTATAGTTCTCCCTTACCTGCAGGACCTGCCAGCGACCACGTTTCAGCAAGCTAATGCGCGCCCGCACGTGGCACGCATCGTGCAACAATTCTTCACGGCCCACCAGGTGTCACTGTGGCCGTGGCCCGCCTGTTCTCCCGATATGTCACCCATTGAACACGTCTGGTCGCTGATTGGCAACCGAGTGGCCCGGCAAGCACCACCCGCGGCTACGCCTGATGAACTGTGGCAACGTGTGGAAGCAGCCTGGACCGACATACCCCAAGCCCACATCCAAAGCCTCTTTCGTTCGATGCCACGGCGTGTAGCTGCCGTTATTGCCACCTATGGGGGCCAAACGAACTATTGATGTCGGCGTGTTCCGCAAGTCGCACGGGCCTGTAAGCTCAATCGTTTCATCTTGGTATCTGCTGTTATGTGTCCAGTAAATCTGGCTTTACTATCTCGTGTCCTTCTTGGTGTTGCATTTTGGGTGGCCAGCAGTGTACATTGTTTGCGGAAGCATTCTTCATCCATCACTATCGTGGACGATGCTGTAACGATGACATTCCCACTACTTTGCCATATGTTTGGAAACAGCTGTTTAATACAGTTTATATTAAAGAAAAAATTCAAGATTTGAAACACCCACGGCACAATCAGTTAACTTAATCTAATACCAACTTTAAAAGACGGAACTTCGTAGCATCAGAAGTTAGATAGGAGGGACCAATCGTCATCAACTAATGAACATCATTGTACATCATGACGTCAAGACACTGACACTTATAACTTCGCACTAAGTATGTTCAAATGTAGTCTTCACCTGATCAAAGAATATCTAACTGATAAGAGGGTAAGGCTCAGCGAGACGTAACTAGCGCCACTATATTATGCGGCACCCCGAAAGTATTACACAGAAGCGAACATTACAGACTGATGCCGGAGCAGACTGGGTTGGACTGAGCAGCGTGCAAAGAAGCGTGTTTGTGTTGGCGTTTTGTTCAAAGGTTTTGTTGTTCTCTTCTAGATCTGCGTTTATAGCTATCAGTCGTTTCAGCAAAGAATACATATTTGGTTTCAGTGATCTGCAATTGTACCGTCTGTATCAAGCAAGCATGTCGTTGATGGAAGAAAATGATAAATCTACCAGGTGAGTAATTACGGTTGTTTTTTTCATTCCGCTTTAAGTGTTATTAAAGGAATCTTTTGAGCCTTACAAGATTGTTCCATTATATGCATGTTGACATGAAGAGGTTAAATAATTTCCCCCGCTTTTACCTACTATCATTCTCAATATTCTGTTTTCTAAGGATTCACAGATAATTAAGGTCACAAGCTACATGTGAATCTCACAGATTCTCCTACCTAATGTTTACGTTTTGTGGGAACCCATTCCATTGTTTTGCTACTGAGAATTCCATGCAAACAATTTTTAATACGAAGTACCACGAATCCCATGGAAATTCAAAACCAGCCTCTTGACATTTAAGGTATATTGTAAATATGAAATTCATGCCACGCAGCCTGGTATTACTATAAAGTAGTTATCTTTAGGTATTTCTGTGCTAATTGCACATTAGCATGATTACCCTTGATCATGTGGCCAAAGAATATAAATCAGTTAGATATCCTTTGATGTGGCCATGCTGATGCATCTGCAGTGAAATATGAAATGTAATTTTTATAATTGTTCCATATAAACCAAACACCCCTAAAATCGGGTTGAACAAAAATTATGTATAGTATATTTTGGTTAGTATTGAAAATGAAAAATTTGTGTCAGCTGTTTAATGCAATAGAACTTCCTGTTCATACCACCCAAATCACGCAGGGCACTTTTTTACTTTAAGGTACCTTTCTACAATCGCTATGCCGATGTTGTGGTGGAAACTAAGCAAAGTTTAAGAGTGTATATTTAATGTGTACACAACTTGTTAATTTTTTTCTTGTTTGTGGTTTTGTCTATTGTTGCACCTGGTAGTACTTCAGAGTTTTTGTGTTACATGTGTAAGTTATGTGTCACAATATTTATTTTACCTGGGTATTAGTTCTGTGGCCAAATATAGATCATTAGCAGGACAAAATGGTTATACAATATGTTTTTCCCAAGGTTCCTAAGACCAAAGCCACAGTCAGAGCTGTGACATGCTGGGTTCAGAAATTATGAGGGCCAAATCAATTTTTCATTAGGTTTATTTATTTGCAAATACAACATTCAAGGCGGGCAGTTGAAAAAAACGAAACAACAAATACAGTTTATAACTCCGGTTATAAACTGTATGAAGGATCTCTTTTTTTCCTTTGCCTATGCAAAAGAAAAAAAGAGATCCCTTCATATTTTGGATTTGGCAGCTGTCATGTCAGAATATAGCTTTACCAAATGTTATTCGACAGTTATAATGGTGAGCCCAAAAGCAAAAGGAAACAAATAATATTAAGGATAAACCTAACCTAAGTTAAATATCAGGACGCACCAGGAAGTTCAACAAAAATCTTTGACATCTATTAAAAATGGTACAAAAATTACTAAACGAAACACGTTTTTTTAACGTACTTTTACCGGTTTTACAATGAATGCAATTGTCATGAAAATGCTTTCAATATATTCTCACTACTTGCCCACTAAAGGGCGGTAGCTCTATTTCCTCGTACCCCTCTTTCAATCTGTTTTTTACTCACGACACTGGCTATTCAAGAGTCGAGAGGAAGTGTCAAACTGATACATGCACCGGTTGCAAAGAATATTTGAGAAGTTAAGGCTCGGCGTGACGTAACTAGTGCCGCATATGCAAAGATACAAGATGCAGTGCACACAAACCAACATACAGGCTGATACTAGAGCACCTGTGCATGTGTATTTCTGTTGCCTTCAATTCTTTTAAAGAACAATCAGCCAAGCTACTCACAGCACATCAGTTCACTTCAAATTGTATGAAGAAACAAAATTAAGACGAGTTTGTAAATATTGTTTCTTCAAAAATGATGATTCAGTGAGTTAAATATTTAAATCAATGTTTACAGACCTCAAAATTATAACCAAAGGACTTGAATGAGATTTCTTTATATTTGTGCATATATCTGAAGCAAGGTTGTGTTGTTAGTTCAAAGATTAAATTGGTAATCAGATTAACCTTTCTGCTGTGCAGAAAAGGGAAACTTGCACCCCTGTAACTTAGCTTAAATTATAAGCAATCATAATGTTCGTAGGACAAATAAACCTCCAACTAAACGAAACCCGTCAGAATCGACAGTTTTGTTTTATTTTTATAAAGAATAAACTCGTATGAAACAACAAATGTGAACTTTATTTTATTGACAAATTTATTCAACCACTTCATTAAGAACAATAGTCCAGTTTCATGATTTTTTTTGACTGAAGGTTTAACGACCACTGTGAGCAACTCAATTGGCTATATATAAGCAGTCATCCGTAATATTTTCACTAAAAATGGTCAACGGAGTGTTTTTTTATACCTTTACATAATGGGAAACGTCTTACCTACGTGAGTAAACTGGATTGAATGAATATTAAATTGTATATATTTATCACACAGTCAAACAGCATAATGCAATCAGGTCTTCGAGAGTGTCCGCTGTTCCGATGAGAACTTTGAAAACAATGAGTGATAGCGTAGTTTTGCGCAACGGTTTGCTCAGAAAAGACTGGACTATCTCAGCCCCTCCATGCTTCCGCCTTCAACAGTGCACGAGTCAATAGCAGGCAATTGAATGACAACCGCATGCTTCTCCCATACACCTTACATGGGAACTTTGCCTTCCCATAGCGCCCGAACAGTTGCCCCAATATAATTTTTTCTCTTTGCATGCCACATCTCCATGGCAAGACTGTAGGCCTATTTTTGAAACTTCAACCATATCTTTACATTCAGCTATTCTCTCAAAATAGTACTCACAGTAAACAACCTTACAGAATTAATATACAGGGTTTTCACAAATTAGTTGGACAAAAAGAATGGTTTATTATACGTAGTTATATAGGCAAACATAAGAGTGAACAAGATTATAAGATAGTGAAACACACCAAGTTTACCTTTTTCACAAATGTTCATTGTGGCTGCCTTTCGTTACTCTGCAAATGTCCTATCGGTAAATCAGTTCTTGCCATATGTTAGTGAGCATGTTTACGTCGATGAAACCAAGTGCAGTGCTGATTAGTGATTTCAATTCAGGAATGGATTTTGGAAGCAACGGACGGTAAACCTGGTCTTTAATAAAATCCCAATCTAGGGATGAAAGGTCTGGTGATCATGCTGGCCATGGAATAACAAATCTGCGACCAATCTAAACTGGTACTTCAGCCTGAGTTAAGAAATCAACACTCTGTGGAAGTGACACAGTGTGCAATCTTATTGAAAAATGAAACCTTCAAGCATTGTTTCTTTCAGGATCTGCATCAGGCAAATCTGAAGCATGTTCAGATATACGATTCCTGTAACAGTTTCTTCAGCAAAGAAGAATGGGCCAGAAACATTAGAACAACTTACGGCACAAAACAAGTTTACCTTGGGACTATCTCTTTCATGCTCTAAGGTGGCATTAGGATATTCGGATCCCCATATCCTAACATTATGTCTATTCACTTTGTCACTCAAATGAAACGTTGCCTCGTCACTGAAAACTAACTGCGACAGGAAATAGTCCTGTCACAGTTAGTTTTCCGGTGTACGTGTCCTTCCTTACGCAAACACAGAACGAATGATGAAAAACCGCGACCTACCGTTCAGTGAGACATGGATGCCCTACTAATTTGTGAACACCCTGTATAGATTTATTTTATTTTTCTTGTAGTTGTTGTTGGGTGGCCATTTTCTTCAAGTGCTTGGTCTATTGCTGTAGTGTAGCATTTCTTGAGATTTTTAATTTTTTGCCGAAACGTGACAATTAGGTCTGGGTTCATGAAATCTACTTGGGAATTCCCCTCTCAGGATGATATGTTCAGTTTGGCAACTTATAAGGCTATACAGGGGTGTGAAAGAAAGACAATTTCCTTGTCCCTGATATGTGACATTCTTTGCGTATTTGTGGAATGTGTTCTTCAACTGATGATCACCCTTATGCTTCATGTATGCTTTATACTGTATAAGTCAAGTATTGTTAATTTTTTTTTTGTAGAAGAAAATTATTATTGTCATTATTTCATATAATTGAAAATGTGAGGTTTTAATGCCTTGTCTTCTTTCAGCTAATACTTCAGTCCTGGCAGGGGGCCTTAGCCTAAGAAGTATGAGAGAGGCCATGCTGAATAAGCTGCAAACTGAAACCACAAATGCTGATATTGCTGAAAATTTGCGAGCTTGTGTTTCTGGAGTCAGCAGGAGCCCAGAGCCAGAAGTCCCAATGGATACTCCTGTAGCCCCAAGCACTCCTGGTGGTGTGCATATGCCAAGAAGGCAGTTATTTTCTCAGCGTAGAATGATAACGCCTAAAACGGCAAAAATTATTCTTTTTCAAAAGACTGACTGGGATTATTTTCTCAATTAGGTGTGCATTCGATTTGCTATAATTTGCTCTCAATGTATCATGGCTGTGGTCGAGAATTAAGTTGCACACCTAATAATTTGCAGGGCATACATATTGTCTGTACTTATTGAACGCATGTATACTTTATTTGTATGGGAAAAAAGAAGCGCATGTGTCCCAAGTGTTTAGTCAGAGTAATGATAAAATTATTTAATTGTTTTGCATTCCTAATCGTGTTATAAAACGCATAATTTACCTACCAGCAGCTGATATTTTGAAAACTTCATTTTGCAGTGTATGTATTTTGTGTACTTATTTATTGAACACATGCAGACTTTATTTGTACGCGAAGAAGAAGCGCATGTGTCGCAAGTGTTGAGTCAGAGTAATGTGTTGGGAAAATGCATAATTTACATACCAGCAGCTGATTTTTTTAAAATTTAATTTTGCAGTGTATCTATTATCTGTACTTATAATTGACGCCATGAACGCTTTATTTGTATGGGAAAAAAGAAACACATGTTTACCAATGTTGCATCAGACTAATGTGTTGTAAAATGCATACTTTACCTAGCGGCAGCTAATTTTTTTAAAATATCATTTTGAGATGTATCTATTATCTGTACTTATAATTGACACCATGTACACTTTATTTGTATGGGAAAAAAGAAGCGCATGCTTACCAAGTGTTGCATCAGAGTAATGTGTTGCGAAACGCATACTTTACCTAGCGGCAGCTAATTTTTTTAAAATATCATTTTGAGATGTATCTATTATCTGTACTTATAATTGATTCCATGTACGCTTTATTTGTATGGGAAAAAGAAGCACTTGTGTACCAAGTGTTGCATCAAAGTAATGTGTTGTAAAATGCATAATTTACCTAGCGGCAGCTAATTTTTTAAAAATATCATTTTGAGATGTATCTATTGTCTGTACTTATAATTGACGCCTATAATTGATTCCCGCTTTATTTGTATGGGAAAAACAAAGCACATGTTTACCAAGTGTTGCATCAGAGTAATGTGTTGTAAAATACCTACTTTACCATTTTGAGATGTATCTATTATCTGTATTTATAATTGACGCCATGTGCGCTTTATTTGTACGGGAAAAAAGAAGCACATGTGTACCTAGTGTTGCATCAGAGTAATGTGTTGTAAAATACATACATACTTTCCCTAACGGCAGCTAATTTTTTTAAAATATCATTTTGAGATGTATCTATTATCTGTACTTATAATTGACGCCATGTACGCTTTATTTGTATAGGAAAAAAGAAGCACATGTGTGCCAAGTGTTGCATCAGAGTAATATGTTGTAAAATGCATACTTTACCTAGCGGCAGCTAATTTTTTTAAAATATCATTTTGAGATGTATCTATTATATGTACTTATAATTTACGCCATGTACGCTTTATTTGTATGGGAAAAAAGAAGCACATGTTTACCAAGTGTTGCATCAGAGTAATGTTTTGGGAAACGCATACTTTACCTAGCGGCAGCTAATTTTTTTAAAATATCATTTTGAGATGTATATATTACCTGTACTTATAATTGACGCCATGTACGCTTTATGTGTATGGGAAAAAAGAAGCACATGTTTAGCAAGTGTTGCATCAGAGTAATTAATGTGTTGTAAAATGCATACTTTACCTAGCGGCAGCTAATTTTTTTAAAATATCATTTTCAGATGTATCTATGATCTGTACTTATAATTGACACAATGTACCCTTTATTTGTATGGGAAAAAAGAAGCAAATGTTTACCAAGTGTTGCATCAGAGTAATGTGTTGCGAAACGCATACTTTACCTAGCGGCAGCTAATTTTTTTAAAATATCATTTTGATATGTACGTATTGTCTGTACTTATAATTGACACCATGTACGCTTTATTTGTATAGGAAAAAAGAAGCACATGTGTCACAAGTGTTTAGTCAGAGTAATGATAAAATTATTTCATGGTTTTGCATTACTACTTGTGTTGAAAAATGTATAATTTAACACCAGCTGATTCTCTAAAAATGTAATTTTGCAGTGTACCTATTAACAATACTTATTGTTGATGCCCTGTATTCTTTATTGGCGTGGAAAATTGCAGTGCATGTAACATCTATGATCAATGTAGTAATAAAATCGTTTAATAATCAATATGTATCTGTTTTATTATAGAAATAATTTTAAGAGCGTTGTCTTTTTTTTCAATATTTTTTGACTTAATATATTTTTTTTTTACCGATAACTTAGATATTCACAACATAATCGGAAATCAAGGTAAGTTATTGCTTCATTTTACTTTGGGATCTAAAGCCTAATGGTGTATGTGCAGAATAAATAGAAACTGGATAGGGGATATAATAGAAACCACCTGACAGCATTGGAGCCTCTAGCTGTATTTTTGAAGTCTGTTTTAAATCATTTTTGATAAGTAAAAATTTGTTTGCAGCTTAAAAAAACCCCAAAAATAACTTGCAAACAAAAAATAGATTTTTTATCTAAAAACTTTCGGGCAAGATCGTTTTATGCGTTACTTTATTACAATTTGTTTCGTTAAAATGTTAAGCTGCAGCTACATTTCGTTTAGCATGTTTATGTGAAGTTCGTGTCATTTTATTTTTTTAGAGGTAGTATATGTTTTAATTTCCGCAAAAATATAAGTTGTTTCTTTGTTTAAAACGACTTCCAGTTCAGAATTTAAAAGTTGTAAGCAGTTTTATTTTCCCATGACATTAATTTTGAGGCATTTTGGTACCTACGTATTCAATATCAAGACTGAAAAAGTTGGTGCTTAAAGTGAGAATAAAACTGCTAACTAAAATTTCGTTAAAATAATATTAATTGCTAATGTATATATTTGTTTCACCAAAAGAAGGGACAGAAGGAATACTCAGAAAAGAACAACAAAAACAAATGCTTTAGTAATCAGACCGAAGGAAATAATCGCAGATCAAAGCTTCGCCTCCTTTCCGTGAAATAGGCTTCCCGTTCCGTATCCCCTACGCTTTTTGCGCCATAATGTTAACTTTCCCGCAGAGCATCTAGGGCCGCATTACATGGTGGCGCTGCTGTCGCCTGTTTTATTGTTATCTCTACGAGAGTTGAGCTTCTTCACGTGAAGCGTTTATATTCTTTGACCTGATGATGCAGGGGTCACCCTTGAGAAAGATCTCGTGTTTGTATTTTTTAACTTGTAAATATTTTATTCATTAAAGATTTTAATTATCGTGCTTCAGACAGCAAATTACACTCAAGCTTTAGTATCTCCGAGATGGCAGTTTTATGTGTTATTGCCATTTTAAACTACATATTTGTGTGAACTGGACTTCTCGACGTTGACTGAAATTGAAACAACAGAGAGGGATAGACTCAAATCCCTTGATGAAGAAATGAGACTTGCATTGTCAACGGTTCCGCCACGGATCAGCCGCCTATGTGCAGCTAAGCAGGCGCAAGCATCACATTGAAGGTACGAGAAGAATTATTTACTTTAATATTAATAAAAAAGTGCATTTTCTTGTATTTTCTACAGTGAATTAAAGTTCATAAGTTGTTAATAAATGCACGAGTCGATTTCTGTTTAATAATAATATAATATAATTAATAATAATAGGTTGATTACGTTACGTATGTGTATTAATAGTGTCATATCATACGCTTTTGAGGGGATTAACATTCTGGTGTGCCGTGTTGAGTCATGCATAATTTATGGTGTGCCGCGAGTAGAAAAAGTTGGGGAACACTGGCTTAGTCCATTGCACCACCGGGGCGGCAAACCGCTTGAAACTAAAATTTGTATTGGGCTCTCTAAAAAAAAAAAGAAGCCGATGTATGTTGGTGATAGGTGTTTTATATGGCTAATAGCAATGGGGACCTTGTGACGTATTACTGCTGGGACGCATGAGTCAAATAGGCAAGTTGCAGTGATAATCCTTGCCGGCGTTATTCAGTCGGGAAAACATCCCCCTCGGTAGTGGAAAGACGTGGCTTCTCACCACCACTGGAAACAAGAAAGATGACACCGAATTTTCGGGTGTAATAAGCACGTCTTTTGAATCCGTTCTGATGCAAATTAAATTTATCAAAGCTATTCAAAGTCAATGGAACCGGTATGGAAAACAATAGTATCTGACGGAAGAAAGAAGTTTTTCAATCGGGTTTTTAACCCCTAAGATATTGCTGTAAACGGAATCGTGAGCTTACGCCCTCTGGTTGCAGATTTGTGAGTTAAGAAAAATATGAATTTAAATGAGAAACATTTTGCACAGGAAACGCTCAGAAATAATTTTTCAAATCGGACTCTTGGAAACAGAGATGTCGACAAAAATAAGATGTGACTTTACGTCCCCTAGTGGGAAAACCATGCATTATTTTAGGAAGAAAGTATTCTCAAAAGTTTTTTTTTAATATGAGTGGTATCGGTCCAAGAAATAAAAATTTTTAGTCTAGTTTTCAGGAGCCCAGATTTTGCTACAAATACATCAAAAGCAGAAATTAACACTTATGCCCCCTGGTGGCCAAACTATTATTTACCAAACATTAGGAATTATATAAAAAATATTTTCCATCAGGTGTTGTATGCGATACAGGAAGAAGTTTTCAAATCGGAGTTTTAGAAGCAGAAATAACGCAGAAAGCGCAATTTACCTTTGTGCCCCTTAGCGGAAAGCCTATGATTTACATGAAAATTTTGAATTTATAGGAAAAACATTTCGCATAGGAAACACTATCTAACAAAGAAGGAATTCTTCAAATATGACTCCTAGAAGTAGAGATATCGACAAAAATAAGATATTCATCCACGCCCCTGGCGTAGAAACTATGCACTATTTTAAGAAGAAAATGTTCGTAAAAGGTTTGTCGACATGAGTAGTATTGATCTACAAACGACTTTTTTTTTTTCAGTCGAGATTTTAGAAGCTCATATTTTGCTGCAAATACATCAGAAGTGGAAATTAAGACTTACGCCACCTGGTGGCCAAACCATTTTTTGTAAATTAGAAATTATGTGCAAAGGATTTCCCATCAGGAGCTGTATCCGGTGCAGAAAGAATTTTTCAAATCGGAGATATAGAAGCAGAGATATAGGGGCTAAAGCAATTTACCTTTACTCCCCCTCGCGGAAAGTCTATGAATTACTTCAAAATTTTGAAATTATATGAAAAGCATGTCACACTCGAAACACTATCCAAACAAAGAAGGAATTTTTCAAATCGGACTCCTAGAAGTAGAGATATTGACAAAATAAGATATACATCTATGCCCCTAGCGGAGAAACTGTGGAATACTTTAAGAAGAAAATATTCCGAAAAGGGTTATCAATGGGAGTGGCATCAGTACACGAAAGAATTTTTTCAATCGAGATTGTAGAAGCTCAGATTTTATTGCAAATACATCAGAAGCAAAACTTAACACTTACGCCCCTGGTGGCCAAAGTATTCTTTACCAAAAATTAGAAATTATATGCAAAAGATTTTCCATCAGGAGATGTATCCGCTGAAGAAAAAAAATTCAAATCGGAGTTTTAGAAGAAGAGTTATCTGGAAAAATGTAATTTACCTTTACGCCCCCTAGCGCAAAATCTATGCGTAATTTGAAGAAGTAACTATATCTACAATACTCTTCGACATAAATGGAATCGAAATATAAAATAATTTTTTCAATCGGATGTTTAAAAGCAAATATGTGGAATAAAACGTATTTTTGAATTCGACATCATCTGCATTTACGCCCTCTAGCGACGAAATTGTACATCGTAAAAAAAAAAAAAAAACGAAATAAAGGATCACCATTCGCATATTTCAAGCTTCTCAATGCAAAAATAATTTTTCAAATCGGACTAATAGTTGCAGAGATATCGTGTCTACATGCGGACGAACAAACGGATAACATAAACACGATCTTTTTTTTTTTTTTTACAAAAGACGTGCTTAAAAGGGCTTATTCGCTGCACTGGCGCCCGAACGTAAAAAACATCCCCTGGCTTTGAGGCTTGAAAAGAAATGCATGATGATTCTTCCACACATCGTCTGGAATTAATAAAAATTTCTTCTTCGACTGTGAGCTCGATCAAGCATGATTTGTCGGCGGATCCGAAACCTGCGGTTTCATGCTCTGCCTTTCTCGGGGGAGGGGGGGCGTATGTCACTTACTATTGAGATGACCCATGGGTCAAATAGGCAAGTCGCAGTGATAAGCCTGCTTTTCGGCGTAGTTCAGTCGGGAGAACATCCCACTCGGGAGTAGGAAGACGTGACTTTAAAATTCACCACGGGCAAAGAAGATTTCTCGCTATAAAAAAATGTTTTTGGAAAAAATCAGCTCTGTAAACTCCGCTTTTAAATTCACCCTGTCTTTTTTTGGATGTTGTGGTTCTAAAAACTGTAGATGGTATGCTACGCACAAATGTTTGTTACAAATCCACGTCAATGGACTACATCATGCACCCTAGGTCTGATAATTGCAAAGAAGCTTTCATCAGATCTCACGCCATTGAAATAAAAAAATCTCCTTGATCTTTCCATTCCCTCAGGTTATGAGCGAAATAAAGCTCAAAGAGTTATTGAAAAAGAAACAAGTACATAAGGTATAACGCTCTTAAGAAATCTACTGCCAAACTTGGCCTCAATACATTTGGTCTATTCCATGGATACCCAGATTTTCTTTCTAGTTTAGAAAACCTCTAAGGAAATTCGGATTTAAAGTGGAGATAAGTCCATCGAGACGCATTTATGATCTTGTCATCCGCCATAATCCTAAGGCAATCTTCTGAGTGTGCAGGAGCCTTCTCATCCGTTTGTTATTGTACCCAGTTGGCCTGAAGAAACTATACATTGGCATAACCAAGAGATCCTTTGGTATCAGACTTGATGAGCATAAAAGCAATGTTAAATCTGGCACGATTACTATGGCGTTGTCAGGAAAAGTTTCAGTCAAAGGAACAACTTCTACTGTGGAGTGACTTGCCTCTTATAGGACCGTATACGTCCGTAAAAGGAACGTTAATAGAGAGATCAGCGAAATACTTTCTCACCAGGAGGCGTGCAATAATTACCTTTCTACCGAATTATCACATGCGTGGACTATATTACTGGACCTGGAATCTAAGTAAACAATATCTAATTTGTATCTCAAAGAAACGTGTCGCACGCTATTGGGGTTGTCTTATACGAGCGGGCATATTTTTCATTTTAATTTTGGTTTTGTTCAGAATTTGTCAGTTATAGTTTGTATGTTGTTCGTGTCTGATGAAGTCGCCTGTGTACGAACGGAAGCTCGGCAGTTTTCCCTGCAGTATTTTTACACCTATTAAACGGGATTATTATGGATATCTTCTAACCTCGTGTTTATTGCTAGTTGACTCTGATGCATCTCCAGTGTTCTAGGCAGTGAGTTACTACCTGGCTGTCACTTTTGAAACTTAGATTTTTCTCGTCAGAGTGCATTGAACTGGTGCAGTAGGGAAAAATGAGCTTCTTTTTGCTTTACAATTTAGCACATGAACTTTAGTATATGTAAATAGAATCTGCTACGTAAAATATTACACATCGGTATGTTCCTAAAATCTTTTCTGGGAGCTAGACGAAAAAACTTTGTGTTTGTGTTTGAAAGCCATCGTGATCAATTCCTCGGTTGGCATCTGTATTCATGAATTACTTTTGCGTCATATGTTCCATTTGTACAAGAGGATTAATAAATCTTGTTATACACTGAAGAGCAATTGAATTAGAGATACCTGTGTAGTAACGTGTAGCACCACCTTTCGCCCTGATGACGGCGGCGATTCGTCTCGGAATGGACTCGACAAGACACCGGAAGCGTTGGGAAGCCATACGGACACACGTACCCGGAACAAACTCCCACAGTTCACGAAGATTTGATGGAGGGGGTCAGAGCCTCGAACATCTCTCTCGATGGCATCCCAGATGTGCTCGATGGGACTGAAGTCAGGTGACCTAGCTGGCCAAGGAAGCGAGGTCACGTCGGTGGAGTGTTCATCCAACCATTCGGATACAATTCGGGAGTGATGGCACGGTGCATTGTCTTGTTGCAGGATGAGGTCCCCAGTGAGATGTTGAAGACGTACAAACGTGAGCAAATGGTCGGCCAGGATATCCCTGGAACGTTGACCTGTGAGGGAAGATATCACACGTACCAGGGGTCCCATGTCAATCCACGTAAACAGTCCCCAGACGAGAATGCCACCCCCACCAGCTTGAAGAGTACCCTGCTAGCAAGAAGGATCCATCGCTTCATGTGGTTTGCGCCGTACTTGTATCCTGCCATCCGCATCTACCAACGTGAATCTCGACTCATCAGTCCAGGCAACATTTTCCCACATGTCTAGGGTCCAGTGGCGATGTTCCTACGCCCATGCTAATCTTTGCACCCTGTGATGTGCGGTAAGCAGCGGTACCTTCGTGGGACGATGGCATCTGTACCCCATAGCGAGGAAATGGTTCTGGATGGTGTGGCTGCTTACACGTTTTTGTGCACCAGCGTTAAATTGCCGAGTGATTTCTTGCACTGTGGCCCGTCTATCCGCTGTTACAATGCGAGCTAGCCGACGATGACCCCGCTCATCCACACGCTGTTGTCCACGGCAGTTGGCCCTTGCAGGGATGGTTTTACCAGATTCGATGTACTCACGGTGCACCCGTGACACAGTGGCTCGTGAAAATCCCAGTGCCTCAACACTTCAGAGATGGAGTGACCCATTCGTCGGGCCCCGACAATATGCCCACGATCAAATGCGCTTAGATCCTTCGTCTTACCTATACTGCGTCCGACTCTTACTGATTCCCGCCGCATCACTCTTTATATTGTCAGATCGCTGCATACGTCATGTCATTTCCGTTTACAGGGCCGCCCACAGAGCCACATTCGCATAACGCCAGCTGTCTCTAATTCAATTGCTCTTCAGTGTAAATCTCCTTGACTTTATAACGGAAGTGCCAGCTGGCGCGCGCGTGTACACGGTCACATTAAATTCTTGTTAAGAGATTTATGAATAAAATTTAATTGGCGTTTACAAAATGTACCCAGGTATTGTTCACGTGTAAGGTTAATGATGTATGTTCAAAGGTATGTCATAGTTTCAAAAAGTATTTGATCAAGTATCGCTGGATGATCAACAGAACGTCGAATTATAGAATACATCATATCATCATTAAATACATGTGAAGTGCCATAGTTTCAGTACTTTTAAAGTATACGAAGCTGCTGTTTTAGCTAAGAGAGTACAGCTCTAGTATGGAGAAAGTGGGAGGCAATATCCCTCGAGCTGATGTATAGTGTTTTGTTATCCGGTGCTCTGGTGTCCTTTTTGGAAAGGAACGTAAGCGCGGGGATAGTTCTTTTACGAACACGGCGCTTATCAGTGACACCCCTGTCCTCTCAGGCAAGTGTCTCTTCAAGATAAAGGAACCCTAGAATTTGATCGTCTTCATTGTTTTCGCATGAATGGCATGAGAAACAGCAAGAGACGACGATGAAAGGGAATTTTTAATTTTTTTAATTTTTAATAGTAGGGAGTAAAAGCTGTATGCGAGAGAATGCGTGGAAAGACACGTCGCATTTTGAAAATGTTAGTGGGCTTGAGGGTTCTTGTAAATTTGAATAGTTCATAAGACAGATTAATTTCTTTTAGGCGACACAGTTAAAAGCTTGATAGATTGTTTCTTCGGGGAGGGGGCTAACGACCACAACGAACAACTTTAATGTGTATAAGCGATCTCCCATTCCAAATTTGGGGCCATTGGTTTCGGGAAGGGGAGAAGGCCATTACCATAAGAGATGCGCATCACGCATGCTTTATCCGTGACTTGAGCCCAGACCCACTCGGGCGAAAGGTCAGAGGCCCGCGCTTAGATCCCTGTGCCACTGGGGCTACCTGGTAAGAGTTGGGGACGTTAACTGGATCTCACATTTTCAGGTAATAAAGAAGCCTGCGATAGCTCAGAAAACAGCATAGAATCATCCTAGCAAAAACACAAGTGTTGGGAAACTGCTGGCCACCAGCTGGCAGTGATGGGTTACTGCTGGCTGAAATCGGCCGTTCACTGCACGGTAGCAGTCCTTCCGTGTCAGCGCCATCAGTTGGCAGTCATTGATGGCCCTGCAGTAGGGTGGAGCGAAAAGCACTTTTTTCTAAATTTGAAACGTCACCATGTGGAATAGTTGCGATTTTATTACTGAAATGACCCTCCAAAATATGGATGACATTATTCGATATCTTAGGCTTCCCAAGAACTTCGAAGTTTGAAAGTTATAGGGAAAAATGCTTTAAAAACATCTGCTTTCTACATTTTGTAAATATAAAAAAATATTGTGTCACCATGTTATTTAATATCATCTTTGAGTGTATAAACACGGGTAAAAATTGAGCAGACGTGATTTAATTTCTTGGGCTTTCCCTGATCCCTTAAAGTATGAATTGTTTTGCCAAAAATGGCATGATAAGTTGCGTAAGCATCAAGTTCGACAGCAGCCTCACCGTTACCATTTCGAACTTAATATTAGCAATCCCCCCTCTCATACTTTCTGGAAGCCTCTTGTTGATTTTCAAACGCATTGCTTGCGGCCGTGCGCTCTCCTTTGTTTCTGTTACTTTCTTCACCCCACCCCTCCTTCACAACGCTTCTTTCTTTGCGAAATCACTGAGTCATCTCATCACATTAGCACAGATCCTATTGGGAGAGAGTGTTGTCGGGTGTTGCGGCATATTGATGCAACAGTTTTTTTCAATCCTATTGACGTTGATTGGAGCGTAGCGGCATTTTCGTTTTGTCGTTCAACTACTTAAGATGGCTGAAACAAGAAATAAAGCTGGTTGCGCTATCCTCGGGAGTTATAAGAAGATGCATGAACATGTGTTGCCTATGTATTAAGATGTAATGCGACATCAATACCTTGTGAGAAATACCCTTAGGCAGAAAGGTGCAAATTTTGAGTTTGCTGCAACAGAAATAGCATGTATTGTCGCGGAGAAAGCGCTGAGTATAGTATATGGAAGACAGCATCTCCTCCGACATTGCTCTAAAAATCAGTTGTAAAGCGCATTACAGCATACAACACTGAAATCCAGAAGCTGAAAAAACACGTTCCAAGATTGGATGAAACCTAGTAGAAGAAAGTTGAACAATTTCATGCAGATTCGCAACGTATATTTGACATATGCTCGTGCAAGTGCAAATGTTTTAGAACCTGCAAATGCAGCTCTGCAAAAAAGGTGCCCGTGAAAGAGTGAGACTTTCTAATGGCCTAGAGAACAAACAGAAGAATGACAGTAGGTGGGCTTCATGCAAAAACCACCAGTGTACTGAAGAAAAGGTCAGCTCGAAAGAGTGATAGGGTAGAGCATGTCCGTAGAAAATTGCAGAAAACTGCATCACTCAAATCGGCCCAGTGAGTCGAGGATGATACTTCAGAAGATGATACAAATACGAATTCTTCGGGAAAACCAGACCAGCCGGGTCCTAGTCATTTGTTGGCCTCGGAGAAAGATTATGATTTCACACCACGTCGCTCTTCAAAACCTAGGCGTCAAATGACACTGTCTGCATTTTCTAGAAAGAACGATAGGCGAGGTATCAGCGATCGAGCGGTAGCTGATCTTGCGTTTGCGTTGTTTCATGATGTAATTGAACAGGTTCAGTCGAAAGAATGTAATGCACCTGTTACTGACAGGCATAAAATACCACAAGAAAGAAGAAAGAGCAGTCAAACAATTCAAGATGAGGTAAACTCGACCGGTCGCAAGATTGTAGCTCCATTTTTGGGCCGAAGAAGGGGTGAAACTCTTACGAATACATAGACAGATGATGGCAAGTGGCACAAGTGAAAATAAGGGGAGGAGCATATTACACTTGTTGAAGAACCGGGCTTGGTATATTTGGAGCATTTTACACCGAAGATCAAGAGTGCAAAGGACATTTCCGACGGTATCTTCAGCCTATTGGACCAGAAGGCCTTTGACTTGTCGGAGTTAATCTTTATTGGAAGTCACGGAGAAGTGACTAATACCGGCACCAATGCAGGTATAACTAGGCGCCTTGAAGAGAAGCTCAATTCTCTCGTGCACTGCATTATATGTCAACTTCATTTTAATAAACTGCCTTTTCAACACCTCACTGAAGCACTCGACGGGAAAACATCAGGTCCAAGAGGATTTAGTAGATTGATTGGAAAGCGCCAGAAAATGTGACCAAACCTTCCTATCATTAATTTCCAGAAAACTGAATTTTCGTTTCAATCCGACATTAACTTTGGAGGTCTTAGTTCGGATCAACTTTATTTGTGGGAAATTTGTAAAGCAGTCTCTGCAAGTGATTGCCCGCAAGATCTGGCAAATCGGGGTCCTGGAACATTTGCACATTCCCATCAACTGACCCTCGCATATCGCATTCTGCGTTTGTAATGTTGGAACTAATGATCCAACACCATAACTTGTCTCATTAGCCACCTTCATAATGAAAGTATATGCACCATCACGTTGCACGATCAAATGTAATGGTACCTATAAAGCTGGTCCAAGGAATTTGCAGCTTTTTATATCTCGGTTTCAGTATCTTCGAGATAATTTAAAGGATATTGAAAAAAACGTTGTCCAAGACAACGCGTATTTTGCCCATGCAGAAAATTTGCTCGCTGCAATGTTGTTTGACGACAGAAGCTTGCCGTTCGTGAGCTTGCAGTTCGACGCATCATCAAGCCCAGGAAATCTTCCGAACAAACAACTACCATTAGAAAGTTTCGGATTCCTAAGCTGAATTTCCCGAGCAATGATTGATTACATTGACCTAATCGACTGGCAAGAGTTTGTGACTGAGCCTCCCATACGGAAATGGAAATACGATGAGTTTCTGGAATTACCACAGTCGGATAAATATCCAAGTTCTAGTAACGAATTTACAAAAATACCCTACCATTCTCAGGCAGTAGAGATCATGGTTAAGATTGTAACAGATTCTTCTGATCATGTGTGCGTGTGGCCTTCTTGAAAGAGATGGATTCATAACAGCAAAACATTTTGGATAAGAAGCTGATGCCAAGTTTTGAAAAAAGTCTGATTTCCAAGTGAAATAAACTCACTCAAGTTATGCTACTAGGTAACGCTGGTGTCTATCATATTTACATAAATTATGTCTTTTTCAGAGAAATATGACAAATTTTGAGCTCTTTGTGGAAGCTTAAGAAATTAACTCATATCTGCTGAATTTTTACCCGTGTTTATTCACTCAAAGGTGATATTAAATAACATGGTGACACAGTATTTTTTTATATTTACAAAATGGAGAAAGCGAGTGTTTTTTAAGCATTTCCCTATAACTTTCAAACTCCGAGGTTCTTGGGAAAGCCTAAGATATCGAATAATGTCATCCATATTTCGGAGGGGGGGTAATTTCAGTAATAAAATCGCAACTATTGCACATGGTGACGTTTCAAATAAAAAAAAGTGTTTTACGCTCCACTCTACCCTGCAGCATCGGCGTGAATTGCGGGCATCCAAGCAAGTGTCACTAGTGGCCCGTAGCTGGCAACCGAAGCAACCTCAACACGAGGTGGAAGCAACGGGACTGCGCATGCGCAGAAGCAACACGTGCTGTGTCTCTCGTGGTACCAGTTAGTTGAACACCACGCTATCGCCATCGTGTTATTTTAGTGGATGTTAAGAAAGAAAGCCATATGTTGAGAGGCGAATTAATTTCCTAATGAAATGCCACGTTGACGAAGATTGCAGTCGGAAGAAAAATATATAAATAATTATTAATGAACTGTAAAAAATAGCCAGTTACTCTCATGTATTTATAGAAACTCATTTCGTAGCAAAATTCCTGCACTAACAAACAAAGAATCGAGAATACAGACAGCAAAGAAATACACCCACTCCATTCCCACGAATAGCAATAAGTAATTTATGTGTAAGCTTTCGTTTTAACATACCTAAACCGCTTCAAACAAAAGTCCCCCAAAACATTAAAAAATCGTTTTGTTGGGAACAAAATAAGAATTATACGCGTATAAAATTTATTAATTATTTGAAAAAAAAAAGCAACGCTATGTGGATATAATGTACTCATGCATGGGTTGAATACACAAGATTAGAGGGGAATTCGCTGCTAAAAATAACGACAGGTAAAATTAAATATCTTTCCTCTTTAGAACAAATGTAGCTTCTGACCGTGGAAAGGAAAGATACAACGTTAAAAATGTAATAGAATGTGATATGAACGGGTAAATATATTAAACAATCGCTTCTAAAGAACACAAGGAATGCACAAAATTTTGGAAAGCGCTTTTAAGTTGGTACACTGGTTGAAAATGAATGAAGTTCCCTTAAGGTAAATAAATACAATCGTTACGTTGAAAAAATAAATTTATGAATTATATAAAACGGACATTTATGAAAAATACCTCGCAATATTGTAAAATTAAAAGAGAACCCTGCGTTTCACATCGTACAGGAAAGAGGCTCAGCTCCAAGTAGAGGCTCGTGCGTGGCAAACCAGTGTAGTAGCTAGAGCGTCCGCTTCGCACGCAGACTGTCGCTGGTTCGTTTGCAGCCAGATCCAAACGGTCGTTTTTCAGGTCCTGTAGGCTACTATTGGGATATTGGCAGACAATATTCGGCAAGCCATCAGTTACGTCACGTGATTGCCGGCTGCTACTTCTTGGAAACTAGCGGACCACACTAGGCTAGCAGGTCTTTGCAGGGCCGCTTGTGGTAGCCACTGCCTGTGATGGATAACTCATGGCCCTGTTCTGGCATATGATAACTGATGGGGTGCCAGCTGCTGGCCCATGTGGTGGTGGCGGCCGGGACATTTTATCGACGGTTGGGCAGCGGCAATATAGTGCTGAGGCACTGCTGGCTGCCAGTGCTGGCCCAGCAACACTGTTTTTGCTGGGATGATATTATGGAGAGAACCAAAAGAGGTAAAACTGATATCACATTTCCAAAATCCACTTTGTCCACATAGAAATCCCTTTTGATGAGGTTGACAGAATGAAAGACGGCCATTCACTATGATGCACACACATACGCTGTGTTATCATAAGTATTCGGACACTGCCAATAACCTACATAAGTACAAAGAACGGTTGTACAGGAAGTAGCGCTGTGAGTGGGGAGGTACGTAAATAAAGCTGAGAGGTTCTGTTGTGTTATCAGTAACTTTGAAGCGGATATGCCCCGTGGACGTGAACTTTCCGAGTTCCAGTGTGGGCTGGTCATATGATGAAATTTGAGTAACGTTTCCATGCGGAGCAACGAAAGTAAACTAAGCATACCAAAATCAACTGTAACTGATGTCTTGAAGACATAGAAGCAGGAAGGTGCAACTACAGAAAAAAAGAAAAAAACCGTTCAAGAAGGCCGCACAAACTGACGGAACGTGACAGAAGAGCCATGATAAGAAATGTTAAGAACTCCCGTTCTCCTTCTGCCGTTTCCATCGCTGCTGAAGTAGGAAATGCTTGTAATGGCCCGGTTAGTACCATAAATATCTGCTGAGACTTGTACATTGTGGGTTATTATGGTACAGTAGCGGCATACAAGCCACACAACACTACCGTGAATGTGAAGCACCGTTTTAGTCGCCCACAATCCCGTCGTTCCTGGACTGTGGGCGACTGGAAAGCTGTTTTTTGGAGTGATGAGTCACGCTTTTCACTCTTCCAATCTGATGGACGTGCTTGGATTTGGCGACAGCCCGGCGTACGATTTTCGTCGGGTTGTGTTCTTCCGACAAGTTCAGCGGACGCTCCGTCATGGTATGGAGTTATTTTTCGTGAATTTGACTCGAGCCGTAGGTTATTGTATCACAAACTATGAACTCTCAAGTGTACCTCGACGTTCTGGATAATTCTACCCTACCAACAATGTGGCAGTATTATCGAAATGACCGTTGGCTCTTCCAACACCATCGCGCTCTCTGACACACTACACGACGTGTGCGGGACTGTTTTCTTGAAAACATGGTGGAATTGTTAGACTGGCCTGCTCAGAGTCCTGATCTTCATCCCTTAGAACACCTCTGGGATGAACTGGAGTGACGGACACGAAATCAACCACAACAACCGTCTTCGCTCTCCAACCTGGCAGCAGCTTTGCAGGACGAATGACGAGCCATTCCAGTCGAGACATACCGGGTTGATAGTATGCCTCGGCGAGTTGCCGCTGTCATAGAAGCAAAAGGTGGACAGCCTAACTATTAATTGCGATAATACAGCCACTTGCCCCAAAATATTGTGGTGTCCGAATACTTTTGATAATATACACTGGAGAGCAATTGAATAAGAGATACCTGTCTAGTAACGTGTAGAACCACATTTCGCCCTGATGACGGCGGCGATTCGTCTCGGCATGGACTCGACAAGACACCGGAAGCGTTGGGAAGCCATACGGATCCACGACCTCTGAACAAGCTCCCACAGTTCACGAAGATTTGATGGAGGTGGGTCAGAGCCCGAACATCTCTTTCGATGGCATCCCAGATGTGCTGGATGGGATTGCAGGTAACCTAGCTGGCCAAGGAAGCGAGGTTACGTCGGTAGAGTGTTCACCCAAACATTCGGATACAGTTCGGGAGCTGCATTGTCTTGTTGCAGGATGAGGTCCCCAGTGAGATGGTGAAGACGCACAAACGGGAGCAAATGGTCGTCCAGGATATCTCGGTAACGTTGACCTGTGAGGGACGATGTCACACGTACCAGGGGTTCCATTTCAGTACACATAAACAGTCCCCAGACGAGAATGCTACCCCACCAGCATGAAGAGTACCCTGCTGGTAAGAAGGATCCATCGCTTCATTTGGTTTGCGCCGTACTCGTATCCTGCCATCCGCATGTACCTACCTGAATCTCGACTCATCAGTCCAGGCAACATTTCCCCACATGTCTAAGGTCCAGTGGCGATGTTCCCGTGCCCATGCTAATCTTTGCACCCTGTGATGTGCGGTCAGCAGCGGTACCCTCGTGGGACGATGATGGCTTCTGTACCCCTTAGCGCGGAGAGTGTTCTGGATGGTGTGGTTGCTTACACATTTTTGTGCACCAGCGTTAAATTGTCGAGTGAGTTCTTGCATTGCGGCCCGTCTATCCGCTGTTACAATGCGAGCTAGCCGACGAAGACCTCGCTCATCCACACGCTGTTGTCCACGGCAGTTTGCCCTTGCAGGGATGGTTTTACCGGAATCGATGTACTCACGGTGCACCCGTGACACAGTGGCTCGTGAAAATCCCAGTGGCTGCTCGACTTCCGAGATGGAGTGACCCATTGGTCGGGCCCGACAATTTGCCCACGATCAAATGCCCTCAGATCCTTCATCTTACCCATACTGCGTCCGACTCTTACTGATTCCCGTCGGATCGCTGCAGACGACATGTCGTTTCCGTTTACAGGGCCGCCCACAGCGCGACATTTGCATAACGCCAGCTGTCTCTAATTCAATTGCTCTTCAGTGTAGTATACAGCATATGCAGAACTGAACACTTTGGTTCATTGAATCAAGCAAACGTTAACAAGGATTAGGCTCTAGGTGAATTTATCAAAAAACGAAGCCATCGAATTCAAAAACATTCAAAGCAAAATTCTTAAATACGAAGTCATTGAACTGAGAATTCATCCTAGGGCATGTTTTTCGAAAATTGTTTTTCTACATGATATCATCAAACGCGAAATCACTGAAAAATGATTTCATCGCAGGGCTAAGTTTTTGAAAATTACAAGTGTTTATTTTTTAATTTCGGTGTTTATCGACCACGGTGAGCAAGTTTAAGGTCTATAAGCAGTCCCCTGTCCCTAGTTTAGAGCCACTGATCCCGTGGACGGGAGAAACCCAGTGCTGAAAAAAGCACACCACCCATGCCTTGCTCGGGCGCCAGAACGCCTGGGCTTAGACCACTTCACCACAGTGCGGCCAACTGGACACTGCTCGGGAGAGCTGAATGAATGCAGTTGCAGAATGATAAAACAAAAAATAATTATTGCAATTAGTAGAATGGCATTCAGTTCATCCAGAATGGTCAGCAGAAACGAGACTATGCTCAGGACTATGTACCTAATTTAACCGTTTCCTATACAGCCATCTTCTCAGAAAACTGGAGAATTACGCTTTGGGGCTGTAATAATTTTTTTCATTGTTTTGGGGGTTAACAACCGCCATCAGCAATTCTAAGAGCTGTAAGCACTCGTTCGTCCCCATTTGGGCAACTGATTCGAGGAAGGGAGAGTGCCAGGGCCGTAGGACAAGCACACAACTTATGCATAATCAGGGACTCGATCTCGCGCACATCTCGAACAAATGATCAAAAGCCGGCTCCTTAGGCAGCTTGGCCATAGAGGAAGCGGAGCTGTAATCGAACTGACACCTCCCGATTTCGTTTCGAGTATACTATTGTTACACCAACCAGTTTTCAAATTTTTTTAGGAGATACCGGCTACTGAATTAGAAACTTTTATTCAATAGCGGGTTGAACCTCCTTTAGCCCGAATTACAGCACGTTTGCGGTTTAGCACAGATTCAGCAAGTTGTTGGAGTGCATCTACGTCTACTACATACCAAACGTTCACTTAACAGTGCTTTAAATGGCTCATATTTGACGGAAAAGAATTTTGTTCCCTGATCTGTTTTTCTAACATGTCCCGTACACATTCTCAATGGGGTTTAGATCCGGGCTTTTGGGCAGACAGGGAAGATGGTGGAAGTCGTTGTCCTGCTTGCTGAAATACTACTGAACATATCTTCGTTGATGTACAGTAGCATTGTCGTAATGAAATAGTCGTTACCTGCTGGATAAAAAGTCAACATTGCAGGACGGACTTGATCGGCAATAATGCTCAGCCAATCCTTGGAAGACACCCGACCTTCGAACAATATCGGGCGATCCGTTTCGTACCAAAATAACGTGCTCCACACAGTGACACCACCTCCGGAAGATTTAGTAGTATTTACAAGGAAAGTTGGATCCACTGCGTCACAGGGCTGACGCGAAACTATCTGCCTACAGTCGGTACAGAACAAGGTGTATAATGAATTAGCTTTGTTTATCTTTTTGCTAAGCTAATTATTATTATGAATGAATAATGCTCTAAGCTTCAAAATGATGAATTCCCAAAAGGGTGTTGTTACTCGTTAATTATGAACTTAAACAAGGTCTCAACGCTGGTTATTTATATTAAGTAATCAAAGTCATAAACCTAACAGCCAGACAGAGGTCTGACAAAACTAAGAATTGAAAAAGACTGAACTTACAGAACAACTTGTTTATTATGATGACTCCTGGTCAACTAAGGCACTCATATATCACTACTACATAACAACACACTGCAACGCAACGCAACACACCACCAACCACCCTCAACTCCAACGCAACAACACACTACTACAACGCAACAACACAACTACACTTCTCGATGAACGCGCCTATATACGAGCTACCACCACGTCATGACTTACACTCATTGCCAGATCTCATTCAGCGGGTGAAATAATATTCCGTTCAGTAGGAAGATAATTTACATAGTAAAATAAAATAACCAGAGATAGTCACAGGGCTGACGCGAAAATGAATCTGCCTACAGTCGGTACAGAACAAGGTGTACTGCGCCTCATTGGACCATATGACATTTTCCAGGCTTCCAGTGTCCAGTCACGGTATTCCTTACACCACTGTAAACGAACTTTCGGTTATTTGCGAAAATCAGTAGTCTCCGTAGAGGAATGCGACTGCCAATAATGATCCTCTTCAATTTTTTTATCATAGTTCGCTAAGATGTAGGTCGGGAATAGCCTTCGTTAAATGCTTCGGTCAATGTCTGCTCACATGAAGTTCTGTTTCTCCGTAACAAGCCTTCTGAGACGACAGCGATCTCGTTCCTGACAGATCGTCGTCGCTCTACAGTTACACCTCTTAGACAAACAATGTGAGAAATTTTCCCACTGATTAAAGAAGTGTGATACCTCGCCGTTTGAGAAACCAGTCGGCTCTGCTGTTTTCAAAATCGTTGCTCTAGATAGAAGGGCACCCACAAACTCCGAACGATCCTTTGTGTTTCCCATTATGACCAACACTACCGATGATTACTGACGAGCAGCAATCTTAAGCAATTGCCTAGATCACGCGGTAACGCACGTGCTCACGTATTTTGAATATACGCTACATAAGTGAGGTTTACGTACATCTACATAAATGTTTCTATTTCAGTGGCTGGTGTGTGTACATGGAAACCAGTGATATAAGTCGCTTCTGTGCTTAAAATAATATGCTTGTATGGCTGAGAGTAATAATTCTTTCTTAAGTTTTCGCTGTGTCCGAAGAACTGGATTTTCTTGAATTCTCGTTCCTGGATTATTGGAATAGTTGTTGAGGCTACGAGTAGGTACACACTTGGTTTCTTCGAATAGCGCAAAATCTCAAGTTTGTTGAGATTCCTTAGCTTCAGTTGCTTGGTAATTTGTTGTCATGGGTAGCGTGAATGCAAATTGCAAGGTGATGGTTCGATTCTCAATTTTCAAGTTCTCTGAAGAAATGACCACGGAAGACAGTGAAATAATTAACTTCTGTGCAGAAAAAAATATGATCTATGCTTGAGACATACTTGAGAAGATTAATTCTTTATTAATTTCTGCGATAACATCTAGGAATGTGTATTGACTGTCGCTGAGTGGTCAAACTGATGAGATTATTAAGTACCGCGCCTGTGTTCAAATCCACGATAAGACATGGGTACTGTAAACGTATTATTAAGATATTGATTCTTATCGTTTTCCAGATCCTATAAATTAGGAGCTGGCGACTTCTCGTCTTCGCAGCTCAGAAACTAAAACAAGAACGATGCAAGAAAGATGATACCGAATGTTCGGGTGTAATGAGCATGTTTGTTTGAGAAAAAATGATACAGATGAATAAATCTTAACCTACAAATTTGACATAGAAGGCCCGACCCATCGTTAACCATACACAAGACAAAAGAAAAAAAACTAGACTAAAGACAAATGCTTAAAACAAATGTTGCCCATATATGCAAAATATTAAAGGAAACCATTTTGCTTCTGTTATGTATAAGCGATAAAAACATTTCAATGCGTGTGCGAGTGGCAACGCACACATATTCAAGGTCACATACGCGTTCTCAGGTGTTTCATTGTGGCCCCCTAGAAACATCATGATAAATATTTTACCTTCTGATATGCTCCTCTTTGATACTTCGACTTGAAACCATCCACTGCAACTCGAAATGTAATGAAAAACACTGTGCGGGATTTTGAAAGGTCTGCCACATTTCACGATGAGTCGTTACTACGACAAAGTACACAGCCCTAGACCTCTCTACCCAGAACGTAAAGACCAGAAACTATCGGAAGCATATCCTGAAGGATAAGTCAGTAGAAAGCGACACATGTCGGTAATGCCATCAAGCGCCAGAAACCATCTAACATATCACAGCAGTGTGCAGAGTCCTCACACAAGCAGACTACACAAACAACAGGCACAGTCAAGTCACCAAGATCCTTTATACAGGGTGATCCATTTAAACCAGTACCCTGAAAGAACCTTACATTTGTGCAAGGGATCGCGCAAGGAACTTCTTTTTTCAATAGAAGCAGCAACTCCTGGAGAATGAAAACCGCCACCGTGAAGAAGATTGTTAACCGTAACTGTAACTCAGCTCGTGATTTGTTTGTTGTCGCGTTGCCATTCACTTGCGTGCATTCAGAAACATGCAGTACTCTGTTCCAAAGCGTGTTTTTTTAGTGAAATCGTATTGGGTAACCAATTCTGTCATCAAAATGCAACGAGCATTTCGAAGAGAGTTTGGAGTTCGAAAAGTGCCACTAAGCAAGTCAACAATTCTGTCGATGGCAAAAAAACTGGAGCAAACCGGTTCTCTTCTCAGCGGTAGTGGTAGACATCACCCTCCGATGCTCCAAATGCGTGTGGACGATGTTCGGCACCGTTTACTTCAATCTCCGACGAAATCGTTGCGCAGATTATGCCAACAGACAGGATATTCATACGGAACTCGTCAAAGGGCAGCTAAAAAGCGAATATTCGACCATTTAAAGTGCACGTAATCCATCAGCTGCAGGAACAGGACAAGGGAAAGAGAGTAAGTTACTGCAAATGGTTTCAAAATTTTCTTAAATTGTGATCTGATATTCTCTCCATCACATGGTTTACGGATGAAGCCTGGTTTCATCTGTCAGGCTACGTCAATTCGCAAAACAGCAGATGACTGATCTGCCGAAAACCCACACGTTATGTGTGAAACACCGATGCATTCACAAAAGGTTGGTGTATGGTGTGCGGTTTCGTCTACGAAAATTATTGGCCCCATTCTTTTCTCTGAGACTGTCAACACTAACGTTTATTGCCGCATATTCAATGAATTTGTGGAACAGCTTGATGACATTGAATTAACAGAGGGATACTTTCAGCAGGATGGCGCTACGTGTCACACATTGAAAGTCTCAATGGAACTCATAACCAGCTTCTTTGATGACAGATTAATTTCAAAAAACATATGGCCTCCCCGATTTCCGGACTTAACTTCCCCTGACTTCTTTTTATGGGGCTACTTAAAGGATAGAGTTTATGAAACCCATCCAAAAACATTGGATGCATTGCGTGAAACAATCACGACTGAAATTGGCAATGTTACTGTTCGTACTCTACATGAGACATCACTGAATATGGTGCGGCGTGTTCAACTGTGTTTACAAGAAAATGGATGACAATTCCAAGATTTGCTTTGATAAAATGATTCTCCAATACCACATGTATAATTCTCAACTTACTGTATGATTTTGTTGTTATTTATAAAAAAAGTTATAAGTAAATCACATGGTACTGGTTTAAATGGATCACCCGTTATAACAAAGCACCAGCTCATTACAACTGAGCCAGTCCCTACTACAAGTATGAACAAACAATGCTCCTAGAGAACAACACCCACAAGATGTACTGGGACAGATCGATCAGAACAGATAAGACCATCACCCACAATCGGCCGACATCGTCCTGGTCTACAAGGAGAAGTCAATATACCTCATTGACATAATCATGCCCAAAATATAGAACATCCATAAGACGCACAGAGAGAAGCTGTCAAAGTACTGTATAACGATCTACGATACGAAGTCAAGGAAATATGGAGAACGTCACCACTGTCCCCATAGCAATATCAGCCACACGAGTTGAACCTAAGACTATTTACAGCTCTATACAGACAGTAGACCTTCAACCTAACGTGGAACTACAGACGGCAGCTATCACGAACTCTTGTAAGATAGTAAGGAAGTCCCTGGAGACCTAAATAGAAAAAACACTTCTCAAATAGTACCCATCCCAGAAAGACGAGAAAAGCATCTCCCCGGGAAGAGGTGGAATCATCTCTTCTTCTTTACAACAACGATAACAATAATAATAATAATAATAATAATGTTTTTGAAAAACTAAACAGTCAAAATACACTCATTGTCATAAAAATCCGCGCACGAAGAAGGAGGCGTTGGATTGAAATGAGCTTTTAGTAGTGAGATAGTACATACCAAGGACACAAGTGATTACAATATCACAGCAGCAGGATGATTTCCCGCGGACATACGGTACACATTCCGGTTAGCGTTAGTACCGCGTCGGACCGCCTCGTCCGCGGATACATGCGGTGATACGGTCCGGCATGGATTCAAAGAGACGCCGTATGTTATCCTGGCACAGATTGGCCCACACTTCTTGCAACTGACGCTTTGAATCACGAACACTGGAACATGGAGGAAGCTGGCGTCACATCTGGTCCCACACGTGCTCGATGGGCGAGAGACCAGGCCATCTAGCAGGCCATGGAAGCGCATCACTCCTTATATTGTCGGATCGCTGCATACGTCATGTCGTTTCCGTTTACAGGGCCACCCACAGTGCCACATTTGCATAACGCCAGCTGTCTCTAATTCAATTGCTCTTCAGTGTATTTTGCAAAATGCATGATACTATGGTGTATTTGGCTGAATTTCCTCTCAGCGATAAGAGATGGCGCCACAATGTAGAAGTTGTTGTGATCTCAAAGCGTTCCAAACAGAGAGATAGAGAGATCTGGGTATTTATAAGTATAATTCCATTTAGTACGTACCGAAGTGTAGCTCGGTGTGGTCGTGAGTGACGCGAATAAATGCAGTGTGTTGTACGTATATATACTCTGGAATCAGTCGTTTTATTTCACACCCTCGAAGATCTTGGTATGCGAAAGATGCATAGCATGAATTATCTACAAAAAGTACCAGGGTACTCTCTCGATTTTTTTAAAAGACGCATTAAAAATTATATTTCAGACTACAGTGAACTTACATAGCTGCAAGAGCTGCATTAATATGGATGCTCCGTTGCATGCAGAAGTTTTTAAAGTATATTCTTCAAGTTGTCACAGAGAAATATTTGTGTTGGAAGGGCAGGTCTCATTTCGCTTAGACCGAAAAAAGAGAAAGAGGATCTACATGTTTTTAGAAGGCTTATAAATGAGCTAAAGTTTCCATTTGGGCTACAAATGTTAAAGTGTAGGAGAGGAATAAAAACCCTGCGTTTTTATTTCTCTCGTCGCGGGTTCTGAAGAAAATTTCTACCACTGCATCTGAAATCTTCTTTTAACTCTTTCCGTGCGCGTAGTTATTGATACCATGTGTTCTCGTGTTTTACTCTTTAATGCAATTAAACCGCAGGCTCCAGTCTTAGCATCGATTCTTTTTCTGTTGAACGCGAGATTTTTTTTCGCTTTGTTTCTAATCTAATAAGCATTTTTGCTGTTAGCAGTACCTTTCTTTCTTCCTGCATAATTTGTTATTCCACTCTCGTAGTAAACAAGATGATTCGTATTTTCATCTTGCTTCTTCTTTTAGCTGCGATATTAAAGCTCCATGTCAGCGGAGCTCTAATAACCTTATTGAAATTGAATTCATAGTAGAAGCAATGTTATGCGCTAAATAACAAAAAGGATTGAGGATTCTTGCCGTGAGGTGTAATGTTTCATCCGCTTTCTTCACTGAATATTTTCTCCAACTTCTGACATATTAGCGCTGCTCACATAATAAATTTTGCATTCGTTTTCGATAAAACACGTACCTTTTTCTCGAGTAGCTCGCTTCGTGATACAAATTCTGACAGCCACTTTTTTTTTCTTAATTTGTTGCTGACTTTATATTTTTCCCCTCTTTAGATTGCTATGTGCGTGATAGTGGGGTTTAATGAACTATACGTTTCATCAAGTGTCCGTGCCTATAAAATCTTGTCCAGCGGAAATTGTAAAAAATGGTAATGACTTAGTGTGACATGCGCTTGGCGCCATGCATGTAGTAAACAGTAGATAGAAGGGGAGACCGAGGATACTAGGTACGCATTTTACGTTCCGATTTTTATTATTCCTTCTAATAAAATCATGAGAATTTTACAGTCGCCATACAATTTTGAATATCAAAAGACAATCATGGCTAACTTTCATCACAGTTATCTACGCAGCAGTTCGATGAAATCATGAGCTCTACTCGTGTTCCAATTTTGCCCCTCGGGCGGGGCTAGTTGGCACATATTAAAGAGTTTGTCGGCACACATTTAAAAAATTCAATTACACAGCTGATAAATGCAAAAAAACAGCGGTATTTGATATCTATGTGATTTTTTATATACGTAGCCATAGTAGCAATAGTAGCTGACATCGTATATATATATATATATATACTTAAGAGCAAAACTGAAGACTAAGGAAAAACTTTAGAATTTAAAACGAAAGTTGCAAAATAATATATATATATATGTGTGCGTATATATATATATATATAAAGTCGAGTCACTTTATTGTGACCGCCTCCTACTTTTGACGTCAACAGCGTGTAGCCAATGAAAGAAAGCACGTGTCGTGAGCTGGCTTGGGGGGTATATAAGGTGTGTTGTAGGCAATCTGAAAACATATCACTCGTTGCTGTCATGGGTAAAAAGAGCGATTTATCAGATTTGCAAAAAGGGATGATTATCGGCTTTAGGGCCAAAGGTGGCAGTATTTCTAAAACAGCGCAGTTTGTGAACTGTTCGCGTGCTGCTGAGGTTAAAGTGTATCGTGATTGAAGAAATGGCACCACTGCGAATAAGCGACGTGAAAATTGTGGAGTACCACGTGCCGTTGATGTGAGAAGTAAACGTTGGCTTCGAAGGTGCGTGAGGGCCAATCGACACGCTACAGTGGAGCACCTCACTGGCCGAATGAACCAGAAGGCTACCGGAAGTGTGTCTAAAACAACAGTTTAGCGAACCCTGCTGTGTATGGGGCTCCGATGCAGACGGATGGTAACTGCACCTATTCCAACGAAGGTGCATCAGCAGAGAAGGCTTACATTTGCACGGCAGTATCGGAATTGGACCTCCGCTGATCGGCAAAGGATTGCCTTCTCCGATGAGTTACATTTTCTGCTTCATCGAACGGATGGACGTTGGCGTATAAGGCGAGAAACATCGGAGAACAAACACTCTTCAACCATTGCTGGAAGAACAAAATCTGGTGCGGGCAGCGCTATGATCTGGGAAATGTTTTCGTGGCACTGTCTGGGTCCACTCATACCTGTGAAAGGCACTATAGACCGAGTTGTTATGAATTCATCCTTGCAGACCGCGTACACCCATACATGCCGATTGTCTTCCCCGGGGGGCATGATCTAGCACGACAATGCAACGTGTCACGCAGCTAGAAATGTCCGAGAGTGGTTGGAAGAGCACGATGAAGAGTTCAAAGCACTTCCCTGGCCCCCTAATTCCCGAAACTTAAAACCAATTGAGCCTCTGTTGGACCACCTCGGTCATGTCCCACAGATGCCCATCTTAACAGCTGCTGGAGGGATCAAGCAGCTGTCAGATGCACTGCAATCAGCATGGCTCCACGTACCTGCGAACACCTTCCACCACCTTACTGAGTCACTCCCAGCCTGTCTAGCTGGTGTCTGCGCTGCACACGGCAGTTAATCTGGATGTTAGCTGATGGTCACAATAATGTTAGCTGATGGTCACAATAATGTGATTTAACCGTGTGTGTGTATATATATATATATATACACTATCTACCAACAAGTAATTGGACACCACTGCAATCGAAGATATCTGTGGTCCCGATACACGTCACGGCCGCTGCCGTTAAATATCGTGTGGGAAACAACAACGCAACCAGTCGCATGCAAGATGCCACGCAGTTCGGAGCTCTCTGATTTCGAGAAAGGTGTGATCGTCGGGTATCACAGAAATGGCCGATCCATACGTGACATATCCAGCTAGTTGAAGTACCCAAAATCGACAGTTGCCTATGTGATTGGCAAGTGGAAGATGAGAGGCGACTGTCGGAATGTGACCCGACCCGGAAGACCCACAAAACTGAGAGTTAGAGACCTAGGTGCTGGCCAGAGAAATTCGGAAGAACCGCACCAAATCGATGGGCCACATCCGCGAGGAGTTTCAACAGGCATCCGGGAGTGTTTGTTTGATGAATACCATCTGTAAGGAAGCCCATCTTCTCGGTTATCATGGACGTGCTGCCACCCACAAGCCTTTGATCACCAAGTCCAATAGCGCTGCTCGGCTAACGTGGTGCAAAGAACGTCGACAGCGGACGGTTGAACAGTAGAAACAGGTTCTCTGGAGCGACGAATCAAGGTTCACCCTCTGTAACATATACTCTAGATTCAGTTTCTTTTTGATTTTACTATCTCTTGTTATTTTATTTTCCTATGCAAATTATCTTCTCACTTAACGAGATATTGTTTCTCCCGCTGAATTATATGTGGCAACGAGTGTAAGTCATGACGTGGTGGTATGCAGTATATATAGGCGCGCTCAAGTATACCAGAAAGGTTCGTTGTATATATGATAGGTTCTTCCTAATTACTGTAATGCGATTCTACGAAAGTTCGGTCTAACAGTAGTTGTGTTATATTGGAGTGTGTATTGAGTAATATCAGGAGCTTCCCAATAAAAGGTTAAAAGTGAGTACGTTTTCTTAGTTCATTTTATTGTCAGACCTCTGTCTGGCCGTTAAGTCTATTTCATTGAGTGTTTGCGCTAAGTTCAGGGTACATTGTGTTTACCGCTCTAATAAGGAGCCTTCAAGGTACTAATGTACTAAAACCGAAGTTATACACTGCCGGACAATTGCTAAGGACGGATGACAATAGCAACGATAGCAACCATAAAATGGAAGGCAGGAAAATGTGGAAATTAGCATAAGTGCGGGATACAGTAAGACGTGTTGTGCGTATGCAAATTTTAGATTGCCGAACTTGTTCGTGACGTCATAGCGCTGATAAGAGATATAAAGGATTTGACGCGTATTGACCGTTGTTGTTCAAACGCAAAGTTGAAAGGGAAAGAATCAATTGACGAACTTGCAATTTTCAGTATGTCTTCCCGACATCACCTAGATGATTTTACGCGTGGCCGTATTATTGGCAAGATTGAAGAAGGGCGAAAAATAACAAATGTTGCCAGGGAGTTCGACGTCAGCCACAGTGTTGTTTCAAGGCTTTGGAAATCATTTCAAACAAATGGAGAGTGTAGCAAACGTTACGGGGGAGGTCGTGTTCGCAGTACGACACCTGCAGAAGATCGGTACATAGTGCTATCAACAAAAAGACACCGGAGCAGTACAGCTAGTCAAGTAGCAAATCAGTTTATGGCTACTACTGGCAAGCGATTCTCCCGAAAAACTGTCGCCAGACGTTTGCATGAAGGAGGACTATACGCCCGCCGTCCTGTTGTGTGCATCCCATTGTCCAGACGTCACCGTACAGCCCGTTTGCAATGGTGCCATCAACATCGCAATTGGACTGATAACTACTGGTCTGCTGTCCTCTTCTCAGATGAGAGTAGATACATTCTATCGTCTGATTGTCGACGACAACTGATCTGGCGTGATAGTGGTACTGCATATTGTCCAGCAAACATACAGGAAAGGGACCGATATCCGACATGTAGTGTCATGGTATGGGCTGGCTTCATGATCAATGGCCGTACGTCCCTCTATGTGCTTCCAACTGGGACTATGACTGGCCAACGATACATTAATGATGTTCTGCTACCTCATGTTCGCATGTTCCGTGGTGCTGTCGGTGATAGATTCATTTTCATGGACGACAACGCAACATGTCATCGAACAGTCGCTGTCCGGGAGTGTCTTGAGAGCGAGGATATTCAACGCCTCGTATGGCCAGCACGTTCTCCAGATCTGAATCCCATTGAAAATGTGTGGGATGCTTTGGGGAGGAGTCTTGCTAATCGCCCATGCCCTACAAAAAACAAGGACACCCTCATCCATGCACTGACAGAGGAATGGGATAAATTACCCAAACAGCTGCTTGATAATGTTGTGCAAAGCATGACACGACGTGTGGAATCTTGCATCGCCCTCCATGGTGGCCATATCCCGTATTGACATCTTACGCCGGAACGCCTGCGGACGGTAATTGCATTTTTTTCATGTTTACGTATTCTGCACAAAATGGCGTGTTTGTCCCTTGAACACGTTCCAAAGCCTTCTGGATTTCAGAGCACAATAAATTGTCTTTCTTGTAATGTCCTGGCATTCTGACATTATTTTATTTCACTTGGCATCCAACCACAGTTACTTTTTTATGCGCTATATAGCCGTTTATGATCCGTCCTTAGCAATTGTCCAGCAGTGTATTACTGATATTCAAGATGAGGAACGCTGAGTAAGGATATTTCCATATTCTTGGTATTTATTGCACGTGAGTGTCTTACCTAAACAAACTCTAGCACTTTGATGATTAAGCACACTTTAGCTATGTCAAGTAACCTTTCAATAACCCTAACGTAACTTAACGTAAGTTTTCCTGCACTACACGTCCAGCAGGAGAATTCTATTCATTATAATTGGCGCCCGAACATTTCTTGAACACGAGGTACTGACACTTATTGACTATGTCTTCATTACCTGAGAAAACTTCACTATTTCAACCTGAATCAAGTTTCGGTGGAAGTGGGGTTAGTTTCGACAATTTGCAAGGAGTTCCTGACCGTTCCTGTCAGACGCAGGGCATTCCTGACCGACAGACTTCAGCCGTTCCTGACCGTTCCTGTCAGACGCAGGGCATTCCTGACCGACAGACTTCAGAATTTCTTGACCGACATACTACAGATGTTCCAGATCCATTCAAGTCGCAGAAAAGATCGGCGCCACCAGAATTTACCAGTCCGATTAGGCCTGGAAAAAGATATCGTACTAGGGTTTTTTATGCGTCCTCGAGATAAGTAAGTTCTCGTGGACAGGTTATTTTCTCTTTATGTTGTTTTTCCTGCACGACCAGTTGGCGTGACAGAATTTTTTTTTCCATGCGGGCCTACGCATTCTTTTTGTGTATATATGTAGTTTTTTTTATATGTATACATTCTATGTCCTTCTATTAATCCAAATTTTTTTTTATATATGTGTGTTAGGGGTAAAATAGTGAAAATTGTTACTGTTAGGCAGCTTCAGGCAATCTTCGCTGCTGATACAGTTGGTTTGTAATCAACGATGAATATATAGAGTTGAAAATATGAGGCAGTCGAATGAAATAAAAAAAGTGATTCCTGCTAGGCAGAATAAAAATAAGGTATGCCGATGCAGGTTTGTTCTGTACACGTATAAAAAGTGTTTCCTGCTTCACAGACAATAGCTGCGGACACAGGTTTACTGAATTTGTTAAGCCAAGCTTGATGTTGTAAATACTGCTGCCACAAAAAAAGTAGTGCGATAAACGTCAGTCAGCGAAATGTAAGACTACACTCAAAATTTGATAGGTTTTTCGAAAAAAAATAAAAAAAAAATAAGGGGGAGATGATGTAACGTATACTCTTGATTCTGTTTCTTTTTGATTTTACTATCTCTTGTTATTTTATTTTCCTATGCAAATTATCTTCTCACTTAACGAGATATTGTTTCTCCCGCTGAATTATATGTGGCAACGAGTGTAAGTCATGACGTGGTGGTATGCAGTATATATAGGGGCGCTCAAGTATACCAGAGAGGTTCGTTGTATATATGATAGGTTCTTCCTAATTATTGTTATGCGATTCTACGAAAGTTCGGTCTAACAGTAGTTGTGTTATATTGGAGTGTGTATTGAGTAATACCAGGAGCTCCCCAATAAAAGGTTAAAAGTGAGTACGTTTTCTTAGTTCATTTTATTGTCAGACCTCTGTCTGGCCGTTAAGTCTATTTCATTGAGTGTTTGCGTTAAGTTCAGGGGACATTGTGTTTACCGCTCTAATAAGGAGCCTTCAAGGTACTAATGTACTAAAACCGAAGTTATATTACTGATATTTAAGATGAGGAACGCTGAGTAAGAATATTTCCATATTCTTGGTATTTATTGCACGTGAGTGTCTTACCTAAACAAACTCTAGCACTTTGATGATTAAGCACACTTTAGCTACGTCAAGTAACCTTTCAATAACCCTAACGTAACTTAACGTAAGCTTTCCTGCACTACACGTCCAGCAGGAAAATTCTATTCATTGTACCTCTACCGTTCGGATGGCAGGGTCTGGGTTTGGCGTCTGCCTGGAGAACGCCTCCTGCCGGAATGTATTGTGCCAACTGTGAAGTTCGGTGGCTGTGGAATTACGCTATGGGGGTGTTTCTCCTGGTATGGCACGGGACCCTTGGTCACAATTCCTGGTAGACTCAACGCCGAGACCTAGTGTACCATTTTGGATGACCATGCGCTTCCTACGTTGTGGCAGTTTTACGGGGTGGACCCATGTTAATTTCAGGATGACAATGCCACCTGTCATGTTGCGAGGTCCGCAATGGCTTGGTATGATGAAAATGGGGTTAATCGAATGGACTGGCCTGTGCATAGCCCGGAACTTAACCCTATCGAGCACCTCTGGGACGAGTTGGAGCGTCGACTTAAGGGGTGACCCCACCGTCCAAAATCGGTGAAGGAACTGACCTGTCTTCTCCAAGCCGAGTGGAAGAAAATACCGCTAGCCCTTGTACAACGCCTGGTTGAGAGTATGCCCCGGAGGGTCGCAGCTGTAATCGCCGCTCGTGGAGGCTCCACCAACTATTGAAGGTGAATAAACTTCGTTTTCCTTTGCTATCACAGGTGTCCAATTACTTGTTGGCAGATAGTGTGTGTATATATATATATATATATATATGCAACGATTTATTTTGCGCCAGTCTCCTCCTTGTCACTCCCCCCACATATACAGTATATACATTTGTATATATACTGCATATATATATATATATATATATATATATATATATATATATGCCGATGAGCCATTACATTAAGACCACCAACCTGGTACTAAGCTGTAGGACCCCCTTTAGCCCACAAAACAGCACCCACTCGGCGAGGCATCGATTTGATGAGGTGGCGATAGGTATCCTGGGGTATCTGGTAACATAATGTTAACAGCAGGTCCTCCATTCCCTTTACATTTCGGGGGTGGTGGTGATTTAGCGCAAACACGGTTTTTTCACGTCGAACCACAAATGTTCGATTGGGTTCATGTGTCAAGTGAATTTGGAGGCCAGGGCGGCAATAACAGAAAGTCACCAGCATTTTGCTCGAACCACTCGATGACGATTCTGGCAGTGTGGCACGGAGCGTTATCCTGTTGGTAATGGCCATCACCAACAGGGAATACAGTTGCTATGAATGGGTGAACTTGGTCTGCAACGATGCTCCGATACCTGACAGCTGTCAGGGATTGTGCTATTAAGACAATGGGGCCTAAATTGTCGCAAGAAATCATCGCCCACAGCATAACACCGCCGCCGCAAGCCTGTTTCCGCGAAATAGTTCATCCAGGTGTCATAGCCTCCGTTGGTAATCAACGTACCCGCGGCGTGATGCACCAGGAATCTTGATTCGTCAGATCAGGCCAGTTTCTTCCAAACATCCACGGTACAAATTCGATTATCTCTGGCCCATTTCATGCGTTGTTGGCGATGACGGGCAGTGAGCATTGGGACCTGGCTGGGTCTTCGGCTACGCAGGCCCATACGTAGAAGGCTGCGATGAACTGTGTGTTGTGACACATTGCTCTGATCACCACTGTTGTAGCTGCGGGTGATTTGTTGCACTGTGGGCCTGCGGTATCTGTGAACAATTGCGTGGCAGTCTCAGCTCCCGTTTTGCATCAGTGAGCTGCGGTCGGCATACGGCTGGACGACGGTTCGTCGTTTGGTCACCTGTGCACCACTTTTGATACATACTCACTACAGAAGCACGTGAACAACCCCTAGCAGCGCCTTTTGCGAGATCGTAGTTCGGAGGTATCGTGCTATCACAATTTATCCCTTATCAAACTCGATAAATCGGCAGCTTTTCCCATTCTGACTCCGAACACGCTACTAACCGAAAGCTGTTCCTCGGGTTGTATGTATACTGCTCTGTGAACTTCACCTGCGCCCCCGTTCGTTGTCCAGGCGCTCTCAAGTATCTAGGCTGGGGGTGGTCATAATGCAATGGCTCGTCGGTGTATATATATATATAGAAATGTGAAACCAATGAGCAAATTTTGTAGGAAAGAAAAAATAAAACAAAAAATTCTGGGTACGAGCAGAAGAACAACAATCACCAATTTCCAACCACCAGAAGCAGGCGAGCTTCAAACGATGGAAAATTAACGAACAGAAGAATACAAGGAAGCATATCAATGACTGATTATCTGATGGCTTTGTCAAGGGCAAGCGTTAAGAAAATCACTCATTTATATACGGAGACCAGAGAATTGTGGCTTTCTGCTATTTTAGTTTGCTATAAGGACAAATTAAATTTAGGGATAAAATTGTCAAATTAAAAGGGATTTCTAAAAGGACCCAACCTAGCAAACCAAAACACATTGCCCGACCGCACAACAACCAAGATAATCACACTTAAAATAAAAAGAAAGGGAGCCGAGCACCCCAAAAAACAAAACAAAGGAAGAAGTTAGTATTAAAAATTCAAGAAAAACCTAACCAATGAAAGGTACAGAAAGGATATCTTTAAGCTTGCCACAGAAAAAATGAAACCTTTACACTGCCAGATAAAAAGAAAAGCAGGGAACATCAGAAAAAGATAATATAAGCAATAATAAATTAAAACAAAAATAGCAACATTGCAATTTTGAGAAAAGCAAGAAATTTAGGAAAAAGGAAGCAAAAGGTGCTAAAGGAGCAATTTACAGCTGCAAATCCCGAGAGTGAACCCAAATAACCGAGTTGCGTGTCTCAGAAAGGCAAGGTAAATGCCCAATACCCACAGCAAAAATGTGTTTAGAAAAATGAAGTTTAATACCAAAGTGCTAGGTTGCAAGTCACAGAGAAGCAAATTATATGCCCTAGACACACAAGAAAACATTAAAAAATTAAGTTTAGTGCACATTTATAATAAACGAAAATTCACTTTTTCCTGAAAAAAAAAATAAAACCAACTTACAAACATTTGAAAGATGAGATTACATATGAGGTGGTGCTTTGCTGTTACAAGTTAAAATATTTACAACATATTGTACTAATCATTAAGCCCACAGGAAGGCTCAGAACCACTAAAAATGAACTTTTGTAAAACCTACAAAGGGACACAAAAGGCTTACCAAAGTTTCTCGGGAAACTTTAAGCAAGGCCAAAGCGCTCTTGGATTTTGCTTATTTTCCTTGTATGATTTTGCTACATATATATATATATATATATATATATATATATATATAATGAGGAGGCATTTACTTCATATCACCAATACCCTTAGGGCTGACTACAAGTAACTTAACATCTAATTTATATTTCCTTATTGTATGACCTTTAACAGGGTAAGCAGCGTTGCTGAGGCTTTTCACCGACTTCTTGGTGCAAAGAATGCCATTTCAGGCATTAAAACTTTTTTCACCGACATCAGGAACATTCAGTCACTCTTTTCACAGAAAGGTCTCAAGATATTTGGAAAAGTTTCATTTTGTCGTGTGTCTAGAGGCGTTAGATTTTTCAAGGAGAAAAGAAGGGGAAAAAAGGCCAATAGCAGCATTCTGTTCCATACTATCTTTAAAAGTTCCCTCAAAAGAACAGAATTGCAGCACACCCGAGACCCACTCAGATGCAGAAGCTGGAGGAGGAAGAAACGGCCTCAAAAGCCACATGCCCGAGTAGGAGAGAACACTATGGTATTCCCCAAGGCTTTTCCCGTGTTCGTCTCGGATTGTGGCGCGGAGATTGAAGAGACAAAAGATACTCAGCTGGACATTGGTGCAGCTCTGTTACGGCTTGTATGGAGGTCCCGGTGTTCGTTTATAACGGCTTTCGAAACGACCGCTCTCCTCGTAAAACTCGACGCACAGAAAAGGCGTCAAAAGCAGGAAGAAGAATTGTGCTCGATCTTGCCGCTAGACGAAAGAATCAATAAGGAACTTGAAGTAACAACATTGCAGTACCCAGGTCCTCCATAATGACTCTCGGAAAATGTAACAGCTTGCTGCATTAGCATTTTCTGGAAGGGAAGAAACCATTGATTCTGCCACTTAGTCTATTGGGTCATCATCTTGCATAGATTATTATTCCAGCAGATTTTAAGGGCTACAGACGCAGCTAAAATTTACGCTGTTCATTAATCGCATGCCCCTTGTGATATTTCACAACTTATCTTGATTAAACACAGGTAGAAGTCTCGAAGGTGGTATGATGCAGGCTTATCTACCAAAGTTACAGGCGTTTAGTGGAATCTTTTTCAATTTTCACAGGAGAAAAACCTTAACTGATTCTAAGTTTTAAAAAAGAAATTGAAGAAATCGTACGATATAATATTCTTTTATATTTTCATTAGGAATTTAATGATCCACCGTGAGCAACTCGATGGGTTATAAGCAGTCGCCCATCCCTAATTTAGGGCCACTAGAAGGGAAGAGCCAGTACCGTAAGATAAACACAGCATCCATGCCTCACCAGGATTCGAACTCGGTCGCATCTCGTATGAATGATCGGAAGCCATAGCTCGGACCAGAGCACCACAGGGGCGGCCAATATAATATTCCAAAGGGAATTTTTAACACTAATGAACTGCACTCCCGTTCAGAAGTTACGTTCTTACATTTAAAACCTTTTCTAAACAAGGTATTGCCTCAGTGTGAGTGTGCTACTTTTCTATGATTTTTGTTTGAAGCAAGCAGTTTAAACCCGCTTGCAACGAGGAGCTGGGGACCGAAAGAAATCCTCTCTAAACCCGTTTCGGCAAGAAAAATCCCACCATGTAAAAATATGGATATGTGATAGTAAGCACATATGTTTAACTTATATACAACGGCCGTTCCATGAGACCTGAGAGTAAAATCACACAAAATGAAGAAATATAGATACAGCAAAATATATGTTATTCTTTCTCAAAGTATCTTCCCCTAGATGATACACAACAGTCCCATCGTTCAGTCCACTTTTCAAAGCATGTGGCGAAAGCAATTTGTGGAAGTTACTTTAAAGGCCCCTGTACAGCTTGAATAACGTCAGCATCTGTGTTGAATGTTGCGCCATGGAACTTCTCCTTCATTGTTGGAAACAACCAGAAATCGCACGGAGCGGGGTCAGGACTGTAGGCAGGCTGTGGCACGATTTCAATACTGCATTTCGTAAGAAACTGTTGAACACAAGCAGCCACATGTGGGCGGGCGTTATCATGAGATAGGGTCCACTTGCCCACAGTTCCTCTCGCTTAATCGATGCGTGTCATTGCAGGCGCTTCAAGACTGAAATGTAATACTCAGCATTGACCTGTGGAGGAACGACATGCTGGTAGACTACACCTTTATGATCAAAGAAAATTATCATCATCACCTTCCCAGGGGATTTAGTTTGTCGGGCTTTTTCCGGAGGAGGCCAGACAGTGTGTTTCCAAACACTCGTTGTGCGCTTCGTGAGAGGGATCGAGATAGTGGACCCACGTTTCATTGGCAGTTATTACTGTGTTTAGAAAGTTTGGATCCTTTGTAAACATTTGTTTCAGTTCATGACACACCTGAACTCTTGCTAATTGTTCTCTCGTCAGGTGATGAGGTACTCATCTGGAACACACACGATGTAGCAGTAATTTGACGCGTAGAATGCAGAATGCCGACGGTTTTTGAAATATTGTTCATGTTGATATGTCTTCACACATCATCCGTCGATCTTCTTGCAGGATTGCCCAGTGTTAACAATACGCTCCTTAACAACACCTTCAGGTCGACCAGGACTAGGAGCGAGTTCTACCGACAAACTCCCTTTTTGAAATCATGGTGCTATCTAAAAATCATTGACTCATCCAAACTTTGTAAGCCGTTTTCATTAAATCAACTGTTTCTGGAGCCGTTTTACTCAAACGATAGCAAAATATTATCGCGCAATGCATTTCACTTCTGAACTCTGAATTAATCACCTCCATAGCTGTATGGAGAAATGCAGACGTACCTTAAACAACTGTGCATTAACAAAACCAGAATCGTCGGCCACGGCTAATAATTGTTGCCATGGATACTTCCTTAATGCAGTTAGTCGTCTGCGTGCTTATTTTCCCCATTCACACTGTTGCCAACTCAAAAAAAATATTCTCAGTTTTTATGGTACGGCCTTTGTATTTAAACAAGTGTGAGAAAATTAAACCACATTTCTGCGGGTGACAGAGTTTGACTTCACGTCTCCTCACTCTGAAGATAGGTATTCTCTCGGCTGAAATACACCCAACTTGGCTTATCGTTGCAACTTGCCGTTTTGTCTCTTACGTCGACTCCTACCCCCACTCCCTCTTGAGAAAGGCGGGGTACAAAATCGCAGGTTTCGGGTCCACCGTAAACCATGTTTGAAGGAGAGTTCACTGTGAAGAATTTTTTATTAATTCCAGACGATGTGTGGAAGAAGCATCACACATTATTCTCGAACCTCGCGGCTTGGAAGTTCCCTTTTACGTTCGGGCGTCAATGTTAAAGATTCGAACCCACATCTGCCTCCTCCGAAGTCGACCGTTCTACCGACTGAACTACACCAACGGAACTTATCGCTGCAACTTGCAGTTTTAACTCTTACGTCACCTCAGTGATACGTCACAAGTGGACTTGAAATATTTAATAGCGTCAGCTACAGTCGTGCAAATTAAAATAAAATAAGCACTTCCATGAATCCATAATAGTAGCGAAAAAAGTGGTACTCCAAGGCATGGTCCACATGGTTTTTAAAAAGAGATACTCCCAAGGCATGGTCCACAGAGAGGGTCTCCTGCAGAACCTTGCTGAGCATCTGATGCACCACTCCCTTCCCATTGCTTTTTTAACAACATTTTCCCGTTAGCACACGAAGATTCCCCTGCGCTGTTGCAATTTCGTCTTGTATGCCAACACCTCCATTCTTCCACTCTAGAAGAGTGTGCTCGTTATAAGCTGGTTCTACTGTATTTCTTTTAAAATAAAGATCACATAGAAGAGCTATTCTTGCTAGCTTTTTAGCATCATCGAATTCCAGAGTATACCACACTGACTCTTTATGAGGGCGTATTCAGTTAATATTATTGCATTTTCAGATGATATGATTTTCTTCATTTTGGGCCCTTGTTCTCACTGAATATGAGTACACATTCGAGTGCTTATAATAAAAAGTGCCATGAAAAATTTGGAATAATTTTCAAAGTACCTCTGGCATGACCTGCCTGATAAAACGATACATATGGAGTAATCGGAAAGATCTCGACCAGTTCAAAGAAAGATCTTTGTAATGAAACTAAGAGGTGTATATTAAGAAAATGTGTATCGTGTTCTCACACGCACACACTGTCTCATTTTTGTAAAGGTTGTAGCGTAAAAGTCTTTTCTACTTCTACGCTGTTTTAACACATCAACATACTAAGAAATAGTTCCTAAATGAAAGAAACCTTAACGGCCAGACGAAACACTAGTACTTCCATAACTGAACGATAACATCACAATGCACTCCGCACCCCACACATTATCACAACACTCCTATTAATAATAATCAGTTTACAATCCAACGCTCGTAATAAACGCTCTCTTACAACACTCTCTCTTACAACGCTCTCAAGCAATAGATCAGTCGTCGTTTTAATCTCTTGTTATTATCAAGATCAGGCATACGTCACGTGCATTCAACCTCAATTGTGTTGCTAAACGTATTCGTTTGAGAGAAAAGATCTCACGTTAAGAGTGAAGAATACTGAGAATAAACTCAAGATTTACATAGGAAAAGAAACTAAACAAGTTAGTAAAATCATGCAATGCATTGATTATGATACGCTTTCCAATATACCAGAAATCATTACTCAAGCTATTACTCAAGTTATGAGAAAAATGGCTGTGGAATAAATCTCACCCCTGTGCCCTGACCTTTGATCCATTTGGATGATATTCAACAGAACTGGTTCAGTATATCTCCGAAATAACATGATAAAGTTTTGTCGCAATCGAAGCAATTTTACGTAAGTTATGATGCATAACCGCTATGGAATAGATCCCGCTCCTGTGTCCTAACCGTTCACCCCATTTCGCACATTTTTAATAGGATTCGTCCCCAGGAAAGTCCCTAAAACATACCAACATTTCATCCAAATCGAAACATTTTTTCGTAAGTTATGACTCATAATGGCGATGGAAGTGATTCCGCTCCTATGTCCTGACCTTTGACCCCCCTTTCGCCAATTTTCAATAGGGTTGGTCCCCAGGTGGTCTCCTACTACATACTAAAATTTAATCAAAATCGAACCTTTTTTACGTTAGTTATGACGCATAAGAGCAGTGGAATAGATCCCGCTCTTATGTCCTGACCTTTGACCCCATTTCGTTCACTTTCAATAGGGTTCCTTCCCAGGTGTTTCCCTACCACATACTAAAATTTCATCGAAATCGAGCGATTTTTACGCAAGTTATCGTGTGGACGAACATACGCACACAACGCGTGACGTAATGAGGCAGATGGGAATCGCAACCATCTTCTAGCAAGGTGTGACGTCATAAAACGTTAATAGGAACCACAAACAACGCGTGACGTAATGAGATAGATGGCATGACCGCGCGCCAACATCTAAAGGGGCGACGCCATGACACCACACTACAACTTGGTAATTCGGGGTGGTTATTTAACCCACTAAATAAATTTTCTTAAAGTCGAGATCAAGCTAAATCGATTTCTGGTACCAGAAAACGGTAGGTTAACGACTTTCATCAAAATCCTCAGAGCCGTTTTCAAAATAAAATTTACATACACACAAGAATTGCTCCTTTAAGGTGAACGTCAAGTAATTTTGCTTCCTGTTTTTTTTTTTTTTTTTTTTTTTAATTGGAGGTTTAACGACCACCGTGAGCAACTCAATGGGCTATAAGCAGTCGCCCGTCCCTAATTTAGGGTCACTAGTTCCAGGGAAGGGAGAGAACCAGTGCCGTAAGACAAATACAACATCCATGCCTCACCGGGATTCGAACCCGGACCCCGTTCGGACGAATAATCAGAGGCCATCGCGTAGACCACTGCGCCACCGGGGCGGCCGGCTTTGCTTCCTGTACTTCGAATGGAAAAATTTCTGTACACATTTTCTTCCCAATTAATGCGTTTCCAAGGATGAAAATATGAACATCGACTAACATTTCTTCATTTTATAACTTGGAGCACTTAATGTTTTCTAAAACATAACCATAATTATGCAATCCAACATTTTTTTGTCGGCTGACGTCATGAAAATACAGGTCGTGCCATCTTTTTTCTGGACAATTTATGCATTCATAAGGATGAAAATTTGAACATCGATTAAAATAGCTTCATTTTAAAACTTGGAATACTTAATATTTTCTAAAACATAACCATAATTATGCAATCCAACATTTGTTTGTGTACTGACGTCATCAAAGTACAGGTCGCGCCACCCTTTTTCTGGTTTCAACACCACCAAAGGAAAAGTTATAGATTTTTAATGTAATTATGGTTATGTTTTAGAAAATATTAAGTATTTCAAGTTGTAATAAAGTTATTTTAATCGATGTTCAAATTTTCATGCTTGGGAACACATCAATTGTGAAGGAAATGTTTACAAAAGTTTTTCCATTGGAAGTATGGTAAGCAAAATTACTTGACGTCCACCTTAATAATATGGGATAAGAGCGATGGAATGGATCGCATTCCTATGTCCTGACCTTTGACCCCATTTCGTCCACAATCAATAGGGTTCGTCCCCCGGGGGTCCCTTACCACATACTGAAATTTCATCGGAATCGAACCATTTTTACGCACGTTATGACGCATAAGGGCAATGGAATGCATCCCGCTCTTATATCCTAACCTTTGACCCCACTTCACCCATTTTGAATAAGATTCGTCCCCAGGCGGTCCCCTACCACATACTAAAATTTAATTGAAATCGAACCATATTTACGCAAGTTATGACGTATAAGGTCAATATAATGATCCCGCTCCTACGTCGTGACCTTTGACCCCATCTGTCCCATTTTCAATAGGGTTTGTCCTCAGGTGGTGCCATACCACATAGTAAACTTTCACTGAAATCGAACTATATTTACGCAAGTTATGACGCATGAGGGCAATGGAAGGATCCCGCTCCTACGTCGTGACCTTTGACCCTATTTGTCCTATTTTCAATAGGGTTCGTCCCATGGTGGTCCCCTACCACATACTAAAATTTCATCGAAATCGAACAGTTTTTACGCCAGTTATCGTGCGGACGGACGGACGGACGGACAAAGCCGGAGCATATACGCTTCTTCAAATTACGGTTGGAAAGCGTAAAAAAGGACAGTTAATCTAGAATATACGTCACAAGGTTCAGAATGTGTAACATCCTTAAGACAATGAGTTAGACAAAAATTCATTGTTATAAAAATGACATTCATAAGGAATTCGAGTACATCCTAGGTAGCACAGCCTTGCAATTTAACGTAGGCTCAAGATTGAGCCATCGTCTTCTATTCCTAAAAGACAGTGGCTCATATCATAACCTCTTCGGTATGACACGCTTTATGCTCCCAAATTCACGCCAAAAAATGGTGGACCTACGCCATCGCAGTGGTCTAAGCCATGGCTTCTGATCATTCGTCCGAGATGGGTCCGAGTTCGAATCCCGATGAGGCATGGATGTTGTGTTTGTCTTGCGGCGCTGGCTCTCTCCCATTCCTGGAACCAGTGGCCCTAAATTAGGGACGGGCGACTGCTTATGGCCCACTGAGTTGCTCACGGTGGTCATTAAACGTCTAATACAAAAAGAAACAACGGTGTTTATTACCACTTCGTCCTGCTGATAAAAAGACCATGCTCATATTTCTACACACGCATCTTCAGTCAAGCAACATGAAATTAATGTTACTTAGATATAATTTCATGCTTTGATTATTTAAAAAAAATGAATTAGTCCCCATTCGATCAGGTGCTATCAAACTACGCATGGAGTGTTTTTCTGAATTATCAGGATTAATCGTAAGTCCGTTCGTTTTTCTATATTTAGTTCCTACGTAGACACGTTATCTTGTGTTGAATTTGCGTATTTCTGCATGTAGGATCAAGAAAATGTATAAAACCAACTCTTCTCATATATGTCTATTACAGATACATAATATAGGGTGATTCAGAATTCATGGGACAAACTTTAAGGGGTGGACAAACTTTTAACATTTTTTGTATAGGAATGTATGGGCGCAAATGACGCGTTGAGGCACAAACACAAGAAATAGACATGAAAGGAAACATAAATTGTATACTTACAGCAGCGTTGACAAGTGCTTCTTTACAGCAACGTTTACAATAATTGCTCAAAATTGCATCCACCAACAGTAATACATGCGTGGCAGCGTCGACGGAGTGATTGGCGTACAGTTTCATAGATGCCAGGTATTTCTCGCACACGAGCAGCAGCAACGGATATTCGAGCGACGAGGTCCTCAACGGAGTCAACTGGAGTCTCATAAACGAGGGCCTTCAGATGTCCCCATAAGAAGTAATCGAAGCTCGATAAATCGGGCGATCGGGGTGGCTAACGTATTGGTCCACCTCGGTCAATCCATCGCTCCACAAAAGTGGAATCCAGGTAATTGCGCACATTAATGCTGAAATGGGCTGGCGCCCCATCATGCTGAAACCACAGTCCTTGTCGTACGGCCAGTGGTACATCTTGAAGCAATTCTGTTAAAACCTATTCCAGAAAATCATGATAACATCTGCTATCGAGTCACGTTGGTAGTAGACATGGGCCAAGCAGGAAGTCGTTCACAATACCCGCCCACACATGCACAGAGAATCGTTCTTGGTACGCATGTGGATGTGTAGCGTGTGGGTTAGAGGTTGCCCACACATGACAATTGTGCACATTAAAAACACCTTCGTGTGTAAAAATCGCCTCATCTGTGAATATAACATGAGCTGGGAATTTCTTGTGTTTGTGCCTCAACGCGTCACTTATGCCCATACATTCCTATACAAAAACTGTTTGTTGCAGTGTGCTCTATCACCCCTTAAAGTTTGTCCCATGAGTTCTGAATCACCCTGTATATTATGAAAAGTATCCGGACACCCATTTTAAATATTGGATTTGTCCATATACGTCACATCCACGGCCTATACAGATATAAAAAGAAGCCTGCTGCCTGGTAAACATCAACAAGCATGAACATTAATGGGGCATACGATAGCGCTTAGTTACTTTCAACGTTGCGCGGTTATAGGATGCCATCTTATAGACAAGTGATTTCAGAAAATGAATTGTAAGCGATGTTATTGTGAAGTGAAAACGCCTAAGAACAACTGCAGCGAAAATAGCCACGTGGTACGCTACGTAAAATGACAGAGAAGGATCGTTGAATGCTAAAGTGGGTGGTGCAATAAAAATCGCCCGTCCTAGGTTGCAATACTTGCTATCGACTGATAAAATGTCTAAGAATGTAACGCCAGCACCATGACAGTTCGTCGAGAGCTGAAGGGAATGAGTTTTCATGGCCGAGCAGCAGCAGTAAGCTTAATAACAGCAAGATCTACCCAAGCGTCAGCGCCAGTGGAGTCTGGAGTAGTGGAAACGCATTCTCCTAAGTGATCACGCTTCACCAGCTAGCAGTTCGACGTACGAGTATAGGTGTGGAGGATGCTAGGTGTACGCTACGTGCTTAAACGTGTTGTGCCAACTGCGAAGCTTGGTGAAGGAGGCATTATGCTCTGGGGCTGGTTTTTATGTTTTGTGTTAGACCCTCTAGTTCCAGTGTTCTGGAATCTGAACGCTGCGTCCCATAATGACATTCTCTGCCGTTCTGTGCTCCCAACATTATGGCAACAGTTTCGTGAAAGCCCTTTTTCTTTCCTTCACCAGCAACACACCGAAAAGAACTTGACTGGCTGCACAGAACCCTGATCTTAACCCCATGGAACACCTTTGGGATGGATTGGAACACCGGCTGCTAGCCAGGCCAAACCGCTTAACATGGGTGGCCGACCTGATTAATGCTTTTATGGCAGAATGGAAGGCAGTTTCCGCAGCAACGTAACGAAATCTAGTGGAAAGGCTTCCCAGCAAAGTGGAGGCTGTGATAGCAACAAAAAATGGACCAACTCGATATAAATATCTTTCCTATTTCGGGGAGTGTATGCATAGGCAAGTGTCCAGATACTTTTTATCAGATAATGTATCTGAAATGTTGCGTCCAGTATTTGAAACACTTTACAACGATTGCATTAAATAATAAAAACCGGAAATTCTTCGTCATTACTGGGACAAAGGATTATGAGCTAGTAAAGCGGTCCGGGAAATATGCGAAATCGAAGCTAAAGGTGCATTCTTTTTTCGTGCTTCTCAAGTCTGGTTCAAGAAGTTCAATGGAGTTGACACAAGTTTTGATCTGATTACGTTGGCATTTCAAATCATCATCTTGTTGTTCTGTATAATGTGGAAGGAAACAGATCCGCTTAGGCCATTAGCATCTCTTTGAGAGACACAGGATCAATTTTCTCTGCCACCCCTAGGGCGCAGTGGTCTAAACGATGGCTTCTGATCATTCATCTGTAATGGGTTAGGGTTCGAATCCCTGTGAGGCATGGATGTTGTGTTTGTGTTTGTCTTACAGCACTGGCTCTGTTCCTTCCCTGGAGCCAGTGGCCCTAAATTAAAGACATGCGACTGCTCATAGCCCAGCGAGTTGCTCGTGGTGGTCGTTAAACCTTCAAATAAATCTTCTCTATGAGCTTAGGGATTTGGACTCGGGTCTCAGTAATTGCACAAGCAGCCACTTTAATTGCGAGGGATTTGAAAGTCAGCTTCCAAGGCCAGCCTAAAAAATCGAACGCAAGCCTCGGTAGTCAGCTGCGATTGTGACTTCCAATATCCGTAAGTCGCAACATTCTGTGCAACGCTGTTGAAAGTAATCTACCAACGAGCAATCGCAGGCTCTCGTCCAAACTCAATTGCACTCAAGCAGTTGTAGTTTGACATCTGCAAAGCGCTGGTAAGATAGCCAGAAGTGACAGAAGCTTCTACATGAACTGAGTATTGCACACTCCGACCTGTTGTAACGATGTCAGCAAGAAAGTCTTTGCTAGTCCACGCGATCACCGTTTACGTGCAGTGATAACTGGATTTTATTCAATAATAACGAACAGCTAAAAACAATAGCTTCACTGGACGCAGCCCGTGCTCCTTGTCCTCATAAGAAGGCAAACTGTGAACGAAGACAATGCTGGAAATTTGAGGGTGTGGTACAATTCGAAAGTTACTAACGGATGGACGCCCTTATGGCGCACTGGTTGAAGAGGTTCCTGAACATTTGTCCGAAATGGGCCCATGTAGGAGTTCCGGCTGAAGCATGGGTGGTATACTTTTCTTACGGCTCTGTCTCTATCATTACCGTGGAATCAGCTGCCCTTTAATTAGGAACTGGTGATATACCTCAGAGGTTTCTCTAATGGTGGCCATTAAACCCTGAAAATAAAAACAAAAACCTTCCAAATGGATGTACCATCAACCTCAAACTGTTCTCACCACACCTGGACTGCGTGCGCTGTGTGATTCTCTAACGCTACCCAGAATTAGTAAGAGACAAGAGGTGAACCTCCAGCAATGCAACTCCAAACCTCATACAGCGGTTCGTAAAAAATATTTTGGAGGACTAGTATTTCATCTACTGCCTCTCAGAGTATTATCCGGAACCAATGTTTTCCTACTACCACCTCTTTCACCGTATGGTTCATTTTCATTGAGTTAGTCGATTTTTTTTATTGGAGGTTTAACGACCACCGTGAGCAACTCAATGGGCTATAAGCAGTCGCCCGTCCCTAATTTAGGGTCACTGGTTCCAGGGAAGGGAGAGAGCCAGTGCCGTAAGACAAACACAACATCCATGCCTGACCGGGATTCGAACCCGGACCCCTTACGGACGAATGATCAGAGGCCAGCGCCTTAGACCACTGCGCCACCGGGGCGGCTTAGTCGATTTAAGTCATTGGAGGAAGTCCAAAACTGATATCGGGATTTATTCGCCTCCACAGACCAAACATTGTATTGAAGAGGAATCAATTAACGTATAGACAGATGGCAACAAACTAACTATTGAAAAGGACTGCTTCTATTGGTTGATTGATTTTTATGGCGCAAGGGCCATGTTTGGCCAAAGAGCGCCAGACACAAGACAAACAAACAGTATTAAAAAACGTGGCATAAATCCCAAAATCTGGCTGACCAAGTAAAACCGAACCAAAACCTTCCAAATGGATGTACATCATGAGAATGATGGAAGGGCCAAAAAAGACAATGAATTAAACAGTATTAAAAACATGGTACAATGGTTAGAAACTAGCTAATTAAGTAAAACTAAGGAATGAGGATGATGATAGGACCAAAATCCAGATACGTTTACAAAAGTCAATTTGTTTAAAAAAAAAAAACACGGCAGCAGTATCGCAGTGGTCATTTAGGAGCCCCTGCAATGCAGCGGCGTCCCCGATCAACAAATGAGAATGAAAAAGAAAAATGAAAACACACATCACGAAAACGAACACAACTACACAAAAGATGAGTCACAGGAGAGGGACGAACTGTCACTCTCCTCCCCCTTATGTTCCCCCCATAATCTTGGTTGAGAGTGGGGACCTCGCCGAGTCAAGGACGGTTGCAATGTTGGTCAGTTGGACCGCGACAGTTGGATGGACACTGCACACCTTTGTGGATTTAAAGCCGGCTCTTCCACACGTGCAAGCTTTCTGTTGGGAACTGGAAGAGTCGGTCGTCTTCAAAAGAGAAGGCGCAGAGTCAGCTGGTCGAATAAGCTGAAGCTCGGAGAAATCCACCTGTGTCGCTTGTTCAGCTGTAGATCGTTTGGCAAGTCCGGCGAGAGCTACAGGGCGCGGAACAAAGGGCTGCACAGGTTGTGGCAGAGACTGAACTACTGCGGCAAAAGTACGCTGTCGGTTGTTGGGAATACCCAACTTGGCCTTGGCAGCAGGGTACAAGCGGCCCTCCAGGGTCTTGAGGCGCTGGATCGCCATCTCGTCCTTCCATTTCATACAGTTGCGGGAGTAAGCTGCATGGGCCTCACCACAGTTAACACAGCAGGCCGCAGAAGTGCAACCTTCCCCGTCATGTTCACTGGAGCCACAATGTGCGCAACGAGCGGAACTGTTACATGAACGTTGTGAATGCCCGTACCTCTGGCACCTGAAACAGCGCAGTGGACTGGGAATGTACGGTCGAACTACACAGACCAAGTAGCCAGCCTTTATTTCGGTCAAGATTACATTTTTAGACTTAATCAAAGAACCATCGCGCCGGAACATCATACGACGTAAAGCAAATAACACCCTGATCTGCTAGTTCACTCACCAATTCGTCCTCACTGCATGCCAAGAGATCAAACTTCGAAATAACCCTCCGAGAGGGGTTAAGAAACGGGTGAGGTGTCACTTTGACAGGAATGCCTTGAAGACTAGTGAGGTGCAGAAGAGTGTTACTCTGAGAAACACTGCAAGTTTGGACAAGCAGGTCCCTAGAGCGAAGCTTCCTGACAGACTTCAAGGAGCCAACCGCAGCATCCAAAGCTTTAGAAATGAAAAAGGGAGATCTGGTGGACAGTCTCTCATTCGGATTGATGGATTCTACAACTAAGCGTGTAGCATGCGTATTAACAGCAATCGAGGGGAGACGACGCATCAGAGCGACTGGTACAGTTGCCGAAGAAGAGGTCCCACGTTCTTGGTCCAGGTCATGATCTAAAGACCGTTTAAGGTTATGGGACTTGGTAGGTTGAGAAGACGAAAGGGAGTCGTTGTCAACTATGATTTTCTCAGGTGACTTGAGTTTGGAGTTTTTGTTTTTGCTTTTACTCATGGAAAAAATTAGGAGGATTCGTTTGCAGACTACTCCACCCACCACTGAGCCCTACAAATGGGAGAACTGGAGGTCTGCAAGCCAAGAAGATGACGCTGGGCACAGTTCTGGAGCTTATACGCTGCAGATATAGTCCGTTGGCTGTGATCACACGCACCCGGTGGACACTTCGGCCTCCAGAGTTCCGTCATGCCAACGCCTTTGGCATGATCCCACAGCCCCCGGGCTTACCCTGCCGTGCTATACGACAATAAAGCCGCTAAAACCCTGTACACAACTTGGTACAAGACTTCTAACTAGAGGTGGGTTAGTCTCTAGCCTCCCGTTTACAGCGAAGCCGGGGTCGAAGAGGAGTGTTGGTACACAGGAGGCACTTCTCCGGTCTCCTGCGACCTCAGCCGCCAGACATCCCATTTCCGCCTCACGGGTCTCCGCACGCGGCAAACATGCAGGTAGGTTTACCACCCAAACCAGCTAAAAGGGAAAAAGTAATCCAAGGAAGACAAAACCCTGGAGTGGAACCTAAACGGAATCTCAGCAACCTACGAACTGAGCGGTTAATATAAACAGTTAGTAGTGGAGGGTAACAAAACTACAAGACCGGGGTGTTAGTACATAGCGTGGTAGCGATTAGGTAGAATGTACAACACGGGCAACTGGCCAGTGCAGAAAATAAATAAAAACGAAAAAGCGAGGCAAAAGACCAGCTCGGGATCGTGGGAGCGCGATTCCCCAACAGCTGGATGAAGAGCCGTCCCTGCAAACTCCAACAACACCGAAAAAAAAAGCGGTGGCATGACACCAGATGTTGACCAGTCACAAGGTCCGCTCGGGCCGTGGGGGCGCCGCTCCCCAAATAACTGGAAAACTAGTTATCCCCGTGCGGGGGTTTGTATTGGCCTATAGAAGGAGTTTATTTAAACTGTTTGACACAGCAAATGCGACACCATGAAGGAATGCAAATAATAAGGCAAAACGTGCTCCACATGTAGACAAGTAGGTGAAAAAGAAGTGATTTAATTTCCGAGGCATTGCACGAATGCGAGGGATGAGGAAACAATATAATGTGGCCTGTGTTAGTAGGTTACCTAACCACCATGCTAGGCTATACATTTCGCAACACGTCATGGCATCGAGTGGAAAAATCTCCGAATGGTGTCCTAAGGTAACGATGACTATCTTTGACCTACAGTATATCTACAGTTCATAGACATTACAAGGGTTCGTGCAGAGGCGTTAAGTCTTCTGTCAATGACATCTGATACGTGTTATATTTATCAGCTCACCTGTTGGGCACTATCTCTTGGTGTTAGCAGTGTGCGAGCGGGCGTCATTTTGTTGAAACCTGGGATTAGGGATACCATGGAGGTATTACAACAAAATGGGTTGCAGCACCATATGGACGTATCGTCGTGCTATCATTATACGCACTACGAGAACGACCGGCGAACGGCTATTGAAACTGATACCACCCCAAAGCATGGCACCAGTTTGAGAAGCCGTATGACGCTCACTAATGACAGCAAGATAAGCCTGATGACCACGTTTTATCAAGACTCTGAATCGGTGATGAGACAGAAGCGAGTCTCATCACTGAATACAACATGATTCTATTCGTCCCAGTACACATGTCTGCTACGGCATCACTGCAACCTTTCCCGACGATGTGATGTGGTGAGAGGTTGTTGTCGCAATGATTGGCAAGAGTGCAAACCTGCCTCAGCGAATCTGCAATTCAGAGTTGGTGTCGATACCAAATGTACATTCATCGAATATCGTCTGCTGGGGTTTTTGGGGCGGCTACGGCTTGCTGTCGGTTGCGTGATCGGGTGAGCTGTGGGGCTGCTCCGTCAAATGCTAGATCGTCACTGTAGGGGGAACCAATCCCGCTACGGGTACGCATGTTATCTTACTCCAACCACTTTTCGCCGCGATACAGCGCAGAGACCAACCAGCCGTACGAATTACTATCATGAAGCTTCTAGTAAAATTGCCCGTGTGATGATACGAATCCCAATGACGGCGTCCAGGCATTTTTCCTCCTTACACGTGATCTTTCCACCGAGACCACTATCTCCCTCACCTCTCACGTGACTGGTTAGCAACTGTAGTTTTTCTGGCACGGCGCTCTCAATCATCGAGTAAAATGCAAGAACTTCACTTTAGTAGGAAGGCACTAACGAAGTTTTCTGATAGCACGTCCTGGGTGTTTCAGAACATTTCGAAAAGTGTTTCGGAAGTGTAGTGAATAAATCTGACAAAATGTTTGTAGTTGTCTTAATCTTGGTGAACTTGTTAGAGATCTTGAGCAACTTTAATCGGGAACTTGGAATGCAGAAGTACCTGGTGTTCTTCTGTAAAGAGCTGAGCAAAATTTTGAATTTGCATCCGATTCGACTGGTAATTGCAATAAACATCTTGAAGCATCAGAGAGTTTGATATCTTCCGATATCATTCGATCCTCCACTGCTCTTGTGCACCCTTATAATTTGAATCAGAATAAAATATCATACATTCTAGTGAGGACTGCCTATAAGATTGGGGTAATTTTTTATATCATGAAATTTGCAAAATAACTGACGGTCAGAAATTCTTCAGTCACAATACTTTTTTTTTTTTTGATTGGGTGTTTAACGACTATCGTGAGCAACTCAATGGGCTATAAGCAGTCTCCCGTCCTTAAATTAGGGCCACTGAATCCAGGAAAGCTAGTGCCGCAAGGCAAACACAACATCCATGCTTCCTCAGGATTCGAACTTGTGCCCAACTTGGACGAATGATCATAAATCAGCGCTTAGACCACTGCGCCACCGGCGCGACACACAGTACTTTAAAGAATGCACAAATCAAAACTGGACTTCATGGGATAGTAAAGTGCCATTATTCTAGATGACAACTGGTACTCTGACTGCCCCGGTTGCGCGGTAGTCTAAGCGCTGGCCTCTGATCATTCGTCTGAGATGGATCCGGATTCAGAACACGAGTGAGGCATGAATGGTGTGTTTATCTTACGCCACTGGCTCTCTCCTTTCTATGGAGCCAGTAGCTCAAAATTAGGGACGGGTAACTACTTATAGCGCATTGAGTTGCTCACGGTGGTCAAGCAGCAGCAGCACATCGGCTGATGAACCAAACTTCATGTTAATTGGTATCTGGTTGGTTTGGCTTACCACATGTTCTTTATTGCTGCATTTAAGCTTAGATGAATAAATTTTTCTTATGATTGCTTCACGGAAAACCTTCAGCATTATACTGGCATAATGTTGCAAAGCACAATGGTAGCGCCGTGGTAAGTAATTTACAAGAAAAAGTAGATTCCGCGGTAAAATACAGATAATATCCTAAAAAAGGTAAATGAAAATAATTTTAGAACAAACTTATATCATATGATAATCGTAAAAATTTATATTTTCTATTAAAAATGCTGTTTACCACTAACTCCTGACATAGATTAAAAGATGTTTACATATTTCACGCATAAAATGAATTGGTAGAATTATTGGTTAGTGATAAAAGCGGATCAGCATAATGCATTTTATGTACTCTTCCGATTGTAATCAAGATCAAAGTACAAATCATTAAACATATGCGAATAATAGTGAATGATTATCAAAATATTTTACCTGATTCGGTGGCATCGTGATTGTTGATGAACTATGATAGTTACTCGCAGAATCCCTACACGAGAAGGCCTGAAAAATGTTTTAAAGGTCAGATGAACACAGGGTTTTCCGCTGACTCCCTGGACTCCGGTACGCGAATGCGTAGATGGTTCCCTGTGAAGTCGACCCCGGACACACTTTACCCCTTACCCACATGCAGCAGAGAAATGGTATGCCGGCTGCTTTAACTTGCCAGTAACCCTCAAAGGCACATAATCGTCTTTGCGGGATTCAACTCGTCACGGAAGGACGAAAGAGAGAGAGAGAGAGAGAGAGAGAGATGGCCACATTATATGTAATCTTGCTGTTCTCTGCAATAGTTCAACGTCGTATGTATTTCAGATCAGATGTAAAGAATTTTAGGAAGGGAGTGTCTGACCCCAGGTCTTAAACAACCCTTAGAAATAGGAAGCTAGGAGATTTGGGCTAGAGTGCCCAATAGGAAAGTAACACGGAAGCGAAGTAGAAAGGGGGAGGAAGACCCCCTTATTTATTACCGGGGGGCCAGTACCCGGGCGTTTGCACTTCAGACAGTACTTAGTCCTTATAATAGCTCATAAATTTTATACAGATCTTTTCCTTTTGCTGTTTTATCTTACTTTAATTTGGCCAAGAGGATGTCTGAAGGAAACTAAAATTTCTTTCTATAGCTTTAGGACGAACTTTAATAAGGAAAGGGAAATTTCCTAGCTGTGCTTTCAAGGGTAAATCAGCGAAACTCGGCTGTAGTATGCAGAAGTAGGATATATCTTAAATAACGGCGTCCTCATGTTATCAACTCTTAGTTCCTAAGTAACAGCTGGTGGCTGATAATATTGCATTTAAGCATCACACTTTATTTGCACATTCTAACTTTAAGCGACTTCACTGCGATGTAATGAAGCAGAAATTTCGTGGATGATCGCCACTAATGGTACATTAATCAGTTCGGCTGTGGATGTGCCTAATAGGATACCAGGCATTTCTTTTAAGGTGTGCCCGCGCAGTTGGTACAAGAGAAGGAATTAACTGTATCATAAGACTAACACGAAGGAGAGTTATAATTTATGATTCTGATTATGCAGAAACACCCTTTTCCATTCGACTAAAATTTGTAAATATGTATTTCCGAAAGAACCGTTGGATGTGGCAGAACAGGTATACTGTGAGGGATTCCTGGAAACCACTTCAGTTGGCCATAAAGTAGTAACTTTTTTATTCAGGAATGATATATTTCAATATGACATTTGCAACCGCATGAGTGCCCTGATTGGAACTTTTACCTACTGTTACCAAAAGTCAAGCGGCACAAACGACAAAGATTAGCAGCATGTCACGGACTAGCTTCGATCTCTAAGCCTCGCGTACAATGTTGCAGAAATTTGTTCGGAAATGCTATACCATCACGAGTTGAAGATTTTATTCACTAAGCGAATAGGATTCTTAAAAAAAGAAGATAATAGTTGAGAAATTTTTTTCACTCTGATTCTAAATACGACCCTGTGATTCTTGTGACCCGTACAGTTTTATACACTGACGGAAAAATAGTTGTAGAGGAATGAAATAGCGGCAATACATTTGTATAGGTAACATATTTAATCGATTAAGGTTTCAAGATCACAGCTCATTGTAAGCGCGAGAAGAGCCATTTTAAATGTGAAATGCTGGTACATTAATAACCGGTGTAACCGCCAGAATGTTGAATGCAAGCACGCAAACGTTCATGCATTGTGTCGTACAGGTGCTAGATGTCAGTTTGTGGGATGGAGTTCCATGCTTGTTGCACTTGGTAGGTCAATACAGTGACGGTTAATGCTGGTTGGGGGTGACGCTGGAGTTGTCGTCCAATGATGTCCCATACGTGCTCGATTGGTGAAAGATCTGGTGATCTAGCAGGCGACGGCAACATGTCGACACTCTGTAGAGCATGTTGGGTTACAACAGCGGTATGCGGGCGAGCGTTATCCTGTTGGAAAACACCCCCTGGAATGCTGTTCAGGAATGACAGCACAACTGGTTGAATCACCAGACCGACGTACAATTGTGCCGTCAGGGTGCGTGGGATAACCACGAGAGTGCTCCTGCTGTCATAGGAAATTGCTCCCCAGACCATAACTCCAGGTGTAGGTCCAGTTTGTCTCGGCCGCAGACAGGTTGGTTGCAGGCGCTCACCTGTCTTCCTTCTAACCAACACACGGCCATCACTGGCACCCAGGCAGAGCCGGCTTTCATCAGAAAACACAACAGATCTCCACTCCGTCCTCCAATGAGCTCTAGCTTGACACCACTGACGTCGCAAACGGCAGTGGTTTGGAGTAAATGGAATGCACGCTACAGGGCATCTGGCTCGGAGCTGTCCTCCAAGTAACCGATTTGTAACAGTTCGTTGTGTCACTGTGGTGGCAACTGCAGCTCGAATTGCTGCCGCAGACGCAGTACGATGCGCCACGGCCATACGCCGTACACTGCGGTCTTCCCTCTCAGTAGTGCCACGTGGCCGGCCGGAACCCGGTCTTCTTGAGGCAGTACCTTCCCTTGACCACCGCTGCCAACCATCATGCACAGTGGCTACATTCCTGCCAAGTCGTTCTGCAATATTGCGGAAAGAAAATCCACCTTCTCGTAGCCCTATTACACGACCTCGTTCAAACTCCGTGAGGTATTGATAATGGCTTCTTCGTCTTCTTAAAGGCATTCTTGACTAACATCAACACCCTACGTCGAATCTCAACGATAACTAACGCTCACGAACGTTACAGCGCGTATTTACAGCAAACCTGCTTTGCATGTTCCGAGGGGCGCTACTAGCGGCACACGTATGCGCCGAGCGCGAAATTTGCATAGACGTCATCTTACAGATGTACTCTCACCGCCTACCAACTGTCGTTTATCTAACACAACCCCTTCTTGGTGTTGGGATTTTTTTTCCGTCAGTGTATATTCATTCATGTTATACATTTGGAAAAAGGACGTGTACGCTGTGTAATTCATATGTTATGATTTACAATAACATGTTGCAATTAACATATGTCTTAACTGGTCATAATTTTGAAAGAACGGGGCCCGCAACCAAATTTTAAAGTTCTCGGCTCTTTTCAGAATTTCTTTCCGCGTTCTACGCCTCTTATTGCAAATAACAAAAGGCTCTTCGTCTGGAGAACTAAAGCTGTTCTACTGAACTTCTTCAGTTGTAAATGGAATGTAAAGCAGAGAGACGTGTAGAATTTCTCATAGGAATTTCTCCCACTGATGAGATTCAGAACTGACTACCAAATTCTATTACAAATGTAAATGCGTTTCTCTTCCACGTTTAAGTAAACTTGCATCCAAAATTAATGTGACAACTACAAATTCGAGAATATGTCCAAACCGAGAAGACCGATTCTAAAGATTTTTCAGAGTCATGTGCAAGGAGAAACGCTAAGTCGAGGTACCCAAGCAACATTGTGCTAGCTCTTATGGATATATGCAAATGGCGACCAACGTCATCGAGCTGGCAGGCACGCGACCTTGATAAACGGGACGACCGATTATAAAGATTTTTCAGAGACATGTATGATCAAGGGGAAACGCTAAGTCAACGTCCCCAAGCAACATTGTGCTAGTTCCTATGGAAATGTGCAAATGATGACCTACGTCGTTGAGCTGGCAGGAATATGCCCTTGTTAAACGTTGTTCTGAACGGGGTGCGGCAATTGAAGTTTGAGTTGGACTGTTAGTGGAAGAATGGCGCCCACCATGGATTTAAAAACTCTTTATGTGGAGAAGGATCGCTAGATTGGAAACAGACAAATCGCACACTGATGCAGCAAAGTACACTGCTGGCCACCCAAAATGCAACACCAAGAAGGTCACGCGATAGCAAAGCCAGATTTACTGGTCAGATACAAAGATGAAACGATTGAGCTTACAGACCCGTGCGACTTGCGGAACACGCAGACATTAATAGTTCGTGTGGCCCCCATGCCTGGCAATAAATGCCGCTACCCGCCGCAGCATCGACCGAAAGATGCTTTGGATGTGGGCTTGGGGTATGTCGGTCCAGGCTGCTTCCACACGTTGCCACAATTCATCAGGCGTAGCTGCGGGTGGTGCTTGCCGGGCCACTCGGTTGACGATCAGCGACCTGACGTGTTCGATGGGCTACATATCGGGAGGACAGGCGAGCCACGGCAGCAGTGACACCTGGTGGGCCGTGAAGAATTGTTGCACGACGCGTGCCACGTGTGGGCGCGCATTGTCCTGTTGAAACATGGCCGCTGGCAGATCCTGCGGGTAAGGGACGACTACAGGCTCCAAAACGTCGGAGATGTAGCGGTGGCTGTTGAGTGTACCGGAGATGGGTACCAATGGGGTGCGAGTGTCATATCCAATTGCGTCCCAAACCATAACGCCAGGCGACGGACCGGTATGGCGATGCATAATACAGGCGTCATACAGTCTCTCGCCGCGGTGCCGCCACACGCGGATCCGACCGTCGTGGTGTTGCAGACAGAAGCGGGATTCGTCGGAGAAGACAATGTTATGCTATTCCGTAGTCCAGGTGCGGCGTTCAACGGCCCACTGCCGCCGCACTCGCCGGTGGTGTAACGTCAATGGTAATCGGAGCAATGGGCGCCGTGTGAAAAGTCCCCGCTCCTGCAGACGACGTAGAACGGTACGTGCTGACACAGGTTGTTGCGCAACACGCCCTACTTTCTGCGCTAACGTTCGAGATGTGGCGGTGCGAGCCATCAATGCCCGCCCCACAGCATGCCGGTCCTCTCGATCGGTGGGGTGCCGCGGCTGCGGCAAGGGCTCACGTTGGTCCATCCGTCCCTCCTGCATCCACCGAAGCCATACTTGCCTCACTGTGTCTGGGTGTCGTCCCACACGGGCGCCGATGTTTCGGTACGATAAGCCTCTGTCGCGATAAGCCACTATACGTCTTATGTCGAACTCCGAAACGTGCTGGAATGACTGCCGTATTCTGCGACGAGGCATCAGGAAGCTTCCCATGCACCGGAGCGGCAGCACAACACACTTTCACTAATTACACCCCGCCTTCTGTGCAGCCTTCTTATATTTCTTCTCGGTGGCGTGCGGGCGCACATGATTTGCATATGCCCTGCAATGCTAATCGTTTGCATGTCCTCTCGCGAGGGACGCATGCTGCGAATTTCAAGCCAATCGGATGATTCCTTCTTGGTGTTGCATTTCGGGTGGCCAGCAGTGTAGATGAATGTGTCGATATAAGTAGTCTCCAGTCTCTGGAGACGGTTCCAGGAAACCGGAACAATAACCAGAAGGCGTTGATAAGGGCGTGCACGAGCCACAAGTCATGACGACTAGTATTTTCCTCTAACATCTCGCCACCATAGGGAATCGACAGCCAGGCAAATATCATAGGAGCTCTCCACTGCTACGGGAACCGCAATATAAAGGCAAATAGTTCACACAAGACTCCAGGAGAGAGGTCTGTATGCAAGAAGCCCAACGGTGTGTGTGTCTCACTCGCAGTATCAAACAGAAGTTTCCGCCTGAATTGGGCGCTACAACGTCATCCTGGATTTCTGTTCAATGAGCCTGTGTTTTCTTCAAAGACGAGTTGCGGTACCGGATTCTCGACATGTATACATGTAGAGGGATAGGCAGAAAACCGAAATCCTCCCTCCAACATTAGGCAAATTGACAACTAAAGTGGTGGACGACTCATGGTTTCGGCTAGTATCATGTTGGATGAACGCACGCCACTGCATGTGTTTCCAGGAGGCACCCTGACTACTTCATGCTACAGAGGTGACATCGTACAGGCCTGTGTATGGCTTTTCAGGGGAGCTGTTGGCTTCCAGTTCATTTTTGACGATAATGCCCGTCCCCATAAGGCTCGGCTAGTCAACGAATACTTGGAGAGTGGGAATATTCACAGTATGGAGTAGCCCATGAGATCTCCGGACCTGAACCCGATGGAGCCTGTCTAGGATATCTTGGGAGTACAATTGCAAGCCGGCATACCCTTCCCCAAACCCTCCCATCCAACACTCCGACGCGACTTGGTGGAGGAGTGGCACAGATGTTTTGTGCATTGCCAAAATTTCTCATTCACAGCCTCGAAAAGAACATGAGGGCTTGTTGTGCGAGGCGTATCGCTGTTCGAGAGTAATCGCACTTCCTATTAGGCCCTCGAAATCCGAGCCATTTTCTGAACCACTTTTAGACTGCCATGCTGTCATGCGCATGCTACCTCCTCGTGCAGTGCTAAACTCTGTCGTGTGGATTTTGCGTTAGTCATTATTTTGTGTTTGTCACGTTAATTTTGGACACTTGTTCGCAAACAAGGTAGCCTCAATCCTTAAATATGTAAACAAATACTTCGAACTTCCGCATCGCCGTTATAGCAACGAATCACACGAGAAGCTCGGCCATCTGGTTTCGTAAACTGAAAAGTCAGTTTATGGAAACATTTCTAGGAGAAGAGAGAAAAGTCTCTAAATCTTCGTAAATAAATATCGCACAGAAACGATAGTTAGGTGTTGTAGGACATGCAACGACCCTCACTAATGTCAAATCCCCAGCAATTACACCATTTACCATTAAGTCTTTGTAGCAATCAACTGAATGTTGCCACAGTCCTAAATTCAAGGGTCATAAATGAGTCCTTTCTAAACATGAAATTAAAAAGAATTCCCCGAAGTCATGAAGTAACTGTATCGTGCATTAAAATTGTGCGTATTGTAGTTACTCAAATCCCAATGCTGCCGCGTTCATAGTGCAAAAGGAAATTACAGCCAATGAAGTGAAAACGGAATTTGATTTCAACCTTTAAAGAAGTAAACCGGCCCATTTCAGACTTTCATCTTACAGCCGTAAGGGGTTCCTCAACCAGGTACTAACCGGCCATGGCGTATCGCCGGAGTACTGTGTTTCTCTTTCAGGCACTTTGGTGCCAGAATTGGCAAAGACGAAGGACCTCTCGATACTGCTCGCGTACCCAAGAGCGAGGCAGGGGATCATCGAGTTGGTCAAGCACCTCATAGAGCAGCAGACGGTCTACCTAATTGAGGGATGACCGCAGAAATAGAAGATAGAAGAGGGATGAAGACGGAGAAGAGGAACTGATGACTCGGGCCCAGAGTCATCACCGCAGAACTGGCCCTAGTCCTGCGGCAGTGTACGTATCTATGTAAATAGTTTCAATTTTTATTTCTGTGTGGGAGGGCTCATTGAATACATTATTCATTTCCCTCTAAAATGTGTTCCTCAGTGTAAATAAATGTGCATGTATCTGTTTTTTGAATAAAGGGCAGTCGCCCCAAACAGTTAGCGCTAGCGATCGATTCTCCCAGGCAGAGGTAGAGGCGTTTTCTAGCCCCTGCCCAAAGGCACGCACACACGGGTCATGACGGAGAGGTGAGAAGTGCCGGCCGGCCCAAGGGGGCAGCAGCAAGCTGCGGGTCTATCGACCGATTCTGCCCGGGTGAAGGACTGTCGGATCCTGGCAGGATTGCTCGCGCAACGCCGTCACACTTATAACTTTGAGAAAGTTTGTTTAACCATGTGGAGTCCGCATTTGGACGGTACAGGCTAATGGTCATCAGCTAGTTCTTATAGCCCAGCTTTTCGACTTCAGCTGGGATTAATCAATGCATCCAGTGCCAGACGTATTTTTCTTTTGCTTGGGGGTTTGACTACCACCGTAAGCAACTCAATGGGATATAAGCAGTCACCCGTCCCTAATTTAGGGCCACTGGTTCCAGGGAACGGAGACATCCAGCGCCGTAAGACAAACACAACATCCATGCCTCAACGGGATTCGAACCTGGACCCATCTTGGACGAATGATCAGAAGCCAGCGCTAAGACCACTGCGCCACTAGAGAGGCTCGGATGCACTTCCACGTCTTCCGTTTCACGTAATGATCTACATCATCTAATTATTTACAAGACAGTCTATGTTTTGTAAGTCGAAACGTAAAGTTTTCTTTAATCAAAGAGCAAAATGCTGAACCTTCCAGCACAGGTCCGGTCCGGCCCCACCCGAGCCCAGAGGTTTTTATTCGGCCGGGTCGGGCTTGGGCTTTACTGGCCAGCGCATACCCGTGCATACCACACGCACTTAATGACGCCAATGTAGGAAATTTACTGTAGATAAATGAGCATAAACATACTAAAAGTTAAATAAATGAGCGTAATGGAAATACTAAAAGTTGTACAAGGAAACAAATTCCATAGGCTATGATTTCCCATTAGATATTTTCTAGTGAGGGTACCCCAGAACACACCCGGATTTATACGTATGACGTAGCCCAGAAGATCATGTTGCATTGATGCTATTCAAAATAACTGCCGGTTTAATTTCTTGCCAGCTGTTTTTTTTTGTTTTTTATGGTTTAGAGGGAAGTGATAAGTCACACCATCGACTGAGACTTATGCCTGGCCAGTACGTATTTCAGGATTTTATTCCGAAAGAAAAAAAAGCAAGCTTGTTTTCGGCATGAAGCCTCTACCACATTGCGCTGAGAAGACCACCAGTGATTGGCTATTCTGGCGATGAAAAACTCATTTCACTAGAGATCTGAATCTAATCTCAAGAGCCAAGAGGAGTTGTCATGCCATTAGAGATCTGAATCTGACTTCAAGAGCCAAAAAGGGAGTCGTTATTTCATTAGCGATCTGAATATGTCGAGAGTACAAGCAGACGTACTGCCCTCAAGGATGGAATCTTTTAAAGAAGGCCAGATTAATGACTTCGCACCACTTCAGACACCCTAATTCAATTTTGCTTACCGTAGGCTCTTGAAGTATCTTACGTTCTAAGTTTATTCATGTTGTTCTGATTAACATCGCCATCAACTCTTTAGTGCTTCCCCGTAACTGAATTATTATATTGAAGCAATATATTGTTAGAAGTTAGAATAAAAAAAACTTAAGGGCTGCAATTAGAGAAAAACTAGCTTCTTTCCGGTAGTTCCTTTCTTTAGAAAGGACTTGCCCTGGTATTTTAGACCTTTCGTGATATACGAGTATAAATAGCATAGCTTACCATACCTTACCTTTCGTGATCATTTCACTAAGAATTATAATTCAGTTTATGTCAGCAAATTATCTTAAAACTGAACACCATTCTATAAAATCTACCCATCTGGTTGCACCAAGACGTTCTGAGTGAGACCGAAAAGTTATTTGTACTCAAAAAAGTGTTGTTTCACCCATTGAAATTCTTCACTACTGTTATTTTACCCATTGAAATCTTACGCTACGGTTATTTTACCCTTTGAAATCCTTCGTTACTGCTAGTTTTCAGTATTTCACGTATGTTGTTTGATTAAGGTATTTTTAGAAGTCATCCTACTTTCCTTGTGAAAAAAGGTGCTATTAATTAATCTCGAAAAAATTCTCTAGTTTACTAGCATTAAGTATGCACTTAAATCCCAACTTATTAGGTACCCCTATTTAGTAGCGTTTTGCGCCGTTCTTAACATGCAGAATAGCCACAACTTTTCGGGGCAATGAACATACCAGATGCCCGAAGTGTCCAGGTTAGTTATACCAGGCGGAAATGACTGAGGAGGTCAGTTGCAGCAGGTTGAACGGAGGCATAGTCTCGTAGCTATCAGCCGGTTCTAAGATGTTCGACGAGGTTTAAATCCTGTCACTGTGAAGGCCACTGAAGCCAAAAAAAAAAAAACTCTTCGGCATGTTCTTGGAAAAATTCGGGTATGTTATACTTCTGATAGTGTCCATCTCTTTGAGGATAAATCGTAGCTATGAAGGCATGAAATTGGTGGGAAACGATGTTTAGCTAATTCGTGGCGTTCATATGTACTTCGATGGGTATAACGAGACCTAAAGTGAGACAAAAAAATTATCATCCCAGCACACCGCCGTCACATGCCTGTGCTGTTGACATCTGACAAGTTGACTATATGGCCTTACGTTCCTTGCCCCAAATTCGGATCCTACCATCTGCACGATGGAGAAGGAAACTTGCTTCGATCGTCCAGGCGACCTTTCCCCGATCTTCAATCGCTCCCACTGGAGGAGTGTGTTTGTCTTCTGCACTGACAGCATTGGCACTCGAAGTGGACGGGGGCTGTTGTATCACATTTGCTACTTGGTTAGACATATGGTGTCTTCTGAGATAACCTACGGCTCATCAATGTTGAATGCTGCAGTGATTTGCAGTATTGTTGCCCGTTTGTTCACTTGCACGATTCTTACCAGTCTCCTTTTGTCCCTCTGATCCACCGGATGTTTACGTCCTCGGGATCGCAGATTGATTTTGCGTGTCGCACCATTCACGGTACACTTGCCACAATTACACCCGAAAAGTCCAAGAAGACGGACATTTGAAAGATGCTTGAAGCGGAACACCTGATGCCAACTATCATGCAAAGTTCAAAGTCGGTCAGATAACTCGTTGTACCCATTTCGACGCTCAGTCGAAAGCTAACTAGTGCTCGATGAGATGTTTTGATTGATGGCCACTGCACACCTCGCTCTGGGGCCGTCTTAACGTGTTGGAGTGAGTTATTTATATGACGAGTGCAGGTGTACCTAATGGACTGGGATCTCCCTGTGTATTGTTTGGCAAGAAACACATGACATGGTAACTGCGCACACACAGAAGCAAGCCTGCCACAGTAAAATCAAGAAAAACCATGCTTCGTTTTATCTAGACGTTTAAGAACTAACACGAGCGACTCCATGGTTTAAAAGCAATCACCCGCCTTTAATTTGGTCACTCGTTCCAGGGAAGAGAAGCAGTCTGTGCTGTAAGACGAACACACCCGGAATTCAAACCCGGACTCATCTCGGACTAATGATTAGAAGCCAACGCTTCATACCCCTCGGCCACTGGGGCGACAGAATCATGCTTTAGAATAAAAAAAATTAACGTAAAATATCTATACTTCGGCGATTGAAGCGTCTAAACCATCGACAGCCGTGAAAGTTTTTTTTATCAGGTTCCTTGAGTCTTCGTGACATGAACACGGTATACACGAAGTTTTAAAACACTATAGCCATATAACAATTTTGTTAGAGTAATGCACTGGTAAGAGTTTTTCTTAGTGACTTTCATTGACAGAGGAACAAAAACCTTAAATGGTAATCTCCAAATTACTGTCACCTAAAACTGAAGGTGGAAAGAAAGGATATCCGTGTATTATGAAAACGCTTCACCAGATGATAAATGGGTAAGTCTATTTTGGACGAAATGTCGGGAAATTTATCTGTCAATTCATCTAGTTAGATAAGTATGAAATTTCGGTTAGGTACTTCCCCACAATGAATACTCTTTGCATTTATGAAAAGGGCAATCTACATTTCGAAACTGTATGACAACTCACGGAACAGTGCAAGTAATTTGTAACATTAATTCTTCCGTTTTCGTCTCACTTCGTACACTTTCCATATTCTCACGGGAAGCACGCATACACAAGAAAAAATGAAAACAAAGCTAAGTTCGTGTAACAAATTAAAACCACCAATCTTTGAGATCCAAGCTGGAACAAATTCATATACAATCTCTGCGATATGTAGGTATCTCAATGCAACTGACATACATTGCAATTCAGATATTAATAAATACTGCATTTGAATATGGTTTACGTCACTCTTTGATCGGCCGGTATACGGTGAACAGATCGGTGCTGGTCGTAATGCCGACAGGCCATCCTGGTGGCGCAAGGGTCTAAACGATGACTTCTGACCATTCGTCCGAGATGGGTTCGAATCTGGGTGAGACATGGATGTTGTGTTTTTCTTACGCCACTGACTTTCTCCCCTCCCTGGAACCAGTGACTAAATTAGGGACGAATGACTGCTTATAGCTCACGGTGGTCGTTACACCCCCAACCAAAAAAAAAAAAATGTCTACAAGGTCATAATGTCAACCGGGTCCAAAAAATGTCCTCAGTTATGTGTAAGTATTTACATTTTTTTTCAAATATTTGTTTTTTACTTTTTTTTTAATTCAGATTGTAGGTGGGTTTCGTCAGGTTCGGACAAGTGGCCGCACAAAATTGGCCAGAAAGGGTTCGGGGTCCGTGTATGGAAAAGTAATTGTATATATATTTATCTATATCTTCATCATTGTCAACCATTATCAATCCACTGCTGGACGAAGGTCTCCCCAAGTTTTTTCCACAAAGGTCTGTGTTGTGCCAGTCTCCTCTATGTTACTCCCGCATTCTTTCGAATTTCATCCACCCATCTCACATGCGGTCTTCTTCTGGGTCTTTTCCTGTCCCTTGGAATCCAGTCTAAAATTTCAGCTGTCCATCGATGATCTGTTCTTCTGGCAATATGCCCAGCCCATTGCCATTTCAGGAATTTTACTCTGATCATGATGTCTTCCACTCTTGTCATTTTTCTGATCCACGAGCTCCTCTTCTTATCTCTCCTGGTTACACCAAGCATACATCTCTCCAAGCTTCTTTGAGTTGTCTGAAGTCTTTGTATGTTTTTTTAATTAAGGTCCACGTCTTTGCACCATATGTAAGCACTGGAAGGATGCATTGTCAAACACTTTTCTTTTAAAACATAACGGCATATTGCTCTTGAAAATAATGCTGTTTCTTCCAAAAGCTCTCTAGGCAAGTTTTATACGCCGATTAATTTCTTCATCAATGTGACCTTCATTTGATATTTGTTGCCCAAGATCTATCTATCTATCTATCTATCTATCTATCTATCTATCTATCTATCTATATTGTTTTTTTTGGCGTAATGTTGCATTTTTGCCCAGACATTCATAGCATAGGCTTCAGATTGGGCCATTTCGGCAAGCAGTAAGGTTTACAGTTTATATAGGAACTAAATATAATATCACACTTTTACTCAAGTACAAAACATTAATTATAAAGCCCTAGGCCTGGGTCTTTTTTAGCAAATTTTAATCTGCCGTGCTAATTTTCATAAAGTTTGAATAACAGGTCATATACCTTTTAAACAGTTTTCAATCCGCTGAGCTCACATTCACAAGATTTTGATAGAAAATCATGTTTATTGTGTTGCACTTTAACTCCAGCACAAAACATTAATTTATATGCCCAAGGCTTAAGCCTTTTTAGAAATTTTTACACTGACATGATCATAATCGTAAGATTTTCATAGAAAATGTATCATATTCATAAGGTTTTATTCGAGCACAAAACATTAATGAATATATCCTAGGCATAGGAATAGGCCTTTTTAGTAATTTTTATGCCATCGTGATCATATTCATAAGATTTGCATGGCAAGTCAAGTTAAGAATGTAACGCTTATTAAAAAATTCTTAAAAAGGTGTAGGCCTAGAGACTAATAATTAAGGTTTGGTGCCTAAGTGAAAGCGCAACATCATTAACTTGACTTTTTATGCAAACCTTATAAATTTTTGTAAGAGTACGGCGACTAAAAATTTCCAAGAGGCCTAAGGTCTTGTAATTAAAATTTTGTGACCGAGTACAAGTGCAAAATTATTTTCTAGGCTTGTAATGAATATGAAACGTATGGTACAAAATGTCGACAGGATCAAAATGTAGACAGTTAAAATATCGATAGAGTCAAAATGTTCAAAGTAACAATAAAATGTGGAATTTTTCTTTTTCTTCACTTTTACTTCAGTTCAGTTTTGAACTTTGTATTAAGTTTTGAAAAATTTACACTTCGACCGCGGTTTTTTTCATCTTTATTGTGCTTTTGACAGTATTTTTTACTGTATTTTGGTATTGTTTTTTGTGTTGCACATCTTTGTGTTGCTTGACCGTTGACATTTCGTATCATAGCTGCACAAAAATATAAATGAAAGTTGTCCGCAAATCTAGTTGCATGAACAAAATTGAGGCAGACGTATTTCAGGTTGGGACTTAGAATATTACACTGTATTAGCCTATAGGCATACTTAGAATTTCGAAAATATTCCTCCCTCAACAGTAAACGATAGAAAAAATTCAACGTGATGAGTTTTTAAATCGGAGAACGGGCTTTTCCTTCAGTGATTGCCAAAGCCTTACTGTGTTTACAAAGAACTTGTTTGTCCTTCTTTATTTCGCAATAGGTCAATATATAAAACAGTTGCTCAGAAACTTCCTACTAATCGAGTGATGTAGTTTTAGCTCCTCAATTTTTGTGGCTACTAATGGATAAAAATCAAAAAGAGATAAAGTGATTTGCATTAACTTTTCATGAAATTGATTTTAAACATTTTTGAAATTATAAACATTATACGAGCATCTTACGGCCATTGATAGATATATGTATACTTTAAGGAACTCAGCTAATGATGGGGGATAACAGAAGGCTGAGATTAGAAACAGTATGAATGTAATTGACAGATGCCTTTAAATTGTAAGGGCTACGCAGAAATAAGCAAAGGACACAAATGATTAAGTTAACTTTAAGTGATCCTACTTGAGAATATTTTGATGGAAATGCTGTTTTTAATTTATACAGAAGTGTGCTCAACACAGATTCTGCTATGGGGATCTGGTATCTAGGTATGTCCTTGTTCATACACCTTCTAATACCTGAAAAGTCAGTTTATCGATATAAACAAAATCTTGTATGAGATCTTCAAGTAAACGAATATCTTAAAATATCGTTTTTTAACACTGTTCACTAATCATATCAAATTCATTAAATTTCATCCAGCCTTTTCTCAGTAACTGATTAAAACAAGAAAGATAACACCAAATTTTCGGTTGTAATGAGCACATCTTTTGAATCTTTCTGACGCGAATTAAATTTATAAAAGTTATTCAAAGTCAATGCAACCGGTTGGAAAAAAAATCAACCAGATTTCTACAATCGATAAAACATCCAGAAATAGAAATAGATACTTCCACACTAGCAACCAAAAAGGAGCGGAAATAAACAGATTTGCAAATCTAACAGGTAAAAGAAGAAATACGGAAAGAAACATGATATAACACTACGGTTTCTAGCGAAAGAATTTTGCATAATGGAAAACTTGAAAATAGGCGAAAAATTTTCTTCATGGGAAAAGCTGTGCTAAGGAAAAAGCACTCTTCAAATACTTCTCTTGGAACCAGAGAAAGCGAAAAAGGTACTAACCTTTACGCCCCCTAGCGAGAAATGTTTGCATCATTTAAAGAGGATAATGTTCCACATCTCTACTGCAGCGAATGGTATACCGTAAAAAAAAAAAAAGAAATTTCTTAATAGAAGTTTTAGAATTGGAGATACAGTTTTAAACAGAAATACACAAATAAAACCTAGCGACAGAACTGTGAACTATAAAACTCCTCAAATACTAACCCAAAGTGTTCCACAAGGTAAATGGTGTCCGGTGCTTCAAGAAATTTTTAAATCGCACATTTAGAAGCAGAGATATTAAGAAAAACTGATTAAACATTTGCGCCCCTAGAGGCGAAATTGTGCATTATTGTAGGAAGAAAATATACATAACGTTTTTTCATAGTTTTCAGTATCTAACGGAAAAAAGATTTTTTTATATTGGATTTTCAGTCCCGCAGATATTGCTGTAAAAGGAAACGTGAACTTACGCTCTCCAGTGGAAAACTTGTGCATTAAGAAAAATTGAAAATATATGAGAAACATTTCGCACCAAAAAAGCTCTCCGCCAAAGAAATTTTTTCAAATCGGACCCTTAGAAGCAGAGATATTGACTAAAATAAAATATATATCTACGCCCCCTGGCGGGAAAACTATGCATCATTTTAAGAAGAAAGTATTCTGAAGATATTTTCCCAGGTGAGCGGTATCGTCCACGAAAGAAGTTTTTCAATTGAATTTTCAGAAGCTTAGATTTTGCTGCAGATACATCAGAAGCAGAAATAAACACTTACGCCCACTGATGGCCAAACCATGTTTATCAAAAATTAGAAATTGTAGTCAAAACCTTTCACATTGGGAGCTGTATCCGATGCAGGAACAATTTTTCAAATCGGAGTTTTAGAAGCACAGATATATGGCAAAATGTAATTTGACTTTACGCCCCCTAGCAGAAAATTTGTGCATTACTTGCAGAAGAAACTGTGCCTAAAACAATCTTCGTTATGAATGGCATCGTAAGGAAAAAAGGATTTTTCAATTGGATATTTAGAAGCAAATACATGCAGTATTTCGAATTCGATAATCATCGGCATTTACGCCCTCTAGCGGCAAATGTTTGCATAAAAAACACATCTGAATGCAAGAATCGTCATTCTCACATTTCAGTCTTTCCAATGCGAAAATAATTTTTTAAATCGGAGTAATAGTTGCAGAGATATGGTATCCACAGACGGACGGACAAAATGATAAGCACGATCCTTTTTTACAAAAGACGTGCTAAAAATGATGTCTCTTGTCCCTTGGCTGAATTTAGGTTCTGGTTTATACGTAGCTGTTATGCTTATTCTGTAGCTTTGTCTCTTTTCCTAAGCCGAGCCAATAATTTTAAATCAGTGGTGGACAACGTCGGGTTTTCAATGCTGAAAGGAATCATTAGGAACCAGTACTCTCTCTCTTGCTACTCTGTAACTAATTCTGATTTTTCCTAACAGGAGATATCCATACCTAGGTTGGCTACACTACAAGTTGACCCTTGGGAGCGTGCTTCTTTCTATTCCGTGATCTACTCGTTTCTTTCCATTTTTAATCTCTCATCAAATTATCTACATTATCCTACTCCGTTCTTTGCATTCTTCAGCTTCACAGTCGACAAATTTTACATGGATCAATCATGATATCCAGTTTACAAGCCACACTGGTTTTAAAAAAATTCTTACTTTTTCATAGGCGGTATACACATTTTCCCTGAGATGAGTTAATTACGGAATTAGTTTTTTGGGAGGTGTCCTCACAGTCAAATGCAATTAACTTTTAGTAAGTTTCTTTCTGTTTCGGTTGGTGTTGAGAACTCGCTCTATGAAAACAACCAGCCATTACGTCACAAAACGCCATCGAACACTCATTCATTTCAACATGAAAATCGGTAAAATGCAAAGAGAATATTATCCTATCACACAAAACGAAAGGAAAATGGCACTTTCGAAAGCTTTGTATGTGCGGTCACTAAAACTACTGACACCTTCGTCGTGATTGAACATTTATGAAATTACTATGGATAATTTCTGAGACAATTTTCGCTGCTGCATATTTCGATTTTCACAGTCGAGAAATAATGATGTCAATTCTATGATGCCGTTCCGGTGCCCGAGGGGTGGTCAGATGCGCAGGCTGGCTTATTGTCCTAGTTGAATCCGCGTGGGCTTTTTTTTTCTACACTACTAGTTCTGTTGCTTACCTGGAACCAATGCCCAAAATTAAAGATGGATGACTTTTTATTGTTATCCATGTTCGTGAGCATCGTTAAACCCTTAAAAGGTAAATAAATAAATACAGAAAGAAAGATAAAAAGTAAATAAATAAATGCAGAAAGAAAAGCAAAAAGTTAATAATAAATACAAAATGAAAGATAACAAAGATAACAAGTTAGTAAAATCATGCAATGCATTGATTATAATACGCTTTCCAACATACCAGAAATCATTACTCAAGTTATCACTCAAGTTATGAGAATAGTGGCTGTGGAATAAATTTCGGTCCTGTGCCCTGACCCTTGATCCCATATCGATGATATTCAACAGAACCGGTTCGGTATACCTCCGAAATAACATGATAAAGTTTTGTCGCAATCGAAGCCTTTTCACGTAAGTTATGATGCATAAGGGCTATGGAATAGATCCCGCTCCTGTGTCCTAACCTTTGACCCCATTTCGCCCATTTTCAAAAGAATTCGTCCCCAGGCAAGCCCCTACAACATACTAACATTTCAACCAAATTAAAGCATTTTTACGTAAGTTATGACGCATAATGGCGATGGAAGTGATTCCGCTCCTATGTCCTGACCTTTGACCCCATTTCGCTCATTTTCAATAGGGTTTGTCGCCAGGTGGTCCATTACCACATACTAAAATTTCATCGAAATCGAACCCTTTTTACGTTAGGTATGACGCATAAGAACAGTGGAATGGATCCCGCTCCTGACTAAAGTACTGACCTTTGACTACATTTCGTTCATTTTAAATAGGGTTCCTTCCGAGGTGATCCCCTACCAGATACTAAAATTTCATCGAAATCGAACGATTGTTACGCGAGTTATCGTGCTGACGGACATACGCACACAACGCGTGACGTATTGAGGCAGATGGGAATCGCGACCATCTGCTCGCTGTAAGAGTGTGACGTCATAAAACTTTAATAGGATCCACACACAACGCGTGACGTAATGAGACAGATGGCGTGACAGCGCGCCAATATTCTCAAACGCGAGATTATGACGTCATAAGATTTCTAAGCATTGGCAACATTAATGGAACAACGCCATCACTGAAAATGTTATAATTCGGGAGGTTATTTAACCCACTAAACGAATTCTTCTAAAGTCGAGATCAAGCTAAATCGATTTCTAGTACCAGAAAACGGTAGGTTAACGACTGTAACGTACCAGGAGATGTGACGTACCTGCCAGAAGGACGCACACGACATAAAGGCAGATAGCAATCAGAACAAATGTCCGCGTAGCTTAATTGGTAGAGCAACTTATTCCGGAATGAGTGGACCCGGGTTCGAACCCCGGCGCGGATAAAAATGACGGAGAAATTTACTTCGTTATAATGTCGCCCGAACTATCTGGATGACCCGACCGTTCAAAATCAGTAATCCAACATTTATTTGTCCACTGACGTCATCAAAGTACAGGTCGCGCCATCTTTTCTCTGGATTCAACACCACCAAAGGAAAAGTTATTGATTTTTAATATAATCGTGGTTATGTTTTAGAAAATATTAAGTTTTCCGAGTTATAATATGAAGTTAATTTAATCGATGTTCAAATTTTCATCCTTCGGAACACATTAATTGTGAAGGAAATGTGTACAAAAGTTTTTCCATTGAAAGTATAGGAAGCAAAATTACTTGACGTCCACCTTAATAATATGGGATAAAGGCAATGGAATGGATCGCAATCCTATGTCCTGACCTTTGACCACATTTCGTCCATTTTCAATAGGGTTCGTCCCCAGGTGGTCCCCTACTACATACTGAAATTTCATCGAAATCGAACCACTTGTACGCACGTTATGACGCATAAGGGCAATGGAATGCATCCCGAATTTATGTCCTGACCTTTGACCCCACTTCACCCATTTTGAATAGGGTTCGTCCCCAGGCGGTCTCCTACCCCATAGTAAAATTTAATTGAAATCGACCCATATTTACGCAAGTTATGACGCATAAGGGCAATGTAATGATCCCCTTATGCGTCATAACTTGCCCTACTACATACTGAAATTTATCCTACTACATACTGAAATTTCATCGAAATCGAACCATTTGTACGCACGTTATGACGCATAAGGGCAATGGAATGCATCCCGATCTTATGTCCTGACCTTTGACCCCACTTCACCTATTTTGAATAGGGTTCGTCCCCAGGCGGTCTCCTACCCCATAGTAAACTTTCATTGAAATCGACCCCTATTTTCGCAAGTTATGACGCATAAGGGCAATGGAATGATCCCGCTCCTACGTCATGACCTTTGAACCCATTTGTCCCATTTTCAACAGGGTTCGTCCCTAGGTAGTCCCCTACCACATATTAAAATTTCATCGAATTCGAACCATTTTTACGCCAGTTATCGTGCGGAAAGACGGACGGACGGACAAAGCTGGAGCATATACGCTTCTTCAACCTACGGTTGGAAAGCGTAAAAAAGTAAATAAATACTCAAAAACAAAGACAAACAACAAAGATGGCACCGAATTTTCGGTTGAAATGAGCATGTCTTTTAAATCCTTTCCGACGAGAATAAAATTTATCAAAATTATTCAAAGTCAATGGAACCGGTTAGAAAAAAGTCAACCGCATTTCTACAATTGAGAAAACACCCAGAAATAGAAACAGCTACTTACTTCCACTAGCGGCTAAAACGTATTTTACGAAAATTAACAAACGATGCCGAAAAAGTTTCTGATAGTAGAAGGAAGTATCAAAGACAAAGATATTTTCATATCAAACATTTAAAAGGAGAAATACAGAAAGAAACATGATATAAATCGACGCCTTTTAGCGAAAAAAAAGCTAAAAATAGGCAAAAAGTCTTCTTCACTGGCAAAAAGTATTGGGTTGTCGGAAAAGTCATGACGTATTTTAGCCATGTTTTGCAAAGGTCATTTATTGATAGAAAAAACAATGATCAATCAATGATATAATGCACGTTTTGTTCGATAACCTTTGCCATCTTTCAGTGACCTGTAGAATGCCTCGTTCGTAGAAGGATCTGTCTTTCGTGGCGAAAACCTGTACAAGGTGCTGATTTACAGCGTCATCTGAATTGAACGTTATACCACGCAAGGACTGTTGAAGAGAGCAAAACAAGTGGAAGTCTGACGGCGCAAGGTCAGGCGATTATGCTGGGTGTGGCAACACATCCCACCCAAGCTCCAATAAATTTTGGCGGGTGATCAAACTTGTGTGTGGTCTCGCGTTGTCGTGATGGAACACAACACCTTTACGATGAACGGGCTCTGGACGTTTCTGGATGATGGATTCGTTCAAACTCTCCAATTACCGAAAGCACATATTCGAACTGATTGTTTGGTTCCGTGGTAGGAGCTCAAAAAACACGACACCTTTAAAATCCCACCACACTGAGACCCCAGAACTTTTCGCTGATGAATGTCTGCTTTGGATGTCGTTTGAGGCAAAGCAGCACGTCGGGACCAAGACCGTTTGCACAGCACATTGTTGTACATAATTCAATTTTCGTCACCAATATCAGTCGCTTCAAAAAAAGATCGATTTCCTCACGTTTAATGAGCATATCGCAGATGTTTATATGCGACGTCAATTGAGCTTCTTTGAGTTCATGAGGAACCCACACATTGAGCTAGCTTACGTATCCCAGCTTCTTCAGGTGGTCGTGAACGCTTGAATGATGGATGTGCAATGTGTCTGCAATCTCTCGTGTCGTGTAACGTGAGTTTGACTCGATCAATGCCTTGATTTGGTCGTCATCAACCTCGGTGGGCCTCCCCGACCGAGGAGCATCATTGAGGTCAAAATCACCCAGCACGGAATTTTGTAAACCACCACTAGCATTGACGTTCTTGTAGAGCACCATTACCGTACACTTTACGCAACTTTTCACAAGCTTGACGCGCGTTCTTCCCTTTACGGAAGTAAAACAGTAAAATATGGCGAAAATGCACAGTTTGGTCTTTCATCTTCAACTTGATGTCAAATCTCCGCAAATCAACCAAATCGCTCACTATTCCTTTTAGACTGCAGCTAGAACTGGCATCTGTCGAATGCCACAGCGATAACAGAGCTGTGCATGCCTCTAGTACTTCCAAAACCGCCCAACCGCCATCGGGTGCCAAAATACGTTATGACTTTTCCGACAAACCAATACTTTTCAAATACTTCTCCTGGAAGCATAAATAGAGAGGAAAAGGTTTTGATCTTTACACCCCCTAGCGGGAAAACTATGCATTAAATAAAGCGGATAATGCTTCCCATCTTTATTGTAGTGAATGACATACACTTAAAAAAGAAATTTCTCAATAGGGTTTTAGAACAGGAAATACAGCTACAAACAGAAGTAGCCGCCACGGTGGCGCAGTGGTCTAAGCGATGGCTTTTAATACGTCGTCCGAAAGAGGCCCGGGTTCAAATCCCGGTGAGGCATGGATGTTGTGTTTGTCTTATGGCACTGGCTCTCTCCCTTCCCTGGAACCCGTGGCCCTAAATTAGGGATGGGCGACTGCTTATAGCCCAATGGGGCGTTAAGCCTCCAGTAAAACAGCTCACGGTAGCGTTAAGCCTCCAATAAAAAACAAACAAACAAAGAAACAACAGAAGTACACGAACACCACCTGGCGGCAGAACTGTGAACTACGAAACTCCTCAAATACAAACCTAAAGTATTTTACAAGGTAAATGGTATCCGGTGTTAAAAGATTTTTTTAAATCGCACATTCATAAGCAGAGATATTGAGAAAAACAGACTAACATTTGCCCTCCCCCTGAGGCGAAATTGTGTATCATTTTGGGAATAAAATACACACGATGAATTTTCATAGTGACCGAAGAAGAATTTCTTTTCATACGGATGTTTAGTCTCGCAGATTGTGTAAACGTAAACGTGAACTTACGCACTCTAGCAGCACACTTGTGCTTTAACAACAAAAAAAAAAAAAAAAAAGAATGATATTTTATCGGAAGCATTTCTTAGTGGAAACGCTCTCCAACAGATAAATAACTTTTAAAATTAGACCGTAAGAAGCAGAGATATTAGCAAAAATATGATGTACATCTACACCCTCTGGCGGAAAAACTATGCACTAATTTATGCAAGAGGAATTTTCAAATGGTTTTTCGAGGTGAGATGTATTGGTCCGCGAAATAATTTTTTCAATCCAGTTTTCAGAAGCTCAGATTCTGCAGCAAATGCTTAGATCAGAAGCAGAAATAAACACTTGCGCTCCATGGTGGCCAAACCATTCTTTACCAAAAATTAGAAATTTATGCGAAACATTTCCTCTCAGAATTGTATCCGATGCAGGAAGAATTTTTAAAATAGTACTTTTAGAAGCAGATCTATCGGGGAAAACGCAATTTACTTTTACGCCCCCTAGCGGAAAATCTATGCATTACTTGAAAAAGAGACTGTACCTAAAATAATCTTTGACAAAAATTGCATGGAAAGGTAGAAGATTTTTTCAATCGGATATTTAGAAACAAATATGTGGAATAAAATGTATTTTAAATTCGATATCATCTGCATTTACGCCCTCTGTCGGCGAAGTTATGCATCGGGAAAACCGGATGCAAGGATAATCATTGTCATATTTCAGGCTTTCCAATTCAAAAATATTTTTTCAAATCGGACTAATAGTTGCAGAGATATGGTGTCCACAGATAGGCGGACTGACGGACAACGTGATAACATAAGCACGATCTTTTTTTACAAAAGTCGTGTTAAAAAGTAAATTAATAAATACAGAAAGACAAAAAGGGAAATATATAAATAAATACAGAATGAAAGACAAAAAAGTAAATGAATAAATATTGAAAGAGAGACAAAAACCTTTACGGTCGATTGTATATTGTAATGAATGCCACAGCCTTGAATTAATCTCATCGGCGATTCTGAATATGGTTGTACCCGTTTTGGAGACTGTATTCTTCAATAAATAGCGTTGCCATTGCTGTGGGGTATGAATGAATAGTGTGGCCACATTGGGACCACTATCACGGCTAATTTTTGAAGCTATCGCTTTGGACAAAATACTGAAATCGTCATTCATGAAGTGATAGCGAGGCCACCAACCAAAAAACAAGCAACAATTTCATTTCCATTTTGTGCTCATTTCCGCGCAGGAGTATTTAAATCATCGCTACGTCTACGTGGTTTCTCAGATCGAACAGAATAACTCACATTTTTTTCCTCATGATAAAGTAGTTAGGGTTTTCCTTTTTACGTCCGAGATTTCCCAAATTCATTTCAATGAAAGTGTTAACATACCATCGCATTTCTTTGTAACCCGTAGCGTCTCCCAAACATCATTCTGAGGCTAAGAGGTATCAGTAATACCTTCATATCATGGTAGACTAACCCAGTATTGAGAATATTAATAAATTGTTTTCCTGTGGTTGGCCGGTTTTCCTTGGCTTAAAAAGATAAATTCGAAACGAAATTTTGTTTAACACTTCTTTATGAGCCATTAATTTACCAGAACGGAACAAATTTTTAGAACATGCGAATCTAAGTAAAATTTCTTGCTAACAGATTCAGTTTGACAATTGTCAGAATTTTCTTACATTAGAGGCAACGTGAATGCAGAATGAGCTAGATTCAAATGTTACCAAACGTAGCAACGTTTATGAGCCATCACGTTCCAGTTTTTTGCCTTTTTTTTATACCATGTTATATTTATCGATTCATTATAGTATTTCGGATGTTTGCGACTATCGCGTGTAAGAGCAAAGTGTAATTTGCATGTTTCAGTTATTTCCTTTTTCCAAGGTGAACTTGAGCACGCGCACATTTACGTTCTTTCTGCTCTTCCCATTCCAACGGTCTCGTTACCGTTTCCACAATACCTCAATTTGACTCAGATACACGATTTTGCTGAATCTCACACGAAATAAACGAGTGGCAGGACACGTATTTTCTTCAGAAAGCAGGTAGTGGCTTGTATTCACTGTGGGTAGAATTCGCACGGGATCTAAGCTACGCTGTGGACGCTCAGCGAGAAGCGTTTTGCTCTAAAACGTAATCAAAACTCCACATACGAAAATAGAATTCTGTTGGAATGATTACCGCGCGGGCAAAGAAATTATTAGGCTCGGTAAACAAGTTAAAAGAAAGATTCTAAAACAACTGGAAAGTTACCTCTGCGTGGAGATAAGGGAAGCCGAAGGGAGAGTTTATATATTTATAAACAACTGCATGCTCTCCTTTTGCTTTCGAAAATGGTTTCCTTTTCTCTCATATTTCTTCGTTTACGCCAACTGCAAACTTCAGAAGTTCTTGCTAGCAGTTTTTCTTTTTATTCCGTGATCTTGTATTTTTTTCCCTTTGCTTTTTTTTTTATCCTCACAGCTATTTCCCCTATTTTACCCTTCTCCGTTTTGGGCTTTTTTCAGCTTCATTAAACTCAAGATTTTATTCCACGTGGCAGTTCACTTTGCAAGCTACTTTTTCTTTTCAACTTCCATCTCATCGTCGGAAGAAATCTGCAGACCTCCCTCTCCGTGCCTCTTCACTTTTTTCGTTTCCCTTCTTTATTTCCGCGCAGGATCACCCTCTTTTTTTTTTTTTCCAAGTAAGGATATTTTTTTCTATAGTACTTTCTCTTCAGCGGTTCGACTTTTTACAACTCAATCTACGCTCTTTCGAAGTGAGCTTGAGCCGACAAGGTGTAGTTTCTGCGTTCAACAACATACTAACAACGTGTTTTGACGGCTTCAGATATTGTGGAAGAGAAGGCCAAAGAAATAGAAATGCTTCAATAAAGCGATAAACGGCTCATGGCATTTAAATTTTAGGTCCCGAGAAATTTCACCAATGTACCTTGACAGGAGACATAGCTCAGGTTTTCTTTTTAAATCTTCTTTTTCAGTTCGTGCTGATGCTATTTTAACCGTTCCCATCGCTGACCAGCCAGCTCGGTGATTTATAAGAGCGACGCGCCAGAGTAACCACAAATAATGCCTGCGTCGCCTAGTAGGGCGACAGCCATAGCTCTAGTTTCGTGGTTTTGGCTCTTTGTACAAAAATGTCTTCACGCATTCTGAGCATTTTTCTCCTTTCCTCTCAAGGACCAACGAGTCGATTTTCTTCTGTAAAAAATAAAGAGACTTTTGACCGACACTGACGGTCTGTTACTCATTGGATGTATTTCCGCGAGTCAACAGGAGAATAAATGATGTCTTGAACATAAAAAGAAGACATCTTACGTGCAGAAAAAAAAAATCTCTTTTTTACATTAAAATCTTAGAGGAACATTGTGGGGAAACTTATCCTGAACAATGATGTTTGATGTCTTCCTGTTTTGTAAAACACGCCATTTTGATCACACAAGGCTATTCAACATCGCATCCATTATTTAATATCAATTTATGAAATTCATTTTTTCATGACTTTATGAAAGAAATATTTGTAGAACTTAACTCACATTTTATCACTTGCCCCATAGAAATATCTTTTCTTTCCCTCTGTTAAATGGAGCTCCTCCGTCCAGATCGTAATAAAACTTTCGATCATACTTTTAGATCGGTTGCAATTGTTAAGTAAGCTTACCTAAATGCGTCAGAACATCTTCGTGTAAAAATGTCACGATGTTTGTAGCTTTTACTACAACCCGAATCTAGGACGACGGTAATTAACATGCACATATGCATACACATGAAGTTCGAATTACACACAAATATATCGCACCTCAGAAACGTGAATGCAAATAACACGAAGCTGCATTTCAGATTAGCGTGAAAGATTTTTAACATTTTAGAACCCGATTTCTAGAAAATATCCAAGTAAAATGTCGGGAGTAACTTATAATTAACTATTAGGAGTTTTAGGTCAAAATGTTCAGCATTGAAGTGTTTTTGTATAAGAACTTTGTTTAAATTTAATACATGCAATCGAGACCGTGTCCTTAACGTTAAAAAAAGTACAGACAGTATACTGAAGAGCAATTGAATTAGAGACAGCTGGCGTTATGAAAAATGTGGCGCTGTGGGCGGCCCTGTAAACGGAAACGACATGACGTATGCAGCCATCCGACAATATAAGGAGTGATGCGACGGGAATCAGTAAGACTCAGACGCAGTATGGGTAAGACAAGGGATCTAAGCGCATTTGATCGTGGGCAAATTGTCGGGGCTCGACGAATGGGTCACTCCATCTCCGAAGTCATACAGGTACTGGGATTTTCACGAGCCACTGTGTCACGGGTGCACCGTGAGTACCTCAAATCCGGTAAAACCATCCCTGGAAGGCTCAACTGCCGTGGACAACAGCGTGTGGATGAGCGGGGTCATCGTCGGCTAGCTCGCATTGTAACAGCGTATAGATGGGCCACAGTGCAAGAAATCACTCGGAAATTTAACGCTGGTGCACAAAAACGTGTAAGCAGCCACACCATCCAGAACCATCTCCTCGCTATGCGGTACAGAAGCCATCGTCCCACGTGGTGCTGCTGACCGCACATCACAGGGTGCAAAGATCAGCATGCTGACCGCACATCACAGGGTGCAAAGATCAGCATGCTGACCACACATCACAGGGTGCAAAGATCAGCATGCTGACCGCACATCACAGGGGGCAAAGATCAGCATGGGCGCGGGAACATCGCCACTGGACCCTAGACATGTGGGAAAATGCTGCCTGGACTGATGAGTCGAGATTCACGTTGGTACATGCCGATGGCAGGGTACGAGTACGGCGCAAACCACATGAAGCGATGGATCCTTCTTGCCAGCAGGGTGCTCTTCAAGCTGGTGGGGGTGGCATTCTCGTCTGGAGACTGTTTGCGTGGACTGAAATGGGACCCCTGGTACGTGTGACATCGTCCCTCACAGTTCAACGTTACCGGGATATCCTGGACGACCATTGGCTCCCGTTTGTGCGTCTTCAACATCCCACTGGGGACTTCATCCTGCAACAAGACAATACACCGTGCCATCGCTCCCGAATTGTATCCGAATGGTTGGATGAACCGACGTGACCTCGCTTCCTTGGCCATCGAGCTCATCTGGGATGCCATCGAGAGAGATGTTCGAGGCTCTGACCTTTCTCCATCAAATCTTCGTGAACTATGGGAGATTGTTCAGGGGTCGTGGATCCGTATGGCTTTCCAACGCTTCCGGTGTCTTGTCGAGTCCATGCCGAGACGAATCACCGCCGTCATCAGGACGAAAGGTGGTGCTACACGTTACTAGACAGGTATCTCTAATTCAATTGCTCTTCAGTGTACAGTAGCGAACAAAAGTATTTGGCGAAACACTTTTTCGACCATAATATTTTTTCTGCTGGACCAAATCGGGTAATTTTGGGATATGATATGTGTTATTCAGTTGTAAACATGACCCACATGCAGATGGATCGGAAACTTTAACACAGATCAAGCACCGAGCTTAATCGCAAAGGTCATACAAATTGACCAACAAAGTAGGTGTGTATCACATTCATTTAATGCAATGATAACAGAAAACAAGTATGAGAAAACGACAAAACAATAACTAATACTTAGTGGGATAACCACGAGACTTAATAACAGCTGCACAACGGGCCGGCATCGAGTCCACTAGCTTCTCGACGGTGACCTGCGGAATTCGCTCCCATTCTGCAGACAACTGGTCGAACTTCTGGGCCCTATTCCGGCAGGTTTTCTTCGCACATCGTCTCTCCAGCTCCTCTCACATGTTCTCGATGGGGTTGAGGTCTGGAGATTGGCTTGGACAGTCTACAAGTGTGACCTTTTGCTGCTGGAAGGCTGCCTTCGCTACTCTGGAGGTGTACTTCGGGTCTTTGTCTTGCTGCATGATCCATCCGGGTGGCATGTTCTGGTTTGCCCATGGGAAGACATCGTTGATGAGCATGTTCGTGTAGCTCAGGCCGGTCATTATTCCGTCAATTTTGATGATGAGGCCCATTCCATTGCGAGAGAAGGCGCCGTAAACCATGAGCGATCGTCCTCCGTGCTTGACAGTTGGCTGAATGACCTGGAGGTTGAATCTCTGGCCCCACGGGCGTAGTACGTATCGGATGCCATCACTTCCGAACAAGTTGAACTTGCTCTCGTCGGTGAAAAGCACCTTACTTCAGTCCGCCGCGGTCCAGTGTCGATGACGGCGCGCGAACGCGACTCTGGCTCGTCGATTCTTGACTCCGATGAGTGGTTTCTTGGCGGTCTTCCATTCAATCCATTAGCAATGAGACGACGGGAGATGGTCATTCGGCTGAAGTTCATGTCGTCGCTGTCACCGAATTAGGTGGCGATGTCCCCACCAGTCAAGGTGGGATCAGCACTAGATCGACGGAGGATGCGTCTATCCTGACGCAACGTAGTGGAACGAGGCCTACCGCATCGCGGACTGTTCTCGACGGCCCCAGTCATCTCATAATGTTGCAGGATAGCTGAAATGGACTGGTGACGGATCTTCAGGGCCCTGGCAATGTCGGTGATGCGCATTCCGGATTACATCATATTCACGGCCGCCTGGCAAACTCCAACAGGGATCTCCGCCTTTTTACGCATTTCTGAAAACCTGAGATTGACTTATTATCACACTACACATCACAAAACCCACACAAATCACAAGAAAAACATTAATACATGCAGCAAACAAATGGGTAATAATTGGCGACTCTAGAATATGACACAATTCGAACGACAAATTCGCTCTGAGCGAAATACAAACTACGCGGCATTGTAACCCACGAATCAACACATATCATATCCCAAAATGACCCGATTTGGTCCAGCAGAAAAAAAATTATGGTCGAAAAAGTGTTTCGCCAAATAATTTTGTTTTGCTACTGTATATCTCTATTTAACCTTCCTTTTGAGTTTCTGTTCTCTTATGCAAATTTGGTTACTTTTCGTCAAACGTTTTCCCACTGAACGATACCTTACTTCCCCGAAGAGATTTTACAATTTGGCAACACTGACTGTGAGTAGAAGCCATGTAAGAATGTTAACATTGGTATGTAGAAGAGAGTTAATGCAGAGTTGTCAACAGATTTTTTTTTTTTGATTGGAGGTTTAACGACCACCGTGAGCAACTCAATGGGCTATAAGCAGTCGCCCGTCCCTAATTTGGGGTCACTGGTTCCAGGGAAGGGAGAGAGCCAGTGCCGTAAGACAAACACAACATCCATGACTCACCGGGATTCGAACCCGGACCCCTTTCGGACGAATGATCAGAGGCCATTGCTTAGACCACTGCGCCACCGGGGCGGCGTCAACAGATTTGCATGCGATAAAGATGCAGTGCTTTGTACAGATCTGTGTATGAGAGTTGTTAATAAAACGAATGTAATCACAGTATTGAGATCGCTGTTTAGATTGAAGCCAGCGAGTTCACATTCTGGTAAGAGTTTAACTTCATGTACTGAATGAAGTACACTACTGTTTGTGAAAATTGCAGCACCATGTAGGACGGCTGGTATTAGCATGAAACTTACAAGATATGCACAACAGGTTGGATCATGCAAATGAAAAAAATATCAATGAAAATGCACATGCGGTTTCGGATCAGCACCCTCTGAATTCTCCGGTCTTGAGTATAAAGAGCTGGATCAAACGAGATGTTGCAATCAGTGAAGAGCCGACATTGAGTCGAAAGGGTGTTTCGTGTGCCTCACTATGCCCCTTCGCCGAAGAAGGTCGCGTTATGTACACCTGACAGACTTTGAGCGAGGAAGGATTGTTGGGATGAGAGAAGCTGGATTTTCCTACAGCGAAATTGCCCCCCGTACGGGAAGAAACGCAAGTACAGAGATGCGAATGTGGCGTTGGTGGACAGATGAGGATCTGACGCACAGAAATCCAGGAAATGGACAGGAAAATCGCACCGCTGCATGGGATGACAGACACCTCTACCGCATGGCAGTGACCGATCGCACAACGACATCCATGATGTTAGCGCAGCAGTGGAGCACTTTCACAGGTACGCCTTTTCCTCCAGTACAGTTCGACGTGGTCTGCTTAACAGAAGCAAAGAATATCTAACGAGAAGAAGTTAAGGCTCAGCGAGACGTAACAAGCGCCGCCATATCTTCAGAGAACAAATGCAGTGTATAGAAGCCAACATACAGGCTGATGCCGGAGCAGACAGAGCAGACTGCGCATGCGTATTTCTGTTGACTTCAATTCTTTGGGTAAAGAACAGTCAGCCGAGCTACTCACAGCACGTGATTGTTACCTTCTCGGTAGCATAATCACTACGCAAATCGATATGTTAGTTTTGTTACGCCAATCGGGTTAGTTAAGGCTTTTGTTTGTTCTTCAGTTTTTCAGAAACATTTTCAGTAATGCCAAATACTAGGGAATGTCTGCATTTTGTACGGTTCCTTAGGCCTAAGTGTAATATTTGCTGAAATTTAATTTAAATAGTAATACTAATGTTATTGCATATTTTTCTCACCAAAATAAGGGATGGGTGGGATATCAGAAAACAGCAACAACAAACTTCTCTAAGCAAATAGTCATCAGATCGAAGGAAACTATCGTGGATCAAAGAAAAGCTTCACTGCCGTAGTCCCCCTAACGTGTTTTGCTCCTGAATGTTAACTTTCCCGCAGAGCATAATACCTCTTAAGATGTGGTGGCTCTGTTGCCTCCTGTTTTACGTTATCTCTGTTAGCGTTGACCTTCTTTAAGCGTTAGATATTCTTTGACATAATACTGGTCTCTGTCAGCCCATTTCTGCGCATTCCTTTGACCCTCAATCACAGACGCCTCAGGCTACAATGGGGTCTGGAACACAGGCATTGGCCCGTTGATTGGCCATAGGTCGTGCTTTCTGACGAGTCACGATTCAACTTCATGCACCATGAAGCTCGCATACGTGTTCGAAGATATCGTGGTGAACGGCACCTTGCGGCGTGCATTTTGCAGTGTCACATCGACCCAGCGCCAAGCGTCATAGTTTGAGCGCCACTGAGTTCCATTCGCGATCACGCCTGTTACGAATTGAGTGAACTTTCAACAGCCCGCGATACAACAGAGATGCTTTAGAGGCAGAGGCGATACCCTTCCTTCAGAGTTGTCCTCAGAATTTCTTTCAGGACTTTTTGGCCGGGGGCAAATGGAACCTTAGAGGGGGCAAGTTTTCCATTTGCTATATATATATATAATTTTAACTACTATATTTATATATATAGAAGTAATTACTATATATCTAGCAGATGGGCGCGTTTAGAGCCCCCCCTCCCCCGGGAAAATGTTCCATTTCTTTTTTGGTTAAAATGTGACTTACATTAGAAAAAATGCCTTAATTTAATAAAAATTTATCAACTTACATTAGAAAAAAAAATGCTTTAATTTTTCTTCAATTTTTCATTAACTTTAATTTTGCTCCAATGGTGGATTTCAAAAACTTCCTCTTTTCGTCCTCACCCCACCCGAAGAAAAATTCTATATACATCGATGATATAGTAATTACTTCTTCAAACATTTCAGGAATTACAAAGTTTTTTCAGCTAAAAGAGGAGGGGGGGGAGGATTTCCTCAGGCTTGAAATTTTTATCTATTAAAATGCATTCAACGCACTCTTGTTCCTGAATCACGATTCCCAGATAATTAAGCATGATTAGTCTACTTATTATATTTTGAAGAATACCATGCGTCGTAATACACTTTTTAATAAAATAAACTATAATTAGTACCATTTGAACAAATATTTAAAAAAATATAATTGTAGAAATATTTGTAGCATAAAAAGAAACGAAACTTCCTTTTTCATCATGGCCTGAATTTATTAAAATTTGGCTCGGTAACCTATATGTCTCCGAGGGGGGGGGGGAATGGTCGTTTCAAGGAGGGCTTCGCCCCCCTGGATGTATGCCTGAAAGAAACACTGGTTGTCCTGGTGCTATATTCCAGCCGAACAATGCTCGGCCGCATGTCATGTACATAGGAACTAAGTAATTGGTCCGTCAAGAGCCTCCACCAGTCACCACAAATGAACTCTGGCCGCGCATAGGAGCAGCCTGCCAGGCTACTCCCCAAGACCATATCGAAAATCTCTTCCATTCAATGCTACTCCGTGAAGAGGCTGTTATCGTAGCTCGAGGTAGCTTCACACGATACTGAGTTTTGAAGCGACAAATGTAATCAGTTATCTCCTGTAACTTGAGGAATCTGTGATAGAAATTTCATTTAAATAGCACAATTATTTCTTGATGTTGCAATTCTCACAAACAATAGTGTACAAGATATTACTGAATAAACAAACGGACTAATGAACTTACTAATTCTTTCCATCTAGCTGTTTGGTTAATTTTTGACAAAGTGTGATTTACACTGAAGGAGATGTGACGTGCCTTCCCTGCAGGATGCACATGAGTTAAAGGCAGATAGCAGCGATAACATACGTCTGCGTAGCTCAGTTTGTAGAGCGACTTATTGCGGAATAAGGAGATTCGGGTTCGATGGACAAAAACGACAAAGATATTTACTTCGTTATACCACCCAGAACGATCAAATTTCAAGTTTTCGGATATTATCTGACTTAACATCCATGTCATATTTACACCAATGAACGGATTCACATCTTCCAAATTTGTATTGTACAATGGTGCAATCCCGTATTTCATTCATTGATGTTCTGCGTCTCCGGTCAATCACGGGAATGAATTCTAAACCTCCAGATTCGCTATATATGAATGCTGGTTGCTTCGACTAGCGAATCCTGTGATATTCAAATTAATCGGAAATTTGAAACTAGGGCGCTATCGTGTTGTTCCAACGCTCTTCTTAAACAAAGTGCGGTAGAAGTGGAAAATGGGATCTGCTTAATGGACCATTTCGGTCTTGATTTTCACATTCTTGAGATAATTACACTTCTCGACATAGTAAATGCCATAACACTAAGGAACGCCCGAAACAAGCCGAAACCTGGCACATATGTAAACAAGAAAGATGACACCGAATTTTCGGGTGTAATAAGCACGTCGTTTGAATCCGTTCTGACGCAAATTAAATTTATCAAAGCTATTCAAAGTCAATGGAACCGGTATGGAAAACAATAGATCTGACCAAAGAAAGAAGATTTTCAATCGGGTTTTTAATCCCTCAGATATTGCTGTAAACGGAATCGTGAGCTTACGAACTCTTAGAAACAGAGATATCGACAAAAATAAGATGTGACTTTACGTCCTCTGGTGGGAAAACCATGCATTATTTTAGGAAGGAAGTATTCTCAAAAGGTGTATCCATATAAGCGGTATCGGTCAAAGAAAAAAATTAGTCGAGTTTTCAGGAGCCCAGATTTTGCTACAAATACTTCAGAAGCAGAAATTAACACTTATGACTCCTGGTGGCTAAACCATTCTTTACCAAACATTATAAATTATGGGAAAATATTTTCCATCAGGTCTTGTATGCGATCAAATCAGATCTTTAGGAGCAGAAATAACGCAGAAAAGGCAATTTACCTTTGTGCCCTCTAGCGGAAAGTCTATGATTTACTTGAAAATTTTGTATTTACAGGAAAACATTTCGTATCGGAAACAGTATCCAACAAAGAAGGAATTTTTCAAATCGTACTCTTAGAAGTAGAGATATTGGCAAAAATAAGATATACATCTACGCCCCGGCGTAGAAACCATGTATTTTTTTAAGAAGAAAATTTTCCTAAGAGGTTTGTCGACATGAAGAGTAGTATCGGTCAACAAACGACTTTTTTTTCAATCGAGATTTTAGAAGTTCATATTTTGCTGCAAATACAACAGAAGCGGAAATTAAGACTTACCCCACCTGGTGGCCAAACCATTTCTTACAAAAATTAGAAATTATGTGCAAACGATTTCCCATCAGGAGCTGTATGCGGTGCAGAAAGAATTTTTCAAATCGGAGATTTAGAAGCAGAGATACATGTATATTGGGAAACGCAATTTACATTTACGCCCCCTAGCGGAAAGTCTATGAATTACTTGAAAATTTTGAAATTATATGAACCACATGTCACACTAAAAACACTATCCAAAAAAGAAGGAATTTTTCAAATTGGACTCCTAGAAGTAAAGATAGTGACAAAAATAAGATATACATCTACGCCACCTGGCGTAGAGACCATGCCCTATTTTAAAAAGAAAATGTTTCTAAAAGGTTTGTCGACATGAGTAGTATCGGTCAACAAACGATGTTTTTTTCAATCCAGAATTTAAAACATCATAGTTTGCTGCTAATACAACAAAAGCGGAAATTAAGATTTACGCCCCTGGTGGCCAAACTATTTCTTTTACAAAAATTAGAAATTATGTGCAAACGATTTCCCATCAGGAGCTGTATCCGGTGCAGAAAGAATTTTTCAAATCGGAGATTTAGAAGCAGAGATATAGGAGGAAAGCAATTTACCATTACGCCCTCTAGCGGAAAGTCTATGAATTACTTGAAAATTTTGAAATTATATGAACCACATGTCACACTAAAAACACTATCCAAAAAAGAAGGAATTTTTCAAATTGGACTCCTAGAAGTAAAGATAGTGACAAAAATAAGATATACATCTACGCCACCTGGCGTAGAGACCATGCCCTATTTTAAAAAGAAAATGTTTCTAAAAGGTTTGTCGACATGAGTAGTATCGGTCAACAAACGATGTTTTTTTCAATCCAGAATTTAAAACATCATAGTTTGCTGCTAATACAACAAAAGCGGAAATTAAGATTTACGCCCCCTGGTGGCCAAACTATTTCTTTTACAAAAATTAGAAATTATGTGCAAACGATTTCCCATCAGGAGCTGTATCCGGTGCAGAAAGAATTTTTCGAATCGGAGATTTAGAAGCAGAGATATAGGTGGAAACGCAATTTACCGCTACGCCACCTAGCGGGAAGTCTATGAATTACTTGAAAATTTTGAAATTACATGAAAAACATGTCACACGGAAAACACTATGCAACAAAGAAGGAATTTTTCAAATCGGACTCCTAGAAGTAGAGATATTGACAAAAATAAGATGCACATCTACGCCCCTGGCGGAGAAACTGTGTAATATTTTAAAAGGAAAATATTCCGAAAACGTTTATCGATGTGAGTGGCATCAGTCCACGAAATAGTTTTTTTCAATCGATATTTTAGAAGCTCAGATTTTATGGCAAGTACATCAGAAGCAAAAATTAAAACGTACGACCCCTGGTGGCCAAAGTATTCTTTACCAAAAATTTCAAATTATAAGCAAAAGATTTTTCATCAGGAGAAGTATCCGCTGAAGAAAAAAAAATTTAAATCGAAGTTTTAGAAGAAGAGTTATCAAGGAAAAGGTAATTTACTTTTACGCCCCCTGGCGGAAAATCTATGCTTAATTTGAAAATGTAACTATATGTAAAATACTCTTCTATATAAATGGAATTGAAAGATGAATTTTTTTTTCAATCGGATGTTTAGAAGCAAATATGTGGAATAAAACGTATTTTGAATTCGACATCATCTGCATTGGGTCTGGTACGATTCGTCCAACGACGATTGGTCCAATGCCGATTCGTCCAATGTCGATTGGTCCAATGCCGATTCGTCCAATGGACAATTGGTCCAAAGGTACGATTGGTCCAATGCCGATTCGTCCAATGGGACGATTAGTCCAATGCCGATTTGTCCAATAGACGATTGGTCCAATGCCGATTCGTCCAATGGACGATTGGTCCAATTCCGTCCTATCTGTCCGAAGTGCTACTCGTGCTATAAAAGTCTCATCTGTTCTGATTCTATCTCCGATGTTATACAAAAGTACCGGTAGTCAAATAATGTAAAATATTGTTACATTTCATGCGTAATATTGTGGCTACATATTTTTTTTTCTTTTGGAATCGCATTTTTTTGTTATACTGTACTTGCTGCCGTATAAAGTTACTGATTTACGAGCCGTTCTATCAACTTCAATGTTTCTCTTTTGCATGAAATAATATAAAATACTAGTGTTCGGTTTCTGTTTGTAGAATGCAGTGGGGTTTTTCGCCAACTGCCCAATGGAAACAACTGGTCGGGGTTTGGACAGAGGCCTTTTCAACAGTTTTTATTCCAGCGATGTCATATTCATAACGTTTACATATTAAATCAAGTTAATAATATTGCACTTTTACTTAAACACGAAATATTAATTCATAGGCCATAGGCCTAGGCCTTTTTAACAGTTTATATTCTACCGATGTCAGATTCATAACGTTTACATATCAAATCAAGTTAATAATATTGAGCTTTTACTTAGGCACGAAATATTAATTCATAGGCTCTATCTAGGTCTACGCCTTGTTATTACTTTTTATTCTACCGATGTCATATTCATAACGTTTACATATTAAATTAAGTTAATAATATTGCGCTTTCATTTAAGCACGAAATATTAATTCATAGGCCTGCGGCCTAGGTGCCTTGCAAAGACCTCAGAAATGATACGATGAATGCCTTTTATAAAATTTTATAAAATGTTTACAAATACCAAAAATCTAGGTTGTAACTTAAAATCTTCTAAAAGGGCCCGCGACCTAGGTGCCTGGTAGATAGCTGAGAAATGATTCGTTGAGTGCCTTTTATAAGGTTTTATAAAATGTTTACAAATACCAAATATCTAAGTTGCAACTTGAAATCTTCTAAAAAGGCCCGGGGCCTAGGTGCCTCGTAAAGACCCGAGGAATGATACGATAAGTGCCTTTTATAATGTTTTAAAGAATGTTTACAAATACCAAAAATCTAGGTTGTAACTTAAAATCTTCTAAAAAGGCCCGCGACCTAGGTGCCTGGTAGATAGCTGAGAAATGATTCGTTGAGTGCCTTTTATAAGGTTTTATAAAATGTTTACAAATACCAAATATCTAAGTTGCAACTTGAAATCTTCTAAAAAGGCCCGGGGCCTAGGTGCCTCGTAAAGACCCGAGGAATGATACGATAAGTGCCTTTTATAATGTTTTACAGAATGTTTACAAATACCAAAAATCTAGGTTGTAACTTAAAATCTTCTAAAAAGGCCCGCGACCTAGGTGCCTGGTAGATAGCTGAGAAATGATTCGTTGAGTGCCTTTTATAAGGTTTTATAAAATGTTTACAAATACCAAATATCTAGGTTGCAACTTGAAATCTTCTAAAAAGGCCCGGGGCCTAGGTGCCTCGTAAAGACTCGAGGAATGATACGATAAGTGCCTTTTATAATGTTTTACAGAATGTTTACAAATACCAAATATCTAGGTTGTAACTCAAAATCTTCTAAAAAGGCCCGGGGCCTAGGTGCTTCGCAAAGACCTGAGAAATGATAGGATGAGCGTGTTATATTAGGTTTTATAACATATTTACAAATACTAAATATCTAGGTTGTAAATTAAAATCTTAAAAAAAAAAATGCCCGCGGCTTAGGTGCTTTGCAAACAGCTGAGAAATGCTCCATTGAGTGCCCTTTATCAGGTATATATGTAAAATGTTTACAAATACCAAATATACGGAAATTATCTTTCTAAAGGATATAAAGAGGAGAATAATTAAAATTATTATTCCTTTCTGGAAAATAAAAAAGTTTACCGTTGGTAAGATGATACCATTGGACGAATCGGCATTAGTCCAATCGTACCATTGGACGAATCGGCATTGGACGAATCGGACATTGGACGAATCGGCATTGGACCAATCGTCGTTGGACGAATCGTCCGGGACCGTCTGCATTTACTCCCTCCCGGCGAAATTGTACATCGTAAAAAAAACGAAATGAAGTATCATCATTTGCATATTTCAAGCTTCCCAATGCAAAAAAAAAAATTTCAAATCGGAATAATAGTTGCAGATATACCGTGGGTACAGACGGACGGACAAACCGATAACAGGAGCACGATGTTTTTTTACAAAAGACGTGCTAAACAGTAGGTGGAAAAAGAGTGATTTAATTTCTGGGGGATTTCATGAATTCGATGGGTGAAGAGACGGTATAATGCAGCCTGAGATGATAGGTCGTATGGCCACCATTCTGGGATAAACAATACATTCGGCAACACGGAGTGGCATCGAGTTGAAAAGTTCCGGATGGTATCGTGAGATAGCGGTGACCATGAGTTGTTGACTCTGAACACAATTTATCGACATTTCGAGAGGGTATGCGCATGCGTGAGGTCGCCTTCCAATGCCGTCCTACACGTTCTCCATTGGGGAGAAGTCTGGGGATTGTGTTGATCAGACCAGCACCTGGACACCTTGTAGGAACCGTCTGCTGATTACGCAGTGTGCGAGCGGGAGTTATCTTATTGAAATTGGGCATCGTGGATACCACGAAGGTAAGGCAACAAAACGGACTGCAGCATCTCATTGACGAATCGTCATTGCACCCACTATGCGTACGAGATGTGAACGGCTGTTGAGATTTATTGCGCCTCAAACAATAACACCAGGCAGAGGAGACGTATGACACTCACGGATGGCACTAAGATCATTCTGGTGATCATGTCGTCTCTGAAATCTCCATCGGATATCGTCGAAGCTAAATCGGAAACGAGACTCGTCGCTGAACACGACTTATTTCCATTCTTCCCGCCACGTATGTATAGTACGTCACCACTGCAAGCGCGACTATGTGCTCGGGTGAGCAGCAGTTGTGGCAATGGCTGGAGAGAGCGTGAACCTGCGTCGCGCAATTTGCGATTCACAGTCCGTATCGATATGGGGATGTCCGTATCTGTCTGCCCAATTTGTCAAATGTCGTCCGCTGTAGATGATGGAGCAGCTACTGCATTCTGTCCAATGCAGGGATCAAGGCTTTCGGATATAATATACGCACGAGTCACACTACGATGATGCGCTTTACCTTTTTTCAACCGCTATGCGCACATTTGGAATACATTTGCTGCACCCTGATGCGTTTCCATTGCGATGCGACGCAGGGACTAACTGCCTGTACGTCCCCAATCTCTGCTAAAATTGTCAGTGTGATGGTAGGATTCGCGATGACGTAGCCCAGACATTATCACTCCTTACAGGACTTTCGCCATCGAGGTCAATCCGATGCAGTGGTTCCCACGCCCAGGTGAAGACGACCAAACTTAGCTATGCTGATTATTTACACTTCTTACACGTGCTTTCGCCACCGAGATCACTCCGATGCAGTGGCTCACACGCCCAGATGAGGACGACCAAACTTTGCACATTTATCTGCCTCACCTATCACGTGATTGGTTCGCAAGTGCGATCATTTTCATAACAAAGCTTTCGACACATGGCCGCCAATCTGCCTGCCGCTCCGACAGATGCTTCTTGGTGTGGCATTTTTTATGTTGAGCAGTGTAGGTCATCTGCAGCTTAAGTTTTTGCGGCCTCCCCGGTGGCGCAGCGGTCTAAACTAAACGATGGCTTCTGATCATTCGTTTGAAAGGGGTCGGGGTTCAAATCCCGGTGAGGCATGGATGTTGTGGTTGTCTTACGGCACTGGCTCTCCCCTTCCCTGGAGTTAGTGGCCCTAAATTAGGGACGGGCGACTGCTTATAGCGCATTGAGATACACACGGTGGTCGTTAAACCTCCAATTAAACAAAAAAAAAGTTTTTGCGCTTAAAAACCTTGGATACCACGCAGGGAGGCATCCATCCACCTGAACCCTCCGTTGTAGCAATCGCTCACAGGGCTGAATTTCTTTTAACTACTTACGAAAGACGTGTTTCGTCGGATGCAGACTGCTCTGTGTTGTTTTTAAAATCCAATCCTTTTTTTTGGGGGAGTAAAGGTTTAACAACCACCGTGAGCAACGCAATGGGCTATAACCAGTCGCCCGTCCCTAATTTCAGGGAAGGGGTGAGCCAGTGCAGTAAGACAAAACACAACATCCATGCCTGACTAGGATTCATACCCGGACCCATCTTGAATGAATAGTCAGAAGCCAGCTCTTAGACTACTACGCCAGGAGCGGCTGCAATATTTCTCGTGACGTAAGAAGCTAAGAAATTTTTTTTTGATTGGAGATTTAACGACCACCGTGAGCAACTCAATGGGCTATGAGGAGTTGCATGTCCTTAATTTAGGGCCTCTGCTTCCAGAGAAGGGAGATACCTAGTGCCGTAACGCAAACACAACATCCATGCCCCACGTGTTTCGAAACCGGACCCATCTCAGACGAACGAACAGAAGCCATCGCTTAGACCACTGCACCACCGGGGCGGAAGCTAAGAGATACCAACCAAACAGTGATTTAATTTATTTATTGTATTCTATTGGCTATATTGATGTGAGTGTGAAAGTTGCCTAATTCTTCTGGAATTCACACAATTCGAGCAATGAACCTCTTGTTTACTGGAAGGACGGTATCAAAAGATTAATTTTGAGGTGTCACTTACGTTATTTAGAATTATCATGTTCTTGTGGTTTCGTCAGGAAATAATTTGAAAGCGTTTGCTTGTGTGAGGGCTGGATGAAATAAATGCTACAAATTTTGAAGATGACAATCCGATTTTTGGCGTTAATGTGACAAGGTTGGTAAGTCAGATAATATCCGAAAACTTGAAAGTTTTTTTTTCATCGTCCTGGAGCGGGACTTCGAACCCGCGTCTCCCAGAAAGCGCCCGGGTATGCTAACCACTACACCACCTACAACGACCAAGTTTCAAGTTTCCGATCAATTTGAATTTAACCATCACAGGATTCGCTAGTCGAAGCAACCGGCATTCGTGTTTAGCGAATCTGGAGGTTAAGAATCGTATCCCGTGTTTGCCCGGAGAAGCAGATAAATCATGAAAGAAATACGGGATTACGACATATAATACAAATTTTGAAGATGACAATTCGATTTTTGGCGTAAATGTGACAAGGATGGTAAGTCAGATAATATCGAATAATTTTTTTTTGTCCCATTTCATCCTTGTCACATTGTCATCCTTGTCACATTTACGCCAAAAATCGGATTGTCATCTTCAAAATTTGTATTATATGGCGTAATCTCGTATTTCTTTCATGAAATAAATGCTTTTCGCTTTAATGAGAATCAGCACATAAAAAAAAAAAAACAGTACAAAATAGAGAGAGGGAGAGAAGGTGGGGGGCGGGAGCAGGGGTTTGATCAATGGGGAATTTCCGTTGGGCAACATTCAGATATCTCGTGTCCAAGAATTATATGACGAAGTAGAGAAGCTAGTCTTTGTGTTAGGGGGAACGTGCTGTGGGAAGAAACTTTATTGACGCTTTGGCGTGTTTCTCCCCATTGCCTGTATTGTATTTGGTGCGTAAGTGATAATGCCAGTCTGATATGAGATCTTGACGCGATGTTTCCTGAATTTTGTTTCACTGGTGTATCTGTTATAAGTAGAGTAGTTCAATGAAACTTTAAAAGCTTTTAATTACACCTCTTTTCGATTTCAAAATTATTCCTTAATATTTCATGTGCTACATGTCGTGTGACCTTTTCCTCCTGCTGTCCGAGACATAGATAATGAATTTACAATACTAGATTTCCAGTTACGAAAGCTCTGAAATGTCTAAAGAAACAAGATATTCACACGATAATCAGCCAGTAACAAGCTTTATGTACTGTGAATGGCGAATTTATAATAGTTTACCCAATAATGTATAGATCGCTCAGGCATTGATTGCATTAACGTTCGAGTAAAATATTGACCCGCGCATTTACCAATTCACCCATATTGATCGTAGTAGAAGCAAAAGTTTGATTTTGTTAAACCTCATTGCAGAAATGTTCGATTCAATTCTACAGAGAAAAGTTTGCGTTGCGTTTTTAAAACCAATTCGAGACAAACCTGAAATTGTAGCATGCAGTATTGTAATGCTCGAAGTATCTACACTCATCGTCAAAAAAATAGTTGCACCCAGAAGGACGTGTCGGATTGCAATGCTATTCGGGAGGAAGATAAAGGTTATCAGGAAAAATAAATGGTTAAATTTTGAGACTGATATGGGCAATATTTATTGAGATACACGCCAATAAGTAGTGTCTCGCAGTATGGCGTCGGGCCGCCATGATTGCTCACACAGCATGCCAGACGTCTCACTATGAAGTTGTACAGATTCTTAATGGTGTTCTGCGATAAGTCATCGCACGCAGCTTGAATCTTCTCACACAATTCCTGGAGATTGTGCGGTGGATAGCACGTCCAATAGTATCCCACACATTTTCAATCGACGATAGGTCTGGCGATGCGGCTGGTCATGGCAGAGTGTCAGTGCTTTGAAGGCAAGCTCTCGAGGCAGCAGCAGTATGCGGACGAGCGTTGTCTTGTTGGAAAATTGCCATGGAGCGAGCGTTCAGAAAAGGTAGGGCCACTGGTTGCAGGACATCATTAACGTAACGTTGAGCTGTCAAAGTGCCTCTAATGAACAACAAAGGTGATCTGGCATCGTAGGCAATTGCACCCCACACCATGACCCCAGGCCTTCTGGACCTGTGACGCTCGACAACAAATCGTTCATCTTGGCGCTGACCACGGTGCCTCTACACACGGATTCGGTGGTCGTCTCCTTCAAGACAAAAGCGGGACTCGTCACCGAAGATCACCCGCTGCCATACTGAGTGGCTCCTTAACAGTCTGTCACGACACCAACGCAGTCTTTGGCGACGATGCAATGGTGTTAAGGGCAATGGTGCCAACAGTCTGCGTGCGTGTAGTCCTACGTCGTACAGCCGTCTGCCATGGATGCTGGCACTAATCGGGAAGTGTATGGAGGGCAACACTTGTCGCTGAATATCCGCAATCGTAGCTGTTGGGTTACTCCGCGCATGACGGCAGCCAGTCGGTCCTCTCTCTCCGTGGCTCGTCTAGGTCTCCCAGAACGTTCCTGTCGCTGCTGCGTGTCTTGTTATATCCACTGCCACCAACAGCATGCTGTGGTGATATCCGCACCACGACCGGTATGGCGCGCAATACGGCGACAAGACCACCCCGCTTCCCGGAGCCCGACGATGCGGCCCCTCTCGAACTCCTCCAACTGCTCGAATTGTTTCCGAACTTTTCTCCGAGGTATGCTTCACTTGCAAAGGATGCAACCAACACAACAGCACGAGTCAGAATGGCAAGCATGCTCAACGGAACGACCATATACAGTACAGTGGGTCAAGCACAGCGCTACGGCCTATCTTGCTTGCGTCACATGCGCGGCCGAGCGTGATGCTTGAATCATTTGCATGTCTCACGATGTCAGACCTACCCACCTAGTTTCATTACTGTTGGTTGCGTCCTTCTTAGTGCAACTATTTTTTTGACGATTAGTGTATTAACACGAGCATACAGAGTGACCATATAGTTAGATGAACTTATTCGTAAATGATGTTTAAATACCCTTGAGCATACGGGCTTTCTCCTCCCGAACCAAGGGGCCTAAAGTCTGCTACTGAAATGCACTGAAGTAGCACATAATTAGGAACACCCAATAGCAATCAGACATGTGACATCCTCACTTATGTAGGCAACTATGTCTAATATGGAAATTTATGTGACTTTAAAAGAAAGACGGTGGGTGCTGAGGGGCCGATGCAAGCCTCATAGAAACGGCAGACCTTCTCAGGTGTGACAGAGCAGCTGTATCAAGAGTGTACAGTGAGTGGTGTGCAAGCAACACAACAAGCAGTCAGCGGTCTTTCTGTGGACAGAAACGAGTAGTCGATCTTTGAGTGCAACTTCTGCTGGAGAAGTATGTATGAGGTAATAAACAAAGTTCATATCGCGTCAGCTAACAGCGCAGCACAACAGCGATATCAAGCGGAAATTTTCAACATACTTAGCCAACCAAACGTTGGCGCTGATGGGTTATAACAGCAGATGTTCCCTTGGTGTACCACTAGTGTCTGCAAAAAAACCGGAAAATTCGTTTGTAGTGGGCACGACAGCACCAAATGTGAGCCCCAGGGAAGTAAGGAAAGGCCGCCTGTACAAATGAATCATGTTTCTAGTTAATGAACGCCAATGGGCGGCTAGCATATGGCATCAACAGCACATATCGATAGATTCCATCTGCTTAATTTTCACTGTTCAAGCTGGTGCAGGCAGTATAATGGTATGAGGTGTGTTTTCATGGAGGGTATCGGATTCCTTGAAACCTCTGGAACACTATGTGGATGTCAAAAGGTTATATTAACATCACTGCGGACTAAACATATCTTTACATGTACAAGGTGTTTTCTGATGAAGAGGTCTACTTCCAACAGCGTAATGGCCGCCCCGGTGGCGTAATGATATGAGAAATGGCTTCTGATCATTCATCCGAGATGGGCTTGGGTTCAAATCCTGTGAGGCATGGGTGATGTATTTGTTTTACGACGCTGGCTCTCTCCCTTCCCTGGAACCAGTGTCCCTAAATTTGGGACGGGAGAATGCTTATAGCCCACTGAGTTGCTCACGGTGGTCGTTAAACCTCTAATAAAAAAAAACAAAAAACAAACAAACCCCAGGATAATGTGTCATGCTACAAGGCTCAGATCGACACACAATAGTTCAAGGAGGATTCTAGTAATTTTAAAGTATTAAAATGGCCCCCACAGTCCCCAGAACGTAACCCAATTGAACAACTGAGAGATGATATTAAGATAGCCATTAGTATCCTTCTGCAGCGAACATTCGGCAATTGGCGGATGCCATCACATCTGTTCGGATAAACATACCTGTAGATCGATATCGGCATCTCATGGAACCATACCACATCGAGTCCAAGCTGTTTTGAAAGCCAAAGGCGGTCCATCACGTTGATAGGTAGGCGTCCTTTATAAATTGACACTTCAATGTATGCCCCCCTCCATCACACTTCCTCCACCAGCCTGGAGAGTTGTGATTGTGGAAGATGGATACATGCTGTCTTGCTATCATTTCTAAATTTTGACCCTCCCATCGATATGTTGCAGTTTGAAACGCCATTAGTCAGACGACATGACCCTTTTCCAATCATTTAGGGTCCACCTCCAGTGCTCACGATCCAGTTGGGGACGCTCTGTGCTGTTTTCTGCAGACAGCGGTGGAGTTGGGACAGGTCTTCTCTTGTTGTAAAGAAAACGGTGCAAACTGTGGCACATCCTGTAACAGGATGCCGTTTGGTATTGTAACTAATTCAAGTCCTTTGCTTTTTGACTCATTTTTGCGCGTCTAAATCTGGCTCATCTTTGCTCACTGGGAGTTTTTAATAGGCTTTTCCACAAAAGGTCATATGCGGATGCCGAATTGGTGATGTATCACCACTCGTGCTATTGTTTCATTCATACGTTCTGGATGTACGCAGTAGTTTTGCAGATACTTGCACTACTCCTCCGAGCACTGGCTATTACCCTACGCTCAAAGTCCGCTAGATCACGCTACTCTCCCATAGACCTTGAGAGACGTATCCTGATCCACTATTAAGAGTGTTCTCACTTACGTGATAACGTAACTGTAGTGGCGTGAAGACAGCTGGGAAAGTATGAGCCTATTTGGACCAAATGATCGACTGATCCTAATAAATTAACTACCGAGGGTCATCAGCTCGTGCGGGAGTGTCTATTCGCAAACCCTATAAGAACGATAAAACCTCAATATAACCCAAACCTCACGACATCATCCCGGGATACGATGACATCACGAAACACGATGTAAATTTTTTTGCTTGTTTTGGGATTTAGCAAACACCGTGGGGAACTCGATGGGCTATAAGCAATCGCTCGTCCCTAATTTAGGGCCAATGGTCCCAGAGTAGAGTGAAAGCCAGTGCCGTAAGACAAACACATAATCTGTGCTTAACCGGGATTCACACCCGGACCCATGTCGAGCGAATGATCATAAGCGAGCTCTTAGAGTGCTGCGACACCGGCGGGGCGATACAAATTCGTGAGGATATCCTTTTGACAAATCTTTCGTTGTTCTTAAAATAAACAACTTTTATATTTTCAATGTTCTCTTTATGAGTCAGTGTCAGTACTTTAAAATTTTCAGCTTCCCAGCCTCTCAGGAAGTAGTAGTGTGTAATGTTTAGTAAGTTGTTTTTCGTTTGGGGGTACCACCTTAAGCAACTCAATGGGACCGTCTTTGATTTTGGGCCACTGGTTCTGCAAAAATAAGAGAACCGGTGCCCCAAGACAAACACAACTCCCATGCATCACCAGAACTCGAACCCGCACCCATCTCGGTCGAATGATCAGAAGCCAACGCTTCTTAACACCCGGCAGCCGGGTAGGCAAACAGTAATTATACATTACACAAAATATTGTTTTGGGGGGAATGAAATGTCCGGAGCGAACGAGCAGTGGAGACAGGGCCCCCACCACAGCGGAATGGAACCACCCACAGGTGTTCCGGGTATTACGTCACAGAGCTACTATAAATAGCTAGCAAGTGTACGATGAACAAGGTTCAGGCGTGGTTTGTTTGCACTTAACATGGCTTGCAAAGGAAACACGCAGACGCCGGATTTGAGAGCCATCTTCCTGTATGCATTTAAACTGGGCCATTCTGCAAGAACACCCGCTCGAAACGTTAACAAAGTGTTTGGGAAGAATACAGCCAACCAACAAATTCTTTAGCGATGGTTTGTGAAGTTTCGAAGCGGAAATACGGACCTGCAAAGCGAAGCACCTGGTCACCTACCTGTTGCTGCTTCCAACAATGTTCTGTTACGTGTGGTTGAAGCGGAACCCCGAACAACGTGTCGTGAGATAGCGGCAGAGGTAGGTGTCCAGCACACGAGAGTTGTACGGCGTCTTGTTGCTATGAGGAAGTTCAAAAACAGGACATGCACCTGCCTCATGAGTTGATTTTTTTATAGGTGGTTTAACGACCACCGTGAGCAACTCAATAGGCTATAAGCAGTCGCCCGTCTCTAATTTAGGGTCACTGATTCCAGGGAAGGGAGAGAGCCAGTGCCGAAAGACAAACACAACACCCATGCCTCACCGGGATTCGAACCCGGACCCCTTCGGACGAATGATCAGAGGCCATCGCTTAGACCATTGCGCCACTGGGGCGGCCTTCATGAGTTGACAACTGCCAACAAGACTAGGCGTTTGGAAGTCTGCACGTCGCTGCTTTCCAGGAATAAACAGGAACCTCTACTGCATCGAATCGTCACCTGAGACGAGAACTGGGTCCTTTATGATAATCGAAAACGATCTGCACAATGGTTAATCAAGGCACAGCCTGCTGGACGGCATTCTAAGTTACCCTACACACCAAGAAGATGATGCTCCTTGTCTGGTGTCCCACAGCCGGGATTATTCATCGGAGGTTCTTGATTGACAAGAGGCCAAACCATCACTGCAGAACGTTATTGTGCTGAATTACACCAGATGCACCGGAAATTGCTGCAGAAACAACCGGCTTTGGTCAAAAAGCAGGATTTCTTCTGTTCCAGGACAACGAACGCCCTCATGTCGCAAAACGAAAGATACTGACACTAAGTGTCTTGGGCTATGGAGCCCTCACTGCCTCATCCTGTCTATTTTCCGGACTTGTCTCCGACAGAGTATCATCTCTTTTGTCGCCTAGATCACTTCCTCTCCGGGAAACAGTTCACGACAGACAACGAGGTTCAACGTGCAGTTGGTGACTTCTTCGGGTTCCAGCTACAAGACCTTTTTTGTTCCTTGATCATGGCCTTGTCGGACAGATGGAAATTATACTGGCGTGCAAAAATTAAGGACGAGACGGTTTTTCGAAAGTAACGTCGTGCAGAAGTGCTCCACATCGACTCAAATCATACCATGAGATCCCCAAGATGTAAGAATATGGGACAAGGGAGCAAAACCGTCCAAACAAGGAATCAAAAGGATACACAGACACTTTATTGAATAGGTAGCTTCGAGCACAACTGGGCAGAAGACGTCCATGTGACAGGCGGCTGCCAAGAAAAATCCAGTCTTTAGTAGGGGATATGATCACCCCTGACTGCGTTGCAGGATTTACAACGTCTGTCCATGCTGAGGACGAGGTTGTCAAGGAGCTGTTGAGACATCGCGGCCCATTCCTCTTGTAGTACCAATCGCAGCTGAGAAATCGTTGCTGGCGGCTGGTAACGTACTGCCAAGCGTCTCCCGAGAAGGTCCCACACGCGTTCGATTGGATTTAGGTCCGGGGACCTTGCGGGCCAATCCATGCGTTCAGTATCTTCACTCTCCAACAGCCACTGTTCGATGAGGTGTAGCGTTGTCGTCCATGAAGAGGAACTCAAGACCCACAGCACCTCTAAACAGACGCACGTGAGGCAGGAGAACCTCGGTACAATAGCGGACACCAGTGACTGAACCTCCTTGGAAGATGTGGAGGTCAGTACGTCTACCAAGCATGATACCGCCCCAAACGAGAACTCCGCCACCTCCAAACCGGTCCCTTTCGATGATGTTGGAGGTGCGATTGCATTTTCCCTGCTTTCTCCAGATGTGTATACGTCCAGAATCGCTCGTCAGACTAAATCGGCTCTCATCCGTAAAGAGAACTCGACCCCATTGCTGATGTGTCCAGTTCTTGTGTTCCTGGCACTACAGGAATCGCCGTCTCCGATGAGCAGGCGTTAATGGCACACATCGTACTGGTCGTCGTGCAAATAGACCACCTTTGTGCAGCCTCCTGGCCACGGTTAAACGCGATAACGGACGTCCAGTTGTCTGTTGCATGTACCTTGCGATTTCTCCCGCTGTCTGCCGTCTGTCTCTTCTCGCCTGTAGGACAATATGCCGGTCGTCCGCCACCATAGTTGCTCGTGGAAGACCACTGCCAAACTCTTGGACAGCTGTTCCTGTCGTTTGAAATGTTCTCCAAGCTCGTTGAACGATGCTGTGAGCGATCCCGAACTCCTCGGTCACACTAGTTACACTTCGACCTTCTTCCAACTTCCCAATGACGCGACCTCCGGTAAAGTCATCCAGATGTCGTCTACTGGATTGTCTGTTGGCCATATCACACGGTGGCAGCAACTCGACGCCATTCAAACTGACCGTGCAGTAGCTTTCACCGAATTACTGAGCGTACACCGCCGTGTACTTTATACCCTTCCGACACTCCCCAACCCCCTACGTCATGCTTCATATATGCGCATGCCCTACCGTACCGGACCCTAGTCTGTCTCCTGAGTGGTCTTTGGGTCCGTTCTGCCTGCTCGTTCCGCTGTTATGCTAATATCTCCTCTTCGTCCTTAATGTTTGCGTGTGTCGATGCCGAGGGGATTATTTTGCCTACGTAAGTTGTCATACTTCTCCGTTTTCACCGTCCACGTGTGTTGGTCCTTTGCCGGACATTTCATTCGCACCAACTCAATAGCTGTACTTGTTTCAATACGCGATGATGGAGTGGGGTGGGTGAGAATATTTGAGCTTTCGCCTTTTCCTTCAAGATACACGGTAAAACATTTTAGGCCGTCCCTGTGGCCGAGTGGTTAAAACTCTAGCTTCAAATCATTTGTACCAGATGGGTCTGGGTTCGAATTCTGCATGAGACATGGATGCGTGTTTGTCTTACTGCACTGGTTCTCTCCCTTCGCCAGAACTATTGGTTCCAAGTTAGGGACGGGAGACCGCTTTATACCCCGCTGCGTAGCTTACGGTGGTTGACACCGAATTTTCGGGTGTAATAAGCACGTCTTTTGAATCCGTTCTGATGCAAATTAAATTTATCAAAGCTATTCAAAGTCAATGGAACCAATATGGAAAACAGTAGTATCTGACGTAAGAAAGAAGTTTTTCAATCGGGTTTTTTTTTTGATTGGAGGTTTAACGACCGCCGTGAGCAACTCAATGGGCTATAAGCAGTCGCCCGTCCCTAATTTAGGGTCACTGGTTCCAGGGATGGGAGAGAGCCAGTGCCGTAAGACAAACACAACATCCATGCCTCACCGGGTTTCGAACCCGGACCCCTTCCAGACGAATGATCAGAGGCCATCGCTTAGACCACTGCGCCACCGGGGCGGCAATCAGTCGGGTTTTAATCCCTCAGATATTGCTGTAAACGGAATCGTGAGCTTACGTCTTCTGGTTGCAGACTTGTGCGTTAAGAAAAACGGGAATTTATATGAGAAACATTTCGCACCGAAAACGCTCTCCAGCACAGAAATAAATTTTCAAATAGGACTCATAAACAGAGATATCGACAAAAATAAGATGTGACTTTACGTCCCCTGGTTTTTTTTTTTTTTTTTTTTGATTGGAGGTTTAACGACCACCGTGAGCAACTCAATAGGCTATAAGCAGTCGCCCGTCCCTAATTTAGGGTCACTGGTTCCAGGGAAGGGAGAGAGAGCCAGTGCCATAAGACAAACACAACATCCATGCCTGACCGGGATTCGAACCCTGACCCCTTACGGACGAATGATCAGAGGCCAGCGCCTTAGACCACTGCGTCACCGGGGCGGCTCCCCCTGGTTCGAAAATTATGCATTATTTTAGTAAGAAAGTATTCTCAAAAGGGTTTTCCATATGAGCGGTAACGGTCCAAGAAAAAATAATTAGTCGAGTGTTCAGGAACCCAGATTTTGATACAAATACACCAGAAGCAGAAATTAGCACTTATGCCCCCTGGTGGCCAAACCATTCTTTACCAATCATTAGAAATTTTTTGAAAAATATTTTCCATCAGGTCTTGTATGCGAAACAGGAAGAATTGTATAAATCGGAGTTTTTTTTTTTTTTTTTTTTTTTTTTTGATTGGAGGTTTAACGACCACCGTGAGCAACTCAATGGGCTATAAGCAGTCGCCCGTCCCTAATTTAGGGTCACTGATTCCAGGGAAGGGAGAGAGCCAGTGCCGTAAGACAAACACAACATCCATGCCTGACCGGGATTCGAACCCGGACCCCTTACGGGCGAATGATCAGAGGCTAACGCCTTAGACCACTGTGCCACCGGGGCGGCACGGAGTTTTAGAATACCCCCTAGCGGAAAGTCTATGATTTACTTAAAAATTTGGAATTTATAGGAAAAACATTTCCCATCGGAAACACTATCCAACAAAGAAGGAATTTTCCAAATCGGACTCCTAGAAGTAGATATATTAACAAAAATAAGACATACATCTACGCCCCCTGGCGTAGAAACAATGCATTATTTCAAGAAGAAAATGTTCGTAAAGTTTTGTCGACATGAGTAGTATCGGTCAACAAACGACTTTTTTTATAATCGAGATATTAGAAGCTGATATTTTGCTGCAAATACATCAGAAGCGGAAATTAAGACTTACGCCAACTGCTGGCCAAACCATTTTTACAAAAATCAGAAATTACGTGCAAAATATTTCCCATTAAGAGCTGTATTCGGTGCTCGCAGAATTTTTCAAATCGGAGATTTAGAAGCAGAGATATAGGGAGAAAAGCAATTTACCTTTACTCCACCTAGCGGAAAATTTACGAACTACTTGAAAATTTTGAAATTATATGAACAACGTGTCACACTGGAAACACTATCCAACAAAGAAGAAATTTTTCAAATAGAACTCCTAGAAGTAGACATACTGACAAAAATTAGATATACATCTACGCCCCCTTGCGTAGAAACCATGCATTTTTTAAAGAATAAAATGTTTCAAAAAGCTTTGTCGACATGAGCAGTAGTGTTCTACAAACGACGTTTTTTTCAATCGAGAATTTAGAAGTTCATATTTGCTGCAAATACATCAGAAGCGGAAATTAAGATTTACGCCCCTGGTACCCAAACCATTTTTTACAAAAATTATAAATTATGTGCAAACGATTTTACACGAGGAGTTGTATACGCCCCCTAGCAGAAAGTCTATGAATTACTTGAAAATTTTGAAATTATATGAAAAACGTGTCACACTGAAAACACTATCCAACAAAGAAGGAATTTTTCAAATCGGACTCCTACAAGTAGGGCTATTGACAAAAGTAATATATATATCTACGTCCCTGGCGGAGAAACTGTGGAATATTTTAAGAAAAGATTCCAAAAACGTTTATCGATGTGAGTGGCATCAGCCCACGAAATAATTTTTTCAATCGATATTTTAGAAGCTCAGATTTTATGGCAAATACATCAGAAGCAAAAATTGTGGCCAAATTATTATTTAGCAAAAAATTGAAATTATATGCAAAATAGTTTCCATCAGGAGGTGTATCCGCTGAAGAAAAACTTTTTCAAATCGGAGTTTTAGAAAAAGAGTTATCTGGAAAAATGTAATTTACTTTTACGTCCCCTAGCGGAAAATCTATGCGTAATTTGAAAAGGTAACTATATCTAAAAGATTCTTCGACATAAATGGAATTGAAAGATAAATTAGTGTTTTCAATCGGATGTTTAGAAGTAAATATGTGGAATAAAATGTATATTTGAATTCGACGTCATCTGCATTTACACCCTCTAGCGGCGAAATTGTACATCGTAAAAAAAAAAAACTGAAATGAAGGGTCATCATTCGCATATTTCAAGCTTCCCAACGCAAAAATAATTTTTCAAATCAGACTAACAGTTGCAAAGATATCGTGGGTACAGACGGACAAACCGGTAACATAAGCACGATCTTTTTTTTACAAAAGACGTGCTGAAAATACAATATACATGTCCAAATCAGGATATCAACTCAAGCTGAGAGATAGAGTGCGAATCCCTGTCCGAAGGACGCTGGAAAACAGGACAACTAAGCACGTAAGTTGATCAATAAGTAACATGCGATGCCCTTTGGCGGCTGATTAGGGATGTGTAAATCGGTGTTTTGCAAGTTATTATGCTGTCTTGACTAGATGGCGTTGTTTAGTACAGGAGTTTGAATAAAAAGGAAAAGTACTCGGCAACAGATTCAAATGAAAATGACGACCCGCCTAGGTACATTGTCTTACTCAGAGGTACGAATGATGATGAGGTGCCTCTGGACACAGAAAACACCAGAGGAAAGCCATCGCCAACTGCAAGTAGTCTACGGTCCTCAAGTCATAAGTCTGTCAGAATGGCGTTCTAAATTCGTATTCGTGTGCAATAAGTTGACGAATGAGAAACGCAGGCGTTCAATATCAACGACAGATACAAATGGGCGTGTATGGGGGCTGTGCTGCAAGACAAGAGAAAGAAGTATAATGTCAGATTGCTGCAAATGCAAATGTTTCTTTCGGTACCTTTCCACTTGAATCTGTTCTCCAGAACTTAGCCTTTTTTCACAAACTACTGTGTCAGTCAACGCCCTGTATATAGTGTAATGGCGGTAGGACACACCGATTTACATATCCTTAATCAGCCGCCAAAGCGCATCGGTAGTTATTTATTGATTATCCCTTGTACAAGAAATTTCGACCTGCTGTTTCTGGCCGGGGTTTTCTTTTATCCGTGTGAATTTTCAAAATCATCTAACTTTAGCACATACGGAGTTATTTTACGAGTTAAGAAATTCTGTAAATTTGCCGAACTTTTTGACTAGATCGTTAGCAAAAGCTGCTTCAAGTTGAGCAAGAAATTACAATACTTTGTGAAGAACAAACACTTTAAAACATCTGTAACATTTTGCTGTACGGAGAATAAAAGTTACGCATAAAATAGTTTCAGAAAATCTCAATTTTAAAATGCCTCCTAAGACTCCTTCTGTAAATCGAAAGCAGCCTCATTATATATATTTTTAGCGCAGGATATTTTCAAATACACGCAATGTGATTCAACGGGATCAGTCTTCTCTAGCTTCGACTAAAAATCTCAGGTCTCAGTTCATGAGTAATTCTTTCATTCAACACGCTGCAAATGTTACTGGACTCGGACAAATCAGCACTCCGTGGTATGCCATTATGTTATCTATTTTGCGACAGTAATGCTGCAGCACACGTTTCTTCGAAGCTTTCGCGATTTAATATTTCTTAATCCGTGAAGTGGGGCAGGATTCTTGCGTTTTGCTGTTCAGAACGATTAGTGGTTTGAAAGAAATGATGGCGATGGCCTTTTCCCCCAAAGTGCCGACTAGTGGTTGTCAACATCATGTAGGGCAAGGATATTACCTACAGCTGCACTTTTGCTCTTGGGGCGCAAATGGCAGGCGACTTTGTGCGGATGACGTCATTTCGCTGCCACTTCCTATCAGCTTTCTCGCTTCACCAAATTTCTACGACAAGATTCGTGGGGTGAACATCCGGTACCTCCAAGTAACTGATAACGGAAAGGCTGCATCCCCCCCTTCCCCCTTCATCTATCTCTGGTTTCGATAAAAGAAAACAATCAGTTATAGCCTCTGTTAGAGTAAGAGTATCTTGCACTCTTAGGAATTTTTTGACGACATATATTTCAACTGATGTTTATGCTTCTAGGATTCCTTAGGAGAAAAATCCAAACACAAAATCTTAACTGTGTAAGCATGAATACATACATGAACAGAAAAGCAAGGTTATCTTAGTAATCCGATAAGCCGAGGTTATGGGAGTTCTATACTTTTGCATATCCGAGGTTATGGAAGTTTTATACTTTTTATACTTTTGCATTTTATCACTGTATTACTTATGGTGCTAAAATACATTCATTGTCATAAAAATCCGCGCACCAAGAAGGAGGCGTTGGATTGAAATGATATTTTAGTAGTATGATGGTACATACCAAGGATAGCAGTAATTACAATATCACAGGAGCAGGACGATTTCCCGCGAATATACGGTACACATTCCGGTCAGCGTTAGTACCGCGTCGGACCGCCTCGTGCTCGGGTACATGCGGCGATACGGTCCGGCATGGATTTAAAGAGACGCATTATGTTATCCTGGGAAATATTGGCCCACACTTCTTGCAACTGAGGCTCTAAATCACAAACACTGGAACATTGAGAAAGCTGGCGTCCAATCTAGTCCCACACGTGCTCGCTGGGCGAGAGATCAGGCGATCTGGCAGGCCAGACAGTCCTGGGAAACCCGAGCCGTGTGCTAACGGGCGTTTTCCTGTTGGAAAATGGCTGCGGTCAGCCCCGCCAGGAAAGGCAGCACATGGAGCCGCAGGATCTCCTGTACGTAGCGCTGGGCTGTCAACGTCCCTAGGATCACTGCGATGGAAGTCCGGCTGTCATACGCGGTGGCTCTCCAGACCATCACGCCTGCAGTTCGGGGACGTGTGCCGCTGTACAGTGAGGTTGGGATTGTAGCGCTTACCTGTGGTTCTCCACGATCTGACACAGTGGTGGTCCGTTCCCATGCAGAAGCGAGATTCGTCGCTGAGCACTTTACGTCGACAGTCTGTAGCATTCCACGTTGCTCGCTGTTGACACCACTGCTATCGACGCTGACGATGGTCAGGTGTTAATGGCAGAAAACGTAAGGGCCGTCGAGAGTGCAGATTCGCCTCTGGCAGACGTCTGGAAATGGTTCTGTCGGACACAGGAGTCCCTTTGTACAGCCGCCACATGTCTCTGGATATTGGACATGGACGTCGTTGTATCTGTGAGTGCCGCTCTCACGATCCCACGGTCCTCTCACACCATCGCACTGTACTGTCCGATCGACCCAATTGACTGCCGATTCGGCGCGCCGGCCACCCTGCTATGTTATGTTATGCTATGTACTTTGCATTCACATCGTATGCGTTCTTCGAATGTGTGACTTGTATAGAGTGTGGTAATTAAGTAATGAAACTAAATAAAAAAAAATGGAAAAGCAGGAAAACTTCCGTGAATATATTAGATTCGTAGAATATTCCTTCTGTATTAATACAAGGAGTGGCACGATCAGCCAAAGAAAAGAAGAGCTTGCAGAGGTCATTTTTTGGTACGGAGTGAGACCTGACGTTGCAGTTCTTTGTATATCTTCAATGTTTTGAAAAACCTTTCCTTTTAAAGGCATCTTTAATTTAGGGAATAGAAAGTAGTCACACTGTGATAAATTTGGAGAATAGAGAGATGTTTGAGTGTTACCCGTATGTCCTCCGGAATATCGTGTAACATTGGAGGACCATGATTTCGTAGGTATGAATTTCGGAAAGGGGGCCTACAAATTAGTAAGTGTGGGAAAGCAATATATTCACCAAATAATTCCTACGGTATCGCATAGTACGAGGAAATAGTTAAACGAGGAAGAGTAGTTACCAAGTAGACCATTTAGAGAGCGCGGGAATTGGGAAAGAAAATCCGAGAAGCATAATGTGGACAGGCATTCTAAGAGGATAATTATAATACATATTTCATAATTTTTCTAAGACCTGGCTGAGCAGATTTCTTTCTTGAGGAGGAAATTCCTTATTTTTTTTTCATCATTCTTTTGAATTGCTGTTTTTTTTATTTTTATTTTGCGTTCCCCGAGCTCGCCGGAATTCAAGTAAGAATACGCTCGAAACACACCCCTAGGTTAGTACACACCCCTAGGTTAGTAAAGAGAAAAACTCGGAGGTTATAACAAGCAACGCTACGAGAGTGAAATGCTCGCAATCACAGGTGGGGGCCAATTTACTGGACCACCTTCTATTATCGAAGTCACGTTTTACGCACGCTAGCGGGGAACGAACAGGGCATATTTCTCGTAGTGGGCGTAACTGGTTGACACCAACAGAAAGAGTCACACAGGAAGCGTACGTGAAAATTCTAGGGCAGCGCGGACATCCCGCGGAGCAGTTGACAAGATAAAGGAATATTCATCTTCAAGAAAACTCCATGTTCTCAAGCCTTTGCCAACGAATCGGAGGGATTCCCATACAGGGATGTAAACCAATGCCGAAGCGAGGAAAAGCGGCCCAACCAATAAGGGGAGAGCCATTTGGGTAGGACAGGAACACCCCGAACCCCTTAAACATAGACGAGAGAAAAACGTTTTGAAGGGTTCTCAGCAGATATGATTTGGAGAGAACACGGAATGGAATGATGACTGGAGATTCGGGGTGAACGCATGCAAAAGGTTTGACAGTCTAATCGAGGATAAGATATCAGTTCTATATTCCGGGCGATCGAGAGGAGAGAGAGATGCGGTCCACTGGCATAGCTGAGAAGGACGTTTTCGCAGTTCGAGGATGTTGACACGATAGAACAATCTTTCAAGAGGCGTAAAGGGACTCACGATTATGGCAGCGAGGGCAAGATATACAATTTTATAGCTGAGCGAAGGAGAGACACGATAGAACTTGCTATCATAGAAGTTTTAGCGACAACAGAGGTACTCGTACAAAAAAAAACAAACAAACGACAGGATGAGAGAAGAAGCAGTGTGCATCCAGCAGGATCGGATGAGGTCCCAACCATAGACTTTATACCTATAAGTAATACCGGACGACAACGAATGTGATGAAAAGAAAATAATTTGGTGAGAAAAATTTCATAATTCCCAATATCTCGTTAGCATGATCATGATTTTGTCTCCTATACATCCTCGGTAGAAAAGATATTTTTAATCTCTTGCAAGTGCTGGATAACATAATGTGTCTTATATTTTGTGAAAGGTGAACTTTAAAATATGATTTGCGAATATCAAAAAGCATAATGAACTTAAAATATATTTTGGTTTTAATTAATAGAAATCTCCACCGATCAGTGTAATAGATTTTAAGGAAACACTAATGAAAATAAATTCGGTATTTTATAATGAAATTTACCCGAGTTTCTCAAATCTTTGAAAATTCAAAATAAGTGAATCTTTGTTTATTTTAACCTGAATAATTAAGTAGAACAATCGTAAAGTTTTGATAGAGTAGCAACTCCAAGATTTTAAGAAGAAAATAACTTTTAGCATTTAGCAAGCCCAGTCACAGGATAAAAGGTCCAAATCTGACATCATGAGTTTTTTTTTAAATTTCAAGCGGCATATGGAGGAATATGGGTTTCCCATGTTCTCCCATATGAAACACAACGCAATGCACCCGTCAACCCTGAGCTTGGAGACCCTCAATTAGGGAACCCAACTTCACGGTAGACACCCATAGGCGGAAGATAATAGAAGATAAAGAGTTACGAAAATTAACGGTCTTTTAAATAATTAATCCCACTGCAGCGAATAGGACGCAGCAGATGGTTCGCCCTCACATCGAGTAGGGGGTGGTGATATAAAACTGGTGCCGTGTGACCAGGATTTTTCAGTTCTTTGGTTAATTAATATAAAATTTGTGCTAGGACCAGGATTTCTTTGATCCTGTGGTTGGTTTAAAAAAAAAAAAGAATATTTGTTTTCGGTGGTCAGGATAATTAATCAAGTATACAGAATTAGCAGAATAATGCGATGTGTTTCTATTATCTCCCCTTCAATTCTGAGTAACAAGATGCAGGTTTTATAGAAAAATTAAGGAAATTGTAGCAAGATTTTAACTTCAAAAAAAATAGTGAAGGTGAAATGCAAGTAAATAAGTTGCAGGAAATCAGATTATGCTGAAATAAATTTAAATTTCTAAGGAAATAGGCAGAAAAACAAATAAGAGTGATACTGCTAATTTAGCAAATGAATAGATGAAATCTTACAGAAAATACATGAAAATTAATAGTACGGAGAAAATAAATTTATACAAGTGTAATTCATGAATAATTTTGATTTATCGTTGAAAATCAAGGGAAAATTCCTTGCAAATCAAAGTGAAATTATTTTTGATGTGTTGTTTATTTGTGCATTTGAGTGTTGTGATTTTAAATCGGTAACTAAGAATAATAATAGGTTCATTGATAACTCGGGGATTGTATAATTTAACGGTGAGGCACTGATAGAAGAGTAGTGATGAGAAGTTGTAGTGATATATATATATTTTAAAATCAAAAGTGCATTATTATTGAAGTGTGATTTTATTATGTGTGTTGATGCATTGATAAGAAACTGATCATTTAAGAAGGAATAGGCAGGTTAATTATTGATAAGAGGAATTAATTTTTTTTTCTGTAAGATATATGAGCTAATAGAAGGTTAAGCAGTAATCTTGATTTGTTTTGGAAGACTAAAAGGGAATGTAATATCTAAGTGTGTGTTTTATTGTGCATTTAAATGTGTAGAGGTACTTGGGAGTGTAGACAGAGAGTAGTTAAGTGGATTAATATTTGGGAAAGAGTAATAAAAAGGACTAGTGCAAGAAGAATTGGTAGGAGTAATAATTGGATAATGCTGGAACAAATTTTTGAAATGAAAATAGTGTTTATTGAAGTGTGATTTATTGTGCTTTAAAGGTGTGATTTATATGCATCCAGCAAGGGAAGTAGACAGAGGTTATTGCTAGTATACTAAAATTTAATGAATTTAGGAAGTCAGCATAAGTATTTAAGGTGTAGTTCTAATTTCTTGGAAAAGTGGTTATCGTATATAATTTTGTTGCAAGTGCATAATTTGATCTCAAGTGTTTCTAGTGTATTTATATATATATTTAAGACGTTCAAATTTATTTCATATCTTAGTGTGAAGTGCTGGTTATATATGTGCATATTTTGAGGGAATTTTGTTTAGTGTGTCGCGAGTTAGGTACAGTTAAGTTGAAAGCCGAATGCAATTTATGAGTAAGCTAGGAACGTTAATCATTTTATTCGTAGACAATTGTTTTCTGATCATAAGTCAAGTGGGTTAGCAGACGAAGCAGCGAGTTACGTTAGAGTGAATTTTTATTTTTACGTGGTAGCTTCACCGGAATTTTTCTAATTTTATGTGACTTTACGAGATTACGAAGCATATAGTAGGAGCCGTGGGAATTTAAGTTTGTAAGGTTAAAGAATAAATATATGGCTAACCAACAGAACGGAGAACAGAGCAACGGTGAACAGAATTTTGTTTCGGAAAATTGCATAGTTGATCAACAGAACCAGGAGAACGACCTCCAGGGCACTCTAGAAGGAGAAGCCGTGTCAGAAAATTGTGTAGTAGCCCCGCAGAACGTACCAATAATGGCGGGAATGTTAACATATATCCCCACATTCAGCGGATCGGATGAAAATCTGACCGCACGTCAATTTTTCGAAACGTTGGAGAGTACCGCCGCACTGTCAGGATGGAACGACGCCGTTAAAATTTTGTCAGCTAAAGCAAAATTCAAAGGAGCCGCCAGTCACTTTCTTTCGGAGGCCGTCGATATTAGGAGGGAGACCGAGTACGAACGATTTAAGCAGGCGATAGTACAAAGATTCGACGCATTGCAACCGGTTACCGTGAGAATGCAGAAATTTACGACTTGCCGACAAAAACCAGGAGAACGGGTGGCCGAGTATGTAGCTCGTCTTAACGGCTTAGCTTATTCCTACATGGAGACGATGGATTTAGAAAATGAGCAAGTGCGAGGACTGGTAGACAGCACTAAAATGTCGCAGTTTTTGAATGGATTAAACCCCAAATTGAGGCGCACGGTTTTATCCTTCGCCCCGGAAAATTTTCAGGCAGCAGTTCAGAGAGCGCTGGCCGAAGAGTCTCACAATCTCTTATTAGACCGGGACGTTAACGCTTACGATGCACAGCAGGAATCGAGTTCGATCCCAGGGACTTCACAAGGGCAACAGAGCCATTCAACGGACCAGATAGCTGACTTGTGTTCTATGATGGCGAAGCAGCTAGCAACTCATGAGATGCAGGTGAACGCTCTGAAAAGTGAGGCAGATAATTTGAGGGAAAGGCTAAGGCAAGCAGAGAATTCGCATCGGACGCACGCAAATCGCATGAGAAATTTCCAGAGCACTAATTTTCAATCTAGGGGAAATTTACCCGACGTACAGATTACTTCGGCCATCTGCTATAACTGCGGCGATTTTGGCCATATCAAGCGATTTTGTTATCTAAATAATCGGGAAGGAGCAGCTCGTACGCAACCATCGCAGCAAGCTCAAAGAGGTTCATGGGACAGGGCACCCAACCCTTCGTACCCGCGACAGCAGAATAACTTCTCCCCTGGCGACAGCCGCGGTAATCAGTATCGCTCCTACAGGAACTACAGCGCTACTTACCGACAGGACGCTCACGTCCCACAGAATCCAAGGAATTTAGGGAACAGAAGAGAAAACCGCGTTCGTTTTGAAGAGGATGCACCAGGAAGAGAGTGCAATAGGTATTCCAGGCAAAATTCGCGTCCTTTAAACTAATTTCGGGTCAAGATAAGGGGACCGCCCTTGGCCGGAATTATAATAAGGTCCGTGGAGTTACTTTAACAAATTGTTACGTCCGAGGTAATGGAGCACTCCCTTTGGTGAAAGTTAGGATAGGAGATACTCACGCGTTTGCACTCATCGACAGCGGAGCTTGTATCTCAATCTTTTGTGCTTCACTATTAGAGGAGATAAAGGGAAAGATTCGTATACGTGACTTAGGATCAGCAGTTTTAGTGAAAGGCATTACTGGAAACACTTTACCTACATCTCAGTGCTATGAGATACCGGTAGAAATCGGAGGAGAAACCATTTTACATCCCTATCACGTTACTCAGCGGAAGTTGCATCAAGATTATTCTCTAATCTTAGGCTGGGATCTATTGAAGGAGCACGGATACGTATTCGACGCAGGAAAAGGAATTTTGAAACGGGAAAGCAGAGCAAATTTAGCTACGGCAGAGTACGGTAGAGGAAGGAATAACCGGAAAAGAAATTTTAAAGGAAAAGCACGTCAGTCGAAAATTCGAACCCAGGTCTTGTCCGTGCCTTCAGCGGAAAGGACCAATCCCATTAACCCCGACGTAACCAAGATAGGAAGGACCGTCCATAAGGAACTCATCCCACCGTATTCGGAAAGGGTTATTCGGATCCGATGTGGGAAATTTTCGGGATGTCAGGTTAACCAGGTGCTAGTACAGCCGTTAGAAAGATACGCCCAGGGAAAAGTACGCTTGGGTCGTTCAGTAAACACGCTGGACAAATCAGGCATCATACCCGTATTGATAGCTAACCTCTCAAATCGCCCCATTCACCTCAATAAGAAGACCAGATTAGCGAAAATTCAACCAAGTGTGTACGGAAATTTGAAAGAAGCTGCGGCGAAACAAGAGAAGTATGCAGACAGGCACGCTGCAGAAAAGAATCTACATTTAGGCGACAGAGTATTTTTGCACACCCCTTTTTCACAGCCACATTTATCGCGTAAGCTAGCTCGAACTAACTGCGGAGATTGGGAAATAGTTTCGTTCCCCACCCCAGTAAATGTTCAGTTGAGGTCAGTCGAAAATCCGAACAAATATCAGACCGTGCATAAAAATCGAGTCTTTAAGCGGACTGAACGCCTACCCCAGCTTATAGCAGAGTCACCGGTACAGGACAATATAGAGGTACAAGTACCCAGACAATCGCAGGATTTCTCTGACGACGGATCGGAGAGCACACAGGACTACGACTATCTGGATTGGGTCGATTTTCCCAGAGTAGTCATGCCGCAACCGACAAGCAGCAGAGCAATGCCGCCCGTAAGTCAACCGCCCAACATCAGAGTACCGATAAATTCGCCGCCCGCTACGTCGAGTTCAGCGCGAAGGGAGACAAGCAGGGAAGTACCTCCGCCCTCGCAACATGTTGAAGAGCCGAGGCGCACACAGGCAATCGCGGAACCAACGGAGGAGACCATACCGTCACAGGCAATCGCGGAACCAACGGAGGAGACCATACCGTCACAGGATTCTTATCAGGAAAATAGCAGCCGACAAACACAAGAAGCAACGCGCCAAAGGGTTATTAGAGATCCATATCTACTACGTTCGCAGGACAGAATTCAGCAAACAGCAGCAATACACCCCACAGCAAATTCACAAGGGCCCAACACTTTGGAAATAGGCCTGAATCGCACGTACCCAAAGGAAATTGTGGTCAGCGACTCGACCGAAAGACTTGAGCAGCCGGAAGATACTAGCTTAGTAAATAGAATGTTGAAAAGTCTCAGTCAACCCAGTAATCCAGAGGGAACCTCTTGGTTCGATTTAGCCGACCGCTATTTGTCGCAGCGCATTCAAGAAAACCTAAGCGCAGGGACACCAGAAGGAGCACCCGTCAATAATCTTTATCCACAGTGGAGGAAAATCGTAGCGAAACCTCAGGAATCGTGGGCTTAAGCCCGAGGAAGTAGGAAGAACGCTGGGCGAAGATAAAAAATGTGTGTGTGTTGTGAAAAAAAGGAAACAGCGATGCGGAATAAGTGGGAAGATCCCTGAATTTTCACGGTAAACGTTTAGCAGAAAATCAATTTGATAGGTGAAAAAAAAGAAAAAAAAAAAAACAATTTTTGCGATCTGATCAGTAATCGAAAATAATTCGTAAAGAGAGCCTAGCTAGAAAATGGTGTATAAACATGGAAGAATGTGCAGGAAGTAATTAGTAATATTCATAGGAGGACCGCAGCCTAGTACGTGCATCGCAATCTTTCCAGTTTTGAGTTCACGAACCACGGAAAACTAGAAAAAAAAATTTTTGTTTTGCTACGATAAGGGGAAAATTAATATTAAGTAAGGAAAATACATTACGTAAGTAAAAAAGAGAAAGAATGGGTCAGGGATTAAGCACCCAGCAAAGAACCTGCGGAGGAAGCAATGTTTTTATTTCATGGAAAGACTGAACGGTACTGGTAGCAATCATTCCTTTCACAAAAAAATATTTTTTTTTGTTGGAAGAAAAAAAAAAAAATATTTTTCCGCTCGAATTTTATTAATGATAGGCAGTAGGAGCATAAGCGAAGGTAATCGTAGGCAGAATGATGTCGCTCATGCACGGGGCTTGCAAGAGTAGAGGAACGGACGGACCGTGTTTCCAGTATGAGAAACCCCGTACACAAACTGGCTGGCAAGGAGCAAAAGGAAGAATGGGAAGACGCCATCTTGGGCCGCCATCTTGAAGCAAGAATGCAAAGAAGGAAAATTTATCGGTAAAAGAACGGGAACGTTCAGTAAGATATTTTGTACAGCAAAGGCCGAGCATTTCAAAGGATGGAAACTATAAACGGGAGCACAGCACGACGAAAAAAAAAAATTTTCTCTCAAAACTTTCTGTAGTAGAAGCATAGGCCGGAGTGATATATCACTAGAGAAAAAAAAAAAAACGTAAGCACCTTCTGCGGAGTAATAGCCGTGCGGAAACACCGACGGAATGCAATGAGATTAGCAGCGTATCGGATAATGCAGTGGTTCAAAATTAGCATCCATGGCAGGTATTCAAAGCAATTAAAATACGCGAATCTGAAACAAAACATGGTATAAGAAAGTAGCAACAAACATGATCGACGCGTAGCCTAAACGTCACCTAACATAGCCTAACCATAACCTATCGAAATGACAGTAAAAAGCACTTACCTTGAAGTGAAATATCCAAAGGTACTATATATATTTTTTTTTTTTTTTTTGTGGATAGTAGGAAAATTCAGTTTTAATTGATAAGGAAGGCAATTATAACGGAAGAAAAGTATAGAAATGAAATCGAGGTAGAAATGCACTAGGTACATCGTGAGGTTAGAGGTTGAGAAAAGCAGAAGAGGAAATGTGAATGACAAATTCACCAGGCCCCGCTCCCCATCCTCTACCACCACAGCACACGAGGAGCAGTTGCAGATTCTCCCAAACCACAACTGGCGTCGAGCATGCGAAAAATGCGACGATGTGAGATGAGGATTAATACGTGCAGACATGGTGCAACGATACCAATAGACAAAGTAAAAAAAGGTAAAGCAGAAGAGGAAATTTGAATGACAAGTGCACCAGACGAAAAGAAGCGTGATGTTTCAATGAAATCCGTCAGCAAACTGAGCACTGACCGGCAGAAATTAGAGGGGTGGTTTTAGCCCCAGGTAACAGAATACTAAGTGGATGCTTCTACATAGGCTAAACAAGAAGCCTCCGATGTAAGCAAAACATGCAAGAGGCTACGCTATTGTGCGCTCACTTACACCCACAGGCATCAGCGCAGGTGTTTCAGATTTCGAGCCGTGAGAGACGGTCAACACAGGAACGACCCAAAATTTTTGGAGCGACGAATTTGCAGGGGTGACATCGCCCAAAGGGGACCCTCGCAAGCATTTTCGAGGAAATCCCTATTTTCCGAAATCATCGGCGTTCCTTAAATGGTCGCCGCACACCTGCGAATACACGAGAAAAGCATCTGGTCGTGAAATCAGAAATAGCCAGGAATGAGAATACAATGGTAATACGCGAGAAAAAAAAGAGAGAGAAGAAAAAAAAGAGTAAAGCACTAAAGATAAAATGGCAAGAAATAGTTCAGCAAAGAACTAACGATTAAGTTAAACAACGTAAAAGGGAAATAAGCGACTATACGCGGGTAATATCTGGTAGACAATACGACAAACACGAAAAGGGAAATTAATAATTTTTCTTTTAGAAGTAGTAGACGCACCAGCGAATGGAAATAATAGCTGCAGAATAGATAAATGGGAAGTAAACAACCGTTATTTAATTATAATTTAGTAAGCTTAAGAAACACGAGTGATGAGATTTTTATTTTTTTTTGTTGGAGAAAACCTACAAGTAGGAAGAAAAAAATACAATTAGAGAAAAGGGAAGCCTGGGATGGAATGCGCTTCGGAATTTCGAAAAAAAAAATGTATAAATAAATATGCACATAAAAACCCCTCACTTCTCGTAGGTCAGAGTGAAACGAGCTTTTCGAAGGAAATATTACTAGTTCTTAATGTAAAGTGTATATAATGCATGTGCAAGAGAAATACCGAGGTAATAAGGAGTGATTTCATGTGTATGTTTGTTTTGAGATAATTATGGCCGACAAGTGTTGACAGAACCATTACCACTTTTAGGGTATTTGAAGAGAGTGACATTCGTCAATAAAATGGACAAGATGAACGTGATTGCGTTCGCCGTGGTAATCTGGACATTTAGCGGAGTAGCTGCTAATCACGAACTTTGTCATTTCAAGGGAGATAAATATCAGTGCACTGTAGCATCTCGTGCCGAACTTTTGAAACTAGGAATGCCGCGGAGTGCTTGTCATGCACATTCATGCGACGAGTGCGTGAAAGCCTGGAGGACATTCATTACGCACAACCATGAGCTTATCGAACCGAGAAATTTCTTCGTTCAGCAGGAACCGAACCCACAAGGAGCCCTTTCATTAATGGAGTGCACAAGAGACGGTTTACACTGTGCCTGCACTGCCGATGCACCGTGCAGTGGAACGAGCGAATATTGTGCACTGGCGAGCTGTGTGAATAAATCCGTCACTACGTGCAACTGCCGCCTAACGCCAGCAGTATCTACACTGATACATGAAGCGGAAGGACTACGGATTTCGAACCCATCGCTGATCTCTTTCACAGAGTGCGTTGGAAAACCGCGCACTAATATTTCACCTCGGCGCCGTCACCAGAGACATTTGCTGTCTGACGAAGAGGCAGTATTTCAAAGGGAAAATATCAAAGTATCATACAACGACCCAATCATCACCAGCTCACTTCCAGGAACCCTGGTGATTCGAGTTCGAGGTATGGAGCGGGTTATCACTTTAAGGAACGCTCCGTATCAGACATCATTGCAACCGGAACTACTAGGGCTTTCTGCGGAACTAACTTTGGTTTTCGTTACCACGGATGGAAAAACCCTAAGGGGTGCTTTGCAAATCGTAGGTAGAACAACGTGTAGACCCCTACAGTGCATACTGTGTCGTGAGATGCTACGACAGCTAAAGTGTTTACCCCACGCAGTCACTTATGTAGTGTATATTGTACTAGTTTTAATTTCAGCGGTAACCTTTCTATATGCCAGGAAAGTAGTAATTAGCATCTGGAAGCTGTTGTATGGAGTCGGAACAATTCTTTGGAAGTCATATAGATTCCTCAGAGGAACAACGTTTGTGGCAGTAAAGACAGGAGCCCTAACAGGAAATGCTTTACGTAACGGAGTAAATCAGATGCACGAATATTTGGAGAGGCAAGTTGCCCGTCCAGCGGCGCAACCGCCTTTACACGGACTGGTACTTTTGAGCTTATTTCTGTTGGTAAACGGAACTTCCGCGGAATGTAACGCACATTCGATTGTTGCATCAAAGGTGAAGGAGTGCACGGACTCAGAGGTAGAGCACAACTGCCGTCTAACTACTAATGCGCAGGTAACCCTAATGAATTTGGGGCATGAACAATGCATATGGTTTACGGACCAGGAAAATGACCATACACTTTTTTCCTTGAAAGTAACCTACCAGCAGGCAAACTGTATCTGGCACACGACGAGAGACTATTTTACGCACGTGACTACAATGCGTTATCTCAGCCAATTGGTTTGTGCAAATCACGAGACTTGCAATTGGGGAAAAGGATGTGTGCGATCAAAACAATTTGACGCACTGACAAAACAATCGCTAGACTGGCCCGGCATCACAGGGTGTCAGCCGTCCGACAGTGGGTCCACGTCATGCTGGATCATTGACTCGCAACATTGCCATTTCTTTCGAATATGGCTGGAAGCAGATTTCCTGCGAGCATACGACGTACGCAGAATAGTATCGATGCAGTGTAGTTATCAGCTACTAATTCAACAGCACAACAACGACACCGTAGAGACTCTGACGGTTAAGAACCAAGCCACGACCTCTACGGGCATCACAGTGCAAGTAGTCGGATCACTGGACCAGCCTACACAAATCGTGAACACCCATCTGATCTCTCGAGTGGGAAACCCTCAAGAGAGTTATATTGAAAGGGCAAGCTTACCTTCACGACCGATGAAAGGACATATCGGCGATACGCAGAGCAACGAATCGATGTCGAAAAATTTTATCTTCGACGAAAGCATGTTTTCTTGTAGCTATTATGAGGACTCTATGAAATGCCACCGACAACAGTCGTATTTACTGAGTATGATAGAACAAAAAAAGAGCGCCTTACCAATGGCATCAGCATGGCATCAACTGAAGGTTGACGGAAATGGCCAACTTGTTTCGGAACTGTTACACTCAGCCCCTATAGTGGTAAATCTTCAATTCCAGAAGTACAAGTACTCGATCGAAACCAGAACTGTCTGCCCAAAATTCACGGAGGCAGAAATCAAGGTAACAGGCTGTTTTGCATGCGAGCCCTTGGCTACGGTAGAGATCGAAGCTTTCTCATCGTGCGCAGCCGGGATTGTGGACGTTCACTTCGAAAAACTCACGGTGCACACTCGATCGGTAAAACTACAGACGGAAAGACGAACGATCAAGATGAATGTTACCAGGAACTATTCCTCGGCGCAATGGCACGGCACCCATATGAACTGAACGTGGAGATGGTGTTAGCCTACATCACTCCCGTCGGTTAGGCTGATCTCCAAAGGAACTCTGAGAAACTAGCTGAGTGCTTAAGAGATGGGAACGCCCAAAACCGAAACCATATCGCCGAACGGAGGCGCGTACCCGAGCAAATATTGTGTGTCGCCGAGAAGACGGCGGCTGAAGAAATCTGTCACTATCGGAAAGAATTCATATATATATATATATATATATACAGTGCATATGTTATCTGTCAATGTCAAACTTAGAATTAGATTCGGTGGAGGAATTTAATATTTATTGAACATTATTATAATAATCTTACTCGTAGTTTTATGTTTATTGTATGTGCTTATAATTACATTATGTGTCATATGTGTGCATAAGTTTTCGCAAATAATTGTAATTCATCGCATGTTGAAATGAGCGAAAACGAGCAGCCTTGCAAGAGAGGAAGGAATCCACAGCACCTAACTTTGGGGGACAAAACTCTTCAACCCTATGGGAGAGGGAGATAATGTTACCCGTATGTCCTCCGGAATATCGTGTAACATTGGAGGACCATGATTTCGTAGGTATGAATTTCGGAAAGGGGGCCTACAAATTAGTAAGTGTGGGAAAGCAATATATTCACCAAATAATTCCTACGGTATCGCATAGTACGAGGAAATAGTTAAACGAGGAAGAGTAGTAACCAAGTAGACCATTTAGAGAGCGCGGGAATTGGGAAAGAAAATCCGAGAAGCATAATGTGGACAGGCATTCTAAGAGGATAATTATAATACATATTTCATAATTTTTCTAAGACCTGGCTGAGCAGATTTCTTTCTTGAGGAGGAAATTCCTTATTTTTTTTTCATCATTCTTTTGAATTGCTGTTTTTTTTATTTTTATTTTGCGTTCCCCGAGCTCGCCGGAATTCAAGTAAGAATACGCTCGAAACACACCCCTAGGTTAGTACACACCCCTAGGTTAGTAAAGAGAAAAACTCGGAGGTTATAACAAGCAACGCTACGAGAGTGAAATGCTCGCAATCACAGGTGGGGGCCAATTTACTGGACCACCTTCTATTATCGAAGTCACGTTTTACGCACGCTAGCGGGGAACGAACAGGGCATATTTCTCGTAGTGGGCGTAACTGGTTGACACCAACAGAAAGAGTCACACAGGAAGCGTACGTGAAAATTCTAGGGCAGCGCGGACATCCCGCGGAGCAGTTGACAAGATAAAGGAATATTCATCTTCAAGAAAACTCCATGTTCTCAAGCCTTTGCCAACGAATCGGAGGGATTCCCATACAGGGATGTAAACCAATGCCGAAGCGAGGAAAAGCGGCCCAACCAATAAGGGGAGAGCCATTTGGGTAGGACAAGAACACCCCCGAACCCCTTAAACATAGACGAGAGAAAAACGTTTTGAAGGGTTCTCAGCAGATATGATTTGGAGAGAACACGGAATGGAATGATGACTGGAGATTCGGGGTGAACGCATGCAAAAGGTTTGACAGTCTAATCGAGGATAAGATATCAGTTCTATATTCCGGGCGATCGAGAGGAGAGAGAGATGCGGTCCACTGGCATAGCTGAGAAGGACGTTTTCGCAGTTCGAGGATGTTGACACGATAGAACAATCTTTCAAGAGGCGTAAAGGGACTCACGATTATGGCAGCGAGGGCAAGATATACAATTTTATAGCTGAGCGAAGGAGAGACACGATAGAACTTGCTATCATAGAAGTTTTAGCGACAACAGAGGTACTCGTACAAAAAAAAACAAACGACAGGATGAGAGAAGAAGCAGTGTGCATCCAGCAGGATCGGATGAGGTCCCAACCATAGACTTTATACCTATAAGTAATACCGGACGACAACGAATGTGATGAAAAGAAAATAATTTGGTGAGAAAAATTTCATAATTCCCAATATCTCGTTAGCATGATCATGATTTTGTCTCCTATACATCCTCGGTAGAAAAGATATTTTTAATCTCTTGCAAGTGCTGGATAACATAATGTGTCTTATATTTTGTGAAAGGTGAACTTTAAAATATGATTTGCGAATATCAAAAAGCATAATGAACTTAAAATATATTTTGGTTTTAATTAATAGAAATCTCCACCGATCAGTGTAATAGATTTTAAGGAAACACTAATGAAAATAAATTCGGTATTTTATAATGAAATTTACCCGAGTTTCTCAAATCTTTGAAAATTCAAAATAAGTGAATCTTTGTTTATTTTAACCTGAATAATTAAGTAGAACAATCGTAAAGTTTTGATAGAGTAGCAACTCCAAGATTTTAAGAAGAAAATAACTTTTAGCATTTAGCAAGCCCAGTCACAGGATAAAAGGTCCAAATCTGACATCATGAGTTTTTTTTAAATTTCAAGCGGCATATGGAGGAATATGGGTTTCCCATGTTCTCCCATATGAAACACAACGCAATGCACCCGTCAACCCTGAGCTTGGAGACCCTCAATTAGGGAACCCAACTTCACGGTAGACACCCATAGGCGGAAGATAATAGAAGATAAAGAGTTACGAAAATTAACGGTCTTTTAAATAATTAATCCCACTGCAGCGAATAGGACGCAGCAGATGGTTCGCCCTCACATCGAGTAGGGGGTGGTGATATGAGTACACACTCTTGCTTTCGTGCCAGAAATTGCTGTACGCTGACTACTCTGTGTGCGCATGCGTCATCGTGGAGAAGGAACCATTGCCCGTTTTGGCATTTAGGCCTGACACGAACAGTCCTTTTCCAGAATAGTCCCAAAATGGATATGTAAGCATTGCGAGTGACAGTTGTATCTTCAGGAATGGACTCGTGATGCACCTTTCTGTTGCAAAAACATACGAGCATTGTCTTGATTTTGGACTTCTGTAACCTCATCTTTTTTCCATTGGGTATTTGTGGCGATTCCCACTGAACATTCTGACGGTTCGTTTCACGATCACAACGAAAACACCATATCGGATCACCTGCCACAATGATTTGGAGAAAATGTTGCATTGTTTCTGCAGTCTCCAGGATGTATTTTGCGTATTCCACTCTTGCGTGTTTCTGGTCATCTGACAAAGCATGCGGAACAAAATGAGCACAAACTCCCCCCCCTCCAAATTTTACCCTGAAGTTTGGCGAATCGTCTCCTTATTAACACCAAGCTCACATTGCAGCATCCTCAAGGTCACACACGATTACTTTTTATACTTTCGCGAACTTTCTCAATGAGTTCTGACATGCGCACAGAAATCGGGCGTCCGAGCCTTTCGTCATTTTTCAAATCTTCCCGCCCATCCTTGAAACGTGCATACTATTGGAAATACAAAATTACCGGAATATTTGCGCACGAGACAGACAATTATCTGTACACACGTCATACAACAATTCAACTGTCTCCGATGCAGTTTTACCGATTTTCAAACAAAATCGGATATTTGCTCTCTGCTTCCTGATAGAGCGGTGACAATGTTCTTCCACCGAATGACGTCATGTACAGAGTAAATAATCATCGGCGCAATTCTGACACAAACACTGTTGCCACCGCATAGCTGATAAATGACTTATATAATACCATGTCCTCCCGATCCGTATGTTTTACCAGGATTTAAAAAAATGTCATTAATTAATTTCTGCACTTTGTACTATTTTTTTTAACCTTTCGTTTCTGTTGATCAATCACTAACGTTACGCCTAAACTTCCGTGAGTTTTTTTTTTGTTTTGTTCTTTTTCGGTTATGATTGGCAATTAGCCAAGTCTGACTGACAGAAGTACTTTTTTGCTTCGGATTTCGAACGTCACTCCTCACACGCACCGTCGTTTATCTGCAGTTCTTTCGATTTGCATAGAAATGCGTTGGTCGTAACGTTTTGGCTCTTCGGAGTAACAGCTCATCAACCACACGTATGAGTAAAACTGAAAACACTGCAGCCCAGGTGAGGTTAAACATGATCAGTGAAAGTATCTTGAATCTCTGTACCATTTGGCGTCTAAAGTTCCTTTAGCAAGAGCTTCGGATACAAAGAAGGTTATAATGGTTTAGTTGTATGGGGCGTTTGTATTTTACGTACCTAAAACAGTTCCTAACTACTCATGACTAGTAATGGAATAAGATCAACAATAATAGCAATGAACCAAGCAGTAAAATCGAAGGCTTGTTTTATTCTTAGACTATAACTGTGCACTTCCTATGAACCTGTCTTTCACATAACTTTACCACTCTTATGGTAGATAATAACAGACTAAAACTTCTCACAGATAAGACTATCTAATCGTTGATTCTCTCTCACATTGAGAGTATACCTCTTTCATGTACAATCTGACTAGATGTCAGTTGTTGCCAAAAGGTACGGAGAAACTTGGACGTTCCGATCCAGAACGAAAATATAACTAAAAAGTAACACAATTTAAATAAGACAAGGAAACTAAAATAGAAAGGTTAAAGTAGAGATGAATGCTATCTGATCCAAAGGATCCGGACACTTTCCTATCCACAAACTCATTGTAATAAAAAAGGATTAATTATCGCGTTGGTCCACTTTTTGCTGCTATCACAGATTCCACCCTGCTGCGAAGGCTTTCACTAGTTTTTGGTACGTTGCTTCAAGAAATCCTTTCCATTTTGCCATAAGAGTATTAGTCACGTCTGTCCCCGATGTCGAGTGGTTCTGTCTGGCTCGCAGTCGGAATTCCAATTCATCCCAAAGATGTTCCCATGGGTTGGTACCTGAACCGTATGTAGGCCAGTAAAGTTCGTTCACACCCATCTCATAAACCATTCCTGCACGCACCTCGATTTCCTGACGGAGACATTGTGCTGTTGTTAAGCGAAAGGGCGTTTATCGAACTGGTGCCATAATTCTGGTAGCAGAGAATTGTAGGAAATATCATTATAGTCGGCAGCGTTAAGATTCGTGGACACAGAAACTAGGAGTCACACTTCGAAACATGGAAAACGGCCCTAGAATATGATACCTCCTCCACCAAGCTTCACATTTGGCGCAACACAGTCAGGAAGGTAACGTTCACTTGACATCCTACACATCCAAACTCGTCCGTTGGATTGCCAGGTGGTGAAGCCCGATTCATCACCTCTGTGAACGCACTTTTACTGTTCCAAAGTCCACTGGTGCCAAACTTTACAGCACTTCAACGGACGGTTGGGGTAGATCCTGCTGATTTTAGGCTTGCGTGTGGCTACTCAGCCATGAAAGTCCATTCCCTTCAGCTCTGGACAAACCGGTATGGTGCTGGCGTTGCTTTCAGAGACATTTTAGAACAGCGTGGTGAGTGTTGTTACCAAGGACAAGCAGTTTTGTCGCACAACTCGCTTGAGAACTCGGCGTTTTCGCTCTGTCATTTTACGTGGTCTGTCAGGTCGTGATTGTGATGCTGTTGTTCCTGGGAGCTTCCGTTTCCCAATACCATCTGTTACACCGATACATTATTACAACCTCCCTAATAAGCTGTAGTCCGGCTAGGCAGTGATTCGATGAGGTGACGATAGGTATCCTGGGGTATCTGATACCATAATGTCAACAGAAGGTCTTCAGTTCCCGTACATTTCGTGGTGGTGGTGATTTAGCGCGAACCCGCTTTTCCCAGTCGAACCACAAATGTTCGATTGGGTTCATGTAAGTTGAATGTGGAGGCCAGGACATTAACAGAAAGTCACCAGCATGTTCCTCGAACCACTCCTTAACAATTCTGTTAGTGTGGTATGGCGCATTATCCTGTTGGTAGTGGCCATCACGAATAGGGAACACAATGGCCATGAATGTGTGCACTTGGTCCACAACGATGTTCAGATACCTGACAGCTGTCAGGGATTTTGCTATTGGGATAATGGGGTCTAAAGTGTCAGAAGAAAACATCGTCCACAGCATAACACCGCCACCGCAAGCCTGTTTCCGCCCAAGAGTGCGTCCAGGTGTCATAGCCTCCATAGGTAGTCCACGTATCGGCTCTCGGAAGTCTACGTGATGTCCCAGGAATCTTGATTCGTCAGACTAAGCCACTTTCTTCCAATCATCCACGGGATTATCTTGGGCCCATTTCATGCGTTGTTGGCGATGACGTGCAGTGAGCACGAGGACCCGATGGGTGTTCGGCTACGCAGATTGATTGCGCAGAAAGTTACTATGAACTGCGTGCTGTGAGACATTGCCCTGATCACCACGGTTGCAGCTGCAGGTGATTTGGCGCCCAGTGGCCCTGCGGTCGCTGTGAACAATGCGCGACAGTGTCCGCTCCCCTCTGGCATCAATGAGCTGTGGACAACACACGCTGGACGACGGTTCGTCGTTTGACCCTCTGTGCACCACTTTTGATACGTACTCACTACAGCGGCACCTGAACAACCTACAAGCCGCGCCGTTTCCGAGATCGTAGTTCCGAGGCGCCGTCCCATCACATTTTGCCCTTTATCAAACTCCGATAAATCGGCAGCTTCTACCATTCTCACTCCGAACACTCTATTAACCGAAAGCCAGTCCTCGGGTTGTATATATACTGCTCTGTGGGCTTCACCTGCGCCACCGTTCGGTCTCCAGGCGCTCCCATTTCTCTAGGCTGGCGGTAGTCATAATGGATCGGATCAGCTGCAGCAGGGCAGACATTTTCCGAACGGACATATTACTAAAATGCAATCCTGTCACCTTGCCATGCTGAAAGTCACTCAGGTCCGCGGTAAGCCCCATTCTGCTCTTCGTTCTTTTCTATGATGTTTGGCAATACACGTGAGTCTTTTTATAACTCTATGGGCTATGACTATGAAGTATATGGGCAAATCCACTACTCGAAACGGGTGTTTGGATACCTTTGATCATATACACACTAAGGAGCAATTGAATTAGAGATACCTGTCTAGTAACGTGTAGCACCACCTTTCGCCTGATGACGGCGGCGATTCGTCTCGGCATGGACTCGACAAGACACCGGAAGCGTTGGGAAGCCATACGGATCCACGACCCCTGAACAAGCTCCCACAGTTCACGAAGATTTCATGGAGGGGGGTCAGAGCCTCGAACATCTCTCTCGATGGCATCCCAGATGTGCTCGATGGGACTGAGGTCAGGAGACCTAGCTGGCCAATCACGTCGGTGGAGAATTCATCCAACCATTCGGATACAATTCGGGAGCTACATTGTCTTGTTGCAGGATGAGGTCCCCAGTGGGATGTTGAAGACGCACAAACGGGAGCGAATGGTCGTCCAATATATCCCGGTAGCGTTGACCTGTGATGGACGACGTCACACGTACCAGTGGTCCCATTTCAGTCCACGTAAACAGTCCCCAGACGAGAATGCCCCACCCCCACCAGCTTGAAGAGTACCCTGCTGGCAAGAAGGAACCATCGCTTCATGTGGTTTGCGCCATACTCGCATCCTGCCATCCGCATGTACCAACGTGAATCTCGACTCATCAGTCCAAGCAACATTTTTCTACATGTCTAGGGTCCAGGGGCAAAGTTCCCACGCCCATGCTAATATTTGCACCCTGTGATGTGCGGTCAGCAGCGGTACCCACGTGGGACGATGGCTTCTGTACCCCATAGCGAGGAGATGGTTCTGGGTGGTGTGGCTTCTTACACGGTTTTGTGCACCAGCGTTAAATTGCCGAGTGATTTGTTGCACTGTGGCCCGTCTATCCGCTGTTACAATGCGAGCTAGCCGACGATGAACCCGCTCATCCACACGCTGTTTTCCACGGCAGTTACCCCTTACAGGGATGGTTTTACCGGATTCGATGTACTCACGGTGCACCCGTGACACAGTGGCTCGTGAAATTCCAGTGCCTGCACGACTTCCGAGATGGAATGATCCATTCGTCGGGCCCCGACAATTTGCCCACGATCAAATGCGCTTAGATCCTTCGTCTTACCCATACTGCGTCCGACTCTTACCGATTCCCGTCGCATCACTCCTTATATTGTCGGATCGCTACATACGTTGTGTTGTTTCCGTTTACAGGGCCGCCCACAGCACCACATTTGCATAACGCCAGCTGCCTCTAATTCAATTGCTCCTCAGTGTAGTGTAAGTCACAAAGTCAAATGAGGAGATACAAAAGGATCAATAACAAGTTGAAACATTTAACCAAATGTTCTTTCACGATTCTTTCTACTTTGCGAGATGATATGGTTTGGACGATTTGGTACAATTCAGGATAAATACTCTTTTCTTGATTTTTTTACTTCTACATCCTTTGAAAGAGTTCAGTATAGGTGGAAGTCTTTCTGTAGAAAAACGTAACTCATTTAGAAGGATAAATTATTCTCATGTACACCCGGGCAAATTGAATTTGAATTACAGAAAACAAAGCTGTTCATGTTCACTCTGAAAAGCGTTCTTTTACAAAATGTTTTCCTAATGGTGGCGCCGTAAGTGACTGTGTCTGACGTCTCTGAACCATTACTTTGCCATCAAGACCAGTTTCATGCTCATGGAAGACTCCCTTTAAGCTAAATGATCTACCAAATTTCAATATTTAGTGTTGACACTCAGTGCCACTTTAAAATGGTCCTAGAGATATCGTGTGTTACCGGATTCCGAAAACAAAGGGACTGCATAAAATGCCATATCAGAGTCAATTTCTCAATTGCTGATATCTCTGAACAAAAACTTTTAACTTTTAATTTTTCCCTGAAAAAGAAGTAAATGATTTAACTAATTAGCATGTCCTGATACCAGAGATGACACACAAAATGATTTATCGCCTACCAACTTTTACCGAAATCAAGTTTAAGTTCCCACAAAAAAAGAAAATTTGAAAAAAAAAAGCTTTTGGCGCAGTACTTTTTACAAAATCTCACCATGTCAAGGATCGAAAATATTTCATTCCATGTAAAAACAACATGCTAAATCCAGAAATGATTACAGAGAAAATTTGCAAATACAAGAGCTATTATATGCCAAAAATATAAAAACATATCAGTATTTTACTCACATTTTTAAAACGTTTATCTGGAAGACTTTCGATTGCAACTGAGCTCGTGAACCTCTGTAATAAGAAGCCACCAATGCACAGCAAACATGCGTGTTGACCACCTGCCTGTATATCGCACTATAAAAAAAATGGTGTGAATTCACGGAAAATTTCTGAAAATAAAGAGCAGCAATGTTGCAAGTAAGTGTCTGTCTTTTTATGGAATTTCCGTTTCTAAAGGTGCCCGTTTTTTTTAACTTCCGTATTTTCACAAATTTTCCGTAGTCAGTAATTCCGTTTATTTCAGAAAAGTCCGTTTCAAGTTTTTCCGTATTCAGACAGAAATTTTGCAAAATTCATCATGATGAGTATTTCAGCCCTTACGCTAGAAAATTCTTTTGCGCCGGTGATCGAGCCCAGGATGTTTGGGGTGAAGCCGCACGTCTTAACCACTGAGCCAGAAGGTCGCAGGAGTCAGACTTACGTTCAAGGTAAAACTAATTCGGTAATGAGGATTTTTTTTCATTAATGCGAGGGGGTTTAGTCATTTCATTTTCTATCGGAGCTTATTATTTTTTTGAAAACTTTTGTAAGAATTTTATATTTTTCGTAATAGGTGTTATTACAAATTAAGCATTTTTTTCATCGAGATTTTTCGAATCAGCTGAATGTTTTGGAGTACAAAATATTCAGCTGATACGAAAAATCGCGATGAAATGCTGTGTCGTTTCGAACCCATAACTTTCAGTTTTCTTTAAGAGAAGGTGCAGTGTACTGTTTTATAGTACTATTTCACAAAACGTCTGAATATAAAATGTACTCTTGATAGCTATATAGTTTTTGTCTTAGGATTCCACAGACTGTTACATAGACATCGTACAATCACCTGTAAAATAAATTAAGTACCCTGTTTTTTACGGTAACACAATATATACACCGTCCAGTCACATTATTGTGCCCAGCAGCTAATTCCAGAGTAACCGCCGTGTGCTGCGCGGCCAGCAGCTAAGCCGGCTGGGAGGGACTCAGTAAGGTGTTGGAAGGTGTTAACACGTATGTGGAGCCATACTGACTGCAGTGGATCTGACAGCTGCTGGAGGGTGCGTGGTGGACTCTCGAACATTTCTGGCTGTGTGACACGTCGCATTTTCGTGCTGGAAAATCCCATCCGCCCCAGGGAAGACAATCAGCATGTATGGGTGTACGTGGCCTGCAAGGATGGATTCATAACGAATTCGGTCCATAGTGCCTTCCACAGGTATGAGTGTACCCAGGGAATACAACGAAAACATTTTCCAGACCATAACGCTGCCCCCCCAAGCTAGTGTTGTGCCAGCAATGGCTGAAGAGTGTTTTTTCTCCGATGCTTTTCGCCTTATACGCCAACGTCCATCCGTTCGTTGAAGCAGAAAACGTGACTCATCGGAGAAGGCAATCCTTTGCCAATCAGCGGAGGTCCAATTCTGATACTGCCGTGCAAATGTAAGCCTTTTCTTCCGATGCACCTTCGTTAGCATAGGTGCAGTGACCATCCTTCTGCATCGGAGCTCCATACGCAGCCGGGGCTCCGACGCAGACGGATGGTCACTGTTGTTTTAGACACACTTCCGGTAGCCCCCTGGTTCATTCGGCTAGTGAGTTGCTCCACTTTAGCGTGTCGATCAGCCGACGTTCACCTCTCACATCAATGGCACGTGGTGCTACGCAGTTTCCACATCGCTTATTCGCAATGGTGCCATTTCTCCAATCACGATACACTTTAACCACAGCAGCACGCTAACAGTTCACAAACTGCACTGTTTCAGAAATACTGTCAGCCAGAAAACCGATAATCATCCCTTTTTGCAAATATGATAAATCTCTCCTTTTATCCATGGCAGCAACGAGTGGTATGTTTTCAGAATGCTTACAGCACACCTCATATACCATCCAAGCCAGCTCAAGACACGTGTCTTCTTTCATTGCCTACGCGCTGTTGACGTCAAAAGTAGGAGGTGGTCACAATAATGTGACTTGAATGTGTATAATAGCTGGTGCACAAAATGGGGAAGAGAAAAAGAAATGTCCTGCGCCACAGTTCCCAAAATTCATGCGATATACTATCCAGAATATCCGATCTCCCTACAGAACTTCAAAATCAAATACTTCGACAGACTATTAACATTTGACAGGTAATCAAACCCCCAAGTATTCCCGTGAATCTCTCCTATTACCGGAATGTGTTCTTCATATGGATACGAGAAAAGTGAGAACGGGGTTTTTTCGTTAACATAAGAAAGGAACTGTCAAAAGTTTTCTGAAAATTTAGAATTTTCCGTTAACATATCTTAAAAACGGTAATTCACAGTCAATATAAGAAAGGAATTGTAAAAAGGTTTTTGAAAATTCAGAACTTTTCTGACATGTGAAAAACCCGTGAAATTCAGAGTTTCCCCCGTCATTTCACCGAAAAAGTTGTATCAGATATCATCATCATCATCATTGTCAACCATTATCAATCCACTGCTGGACGAAGGTCTCCCCAAGTTTCCTCCACAACGGTCTGTCTTGTGCCAGTCTCCTCCATGTCACCCCTGCATACTTTCGAATTTCATCCACCCATCTCCCATGTGGTCTTCTTCTGGGTCTTTTCCTGTCCCTTGGAATCCAATCTAAAATTTCGGCTGTCCATCGATGATCTGTCCTTCTGGCAGTATGTCCAGCCCATTGCCATTTCAGGGATTTAACTCTGATCATGATGTCTTCCACTCTTGTCATTTTTCGGATCCACGAGTTCCTCTTCTTATCTCTCCTGGTTACACCAAGCATGCACCTCTCCATGCTGCTTTGAGTTGTCTGCAGCCTTTGTATATCTCTTTTAGTTAAGGTCCACGTCTCTGCACCATACGTAAGCACTGGAAGGATGCACTGATCAAACACTTTTCTTTTAAGACATAATGGCATATTGCTCTTGAAAATTATGCTGTTTCTTCCAAAAGCTCTCCAGGCAAGTTTTGTACGCCGATTAATTTCTTCATCAATGTGACCCTCACTTGATATCTGCTGTCCAATTGGTTAATTCACGAGAGAAATCCTGGAAAGTGGTTCGTGAATTCCAGAATTTTTGTACAGTGCGTCTTTCCATTTTAGATATATTCTAATAGAACCTTTCTCTGTGTTCATCACACACAGGTCCCAGGTTCGGCGGAAGAAAGTCCAGGTGCGAGTGGAGAAAGGAGATTTTAAGAAACACATCGAGTCTCATAGTCTTTTATGCCTTTAATGTAGCTTCCACTAGTTCTGAATAAATTTCCTGCCCTAAAATTTCCCCAAAAGTTCTAGCATACAACTTTAAATTTAACATACGTGGCATTTTTGGTTTCAGTGAGTTTTGCTCCGGACACATGGTCCTCCCAGGTAGTCCGGATTTGTGACGTAATGAAGAAACCTTTTAATTTGGCCTCGCTCAGTCTAGGAAACTTTTCCTTCAAATGCTGAAATTCGCTTCTTTCTTTGTCCATTGCTTTGACTAAAACTTTCATCGAGCCCTACTTGATGTGAATGGTGGCAATACAGTTTTGTCGAAATCAACGAGCGGTTGCTGTTTCAAGTATTTTCTCTCATACCACTAAACGTCCACTATCACTCCTTGACCTCATAATGATATTATCTAGCACCATTGTTCTACTCTCTCTCTCTCTCTCACACACACACACACACACACACACGAATTCCCTCTGGTTGCATTTCTGTTAGAAATCCAATTCTTTGAGGTCCGCACATATTTGCCGCACGTGTTCGGAGTTTTTTTCTTTTTTTGATTCGAGGTTTAACGACCACCGTGAGCAACTCAATGGGCTATAAGCAGTCGCCCGTCCCTAATTTAGGGTCACTGGTTCCAGGGAAGGGAGAGAGCCAGTGCCGTAAGACAAACACAACATCCATGCCTCACCGGGATGTGTTCGGAGTAATTGCTAGATTTAAGGATCAAAGATCCGTGTTCTCGTGAGTTTTTTTCATGTGCGCAGCAGAGGCTAGTGGCACCAACGAGTAAGTGTTTCTGTTGCGTAATAACACCATCTTCAAACTTAGTTGGAAGGAATGTAAGAAGTGACCTAACTCTTGAGAAATAAGGTCCCTCCCCAACTCGGCAAGTAATCGATTTGCATCTTTACAATAAAATACATTGTCAGTTTTTGAGGAAGAAGATAACATGTGGGATGGCATTTTCTACATGTTGTAACTTTAGTGCTAGGTTGTGGGAGATGCCACCTTTGTAGCTAAGCACCTAACAGTCTAGCACGTTTTTTTTTTTTTTTTTGATTGGAGGTTTAACGACCACCGTGAGCAACTCAATGGGCTATAAGCAGTCGCCCGTCCCCAATTTAGGGTCACTGGTTCCAGGGAAGGGAGAGAGCCAGTGCCGTAAGACAAACACAACATCCATGCCTGACGGGATTCGAACCCGGACCCCTTACGGACGAATGATCAGAGGCCAGCGCCTTAGACCACTGCGCCACCGGGGCGGCACACGGTTTTTCGTGAGGTTCATGTCTCCTACAAGGTTGTTTATCTCAGGCTATGAAATTTAACGAGGTTCTTCTGATTCAAGATAGTAGTCAGGATCAGTTTAATAGGATGGTCCAGCTTCAGAGGCGGAGCATGATACACTATTTTCCTAAAAAAAAAAAACCCCGAAGCATACAGGAAGAATAATCTAATTAACATGAAAATTGACATGTGCAATGTAGTACGTGTATAGGAAAGGAAATGATTGTAATTCCTGAGCAGTTGGGCCATTTATTTGGATAAAACAGCTACACGAATGAACAAGTCAGTATGTTGTAGCGCCACCTCTGGCTCGGATGCAAGCGGTTACCCGCCGTGGCATAGGCGCATACAGTTTACGAATCCTGTCCTGAGGTATAGCATGCCAAATGGCGACCAAATTACGGGCCGATTCGCCGACATTCCGGGATGGGCGTAGATGGCATCCCCATCAGTTCCCGAACATGTTCGATTGGTGAAACATCGGGCAATCAGGCTGGCCATGAAAGGGTGTCGACATTACGGAGGCAGGCCTACGAGAGCCGTGCTGTGTGTAGCCGGGCATTATCCTGTTGAAAAATTGCTCGTTGATACTGCGAAAGGAATGGCAACATAACAGGTCGTGGAATGTCGTCGACGTACCGTTAAGCCTTGAGGATGGTACGGGAGACTACTAAGGGTGTCCGGCTATAGTAGGAAATGGTTACCCAGACAGCCACTCCCAGTGTGCAAGCCGTGGGCCGTTCCATGGTAAAGGCAGGATCAATGCGCTGGCCGGCTCGTCTCCAAACACGTATGCCCTGGTTATTGGCTCCAAGTGCAAACCGTGATTCATCACTGAAGGAAACAAGATGCCACTGTACACTATCCCACGTTGATTGGACCCGACACCACTGCACCGGGTGCTGGCGATGCTCGCTGTTCAGTGGTAGGCGGCGTAGTGGCCTCCTCGAATGTAGTCCCCGTCTGGCAAAGGTCCGGATGGCGACTTCCGTACCTGTAGACTACGCAACATGGCCAGAGAATGACTGAGAGCGACGAATTCAGTTCCGTTCGTGCAGCTCTAACAATTACTCGATCCTCGCGTTATGTCGTTGCCCTTGGCTGTCTACTGTCCGCATGACTCTGGGGTGGGCCCTCCTCGACCCATTGGTCTCAAAATCGTCTGACTGCTGTGTCGTTCCGACCCAAATGCCTGGCGATACGGCGACTTGACCACCCGGCCTCTCTCAGTCCAATTATACGTCCTTTCTCAAAGTCTCGTAGCTGCTCGTATTTTGCACGGATCCGACGTCGAGGCATCCTCACAGTCCATGGAGGTTAATGCAACAGCAATCCTTTCACACTTATCCCTGCATGTGAGTTTTGCTTTTGATATACTCTCCTTGATGTGTGGTTCCCATGCACGGTAGCGGGCCGCTATTTAGTCATTGGTCGTTATTTTTTAATCATTTGCGAATTCGGCCCTGAGGTACTAGCACGCAGAGTTTCATCAGGATCGTACAACTTTCTCGGGGTGCCTTTTTTTTGTGAAGATTGTATAAAGAGAAATGGCACTTGCAGAATATCTAATGAACTGGTTTACTCAGTTTGTTGTTGACTTACAACACAACTTTGCGGAACCAAAAATCAGTAATTAAGATAGAAACACAATTTCTCGTTTAACAGCTGTCGTAGAATGAATCACATTGTCGACCTCGTAGGTGGCACTTGATCACGTATTCGACGAACAGATCAAGATAATTTGCTGTTCTACTTCAAGCAGTATGTCGTCTTAACATCCACCACATGGCACTAGATGTAGCTTTTTTCTTATCTCGGACTAAAGCGAGTACATGGTAAGTGTAGGAACTACAATAGAGATAGTGGATCCCCGAAACAGCAGCGCCATCTGGCGGTGAGGTGGCAAACCAAGATGGTCACATGACAGTCCTAAACCAGTAGGAAGTAGGAACATATTACCGAGTACCGATCTTTGGTTAGAAGTCAGAAGTGTACGTTTTGCATGCGATCTGGTGAATTAGTGTATCAATATGGTAAAAAAACGTTGTCATTTTAAGAATTGTTCAATTACAGATGAGCACAAATTAAGCCTTTTTCGATTTCCTAAGCGAAAAGATCGTCAAGTGTTTCTTTGGTATTTATTTCTTTAGTAATAGTTATTTGTCATTGTGGACGAACTCACGTGGAGCTTGTGTGAAGCTGATAGTATTGAATCCTATGAGCTTACTTCGAGAAACGAAGGTATAAAGAAGTAAATTTCTCCGTCATTTTTGGTCTACGCCGGGATTCGAACCCGAGACCGATTATTCCGGAACAAGTCGCTCTACCAACTGAGCTACGCAGACGTTCATTCTGACTCCTATCTGCCTTTATGTCGTGTGCGTCCTGCTGGCAGGTACGTCACATCTCCCCCCGTAAAGAGGGCCGGGGGCATGGCCCACGGGTCAGCCGTGACCATGAATCGTTGCAGGCAGCCATCCACTGTAGAACGTGCACTTGAGAACTCCCAGTCATTCTGGTGTGTGGAATGCAACGTCACACACGTTTATTTTTCGAAGCGCTGGAGAAGGGATTCTCTGATTTTTCCTATCTCGCGGTGTCGAAATAACATCACACCATTGCGAGATTTTGAACGGTCGGGTCATCCGGATAGTTCGGGCGCCATTATAACGAAGTAAATTTCTCCGTCATTTTTGGTCTACGCAGGGATTCAAACCAGAGTCCGCTTATTCCGGAACAAGTCGCTCTACCAACTGACGTTCATTCTGACTCCTATCTGCCTTTATGTCGTGTGCGTCCTGCTGGCAGGTACGTCACAAAGGTTGCTGTAGACGTTTTGTCCGCAAGAGGAATATACATTTTTGCAGAATCAAAAATAATAATTAATAAAGTATAATAATTGTAATACACACGTGAACCTAGCGCCGGTTCAGCAGGCATTTACTCCCACAATGCATTGCGCGTATTCTGTTTTTCCCCCTGGCCGCTACTTCAATTGGCGCTGCAAGCGGATAATTCTTGAATCTCGAGGTTCGCATTTTTAACGTTAGGTTCCCTCGCTTACTCTTGTACTCTTTTGCCTCCGACTCACCGTCAGCCGTTGCCAAAATTTATAGGAAATTCGGAGGTTTTTTTATATTTGGAGTTTAAGGACCATTGTGAGAAACTCAATGGGCTATTAGCAGTCGCCCGTCCCTAATTTTGGTCCACTGGTTCCAGGGAAGGGTGAGAGACAGTGCCACTATCCATGCCTCAGTCGAAATTTAAACCTGGATCCATCTCGATCAAACGATCAGAAGTCAGCACTTATACCACAGCACCATCGAAGCGGCGAAGGTTTTGACCTAGGTAACATAGAAGTAACATAATTTACATAAGAACAGAAACTCAAAAAGTAAAGTTAGAGATATACTTCACGGCTCTCATTCGACAGTAGTAATTATTGCCTTTCCACTAGCTGGATCATGCTATTGAGGGAATAACTCATGAATTCCAAGCGTGCATTTGTTTCAGAGGTGGGATGTCACATTGTATGCTAACTGCAAGTTTTTCATACTAAACACCTATGCAGTTTTGAGCCATGATTTTGGTTCATATGCGTCTGTATTCCAGTATATTTACAAGGCATATACCCTATACATTACTGCACGATGCTATGAAAACTGACATACATTTTGGACCTACTTCATGTTTTTTTCCGTGCTTACCTTTAGGCGGGAGATGTAGATGCTAGCTTTTCAGTTAATTCGCAAATTTTAGATAATGAGTGTCTTGTAATCACAAAAAAAAAAAAGGTGCAGGATTAAATTTTCTTATACATACACTGAGTGGCCAAATTATTGTGGCCACCCCGTTAGTACGTTGTCGGGCCACATTTTGCTTTTAATACTGCTTGAATTTTTTCTTGGTATGGACAATATTAAATGTTGGTAAGTGCCTTGGGGTATATTAACCTAAATGCAATGAATTACACCCTGCCAGCTCTTGAAGATTTGATGGTAGCGGATCCAGCTGTCTCATGCTCCTTTCGACTTCGTCCCACAAATGGCCCATTGGATTGAGATCCGGTGATTGAGGATACCACCGTAGCAGGGAAAAGTCTCCGTGTTGCTCCTCAAACAATTCGCGTACAATGTGAGCACTAAGGCATGGAGTCCATTGTCATTCATCTACACTGGGATAAACTTTCAACACAACTGAATGGACTTGGTCGGCAGTGATATTTAAATACATTTGGGTTTGCTCTATACGGATTAAAGGGCCCAACACTCCTACGAAAACATGTCCCAAACCATAGCGTAGCCTCCGCCAGCTTGAAGACTAATGACGTTGCAAGATAGTTCTATGCTTTCGTGCTGCTGTCTCCATATCCTCATCCTTTTATCTGCATAGTGTAGTTGAAACGTGATTTGCCGGACCACATTACTCTTTTCCACTCATTTACTGTCCAATTCTTGTGTTCCTCAGCGGACTTAAGGCGTTTCTTCTTGTTCGCTGCAGATAGCAATGGCTTACGGACAGGAAGTCTGCTTCTGTAGCCCATACAGTGTAATGGGCGGGAAACTGTACTTTGAGAGGACATTGGAATTGGTCCCTGATTCAGATCATCTGTAATCTGACGAAGTGTTGCCCGTCTGTTGGAGTGAGCAAATCTTCCTACTCTCCGATCAGCTCGAGCATCCAGTAGCCGTTGACTACCACACGCCTTGCGCTCAGATTCGGTTTTTTAGCTAGTGGTCCACTCTCTGTAAATTTTAACAACTGCTGGCCGCGAAAATTTCCCAAGTGCAGCCATTTTGCTAAAGCTCGCATCAATGATTCGAGCACCCACGATCACTCCGCGTTCAAAGTCCGTCAGATTGTGTTTTTTTACCCATTATTTCCTACGCAGTGCACTTCATTAGTCTCTGCATGCTTTCAGCTTTCCCTTTTTATACTGATTCAGCCATCTTGCGTCAGCAGCATGTGCGGGATAGTTACTTTGCATACAATGGTCTAATGGTCAGAATAATTTGGCCACTCAGTGTATATTTTCCAAAAAACCCTCCTTTCTGCATAAGATGGGCGATAATAAAAATAATACTGCATCTGAGAAGTAATTTATTCCATTCATAAATTACTCACCAGTGACTTAGATAATGGAATGAAAAAATATTCAGAATTCCATGAAATTTTTATTACCAATAGCGTGAGTGAATTTTTCCAAAGCCAGTTGGACAGAATAGCTACTGCTGAATGTCTTTTTGTTTGTTGTTGCAGGTTTTAGCGACTACCACGAGCAACTCTAAGGGTTTTAAGCAGTTGCACGCATTTAATTTTCGGCCATTGGGTCCAGGGAAAGGACCTAGCCAGCGCTATAAGACAAGCACACCACGCATGCCTTACCCGGTAGTTGAACCTGGGCTACGGAAGAATGGTCAGAATACAGTGACTCAGACCACTCGCCTACCGGAGAGCCCCGAATCAGTTGAACACTGGCTTCTGATATATTACTTCTTGATCGAAACGCCAGTCTTTTTCTTCGGCCCCCGAAGACAGAGAATGTAAAGCTTCGCGTGAAGAATGCCAACTCTCATAGAGATAACGTAAAACAGGCGACAACAGCGCAGCCATATCTTAAGAGGTATTATGCTCTGCGGGAGTTAACATTCAGGAGCAAAACACGTTAGAGGGACTACTGCAGTGAAGCTTCTCTTTGATCCACGATGGTTTCCTTAGATCTGATGACTATTTGCTTAGAGTAGTTTTTTGTTGTTGTTGTTGTTGCTGCTTTCTGATATCCCACCCATTCCTTATTTTGGTGAGAAAAATATGCAATAACATTAGTATTACTATTTAAATTAAATTTTAGCAAATATTACAGTTAGGCCTAAACTAACTTTAGCCTTAACTAACACGTTTGGTGTAACAAAACTAACATATACGATTTGCGAAGTGATTATGCGACCGAGATGGTAACAATCACGTAGCTCGGCTGACTGTTCTTTATGCAAATAATTGAAGTCAACAGAAATACGCATGCGCAGTCTGCTTCGGTATCAGCCTGTATGTTGGCTTCTGTGCACTGCATTTTAACTCTTACCCAAAGAATTGAAGTCAACTGAAACACGCATGTGCAGTCTGCTCCGGCATCAGCCTATATGTTGGCTTCAGTGCACTGACGGCGCTAGTTGCGTCTCGCCGAGCCTTAACGTCTTCTCAGTTAGATATTCTTTGCCGAAGATTCGTTCAAAGGAGACAATTCATTCAACGCCATTTAGGCTAATGGACTATTCGTCCAATGGTACAATTGGTCCAGTGCCGATTCATTCAGAAGTACGTCTGCTCCAATGCCGATTCTTCTCAAAGTATCGTCAAAACAACGGCAATTTTTCTATTTTGAAAAAAATAAATGATTAGTAAAGTAAGTCGCTATCGTCTTTATATTGTCTCCAGAAATGAATTCTATTACCTGAGTTTAATGTTTTTAATTCGATTTTATATTTATAGAAATGCAAAAAAAAAAATGAATAAATATTCAAAGTTTGAAAACTTTGAATATTTATTAAATATTAAGTTTGAATATTTATCAAAAAGTTTGAAAATGCGGGTATAATGTACTCATTCATGGGTTGAGTACACAAGACTGATGACAGATGTAGCTTCGGACAGCTGAAAGGAAAGATACAACGTCAAAAATGTAACAGAATGTGACATGAACGGGTAAATATATTAATTCAACAATCGCCTTTAAAGACGACAAGGACAGCACGAAACTTTAGAAAGCGCCTTTAAGTTGGCACACTCGTTGAAAATGAGTGAAGTTCCCTTAAGGTAAAAAAAAACCTATCATTACGTTGGAAAAATAAATTTATGAATTATATGAAACTGACATCTATGAAAAATACCCCTCAATATTGTAAAATGAAAAAAGAGAATCATCGTTACACATTCCGCAGACAAAAGACTCATGACTGATTTGAACACGCGCGCGCGTGGCAAATCAGTCCTGTTGGTAGAGAGTTCGCCTCTCGCGCTGACAGCCGTGGTTCGTTTCCACCCAGATCCAAACGGGTGTTTTTTCTGAATTGTTGAGAAAATTTCCCCAACGCAGTGCGGTAAGGCGAAAAAAAAAGCAGTTGTAGTTTCGGGACTCTGCGGTTACCCTTTAATTTATTATTATTTTTTTCTATGGCCGCTGCTGCGAAATTGGCTGACAAGATAAGGCAAGCCATCAGTTACGTCACGTGATTGCCGGCTGCCACTGCAGAGAAACCAGCGGACCACATTAGGCTAGCCATCATTTATGGCACGTGCTTGCAGGGCCGCTGAAGGGCCACTTGTGGCATCTACTGCCTGTGATGGATAACTGATGGTCCTGTTGTGGCATATGAAAACTGATGGGGGTGCCAACTGTTGGCCAACTGCTGGCCTGAATTGCTGGCAGTTCTGTTGGACGCCCGGAACATTTTATTGACGGTTCGGCAGCGGCAACATAGTGCTGGGCCATTGCTGGCTGTGCTGGCCCAGCAGGACTGTTTTTGCTGGGAAAGAATGATTTCCGCTACAGTGAAAAATTGTGCACATTGTTTGCCGATCTAAAACAAAATAAAAAATTTTCAATAGACTAAAAATACCAATACCTATTTTCCGTAATTAATTGAAAAGCGTAGAAATGCAAATATACGGCAAAGGTTGTTTTGCTGCTGTTCATAATAAAGATATGGGGACGTAACGCGTACTTTTTTTACTAGAGGACTGCTAAAATAGGATTTTGCCTTTGTACAACTAAGAGAAAGAATTACCAACAGAGAAACAAAAGTTATCATGACCGGCTCGGTCGTGCAGTGATCTAAGCACTGGCTTCTGATCATTCGTCCAAGGTGGGTCCGGATTCGCATACCGGGGAGTCAGGGATGTCATGTTTGACTTACGGCACTGGCCCCCTCCTTTCCCTGGAACCAGTGAACCTAAATTAGGGACCGGCGACTGCTTATAGCCCATCATGGTGTTCGTTAAACCTCCAAATTAGATTTGTTGTGTTATTAGAAAATTATTACTTTATGTTATAAAACTGCATTGTTATTTATCATAAAATTATTCTTTGTTATAAAATTATTATTGTATTATTTTTCTCATGTTATTTATTTAATAACCGTGACCACATTTGAGATATCATATTGTTCGCAACATACTCTAGTTTCCTTGGGGACAAAGTAAATGGATATACAGGGTGTCTCAATAATGACTGTGCGCTGAACGTACGAATTTCAGTAATGTAATACACTGCTGGCCACCCAAAATGCAACACCAAGAAGGAAGCATCCGATTGGCCTGAATTTCGCAGCATGCGTCGCCCGCGAGAGGACATGCAAACGATTACCATTGCAGGGCATATGCAAATCATGTGCGCCCGGCACGCCACCGAGAAGCACTACAAGAAGGGTGCACAGAAGGCGGGGTGTAAGTAGGGGAAAAGTGTTTTGCTGCCGGACCTGTGCGTGGGAAAGCTTCCTGATGCCTCGTCGCAGAATACGGCAGTCATTCCAGCACGTTTCAGAGTTCGACAGAGGACGAATAGTGGCTTATCGCGACAGCGGCTTATCGCACCGAGACATCGACGCCCATGCGGAACGACATCCAGCCACAGTGAGGGAAGTATGGATTCGGTGGGTGCAGGAGAGACGGACGGACTGACGTGAGCGATTGCCGCAGCCGCGGCACACCACCGAACGAGAGGACCGGCATGTTGTGCGGCGGGCATTGACGGCTCACACCGCCACATCACGATCGTTAGCGCAGGAATTAGGGTGTGTTGCGCAACAACCAGTGTCAAAACGTACCGTTCGACGTCGTCTGCAGGAGCGGGGACTCGTCGCACGGCGCCCATTGCTCCGATTACCATTGACGTTACACCACCGGCGAGTGTGGCGGCAGTGGGCCGTTGAACGCCGCACCTGGACTACGGAATGGCACAACATTATCTTCTCCGACGAATCACGCTTCTGCCTGTAACACCACGATGGTCGGATCCGCGTGTGACGGCACCGTGGCGAGAGACTGTATGGCGCCTGCATTATGCATCGCCATACTGGTCCGTCGCCTGGCGTTATGGTTTAGGGAGCAATTAGATATGACACCCGCACCTCTCTGGTACGCATCGCCGGTACACTCAACAGCCACCGCAACATCTCCGACGTTTTGGGGCCTGTAGTCCTCCCTTACCAGCAGGACCTGCCAGCGTCCACGTTTCAACAGGACAATGCGCGCCTGCACGTGGCACGCATTTTGCAACAATTCTTCACGACCCACCAGGTGTTACTGCTGCCGTGGCCCGCCTGTTCTCCCGATATGTCGCCCATCGAACACGTCTGGTCGCTGATCGGCAACCGAGTGGCCCGGCAAACACCACCCGTGATGAACTGTGGCAACGTGTGGAAGCAGCCTGGACCGACATACCCCAAGCCCACATCCAAAGCCTCTTTCGTTGGATGCCGCGACGTGTAGCGGCCGTTATTGCCAGCCATGGGCGCCACACGAACTATTGATGTCTGCGTGTTCCGCAAGTCTCACGGGCCTGTAAGCTCATTCGTTTCATCTTTGTATCTGTTGTTATGTGTCCAATAAATCTGCCTTTTCTATCTCGTGTCCTTCTTGGTGTTGCATTTTGGGTGGCCAGCAGTGTAATAAAGAAATTTTGAATGGGATTATAGTAGAAGTGACCAGCCACGTGGAAGTGCTCTGTGTCTGGTAACCTTCCTGTCTCCCCACCCCGAGGAGCACGCAGCTGTCATTCCGTGCGCTTGGTCATGGGAGGCAGACATGTCAATTGATCACTCGTCTCCGCATAAGGACATTGGTGTTGACGGTTGAACAGAGAGCGGTTTTGGTGGAACATGTCTTTCGCCACGACGACAAGTACACGGATGAAATGAAATGACACCCCCTGACTTTTTTCTGTGTGGAGCACTGAACGGGAAAGAGTACGCAGGTAATTCGCATACATTTCAAGAGCTACAGGCTGCAATAACAACCCACATTTAACAAATCACATCACATAACCTGCGGAAGGTCTTCACCAACATGCAGAAGCGTGTGCAGACATGTTTTCACGTCGGTGGAGCCCATTTACAACACCTCTTTTAGGAACCAGTTCGACACGGTAAGTGTTACTTTCAGTGCACAGTTATTTTTCGGTCACCTCTTATAATATAGAATGCTACGAAATCTTTAATTCTTTGTTTCTATTCCGCCATGTTAATTCTTTGTTTCACTCATTTCTCATACTTGCACTGCAACGGATAGTCCAAAGTTTGTCATTTGCATTATAATGAAATATTCCTATTGCAATAAACTTTGAATGAACGTTATGTGGAAATGGAAAGTAAAATCTTTATAATAACAACAACAAAGGGATGAGGGAGAAAGGAAAAATTGCATACTTCCAGGACGAATGAGAAAGATCATTTCCTTTACGTATTTCAAATACGATTGTCTTAACAGAAGACACAAAAATATTTTTCACTTTTTTTACCCTACCTCTTACTTCCGGAGCTCAGGAAATCAAGAAATTATATGCAAAAGCCTTTTCTCCATTCCGAGCAAAAATTCATTGAATCAATCGGGATTGCAGCAGTCGCACCACTGTATGAATGGGCATTGGACCAATCCTACCATTGGACGAATTGGCATTGGACCAATTGCACGTTTTAACCAGTTGTCCTTTTTCTTTTTGATTGAAGGTTTAACGACCACCATGGGCAACTCAGTGGGCTATAAGCAGTCGCCCGTCCCTAATTTAGGGCCACTGGTTCCAGAGAAAGAAGAGATCCAGCAACGTAAGACAAACACAACATCCATGCCTCACCCTGATTCAAATCCGGACCCATTGCGGACGATTGTTAAATTACTCGGTTGGATCGGAGGTTCTTTTTCGTCATTTTCAGTTATTAACTGTTGAGCAACTACATAAATACAGATTGCTACTGATGATCCATGGACGTATTTTTACAGGAAGATACTCCAACTTGATTGCATTACGGCGTGCAACTCACTCCTATGATACTCGTGGTGGGTCGGGTTTTTCAGTTCCGTGGGCTCTACAGGTTTAATGTTTAATAATACCAATGTGTTGTGATTGCGTGAGTGGAATGGATTACCGTTGATTATTAGATCAGAGGTACGTTATCCGGTATTTAAGCGAGTGCTAAGGAATTTTTTTGACGGGAAATTGAATATTGGAATTTATTTGTTTATGATTTGTAAAAAAAATATTGTAAAATTGCTTTCGTTGTTTTGACTGGACTGGAATATTTTGTTTTTATTTAGAGGGGACCAGGGGCTTATCAGGCAATATTTCAGCCTTTTCCCCTGGCCTCTTGCTGTACATTTAATTATTACTATCATACAATATTTGATTAATATTGACAATTGATATTAATTTTCAATGGAATGAGTTTTGTTGTTGTTGTGCAGAATTTGTATTTATTGTGAAAGTTTTGGTGACTTGTCGTATTTTGTGAGTTTTATTGGTGAATTTGTTTACTTTATATGTACAATTAGTTTATGGTTGTGGCACATATTGTATTGTTACTGAGTGTCATATTACTTTTCTATAATACTATACAGCAGAAAGTTTACAAAATAAAATAAAATAAAATAAATAAATAAATGATCAGAAGCCATCGCCTAGACCACTGCGCCGCTTGTCCTTTTTGTACGAAAAGGCTCTGGATCAGTAGTTTCATTTGGATAAATCGGCATTGGACTATTTGAAATTGGATCGGTCGTCGTTGAACGAATCATACCAGCCGGACTCCTTTTTCTTGCATACTAAAACTGGAATGTCTCAATGTGGATATTTTGTCTCTATTAAAATGCATTTTCGGTTCCAACAAAATGAAGGAACAGAATATGTTTACTACCAACGAATTAATGCATTTAGACAGTACATCTAAATACATAACAATTCAAATGCTTTAAAAGATTTCTGAGAATACAGGTCATGCCTAAATTTGAAATGTTGTATCTCTGTTGGGGAACTTTTTAAGACCATCTACTTCACTTTCCTTTTTTTTTTTTTTGCAGGTTTTTTTATGTTCGTTTCTAGGCATTAATTGACAAAAAGGGTCGCTTATCACTTCAGTCATTGTTCTATAGTTTTCCGAAAAATGGGGATTAGCAGAGAAATTTTAAATGGAATATCCATAGCCAGGTAGTCACGTAGAGTGAAAAATTTGCTGGCTTGACTTTTCTAGTTGAACATTTGGCGAATACTAAGCATTAAAAACTGTTTCGCATTATTTTTGTCATCACAATGGGAAAAATTCTTTCCTTTCTCACTCCCTCCGCTAAAAGAAACGATATAAATAACCACACATATTTCACTGCATACTAGTGCCAGCAAAAATCCCAAGAGGCGACTTCCCTTGACTAATAGAAGCCAAAGAATGCAGTTGGCTTGAGTTCTACGTTTTATTACAGCTACAAAGAAGCTTCCTTAAGGGCCATCCCTCCTATTCCCAGTCCACTCAGAGCTAGGACAGAGCCCTCGCCGTATGAACTAAAGCCCGTATTTGTGTTAATGTTCTTCAGAATCTCACCAAAAGATGCCCCTTGGGACATTTGGAGCTCTCCTTCAATTCTGATTCCAGCATCTTCATCCCTAGCTCTCTCTTTCTCTGTCCTTGGCATGCGGTCCACTTCCAATGAACTTACTAGTCTTACTACGTCTTGTAATTCCATTGAACCCAATTGGATGGCTCTCCTCGGAAAATGGAGCTTGAAATTCTGATTCAGATGTAAGACGTAAAATGCTTCGGGTATGTTGGCTTAGAAAATAAATGCGTACTCTGAGCGCAAGGATCTCTTTCTCTAAACAAGGTAGAGCGAGGTACGGAATACATTACCGGAAGGTAAACACAAGTGGCTTTGTTTCTGCAGTCACACACGGGGCTACTTAAACCTCCAAATTGAACTCCTTTATTCAGCAGTTATCATTATTAATCCAAAACGTGCGGAGCTTCCTTTGCTTTTCAAAAAGGAAAAATGTATTTTATCGCAAGACCTGGGATATTTCTCAATTCTGGAAATTCGCTTCAGCAGAAATTCGACGCGATGTTTTTGGAAGACAGATCCTCAATAACATTTCGGTTTCCTTTAATATCGACGACAAAAAGGATTTCCTTGATAAATATTTAAAGTGACTGCATATAAACAAGAGGACAGGGATGCGTTCTCATTGGATCATAAACATGCAGAGTTGAATGAACAGTGCTAACTACATGTGTTGTGACGTACCTACCAGCAGGACGCACACGACATAAAGGCAGATAGGAATCAGAGTAATCGTCTGCGTAGCTCAGTTGGTAGAGCGACTTGTTCCGGAATAAGCGGCCTCGGGTTCGAATCCCGGCGTAGACCAAAAATGACGGAGAATTTTACTTCGTTATAATGGCGCCCGAACTATCCGGATGACCCGGCCGTTCAAAATCTCGCATTAGTGTGATGTTATTTCCACACCGCGAGACAGGAAAAATCAGAGAATTCCTTCTCCAGCGCTTCGAAAAATAAAAATGTGTGAGGTTGCATTCCACACAGCAGATTGACTGGGAGTTCTCAAGTGCACGTTCTACAGTGGATGGCTGCCTGCAACGATTCATGGTCACGGCTGACCCGTGGGCCATGCCCCGGCCCTCTTTCGGGGGGAGATGTGACGTACCTGCCAGCAGGACGCACACGACATAAAGGCAGATAGGAATCAGAATAATCGTCTGCGTAGCTCAGTTGGTAGGGCGACTTGTTCCGGAATAAGCGGCCTCGGGTTCGAATCCCGGCGTAGACCGAAAATGACGGAGAAATTTGCTTCGTTATAGTGTGCGATAACCAGTTTTTTATAGCAACTTATTTAAAATAAGGTTGAGTGGTGAAAAACAAATATTAAAGAAAATTAAGGTGGGAGTTGAAAGAAATATTTAGAAAGTACGCTTTGGATGAATCATTTAAATCTTCGGAAAACGGTGAGAAATTAAATTTTCCAGCATTTCTGTATCAATACTCAACCTAACTTTCTGTTATAGGGTATAACCACAGTGAGTGACTTGTTGGAAAATATACAGATAATGCTTAACCACGTGGATTTTGAATGAAGTTGCTTTTTGGTTCAAGTTAGTCTCTTCGGGAACTTTAAAGTGGTTGTGTTCCTACACTCATGAGAATACACTCATGAGAATAAACGTTCAGGGAAAGATATGGTAAAAATTAAGTTTATCTTTCACATTTCATAGAGTTCCTGTTTTGTCGCTCTACAAAAAAGGAATGTTTTTATAAACATTTTTTTAAAATAAAATGTTGTGGTGAATATATCAAGGATAATAGAACTGATTTGTTAGTTTGCAAATCAGAAAGTTCAGTGGAACTCTGAAGACAAGAGATTTTCAAGATTTAGCATTCAGGTGAAACGTAAAGAAGAATTGTTTTCTGACTTCATACACTCTTTTTACGCATACGAAACAGTGTTTAACGACTGCTTTGCTGTTCCATCGCGATGCCTGTGTCTGGCTCTAATTCAGCATATATTCACAGGAATTGATGAGAAATTCTAGATTGTCTTTCCAAACAGTCACCCGTCCCTAATTTTTGTAATAATAAGGCCATTATTACCCATTTCGCGAATTCCCCAGAATTCTTGAATATTTTATCTTCCTAAGGTAGAAGCAGAATAAATTTCCGTTTCCGTACGAACATGTCCTACGCTGAAAAAATCATTTCCCATCAGTTGCAGGTTTCTATGGTGATTCATCAGTCAAAATATTCTTATGGTGTATACGTATCGTATGAGAGATATGAAACCAAATATTTATATCACTTAAACTGTACTACGCAGACCCAGCGCAATGAACTTTCATTAATTTGCATACTATTAGTATCACAGACAGACATAACCTTAAAGCAACACTTAATGCAAACTGGTCAAAAAACATTAATGAGGTCTATTTTAAACGTCAAATATTTCATTTTAAATGTGAGATCAAAAAACCATTGATTTTTTGTTTTTTGGATTGAGGTTTAACGACCACCGTGAGCAACTCGATGGGCTATAAGCAGTCGCCCGTCCCTAATTTAGGACCACTGGTTCCAGGGAAGGGACAGAGCCAGAAATCATTGATTTGAAAGCAAACGTGTGTTTTTTTAAGCAAAAAGTATGTTCCTTGAAAATACATTTTCGTTGAAAGAATTTGAAATCTTCGGGATGTTTCGTTGCAGTCGTTCAGGACACGTGAGATGAAGTAGTGTTGAACACAAACATTTTTCAATGCAAGGGAAATTTTCAAATGCTTAAATATATATATTTTCTGTTTTCGCTTTAAGTGAATTATTCTTAAACCATCATCGAAGGAAAGACCGAAACTGAAAAAAAAAATAGTAAAAAACGAATCAAAGAAGGAGGTCTTCAAATTACACTACCGGAAAGTGAAAAAAGAACACCAAGAATGAATTGGCGGACGATCATGAAATTTACATATGTTAATGGGGTCGAGTTTACGTAGGTGGGATGTTAATTTCGGGACCAACCGGTGAGCGCTCATGCCACAGCACGGCATAATATGCAAATTATCGTCGGTGGTATTTAAGGAGTACAGCGAAGTGAATGTAATCAGTCGTAGGCGTACGGACACGTGCGAAGATCCTGAAGAAGCGGCAATGCCTGGACATGGAAGACGTGTACGATTTCAGCAATTATCGGACTTTGAGCGAAGTCGTCTAGTCGGACTCCGCGAGGCCGGGTGGTCGTATCGTCGTATTGCGGAGCGTATTGGACGGGAAGTATCGGTGGTGGTACAATGGTGGCGTAGATGGTCCGAGGAACATTCCCACACGAGAAGACGTGGAACCGGGAGTCACAGACGGACTGATGAGCGGACCGATCGATGCATAAGAAGAGCGGCGTTGTCAAGCAGAACATCCACTGCGACGCAAATCCGAGCTGCCGTTGCACCTGAGGTGACTGTGCGAACAATCCGAACCGTCTACTGGATGCAGGACTACGTGCACGTGTGCCTCTGGCATGTGTACCTCTGACTCCAGCCCACCGTCAGGAACGGCTGCAGTGGTGTCGCCAACGTCTGCACCGGAGAACGCAATGGCGATCTGTCGTGTTCAGCGATGAAAGCAGATTCTGTTTGCGAGCCTCCGTTGGCCGTATGCGTGTTCGCAGACGCACAGGGGAGCGTCTTCACCATTCTTGCATCCGCCAGCGACACACAGGGCCTACACCTGGTCTCCTGGTGTAAGGAGTGATCAGCTATCACTCCCGTACACAACTAGTGTTTGTACCGGGTACGTTAAACAGCACCTTCTACATCAACAACATCATTCAGCCCGTTGTTGTGCCATTTGTAAGGTCGGTCCATCGTGGTGTTTTCCAGCAAGATAACGCACGCACACACACGGCACGTGCAACGCAACATGCACTTCAGGGTGTGAGACAACTTCCATGGCCTGCACATTCACCGGATTTGTCCCCCATTGAGCACGTGTGGGATTTTATGGGACAACGACTTATCCGGTCTCCACGGCCAGCCACGACCATCCCCGATTTACGCGTCCAGGTTGAGGATGTTTGGAACTCAATACCCCAAACTTACATCCAACATCTGTACGACAGACTTCATGCCAGAATTGCCCAGTGTGATGCAGTTCATGGCGGTTCAACCTCGTACTAACCATGTTACATGGAAATGTTATTTTTCAGTTTACCAGCAAATACAGCTGTATTTTGCCATAATGTTTTGATCACGTTATCCTCTGTATTCCGTTACTATGCTGTATAAATTTCGTTGGTATCAGACGTCTCCTTCTTGGTGTTCTTTTTTCACTTTCCGCCAGTGTATTTTGCGCCAATAGTAAAATGAATTTCATCAAAAGTTTTACATGACTAAATGTAACGTCTTGCTTTTATTGTTCAGTAACGGTGACCGACCAGCACTTCTTGTTTATGTTGATCGGTTACGATGGCTGAATAAAACTTCTTGTTTATATTGATCACTTGTAGTGATAAGCCATTGAATCGAATCCTGTGCTAAGGCTGTCGAAGAGCACTCTTATTGACGTTCGACTGATACGTAGCCACACTGTTTGTCGAATGGCCACAAGGGCGGGATTGTGGCTAATCATTAAAGTTGTGCCCGTGTTCCATCCTCGGCTGAAGCATTGGGGGTGTGGTTGTCCTATGGCGTTGGTATTGTTTCCTCCCTAGAAGCAGTGGCCCTTCATTTTGGACGGCCAACCCCTGGTAGCCTTAGATGCTTAGGTGGGTGGTTAAACCTAAAATGCTATGTAAATGAAGTCCGAATTTCGTCCCTTTGTCGCCAAAATGCCATTTACTGATGGCCATAGTAGTCTTTGTTGCCTAACAAAATACACTTCCACTTTGTTGTGAACTGACGTATCATGATAAGATCTTGATGGCGAAGAAAAATCTCAAAAAGAATGTATTAATACGAGTGGACGGCAGTCGGATAAAAATGGAATGAAAACTATTGCCAAATGACCAAACTTTACATGGAATCACAGATGATGTGGAGTATATAATGTGTTTTAACTTTTTGTTTTTGTTTTTACCTCTTACGTAAATTATGTTTATCTATTGCTTACATTTTTCGTATTTAACGTCATATCGGAACTCCCAAAAGTTTTTAATGATTTGGCAACACTGGCAGAAAGACAAATGTAAACACAATGAATAAACTCTAGTAGTAGTGAGCGCGAATGGTGAGGAGTTACTCTTCAAGTTAAAGCTCACGTGCTTATTTAATGATACTACGTTTGGTGCAGCTTTGCCAATGTTGGAGGAAGAGGACAGAGCCGCCAAATAATTCTTTCAGCATGTCCCACACATTTTAAATAGGAGTGTAAACAGAGGAAATGTGAAGGCCAGGGGAGATGATCGAAGTCCGCCTTGGGCTCATCAAATCATTCTTGCACGATTCTGATACGATGTGATGCTGCTTGTCATCCCTAAAGATTCCGTCACATGTAGGAAAAAATGTAGCATTACAGTGTGCACTTGGTCTGCTACAACATTCAGGCATTATCTGGATCTCATGTTACTTTCCGCTAGTATCAGAGGACACAGCTTGTGACAACAAAACGTCCTGCATAGCATGATTCCACCTTCTGACTCTTGGATTTGTGTTTACAAAGCATGCCTGCTCCATCGCTTCATGAGGGGCTCGCCCAATTTCTGCCAACCATCAATGCAAAACAGTGTATAACGTGATTCACACGACTACAAATATCTTTCATTGCCCTAGTTTCTATTCAACGCGTTCTCGGAAACACTGTAAACGGAGTTTTCTGTATGTTTGAAGAGACAAGGGGCTTTCGAATGAACATACGACTTCCAAGATCCAATTTCTTTAACTTCTTATGCATGGTTCCGCTCAAACTGCGATGTGCCTGTCTATGGTTGAATTCAGCAGACATTTTTTTTCACACTGGAATACCTGCTCTTCCGTACAATCCTCCTCACAGCACGACAGCCTAGCCTCTTTAGGTCAATCTGCTACATTAACACCTTTTGGATATAGAACATCCGCGTGTCTTCCAGTGGCCAAACACCTTTGAAGTGGTTATTTTTAAGAAACCTATTTTGGGCTACTGACAGATCCTGGGGTTTTCCGATGTTCATATGAGTTACTGTAGATTAATAATCTGAACGCCACTCATCAAAGATAAAGCAAAATATCACCAGCCCATGTGACTGTCACATCCGCATATACACTGAAGAGCAATTGAATTAGAGATACCTGTCTAGTAACGTGTAGCACCACCTTTCGCCCTGATGATGGCAGCGATTCGTCTTGGCATGGAATCGACAAGACACCGGAAGCGTTGGGAAGCCATACGGATCCACGACCCCTGAACAAGCTCCCACAGTTCACGAAGATTTGATGGAGGGGGTCAGAGCCTCGAACATCTCCCTCGATGGCATCCCAGATGTGCTCGATGGGATTGAGGTCAGGTGACCTAGCTGGCCAAGGAGGCTAGGTCACGTCGGCGGTGTGTTCATCCAACTATTCGGATACAATTCGGGGCGATGGCACGGTGCATTGTCTTGTTGCAGGTTGAGGTCCCCAGTGGGATGTTGAAGACGCACAAACGGAAGCAAATGGTCGTCCAGGATATCCCGGTAACGTTGACCTGTGAGGGACGATGTTACTCGCACCAGGGGTCCCATTTCAGTCCACGTAAATAGTCCCCAGACGAGAATGCCACCCCCACCAGCTTGAAGAGTACACTGCTGGCAAGAAGGATCCATCGCTTCATGTGGTTTGCGCCGTACTCGTATCCTGCTATCCGCATGCACCAACGTGAATCTCGACTCATCAGCCCAGGCAACATTTTTCCACATGTCTAGGGTCCAGTGGCGATGTTCCTGCGCCCATGCTAATCTTTGCACCCCATGATGTGCGGTCAGCAGCGGTACTCTCGTGGGACGATGGCTTCTATACCCCATAGCAAGGAGATGGTTCTGGATGGTGTGGCTGCTTACACGTTTTTGTGCACCAGCGTTAAATTGCCGAGCGATTTCTTGCACTGTGGCCCGTCTATCCGCTGTTACAATGCGAGCTAGCCGACGATGACCCCGCTCATGAACACGCTGCAGTCCACGGCAGTTGGCCCTTGCAGGGATGGTTTTACCGGATTCGATGTACTAACGGTGACCCCGTGACACAGTGGCTCGTGAAAATCCCATTGCCTGCACGACTTTCGAGATGGAGTGACCCATTCGTCGGGCCCCGACAATTTGCCCACGATCAAATGCGCTTAGATCCTTCGTCTTACCCATACTGCGTCCGACTTTTACTGATTCCCGTTGCATCACTCCTTATATTATCGGATGGCTGCATACGTCATGTCGTTTCCGTTTACAGGGGTCGCCCACAGCGCCCCATTTGCAGAACGCCAGCTTTCTCTAATTCAATTGCTCTTCAGTGTATTGTAGTTTATTGTCTGTGACTGTCTTATCAGAAAGATTCGTAATTTTGTGGCCAGTGTGTGAATATTGGAGTCACATCATGTGAAACATACTCAGCTGAAAACCGCTTATGTTATTAAGTGAAAGTTTGTTACCGCACTGGTGTGCCACAGGAGCAGATCTATATCTGGAACACCACCCTCTATCGAAAGATTCTGAAACAGTTATCATGGTTTTCACTTGCTGTTTGTAAACTGCTGAATATTACTCTCGGATATAGAAAAGTAATTTTGTTATTGATGATTTGCTCAGAAGTGTCACAGATTAATAATCCGAATAAATGGTGTTCTATATCTGTTTATCATTTCAACTTGAATTGCGATTTCTTGTAATTATGTTTGCTTTATCTAGGACGAATAATTACAGGAAAAGGATATAGTCTCTGGCTTTTAAGCACTAATAATATACCACTCACATTGTTCGGATGAGATTGCCTTTCAGCGTAATGATGCAAGAGCAGGAACTGGAAAGCTGAAATTTCTTTAGATTATTCTTGCAAGACAGCTGCTATCTCACTAAACGACGATCCCGTGAGTTCGAGGTGATGTCTTTCGCTCCTGATTCTCGTGAACATTTTATGAAGTCAGTGTATCTATTTGATCCACTAAGATGCTTCCTTCGCGTACTCTGACATAGTAATTATCGTCGAAAAGTCTTTGAAGATCATCTAAGGCTTCAAATCCCCGGAATTATTCTTGACACTACATTAAGATTAAGTCCATTAAATTCTTCGTGTCTTCAGAGATGCACGCATCACGGAAACAGTAAGGACTGCGGACAAATCCTGTCAGAAGACCGAGTTAGCAGGATTAACAGAGCAGAACAACGTTAGATATCTTCGTAATGTGGCCGAAGCACCATATTTATAAAGTTTCCGTGTAAAATCAAAGCTCACTTAGAGTCCCTATGTGAATACATGCTTCTGAAGTTTTACAGAGCATTATATTCGCAATCCATTAATTTCCACTGGGCTTGTTAACCTATAAAATTAACGATTATTATAGATTAAAAACAAACTATCTTTCCATCTGTTGTTTTAAATTTAAGTTATTTTGCGGTTTTTTAACAGCAGAATCAATTAATAAGAGTTAAACTTGGACCGAAATACAACGTATACCTGGAGCTTACTAAATTGAAAGTCATAAGTGTGTGTGTTAATAGAACTTGGAGGGTACATTCGAAAGTGTTTATTAGTAGGTGAGTGTCTCTCGTTTGTAAGTGTCCAATCACATACGGAGACCATAAACTCCTCGTCAAAAATATTTTCCACCCAGAAGGATGTCCTGCGTACGATACGATGTAAATCAACGTGATACGATGTAAATATTAGAAGTATAAATAAAAAAATAAGCACATTTGCAGCCTTTGCAGAATGGCGGTTACGTGGATAAAAGGGTGATATTTGTACCAGGTATGAGCGTCTCTTGCGAAAATACAAGCACTAACGACGTTAGAAAGTGAGACACAAAAGGCTACTAATAATGTTCTGGTGTATGGTTCTCTAGAGAGTTGCTTCACTCGCATCTGAAGATCTGTCCCACTATGCACAGGGGTCCTATTCGAAGACGTCATTTCGGACTTCCCAGGTGCACTTAATCGCCGGCAGATTAGGCGATCAAGCTAGCCGTGGTAGCGTGATAATTACTGGGATGGGATGTGGCGTTAAACATGTTCAGAAGTAGTGTTAAGGCCACAGGGAAGTGAATGGTGTCCAAATACCGCTGGGAGGTTAAATTACTTCCGAATGACCATGAGAGACTGTCGCAACAGATGGCACCCACATCAGGATCTAAACAGTGGGAGTCAACAATTCACAAAATGCAAGTTCTTTCACCAATAAGTCACCACGCGCATGTGCTCCCATCTTTCTGTCCCAAATAGATGCGCGTCTCATGTTTGAACATGATATTTCACCATTCGTCACTTCACTTAGTTATTTCTTTGCCCCACTGAAGGCTAGCATATCTATGGCTTCGATTGAGAGGTATGCAGAATAGAGGATGCCCATTAGCATACTAGTGTCGTGAAGGGGTCTGTCAAGGATATTGTCATGTACCAGATGTACTTTATCAGTCGTTTTGCCTCCGGATATCTGTCGTTAAGTTGCGTTTCTGGTATTTATAGTATATCCAGAAAATATGCCGATCTTCCTGATCCATTTTCACTCGAGGACTACTGGATCCTGAACCCCTTTGCGATGGGTATTACTGCCAGAAGCAGCCAACTGTTCGCACCATCCTGCGTTACATGGACGTACAACACGATCTCGGTCAAACTGGTTTACCGGATTGTACATCTGTCTATGACGAACAAAGTACTTTATCCTTCAGTCGTAATCAGATTTCTAGTTCGTTTTTCTGTTATTTACCCTGACCATTTTACTCCGGTAACCACTTTAAAAACTAGACAACAGAACATCCAGCGAATTTTAAATATATCCACTCACTATATGCGTGTCCTCACTTTTATAAGATAATTCTTCACTTATATCCTCGGCACATATGATTTCATGCCTTGGTGAAGAATTATTCTTCATGAGGATTCTTTCTCATTAATTTCTCTGATGTTATCTGAAGCATTGGTAATTCATGACATATATCCCTAACTGGACGAGAAAAGGTCATGACACTTTGAACTAGGAAGCATTAGATTGTTTTTACAAGCGTAAATCGGAAAGTCGTTTAGCTTCCTAAGTTACAATTCCTTACCTTTATTTGTTTGGGGGTTCACTTTCATGGATTCTGTAACGGTTGCATGTTCTAACGGAAATCGGCAGATGCGGATTCGATTTCCACTTCCAAGAGGAGCAATTTTCAAGTTTACTGAAGAGATGGATACACGGAAAACGGTGAAAATACGGCTCTTCTCTGCCGTTAATAACATTCAGATTTCTCTACTGCAGTTTTTTGCCTTCCTGCAAAGTTTCTAACAGCCATCAAATAGCCAATAGGGTCCGTAAAGCTAAGTATAAGGCTTTAAAGTTGTTTTTGATGTTATTGTATTATTAAATAGTTCTGAATCCTATATACTAACGAGTATATGAGAAATAACACAAGAAGAGAACACTAACCAACCAAAAGCATAACCAAATGGCTTTTAACTCACAGCTCTTTATCCCATTCTTCATTCTAGCTCTACAAAATGCTTGCCAGATGACACCACTTAAACTACGTTAGTCTACCCGGTATCGCATTGGTCTAAACGCAGGGCTATGACTGTTCCCTCAAGTGGGCCAGGGTTCGAGCCCAGGATTAGGCATGTGGGTGGTTCGTTTGGCTATCTCCTTTCCCTGAAACTAGTGATTCTAAATTAAGGACGCACCAAATTATTATTATTTTTTTAATTGAAGGTTAACGACCACCGTGAGCAACTCGCACCAAATTAGGACGCACTAATTTATTATAGCACTGAGTACTGCTCATGTCGTTAAACCGTCGGGAGAAATTACGTCAATATTAACTGAACTATTTAGAGTCGTAACTTAATAATAATGTAGATTCTGCTGCAACACACAATGAGTGAAATATATCTTTCATAAAGTTAAAAATTGATCAAAACCTGTAATGGTTAAAATACAACCTCAGTTTGATTTCACGTCTTGAGGTTCCTTCCCAGAATACATTTTTCTGATAAATACTCTGATCATGTTTACTGACACGCATCCTTAATGAGAGGTTTTAGAGTTTTCTGCGACTGAGATAAGCTAGGGCAATTATAATTACGAGCAGTTTCTGAAGCAATGCATTATGATCCTAAGGGACGATGGAATTCTTTACTATATGTAGAATAGTGTTTGCAAACTTTCTGTCCGGGAGCTTGGCATTCATTCTTCATGCCCTTATACCTTGAAGTAGGAAAAGGAATCCGTCTTTTTACAATTTCCTTTCATCGCAGCTTCCCTGGAGTCATGCACATGCGGAAATCAGTGTTCCCGGGACGTATCCTTTCATCCTTCTACCAATGCACATGCACGTAACGCTTAGCCTGGAAGGAAGAGTAAAAAAAGTAGAAAAAAAATGTAAGAAAAAGAAGAGAACTTACTTTTAATCTACTCGCATGTCATTAAAAAGTGCTTACCAAGTCACTAGTGTCCTCCCTCTGAGTTTGAGAGAGCATCGCTTTTACTACCTTTTCTTTCCCTTCGCAACTCTCCGTTCTTTCCTACCCTCCCCAAGCTTTCTTCGCATAAAAAAACTGGCGTATATGCAAAACACATGCGCGAAAGTAAGGGATAAGAATAAGAAAAACGACGGAAGTTGAAAGCCCTTTAAATTATCCAACTGTCGTTCTGTAGGAGGAAGTCACTTGGATGTAAAGCAGATAAAAATTCTAAATGGTACTTTAATGGTGAGACAGTTGCAAAAACGTAACGGTATATGCATTTTTTTTGCTACTTCCTCACTGAATGTGGTACAGATTATCCAGAATTGGAAGTTGCTGTTTACTGTTTGTTACACTTAATTGCTTTTTCCTCTTAAAAGAATGGGCGTTGCATCGGTCATCTGTGGTCCCACGTTACTGTTTGGTACATACTCTGAGCGAACAAGCTATACGAGATATGTGCTTATAAAATACAAATATAATGCGTTCATATTAAAGTACTTTTCCACTGTTACACTTGTTTTCAATTTAAACTATGCAGACAAAAGTATTCGGACGCCTCCACGTATGCAAATAAGCATGCATTTGCAGATCGAGATGCTAACATACGTGGCTTACGTTGGGTGCTGTTTAGAAAGGGGAGCATTTGTACACCTGTCAGACCGCAATGGAAGTAACTATTGCACGCCAAGTTGAACTGATGGACTTTGTAAAGAACACAGTGGTTGGATCCCACATGACTAAACAATCAGTGGGTGGTTGGATCCCACCTGATTAAACAATCAGGGAATTTGGAGGCCAGGGCATTAACAGAAAGTCACCAGCATGTTCCTCAAACCAGTCCTTGACGATTCTGGCAGTGTGGCGTGACGCGTTATCCTATTGGTAATGGCCATCACCAGCAGGGAACACAATTGCCATGAATGGGTGAACTTGGTCTGCAACGATGTTCAGATACCTGACAGATGTCAGGGATTGTGCTATTGGGATAATGCGACCTAAAGTGTCAGAAAAAAACATTGCTCACAGCATAACACCGCCGCGGCAGGCCTGTTTCCGCCCAACAGTGCATCCAGGTGCCATAGCCTCCGTTGGTAATCGGCGTACCCGCTCTCGGCTGTCTACGTGATGCACCAGGAATCTCGATTCGTCAGACCAGGACACTTTCTTCCGATCATTCACGGTGCAATCTCGATGATCTTGGGCCCATTCCATGCGCTGTTGGCGATGACGTGCAGCGAGCATGAGAACCCGGCTGGGTCATCGGCTACGCAGACCCATTGCGCAGAAGATTACTATGAAATGTGTGCTGTGAGACATTGCCCTGATCACCACTGTTGTAGGTGCGGGTGATTTGCCGCACTGTGGTCATGCGGTCGCTGTGAACAATGCGCGACAGTCCTCTGGCATCAATGAGCTGCGGACGATTCACGGCTGGACGACGGTTCGTCGTTTGGACATCTGTGCACCACATTTGATGCGTACTCACTACAGCGGCACGTGAACGACCCACAAGCCGCGCCGTTTATGAGATCGTAGTTCCGAGGCGCCATGCCATCACAATTTGTCCTTTATCAAACTCCGATAAATAGGCAGCTTTTCCCATTTTCACCCCGGAGACTCTACTAACCGAAAGCTGGTCCACGGGTTGTATACATACCGCGCTGTGAACTTCACCTGCGCCACCGTTCAATCTCCAGGCGGGCTCATTTCCCTAAGCTGGGCGTGGTCACAATGTAATGGCTCATTGGTGTATATTGTACCATATTACGTGTTGGCTCACTCCAACATATTGTACCATATTACGTGTTGGCTCACTCCAACACGTAATATGGTACAATATGGCGGCGTTCAGTATATATCAGGCAGACCAGCTCCTCGAGCATTAGTTAACGTTCAACTGAGTGTCGGAATGCGCAAAAAGACTGATAGGAATGACTTTTAATGTAGCATGATTGTTGGTGTCAGGCGTGCCGGTTACAGCATCTGCCAAAGGTCCGATCTCCTGGGCTTTTCACGCACAACTCTTAGCAGGGTTTCCCTTGAGTGGTGCGTAAAACAAAGAATTTCTTTCCAGTAATCCCTGTAAAGCTAGCTGAAGGATCAGAAAAGTCAAAGGAGTCTGGCAAGAATAGTTGAAGCGAACGCAACCCTGGAAATCACTTCACAATTCAACATTGGCTAACCGAGGGCCGTTTCCGAAAGCACCACGCATCGGAGTATGACCCAATAGGCTACGACAAAAGACGACTATGTCACCGGTCTTCTTTGACCGTTCTAAGACACCAGCAGTTTTTATGTATAGAATTGCCAATTGCTGGATGTTTGGAAGTTCTTTGCGTGTCGCACTATTCACGGTAAATCCTTGCTACAGCTATGCGTGAGAATCTATGAAGACGGACGTTTGGGAGATGCTCGAATCGGTACGCCTAGCGAAAACAACTACGATTCCACGTTCATAAGATAAGTAATCTGAGTAACGTTCAAATTCCCTCAGATTACTTATCTTGGTTATTCCAACCCTCAGATGAACGCCAACTGTTGCTCGAGGGGCTGGACTCGAATCGCCCACCTATCTCACTTGCCATCTTACGTGTTAGAGTCAGGCATTTATGTGATAAGAGCAGGTGTACCTCATAAGCTGGCATTTCTGCATATGCACGAAGTATAGCTACAAAGTAGATTAGATTTAGATTTATGTTGACAATTTTAGGAATTGAGTGTCTGACCCCAGGTCTTAAACAACCTTTAGAAGTAAGGAGCCAGGAGATTTGGGCTAGAGTGCCCGACAGGAGAGTCACTCAGAAACGAGGTAGAAAGCGTAAGGAAGATACCATTTTTTATGACCAGTGTTCATACCTATACTTTTCCTCATTTATGAGCCAAATGATCATTCCTATACTTTTCCTAATGGAAAGAATTTTGCTTGCTGTCATATGAGGCTCCCCCCCAAAAAAAAATCAGAAAGAGGTTTTTACAGCTGTTTAATACATCGTCAAAGCACTTCAGTAAAACACATTTATCCATCAAAATAATTACACTAAATTATTAATACTAAAGTCCTAGCAAAAGCTGTCTGAAGAACATCTGTTCGCCACCCCGGTGGCTGAGCGGTCTGAGGTTCCAGCTTTTGAATATTCATCCGCGCTGGACTCAGCTTCGGGTCACGGATAAAACTTGGGTGACTTGCTTTTTGTGGTCGTTAAATCATCCTCTCAAAAGAGCTGAATCATAAGAAGGCATCAAAACTGCCGCTGGTCTGTTTAATTAAACGCCTGTTACCTTTTCTTTTCCGGATTAGTGGAAGTTCTTTCTCAGAGGCAACCGCTGTCTGTTCCAGTTTGACATTCACGTAGAAAGACGAGAAGGAACATATGGAGAGTTTAACCATTTAACGACAGTGGCACAAATATCGTTTATCACTCCAAATACCATAACGCCCAAAACTGTCTGTTGGTTCACTTCTTTGTTTAATAACAACAATAGTGACTGATACCTCATAAGTTGAGAAAATTTGAAGAACAGGTAAGGATAGGAAATCTGACTCACTATTGACAGGCGTTTCAGGAGGCTATGGCCGTTTGTATGTACGGGCGTTTTGGGCGCTATGGTAATTAAAGGGTTAAAGAAGAGAGAAAAACACATATAAGTAAGTGCATTTCAATCTAAAAACTAGTAAAACAGAACTGGGTAAAATAAAATTGAGTCACGTGGGTGCTTTATAAACAAGTCTTGTTAAATACTGTGAAAGCAAGAAACCGTTTTGCCAACTGCGATCGAAACGACGAAACTAATTCGTATAGCATTTTGGCACGTAGAGCACATAAAAAGGCCGTTTTTTAGCACGTCATTTGTAAAAAGATACGTGCTAAAGTTATCACTTTGTCCGTCCGTCCGTCCGCTCTGTGGACACCATATCTCTGCAACTATTAGAACTGTCTGAAAAAATATTTTCGCATTTATAAGCTTAAGCGTGAGAATGATAATGCATGCATCCCGATTTTTTTCGATGCACAACATCGCTGCTAGTTGGGGAAATGCATAGGCTACCGAATTCAAAATACATTTTGTTCCACATCATTACTTCTAAATATTCGATTAAAAACCTTTTTCTTACCTCCAATACCATTTACAACGAATACTGTTTTGGCTGCAGTTTCGTTTTCAAAATTTTTCATTTCCTCGCTAGGAAGCGTAAAATTAAATTGTGAGTTTCCCGTTATCTCTACTTCTAAGGTCACAATCAAAAAAATATCTTTGTATAGGATGCATTTCCTAGTGGAAGATGTTCTGCATATAATTTCAAATTTTCGGGAAAAACGGTTTCGTCACGAGGGTGGTAAGTGTATATTTCTATTTCTGATAAATTTGCAGCAATATCTATGCGTCTGAAAACTCGATCGAAAAAATTATTTTGTGATAAGATACCACACACCGCGAAAAATCTTTTGAAAATAGCTTTTGCTTAAAATAATACATAGTTTTACGGTCAGAAGGGCGTTGTTGTATATCTTACTTTTCTCTGTATCTTCAAAAACTCTCTCTTTGTCGGAGAGTGTTTCTGGTGCAAAATGTTCCGCACATAATTTCAAATTTTTCTGAACGCGCAGTTGCCACTATAGACATAACTTCACGTTTTCGTTTACAGCATATTTACAGTAAATTTGCGCTTCTGAACACCCGATTGAAAAATCCTTCTTTTCTCTGATCCGACTAACTACGAAGACATTGTGCGCGCATTTTCTACACAAAATAATGCCGAACTTCCCCGCTAGGGGGCGCACATTTTAATCTATTTTTCTCGTTGCTTCTGCTTGTAAAACTCCGATTTAAAAAATTCTTTTAACGACGGATATGCATGCATTTGTGGTTCTGCATGCATTCGTTATTTGGATATGTATGCATTTGTGGTTTTGCATGCATTCGTGGTTCCTACAGTTCACAGTTCTGGCGCTAGATGGTGTTAGTGCGTAGAAATGTTTGCAACCGTATATCTGCTTCTAAAGACCCCATTGAAAAATTTTTTTTTTACTGTATGCCAATCTCCATAGTAAAGATGTGGAACATTATCCTTTTTAATAACGCACAGTTTCCCGCCAGGTGGCGTAAATATCAAAACGTTTTTCTCGCTACATCTGCTTCCAAAAGACGTATTCGGAAAAGTGTTTTTCCTTAGCATAGCTTTTGCTATGTGAATAATGAATGCATTTAGAATGTTTCCCACTTTTCCATAATTCAAAATTTTGTCACCATCGGATGTCAGGGTATATTTTTATTTCAATGCGTTAGTTCGATTGTAAGAATCCCGTAGAAAAATCCTTTTTAGATAGGATACTTTCATTGTGAAGTGTATTTTGAATCGATTTTCTTCCTTAAGTAACACAAAGGTTTCGCTACGGAACGTAAAATTAAATCATTGTTTTTCTCTATATCTCTTCTAACTATTCGATTTGAAAATCTCTTTTTCTCGGATATCTTCCTTCTGCTGGGAGAAGCGTTTTGTGCACAATTTGTTTATTTTCGTAACATACATTTCAGCCGCCAGTGGGTGTAAGTAGCTATTTCTATATCTGGATATTTTATCGATTGCAGAACCGGTTGATTTTTTTAACTGGTTCCGTTGACAATGAATAAGCCTGCTTCCACTACGTATTTTAAATTATGCGCAGTTTTCCCCTAAATTGTGTAAGTGTATATTCTATCATGTTGAATTATGATATTTTCTAAAAATCTACTGCATTTTTCGTGTAGTAAAGGATTTAAAAGACGTGCTCATTACAAGTGAAAATCTGGTGGCATGTTTCTTGTTTTCTTTAGCAATTAGATGGCCTATTATTTTGATGCAGACAGTCTGGTCTGTGAAATTCTTTAGATTTTCGGGTTCATTAGTAAAGCAGAAGATACCTTTTAAACATAAAACGATCAGCTAAAAGGGTATAATTTGCTAACATTTCTCCGATTTTCAGAATCCAGTGAAGCGAATTTTATTCCTTGCCTGCAATTTTCTTATATCCGCAGTTATACAACATTGAGATTCCGTCGAAATAATTTACGATTGGTTGCGCTAAATAGTTTTCAATTATCATTAAAATACTATCTTTTTTCTCCTGGGAGAGGTAATATCAGACAGTCTTTTCTCAATGCCGTTTGAATACCCTATTTTCCAGGAAAGTAAACAAATGTGACTTTCAAATTAGTAGACTTCAAAGTCAGTCAACTAACGGAGTTCTGTTTCCAGACTAACCAAACGGAAGGAACAAAGAGATGAGTTACGAAATTCGGGATATTCAGACAAGAGAAATAAAAACTGCTGCGTCTGTTTGAAACTTTAAAATTAAACTGACACGTAGTCATCCAAGCCAAATATTTGTCTCGTGTTTGATGCTTTGATGCTTTGAATTTGCCATTTCGTTACGCGTGGACTCGAGAGAAGTTGACGCAGACCGACCTTAAGCAAACAAAAATTTCGTTCTTCAAAGGCCAACACCAGCAAAGGCCAACACCAGTTGCAGCATTTTCAAGAATCTTGTTCAAATATCAGATAATTTTGGATGACTGATACTGTCGAAATGGTATTTGTGAAGCTGAAAGGGCCTTTAACGTAGCTTACAAATCGGCTTTCGAAAGATAGCAAGTAAAAGCATACCGGGAGATGCTTTTCCGCGAAACAGGTTTCAATTAAAATCATAAATAAAATTTCATTTCTTGTTAAACTGCTAATTCTGACAAATATTTATTATTAAGTTTTTACAAATGTGTTAAAAATATTTCCTAAGGGTTTTGGAAGATCTCGCGATAAACATTGTTTTGTACGTATTGTTTAAGAGATGTACTTGTGCATTTGAGTTGTCTGAACGTAACCCTTGATTTTTTGCGGATTTCTGGATCTTGATAATGGTGCGTCAAGTTAGACATGAGTAAAGACAGGTTCATTCAAATAAATGGTAATGTGTTCGAAAGCCTATCTTTGAAATTTTTTATTGTCATGGTGTAAGCAGAAATTATCGACTCTTCAAAACGAAAGGAGGATTTACATCACTCGTTGGCAAATCTCTTCTTAGTAGAAAAAGTGTGTAGCCACTATTACATTCAGAAATGATTACAGCTTTAATTACATTTCTGCGTAGTGCTCCGATGCAATGGCGTGTTCCTTTACAAAGTACTTTCTTCGAATCCAAGTTCTTTAGCAGCAGTATAACTCCCACTTTGAGCACCAACTTATTTCGCGGCTTACGTGATGGGGGTAGCTCTTGCAGAAATTCTGAAGGCTAATTAGCTGCATCATTGGGATTTTGGGAAACAATGGTATCGGTGATAAAGTGCATTTAAATCTGTCCTGGCAGATTAGTTAGAGTGTTTCTATTCATGTTAATTACTTCAACGTTTGCCGGTGAAAAAACGATGCATTTCGTAACTTTTTTGAGTGGTATTTGATTCAAATTTTATCAGTAAATACTGTCTATCAGATTTTCGTCTAAGATCATTTCTGGAGGGACTTCAATCGGGAACCAAGGCACAGCAGGGACACGATGAGGCATTGAGTCCACCAGGTCACAAAAGTGTTCCACAGGCATTTTCACCCATGCTGCTGCATCACTGGCTGTCCATAATTCCCTCTCATTCCTGGGTGGAGGATCTAAAGCTTGAATGGACCTTTCCAGAGCATCTCAAAGATTTTCCACACGGCTCATGCCGGCAAACGGGAAGGCCATTCCCGGATGAGAATTTATGTGGAATGTTCTAATCATGTTCTAGTTACCATGGCTCTGTGGAGAGATTCATTGTTCTTCTGGAAGAGTCCATTGTCCTGTAGGTTCATGATGTCCATGAACGGATGCAGATGGTCTGCAACGATTGACACGTAGCGTGGGAAGTTCAGAGATGCATTTAGACGTATCAGAGGTCTTAACGTGTGCAAGTTGGACACGCCCTGGATCATAAGCAAGCCTCCAGCAGCCGGAACAGTTTCTTGCTAACATGCAAGGTCTTCATGAGGTTTCAGCCAGATCAGCACCCTACCATCTGCGCAAACTAACTGGAAATGGGATGCATCGGACCAGGGCAGCAGTCTCCATTCATCAAAGGGTCCAGTACGCTTTTCTTTCGCACAGTTGAGACGTATATTCCATTCCGGCAATGTGGCGTTAGCAATGAGACTCTGGTGGGTCGGCGGCTTCAATAACTCATTGCGGATAATGATCTCCTGATCACCTACCACTTTGAAATCGGCGGTGATTTGTGCCACTGTCGCTCTCCGGTTGGTTGTAACTATGCGAGGCAGACGTTGATGACCTCGTTCATTCACCACTATTCTTCTCTCACAGCGCTGAGTCAACAATACGATATTATTGCGTAAATGGCGTACTTCCGATACACTCTTTATACTGTCGAACGGAAATACTGCAGTTCCTGTACCACCTCCGCGATAGAGTAACACATAAGTCAAGCGGCCACAATCATCCATCTTTTAGACTGTTAGCTCCCGACGTTTATCCATACTTACATCAAATTACCATCTATGTGAATGCATTGGTGTTCTCTTACCTATATACCTGCAAAGCCGTGGGTTTGTCAACTAGCGAGAGAAGTGATTGCGTCACTTTGCCCAAGAACCAGGTATCCCATGATTTCTGTCCTCTCAGCGTATATTACACGCTTCGCATGTTAGTTCTTAATATTATAGTTCCGTAAAATACTGCCACAATGTACTCGATTAAATGCAACACTCCACGACATCAATGTTCCTGAGAGACGACTGTTATTGTTTATCTGGTCTCCTCCACTGACGATCACTTTTCACCCAAACCGGTGTTCACTTTGCACCGAAGATGATCCATACAGCGATGTACAGACCTCAAAAAGAAAAAAGAAATGCCACCCCTTAACTTTGGAACCATTTGACGCAGATAAACAAGTAAGGTACCGTTGGAAAGTACTCAAAGGGAACTGTCACGTGATGTGAAGAAAAATGCTAATTAGGATGATTATTTACATGATATTTAGCTCACTATCTCCGAATTTTTCCATAAAAGGGATATGTTATTTTATGCGCATTCTATTTAGCACATGGAAAAACTCCTAAATCTTCAATATCGTCCAAATCGGATGATTAATAGCGAAGATATTTGCAAATAAAATTGGAGGGGCATCCATATACAGTATCTACATCTGGAAAACACACCTGGAATGTTTCCTTCCCTGCAAGAGGAGTGATATGCTGGAAAGTCTGCGTCTTGCGCGAACCTCCCACAAATTGAATGCAAAGTACAGACGAGCAAAGGCCCAGGGACGGAGTTCATTTACTTTTGCGGTTTCCTTTATAACAACTTCATTTATTCGTGCTAATGATTTGAATTAATGTTAGAATAAACAGTATGTATTTTTCTAATAACGGAAAACCCGAATCTATGCAAGCTGAAATTTGTTTTGAATGTTCTTGTTTCCGATCATTACACTTTCTCGAGGCATTGAGTATTCGCGTATCATTAAAAGGTTGTTTCATAATAGAAAATTGAAGCAGAACCACGAAATCCGATTATTTAGAACGTCTATTGTAAAAAAAGATCGTATTTGTGTTATCGGTTTGTCCGTACGTCCGCCTGTGGGCACCATATCTTTGCAACTATAAGTCCAATTTTCAAAATTCTTTTTGCATTTGGAAACTTGAAATGTGCGAATCATGTTCTTTTATTTCGATTTTTTTTCACGATGTGCAATTTCGCCGCTAGAGGTCGTAAACGCAGATGATATCAAATTCGAAACCCATTTTATTACATATATTTGCTTCTAAACATCCGATTGAAAAAATTCTCTCACCTTTCGATTCCATTTATGTTGAGAAGCATTTCAGCTATAGTCACTTTTTCAAGTTACGCATAGATTTTACGCTAGGGGGCGTAAATGTAAATTGCGTTTCCCCCGATATCTGTACTTCTAAAACTCCAATTTGAGAAATTCTTTCTTCAGTGGATACAGCTCCTGATTGCATACAATTCCTAAATTTTGGTTAAGAACGGTTTGGCCACCACGGGGCGTAAAGTGTTAATTTATGCTTCTGATGTATCTGCCGCAAAATCTGAGCTTTTCAAATCTGGATTGAAAAAGTTCGTTCGTGGGCCGATACCACTCACGTTGATAAATGTTTTCGAATTTTTTCTTTTTAAAATAATGCATGGTTTCTCCGCCAGGGAGCGTAGATATATGTCATATTTTTGTTAATACCTCACCTCTGCTTTTAAGAATCCGAATTGAAAACTTATTTTCTTGTTGCATATAGTTTCTGATGCGAAATATTTTTCACGCAATTCCAAAATTTTTAAGTAATTCATAGACTTTCCACTAGGGGCTGTAATGGCAAATTGCCTTTTCCCAGATATCTCTGCTTCTAAAACTCCGATTTGAAAAATTCTTCGTGTATCACATACAGCTACTAATAAAAATGTTTTGCATATAATTTCTTATATTTGGCAAAGAATGGTTTGACCACCAAGGGGCAGGGCGTAAGTGTTTATTTCTGCTTCTGATGTGTTTACATCTAAATCTGAGCTCCTGAAAACTCGATTGAAAACATTCTTTCGTGAACCCATTTCGCTCTCTTTGGTAAACATTTTCAGAATACTCTCTTCTTAAAATAATGTATAGATTTTCCCCAGGAAGCATAGATGCATATCTTATTTTTGTTGATATCTCTGCTTCTAAAAGTCCGATTTTAAAAATTCTTTCTTTGTTCGAGAGCAAATCCGCTGCGAAATGTTTCTTATGTATTTTAAAAATTTCTTAACGCAGAAATCTGCCACGAGAGGGCGTAAGCTCATATTTCCGTTTACAGCAATATCTGAGAGACTAAAACCCCGATTGGAAAACCTCTTTCTTCGGTCAGATACTGCTAAATGTGCAAACTCTGTGAGCGTATTTTCTTACCAAAATAGGGAAAAATTTCGCCGTTAGGGCAAGCCAATGTTTTTCTTAATATCTCTGCTTTTAAATGAGCGATTTAAAAAATTCGTTCAACATCGGATGCCATTAATCTTGTTGAACACTTTAGGTTAGTATTTGAGGAGTTTTATAGTGCACAGTTATGTCGCTAGGTGGTGCTTGTGTACTTGTGTTTAGAGCTGTATCTCCGCTTCTAAAATCCCTATTGAGAAATGCTTTTTTTACTGAACGCTTTTCACGCCAATAGAGATGTGAAACATTATCCTCTTTAAACTGATTTTCCGCTAGGTGGTGTAAAGGTCAATGCTTTTTTCTTCGCTACCTCTGCTTGCGGGAGACGTATTTGAAAATTTGAAAAGCTCTTTTTTTCCTTTAGGATAGCTTTTACCATGAATAATATTTTAAACTTACTTTCAACTCTCCTATTATGTAAAATTCTTGAGCTAGAAGGCGTAGAGTTATATCATGTTTCTTTCTATATTTGTTCTTTTAACTGTTCGATTTGAAAATCTGCTTGTCTTCGATATTCTTCTGCTATGAGAAAATTTTTGTGCGCTGTTTCTTAATATTTGTAACGTACGTTTAGCTGTTTTTTTAGCACGTCTTTTGTAAAAAAAAGATCGTGCTTATGCTACCGGTTTGTCCGTCCGTCCGTCCGCCCGTCTGTACCCACGATATCTATGCAACTATTAGTCCGATTTGAAATTTTTGTTTTGCATTGGGAAGCTTGAAATATGCGAATGATGATCCTTTATTTCGTTTTTTTTTTACGATGTACAATTTCGCCGCTAGGGGGCGTAAATGCAGATGCTGTCGAATTCAAAAATACGTTTTATACACATATTTGCTTCTAAACATCCGATTGAAAAAAAAATCTTTTATCTTTCGATTCCCTTTATGTCGAAGAGTATTTTAGATATAGTTACTTTTCCCAATTACACATAGATTTTCCGCTAGGGGGCGTAAAAGTAAATTACATTTTCCCTCATAACTCTTCTTCTAAAACTCCGATTTGAAAAACATTTTCTTCAGCGGATACATCTCCTAATTGAAAATCATTTGCATATAATTTCAAATTTTTGGAAAAGAATACTTTAGACAGGGGGCGTAAGTGTTAATTTTTGCTTCTGATATATTTCCCATAAAATCTTAGCTTCTAAAATATCGATTGAAAAAAGTCTTTCGTGGACTAATGCCACTTACATCGATAAACATTTTCGGAATATTTTCTTCTTAAAATATTCCACAGTTTCTCCGCCAGGGGGCGTTGATATATATCTTATTTTTGTCAATACCTCTATTTCGCAGGAGTCCGATTTGAAAAAATCCTTCTTTGTTGGATAGTGTTTTCAGTGTGACATGTTTTTCATATAATTTCAAAATTTTCAAGTAATTCATAGACTTTCCGCTAGGGGGCGTAGAGGTAAATTGTGTTTCTTCCTATATCTCTACTTCTAAATCTTCGATTTGAAAAATTCTTTCTGCACCAGATACAGCTCCTGATGAGAAATCGTTTGCATAGAATTTCAAATTTTTGTAAAAAAATGGTTTGGCCACCAAGGGGCGTAAATCTTAATTTCCGCTTCTGATGTATTTGAAGCAAAATATGAGCTTCTAAATTCTTGATTGAAAAAATTCGTCGTTTGTAGACAAATAGTACTCATGTCCACAACCCTTTTAAAAACATTTTCTTTTTAAAATAATGCATGGTTTCTACGCCAGGGGGCGTAGATTTATGTCTTATTTTTGCCAATATCTCTACTTCTATGAGTCCGATTTGAAAAATTCCTTCTTTGTTGGATAGTGTTTCCAGTGTGATATGTGTTTCATATAATTTCAAAATTTACAATTAATTCATAGACTTTCCGCTAGGGGGCGTAATGGTAAATTGCTTTCCTCCTATATCTCTGCTTCTAAATCTCCGATTTGAAAAATTCTTTCTGCACCAGATACAGCTCCTGATGGGAAATCCTTTGCACATAATTTTTAATGTTTGAAAAAAAATGGTTTGGCCACCAGGTGGCGTAAGTCTCAATTTCCGCTTCTGATGTATTTGCAGCAAAATATGAACTTGTAAAATCTTGATTGAAGAAAACGTGGTTTGTTCATCGATACTACTCATGTCGACAAACCATTTAGGAATATTTTCTTCTTGAAATAATGCATGGCTTCTACGCCAGGGGCGTAGATGTATATCTTATTTTTTGTCAATATCTCTACTTCTAGGAGTCCGATTTGAAAAATTCCTTCTTTGTTACATAGCGTTTCCGATGCGAAATGTTTTTCCTATAAATTCAAAATTTTCAAGTAAATCATAGACTTTCCGCTAGGGGGCACAAAGGTAAACTGCGTTTTCTACGTTATTTCTGCTACTAAAACTCCGATTTGAAAAAATATTCCTGTATCGCATACAAGAACTGATGGAAAATATTTTTCACATAATTTCTAATGTTTGGTAAAGAATGGTTTGGCCACCAGGGGGCATAAGCGTTAATTTCTGCTTCTGATGTATTTATAGCAAAATCTGGGCTCCTGAAAACTCGACTAAATATCTTTTTTCTTGGACCGATACCGCTCATATGGAAAAACCTTTTGAGAATACTTTCTTCCTAAAATAATGCATGCTTTTCCCACCAGGGGACGTAAAGTCACATCTTAGTTTTGTCTATATCTCTGTTTCTAAGAGTCCGATTTGAAAAATTCTTTCTATGTTGGAGAACGTTTCCGGTGCGAAATGTTTCTCATATAAATTCATGTTTTTTTTAACGAACAAGTCTGCAATCAAAGGGCGTAAGCTCACAATTCCGTTTAGAGCAATATCTGAGGGATTAAAAACCAGATTGAAAAACTCCTTTCTTCCGTCAGATACTATTGTTTTCCATACCGGTTTCATTGACTTTGAATAGCTTTGATAAATTTAATTTTTGTCAGAGCGGATTCAAAAGACGTGCTTATTACACCCGAAAATTTGGTGTCATCTTTCTTGTTGTATTTTTGTTTTTTTTTTCGTTTAAAAAAATTTTTGTGCGCTATTTGTTAATTTTTGTAACGTATGTAGCTGTTTCTATTTCTGTTTTTTTTATTGATTGTAAAAATCCGGTTGATATTTTTTAACTGGTTGCATTGACTTTGAATAACTTTGAAAAATTTAATTCGCGTCAGAAACGGTTTAAAAGATGTGCTCATTACAACAGAAAATTCGGTGTCATCATTCCTTTTATTTCAAATATTTGGAAGGCACAAATATAGAAAACGAGGATGTAAATATCAAATATAACTGGAAATACATATAAAGCTCTATGCTGCTTGTCATTGGTCACGTATTACGAGAACCACCTGAAAAGTTCACGTTCGAGCCGGGCACAGCCACACATGAATACGGAGTCCAAATAGTCCAAATTAGGGCAGGGAATGGTACGACATAATGAAATAAACCCGCAAATATAGTTTATGCTCTACTCTGATGTACCGAACCGTGAAAAGGTTCTTTGTCACAATGATTAAAGTCGTAAAGTCATATATATATATATATATATATATATATATATATACTGCAGAGCAAAGCTGAAAACAAAGGAAAAACTTTGAATTTAAAACTAAAGTTACAGAATAACCTGAAGATCAAAACACGCAACGCAGCAGTTATGAAAATTCAGAATTCACATTCTATTAAGAAGAGACCTAAGCAAAAATATTTTTGACTCATACCTAGTACAACATAGAAAAAGTTATGTATCTACCGGTGTGAGTAAAAAGAGAAAAATAAAAATAAAATAAAACAACTGAATGTGGAAAGTGTCGCGAATACTGAGCCTTGGCTTTATCAAGGACCAGCAAAAACTCTGCATTTTCTCACTTCCACAAAGACCTAGTTTGAAATGGGTTTCTGCAAAGCCATAGATGCAAGTAATTAGCCCACCAAAAATTTTTAAAATATATATATATATATAAGTCATGCCCTCCTCAGAGTTGTATGACCTAGCTCGAGTTTACAATTTAGCTTGCATCCATAACTTTTCTGGCCCGACCCATGCTCTTCATCTGTTACGATTAAACAGAAAGAAGAAGATTAAAGAAAACTCAAGTTGTGAGAGTGACATAATAATTAGAAATAATGTTCAGCAATAACGAAATGCCAAGTTCGCTTGAGAGAGAATTTAAACCTGAATAGCATTTTCTCTGTTATATTTTGCTTTTTAGCATTTAGGCACTGGCAAGTCTGTTAACTTTTTTGCGGATTTTAACTCTTTCTTTTCTTGGTAACTTTGCGCGTTTTTTAGGAAACTTAGGCCAAGCAGCTGGCCTTTCATAGTTCTTGTACTTTGCGCTGTGTTTTCAAAGTAGTTAAGTTCTTAATAACTACTTAACTATGCACTTAAAGCACTTCTGAAATACTTTGTACATATTGCAACTAATTGTTTATGTCATATAACTTTCACAAAGCATTTCTTTAGTTAATTATTGTCTTTAATTTATTCTCGTTTTTGTGTTGTCAGAAGTTGTGGAGTAGGGGTTTTAGAATCAAGTTTTCTTTCAAGAATCTGACTGAGTTTTAAATAATTAATATTTCCTTTTTTAATTGCAATGTAAGAATTTGGAAAACTTTTGCATTGCTATTCAGGTTTAAATTCTCTTTCAGGCGAACTTGGCATTTCGTTATTGCTGAACATTATTTCTAATTATTATGTCACTCTCACAACTTGAGTTTTCTTTAATCTTCTTCTTTCTGTTTAATCGTAACAGATGAAGAGCATGGGTCGGGCCAGAAAAGTTATGGATGCAAGCTAAATTGTAAACTCGAGCTAGGTCATACAACTCTGAGGAGGGCATGACTTATATATATATATTTTTAAAAAATTTTTGGTGGGCTAATTACTTGCATCTATGGCTTTGCAGAAACCCATTTCCAACTAGGCCTTTCTGGAAGTGAGAAAATGCAGAGTTTTTGCTGGTCCTTGATAAAGCCAAGGCTCAGTATTCTCGACACTTTCCAGATTCAGTTGTTTTATTTTATTTTTATTTTTCTCTTTTTACTCACACCGGTAGATACATAACTTTTTCTATGTTGTACTAGGTATGAGTCAAAAATATTTTCGCTTAGGTCTCTTCTTAATAAAATATATATATATATATATATATCATCATCATCATCATTGTCAACCATTATCAATCCACTGCTGGACGAAAGGTCTCCCCAAGTTTCCTCCACAACGGTCTGTCTTGTGCCAGTCTCCTCCATGTCACCCCTGCATACTTTCGAATTTCATCAACCCATCTCCCATGTGGTCTTCTTCTGGGTCTTTTCCTGTCCCTTGGAATCCAATCTAAAATTTCGGCTGTCCATCGATGATCTGTCCTTCTGGCAGTATGTCCAGCCCATTGCCATTTCAGGGATTTAACTCTGATCATGATGTCTTCCACTCTTGTCATTTTTCGGATCCACGAGTTCCTCTTCTTATCTCTCCTTGTTACACCAAGCATGCACTTTTCCATGCTTCTTTGAGTTGTCTGCAGCCTTTGTATGTCTCTTTTAGTTAAGGTCCACGTCTCTGCACCATACGTAAGCACTGGAAGGATGCATTGATCAAACACTTTTCTTTTAAGACATAATGGCATATTGCTCTTGAAAATTATGCTGTTTCTTCCAAAAGCTCTCCAGGCAAGTTTTGTACGCCGATTAATTTCTTCATCAATGTGACCCTCTCTTGATATCTGCTGTCCAAGATAAACGTACGTGTCTGTTATCTCCAGCTTTTCTCCATCAATCGATAAATCTTCATTTCTTGTAAAAGCATTGAACATCACTTTTGTCTTCTGAAAGTTCATTTTTAATCCCACTTCTTTACTCTTGTCAGCAAGTTCCTGGATCATACTCTGCAGCTCTGATGGGCTAGTTGCAAAAATGACTACGTCATCAGCAAAACGAAGGTGGGTTAGATAATCTCCATTAATCTTTATCCCCTTGTTTTCCCAGCTCAGTGACTGAAAAACACCCTCCAATGTGGCATTAAAGAGCTTCGGAGATATGGTGTCACCTTGTCTCACTCCCTTTCCAATTTTTATGTGTGTTGTATTTTCAAACAGCCTAATTTTTGCACTTGCATTTTCATAGATGTTATTAATAATATTAATGTATGCATCTTCAATACCGCAGGTTTTCAGAGCCATTGTAACTGCTGATAGTTTCACCGAATCAAAGGCTTTTTCATAATCGATAAAAGCCATGCACAATGGAAGTTCATATTCCCTCGCTCTTTCAATTAGTTCTCTCAGCACATTTATATGATCTATTGTGCTGTAGCTACTCCTGAATCCAGCTTGTTCTCTCGGTTGAGCCATGTCCAGTGTTACCTTCAAGCGGTGTGAAAGAACTTTAGTGAAGATTTTATAAACTACTGATAGGAGGCTATAGGTCTGTAGTTTCCGAGATCCTCAATGTCACCTTTCTTATGTAGCAGGATCATTGTAGCGGTGTTCCAATCCTCAGGAATCTTTCCTTCATTAAGGCATCGAGTGAAAATTTGGGCGAGTACTGTTTCGATTTCTCCACTTGCTTCTTGTATGATGTCTACAGTAATTCCATCTTCTCCTGGAGCTTTTCCCCGCTTCATGTGCTTGATTGCATGTGCAACTTCTGCTGGAAGGACTGGAGGAACTCTGGTACTGGTATCTTTCATGATGTCTGGAGTGCATGTATCATCCCTTTCATATAATTTGGAGTAGAAATCTTTCACTCTTGTCAAAATTTCGCCTCTATTTCTTGTTACAGAACCATCTTCTTTTCTCAGAGCCATAATCTGTTTTTTCCCCTTACTGTGTCCCTTTGCTATCTTTGATGTCCCTTTGCTATCTTTAGGCTTTGGTTGTTTTCAATTGCTTTCCTCACTAGTTCACAGTTGAATTTTCTTACGTCTTCAGTGATACTTTTTCGTACTGTCTTGCATAACTCTATATATTCCACTTTGGAAGTCACATCTTCTTTAGTTGTCCTCATCTCTCTTCTTTTTGCATCAACATTTTCGTTTTTCCTGATAATTTATTTACATGCAACTTGTTCTTAGACCCAGCTAATTTTGTTGCTGTTTCCATAAGAGCTTTGGTTACTTTTCTGTTAACTTCAGAGATGTCCAATTCTTCCGATGTTAGGCCTTCTAAAGCAGAGAACCTGTTCTTCAGTTCCAACTTGAAGGCATTATGGTGTTTTTTAAGGTTGGTTATGTCAATAGATTTTGTTTGTCTTATGAGCGTACCACGTTCAAGTTTAGTGTTGTGGTGCATCTTACATCTCACCAATCTATGGTCACTACCTGTGTTGAACTTGTTTAGCACACTGCAGTCTTCTATGACGAATTTTTTGTTACACATAATAAAATCAATTTCACTTGTCATCCCATTTGGATGTCTCCATGTCCATTTCCTGTGCGGCTTTTTCTTGAAGAAGGAGTTCAAGATGAAACCACCTTCTGCCTCTGCAAACTCAACGAGAGTATTTCCACGCTGGTTTCTGTTGCCGTGACCGAATTTACCTACTGAAGTTTCATTCTGTTGCCGTTGCCCTATTTTTGCATTGAAATCTCCCATAATTATTTTCAAGTGCTGCTTACCTTTATTATTTAGATGACAAATTTCCTCATAAAATTCTTCAATTTCTTCTTCAGGATGACTTGTGGTGGGTGCATAAGTTTGAATAATCTGAGCCTGGTATCTTTTCGAGAGTTGGATAACAAGCCGTGCAGCTCTGTCAGAGGAACTTTCAACTTCTACAACTTTATCCCTCAGTTTCTTGTTTATTATAAATCCAACACCACTAGTTCTGCCAGTATCTGTCCCACGATAGTAGAAGAGATGTCCACTTTTCAGTTCAATGAGATCTCCTTTTCTCCTTACCTCACTTAGCCCCACGATATCCCACTTGATCCTTTGTAGTTCCTGTTCCAATTCAAGAAGCCTTGAATCAGAAGATAGGGAGCGTCCATTGTACGTTGCCAAGGTCAGCATCAGATGGCAGCCTAGTCCGGTCCTCCGGGGATTCTTAGCACCCTCTGCCTTCATGTCGCACTGGCCGCTTCCTTGGCCAGGTACATTCCAGCTGCCGGAGACTGAGGGCCAAGATTTAAGTTGTGGAGTCATTTTGGAGGGGTTTGGCCATAACTCACCACGCTGGCCAAGCGGGTTGGTGAGTGTGGGATAGAATTTCCTCTCATCCCGATGGTATAGTTATACCGCTATTGGCGGTCGTCAGAGCCCCTTTAGTTGGAACAGGATGCACCACGAGAAGGCGGGGTTGACATTTGTCAAGGAGAGGCTGTGATGTTACGCATCACCTGACCTTACATCCCATATATATATCATCATCATCATCATCATCATTGTCAACCATTATCAATCCACTGCTGGACGAAGGTCTCCCCAAGTTTCCTCCACAACGGTCTGTCTTGTGGCAGTCTCCTCCATGTCACTCCCGCATACTTTCGAATTTCATCCACCCATCTTCCATGTGGTCTTCTTCTGGGTCTTTTCCTGTCCCTTGGAATCCAATCTAAAATTTCGGCTGTCCATCGATGGTCTGTCCTTCTGGCAGTATGTCCAGCCCATTGCCATTTCAGGGATTTAACTCTGATCATGATGTCTTCCACTCTTGTCATTTTTCGGATCCACGTGTTCCTCTTCTTATCTCTCCTGGTTACACCAAGCATGCACCTCTCCATGCTTCTTTGAGTTGTCTGCAGCCTTTGTATGTCTCTTTTAGTTAAGGTCCACGTCTCTGCACCATACGTAAGCACTGGAAGGATGCATTGATCAAACACTTTTCTTTTAAGATATAATGGCATATTGCTCTTGAAAATTATGCTGTTTCTTCCAAAAGCTCTCCAGGCAAGTTTTGTACGCCGATTAATTTCTTCATCAATGTGACCCTCACTTGATATCTGCTGTCCAAGATAAACGTACGTGTCTGTTATCTCCAGCTTTTCTCCATCAATCGATAAATCTTCATTTCTTGTAAAAGCATTGTACATCACTTTTGTCTTCTGAAAGTTCATTTTTAATCCCACTTCTTTACTCTTGTCAGCAAGTTCCTGGATCATACTCTGTAGCTCTGATGGGGTAGTTGCAAAAATGACTATGTCATCAGCAAAACGAAGGTGGGTTAGATAACCTCCATTAATCTTTATCCCTTTGTTTTCCCAGTTCAGTGATTGAAAGACATTTTCCAATGTGGCATTAAAGAGCTTCGGAGATATGGTGTCACCTTGTCTCACTCCTTTTCCAATTTTTATGTGTGTTGTATTTTCAAACAGCCGAATCTTTGCACTTGCATTTTCATAGATGTTATTAATAATATTAATGTATGCATCTTCAATACCGCAGGATTTCAGAGCCATTGCAACTGCTGATGGTTTCACCGAATCAAAGGCTTTTTCATAATGGATAAAAGCCATGCACAATGGAAGCTCATATTCCCTCGCTCTTTCAATTAGTTCTCTCAGTACGTGGATATGATCTATTGTGCTGTAGCCACTCCTGAATCCAGCTTGTTCTCTCGGTTGAGCCATGTCCAGTGTCACCTTCAAGCGGTGTGAAAGAACTTTAGTGAAGATTTTATAAACCACTGATAGGAGGCTGATAGGTCTGTAGTTCCTGAGATCCTCAATGTCACCTTTTTTATGTAGCAAGATCATTGTTGCGTTGTTCCAATCCTCAGGAATTTTCCCTTCATTAAGGCATCGAGTGAAAATTTGGGCGAGTACTGTTTCGATTTCTCCACTTGCTTCTTGTATGATGTTTATAGTAATTCCATCTTCTCCTGGAGCTTTTCCCCGCTTCATGTTCTTGATTGCATGTGCAACTTCTGCTGGAAGGACTGGAAGAACTCTGGTACTGGTACCTTTCATGATGTCTGGAGTACATGTATCATCCCTTTCATATAATTTGGAGTAGAAATCTTTCACTCTTGTCAAAATTTCTCCTCTATTTCTTGTTACAGAACCATCTTCTTTTCTCAGTGCCATAATCTGTTTTTTCCCCTTACTGAGATGTCCCTTTGCTATCTTTAGGCTTTGGTTGTTTTCAATTGCTTTCCTTACTAGTTCACAGTTGAATTTCCTTACGTCTTCAGTGATACTTTTTCGTACTGTCTTGCATAGTTCTATATATTCCACTTTGGAAGTCACATCTTCTTTAGTTGTCCTCATCACTCTTCTTTTTTGCATCAACATTTTGGTTTTTCCTGATAATTTGTTCACATGCAATTTGTTCTTAGACCCAGCTATATATATATATATATATATATATAGGGATGTAAGGTCAGGTGATGCGTAACATCACAGCCTCTCCTTGACAAATGTCAACCCCGCCTTCTCGTGGTGCATCCTGTTCCCACTAAAGGGGCTCTGACGACCGCCAATAGCGGTATAACTATACCATCGGGATCAGAGGAAATGCTATCCCACACTCACCAACCCGCTTGGCCAGCGTGGTGAGTTATGGCCGAACACCTCCAAAATGACTCTACAACTTAAATCTTGGCCCTTAGTCTCCGGCAGCTGGAATGTACCTGGCCAAGGCAGCGGCCAGTGCGACATGAAGGCAGAGGGTGCTAAGAATCCCCGGAGGACCGGACTAGGCTGCCATTTGATGCTGACCTTGGCTACCTATAACGGACGCTCCCTATCTTCTAATTCAAGGCTTCTTGAATTGGAAGAGGAACTACAAAGGATCAAGTGGGACATCGTCGGGCTAAGTGAGGTAAGGAGAAAAGGAGAAGATCTCATTGAACTGAAAAGTGGACATCTCTTCTATTATCGTGGGACAGATACTGGCAGGACTAGTGGTGTTGGATTTATAATAAACAAGAAACTGAAGGATAAAGTGGTAGAAGTTGAAAGTTCCTCTGACAGAGCTGCACGACTCGTTATCCAACTATCGAGAAGATACCAGGCTCATATTATTCAAACTTATGCACCCACCACAAGTCATCCTGAAGAAGAAATTGAAGAATTTTATGAGGAAATTCGTCATCTAAATAATAAAGGTAAGCAGCACGTGAAGATAATTATGGGAGATTTCAATGCAAAAATAGGGCACCGGCAACAGAATGAAACTTCAGTAGGTAAATTCGGTCACGGCAACAGAAACCAGCGTGGAAATACTCTCGTTGAGTTTGCAGAGGCAGAAGGATTTTTCATCTTGAACGCCTTTTGCAAGAAAAAGCCACACAGAAAATGGACATGGAGACATCCAATTGGGACGACAAGTGAAATTGATTTTATTATGTGTAACAAAAAATTCGTCATCGAAGACTGCAGTGTGCTGAACAAGTTCAACACAGGTAGTGACCATAGATTGGTGAGATGTAAGATGCACCTCAACACTAAACTGGAACGTGGCAAGCTCATAAGACAAACAAAATGTATTGACATAACCAACGTTAAAAAACACCATAATACTTTCAAGTTGGAACTGAAGAACAGATTCTCTGCTTTAGAAGGCCTAACATCGGAAGAAGTGGATATTTCGGAAGTTAACAGAAAAGTAACCAAAGCTCTTATGGAAACAGCAACAAAATTAGCTGGGTCTAAGAACAAGTTGCATGTGAACAAATTATCAGGAAAAACCAAAATGTTGATGCAAAAAAGAAGAGAGATGAGGACAACTAAAGAAGATGTGACTTCCAAAGTGGAATATATAGAGCTATGCAAGACAGCACGAAAAAGTATCACTGAAGACGTAAGGAAATTCAACTGTGAGCTAGTGAGGAAAGCAATTGAAAACAACCAAAGCCTTAAGATAGCAAAGGGACATCTCAGTAAGGGAAGAAAACAGATTATGGCTCTGAGAAAAGAAGATGGTTCTATAACAAGAAATAGAGGCGAAATTTTGACAAGAGTGAAAGATTTCTACTCCAAATTATATGAAAGGGATGATACATGTACTCCAGACATCATGAAAGGTACCAGAGGTCTTCCAGTCCTCCCAGCAGAAGTTGCTCATGCAATCAAGAACATGAAGCGGGTTAAAGCTCCAGGAGAAGATGGAATTACTATAGACATCATACAAGAAGCAAGTGGAGAAATTGAAACAGTACTCGCCCAAATTTTCACTCGATGCCTTAATGAAGGGAAGATTCCTGAGGATTGGAACAATGCTACAATGATCCTGCTACATAAAAAAGGTGACATTGAGGATCTCAGGAACTACAGATCTATCAGCCTCCTATCAGTGGTTTATAAAATCTTCACTAAAGTTCTTTCACACCGCTTGAAGGTAACACTGGACATGGCTCAACCGAGAGAACAAGCTGGATTCAGGAGTGGCTACAGCACAATAGATCATATCCACGTAATGAGAGAACTAATTGAAACAGCAAGGGAATATGAACTTCCATTGTGCATGGCTTTTATCGATTATGAAAAAGCCTTTGATTCGGTGAAACCATCAGCAGTTACCACGGCTCTGAAATCCTGCGGTATTGAAGATGCATACATTAATATTATTAATAACATCTATGAAAATGCAAGTGCAAAGATTCGGCTGTTTGAAAATACAACACACATAAAAATTGGAAAGGGAGTGAGACAAGGTGACACCATATCTCCGAAGTTCTTTAATGCCACATTGGAAAATGTCTTTCAGTCACTGAACTGGGAAAACAAAGGGATAAAGATTAATGGAGATTATCTAACCCACCTTCGTTTTGCTGATGACGTAGTCATTTTTGCAACTACCCCATCAGAGCTGCAGAGTATGATCCAGGAACTTGCTGACAAGAGTAAAGAAGTGGGATTAAAAATGAACTTTCAGAAGACAAAAGTGATGTTCAATGCTTTTACAAGAAATGAAGATTTATCGATTGACGGAGAAAAACTGGAGATAACAGATACGTATGTTTATCTTGGACAGCAGATATCAAGTGAGGGTCACATTGATGAAGAAATTAATCGGCGTACAAAACTTGCCTGGAGAGCTTTTGGAAGAAACAGCATAATTTTCAAGAGCAATATGCCATTATGTCTTAAAAGAAAAGTGTTTTATCAATGCATCCTTCCAGTGCTTACGTATGGTGCAGAGACGTGGACCTTAACTAAAAGAGACATACAAAGGCTACAGACAACTCAAAAAAGCATGGAGAGGTGCATGCTTGGTATAACCAGGAGAGATAAGAAGAGGAACTCGTGGATCCGAAAAATGACGAGAGTGGAAGACATCATGATCAGAGTTAAATCCCTGAAATGGCAATGGGCTGGACATACTGCCAGAAGGACAGACCATAGATGGACAGCCGAAATTTTAGATTGGATTCCAAGGGACAGGAAAAGACCCAGAAAAAGACCACATGGGAGATGGGTGGATGAAATTCGTAAATATGCGGGAGTGACATTGAGGAGACTGGCACAAGACAGACCGTTGTGGAGGAAACTTGGGGAGACCTTCGTCCAGCAGTGGATTGATAATGGTTGACAATGATGATGATGATGATGATGATATATATATATATATATATATGCCATGGAATATATAAGGATTGGCGCTTCTGTTAACCTACTGAATGGATACAGATTAATGTCTATGTGCACCAAAATATATATGACATATTTGAAGTCAAGTTTCACTTATCCAAAACCAACTATTTGAGTAAATTTGGGCATCAGTACAGTTAAAATGATGCAGATGCTTGAGTCATGCCGTATTTCGAGAATTTCTTTTCTAGCCGTCCGTGGCATTTCGGAATATATAAGACATCAATGTGTTCAAAGTGGAACACATTGAGAAAAGATTGACAACTCATTCGGAACACATCGAGAAAGCAATTCCAGAAAATGTATTCGCAGTGTGTTACGACAGTGCTCTATGCTTTTCCCACGAAGTGTCCCGAATGTGTTATGTAAAAATACTAGTATCTTCTATCATAAAACATTTTATGGTGGAGAAAGCTTTGATAACATATGTGGAACAGGTTGATACACATTCGGAACACTTTGGCAAAATATGAGGAACACAATGATCACCCAATTTTGGTAAATGGCTTTCGCAAAATGCTACGAAAGTGTACGATCTTTCTAAATGATTTGTTATTTTTCACCTCAAAAACTCACTTTTCTTTCACAGTTATCTTGCTTAACATACGAATTAATGGGAACAGCAATATCTCGTAATTTAAATTTGCGCCTCTCATATGTTAATTCCACGTGTCAATCTAAAACAACATAATTTTCTTTGCTCGAAATTATGAACGTTTGTCCCGTTTTGTCGCCCACAGCGGATGCGTATACCACTTTGCTTTGTTGTTATAGTAACAAGAACCAATTTTCAACAGCTGCTAGCGTGACGCCATTTCATCTAAATCATTCTGACATGAGGTCAGTGATGCATTACGTCACACGGTCAACTCGTTTGAAACAGGAAAGCGTTACGTCAGGAATTTTAGTTCTACTTTGTCGTTCATAAACGACATACAGAATTTTTCATTTAGAATCCTACCGTCTGTCTGCCTACGAAAGTTCCTAACAGTATTTGTCATTTTCTTGTAGGACTTCCGTCCACAGTGAGTAGAGTTTAGGTCCCAGCCACCTACAGCGAGATCGCCTTTTGGGCAGGACACAGAAACGGAAGGAATGAGAGCAAGTCTAGCGACTTTGACAGAACAGTTTGTAGTGAGATTGGAGTACAGTAGATGGCGCCACCGTACAAGTACGATGTTGCACACAGAGGGGTGAGAGAATTTCAGGGGGGCATAGGAAAGGATACCTATTTAACCAGTGGGTCCAGCCTGGGGACCGTCACTTAACGTGCTCGTCCGATGCACGGCGGATATTCAGCGATTGTTAGTAAATTACACCATCTTTGAAAGATCAGCCCAGGCTCGAACCTGAGGACCTTGCAATGATAGTCTGACTCGCTAACCACTAAGCCATCCGCGGATCTTATCGTCTGTCTGCCTGTCTGTTAACCCTTTTTGTAGCCACTTCTGGCTATAGGTGTCTCCCAATTCTTTATTCGGGAGAGTAATTGTCTAATTTTGCACGTTGATTAGACGGCTTGAGAAAGGCGTTTTTTGCTACTGCCAGCATGAGGAGAAACAGACAAAGTACATCCGGGACCGACTTGACAAGGAACCATCTACGCATTGGCGTCCCCAAGCTCAGGGAGGCTGTGTCAAACTCCGGAAAAACCGCAGACTAGTTGGCCGGCTGGTCCGAGATCCGAACACCCGACAAGAATTCTGTCGTATGAAATTTAATTTTAAGATTTCCCTTGCGATCATAAAATGTTTATTTTAGATTGTCAAACCAGTTTATTTTCTCATTTAAGTCTAAATATTGAGAGTTCCAATAAAGTAGGTAACAGTGTGTTTTTATTATTTCATGAGCATGCTGAAGAAATATGATTTGGGAACTTTCTTTTTCTTTTTTCCTTAAACTACGAAATTCTCAGAAAATAATTTTTTTTTCGAGAGTACAACCAGTTATTGTTTTATTTCTATTTGTAGAAAAAATGAAAAAGAAAACAAAAAGAAAAATGCAATTAGATCCCCATTAAACTACACTGAGTAAGCTTAATGCTCCAAATGCTACTGTTTACGGTTATTTTCTTAACCGGTAGTCGAAAACGTCCAATGCCGAAGAGGCGATTCGCGTTCAAATCCAAACTACACGCATAGATTCGGCATCTGTATTGCAGCGAAAGGCAGTTCCGTTTTGTATACACTGAAGAGCATTGAATTAGAGACAGCTGGTGTTATGCAAATGTGGCGCTGTAGCATCACCCCGTAATAGCTTAACAGGCCCGCGCACCGAACACCGGAAGCTGCGTGACGTAGGTGAGAGTAGGCTGATGTCCGTGGTGGGTGGTCGAGCATGCATGTGCTTCTCACTCTGTGTAAGCATGACTGTCGATGTGCGTGGTTGTTCTTGTCAAATTGTCAACTAAGTTTATTTTCATAAAGTGATATTAAGTGTCTTAAAAGTCGCTACTAATGGGGAGGTACTCAGAAAATGGATTACAGCAATAAAACGCGAAAAGCAATAAAACGTAACCAAGAACTCTAAGTAAGTGGAAACCTTTTGTTAACCTTATTTAAACTACTCGTAAAATAAAAATTTTGAACTAAAAAATTTAAACTTGGCTAATTTTATAGTCTAATGCATCTCACAGCGGAAGTCAAAGCACTGAAAAGATTTTTGAAAAATGAAATTTATGTTTGTAATGGAAAGAATAGATTACTTGTGTTGTTATAGTAACCCATAACATGTTTTTGCCAATGTATCAAATAAATTTAAAGTAAAATATGTATATTTAGGAAGGGATTTTAAACTTTATTATGGACACAGAATAATAAGGGTTGCATGTTTTTAATCCCAAGAGTAATATGTTGATACATTCGTACTTAGTTATTTAAGGGTTTAGGCAGTGACAGATTAACTTTTTTGGGGTCCCTATTTCTGGGCACAAGTGCTTGTAAAATACCTATATCCTATACGAAATATATGTATGTCATGTACACATCTAACATACCTATGTCCTTTATATAAATGCTAAGGCCTTGTTGCAATGTGAAATACATCTTTTGTGTTTGCAGACATGGAGAGTTGCATTGAATTATCATTTTTAATATTTATTACTAAAGGAACACAAACACTGAATCAAGTATAGACAGCAAAAATTAGATATGAATGCACAAAAACAGAAGTTCACACATAGTTCAGGAGTAAGTTTGCCTTTAAAATGTCTGTTTAAAGATTTTGAAGCATTTTTCTACAAACCAACACATTGAAGAACTCTCGTGTGAGCAGTGTGTATGCTCTATCTGTGGTAGGATGGGAATTTATCAGAACCATTCAATTTCTTAAAAATTAGGTGAAATATATCAGTACTACATGGGCAAGAAATTATTTACTTGCCCAGGTAGTAAAAGCTGGATGCGCAGGAAAATTTATCTTTCAAGATAACAAACCAGAACCCTATTTTTTTAAGTTAAAAATATGAACTGTTTTAACATGTTTGCACTTCCCTTTTAAGGGTCTGTATTACAAATGTTCAATGCACAAACGTGTGTATATCAATTTTTAAGACGCTGATGCTAAAATTGGTATGAAATGGTTCGATGATGAAACTGGTGTTTCGGAAATTTAGTGATTCTGCCATGTTCCTTTTGTTAAAGTTTTCTCCCTTTGTCACTAAACATGAGAGGCCAGTTACATCAGAGGCATGCATCCTGTTGTTGATTATAAACAAAATTTGGAGCAAAACTAGGTTTCCGATTTCTGGGCGTAGAGCATAACATAATTAAAGATGTGATATTGCTCTTTCCTTGGTACTTCGTAACAATAATACAACTTCCATTAATTAACAATGACACGAAACACGACATGTGATGACTGTCTTTTTTTTCTTGTGTAGTAGGAAATTTTATTACAAACGTTTTTATTTTAAAATTTAGTTACCATGCACAGGCAATTAGATGTTTTATTTACCTGCCCAGACGAATGATTTACATGCTCTGGGCATCTCGGGCATGGTATTTTTAAGCCTTGGATATTGCTATTTTTAAGAGAAAAAAAAGTACCTGGATCGACATGAATCCACATATTGTGGAAGCTATGTTCTAAACAAACAAGATTTTTAAAATACAAGTAGAAATATATACTCGCTTTTTTTGTAAACATTTGCTTAAAATGAGGGATCAACTTTTTATTCATTTTTCTAGACATCTGTTTCCAGACTTCCTGCATTGTGTCTTCACAAGCTACAGCTATAATAACTGGAACTAATATATACCATATTATCCGATAACTACTGGAAAGTGTGCTTGCAAACGTGGGGGTGGGTGTCAATTTTTGTATGGGGAAAAACTTCTTTAATCCTTCATAGAATTTATTTTGAAACCAAAATCATAAAAAAAGGAAAAAAGCAATCTTTTTCAATAGCTTTAGTAATGACAAAACATTTGTGCAAAATTTTATACCATTGCTTTTTATAGTTTCTGAGAAAATGGTACATCAAGTTAGTCAATTTATAATGAAACATGTACATCTTTTAAAATACATCCTATAGTACCAAAACAATCGCTTAGATTTATTCAGTACAATAACTGCATGTGCATTTGTCAGGTTCTCAAAAAATATAATAATTATCTGAAAAAATACTTTAAGAAATTATTGGAACAAACTTCAGATTTTCTTAGAAATGTGTCTTTGAAATTCTTCAAGAGACAGCTAACGGACACATAATCAAATTGTGTTTGTGATACACAAAGAACTACACAACCATAATTATTTGTACATTGGCAGTTTTCCTGAATACTTCTTGAAAATCAAATTTCAGGAAATTTCTGCTAATAAGTTACTTGTATTTTTCCAGATAAAAAGAAATGCTTATATTGTGGATCCAAATAGTTTTGCTTAATGCTACTACTATACTTAATACAGATGTGTTGAACTTTGACAAGGTAACTTTTTTGAAATAGTGCTCTGGAAAACAAAAATTATAAACTTTATATTTGCTTATCAAAATGAAGTTGTCCAAACACGTTACTAGATGGTACTAAAATTAGGAAAACTTGTTATGATATTATTGCACGTTTAATAATGTAGCAATTGCATAATTTTCTTGAAATGTATTTGATGCAATCAGTGGGTCAAGCAGCATTTTACTGTATGTATGTTAAAACGTGTTTTATTGAGCCTTTGGTAATAATTAAAAAACACAGAAAAAAATTCAGTTTTTCTTGACCTTTTTTTATATATTAGTGATCACGGATTGCATATAAATTGCTAGTTACTGTCTGATGTGAAAATACATTTTCACTAAAGGAATTATTTCATTACTAAAATTTTCATAGTCATAAGTTTGCAATGAATGAAATATCTGATTCCTTAAATTAGTCAATCGAGATCTTTTGAAACGACGGCGGTACTTCGTAATGGACCCTCAAACTAATCTTTCAAGTACAAGAACGATTTGTTCACAAATACAGGAATCCTTCGGTTAACTATAAAGACACTATAACTTCAAGTGAAACTACGACAACAGTTTATAATTTCGATTATAGGAATGGTTTATCACTTCCAGTGAAATGACAGTGATGCTTTCATTAAGTTGACGAATCTGTCTTGCTTACCCTTTCAAGTCGAAATTATTGCTACGCTAAATATTACGCTCTAATTTCTTTTTCTTCTGTATTTTAAAAGATTATTAAACAAACTTGTTAATTCTGCAGTTATTTAAAAACTAACACAAAAGTTCTTATTTAAATGCAGTGAAACTCTAAAAGAACGCACGACTTTATTAGTTGGTGTACGTAAAGATGCGTTCGTTTCGCACATCGCCGTAATGCTCCTCTCCTCTCGGCGACTACGGACTACTTTAGTGACGTCACAAATCGGTGCGCGGGCCTGTTAAGCTATTAGGGGTTGATGGCTGTAGGCGGCCCTGTAAACGGAAACGACATGACGTATGCAGCGATCCGACAATATAAGGAGGGATGCGACGGGAATTCTTTTTTTTTTTGATTGGAGGTTTAACGACCACCATGAGCAACTCAATGGGCTATAAGCAGTCGCCCGTCCCTAATTTAAGGTCACTGGTTCCAGGGAAGGGAGAGAACCAGTGCCGTAAGACAAACACAACATCCATGCCTCACCGGGATTCGAAGCCGGACCCCTTTTGGACAAATGATCAGAGGCCATCGCTTAGACCACTGCGCCATCGGGGCGGCACCGCGACGGGAATCAGTAAGAGTCGGACGCAGTCTGGGTAAGACGAAGGATCAAAGCGCATTTGATCGTGGGCAAATTGTCGGGTCCCGACGAATGGGTCACTCCATCTCGGAAGTCGGGCAGGCACTAGGATTTTCACGAGCCACTGTGTCACTGGTGCACCGTGAGCACATCGAATCCGGTAAAACCATCCCTGCAAGGGCCAACTGCCGTGGACAACAGCGTGTGGATGAGCGAGGTCATCGTCGGAGGGACGGGCCACAGTGAAAGAAATCACTAGGCAATTTAACGCTGGTGCACAAAAACGTGTAAGCAGCCGCACCATCCAGAACCATCTCCTCACTATGAGGTACACAAGCCATCGTCCCACGAGGGTACCGCGGCTGACCGCACATCACAGGGTGCAAAGATTAGCATGGGCGCGGGAACATCACTACTGGACCCTAGACATGTGGAAATTAACGTCGGTACATTCGGATAGCTGGATACGAGTACGGCGCAAACCACATGAAGCAATGGATCCTTCTTCCCAGCAGGGTGGGTGCTCTTCAAGCTGGTGGGGGTGGCATTCTTGTCTGGGGACTGTTTACGTGGACTGAAATGGGACCCCTGGTACGTGTAACATCGTCCCTCACAGGTCTGCATTACCGGGATATCCTGGACGACCATTTGCTTCCGTTTGTGCGTCTTCAACATCTCACTGGGGACCTCATCCTGCAACAAGACAATGCACCGTGCCATCGCACCCGAATTGTATCCGAATGGTTGGATGAACACTCCACCGACGTGACCTCTCTTCCTTGGGCAGCTAGGTCACCTGACCTCAATCCCACCGAGCACATCTGGGATGCCATCGAGAGAGATGTTCGAGGCTCTGACCCCTCTCCATCAAATCGTCGTGAACTGTGGAAGCTTGTTCAGGGGTCGTGGATCCGTATGGCTGCGCAACGCTTCCGGTGTCTTGTCGAGTGCATGCCGAGACGAATCGCTGCCGTCATCAGGGCGAAAGGTGGTGCAACACGTTACTACTAGACAGGTATCTCCAATTCAATTGCTCTTCAGTGTATTACAGACAGTTTAAGCAGTATAACCATAATGGAAAATATCAATGAATCGGAACAATATACAATTACATGGGGATTATACCATAATTCGATACGGAATGGACACAAGAGTAAATTTGCAATAAAAAAAAAAAAAAATCAGGCACCCGAGTTCGCTAGCGCAGGAAACAATTTGCAGTTTTCGTTTTCATGACCACAGTTTCATAATTTAACGAAGCTGTGAAGGTATTTATGTAAGAAATATACAGAAAACACATACGAAGCTTTCGTTTTGGGGAACATACTGTTTTTTTTTCGTTTTTGAATTAAACAATATACAAGAGTCAGCTATGTAACCAATAGGAAAAATTGCACGAACTATGTCGTGAATAGGGTTATTTTTGTGAAAAACTACTAACTTATGATGTTCATCACTAAAAGTTGCAATTTTGAATTTAGTGGTATAACATTATTACTGCTTCCTTCAACCAACTTTACGTAGAAACACTTTCTCCTGAGTGTTTCTAAGTATTGCGAGGTAAACTGTTTTACAATAAGTAGAAGAAAATTTGTTTTTTTATGCACGGCCCCTTAATCGATGTATGCTTGAGTTTTCGCTTATATCTCAGCAAGGTTTTATACTACCACGCTGTAAATTTCGATTTAGGGGTTTAAAATATTTCGCATCCAAGGAACTATTAACCAGATATGGTCATAATTCATTTTTTGGTGATCATATTTCATAATTTATAATTCCCTTAATACACCAGTTCTGTTCTTGCATAGCGGCTCATATTATCTGGTCCTCTTTGTGTTTTACTGTCGCAACACCGAATCCCTGCATCTGTTCCCGATGAAATGATACAAATCAAAAACAGCTTTTGCAGTTTAACATTAGAGGCATTTTTCTTCCGCAGCTCACTGTTCACGTATTTATTGGTCGATTCATATGAAATTTAGAATTTAAGGGTTTTACTATGTGCTGAATAGAATGCGCGTAAAATAACATACCTTTTATATGGAAAAAGTCGGAGATAAAGAGATAATTAGTATGTTAATTAGCTTAATTAGCATGTTTCTTCACATCACATCATAGTTCTCTTCAAGTGCTTTTCAACGGTACCTTACTTGTTTACATGCGACAAACGGTTCGAAAGTTAAGGGGTGTAGCTCGTTCTTTTTTTTTTTGAGGTCTGTACATGTTTAGTGAACAAAGAGATTTCATCGAAGATGATGAGCAAAACCTGAAGCGTTTCTGCTTCTGACGAAAAGACTCGCGCTTCTGACAACGAAGTGTCCAATAGTGGAACAGCTTGAAGCCGCTGTGAATTTTTTTACACTTTTCAGTAACGCAGTAGCGATTTCGGTTGTTGCGAATGGAACTGCCTTTGTTATATCGCAAAAGTGTTTGTTGTATTACATCGCAACAGTGTTGTATTGCACGATACATGTCGTTTATTGTTATATCGCAGTACTGTATTTTGTTAGCTACAGCCATACGGTTGCCAACAACAAACAGTTTTGCACACAGAAAGAGAGGCTGACTGGTGTTTGGTGTTTTTTCATAGCGCACAATTAGAATTACACAGTGCAGCAGTTAAGTAATGACACTGAATTAAAAAAAAACAACCCGGAAAAGCAGGAAAACTTACGTGCATATACACTGACCGAAAAAAAATCCCAACACCAAGAAGGGATTGTGCTAGATAAACGACAGTTGGTAGGCGGTGAGAGTACATCTGTAAGATGACGTCTATGCAAATTTCGCGCTCGGCGCATACGTCTGGCGCTAGTAGCGCCCCTCGGAACATGCAAAGCAGGTTTGCTGTAAATACGCGCTGTAACGTTCGTGAGCGTTAGTTATCGTTGAGATTCGACGCAGTGTGTTGATGTTAGTCAAGAATGCCTTTAAGAAGACGAAGAAGCCATTATCAACAGCTCACGGAGTTTGAACGAGGTCGTGTAATAGGGCTACGAGAAGGTGGATTTTCTTTTCGCAATATTGCAGAACGACTTGGCAGGAATGTAGCCACTGTGCATTATTGTTGGCAGCGGTGGTCAAGGGAAGGTACTGCCTCAAGAAGACCGGGTTCCAGCCCGCCACGTGGCACTACTGAGAGGGAAGACCGCCGTGTTCGGCGTATGGCCGTGGCGCATCGTACCGCATCTGCGGCAGCAATTCGAGCTCCAGTTGCCACCACAGTGACACAACGAAATGTTACAAATCGGTTACTTTAAGGACAGCCCCGAGCCGGAGGCCCTGTAGCGTGCATTCCACTTACTCCAAACCACTGCCGTTTGCGACGTCAGTGGTGTCAAGCTAGAGCTCATTGGAGGACGGAGTGGAGATCTGTTGTGTTTTCTGATGAAAGCCGGTTCTGTCTGAGTGTTAGTGATGGCCGTGTGTTGGTTATAAGGAGGCCAGGTGAGCGCCTGCAACCAACCTGTCTGCGGCCGAGACACACTGGACCTACACCTGGAGTTATGGTCTGGGGAGCAATTTCCTATGACAGCAGGAGCACTCTCATGGTTATCCCACGCACCCTGACTGCACAGTTGTACGTCGGTCTGGTGATTCAACCTGTTGTGCTGCCATTCAAGAACAGTATTCCAGGGGGTGTTTTTCAACAGGATAACGCTCTCCCGCATACCGCTGTTGTAACCCAACATGTTCTACAGAGTGTCGACATGTTGCCGTGGCCTGCTAGATCACCAGATCTTTCATGAATCGAGCACTTATGGGACATCATTGGACGACAAGTCCAGCGTCACCCCCAACCAGCATTAACCGTCACTGTATTGACCGACCAAGTGCAACAGGCATGGAACTCCATCCCACAAACTGACATCCAGCACCTGTACGACACAATGCATGAACGTTTGCGTGCTTGCATTCAACATTCTGGCGGTTACACCGGTTATTAATGTACCAGCATTTCACATTTAAAATGGCTCTTCTCGCGCTTACATTAAGCTGTGATCTTGAAACTTTAATCGATTAAATATGTTGCCTATACAAATGTATTGCCGTCATTTCATTCCCCTACAACTATTTTTTCGTGGTGTTGGGATTTTTTTTTCCGTCAGTGTATTTTATTCGAAGTACATTTTTCCTGCGTTAATACAAGAAGTTGCACGATCAGCCAACGAAAGGACGGACTTGCAGAGGTTATCTTTTGGTATGGAGTGAGGAGTTGATGTCACAGTTCATTGTGTGTCTTCATATTTATTCGAAGTACATTCCTCCTGTGTTAATACAAGAAATGGCACGATCAGCCAACGAAAGGAAGGACTTGCAGAGGTCATCTTTTGGTATGGAGTGAAGAGCTGATGTCACAGTTCATTGTATGTCTTCATATTTATTTGAAATACATTCCTCCTGTGTTAATACAAGAAGTGGTACGATCAGCCAACGAAAGGAAGGACTTACAGAGGTTATCTTTTGGTATGGAGTGAAGAGCTGATGTCACAGTTCATTGTATGTCTTCATATTTATTTGAAGTACATTCCTCCTGTGTTAATACAAGAAGTGGCACGATCAGCCAACGAAAGGAAGGACTTGCAGAGGTTATCTTTTGGTATGAAGTGAAGAGCTGATGTCACAGTTCTTTGTATGTCTTCATATTTATTCGAAGTACATTCCTCCTGTGTTAATACAAGAAGTGGCACGATCAGCCAACGAAAGGAAGGACTTGCAGAGGTCATCTTTTGGTATGGAGGGTAGAGCTGATGTCACAGTTCATTGTATGTCTTCATATTTATTTGAAGTACATTCCTTCTGTGTTAATCCAAGAAGTGGCACGATCAGCCAACGGAAGGAAGGACTTGCAGAGGTCATCTTTTGGTATGGAGTAAAGAGCTGATATAACAGTTCTTTGTATGTCTTTAAAAACTTTTCCTTTTGCAGGCAGCTTTAATTTAGGGAACAGAACAGAAAGTAGTCACACGGTGATAAATCTGGAGAATAATGGGGATTGGTGAGTACACATATTTGTTTTCGTGCTAGAAATGACTGTACACTGACTGCCCTGTGTGCGCGTCGTTTACAGTGGAGAAGGAATCATTGCCCGTTTTTGCACTAAGGCCTGACACGAACAATCCTCTTCTGCAATCGTTCCAAAATTGATGCGTAAGCATTATCAGTGACAGTTGTACCTTCAGGAATGGACTCGTAATGCAGTATTTCCTTTATGTCGTTAAAGCACACAAGCATTGTCTCGATTTTGGACTTCATGTAACCTGATCTTCTTTTCTTTGAGTAACTGTGGTCACTTCCACTGAACACTCCGACGTTACGTTTCCGGATCATAACGGAAACACCATGTCGTTTCTTCTGTCACAATGCTTTGGAGAACATTTTGCATTGTTTCTGCAGTCTGTAGAATATCTTTTGCGTATTCCACTCGTGCCCGTTTCCGGTAATCTGGCAAACCATGTCGAACAAAAACGCACAAACTTACCCCCTCCCCAAATCTTGCACTAAAAGGAATTCATACACTCGACGTGGATCAAGAACACCACACAGAAGTCATCGCTCTCTCCACGTTAATAAGTGAGTCACGGAAACATTTTCATGGGCCGCCACCGGGAATCGAACCCATGGTCTTCCAGTTACGTGTAGGACATGCTACCACTGCATCACAGCGGCCTCAATTTCTCCAGACTATTATGTTATTAACTGCCAAACCTCATAGCAGGTTCCTTCATGGAGACCCGAACAATGCTGGGGATTCACTAAAGATGGAAAGCAGCAACTGAACAAACAACTAGGAGGCGAATAAGTAATGAATTCATACACTCGAAGTGGATCAGGAACACCAAACAGAAGTCATCGCTCTTTCCATGTCAATAAGTGAGTCACCGCTCTTTCCACGCTACTAAGTGTGCTGCGCGTAACTGGAAGACCCTGGGTTCGATTCCCGGTGGCGGCCCATGACAACTTTTCCGTGACTCACTTCTTAACGTTGAAAGAACGATGACTTCTGTTTGATCTTGCACTAAAATTATTTGACAGATCATCTTCTTATTAACACCGAGCTCACATTCCAGGGTCACACAATGATCACATTTTATTCTTCCGCGAACTTTCTGTATGAGTTCATATGTGTGCACTCAAATCGGGCGTCCGGGCTTTTCGTTATTTTCCAAATCTTCCAGCCCATCCTTGAAGCGACAATACCTTCGGAATATTTGTGCAGGAGGTAGGCAATCAGCCCCATGCACACCACGCAACAATTCAATTGTCTCAGATGCAGTTTTACCGATTTTCAAACACAACTGGATATTTTCTCTCTGCTCCATGACAGAGCAGTGACAATATTCTTCCGCCGAATGACGTCATGCACAGTGTAAAAAATCATCTGCGCGATTCTCAAGCAAACGCTGTTGCCACCACATAGTTGATTAATGATTTATCGAAAAACCATGCCTTCCAGACCTATGTGTTTTACGGGAATTAAAAAAAAATCAGTCTCATTACTTAATTGCCGCACTGTGTACAATTATATTACCTCTTATTTCTACATGATGACGGGCAGAAACCATACCGTTGTAAAAATTTAATTAGTCAAATTTTTCTGGTAAATTAAAATTTTCGAAATTTTTGTGCGTATACATGTATATATTTAAACTCGCTACCCATACTCATAAATGGCAGATTGAAAAATTCTTTTTGCGTACGGTATCTTCCATCGCAAGGAACACTCAGTTTACATTTTCTAATTATTCATAATGCACAGTTCTGTAGCTAGGTTTCGAAAGGGCGTGTTTTTGTTAGCGACGATATCTCCGCTTCTAGAAATCTGACTGAAACAATTCTCTGTGCCCTGAATGCCACTAAGTATGATGAAGATTGCGTACATTGCGGGCATTAAATTGCATTGTTGTACAAGCTGTTTTTTGGGAGGAGGCGGGAAAGGGGAGAAATATTTGTCCCTCAGTGATTTTTTTTTTTGAGCTGAAACCAAAATGAAATTAGAATTGAGCTCACACTCTGTTTCGGAGTTTCCCTGCATGTAAAATGCCTATATATGTACGGTTTCTGAGTTTCCCAGCATGTAAAATGCCTATATATGAATGGTTTCTGAGTTTCCCAGCATGTACAATGCCTATATATTTACGGTTTCTGAGTTTCCCTGCATGTAAAATGCCTATATATTTACGGTTTGGGAGTTTCCCTGCATGTAAAATGTCCATATAGTTGCGGTTTCTGAGTTTCCCTGCATGTAAAATGCCTATATATTTACGGTTTGGGAGTTTCCCTGCATGTAAAATGTCCATATAGTTGCGGTTTCTGAGTTTCCCTGCATGTAAAATGCATATATATTTACGGTTTGGGAGTTTTCCTGCATGTAAAATGTCCATATAGTTGCGGTTTCTGAGTTTCCCTGCATGTAAAATGCCTATATATTTACGGTTTCTGAGTTTCCCTGCATATAAAATGCCCATTTAGTTGCGGTTTCTGAGTTTCCCTGCATGTAAAATGCCTATATATTTACGGTTTCTGAATTTCCCTGCATGTAAAATGACTATATATTTACAGTTTCTGAGTTTTCCTGCATGTAAAATGCCTATATATTTACGGTTTGGGAGTTTCCCTGCATGTAAAATGCCCATATAGTTGCGGTTTCTGAGTTTCCCTGCATGTAAAATGCCCATATAGTTGCGGTTTCTGAGTTTCCCTGCATGTAAAATGCCTATATATTTACATATATATATATAAAAACCCAATATATTTACTGTTACAAACGTTCGACAGATGACGCGCAACCGGTGTGCAACGTCACCGACCAGCCAGGAGGCATGAAGCAGCTTGTGAATCATTTTGCGTTCAGTCACAGAGGAGATAACGTGTTTCGTGAAGTATTGCCATGAAGTGGGGCGATTATGAGAATCGTGTTGCTGCAATAGCGCTGCACAAAGTTGGAAAATCATCTTCCGAGATTTTCAACGTGCTGAAAAAACTGAAAATCAGCCGAATTTTTGTCTGCCGGACCATAAAAAGGTTCCTTGAGACCGGGACCATTGCTAACCGCCCCAGAAAGGGTCGGCCGCGTACCATGAGGACTGCTTTCCTGGTGAAAGTAGTCCTCATGGAGTCCGCGTATTCAACGAAATCTTTTCAGAAAACATTATTGATGGCTCGTGAGCTGAACATTTCAAGAATGTCGATGTCACGCGTGCTCCGGATAGACCTAAGGGTGAGAGCTTACCGGCGGCGTACAGGGAAATTCTTCTATAACACAACTGAAGCAGCAGAATGTGCTAAAGGCAAAACGTTTGCTGCAGCGTTACGCAGGCAATCGCCACAGACATATCCTTTTCTCTGATGAAAAAAAATCACTATTGAAGAGGTTTTCAACCGACAAAATGACAGGGTATATGCATCAACCTCACAAGACGCTCAGAAGAAAGCTATTAGGATCATGATGGGCCATCATCCTGCTTGTGTCATGGTTAGGTGGGAACACGAGGACCCCTACGAGGGTACCACGGAGCTCTATTTCTATGAGAAAGGGGTGAAAACATCCGCCAAAGTCTACCAGAACAGGGTTTTGGAGCCAGTGGTCAAAAACGTGAATCACATCCTCTTCCAAAACCGACAGTGGAGCTTTCAGAAGATTCCGCACCTGCCCACACGGCCAAGTCAACACAGGAGTGGCTTCAGACAAATTTGCCAGACTTCATTTCTCCAATTGATTGACCTACAAGCAGCCCATACCTCAATCAATTGGACTACAAGTTGTGGGCCACACTGGAGGACATGGCCTGCAGAAAGAGACACCCCAGTATTGACAGTCTCAAACGCTCTTTGGTGCGGGCAGCAGCAGCTTTACCTGTGAAGACCCTGCGTAAAGCTGTTGATGAGTGGACACAGAGACTGAAGGATTGTGTGAAGGCAAAAGGAAGCCATTTTGAAAAGTGATTGGCGCCATGTATTCACAAGTGTACTACTTACGTCATATCACAGGCATATTAAAATATCTTTAAAATTCTTTCGTTATTTCATTGAATACTTTGTAACAGTATTTATGGTAAGACTAGGTATAATAATTGCCAAAAACTCGCCATTGGCTGTCCTGCTGAGGCGCACACGCGATTCCTGTGCTATCTACAATATTAAATTTGTGTTATTTCAACATTTCTATAATGCTTACGTTGCTGTTGTGCGCTTCGAATGTCATAGTCCATATATCATATTATATTATTACATTTGCTCAGGTTTTTTCTTGGTTTACGCACTTTTCGCGAAAGTGGAGTTGGCTCTTCTTATGTTTGAAGCTAAACGTCTTTCCTGACAGAGTAAAGTACAATGAGTGAAATAACTATGGCCCACGTGTCACTTATTCAGCAAAAAAAAATCATTACAATGTAAAGAGAACAGATGACATTGACCAAATTGCATTCTAACTTACGTACAAGAAAGATAAAAAGTTTTTATGCTCAAAAACATATTGTACAGGCTTTCTACACGTTCAAGTGATAAAGAAAGGGCGAAATAATTATGGTCCTCTGGCCTTTTCATTCATACGTGTCACTTTTAGAAGCTGGAGATTTTTAATATTTTGTCCACAAACCTTTAGCATTGCAGTAAGCTTCCATTTGACCAGGTAAGCTATCACACAAGTCCTGAATATACTTCATATCGATATAATTCTATGATTCAATAATAGCTGTTTTCAAACTGTTTTATTCATGAAATGACGGCCATTTCCATACAACTTCCGTGCCATCATACACCACACATTCCTTATTATATACATTTAGATCGGGTGATTTTTGGCGGTTAAGGTTCGAGCAATTTATATTTTTTTCGACTTAAACCAAATCTGGGACGCTTTCGACACATGAATTTTGCAGTTGTCCAGCTAAAACAACCAATTTCTGCCGTCCATATTAAGTCCATTTCGAGGAAACTGCTTAACATTTGTTGGTTACCAGAACTATTTCATTTTTCCATCCACGAATGCAGTACCGGTTTTCTTTCTCCAGACAACTGAACCTCATATCATGACCTAATACCCTCCCTGATGTCGAGCGGAAAACACTAGAGGTTCTTGGTTGTCATCCTCCTAATTACTGTGCACACCATCATGAATTTTTTCTTGTCGGAGATAATAAATTTTCGCAACTCAGAGCTCCAACTCATATGGCTGAGAACGAATTCTTTTCAATTGGCTTTATGGGCTGACGACAACATTGGTTTCTTCTGGAGTTTTCTTGAACGAAGTTCTGATTGATACAGCAACTGGTAAATCTACACACTACGTCGCGCAGTTGTCGAGCTGTTATAATTCTGTTTCATGCTTTGCGCCCACAGAAGACGAAGTTCCCGATTCGTAACTTTAGATGGTCTACCGGTGCCTTTCTTTTTACCGTACCCAGTTGGATCTCTCAGGTATTTTTGGATGACTCCTATTGATAGCTTAGGGAAATTTCTGTATCATTCATATCAGTTTGCGCTTTTAAGACATCGATTTGTCCCCGTTCGATAACAGGCAGTTGAGAACCGGACGGCATGCATATTTTTTTAAACCTAACATTTTCAACAAGTTATTTCGTAAATTGTCTTCGGACTGTTGGTACAAATCACAAACACCTTCTTCTTCCGAAGAGCACCGATATCGCTAAACATTCAACTGAGCAGGGCCATAATTGCTTCGCATTTTAAAGGCTGATTTCACTGATCAACTTTCGCCACGCACGCGCAGTGTACCATTATGGACACCAATGAGTGCGTTTCGGATTTACATATGACAGTGGGATATATATATAACACAGGAGTTGTCCTTCAAGTCTATTTATATCTGTTAAAAATATGAAGGGTCATAATTATTTCATCTACTGTATATCCCAAAATTTCGATATAACGAAAATGGGTAACGGAAGTTGTCAAAACCATTGTTGAAATCTGATTTTTGAGTGCTGTCCCATGAAGTGGCGCAATAATAGTTAATTTCATTGCCGCTCAACAACACATTTTACTAAACTATCGACGAACATTATTGCATGGCGTGTTACATAAACCTAACACTATCTCATTGCAATCTGCTGAAATTACAAGAACCTGATGGTAAATGTGATACAAGCCTGTGAAAACACAAGTTTGTCCGCTGCAGATTTGTCGTCTTGACACAAGTCTTCACCTCTGTAGTGCGTCACATCATCTCCCTCTTAATTTTTTTTTGTCTTTTAGAAGCGAAGTAGGAATTCTTCATTAATTCCAAACAATGTGTGGACCAAACATCACACATTTTTCGAAGAACACAACGGCCAGTGGATCCATTTTCCACAAACGGGCGCCAATGTGAAAACACAAATTTGTCCGTGCCGGATATCGAACCCAGTCCCCTCACTCCGGAGTAAGTCGCTTTCCCAACTGAGCTACACGGACAGAATGTGTCGCAGCTATCTGCCTTTACACTGAAGAGCAATTGAATTAGAGATACCTGTCTAGTAACGTGTAGCACCATCCTTCGCCCTGATGACGGCGGCGATTCGTCTCAGCATGGACTCGACAAGACACCGAAGCGTTGGAAAGCCATACGGATCCACGACCCCTCAACAAGCTCCTACAGTTCACGAAGATTTGATGGAGGGGGATCATCTCTCTCCATGGCATCACAGATGTAATGAGGTCAAGTGACCTAGCTGGCCAAGGAAGCGAGGTCACGTCGGGGGAGTGTTCATCCAACCATTCGGATACAATTCGGGAGCGATGGCACGGTGCATTGCTTTTTGCAGGATGAGGTCCCCAGTGGAATGTTGAAGACGCACAAATGGGAGCAAATGGTCATCTAGGATATCCCGGGAACGTTGACCTGTGAGGGACGATGTCACACGTACCAGGGATCCCATTTCAGTCCACGTAAACAGTCCTAAGACGAGAATGCCACCCCCACCAGCTTAAAGAGTACCCTGCTGGCAAGAAGGATCCGTCGCTTCATGTAGTTTGCGCCGTACTCGTATCCTGCCATCCGCATGTACCAACGTTAATCTCGACTCATCAGTCCAGGCAACATTTTTCCACATGTCTAGGGTACAGTGGCGATGTTCCCGCGCCCATGCTAATCTTTGCACCCTGTAATGTGCGGTCAGCAGCGGTACCCTCGTGGGACGATGGCTTCTGTACTCCATAGCGAGGAGATGGTTATGGATGGTGTGGCTGCTTACACGTTTTTATGCACCAGCGTTAAATTGCCGAGTAATGTCTTGCACTGTGGCCCGTCTATCTGCTGTTACAATGCGAGGTAGCCGACGATGACCCGGCTCATCCAAACGCTGTTGTCCACGGCAGTTGGCCCTTGCAGGGATGGGTTTACCGGATTCGATGTACTCACGGTGCACCCGTGACACAGTGGCTCGTGAAAATCCCAGTGCCTGCACGACTTCCGAGATGGAGTGACACATTCGTCGGGCCCCGACACTTTGCCCACGATGGAATGCGCTTAGATCCTTCGTCTTACCCATACTGCGTCCGACTCTTAGTGATTTCCGTCGCATCACTCCTTATATTGTCAGATCGCTGCATACGTCATGTCGTTTGCGTTTACAGGGCCGCCCCCAGCTCCACATTTGCATAACGCCAGCTGTCTCTAATTCAGTTGCTCTTCCGTGTATCTGATGTGCGTCCTGCGGTTTAGGCACGTCACATCTTCCCCGCCCCACCACCTCCGAAAGAGGGCCAATGGCATTGCCCACGGGTCAGCTTGGATCATGTGTCGCTGTAGCAGTCATCCATGAAGAACATGCATTTGAGAAATCCCAGACAATTTGGTGTGTGGAACGTAACATCACTCTGATTTATTTTTTCGAAGCACTGAAGAAGGGATTCTCATTTTTCCTGTCTCGCCGTGTGGAAAGAACATCACACCATTGCGAGAAACTTAACAGGAGGGTTATCTGGAAGTTCGGGCGCCGATGTGAAAACACAGGTTTGTCCAAGCTGCGAATCGAACTCGTGTCCCATCACTCCGGAGTAAGTCACTCTCCCAACTGAGCTTCGCGGACGTGTGCTATCACTGCTATCTGCCTTTATCTCATATGCGTCCTCCTCTGCAGGCACGTCATAAGCAATTACAAAAACACATTTCCGATGCTATGGAAACGGTGCGTCGTAGCGAAATTTTGCCTCTTCTTGATCCCCCTTCCCAAGGGAGGGTCACCTGAGGTCAAATCTTACCTTGCGCATGCACAGATGGAATTTCGTATCCTCATCACATTTCATAGGTGTCAGGGTCGTTTCTTACGTTCATCTAAATCTGAATAATACATAATAATAATAATAATAATAATAATAATAATAAATATTGTTTTAGAAAAACTAAACAGTAGACATACTTACTATTGCCGCAGCCATAGTTTAGTAAATATTTCCATTCATGACTCACACATCTTCTTTCATTCGTTTAACGACAATAACATTGATTAATCCACATACCGCTCAGTGTCAGGAATTAGTAGTAAACCTTTTTGTTTATTATTATGATTTAATTCCACCTAATATATACCGCACTGTGGCTCGGTGTGATTATAGTGAAGCGAATAAATGCAATGCGTTGTACGTTAATAAATGTATACAGTCAAACCTCGATTTAACGAACTTCAAGGGACCAACAGTTTTGTACGTAAAATCTCGGAATTCGCTAAATCGAGGAAGCCTTCCGAATGAAACATTCAAATTAAGCCAGTGTTCATAATAGAATACGTAAGCAACTATGTTCTCTTTCTTTCAGTGACATTTAAATTATCTATAGTACTTTTAATTACGAATTTATTATAAAAAATGTTGCAATACGTACACATTTACTTTACATATTAAATACATAATTCGTAGATATTAGACCTCAATATGTAGCATCAAAATTTAAACGTACTTTAAAATTGCGAGAAAAACACGATAGCTGATTTTAGCTTCTTAAATAAGGATTTCAGTATCCTAAACGGCATGAAACAGAACATCAATTAGTACTAATTAACTTTAAAAACAGAATATGTGTTGATACCTTTTTACACTGTAGAAAAGGAATTCTTTAGAGAAGATTGCTTATTTTTTTTCTGAACATTTAGCTTCATAAATTGCAGCTTGAATTTTATGAAGTGCATGATAAATTTCGAAGGGCATCGAGCACTTTTTAGCATATTCTATACTGTTAGAAGCATAACTAAAGCAGCTAACTTTCAGTTCTGCTTCATCTTCTTCGTCAGAACATGATGCATTTCGTCCAATGTGGTCATCGAAAACATCATCAATGGATTGCATTTGGGCTAACGTTTAACGTGAAAATGCTGGTTAACATACACTGTTGGCCACCCAAAACGCAACACCAAGAAGGACACGAGATAGCAAAGCCAGATTTACTGGACACATAACAACAGATACAAAGATGAAACGATTGAAATTACAGGCCCGTGCGACTTGCGGAACACGCAGACATCAATAGTTCGTGTGGTCCCCATGGCTGACAATAACGTCCGCTACACGCCGCGGCATCGAACGTAAGAGGCTTTGGATGTGGGCTTCCACACGTTGCCACAGTTCATCAGGCGTAGCCGCGGGTGGTGCCAGCCGGGCCACTCGGTTGCCGATCAGCGACCAGACGTGTTCGATTTGCGACATATCGATAGAACAGGCGTGCCACGGCAGCAGTGACACCTAGTGGGCCGTGAAGAATTGTTGCACGATGCGTGCCACGTGCGGGCGCGCATTGTCCTGTTAAAACGTGGCCGCTGGCAGGTCCTGCAGGTAAGGGAGGACTACAGGCTCCAAAACGTCGGAGATTGAGCGGTGGCTGTTGGGTGTACCGGCAAAGTGTACCAGAGGGGTGCGGGTGTCATATCCAGTTGCGCCCCAAACCATAACGCCAGGCGACGGACAGGTATGGCGATGCATAATACAGGTGTCATACAGTCTTTCGCAACGGTGCCGCCACACGCGGATCCGACCATCGTGGTGTTGCAGGCAGAAGCGGGATTCGTCGGAGAAGACAATGTCGTGCCATTCCGTAGTCCAGGTGCGGCGTTCAACGGCCCACTGCCGCCACACTCGCCGGTGGTGTAACGTCAATGGTAATCGGAGCAATGGGTGCCGTGCGACAAGTCCCCGCTCCTGAAGACGACGTCGAACGGTACGTGATGACACAGGTTGTTGCGCAACACATCCTAATTCCTGCGCTAACGTTCGTGATGTGGCGGTGAGAACCGTCAATGCCCACCGCATAACATGCCGGGCCTCTCGCTTGGTGGTGTGCCGCGGCTGCGGCAATTACTCACGTCGGTCCGTCCGTCCCTCCTGCACCAACCGAATTCATACGCGCCTCAATGTGGCTGGATGTCGTCCCACATGGGCGCCGATGTTTCGGTACGATAAACCGCTGTCGCGATAAGCCACTATTCGTTCTCTGTCGAACTCCGAAACGTTCTAGAATGACTGCTGTATTCTGCGACGAGACATCAGGAAGCTTCCCACTCACAGGTCCGGCAGCACAACACACTTCCACTAGAAAAGTTCGGGCGCCGATGTGAAAATACAGTGCACCCTTGCACCCTTCTTATAGTGCTTCTCGGTGGCGTGCCGGGCGCACATGATTTGCATATGCCCTGAAATGCTAATCGTTTGCATGTCTCTGCGAATTTTAGGCCAATCGGATGCTTCCTTCTTGGTGTTGCATTTTGGGTGGCCAGCAGTGTAGTTTTGTGGTTTCAAAGATAAAAAATGTTCGCTAAATTGAGGAAATGTGTTCGTTAAATCGGGAAACGCCAAGCATGAATTTCAATGGGATTCCGTCGGGACCATAAAAAATGTACGTAAAAGCGCGGAATTCGCTAAATCGCAGTCCGTTAAATAGTGGTTTGACTGTACTTCGCATCAGTCGTTTTATTTCACACCCACAAAGATCTTGGCATGCGAAAGATGCACAGCAGAAATTATCTACAAAGAGCACCACAGTATCCCCTAGACTTTTTTTGTGCTTTTCAGTTATCATAACAAAAGACAACAACGTCTGCTGTCTTTGTGGCGAGTATACCTACATACGTTTTGGGTACGTCCTGATAAAAGATTACACAGCATACAATTTAAGCTTTTGAATGCTGTATTTTAAGTGATTTGCTAAGTAGCTAATTAATTATTTGATATTCTGAAATAGCTTCGTAGTACATATATCAAACTTTACAGATAAGTAACTAAACTGCCAAGAAGTTATTAACTTACATAATTCAAACAGTTTATTCTCCAAACTCTTATATTTCAGGACATAAATATAATCCATTGCCAGAATATAATCTCGCTGGTATCAACACAGATCTCAATCGTATGACAATGACACTTTTTCGTCTATCACATAAAAATCCACAACTTTGTCTCTTTCGCAATATCAACGTTTTACGATCTACTCGCAGAACCTTTGTATCTCTACCAATCTCAACTAACTCCACCCTAGCCACATTCAACGCCATTTTATTTTTATTCTGACTCACTGTCAGTGTTGCCGAAATGTAGAAGCTGATAAGAGAAGTAATGTGCCGTTCAGTTAGAAAATGTTTAACTAAGAAATAACTTCATTTACAAATGGGAACAGAAACGCAAAAGGAGGGTTACATGGAGGTATACGTCACAACAGATTGTCAAAAAGGCTTGGGACTAATTAAATAACAAGGAACTATACACCAACTGTACTTAAATAGTATAACTATACTAGTGATCTGAAATTTCTTGGCGTAGAATAGAAATAAAAGTTTTCAAGCTTTCTCACATCAACCAGATGGCTTTTTCAAAGAAGGCAGTTAAAGACAGTTGCTGTCTACCTTCCTTAAAAGACTATTATCATTAAAATGTTAAAGTACCATAATCCTTTACAGATTATGACACTTTAACTTTTTTTAATGATACTAGCATTTAAATGGCAGATTCAAGTCCCAGGTATGAAGTCCAAGTCAGAAGGCCTTTTATAGATTCCTCCAAAATTCATTTGAAATGCATTTTACTTCATAATGAAAATAAGATGCATTCCATTCATGCCGATTAGCTTAAAAACAACACTATGATCTTGGGTATGTAATAAGGCAAAACGAAATTCCGCTGCTTCCTTTGTGAGGGGACAAAGTACGTCAGAACAATACCATTATGCGAAAAAAGATTGGTCGGCACGTGATTAGCTCTCAGACAAAAGAATAAAGTAATCAGTGCTACTAGGGACACAATCCTTCTGACTTTACATGTCAAATGTTGCCTTATAAAACCGATTATGGACAAAACGGCGAAGCACTGGAATATTTATATTGTGAATTTCCTCGATTCAACCCCAGCGAAAATCAAAATAAGTGTATTCTTGGGGTCTCCTGCTCAGCGAACTGATACAACATCAAATTCAACGAGATCCCTGCAGAGAGAGGAAAATCTGCATGAGATGGGTTGAAGAATGTAGCGAGAGAAGAAGTTTCTGCGGAGAAAACGATTCGCCATTTACAAAGAGGTAGCAGACGAGATGTTGAATGCATGTGAGCTTTAAAAGCTTCAATATGCTTTTTTCAATGTCCATTCAATGCATTCACATCTAGACTATTTTCCAGGAAGTTGAAGTGACGCATTCAAAGAGTGTGATAAAAGATTTGACTAACATATAGCAACCAACGCTGAAAGACATGAAGGAAAATGAATGTCCACGATGATGGCCGACTACTGTTGGACTCTTGCACGAGATTTCAAAGACATATGAACATTATTTATATAAGTTTGTAGAAAAAAGGAGTTTTCAAACTAGTTCTTAGAATACCAAAATACGAAAGAGAGAAGGAAAATGATTATACAAACAAAAGAAAAATATTCTTTCAAGGAAAGAAAGAAATTCAAATTACGGTATATTTTGGCATATAAGACGAGAATGTTTTTTTTTTTCAGAAGTTTAGGCTTCGACGTACACAAAACATCGACTTGTATGGGAGATTTCTCAATGAGAAACACACCGATCAGCCTAAACATTAAAACCAAATAAGTGCGCGTACAGCTAATAAGCGTCACTTGCCAAGGTCGCAAATAATACACATAATACCTGGGTAGGAGCTCTATCAGTCAGTATTTTGTTTCGTCTCAACATGGGAATAGCAGAAGATTTACCTGATTTCGACAAAGGCCCGATTGTTATTGCAAGGCACCTTGGTAAGAGCATCTCCGAAACAGCGACGCTGGTAGGCTTGAAACAAGTTGCCCTCAAACCGTCAAGTTTTAAACATTTTTTTTCATTTACACCTTAATGAGAAGCGAACCGTTCAAGAGAGTGCTACAGATAATGCACGGGAAGTTATAACTTTTTTTGTTTGATTGCGTATTTAATGACCATCGTGAGCAACTCAATGGGCTGTAAGCAGTCGCCCGTCTCCAATTTAGGGACACTGGTTCCAGTAAAGGGATAGAACCAGTGTTGTAAGACAAACACAACATATATGCCTCACCGGGATTAGAACCGGAACCCAATCTCGGACGAATGATCAGAAGCCATCGCTTAGACCACTGCGCCACCTTAACTTTCTGGGAGAAAGAACGAATTCCAACCAGACAAGTGTGTCATATGATCAATGAAGTTAAGCTCTTGCATTCCCAGTGTAAAGGCCTGAAAAAAAAAAAGCTTCCAGGAGGACAGAGAGCTTAAATGTCTCAAGCAACTGCAGTATTCCAATTGATTCCGTACTGGAATTTTATTGAAAGAATTCCGTTTATGTCATTCGACACCAAAGTAATCAATGCATGTTTGAAAGGTGGAGCATGTACCATGCTGGAGCAGAAACTAAACAGAACCCTTGTGAACTTGGCTTGCCGACAACATCTACATGAACTCATCGTTGCAAGTGCTTATGATAAACTTATGGGGCCTTATAGTGGCCCAAACATCCAGCTCGTTCAGAGGTTTTCAAATTCGGGGAGTCCGCTTAATAAAGATGTATATGAGTCGGGTGTAGAAGTCGAATAGAACCAATGAAAACAGGCTTAGTTACTTTCATTCGTGGACAGCTGTGCGAATGTCACCCTAGGAATGATTATAAATATCTTTTACAACTCTCACTGCTGTTTCTTGGGGATAAACTTGCATTAGAGGATTCTTCCATGCATTCTCCTTGTACTTATCACAGAGCTAGGTGGATGGCAAAACTGATTTGCAGTTTAAAGATATACTTATTACGATCTCAGTTTCAGATAACTGTTCAAGAATTATTCGGCCTTTGTGAGTTCAATGTGTTTGTCGTATAGCTTTACCACATCAGCTGCTGCACTTGCTCCAATGATGGACCAAAATAATTTTGTCGCATACAAGACCACAAATGAAGCTGTTGCAAATGCTACAATCAAAAGCATCTCTGGCCATTTGTCGTATTTGAGTGAAATTCTAGTTGGTCTTGCATTTTTCGATGAAACAGTGCCCGTAGAGATGAAATTGGCCCCGGTTGCATCCTTAGACCCGTTCCTCGACGAAAAACAGGTAAAAGAAAATGAACTATCAGACTTTGTGACAAACAACACCAAGAAACTGTTCATGGCTTTGCATGTTTATTATAACTTTCTTCAAGCTGATCCTATCACCTGGGAGGAAGATAGAGAATTCATTAAAGCCTAATGGAGGGTCAAGAATCTCAAAGTTGTTAACGATGCAGCAGGAAGAGCCATTTCACTAATACATACTTTTAACGCCGTATTAACTAACCAAGAAGAACAGAAGCTGTGCCTTCTGCAAGCAGTGGAAAAGCACCGCCAGCAGAACCTTGACCAAAATAAACTAATAATTATCCAGGGAATGCGACAAAATTACTTTACTTATAATCTGCAATCTTCGATGTAACATTTTCTTATGAATATATATCAGAACGTATTCAAATGTTCAGCTGCATTGAGCCTCCATTGAATATTGACCAATTGTCTTAAAACGTTCTGTGCCTAATTTCTTTATTAAAATGAACAAAATTAGAGGGTGTCACATTTAATATTTTTTTTGAGTGGCAGTCTAATATATATATATTTTCACTTTCCGCCAGTGTATATATATATATATATATATATATATATATATATATATATATATATATATATACACTGGCGGAAAGTGAAAAAAAACACCAAGAAGAAGACGTCTGATACCAACGGAATTTATACAGCATAATAACGGAAGACAGAGGATAACGTGATCAAAACATTATGGCAAAATACAGCTGTATTTGCTGGTAAACTGAAAAATAATATTTTCATGTAACATGGTTAGTACGAAGTTGAACCGCCATGAACTGCGTCACACTGTGCAATTCTAGCATGGAGTCTGTCGTACAGATGTTGGATGTAAGTTTGAGGTATTGAGTTCCAAGCATCCTCAACCTGGACGCGTAAATCGGGGATGGTCGTGGCTGGCCGTGGAGACCGGATAAGTCGTTGTACCATAAAGTCCCACACGTGCTCAATGGGAGACAAATCCGGTGAACGTGCATGCCATGGAAGTTGTCTCACACCCTGAAGTGCATGTTGCGTTGCACGTGCCGTGTGTAGACGTGCGTTATCTTGCTGGAAAACACCACGATGGACCGACCTTAAAAATGGCACAACAACGGGCTGAATGATGTTGTTGATGTAGGAGGTGCTGTTTAACGTACCCGGTACAAACACTAGTTGTGTACGGGAGTGATAGCTGATCACTCTTCACACCAGGAGACCAGGTGTAGGCCCTCTGTGTCGCTGGCGGATGCAAGAAGGGTGGAGACGCTCCCCTGTGCTTCTGGGAACACGCAAACGGCCATCGGAGGCTCGCAAGCAGAATCTGCTTTCATCGCTGAACACGACAGATCGCCATTGCGTTCTCCAGTGCAGGCGTTGGCAACACCACTGCAACTGTTTCTGACGGTGGGCTGGAGTCAGAGGTACACATGCCAGAGGCCCACGTGCACGTAGTCCGGCATCCATTAGACGGTTGCGTACTGTTCGCACAGTCACCTCAGGTGCAACGGCAGCTCGGATTTGCGTCGCAGTGGATGTTCTGCTTGACAACGCCGCTCTTCTTATGCGTCGATCGGTCCGCTCATCAGTCCGTCTGTGATTCCCGGTTCGACGTCTTCTCGTGTGAGAATGTTCCTCGGACCATCTACGCCACCATCGTACTACTACCGATACTTCCCGTCCAATTCGCTCCGCAATACGACGTCCGACTAGACGACTTCGCTCAAAGTCCGATAACTGCTGAAATCGTACACGTCTTCCATGTCCAGGCATTGCAGCTTCTTCAGAATCTTCGCACGTGTGCGTACGCCGACGACTGATTACATTCACTTCGCCGTACTCCTTAAATACCACCGACAATAATTTGCATATTTTGCCGTGCTGTGGCGTAAGCGCTCACCGGTTGGTCCCGAAATTAAGATCCCACCTACGTAAACTCGACCCCATTAACATATGTAAATTTCATGATCTTCCGCCAATTCCTTCTTGGTGTTCTGTTTTCACTTTCCGCCAGTGTACATCAAAAACGTCATTAAAATAGCAAAACTTCATTAGCATAGCCGTGAGCAATTTGGAATGGCAGTTGCCGTATATTAGACGCAGTTTATTGCCTGGTGACAATCATGTTGACAGCCGGCGGAGCTTGCGTTTTAAGAACCGCAATGACCAGCGGTTAGCGATGATATTATATTTTTCGCTCTGTCAATCACTCAGTTGTATAGCTCAGGTGAATTAAGATAAGCAACTGCTGTCATTTTTTATCCTTACATTAATTTATATCATTTTCCCATTGAAATAGAAGGTTCTTCTGGTTTCTGATATTAACCGGACTCTGTCAGAAAGCAACGAACGATAATTCACACCGCGAACATACTTTTGATTTGGCACACTTGTGTGAACTTGTTTTTTTTTTTTTGTGTGTGTGTGTGTTTTCACCTTGGCGCTGCGTATTCTTCGAATGATCGGCCGTAAGGAAAGAACACGGGCAGCATCATTTCGTGAGAAAAAAAATAAACTTACGAAATTCAACTTTTGGTGAAAAGAAAAATTCGGAATTTATTTCAGTTTCTCTTCCCATGAAACACTAAAAACACTGTCACAGAATTTGGTTTTTTGTTTTCACCTCTGAGCGGCGGCTTCTCCGAGTAGTAGGTCGGAGGGAAGGAACACGGATAATGTCAGTTCATAAGAAAAAATAAATTTACAAAATTCAGCTATTTAGAGAAAAGAAAAACTAGGAATACCTAATTTGAGAGATTTAAACAATTCGTATATCGATTTATAAGCCGAAAATACGATACGTAGCAGAAAAAAAGACCAGGAAATTTCAAATAGAAGAATCAGTGCATCAGGCTACTTCAAGGGCAGTGCTCATGCAATGTTCCCTGTATTTCGTCACCGAACAGAAATTTGAATTTCTGCCTCTGAGAGGTCCAGAACAAAAAAAAGAAAGAATTTTGAATGGATAACCATTCAAGTTAAATAGAAGCTTTAATTGAGTTAAATAGAATCAGGCTTTAATTTGCTAAGATGACACAGTGCCACTGAATGGAAAAAAAATTATACTAACATTTTGAAGACGAAAATAATAAACAATTTTTTAAAAAAGGCTTTAAAAAAAATTTAATTAAAAAAATCAAACACAAAGGGTTAGTAGTTGATTCAATTCTTATGTCTTTTAAAAGTCTTTCTTTGAACTGTTTGTTATTTTTTTTTTCCAAAATCTTAAATTTCACAAAAAAATCCCATTTTTCTTTCAGTTGTATTGGGCTTTAATCTTAGCAAGTTAACGCTTCTATTTAAATTAAATAACCTTTCGGACGCCTTTCATGTTTATTAAGGACATCTCATAGGCAGAAACCCAAATTTCTAGTTGATTGCGAAACGCAGGAAACCTTGAATGAGCCCTGCCACGGAGCGCTTTATGCATTGATTCCTCTATTTCAGAATTTCCTACTTTTTTGTACACTGGTTAATTTGAATTTCTCTGTCTGTTTCTTTGAAAGAAAATACCTTTCCCTTAGTTTGCTTGTATTTTTCCTTTTTCTCTTCCGTTCTTTAATCCGGAACTACTGCTTTGAAAACTCATTCCCTTCTTGCAAACCTTTCCCGCTTTACTATAATTAAAAAAAAAAAATGTTTAACTTCTCGCCTTGTTTTTTTGAAATTTCCTTCTCAGTAGCATCCACCTGAGCTGTCAGGTTTATCAGTTGTAAGCTCCTCTTAGCCATTTTTGGCTTCCTCCTTTTCTCTCTCTCTCTCTCTCTCTCTCTCTCTCTCTCTTTTCTCTCTCTCTCTTTCTCCTTTTCTCTCTCTCTCTCTCTCTCTCTCTCTCTCTCTCTCTCTCTCTATATATATATATATATATACATATATATGTACACTCAGTGGCCACTTTATTATGACCACCCCCTCAGTACTTCGTGGGGCACCTTTTGCCTTTAATACTACGTCGAATCTTCGTGACATGGACTCCACGAGATGTTGATAGGTGGTTTGTGGAATCTGAGACCATGCTTGATGAATAGCACTTTCCAGGAGTGTGAGATTGCAGGGTTGTGGATCCAGCTGTCTGACGGCTCGTTAAACTTCATCCCACAAATTCTCAATGGGGTTGAGATCTGGAGATTGTGGGGGCCACCTAAGCAAAGTAAACTCACTGGCATGTTCCTGAAACCAAACCTGTACAATACCAGCACTATGGCAAGAGGCATTATCTTGTTGAAAGTAGCCATCGCAATTGGAATAAACCCTCCACATGACAGGACGCACTTGGTCCGTAACGATGTTTAGATATGATGTGCCAGTCAGACGTTGATCAACACGAATTAAAGGGCCCAAAGCATGCCAGGAAAACATTCCACAAACCATAACGTTGCCTCCACTAGCTTGAAGGGTTGTAGCAAGGAATTTGGGGTGCATACTTTCGTGCTGTTTCCGCCACATTCTCACTCGGCCATCGGCATGGTGCAACTGAAAACGTGATTCATCGGACCACATAATTTGTTTCCAATTATCGACTGCCCTATCCTTGTGCTCCTGTACGAACTGGAGGCGTTTTCGCTTGTTAACTGCAGACAGCAAAGGTTTTCGAACAGGCCTTCGCCTGCCATGTCCCATCCGATGCAGTGTACGGCGAACAGTGTCTGCAGATATCATTTGAGAGGATCCTTGATTGAGATGGTCTGTAATTTGCTGCACTGTTGCCCTTCTGTTGCCTATTACCAGTCTGGACACTCTCCGTTCCGCCCGAGCAGTCACTAGTCGATGACGACTACACTTTGCACGTAGAGAACCAGTTTTTTGGCTGATAGTACAGTCTTTAAACACTTTAACAAGAGCTGCTCTGGAACATTTCACGAATGCGGCGATTTCGGTGATACTCGTTCCATGGCTCCAAGCTCCTACAATCATCCCACGTTGAAAGTTCATCAAATCGCATTTTTTACCCATCTCGTGACCCAAAAATCACTTCGCCGCCCCGGTGGCGCAGTGGTCTAAGGCGCTGGCCTCTGATCGTTCGTCCGTAAGGGGTCCGGGTTCGAATCCCGGTCAGGCATGGATGTTGTGTTTGTCTTACGGCACTGGCTCTCTCCCTTCCCTGGAACCAGTGACCCTAAATTAGGGACGGGCGACTGCTTATAGCCCATTGAGTTGCTCACGGTGGTCGTTAAACCTCCAACCAAAAAAAAAAAAAATCACTTCTACTACTGTCGCAAGCACTAAGCTTTCCCTTTTTATACTAACCTCGTCCTCTGGCGGCCACAGCGTGCAGCCATAGCTCATTTGCTTAAAACTGTCAGGTGGTCATAATAAAGTGGCCACTCAGTGTATATATTCACGGTCGAGTCACATTATTGTGACCACCAGCTAATATCCAGAGCCATCGCCGTGTGCAGCGCGGACAGAAGGTAGACGGGCTGGGTGGTAAGGAAGATGGTAAGGTGTTCACAGGTATGTGGAGCCATGCTGACTGCAGTGCATTTGACAGCTGCTGGAGGGTGCGCGTGGTGGAGGATCCACAGAGCGAACAACACGATGGAGTGGTCCCACAGATGCTCAATTGGGTTTAAGTCTGGGAAATTGGGGGTCAAGGGAAGTACATTGAAGTCTTCATCGTGCTCTCTCAACCACTCTAGGACATTTCTAGCTGTGTGACACGTAGCATTTTCCTTCTGGAAGATCCCCCCCCCGGGGAAGACAATCAACATGTATGGGTGTACGTGGTCTGCAAACGATAAATTCATAACGAATTCGATTCATAGTGTCTTCCGCAGGTATGAGTGGACCAAGGGAATGACACGAAAACCTTCCCCAGGCCATAACGCTGGCCCCACCAGCTCGTGATCTTCCAGCAATAGTTGAAGAGTGTTTGGTCTTCGATGTTTCCCGCCTTATACGCCAACGTCCATCCGTTCTATGAAGCAGAAAACGTGACTCATCGCAGAACGCAATCCTTTGCAAATCAGCGGAGGTCCAATTCCGACACTGCCGTGCAAATGTAAGCTTTTTCTGCCGATGCACCTTCGTTAGCATAGGTGCAGTGACCATCCGTCTGCATCGGAGACCCATACGCAGCAGGGTTCGCTGAACTGTCGTTTTAGACTCACTTCCGGTAGTCCCCTGGTTCATTCGGCCGGTGAGTTGCTCCACTGTAGCGTGTCGATCGGCCCTCACGCACCTTCGCAGGCGACGTTCACCTCTCACATCAATGGCACATGGTCATCCGCAGTTTCCACGTCGCATATCCGCAATGGTGCCATTTCTCCAATCACGATACACTTTAACCACAGCAGCATGCGAACAGTTCACAAACTGCGCTGTTTCAGAAATACTGCCACCCTTGGCCCGAAAGCCGATAATCATCCCTTTTTGCAAATCTGATAAATCGCTCCTTTTATACAGGACAAAAATGAGTGATATGTTTTCAGAATGCCTATAGCACACCTTATAAACCCCTCCATGCCAGCTGACGACGCGTGCCTTCTTTTATTGGCTACGCGCTGTTGACGTCAAAAGTAGGAGGTGGTCACAATAATGTGACTCGACTGTGTATTTATATGCTTTCTGAAGAAAAGTGTCCGGACACTTGCCTATCCTGAAACTCACTGTGATAGATGTGACATGCTACAGAGGTGAAGCATGTGCCCAGACAACAAAGGTACAGCAATAAATTCCGTTGTTGTAGCTTAATTAGGAAAGCACTCTGCTCTGGAGCAGAAGGATTTGGGTTCGATAAATTGCTTTTATTCTGTATTGGCGCCTGAACATAAAATCAATCTCCTGGCCGTTGGATTCTTTGAAAAATGGATGATGTTCGTACAACATATCGTCTGGAATTAGTCAGAATTCCTCCTCCTGCAGTGAGCTCTTTTTCAAGCGTGGTTTGCCGGTTGACCCGGAAACCTACAATTCCGTTCCAGCCTTTTCTCAAAAAGGTGGGGGTGGATATACCTACCTCAGAGTGACGCACATGTTAAGACGGCAAAGTTGGAGCGACAAACATCGTCGGTGTAGCTTATTTGGTAAAGCATTCAGCTCCGGAGCAGAATGATGCTGGTCTGAGATGTTATTTCCGTCATCAATTCTGTAAGTAATGGAGTACTTATGGTTTGAATTTCACATACCCAGGCCACTCATGGGCAACGCTACATGTCCAAAACCTGGTTCGTGCATAAGTTTTGCACCCCAGTGTAGTTTGTATAATTCACATTTCGTAAATTTGAGCTTTACTTTGTTCTAATTTATTTGGGACTAGATCGAAATAAGTTGGAACTAGTGAATTCTAGTTAGTCCGAGACTAAATGAGCAGAAAATATTTTTCGACCCTTGCTGTGAGAAACAATCGGGTTATATTCTTATTGCTAGTGTCACATAGTTCTTTCGCTAACGGGGGTTTGGGAATATTTCTAATTATAACTGTACCTCTGCTTAATCCAATTGAATAATTCCTTTAGCATACGACATAATAAAGAACACGCGAAACGTTAGTTCCATATAGACTATATTGGCAAAACTCACCGGACACCCAGAAGAGGAACACAATATAGCATTTATTGACATACATTAGTACGGTGACGGTCCACCTTTGGCCTACATGTGTCTTCACGAGCTCCGTGTTGGAGTGCTTCACGTACGTGTTTTGTGTGTCCCATCGTTGTTCTTCTGTGTGCGTGCCGAAGTTAAAGGTCTGTGCTTTCGTTTAAGATCCCTCACGAGCTGGTGAGTGCTTTCTTTTTTCATTATCAGTGTTTTAATTTCCACACCGAGCTAGTCGTTTTCTTCGTTAACCCTTGCCATTGATTATGGCATCTGCCGATGAGCTGCAGATCCTCGTGGCGCCTCCTAAACGTCAGTCGCAGCCGCCCAATAATCTTTGCTTGCTAGTGGAGAGCCTCTTAATTTTCCTCCTGTCATTTGCACCTCTTCTCCTGCCTGGGTCTCCGACTCTGCCATTCATAACGTGAATGTGACGTTCCTGGCCTCTGCTGACGATGATGAATTCATGGACATCTTTGATGGCGTCGGCGTCGCTAATCTGCCCTCTATAGTTTCTACTGCCTCTGCTTCCAGTACATTGTCTCACGCTGCGTCAATGCCTTCCAGAGGAGGCGCTTCTGCACGCACGCATTCTGCGGCTGCCTCTGGTATTCCACCAGCTTCCTCCTAGTCTCCTCTACCCCTATGGATTCTTACGTTACTCTCAACGGTGACACCATCTTATTAGACATTCTCGAGAACTCTCCTGCTGGTCAACGTCTTCATTCGACCCTCGAGTTGGGGGTTTGTTTTGATGCGCTGCCGAACACTCCTTTGAAGCAGTACAGCTCCGCTCTCAAGAAGATGCTTCCTTCTGGTGATATCACCCACCTCGCCCGAAAGCCACGAACTGTGTGTGTTAATTTTTCGAAGAAAGAATATGCCGAGCTTGTCTTGTCTCGGAGCCTATCAATTGGCGATCGTCACCTCTTAGCCGAATCCATCGCCCAGCATCCTGTTCTGGTCTCTCTACATCCGGTACCCGGAGATCTCTGATGATATGCTGTGTACTGTACTTAGTCGATGCGGCAGAGTAGTCGGCCCAGTAAAGACTCTCTCCTCTTCCCCCTCTGTCCCCGATGATAAAAATATCTGTGGCTTCCGTAGAACTGCTCGCACCAACTTCCCGTCGGAAGAGCATTTCATAAAGTTTCGACGGTTCCTCGATGTTCGTTGTGGTAACCAGCGCCGCCGAATTGAGCTCCTCACTTCTGCTCATTGCTCCCGCTGCAAGGCGTACGGCCATCAGCAGGCTCATTGTCTCTATGAAGAGCCACTGATTCCTGCACCTCCAAGGCAACATTCTACCGCTTCTTCCGTTTCTGCCTCCATGCCTCTTCCTGCGTCTGCACCTGCTAGACCCAGTTCTGCCGAAAATCTGATTAAAGCCTTAGATCAACACGCGCCTTCCGATGTTGCTTTCTCCAATCTGTCGGATTTTTCTCCGCTTGACTCCTCCTTGCCTTCCCGTGTTCTCTCTCAATCAGAGGACATCACGGCTGATCTTCAAGCTTCATTCACTGTCGGCACATTTGCTCCCGGCGATGAGGTGGACCTTTCCTCTGATTCCACATCTCGTGTGTCATCGATCCACGGCAAACGTCGCTCTACTACCAGTACCGAGGCCCGGAGGAAAAGGAAGAAGTCACCTTCTCCAACTGGCCGCCCACATTGTTCCACCCGTCTAGCAAGATCCAAGTCTCCCTGTCACGTTCTAGCTCTTCCTCTTCAAAGTCCAAAGGTCCTCTGCCGACGTTTGAAGATTTCTCGACTCTGCTTACCAATGCCTCTCTTCCTTCAGAACCTGTCTCCTTTGAAGATCTTTACGAGTTTCTCACTCATAAAACAAATCGAAAGGCTTCTCTAATCTTTTTACAGCAGTTTGAAGCAGTTCTTTCCGAGGTCTTCGACAAAGCCATTTCCATCCTCAAATTCCTCCGGCATAATGCCAAGCAACCCGACTACGTCTTGTGGTGTCGTGGTATCATGAATCGCCTCCACACATTCCAGAAAGCTGCCATAGCTGCCCTTCATCCGACGTCGGACTTACCCATTCAAGGTCGCCACTCTGAATTGTAGGGGGTTTGCAAACCCCCTAACTAACGCTCTCGTTCTGGAAGATCTCTTGCCCCTTGGGCCGACTTACTCCTTCTGCAAGAGACGAACTGCCACTCCTCGACACTTTTTCATAGATGACGCACTTGGGACTTCACCTTTCACCATGCTTTCCGTTACTCTGTGCACGGTGGTCTCGCTATTGGTGTTCGTCATCAGTTTCGAACCACCCTGTCTTCACTCTCCGTCCGCAATCTCTACCGAGATCTTCTACAGCAAATCTCCTTCACTCTTGCTGGAATTCGTTTTCATGTCTTCAACATCTACGTACCATGTTCCTCTACGCACCTATCCCTGCTGTTCATGAGCCTCCGAGGAGCCCTCTCTCAGGTTGTTTCCTCTGATCGAGTGCATCTCGGAGGTGATTTCAACTGCATTCTTAACCCGTCTCATGATCGCCTGCCGGTGTCTCGTGAACGGCGCACAGACCTAGTCGCCCTCCTCCAAGACCTTGTCTCGGATTTTTCTCTAGTTGACGTCCACCGGAATCTTCATCCTGCGGACATCTCCCACACCTGGCGTTCATCTGGGACACGAGCTCTCCTGACAGCTCGCTTGGATCGCTATTATACTTCGCCATCTCTCCTTCCGGCAATTACAGATTCTCTCCATCACCCCACAGCGTCCTCCGACCACCGCGTGGTGACTCTGACCGTGTTCGCCGCGTCGCCGCCTTCTCGAACAGTCCGCTCATGGACCTTTGATACTACTCTGCTTGGTGATTCCGAGTTCTTTTCTTCCATCCATGCCTTCCTCGATACCCGTCGGGAGGGACTCATTCTCCACATCCGCCAGCTATCTTTTACAGCGAAGACCCTTCGATTGGTGCAACTCGATCATGCTCGACAGATGCTATCCCTCATCAATTTAGCTGATCCGCTCTTCCCTGTATACCAAGCTGAGCTGAAGGCGCTACTGGAACCCCTCGCACAGCAATCCGTCATCCGCCTTCGTCTACAACGTCGCAACTCAGCGGATTGCTCATACGACTTCCTCACATCTATAGAGTCAGATCGCCGTAATCCTACTTCGTTCCGTCACCTTCGTCTTCCGTCTGGCATCATCACCTCCGATCCAGATGTTATTTGCTGTCAGGTACGCCGGTTTTTCGCCGATAAATTCTGTAAAACTCCTCCTCCTTCCTCCTCTGCTTCTGCTCATCTTCTCTCCAATCTACCTCAGGTCCCCCCACATCTTTCTGCCTCTCTTCTTCTGCCTCCTACTTCTTGTGAGCTCTCCCATTCTTTTTCTTCTCTTAACCCTCACGCTGTTCCCGGCCCGGACGGCCTCCCTTTGCTCTTCTACCGTACTTTCTTCTCCGCGCTCTTGCCTTTTCTCCTCTGTGCTCTAACTGCTGCTTTTCACTGTTCTACTCTCCCGAGGAGTTTCACAGGTTCACATATTGTTCTTTTTCCCAAGAAAGGAGACCCTCTTGACTTGGGATATTGTCGTCCTATCTGCCTTCTTAACCTAGACTACAAACTCTATACTAAACTTCTCTCTCGCCGGCTTAACTCTATTCTCCCGTATATTCTTTCTCCTAATCAGACTTACACCGTTTACGGCCGTTCTATCTCTCATAATGTTCTGCTTCTCCGCGATCTTCTTCACCTTGCTAATGCACGCTCTGAGCCTCTTGCCCTTTTCTCTCTTGATCTTCGCTCTGCGTTTGATAATATTTTCCATACTTATCCTTCTAACACGCTTCTCAGCTTTGGTTTACCTCCCTCCTTTGCTTCTGTCCTTCTCTCTCTCTCTAACGGGACGCCGTTTTCCACGTTAAGACGGCCTCCTTTCTCACTGGGCCCGCCCCTTTCTGCCGTGGTGTACGACGAGGATGTCCGTTATCTGGGCAACTCTTCACCATCGCAGTGGAGCCATTCCTGCTTCTCCTTGGATCACTCTCTTCCGGCATCTTTACCACCACCAGTTGCAAGCACTCGGCGCCACTCTAACTCCTGCACCGCTTACGCTGATGATATCACCGTGTGCATCCGTGCTGATTCTCAGTTCTCTCAACTCCGTCATCTTTTTGATACTTATGCCTCTTGCTCAGCTGCAGAACGCAATGCCGCCAAATGCACTGGACTGTGGTGCGGTGCGTGGTCTGGTCGTATAGACTCTCCGTGGGGGGCCACCTGGTCCTCTTTGGCTCAGCGCTATCTCGGAGTGGTTTCTCGGCTCGCCTCTTGTTTCTTCAACAGCCACCCGTAATGCGATTCGTTCGCGTCTCATTCGAGCAGCTGCCTATTGGCGCCGTGCCCAATTCTGCACGTCGTTTTATTAACGAGCCAACCTTGCACACACCCATCTTATTTCTCTGTGTCAGTACTCCTGGATTACCTCATCTCCTCCACTTTACTGCCTCCGAGAAATCACCAGTTGCTTCACCCGTGTCGTGTGGTCCGATCATCACCGGTTCGCTGTCACCAAGCTTTGTCTTCCTCCAGCTGTGGTGGAATTGGGCTCATTTGTGTTCAGCTGTACTGTCGAGCCAGCCGCATCGTCATGTTTCTCCGTCTTTTCACTGCTCCTGTTCAGCCGGCAGTCGTTGTGCGCGACGTCCTCACCTCCCCACACAACCCTCATTTTGCTTTCTCCTCTCTCGTACTAATAGATTGCTTTCCTTCTCTTCCCTCCAAACTACCTCCTGCCTATTCTGAGGCCCTCACTTTCCTGTGTTCTCTCCCTCTTATTCGCACCCCTCCCTCTTCTACTCTCGACCTTCTCTCTGAACCTCTCTTCTTTTCTTCGCTACTTCGTCTCCCTCATCTTCCCTGCTTCGCCTTCTTCTCCTGGCTTCGTGCTGGGGGAGTAACGGTCCGCGACCTTACTAACCCTGACCTTTCCTGGGGCTCCTTTTTTACGCATTCCAACCGTAGGTTGAAGAAGCGCGTATATGCTCCAGCTTTGTCCGTCCGACTGTCCGCACGATAACTGGCGTAAAAATGGATCGATTTCGATGAAATTTTAGTATGTGGTAGGGGACCACCCGGAAACGAACCCTATTGAAAATGGGACAAATGGGGTCAAAGGTCACGACGTAGGAGCGGGACCATTCCATTACCCTTATGCGTCATAACTTGCGTAAATATGGTTCGATTTCAATGGAAGTTTACTGTGTGGTAGGAGACCGCCTGGGGACGAACCCTATTCAAAATGGGTGAAGTGGGGACAAAGGTCAGGACATAAAATCGGGATGCATTCCATTGCCCTTATTCGTCATAACGTGCATAAAAATGGTTCGATTTCGATGAAATTTCAGTATGTAGTATGGGACCACTGGGGACGAACCCTATTGAAAATGGACGAAATGTGGTCAAAGGTCAGGACATAGGATTGCGATCCATTCCATTGTCCTTATCCCATATTATTAAGGTGGACGTCAAGTAATTTTGCTTCCTATACTTCCAATGGAAAAACTTTTGTACACATTTCCTTCACAATTAATGTGTTCCCAAGGATGAGAATTTGAACATCGATTAAAATAACTTCATATTATTACTTGGAAAACTTAATATTTTCTAAAACATAACCATAATTATATTAAAAATCAATAACTTTTCCTTTCGTGAACCAGAGAGAAGATGGCGCGACCTGTACTTTGATGACGTCAGTGGACAAATTTGGATTGCGTAATTACGGTTATGGTTTAGAAAATATTAAGTATTCCAAGTTATGAAATGAAGCTATTTTAATTGATGTTCAAAGTTTCATCCTTGTGAACGCATTAATTGTCCAGAAAAAAGATGGTGCGACCGGTATTTTCATGTCGTTAGTAGACAAACAAATGTTGAATTGCATAATTATGGTTATATTTCAGAAAATATTAAGTATTGCAAGTTATAAAATGAAGATATTTTAATCGATGTTCAAATTTTCATCCTTGGGAACGCATTAATTGTGAAGAAAATGTGTACAAAAGTTTTTCCATTGGAAGTATAGGAAGCAAAGTTACTTGACGTCCACCTTAAAGTAGCAATTCTTGTATGTATGCATGTACATTTTATTTTGAAAACGGCTCTAAGAATTTTGATGAAAGTCGTTAACCTACCGTTTCCTGGTACTAGAAATCGATTTAGCTTGATCTCAACTTTAGAAGAATTCGTTTAGTGGGTTAAATAACCTCCCCGAATTATAACGTTTTTAGTGATGACGTTGTTCCATTAATGTTACCAATGCTTAGAAATCTTATGACGCCACAACTCGCGTTTGAGAATGCTGGCGCGCGGTCATGCCATCTATCTCATTACGTCACGCGTTGCTTGTGGATCCTATTAAAGATTTATGACGTCACACCTTGCTAGCAGATGGTCGCGATTCCCATCTGCCTCGTTACGTCACGCGTTGGGTGCGTATGTCCGTCAGCACGATAACTCGCGTAACAACCGTTAGATTTCGATGAAATTTCAGTATCTGATAGGGGATCACCTGGGAAGGAACCCTATTTAAAGTGAACGAAATGGGGTCAAAGGTCAGTTCATAGGAGAGGGATCCATTCCACTGCTTTTATGCGCGATAACTAACGTAAAAATGGTTCGATTTCGATGAAATTTTAGTATGTGGTAGGGGACCACCTGTCGACAAACCTTATTAAAAATGGGCGAAATGGGGTCAACGGTTAGGACACAGGAGCGGGATCTATTCCATAGCCCTTATGCATCATAACTTACGTAAAAATGCTTCGATTGCGACAAAACTTTATCATGTTATTTCGGAAGTATACCAAGCTGGTTCTGTTGAATATCATCGAAATGGGATCAAAGGTCAGGGCACAGGACCGATATTTATTCCACAGACATTATTCTTATAACTTGAGTGATAACTTGAGTAATGATTTCTGTAATGTTGGAAAGCGTATTACAATCAATGCATTGCATGATTTTACTAACTTGTCTAGTCTTCCACCTGCTATTCGCTCCTCTCCTTCAGCTCGCTACGTCTACGACTCTCTCTGCTCTGCTATCGTTTCTCAGTTTCCTGATCTCTCAACTCCTCTTGGCCTTGTCGCTGTACTTTCTGCTCCGCAACCACTCCCCTTCTTTCTGCGTGTCTCTGACCTGTCACGTCCTCTGTTCTCGTTCTCCACTGAATCCATCTATCGGTTTCTCTCCTTCTCTGCTTCCCCTTTACCTCTCCCTATTCACGGTGTCCCTCCTGCTACTGTTTCTACTGGCTGGGCAGCTGCCCGCTCCCCCTTTCGTCCTCGTTTGAACTCAATACCCACTGACTCTTCCTTCATAACCGACTCCCCGTTCCATCCCTTCTTCACCGCATGACACTTCTCTCTTCCCCTCTTTGCTCCTTCTGCGCGCAGGAGGTGGATGTTCCGCACGTCTACCTTTACTGCCCTGTGGTACACCTCTGCTACATCTGGCGTTCTCCATCACTCGTCGCTCCTGCACCGTCGACCACACTTTTACAGCATATCAGCATTTTCTCCTCTGTGCTCATCCGCCTGTGCTCCTTCCACCAGTGTGTTCTTACATGTTTGTGTTTGTGAAACACGTCATCTACGTGTATCATCAGCAACTCAGCAGTCTACCTCCTCCTGCGTCTTCCATTCAAGCCAGTGCTGCCCTACTCGGGCATTTCCGCAATCGCCTCCTCTCCCGCTTACAGCAGGAGTATGGGTCTGCCATCTCCGCATGCCGTGAAAGCTCTTTCTATGCTACGTGGTCGCTAGTGACCCCATAGTTCGCTATTACACCAAGTCCGTTACATCTCACGGTGAGTTAAGACTCTACGTTAACTTTTTGATGTTCTTTCGCACTGCGGTGCCCCGCTTGTGATCATTTTGTTCTTCCTCAAGCATTGCTCTGTTTGCATCACGTTGTAAATTTGTCATTACTCATTCAATGTATACATCATCGCTTTTATCAATTTGTATCATTCCTGTTTTTTTTTTGAGACGATTCCATGTTGCGCGTCTACTCTGTTTTGTTACATTAAAGCGATTCTGAAACCACCTTTGGTGTTAATGCATTCACTGACCATTCGAAACATGGCTTCGACAAGGTTTTAGAACACATCGATAGGTATGCGCTTCCATTCAGTACATAATGCTGCCGCTAACTGTTGTTTAGTAATAGACCTTGGTTCCAAACTTCGTATGCGGCGCTCTAATTCATCCCATAGGTGCTTTATGGGTTTAAGATCAGGGCTCTGTGCTGGCCAGTACACACACGATACGGAAGTATCGTCAAACCACGCAGTAACAGTCCTCGCTTTATGGCTTGGTACATTATCCTGCTGGTACCAACAAGACTCGATTCCATAGTATTGCCACAGAGGGCATAATTGTCCAGAATATCGAGGTAGACGTGCTGGTTAACAGGTTTGTTCACGATAACCAATGGGCCGGTACCTTACCACGAAAAACATCCCCACACGAGTACACCACCAGCTCCAAACACGACCGTCGGAACAGTACACTGTGGTAAATAGCGTTCCCCAGGCTGCCGCAATACCCACACACGACCATCAGACTGATGGATCGTGTATCTGTATTCATCAGTTCATAGGACCCGTTTCCATTGGTCTACGGTCCACGATGCATGTTCTTTACTCCATGCTAAACAACGAGTAACATTCCAAGTGGAGATGAAAGGCTTATGAGCAGTCGCACGACCACGGTAACACATTTAATGAAGTTCTCTGCAAATGGTACGTGTACATACTGAGTTTCCAGATTTTTACTCACCTGTACACTGAAATCTAATGCAGTACTCCGTCGATAAGCTGTAACGAATCTGCTGAGGCTTCGACGTCCTCTATCGCTGTTTTTCTTTGGTCTGCCGGTATGTTTTGCTGCTTCAGGCACGCCATGTGTCTTCCAATTATTCTGCACATCCAAAATAGTTGACTTGGGTATATTTAAGCGCCTCTCGGTTTCTCCTACGGACAACCTACCCAATAATCTTTCCTTTCTCAAAGTCAGTTCTCTCCCGCCACGGCATTTTCATTCAACCTCACAGTGCGATATGATCGCGGTCAGCTGCAGGCTTGTTTTTAAACCGTTTGTAGCTGTACTGCGCATCTTAACAACGCAGCGGATTCGTTTATTTGCTTTTGAATGGTGTCCGGCGGCGTTTGTCAATATAGTGTGTGTGTATATACATAGGCGGAAAGTGAAAAAAGAACACCAAGAAGGAATTGGCGGACGATCATGAAATTTACGTATCTTAATGGGGTCGAGTTTATGTAGGTGTGTTGTTAATTTCGGGACCAACTGGTGAGCTCTTACGCCCCAGCACGACATAATATGCAAGTTATCGCCGGTGGTATTTAAGGAGTACGGCGAAGTGAATGCAATCAGTCGTCGGCTTACGGACACGTGTTAAGACCATAAAGAAGCTGCAATGCCTGTACATGGAAGACGTGTACGATTTCAGCAGTTATCGGACGTTGAGCGAGGTCGTCTAGTCGGAATCCGCGAGGCCGGGTGGTCGTATCGTCGTATTGGGGAGCGAATTGGACGGGAAGTATCGGTGGTGGTACGATGGGGGTGTATATGGTCCGAGAAACAATCCCACACGAGAAGACGTGGAACCGGGATTCACAGACGGACTGATGAGCGGACCGATCGACGCATAAGAAGAGCGGTATTGTCAAGCAGAACATCCACTGCGACGCAAATCCGAGCTGCCGTTGCCCCTGAGGTGATTGTGCGAACGATCCGCAACCGTCTAATGGATGCAGGACTACGTGCACGTGTGCCTCTGGCATGTGTACCTCTGACTCCAGCCCACCGTCAGGAACGGCTGCAGTGGTGTCGCCAACGCCTGCACTGGAGAACGCAATGGCGATCTGTCGTGTTCAGCGATGAAAGCAGATTCTACTTGCGAGCCTCTGATGGCCGTATGCGTGTTCGCAGACGCAAAGAGGAGCGTATCCACCCTTCTTGCATCCGCCAGTGACACACAGGGCCTGCACCTGGTTTCCTGGTGTGAGGAGCGATCAGCTATCCCTCCCGTACACAACTAGTGTTTGTACCGGGTACGTTAAACAGCACCTCCTACATCAACAACATCATTCAGCCCGTTGTTGTGCCATTTGTAAGGTCGGTCCATCGTGGTGTTTTCCAGCAAGATAACGCACGCTCACACAGGGCACGTGCAACGCAACATGCACTTTAGGGTGTGAGACAACTTCCATGGTCTGCGCGTTCATCGGATTTGTCCCCCATCGGGCACGTGTGGGATTTTATGGTACAACGATTTATTCGGTCTCCACGGCCAGCCACGACCATCCCCGATTTACGCGTCCAGGTTGAGGATGCTTGGAACTCAATACCACAAACTTACATCCAACATCTGTACGACAGACTCCATGCCAGAATTGCACAGTGTGACGCAGTTCATGGCGGTTCAATCTCGTACTAACCATGTTACATGGAAATATTATTTTTCAGTTTACCAGCAAATACAGCTGTATTTTGCCATAATGTTTTGATCACGTTATCCTCTGTATTCTGTTATTATGCTGCATAAATTTCGTTGGTATCAGACGTCTCCTTCTTGGTGTTCTTTTTTTACTTTCCGCCAGTGTATATATATATGCACAAGAACTATACAATCAGTTGATAAGCTATATAACATAGCAGAAGGTAAAACGGACAAATTGGAGGAAAAAGGAAATTGAAGGTGTGAAACCAGATGTAAAAGTTCGAACTTCAAATGAACTTAAAATCACATGAGTAGTAAAATCTAACAAAGATAAAAACGGAGAAAATAACCACAGGACCCATCTTGCTACGAGTATCCATACATGTTTCAGCATATGCTATGCCTGCACCAGTGGATCGAAGGGTTGAGGAGTGCCAAGTCCTCCGTAAAAATCACAGATGTATTATGATGTGCCTGATGTGAATGATGATATGATGTGAAGTTGGGGTAAGTCTTTTGTATTTTGCTGCTTGTAATTTTCTACTGGTTGATGTTACCGGGGACCTATCGACCTCTGTTTAATATGCTATTTGTATAAACATGTGATGACCAGATTGCTGCTACTATAATTTGCAGCTACGTATATATTTTGTAGCCACGTATACATTTTGTAGCCACGTATTGCCTACTGTATGCTTTTATGCACTTAGGACTTCCTAGTTTGGTTAGTTTCATCCTTTACCTATAGAACCTGCGAGCGTTACCCCGGCACTGGTTCTCTGCTTTTCCTAGAACCATGTGCCCTAAATTATTATCATCATTTTTTTTTTGATTGGAGATTTAACGACCACCGTGAGCAACTCAATGGGCTATAAGCAGTCGCCTGTCCCTAATTTCGGGCCACTTGTTCCAGGGAAGGAAAAGAGCCAGTGCCGTAAGACAAACACAACATCCATGCCTCACCGAGATTCGGACCCGGACCCTTCACGGACGAATGGTCATAAGCCAGCGCTTAGACCACTGCGCCACCGGGGCGGCAAAAGTTTCGATGTAACGAAAACACTAGTGTCTCGTGACAGGTAAGGGATCTACCTATACTTCGATTCACCCTAAGATGGCACTGAAGGGGAAGGTACGTGAAACCAATCGCCGCGACTAAAAGTAGTTCTTTTTTTTTTTTGATTGGAGGTTTAACGACCGCCGTGAGCAACTCAATGGGCTATAAGCAGTCGCCCGTCCCTAATTTTGGGTCACTGGTTCCAGGGAAGGGAGAGAGCCAGTGCCGTAAGACAAACACAACATCCATGCCTGACCGGGATTCGAACCCGGACCCCTTACGGACGAATGATCATAGGCCAACGCCTTAGACCACTGCGCCACCGGGGCGGCTAAAAGTAGTTCCCAACATTTTCCGTGAAAACCAACGCCTTTATTGCCCAGAATCATAACTTTTATTGTCCTAGCTGTTTGCTTATAAGTATATACAGTTATTTTAGGCAAATCTAAAAATGATCTAGCCGCCCCGGTGGCGCAGTGGTCTAAGGCGCTGGCCTGTGATCATTCGTCCGTAAGGGGTCCGGGTTCGAATCCCGGTGAGGCATGGATGTTGTGTTTGTCTTACGGCACTGGCTCTCTCCCTTCCCTGGAACCAGTGACCCTAAATTAGGGACGGGCGACTGCTTATAGCCCATTGAGTTGCTCACGGTGGTCGTTACATCTCCAATCAAAAAAAAAAAAAAAAAAAAAAAAAATGATCTATTTTCAGAAATTAAGTTTTAAAATTAGACCAACACATGCATGCGTAGATATGCAGTGTTTGGTGGACAAGGATCCCAATGACTTGACGGGAGAAGTGACTGACAGCTCCTAACAGCAGGACACCGTGGGGCGTGAAGCGGATGAACATAACTCTTGGCTATCCCCGAAGGCTCAGTGAGTGCGTAGGCTCTTGTACCTTAAACTGCAGTGTCATCTTAGGGTGAATCGAAGTATAGTTAATATCTAATTGGACACCTGGCGTTGACCAACTGCGCTCTTTAAAACACACGGTGCTGATGCTTGATCGACACCGGGCCGCGAAAGCGTTTTACATCTGTGTCTAAGGAGAATAGCAGTTTTTGATGCTATGTATCTCTCCCGACAGCAGTGAAGTAAATCCCATGCATACAATTTCGATGTAACGGAAGTCCTCAAAAATATTGTTTAAATCTAATTTTTGAATGCTGTCCGATGAAGAAGTGACGCACAAATAGTTAATTTCACTGTTACTCAACAATATATTTTAATTAACTACATTATTTCATCACGTTTTACATGAACGTAATGATACTTAATGTATTCTGCGTAAATTACGAGAACCTGATATTAATGTGATGAAAGCCATTACAAAAATGCATTTTTGATGCCATGAAAAGGGTGCGTCGTAGCGAAATTTGGCTTCCTCTCCACACCCTCGAAAAGGATAGGGTACCGGCTGTAGATGAGAGCTTTAAATTGTTGTATAACACGATGGGGTGCAACCTGTAAATATCCTAGACCAAATGTTACCAATCCCCACACTGACAAACATATTTTCTTTCTATCTTGAGGTCATATTTTATCTTGCGCATGCGCAGATCGGCTTTCATAGCTACATCACATTTCATCGGTATAAGGGTTGTTTCTTACGTTCGTCTAAATCTCAATAATATGCAATAATAATAAATATTGTGGAAATCCTCCAAATACGTGGCGTCAGTGAATAAACAAAGACATCGCTCTTTCCACGTTTAGCAACGCACAGCAACCGAAAAATTGTTGACCATCGTGGTGCAAAGCTAACGCGCTCGGCTAGATATGGAGAGATCCGGGATTCAATTCCCCGGCGGCGGCTGAATAACAATTTTTCGGTAGCTGTGTGTTGCTAAACGTGGAAAGAGAGATGTCTTTGTTTATTCACGGACGCCACGTATTTATAGGATTTTTACTTTGGATCCCGCCCTTCGGATTTAACTGCTATAATTAATATATAGCCAGTGCCGTTAATGCCCACCAGATGGAGACGTCTCAGTAGCTGAGCCCATCCTACGGATTTATGATGTCAGATGCTGACAGAAAAACGCACATAGCGCCGTGAATTGTTGGCCACCGTGGTGTAAGGCTAACGCGCTCGGCTAGATATCGAGAGATCCGGGATTCAATTCCCCGGCGGCGGCCGAATAACAATTTTTCGGTTGCTGTGCGCTGTTAATAAATATTGTTTTCGAAAAACTAAACAGTCAAAGTATTTTCTATTGCCGCCGCTAGAGTTTAATACATATTGTTTTTTATGATTCACATATCTTCTTGCATTGGTTTCACGAAAATAACGTTCATTAATTCACCTACCTAAGCACTGCTCAATATCAGTAATTAGTAAATCTTACTGTTCGTTGTTATGATTTAATTCCACTTAGTATGTACCAGAGTGTGGCTCTGTGTGGTCGTGAGTGACGCGAATAAATGCAATGTGCTCTACATACTTTCGAGTCACTCATTTTATTTCACACCAACAAAGATCTTGGAATGCGGAAGATGCATAGCATAAATTATCTACAAAGAATACCAGGTACGCTCTCGATACTTTCACTTTAGTGAGTGATACTACAATGCGATTTAATTGAATAAATTTTAAGTGGCACACGTTTGTAACACAAATTATTAATTCATATTATTTGAATCGCTTCAGCTTTCTAGTGGCTTATCTACATTGCTGGCCTCCCAAAATGCAACACCAAGAAGGACACGAGATAGCAAAGCCAGATTTACTGGACACATAACAACAGACACAAAGATGAAACGATTGAGCTTACAGGCCCGTGCGACTTGCGGAACACGCAGACATCAATAGTTCGTGTGGCCCCCATGGCTGGCAATAACGGCCACTACAAGCCGCGGCATCGAACGAAAGAGGCTTTGGATGTGGGCTTGCGGTATGTCTGTCCTGGCTGCTTCCACACAATGCCACAGTTAATCAGGCGTAGCCGCGGGTAGTGCTTGCTGGGCCACGCGGTTGCGGATCAGCGACCAGACGTGTTCGATGAGCGACATATCGGGAGAACAGGCGGGCCACGGCAGCAGTGACACCTGGTGGGCCGTGAACAATTGTTGCACGATGCGTGCCACGTGCGGGCGCGCATTCTCCTGTTGAAACGTGGCCGCTGGCAGGTCCTGCAGGTAAGGGAGGACTACAGGCTCCAAAACGTCGGAGATGTAGCGGTGGCTGTTGAGTGTACCGGCGACGCATTCCAGAAGAGTGCGGGTGTCATATCCAATTGCGCCCCAAACCATAACGCCAGACGACGGACCATTATGGCGATGCGTAATGCAGGCGTCTTACAGTCTCACGCCGCTGTGAGGCCACACGCGGATCCGACCATCGTGGTGTTGCAGGCAGAAGCGGGATTCGTCGGGGAAGACAATGCTGTGCCATTCCGTAGTCCAGGTGTGGCGTTCAACGGCCTACTGCCGCCGCACTCGCCGGTGGTGTAATGTCAATGGTAATCGGAGCAATGGGCGCCGTGCGACAAGTCCCCGCTGCTGCAGACGACGTCGAACGGCACGTGCTGACACATGTCGTTGCGCAACACACCCTAATCCTGTGCTAACGTTCGTGATGTGGCGGTTCGATCCGTCAATGCCCGCCGCACAACATGCCGTTCCTCTTGTTAGGTGGTGTGCCGCGGCTGCGGCAATTGCTCACGTCGGTCCGTCCGTCCCTCCTACACCCACCGAATCCATACTCGCCTCACTGTGGCTGAATGTCGTCCCACACGGGCGCCGATGTCTCGGTACGATAAACCGTTGTCGCGATAAGCCTATATTCGTCCTCTGTCGAACTCTGAAACGTGCTGGAATGACTGCCGTATTCTGCGACGAGGCATCAGGAAGCTTCCCACGCACAGGTCAGGCAGCACAACACAATTCCACTACTTACACCCCGCCTTCTGTGCAGCCTTATTATAGTGCTTCTCGGTGGCGTGCCGGGCGCACATGATTTACATATGCCCTGCAATGCTAATCGTTTGCATGTCCTATTACGGGCGACTCATGCTGCGAATTTCAAGCCAATCGGATGCTTCCTTCTTGGTGTTGCGTTTTGGGTGGCCAGCAGTGTAATATACTGTCTCTGTTGATGAGAAGCAGTCGTACTGATCGCGATTGAGAAGAAATGTGATAGAATCAAAGACACTGTCAACAATACAAATATACAGGGAAGTCGCTAGTCTAAGAATATTCGGGGAGCTGGACAGAGTTTAATATTTTCCCACTACCTTGTAATCACCCCATCACACATTTTCCACAATGAAAAAGAATAAAACTGCGGAAGTTTTAAATTCTGCAGTTTTATCTATTTTTCCTTTTATTTAATTGGATTTAAAAATTTAAATAATTAAATTAATTAATTTCATTTTACTTAAAACCAATGCAACTCCGAGATTTTCAGTTTCACTGTTATAAGTTTAGCGCAGCCTTAATATTATTCAAATACGATGGATGATAAAAAAGTATGGAGACTGCGTGCATAATGTTAAACGGAGCGGCGGAGCAAAATGCCGTTTGTCAGGCGATTTTGGAATCTACTGCACATACGTCTGCCGAGAGAACGCTGTCGGTGCAAAATTCCCCAGCCGCACCGGTGGCGCAGTGGTCTAAGCGATGGCCTCTGATCACTCGTCTGAAACGGGTCCGGGTTCGAATCCAGGTGAGGCATGGATGTTGTGTTTGTCTTACGGCACTGGCTCTCTCCCTTCCTTCCTTGAAACCAGTGGCCTTAAATTAGGGACGGGCGATTGCTTATAGCCCATTGAGTTGCTCACGGTGGTCGTTAAACCTCCAATAAAAAAAAACAAAAAAAACCCAAATCTCTGACAGAATCTGGCGCAATGGCGTTGCTCAACTTGCTCAGACATCGTTAATAAGGCACGCCGGTCAGAGTAGTCTTCAAACAACTGGCCACTAGAGATGTGTCGTTCGCGAATTGTTCGTTCGAAACGAACGAACAAGCGAATTGAGTCATTGGCGAACAAATCTTTCTTGAAAAGAATTGATTCCGCAAAAGAGCCGATTCCCTGAATGGATCAGTCAGAATTACTTCTTACTAGACATCAAAATTTCATCACGGTGTCTCGGTGAGGTTCATGTTCCAGTCAGAAAATCTTACCTTATTCAGGTGTGTACAAATGCAATAAATTACATGAAATTTTTTAAATGAACTTACAAAAACGAAAAAAAAAAAAAAGAGGAACAAATTTTCCGTGAGCGTTAAAAACAAATTTAAACTTAAAAAATTGCTACTAAACCGGAAACTATCAACGAACGAAAGGATCCGACTCAGAATCGTTTCCCTATACTCCGATTCACCCTAAAAGTGTACTCCTGGGAAAGGCGGGAGGGCCTTATCACATCTCGTCGTGGAACGCAAGAACGGTATCCATCCGCGTAAATGTGCTCTTCTACCGTGTCCTTTCTGATCCCCCCCACACATCTCACAAGCAGTGGGGATTGTGTCAGTGGGGGTCTGGTGGAGGCCGAACTGCTTCCCCTACTGCCTTCGAGTTTCCCCGATTGTCAATTTATTGCCTTTTTGTTGTTATTGTTGGGAGAGGTCTCACACCCTATCTGCATGTCCGAGTTGTATCCCAAGTGGGCAGAAATAGCCGAAAGTGCGAAGCTCTTGATTCAGCAACTTCTCAGAACAAATGTATTTCTGAAAGCGTTCTAACTTCTAGAATTTGTTTTTAGATAGAAATTTTGTCTGATGAACTGTTGAGCAAACAAAAATGGATTCTTGGCAATAATTCTGATGCTTTTCGCTCTAAATGCTAGGGACTATTTATCGTTGCGGAGGTAGCTGTTTCGTACCCTTCATAGTGGTTCACTGTTAGGTTGTCTCGGAGTATAGATACAAATTGTTCTCTAAACCGGAAGAATCAAACGACCGAAACACACGAATTGGTTCGAACGAATCATTTAGTGAGTCGAATCGAAAGAAACGGTTTGCCCATCTCTACTGGCTACAGCATAAAAGTGCGGCACCGACAGCGTTTCCCAAGGTCACAGCTTGCCAAACTGCATTCTGCTTCGCCCCTCCATTTAACAGTCTAGATACTTTTTGATCACCCCTAGTACAGATCTTTTCCCTATCTTCGTTGGCTTTTTGAGAATACGGAGATGTCGCCATTCGTGTTGTTCCGGTGAGGTATACCGAACAGCCCTACAGTGGGTTCGCCTTTCTTCTGTTTAGGCGCATTTTTATTTGTAGCCTTTGTTAAAACAAGCAACAGATTCCGTATGCAAACAGTATACAGACTAGTTTGAACAAGAGACAGAGTGTATAGTGGACACTGTATGATATCTGCGGGATAGCTGGGCTGTCTGGTTTATTGGAGTGGTGACGCCATGGGACATCAAGCTTCGGAGACAGAGCATCCTTAAGTAAGGACAATTAAGAGGAATAAAGGGAGAAATCAACCGCAGGGCAAGTCATTTGGAACACCAAATTCAGTGTACGAGGCCGAAAATCTCTGAGCATTCAACTGACGTCCATGTACACCAGGCGAGTACAATGATGCCAACTCTTGAAAGGAACCTACAGCTAAAACGTATAAAAAAATTACGAACCGCATTACACACCTGTAACGTATACTCTATATTCACTTTCCTTTTGATTTTACTATCTCTGGTTATTTTATTTTTCTATGTAAATTATCTTCTTACTGAACGAGATGTTATTTCACCCGCTGAATGAGATCTGGCAATGACTGTAAGTCATGACGTGGTGGTAGCCAGTATAAATAGGCGCGTTCAACGATACCCAAGAAGAGCGTTTGTTGTTGTACGGAGAGCGTTTGTTGTTGTACGGAGAGTGTTGGTTTATGTGAAAGAGAGCGTTTGTTTATGAGTATAGAGCTCCGTTCATGTGCAAGGAGCTACGTGTTATTTGAGTAGCTGTGTGTGATGATACCAGTAGAAGTTCATAATAAAAGGTTTTACGTAAGTACGTCTTTCTCAGTTCATAGTACTGTCAGACCTCTGTCTGGCTGTTAGGTTTATTTCAATTAATATTACTAGTAACAACCAGCATAAGACTTTATTCATCTTAATTACTGCTACAACATTACTACCAGTTATAAGTTTGTTCATTACTATTACTACACTACTAGCAGGTGACTTTATTCATGATCTTAATTAACTAGTAACAACAACCATTTGAATTCACTATTTGAAGCTTAGTACAAGCATATAATTCAGTAGCAGAAGCATTATACTTAGCTTAGTGAAAGAGTTTATTCATTATAATTAGCTTAGCTGGTAAAAAAGCTTATTCATTATACACCTGATGATCATCCAGCCTTGTTCTTAAGCAAGAGAAAATTCTTCAGGCCTCCTTCGGTAGCATGTAATATTCAAATATAAATTTCCCATTGACTTGACTTCCTTCTTTATATTTTGATGATTGATCATTGATTTAAAATAAAGAACATTCCGCATTCAGTAAATTCTTAAACATTTATTTTTTTAACTTAAACGAAACACTTATTTTGAGATTATTGTAAGATTATTTCAGGGAGGGGAGGCTTTAGATACAATAGATGGGGCTTCAGCCAGCTCTGAGATGGCCTACAAATATGCATTTAGTACCAAAACGAGAGTTGAGAAGCTATGAAAAAACTGGATTATGCTTGCATCTATTCGACTCAGAAATAATTTTTTCAACAGCACTCCTAGAAGGGGAAGTATCAACATAAAAGTTCGAAGAATGATCTATGTGGTAAAACTAGTACGCCATTCTCTCCACATCAAAGCTATATTGAAAATTAATTCTGAAAACTGCGTTATCAGTCTACAATGCACTGTGTAGCGAAAGGCAGTTTTCATATGCATTTAAAGCAATTGCGCTTACCTGCAAAGCTTTGCAGCCTGAGGACTTGTGATCGCTAGAAGCTTGAACTGTAGCATTTCTATGATGAGTTACTGTAACCGCCGGCCATTCCATTTGCTCTTGTGCGTGCTTGAGCTGTAGAAGTGAAGGTTTTCCTCTGTGTTAACTGTTGCTCTATAAATTCCCGTAACTACATTAATAAGTTGCTTTGTAATGTTTCAAAGTTTTAAGGTGTATACGTGCAAGATCAATGCACCCTAAAAAACACTACCTTCGTGAAATTTGTTCTTCTACTTAACTTTAGTTGAAAACCCTCAAATAGCTTTACGATACAGAAAAGTGACTTCAAGAATCTTCAAAGAATTATTACTGCTAACATAATTAGGCATTTATTCTCCATCAAAGCTCGTTGTTGACACAGGATATCCATAACCTCGCGAACAGCACTCTGTTGAAAATAAACTTCGTAATACAATCACTAAAGCTCTTGCATATAACTCTTAGTCGTGGAAGAAGGTGTCACATATACATGTGAAAACGTACAAATCTACCCTCGTGGTACATTGCTCCCCCCCACACACTTTTTATACAACGTTCTTAGCTTGTCAGATATGCACAAGCATTCACCTTTGACCTCAAGACTGTTGCCACATAACATTAAGTGAGTGAGAAAATGTAACGTTAACATCAATATGCTTAATGAGAACGAACTCAAAATTTACATAAGGAAGAAAACTAATAATTAAGGCTAAGTTACAATATACGCTTTGGCTGGAGCAAATTATCCTTAAGTATGTGACTCAAGATAAGAAAACTGCATACACGCATGCGGATTTTATCGCTTTTAAAGCAATATGAACCACAAATTAAAGTAAACTTACGAAATATAAGTTGAATATAATGTAGGTTTATTCTAAGAGGAAAGAAAAGCAAAGAAAGAGGTAGTAAGTGAAAATATTGAAATGGTGAACTTTCTAACAGCATAAACCGATTATCCCTCGTGATTTGCGCTGCCTAGGAAATCCCTTTTTAACTGCTCTTCGGTTATTTGCTATTAAGAGAGTGGCGTCTATTTTTAGAAGCCATCACGCAGCTTTGCCCGAAGCTTCTGGGAGACAAACAGGAAAAATGTATAGTAAACACATTATACTCCATTACACAGATATCTCCTCCGATGATTCAGTGCTGGAAGCGATGCAGATTGTGCTTGAAGATACTTCTTTTCTTCTCTGCTCCTCCATTTTCCACGCACAAAACATTTTCTATTATCATCTCCATGTCTGTACTGACTTTAAGAATAGAGCTCTGAGCAAAAGAAATATTCAGAATGCAATCATGTATGATGGCTTCCCTTTGGAACTTTTTCCTGATTTGAAATACATTGAGACATGGAAAAGAAAATATTTTCGGAGAAAGTCGGATGGAGATAGAAGAAGCAAAAACTCATCGACAAGGGAAGATTTATCTTTCAATTCGAAATTTGTTCTCCAACTACGCACGGAAAAAGTTCTTATCGATCGTTGTGTTATTTACCTCACTGGAAATGACGTGATCAGTGCAGCGTCAATTTTCTTTCGTGTTGAGAGTTATTTTTCAGGTCTCGATTAAGATGAAAATAAAATTTTTGTAACTCGCGAAATGTAAGTGAAATAGAAGTTGAGTTCAGTTGCAATTCTATTCATCTGAAGCGAGTATGTGTATCTCTTTATCATCGTCTCATGTATTCAAAGCATGGTTCAGTAGATGCTTCCTGTTTTTACAGCATTGAAGTAACAGAAATACGCATCAGTTGTGCCGCAGGGTTAGGGTTTCATACAAAATTTTATAATTTTATTAGCAGTGGAATGGGCTAAAGGGAATTCCAATGCATGAAACTACTGCCACCAGTCAAAGATAAAAAAATATGCTTACTCCAAACACCACTGAAATGTGTTTTGAAAATTGAGCTCCATTGTTCTCGACATTTCTAATTTCCCCTCCGCTATTTGTATGTCATGTCTGGTTCCTAGCATTGGAAAATTGATCACATGAGTGTGGAACATGATCTGATACGCCTTTGTGCATTTTTATTGAATGCTTTCTTTCTGTAAGTCGAAGGCTACGTTATTTCGTCAATAGCATATGGACTTTTATTGAGAAATGATACAGGAAACAAATCACTGAAATTCTTCTTTCGTATCTTCTCTCTACAAAGAAAAACTCAGAAGCAAGTATATTTGTGATATCTACCGCAATAGATTTCAAAAATATTGTTACTGTTTCTCCGAAACCGATAACTAAATTTTTATCTCATCCACAGTAGAGAGACCAACTTTTGATAAAAAGCAAACTTTGAGATATACAGAAGGGATATTGATTCTACTACCTCTTCATACGTTTTTCACGTGGGAGTATTCTAAAGTAGTACGCCCATTATTCAATCCCTTTAATACTGAAACACCAAGAAAAAAATATTCCTATCAGAATTCTTAGATTAAGATGTTGTGGGCATGAACATGATGTAGTTATCAGTCGGACATTTAGGTTTCACTCTTGCATATGAATGTTGCTTGGCTGCTTCTTACACTGAGGTGAACCATGAAAGTCTATAGGATTATTGCAGATTGCGTTTACGAGAAACACCCACAGTTATGTCGAAAAAAAAAAAAAGAAAAACACATACAAATTTCCCGCGCACGTGTTTTCACTGTGTCGTGGGCGTTCTTTAGTAGAGCAAATAATTCTGCGAATACAGGGGTTTATCAAAGTATTGGAAAACCGACTGCGAATGGAGTGCAAATCACAGGGATGACGTCACCTGCAATGTGAGCTATATAAAGGGGTGCGGAACGATATCGGCTATCACGTAACAGTACCTCAGTAGCAGCGGAGTCAGGTGCCGACAATGTCAGATCTCAAAAAAGGCATGATCATTGGTGCCTATCCTACACGAGCTTCAGCAACTAGAACAGCAGAAATACTCTGAAGTGCCAAAAGTCATGGGATAGCAGTATGCAAATTTTCAACTGGCGCTGCCGTTGTATGAAGGCTTCGACGCACGCCACGGTTTTTATCAGTTGCGAGGTGTAATCTCGTAAGTCAGGTTGAACAACATCCAGTAGGATTGTGGCAAGCCGACGTGAATTATCAGAGTTTGAACTAGGAATGGTAGTTGGTGCCAGACGGATGGGGAATTCAATTTCCGAAGTTGTGAGAACATTCAACATTCCTCGATCCATGGTGTCACGTATGTACCGAGAATACCTCATGGAAGGAATTACCACCCACCGTAGACAGCGCAGTATCCGACCACGGGTGCTGAATGACCGTGACCAGCGGATTCTGACCAGGATTGTACATGCTAACAGACAAGCGACACTGGCTCAAATAGCATCCACATTCAATGCAGGAGGTACCAGAGACATATCCATCAGGTCAGTGCAGCGTAATGTAGCGTCCATGAGGCTATGGGAGCAGAAGACCCACCAGAGTGTCTACGACATCGAACACAGCGCCACACCTGGGCCCGTGAACAGGGTAATTGAACCCTGGAAGACTGTCAACATGTGGCGTGGTCCGATTAGTCACGCTACCAGTTGTTACGAGCTGATGGTAGGGTTCGGGTGGGGCACAGACCCCATGAGGCCATGGACTCAAGCTGTCAACTCTTGTGGACGCTTGGGGTCCAAGCTGGTGGTGGTTCCATACATGTGTGGGGTGTCTTTACGTGGCACAGTTTGGGTTCTCTAGTCCTCGTAAACATGTCATTAACCATTAACCGGTAATCGCTTTGTTGCTTTGCTGGGTGAGCATTAGCAGCCTTAATGGACTTCGTGTACCCCAACAACGATGGGATTTTCCAGGCGGACAATGTACCATGTCATCGGGCCCAAGTTGTCTAAAATTAGTTCGAGGAGCATTCTGGACAGTTCCGACGGATAGTGTGACCACCACGCTTGCCCGACATGAACCCAATAGAGCACTTACGGAACGTGGTGGAAAGTTCCATTCGCACCCAAGATCCTGCACCTGCAAATACCACGGAACTGTGGGCGGCTGTTCAGACGGCATGGCTCAACATCTCTCCAGAAGTTATCCCGCCACTTGTCGAATCGATGCCGCCACGTCTAGTCGCTGCACGTCGCCGGGCTAGAGGATATCCTACACGATACTAGGTACGTATCGCATGACTTTTGGCACTTCAGTGTAGTGAGTCTAACACGTAACAACAGGAACTGTTTCGAAGAACATGACTTCCTAACAAAAAGCACACGGCATTGCCTCTAAACGAGCAAATTGTGGACGTCATATGAAGATGTAAGATAGGGATGGGCCAACTTTGGAGCGGATTGTACAGCGAAAGAACAAAACAAAGTAACCCCAAATAACAAAAGAGTTGAACACCACTCAGAATGATTTCGTTTCCGTCATAAGAGGTCGTCGAGAAATCCATTGGGTAGGTATTTATGGCCATGCTGCAATCCATAAACATCTCATTAGCAACATCAATGCAACAAAACATGTAAGATGGTGCAAAGCACACGAAGAGGTATGCTAAAGACAGGCAACGTGTCATCTGGTCTAATGAATCGTGCCCCACGTTGATTACCACAACTGGTAGAATGCTCGTCTGTTGAAAACCTGCAGAAGCGTACCGCCCCGACTGTTTGGCCCCTACTGTGAAGCATGGACTTGGATCTCTGATGCTCTGGGGACTCATATAATCACATTCTTTAAGGATATTGAAGATTCTGCAGGGTCGTGATACATCTGCACCGTACGAATCCATTCTAGGGGACCGCGTGCACCCAATACTGCAGGCATTGTTCCCTAATGACCGTTCCTGGTTTCAAGCAAATAATGCACCCGGTATTGTGCGTAACGTGTAAAGTTGTGATTTGCGGAGCATCAGGATGAAGTACAGCAGCGACCCTCGCGACCTCAACTCCAGACTTCAATTTTATTGAACATTTGTGGGAGTATGGTAATACTTTCCAAGTGTATATCACACTTTCCTTCTCTAACAGCGCAGTGGCACTGTTCGGATAAGTTTTACAAGAGGAAAGGACCCAAATTCCACTATCGTACGTATGTACATGACAGGTATAAGTCTATTCCAAGTAGAATTACTTTTGTTCTGAAAGCTCAAGGTGGTCCTACAGCTCATTAACAAAAGTTTTTGCACAAACTGTACGCGTGTCCATTATTTTTGGAAACGCGTACAGTTTTTGCAAAAACTTTGTTTATCTGTATGTAAGGCAAACAGAGAGATGGATGAGATGCATCTGAAGAACCAAAACCATTACACTTACAACGAAACTTTTACCATCATTGACTTTACTCCTCCAGCATCTATGCAAAGTATCAGTCGTATACGCTAACTCTCTGAATTGCTTGATGATACTCCTATTGTGGAACACTTGGCAACTCTGAATGAGTGCACATCACTCTGCTTAAGTAGCTGCCGTGCTAACTGCCGTGAAACTCCCAACTGTGGCGTTCATGTAAAAGAACAAACAGTGCCGTGAGTTAAAGCCCAAACAATAAGAATAATATTAGTATATACAAATTAACGAGAAATATGAAACTATAGCAACACAAAACTCAGCTTCAGAACGTTAACTAAAACATACATCACAAAAATAAGCAAAATTTACAGAATAACAGTCGAAAAACCAGCAGCTTAGAAAAGCATGTGCGCCCTCACGTGTAATAGAGACGATGGTGAGCAAGGAGATGTAGAAGAACGGCCGATAAATGATCGTCCAAGGCCAACTACGGCCCGGCAAAAAACTCTCACAGAAACATCACGATATCCTGCCGCCACATCTAATATGTTCTGAGAAGTACCATAGGCGTCGTTCTAAGTGATCAAAAGGTCCCAAATCCACTGCATGAGGATAGTCTGTAGTCGATAAGTCTGTTGCGCTTATTGCTACTCTCTGAGGAAATCCAACCAGAAAAGATACACTGGCGTGTGTGACGTACTTGCGAGCAGGACGCACATGACATAAAGGCAGATTGCAATCAGAATGAACGTCTGCGTAGCTCAGTTGGTAGAGTGACTTGTTCCGGAATAAGCGGACTCGGGTTCGAATCCCGGCGTAGACCAAAAATGACGGAGAAATTTACTTCGTTATAATGGCACCCGAACTTCTAGCATGACCCGGCCGTTCAAGATCTCGTAATGGTGTGATGTTCTTTCCACACCGAGAGATACGAAAAATAAGAGAATCCCTTCTTCAGCGCTTCGAAAAATAAATTTGTGTGGCGTTGCATTCCACACACCAGATTGACTGGGAGTTCTCAAGCGCACATTCTACAGCGAATGGCTGCCTGGAACGTTTCATGGTCACGGCTGACCCGTGGGCCATGTCCCCGGCCCTCTTTCGGGGGGGGGGGGGAGAGATGTGACGTACCTGCGAGCAGGACGCCCACGACATAAAGGCAGATTGCAATCAGAATGAACGTCTGCGTAACTCAGTTGGTAGAGCGACTTGTTCCGGAATAAGCGGACTCGGGTTAGAATCCCGGCGTAGACCAGAAATGACGGAGAAATTTACTTCGTTATATGTGCAAAAATTAAGGACGAAAAGGAGAAATTAGCATAACAGCGGAACGAGCAGGCAGTACGGAACTAAAGACCACTCAGGAGATAGACTAGGGTCCGGTACGGTAGGGCATGCGTATATGTTGCATGACGTAGGGGGGGGGGGTGTCGGAAGGGTATAAAGCACACGGACGGTGTACGCTCAGCATTTCGGTGAAAGCTATTGCACGGTGTACATCGGTTTGAACGACGTCGAGTTGCAGCCACCGTGTGATATGGCCAACAGGCAATCCAGTAGATGACATCTGGATGACTTTACCCGAGGTCGCGTCATTGGGAAGTTGGAAGTAGGTCGAAGTGTGACTAGTGTGGCCGAAGAGTTCGGGATCACTCACAGCATCGTTTCACGAGCTTGGAGAGCATTTCAAACGACAGAAACAGCTGTCCGAGAGATTAGCAGTGGTCGTCCACGAGGAACCACGGCGGCGGACGACCGGTATATTGTCCTACAGACGAGAAGAGACAGACGGCAGACAGCGGGAGAAATCGCAAGGCACAAGCAACAGTCAACTGGACGTCCGTTATCGTGTTTTACCGTGGCCATGAGGCTGCACAAAGGTGGTCTATTTGCACGACGACCAGTGCGGTGGGTGCCATTAACGCCTGCTTATCGGAGACGGCGGTTCCTGTGGTTCCAGGAACACAAGAACTGGACACATGAGCAATCGGGTCGAGTTCTCTTTACGGATGAGAGCCTATTTAGTCTGACGAGCGATTCTAGACGAATACACATCTGCAGACAGCAGAGAAAACGCAATCACACCTCCAACACCATCAAAAGGGACCGGTCTGGAGGTGGGGGAGTTCTAGTTTGATCGGTATCATGCTTGGTAGCCGTACTGACCTCCACATTTTCCAAGGAGGTTCAGTCACTGGTGTCCGCTATTGTACCGAGTTTCTCCTGCCTCACGTTCGTCTGTTTAGAGGTGCTGTGGGTCCTGAGTTTCTCTTCATGGCCGACAACGCTACATCTCTTCGTACAGTGGTTGTCGCAGAGCTGTTGGAGAATGAAGATATTCAACGCATGGATCGTCCCGCAAGGTCCCCGGAACTAAATCCAATCGAACACGTGTGGGACCTTCTTGGGAGACGCTTGGCAGCACGTCACCAGCCGCCATCAACGATTACACAGCTGCGATTGGCGCTACAAGAGGAATGAGCCGCGATGCCTCAACAGCTCCTTGACAACCTCGTCTTTAGCATGGACAGACGTTGTAAATCCTGCAACGCAGTCAGGGGTGATCATATCCCCTACTAAAGACTGGATTTTTCTTGGCAGCCGCCTGTCATATGGACGCTTCTGTCTTCTGTCCAGTTGTGGTCGAAGCTACCTTTTCAATAAAGTGCCTTGGTATCCTTTGGATTCCGTTTTTGGACGGTATTGTTCACTTGTCCCATATTCTTACATCTTGGGAATCTTATGGTATAATTTGAGTCGATGTGAAGCACTTCTGCACGACGTTACATTCGAAAAACCGTCTCGTCCTTAATTTTTGAACGCCAGTGTATAAGTGGGCGCGATAACAACTTTTGGCAGGAAGCGTGGTAAAGCGTCCTATTCTGCGATGTGTTTAGATTTAGCATATAATTGGGTAGTTGACGACATGGTGCCTCAAGAACTTTGGGTTGACGCAGCACTATGAATTTCTGCAAATCTCATCATCCGTTTGTAGTGCCTCAGTCATGATTCTGGAAGAGCTTGATAGCAGCACAGATCTCTATGTTTATCGAGTACACATTAACGCTAGCACCTACCGAGATGTGGATGATAATGCACAATTTTATCGAGCTCACATGTGGTTCGCGAGTTCGAGGAACGCCGTATTACACGTTTACCTCAACCTCAAATATCCTCCGACCTTAATACCATTGAGAACGTTTGAGATGCACTGATGTAGATCTTTGACAGACATCACTTGGCCCCTACGACACTCGTAGAGCTTCGTGTACTTTTGCCTCAACTGTGAGCGGTAATACGCAAAAGCAACTGAATGACCTTGTAACATACGTACACTGAGGTGCCCCCCAAAAAACAACCCCAAAAAATCCTAAAAGACTGGGAAGGGCGCTACCATTTCCGTTACATTCCTCCACACTCATATGGAGGCATGTAACGGAATTATCGATTTCAAAAGTGCTATTATACACTGAAGAGCAATTGCATTGGAGATACCTTTCTAGTAACGTGTAGCACCACCTTTTGCCCTGATGACGGCGGCGTTTCGTCTCGGCATGGACTCGACAAGACACCGAAAGCGTTGGCAAGCCATACGGATCCACGACCCCTGAACAAGCTCCCACAGTTCACGAAGATTTGATGGAGTGGGATCATCTCTCTCGATGGCATCCAGATGTGCTCGATGATGTGGAGGTCAGGTGACCTAGCTGGCCAAGGAAGCGAGGTCACGTCGGTGGAGTGTTCGTCCAACTATTCGGATACAATTCAGGAGCGATGGCACGGTGCATTGCCTTGTTGCAGGATGAGGTCCCCAGTGGGATGTTGAAGACGCACAAACGGGAGCAAATGGTCGTCTAGGATATCCCGGTAACGTTGGCCTGTGAGAGACGATGTCACACGTACCAAGGGTCCCATTTCAGTCCACATAAACAGTCCTCGGACGAGAATGCCACCCCACCAGCTTGAAGAGAACCCTGCTGGCAAGACAGATCCATCGCTTCATGTGGTTTGCGCCGTACTCGTATCCTGCCATCCGCATGTACCATCGTGAATCTCGACTGATCAGTCCAGGCAACATTTTCCCACATGTCTATGGTACAGTGGCGATGTTCCCGCGCCCATGCTAATTTTTGCATCCTGCGATGTGTGGTCAGTAGCGGCACATTCGTGGAACGATGGCTTCTATACCCCGTAGCGAGGAGATGGTTCTTGATGGTGTGGCTGCTTACATGTTTTTGTGCACCAGCGTTAAATTACCGAGTGATTTCTTGCACTGTGGCCCGTCTATCCGCTGTTACAACGCGAGCTAGCCGACGTTGACCCCGCTCATCCACACGCTGTTGTCCACGGCAGTTGGCCCTTGCAGGGATGGTTTTACCGGATTCGATGTACTCACGGTGCACCCATGACACAGTAGCTCGTGAAAATCCCAATGCCTGCACGACTTCCGAGATGGAGTGACCCATTCGTCGGGCCCCGACAATTTGCCCACGATCAAATGCACTTAGAGTCTTACCCATACTGCGTCCGACTCTTACTGATTCCCGTAGCATCACTCCTTATATTGTCGGATCGCTGCATACGTAATGTCGTTTCCGTTTACAGGGCCGCCCACAGCGCCACATTTGCATAACGCCAGCTGTCTCTAATTCAATTGCTCTTTAGCGTAATACCACTTTTGAAATCGCTTAAACTCAGGAGATGGGCCACTCCGTCTCGGAAAAAATTTGGATTTTCACGGTCAACAATTTCAAGGGATTTGATTACATAAACTCAGGGGAAAACACAAAGGGCGTGACGGGTGTGGCCGTACGCTAGGCTGATAACTGTACATGCTCCGTCGAAATGCTGACTCTGCAGTGATATGTGGAACTCTCTCAAAATTTGATAGTGAATTCGTTGCGTGAGCAATCCTGACAGGATCCGGCGGTCTTTCACCCTTACAGGATCGATCGACGGACCGGCTGGAGTCTGCTGCCCCCACAGGAACCACCACTTCCCACCTCTTTGTCATGTCACGCGAGTGCGACGTGCTAATAGCCGATTTTTTTTTATTTTGGGTGTGGCCACATAAAAATCCTAGACGATCCTGGAAAGCGGCGTATGGCACGCATCGTATCATCCGCCCGGCGTGCAACATTACCATAAATCGCAGCGCAATTCAATGATGGAACCAGCAGAAGCCTCAGTGTTCGGACCGTGCAACATTTTCTGTGTTCTATGGGGTTTCGGAGCTGACGGCTCACCCGAGTGCCATTGCTGACCCGACGACACAAGGCTGTGTGCCTTAACCTGGCTCGGGAACACCGCCATTGGAAGCCAGATGACTGGAAACGTGTAGCCTGATCCGACGAATCGTGGTACTAACTGTTTCGGGCAGATGGATAACTCCGAGTGTGGCTAAAACCCCACGAGGCGGCGGTAGCTCTGTTATGGTGTGGAGTGTATTCTGCTGGCACGCATTAGTATCCTCCCCACCACGCATTAGATCCCCGTCTGCAGACCGCTTTGACCGGTGAAGGCTACGTCACCATCGTTAGGAATTATTTGCACCCGTTCATGTCATGCAATCACTCGGAGGGTGGCACATTTTTCAACACGGCAATGCGCCACCTCACACGATTACAGTCGCCCGGTTATGGTAGTTAAACATCCTACAGAGTTTGGTATACTGACATGACCCCTTCGTTCGCCGGATTTGAAGGCCATCGAACACATTTGGGATGCTGTTCAACGGGACGTCAATGCGAGGAATCTTCCACCGGCAAATATTACGAAACTGTGGAACGCACTTCAGGAAGCATAGTACACTGTCTCTACAGTTCTGCAGATAACTCGTGGAGTCCAAGCACCGTCGCGTTGCGGCCGTTATACAATCGCGAGGTGGACCAACGCGGTATAAGAGAGGTATCCTAGATTTTTTGGCACTCCAGTAAGTACTCTAATTTAACTTTTCTTTTTGGTTCCTGTGTTCTTATGTAAAATTTTGGGGTTTATTTTTGTTAAGCATTTTCTAATCTTAATGCCACATTTTATTTCACGGTGAATGCGTTTTGGCAACCTGATGATCGGCCAAAAGTGAATGACGTATGCGAAATAGAGTGATAAGAATGAGAGAGAGAGAGAGAGAGAGAGAGAGAGAGAGAGAGAGAGAGAGAGAGAGAGAGAGAGAGAGAGATTTGTTACGAGATGTTTTGGGAGACTGATTGATTCGCTTACGTTGAATGTTATACTTTCTTGTTATTGAAGTCTCGAATTACTGTTGAGTTAGTAAGTCTGTTTTATGTTACGAACATATGCTGTATTCAGATATCGAAGTACTAGTTGATTAGCTACGTACTGGAGTTATATTTCTACAATTGATGAAGTGGTGACCAGCATGTGAGTTTAAAGACAACTTAGAGAACATTGGACTTCCCCTACCGCATGGCAGTGACCGATCCCACAAGGACATCCACGCAGTTAGTACAGCAGCGTTGTCCTCCAGCACAGTTCGACGTCGTCTGCTTAACAGGGGACTGGTCGCTATCAGCCCATTGCTACGCATTCCGTTGACCCTCAACCACAGACTCTTCAGCCTGCAATGGGGTCTCGAACACAAACATTGGCGTTTTGATTGGCAACAAGTCGTGGTTTCTGACTTGTCACGATTCGACTTGATGCACATTGTTGGTCGCATACGTGTTCGGAAACATCGATGTGAACACCACCTTGTAGTGTCATATCGGCCGAACACCAAGCCTTATGGTTTGGAGCGCTATTGGGTTCAATTCGCGATCTCGTTTGATACGAATTGAAGAAACCATCAAAAGCCATCCATATATCAGGGATGTTTTAGAGGCAGTTACCCTTTCTTCAGATTTGTCCTGGCGCCATATTCCAGCAGGACAATGCTCAGCCACACGTGGCCCTGAACATCCAAGACCTCTACCATGAACAGCAGATACCGTTTCATCCCTGGCCTGCACGTTCGCTGGATGTGCCCCCGATCGAACATGTCTGAGACATGGTTGCTAAGTGATTGGCCCATCAAGAGCCTCCACCAGTTACCATAAATTAACTCTGGTCTCGCATAGAAGCAGCCTGGCAGGCTATTTTCCAGGACGATATCAAAAACCTCCTCCATTCAATGCCACGCCGTGTAGAAGCTGTTATTGTTGCACGAGGTGGCTTCACACGATTCTGAGTTTTGAAGCGAAAAACTATTGTATAGCTATAGAAGTGTAATAAGTTATATCCTGTAACATGAGGAATCTGTGATATAAATTTCATGTGAATAGCGCGATTCTTCCTCGGTGTTGCATTTTTTTACAAATAGTAATGTAGTATGTATAACAATACTAGTACGTAATTCGAGTTTATAGGCGTACAACAGAAATCAAGAACAATTCAACAATTTCATCGCAAACTGTTGAATGTTCTAGTATTCAGTTTGCAATTTGCTGTCTATCTTCCTTGAAACATCCATGCGTGTGATGGCGGAAGTTTGGAAACTTTGATTTCTGTTCTACTCCAATAAGTTTGGATAACTAGTATAGGTATATTACTTTAAGCATTCATCTGTTCATAATTCTTTGAGTTTTCCACCGCCTATGCATGTCTTTTTAGTTAAGGCCTATGTCTCTAACATACACTTAAGAGCAATTGAATTAGAAACAGCTGGCGTTATGCAAATGTGACGCTGTGGGCGGCCCTCTAAACGGAAACGACATGACGTATGCAACGATCCGAAAATATAAGGAGTGATGCTACGAGAATCAGTAAGAGTCGGACGCAGTATGGGTAAGACTCTAAGTGCATTTGATCGTGGGCAAATTGTCGGGGCCCGACGAATGGGTCACTCCATCTCGGAAGTCGTGCAGGCATTGGGATTTTCACGAGCTACTGTGTCATGGGTGCACCGTGAGTACATCGAATCCGGTAAAACCATCCCTGCAAGGGCCAACTGCCGTGGACAACAGCGTGTGGATGAGCGGGATCATCGTCGGCTAGCTCGCATTGTAACAGCGGATAGACGGGCCACAGTGCAAAAAATCACTCGGCAATTTAACGCTGGTGCACAAAAACGTGTAAGCAGCCACACCATCCAGAACCATCTCCTCGCTATGGGGTACAGAAGCCATCGTCCCACGAGGGTACCGCTGCTGGCCGCACATCACAGGGTGCAAATATTAGCATGGTCGCGGGAACATCGCCACTGGACCCTAGACATGTGGGAAAATGTTGCCTGGTTTGATGAGTCGAGATTCACGTTGGTACATGGGGATGGCAGGATACGAGTACGGCGCAAACCAGATGAAACGATGGATCCTTTTTGCCAGCAGGGTTCTCTTCAAGCTGGTGGGGGTGGCATTTTCGTCTGGGGACTGTCTACGTGGACTGAAATGGGACCTCTGGTACGTGTGACATCGTCCCTCACAGGTCAACGTTACCGTGATATCCTGCACGACCATTTGCTCCCGTTTGTGCGTCTTCAACATTCCACTGCGGACCTCATCCTGCAATAAGACAATGCACCGTGCCATCGCTCCTGAATTGTATCCGAATGGTTGCATGAACACTCCATCGACGTGACCTCGCTTCCTTGGCCAGCTAGGTAACCTTACCTCAGCACATTTGTGATGCCATCGAGAGAGATGATCCCCCTCCATGAAATGTTCGTGAACTGTGGGAGCTTGTTGAGGGGTCGTGGATCCGTATGGCTTCCCAACGCTTCAGGTGTCTTGTTGAGTCCATGCCGAGACGAATCGCCGCCGTCATCAGGGCGAAAGGTGGTGCTACACGTTACTAGACAGGTATCTCTAATTCAATTGCTCTTTAGTGTATTACTTTAAGCATTCGTCTGTTCATAATTCTTTAAGTTTTCCGCATGTCTTTATAGTTAAGGCCCATGTCTCTGACATATAAGTAAGGACTCGTAGGATCCATTGTTTAAACGCTTTTCTTTTAAAGGATAACAGCAGTTGCTTTTGGAAATTGTAATGTTTCTTCTAAATCGTCTGCAGCCATGGTTTAAGCGCTTATTATGGTTTTTCTTCGATGTGGTGCTAGCTTGATATCTGTTGTCCAAGACAACCATCAGTTACTTCTATGTTTTCCCCATCAACATCTAAATCGTCACTTCGTGCAAAAGTTCTGTGCATCAGCTTTGTTTTCTGTAAGTGCATTTTTAATCCTATTCTTTTCAGCAAGGTCCTGGATCATAATAATGTAGCTCTGAGGAATTACTTGCATAACTGATTATGTCGCCAGCAAAACGAAGGTGAGTTAAAATATCGCCATTAATCACTATTACCTTGTCTTTCCAGTTCAGTTGTTCAAAGACATTCTATAATGTGACATTAAAGAGCTCAGAAAATTCGGCATCACAGTGTCTCACCCCTGTTCCATTTTTCGCACGTGCTGTGTCATCCAACAGTCGAACCTTTGCATTTGCATGCTTCATAAATGTTGCTAATGATATTAACTTACGTGTTTTCAATACCCCACGATTTGAAAGACATTATAGCTACTGATTAATGTCTTGAACTTATCTATGACTTTATCGTTTATAAAAAGGCTGTGATTCCGTGAAACAGAATTTACAGCCTTTTCATAATAATTAAAATCCATACCTGCCTGATGAGTGATTGCCAACCCCACCGAATGTAAATATATGTGAACTAAAATGGGAAAATAATATACTTGTTCCGGTTTTTATATCTTTTTACACATGGTGTTTTTTTGTGCTCGTTGCCGTGTTTAATTGGGTTCCAGCGGTAAAAGTTTGGAGACAACTGTGGTAGGTATTCTGTGCACATTTTATGCTATGGATTAATTAATTAATTAATGCAGCAGAATGATTTTAATTCTTAAACAGGGACGGCCAGCGGCTTCCTAGAGACGCAGATTTTAATCTTATATTGATTTTTTGTCATCCAATTTTTTATCAGCATTATCTTTGAAAAAAAGTAGAAGTGAAATCACAAAAAATGAAAAAAAAAATCAACAGTCGAAGTGCACCTTTTCTCACCTCTTTCTCTCCCTAGATTTTTTAAGGAAACCGTGCGAAGCAACAATTTTCCTAAATACAATACGTACATATCACTAAGCCGTTCTCTACGATTCATAGGTTAGTTTCACAAAGCAATACAAATCACCTGATAAATTTTTAACTGATTATTTACTTAGTGTTGCCGTATCAAACTTCACCATTTAGAGCGATCTTGATATACAATTCAAGCTTCCCTGACATCCATCACAAAACGTACACAGGACTTTCTATACTTCATACCCACATTTTTTTCTCTGAATCTGATCCTCCCATGACTTCCTCGGCCTTCCTCTACCTTTCTTTTCTGCCGCTTTGGCTCAAAAAATATTCTTAGTAAGCATCTCATCACTTATTCTTTCAACATGGCCAAAGCACCTTATGATTATTAGCTAACAACATTTTACCTCACATTACACATCTACAACACATCTTCATTCATCACATGACCAGAGAGTGTCTTGTCACAAGCTCCCCGTAAGTAACGCGTCTCTCCATAATACAAACGACTCCTATGTCTCTTCTGCAAACACCCAGGTTTCACTGCCATACATCAGAGTAGGAACAATTACACCTTCATACACAGCCATTTGGGACTCCCTTGAGAACCCATCATTCCTGTGAAAACCTCCTAAACCAACAATGACTTTCAATGAAAATTTCATTCGCCTACAAATTTCACCATCGATTTTTTTCTCTCTGCCAAATATCTTTCCTAAATACACAAACTGATTCACCTGGTCAATCACTGTGCCATTTAGACTTATCTTGCATTCAATACTAACAGTTCCTCGCTCAAAAAACATAACTTTGGCTTTTCCCTTATTTATACTCTGTTTGAATTTCATACAAACTTCGTACATCCGGGACAACATACTCTGCAACTCACTTTTGCTCTCTGTCAACAGGACTGTGTCATCAGCATATAGCAATCTGCCAACATGGATATTATCAAGACATAAACCAGTATTGTCCATCTTGGCATGCATGGTGAAATTTCACAACCTTGTATGACTCCTGCACCAGTAGGAAACCATGCTGATACAACACCATTCACTCAGTCACAGGCTCTACCGCCATCATACATGGCTTTTATACTATTAAGTAGATTCCCAGCAACACCATATTTATTCAGTACCTTCCACAGAAGTATCCTATTTACTCGGTCGTAAGCTTTCTCTAAATCTATGAAGGCAGCAACACTTTCTTACCAACAACCAAATACGTACTTTTCGGTCATCATGCGTAATGCAAAAATTTGGACAGTACAGCCTTTACCAGGCAAAAACCCACTCGGAGCATCATTTTCTCTGATGTAAGACTTGGTGCCTTTTCAATAATGACCTTACCAAACACTTTCCCTGGCACACTTAGTAAGCTAATATCACGATAGTTCTTGCAGTCAGTAGGATCACCTATTGCCTTGTAGAAGGGAACAGTGATAGCATTCTTCCAATCCTGAGGGACCATTCCTAACTCCCGGCACAACTGGCAAATTTCAGTTAACCAGTCAATTACAGAGTCACCACCCTATTTCAACATCTCAGCAGTTTTCCTGCTCCTTTATTATTGCCGTTGATTTGCAGTGCAGGAAGAAAAGACACCAACGTTTGCAGCAAAGGTCAGTTTCTCTTCCGACGGCTCTTTGTTATACACTCAGTAAACAAACAGTACAGATAAGAGTTATGGGAAGTTGACACGGGCATACCCCTCGTACGGTGGAACATACCAGAACTGAACTCAGTCGATAAATAGGCGGACAGCAGGGCTTCCCGACAGTGTATCGCAACGCGACAAATATGGGTAAACGTGGTGATCTGAGTGACGTTGATCGTGGATGCATTGTCGGCGCAAGACAGATGGGTCATTCTATCGTCCAAGTGGTAAAAACCCTAGGGTTTCCGTGAGCAACCTTATCAAGGATGTAAGGCGAGTATACCATCGACGGACACACCAGGGCCCAGAGGGCAAGTGGTGGACGACCACACGCCATTGATGACCAAGATCGACGTAGACTATCAGGGCTCGCACAGACCAGTGGCGAACTGGTGATACATAAACGGCCCTGGAAGATATTTTGTGCGGCCAACTTTTGGAAAACATTGTCAAGGTATCCCATCCCTAAAAAGAAACGGTATGTCAGCATCACCGTTTAAACATCTTTACAACCCAAGTCTACGAATCACTTCAGTTTTTTTTCTATCCAGGGGATAATTAGCAACATTTTATACACTAGGGGCTGTATTTCTAGGCTCGCTACGCTCGTTTCCACATGAATTAAAAACTGGAAAGTTCATATAAATTTCAATTTTTATTGCATGTCTAAGCATATAAAGCTTGTTATTCCGAAAGTTCAGAGTTTTTTTTTACTGTCGTTAATTTTTGGTAGGGAGGACTTTTGTCGTTTAAACTTATAGCACTTACTAAATTTACCATTAACGAAAACAAAAGCTGTCCAAAAAGCATTTCCGTAAACCGTTATGCTAAACCGTTAAGGTGGGGACGTCAAGTAATTTTGCTTCCTATACTTCCAATGGAAAAACCTTTGTACACATTTCCTTCAAAATTATTGTGTTCCCAAGGATGAAAATTTAAACATCGATTAAAATAACTTCATATTATAATTTGGAATACTTAATATTTTCTAAAACATAACCATAATCATATTAAAAATCAATAACATTTCCTCTGGTGGTGCTGAAACCAGAAAAAAGATGGCGCGACCTGTACTTTGATGACGCCAATAGACAAACAAATGTCGGATTGCATAATTATAGTTATGTTTTAGAAAATATTAAGCATTCCAAGTTATAAAATGTTAGATGTTCAAATTTTCATCCTTGGGAACGCATTAACTGTTATAAAATGTAGCTATTTAATCGATGTTCAAATTTTCATCCTTGGGAACGCATTAACTGTGAAGAAAATGTGCACAGAAGTTTTTCCATTGGAAGTATAGGAGGCAAAATTACTTGACGTCCACCTTAAACAACTGTAACGTACCAGGAGATGTGACGTACCTGCCAGAAGGACGCACACGACATAAAGGCAGATAGGAATCAGAATAAAATGTCCGCGTAGCTTAATTGGTAGAGCAACTTATTCCGGAATGAGGGGACACGGGTTCGAACCCCGGCGCGGATAAAAATGACGGAGAAATTTACTTTGTTATACAACTGAGATAGCTTTACCAACAAAACATATGCATAAACAATTCTCTGCGTCACCATAGCAGCAGGTCACGAGACCAGAACGTTCCTCTGTGGTTATCGTGAAGACAGACAAGCCGTTCGTTTCTTTCCTTGCGTCTGTAAAAAAAAATGTTTTTTCCTGTGAATTTATCGTCTGCGTTAGTGGTTCGTGTTGACTGCGTTGTGGTTTCACCGTTTTGCCTCACTTGAAGTGAGTGTGAGTGCCTTCTGTTACGTTATTTTGTGTTTCTTCTGTGTGACGCAGTTGCAGCAGACAGTGTTGTGTTGTTCAGCTTAGCGGCCATGATGGCTGCTTCCCAAGTTTCGTCTGCTGATTTTATCTCTGCTGGATTTTCTTTAGCTACATCGACCGCTTGTGAGACAACTATGACCTCTTCAAGTGTGGATTTGTCTACTTCTAATTGTGTTTCTGCTTCTAATGTGCTTCGTCCTAATGTTTCTGCATCGAATGTTCTTCGTCCTAATTTGCATATCCTGGGTGCCGAGTCACGTTCTGCTGCCATGGCTGCTACTCCTCCACGTTCGTATGCTGCGACTGCTCGTCCAAACCAATCTCATGCACCTCTTTCTATGCAACCAGAATTTTCTAGAGAAGATAAAGTTCTCAAGATTCGGATTTCTGACGACTCACCAGCAGGTAAAGAACTTTCTTCAGCTTTGTTATTAAGTGTGTATTTTCCGTCTCTTCGTGACACCCCCTCCCCCTCTATTTGGAGGCCTTGGTTAAAGTTGTTCCCAAGGAAAGCATCGTTTCAATTATTCGCATTGGAGGGGGTGTTGTCGTTCATTTTGTTCACCAAAAAGCCACCGACACCGTTCTTGCTACAGGCATTGATATTGGCTCCTTTCACTTGCAACCTGTTGCTTCTGCACAGCGCCCGGTCACAGTGACATTATCTCCTGTGCCTACTGCTATTCCTGACAACTTACTTGTTGCTGCACTCGGCACTCTTGGTCGAGTAGTGGGAGAGACAAAATTTCTTCCAGCTGCTGCCAGAGACTCTCCTTTCAACTTTGTGCAAGGGGGTCGTCGCCAATATCGTGTTATTTTCCCCACTGACCAAGCCATTTCTTACCGCCCCACAACTCTGCAACTTGTTACGGACACACGAACATACGTTTTCAACTTATTTGCTGGTGTCCAGTGCTTCCGGTGCCGAGCTGAGGGACACCTGGTTTCTGAGTGCCCTCACCGCACGCCTGCACCTGGTGCTGTCCCTTCGACGAAGGTTCCCGATGCACCTCCATCTTCCACTTCTTCCTCCCTTACTACTGAACAAACTGTTGCTCCTATATCAACCACGTCACCATCTCTGCTGATTGCTCCTTCCATGACTGCTGATATTTCGTTGTCTTTGCCTGTTTCAGAACTGCCATTGCCATTCAACTCCGAGAAGGCGCTTTCTTTCAAACCAACTACGCAGTTATTGCCAAACACTGAACCGTCTTTACCATTCAATTCCGAACAGCTGCTTTCTTTCAAAACTTCTGCGTCTTCATTGCCCAGCACTCAAGCGCCACCACCGTGCAAAAAATTGGCACCCGTTTTACAGCAAATTCAAACGTCTGCTTCTGAACTGTTCAAATCTGCTGTCATTGATGACATCTCATTTCCACCTCTTCCTTCTTCTGAGGGCTCCTCTGGACCCAAAACTTCCGGGAAACGCGCAAATTCTGCGGAGTCTTCTCCAAAGCGTTCGCGACGCTCAAGGCGTTGTCGGACCAAATCTTCTGCCACTTCCTCTGGAACCTCACCTGGCGTGGAGAATTTTTCTTCTCCTCTTCGTACAACAAACAGATTCGCATGCCTCCCTACTGAAGATGATATGGATGTTGCTGCTGATTTAAGTGAATCAGCATCGGTTGCCTCGGATGTTGAAGATGATTCTTCTTTTCCCACCATAACCAAACTTTCAACTCTTTTCAAAGACTGTTCTGTTCCAGTGCAACCGCTCACATACACCGAACTTCTTGAACTAATTCAACACCCTAAAAAACGTAAATTGCTAACAATCCCGTGTATTCAATCCAAGTTAAATAGGTTACCTGGAATGCTTCAACAACTTCAATTACTTGATGAATTTTTGAGAAATATTACTCTTCCTCCTGATGCTGCCCAGTTTCAGCGGCGTCTTTCATACCTGTTGAAGAAGCTCTCAGCTGAACTCGAAAACCATCTACAGCCTGTTCATGATATCCCAACTGATTTGTGTTAGTTTCAACTGCCGAAGCTTTGCTGCGTCGGCAACTAATGCTCTTGTCTTCGAAGATATTCGTTATCTTAAAGCTAACATCATTCTCCTGCAGGAAACAAACTGTTCTCCTTTGACAGACATTTCCCGCTGGCGACGCTGGCCTTTTGTCTTTTTTCACAATTTCCGTGCCCATTTGGGGTCCGGCACCGCAATTGGCATTCATAATCGTTTTCTTCCGTTTCTGTCTGACGTTGTTGAGTCACAGAGCCTGCTCGGGATTTTTCAATACCTTTCTTTTCGCTTCCTTTCTACCCGTTTTCATTTGTTAAATTTGCACGTTCCTCGTAGTGATTCAGAAGCTACATCCCTCTTTCTTCATGTTACTACAATTCTCGCTGAGATTCCGTCTTCTGAAATTGTGATTATGGCTGGTGACTTTAACTGTACGCTGCAACCTCTTTACGATCGTGATGGGTCTCAAGATTTCCGCTCTTCTCTGGTTTCGCAACTCACTCAACTGGTCTTTAATTTTGATCTCCAAGATGCATTTCGCCTTCTCCATCCTGTGACCCGTGATTTCACTTGGTTTCCTCCTGCAGGATCCTCCAACGCTGCTGCACGTTTGGACCGATTTTATGTTTCCAGTTTTTTGCGTTCTTCCCTTGTTTCTGTTTCACATGCTCCAGCTGTTTCCTCCGACCTTCGTCCAGTCGTTCTTCAATTTCATCTTCCTTCCACTGGTGTCCCTCACCCAATGGTTTGGACCCTTGATGATTTCTGTCTGCAAGATCCAACTTTTATTTCTCATGTCAATTCCATTATTGCGCATTCAGTCAATCAACTTTCCTCCACTGTTGACCCGGCAGCTCTGTGGCTCTCCACCAAGCATTCCATTTCTGCGTTTGCTAAACGCTTTTGTTTTTCTGTTCGCACCAATCGTCTTATGGACATAGATTCAATCCGCCGTTCTCTTCAGTCTACCTCGCACACCGATCCTAACTTTGAAATCCTGCAAGCCCGACTTCATCATCGCCTCCAATCATCGGCTAAATCTGCTCTGACTCGCTTGAAGTTCACGCTTCTTCACTTTCATGATGATCCCCTTCAGAGTCTTCGTCATCTTGAAGAACATCGAACTAAATACAATACCATCGCTTATCTTTCCCTTCCGGATGGATCTACCACGGCAGACCCCTCCCTCATCTGCCAACATACTCATTCATACTTTTCTGGTCGTTTTCAACCTACTCAGATGCTTCCAGCTGATTCCTCTCCACTTCTTCACGGTCTTCCTCAAGTCCCTCATTGTTTCTTTTCTTCGCTCAGTGCTCCAATCTCACCAGCCGAAATTCGTTCTTCTGTTTTCAGTCTTAATGATCGTTCCTCACCAGGTGAAGACGGTCTTCCTCTTTCCTTTTATAAGGCTTTTCTTCCAACTCTTCTTCCTCTTCTTGTTGCCTGCTTTAACTTCGTTTTTCTTCGTCTTCCTTTTCTTCATCAGCTTTTTCCTTTGCTCTACTTCGCCTTATTCCAAAATCTGGCAACCTTGGACTCTTGACAAACTGGCGGCCTATTTCCATTCTAAATACCGATTACAAAATCTTTGCCAAAGTTCTTGCTCTTCGCCTTAATCCAGTTCTTTCGCACATCATCCATCCTGATCAGACCTACACTGTTCCTTCTCGCTCAATCGCTTCTAACATCACTGTCATTCGTAACTTATACGCTCTTGCTTCTCGACTCTCTGAACCTCTCGCAATTTTCAATATCGACCAGCGTCAAGCTTTTGATTCAATTAACCACTCATATCTCTTCACTGTTCTTCGCCAGTTTGGTTTTCCTTCCTCCTTCCGTTTGGCGCTTTCCAATCTTTACACTCACTCCTTCTTTCGTGTTCGTACTTCAGCATTTCTCACCTCTGCTATTCCTTTCGCTAGTGGGATCCGGCAGGGCTGCCCCCTGTCGGGTCAACTCTTTGCTCTCTCTTTTGAGCCGCTTTTGATTTGTCTCCGTTCTCGTTTGTTCTCCTCAGTTCCGCGAGGAGTTGCGTGCACCCGTCACCACCACACAGTACTTTCGGCATACGCAGATGACTTAACAGTCTTCATCCGTTCTGAGGGAGCATTCGGAACTCTTCGAAATACCTATCTTGAATATGCTGCGATTTCTGGTTCTTCACTCAACATGGATAAATGCTCTGGATTATGGGCTGGGTCGTGGACGATCCGCGCTGACCGCCCATGGGGTGCCCGCTGGTCTTCAAGTGTTGCCATATTCCTCGGAGTCTACATTGGAGACCCCTCTGCGGTCGCCGCTGCTACCTGGACTCCCCTGGTTCAAAGGGTCAATCGCAGCCTAGCACCTTTTTACCGTCTCAAGCCTTTTCTGTCGTTCCTCAGCCGTGCCTACCTCCTCAACACCTTTCTCCAACCTTCTTTTTTTCATGTTTGGATTGCGCACCTTCCTCCGCAGTTTTTGCTTCGCGAACTTCAACGTACCTTCACTAATTTCGTCTGGAATGTCATTCATTGGGTGCAGCCCTCCACTCTCGTTCTTCCTATTTCTTTTGGTGGTCTCTCTCTCTCCGATATCTCTCTGAAGTTCAAAGCTTTCCACCTTCAAAATTTCCTTCGGAATTTCTTTCTCCAACCTTCTTCTTCTCAAACCATTGTCGACACGCTTCTCTTTCCCCGAAGTCCCCACCTCACTGTCTCAACTTTTCTCCGCATGGACCTCTTTCCTCTCGTTCCGAGCCATTTCCCTGAGTTTTACAGATCCGCTCTTACCCTCTGGCGTTCCTTATATCCTATTCGCCTTCCCCCTGCCTCTACTAACGATCTCCTTGCGGAACCTCTCTTCTTTTCTTCTGCTATCCGTTCCACTGCTTCTTCATATTTCCACTTCTCCACCTGGTTCACCAGTGGCGTGGTGCGAGTCTCTCAACTCGTGGATTCCAACCTTCGCTGGAAATCGCTCTCCCAGATCACTCCTCCTCTTTCGGATTCGCCCATTCATCGTTCTCAGCTTCGATTACTTCAAGTCAGTATTCGTCGACTCTATCCTCTCCTCGCAGATCAACATGGACTTATCTCGCAACCCTCAGCGCCTCATAGCCTTCCTTTTCTTGTGTATCTCAATGATATTCCTTTCCTTCCTCATCAGGTTACTGTCAAGCTTCTTTATCAGCATTTTTTAACACATTTTCTTGAACCTATGCCTATTCCCAATGTACCATCTTTAGATTTGCCAGCCACCTGGACAGACTCTCATACTTCTCTCGCCTCTCCAAAAGCATGTGACATTCATTGGTTACATCTTCATCGCCGCCTACTGACTCCTCGAACTCTTCACCGTTTCCGTCTTCTGACTTCACCTCTTTGTTTTTTTTGTTCAACCCTCGGAGATGTTCATCATGCATACTTTTTGTGTCTGATGTTACAGCCCTTGTTCTCACTGATGTTCTCTCTCCTTCAAAAAGTTTGTGCTCACCTTCACACCATGTCACATTATCTTGTGTTACGTCACCACTTTCCGTCGGCTCCCACGCATAATCATGTATGCTCCTTCCTAATTCTACAAGCGAAGTATACAATCTATCTGTACTATCATCGCAGCGTCGATCAACCTTCCCTCCGCCGTTATCACACAGCTCGTCGTTTCCTCTGCCGCAGATATCGTCACTCCGTTACAGCCAGACTACAACTCGAATTTGACATTGCACAAGCCAATAACACTGTTCCAAACTTCATGTCTATATGGTCACCACATCAGCCTTGGTTCCATGTCGTCGAAAATGTCGTGGAACTGCTGGCTTAACTTTCGGCTCTCCACTACTGTGTTTTATTCCATCATCAGTGTTCTTCATTAGTGTTCTGTGTCTACTTTTCTGCCCAAGTGCGAGACTTACTTTTACTACTGAATTCGCGTTTTGTTTTGAAATTGTTTACCTTTGAACTCTTACTGCTTTACCGTCTGTTTTTTTTTCGGTGAACTCACAGACACATTTTATTTCTATTGTCACCAATGGACTCATTGACTTATTTTTTTACTACTGTTAAACTGGGCAGCCTGCGAGCGCCCGCTTTTTCACACCATTTATATTGTATTTATTTGTTTTTAATGCTGGCGATCACCTTGCTCTCTCCCATTTATTGTTACTATATTTATTTTGTACTTGTATATATTTTGTTCGGGGTTCTTTTCCCAACATTTTGAGCAATAAAGACCTTATGAAGACAAGCCGTTCGTTTCTTTCCTTTGCGTCTGTAAAAAAAAAAAAATGTTTTTTTTCCTGTGAATTTATCGTCTGCGTTAGTGGTTCGTGTTGACTGTGTTGTGTATTCACCGTTTTGCCTCACTTGCAGTGAGTGTGTGTGCCTTCTGTTTCGTTATTTTGTGTTTCTTCTGTGTGACGCAGTTGCAGCACACAGTGTTGTGTTGTTCGGCTTAGCGGCCATGATGGCTGCTTCCCAAGTACAATTGCAAGTTCCGTCTGCTGATTTTATCTCCGCTGAATTTTCTTTGGCTACATCGACCGCTTGTGAGACAACTATGACCTCTTCAAATGTGGATTTGTCTACTTCTAATTGTGTTTCTGCTTCTAATGTGCTTCGTCCTAATGTTTCTGCATCGAATGTTCTTCGTCCTAATTTGCATATCCTGGATGCCGAGTCACGTTCTGCTGCCACGGCTGCTACTCCTCCACGCTCGTATGCTGCGACTGCTCGTCCAAACCAATCTCATGCACCTCTTTCAATGCAACCACAATTTTCTAGAGAAGATAAAGTTCTCAAGATTCGGATTTCTGACGACTCACCAGCAGGTAAAGAACTTTCCTCAGCTTTGTTATTAAGTGTGTATTTTCCGTCTCTTCGTGACACCCCTCCCCCTCTATTTGGAGGCCTTGGTTAAAGTTGTTCCCAAGGAAAGCATCGTTTCAATTATTCGCATTTGAGGGGGTGTTGTCGTTCATTTTGTTCAACAAAAAGCCACCGACACCGTTCTTGCCACAGGCATTGATATTGGCTCTTTTCACTTGCAACCTGTTGCTTCTGCACAGCGCCCGGTCACAGTGACATTATCTCCTGTGCCTACTGCTATTCCTGACAACTTACTTGTTGCTGCACTCGGCACTCTTGGTCGAGTAGTGGGAGAGACTAAATTTCTCCCAGCTGCTGCCAGAGACTCTCCATTCAAATTTGTGCAAGGAGGACGTCGCCAATATCGTGTTATTTTCCCCACTGACCAAGCCATTTCTAACCGCCCCACATCTCTGCAACTTGTTACGGACACACGAACATACGTTTTCAACTCATTTGCTGGTGTCCAGTGTTTCCGGTGTAGAGCTGAGGGACACCTGGCTTTTGAGTGCCCTCAGCGCATACTTGCGCAAGGTGCTGTCCCTTCGTTGAAGGTTCGTGACACACCTCCATCATACACTTCCTCCGCCCTTACTACTGAACAAACTGTTTCCCCAATGTCAACCACGTCACCATCTCTGCTACTTGCTCCTTCAATGACTGCAGATATTTCGTTGTCTTCACCTGTTTCAGTTCCGCCACTGCCATTCAACTCCGAGCAGCCGCTGTCTTTCAAAACTCCTACACAGTTATTGCCAAGCACTAAACAGCCATTACCATACAACTCCGAGCAGGCGCTTTCTTTCAAAACAACTACGCAGTTATTGCCAAACACTGAACTGCCATTTCCATTCAACTCCGAGCAGCCGCTTTCTTCCGAAACTACTGCGTCATCATTGCCCAGCTCTCACGCGCCACCACCAAGCAACAAATTGCCTCCCGTTTCACAGCCTGTTTCGCAAGTGCAAACACCTGCTTCTGAACTGTTCAAATCTGCTCTCATTGTTGACATGTCATTTCCACCTCTTCCTACTTCGGTGGGCTCCTCTGGACCCAAAACTGCCGGGAAACGTCCAAATTCTGCCGAGTCTTCTCCTAGGCCTTCGCGTCGCACTAGGCGTTCTCGGACCAAATCTTCTGCCACTTCCTCTGGAACCTCACCTGGCGTAGAAAATTTTTCTTCTCAACTTCGTACAACAAACAGTTTCGCTTGCCTCCCTACTGATGATGATATGGATGTTGCTGCTAATTTAAGTGAATCAGCATCGATTGCTTCGGATGTTGTTGGAGATGATTCTTCTCTTCCCACCATTCCCAAACTTTCCGCTCTGTTCAAAGACTGTTCTGTTCCAATGCAACCGCTCACATTTACTGAACTTCTTGAACTAATTCAACGCCCTAGGATTGACGTAAATTTCTAACAATCCCGTGTATTCAATCTAAGTTAAATTGGTTACCTGAAATGCTTCAACAACTGCAATTGCTTGATGAATTTTTGATTAACGTTTCCGTTCCCCCTGAAGATGCCCAGCTTCAGCATCGTCTGTGGTACATGCTGAAGTTGCTCACAGCTGAACTCGAAAACAATCAACAGCCTGTTCATCATTTCCCAACTGACTGAGTTTTTTTTTCTTCTGAATAAACGTTTTGTTTTGAAATTGCTTACCTTTGAACTTGTACTGCTTTACCGTCTGTTTTTGTTTAGTTTTCGGCGAACTCTTAGACACAGTTTAATACTATTGTTATCAACGGACTAATAGACTTTTATTTTTACTGCTGTTCAACTGGGCAGCCTCTCAGCGCCCTCTTTTTCACACCCTTTACACTGTTGTTATTGTTTTTTTTTTAAATGCTTGCGTATACCTTGTTCTCTCCCACATCTTGTTACTGTTTTGTATTCTGTACTTGTTCATATTTTGTAGAGGCGTTTTTTATAACTAACATTTTGAGCAATAAATACCTTATGAAGACAAGCCGTTCGTTTCTTTCCTTTGCGTCTGTAAAAAAATGTTTTTTTTTTCCTGTGAATTTATCGTCTGCGTTAGTGGTTCGTGTTGACTGCGTTGTGGTTTCACCGTTTTGCCTCACTTGAAGTGAGTGTGTGTGCCTTCTGTTACGTTATTTTGTGTTTCTTCTGTGTGACGCAGTTGCAGCAGACAGTGTTGTGTTGTTCGGCTTAGCGGCCATGATGGCTGCTTCCCAAGTTTCGTCTGCTGATTTTTTCTCTGCTGGATTTTCTTTAGCTACATCGACCGCTTGTGAGACCACTTTGACCTCTTCAAGTGTGGATTTGTCTACTTCTAATTGTGTTTCTGCTTCTAATGTGCTTCGTCCTAATGTTTCTGCATCGAATGTTCTTCGTCCTAATTTGCATGTCCTGGGTGCCGAGTCACGTTCTGCTGCCATGGCTGCTACTCCTCCACGTTCGTATGCTGCGACTGCTCGTCCAAACCAATCTCATGCACCTCTTTCTATGCAACCAGAATTTTCTAGAGAAGATAAAGTTCTCAAGATTCGGATTTCTGACGACTCACCAGCAGGTAAAGAACTTTCTTCAGCTTTGTTATTAAGTGTGTATTTTCCGTCTCTTCGTGACACCCCCTCCCCTCTATTTGGAGGCCTTGGTTAAAGTTGTTCCCAAGGCAAGCATCGTTTCAATTATTCGCATTGGAGGGGGTGTTGTCGTTCATTTTGTTCACCAAAAAGCCACCGACACCGTTCTTGCTACAGGCATTGATATTGGCTCCTTTCACTTGCAACCTGTTGCTTCTGCACAGCGCCCGGTCACAGTGACATTATCTCCCGTGCCTACTGCTATTCCTGACAACTTACTTTTTGCTGCACTCGGCACTCTTGGTCGAGTAGTGGGAGAGACAAAATTTCTTCCAGCTGCTGCCAGAGACTCTCCTTTCAACTTTGTGCAAGGGGGTCGTCGCCAATATCGTGTTATTTTCCCCACTGACCAAGCCATTTCTTACCGCCCCACAACTCTGCAACTTGTTACGGACACACGAACATACGTTTTCAACTTATTTGCTGGTGTCCAGTGCTTCCGGTGCCGAGCTGAGGGACACCTGGTTTCTGAGTGCCCTCACCGCACACCTGCACCTGGTGCTGTCCCTTCGACGAAGGTTCCCGATGCACCTCCATCTTCCACTTCTTCCTCCCTTACTACTGAACAAACTGTAGCTCCTATGTCAACCACGTCACCATCTCTGCTGATTGCTCCTTCCATGACTGCAGATATTTCGTTGTCTTTGCCTGTTTCAGAACTGCCATTACCATACAACTCCGAGAAGGCGCTTTCTTTCAAAACAACTACGCAGTTATTGCCAAACACTGAACCGTCTTTACCATTCAATTCCGAACAGCTGCTTTCTTTCAAAACTTCTGCATCTTCATTGCCCAGCACTCAAGCGCCACCACCGTGCAAAAAATTGGCACCCGTTTTACAGCCTGTTTCGCAAATTCAAACGTCTGCTTCTGAACTTTTTCAAATCTGCTGTCATTGATGACATCTCATTTCCACCTCTTCCTTCTTCTGAGGGCTCCTCTGGACCCAAAACTTCCGGGAAACGCCCAAATTCTGCGGAGTCTTCTCCAAAGCGTTCGCGACGCTCATGGCGTTCTCGGACCAAATCTTCTGCCACTTCCTCTGGAACCTCACCTGGCGTGGAGAATTTTTCTTCTCCACTTCGTACAACAAACAGATTCGCATGCCTCCCTACTGAAGATGATATGGATGTTGCTGCTGATTTAAGTGAATCAGCATCGGTTGCTTCGGATGTTGAAGATGATTCTTCTTTTCCCACCATAACCAAACTTTCAACTCTTTTCAAAGACTGTTCTGTTCCAGTGCAACCGCTCACATACACCGAACTTCTTGAACTAATTCAACACCCTAAAAAACGTAAATTGCTAACAATCCCGTGTATTCAATCCAAGTTAAATAGGTTACCTGAAATGCTTCAACAACTTCAATTACTTGATGAATTTTTGAGAAATATTACTCTTCCTCCTGATGCTGCCCAGTTTCAGCGGCGTCTTTCATACCTGTTGAAGAAGCTCTCAGCTGAACTCGAAAACCATCTACAGCCTGTTCATGATATCCCAACTGATTTGTGTTAGTTTCAACTGCCGAAGCTTTGCTGCGTCGGCAACTAATGCTCTTGTCTTCGAAGATATTCGTTATCTTAAAGCTAACATCATTCTCCTGCAGGAAACAAACTGTTCTCCTTTGACAGACATTTCCCGCTGGCGACGCTGGCCTTTTGTCTTTTTTCACAATTTCCGTGCCCATTTGGGGTCCGGCACCGCAATTGGCATTCATAATCGTTTTCTTCCGTTTCTGTCTGACGTTGTTGAGTCACAGAGCCTGCTCGGGATTTTTCAATACCTTTCTTTTCGCTTCCTTTCTACCCGTTTTCATTTGTTAAATTTGCACGTTCCTCGTAGTGATTCAGAAGCTACATCCCTCTTTCTTCATGTTACTACAATTCTCGCTGAGATTCCGTCTTCTGAAATTGTGATTATGGCTGGTGACTTTAACTGTACGCTGCAACCTCTTTACGATCGTGATGGGTCTCAAGATTTCCGCTCTTCTCTGGTTTCGCAACTCACTCAACTGGTCTTTAATTTTGATCTCCAAGATGCATTTCGCCTTCTCCATCCTGTGACCCGTGATTTCACTTGGTTTCCTCCTGCAGGATCCTCCAACGCTGCTGCACGTTTGGACCGATTTTATGTTTCCAGTTTTTTGCGTTCTTCCCTTGTTTCTATTTCACATGCTCCAGCTGTTTCCTCCGACCATCGTCCAGTCGTTCTTCAATTTCATCTTCCTTCCACTGGTGTCCCTCACCCAATGGTTTGGACCCTTGATGATTTCTGCCTGCAAGATCCAACTTTTATTTCTCATGTCAATTCCATTATTGCGCAATCAGTCAATCAACTTTCCTCCACTGTTGACCCGGCAGCTCTGTGGCTCTCCACCAAGCATTCCATTTCTGCGTTTGCTAAACGCTTTTGTTTTTCTGTTCGCACCAATCGTCTTATGGACATAGATTCAATCCGCCGTTCTCTTCAGTCTACCTCGCACACCGATCCTAACTTTGAAATCCTGCAAGCCCGACTTCATCATCGCCTCCAATCATCGGCTAAATCTGCTCTGACTCGCTTGAAGTTCACCCTTCTTCACTTTCATGATGATCCCCTTCAGAGTCTTCGTCATCTTGAAGAACATCGAACTAAATACAATACCATCGCTTATCTTTCCCTTCCGGATGGATCTACCACGGCAGACCCCTCCCTCATCTGCCAACATACCCATTCATACTTTTCTGGTCGTTTTCAACCTACTCAGATGCCTCCAGCTGATTCCTCTCCACCTCTTCACGGTCTTCCTCAAGTCCCTCAATGTTTCTTTTCTTCGCTCAGTGCTCCAATCTCACCAGCCGAAATTCGTTCTTCTGTTTTCAGTCTTAATGATCGTTCCTCACCAGGTGAAGACGGTCTTCCTCTTTCCTTTTATAAGGCTTTTCTTCCAACTCTTCTGCCTCTTCTTGTTGCCTGCTTTAACTTCGTTTTTTCTTCGTCTTCCTTTTCTTCATCAGCTTTTTCCTTTGCTCTACTTCGCCTTATTCCAAAATCTGGCAACCTTGGACTCTTGACAAACTGGCGGCCTATTTCCATTCTAAATACCGATTACAAAATCTTTGCCAAAGTTCTTGCTCTTCGCCTTAATCCAGTTCTTTCGCACATCATCCATCCCGATCAGACCTACACTGTTCCTTCTCGCTCAATCGCTTCTAACATCTCTGTCATTCGTAACTTATACTCTCTTGCTTCTCGACTCTCTGAACCTCTCGCAATTTTCAATATCGACCAGCGTCAAGCTTTTGATTCAATTAACCACTCATATCTCTTCACTGTTCTTCGCCAGTTTGGTTTTCCTTCCTCCTTCCGTTTGGCGCTTTCCAATCTTTACTCTCACTCCTTCTTTCGTGTTCGTACTTCAGCATTTCTCATCTCTGCTATTCCTTTCGCTAGTGGGATCCGGCAGGGCTGCCCCCTGTCGGGTCAACTCTTTGCTCTCTCTTTTGAACCGCTTTTGATTTGTCTCCGTTCTCGTTTGTTTTCCTCAGTTCCGCGAGGAGTTGCGTGCACCCGTCACCACCACACAGTTCTTTCGGCATACGCAGATGACTTAACAGTCTTCATCCGTTCTGAGGGAGCATTCGGAACTCTTCGAAATACCTATCTTGAATATGCTGCGATTTCTGGTTCTTCACTCAACATGGATAAATGCTCTGGATTATGGGCTGGGTCGTGGACGATCCGCGCTGACCGCCCATGGGGTGCCCGCTGGTCTTCAAGTGTTGCCAAATTCCTCGGAGTCTACATTGGAGACCCCTCTGCGGTCGCCGCTGCTACCTGGACTCCCCTGGTTCAAAGGGTCAATCGCCGCCTAGCACCTTTTTACCGTCTCAAGCCTTTTCTGTCGTTCCTCAGCCGTGCCTACCTCCTCAACACCTTTCTCCAACCATCTTTTTTTCATGTTTGGATTGCGCACCTTCCTCCGCAGTTTTTGCTTCGCGAACTTCAACGTACCTTCACTAATTTCGTCTGGAATGTCATTCATTGGGTGCAGCACTCCACTCTCGTTCTTCCTATTTCTTTTGGTGGTCTCTCTCTCTCCGATATCTCTCTGAAGTTCAAAGCTTTCCACCTTCAAAATTTCCTTCGGAATTTCTTTCTCCAACCTTCTTCTTCTCAAACCATTGTCGACACGCTTCTCTTTCCCCGTAGTCCCCACCTCACTGTCTCAACTTTTCTCCGCATGGACCTCTTTCCTCTCGTTCCGAGCCATTTCCCTGAGTTTTACAGATCCGCTCTTACCCTCTGGCGTTCCTTATATCCTATTCGCCTTCCCCTGCCTCTACTAACGATCTCCTTGCGGAACCTCTCTTCTTTTCTTCTGCTATCCGTTCCACTGCTTCTTCATATTTGCACTTCTCCACCTGGTTCACCAGTGGCGTGGTGCGAGTCTCTCAACTCGTGGATTCCAACCTTCGCTGGAAATCGCTCTCCCAGATCACTCCTCCTCTTTCGGATTCGCCCATTCATCGTTCTCAGCTTCGATTACTTCAAGTCAGTATTCGTCGACTCTATCCTCTCCTCGCAGATCAACATGGACTTATCTCGCAACCCTCAGCGCCTCATAGCCTTCCTTTTCTTGTGTATCTCAATGATGTTCCTTTCCTTCCTCATCAGGTTACTGTCAAGCTTCTTTATCAGCATTTTTTAACACATTTTCTTGAACCAATGCCTATTCCTAATGTACCATCTTCAGATTTGCCAGCCACCTGGACAGACTCTCATACTTCTCTCGCCTCTCCAAAAGCTTGTGACATTCATTGGTTACATCTTCATCGCCGCCTACTGACTCCTCGAACTCTTCACCGTTTCCGTCATCTGACTTCCCCTCTTTGTTTTTTTTGTTCAACCCTCGGAGATGTTCATCATGCATACTTCTTGTGTCTGATGTTACAGCCCTTGTTCTCTCTGATGTTCTCTCTCCTTCAAAAAGTTTGTGCTCACCTTCACACCATGTCACATTATCTTGTGTTACGTCACCACTTTCCGTCGGCTCCCACGCATAATCATGTATGCTCCTTCCTAATTCTACAAGCGAAGTATACAATCTATCTATACTATCATCGCAGCGTCGATCAACCTTCCCTCCGCCGTTATCACACAGCTCGTCGTTTCCTCTGCCGCAGATATCGTCACTCCGTTACAACCAGACTACAACTCGAATTTGACATTGCACAAGCCAATAACACTGTTCCAAACTTCATGTCTATATGGTCACCACATCAGCCTTGGTTCCAAGTCGTCGAAAATGTCGTGGAACTGCTGGCTTAACTTTCGGCTCTCCACTACTGTGTTTTATTCCATCATCAGTGTTCTTCATTAGTGTTCTGTGTCTACTTTTCTGCCCAAGTGCGAGACTTACTTTTACTACTGAATTCGCGTTTTGTTTTGAAATTGTTTACCTTTGAACTCTTACTGCTTTACCGTCTGTTTTTTTTTTCGGTGAACTCACAGACACATTTTATTTCTATTGTCACCAATGGACTCATTGACTGATATTTTTTACTACTGTTAAACTGGGCAGCCTGCGAGCGCCCGCTTTTTCACACCATTTATATTGTATTTATTTGTTTTTTTTATTGCTGGCGATCACCTTGTTCTCTCCCATTTCTTGTTACTATATTTATTTTGTACTTGTATATATTTTGTTCGGGGTTCTTTTCCCAACATTTTGAGCAATAAAGACCTTATGAAGACAAGCCGTTCGTTTCTTTCCTTTGCTTCTGTAAAAAAAATGTTTTTTTCCTGTGAATTTATCGTCTGCGTTAGTGGTTCGTGTTGACTGCGTTGTGGTTTCACCGTTTTGCTTTACTTGAAGTGAGTGTGTGTGCCTTCTGTTACGTTATTTTGTGTTTCTTCTGTGTGACGCAGTTGCAGCAGACAGTGTTGTGTTGTTCGGCTTAGCGGCCATGATGGCTGCTTCCCAAGTTTCGTCTGCTGATTTTTTCTCTGCTGGATTTTCTTTAGCTACATCGACCGCTTGTGAGACCACTTTGACCTCTTCAAGTGTGGATTTGTCTACTTCTAATTGTGTTTCTGCTTCTAATGTGCTTCGTCCTAATGTTTCTGCATCGAATGTTCTTCGTTCTAATTTGCATGTCCTGGGTGCCGAGTCACGTTCTGCTGCCATGGCTGCTACTCCTCCACGTTCGTATGCTGCGACTGCTCGTCCAAACCAATCTCATGCACCTCTTTCTATGCAACCAGAATTTTCTAGAGAAGATAAAGTTCTCAAGATTCGGATTTCTGACGACTCACCAGCAGGTAAAGAACTTTCTTCAGCTTTGTTATTAAGTGTGTATTTTCCGTCTCTTCGTGACACCCCCTCCCCCTCTATTTGGAGGCCTTGGTTAAAGTTGTTCCCAAGGCAAGCATCGTTTCAATTATTCGCATTGGAGGGTGTTGTCGTTTATTTTGTTCACCAAAAAGCCACCGACACCGTTCTTGCTACAGGCATTGATATTGGCTCCTTTCACTTGCAACCTGTTGCTTCTGCACAGCGCCCGGTCACAGTGACATTATCTCCCGTGCCTACTGCTATTCCTGACAACTTACTTGTTGCTGCACTCGGCACTCTTGGTCGAGTAGTGGGAGAGACAAAATTTCTTCCAGCTGCTGCCAGAGACTCTCCTTTTAACTTTGTGCAAGGGGGTCGTCGCCAATATCGTGTTATTTTCCCCACTGACCAAGCCATTTCTTACCGCCCCACAACTCTGCAACTTGTTACGGACACACGAACATACGTTTTCAACTTATTTGCTGGTGTCCAGTGCTTCCGGTGCCGAGCTGAGGGACACCTGGTTTCTGAGTGCCCTCACCGCACACCTGCACCTGGTGCTGTCCCTTCGACGAAGGTTCCCGATGCACCTCCATCTTCCACTTCTTCCTCCCTTACTACTGAACAAACTGTTGCTCCTATGTCAACCACGTCACCATCTCTGCTGATTGCTCCTTCCATGACTGCAGATATTTCGTTGTCTTTGCCTGTTTCAGAACTGCCATTACCATACAACTCCGAGAAGGCGCTTTCTTTCAAAACAACTACGCAGTTATTGCCAAACACTGAACCGTCTTTACCATTCAATTCCGAACAGCTGCTTTCTTTCAAAACTTCTGCATCTTCATTGCCCAGCACTCAAGCGCCACCACCGTGCAAAAAATTGGCACCCGTTTTACAGCCTGTTTCGCAAATTCAAACGTCTGCTTCTGAACTGTTCACATCTGCTGTCATTGATGACATCTCATTTCCACCTCTTCCTTCTTCTGAGGGCTCCTCTGGACCCAAAACTTCCGGGAAACGCCCAAATTCTGCGGAGTCTTCTCCAAAGCGTTCGCGACGCTCATGGCGTTCTCGGACCAAATCTTCTGCCACTTCCTCTGGAACCTCACCTGGCGTGGAGAATTTTTCTTCTCCACTTCGTACAACAAACAGATTCGCATGCCTCCCTACTGAAGATGATATGGATGTTGCTGCTGATTTAAGTGAATCAGCATCGGTTGCTTCGGATGTTGAAGATGATTCTTCTTTTCCCACCATAACCAAACTTTCAACTCTTTTCAAAGACTGTTCTGTTCCAGTGCAACCGCTCACATACACCGAACTTCTTGAACTAATTCAACACCCTAAAAAACGTAAATTGCTAACAATCCCGTGTATTCAATCCAAGTTAAATAGGTTACCTGAAATGCTTCAACAACTTCAATTACTTGATGAATTTTTGAGAAATATTACTCTTCCTCCTGATGCTGCCCAGTTTCAGCGGCGTCTTTCATACCTGTTGAAGAAGCTCTCAGCTGAACTCGAAAACCATCTACAGCCTGTTCATGATATCCCAACTGATTTGTGTTAGTTTCAACTGCCGAAGCTTTGCTGCGTCGGCAACTAATGCTCTTGTCTTCGAAGATATTCGTTATCTTAAAGCTAACATCATTCTCCTGCAGGAAACAAACTGTTCTCCTTTGACAGACATTTCCCGCTGGCGACGCTGGCCTTTTGTCTTTTTTCACAATTTCCGTGCCCATTTGGGGTCCGGCACCGCAATTGGCATTCATAATCGTTTTCTTCCGTTTCTGTCTGACGTTGTTGAGTCACAGAGCCTGCTCGGGATTTTTCAATACCTTTCTTTTCGCTTCCTTTCTACCCGTTTTCATTTGTTAAATTTGCACGTTCCTCGTAGTGATTCAGAAGCTACATCCCTCTTTCTTCATGTTACTACAATTCTCGCTGAGATTCCGTCTTCTGAAATTGTGATTATGGCTGGTGACTTTAACTGTACGCTGCAACCTCTTTACGATCGTGATGGGTCTCAAGATTTCCGCTCTTCTCTGGTTTCGCAACTCACTCAACTGGTCTTTAATTTTGATCTCCAAGATGCATTTCGCCTTCTCCATCCTGTGACCCGTGATTTCACTTGGTTTCCTCCTGCAGGATCCTCCAACGCTGCTGCACGTTTGGACCGATTTTATGTTTCCAGTTTTTTGCGTTCTTCCCTTGTTTCTATTTCACATGCTCCAGCTGTTTCCTCCGACCATCGTCCAGTCGTTCTTCAATTTCATCTTCCTTCCACTGGTGTCCCTCACCCAATGGTTTGGACCCTTGATGATTTCTGCCTGCAAGATCCAACTTTTATTTCTCATGTCAATTCCATTATTGCGCAATCAGTCAATCAACTTTCCTCCACTGTTGACCCGGCAGCTCTGTGGCTCTCCACCAAGCATTCCATTTCTGCGTTTGCTAAACGCTTTTGTTTTTCTGTTCGCACCAATCGTCTTATGGACATAGATTCAATCCGCCGTTCTCTTCAGTCTACCTCGCACACCGATCCTAACTTTGAAATCCTGCAAGCCCGACTTCATCATCGCCTCCAATCATCGGCTAAATCTGCTCTGACTCGCTTGAAGTTCACCCTTCTTCACTTTCATGATGATCCCCTTCAGAGTCTTCGTCATCTTGAAGAACATCGAACTAAATACAATACCATCGCTTATCTTTCCCTTCCGGATGGATCTACCACGGCAGACCCCTCCCTCATCTGCCAACATACCCATTCATACTTTTCTGGTCGTTTTCAACCTACTCAGATGCCTCCAGCTGATTCCTCTCCACCTCTTCACGGTCTTCCTCAAGTCCCTCAATGTTTCTTTTCTTCGCTCAGTGCTCCAATCTCACCAGCCGAAATTCGTTCTTCTGTTTTCAGTCTTAATGATCGTTCCTCACCAGGTGAAGACGGTCTTCCTCTTTCCTTTTATAAGGCTTTTCTTCCAACTCTTCTGCCTCTTCTTGTTGCCTGCTTTAACTTCGTTTTTCTTCGTCTTCCTTTTCTTCATCAGCTTTTTCCTTTGCTCTACTTCGCCTTATTCCAAAATCTGGCAACCTTGGACTCTTGACAAACTGGCGGCCTATTTCCATTCTAAATACCGATTACAAAATCTTTGCCAAAGTTCTTGCTCTTCGCCTTAATCCAGTTCTTTCGCACATCATCCATCCCGATCAGACCTACACTGTTCCTTCTCGCTCAATCGCTTCTAACATCTCTGTCATTCGTAACTTATACTCTCTTGCTTCTCGACTCTCTGAACCTCTCGCAATTTTCAATATCGACCAGCGTCAAGCTTTTGATTCAATTAACCACTCATATCTCTTCACTGTTCTTCGCCAGTTTGGTTTTCCTTCCTCCTTCCGTTTGGCGCTTTCCAATCTTTACTCTCACTCCTTCTTTCGTGTTCGTACTTCAGCATTTCTCATCTCTGCTATTCCTTTCGCTAGTGGGATCCGGCAGGGCTGCCCCCTGTCGGGTCAACTCTTTGCTCTCTCTTTTGAACCGCTTTTGATTTGTCTCCGTTCTCGTTTGTTTTCCTCAGTTCCGCGAGGAGTTGCGTGCACCCGTCACCACCACACAGTTCTTTCGGCATACGCAGATGACTTAACAGTCTTCATCCGTTCTGAGGGAGCATTCGGAACTCTTCGAAATACCTATCTTGAATATGCTGCGATTTCTGGTTCTTCACTCAACATGGATAAATGCTCTGGATTATGGGCTGGGTCGTGGACGATCCGCGCTGACCGCCCATGGGGTGCCCGCTGGTCTTCAAGTGTTGCCAAATTCCTCGGAGTCTACATTGGAGACCCCTCTGCGGTCGCCGCTGCTACCTGGACTCCCCTGGTTCAAAGGGTCAATCGCCGCCTAGCACCTTTTTACCGTCTCAAGCCTTTTCTGTCGTTCCTCAGCCGTGCCTACCTCCTCAACACCTTTCTCCAACCATCTTTTTTTCATGTTTGGATTGCGCACCTTCCTCCGCAGTTTTTGCTTCGCGAACTTCAACGTACCTTCACTAATTTCGTCTGGAATGTCATTCATTGGGTGCAGCACTCCACTCTCGTTCTTCCTATTTCTTTTGGTGGTCTCTCTCTCTCCGATATCTCTCTGAAGTTCAAAGCTTTCCACCTTCAAAATTTCCTTCGGAATTTCTTTCTCCAACCTTCTTCTTCTCAAACCATTGTCGACACGCTTCTCTTTCCCCGTAGTCCCCACCTCACTGTCTCAACTTTTCTCCGCATGGACCTCTTTCCTCTCGTTCCGAGCCATTTCCCTGAGTTTTACAGATCCGCTCTTACCCTCTGGCGTTCCTTATATCCTATTCGCCTTCCCCCTGCCTCTACTAACGATCTCCTTGCGGAACCTCTCTTCTTTTCTTCTGCTATCCGTTCCACTGCTTCTTCATATTTGCACTTCTCCACCTGGTTCACCAGTGGCGTGGTGCGAGTCTCTCAACTCGTGGATTCCAACCTTCGCTGGAAATCGCTCTCCCAGATCACTCCTCCTCTTTCGGATTCGCCCATTCATCGTTCTCAGCTTCGATTACTTCAAGTCAGTATTCGTCGACTCTATCCTCTCCTCGCAGATCAACATGGACTTATCTCGCAACCCTCAGCGCCTCATAGCCTTCCTTTTCTTGTGTATCTCAATGATGTTCCTTTCCTTCCTCATCAGGTTACTGTCAAGCTTCTTTATCAGCATTTTTTAACACATTTTCTTGAACCAATGCCTATTCCTAATGTACCATCTTCAGATTTGCCAGCCACCTGGACAGACTCTCATACTTCTCTCGCCTCTCCAAAAGCTTGTGACATTCATTGGTTACATCTTCATCGCCGCCTACTGACTCCTCGAACTCTTCACCGTTTCCGTCATCTGACTTCCCCTCTTTGTTTTTTTTGTTCAACCCTCGGAGATGTTCATCATGCATACTTCTTGTGTCTGATGTTACAGCCCTTGTTCTCTCTGATGTTCTCTCTCCTTCAAAAAGTTTGTGCTCACCTTCACACCATGTCACATTATCTTGTGTTACGTCACCACTTTCCGTCGGCTCCCACGCATAATCATGTATGCTCCTTCCTAATTCTACAAGCGAAGTATACAATCTATCTATACTATCATCGCAGCGTCGATCAACCTTCCCTCCGCCGTTATCACACAGCTCGTCGTTTCCTCTGCCGCAGATATCGTCACTCCGTTACAGCCAGACTACAACTCGAATTTGACATTGCACAAGCCAATAACACTGTTCCAAACTTCATGTCTATATGGTCACCACATCAGCCTTGGTTCCAAGTCGTCGAAAATGTCGTGGAACTGCTGGCTTAACTTTCGGCTCTCCACTACTGTGTTTTATTCCATCATCAGTGTTCTTCATTAGTGTTCTGTGTCTACTTTTCTGCCCAAGTGCGAGACTTACTTTTACTACTGAATTCGCGTTTTGTTTTGAAATTGTTTACCTTTGAACTCTTACTGCTTTACCGTCTGTTTTTTTTTTTTTTTCGGTGAACTCACAGACACATTTTATTTCTATTGTCACCAATGGACTCATTGACTGATATTTTTTACTACTGTTAAACTGGGCAGCCTGCGAGCGCCCGCTTTTTCACACCATTTATATTGTATTTATTTGTTTTTTTTATTGCTGGCGATCACCTTGTTCTCTCCCATTTCTTGTTACTATATTTATTTTGTACTTGTATATATTTTGTTCGGGGTTCTTTTCCCAACATTTTGAGCAATAAAGACCTTATGAAGACAAGCCGTTCGTTTCTTTCCTTTGCTTCTGTAAAAAAAAATGTTTTTTTTCCTGTGAATTTATCGTCTGCGTTAGTGGTTCGTGTTGACTGCGTTGTGGTTTCACCGTTTTGCTTTACTTGAAGTGAGTGTGTGTGCCTTCTGTTACGTTATTTTGTGTTTCTTCTGTGTGACGCAGTTGCAGCAGACAGTGTTGTGTTGTTCGGCTTAGCGGCCATGATGGCTGCTTCCCAAGTACAATTGCAAGTTCCGTCTGCTGATTTTATCTCTGCTGGATTTTCTTTAGCTACATCGACCGCTTGTGAGACCACTTTGACCTCTTCAAGTGTGGATTTGTCTACTTCTAATTGTGTTTCTGCTTCTAATGTGCTTCGTCCTAATGTTTCTGCATCGAATGTTCTTCGTTCTAATTTGCATGTCCTGGGTGCCGAGTCACGTTCTGCTGCCATGGCTGCTACTCCTCCACGTTCGTATGCTGCGACTGCTCGTCCAAACCAATCTCATGCACCTCTTTCTATGCAACCAGAATTTTCTAGAGAAGATAAAGTTCTCAAGATTCGGATTTCTGACGACTCACCAGCAGGTAAAGAACTTTCTTCAGCTTTGTTATTAAGTGTGTATTTTCCGTCTCTTCGTGACACCCCCTCCCCCTCTATTTGGAGGCCTTGGTTAAAGTTGTTCCCAAGGCAAGCATCGTTTCAATTATTCGCATTGGAGGGGGTGTTGTCGTTTATTTTGTTCACCAAAAAGCCACCGACACCGTTCTTGCTACAGGCATTGATATTGGCTCCTTTCACTTGCAACCTGTTGCTTCTGCACAGCGCCCGGTCACAGTGACATTATCTCCCGTGCCTACTGCTATTCCTGACAACTTACTTGTTGCTGCACTCGGCACTCTTGGTCGAGTAGTGGGAGAGACAAAATTTCTTCCAGCTGCTGCCAGAGACTCTCCTTTCAACTTTGTGCAAGGGGGTCGTCGCCAATATCGTGTTATTTTCCCCACTGACCAAGCCATTTCTTACCGCCCCACAACTCTGCAACTTGTTACGGACACACGAACATACGTTTTCAACTTATTTGCTGGTGTCCAGTGCTTCCGGTGCCGAGCTGAGGGACACCTGGTTTCTGAGTGCCCTCACCGCACACCTGCACCTGGTGCTGTCCCTTCGACGAAGGTTCCCGATGCACCTCCATCTTCCACTTCTTCCTCCCTTACTACTGAACAAACTGTAGCTCCTATGTCAACCACGTCACCATCTCTGCTGATTGCTCCTTCCATGACTGCAGATATTTCGTTGTCTTTGCCTGTTTCAGAACTGCCATTACCATACAACTCCGAGAAGGCGCTTTCTTTCAAAACAACTACGCAGTTATTGCCAAACACTGAACCGTCTTTACCATTCAATTCCGAACAGCTGCTTTCTTTCAAAACTTCTGCATCTTCATTGCCCAGCACTCAAGCGCCACCACCGTGCAAAAAATTGGCACCCGTTTTACAGCCTGTTTCGCAAATTCAAACGTCTGCTTCTGAACTGTTCACATCTGCTGTCATTGATGACATCTCATTTCCACCTCTTCCTTCTTCTGAGGGCTCCTCTGGACCCAAAACTTCCGGGAAACGCCCAAATTCTGCGGAGTCTTCTCCAAAGCGTTCGCGACGCTCATGGCGTTCTCGGACCAAATCTTCTGCCACTTCCTCTGGAACCTCACCTGGCGTGGAGAATTTTTCTTCTCCACTTCGTACAACAAACAGATTCGCATGCCTCCCTACTGAAGATGATATGGATGTTGCTGCTGATTTAAGTGAATCAGCATCGGTTGCTTCGGATGTTGAAGATGATTCTTCTTTTCCCACCATAACCAAACTTTCAACTCTTTTCAAAGACTGTTCTGTTCCAGTGCAACCGCTCACATACACCGAACTTCTTGAACTAATTCAACACCCTAAAAAACGTAAATTGCTAACAATCCCGTGTATTCAATCCAAGTTAAATAGGTTACCTGAAATGCTTCAACAACTTCAATTACTTGATGAATTTTTGAGAAATATTACTCTTCCTCCTGATGCTGCCCAGTTTCAGCGGCGTCTTTCATACCTGTTGAAGAAGCTCTCAGCTGAACTCGAAAACCATCTACAGCCTGTTCATGATATCCCAACTGATTTGTGTTAGTTTCAACTGCCGAAGCTTTGCTGCGTCGGCAACTAATGCTCTTGTCTTCGAAGATATTCGTTATCTTAAAGCTAACATCATTCTCCTGCAGGAAACAAACTGTTCTCCTTTGACAGACATTTCCCGCTGGCGACGCTGGCCTTTTGTCTTTTTTCACAATTTCCGTGCCCATTTGGGGTCCGGCACCGCAATTGGCATTCATAATCGTTTTCTTCCGCTTCTGTCTGACGTTGTTGAGTCACAGAGCCTGCTCGGGATTTTTCAATACCTTTCTTTTCGCTTCCTTTCTACCCGTTTTCATTTGTTAAATTTGCACGTTCCTCGTAGTGATTCAGAAGCTACATCCCTCTTTCTTCATGTTACTACAATTCTCGCTGAGATTCCGTCTTCTGAAATTGTGATTATGGCTGGTGACTTTAACTGTACGCTGCAACCTCTTTACGATCGTGATGGGTCTCAAGATTTCCGCTCTTCTCTGGTTTCGCAACTCACTCAACTGGTCTTTAATTTTGATCTCCAAGATGCATTTCGCCTTCTCCATCCTGTGACCCGTGATTTCACTTGGTTTCCTCCTGCAGGATCCTCCAACGCTGCTGCACGTTTGGACCGATTTTATGTTTCCAGTTTTTTGCGTTCTTCCCTTGTTTCTATTTCACATGCTCCAGCTGTTTCCTCCGACCATCGTCCAGTCGTTCTTCAATTTCATCTTCCTTCCACTGGTGTCCCTCACCCAATGGTTTGGACCCTTGATGATTTCTGCCTGCAAGATCCAACTTTTATTTCTCATGTCAATTCCATTATTGCGCAATCAGTCAATCAACTTTCCTCCACTGTTGACCCGGCAGCTCTGTGGCTCTCCACCAAGCATTCCATTTCTGCGTTTGCTAAACGCTTTTGTTTTTCTGTTCGCACCAATCGTCTTATGGACATAGATTCAATCCGCCGTTCTCTTCAGTCTACCTCGCACACCGATCCTAACTTTGAAATCCTGCAAGCCCGACTTCATCATCGCCTCCAATCATCGGCTAAATCTGCTCTGACTCGCTTGAAGTTCACCCTTCTTCACTTTCATGATGATCCCCTTCAGAGTCTTCGTCATCTTGAAGAACATCGAACTAAATACAATACCATCGCTTATCTTTCCCTTCCGGATGGATCTACCACGGCAGACCCCTCCCTCATCTGCCAACATACCCATTCATACTTTTCTGGTCGTTTTCAACCTACTCAGATGCCTCCAGCTGATTCCTCTCCACTTCTTCACGGTCTTCCTCAAGTCCCTCAATGTTTCTTTTCTTCGCTCAGTGCTCCAATCTCACCAGCCGAAATTCGTTCTTCTGTTTTCAGTCGTAATGATCGTTCCTCACCAGGTGAAGACGGTCTTCCTCTTTCCTTTTATAAGGCTTTTCTTCCAACTCTTCTTCCTCTTCTTGTTGCCTGCTTTAACTTCGTTTTTTCTTCGTCTTCCTTTTCTTCATCAGCTTTTTCCTTTGCTCTACTTCGCCTTATTCCAAAATCTGGCAACCTTGGACTCTTGACAAACTGGCGGCCTATTTCCATTCTAAATACCGATTACAAAATCTTTGCCAAAGTTCTTGCTCTTCGCCTTAATCCAGTTCTTTCGCACATCATCCATCCTGATCAGACCTACACTGTTCCTTCTCGCTCAATCGCTTCTAACATCTCTGTCATTCGTAACTTATACTCTCTTGCTTCTCGACTCTCTGAACCTCTCGCAATTTTCAATATCGACCAGCGTCAAGCTTTTGATTCAATTAACCACTCATATCTCTTCACTGTTCTTCGCCAGTTTGGTTTTCCTTCCTCCTTCCGTTTGGCGCTTTCCAATCTTTACTCTCACTCGTTCTTTCGTGTTCGTACTTCAGCATTTCTCACCTCTGCTATTCCTTTCGCTAGTGGGATCCGGCAGGGCTGCCCCCTGTCGGGTCAACTCTTTGCTCTCTCTTTTGAACCGCTTTTGATTTGTCTCCGTTCTCGTTTGTTTTCCTCAGTTCCGCGAGGAGTTGCGTGCACCCGTCACCACCACACAGTTCTTTCGGCATACGCAGATGACTTAACAGTCTTCATCCGTTCTGAGGGAGCATTCGGAACTCTTCGAAATACCTATCTTGAATATGCTGCGATTTCTGGTTCTTCACTCAACATGGATAAATGCTCTGGATTATGGGCTGGGTCGTGGACGATCCGCGCTGACCGCCCATGGGGTGCCCGCTGGTCTTCAAGTGTTGCCAAATTCCTCGGAGTCTACATTGGAGACCCCTCTGCGGTCGCCGCTGCTACCTGGACTCCCCTGGTTCAAAGGGTCAATCGCCGCCTAGCACCTTTTTACCGTCTCAAGCCTTTTCTGTCGTTCCTCAGCCGTGCCTACCTCCTCAACACCTTTCTCCAACCATCTTTTTTTCATGTTTGGATTGCGCACCTTCCTCCGCAGTTTTTGCTTCGCGAACTTCAACGTACCTTCACTAATTTCGTCTGGAATGTCATTCATTGGGTGCAGCACTCCACTCTCGTTCTTCCTATTTCTTTTGGTGGTCTCTCTCTCTCTCCGATATCTCTCTGAAGTTCAAAGCTTTCCACCTTCAAAATTTCCTTCGGATTTCTTTCTCCAACCTTCTTCTTCTCAAACCATTGTCGACACGCTTCTCTTTCCCCGTAGTCCCCACCTCACTGTCTCAACTTTTCTCCGCATGGACCTCTTTCCTCTCGTTCCGAGCCATTTCCCTGAGTTTTACAGATCCGCTCTTACCCTCTGGCGTTCCTTATATCCTATTCGCCTTCCCCCTGCCTCTACTAACGATCTCCTTGCGGAACCTCTCTTCTTTTCTTCTGCTATCCGTTCCACTGCTTCTTCATATTTGCACTTCTCCACCTGGTTCACCAGTGGCGTGGTGCGAGTCTCTCAACTCGTGGATTCCAACCTTCGCTGGAAATCGCTCTCCCAGATCACTCCTCCTCTTTCGGATTCGCCCATTCATCGTTCTCAGCTTCGATTACTTCAAGTCAGTATTCGTCGACTCTATCCTCTCCTCGCAGATCAACATGGACTTATCTCGCAACCCTCAGCGCCTCATAGCCTTCCTTGTCTTGTGTATCTCAATGATATTCCTTTCCTTCCTCATCAGGTTACTGTCAAGCTTCTTTATCTGCATTTTTTAACACATTTTCTTGAACCAATGCCTATTCCTAATGTACCATCTTCAGATTTGCCAGCCACCTGGACAGACTCTCATACTTCTCTCGCCTCTCCAAAAGCTTGTGACATTCATTGGTTACATCTTCATCGCCGCCTACTGACTCCTCGAACTCTTCACCGTTTCCGTCATCTGACTTCCCCTCTTTGTTTTTTTTGTTCAACCCTCGGAGATGTTCATCATGCATACTTCTTGTGTCTGATGTTACAGCCCTTGTTCTCTCTGATGTTCTCTCTCCTTCAAAAAGTTTGTGCTCACCTTCACACCATGTCACATTATCTTGTGTTACGTCACCACTTTCCGTCGGCTCCCACGCATAATCATGTATGCTCCTTCCTAATTCTACAAGCGAAGTATACAATCTATCTATACTATCATCGCAGCGTCGATCAACCTTCCCTCCGCCGTTATCACACAGCTCGTCGTTTCCTCTGCCGCAGATATCGTCACTCCGTTACAACCAGACTACAACTCGAATTTGACATTGCACAAGCCAATAACACTGTTCCAAACTTCATGTCTATATGGTCACCACATCAGCCTTGGTTCCAAGTCGTCGAAAATGTCGTGGAACTGCTGGCTTATCTTTCGGCTCTCCACTACTGTGTTTTATTCCATCATCAGTGTTCTTCATTAGTGTTCTGTGTCTACTTTTCTGCCCAAGTGCGAGACTTACTTTTACTACTGAATTCGCGTTTTGTTTTGAAATTGTTTACCTTTGAACTCTTACTGCTTTACCGTCTGTTTTTTTTTTTTTTTTTTTTTTTCGGTGAAGTCACAGACACATTTTATTTCTATTGTCACCAATGGACTCATTGACTGATATTTTTTACTACTGTTAAACTGGGCAGCCTGCGAGCGCCCGCTTTTTCACGCCATTTATATTGTATTTATTTGTTTTTTTTTATTGCTGGCGATCACCTTGTTCTCTCCCATTTCTTGTTACTATATTTATTTTGTACTTGTATATATTTTGTTCGGGGTTCTTTTCCCAACATTTTGAGCAATAAAGACCTTATGAAGACAGGCCGTTCGTTTCTTTCCTTTGCGTCTGTAAAAAACATGTTTTTTTCCTGTGAATTTATCGTCTGCGTTAGTGGTTCGTGTTGACTGCGTTGTGTTTTCACCGTTTTGCCTCACTTGAAGTGAGCGTGTGTGCCTTCTGTTACGTTATTTTGTGTTTCTTCTGTGTGACGCAGTTGCAGCACACGGTGTTGTGTTGTTCGGCTTAGCGGCCATGATGGCTGCTTCCCAAGTACAAATGCAAGTTCCGTCTGCTGATTTTATCTCCGCTGGATTTTCTTTGGCTACATCGACCAGCCGCTTGTGAGACAACTATGACCTCTTCAAGTGTGGATTTGTCTACTTCTAATTGTGTTTCTGCTTCTAATGTGCTTCGTCCTAATGTTTCTGCATCGAATGTTCTTCGTCCTAATTTGAATATCCTGGGTGCCGAGTCACGTTCTGCTGCCATGGCTGCTACTCCTCCACGTTCGTATGCTGCGACTGCTCGTCCAAACCAATCTCATGCACCTCTTTCTATGCAACCAGAATTTTCTAGAGAAGACAAAGTTCTCAAGATTCGGATTTCTGACGACTCACCAGCAGGTAAAGAACTTTCCTCAGTATTGTTATTAAGTGTGTATTTTCCGTCTCTTCGTGACACCCCTCCCCCTCTATTTGGAGGCCTTGGTTAAAGTTGTTCCCAAGGAAAGCATCGTTTCAATTATTCGCATTGGAGAGGGTGTTGTCGTTCATTTTGTTCACCAAAAAGCCACCGACACCGTTCTTGCTACAGGCATTGATATTGGCTCCTTTCACTTGCAACCTGTTGCTTCTGCAGAGCGCCCGGTCACAGTGACATTATCTCCTGTGCCTACTGCTATTCCTGACAACTTACTTGTTGCTGCACTCGGCACTCTTGGTCGAGTAGTGGGAGAGACAAAATTTCTTCCAGCTGCTGCCAGAGACTCTCCTTTCAACTTTGTGCAAGGGGGTCATCGCCAATATCGTGTTATTTTCCCCACTGACCAAGCCATTTCATTTCTTACCGCCCCACAACTCTGCAACTTGTTACGGACACACGAACATACGTTTTCAACTTATTTGCTGGTGTCCAGTGCTTCCGGTGCCGAGCTGAGGGACACCTGGTTTCTGAGTGCCCTCACCGCACACCTGCACCTGGTGCTGTCCCTTCGATGAAGGTTCCCGATGCACCTCCATCTTCCACTTCTTCCTCCCTTACTACTGAACAAACTGTTGCTCCTATGTCAACCACGTCACCATCTCTGCTGATTGCTCCTTCCATGACTGCAGATATTTCGTTGTCTTTACCTGTTTCAGAACTGCCATTACCATACAACTCCGAGAAGGCGCTATCTTTCAAAACAACTACGCAGTTATTGCCAAACACTGAACCGTCTTTACTATTCAATTCCGAACAGCTGCTTTCTTTCAAAACTTCTGCGTCTTCATTGCCCAGCACTCAAGCGCCACCACCGTGCAACAAATTGGCACCCGTTTTACAGCCTGTTTCGCAAATTCAAACGTCTGCTTCTGAACTGTTCAAATCTGCTCTCATTGATGACATCTCATTTCCACCTCTTCCTTCTTCTGTGGGCTCCTCTGGACCCAAAACTTCCGGGAAACGCCCAAATTCTGCGGAGTCTTCTCCAAAGCGTTAGCGACGCTCAAGGCGTTCTCGGACCAAATCTTCTGCCACTTCCTCTGGAACCTCACCTGGCGTGGAGAATTTTTCTTCTCCATTTTGTACAACAAACAGATTCGCATGCCTCCCTACTGAAGATGATATGGATGTTGCTGCTGATTTAAATGAATCAGCATCGGTTGCTTCGGATGTTGAAGATGATTCTTCTTTTCCCACCATAACCAAACTTTCAACTCTTTTCAAAGACTGTTCTGTTCCAGTGCAACCGCTCATATACACCGAACTTCTTGAACTAATTCAACACCCTAAAAAACGTAAATTGCTAACAATCCCGTGTATTCAATCCAAGTTAAATAGGTTACCTGAAATGCTTCAACAACTTCAAATACTTGATGAATTTTTGAGAAATATAACTCTTCCTCCTGATGCTGCCCAGTTTCAGCGGCGTCTTTCATACCTGTTGAAGAAGCTCTCAGCTGAACTCGAAAACCATCTACAGCCTGTTCATGATATCCCAACTGATTTGTGTTAGTTTCAACTGCCGAAGCTTTGCTGCGTCGGCAACTAATGCTCTTGTCTTCGAAGATATTCGTTATCTTAAAGCTAACATCATTCTCCTGCAGGAAACAAACTGTTCTCCTTTGACAGACATTTCCCGCTGGCGACGCTGGCCTTTTGTCTTTTTTCACAATTTCCGTGCCCATTTGGGGTCCGGCACCGCAATTGGCATTCATAATCGTTTTCTTCCGTTTCTGTCTGACGTTGTTGAGTCACAGAGCCTGCTCGGGATTTTTCAATACCTTTCTTTTCGCTTCCTTTCTACCCGTTTTCATTTGTTAAATTTGCACGTTCCTCGTAGTGATTCAGAAGCTACATCCCTCTTTCTTCATGTTACTACAATTCTCGCTGAGATTCCGTCTTCTGAAATTGTGATTATGGCTGGTGACTTTAACTGTACGCTGCAACCTCTTTACGATCGTGATGGGTCTCAAGATTTCCGCTCTTCTCTGGTTTCGCAACTCACTCAACTGGTCTTTAATTTTGATCTCCAAGATGCATTTCGCCTTCTCCATCCTGTGACCCGTGATTTCACCTGGTTTCCTCCTGCAGGATCCTCCAACGCTGCTGCACGTTTGGACCGATTATGTTTCCAGTTTTTTGCGTTCTTCCCTTGTTTCTGTTTCACATGCTCCAGCTGTTTCCTCCGACCATCGTCCAGTCGTTCTACAATATCATCTTCCTTCCACTGGTGTCCCTCACCCAATGGTTTGGACCCTTGATGATTCCTGCCTGCAAGATCCAACTTTTATTTCTCATGTCAATTCCATTATTGCGCATTCAGTCAATCAACTTTCCTCCACTGTTGACCCGGCAGCTCTGTGGCTCTCCACCAAGCATTCCATTACTGCGTTTGCTAAACGCTTTTGTTTTTCTGTTCGCACCAATCGTCTTATGGACATAGATTTAATCCGCCGTTCTCTTCAGTCTACCTCGCACACCGATCCTGACTTTGAAATCCTGCAAGCCCGGCTTCATCATCGCCTCCAATCATCGGCTAAATCTGCTCTGACTCGCTTGAAGTTCACCCTTCTTCACTTTCATGATGATCCCCTTCAGAGTCTTCGTCATCTTGAAGAACATCGAACTAAATACAATACCATCGCTTATCTTTCCCTTCCGGATGGATCTACCACGGCAGACCCCTCCCTCATCTGCCAACATAATCATTCATACTTTTCTGGTCGTTTTGAACCTACTCAGATGCCTCCAGCTGATTCCTCTCCACTTCTTCACGGTCTTCCTCAAGTCCCTCAATGTTTCTTTTCTTCGCTCAGTGCTCCAATCTCACCAGCCGAACGTCGTTCTTCTGTTTTCAGTCTTAATGATCGTTCCTCACCAGGTGAAGACGGTCTTCCTCTTTCCTTTTATAAGGCTTTTCTTCCAACTCTTCTTCTTCTTCTTGTTGCCTGTTTTAACTTCGTTTTTTCTTCGTCTTCCTTTTCTTCATCAGCTTTTTCCTTTGCTCTACTTCGCCTTATTCCAAAATCTAGCAACCTTGGACTCCTGACAAACTGGCGGCCTATTTCCATTCTAAATACCGATTACAAAATCTTTGCCAAAGTTCTTGCTCTTCGCCTTAATCCAGTTCTTTCGCACATCATCCATCCTGATCAGACCTACACTGTTCCTTCTCGCTCAATCGCTTCTAACATCCCTGTCATTCGTAACTTATACTCTCTTGCTTCTCGACTCTCTGAACCTGTCGCAATTTTCAATATCGACCAGCGTCAAGCTTTTGATTCAATTAACCACTCATATCTCTTCACTGTTCTTCGCCAGTTTGGTTTTCCTTCCTCCTTCCGTTTGGCGCTTTCCAATCTTTACTCTCACTCGTTCTTTCGTGTTCGTACTTCAGCATTTCTCACCTCTGCTATTCCTTTCGCTAGTGGGATCCGGCAGGGCTGCTCCCTGTCGGGTCAACTCTTTGCTCTCTCTTTTGAACCGCTTTTGATTTGTCTCCGTTCTCGTTTGTTTTCCTCAGTTCCGCGAGGAGTTGCGTGCACCCGTCACCACCACACAGTTCTTTCGGCATACGCAGATGACTTAACAGTCTTCATCCGTTCTGAGGGAGCATTCGGAACTCTTCGAAATACCTATCTTGAATATGCTGCGATTTCTGGTTCTTCACTCAACATGGATAAATGCTCTGGATTATGGGCTGGGTCGTGGACGATCCGCGCTGACCGCCCATGGGGTGCCCGCTGGTCTTCAAGTGTTGCCAAATTTCTCGGAGTCTACATTGGAGACCCCTCTGCGGTCGCCGCTGCTACCTGGACTCCCCTGGTTCAGCAAGGGTCAATCGCCGCCTAGCACCTTTTTACCGTCTCAAGCCTTTTCTCTCGTTCCTCAGCCGTGCCTACCTCCTCAACACCTTTCTCCAACCATCTTTTTTTCATGCTTTGGATTGCGCACCTTCCTCCGCAGTTTTTGCTTCGCGAACTTCAACGTACCTTCACTAATTTCGTCTGGAATGTCATTCATTGGGTGCAGCACTCCACTCTCGTTCTTCCTATTTCTTTTGGTGGTCTCTCTCTCTCCGATATCTCTCTGAAGTTCAAAGCTTTCCACCTTCAAAATTTCCTTCGGAATTTCTTTCTCCAACCTTGTTCTTCTCAAACCATTGTCGACACGCTTCTCTTTCCCCGAAGTCCCCACCTCACTGTCTCAACTTTTCTCCGCATGGACCTCTTTCCTCTCGTTCCGAGCCATTTCCCTGAGTTTTACAGATCCGCTCTTACCCTCTGGCGTTCCTTATATCCTATTCGACTTCCCCCTGCCTCTACTAACGATCTCCTTGCGGAACCTCTCTTCTTTTCTTCTGCTATCCGTTCCACTGCTTCTTCATATTTGCACTTCTCCACCTGGTTCACCAGTGGCGTGGTGCGAGTCTCTCAACTCGTGGATTCCAACCTTCGCTGGAAATCGCTCTCCCAGATCACTCCTCCTCTTTCGGATTCGCCCATTCATCGTTCTCAGCTTCGATTACTTCAAGTCAGTATTCGTCGACTCTATCCTCTCCTCGCAGATCAACATGGACTTATCTCGCAACCCTCAGCGCCTCATAGCCTTCCTTTTCTTGTGTATCTCAATGATGTTCCTTTCCTTCCTCATCAGGTTACTGTCAAGCTTCTTTATCAGCATTTTTTAACACATTTTCTTGAACCAATGCCTATTCCTAATGTACCATCTTCAGATTTGCCAGCCACCTGGACAGACTCTCATACTTCTCTCGCCTCTCCAAAAGCTTGTGACATTCATTGGTTACATCTTCATCGCCGCCTACTGACTCCTCGAACTCTTCACCGTTTCCGTCATCTGACTTCCCTCTTTGTTTTTTTTGTTCAACCCTCGGAGATGTTCATCATGCATACTTCTTGTGTCTGTTGTTACAGCCCTTGTTCTCTCTGATGTTCTCTCTCCTTCAAAAAGTTTGTGCTCACCTTCACACCATGTCACATTATCTTGTGTTACGTCACCACTTTCCGTCGGCTCCCACGCATAATCATGTATGCTCCTTCCTAATTCTACAAGCGAAGTATACAATCTATCTATACTATCATCGCAGCGTCGATCAACCTTCCCTCCGCCGTTATCACACAGCTCGTCGTTTCCTCTGCCGCAGATATCGTCACTCCGTTACAACCAGACTACAACTCGAATTTGACATTGCACAAGCCAATAACACTGTTCCAAACTTCATGTCTATATGGTCACCACATCAGCCTTGGTTCCAAGTCGTCGAAAATGTCGTGGAACTGCTGGCTTAACTTTCGGCTCTCCACTACTGTGTTTTATTCCATCATCAGTGTTCTTCATTAGTGTTCTGTGTCTACTTTTCTGCCCAAGTGCGAGACTTACTTTTACTACTGAATTCGCGTTTTGTTTTGAAATTGTTTACCTTTGAACTCTTACTGCTTTACCGTATGTTTTTTTTTTTTTTCGGTGAACTCACAGACACATTTTATTTCTATTGTCACCAATGGACTCATTGACTGATATTTTTTACTACTGTTAAACTGGGCAGCCTGCGAGCGCCCGCTTTTTCACACCATTTATATTGTATTTATTTGTTTTTTTATTGCTGGCGATCACCTTGTTCTCTCCCATTTCTTGTTACTATATTTATTTTGTACTTGTATATATTTTGTTCGGGGTTCTTTTCCCAACATTTTGAGCAATAAAGACCTTATGAAGACAAGCCGTTCGTTTCTTTCCTTTGCGTCTGTAAAAAACATGTTTTTTTCCTGTGAATTTATCGTCTGCGTTAGTGGTTCGTGTTGACTGCGTTGTGTTTTCACCGTTTTGCCTCACTTGAAGTGAGCGTGTGTGCCTTCTGTTACGTTATTTTGTGTTTCTTCTGTGTGACGCAGTTGCAGCACACGGTGTTGTGTTGTTCGGCTTAGCGGCCATGATGGCTGCTTCCCAAGTACAAATGCAAGTTCCGTCTGCTGATTTTATCTCCGCTGGATTTTCTTTGGCTACATCGACCAGCCGCTTGTGAGACAACTATGACCTCTTCAAGTGTGGATTTGTCTACTTCTAATTGTGTTTCTGCTTCTAATGTGCTTCGTCCTAATGTTTCGGCATCGAATGTTCTTCGTCCTAATTTGAATATCCTGGGTGCCGAGTCCCGTTCTGCTGCCATGGCTGCTACTCCTCCACGCTCGTATGCTGCGACTGCTCGTCCAAACCAATCTCATGCACCTCTTTCAATGCAACCAGAATTTTCTAGAGAAGACAAAGTTCTCAAGATTTGGATTTCTGACGACTCACCAGCAGGTAAAGAACTTTCCTCAGTATTGTTATTAAGTGTGTATTTTCCGTCTCTTCGTGACACCCCCTCCCCCTCTCTTTGGAGGCCTTGGTTAAAGTTGTTCCCAAGGAAAGCATCGTTTCAATTATTCGCATTGGAGAGGGTGTTGTCGTTCATTTTGTTCACCAAAAAGCCACCGACACCGTTCTTGCTACAGGCATTGATATTGGCTCCTTTCACTTGCAACCTGTTGCTTCTGCAGAGCGCCCGGTCACAGTGACATTATCTCCTGTGCCTACTGCTATTCCTGACAACTTACTTGTTGCTGCACTCGGCACTCTTGGTCGAGTAGTGGGAGCGACAAAATTTCTTCCAGCTGCTGCCAGAGACTCTCCTTTCAACTTTGTGCAAGGGGGTCATCGCCAATATCGTGTTATTTTCCCCACTGACCAAACCATTTCTTACCGCCCCACAACTCTGCAACTCGTTACGGACACACGAACATACGTTTTCAACTTATTTGCTGGTGTCCAGTGCTTCCGGTGCCGAGCTGAGGGACACCTGGTTTGTAAGTGCCCTCACCGGACACCTGCACCTGGTGCTGTCCCTTCGATGAAGGTTCCCGATGCACCTCCATCTTCCACTTCTTCCTCCCTTACTACTGAACAAACTGTTGCTCCTATGTCAACCACGTCACCATCTCTGCTGATTGCTCCTTCCATGACTGCAGATATTTCGTTGTCTTTACCTGTTTCAGAACTGCCATTACCATACAACTCCGAGAAGGCGCTATCTTTCAAAACAACTACGCAGTTATTGCCAAACACTGAACCGTCTTTACTATTCAATTCCGAACAGCTGCTTTCTTTCAAAACTTCTGCGTCTTCATTGCCCAGCACTCAAGCGCCACCACCGTGCAACAAATTGGCACCCGTTTTACAGCCTGTTTCGCAAATTCAAACGTCTGCTTCTGAACTGTTCAAATCTGCTCTCATTGATGACATCTCATTTCCACCTCTTCCTTCTTCTGTGGGCTCCTCTGGACCCAAAACTTCCGGGAAACGCCCAAATTCTGCGGAGTCTTCTCCAAAGCGTTAGCGACGCTCAAGGCGTTCTCGGACCAAATCTTCTGCCACTTCCTCTGGAACCTCACCTGGCGTGGAGAATTTTTCTTCTCCACTTTGTACAACAAACAGATTCGCATGCCTCCCTACTGAAGATGATATGGATGTTGCTGCTGATTTAAATGAATCAGCATCGGTTGCTTCGGATGTTGAAGATGATTCTTCTTTTCCCACCATAACCAAACTTTCTACTCTTTTCAAAGACTGTTCTGTTCCAGTGCAACCGCTCATATACTCCGAACTTCTTGAACTAATTCAACACCCTAAAAAACGTAAATTGCTAACAATCCCGTGTATTCAATCCAAGTTAAATAGGTTACCTGAAATGCTTCAACAACTTCAAATACTTGATGAATTTTTGAGAAATATAACTCTTCCTCCTGATGCTGCCCAGTTTCAGCGGCGTCTTTCATACCTGTTGAAGAAGCTCTCAGCTGAACTCGAAAACCATCTACAGCCTGTTCATGATATCCCAACTGATTTGTGTTAGTTTCAACTGCCGAAGCTTTGCTGCGTCGGCAACTAATGCTCTTGTCTTCGAAGATATTCGTTATCTTAAAGCTAACATCATTCTCCTGCAGGAAACAAACTGTTCTCCTTTGACAGACATTTCCCGCTGGCGACGCTGGCCTTTTGTCTTTTTTCACAATTTCCGTGCCCATTTGGGGTCCGGCACCGCAATTGGCATTCATAATCGTTTTCTTCCGTTTCTTTCAGACGTTGTTGAGTCACAGAGCCTGCTCGGGATTTTTCAATACCTTTCTTTTCGCTTCCTTTCTACCCGTTTTCATTTGTTAAATTTGCACGTTCCTCGTAGTGATTCAGAAGCTACATTCCCTCTTTCTTCATGTTACTACAATTCTCGCTGAGATTCCGTCTTCTGAAATTGTGATCATGGCTGGTGACTTTAACTGTACGCTGCAACCTCTTTACGATCGTGATGGGTCTCAAGATTTCCGCTCTTCTCTGGTTTCGCAACTCACTCAACTGGTCATTAATTTTGATCTCCAAGATGCATTTCGCCTTCTCCATCCTGTGACCCGTGATTTCACCTGGTTTCCTCCTGCAGGATCCTCCAACGCTGCTGCACGTTTGGACCGATTATGTTTCCAGTTTTTTGCGTTCTTCCCTTGTTTCTGTTTCACATGCTCCAGCTGTTTCCTCCGACCATCGTCCAGTCGTTCTACAATATCATCTTCCCTCCACTGGTGTCCCTCACCCAATGGTTTGGACCCTTGATGATTCCTGCCTGCAAGATCCAACTTTTATTTCTCATGTCAATTCCATTATTGCGCATTCAGTCAATCAACTTTCCTCCACTGTTGACCCGGCAGCTCTGTGGCTCTCCACCAAGCATTCCATTACTGCGTTTGCTAAACGCTTTTGTTTTTCTGTTCGCACCAATCGTCTTATGGACATAGATTTAATCCGCCGTTCTCTTCAGTCTACCTCGCACACCGATCCTGAACTTTGAAATCCTGCAAGCCCGGCTTCATCATCGCCTCCAATCATCGGCTAAATCTGCTCTGACTCGCTTGAAGTTCACCCTTCTTCACTTTCATGATGATCCCCTTCAGAGTCTTCGTCATCTTGAAGAACATCGAACTAAATACAATACCATCGCTTATCTTTCCCTTCCGGATGGATCTACCACGGCAGACCCCTCCCTCATCTGCCAACATACTCATTCATACTTTTCTGGTCGTTTTGAACCTACTCAGATGCCTCCAGCTGATTCCTCTCCACTTCTTCACGGTCTTCCTCAAGTCCCTCAATGTTTCTTTTCTTCGCTCAGTGCTCCAATCTCACCAGCCGAACGTCGTTCTTCTGTTTTCAGTCTTAATGATCGTTCCTCACCAGGTGAAGACGGTCTTCCTCTTTCCTTTTATAAGGCTTTTCTTCCAACTCTTCTTCTTCATCTTGTTGCCTGTTTTAACTTCGTTTTTTCTTCGTCTTCCTTTTCTTCATCAGCTTTTTCCTTTGCTCTACTTCGCCTTATTCCAAAATCTAGCAACCTTGGACTCCTGACAAACTGGCGGCCTATTTCCATTCTAAATACCGATTACAAAATCTTTGCCAAAGTTCTTGCTCTTCGCCTTAATCCAGTTCTTTCGCACATCATCCATCCTGATCAGACCTACACTGTTCCTTCTCGCTCAATCGCTTCTAACATCCCTGTCATTCGTAACTTATACTCTCTTGCTTCTCGACTCTCTGAACCTGTCGCAATTTTCAATATCGACCAGCGTCAAGCTTTTGATTCAATTAACCACTCATATCTCTTCACTGTTCTTCGCCAGTTTGGTTTTCCTTCCTCCTTCCGTTTGGCGCTTTCCAATCTTTACTCTCACTCGTTCTTTCGTGTTCGTACTTCAGCATTTCTCACCTCTGCTATTCCTTTCGCTAGTGGGATCCGACAGGGCTGCTCCCTGTCGGGTCAACTCTTTGCTCTCTCTTTTGAACCGCTTTTGATTTGTCTCCGTTCTCGTTTGTTTTCCTCAGTTCCGCGAGGAGTTGCGTGCACCCGTCACCACCACACAGTTCTTTCGGCATACGCAGATGACTTAACAGTCTTCATCCGTTCTGAGGGAGCATTCGGAACTCTTCGAAATACCTATCTTGAATATGCTGCGATTTCTGGTTCTTCACTCAACATGGATAAATGCTCTGGATTATGGGCTGGGTCGTGGACGATCCGCGCTGACCGCCCATGGGGTGCCCGCTGGTCTTCAAGTGTTGCCAAATTTCTCGGAGTCTACATTGGAGACCCCTCTGCGGTCGCCGCTGCTACCTGGACTCCCCTGGTTCAGCAAGTCAATCGCCGCGTAGCACCTTTTTACCGTCTCAAGCCTTTTCTCTCGTTCCTCAGCCGTGCCTACCTCCTCAACACCTTTCTCCAACCATCTTTTTTTCATGCTTGGATTGCGCACCTTCCTCCGCCGTTTTTGCTTCGCGAACTTCAACGTACCTTCACTAATTTCGTCTGGAATGTCATTCATTGGGTGCAGCACTCCACTCTCGTTCTTCCTATTTCTTTTGGTGGTCTCTCTCTCTCCGATATCTCTCTGAAGTTCAAAGCTTTCCACCTTCAAAATTTCCTTCGGAATTTCTCTCTCCAACCTTGTTCTTCTCAAACCATTGTCGACACGCTTCTCTTTCCCCGAAGTCCCCACCTCACTGTCTCAACTTTTCTCCGCATGGGCCTCTTTCCTCTCGTTCCGAGCCATTTCCCTGAGTTTTACAGATCCACTCTTACCCTCTGGCGTTCCTTATATCCCATTCGCCTTCCCCTTGCCTCTACTAACGATCTCCTTGCGGAACCTCTCTTCTTTTCTTCTGCTATCCGTTCCTCTGCTTCTTCATATTTGCACTTCTCCACCTGGTTCACCAGTGGCGTGGTGCGAGTCTCTCAACTCGTGGATTCCAACCTTCGCTGGAAATCGCTCTCCCAGATCACTCCTCCTCTTTCGGATTCGCCCATTCATCGTTCTCAGCTTCGATTACTTCAAGTCAGTATTCGTCGACTCTATCCTCTCCTCGCAGATCAACATGGACTTATCTCGCAACCCTCAGCGCCTCATAGCCTTCCTTTTCTTGTGTATCTCAATGATATTCCTTTCCTTCCTCATCAGGTTACTGTCAAGCTTCTTTATCAGCATTTTTTAACACATTTTCTTGAACCAATGCCTATTCCCAATGTACCATCTTCAGATTTGCCAGCCACCTGGACAGACTCTCATACTTCTCTCGCCTCTCCAAAAGCTTGTGACATTCATTGGTTACATCTTCATCGCCGCCTACTGACTCCTCGATCTCTTCACCGTTTCCGTCATCTGACTTCACCTCTTTGTTTTTTTTGTTCAACCCTCGGAGATGTTCATCATGCATATTTCTTGTGTCTGATGTTACAGCCCTTGTTCTCACTGATGTTCTCTCTCCTTCAAAAAGTTTGTGCTCACCTTCACACCATGTCACATTATCTTGTGTTACGTCACCACTTTCCGTCGGCTCTCACGCATAATCATGTATGCTCCTTCCTAATTCTACAAGCGAAGTATACAATCTATCTGTACTATCATCGAAGCGTCGATCAACCTTCCCTCCGCCGTTATCACACAGCTCGTCGTTTCCTCTGCCGCAGATATCGTCACTCCGTTACAGCCAGACTACAACTCGAATTTGACATTGCACAAGCCAATAACACTGTTCCAAACTTCATGTCTATATGGTCACCACATCAGCCTTGGTTCCAAGTCGTCGAAAATGTCGTGGAACTGCTGGCTTAACTTTCGGCTCTCCACTACAGTGTTTTATTCCATCATCAGTGTTCTTCATTAGTGTTTTATGTCTACTTTTCTGCCCAAGTGCGAGACTTACTTTCACTACTGAATTCGCGTTTTGTTTTGAAATTGTTTACCTTTGAACTCTTACTGCTTTACCGTCTGTTTTTTTTTTTTTCGTTTTCGGTGGACTCACAGACACATTTTATTACTATTGTCACCAATGGACACATTGACTTATATTTTTTACTACTGTTAAACTGGGCAGCTTGCGAGCTCCCGCTTTTTCACACCTTTATATTGCATTTATTTGTTTTTTTTAATGCTGGCGACCCCCTTGTTCTCTCCCATTTCTTGTTACTATATTTATTTTGTACTTGTATATATTTTGTTCGGGGTTCTTTTCCCAACATTTTGAGCAATAAAGACCTTATGAAGACAAGCCGTTCGTTTCTTTCCTTTGCGTCTTTAAAAAATGCTTAAAAATCAGAAAATGACTTTTTCTTAAATTTCTTTTGTAAAAAAGGGACGATATTTGTAAGTTTATGCTGCAAAAATTGCAATGCGTTATGATTTATAGTTTGCCATATAACCGTTTTATTAAATGGATCCCATCGCGAAATAGAGAATTTTGTAAAATTTAGAAATTTAATTTCTCGTAAACTAAACCGAAATAAAAAAAAAGGGTGACGAGGTGCAAAAATTCGGTCATGGCACTACATGCCTACAAAGTTTCGCGGTTCTGTTGCTGTTAGTGTGTCCGGAACGCGACCTGATGGCACTTTTTTGCTTTCCTTAACTTTGAAATACAATAGCTCTTGAAGTATCGCTAAAATCGAGAAACAGTTATTTCAGCGTGTTTTCCAAGCAATTCTCTACAAACGATGTAAATTTCATATTTTTGTATTCAATACGTTTTGTGCTGCGAGCTAGAAAAGCAAGAGTGTCGGGAAATTTCTAAAACAGCGGCAGCAGCAGCGGCGGTAGTTATTTTTTTTTAGAATAGAGAAATTTTTCTGGATCGCAGCAGTGTAGTTTAATATAACAAAATTATTCGTTGCTGAGAAGCAGCAGACAAGGCACGTTTGCCGCCCCGGTGGCGCAGTGGTCTAAGCGATGGCCTCTGATCATTCGTCCGAATGGGGTCCGGGTTGCAATCCCGGTGAGGCATGGATGTTGTGTTTGTCTTACGGCACTGGCTCACCACCTTCCCTGGAGCCAGTGACCCTAAATTAGGAACGGGCGACTGCTTATAGCCCATTGAGTTGCTCACGGTGATCGTTAAACCTCCAATCAAAAAGAAAAAAAAATAAGGCACCTTTCCTGAGAGAGACTTTCGGAAACTTAATTCCATTCTTATCAATAAGTGAATTCAGAATTTCTTCGCTTTTTTTTTAAGTTTGGGCGTTTAACTGCTATCGTGAGCAACTCAATGGGCTATAAGCTGTCGCCCGTCCCTAATTTAGGGCAACTGGTTCCAGGCAAGGGAAAGAGCCAGTGCCGTAAGACAAACAAAACATCCATGCCTCACCGGGATTTGAACCATGACCCATCTCGGACGAATAGTCAGAAGCCAGCGATTAGACCACTGCGCCACAGGTGTTGCGCCTCTTTGCTTTTAGTGACGGAAATACGAATGTGCCAAAAATAAAAATCTTTCTTTCGAGAGCTATTCATTAATAAAATAATTACGACAAAATTGCTTAAAACTGGAATTGTCCAGATTTGCAAGAATTTCAGTGCAAATTGATAAGGTAAGAAAACTAAGGAGTGCGAAAATTAATTTTTATTTAATTACTTTCAAACGGGGAAAATGGTATTCCTGTAGCTGAAACAGGCTCTCCAGTACTTTAGTGTAAGAATTCGCGCAACAGTAAGGCCCAAAAAGCAGTAAATCAGATCTCGTTCAAAAGTGAAAAAGATATATAAATACAAAAAGCAGCATCTCAAAAATTTAACCGTAGGTGAGCCTCAATGCATTAACTGTTAGTTATTTCTAAATAAATAAAATCTGTAATTGATGATAGCCTTTTATGTAACGCAGTAAGCCACTTACCAGCTGCATGAAGATCTATCCTTTAGTCAGCAGAGAGCAAATAGATGTCACAATTATAAACTCTTGAATGATAACACTCGAATATTTATTATACATCTCTACACGAATGTAATAACTCACTATACCAACACACACACCCTCCATATATCACCGACATTGTTGTTGTTCAGTCAAAGATCAAACTGCGCAGAAGATTTACCTACGTCAGCAGAAAATGGGATCCAGGCAACGCTCGCTAGAGCAAACAAATAAAACGGTTCGAGCAGCGCCACCAGCAATTCTGTTAAAGCCGCCCCGGTGGCGCAGTGGTCTAAGGCGCTGGCCTCTGATCATTCGCCCGTAAGGGGTCCGGGTTCGAATCCCGGTGAGGCATGGATGTTGTGTTTGTCTTACGGCACTGGCTCTCTCCCTTCCCTGGAACCAGTGACCCTAAATTAGGGACGGGCGACTGCTTATAGCCCATTGAGTTGCTCACGGTGGTCGTTAAACCTCCAATTAAAAAAAAACAAAAAAAAAACAATTCTGTTAAATATGCGCTGAGGCTTCTAGTTCAAATGTCGTGGAGCTCTGACAGTCATATTTCTTATAATAATTTCTCACATTAACTACAGAGTGAATTGTGAGTTTCTTTCTATTGATAACATATCTGATTAGACTGTATTGATTATTTAACTGCGATTGGCAAAAGCAGACCGAGGTAGCACAAATGCCGAAAGAACAGTGGATTGCACTCTGGAAAAATTACAATGCACAGTTGTTGTTTTTAGAACTACTGAAAGTGAAGAAGATAAACCTCATTTCAAATGCTTGAGATCTTAAACATAAAAGGGCGCTGAAAGCGTTAAAAAGTAAAAAAATCTCCTAAAAAAGTAGTTAATACCAAAATATTTTTCTTATCGCTAACTGCAATCCAAAATCCCCTAAATTTATGATTTTGTTCCCAAGTTGACAACACTGTTGCTATTACAGACAAGAGCGAACTCGCACGAAGTCTCAGAATTGCTCAAAGGGCCGTACGAGGAATGGGACGGGTTAACAACCAATATCAGAATTCAAGGTCAACTGGAATCAGCTTCCCTTAATTTAATGCTGCAGGTTCCAGAAACAGAAAAGAATCAGTCCAAGAACAAACGCAACATCTACACTGAAGTAGCAAGTTATTAGGAACAACTACCTAATAACGTACTGGGCCACCTTTCGTCTACAAAACAGTCTCGTTTCGAAGTGACATCGATTCGACTTGGTGCTGATATCATTCTACAGGCATATTCAGCCAAGTGGATGTGATGGTGTCCTTAAATTACTGAATATTCTCTGGAGAAGGATCTATGCTGTGCCGCCCCGGTGGCGCAGTGGTCTAAGGCGCTGGCCTCTGATCATTCGTCCGAACGGGGTCCGGGTTCGAATCCCGGTCAGGCATGGATGTTGTGTTTGTCTTACGGCACTGGTTCTCTCCCTTCCTGGAACCAGTGACCCTAAATTAGGGACGGGCGACTGCTTATATCCCATTGAGTTGCTCACGGTGGTCGTTAAAACTCCAATAAAGAAAGAAAGAAAGAAAGATCTATGCTGTGAATGGCTCTCTCAATCTCAATATACATGTGTTCAATTGGTTATGGTCTCGATAGATCCAGCTGGGATTTATCGATTCATGTTGTTGACACCAGTTCTCAAGGGTCCAGTTTAAGTGATGTTGTGCCCACTGAAGACGAATTTAGCAGAAACAAAGGGGGCGTCTGCTGTTGTATCCGATTCGTGCCATTATGCGGTGGGCTGTGGATGTTGAGATTCTCCTCTCGATAGCGCTGTTGTACTCTTGTAATACGCGGTTACTTGACGCACTGGAGCTTGTCTGTTAGCTCTAAGCATTATTTCCAGCCGCTATTGCTCTCTAACATTGACCCGTACTTTCCAGCAGTAGGAAGATCCCTGAATCTTTGTTTTATTGTTTGCACCACTCACTGTACAGTCTCGATACAATTGTTTTTACATAGCCGAGAAGGTTTATCGTATCTGAGACCTTTGCGGCTTGTCGCCTAGCGTCAACTATAATACCTCTTTTAAAGTCGCTCAAATAACGAATCTGTTCCATATTGCTGCTATCTACGTTTCTTGCTCGTCTGAATCCTTTTCAGTGAGCTGTTTGTAAAGCCATCTCAACCATTTAGTTTAAATTAGGTGGAGTCACCAAACCTATCCACGCATTTCTGGCCTCCATAAGTCACCGCATGTGCTGCAGGTGACGTCACATCCAGGCAAGAAGCTGTTTTAAAACTACTGAAAATAATGGAACAAAAGCTTCCAGGCGTATATACAGATAAAATGAGGTATTTGCTAATCTTTATCTTACTGTTTTATCAGCTGTATAATTTGTTTGTTTTGCCGGTGTGTGACGTCAGATAAATGAGGTATTTGCTAATCTTTATCTTACTGTTTTATCAGCTGTATAATTTGTTTGTTTTGCCGGTGTGTGACGTCAGTCAAAAGATTAGCTGTGACCTATAGCAGAAGAGCCAGTGGTGTCTAAGTGAGGATGGCACGTGTCTGGTTGCTGTTTGGTGCTCTTAATAATTTGCTACTTCTGTGTGTATTGCATTGGATTTGAATTTAAACCGAGTAGTACGAGCAGACGAAAGCCTGCTGCTCAATTTTCTCCAGTACCAGACGATCATATTTCTTTCAAGGCGCGTGTTATGTTTCATGTATCAAATGTAAATAACCTGCATATATTCATTTGTTTTCTGTCAACAAACTGTAAACTTGTGATGAAAGTTTCATCATTTATTGTATTCGCTGTGCGTCTCTGTTCACGACGTCATGAAAAGTGCGTACCTTTCCTTATTATACAAGCCATATATTAAAACAGAACTGGGAAGCTTTCCTTCTCAAGATCCTGATTACGATCATTCAAATCCAGTTTGCACCTCCAGAAAGTACAGAACCAGGGCGATAAGAAATTCCATAACATTAGATGACAAAAGCCTGATATTATGAAAAATTCAAATTCTTTTCATCTGCCTTACTAGATCAGTTTAAGATTTATTTTTGTACAACTTGGAAAACTACATGACCCTTGTAATAACTTTATTGCATACCAAATCTGTTTCTGATTAGCAACAGCCTGTTGGATTGGACACTAAACAGTCTGTTGGGTTGGATACCAAACAGTCTGTTGGACTGGACACCAATCATGGCCTTCGCCAGCATGTAGTATTCTTCCTAGAATGCCTCGTCATCAAGTACTTTAGAATACTGTTGCAAATATGTAGTCTTCTGCATAGAATGTCACATTAGCAAGTGCTTCAGAATATTATTGTAAGTATGCAAAAAAAAAAAAAAAACAACCTCCAAACACCTGCAACTTTGTTTCATTTAGTTTCAAATGGCCGTTTGTCACAAAATTGTAGGCGTTTTATAAATCTGATCCAACACTGCATTTTGCTCAGCTGGAGGCCTCGTTCTCCTTTCAAAACTTTTCATCGGCAAAAGCGAAGTTCCATTGTACGTGAGTACCCTAGTTTTGAAAAGAAAGGTAAGCTTCTTTTATGCAGATCTACACTATATTGACAAAAGCCACCGGACACCCTTCAAAAGCAAATGAACGGATCCGCTGTGTTGTTGAAATGCGCGGTACAGCTGCAAACGGTATAAAAACAAGCCTGCAGCTGACCGCGATAATATCGCACTGCGAGGTTGACTGAAAATGAGAAAGGAAAGATTGTTGGGTGTCCTGGGTTGTCCATAAGATACACTGAGAGGCGTTTAAACATACCCAAGTGAACCGATTTAGATGTACTGAATAAGTGGAAGACACATGGCGTGCCTGAAGCAGCAAAACGTACCGGCAGACCAAAGAAAAATGCTGGAACCTCGGTATGTACACGTACCATTTGCAGAGAACTTTATTCCATGTGTTACCGTGGTCGTGTGGTTGCTCATAAGCCTTTCATCTCCACTCGGAATGCTACTCGTCGTTTAGCATGGTGTAAAGAACATTTATCATGGACCGTAGATTAATGGAAGCGGGTCCTGTAGACTGATGAATCCAGATACACGCTCCATCAGTCTGATGGCCGTGTGTGGGTCTGGCAGCAGTCGGGTGAACGTTATTTACCACAGTGCACTGTTCCTACGGTCAAGTTTGCAGCTGGCAGTATACTCGTGTGAGGGTGTTTTTCGTGGTATGGCCCAGGCCCATTGGTTATCGTGGACAAACCTGTTAACCAGCACGTCTACCTCGATATTCTGGACAATTATGCCCTTCCAACTCTGTGGCAATACTATGGAATGGAGCCTTGTTGGCACCAGTAGGACAATGCACCGAGCCATAACGCAAGGACTGTTACGTTGTGGTTTGACGATTATTCCGTATCGTGTGTGGACTAGCCAGCACAGAGCCCTGATCGTAATCTCATAAAGCACCTATGGGATGAAATAGAGTGCCGCATAAGAAGTTTGGAACCAAGGCCTATTACTAAGAAACAGTTAGCTGCTACAGCATTATGTACTGAATGGAAGCGCATACCTATCGCTGTGTTCCAAAACCTTGTCGAAAGCATGTCTCGAAGGGTCAGTGCATGCATTAAGGACAAAGGTGGACCGACGCTGCTGTACTAACGTATGTCAATAAATGCTATGTTGTGTTTCTGTTCTTGGTGTCCGGTGATTTTTGTCAATATAGTGTATATTTGTGACCCATAAAAAGAAAACCTAGCTCTTTTGATGCAAATAAATATTTCTCTCTCTCTAAAGCAAAGCTTTGCTTCTTAGACGTGGATATACACTTCCCACTTTTGAAGAAATCTGCAATTCTTAAATACTAGTAAGTATTTCTTAGCGCGGAAAGAAATTTGGATGAAATATTCAAACCGGAGACACTAAATAAAGAACTGCTTTCCCTGAGAATGGATGATATCGTTTCTTAAAAACTGATTGCTTTTTACTGAAATATCTTCTTGGAGTCAGTGCTTGTAGAAATAGATTTGGTAGGGATAAAATATGAAAGGCCAATATTCAACAACCGTGTGCATCTAAACTTTTTTCTTTTCCCTTCTATTTTGTTGGCCTTTCACTGACAACATGACGAAGTAAAATGCAAATTCTTTTACAATTGGAATTCTACAGTGTTATGAAAAGCTTATAAAAAAACCCAACTGGTTTGCTTGCCTATTTCAAAACATTTTTAGAGTTGGAGTTTCTCTCAAAGGACGCACTAAACTGAAGATGTTTTAGTAATATGTGTAGGTGCCATAATTAATAAAGTGTGGGGAAATATATTCAGTCACTATAAACATTGCCGTGTCTGATGGAGTTATAGTATTATTTCAGTAGTACCGCTATTTTGTTACAAACATTTAATTCCCCAGCAAACATTACAATGAGGAGCATTTTGTTTGGTTTTTATCCTAAAATTTTTTACAGAATTTGCCCCATCTAATTTCTGAGGACAAAATTAATGACATAAAGCTACTTCACATGTTGCTTTCGTTCCTTCCCTCAGTTCAGTGTTAACGCTTTCTCAAAAGCCTTGGAAATTTGATTTTCTTAGACTGAGACCCTGTAGTTGGTGCTGCAGAGACGGATGCAAAAAAAAAAAAAAAAAAAACCAAATCTCAAAGCGTTCTACGAGCAGTTCGAAATACATAGTGGGTACATTCAATACACTGGGAAAACACAAGTTTGTCCGCGACGGTAATCGAATCTGTGCCCCCTCACTCCGGAGTAAGCCGCTCTCCCAACTGAGCTACGCGGACAAGATGTCTCACTGCAGATTTGTCGTCTTGACACATGTTTTCTCCTCTGTAGTACGTCACAGCACTTTAAAACTAATTTTTGTTACATAATCGCAAAGTGAACTATGTGTTCATAAACGTAGCTTTCTGAATCTTTCTCGACCATGATCAATCCACTGTTGGATGGATTCACTTCTAACTTCCTGTATCTTTCCTTTGTTTATCTCATCCACTGCGTTCCCGCAGCTATTATCATTTCATAACACCATCTTCTTTTCGGTTTTCCTCTCTGTATTTTGCCATCACACGCTAACTATTCAGTCACCATCTTCATTCACCTCTTGTCCTTGTAACTGGCAAGATGGCAATCCTATCTCCATTGATATGCCAGGCAATATCTGTTACTCGTGTCTTTGATTTAATCCATACCAATTGGTCTTTCTGTCTCTCAGTGTTATGGTCATCTCTATTCTTTCCCAACTCTAGATTTAGCCACTATTTCTCAAGTCACACTACATGTAAAGATTATTCAGTCTTGGATACATATCTAAAACCAGCCAAGGATTTTCAAGAGAAATTGGTTTTTAACTAATTCACTAGTAAGTACAGTAAACCCTGTTGTTTTAGACGGAGCCTTCATGAAGCGGAAACCTTCCTAAAACGGATTTTTTTGGTCCCAAAATATAGTACGTATCATTTAACCTGTCTAAAACGGAACCTGCCTAACGCGGAAATGGAAGTGACAAGAGAGCAAATAAACCTGGTAACAACTGAAAGTTCCCAGATGTTCCCGTGCCATCAAGTATTTGAAATGAGCACACAAAATTACACGATAAAGTGTAGCGATGAATTCACGCGAAACAAATTTGTCTAAGGTTGAAGATAGCATAATGAAACAGAGAGATTACTTTGGGATTGTTTATGCAAACACACGTTGCAGCATACCGACTGTTTTGTTTCTCTTTAAGCACGTAGCCTGACTCAGATTGAGATCATGTGATCAAGCTTTTTCTCTTGCCTGGATGCAAGGTCCAAAGTCTTCGCAGCTGGCTGCTTCATTCAGATTCCAAGGACACCCTCAGATTTAATTCTCTCTAACATTTCTAATGACATGATCATTCCCAGCCTTTGCTTGCTTTGAGTTATGTTCACTCGTTTGCCTTTCGCCATGGCGCAAAGGAAGAATGTTCTCGATTTCAATACAAAAGTTTAAAGCTAAAGTTATTGAAATGCACGAAAACGAAAGTAAGTATCAAGTATTTGGAAGAGAAGTTCCATACCGACAAATCCCAAATTTAAGACATTTTACACCGAAAAGACGAGCTAACAGAGCACCGGCGTAAAGGTAACAGCGCAACAAAGAGAAAAATGGAAATATTGGAATTGAAGAGTTGAATAAGATTGCCTGGGAGTTGTTTTTTAGTGCAAGAGCTAGAAATGTACCAATTTCAAGCACTATGCTGCAAAAGTGAGTAAGAAATGTAGCCAAAAAAACTTGGAAAATGGTTCCATGCTTCTAATGGATGGTTAGGGAGTTTTCGAAAGAGGCACAAGATTTTCTTTAACGAACTTTGTGGTGAAACGGCAGACGTCAACGAGAAATCAGTTTCGGGTTGGATACCAAAATTAACAACATTCGATGAAGGTTATGACCTCGAAACACTGCTCATTGTGATCAATCTGGTTTTTTTTCTGGAACTGCCGAAAAAATGTTTGTTTGAGAGGTGAAACTTGTACTTGAGGAAAAAGTTCTAAGGAACGCCTTACAGTTTTTCTTTTGGCGTTGATGTCTGGGGCGATGGGGAAAACCCATGGTGTCTAGTAAAGCACTATGCTTAAAACTTCGATTTTAAAACGTTTCCCTCTGAGTGAAAATTGAACAAGATAGCTTGTATTACAGCTCAAATTATGGCTGAATTGCTAACAAGTTTTAATTTGAAGATGAAAGGGCAAAACATACATGTTTTTCTATTTTTGGATAATGCGACATTCCATCCCCATCTCCTATCAAATGCAAAATTAGCGTGGTGTCAACGGAACTTAACTAACACTTGTCAGCCAATGGATCAAGGGAGTATTCAGTGCGTCAAAATTCATTATCGGAAACTCGTTATGCAGTCGCTTCTTGCCATATGGAATATGAATCGTCTTTTAGCGAAGTAACGAAATCTGTAACTGTTCTTGATGCTGTGGGTGGGCTTGCAAAAGCATTACGTAGGTTGTCACTCGAAGCGATTAAGTCGTGTTTAAAGAAGATAAAACTTTCCTCGGAGGATATAGGAAGCAGAGAGAGAGAGAGAGAGAGAGAGAGAGAGAGAGAGAGAGGCCCAGAACGAGAGGTGTAGAATGCAAACTTCTCATTGGCTGTGGAAAGTCCAGGCGCGAAGAAAGTTACGAAGACGCTGGGAGAGAGGGTTTTGCGGGACACTCCTTGTCTATCGGATAGTCAGAGCGGAGGTCAGCGCTACAGGATGGGATGGGAACACTGGATCCATAACTAACTCTGAGCTGCGGCTGAGGAGCGTATGTGAGGTAATAACTAGCTGAGGTTAGTTTACCACACAAGTATAATTTGTAGTCAGGCTGCGGTCTTGACTTGTGAGGGTATTCACCATATGATAATCACACATCATCCTGTATCATGGCGTATCATTTTCTGTGACTGAACTGTGTATCACTACGGAATAGAAACTATCACTAACTGCTGTAAAGGACTTCTGCAGCTAACTGTAAAGGAACTGTGCACTTGTTCAACACCGTAACAACTTGTACCGGAATTCATAATTTATCATCCAACTTCTGAATGTACGCCATCATCCAGCATAATTGTTTGGTTATTAATAGTATCAGTTCTGTTCAACAACAGATTGAATCCTTCACCACACCTCAAGAAGAGAATCTGAACAAGGTTGTCCAGGCCTTAACTTCAAGCTGGACTAGTGGCAGCTATTTTACGAATATTCGTTTTGATCAAAATTAAGTACTTGTCGGGAAAAGAAGTGTGAAAATATTCATGCCCCATCACGAAACCTAAGTATAGAACAGTGAGTGATCACAACTCACACCCCACCAATAAATAAAAGAAACAGTCGTGAAGTATACGACAAGCCAAATTTACGACAAATTCGCACTCAATGCTTGCAGACCAACCAGCACTCAGCGCCATTCGTACTAGTTGAAGGACGACTCAGACGGCACATAGGTGACTCAGATGAAAGGGTGACTCGATACACGCCATAATTGGCTGAGCTGCAGTCGTTGTTACTCGTGTGAGAGTGGTCTGTACAGCATGTTAGGAGGGAGTGAGTTGCGGGCGATTCTGCTTCATGAGTTCAAATTGGGTCGTAATGCGGCACAAACCTTCCGTAATGTGGTAGAGGCATGGGGCAAGGAGGCAACACCTGAACGTACTGTTCGTCAGTGGTTTGAAAAGTTTTGCTCACGAGCGTACAAGATAGGTATGCCGAGGACGACATTCGGTCATTGCTAACGACGCTCTGAAGGCAAATTTGGAGGCAAATCCTGGCGTCACAGTCAGAGAACTCGCCAAACAGTACAATGTGCCGGATGTTAACTTTTTCCGAACATCTCCACTAAATTGGTAAGGTCAAGAAGCTTGATACGTGGGCCCCACACGAACTGACAGAGCATCAGGAACAACAATAGTTTGAGATGTGCAGTAACCTGCTTCGCAAACCAAAATATGCCCCTACTTGATCGCATTGTAACCTGTGATGAAAAGTGGGTGCTATTTGACAACCCTTAGTGATCTGGACAGTGGCTGTGAACCATGGTGAACCACCGAAACAATATCCTAAACCAAGGTTGACGCCAAAGAAGGTATTGTTGACAGTGTGGTGGACTGTTCACGGTGTTGGGACTACGCCGACAGAGGGCGCAGCGGAGGAGGCCAACGGCAGAAAAGTGTGGACATGTGAAGACGCGTGGGAACTGATGGCAGAGGCCGCAGAGCTGATATGGCAGAGGCCGCAGAGTGAAAACTGATGTTAAGACTTATGACGCGAAAGACAAAACAACGAAATTTCCGTATTTGTGTGTGTATTTTTATCTAATTCATATAAAATGATCTGCAATAAATTATGCTCATCAAATAACTTGGATATGCGACCCTAATTAGAATATGCGAATTTTAATGTGTATGAATATGTGAATTTCAATGTGTATGGATATGTAAATTTTTAATGTGTATGAATATGTGAATTTTAATGTGTATGAATATGTGAATTTTAATGTGTATCAGATCCTGTGAACAGGAAGCAAAAGAAGATGTTGGAATGCCGGAGAGCCCTTGCACGGACTCACGGAAGAAGTAAGAAGTTAAATTTTAATACCTCTAATTACCGAAATTGAATTGAAACGCGAAAAGTAAAAGCACACGGTATCATATATTACAGGTCCTTGAATGCTGGTGAAAGCATTACGTCAGTCAAATACTGTGAAGAAATTGACCGAATGTACCAGAAGCTGTGTTCCAAACAGCCATCTTTGGTAAACAGGATGGGTCCTATCCTCCTCCATGATAACGCGAGGCCACACGTGTCACAAATGACGAAACAGGAACTACACGAACTGAGATTCGAAACCCTCCCACATCCAGTCTACTCCCCTGATTTGTCACCGACCGATTTCCACCTGTTCATGCATTTTAGCAATTACCTCAAGGACAAGACCTTCATAAACTGAGAGGATGCTGAGATTTCATTCCGTGCATCCAGGAGCCAGATTTCTTCAGGAATGGCATTGAATCATTTGTCATTCGCTGGCAGAGGTGCGTAGCTGCAGAAGGTGCTTATTAAAAAAACAAAAACAAGGTTGTGTAATATGATGGTATGAGGTATGTCTTAAATTTTTACCCTCCAAATCGGCCATTATTTTCCGAACGACCTGTATTAGAAATAAAAGCAATTTTTGGTATTTTATTAACACATAAGTAATATACAGTATTTGGAAATCATTTTCGTGGTTTTAGTTTATAAAAACTGAATGACGGGAAACCAGCTACTCTACACCACTTGAGAACTTTTTACACAGCCATACCAATAGTCCTTGTACAGAATATTAATAAGAGAATGTGAAAGAAATCCCAGCTCCATGAATGAAATTTTTATGCCAATGAGGAAAAGATTTTGTGTATTGCAGTTGTATTCACATAAATAGGTATCCTTCAGAATATAATGAACTGAAAGGCGCTTTTCGAGGGGCGAAGAAACAGATACCTCTGTCATTTTTTTATTACACAATGAAGAGAAAAAAATTACTATGTGTAAAACATTGTGGCATTATGTTATGTGTTTTTCAAGAGTAAATAATTTAGGTAGTTTTACTTTCTTGTGCCACTATTCCTTGTGTCTTTTTGTGCCACTATTTTTTGTGCCACATTAACTGTTACTTATTTATTTGCTTACCATGTTCTGTATTTGCATATAAATCGGAAAAGGTCATTACACACTTTCACACGTCAGCTACGTGTAAAAGTGTGTGAGGCATTTCACGACCACACAGTTCTAAAAGAATAAAATTTTTGCATGGTGTGATTAACTTTGACATGACTTAAGTGCTTTGTAGTACTTTGTAATGTTATAAAACCAGGGAAATCATTTCAATTACAACGTGCACATTTGTGTTACACGCAGTAAAGTGCAACAATTTTGTTTTTTCGAAAAATACTTGCAGGTTCCAAGGAATGTGAATTATTAAAACGTCCGTAAAACCTGGTAAATAAGATGGAATTTAAAAATGTCAGTAATTGATACCTAATAGATATTCGTAAAAGGGCCTCGAAAATATTTTTTTGCGGGAGGGCCCTACGTTTTTCTGGTACGTCATTGGAGAAATCAATGTTGAATTATTAGAAAAATAGAAGATTGAGAATTTTAGTTGATTAAGGTACGTACGAACAATACACTGTAAAAGTTTTCCTGAAATTTACGAGTTACTTTCCGTGATTTCTTTCGTGATTTAACGAAACATATTTCTGATACAACTTTTTCCGTGAAATGACAGGAAAAAAGTGAATTTCACGGACTTTCGTACGCCAGAAAAATTCAGAATTATTAGAAATCTTTCAGCAATTCTTTCTTATATTGACGGTAAATCACCGTTTTCAAAAGGTGCCAAAGGAAAATTCTGAATTTTCAGAAACTTTTCCGCGATTCCTTCCTTATATTAACGGGGCAACTCCGTTCTCATTTTTTCCGTATCCATATTACAAAAAATCATGCAATGCATTTATTATGATACGCTTTCCAACATACCAGAAATCATTACTCAAGTTATGAGGATAATGGCTGTGGAATAAAACTCGCTCATGTGGCCTGACCTTTGACCCCGTTTCGATTATGTTAAACAGAATTGAATTGGTTCAGTATACCTAAAGAACAACATAAGAAAGTTTTGTCGCAATAGAAGCGTTTTTAGTCATGTTATGAGGATAATGATTGTGGAATAAATCTCGCTCTTGTGCCCTGACCTCTGACCCCATTTCGATAATGTTAAACAGAACCGGTTCAGTACATCTCCTTAACAACATGATGCAGGTTTTGTTGCAATCGGAGCCTTTTTACCTAAGTTATGACGCATAAGGGCGATGGAATGGATCCCGTCCTATGTCCTGACCTTTGACCCCATTTTGCTCATTTTCAATAGGGTTCGTCTCATGGTAGTCCCCCTACCACATAATGAAATTTCATCGAAATCGACCCATCTTTAGGTGAGTTATCGTGCTGATGGACAAACGGGCAGACAGACAGACAGACGGACAAAGCTGGAGCATATACGCTTCTTCAACCTACGTTTGGAAAGCGTAAAAAAGGGCGGTTTTACAAAAGGGAAATTCCGTTAAAATGCGGGCACTTACTGGTAGCTTTGTTGCACGTTATTTTCAGAAATTTGCCGTGAATTCGCATTACTTATTCTTTTCAGTGTACATTCTCATAAGCAACTAATAATTACGTAAAATCTGTTATTAACACGACAAAAATTCAAATGTTTACATTTCAATGGCTTCCATGGATGCACCTGTGTAAAACGGAAATGGAGAGTAGTTCCACTCCCTTGGATTCCGTCTTAGACGGGTTTCACTGTATTTACGAATACAACAACGGATTGTACCATGGGACAGAATAAGCAAAGTAAAAGTTGCACAAAATTTCAGAGAAAGAAAGGCCCATTATAAAAAAATTGGTCAAAAAGTAATGCACAATCAAACATAAAAAATATAATTGCATGATCAGCATAATTTTTGTCTACATATTCCATATCAATATATTACAACTAATGAAAACTTTCTGTTTATTGTAGGTCGAAAGTTATGAGACCCGAGGTAACCACCAGAACCAGACAACTGTCGTCATCGAGTTCCTTTTCAAAATCGGTGAAACGTCTGCGACTGTAGTTTACGAAAAGTTGAAGACTGTTTATGTTGAAGGAACTATTCACAGGAGCAATGTCCAGAGATAGATTCAGCGCTTTAAAAATGCTGATTTTGATATCCATAGAAAGTCTAGGTCAGTTAGACCCAACAACATTAACGACGGAAGAAAATGCAGCTCTTGTTGAACAAATTATCCAAGGTGACAGAACAATAAAACAAGTCAGATAATGGAAAACAATTCAATGGCTAAACAAAGTGTTGTGCAGTTGCTTTCAACCCTTGGATATCGAAAAATTTGTTCAGGGGGGGGAGCGCCAAAGACTTTTTACACGTGCGATTAAGCAATCAAAAAGAAAAATCTGCGCCGACCTTTTGGAGAATTTCTCTGGCCCACATTGTGTGGCTTTTATGGGAATCACAACATGCAACGAGACCTGGGTTTAGCATTATGACCATTGCTCTAAACATCGGTCAATGCCATATCCCCACAAAACATCTCCAGCTAAGAAAACACCCCGGCTTTTGTAACGTATATTCTAAATTAACTTTCCTTTTTAGTTTCTTTCCCTATGTAAATCTTGAGTTTATTCTCAGTTATATTTCACTCTTAACGTGATATCTTTTCTCTCAAACGAATACGTTTGGCAACACTATTGAGGTTGAATGCACGTGACGTATGTCTGATATCAGAACGAGAGATAAAAACGTCGACTAAACTGTTGAAGGCGAGTGTTGTTAAAGAGAGCGTTGAAAGAGAGCATTGTAAAGAAAGCGTTGTGTTGTAGAGCGTTGTGTGGAGCTGTGTGGGGTGTTTAAAATGTTGATACCGTTTATTATGGAAGTCCTACATCCTGAATAAAGCATCTTTTCCGTAAGTTTGACTTCTGTTGTTTACATGTTTCGTCTGGCCGTTAAGGTTTAATTTAGGAACTATTTCTTCGTATGGTGATGTTTTAAAGTACGAAAAGACTTCTACGTCATACTTTCTCTATCAAAGAACAAAATCATAATTACGGCCTTTTGGGACAGATATGGCATAATTTTCCTTGAAACATTCGAAAATTAATGACAATATTATTAAGGAAAGGTATTGCAAATCCTCAAGGACATTTTAGAGAGCCGTAATACCAAGAGGTCTCACCTAAAAGACGTACAGATTAAGTTTCATGAGGGTTTTACTAACTGGCTTCTGACCGTTCATCCGAGATGGGTCTGTGTTCGATTCCCAGTGAGGTACGGATGTATTCCTTGTCTAACACTAACTACTCTTTCTCTTCCCAGGAACAGCTGACCCTAAAGTTGGGAGGGATCATTGCTTATAGCTCATGAAGTTGCTCACAGTGATCATTAAAGCCCCATAAAGCAAACAAACAATTATACAACATCCTATACGTCGCATCTGACTCTTTCGACAATTGCAATATTTGGTTGGACTTGAGTATTTCACCCTGCGCATAGTCCTGACATGGTGTCTTCAGACTTTTCCCTTTTTGGTAGACTAAAATTATTAATAAGTGGGAAAGCCTTAAATTACGATGAATCTAATATATAAAACACAAAACGTCTGTTTGTTTGTCTGAAGCAGCTAAAACTCTCGAACGCCGAACTGTGGCATCGTGAAATTTGTATAGCTTATTAATACTGGAATTTCTAGGTCAACGCAACTATTTTAAAATCTCTAAGTTATTCCGTTCGCAAGTTATGAATTAATTAATAAACTAAGCAATAAAGTCAGTGTCGTTTGTTACGTCATCGTTATTTGTTCCAAATATGAAAGCACGTGACTGCCTTCATCGCCGCGGCACATCCACGCACATCCACGAGTGTTTGTGCTCTTTGAGAACTGTGCTTAAAAAAATGCAAAAACAAACTTTGCGAAATCTTAACGAAACGGGCTCAAATTTTTATCAACGCCATGAATTAGTAATAATAGAAGTCCCTCAAAATTTCACCGGAATCTGGTCAAAACTTTTAAAAATAGGCATGAAATTTTTAATTCATCGGTAAACAGAAATATATACGCAGAAACGGTTAATAAAATTTTGACAGCTGATTTAAAAAGTTATTTACCGATTCAGGCGAAATTTGGAGGTCATGTTCCTATTAACGGTTTATGGTGTTCATTAAAATTCCAGCCAGTTTCATAAATATTCGTAAATATACGTTTTTAACTTCTTGTATCCCAGAGCCTCTCAAATACGTCTGAAACTGGAAACACGTGATGCATTTGATCGTCTATAACGAATTGTTAACGAATTTTTTACAGTCAGTGTTCGAATGCTGTGTCTCCTGGACGCGTGTTAAATAATTCGTAATGCTTTTTGTCCGTTTGATTCTACAGATTCCTTACATTCTGTACCGGGCAAAGCCGGATAGTAAAGCTTGTACTTGATAACGGAGGTGTAGCATTGGTTTCAAGAGTAGGAACCTTCATTTTACCAACGTGCTTACTGTGAACTGAAAAAACGTCGGACAAAATGTGTAGAAGGCGAAAGTGGATATATTGAATGACACCTATACGTACTATACTGTGCAAACTAATTGGGACAAAGTAAAAAAATCACTCTTTTTTTCAAAACTATGCCTTTATATCATTCTATGCCTTGATATACACTGATAAATACCTGTATCAGTATGAAGTATGTCCTCCTTTAGCAGAAATGACCTCTTGAATTCGTTTTGGCATTGATTCCACTAATTGAGTGCACATATTTTTGACTTCATAATCGTGGAACCACACTTTTATAGCATTCGTTATCATGCGTTCTTTGGTTGTACAGTCCATTTTACCTAAATGTCTCTTCAGAATATTCCACAAGTTTTCTATGGGATAAAGTCTGGTGAATTTCCAGGCCAATCAAGCAAATGAATCTGATTTTCCAGCATGAAATTCTTGACCAATTTCGAATTGTGACATGGGGCCAAGTCATGTTGAAATGTCCCATCAAACGTTTGCAAAAATGGAACAATCCTACGTTGTAATATTTCTACGTACTTGGCTGAATTCATCATACCTTAAACAGGAACTAAGCTTCCAGTGCCTATTGATGTGAAAAAACCCCAAAACATCTGTTTCAGAAGAGGCTGTTTTACAATTTGATTGACATGCTCAGGTCTTAAGGGATCACAGTTGCTTCGTCTAACGACATTTGCTTGGTAACCCTGCACAAATAAATGAGTTTCATCACTGAAAATTACCTTTTTCCAGTCGTCAGCAGTCCATGATTTATGTTTTTTGGCCCATGCTAAACGTTTTATCTTCATTTTCGCATTCAAATATTGTTTTTTCGTTGGTCTTCTTGTCTTCCGGCCAACTTCCAGAAGCCTACGGTATACAGATGAATCACTAACATCACAACCACTAGCCAATAAATCTCTTTAAAGGTCGGTGCTTGGTTTTTTTTTTTTGGTTCATTTTATTATTTCTGATTAGATATTTATCGGTTCGTGGAGTTGTTTTTCGTTTTCTTCCACATTTACCTCTCCTTTTTGGAGACGATGACCCAGATGCATTGCATCGCGTAAGCAGTCTTGATACACTTGATTTGCCTACACCAACTGCAGATGCGATATCTCTCACTGTCATAGAAGTGTGAACCTTCAGAGCAATCATTTTTGCACGCTTCCTTGGGAAAATATCTATTTTTCAATACACGAAAGCAACACGTACTCACAGAGAGCAAAAACTAACATCCACCTGTCACACACGAAAACTCATAACTGAAGCTGAAGTGCCTATTTCCTGTTTAAAATCGGTTAAACCACATTCTTACTATCAAGTTCTAACAGTCACACCACCTGACAGCTGATAAAACCGGTTTACGTGGGTTTCCGACATCAACTGGCGATCACATTACAATTCTGAGAATAAAACAGCTTGTCCCAATTAATTTGCACGGTATAGTAGATAAAATATGATTTATTATCTTTACCAAGTTTCGTTTGGATGTTATGCATCTTTCCAGACAGTAGTAAAATAAATCCCAAGTAAAAAATTTCAATGTAACGAAAATGGGTAACGGAAGTAGTCGGTGAGCGACCTAAGTTTATTTTCTCAAATATGTCGAAAATGGTGCGTCGTAGTAAAATTTGGCTACCTCTTGACGCCACCCCACGCCCCCAAGGGCGGCGGTTACCTGCTATTGACGACAGCTTTAAATTGACGTATAATACAATAGGGTGTAACCTATATGTATCCTAGACCAAAAGTTTCCAATCCCCCTCACTAACACACTTGCGATTCAACTTTTCTTTCTATCTTCAAATCAGATTTTAGCATGCGCATGCGCAGATGGACTTTCGTAGCTACATCGCATTTCATCGGTGTCAGGGTCGTTTCTTTCATTCGTCTAATTCTAAATACACTATCTACCAACAAGTAATTGGACACCTGTGATAGCAAAGGAAAACGAAGTTTATTCACCTTCAGTAGTTGGTGGAGCCTCCACGAGCGGCGATTACAGCTGCGAACCTCCGGGCATACTCTCAACCAGGCGTTGTACGACGCCCAGCGGTATTTTCGTCCACTCGGCTTGGAGAAGACAGGTCAGTTCCTTGACCGATTTTGGACGGTGGGGGAACCCCTTAAGTCGACGCTCCAACTCGTCCCAGAGGTGCTTGATAGGGTTAAGGTCCGGGCTCTGCGTAGGCCAGTCCATTCGATTAACCCCATTGTCACCACACCAAGCCATGGTGGACCACGCAACATGACAGGTGGCATTGTCATCCTGAACGTAACATGGGTCCACCCCGTAAAACTGCCACAACGTAGGAAGCACATATTCATCCAAAATGGTGCAGTAGGTCTCGGCGTTGAGTCTAAAAGGAATTGCGACCAAGGGTCCCGTGCCATACCAGGAGAAACACCTCCATTGCATAATTCCACCGCCGCTGAACTTCACAGTTGGCACAATACATTCCGGCAGGAGGCGTTCTCCAGGCAGACGCCAAACCCAGACCCTGCCATCCGAACGGTAGAGGGTGAACCTTGATTCGTCGCTCCAGAGAATCTGTTTCCACTGTTCAACGGTCCATTGTCGAAGTTCTTTGCACCACGTTAGCCGAGCAGCGCTATTGGATTTGGTGATCAAAGGCTTGTGGGCGGCAGCACGTCCATGATAACCGAGCAGATGGGCTTCCTTACGAATGGTATTCATCAAAAGACTACTCCCGGATGCCAGTTGAAACTTCTCGCGGATGTGACCCATCGATTTGATGCGGTTCTTCCGAATTTCTCTGGGCCAGCACCCGTCGGTCTCTAACTCCCAGGTTTGTGGGTCTGCCGGGTCGGGGCACATTCCGACAGTCACCTCTCATCTTCCATTTGGCCACCCCGGTGGCGCAGTGGTCTAAGGCGTTGGCCTCTGATCATTCGTCCGTAAGGGGTCCGGGTTCGAATCCCGGTCAGGCATGGATGTTGTGTTTGTCTTACGGCACTGTCTCTCTCCCTTCCCTGGAACCAGTTACCCTAAATTAGGGACGGGCGACTGCTTATAGCCCATTTGAGTTGCTCACGGTGGTCGTTAAACCTCCAATCGAAAAAAAAAAAATCTTCCATTTGCCAATCACGTAGGCCACTGTCGATTCTGGGTACTTCAGCTCGCTGGATATGTCACGTATGGATCTCCGAACTGCGTGGCATCTTGCATGCGACTGGTTGCGTTGTTGTTTCCCACACGATATTTAACGTCGGCGGCCGTGACGTGTATCAGGATCGCAGATATCGTCGATTGCAAGAGTGTCCAATTACTTGTTGGTAGATAGTGTAATATGTAATAATAATAATAAAAAAATATTGTTTTTGGAAAACTAAACAATCGAAGTACTTACAATTGCTGCAGCCGTAGTTTAGAAAATATTTGCTTTTATGAATCCTATATCTTCTTTCATTTACTTTACGACAGCGAAATTCCTTAATCTACCTACGTAAGTACCGCTCTATGTCAGGAATTAGTCAACCTTATCGTTTGTTGTTGTGATTTAATTCTACTATGAATCGGACTGTGGCTTGGTGTTGTCGTGTAAGAGTGACGCGAATAAATGCAATATGTTGTCCGTAAATAAATATATACTCTCAAATCACTCGTTATTTTTCACACCCACAAAGATCTTATCATGTAAAAGATGCATAGCATAAATTATCTACAAAGTGCACCTGGCTTCGCCTCTTGAATTTCTGATAACTGCTATAGAAACCTTTTTTTATGATCCATGTATAACGAAGTGAATTTCTTCGTCATTTTTATCCGCGCCAGGATTCGAACCCGAGTACGCTTATTCCGGAACAAGTTGCTCTACCAATTAAGCTACGCGGACGTTTTATTCTGATTCCTATCTGCCTTTATGTCGTATGCGTCCTTCTGGCAGGTACGTCACATCTCCTGGTACGTTACATCATCTCCCCCTTATTTTTTTTTTTTTCGAAGTGCTGGAGAAAGGATTCTCTTATTTTTCCTATCTCGCGGTGTGGAAATAACATCACACCAATGCGAGATTTTGAACGGTCGGGTCATCCGGATAGTTCGGGCGCCATTATAACGAAGTGAATTTCTTCGTCATTTTTATCCGCGCCAGGATTCGAACCCGAGTACGCTTATTCCGGAACAAGTTGCTCTACCAATTAAGCTACGTGGACGTTTTATTCTGATTCCTATCTGCCTTTATGTCGTATGCGTCCTTCTGGCAGGTACGTCACATCTCCTGGTACGTTACATCATCTCCCCCTTATTTTTTTTTTTTTTTTCGAAGTGCTGGAGAAAGGATTCTCTTATTTTTCCTATCTCGCGGTGTGGAAATAACATCACACCAATGCGAGATTTTGAACGGTCGGGTCATCCGGATAGTTCGGGCGCCATTATAACGAAGTGAATTTCTTCGTCATTTTTATCCGCGCCAGGATTCGAACCCGAGTACGCTTATTCCGGAACAAGTTGCTCTACCAATTGAGCTACGCGGACGTTTTATTCTGATTCCTATCTGCCTTTATGTCGTATGCGTCCTTCTGGCAGGTACGTCACATCTCCTGGTACGTTACATCATCTCCCCCTTATTTTTTTTTTTTTTTTCGAAGTGCTGGAGAAAGGATTCTCTTATTTTTCCTATCTCGCGGTGTGGAAATAACATCACACCAATGCGAGATTTTGAACGGTCGGGTCATCCGGATAGTTCGGGCGCCATTATAACGAAGTGAATTTCTTCGTCATTTTTATCCGAGCCAGGATTCGAACCCGAGTACGCTTATTCCGGAACAAGTTGCTCTACCAATTAAGCTACGCGGACGTTTTATTCTGATTCCTATCTGCCTTTATGTCGTATGCGTCCTTCTGGCAGGTACGTCACATCTCCTGGTACGTTACACATGGTACACTAGTTTCTGATCGACCCTTGTAACTTGCAAATTCTTAAAATGACCCCCGCGACTGCAGATATACATGTTTTGATATTTCAGTCACTACCAGAACGCAACTGCATTTACTACGTAAACAATAAGGGTTGTTTATAGGGCAAATGTTCCGTAAATTATAAAAAAACAGAGGTATCATACGTAGGAAAACGATCTATTGCAGTGCCATGAATGCTATCGCCAACTGCCCCGGTGGCGCAGTGGTCTAAGCGATGGCTTCAGATCATTCGTCCGAAAGGGGTCCGGGTTCGAATCCCGGTGAGGTATGGATGCTGTGTTTGTCTTACGGCGCTGGCTTTCTCCCTTCCCTGGAACCAGTGACCCAAAATTAGGGACGGGTGACTGCTTATAGCCCATTGAGTTGCTCACGGTGGTCGTTAAACCTTATAATGAATAACGCTTTTGCTACTGAATTAATTATCGTGAATATAGCTTTCACTAATATTATAATGAATTCAATGCTTGTACTAAGCTTCTAATAGTGAATTCAAATGGTTGTTGTTACTAGTTAATTAAGATCATGAATAAAGTCTCCTGCTAGTAGTGTAGTAATAGTAATGAACAAACTCATAACTGGTAGTATTGTTGTAGTAGTAATTAAGATGAATAAAGTCTTAATGCTGGTTGTTACTAATAACACAAAATGAAATAAACCTAACAGCCAGACAGAGGTCTGACAGTACTATGAACTGAGAAAGACGTACTTACTTAAAACCTTTTATTATGAACTTCTACTGGTATCATCACACACAGCTACTCAAATAACACGTAGCTCCTTGCACATGAACAAACGCTCTCCGTATACAACAACCGCTCTCCCTATACAACAAACAAACGCTCTCTCCGTACAACAACAAACGCTCTCTTTCACATAAACAAACGCTCTCCTTAGGTATCGTTGAACGCGCCTATTTATACTGGCTACCACCACGTCATGACTTACACTCATTGCCAGATCTCATTCAGCGGGTGAAATAACATCTCGTTCAGTAAGAAGATAATTTACATAGTAGAATAAAATAACCAGATATAGTAAAAATCAAAAGGAAAGTGAATCGAGAGTATACGTTACATCATCTCCCCCTTAATTTCTTTTTTTTTTTTATTTATTTATTTATTTTTTATTTTTTTTTCCCGAAAAACCTATCAATTTTGGAGTGTAAGTCTTACACTTCGTTGATTGACGTTTATCGACCTCTCTTTTGTTGTTGTTTGGTGGCAGCAGTATTTACAATATCAAACTTGGCATGACAAAATCAAGAAATCTGTATTCGTCTGTGAAACACTTGTAGCCGTCCCGGTGGCGCAGTGGTCTAAGGCGTTGGTCTCTGATCATTCGTCCGTAAGGGGTCCGGGTTCGAATCCCGGTCAGGCATGGATGTTGTGTTTGTCTTACGGCACTGGCTCTCTCCCTTCCCTGGAACCAGTGACCCTAAATTAGGGACGGGCGACTGCTTATAGCCCATTGAGTTGCTCACGGTGGTCGTTCAACCTCCAATCAAAAATAAAAAAGAAACACTTGTATTTTTGAACAAAACAAACCTGCATCGGCATACCTTCCTTTTATTCTGCCTAGCAGGAATCACTTTTTTAATTTCAAATTACGTTCTCATTATTCGTTGAATACACACCAACTGTATCAGCAGCGAAGATTGCCTGGAGCTGCCTAACAGTAAAAATTTTATTATTTTACCCCTAAGCACATAGATATATATAAAAAATTTGGATTAGTAGATGGACATAGAAGAAATATAAAAAAAACACATATATACACAAAAAAGAATGCATAAGCCCACACGAAAAAAAGAAATTCTGACACGCCAACTGGTCGTGCAGGAAAAACAACAAACGGAGAAAAGAACCTGTCCACGAGAACTTACTTATCTCGAGGACGCATAAAAAACTCTAGTACGATAACGTTTTCCAGGCCTAATCGGACTGGTAAATTCAGGTGGCGTTGAGCGTTTCAAGGATTTGAATGGATCTGGAACATCTGTATTCTGTCGGTTAAGAAATCCCGGCGGCTGACAGGAACGGTCAGGAACGGCTGAAATCCGTCGCTCAGGAACGGCTGAAGTCTGGCGGTCCGGAAATCCCTGCGGCTGACAGGAACGGTTAGGAACGGCTGAAATCCGTCGGTCCGGAAATCTCTGCGGCTGACAGGAACGGGCTCCCCAGGCTTTTGATATGTAGTCCCTTTGTGCTGGGGCCCGTGGTGTCCTTCCAGCATTCTTTTGGACGGACGTGGCTCCGGCCACATCGTTTGCTTTCGCTTTCGCCCTCGTGGCATGAGAGTAGCAGCAGGCATCGGCCTTGTTTGCCCTGAGCGTAGGTTCCAGGGGCGAAACCCAGGCGGATGAGAGGATCTCTGCCTTCGTCGCTGTTGCGGCGAAGCAGATTGGTGAAACAAGTTACGTTTTCGCCCAGCTTTTGGTGGTACTGGACGGTTTGTAATAGGTGTTTGACGTTTAGGAATAGTCAAATTATTGTTCATAACTGATAAATCAGAAATATCCAAAGCCTCTGAGTCGCTGCTGTAATTTAGTGGTCGTGCAGGGCGATGTTTATTCCTGCCTATAGGAATACTCTCTGATGAGGTATTCAAGGAAATAGGAGCTTGTGGTGTTGCAGAGTTATCAGGAAATGGTGCAGCAATAGTCTTGGCAATGGTTGGAGGGAAAGGAACGATACTAGTATTTGAAGAACTTGATTCGAGCCTTGGTCTCATGGGAGAATCAGGTTGCTTGTTTGGAAACCCGTCTTGAGGAGGGGAGGGTGAAGAAAAAATCACGGGAGATTCTTCAAAAATGTTTGTTGGTTCGTCCAAAATTTCTGGAGGTTGATCGTGAGATATAAACTCTTGAGTCTGTGGAACAGAAGGTTGAGTAGGGTTGATTATAAAATCGATATTTCGTTCATGATACTTGCGACACTGAGCAACGTGTACGTATTGAAATCGATTGTCAGGTTTTTCAAGAACAATGTTATTTTCAAACACATTTGCCACCCGATATGGACCTTCGTAGCTGGGTGCAAATTTCTTCACTAAAGTATGAGAAACAGAAGACTGGAAGTGCGTTTCCACGAGAGTGAGATCTCCAACGACAAGATCTGGTTCCCTACGCCTAGTATTATAATATCTTGCTTGAGCCGCTTGTGCTCCTAGCATTGCAACACGAGCTTTTTCTGCCATGATTCGTACTAATTGCGGAGTTGGTCGCTGGTTTAGTTCGTCGATAATCCCCGTTAAATTTTCAAAAGGGGTTTTAATTTTGCGACCCAGAAAAAGTTCTGCAGGAGTAATTTTAGTAGATTCGTGAACAGACGAGCGGAGGGCGAACGAAAGAAGCTCAAGATGGTCATCCCATCGTTCGTGATGATCCATGACAAATGTAGCAATCATTTTCACTAGCGTGCGGTTTACGCGTTCCGCAGGATTACTCTGGGGATGATATTGGAAAATGAATTTATGCTTAATGTGTAGTCTCGCACACATTCTTTCAAAACTGTCAGAAATAAATTGAGGACCATTCTCCGAAACTACTTTATTAGGTGCACCATATCTGGAGAATACTTCATTAACTAATACATTACAAATAACTTCTGCCGTAGCGGCTTTAATGGGAAAAACTTCAACCCATTTAGAAAAATTATCAGTTAATACTAGAACGTAACGAGCTTTGTTTTTAACAGATAAAGGATAAGGCCCCAATAAATCTATTGAAATAATATCAAAAACATGAGAACTTGAACTAGATTTCAAGTGACCGGCCGGTCTTACATTACGGTAATTATTAATCTGACACAAGTGACATGATTGAACGTATGCGAGCACACTTTGGTACATGCCAGGCCAATAGGCAACATCCCGCAATTTACAACGGGTCTTGCGAATACCTAAATGGTCTGCAAGAGGTTTGTCATGAAATTCGTTTAAAAGGGCCATTCTAAGGGTTCGCGGAATACATGGGCAAAACTCTGCCCTAGTAGTCCTAGATTTCGCATAGTAAAGAAGACCCTCTATGACTTCAAAATGTTGTGACCTTCCAGCCAGAGAAGGATCACTTTGTAGGGGCGAACCCGCAAGCAAAAAATTATATATATCCCCGAAATCTGGATCATTTATTAATTCTGCCATTATCTGCTCTCTGGATGTTATATCAGCTATTAGAAGTAAAGGCTGACATCCAGGAGTAGTTTCTGTGGGGACCCCACTAATCGGAACGCGAGACAATGCGTCCGGTAATTGATTCTTTTGACCTGGCTGATACGAAATTTTGATATTGCTCTCTTGTAACTTCAGAGCCCACTTCATAAGTCTTTGAGATAGGTGCTTAGCAGAATTCAAATACTGAAGGGCAGAATGATCCGTAATTATGTTAACTGTCAATTCGTTAAGATAACATTGAAATTTGTCAAGAGCATACACAACAGCAAGACATTCACGTTCCGTAGCTGAATAATTGCGTTCAGCTTTGGCTAAAGTCGAGACACAAAAGCTATTGGATGCCCAGCTTGTGACAAAACGCAACCAAGACCAACTCCGGATGCGTCAGTATAAATATCAAATTCCTTAGTATGATCCGGGAAAGCCAACACAGGAGGCTGAGTCAACGCAGACTTCAGTGTTTCAAATGCAGCGTTAGCCTCAGGTGTCCAAACAAACTTCTTGTATTTACGTTTCAAAGCATACAATGGCTCACAGATTGTAGCTTAAGCGGGGACGAACTGCTGATACCATCCGGTCTTTCCCAGAAAGCGTGATAGTTCTTCTGCTGTTTTAGGCCGAGGAAAGTCAACAATAGGCCTAATTTTTTCATTATCTGTAAATAAGCCGTGAGGAGTGATTTTCAACCCCAGATATACAATCTCGTCTCTCGCTATCTGGCATTTACTAGGTTTTAACGTCAAGCCAGCATTGTATATGAGTTGGAATACCTGTTTGAGTAGAAAAAGGTGCTCGTCAAAAGTCTCGGATGTAATAATAATGTCATCCAAATAGACATGCGCATGGGGACCCAGAACAGGTCTGAGAACCGTATCCATAAGCTTTTGGAAAGTAGCAGGTGCAGAAGCTAATCCAAAGGGCATACGTAGGTATTCATAAGCCCCAAAGGGAGTCACAAAGCCTGTTTTATCAACAGAGTCCGGATGTACCGCCACCTGCCAATATCAACTCGCCAAATCCAAGGTTGACATCCATTTAGTTGATGACAGGTCATGCAAAATATGCGACATGACAGGTAGGGGATGATTGATCGTTTTTGTGACTTGGTTGAGCTTGCGGAAATCTGTCACTAAACGAAATTCATTGGGTTGTTTCTTTGGAACCAAAAAGGCAGGAGCAGCCCAGGCGCTTGTTGATTCCCTTATTATGCCCTGTTTAATCATTTCAGAAATTTGACGTTGCATTTCCTGTTTCTTATGTGGAGCACAAGGGTAAGGTTTCGTCGCTATCGGTTTCGAACCATCAGTGTCAATGACATGATAAACCACCTGTGTGAAACCAGGTTGATCAGAAAATAAACCAGGACTTTCCTGCAAAAGTAGAGAAAGCTGGTTTCGTTGCCTCTCATTCAATTGGTTACTCAATAACAAACTCGTTATATCCATAGGAACCGTAGGAATCATTTCGACAGGTTGCGGAAAGGAAATCACATGTTGTACGAAATTCAAAGTTATTTGAAGCGTATGAATAAAGTCCATTCCCATTAGACATTTCACAGGTAGTTCGTCTATAAGCAGGAAAGAATGCGTAAAATGAGCCTTTCCCAGCCCTAGAGATAATGTGACAGTTCCTGTGATACTGAAGATTTCGTTATTTGCACCTCGCAAATACTGCGTCGCAGGCTGAACGAGTATTGTAGGAAAATTGTCAGTGCAAAACGTCGTATTTAGGGCTGATATTTCAGAACCAGTGTCGAACTTTGTCTCGACAATAATACCTTCAATTGTCAAGAATACATCAGGCAACTGAGGAGTTTGGACAGTCACTAATACTGTTTTAGGGTCAGAATGCTTGGTATCAGGAAGCAGGACCGACCCTTGGTCTACTTCCTTTGGAAGTTTAAAGGATTCCTGAATGGATTATCATGCGGTCTGAAACCTCGACCCTGCCGGGTATCGGGAAAATTTTCAGGATGAGGAAAACTGCGTGAAACCTGCGTCAGGAACTCCGCGTGTCTGTTTACATTGTCATATCTATTACTTCTTCCCTCAGCACGGGCAGAAAAATCATCATTGTCCTGAGCATGAAAACGTTCCGAATGCTGCGGATTGGAACGGGGTCGAGCATACTGTGCATTTGTACGATATCCCGAAGATTGTTCAGAAATTCGCGGTTGGTTTGCCACTCTTCTGTGTGGTGGAACGTATGAAGCTTAGGTGTGCACTTGTGCATGCTCGCGCTGAAAGTTATTATGCCTATTATGCCGCTGAGGGTTTTCGTAATAAGCCTCGCGGGGTGCCCGAGCATGGTGAGTTGAACCATGTTTGCCATGTCGCTCTTCATACGTTTGTATGAGGCGAAGGCATTCATGAATTGTAGCAGGGTGTCGAACCTCAAGAAAATCTTGTAAAAATGGGTCGAGCGCCTGCAATAGGGTATCCAACATGTCGGCATGACTGGCATGTGGATCCCATAAGTTATATAAGCGTGTTGTTTCCAACGCAAATGCAACAGAGCTATCGTTGGGTCCTTGCTGACGAGAAAAAAGTTGTTGTGCAAGGCTAGCTCGACTGAGGCCGAAAGGAAAGACCTCCAAAAATTCTGCACGGAAATTCTCATAATGAGAATCCGGGTTCGACACTCTCCACTGCCGATACCAGGTCTTAGCGGTATCCTTCAAGCAAGTGCCTGCGATTTGTACTTTGCAGTCTTCAGGAATATTGTAGAGATCAAAATGATCTTCCAAATCTTCGAGGAATTTTAAAGATCCCTCCAACCCATTGAAATGAATTGTTCCTGCATGCGGCACGAAATGGGCAAGCATTCTGCTTCGCTGAGAGGATTGAACTCCCTCAGGTACGACCCGCGACTCAGAGTGATAGGAAGCTGGTGCATTACGAAATTGTGAAGAATGCCTGGGTACGTGTAGATCATTCATATCAAAGTTAGACCCACAGGCTTCTTGCAAATTGTAAAAAAAAACACCATCACCATCGAAACTTGCCTTAGGGTGGAAAATTGAAGTTGTCTCAGGTAAGGAAGACATGGGTAATAATTATCAAGACCTCGTGTTCGAGAAAAGTTCGGGCGCCAATTATAATGAATAACGCTTTTGCTACTGAATTAATTATTGTGAATATAGCTTTCACTAATATTATAATGAATTCAATGCTTGTACTAAGCTTCTAATAGTGAATTCAAATGGTTGTTGTTACTAGTTAATTAAGATCATGAATAAAGTCTCCTGCTAGTAGTGTAGTAATAGTAATGAACAAACTCATAACTGGTAGTATTGTTGTAGTAGTAATTAAGATGAATAAAGTCTTAATGCTGGTTGTTACTAATAACACAAAATGAAATAAACCTAACAGCCAGACAGAGGTCTGACAGTACTATGAACTGAGAAAGACGTACTTACTTAAAACCTTTTATTATGAACTTCTACTGGTATCATCACACACAGCTACTCAAATAACACGTAGCTCCTTGCACATGAACAAACGCTTTCCGTATACAACAACCGCTCTCCCTATACAACAAACAAACGCTCTCTCCGTACAACAACAAACGCTCTCTTTCACATAAACAAACGCTCTCCTTAGGTATCGTTGAACGCGCCTATTTATACTGGCTACCACCACGTCATGACTTACACTCATTGCCAGATCTCATTCAGCGGGTGAAATAACATCTCGTTCAGTAAGAAGATAATTTACATAGTAAAATAAAATAACCAGAGATAGTAAAACTCAAAAGGAAAGTGAATCGAGAGTATACGTTTTGAATCCCGTGAGGCATGGATGTTGTGTTTGTCTTATGGCACTGGCGCTCTTCCTTCTCTGGAACAAGTGGCCCTAAATTAGGGACAGGCGACTGCTTATAGGCCATTGAGTTGCTCACGGTGGTCGTAAAACGCTCAATAAAAAAAAAGACTATTCTTCCGAGATGGGTTTGGGTTAGAAACACCGCGAGGCATGGATGTTGTGCTTGTCTTACGGCACTGGCTCTCTACCGTCCCTGGAACCAGCGGGCCTAAATTTCGCGCGGTCGGGGGGGGGACTTTTTGTACTCATCCAGTAGCTCACGCTGGTCGTTAAACAGCTCCCTCCCTACAAAAACAAAATGCCATTCCTGAAATTTCGGGACAGAACACTTTGTGGTGAAATTTTTACCTTCCCTTGGACGGATTTCATGTCCCTTAGACAATTGCTTAGGCAAGTGAAATCAAGTGAGCGAAATAGGAAAGCATGTCGTTTTGTTTAATTCCTGCACCCACTGGTATGAGTATGATACACGAAAAAAAACTGGGATAAGAAGATTGTATATTATGCTGAGCAGTTGATGTCACGCGGGTGAGCCGAATTCAATTTATGTATACATTTGGGCTATGAAATGATATTTGCTTCTAACCCAAATATTAGTACGGTACTTATCAGATTAAAGTAGGCGAAACTTTGTAAAGCAATTATGACCTCTTTACGTTCAGGAAAACGTAGTTTTCTAATTGAAAAATATTTTGCATGTGACATTAAAATATTTACCTTAAAATTGCCCTATAGACCACTTTGCGATGCTGACTAATCAGTTATCCCAATAATGCTTGGTTGACACAGATGGATACGACTTGTTCATTTAGTGCATTGTCGTGTAAATCTGTCTCATATAATTCCTGAAATGACATCCACATTTTCACTTTGCAATCACAAAATTACGGACAATATTGAACATACGATGGCAATACTGTAAGAAGACGATACCACCTCTATGTACGTAAATTTCCATCAGAATTCTTCCACATGCACACACAACATACAGCTAAATACAAATATCTTATATATAATTCCTTAGTGTCGCACAAAATTGCGGGACATAGGCACGTCGTACGAACTTGAGAAATGGCTCATTTTAGAGATCTTGATCCCAAGAATCGGGAAACATTTTCTTCTAAATTTAATTAGAAGATTTCTGTATGCGTCACACCACTCAGTCTGACTTCATCATCGCAACGTGGGGCAGACGGGTAGTCGTACGACCTAGGAGATAGCGCCAGTGAGCTAGGAGCTAATTTTTTAAGTGGTTTGCCAAATTTCGAGATGAAAACTTTAACATGGAAGATGAAGAGCGTCCGGGTAGACCTTGTGCCCCTGATGAGAACCAGCTGCGAGCACAGCTGGGGGCAATCATAATCAAACAACACGGGATTTAGCAGCAACTAACCTTTCGAAATTCACCATCCATGAATACCTCCGGAAGCTTTGCAACGACAGTTGGCACGACATATGTGTCCCACACAGTTTGCCTGGGAGAAACTTGCTTGATAGAGTTTTCATCTGTGATATGCTTCTGAAACGCAACAAACTATCCGTTTCTGAGAAGATTGGTGACTGGTGATGAAAATGGATTGTTTTCAAGAATGCGGTGAGGAAAAGGTCATAGTTGCAACGTGGTGAAACATCCTTAGCTAACCCTAAAGCGGGACTACACCCAAAGAATATTTTTCTCAGTGTTTGGTGGGACTGTAAAGGTGTACTGGTCTATGAACTTCTGCTGAACAACCAGACAATAAATAGCGATAAGTACAGCCACAGCTGGACGTTCTGAAGGCAGCAATCAAGAAAGAGGTCCTTGTTTTAGCGAATAGGACTGGCGTTGTGTTCCAGCATGACAATACAACACCACATATCCTATTGAGGACACGACAGAAATTGCTAGAATTTGGGCGGGATGCACTATCTCATCCGACATATTCTCTGGACATTCCTCCCTCAAACTACCACCTTTCTAGATCCAAATTCCCACCAGGTCAAAAACCCCTAGACCAGTTTTTTGCATTGAAACTTGTGAAATTCTGGGAGGGCGGAAACTTCAGCCTGCATCACCAATGGTAAAATGCTGTACAACATGGTACATAATGTATATCGTTGATTGCAGGTCTGTTTTTTTGGTTGTCATACGTGATGTTCTTTTACATGCTGTTTTTGGGTGCGGACTTTCCGGACAGCCCAATGCAATGGGAATGTGTTTGAGTCTCAGTGAAATAAGATGTGGAGTGTTTACTTTATAATACGATTGGTTTGGCTTCACTGGAGTCATTAGCCACACAAACAAAAGGTGAGCACCTTTTTACAGTTAAACAGATGATAATGGGGTTAAAAATACAACAAACAATCCCAAACTAGCACGCTACTAAACCACGTTTTTTTTGTTTAGGGGTTGAACGACCACTGGGAGCAGCACGATGGGCTATAAGCAGTCGCCAGTCTCTAATTTAGGGTCACTTGTTCCAAGGAAGGGAGAGAGTCGGTGTTTTAGACAAGCACACCATCATACTACAAACGACAAACCGTCTTCACACGATATATAAAAGAGTTTCATGATGGAATAAAAAACTTTAATGATAGTTAAAAATTTTAAAGCGTGAGACCTTTCTGGTCCTGCTAACTGGCACCCATCCTCAGACGCAATGAACACATACAGTGGAAGAGGCAGCTTATAAGTAGATACTTGAATGGACAGATGACGTACAATCAATCGTCATGAGGTATATTGCGCATGTCCAGTCATGACGGTTTGTCGTTTGTAGTATGACTTTTTAGCACGAGTTACCTCTGTTTTGCAAACACGCCATCTATGCTTCGCTCGGGACTCGAACCCGGACCCATTTTAGACGAATGGTTAGAAATCACCGCTCAGACCACTGCGCCGGTGGGGTATCAACAACAGTTTCCGTTTCTCGGTAAACTGACAACGAAAAAAAAAAGAACTCAATTATCCTCAATCTCTGATATGGAAGACCAGAAATGTCCGACATTACGAGTAATGGATTTCAAAAGCCTGTGAATGATGCCAAAAGAACTGTGAGGGAGCATGCCCTTCGATGTCAGTTCAGTTTCAGCTTACGGACTGTTGCATATACTGTTATCATCCATGTAACACGAAGAACAGCAGAAAAAACAGAAATAGTGGCTTGGTGTAATCCTCATTCGCTGATATTGCATACGTCAACGTACATGGTTGCGCATACGTTTGATAAAGTTTATTTCACTTGCTACAGTTCGCAGGATAATGGGATTTTTCGTTCTGCCCGTTTGTAGTTGCGAAGTACTTTTTAACGGATGATAATACCTACGACGGGATAGATTACATTTTATGCATTGATATTTTTGAAGTGAAAGTATTGAAAGTATGAGTTGGTTTGCTAAAGTATTCACCTCAGTCCCTTTGGGCATGTCTTGGGAAACGTCATCTCTGAGGATTCATAGTGATGTGAAGACAGTTTCTTTTCAACAGAAGACTTCACCGCTTTCGGAATTATTTGTAGATACTGATAGTTCTAACAAGATTTTGTTTGCTCTGTATTTCTTCCGAAAGTGACCATACTTCACTTTGACGTGAATCACTTTATTTGGCACACATTTGCTTCTTGGTGCAAGCATGAATATTAATTACCTTAAAATAAAAATTAGATTCGAATACGGAATTGTAATGTTGCGCCTTTATTAGTTTTAAATTGTCATTAACATGCATGAATACATGCTTCAAGAATTAGCTTTTCTTTGCATTTGTGGTTTGACGACACCCAAGTGAATCTGAGGCCACAGTGAGTAGCCCGTTCCTAATCCAAGGCTAGAGTGTCCGGGGAAGGTACAGAACCAGCGCTACATAGGAGAAATTAGGGTTTCTGCGCCCATGGAAAACCACAACATATTGCGTCCCTCATGTGCCTTCTATCTTAAGTGCGTACTTCCAGTAGCCTGAGTTTGGTTTTGTTTCCTGCCTATGGGAACTTCTGTTACTATCGGATGAGGCCTTTGCGTCTTTTTCACTGTCTTGACTGTTATTTCATTGCAGGTTAGCAACCTAATGCTTATGTATCGTTTAGTGGTGCTTGTAAGCACCACTACCATCAAACTATTTACCACACCTACCTACAGATTTACTGGTAAGCATACAGTAAACAGGGAATTAGGAGTGAATTTTCATTTCTTGTCACAAACTAAAATTGCACTTTACGCTCTTTAATTGGGTAGGAAGAACTTAGGAAATGATGGGTAGCAGCACTCCGAGGACGGATTTCGTTCATTTCCCTTATTCTTCCATTAAGAATGTTTTGGGTAGTGACCCGAGCTGGAAGCCATTCTGGATTGTAAAACACAGGAGGAGAAAGAGGTGAGATTCGCAATTCTTCCGAGATTGGTCTGGTTTCAAATCTTGGTGAGGCATGAATGCTGCGTTTGTCTTATGGCACTGGTTCTCTTCCTCTCCTGGAACCCATGGCCCTAAATTAGAAATGGACGACTGCTTGTAGCCCATCGAGTTGCTCACGGTAGTTGTTAAACTCCCAAACAAAAATACAAAAACAAAAAAAGAATTCCCAACTGCTTTTGAATTCAGACCTTCAGTACCAGTACAAACGGAGAGAATCCAGCTGACTTTCGTGGCTCGCAGTAAAGATCGAATATCCTACAGAAAATCTTTAACAATGCGACCAAAATCTCTGTATTGCAACATACGTACAACAGCGTCTTCATTTCGAATATGAGAAATTGACACCCCCTCCCCATCAGCATTTTGAGGAACAAATGCAAATTTTAAGCTGGTCAGGATACCGAAACTGGTGAAACATATAATCAAATTCTGCAAATTGTCAAATGACAGAGCATAGTGAGAAAACATTGTTCCAGAAACTGGTGTAAAAGTTTCGATTCCAATTTTAATCAAATTTTGCATAGTGATTTTTGTGCCCTATCCTGAGCTGCGCGCGGGACAGCCGCCCCTCCTGCCCCGCCCTAGTTACGCCTCTACAGAGCTGTGTCTGATCTGAAACTCGTGTTTTGCCCACCTTGAATGATTTGCTTGAAACCTGCGTTTCTGATCACTCGTCTACTTGGGTGACCAAAAAAATCTTTATTTTTTGTTTCATAGATTGACGATCACCACGAGCAACCCTTATGGCTATGAGCAGTCGCCCGTCCCAAATTTAAGGTCAATGGTTCCAGGGAACGGAGAGAGATTATCACCATTGGGCAAGAAACAGCATCCACCCCGGTAGTACAGTAATGTCAAATCGACGTCGATTTTTGGTTACCAGGTCAATATTACGTCGAGGCATAGTTTTCGACGTAAAATCGATCAGACGGAACGTCAAAAAAATCATTACATTGAATTTCAGTATACATATAGACGGTTTTAAGCAGTTTATCCATTTAGTTCCATTAGGGTGAATTAATTGATGTTTTTTATGCAATCTATAAGCATCGCGCGCATGCGCCTTTGCAACCGTCACGCCAAACATGCTTCTCGGATGCTGGGGTGTTGGTCGATTGTATCATTTCTGTTTTATTACGAAATTCTTACCTGTCTCTTTTTTCGCCGGTAAGTTAAGATGTTTTTCTTCTTTTTTTACTTAAGTATGTTTATAAGAAGTTGAGTCTCGTTCCTTTAAGTAGAATTACTTTTTAAGATATATAATCTGTACGTAGGCATATCCCAATTAGGGACAGGTCTAGCGCGATGATGACAGATGACCAAAAATTTTGTGAAATTTTTAAGAACTATGTGTTTTTTCGAATGCGTCCGAAAAGACTTGGATGTTGAAACAATATAAAACAAAATATGATCTTTTATCATAAACATCGTCTTAGAATCGTACTACAAATACGAATACATTCTGCGCTTTATGCTATGATCAAAAGTTTAGAATTGTATGTTTCAACATCTAAATTGTAGAGTAAACGTAGATTCGACATTTCAACAGTACTAGAATCGATGACTAAACTGCGTAATATCAACGTAGAATCGACGTCTGCATTACTTAGCAACGATGTATATATTTCTCTCGAAAGGTCGAATCTTCGTCTACTGTTGACTTGATATCGGCTTAATAGCTTTAAAATTCGACGTCGAAAAGGCGTAACAGAAGTGGACATGGATATCTATATTCGACGTTTTATATGGACCAAAAATCGATGAAAAATTCGACGTCGAATCGATGTAATGTGCTACCGGGGCATATGTTTAGAAGCAAGAGCCACAGATTGCTACAGTCAAATTCAAAATTTTAGTAAACAATTTCCAAAAAAGAAAGAAAGAAGTTTGACTGGTTTTGAAATTATTGTGATGAGTTAACGCTGTTGCGACCGGCTTGGTGTCCGAGTGGTCAAAGATGTAGGTTTCTGGCCAGCCGTCGGAGCTACAAGGTGGGATCAAAAAGTGACAAGACTTGTTTCTTTTTTTTTTTTTTTTTGATTGGAGGTTGGACGACCACCGTGAGCAACTCAATGGGCTATGAGCAGTCGCCCGTCCCTAATTTAGGGTCACTGGTTCCAGGGAAGGGAGAGAGCCAGTGCCGTAAGACAATCACAACATCCATGCCTGACAGGGATTTTTTTGATTGGAGGTTTAACGACCACCGTGAGCAACTCAATGGGCTATAAGCGGTCGCCCGTCCCTAATTTAGGGTCACTGGTTCCAGGGAAGGGAGAGAGCCAGTACCGTAAGACACACACAACATCCATGCCTGACCGGGATTCGAACCCGGACCCCTTACTGACGAATGATCAGAGGCCAGCGCCTTAGACCACTGCGGCCACCGGGGCGGCTGACTAGACTTGTTGCATAAGTTTGGAATCGCGCTACACAGCAAGATGCTATTAACCACAGGTTGACCTTGGAACTTACTCAGCATGTGCCGTGAGTCACGTCTCTCCTGCTGATACAGTGTTTTTTTCACAATAGTCCTTTGTTCTTACGTATGTGGAGCTGTTTGTCGCATACGACATGTCGGAAAAACATTTCAACGAATTTACATCAGATTTTGTCAAAACCTTGACAGAAAGTCCATGGGGAAAATACAGGAAGTCTATAGTAAGTATTGTATAAGTCGTGCACACACACACAAGTTTATGAGTGGCATAAATGTCCTAAAGATGGTCGTGAAAGTGTTAAGAGTGATGAATGGTCTGGGAGGCCCGCAACTAGTGAAAGTGAAATATAATGTCGAACTAGTGCCCACAGATATGCCGAAAAATCGCCGAATCACTATTCGTGAGTTATCTGAAGACTTAAATATTAGTTTTGGCCCAGTTCAGTCGATTCTTACGGGCGATTGGGGCATGAGACGCGTCTCCGCCAAATTTGTGTCAAAACTGATCTCAGCTGAGCAAAAACTGGCCCGTGCTTCAACTGCTACCCACACAGCAAGGAATATTCCGTATATGTTACAAGTACGTAGCACTGAAACATTGAGACTTTTCAGATACGTTGCGCAATGTAACAGTAATGTTTCAGAAACCTTACGGTTACGTCAAAATGTCCTCACACGTTACATAACTTTGAAACATAACCAATACGTTACAGTGAAAGGTCTTTGTAACTTCAACATACCAACTTCATGCTACTGTTACGTATTTGAAAGATATTATTTGTAACTTCATTACAGTACTGTTACGTATTTGAAAGGTATTTGTGACATCATCATACACTGGTGTGCAAAAATTAAGGACGAAGAGGAGAAATTAGCATAACAGCGGAACGAGCAGGCAGAATGGACCGAAAGACCACTCAGGATATAGACTAGGGTCCGGTACGGTAGGGCATGCGCATATATGCAGCATGACGTAGGGGGTGGGGGAATGTCAGAAGGGTATAAAGCACACGGGCAGTGTTCGCTCAGCAATTCGGTGAAAGTTATTGCACGGTGTACATCGGTTTGAACGACGTCGAGTTGCTGCCACCGTGTGATATGGCCAACAGGCAATCCAGTAGACGACATCTGGATGACTTTACCCGAGGTCGCGTATTTGGGAAGTTGGAAGAAGGTCGAAGTGTGACTAGTGTGACCGAGGAGTTCGGGATCGCTCACAGCATCGTTTCACGAGCTTGGAGAGCATTTCAAACGACAGGAACAGCTGTCCGAGAGTATAGCAGTGATCGTCCACGAGCAACCACGGCGGCAGACGACCGGTATATTGTCCTACAGGCGAGAACAGACAGACGGCAGACAGCGGAAGAAATCTCAAGGCAGAAGCAACAGACAACTGGACGTCCGTTATCGCGTTTTACCGTGGCCAGGAGGCTGCACAAAGGTGGTCTATTTGCACGACGACCAGTAGAGTGTGTGCCATTAACGCCTGCTCATCGGAGACCGCGGTTCCTGCGGTGCCAGGAACACAAGAACTGGACACATCAGCAATGGGGTCAAGTTCTCTTTACGGATGAGAGCCGATTTAGTCTGACGAGCGATTCTGGTGGTATACACATCTGGAGAGAGCAGGGAACACGCAATCACACCTCCAACATCATCGAAAGTGACAGGTTTGGAGGTGGTGGAGTTCTCGTTTGGGGCGGTATCATGCTTGGTAGCCGTACTGACCTCCACATCTTCCAAGGAGGTTCAGTCACTGGTGTCCTCTATTGTACCGAGGTTCTCCTGCCTCACGTGCGTCTGTTTAGAGGTGCTGTGGGTCCTGAGTTTCTCTTCATGGACGACAACGCTACACCTCATCGTACAGTGGCTGTCGCAGAGCTGTTGGAAAGTGAAGATATCCAACGCATGGATTGGGCCGCAAGGTCCCCGGACCTAAATCCAATCGAACACGGGTGGGACCTTCTCGGGAGACGCTTGGCAACACGTCACTAGCCGCCAGCAACGATTCCGCAGCTGCGAATGGCGCTACAAGAAGAATGGGCCGTGATGCTTCAACAGCTCCTTGACAACCTCGTCCTCAATATGGACAGGTGTTGCCCTCCAACGCAGTCAGGGGTGATCAAGTCCCCTACTAAAGACTGGATTTTTCTTAGCAGCCGCCTGTCACATGGACGTTTCTGTCTTCTGTCCAGTTGTGCTCGAAGCTACCTTTTCAATAAAGTGCCTTTGTATCCTTTGGATTCCTTGTTTGAACGGTTTTGCTCCCTTGTCCCATATTCTTACATCTTGGGAATCTTATGGTATGATTTGAGTCGATGTGGAGCACTTCTGCACGACGTTACATTCGAAAAACCGTCTCGTCCTTAATTTTTTCACGCCAGTGTATTACTGTTACGTATTTACTACGTTGAACATTATAGTTTTAATAAACTTTGTAAAATCACGATAAAAAGTATTACACTAGACAGCTGTTTCAAAAGCAACAACAACAGTATTACGAGTTGTTTATGTTTTCACAGGTTCAATGGAGTCCGCTGCCCATTGGGAACAGTGGCGGCGTTTATATATTGATAACAAAAGAAATAAAAATCGGTCCCAAATGAGGGTGTCGAATTTCTATTATACATGTGGAATAGACTAGATCTCTTCCTTCGCTGGATCCCTTCGGTCTCTTTCAGCGAAAAAAAGAAAGAAAATCAAACTCGTCATTTCTCTAAATATTTACCAATATGAAATTTCTCAGCTTCAAGTATAAAAAAACATGCTGGTATAGTATATTAATACAACAACACAGCCATCTACGTAGATTTTATAAAATGCTCTTTAGAATTAAAAAATATAATAATCAAAACAATTACTTACTTTCAGATGATCTTGAATCACACACACACACACACAAAAAAAGATGAAATATTAAATCAACTAACTACCTAACTCGAGTACGACAGTATCACCAAAGAATATCCCAGTAGCACGTGGAAATACGACTAGGAGAGTGCTTCGGTAAAATGGTATCGATGCGCATGCGCATCCACGCTGATGCCAAAACAAAAATCTTAAATATCGCCGGAATGTAGCATCAACTTAGCAATTATGTACAATGGAAACTGTAAAACAGTAGTATCGGTGAATGCTATTTTTAACGAAACGGTAATGTACAAAGAGTTATGTTCCAAAATAGATGTTGCTGAAACGTAATTGTAAGATATCTCTGAAAGTGTAACGAAAATGAGAGATTGTAACATTATTTATATTTATCTGAAACGTTTTGTGCTGTATGGGTAGTGACTTGCTTGAGTGGGTCGAAAACGACGAGAACATATTAAAAACTATTATAAGTGGAGATGAATTGTGGGTTTATGGGTATGACCCCCGAAACTAAGGCCCAGTCTTCACAGTGGATGACTCCAAACTCTCCCAGGCCCAAAAAACTCGACAGAGCCACAGAAATGTCAAGACTGACTGTTTTTTTTCAGTCATAAGGGAATTGCACATCGTGAATACGCTTCATCAGGCCAAACAACCTACAAGGAGTACTACTGTCAAGTTTTGTGGCGTTTGAAGTAGGCGGTTCGTCGCAAAAGGCTGGCATTGCATGAGAGTTACGAGTAGCAACGCCATTATGACAACGCGCCTGCCCATGCAACACAACTTGTGCAGCAGTTTCTTGCTAAGCACCACATTTCACAAGTCCAGAAGCCACCCTATGCGCCAGATCTCGCTCCCTGGTACCTGTTTTTCTCTTCCCCCAAATCAAATACCCCTTGAAAGGAAAAATATTTCGAGGTATTGAGGATATACAACAGAAAGCGATGGAGCAGCTGTTGGCTATTTCAGAAGATGACATCAAAAAATGCATCGAGGTTTGAAAACAACGCTGGGCTTAGGAAGGAGACTACTTCGAATAGGATTAAGTTTCAAATCTGTAAGTCTTGTACCTTTTTTTACGCTTTCCAACCGTAGGTTGAAGAATCGTATATGCTCCAGCTTTCTCCGTCTGTCTGACCGCACGATAACTCGCGTAAAAATGGTTCGATTTCGATGACATTTTAGTATATGGTAGGGGACCCCTGGGGACGAACCCTATTGAAAATGGACGAAATAGGTTCAAAGGTCAGAACATAGGAGCGAGATCCATTCCATCGCCTTTATGCTTCATAATTTACGTAAAAATGCTTCGATTGCGACAAAACGTTATCATGTTGTTCCGGAGGTACACTGAACCAATTCTGTTTAATATAATCGAAATGGGGTCAGAGGTCAGGGCACAGGAGCGAGATTTATTCCACAGCTATTATCCTCATAACTTGAATAATGATTTCTGGTATGTTGGAAAGCGTATCACAATCAATTCATTGCATGATTTTACTAACTTGCTTTTAAACAATCCAGTATGGACACTTTTTAGCACACATTGTAAGTCCCAGTTCGAGTTCCGGATGTGTTATGGGCGGTGTGTTTTGCCTTACGGCGCTGGATCTCTTCTTTCCCTGGAACCAGTGGCTCTAAATTAATGATGGGAGATTGTTTATCGTGCTTAGAGCTGCTCATGATAATCGTTAACACCCACAAAAAAGGACGCTGCTGTTGATGCTAATTAGTGTGAGTGAAAAGGACATGCAGCATTCTTCATCAGCGTGAGCACTCAGTTACGAGAAAAAAACTGTTGTTCAATGGAGAAAAAATATGTTGTAAACAAACAATGAGTTATCTGGATCTTCTGAATAAGTTGCTGCTTCAAGTTTTTCCAAGTGAGTTTGCACATGAAATCCAGGAAGCCTAAGAAAGCTAAAAGTACATTCATTCTGTGAAAGTCATCCAAAAAAATTGTTTAAAGAAAATGGGAGGCAATAGAAGAAAAAAGTACTTCTGAGAATTAGATTAAATGCAGTCTTAAGAAAAAAGAAGAAGCTGAAATATTAATTAAATGAAAGGAAAAATTCTAGATCCCAAACTAAATATGCTTTTTTATTTAAAACGTAAACCTATGCAGGGAAGATCAACTATTGAACTTAAGTCATGATTTCATCGATAAGCCTTGTGTCTTTATGACTGTTGCGTTTTCTCCAAAAAACAAAACAAAAAAACAGTAATTTTTTTATGTTTGAGGATATAGTGGTATCAGAAATCTCAACAAGTGTTCGTTCAGGAGTTTTTGCAAATCAGATTCCATTGAATATGATTTTTACAAAGATTATCATGCCCGTTGCAACTTCATGGGGCAAACGGATATTAACCGTAAACAAAATAATTCAATGTTTCTACCTTTTCTTTTCCTTAGTTTTTTCTTTTTTTTATATTGAGCTGCAAATAATACTTCGCATCCGCATTTACGTCTTCAACTAATCACAAGAATTTCCTATTGATCGTTTCTTCAAACCTTCGAGAATGTAGAAATCAGCCAACACATTTTCTTTTGATTCCCTCGATTTCAAGGAAAAAAATTAGAATAAAAAAATATTTTTCATTGATGTGGCAGCTGGTGATTTTAGTGATTCGAGAAATTAGCAAAATTAATCATGGAAAAGAACTGGGGACGTCACATTTAAAACGAATTTAGCAACCGACAGCAAAATGATGAATTTTTTTCCCTCGTTATTGAGAAATGTTGAAGGCAGGCGTTAAAAGCAGAAAAATATGTAAAACGAAGTAAGAAAATGGACAGGAGTGAAATCCGTAGCACTTGATTAATTTCGCGGTACATGCATTGCTGCAGGACGAGCACAAATGGAGTTTAAAGAAGCAGCGAAACGAAGTGCACCATGTTCTGATTAATGGCATATATTTCTTCGCATTAAGTAGATCCAGCAGCAAAGTGAAAAAAAGAGAAAATAAAATCGAGCAAAAATTACAAGGGAGGATAAAAAATAATTTATTAGTGGATTTCTTTAAACTCCTTCAGTAAATTGTTTGCGTAATTGTTGTTCAATGAGGAAGAACTGCCCTATGCCACTGTTACTAAAGACAGTTATTATTTTTCATTACTAAAGACAAGCTTCTGTCTGCTTGTTTTCGAGAAAGAAGAATCTTCTTGTTAAGATTTTTTCCGCTATCTAACGCAAAGAGCATAGTTTTATACAGACCACCTAATTGCCTGTTAGTAATGAATGCTCCCGAAAACAAGAAGATATTTGCATAAGCAAATTAATCTCTGTTGTTAGAGACAAACTGCTGCTCATTCCATTTTTACTCCAGCAGTATATTTGCCATGAAGTGTTGAACGGTGACCTCCAACACTTATCACCCGGTACTGAAAAATGGCTACTGTATCGGCGTTTATTCACCCCCCACCTTTCAAATGCATGGATAATAAAATAACTTTTTAAAAGAAGTACTCTGATGGCAGTGGAGAATTGAAGTGATTTATTTGTTAGAATTACTGAATTTTTTCTCGGTATTTAGTAAATAATTACGTTCGTTGCAATTGGATTCCGCATGCAAAGGTTTTCTGATAATAAATGGTATCTGCGTTTCCAGTGTACCGTGATTTTAGTTTTAAAACGACGATGATCCCATTGAAAATATCAAGAAAATAACGTTTTAATGTTCGCTCCTTTTTTTACCCGAAATTCTCTCTTCACGAAGATTTCTTTTCCTATAAAGGACTCATCACGAAAATCAAAACCGTAGAGAACATCATCGTTACTAATCTTACTTTTTTCGATTTCAGGTGGACGTCAAGTAATTTTGCTTCCTATACTTCCAATGGAAAAACCTCTATACACATTTTCTTCACAAATAATGCGTTCCCAAGTGATGAAAATTTGAACATCGATTAAAATAGCTTCATTTTACAACTTGGAATACTTAATATTTTCTTAAAATAAAACCATAATTATGCAATCCAACATTTGTTTGTCTACTGACGTCATCAAAGTACAGGTCGTGCCATCTTTTTCTGGTTTCAACACCACCAAATGAAAAGTTATTGATATTTAAAATAATTATGGTTATATTTTAGAAAATATTAAGTATTCCAAGTTATGAAACGAAGCTATTTTAATAGATGTTCAAATTGTCATCTTTGGGAACGCATTAATTGTGAAGAAAATGTGTACAGAAGTTTTTCCATTGGGAGTATAGGAAGCAAAATTCATTGACTTCCACCTTAAATCAGAGAAATTTCTCTAAAGCAGTTTGTTAGTCATTTATTTGAATGATTGAAGTCTGAAATTTGCAGAGAAGATATAGACAAATAATAAATCTGAGCGCTGACTTATAACCGTTCATCCGAGATAGGTCTGGGTTCCAATCCCGTGAAACAGCGATGCTGTATTTGTCTTACGGCACTGGCTCTCTCGCTTTCCTGAAATCAGTGGCCCTAAATTAGAGACGAACGACCGCTAATAACCCATTCAGTTGCTCACATTGGCCGTTAAACCCCTACATAAAAAAATAAATTCTAAAATTTAGATTCAACTTGAATGAAAGAGCTGTCCCAATCAAAACTCAACTGGATACATTATATGAGCGTGTTTATTGTAGAATAACGTAAAGCTGAATGAGCTGGTGGAAGAGCTGACAGCTTTTTAGATCAATGTCCGTAGTATTACCCGCAGTAGACATACCGAGCTGCCACCATCTGGTAAGGGGATTGAAGAGAATCAGTTTATATGGACTAATTAACTTCTTAGACTAACTACAATTTTTGTTTCTGAGTTTAATTACCACCCGGACCCGTTTGAACGAATGGTCAGAAGCCAGGGCTTAGACCAATGCGCCACCGAGGTGGCCTCATTACGACTCACGTCGCTAAGAGCACATATGAAGAGAAGTTAGAAGATCACTATAAGAGATATACAGTCGCGTGTCTTAGATTTCGGTTAGTGGAGATCTAAGAAACATGACAGGACATTTCGTTGTGAGTTTCAACCAACCGACTTTTTATCGCGAGCTGCACATTTTAGTGGGTAAACACTCAAAGCCTCAGCTACGATTATTACCTTTCACCTACATTTATTATTAATTTCCAGTTATTTCTCATGATCCCCAGATAAAAAGTAGCTGTAATATTTCAGGCTTCATCTTCGTGACGAGCTTAAAAGTTTAAATTAAGACGTGCAGCAAAATGAGGGAATTTCGCTCGCGAATTTTAATGCTTAAAATTCTTAAATAGCCATTTCAGATGTGGCTCTGCAGCTAAATGTCGTCAGCCATGACGAAGGTTTCTCATGAAGACGGGATACTCATCAAGTTTAGGAATTCCGAAGTTGGGGATAATGTGGGAGCAGTTTCAAACTGTCAAAATAATATTCGGCAGAATGAATAAGGGAATAACTGTTTTCTGATGTCGTTCTTCTTGCGCCTTTGCAGTCGGATTCCATAAACAGTCTGTTGCTTATTTAATTGTGAGGTCAAATTAAATATGAGTTTACGGGCGTAATAATTGATCAAAACATGGCGAACAGACAATTTTACTAGCCCGGGAGGTATAAGGCTCTTGGATAGTGAAATACAGTAATGCTTCATTGCCCAAACTACGCAAGCTTTGCTGTTATTATTAGTAGGGAAACTGTCATATCTAACTTCTGCTGTCCCCATAGATTATTTAGCGATCGAATTTTGCGATTCTATGCTTTTAGTACTGCCGTTTCAAACACAAGAAGGATTTTTCTTACATCTTGGTGAACATTAATGTATAGAAAACCATTTCTTCTCAAGCCCTCTCTGTGTTTCTTGTTTTTTTTTACTTGGGGGTTTATCACCTGTCCCTAATTTAGGGCCACTGGTTCCAGGGAAGAAAGAGTGACATAAGAGAAACACAACATCCATGTTTCACCTGTACTCGAACCCTGACCCATTCTGAACGAATGGTCGCTTAGACCATTGCGCCACCGGAACAGTACCTCGCTGTGTTTCAAACTTAAAGTTGCCATATTTGACTTTTGATAATGAAGTTATGTTTTAGTACTGCAGGCAATTTAAATATAGCTTTGAGACCTCTCTCTTCTAAACATGCATTTATGAAGTAAATTTGTCTTAGCTCAGATAAATCGTTGAACACTTGACGCCCTGATAAAATTCTTTATTCCATCAATAACAAGTGTAACGTACCAGGAGATGTGACGTACCTGCCAGAAGGACGCACACGACATAAAGGCAGATAGGAATCAAAATAAAATGTCCGCGTAGCTCAATTGGTAGAGCAACTTATTCCGGAATGAGGGGACCCGGGTTCGAATCCTGGCACGGATAAAAATGACGGAGAAATTTACTTCGTTATAATGGCGCCCGAACTATCCGGATGACCCGACCTTTCGCAATGGTGTGATGTTATTTCCACACCGCGAGATAGGAAAAATAAGAGCAGCACTTCGAAAAAAAAAAAAGGGGAGATGATGTAACGTACCTGCCAGGAGGACGCACACGACATAAAGGCAGATAGGAATCAGAATAAAATGTCCGCGTAGCTTAATTGGTAAAGCAACTTATTCCGGAATGAGGGGACCCAGGTTCGAATCCTGGCGCGGATAAAAATGACGGAGAAATTTACTTCGTTATACAAGTACCATTGAAATACACAGTAATTTTTGTCACGAAAACCAATTCCCCCTAAGAAAAACTAAAGGCAGGAGCAATGAAAGAAACACGTCTTAAGGTTTGTTTGATAAAACATCATAACAAATCGGAAAACTGCTAGAATGTTGCGATGCTAGCATAAATAAAAAGAAAAGGAACACTCCAAGACTGATTTTGTGTTTCAGTGAATGACGTGTTAGGTGCCTTCGAAATATAGTTTCTGCATTTCGTCGATGTAAAAACGAAGATTTTGTAACAGAATAGAAACACAACCATAAAGATAACGTTTGGTAACACTAATATGGTACAAAGGAAGGAGTCTTCAAATTTCAAGTCCGTGTTCGCTGAAAATGTAAATACTGCCGGCATTTAGTTTTCTCTGTTTTCTTGCTGGAACCGAGATTAAGCACGATCTGAGTCTCAAGGAAAATGCTAGTAAAACGAAACGAAAAGAAACTTGATTTTAAAGAGAGTGAAATAGGGACATCGATTGCTATGTTAGTGATGTCACTTTTGCTTACACTTGGTACTTATCGCTTCTGCCAATGTTGGATGGTACTCTTTGGGTAAAGGCGAGGCAGAGTGACAGAGAGAAAGAAAGAGGAAGATGGTATGAAAGAAGAACAGAGCAATAAAATTCCGCGATACAACGTGAGTCGGTCGGTTTCCTAATCAAATGCGTGAAGGAGATTTTTCGCAAATCCCTCTTCGCCTCTGCCAGATTTGTTCGAGCCTTGCAGTTACGGATTTCCGATTTCTTCGAACCAAAATGACTTCAGAGGCTTGCCCACTATTTGGGATTTCTTTTTTCCACGTTTTGGTAGGAGATAAGGAAAAAGTATTCCCGACTTTTCTTTTAATCACGTCTAACATCATATAGTTTTCCTTACAAACATCCTGAAGAAAAAACGTGCCCTTTCCTTTTCTGCCAGACGAACACCATTAGCAGAAAATAATAATGAACCCAATACTGTAGTAACAAATAGCAAATGTAATGTCGTTTCCTAAGTGTGAAATATTTTTCAATAACTAAACCCGCAATTTATCGAGACGGTACGGATATGAACAGCTACCACAAATTCAACAAACTTCTACTATTAAGGAACTTTTGATTGACGGAATAAAAACGTGATTCCAAAGACCTCAGATGTATTGATTTTATGTGTGTAGTAGTATGAAAATGCGCCTAAGGAAGAGAAGCACTTCGGGGTTTCAAGGCTAAGTCAAGTCACTATGTAGACCTTTTCCTTGATTCTCCGTGCTGTTTCAGCATTCTCATATTGATATGCAAATAATTGTATGAATTGTAATAATATCTCATGTAACAGCTAAAAATGGTAAATAAATAAATAAGAAGTAAGCAGAGCGCTATAAACAAACACGAAAAAAAAATCGAGTGCTACGACCGGAAATATTCAGCAGGGCGTAATATTACGCCTATGTGACGGGCCGTGGGTGGCCTATTGGGCAACGTTCGTGACTGCCACGGAAAGGGCCTCAGGCTCGATCCCAGCAGGTACGAACGCTCGATCCACTAAATATCCACCGTACGTCGGATGGGCACGTTAAGCCGTCGGACCCCGGGTACTGGCCCCCGGTAATAAATAAGGGCGTCTTCCTCCCTATTTCTACTTCGCTTCTGTGTCACTTTCCTATCGGACGCAGTAGCCCAAATCTCCTAGTTTCCTATTTCTAAAGGCTGTTTAAGAACTGGGGTCAGACACTATCTTCCTAAAATCCTCTACATATGGTCATTATACGCCTATGTGGCACTTCTGTAGGCAATCATGTGGCTATCAAAATTTAGAAACCAGTATATAGCTGTATTCTCCCACTCGCCAGTAGTTTTTTTTTTTACATTAAATTTTGAAAAACCGATTAAGAATGGTAAAAATTTCATCGAGATCCTAAAATCAGCTTAGCGTTCAAATTCGGTCATAAGATTTCTTATTTTGTTTGTGTTGATTCCCTTAATAAGAGCCTCGCATATTCTTAGTGGTGGTGAGTCTATCAGGCTTACTGTGAAGACTGCCTTTTAGAATGACATTAAAATGGTATTTTCCATCACTTCAAGAAAATATTTGATACGGAAAATAGAAAGAATTACGTTCCAAAAGTTATGTAATCATACGATAACAGAGTGTGTAATCCTGATCAGCCTCCCGTAAGAAGTGACAATTTTTCTGTATTCATTTTTAAGGCAAGGCAGAAGAACGGAAAATATACCAAGAGACGTTAAAATGTTTCGTTCACACAGTGCTGTGTTTTAAGCTGCGGTGTTTCTATTTTTTTCCCTTTTTGTTCGGAGGTTTAACGACCACCATGAGCCACTCGATTTGGAGTCAGCCGTCCCTAATTTAGGGTCGCTGATTCCAAGAGAGGGAGGGAGCCAGTGCCGTAAAACAAACACAATATCCATGCCTCACCAGGATTCGAACCCGGACCCATCTCGGACGGTTTCGTAGATTTTGCGGACAAAGAAGGGAGAGCGGTGGAATTTCACGGGCAGGAAGGTGTTTGACAGAGCTGACGGGGATGCTAACAAAGCAGTCGGATTTGATGTTTTAAATTGATGATTATTAGTTTTAAAAATTAGACTAAATTACTATGGAAAATATAAATTTATATACACTAGTGCGCAAAACTTAAGCAACAACGTCGTTTGACAGCATACAGTCATGACAGGGGAGACAAGGGCGATTTGCGGGTTGTACAAGGGAACAACAACTCATGACAAAAATGATGCATATGCAAATAGCAGGATTTCGACGTCAGAGGTGACGTGAGGGCACGTAAACTGCGTGGAGGCAGCGCGCGCAGTGCCAGCCGACTACAAAAGACGGCGGACAGAGGCATTTCCAGACATTCGCTGCAAGTGAAAGTGAGATCGATCGTGCAATATGGCTAGGAGAAACCATCAGGATGCCTTTACACGTGGTAGAATGATCGGCAAGCTGGAGGAGGGGCGTACCGTGATGAGTGTTGCCCAAGAGTTTGGAATCGATAAAAGTGTAGTGTCACCAGCTTGGAAAGCCTACCGAACGACAGGTACAGCTGTACGAAAGGTAGGTGGTGGTCGCCCCAGGAAAACAACGGCGAGTGACGACCGATATCTCGTCGTGCAATTGAAAAGAGACCGGAACCAGACAGCTGGCAGCATGGCGCAGCGGTTGCGTATAGCAACCGGACGACAGGTATCCCGGTTTACTGTGGCCAGACGCCTTCATAAGGGTGGGCTATATGCCCGCCGGCCGGAACGCTGCATACCATTGACATCAGCCCATCGGCGGCACCGTTTACAGTGGTGTCGCGAACATGCACACTGGACACCTGATCAATGGAGTCACGTCCTCTTTACCGATGGGAGTCGTTTCAGTCGGACAAACGATTCTCAGCGCCAGTTGATCTGGCGAGAGGTAGGGACACGCTTTCATCCCACGAACATCGGGGAACGAGACCGTTGGGGTGGTCCTAGCGTACTTGTATGGGGTGGCATTATGCTGAACGGTCGGACGGAGCTCCACATTTTCGACACAGGTTCCGTAACCGGAGCGCGTTACTGTGATGAGATCATACGCCCCCACGTGCGTCTGTTCCGAGGTGCCATTGGTCCAGACTTTGTTTTTATGGACGACAACGCTCGCCCACACAGGTCCCAAGCAGTTGAGGACCTGTTAGATTCTGAAGATATTCGCAGAATGGAGTGGCCAGCGTGCTCCCCTGATTTAAATCCCATCGAACATGTGTGAGATGTTTTGGGGAGACGCCTGGCGGCACGATCGTTTCCCCTGGAGAACACCAGACAACTGACACAGATGCTCATCGAGGAGTGGAAACTGTTACCTCAAGAACTGTTGGATCATCTGGTGTTGAGTATGGCCAGACGGTGCCACGCAACCATTGCACTTCGGGGAGGTCATATCCCGTACTAAGGGACTTTGGATTGTTGTTCTCCCTCATGGACTGTCGGTTAGGTGTACGAATGCCGTGCTGTCAATAAACCATTTTCTGCTGCCTGCCTTCGTGTATGCGTTCTATTCATTTGTTTGCTTTCGTCATCCTTTAGGTACTGCATTGTGCCTCTGTAGTGTGAATTTCATGTCTCACAGGTGAGGTTTCGCGGAATTACGCCAAAATCAGTAAAGTTGCTTAAGTTTTGCACACTAGTGTAATATTAGTTTCAGCAGTTAAAAAAGGAAAGTTCTGCTAAACTTTTTTATCACTACCATCAAAAGTATCGCCATTGTGATAATACACTAAAGAGCAATTGAATTAAAGACAGCTGGCGTTATGCAAATATGGTGCTGTGGGCGGCCCTGCAAACGGAAACGACATGACTTATGCAGCGACCCGACAATATAAGGAGTGATGCGACGGGAATCAGTAAGAGTCGGACGCAGTAAACGAAGGATCTAAGCTCATTTGATCGTGGGCAAATTGTCGGGGCCCGATGAATGGGTCACTCCATCTCGGAAGTCATGCAGGCACTGGGATTTTCACGAGCCACTGTGTCACGGGTGCACCGTGAGTACATCGAATCCGGTAAAACCATCCCTGCAAGGGCCAACTCCCGTGAGCAACAGCGTGTAGATGAGCGGGGTCATCGTCGGCTAGCTCGCATTGTAACAGCGGATAGACGGGCCACAGTGCAAGAAATCACTCGGCAATTTAACGCTGGTGCACAAAAACTTGTAAGCAGCCATACCATCCAGAACCATCTTCTCGCTATGGGGTACAGAAGTCATCGTCCCACGAGGGTACCGCTGCTGACCGCACATCACAGGGTGCAAAGATTAACATGGGCGCGGGAACATCGCCACTGGACCCTAGACATGAGGAAAAATGTTGCCTGGACTGATGAATCGAGATTCACGTTGTTACATGCGGATGGCAGGATACGAGTACGGCGCAAACCACATGAAGCGATGGATCCTTCTTGCAAGCAGGGTACTCTTTAAGCTGGTGTGGGTGGCATTCTCGTCTGGGGACTGTTTACGTTAACTGAAATGGAACCCCTGGTACGTGTGACATCGTCCCTCACAGGTCAACGTTACCGGGATATCCTGGAGGACCATTTGCTCCCGTTTGTGCGTCTTTAACATCCCACTGGGGACCTCATCCTGCAAAAAGGCAATGTAGCTCCCGAATTGTATCCGAATGGTTGGATGAACACTCCACCGACGTGACCTCGCTTCCTTGGCCAGCTAGGTCACCTGACCTCAATCCCATCGAGCACATCTGGGATGCCATCGAGAGAGATGTTCGAGGCTCTGACCGCCTCCATCAAATCTTCGTGAACTGTGGGAGCTTGTTCAGGGGTTGTGGATCCGTATGGCTTCCCAATGCTTCAGGTGTCTTGTTGAGTCCATGCCGAGACGAATCACCGCCGTCATCAGGGCAAAAGGTGGTGGCTACACGTTACTAGACAGACATCTCTAATTCAATTGCTCTTCAGTGTTCTTCATGGATGCAAATTGTAGCAATTTGGGCGGAAGTGTCTTTGTTATTTACAGTCCATTATAGGAGACAGGGAGTAAACGTGCCAGAGTGTATTATCTCAGGTTTACTAGCAAAGTCTTAATCTTCTGAAAACAACTCTATTTACACATTTTTAATCACATACTCCTCATTACACACACACACACAACTACGTATCGAAAGTAAAAAATTGCTTATTTAAAAATATATTGACACATAAAAGAAAACATTTTACTCTTTACACTTACAGCAGTTGTTTTAGTTTCGGGGTTAACGATCTCCATTAACATTTACTGCTAATAAAGAGTCTGCCCCCGGTACAATAGCTTCGTGTACATACCTGCTTCATAAAAATTCTTCGCGGCTAGCCCTCGCATCAGAAGACTAACGTGTTAAATTGATACCTGTATATGAGCCAACATAAACGAAGAGCAGTCTGTAGAAGTTAGTTACAGAGGTGAATCAGCCACTGAAATGACAAAATTGGCAGATTTGTGGGGTATTGGCCAATCTTCCAAGCTGGGTCTGGGCGTGGCCTTCGAGATGGAGAAAGCCATGACACTTCATTTATGACGTCACGTAGTCCGCCAATTCCTGTCAATAAGTATTTAAAATTTAATTTTAAAGTAAATAGCGTTTACTACACAATGCTTAAATCTTGCCGGATTATTATTGGGTTGTCGGAAAAGTCATGACGTATTTTGGCACCCGATGGCGGTTGGGCGGTTTGGAAGTACTAGAGGCATGCGCAGCTCTGTTATCGCTATGGCATTCGTCAGGTGCCAGTCCTAGCTGCAGCCTAAAAGGAATTGTGAGAGATTTGGTTGATTTGCGGATATTTGACATCAAGTTGAAGATCGAAGACGAAACTGTGCATTTTCGCCATATTTTACTATTTTACTTCCATAAAGGGAAGAACGCGCGTCAAACTTGTGAAACGTTGCGTAAGGTGTACGGTGATAATGTTCTACAAGAACGTCCGTGCCAGCGATGGTTTGCAAAATTCCGTGCTAGTGATTTTGACCTCAACGATGCTCCTCGGTCCGAAAGGCCCACCGTGGTTGATGACGACCAAATCAAGGCATTGTTCGAGTCAAACCCACGTTACACGACACGAGAGATGGCAAACACATTTCACATCCATCATTCAAGCGTTCACGATCACATGAAGAAGCTGGGATACGTAAGCAAGCTCGATGTGTGGGTTCTTCATAAAGTCAAAGAAGCTCAATTGACGGCGGGTATAAACATCTGCGATATGCTCATTAAACGTGAGGAAATCGATCCTTTTTTGAAGCGACTGATAACTGGTGACAAAACGTGGATTGTGTACAACAACGTGCTGCGCAAACGGTCTTGGTCCCGACGGGCTGCTTTGCCTCAAACGACATCCAAAGCAGACATTCATCAGCGGAAGGCTCTGGTCTCAGTGTGGTGGGATTTTAAAGGTGTGGTGTTTTTCTAGCTCCTAAGACGGAACCAAACAATCAATTCGACTGTTTACTGTCGGCAATTGGACAGTTTTAACGAATCCATCGTCCAGAAACGTCCAGAGCTGGTTCATCGTAAAGGTGTTGTGTTCCATCACGACAACGCGAAACCATACCCAAATTTGATCACCCGCCAATAATTATTGGAGCTTGGGTGGGATGTGTTGCCACACCCAGCATACTCGCCTGACCTTGCGCCGCCAGATTTCCACTTGTTTCGCTCTCTTCAACAGTCCTTGCGTGGTATAACGTTCAATTCAGATGAGGCTGCAAATCAGCACATTGTATAGTTTTTCGCCATGAAAGACAGATCCTTCTATGAACGATGCATTCTGCAGCTTACTGAAAGATGGCAAAAGGTTATCAAACAAAACGGGCATTATATCATTGATTGATCTTTGTTCTTTCTATCAATAAATGACCTTTGCAAAACATGGCTAAGATACGTCATGCCTTTTCCGACAACCCACAATTTACTTTGAATTAGAAGGCATTAGAAAGCAAAGATTATGATAATTTTTTTCTTTCTAATGTGTTCATCTTCGAAATAAATTATAATCATTAGGGTTACGCAGAATTTTCCGCCGTTTTAAGGGGAAAGAAGACAGGAACTATCAGGAAATCAGCATACATTTATTCAACGAAATATTGGCAGTTAGCATCAATGACCTTTTGCCGTTATTCAGGTAACAAATGAATGCACCTGTGATAGAAGGATTCGGGTTTTGAGCTGAAGAACGCAGTGATGAAATTTTTCGCCTCTGGAACTGTGGTGAACCGCTGTTGGGCTAGAGCATGTTGCATAGAGCGAAACAGATGAAAGTCCGAGGGTGCAAAGTCCGGGGAGTAAGCCGGGTGCGGTAACCCCCCCAGTGTAGCTGTTCAAGGTTTGATTTCGTGGTAGCATCGATATGTGGTCTGGCATTATCGTGTAACAGGGTTTCTGGGCGGCGTCTTTTACCTGTCTACGGGCGGTTCTGCTCGATTGCTGCGTTCAGTTTCATTAACTGATTGCTGTGATTGTTTCGCCCGGTTTCAACAGTTCGAAGTACAGCACACCATGAATATCCCACCGCACACGCAACAGCACCTTTCCCCCGTGGATATCCTTTTTTACAGTGGATGTTGACGGCTGGCCTGGGTCGACCCAGGATCGCTTGCATACGAGGTTGTCGCAATAGACCCCTTTCTTATCTCCGGTGACATCCTTCCACGAGAATTTCTTCCCTTGAAATCTCTTCAGCAACGACATCCAAATGCCTAATCGTTGACCAATATTACGCTCCGTTAAAGTATGCGGAACCCACTTACCAATCTTCTGGATCTTCCCCAAGGCCTGTGGACGCCGTACCACCGTCGATTGAGCCATTTTAAAACGTTTCGCCAGTTGCGTGGTCGATTGTGTGGCATCCTCTTGCAACAGCGATTCCAACTACTCGTCTAACAGTTCCTGCGGTCTACCTGCACGTGGCTTGTCTTCCAAGCTTAGATCACATTTCTTAAATCTGGCAAACCATTCTCGACACGTCGGCTCACCCATAACCGTTTCACCATACACCTGACATATTGAACCGCATAATTCACTCGCATTTTTCCCTAAATTAAACATGAATAACAAACAGTGCCGCAAATGAACTTCATCTACCGCCATGCTTGGCTTCATGTACGAAGTGACAGTATGGGTCGCCGGCCGGTTAGACCCCTACAGCGCCTGCTAGCGGGGGCGACGGAAAATTTTGCATGCCCCTCATAGATAAAAATTTTTTGTAGTTGCCGCTATTTACTTTGAAAAATAAATTTGAAATAAATATTACTGGATCTGACGGAAAGCATGACGTCATAAATGAAGTGTCACGGCCTTCTCCATCTCGAAGGCTACGGTCTGGGCCTGAGGCGCTAGCAAGTTATGGGGGTGCGCCCACCCTACGGCGTTGCCCTTCCCCACCATAGAAGCAGTAGCCCATACGTAGAGCGGTTGATGCTTGCGTGGGTCGTTAGCTCCACAGAAAGCAATGATGAGTAATGATAATAACAGAAAATCAGGCACATTTCTGGAAAGGGACTTGTGCACTCAGAAAAGAAATTCAATATGATCCCGAATTATTACAGTATTTATATATTGTACCTCCCGCAACAATTTAAGTCTGACATGAATTCCAATTGAAATTGCTCGTCCTGCCACGGTGGCGCAGTGGTCTAAGCGATGGCCTCTGATCATTCGTCCGAAAGGGGTCCGAGTTCAAATCCCACTGAGACATAGATGTTGTATTTGTTTTACGGCACTGGTTCTCACCCTTCCCTGGTACCAGTGACCCTAAATTAGGGATGGGCGACTACTAGCCCACTGAGTTGCTCACAGTGGTCGTTAAACCTCCAATAAAAAAAATGCTCGTTTTACATCGAAGTCCTTGTAAGCAACTGCATTTAAATTATTAGTTGTTTTAACTAAAAGGATCCTCAGAAGTGATGACTTAATACTGAAGGTGGAAAATCAAGGGAGAATTTGTATAACTGTGAATATGTTGTGTAACAACCGTTTCATCACATTGTTCAGTGTACTATCGTATGATATTATCATTCGCGTAAGCATGATCTCCAGGTGTGTTGTTGTTGGCAGGTAAAAGGTCCTACCCATTTGCGTTAAAACATTCTGTTAATAAATCTTTTGAGTGTATAATATAGCAATGCCGTCTAATTCTTGATCAATTTCCCGTGTTTCAGTATATTTCGAGAAATAGCCTATCAGCTCTATTAATTTTCACTAAGCAAGTAGAAGAAATCAGCTGTAACTTTTACCTAAGGTTGCTGTTGTATTTTATAGGGAGCTGCCTTTGTAGCTGAGTGGTACGAGGCTCTGTCCTCGAATCATTTGTCTGAGAAGGGAATGCCGAAAGAGGCATGGAGGGTGTTCTTGGGATAGGCACTGTACGTTTTTCTTCCCTGGAACAAGTGGTACGAAATTAGGGGCGAATGACTGTTTCTAGCCCATTCAGTTGCTCACGGTTTTCGCCAAACTTCTAAATAAACAAAAACATCTCATGGGGAATGACTATCTCAGATCTGTTTCTAATTTAACAGTCCGCACATGAATAAAATACACTACTGTTTCTGAAAATTGCAACACCATGAAGGACTTCTGGTATTAGCTGGAAACTTACAGGATGTGTACAACAGATTGGGATATGCAAATGATTAAAATGCCTGTGAAAATGCACATGCGGTTTCGGAGCAGCGCCCTCTCAACTGTCCGGTCTTGGGTACAAAGAGCTAGCTCATACGAGACATTTGAATCAGGGCCGCGGGTGGCGTAGTGGGCAACGTTCGTGACTGCCACGGAAAGGGCCTCAGGTTCGATCCACTAAATATCCGCCGTGCGTCGGATGGGCACGTTAAGCCGTCGGATATAGGTACTGGCCCCCGGTAGTAAATAAGGGCGTCTTCTACCTCGCTTCCGTGTCACTTTCCTTTCGGGCATTCTAGCTCAAATCTCATAGCTTCCTATTTCTAAAGGTTGTTTAAGACATGGGGTCAGACACTCCCTTCCTAAAATCCTCTACATATGATCTGATCTGATCTGATATTTGAATCAGTGAAGAGCCGACATTGAGTCGAAAGGGTTTTTACTGTGTCTCACTATGCCCCAGCGCCGAAGAAGGTTGAATTATGAATATCTAACGGACTTAGAGTGAAGAAGGATTGTTTGAATGAAAAAAACTGAATTTTCTTACCACGAAAGTGCTCCATTTGTTCGCGACGAAACGCCAATACAGTGATGCGAACTTTGCGTCAGTGGACAAATGAGGCTCTGACGCACAACAATCTGGGAAATGGACAGTAAAATCGCACGTCTACAGCGGATGAAAGACACCTCTACCGCATGGCAGTTACCGACTGCACAGCGACATCCACGGTGTTAACGCAGCAGTAGAGCACTGTCAGAGGTCAGGCTTTGCCCTCCAGTACAGTTCGACGTTGTCTGCTGATCAGATATGACTAGTCGCCAGCAGCCCATTGTTGTGCATTCCTTTGACCCTCAACCACAGACGACTCAGGCTACAATAGGGCCTAAGCCCAGCAATGGGGCCCGCTGATTGGCAACAGGTCATGTTTTCTGACAAATTACGATTGAACTTGATGCACCATGATGGTCGCATACGTGGTCGAACACATCTTGAGGAACGACAACTTTCAGCGTTCCTTTTTGCGGCGCCATACCGGCCCAACGTGGGGCGTCACGGTTTGGGGCGCCATTGTGTTCAATTCGCGATGTCAGTTGATACGAATTGAGGAAACCTTCGATCCCCAGCGACATATCAGTGATGTTTTTGAGGCAGAGGTGGTACCCTTTCTTAGAGTTGTCCTGGCGCTAAATTACAGCAGGGAAATGCTCTGTCACATGTAGATCGGAATGCACATAACTTCATCCAAGCACGGCAGATACCCCTTCTACCCTGGCCTGCCCGTTCGCCGGATATGTCCCCGATCGAACATGTCTTGAACATCGCAGAGAAGCGCCTCTGTCAGTCACCACAAATGAACTCTGCTCTTGCATGGAAGCAGCCTGGCAGGCTAATCCCCAGGACCTTATCAAAAACCTCTTCCATTCAATGCCACGCGGTGCAGATGTTACTCCGGGTGGCTTCACATGACACTGAGTTTTGAAACGAAAAATATCTTGTATGGCTCAACAAATGTCATCAGTTATCTCCTGTAATGTGTGAGGAATCTGTGATATAAATTTCATTTGAATAGCACGATTCTTTCTCGGTGTTGCAATTTTTACAAACAGTAGTGCAGATTTAAAACGTCAAGACTAGAATTATTTCTCTCTTGCGCAAATCACTGTAGATAGATGGCAGCACATGACATTTCATAAAAAATGTAGCGTACTAGCCACTGAGGAATCTGAAGAGTAGATGAAATACATACATCATGTCGTTTTGGCTTTCATCAAGAGAGGCTGGTATGTCTATCTATCTATCTGTCTGTCAAAGAGGTGAATATGAAGCAACCTTCGGAAGAAAGGTTTAGAGTCAATTTAGTTCAAAACAGCTATGCTAGTTCGTAAACCATGTGTGCAACTGATATGTATTATGAAAATTTCTTTTTGAATTATTTAGCTCCTCAAATGTGAATGAAGTTCCTCTTTAATTGCTTGAACCATGACTTTATATTCTACTTACACTCAAATCACGAGAACTGATAGGTTTTAACAGTAACAGTTCATGATTCAGGGGACAACTACGATGTACAAATTATGAGCTGTGAAGTATTTCATTATGAGATGATTTTTCCGGAAAGATACCGTGTTTCTGTTTCGTACGAGTGGCATTTCGGCTGTGTCGATTTTTTTGGGACAGATTTTAAAATCGAACTTTGCCACACCCGTGGCGCGGTGGTCTAGTCGTCCGAGATAGGTCTAAGTTCGAATCTATGTGAGGAATGGATGGCGGTGTGTTTGTCTTACGACTCTCTCCCTTCCCTGAAATCAGTAGCCCCAAATTAGAAAAGGGCGACTGCTTATAGCCAATCGAGTTGCTCACTGTAAAAAAAAAAACAACATAAATATAGTGATTGCGTGTTTTATTTTATAGGAAAAATACTGAATGTATCGTGTTAATTCACAAAATCATTTTCAGGAAAAATGCGCGTATAAAAAAATTGTCGGTTTTAACGAAACATAAACCTCGGAATTTATTCTTGTCTTTTCGGAGGTTTGGCAACCACCGACAGCAACTCGTTGAGCTATAAAGCAGTCGCCTTTTCAGAATTTAGGGCCACCTGTTCCGAGGCCGTAAGACAAACACACAACATCCATGCCGCACCGGGATTCGAACCCACACCCAACTCAGACGAGTGACCAGATGCCAGCGCTTAGATCACTGCGCCACCAGGGCAGCTTGGTTCTCCTTTACCACGGTAGGAAGGTAATATTTGTCCAAAAAACTCCAATGAAACATAAGAAAGTAAATTAAAATACATGGTGGCCAGGGGGCGCAGTGATCTAAGGGCTGGCTGCTGACCATTCGTCCGAGATGGGTCTGAGTTCGAATCCCGGTGAGGCATGGATGCTTTGTTTGACTTACGGCACTGGCTGTCTCACTTCCCTGCAATAAGTAACAATAAATTAGGGCCGGCGACTGCTTATATCCTATGGAGTTGCTCACGGTGATCGTTAAACCTGAAAAAACAGACATGGTGACTAGGTAATTGATAGTTCAGCTTGAGTCACATAAGTTTGAAATATAAAAGAAACAGCTGTTTCTCGGCTGATGCGAGACTAAATTACAATTTGTTGTGTTGCTGAAATATGGAAGCGAAATAATTAACTCCCTTTTTGCCTGCTATTGCAGTTTGATTAAAAAAACTAATGTACTTCATAATTGTTGGTAAGATATGTTCCTTTCCTCACTTAAAATAAGGAAGTAGTTTTTTAGAGATTTCAATTAAAATAAGGTGGATTTGTGTAAGCAGCTAACTACAGATTTTTAAAAATCTGACTTCTGGTACTATGCGCAAGGACGGAAGCCAAATGTGGGCGTTAGGATTGATACTTTTCAATGATTTTTTCCGTAACCGTTTATGCATGAATATTTTATAACAATTACAATTTTTTGCTTGCGTGCCAAGATACGAGGATTCTTTTCCGTTTTTTACTCATATAGGACTCTACGCCGATAAAATCTTTATTTTTTTTTAAATTCTATTCGGAAATGCTTTTTTCCAGCAATAAATGCGTTTCTTTTTCTTCGGTTCATTCACTGTGTTTCTTGTCAAACCACGAGCTCCAGCTTTTATTTCTAACACCAATTTCCGAAGACAATTACAGTTCTTTAAGCGTATAAAGGAAGCACACTTCAAATTCCTTCCACGAAGGCATTACACGACGAGCTTAAAGTATTTTTAATGCGAAATGCATCTTCCGCATAATGTAGTGAATGGAACTGAATGCCATTAAAAATCTCTTTTGGGCCCGCATGAATTAAAAACCAGTTCAGAAAAACGTCTTAAGAGTAGTCTGCATAACTTCTGAAAGCAGAAAAATCAATAACAAAATCTCGTCAAGGTAACAGCTGTGCGGAAGAGAAGGGAAAAAGAACATTACCCACTTAATTGATAATTTTGGCGGAAATAATTAAAGTACTAATTGAAGGATGACGTTAGAAAGTAAAAGTGATTTCTTTGGCATTGACAGGAACTACAACAGGAACAGGTCTTCCGAAAGAGACATTTTCGAGCCGTCAGCTGAAATGTGTTTCATTATTTTTGATGGAAAGTTTAAATTTTGTTTTACGAAAAAATCTTTGATGTTCATGCACAGAGGACTTCTACATAAACGAGGCGTGCGGCGGAAAACGAACGGTTCATGAAGTATGAAAAAACATCAAAGTTAGCTATTGAATCGAATAAAAGGAAATTAGGATAATTTAAACGTATAATTGCTCCAAACATAAAAAAGAGGTTCGCAGAGCTCTCTGTTGCCATTAGCAAAACATGTTTCTACTTTTAACAATTAGCATTACGAAATGAGATTGATTTTATACAAATGACCTATGAAATTTAGTCAAACTTTGCTCTCTTCTCGTATGCCTTGTGACGTATACCTTCAATTTAACCTTTCTTTTTTACTCCCCGTGTCGCAGTGGTCGAAGCGCTAGCTTCTGACCAATCGCTCGATATGAGTCTAGGTTCGAATACCGGTTAGGCATGGATATTATGTTTGTCTTACGACACTGCCTCTCTCCCTCCTCTGGAATCAGTAACCCTAAATTAGGGACGAGCGACTGCTTATAGCCCATTGAGTTGCTCGCGGTGATGGTTAATCCCCCTAAATAAAGAAACGGTAGTCGTTAGTCACCAAAATATAAAGAAGTAGCTGAATTGCCCGGCGTTGCTCGGGAAAATTTGGTGATAGTTCACTATCTAAATTTTGTACAAAGCAAATGAAAACCATTATTTTTTTTACGGCATGAAACGTACCTAATATTGTATTTCATTTCTTCGTTGTATTTGAATTTTATTCTCTGTAGAGTCTTTATACCCACAGTAGTTTCAGTTTTTCCGTTTGAGTTTTGTTCTTTACTTAGCTTCGGTTCCGATGCTGAACTGTGCTACAGTTCTTCACTGGAAAGCACTTGCCACAAAAAAAAATAAATTCTTGCAATTTATCACAACAAAAAGTATTAAATGCAAATTCAAAATAAAAAAAATAAAAAACGGGACTTTTTAGGAAAATTTTGCATGGTTGCCCCTTGACCCCGGGCTCCGACTTCTTCCAAAAAACCGTATACGTTCTAAGTTAGAATACCATGAAATAGCATACCAATTAAAAATAAAACAGTAAAGGCTGGAACCTTTTGCGAAAATTTTGTATGGGGGCCCCTTGACCCCGGGCTCCGACCCCTTCCAAAAACCGTCCACGTTCTAAGTCAGAGTACTAGGAGACAGTATACCAAATCTGGTGGCTCTAAATTGAAAACTGTAGATTTGCATAGCGGGCAAAAACAAACAAACAAACATTCAACTTTATGTATATAGAAAAAATAACCATCCTTTTGAGTTCCTGGTTTCTTATGTAAATTTGGTTTCTCTTTGTAAATATTTTCCAATCGTAACAATACAAAGTTTCTCAAGATGAATTTGACGTTGACAATCGTGACATCGTTTCAAAGGTCAAGCAAAGTAGATAATGACTTCTGAGTGCAGAGCGGGGCAGTTCTATGTGAGTTGAGCGAGTCTTGCCTATCCAACATTGATTCGAGCAGTGAGCGAGATTGCCGGCCCATTGGCGCAGTGGTATAAGCGATGGCTTGTAATCATTCATCCGAGATGGGTCCGGGTTCGAATCCCGGTGAGGCATCGATGCTGTGTTTGTCTTACGGCACTGGATGTCTCCCATCCCTGGAACAAGTGACCCTAAATTAGGGACGGGCGACTGCTTATAGCCCATTGAGTTGCTCACGGTGGTCGTTAAACCTCCAATCAAAAAGAAGAGCGAGATATTCTTAAAAACGCAGTTGTTTTGAATGAAGAGTTTATTATTCAAATAGTTATATGCTCAGCATATTGTGGGACACCATTTTGTTTGAGTTCTATGCAGCGTACTGTGTTACGGACGACTTGTTGATGGCAGATTGCAGACGTGCTTGAGTGACGAATAAAGTAAGTGGATTTGGATACCTGTAAGTAGATTTTGTTATCCTTGAACTCTGGCTGTGTCATTGAAGGCGAATTCTACAAGATTGTCAGCTACATTTCACTAAGAAATAATCCGGCTTCATCGGAAAGCTAATTTAGTAAGCCTTAAGTCATCAAGTGAAGTTAAGTGGAAGTTGTAGTGGGTAAAACCTTAACGTGAAGACATGTAACGTAAATTCTATTTTAACTTTCCTTTTGAGTTTCTTTTTCTATGTAAATTTGAGTTCGTTCTCTTTGATATTTTTCAAACCTTAACGTTATATATTTGCCCTCAAACGAGAATGATGTTGGCAACAACTGAGGTCGGAACAAGAGTGACGTATGTGTAGCCGGATAAGAACCATAGATTAAAAGGCAATGCAGCGGTTGTTTTGGGGAATTGATGTTATTGATGATAGACGTGCTGTGATTGGATGTTAAATCACTCATACTGTATTGAGTATGCCAATGAACTGGATGTGAGTGTGGAGTACAAACCATGCAAGCAAAATAAACGTATTTCTAAGTACTACAATTGACCTCTTTCTTGTAATACGTATGGGTACCTTCTAAGATTACATTGACTTTAGCACACATATCGTAATTACTGACGTAAGGACTGAGTTACAGCGGAAAGCCAAATTACGTTATAGACAAATCTACAAACCCATTAGTAGTAGCAAATTTACCATAGTAGATAAAAGCTATTATGTTATAGCCTTTAGAACCTAAGTTTTTACCCTGATCTACGAAAAAGATATTTCTTATTTCGTTTATTCAAATGGAATACATCGATTGGTGTAATGCGTGGGTTTCTGACTACTCGTACTTTGAACTTTGGTTCGAATATTCCCCGCACATCTGGATTATCTGGGAATTTTAACAACATAACCTTGAACCACTGTGAGTGTTATGGGCTTGTGATGGGACCCAGGAATCCAGTGTACAGACATCTTACATCAAGCATTAATGTGTGAATTAGAACAACGATTCGTGTGAATAATCTCCCTTGGAGAATACCATGAGCAATGCTTCAGCAGCGACAGTAGTTCTTTACTTTTAAATATACAAGTTTACTAGTGGTACTTAATTCTGCTTTCCAGAAATATGAGTGAAATATCATTGAAATTATTGACTCAACACAAATGCTTCACTAATTCCTAGACTTGTATTTAAAGGACGTTTAAACAGGAAACAGAATTGCTGATATACCGTTGATTTGAGAATTGTGGTACCTTAATAAATCTTCCCAAATAGTAGACAGCCAACACTGCGCTTCCAGGGCAGTTTATGGATTTTCAGTCCACTTCAGCTCCAAAGTTGTCTTCTTCTGAGTCTTTTCCAGCCCTTTGGTATCCAGCATAATACAGGGTGTGCGAGAATTATTGGATACATTACAAAATTGTATAAAATAAAACATTAAACAGATAGAAAGAAATTGACTGTACTAACTTACAAAGTTAATAAATTTCGATGTGAGATCCCTTGGTTGCTCGTAGTACGTGCAAGCGATACTCGATTTCATGCCATGTATTGGCAAGCATCCGAAAAGTTTTGGAATTAATAGCAGCTGTTATACGCTGCTACAGTTCCTGCAAATCAGTACAAGGCGTCTGATAGACACGATCCTTCACATTACCCCACATGAAATAATCCAATGGAGTTAGAACTGGAGAGCGAGGAGGCAACGGAATGGGACCACCACGCCCAATCCATCTGTTGGGGAAATGCTCATTTAGGCACTTACGTACACACGTTGACCAATGCGGAGTCTTATTGGAAAACGACGTTGTCATATCTTTTGATCTGGGGTGTAGCGAAATTTTTTGGCATATCCAAGTAAATATCCCCATTTATGGTTTTTTCGCAGAACAAGAAAGGACCAATCACTTCTCTTTTTGATTGGGCGTACCATACATTAACTTTTAGAGAATCACGTTCCAGTTCAATAGCAGCATGAGGCGGTTCACTGCCCCGTATCCTACATTTGTGACGATTCACAATACCTGATATATGAAACGTGGATTCATCACCAAAAATTACAGTACTGATAAAGTTGTCGCCGTTTTCCACTCGATTCAGCATATCCACAGCGAAATCGTATCGCAAAGTATGATCATTTACATGCATCTTTTGCACTATTTGAACTTTATAAGCATGAAACTTTAATTTCTTGTGCAAGATAGCATGAACCGTCGATTTCGGAATGCACAGTTCTCTGCTTTCTTTACGAACGGATTTCCTGGGGCTTCGTCGGAAACTTTCATTAACTTGGTCAACCGTCTCACCGCTGACGCTAGGCCAACCGGCTCCTCTACGATGTTCCACATTGCCAGTTTCTTTAAACTGTTTCATCCACCGCTCAATTGAATTCGTTGACGGAGGATTACAATCATACTCTAAACGGTACCGTCTTTTAACTTTAATGACAGACTTTAATTCCGCAAGCCATAACACGCACATCGCCTTCTGCTGTACGGATGACATGACTACTGATTGCGCATTTCTCATACATTTCTCATCAGGCCACACCTAGCGCCATCTATCGGATTCTGGGAATAGCAATTCTGCAAAACAAAAATATAGAAACCGTGTTAGTAATACGTGACATAGAAAAACATACAATGCTCATAGTTTTTTTTTTTTTTTTTTTTTACATAATTTTGTAATGGGTCCAATAATTCTCGGACACCCAGTACTATTTCAGTTTTCTAACGGTGTTCTGCCAATATGTCGAGTCCATTGCCACTTGAGAGTCCTTGATCATATAATGTCATTAACTCTTGTCATTTACCTGGTCCATGAGATCTTTTTCTTTTCTTTCCTGGCTATACTAAGAATGGACTTCTCCATGCGTGAGTTGCTCGCAGCATCTTTGCATCATTTTTAAAATTAAGGCCCGCGTTTCTCATTCGTAAGTAAGAACTTGAAGAATGCATTGATTAAACACTTTTCTTTTAAGACATAATGGTACAACTTATGTCTTAAATTACTCTTGAAAATTGTATTGTTTTTATAGATCTATGTATACTAAAAAGAAGTTTGAGGGAAAACTTTGCTGCTAATGTTTTAGGCTACTTTCGCATTATTGGCGCCCCTAAAACACTCAAGTTGTTCTCTACCCAATTTTTAAAAGGCGTCAAATCAAGGATAATTAGGACCTCGCCAAAGGACAAGGGATCCCCTGTGTTCCTACGATTTGGTGGCAGACGGCTCCTCTATCTCACGCTAGTTACACCTCTGTAACCAAGAGACTATGGGCGAAGAAAAGCTAAACAATTGCATATTCGTCCTTAAACTTGTTCTTATTTACAGCTGACTATGTTTCTCTTCCAAGAAGTTTATGTGACGTAGCGGTACGTTTTTGTGGTGAAGCAAAATACGTGAAATACTGTATTGTGAAATTAGAGACTGAGGATTGCAGAGGATTTATCCTACAAAAGCATCCGATATTTAATTTTAAATAAAAATACTTTTACCTTAAAACGTAGTGACGGATACGGCTATCCTTTTGTTAGCCCGATTGTAGTCGCGTTTCTCTATACTAGACACTTTTGCTTGTTGAAGAAGGTGATTATAACTACATTTACTGTTGACCTTTTAACGACTAGGACCCTAAAAGAGTGTGTCTCTCTAAATACCATAATGACCAAAACTACTTACTGCTGCTTTTCGAATTTTTGTTCCTGCGTTCATAGGTTGACAAAAGAAGGATTAGTGCTTGTTCGCCACACGAAATTTCCGATCTGCAGGCTTGATATGCATTGACCTTCAGATTTTTTCAGGAACATCACTGCATTCTTCCACGGAGAAGAGATGCGATGTAATGTGAGTAAATGACATCGCCCCGGGGATACCGATGCCCGGTTCTCTTCTTTGTTTAGTGACAAAGATGCTGACTGAGGTTGATTCTGCTAATCCTGCAGAACCCGTGAGAATTCAAAGAGCATGTGGCGGTAGGAAATCCTAATCACCCTAGACAGCCGATTCGGTCTGCCTGGTATAACGTAAACGTCTTTTCGTACTGATACGTTATTTTAAAAACATAACCATACGATGAAATAGTTCCTAAATTAAACCCTAACGGCCAGACGAAACATTTAAAACAGAAGTCAAACTTACGGAAATGATGCTTTATTTCTCCAGCCCAGATATATTGCACTTCACATAACAAATCAACATTCCACCACCACGTTCCACACAAGCAACTGTTGTATCGTAGTTTATATTTCTCGTTCTTATCTCATAACAGGCATACGTCACATTCATTCTACCTCAATTATGTTGCCAACAGTATTCGTTTGAGAGAAAAGATATCACGTTAAGTATGAAGTATAACTGAGAACAGACTCAAGATTTACGTAGAGAAAGAAACTAAAAAGGAAAGTTAATTTAGAATATACGTCACACTGGTCATCTGCATGTATCGACATTTTGGTCCGTGTGTTCTCTAAACTGATGAAGAAAAGAATAATACCCTGGCCTCCCTCATGGGATGGCCAGTCTCCTGTATGTCGTGAACCTACACTCCAATCTGGGAGTGTAGGTTCAATGAAGTTAAAGCGCCGGTGCTGCAGTTACTTTACAGATTACTTCCTTTCCTGATCATGACTCACTTCCGTGCTTATCTTCTACAATAAGAGCTCCTAGGGTATGACACCAGACACTTTCTAGAAGACTTGAATTACCTGCAGGGGACATCTAAGGTACTCCTGCAGACAATTCAAGTCGCCTATAATATCATCCAATGCGAGCCCAGATGGTGCATTTGTCCTTGAACAAATGGTAGTTGTCTGAATGGTGCCAACAGAAAATCTTCCGTCTCCTACCGGAGATTTGTTGCTGGAATTTTAGAAACCATATTGAGTTTCACAATTACATGGAATACTGTACACATATGTATGGAAGCTGTTCGACTGTGCTCAGATGTCTTGTGACGTTCGTAACAAGAGTACTGAGAAAGATATATGATGCTCTATGCAACGTGGAGTCAGAAAGATATGAAAGAATGCATAATCAGAAACTTAAACAGCTCTATAAAAGGACAGGTATCCTCTCATTTGCACGAAGTAAGAGACTGGAATGGCTAAGACATGTGTGAAAAGCGGACGGACAAATTGGGAAAGAAGTGCTTTTAAACAAAATAAGTAAGACACCACCGCGGGGAAAACCCAGGGTTAGATGGATGGACGTGGTTCTTGGAGATCTGAGAAGAATGAAAGTAAGACTTGAACTGGCCTCAGTGGCTCGTTAAGCGGAAGACGATGCTCGAATGTGCAAGATAACAACAAAACGTAGATTTTGGCTGTCTTTAATAATTGCGGTAAATGAAAGACAACTTCTTGAAAAAGTTTTTAAAGTATCAAGAACCGGCAAAAGAAAAAACAGTTGTGACGTACCTGCCAGCAGGACGCACACGACATAAAGGCAGATAGGAATCAGAATAATCGTCTGCGTAGCTCAGTTGGTAGAGCTGCTTGTTCCGGAATAAGCGTACTCGGGTTCGAATCCCGGCGTAGACCAAAAATGACGGAGAAATTTACTTCGTTATAATGGCGCCCGAACTACCCGGATGACCCGACCGTTCAAAATCTCGCAATGGTGTGATGTTCTTTCCACACCGCGAGATAGGAAAAATCAGAGAATCCCTTCTCCAGTGCTTCGAAAAATAAATGTGTGTGACGTTGCATTCCACACACCAGATTGACTGGGAGTTCTCAAGTGCACGTTCTACAGTGGTTGTCTGCCTGCAGCGATTCATGGTCACGGCTGATCCGTGGGCCATGCCCCCGGCCCTCTTTCGGGGGGGGGAGATGTGACGTACCTGCCAGCAGGACGCACACGACATAAAGGCAGATAGGAATCAGAATAATCGTCTGCGTAGCTCAGTTGGTAGAGCTGCTTGTTCCGGAATAAGCGTACTCGGGTTCGAATCCCGGCGTAGACCAAAAATGACGGAGAAATTAACTTCGTTATACAGGAAATCATATTTTGTTGCCGTGTCATGTAAATTAAAGGCGTCTACAAAATCCTCCAATTGTCCCTTCTTTTTGCGAAATGAAAATGTTATTTTCAAAATTTCAGACAAAATCATAATTTTCTTCTTCGCTATAATCACCAACACCAGATGAGAAAGAATGTAGAGTATATGCACTGATGTGCCGTTGAATTAGAGCTACCTGCCTATTAACGGGTTGGGCCACCTCTTGTCCTAATGACTGCGTCCACACGACGAGGCATGGACTCCACGAGCTTACGAAAAATGGTCTGCACACATCGCCAACAATGCCTCCTCCAAAGCTGTCCACAATTCGCTCAGGTTCGTAGCAAATGGAACACTTGCACAAACAGCCTGTTCGATGGCATCCTGAAGATGCTCGATGGGATTTAAATACGGGCTTCTAGGAGGCCACTGAAGTGTTTGAAATTTAATACAATGCACTTGTAATAATGTAATAGCCAGGTGGACTCTGTGGGATGGTCAATAATCTTGCTGCAACATGCCATTGCCACTGGGATACACACTGGATATGAATGGGTGTAAATGATTGGCTGGATGTCTACTTATTTAGGGAAACTCAAAGTCGACTGTACACATACATAACGTACTAAAGCATTCATGTTTAAGTCACCTCAGATTATCACAAAGCCATCACCAGCCTTTACTATTCCAACTTGACACGAAGATCAATGGCTTCATGAAGTTGACGCCAGATCCGCACTCTTCCATCGGTTCGATGCAGTTTAAAGGCGGATTTATCGCTCCAGGTTATCCACTTCCAATCCTCTGTGGTCCAGTGTCGTTGTGCCTTTGCCCAAGCAAGGTGTCGATCCCTGTGTCGTGCCGTTAACAGTGAGACCTTTGTGGGCCGGTGGTTGACGAACGTTTGACGTTTACGAGTACGTTGCCCTGTCCTTGCACTGAAACGGAAACTTGATCCACTGTTAAGATAGGTGGGTATATATGATGTTGTCTTGATCCTCTTAGTTCAAACAATGCGGCTCAAACGGAATACACCACCAGCTGTCAAGGCGGGTATACATCTGCAGTTTTTTCGGGAGCTTGTTCTTTTGCAAGAAGTTTCGTGTCCCTGAAACTCACCAGACACTGTAGCACGGGGTATCTCCAGTGTGTTGACGACTTTCGAGACGGAGTGAGCCATCCTGCGAGCACATTCAATCTGTCCTCTGTCAGAAGCATCACGCGTCTTACCCATAATGCCTGTAATCGAACTCTATTGAGGAAGTTGCAGGTGGTGGCTGTATTTAACCACAGTTTTGCCCGGGCATACGAGATAATGTGGGAGTAGCATCCGAGCATTTGCATAACTTCTGCTATCTTTAATTCAATGGCACTTCAGTGTATCATCTGTATTGTTCAAACGCATAGAAAGTTAGTACTTTGTGATAATTAAGTTAAACAAAACCTGAAAAATAAAAATAACACCAGATTTTAGAAAAGCCGAAACTCAGATTACCCTGATCACATGAGCTGAAACAACATACACTTAATATTCACATCTTCCCGTTTTCCTTACAGTAAGCGTTAGAGAATCGTTAGAATCCTCAACCGCGTGTCAGCTAGCATCTTAGCATTCGAAAGCATATTAGTCTTCCAAAGAGGGGATCACTGTAGTATTAAATTTAATTCCAACTACTTGCATTTTCATTCGGTACCTTCCTGACAGTTATGTGCAGGTAGAGATTTGCTTTCCTGACAAAGGTTTAGCCAAAGTTGTATCAAAATATTATGAGCTTTTCTTAAATTAATTTAATCTTCGAAAAGTAGTTAGACCAAATTCTACTTTTGTATGTTTGGGAGTTTAACGAACACTGTAAGCACTTCGATGGGCTCTCAGAAGTCGCCCGTCCCTAATTTAAGGCCACTGACTCCAAGTAAGGGAGAGAGCCAGTTCCATAAGACAAACACAACATCCATGCCTCACCGGATTCGAACCCGGACCCATCACTGACGAATAATCAGAAGCCAGCGCTTAGACCACATCGCGACTGAGGTGGCACATTTTAGTAGCATTCAGATCGCTACATTAATATAGTTTTGCCTAAATTTTAAGCTTTATTTTTTGGAGGGTTTTTACAATCGCCGAGCGCAACTCAATGGGCTATTTGCCGTTGTCCATCACCACTTTGAGGCCACTGGTTCCAGGGAACAGAAAGAACTTGTACCACATGTCAGACCCGCCATACATGCCTCACCAGGGATTCGAGCTCAGATCAATGTCAGACGAATGATTAGAAGCCTCGTACCACTCGGCCACTGGGGCGTCAAAATTTCAACTCAGTCACGTTTATATCTAAAGAATGATGGGTAGGAAAAATTTCGTGCGTGTAAAAAGATGTACCTCTTTCAAATAAAAACAAACAAGAAAACGCCGCAAAATTGAAAGCACGAAAATAAGTAATCTTCGTTTCGCTGCTTATGTGAGAACTGTCATGAAATTCATGAAATAAGGATTATCATGTCTCTAAAATATCAGGGCAATGTACCTTTTCGATGTGTTCTAGATATTTCGAATGGGTGTCTAAAGACGATCAGAAATGGTCTAACTTTTCATAAAGCCTGATGTTGTTAGACAATATGGAGATCTATAAAATGCATTTCAACATTTAATGGAAATGTAAGAAATTAAAATCCGACAGGCAAAATACAGTTTTGGTGTTGCAGTAACATTTTCATCTAAGCTGTATGCATCAAACAAACACATCATCTTAATCATTCTCACATGTTCATCTTATCAATCAGGTATCGTTAAAGTATACAATGGTGTGAATAATTTTTCACTTTGTTTTAAGCACCCATCAAAATTCAGATGATAATTCTGAAACGAAGATTATGCCCGTAAGATCACTACACAAGCCTTTTAAGAGCATGCATTAACATTTGCTCAAGTATCCCTCGAATTAAATAGTGTTCTGAAATATTTTTTTTTTTTTTTATATTTTCAAAAGGCGAAAATTACATCTGAAAAGAAGTACGCAACCTAAAATTACAAGAATTTGTTAAAGCTGACAAATCGAGTTATTTATTATAAGCAAATTCTACAAGGGAATTTGTTTTTACAATGAAAGAAAAGGACATTTTCAAGTGATCATCTTAGAATGAAAAGTTCCAACAAATAACAGACGTAATTTTCTTGAAATCTATTTCGTTATATACATAAAATTATTTCCGATCTTAACTTCAAAACTGGAATTTGCTGTTCCTCCTTCATACGGTCAGGTTAAGTTTGCCTATTGCGTAATACCTTTTTCGTGTACGAGATTGGTGTTACGCTATGTCTAAACTATGACTAAGGAATATTGATCTAAATAAGAATACGATGCAATAGTTTACGGCAAGAAGAAACATAAACAGAATTCAACTTACGATAACTTTTTATTGGTCCAGCAATATTTCAGTAGATCCAACATACACTGAAGAGCAATTGAATTAGAGACAGCTGGCGTTATGCAAATGTGGCGCTGTGGGTGGCACTGTAAACGGAAACGACATGACGTATGCAGCGATCCGACAATATAAGGAGTCATGCGACGGCAATCAGTAAGAGTCGGACGCAGTATGAGTAAGACTAAGTGCATTTGATCGTGGGCAAATTGTCGGGGCCCGACGAATGGGTCACTCCATCTCGGAAATCGTGCAGGCACTGGGATTTTCACGAGCCACTGTGACACGGGTGCACCGTGAGTGCATCGAATCCGGTAAAACCATCCCTGCAAGGGATAACTGCCATGAACAACAGCGTGTGGATGAGCGGGGTCATCGTCGTCTAGCTCGCATTGTAACAGCGGATAAACGGGCAACAGTGCAAGAAATCACTCGGCAATTTAACGCTGGTGCACAAAAACGTGTAAGCAACCACACCATCCAGAATCATCTCCTCGCTATGGGGTACAGAAGCCATCGTCCCACGAGGGTGCCGTTGCTGACCGCACATCACAGGGTGCAAAGATTAGCATGGGCGCTGGAACATCGCCACTGGACCCTAGACATGTGTAAAAATATTGCCTCGACTGATGAGTCGAGATTCACGTTAGTACATGGGGATGGCAGGATACGAGTACGGCGCAAACCACCTGAAGCAATGGATCCTTTCTGCCAGCAGGGTACTCTTCAAGCTGGTGGGGGTGGCATTCGCGTCTAGGGATTGTTTACGTGGACTGAAATGGGACCCCTTGTACATGTGACATCGTCCCTCACAGGTCAACGTTACCGGGATATCCTGGACGACCATTTGCTCCCGTTTGTGCGTCTTAAACATCCGACTGGGGACCTCTTCCTGCAACAAGACAATGCACCCTGCCATCGCTCACGAATTGTGTCCGAATGGTTGGATGAACACTCCACCGACGTGACCTCGCTTCCTTGGCCAGCTAGGTCACCTGACCTCAATCCCATCGAGCACATCTGGTATGCCATCGAGAGAGATGTTCGAGGCTCTGACCCCCTCCATCAAATCTTCGTGAAGTGTGGGAGCTTGTTCAGGGGTCGTGGAGCCGTATGGCTTCCCAACGCTTCCGGTGTCTTGTCGAGTCCATGCCGAGACGAATCGCCGCCATCATCAGGGGAAAAGGTGGTGCTACTCGTTACTAGACAGGCATCTCTAATTCAATTGCTCTTCAGTGTATATCTACTGCGAATAGGTTTGTGCATATTAAATTTTTATGGCATTCATATGTATTTTGGTTTTCGACAACGAATAATTCCCATTTCCACCACTGGTGAAATGTGATCACACTACATATTGAATCACTTTGGGTATCGTGTTTTAAGCATGCTTTATAAACAGGTATGCTTACATGTTATTTGTTTTTTAATTAATCATTGTTTTTAGTTTCAACATATAATATGAAAGAGCATAATAAATTATATAGTTTGCTAAAATTTCATGTGAAAACTCCATTATGAGATTTAGAAATAGGAATTAGTTCGACGACTCCAAATCCGGTGAGCAAGGAGGATGTCCTTTTATCTTGAACTCACAGTCGTGCAGTGTTGACTGAGTCACAAACATTCTACGTGACTGTGCAGTGTCTTCATACAAGGTAAATCCTTCGGCCAATTTTCCGCGCCCCTTGAGCTTTAATTCTTCACGAAAACGTTTCAATAGGTTAACATAATATTTTGTGTTTATAGTGGCGTTCTAGGAATAAACTATGATTCCTCCTCTTGTATCCCAGAAGACAGGTGTCACGATTTTTTTCAGCCGACTTCTGCACTAGAAACATTTTTGGACGGAAAAAAGAGGTATGCTTCCATTGTTTAGATTGTTCTTTGCTTCAGTTCAAAGTAGCGCACCTATGTTTCGTCTATAGGGAAGTGCCTCCCGGAAAACTGAGTTTCATTAGCTACAAAATGCTTTGGAATCTCATGACAATAGTTCACTCTTTCCCTCTACTGATCTGCATTCAGTTGTACTTTAGGAACCCACATTGAAGAAACCTTCACCATTCCTAAAACATTCGCTACCATACTCGCTCATGGGTGATGTGGAGTATTGTCTCAATGATGTGTTTTTGAAACAATATTCAGTGTTATTCTGCTGTGTTGCGTGGTCAGGTCATGAATGGCATACACATTTGAAGGTGTCGACACTGTAAGAGGACTGGTGCATCTTTCTTTTTTCTTTCTTTTATTTGGGGGTTAACGACTTCCGTGGGCAATTCAATGGGCTATAAGCAGTCTCCCGTCCCTAATTTAGGGATACTGGTTCTAACTAAGGGAGAGAGGCAGTGCAGTAAGACAAACACAACATTCGTGCCTCACCGGAATTCGAACCGGGACCCATCTCGGACGAATGCTCAGAAGCCAGCGCTTAGACCACTGAGTCACCGGGAAGACTCCGGTGCATTTCAGACATTGTTTCTTCCACGCTTAAATTCTGCAACCTAGTTTTAGACCTTGGCGTGGGCAGCGGATGGCTTAGTCGCCAACGTTTCTGACTGCCACGGAAAAGTCTCAGGATTGATCTCAGTCAGGTACGAATGCTCGAACAACTAAATATCCTCCGTGCGTCGTCGGATGGGCACGTTAAGAAGTCGGATCCCGGGTACTGAACCCCAGTTATAAAGCAATTCTAGTAGCTTTGTACTTCTAAGGGTTGTTTAAAACTTAGGGTTAGACACTCCTTTCCTAAAATCCTCTACATAAATCTTTAGATCTCTGGCAAGATTGCCCTTATGTCTGCTGCATGTTAACATCAATTTCATTCTGCGGCATTCCTTTTAAATAGAGCAATTGAATGACAGCATCCTGCTTCTTGCTCTCAATATTCGCCTTCCATAATAATCTCCTTAACCCGAAATTTTCTGCACCAGGTGCGACTGCTCCGAGAACTTGTTTCATATGACTCATTCTCACATGATTTCGTTACTTCACGAACCGAGCTAGATAAGTTTTTGACATCAGTGAGTACTTCAGGTCACAAATCTCTATATTTCTTAAAGAAGTTCAGCAGGTGGTTTCCCAGTGAGATGAAAATACATGACAAGTACATAATGTTCTTGACGACTGCATAACATCATTTTTAGTAGGTGAAATATGGTACAACTAGAGGTAGTGCTACAAATTATATGAGACGTGTCATGTGTTGCCGTCTCCGAAAGGACCCTAAATGTTACAAAAGCAATAATAATATTATGCATCATGTATTACCTAAAAGTTTCTACACTGATGAACACGCCATTTTTGTCCAAATTTTAAATTGTCACAAATAATTTGATATAAGAAGCATACTTACATTCCATAGTTGAATCTCTTCACATATTTGGTGTGAATGTTCTGGTATTCTCATTTGATCCCTAATTTCAGACATGTCCACAAAAATCTATAAGTATAGTATGGTTTATTCCTTATTTATTTCGTATACGTTTATTATTGGATTAGGTTTCACACTATGATACAATTTTACTTACTGCATTATTACTTTTCTTTATGTACAAAACCATTTCCTTTAACAGTCCATTCTGTACACTAAACATAGTCCTTTTTAAAAACCCATATTTAAAACTGTTTACAGTTTTAAATATTGTGTTTCACAACACTGTATTTTTAAAGAGGACTATCTTTAGTGTACAGAATGGACTTTGTACATAAAGAAAAGTAACAATGCAGTAAATGAGATTGTATTATGGTGTGAAACCTAATCCAATAGCAAACGTATACGAAATAAATAAGGAATAAACCATACAATACTTATAGATTTTTGTGGACAATTAGGGATCAGATGAGAATACCAAAACATTCACACCAAAAAATGTGCAGAGAGTCAACTCTGGAATATAAGTATGCTTTTCATATCAAATCATATGTGACAATTTAAAATTTGAATATAGCACTCTCATTAGGATTTTGTTTAGTAAACCATACGCGACCTCGTACCTCATTTGTGACCCTGTTCGCTTAAACTTTAGCACAAACAATAATAGTGATAATTAAAAAGAATTACGGACATGTAGTGTATGATCAAAAGAATTTATCAGCAACCTTTAGTGACACCATACGAAATCCATTCCACTGAGTTTTCATTTGTGCTTTAGCTTCTAGTGGCGATGTTTAGTACATTTCTAATTTATCACTTACCGTAAAGTGAAATTTACGGGTCTGCAAAATATGCCACTACAGAATAAAAAAGTTTTTTACTTCATTGCCAAATCAATATCATGGTAAAATATCTGCATGGACACAACTTATTTATATGTATAATTAGATAAGTTATGCTAATATGTGCAGTTTGCGAGTAATTTGTTTTACGGAATATAAAGTGCCTACCATAGGATCATTGGGTTTGTTTAGATACATTGAGGTTACTTATTTCAAACATAATTTCAAGCTTAAGATGTGCAGTGTTTGAAAAGGAACATATCTCAGGATTGTAAAATTTTGAAGTCTCATTCATGGCTTTAATAAAATACAAATCTTGTTTATATGTATGTTTATTCGTGGCGAACAAATTGTAGATATATTGCTGTATCTTTGTATCTGAATAAACTTTAGGCGTACATAAATGAAATGAAGTAAAGAAGTTTAGGCCGCCCCGGTGGCGCAGTGGTCTAAGCGATGGCTTCTGATCATTCGTCCGAACGGGGTCCGGGTTCGAATTCCGTGAGGCATGGAGGTTGTGTTTGTCTTACGGCGCTGGTTCTCTCCCTTCCCTGGAACCAGTAGCCCTAAATTAGGGACGGGCGACTGCTTATAGCTCACGGAGTTGCTCACGGTGGTCGTTACACATCCAATAATAATAATAAAAACTAAAATCACGTGGACCGTGCACCACCGCATTTTCTCAAGAGTGTGAAAGAGGTACTGTAACGTCTCTTCGGCGATAGTATAGTATCCTGGTATTTTTCCTTCGTATGACTTGCATTGTCCTGATATTTTAGAGACATGATGATCCTTATTTCATGAGTTTCATGACAGTTCTCATATAAGCTGCGAAACGAAGATTACTTATTTTCGTGCTTTCAATTTTGCGGTGTTTCTTTTCTTTATTTGAAAGAGGTACATCTTTCTACACGTACGAAAATTTTCCTGCCCAACATTCTTTAAATATAAAAGTGATAGATTTGAAATTTTGCCGCCCCAGTGGCCGAGTGGCACGAGGCTTCTAATCATTCGTCTGACATTGATCTGGGCTCGAATCCATGGTGAGGCATGGATGGCGGGTCTGCCTTGTGATACAAGTTCTCTCTGGTCCCTGGAACCAGTGGCCTCAAAGTGTTGACGGACAACGGCAAATAGCCCATTGAGTTGCGCTCGACGATTGTTAAAACCCTCCAAAAAATAAAGCTTGAAATTAAGGCAAAACGTTATTAATGTAACGATCAGAATGCTACTAAAATGTGCCACCTTGGTCGCGATGTGGTCTAAGCGCTGGCTTCTGATTATTCGTCCGTGATGGGTCCGAGTTCGAATCCCGTGAAGCATGGATGTTGTGTTTGTCTTACGGCACTAGTTCTCTCCCTTCCCTGGAACCAGTAGCCCTAAATTAAGGACGCGAGACCGCTTATAGCTCATTGAGTTGCCCACGGTGGTCGCTATACCTCCAATCAAAAAAAAAATGAAGTTTAGTGGGAAAGAAGCCCCAGATTGTAGTTGCCTTACAACTGGCGTCCATTGGCTGGTTCTGACTCGTTTTGTTCTGTTTGTTTCGGGGTTTAACGACCGCCATGATCAATTCGTCGGGGCAGAGATCGTCAACTCTGCTTCCAAGTAACAGACAGAGCCCAGCGCCGTAAGACAAGCACACCATCCATGCCTCATTTGATCTCGAAATCGAGTCCATTTCGGACGGATGACCAGATGCCAGCGCTTCAGACCGCTCGTTCATCGTGGCAGCTCATAGATATATAGGCAGTCGCCCATGGCTAGTATATGGCTGCTGGTTCCCAAGAAGGTAGATAGCCAAATCCGTAAGACAAGTACACGTGACTCATGCCTCTCCTGGAACACAAGTCTATCTCGGACGAACGGTCAAAAACCGTCGAGTCAGACAGCTCAGCCCTCGTGTATCACTGGGATTTTTTTCAACCAACCAATCACTTAAGGAACAACAATCAGCAAGACGACAGCTCTGTTTGTTAAATTAAATAAAAGACAAAGTGACTTGCTGACTATGTATTGAACGGGGGAAGCACATTTGATTTCAGTTCCACGTGTAGACTGGGACACAAATACCAAAACATATCCTTAGTGGTCAAAATATTTGTTGGAAATGCGACGATTATTTTTTATTAAAAATTACTGTGATTAATTGTTGTTACATTAGAAGGGGACATAATAAAAATAATCTTGTTTTTTCTATCGAAAAGCGAAGTGAAATGTTGAACAGAGTTTATTTTAAAGGAACAATACTTTTAAAACCTTTTGGATAGATAGCGGAGCGTAAAGAACAATACTACACAGTCAGTGGTGCTGAATTGGCTTTTTATCGTCTCACGGTAAATCCTCAACTCGAAGAGAGGAAAGCGCTTCGTTCACTTAGAGTTGTTGGTAAGAATGCTGACTGATCCACGTTATTCTTGTCACCAAAGTCTACATGCCGTAATTCTTCTCTTACCTTCAGGAAAGGATTTCTTCTAAGCCGTGAGTCCCATTTCTTTCCTGGGTTCTTCTTTTGCGAGACATAAAATAGGCTGAAACTTCTTCAGACGCAAATCCTGAATAATTTATTGACTCCAATGTCCTTAGTAAAATAATCTTCTTAATTAAGTATGCATAGTGACGGTCGACATATGTATTGTATTTGCCGCTGCGTTAAGCTGTTTGAGAACAAGAATAGTGGATGGATGTGTTCGGGGGCGAGCGGGGTCGTCTGTCGACATAGTGACAGCTGGTGTTAGCGAACGAACGTCAAGTCAAGAGGAAGCGAAAGAACGAGGAAAGGGCCAACACAGCAGAAGCATACATGCCACTCTCGATATCCGGCGAACTCTGCATCCGGTCCCTAAGTCATACACGAAAGATCCAAGAAACAAAAGAAAGCGACAACAATAGAAACAAAAAACTTTCTTCGAGGAGCTGATGATCAATGTATGCGTCTTCATAAAGGAGAAACACTGGAAGGGCGAAAAACAAATAAAAAAGTCTCCTAACATATTAAGAAAGGGGCATTACGTATACTATTTTTTCCGTATACTTCGTTTTCCTCGGGCACTGCCTCCCTCCCCCTGTGTTTGGCGTTTTTTTGCTTCTTCATTTTCCCTTTTTTCTGCATAAGTAAAATTGGTTTTAGGAAAAGTGCCAAATAGATTTTATTTATTTCGTTCTACTTCCTCTCCCTACCAACACAGCAGTGAAGACGTCGAACTACGAAAACAAATAACGCAGAACACATAAACATAGCATCTGTTTTTTTTTTTTTCGTTGGTTGTAGAAATTGAATATCGCGCGCAACACAGAGAAACACCCATTAAAAATCTAATTTTTAAGTAAAAGAAGTTGAAGCAATATTTATGTTTTAAGCCCCCCCTTGACTTTCCGCACATGGAAGGGAGAGAAATTCTCATTATCGAAAAGAGTTCTCCTATATGGATTGTTGTCCTATTTTACTTTTCGGAAAGCTTCGTTGAAGGCAAACTTTTGCCCAGTACAAATGCTTCACCGACAGGACAAAACATGCTTCATCACAGACTGATGATTAGATTTGGCCAAACTCTCGTGGCGAGGCGGATATCGTCTATATTTTGTATTCAACGTGTAATCTAGTTCAGTTAAAATGATAAATTATGGGAGAAAGATTTTTCATTTCTGTTTTGGCGTGATATTTTTTCAGGGTTAAGGACTACCATGAACAACTCAATGGGCTATAAGCAGTCTCCTGTCCCTAAATTAGGCCCACTGGTTTCACTTAATGGAAAGAGCTAGTGATGTAAGACAAACATACCATCCATGCCTGGCCGGCATTTGAACCTGGACCCATCTCGGCGAATGCTCAGAAGCCAGCAATTAGACAACTGCACTACTTAGCGGCTGGAGGCTGTATTTAGAGACTGTGTAAGCAGTCATGAGGATATATGCAGTCACCCATCCCTGCTTTGGGGTGCTAGTTCCGAGGAAGAGAGAAGGCCACTGAGGCGAAAGAAAAACACACAATTCATAGCTCTCCCTGGATTCGTGCCCGAACCCAACTCAGACAAATGATTAGAACCCAACTCCTCGTACAGCTCGGCCACCAGGATAGGATCTTTGCATTTCTTCCTGCTTCAATAACATTAAATTACATTACCCAATGTCGAATCACAAACTGTAATTTGAGCGACAGAGAGAGAGAGAGAGAGAGAGAGAAAAGTGTAGTGCCTCTGTATTTTGTAAATCCTCTCAGTTGCATACTGTTGTATTATTTTATCGCAAGATGTAGTGCATTAGTTAGATTGGCCATGAATGGCAGGTTTACTGAATCGTATTAGGCTGCAGGAGTGCAAACGGCTGAAAAGATCAACGCGATATGCTTGTAGATAGGGGCCGATTTTTAACTGTGTCCTCCATCAAGCTTCTCCAAGGAAGAAATGTTTAACTCAAAGGTGTTAATGAAAGCCATGTACATGTTAAGAGTTGCTCAAATAAACAACTTACGAGAATTATTTTGTGGAATTTTGATTAACAAACAGTACAGTTGCTCATTTATTTTATTTTATTCATTTTTTGAAGGGAATTGATTTCGAATACCTGTATCTTGTTCTACATGTGCATCCAATCCCAATTTGCTTAACTGAATTGCGTTAGTGAAAATCATGTGCATGTTAAGATCGTTCGATAAACAACTTCTGAGAATTCGTTCATGGAATTCTGAGTAACAATTCACTTTTTTTGTTGTTGTGGAGAACAGGTCTCGAAATGCAAAACTATGTAATACATAAAGGATAAAATCTAAAATTATTAAAGATTATTTAACATTTTAAAACAATTGATTCGTTTTTCTCCATCTTTCCAGTTAGAAAAGACGATTTACAAATTACAAGCGTACCTGAGTGAAGATTTTGTAAACAACTGATTGGAGGCTGATGGGTTTGCATTTTCTGAGATCCCGAGGTCTCCTTTTCCATGCAGCAATGTAACTTTAGCATTGCGTGAATCACCAGAAATCTTTCCTTTATTGAAGCATCTTGTGAAACCTTGGGCGAGTGTAGTTTGTGTTCCTCCATTGGTTTCCTGAACAAAGTCTTTCTCTCTATGTAATAATAATAATAACCTGGACCAGATGAATTGCATGGATTTTGGCTAAAGTATCTTGCAGGTCTTCACCAACGTATAGCTATGCAATTCAATATAATGCTACAGAGTTCCACCACAGAAGACTGAATGACAACCGGTCGCACATTCCTGATAATGAAAGATCAAGAAATGGGTAATGAACCTACTAACAATCGTCCAATTACATGCCAAACAACAACATTCAGACTTTTCACAAAAAAAAAACAAACTTGCACCCAATAGAACAGAAGAGGAACTTCAAAAGGCCAAGAGGCACAAAAGACCAGCTGCTAATTTAAAAAACGGTACTAAAAATTCCAAAAGACGAAAAAGAATTAATATGGCATGGATTGATTATAGAAAAGCATTTGACTCACTGCCACACCGCTGGAATAATACCTGTCTGGAATTATTTGGAATTAGCCAGAACATCTGCCGATTCCTCAAAGAAAATATGAAAAACCCGAAAAAAATGTTTCATGCATATGGTGAAGAACTCAGAGAAGTTAATATCAAGAAAGGCATATTTCGAGGGGATTCTTTGTCGCCTTTATTGTTTAACATCTCTTTAATCCCATTGTCAATGATTTTGAACAAAACAAAATTGGGCTACCACATTTCGGACCAACATGAAAAATAAACCATCTGCTATACATGGATGACCTAAAATTGTATGCAAAACGTGCCACCGCCGAACTTCAAACATTGCTAAATACAGTGTAAATATTTCATGACGACATACAAGTGGAATGTGGACTGGAAAAATGTGCAGTAGTATCCATGCGTCGGAGAAAAGTCCAGAACATATGTGGAATAGAATTAGAAAATGGTAATTATTGCCAGATAACGAAAATTGCAAATAACTTGGAATTCTTGAATCAGATAACATCTTGCATACAAACATCAAAGGCCTGACTCAGAGGGGGTACATCAAAAGAGTACGGCCGTCCCGGTGGCGCAGTGGTCTAAGGCGCTGGCCTCTGATCATTCGACCGTAAGGGGTCCGGTTTCGAATCCCGGTGAGGCATGGATGTTGTGTTTGTCTAACGGCACGGGTTCTCTCCCTTCCCTGGAACCAGTGACCCTAAATTAGGGACGGGCGACTGCTTATAGCCTATTGAGTTGCTCACGGTGGTCGTTAAACCTCCAATCGAATCGAATCGAAGAGAGTACGAAATATATTGAAATCAAAACTAAATGGTGGAAATACAATCAAAGTCCTAAATACATGGACCATTCCAGTAATCAGATACCCAGCTGGAATAATTGATTGGACCAAAAGTGAATCAGAAATATTGGATCGAAAGTTATTCAACATGCATCAACCACTCCATCCAAAACGTGACGTTGACGGATTATATTTACCTCGGAAAATTGGGAGCTGAGGAGTACTGCACGTACGAAAGGTAGTAGAGAAAGGAAAAAGAAGCCTGAATGATTACGTCAGCAGAAGCAGGGAAAAATATTTGAGGCAGTGAAATATGAAAATATATTAAAAACAACAGAAATCAAGGCGCAATACAAGAGGAAGCAGTTCGAAAGCAGATTAGATGGCTGGAAGAGAAAGCAATGCATGGACAATTTCTAAAAAATATTGATGGAAAAAGTGACAACAACTTGACTTGGGCATGGTTGAAATTGGGTTCCATCAAGAAAGAAACAGAAGGTCTGATTTTCGATGCACAAGAACAGGCATTGCAAACAAATGTTATGAAGGCTAGAATCCAGAAAGTCAGTGAGAATCCGAAGTGCAGACTTCGTCAAGAAAAAGATGAAACTGTGTCTCATGTTATTTGTGAATGTAACAAAATTGCACAGAGAGATTATGAAGCTAGAAACAACAGGATTAAAAAAATGATTCACTGGTCATTATGTAGAAAGCACAATCTGCCAGCATCGAAAAACTCGTAGGAACATCAGACTAAGAAAGTCTTAGAAAATGATCAGGTCAAGATCTTGTGGGATTTTCGAATTCAAACCGATAGGCACCTAGAACACAATACACTGGACATAACAGTCATAGAAAATCGGGAAGTCTGGGTAATGGATATAGCGATTCCTAGAGATGCCATAGTCTATGAAAAAGAATTGGAAAAAATGACTAAATATAGAGACCTGGGCATAGAAGTTACCCGATTATGGACTAAACACATAACGGTAGTCCCCATTATCATCGGGGCACTTGTAACAATGTTCAAAAGTTTTATGAATCATTTCGAAAAATTGCAGCTTTCTGAATACCACCTACAGAACTGCAGAAGACAGCTTTACTTGGGACATCATTTATTTTACACCGATTCTTGACTGATATCTAGGTCTCCGGTGGAACCTCGTATCAGCTCAACAACACCAGTCAATGACAATTTTGTTGTTTAATTTATTTGTCATAGGCTGTGTTATATTTCGAATAATAATAATAATAATAATAATAATTCATCAACAATTAACGTACGATACAGAACTATCAGTGTCGAAAGTACCAAAATATAAATATCAACCCACTGAGGTACTAGATAATTAACAATACAAATTTTTATTTCAATGAATCGCAGATGAACATTTTCTACACTATCGTGACGCCTTAAACCCGAACTCAACTAGCGGTGACCGGAGTTTTATATACATCAAGATTACATAGCATTATTGGTATTACAAGACATCACACTTAAATCACATTTCAAATAGGATAGTATTTGTTTACATTTGAAATTTATTACTCATGATTTTGAATTGCAGATCCACAAAAGTTTTTGCTGGAAATTAATGTCACTGACACTCAAAATGAGAAAATATGTAATTTGATTCAAAACTGAGCATTTTCAACATTATGGCAACACGTAAGCACTACACCATGACACAGGCTAACTGAGATACGATGGCTATACATTTAAGAAAGAAAATCAGTTATGGATACAACTAGAGAAAATGTCCTACCGTTATCACACTAACATTAAAATAAACTAAAATACCCAAATTAATTAATCGTTGTACACTCTGGATTCCCGATACTGACTACGTACTGAAACTGGTCGTTCATCGCTCCGATCATAACTTACCATTTCTACCTATGCTCCATCTTCCCGATGAGAACTCAAACCCTATAAGCCTTGGGCTGTGATCCCACATGACAAAAAAACAAAACAAACTACTACACTTTTAACTATACCTTATAAAATGTCCACCTGCTATGACTTTCAGATTTCTTTAAACTACATAGGACAAAATACATCACTACCTTATTCTCCCACTAATTACAAAACAATAAACCTTACTTAACTTCCTAAAACATCTTATTCTCATGAAAATACACCACGCTGAACCATAATTTCCGTACGACCGACACCCGATGGAAAACTAAGCCTATCCCACGGGCACGTTATGTACCAACAGCACACGACTCGAGAGTGTGCCGAAAAAAATGCCCTACGAAAATAATTCTAAAATAAATCTTTCCGCCATAACAATTAACATTTACCGAACAGATAAGTCTGGTCACAAATTATGTAAACTCTTAGGTTAAATGCAATTCAAAACATATCAGTACTTGTGATTAAAGTTCCAACAATGAATGATCTTCGATACACACATACTGTATATCATAACACCAAAGTTTGTGTCTTATCTTCTCACTTTTGTGAAGAAGAACTACCATTTTTTCAACCTTCGTGGTTATTGTAAGTAAGCGCTCACAGCTTACCTTCGTAGTACGCATGCTGAATTAAATATACACTTTAATTGACTATCATAAGTGTTCTTATGCATAAATCACAAAACAAATTTGTTACTATTTATTAAATTAGAGTTCAACTAAGAGTCGAGTTGCTGCACATATAAGCACTGAAACAATAAAAATCTCAACCAAAATTCACTGCTAGGTTGAAAGAGTTTTTCAGTTAGTCCCTAGATACACAGTATGTGTAAGCGGAAGTAATGTTAGTTTTATGGGGTAAATAACCACCCCTGAAGAACACCAGTGTGAAAAAACACAATAAAAAATAAAATAAAATTGCAATTTCAGAGCGCTTCGCTCTTGAGTTTCTGTTCTATTTACATTCATGTGAGTTCTTGTGTTTCTGTTGTAGCACTTTTTCTCACCTGTTAATAATATTCGCTGGCTATCGTACTTGTTCTTCCGTTCCTAGGACGAAGATTGTATTCGTGCTCAACCGAAGTTTCGGTAGCACCTTACTATTGAGCATATGAAAGCTCATTTGTGGATCTATTAATACTCTGTTTCCCCCGTCACTACCCAGTTGGGGTGTGTTATTTCACCTGCATGATAGCTTCGTTGAATACGTGAATTCTGACTGCCTTCCACAGTTGGCGTTAAATCATCGGTAGTCTGCTGATGAGGATTATGCTGTTTCCCACTGTCGTCAGAATAAAGACATTTTCTTCGGGGCACTGGAAATATTCGGTCGTTGTGAACGAACCTATTAATTCTGGGATTATCAATTAATATTATTTCCCAGTTACAATCAGTGAGCTGACGCAGAATTCTGTACGGTCCTGTAGAATTTTTGGCAAATTTAGGAAATTTCCCTGGCTTATTTTGCGGAGTATGTAAAAATACATGCTGCCCAACAAACAAATACTTAACTTTAGCCGTTCGGCTCCTAATTTCTTCGTTCTTCTCCGCCGCCTTGGAAATATTATTTTTCACCCATGCTCGTACACTTTAACCATTAGCTGTGTTGTCGTTTCCACATAATAATCCACTGAAAAATATGTCTGTCTATGTTTTGGGTTAATGAGCTGAAAAGACGGTTGGATGTCTCTCCCAAACATCAAGAATGACAGCGTTTCTTTAATACTTGCATGCACGGAAGTACGATAAGCAGCCAACGCAAAAGGAATAATTTGTGCCAATCGGAGTAATTTTGATATATGTAATGATTGATGGCGTTTGCTAACGTTCCATGAAATCTCTCTATTTCTCCATTGGAACTTAGGTGAAATGAACTTGTGTGGGCAAATTTTATCTGCATTTGTTCACACAGATTACTCATTATTTTTGAGAAGAAAATTCGCACCCCTGTCACTGCACAATACTTTCATTACTCCATAACTTGGTGTGACATCTAACAAAATTTTAGCTATAGTTTCTGCTTTCTGCTCAGGAATAGCAAAAGCAAGAGGAAATTTTGAGAAAGCATCCTGCATGGAAAGAATGTATTTCGAACCATCTTCACACATGGGTAAAGGCCCAAAAATGCCAATATGCACGCGCTGCCAAGGGCGTGAAACTTCAGGCATCCTAAGTAAAGACCCTTTCTGATTTCGTTTGAATCCCTTCTTGGCGAGACAGGAGTAAACTACAAATTCTTTGATGTTAGCATACATGTTAAACCAGAAATACTTAGTTCTAATTCTTAGTAATGATTTATCAAATCCGAGATGACAGTTCGTAAATTTCGATTCGTGCATTTGTTTCATCACTTCCTTTACTAAACACTGAGGAACGCAGAGGTGTTCAGTGATTTCTTGTCTCACGTCATTAAAATCAGGAATATTATAGTGATACAGTAAACCATCTCTTAAGAAAAATTGATCACTAACTTTAGTAATCGCCTCAGGTTGATACTGTTTAAGGCCACGCAAGATCGGTCCTAATATAAGATCTTGTAACTGCATTTCTGCCAACTCTTCCTCCGAAACGATAGAAGTAATGATCCCTGCTTCTGGAACTGTGGCACAAACATCAGCAGAATCAAAATACTCTTCAGAATCACTTGCATTTGAGGTGGAAATCACATTCCGAGATAAACAGTCAGCCACCGCGTTTTGCTTTCCAGCCATATATTTGAGATCAAAATTCTACTTTTGAAGTTGGATTTGCCATTTGTTTAACCTTAGATTAGTGCTATTTTTGGTTAAGAGATAAGGTATTGACTATTGGTCTGTGCATAAAACAAATTTTATTCCCAACAGATAAGGTCTGAAGTGATTTATAGCCAAAATCATTCCTAGTGCCTCTTTCTATAGTCGAATAATTTTTCTCGGCATCCTTTAGTTTACGACTAGCGTAGCAGATTGGTCTTTGTTGGCTGTATCCATACTTCTGATTAAGAACCGCTCAAGGGCTACCGAGCTAGCATCAGTATACAGATAATAAGTTTGATTTGGATCAGGGTGTTTTAAAAGAGGTCTTGATGTCAAAATTCCCTTAATCTGCTGAAGTGCCGTATCTGCCTCGTCCGACCAAGCAAATTTTCCCTTTTTCTTAATAGCATCAGTCAGAGGCGCAACAATCTCAGAAAACTTTGGAACATGATCACAATAAAAACTGAGAGTGCCAATTATTTGTTGCCCTTGCCTTACATTGGACAGGGGTTTTCAGATTTTGAATAGCTGCAATGTTTTGGGGATCGAGCCTCACGCCTTGTGATGAAATTTTATGACCTGAATAGATAATTGATTTCCTCCAGAAATGGCATTTTGAAAGTTTTAGTTTCAAATTGTGTTCTCTAAGCCTCTGGAAAACTAGATGCAGGGGTTCTATATGTTCTTCGAAGGTACGGCTTGCTATCAGAATGTCATCGATGAAACAATAAACATGAAGATGACGTAAACCTGATAACAATATATCCATCGTCCGCTGGAAGGTAGAGGGTCCATTTCTCAACCCAAATGGCATCTTTTTAAAAACATAAGTTCCAAATTCTATCGTAAAAGCCGTTTTAGGTGCGCTGTCCTCATCTACTTGAATTAAGAGAAACCCACTGTGCAAATCCAGACTTGTCAGATAATTCGCCTGTTGTGACTTATATTCTAAATTAACTTTCCTTTTTAGTTTCTTTCCCTATGTAAATCTTGAGTTTATCCTGTTATTCTTCACTCTTAACGTAATATCTTTTTTCTCAAACGAATATGTTTGGCAACACAATTGAGGTTGAATGCACGTGACGCATGCCTGATATTGATAAGAACAAGAGATAAAAGCGACGACCAAATTGTTGCTTAAGGAGCGTTGGGTTGTAAACTGATTATTGAATGGAGCGTTGTGAAAAGAGCGTTGTGTTAAGAGTTGTGTGGTGTGTGGAGAGTTTAGTGCATTATGCTGTGCTACGATGTGTTTGCTACATCCTGAATAAAGCACCTTTTCCGTCAGTGTGACTTCAGTTGTTTACATGTTTCGTCTGGCCGTTAAGGTTTCTTTCATTTAGGAACTATTTCTTAGTATTTTGATGTTTTAAATTAACGTAGAAGTAAGACATGGCTTCTACGTCATACTGTCCTACGTTATCGATTATATTACGTAAGAAAGACAAATTAAAACGTTCCACTTCCGTAATTAAATTTAATTTTCTGTAATATACCACAAATCGAAATTTTCTGCCTTTCCTCCTTCGTACTAAAATTGCCGGACTCGCAAAAGGGCTGGATGTCGGTTCTATTATTCCTGCCTCTACATTTCATCAATTTGATTTTTCATATTTTCTTTTAGTGCAAGAGGCGTTCTATATGCCCTGGAATATTTTTGGTGTATTATCAGTGAGCTTTATGTGATGCTTTACAATATCCGTTGTTCCCAGCTCTTTTAAATTTGTGGCGAAAATATCCGGATATTGCTTTATTAAAGATGTTATGATCTACTTTTCAGACTGCGGAATGTGTTCTAGGTCGAAAAGGCTTAAATCAATCGATTTCGTCTTTCTACCGTTCGTCTGATCTGCTTGAAAGGTATTAATTTCGGTTTCATGAATGGGTTCTGCCGAAACTAGCTTCATTCCTTTATTGAACCATATCGCTTCATCTGAAGTGTTCACAGCTAAAATGTTGTATAAGCCTTCTTCATTCACAGAATTTATGGATCGAGCTATATGAATTCCATTGTACAGGGCATCATTTTTCGGTTCGATCAAAACCATGTTTTCTCTTTTTTCTCGTCCGAGGTCCGAAGCTAGAGTGAGTAAACATTGCTGAGAATGAGGAGGTATGCATATTTTCTTAACATTTTCCCCCTGCAGATAGTGGGAATTCTATTTTATCTTCTTTCTGTATTTTTTCTTCCTCCCTGCTTTCGTTTTTCCCAGGTGTATTTATCGTTACGGTTCCATCCCCGATCTTTAAAATAACACCATATCATTGCAAAAATTCAATTCCTAAGATCATGTCGTAGCTTGGGTGAAAATCAGCTTCAGGACATGTTTGTATAGAAACCCTTTCAACGTGAAGCGCTCTTCTAAAGCAGCTATGGTTCTAGTGGGGATACCCGTTACTCCACGAATAACTACATTTGGTTTGAATTCTCTAAACAATTTTTTGTTTCTAATTTTACTGGCCAGCGAGGGAGATAGCAAGGAGACCATTGCTCCTGAATCTAGAAGAGTATTTATCTTCTCTCCAGCAATCTCACAAGGAAAGGTAGGCAGAGGGCCGTCTATCGGATGCACAATAGAAAAAGATAATGAAAATGCATCCTTCATGGCGAAATTCAGGCCCACGAACTTCGCCGAAGTTAGTTTAAATCGCTCTTTCTCTGAGAAGAGCTCACATGGTTTGCTGCGTAATTATTTCTGCGACTTGCAACAAAATTTGTTTGCTTTCTGTTATTGCTTCTGAAATTTCTCTGCTGATAATCTTGAGAGCGCTCCTCTCGATACTGATTGCTGCTGTTAAAGCGGGAATTACGGGCTAAATGCCCTGCATTTCCACATGACCAACAGAGTGGTCCTCTGGATGTAGACAGATGTAGCTGCTCGCCAACAGTTCTGTGAAGCTGACTCTGTCTTATTCGTTGTTCGGCCTTGTTGTGCTGAATTTTCCACTCACAAAACTCATCTGCTACGCTGCGTAACAGCGCGTCTGTGTCCTGAGATTTCTGGAGCAATTACAGTCATCATTTTCCCCTACTTGGTAGTTAATTGGCTCCAAATTATGCTGATTGTGTGTGTTATGTTGAGGTAAATGGCTCGACGTAGCGGCTACAGACGCTAGATAGAACGACATCTGAGCATACATTTCTTGCGCAATAGCTGCTTTTACACAGGACTCGAAATCAGGTTTTTCGGCACTTAATACAAAACGCTTAATTTGTGGTTTCAAACCCTGAACAAATTGCGCCGTTTTTGTTTTATCATGCATAGCTTTTAACTGCTGAGGATCGTCAGGCTTCTGCTGTAAATATTTGAAAGTAACTGCCTTTAAATGCGTAGCAAATTCTCTGACGGATTCGCTCTGCTTCTGATAGCAGTTAGCTAGAGCAGATAGACGGACAGCAAGCGGTTCTTCCACCTCAAAATGATTCAAAAAGCTATCTTTAAACGAATTGTAATTAGTCGTGGCTCTCAGTTCAGGACTTTGAGCCAAAAAATCAGCCGCGGCTCATCGAAGTTTAGATTTTGCAATGAGAAGTTTATCAACATTTCGACAGTTTGCTAAATTAGCGACTTCCTCCAAACTCTGAAAAAAATGCGTGGCTGTGAAATGTTCGTGTGCCGGATTAAATTCTCCGATTAGCGGAGCACAACTAGCTAATAAAGCTAGAACACGATAATTATCGTTACTTTGAGTCTGAATGTTCTAATTGTTCTTGTGTAGTCATGATTACGACGTTTTAATATTAACTGACGCAAAAAATGAAAATAATGTTCTTGACCAACCACTTGTGCCAAATAAACGAATAAATACAGTTCCTAAGTCATGCAAAAAAAAAAAAGGGAAATCTACTTACATACTTTTTCCTTGTTGACGACGATGAAGTATAAATTAATTCAATCGGAAAGTAGTTGCACTAAAAAAGTCCCACAGAAAAATATAAAAGGGAATCACTCCCGCTGAAAAGTTCTACTCAATCTGTATGAAATTTGATAGAGTTTCACCTGCTGTCTTGGCTCTTCTAATAAAGGAAATTTCTTTAAAAATCCCGCTGTTTCAATCCACGCCAAATTCCTTGAGTTGAGTTGGGTCGCTAGTGGGATTGCATTTCTTTCAGTCCAATGGAAAAAAAAATCCAGACGTCGTCATCAGCCAGCAACTTCCTCCAGATCGCGGAAGAAGTAAAAATCCGGAATTATAGGAAATGTTCTATTACTTAGGAAAATTCAGTCGCTTATGAAGAATCCAGTCATTTTCGAAAATACTATGTTAGTACTTATGAAACTTTTATCGCGCATAAGTCGCGAATAAGTAGCGGACGCCAATGATGTAAGAATGCTGTTTTAACTCTTTCTTAAATTACTGAAATAGGTTTGAATCAGAAGATTGCAAGGTTCCTTGAGCACTGGAAACATCAATAGAGTAGTAATAGTTCATTCAACAGAAGCGATTTGACGTTTGATAAAATCCTTTATTTTCGTGATTTTGCTTACTTAATTATTACTCCGGGTCACCTGTGATTAGACCATCTCTCATGTTCTATAACTCCTCGCTATACATTCATGCTTACCGGTCTGGCGCGGAGAAAACGCACCCCCTCGGCAAATCTCTCCTTGCTCCGAAACTCTCCCCACTTCGTTCTACTACCGTCAGTCGCATTCTCCCCTAACACACGTCATCATTCCACCTTCAGAAGTCGCGTTCTCCTCATGTGTCTGTACTACTTCTCAAAACAAGCTCTCCAGCCTCTCGTCCGAAAAACACACTTTTCCCCTGGGTCCTAATGTACGCTGCCTAATCATCACCCTGAGGAAACCCCTTTCTCGAGAACGGAAGTCCTTCCTAATGAGTCGCTTTAAAACTCTAAAAAAGCCTTCTTCTATAGTAGCTATATATACACGAAACCCTGTGTTTTGTCACACTCCAGGAAATCCGCCGATAAACTAATCGTTTCCGGTGACTTACTGGCTCTCCCAAATCGAACTCGAAATATCATATCCTTAAGAAGTTTCCCACGATTACTTTTAAAACATTCTAAAACTGCAAGGCGTCTTAATTATTTACATGTTCATTAAAATTCAACAATTAAAAGATATTTGCATTACATTACATTTCATAAAATAAATATTCCCGTTCAATTACGCTATTTTTTAAAGTTATTTACATTTACCACTATTACATACATGTATATACCACACATACAACATGTGTGGTATATATACACACTATAAGATAAGACGAGTTCGTCTTATCTTATACACTGAAAAGCAATTGAATTAGAGACAGCTGGCGTTTTGCAAATGTGGTGCTGTGGGCGGCACTGTAAACGGAAACGACATGACGTATGCAGCGATCCGACAATATAAGGAGTGATGCGACGGGAATCAGTAATAGTCGGACGCAGTATGGGTAAGACGAAGGATCTAAGCGCATTTGATCATGGGCAAATTGTCGGGGCGCGACGAATGGGTCACTCCACCTCGGAAGTCGTTCAGGCACTGGAATTTTCACCGAGCCACTGTGTCATGGGTGCACCGTGAGTACATCGAATCCAGTAAAACCATCCCTGCAAGGGCCAACTGCCGTGGACAACAGCGTGTGGATGAGCGGGGTCATCGTCGGCTAGCTTGCATTGAAACAGCTGATAGACGGGCCACAGTGCAAGAAATCCCTCAGCAATTTAACGCTGGTGCACAAAAATGTGTAAGCAGCCACACCATCCAGAAACATCTCCTCGCTATAGGGTGCAGAAGCCATCGTCCCACGAGGGTACCGCTGTTGACCGCACATCAGAGGGTGCAAAGATTGGCATGGGCGTAGGAACATCGCCGCTGGATCCTAGACATGTGGAAAAATGTTACCTCGACTGATGAGTCGATATTCACGTTGTTACATGCGGATGAAAGGATACGAGTACGGCGGAAACCACAGGAAGCGATGGATCCTTCTTGCCAGCAGGGTACTATTCAAGCTGGTGGGGGCGGCATTCTCGTCTGGGGACTGTTTACGTGGACTGAAATGGGACCCCTGGTACGTGTGACATCGTCCCTCACAGGTCAACGTTACTGGGATATCCTGGACGACCATTTGCTCCCATTTGTGCGTCTTCAACATCGCACTGGGGACCTCATCCTGCAACAAGAAAATGCACCGTGCCATCGCTCCCGAATTGTATCCGAATGGTTGGATAACACTCCATCGACGTGACCATGCTTCCTTGGCCAGCTAGGTCACCTAATCTCAATCCAATCGAGCACATTTGGGATGCCATCGAGAGAGATGTTCGAGGCTCTGACCTTCATCCATCAAATCTTCGTGAACTGTGGGAGCTTGTTCAGGGGTCGTGGATCCAACGCTTCCGGTTTCTTTTCGAGTCCATGCCGAGACGAATCGCCGCCGTCATCAGGGCGAAAGGTGGTGCTACACGTTACTAGACAGGTATCTCTAATTCAATTGCTCTTCAGTGTATATATATACGACACATTTTGTAAGCTGAAATAGATATTGAACTACTTTGAATTTCGCGTGAAGTCTTGGAACATTTCAAAAACGAAGGTGACACTTTCTGCACCAGAATATGACACAAAATGAAACATGAGTCCAGCATTGCGACATGGAGAACAAAAGACAGTCCATGGAACATTAGCATATAGAATCGCCGCAATCAGAAAAAACCAGAACTTGAGTCTCAGCTCAGTAGATCATGTAGACTTTTTGCAATGTTAGAGGACTTGTGCTTGCTGATTTTCCGAATAAAGCAGCTACAATAAATTGTGAACGTTACACTGAAATGCTGAAGAAACTGAAAACTCACGTCTAGAGGAAAGTAAGGCAGAATGGTCAAACACTTCTGCAACACGACAACGCTAGGACTCACATCACTGCAGCCACAGCTCCCGCCACTGAGCGCCTCTGGTTTACTGTGCTGCTGCATCCTGGGTATATCCCAAATCTTGCTCTAGAGATTTCACTTATTTCCTGAACTAAAATAACACTTGATGGGCAATCTATTCACATCTGATGAAGACGTGAAGTCTGTAGTACGACAGTGGTTTTAGTAACAAAATCCTGATTTTTTAGGACGGACCTGGAACGTGTATTAACACGTTGGAAGCAATGCATTGAAGTAGGAGACGCCGCCCCGGTGGCGCAGTGGTTTAAGCGCTGGCTTTTGACCATTCGTCCAAGAGGGTATGGGTTGAAATCCCGTTGCGCCTGGATAGTGTGTTTTTCTTACGGTCATGGACCCTCTTCCTTCCCTGGAACCAGAGGCCCAAAATTAGGTACAGGCGACTGCGTATAGTCCATTAAGTTGCTCACGGTGATCGTTAATCCTCTGAGTAAAAAAAAGTAGGAGGTGATTAAGCGAAGAAGTAGGTATGCAGTTTTTTAAATAAAGGTAAACTTTTGTTTTTATTTTTGGAAAAAATATTGCCATTAATTTTTTATTCAAGTAGAGGCAAAACCTTCCAGCCCATCTACGCACTAAACTAATGGGACTGACTTAGTTTTCAGCAAGAGTTACGTAAGATGAATTTCATGGCATTGATGCTAACGCGTCGAGTCATTGAAATATGGTAGATTCATTAAAAACTCTTGCAACCTGATTTAATTACTAATGCATAAATAATAAAACGAGAAGAGACAAATGAAGGATTGCGAGTTACAGCTGCCGATATTAAGGACAGAACTGGAAATAAGCGATAAATGAGATAAATCTACAGACGAAAGGTTATAGTCTTCAAAAAGGAATAGCTGCTATCTGCCTAACAGTAAGAATTTTATAAATGCACTGTGTCATAATATGATAGTGTTTTGATCCTAGTGTTTTTACTCATCTTCAAAACTAATTTGCGACTTTCACTAGAAGATTTAGATATGTAATTCATGTTAATACTTTGCTTGGCAAGACTTAAAACTTTTGCTGAAATGGAGTAACTTGAGTAATGTGTTAGATAGATTTTTTTACGCTTTCCAACCGTAATTAGAAGAAGCGTATTTGCTCCAGCTTTGTCCGTCTGTCCGTCTGTCAGCACGATAACTCGCGTAAAAATGGTTCGATTTCGATGAAAATTTAGTATGTGGTAGGGGACCACCTGGAGACGAACCTTATTGAAAATGTGCGAAATGGGGTTAAAGGTCAGGACATAGGAGCGGGATCCATTTCATTGCCCTTATGCGTCATAACTTGCATAAAAATGGTTTGATTTCGATGACATTTTAGTATGTGGTAGGGGACCACCTGGGAACGAACTCTATTAAAAATGGGCAAAATTGGGATTCAAAGTTCAGGACATAGGAGCGAGATTTATTCTACAACCATTATCCTCATAACTTGAGTAATAACTCGAGTAATGATTTCTGGTATGTTGGAAAGCGTATCATAATCAATGCATTGCATGATTTTACTAACTTGTTTTGTAGTTTCACGGATATTTAACATGCATTGTCTGATGTGAAATAATTTGTCTGTTTTGTTTTTTGATTGCGCATAAAATCAAAAGGAATTTTGGTTTTACTTTGCTTTTTTACTCGAAAGTTAAAAAAAAAACCTACCGTTTGAGTTTGCATCTAGGAGAGAACAAATTTCAAGCATATGCTTTTGTGCTTACTCAGCTCTCCTTTTCAAGTGAACTTGCACGTATTTTGAAATCCGAAAATGAGATATAGTAACGACAATTTAATTTCGAATAATGCATACTATTTTACATACAGTTACACGCTCAGAAATGCTCAACACAGCTGTCAGCTTTTCTTCGGTCGTTGATGGAAATGCGAAAAATTCTTTGGACTCAAATCGCTGCGCTGAAAATGAAACAGGTTGTAAGGATTTAAGAACGATACTTTTGTGAGCTACTACTTCTGCAGAATTGATTCTAATGATGAATTCACTATTTTGTCCATAAAAAAGCGGCAGTTCAGATTAGTTCGACAGCCTGAGAGCAAATCAGCTCTCATGTAACGAATTCGTGAAGACGCTGACAGGAAAAAAGGTTTGGTACCTGACAAATGTTTATGCAGCACAGGTGGTAACTCCATTTGGTACTGACACACGCTCAGAACTTTAAGAGTGATCTTTGCTGGAAAAAATGCATGTAATTTAGACAAAAACGGACGATACGTTGTTAAGTCGATGTATAAGGTTCCAGAGTGTTATGGTCCAATAGATGTAATACTTGGCTGTTGTATCCAAAAACCTGAAACATTGTTTTATGGCAATAAAAGTCGAATTAAAAGCAAAAACTATTTCTATAAATTTAAGAAAAACTTTGAACACCGTTTTGATTTTAACTGTGATGCTTTTATTTAAGGTTCATTAGAAATATTTCAAGAATGAAAGGAAGTAATGATAATTTGAAATTATCTGCCTATATTTATGCGAGGAAGTACGGTGGAGCCCTTTCCAGCCTGTTTGTTTTTTCTTTCTTGTCAATTCTTTTACAACAGAACACAGACCAATAGCATTGCTGAACAAATGCAAATTCTAAACAGTCTTAAAAACAACCGTTTTCAAACGCTTCCCCAGTAGCCGCAACGATCCACCTTTCATCCACTTCCACACGCATGGGCAATCTTCAACCATCCATTCTTTACAGATCTCGTCTTCCTTCTTTGAGACACCCATCCTCGAGGAAAATCAATGTTTCACGCCTCTAACGCTCGGAACCCACATCGAGGCCGAGGTGTGAAGAGTACGTATGTCTCAAGTCGACTGACATTTTGACATTATTCTGTCGTGCATTCGTTCCTTGTGTATCGCTCCGTCAACACATGTAAGTACAAAAGTGTCTTCCCTTATATATTTTTTGTGTTAACTTAATATCAGGAAACTCTACAAAAGAGTTGAAATATCTGGTAAACAGACGTTCTCAGTAGAATGTGTTAAGAAAATAAAAGAAGAGCAGCACATGGAACAATTAAATAAAATTTCTGAGATGGTGTTTCCGAAATTGTAGCTGTTTTAAGTAGCGATGAAAGAATATATTCAGAATCCAGATTTTCCGTTCATCAGTCTTCCAACATTGACCCGTTGGATATTGGAAATTTCATAATTAAAAATGCCATCTTTAACAGATGAAGAAAAATGGGAAATTTTAACGAAATATTGTAATCCTCTTGCACAATTTGATTTTCCAGCAACTACCCAGTGTAGGCGTCGTCACAAGTTTCACAGGATAAAGTTCGAGAAATTTCCGTGGTTGTAATACAGCGCTAAAAACAGTGGTGTGCGCTGTAGAGTGTGTCTTATATTTGGTACAACTAGTGTCTCCACCAATCAACCATAAGAAACTTTAAAACCGAAATCATTTAATAACTACAAAAATGCGATTACTGATTGCAGCAAGACTTCAAAATATTACATGAATGCAATGTCAATTGCAAAAAACATTTGTAATATATTTGAAAGAAAATGTCAAAATGTGCAAGTACAGCAAGATAACAGCCTAAAGAATTGAAACAAAGAGGAAGCGATTAGTGCTTGTTGTGAAAACGAAATTGTTATATGACAGATAGAACTTACCACTTCGGGGTCACCGCAATGAAAGCTTTATTGAATCAGTAATACATGATACTGGGGATGAAGTGAGTCAAGGAAACGTCTGAACATTATTGTGTTTCCGTGTTGATGCTGGAGATAAAGATTTAGAGTTATAACGAAGTAAAGTTCTCCGTCCTTTCTGTCCACGCCAGGATTCGAACCCGGATCCCCTCATTCCGGAATAAGTTGCTCTACCAATTGAGCTACGCGGACGTTTAATTCTGATTCCTATCTGCCTTTATGTCGTGTGCGTCCTTCGGGCAGGTACGTCACATCACCTGGTACGTTACATCATCTCCCCCTTATTTTTTTTTTTTTTCGAAGTGCTGGAGAAAGGATTCTATTATTTTTCCTATCTCGCGGTGTGGAAATAACATCACACCAATGCGAGATTTTGAACGGTCGGGTCATCCGGATAGTTCGGTCGCCATTATAACGAAGTAAATTTCTCCGTCATTTCTGTCCACGCCAGGATTCGAACCCGGATCCCCTCATTCCGGAATAAGTTGCTCTACCAATTGAGCTACGCGGACGTTTTATTCTGATTCCTATCTGCCTTTATGTCGTGTGCGTCGGGCAGGTACGGCACATCTCCTGGTACGTTACAGAGTGTCACTTGAACATTGCCACCCAAAATGTAACTTTCATTAGTTCAGCAACTCAGGATGAAATAATTGATTGTTGTGGGTTAATCATTTGTGAAAAGATAGGAGTTGCAAAGGACAAGTTTACTCGGTGCTTGCCAATGAAACAACTGATGCAGGCTGTGTTGAACAGTTATCTACAAGCGTTCGTTACTTTGACAATGAAGAATTTACAATTGGTGAGGATTTTATAAAGCTTGCCAATATTGCTGATCTTACAAGCGGAAATTCAGCTAAAGCAATTATAAATACGTTAATGGAATCTGGCTAAGTCTTACTTATTTAAGAGGACAAGGACATGATGGGACTTCTAATATGGCAGACAAATTTAGAGGTGCTCAAGACTGAATTTTGAAGTTGCAACCTCTTGCTATGAACTTTTACTGTTACAGTCGTTGCCTTAATTTGGCATTAGTGAAGGTTTGTACTGTTCAAAATGTTCGCAACATGATGGGAATAGTTACAAAAGTTATTAACTTCGTAAGTGAATCACCAAAGGGAGTAAATGTATTTAAAAATGAAGTAAAGGAAAATGTTCTCATTTCAAATACTGATCCAGTTCTACAGTTATGAGAAACGAGGTAGAAGAACTACACACTGCAGTGATTCGCTTTGAAAATATGCTTCCGGCAATAATTTTATTTCTACAAGAAATTGTGGATAACTATGGTGATCAAAGTTTTGTTAGAGCTAATGGTCTACTGATATATCTATATTTTCTTTTCTTTTCTTTATTACACTTCAAGTAGTCATTGATGTAATGTTTACAACCTTGCCTTTGTTATGACATCTAGAGCCCGACAACTGATATTTTATTTGCTCAAGTCATAATAAGCGCAGTTGCAGAAGTTTTTGAAGTTCAGAGACACAGTAGTAACCAGTTCGCGAAAATCTTCAGGAAATCAGCTGAAGTTGCTGGAAATTTTAACGTTGAAGTAAACTTGTCACATATAACTTCGCGATAGATTAACATAGTAAACGTTTCTTCATCAAATGCCCATTTGTAGTATCGTATATCAGTATACAATACATTCGCAGATTTTTTTATGTCTGAACTGAAGTACCGTTTCACTGAAAAACACAAATCAATGTTTTGTCTGAAAGATTTTATTCCAAAGTATTGAAATTCTTACAGTAAATCTTATATATTGGATGCAGCGACTATGTATGCTCCTCATTTGCATCATGATGTGAGCGACTTTGAAACAGGTATCATTTGATACCTGTTTCAAAGTCGCTCACATCATGAGTCTTTCCCATATTTTTGCTGTCTTCGCTTCGTACTCTTTGCAGTGAGCTGTTTATAAAGTTATCTCAACGTCGTAGTTGCGTACATAAGTGAGGCTGGCACTTGTTTGATTGCGATTGAGTGTTCCTAATGATCTGCTACTTCAGTGTTAAGCTATAATAAAAGGAATAGCTAGAGATGTGTGACTATCAAGTTTCTAGCCTTCTTCAACATTGTCCAGAAGTTGAAGACAAGGGAAGAGGACAGTGAAATTAGATAAAAACATGTCAAATTTTCAAAAACTAAATTCATTCATAAAATGATCAGGACCTGAATAATGAATGCTATTTCCATCTTCTTATGTCCTTGGGCGACATTTTATGGGCGCTAGGACGGAAAATGTATGGCATTCCAACTTGCGAGGAAAGAGACAGAATAAGTAGATATTATACAAGTTAGGAAAATCAAGCAATGCATTGATTATGATACGCTTTCCAACATACCAGAAATCAGAAGCATTTTAGTCAAGTTATGACGATAATGGCTGTGGAATAAATCTTGCTCCTGTGTCCGGATCTTTGACACCATTTCGATGATATTGAACATAATTGGTTCAGTATACCTCCAGAACAACATATCCGGGCGATATCTGGGAGATGAGGGTTCGATTCCCGCTCCAGGACGACGAAGTTTTCAAGTTTTCGGATATTATCTGACTTACCATCATTGTCATATTTATATCAAAAAACGGATTGTCATTTTCAAAATTTGTATAATATGATGTAATCCCATATTTCATTCATGAACATACCAAAATTTGGCCCAATAGAAGCATTTTTAGCCAAATTTTGAGGATAATGGCTGTGGAATAAATATCGCTCCTGTATCCTGACCTAGACCCCATTTCGATAATATTCAACAGAACCGTTTCAGTATACCTCCAGAACAACATACTAAAGTTTTATTGCAATAGAAGCATTTTTAGTCAAGTTATGAGTATAATGGCTGTGGAATAAATCTCACTCCTGTGTCCTGACATTTAACCACATTTCGATGATATTAAACAGAACAGGTTCAGTACATCATAAAGTTTTGTCGCAATCGAAGCATTTTTACTTAAGTTTTGACGCATAAGAGCAATGGAATGGATCCCGCTCCTCCGTCCTGACATTTGACCCCATTTCGCCCATTTTCAATACGGTTTTCCCGAGGTAGTCCCTTACCAAATACTAAAGTTTCATCGAAATCGAACCATTTTTACGCAAGTTATGATGCATAAATACAATGGAACGGATCCCGCTCCTAAGTCCTGACCTTTGACCCCATTTCGTGCGTTTTCAGTAGGCTTTGTTCCGTGGCAATCCCCTTCCACACAATAAAATGTCATTGAAATCGAACCATTTGTACGCAAGTTGTGACGCATAAGAGCAATGGAATGGATCCCGCTCCTATGTCCTTACCTGTGACCCCATTTCGTCCATTTTCAATAGGGTTTGTCCCCAATTGGTCCCCTACGACATACTACAATTTCATCGAAATCGAACCAGTTTTACGCGTGTTATCAAACGTACGTACGGACAGACAGACGGACAAAGCTGGAGCATATTCGCTTCTTCAACCTACGGTTGGAAAGCGCAAAAAAAGGCTTTATTAGACAATAGGGTTGACAAAATAAAATGCAAACTGCTGTGTATGCAATATTAGATCATTGCAGATCCACTGATGCAAATCCATTACCCCATAAGTGCTCCAAAGCAGATGATTCATGGTTCTTTTTCATTGGGGCGTTAGCAATGGGACAAGAGCCAGGCCCCCATCAGAAGAACACAAAAATTGCTTTCTCAGATACACCTATGAGCCCTTACATTATGACCACCTCCAGCCTAGAGAAATGCCTGGAGATCGAACGGTGGCGCAGAGGATGTTCACAGAGCAGATATATGCAACCTCAGGACCAGCTTTCGGTTAGTAGGGTGTTCGGAGTCAGAATGGGAGAAGCTGCCGATTTATCGGAGTTTGATAAAGGACAAATTTTGATGGCAGGGCGCCTTGGAACTACGATCTCAGAAACGGCGCAGCTTGTGGGTTGTTCACGTGCCGATGTAGCGAGTACGTATCAAACGTGGTGCACAGATGCCCAAACGACGTACAGTCGTCCAGCCGCGTGTCGTCCACAGTTCATTGATGCCAAAGAGGAGTGGAAACTGTCGTGCATTGTTCACAGCAACCGTAGGGCCACAGTGCGACAATCACCAGCAGCTACAGCAGTGGTGATTAGGGCAATGTGTCACAGCACGCAGTTCATAGTAACCTTCTGCGCAAGGGCCTGTGAAGCCGAAGACCCAACCGGGTCCCCATGCTCACTGCACGTCATCACCAACAACGCATGAAATGTGCCCAAGATCATTGAGATGGGACCGTGGATGATTGGAAGAAAGTGGCCTGGTCTGACGAATCAAGATTCTTGTTGCATCACGTAGACGGCGGACCGTGGATACGCCGATTGCCAAGTTAGATGGAAACAGGCCGGCAGCGATGTTATACTGTGGGTGATGTTTTCTTGGGACACCTTAGGCCCCAATATCCAAATAGCACAGACAGCTGTCAGGTATCTGAACATCTTAGCGGACCAGGTTGACCTATTTATGGCAACTGTGTTCCCTGCTGGCGATGGCGAGCCGCGGATGGCTTAGTGGTTAGCAGTTCAGACTATCGTTGCAAGGTCCTCAGGTTCGAACCTGGGCTGATCTTTCAGAGATGGTGTGATTTACTAACCATCGCTGAATATCCGCCGTGCATCGGACGAGCACGTTAATTGACGGCCCCCAGGCTGGACCTACTGGTTAAATGGGTATCCTTTCCTATGCCCCCCCTGAAATTCTCTCACCCCTCTATGTGCAATATCGTACTTGTACGGTGGCGCCATCTACTGTACTCTAATCTCACTACAAACTGTTCTGTCAAAGTCGCTAGACTTGCTCTGATTCCTTCCGTTTCTGTGTCCTGCCCAAAAGGCGATCTCGCTGTAGGCGGCTGGGACCTAAACTCTACTCACTGTGGACGGAAGTCCTACAAGAAAATGACAAATACTGTAGTAGTGCTGGTGATGGCTATTACCAACAGAATAATACGCCATGCCACACTACCAGAATAGTCAAGGAATGGTTTGAGGAATATGCTGGTGACTTTCTGTAAATGTCCTGGCTTCCAAATTCACCTGACATGAACCCAATCGAACATTTGCGATTCGACTTGGAAAAGCGGGTTTGTGCTAAATCATCACCACCCCGAAATATACCAGAACTGGTGGACCTGTGTTGATATTATGGTACCACATACCCCAGGATAGCCATCGCCACCTCATCGAATCAATACCTCGCCGAGTGGCCGCTGTTTTACGGGCTAAAGTGGGTCCTACAACTTATTAGGTTGGTGGTCATAATGCAATGGATCATCGGTGCAAAGTGTTCTGCAAAATGATTTCACTTTTCAAGAGGTTCACTTAAGAGACCTTACTTGATAGGTTCATGGCAGAAATAAATCAAAATGCCAATGATCCGCTACACAGAATGATTTGTAGGAAATGCCCTAAGAGCAATTTTGTTACCAAATGAGGAATTACAATAGCTATGTGTGAGTTAGTGTGAGAATTCAATTTTGGACATAGTGTGACAGTGTCAACAAGGCAGTAGAAACTTGGATTATTTTCTGGGAATCAATCTCTCCTTGTAGCAAAAGCAAAGAACAGCAGAGCCAAACTCAGGCAAACAAAGCAAAGAAGTGCAGCGTATGAAAGATACAGAACTACAGTGAAGATACGTAAACTGAAAGCAGAAGGTAGAACGAAACACCAGAAAGGCAACTCAAATGGACTTGGAGGATTTTAATGAATATATGATAAACTGCATGCAACTCAGACTTTCAGAGCCAATACCCGTAACTTATGTTTTCAAATGTATGTCAACATTCAGAGTGATGTAACGTCGAATCTACTGAAGATACCTACATAAATTTTACTTGCATGTATTTCAATATGTCTAAAATCATTTGGTGCTTTGATGCTATGGAATTGTGATATGGCGAGTAGCTTTTCTGCCACCGAAAATACAATATCTTTAATTCTTTCTTCATAGGAAAGAAAGTTTAAATATGCTATGGTGCAGTGTATGTAAAATGTATTAAAATTTCATGGTATCAGATTATAGGGAAATCATTTCTAAACGAATTACCAAAAAATCGTATACCTAGTTTTCAAATTGTAGAAGTTTCTATAAAAGTTCGTCAAATGTAATTTTTAGTCAAATAAGTGGATCCAAAATGCTCTTCCAAAAATTTAAAATTAATGCTGACTGTGTGTTAGAAATGCTTAATATAATATATGTAACATTTCAAGTTTGTAAAAAAGAAAGATAATTTTTAAATTACACTGTCCTCTTAAGAAATGGGTGCGACGGAAGACAGAAGGTTGTGACATGCCTGCCCCGCAGGACGCGCACGACAAAAAGGCAGATAGTAGCGAGAACGAACGTCTGCGTGGCTCAGGTGGTAGAGCGACTTGTTCCGAAGTAAGAGGACTCGGGTTCGATCCCCGGCGTGGACTAAAAGGACGGAGAAATTTACTTCGTTATAATGTCGCCCGAACTTCCCGGATGACCCGGCCGTTAAAGTTCTGGCAATGGTGTGATGTTCTTTTCACACCGCGAGACAGGAAAAATAAGAGAATCCCTTCTTCAGCGCTTCGAAAAATAAATAAATGTGTGTGATGTTGCATTCCACACACCAGATTGACTGGGAGTTCTTAAGTGCACGTTCTTCAGCGGATGACTGCCTATAGCGACACATGGTCCTGGCTGACCCGTGGGCCATGCCCCCGGCCTTCTTTCGGGGGGAGATGTGACGTGCCTGCTCCGCAGGACGCACACGACATAAAGGCAGCTAGCAGCGAGAACGAACGTCTGCGTAACTCAGTTGGTATAGCGACTTGTTCCGGAATAAGAGGACTTGGGTTCGATCCCCGGCGTGGACCAAAATGACGGAGAAATTTACTTTGTTATAATGGCGCCCAAATTTTCCGGATGACCAGGCCGTTAAAGTTCTCGCAATGGTGTGGTGTTCTTTCCCCACCGCGAGACAGGAAAAATAAGAGAATCCCTTCTTCAGCGCTTCGAAAAATAAATAAATCTGTGTGATGTTGCATTCCACACACCATATTGACTGGGAGTTCTCAAGTGCACGTCCTTCAGCGGATGGCTGCCTACAACGACATATGTTCCCGGCCCTCTTTCGGGGGGAGGGGGATGTGACGTGCCTGCCCCACAGGACGCACACGACATAAAGGCACATAGCAGCGAGAACGAACGTTTGCGTAGCTCAGTTGGTAGAGCGACTTGTTCCGGAATAAGAGGACTCGGGTTCGATCCCCTGCGTGGGCCAAAATGACGGAGAAATTTACTTCGTTGTAAGGTACTTAGCTAAAGGAATACAATTGGCAAATTTCTTTCAACAAGGGAATGATAATGAAGGGAATAGTTAATAACATTTCATATGGCCCTGTGAGAAGCAAAATTATTTATTTTAAGAATGAATAAGTGTCCAAAACAAAAATTTTCAGTATTCAATAAAATCTCCTAAAACTGCAATTTTAGACTTTAAAATATACAAGAAGAATTACAATACTGACATACCACTTACGTATGTTAACGTAAAACACACACACGTGATATTACACATGCATTGTTTCGATAATGAAAAATAGTAAAATGTTTATAATAATTAAAATATTTTTGGTTTTGGTAAACTAGAAACATGTACTACTCTTTTACTTTATTCGCATAGACTTCGATAAAACTCTTGGTACTTTGGTTCAGGATAGTCAATCATTGCTAAAAGGTTCTTTTTCTTTTCTTCGCTTATCGTGTTTTCACGCTTCAGCAGAGGTAAGGATGTGTGCCGCGAATCTTCTAACTTTTTCTTTCTTAGGACTGTTGTTGTTTTCTAGGGCTTGGAAACCTGCAGAATATATAGACTTGACTTTCGAGGGATCAGATGAGTTTCCTTTTATCCAAGAAACCTTTTTTATTTACAGTTTCAAAGAAATCAGACACCCTTCTGCAGCTAATTTTACGTCATGAAAGTCACCACAGCCCATTCTTTTGATTCTGAAGGGTATTTTTATGTAAGCAGACCTGATAATGTCCTCTACTTTAGAAAGAATCATAGACTTTATCCTTTCTTTACTCTTCATAATTAGTCCGAAGCCCATATCACGAGGCAGGTAGTTACGGCTTTCTATAAGGAACTTAATCTTATTTCTTTGAAAATGTGCTTTGCACATAAATAAATAATAAGAAACAGCATCATTTTATTTTTGATTTTGCTACCACGGTTACCAAGCCATATATTTAACATTTTCTTTGCTGTTACTGGCATCAAGACCACTTTTAAACAAGAAAGATGACATCGAATTTTCGGGTGTAATAAGCACGTCTTTTGAATCCGTACTGACGCAAATTAAATTTATCAAAGCTATTCAAAGTCAATGGAACCGGTATGGAAAACAACAGTATCTGACGGAAGAAAGAAGTTTTTCAATCGGGTTTTTAATCCCTCAGATATTGCTGTAAACGGAATTGTAAGCTTACGCCCTTTGGATGCAGACTTGTGCGTTAAGAAAAACATGAATTTATAGGAGAAACATTTCGCACCGGAAACGTTCTCCAACATAGAATTTTTTTTTCAAATCATATTCTTAGAAACAGATATATCGACAAAAATAAGATGTGACTTTGCATCCCCTGGTGGGAAAACCATGCATTATTTTAAGAAGAAAGTATTCTCAAAAGGTTTTTCCGTATGAGCACTATGGCTCCAAGAAAAAAAAATTTAGTCGAGTTTTCAGGAGCCCAGATTTTGCTACAAATACATCAGAAGCAGAAATTACCACATATGCCCCCTGGTGGTTAAACCATTCTTTACCAAACATTAGAAATTATGTGAAAAATAGTTTCCATCAGGACTTGTATGCGATACAGGAAGAAGTTTTCAAATCGGAGTTTTAGAAGCAGAAATAATGCAGAAAACGCAATTTACCCTTGTGCCCCCTAACGAAAAGTCTATGATTTACTTGAAGATTTTGATTTTATAGGAAAAACATTTCGCTTCGGAAACACTATCCAACAAAGAAGGAATTTTGCAAATCGGACTCCTAGAAGTAGAAATATTGACAAAAATAAGATATACATCTACGACCCCTGGCGTGGAAGCCATGCATTATTTTAAGAAGAAAATGTTCCTAAAAGGTTTGTCCTAAAAGGTTAGTATCAGTGAACAAACCACTTTTTTTTTCAATCGAGATTTTAGAAGCTCATATTTTGTTGCAAGCACATCAGAAGCGGAAATTGAGACTTACGCCACCTGGTGGCCAAACCATTTTTTTCAAAAATTAGAAATTAGGTGCAAAGGATTTCCCATCAGGAGCTAGCTGCATCCGGTGCAGAAAGAAATTTTCAAAGCGGAGATTTAGAAGCAGAGATATAGGGGGGAACGCAATTTACCATTACGCCTTTTAGCGGAAAGTCTAGGAATAAATTGAAAATTTTGAAATTATATGAAAAACATGTCACACCTGAAACACTATCCACCAAAGAAGGAATTTTTTTAAATCGGACTCCTAGAAGTCGAGATATTGACAAAAATAAGATATACATCTACGCCTCCTGTCGTAGAAACCATGCATTGTTTTAAAGAAAATATGTTTCTAAAAGGTTTGTCGACATGAGTATTATCTGTCTACACACGACGAATTTTTTCAATCAAGAATTTAGAAGCTCATATTTTGCTGCAAATACATCAGAAGCGGAAATTAAGATTTACGCCCCCTGGTGGCCAAACCATTTTTTTCAAAAATTAGAAATTATGTGCAAAGGATTTCCCATCAGGAGCTGTATCCGGTGCAGAAAGAATTTTTAAAATCGGAGGTTTAGAAGCAGAGATATTGGGGAAACACAATTTACTTCTACGTCTCCTAACGGAAAGTCTATGAATTACTTGAAAATTTTGAAATTATGTGAAAAACATGTCACACTGCAAACACTATTCAACAAAGAAGGAATTTTTCAAATCAGACTCCTAGAAGTAGAATTATTGACAAAAATAAGATATACATGTATGCCCCTGGCGGAGAAACTGTGGAATATTTTAAGAAGAAAATATTCCGAAAAGGTTTATCGATGTGAGAGGCATAAATCCACGAAAGAATTTTTTCAATCGATATTTTAGAAGCTCAGATTTAATGGCAAATACATCAGAAGCAAAAATTAACACTTACGCCCCCTGGTGGCTAAAGTATTTTTTACCAAAAATATGTAAATATATGCAAAAGATTTTCCATCAGAAGATGTATCCGCTGAAGAAATTTTTTTTTCGAATCGGAGTTTTAGAAGAATAGTTATCGGGGAAAAATGTAATTTACTTTTACACCCCCTAGCGGAAAATCTTTGCGCAATTTGAAAAAATAACTATATCTAAAATACTCTTCGACATAAATGGAATCGAAAGATAAAAACATTTTTTCAATCGGATGTTTAGAAGCAAATATGTGGAATAAAACGTATTTTTGAATTCTACATCATCTGCATTTACGCCCCCTAGCGGCAAAATTGTACATCGTAAAGAAAAAAACCGAAATAAAGGATCATCATTCGCATATTTCAAGCTTCCGAACGCAAAATTTTTTTTTTCAAATCGGACTGATAGTTGCAGAGATATCGAGGGTACAGACGGTCGGACGGACAAACAGGTAACATAAGCACGATCTTTTTCTACAAAAGACGTGGTAAAAAAAGCAAGGTGCAATTTGATTGCCCTTACGTCCTGCTATTCTCGTATGCTATGCACACATGAAACAATCGTTCGTTTCCCATAAGTGAATGCAACGACTGTATATTGAGAGCTGACGGCAATAATTTTTGTGTTGTTTGAGTCAAATGGATAATGAAGCAGCAATGAGCTGCCGGCGTAGTTCCATTGGGAGAACAGTCAGCTCAGGGACTGGAAAATGTGAGTTCGAATACCACTGTCGGCAAAGAGGTTATATTGACGCTCGAGCGAAAAAAGATTTCCGCGCCATGGAAATAAAAAAGATTTCCGCACCGTGAAGACTGAAAGAAAAAGAAATTGCGTGAAGATTCTTCAGCACATCGCACGTGAATAATAAATAAATACTCCTGCGACGAAATGGTCGCCCAGTGTTGCTGTCGGTTGACTCGAAACCTGCTGAGCGATTTCATGCCCCCGCCTTTCTCAAGGAAGGGATGATATGATTTATGAGTCAAATGGACAATGAAGTAGCGGTAAGACTGCCGGCGTAGTTCAATTGGGAGGACAGCTGCTCCGGAGTAGGAAGATGTGATTTCGAATTCCACTATCGGAAAAAAGATGTTATAACCTGTTACTATAGGTTAAGGTTACTGTTGCCTATCCATTGTTTTAATTTTACTATTCGGCAGTTGACAATCGGATATGCCATCTTTCCCAATCTGAAGGACATTTTCTGTTTTCCTATGATGCATATTAAGCGTTTTACTTGTTTCAGATTTTGTGCCTTCTTCCTCTGGGGCCTTAATCATAATGTTTAACGCATCACAAGTACGGTAAGTGTCGCTACGAGATTTACTGAACTTTATTTGTGGAAATATTTGTTTGAAAATAAGTCTGACAATAATGATGAATAAGTCTAGTGGCAGCAAGCTTTACATTAAAGGCCTGATAGAATTTATTTATGATCAAATCACAGCTAAAATGCTCTTTTGTATTTTTTTTCTACTGTAGAGACCAGTGGCGCACCCACACTTTTTTCCTGGGGGCAGCCCGAAAAACTCAAAATGCAAATTAAAATACCCCAGAGAAAACATCTCCCAAAATATTGTGAAGGGATAAAAATATCTTATCATAATAAAGTACGTTTCCAATTATTTGTAAAATGCATATTTAAAAACATATAAAATATGTTAAACAAAATCAGCAGGTGGTCCCATGCACCTCCCACTTATACTGGTATAGTGGCTATCTTAGCGAGGGAAGGAGTTCATATGGACCTTGACCGTATTGAGCGAGTCATTTGGCAAGAACAGATCCCACGGGAACCCGGTCACGGTACAGGCAGATACAGCAGCTCCTTTGTGCCCACGAACTATTTCCCGACGCCTCGCAGAAGCGAATCTGCAATCCCAGCGCACTTTACGCGTGCTGCCATTAACGCTGGAACAACGCCGGCTCCATATGCAATGATGCCCGACCAAAGCAAAGTGAAACGCCACAGTGCTATTTAGCGATCAGTGCCACTTCGTTTTGGGGACAAATGATCATCGTGTCCGGGTGTGGAGGTCCCCGGGTCAACGGCAGAATCCCAACCTCGCTATCGAGCACCACACCTCCACCACTGCAGGCATTATAGTCTGGGGAACCATTGCCTACTATAGCCGAGCAGCTCTAGTAGTGGTACGTGGATCATTGACGGGCCAGCGGTATGTGGATGCGATCCTACCGCCCCATGTGCTCCCATTCCGGGCCGGGATTCCAGGTGCTCTATACAAGCAGGAAAATGCCCGCCCCCACACGGCTCGGGTTGCCGCGGACTACCTACGTCATGTCCAGACATTTCCATGGCCTCCCCGGACATGCCCTCTGTCGAGCATGTATGACACCAGTTGAAACGCCAGCTGCCGAGGACTACCTACGTCATGTCCAGACATTTCCATGGCATCCCCGGGCATGCCCTCTGTCGAGCATGTATGACACCAGTTGAAACGCCAGCTGCTGCCGTGCTGCACTATCCGGAATTTAGAGCACACCGTCCAACACGTGTGGGCTAGTCTGCCGCAGGACAAAATCAGGCGCCTGTTCTCCTCCATGCTGGACCGTATTGCAGCATGTATCGCCGCACAAGGCGGTGCGACGCGATATTGAAGATGACCGGACTGCGTACCACAGATCATTCTGTAATTGTCCTGCAGCTCTCTTTGTGCCATCATGTGTGTCATTCATCTGTATCATTACGTCCATAAAATTTCAGTTCAATCCGATGCTTCCTTCTTGGTGCGCAAATTTCATTGCCCGTGAGTGTATTTCCTGGTGTAATATGCATATAGATTCGCCAAGCTTTCGCTCTCTTCTGGGAGGCTTTTTTAAGGCAGTGGTAGATATAAAATTATTTGCCTTGAAAAAGCCTCACAGTGGAGAGCGAAAGCTTGGCGAATCTATATGTGTATTACACCAGCAAATAAACCGACTTACTGCGCTATAAGCGCTTCTTCATTGTCAAGCAAGAGGCTTGCCTATCAAGTAGAAACAAATAATTGAGAAAAAAAGCAATGACCGTCGTAAAAATGGGAATTTGAAAGCAATAGGCGTATTCCTGTCTTTTCTGCATAGTAACAATAGGCTGTCCTGCTGGTAGCAATACCGGGCACCGTCTGGGCCGTCCCAGTAGCGCAGTGGTCTAAACGCTGGCTTCTGACCATTCGTTCGAGATGGGTCTTGTTTTGAATCCCAATGAGGCATGGACGGTGTGTTTGTCTTAAGGTACTAGCCCTTTCCTTTCCCTTAAACCAGTGACCAAAAATTTGGGACGGGAGACTACTCATACCCCACCGACTTGCTCACGGTGGTCGTTAACCCCCCAAATAAAAAAAAAAAAAAATCTGGGCTGTGATTATTGTTTAAGCGATAAGCAAGAGCTATAGCGAAAAGTTTAGAGTGCATTATTTGCTCTTCCTTCATGTTGAGCCAGAACTGTTCCCACGCAATACATAGGTTAGAAAAAGTTTGCATTTGGAAAGGATTTAAAATTAGCCATTGTGGAAACCCGGTGGCAGAGTGGTCTGAGAGATGGCCTTATAACGGTTCACCTGAGTGTGCCTAGGCTCAAGTCCCAGATGTAGCCCTTAGAGCCATTCTCCGTGGTCGTTAAACTCCGAAATCAAAAAGTAATCAGCCATTTTCATGTTCAGTGAAGCCCTATGGGAAACATATACTACTTTGAAGGGAAGATATGCAGAAAGGAAACAGGATTTAGTACACAATACTTGTTAACAAGAAATCAGGAAGTGTATCAAACAAAACTATCTTTGAAATTAACCATTTAACAATAAGCTGAGAAAAGAACCAACGAACTCAAAACCTTTCCTTCCTTGATGTTCTTTTTTCGTTTATTTTTCAGGCTATAAAGACCACCTTGAGCAACCCTATATGCATCAGGAGTCATCGTCCTGAATTTGAGGTTCTTGGTTGGGGGGGGGGGCGCCACTCAATGACTCGGACCACGACCCATCTTGGACGAAAGGGCACTGGGCAGCGTTTAAATCACAGCAGCACCAGGGTAGCCATTTTTGGATGTACAAGAATTGTATATTCACTCTGCTCTTGTAACGTACCAGGAGATGTGACGTACCTGCCAGAAGGACGCACACGACATAAAGGCAGATAGGAATCAGAATAAAACGTCTGCGTAGCTCAGTTGGTAGAGCGACTTGTTCCGGAATAAGCGGACTCGGGTTCGATTCCCGGCGTAGACCAAAAATGACGGAGAAATTTACTTCGTTATAATGGCGCCCGAACTATCCGGATGACCCGACCGCTCAAAATCTCGCATTGGTGTGATGTTCTTTCCACACCGCGAGATAGGAAAAATAAGAGAATCCCTTCTCCAGCACTTCGAAAAAAAAAAAAAAAATAAGGGGGAGATGATGTAACGTACCAGGAGATGTGACGTACCTGCCAGAAGGACGCACACGACATAAAGGCAGATAGGAATCAGAATAAAACGTCCGCGTAGCTCAATTGGTAGAGCAACTTATTCCGGAATGAGGGGATCCGGGTTCGAATCCTGGCGTGGACAGAAATGACGGAGAAATTTACTTCGTTATACTCTGTGAATGCTAAATTGGCGATGAACAATCCAATATTCATTGAACAGAGTGAGCTATCACTTACACGAGTATTCATCATTCCAATTTCGGCTTACTGTCCGGTGGCTACTGACTATTCTTCTGAGATTGGTCTGTGTTCGAATCCCGGTGAAGCATGGATGTTGTGTTTGTCTTACGGAAGTGGCTCTCTGCCTTCGCTGGAATCAGTGTCCCTATTTTAGAGAAGGGCAACTGCTTATAGCCCACTGTATTGCTCATGGTGGTCGTTAAACTCCAAAGAAAAGATTAGGCTTAAAGAACGCTTTACAGTCTAACAGAAAAAATAAAACGAGGTACAAGGCATATATACATGTGCAATTACGTTGAATACATTCTTTGTGTCGTAGAGCAGCTATTTCCACGTACATGACCAGTACTGCTACCAGTAGTTCATAAATTTAAAGAATACAGTTTCGAAAAAGAAGAAAGCATAAAAACTGTGCTGGTCTTAAAGGGCAATATAGCCATCTACAGCTGTACGTTAATGATATATAACCTCCTCATTTCTCTCAAACAAGACTGCGGTATAATTTTTTCTATTACCTGACTGAAAACACTGAAGCACTACTCACAAATTATACGAAGACATATTGCAATGAAACAGCAGCATCTTCCAGCAAATAAACAAGTCGTAAATTTGAAACTCTGCTTTTTTATATCCGGTATACGCATCATTCGGTTTGAACACAACGCGGCCGAAACAATAAATGCTCAGAAAAAAACAACATATAAATTTTTGCTAATATAACTCCTTGAAACAGCGCCGTAGCCCTGAAGCTTTTCCCGATTTCCTTTAATTATTTCGCACTTCGCATTCCTTTATGACCAGACCCGCTGTCCTTACAGGCCCGAATGCAATTAATTAGGTTTCCGAAACGATGTGTGTGTTTTCGGTTCTTAATTACGACCCAGAGCGTTTAAACAATAATTCAAAGGCGTCATCGTTAAACTTCCTGCGGCGACGGAAGGCCGTTCTCACATCGGAAGGAATTCTCGTTAAGGTAGAACTCACATGGTCTCCTCCCTCCCAATTTAAAGATCCTCCCTTTTCAAAACGAATCGCATAATTCACATTCCACGGTCATGGCTACTTCCGTCCCCCAAAATTCAACGTAAATTATGCAACCTTTCCTTTTTTTGCCTCATATATAAAAAGTTGGCATTCGAACGGTGGCAGATGAACTGCGATTCTTAACACTCAAGCCTCTTGCTAATAACGGCTTTAATTTAACCCGATAACCTTTAATTTAACCTTAGATAACATTAAATGTAAAATTAAAAACCACCTCTTAGCCATTTCCACAAACTTCACGATTCCTTAGCCATGCAATAAAACTAGCATTCTTATGTGACTTTGTAAGAGCGAGAATAAATCTATAAATTAAAGGGAAACTATGAAATGATCATCAGGAAATTGATTAGTTGATGGTTCAATACATTCGTCTTACTGATTATTCTTGCAGTGATTTACTAGAAAGTGAGACAGTTCGAGATAATATGCATTGCACTTGTAAAAAAATTCAAAGAATATAAAATTGCATAAAATTTGTTTCGCTTGACATAATGTTACCAATTCTGTAAATTCTAAAAAAAGAAATATTGTTAATGAGTTAAGGCCGTATCCAAATCTGAAATTTTCCTTATACGACGCACATTTTACGGTACAATGACGCATTTTGTGCCAACTGTGTTTGTAGGGGTGAGAGTATCGTCCGTTTGCTAAATCCCGCCTCCACTCAGGAGGGCGTCAGCTTATTTTATTCGCACCTAACCACATACCAGCAAATTTAATGAGGTTCGTCCAAACATAACTTTCGTATGTAAAACTGATGCCCAGGCGCTCCCTTTCTCAGCTTTACTTGGGTTATCTGCTAATCGAGGAAGGGAGGGAAGGTTTTAAATAAGGCATTGGATCCTAGATGCAGTAATCACTCCGATATTCAATAAATTTATTAAAGCAAATTCAAAGTCTTAAAGTCTGATTTCTCACGAAGAGCGGTTTTGTTGGAAGAATACCTATGGTTTATTCGGTTCGATACATTATTACTCGAACCTGCTTTCATCTAATCGTCATATCTTTTTCAGACACCTACATTCGGAATCTATCCGATTCCATTGACACGTTCTCCGTGATTTTCTTACTGCTCCTGTCGGGAAAACGTCGGTGTGTCCGCACACCAATCGTACACGATTTACCGCAACTCCAGGTCTTCACTCATGAAGCACTCGGCTTTCTTCCTATTCTCAACATTTGATAGGGGAGCTCCTGCTCCCACATCCTAACGCTCCAGAAACACATTTCACACCCTTTCAAGCCCTCTCCTGTTGCCCATGTGACCTCCTTCCTCCTCTTCGTAGAATACCCAGGATCCCTCTCGGTTCGCTGCCCCTAGGCGCTGCGACCTGACGTTGCAAATTCCTGATCCCTCCTAACTTACGCCCTGAGGCTACCCTGGCTTCCAACTTGGATGACTACCCCAGGTTGGCCCCTATCACGCACACCTGCCGTTCTTATCGCAAGCCGGGATCACCACGTGACATTTCCATTTCACCGCCTCCGCTTGAAATCAGACTCTCTACAGATAAATTAATACAATGCAAACATTAGCTACATATTATCAGTAGATTACAATCTACCAGACCTACTGGCGACCTTTGACATCGAGCTTTGTCCATCTCAACTTAGAAAACCTCTAAATGAAGAACTTCCAATAGCCACTAATGGCTCTCCGGAATCCCGTACTTCCGTTGCGATTATTCGACTTGTAATCCGTTGGCGCCATTAGATTCATACCAGACATTTGCAGTTTTTAACAATGGCGTTGAGATAAAGAAAGTTAATTCCTCCGTGGGAGAGAGAAGTCCTTCGCTGAGGTGAAATTCAGTTTCTCATAGGCAAATACGTGGCATAGTTTCTTCCTAAATATGCATACATTAACATAATTGCATATATTATCGAATATACTTCCAATTATTGATTTTCGTCCTTACAGTGTTTTTTTTTCTTTGGGGTTTACAGAACGCCGTGAGCAACTTGATGGGCTACAGGAAGTCGCCCGTTCCTAATTTAGGATTACTGGTAGCAGGGAAAGGAGGGAGTTAGTGCCGTAAAACAAACAGATCATCCATGCCTCATCGAGATGCTAACCCAGATTCAATGTCAGAAGCCAGTGCTTAGACCACTGCGTTCCCGTGGTGGTTCAGCAGTGGTCTCAGTGTTATCCCGTATCTACTGACAAATGTTTCCGTAGATCACACCATATCTCCCAAGCTGTTCAATGCCACATTGCAGACTGTTTTTCAATCATTGAACCGGGAAGACATGGGAGTAAAAATTAATGGATATTATTTAACCCCTTTTCATTTTCCTGACGACATATTCATTTTGCAAGTATCTCACGGATTATGGCCGAGGAACATAATCCGTGAGATACTAGATTACAGGATTATGGTCCAGGAACTTTCTGACAAACGTAAAGAAGTGGACTTGAAAATGTACTTACAGAAAACAAAACTGACGGACAATGATTTTTCAAGATTTGGAGATACAGCAATTGAAGGACCAATTGTAGAAACAATTGATGCATACATTTGCCTTGGACAACAGATATCCAGTGGAGCCACACTGAAGAGGAACTTGACCGGCGTGTAAAAATTGGCTGCAGTGGATTTGGAAGAACAGCACACTTTTCAAGAGCAATTTATCAATTTGTCTTAAAAGTGTTTAATCAAATGCATCTTTCCAGTTCTAACATGGAGTTTAAATAAAAACGGTATACAGAGGCTGCGAACATATCAAAGAAACATGGAGAGGTGCATGCTTCGTGTACCCAACGAAGATAGGAAAGGGAATTCATGCATCAGAAAAATGACAAGAGTGAATGACATCATGATCAAAGTAAAGACCCTCAGGTGTCAATTGATTGGACAAATTGCTTAAAGACCTGACCATCATTGGATAACTGAAGTAACAGACTGGCTACCAAGGGAGAGGAAATGACCCAGAAGAAGACCACGTGGGTTATTGGTGGGTGAAAACATGTCGGAGGGATATGGGAGAGAACTGTTCAAGACAGAGAGCTGCAGAAGAGACCTAGATAATGGTTGATGATGAGGATTTTCCTATCCCGGAAGGAAGAAAATAATGTTGCAGTATCGCGCTAATTAATATCCCTTCTACCTCCCAATTCCCTTACAAGACAGACACATTTGCATTGCGGTTTTCTTTTAATAGCGCGAAATATTAGACTCTTGAAATTGGAGGATGATGACATACACGCTCTACGTAGTATGGAAACTCCCTAGTTAAACTCAAAATGAAAAATCGAACTGTATAAAATGTGCGGAACACTTTACTATTTGAAAAGCTGCCTTGTACAAAACGTTCAGGTGCTGCTACTCACCACCATGCAGGAAGCAAGCTATGATGGAAAGAAAGAGTTAGCAACTGTTCTAATTCGGATCGTTGCCCCACAAAGCATTTGCGAATACCTTTGTAATGGAATAAGTTTGTATTTGGCTAAGTGTGCTTTTTTTCTTGGAGATGAATGACCTTCCATGAACACCTAAGAGGCCGTCTATAAAGTAAGTCCGGGATTTCAGGGGGGGGGGGAATCCTGTCAACCGGACCAAATGTGACGTGGGGAAGGGGGGGGTGCGGGTTTAGTAATTCGGACATCCAGCGGCAAAAATATAGCGGATGGTATTTCTTCGTTTTGTTTTGTCTTTTTTTCTTCTTTTAATAGTTAAAAAAAGGGTATGAAATATTTCCGATTACTGATGATATTTAGCTAAATCATAATATTTATATTAAGCTCTCGTATTTGTATTACCAAATCTATCGTATTTTGTAGATGGTATGATCAGGAGTGTGGCAACCTTGAATGCATGCTTTCATTTGTAGATCTTTATTTCAGAAGGATAAAATTCGGGTAGCATTTGGGAATAAATTAATGCCTAAATAATAAATATTTTCTGAAGAAAAAGTGTAAATATATGGAAGATTCCTTTAAATAATTTCGTTTTCTTTCTGTTTCTTACCGGACTTCTAAAAGCAGTCGTCAAAAACAAAGGTGGTTGCGGGAATTAAGACGTACTTTTTAGGGGGAAGGTGTCAACAATCAGACAAAATGTGACATGGGGGAGAGGGGAGTCTAAAAGTAGTAAAAAATCACGGACCTACTTTATCGGCGGCCCCTAAGTTAAGGAGGACTCGCCGGTCCCACATTTGAGGCCAATAATCAGAACTACCTTGACCTACCGGGACAGGCTATATACGGGGTTATCCAACATACGGCCCGCTGGCCATTGTCCGGCCCGCCCGCTACTGTTCGGATTTAAAAAAAAAATTAAAGGATTTAAAAAAGAAAAGCAAAAATTGTAGAAAACTAAATATTTCAGAAGTAAGGAAAAATCGCGGGAACAGTTTGGAACCCCTTTCCTGCGGCAGTCCTTTTCACGCGGAAAGCCTTTTGTCTATCACAAGTGAGCAAACCAATAGCCCATAGAAAAGTTGAGGAGAGGAGAAAAGGTCCGCACAGTCACTGGAAGCGTTGTTTCCTCCAGCCAATCAGGTGTCAAATATCCACCTGTTCTACGCACAGCTGAGCTCCACGTGACGATGGCCTCCTTAGCTTTTCAATGGAAATCGTCTTTTCAATTGCAAGTTTTTCTCACAGAAGTAACTGTGCTAGCTAAACAACAGTATGTTTATTAGTTAAATATCCAGCGAACTTCTTGTTAAAATACATCGCACCAAACATAGCGGCTCCAGTGAATACACCCAAGAAAACGAAAATCGATTCCGAATGTAGAGCTTTTCAGGGTACTTGGATCGATGATTGTTTTGTTAATTAGAATAATGGGGGCATATTGTGTCTGATATTCCAAGAGAGAATAGATGTTGTAAAAGAATATAACATCAAGAGACATTATTCGACAAAGCATGCCAGCAAATATGACAATCTAACAGGCCAAGAAAGAATCGATCGAGTGAACTGTCCAAAAAACTAATATTATCGGGCAACAATCTTTCTTTAAAGCTGGAAACCAGTTCTGAGGCGGCTACCAATACCAGTTATTTGATAGACAAAGAAATAGCCAAGAGAGGAAAACCGTTATCGGATGGGGACTTTGTGAAAGATTGCTTGTACATATTTACATCTGTAGTATGTCCTGATAAAAAGTCGATGGTAGAAAAAACGAGTCTTTCACACCAGACAGTTACTAGAAGAGTAGAAGATTTAGCAACCAACATTGAAAATGCTCTCATTAAAAGGCTCAAATCTTGCCAATTTTACATCTTAGCGCTCGTTGAAAGTACGGATATAAGCGATACAGAAGAACTGGCAATCTATGTATACGAGGAGTTACCGCAGTTTTTGAAATCGATGAGGAAGTATTGGACTTAGGTCCACTGAAAGGCACAACAACTGGAAAAAGATATTTTCGATGAGGTAAAACGGGTCTTGGTGAAATTCAGTCTTCCGGAGGATAAACTTTGTCGAATTACAACAGATGGAGCATCGGCGATGATAGAAACGCATAATGGATTTGCAAAATCTAATGCTGAAATCACTGCCTAATGATGTCATCACATATCACTTCATCATTCACCAAATGGAAAAGGTTGTTTCAACAATCAATTTTATAAGGTCTAAGGGGCTCAATCACAGACAGTTCAAAACTTTTCTTACAGAGTTAGAATTATCCGATGGTGATGAAATTTACTTAAACCATGTTCGCTGGCTCAGCAGGGCAGCAACGCTGACCAGATTCTGGACACTGCTAAAGATTTTTATTGCAAAAAAAGGGAAAGATGCAAGTTTTATGAATGACGATGAGTGGTTGAATGATTTGGCATTCCTGGTAGATATCATTAAATATCTTAAATATCTTGCAAACTTAAATGTGAAATTACATGGAAGGGATCAACTTGCCTATAAACTGTTCGAGCATATCTAAGCGTTCATGCAGAAGTTTCAACTGTTTCAGCTACAGATTAGTGTGAAAAAAGTTGTCCATTTCACGACGCTATCAACAAGGCCGTCTGAGACAGTGAACCATAAAAAGTACTCTGAACTGATTGAAAAACGTAGTGATGAATTCACAGAAATATTTTTGGATTTCGGAAAACACGGTGTTGAAATGAAGTTGTTTTCAGATTCATTTGGAACCGATGTCAATGATGCTCGTGATGTTTATCAGATGGAACTAGTCGAGATAAAAAATGACACTGCCATGAAGAGAGCATTCGTAGAGCATGATTTGTTAATATTTTATAAAAATTATGTTCCCTCAGATTGTTATCCAAATGTCTCAAAACACGCCTTTCGATGCATTGCACTGTTTGACAGCACATATTGCAGCTAACAGCTATTTCCTAAGGTGAAAGGCATAAAAACAAAATTAAGGTCCCATCTGACGACAGACAAACATCTTACAGGAATTCTGCGCATCGCTACAGCAAGTGTACGGGCAGACATTGACTACCTGTGTAAGTAAAAGTTATGTCAGACGTCACATTAACTGAGCGTTAGGTTTAACAACGAAAGGAAAGGTAATAATTACTTTTAATGTCATTTTTTTGGAAATTTCTATTTCTATGTCGGTTCATTTCTAATGTTTTGCGTTTAATTATATCATAATCATCATCATCGTCAACCATTATCAATCCACTGCTGGACGAAGGTCTAAACAAGAGTCCTCCACAACGGTCTGTCTTGTGCCAGTCTCCTCCATGTCACTCCCGCATACTTTCGAATTTAATCCGTCCATCTTCCATGTGGCTTTTTCTGGATCTTTTCCTGTCCCTTGGAATCCAATCTAAAATTTCGGCTGTCCATCGATGGTCTGTCCTTCTGGCAGTATGTCCAGCCCATTGCCATTTCAGGGATTTAAATCTGATCATGATGTCTTCCACTCTTGTCATTTTTCGGATCCACAAGTTCCTCTTCTTATATATCCTGGTTACACCAAGCATGTACCTCTCCATGCTTCTTTGAGTTGACTGCAGCCTTTGTATGCCTCTTATAGTTAAGGTCCACGTCTCTGCACCATACGTAAGCACTGGAAGGATGCATTGATCAAACACTTTTCTTTTAAGACATAATGGTATATTGCTCTTGAAAATTATGCTGTTTCTTCCAAAAGCTCTCCAGGCAAGTTTTGTACGCCGATTAATTTCTTCATCAATGTGACCCTCACTTGATGTCTGGTGTCCAAGCTAAACGTACGTGTCTGTTATCTCCAGCTTTTGTCCATCAATCAATAAATCTTCATTTCTTGTAAAAGCATTTAACATCACTTTTGTCTTCTGAAAGTTCATTTTTAATCCCACTTCTTTACTCTTGTCAGCAAGTTCCTGGATCATACTCTGCAGCTCTGATGGGGTAGTTGCAAAAATCACTACGTCATCAGCAAAACGAAGGTGGGTTAGATAATCTCCATTAATCTTTATCCCTTTGGTTTCCCAGTTCAGTGATTGAAAGACATTTTCCAATGTGGCATTAAAGAGCTTCGGAGATATGGTGTCACCTTGTCTCACTCCTTTTCCAATTTTTATGTGTGTTGTATTTTCAAACAGCCAAATCTTTGCACTTGTATTTTCATAGATGTTATTAATAATATTAATGTACGCATCTTCAATACCGCAGGATTTCAGAGCCATTGTAACTGCTGATGGTTTCACCGAATCAAAGGCTTTTTCATAATCGATAAAAGCCATGCACAAATGAGGTTCGTATTCCCTCGCTCTTTCAATTAGTTCTCTTAGTACGTGGATATGATCTATTGTGCTGTAGCCACTCCTGAATCCAGCTTGTTCTCTTGGTTGAGCCATGTCCAGTGTTACCTTTAAGCGGTGTGAAAGAACTTTAGTGAAGATTTTATAAACCACTGATAGGAGGCTAATAGGTCTGAAGTTCCTGAGATCCTCAATGCCACCTTTTTTATATAGCAGGACCATTGTAGCGTTGTTCCAATCCTCAGGAATCTTCTCTTCATTAAAGCATCGAGTGAAAATTTGTGCGAGTACTGTTTCGATTTCTCCACTAGCTTCCTGTATGATGTCTACAGTAATTCCATCTTCTCCTGGAGCTTTTAACTGCTTCATGTTCTTGACTGCATGTGCAATTTTTGCTGGGAGGACTGGAAGAACTGTGGTACTGGTACCTTTCATGATGTCTGGAGTACATGTTTCATCCCTTTCATATAATTTGGAGTAGAAACCTTTCATTCTTGTCAAAATTTTGCCTCTATTTCTTGTTACAGAATTCTCAGTGCCATAAACTGTTTTCTTCTCTTACTGAGATGTCCCTTTGCTATCTTAAGGCTTTGGTTGTTTTCAATTGCTTTCCTTACTAGTTCACAGTTGAATTTCCTTACGTCTTCAGTGATACTTTTTCGTACTGTCGTGCATAGCTCTATTTATTCCTCTTTCGAAGTCACATCTTCTTTAGTTATCCTCATCTCTCTTCTTTTTTGCATCAACATTTTGGTTTTTCCTGATAATTTGTTCACATGCAACTTGTTCTTAGACCCAGCTAATTTTGTTGTTGTTTCCATAAGAGCTTTGGTTACTTTTCTGTTAACTTCAGAAATATCCACTCCTTCCGATGTCAGGCCTTCTAAAGCAGAGAATCTGTTCTTCAGTTCAAACTTGAAGGTATTATGGTGTTTTTTAAGGTTGGTTATGTCAATAGATTTTGTTTGTCTTATGAGCTTGCCACGTTTGAGTTTAGTGTTGAGGTGCATCTTACATCTCACCAATCTATGGTCACACCTGTGTTGAACTTGTTTAGCACACTGCAGTCTTCTATGACGATTTTTTTGTTACACATAATAAAATCAATTTCACTTGTCGTCCCATTTGGATGTCTCCATGTCCATTTCCTGTGTGGCTTTTTCTTGAAAAAAAGCCACGATGTGACTTCCAAAGTGGAATATAATATATATATATATATATCATCATCATCATCATTGTCAACCATTATCAATCCACTGCTGGACAAAGGTCTCCCCAAGTTTCCTCCACAACGGTCTGTCTTGTGCCAGTCTCCTCCATGTCACTCCCGCATACTTTCGAATTTCATCCACCCATCTTCCATGTGGTCTTCTTCTGGGTCTTTTCCTGTCCCTTGGAATCCAATCTAAAATTTAGGCTGTCCATCGATGGTCTGTTCTTCTGTCAGTATGTCCAGCCCATTGCCACTTCAGGGATTTAACTCTGATCATGATGTCTTCCACTCTTGTCATTTTTCGGATCCACGTGTTCCTCTTCTTATCTCTCCTGGTTACACCAAGCATGCACCTCTCCATGCTTCTTTGAGTTGTCTGCAGCCTTTGTATGTCTCTTTTAGCTAAGGTCCACGTTTCTGCACCATACGTAAGCACTGGAAGGATGCATTGATCAAACACTTTTCTTTTAAGACATAATGGCATATTGCTCTTGAAAATTATGCTGTTTCTTCCAAAAGCTCTCCAGGCAAGTTTTGTACGCCGATTAATTTCTTCACCAATATGACCCTCACTCGATATCTGCTGTCCAAGATAAACGTACGTGTCTGTTATCTCCAGCTTTTCTCCATCAATCGACAAATCTTCATTTCTTGTAAAAGCATTGTACATCACTTTTGTCTTCTGAAAGTTCATTTTTAATCCCACTTCTTTACTCTTGTCAGCAAGTTCCTGCATCATACTCTGTAGCTCTGATGGGGTAGTTACAAAAATGACTATGTCATCAGCAAAACGAAGGTGGGTTAGATAATCTCCATTAACCTTTATCACTTTGTTTTCCCAGTTCAGTGATTGAAAGACATTTTCCAATGTGGCATTAAAGAGCTTCGGAGATATGGTGTCACCTTGTCTCACTCCTTTTCCAATTTTTATGTGTGTTGTATTTTCAAACAGCCGAATCTTTGCACTTGCATTTTCATAGATGTTATTAATAATATTAATGTATGCATCTTCAATACCGCAGGATTTCAGAGCCATTGCAACTGCTGATTGTTTCACCGAATCAAAGGCTTTTTCATAATCGATACAAGCCATGCACAATTGAAGTTTATATTCCCTCGCTCTTTCAATTAGTTCTCTCAGTACGTGGATATGATCTATTGTGCTGTAGCCACTCCTGAATTCAGCTTGTTCTCTCGGTTGAGCCATGTCCAGTGTCACCTTCAAGCGGTGTGAAAGAACTTAAGTGAAGATTTTATAAACCTTTGATAGGAGGCTGATAGGTCTGTAGTTCCTGAGATCCTCAATGTCACCTTTTTTATGTAGCAAGATCATTATAGCGTTGTTCCAATCCTCTGGATCTTTCTCTTCATTAAGGCTTCGAGTGAAAATTTGGGCGAGTACTGTTTCGATTTCTCCACTTGCTTCTTGTATGATGTCTACAGTAATTCCATCTTCTCCTGGAGCTTTTCCCCGCTGCATGTTCTTGATTGCATGTGCAACTTCTGCTGGGAGGACTGGAAGAACTGTGGTACTGGTACCTTTCATGATGTCTGGAGTACATGTATCATCCCTTTCATATAATTTGGAGTAGAAATCTTTCACTTTTGTCAAAATTTCGCCTCTTTTTCTTGTTACAGAACCATCTTCTTTTCTCAGTGCCATAATCTGTTTTTTCCCTTTACTGAGGTGTCCCTTTGCTATCTTTAGGCTTTGGTTGTTTTCAATTGCTTTCCTTACTGGTTCACAGTTGAATTTCCTTACGTCTTCAGTGATACTTTTTCGTATTGTCTTGCATGGCTCTATATATTCCACTTTGGAAGTCACATCTTCTTTAGTTGTCCTCATCACTCTTCCTTTTTGCATCAACATTTTGGTTTTTCCTGATAATTTGTTCACATGCAATTTGTTCTTAGACCCAGCTAATTTTGTTGCTGTTTCCATAAGAGCTTTGGTTACTTTTCTGTTAACTTCAGAAATATCCACTTCTTCCGATGTTAGGCCTTCTAAAGCAGAGAATCTGTTCTTCAGTTCCAATTTGAAGGTATTATGGTGTTTTTTAAGGTTGGTTATATCAATACATTTTGTTTGTCTTATGAGCTTGCTACGTTCGAGTTTAGTGTTGAGGTGCATCTTACATCTCACCAATCTATGGTCACTGCCTGTGTTGAACTTGTTTAGCACACTGCAGTCTTCTATGACGAATTTTTTGTTACACATAATAAAATCAATTTCACTTGTCGTCCCATTTGGATGTCTCCATGTCCATTTCCTGTGTGGCTTTTTCTTGAAAAAAGAGTTCAAGATGAAAAACCTTTCTGCCTCTGCAAACTCTACGAGAGTATTTCCACGCTGGTTTCTGTTGCCGTGACCGAATTTACCTACTGAAGTTTCATTCTGGTGCCGTTGCCCTATTTTTGCATTGAAATCCCCCATAATTATCTTCAAGTGCTGCTTACCTTTATTATTTAGATCACGAATTTCCTCATAAAATTCTTCAATTTCTTCTTCAGCATGACTTGTGGTCGGTGCATAAGTTTGAATAATCTGAGCCTGGTATCTTCTCGAGAGTTGGATAACGAGTCGTGCAGCTCTGTCAGAGGAACTTTTAACTTCTACAACTTTATCCTCCAGTTTCTTGTTTATTATAAATCCAACACCACTAGTTCTGCCAGTATCTGTCCCACGATAGTAGAAGAGATGTCCACTTTTTATTTCAATGAGATCTTCTCCTTTTCTCCTTACCTCACTTAGCCCGACGATGTCCCACTTGATATTTTGTAGTTCCTCTTCCAATTCAAGAAGCCTTGAATCAGAAGATAGGAAGCGTCCGTTATACGTAGCCAAGGTCAGCATCAGATGGCAGCCTAGTCCGGTCCTCCGGGGATTCTTAGCACCCTCTGCTTTCATGTCGCACTGGCCGCTGCCTTGGCCAGGTACATTCCAACTGCCGGAGACTGAGGGCCAAAATTTAAGTTGTGGAGTCAGTTTGGACTGGTTTGGCCATAACTCACCACGCTGGCCAAGCGGGTTGGTGAGTCTGGGATAGCATTTCCTTTAATCCCGATGGTATAGTTATACCGCAATTGGCGGTCGTCAGAGCCCCTTTAGTGGGAACAAGATGTACCACGAGAAGGCGGGGTTGATATTTGTCAAGGAGAGGCTGTGATGTTACGCATCACCTGACCTTACATCCCATACTATATATATATATATATATATATATATATATATATATATATTTATATATATACTGTATATATATATTTCCTGCAAATTCAACACAGGTAGTGACCATAGATTGGTGAGATGTAAGATGCACCTCAACGCTAAACTCGAACGTGGCAAACTCATAAGACAAACAAAATGTATTGATATAACCAACCTTAAAAAACACCATAATACCTTCAAGTTGGAACTGAAGGACAGATTCTCTGCTTTAGAAGGCCTAACATCCGAAAAAGTGGATATTTCTGAAGTTAACAGAAAAGTAATCAAAGCTCTTATGGAAACAGTAACAAAATTAGCTGGGTCTAAGAACAAGTTGCATGTAAACAAATTATCAGAAGAACCAAAATGTTGATGCAGAAAAGAAGAGAGATGAGGACAACTAAAGACGGTGTGACTTTCAAAGTGGAATATATAGAGCCATGCAAGACAATACGAAAAAGTATCACTGAAGATGTAAGGAAATTCAACTGTGAACTAGTGTATAATGAATAAAATTCTCCGACTGGGCGTGTAGTGCAGGAAAGCTTACGTTAAGTCACGTTAGGGCTATTGAAAGGTTACTTGACGTAGCTAAAGTGTGCTTAATCTTTAAAGTGCTAGAGTTTGTTTAGGTAAGACACGCACGTGCAATAAATTCCAAGAATATGGAATTTATTTTTACTCAGCGTTCCTCATTATCTTGAATATCAGTAATATAACTTCGGTTTTAGTACATTAGTACCTTGAAGGCTCCTTATTTGAGCGGTAAACACAATATACCCTGAACTTAACGTAAACTTTCAATGAAGTAGATTGAACGGCCAGACAGAGGTCTGACAATAAAATGAACTAAGAAAACGTACTCACTTTTAACCTTTTATTGGGGAGCTCCTGGTATTACTCAAATACACACTCCAAAATAACACAACTACTGATAGCCCGAACTTTCGTACTATCGTAGAAAAGTAGGTAAATCGCATATCAATAATCAGGAAGAACCTATCACATGTAAAACGAAGCTCTTTGGTATACTTGAGCGCGCCTATATATACTGCATACCACCACGTCATGACTTACACTCGTTGCCACATATAATTCTGCGGGAGAAAAAACATCTCGTTAAGTGAGAAGATAATTTGCATAGGAAAATAAAATAACAAGAGATAGCAAAATCAAAAAGAAACTGAATCTAGAGTATGCGTTACAAGTGAAGAAAGCAATTGAAAACAACCAAAGCCTTAAGATAGCAAAGGGACATCTCAGTAAGGGAAGAAAACAAATTATGGCACTGAGCAAAGAAGAAGATGGTTCTGTAAGAAGAAATAGAGGCAAAATTTTAACAAGAGCCAAAGATTTCTACTCCAAATTATATGAAATGGATGATACATATACTCCAGACATCATGAAAGCTACCAGTTCCAGTGTTCTTCCAGTCCTCCCATCAGAAGTTGCACATGCAATCAAGAACATGAAGCGGGGGAAAGCTCCAGGAGAAGATGGAATTACTGTAGACATCATACAAGAAGCAAATGGAGAAATTGAAACGGTACTCGCCTAAAGTTTCACTCGATGCTTTAATGAAGGGAAGATTCCTGAGGATTGGAACAACGCCACAATGATCCTGCTACATACAAAAGGTGACATTGAGGATCTCAGGAACTACAGACCTATCAGCCTCCTCTCAGTGGTTTATAAAATCTTCACTAAAGTTATTTCACACCGCTTAAAGGTAACACTGGACATGGCTCAACCGAGAGAACAAGCTGGATTCAGAAGTGGCTGCAGCACTATAGATCATATCCGCGTACAGAGAGAACTAATTGAAAGAGCGAGGGAATATGAACTTCCATTATGCATGGCTTTTATCGATTATGAAAAGGCCTTTGTATCGGTGAAACAATCAGCAGTTGCAATGGCTTTGAAATCCTGCGGTATTGAAGATGCATACATTAATATTATTAATATCATCTATGAAAATGCAAGTGCAAAGATTCGGCTATTTGAAAATACAACACACATAAAAATTGGAAAGGGAGTGAGGCAAGGTGACACCATGTCTCCTAAGCTCTTTAATACCACATTGGAAAATGTCTTTCAAGCACTAAACTGGGAAAACAAAGGGATAAAGATTAATGGAGATTATCTAACTCACCTTCGCTTTGCTGATGACGTAGTCAGTTTTGCAACTACCCCATCAGAGCTAGGGTATGATCCAGGAACTTCCTGACAAGAGTAAAGAAGTGGGATTAAAAATAAACTTTCAGAAGACAAAAGTGATGTACAATGCTTTTACAAGAAATGAAGATTTATCGATTGACGGAGAAAAGCTGGAGATTACAGATACGTACGTTTATCTTGGACAGCAGATATCAAGTGAGGGTCACATTGATGAAGAAATTAATTGGCGCATAAAACTTGCCTGGAGAGCTTTTGGACGAAACAGAATAATTTTCAAGAGCAATATGCCATTATGTCTTAAAAGAAAAGTGTTTGATCAATGCATCCTTCCAGTGCTTACGGATGGTGCAGAGACGTGAACCTTAACTAAAAGAGACATACAAAGTCTGCAGGCAACTCAAAGAAGCATGGAGAGGTGCATGCTTGGTGTAACCAGGAGAGATAACAAGAGAAACTCGTGGATCCAAAAAATAACAAGAGTGGAAGGCAATGGGCTGGACATACTGCCAGAAGGACAGACCATCGGTGAACAGCCGAAATTTTAGATTGGATTCCAAGGGACAGGAAAAGACTCAGAAGAAGACCACATGGGAGATGGGGGATGAAATTCGAAAGTATGCGGGAGTGACATGGAGGAGACTGGCACAAGACAGACCGTTGTGGAGGAAACTTGGGGAGACCTTCGTCCAGCAGTGGATTGATAATGGTTGACAATGATGATTATATATATATATATATATAGTTCCATGAAAAAAACTTAAATGGCCCTTTACACAAAAATGTTGGACAACCCTGGGCTATAACATATAATGATAAATTTGACATGTACGGAAATCGAAAAAAGATGCAGTAATACGTCGCTTCTTCTTCCGCTTTCTCGACTGCTTAGCCACTGGGGAAACTGCATAAGTGTATCCTGTTTGTCTTAGTAAGTTTGGTACCTTTGATTTCCCTTCTTTCTTTATTTTTATTTCTCTTTTGATACTTTTCATGACCTAGAAGTCGATGGTGGAGCTCATCGTACTTCAGACGGCCAAGGCAGGTTATCATCATCATTATCATCTCTTGTAAGTCCACTGCTGGATGAAAGCCTGCCTAAGCCTCTTCCTGAACTTTCTACCTTGAGCAATTCATTTGCATGGCACTCCTGCACACTATTGAATTTCATCCACCGATCTCCCACGGAGAGCGTCTTCTGAGTCTTTTCGTGTCCCTGGTGTCCAGTTTCAAATGACTCAACTGTGGTCATTTCCTCTAGCAATGTGTGCACCTCATTGCCACTTGAGATTCTTTACTTTGATCATGATGCCATTTACTCTTATCATTTAACTAATTCATGAGATCATTTTACTATATTTCTTGGTTACACCAAGCATGCATGTTCCCATGCTTGCTTGAGTTATTCTCAACCTCTGTATGTCTTTTCGGGGAGAAATGGGTAGTTGCATTTAAAAAACACTTTTTTAAATGAAATAATGGTAAATTACTATTGCAAATAGTACCGTTTCTTCAAAACGCACTGCAGCCAACTTTGCTGTGCCTATTAATATCTCTTTTGGTGTGATTCTTGCTTGATGTATGTTATCCAAAGTAAATGTAAGAGATATAAGATGTATCGATGCGCACCTGATAGCCACTTCTAGAGAAATGTCGATTCCGCCTATTTGTGGTGCATTCAGTTCTCACTGAACGGGCTTGGTGACCGACCGATAGCGATATAACTCAATCGCTGGGATTAGAAAAAATGCCATCCGGCAGTCATCGACCGTATTTCCAGCGCGGTGAGTTATGGAAAAACCCATCGAATGATTTCCCAACTAGAGTCAGAATATATGGAAAATAAAAGTCTGTTAGCCATATGAAAGTAAACGATGAGCGACGAAGAATATCCCGCGTTCAGAACCTAAGAAAATGGATTGGACCAGATTCTACGGCGCTGTTACATGTAGCATCGTCAAGGGTTATGTCAACTGCCCACCCCCGATAGGAGCACGCACCTTAATAATAAGATAAAGCCACATGCGCGATTCAGACCGGAACGTGAGGCTACTGGAAAAATAAAAGTTTGTACGTGTCCCGTTGCTCCGGAGTAAGTCGCTCTTCCAACTGAGCTATGCGGACAAAATTTCTCACTGCAGATATGTCGTCTTGACTCATGTTTTCACCTCTGTAGTACGTCACATCATCCCTTCTTAATTTTTTTTTTTTTGAAGGAAAGTAGGAATTTTTCATTAATTCCAAACAATGTGTGAAACAAACATCACACACTTTTCGAAGAACCCAACGGCCAGTGGATCCATTTTCCACAATCGGGTGGCAATGTGAACATACAAGCTTGTCCGCGACGGGCACCGAACCCGTGTTCCCTCCGAAATGTCTCGCTGCAGATTTGTTGTCTTGACACATGTTTTACCTCTGTAGTACGTCACACTGCCATTCATCTAACAAATTTACCTCTTGCAGGTAGGTCCATTATTTTGTTAAAGATGAACTTATTGTTTTAACGTTTTCTTTCCTTTTCGAAGAAAACACTATTTGAAGGGCGTAGTATCTGAATGGCGGCTACCATGTACACTGCTACACCATTAAGAGACGGACACCTGCATTTCTTCTGAAATCCTTATTTACAGGAAATTTAATATTGTATGCTGAAACTACTGGCCGTTTTGACTCCCTGCAGTCTTCGTGAAATCCTCTCCCCCAGTTTTTTGTTAATGTCAGCCGATATGTTCTGCCATTAGGTCTTCAAAGCAATGACCAGTTCTGCTTTGACCACTCCTTTCTTCCACGAACGTGACGATCCAATCGGTGCCAGAGATTCTCCGTACAGTTTAGTTCAAGACTCAGGGTTGGGTAATCCAACCTTTTCGATGCTTATGCCCTGAAATAGATCTCTTGCACAGCGAGCAGTATGATATAGTGCGTTGTCCTTATGATGATAGAGGTATGGGCCATCTCCAAAGTACTGTCATAACGTTGGTAGTACATAATTGTCCAGGATCGGTAAGTACAAGTAGATCTCAGAATTCAAGGTTTTGTGAAAACTATTGATGGGCCCAAGCCTAACAATGAAAAATTCTCCATACCATCATGCTGCTTTCACGAAACCTAATTGTCAGGACGATACAGTCCGAAAGTTACCTGTTTTCCGGCATCTGTCGCACTCAAGAACGACTATGCGACTATGTACCGTGACTCGTCTGTGCAAAACAACACAGTTTTCCATTGGTCAACAGTCCAAGATCGACTTCTTATGCCTAGCTAATCGACGTGGGGAATTAGTCGTAGTCATTAGAAGATGCCTTGGAGTGGCTTCCCGACCATGGTTACCCGTATCGTGCTGTAACCTTTGCACTGTACCGGTGCTAACATCAGTCCCAATAGTCTTATATAGGATTTCCGTGATTTAAGACAATGCTGATCAGATTTCTGAGCACAGTCTTTTGAATAGTTACGCTCAGCTTTGGATGTTTACCGGATCGTATCACGGCATATTCAGCACCAGACCTCTGCAATTTGCATATTGTATTGCATCACCAACCGTTAACACACGGATCTTCAGTGTCGTTGAAACATCGCGCACAGGGCGACTGCTTATGTATCGAACAATTATGAATCCGTGCTGGAAATAAGTTGAATCTGTCGATCGAGGCATCTTGCATTCACAGTCGTGTTGTTGTATCACCATAGTCCTACGAGCATATTCATACAGACCAGAAGTTAAGTATAATCAACAAAAGTGTTAAATAGCAAAAACGATTAGGCATAATGAAATACGATGTTTACTATACATAGTTATCTTAGTGAGGAACTAAATGCGCAGTACAAATCTAATAAAAATGATGAACCGGGAAAACGTACAAATAGTCCAAAGTGGAGAAAACAGCAAGAATTTTCTGGAGGTATATCTTATTTTGTACAACGGTCTAGTAAGGCGTATGGTGACTTACAGCTGTGCAAGTACCACACCGATGTCTCATGTTGTTGAAAAGGGAAACAAGGATAATATGTGGCAGCGAATCCCACTCCTATACAGGTGCAGATCGGAGTTATTCGAGAGTTCTGAGAGGAGCTTGACGACCTGCAATGCGTCTCCCCAATGCATCGCACACTTGCTCTGTTGTGTTAAGGTCTGGGGAATGCGCTGGCCATTTCATACGATGGATATCTTCATTCTACAGATAATCATCGACAATATAGGCTATATGAGGTCTCGCGTTATCACCCATGAACAAGAAATCTGGGCCAACAACACCCCGAAAAAGCCTCACGTAAGGATCAAGGATTTCGTCTCTGACCTGTTAAAGTTCCGCCACATAGACATGGAGCTATGTGCGCTTGTTGTACATAACGCCACCACTTCTGTAATGGTGCATATCTCGGATATTTGTGGGGGGAATAATGTGTGCTAGTTGTCTCAAGGTGAAAACATGACGGCTGTCACTTTCAAGACTGAACCTCGATTCATCGGAGAAGAGGACATTGGCCCATTGATTTTCGTCCTAGTCTCGATGTTGTTTTCACCACAGTACCCTGTCACTTTGTTTCTGACTGAGTGAGTGAGACACAAACCGCAGGTCTTTTCGTGCACAGTTCCTGTTCGTTGAGCCGTATGTACGCTGTTTGCCTCGAAACAGCTGGTCCACCAGTTCCATACAGCTCTAAAGCAAACGTCTCTATGACATCGACCTGTTGCACCTCGCTATTAGTGGTACATACCTGTCATCCTGATCCATTGTAATCTGTGAACGAGCTGCCACAGGTTGACGGTTAACATCTCCGTTGTCCTGGTGTCTTCTCCAAAATTTGGATACAATGGATTGATTAGCTCCAGAGGATCTAGCAACATTATTGTGCGTCTGGCAGGATTCCAACATTCCGATAATCCGACCACGTGTAATCATATCCACTTGCCGTCTTTCTGACATACAGTTTTAATAACAAATATATTCTACTACTAACAAGGCTCGATGACGACAAGAATGTCACTTTTCGCATTTTGCAGCTCTTTCTCAATTCCACAAATGTGCTGCTTGGCTTTTTATGCCATTTATCGTGCGTCACATGGTATTGCGTCAGGATTTCCGCATTTGCATATTCTCAAGTCCTCTGTACTTTACTTTGTTACCCTTCTTTTTCCTTCGTCTGTTCTAAACTGTCTTTTTAAACTATGCTTAACTTTTCGACACCAGTATATGTGACATGGCGCTAGGGTAAAACCGAATTCGCTATGAATGAGGGGTTGTCCTGGAATTAGTCGTAGGGCAGTGTATGTCTGAAACGCGAGAATTGCCAATAAATTTTCTATTCTTTCTTTGCCTTTTTTTTGTAAGACAGATCAGATGCTATCAGTGGTCGAGAAAGTAACTAGCCCGCTTCCTGAGCTCCTGACATGACCATATACGATTTTTATTTTTTTGATTTTATATAAACTCACAGACAATGAAACTTCCGCACCTAGAAGAAAACATGCTACAATAGCAAAACTTTGCAAATAGCTAGAGTGCGTGCTGGTATGCAAATGTTCCACGTTTTGTGCGAGTGCGCATGACCGCACACCCTGTGGTGACGTCGCGACTGGCAGCTTTATAAACCGGCGTGTAGTCGATGCCCCATAAAAACGAAAATCACTGGCAGACGCAAGCAAAAGTACAGAGTGACAAAAATGCCTGGTAGATGCCAGAGACGTCGATTTACGTAACTTACAAACTTTAAGAAAGGCCTAATTATCGAGCTGAAAACAGCAGGGCGGTCGGCGCACTGTATAGCCCGCTACGTGGATCGTTCTGACACTACCGTCCGACTGTTTTGGGTGCAGTGGGTACCTGACGGCATTGTCACACGGCAGAGCGACTCCGGACGGACCAGGAGGACCACCGGTAGAGAGGATCTACGGATCGTGCGCCAGGCACGAACGAATCCCACGAGGACTCGGTACACTATACAGTCAGACGTAGCGGCTCCTGTGTGCCGACAAACTACATACCGATGCCTCGCGGAAGCGAATCTGCGATCCCAACGCCCCTTACATGTGTTGCCATTAACAGCGGGACATCGCCGGCTCCATGTGCTGTGGTGCCAGGCCAGAGTGACGTGGAACGCCACAGACTGGCAACATGTGGTGTTTAGCGATGAGTGCCGCTTCGTTTTGGGGAGAGATGTTCATCGTGTCCGGGTGTGGAGGTCCACAGGTCAACGCCACAAACCCAACCTCGCTATTGAGCACTACACCTCCCCCATTGCAGACATTATGGTCTGGGGGCCATAGCCTACGATAGCCGATCTGCTCTAGTAATGGTACGTGGATCATTGACGGGCCAGGGGTATGTGGATGAGATCCTACGGCCCCATGTGCTCCCATTCTTGGCCGGGATTTCAGGTGCGCTATATCAGTAGAATAATGCCTGTTCGCACAGGGCTCGGGTTGCCCAGGACTGGCTACGTCATGTCCAAACACTTCCGTGGCCTGCCCGCTCCCCGAACATGTCCCCTATCGAGCATGTGTGGGATCAGTTGAAACGCCAGCCGCGCCACACTATCCGGGATTTGGAGCACACCGCCCAACACGTGTGGGCCAGTCTACCGCAGGAAAACATCAAGCGTCTGTTCGCCTCCATGTCGACCGTTTTGCAGCATGCATTGCTGTACGATGCGGTGCGACGCGCGATTGGAGATGACCGGACTGCGTGCCACAGATCTTTCCGTAATTGTCCTGCAGCTCTGTTTCCGCCATAATGTGTATCATTCAGCTGTATCATTACATCCATAAAATTTCAGTTCAATCCGATGCTTCCTTCTTGGTGCGGAAATTTCATTGTCCGTGAGTGTATATATATATATATATATATATATGCTGTAGTATATCCTTTCGGCAGCAGCAATTAGTCACTGCTCCGCGATAATCCAACCAATGAGCAAAGAGACAGGTCGACAGATATTTTCGTGAATCATGGAGTATCTTACATGACGGATATAATCGTTGATTTCCGACCTGAGCTGAATTAATTTTAGAAACAATCATTAATCAAGAAAGGACTGCCTCTTCTCCTCCTGCTGCAGTGAACTGTTGCTTATACATCAATACTACGCATAAGTGCACATCAGTAAATGTCTGTTACTGAACACATATCCGAGGACCCAATCATGGAGATGTATCGAGATCATTGTCTCACACTTTAATGCTTTATAAGTTCCTTTCCATGAAAATAGTTCCTCTGTTCAGTTATTTAGTGTGGCGTATTTCAGTCGTTTTACTTGTAAAGTTCAAGTATAAAATCAAGCTGCATAATGGCCTTATCACTTTTATGAGCTTTCAGGAGATGCAGTTCAATCTTTATGAACCAAGACAAAGGAAAGCACGAGCCAAGAAATAGCATTGTACACGGACAGGTGTTTACAAAACAACAAAAGCTCAAGGATAATTGGGTGATGATGCTTTGAACACAAGGGTAAACATGTCAGCGAAAATAGCAGAAGTAAGACTTAAATTGAATAATAACCAGCAAAAAAGGAGATTGTTTTTATTGACGATTGTTACACAGGGAAAATGTAAATAAAATTGAAAAACAGATGCCGTGGTTGAATTATAGTCCAAACTGAAATTGAATTAGAGTTTGAAGGAGAAATTGCGCAACAAAGTAAAAAGAGAAGCAGTTTTTTTTTGCACAACGTTGTTTTTGAGAGAGCAAAATTTTCACCGTTACGGCATGTTTCAGCAAGAGGTTTGAAAACCTTGCAAGAGATGATACCACGGAAAATATAATTTCCTTAACATCTTGAATAATTCATACTTAAAAACTCTCCTTCTATTGCTCCATTTCTCATGTCTGTTTTGATGATTTAAAATTGGTTTTAAGACTTTTGATGTTGCGACAAGGTTCGCTGCAATTCTCCATCCCACCAAATTTAGCATTTGGCTTTCCGGTTATAATTCTCCATGGCACTACATTTGCTAGATAAGTACGGGAACTACTGAGCTGAAAGGAAATCATTAATGTAAAAGTAGTTGGTTTTCAACATCTATCATTCAGATATGAGATAAAAACAAACATTTTAAAGAACATTTTATTTTTTATTTACCAGGCATCGTATGCAATTAGCTTTCCCAAGTATGCATTTCGCTTTTCAAAAATTTCAATAAATACCATTTCACAATCTTGTACAAATTAATTGTTTTTATACCAAATGTGATGCTAAGGATATTAGTATCATTTGATCAAAACGTGTTATAGAAATATATTATATTAACATTACACAACTTAACAAGAAGTGTGTATGTTTGTAAAAAACTCTTCACACGTTATTCTTGAGTAGCCAATGACATTTATGTACGTTGAAGCATATCACATCCAATGTATGAGAGCAATAATATCTGCGACCATTTGCAATAGGCTGACTTATTACTGACATAGTAGTATCTGCGATCATCTGCTGCAGGCAGACTTTTTCCTTTTTTTTTCTTTTCCTTTCCCTTTCTTCCCTATATATATATATAAGGTAATCACTACGTAAATTCTAGCATATTAAATATTTATTTTCCATATCTGATATATAACAATACTATTCTCTGACGTATATTTAACCAGACATAACGAATCACTTGGAGGTAATGCCATCAAACGTCCAATGCATTCAAATATGTTCAGTCCATATATATGAGATTGAAAGTCAGATGAAATTTGAATCGGCTAAATCCAAATAAGAAATAATCCTCTTTGCCGTCACAGATGACCAAGCTGTATGCACGCCATAACTCCAGGCAATTCATATTCTATAGGACTCAACCATATGGTTCCACGTAATGAAAATGTCCTCTAATGTAAACTTTAAAATATTTATAAAAACATACCTTATGACGATGATACACATCAAAAAAAAAAAAAAAACCAAGGAAAGAAACTGAAAGGCTAAAACTTGAAGTCATAGTCCATAGCGTCCTCAAGTAGTAGTTGATGATCTTCACAGATTGCTATTCATTTCGGTGTAGAAACACCATTTTCAGGGAAAAGTTGTCATCCCTTGAAGGACACAAGAGCCTTGTGAGAGGCCCCTATATACCTATATGACCACTGTAATGCGCTCCGCCTACGTTGATGAAACTGAATTATAGCCTTTCAGTTTCTTTCCTTGGTTATTTTCTGATGTGTATCATCGTCATAAGGTATGTTTTTATAAATATTTTAAAGTTTTCATTAGAGGACATTTTCATTACGTGGAACCATATGGTTGAGTCCTAGAGAATATAAATTGCCTGGAGTTGTGGCATACATACAGCTTGGTCATCTGTGACGGCAAAGAGGATTATTTCGTATTTGGATTTAGCCGATTTAAATTTCATCTGACTTTTAATATCATATATATGGACTGAACATATTTGAGTGCACTTGACCTTTGATGGCATTACCTCCAAGTGATTCGTTATGTCTGGTTAAATATACGTCAGAGAATAGTATTGTTATATAAGATATGTGAAAATAAATATTTAATATGCTGGAATTTACGTAGTGATTACATTATATATATATATATAGGGAAGAGAGAGAAAGGAAAAGGAAAAAGAAAAAGTCTGCCTGTAGCATATGATCGCAGATACTACTATGTCAGTAATAAGTCAGCCTATTGCAAATGGTCGTAGATATTATTGCTCTCATACATTGGATGTGGTATGCTTCAACGTACATAAATGTCCTTGGCTACTCAAGAATAACGTGTGAAGAGTTTTTCACAAACATACACACTTCTTGTTAAGTTGTGTAATGTTGATATAATTAATTGTTTTTGTTTACTGCGGGGTTTAAAGACCACCGTGACCAACTGGATGGGCAACAAGCAGCCGCCCGTCCCTAATCTAGGGCCAATGGTTCCAGCGAAGTGAGAGAGATAGTGACGGAAGACATGCACGACATCCATGCTCCACCCAGATTCGAACCCGGACGACATGGCCAGCGCTTAGACCACTGCACCACCGGAGCTGGCAAATTAAATTCGCATACTAAACTATCAAAATAATTTGGCATTTTCTAGGCGTGACCGTCAGGACTTAACTAAAAATCTGTTTAATTCTTCCCATATACTCTACATTTTGTAAAAATTACAACATTAAGAAAGAATCGCTTATCTTAAGGGAGATAGCTCATAACATTTGTAGAGCTACACAAGATTTTTTCGCTTCAAAACTCAGTATCGTGTGAAGCCATCTCCAGCAAAAATAAAAGTCTGTACACTGCGTGTCACTGAATGTAAGGGGTTTTTCATATTGACCTGGAGGATAGCCTGCCAGTTTGCTTCTACGTGAGTCCAAAGTTCGTTTCTGATCACTGGCGGAGGAGCTTGACGGTCCCGTCACTTAGATGTAATATCCGCGACGTGTTCGACCGATGACATATCCGGCGTACGTGCAGGCCAGGGATGACGCGGTATCTGTCGTGCATGAGAGGTCTTGGACATTCCGGGCAACATTTGGCCGAGCATTGTTCTGCTGGAATATAACGCCAGGACAACTTTGAAGGAAGGGTATCACCTATGCCTTTAAAACATAGCTGATGTATCGCTGGCTGTTGAGAGTTTCCTCAATTCGTATCAGGCGAGAACGCGAATTGAACCCAAAGACGCCGCAAACCATTACTCTTAGCATTGGGCCGGTATGACGCTGCAAGGTGCCATTCCCCACGATGTTTTCGAAAACGTATGCGACCATTATGGTGCATCAAACTGAATTGCGACTCGTCAGAAAACACGACATCAGCACGCCAGTGTCTTTGTTCGAGACCCTATTGCAGCCTGGGGCGTCTATGGTTGAAGGCCAAAGGAATGCGCAGCTAGCGACCATCTCTCTGTTAAGCAGACGACATCAAACTGTGCTGGATGATAAAACATGACCCGTGAGATTGCTCCACTATGTGATCGGTCACTGCTCTGCGATGGACGTCATGCATGCCCTGTAGTCGTCCGGTTTTGCGGTCCATTTCCCGGATTTCTGTGCGTCCGAGCCTCATCTGTCCCCTGACATCACTATAATGAAGTAAATTTCTCCGTCATTTTTGTCCACGCTGGGCATCGAACCCGGGTCCCCTCATTCCGGAATAAGTCGCTCTTCCAACTGAGCTACGCGGACGTATGCTCTCGCTGGTACCTGCCTTTATCTCATGTGCTTTCAGCGGAGCAGGCACGTCACATCTCCCCCCCCTGAAGAGGGCCGTGGGCATGGCCCATGGGTCAGCAGGGACCATGTGTCGCTGTAAGCAGTCATCCGCTGAAGAACGTACATTGGAGAAATCCCAGTCAGTTTGGTGAGTGGAACGTAACATCACACACATTTATTTTTCGAAGCGCTGAAGAAGAGATTCTCTTATTTTTCCTGTCTCGCAGTGTGGAAAGAACATCATTGCGAGAACTTTAACGGCCAGGTCATTCTTGAAGTTCGGGCGCCAATATAACGAAGTAAATTTCTCCGTCATTTTTGTCCACGCCGAGCATCGAAACCGGGTCCCCTCACTCCGGAATAAGTCGCTCTCACAACTGAGCTACGCGGACGTATGATCTCGCTGCTATCTGCCTTTATCTCATGTGCGTCCTGCGGTGCAGGCACGTCACACCGCATTCTGATCACTGTACTGGTGTTTCATCCAGTGCGAGTGCTAATTTCGCGGTAAGAACATCCTGCTTCTCTCATCCCAACACTCTGTCTTCACTCAAAGTTCACCTGTGTTTAAAATGCGACCTTCTTCGTCAACAGGGCGTAATGAGACACAAGAAACGCCCTTTCGACTCAATGTCGGCTCTTCACTGATTGCAACATCTCATTTGAACCAGTTCTTTATACCCAAGACAGGACAGTTAAGAGGGCGCTGCTCCGAAATCGCATGCGCATTTTCACTAAGATTTTAATAATTTGCATGTCCCAACCTGCTGTACATATCCTGTAAGTTTCAAGTTAATACCAGCAGTTCTTCTAGGTGCTGAAAGTTTCGCAAACAGTAGTGCATATCTGTTTTTTTAGAAACGATAAAAGCCTCAGCGCAGCTTCGAGGTTCAACCAAAGTGTTGCTCAGAATTTCTGAAACATTTGTTATTTACAGTCCTCTAGTTAAGCATGCCACGCACATGGGAACCATTTGACTGGTCATTCGGACGTGTCGTTTAAAGTGTAGTTTACCACATTAACCCTTTATGTATATTTTCATATCATTAAAATAATGTAGGCACACCGGTTAAAAAATTAGTCACCTCTAACAGAAATGACAGTAGGAAGTTACGGGTTGCACAGAGGGCGCCGTGATGGCATTGTTGGGAGATACATAGCACTGATGTGGTCTACAGTATCATTTCTGTCTCGTGAAGTGGTGAAGAACAACGTGTGTGATGAATTTAGTCTTCAATATGGGTCGTAAGACAGACATTATTGAATGGCAAAAAGGAGCCATCGTGTTTGGCCATGCCCACGGACACAGAGTGAATGAAGTCGCCCAATTCGTGTGTGCGTCGAAGCGTACTTTCCAGCGGGTCCACGAACAGTGGTGCAGTTCGCAGTTGGGACGTATATTCTAAATTAACTTTCCTTTTTAGTTTCTTTCCCTATGTAAATCTTGAGTTTATTCTCAGTTATACTTCACTTAACGTGATATCTTTTCTCTCAAACGAATACTGTTGGCAACATAATTGAGGTTGAATGAACGTGACATATGCCTGTTATTAGATAAGACCCAGAGATATAAACTACGGTAAAACAGTTGCTTGTGGAGCATTGTGGAGCGTTGTGGAGCGATTAATGTGGAACGTTCTTGGTGTGTGGTGTACTTAATGTGGAGTGTTGATACCGATTGGTTATGTGAAGTACTACATCTGCGCTGGAGAAATAAAGCATCTTTTCCAAGTAAGTTTGACTACTGTTTTTAAATGTTTCGTCTGGCCGTTAAGGTTTAATTTATGAACTTTTTCATCGTATGGTGATGTTTTAAAATAACGTAGCAGTACGAAAACACGTTTACGTTATACAGTCAACTGAAAATCGGCGACGTAACTGTGGCCGGAAAACGATTCTCACCAACAGGGACCACCATGTTTCACGTCTGGTAACTGCAAATCGGTTTCAAACCAGGCAACAATTGCTCCAAACAATCAATGAAAGTCTACTCCAACCAATTTCCGAAAGGACATTGCGACGAGAACTGCATGTGATGGACATCTGGAGCAGAGTACCACGGATGATGCCTTTTTTAACAGCAAGTCACAAAGTCGCTCGTCATCAATGGGCTGAGAGGCATCAAAGTCGCTCGTCATCAATAGTCTGATGAGTCTCGTTTTTGTTTGAACTCCAATGATAGGAGGCGACGAGTGCATCGCAGGCCCAATGAAGCCTGTAATCCTGATTGTGTTGAAGGAGTTGTTCAAGCTGGAGGGGGTTCTGTGATGATTTGGGAATGTTTTTCGTACCACGAAATGGGCCCTCACGCTGCATTGACGATGAATTTGAACCAGCTTGCGTATCTCCGCATTCTCAATGACGAAATGTAGCCCTTTGCCCTACATCTCCAGGAGCAGCGTAACATTGCCACTCCTGTCTTCTAAGACGACAATTGCTGTGTGCACAGGGCTACAACTATGTCTAAGTGGCGCGACGAACAATTAGCAATACTGTCTCACCGCGAATGGCATGCCAAATCCCCAGATTTAAATCCTATTGAAAATATGTGGGATAATTTGGAACAGAAGGTGAAACGCCGGTATAGACACCCACGTACTCTGGCGCAACTTCGGGACCAATTGAGGCACGAGTGGCTGCAAATCAATGTTCAATACATCCACAACCTCGTGGAGTCTCTACCACACCGGATTCATGGTGTTATGAAGGCAAGAGGCGCCGTCGACATTTATTAGGTATGTTCTGACAGGGGTGACTAATTTTTTGTCCGGTGTGCATATGTTAACAGAATGTATGTTAACACTTTCGTTGAGCTTTAAAAATTAAGCATAATTTTATAAGTAGTTTTCCATCCGTTTTATACATTTTCGTACACTTTTTTAATTTTTGATATTAAGTTTCTTGTTTGGTGTGCTACATGTCAAGCGATACGAATTGATGAGCACTAACGGAATATTTTCAACGATTTGGCAACGGTAACGCGGATGAAGGCCAAATAAATTACTTTTACCCTATGCCAACCACGTGGAGTTGGAAGAGGAGCGTCAAACGGATCTGGTTATACACTCGATTACGATACACTCCATTACTCTCACACTAGAGTACATTTGACCGCATTATCGATGCAAGATGTTTTTATACTTTTTGGGGTGGAGGAGGAAGTTGAAGATCACCGTGAGTAAGGCAATGAGCTACATACAGTTGCTCGTTTTTGATTTGGAGCCTCTGGGGAGAAAGGATGAGCCGGTGCCTTAAGGCAAACACACCATCCGGGATTTCGGCCGGTCCCTATTTTAGACGAATGATTAGATGCCTACGTCTCGTTCCATTCAGATCCTGGGGCGTATATTTTGATATAGCGGGATAGTTAGTCAATTTCATACTTTTCAGTTTTCAGGCGACCTGGTGCAATGCCCGGGACCATCGGTGGTCAGATGACAGTAGTTTGAGAAAAACTGGTGCGGGTGAACAAAGTATCCTGAAGATTTTAGAACGAAGAAGAAAAAAGAAAAAAAGAACGTCAAAAAATTTCAGAAGCTGCTAGCCGAAACATTTTAGTTTATCCCATTATCTTTGATAAGAATATAACTTCGTATTTGGCAACATGATATCATCTGAAACAGACAAGTAAGAGCTACAAATCAGTACATACTAAAACTAAGAGAACGCTTGATATACATATGACATGGCTGCTTTGGTTTTAATTATCACCTAATCAAAAATTAGAAAAACACCTATCTGAAGTACCGCAGATGTGACCAGTAAACAATGAAATTTGATGCTGAGGCATACTGAAGTCAGTAAGATATTAGGTTTCAGTAAGAAACAAGATAGATGACACGGAATTTAAGTTGGAATGAGCCTATCTTTTGAATCCGTTGCGATGTGAATAAAATTTATCAAAGTTATTCAGTCAATATAACCGGTTAGAAAAAAGCAACAACAACCGGATTTCTACGATCGATAAAGCATCCAGAAAGAGAAACAGCTACTTCCACCAGTGCCTAAAGAGTATGTTACAAAAATTAACAAATGACACACAAAAGGGGTTTTCCTAATATAAGGAAGGCATCAGAGACAAAGCGATTCTCAAATCGAAGAGTTACAAGAAGAAATATAAAAGGAAACATGCTATAACTTTCTGCCTTCCAGCAGAAGAATAATGGAAAAGCATAATGGAAAGGTTGAAAACATGTGAATTATATGGCTTCCCAACGCTTCCGGCGTCTTGTCGAGTCCATGCCGAGACAAATTGCTGCCGTCATCAGGCCGAAAGGTGGTGCTACATGTTACTAGACAGGTGTCTCTAATTCAATTGCTCTTCAGTGTATATAAGAAACATTTCCAACAGGAAATGCTCTCCAACTAAAAAAGAATATTTCAAATTGGATTCTTAGAAGCAGAGATATCGACAAAAATATGATAGACATCTACTCCTCCTGGCAGAAAATTATGCATTAATTAAAAAACAAAGTTTTCTGAAATGGTTTTCGAAGGCAAGCGGTATTGGTTCCCAAAGAACTTTTCAGTCCTGTTTTCAGAAGCCGAGATTTTGCTGCAAATGCTTCCGAAGCAGGAAATAACGTACGCCTCCTGGTGGTCAAACCAATCTTTACCAAAGATTAGAAATTATATGCAAAACATTTCCCATCAGGAACTGTATGCTACACAGGAAGACGTTTTCAAATTGGAGTTTTAGAAACAGAGATATCGTGGAAAACGCAATTTACTGTTACGCCCGTAGCGGAAAATCTATGCATTACTTGAAGCAGAAACTGTATCTAAGATAGTCTTCGATATAAATGGCATGGAAAGGAAGAAAACAAAACAAATTGGATGCTTAGAAGCAAATATGTGGAATAAAATGTATTTTGAAATCGATTTGATTTGCATTTACACCCTCTAGCGGAGAAGTTGTGCGTCGGACAAAATCGAAATGAAAATATCGTCATTCTCACATTTTAAGCTTCCAAATGCAAAAAAAGTGTTTTACAAATCGGACAAATCGTTGCAGAGATATGGTGTCCCCAGGCAGACGAACAAACCGATAACACGAGCACTATCTCTTTTTACAAAAGACATGCTAAAAACAAGATCGAGAGAGTACCCTGGTACTCTTTATAGATAATTTATGCTATGCATCTTTTGCATGATAAGATTTTTGTGGGTGTAAAATAAAACGATTATTTCGAGAGTCTACATTTATTTACGTACAACATATTGCATTTATTCGCGTCACTCACGACCCAAGTGAGCCACAGTTAGGTACATTGTAAGTGGAATTAAATCATAACAATAAACAATATGGTTTACTAATTCCTGACATTAGGAGTTACTTAGATAGGTGGATTAATGAATGTCATTGTAGTAAAATCAATGAAAGAAAATATTTGAGCCATAAAAGCAAACATTCAACAAACTATAGCGTCGGTAATAGTAAGTATTTTGACTGCTTAGTTTTTCTAAAACAGTATTTATTATTATTATTATTATATATTATTCAGATTTAGACGAACGTAAGAAACGACCCTGACATTGATGAAATGTGATGTAGCCATCTGCGCATGCGCAAGATTAAATCTGACCTCAAGATAGAAGGAAAATCTATTTGCCAATGAGGGGGATTGGAAACTTTTAGTCTAGGATATTTACAGGGTGTTATACATCATTTTAAAGCTGGTGTCTATAGCAGGTAACCCCTCCCACCAAGGGGTCGAGAGGAAGCCAAATTTTGTTATGACGCATACTTTACAACCGTCGAGAAAGATGCATATGATCAAATTACACTTTTGTAGTGGGTTTTATCACATTTAGCATGACGTTGTCGAAATTTACGCAGATTGCAAAGATATATTTTTACGTTTATGTACGAGGACCTATAACGAAGTAAATTTCTCCGTAATTTTTATCCGCGCCAGGATTCGAACCAGGTACCCTCATTCCGGAATAAGTTGCTCTACCAATTGAGCTACGCGGACGTTTTATTCTGATTCCTATCTGCCTTTATGTCGTGTGCGTCCTTCTGGCAGGTACATTACATATCCTGGGACGTTACATCACTTCCCCCCAATTTTTTTTTTTTTTGAAGTGCTGGAGAAGGGATTCTCTTATTTTTCCTATCTCGCGGTGTGGAAATAACATCACACCATTGCGAGATTTTGAACGGTCGGGTCATCCGGATAGTTCGGGCGCCATTATAACGAAGTAAATTTCTCCGTCATTTTTATCCGCGCCAGGATTCGAACCCGGGTCCCCTCATTCCGGAATAAGTTGCTCTACCAATTGAGCTACGCGGACGTTTTATTCTGATTCCTATCTGCCTTTATGTCGTGTGCGTCCTTCTGGCAGGTACGTCACATCTCCTGGTACGTTACAGACCGATCAAAAAGTTCCGTGACCAGGCCGATATACAACAAAGTATTTATGTTACTTAAGTCTGGCTATGATCTCCCTCAAAGTAGTCTCCATGGGCAGAGATACACCGCTGCCAGAGTTTTTGCCACTGTTCAAACGCTCCCTGGAAGTCCTGTTCGCGAATCGTGTCAAGCACCTTCTGCGATTCGCGCTGGATCTTGTCCACGGTTTCAAAACGGCGACCCTTGAGCTTGAGCTTCATCTTTGGGAACAGAAAGAAGTCGCAGGTGGCCAAATCCGGGGAGTAAGGCGGGCGAGGGAGAGTAGTCATGCCGTTGCGGCTGCAAAACTGGCGTGTTGCTAACGCTCTGTGAGCTGCTGCATTGTCGTGATAGAAAGGAAATCGCCCCTGCGCCACATTTCAGGTCGTTTGCGGCGAATGTCCTCCCTAAGAGGCCGCAGAACATCGCAGTAAAGAAGGGCGGTAACGGTCTGGCCCTGGGGGACGAATTCCCCGTGCACAACCCCACGAATGCCGAAGAACACGATGAGCATGCTTTTGGTTGCGCTCCGGACCTGTCGGGCCTTCTTCGGTCGTAGAGATGCCGGGGTGTTCTACTGGGACGACTGATGTTTGATCTCCGGGTCGTAACCGCAGACCCAAGTCTCGTCCGCAGTGATGACCCTTGACAGCAACGTGGGTTCATTCACCACCTGCTGAAGAAGATCTTGACAGAGTTCGACACGCAGCGCCTTCTGTTCAGAGTTTGGAATCTTTGTCACAAATTTTGCAGCAATGCGGTGCATGTTCAAAACCGACGTCACAATTTCTTACATGCACTGTTCCGTATGACACGTTGACAATGGTAGCAATATCTTAAACGGTTCTCCGACAATCCTCATGCACCAGTTCCCTAATTTTGTCCACATTTTCGAGGGTGTTGCTCGTGGACGGTTGCCCTGACCTCTCGTCGTCTTCCAGTGCCGTTCTGCCGCTCTTGAAGCGCGAGCGTTACTCAAAACACCTCGCACGACCCATTGCTTCATTGCCATAAGCCTGCCGCAAAGTTTCATGCGTCGCCGTTCCCGATTTGCCAAGTTTGAAGCGGAATTTGATGTTCGCTCGGTGCTCTAGTTTGCAGTCCATAACGAAATCTCAGCTATGTTCAGCACGTGGTCACCAAATATCGTGTAGCACAGCTCCTGATTTTTCACAGAACGACGCCACTCGGTACAGTGACTCATGAAGATCATTGTCCTTGACTGCTGCTCGCGCATCTGCGTACTGCCATTTGTTGGCGCGCTACATACCTAGTCTCTGAACTTTTTGATCGCACTATGTAATACGCGATGGAATAATGTTTGGCGATAATTCATTAAAAATGAAATGAACTATTTTTGCTTCACTTCATAAGACAGCATGGCGTACGCTCAGATTTCAACAATGATTTTGACAAAGAAGCGCCGTTACCCATTTTCGTTACATCGAATTATTTTACTTGGGATGTCTGGAAACACGCATAGTGTCAAAAATCTGCCAAGGGCAGAAGTAATGGACAGCATTATGAAATTTTGCAAGATTTCGGATTAATTTATTGGCTACGTTCTGGCAAAAGATAACGCAGGAAAATCAGAACTACTATTTGGAGAGTATGCACAACGGAGAATCGGTCTTAGTAAGTTTTTCTTTGTTTCAGGCATTAGAGAGGAAACCATGTACAGCCCTTCTCGACCAGCTAGAGCTATTATTCCACCGAAGTCCGCTCTCTTAAGGATACATTCCGGAGAGAAAAAGAGTAAAGGAGAAGGTATTTTGGAGCCGCGACACACTTACTTGACTTTTATTCTAGGTAAAGAAGTGCTAAACTTTAAAATATATCCTCTTTTATTCTCTTTCTCCTCAACATGTCTTCTTAAGACAGCCCAACGGATGTTGAAGCTGACACCAAAAAGCTAAATGGATCTCTCAGACATTTTCTCTCTCACAAATGTCAAGACATTGAGAATAACATTTTATCCTATTTTTAATCCCATGAAACGGCTATAGCATTAGAAATAATTTTTTCAAGATGTTTGTGTTTCCCATCTTTTCTTAAATATTCATTCTGTGAGAGGAAGAAAAAAAGAGAATACTATAAAACGTTACCAAAGCGAAATCATAAAAATTTTTGACTATTTCTTTTCGCATAGTGCATAATATATTTCGTCTTTCGTCGTTAAAACAAGTTAATTTAAGTTACTTCTTTCCTTTTCTTTTATTTCACAGTCCTCAATGCTTTCATTTTGCTTCAGGAATTTATTCATACTTTTGAATGCCCTAGCAACTGCATTTGCTACTACAAAGTTAAATTAAGAATTAGTAAATTTTGTTTGTTTAGAGTTCATAACAGAATAGGCGAAACCTGTCGCTGTCACATTAAAGCAAAAACAGCATAGAAGCTGCAAGTACTTGCTTTGTAGAAACACACTATCTACCAGCAAGTAATTGGACACCCCTGCAATCGACGATATCTGCGGTCCTGATACACGTCACGGCCGCCGCCGTTAAATGTCGTGTTTGAAACAACAACGCAACCAGTCGCATGCAAGATGCCACGCAGTTCGGAGCTCTCTGATTTCGAGAAAGGTGTAATCGTCGGGTATCACAGAAATGGCCGATCCATACGTGACATATCCAGCGAGCTGAAGTACCCAAAATCGACAGTGGCCTACGTGATTGGCAAGTGCAAGATGAGAGGTGACTGTCGGAATGTGCCCCGACACGGCAGACCCACAAAACTGAGAGCTAGAGACCGACGGGTGCTGGCCAGGGAAATTCGGAAGAACCGCACCAAATCGATGAGCCACATCCGCGAGGAGATTCAACAGGCATCCGGGAGTTTTCTTTCGACGAATACCATCCGCAAGGAAGCCCATCTGCTCGGTTATCATGGACGTGATGCCGCCCACAAGCCTTTGATCACCAAGTCCAATAGCGCTGCTCGGCTAACGTGGTGCAAAGAACGTCGACAGTGGACCGTTGAACAGTGGAAACAGGTTCTATGGAGCGATGAATCAAGGTTCACCCTCTAACGTTCGGATGGCAGGGTCTGGGTTTGGCGTCTGCCTGCAGATCGCCTCCTGCCGGAATGTATTGTGCCAACTGTGAAGTTCGGAGGAGGTGGAATTATGCTATGGGGTGTTTCTCCTGGTATGGCAAGTGACCCTTGGTCGCAATTCCTGGTAGACTCAACGCCGAGACCTACCGCTTCCTACGTTGTGCCAGTTTTATGGGGTGGACCCATGTTACTTTCAGGATGACATTGCCACCTGTCATGTTGCGAGGTCCACCATGGCATGGTATGGTGACAATGGGGTTAATCGAATGGACTGGCCTGCGCAGAGTCCGGACCTTAACCCTATCGAGCACCTCTGGGACGAGTTGGAACGTTGACTTAAGAGGTGCCCCCACCGTCCGAAATCGGTGAAGGAACTGATCTGTCTTCTCCAAGCCGAGTGGAAGAAAATACCGCTAGCCGTCGTACAACGCCTGATTGAGAGTATGCCCCGCAGGGTCACAGATTGTAATCGCCGCTCGTGGAGGCTCCACCAACTATTACAGGTGAATAAACTTCGTTTTCCTTTGCTAACACAGGTTTCCAATTACTTGTTGGTAGATAGTGTATTTAGAGGGTTCGTTTTTTATATCCTTTAAGTTCTGAAAATTTTAACGTAACTTAAATCTGGAAGTTATATCTAATAAGAAAATATTCTGTTTTTAAATACAATATTTAAATATATTTGTTTCTTTCCGGAACGTTAACAGCCCGGAAAAATCACTGTGATATGAAACGGGAGTTAGAAATCATTTAGAAGTTGGAAATGCGCCAGTAAGGCCTCTTTCAATACGATCCACGCAATGGCAATATGACTTATTTGGAAATGATGTCCAATTACTCAATACCTTTTTTTGTTGCATACTTTTGGGTTTCACACTGCTCGACATGGACGAACAGAGAGTATACAACCTACGTCCATAAAGTTTCGGGACTGACGCAATAAAGAACATAAAAAAGTACCATACTCAGAACTGTAGCTGGTCACCTTCAAAATACCGCCCTTCTGATGAAAAACACAGTTTACAACATTTCTGAAGATCCTGAATGCAGTTTTGGAAGGCACTTTTCGTGATGTCCGCAAGTTGTTTCGCCACAGCTGCTTGGATAGATGTAATTGTCTGTATGATACTGTGAGTGGGTACCTCTACATTCATCGCTTTGTCGCTTGGTTTGTGGATTATACTGCAGGCACCATGTTTCATCTTCTGTAAAAAAATATGGTATGGAAATCAACACAAAGAAAACAAAATCATGCAATGTTAGTAAAATCATGCAATGCAATGATTATCATACGCTTTCCAACATACTCGGAAATCATTACTCAAGTTATGAGGATAATGGCTGTAGAATAAATCTCTACCTTTGCCCCCATTTCGATGATATTCAGCAGGACTGGTAAAGTATACTTCCGGAACAACATCATAAAGTCTCAATCGAAGCATTTTTACGTAAGTTATAACGCATAAAGGCGATGGAATGGATCCCAATCCTATGTCCTGACCTTTGACCCCACTTAATCCATTTTCAATAGTGTTTGTCCCCAGGTGGTCCCCTAAGACATACTAAAATGTCATTGAAATCGGACTATATTTACGCAAGTTATGACGCATAAGGGCAATGGAATGGATCTCGCTCCTATGTCGTGACCTTTGACCTCATTTCGTCCATTTTCAATGGGATTCGTCCCCAGGTCGTCCCCTACCACATACTAAAATTTCGTCGAAATCGAACCATTTTTACGCAAGTTATTACGCATGCGGGCAATGGAATTCATCCCGCTCCTACGTCTTGACTTTTGACCCACTTAACCCATTTTCAATAGGGGTTTTCCGCAGGTGATCCCCTACTACATACTAAAATTTCTTTGAAATCGAACTATATTTAAGCAAGTTATGAGGCATAAGGGCAATGAAATGGATCCCGCTCCTATGTCGTGACCTTTGATCCCATTTTGTCCATTTTCAATAGGGTTCATCCCCAGATGATCCCCTACCACGTATTAAAATTTCATCGAAATCAAACCATTTTTACGCGAGTTATCGTGCGGAAGGACGGACAGACGAACAAAGCTGGAGAATATACGCTTCTTCAACCTACGGTTGGAAAGCGTAAAAAATCGATGAGTGTCTCTAGGAGACCAGGAAACGTTGAGGTGATAATGAATGGAGATAACGTACAGCAAGTGAGACTATGCAATTACCTCGGTAGCATAATCCAAGAAAATGGAAAATGTGACATGGAAATGAAAGAAAGAATTAATAAAGGAAAATATGCATTTTACAACACTAAAAATGTGTTTAGTAATAAACTGAATAACATTTTATAGAAAAGGCGTATTAAGTGCTATATTTGGAGTACAACTTTATATGGGGCAGAAACGCGGACAATCGGGAAGAAAGAAGCTAAAATGTTGGAGGCATTTGAAATGTGGTTATGGAGAAGAATGGACAAAATAAAGTGGATTGAAAAAATTACCAGTGTTGAAAAGAGTGGAGGAAGAAAGGAATATTCTAAAGACCATAAGAAAAAGAAAGTGTAACTGGATAGAACATGTGTTAAGAGGAGACAGCTTATTAAAAAGAATAATAGAAGAGAAAATTGAAGTAAAGCGACCAAGAGGAAGGAGATGACTAATGATGCTTGATGATATCATGGGCACTGGAAGTTATCAAGTATTGAAGGAGGAAACAAGGAACAGAGAAAACTGGAGGAAGAGAACTTGTTGGGTTACCGTTGGACCTGTCAAAAGACAGAACATTAATGATGATGAAGAATACTGGAGCAAAAAATCAGGATCCTTAGCTGCAGTTCCCAGCAGATCTGAACAGATCGATGAACGAGCCTATTTTTGGTCATCATTCAGAACGCGGAGTTCCAATCTGGCATTAAGTTTTTATTTCCCCAGATAATCACGTAGAATCTCATGAAAAATAGACTTACTGATATTCATCGACTCAGTCAAAAATCTCACTGTAATTCGCGATCTTTCTTTAACTGATTCCGCACCTCTTCCACTGTACAATGATTATGTTGGATCATCATCAAAGGATTCCTGCTCGATATGAAACCGTGCATACCATTCAAAAACCCTGCTGCGGTGTAATGCTCTGTCTCCATGCCCTTTTTTTAACAATATGTAAGTTTCAGTAGATGATACTTTCTGCATTTCAATGGCTAAAATGAAATGGGAAGAGATAATGGGAGTCTGCCGCCTCTCGGTACCGCTATAAACCGATTTACCCCTGTTCGCTGACTGGCCAAGGACATCTTTCTCCTGGCATACACGTAATATTCTTATACCAGTACTGTTACGTCAGTTATGCGTCCAGTCGTAGACCGTATTGGACGTAGGTTGATATATGGCCCGAGCCAGTAGGTCGTATGGCCGCCATGCTGGGATATACATTCGGCAACACGGCGTGGTATACGTAGTGCGATCAAAAAGTTCCGAGAGTAGGTACGTAGCGCGCCAACAGTACGCCGATGTGCGTGCACCCGTCGAGGGCAGTGACCATTATGAGTGATTGTGCCGAGTGGCGTCGTTCTGTGAACATTGGGAGCTGTGCTATACGATATTTGGTGACCACGTGCAGAACACAGATGAGATTTCGGCATGGACTGCAACTAGAGCAGCGAACGAACATCAAATTCTGCTTCAAACTCGGCAAATCGGGAACGGAGACGCATGAAATGTTGCGGCAGGCTTATGGCAATGAAGGAATGAGTCGTGAGAGGGGTTTTGAGTGGCAATCGCGCTTCAAGAGCGGCAGAACGGCACTGGAAGACGGCGTGAGTTCAGGGCGACCGTCCACGAGCAAAACCCCAGAAAATGTGGACAAAATTAGGGAACTGGTGCATGAGGATAGTCGGAGAACCATTCAAGACCACATCTACCATCGATAATGTGTGATAACAGTGCAAGAAATTGCGACGTCGGTTTTGAACATGCACCGCATTGCCGCAAAGTTTGTGCCAAATATTCTCAACCCCGAAAAGAAGGCGCACCGTGTCGAACTCTGTCCAGTTCTAGCAACATGTGTCGAACTCTGTCAAGATCAAAACAGCCGCAACAACATGACTACCCTTCCTCATCCGCCTTACTCGCCGGATTTGGCCCTCTGCGGCTACTTTCTGTTCACTAAGATGAAGTTGAAGCTCAAGGGTCGCCGTTTTCAAACCGTGGACGAGATCCAGCAGGAATCGCAGATGGTGTTTGACGCGATTTGCGAGCAGGACTTCCAGGGTGCGTTCCAACAGTGGCAGAAACGCTGGCAGCGGTGTATCGCTGCCCGAGGAGCCTAATTAAGTTACGTAAGTACTTTGTTTTATATGGGTCTAGTCTCGTAACATTTTGATCGGACTTAGTGGAAATGTCCTGGGGGGATGGTATGAGGCATCGCTGACAATACATCGTTAAACCGCGTCCACAATTAATCTACATTAAGAACGGTCGTTGAGAGCCGTTAAATTGTTTGCCAATGACATCACACACATTCTCTATCAGGAAGAAGTCAAGTTAACGCACTGGCGAGGACAGGACTTGGACATCATATATGCACTGTCTTCGGACGTTGGGAAGTGTGCGGGCTGACGTTATATTGTTAAAACTGGGTATGAGGGATACCACGGAAATACGTCAGCAAAATGCACTGCAGCACCTCATCGTCATATCGTCGTTCTGTCATTGCACCAAGTATCAGTACAAAACTTTAGTTAAAGTTCAATCTATACTATAACGAAGTAAATTTCTCCGTCATTTTTATCCGCGCCAGGATTCGAACCCGGGTCCCCTCATTCCGGAATAAGTTGCTCTACCAATTGAGCTACGCGGACGTTTTATTCTGATTGCTATGTGCCTTTATGTCGTGTGCGTCCTGCTGGCAGGTACGTCACATCTCCCCTCCCCCGAAAGAGGGCCGGGGGCATGGCCCACGGATCAGCCGTGACCATGAATCGTTGCAGGCAGCCATCCACTGTAGAACGTGCACTTGAGAACTCCCAGTCAATCTGGTGTGTGGAATGCAACGTCACACACATTTATTTTCCGAAGCGCTGGAGAAGGGATTCTCTGATTTTTCCTATCTCGCGGTGTGGAAATAACATCACACCATTGCGAGACTTTGAACGGTCGGGTCATCTGGATAGTTCGGGCACCATTATAACGAAGTAAATTTCTCCGTCATTTTTATCCGCGCCAGGATTCGAACCCTGGTTCCCCTCATTCCGGAATTAGGTGCTCTACCAATTGAGCTACGCGGACGTTTTATTCTGATTGCTGTGTGCCTTTATGTCGTGTGCGTCCTGCTGGAAGGTACGTCACAATACATATACAATACTTGAATAATATAATACGCGGGACATAGTCAATGCATATTGGGATAAAGTCCCATAAAATACTGTTACACACGTTATTGTACAGGAGGTCAAAAACGACCAGTTGACATCAGTGATAATGAAATATTATATCAGAACTTAAAAACATCGCTACATGTCCATCACATTTCCTTTAAATTTTGTAAGCTGATATTACAGCCAGCAGGACAAAAGCACCAATGAAACTTATTGAGCAACATATATTGCGCTCACCTTATTTCAGTTTCAGGTCTCTCGGCTTGCCCATGCGAGCTGTTCCTGGTAGTTTTATTCGTGTTATTTCTCGGCCACTGTGTAAACATTTTGCTCTGTAATATTATGCTTGTGTTCCGCCTTTGTATTGCGTCTGTCACTGTACTGTGCTCCTTTCTAGTGATGTGTCTTTTTGTTAAGCCTCGCCTATGCTGCCTAGTGTGCCCCGCAGTGGCGTAACCACAGATATCATATACAAGAAGCTAGATTGGACACCCAGCCGCAGAGGCGTGAGAAGGTAGGCGCCATTTTGAGCGGGTCATCACGATCCATTTAAGCAAGGCTACTTTGCATTAAGTCAAAGGAATACGAGTTTGGTACTGTGATTTTCTATTTATATTGAGATTCAAAGCAGTCAGTACCCATTTAGCGGCGGAAGTTATAAAATTTAAGTAAGTAACAGTAATATTCCTTAGTGCTCACTAGAATGCCAAGGGTCTTGCAAATATTGAATTATTTCGGATTCGGCAAGGGCTTAAATTCCAGAGAAGACATTCCGGTATCTGCGATATAAAAAAATATCACGCTGGTTTTAATTTGCTGAGAGATATGATTTTGACGTTTCTTGTTAATGAATGCTTCCATTTAATACGCCATTTCGTTGCTATATTGCCCAAATAAATAATATGAAATTCTAAAAGCTTAAATTTCCTTAGTGCATAACAAGACGAAGTATCAAAATGTTTGGTGAAATTCAAAACTTTTTGAGCAAACATAATAAATAAATCAGAATGACAGAGGTAATAGCAACAAGGAAAAAGATTCACATTATTTCAGCTTTTCTATGTAACGCATGTGGAAGCATTTTTTTTTTCGGGTTCAAATCAGTAGTTTGCTGGATTTAATAGCTACTTATTGATTTTAGATAAATTATTTGCGTTTCCATTATTTTAAATCGTTGCCACATTACCTTCTTAAAAATGTTTTCCAATAATTTTCTATATTTGTATACAATACCAGCTTTAAATTTTAATATATATATGTATTGTTTTCAGCATTGGGCAAGAGGCAAATAAGTAACAGCAATTATATTTTCGTCTCTCTGCGTAATATTTTTATCTGAGGAAGCTTTCACCATGATTTATGCAATAACCAAGTCCAAACCATCCTGCGTAACGTGCCATGCTCCGCCACCATCTTGACCCGCTCAATGTGGCTCCATGCTTCTCACAGCGCAAGCCCATGCTCAACAGAACAGACAGCCAATCTAGTCCCTTATACGATATCTGTGGGCGTAACTACCATCCCCGCAGCCCCCGCAGGTAACCAAGAGGCGTACAGCAGCTTTCAGTTGTAGTTCTTTGAAAATATTCGAACACGCACATAGACAAATAAACAAATAATCAACCCAAAGGTTCATATTTTCTTTTAGGGTACGTTTAGCTGTGCCTAAATAAATGCCAAGTTTTACTTTTAAAACACTCGATGTCTTATAGATTGAAGCTATTCGGCCCTTTGGCTCCGAGTTGTAATATGATCGGTCCCCAATCGCCCTCTTTCTGCGCTGCAGAGGAAAAGCGCGAGGCCACATGAAGATTACCCATGGAGGATGTGGGGAAACAGTCAGTCAGTCACTTAGGATTACGTACACGATAGGCGCCAACGTTTATTCACAGGAGCCGCAGATCTGCCATGTACAAGAGGGTGATTTCTTCAAGTGATTTATTTTAGTTTTCTACAAAACAACTACATGTATTGTTAAATCTATTACTCAAAAAGTTAAAACTACAGAGCTCTAGGTACAGGCATTACTTTTCCTTTTCCAGACAGTCTCCCTGACGTCCTGACCCCACCCCACCCCCATCCAGCACACACACATCGCGAAAAGTGCATCCTTCCTCGTGCTTGAAATCCTGGGAAAATTACTGAGCTTAGGGGCGCTGAAGTAAATCTTGCGGGGGCGCACTTTGTGCAGTTACGCCACTGGTGCTCCGCCACATTATGTTGTTTTACCGTGCCCCGTTTTCCCTCGTTCTTCGATGTACTGGTCCCTGAGACTCATTAAAGCGATGTTGAAACCATGTGAGCTGTAAACGTACATGTGAGTCGTAAACGTAAGGACGAGTATTTATTAAATATGGTGGTGACAACAGTACATTGTTCGACTGTTAATTTTTCAAAAACAATATTAATTACTGTTATTATTATTTATTATTCGGATTCAGACGAACGTAAGGAACGATCCTGACACCAATGAAATGTGATGTAGCTACGAAAGTCTATCTGCGCATGGGCAAGCTAAAATGTGACCTTAAGAGAGAAAGAAAAGCTGAATCTCAAGTGTGTTAATGAAGAGGATTGGTAACTTTTCTTCTAGAATTTCTACAGGTGTTATATCCATCTTGTTATACATAATTTTAAAGCTCTCGTCAATAGCAGGGAACACCACAAACGGGGATGGGTCGAGAGGAAGCTAAATTTCGTTACGACGCACAGTCTTCATGGCGTCAAAAATGTATTTTTCTAATGGCTTTTATCACATTTGGCTTTCAGCCCTGTAGCAGAGTCGCGGTGACGGGCGACGCACATCGCAGATCTCGTTTTGGTCCTGCAGACAAAAACGATATCCCTAGAACCTTTATTTTGGTCCTGCAGACAAAAACGATATCCCTAGAACCTTTATTTTGGTCCTGCAGACAAAAACGATATCCCTAGAACCTTTATTTTGGTCCTGCAGACAAAAACGATATCCCTAGAACCTTTATTTTGGTCCTGCAGACAAAAACGATATCCCTAGAACCTTTATTTTGGTCCTGCAGACAAAAACGATATCCCTAGAACCTTTATTTTGGTCCTGCAGACAAAAACGATATATATAGAACCTTTAATTTGGTCTTGCAGACAAAAACGATATTCCTAGAACCTTTATTTTGGTCCTGCAGACAAAAACGATATATATAGAACCTTTAATTTGGTCTTGCAGACAAAAACGATATTCCTAGAACTTTATTTTGGTCCTGCAGACAAAAACGGTATCCCTAGAACCTTTATTTTGGTCCTGCAGACAAAAACGATATATATAGAACCTTTATTTTGGTCCTGCAGACAAAAATGATATATATAGAACCTTTATTTTTGTCCTGCAGACAAAAACGATATCCCTAGAACCTTTATTCTAATCACTCAGAAAAAAAAAAGATATCCCTAGAACTATATTTAATCCTATCTTGCAGACTTTTAATCATTGCGGCCAGTTTTTCAGCTGGGGACGGGATTCCGTTTTTCAGAACCTTCTGAAAACGAAAGTTAGATGGAGTGAAGATTTCCACCATAAATGCAGTTTTTCCTTTTCGCATTATTTGCTCTGCCCATATTATTGTTAAATAACATTTTATTGTGTAATTGCATGTTTCATCTTGAAAACGTTGGCAGCAATTTCCGAAAATGGAAGTTAGATGGAGGGCTGTTATCATAAATTATTTTTCTTGCCATGCTCTTTCTGCTTGGGAAAATTTTTAATTGATTTATTCCATAAATATTTGTATTTCAGCTTGAAAATGGAGGAAACATTTCCGGAAACGGAAGTTGGACGGAACGCAGATTTCTCCCGTAAACGTAATTTGTTTTCCCACGATGTTCCCTGTGTCCAAATATTGTTGCTAAACGTCATTTTTTGCAGAAATATTTGTACTTCAGCTTAAAAAATAGAGGCAAAAATTTCCGAAAACGGAAGCTACAGGAAGCGAAGATTTTTCCGTGATCGTAATTTTCCTTTCGCGGGGTTCCTTGTCCTACATTGATGTTAAATGCCACTTAATTACATAAACGTTTGTATTTAAGATTGCAAACGGAGGAAAAATTTTCGAAAACGGAGCGAAGATTTCTCCCGTAGTAGTGTGTTTTCCTCGCGATGTTTCTTCTGACCTATATTGCTGTTGAATATCCTTTTATTCCATAAATCTGTGTGTTTCAGTATGAAAATGGAGGCAACAATTTCAGAGGAGTTTGGATGGAGCGATAATTTATCCCGAAATTCTACTTATTTCTTCTCGCGATGTTTCTTCTGTCATGTATTGTTGCTAAATATTATTTTATTCAACAGAATTTCGTACTTCAGCATGATAGGAAGGCCAAAGATCCTACTTTGCACTTAGAACTTTGAAAACTGTACCAAATAACGCATTCTCTATGCTGCCATGTTTCTGTCAGTCGCTGCGTAACGTGGCTGAAATCAACAAACCTTGACTCTTGCTGAGTGATACAGTATAATATTGACAGCGATAAAGAAAGGATTGTTCGTTAGCGCTGTGAATATTATAATAAACAAAAAGCAGAATACAAAATCAGAGTAACACAGATTTATTATTTATTGCCAAACGAGAATAAAAAATCAGAGAAACACAGATTTGTTATTATTGATTTATTTTGTCCTTATAAAAGAGTGGCACTCTGATATGCAATGTCTTTATGTGTTTTTAAACGCGTGCATAAATAGGTGGTGTTACATGCGGAGAAGAAGATAAAGGAGATAGCTATCAGAGCATAGTGCCTAATTTGTTACAGTTAACCGGGTGACTGTTACACAGTGAAGAAGTTTCAATTTTGGCAATACCTCCTAGCTTTCACCCATAGTTATATCGAAAGTTATTTCTGTCATAATATTGTGTTTGGTTCGTAAGTGAATATTGAAATATCGGTGTATTTTTTTCTGCGGAATGTGTTAGGGTATTTCTGGTTTATCTATTTTAAAATTTAAGTTCAGTGCTCATAAGTGTGGTAAATGGAATGTTAACTTGAAGGCTGTGTGATTTCTGGAGACTGATTGTCTTACCGTAAATTTCTTTTGATCAATGTCAGAATTTCATAGATGCTTTTCTCTCTCTTTGCTATGGCGTTTGGAACGTTCTCAGTGTTGATCTCTTAAATGAAATGTGCTTTCGTAATGCTTGTTTTGGATTGCTTATTTGTATCTATTTGGATTACCTTGTAAATTGATAGATCTGTGTTCTTCTGGTTTTGTATTCTGGCATTTGTTTGTTAAGACGAAATCATCTTTGGGTGGCTGAACTGGTTTTGTGCCAATATTTTTGTGTAGGGTTGGTTACTGAACATTGAAATGTCGGTGTGTTCTTGTCTATAGAATGTGTTAAGATATTTCTTGTTTAAGCATATTAAAAATTTCAATTTAGTTCTAACAGCTGTGTTAAAAGCGTTGTTTTAACTGGATGAAGATTTTGTGATTTTAGGAGATTAAGTTTGAATTTATTTTAAATTGAATTTCTTATGAGCATTGGTAGAATATCACAAATGTTCTTCTTTCTTTGGTTTAATAAAGGACCAAATTGGGCCCATAGTTTGTTGGCGTTGCGGGTGGGTTTCCCATGTTATTGTATGGTCTCAATTTTGGGGATTTCTTTTGCAAATGCGGTATTTCCTTCTCTGGGTTTGAGGATACTGCGCAGAGTTGGGATTGCTGTCGCAACTTTGCTTTTTCTATTTCTAGTGAGTTTGATTAATCCCTGTTTGCCGCAGGGCAGTACAGGTGATTGTCCTCAGAAAAAGTTAAGGCTAACATATCATTATTACTATCCTACTCTTGAATACAACTTGGAACTTAATATTGTTCTTTGTACTTCCAGAGCGAGTTCATATATTTTTAAAAGGTCAATTCATGCTTTTCTACCTCATCTTTCCTATCTTTTGCCCTACTCGTTTCAAAGCGATATTCTTCCTCAGTATGCCTACCTTGCAACCTCCCCAAATTGAGAATATATTTCAAATACGTGGAGATAATGCAAATAGACGATGTCATCGCTCTGTCCACGTTATTTTACATTTAAGGCATAGCAACTGAAAAATTGTTCTACCGACACCGCTGGGATCGAATCCCAGATCTCTCGATAACTAGCCGAGTGTGTTCGCTTTACGCTACTGTGCCAACATTTTACAGCACAATGGGTGGTTTATCAGTCAGCATCTGACTAAGCAAATCCTTACTGATGGGCTCAGCAACTGATGTACCGCCATCTGGCGGCTTTCAACAGAGCAAACTATTTGATTACAGCTGATAAATCAGAAGGGCGATAGAAATGGTGAATATATTTCAAATACGTGGAGATAATGCAAATAGACGATGTCATCATTCTGTCCGCGTTATTTTATGAACAACTCATAGCAACTGAAAAATTATTCTACCGACACCGAACAATTTTGGTCGGTGTCGGTAGAACAATATTTCAGTTGATATGCGCTGTTTATCAAATAACGTGAACAGAGCGATGACATCGTATATTTGAACCTCTCCAAATTTCTAGAGGTCTAAACGATTCTGACCAAGACCGTCTTGAAAGCACAATGCCATGACATTAGAGAAATGAGTTCCCTCCATTGGTGAAGTCACTGACATGTTACACGGACTGATACGTCGGTGTCGTGTTTGACATTATACACGACAGCGCTGGAAACCAATCGGAAGCCTGGTTCCCGTGTGATGTCACTAAAGGAGGATCTCGTCTCTCTAATATCATCGCCTTGCGTTTTTTAGACGGCCTTACCTGACCCGGCTAGTTTTTTTCTCATGTGAAAACTTTTGGGATCGGGCCAAGCCTGGCGTGCACTGAAAGGTTTAGATTTTGGTCCTAGATTAAAGAAAAGCGTTTCGACTCGCAGACTGAAGACTGACTTGGTTAATAATAAGATGGCGAAGATCACTGAGTAAAACGAAGACATGGAAGTGCATCCTCCACCGGACACGTTAAAAATTACAGCTGAAATCGAAATGCCGGGCTGTAAGATGATAGTCGGAAATGCACGTGTTGATTTCTTTAAAGGTTGAAATCAAATTCCATTTTCACTTTGTTGGCTTAGCGAGTAAAACACGCGGCTTTTTTAGTTTCCTGAAAACTGTTTTCGTAAACAGATTTTTCAGGTTCACAAAACCAGATGTCCAAGCTTTTAGAGCGATTATCTACCTACAATGTAAGAAATAGCTAATATGAATTCACGCAAAATTCTTGAACATATCGTGCAGCAAACTTGCAGGTAGGTGTCCATCTTTTAACGAAATTTCTGTTTTGAAAAGTTCACGTTTTTTTTAACTTCCGTATTTTCACAGATTTTCCATCGTCAGTGATTCCGTTTATTTCAGAAAAGTCCGTTTCGGGTTCCTTCGTATTTATACAAAATTTTCGAAGACCCTGAATTTTGTAGCCCTTACATCAAAGAATACGTTCCCTTTCTCCCTGGTGGGACACAATCCGAGGTCTTCCAGCGTGGTTCAACAGAAAGCGCGTGTCTTAACCCCTGAGCCAGAAAGATTTAGAAGTCACAGGCACGTTCAAGGTAGAACACTAATTTCGCGATGATTAAATGTTTTATTGCCATTAATGCGAGTGAATTAGTCATTTTATTTTCTGTTGGAGCTCATGTTTTTGAGTATGTTTGTTATAACTTTACTTTTCCTGTAGGAGGGTGTGGCGAAGTGGAATGCAGCCCGAGTCTAAAAATGAGTTGGAGAGGTCAGTTTCGAAAAAGACAGGGAGAGGCACCGTGTTGCGTAACACAGAGCTAAGAATCTCTTTTTCTAGGAGAGAGAGGAAGAGAGGCGTGTTCGCTAAGCACCCGTCTCGCCTGGGAACGACACGTCCGAGAAGTGAACGAGGTGAGAGTTTTGGTGAGTGATGAGACCCCCGGAGTATGCATCTTGCAGAAAATGCACTGACGGGATTGGCTGAAGACGAGGGAGCTGGGAGAAATCAGATTTCGGACCAGGGGGACCAGATATTTGGCGGGCACTCTCTTGGTTTTGCTGCAAAGGGAAGGATGGTGAAGGAGTTTCCCTGATGTCTGCGGTCATCAGGTTATAGAGAATTTTTAGAGTGGCTGAGGTCATTTATAAAATATATTCGTACACAGTAGAGGTTGCCCTGAACTGCGGTACAGATACTTGTAATACCAGATAATTGTTACTGTGGATTTGATTCAAAGTAGGATACTGACACATTAATGCTCTAAAATCTTACGTGAGAGGAGCGTCACATCATCCGAGGAACTCGCTACTGAACTGATCATTCTATGAACTCGCTGATGAACTGACCATCCGCTGGACTCCTCATTTCACTCATTGGGACATTTTGAATGTGAAGGACTGATTCATAATAGAACAACCGAAGTGGATCGGATCTTTTGTAAATAGTCTGCACCCCTCTGCAAATAGGGGATGATGTAAATAAACATCTGTAAATAGAGCCAGTGAGTCTTGTTTTCGTGGATTTAGCCTGAACACCTAAAAGCGAATAAACAAAGACGTCGCTCTTTCCACGTTTTGGAAACACATAGCAACCGAAAAATTGTTATTCGGTCACCGCTGGGGATCCGAATCCCAAATCTGCGCTAGCTTTACATTACGGTGGCCAACAATCCACGGCGCTATGTGTGTTTTTCTGTCAGCTTCTGACATCATAAATCCGTAAGATTGGCTCAGCTACTGAGACGTCTCCATCTGGTGGGCATTAACGGCACTGGCTATATAATAATTATAACAGTTCAATCCAGAGGGAGATCCAGAGTGAAAATTCTCCAAATACGTGACGTCAGAGAATAAACAAAGACATCACTCTTTCCATGTTTTATCAACAGATAGCAACCGAAAAACTGTTATTCGGTCACCGCTGGGGATCCGAATACCAGATCTCTCGATATCTAGCCGAGGGCGTTAGCCGCACATCACGATAGCCTTACCGTGGTATAAGGTAGCCTTACCGTGGTGTAAGGTTAACGCGCTAGGCTAGATATCGAGAGATCTGGTATTCGGATCCCCAGCGGTGACCGAATAACAGTTTTTAGGTTGCTATCTGTTGATAAAACGTGGAAAGAGTGATGTCTTTGTTTATTCTCTGACGCCATGTATTTGGAGAATTTTCACCTAAAAGTGTATGTAAAAGATAAATATCGTCAGACCAAGAAAGTTTTGGCTGGTGGCAGCTACTACTAGAGTGAACGAAATCTATAATTCCAGCAAATGCCTGATTGCAAAGCTACGCACCAAGGCGATACCAAAACAAATAACTACCACACCACAGAGGACTTGTCTCAAATTCAGTATTTTTTTCATAGTGATTTTTCGGAGCAACAGAATACTTTGGAACTTGAGATCTTTTTTTTAACACACAGTAACTTTCAAGTATCTTTAAGAAATGGTGAAATGTACTGTTTTACAGCATTATTTCACGAAACTTATAAATATAAAATTTACTCTTGACAGATATACAGTTTTCGTCTTAAGGACTACACAGATTGATACATAGGCATCGTACAATCACCTGTACAATAATTTAAGTATCCGGTTTTTTACGGTAACAAAATGTACAATAGCTGGCTCACCAAATGAGGAGAGAGGAGGTCATATCAGGTGCCACAGAAACTGAAATTTCGTGTGATATACTATCCACAATATTCGATCTCGCTGCAGAACTTTAAAATCAGATCCTTGGGCAGATGATTGAAATTTAACAGTTAATCAAACCTCAAGAATTCCCCGCGAATCGCTCCTATTGTCGGAAATGTTTCGTCATATGGATACGAAAAAACGAGAACAGAGTTCAGAATTTTCCGTTAACACATATTATAAAAGGCAATTCGTCGTCAATAATAAAGGAATTGTGGACTGTTTTCTAAAAAATCGGAATTTTCCTGTGGTACAACAAATCCGTGAAATTCAGGTTCCTTTCCGTCATTTCACGGAAAAGGCTGTATGAGGAATACGTTTCGTTTATCACGTAAGGAATCACAGAAAGTCTCTCGTGAGTTTTATGTAATTTTTTACAGTGTACATATCTATCGACTTACATGTTGGCATATCATACCGCTAAAAATGTAAATTTTGTAATGCTTCCAAATGTGTAACGTTTTTTAGCACGTCTTTTGTAAAAAAAGATCGTGCTTATGTTATCGGTTAGTCCGTCAGTCTATACCCACGATATCTCTGGAACTATTAGTCCGATATGAAAAATTCGTTTTGCATTGGGAAGCTTGAAATATGAGAATGATGATCCTTCATTTCGTTTTTTTTTACGATGTAAAATTTCGCCGCTAGAGGGCGTAAATGCAGATGATGTCGAATTCAAAAATACGTTTTATTCCACATATTTGCTTCTAAACATCCGATTGAAAAAAATTATATCTTTCGATTCCATTTATGTCGAAGAGTATTTTAGATATAGTTACTTTTTCAAATTACGCATAGATTTTCCGCTAGCGGGCGTAAAAGTAAGTTACATTTTCCCTAATAACTCTTCTTCTAGAGCTCCGATTAGAAATTTGTTTTCTTCAACGGATACACCTCCTAATGGAAAATCTTTTGCATATCATTTCTAATTTTTGGTAATAAATACTTTTGCCACCAGGGGGCGTAAGCGTTAATTTTTGCTTCTGATGTATTTGCCATAAAATCTAAGCTTCTAAAATATCGATTGAAAAAATTCTTTCGTAGACTGATGTCACTAACATCGATAAACCTTTTCGGAATATTTTCTTTTTAAAATATTCCACAGTTTTTCCACCAGGGGGCGTAGATGTATATCTTATTTTCGTCAATATCTCTACTTCTAGGAGTCCGATTTGAAAAATTCCTTCTTTGTTGGATAGTGTTTTCAGTGTGACATATTTTCATATAATTTCAAAATTTTCAAGTAATTCATAAACTTTTCGCTAGGGGGTGTAGAGGTAAATTGCGTTTCCCCCTATATCTCTGCTTCTAAATCTCCGATTTGAAAGTTTCTTTCTGCACCGGATACAGCTCCTGATGGGAAATCCTTTGCATATAATTTCTAATTTTTGTAAAAAATGGTTTGGCCTCCAGCTGGCGTAAATCTTAATTTCCGCTTCTGATGTATTTGCAGCAAAATATGATCTTCTAAAATCTCGACTGAAAAAAAGTCGTTTGTCAACCAATACTACTCATGTCGACAAACCTTTTAGTAACATTTTCTTCTTGAAATAATGCATGGTTTCTACGCCAGGGGGCGTAGATGTATATTTATTTTTGTCAATATCTCTACATCTAAGAGTTCGATTTAAAAAATTCCTTCCTTTTTGGATAGTGTTTCCGATGCGAAATGTTTTTTCAATAAATTCAAAATTTTCAAGTAAATCATAGACTTTTCGCTAGGGGGCACAAAGGTAAATTGCGTTTTCTGCGTTATTTCAGCTCCTAAAACTCCGATTTGAAAAATACTTCCTGTATCGCATACAAGACCTGATGGAAAATATTTTGCACATAATTTCTAATGTTTGGTAAAGAATGGTTTGGCCACCAGGGGGAATAAGTATTAATATCTGCTTTTGATGTATTTGTAGCAAAATCTGGTATCCTGAAAACTCGACTAAATTTTTTTTCTTGTTCTGATACCGCTTATATGGATGAACCATTTGAGAATACTTTCTTCCTAAAACAATGCATGTTTTTTTCACCAGGGGACGTAAAGTCACATCTTATTTTTGTCGATATCTCTGTTTCTAAGAGTCCGATTTGAAAAAAATAATTCTGTGTTGGAGAGCGTTTCCGGTGCGAAATGTTTCTCACATAAATTCATGTTTTTCTTAACGCCCAAGTCTGCAACCAGAGGGCGTTAGATCACAATTCCGTTTACAGCAATATCTGAGGGATTAAAATCCCGATGGAAAAACTTCTTTCTTCCGTCAGATACTATTGTTTTCCATACCAGTTCCATTGACTTTGAACAGTTTTGATAAATTTAATTTGCGTCAGAACGGATTCAAATAACGTGCTTATTACACCCGAAAATTCGGTGTCATCTTTCTTGTTTTAGTTTGTTGATGGCAGCCGACCGAACTCTAATCGCACAGAAATATTCACGAATTAACTGATTACTGGATTTGTCAGGCGTGGGAAAGAAATCCCTGCTTCCTGATGTGTTCACGCAATAGCGTTTAAACTCATTTTAATTCAATAAGGCATCAGATGGTGTGAAGAACACAATTTCCATTCAAAGCGCAAGGCCAAAGTAATGCCACAATTATTGTGCTATCAAAAAAAAAGATGCTGTCTAAACTGTTTGAGATTCAAGAACATTTCTCTAATTAAACGCCTGCATACTACTTACGAAATTCATATTCTGTTTTCATTTCCTGTCATTTTATTTCTAACCTTTTCCTATATTTGTTTACTTGATTGCGCTATAAATTTTATTTACTCAGTGCACGCGTTTTCCTTCCAATTACTGATTTTTCCTGTCAGCCGAAGATATTAAATATGCAAAATTAGTTATCTTGCATCTTCTATGCCAAAGAATTTAATTACCTCATTTGTTATTCTGTCAGTCCCAGAAAATGTTCCAATCCTTAACCTTTCAATACCAACCATTAAAGCACTTAAAAGATAGAAACACTACTTAGGTGAGCAGCTTCCTCAACAGTGAACCGTGTTCTAATTTTCTAGTAATTAAACGATCCAGCGAATACTTTCGGGTCTGTTTTTAGCTTCAAAAGCATGGACCTAATGCAGGTCCTCTTTTTTTCTCTTTTATGCATTGTGTGCGCGCGCGCACACACACATTTTCTTTATCAATCTGTAGTAAACTTTCCACCAGCATTTAAAAACTAATGAGTTTTTTCTGAGTTTAAGGAATAACCCTAATTTTAGAAAGAAAACAGACCGCCTGAATAGGGTGAAGTGTATGAGAGAAGAATGGTTCTATTGTGAGATAGCAATAAAACAGTTTACTTATGAAATGCTTACAAGGTCATATATACGTATGTCGCCCATGAGCTGTCATTAAACATTCTGAACATGTGGTAACATATCCTTGCGAAATATTTTCATGAACTAGAGAAATTCACTCTGTAAGGCACTATATGGCAAAACAGTAACTTGATAAAATGGCACCTGGAATGGTAGACAGCATGAGCAAAAAACAAAAGGTAGTAACTGCACCACGTAGACTCTCACGACCTTGGAGAAACGACATAAAGTATTCCGCTCTGGTAAGCAATGATGTTCTGTGTCATGAATATCGGTACTGGTTTGATATGCCGTTCTGTCGACTAACGTTTTGCCAATGAAATATTTTCTTAGCACCCTAACGTAATCTTATGCTTTTTTGTTCATCGGAGAAGCTGGGTTTCGTAATTCGAAATTCCTCTTATCATGACAGCAAACTCCATCTTTATGCAGTTACACCTGGTTACATCTGTAATACGGCATATAAAGGAGAAATAATTTAAAAAAAAAAAAGAAAACTCGTTCAGATGTTTTTTACCTGAACTCAAAGTTCTGTTGCACCATATATGTTCTACCTCGTATTGCTATTTGTCCGACACAGTTTTTATCTCATGTTTCGAATGCTGGTAGCTTGATAGATAGTAGCTGCGAGGAAGTCCGGTTGTTCAAACACCGAAGCCTGCTAAACTCTTGAAATTTCCACATCAGAACCTTTGCACATGTACACTGATGTGCCAGAAAAACTGGTACACCAGTTTTTCTGGAACTTCGGTGTATGTGTCGGTGTATGTCATGCGCACATAGCGTTGGCCGGTCACAGACGTTTGTAGACGTACCAGGGGAACCAGTGAAATCCAGCTAAACACACCCAATACCATTACGGACCCCCCACCAGCCGGTACAGTTCCCTGTTGACAGGCGGGATCCATGGCTACATGGGGTTTGCGCCACACACGAATCCTTCCATCTGCCCGATACAGTTGGAAACGCGACTCGTCAGACCAGGCTACTTGTTGCCAGTCATCAAGTGTCCAGTGGCGGTGTTGGCGTGCCCAAGCGAGGCTCATAGCATTGTGTCGTGCACCCAACAAGGGGACTCGAGTTGGGCGTCGGCTTCCAAAGCCCATATTGTGCAGGGTACGTTGCACAGTCCTAACACTGATGCTTGTTGAGGCTCCAGCATTGAATTCCGATGATACCTGCGAGATGGTTTCACGCCTATCGCGTAAAACGATTCTTGACAACCGACGATGGTCACGTTCACCCAATGTCTTTTCACGGCCACACTGGAATCGTAGGTTGGAGGTTTTTCCGTAATTCTTGTAGTCACGGTACACTCTTGCAATGGTCGTTCGTGAAAATCCGAACTTCGTTTCAACCTCCGAAATACTATGGCCCATCTCACGAGTGCCAACTATGACACCGCGTTGAAAATCGCTTAAATCGTTATTACTTGTCATTCTCATACCGAAAACTGCTCTGACAGCTAGCAAGGATGCCTATCGCTTTATATACGCACTGGGGGACGCAACCGCGTACGCGCATAGGTGACGTTGCTATGCATTTTGCATAAGCTCGTCTGTACCAGTTTTTCTGGCACTTCAGTGTATATTAAGACTAAGGGAAATACGACAAAACTTCTAACCAACGGGAGAAATGTGGCCATAAACTTGTTATTGACTCTTGAGTTGAGTGCAGACTATTGTGCATCGTTACAATGGTATTGCACGGATACAGCGTAACAGATAACGTCGGAATTTAATGACGGCGCGTTGAGAAGCTTATGCAGAAAGACTAAACGTCATACCATGAAAAACATTGGCTACGGAAGTCGGCGTCCACATCGTGTACCCTTGTTGACTGCTAGACACAGAAATATTTAGCTGCAGTTTGCAAAAGCCTATTGCAACTGGAGTGCAGAGGACTGGAAAGACGTCATCTGATCTGACGAATCCCGGTGTTAATGCTATCTCGCTGTTGAGAGAGTGCGCGTGTGTGGCGTAAACCACAGGAAGCAGAGGAACTAGCTTGTCAAGTGGGAGTCATTCGGGCAGGTGGAGGCAGTGTAACAGTTTGGAGCGCGTTTACAAAGGCTTCCGTTAGGCCTTTTGTACTCCTTGAGACCTCCGCTACCGGCGGAAGGTATGTGAACATTCTCGCAGACCATATACACCCGTTTGTAACGATTCTCTTTTCGCACCATGACGCAATCTTTCAACAAAAGAACGCTATCCCACATACTTCCCGAATGGCGACCAGCTGGCTTCAGGAGCCCAAAAACTAGTTTACCACATTCAGATGGCCCCCTCGATCGATGGGACCTCAACCCTATTAAGAAATTGTGGAACGAATTGGAAAGATCAGTTTAAGCCTGCCAGTCTTCACCGACAACTCTGGATGCTCTACTACAGAAGATCCTCGCTTCATGGGTTGGCAATTTCACCACCGTGTTTTTAACAATCACTGAGCCATTACGAAGATGCCTGGCTGCTGTTGTGTGGGCAAAAGCTGGAGCTACACTTTATTAGGTAGATGCATACAATAATTTGTATATTAAGTGCATATCCCACTCCACTTCTATACCTTTAGCTCTGCTATGTACTCTACGCGTTATAGCATTTGAAAGGACGGACAACATAAAATGCCACTAACAGTGAAATCATGGGTTTTTGTTCTTCTGAATGAATGACACAGAAGTGATAACACTACATCTTCAGCACAGGAATTTTTGGGTGTAAATATATTGTTGTTTTACTCTTGTTAATGATATAAATGAAAAACATTAAATGATCAGGAAAGCGCTTATTTTCCTTTTGGTCTTTGTGATGTGGATAGTTGATAATGTGCTGTCGTAATTTTAAAGAAATTAATCTTAGTCTACAAGTTTTCCATAAAATATCTTACAGCTGTTTTTGATCTTCTGAAACATTTACTTTGAAATACAGTAAATGATTTTGCATGCATCATACTTCTGTTTTCTTTGAAGAGTGTTTGTTCTCCGAGTTCGTTTTTTTTTTTTTTGCAGTAATGTTCGTGTATACAGGGTGTATAGCAAAGTCCTGAAACAGGGAAATAACTTTTGAACGCAAAATGCTAGAGTTGTGGAAGTAGTGTGTACATATAGTAAAGTGACTATGTTCTATGAGATGCGAATTTTGGATCTGATAGAACATAGTCACCAGCACCCCTAGCGGCGAATTTTGGAAGTTAGCGATCCTATCGCGAGAACCAAAAGAAATAGCGAAAAAAAGTCAATAGCAAACGTGCAGAGCGTCACCGATTTAGTATGAAATGACGCTCTACATTCACTAAAAACTCCAATAGATGTCCGAAAATGCAGATCTCTCGGTATCGGATCACCGGCATAAATACGCCACGAATGACATCGCAAAGCGTAAAATCTGTAAACTAATTTTGTCTGCAAAATAGCGAAGGATGTATGAAAGTATGCAAATGGCAACGCTACGTCATACCTGAAGGGGAAGCATAAATTGGCGGTGAGGGAATGTTTGTCAGACAGTGCGTAGACTGTATCTTCGAGTCTACACATAGCTAGTTATTCCAACGAGGAGTACTGCTAGATGGTTATGTTGTACGGGGAATGCGGTCGTCGGGCAAGAGAGGCAGCACGACAATATGCATTACGTTTCCTTAATCGTTCTCATCCTACTGCGGCTACTATCATCAATGTCGTTCGCCGGCTGACAGAAACCGGGAGCATTACAAGTAGTTCCCATTCAGGTAGGCCGGCACTTGCAGGTGTGCACGTGCAGCCAGTGGATGTCCTGACCTATGCGCTAGCCCAGCCACACTGCAGTACGAGAGACATCAGTGCGACGTGTGGCCTTACATTTGATCGTGTATGGTAAGTTTCTACAACCCCGTATTATCCAAGCATGCCGTAACGTAACACCTGAAATGCTGCAGAGCGTCCAACAAGAAGTTCTAGCTCGAATACAGATGTGCATTGTTTGCCGATGGTGGACACATCGCGAATGCCTAAGTATTAGTACTGACATTTTGCATTTCTAGAACATTATTTTGTGTTTTTCTTCTTCATAATGCCCTACTGCTGTATGAATTTCCTACTACTTTACTGTACAATACATAATAAATTGTACCTTGCTGACACGTACATGTATTAGTTTTATTAGTAAATTTGCATCATCTTATAATGAAAAACTTCTGCACGCGATGAGTGACGTATTTATGCCGGTGATCGGATACCGAGAGATCTGCATTTCCGGACTTCTATTGGAGTTCTTGGTGAATGTAGGGCGTCGTTTCATACTAAATCGGTGACGCGCTACACGTTTGCTATTGACTGTTGTTCGCTATCTCTCTTGGTTATCGCGATAGGATCACTAACTTCCAAAATTCGCCGCTAGGGGTGCTGCAATCGGTCTCATCTGATAGAACATAGTCACTTTACCATACGTACACACTACTTCCACAACTGTAGCATTTTGCGTTCAAAAGTTATTTCCCTGTTTAAGGACTTTCCTATACACCCTGTACATGGCTGACTGAACACTACACAAATCAGTTCTTAAATACTTAAGCTACAGTGAAACAGGAGTCACCCAAGAAACTTTAAGGAGAGGTAATTATGGCTAGTCTTTATTCAGCCAACATTCCCCTGGCACTTTCAACAAAGCACAACAACACGGTCGAGACACATTATTGTGACCACCAGCTGATATCCAAAGCAACCGCCATGTGCAACGCGGACAGCAGCTAGACGGGCTGGAAGTGACCCAATATGGTGCTGGAAGGGGCTCACAGGTATGTGGAACAACGCTGACTGCAGTGCATGGAGGATGGGTGGTGGAGGATCCATAGAGCGAACAACACGATGGAGGTGGTCCCACAAATGCTCAATTGGGTTTAAGTCTGAGGAATTAGGGGACCAGGAAAGTACTTTAAAGTCTTCATCGTGCTCTTCCAACTCACCTCGGACATTTCTAGCTGTGTGACACGTCGCATTGTCGTTTTGGAAGATCCCATCCATGCCAGGGAAGACAATCAGAATGTATGGGTGTACGTGGTCTCCAAGGACATTTTCATAATAAATTCGGTTCATAAAGCTTTCCACATGTATGAAAACATTCCTCAGACTTAACGCTCAGACATATCGGCTTGTGTTCTTCCAGGAGTGGTTGAAGAGTGTTTGGTTGCCGATGTTTCTCGCCTCATACGCCAACGTCCACCCGTTCGATGTAGCAGAAAACGTGACTCATCGAAGAAGGCAATCCTTTGCTAATCAGCGGAGGTCCAATGCCGATACACCCGTGCAAATGTAAGCTTTTTCTGCCGATGCACCTTCGTTAGCATAGGTGCAGTGACCATCCGTATGCATCGTAGTCCCATAAGCAGCAGGGTTCACTGAACTGTCGTTTTAGACACACTTCCTGTAGCCCCGTAGTTCATTCGGCCAGTGCTTACGTGGTTCATTCGGCCATACACCATCGTGTTGCTCAACTGTAGCGTGTTTATCGGCCCTCACGCAGCTTCGAAGGCGTCGATCTCCTCTCACATCAATGGCACGTGGTGCTCCGAAGTCTCCCCGTCGCTTATTCGCAATGGTGCCATTTCTCCAATCAAGATGCACTTTAACCACAGCAGTACGCGAACAGTTCACAAACTGCGCTGTTTCAGATATACTGCCACCCTTGGCCTGAGAGCTGATAATCATCCTTCTTTGCAAATCTGATAAATCGCTCCTTATATCTATGACAGCAACGAGTGATATGGTTTCAGAATGCCTACAGCACACTTTATATACCCTCCAAGCCAGCTCATGACACGTGCCTTCTTTCTTTGGATACGCGCTGTTGTCGTCAAAAGTAGGAGGTGGTCACAATAATGTGATTCGACTGTGTACAATTCAATTAACTTAATCTGGATATTGCGAGTTAATAATCAGAACGCTTGATTAAGGAGAAACACTAAAGATATAACACGCAGCCTTCAAATACAGAAGATTAGTCGAAAGTTTTGCAATAATTGGATCCCTTTATGTCTTCATACGTACCTTTATGACGAAAGCTTACTAGCATCCAAAGTATACACCATCGTGTTGTACTGTCTTTAGCTATCTGCCTACCAGTTCTTTGATTCCGCGGCGGTACCAGTTCTTGTCTTTCGAGGCGAAAGCTCCTTTACCCCAGCTGCCACCCCTCGTGGTTGTTGAAGTGCCGCCCGCGAAAAAAGTGGGCCATGGACTGGAACAGGTATAGGAACAGTATATCGACGGGGGCAAGGTCTGGACTGGACAAGTATAACCGACGGGGGTAAGGTCCGGGCTATATACTGGGTGTGGCATCAGTTTGATGCCCTCAAGTTACTGGAGTTTTGCCCGGGTCATCTGCGCGGAATAAGGCCGAGCGTTGTCCTGCTGTAAGAGAGGGCACGTTCTGTTAACCAGTGCCGGGTACTTCTCCTCCAAAACGGCGTATGTCCGCTCCAGCTGTTCAGAGTAGAGATTGGCGTTGATGGTCCAACCGTCTGGAACAAATACGGAATTCCACCAGACGTAGAGCATCACCTTGTGCTTGAAGCGCTGACGTTTGACAACAGGTTCAGGAAACTGGCCCGGGCTCAACCACTGCCGTTGTGTGTTAGGATTATTTTCATCGCACATAACTATTTTTTGATGAAACGTACATCACGCGGGTTTTCTAGGAGTTTGATGCAACCTTCCACTCGGCGGTTTGCTTCAGCTGGCATCAATTCGTGAGAGACAATGCCACAGGTCCTGTAGACCTTGCCATGCCCAGCTTGCCTGTTAATCTTCGCGTGCTTATTGTCGGATTTGCGTCTACTGCCTGGCGCACGGCGTCCGAATCCACGGTTCGCGGCCTACCTGTCCTTGGCTGATCGTCGAGGTTTCTGTCACCTGAGCGAAAGTTCTTGAACCATCTTGTTGCGGTGCTGTGGTCAACAGAACTTTCCCCTTTCGTATGACAAATATTTTGTGTTTCTTGAGCAGAGCTATTGCTTAGTTCAAACTCGTAAAGCAAAAGTTCCCTAATTAGCCGGTTGTGGCTGTTTAGCTTTTAGACGTCCTAACCACAAACATAACGACGACATGAAATGCTGTTCACAGCAACGACTACCACTTTATATCCCTTTCGACTGACTGCCGTGCGCGACTTGAACTAATTTAAACACCTGACATACCCTCTGCAGTCAGTACATGCGTTTATGCAAATGTTGCAGAACTTTCAACTCCCCCTCTGTAGATCAAACTTCTATTAAACAAAGCTGCTTCCACGATTGTAACATTGTAACATCCACCATCTCCCCATCTTTAATGCTTCTCAAACATTATATACCTTTCAGTTCTCATCGGACACATGCACACGTCATACATTTTGACATCAAAGTTTTATTTTTGCCGCCCTGGTGGCGCAGTGGTCTAAGAAATTTCCTCTGATCATTCATCCGGGATGCGTCCGGGTTTGAATCCCGGTGAGGCATGGATGTTGTGTTTGTCTTACGCCACGGGCTCTCTCCCTTCCCTGGAACCAGTGACCCTAAATTAGGGACATGCGACTGCTTATATCCTATTGAGTTGCTCACGGTGGTCGTTAAGGTGGACGTCAAGTAATTTTGCTTCCTATATTTCCCATGGAAAAATTTCTGTACACATTTACTTCACAATTAATGTGTTCCCAAGGATGTAAATTTGAACATCGATTAAAATAACTTCCTTTTATAACTTGGAATACTTAATATTTTCTAAAACATAACCATAATTATGCAATCCAATATTTGTTTGTCTATTGACGTCATCAAAGTACAGGTCGCGCCATCTTTTTTCTGGTTTCAACACCACCAAAGGAAAAGTTATTGATTTTTAATATATTTATAGTTATGTTTTTGAAAATATTAAGCATTCCAAGTTATAATATGAAGTTATGTTAATCGGTGTTCAAATTTTCAATCTTGGGAACACACTAATCGTGAAGGAAATGCGTACAAAGGTTTTTTCATTGGAAGTACAGGAAGCAAAATTACTTGACGTCCACCTTAAACCTTCATAAAAAAAACAAAGAAAAAAATCAAGGTGTTGCCAATCATATTCTTGCGAGAGAGAAGATATAACGTTAAGTTTGGAAAACGCTAAAGGAGAGTGAACTGAAATTTATATAGAGAAAGTAACTGAAAGGGAAATTTAAATTAGATTGTACGTCACACTGATTTTGTTAAAATGAGTATTCTTCGGACTTTGCTTTCTGTATTTCAAAAGATTAATCTGATTACATTAGACTGCTAGTTGTACAGGATATATACGAGGGAGTGGTATTTTATCGAAATCGTTTTATATTAGTGCAGTTGTCAGACCAGGATGTGTAATGTCACCATAGCTATTTAGTATATAGGGTGATTCATAAAGAAGTATACAGTTTCCAGATGCTACAAAACAGTAACATTTGAAGACACTGACCACAACTGCGAACCGTTAGGTAGATGTACTCATAAAGTTTGTGTCCCGCTACTGAGGGAAGTGACGTAGGCGACAGCGCGCGTGTCACGTGACTAGTTAGTCAAAATGGCAGCTTCTGTCCGATGAAATGGATGAGCCGCGGACTACAACATGCCACTGACCCAATGGCCACCCATAACTCCTAACTTAACACCTTGTGACTTTTTCCTGTGGGGGTACGTAAAGGACGAGGTATTCGCCCCTCCCCTTCCTGTTGATCTAGCGGAGCTGAAACAGCGTATCGCAGCCACTATCACTGCACGTGATTCAGATATCTTACCTCGCGTTTGGGAGGAAATGGATTACCGGCACAATGTTTGCCGTGTGACTCAGGGTGCACACATAGAACATCTGTGTCTGCCTCTAAAAAAGCTTGAAACATTGCCCTACAATTTTGTTACAGGTAATATAAAATATTTTACACTTTTCTTGTTTTCTAGTGCGTTGAAACTGTATACTTCTTTATGAATCACCCTGTATTTATCAATCCATGCATGCGTAATCCCAAAATGGACTATACTGGTAATTTATATTCATGTGTGCATAATGCTTTATGCTGATGACGTAGTTCTGTAGGTGGAGAGCAAAAGTTAGTTGCAAAGTACACTGCTAGCCACCCAAAATGCAACACCAAGAAGGAAGCGTCCGATTGGCCTGAAATTCGCATCATGCGTCGCTCGCGAAAGGACATGCAAACGATTAGCATTGCAGGGCATATGCAAATCATGTGCACCCGGCACGCCACCGAGAAACACTATAAAAAGGGTGCACAGAAGGCGGGGTGTAAGTAGTGGAAGTGTGTTGTGCTGCCGGACCTGTGCGTGGGAAGCTTTCTGATGCCTCATCGCAGAATACGGCAGTCATTCCAGCACGTTTCGGAGTTCGACAGAGGACGAATAGAGGCTTATCGACAGCGGTTTATCGTACCGAAACATCGGCACCCGTGTGGGACGACATCCAGCCACAGTGAGGCGAGTATGGATTCGGTGGGTGCAATAGAGACGGACGGACCGACGTTAACCGGCACGTTGTGCGGCGGGCATTGACGGCTCGCACCGCCACATCACGAACGTTAGCGCAGGAATTAGGGTGTGTTGCGCAACAACCTGTGTCAGCACGTAGCGTTCGACGTCGTCTGCAGGAGCGGGGACTTTTCGTACGGCGCCCATTGCTCCGATTACCATTTACGTTACACCACCGGCGAGTGCGACGGCAGTGGGCCGTTAAAAGCCGCACTTGGACTACGGAATGGCACGACATTGTATTCTCCGACGCATCCCGCTTCTGCCTGCAACACCACGATGGTTGGATCCCCGTGTGGCGGCACCGCGGCGAGAGACTGCATTACGCCTGCATTATGCATCGCCATACCGGTCCGTCGCCTGGCGTTATGGTTTGGGGCGCAATTGGATATGACAACAGCACCCCTCTGGTACGCATCGACGGTAAACTCAACAGCCACCGCTACATCTCCGATGTTTTAGATTCTGTAGTCCTCCCTTACCTGCAGGACCTGCCAGCGACCACGTTTCAACAGGGCAATGCGCGCCCGCATGTGGCACGCATCGTGCAACAATTCTTCACTGCTTCCTTGGTCCGCCTGTTCTCCCGATATGTCACCCATCGAACACGTCTGGTCGCTGATCGGCAACCGAGTGGCCCGGCAAGCACCACCCGCGGCTACGCCTGATGAACTGTAGCAACGTGTAGAAGCAGCTTGGACCGACATAACCCAAGCCCACATCCAAAGCCTCATTTATTTGATGCCGCGGCGTGTGACGGCCGTTTTTGCCTGCCATGGGGGCCACACGAACTATTGATGTCTGCGTGTTCCGCAAGTCGCACGGGCCTGTCAGCTCAGTCGTTTCATCTTTGTATCTGTTGTTATGTGTCCAGTAAATCTGGCTTTGCTATCTCGTGTCCTTCTTGGTGTTGCATTTTGGGTGGCCTGCAGTGCATGTTGTCCCAGATGTACGATGTTCGATTGTAATTAAAACTGAGTGTAAATAAGAGCAAAGCCAAAGTTACGGTTTCGGAGCGAGGAACATTTGGTACTGAATGCAAGACCAGTACAAATGATTCAGAGATATATTAGGTGAATGAATTATATGTTTTGGAAGCACGTTTGACAGAGGAAACAGATTAGATGGTGAAATTATCACCTTTGAAAGTCATAGCTGCCTTAGGAGGCTTTCACAGGACTCATGGATGCTTGAAAAGGTCCCGAATGGCTGTGTATGAAAATGTATTGTGTGACGTGCCTGCACGGCAAGACGCACATGAGATAAAGGCAGATAGCAGTGAGTAACATGTCTGCGTAGCTTAGTTGGGAGAGCGACTTACTGCGGAGTGAGGGAACCCGGATTCGATGCTCGGCGCGGACAAACGTGTACGTTATATTGGCGCCCGAACTTCCAGGATGGCCCGGCTATTAAGTTTCTCGCAATTATGTGATGTTCTTTCCACACAGCGAGACAGGAAAAATGAGAATGCTTTCTTCAGTGCTTCGAAAAATAAATCAGTGTGATGTTACGTTCCACACACCAAATTGTCTGGGATTTTTCAAATGCACGTTCTTCATGGGATGACTGCCTACAGCGACAGATGGTCCCGCCATGACCCCGGCCCTCTTTCTGGGGGGGGGGGCTGACGTGTCTGCACCGCTGGACGCACATGAGATAAAGGCAGATAGCAGTGAGAGCAGATGCCCGTGTAACGTATTTGGAAGAGCACCTTACTCAGGAGTGAGGGGGGCCTGGATTCGATGTCCTAAGCGGACAAACTTTTACGTTATAATTGTTTCTACTCTGAATCTGAGTACTGCAGAAAAGATATAAGAGCTTTTTGTACGCTGGAAAGATGCGTTACTTGCCGGGGGTTTGTGGCAAGACACGTTCTGCTATATGAGGAACGAAGATGTGCTGCAGATGTCTTATGTGAAGCAAAATGTTTTTAGCTCTGTGGAGGCAAATATTTTGAGGTGGTTTGGCCATGCTGAAAGAATGCGTATTGAGATACCTACTATACCAATTTATTCAGCTAAAGTGGCTAGAAAGAACGGTGGAGGAAGTCCAAGAAAATCATGGGAGGACTAGATTCAGGAATGTCTGCAACAAAAAGTTTTGTGTGAGTCGTGTTATGGATGTCAGTGAAGTTCGAGCTGTATGCCGAGATATCTATAAATGGTGACATTTGATACATTATAACGAAGTAAATTTCTCCGTCATTTTTGGTCCACGCCGGGGATCGAACCCGAGTCCACTTATTCCGGGACAAGTCGCTCTACCAACTGAGCTACGCAGACGTTCGTTCTGGCTGCTATTTGCCTTTATGTCGTGTGCGTCCTGCGGGGCAGGCACGTCACATCTCCCAACCCCCGAAAGAGGGCCGGAGACACGGCCCACGGGTCAGCCGTGACCATGAATCGTTGCAGTTAGCCAAGTGACGTGCCTGCCCCGCAGGACGCACACGACATAAAGGCAGATAGCAGCGAGACGAACGTCTGCGTAGATCAGTTGGTAGAGCGACTTGTTCCGGAATAAGTTGACTCGGGTTCGATCCCCGACGTGGACCATTATAACGAAGTACATTTCTCGGTCATTTTCGGTCCAAGCCGGGGATCGAACCCGAGTCAACTTATTCCGGAACAAGTCGCTCTACCAACTGAGCTACGCAGACGTTCGTTCTCGCTGCTGTCTGCCTTTATGTCGTGTGCGTCCTGCGGGGCAGGCACGTCACAACATCAACAGTAAATAAAATCCAGCACAGCACCATGAGGTTTGAATTTAATCTGGCAGATGTACTTTCTTGGAGGAGCTAAGCACTGAATCACAGAGAACAGCTTAGTGATATGCTTATGTGTACGAGAACACACTGAGGATATATAAAAACGGTGCTAAATTATGAGTGTAAAAATGTTTACAGAAAAATAATTAGCAGCTAAATATATCCACATTATTTAGAAATTACCTATAGAAAAGAACATAAAACAATGACAGGGCAGTAGTAGCGATGAAACACTTCCTGTGAGAGATGAGAGAGAAATTAAATCAGCTCTGCTGTTTAGCTTACTCTATCGTCTGTTCAATGAAATTACCGTTAATTGCATCAAAAGGAGGACTACAACATAGTTTTAGATACACCAGTGGGGAAAAGATGTACCACTGTTGGGACGTGCTCTATTGTACATTGCACGAAAGATCTCTTCCAGTCATGGATTTAAAAACCTCATGAGGACACGATGATCCCAAGGGTACCGTGATACTTGTTACACTCAGTATGATACGGAACTGACCCTTGCGCCTAATTCACAAAAATTTCATTATACCAAAAGCGTTGAAGAATCGTTGAATGTGCTTCTATACATCAAGCATGAAAGTCACCCATCGATTAAGGTAATTGATCTATTTAACTAAAGTGAGTTAGCGACTTTCTCCATCGCGCCTCGGCTACAAATTACCACCGTTTGATGCCGTGGTTTGCAGCAGTTACGCACCTTTAGCAAGGCTGTATAATTGGCAAGATGTTCCTGAATCCACGAAGGAGCTTATCAACACACGATGTGGCTGGATGAGAGATGGGTTTTGAAGATTCTGGAATGGAAGATCTAAAATTGATATTCTTCTTTAGAAAATTTACGTTGAAGTTTGGTAAAAAAACACCTTTAAATGAAATTGCGCTTTTAAACTGTACTGGTGCCTTAAAATTGAATAAGTTCTTTTATTAAATTTGGCACTGCTGAACATGTTTGATGCAAAACTTGAGAAAGTCTTGCTAGTTTTTAATCCGAATTCAAATGTGTTTAGGAAGTTTTATCGAAAACAAATAACGGGTGATCCAAAAGTCTTGCACATTTTGAAAACGTAATAAGTTTTAAGAGTAGGGCATCGCGGTTTGCGTAGAAATGATCAGAATGACATTGGATTTTTTATGAAATCACATAAATGTTTACTCATTTTACTTACATTTTCCATCGCCAGATGGTGCCATAGGAGACCAGGTCTGGGATAGTGGGTATAAAAGCAGCAGCCGGGAAGCAACCACAAGTCACAGCGGTCCGTGTCAGTATGCTTTCATTACCAGACAAAACGCTCTTGGTGAAATTGTTCTATTACAACGCTGAATATGCGAGTGCTGCGTTGAGAGCCTACCTGTCACTGAAAGGTGATCGCAGTGGGAAAGGACCGATGGAAAGTGCTGCGCTGCGGCGAATGGTGAAAAAATTCGAGGCAACGGGATCTTTGGCAGCACGCCCACGAAGCGATAGACCACGACCACGTGCTGCTGCAGGAGAGACGATTATGCAGAAAATGGATGTGGTTGCAATGCCATCCGCCCATGGCGACTCCAGTGCTCGCCATGTTTCTCGGCAAACAGTCATTCCATACGGGACTGTATGGCGAACGCTACGACGGATTCTGCACAGATACCCGTACAAACTGCAACGGCATCACGAACTGCAAGCTGGCGATTACGTGCAGAGTCAGGAGTTCGCAACATAGTTTTTTCGACAAATGGATGTCGAGGAGAACTGGCTGATGAACATTTTATGGACTGATGAGGTGCACTTGTCCCTAAACGGAGCGGTAAATACGCGCAACTGCCGCATCTGGGCCACGGAACATTCCCGAGCAGTCGTTAAAGCGCCACTCCATCAAGTGTCAGCGTGGTGTGGATTTACGGCTTCCTTCATTATCGGTCTTTTTCATTTGAAGAGGTCCGCGGCACCTCATTCGAAACCGTTTCAGTGACAGGTGCACGTTATGCGAACATGTTACGAACATACGTTATCCCTAGCTTGCAAGAGCGGGATGCAATGAATCTGTGCACATTTATGCAGGATGGAGCACCACCCCACATCGCACGTTCCGTTAAGCAACTGCTGCAAGAGACGTTTGGCGCAAATCGTGTGTTGAGCAGACATTTCCCGAAGGCCTGACCTCCTCGGTCACCAGACTTGATACCCTGCGATTCCTGGCTCTGGGGTTACCTAAAATCATAAGGGTACAGATGTCGCCCCACTTCATTGGCCATGCTGAAAGATGTCATTCGACACCATGTGGCAGCTATACCACCGGACATGCTCTTTAATGCGGTCTATGGTGTTTTCTCTCGTCTGCAGGCAGTTCTGGAACAGGACGGTACAATGAGGTGTCTAACCTGGTACAATCAGGTGTCTATTTTTCTCGACACTTCCAACCTGTGGTTGCTGCGCCGTCTGGCGATGAAAAATGTAAATAAAATGAGTAAAAATTTATGTGAATTCATAAAAAAACCCGATGTCCTTGTGATCATTTCTACGCAAACCGCGTTGCCCTACTCTCAAAACTCCGCGAGTTATTACGTTTTCAAAATGTGCGAGACTTTTGGATCACCCGGTAGTTTATTTAAAAACCAGACTGATCTGTGAAGCAGCATTCTTATACTTCATCTTATAAAATTACAATTTATAATTCGGATGCCAGTACCAAAAGGAAACAAGCGGAAGATATTACACTATATTTATTTAAATATCAATTATTAGAATTTTCACTCGCAAAATACAGTATAATTTCGATTATCCGAATGAGGATTATCTTGACAAATGAATGCCAACCTGTAGCACGCGTGCCCTAGGTGGCACGCGAAAACATTTTGTTGACACGCGGTATGAAGCTTTTATTCTGTATACCACACCGATAATAAATGAATAAATATAAAATGATTATCATTACTGCCCAATGAAGAAGCTGCTACTAAGGGATATTTCTGAAATTCGAATGTCGGGAACAGCTTCAAGAATTTCAGTAAGGGCTAAGGAAGGGGATTTATTTCAGTTTAAAGCATATTCTGATGGAAATGCCTAAAAATGAGCGCGAAAGGATTCTTCCTGGCTGTAACTCCTTGGAACATTAGTGTACAAGCGAAGAGCGGAGGGTTCAGCGTACCACAACGACACGCAGATCTCTTTCTGGAGCAGGAAGAAGGGGAGATTGTTGTTTTACCCAGTTCCTTGCTACCGCCGACGAGAACAGTGAGAAGTACTCAAAGGATACGTAAATACATCAAATCTGTTGCATGTAAATATAAAGTAATAGTCTTTCGTAGAAGAACTTTTTGTTTTGGAAAATCCGTACTTCTGCAGATATAAAGCAACATTAAACGCTCCTGTGATCTTGCACAACTATCAGATAGGCTGTTTTATTTTCTGGTAAACCTGCTACTAAAAATGAGCAAGATGAAATAATCAAAGCTTCGAGAAGTTATTCGCCGATCCGGTGGCCAGACGTCTCGGATTCTAACCAGAGACCGTGAATCCGACGAGATATGCGTGGTGTGTTGGAGCTACTTACAAGGCTTTGACCCTTTCCTGAAACTAGCGCCATCAAATTTGAGATGAACGACACATTTTAGTGCCATGTGTTCATTGAGGTCGTTAAATCTACCCAGAGAGAGATTCAACGCTTTAAGGGATATATTGTACAATAGTCATTCGCAAAACTTATTCTGAAAAGGAATCCATCATCATCTCGGATTTTCGGAACTGTAAGAGATAGCAAGCTACCTATGTATTTGAACTCCCTAAGAAATAATATTTACACTTTTAAGATATGTAAGGGGCCGCTCCGGACCCCAAGAGCTAAGAGACAGGACCAAGCCGGATCCTCGGAGAGGCATGGCCAGCGGGCCCATCCCACAGTACTGTGCCTGGCTTCTCCCTGGAACCAGTGGCCCTAAATGACGGACAGACGACTGCTTGTAGCATTAAGAGTTGATCATGATGCTCGTTAAACTTAGAAATGAGAAAAATATGAAGAGATATGAGCAAAATTAAGATACAATATGTGACTCATAAATCTAATTTAACCCTCCATTTTGAGTTTCTGTTCTTATGCAAATTATGATACTTCTCCGATAGATTTTCCTTCTGAATGACATGCCACTTCTCCGAATTTCCTTATAGTTTTTGGTTGTAATTCAAAGGTAAATACACTGGCGGAAAGTGAAACAAGAAAGATGACACCGAATTTTCGGGTGTAATCAGCACGTCTTTTGAATCCGTTCTGACGCAAATTAAATTTATCAAAGCTATTCAAAGGCAATGGAACCGGTATGGAAAACAACAGTATCTGACGGAAGAAAGAAGTTTTTCAATCGGGTCTTTAATCCCTCAGATATTGGTGTAAACGGAATCTTGAGTTTACGAACTCTTAGAAACAGAGTTATCGACAAAAATAAGATGTGACTTTACCTCCCCTGGTGGGAAAACCATGCATTATTTTAGGAAGAAAGTATTCGCAAAAGTTTTATCGATATGAGCGGTATCGGTCCAAGAAAAAAATTTAGTCGAGTTTTCAGGAGCCCAGATTTTTCTACAAATACGTACATCAGAAGCAGAAATTAACATTTATGACCCCGGTGGCCAAACCATTCTTTACAAAACATTAGAAATTATGTGAAAAATATTTTCCATCAGGTCTTGTATGCGATACAGAAGAATTTTTCAAATCGGAGTTTTAGGAGCAGAAATCGCAATTTACCTTTATGGGCTCTAACGGAAAGTCTTAAATTATTTACGTGAAAATTTTGAATTTATAGGAAAACATTTCGCATCGGATGTACTATCCAACAACGAAAGAATTTTTCAAATTGGACCTTTAGAAGTAGAGATATTGACAAAAATAAGATATACATCTACGCCCCCTGGCGTAGAAACCATGCATTATTTAAAGAAGAAAGTGTTCCTAAAAGGTTTGTCGACATGAGTAGCATCGGTCAACAAAAGACTTTTTTCAATTGAGATTTTAGAAGCTCATATTTTGCTGCAAATACAGCAAAAGCGGAAATTAAGATTTACGCCACCTGGTGGCCATACCATTTTTTTACAAAAATTCGAAATTATGTGTAAACGATTTCCCATCAGGAGCTGTATCTGGTGCAGAAATAATTTTTCAAATCGGAGGTTTACAAGCAGAGAAATAGTGGAAAGCGCAATTTACCTTTACGCTCCCTAGCGGAAAGTCTATGAATTACTTGATAATTTTGAAATTATATGAAGCAGATGTCACACTGGAAACACTATCCAAGAAGGAAGGAATTTTTCAAATCGAACCCCTAGAAGTAGAGATATTGTCAAAAATAAGATATACATCTACGCCCCCTGGCGTAGAAACCATGCACTATTTTAAGAAAAAACTGTTCCTAAAAGGTTTGTCGACATGAGCAGTATCGGTCTACAAATGACGTTTTTTTTAATCGAGAATTTAGAAGCTCATATTTTGCTGCAAATACATCAGAAGCGGAAATTAAGATTTACGCCCCCAGGTAGCCAAACCATTTTGTTACAAGAATTAGAAATTATGTGCAAATGATTTCCCATCTGGAGCTGTATCCGGTGCAGACAGAATTTTTCAAATCGGAGATTTAGAAGCAGAGATATAGGGGGAAACGCAATTTACCTTTACGCCGCTTGCGGAAAATCTATGAATTACTTGAAAATTTTGAAATCATATGAAAAACATGTCACATGGGAAACACTATCCAACAAAGAAGGAAATTTTCAAATCGGACTCCTAGAAGTAGAGATATTGACAAAAATAAGATGTACATCTACGCCCCTGGCGGAGAAACTGTAGGATATTTTAGGAAGAAAATATTCCGAAAAGGTTTATCGATGTGAGTGGCATTAGTCCACGAAAGAATTTTTTCCATCGATATTTTAGAAGCTCAGAATTTATGGCAAATACATTAGAAGCAAAAATTAATACTTACGCCCCTTGGTGGCCAAAATATTCTTTACCAAAAAATTCGAAATTATATGCAAGAGATTTGCCATCAGCAGATGTATCCGCTGAAAAAAAATTCAAATCGGAGTTTTAGAAGAAGAGTTATCGGGAAAAATGTAATTTACTTTTACGCCCTCTAGCGGAAAATCTATGCATAATTTGAAAAGGAAATTATATCTTATACACTCTTCGAGATAAATGGAATCGAAACATGTGGATTAAAACGTTATTTTGAATTCGACATCATCTGCATTTATGCCCTCCAGCGGCAAAATTGTACATCGTAAAAAAAAACGAAATAAAGGATCATCATTCGCATATTTCAAGCTTCCGAATGCAAAAATAATTTTTCAAATCGGACTGATAGTTGCAGAGATAACGTGGGTACAGACGGACGAACGGACAAACCGATAACTGAAGCACGATCTTTTTTTACAAAAGACTTGCTAAAAAGAAATTTATACAGCATAATAACGGAATACAGAGGATAACGTGATCAAAACATTATGGCAAAATACCGCTGTATTTGCTGGTAAACTGAAAAACAACATTTCCATGTAACATGTTTAGTACGAGGTTGAACCGCCACTGCGTCACACTGTGTAAATCTAGCATGGAGTCTGTCGTACAGATGTCGGATGTAAGTTTGGGGTATCGAGTTCCAAGCATCCTCAACCTGGACGCGTAAATCGGGGACGGTCGTGGCTGGCCGTGGAGACCAGCTAAGTCGTGTTGTCCCATAAAATCCCACACGTGCTCAATGGGGGACAAATCCGGTGAACGTGCAGGCCATAGAAATTGTCTCCCACCCTGAAGTGCGTGTTGCGTTGCACGTGCCGTGTGTGGGCGTGCGTTATCTTGCTGGAAAACACCACGATGGACCGACCTTACAAATGGCACAACAACGGGCTGAATGATGTTGTTGATGTAGGAAATTCTGTTTAACGTACCCGGTACAAACACTAGTTGTGTACGGGAGTGATAGCTGATCGGTCCCCACACCAGGAGACCAGGTGTAGACCCTGTGTGTTGCTGGCGGATGCAAGAAGGGTGGAAACGCTCCCCTGTGCGTCTGCGAACACGCATACGGCCATCGGAGGCTCCCAATCAAAATCTGCTGTCAACGCTGAACACGACAGATCGCCATTGCGTTCTCCAGTGCAGACGTTGGCGACACCACTGCAGCCGTTCCTGACGGTGGGCTGGAGTCTGAGGTACACATGCCAGTGGCACAAGTGCACGTAATTCTGCATCCAGTAGACGGTTGCGGATTGTTCGCACAGTCATCTCAGGTGCAACGGCAGCTCGGATTTGCGTCGCAGTGGATGTTCTGCTTGAGAACGCCGCTCTTCTTATGCGTCCATCGGTCCGCTCATCAGTCCGTCTGTGACTCCCTATTCCACGTCTTCTCGTGTGGGAATGTTCCTCTGACCATCTACGCCACCATCGTTCCACCACCGATACTTCCCGTCCAATTGGCTCCGCAATACGACGATACGACCACCTGGCCTCGCGTAGTCTCACTAGACGACCTCGCTCAAAGTCCGATAACTGCTGAAATCCTACACGTCTTCCATGTCCAGGCATTGCATCTTCTTTAGGGTCTTCGCACGTGTCCGTACGCCGACGACTGATTACAATCACTTCGCCGTACTCCTTAAATACCGCAGACGATAATTTGCATATTATGCCGTGCTGTGGCGTACGCGCTCACCGGTTGGTCCCGAAATTAACATCACACCTACGTAAACTCGACGCTATTAACATATGTAAATTTCATGATCGTCCGCCAATTCCTTCTTGGTGTTCTTTTTTTACTTTCCGCCAGTGTATAAACGCCGTAGAGTGCAAAGTAGTGTGTGTGATGGTAGTACGACGAAAGATGCTTTAGTTATCGTATTTTGACGCAAAACATCTTAATGGTATATACACAGTCGTATGAGAATAATATGACCACCTCCGGAATCACACTGTACCCGCCCTGGCGCGTAACAGAGTGCACGTGACAAGGTCTACCTCACGGAGATATAAGCGGCCGGCCAGGAGAGATGAGCCATAGTACATTACGTGAGCACAATTGGTACAAAAAGCGAGTTGACGGACGTTCAAAAAGTAATGATCATCGACTACCGGGCCCAGGGTGGAATCATCTCAGAAACAATAGACTTCGTGCACTGTTCTCGAGGTGCGGGTGTACAAGAATGGACCGTTGGGATACCGAGTACCTCCCGACGTCCTAACTGTGGAGCCCCAAAGGCCATCGACCCTAGAGGTGAACGTCTCCTCCGTCGACTTCCAAAGGGCAATCGACGCGTAACAGCGCAGCAATGTACCACGCAAATGAATTCTAGGACACACAGGTACGTGTCACCAACGACAGCAGAGCGAACCTTGTTACGCATGGGTCTCCGGAGTCGACGCTGCGTCAAGATGCCTTTGTTAACCTAGGTCCATCGGCAACGACACCTGCAGTTCGCATGTCACTACCGTCATTGGACAGTGGAAGAGTGGGAAAAATTTGCCTTTCTACGACGAATTGAGGTTTCTACTCCACAGAAGTGACAGGTGGTGGCGGATACGGCGTCAGACACACGAGAACCAACACTCGGACACGATTATGGGTCAAGTACAAGCCGGCGGTGGCAGTGTGCAAGTCTGTGGGATGTTTTCTTGGTATGGTCTGGGACCGCTGGTACCACTGCATAGGTCCGTGAACGCCAATGGCTACCTGTCCATTATCTCTGACCACATGCATCTCTTCATGTTGGACGTTTACTCTGGTGGTGATGGTGTCTACTAACAACACAATGCGCCATGCCACGTTGCTAAAGGGGTGCGTGACTGGTTCAAGGAACACGACAGCGATGTCTCCGTTCTCCCTTGGCCGGCGAAATTGCCCGATCTCAATCCCATAGAGCACTTGTAGGAATATTTCAATCGACCGGTTCGACGTGTCGATCCACAACTACGTCATCTCCGGGACCTCCGTGCTCTTCTGAAGTCCGATTGGGCATCTGTGCCTTGAGCAACCTTCCAGGGTCTCACTGCATCCATGCCACATCGTCTCGCTGCTGTCATTCGGGGAAGGGGGTTATTCCCATTATTAGGTAGGTGGTGACATTATTCCGATACGACTGTGTATATTGAAATGGTCTTACCTACGATACTGATATTGTGAATAAGTTACTGAAGCTCTGTAAATTGTACGAAGAGATGTCGTGAGAAAAGTGCAATTCGACAACCCGTGGCGCAGTGGTTTAAGCTTCTGACCGTTCCTCCGAGTCAGCCCAGGTTCGAGTTCCGGATGGATAGTGTGTTTCTTCTACAGCACTGGCTCTCTTCCTCCCTGGAACAAGAGACAGCAAATTAGGGACGGGTGACTACTTAAAGCCCATAGTACTTTTTAACTACTCCACCTCCAAACGAAAAAGGAACAGAAACAGATAGCCAGTAAACAAGTAGTAGAACAGGGATTTATCAAAATAATGGAAATACTTACTGTTTGTGGAGAACTTTTCATTAACAAGATCTAGGTCCATCTCGGGCTTTCAGAACAGAATCAATTCGACTTGGAATAGACTTATGCAAGTCATGTACATACGATAATGGAATATGGGACCAATCTTCTAGAAAAATATGTCTCAACTGTGCAGTGATGTTGGAGGTAGAAAGTGTGATCTGACCTTTCACTTCAGATATTCCCACAAATGTTCAATAATATTGAGGTCTGGAGATCGAGATGGCCAGGGTAGCTTCTGTACCTCCTCCGCATGCTTTGAAAATTAGAACATGCATTATCTGTTTGAAACTAGGGAGGGCCATTGGGGAACAATGCCTGCATTATTAATAGCAGGTGGCACCCAAGAACGGATTCGCACGTTGCAGATGTGACACCACCTTGCAGAATAACTAATGGCCCTATGGAAATCATGATATGGCACCCCACTACGTCAGAGATTCATCTCCATGCTTCACAGTCGGAACTAAATAATCGGAATGGAACGCTTCTACAAGCTTTTGCCAGACGTACAGTCGGAACTAAATAATCGGAATGGAACGCTTCTACAAGCTTTTGCCAGACGTACAGTCGGAACTAAATAATCGGAATGAAACGCTTCTACAAGCTTTTGCCAGACGTACAGTCGGAACTAAATAATCGGAATGGAACGCTTCTACAAGCTTTTGCCAGACGTACAGTCGGAACTAAATAATCGGAATGGAACGCTTCTACAAGCTTTTGCCAGACGTACAGTCGGAACTAAATAATCGGAATGGAACGCTTCTACAAGCTTTTGCCAGACGTACAGTCGGAACTAAATAATCGGAATGGAACGCTTCTACAAGCTTTTGCCAGACGTACAGTCGGAACTAAATAATCGGAATGGAACGCTTCTACAAGCTTTTGCCAGACGTACAGTCGGAACTAAATAATCGGAATGGAACGCTTCCACAAGCTTTTGCCAGACGTACACTCTACCAGTCGTGGAAAACGATATGAAGCACGATTAATCGTACCAAATGAAACGTTGTCAGTCTTTAGTATCCCACGTTTAACTTTCTTTGCACCATCTGACATGTTCCGTTGCATTGATGTTGGTAATCAGAGGTTTGTGGATTGCAGCAAGGCCATAAACACCAGCACGATGGAGCTCCCGAAGAATTGTTATGACGGAAAGGGAATCATTCCGAGTGGTGTTTAACTCTGTTGCTACTTACGGTGCTGTTGTCTTGTGATCTTTTTGTACAATCCAGGGCCAACGTTCGCATACACCTGCTTTTACATTTTTGTATGGCGTCCACAATCTGCACGTTTGCAGGCAACGCCGTGTTTTTTTTTTATTTTTTATTTTTTTTTATTGGATGTTTAACGACCCTCGCGAGCAACTCTAAAGGCTACAAGCAGTCTTTCGTCCCTAATTTAAGGCCACTGACTCCAGGGAAGGAAGAGAGCCAGTGCCATAGGACAAACACAACATACATGCCTCATCGGGATTGGAACCCGGATCCATTTTGGAAGATTGATCATAAGCCAGCGCTTAGATCACTGCGTCACCGGGGCGGCAAAACGCCGTGTCCTGTCTAATAGGTGGTCATAATCTTCGATGCAGTTCTTCGTGTTACACTTACTATTTCTGCTATTCTACAGTAGTTACTGAAGATGAGCCTCTTGCCTCTCCGGTGGCGCAGCGGTCTAAGCGCTGGCTTTTGACCATTTGTCCGAGATGGGTCCTGGTTCGAATCCCGATGAAGCATGGGTGTTGTGTTAGTCTTACGGCACTGGCTTCCTCCCTTCCCTGGAGTCAGTGGTCCTAAATTAGGAACGAGCGACTACTTATAGCCCATTGAGTTGCTCACGGTTGTCGTTAAACCTCCAATAAAAAAATTAGCTCCAAGGATCATGCTTTCTCTGAGGACACTGAGATCTGACATTGTCGACAATTACCCATAACAACTGCTTTTTTTTTTTTTTTTTTTTTTTTTGGATTGGAGGTTTAACGACCACCGTGAGCAACTCAATGGGCTATAAGCAGTCGCCCGTCCCTAATTTTGGGTCACTGGCTCCAGGGAAGGGAGAGAGCCAGTGCCGTAAGACAAACACAACATCCATGCCTCACCGGGATTCGAACCCGGACCCCGTTCGGACAAATGATCAGAGGCCATCGCTTAGACCACTGCGCCACCGGGGCGGCTAACAACTGCTTCACCTGCGCCAGTAGTAATGCTATGTGATAGCAGACATCGTACTGCATTTACCTCGAATCGAAGATGACGTCTATCCGTAATTTGCATACAACTCATTGCGTGAACTCCAGTCGCAGACGGCGTTTCCATTATTTTTATAAACCCCTGTATGTTCGTCTTATTGCTATATCGATCTCTGAGACCGTTAGTGGTCGCATAAGTGCTGTGTTAAACATTTAAAATTATTTCAACACACGAGTGTAAAACGAACCTAAAACATTATGTATGATACATGCACTTTAATGACTGCTTTGATTTCTTGCTAGCTCTTTTTTTTTTTTTTTTTTTGGTTGGAGGTTTAACGACCACCGTGAGCAACTCAACGGGCTATAAGCAGTCGCCCGTCCCTAATTTAGGGTCACTGGTTCCAGGGAAGGGAGAGAGCCAGTGCCGTAAGACAAACACAACATCCATGCCTGACCGGGATTCGAACCCGGATCCCTTACGGACGAATGATCAGAGGCCAGCGCCTTAGACCACTGCGCCACCGGGGCGGCCTCTTTGTTTTCGCTGGAACCAGTATCCCTAAATTAGGGACTGAGGACTGGTTATAGCAATTAACCCCAAAACAAAAACAGCAACAGCAGCTTTTATTTCTTGTCTCAAGAAAATATCAAACACTGCTTCACATATGAGCACAAACTCATGTAATCTCACATAAACGTTCAAGAACCGGACATTATTCTTAATATGTTGTTGAGCTTACATTTTTGAATCTTTTCTTTTTATTAAAAAACGGACACTTTGCCAAAATATTTTGGTCGAGCTCCATTAGGAAGCATACTTCGTCCATTTTATAAAGTTGCTGTGAGGACGAAGAGTTTGAGAGCAACGGTCAGAATTAATACAGAGGGAGACCTTGGAGAAGGGGCAGTAAAGAGGAAGTTTTAGTGCTTGTATTGATTTGCCGGAAGACACGCATGGTACTTGCTGTTGAAGTAGGCTATTTGTAGGAATCTCCACTCGGCTGTTTATCTCAATTACCAAGACGGCTATCGAGCTCTCATCAGTTTTTCAAAACTTTTTGTGAAGTTTTCCTTCTTTTCACTTGTTTTTCTTCTTAAATTTGTTGTCTTCCTATGTGTTCGGAACATTTAGCTTGAACGTGAGCTGAGATGGAGACGAACAGCACTTGAAAACACTCCTCCATGAAAATTTCCAAAGGAAGGAAGTACACGCGGAGGAATAAAGACCAACCTGTAAAAAAAACGGTTAGGTAATCTTAAAAAATAAAAACACCACAGCAATGTTCTTGCTTAGCCTTAATCAAGCATGCAGGCTCTGTCACATGTAACAGGCAGAAAGCGGAAGCCATGTATATCACATAAAAAAAATTAATTTGTTTTATTTATCTCTACAAATGAATTACTCATATTTTTAATTTTTTTTTTTGATTGGAGGTTTAACGACCACAGTGAGCAACTCAATGGGCTATAAGCAGTCGCCCGTCCCTAATTTAGGGTCACTGGTTCCAGGGAAGGGAGAGAGCCAGTGCCGTAAGACAAACACAACATCCATGCCTGCCCGGGATTCGAACGCGGACCCCTTACGGACGAATGATCAGAGGCCAACGCCTTAGACCACTGCGCCACCGGGGCTGCCATGCAGGCTCTGTCACATGCAACAGGCAGAAAGTGGAAGCCATGTATATCACATAAAAAAATTAATTTGTTTTATTTATCTCTACACATGAATTACTCATATTTTTAATTTGCAAAAGAGGTGTAAGAAAATTAGGAATTTCATTCTCGATGAATTATTTTCAGTACTGCTGGAATTAATCGTCGTTTTCCCTAGATCGTTTTAGAGACGGAAAAGGTAATTGGCTCCATATGACAATGTAAAACCACTCACTCGTGCACTCTTGATAAATAAGTATAAAGGACACCATCTCTGCACGAACAAAAATAAGAAAATCAAAAACCAATAATTTAAAAGCCATAAAACTTTCATTCCATTAGTTTAATCCAAAGATACACATTAGTATGTGCTTTCGGGCCATCCTGGTCTCATCTTCAGATGCGAAGTGAACATTTGAACAGGGTTGCTATTTATACAAACCAGTTGCAGTATGGGTAAACATAGTATGTGTGTATTACATCAGCGATGTTTAAGGTGGAACCCCATGTTTTGTCCAATCTCTTCTAGGTTATTTTATGATATTTTTCCATACAGGTGGTAAGTGATATGGTACATAGTCATTACAACAATCGTAACGAGTTTTATTAATAAATAAACTTTCAGTCAATAACAGCATAGAACAGGATCTTGGTGTTACTAGAATTCTTGCATGGTCCCAGTCTGGGTAGAAAGTTTCATCATTGACAGTTCGTGTCAAATCCGTGTTTTGAAGCCCTGCTTTGATGTTGTATTTATGTTCCCGGATTCTGTAAGCAAGACTTCGAGCTGCAGATCCGATATAACGAGAACAAAGCAGCCCTGTCCCGTTAAGTAAGGGGATGCTGTAGATATCCCATTTTTTCTTCCGGGGTTCTTTTTCGATCCTTTGGGATCATGGTTAGGATAGTGGGAGATTTGGTGACAAAGTCCAAGGAAAAACGGTGACAGATGTTTCTGACGGGTTTAGTGAGAGATGGAATATAGTATATTGAGACCATGTATCTTTTAGAATGGTCGGGAACATGTCGTAGCGAAGAGGTGAAAGTGGTCCTGATACGTAAATGAGTTCTGTTGATGAAGTGAGTAAGGCATCCAAACGCTTTAGCAAGCCCAGTTATCCATTGGATTTCCTCAATACGAGCTGAACGGTCAGAGGAGTGGGTATAGGCTCTTCTTAAAAGAAAGCGTAAATAGGCAAGCTTTTGGCTAAACGGATGGCTGACAAGGGAAACTATCGGACCTCCTGGCGACAATCGTCACGGAACTTTCTGTGTTGGACAAGCATGACATCAAAGTAACAGGTGTGAAGTACGGCATTTCGCATTCGCCCGCAACCCCTAGAACATGGTATATAAAAGTAGGAAGTCCACCTGTAATGCATGCAGCCATGAAGTGTCAAACAACATGTAAATGTGGGTGTGATGTGATTGGGTGATACTGAGCATGCCTGGAAGGTGTCCTGCATTGTGTAAGTCAGTGACTGTTAAACGTGAGTAGTGTGAGACAGCGCACGGGCCTGTTCGTACGCATACAAATATTGTGTTGTGCGTTTTAAAACAATGGCTTGTGACCCTCATGCTGTAGTACAGATACTGGTGAACGAGGGGACGCAGAAATACCAAGCGGACGACACGGCTGCAACGTACATCGACAGGCGAATTGCAATGCACTTGTATAGCGTTTTGGAGCAACATGTCAATGGAGGCGCTGACATGTTTGAAGGACAGACATTGTGGCGTGATAGTGATGAAACGTCGGACACGTTATCTGAACATAGTGATACACCGGGTACTCCAGCACACAACCTGCCAAGCAGTGCGAGCGTCAAACGCAAAAGCATTCACGAACAGTTTTCCGGACAAACCATGCAGAGTGTCTATGACTATGTGAAAGTCGCAAAGAAAACCGTTGTAGCACTGCCTTTTCTCAACACATTGCCATAACGTGAAGTGAGGAATGTATATGACTTTTGCAACTTAATGGTGGTGTACGTGGTCTCTCTCGACATTTAGGTGCTTCATATCTAACAGGTAAATGTTGTTTGACACTTTATGGCTGCATACATTACAGTCCCACTTTTATAAGCCAGGCTCTAGGGGTTGCGAGAGATTGCGAAATGCCGTACTTCACACCTGTTACTTTGGGGTCATACTTGCCCATCACAGAAAGTTCCGTGACGATTGTCGTCAGGAGATCCGATAGTTTCCCTTGGGAGTCATAAGGAATCATAGTTGGTATAGTTATCAGATTCCTGTAGACAGAAAAAGATATTAAATTATAATTAAGTGGTGAGCATGATATACACTCACGGACAATGAAATTTGCGCACCAAGAAGGAAGCATCGAGTTGAACTGAAATTTCATGGACGTAATGATACAGATGAATGATACATATGATGGCAAAAACAGAGCTTCAGGGCATTTACAGAGAGATATGTGGCACGTAGTCCCGTCATCTTCAATAGCGCGTCACACAGCATCGTGCGGCGATTCATCCAGCATGAAGGCGAACAAACGTCTGATGTTCTACGGCAGACTGGCGCACACGTGTTGGACGGAGTGCTTCAAATTCCAGATATTGCGCAACGGCAGCAGCTGGTGTCTCAATTGGTCCCACACATGCTCGATAAGGGATATGTCCCGGGAGTGGGCAGACCATGGAAGTGTCTGGACATGACGTAGGCAGTCCAGTGCAACCCGAGCCGTGTGCGGGTGGGCATTATCCTGGTGACATAGCGCACGTAGAATGCCGGCCAGGAATGGGAGCATATGGGGTCCTAGATCTCATCCACATATAGCTGGTCCGTCAATGATCCACGTACCACTACTAGAGCTGATCGGTGATCGTAGGCAATGGCTATCCAGACCATAATGCCTGCAGTGGGTTACACCCGGACACGATGATCATTTTTTGGAAAATCGAAGCGGCACTCATCGCTAAACATCACACGCCGCCAGTCTGTGGCGTTCCACGTCACTCTGGCCTGGCACCACTGCACACAGAGCCGATGATGTTCCGGTGTTAGTGGCAGCACACGTGAGAGGCGCTGGGATCGCAGATTCGCTTCCGAGAGTCATCGGGAAATGGCTCGTTGGCACACAGGAGCCGCTACATCTGCTTGTATAGAGGACCGAGATCCCGTGGGACGCACATTCCGTCGATCATCTCGTCGGCTTGTACTGGACCCATTATCTGACGCACATTCCGTCGATCATCTCTACCGGTGGTCCTACTGATCCGTCCGGAGCCGCTCCGCCGTGCGGCAGTGCCGTCACGTGTCCACTGCTCACAACACAGTTGGACGGTATTGTCAGAACGATCCACGTGGAGGGCTATACTGCACGCCGACCACCTTGCGGTTTTCAACTCGATGATCAGGCCTCTCTCAAAGTCCGTAAGTTGCATAAATCGACGTCTCTGGCGTCTACCCGACATTCTTGTCACTCTATACTCTTGCTTGCGTAGGCCGGTGATTTCCGCTTTCGTGGGGCATCGACTACACACCGGTTATAAGGCTACCGTTCGTGTTTGCAGCGACACCACTGGGTGTGCGGTCATGCGCAATCGCACCAAACGTGGATCGTTTGCATACCAGCAAGCACTCTAGTTATTTGCAAAGTTTCGCGGTTGTACAATGTTTTCTTCTAGGTGCGCAAATTTAATTGCCCGTGAGTGTATAAGCAGTATATACATATACGTATAACCTGTGTATGAGAGTTCTTTCAGTCCTCCCAGCAGAAGTTGCACATGCAATCAAACACATGAAGCGGGAAAAAGCTCCAGGAGAAGATGGAATTACTGTAGACATCATACAAGAAGCAAGTGGAGAAATCGAAACAGTACTCGCAAAAGTTTTCACTCGATGCCTTAATGAAGGGAAGATTCCTGAGGATTGGAACAACGCTACAATGATCCTGCTACATAACAAAAGTGACATTGGGGATTTCAGAAACAACAGATTTATCAGCCTCCTATCAGTGGTTTATAAAATCTTCACTAAAGTTCTTTCACACCGCTTGAAGGTAACACTGGACATGGCTCAACCGAGAGAACAAGCTGGATTCAGGAGTGGCTACAGCACAATAGATCATATCCATGTACTGAGAGAACTAATTGAAAGAGCGAGGGAATATGAACTTCCATTGTGCATGGCTTTTATCGATTATGAAAAAGCCTTTGATTCGGTGAACTCATCAGCAGTTACAATGGCTCTGAAATCCTGCGGTATTGAAGATGCATACATTAATATTATTAATAAAATCTATGAAAATGCAAGTGCAAAGATTTGGCTGTTTGAAAATACAACACACATAAAAATTTGAGAGGGAGTAAGACAAAGTGACACCATATCTCCGAAGCTCTTTAATGCCGCATTGGAAAATGTCTTTCAATCACTGAACTGGAAAAACAAAGGGATAAAGATTAATGGAGATTATCTAACCCACCTTCGTTTTGCTGATGACATAGTCATTTTTGCAACTATTCCATCAGAGCTGCAGCGTATGATCCAGGAACTTGCTGACAAGAGTAAAGAAGTGGGATTAAAAATGAACTTTCAGAAGACAAAAGTGATGTTCAATGCTTTTACAAGAAATGAAGATTTATCGATTGATGGAGAAAAGCTGGAGATAACAGACACGTACGTTTATCTCGGACAGCAGATATCAATTGAGGGTCACATTGATGAAGAAATCAATCGGCGTACAAAACTTGCCTGGAGAGCTTTTGGAAGAAACAGCATAATTTTCAAGAGCAATATGCCAATAAGTCTTAAAAGAAAAGTGTTTGATCAATGCATCCTTCCAGTGCTTACGTATGGTGCAGAGACGTGGATCTTAACTAAAACAGACATACAAAGGCTGCAGCAACTCAAAGCTGCATGGAGAGGTGCATGCTTGGTGTAAGCAGGATGGATAAGAAGAGGAACTCGTGGATCCGAAAAATGACAAGAGTGGAAGACATCATGATCAGAGTTAAATCCCTGAAACACATTTGACAGTAGGCCCAGCCCATTGTCAAATGGGCTGGGCCTACTGCCAGAAGGACAGACCATCGATGGACAGCCGAAATTTTAGATTGCATTCCGAGGGACAGGAAAAGACCCAGAAGACCACATGGGAGATGGGTGAATGAAATTCAAAAGTATGCGGGAGTGACATAGAGGAGACTGGCACAAGACAGACCGTTGTGGAGGAAACTTGGGGAGACCTTCGTCCAGCAGTGGATTGATAATGGTTGACAATGATGATGATGATGGTAACCTGTGTATATAGGCTACAGACCCATGAGCCTCTTATCAGGGGTTCATAAAATCCTAGTAAGGTTCTTTGATTCCGTGAAGCCATCTGCAGTTACGAGTAATTGAAGTTATTTACCTCACCTTCGTTTTGCTGATGATATTGTTATTTTTGCGACTTTCCAATCACTGCTGCACTTGCTGATTGATGTACAACGTTTTTACAATATATAAAGATTTACCAATTATGGGGAAAATCTTAAGGTAACCGATATTTGCGTTTATCTTGGGCAACAGATTTCAAGCGAGGGTCACTTTGATGAAAAAAGCCATCAGTGTATACGCTGAATAGCAATTGAATTAGAGACAGCTGGCGTTATGCAAATGTGGCACTGTGGGCGGTCCTGTAAACGGAAATGACTTGACGCATGCAGCGATCCGACAATATAAGGAGTGGTGCGACGGGAATCAGTAAGAGTCGGACGCAGTATGGGTAAGACGAAGGATCTAAGCGCATTTGATCGTGGGCAATTTGTCTGGGCCTGACCAGTGGGTCACTCTATCTCGGAAGTCGTGCAGGCACTGGGATTTTCACGAGCCACTGTGTCACAGGTGCACCGTGAGTACATCAAATCTGTTAAAAACATCCCTGCAAGGGCCAACTGCAATGGACAACAGCGTGTGGATGAGCGGGGTCATCGTTGGCTAGCTCGCATTGTAACAGCGAATAGAGAGGCCACAGTGCAAGAAATCGCTCAGCAATTTAACGCTGGTGCACAAAATCGTGCAAGCCGCCACATCATCCAGAACCATCTCCTCGCTATGGGGTACAGAAGTCATCGTCCCACGAGGGTACCGCTACTGACCGCACATCACAGGGTGCAGAGATTAGCATGGGCGCTGGTACATCGCCACTGGACCCTAGACACGTGTAAAAATGTTGCCTGGACTAATGAGTCGAGATTTACGTTGGTACATGCGGATGGCAGGATACCAGTACGGCGCAAACCACATTAAGCGATGTATCCTTCTTGCCAGCAGGGTACTCTTCAAGCTGGTAGGGGTGGCATTCTCGTCTGGGGATTATTTACGCGGACTCAAATGGGGCCCCTTTGTATGTGTGACATCGTCCCTCACAGGTGAACATTACCGGGATATTCTGGACGACCATTTGCTCCCGTTTGCGCGTCTTCAACAACCCACTGGGGGACCTCATCCTGCAACAAGATAATGCACCGTGCCTTCGCTCCCGAATTGTATCCGAATGGTTGGATGTACACTCCACCGACGTGGCCTCATTTCCTTGGCCAGCTAGGTCACCTGACATCAATCCCATCGAGCACATCTGGAATGCCATCGAGAGAGATATTCGAGGCTCTGACCCACCTCCATCAAACCTTCGTGAACTGTGGGAGCTTATTCAGGGTCGTGGATTCGTATGGCTTCCCAACGCTTCCGGTGTATTGTCGAGTCCATGCCGAGACGAACCGCCGCCGTCATGAGGGCGAAAGGTGGTGCTACGTGTTACTAGACAGGTATCTCTAATTCAATTGCTCTTCAGTGTAGAACTTAGTTGAGCTATACCATAACGGCATAGCTATACCGTAATGTATTAAAAGCAAGGTGTTTAATCAGCGCATCTTTTAACTTTTGGCGTATGAAGCACAGATATGGAGCTTTGCTGAAACAGACATACAGAGGCTGCAGAGAACTGAAAGAAACACGACGAGACGTATGCTTGGTGTAACCAGGAAGGTAAGTAGAGGAACTCGTGGATCAGGAAAATGACAAGAGTAGAAGACATTATGATCAAAGTAAAATCCCTGAAAAAGCAATGGGCAGGGCATAATTAATGCAAAAATAATGGACCACCTATGGGCAACTGAAATATCAGACTCGATACCAAAGGACAGAAATGGAATCAGAGGAAGACAAGGTGGCAGATTTGTGATGAAACTCGAAAGCATCTCGGAATGACATGGAGAAGATTGGCTCAAGACAGAATGTTGTGGAAGAAACTTGGAGAGACTTTCATGCAGCAGTAGATTGATAATGGTTGACAATGATGATAATGATGATGATGTTATAGTATATATAGAATATATATTCACAGTCGTATCAGAATAATATGGCCACCTCCAGAATCACAGTGTACACGACCAGGCGCGTCACAGAGTGCACGTGACAAGGTTGGCCACACGGACAGATGAGTCATAGTGGTCATACAAACAGATCAGCCATGGCCGGCCAGGAGAGATGAGCCATAGTGTGTCACGTGAGAATAATGGGCAGAGGGAGTGATTTGACGGACGTTCAAAAAGGAGTTATCATCGACTACCTCGCCAAGGTTAGAAGCATCTCAGGAACAGCAGACTTCGTAGGCTATACGCGAGGTGTTGTAGTAAAGGTGTACCAAGAATGGACCACTGGGGTACACAAGTAGGTGTCCCCAATAACAGTAGAGCGAGCCCTGTTACGCATGGATCTCCGGAGTCGACGCTGCGTCAGGGTGCCCATGTTAACCCAGGTCCATCAGCAACGACACCTGCAATTCGCATGGAACTACTGTTGTTGGACAGTGGAAGGGTGGAATAGGGTTGCTTCTCCGACGAATAGAGGTTTCTGTTTTACAGAAGTGACGGGCGGTGGCGGATATGGCGTCAGACGCACGAGAACCAACACCCGGACACGATAATGGGTCCAGTACAAGCCGACGGTGGCAGTGTGAAAGTCTGGGGGATGTTTTCTTGGTATGATCTGGGACCGCTGGTACCACTGGATGGGTCCTTGAAAGCCAATGGCTACCTGTCCATCCTCATGAACTCATGCATCGCTTTTATGTTGGACGTTTATCTTGGTGTTGATGGTGTCTACCAACAACACAATGCGCCGTGCCACTTCGCAAATGGGGTGCGTATCTGGTTCCAGAAACACGACAGGGATGTCTCCGTTCTCCTTCGGACGGCGAAATAGCCCGACCTCAATCCCATAGAGCACTTGTGAGACTATTTGGATCGACAGGTTCGACGTGCCGACCCACAACCATGTCATCTTCGTGACGTCCGTGCTCTTATGCTGTCCGAATAAGCATGTGTGACTCGGTCAAACATCCAGGACTTCATTGCGCCCTTGCCACATCGTCTCGCCGCTGTCATCCGTGCCAAGGGTGGCTATTCCTATTATTAAGTAGGTGGTCATATTATTTTGATATGTTCGTGTACACTGAAGTAGAAAATTATTAATTGCAATCAGGCATGTGCAATCCATCCTCATTTACATATGGAACTATGACGTTCAGATGCCTTTACAAACAGCTCACTTCAAAGAATACAGACGTGTACGAAGAGTAAATAGCAAGAAAATGGTAAGACTAATAATTTAAGCGGCTTTGAAAGCGGCAGGATACTGGGAGCCAGGTTGGCAAGTGTAAATATCTCAGAAATGGCAAACCTAAACCTTCTCGTTTGGCAATGAGAACTGTACCGAGGGTGTAATGATGTACATTGACTGTTGCACCAACAAGAAAGCTAGAATTCTGTCGTCTTTTTGCGGGCGGAAACAACTGGCCAATGTTCAATGGAAACGGCGCCTGCACAAGATTATACAAGTTAAAAGATGAGCTGTTTTGCGTCTAGTAACCCCGCACTACAACAGAATTATAGAGAGGAGAATCACAGTGTACACAACCGGCTGCATAGTGGCGCGAATGTACTTGATGTCTTCTTCGTAAATTCCTTCGTAAATTGTAAAAACACTTGATGTCTTCTTCGTGCACCACTCGTTTGTGCCACAAGTAACAAATTCATCGGCAGTATACATAAAAGCCCAAAATGTGAACACCTGACGACTGATAAGAGGTTGTCTGGTCGATCGAATCACGTTTTCAGCAAATAAACAACGAAGGAAAAGCCAGAATGTGGAGTCAGGAGCACGAATTCACAGATCCCATCTGCGTGGGGTTAACTGTGTAAGTTGGTGGAGAAGATGAAACAGTCTGGAGTCTCTTTTCATGGCGAAAACAGACTCCAGACTGTTACATCTCATGCACCAACTGTCTGTTTTTATTGGGTTCCCTAACGTCTCTGGAGAAGCATGTTGATGTTATGCGGTATCTTAACATCATTATGGACCATGCGCACCCGTACATGTACATGGTATATCCTGACGGGAAGGCTATTTCCAGTAAGATAACACGCATGTCACAAGGCTGGAATCGTCACACAGATTTGTTTTGTCTTTTTGTTTGGGGTTTTACGACCGCCATGAGCAAGTCGATGTCTCTATAAGCCCGTCTCTAATTTAGCACCACTGTTTTCAATGAAGGGAGAGAGCCAGTTCCATAAAACAAACACAACATCCATACCTCACCGGTATTCAAACCCGAACACATCTCGGACAAATAATCAGCAGCCAGGGCTTAGACCACTACGCAACCCGGGCGTTGATGGACACACAGTGGTTTCAGAAACATCACAGTGACTTCAAAGCGGTAAAATGTATTCCAAATGTGATAAAGTGGTCTTAATTATTTTGACATATCTTGACATCTACACATTTTTACAGGTCATATCGAGTCCTACTCTAAACAGCATTACTTTCTTCTTCATACTTTCGGCGTGACTATCACGTAAAAAGAAATTTACCTGATTGTAAATCTTTTCTGTTTCCATTTACGTATATCAAATTAATTATTATACACTGGTGTGCAAAAATTAAGGACGAAGAGGAGAAATTAGCATAACAGCGAAACGAGCAGGCAGAACGGATCGAAAGACCACTCAGGAGACAGACTAGGGTCCGGAACGGTAAGGCATGCGCATATATGCAGCATGACGTAGGGGGGGGGTCAAAAGGGTATAAAGCACACGGGCGGTGTACGCTCAGAAATTCGGTGAAAACTATTGCACAGTGTACATCAGTTTGAACGATGTCGAGTTGCTGCCACCGTGTGATATGGCCAACAGGCAATCCAGTAGACGACTTCTGGATAACTTTAACCGAGGTCGCGTCATTGGGAAGTTGGAAGAAGGTCGAAGTGTGACTAGTGTGGCTGAGGAGTTCGGGATCGCTCACAGCATCGTTTCGCGAGCTTGGAGAGAATTTCAAACGACAGGAACAGCTGTCCGAGAGTTTAGCAGTGGTCCTCCACGAGCAACCACGGCGGCGGACAACCGACCGGTATATTGCCCTACAGGCAAGAAGATACTGACGGCAGACAGCGGGAGAAATCACAAGGCACATGCAACAGACAACTGGACGTCCGTTATCGCGTTTTACCGTAGACAGGATGCTGCACAAATTTGGTCTATTTGCACGACGACCAGTACGGTGTGTGCCATTAACGCCTGCTCATCGGAGACGGTGGTTTCTGTGGTGCCAGGAACACAAGAACTGGACAGATCAGCAATTGGATTGAGTTCTCTTTACGGATGAGAGCCGATTTAGTCTGACGAACGATTCTGGACGTATACACATATGGAGAGAGCAGGGAACACGTAATCACACCTCCAACATCATCGAAAGGGATCGTTTTGGAGGTGGCGGAGTTCTCGTTTGGGGCGGTATCATGCTTGGTAGCCGTACTGACCTCCACATCTTCCAAAGAGGTTCAGTCACTGGTGTCTGCTATTGTACCGATGTTCTCCTGACTCACGTGCGTCTGTTTAGAGGTGATGTGGGTCCTGAGTTCCTCTTGATGGACGACAACGATACACCTCATCGTACAGTGGCTGTCGCAGAGCTGTTGGAGAGTGAAGATATTCAACGCATGGATTGGCCTGCAAGGTCCCCCGACCTAAATCCAATCAAACACGTGTGGGATCTTCTCGGGAGACGCTTGGGAGCACGTCACCAGCCGTCAGTAACGATTCTGCAGCTGCGATTGGCACTACAAGAGGAATGGGCCGCGATGCCTCAACAGCTTCTTGACAACCTTATCCTCGGCATGGACAGACGTTGTAAATCCTGCAACGGAGTCAGGAGTGATCATATTCCCTACTAAAGACTGGATTTTTCTTGGCAGCCGCCTGTCACATAGACGTCTCTGTCTTCTGTCCAGTTGTGCTCAAAGCTACCTTTTCAATAAAGTGCCTTTGTATCCTTTGGATTCCTTGTTTAGACGGTTTTGCTCACTTGTCCCATATTCTTACATCTTGGAGATCTTATGGTATGATTTGAGTCGATGTGGAGCACTTCTGCACGACGTTACATTCGATAAACCGTCTCGTCCTTAATTTTTACACGCCAGTGTATTTACTAGCCTATAGCCCGTTCTAAGATGGTTGTTTTTAAGCTTTTAATAAATATTAATATATAGGGGATGTTTCCCGTCTTAAGACGATGAAATGTTTAATTGAAGCAGATTGAAAACAAATCAAGTAGACGCATGCTTTTTTGTAAGGAAATATAGTAAAAACCTATATAGTGGTATCTCACTTATATAGTGATATCTCAGTCATGTTAGAACTGAAAATTATATGGTCTTTATTTCCGTTTTTCAAAAGACCCCGCGATAAATATTCTGCGCGAAATATTTGTTGTTGTTCAAAAATTTTCCTTGTAGTCCAGTTGTTTTCGTGTAAACTTATCTTAATAACTTTTGCTTTGATTTTTTGCGTTAAATTACTTTTTCTCCGGCACACTTGTTATTCCACTCACGTCTTGTTTTAAACTATCCTATCCGAAATTTACTTTGAAGCTTCATACCGAAGCTTTTTCTACAAAATAAGGCGATATCTGGTATTACAAATCGGAACTATGTAAATTCTTGACAATGTGCTATTGGGGCGACATCTGCTTTTAGATGCAATTTTGCTCACTTCGACTTCAGCAAGATTTCAGAATATATTGTAGGTTAGAGCGTATAGATAGATCGATATTTTACAAAATGTATAACATAATCAGCACTAAACTCGGAAAATTAGTTAAATTAAAAAGTAAAAAAAAATTAAAGCGTACAAATTTATATTCAAATTGTGCTAAATTAAATAAATATACAAACACAACTTGCCGCGATATTAAGATTTTAATTCGAATTTTGTAGATCGGATAAATAGAACTCTAGCCATTGATAATCCAATGTTTTTTAATTAGCACGCGATCACCTTGACATTTCAATGTGATCGCGGGCTATTATATAGCAGGCAAGCATTTTGACATCGCGAGAGCACACACGAATTGATCGATAAGTGATGACGCAACAATGCAGACGTTGGTGTGATGTCAAGCGTTCCAGACAGATGGATCTGGGTGTTTATATTATTAATGAACAATCTAACCATCAAAATTCTGGGCCGCCCCGGTGGCGCAGTGGTCTAAGCGATGGCCTCTGATCATTCGTCCGAACGGGGTCCGGGTTCGAATCCCGGTGAGGCATGGATGTTGTGTTTGTCTTATGGCACTGACTCTCTCCCTTCCCTGGAACCAGTGACCCTAAATTAGGGACGGGCGACTGCTTATAGCCCATTGAGTTGCTCACGGTGGTCGTTAAACCTACAATTAAAAAAAAAAATTCTGGTAATAATCTGAACGTAAGGAAGCCTATGTAGTTATTTAGAAATGAAAACGATGACGCAAATTGGAATTTACCCGCTGCACTAATTTCTGACTAAACGTAATCATCTTTTTTGAGACATTACGCTAATCCGAATTCAATTTTACTAAACTTTTGCAGATGAAACAGTTGTATTTTGCAGACTCACGTAGCTGGCAGGAAATTTAAGAACTAACACACTGCTCGGTACTGCTTCTGGTATGTAAATTTAAAGCATCAAGGCTGCTTCTTACAAAGCATTGGTCATTTCGTCCGTGGCATCAGTTTTAAGGGGGTTGTGCTACAGTGAGGAGTGTCGATGTCTCTGAGCTAAATTCATGTCATTTTCTTATATGAGTTTAAACTTGCACGCCGTGAATCGGAGGCAGCTCGCAACATCAATTCAGCATTTTGGGAAGGCATCATTGGTGAGCACAAGACACAACGTTTGTATGCTAAATTCCGGTCCGGCGAACTTCGGCGAACCAGAAGGAGCTATCGATAATGCCGAGTGGGAGGCTTGATTGGATCCAATCTATGCCAAACTGTAAGGACAAAATGATCAGATACGATACTCAAAATGATCAGATACGATACTCAAAATGATCAGATACGATCTAACAATTTCCTGTCATTTAGCCGTCATATGCAAACGGAACAGCACAGAACACGACAATTTAATGTCTGCTTTCCTCTGCTTATTCGCAACCAAAAGAACGTCATACTGAGGTTCCTCGTAACGTGTGATGAGAAATGAATATTGTGGAGCAATCGCTGACGCTTGGCGCGATGACTCGACCGCGGGTAACACCCGAAACACACCCGGAAGCGGGTACTCCATTCCAGGAAGACGATGGTCAGTGTTTAGGGTTCGACAGCGGGTGTGGTCCACTTATTTTGTGACAGCAGATGCAAACCGTCACGGCGGACAGGTATTGTCAAGATCTTGACACTATGCGAAGAAAACTGTTAAACAAACAGGCAGCATTAGTCAATTGCTATGGGCCCATATACACTGAACAGCCAATGAATTAGAGATACCTGTCTAGTAACGTGTAGCACCACCTTTCGCCCTAATGACGGCGGCGATTCTCTCGGCAAGGACTCGACAGGACACCGGTAGCGTTGGGAAGCCATACGGATCCACAACCCCTGAACAACCTCCCACAGTTCACGAAGATTTGATGGAGGGGTGTCAGAGCCTCGAACATCTCTCTCGATGGCATCCCAGATGTGCTCGATGGGATTGAGGTTAGGTGACCTAGCTGGCCAAGGAAGCGAGGTCACGTCGGTGGAGTGTTCATCCAACCATTCGGATACAATTCGGGAGCTGCATTGTCTTGTTGCAGGATGAGGTCTCCACTGGGATGTTGAAGACGCACAAACGGGAGCAAATGGTCGTCCAGGATATCCCAGGTAACGTTGACTTGTGAGGGACGATGTCACACGTACCAGGGTTTTCATTTTAGTCCTCGTAAACAGTCCCCAGACGAGAATGCCACCTCCATCAGCTTGAAGAGTACCCTGTTGGCAAGAAGGATCCATCGTTTCATGTGGTTTGCGCCGTACTTGTATCCTGCCATCCGCATGTGCCAACGTGAATCTCGACTCATCAGTCTAGGCAACATTTTTACACATGTCTAGGGTCCAGTGGCGATGTTCCCGCGCCCATGCTAATCTTTGCACCCAGTGATGTGCGGTCAGCAGCGGCACCCTCGTGGGACGATGGCTTCTGTACCCCATAGCGAGGAGATGGTTCTGGATGGTGTGGCAGCTTACACGTTTTTGTGCACCAGCGTGAAATTGCCGAGTGATTTATTTCACTGTGGCCTGTCTATCCGCTGTTACAATGCGAGCTAGCCGACGATGACCCCGTTCATTCACACGCTGTTGTCCTCGGCAGTTGGCCCTTGCAGGGATGGTTTTACCGGATTCGATGTACTCACGGAGCACCCGTGACACGTGGCTCGTGAAAATCGCAGTGCCTGCACGACTTCCGAGATGGAGTGACCCATTCGTCGGGCCCCGACAATTTGCCCACGATCAAATGCGCTTAGATCCCTTCGTCTTACTTATACTGCGTCCAACTCTTTCTGATTCCCGTCGCATCACACCTTATATTGTCGGATCGCTGCATACGTCTTGTCGTTTCCGTTTACAGGGCCACCCAACAGCGCCACATTTGCATAACGCCAGCTGTCTCTAATTCAATTGTTCTTCAGTGTAGTTCTCCATGGTAAAGCGAGATCCCATGTCGCGCGACAGACGATCCAAAAGCTGCACCAGTTGAGGTACGAAACCGTACCTCATCCGCCTTATTTAGCTGATATGTGCTCTACGGACTATCGCTTCTTCAAACACCGACACACCTTTCTACAGGGTCAATTGCCTTCCAACCAAACGCCAGTTCAAACCTCATTGCTTAAGGTTATCGCATCCCGAAGTTTGACAGTTTTGCAAGACGGCAATCAGAAACTCGTGTCTCGTTGGCAAAAGAATGTTGCTCCTAGTGGTGATTATTTTGATTAATAATTTTACTTTGCACCATTTTTCGGGTGTTTCAAATTTTCTTGATAAAACGAAGTTTCCTGAGACTGTAATAGCCTATATGTAGATTGCATTTTCTTTTAGCCCCAACAGCTCAGTCAACAAATATGAATTAGTAATCCTCATAGTTAAATTTCATTTATGAGTCATAATTATGTTTGTAGTATTTTTGGATTAGATGAGGTGTAAGTTGAAATAGACTGGCGAAAAGTGAAAAAAGAACACCAAGAAGGAATTGGCGGAAGATCATAAAATTTACATATGTTAATGGGGTCGAGTTTACGTAGGTGTGATGATAATTTCGGGACCAACCGGTGAGGGCTTTACGCCACAGCACGGCATAATATGCAAATTATCGTCGGTGGTATTTAAGGTGTACGGCGAAGGTTTTTTTTTTTTTTGATTGGAGGTTTAACGACCACCGTGAGCAACTCAATGGGCTATAAGCAGTCGCCCGTCCCTAATTTAGGGTCACTGGTTCAAGGGAAGGGAGAGAGCCAGTGCCGTAGACAAACACAACATCCATGCCTGACCGGGATTCGTACCCGGACCCCTTACGGACGAATGATCAGAGGCCAGCGCCTTAGACCACTTCGCCACCGGGGCGGCGTACGGCGAAGAGATTGTAATCAGTCGTCGACGTACGGACACGTGCGAAGACCCTGAAGAATCTGCAATGCCTGGACATGGAAGACGTGAACGAATTCAGCAGTAATCGGACTTTGAGCGAGGTCGTCTAATCACACCCCGCGAGGCCGGGTGGTCGTATCGTCGTATTGCGGAGCAAATTGGACGGGAAGTATCGGTGGTGGTACGATGGTGGCGTAGATGGTCCGAGGAACATTCTCACACGAGAAGACGTGGAACAGTGAGTCACAGACGGACTGATGAGCGGACCGATCGACGCATAAGAAGAGCGCCGTTGTCAAGCAGAACATCCACTGCGACGCAAATCTGAGCTGCCGTTGCACCTGAGATGACTGTGCGAACAATCCGCAAACGTCTACTGGATGCAGAATTACGTGGACGAGTGCCTCTGGCATGTGTACCTTTGACTCCAGCCCGACATCATGAACGGCTGCAGTGGTGTCGCCAACGTCTGCACTGGAGAACGCAATGGCGATCTGTCGTGTTCAGCGATGAAAGCAGATTCTGCTTGGGAACCTCCTATGGCCGTATGCGTGTTCGCAGACGCACAGGGGAGCGTCTACACCCTTCTTGCATACGACAGCGACACACAGGGTCTACACCTGGTCTCCCGGTGTGGGGAGCGATCAGCTATCACTCACGTACACAACTAGTGTTTGTACCGGGTACGTTAAACAGCACCTCCTACATCAACAACATCATTCAGCCCGTTGTTGTGCCATTTGTAAGGTCGGTCCATCGTGGTGTTTTCCAGCAAGATAACGCACGCCCAGACACGGCACGTGCAACGCAACACGCACTTCAGGGTGTGAGACAACTTCCATGGCTTACACGTTCACCGGATTTGTCTCCCATTGCGCACGTGTGGGATTTTATGGGACAACGACTTATCCGGTCTCAACGGCCAGCCACGATCATCCCCGATTTACGCGTTAAGGTTGAGGATGCTTGGAACTCAACACCCCAAACTTACATCCAACATCTGTACGACAGAATCCATTCCAGAATTGCACATTGTGACGCAGTTCATGGCGGTTCAACCTCGTACTAACCATGTTACATGGAAATGTTATTTTTCAGTTTACCAGCAAATACAGCTGTATTTTGCCATAATGTTTTGATCACGTTATCCTCAGTATTCCGTTTTTATGCTGTATAAATTTCGTTGGTATCAGACGTCTCCTTCTTGGTGTTCTTTTTTCACTTTCCGCCAGTGTAATAGTGTACGAACGTATTCATTTTCAGATTTATTTCTTATTCACTTTATACGTTTTCCCCTTTCGCTTTTTAAGAGAATCATTCTTGGTCTCTTATGACCACTTTAATTTTCTTTCACTATAAAAAGTTTTACGCACACTTTATCGAAACCGAACACAATACGATGAAGACTTTGTACATGTTCCCTTTTATTTTGTCCTTTTCTCGCTGTTGTCAGTCTTTAGCTAAGAAAACACCACAGATTGCTTCTCTTTGTGAACTAGAGGAACTGGAGGCCGTCGCTTATTCCCTGTTAGGTTATTTTAGATACATCATTCATTTGCACAAATACTGTCTTAAATTTTCGCAAATGGAGACATTTGTAGGTAATTTTATTTAGGATATTATGAGATTAATACAGAGAATTGCAGTAATTTGATAAGTTTCGAGAAATTTGACACGAAAAATTTAATTATTTCTTGCAGTTTTATGCTTTTGTATTTTTTCGTTTTATCGCTCAAAGGTTTATTGTTTTGTATGTTCATTTTTATGCCAGTAGTTTTGCATTGAGGAGGACATAAATGGGAACCCTGCGATATGAAAGCAACAAAAATAGAATGCTCAGATTTGATAAAAATGGGGGAAAAGCAGTGTTCAAGAAAAAACTATTTGCTGCTGAACAGCTCACTTTACTCAGTGTAATGTCATTCACGAGGTTGCATTAATAGGTATTCCAATTTATTTAGCAAGAAACTGTTTTACTGACTCTGCCATCTTTCAGACATCTAATAGAAAATTCTCCATTCGTCACTGAATTTCTTAATGCTGGATGTCGTATACTGCCTTTTTAACCTTTCGGTTGAATTTCTTAATGCTGGATGTCGTATACTGCCTTTTTTAACCTTTCGGTTGAATTTCTTAATGCTGGATGTCGTATACTGACTTTTTAACCTTTCGGTTGAATTTCTTAATGCTGGATGTCGTATACTGCCTTTTTAACCTTTCGGTTGAATTTCTTAATGCTGGATGTCGTATACTGCCTTTTTTAACCTTTCGGTTGAATTTCGTAATGCTGGATGTCGTATACTGCTTTTTTAACCTTTCGGTTGAATTTCTTAATGCTGGATGTCGTATACTGCCTTTTTAACCTTTCGGTTGAATTTCTTAATGCTGGATGTCGTATACTGCCTTTTTAAACCTTTCGGTTGAATTTCTTAATGCTGGATGTCGTATACTGCCTTTTTAACCTTTCGGTTGAATTTCTTAATGCTGGATGTCGTATACTGCCTTTTTAACCTTTCGGTTGAATTTCTTAATGCTGGATGTCGTATACTGCCTTTTTAACCTTTCGGTTGAATTTCTTAATGCTGGATGTCGTATACTACCTTTTTAACCTTTCGGTTGAATTTCTTAATGCTGGATGTCGTATACTGCCTTTTTAACCTTTCGGTTGAATTTCTTAATGCTGGATGTCGTATACTGCCTTTTTAACCTTTCGGTTGAATTTCTTAATGCTGGATGTCGTATACTGCCTTTTTAACCTTTCGGTTGAATTTCTTAATGCTGGATGTCGTATACTGCCTTTTTAACCTTTCGGTTGAATTTCTTAATGCTGGATGTCGTATACTGCCTTTTTAACCTTTCGGTTGAATTTCTTAATGCTGGATGTCGTATACTGCCTTTTTAACCTTTCGGTTGAATTTCTTAATGCTGGATGTCGTATACTGCTTTTTTAACCTTTTGGTTGAATTTCTTAATGCTGGATGTCGTATACTGCCTTTTTAACCTTTCGGTTGAATTTCTTAATGCTGGATGTCGTATACTGCCTTTTTAACCTTTCGGTTGAATTTCTTAATGCTGGATGTCGTATACTGCCTTTTTAACCTTTCGGTTGAATTTCTTAATGCTGGATGTCGTATACTGCCTTTTTAACCTTTCGGTTGAATTTCTTAATGCTGGATGTCGTATACTGCCTTTTTAACCTTTCGGTTTTGCTGACTTTTCATATGCAATTTTTCGTTGTTTCTCGTTACATTACTTCTTAACTCCTATGAGTTAAAATGTTTTGGGCTATGACTGGCAGGCACTCAAGTCATGATAACTGGTATACCCCCAAGGGCCGTAACCTTAGGACCAGCGTGCCTTAAGGCAACTTGAACCAACTGAAGGTAAATGAATGCGCGTGTGAAGGCCATAAAACAGTAGAAATAACACCTGTATTGAGCTCTGTTATTCAGTGTTGTTCTTCAGATGGCAACGGCAGTAGGCTTATGCAAGTTTGACAAAGCCAAATTGTAATGACAAATGATTGGGTTTGAAAATTTACGAGACGGCCAGGCTTGTTGAGTACCCACGGTCACCCGTGGTTTGTACCCAACAACGTTTAAAATACACTGAAGTGCCAGAAAAACTGGTACACTAGTGTAATACTTGGTAGGTCCCCCACGGGAGCGCAGCACTGCAGAAATACGACGGGTCATGGACTCCACTAGCTTCTGGAAATATCCTGTAGGCAATGCACACCATACTTCCTGCAGATAGTTCCACAATTCGGGTGTATTCCGAGGTCTCGGATTACTGTGTTCGATAGCATGGCCTCCCAAATGTGTTCTATCACGTTCAGATGTGGGGACTTGAGTTGGAATGGCAACACCACAAACTCATATGAATGCTCCTCTAACTATAATGTGGCGTCCCGACACTTGTGTGGAGGTGCATTGTTCTGTTGGAACAGGCCCAACCCATCAGCATGAATACAGGACATGAACAGGGGTACCTCGTCACAAAGGATGCGCACATAGCGTTGGTCGGTCACATACGTTTGTAGACGGACCAGGGGTCCCAGTGAAGTCCAGCTAAACACACCCCATAACATTACGGACCCCCCACCAACCGGTACAGTTCCTTGTTGACAGGCGTTATCCATGGCTTCTTGGGGTTTGCGCCACACACGAATCCTTCCATTTGCCCGATACAGTTGGAAACACGACTCGTCAGACCAGGGTACTTGTTTATAGTCATCAAGTGTCCAGTGGCTGCCCAAGCGAGGCGCATAGCTCTGTGTCGTGCACCCATCAAGTGGACTCGAGTTAGGCGTCTGCTCCCAAAGCCCATATCGTGCAGGTTACGTTGCACAGTCCGGACGCTGATGCTTGTTGAGGCTCCAGCATTGAATTCCGATTATACCTGAGAGAATGTTACGCGCCTGTCGCGTGAAGCGATTCTTGACAGCCGACCATGGTCACGTTCACCCAATGTCTTTTTACGGCCACACTGGTATCGTAGGATGGAGGTTTTGACGGAATTCTTGTAGTCATGGTACACCCTTGCAATGGTCGTCCGTGAAAATCCGAACTTCGTTTCTACCTCCAAAATACTAGGGCCTATCTCACGAGCGCCAACTATGACACCGCGTTGAAAATCGCTTAAATTGTTATTACTTGTCATTCTGATGCCGAAAACAGCTCTGACAGCTGGCAAGGATGTCTATCGCTTTATATACGCACTGGCGGACGCAACTGAGTACGCGCATAGGTGACGTTGCTTTGTATTTTGCATAAGCTCGTCTGTACCCGTTTTTCTGGCACTTCAGTGTACGTAGACTGGAAGTTCTTGTGTGAATGAGTGGTAGCAGCTGGGGACATTGTGATCGCTGAGCTTGTACGGCAAAACGGCATGTGTTCTATGTAAACAAGCTACGATAAAATACAATATAGCTTGTCACAAATATCCATTTCTTCAAGTCGATTATGGTTTCGCTGGGCATGGTCCTACCTTCATCAGAACGAATGGCGCGTAAATATTCAAATTGTATATGATATCATAAATGGTGCTTGCAGTCACGGATTTTGGTTAGTTGCTTCCACGGGCTTGTGATGCGCCCATTGCGAGAGAATTTTGCCATTATTCGAATTTCTCGTGACATTGACTTCAAAATTACAAAAATTCTCAAAACATTTAATTTTAAAGTGATGTTTAAACCCATAAACAAAATGAACTTTTCAGGTTCAAAGGGCTATGTTAAAGACAAAAACTCGTGGGGAATTTATCAAATTCCATGTGAGTGTGTCACTTCGTATATAGGACAGACCTGTACAGCCTTGTTGTTCGATTGAAGGAGCACAAGACCTACATTCGGAACTGTGACCTAAATAACTCATCGCCGCCCCGGTGGCGCAGTGGTCTAAGCGATGGCCTCTGATCATTCGTCCGAAAGGGGTCCGGGTTCAAATCCCGGTTAGACATGGATGTTGTGCTTGTCTTACGGCACTGGCTCTCTCCCTTCCCTGGAACCAGTGCCCCTAAATTAGGGACGGGCGACTGCTTATAGCCCATTGAGTTGCAAACGGTGGTCGTTAAACCTCCAATCAAAAAAAAAAAAAAAAGAAGTCATCGATGGCTAAACACTATTACGAAAAGGACAATAAATTTCTATTTGAAGAAGCACAACTAATTGACAAGCAAGATTCAACCACCAAACTTGATATTTTGGAAGCTTTCCATATATATCAGAAGCCTTTGCAACTTCTTAATGCCATGGCATCCATTTCTATCAAGCGCGTGGAAGCAACTAACAAAAACCCGTGACTGTAAGCACCATTTATGATATCGTATACAATTTGAACATTTACGTGCCATTCGTTTTGATGAAGCTAGGTCAATACCAAGCGGAACCACGGTCGACTTGAAAAAAAAATACTTGTGACAAACTACTTTGTTATATCTCAATATATATAATCGTCACAAGACTGTAGTCCTTGAAATCAAGAACGTTAATTAAGCTCTTTTACCTGCGCGAAAGAAGGAATTTTAGGTTGTTATATTACTGCGTATTAATTTTTTCAGTGGGGGATAAATTAGACATTGCACCTTTTAACTTACGATTAAAGAAAACATCGTTATCGTAATTTCAATGGATATGAAAAAACTGAAGGAAAACGTTTCTTGTCCTAGATGTAAAATGCATTTCGGCTTCAGTTGCTCGCAAACTGTGGGATATAATTGTTTGAAATACGTATTTCACACTCTAAGTAATGTCAAAAACCATTTTAATGTAGTCATTTGTTTATTCTTAAGAGAAGTTGCCGAGAAAAAATTTTTAATTTTGGAAGTTTTTCCCGCAATATTATGAGTTTGTAATAGCTATTCAACGGGAGAAAAAAATTAAATATGATAGATTGAATTGTCCTATTAACATAATTTATAGTTTAGACAGTTTCAAATCTAGGGGATGAAAAGTCTCGGGAAAGAAACGCGAGTTAGAAAACCATATACCCCAACAAAAACAGCAAGGCAATGAGACAAACAGGAAGATAAACAATGTACACTGAAGAGCAATTGAATTAGAGACAGCTGGCGTTATGCAAATGTGGCGCTGTGGGCGGCCCTGTAAACGGAAACGACATGACGTATGCAGCGATCCGACAATATAAGGAGTGGTGCGACGGGAATCAGTAAGAATCGGACGCAGTATGGGTAAAACGAAGGATATAAGCGCATTTGATCGAGGGCAAATTGTCGGGGCCCGACGAATGGGTCCCTCTATCTCGAAAGTCGTGCAGGCACTGGGATTTTCACGAGCCAATGTGTCACGGGTGCACCGTTAGTACATCGAATATGGTAAAACCATCACTGCAAGGGCCAACTACCGTGGACAAGAGCGTCTGGATGATCGGGGCCATCGTCGGCTAGCTTGCATTATAACAGCGGATAGACGGGCCACAGTGCAAGAAATCACTCGGAAATTTAACGCTGGCGCACAAAAACGTTTAAGCAGCCACACCATCCAGAACCATCTCCTCGCTATGGGGTACAGAAGCCATCGTCCCACGAGGGTACCGCTGCTGACCGCACATCACAGGGTGCAAAGATTAGCATGGGCGCGGGAACTTCGACACTGGACCCTAGACATGTTGAAAAATGTTTCCTGGACTGATGAGTCGAGATTCACGTTGGTACATGCGGATGGCAGGATACGAGTAAGGCGCAAACCACATGAAGCGATGGATCCCTCTTGCCAGCAGGGTACTCTTCAAGCTGGTGGGGGTGGCATTCTCGTCTGGGGACTGTCTACGTGGACTGAAATGGGACCCCTGGTACGTGTGACATTGTCCCTCACAGGTCAACGTTATCGAGATATCCTGGACGACCATTTGCTCCCGTTTGTGCGTCTTCAACATCCCACTGGGGACCTCATCCGGCACAAGACAATGCACTGTGCCATCGCTCCCGAATTGTATCCGAATGGTTGGATGAACACTCTACCGACGTGACCTCGCTTCCTTGCCCAGCTAGGTCACATCGAGCACATCTGTGATGCCATCGAGAGAGATGACCCCCCTCCATCAAATCTTCGTGAATTGTTGGAGCTTGTTCAGAGGTCGTGGATCCGTATTTCTTCCCAACGCCTCCGGTGTCTTGTCAAGTTCATGCCGGGACGAATCGCCGTTGTCATCAGGGCGAAAGGTGGTACTACACGTTACTAGACCGGTATGTCTAATTCAATTGCTCTTCAGTGTATATGCATATATTCATGACAAATGAAGCGGCATGGTCTTTTTTTCTAGTTTAATTTTCGACGTTGGGCAGAAATAAGCATTAATTATACCGTATAATTATGCACTTCTAGCTATTCGCATGCTGGTACAAACTAGGAAAATTATATAAATCAATAAACCGTCACTTTTATAAGCCTCATTTCCGCCTGCACACAGATTCTAAAAGCTCCTAGATTTTTTTATATAATAACTTGAAGAAAATTCACAAGACATATTTTTGAAGATGCCACAAGAACTTTCTCATGAATGTGATCTTTTAAGTTATCTGCTGGCACACTCAGGTGAAAATCCACATAAGTGTAAAATATGCCACAATAAATTCTCACAAAAAAGTAGCCGTTCAAGGTACTTGCTCACTCACGCTGGTAAGAGACCGCGAGAGTATGAAATGCACCATAAGTAATAGAAAAAAAATATTTCAAGACATTTGATCACTCATACAGGTGAAAGAACACACGAATAAAAAAATATGCCATAAGAATTTTTTGATAAATGTAGGGCTTTCATATCATCTCCTCACACACACAAAGGTGGAAAACCACACGAGCGCGAAATATATCATAAGAATGTTTTGAGGAAGGGAAGTCTTACAGGTCATCTGCTCATTCACACTGGTAAAAAACTGAATCATTTACGAGTTTCTGAGAAATTACAATTATTTCCATGACTTGGTGAATTTTTAGCAAAATTCGATTTTTCGGCACTTTGTGCCGAATACACTGGCGTGCAAAAATTAAGGACGAGGCGGTTTTTCGAATGTAACGTCGTGCAAAAGTGCTCCACATAGACTCAAATCATACCATAAGATCCCCAAGATATAAGAATATGGGACAAGTGAGCAAAATCGTCCGAACAAGGAATCCAAAGGATACAAAAGCACTTTGTTGAAAAGGTAGCTTCCAGCACAAATGGACAGAAGACAGAAACGTCCATGTGACAGGCGGCTGCCAAGAAAAATCCAGTCTTTAGTGAGAGATATGATCACCCCTGACTGCGTTGCAATATTTACAACGTCTGTCCATGCTGAGGACGAGGTTGCCAAGGAGCTGTTGAGGCATCGCGGCCCATTCTCTTGTAGCTCCAATCCCAGCTGCGGAATCGTTGCTGGTGGCTAGTGACGTGCTGCCAAGCGTCTCCCGAAAAGGTCTCACACGTCTTCGATTGGATTTAGGTCCGGGGAACTTGCGGGCCAATCCATGCGTTGAATATCTTCACTCTCCAACAGCTTGGCGACAGCCACTGCGCGATGAGGTGTAGCGTTGTCGTCCATGAAGAGGAACTCAGAACCCACAACACTTCTAAACAGACGCACGTGCGGCAGGAGAACATCGGTACAATAGCGGACACCAGTGGCTTAACCTCCTTGGAAGATGTGGATGTCAGTACGGCTACCAAGCATGATATTGCCCCAAACGAGAACTCCGCCCCCTCCAAACCGGTCCCTTTCGATGATCTTGGAAATGTGAATGCGTGTTCCCTGCTCTCTCCAGATGTGTATACGTCCATAATCGCTCGTCAGACGAAATCGGCTCTTATCCGTAAAGAGAACTCGACCCCATTGCTGATGTGTCCAGTTCTTGTGTTCCTGGCACCACAGAAATCGCCGTCTACGATGAGCAGGCGTTAATGGCACACACTGTACTGGTCGTCGTGCAAATAGTCCGCCTTTGTTCAGCCTCCTGGCCACGGTAAAACGCGATAACGGACGTCCAGTTGTGTGTTGCGTGTGCCTTGCGATTTCTTCCGCTGTCTGCCGTCTGTCTCTTCTCGCTTGTAGGACAAAATAGCGGTCGTCCGCCGCCGTGGTTGCTCGCGGACGACCACTGCTAAACTCTCGGACAGCTGCTCCTGTCGTTTGAAATGCTCTCCAAGCTCGTGAAACGATGCTGTGAGCGATCCCGAACTCCTCGGCCACACAAGTCACACTTCGGCCTTCTTCCAACTTCCGAATAACGCTCCCTCGGGCAAACGTATCCAGATGTCGTCTACTGGATTGCCTGTTGGCCATATCGCACGGTGGCAGCAACTTGACGTCGTTCAAACCGATGTACACCGTGCAAGTGCAATAGCTTTCACCGAATTGCTGAGCGTACACCGCCCGTGTGCTTTATACCCTTCCGATACTCCCCTCCCCTATGCCATGCCCTACCGTACCGGACCCTAGTCTATCTCCTGAGTGGTATTGTGGTCCGTTCTGCCTGCTCGTTCCGCTGTTATGCTAATTTCTCCTCTTCGTCCTTAATTTTTGCACACCAGTGTATCAGAAGGGTAACACATTTGCTTAGCTTTTGCTCTATAATACGGGGGATACAACTTACACTTACGCTCCATAGCTTGATCAGGTACAATCATATACTGATTTGTCGAAGAATTAGCATCAACTATTAGAGCGAATGCTTGTTCCGAAGATAAAGTTGCTTCACTGTCCGCAGAAGATTTCCCAGCTTTCTTGAATTTGGTGCTTCTCGTAGGAGACACAGAACACATATCTTTTACGATTGAAGCTGAGTCACGTTTTCTTGTCTTTCGTAGTTTCATTTCAGTCGCCTTTGACAGTTCTTCTTGACTTGATGACTCAACAAGGGTTTTGATTTTTCGGGTTTGGACTTTCGGAACACAGTCTCTGGAAGACTTGTGGGCCGCCCCGATGGCTCAGTGGTATAAGCGATGGATTATGACCATTCGTCCGGAAGGGGTCCGGGTTCCTATACCGTAAGGCATAGATGTTGTGTTTGTGTTACGGCACTGGCTCTCTCCCTAACCCTGGAACCAGCGACCCTAAGTTAGGGACGGGCGAATGGTATTAGCCCATTGATTTGCTCACGGTAGTCGTTAAACTCCAATAAAAAAAAAGACTTGTGGAGGCTGCCTCTTTTACAGGAGTCGCTGTTCGAGCAAGTAGCCAGGACTTGACTAACAGTGCCTGCAAAATTGATGTTCTTTTGAAGTCACGATGCGGAAGAATCTTTCCCGATGTTTTTGCGTTTTCAACTGTTTGGTTTTATAAATAAAATTTCTAAGTGTTGCTATTACCCTGTTTAAGGCGTCATTTGGCAAATATGGCCTTCCCCATTCGTCCAAGATATACGCCAATATTGCGTCCGTAAGTTGTTTTGGAGAATGTTGATACCATTGTTCAAAAATGGCAAGACTGGATATTTGGGGAGTCATTCTGACACAAATAACGACAGGGTGTAAATGCGTGAATTTGCGCAAGATTTCTCTTTTCAGTTCAATAGTGTAGACGTCTAGCTTTAACCTGGTTGGATGAATAACGCTGAACAACACGGAATAATGTCTTAAAAGGTTCCTTATAATGTGACAACAACTGTTTTGTCACAATGTAAACACGCTTTCTTTAAAATACGATATTTGGCACTACTCTATAGGTATAAGTAAATGTTCCCGCACGTAATCTTACCTTGAAACACTGACGAAGATATTACCACACCGCACAAACCACTATGTATCAGCATTGATGCACACTCTTCCACTGAACTGGAAGCAAAGATGCGCTTCCGTTCGTCTCGCCGTCTGGCCAACGCCACTAGCCGTAGTTTGAGCGGCATGTGATAACTGTTCGGCGCGATTATTGGCTGAACTGCTGTCGAGAGGTCACTTAAAGGCCATGTTTAGCTATCGGAATTCCGTGTGTTTTTATTGATATCGGTCATTCGCAAAATTGAATTAAGCTCTCCTAGATTGCTGAAATTTCACACTGTGCGCCGCCGCCACGTGTAGTCCACAACATACGGATAAAATTATGTGCTTCAGTTCTCATTATACTAGGCCATCCAGAAAGTAAGTATGCCGCCCCGGTGGGGCGGTAGTCTAAGTGATGGCTTCTGATCATTCGTCCGAGATGGGTCCGGGTTCGAATCCTGGTGAGGCATGTAGGTTTTGTTTGTCTTACGGTGGTGGCTCTCTATCTTCTCTGCAGCCAGTGGCTCTGAACATAGCCCACTGAGTTGCTCACGGTGGTTGTTAAACCACTAGTCCAGCCGCCCCGGTGGCGCACTGGTCTAAGGCGCTGGCCTCTGATCATTCGTCCGAAAGGGGTCCGGGTTCGAATCCCGGTCAGGCATGGATGTTGTGTTTGTCTTACGGCACTGGCTCTCTCCCTTCCCTGGAACCAGTGACCCTAAATTAGGGACGGGCGGCTGCTTATAGCCCATTGAGTTGCTCACGGTGGTCGTTAAACCTCCAATCAAAAAAAAAAAAAAAAAAAAAAAAAAACACTAGTCCAAAAAAAAAAAAAAAAAGTATACTTTTAAGAAAAACCAAAAAAGTACTGATAGCTTATTTTTAATGTGCGATGAATTAATTCTACATCCCTTAATCTACTTTTCAACATATTCCCCGTGGATGTTAAGGTATTTGTATCCTGGCAAAAGGGTTTGGAAACCCACCTTTTGGAAGTCTGCAGCCTGGTTTTTGAGTAACCGCTGGATTTTTTGGCCGTAGGCAAGCCCGCGTGTGTCCGTTGTAGAAAGTGCTGTTTCTATCCAGGTGTTATGTCTGAGACTGAAGCCTCATCTCCCGTCAGTATACGGCTTTACTGTCGCTGATTTACCTGAGTTTGAGAGGAACTGGCCACTGCTCTTAGATGACTGGAAAATCAACGCGACAGATCCACGCATTCCCTTCGTAAATGGGAGTCCTGCGCAAATTCTCCTGTTTATTATCCCTGAAATTCTTTTTTTGTTTTTTTTTTTTTTTTGATTGGAGGTTTTACGACCACCGTGAGCAACTCAATGGGCTATAAGCAGTCGCCCGTCCCTAATTTAGGGTCACTGGTTCCAGGGAAGGGAGAGAGCCAGTGCCGTAAGACAAACACAACATCCATGCCTCACCGGGATTCGAACCCGGACCCCTTACGGACGAATGATCAGTGGCCAACGCCTTAGACCACTGCGCCACCGGGGCGGCTCCCTGAAATTCAACATCCTAAATTAATTCTATCTCTGAAATTAATTCAGTAAAGAAAAGCCGAGAAAAATTTGAAGGAGCTCTGCCCATTTGTTTCATTTCATTCATTCTATTCATTTTTATGACGTAATTATTTTTTTCTTAGTATGGAATGAATGATCGCACACTTGAAAAGCTCAGAAGCAAAAATAAAAAGAATGCGTAATTTTTGGAAGAAATGCTAAGAAAGTAATGTGAATAATTAATGATTTGCAAATTTTTATATATATGTGTGTGTTTACGAAAGCAGCTTCATAATCAATAGATAGCCAGGAAAATAAAGTATTCTTATTTTAAACTTAACAAATTCAAATAACCTAAAATCCTGAGAATCAGAATTAATAGCTAATTTTAACTTTAACGTCAGCTAGCTGATTTGCTCTCAATCTGGTCCAAAATTTTATCGTCATGTAACAATATTAGAAATTTGTGAAACACGTTCCTGTGTGGAAAAATGTTGAAATTTGTAAATGCATGTCATATGTATAAATTATGTGCAAGCGACAGATGAAGGGAGAAATGAAATAATCAAAATTACAGTCTTCAAAAATAGTGAAAGCACGTTTTCCTTAAGAAACCCTCTAGTTCACCCAGAAACAAGCTTTTATTTGCCGCAGGCGATCAAAATCCCTAAGCGAGTCGTCCTCTAAGTCACTGTCTGTTCCAGTGGACCCAGGCAGCCTGCGGACCAATCAGAGTTCAATGCCCAGAGAGTTGACATGAGCACCTTAAAAAGGAGGGGAAGCCATGTTTCGCTGTCCCGGGCCGCGGGTGGCCTAATGGACAACGTTCGTGACTGCCAGGAAAAGGACCTAAGGTTCGATACCAGCCAGGTGCGAACGCTCGATCCACTATCCGCCGTGCGTCGGATGGGCACATTAAGCCGTTGGACCCCGTGTACTGGCCCCACGGTAATAAGTACTTTGCACATGGGTGCGTGGCAGCGTCCTCCCCCCCCGTGAGCTCTCTCGCGGTCCAGTTGGCGGAACACGTGTTGGAAACGCTGATGTGAATATGCGTGGGTTACGCTATAGGCGGAAGAAATTCGACAGAGACATCAGGAAGCCACGGTGTGAATCCGTTTATTTACTGCACGTTCGATCTACCATCGGAAAATTCTGGGCTCAAAATTTTTTAATTTTTTTTTGAAATAGTGCACAAATGGATCCTGTATTGTCCAGTCTGCCAAATGTGATGTGAGCTCTTCAAGACGACGCTTCCTCTGAGACTCTGAGAATGCAGTACGTGTGAAAGTGTGACCTGGAAACTTAGATCCGCCATTGAAGTAGAGGTAAGAAATACCTTTTCCCTGATTGTTCTGAGCAGACGCTAAAGACAGAACACGGGCTACTATTGCAACGTCTAGATGTAAAGGAGATAATTTTGAGTGAAACAAGATTTAGAACTGAACTATAGGACAATAACGAAGTCGAAAGTAAAAACTTCTAAGCAGCTGATGAGATTTTAACAACATATTTCTGCATGATATAATACGATGAAAGACAGTGTGATTAATAGGAATTGGACAGAATGTTCATAAAAAAAGGGGTCTGCTAGAATGGTATTCCTATCACTTGCACGTGGCGTATTGAAAATTTAAAAGTCATTTAGTATATACACTGACGGAAAAAAATCCCCAACACCACGAAAAAATAGTTGTAGAGGAATGAAATGGCGGCAATACATCTGTATAGGTAACATATTTAATCGATTAAGGTTTCAAGATCACAGCTTATTGTAAGCGCAAAAAGAGCCATTTTAAATGTGAAATGCTGGTACATTAATAAGCGGTGTAACCGCCATAATGTTGAATGCAAGCACGCAAACGTTCATGCATTGTGTCGTACAGGTGCTGGATGTCAGTTTGTGGGATGGAGTTCCATGCCTGTTGCACTTGGTCGGTCAATACAGGGACGGTTAATGCTGGTTGGGGGTGACGCTGGAGTTGTCGTCCAATGATGTCCCATACGTGCTCGATTGGTGAAAGATCTGGTGATCTAGCAGGCCACGGCAATATGTCGACACTCTGTAGAGCATGTTGGGTTACAACAGCGGTATGCAGGCGAGCGTTATCCTGTTGGAAAACACCCTCTTGAATGCTGTTCACGAATGGTAGCACAACAGGTTGAATCACCAGACCGACGTACAACTGTGCCGTCAGGGTGCGTGGGATAGCCACGAGAGTGCTCCTGCTGTCATAGGAAATTGTTCCCTAGACCATAACTCCAGGTGTAGGTCCAGTGTGTCTCGGCCGCAGACAGGTTGGTTCCAGGCGCTCACCTGGCCTCCTTCTAACCAACACACGGCCATCACTGACACCCAGGCGGAACCGGCTTTCATCAGAAAACACAACAGATCTCCACTCCGTCCTCCAATGAGCTCTAGCTTGACACCACTGACGTCGCAAACGGCAGTGGTTTGGAGTAAGTGGAATGCACGCTATAGGGTGTCTGGCTCGGAGCTGTCCTTCAAGTAACCGATTTGTAACAGTTCGTTGTGTCAATGTGGTGGCAACTGCAGCTCGAATTGCCGCCGCACACGCAGTACGATGCGCCACGGCCATACGCCGTACAAGGCGGTCTTCCCTCTCAGTAGTACCACGTGGCCGGCTGGAACCCGGTCTTCTTGAGGCAGTACCTTCCCTTGACCACCGCTGCCAACAATCATGCACAGTGGCTACATTCCTGCCAAGTCGTTATGCAATATTGCAGAAAGAAAATCCACCTTCTCGTAGCCTGTTATCGTTGAGATAGCCCGTTCAAACTCCGTGAGCTGTTGATAATGGCTTCGTTGTCTTCTTGAAGGCATTCTTGACTAACATCAACACACTACGTCGAATCTCAACGATAACTAACGCTCACGAATGTTACAGCGCGTATTTACAGCAAACCTGCTTTGCATGTTCCGAAGGGCGCTACTAGCGCCACACGTATGCGTCGAGCGCGAAATTTGCATAGACGTCATCTTACAGATGTACTCTCACCGCCTACCAACTGTCGTTTATTTAACACAACCCCTTCTTGGTGTTGGGATTTTTTTCCGTCAGTGTATATTATTCAGTTTTTTTCCATAGTCATTTAACCAAAAATCCCACCCACTTAAAACAAATTCAAATACTTGAAAAATTTCACACATTTTTGTTTTTAGTTCGGTTGTATTATACTGCTCATCAAATTTAAGAGATGTTGCAGTAGCGGCAGTGCTCAGACAGACACATGAGGGATTGGTATCAAACACATGAATTCGGGAGAGTTGGAGCATGAAACATTACAAAACTGATAACTCAAAAGCCATTCGAGAAAATTGAATACAATAATGTGGCAACATTCAACATGTGGCTGTGAAGCTACACATGAAATCGGTGAGCTCTAGTAAGATGTACTGCGTACTGAACTCAGCGACTGGTAAAACAGTGGCATACCTGTGAGGCATTGAAAGGCAGTTCTTTGGAGATCATTAGACATTCTTAATTGGAAGAATGCTCCAGCTCCTGAAACGTCATGGGAAGGGGTAGATGCAGCACATCTGCTCACGCATGCTCAATGGAGTTTAAGTGCGAACAGCGCGGCAAGATGGCTAGTCCATTCGATCGATGACATCTTCCTGAAGCATGTTTTCCAAGAGCTGGGTTGGATGCTGGCATACGTTACGATTCCCATCACAAGGATTACACGCCTCACGTGTTCTGGTTTTCTATTTAATTTCCTAGAGCCGCATATTTGGGTGCATACAGAAGGGGGAAGGGATTCATTTGATGTCTTCGGATTTTTTAAATTACTTTTGTCGAATTCATTGATGCTCAGCAATCGAGCTTACCATTCTACCATGTTACTAACATTCAACAATCAGCTTCGCTGGTTTTTTCTTTTTAAGCAAATCTTCATGCTGCTCTCTGAGATTCAGAAATTTAGTTATTCAAAAATATCTTATCTGCCTGAAAACAGTTTCAAAGAGATAGTTCTAGATGTTACTTAGGGTTGATGTACCGGACGTCTCCATTTACAGTGAACTCGAGCTTCACTTATATCTATCACACGTCTCATGCAAGACCTTTTGTACTTCCTACTCATTATCTTTTTCTCATGCAGGCATTCCGAATCCCGTCCTCCCATGATTTCCTCTGCTGAATAAATCGTCTAAATAAACATCTCACCACTCGTTCTTTCAACATGGTCAAACCACCCTAGAATGTTTTTCTTCACCTTACTAACAACATTTTGCTTTACATTACATACCTACAACACGTCTTTGTTTCCTCACACGATCAGAATGGGCTTTTCCACGTATCGCAATAAGTAACGCAATTCTCCAGCACAGGAACGACTTCTATGTCTATTCTGCAGTAACCAGATTTCACTGTCGGTTAATGCAGAATAGACATAGAACCATAAGCAGTGCTGGTCAGAGCGCTGTTTATGACCATTCATCACCAATAGAAGGTGAACTGATTCGTCCGTGATGGTCCGAACCCAGACCCATTACGAACGAATGATCATAAACCAGCGTTTAGACCACAGTATTTAAAGCGTTTTTAAAGTATTCTTCTTTTTTTTTTTTTTTTGATTGAAAATTTAAAAAATGATTTATTGGACTTGGTGGTACAGAGACATGCCAAACAAGCAGACATAGACAGGAGACAGATGTTTCACATCAACAAGTACATATCAAACATGGTTTTACAGTATGCTAAATGACCAATGTACACAGAGAGCCAGTGTTGATCAAGTAACACATTATGAACAAGTACACATCAAACATGGTTTTACAGTATGCTAAATGACCAATGTACACAGAGATCCAGTGTTGATCAAGTAACACATTATGAACAAGTACACATCAAACATGGTTTTTACAGTATGTTAAATGACCAATGTACACAGAGAGCCAGTGTTGATCAAGTAACACATTATGAACAAGTGCACATCAAACATGGTTTTACAGTATGCTAAATGACCAATGTACACAGAGAGCCAGTGTTGATCAAGTAACACATTATGAACAAGTGCACATCAAACATGGTTTTACAGTATGCTAAATGACCAATGTACACAGAGATCCAGTGTTGATCAAGTAACACATTATGAACAAGTACACATCAAACATGGTTTTACAGTATGCTAAATGACCAATGTACACAGAGATCCAGTGTTGATCAAGTAACACATTATGAACAAGTACACATCAAACATGGTTTTACAGTATGCTAAATGACCAATGTACACAGAGAGCCAGTGTTGATCAAGTAACACATTATGAACAAGTACATCAAACATGGTTTTACATTATGCTAAATGGCCAATGTACACAGTGAGCCAGTGTTGATCAAGTAACACATTATGAACAAGTACACATCAAACATGATTTTACAGTATGCTAAATGACCAATGTACACAGAGAGCCAGTGTTGATCAAGTGACACATTATGAACAAGTACACATCAAACATGTTTTTTTCAGTATGTTAAATGACCAATGTACACAGCGAGCCAGTGTTGATCAAGTAACACATTATGAACAAGTACACATCAAACATGGTTTTTACAGTATGTTAAATGACCAATGTACACAGAGAGCCAGTGTTGATCAAGTAACACATTATGAACAAGTACACATCAAACATGGTTTTACAGTATGCTAAATGGCCAATGTACACAGAGAGCCAGTGTTGATCAAGTAACACATTATGAACAAGTACACATCAAACATGGTTTTACAGTATGCTAAATGACCAATGTACACAGAGAGCCAGTATTGATCAAGTAACACATTATGAACAAGTGCACATCAAACATGGTTTTACAGTATGCTGAATGACCAATGTACACAAAGAGCCAGTGTTGATCAAGTAACACATTATGAACAAGTACACATCAAACATGGTTTTACAGTATGCTAAATGGCCAATGTACACAGAGAGCCAGTGTTGATTAAGTAACACATTATGAACAAGTACACATCAAACATGGTTTTACAGTATGCTAAATGGCCAATGTACACAGAGAGCCAGTGTTGGACAAGTAACACATTGAGAGCCAGTGCCAAAAGACAAACACAAACATCCATGTCTCACCGGAATTCGAACCCGGAGCCAACTAGGGTGAATGGCCACGGGCCATCGCCTTAGACCACTGCGCCACCAGTGCTACCACCATATTTAGAACAATTACGTTTTCATGCACAGTTATCGAGAACCTTTTTGATAACTCAGCGGTTCTGTCAAATCTTCTCAAGGCGGCTAGACTTCAAAGATGAATTCACTCGCTTTCTAGTTTTACCATCTAATCTGTTTTCTCTGTCAAACGTGCTTCCTAAACATACAGATTCGTCCGGCTGTTCTATCTCTGCGCCATTTTATTTAGACGATCTTGCATTCAGTATTAAAAGTTTCTGGCTCAAAAACAATAACTTTGGTTTTCCCTTTATTTATATTTAGTTTGAATTTCATACAAACTCCGTACATCCGGGACAATGTACTCTGCAACTCACTTTTGCTCTCCTACAATAAGAGTGTGTGATCATTATGCATAACCCTGAGTTCAATCTCCCATTGATATAAATGTTATAATAGGGGAAAAAATTTAATTTGCCTTTTTGTTGTTTGTGTTTTTTTTCCATTTCTGGAGTAAACAAGTGGATCATATTGCCATATTTTGCAGTAGTTTTCAGTTGGTTCACACCCACCTTAGATTCTCATCATACTGAATTCCTTCTTACTATGAAACACGATAGCCACGCACTTCTAACTTCTAATTCTTTTATTCTATCATTATAGTTTTTACATTGTGCATGATCTCCAGTGTGCACCATATTGTTAGCGCCACTCATGACGGTACAAATTTTTATCACTGAGATGATATCAGAACACTTACTTCTGGAAAACTTTGCTATAAACAGCAGAGCCCTCTTATAACGAGGAACTCGGAAGCGACGGAAATCGAAGTTGAATCCGGGCGATCACTAAATCCGTTTTTGGGTAAACTTTCCCACCATATAAAAATATGCGAACGTGGTAATATGCATATACGTTTATATTATACACCGATAACAATTGGATTTACTTGAAAGACTTAAATCACCTTTCAAGTATAATCAACTTGACAGCCAAGTGAGACTGACCGCTGTTTAACCCTTTAACTGGATAGAGCGAGTTAACTCGGGGTTAGCGAAACGGGCTGAAATCAGCTCGAACGAATATATTCGCTGTCTAAGAAGTGGGCCGAAAGCGGCTGGAATGAGCGAACCTGCGCATCTGAAGGTGTTGATTTCCCCTTAGAGAGAGCGAAAAGTGTGTTATTCCCATTAGTGATATAGAAGGATTATTGACAGTAATACTTTCTGGCTGATATCCTGCTAAAGAGACTATCACAATGGCGACGAACCCAACAAAGGAGAAAGAAAATGTTTGAGTCACTGGTTTTTACACAGTGGCATGATGTCCTTGTCAAGGGAACTAACCTTACACCCATCATGACTTGCGCCTTGGACCAAAGAATAAAGCACTAGAAGGGAGCGATTATCATCAGTGATAGGTTTATCGTCGGTAATGCTGAGATAAGTGTGGGACAGATTGCTTTACGGCAGTTTTAAAAACAATTTCTATGTGAAAATTTCTGTTTGGGGAGCGCACAAAACTTTGAGCACCATTTGGTTCAGGTACACCAGCCTCTTAAAGCGTTAAATTAACAACAGACACGAAGAAAAAGAAAACCGTCCCTCCCAGTGCAACGCGCACTTGAAGGGTTAAAGGGCGAATGGACACAATTCCAGGAATTGTTATCTTCTACTTCCACTCCAATGACATCACCATTCCATTACACTCCTATCCCTCTAACTGTCCCCCAGAAATTCACTTTAATGCCCCATCCATCCTCTTTTAGCCTAGGAGTATTGAAACCTTATTTTCAACTTTGCTGACTCCATACACCCAAGGTATAGCTTCTTGGAGTGGGTGGCAAGGAGAGTCTGCCGTACAACTCGCTTGATGAGCATTTAATGTACTCCTTCTCCATTGCTTTTCTACCAACATACTTCCACTAGCACACCATGATTCCCCTGCGCTATTTCGGCCTGTATGCCACCATTTCTATTCCATCATTCCAGGACACTCCGCAGCAGCTTTGTTTTGCCTTCTTAAATATGGAATTTCATTAGATTTTTTTAATTTTACGTGTTAAAAGTGATCATTTTAGCTTTTCTCTCCCTCGTTAAATCCGGGGATTTCATTAAATTTTTCTAGTTAAAAACAATCAAATTAGCCTTAACTTTACATTACATCAAGAAAAAATTTCATGTTTTGCTCTTAAAAGCTGAGATCTCGCTAAATACGGGCCCTTAAGTGACAAAAGTCATGGGATACGTACGTACATACACTGAAGAGCAATTGAATTAGAGATACCTGTCTAGTAACGGGTAGCACCACCTTTCGCCCTGACGACGGCCGCGATTCGTCTCGGCATGGACTTGACAAGACACCGGAAGCGTTGGGAAGCCATACGGATCCACGACCTCTGAACAAGCTCCCACAGTTCACGAAGATTTGATGGAGGTGGGTCAGAGCCTCGAACATCTCTCTCGATTGCATCCCAGATGTGCTCGATGGGATTGAGGTCAGGTGACCTAGCTGGCCAAGGAAGCGAGGTCACGTCGGTGGAGTGTGCATCCAACCATTCGGATACAATTCGGGAGCGATGGCACGGTGCATTGTCTGTTGCAGAATGAGGTCCCCAGTGGGATGTTTAAGACGCACATACGGGAGCAAATGGTCGTCCAGGATATCCCGGTAACAATGACCTGTGAAGGACGTTGTCACACGTACCAGGGGTCCCATTTCAGTCCACGTAAACAGTCCACAGTCGAGAATGCCTCCCCACCAGCTTGAAGAGTACCCTGCTGGCAAGAAGGATCCATCGCTTCATGTGGTTTGCGCCGTACTCGTATCCTGACATCCGCATGTACCAACGTGAATCTCGACTCATCAGTCCACACAACATTTTTCCACATGTCTAAGATCCAGTGGCAATGTTCCCGCGCCCATGCTAATCTTTGCACCCTGTGATGTGCGGTCAGCAGTGGTACCTTCGTGGGACGATGGCTTCTGTACCCCATAGCGAGGAAAGGGTTCTGGATGGTGTGGCTACTTACACGTATTTGTGCACCAGCGTTAAATTGCCGAGTGATTTCTTGCACTGTGGCCCGTCTATCCGCTGTTACAATGCGAGCTAGCCGACGATGACCCCGCTCATCCACACGCTGTTGTCCACGGCAGTTGGCCCTTGCAGGGATGGTTTTACCGGATTCGATGCACTCACGGTGCGCCCGTGACACAGTGACTCATGAAATCCCCGTGTCTGCACGACTTCCGAGATGGAATGTCCCATTTGTCGGGCCCCGATAATTTGCCCACGATCAAATGCACTTCGTCGTACCCATACTGCGTCCGACTCTTACTGATTCCCGTCGCATCACTCCTTATGTTGTCGGATTACTGCATGCGTCCTGTCGTTTCCGTTTACAGGGCCGCCCACAGCGCCACATTTGCATAACGCCAGCTAATTCAATTGCTCTTCAGTGTAGTATCGTGTAGGACCTCCTCTAGCCCGGCGAAATGCTGCAACCGACGTGGCATCGATTCCTCAAGTGGCCGGAAGACTTCTGGAGAGATGCTGAGCCATGCCGCCTTAACAGCAGCCCACAGTTCCCTGGTATTTCGAAGTGCAGGATTTTGGATACGAATGAACCTTTCCACCACGTCTCATAAGTGCTCTATTGGGTTCATGTCGGGCGAACGTGGTGGCCACACCATCTGTCGGAACTGTCCAGAATACTCCTCGAACCAATTTTGGACAACTTGGGCCCGATGACAAGGTGCATTGTCCGCTTGGAAAGCCCAATCCTTGTTGGAGTACATCAAGTCCATGAAGGACTGCAAATGGTCACCCAGCAGAGCAATAAAGCGAGTATCGGTAAATGACGTGTTTACGAGGACCGTAAGACACAAACTGTGCCACGTAAAGACACCCATGTATGGAATCATCACCAGCTTGCGCAGTGACTTGTGGACGGCTTGGGTCCATGGCCTCATGGAGTCTGGGCCACACCCGAACCCTATATAAGCTCGTAACAAATGGTAGCTTGACTTATTGGACCACGCCCAATTTTTCCAGTCTTCCTGGGTCCAATTACCGCTTTTACGAACCCAGATGAGGCGCTGTGTCCGATGCCGTGGTGTTTACAAAGGTACTCTGATGGGTCTTCTACTCCCGTACCCTATGGACGAAATATTACGCTGCACTGGCCTGATGGATATGCCTCTGGTACCTGCTACATTGAATTTAAATGTTATTTGAGTCAGTGTCGCTTGTCTGTTAGCATGCACAATCCTAGTCAGACGACGCAGGTTACGGTCATTCAGCACCCGTGGTCGTCCAGTGCGCTGTCAAATGTTCACAAAAATTAACGGAAGAGTAGCCTTTCAAGTGCACCAGTGGAATGTTATAGAATTTTGGTCACTATAGAATAATAAGTGTTTGATCACTGAAGAACTTTAACTGTGTTGTATACCTCTAAATTAACCTTCCTTTTGAGTTCCTGTCTTTTCATGCAAATTTCATTTCTTCTCGTTAAATATTTTCTGACTTAACGTAACAGAGCCCCTTCCAGTGAATTTGATGTTGGCAGTCCTGACAGCAGGCCATAGAGCGAGCTGCGTTGTTAAAGACTCTTGAGATAAGAGCTCAGGTGTACAATATCGAGCGAGCAGTGTTATATGATCCATACAGATCTTACACTACATATTGCTGTTATCTAAAACATACCATTTCGTAGTCCGTACTCCTCTCTAATCATTCAGTACATAGCTCTCTCACATAGCTCTCAACGGTTAAACTTTTATCAACGACTATTTACTTTAAAATACTCTTTCCAAAGTTTTCCAACTTCGGAAAGCTCGTCGAGAGAAATTATGTGCCTGTGAGTGAGACAATATAGAAACCAAATTTACACGAGAATAGATATACTTAAAAGGAAGGTTAAATTAGCGTTATACCTTAGATCTCCAAATCAAGAGAATAGGAGTTCAACTGTTTCAATCAAGAGTATATTTTTGAGACATTGCCAGATTATTTCAATGATTTGAAGTGAAAACAGCAGGCAGAGAATAAATGAAAATGGAGCAATCCATGTTATTATACACCAAAAGTTCAATGTTTTGATTGCTTTTCATCACGTGCATTACATTTTAACGAGAACATATCAATCACATTAATTACAACATAAATAGACCTCGTGATGATTATCTTTGATCTCACAGTTCAAACATGTTCAAGAAGAACTATTTTGCAATCAGATATTCTAAGAACTCTTGAAATATATATTACATTTCATGCAGTCTAATTTTGTAGAAATCGCGCTATGTATATTGATTTTAAACCTGAAAAGGAAGCGATGCGTCAAGTAAACAGACATTCCATTCAGTCAATCTGCTCGACATTTTGCACTGACAGAATTTCCCTAGAGACGCTAATGAAGAATGATTGCGTCGTACAAAGTGCTTCAAAGATTATTTCGGAAGCTAAGACGACGCTTTCTAAGACGGCTTACTCTGATAAAAGCAAGCCAAATGAGACACTGCATGAATCGAGATTTAAATGAGCATCTTCAGTGTACATATGTACATACATGCGCACTTACTTGTACCAGGAAATTCGTGCGTGTGATAAGCAGAATCTTGTGTGTCTTACGCAAGATGTTTGCATTGCTTTGTACACAAAGTGTTTTAAAGCGCAATCAATGAATATCAGATATTTCAGATCAGTATAACTAAACAGGATTAATCGAAAATTTATAATATGAAAGAGGATATAGGGCACCTGGCATGCATTTCTAGAAAGATAAAAACTACCAGACTTATCCTATATCGTATTGATTTAAAACTTAATTTAAAAAATCTGGAAAGAATTGTTTGTAGCGACAAAACAGAACATTTAAGAATTGTATTCATATACACTGAGTGGATAGAAATCATGGAATACCTACTTAGGAACGGGTAGGCCATTTTTTTGTTCAGATAAGGGCAGTCACACGGCAAGGCATTGAGTTTAATAGGTCAAAAAAGTGTTCGACAAGTACCTCCACCCATGTTTGTTGTGCCGTAGTTCATAACTCTGTCACATTCCTCGGTCGAGGATCTGAAGCTCGAACGGACCTTTCCACAGCATCCCAAAAATATTTCACAGGGTTCATGTCCAGCGAATGGGGAGGCCATTCCAGGATAGGAACTTCTGCGGAATGCTCTTCTAACCATGTTCTAGTCACCACAGCTCTCCTCTGGGGAGAAACATTGGGCTGCTGGAAGAGTTAATTGCCCCTGTAGCCGCTTGATATTCATGAACGAATGCAGATGGTCTGCAAGGATGGATATGTAGCGTGGACCATTCAGATATGCATCTAGATGTACCAGAGGTTCCAACGTGTGCCAGTTGAACACTTCCCCGAAAACAACTGAGCCTCAACCTTGTTAACATGCGGGTACTTTGCTCCTGGATCTGGTTATCTAATATGTCCCATACATTTGAAATATGGTTCAGATCCCGGCTTTGTGATGGCCAGGAAAGATGGTGGAAGTCACTGTCATGTTCGCTGGACCACTGCTAACACGTCTTGCACGATGGACAGTAGCTCTTTCGTCCATGAAACAGCCGTCATCTGAGGGATAAATGGTTAACATTGCAGAATGGAGCTTCATGGTCTTCATGGGGGCTTCATGGTCTTCAAGGGGGCTTCATGTTCTTCATGGGGGCTTCATGGTCTTCAAGGGGGCTTCATGTTCTTCATGGGGGCTTCATGGTCTTCAAGGGGGCTTCATGTTCTTCATGGGGGCTTCATGGTCTTCAAGGGGGCTTCATGTTCTTCATGGGGGCTTCATGGTCTTCAAGGGGGCTTCATGTTCTTCATGGGGGCTTCATGGTCTTCAAGGGGGCTTCATGTTCTTCATGGGGGCTTCATGGTCTTCAAGGGGGCTTCATGTTCTTCATGGGACTCCCGCCATACTCTCTGCCTACCATCTGTATAGAACAAGGTGTACTACGACTTGCCGGAGCAGATGACTTTTTCCAGCTTTCCAGTGTCCAGTCACGGTGTTCCTAACACTATTATAGATAAACTCTCCCGTTCTTCGTTAAAATCGGTGGTTTTCGTATAAGCATGCGACTGCCAGTACCAATTCTCTTCGATTCACCGCCCACACTTCTCTGATATATGTTTCGGGAACTACTTTCGTTGAATGTTTCAGTCAATTGAAGAACACAGGAGGTCCTGTTTCTTAAAATCCTCCTCAGAGGACAGCGATCTATTTCTTGACCGCTAATCATTTTGCCACAGTTACGCCTCTTAGACAAGCCATGTGGTTTATTTTTTCCACTTATAGTGCGTCGAATAAATATAGAGACAGAACAAATTCTAGAATAAAAAAGAGACAACAACGAGCTGAAATGTACACCTCATATTTATAGCAAAAATAGCATAGGACACGCAGCTGTACAATAGTTTGATGGAAACATAACAATTCGAACACCAAGTACAAGAAAAAAAAAACAGAATTACGCTGTCTCAAAAATATAAAGACTTACTAGATATGAGCACCTCCGGTACGAATAGTGGAGCCGTCGTCCCGAATAACACTGAAAACCCGATTGGGCATGCTGTCCGACAAGTGATGTAAGTGTTGTCGACGGAGTGCGTACCAACTTCGTTCAATCTGCTCTTTCAATGCCACCACACTTGAGAACTGCTGTCCGTTCGCATACACATCCCGAGCAAGGATATCCCAGAGGTTCTCGATAGGGTTCAGATCTGGACTGAGTGCTGGCCAATCCATTACGGTCACATGATGAGTGCTAAACCAGGTTTTCGTTGATGCAGACCGATGGATAGAGGCATTATCTTGCTGGAACAGATAATCAACACCCGCTAGATTTTCGGCAAACGGTAGAACGCGGCTGCTGAGTATGTCCTGATACCTTTCGGAGTTTTGCCTGTCTTGCAGGAAAGCGATATCCGTTGCCCCATTAAACGTAAAAGCTACCCAGATCACCACAGATCCCCCTCATTTCTGTCTACTGAAGAAGGTGCGTGGCTCGCTTCGTAAATCAGGCCAACAGTAGTTCCAACCGTCAGGGCCGCACAGGTTGAACTTTTTCTGATCGGAGAAAATAGTTGTGATCCACTCGTCCGTCCATTGCCGGTGGCTGCTTGCCCATAACAACCTAGTTTCCTTGTGGCGCCGCGTGAGGTGTGGCAGACGGCGTATTTTACGGAGCACATTGTTGCGACTTTCCTTGATTCGTCGATGAACTGTGTCGTTTAAGACGGTGACACCAACAGTCCGAGAAACGTGACGTAGTGATAACCTTTGGGATGAAACTAAACGCATGATCGCACAATCATCTCGTTTGGTTGTGATTCGAGGCCTTCCAGGCCGTTTTCTGGCAGTTAACGCACTGCGTTTCGATAAAGTTTTTTAAATGACTGCCCTTCTTCTCACCATGGCTTTACAAATTCTCGCTACAGGAAATCCATATGCTCTCAGTCTCCAAATCTTCTGCACCTCCTCACCAGTAAGTTGACTGTTGTGTGACATTTCGGCAAATGAATGTCTGACGGCAGGTCCGCTGCCTTTTGTAGGCTGGACCGAATTACGGCCCATGCGCGTGCGTACAACATGCTAATGTGTACATCTCATTTGCAAATGGCTACTTTACATAGTTATCTTTATATTTATGAGAAACCTAAAATTACACTATTTCACTTTGTGGTGTTCTTTTCACACAATCCGGTCATCTCGACGGATCGAAACGTTTGTTGTAGGGTTATGTCTAATTAGGTACCACTTCAGCTTCCTACCTATATTCGCATTGAGTTCACGGCGCAAAGTAGACTGTCTCTATATTCATGCGACGCACCTTATTAAAGACCCGCGATATCTCACCTTTTGAAAAACCAGTCCGCTCTGCTCTTTTCAAAATCGTCTTTCCAGCCATATGGGCACCCACAATAAGCCATTTATCGAACTCCAAAAGGTCTGTTGTTTTTCCCATTGTGGTCAACACTTCTGGTGATTACTGACGAGCAGCAGACTTAAATAGTTGCCTAGGTCACGTGGTGAGGACCGCGACAACGTATTTTGTATTTTGCATATACGTTGCGTAAGTGAGGCTTACGCGCATCTGCATAAAGATTTCTAATTCAGTGGCCGGTGTGTTTAGTTGTTTTGCTGTGCACGAGGTGTGACAAAAAAGTATCTAGACAGGTTGAATATGTTCGGAATTGCGCAACACAGTAGAAAATCACTGAAACGATGAAAGATTTCCGTTTTTAGCACGATTTAATTATTAAAAGATGAGAAATATATACAATTAAAACCATGAGCACTTTCGAGGCAGCTGCTGCCTCTTCTTCAGATGTAAAAAATAGATACACATTTAATCTATATATAATATAGATCATTGCATTGTGGGAAGTATGGTAAGTTATTAGCCAATAGTAATCTACATGCGCCAAAATGTTGCGTATGCTGTTGGCCCAATGGTCTGAAGAAAACATGGAAATATATTATAGAAATAAATGGTGTAGGGTGGGGTGAACATTCAATTTTTAAGTTTATATTACAATTTATAATTTACTGTTTTAATAAGGGATTTCCAAACGTTATGTAACTCATAGGGGGCATGTTCATTACAACATTACTCATCGGAGGCCTCTATATAAACTTTCTGCAATTAAAAGGTCACCAGATTTACTAGGAGTATAAATTATTCTTACATTACTCCAGTCGGGATTAAGATCATCTTGTATAACAGATTTGGCTAGGGATGTAGATCACTATTGGCTAATAACTTACCATGCTTCCCACAATGCAATGATCTATATTACATATAGATTAAATGTGTATCTATTTATTACATCTGAAGAAGAGGCAGCCACTGCCTCGAAAGTGCTCATGGTTTTAATTGTATATATGTACATCACTGTCAGTTTTGCGGGCGTTTGACGATGCAGTTCGTTCTAAAAGTCCGGCATTGCATGAGAGTGGCGTGCGGCAACTCCACCATGATAACGCGCCTGCCCATGCATCGCAACTTGAATAGCAGTTTCTTGCAAAGCACCGTATTGCAAACGTCCGACAGCCACCCTATTCGCCAGATCTCACTCCGTGCGCCTTTCTTCTCTTCCCCAAAATCAAATACCACTTGAAAGGAAAACGATTTGAAGATACTGAGGAGATACAACAGAATGCGACGACGCAGCTGTTCGCTATTTCAGAAGAAGAGAACTTCAAAAATGCTTCGAGTAGTAGAAACAGTGCTGGGCTAAGTGTGTGGCTTCGGAAAGGTCTACTTCGAATGCAATTAGGTTTCGAGTCAGTAAGACTTGTACTTTTTTTAACAAGTTCAGTCTGGATACTTTTTTATCACACCTTGTATGTTTATGTTTCAAAGCCAGCACCCCAACATGAACACCAGTGTAAAGCACTAATCTAACTACATGCTAAAGCTTAAACCTTTTAAAGTGAATTGCTTCACTGTATAGTTTACTGAATTCTCCTAGCTGTGATGTGATTGGAAGTTTAGCGACCACCGTGAGCAACTCAATGGGCTATAAGCTGTCCCCCGTCCCTAATTTAGGGTTATTGGTTCCAGGGAAGGGAGAGAGCTAGTGCCGTAAGACAAACACAACATACATACCTCACCGGCATTCGAACCCGGACCCCTTTCGGGCGAAAAATCAGAGGACATCGCTTAGACCACTGCACCACCGGGGCCGGCTCTCCTAGCTGAATCACTTTCGTTGATATTGTGATAGCTTCACGTCTTCATAGTTGGCGTTTAATTCACAAGAATCAACTAATTAAAATAATACAGTAAAACAATTATTTTAATACTGGATTTATGTATGCTGACTTCTGGAGCTCGACTCCGATAAAGTAAATTAGCATTTCATTTTGCTTTCTGTGAAAATTCCCTGATGTTGAAAAATATTTATTCGAGCGACAAAATTTCTTTAAAAATCTAATTCTTTTTATTTTTGTCTGCTCAGTTTATTTCACAAGAGTAGGCTTTAATGTTTTCTAAATCGTGTATTAACACAAAATTGGAAAACCACAAAACAACGTGATTAAACAATACAATAAGTTCAAATACATGCAACGAAGAAAACAGAAATTTTATCAACTGCATTTCTCGTTTACAGACTGAAATCCCTTCTGATGTAATAGAAATCTATAGAGCAGTTACAAGACTGCGCAATGATTTAATGGCTAAGTATTTCGAGAAGAGATGTTAACTACTTTAATACCGTTTGCAGCTACTAAATCACTTAAGAGACCAAGTACCGCTGCAAAAATGGTGTAAAAGCCGATATTTATAAGTTATGATTTCCCATTCATTTCTTCTTTTCTTGGTCACAGATAATAGGAAGTTATTTCACGGTTAAATTATTTGGTGAGAAGTTTGTGCCGTCGATACTACCGGAAGAGCAAGGAGGGTGGTTGCCCTCCCAGAATGCTTATACCAGGGGCGTAAATTCATGCTCTTGGGGGCGTAAAAGATAGAACGCACAACGTTTGGATAAATTTACTGAGAATTTCAATAGAAACAGAAAGTTATGCACTTCAATATTTGCTTTTTTAAAGTCTTAAGTTTCCCGCAGCAAACCAGGGTACAGAATACAATACAATGGAAGGTGTGAACCTCTCATATGCAAAAAGGAATTGCCCAAAACAGCAGAGAGAAGCATATTAAAACAATGTGCGATATGCCTGACCTCCATGACCTTCCCGAACACGCTGTAGGAATGAAGAACTAATTAGCCATCTGTGCTCTGTCGCAGAAAGCTCCTCTGAGTTTCAACAGAAGTTTTCCAAGCCCTAACCCGAAGACATCTTCTTATACAGAGTGATTCACACGGGACTTTATCCAAAAAAGCGTTATGATTTTGAGAAGGGAGAACATTTCCAGCTGAAATTTGAAGACGAAGTGCCGTACGTTCTGGCATTCGCATCCATATCTGTTCCATTTGGATCGTAAGCCCAGATGGCGCCACAATACACGGCATCTGATGGAAACGGTTTCGCGCCATTTTCTTTGTCCGTCGTCTAGCGTCGAGTACGATGGTGTTCACGATTGCTGAGCGCGTGTTTATCGTTCAAAGTTATTGAAAGCCCGCTGTTTCAAGGAGTGTCAGAAAGAGTTTAAAAAGAAATTTCCCGTTTGGGGAACCACCTACGAAGCCAACGATTTCCAATCTTGCTAAGAAACTTGAGACTAGAGGAAACCTTGTTGATACGCATTCAGGAGGGCGACCTATATACAATGTCAGAAAACACTGTGTAGTGTGTGAAGAAGAGGTTGTTACAGTCTCCGAAGAAATCGTTACGTAAACTGTCGCAAGGAACAGGACTGTTATATTCCAAATGCCAGAGGGCTGCGAAAATGGGTAAACTACTGAAGCCATATCGTGTAACAGTTGTTCATGAGCTGTTACCAATTTACTACTACATTACTTGGCGTGCTGTATTGTCGTCGTTCACGTAATGTTTACCATTTACTTGATAATGTTTACCCGTAGACCCTCCGGTATTTACGTGGTTTTTACATGTTTATTAAAATCACGTCAAAAACCGAAAGTGAGATCTTTGAAGGATCATAATTTATTTTATAAATTTCCTATAACGAGGTATGAGAAGGGAAAAACTTCGTATTATTTGAGTGAAAGTGTGGAATTTTTGAACTCGAAGGGGTGTAATTTCAAGTCTCGCCCTCCCAGATCAGAAAAGCTTGCTTTGACCCTAGATGCAAGTAAATTCCAAACAATTCGTACCGAAAAGCCAAATCAATTCATGTAATTTTAGAATTCAAATCTCCACTTTAATGTTATTCTGTTTTAATAAATTTTGCTTTTGTGCACACGTAACATGTTTGAAAAGGTTTGGTGCAGTATTCATGTGTTAGGTGGGATTTACAATGTAAGAATATTAAAAAGAAAGATTTACCAAATTCTGAAAGAAGGACCGAAATACGACAGTGACCAAATTGCTAGAGGGCAAACGTTAAAAAATAAAAACTGACATGGCACGAAAATAATAAATCTGCGAAAGGAACATGAAATACTGTTTAAAAATTTAGATTAATATTTTTTGATGAAATTCGTTTAGTAAAGAGAAGTCAGTCGTCTCTTTTGCACCCTTGTATGCGAATGCTAATGAAAGGTTGTAGGAGAAATAATGCAGACAACGGAAAATAAAATTTCGGGGTACTCCTATGTTTCCACTGTCATCTGCTCTATGTGATGTTTTAGAATAGCCAGCAAAAATAAATGCGAACTCTGCTGATGATAAAAACTTTGCAAAATTATTAAAAAAAAAAACTCAAAATTGTGGCTCACACAAATTTTTCGCATGAAAGTGAAAAACCTTGTGAGATAGACTCACGGTTACGAAGCCTTATTGTGCATATTTTCGAGTAGTTTTGTGAAGGAAACTGGCTGAATTGTTAGTGCGTTAGATTCTAGCTATTCGTTTTTTCGATGAGGATCATAGACAGGCTTATTTTATTGATTTTAACAATCGTCAACAGGGGCAATACCTACAGGGGTTTATCAAAATAATGGAAACACCGACTGCGATTGGAGTATAGGGGAGAAGGTGGGAATATGAACCATTTTTTGTTTTAGACAAAACAACTCAATTTTAAATGTAACAGTTGCATCAAAATAAGTCGAAAGTGTTACCACATACATTTTTCATAATGTTTGTATAGTTTTTTTGTAAAGTAAATATCGCTGTTTAAATAGCACAGAAATTTTTAAACACATTGCGAAAAGGAGCTCTTGGAAATTAGAGGTGGTAAAATAAAACAGCATAAAAATGAAACAAAAAAACCCTCAGTGTTTTGATTATAGAGTTATTGATATTACAACACCGTTTATATTGAATGCCGCTTTGAATGGGAAACAATTAACGATACTTTAAAATTTAAAATAAAAGAAATTCATATAGAAAGTATGAGTCCTTTAGGCTGATGAACAGAAGTCGCAAATAAAAATGTCACTTTCACATCTACTGCATAAGATGTGAGCCCATTACTGGCAGGCTATGCATTGAACCGACAGTTCTCCAGATTTGGACGTACTGAATGTGTCGCAACAAAATATACACTGCGCATCATCTTTGCCAGGTACATCTCCAACAGGTTGTTGGCGGTTTGAGCTCTCAGAAGACAGACACTTTTTCTTTTCATTATCCCGAGAGCTTTCTTTATCTTCATCTCTCTTTCTTTTAAACAACACTTTCCGTTTTCCTTTTCGCACGCTTTTAACCTTCTGCTGTGTATGCCTGTTTGAACCTGCGCTGGTACCTGATTGATCCCCTTTTCCGCCTTCTGTAGTTGGAGGCTGCTTTTTGAGCTTTCTTCTGTTTTGAAGTTTTTAAAGCTTTCTTCTGTTTTGAAGTTTTTAAAGCTTTCTTCTATGTAGAGCTAGTCAGGAGAGTTGCTGAAAGTAGCTTGCGAAATCCGTTTGACGCCTTCCTTTTTGCGTGTGAAACTGGAGAGATGTCTTCTGGGGAGATGAAGCCTGGAGATGTGGAGGGAGCTGGATACGTTGATGGTTGTAACATGAAACACCTAGTTCCATATTACCACCCATCGCCATTTTCCAAAAAGCCCAACGAATCTCAACGTAGAAAAAATATTTTCAAATAAATAACCATGCCGATTTAAAGTTTCACCTTCTGACTAATCGACACACTATTGCTAATATGCTAGATTTATCAATAAAGACAGCAAAAAAATTCTGGAATATTAACTTATGAAAATTGTTGACCCGGAAGAAAACAACGCACATCCTCTGTGCCATGTACACCACATGACACTGACACCTGAGCCCTCTGGTGGCCCATACGACCCGTAATGGTTATGTTTATTAACGTTATTGACAGATGGCAACACTTGATTGAGAACTAAGCGTCATTTCTTATTACCACCCTGTTTCATATTCCTACCTTCTCCCCTACGCAATACGTCTTATGCAAATCAAAAGGACCTCAAAAATGTCAGATCACAGTGACCTCAAGGATGGCATGATTATTGGTGCACGTTTTGCAGGAGCTTCGGTAACCAGAACGGCAGAAGTAGTAGGCGTGACACGATAACTCTATTGAAGGTTATGACTACGTATCAAAAAAGACACGGCTTGCTTCCAAACGTGCAAATTCCGGAGGCCATACAGAAATATCAGATGGGGATAGACGAACGCTGGCACGGATTGCACAACGGAAGCATAAGACCACGGCATGGGAAATATTGGGTTAGAAAGAAAGCAATGTCCGATACAACATGGTGCCCGAACGAGAAGCCCTGCCCAATTAGATTGCGTAGCACACCCAGATGACATCAGCAGGTAGGTGGCTTAAGTCAGTGGCAGTTAGCCGCCAGAAAACGAAGAGTGTAAGCGCTAGCCAACATGGAAGTGGACAAGGAGCACATCCGCTATTGCATGTTGTATGAGTTTCGTCGCGGTAGCACCTTCTCCAAATGTGTGAGGAACACCACCAGTGTGTACCCCAATGCCATATCACATCGTCAGTGCTATCGTTGATTCGAATGGTTTCAAAAAAGAAATTTTGACCTGTCAGACTGTATCAAATCCAAAAGACCCGCAACAGTGGATATAAACAGGCTACAGACCTTAGTGAAAACCGACCCACGTGTGACCACGCGAGAGTTGGCCAAACAGCTGGGGACTACCCACACGAGCATTACCATGCATCTGCCTCAAATACAGAAGGTGCGCAAGAGGGGAGTTTCGGTACCCCGTGAACTCACAGTCGAACAGAAAGCAAATGACATGAGTGCTAGTGTTTTTCTGCTTGCACGTGACCAAGTTGAACCGTTTGTGAACCGCATTGTGAGAGGTGACGAGAAATGGGTCTTGTATAAGAATGTCAGCTACCAGAATCTGTGGTTGGATGCAAAACAGAAGCCCATGCCGACCCCTAAAGCCAACATACATCCACGTAGGGTCTTGCTACGTAGGTTCTTGCTATCTGTCTGGTGGGATGTTCAGGGTGTCGTTCTTTTTGAGCTGCTGCAGGACACTACCGTTATCACTGCCGATGTATATTGCCGTCAGCTTGACGACTTGCACGCATCGCTGAAGTCGAAACGACCAGCACGGCTGAAACGCAAGGGCGTCCTCCAACAGAAGGATGGAGCGAGAGCTCACACAGCACGGGCGGCCTCCCAAAAGATCAGGGACTTGGACTGGGAGCTGAACACAGCCTATTTCCTGGACATTGCGCCAAGCGACCACAACCGCAACCTCTTCCTGTCGTTGCAGTATTTCCTGGAGGGACAGTGGTTCATCAACCTGGCCGATGTCGAACTCGCCCTTACTCATTTCTTTGCGTCCAAGCCCCACAATTCTAGAGGGACGGTATACAACAGCTGCCTAGACGATGGGGCTACATTTTTGACTGATTTGTATTTGTAAAAGTATATACACTGAAGAGCAATTAAATTAGAGATACCTGTCAAGTAACGTGTAGCACCACCTTTCGCCCTGATGAGGGCGGCGATTCGTTTCGGCATGGACTCGACAAGACACCGGAAGAGTTGGTTGGCCATACGGATCCACGACCTAGGAACAAGCTCCCACAGTTCACGAAGATTTGATGGAGGGGTCATCTCTCTCGATGGCATCACAGATGTGCTAAGGTCTGGTGGCCCAGCTGGCCAAGAAGCAAGGTAACGTCGGTGGAGTGTTCATCCAACCATTCGGATACAATTCGGGAGCGATGGCTCGGTGCATTGTCTTGTTGCAGGATGAGGTCCCCAGTGGCATGTTGAAGACCCACAAACGGGAGCAAATGGTCTTCCAGGATATCTCGGTAACGTTGACCTGTGAGGGACGATGTCACACGTACCAGGGTTCCCGTTTCAGTCCACGTAAACAGTCCCCAGACGAGAAAGCCACCCCCACCAGCTTGACGAGTAACCTGCTGGCAAGAAGAATCTATCGCTTCATGTGGTTTGCGCCGTACTCGTATCTTATCATCCGCATGTACCAACGTGAATCTCAACTCATCAGTCCAGGCAACATTTTTCCACATGTCTAGGGTCCAGTGGCGATGTTCTTGCACCCATCCTAATCTTTGCACCCTGTGATGTGAATTCAGCAACGGTACCCTCGTGGGACGATAGCTTCTGTACCCCATAGCGAGGAGATGGTTCTAGATAGTGTGGCTGCTTACACGTTTTTGTGCACATGCGTTAAACTTAAACCGAGTGATTTCTTGCACTGTGGCCCGTCTATCCGCTGTTACAATGTGAGCTAGCCGACGATGACCCCGCTCATCCACACGCTGTTGTCCACGGCAGTTGGCCCTTGCAGGGATTGTTTTACCGTATTCGATGTACTCACGGTGCACCCGTGACACCGTGGCTCGTGAAAATCCCAGTGCCTGCACGATTTCCGAGATGGAGTGACCCATTCGTCAGGCCCCGACAATTTTCCCACGATCAAATGCTCTCAGATCCTTCGTTTTACCCATACTGCGTCCGACTTTACTGATTCCCGTAGCATCACTCCTTATATTGTCGGATCGCTGCATACGTCATGTCATTTCCGTTTACAGGGCCGCCCACAGCACCACATTTTCATAACGCCAGCTGTCTCTAATTCAATTGCTCTTTTGCCGCCCTGGTGGTGCAGTGGTCTAAGCGATGGCCTCTGATCATTCGTCCGAAACGGGTCCGGGTTCGAACCGCGGTGAGGTGTGGATGTTGTGTTTGTCTTACAGTACTGGCTCTCTCCCTTCCCTGGAACCAGTGGCCCTAAATTAGGAACTGGCGACTGCTTATAGCACATTGAGTTGCTCATGGTGGTCGTTAAACCTCAAATAAAAAAAAATTGCTGTTCATTGTACAGTAATTAGTACTTTCAAGTTTGTTTTTTTTGATTGGAGGTTTAACGACCACCGTGAGCAACTCAATGGGCTATAAGCAGTCGCCCGTCCCTAATTTAGGGTCACTGGTTCCAGTGAAGGGAGAGAGCCAGTGCCGTAAGACAAACACAACATCCATGCCTGACCGGGATTCGAACCCGGACCCCTTACGGACGAATGATCAGAGGCCAACGCTTTAGACCACTGCGCCACCGAGGCGGCACTTTCGAGTTCCTTGCATTTCTTTAAGACATTACTTTATTTCCAACTCAATAACAGCAAAATTGACATTGAATTTGAGAGGAAACTGTATGTATGCCCATACTTTTCCAGTAAGCGGAATACGCACCGATCACCCAATACATTAAAATCAGCTACCTAGTATGTATGATGTAGGTCCGCCTCTCGCTGCCAAAAGAGCTCTCACCCGACAAGGCATAGATTCAACGAAATGTTGGTAGGTTCTCTACATAGTTGGTACCATGACTTCAACAGAAGATCCAGCAGTTCCCGTAAATTACATGCTTGTACCCATTTCTCCAACTCAAACCACAAATGCTAAATAGGATTAATGTCCGGCGAATTTCGAAGACATTGCAGTAAATACACCGATGTTCAAAATTAAGAGAATTTGCACATTTTGTTGAATTTCTGAAGAACTAATGGACACATTTTAACGAAATTTGTTATGGATACACAGTTGTATAAGAGAAAAAATTATGCCATACAACAGTCATGGTACGCACTCATGATCGTCAGTATGACTCATCAGCACACGGATGTCCAAAATCCACGTTGCGAGATCGAACATAAAATGACTCTAATATGGGGTATGGTCCCCTCACACTGTCATACAGCTCACACAGCGTGACGTCATACTGGAAACGAGGCCGTTGATGAGTCCCTGTGGCAGTCGGTCCCACTCCTGCAGAAATGCAGTTTTCAGCTCCTGGATGGTTCTCGGAGGGGGATGGCGAGCTGCAATTGCTCTCCCAAGAGCTTCCCAGACATGTTCGCTAGGGTTTAGGTCTGGCGATCTGGCAGGCCAATCCGTCGGCGAATATCCTCACTTTCAAGATAATCGTCGACCAGGTGATCTCTATGTGGACGAGCGTTGTCGTCCATAAAAAGGAACCGAGGGCCAACTGCGCCCCTGAAAAGCAGAACATATGGCTGTCAGATCTCATCCCTATACCTCACAGCAGTCAGGGAGCCTCTGTAAAACCCATGGAGAGCTGTGCGGCCGTCCAACCTGATGCCTGCACAGACCATGACACCTCCGCTGCAATAGCGGTCCCTTTCTCCGATGTTGGAGGAAAGGTATCGGGTCCCAGGTTCTCTCCAGATAAAGGTACGTCGAGAATCAGTGTCCAGGCTGAATCGCGACTCGACTGTGAAGAGAACGTCACCCCACTGAAGTTGGGTCCAAGGCTGATGTTGTCTGCAACATGCTAAACGCGCTCTATTATGTGCTGAAGTGAGCGGGACGCAAACAGCGGGTCTTCTGGCAAAAAGCATTCTCTCATGAAGCCTTCGGGAAACAGTAACCCTTGAAATTCGGGTTCCAGTGGCGGCATGCAGCTCACGAGATAGCTGTGCAGCTGTAGCAGTCAAGTGCCAAATAACGATCTTCTTTGGCCGTCGTAGCTCTTGGACGACCTTGCCCAGGCCTTCTCGATATGAATCCGGTGTCCTTAAACTGTTTCCACAAATTGCAGACGATACTGGGCGTTACATTGAGCTCTGTAGCAACCTGCACTTACGATTTTCCTGCCTCCAATTCACCGATCATTATCCACCTCATTCCGTCATCAATACGTTCGTGGCAACTCATTTTACCTGATTGTTTATGAAACTGAGCCAACTCCTGCAAGAAACACAACGAATGTCGCCGAGGAGTACGAGCGAACTAATCGCGGAAAAAGCCACGTGTGCTTTTCATGCCCTCTGCTGCCACAGCTCTGCCCACACGCACGTGTTCTCTCACGTATTCGACCCTGCAAATTTGCATTCTTATTCGGCGCCATAATTTGTACCTTTGGTTCCGTACTTTTTGTGAAAATCGACAAAATGTGCGAATTCTCTTAATTTTGAACACCAGTGTAGATTTCCTCTTTATATTCTTGGAACCATTCCTGAACCATGTCATCGCTCTTTCCACGTTATTTGTTTTTAAACAACGCATAGCGACTGAAAAATTGTATTCCGGCACCGCTGGGATCGAACCCCAGAACTCTCGATAACTAGTCGAGTGCGTTCGAATTTACGCTACAGCGCCAACAATTCTCAGCGCCATGCGTGGTATATCAGTCAGCATCTGACTACACGAATACTGAGAATTGTTGGCGCTGTAGCGTAAACTCGAACGCACTCGACTAGTTATCGAGAGTTCTGGGGTTTGATCCCAGCGGTGCCGGAATACAATTTTTCAGTCGCTATGCGTTGTTTAAAAAAAATAACGTGAAAAGAGCGATGACATCGTCCATTTACATTATCTCCACGTATTTGATATATATTAACCATTCCTGAACCTTCTTTGCAGTGTGGCATGGAGCATTTTCTTGTTGAAAGACACCATATCCGCCAGGGAATACAGTTGTTCAGGGACCTGATAGCTGTCACAGTTCTCTCTACAGGGCTAACGGGTCCACGTGTTCCACAAGAAAATATTGCCCAGACCATGACACTCCCTCCAGTCGTCTGTATCCGTCCCACAGTGCATCCAGGTGAGAAGGCTTCCTTGGGTAAACGTCGCATACGAGCTCGTCCGTCGACATGGTGTAACAGAAAACGGGATTAGTCTGACCATGAGACCCTCTTCCAGTGTTCTATGGTCTAATGTCGATGATTACGTGCCCACTGCAAGCGTTTACGACGGTGAACGGCTGTGAGCATAGGCACACGAATGCATCTGCGGCTGTGGAGAACCATATCCAAAAGCGTACGATGAACTGTGTGTTCGGATATGTTGGGGCCTTCGTGACAATTGAAATTATGGGTAAAGTCAGCCACAGTAGCCCTCCTGTTGTTGCGGACAAGACGAGATAGCCTGCACTAACCTCCGGCATCAATGAGCCGTGGCCTGTTCACGCCTTGTCGACGGCTCGAAGTGCCACTTCTTTCGAACCATCCTAATATATAAAAGGCTAAGTTGCCGACGACGTGGATCACTTTTTAAGTCACCATAGCAACAACCAAAAAAACAAATGTTTGTGACGTCACGATTGGCTTTTCATTCTTTCGTGCAGGTGACGTCATCACTTACACGCGCACAGTTCACGCGTATATCACTGTGTTTTGTTGTTAGAGCAACAAAGGACACAGCTGCTGGTGTGATGCCATCTCATCCAAATCATTCTTACATGACGTTAGAGATGCGTTATGTCACTCAGTCAACCCTTTAGAAATAGGAAAACTACGTCAGGAATTTTAGTTCAACTTTACATACTCTTGATATGAAAATACTACAAATACGTGGCGACAGTTAATAAATAAATGCATTGCTCTTTCCACGTTCCAGAAACACACAGCATCCGAAAAATTGTTTTTCAGCCGCCGCTGTGGAATCGAACCAACAGAACTCTCGATATCGCGCCGAGTGCGTTACATTTACGCCACGGTGGTCAACAATCCACGGTGCTATGTGTATTTTTAAGTCAGCTCCGTGGATTGTTGGCCACCGTGGCGTAAATGTAACGCACTCGGCGCGATATCGAGAGTTCTGTTGGTTCGATTCCACAGCGGTGGCTGAAAAACAATTTTTCGGATGCTGTGTGTTTCTGGAACGTGGAAAGAGCGATGCATTTATTTATTATTACTCTTGATATGCTTTATTACGCTGTTTACCAGAAAAAAACGAACGTTTACAATCCGGTGCTCACACCGTGTTATCCATAACCATTCTTATTTAACTTTTTGTTTACATCTTTTTTCTTTCTTTTGAAGTTAGAGTTTTTTCTTTTTTGTTTTTTTTTTTCAGGTGCGGTGAAGTGGAAGAATACAGTTCTAAGCTGTAAGATGTTTATTATTTAATTATTTAAACATACAATATTATTATTTTTTCATGCATTTTCCTTCCTCCTAAAAATATTTAATAGCTGGTAATACTTATAAATTTATTAATTTTAATATGTACTTGTGACGACGTGGATCACTTTTATTTCAGTAAGGCAAGGACGAACATTAGTGTCCTTCGCGAACTTTTTTTTTTTTTTTTGATTGGAGGTTTAACGACCACCGTGAGCAACCCAATGGGCTATAAGCAGTCGCCCGTCCCTAATTTAGGGTTACTGGTTCCAGGGAAGGGAGAGAGCCGGTGCCGTAAGACAAACACAACATCCATGCCTGACCGGGATTCGAACCCGGACCCCTTTCGGACGAATGATCAGAGGCCATCGCCTTAGAGCACTGCGCCACCGGGCGGCCCTTCGCGAAATTGACTGTTGTTTTAAGCCTCGCCTACGCCGCGTCAAAAAAGAAATTTACATCCTTCATTAGATGAAGATATTGAAGATAACCGCCGCAAAGTCTATTTGCCGCCCCGGCGGCGCAGTGGTCTAAGCGATGGCTTCTGTTCATTGGTCCGAGCTGCGTCCGGGTTCGAATCCCGGTGAGGCATGGATGTTGTGTTTGTCTTACGGCACCGGGTTTCTCCCTTCCCTGGAACCAGTGACCCTAAAGTAGGTATGGGCGACTGCTTATAGCCCATTGAGTTTCTCATGGTGGTCGTTAAACCCCCGATAAGAAAAAAAGCCTATTACGATCGAGCAAGGCGCGAAGAACGCACTGCAGTCAGACGACAGAGCCGCCCCGGTGGCGCAGTGGTCTAATGCGCTGGCTTCTGATCATTCGTCCGTAAGGGGCCCGGGTTCGAATCACGGTCAGGCATGGATGTTGTGTTCGTCTTACGGCACTGGCTCTCTCCCTTCCCTTAGAGACGGGCGACTGCTTATAGCCCATTGAGTTGCTCACGGTGGTCGTTAAAACCTCCAATCAAAAAAAAAATAAAATAAAATCAGACGACAGGATGCTAACTTCCGAAATGTCGAACATGCCAGAAAAACAAGTCAAACATGCAGTGCAGTTGAAAGAAATTATGAATTCGATGTTTGCGTGATCGTCGTACTAATAACATGATGTCGGAACATATTGAAGCTGAATATCAGCGCATGATAAATGTACATATTGCAGGGGCACAAAATACGACCCCCGAACAAAGGAGGACATTAACGAACCGGCAACATTAAACAAATGCTACTCGACATGTGGCTTTAAACCATATTGTCGATGAAAAGACTTTAGCGAGACACTCTTGTGGCACTCTTGAGCAAATTTGTGAATTTTGTAAAGCCAAAAACTTTGCCACAGAAAGACCTTCAGATAGTAAAATTTCTAAATGTTGCTGAAAAGGAGCAGTAAAATTAGATCCTATTCGCACTTCCCCATTAACTGAACAACTTATGGAATCAACATGGGCATTCAAAAAACTTTATGGTTAACATACGGTCAATTAATAGTTCCCTTGCATTTGCATCGATGGGGACACAAATGGCTCCTCCACAAGGTTAATAATCCATTTGTGGAAGTATGTAAAATGCTTCATGAAGTCGAGCAAGAGAGTATTCAAGATGCTCAAATGAATAATGCTGTTCTTTCTAATGTACCAATGGCTATTATTCAAGATCGTAGAAATGATCAAAGGCGTTATAATGCTCCAAGATCTAATAAGGTTGTTATTATACATTGAGTGGCCACTTTATTATTACCACCCCCTCAGTACTTCGTTGGGCCACCTTTTGCTTTTAATACTGCGTCGATTCTTCGTGGCATGCACTCCACGAGATGTTGATAGTTGGTTTATGGAATATGAGACCATGCTTGATGAATAGCACTTTCCCGGAGTGTGAGATTACAGGGTTGGGGATCCAGCTGTCTGATGGCTCATTCAACTTCATCCCACAAATTCTCAATTGGGTTGAGATCTGGAGATTGTGGGGACCACCTAAGCAAAGTAAACTCACCGGAATGTTCCTGAAACCAATCCTGTTCAATACAAGCACTATGGCAGGACGCATTATCTTGTTGAAAGTCATTGGAATAAACCATCCACATGACAGGATGCACTTGGTCCGCAACGATGTTTAGAGATGATGTGCCAGTCAGACGTTGATCAACACGAATTAAAGGGCCCAAAGCAAGCCAGGAAAACATTCCCCAAACCATAACGTTGCCTCCACCAGCTTGAAGTATTGTAGCAATGCATTTGGGGTCCATGCTTTCGTACTGTTTCCGCCAAATTCTCACTCGGCCATCGGGATGGTGCAACTGAAAACGTGATTCACCGGACCACATAATTTGTTTCCAATTATCGACTGTCCAATCCTTGTGCACCTGTGCAAACTGGAGACAATTTCTCTTGTTAACTGCAGACAGCAAAAGTGTTCGAACAGGCCTTCGGCTGCCATATCCCATCCGATGCAGTGTACGGCAAACAGTGCGTGCAGAGATCATTTAAGGGGATCCTTGATTAAGATGGTCTGTAATTTGCTGCACTGTTGCCCTTCGTTTGTCTGTTACCGGTCTGGACACTCTCCGATCGCCGCCCCGGTGGCGCAGTGGTCTAAGGCGTTGGCCTCTGATCATTCGTCCGTAAGGGGTCCGGGTTCGAATCCCGGTCAGGCATGGATGTTGTGTTTGTCTTACGGCACTGGCTCTCTCCCTTCCCTGGAACCAGTGACCCTAAATTAGGGACGGGCGACTGCTTATAGCCCATTGAGTTGCTCACGGCGGTCGTTAAACCTCCAATCAAAAAAAAAAAAAAACACTCTCCGATCCGCCCGAGCAGTCACTAGTCGATGACGACCACACGTTGAACGTAGAGACCCAGTTTTTTTGGTGACATCCCAGTCTTTAAACACTTTAACAATAGCTGCTCTGAAACATTTCACGAATGCGGAGGTTTCGGTGATACTCGGTCCATGACTCCGAACTCTTACAATCATCCCACGTTGAAAGTCCGTCAAATCGCATTTTTTACCCATCTCGCCAAGCAACATTCCCTTCTACTACTGTCGCAAGCACTAAGCTTTCCCTTTTTATACTAGCCTCGCCCTCTGGCGGCAACAGCGTGCAGCCATAGCTCATTTTCTTAAAACTGTCAGGTGGTCATCATAAAGTGGCCACACTGTGTATTACCAACCATACTTAAACTCTGATTCAATTGATACCAACGGCGAAGAAAATGCTGAACGGAATTATCCTATAAAGTTTTTAAATGAGCAAACTTCATCAGGAATGCCACTTCACAGACTGAAGTTGAAGATTGGAGTTATTATCATTCTCCTGAGAAACCTCAATACGCAACGAGGTTTATGCAATGGAACAAGACTGATTATTAAAGAACTAAAACCCAATTTGGTCATTGCAGAAGTACTCACAGGCTCAGCATGTGGTAAAACTGTTTTTATTCCGCGAATTGACCTCACACCTACTGTTATGGACCTCCAATTTACATTAAGGCAACAACAATTTCCTATAAAACTCGCCTTTGCTATGACCATTAATAAGTCTCAAGGTCAAACGCTGGAGAAAGTAGCTATCTACCTTCCTGAACCAGTGCATAGCCATGGACAACTTTATGTTGCATTGTCAAGAGTTCGACGGTTTGATGATGTCACAGTTAAAGTAGTCCATGGGCCGGAATAAGGAAAACTACTATCAGATTCTGAAAACATATTTACAAAAAATATCGTGTACAAAGATATTTTCCAACGTCGTTAATAAACGCTTGAATAGCAATAAGTGATTTCTTGAACCCGGTGTATTCTGATCTCAACGGGCTTTACAGCTAGTCCCTGATAAGTTCCAACAACTACATAGCTTGAGCAGCCTACTAGTGTCTTTGTTTTGGAGATGTTATTACGAAGGCGTCTTGCCATAACGATCTGGCCTTTCTCAAAATCAGATAAATCCTCTGCTTTTCCTATGTTGAGCTGAAACAAATATCCCAAAATATTAAACTCTTATGTGGAAAGAACTTACAGAATATCTTTGTTATGGACATTAAAGCAACCCTCACCAAACACAAATATAATAACCTTATACGGCAAACTAATGTATTTATTAGGAATTTTCTTAGTTGTTCCTCTTTTTGTTATGACATTATAAGAACTTTCAAAATGGTCATACGATGAAGAGGCAAACGATTGCCTATATTTTCTTTTAATTAACTTGAATGCCTTATAATAATTAGAGACATGTCCTGTCGTTTTTCATATAACACAATTTACAATAATATTACAGTTAACAAGTCTCTAGTTGCACAGAACGGGTGCTTTAATTCATGAGAAAACGCGACGCTTAATCCGATAGCTACAACTTGATGCTTACGATTTATCTTTATTTCTTTATATCCCGCTTGGTGAAACAAAAACAAGAGAAACGCTAACTTTGGTTATTTTTAGCTTCAGAGATGTCTCTGAAAATCTCTTTTCATCCGGGAGATCTTGAAAAATCTTCACCGCGAAAAGCGCATAGGATTAATTTCCAAGAAATAATGTTTTTTCTTGTGTTTTTTTTTTGGTGAAAGCTTGAAAGATTTATTCAACCCAGTATGAACAGTAAGTGCATTCGTCTGCACATTAACTATTTTTAATTTATATTTATGGTTTCGAACAAATCGAGCGTGTACTTTCTGATACATAGAAGAGATCTCTTATTATTAAATTTTTGTATTAGATGACCAATGGGGGTCAATTTTGGGAGTTTTAGGCAGTATCCGATATAACCGTTATTTTGTATATAACCAATGTAGTAGATGCTCTTAAATAGGCATGCAAGTATGCCGAATTTGATTAAATTTCCAATAAGAACTATGACGGATCATTTAATTGAACTTCCATTTTTAATTCCTTTCCCTATGTAAATTTTGAGTTCATTCTCTTTAAGCGTTTCAAACTTAACGTTATGTGTTTCTCACTCACTGAATGTTAAGTGGCAACAATTTTGAGGTCAAGTTGAATTACTTGTGTATGTTTTGACAAGATCAGAACCAGGTATACTGTATAATGTGTGGAGCGAGCATCGTAAAGGGTGGGTAGATTAAGAATTAGGGAAAGCTTGCTGTGTATCTTGTAGACCAGAAATATATTGGATGAAGTTGTATTAGCATACACACTATATTAACAAAAGTCACCAGACACCCCTTCAAAAGCAAATGAATGGATACGCTGTGTTGTTAAGATGCGCCATACAGTTGTAAACGGTACAAAAACAAGCCTGCAGCTGACCGCGATTATATCGCACAGTGAGGTTGAGTGAAAATGTCCCTGAACTGACTTTGAGAAAGGAAAAATTGTTGGGTGTTATGCTAGTGGGTTGTCCATAAGAGAAACCGAGAGGCGTTTAAACATACCCAAGTCGGCTGTTTTGGATGTACGGAATAAATAGAAGACACATGGCGTGCCTGAAGCAGCAAAATGTACTGGCAGACCAAAGAAAATCAGTAATAGAGGACGTCGAAGCCTCAGGAGAGTCTTTACAGCTAATCGACGGAGTACTGCACAAGACCTCAGTGTACAGGTGAGTAAACATGCTGGAACCTTGGTATGTACACGTACCATTCGCATGGAACTTCATATCATGGGTTACCGTGGTAGTGCTGTTGCTCATAAGCCTTTCATCTCCACTCGGAATGCTACTCGTCGTTTAGCATGGTGTAAAGGATATTTATCGTGGACCGTAGATCAATGGAAACGTATCCTATGGACTGATGAATCTAGATACACGATCCATCAGTTTGATGCTCGTGTGTAGGTATGGCGGCAGCCAAAGCTATTTACCACAGTGTAACGTTCCTGCAGTCATGTTTGGAACTGGCAGTGTACTCGTGTGGGGGTGTTTTTCGTGATATGGTCCCGGCCCAATGGTTATCGTGGACAAACCTGTTAACCAGCACGTCTACCTCGATATTCTGGACAATTATGCTCTGCCATTTCTGTGGCAATACTATGAAACTGAACCTTGTTAGTTCCATCAGATAATGCACCGAGTCATAAAGCAAGGTCTGCTACGGCGTGTAATTCCTTATCGTGTGTGGACTGGCCAGCACATAGCCCTGATCGTAATCCCGTAGAGCACATACGGGTTGAATTAGAGCGCTGAATAAGAAGTTTGGAACCAAGTCCTACTAATAAGCAACAGTTAGCGGCAGTATTATGGCCAAAGGTGGACCGACACCGTACTTAATGTATGTCAATAAATGCTATGTTGTGTTTCTCTTCTAGGCGTCCGGTGACATTTGTCAATATAGTGTATATAAACGTTGAGCTTGACGCTACAGAGGTTCATTTTTTTGAAATATTTTGAAGTGTTATGCTCTTGATCCTGTTGAAATGATTTGAAGACACTTCTTCTGTTGTGCCTTGAAGCTGCCTTCAAGGCGCAGTAGAAGAAGTGCTTTGAAGAACGAAATGCAAAACATTGCTCGTAAGTGATTCAGAGACTTTTCTCTTCTGGCCATTGTAAAACCTAATATTGCTCGTTGCATTATTAAGCACTTTGTGCTAGTTATCCGGATAGTATATAACGAAGTAAATTTCTCCGTCATTTTTATCCGCGCCGGGGTTCGAACCCGGGTCCACTCATTCCGGAATAAGTTGCTCTACCAATTAAGCTACGCGGACCTTTTTTTTCTGATTCCTATCTGCCTTTATGTCGTGTGCGTCCTTCTGGCAGGTACGTTACATCATCTTCCCCTTATTTTTTTTTTTTTTTTTTTTTTTTTTTCGAAGTGCTGCTCTTATTTTTCCTATCTCGCGGTGTGGAAATAACATCACACCAATGCGAGATTTTGAACAGTCGGGTCATCCGGATAGTTCGGGCGCCATTATAACGAAGTAAATTTCTCCGTCATTTTTTGGTCTACGCCGGGATTCGAACCCGGGTCCCCTCATTCCGTAATAAGTTGCTCTACCAATTGAGCTACGCGGACATGGATTCTAATTGCTATCTGCCTTTATGTCGTGTGCGTCCTTCTGGCAGGTACGTCACATCTCCTGGTACGTTACATCATCTCCCCCTTATTTTTTCTTTTTTCTTTCGAAGTGCTGCTCATATTTTTCCTATCTCCCGGTGTGGAAATAACATCACACCAATGCGAGATTTTGAACGGTCGGGTCATCCGGATAGTTCGGGCGCCATTATAACGAAGTAAATTTCTCCGTCATTTTTATCCGCGCCGGGATTCGAACCCGGGTCCACTCATTCCGGAATAAGTTGCTCTACCAATTAAGCTACGCGGACCTTTTTTCTGATTCCTATCTGCCTTTATGCCATGTGCGTCCTTCTGGCAGGTACGTCACATCTCCTGGTACGTTACATCATCTCCCCCTTATTTTTCTTTTTTCTTTCGAAGTGCTGCTCATATTTTTCCTATCTCCCGGTGTGGAAATAACATCACACCAATGCGAGATTTTGAACGGTCGGGTCATCCGGATAGTTCGGGCGCCATTATAACGAAGTAAATTTCTCCGTCATTTTGGTCTACGCCGGGATTCGAACCCGGGTCCCCTCATTCCGTAATAAGTTGCTCTACCAATTGGGCTACGCGGACATGGATTCTAATTGCTATCTGCCTTTATGTCGTGTGCGTCCTTCTGGCAGGTACGTCACATCTCCTGGTACGTTACATCATCTCCCCCTTATTTTTCTTTTTTCTTTCGAAGTGCTGCTCATATTTTTCCTATCTCCCGGTGTGGAAATAACATCACACCAATGCGAGATTTTGAACGGTCGGGTCATCCGGATAGTTCGGGCGCCATTATAACGAAGTAAATTTCTCCGTCATTTTTGGTCTACGCCGGGGTTCGAACCCGGGTCCACTCATTCCGGAATAAGTTGCTCTACCAATTAAGCTACGCGGACCTTTTTTTCTGATTCCTATCTGCCTTTATGCCATGTGCGTCCTTCTGGCAGGTACGTCACATCTCCTGGTACGTTACATCATCTCCCCTTATTTTTTTTTTTTTTTTTATTTTTTTTTTCGAAGTGCTGCTCTTATTTTTACTATCTCGCGGTGTGGAAATAACATCACACCAATGCGAGATTTTGAACGGTCGGGTCATCCAGATAGTTCGGGCGCCATTATAACGAAGTAAATTTCTCCGTCATTTTTGGTCTACGCCGGGATTCGAACCCGGGTCCCCTCATTCCGTAATAAGTTGCTCTACCAATTGAGCTACGCGGACATGGATTCTAATTGCTATCTGCCTTTATGTCGTGTGCGTCCTTCTGGCAGGTACGTCACATCTCCTGGTACGTTACATCATCTCCCCCTTATTTTTCTTTTTTCTTTCGAAGTGCTGCTCATATTTTTCCTATCTCCCGGTGTGGAAATAACATCACACCAATGCGAGATTTTGAACGGTCAGGTCATCCGGATAGTTCGGTCGCCATTATAACGAAGTAAATTTCTCCGTCATTTTTATCCGCGCCGGGGTTCGAACCCGGGTCCACTCATTCCGGAATAAGTTGCTCTACCAATTAAGCTACGCGGACCTTTTTTTTCTGATTCCTATCTGCCTTTATGCCATGTGCGTCCTTCTGGCAGGTACGTCACATCTCCTGGTACGTTACATCATCTTCCCCTTATTTTTTTTTTTTTTTATTTTTTTTTTTTCGAAGTGCTGCTCTTATTTTTACTATCTCGCGGTGTGGAAATAACATCACACCAATGCGAGATTTTGAACGGTCGGGTCATCCGGATAGTTCGGGCGCCATTATAACGAAGTAAATTTCTCCGTCATTTTTTGGTCTACGCCGGGATTCGAACCCGGGTCCCCTCATTCCGTAATAAGTTGCTCTACCAATTGAGCTACGCGGACATGGATTCTAATTGCTATCTGCCTTTATGTCGTGTGCGTCTTTCTGGCAGGTACGTCACATCTCCTGGTACGTTACATCATCTCCCCCTTATTTTTCTTTTTTCTTTCGAAGTGCTGCTCATATTTTTCCTATCTCCCGGTGTGGAAATAACATCACACCAATGCGAGATTTTGAACGGTCGGGTCATCCGGATAGTTCGGGCGCCATTATAACGAAGTAAATTTCTCCGTCATTTTTGGTCTACGCCGGGGTTCGAACCCGGGTCCACTCATTCCGGAATAAGTTGCTCTACCAATTAAGCTACGCGGACCTTTTTTTCTGATTCCTATCTGCCTTTCTGCCTTTATGCCATGTGCGTCCTTCTGGCAGGTACGTCACATCTCCTGGTACGTTACATCATCTTCCCCTTATTTTTTTTTTTTTTTATTTTTTTTTTTCGAAGTGCTGCTCTTATTTTTACTATCTCGCGGTGTGGAAATAACATCACACCATTGCGAAAGGTCGGGTCATCCGGATAGTTCGGGCGCCATTATAACGAAGTAAATTTCTCCGTCATTTTTGGTCTACGCCGGGATTCGAACCCGGGTCCCCTCATTCCGTAATAAGTTGCTCTACCAATTGAGCTACGCGGACATGGATTCTAATTGCTATCTGCCTTTATGTCGTGTGCGTCCTTCTGGCAGGTACGTCACATCTCCTGGTACGTTACATCATCTCCCCCTTATTTTTCTTTTTTCTTTCGAAGTGCTGCTCATATTTTTCCTATCTCCCGGTGTGGAAATAACATCACACCAATGCGAGATTTTGAACGGTCGGGTCATCCGGATAGTTCGGGCGCCATTATAACGAAGTAAATTTCTCCGTCATTTTTGGTCTACGCCGGGATTCGAACCCGGGTCCCCTCATTCCGTAATAAGTTGCTCTACCAATTGAGCTACGCGGACATGGATTCTAATTGCTATCTGCCTTTATGTCGTGTGCGTCCTTCTCGCAGGTACGTCACATCTCCTGGTACGTTACATCATCTCCCCCTTATTTTTTCTTTTTTCTTTCGAAGTGCTGCTCATATTTTTCCTATCTCCCGGTGTGGAAATAACATCACACCAATGCGAGATTTTGAACGGTCGGGTCATCCGGATAGTTCGGGCGCCATTATAACGAAGTAAATTTCTCCGTCATTTTTATCCGCGCCGGGATTCGAACCCGGGTCCACTCATTCCGGAATAAGTTGCTCTACCAATTAAGCTACGCGGACCTTTTTTTTCTGATTCCTATCTGCCTTTATGTCGTGTGCGTCCTTCTGGCAGGTACGTCACATCTCCTGGTACGTTACATCATCTTCCCCTTATTTTTCTTTTTCTTTCGAAGTGCTGCTCATATTTTTCCTATCTCCCGGTGTGGAAATAACATCACACCAATGCGAGATTTTGAACGGTCGGGTCATCCGGATAGTTCGGGCGCCATTATAACGAAGTAAATTTCTCCGTCATTTTTATCCGCGCCGGGGTTCGAACCCGGGTCCACTCATTCCGGAATAAGTTGCTCTACCAATTAAGCTACGCGGACATGTATTCTGATTCCTATCTGCCTTTATGTCGTGTGCGTCCTTCTGGCAGGTACGTCACATCTCCTGGTACGTTACATCATCTCCCCCTTATTTTTCTTTTTTTCTTTCGAAGTGCTGCTCATATTTTTTCCTATCTCCCGGTGTGGAAATAACATCACACCAATGCGAGATTTTGAACGGTCAGGTCATCCGGATAGTTCGGGCGCCATTATAACGAAGTAAATTTCTCCGTCATTTTTGGTCTACGCCGGGATTCGAACCCGGGTCCCCTCATTCCGTAATAAGTTGCTCTACCAATTGAGCTACGCGGACATGGATTCTAATTGCTATCTGCCTTTATGTCGTGTGCGTCCTTCTGGCAGGTACGTCACATCTCCTGGTACGTTACATCATCTCCCCCTTATTTTTCTTTTTTCTTTCGAAGTGCTGCTCATATTTTTCCTATCTCCCGGTGTGGAAATAACATCACACCAATGCGAGATTTTGAACGGTCGGGTCATCCGGATAGTTCGGGCGCCATTATAACGAAGTAAATTTCTCCGTCATTTTTATCCGCGCCGGGATTCGAACCCGGGTCCACTCATTCCGGAATAAGTTGCTCTACCAATTAAGCTACGCGGACCTTTTTTCTGATTCCTATCTGCCTTTATGCCATGTGCGTCCTTCTGGCAGGTACGTCACATCTCCTGGTACGTTACATCATCTCCCCTTATTTTTTCTTTTTTCTTTCGAAGTGCTGCTCATATTTTTCCTATCTCCCGGTGTGGAAATAACATCACACCAATGCGAGATTTTGAACGGTCGGGTCATCCGGATAGTTCGGGCGCCATTATAACGAAGTAAATTTCTCCGTCATTTTTGGTCTACGCCGGGATTCGAACCCGGGTCCCCTCATTCCGTAATAAGTTGCTCTACCAATTGAGCTACGCGGACATGGATTCTAATTGCTATCTGCCTTTATGTCGTGTGCGTCCTTCTGGCAGGTACGTCACATCTCCTGGTACGTTACATCATCTCCCCCTTATTTTTCTTTTTCTTTCGAAGTGCTGCTCATATTTTTCCTATCTCCCGGTGTGGAAATAACATCACACCAATACGAGATTTTGAACGGTCGGGTCATCCGGATAGTTCGGGCGCCATTATAACGAAGTAAATTTCTCCGTCATTTTTGGTCTACGCCGGGATTCGAACCCGGGTCCCCTCATTCCGTAATAAGTTGCTCTACCAATTGAGCTACGCGGACATGGATTCTAATTGCTATCTGCCTTTATGTCGTGTGCGTCCTTCTGGCAGGTACGTCACATCTCCTGGTACGTTACATCATCTCCCCCTTATTTTTCTTTTTTCTTTCGAAGTGCTGCTCATATTTTTCCTATCTCCCGGTGTGGAAATAACATCACACCAATGCGAGATTTTGAACGGTCGGGTCATCCGGATAGTTCGGGCGCCATTATAACGAAGTAAATTTCTCCGTCATTTTTATCCGCGCCGGGGTTCGAACCCGGGTCCACTCATTCCGGAATAAGTTGCTCTACCAATTAAGCTACGCGGACATGTATTCTGATTCCTATCTGCCTTTATGTCGTGTGCGTCCTTCTGGCAGGTACGTCACATCTCCTGGTACGTTACATCATCTCCCCCTTATTTTTCTTTTTTCTTTCGAAGTGCTGCTCATATTTTTCCTATCTCCCGGTGTGGAAATAACATCACACCAATGCGAGATTTTGAACGGTCGGGTCATCCGGATAGTTCGGGCGCCATTATAACGAAGTAAATTTCTCCGTCATTTTTGGTCTACGCCGGGATTCGAACCCGGGTCCCCTCATTCCGTAATAAGTTGCTCTACCAATTGAGCTACGCGGACATGGATTCTAATTGCTATCTGCCTTTATGTCGTGTGCGTCCTTCTGGCAGGTACGTCACATCTCCTGGTACGTTACATCATCTCCCCCTTATTTTTCTTTTTTCTTTCGAAGTGCTGCTCATATTTTTCCTATCTCCCGGTGTGGAAATAACATCACACCAATACGAGATTTTGAACGGTCGGGTCATCCGGATAGTTCGGGCGCCATTATAACGAAGTAAATTTCTCCGTCATTTTTATCCGCGCCGGGATTCGAACCCGGAGTCCACTCATTCCGGAATAAGTTGCTCTACCAATTAAGCTACGCGGACCTTTTTTCTGATTCCTATCTGCCTTTATGCCATGTGCGTCCTTCTGGCAGGTACGTCACATCTCCTGGTACGTTACATCATCTCCCCCTTATTTTTCTTTTTTCTTTCGAAGTGCTGCTCATATTTTTCCTATCTCCCGGTGTGGAAATAACATGACACCAATGCGAGATTTTGAACGGTCGGGTCATCCGGATAGTTCGGGCGCCATTATAACGAAGTAAATTTCTCCGTCATTTTTATCCGCGCCGGGATTCGAACCCGGGTCCACTCATTCCGGAATAAGTTGCTCTACCAATTAAGCTACGCGGACCTTTTTTTTTCTGATTCCTATCTGCCTTTATGCCATGTGCGTCCTTCTGGCAGGTACGTCACATCTCCTGGTACGTTACATCATCTCCCCCTTATTTTTCTTTTTTCTTTCGAAGTGCTGCTCATATTTTTCCTATCTCCCGGTGTGGAAATAACATCACACCAATGCGAGATTTTGAACGGTCGGGTCATCCGGATAGTTCGGGCGCCATTATAACGAAGTAAATTTCTCCGTCATTTTTGGTCTACGCCGGGATTCGAACCCGGGTCCCCTCATTCCGTAATAAGTTGCTCTACCAATTGAGCTACGCGGACATGGATTCTAATTGCTATCTGCCTTTATGTCGTGTGCGTCCTTCTGGCAGGTACGTCACATCTCCTGGTACGTTACATCATCTCCCCCTTATTTTTCTTTTTTTCTTTCGAAGTGCTGCTCATATTTTTCCTATCTCCCGGTGTGGAAATAACATCACACCAATGCGAGATTTTGAACGGTCGGGTCATCCGGATAGTTCAGGGCGCCATTATAACGAAGTAAATTTCTCCGTCATTTTTATCCGCGCCGGGATTCGAACCCGGGTCCACTCATTCCGGAATAAGTTGCTCTACCAATTAAGCTACGCGGACATTTTTATTCTGATTCCTATCTGCCTTTATGTCGTGTGCGTCCTTCTGGCAGGTACGTCACATCTCCTGGTACGTTACAAGTACGATAGGTAATGTTTAAGTGAATACATTAATTTAAAGGGCATTACAGAACACACTAAATGAAAAGTGCTCAAATGTGATTCCCGGGGAAATTCCTAAGTAACCAAGCAATGCTGTAAAATATAAATTGTTTACCAGTTTTCAGAGTATTGTCTCATCTGCAGGCGCAGATTTACACGGAAGACTATGGAGCCTGGAAGCAGGGACCGTGGTTGTGGTGGGCAACCATATTTACCTATCTTATCATTTTGATTTAAAAAAATAAAACAAGAAAGATGACACCGAATTTTCGGGTGTAATAAGTACGTCTTTTGAATCCGTTCTGACGCAAATTAAATTTATCAAAGCTATTCAAAGTCAATGGAACCGGTATGGAAAACAATAGTATCTGACGGAAGAAAGAAGTTTTGTAATCGGGTTTTTATTCCCGCAGGTATTGCTGTAAACGGAATCGTGAGCTTACGCCCTCTGGTTGCAGACTTGTGTGTTAAGAAAAACACGAATTTATATGAGAAACATTTCGCACTGGAAACGCTCTCCAACACAGAAATAATTTTTCAAATCGGACTCTTAGAAACAGAGATATCGACAAAACTAAGATGTGACTTTACGTCCCCTGGTGGGAAAACCATGTATTATTTTAGGAAGTAAGTATTCTCAAAAGGTCTTTCCATATCAGCGGTATCGGTCCAAGAAAAAAAAAATTACTCGAGCTTTCAGGAACCCAGATTTTACTACAAATACATCAGAAGCAGAAATTAGCACTTATGCCCCCTGGTGGCTAAACAATTCTTTACCAAACATTAGAAATTACGTGAAAAATATTTTCCATCAGGTCTTGTATGCGATACAGAAATAATTTTTCAAATCGGAGTTTTAGGAGCAGAAATAACGCAGAAAACCCAATTTACCACTGTGATCCCTAGCGGAAAGTCTATGATTTACTTGAAAACTTTGAATTTATAGGAAAAACATTTCGCATCAGAAACACTATCCAACAAAGAAGGAATATTTCAAATCGGGCTCTTAGAAGTAGAGATATTGACAAAAATAATATATACATCTACGCCCCCTGGCGTAGAAACCATGCATTATTTCAAGAAGAAAATGTTCCTAAAAGGTTTGTCGACATGAGTAGTATCGGTCAACAAACGACGTTTTTTTCAATCGAGATTTTAGAAGGTCAAATTTTGCTGCAAATACATCAGAAGAGGAAATTAAGACTTACGCCACCTGGTGGTCAAACCATTTTTTACAAAAATTAGTAATTATTTATAAAGGATTTCCCATCAGGAGCTGTATCCGGTGCAGAAAGAATTTTTCAAATCGGAGATTTAGAAGAAGGGACATAAGGGAGAAAGCAATTTACCCTTACGCCCCTAGCGGAAAGTCTATGGATTACTTGAAAATTTTGAACTTATATGAAAAACATGTCACACTGGAAACAGTATCCAACAAAGAAGGAATTTTTCAAATCGAACTCCTAGAAAGAGATATATTGACAAAAATATGGTATACATCTACGCCCCCTGGCCTAGAAACAATCGAGAATTTAGAAGCTCATATTTTGCTGCAAATACATCAGAAGCGGAAATTAAGATTTACGCTCCCTCGTGGCCAAACCATTTTTCACAAAAATTAGAAATTATGTGCAAACGACTTCCCATCAGGATATTATTTTTTTTTCAAATAGGAGTTTTAGAAGAAGAATTATCGGGAAAAATGTAAATTATTTTACGCCCCCTAGCGAAAAATTTATGAGTAATTTGAAAAAGTAACTATATCTAAAATACTCTTCGACATTAATGGAATGGAAAGATAAAATAATTTTTTCAATCGGATGTTTAGAAGCAAATATGTGGAATAAAACGTATTTTTGAATTCGACATCATCTGCATTTACGCCCTCTAGCGGCAAAATTGTACATCGTAAAAAAAAACGAAATGTAGGATCGTCATTCGCATATTTCAAGTTTCCCAATGCAAAAATAATTTTTCAAATCTGTCTAATAGTTGCAGAGATATCGTGGATACAGACGGACGGACGGACGGACTGACGGACAAACTGGTAACATAAATCTGATCTTTTTTTAACAAAAGACGTGCTAAAAAAAAACGCAGAGTGAAAGATAAATTTACTGTACTGAATTTTGGTAGTATGATTCCTCTCGAAGCAAAATGATAAAATTCAGTGGCCGGCACACATACTGGTCGCTAGATTAAGAACTCTTTTTCAATATCTGGTTGGATGTGGACCTATCTTTAACATGAATTACAGTACGTATGGAGTTTGGCATAGATTTCACAAAGTGTTGGAGTGCATCTAGGGTAAATCAAAACTTATCCGCACTCTTGTTTCTATAACATCTCACAACAACAGCAGGGGTTGAAAAACTACATCGTTTTTCTACATAGTCTCCTTGCTTTTCGATGCACTTGTTCCAGCGGTCCACAAGCTTGCGTATTCCATTGGAGAAGAAGGTTTGTGGTTGGTCACACGCCCATTTAAGCACAACTTCCTTCACTTACAGAGACTTCACTGGCACAGGCACCCATCTTGCACAGACTTTACGGAAACCAAGTTAATCGTGGATGATTTGGTACGCAGAACCATAACTGATTTACAGAAAACAGGCAACCTCATCGGTTGTCACTCGTCGGTTCGCCAGAATCATCTCTCGAGCTTGTTGAATCTTCCCGTCAGTTATGGAGGTTGATGGGCGTCCTGTGTTAGGACTACGCCGACAGAAGGCGCAGCGGAGGAGGCCAACGGCAGACGTGAGAAAATTGTGGACATGTGAAGACGCGTGAGAGCTGATATGGGAGAGGCCGCAGAGATGATACGGCAGAGGCCGCAATGTGAAAACTGATGTTAAGACTTATGGCGCGAAAGACAAAGGACGAAATATTCAGTGTATGTATGTGTGTGTGTGTATTTTATCTAATTCATATAAACTGATCTGCAATAAATTAGTCTCATCAAGTATACCTTGGATGTTCAAATCTCTTGGAATATGTTAATGTGCATCCTACTCTGTGAACAGGAAGCAAAGAAGATGTTGGATGCCAGAGAGCCCTAGCACGGACTCACGGAAGAGGTAAGAAGTTAAATATAAATACCTCTAATTACCGAAATTGAATTGAAACGCGAAAAGTAAGAACATTATTGGCGCCCAACGTGGGGCTCTTTAGCAAATAGAAACCGAAGGCAGCCGCCCCCGGTGGCGCAGTGGTCTAAGCGATGGCCTCTGATCATTCGTCCGTAAGGGGTCCGGGTTCGAATCCCGGTGAGGCATGGATGTTGTGTTTGTCTTACGGCCTGGCTCTCTCCCTTCCCTGGAACCAGTGACCCTAAATTAGGGACGGGCGACTGCTTATAGCCCATTGAGTTGCTCACGGTGGTCGTTAAACCTCCAATCAAAAAAAAAAAAAAAAACCGAAGGCAATATTTCAATATTTTCACACTATATTGAATTTGAAGGCTTAAACTGAAATTGCTTAAAATAAGTAAAGGCGGAAGATTTAGACAAACTAAAAAAAGAAAAGAGCGGTCAACCGCAGATTTACAACCATTTTTTTTTTTTTGATTGGAGGTTTAACGACCACCGTGAGCAACTCAATGGGCTATAAGCAGTCGCCCGTCCCTAATTTAGGGTCACTGGTTCCAGGGAAGGGAGAGAGCCAGTGCCGTAAGACAAACACAACATCCATGCCTGACCGGGATTCGAACCCAGACCCCTTACGGACGAATGATCAGAGGCCAGCGCCTTAGACCACTGCGCCACCGGGGCGGCTTACAACCATTGTTATTAATAAACTAAAGGAAGCTCTTGAAGAGGATCCCATTGAAAGGGAAGTTATCGAGAATAATTTAGCTCAGTTATTGATTAAAGAAGAGCTTTTGATTTCTATTGGTGAACAGATTAAGAAAGTTATTCCTGTTGAAGAAATTGAAGACGATTATTGTTCTAGTCAGGAATACTACGAAAATGTGCTGTTATGAAAAACCAAAGCGCAGCGCTGTTAAACTATGATCAGAAACACTGAAGAAAGCCGCACGAACAAAACAGAGAATAGGCCATCGCGGTCAAATAATGCACCTGGAGCAGTAATAAGATTACCGAAATTAGAGCTTGTAAACTTCTATGGAGATCCATCGCATTGGTTGGAATTTTGGGGTCAGTTGGATACGACCATACAGCCAAATGAGGGTTTGAATAATTTGAACAAGTTTAGTTACTTGAAGTGTTATTTAGGCGGAGCAGCTGCTATTGCAATATCTGAATTACATATCACCGAAACAAATTATAACAAGGCCATAAAAATTTTGAAAGATAGATTCGGAAAAAAGGATGTTGTTATAAGTTCACATATGAATAAATTACTGTCTCTACCACCTGTTAAGAGGTTAACAGACACCTTTGGTCTGCGGAAGTTATATGATAATTGCCAAGTCCAATTAAGAAGCCTCGAATCGCTGGAATAATCTCCGACACTTATGGAAGTTTGTTGTGTCCCATGATATTGAAACTGATTCCCAGTGAATTAATACTAGAATTCAACAAATTTCGGGAAGCTGATGAGATTTGGAATATAGAAGAAACTATGGAATTTATAAGAAAATAAATTGAAAGTAGTGAGCGGTCCCAGGTGATTTGCGTAGACACAGAATTAAAACAAAATCTTTTTCAGAGTGTTAAGGCAGTAAACAACACGCCCATCAGATCTGATCACACGCGCGCAAAAGAATTCATGAAGCAAAATAAAACGTTTCCTTCGGCCGCCGAACTGAATGCTACTGTAGAAAATAACCCAGAGTCCTATGAAAAACGCGTTGAAGATAGAAGGACTGCGGTCAGCGTTCAAAGAAATAACGAATATGGTGTTAGAAGAAGTTGTTTATTTTGTTCATCGGATCATAATTTAGACATATGACCTTTAACAATAGATGAAAAAAGACGCAATTTATTGCGACAAGGAAGATGCTTTAATTGTTTCAAGAAACATCACTTGGCGAAGTTTTGTTTATCAAAAGATCGGTGTCAACTTTCTCATCGAAAGCACAATACCTTCCTGTGCGATGCAGAAAAAGAAAACACAGCAACAGCCATAAAACACGTATCACAAGCAGATCAGCAAGAGAACGGTATTCTGTTACAGACTATGACCTTAAATGCAGTGGGGAAACATAAGAATCGGAGGGTGCGAATTTTGGTTGACTCCGGCTTCACAACGGACATTTGTTATGGAAACTGTTTCTAAAGAGCTAAAGTTAAAAGTGACAGGAGAAGAACAATTAACGATATTTTCATTTGCCGCGAATTCACGAGTAACAGAGAAAAGAAAAAGATTTCGCTTGGTTTGAAAAGACCCTAAGAGTGGTCGTAAGATGGAAGCGTTAGAAATAAATAACATCAGCGGAGTTTTAATAAGTACATTAGGGAAAGAAATACGAAATTATTGTGAAAAAGAAGAAATGTTGTTAGCTGATGGAGCGGAAAAATGTAACAACTTAGAATTATCAGTTTTAATCGGAGCTGACTATTATTGGAAGGTTGTAACCTGAAGGGTGCGTAGGATAACGTCATCCTTGGTCGCTTCACAAACTATTTTTGGGTGGACATTTAGTGGCACCTCAGCGCTGTCAAATGCGTTAGCGTCACAGTCTGTGATTAATATTATGAAAAATGCCCCCAGTACAAGCATAAGTACTACCGACTGTGAAGTGAACGAAATGTTGAAACACTTTTGTGATCATTAAACGCTAGAAATAAGGGAAAATATCGACCAAACTAATAAAACAGAAGATAATCGAATTTATGAGGAATTTCGCGAAAATCTGAAAATGGAAGATGACAGGTACGTCGTACCGTTTCCGTGGAATCAACAAATAGAAGAATTGAAGGATAATTACAACCTGGCTGAAAAACGACTGAGATCGCTTGTTCGGAAATTCAGTAAGGAACCACAATTCTACGAAGAATATAAAAAGGTTATCAAACATTATTTAAAAGAAGGAATTGCAGGAGAAACGAAGGATGATAGCAGCAATGTAATATATTACATGCCACATCAGGCTGTTATCAGGGAAAACAAAGATACCACTAAATTACGCGTAGTATTTGATGCGTCATCTCATGCCGAGAACTGTTCATCATTAAATGATTGTTTACTCGCAGGGCCAAACCTAAATCCCGATGTGATGGATTTGTTGATCAGATTCCGTAACAATAAGGTCGCCTTTACAGCTGACATTCAACAGGCATTTTTACAAATTGTTCTTGCCAAAGAAGACTGAGATGCAGTTAGATTTGTGAGGATTGATGAGGAAATAGATGACAGCGACTACCTCAAATTAAAAATACTACGAATGACTAGAGTCATATTTGTTACGAAGTCAAGCCCATTTATGCTGGCTGCAACGCTAAGAGTTCACATAGACAAATATAAACAACAGTATGATGATGCATACAAGCTACTGAGGAATTGTCTATATGTGGATGATTTAATTGGAGGAGCAACAGATGAAAATGAAGCAATGATATTATCAAGAGACGTTAGTTGTATTTTGCATGAGGGGAACTTCAACATGAGAAAATGGAGAACAAATAGCGAATCCCTTCAGCAATTGTGGAATAATGAAGAAAATGGTCTTCAATGCGCTACAAAAAATAAAGTTCTGGGATACCTATGGGATAAAGAGAAGGATGTTATACGAATAGACGCTTCTGAAGTGATTGCATATGTGAGAAAGAGAAAGGACAAGGTATGCAAAAGAGAAGTTCTGAAGACTGTTAGTCGTCTATATGACCCGATTGGTTTTTTAAGGCCATTTACAATAAGAGGCAGAATTATCTTGCAAGATGTTTGGAAATCGGGCACGATTGGGACTACGTAGAACTAGAGAAAAATTGGAAAGATTGGTGCACAGAGTTATCACAGCTGGCAAATGTTGGCGTACCTAGATATTATTTCGGATACATCGAAGAAAGGGAATTGAGAAATATGAAGTTGCATTGTTTCACAGATGCGAGTCAAAAATTTTATGGGGCAGTGATGTATTTGAGATATGAAACCAAAGATGAAATAAATTCAGTAAACGTGATTTCAAAGGCAAGGGTAGCACCCTAAAGAAACTATCCTTTCCTAGGCTAGAATTGATGGCGGCGTTAATAGGAGCTAGATTAGCTGAATCTGTTGAAAGGCAACTGGAGCAGAGGTTTGATTTAACCTTACATTTTTGGACATATTCCAGTACAGGTTTGCATTGGATAAAAAGAAATACCGAACAATGGAAGCCGTTTGTGCAAAATAAGATAAGAGCAATACAAGGGAAGTCCGATCCGTTATCATGGCCATATTGCCCAGGAAAAGAAAATCCTGCAGATTTACTCACCAAAAGAGAGAAGATTGAAACCATCGAAGGTAATAGTCATTGGTGGCATGGACCAGAATGGTTAATTAGTGAGGAAACATCTTGGCCAAAATTACCTTGTCCACAGACGAGAGTTCAAGGGAAGAAAGAAAACGAAATAGTAAAGAGACTCTTCAAATAAGCTGTGTAACGGAAGAAGGGAGGACTTCTATTTTTGATATCAGAAAAAAACAGTGAACTGAAAAGGGTTCTTCGTGTGACAGCATGGAATCTAAGATTCGTACATAATGTTCGAAATAAAGACTCAAAAAGAACAGGAGTTCTGACAGTTTGAAGAATTAAACTCAGCGGAAATTTATTGGGTTAAACAATCCCAGAGAGAGTGTTTTCCAAACGAAGTAAATGCTTTGAACTGTGAACAGGACATTTCTTCCGATTCGAAAATTTACAGGTTTAATCCATTTCTGGACGAAGACGGCATAACGAGAGTTGGGGTAACACTACAGAATGCAGACTTAAATTATGACAAAGTTCATCCAGTAATTTTGTCAACTAATAGTTATTTGTCAGACCTATTAATTAAGCGAAGTCATATAAGGGTTAGGACATGGTGGAGTTGCGGAGACTTTAGCACAAATCAGAGAAAGGTACTGGATTCTACGGGAACGGCAAAGAGTGAAAAGCGCTATACATAGTTGTTGGCCTGACGAATGGGTCACTCCATCTCGGAAGTCGTGCAGGTACTGGGAGTTTCACGAGCCACTGTGTCACGGGTGCACCGTGAGTACATCGAATCCGGTAAAAACATCCCTGCAAGGGCCAACTGCCGTGGACAACAGCGTGTAGATGAGCGGGGTCATCGTCGGCTAGCTCGCATTGTAACAGCGGATAGACGGGCCACAGTGCAAGAAATCACTTGGCAATTTAACGCTGGTGCACAAAAACGTGTAAGCAGCCACACCATCCAGAACCATCTCCTCGGTATAGGGTACAAAAGCCATCGTCCCAAGAGGGTACCGCTGCTGACCGCACATCACAAGGTGCAGAGATTAGCATGGGCGCGGGAACATCGCCACTGGACCCTAGACATGTGGGAAAATGTTGCCTGGACTGATGAGTCGAGATTCACGTTGGTACATGCGGATGGCAGGATACCAGTACGGCGCAAACCTCATGAAGCGATGGATCCTTCTTGCCAGCAGGGCACTGTTCAAGCTGGTGGGGGTGGCATTCACGTCTGATGACTGTTTACGTGGACTGAAATGGGACCCCTGGTACGTGTGACATCGTCCCTCACAGGTCAACGTTACTGGGATATCCTGGACAACCATTTGCTCCCGTTTGTACGTTTTCAACATCCCACTGGGGACCTCATCCTGCAACAAGAAAATGCACCGTGCCATCGCTCCCGAATCGTATCCGAATGGTTGGATGAACACTCCACCGACGTGACCTCGCTTCTTTGGCCAGCTAGGTCACCTGACCTCAATCCCATCGAGCGCATCTGGGATGCCATCGAGAGAGATGTTCGAGGCTCTAACCCCCTCCATCGAATCTTCGTGAACTGTGGGAGCTTGTTCAGGGGTCTTGGATCCGTATGGCTTCCCAACGCTTCCGGTGTCTTGTCGAGTCCATGCCGAGACGAATCGCCATCAGGGCAAAAGGTGGTGCTACACGTTACTAGACAGGTATCTCTAATTCAGTTGCTCTTCAGTGTAGAATCGATCCTGAATTCTCGTCCTTTGACATTTGTATATAGCGAACCAGGAGAGCCAGAACCACTCACACCAGGACATTTCTTAATTGGAAGAAGATTGACAACAATTTCTGATGGGAAACCAAGTTCTGAGGAATCGAAAGGGAGTGAACTTACAAGGAAATACAAACACAGAGCACTAGCTATGAAGAGACTGTGGAGAATATGTCGACAAGAATATCTTCTGGTATTGAAATCAACACACCAGTTGAAAATTGCTAAAATGGGTTTATAAGTGAAAAAGGATTCCACAGTTCATATAAGAGATGAAAGATTGCCTAAACTGATGTGAAAAAATGGTATCATTAGCCATGTCCATGTGGAACGCGACGGAAAGGTACGTTTATGTACTGTGAGACTGCTTAACGGAACATTGATCAAAAGACCAGTACAATACCTTTACCCTTTGGAGCTGGACTTAGAAAAGACTGAACCCAATTCTTTGGGGCCGGAGGATGTTGGGACTACGCCGACAGAGGGCGCAGCGGAGGAGGCCAACGGCAGACTAGAGAACATTGTGGAAATGTGAAGACGCGTGGGAGCTGAAATGGGAGGGCCGCAAAGATGATACGGCAGAGGCCGCAATGTGAAAACTGATGTTAAGACTTATGACACGAAAGACAAACGACGAAATATTCAGTGTGTGTATGTGTGTGTATTTTATCTAATTCATATAAACTGATCTGCAATAAATTAGTTTCATCAAGTATACCTTGGATGTTCAAATCTCTTGGAATATGTTAATGTGCATCCTACTCTGTGAACAGGAAGCAAAGAAGATGTTGGATGCCAGAGAGCCCTAGCCCGGACTCACGGAAGAGGTAAGAAGTTAAATATAAATACCTCTAATTACCGAAATTGAATTGAAACGCGAAAAGTAAGAGCATCCTGCAACCTCGTCATGCTTCCTGCTTGTCCGGCCATTCTTAAACTTCTCGATCCACTCATACACACTTCTGCGTGGTAGAGCGCTGTCTCCTGTATGTGCTGCAAGCTTGCGATGAATTTCAGCCTAGTGACACACCTTAAGACCAGAGGAATCGGATCACTGCTCTATGTTCTTCCTTGGTGCACACTGCCAGCGGATCGGCGATATTTACTACGCGTTCACCAGACAGTTCATTAACTGGTTCCAATTTCGCGGAAGAGGACTTTGTTCCCGGATCTATATTTCTAACATGTCCCATACATTCGTAAAGGGTTCCAGATAGTCTTTGTGGTGACCAGGGAATATGGTGGAGGTTGCTGTAATGCTCACTGAATCACTGCTGAACACATCTTGCGCGACGAACAGTATCGTTGTCGTCCATGAAACAGCAGTCACCTGCTGGATACAAAGTCAACCGGGGAGGACGAACGTGATCGGGAGCAATGTACAGATAATACTTGGAAGACACCCGACAGTCCAGCAACATTAGGGGACCCGTTTCACACCCAGCGAATCAGCCCTACACCATTACACCACTTCTAGAATCTTGGGTTGTGTTCACAAGGAAAGCTGGGTCTAAGATGGGGTTCCTGCCAAACTCTCTGCCTACTATCGGCACAGAACAAGATGTACCACAACTTGTCGGACCACGTGACCTTCTTTCTAGTCTAGTCACGGTGTTCCTGACACAACTGTAGATTATCTTTTCGGCTCTTCGCAGAAATCAGTAGTTTCCATGTAGTCATGCGACTGCCAATACCAATTCTATTTAATTCCCTGTTCACAGTTCGCTGAGATGAGGGTTGGGAATAGCCTCCATTAAATGCTTTGGTCAATTGATGCGCACTGAAAATCCTGTTTCTCCGTACAAAACGTTTCAAGGGACGGCGATCACGGTCCTGACAAATTGTCGTCGCGCCGCAGTTGCACCTTTTAGACAACCAATGTGGGTTATTTTTCCACGAATTGAAGTCCCGAGATTTGAGGAGCCAACCAGTTTTCAAAATCATCGCTTCAGACGACAGGCACTCACCATAAGGCCTTTATCAAACTCCGAAATATCCTTTGTTTTTTCCATTGTAATCAACAGTACTGCTGACGACTGACGAGCAGCGGTCTTAAATAGTTGTCTGGATCACAAGGTGGCGCATGTGATACGTATTTTGGATATACTGTGTTCTGCGAAAGTGACGTTCTCAAACACCTGAATAAAGGTTTCTAATTTAGTGGCCGGTATATGAGTGTGTTGTCCTCAAGTAAAAAAATATAAATTTACTAGCTGAACTGAGGCCGACAAAAACTCAGTTTGAGGGTAATGTTACTTAATACTACGCTACTGCTGATCTTAGAGAAAGGGGTGTTATTTGTGCCAGATTTCCTTAAAATGTAATTAACATTTTGCTCTTTAATTCCGTATTTAATATGACCGCGCATATTTCCCTTAAAATTGCTTTGTCTTCATTCAGGCCAGTTTAAGGGGCAATCGCAAGACTGTTGCCACTTGAGTAAAATGTTATTGGTAAAGCTGGTTTTAAGTGCACACTAATCGATTTGATCCATGTTCGGGAAATTTAGGAGAATTGTCGGTGGCGTAGAATCTGATACTATGTGACAGGAAATCCCACTGCGAATGTAGCATAACTGTCAATTAAACTAGTGCCATAAATTAACCGTAGTGTAACATGTTAAATGCCGGTACTGTGATTCAGTGACCATCCTTACAAAAAGTTCCTCCTTTTCTTCCCTAACAAATGCTTTCCCATTTGTAAATTGCACTATTTCCACGCCATAAAGGTATCATAAGGCCCCTAAATATTAAATTCTTTTCTTGATAGTTATATATACAGAAAATAAGGAAATGATGTTCAGGCCCTGCAAACGTGATTTGACAATTTTCACGCATTTCTGTGAAGATCTTCAAATCATGTTTGGGAGAACTCAAAGTGTGTATTTCTGTTGAAATGTCAAGGTCTAATGTTTTTGTGATTACAATACTTTTTCATACATATTAAGAGAAAGATAAAATTAAGGGGGGGGGGAGGATATGGCAACAAAAACCGTTATTTTTCAAGACTGGCGAGTAAAATGAAAGGGAGCTATGCTCAGGGACCGGGTAGACCTAAGTTCGCCACTATTCCTCTATGTAAAAAAAGTAACAAGAGTTCTCGATAACTGTCGTCATGCATAATTTGTCAACTGTAATCACGTGACGGCTTCCTCTGAGTGTATCAATAATATGATAAAAAGTGATTTTAATTAATCCATTTATTTTCGGTGCCCATGAGCATTTAAGGTTACAGGGTTCCTTTAATACTGGAACGATGACCATCTGAGGCTACCTGTCCCTATTTGAAGACCACCCTCGGAAGATTTTCGCTTATTCTGCCCTACGACGCCTGCCTTGTACCTTACTTGGAAGTTACAAGGCAGGCGTGGTAGGGCAGAATAAGCGAAAATCTGATGTCACATCTGCAACCCCGGAAAGCAAACGAGTTGGGTGCGGGTTCGGGTCCCGGCTGTGGCATGGATGGTGTTCTTATCTGATGTGACGTACTACAGAAGTGAAAACATGTGTCAAGACGACAAATCTGCAATGAGACATTCTGTCAGCGTAGCTCAGTTGGGAGGGAGAGCGATTTACTCCGGACTGAGAGATCACGGATTCGATGTCCGTCGCGGAAAAACTTGGGTTTTCACATTGGCGCCCGATTGTGGAAAATGGATCCACTGGCCGTTGTGTTGATCCAAAAATGCGTGATGTTTGTTTCACACATTGTTTGGAATTAATGAAAAATTCCTACTTTGCTTCAAAAAAAAAAAAAAAAAAAAAAGAAATTAAGAGGGAGAGGATTTGACGTACTACAGATGTGAAAATATGTGTCAAGACAACAAATCTGCAGTGGGACATTCTGTCCGCGTAGCTCAGTTGGGAAAGTGACTTACCGCGGAGTGAGAGGACACGGTTTTGACGTCCGTCGTGGGCAATTTTTGTTTTCACAGATGGCGCTGGGTCTATCCCTTCCCTGTAAGCATTGTCCCCAAATTTTGGACGTGGGACTGCTTATAGGCCAACAAGTTGATCACGGTGGTTTTTAAAATCCTCAAAAAAAATGTAACATCCGATATTCGGAACCAGGACCACTTCAGATGGTTACCAGAAACCTTTGCCTCCGATGACGTGGACACCCATTCAGCTAAATCCTTTAAAGTGTGGGATAGGCATGAGTATTAGAGTTTGGGTGAGTAGCGAACCGATTAAGTACATTAAATAGGCTGCATTGTTTGAAGATACACATACCGGCCACTGAATTAACGGCATCATCAGGACTATAGTTTCCAAACGCTCTGCAAAACTATAGTGTTCCTGACATTACTGTAGACGAAGCGATTTCCATATAGGAATGCGACTGTCAATATCAATTCTCTTCATTTTCCTGCGCTTAGTTCGCTTGGATGAGGGTACGGAACAGCCTTCATTTATTGCTTCGGCCAATTGCTGCAGACAGAAAGTCCTGTTTCAAGCCTTCAGAAAGCTCGGTGATCTTGCTTTTGACAGATTGTCCTGGCGTTACAGTTACGTCTCTTAGACAAGCAATGTGGGTTCTTTTTCCGCTGCTTAAATTCCAGGAATATCTCACCTTTTGAGAAACCAGTCAGCTCTGCGGGTTTCAAAATTTTCACTTCAGCCAGATGACACCCACCATAAGCCCTTTATCGAACTCCGAAAGATACTTTGTTTAACTCATGTGACCAACACTACAGATGATTACTGACAAGCAGCAATCTTAAATAGTTGCCTACATGACGTGATGATGCACGTGACCACGTATTTCGCATATATGCTGCATAATGTATGTACATCTTCATAAAGGTTTCTAATTCAGTGGACGATGGCGTACATGCATATACACTGAAGAGCAATTGAATTAGAGACAGCTGGCGTTATGCAAATGTGGCGCTATGGGCGGCCCTGTTAACGGAAACGACATAACGTATGCAGCGATCCGACAATATAAAGAGTGATGCGACGGGAATCAGTAAGAATCGGACGCAGTATGGGTAGGACGAAGGATCTAAGCGCATTTGATCGTGGGAAAATTGACGGGGCCCGACGAATTGTTCACTCCATCTCGGAAGTCGTGCAGGCACTGGGATTTTCACGAGCCACTGTGTCACGGGTGCACCGTGAGTACATCGAATCCGGTAAAACCATCCCTGCAAGGGCCAACTGCCGTGAACAATAGCGTGTGGATGAGGCTAGCTCGCATTGTAACAGCGGGTAAACGGGCCACAGTGCAAGAAATCACTCGGAAATTTAACGCTATTGAACAAAAACGTGTAAGGAGCCACACCATCCAGAACCATCTCCTCGCTATGGGATACCGAAGCCATCGTCCCACGAGGGTGCCGCTGCTGACCGTACATTAGAGGGTGCAAAGATTTGCATGGGCGCGCGCAACATCGCCACTGGACCCTAGACATGTGGGAAAATGTTGCCTGGACTCATGAGTCGAGTTTTACATTGGTACATGCGGATGGCAGAATACGAGTACGGCGCAAACCACATGAAGCGATGGATGCTTCTTGCCAGCAGGGGGCTCTTCAAGCTGGTGGGGGTGGCATTCTCGTCTGGGGACTGTTTACATGGACTGAAATGAGACCCCTTGTACGTGTGACATCGTTCCTCACAGGTCAACGTTACCGGGATATCCTGGAAGACCATTTGCTTCCGTTTGTGCGTCTTCAACATGCCACTGAGGAATTCATCCTGCAACAAGACAATGCAGCTCCCGAATTGTATCCGAATGGTTGGATGAACACTCCATCGACGTGACCTCACTTTCTTGGCCAGCTAGGTCACGTGACCTCAGTCCCATCGAGCACATCTGGGATGTCATCGAGAGAGATTTTCGAGGCTTCCCAACGCTTCCGGTGTCTTGTCGAGTCCATGCTGACACGAATCGCCGTCGTCATTAGGGCGAAAGGTGGAGCCACATGTTACTAGACAGGTATCTCTAATTCAATTGCTCCTCAGTGTACATGTAGCCACCATTACCGTTCGGACACCACTGTACTGATAGTGAATTACGTCCTGTGAAAACACTGCGTTACACACCAGACTATAAATATGCTTGTAAGGTTATGAGGAAATATAGCACGACTGTAAATGCAAGATTTAATTCGATCCAACGAATTAAATGTCACATTAGTGATATCTAACACTCATCTATTGGTAGTGAATTGGGTTCTACGCAAGGACCACGTCGCAGTATCTACTATAAATATGTTCGTAGGGCTGCGATGAGACCATAGCACGACTGTATAAATGGAAGATGCCTCGATCGACAGAAGTAAATGATTTCTAACGCGAACTGATAACAGAGTTCCGAATACGTAATCCCTCATACGTGAGGTTTCAGCACCGTTGGAGATCCCTAGGTGAACGATTGTCGATGTGATATGGAAATCGTAGCGGAGTGGGGTTAAATCTGCGGAGGAAATACCCGGTAAGCCTCCGAAGCTACGAAAACGTGACAAGAGAGCTCTACAAAGTACTGCCAGCTCACAATGCAAATCAACGTTGTCTCAAATCCCGCAAATCCTATGTGAGACTGTTGGGACTAATGTTAGCAGCAGTACATTGCTCAGGTCCCTGCAGAACATAGGTTATCATGGACGAACAGCCATTTCCATGACATTAACCACTTCGATTAATACCACACGTAGATTAGGGTGGTGTTAAAAACGTCCATCTTGGACTGTACACTAATAGGAAATTATACTATGGGCTGACAAGTAACGGTACACCTACCAGTCTGATGACCGGACCTGAGTGTGGCGGATACCTGGAGAAAAGTACCTTCCGGTCTATATTGTTCCAACAATGAAGTTTGGTAGACGCGACGCTATAGTATGGAGCTGTTTCTCGAGTTTCGAATTGGTCCATTTGTCGTTTTGCACAAAGATCTACTTACACGTCCTAGACAATTATATAATGCCAACGCAAAGTTGTTGCAGTACTTTGGGGAAGGCGCATACCTCTCTCAGGAGGACAACCCACGACGTCATATTGTTTGCGTTGCTACAGATTGATTTGAAGACGTGTGCTAGGAGAAGTGTGACTGGACAGCCAAGAGTCCTGACCTGAACCCTATAGAAACTCTCTGGAACCATTTGATCATGGGGTGCGTTGAAAAAGTGATATTCCAGGTAATAAAACTGAAGTGATCGCAGTTTTGAAACTTTGAAGGCCGAATGAGTAAATATCGGCAAACATTTGCAAAGAACTGGTGGAGAGTGTTCCACAAACACCTGAGACTGTCATAAGGCCAAAACGTTTCGATACGCGATATGAAATTTTCTGTAAATAAAGGTTATTTGTAGACATATAGATGTCAAAATATTAAACGTAGGACAGTGTATGGGATAATCCAGGGAGTAGTAAAATCCTATTCAGGTGTTCTGACGTAGCGCCGAATATGCAAGTTAGGCACAAATTTAAAGAAAACTCTCTAGGCTCCTCTCCTTTATTTGTGGTTTTGGAAACCGCGATTGTTTTTGCATACAACTTTTGTTCTAAATGTCTTCAAGGCACCATTTGAATGACAGTAGAGTCTTTGGAAGTTGATCGGAAGGTGCAAAAGATGCATTGGCTTCCAGATTTATGAATGTGTTCGAAAGTGCCATACCAAGACAACGTCAACATTTTCAACAGAAACATGCACTAGATGAACATTCCGATCAGGATATGCAACTGCTGAGGATGGTCGATATGTGGACCTTACTGAAAAGCGTTGTAGACGCATTATATCTCGTCATTATCCTTAGAACTTGCCACGGAGACAAGGGATTCAGTGTAAAGACGAAAGCTATCTAGAAGGCTTCGCAAAAGAGGACTGTATGCAAGGGAACTTCGAGTACGTATCCCTCTTACCCGTGGCGGCAAAAGAGCTTAATTAGCATGGAGTATGCCGAATCGCAATTGGACACCTGAGCAGTGGGGACATGCACTCTTCACAGAAGACGCAAGGTTTCCACTTGCAAGTGACTCTCGACGCTAGTACATCTGGACAGAAGTAGACACCCGAAATCACACCTCAAATACAATAGAATGGGAGATTTTTGTGGGGGAGGTATACTGGAGTTCGCAGGAATCAAGATTGATGGTCTTACTTCTCTACATGGCTTCCAAAAAGAAACTTTGACTGGCTACAAGTATCGAGAAGCGACCGTAAAACCCCATGTTCAAATATTTTGAGGTGCTTTTGGTCCACAGTTTGTTTTGGCGAATGATAATGTACGTCTTCATAGGGGAGGGGCTTTTGGATACATACCCGGAAAGTGAAGGTATTCAAAGAATGGATTTCATGCCAGGTGCTCAGGCCTTAAACCCCATTGAGCTCGATTGGGATACATTAGGACGGGAAGTGAACGTCCTTACACCCCTCCCAGAACAAGTTGTGAGCTGAAAACTGTTCAAATTGAGAAATAGGTAGGCCTGCCTCCAGATCTCCTGAACCACTTTGTTGGGAGCATGAGGAATCGCTGTGAGGCCTGTGTAGCAGTTAGAATGGACAATACACTTTATCGACCTCAAGCGGACTCTGCCGCCCCGGTGGTGCAGTGGTCTAAGGCGTTGACCTCTGATCATTCGTCCGTAAGGGGTCCGGGTTCGAATCCCGGTCAGGCATGGATGTTGTGTTTGTCTTACGGCACTGACTCTCTCCCTTCCCTGGAACCAGTGACCCTAAATTAGGGACGGGCGACTGCTTATAGCCCATTGAGTTGCTCACGGCGGTCGTTAAACCTCCAACAAAAAAAAAACCAAGCGGACTCTATTGACAAAACTCGGACATTGACATTCTTGCAGTATTTTTCATGATCAAACTACACATTATTTTGTGTTTTGCATAAATTTGACGAGTTATGTCAAAATATATGCCCATAAAAGGCTTTATTGAATTCTATGTAATTTTGATTGAAGTAGTTAGACATATGTCTTACTTTTCTACTTTATGCACATTACTGTATTTTTGTTGAGATTCAAGTTTAACGACCCAAGTAAAATCAATTTTTCACGCTTATAATCAATTAAAAATCATGCAATTGTATAAAATAAAATAAAATAAAATAATAGAGGGATACTAAGACAAATGCAAATGTTTCAATTTATGGGAAATATTATTTAATTTATTCAGTGTAATACTAGATGTTCTATGTAACTTTCAAGTAGTCATTGCCACTATCTCTAATACTTTTTGAGATGGAACAAATGTGATTATTCGTTATTATTCAAAAGTACGGTAACTCAGGATTTATGCATTTGTTTAGCGCTAAATAGATTAAGTGTTACAACCTTCGTAAGATGTCATCCGACTGAATGAAAAACGATGTTAGATTTAGATTACCGTGATGTTACAGTTTGTTAAAAGCACAGAAGAGAAAAAGCTCAGTGAGGACAATATTAAAGATACTATTAAAGGTCAGGTAGAGTGTTTTTTTTCGGGGGAAACGGGGAGGGATGACGACCACCGTGAGCAACTTGATTGTCTACAAGCGTCCATAACTAGAGGCCGCTAATTCCCAGATAGTGGTAAAGCCAGTTCCACAAGACACACACACCATCCATGCTATATCTGGATCTATCTGAGACGAATGATTTAGCAGCTAGCGCTTCTTAAAACTTGACCATTGTGCCGACTGAAGTAAAATGAAATTTCTTCGGCAAATGCAATCTTCACATGAACTTCAGGTTCTGTATCGTACATGATTTCATAAGGTTTGCAGGTAAGCAGTGTAAGACTTTTTACGTTGAATTCTGAAAAGTCCCCAAGGTGAGTCAAACGTTCGTCCCATTTGCAACGAAAAAGTTTAATTATGCAACACAAGTTAGTAAAATCATGCAATGCATTGATTATGATACGCTTTCCAACATGCCAGAAATCATTACTCAACTTATGAGGATAATGGCTGTGGAACAAATCTCGCTCCTGTGCACTGACCTTTGCTCCCATTTCGATGATATTCAACAGAATTGGTTCAGTATACCTCCTGAACAACAGTTTTGTCGCAATCGAAGCATTTTTACGTACGTTATGACGCATAATGGCGATGGAATGGATCCCCTCCTATGTATTGACTTTTGACCACATTTCGTCCATTTTTAATGGGGTTCCTTCCCAGGTTGTCTCTACCACATACTAAAATTTCATTGAAATTGAACCATTTTTATGCGAGTTATTGGGCGGACAGACAGACAGACAGACGAACAAAGCTGGAGCATATACGCTTTTTCAACCTACGGTTGGGAAGCGTAAAAACCATACACGCTTACTTCATTCTGAAAAGCTGAGGCAGTTGTTTTCTATAGTCCTTTGCCAACGTTTCCACGGCAGGTTTCGAGGACAGAAACTTCGTGACGCCAGATTCTACATCCACCACTGAAACGAAGTGTCGTGTTTGTAGAAAATAGACCATGGAGAGAAACAAGTGGTGGTCGTGTCGGACAAAAAGTGGATTGAATGGAGAATGGGATAGGATCTTAACGTCTTCCAATTCCTGTAATTTTTGGTGGACTACTCTGGAGGCGTGACACAGGGTATCCACTAGCAGCAACGCCGAATTCCTATTATGAGCTCTAGGTTGCGTTGGGGTAGCACATCATAGACTCTCTGAAGTTGTTTGGTGTAAAAGTTCGCGTCCAAGGCCTGACCATCAGCTACGATTTCCCAGCGGACAGGACTATCACAATTGCACCGAATTCACAGCATGACTTTCCTCTTGAGCGTCCTTCTTTACACCACGGGCTGTGCTACCGGTTGTGGCCTGAGCCGCTATTTACTAGTGGTAGAATAACGTAGTAATACCCACTTTCCATCGCCAGTGAAGATACGACGCCAAAATCCATTGTCCTGCGGATTGGACAGCAATCTGCGACAGAGAGGCCCACGTTGATCAACCAGCTGGTGTGTCAGTTCATGGCGAATCACTCGATGGTTCCTGGAGGAGACACCAAGCTGGTGAAGGTGACGAACGATGGTGGATTTGGAAGACCCCACCTCAGCTGCCAATTATCGTGTACTGGTATCGGGGTTAGCTGTCACAGATTCGATCAGAGTGTCTGTATTTGTGGTCGTTGGACGTCCATACCTCACCTTGCCTTCGAGAATGGTGTCATCAGGAACCATTTCCACGCAGTGCTGTTCTCCGCCTTCAACTACACAGCTTACGGTTCCCAGCTTTCAAATACACAATTCCCCGCTTTCAACTACACATGCCCACTGTTCCCCGCCTTCCACTACACATGCCCACTGTTCCCCGCCTTCCACTACACATGCCCACTGTTCCCCGCCTTCCACTACACATGCCCACTGTTCCCCGCCTTCCACTACACAGCTTTTTCTCGCCGCTGCTGCCTCGTTTAACCCCTTTTTTTCAGTAATGTAATTGCATCGCCGGAATAGCACGGCCTTTCTGCTCTGCTTATCGGGTAATGCAATGTGCTTCCGTGCTAAATTCCCGTCATCAGCCTCGTGTGTTCTACGTAATCGGTGTATCCAGAAGATGCCGGCGAGTGTTTCGCAGAGGAATGAAGGCAGACGAACAAAGCTGGAGCATATACGCTTCTTCAACCTACGGTTAGGAAGCGTAAAAACCATACACGCTGTAACGTATACTCTATATTCACTTTCCGTTTGATTTTACTATCTATGGTTATTTTATTTTACTATGTAAATTATCTTCCTACTGAACGGAATATTATTTCACCCGCTGAATGAGATCTGGCAATGAGTGTAAGTCATGACGTGGTGGTAGCTCGTATATAGGCGCGTTCATCGAGACGAAGTGGTGGTGTGTTGTTGAAGTTGAGGTAGAAGTTGGAGTTGTGGTGTAGGAGTTGTGTTGTTGGAGGTTGAGGTTGTGTTGGAGTTGTGTTGGTTGTGTGCGTACTATAAGAGGAAAGTTTATTCATTATTATGTACAAGATATATGAGTGCCTTAGTTGACCCAGAGTCTCGGAAATAAACAGTTGTTCAGTAAGTTCAGTCTTTCTCAATTCTTAGTAGTTGTCAGACCTCTGTCTGGCTGTTAGGTTTATGACTTTGATTACTTAATATAAATAACCAGCGTTGAGACTTTGTTTAAGTTCATAATTAACGAGTAACAACACCCTTTTGGGAATTCATTATTTTGAAGCTTAGAGCTAGTTATCATTAGCTCGCTGGTAAGAAGAATTATTATCATTCATAATAATTAGCTTAGCAAAAAGATTATAAAGCTAATTCATTATAATTGGCGCCCGAACTTTTCTCGAACACGAGATCCTGACTATTGTTACCCATGGCTTCTTTACCTGAGACAACTTCAAATTTCCACCATCCGGCAAGTCTCGAGGGTAATGGTGTTTGTTTGGACAATTTGTACGAAGCCTGTGGCTCTGACTTTGATATGAATGATCTGCACATACCCAAGCATTCTTCACCATTTCGTAATGCACCAGCTTCTTATTACTCTGAGTCGCGGGTCGTACCTGAGAGAATTCATTCCTCTCAGCGAAGCAGAATGCTTGCTCATTTCGTGCCGCATGCAGGAACAATTCATTTCAATGGTTTGGAGGGGTCTTTAAAGTTCCTCGAAGATCTGGAAGATCATTTTGATCTCTATAATATTCCGGAAGACTGCAAGGTCCAAATTGCCGGAACTTGCTTGAGAGATACCGCCAAGACCTGGTATCGGCAGTGGCGAGGGTCGAACCCGGATTCTCATTATGAGAATTTCCGTGTAGAATTCTTGGAGGTCTTTCCTTTCGGCCTCAGTCGAGCTAGCCTTGCTCAACAGCTGTTTTCGCGTCAACAAGGTCCCAATGATAGCCCTGTTGCATTTGCGTTGGAAACTACACGCCTATATAATCTATGGGATCCACATGCCAGTCATGTTGACATGTTGGATACCCTCGTACAGCAGCTCGACCCATTCTTACAAGATTTTCTTGAGGTTCGACACCCTACCACTATTCATGAATGCCTTCGCCTCATACGCACGTATGAAGAGCGACATGGCAAACATGCTGCAACTCACCATGCTCGGGCACCCCGCGAGGCTTATTCCGAAAACCCTCAGCGGCATAATAGACAAAACTTTCAGCGCGAGCATACACAAGTGCCCACCCAAGCTTCATACGTTCCACCACACAGAAGAGTGGCGAACCAACAGCGAGGTTCTGAGCAAGCTTCGGGATATCGTCATAATGCACAGTATGCTCTACCCCGTTTCACTCGGCAGCATTCGGAACGTTCTCATGCCCAGGGCAATAATAATTTTTCTGCCCATGCTGAGGGCAGACGTAACGAATATGAAAATGTCAATAGACACGCGGAGTTCCCGAAGCAGGGTTCACGCAATTTGCCTTATCGTGAAAATTTTCCCGATACCCGGCAGGGTCGAGGTTTCCGACCACATGATACCACCACCAGAATTCCTTTAAACTTCCACAGGAAGTAGACGAAGGAGTCGGTCCTGCTTCCTGATACCAAACATTCGGACCCTAAAACAGTATTAGTTACTGTTCAAACTCTTCAGTTGCCTGATGTATTTTTGACACTTGAAGACGTTATTGTCGAGACAAAGTTCGACACTGGGTCTGAGATATCAGCCCTAAATACAAAGTTTTGTAATGACGTTTTTCTGCAATACACGTTCAGCCTGCAACGCAGTATTTGCGAGGTGCCAATAATGAAATCTTCAGTATCGCAGGAACTGTCACATTATCTTTAGGGCTGGGAAAAGCTCGGTTTACACATTCTTTCCTGCTTATAGACGAGCTACCCGTGAAATGTCTCATGGGTATGGACTTTATTAACAAGTTTCAAATAACTTTGAATTTTGTGCAACATGTGATTTCCTTTCCGGAACCTGTCGAAATGATTCCGACGGTTCCTGTAGATATTACGAGTTTATTGTTGAGTGACCAATTGAATGAGGGGCAACGAGACCAGCTTTCTCTCCTTTTACAGGAAAGCCCTGGTTTATTTTCGGATCAACCTGGTTTCACACAGGTGGTTTATCATGTTATTGACACTGATGGTTCGAAACCCATTGCGACGAAACCTTACCCTTGTGCTCCACATAAAAAACAGGAAATGCAACGTCAAATTGCGGAAATGATTAAGCAAGGCATAATCAGGGAATCAACAAGCGCCTGGGCTGCTCCTGCCTTCTTGGTTCCAAAGAAACAACCAAATGAATTTCGTTTCGTGACAGATTTTCGCAAACTCAACCAAGTCACAAAAACTATCAATTATCCACTACCTGTCATGTCACATATTCTAAATGACTTGTCGTCAACCAATTGGATGTCAACTTTGGATTTGGCGAGTGGATATTGGCAGGTGGCAGTACATCCGGACTCGGTCGATAAAACAGGCTTTGTGACTCCTTTTGGGGCCTATGAATATTTACGTATGCCTTTTGGTTTAGCTTCTGCACCTGCTACTTTCCAAAAGCTTATGGACACGGTTCTCAGACCTGTCCTGGGTCCCCATGTGCATGTCTATTTGGATGATATTATTATAACATCAGAGACTTTTGACGAGCACCTTTTTCTGCTCAAACAGGTGTTCCAACTTATATACAATGCTGGCTTGACGTTAAAACCTAGTAAATGCCAGATAGCGCGGGACGAGATTGTATATCTGGGGTTGAAAATTACGCCCCATGGTTTATTCACTGATAATGAAAAAATTAGGCCTATTGTTGACTTTCCTCGGCCTAAAACAGCAAAAGAACTATTCCGCTTTCTGGGAATGACCGGTTGGTATCAGCAGTTCGTCCCCGCTTATGCTACAATATGTGAGCCGTTGTATGCTTTAAAGCGTAAATACAAGAAGTTTATTTGGACACCTGAAGCTAACGCTGCATTCAAAACACTGAAGTCTGCATTGACTCAACCTCCGGTGTTGGCTTTCCCGGATCATACTAAAGAATTTGATATTTATACTGATGCATCCGGAGTTGGTCTTGGTTGCGTTTTGTCACAAGCTGGACATCCAATAGCTTTTGCGTCTCGTACTTTAGCCAAAGCTGAACGCAATTATTCAGCTACGGAACGTGAATGTCTTGCTGTTGTGTATGCACTGAATAAATTTCAATGTTTTCTTAATGAATTGACAGTTAACATAATTACGGATCATTCTGCCCTTCAGTATTTAAATTCTGCTAAGCACCTATCTCAAAGACTTATGAAGTGGGCTCTGAAGTTACAAGAGAGCAATATCAAAATTTCATTTCAGCCAGGTCATAAGAATCAATTACCGGACGCATTATCTCGCGTTCCGATTAGTGGGGTCCCCACAGAAATTACTCCTGGATGTCAGCCTTTACTTCTGATAGCTGATATCACATCCAGAGAGCAGATAATGGCAGAATTAATAAATGATCCAGATTTTGGGGATATTTACAATTTTTTGCTTGCGGGTTCGCCCCCACAAAGTGATCCTTCTCTGGCTGGAAGGTCACAACATTTTGAAGTAATAGAGGGTCTTCTTTATTATACAAAGTCTCGGACTACTAGGGCAGAGTTTCGCCCATGTATTCCGCGAACCCTTAGAATGGCTCTTTTAAATGAATTTCATGACAAACCTCTTGCAGGCCATTTAGGTATTCGCAAGACCCGTTGTAAATTGCGGGATGTTGCCTATTGGCCTGGCATGTACCAAAGTGTGCTCGCATACGTTCAATCATGTCACTTGTGTCAGATTAATAATTATCGTAATGTAAGACCGGCCGGTCACTTGAAATCTAGTTCAAGTTCTCATGTATTTGATATTATTTCCATAGATTTATTGGGACCTTATCCATTATCTGTTAAAAATAAAGCTCGTTATGTTTTAGTACTAACTGATAATTTTTCTAAATGGGTTGAAGTTTTTCCCATTAAAGCCGCTACGGCTGAGATTATTTGTAATGTCTTAGTTAATGACGTATTTTCTAGATATGGTGCACCTAATAAAGTAGTTTCGGATAATGGTCCTCAATTTATTTCTGACATTTTTGAAAGAATGTGTGCGAGACTACACATTAAACATAAATTCATTTCCCCATATCATCCCCAGAGTAATCCTGCAGAACGCGTCAACCGAACGCTAGTGAAAATGATTGCGACTTTCGTAATGGACCACCATGAAAGATGGGATGACCATTTAGAACTTTTTGCGTTAGCCCTCCGCTCGTCTGTCCACGAGTCTACTAAAATTACTCCTGCAGAACTTTTTCTGGGTCGCAAAATTAAAACCCCTTTTGAAAATTTAACTGGGATTATTGGCGAATTAAACCAGCGACCAACTCCGCAATCAGTACGAATCATGGCAGAGAAAGCTCGTGTTGCAATGCTAGAAGCACAAGCGGTTCAAGCACGATATTATAATTCTAGGCGTAGGGAACCAGATCTTGTCATTGGAGATCTCACTCTCGTGGAAACGCACTTCCAGTCTTCTGTTTCGCATACTTTAGTGAAGAAATTTGCACCCAGCTACGAAGGTCCATATCGGGTGGCAAATGTCTTTGACAATAATATTGTTCTGGAGAAACCGAACAACAATTTTCAATATGTACATGTTGATCAATGTCGCAAGTATCACGAACGGAATATCGATTTCATTATTAATCCTACTCAACCTTCTGTTCCACAGACTCAAGAATCTATATCTCATGTTCAACCGCCAGAAATTGTGGACGAACCACCGAACATTTTTGACGAATCACCAGTGATTTTTCCTTCACCCTCCCCCCCCCCTCCAGACGAGTTTCTACAACCGCAACCTGATTCTCCCGTGAGACAAAGGCTCGATTCGAGTTCGTCGAATACTAGTATCGTTCCTTTCCCTCCAACCATTGCCAAGACTATTGCTGCGCCGTTTCCGGCTCACCCTGCATCAACGCGGGATACTTCTTCTTTGAATACCTCATCGGAAAGTATTCCTATAGGCAAATATAAACATCGCCCTGCACGACCGCTGAATTACAGCAGCGACTCGGAGGCGTCGGACATTTCTGATTTATCAGTTATGAATCCAACATTTCATATTCCACACCGTCCAGCACCACCAAAAGCTGGGCGCAAACGTGACTTGTCTCCCCAATCTGCTTCGCCGCAACAGCGACGAAGGCAGAAATCTTTGCATCCACCCGGGTTTCGCCCCTGGAACCTCCGTTCAGGGCAAACAGGGCCGATACCTGCTACTACTATCATGCCCCGTGGGCGTAAACGAAAGCAAGCGATGTGGCCGGAGACACGTCCGTCCAAAAAGATACTGGAAGGACACAACGGGCCCCAGCACCAAGGGACTTCATATCCAAAGCCTGGGGGAGCCCGTTCCTATCAGCCGCAGCAGGGATTTCCGGACCGCCAGACTTCTGACGTTCCTGACCGTTCTTCTCAGCCGCAAGGGATTCCGGGCCTCCAGACTTCTGACCGTTCTTCTCAGTCGCAAGGGATTCCGGACCGCCGGACTTCTGACCGTTCTTCTCAGCCGCAGGGATTTCCAGACCGCCAGACTCCTGACCGTTCTTCTCAGCCGCAAGGGATTCCGGACCGCCAGACTTCTGACCGTTCTTCTCAGCCGCAGGGATTTCCAGACCGCCAGATTCCTGACCGACAACAGACCGATGTTCCATTACCGTCCCGGAAGAGATCCAAGCCACCTGATTTCACCAGTCCCATTAGGCCTGGAAAACGTTACCGCACTAGAATTTTTTATGCGTCCTCGAGATAAGTAAGTTCTCGTGGACAGGTTCTTTTCTCAGTTTGTTGTTTTTCCTGCACGACCAGTTGGCGTGTCAGAATTTCTTTTTTTCGTGTGGGCCTATGCATTCTTTTTTGTGTATATATGTGTGCTTTTTTTTATATTTCTTCTATGTCCATCTACTAATCCACTTCCACTTTTTTTTTGTATATATCTATGTGCTTAGGGGTAAAATAATAAAATTGTTACTGTTAGGCAGCTCCAGGTAAATTTCGCTGCTGATACAGTTGTTATGTATTTCAACGAATGAGGCGAACGTAATTTGAAATGAAAATCGTAAAATTGTTACTGTTAGGCAGCTCCAGGTAAATTTCGCTGCTGATACAGTTGTTCTGTATTTCAACGAATGAGGCGAACGTAATTTGAAATGAAAATAGTAAAATTGTTACTGTTAGGCAGCTCCAGGTAAATTTCGCTGCTGATACAGTTGTTCTGTATTTCAACGAATGAGGCGAACGTAATTTGAAATGAAAATAGTAAAATTGTTACTGTTAGGCAGCTCCAGGTAAATTTCGCTGCTGATACAGTTGTTCTGTATTTCAACGAATGAGGCGAACGTAATTTGAAATGAAAATAGTAAAATTGTTACTGTTAGGCAGCTTCAGGCAATCTTCGCTGCTGATACAGTTGTTATGTATTTCAAAGAATGAGGCGAACGTAATGTGAAATGAAAATAATAAAATTGTTACTGTTAGGCAGCTTCAGGCAATCTTCGCTGCTGATACAGTTGTTATGTATTTCAACGAATGAGGCGCACGTAATTTGAAATTAAAAAAGTGATTCCTGGTAGGCAGAATAAAAGGAAAGTATGCCGATGCAGGTTTGGTTTGTTCTACACTACAAATTTCACAGTCGAATACAGATTCGTAAATTGTCATGCCAAGTTGATAATGTAAATACGGCTACCACCAAACAAATAAAAAAAAGATCGGGAAACGTCAATCATCGAAATGTAAGACTTACACTCCAAAATTGATAGGTTTTTCGGACATAAAAAAAAAGAAAAAAAAAAAAAACATTAAGGGGGAGATGATGTAACGTATACTCTATATTCACTTTCCGTTTGATTTTACTATCTCTGGTTATTTTATTTTACTATGTAAATTATCTTCCTACTGAACGGAATATTATTTCACCCGCTGAATGAGATCTGGCAATGAGTGTAAGTCATGACGTGGTGGTAGCTCGTATATAGGCGCGTTCATCGAGACGAAGTGGTGGTGTGTTGTTGAAGTTGAGGTAGAAGTTATAGTTGTGGTGTAGGAGTTGTGTTGTTGGAGGTTGAGGTTGTGTTGGAGTTGTGTTGGTTGTGTGCGTACTATAAGAGGAAAGTTTATTCATTATTATGTACAAGATATATGAGTGCCTTAGTTGACCCAGAGTCTCGGAAATAAACAGTTGTTCAGTAAGTTCAGTCTTTCTCAATTCTTAGTAGTTGTCAGACCTCTGTCTGGCTGTTAGGTTTATGACTTTGATTACTTAATATAAATAACCAGCGTTGAGACTTTGTTTAAGTTCATAATTAACGAGTAACAACACCCTTTTGGGAATTCATTATTTTGAAGCTTAGAGCTAGTTATCATTAGCTCGCTGGTAAGAAGAATTATTATCATTCATAATAATTAGCTTAGCAAAAAGATTATAAAGCTAATTCATTATAACGCTTACTTCATTCTGAAAAGCTGAGGCAGTTGTTTTCTATAGTCCTTTGCCAACGTTTCCACGGCAGGTTTCGAGGACAGAAACTTCGTGACGCCAGATTCTACATCCACCACTGAAACGAAGTGTCGTGTTTGTAGAAAATGGACCATGGAGAGAAACAGTATTATGAGTATTATGTGTAGCTCAAGACGGAAGTTTGGACGTAGCTCTAAAGTGACGTCTGACTCACTCTGGTATATTACAATATTTGCCGCCCGGGTGGCGCAGTGGTCTAAGCGATAGCCTCTGATCATTCGTCCGAAAGGGGTCCGGTTTTGAATCCCGGTGAGGCATGGATGTTGTGTTTGCTTTATGGCCCTGGCTCACTCCCTTCCCTGGAACCAGTGACCCTAAATTAGGGACGGGCGCCTGCTTATATCCCATTGAGTTGCTCACGGTGGTCGTTAAACCTCCAATAAAAAAAATATTACAATATTCTTGTCTATCCGTCATATGCATTTTAAATCAGCAAAGAATAAAATGCGTTTCTGAACATTTAAAAAATGATAACGAAGTGTGAACCACGCGCATTGTAATTCATAGTGAGTTTGTAGAAGTTGCGCACGAAAGGAAATTTTCCGAGTTGCAATATGATGAGTAAGTGAAACTGACATACGGCAGTATGAGGAAGATGGAGAAAAGGAAATATTTTAACGCTTTTAGTGAAGAAGATGTACGTGTTGCTGGTGAGAAATATAAAAAAACAGCATGAAACACATAAAGAAAAATTAATGTACAGTAAAGCTTTATGGCTAAATGAAGATCGGAGAATAACAAATCACTTTTATTTCTTTCTGGTAGTTTGCATGCAAATAGGTTTTCTTCAGTAATGATTCGCTTTGCTTTTAAATGCTTATCGTTTGTTGTGAAGCACTGAAATCCATAAGCTTTAATTAGTTGAGGTCTGCATTCCTTTGGGTAATTAATAATTTCAAAAACGTTTAATAAAATATCTAGGACGGCACATAAAACTACGTGATTTACCGATGTAATTACTGGCTGAAGCGAATTTTAACAATGTTAAACGAATTAGCTTCTAATCTTGTTTTTTTCCTTGTTAGAGCAACTTAAATAAAACACTGTTGATTCTTAAGAAAGCTGTGGTAAATAAAATTCACCTGCGGATGTTCGGCTCAAGAGTAAAAAATATGGCGTAGAACGCTTGAAATTAAGAGATGATTTCAGCACTTTTCGCGTCTCAGCGCAGTATTCTTAAAGAAGATTAAACGACACTTTTGGTTCTTCAATGCTGCCACCATCAAAGAACAAATTATTCATTTTCATGTTTTTCCCCCTTCTTCAACATGCGCGAACAAAAGTCTATTAAGTTGGACGGAACTTTAATTACTGCTACAATTGCTGCAGAATCAAATGATTAAACTTCGTCCCTCATCAAATCCAGGCAGAAAAGTAACACTGAAAAAAAACAAAAAACAAAAAAAAAACCCGATTACCATTTCCGCTTAAGCTCATTTTTAAATAATTCCACAATTATTCGAGATAGCCATTTTAAATTCTCTCATTTTTTATTACAAAAGAATGAAAAAGAAGCGGTATCATTAAATTCTAATCAATAATTTGATGGCAGTGTGTGTTCAGAATTTGCTTACCGTCTGCATTGTAACTTTTGTTATGGCATTTAACGACCCCCTTGAGGAACTAAGAATTATCGTGTCCCGGATTTGGGGCCACCAATTTCAGGGGCAAGCACAACACCCATGTTCCACCTGAGTCCAGCTCGGACGGTTATCCAGAGGCACGAGAGTGTCAACTCTCGGCCATTGCTGAAGAATGTTTTTCGATTTTACAGTCCAAAGATTAGTTTTTTGTTTTGTTTTCAGGTTGAAGGACGTGTTGGTATAATATAGATTTCAATAGCGCTGGTCAGAGAAAGAATCCCAAGTAGAAAGTAAGACGAAAGAACATTTTAAAATCCCTCACCTTGAAGTGATTATTCAACTTGTTAATAATATACGACTTTATTCCCATACAAGCAAAAGTTCAATCAACTTCATAAACTGTAGAAAGGTCGATCCATATTGCAAACGTATACATCAAACAGGTTTCGTAGAGGAATAACGCGAAGCATAGTGTATTCGCTACATTTATTCTATAACGGCGAACACAATCCAAAAATCAACAACAATTATTCTCCCTTACACACACATCACACTGAATGTATCGCTGTCAGCGAGGAAGAAGACGGACGTCATCTCGTGCACGTGCGCTCGTGCGCTCGTGCATCGTTCCATGCCCTCGAGTTTGGTAGAACATGACGCGTTACTTGACAGATGCCGCTATTTACATCAGGCACGGTGTGTTTCCAATGCGACGAACATACTGTAAACAACTTTGAGCAGTATGAACACTCCCTAATTTAGGGCCACTGGTTACAAGGAAAGTGTAAGAGTCTGCGCCGAAAAAACATACCAGCCATGCCTTATCCGGGACTCCAATCCGGAGCGCTGTTCGGTCGACTAGCCAAAAACCTGCGCCTCTGACCAGTCGGCTACCGGGACGAGTAAACAAAGTAAAAATAGTACATTTCGATGAGTTGTCAGTAGTAGACGGCCGTGAGTCAAACTAGTAAAAATATATTATTAAAGTATTATGTCAAAATACACTGTTTAAAAATATAGCAACGGAAAACGAACTTACTAATTTCAATGATTCATAACACAAAAACTGTCCGTTGAAATTTTAAAATACCTCCTAAATAATAGTTTGTTCATTGTTCTGGGTTTTAACTTCGTTCTTCTGCAATTCGAGGGCTACACGCAGTCGTCCGTCCTTAATTCGGGGCAACGGGTTACAGGAAGAGGACATGGACAGTCACATTAAACAGGCGCACCACATGTGCATCACCCGGGACTAGAAGACTTACCTCTAAGGCATCTTGAGAAACCAGTATCTCAGACAACTCGGGCACTCAGGGCAGCTGGAGATTGTGGTAAGTGCAAGACGTGACGTATCACTGAGATTATGCATGAGGCAAAACGGCGAGTTGCACGATAAGCCATATTCGGTGTAGTTTAGTCGGGTGCATAACTGACTCCGGAGTGAAGAGCCAGTTATGCTCCCGGAGAGAAGAGCCAGTTATGCTCCCGGAGAGAAGAGCCAGTTATGCTCCCGGAGAGAAGAGCCAGTTATGCTCCCGGAGAGAAGAGCCAGTTATGCTCCCGGAGAGAAGAGCCAGTTATGCTCCCGGAGAGAAGAGCCAGTTAGAGCCGGAGTAAAGAGCCAGTTATGCTCCCTGAAGAGCCAGAGACGGATGTTCAACACCCGCGACTCGAACTCGAGCTTACCTCGGAGGCATCTTGAGAAGACAGTGTCTCAGACTACTCGGACACTCAGGGCGGCTGACGAGTGCGGTAAGTGCAAGACGCGACGTACCACTGAGGTTGTGCTAGAGTCAAAACGGCAAGTTGCAGAATCAGCCCTGGTAGGCGTAGTTTAGTCGGGAGCATAATTGGCTCCGGAGTGAAGAGATGCGAATTAAAATTCCACCACTGGCAAAATGAGGTTTTATTTTCACATTGGCGCCCGAACATAAAAATGAATATATTGGCAGTGAGGTTCGAGAAAAATGTGTGATGCTTCTTCCACACATTACCCTGAACAAATCAGAATTCCTTCTTCTACAAAGAGTTCCTTCAAGCACAGTTTGCCGGGTGATCCAGAACCCTACGATTCCGTCCTAGCAGTTAACAAATAAATCACTTTACTTAAATATTTAAATTGATCCATTAATCATCCACAGACGTCCCCGACTGATCCAGGGCTTTGGCGGTCACTCACCTACGTTTTTGGGCAGGGAATACCTGCTATCCATACAAGTTGCATTTTTTCTTACATCTCTAAGTTCTTCCTTTTCCTAGAACCAATAGCACGCATTCTTTGGTGGGTGTCCTCTACTAATTTTACTTGCTCACAGGGAAACTTAAATGCCAAAAATGATTGAAAAAAAAAAGATTTAAATACACTCATCGTCAAAAAAATACTTGCACCCAGAAGGACGAGTCGGATTGCAGTGCTATTCGGGAGCAAGGTAAAGGTTACCAGGAACGATTAATGATTAAACATTGAGCCTGATACGAGCAATATTTATTGAGCTACACGCTAATAAGTAGTGTCTCCCAATATGGCGTAGGGCAGCATTGTTTGCTCACACAGCATGCCAGACGTCTCGGCATGGAGTTTTACAGGTTCTTAATGGTGTCCTGCGATAAGCCATCCTATGCAGCTTGAATCTTCTCACGCAGTTCTTGCAGATTGGAGTGTAGCTAGCGCGTCCAATGGCATGCCACATATTTTCAATCTGCGATAAGCCTGGCGATGCGGCTGGCCATGGCAGAGTGTCAGTGCCTTGAAGGCAAGATCTCGAGACAGCAGCAGTATGCGGACGAGCGTTGTCTTGTTGGAAAATTCTCACCGGAGTGAGCATTCGGAAAAGGTAATGCCACTAGTTTCAGAACCTCATTAACGTAAGATTGGGCTGTGAAAGTGCCTGTAACGAACACCAAAGGGGATTTGGCATCGTAGGTAATGACACCAGGTTTTCTGGACGTGTGACGCTCGACAACAAACCGTTCATCTTGGTGCTGATCACGGTGCATCCACATACGGATTCCTTGGTCGTCTTCTCAGAGACAAAAGCGGGACTCGTCACTGAAGATCATCCGCTGCCATTCTGAGTGGCTCCATGACAGTCTGCCGCCACACCTTTGCAGTCTTTGGCGACGATGCAGTAGGGTTAAGGGCAGTCGTCGTAACGGCCTGCGTGCGTGTAGTCCTACGTCGTGCAGCCCTCTGCCAATTGGGCTGGCATTAATCGAACGACGCATTGAGGACATCACTGCTCTCTGAATATCCGTAATCGTGGCTCTTGGGTCACTGCGCGCGTGTCGGACAACTCGTCGGTCCTCTCTCTCCTTGGTTCGTTTAGGTCTCCAAGACCCTTCCTGTCGCTGATGAGTGCCTTGCTCTATCCACTGCCGCCAACAGCGTACTATGATGACATCCGCTCGACCGGTATGGCGCGCAGTACGACGATAAGACCAAACCGTTTCCCGGAGCCCGAGTATGTGGCCCCTATCGAACTCCTACAGCTGCTCGATATACTTCCGAAATTTTCTCCAAGGCATACTTCACTTTCAAAGGATGCAACCAACACAACATCACAAGTTAGAATGACTATCGTGTGCAACGGGACGACCTAATATAGCCGGTCAGGCAGAACGTTACGACCCCTCCCTGTCTGCGTCACATGCGCGGCCGAGCGTGATACTTGGCCGAGCGTTTGCATGTCTCACGATGTCAAACCTGCCCACTAAGTTTTTTTTTTTTTTTGATTGGAGGTTTAACGACCACCGTGAGCAACTCAATGGGCTATAAGCAGTCGCCCGTCCCTAATTTAGGGCCACTGGTTCCAGGGAAGGGAGAGAGCCAGTGCCGTAAGACAAACACAACATCCATGCCTCACCGGGATTCGAACCCGGACCCCTTTCGGACGAATGATCAGAGGCCATCGCTTAGACCACTGCGACACCGGGGCGGCCCACTAAGTTTCATTCCTGTCGGTTGCTTCCTTCTGGGTGCAAATATTTTTTTGACGATGAGTGTATTGTACTGAAAAGAAAGTAAACTTCTTTTGATTATGGTTTGTAGGTAGAATTTTGAAATACAGAAATTTGTGGAATGAAATTTTCCATGACTGATAAAATTACGACAAGCTTTAAGAAGAATTCATTAAAAACATCCACTCGCTCATTAATGAAATTTATCCATCGGCAGTGAGATATTTTTCCATCTTAAAATTAGAATAGTATCTTTTCCACCGGATATGGAAACAGCACTGATTCGGCGTAACATACGCCAAACTAGCAGTGGTAGAAGTTTCCTAACTAAAAAATAAGTAGTTAATTCTTAGAACTGCGATTTATTAGACACTTTTCTGAACAGGCAATTGATAATACTTTTTAGACACTTCCCTAAGTGAATCAGATGATCTGATTGTTAACAGAGCAACAATCGTCCATATCCTTGCATGTTTGCTGCTTCTGTCCATAATCAGGACACACAATCATACTGAAACAGTATGTTTTAGAGATGACGGAGCATTCATTCCTGCAAATGATGGCGTAGAACTCTACTCTTTGATATTGTGTCTACATTTCGTGCTTCCGATGTAACTTCAATCAGTAGCTTTTTCTTAAATGCCTGTTCATCATGACAGTATTTTCTTTTTAAAACTGCTGTGAATAATTCACAGTTCTAATGATTTTCAGTATTTAAAAGGAACATAAACTCAGGCGTCAAAAACTGGGAAGGGCGCTACCATTTCTATTACATGCCACCACGCCCATGCCGTAAATGGCATCGTATGCAAACGCCGCATATATACACTATATTGACAAACGTCACCGGACATCTAGAAGACAAACACAACATAGCATTTATTGACATACATTAGTACGGTGTCGGTCCACCTTTGGCCTTAATGCATGCACTGACCCTTCGAAGCTCAGTGGTTGGGTTTTAAGCTCCGTGATTTTCGTTGCTATAAGGTGTTTATTGAGTGCTTTAATTTCTGTGGTTGCGTGTATCTTCAAGTTGAAAGTCCACGCTTTACGTTCGTGTATCTCCCAGGTTGGTGAGTGCCATATTTTTTCATTATTCACTGTTTTATTTTTCAACCGAGCTGGTCTTTTTTCGTTAAAGTCTCGCCATTGCTTCGATGGCGGAGGCAGACAAGGGTGACGTCCACATCCTTATCTTGGCAGATCAGCCAGCACCCTCTTCTTCTTCTACGGCGGCAGCTCCTGCTCAGCTAAATGAGGTGGCTCCCGAGCGTTATTGCGACGTCATGGATACCTCTTCTTCTCCAGCAATAACTTCCTCCCTTCCCACCAAGTGCGGTGGTGCCAAGTCTCCTATCTACATCTCAGCAGATGATGACGTCTCCGTGATCAGCGATACTGAGCTCATAGCTTCTACTTTTCATCAACTTTCTGATCCGCCCTCACTGCTAGGAGCCGCTTCATTGAGTTCTCGACCCATGCCTGCCCAAGCATCCTATGCTTCTGCAACTTCTGGGGTCCTCACACCCCCAGTTTCATCTGCTATGCCTTTTCCTGAATCCTATATCACTATCGTCGGTTCTACTGCTACAATTGACATACCAGAGGATTCCCGAGCTGGTCACCTTTTTTCCTCCACTATGGAACGGGCCGTCTATTTTGATGCGCTTCCCGACACTAAGCTGTGGCAATATAGCCGAGCCCTCAAAACTATCTTACCAAAGGATGCAATAGACTTTGTAGCTCGAAAACCCAGATCTGTCTTAGTCTATTTTAAGGATAAAGCGCATGCTGACCAGGTCCTTACGGAAGGTCTAACCATCAATGACGTGCATCTGTTAGCACAACCGGTTGCGCACCGCCCGGTGCAGGTGACCTTCTACCCCGTACCACCAGAAGTATCCGACGCTGCACTTTGCACCTTGCTCAGCAGGTACGGCAGAGTTGTTGGCTCCATAACAACTCTCTCTGCGGCTCCCAGAGATCCTGAAGACAAATCGATTCGAGGTTTTCGCCGCACTGCTCGAGTCCTCTTTTCATCTGATGCTCAGCTGAAAGCGGTTCCGAATGTTTTGCACATCCGCTGTGGACAGCAACGCCGAAGAGTTGAGATAATCACTTCACAGTATTGCACTATATGTCAGAGCGAAAGTCACATAAGGGCTCAGTGCCCACGTGCCTCCCTGAAAACAGCTCCACACACTACATCTTCTTCTACTTTGTCCACCAACGCTTCACAGACTTCTTCCTATTCGAGGAAAGTCGCGGAATCAAGATCTTCCAAAAGTCAGCTTACTGCCATTGGTCAACAAACGACTTTGATGCCTCCACCTCCTGCTGATCCTAAGAATTTTCCCAGGCTTCCAAAATCGACTCCCCCTTGTACTTGTACAACCACTGCTGATGTACATGTTGACCACTCCTCAGCTTTTACCGTTGGCTCCATGACACGAGTCACAGGTAACGCTTCGGGTTCAGACTCTCCAGACGATCATGAAGCTTTAGTGGTTGCTGGAAAACGCAGTGGTGCTACTCGCTCCAAGACGAAGAAGTCAAAGACTCTGGCGTCCCGAAGATCATCTCGCTCTTCTACCCGCTCATCCTCTCGCTCCGTCAGCTCTCGACGACCGTTCTCCAGGTCGCCTCTACACATTTCCTCTGAGACAGCATGTGAGGGTGCCTTTCCCTCACTAGAAGAATTCACAACTTTTCTTGCTGAAAATGCTTTCCCTGCTGAGCCTCTGCCATACGAGGACGTGCTGGATTGCCTTTTAGGGTCCTCTAGCCCTTCCTCAGCACGCACTTCCATTCAACAGTATGAAGCAGCTCTTCCACAAGTTCTGGTTCAATTACACTCACTTGAAAACACTCTTCGGCGCACTGCGGACGAGGTCCCGTGGAGTGCTTGTTTTCTCCGTCGACTCCACTCCATCACTACAGCCAGTCAATTCCTACTGCATCCCACAACTAACCTAGACATTCAAGGTGGTGTCACTTAATTGTCGCGGTTTTGCGACACCTCTTGCGAATGCGCTGGTACGAGAGGATCTTGCTCCGCTGAATGCTGATATATTACTTCTGCAGGAAACAAACTGTACTTCCACCACTCAGTTTCATCAATGGCGTCAGTGGGATCATACTTTCCATCACGCCTACAGCCAACTGTGGCGTGGTGGCATGGCAGTTGGTGTTCACTCACGTTTTCGTTCAACTCTTTCCTCCTTCTCAGTGAAAAACTTATGTCGAGACTTATTACAACGAGTCTCTTTCACCGTCGCAGCTGAAAAATTTCATGTATTCAACATTTATGTTCCTTGCACTCCTACTCACGTGCCAGAGTTGTTTGCAAAACTTCGACGGGCTCTGTCACGTATTCCCATCACCGACCGGGTACTTATCGGAGGTGACTACAATTGCACTCTACATCCCCTAACTGATCGCTCTTCTTCTTCCAGAGAACACCGTACGGAAGTAGTACATCTCTTACAGTCTATCACTTCAGACTTCTCACTAGTAGATGTTCAACGCCATTTGTCACCAACCCAGACTACACATACATGGTGTGCACCAAGAGCCATTGATCCTCCTACAGCAAGATTGGATCGCTTTTATGCAACTTCTCTTCTTCTACCAGCAATATCAGATTCATGCTGTACACCCACAGCTTCCTCGGATCATTGCGCCATTGCCATAACAGTTTTTGCTACTTCAACACAGTCACGTACAATCCGGCCTTGGACTTTTGACGACACTCTTTTAGATGACTCAGCCTTCTGCTCATCGGTGCGAGATTTTCTTGCGGATTGGCGTACAAGGCTTCATTCTGCACCGTGCCCCCTCAACGTTTGGTTGGAAGTAAAACGCCACCTCATATTACTGGTACGAAACCTGTCATACTCGATCATGACACAACGGAGGATGCGACTTGATCATACTAGGCAAATGCTTTCTTTGCTCAATCTTGCTGATCCCCTATTTCAAGTCTACCAGGCAGAATTACATTCACTTTTGGTGCCACTTGCAAAACAAGCCCTTCAACGCCTTAAACTACAACACCTGAAACCTGATGCTTGTTCGTACGAATTCCTTACGTCACTTGAGTCAACTCGCCGATCCTCTTCTGTTCTGCAGCACCTTCGTCTTCCAACTGGAGTAGTTTCATCCGAACCAGTTCCAATTTGTTCTATGGTACGTAATTTCTACATTTCAAAATTTTGTGAAACTCCTCCTCCCTCCCCTACGGCTTCTGCTCTTCTGTTCTCTTCTTTGCCTCAGGTCCCTTCTCATCTTTCAGCCAGCCTCCTCCATCCTCCCACTTTAACTGAGCTCTCTGACACTTTCTCGTCCCTCAACCCCCGGGCTTCACCTGGCCCGGACGGTCTCCCTGTTTCTTTCTATAAGGCTTTTCTTCCTGCCCTCCTTCCATTTCTCCTCTGTGCCTTTTCTACTGTCATGCATCTTACATCTCTTCCAAGGAGTTTCACGCTCGCACATGTTGTACTTTTCCCCAAGAAGGGTGATCCGCTTGACTTGGGGAATTGGCGTCCCATCTCACTCTTAAATACTGATTATAAACTCTATACTAAATTTCTGTCCCGCCGGCTTAACCCCATACTCCCTCATATTCTCTCCACTAATCAAACCTATACTGTACCCGGGCGCTCCATCTCCCATAATATTCAGCTTCTTCATGATCTAATTCACCTCGCCCGCTCTCGCTCAGAACCCCTTGCTCTTCTTTCCCTCGATCAACGCTCAGCGTTCGATAATATTTCTCATGATTACCTTCTTGCTACATTACTAAATTTCGGATTTCCTCCTTCCTTTGCTTCTCTTCTCATCTCCCTCTACCGGGACGCAGTTTTCCACGTCAAGCTGCTCAACCTTCTCACAGCTCCCATACCCTTTCGTCGCGGCGTGCGTCAGGGTTGCCCCTTATCCGGGCAGCTCTTCGCCCTCGCAATAGAACCTTTTTACGCGCAGTCCATCGATCCTTCTTTGCTTCACTACCACCGGTGGTAGCCAGCACACGTCATCATGTTGCTACCTATGTTGCCTACGCCGACGATATTACATTCTGCATTCGGCAAGACTCACAATTTCACGATCTCCACAATCTCTACAATACCTACGCCTCATGTTCCGGAGCAGCGCTAAACACAACGAAAAGCACAGGCCTATGGACCGGTTCGTGGACTAACCGCACTGACTCTCCTTGGGGAGCAGAGTGGTCCAACACCTCTCAACGATTCCTAGGAGTCCACCTTGGAAAACCAGCAACTGCTTCACTCGTCACCTGGACGACTCTCCGGCCACGTCTACATCGCTCGGTCGCAATCTGGCGGCGCGCACAATTCTGCACCTCCGTCTTTCAAAGAGCACGTCTAACGCACACTTACCTGCTTTCAATGTGCACGTATTCCTGGTTGGCTTCGAAGCAACCAGCACTACGCCTTCTTGAACTCACCCGCTGTCAAACTCAGGTTATCTGGCCCGGCCATCACTGGGTCGGAGCACCTCAACTCAGATTGTCTCCTTCCAACGGAGGCATTAGTCTACCCGACGTCAGATCCTATTACAAGGCTTATCGTGTGTCTACGTTTTTACGATCATTTGCGGCACCTGCTCCCTCTGCAGTTGCTGCTCGTGATGTCATAGTATCTCCGCATAACCCACGCTTTACTCTCCTTTCGTTCTTACTCATGGACCACTGCCCCCTTCTCACACTTTTCCCTCCTGTCTACAAAGAGGCTATCTCCTTTCTTCGTTCCCTCCCTCTTTCTCGCTCTCTCCCTGCCTCCACAAATGACCTACTTTCCGAACCTCTTTTTTCTTCTCTGCTACACCCTCCCCATCTCCCATGTTTTGATTTTCCTTCATGGCTCAGAGCTGGAGTCGTTACTGTCAGCGATCTTGTTACCACCGATCTTTCCTGGCTCCCCTTCTCTTCTCTACCCTCTGCTCTTCCGTTTCAATGCCAACGCTCACTTTGTTCACAACTCTCTTATTTCTACTATAATTTCCCTGTTCCCTGAGCTTGCTACTCCCTCAGGTCTCATTTCTGTTCACTCTGCCTCTCTCCTTCTCCCATTTTTTCTGTCGTCCATTGGTCCACCTCTTCCTCTTGTCTCTTTCTCAACAGCTGATCTCTACCGTTTTCTCTCTCGCTCTTCCGCACCTCTTCCCATTTCTGGTATTCCACTTTCTTCTACCTCCGCAGTGTGGTCCTCTGCGCTTTATCCACTTTCAGCACCCCTTGAAGTCAATTCACATTGGCTTTTCTTACACAACCGCCTCCCTGTGCCGTCGATTTTACATCGCATGACCATTTTATCTTCACCCTCCTGTCCGTATTGTGGCGAGGAGGCTGACGTTCAGCATGTCTTCATGTATTGCACAGTATTATTGCCAATACTCCATCTCGCTTTCACGCTAGCGCAACGATCCTGTGAGACCGTCCTCACCTTCAGCGCCTACCGAACACTACTTCTGAACTCTTCTCGCCCTATTCACCTTCCGGCAGTCTGCTCCTACATCTTCGTGCTTGTAAAACATATAATTCACGTGTATCATCTTCAGCGTCCCCCCGAAGCTTCTACTGACATAAATAAAGTCAGTACTGCGTTACTTTGTCATTTTCGTAATCGCCTACTCTCCCGCCTTCGACTAGAACTTACCACTGCAGTTGCACGCTGCAGTGAACCACAGTTCCTATCAACTTGGTCACCAGCAACCACTTGGTTTGCAGGGTCGCCCACAACGCTTCACCTTACAGTCGGAACTTTTGTTTCACCTACCTCCTGATAGATACAATTTTTGCCATGCTGATTTGTCTTCAATCTCTGCTTCATCAGAGACTATTTTTTGTCTTTTCCGACAAATTATCATAGATAAACTGTATTCTCTCACCACTATATTGAGCTTTGTGAATAGGTCGTTGCGTCAGCTACAAGCACCTGTAAATCTTCTTTTCATATGTCATTTTGAGACGATTTTTCTATACACATTTCCTGTTTTTTTTTCTTGCTTCGCAACTGAGTGCAATCTTGTTCCTCAACATTCACTGTACTATATTATTTGTACTCTCTATTTTATCAGAATTTTTTTGTTTGTCTCACTATTGTACATCACTTTTAGTAGATCAATTATTGTATAGAATCCTATGAATTGTTCGAAGCATGAGCTACTTATAATTGTCAATTTCTTTTCACGCTTTTTTTAAGACTCTGTTCTCATCTTCTTCACATGTATCATTTCGTGTATAACTCATGTGTAAATTTTTTTGTTTTTCATTACTCATCTTGCTGAATTATGTATTCTCTCTGCGATGTCAGAGACTATTTCTTTTTACCACCTCTGACAAACCAATATATATATAAATTGTAACTTCTCATTGTACAGAATCATGTATATAAGTCGTTTCACGAACCACAGACATCTGTAAACTTTGTCGTTTTTACAGTATATTCTTATCTTCAATTCCTGATTCAACAGTGTAATTTTACTTTTCAACTGTATAAATTTGTGTTCTCCAATACTCACTGTGATGAGTTGTGTCTTCTCTCTGTATTTTCAGAGATTATTTTTTCTTTTGTATTCTCAGGAAAATTATTGTATATAACTATTTTTCATATCACCGTTGCATGTAACATGTAGTACCGCGAGCCACATTCATCTGTAAAATTTTTCATCATCTGTCTTTCGAACTTTCGATTTCATGTTTGTCCCTTGATCACCTGCAACCTCCTGGTTTTCCAGGTCACCCACAATGTTTCACCTTTCGGTCAGAACTTTTTTTTTTTATCAATATTGTGTAAAATTTATACTCTATAGTGCTCATCATTCTGGATTGATTTTACTCTCTGTATTACCAGAGATTCATATTGCCTCGCCAGATTTCTACTGCACTTAACTGTTGTCATGCAAACGTTGCACCGAATCCTGTAATTAACGTAGCGCAAGCTGCCTGTTAATTTCTCATCACCTGTCTTTTGAATCTATGTCTGCAAGCTCGAATTCTGTATTATTCCTTGCATCAATACTGTGCAAAATTAATATTGTATAACGCTCTTCTAGCTGAATTGTTCCTATTCTTTGCTTTGTCAGAGACTTTTGTTGCCTCACCAGACACTCGGGTGTAATTAACTGTTTTTTTACTAACATCAATGTACAGAACCGTGTAAATAAGCAGTAGCGTAAGCTACAAGCATCTGTAAATATTTTGTTTTTGTCATACATCATTTGAGATGATTTTTTCAAGCACATCTCCTGTATCTTTCTTCTAATAAATACTGTGTGAAAACTGAACCTTCGAGACATGATTTCGAAAACGTTTTGGAACAAGGCGATAGGTATGCGCTTCCATTCAGTACTTAAGTCTTCCGCGAACTGTTGCATAGTAATAGGCCTTGGTTCCAAACTTTTTTTACGACGCTCTAATTCATCCCATAGGTGCTCTGTGGGATTGAGATAAGGGTTCTCTGCTAGCCAGTCCATACACGATACGGAATTATCGTCAACCACGCCGTAACAGTTCTTGCTTTATGGCTCGGTGCATTATCCTTCTGGCACCAACAAGGCTCCGTTCCTTAGTATTGCCACAGATTTGGTAGGACATACTTGTCCAGACTATCGAGGAAGACGTGCTGGTTAACAGGTTTGACCACGATAACCAAGGGGCCGGGGCCATACCACGAACAACACCCCCTCACTAGTACACTGACAGCTCCAAACGTGACCGTAGGAACAGTAAACTGTGGTAAATGGCGTTCCCCCGGCTGCCTCCATACCAACACATGACCATCAGGCTGATGGATCGTGTATCTGGATTCATCAGTCCATAGGACCCGTTTCCATTGATCTACGGTCCAGGATAAATGTTTTTTACACCATGCTAAACGACGAATAGCAATCCGAGTGGAGATGAAAGGCTTATGAGCAGCCGCACGACCACGGTAATCCATGGAATGAAGTTCTCTGCGAATGGTACGTGTACATACCAAGGTTCCAGCATTTTTACTCTCCTGTACACTGAGGTTTTGTGCAGAACTCCGTCGATTAGCTGTAACGATTCTCCTGAGGCTTCGACGTCGTCTATCACTGATTTTCTTTGGTCTGTCGGCACGTTCTGTTGTTTTAGGCCCGCCACGTGCCTTTCACTTATTCAGTACATCCAAAACAGTTGACTTGGGTATGTTTAACCCTTTAACGACCATGACCCAAAAATCGTTTATCACTCCAAACACCATAATGCCCGAAACTGTCTGTTGGTTCACTTCTTTGTTTAATAACAATAGCAGTGACTGAGGGTGACTCCTGCTCATCCCTCATAGGTCGAGAAAATTTGAAGAAAAGGCAAGGGTAGGAAATCTGTCTCACTCTAGGTAGGCGTTTCGGGCAGCTATGGCCGTTTGTATGCACGGGCGTTTTGGTCGTTAAAGGGTTAAACGCCTATCGGGTTCTCTTATGGACAACCCACTAATATAATACCCAACAATCTTTTCTTTCTCAAAGTCAGTTAGTTCAGCGACACTTTTACTCAACCTCACAGTGCGATATGATCGCGGTCAGCTGCAGGCTTGTTTTTGTACCGTTTACAACTGTATGGAGCATCTTAGGAACGCAGCGGATCCGTCCATTTGCTTTTGAAGGGGTGTCCGGTGACGTGTTTGTCAATATAGTGTATACAGAGTGACAGCTATCACCGCTAGCTCAAGCAGTAGGATTCCCAGTTCAGATGGCAGCTTATCAGGATTTAAGCGATTTCGAACATGGTATGGTAGTCTGGGCCAGGGAGATGGGTCACTCTATCTCGGAAATTTCCACGAAATTTCAATTTACACGGTCAACAATTCCAAGGGTCTATCTGGGCTACACAAGCGCAGGGAAACATCCAGAGCGCGATTCCGGTGGAGCTGTTGTTAAGCCCTGGACGATCATGGGCAGCGGCGTCTGGAACGCATTGTAACATCCGCCCGACGTGGCACATTGAACAAATGACAGCGAAATTCAATGTTGGAGCCAGTAGTAGCATCAGCGTTCGTACAGTGCAAGGTTCCATTTGTTCTGTGGTGTTCTGGTGCCGACTGCGCACACGCGTGCGCAGTACTCGACGACACAAGGCTGTGAGCCTCGCTTGGTTCGGGAACACCGCCATTGGACGCCAGACGACCGGAAACGCGTAGCGTGGTCCGACGAATTGCGGTACCAACTGTTCCGGGCAAATGGCCGACTCCGTTTTTGGTGAAAACCCCACGAGGCACTGGATCCCGTATGCCTACAAAAGACACTGAAAGCCGTCGGTGGCTCTGTTATGATTCAGGGGGTGTTTCAGCTGGCACGCATTAGGACCCCTCATACGTTTGCTGACGGGTCAGAACGGTGGAGGCTACGTAACTATCCTTGTGGATTATTTACACCTTTTCTTTTCGTGCAACCCTTCCTACCGGTGCGACCTCTTTCAAAACGACAGTGCGCCACCGTACACGTTCACAGTCGCTCGATTATATCTGGAGAAGCATTCCACGGAGTTTCGCATCCTGACTTTGCCCCCAGCTTTCGCCGCATTCAAACTCTCCACAGGCGATTATAACGTAATTATGGGACGCTCTTCAGGAAGCATGGTGTGCAATGTCACAACAGTACTACTGAGATCTCGTGAAGTCCAAGCCCCATCGCGTTGCTGCTATCCTCCGACCACGAGGATGACCAACGCGGTATTAGAAATATGCCAATTTTTTTTGCACGTTAGTGTATACGTTTTGGAATATCTAAATTATATACACTGATCTCCACGCATATGCCTTGATCGGAATTTTAATATTTATTTTTCGTCTTTTGATTTGTTTTGTTTCTCTTGTTGACTCTAACAGCATGTTTTATTTTTCCTTTTTGTATAATCATCATCATCATCATTGTCAACCATTATCAATCCACTGCTGGACGAAGGTCTCCCCAAGTTTCCTCCACAACGGTCTGTCTTGTGCCAGTCTCCTCCATGTCACTCCCGCATATTTACGAATTTCATCCACCCATCTCCCATGTGGTCTTTTTCTGGGTCTTTTCCTGTCCCTTGGAATCCAATCTAAAATTTCGGCTGTCCATCTATGGTCTGTCCTTCTGGCAGTATGTCCAGCCCATTGCCATTTCAGGGATTTAACTCTGATCATGATGTCTTCCACTCTCGTCATTTTTCGGATCTACGAGTTCCTCTTCTTATCTCTCCTGGTTATACCAAGCATGCACCTCTCCATGCTTCTTTGAGTTGTCTGCAGTCTTTGTATGTCTCTTTTAGTTAAGGTCCACGTCTCTGCACCATACGTAAGCACTGGAAGGATGCATTGATCAAACACTTTTCTTTTAAGACATAATGGCATATTGCTCTTGAAAATTATGCTGTTTCTTCCAAAAGCTCTCCAGGCAAGTTTTGTACGCCGATTAATTTCTTCATCAATGTGACCCTCACTTGATATCTGCTGTCCAAGATAAACATACGTATCTGTTATCTCCAGTTTTTCTCCATCAATCGATAAATCTTCATTTCTTGTAAAAGCATTGAACATCACTTTTGTCTTCTGAAAGTTCATTTTTAATCCCACTTCTTTACTCTTGTCAGCAAGTTCCTGGATCAGCAAGTTCCTTTTTGTATATGTCGTATTTTATCAACATACAGTTACTAATTTTATTTCTCCACCTTGTTTCGGAGTTTGGTGTTCATTGTGAGCAACTCTAAAGGGTCATAAGCAGTCGCTCCTCCCCAAATTTAGTGCAGCTGGTTCCAGGGAAGAGAAGAACTAGCACCGTAAACCAAGCACACGACCTATGCTTCCTCCAAGGCTCGAACCCTACTCTGACCACTAGCCAGAATATTACGGCGCTGACCACTCAGCAACAAGGACGGCTTTTGAAGTTGCCCTTGGTTTTGTATCAAACAGTTGCGCATTTGGAAACCTCATGACTTCGGAGGGAAAAGCGTATAAAACAACTGCAGAACGAAATTCACATTCGTGAACGTGAATTTCGTTCGTGAATTTCGAAAGTCCGCTTCGTGTACGGCATATGCAAGTACATAACGTATTTATAAAATTCTAGCATTTAGGCTTTCAGTATTTAGTTTTCTCCTTTTCACTTAGTTTTTCTTCATGTCATGTTCCTTGAAATCCAAACTATATTCACTGACATGATTACGGCAACACGACACGTGTCAAATAAAATGTTTGCTACTTCGCGCGTTAAGGCTTTTTTCAGTTCAGGGACACTTTGCATTTCAGATAACGCCATCGCCTGAAATCCGAGTGGGCCAAATAGGAAGAACGAGATGGTCATACGAAAGAAAAGTGCCGGTATATGATACTATCGCAGAAGAGACGTTACAGTACCTCTTTCACACTCTTGAGAAAATTATTTTAGTTTATTTTTTTATTATTATTATTGGAGGTTTAACGACCACCGTGAGCAACTCAGTGAGCTATAAGCAGTCACCCGTCCCTAATTTAGGGCTACTGGTTCTAGGGAAGGGAGAGAACCAGCGACGTAAGGAAAACACATCATCCATGCCTCACCGGGATTCGGACCCGGACCCATCTCGCACGAATGATCAAATGCCATCGCTTAGACCACTGCGTCCCCGGGGTGGCATTTTAGTTATATCAAATCAACGTAAAAGATCTCTGGGTTCGTGCGTTACTCTTTATCTGTGAGTAATTGAGTGTTTTGGAAAACACAGTTTTGATAGGGAGCAGATGGTTTGATAGAAAAATGCCTAAAATTAAATCAAGTTACAAAGTTTTAACCAAAGCATATGGGTTTCCAACTACAATGAGGATTTAACTACTGATAGAAAAAATGTGTATTGTGCGATTTGTAAAATATCATCGATTGCGAGAAAAATAGCAAATCGGTCAGCATGCAAAAGCCCCCGCCACTTCGCACTGCGAAAGAAACTGAAGAAAAATAAGGACCATAACCTAATACAAACATTATTAACAACATCATCGTGTTCCTCGTACAAAAGCAGAAATGATTTTGCGATGGAGTTTTGCAGGGCAAGTGTGAGTTGCTATATTCTACTCAATAAATTAAACAGAAAGACGACACCGAACTTTTGGTTGTAATAAGCACGTCTTTTGAATCCTTTCTGATACGAATTGCTGGCTGCCACTAACGGCACACTAGCGGACCACATTAGGCTAGCCATCATTTCTGGCAGGTGCTTGCAGGGCCACTGAAGGGCCACTTGTGGCAGCTACAGCCTGTGATGGACCACTGATGGCCCAGTTGTGGCATATGACAACTGATGGGGTGCCAACTGTTGGCCTGAACTGCTGGCCCTTCTGTTGGCCGCCCGGACATTTTATTGACGGTTCGGCAGCGGCAACATAGTGCTGGGCCATGGCTGGTAGTGCTGGCTGCCAGCTATGGCCCAGTGCTGGCCCAGCAAGACTGTTTTGCTGGGATATGCTCTTCTCTGATATACCGAACCGTGAAAAAGTTAGTCGTAATAATGATTAAAGTCGTCAACTCTTATATACATTGGGTTGGTGCGAATGAAATGTCCGGCAAAGGATCACCACAAGTGGACAGCGAGAACGGAAAAGTAGGACAACTTACCTATGCAAAATAATCCCTCTCGGCATTGACACATGGTTCCCATCTGTTCGGCAAGGACATGATCCCGGAACGAAAAATGTCTTGTGGCTGGGACCCGAAGAAGTTATCAACTCCACGTTGAACCTCGTTGTCTGTCGTGAACTGTTTCCCGGAGAGGAAGTGATCCAGGTGACGAAACAGACGATACTCTGTCAGAGAGACAAGTCCGATAAATAGGCATCAAGAGGCAGTGCTACATAGCCCAAGGCACTTAGTGTCAGAATCGTTCGTTGTGCGACATGATGGCGAGCGTTGTCCTGGAGCAGAAGAACACTATGTCTGTTGACCAAAGCCGGTTGTTTCTGCAGCAATTTTCGGTGGATCTGGTGTAATTCAGCACAATAACGTTCTGCAGGGACGGATTGGCCCCTTGCCAAGAAACTCCGATGAATTATCCTGGCTGTGGACCACCAGACAAGGAGCATCATCTTCTTTGTGTGCAGGGGTTGCTTAAGATGCCGTCCAGCAGGCTGTGCCTTGCTTAACCATTGTGCAGATCGTTCCCGATTATCATAAAGGACACACTTCTCGTCGCAGATGATGATTCAATGCAGTAGAGGTTCCATTTTATTCCTGGCAAGCAGCGATGTGCAGACTTTCAAACGCCTAGCAATTGTCAGTTGTCACCTCATTCGATAGCCACATGTCCATCGTTTTGACTTTATCCAGCGCAGCCAGACGTCGAACAATCGTCGTGTGGTGGACACCTACCTCTGCGCTATTGGCACATTTTTCGGCGGTCCGCTTCAACCACACGTAACAGAACATCGTCAGAAGCAATAACGGGTCAGTGACCATGTGCTTCGTTTTGCATGCGGTATCTTCACAAACCAACACCGAATGGTTCGTTCGTTGGCCATATTCTCCCCAAATGCTTTGTTAACGTTTCGAGCGGCAATTCCTGCAGAATGGCCCAGATTAAATTCATACAGGAAGATAACTCTCAAATGCGGCGTCCGAATGTTTCCTTTGCAAGTAACGTTACGTTCAAACAAACCACGTCTGAACCTTGTTCTTCACAAACATGCTTGCTATTTATAGTAACTCTGTGACGTAATACCCACAACACCTGAGGGTGGTTCCATTCCGCTGTAGTGGGGACCTATATCCACTGCTCGTTCGCGCCGGACATTTCATTCACACCTACCCAATATCATCATCATCATCATTGTCAACCATTATCAATCCACTGCTGGACGAAGGTCTCCCCAAATTTCTTCCACAAGGCCCTGTCTTGTGCCAGTCTCCTCCATGTTACTCCCGCATACTTTCGAATTTCATCTCCCATGTGGTCTTTTTCTGGGTCTTCACTACATAATGCTGCCGCTAACTATTGCACACCTTTTAATTTCTTCATCAATGTGACCCTCACTTGATATCTGCTGTGCAAGATAAAAAAAGTACGTGTCTGTTATCTTCAGCTTTTCTCCATCAATCGATAAATCTTCATTTCTTAGCATTGAACATCACTTTTGTCTTCTGAAAGTTCATTTTTAATCCCACTTCCTTACTCTTGTCAGCAAGTTCCTGGATCATACTCTGCAGCTCTGATGGGGTAGTTGCAAAAATCGTTACGTTATCAGCAAAACGAAGGTGGGTTAGATAATCTCCATTAATCTTTATCTCTTTGTTTGCCCAGTTCAGTGGTTGAAAGACATTTTCCAATGTGGCATTAAAGAGCTTCGAAGATATATTGTCACCTTGTCTTACTCCCTTTCCAATTTTTATGTGTGTTGCATTTTTAAACAGCCGAATCTTTGCACTTGCATTTTCATAGATGTTATCAATAATATTAATGTATGCATCTTCGACACCGCAGGATTTCAGAACCATTGTAACTGCTGATTGTTTCACCGAATCGAAGGCTTTTTCATAATCGATAAAAGCCATGCACAATGGAAGTTCATATTCCCTCGCTCTTTCAATTAGTTCTCTCAGTACGTGGATATGATCTATTGTGCTGTAGCCACTCCTGAATCCAGCTTGTTCTCTCGGTTGAGCCATGTCCAGTGTTACCTTCAAACGGTGTGAAAGAACTTGAGTGAAGATTTTATAAACCACTGATAGGAGGCTGATAGGTCTGTAGCTCCTGAGAGCCTCAATTTCACCTTTTTATGTAGCAAGATCATTCTAGCGTTGTTCCAATCCTCAGGAATTTTCCCTTCCTTAAGATATTGAGTGAAAATTTGGGCGAGTACTATATCGATTTCTCCACTTGCTTCTTGTATTATGTCTACAGTAATTCCATCTTCTCTCGGAGCTTTCCCCGCTTCATGTTCTTGATTGCATGTGCAACTTCTGCTGAGAGGACTGGAAGAACTCTGGTACTGGTACCTTTCATGATGTCTGGAGTACTTGTATCATCCCTTTCATATAATTTGGAGTAGAAATCTTTCACTCTTGTCAAAATTTCGCCTCTATTTCTTGTTACAGAACCATCTTCTTTTCTCAGTGCCATAATCTGTTTACTTCCCTTACTGAGATATCAATTGCTATCTTTAGGCTTTGGTTGTTTTCAATTGCTTTCCTCACTAGTTCACAGTTGAATTTTCTTACGTCTTCAGTGATACTTTTTCGTACTGTCTTGCATAGCTCTATATATTCCATTTTGGAAGACACATCTTTAGTTGTCCTCATCTCTCTTCTTTTTTGAATCAACATTTTGCTTTTTATTGATAATTTGTTCACATACAACTTGTTCTTAGACCCAGCTAATTTTGTTGCTGTTTCCATAAGAGCTTTGGTTACTTTCAGTTAACTTCAGAAATATCCACATTTACCGATGTTAGGCCTTCTAAAGCAGAGAATCTGTTCTTCAGTTCCAACTTGAAGGTATTATGGTGTTTTTTAAGGTTGGTTATGTCAATACATTTTGTTTGTCTTATGAGCTTGCCACGTTCGAGTTTAGTGTTGAGGTGCATCTTACATCTCACCAATCTTTGGTCACTACCTGTGTTGAACTTGTTAAGCACACTGCAGTCTTCTATGACGAATTTTTTGATACACACAATAAAATCAATTTCACTTGTCGTCCCATTTGGATGTCTCCATGTCCATTTCCTGTGTGGCTTTTTCTTGAAAAAGGAGTTCAAGATGAAAAACCTTTCTGCCCCTGCGAACTCAACGAGAGTAATCATGTAAGAAAAAAAAATTCAAGTTTTCAAATATTATCTGACTTACCATCCTTGTCACATTTACGCCAAAAATCGGATTGTCATCTTCAAAATTTGTATCAACGAGAGTATTTACACGCTGGTTTCTGTTGCCGTGACCGAATTTACCTTCTGAAGTTTCATTCTGTTGCCGTTGCCCTATTTTTGCATTGAAATCCCCCATAATTATCTTCAAGTGTTGCTTACCTTTATTATTTAGATGACGAATTTCCTCATAAAATTCTTCAATTTCTTCTTCAGGATAACTTGTGGTGGGCGCATAAGTTTGAATTATCTAATATAGTAGAAGAGATGTCCGAATTTACCTTCTGAAGTTTCATTCTGTTGCCGTTGCCCTATTTTTGCATTGAAATCTGCCAGAATTATCTTCAAGTGTTGCTTACCTTTATTATTTAGATGACGGTTTCCTCATAAAATTCTTCAATTTCGTCTTCAGGATAACTTGTGGTGGGCGCATAAGTTTGAATTATCTGAGCCTGGTATCTTCTCGAGAGTTGGATAACGAGTCGTGCAGCTCTGTCAGAGGAACTTTCAACTTCTACAACTTTATTCTTCAGTTTCTTTTTTATTATAAATCCAACACTACTAGTTCTTCCAGTATCTGTCCCACGATAGTAGAAGAGATGTCCACTTTTCAGTTCAATGAGATCTTCTCCTTTTCTCCTTACCTCACGTAGCCCGACGATGTCCCACTTGATCCTTTGTAGTTCCTCTTCCAATTCAAGAAGCCTTGAATCAGAAGATAGGAAGCGTCCATTATACGTAGCCGAGGTCAGCATCAGGTGGCAGCCTAGTCCAGTCCTCCGGGAATTCTTAGGACCCTCTGCCTTCATGTCGCACTGACCGCTGCCTTGGCCAGGTACATTCCGGCTGCCGGAGACTGGAGACCAAGATTTAAGTTGTGGCGTCATTTTGGAGGGGTTTGGCCATAACTCACCACGCTGGCCAAGCGGGTTGGTGTAAGGAACTGGGGCTGCTGTTAGCCTACTGAATGGTCACAGATTAATGTCTATGTGCTACAAAAGACACATGACAAGTTTGAAATCAAGTTTCACTTACCCAGAATCCACTATTTAAGTAAATTAGGGCATTAGTGCAGTTAAAAGGATGCAGATGCTCAATCCATTCCCTATTTCGAGAATTTCTTTTCTAGTAGTCCGTGGCATTTTGGAATACATAGCACATCAATGTGTTCCCCGTTGAACCCATTGAGAAAAGGTGGACAACTCATTTGGAACACATCGAGAAAGTAATTCCGGAAAATGTATTCGCAGTGTGCTACGAGAGTGTTCCATGCTTTTGTCACGAAGTGTCTGGAATGTGTTATGTAAAAATACTTGTATCTTACATCATAAAGCATTTTATGGTGGAAAGAGCTTTGGAAATACACGCGGAACAGGTTGACACACATTAGGAACACTTCGACAACATATGAAGACCGCAATGATCTCACAATGGTTCGAAATGATTTTCGCAAAATGCTACAAAATTGTGCGATCTATTCCAAATGATTTGTTATTTAGCACCTGAAAAACTCACTTTTCTTTCATACATATCGTGCTTAACATACGAATCAATGTGAGCAGCTGTCTTATAATTTAAATTTGCATCTCTCATGTATTAATTCCACGTGTCAATTTAAAACAATGACATTTTCTTTGTTCGAAAGTATGAACGTTTGTCCCATTTTGTCGCCCACAGCGGACGCGTAGAACACTTTGCTTTGTTTTTATAGCAAAAAGGACTGATTTCCAATAGCTGCTGGTGCGACGCCATCTCATCTAAATCATTCTGACATGACGTCAGAGATACATTACGTCACACGATCAACTCTTTTGAAACAGGAAAGCGTTACGTCAGGAATTTTAGTTCTACTTTGTCGTTCATAAACGACATATAGAATTTTTCATTTAGAATCATATGGTCTGTCTGTCTGTTAACCCTTTTTATAGCCACTTCTGGCTATAGGTATCTCCCAATTCTTTATTCGGGAGGGTAATTGTCTAATTTCTCACTTTGACCAAACGGCTTGGGAAAGGAATTTTTCTGCTACTGCCAGCATGAAGAGAAACAGACAAAGTGCATCCGGGACCGACTTGACAGGGAACCATCTACGCATTGGCGTCCCCAAGCCCAGGGAGGCAATGGGAACTCCCTGAAAAACCGCAGACTTGATGGCCGGCAGGTCCGTGATTCGAACAGCGGGCAAGAATTCTGTCGTATGAAATTTAATTTTCAGATTTCACTTGCAAACCTAAAATGTTTATTTTAGATTGTCAAACCAGTTTCTTTTCTCATTTAATTCTAAAAATTGAGAGTTGCAATACTGTTACCGCGGAATTTTCTATATCCCCGTAACATTTAAATTACATCCGTATAATTTTGATCATTTATTTTTTTTTTTTCATTTTTACTCTAAGGCGGTAGGAAATGAATATTTAAATTGCCAAAATAGAATATCAATGATAAAAATTACTTTCCGGTGAAGCTGAGCCAGGTTACCCGAAAGTTTAGGTTGATAATTAGGTCTGTCCTAATTGCCCTCAAGCCAAACGAAAAGGGGAAAATTATATTTTTTTTCTCACGGAAACCTGATGAAAATCCCAGATGGGAAGGAAGAGAAAGGAAGACATTCACAGTTCTTTTGTTGTTTGTTGTTGTTGATTGGAGGTTTAACGACCACCGTGAGCAACTCAATGGACTATAAGCAGTCGCCCGTCCCTACTTTAGGGTCACTGGTTCCAGGGAAGGGAGAGAGCCAGTGCCGTAAGACAAACACAACATCCATGCCTCACCGGGATTCGAACCCGGACCCCGTTCGGACGAATGATCAGAGGCCATCGCTTAGACCACTGCGCCACCGGGGCGGCCAGTTCTTTTTCTCACGAAACTCAAAGAAACGAAGAGAACAGCAGGAGCGCAATAAATCCTCTTAGGGGCGTCACCCCTTTTCTCCAGCTACTATTGCGAGCGTCTCTGCATTGTCCTGCATTGTTAAGTCACGTCGCCGGAAATACCTATGTGACAATCTTCGCTTCTAAGTAGCTAGGCGAGGTCAATTAACCAAAAAGGTGCGAAGACAAGTTGACAGCTGAAAGAAGACATAATTTTTGGGAAAGTGACCCGAACTGAACGGATAGCCAGCGAATCGCATAGCAGGGCTATCTGTGAGGGCCAATGACATAACCCGACGCGATTCGGACGGCCGGGCCGTCACGCCCCAAGATGGACACCGGACACGGGAAAAAAGATAAAAAAACGGAATGAAGACTGAGAGGAGAGTCGACTACAGGGAGATTCAAAAATAACTTAACAGAGGGAACACTAGAGAATTGCAGTCTGAGCTGAAGAGAGGTCTCAGCGGTTTCGGAGGAGAGATGTTTCCAAGATAGAGAAATGAGGTAGCAAATATTTTAGAGCATAGTCGATGTAGGTTCACCACCAACCAAGAAGAGAACGGACTCTACGACCAGCCGGCAACCCAGATTTGCGATCGGGGCTTCTCAAGGAAAAGAGGGTATGATGACATTTATCTTACGCATTTCTGATTCATGCCTCATAGCTTTGCATGTGCTATGCAGGAATAGTTACCCGAAAGTCTCTCACAAAGTGCATTAACAATGTTTTTCCTCTGGCGTACCGCACCGAGTTTAAACCAGTAACTAAAGTTTAAAGTCAGTTGTATAATATTAAGTGCATTATATCCGTTCAAAATTAAAACTAAATTGTTTAGCTAAAGCAAGCAACCTCACCGGTACATTGTACCTAGCTTTAAGACCATATTTTTAAAAGAAATAAACAGTTAAATTTTTTATTCACGTGTCACTCAGGTCATTTCTCCAAATCTCATTAGAGTTAAATTTGTGATTTCATTATTTTTATTCATGCAACTTTTTATTTTAACTTCTTTGCGGCATATGAATGAGCATGGAAACCCCATGCTGATTCATATGAAACACAACGCGATGCATTTGTCGACCCTGAGCTTGGAGACCCTTAGTTAGGGAATCCAAATTCATTGTTGACACCACTAGGCGAAATTTAGAAAGTGAATTGATTAGTTTGGAATTTTGACCTTTTTAACTTTTACCCACTACGGCGAATAAGACGTAGTAGTGGTTCGCTGATATACCCGACAGGGAGCGGTAATAATACAGTAGGTAACAGTGTGTTTTTATTATTTCATGCGCATGCTGAAGAAACATGATTTCGAAACTTTTTCCCTTTTCCTTAAACTACGAAATTCTCAGAATATAACAATTTTTTTTTCGCAGAGTATATAACCAGTTATTATTTTATTTATATTTGTAGAAGAAATGAAAAAGAAAACAAAAAAGAAAAGAAAAAGGCAATTAGATCCGTATTAAACTGCACTAAGTAAGCTTAATGCTCCAAAAGCTACTGGTTACGGTGATTTTTTAATCGGTAGTCGAAAACGACTAACGCCGAAGAGGCAATTTGCGTGCAGATCAAAGCTACACACGTAGATTCGGCTTCTGTATTGCAGCGAAAGGCAGTTTCGTTTTGTATATTACAGACAGTTTAAGCAGTATAACTACAGTGGAATATATCAATGAATCGAATCAATATGCAATTACTTGCGTATTATACCATAATTCGAGACGGAATGGACACAAAAACAAATCTGCAATATAAAAAAACAAGAAAGATGACACCGAATTCTTGGGTCTAATGAGCACGTCTTTTGAATCCGTTCTGACGCAAATTAAATTTATCAAAGCTATACAAAGTCAATGGAACCAGTCTGGCAAAAAGTAGCATCTGACCGAAGAAAGAAGTTTCTCAATAGGTTTTTTAATCCCGCAGATAATGCTATAAACGGAATGGTGAACTTACGCCCTCTGGTTGCAGACTTATGAGTTAAGAAAAATTTGAATTAATATGAGAAACATTTGGCAGCGGAAGCGTTCTCCTACAAAGAAAGAGTTTTTCAAATCGGAATTTTTGAAGCAGAGATATGGACCAGTATAAACTACGCATCTACGACTCTTAGCGGAAGACCATGCATTAGTTTAGCAAGAAAGTATTCTCAAAAGGTTTTTCAATTGTGCGCGGTATCGATCCAAGAAGAAACAATTTTAAGTCGAGTTTTCAGAAGTTCAGATTTTGCAGCAAATACACCAGAAGCAGAATTTAACACTTAGGCTCCTTGTGGCCAAGCCATGCTTTACTAAAATATCATAAATTGTATAAAAAAACATTTTCCATCACGAGCTGTATGCGATACAGGAAGAAATTTTCAAATCGGAGTTTTAGAAGCAGAAACATCGGGGGAAACACCATTTACGTTTGCACCCCCTAGCGGAAGGTCTATGACTTACTTTGAAATTTAAAATTTATATGAAAAACACTTCGCATCAGAAACACTATCCAACAAAGAAGTAATTTTTCAAATCGGACTCCTAGAAGTAGGGATGTTGACAAAAATACGATATACATCTACGCCCCCTGGCGTAGAAACCATACATTATTTTAAGAAGAAAATATTCCAAAAAGGTTTGTCGACGTGAGTAGTATCGGTCTACAAGCGAATTTTTTCAATCGAGCTTTTATAAGCTCAGATGTTTGGGCAAATCCATCAGAAGCAAAAATTAACTCTTGCGCCCTCTGGTCGCCAAAGTATTTTTTACCAAAAATTAGAAATTGTACCCAAAAGATTTTCCATCAGGAGCTGTATCTGCTGAAGAATATTTTTAGAAGCAGAGATATCGGGGAAAACGTAATTTACTTTTACGTCCCCTAACGAAAAATCTATACGTAATTTGAGAAAGTAAGTATACCTAAAATACTCTTCGACATAAATGGAAGCGAAAGATAAAAGAAATTTTTCAATCGGATGCTTAGAAGCAAATATATGTAATAAAATGTATTTTGAATTCGACATCATCTGCATTTACGCCCTCTAGCGGCAAAATTGTACATCGTAAAAGAAAAAACGAAATAAAGCATCATCAATCGCACATTTCAAGCTTCCGAATGCAAAACGAATTTTTTCAAATCGGACTAATAGTTGCAGAGATATGATGTCTAGAGACGGACGGATGAACGGACAAACTGATAACATAAGCACGATCTTTTTTTTACAAAAGACGTGCTGAAAAATCAAACACACTGGTTTACTCGCGCAGGAAACATTTTGCAGTTTTCATTTTCATGACCACAGTTTCTTAATTTAGCGAAGCTGTAACGGTATTTATGTAAAAAATATACAGAAAACACATACGAAGCTTTCGTTTTTTGGAACGTACTGTTTTTTTTTTGCGTTTTTCAATTAAACTATATACAAGAGTCAGCTATGTAACCAATAGGAAAAAATTAAATATGTAATTGCACGAACTATGTCGTAAATTATTTTTGTGCAAACTATTAACTTTTGATGTTCATCATTAAAAGTTACAATTCTGAATTTACGGATATAACATTATTACTGTTTCCTGCAACCAACTTCATGTGGAAACACTTTCTCCTAAACGTTTCTCAATATTGCGGGAAAACCGTTTTACAGTAAGTAGAGGAAAATATGTTTTTTATGCACGGCCCCTTAATCGATGTATGCTTGAGTTCTCGCGTATATTTCAGCAAGGTTTTATGCAACCACGCTGAAAATTTGGATTTAAGGGCTTTATACGATACCGCATCCAATGAACAATTAACCAGATATGGTCATAATTCATTTTTTTTTCAAGATCATATTTCATAATTTATAATTTCCTTAATATACCCGTTCCGTTCTTGCGTAGCGGCTCATATCATCTGGGCCTTCTTTGTGTTTTACTGTTGCAACACCAAATCAATGTGAGCCGCCCCGGTGGCGCAACGGTCTAAGCGATGGCCTCTGATCATTCGTCCGAAAGGGGTCCGGGTTCGAATCCCGGTGAGGCATGGATGTTGTGTTTGTCTTACGGCACTGGCTCTCTCCCTTCCCTGGAACCAGTGACCCTAAATTAGGGACGGACGACTGCTTATAGCCCATTGAGTTGCTCACGGTAGTCGTTAAATCTCCAATCAAAAAAAAAAAAATTAATGTATCTGTTCTTGATTAAATGATACAAGTCAAAAACAACTTTTGCAGTTTAACATTAGCGGCATCTTTCTTCCGTAGCTCACTGTACACGTATTTATTGGTCGATTCATATGAAATTTGGAATTTAAGGGTTTTATTATGTGCCAAAAAGAATGCGCGTAAAATAACATACCTATTGTATGGAAAAGTTCGGAGATAGAAAGTTAATTAGCATGTTTCTTCACATCACATGATAGTTCACTTCGAGTGCTTTCCAACGGTACCTTGCTTGTTTGCATGCGACAAACGGTTGGAAAGTTAAGGGGGTGGCTCGTTTTTTTTTTGTTTTTTTTGAGGTCTGTACATTACTTGAAAAGGAGACTGCTCGCAATATAGTCTTCGTTATAAGAGGCATCGAAAGAAAGAAATAATTTTTTCAATCGGATATTTAGAAGGAAATATATGGGGAAAATGTATTTTGAATTCGATATTTTCGCCCTCTAGCGTTTTCCGCTAGAGGGAACGCTAGAGGGCGAAACAAGGATCACGGTTCTCGCATTTCATGCTTTTTAATGCAAAAATAATTTTTCAAATTGGATAATAGCTGCAAAGATATGATGTGCACAAACGGAAAGACGAACGAACGGACGGAGAACAGTGATACTACAAGCACGTACTTTCTTCACAGATGTCGTGAAACGTTTCGAAGAAGTACTGTGTAAATGAAAACGTTACAGACAAATCAACTGTCAAGGAAAATTTACCTTGATATTATTTACAGTAAGGTTCTTAATGAAATTCGATAAGCATTTGGATATGTGCCGATGGAACAACAGACAAATGTGGTCGTTATATAACACACTTAATCTGTGGAAAACAGGAAACAGAACCATCTCTCCCACATCTGCTTCCCCGTAGAGCTCTTGAAAAAATTGATCGTTCGACAATAGGCAGTTTTATAAGTGATTTCTTGCGGCTTTTACGGCGGAAAGAAGATTCATCTTACGAAAATATTTTAGTTTTTTGTCAGTGTTTCTGCTTCTTACATGATAAAAGTGGCGGCCGCCTTAAAAGCATTTTATCCCAACACTTTGCACGTAATTTTCTTATTTGATGGGTTGCATCTAGCTGTGATCAGATTCAGGAAATTTTCATTTCAACTAACTAATTTATCTCGTGCGAGAAAAAGATATTCTTAAAAGCTCCGATGTGGATCAAACCTTAGAAAGAAATGTATATCCATCTTTCTCTCTCACCTCAGCCCGTATTGACTAGGTGAGGAACAAAGACAAATGCATTTTGTACTATGAGTAAAATTTGAAATCTGTAAGTAATGTAAACGCGTTAGATAGTGCAGATGCCTCTATGACTTTTTCTGCTAAGGAGATGCTTTCTGACAACTGACTTAAAAAATCTATCAATGATCAGAGCTCGCTTCTTCTGAATACCACCGAGTATTACAAAGTTTGAATTGCATAGCATTTTGTTAAGATACCTTGAAGAAATAAACTAAGCTGGAAATGCGATTTCAATGGTTCCCGGTGAAACTGGCGAAACAACTAAAGCGCAATTCAAAGCTGTTTTAAATAAAAATTTTGGGTTACAGGAATTGAAAAAAAAATGTTTTTATCAACACTGATGGCTAAAAATTGCCGTCACAAGTTTCAGCAATGAAAGCAAAACACTATAAAATACTGCCCAATTTCCCATTTTCTGCCACAAAAATGGTTACGGATGAGAAAAGAAAAATCTAACCCTTGAACACTTAGAAAAATATATTGTGACCCATTATAATAAAAATGATGGTGTACGAACATAGATCATTTAAGGAGTTTTTGTTTATTAATTATATCAGTTATAACATTTGATAAGATATTATATTTAGGAATATACAGGGTTCTTAGGAAAGTCCGTTTACCCCCTTTAACTTTTAAACGGCGTATCATACTGTCACGGAAATAACGTGTTCCTATGGGAAAGTGGCCACACTCAATCGATTGTACGTGCTTGTGGCGCCCCTAGTGACGAAATAAGGAACTTAGCAAAACAAACCAGAAATCAAGAGCGATATATAAAGTCCAATTACAGACTGATAGAGCGGTGTTTAATTAGTACAAAACGACACTTGGTTCAACAGAAACACTATAACGAAGTCAATTTCTCCGTCATTTTTATCCACGCCGGGGCTCGAACCCGGATCCCCTCATTCCGGAATAAGTCACTCTACCAATTGAGCTACGCGGACGTTTTATTCTGATTCCTATCTGCCTTTATGTCGTGTGCGTCCTTCTGGCAGGTACGTCCCATCTCCTGGTACGTTACATAATCTCCTCCTTATTTTTATTTTTTTTTTTTAATTTTATTTATTTATTTTTTTTTTTGAAGTGCTGGAGAAGGGATTCTCTTATTTTTCCTATCTCGCGGTGTGGAAAGAACATTACACCATTGCGAGATTTTGAACAGTTGGGTCATCCGGATAGTTCGGGCGCCATTATAACGAAGTAAATTTCTTCGTCATTTCTGTCCACCCCAGGATTCGAACCCGGATCCCCTCATTCCGGAATAAGTCACTCTACCAGTTGAGCTACGCGGACGTTTTATTCTTATTCCTATATGCCTTTATGTCGTGTGCGTCCTTCTGGCAGGTACGTCCCATCTCCTGGTACGTTACATAATCTCCTCCTTATTTTTTTTTTTTTTTTAATTTTATTTTATTTTATTTTTTTTTTTTGAAGTGCTGGAGAAGGGATTCTCTTATTTTCCTATCTCGCGGTGTGGAAAGAACATTACACCATTGCGAGATTTTGAACTGTTGGGTCATCCGGATAGTTCGGGCGCCATTATAACGAAGTAAATTTCTTCGTCATTTCTGTCCACCCCAGGATTCGAACCCGGATCCCCTCATTCCGGAATAAGTCACTCTACCAGTTGAGCTACGCGGACGTTTTATTCTTATTCCTATCTGCCTTTATGTCGTGTGCGTCCTTCTGGCAGGTACGTCACATCTCCTGGTACGTTACAACACTTACGGAAAAGACAAGACATGTTAAAATAATAAACTTTAAATTACACACAAAACAACACAGACGCAACACACAGTTCGTGTAGTATAGGTGCAACTAACCTGGCGAGTAGTCTACCGTACACATTGCTCGAAGTGTGCACCATCAGCGACGATGCACATCTGGACCCGCGACAGAAATGCATCTCGAACAGCATACAGCATCACAGGGGTTATATAATTACAGGCCCTGACGATGCGTTCCTTTTTAATCTGCCACGCTGGTAGCTTCCGTAGAGTACACTTGATCTTTCAATTATCCCCAAAAGAAGAAGTCCATCGGTGTTAGGTTGGGTGACCGTGGCGGCCATTTCGTACAACCACTATACCCAATAATATTGTTGCCGAACGTGCGAGATAAGAACGAGCGAACTGGAAAGGTTTTGTGGAAAGGACAGCCGTCATGTTGAAACCATATGCGTGGTAACGTATTCAAAGGAACATCATCCAACCAATCGCTTACTGGACCACATAAGAGCTGCAAGTAACGCTGACCTGTTAAATTTCCCTCAATGAACACAAGTGCAATCACGGAAGTTTGCCACAATCCACACACACATTAAGTGACCAGCGTACTTGATGGCGTGCCTGTCTCGTCATGTGTGGAATTCTCACATACCAGAAGTGGGAGTTCTGGTGATTGATGATTCCGCTCCTTGTAAATGTTGACTCGTCAGTCCATAGGATGTTGTCCACAAACCACGGCTTTTCTTGTATGGTATTCAAGACAAAGTTACGAAATTTATACCGCCTTTGAAGGTCTTCAGGCATCAGGCTTTGCACGAGAGCATCACGATAGGGATGCGCACCATGTTTGTTCAAGATTTGCCCTACCCGTGTTGCCGATATTCCACACGCACTGTTCACGGCCGTCGTACTATTTCGGGGATTTGCAAGAACTAATCTGAAAACATCCTGCGGATGTACTCGCACACAGGCACCAATGAGACGACCGGAACGACGACGCTCGGTAACGCTTCCTGTTTCTTGCAGGCGACGGATAAATTTGGCAATTGTCTGTGCAGCTGGATGCTGACGAGTGGGAAACCGTACTGTATACAACCTTGCAGCCTTTTTTGCATTCTGCTTTCATTCGCCGTAGAGCAAGGCTATATCACACTACCCATCATTCATGAAGATAGACATCTACCTGCCGACCTCGTACTCTGAATCACTCTCAATTCGCACCCATCATTTATAATCCTTCGGCTGATTATAGAGCCTCTCCTTGACAAATGTCAACCCCACCTTCTCGTGGTGCATCCTGTTCCCACTAAAGGGGCTCTGACGACCGCCAATAGCGGTATAACTATACCATCGGGATTAGAGGAAATGCTATCCCACACTCACCAACCCGCTTGGCCAGCGTGGTGAGTTATGGCCAAACCCCTCCAAAATGACTCCACAACTTAAATCTTGGCCCTCAGTCTCCGGCAGCTGGAATGTACCTGGCCAAGGCAGCGGTCAGTGCGACATGAAGGCGGAGGGTGCTAAGAATCCCCGGAGGACCGGACTAGGCTGTTTTTTTTTCTTGAAATTCGAAAGTATGCAGGAGTGACATGGAAGAGACTAGCACAAGACAGACTGTTGTGGAGGAAACTTGGGGAGACCTTCGTCCAGCAGTAGATTGATAAAGGTTGACAATGATGATGATGATGATGATAACGTGTTATAGCACGTAACCGCTTTTCTGTTGCTGTCGCGAGTTAGCAGCCGGACATCTGACGCCTTATTCGTATTTTCTTGCCTTTTTGCTAAGTTGAACCAAGTGTCGTTTTGTACTAATTAAACACCGCTCTTTCATTTTTAAGTGGACCTTTTTGCGTATCTCTCTTGGTTTCTGAGTTAGCTTGGCTAAGTTCCGTATTTCGCTACTAGGGGCGCTATAAGCACGTCCAATCGATTGCGCAGGTCATTTTTCTATAGGTACACGTTACCCCCGTGGCTGTACGATACGCGGTTTAAAAGTTAGAGGGGTAATAAAATGTGGTTCATAAAATTCATATTCGAAAAGTCATTTCTGGTTTCACATAATTTATTTAAGGATAAATAAACCAGAATTATAAACGCATATCGTTTATTTTAAATGCATATTATTTATTTTAAATGCATATATCGTGTTTTTCAAGAGAATACTTGTTTGCATATTTTACGGCTTTAAGTGCATATAATTCGGTGTCTGGTAATTACACAAGGTTTGCCTTTGTTTAGAAAACTAAGGGCGTACTCAAAATTTATAAATGTTCTGCTTTTCATCAGAATGTTAGTTTAGAAAATACTAGGCTTTTTGTGTTATGTTCCATTGACGTAACACGGAAACTTCCTCAAGGTTTAGCAACCCCCGTATACTTGATTTCTAACTTCAAACACTTCCTCTTGTTAACCATATCACTCTTGACCTCCCATTGCCCCCCCCTACACGATCGTCGGGGGAGGAGGACAATTGGAAAGAGTGATATTATTGAACATAGATTCTACTGGAATTTAGCTCATATTCGTTCGTCATATCTTACCTGGAGATATCGAAGAACTGTTCACCGTTGGACTCGAAATCAAGGAACAGGAAAAGACCTGTCCCTTGATTTCGGGTCTTTTCCTGTCCCGTGATTTCGAATGTTAGATTCGAAATCAAGGGACAGAAAAAGACCCAGAAGAAGACCATATGGGAGATGGATGGATGAAATTCGATATAATGTTGGAGTGTATAACGTAACCCTTTTTACGTTATGTAAGATTTCCGGCTGAATAGATGTCAAACTAAGGATATATGCGATGCACCTAATTGTGCTAGATAGATCACGTTAAAGTAAGGCTTTTGCAAAGTCCAGACGAAACATATACAGAAGTCCAACACTTACGTGAACTTTTTATTGGTCCAGCAACATTAGATGAAATCCAAAACATAGCACGGCGGGGTACACACCACCTCACATATCTTAGTCAAGAGATTTACAATCAAAACTCAGGAACGTTCTAACATCTTCACACACAAAGCAACCTCTGCATCGTATTTTTATCTAACGTTTTTATCACATACATTCGTATGTCACTTGTATTCCGACCTCAGTGTGTTGCCAACGTCCTTCTCGTTTGAGGGAAAAGACATAACGTTAAGGTATGAAAATGTCTAAGAGAAAGAGAACGAACTCAAATTTACGTAGAAAAAGAAACTCAAAAGGAATATTAAAATAGAATATACTTTACAAGTTACATACATACACTATATTGACAAAAGTCACCGGAAACCCTTCAAAAGCAAATAAACGGATCCGCTGCGTTGTTAAGATGCGCGGTGTGGCTGCAAACGGTATAAAAACAAGCCTGTAGCTGATCGCAATCATACCGCACTGTGAGGTTGAGTGAAAACGCCGCAGTGGGAGAGAAGTGACTTTTAGAAACAAAAGATTATTGCGTGTTATATTAGTGGGTTTTCCATAAGAGAAACCGAGAGGCGTTTAAACATACCCAAGTCAACTGTTTTCGATGTAATGAATAAGTGGAAGACACATGGAGTGCCTAAAACAGCCAAACATACAGGCAGACCAAAGAAAATCAATGATTGAGGACGTCGAAATCTTAGGAGAGTCGCTACAGTTAATCGACGGAGTACTGCACAAGACCTCAGTTTACAGGTGAGTAAAGATGCTGGAACCTCGGTATGTACACGTACCATTCGCAGAGAACTTCATTCCATGGGTTACTCATAAGCTTTTCATCTCCACTTGGAATTTTACTCGTCGTTTAGCATGGTGTAAGGAACGTTTATCGTGGACCGTAGATCAATGAAAACGAGTCCTATGGACTGATGAATCCAAATACATGATCCATCAGTCTGATGGTCGTGTGTGGGTACTGGGTATGGCGGCAGCCGGGGGAACGCTATTTGCCACAGTGAACTTTTCCTACGGTCAAGTTTGGACCTGACAGTGCACTCGTGTGGGGGTGTTTTTCATGGTATTGTCCCTGCCCATTGGTTATCGTGGACAAACCTGTTAACCAGCACGTCTACCTCGATATCCTGGACAATTATGCCTTACCAACTGTGTGGCAATACTATGGAACCGAGCCTTGTTGGCACCAGCAGGATAATGCACCGAGCCATAAAACAAGGACTGTTAGGGCGTGGTTTGACGATAATTCCGTATCGTGTGTGGACTGGCCAGCACAGGGCCCTGATCTTAATCCCATAGATCACCTATGGGATGAATTAAAGCGTCGCATAAGAAGTTGGAAACTAGTGCGTTCTACTAAGCAACAGTTAGCGGCAGCATTATGTAGTGAATGGAAGCCCATACCTACCGCTGTGTTCCAAAACCTTGTCGAAAGCCTGTCTCGAAGAGTTAGTGCATGCGTTAAGGCCAAAGGTGGTATCAAAATATCTTTATTCAAGGTAGAAATCAGGAGACGAACTAATAAGGACGTCTAAATACAAATAAAATACGATCAAAGATCGTTAAACTACTAAAACCTATATAAAAATATACAGCATAGTGCACAAGTTGAAAAATGGAGCAAAATTACAGCTCGTGATAAATGAACAGCGACAAGCATGTCTGGGCATTGAGGAAGGATTTTAACAAAAAAACTTATTGCTCATAAGTGCATTGCTGTGCGATTAACAAACTTGTTCAAGAAAATTGAGTGCTTCAGGAGACAACATTTCTCTTGAAAAAAAAAAAAAAAAAAAAAAAAAAAATACAATACAATAAGACAGTAAGGTGTAACACATCATAGTTACAAGAATGTACAGTACAAAGCAATTGACAAACTGATCATAAGACAAATCAATGAAATGATGAATATCAGGAGAAGAACAAACTTGGACTTCCTGGTGTAAATATAATATATTACCTGTTCGGCAATATTGAAAAACAATGTACAGATATACAGCACAGTGTCAACATGTTACAAATCAAAAGCGGACCATATACAGAAATGTAACACTATTCTGTTGACCAGATAGAAAATGTAAGTATAATAAGAAAACACACGATGAAGAAAGCTTTAACATATTCTCACTATCCATATGTAGTGATAGAAGAATGATAGTACCAAGCATCACCTCACACTAAAGAACAAAATAGGTAAAATGTTTTTCAAAATATATTACTCATGAGTACAACACCATGCAATTGACTAACTTGTGCAAAAATAAATACAGTAAGAATCATTAGTCAACATATCTCTTGAAAGAAGGTACGATATGACAGTGAGTTTTAACACAACATGTTTACAAGGATGTACAGTACTATGCAATTTAAAAAACTGATTATCAGACAAATCATTGGAATGTTTAATAACAGGAAATAACTAAACTTGGACATTCTGATGCAAATAAGATGGATTACTTGTTCCGCAATATTTTGAAAACTATGTACAATTATACAGCACAGTGCAAACATGTTCGGGAAACAAAATAGAACAAAATTACAAAAAACTACACTGCAGAAACAAAATCTATGTTTATACAGCACTATGCTAATGACTAACTGCAATATTTATACTCAAAATGTAAACTAAAGACGAACTTACTTGAACGTCAATGTAGGAAAAAAAAAATACAAGATGAGTGTCACAAAAAACAATTTGCTGTGTAAACACGTACAGCCCTTTATAAAAAAAACCCATGCGGTAAATTTCCAAGCCGTGCAAAGATCTTGAAAACAGATTGTTGATATTTACATATGCATTGCTGATTCAAAAAGGTCAAATACCAAATCTGCCGACCGTCAGATACAATGACGCTGGCGAGCTGGTAAACCATGAGGCAGCCGGTGACCAGGTGGCAAGGAACTGGCTCTCCCGACGCTGAGTAACTGCAACAGAATACTCTAGCCGAAGTCGAGATGTCAGACGGTCGCGGAAATGGCATAATAATGCCGTAGAAGCTTCATGCACAGTCAGAGGAGTAGTCAAATATCTGCAGCGTTGATGAAACACGTAGATTACATGCTTCGCTAAAATAAAAATATAGGCACAGACTGATGGGAGCTTGACTGGGGGATAGTTCTGTAGCAGAAGAGTCCGATATGCATCAAATGTAAGATCTGCTGTAATGGAACATTGGGCGACAGTAAATGCTAAGTTCAGCATTGGGAGTAATATAACACAGTGTTGATAGACATGGGAGACATCAGCCTCCCGAGCACAGAAAGGGCAAAGAGGGGAATCGAGAAGAGACATTCGGAAAAGAACGGAGGGAACAGGAAGGCGGCGATGGAGGAAAAGCCAATGGGTATTAATTTCTAGAGGAGCAGAAAGAGGAGACAGGGCGGCTGACCACACCGTAGCAGTGGCAGCAGGGGGAACATCAGGAATGGGGAGAGGAGGAGAAGAATGGGACATAGAGAGGAACCGATAAAGAGCTGACACCGAGAGAGAAGAAATGGGATGAGCTGAGCCAGAAGTAAGCAAGAAAAGAGGAAATGGGAGAGAAGCAGAAGGAACAAAGGAAAGACCTGAGTGGGAAGCAAGATGAGGAAATTGAGAAATGATAGATGAAAGAATAGAGTCGTAGATGTCACGAGAGGAGGAGGAGAGGAGAAGAGAGGGAGGGAGACTGGCGAAGGGTCGCCAAGAAAGGTCATTGTTAGTGAGATCTTTAACTGTTACCACACCTGCTCGGAGCCAGGTAGGATAGGCAAAGTACGGAAGATGAGAGGGGTGAATAATCGAAGAATAAAAGAGGGGTTCAGCAAGGAGCTCAGTTGTGGAATCAGGTGGAGAACGAGAGAGAGGGAGGGAACGAAGGAAAGTTAGAGCTTCACGGTAAACAGGGGGAAGTCGAATGAGGGTGAGGGGTCGGTGGTCCATGAGTAGTAAGGAGAGAAAAGAAAAGTTAGGGTTGCTCGGGGAGGCGATGACGTCCCTAGCTAAAACGGCATCTGGTACTGGCGACGTGAAGAGACGGAGAAAAGTAGTGATTCTGACGGCCTTGTAGTACTCCTGTGTATCAAGGAGTCCGATGCCGCCGTGATCCGGAGGGAGGCAAAGCTTTGTAACACTGACCCAGTGGTGGCAGGTCCAAATCAGAGAAGTAAGACAACGGGTAATTTCATGAAGGCGGAGTTGTAGAGACTTGACACCAAGCCAAGAGTGTGTGCACAAGGAAATCAGGTAAGTTCGAGAGAGGCGAGCTCTCTGGAAGAATGATGAGCAGAACTGGGCTCTCCTCCAGGAGGCAGTTGACCTGAGCAAGCGTGGGTGAATAGCATTCCACGTGTAGAGGGGGGCAGCTTGCAAGGAACCAAGATGAACTCCAAGGAAGCGCTGTGAGATGGACGACCAGCTTGCTCCCCAAGGGGTGTCTACACGATGTGCCCATGAGCCGCACCATAAACCAGTTCTTTTAGATGAGTTGAGCGCTGCACCGGAGCATGAGGCATAAGCTGCGAATAGACGTTGGAGACACGGAAACTGTGAGTCATGACGGATGCAGATGGTGACATCATCTGCGTATGCAACAGAGGTAGTGGCATGATGTCTTGTGCAGGCAGAGAGTGGTGGCAGAACTGCTGTAAAAGATTGGTGTACAGAGCGGAGGAACGGTTCAATTGCGATTGCAAAGAGTTGTCCGGAGAGTGGGCAACCCTGCCGCACTCCCCGGCGGAAGGGAATAGGCGCTGTGAGAAAGGTGGGCAGCTTGACCTGGAGAACGGCGTCTTGATAGAGTGAGAAAAGAAGAGAGACGAAGGAAGGAGGAAAACCGAAGTGAAGGAGTGTAGCCGATAGATAGGAATGTGAGATATTATCAAAAGCGGATTGTTGGTCAAGAGAGAGAAGGGCGAGGGGTTCAGAGCGAGATCGGGCAAGATGGATTAGATCATTCAGTAGATGGATGTTATGAGAAAGTGAACGGCCGGGAACTGTGTAAGTTTGATTTGGGGAGAGAATGTGAGTGAGAATGGGGTTAAGGCGTTGGGAAAGAAGTTTAGTATAAAGTTTATAATCTAGATTTAAGAGGGAGATAGGGCGCCAATTCCCCAGGTCAAGGAGATCCCCTTTCTTAGGGAATACTACAACATATGCTACTGTGAATCGCCTCGGTAGAGGGGAGTGATTGAAAGCAGCAGAAAGTGCAGAAAAGAGAAATGGTAGAACGACATCGTACTAATGTTTGTAAATAAATGCTATATTGTGTTTCTCTTGTAGGTGTCCGATGACGTTTGTCAATATAGTGTACATTTATACATACATACATACATACGTACGCACATGTTACCGTAAAAACCCGAAATCTGTTATTTCGAGAAATTACTACCTAGTAAGAATGCGAAGTGTCCACGAGCATTGGTAACTTCGGGTTTTTACTAATAATTTTGTGAAATGAGTAATATTCTCAGTAAAATGCAGAACAATAAGTTTACATCTCGTATTTGCTTAATTTTTTAGTCAAAACCCGTTCTCACTCTACGTGGAACAGTAAAAATACGAAATGATTACCGTAGATATGAACTCATATGGTAAAAATAAAGTGCACTAAATAAAATACAGAAAATTATTTATTTGAAACTCACAAAATAAGATCACTCAATAAAATACAGAAACATTATTTGTTGGAAAATCATATAATAAGAACATTACAAGTTACTTGTTTTTGCATCGCCTACTACTCGTATTGTGGCATTTGGAGTTACACAAAACATTATTCTTTTTACATTTGCACAACTTCGTTGTACATTTTTTTGTACACATGCACATTGAATTACCTTGGCTGAAACCTCTTACAGAAAAAGGAGTTGCGTGACGAAAAGAAAATTGCTTATGTTTTTTTCACTTTAGTGATATCAATAAATTTTTGTTTACAAATATCAAATTCTGATCTAGCATACAAATGATTTATGACACCTTCTTTTGTACATAATCGATACATGTTGTCGTCAGTTTTCATCAAAACAACAGCTATAATATTTCGTAATGAACCTTTTGGTTTATCGACGTCAGGAATAGCTATACGTTGTAAAACTAACGACTTCACTCTCTGGCGCACGTTAACGTTCTAACTTTGCAGATGTACCGCGTATGATCTATGACACATGATCGCATTAACCAATTGAAGCGTGGCTTTTGTACAGAACCCAACGGTTAGGATTTTTAATGTTCGGCGTCTAATCAGAACTGGTTTTGACTAAATATTAAGTAAATAATCGATGTAAACTTTCTATTCTGCATTTTACTGGGAATCTTAGTAGTTTTCCGAAATTACTAGTAAAAACTCGTCTTACTAGTGATTTCGCGAAATAACGGATTTTGGGTTTTTACGAGAATATATCTATCTCTCTCTCTCTCTCTCTCTCTCTCTCTCTATATATATATATATATATACATAAATAAATACATAAAACGGTGATGTCTAGTTTCATTTTTTCATTTTAACCACGTATATACACTGTCGGACAATTGCTAAGGACGGATGACAATAGCAACGATAGCAACCCTAAAATGGAAGGCAGGAAAATGTGGAAATTAGCATAAGTGCGGGATACAGTAAGACGTGTTGTGCGTATGCAAATTTTGGATTGCCGAACTTGTTAGTGACGTCATAGCGCTGATAAGAGATATAAAGGATTTGACGGGTAATGACCGTTGTTGTTCAAACGCAAAGTTGAAAGGGAAAGAATCAATTGACGAACTTGCAATTTTCAGTATGTCTTCCCGACATCACCTAGATGATTTTACGCGTGGCCGTATTATTGGCAAGATTGAAGAAGGGTGAAAAATAACAGGTGTTGCCAGGGAGTTCGATATCAGCCACAGTGTTGTTTCAAAGCTTTGGAAATCATTTCAAACAAATGGAGAGTGTAGCAAATGTCACGGGGGAGGTCGTGTTCGCAGTACGACACCTGCAGAAGATCGGTACATAGTGCTATCAACAAAAAGACACCGGCACAGCACAGCTAGTGAGGTAGCAAATCAGTTTATGGCTGCTACTGGCAAGCGGATCTCCCGAAAACTGTCGCCAGACGTTTGCATGAAGGAGGACTATACGCCCGCCGTCCTGTTGTGTGCATCCCATTGTCCTGACATCACCGTACCGCCCGTTTGCAATGGTGCCATCAACATCGCAATTGGACTGATAACGACTGGTCTGCTGTTCTCTTCTCAGATGAGAGTAGATACAGTCTATCGTCTGATTGTCGACGACAACTGATCTGGCGTGATAGTGGTACTGCATATTGATCAGCAAACATACAGGAAAGGGACCGATATCCGACATGTAGTGTCATGGTATGGGCTGGCATCATGATCAATGGCCGTACGTCCCTCTATGTGCTTCCAACTGGGAATATGACTGGCCAACGATACATTAATGATGATCTGCTACCTCATGTTCGCATGTTCCTTGGTGCTGTCGGTGATAGATTCATTTTCATGGACGACAACGCAACATGTCATCGAACAGTCGCTGTCCAGGAGTGTCTTGAGAGCGAGGATATTCAACGCTTCGTATGGCCAGCATGTTCTCCAGATCTGAATTCCATTGAAAATGTGTGGGATGCTTTGGGGAGGAGTCTTGCTGGTCGCCAATGCCCTCCAATAAACAAGGACACCCTCATCCGTGCACTGACAGAGGAATGGGATAAATCACCCCAACAGCTGCTTGATAATGTTGTGCAAAGCATGACACGACGTGTGGAATCTTGCATCGCCCTCCATGGTGGCCATATCCCGTATTGACATCTTACGCCGGAACGCTTGCGGACGGTAATTGAATTTTTTCACGTTTACGTATTCTGCACAAAATGGCCTGTTTGTCCCTTGAACACGTTCCAAAGCCTTCTGGATTTCAGAGCACAATAAATTGTCTTTCTTGTAATGTCCTGGCATTCTGACATTATTTTATTTCAATTGGCATCCAACCACCCTTACCTTTTTTGCGCTATATAGCCGTTTATGATCCGTCCTTAGCAATTGTCCAGCAGTGTATATATATATATACACCGCTGGCCACCCAAAATGCAACACCAAGACGGAAGCATCCGATTGGCCTGAAATTCGCAGCATGGGTCGCCCGCGAGAGGACATGCAAACCATCAGCATTGCAGGGCATATGCAAATCTTGTGCGCCCGGCACGCCACCTCGAAGCACTATAAGAAGGGTTCACAGAAGGCGGGGTGTAAGTAGTGGAAGTGTGTTGCGCTGCCGGACCTGTGCGTGGGAAGCTTTCTGATGCCTCGTCGCAGAATACGGCAGTCGTTCCAGCAGGTTTCGGGGTTCGACAGAGAACGAATAGTGGCTTATCGCGACAGCGGTTTATCGTACCGAGACGTCGGCGCCCGTGTGGGACGACATCCAACCACAGTGAGCAGAGAATGGATTCGGTGGGTGCAATAGAGACGGACGGACCGAAGTGAGCGATTGCCACAGCCGTGGCACACCACCGAACGAGAGGACCGTCATGTTGTGCGGCGGGCATTGACGGCTCGCACCGCCACATCACGAACGTTAGCGCTGGAATTAGGGTGAGTTGCGCAACAACCGTGTCAGCACGTACCGTTCGACGTCGTCTGCAGGAGTGGGGACTTGTTGCAGGGCGCCATTTGCTCCGAGTACCATTGACGTTACACCACTGGCGAGTGCGGAGGCAGTGGGCCGTTGAACGCCGTACCTGGACAACGGAATGGCACGGCATTGTCTTCTCCGACGAATCCCGCTTCTGCCTGCAACACCACGATGACCAGATCCGCGTGTGACGGCACTGCCGCGACAGACTGTATGACGCCTGCATTATACATCGCCATACCGGTCCGTCGCCTGGGGTTATGGTTTGGGGCGCAATTGGACCTGACACCCACACCCCTCTGGTACACATCACCGGTACACTCAACAGCCACCACTACATCTAAAACGTTTTGGAGCCTGTAGGCCTCCCTTACGTGCGGGACCTACCAGCGGCCACGTTTCAACAAGACAATGCGCACCCGCACGTGGCACGCATCGTGCAACATTTTTTCACGGCCCACCAGGTGTCACTGCTGCCGTATCCCTCCTATTCTCCCGATATGTCGCCCATCGAACACGTCTGGTCGCTGTTCGGCAACCGAACGGCCCGGCAAGCACCACCCGCGGTTACGCCTGATGAACTGTGGCAACGTGTGGAAGCAGCCTGAACCGACATACCCCAAGCCCACATCCAAAGCCTCTTTACTTTAATGCCGCGGCGTGTAGCGGCCGATATTGCCAGCCATGGGGGCCACACGAACTATTACTGTCTGCGTGTTCCGCAAATCGAACGGGCCTGTAAGCTCAATCGTTTCATCTTTGCATCTGTTGTTATGCGTCCATATATATATATATACGCATAACAACACATAACAACTACAGCACAATAGATCATATCCACGTGCTGAGAGAACTAATTGAAAGAGCGAGGAATATGAACTTCCATTGTGCATGGCTTTTATCGATTATGAAAAAGCCTTTGATTCGGTGAAACCATCAGCAGTTACAATGGCTCTGAAAACCTGCGGTATTGAAGATGCATACATTAATATTATTAATAACATCTATGAAAATGCAAGTGCAAAGATTAGGCTGTTTGAAAATACAACACACGTAAAAATTGGAAAGGGAGTGAGACAAGGTGACACCATATCTCCGAAGCTCTTTAATGCCACATTGGAGGGTGTTTTTCAGTCGCTGAGCTGGGAAAACAAGGGGATAAAGATTAATGGAGATTATCTAACCCACCTTCGTTTTGCTGATGACGTAGTCATTTTTGCAACTACCCCATCAGAGCTGCAGAGTATGATCCAGGAACTTGCTGACAAGAGTAAAGAAGTGGGATTAAAAATGAACTTTCAGAAGACAAAAGTGATGTTCAATGCTTTTACAAGAAATGAAGATTTATCGATTGATGGAGAAAAGCTGGAGATAACAGACACGTACGTTTATCTTGGACAGCAGATATCAAGTGAGGGTCACATTGATGAAGAAATTAATCGGCGTACAAAACTTGCCTGGAGAGCTTTTGGAAGAAACAGCCTAATTTTCAAGAGCAATATGCCATTATGTCTTAAAAGAAAAGTGTTTGATCAATGCATCCTTCCAGTGCTTACGTATGGTGCAGAGACGTGGACCTTAACTAAAAGAGACATACAAAGGCTGCAGACAACTCAAAGAAGCATGGAGAGGTGCATGCTTGGTGTAACCAGGAGAGATAAGAAGAGGAACTCGTGGATCCGAAAAATGACAAGAGTGGAAGACATCATGCCTTGGTGCTTGCGACAGTAGTAGAAGTGATTTTTGGGTGACGAGATGGGTAAAAAATGCGATTTGACGGACTTTCAACGTGGGATGATTGAAGGAGCTCGGAGCCTTGGAGCGAGTATCACCGAAACCGCCGCATTAGTGAAATGTTCCAGAGCAGCTGTTGTTATAGTGTTTAAAGACTGGAATGTCAGCCAAAAACCTGGGTCTCTACGTGCAACGTGTGGCCGTCATCGACTAGGGACTGCTCGGGCGGAACGGAGAGTGTCCAGACTAGTAACAAACAACAGAAAGGCAACAGTGCAACAAATTACAGACCATCTTAATCAAGGATCCCCTCAAATGATATCTGCACGCACTGTTCGCCGTACACTGCATCGGATGGGATATGGCAGCCGAAAGCCTGTTGGAACACCTTTGCTGTCTGCAGTTAACAAGATAAAACGTCTCCAGTTCACACGGGAGCACAAGGATTGGACAGTCGATAATTGGGAACAAATTATGTGGTCCGTTGAATCACGTTTTCAGTTGCACCATGCCGATGGCCGAGCGAGAATTTGGCGGGCACAGCACGAAAGCATGGACCCCAAATGCATTGCTACAACCCTTCAAGCTGGTGGAGGCAACGCTATGGTTTGGGGAATGTTTTCCTGGCATGCTTTGGGCCCTTTAATTCGTGTTGATCAACGTCTGACTGGCACATGATATCTAAACATCTTTGCGGATTAAGTGCATCCTGTCATGTGGATGGTTTATCCCGATGGCGATGGCTGCTTTCAACAAGATAATGCTTCCTGCCTTAGTGCTCGTATTGTACAGGATTGGTTTCAGGAACATGCCTGTGAGTGTACTTTGCTTAGGTGACCCCACAATCTCCAGATCTGAACGCCATTGAGAATTTGTGGGATGAAGTTGAACGAGCCTTGAGACAGCTGGATCCACAACCCTGCAATCTCACACTCCTGGAAAGTGCTATTCATCAAGCATGGTCTCTGAATCCACAAACCACCTATCAACATCTCGTGGAGTCCATGCCACGAAGAATAGACGCAGTATTAAAGGCAAAAGGTGGCCCAACGAAGTACTGAGGGGGTTGTCATAATAAAGTTGCCACTCAGTGTATATATACACACACACACACACACACGGTTCAGTCACATTACTGTAACCACCAGAGTAACCGCGGTGTTTAGTGCGAACAGCAGCTACACGAGCTGGGAATGAAGCCATGCTGACTGCAATGCATCTGACAGCTGCTGGAGGGTGCGTGGTGGAGGAACCATACAGCGAACAACACGGTCAAGATGGTCCCACAAGTGCTCAGTTTTGGTTTAAGTCTGGGAAATTTGGAGGTCAGCGAAGTACTTTCAAGTTGTTATCGTGCTCTTCCAACCAATATCGGACATTTCTAACTGTGTGACACGTCGCATTGTCGTACTAGAAGATCCCATCCCACCAGGAAAGACAAGCAGTATGTATGGGTATACGTAGTCTGCAAGAATGGATTCATGACGAATTCATGAATAGTGAATTCCACGTGGTCTGCAAGAATGGATTCATTAATAGTGCCTTCCACAGGTATAAAAAGTGCCTTCCACGTGGTCTGCAGGAATGGATTCATGAATAGTGCCTTCTGCAGGTATGAGTGGACCCAGGGATGCCACGAAAACATTTCATCGACCATAACGCTGCCCCCACCAGCGGATGTTCTTCCAGCAGTGGCTGAAAAGTGTTTGTTATACTATGTTTCTCGCCTTGTACGTCAACAACCATCCGTTGTATGAAGCAAAAAACATGACTCATCGGACAAGGCAATCCTTTGCCAATCAGCAGAGGTCCAATTCCGATACTGCCGTGCAAATGTAAGCCTTTTCTGCCGATGCACTTTCGTTAGCATAGGTGCAGTGACCATCCGTCTGCATCGGAGCCCCATACGCAGTAGGGTTCGATGAACTGTCGTTTTAGACACTCTTCCGGTAGCCCCCATGTTCATTCGGCCAGTGTGGTTCTCCAAAGTAGCGTTCCGATTGGCTCTCACGCAACTTCGCAGACGACATTCACTTCACACATCAATGGTACGTGGTTCTCCGCAGTTTCCAAGTTACTTATTCGCAATGGTGCCATTTCTCTAATCACGATCCACTTTAACCACAACAGCACGTGAACAATTCACAAACAGCACTGTTTCAGAAATACTGCCACCCTCGTCCCGAAAGCTGGTAATCATCCCTTTTTGCAATTCTGATAAACCGCTCCTTTTATCCATGACAGCAACGTTTTCAGATTGCCTACGTCACACCTTATATACCCCCGAAGCACGCTCACGACACTTGCCTTCTATCATTGGCTAGGAGCTGTTGACGTCTAAAGAAGGAGGTGGTCACAATAATGTGACTCGACTGAGTATATATAAATCTCTCTCTCTCTCTCTCTCTCTCTCTCTCTCTCTCTCTCTCTATATATATATATATATATATATATCATCATCATCATCATTGTCAACCATTATCAATCCACTGCTGGACGAAGGTCTCCCCAAGTTTCCTCCACAACGGTCTGTCTTGTGCCAGTCTCCTCCATGTCACCACTGCATACTTTCGCATTTCATCCCCCATCTCCCATGTGGTCTTCTTCTGGGTCTTTTCCTGTCCCTTGGAATCCAATCTAAAATTTCGGCTGTCCATCGATGATCTGTCCTTCTGGCAGTATGTCCAGCCCATTGCCATTTCAGGGATTTAACTCTGATCATGATGTCTTCCACTCTTGTCATTTTTCGGATCCACGAGTTCCTCTTCTTATCTCTCCTGGTTGCACCAAGTATGCACCTCTCCATGCTTCTTTGAGTTGTCTGCAGCCTTTGTATGTCTCTTTTAGTTAAGGTCCACGTCTCTGCACCATACGTAAGCACTGGAAGGATGCATTGATCAAACACTTTTCTTTTAAGACATAATGGCATATTGCTCTTGAAAATTGTGCTGTTTCTTCCAAAAGCTCTCCAGGCAAGTTTTGTACGCCGATTAATTTCTTCATCAATGTGACCCTCACTTGATATCTGCTGTCCAAGATAAACGTACGTGTCTGTTATCTCCAGTTTTTCTCCATCAATCGATAAATCTTCATTTCTTGTAAAAGCATTGAACATCACTTTTGTCTTCTGAAAGTTCATTTTTAATCCCACTTCTTTACTCTTGTCAGCAAGATCCTGATCATACTCTGCAGCTCTGATGGGGTAGTTGCAAAAATGACTACGTCATCAGCAAAACGAAGGTGGGTTAGATAATCTCCATTAATCTTTATCCCCTTGTTTTCGCAGCTCAGCGACTGAAAAACACCCTCCAATGTGGCATTAAAGAGCTTCGGAGATATGGTGTCACCTTGTCTCACTCCCTTTCCAATTTTTATGTGTGTTGTATTTTCAAACAGCCTAATCTTTGCACTTGCATTTTCATAGATGTTATTAATAATATTAATGTATGCATCTTCAATACTGCAGGTTTTCAGAGCCATTGTAACTGCTGATGGTTTCACCGAATCAAAGGCTTTTTCATAATCGCTAAAAGCCATGCACAATGGAAGTTCATATTCCCTCGCTCTTTCAATTAGTTCTCTCAGCACGTGGATATGATCTATTGTGCTGTAGCCACTCCTGAATCCAGCTTGTTCTCTCGGTTGAGCCATGTCCAGTGTTACCTTCAAGCGGTGTGAAAGAACTTTAGTGAAGATTTTATAAACTACTGATAGGAGGCTGATAGGTCTGTAGTTTCCAAGATCCTCAATGTCACCTTTCTTATGTAGCAGGATCATTGTAGCGGTGTTCCAATCCTCAGGAATCTTTCCTTCATTAAGGCATCGAGTGAAAATTTGGGCGAGTACTGTTTCGATTTCTCCACTTGCTTCTTGTATGATGTCTACAGTAATTCCATCTTCTCCTGGAGCTTTCCCCCGCTTCATGTTCTTGATTGCATGTGCAACTTCTGCTGGAAGGACTGGAGGAACTCTGGTACTGGTATCTTTCATGTTGTCTGGAGTGCATGTATCATCCCTTTTCATATAATTTGGAATAGAAATCTTTCACTCTTGTCAAAATTTCGCCTCTATTTCTTGTTACAGAACCATCTTCTTTTCTCAGTGCCATAATCTGTTTTCTTCCCTTACTGAGATGTCCCTTTGCTATCTTTAGGCTTTGGTTGTTTTCAATTGCTTTCCTCACTAGTTCACAGTTGAATTTTCTTACGTCTTCAGTGATACTTTTTCTTACTGTCTTGCATAGCTCTATATATTCCACTTTGGAAGTCACATCTTCTTTAGTTGTCCTCATCTCTCTTCTTTTTGCATCAACATTTTCGTTTTTCCTGATAATTTATTTACATGCACCTTGTTCTTAGACCCAGCTAATTTTGTTGCTGTTTCCATAAGAGCTTTAATTACTTTTCTGTTAACTTCAGAGATGTCCACTTCTTCCGATGTTAGGCCTTCTAAAGCAGAGAAGATGTTGTGTTTTCTTGTAGGTGTCCGGTGACTTTTGTCAATATAGTGTACACATATACATATATATATATATATATATATATATAATTATCTATATATATATATATATATGTATATGTGTACACTATATTGACAAAAGTCACCGGACACCTACAAGAGAAACACAACATAGCATTTATTGACATACATTAGTACCGTGTCGGCCCACCTTTGGCTTTAATGCATGCCCTGACCCTTTGATACATGCATTCGACAAGGTATTGGAACACACCGATAGGTATGCGTCTCCCTTCAGTACATAATGCTGCCGCCAACTGTTGCTTAGTAGTAGGCATTGGTTCCCAACTTCTTATGTGGCGATCTAATTCATCCCATAGGTGCTGTATGGGATTAAGATCAGGGCAATGTGCTGCCCAGTCCACACACGATACGGAATTATTGTCAAACCACGCCGTAACAGTCTTTGCTTTATGGCTCAGTGCATTATTCTGCTGGTACCAACAAGGCTCGGTTCCATAGCATTGCCACAGAGTTGGTAGTGCATAATTGTCCAGAATATCGATGTAGACCTGCTGGCTAACATGTTTCCCCACGATAACCGCTGGGCCGGGACTATACCACGAAACACACACCCACATGAGCACACTGCCAGGTACAAATATGACCGTAGGAGCAGTACACTGTGGTAAATAGCGTTCCCTCGGCGGCCGCCATGCCCACACACGGCCATTAGACTTATGGATCGTATATCAGGATTCATCAGTCCATAGGACCCGTTTCCATTGATTTATGGTCCACGATAAATGATCTTTACACCATGCTAAACGACGAGTAACATTCCGAGTAGAGATGAAAGGCTTATGAGCGGCCGCACGACCATGGTAACATATGGAATGAAGTTCTCTGAAAAAGTTGCGTGTACATACCGAGGTTCCAGCATTTTTACTCACGTGTAAACTGAGGTATTGTGCAGTGTACAGGTGAGTAAAAATGCTTGATTAGCTGTAACAACTCTCTTGAGGCTTCGACGTTTTGTATCGATAGTTTTGTTTGGTCTGCCAGTACGTTTTGCAGCTTCAGGCACGCCATGTACATAAAAAACAAGCCTGCTGTATATGGCACGCCGTAATCAGCAGGCTTGCTTTTATACAGTTTCCAGCTGTGCGGCGCATCATAACAAAAATTGAAAGGGTGTCCGGTGACTCTTGTCAATATAGTGTATATCTATATCTCTGTATCTATATCTATCTATCTATCTATCTATCTCTTTATATATACACTGAAGAGCAATTAAATTAGAGACAGCTGGCGTTATGCAAATGTGGCGTTGTGGGCGGAGCTGTAAACGAAAACGACATGACGTATTCAGCGATCCGACAATATAAGGAGTGATGCGACGGGAATCAGTAAGAGCCAAATGCAGTATGGGTAAGACGAAATAACTAAGCGCATTTGATCGTGGGCAAGTTTTCGGGGCCCGACGAATGGGTCACTCCATCTCGGAAGTCGTGCAGGCACTGGGATTTTCAGGGGCCACTGTGTCACGGGCGCACCGTGAGTACATCGAATCTGGTAAAACCATCCCTGCAAGGGCCAACTGCCGTGGACAACAGTGTGTGAATGAGCGGGGTCATCGTCGGCTAGCTCGCATTGTAGCATCGTATAGACGAGCCACAGTGCAAGAAATCACTCGGCAATTTAACGCTGGTGCACAAAAACGTGTAAGCAGCTACACCATCCAGAACCATCTCCTCGCTATGGTGTACAGAAGCCATCGTCCCATGAGGGTACCGCTGATGACCGCACATCACAGGGTGCAAAGATTAGCATGGGCGCGGGAACATCGCCACTGGACCCTAGACATGTGGGAAAATGTTGCCTGGACGGATGAGTCGGGATTCACGTTGGTACATGCGGATGGCAGGATACCAGTACGGCTCAAACCTCATAAAGCGATGGATCCTTCTTGCCAGCAGGATACTCTTCAAGCTAGTGGGGGTGGCATTCTCATTTGGGGACTGTTTACGTGGGCTGAAATGGGACTCCTGGTACGTGTGACATCGTCCCTCACAGGTCAACGTTACCGGGATATCCTGGACGACCATTTGCTCCCGTTTGTACGTTTTGAACATCCTATAACGAAGTGAATTTCTCCGTCATTTTTATCCGCGCCAGGATTCGAACCCGAGGCCGCTTATTCCGGAATAAGTTGCTCTACCAATTAAGCTACGCGGACGATTATTCTGATTCCTATCTGCCTTTATGTCGTGTGCGTCCTGCTGGCAGGTACGTCACATCTCCTGGTACGTTACATCATCTCCCCCTTATTTTTTTTTTTTTTTTTTTTTTGAAGTGCTGGAGAAAGGATTCTCTTATTTTTTCTATCTCGCGGTGTGGAAATAACATCACACCAATGCGAGATTTTGAACGGTCGGGTCATCCGGATAGTTCGGGCGCCATTATAACGAAGTAAATTTCTCCGTCATTTTTATCCGCGCCAGGATTCGAACCCGAGGCCGCTTATTCCGGAATAAGTTGCTCTACCAATTAAGCTACGCGGACGATTATTCTGATTCCTATCTGCCTTTATGTCGTGTGCGTCCTGCTGGCAGGTACGTCACATCTCCTGGTACGTTACAATCCCACTGGGGACCTCATCCTGCAACAAGAAAATGCACCGTGCCATCGCTCCCGAATTGTATCCGAATGGTTGGATGAACACTCCACCGACGTGATCTCACTTCCTTGGCCAGCTAGGTCACCTGACCTCAATCCCATCGAGGACATCTGGGATGCCATCGAGAGAGATGTTCGAAGATCTGATCCCTCTCCATCAAATCTTCGTGAACTGTGGGAGCTTGTTCAGGGGTTGTGGATCCGTATGGCTTCCTAAAGCTTTCACTGTCTTGTGGAGCCCATGGCGACACGATTCGCTGCCGTCATCAGGGCGAAAGGTGGTGCTACCCGTTGCTAAACAGGTATCTCTAATTCAATTGCTCTTCAGTGTATATATATATAAATATCAAAAAACTTCGTGCTAGATAATAACACAATGTATTAGCTTTCGAAGCACGATAAAACGATGCAGGTCTTAAAGCGTTTAATAAAATCTAAAATATATACACACTAAAAAACGCTAGATCTTTCGCATGTGCTACACATGCAACATCAGGCTATATGTACTGATCAAGTCCGGTGCATGCAGGTATATATAACAGAAAATATATGCTCATACATCTTGGCAGGGTACAATAAATAAACATGGAAAGAGGTATGTATGTAATTTCAAACACTAAATTAAAACTGAATACCTTGCCAATTGTTTCCACGAAGAAGGTATAATAACTGGGGTTTCATTACTGCAATATTGTTCACCATATGCAATAATAAACATACTTTCAGAAAATAAAGTAAGCTTTTTGGTATGAGTTCGTAAAATAATAAATGCGTCGTTCCATAATGGTATGAAGGAATCTTCTTTCACTAGGCGAGCAAGGGCTGTAGCAGATGAACCAGTTCTTACAGAATACTTCTGCTCCTGGATTCGAGTCGATAAGCTAGGAAGGGTGGATCCGATGTAAGTTATAGTAGTATGTGGGGAGTCATTACTAACCAAGGGAATACCGTATACACCACATTGTCTCAGGTTGTCGGGTTTATCATTACGAAAGTCATCAAAAAGTCAACAAATAGAATCACCAAAATCAATTTTGTTTTTTCGACATAAATTGCGAAGTAGTGGAGTAATAAGTGGGTGATAAGAGAATGAACCGAATAATCTTTTTGTTTTATTATCCACAGATGTAAGAGTGGTAGAGCTTACACGACGATACCTTGAAATAAGGGTTTCAACATGCGTGGCAGGGTAACCAAAATGTCCAGCAATGCTAAAGTCCCCAGAAAGTTCTAAGTCGCGGGAGACAATAGTAGACGAGTGGGTATGGCCTTGCGCCACCAAACTGCGAAGGGCAGCACGCTAATGTTTTCTGGGGTGACAGGAATCTTGAGGGATAAGGATAGGAGTATAAATGGTTTACGATACACAGTAAACGATAAAGAGTTGGTCAAAGGGTCTCCGGTAACTAAACAGTCAAGGAAAGGCAGGGAGAAATTACTTTCTTGTTCAATGGTGAATTGAATGAAGGGAAACGGCAAAGGTAAGTGAGCTTTAAACGAGATCAGAAGGTATATGGAAAGTGGCCACAGCATAAATATATCGTCGACATAACGCATGTATAACAGAGGGGTGGAAAGAATGAAGAAAGGGTGGAAGTTTCAAGATACTGCATGGCGAGTTCCGCAAGTACGCTGGACAAAGGGGAGCCCATGGGCGCTCCACTCACCTGTCGGTAAACGGCGTCTTTGAATTGAAAGTAAGTACGTTTAGAGACAAGGGTTAATGCATCAATGACAGCTTGAATTTGAGTCAGGGTTGCATGACCACTGTCGATGAGTTTTATTTGAATAATATCGTGGATTTGATCAACAGGGATACTGGAGAAGAGTGACACAGCGTCAAGGGAAACCAGAACAAATGGAATAGATTGGGGTGTAGTGAATGAGCGAATTCTGGAAATAGCATCAGATGAGCTAGACAGGGAGTAAGGGGAACCAGTGGTAAGGGTTGATAAGTAAGAGGCAAGAACGTTTACCAAAGGTCTTGTCGGACTACTATGGCTAGAAACAAGAGGACGAACATTGTCCAGCGTACATGCAAAGCTCTCCATTGTCCAGCGTACATGCAAAGCTCTCCATTGTCCAGCGTACTTGCGAAATTCGCCATGCAGTACCTTGAAACTTCCACCCTTTCTTCATTCTGTAAACCCCTCTGTTATACATGCGTTATGTCGACGATATTTTTTTGCTGTGGCCACATTCCATAGACCTTCTGAATTCGTTTAAAGCTCACTTATCTTTGCCGTTTCCCCACTTTCAATTCACCATTGAACATGAAAGTAATTTCTCCCTGCCTTTCCTTGACAGTTTCGTTACCCGGGGCCCTTTGAACAACTCTTTATCGTTTACTGTATAGCGTAAACTATTCTTTAGCCCTATCCTTATCCTTCATGATTCCTGTCACCCCAGAAAATATAAGCTTGTTGCCCTTCGCAGTTTGGTGGCGCGAGCCCATATCCACTCGTCCACTATTGTCTCCCGCGACTTAGAACTTTCTGGGGCCTTTAGCATTGCTGAACATTTTGGTTACACTGCCTCGGATGTTGAAACCCTTATTTCAAGGTATCATCGTGTAAGATCTACCACTCTTACACCTGTGGATAATAAAACAAGAGATTCGTCGGTTCATTCTCTTATCACCCACGTATTACTCCGCTACTTCGTAATTTATATCGAAAAAACAAAATTGATTTTGATGACTCTACTAGTTGTCTTTTTGATGCCTTTCGTAAAAATAAAGATAAACCCGACAACCTGAGACAATGAGGTGTATACGGTATTCCCTTGGTGAGTAATGTCTCCCCACGTACTACTACACTGGCGTGCAAAAATTAAGGACGAGACGGTTTTTCGAATGTAACGACGTGCAGAAGTGCTTTACATCGACTCAAATCATAACATAGGATCCCCAAGATGTAAGAATATGAGACAAGTGAGCAAAACCGTCCAAACAAGGAATCCAAAGGATACAAAGGCACTTTATTGAAAAGGTAGCTTCGAGCACAACTGGACAGAAGGCAGAAACGTTCATGTGACAGGCGGCTGCCAAGAAAAATCCAGTCTTCAGCAAGGGATATGATCACCCATGACTGCGTTGCAGGATTTACAACGTCTGTCCATGCTGAGGACGAGGTTGTCAAGGAGCTGTTGAGGCAGTGCTGCCCATTTTCCTCTTGTAGCGCCAACAGCAGGTGCGGAATCGTTGCTGGCGGCTGGTGAGTTGCTGCCAAGCGTCTCCCGAGTAGGTCCCACACGTGGTCGATTGGATTTAGGTCCGGGAACCTTGCGAGCCAATCCATGCGTTGAATATCTTCACTCTACAACAGCTCTGCGACAGCTACTCTACGAGGAGGTGTAGCGTTGTCGTCCATGAAGAGGAACTCAGGACCCACAGCACCTCTAAACAGACGCACGTGAGACAGGAGAACCTCGGTACAACAGGGGACACCAGTGAATGAACCTCCTTGGAAGATGTGGTGGTCAGTACGGCTACCAAGCATGATGCCACCCCGAACGAGAAATTCACCACCTCCAAACCGGTCCCTTTCGATGATGTTGGAGGTGTGATTTCGAGTTCCCTGCTCTCTCCAGATGAGTATACGTCCAGAATCGCTCGTCAGACTAAATTGGCTCTCTTTCGTAAAGAGAACTCGACCCCATTGCTGCTGTGTCCAGTTTTTGTGTCCCTGGCACCACAGAAACCGCCGTTTCCGATGAGCAGGCTTAATGGCACACACCGTACTGGTCGTCGTGCAAATAGACCACCTTTGTGCAGCCACCTGGCCACGGTAAAACTCGATAACGGACGTCCAGTTGTCTGTGGCATGTGCCTTGCGATTTATCCCGCTGTCTGCCGTCTGTCTCTTCTCGCCTGCAGGGCAATTTATCGGTCGTACGCCGCCGTGGTTTCTCGTGGACGACCGCTGCTAAATTCTCGGACAGCTGTTCCTGTCGTTTGAAATGCTCTCCAAGCTCGTGAAATGAAGCTGTGGGCGATGCCGAACTCCGCGGCCACACTAGTCACACTTCGACCTTCTTCCAACTTCCCAATGACGCGACCTCGGGTAAAGTCATCCAGATGTCGTCTACTGGATTGCCTGTTGGCCATATCACACGGTGGCAGCAACTCGACGTCGTTCAAACCCATGTACACTGTGCAATAGCTTTCACCGAATTGCTGAGCGTACACCGCCAGTGTGCTTTATACCCTTTAGACACCCCACCCCCTACGTCATGCTGCATATAAGCGTATGCCCTACCGTACCGGACCGTAGTCTATCTCCTGAGTGGTCTTTCGGTCCGCTCTGCCTGCTCGTTCCGCTGTTATGCTAATTTCTCCTCTTCGTCCTTAATGTTTGCACAGCAGTGTATAACTTACATCGGATCCACCTTTCGTAGCTTATCGACTTGAATCTAGGAGCACATGTATTCTGTAAGAACTAGTTCATCTGCGATAGCCCTTGCTCGCATAGTGAAAGAAAACACTTTATACCATTACTGAACGACGCATTTATTATCTTACGCACTCATACCTAAAGACTTACTTTATTTTCTGAAAGTATGTTTATTATTGCATATATTGAACAATGTTGCAATAATGAAACCCCAGTTATTATACCCTGTTCGTGCAAACAATTGGCAAGGGATTCAGTTTTAATTTAGTATTTGAAATTACATACATACCACTTTCCATGTTTATTTATTGTACCCTGCGCAGATTTATGCACATACATTTTCTAATATATATACCTGCATGCACCGAACTTGATCAGTACATAGCCTGATGTTGCATCTGCAGCACATGCGAAAGATCTAGTGCTTTTTAGTGTGTATATATTTTGGATTTTATTAAACGCTTTAAGACCTACATCGTTTTATCGTGCTTCGACAGCAATTACATTGTGTATATATATATATATCATCATAATAATCATTGTCAACCATTATCATTCCACTGCTGGACAAAGGTCTCCCCAATTTTCCTCCACAACGGTCTGTCTTGTGCCAGTCTCCTCCATGTCACTCCCGCATACTTTCGAATTTCATCCACCCATCTTCCATGTGGTCTTCTTCTGGGTCTGTTCCTGTCCCTTGGAATCCAATCTAAAACTTCGGCTGTCCATCGATGGTCTGTCCTTCTGACAGTATGTCCAGCATATTGCCATTTCAGGGATTTAACTCTGATAATGATGTCTTCCACTCTTGTCATTTTTCGGATCCACGAGTTCCTCTTCTTATCTCTCCTGGTTACACCAAGCATGCACCTCTCCATGTAGCTTTGAGCTGTCTGCAGCCTTTGTATGTCTCTTTTAGTTAAGGTCCACGTCTCTGCACCATACGTAAGCACTGGGAGGATGCATTGATCAAACACTTTTCTTTTAAGACATAATGGCATATTGCTTTTGAAAATTATGCTGTTTCTTCCAAAAGCTCTCCACGCAAGTTTTGTACGCTGATTAATTTCTTCATCAATGTGACCCTCACTTGATATCTGCTGTCCGAGATAAACGTACGTGTCTGTTATCTCCAGCTTTTCTCCATCAATCGATAAATCTTCATTTCTTGTAAAAGCATTGAACATCACTTTTGTGTTCTGAAAGTTCATTTTTAATCCCACTTCTTTACTCTTGTCAGCAAGTTCCTGGATCATACTCTGCAGCTCTGATGGGGTAGTTGCAAAAATGACTATGTCATCAGCAAAACGAAGGTGGGTTAGATAATCTCCATTAATCTTTATCACTTTGTTTTCCCAGTTCAGTGATTGGAAGACATTTTCCAATGTGGCATTAAAGAGCTTCGGAGATATGGTGTCACCTTGTCTCACTCCTTTTCCAATTTTTATGTGTGTTGTATTTTCAAACAGCCGAATCTTTGCACTTGCATTTTCATAGATGTTATTAATAATATTAATGTATGCATCTTCAATACCGCTGGATTTCAGGGCCATTGTAACTGCTGATGGTTTCACCGAATCAAAGGCTTTTTCATAATCGATAAAAGCCATGCACAATGGAAGTTCATATTCCATCGCTCTTTCAATTAGTTCTCTCAGTTCGTGGATATGATCTATTGTGCTGTAGCCACTCCTGAATCCAGCTTGTTCTCTCGGTTGAGCCATGTCAAGTGTCACTTTAAGCGGTGGAAAATAAATTTAGTAAAGATTTTATAAACCACTGATAGGAGGCTGATAGGTCTGTAGTTCCTGAGATCCTCAATGCAACCTTTTTGTATGTAGCAGGATCATTGTAGCGTTGTTCCAATCCTCAGGAATCTTCCCTTCATTAAGGCATCGAGTGAAAATTTGGGCGAGTACTGTTTCGATTTCTCCACTTGCTTCTTGTATGATGTCTACAGTAATTCCATCTTCTCCTGGAGCTTTTCCCCGCTTCCTGTTCTTGATTGCACGTGTAACTTCTGCTGGGAGGACTGGAAGAACTCTGGTACTTGTACCTTTCATGATGTCTGGAGTACATGTATCATCCCTTTCATATAATTTGGAGTAGAAATCTTTTACTCTTGTCAAAATTTCGCCTATATTTCTTGTTACAGAACCATCTTCTTTTCTGAGTGCCATAATCTGTTTTCTTCCCTTACTGAGATGTCCCTTTGCTATCTTTAGGCTTTGGTTGTTTTCAATTGCTTTCCTTACTAGTTCACAGTTGAATATCCTTACATCTTCAGGGATACTGTTTCGTACTGTCTTGCATAGCTCTATATATTCCACTTTGGAAGTCACATCTTCTTCAGTTGTCCTCATCTCTCTTCTTTTTTGCATCAACATTTTGTTTTTCTTGATAATTTGTTCACATTCAACTTGTTCTTAGATCCAGCTAATTTTGTTGCTGTTTCCATAAGAGCTTTGGTTACTTTTCTGTTAAATTCAGAAATATCCACTTCTTCCGATGTTAGGCCTTCTAAAGCGAAGAATCTGTTCTTCAGTTCCAACTTGAAGGTTTTATGGTGTTTTTTAAGGTTAGTTATGTAAATACATTTTGTTTGTCGTATGAGCTTGCTACGTTCGAGTTTAGTGTTGAGGTGCATCTTATATCTCACCAATCTATGGTCACTACCTGTGTTGAACTTGTTTAGCACACTGCAGTCTTCTATGACGAATTTTTTGTTACACATAATAAAATCAATTTCACTTGTCATCCCATTTGGATGTCTCCATGTACATTTCTTGCGTGGCTTTTTCTTGAAAAAGGAGTTAAAGATTAAAAAACCCTTCTGCCTCTGCAAACTCTACGAGAGTATTTCCTCGCTGGTTTCTGTTGCCGTGGCCGAATTTACCTACTGAAGTTTCATTCTGTTGCCGTTGCCCTATTTTTGCATTGAAATCTCCCATAATTATCTTCAAGTGCTGCTTACCTTTATTATTTAGATCACGAATTTCCTCATAAAATTCTTCAATTTCTTCTTCAGGATGACTTGTGGTGGGTGCATAAGTTTGAATAATCTGAGCCTGGTATCTTCTCGAGAGTTGGATAACGAGTCGTGCAGCTCTGTCAGAGGAACTTTCAACTTCTACAACTTTATCCTTCAGTTTCTTCTTTATTATAAATCCAACACCACTAGTTCTGCGTGTATCAGTCCCACGATAGTAGAAGAGATGTCCACTTTTCAGTTCGTTGAGATCTTCTCCTTTTCTCCTTACCTCACTTAGCCCCACGATGTCCCACTTGATCCTTTGTAGTTCCTCTTCCAAATCAAGAAGCCTTGAATCAGAAGATAGGGAGCATCCATTATACGTAGCCAAGGTCAGCATCAGATGGCAGCCTAGTCCGGTCCTCTGGGGATTCTTAGCACCCTCTGGCTTCATGTCGCACTGGTTGCTGCCTTGGCCAGGTACATTGCAGCTGCCGGAGACTAAGGGCCAAGATTTAAGTTGTGGAGTCATTTTGGAGGGGTTTGGCCATAACTCACCACGCTGGCCAAGCGGGTTGGTTAGTGCGGGATAGCATTTCCTCTAATCCGGATGGTATAGTTATACCGCTATTGGCTGTCGTCAGAGCTCCTTTAGTGGGAACAGGATGTAGCACGAGAAGGCGGGGTTGACATTTGTCAAGGAGAGGCTGTGATGTTACGCATCACCTGACTTTACATCCCATATATATATAAATCTCTCTCTCTCTCTCTCTCTCTCTCTCTCTCTCTCTCTATATATATATATATATATCATCATCATCATTGTCAACCGTTATCAATCAACAGCTGGACGAAGGTCTCCCCATGTTTCCTCCACATCGGTCTGTCTTGTGCCAGTCTCCTCCATGTCACTCCCGCATACTTTCGAATTTCATCCACCCATCTTCCATGTGGTCTTCTTCTGGGTCTTTTCCTGTCCCTTGGAATCCAATCTAAAATTTCGGCTGTCCATCGATGGTCTGTTCTTCTGGCAGTATGTCCAGCCCATTGCCATTTCAGGGATTTAACTCTGATCATGATGTCTTCCACTCTTGTCATTTTTCGGATCCACGAGTTCCTCTTCCTATCTCTCCTGGTTACACCAAGTATGCACCTCTCCATGCTTCTTTGAGTTGTCTGCAGGCTTTGTATGTCTCTTTTAGTTAAGGTCCACGTCTCTGCACCATACGTAAGCACTGGAAGGATGCATTGATCAAACACTTTTCTTTTAAGACATAATGGCATATTGCTCTTGAAAATTATGCTGTTTCTTCCAAAAGCTCTCCAGGTAAGTTTTGTACGCCGATTAATTTCTTCATCAATGTGACTCTCACTTGATATCTGCTGTCCCAGATAAACGTACGTGTCTGTTATCTCCAGCTTTTCTCCATCAATCGATAAATCTTCATTTCTTGTAAAAGCATTGAACATCACTTTTGTCTTCTGAAAGTTCATTTTTAATCCCACTTCTTTACTCTTGTCAGCAAGTTCCTGGATCATACTCTGCAGCTCTGATGGGGTAGTTGCAAAAATGACTACGTCATCAGCAAAACGAAGGTGGGTTAGATAATCTCCATTAATCTTTATCCCCTTGTTTTCCCAGCTCAGCGACTGAAAAACACCCTCCAATGTGGCATTAAAGAGCTTCGGAGATATGGTGTCACCTTGTCTCACTCCCATTCCAATTTTTACGCGTGTTGTATTTTCAAACAGCCGAATCTTTGCACTTGCATTTTCATAGATGTTATTAATAATATTAATGTATGCATCTTCAATACCGCAGGTTTTCAGAGCCATTGTAACTGCTGATGGTTTCACCGAATCAAAGGCTTTTTCATAATCGATAAAAGCCATGCACAATGGAAGTTCATATTCCCTCGCTCTTTCAATTAGTTCTCTCAGTACGTGGATATGATCTATTGTGCTGTAGCCACTCCTGAATCCAGGTTGTTCTCTCGGTTGAGCCATGTCCAGTGTTACCTTCAAGCGGTGTAAAAGAACATTAGTGAAGATTTTATAAACTACTGATAGGAGGCTGATAGGTCTGTAGTTTCCGAGATCCTCAATGTCACCTTTCTTATGTAGCAGGATCACTGTAGCGGTGTTCCAATCCTCAGGAATCTTTCCTTCATTAAGGCATGGAGTGAAAATTTGGGCGAGTACTGTTTCGATTTCTCCACTTGCTTCTTGTATGATGTCTACAGTAATTCCATCTTCTCCTGGAGCTTTTCCCCGCTTCATGTTCTTGATTGCATGTGCAACTTCTGCTGGAAGGACTGGAGGAACTCTGGTACTGGTATCTTTCATGATGTCTGGAGTGCATGTATCATCCCTTTCATATAATTTCGAGTAGAAATCTTTCACTCTTGTCAAAATTTTGCCTCTATTTCTTGTTACAGAACCATCTTCTTTTCTAAGTGCCATAGTCTGTTTTCTTCCCTTACTGAGATGTCCCTTTGCTATCTTTAGGCTTTGGTTGTTTTCAATTGCTTTCCTCACTAGTTCACAGTTGAATTTTCTTACGTCTTCAGTGCTACTTTTTCTTACTGTCTTGCATAGCTCTATATATTCCACTTTGGAAGTCACATCTTCTTTAGTTGTCCTCATCTCTCTTCTTTTTTGCATCAACATTTTCGTTTTTCCTGATAATTTGTTTACATGCAACTTGTTCTTAGACCCAGCTTATTTTGTTGCTGTTTCCATAAAAGCTTTGGTTACTTTTCTGTTAATTTCAGAGATGTCCACGTCTTCCGATGTTAGGGCTTCTAAAGCAGAGAACCTGTTCTTCAGTTCCAACTTGAAGGTATTATGGTGTTTTTTAAGGTTGGTTATGTCAATAGATTTTGTTTGTCTTATGAGCTTGCCACGTTCAAGTTTAGTGTTGAGGTGCATCTTACATCTCACCAACCTATGGTCACTACCTGTGTTGAACTTGTTTAGCACACTGCAGTCTTCTATGACGAATTTTTTGTTACACATAATAAAATCAATTTCACTTGTCGTCCCATTTGGATGTCTCCATGTCCATTTCCTGTGTGGCTTTTTCTTGAAGAAGGAGTTTAAGATGAAAAACCCTTCTGCCTCTGCAAACTCAACGAGAGTATTTCTACGCTGGTTTCTGTTGCCGTGACCGAATTTACCTGCTGAAGTTTCATTCTGTTGCCGTTGCCCTATTTTTCATTGAAATCTCCCATAATTATTTTCAAGTGCTGCTTACCTTTATTATTTAGATGACAAATTTCCTCATAAAATTCTTCAATTTCTTATTCAGGATGACTTGTGGTGGGTGCATAAGTTTGAATAATCTGAGCCTGGTATCTTTTCGAGAGTTGGATAACGAGTCGTGCAGCTCTGTCAGAGGAACTTTCAACTTCTACAACTTTATCCTTCAGTTTCTTGTTTATTATAAATCCAACACCACTAGTTCTGCCAGTTTCTGTCCCACAATAGTAGAAGAGATGTCCACTTTTCAGTTCGATGAGATCTTCTCCTTTTCTCTTTACCTCACTTAGCCCCACGATGTCCCACTTGATCCTTTGTAGTTCCTCTTCCAATTAAGAAGCCTTGAATCAGAAGATAGGGAGCGTCCATTATACGTAGCCAAGGTCAGCATCAGATGGCAGCCTAGTCCGGTCCTCCGGGAATTCTTAGGACCCTCTGCCTTCATGTCGCACTGGCCGCTGCCTTGGCCAGGTACATTCCAGCTGCCGGAGACTGAGGTCCAAGATTTAAGTTGTGGAATCATTTTGGATTGGTTTGGCAATAACTCACCACGCTGGCCAAACGGGTTGGTGAGTGTATGATAGAATTTCCTCTAATCCCGATGGTATAGTTATACCGCTATTGGCGGTCGTCAGAGCCCCTTTAGTGGGAACAGGATGCACCACGAGAAGGCGGGGTTGACATTTGTCAAGGAGAGGCTATATATAGATATAAACGCACTGAAGTGCCTGAAAAACTGGTACACCAGTCTAACACTTGGTAGGTCCCCCACGGTAGCGCAGGACTGTAGAAATACGACGAGGCATGGACTCCACTAGCTTCTGGAAATATGCTGTAGGCAATGCACACCATACTTCCTGCAGAGCGTTCAACAATTCGGGTGTATTCTGAGGTCTCGGATTCCTGTGTTCGATAGCGCGTTGCCTGGCCTCCCAAATGTGTTCTATCACGTTCAGATCTGGAGATTTTGGTGGGAATTGCAACACCTCAACCTTACATGAATGCTCCTCTAACCATAATGTGGCGTCCCGACACTTGTGTGGTGGTACATTTTCTGTTGGAACAGGCCCAAACCATCAGCATGAATGCAGGACATGAACGGGTGAACCTCGTCAGAAAGGATGCGCACATAGGGTTGGCCGGTCGCAGACGTTTGTAGACGTACCAAGGGCCCCAGTGAAGTCCAGCTAAACGCACCCTATACCATTACGGACCCCCCAACCCCGTAGAGTTCCCTATTGACAGCGTTTAGCGCCACACACGAATCCTTCCATCTGCCCGATACAGTTGAAACGCGACTCGTCAGGCCAGCCTACTTGTTTCCTGTCATCAAGTGCCCAGTGGCGGTGTTGCCGTGCCCAAGCGAGGCGCATAGCTCTGTGTCATGCACCCATCAAGGGGACTCGAGTTGGGCTTCAGCTTCCAAAGCCCATATCGTGCAGGGTACGTTGCCCAATCCGGACTCTGATGCTTGTTGAGGCTCCCGCATTGAATTCCGATTATACCTGCGAGATTGTTTCAGGCCTATCGCGTAAAACGATTCTTGACAACCGACGATGGTCACGTTCACCCAATGTCTTTTTACGGCCACACTGGTATCGTAGGTTGGAGGTTTTTCCGGAATTCTTGTAGTCACGGTACACCCTTGCAATGGCCGTCCGTGAAAATTTGAACTTCGTTTCCACCTCCGAAATACTACGGCTGATCTCACGAGCGCCAACTATGACACCGCGTTGAAAATCGCTTAAATCGTTATTACTTGTCATTCTCATGCCGAAAACAGCTCTGACAGCTGGCAAGGATGTCTATCGCTTTATATACGCACTGGCGGATGCAACCGAGTACGCGCATAGGTGACGTTGCTATGTATTTTGCATGAGCTCGTCTGTACCAGTTTTTCTGGCACTTCAGTGTATACTATAAAGCCTTGGAACGTGTTGCTCGGTCCTAGGCACATCCGACAGAAAGAACAGAAATAAAGTCCATGCAAAGTAAAGGACCTTCATGTGCTTTTGAATTTATGACGTAATTTATCTCTTACCCTCCTTTTCATCTGGAAATTGAATATGCGTCATTTTTCATATGAATCCAAGTAAAGTTATACAATACTTGGTACTTTTATGTCTTTTCTATCACAAAGTGCAATTTCTTTCAGTTCAACAGAGCTGATAAAAGAGCGATTGGCAAACTGAAGCAAGCAGTTCTGAAGTAAGACTTCAATAAATTACACTGCAAATGCATAAGACATCAATAAAACCGTCTGAGAATGCATGAAGGCACATTCCAGAATAAGCTAAATATTTTTCTGACTATTACAAACACATGTACTCTTTTACAGAGGCATGCAAAATAATCATTGCTCTAACCGTTAACCTTTCTAAAATGGTTGTTCATAAGTTCGTAATATTTGTGTCTACGCGGTAGATAAAATGGGAATTTAAGAAGTAGGGAAAAACGAATAAGTTTGAAACAGTTTTCTTTATTTATGATTAATGTGTTTTTGTGAATCTTCTTAAATATTTATGTTTTTTAGGTGACAGGTTATGTTTAATATCCTCAAGATAGAATTGGAGTTCAGCAATTTCATTTTCACTACAGATAAAGCGTTTACACGGCGCTACCTTTAATATCCGAACACTGCATGTTTATAAATAATTTTATTTACAGAAAAATTACTATTTTGTGCTCAAAACCTTGGTCTTGTCTTTGTGGAATACTCTTCAGTAGTTTTTTTTAAAAATGAACACCGATATCATCCGCCCTTTTTTTTTTTCAAATCAGAGAGAAACTCAGATTTGTTTATTTGGCGATCCCTTCTTCTACGCACCCGACGGTCCAGTTCATCCCACACATTCTCTCAGTTGGTCTGGGCAACCGAGGTAAGGACCTGGTCTGTTCAGTTCAACTTGTTGACGCCCATGTCTATGATCTTAAAGAACGCAAGCAGTTCGCCATGGTGTGTGTTGCCTTGTTGATAGAGGCATAAGCCTTCCAACAAATGCTGCCCTAATATTAGTAGTGTATGTATAATTATCACTGTTATATAACACTCCCAGAGAGAAGGTGTTCAATCAATGAAAGAAGAAATATTCTTCATAATGCATGGGAAATCGATAGAATATTCAAAGCAAACAGAATGTAAATTTTGAATTTGATTGTAACACTTACTGGCCATCCATGTACAGGGTGTCCCACTCGCTACCGAACTGGGCATTTCTTTAATAATATTAACCCTTTAATTGGCTGGAACGAGTTAACTCGGAGTTAACAAAATGTGCTGAAATCAGCTCGAGCGAATATGCTCACTGTCTAAGGAATGGGCAGAAGGCCGGTCATGAGCATCCGAAAGTCTAATAATTTTTGAGTGATTACCTGCTCAAAGTTAATGATCCTTTCTGAGTGATTACCTGCTCAAAATGATTTCTGAGTGATCGTTCCTTTCTGAGTGATTACGTGCTCAATGGGTTATAACAACGACAACGAACTTAAGAAAGGAGACAGAAGATGCTTGAGTCACGTGTTCCCATCAAGTGGCATGATGACAATGTCAAGGGGACTAGCTGTTCCCTATCAAGCCTTGAGCCATGGAGCAGAGAATAGAGTACTAGAAAGAACGCTTATCATCAGTAATAAGTTTAAGGTTCGTACTGCTGTGATGAGAAGGAGAGAGGAATTGTTTTGACGTAGCTTTTGTAAAATCAGGCCGTTATGGGATTATTTCTGTTTAGGAATTCCCAAAAGCTTTGGGCACTATTTGTTCCATTTGGTACAGTGGCCGCTTAAAGGCTTTTTGTTTTTGTTTTTGACTGGAGGTTTTACGAAAACCATGAGCAAAACAGTGGGATATAAGCAGTCGCCCGTCCCTAATTTAGGGCCACTGGTTCCAAGAAAGGGAGAGAGCCAGCGCCGTAAGACAAACACAACATCCATGCCTCACCGGAATTCGAACCCGAACCCATCGCGGACGAATGATCAGAGGCCATCGCTTAGACCATTGCGCCACCGGGGTGGCTAAACGGTTAACACCAATGAAGATATTGCAACGAAATTTGAAGTGCACTTGCCTTATTTCGGGTGAAATGTGATGACATCACAACATGTGCTGGAAGTGGCCACCATTTGCGTTCAGACAGCAATGAACCCGGCCCTGTCCGCCAGCCTCCCGGAGTGCTCCTTAGTGGGAGACACATTCCTAAGTGTGGCGCCACTGAGGAGCAGTCCGCCAGCCAGCAGCACGCTCCTCTCTGCTGCTTTGTTATGCCATTTCGCTGAGCGTGTCTACATAATACGGTTGTTGATAGTGTGTGCTAGTGGCTGTTCGCGTATACGTGGGGAAATATATCGGTATACTCTGGAGGAGCGAGTGTTTATTGTTCGAACTATTTGGAAAACAGAATCGATAAAGTCTTGTCAAGAGCGAATTCCTGTAGAGGTTTGCAGGCAGATATCCGCCGAGCAAGTCCACGATTTGGGCATTGTCGAAAAAATTGGAAACCAAGGGAACTTTATTAGACGACCATGCAGGAGGTCCTCCACAAATGTCCGAGGAAACGATCCAGAATGTAAAGGGCCGACTACTTGCGTCTTCCAGGGTTACTTCGCCGACTGTCACAGAAAACAGGGTTGTCCAAAAGCATTTGTCAACGTGTTGTGAAAAAAGCGAAGCTTCATGAGCACCGTATCCCCGTGGTCCACGAACTGAAACAGCCTGACTACGTGAAACAGACATTTTTAGACGTTTCAGACATTTCTTCAGGGAAATCCGGGCTTTCTGGACTACATCTGGTTCTCGGACGAGGCGTGGTTTCATCTGTCCGGATACGTCAATTCTCAAAATTCTCGTATTTGGACTAGTGAAAATCCCAACGCAATACATGAAGAACCCCTTCATACACAGAAAATTGGTGTTTGGTGTGGGATGACCCAGCGCCGCGTAATTGGTCCGATCTTCTTCGATACAACCATCACAACAGCTTCATATATGGAAATATTCAACACCTTTGTATTAATGGGAAGACGAATAACTCTCCATTGGATGTTACCAGCATAATGGAGCTTCATCACACACATCACACACCAGTATGGCTAAAATGCAGTCCTTTTTTGGCGATCGCGTCATTTCGAAGGGTCTATGGCCACCTCGCTCGCCCCAACTGACACCTCCTGATTACTTTTTATGGGGATATCTAAAAGGAAGAGTTTTCCAAACAAAACCGCGAACCGTAGATGCCTTGAAAGCAATCACCGAAGAAATTCAGGCAGTGACGGTGGACGTAGTGGCCAGGACTTTCCACAATATGGTGCGTCGGGTTCAATGTTGGCTGAATGCAAATGGTGGCCACTTCCAGCACATGATGTGATGTCATCACATTTCGCACGAAATAAGGTAAGTCCACTTCAAGTTTGGTGGCAATATCTTCATTGGTGTTCATATTATTAAAGAAATGCCGGATACAGTAGCGAGTGGGACACCCTGTATTATCTCTCAGAAAACTTGAAAATTTCATCGTCCTGGGGCGGAAATTCAACCCGCATTTCACGATTTCCGTTCGAGTATGCTAACCGTTACACCGCCCAGGACAGTGAAGTTCCAAGCAACTGAGACTAAGCAAACTTAGCTTAGGAATCGGAACTTCCTCGGGTTTTCGCTAGTCGAAGCATCAATGCTTCCTCGTAGCGTTTTGGACCCATCTGCCATCCAGAAACGGATGTATGTCGGAAATCACCAGTAGCACAGATAAATCAATTCCTCATAATACATGGGAAATCGATAATATATTTAAAGCAAACAGAACATAAATTCTGAATTTGCTTATAACTTTGACTGGTCATCCGCGTATTATCTCTCGGAAAACTTGAAAATATCATCGCCCTGGAGCGGTAATCGAACCCCACTTTCCGTTTGAATATGCTAACCAAGCAAATTCAGAATTATATTCCCGATTTCCGTTTGAATATGCTAACCAAGCAAACTCAGAATTATATTCCCGATTTCCGTTTGAATATGCTAACCAAGCAAATTCAGAATTATATTCCCGATTTCCGTTTGAATATGCTAACCAAGCAAATTCAGAATTATATTCCCGATTTCCGTTTGAATATGCTAACCAAGCAAATTCAGAATTATATTCCCGATTTCCGTTTGAATATGCTAACCAAGCAAACTCAGAATTATATTCCCGATTTCCGTTTGAATATGCTAACCAAGCAAATTCAGAGTTATATTCCCGATTTCCGTTTGAATATGCTAACCAAGCAAATTCAGAATTATATTCCCTATTTCCGTTTGAATATACTAACCAAGCAAATTCAGAATTATATTCCCTATTTCCGTTTGAATATGCTAACCAAGCAAATTAAGAATTATATTCCCGATTTCCGTTCGAGTATGTTTCAAGCAAATTCAAAATTTATATTGTGTTTGATTTGAATATTCTATCGGTTTCCCATGTATTATGAGGAATATTTCTTCCTTCATTGATTTACCTGTGGTACTGGTGATTTCCCTAGGGGTACCTACGGACACATCCAATGAAAGCTAGAGATTGTAACCCAATCGTGAGGCTATTTGAAACAATCAACGTGGATAATGCTGCAGGACGCTTTTCAATAACTGCACGCCTGCGTGGCGCAACATGTAAATCAGTATGTAAAAACTCATCGAGGATTTACAAGGAACCGACTATTATATACGCATTCTTTCCGCGTGTAAAATAAATTTGAGTCTGTTTAAGTATCATCACATCTTACTTATCCTCCAGTGCGTCTTGTCTGTGATTTGTATCTAATTCCAACGGTTTCTTTGTGGCAAAGCAATTTCACGATGGTAAAGTGTTTCATCTTGTAAATCTTTACATAGACTTCTATGTTACGATTCAGTATGGTTTCTGTGTTCTGTTCTTTTATGTACAAAGCTTCATTAACTTTTGTGAGTACAAGTTTCATCAAAATAAAGCAAGTTAGTAAAATCATGCAATGCATTGATTATGATACGCTTTCCAACATACCAGAAATCATTACTCGTCATTACTCAAGTTATGAGGATAATGGCTATAGAACGAATCTAGCTCCTATGACCTGACCTTTGACCCCATTTCAATGATATTCAACAGAACCAGTAAAGTATACTTCCGGGACAATATGATAAAGGTTTGTTTTAATCGAAGCATTTTTATGTAAGTTATAACGCATAAGGGCGATGCAATGGATCCCAATCGTATGCCCTGACCTTCGACCCCAATTCGTCCATTTTCATAAGGGTTAGTCCCCAGGTGGTCCTCTACCATATACTAAAATTTCATCGAAATCGAACCATTTTTACGCAAGTTATGATGCATAAGAGTAATGGAATGCATCCCGCACCTATGTCCTGACCTTTGACCCCACTTCACCCATTTTCAATCGGGTTTATCCCCAGGTGGTACCCTACGACAAACTAAAATTTCACCGAAATCGAACCATATTTACGAACGTCATGGTGCATAAGTGCAATGGAATGCATCCCATTCCTATGTCCTGACCTTTAACCCCATTTCACCTATTTTCAATAGGGTTCGTCCCCAGGTGGTCCGCTACCACATACTAAACTTTCATCGAAATCGAACCATGTTTACGCGAGTTATCGTACGGACAGACGGACAAAGCTGGATCATATACACTTCTTCAACCTACGGTTGGAAAGCGTAAAAAAGAACCTGCAAGTTGTTTCTAACTGCTAATAAAATTACTGGAAAAGAACCAAACTTTTCTATTTAATTGACTTCCAAAAAAGTCAAACATATCAGGTTGTAAAGAAAGGTTCCGGAAAAAATCGTATATGGCGTGTGTAATGCAAGACACTGAGGGCCTGCGTGACGTAAACATCCCTGAGTGCTGTGCATGAATGAATTGATTCTAAGGACAGAACGTACGCTGTTCTGGTGAAGATTAGTAGCACTTGCGACGATACGATGGCGATATCGAAGAAAGGTGTGCGTGCAATGCTGCTCTATGAACATTTCAATGGCTGAAAGTTACATGAACACTTGGAAAATTGCGAAACTCGTTTGGTGACGATATTATCGGAAAGAGTACTTGCTATGACTGGTACAGGAAATTTTGCACTGGTGTACCCGATCTGTCTGATGTACCCATAAGTGGCAGATCCAGTAAGGTACACTGCAACACGTGCGATTGACCGAAGCTTATGCAACACTACGTGAACTGGCAGAGAAACTGAAGACCTACAACACGACCGTCAGCACCTGATTTCGGAAGTTGGGATATTCGCGTAAAGTGTGCAAAAGAGGTACCCTATGCTTTGTCTGACCAGAATCGCCTGCAACGCTACTCCATTGCTGTTGCTTTGCATGACAGAGAAAAGCGGGAGGGCGTTTTTCATCAGTTGGTCAAGGGTGACGAACAATGAGTCACATACGGGTAGATTACGCAACAATGAGCATTGGCCAAGCAGAGACAACCCCCACAGAAGGTCGCTAAGCCATCCCTTCATGGACGGAAGGTGATGCTGAGCTGCTGGTGGGATTGTCGCGGGGATTCACTATGAACTCATACAGCAGAACAATACCATCACAGCGGATGCTTACATCCAACAGTTGGACCGTCTCGATGGTGTACTGAAAGAAAAGCGCCGAGCATTGAATTTCATCTCTTACGATCTTTGACGATGATGTCAAACGTTGCATGGATGACTTCTTTGGCTCCCGCTCGCCGGCCTTCTATAGCAATGGGACATTTCAACTGGTAGATCGGTGGAAAAGGTCATCCGTTCCAACAGGTACTACCTGGAGGATTAGGTGGTACGATTTTTAGCTTGAAATATTAGGTGTCCAACTTAATTCTCGGCCACAGGCACAACACGTTGACAGCAAATTATAGCAAATCGAACACGTACCTAATCAAGGAAATAATTCCCGTCGTGTTGGATACATTTGAGCCATCGGTCAGGGAGCTGCCGAATTCCACTGCGGAAAAAAGAGGGCTGTTTCGAGTTGATAAAGTCATCAATGCTTGTGTGAACCTCCTCGACAGAAGTGAAGTGCGTATCACTCAGGTGATGTTGCAGGGAGTGAAAGAGGTAAAAATCCGACGGGGCGAAGTCTGGAGAATACGCCGGGTGGGACAAAATCTCCCATCCCAGGTAGGTGATCGTGTTTAAAGTCGTCTTCGCGGTGTGAGGACGCTTATTATCCTGAAGCAACAGGACCGACCTTCTGCCCTTGCGGGTGTATAGCCTTTTCGCCTCCATTGCGTCACTCACACGCATGAGTTACTGACAATAACGCTCAGCATTGACCATTTCACCAGGTTTCAGCAACTCATAGTGTACGACACCGCGCTGATCCCACCATGTATATGCACAGCAACAGCTTCCTGGCATGGATATTCGGTTTGGCGGTACTGGTGGTAGGCTGACCTGGATAAACCCATGATTTGCGCCACTTAGGATTATCGTAGAGGATCCACGTCTCATCACAGGTCAAAATCTTGTGGAGGAAATCCTTCTTCTTGAATCTGGAGAGCAAGGACACAGCAACATCGTAGAGCCCAGACTTTTTGTTAGAAATTATTTATTAGAAGAAATATGACTGTCAGAGTTCGTAGACATTTGAACCAGAAGCCTCAGCGCACATTTAACAGAATTACAGGCGGCGCTGCTCGAAACTCTTTTTTATTCGTTTGCTCTAGCGAGCGTTGCCTGGATCCCCTTCTGCTGCTCACGTCGATTAGTAATCTAAGTGGTTGATCTTTGACTGAACAACAACAATGTCGGTGATATATAGAGGGTGTGCGTGTTGGAATAGTGAGTTATTAACTTTTTGTGGAGATGTACAATAAATATTAGTGTGTTGTCATTCAAGTGTTTAATCCATTTATCCTGTGATTAATAAAATATAGATATTCCTGCAGCTGGTAAATGGCTTACTGCGTTACATAAAAGGCTATCATCAATTATAGATTTTATTCATTTAGAAATAACTAACTATCTTGATTATGAGACTGAAATCTCACTGCTGCCAGGAAGATTAAAAGCAAAGTTCGTCAAATTCATCAAGCATTTGAGTCGAGTGTTCGATTAAAGGCGTATTTGTTACTGCGTAGTTCCTCATTCGAAACTCGAAAGCGGAACAAAATGGCGTCATTCATAGGAAGCGGCATGTACAGCATAACAAAGTTAGATAATTTTAATTATCAAATTTGGAAAGTAAAAATGGAAATGATTCTTATTAAAGATAATTTATGTAAGGTTGTTTCAGAGCCAATTCCAGAAGAAAAGAGTGATGCATGGTTAAGAAATGACGAACCGGCTAAAGCTACTGTAACACTTTGCGTGGTTGATGATCAAATTATTCACGTACGCGAAAAGAGAACAATTTCCGAAATGTGGAATGCTTTGAAAATGGTTTACGAAAGAGAAAGTTTAAGTAGTAAATTGTATTTGTTTAGAAAACTGTATAGTTTACGTTTTCAAGAAAATGGATCAACTATGCAAGAGCATGTAAATAGAACGCTGGAAATAGTTCACAAGCTAAAGCACAAGGAGAAGAATTCAAAGACACACATTTGGGGGCTATCTTTGCTAAATAGTTTACCAAGTACCTATGAAAATTAAATTACTGCATTAGAAGCAAGACAGGAAGAAGATTTAACACTTGAGTGTATCAAATGTAAAGTGATAGATGAATCTAATAGAAGGAAAGAACACTCACAGGCACACACCGATCACACAACTGTTTCGAAAAGAAGTTATAAAAAGAAAAATTACAGCTCTAAACAAGAAAGATTTTGCACTTTCTGTAAAAGAAAGAATCATGTCAAAGATGACTGTTGGCACTACAAAAGGAATCAAAATAAAGGTAACACTGGTAAGTTTCACAAAATAAACCCACATGCAGAGTCTCACAGTAATATTGCCGTGAAGACAGGAAAAACAAAATTAGATTGTTTACAAAATGACATAAAAAGAGAAAATGAAAATTTCTCTTTAGAAACGAAGTCAAAAGCCAACAAAATATCCAAAGGTTGGTCAATTGATTCCGGTGCAACGTGTCACATGACAAATGATGCAACATTGTTTAAAGAACTTTCAATAGGTGAATCAGAGCTGATCACTACTGCCGACGGTTCTCAGATAAAGTTAGAATGCAAGGGAACTATAACCTTAAACTGCAAAATCGAAAAAGGAAAAGTTCGAAAAGTGGAAGTAAAGGTAGTGTTATATGTCCCAGATTTAGACACTAATTTGTTATCTGTTAGAAAAGCCACAGAAAAAGGATTTGAAGTTTTATTCAAGAATAAGAAATGCACAATTAAGTATGGGAATACTATTGTAGCTATAGGCTTAATAGATGCCTCAGATAATTTGTACAAACTACAAATATTAGATGAAAAGGCAAATTTGGCCACTACATGTGAAAATAAAAATTGTTTGAATTTATGGCACAGAAGTCTAGGTCATAGGGATATTGAAATGATAAAACAAATGGAGAAAAAGGAGTTAGCAAGAGGAATAATTCTTTCCAATTGTAAAAAGGAAGAAAATTGTGAGTTTTGCATAAAAGGCAAACTTACTCAGAAGCCATTCTCCAAACAAAGTGGTTTTAAGGCCAAAGCTGTATTATAATTATTACACACAGATATTTGTGGTCCCATGGTTGAAGCCAGTCCTAGTGGTTACAAGTATTTTATCACATTTATAGATGACTATAGCAGATACTGTTACATCTATTTGCTTAAAAGTAAAGATGAAGCATTAGTAAAATTTAAGCAATATGTAGCTTCAGTGAAAACCAAATTTGGAAAAATGCCCAAATCAATAAAAACAGATAATGGAGGAGAGTATTGTGGAAGAGATTTTGAAAATTATTTAGTAGAACAAGGAATAGAACATAAAACAACTGTTCCATACTGTCCTCAGATGAATGGAATTGCTGAAAGAAAAAACAGATTTTTGACAGAAATGACAAAAACTATGATGTTAGATGCTAATATGGAAGGTAAATACTGGGCAGAAGCTGTAATAACAGCAGGTTACATACAAAATAGAGTTCCAACACAAGCAACAGGAAAAACTCCTTTTGAATTATGGAACGGATTTAAACCATATCTTGGTCATATTAAAGTATTTGGATCAAAAGCGTATGTATATGTACCAAAGCAAGAAAGACGAAAATTGGCAATAGAGTACAAGAGGGAATCTTATTAGGATATGATCAAAGATCTAATGGATACAGAGTATTAAATAAAGAAACAAACAAAATAGTCATTACCAGATCAGTAAAATTTGATGAACGTAAGGAAACTGTAATAAAAAGTAAACCTGCTGAAAGGAAAGAAGATGAACAAGAAATTTTTGTTCAAAATGAAGTAATGTCATCAGAAACTGTGGAAGAAAATAATGATAAAGAAGAACACGAAAATGTTCAAAGAAAGTATTCAAGAATAAACAAAGGAAACCCACCAGAAAGATTAGCATATGTTGCAAAAGTTCAATATAAAAAGAATCCTCAAAATATAAAAAAAATCCAGGACATAAGAAAGTTGAAAAAAGAAAACTGGTTGAATTCCATAAAGGAAGAACTATATGCATTGAAGGAAAATGAAACATGGACTTTGGTAGATCTTCCAGAAGGAAAGAAAGCCATTAAAAATAAATGGATTTTCAAAACAAAATACAATGCAAGTGGAAAAGTCGAAAGCTATGAAGCAAGGCTTGTTACAAAGGGGTATACACAACAACCGGGATTAGACTTTGAAGAGACTTTTTCACCCGTAGTAAAACATACCACTTTAAGAACTCTTTTAACAGTTGCAGCAAATAGAAAATGGAATGTTCATCATCTTGATACAAAATCTGCTTTCCTGTATGGAAAATTAAAAGAAGATGTATTTATGGAACAACCAGAAGGTTTCAGAGAATCAGGAAAAGAAGAAAAAGTTTGTAAATTGCACAAGAGCACGTATGGTATCAAACAAAGTGCAAGAAATTGGAATAAAGCAATAACAGAATATTTGTGCAACAAGTTCTTCAAACAAAGTACAACAGATCCTTGCTTACTATCGCTAAAGGATGGAAAACAAACAACTTATTTAGCTATTTATGTAGATGATATATTAATTGCATCGAGTAACACAGAAAATATAAAGAAAACTGCAAATTTGTTGAAAAATCAATTTGAAGTCAAACATTTAGGCCACATAACATATTATCTTGGAATTCAAATAGAAAGAGAAGAAGATGGAAGTTTTCTTCTGAGTCAAAGTAATAAAATAAAGGAAATTATAAAAAGTTATACTACAGATCGAAATAAGGAAAGTCAAACACCAATAAGTACAGACTACAGGAAGAACATTCAAGAAGAAGAAGAACCTGTAAAAGATAATGGACTTTATAGAGAAATAGTGGGAGCTGTCATGTATTTATCTACAGTAACAAGACCAGACATTTCAACTGCCATAGGCATCTTAAGCAGAAAAGTAGAAAAACCAAGTATACAAGATTGGTTAGCCATTATGAAGTTAATTTATTATTTGAAATCAACATGTGATGTACCTGCCAGCAGGACGCACACGACATAAAGGCACATAGCAATCAGAATGAACGTCTGCGTAGCTCAGTTGGCAGAGCGACTTGTTCCGGAATAAGCGGACTCGGGTTCGATTCCCGGCGTAGACCAAAATTGACGGAGAAATTTACTTCGTTATAATGGCGCCCGAACTATCCGGATGACCCGACCGTTCAAAATCTCGCAATGGTGTGATGTTATTTCCACACCGCGAGATAGGAAAAATCAGGGAATCCCTTCTCCAGCGCTTCGAAAAATAAATGTGTGTGACGTTGCATTCCACACACCAGATGACTGGGAGTTCTCAAGTGCACGTTCTACAGTGGATGGCTGCCTGCAACAATTCATGGTCACGGCTGACCCGTGGGCCATGCCCCCGGCCCTCTTTCGGGGGGGGGGAGATGTGACGTACCTGCCAGCAGGACGCACACGACATAAAGGCACATAGCAATCAGAATGAACGTCTGCGTAGCTCAGTTGGTAGAGCGACTTGTTCCGGAATAAGCGGACTCGGGTTCGATTCCCGGCGTAGACCAAAAATGACGGAGAAGTTTACTTCGTTATAAACAGCAAACCTTAAATTAAGACTATCTTCACAAGACCCATTAATTTTAAAAGGCTATGCAGACGCTGACTGGGCAGGAGACCGGACTGACTGGAAATCAACATCTGGATTTGTTTTCATGCTTGGAAAGAGTGCCATATGTTGGACCAGCCGTAAGCAGTCAACAACAGCCTTATCGACAACCGAAGCAGAGTTCATCGCCACTGCAGAAGCAAGCAAAGAACTATTGTGGTTGCGAGAGTTACTCAAGGATTTTGATTGTGAACAGACTGGAACCACTACAATATTTCAGGATAACAAATCAACTATACATCTTATAGAAAATCAAAAGATCAATTCCAGATCTAAACACATTATGGTGCGGTATCAGTTTGTGAAAGAATTGAGTGGAACTGTTCTTCAGTTAGACTACTGTAATACTTTTCAAATGGTTGCGGACATTTTCACCAAGCCATTGGCTGGACCTCAGTTTGAAAAACTTAGACTGACACTGGGCATGATAAAATGAACTCCTCCAGCCAAGTGGGAGACTGTTAGAAATTATTATGAGAAATATGACTGTCAGACTTCATCGACATTTGAAGCCTCAGCGCACATTTAACAGAGTTGCAGGTGGCGCTGCTCGATACGTTTTTAGTTGTTTACTCTAGCGAGCGTTGCCTGAGAAGAAGATCCCCTTCTGCTGCTCACGTCGGTTAGTAATCTAAGTGGTTGATCTCTGACTGAACAACAACAATGTCGGTGATATGTAGAGGGTGTGCGTGTTGGAATAGTGAGTTATTACCTTTTTGTGGAGATGTACAATAAATATTAGTGTTTTGTCATTCAAGTGTTTAATCCATTTTTTCTGTGATTAATAAAGGATAGATCTTCCTGCAGCTGGTAAGTGGCTTACTGCGTTACATAAAAGGCTATCATCAATTATAGATTTTATTTATTTAGAAATAACTAACACTCTTTTGCAGCTGTGAGTTGGTGGGGCACCCAACGGCACTCCTTGTGTATTCGTCCAAGCTTGTGCAGGTGCTTTGCAACGGCTTGCCGTGTTACTCCGAGTTCCTGGGCTAGCTATGAGTGTGTGCGACAGGGATCCATGTCCAACAGTTGTTCCAGTTTCTTATCGTCAACTTTCTATGGCTCTCCTGGATGTTCTGCATCACGGAGATCGAAAGTTACCTACTTAGACCGCTGGAACTATTTCTTACACGTACTGTAGGACACAGCAGCCTCACCCAAAGCAGCACAGATCATTTAATGGGCACTTTTTTCTGCTGGAACGCGAACAGGAGGCAGTGCCTCAAATGTTGCTTCTCGAACGACATTGCTTTCACCGTCAACTTTCGTGCCTTCTGTCGCTACTGCTGTAAACGGTTACGGTTGTCTGGAAAGCTGTTAATGGCGCTGCATGCACACGGCTATTTGTATTTGCCGACTTTTTAAGATAGCTTGCGGTTAGAGGCCGATAATTAAGTTGCACACCTAATACATACTTCTCTATTTTCCGGATACTTAAGTTGCAACCTGATAATTTTGATGCCTTTAGAATAATCTCTGAATGTTTCTGAATCGAATAGACTGTGCCAAAGACGCTAATATTCCCTAATTCTGAGCGTGTAGGAACGGCGTGGTAAACAATCCGATTTAGCTAATACTTTTTTGATACAACACCCTCCCAAGGAACAGTCGTTACGATCTCGGGAGAGAGATGAGGATAGCTTATCCCCTCTTTTGAGCATGCAAGTCATTGTGTTCTGTGGATTCCACTTCCTTGTTGTAAAAATCCCAGAACCACCTTTCAGCGCAGTTGGGCCTGACTAATTGATGCAACAAGATAACTCCGAGCGATACGTACATATATCACTTGCATCACCTGGAATGTCAATGACTTGTCAACACTCGTTTGTAGCCAGCCAAGTATGTGGATTAAGCAATATGTGAACATGTTTTAGATTTAGTATGGTTACCCTCGGACTCATCCAAATATTAATTTTTGTTTGTATAAGTTTCTTAAAATAAAACAAATCCTGCAAGCCGTTCCTAATTGCTGATACAGTACTGTAAAATAAATGAATCTTCTAGTTGTTTGTCAACAAAAAATTTCAAACATAACTTTGACACCTTCCGAACAATCTCTGAGCATTTTTTAATCTAATACATAACGCCAAGTGAAGTTAATCGGCACTCGCGCTGAGTATATATACCAGGGTGGAACTACGAAAACAAAATTGTATTAAAATACCTAACAACGATAGAAAGTTTCCTTTGACTATTGTAATGAACTGAATAAAATATCAAAGCAATGATAAAACTTTTTGAGGTGCCACAAACAGCTTGAAGTTTTATACTTTTTGTGATATTTTTTGATATATTTTTAAATACACACTTTAAATACAAGTTTTTTAAATACAAATTTCTAAGAACGATAAAAAAGTACGTTTAACAACTGTAGTTGAGTGAAAAAAATATCAAATCAATCAGAAAATTTTATGCAGTGCTACAAACAGGTTGAAATGCTTCCTTTCTGTGATATTTTGACATTTTTGAACTTCCGTGTTATTTTTCTAATTAAGCACACGTAACTGTGATGTTTGTCTTCCGTTCCATCACTAGCAGACATGAAATGATAAGTAGCAACATAACCGAGATAGGCTGCTTACAAATGTAATGTCTAGATTCTGCGATTCGTAAATGTGAGAAAGAAAAAAAAGGTTCCGAAATTAGAACAAGAATTTTTAAAAGACCACAAAAAAAAAAAAAAAAAAAAAAACGACCTGGAAAATGGCTATAGGTGAAGTTGATGTCATAACCTCCAGAAATTTAGTATTGAAAGAAAAAGGGAAACTTAAAGCATTGAAGAAAGAAAGAAATTATAAGGAACTAAAAGTACTGCAAATGGATGGGATAGATGGAAAGCGTATCGTATGTGAGATAGATAACAAATACAATTATTATGAAACAGACATAGAAGGAGAAGTAAAAAATGTGGCTTCAACATCATATCTTATTGCAGTACCAATCTCACAAATTCGCATAAAACTGCTTTCTGTAGCTTCAGTGTGTGATCGAACTGATATTTCTGACAGGACTGCTGCATGTGCAGTTCTGCAGAATATTGACCTGGTTAGTGAAGCGGACAAAAGTAAAGTCACTGATAGAATGAAAATTAGAAGAGAAAGGTCAAAGAATCGAAAACAACTGTGAAAAAGGCCACATGGAGAGCATATTAATTATAACAAACAAAAGGCTTTACTTTGACGGAAGAAAAGACAAAACTGTAGTACAAGAAAAGATAGGGAGTAAATATTACAGGAAAACCGTTGCAGAAGAACATTGTAGAACATGTGCCACTTATTAAGGAGCCTGGATCGAATTATTTGGGGCATGTAACACCACGTTCTAGTACTGGAAAGAATATTAAGGATATCATTGTGACATTTTATAATGACAATAACCGTTCTTTTGACATCAAGGCTGTAGATTGTGATGGAACCAGGAAAACTTTCATTAACACTGGTGCTACTAATGGTGTCATCTCTTTATATTGCCGCCCCGGTGGCGCGGTGGTCTAAGGCGCTGGCCTCCGATCATTCGTCCGTAAGGGGTCCGGGTTCGAATCCCGTTGAGGCATGGATGTTGTGTTTGTCTTACGGCACTGGCTCTCTCCCTTCCCTGGAACCAGGGACCCTAAATTAGGGAAGGGCGACTGCTTATAGCCCATTGAGTTGCTCACGGTGGTCGTTAAACCTCCAATCAAATAAATAAATAAAATCTCTTTATTAGAAAAAGAAATAGGAAAGTCGCTACAATGGAGGATGTGTCTATTACACGCACACGAACTGTCCTTACGTCGCCTCTTTTGTTTTCTGGATGGAAAGATAAAAGGAAAAAGGACCAAATCTGTTTGGTGGTGAAATAGGCAAAAATCTTGAGACCTGTCAGGAACTACCAGTATTTGAATTCGCTCCTATTGAAAATAACCTGCCGCCCTTGGAAATTAGGGATAACATGAGCATGAGCACAGACCAAAAATATTTATTGGAAATGTGCCGTGCAATCTCTAGTCGTGTGTGCCATTATGATCTATCTATGAAGTAACTAGGAAATCTTGTACATTTAAAGTGGCTGACAATGGCAAATGGCGTACTTCGTTTGTATGTGGGGACAGAAAATCCACCAGAAAATCTTTGCACAGTAGTAGAATACATTCTTAAAGTATATGCACCTGTTTGGTTCCACATAAACCTGAAAACGGCTTGTATTAATGGCTCATAGCACTTATGTAGTCTCATAAAGTATTCCCGTTAACTTCCAGAGCATCTTTGGAACATAATTGATCCAGTCATTAAGAAATGGCTACTTTGCAGCACCTGAAAGCCTTCTGCTGGGATTGAGAACTGACCAACGCAAACATGTGAGAGAGCTAGGACTACGTCGACTACTAAAACCGAGGATGGAACATAAGGGAGGAATGAGAAAATTTCTTATTCCAGCTATTAACTTAAAAGCCAAAGGCTATACTGATATGATCACTTGGAATGCCATCAAAGTGACAGAGCCATCAATGAGCAAGCATATTAGTGATGACGAACTAAAACTATTGATAACAAATACAGCACAATCCAACGAGGGCCTTCCATCAGCAGATTTTCCCTGTTATCCATGTCAGACACAAGCCGTTGAAAGAATGATGAAGTTAGTTACTGAATCGTCGTTAGCCGTGAATAGGGCCTTTGCAAGTGATAGGTTTATCACAGATGCTTGATTGGGTTGATGTCTGGGGAATTTGGAATACCTGGAAGTCTTCCTCATGTTCCGCGAACCATTCTCGAACGATTCGGGCAGATCGGATTCATTGTTCCAACACAAACCACAGATACTCGATTGGATTGATGTATGGGGAATTTGGTATACCTGGAAGTCTTCCTCATGTTCCGCGAACCATTCTCGAATGATTCGGGCAGATCGGATTTGCTGTTCCAACACAAACCACAGATGCTCGATTGGATTGATGTCTGAGGAATTTGGAATACCTGGAAGTCATCCTCATGTTCCCCAAACCATTCTCAAACGATCTGGGCAGTGCAGCATGACCGCATTATCCAGCTGAAAGATGGCACTACTAGAGGGTAACCTGTTGCAATAAAAGGATGTGCCAGGTCTGCAGTGATGTTTAGATAGGTGGCAGACGTAAGAATTTTCTATACATGAATGACTGGGCCCAAGGTTTCCCGTCATAACATTACCCAAATTATCCCACTTCTTCCATCGGCTTGTTTTCGTCCTACGGTTCATCCTTGTGGCAACACTTTCTCAGGTAAACAAAGTCCACATGGTTCAACAGGAAACGAAATTCGTCAGACCAGACTACCTTCTTCCGATCAAATTCCAGGTTTTATGCTCGAGTGCCCATTGAAGGTGCTTTGGACAGTGAACAGAGGTTAGCATGATAAATCGGAGCGGCATACGCAGCCCCATTTTGAGCAGGGTTTGATGTACTGTGTGTTGTGACACATTACTCTCGTCACCAGCATTCAAATTACCGGCGAGGGGTGGCACAGTATCCCTTATGTTTAGTCGTGCCATGCGAGAAAGCCTTTGCTCCCCTCTAGTATTGATATCGACCCAGACTTTGCGGGCGCAATGTGGTTTTTTCATCCTCGGACTACTTTTTTGGAGGTATGGCTGACCGTGAGCACTCCACAAGCCTTGCCGTCTAGGACATGCTCTGACCCAGTCGTCTGACGATTACAATTTGGCCTTTGTCAAATTAGCGTAAGTCCACATTGAATCCGAAGAATAAGAATAACACTGATCAACAGAGCTGAGTCTCAGGTGTTACTCATATCGCTTCATGTCCTACACATGCGCTGTCGTTTATCTTCAGTTCCTTTGTGTTGCATAAAGACTCGCTGGTCAAAATGTTTTAACTCTCCTGTGTATAAGAAACGTCGTTCTTAACTGCGGAGTTGCTGAAATCTTTGTTTTCTTTAACACATAAAAACGAATAATACGTAAATAATATAAAACGCAGTATCATTGGTAATTTAAAATTAAAGAGTACTTGGAGGCATAAAATTTTTAATATTTATTTTAAATGAGTATTTTTTTGCATTTTTTTTAGTTGCACTGAAAATATAGTAGTATGGACTGCATCGTCTAACACTTCGGTGTAGATTTTTAGCACTTGATTTTTATAAATTACAAGAAAGTATCGTTTTTGAGTATCAGGGTTGAAATAGCCTTAAAAGAAAGCTTGTTAGCTCTAGTTCTTTCTGTAAGTACATTTTATTTTTTCACTGTCGTGTTGGCTTAATGAGATGCAGTATCTCTTGACTGATCTGGTTCTTTCTTCATCTCTCGTTTAATTACAAGGAGAAAATCTTTGTCAAATTTTAATGCAGGCAAAGTGCCTTTGATGTGGTCCGCAGAGCAAGCGAGCACAGAGAGAGGTAAAGATAGGGAAAAAAGAGAGAGAGAGAGAGAGAAAGAGAGAGAGAGAAACTCGGCGAGGGGAAAAAGAAAAGAAATTAATGGAAAACCATGACACATGAAATGCTTTCTTAGGAGGAAGTGTTTGTTCGACTGCGTCATGCCTGAACTGTAAAGCTGCGTCAAGGAATAGCGAAATTTAAAAGTACATTCACTGTATTTAATTAAATTATTTTCTTTGCAGCTCCGTAAAACTATCGCGCATTTTAGAATTAATTAGACTGGCATTAAAGTTTAATGGAAATTTTGTAGTTCTTAGTTCGAAATGTCAATGAAAAATGTCTCTATTTCAGAAGCCCAGAATGGCACTACCGTGTTATTTCTGTTTTGTTTTGTAACTTGGCTCCAAAGAAATAAAATTAAGTGCATCTTGATGTCGAAGTAATCTTTTGCTTAATTATAAATCTGTTCTTTAAATCATTCGCAAAATGCCTATTTTTTGTATTTGTGGCCATTTGCTTCTATCGAACGAGAAAAGTAAGAAGTCGTGAAGATACTGTAATAAGGTATCCACTAACTATACTTAAAGAGTTATTTAAATCAAAAGGGAATCTTTATGGAGTTCTGAGATTCTCTAATTAAAAAATGTTAAAACGTCAATGTTTTTTACATTAACTTATTAAACGTAGTTCTTCGGCAAATGTGTAAGATACAAAAAAACTAATACGTAGATGCACTGTTCATGAGTGGAAGACTTGAGGAAATACTGGATTTTTTACTGTGACGGAAATTTAAGCAGTTCATTCTTTTCGTTGAAATATGTTGGCCATCTTTCATTTTGATGTCACAAATATCATAGGGCATTTGTTTAAAATTGTTTTCATGAAAAAAAGGTCAATACTACCTTTTCCCCCTCTGGTGGAGGGGGAGGGGTGTTAACTACCACCATGAGCAAGTCATAGTGATATGGTCGGTCACTGATTTGGTGTAACTGGTTCCAGGTAAAGCCATCAGGCAAGCGCACAAGCCACATTCTGGACTCTAACCCGGCCCATCTCGGACGAACTGTCATAAGACAGAGCCTCTGACTGCACGGTCATCTGGGAGGCAACAATATTATAGTGAACAATAGTCTTTTGAAACCCTAATTTGCCTTACTTTGCATTTCTGCAACGGTATTAAATGATACAAGACTTGATGAATGTTAAGTGACCCGGGTACTGGCCCCCGGTTATAAATAAGGGCGTCTTTCTCTCCCTTTCTACCTCGCTTCCGTATTTTCCTATAGGGCACTCTAGCCCAAATCTCCTAGCTTCCTACTTCTAAGGGTTGTTTAAGACCTGGGGCCAGACACTCCCTTCCTAAAATCCTCTACATATGATCAGATGATCAGAATGTTAAGTGACCATCGAATTCTTTATGTAATACAGCCAAAGTGAAGTGCCCGCCTCCCTCCGTGCCCGAGTTGTATGAATCTTTTGCATCTAATAAGCCTTCCGAGATGGGTCTAGGTTCGGATCTCAGGTGAGGCATGGATGATGTGTTTGCCTTCCGGCACTACTCTCTTTCCAATTACACTCTTTACCGAAAAAAGAAGCACCACGAGAACGTCATTCGATCTTGATGAAACTCCGCATGCAAGTAAAATGGTGCAGAATACGCAAATGATTAAAAAATAATGGCCAATGACTAAATAGTGGCCCGCCACAGCGCATGACAACCGCGCATAGAAGATGGTATGTAAAACGCAAAGCTCACACTCAGGGACAATTGTAACAGAGGATGGCGGTTGCATTTACTTCCACGGATTGTGAGGATTCCTAGACGCCGGATACGTACACAACACGAAAAGCTGAGTGAGTTTGAGAAAGGAGGTATATTTGGTCTGAGAGAGGCCGTGTGGTCAAGTCGCCGTATCGCCAGGCATTTGGGTCGGAACGACGCGGCAATCAGACGATGTTGGCGCCAATGGGTCGAGGATAACACAACCCAGCAGCACGCGGGCAGTGAACGGCCAAGGACAGCAACAGAACACGGAGATCGAGAGATTGTGAGAGCCACAAGAAGCTCTCAACCATTCATGGCCAGGCTGGGTCGTCTACAGGTACGGAAGTGGCCATTCCGACCGTTGTCAGACGACTTGCCGCACTGGGACTACATTCGAGGAGGACACTCCGCAGCCTACCCTGTAGAATTGTGGCGACTTGGACACGAAGAAGTCAATAAGTGCGCGTTCGACATCGTCCCAGTTGGTGAACAGCTGTCCGTCCAGAAAATGTTGCAACGATTGTAAAAAGTGGTAGTTTGGGGAAATGTCCGGAGAATAAGCTGGACGCGACATTCTGGGACATTGTCCCAAAGCTCCGAGCACAGGTCCTTGATCTTGTGGCAGGCCACCCGTGATGTGTGAGGTCTCGCTTCACCGTGTTGAGTGAGGACTCGCTCCATCGTTCTGAGTGTGGTCTCGCTCCATCGTGCTGTAGAAAGACGCCCTTGCGGTTAAACCAAGCTGGTCGTTTCGACGTGAAGAAAACGTGCACATCGTCAAACTGACGGCAGCCCACATCCACGTTGATAGCGGTGTTGTCCGGCAGTAGCTCAAAATAACACGACAACCCGCATATCCCACCAAAGAGACAGCTGGACCTCACGTGGGTGTAAGCTGGTTTTTATGGCGTCCACATAGACTTCTGTTTTGGGTCCAAACACAGTTTTTTGTAGGTGACATTTTCATACAGGACCCAATTCTCGTCATCTATCATAATGCGGTCCAAGAACGGTTTAGCTTGGTCACGTGCAAACAGGGATTTGCTTTTTGATCAACTGTGAGTTGACGGGGTACCAAAACTCCCCTCTTGTGCAACTTCCCAAGTTGACGCAGGTGCATGTTAATATTCGTGTGCGTAGTCCCAGCTGTTCCGCCAACTCCCGCGTGGTCACACGCGGGCTGGTCTCTACTAAAGTCTTCAGCATGTTCATATACACCGATGAGACATTACATTATGACCACCTACCTAATAAGCTGTAGGAATTCTCGTTAGCCCGCAAAACGCAGGCCACTCGGCGAGGCATCGATTCGATGAGGTGGCGATATACTGGGGTATCTGGTACAATAATATCAAAATACAGGTCCTCCCGTTCCTGTACAGGGGAGGGACGTGATTAAGCGCGAATCTGTTTTTCCAAGTCGGATCACAAATGTTCGGTTGGATTCATGTCAGGTGAATTTGGAGGTCAGGGCATTAACAGAAAGTCATCAGCATGTTCCTCTTACCAGTCCTTGACGATTCTGGCAGTGTGGCATGGCGCATTATCCTATTGGTAATGGCCATCACCAGCAGAGAACACAGTTGCCATAAATAGGTTGTAACGTACTAGGAGATGTGACGTACCTGCCAGAAGGACGCACACGACATAAAGGCAGATAGGAATCAGAACAAACCGTCCGCGTAGCTCAATTGGTAGAGCAACTGATTCCGGAATGAGGGGACCCGGGTTCGAATCCTGGCGCGGATAAAAATGACGGAGAAATTTGTTTCGTTATAATGGCGCCCGAACTATCCGGATGACCCGACCGTTCAAAATCTCGCAATGGTGTGATGTTATTTCCACACCGCGAGATAGGAAAAATAAGAGAATCCGTTCTCCAGCACTTCGAAAAAAAATAAAAATAAAATAAAATGAAAATGAAGGGGAGATGATGTAACGTACTAGGAGATGTGACGTACCTGCCAGAAGGACGCACACGACATAAAGGCAGATAGGAATCAGAATAAACCGTCCGCGTAGCTCAATTGGTAGAGCAACTGATTCCGGAATGAGGGGACCCGGGTTCGAATCCTGGCGCGGATAAAAATGACGGAGAAATTTACTTCGTTATAAGGTGAAAGGTGTTCAGATACATGACAGTTGTCAGGGATTGTGCTATTGGGATAATAGGTCCTAAAATGTCTAAAGAAAACATCGCCCAAAGCATAAAATAGTCGCCTGCGGCCTGTTTCGGCCCAACAGTGTATCCAGGTGCCATAGCTTCAGTTGGTAATCGGCGTATCAATATGAATATCTGCACAACAAGAAAAAATGGATTTTTGAAGGTGGTAATTGACCCCTTATATGGTGTGCGGTCCCTTCGAACGGCTCAGAACGCTGCACACCTGTGTGGCATGAAATTGATGCTGTTATCGAGGAGATTTTAAGGGTATCTTTGCCACTTCTCAATGAGAGCAGTCTCCAGCTCGCGAAGAGTCAACGAAGGAACCGGCCAAGGTGCAATGCATCTTCCAAGTGTGATACAGGCATGATCAATTGAATTTAAGTCAAGGGATTTCGATTCCCGCCTCCTGGTTATGTTGTTTAATAGCTGAGTTCTATGAGGTCAAGCGTAATCGTTCATCAAAAAAAAATTCACGGACGGCTACAGCATACGGCATGACAATAGTTCTGAGAATCTCGACTCTATATCTCTGGGCCACTAGGCTGCCGTTTCGGATGACTTACAGGTCAGTACGTCCACCGATTTCAACCATTCCTGTCCTGAACATCAATCCACGTTCACCGTAATAGGATGTTTCCTGCACAAAAACTGGGTTACTTCGTGTGCCGAATTCTTTCCAGATAAGAACATGTCGATTGTCAGACTCCAGACTGAATCTCGATTCGTCAGAGAAGAGAAGTTGACTCCACTCGTCGTGTCCCCAACCACGATGCTCCTCATCCCAGTTTCTACGGGTCGAATGGTGTCATGCGGTTAAAGGAACATACACCATTGATCTACGTGCATAAACGCCACCTAGGGGAAGGCGATTCCGAAAATTAGAATTGACAACCTGTGTCCTGTTGACACGCGTAGTTCTAGCTGGAGCTGAGTAGAATTTTGCTGCCTGCTGACCTGCTTTCAGCCTATCAGTTGCTTTCCACGACGTTGATTCCGGACATTTGAGGCATTGTTAGAACCAAATACTTCGAGAAGCGAAATGTTAAGATGCACGTAAAAGAATAAACGAGCTCCTGGAAAATCCTATCCCGATCTGTGATTTACGAAATTCTGACGTTAGAGTCGCTAATTTGCATAAGGATATGCATGAGCGGGCAGATGTAGTGAGCGATGGGTTTGCCTTCTCGGGGCGCTCCGTGGTACCAATGGCACGCCCAACAGCAACTAGGGCCTCCGTGAATCTTGGAGAGGTGCCAGCTAGTTCTGTGTGACATTGGCGAAAAGAATCCAACTCACTCTGTTTTGTTCCAGAATCCTTAGGTTGAAAGATCAACTAGAACCGTCAGTGCGGGCTAATCCCTCAAACTGATGTATTTACCTGATTAAAAAGACAAAAATAAATCAATATCCGGACTCAAATGTGAGATATGGTGGTCCTACCACACTTGAGAAGTACGATCCACCACGGATTCGACCTGGAAGTTCTAAACGGCATATGAGAAAGAGATCTCTGCTGAGTGAATGTAAGATTGGTGTATGGAATATTAGAGGTATAAATGGCAAGATGAATGAGGTGATTGAGGAGATGAATAAATATAGATTGGATGTGCTGTGTGTAAGTGAAACAAAAAAGAAGGAAATTGGGGTAGAAGAAGTTAATGACACGGTGACTGTGTGGCCTGGAGTATTGGATAATGTGAGAGGACAGGCGGGTGTAGGTGTGATTTTAAGTGAAAAGATGAAGAACAACTTGATTCACTATAGTTGCATAAGTGAGAGAATTCTATGGGTTCGTTTGAAAGTGAAACTTCAGAGAATTGTAATTGTTGTAGTGTATGCTCCTTGTGACTCGGAACCTTTTGATAAGAAGGAAGATTTCTGGAATGAGCTAAAAGCTGTTTTGAGCCAGTTTGGTGCTAAATAAAAAGTTACAGTAGCAGGGGATTTTAATGCTAGAGTAGGCGTGCAGAATGCAATTTCTGACAATGTTCTGGGTAAGTTCAATGATCCTTGTGTTAATGACAATGGTAAAAGATTAATTGAACTCTGCATTGAGAATGGTTTGTGTGTATCTAATACATTTTTCAACCACAAGTATATCCACCCATATACTTGGGAAAATCGTACTCTTGGTCAAAAGAGTGCGATAGATTTTGTTGTCTACGATCAGCGTCTGAAACACTTGGTTGTTGACACCCGTCTCATGACAGGTGCGGATGTTGGTTCTGATCGTTACGTGGCAGTGTCACGAGTGAAACTGAATGTTGGTTGGAGGAAAACGAATAGGAAGAGGCCCAGGATTGAAATAATGAAGGTTGAAAGGCTCCTTAAAGATCATCAGCGTTATTCTGACTTACTCAGAGTCCGAACCGGCGTCTCAAGGCAGGATAATTGTCGCAACATGTCAAAATAACATCCAAGGTGCTCAATAAGTCCCCGTGGAGCCAAGACAGATTGGCGGAACGGGACAATGAAATCAGTATATATTACTCAGAGAACGACTGAAGGAGCTGAAGTCTTGTGAGAGATTGTAGAAAAGAAGTGGGAATGTTTTAAGAACTGTGTTGTCACTACTGCTAAAGAGGTCTGTGACACCACAATAGTGGGTAACAATAGAGGTGATGCTTGATGGAATAGTGAGATTGATGAGGCAGTAAAGAGAAAGAAGGAAGCCTATTTGGGGATGTTGCAAGGTAGAGTCCCTGGGAATGAATATCACTGTAAGAAGCGTGAAGCTGCTAAGCTGGATCGCCAGTGTAAGGCAAAAGTTAGGAAGGAGAATATGGAACGTCATTAATTTGCTTTTTGGAAAGATAGCAAGACTTTCTGGAAGTACATGAGACTCAGGAAAAATAGGGAAACAAAGTTGTATGTTTTGTGAAGAATAGCGTTGAGGAAATGATATAGGAGCTCTGTGAGTTAAGTGAAACAAGGGGTGAATACTTCTGTGAGTTATTAGATCAGGAAAGCAAAGATGATTATGGGACAGATGCAGATGATGTCACAGTGAGGGATGGAAGCACAGGAGGGATCTCAAGAGAAGAAGTGTGTAAAGCTCTAAAATCTCTGTAGAATGGTAAGGTTCCTGGCGTTGATGGCTTAACTGCGGAGATGTTGAAATATGGTGGTGAATCTGCAATTGACTGGCTAACTGAAATTTGTCAGTTATGCTGGGAGTTAGGAGTGGTCCCTCGGGATTGGAAGGATGCTATTATTGTTTCTTGTACACTGAGTGGCCACTTTATTATGACCACCTGACAGTTTTAAGCAAATGAGCTATGGATGCACGCTGTTGCCGCCCGAAGGCGAGGCTAGTATAGAAACGGAAGGCTTAGAGCTTGCGACAGTAGTAAATGGGATTTTTGGGTCACGAGATGGGTAAAAAATGAGATTTGACGGATTTTCAACTTGGGATGACTGTAGGAGCTCGGAGCCATGGAGCGAGTATCACTGATACCGCCGCATTCGGGAAATGTTCCAGAGCAGCTGCTGTTAAAATGTTTAAAGACTGGACTGTCAGCCAAAAAACTGGGTCTCTACGTGCAACGTGTGGTCATCATCGACTAGTGACTGCTAGGGCGAAACGGAGAGTGTCCAGACTGATAACAGACAACAGGAGAGCAACAGTGCAACAAATTACAGACCATCTTAAGCAAGAATCCCCTCAAATGATCTCTGCACGCACTGTTTGCCGTACACTGCCTCGAATGGGATATGGCAGCCGAAGACCTGTTCGAACACCTTTGCTTTCTGCAGTTAACAAGAGAAAACGTCTCCAGTTCGCACAAGAGCACAAAGATTGGACAGTCGATAATTGGAAACAAATTATGTGGTCCGATTAATCACGTTTTCAGTTGCACTATGCGGATGGTCGAGTGAGAATTTGGCAGAAACAGCACGAAAGCATGGACCCCAAATGCATTGCTACAGCCCTTCAAGCTGGTGGAGGCAACGTTATGGTTTGGGGAATGTTTTCCTGGTATGCTTTGGGCCCTTTAATTCGTGTTGATCAACGTCTGACTGGCACATCATATCTAAACATCGTTGCGGACCTAGTGCATCCTGTCGTGTGGATGGTTTATCCCAATGGCGATGGCTACTTTCAACAAGATAATGCGTCCTGCCATACTGGTCGTATTGTACAGGATTGGTTTCAGAAACATGCCGGTGAGTTTACTTTGCTTAGGTAGCCCCCACAATCTCCAGATCTGAACATATTGAGAATTTGTGGGATGAAGTTGAACGATCTATCAGACAGCTGGATCCACAACCCTGCAATCTGCCTCTCCTGGAAAGTGCTATTCGTCAAGCTCGGTCTCAGATTCCACAAACCACCTATCAACATCTCGTGGAGTCCATGTCACGAAGAATCGACGCATTATTAAAGGCAAAAGGTGGCCCAACGAAGTACTGAGGGGTGTTCATAATAAAGTCGCCACTCAGTGTATAAGGGAAAAGGTGATCAGACTGAATGCAATAACTATAGTTGTATTAGTCTACAAAGTGTGCCAGGGAAAGTGTTTGGTAAGGTTGTTATTGAAAAAGTACTGGGTCTTATCAGGGAAAGTGTGGGATGTTCAGAGTGGTTTTATTCCTGGTAAAGGCAGCACAAACCAGATTTTTGCATTACGCATGATGATGGAGGAGTATCTGGCTGTTGGTAAGAAAGTTTTTTGCTGCCTTCATAGATTTAGAGAAAGCTTACAACCGAGTAAATAGGACACTTTTGTGGAAGGTATTGAATGAATATAGTGTTACTGGGAATCTACGTAATAGTGTAAAAGTCATGTATGTATGCTGGTAGTAGAACCTGTGTACGAATGAATTGTGTTTTATCAAAATGGTTTTCTATTGGTGCAGGAGTCAGACAGGGTTGTGTAATGTCCCCATGGCTGTCTTTATGGATGCGTGAATGCGTGATGCCAAAATAGATAATAGTGGTTTATGTCTTGGTGACAACCATGTGTGCCAATTGCTGTATGCTGATGACACTGTCCGGTTGGCAGAGAGCAAAAGTGAGTTGCATCCGGATGCACGAAGTTTGCATGAAATTCAAACTGAGTATAAATAAAGGAAAACCCAAAGTTATGGTCTTTGAGAGAGGAACTGGTAGCACTGAATGTAATGTAAGTATAAATGGCACAGTGATTGACCAGGTGAGTGAGTTTGTGTATTTAGGAAGCCTGTTTGACAGAGAGAACAAATTAGATGGTGAAATTAGTAGGCGAGTGAATTCTTCATTGAAAGTCATAGCTGATCTGGGAGGTATTCACAAAAATGATGGGTTCTCTAGAGAGTCCCGCATGGCTGTGTATGAAAGAGTAATTGTTCCTACTCGGATGTATAGTAGTGAAACCTGGGTACTACAGAAGAAACATAGAAATCGTTTGTGTGCTGGAGAAATGCGCGGCAAGACAAGGTGTGATTGTATGAGGAATGAAGATGTGTTGCAGTTGTGTAATGTGAAGCAAAATGTTGTTAGCAAGATCGAGACCAATATGCTTCGGTGGTTTGGCCATGTTGAAAGAATGAGTGATGAGATGCTTACTAATAAAATCTTTCTAGCCCAAGTGGCAGGAAGGGAAGGCAGAGGAAGGCCAAGAAAGACATGGTTGGATCAGATTCAGGAGTGTCTGCATGAGAAAAAAATTATGAGTATGAAGTTAAAAGATCTTGTGTACGGCGTGTAATGGATATCAGTAAATCCCGAGTTCTATGTCAAAATTGCTGTAAATGGAAAAGTTTTATACGACAACAGTAAGTAAAAATATCTGGTGGTTTGTAATACTTTTTGGAGCTAACCTCTGAATCTCGAAGAACAGCTTGGTGATATGTATGTATGATGTATGCATGATTTGACTGTCTAAGTCACACACAAATTGCGTTTCAGGTTTCGGTAAGATATCCCCAGACAAAGTTGCATAATATCACCAAAGTCACATGCTTCCCTAATTATTTTGAGCAGTGTACTTTCTCCGACGCAGAATTCACTGAATCACTCTTTGTCGACCGGAAGATTTGAGCTAATTCCTCTTGTGTGCAGTAGAGTGTGAGAAAATGGTTACCAAACTCTAGATTTAGGACCCCATTCTGCTGTATACACTTGGGTACATTTACCTCAATGCTAGTGTCTTTCATCTCTGGGCTCCTCAGAATATATTTTTGCCTTATAGAAGGAGCTCGAATAGATCTCCCGCCTTGGCATATGTTCATATGTGGGTACATGATATGAAATACCCGTTTTAGTACTGAAAAGGAGATTAACGTTATGTAGCGACTAATGTTTAATTTCAGTCTTCAGCTCAGATGGAGACAGAAATTACACACTGAAGTGCAAAAAAAAAAAAAAAAACCTGGGAACTTCTTTAATATTGCGTTGGTCCTCTTCGCGATCGGATAAAGGCAGCATCGAGACTGAGCATGGACTCCACGAGCTCTTTGCAGTACTGTGGAGGCAGTGCACATCATGCTACCCGAAGAGCGTACCACAATTTCGTAATTTTCGCCGGTGGAGGATTCCTGCCATGTGCGACACGTTCAACAGCATCCCAAATGTGTTCGATGGCGTTTAAATCCGGCAAAAGAGGGGAGCCAAGTCAGAATGCAAAACTCCGTGGAATGTTCCTCCATCCATAATCGGGTGACTGTGGACATCTGCGGTGGCGCATTTTCGTGTTAAAAGAGATCACACCCGTCGGAGTGGTCGCATGATATGAAAGGATGTAAATGATCCCCAAGGATGGTTACTTAGCCTCCACAGGTCAGACCTGTCTGCAAACGTATGAGGGGTCGTAATGCGTTCCAGCTGAAAAACACTTCACATCATAACAGAGCCACCTCTGGCCTGTGCTCTCTTTTGTAGGAATGCGGGATCCACTGCCTCTTGGGGTTGTAGCCACACCAGGAGTCTGCCATCTGCCCGAAACACTTGGTACCGATATTCGTTAGACAAGACTACAGGTTTCCAGACATCTCGCGTCCAATGGCGATGTTTCTGAGCCAAGGCGAGGCTCACAGCCTTATGTTGTCGAGCCAGCATTGGGCCCTCGGTGGGCAGTCGGCTGAGACATCTTGAACTGTCCGAACGCTGATGCCACTACTGGGCCAAACATTGAATTGCGCTGTGATTTGCGGCAATGTTGCAAAGCGGGCGGATGTTACGATGCGTTCCAGGCGCCTCTGTCCATGATCGTCCAGGGAATTTCTACGGCCACACCGTTCTCGCACTCTGGATGTTTTCCCTGAGTTTGTGTGGTACAGACACACCCTTGAAAACGTTGAGCGTTAAAATCCAATTTCGCTAAAATCCTGATACGCTGCCATCTGAACTGAAAATGCAACTATTAGGTGTGCAACTTAATTCTCGGCACGACACGTTGACAGCAAATTATAGCCAATCGAATACGTACCAAATCAGGGAAATAATCCCCGTCGTGTTGGATACACTTGATCCATCGGTCATGAAGCTGCCGAATGCCAATGCGGAACAAAAAGGGTTGTTTCGAGTTGATAAAATCATCAATACCTGTGTGGACCTCCTCGACAAAAGTTAAGTGCGTATCATTCAAGTGATGTTGCAGGGAAAGAAAGATGTGATAATCCGACAGGGCGAAGTCTGGAGAATACTCCGGGTGGGACAACATCTCCCATCCCAGGTCGGTGATCGTGTTTAAAGCCGTTTTCGCGGTGTAAGGACGCGCGTTATACTGAAGCTACAGGACCGACCTTCTGCCCTTGCCGGTGTATGGCCTTTTTGCCTCCATTGCGTCCCTCACACGAATGAGTTGCTGACAATAACGCTCAACATTGACCGTTTCTCCAGGTTGGAGCAACTCATAGGGTACAACACCGCGCTGATCCCACCATATGCACAGCAACAACTTCCTGGCATAGATATTCGGTTTGGCGGTACTGGCAGTAGGCTGACCTGGATAAACCCACGATTTGTGCGGCTTAGATTTATCGTCGATGATCCACTTCTCATCACAGATCAAAGTCTTGTGGAGGAAATCCTTCTTCTTGAATCTGGAGATCAAGGACATAGCAACATCGTAGCTCCAAGACTTGTTCGCAGCTGTAAGGTGGTGGGGCACCCAACGGCCTTCCTTGTGAATCCGTCCCAGCTTTTGCAGGCGCTTTCCACTGGGTTGCCGTGTTACTCCGAGTTCCTTGGCGAGCTCTGACTGAGTGCGACAGGGATCCGCGTCCAACATTTGTTCCAGTTCTTTACCGACAACTTTCTGTGGCTGTTCCGGACGTTCTACAACACGGCTATCAAAATTCCCCTACTTAAACCGCTGCAACCACTTCTTACGCGTACTGTAGGACACAGCATCCTCACCCAAAGCAGCACAGGTCCTTTGCTGGGCTTCCTCGGCACTTTATTTCAGGTGAAACGCGAACAGGTTGCAGTGCCTCAAATGTTGCTTCTCGAACGACATTGCTCTCTCCGTCAACTTCCGACCCTTCGGTCACTACAGCTGTGAGCAGTTACGGTTGCCTGGAAATCTGTGGGATGGCGCTGCAATCAGCCATTATCGCACACAGCTATTTGCATTTTCCGACGCTCTATGATCGCTTGCGGTTAGGGGCCGAGAATTAAGTTGCTCACGTAATACTTGAGCTTGGAAAGATATCTGCCTCTATATATACAATATATTTCGTTTCCGGACGATGCTATTTACTGCATTGGTGTAGTGGCATGTAACGGAAATTGTAGCGCCCTTCCCAGATTTTGGCACCTCAGAGGATACTCTTTAAATACATAAATTCACTTACAGCAAAAATCTGGTGGCGATGAAGTCGGGGATCGTTGAGGCCAGAGTCTCTCTTCCATATGATGCCATTGTCAAAGAAACTTAGCACAAGTTTCATTGATGAGTTTGCGGTGGGGCATGTCGCTTCATTTTGCTCAGATCAAGAGAAACGTTCCTGTTCTTATGACTAGAAGACCCAATAATTGTAAGAGCCAGTACTAGTAAATATTTGATGGGACAGTTGTGCCCAAAAAAAAAAAAAAAAAAGGAAAAGCACAACCCTAGTCTTCTTTGTCGGTAGAAGGCATATCATTCAGTGATCTTCCGAGAATGTAATGGGACATCATGCCGGAAGTAGGAATTCTCCACCTACCAGTATCGTATGTTTTGTGAGTTCTCTTATCCACTCAAATGAAACCAAGCTTCATCTGTAAAAAAAACACTGTAAGGAATGCTTTTTGTTTTCATGCAAAATTCCGGAACGAGCCAGAATAGCGCATCCTGTTATCCTTATCAGGTGGTTTCACCTCATGAACAACTTTCACTTGATACGCTTAGAGACCCAAAATTTTCGCAGCTGTGGGAACGGAACCGCAGGTTAATATGCCCCGACCTGCGGTAATGAGAAACGGCTGATGATGATGAGTGTCAAATTTGTTTGATCTATGCTACCATAAACAATAGTATTTGTGAGTGGAATCAAAACCGCCACATGTATTAAAATTTACTGAAGAGCTGAGGGGTTAACACCCCCATCAAGTCTTAACAAACGCATTTATAAAATGCCTGAGAACTTTTTGAAATCATAGTTCGGAAAAACCTTTTGCTCACATTGAACTTATTCGGTGGTTTTATTGTAACAATACTTACAATCCGATAAAACAATCCTTTGTTTAGGAATCCAAGGCAGTGAATAAATTCACTGCCTTGGTAACAATACTTACAATCCGATAAAACAATCCTTTGTTTAGGAATCCAAGGCAGTGAATTGTAATTTAGAGTATTTTGAAATTTCAGGAAACAGTGGAAGCGTCCAAAGGGTTATGCAAGTTCTAAACACATAACAGATCAAATTCTGAGAATAATTTCATGCTAGGTTTCATCACAATGAAGACACTTTTTTCAGATATTAGTTTTAAAATAAAAAAAGACTCTTGAAACTATGAATATCTGATGGATTTCCCAAACTTAGATTCGTTTGCGCATCAGCTGATCCAGCAAGAAATCTTAAGCACACGAGTCATGTTTTGTTTTTTTACATATCATGTTTCGAAATTTGGTAAAACCTTTAAACCTTTGAAGAAATGATTTTATCCAACTCCTCCGTGTACAGCTGTATAGGAATGAAAACGCTTTGGTGATTTTTCAAAGGAATTACATCCACTTACGAGAAGAAAACCTCTTTCGTGTATTTTTTTCAATGACATCTCGTTATATTAAAAAAATAATCATACCTGTTCGACGATTGGTGTTATTTGAATTTGATAAATATACATTATTGTACAGCCTGTTGTCTATCTTAGCTTACTTAGCTACATCTTTCTGTTCACGTTATTTCCGAGGTTATTTCGTGCTGATCATTCTTTTCTTCCACATGTGATACTATGTATAATTTTTGGCGTCAAGGAAAGTCATATAGCTTACGCAGGTAGCAAAACGTCTTCGAAATTCCTTGCGTTTCAATGGAAAGCAACACATGGAAAGCCTGAGGGACTAATAGAGATTTCCGAAAAAGGAGAAAAACAAACTAACCAACTTTTCTACTTTTTCAGTGCTTTCACAGAACTTAATAAAGGTTTCGTTACTCTAAAGACAGAGTATTACGAAATTTATATTGCTTTGTCCTAGGGCGTTTGGTTCAATGCGATGCTTTTCAAACTGATAAATATAGCAATTTCTTCGGCGATTTCAGTAAAAGTAAAACAGGAAAAATTGAGGAATGCATTCATATAATATGAAATGTACACCGATGAGACATTACATTATGACCACCTACCTAATAAGCTGTAGGACCCCCTTTAGCTTTTCCTTTAGCAGAACAGCGGCCAATCGGCGAAGGATCGATTCGATGAGGTAGCGATAGGTATCCTGGGATATCTGGTACAATAATGTCAACAGGAGGTCCTTGTCCGCAACGTGGTTGAGTTTGCTCCGTGTTTGACTGGCTACTGTATTTATTAAGTGTGTGTTGTGCTTCTTATTTCGAGCGTGCCTTCAAGGTGAAGGTTGTGAATTGCTTTTTTGACGTCTCCCGAGTTGGTGAGTACTTTTTTGAGTTCGTTATTAGCATTTCATTTTCAACAAGATAGTCGTTTTTTTGCTCAGTTAAGCCTCGCCATCGGCGATGGCTACCCCTGGTAAGAGTGCCGATCTCATCATGCTTCCTCCTGATTCGTCGCTTCAGCCCTCTCTCGAAGTCGACCAATCAGCGTCCGTTGATGCAGATGTGGAGTATCGACCTCCTCCTGATGCCAGTGCGTCTTCTTCTTCAACTCTTCAGCTATCTGACTCCACTCTTCCTGGTGGAACTACGTCACGAGTACCTGAGGTAGATGATGACGTCATGGATGTCTCTGATGGCTCTGCCTCTCTGCCCTCAGGCAAGCCGTCTAAGATTTCTCCAGACCTTTTGAACAGCGCCAAACCTCTACGTTCTCATAGTGCTTCACCTTCCCGTTCCTATTCTGGCGTTGCTTCCAGGCCTTCTCCAACGCCGCAAATGCCACGTACTTCTCTAGCAGATGCCTGTGTTCGGATCATTCACGATTCCCTTGAATTGGTCGTACCAGAAGCTTCATCTGCTGCACATGAACTCTATTCTACCCTAGCGTTAGGTGTATGCCTAGATGCTTTGCCCAATACCCCATTGAAGGTGTATTGTGACACTATCCTCGAACTTCTACCTCCTGGTTCTGTCACATATCTCACTCGCAAGCCACGCACAGTGATCGTATATCTTTCGCGTAAAGATTATGCTGATTCTCTCTTAACCCAAGGACTTGACATTGGGGACTTTCATCTAATCGCTGAACCAATTGCTAGGCGCCCGGTGCAAGTTTCTCTGCACCCGTTCCCTCCTGAGATTTCTAATGACATGATTTGCACAGCCTTAAGTAAGTGTGGACGGGTGGTCAGTCCTGTGACCACGCATTCCGCAGCACCAAAGGATCCAGCCAATAAAAATGTTCGGAGCTTCCGTAGAAGCGTCAGGCTTATTTTCCCAACTGAGGAACACCTCCGCAAGTTTCCTAAATCTCTTACGGTCCGCTGCGGCCAACTCCACTACAAGATTGATTTACTTACTTCAGAACATTGCGCTCTGTGCAGAGAGTTAGGTCATCAGCGCGCTCGTTGCCCTCTTGCACCATCTTCATCGCAGGGTGCTTCCAGACTGACTCCAGCTTCCAAGAGACCAGTGCCTGCTATATCCTCTTCCGCGTCGACAACTCCTCAGGCCAGTGTACCGAAAAGTCGCACTACAGACGTTGGTCAACAGATGTCTTCGACGATTGATACGTCCTCACTTGACGCTCTTCCCTTACTTCCTACATCTCGACAAGCGCTGTCAGTTCCTATTTCTCATGACCTTCGTGTGGATCGCTCGCCATCCTTTACAGTTGGGGTCTCTGGTGATAGTGGCCAAGAGGACCCTTCCTCTTACTCTACTACCACATCTCGTGTGTCGACGATTACTGCTAAAAGGTCTTCGAAACTTCGCACGGGAGTTTGACGAAAGAAGCAAAAATTCCGGTCCGCTTCTGGACGTTTTGTTGCCCCTGATGGCACCACTGATGCACCGTCTCTCTCTTTCTCAGCTGCTGAATCTGGTGAGGCCTCCACTCATGGCCTTATTTCGTTTGAGGCCTTTACTCACGGCCTTGCCCACTGTTTCGAAATGTGGGAGCCTCTCTCCCTTGAAGACTGGCACCAGTTTTGTTGCAATACGACTAGTTTCTCTGCTACCACCATCTTCTTACGACAGTATGAAGCAGTTCTCCCTGCAGTTCTATCTCAAGCGGGCATCATTGATGCGTTCCTTCGACACCATCAGAAGCAATCCGCTTACAAGTCGTGGGCCCCGGCCCTCATCAAACGCTTTAGATTTATTTTCTCAGCCGCTCGTGCAGAGTTCCAAATAAGTGTGGATCTGCCACTTTCAGGGTCACCACCTTGAATTGTCGGGGCTTTGCGAGCCCCCCAGCTAATGCTCTCGTCATGGAGGATCTTTCACCCCTGCGGTCGGTCGTCTTACTGCTCCAAGAAACGAACTGTCACACCTCCACGTATTTTAATCGTTGGCGTGCGAGCGATTACGCCTTTCATCACGCATTTCGTCTTACTTCAAGTAGTGGGCTAGCGATCGGCCTACATCAACAGTTCCGTTCCACTCTCACGGGCTTCTCAGTTCGGAACCTTTGTCGAGACTTACTTCAACGTGCATCATTTGCTGTCAACGATACCCGCTTTCACATATTTAATATCTATGTTCCGTCGCATTCTCTTCATCATAGAATATTGCTTACCTGCCTGCGTCGAGCTCTGTCTGCGGTCTCGCCTTCCGACCGAATAATCATGGGCGGAGATTTTAATTGTACATTGAATCCGTCTCTCGACCGCTCTCCAGCTACACGAGAACGTCGCACTGCTCTAGTTGCCTTACTGCAAGAGCTCGTCGCTGACTTCTCCTTGACAGATGCACATCGCCGTCTCAACCCCCATGATACCACTCATACCTGGAGATCATCCGGGAACCAACCTCTAGCGACTGCTCGCCTTGATCGCCTTTATGTTTCACCTTCGCTCCTTGCGTCCATTTCTGAGTCGCAAATACAACCCACTGCCTCCTCCGATCATAGTTCAGTTTCTCTCACAGTATTTGCTTCGGCATCGCTCCCTAGGACAGTTCGTCCGTGGACACATGACACTTCTTTACTCAGTGATCCTGCTTTTTGTGCCTCCATTCGTTCTTTCCTCAGTGCTCATCGTGCTGGAATACAATCAGCTTCCTGTGCATTGACTTATTGGCTGCAAGTTAAACATCAGCTAATATTGCACATCAAACAGCTTGCTTTTACAGCGTCAACATCTCGTCTGATGGAAATTGATCACGCCCGAGGGAAGATTGCTGTCATCGGGTTGTCAGATCCACTTTTTTCTGCAATTCAGGCAGATCTTAAAGCTTTGCTTGAACCTCTTGCGCAGCAGGCTCTATTACGCCTTCGCTTAAAACACCTACACCCAGAGGATTGCAACTATGATTTCCTTGCGTCAATGGAGTCTTCACGCAAGTCTACCAACGCACTCCGGCAGCTTCGTCTACCAACTAGTGTTGTGACTTCTGATCCGTCGACACTATGTTCTCACGCTCGTAAATTTTTTTGCCACCAAGTTCTGTGAGTCTCCTCCCCCGTTTTCCTCTACTCTCTCTCACCTTCTTTCCAATCTTCCTCAGGTTCCTCCACATCTATAGCTACCTCTTTAACTCTTCCACCCACATCTTCTGAGCTCTCTGATGTCTTTTCTTCTCTCAACATTCAAGCCGTTCCGGGACCGGACGGCCTCTTTTTTCGTTTCTATCGTACTTTCTTCCCTCTCCTCCTACCCTTTCGTCTTCCTGCTATTTCTGCTGCTCTCCTCTCTCCCACCCTCCCAAGAAGCTTTACAGACGCTCATGTAGTCTTATTTCCCAAGAAGGGTGACCCTCTTGACTTGGGAAATTGGCGCCCAATTTCTCTTCTTAACCAGGATTACAAACTCTTCACTAAGCTTCTTTTCCACCGTCTCAACGCTGTCCTTCCTCACATTCTCGCTGATTCCCAAACCTACACTGTCCCTGGACGCTCTCTTTCTACTAATATCCAACTCCTCCGTGATTTAATTCATCTCGCTCAAACCCACTCCGAACCCTTAGCCCTTCTCTCTTTGGATCTCCGCTCCGCCTTCGATAACGTTTCACATAACTACCTAACACAAACTCTTTTGCACTTTGGTTTTCCTTCCGCCTTTGTTTCCACTCTTCTCTCTCTTTACAGGGACGCCGTTTTCCATGTCAAGACGGCATCCTTCCTTACAGCTCCAATCCCCTTTAAGCGTGGAGTCCGGCAGGGCTGCCCACTTTAAGGGCAACTCTTTGCGATCGCCGTGGAACCCTTTCTTCGTTCCCTTCAACATTTTCTCTTAGCAACACTTCCAGCGCCGGTCGCTAGTACACGACACCACTCAGTGATTTACTCTGCGTATGCGGATGACATTACAGTCTGCATTCGTAGAGAATCACAATTCCTCCTTCTTCGTCGTTTGTTCTCCGACTACGACTCCTGTTCTGCTGCTGAGCTAAACACGTCTAAGAGCACCGGTCTGTGGTTCGGGGCGTGGCGGAACCGCACAGATACTCCATAGGGTGCCTCATGATCTTCAACCACCCACCGTTTCCTAGGAGTTCGGTTAGGACAGCCACGTGCAGCCTCAGAAGCTACTCGCACCGGTTTACATCCTCGACTGACCAACTCTGCCGTGTACTGGAGACGAGTGCAGTTCTTCACATCCTATCACCAGCGTGCGAGACTCACTCGTACATATCTCTTGTCCACGTGTCAGCATTCATGGATAGCTGCTCCAACCCCGCGCTTTTGTCTTCAAGAGATCACCCACCGTCTTACAGTGGTCATGTGGGTGCGACATCATTGGCTTTCCGTCACGAAGCTCTGTGCACCTCCCTCGTTTGGTGGAGCCGGTCTTCCTGATGTTTCGCTGAGCTATAAGGTTCACCGTATCATTCACTTCGTCTGTCTTTTCACAGCTCCAGTTGCATTTGCAATTCAGGTAAGAAACGTTCTCGCCTCCAGGCGTAACCCCCACTTCTCTTTTTCCTCTCTAGTTCTTATGAACCGTTGTCCTGTTCCCCCTCTAAACTTCCCCCTGCTTATTCTGAAGCTCTTAAATTCCTTCGCTCTCTTCCCCTTTTGCTCCCCCTCCTTCTTCAACGCTTGAGCTTCTTGCTGAACCCCTCTTCTTCAACTCTCTTCTCCACCCTCCCCACCTCCCTTGCTTTGCTTTTTCTTCCTGGCTTCGTGCCGGTGTCGTAAATATTCAAGGCCTGACTAATCCTGACCTCTCCTGGCGCCCTTTCGCCGATCTCCCAGCTGCAATTCTATCATCCCGTTCTGTTCGTTTCGTCTTTGACTCTCTACACTCTGCTGTCCTATCTCTTTTCCCTGATTTGGCGTCCCCTTCTGGTCTGATCTCAGTGCTCTCTGCTCGTCTTACGCTACCGTTCTTCCTTACGCTCACACGGTTCAACCTCTTGTTTCTATCTCATCTAAATCTTTGTATCGTCTCCTAGTGCACATTTCCACTCCCTCTGCTCTTCCTATACTTGATGTTCCTACTACCTCTCTTTCTGCCGTTTGGGCCGCTGCCCGCTCCCCCTCTCCACACCTCATGAACAAAACACCCACTGGCTCTTCCTCCATAATCGTCATCCTGTTCCGTTTTTCCTCTATCGTATGTCTCTACTCTCTTCTCCTGTTTGCTCCTTCTGCGCTCAGGAGGCAGACGTTTCTCACGTCTACCTATATTGTCCTGTTCTACTGCCTCTACTCAATCAAGCCTTCAAGATTGCCAGTTCCTCTTGCTCCCAAGAGTTATCGTTTACAGCCTGAAGACACCTTCTCTTACGTGATAATCCACCAGTTCCTCTTCCCTCTCTTTGTGCATATCTCTTTGTACTGGCCAAACACGTAGTTTATGTGTTCCATCAGCAACTCCGGAGTATTTCCTCACCTGTTTCTCCTCAACAAGCTAGTGCTGCACTTGTGTGATACTTCAGAGACCGTCAAACATCACGTCTCCGCTTTCAGTACCGCCTCGTTTCCATCAGCCATCGAGAAGCAGCTTTCCATTCCACGTGGGTACCTCTGACCCCGTGGTTCGCGGTGGACACAGGTCTCCTCAATCTAACCATCCGTTAGAACGTTTTCTCTTTTTAGCACCAGAATGTGGCGCTGAGTGTTGTATTTTCACGGCGTTGGTCGTGTTTTATTACATTTAGTGAAATAGTTTTGTACTTCTACTACATTTGTGTGCACAGTGTGTTTGTTCACTTGTAACTTCTGCTGTAATTTACGCGCTATCTATGTTGCATGAGTTGTACTATGTTTTTCTCTTACCTTGGTTAGCAATTGAGTATGTCAGAACTGCTTACTGTTGTCTATGTATATAATTGTGATTCTATTACATCACTGTTTTTGCTCAACTGTGCCTGTTTATCGTGCGCTCTAAGTTTGAATTATTGCTTACCTGCAAATATGTTCCTTCAGCGTCATGTAACGCGCTAGCCACCCAACGATGTGTTTCCTTCACTTGTTGTGTATTTAGCTCAATTGCAGTTTCTTCCTAGTATCAACATTTTTCATTGCAGATTATTTTATCCATTGTACGGGTTGTTCGATGTTTTTTCTATTATTTTGTTTAGCTATTGAGTATGTATGCACTGTATAATGTTGCCTATGTTTAGAATTGTCTTTCTATTTCACCATTGTGTTGATCAACCTGTGCATGTTTTACGTGCGCTTTACGTTCCCAATCCTGTTTACCTGAAAATATGCTCCTTCAGTGTCATGTGACACGTTGATCAACTTATGGTGTTTTTCCCTACACCTGCTGTGTATTTAGCTCAATTGCAGCATATCAGCATCATCAACATTTCTCATTGCAGTGTAAATATCATTGATTTTATCAGTATAAATTTTGTTTGCTCCATGCTGAACGTCTATTTTATTTCGTTATACCAATAAAGCGATTTTGAAAAGCAGGTCCTCCATTTCCCGTGCATTTCGGGAGGGTTGTTATTTACCGCGAACCTACTTTTCCAAGTCGAACCACAAATGTTCGATTGGATGCATGTCAGGTAAATTTGGATGCCAGGGCATTAACAGAAAGTCACCAGCATGTTCATAACCAGCAGGGAACACAGTTACCATGAAAAGGTGCACTTAGTCCGCAACGATGTCCATATACTTGACAGCTATCAGGGATTGTGCCATTGGGATAAAGGGGCCTAAATTGTCCCAAGAAAACAACGCCCACAGTACAACACCGCCGCCGCCGGCCTGTTTCCGCCCAACAGTGCATCCAAGGGCCATAGCCTACGCTTGGCCATCTACGTGATGCATCAGGAATCTTGATTAGTCAGACCAGGCCACTTTCTTCCAATCATCCACGGTCCAATGTCGATGACTTGGGCCCATTTCATGCGTTGTCGGCGATGACGTTCGGTGAGCATGAGGACCCACCTGAGTCTTCGGCCACGCAGGCTCATGCGCACAAGGCTGCAACGAACTGTGTGCTGTGAAATATTGCCCTGATCACCACTGTTGTAGCTGCGGGTGATTTGTCGCAATGTGACCCTCCGGTCGCGGTGAACAATGCGCGACAGTCTCAGCTTCCCTCTGGCATCGTCCAGTCGTGTGTCGTCCGTAGCTCATTGAAGGCTAGCACCAATGATCTGCGAACGACGACCACCTGACAGTTTTAAGCAAATAAGCTATGGTTGCATGCTGTTGCCGCCAGAGGGCGAGGATAGTATAAAAGGGGAAAGCTTAGTGCTTGCGACAGTAGTAGAAGTGATGTTTGGGTGACGAGATGGGTAAAAAATGCGATTTGACGGACTTTCAACGTAGGATGATTGTAGGAGCTCGGAGCCATAGAGCGAGTATCACCTAAATCGCCGCATTCGTTAGACGTTCCAGAGCAGCTGTTGTTAAAGTGTTTAAAGACTAGACTGTCAGCCAAAAAACTGGGTTTCTACGTGCAACGTGTGGTCGTCATCGACTAGTGACTGCTCGGGCGGAACGGAGAGTGTCCAGACTGGTAGCAATCAACAGAAGGGCAACAGTGCAACAAATTACAGACCATCATAATCAAGGACCCCCTCAAATGATGTTTGCACGCACTGTTCGCCGTACACAGCATTGGAGGGCTATGGCTGTTGAAGGCCTGTTCGAACACCTTTGCTGTCTGCAGTTAACAAGAGAAGACGTTCCCAGTTCGCACAGGAGCACAAGGATTGGACAGTCGATAATTGGAAACAAATTATGTGGTCCGATGAATCACGTTTTCAGTTGCACCATGCCTATGGCCAAGCAAGAATTTGGCGGAAACAGCACGAAAGCATGGAACCCAAATGCATTGGTACAACCCTTTAAGCTGGTGGAGGCAACGTTATGGTTGGGGGACTGTTTTCCTGGCATGCTTTGGGCCCTCTAATTTGTGTTGATCAACGTCTGACTGGCACACCATCGTTGCGGACCAAGTGCATCCTGTCATTGGATGGTTTATCCCAATGGCTATGACTACTTTCAACAAGATAATGCGTCTTGCCTTAGTGCTCGTATTGTACAGGATTGGTTTCAGGAGCATGCCGGTGAGTTTACTTTGCTTAGGTGCCCCCACAATCTCCAGATCTCAACCGCATTGAGAATTTGTGGGATGAAGTTGAACAAGCCATCAGACAGCTGCATCCACACCCCTGCAATCACGCTCTCCTGGAAAGTGCTATTCATCAAGCATGGTCTCAGACTCCACAAACCACTTATTAACATCTCGTGGAGTCCATGCCACGAAGAATCGACGCAGTATTAAAGGCAAAAGGTGACCCAACGAAGTGCTGAGGGGGTGGTCATAATAAAGTGGCCACTCAGTGTATACTGCTCTGTGAACTCCACCTGCGCCGCAGTTCGTTTTTCAGGCGCGCTCATTTCTCTAGCTAGGGGTCAGTCGTAATGTAATGGCACATCGGTGTATTAGTTCATTTATACAATGAGAGAAGTAGGTGTGTTCGACGCAGTGGGCGAGTGGTCTTAAACGTTGGCATTTTATCATTTGCTTGAGACCGGCTAAGGCTTCGTGACCCAAATGAGGAATGGGGCCTGTCTGATGGCGCCGGCTCTATCATGAAGTTTTATTGAATTTGTTACGCAATCAATTGTATAATCGTAGTTTTAAGTCTCTGATGCTCAGAACTTGAACTTCATTGGAAACCTTCTCGCGTTTAATGCAGCCTATCTGGGAAACTTCCTTCTTCTCAAATGGCTGTAGGTCATTGAAGTGAGAAACAAAAGTATTTATTCACGCGAAGAAATCTGAGGAAGAAAAACATTCCGTTTATTCATCGAATGAGAGAAAATAAAATAAAAGAAAGAAGATAGTTAAAACTTGCAAGGGATTCATAGCGACGAATATCCTAACGTTTTGCACGATCTACAATCATCTGAAAAATGTCTCCGGTGGTCGGATGGTAAAACGCATTGGCTTCTTTTTTTTTTTTTTTTTTTATTGGAGGTTTAACGACCACCGTGAGCAACTCAATGGGCTATAAGCAGTCGCCCGTCCCTAATTTAGGGTCACTGGTTCCAGGGAAGGGAGAGAGCCGGGATTCGAACCCGGACCCCTTACGGACGAATGATCAGAGGCCAACGCCTTAGACCACTGCGCCACCGGGGAGGCGCATTGGCTTCAAATCGTTCGTCCGAGATGTGACTGGGATTGAATCCTGCGTGAGGTATATGGATGGTGCACTTTTCTTATAGCCTTGGTTCTCTCACAGTGACCCCAAAACAGAGACTGGCGACCACCCAAAAGTCGCCAGTCCCTGTTTTGACCCCAAAACAGGGACTGGGGACAGTGACCCCAAAACAGGGACTGGCGACTACCTATAGTCTATCGTGATGTTCCCGGTGGTCGTTAACACCCCAGTTCTTTGACAGCTCTTCAGGCAAGTTCTCTTTTCGGGTTTAACGACAGCCGTGATAAACTCTAAATGTCATAAGAAATGTAAAAACTGGAAAGAGAACAGCTCATCTACAGTAAAAGATGGGCTACCCCGTGAGAGAGTGGACTATGCAGCTGGTTTCTGACATTCTTCCGAGATGGGCTGCCCCGTGAGGGAGTGGACTATGCCGCTGGTTTCTGACATTCTTCCGAGATGGGCCCGTCTTAAGCGAGACATGAACGGTGCGCCTGCCCGATTGCTCTGGTTCTCCTCAACCCCGGAACCAGTGGCCTCAAATTAAGAACAGATGGCTACTTATAGCCCATTGAGTAGCTCTTGGTGATGTTAAACCCCAAGCAAAACATAGAAAAAGAAAAGAAACAGTACAAGGTGTCCGTCATCAAGCAGGATATAGATATTGTCATGAAATGTGTTGAGGAAGCAAATGTTGGCAGCGAAAGTTCACACAGGGTAAGAACCCCGAAAATGGCCCCATCTGAAATTGTCTACTGAGACGCGGAGAAGTCGTTTGGGAATGCTGAGTTGAATGCAAACAGTTTGGGTCACGAGAAGAACTTGTGGTCATAAGTAAAAGTCGAGTGGCGTATTGTTGACAAGCCGGAGAATAGGGGACTGAGGGAAGTAATGTTAGGCAGTTGCGAGGCCATCGTGGAACGAAACAGACGTGAAGAAATAGGGAATACGTTATTACTGGGAGAATCGCAAATCGGGAAGCCAGGGGATTGAAAACAGATAAGCAGCCTCCAGAGAGTGACTGGATTTGCTTAAACAAGCAGTTGGGAAAATGATTCCCTGTAAAAATTGCGAGGTCCTGGTTCCAGACTGTGCTGCAGTCAGATGATTAATAACATGTTATCAAGAGATGGATCACGTTAAACACCAAAAAATGAAGGAATGGGCATTTGCATAGGCGATGCTAAACACCAGAAGGGAAACAAAGGTCTGAACGTCTCCTGCCTTCTAGCGCTCGACAAAAGCAAGCTCCTCCAAGCTTGACAAAGCCAACGGATAGCAGAAGGAAAGACACCCTTTCACTTTCATCTCAAAAAGTAGCCACTAGGATCCCCACCTGACTGTGTGTTTTGTTCGCGCAACCACGTCCGAATGTGAGTAAAATGCGGAAGACACCAGGGAGAACCTTGCTCTTAGAAGAGCCACGTTTCCCGTAACGACGTTTACAACGCTTCATACAGGTCATGCTTACTGACAGCATCCAGACAAAGTGAGTGAGTATCCCGGCTGCAGGGCCAATAGCCAGTCCTGAATCTTGAAAAGAACGCACAGTGATAGCCCATGGATAAACACAGATCCTCATCCATGGAATCAGAATGTTACTGGTTAGGTCTTTAAATGTTACTGATAAGACTGTTATTCTTTTCAAGACCATTTATTTGCTTGAGGGCACTGTTGTTCCGTTAACGAGCCCTGCGCTTAAGGTAGCCGTGCAAAAGTCCATCCATTGTTTTTAGTGAATTTATCATCTTGTGATTTGTTATTAAAATGCTACTTTGTTTATACTGCGTACCTGAGTTTTTACTTTGCAATGTGTGGGCTGTGATTGCTTTTAGGTACCTGCGGGTTCAGGATATGAATCGGTGAACTGGAAGTCTTCATCCAATTGTTCGGGGCCCAAAGAACCCAAGTTCGGTAAATTGGGTATACAGTAGTGTGACTCTGTACCCACTGGGGCCTCTCGAGTAGAGCCCACGCTGCAATATGGTGTTCCGAATTCATTTTCCCATTGTGTTTTGGGACCAGTTACCATATTATGGGGCAAAAATTTAAAAATCGTTATCAGTATCCCTAATAGACAAATTCCTTTGTTATGTCATATTAACATGATTTATTATACCATGTTTTTCCATTGAGGATTCATAATTTCAAAATAATCTAAATTTATCAAATCGTGATAAATCGTTTAAATATTAAAATTACGGGATAGAAGAAAGCAGTTTTACGCAAGAAACTTTATTTATGAGTCTTCCAGTTCTTAGAAAAATGCGTACTCGAATGCTGTTACGTGTAAAGATAATTTATTGTATTCCTGAAGAGTTACCCCATCTGCATCTATCGGCAATGCAAAGCTCTGTGGTTAGCGGTAGTTTAAGAAACCCTCACATCAAAAGTATCAATAACCCTATCTCTGAAGATTCAAGTAATCTAGTTGATAGTAGGGTGGAATATAGTGGTCCTGAAAGTTCATAAAGTTGGTTCTTCGCGGAATATTAAAATGGAAGTGCAACATCAAATTAAAGAATGTCTTTAGACTTTTTACTCTGTAGAATCCGTGATGTGAATTTTCAATAATTTTTTGTTTGAAATAAACCATATATATTTCGGATGTGGTTTTTTTTAATTCGACAGAAGGCTTTAGAAAATGCCATTCATGTTTATCTGATTCAAAACATCAATCGAATATCCTTTTCGTTTTATTATGGTGTTTTTCTATTGCATATCAGTTATCTAGATAACAATGCTACCTATATTAAGTCTAAGTACTTCCTAGCGTGATAAAAAAATTCAGAATTGCTAGCAAAGTTACGCGTCGTCATCAAAGTTGAATATGCTAAAAATAAACTGTCTTTTTTGCCATCATCTCCCATCTATTTCGACTTTAGATGTGTTTTATAGCTGCACATAAATACGTATTCAACAATCAACCAGGATCTTTATTCTAAGGACGGTTTCTGATCTTTTATTAGTCTCAAAATCGCATATCGTATTGCTGCGATGAGGCCTGGAATATTCGAAGTTATTCGCGTAGGGTTATAGGGGACGCTTCTGAAGACGTTAGGGTCTCGCAGAACTGAAACACCACAATTTGGCCCCTCATTGTGGCTTTAAAGTCGTGCTGACCGAGAGCTTTGAAGACCTGCTACTAACAGAAAAAGAACATTAAAACACATGCGAGTGTCTGGGATTCGTTCCATCCGTGAAAGTGGCTCAATTCAAGAGATCAGTGCAGAAGAGAAAATCGACTGAAGGAAATACGGAAGGTTTCGACTGAAATCCAGCGTGAAAAAAGGTCTGTCCGATTGCTGTTGGCAGCGGTAATTTGGGGTCTGTGAGATTACACAGTCCAGTCACATTATCGTGAACACCTCCTACTTTTGACGACAACAGTGCGTAGCCAATAAAAGAAGGCACATGTCGTGAGCTGGGTTGGAGAGCATATAAGGTGTGCTGTAGGCATTCTGAAAAGATATCACGCGTTGCCGTCATTGATAAAATGAGCGATTTATCATATTTGCAAAAAGTGATTATTATCGGTTAACGGGCCAAATGTGGCAGTATTTCTGAAACAGCGCAGTTTGTAAACTGTTCGCGTGCTTCTGTGGTTAAAGTGTATCTTGATTGGAGAAATGGCACCATTGCGAATAAGCGACGTGGAAACTGCGGAACACCACGTGCCATTGATGTGAGAGCTGAACGTTGGCTACGAAGATGCGTGAGGGCCTATAAGCACGCTACAGTGGAGCAACGCACTGGTCGAATGAACCAGTGGGCAACCGGAAGTGTGTCTAAAACGACAGTTAAGCGAATCCTTCTGCGTATGGAGCTCCGATGCAGATGGATGGTCACTGCATCTATGCTAACAAAGATCCATCGGGAGAAAAAGCTTACATTAGCACCGCAGTATCGGAATTGAACCTCAGCTGATTGGCAAAGGATTGCCTTCTCCGATGAGTCACGCATTCTGCTTCATCAAACGGATGGACGTTGGCGTATAAGGAAAGAAACATCGGAGAACAAACACTCTTTAACCATTACTGGAAGAACACAAGCTGGTGGGAGTTGACTTAGGGTCTGGGGAATGTTTTCGTGGCATTCTCTGCGTCTACTCATACCTGTGAAATGCGCTATGGATCAAATTCGTTATGAATCGATCCTTGCAGACCACGTAAACCCATATATGCTGATTGTCTTCCCTTGGGTGGATGGGATCTTCCAGTACGACAATGCGACGTGTCACACTGCTAGAAATGTCTGAGAGTGGTTGAAAGAGCAAGATGAAGACTTCAAAGTACGTCCCTGCCCTGTAATTCCCCATACTTAAGCCTAATTCAGCATCTGTGGGACCACATCGATCGTGTTGTTTGCTCTATGGATCCTCCATCTTGCACCCTCCAGCAGCTGTCAGATGCACTGCAGTTAGGATGGCTCCACATACCTCTGCACACATTCCTGCACCTTACTGAGTCAATCGCAGCCCGTCTAGCTGCTCTCCGCGCTGCACACGGCGATTACTCTGGATATTAGCTGGTGGTCACAATATAGTGACTCGAGCGTGTAGTTCTTATCATTTAATATTGGGCTACTGAAGCCCCGAAACTCTCCGGCAGATGACAAACCTCCAATGGAAGGAGTCGACGGTATCCAGTTGCGAGGATGGCCGAGTGAAAGTACTCACGCAGAGCAGGGTAATGGTAGATGCCTAGCTACTGGAAGGTATGGTAGCCAACAAAAACGTGACAAGCCTGATCACCCAGCTTCTCTCTCTCCCGTGAGGCGGGGCGTTTTCTGCAAGAGTGTAAGTTTATATTCTGAGGGCAGGGTTTTTTCAATCCAGTTCCTCTAAGTGCGCATTTGTCGGTTTAACGGCCACCTTGAGCAACTCGATGAGCTAGATGTAGTCGCCCTTCCCTTATTTAGGGTCACTGCCACCAGAGAAGGGAGGGAGCCAGTACCGCAAAACAAACACAAATCCATGTCTCATCGGTATTCCAACCCGGACCCATCTCAGAAAAATGGTCAGAAGCCACCACCTAGACCAATGCGCGATTGTGTTTGGATTCAAAATCGGTAACAATGGTGCGTTACAATAGAAAAGGCAATTTCCTTTCATTTGCACGCCAATTTTCTGCTTGAACAGAGCTGTGCATTAAACCGTCCAGATTCATGTTAACGAAGCGCAGAACTGTGTTTTAGAACTGCTAACGTTTTGGACAAGTTCTCGTCCTCATCGCTCACAAAGGACACTTGTAAATATATGTCATTTTCTTGTTGTGTATAATTTGCAGATACAATACATTGTTGAAAGTGCCTGTGTTGTCTTAATTGCTGAGCATGCCAGTAATTGAACAGTTTCTTGTGTTTGCCCTTGTTCTTGTTTTGTGTCATTCAGATCTAATGCTCGAAATCCTACCCCTGACAGAAGGCAAACTACGCCGATAAGACGTCGACAATCGGTCCGGCCATACTCGGCCAGCGGTCGTTATTAGTTCCTGGGTTCTGAAAAGGAATTCATATCCCATCAGCCTCTGAATATGGGGTACACATAACACTCTCACAGTGATGGAAAGACCAGGGATTTCCACTGAATATAGACACTATAAAGGAATTGTCTCTGATAAAAATAATTATACCTATGATAATAAATGTATACAAGTAAAAAATTCGCTAAAAATAAAAGCATCGCATACACGCATTTATTTCCGTGCTTTCTAAGCAGCTATACAGTAGAATCGTTATACGTAAAGAATGAATGATAAATTATATGGGCATGGTTTAAAAGAGCTGTTTACCTTTTCCCCACAGCTTAACAATAACTGGATGTCCTTTAAAGATCGTGGGAAATGGGAATGAATGCATAATCATGAGGTGTATCAAGGTCTTCTTACAACAGTTGCACCTTCTTTTTCTCTTACAACAGACCTTTGCGATTTCAAGTAACGCCGTCAATTAGGCTTGTGATCATTCGTCCGAAATGGGTCAGGGTTTGAAACCCGATGAGACATGAATGTTGTGGTTGTCTTACGCACACCGGCTCTCTCTCTCTCTCTCACCTAGAACCAGTGGCCCTAAATTAGGGACGGGTGATGGCCCATTGAGTTGCTCTTGGTTGTCGTTAAAGCACAAAAAGGAAAAGATTTCAAGTCCATTAGAAACTTGACACACGTATGAGGAACATATCAACAGCGCCACAAGATCCTGACTTTGCATCATAAGACTAGTTTCAGTTTCGATCGCACCCAACCTTTCGGAAAACGTAAAACTGAATTATGCTCATTACCATAAACATCCGCGCACCCAGAAAAAACTGTGCGATTAACGCGAAACTCGGCGAATATCTACGGGGAGGGCAGACATGCAAATGATTAAAGTTTCGTCCGATTCCGCAAGCCCACGCGTCCAAGACCGGCGCTGCAATAGCAATCCTTGAGGCTTATAAGACGCCGCGCAGGGAACTCCACATGCGTGTCGAAGTGCGCGGTAAAAGTCAGCTGAGATCCCTGAGCAATAGACATGCTGAATAGCCGCCGTTGATATGTGTAGAGGGTAACGAATGGAGTTTGAACGAGGCCGTATCGTCGGGATGAGAGAGGCAGGGTGGACAATTCGCCAAATCGGCCGCCATTTGGGCCGGTTGGACAGTACGGTGCGATCGTGTTGGGAGCAATGGACACGGGAAGGTACACTGACACAACGGACTGGCTCTGGACGACCCAGACGCACCACCAGCATAGAGGACCGTGGAATCGTGAGAATGGCACGCACAGATGCAACGACGTTCTTGTCCACTATCCAGAGACATGTGGCGGCTGTACAAATGACTCCTGTGTCCGCCAGAACCATTTCCAGACGCCTGGCAGAGGCGAATCTGCACTTTCGACGGCCCTTAAGTTTTCTGCCTTTAACACCTGACTATCGCCGGCTTCGATTGCAGTTGTGTCAGCAGGGAACAACATGGAATGCTACGGACTGGCGACGTATAGTGTTCAGCGACGAATCCGGCTTCTGCATGGGAAGGAACGAACACCATCTCAGAGTGTGGAGGACCGCAGATGAGCGCTACAATTCCAACCTCACTGTACAATGACCAACGTCCCGAACTGCTGACGTGATGGTCTGAGGAGCCATCGCGTATGACAGCTGGACTTCCCTCACAGTGATCTGAGGGACGTTGACAGCCCAGCGCTACGTACAGGCCGGAGCACATTTTCCAACAAGATAACGTCCGTTCGCACACAGTTTCTGGTCGGGCATGCCGGAGCCATTTTCCAACAAGATAACGTCCGTCCGCACATGGCTTGGGTTTCCCAGGACTGTCTACGTCATGCTTCATTGCCGCTTCCGTGGCCCGCTAGATTGCATGATCTCTCGCCCATAGAGCACGTGTGGGACAAGATGGGATGCCAGCTTTCTCCATGACCTAGTTTTCGTGATTTAGAGCGTCAGTTGCAAGAAGTGTGGGTCAGTCTGTCCCAGGATAATATGCGACGTCTCTTTGACTCCATGCCGGACCGCATCACCGCATGTAGCCGTGTACGAGGCGGTCGGACGCGGAACTAACGCTGACCGGAATGTGCCCCGAATATCCGCGGGAAATCGTCCTGCTGCTGTGATATTGTAATGTCTTCTGTCCGTGATACGTACCATCTCACTACTAAAATCTCACTTCAATCCGACGCCTCCTTCTTGGTGCGCGGATTTTCAATTACAGTGAGTGTATTGTACTGGCATTGAAGGTGATGATAAGTCGGGATTTATGCGCCTCTCTCCATTAGAGAAAAAGAAATATCCTTCCTACCAGAAAAATCAAAGCAAATAATCGAAAAAATAAAATCAAGAATGTACCCTGGTACTCTTTGTACATAATTTATGCTATGCATCTTTCGCATGCCAAGATTTTTGTGGGTGTGAAATAAACGAGTGATTCGAGAGTATACATTTATTTACGTACAACGCTTTACATTTATTCACATCATTCACGACCACACCGAGCCACAGTCCGGAACATACTACGTGCAAATCATAGCAACAAAACATAAGGTTCGCTATCTCATGACATAAAAGGTGCTTAGGGAGGTGGATTAATGAACGTTATTGTCGTAAAAATATTTAAAGAAGATATGTAAGTAAAAAAATAAGTGTTTGCTAAATGTGGAGGCCGCAATAGTAAGTATTTCGACTATTTAGTTTTTCGAAAACAATATCTATTATTACTATCACTCAAAACTAGGCAAACGTAAGAAACATGATGTAGCTACGAAAATACATCTGCGCAAACTATGGCTGCGGGAATACTAAGTATTTCGACTATTTAGTTTTTCAGAAACAGTATTTTATTAATTTTATTATCTTCTTTATTTTACACTATATTGACAAACGTCACCGGACACCTAGAAGAGAAACACAACATAGCATTTATTGATATACATTAGTACGGTGTCAGTCCAACTTTGGCCTTAATGCATGCACTGACCTTTCGAGACATGCTTTCGACAAGGTTTTGGAACACAGCGATAGGTATGCGTTTCCATTCACTACATAATGCTGCCGCTAACTGTTGCTCAGTAGTAGGCCTTGGTTCCAAGCTTCTTATGCGGCACTCTAATTCATCCCATAGGTGCTCTATAGGATTAAATTCAGGGCTTTGTGCTTGCCAGTCCACACACGATACGGAATTATCGTCAAACCACGGCGTAACAGTCCTTGCTTTATGGTTCGGTGCGTTATCCTGCTGGTACCAACAAGGCTCGGTTCCATATCATTGCCACAGAGTTGGTAAGGTATAATTGTCCAGAATATCGAGGTAGATGTGCTGGTTAACAAGTTTGTCCACCATAACCAATGGGACGGGACCATATCACGAAAAACAACCTTACACGAGTACACTGTCAGCTCCAAACTTGACCGAAGGAACATTACACTGTGGTAAATAGCGTTCCCCCGGTTACCGCCATACCCACACAAGGCCATCAGACTGATGGATCGTGTATCTAGATTCATTAGTCCATAGGACCCGTTTCCATTGATCTATGGTCCACGATAAATGTTCTTTACACCATGCTAAACGACGAGGAGCATTTCGAGTGGAGATGAAAGGCTTATGAGCATCCGCACCACCACGGTAACCCAAGTTCTCTGACACGTAAAGAGAATACGTGTACATACCGAGGGTCCATCATTTTTACCGACCTGAACACTAGGGTCTTGTGCAGTACTCCGTCGATTAGCTCTAACGACTCTCCTGAGGCTTCGACGTCTTCTATCACTGATTTTCGTTGGTCTGCCGGCACGTTTTTGCTGCCTCAGACACGCCATGTGTCTTCCACTTATTCAGTACATCCAAAACAGTTGACTTGGGTATGTTTAACTGACTCTCGGTTTATCTTCTGGACAACCCACTAATATAACACCCAATTATCTTTCCTTTCTGACAGTCAGTTCTCTCCCGCCGCTACATTTTCACTCAACCTCACAGTGTGATATGATCGCGATCAGCTGTAGGTTTGTTTTTATACCGTTTGCAGCTGTACCGCGCATCTTAACAGCGCAGCCGTTCATTTGCTTCTTAAGCGGTGTCCGGTGACTTCTGTCAGTATAGTGTATATACGATATTCATGTTGGGTTGGCAATCAAACAAAAAACAAAACAAAGTATACGAAACACAGCCTATGATCATCAAACAAGGAAGCAAAACAAAATTATCATTGAATGATGTTATTGAGCTGATACGAGTTTCCACCAGGAGACCTAGGTATCAGTGAAGAATCGACGTAAAATATATGATGTCCCAAGTAACGTTGTCTTCTGCAGTTCTGTAGGTGGTATATCAGAAACTTCAATTTTTGGAAATGATTCATACATTTTTTTGACGTTGTTCCAAGTGCCCCGATGAAAATGGGGACTACCGTTGTGTGTTTAGTCCAGAATCGGGTAACTTCTAGGGCCAAGTCTCTGTATTAAGTCATTTTTTTCAGTTTTTTTTCATCGACTCTTTCATCTCCAGGAATCGCTATATCAATTATCCAGACTTTCCGATTTTCTACGACTGTTATGTTTGGTGAATTATTATTATTATTATTATTATTATTATTATTATTATTATTATTATTATTATAAAAAAATAAGGAGATGATTCCACCTCTTCCTGAGGTTATTATTATTATTATTGCTATTATTACTATTATTATTATTATTGCATATTATTGAGATTTAGACGAACGTAAGAAACAACCCTGACATCGATGAAGTTTGATGTTGCAACGGAAGTGCATTTGCGCATGCGCAAGTTAACATCTAATCTAAGGTAGAAAGAAAAGCTGACTCGTAAGTGTGTCAGTGAAAGGGGATTGCTAAGTTTTGGTGTTTGATATCTACATGTTGGGTTGCACCTCCATCGTGTTATAATGTACATCAACTTTAAAGCTCTCGTCAATAGCAGGTATCTCCCCCTAGGACGAGTCGAATAAATGAAATGAATAAATGTTTGTTCACTTCGTGGGTCCACAGGATCAGATTTCAACAATGGTTTTAACAAGGACGCACTGTTGCCCATTTTCGTTATATCGAAATATTTTACTTGGAATTTACTTTACTACTGTCAGAAAGTATTCATAACATGAAAAAATGAAATGCCTATGCTATTAAGAGAAGGGATTACAGCTTAATCATAGGTGCTACATCTTTCTCTGCATGCACATTCTGAGAATGTGCAAATATGGACTGATATCATCGTTACGTATATCGCCTAAATTTTCACTCGATGCCTTAAAGCAGAGAAGATTCCTGAGGATTGGAACAATGCTACAATGATCCTGCTACATCAAAAAAGGTGACATTGAATATCTCAGAAACTAAAGACCTATCATCCTCCTATCCGTGGTTTATAAAATCTTCACTAAAGTTCTTTCACAACACTTGAAGGTAACACTGGACATGGCTCAACCGAGAGAACAAGCTGGATTCATGAGTGGCTACAGCAGAATAGATCATATCCACGTACTGAGAGAACTATTTGAAAGAGCGAGTGAATATGAACTTCCATTGTGCATGGTTTTTATCGATTATGAAAAAGCCTTTGATTCTGTGAAACCATCAGCAGTTACAATGGCTTTGAAATCCTGCGGTATTGAAGATGCATGCATTAATATTATTAATAACATCTATGAAAATGCAAGTGCAAAGATTCGGCTGTTTGAGAATACAGCACACATAAAAATTGGAAAGGGAGTGAGACAAGGTGACACCATATCTCCCAAGCACTTTAATGCCACATTCGAAAATGCCTTTCAATCACTGAACTGGGAAAACAAAGGGATAAAGATTAATGGAGATTATCTAACTCACCTTCGTTTTGCTGATGACGTAGTCATTTTTGCAACTACCCCATCAGAGCTGCAGAGTATAATCCAGGAACTTGCTGATAAGAGTAAAGAAGTGGGATTAAAAATGAACTTTCAGAAGACAAAAGTGATGTACAATGCTTTTACAAGAAATGCAGATTTATCGATTGATGGAGAAAAGCTGGAGATAACAGATGCGTACGTTTATCTTGGACAGCAGATATCAAGTGAGGGTCACGTTGATGAAGAAATTAATCGGCGTATAAAACTTGTTTTGAGAGCTTTTGGAAGAAACAGCGTAATTTTCAAAAGCAATATGCCATTATGTCTTAAAAGAAAAGTGTTTGATCAATGCATCCTTTCAGTGCTTACGTATGGTGCAGAGACGTGGACCTTTGCTAAAAGAAACATACAAAGGCTGCAGCCAACTCAAAGAGGCATGGAGAGGTGCATGCTTGGTGTAACCAGGCGAGATAAAAAGAGGAACTCGTGAATCAGAAAAATGACAAAAGTGGAAGACATAATGATCAGAGTTAAATCCCTGAAATGGCAATGGGATGGATATACTGCAAGAAGAACAGACCGTCGATGGACAGTCGAAATTTTAGATTGGATTCCAAGGGACAGGAAAAGACCCAGAAGAAGACCACATAAGAGATGGGTGGATGAAATTCAAAAGTATGCGGGAGTAACATGGAGGAGACTGGCACAAGACAGACCGTTGTGGAAGATGCTTGGGGAGACCTTCGTCTAGCAGTGGATTGATAATGGTTGACAATGATGATGATCGTTACGCAAAATTAAGATAAACACTTGTTCTCATGCCATGCTTGCCTTATTTTAAAATAAGACTTTGCTATCTGCCGAAATCTCTCATATTCTAGTGACTCATTTGCCAAACACTGAGCAATCATTCGTCTGTTCCTGCGTAGCACATATTGATAGTGGTTTGAAAAACAATTCCTAAAACGCACAAACTTCTATAAATAAAACAGGGCACAGATAAAAAGATGACTCAAGAAAACGAATGCGTTTTTAAAAATTTAAATCCACCGGTAAGACTACATATATACTAGCTTATTTTTTCTATAGTCAACTAACAGAAACGTTTCAGACATAAATAGATTTGGCACAAAAGGATATTTCGTACAGACTTATCATATGGACAAATATTCTAAGAAAGTGAGGTTTAGGAAAAACAGAATCTGATCGTAAAATTGATATCGTTTACGGGAAGTAGAAATGTATAGGAATTTAGTGCACAACAAGTAGCTCCAGATCTTGTACTTTTTTAAGTTTCGAGATAATGCATTTACTTTTTTCCCTGTTCTTCTGGAAATGGAAGTTTTATCTGAACTGATCGAAATTTATGAGTCATCTTTCCCCCGGCTAAAACTTCAAAAGCTGAGAAAGACGAAAAAGATAGACCTTTCATTTCAAAGAAATGATCGAATATCGTTGGAAGATTGTTTTTCCGATCCCATCTAGCTCTAACACAATCAAGCAATCTTCTTGTACTCTAGATTAAGTTAAACTGTGAAAAAAAAAAGATCCGTTACTAGCGGGATATCTTTGATATATTTCATCCAACGAGCTTAAAAGATAATAAAAGAGGTGTCTACTTTCCGAGGCCAATGAACGTCAAATGGATGGTGTGTAGGTAATGGTGTTCGTGTAAAGGTTGAACAAGTAATAATCTGAAGAAAATTTTCTTATTGAAAAGCGATAAGATACCTTTGCGGAAGAAACTGAATGTCATAATCAATGTGTTTTTCTACGGAATACCTATGTATATGGGGAGAACTTTCTTCCAAAAGAACACAGAAAGGCATTGATGATAGTAATAGACATTTTATCCATTGAGTCCTTTTACGTTTAAGAAGAATTTTATAAGTAGTTAAAAATATCGGCTCTGAAGCTTAAGAATCCTTAAAGAAAATAGGATGTGAATTTAAAATCAGATAAAATAACCTAAGTTCAGGACGAAATGGCCATTAATTTTCAACCGCACCGATAGCAAAACTTATAGGGCAGACCCAGCAAATAAATTAAATTAGTTTTGGAGTAGAATTATGACAGCAAATGACAAAATTATTCACTGCTTTATAGATCTCCTTATCTTCGCGAGATTCTGCTCATACTCAAATTTGTTTTTTCATTCCGCAACCAATGACCAAATCGACTCGTGCTACTGATATCTGAAAGAACGTTAAAATTATATATATTTTTATTTAGTGCCACATCATTGTAATATGAGTAAACAATTTCAAATTTACGACGCTAATATGTATATTTGAATTTCTTAAAACTGTCAGGGAACTTCAACGGTGTATATGGTAAAATAAAAACAAACAAACGAATTAACTTGACATATTGAAATCAATTATTTAGTGGAAAAACAGTATTTCGTAATGGGAAAGCTTATTTCGTAATGCCCTCCTTAAATTTGATTTAAAAGAAAACAAAGTTCTTTTTGATTTATAGAAGTTTCGAATAACTTAAAACAACAACAAAAAAATCTGAAATTAATCCACATGCCACTGTATGAAGTTTGCTGATTTTTTTAATTAAATGGAATATCTAAAATTGATTTAAACTCCGAGATTTAAGGTATTAGTAGAAATAAAAAAAACCTTACTATACAGTTTAGGATAAAAAGTACAATATATTATTATAATATATACCGAATACCAACCGCGGCCTTACGATTATTTGCATAAATTTAGTTTTACATGCACTCATCGTCAAAAAAATAGTTGCACCCAAAAGGAAGCAACCGACAGGAATGAAACTTGGTAGGTAGGTTTGACATCGTGAAAAAAGCAAATGATTCAAGTATCATGCTCGGCCGCGCATGTGACGAAAGCAAGGAGGGGTCGTAACGCTGTGCTTGACCAGCAATATAAGGTCGTGCGGTTGCGCGTGCTTTCCATTCTGACTCCTCCTGTTGTGTTGGTTGGATCCTTTGCAAGTGAAGTATACCTCGGATAAAAGTTTGGAAGCAATTCGAGCAGTTGGAGGAGTTCAAGAGGGGCCGCATCATCGGGCTCCGGGAAGCGAGATGATTTTATCGTCGTATTGCGCACCATACCGGTCGAGTGGATATCACCATAGCATGCTGTTGGAGGCAGTGAATAGAACAAGGCACGCAGCAGCGGTAGTAAGGGTTTGGGAGACCCAGACGAACCCCGGAGAGAGAGGACCGACGGGTTGCCTAAAATGCGCGCAGTGACACAACAGCCACGATTGCGGATATTCAGCAAGCAGTAGATATCCGCAATCTCCATGTATCGTCCGATAAGTGCCAGCACTATTGGCAGATGGCTGCATGACGTAGGACTACACGCACCCAGACCGTTACGACGACTGCCCTTAACACCACTGCATCGTCGCTAAAGACTGCAATAGTGTCGTGCCAGACTCTCATGGAGCCACTCAGAATGGCAGCGGATGATCTTCAGTGACGAGTCCCGCTTTTGTCTTGGAGGAGACGACCAACGAATCCTTCTGTGGAGGCATCGTGCTCAGCGCCAAGATAAACGGTTTGTTGTCGGGCGTCACACATCCAGAAGGCCTGGTGTAATGGTGTAGAGTGCAATTGCCTACGATGCCAAATCACCTTTCGCGTTCATTACAAGCACTTTGACAGCCCAGTGTTACGTTAATGAGGTCCTGCGACCAGTGTCCCTACAGTGTCCGAACGCTCACTCCGGTGCAATTTTCCAACAGGACAACGCTCGTCCGCGTACAGCTGCTGTCTCGAGAGGCACTGACAGCCGCATCGCCGATTGAAAATGTGTATGATGCTATTGGACGCGTTATCCACACTCCACCCCTACCGCCCAGTCTGCAGGAACTACGTGAGAAGCTTCAAGCTGCATGAGATGGCTTATCGCAGGGCAACATGAGGAACCTGTACAACTCCATGCCGGCCGCCCCGGTGGCGCAGTGGTCTAAGCGATGGCCTCTGATCATTCGTCCGAAAGGGGTCCGGGTTCGAATCCCGGTGAGGCATGGATGTTGTGTTTGTCTTACGGCACTGGCTCTCTCCCTTCCCTGGAACCAGTGACCCTAAATTAGGGACGGGCGACTGCTTATAGCCCATTGAGTTGCTCATGGTGGTCGTTAAACCTTCAATCAAAAAAAAAAAAAAAAAAATCAACTCCATGCCGAGACGTCTGGCATGCTGTGTGAGCAAACATGACGTCCCGACGCCATACTGAGAGACACTAGTTGCTGGCGTGCAGCTCAATAAATATCGCCCATATCAGTCTCAATGTTTAACCCTCTGGGGGTCAAGTATTTTTCCTGTGCTACCTTATTTTTGGCTCTTTGTCTGACCAATATTCTTCCCATGAGAGGCTGGCTATGTGGGCAAAAGCTGTTTCACTAGCGGCCTCGAGGTTTTGACGTTCCCTCTTGAGAGGAGGGGCAAGATGGTACTGATTGACAGCCATGATAATGGGATTAGACCAATAGCCCTGTGCCTCCGGTAAGAGGAGAGAGGGGTGCTTGTTTTTCTTTGTGTCGCGCACCCATGTTACGACACATCGAATGTTCCTGGGGTCATGAAATACTTACATACAAAGTGTTTCATAGCGATTGTAATTGATTCCTCCAGCATAAGCATACACAAACCGGAATCACATCTACAATGTAAAAATAAGCGTGTATTCAATAACAATTACTGTAACCTATTTTTGGTCGATCGAGGTTTGTCGTTTTTATTTAATTTCCCTCCTTTATATGACTTGGAAAAAAACACATATCGTTCACTGAGGCTTAGTAGTCAGAAAGTTTCGCGAACATGAATATATTTCTGTCCTCTAAAAATACAAACAACACCCAGCCTCCCCTTCGATAGAAAGGGCACTTTTGTGTGATCTCATGCGGAAAAAAAATTGTGGTGTAGACTTGAAATTCAAAATTCTTTGCATTGAATAGTTTCATTGCCAGTTATTGCTATTTATTCGGATCAGTATTATGTGCTCACATTTGTAATGTGTGTTATCCACCTAGCAGTCATCAGTAACTGAAATAAATGCCGAATATTCTGAATGTTTACCCTCTAGAAGTCTTAAATTTATATGCATGTATTAGGTATAAAAATGTGTTTATCGGGGAAACGAGAAATAAATAGAATCAAAAGCATGCAAATATGCCCTATGCAAATAAAAAAAAACTAATTACACTGCCGGAAAGTGAAAAAAGAACACCAAGAAGGAATTGGCGGACGATCATAGAATTTACATATGTTAATAAAGTCGAGTTTACGTAGGTGTGATGTTAATTTCGGGACCAACCGGTGAGCGCTTACGCCACAGCACGGCATAATATGCAAATTATCGTCGGTGGTATTTAAGAAGTACGGCGAAGTGAACGTAATCAGTCGTCGGCGTACGGACACGTGCGAAGACCCTGAAGAAGCTGCAATGCCTGGACATGGAAGACGTGTACAATTTCAGAAGTTCTCGGACTTTGAGCGAGGTAGCCTTGTCGGACTCCGCGAGGCCGGGTGGTCGTATTGTCGTATTGCGGAGCGAATTGGACGGGAAGTATCAGTGGTGGTACGATGGTGGCGTAGATGGTTTGAAGAATATTCCTACACGAGAAGACGTGAAACCGGGAGTCACAGACGGACTGATGAGCGGACCTTTCGACGCATCAGAAGAGCGGCGTTGTCAAGCCGAACATCCACTGCGACGCAAATTCGAGCTGCCGTTGCACCTGAGGTGACTGTGCGAACAATCCGCAGCCGTCTACTGGATGCAGAACTACGTGTACCTCTGGCATGTGTACCTCTGACTCCAGCCCACCGTCAGGAACGGCTGCAGTAGTGTCGCCAACGTCTGCACTGGAGAACGCAATGGCAATCTGTCGTGTTCAGCGATGAAAGCAGATTCTGTTTGGGAGCCTCCGATGGCCGTATGTGTGTTTGCAGACGCACAGGGGAGCGTCTCCACCCTTCTTGCATCTGCCAGCGACACACAGGGCCTACACCTGGTCTTTTGGTGTGGGGAGCGATCAGTTATCACTCCCGTACACAACTAGTGTTTGTACCGGGTACGTTAAACAGCACCTCCTACATCAACAACATCATTCAGCCCGTTGTTGTGCCATTTGTAAGGTCGGTCCATCGTAGTGTTTTCCAGAAAGATAACGCACGCCCACACACGGCACGTGCAATGCAACATGCACTTCAGGGTGTGAGACAACATCCATGGCCTGCACGTTCATCGGATTTTCCCCCATTGAGCACGAGTGGGATTTTATGGGACAACGACTTATCCGGTCTCCACGGCCAGCCACGACCATCCCCGATTTACGCGTCCAGGTTGAGGATGCTTGGAACTCAATACCCCAAACTTACATCCAACATCTTTACGACAGACGCCATGCCAGAATTGCACAGTGTGACGCAGGTCATGGCGGTTCAACCTCGCACTAACCATGTTACATGGAAATGCTATTTTTCAGTTTACCAGCAAATACAGCTGTATTTTGCCGTAATGTTTTGATCACGTTATCCTCTGTATTCCGTTATTATGCTGTATAAATTTCGTTGGTATCGGACGTCTCCTTCTTGGTGTTCTTTCTTCACTTTTCGCCAGTGTATTTGAAATGAATTATCGCAAAATGTTTGACCTTTGAAACAGTTGAGTAAGGGTTTGTGTTATTTACAGTGCAATTTGTAATTTGTACGAAACGGTACTTTTATCTGATGAGGTTTTTACCTGAAAATGCCGAAAATGACCACTTCCCGAAAAGGGGAACAAATCATTGAATTGTCATTTTTTGAAAAGAAAAAAAAATCCGTGTTCCCTCCTCTCCCCTTCTCTTTCATGCTATTTCTAAAATTTGAGTGCTTCAGAATTGTAAAGCGTTGAAAAAAATCCATGGTACTGTTTGAGAAGCAATATTTTTATCCTGTTAATCCACCCCCAGAAATGAAATTCTGATCACACCACTACAGAACCGTTATCAGCGATAATTCATTTCAGCAACACAGAATAGCTGAGCTGCGTAATTGTAGTATTAAACATTTTGCATATTAAATAAAACTTTGATGAAACTTTTCCTCAGAATGGAGCAAGTTTCTTCCATGTCATTCTGGCGTGCTTTCGAATTTCATCCACCCATCTCCCACAAGGTTTGCTGTCCTGTTCTTTGGTATCCAGTCTGAAATTTCGGTTCTCCATCACTGGTCCGTTCTTCTTGCGATATATCCACCCCATTGCCATTTCAGGGATTTTACTCTGATGATAATGTCTTCCGCACTTGTCATTCTTTTGATCCACGAGTTACTCTTATCATTCCTGGTTACACCAATCATACACATCTCTCCATCATCCTTTCAGTTGTCTGCAGCATTTGTGTGTCTTTTTTAGTTATGCATTATGTCAGAAATTTGCAAAAGTGCCCGTGACAAAGATCGAACCCACATCCTTCTGCTCCGGAGCCGAATGCTTTCCCAAATAAGTTACACCGGCGCATCGCTGCAGCTTTGCCATCTTGTTATGCGCTTTATCTCTGTAGTATGGCCCACAGATTTTTTATTTCTTAAGTAAGGACTGGAAAGATGCATTGATTAAAAAATTTTCATTTAAGACGTAATGTATTTCGCTCTTGAAAAGTGTGTTGTTTTTTAAAAAAGCACTCCAACCAAGTTTTATACGCCGATTAATTTCTTCATCAATCTGAACCTCACTTGATATCTGTTGCCAATGGCAAATGTAGGTATAGGTTACCTTCAAATTTTCCCCATCAATCAATAAATCGTCATTTTTTGTAAAAGCATTGCGCATTAGTTTTTGTTTTCTGAAAGTTCACTTTTAATTCCACTCCATTTCTCTTGTCAGGAATTTCTTAGATGATATTTTGCAGCTCTGAAGGAGTAGCTGCAAAAATGACTAAGTCATCAGCAAAGGGAAGATGAGTTAAATAATTTACGTTAATATGGATCACCACCTTGTTTTCCCAGATCAAAGATTGAAAAACATTTTGCAATGTGGCAGTGAAGAGTTATAACGAAGTAAATTTCTCCGTCATTTTTGGTCTACGCCGGGATTCGAACCCGAGTCCGCTTATTCCGGAACAAGTCGCTCTACCAACTGAGCTACGCAGACGTTTATTCTGATTCCTATCTGCCTTTATGTCGTGTGCGTCCTGCTGGCAGATACGTCACATCTCCCCCCCCCCCGAAAGAGGGCCGGGGGCATGGCCCACGGGTCAGCCGTGACCATGAATCGTTGCAGGCAGCCATCCACTTTAGAACGTGCACTGGAGAACTCCCTGTCAATCTGGTGTGTGGAATGCAACGTCACACACATTTATTTTTCGAAGCGCTGGAGAAGGGATTCTCTGATTTTTCCTATCTCGCGGTGTGGAAAGAACATCACACCAATGCGAGATTTTGAACGGTCGGGCCATCCGGATAGTTCGGGCGCCATTATAACGAAGTAAATTTCTCCGTCATTTTTGGTCTACGCCGGGATTCGAACCCGAGTCCGCTTGTTCCGGAATAAGCGGCCTCGGGTTCGAATCCCAGCGTAGACCAAAAATGACGGAGAAATTTACTTCGTTATAGAGTTTGGGAGATATGGTGTCACCTTTTCTCACTCAGTTTACAATTTTTATTTGTGCTGTATTCTCAAATATCCGAACCTTTGCACTTGCATTCTAATAGATGTTTTTAATATGCATGCCTCTTCAATAACGCAGGATTTCAAAGCCATTGTAACTGCTGATGGCTTCGCTAAATCAAAGGCTTTTACATAATCAATAAAAGCCATACATAATAGGAGTTCATATTCCCTCGTTCTTAAAATTAGTTCGTTTAGTACTTGGATATGATCTATTGAGCTGTAGGCACTCCTGAATCGAGCCTGTTCTGTTAGTTGAGACACGTCCAGTGTTGCCTCAAGAGATGTGAAAGAACTTTAGTAAAGATTTTATAAACAAATGATATGAGGCTGAATTACGCACACGCACACACAGACGCCCTGACGATCATAGCGGTATAAGTGTACCAATTAGGAAAAATGCTATTCTATACGCACCAACCCGCTAGACCGGCGTGGTGAGGTGATCGGAAAAGTCCCACACAGGAAATGTCCCCCACCTTTTTCAGTCAGGGACCATGCATGCACAAATTGCATTTGACACAAAATATCAAACGTGAAGGAGATTTCCGGGGTGTTTAAAACAAAATGCAGCAAAACAGCGTGCACAAATATGTTGGGATAATTTCCGTGGTCGGAATTTCAAACATTTATTGCTGTTTATAGTAAAAAAACTGTCTTGAAAGTAGATGAAGGAGGTGGGAGAAATTTCCGGGTTAGTATTTCCACTCTTACAGTGGTTTTGAATTAAAAACGTGTCTTACAGTCAGCAGGGGGTAGAGGAAAATTCTGGTTTAGTATTTTCACTCTTAACGCGCTTTTTTGTGAAAAACGGTCTTACAATCAGCAAGATGACAGGGTGGGGGGAAATTCCGGGGTCGGCATTTCGACTTTCAGGATGGGGTGGGGGAAATTTCCGGTGTCATCCTTTCTATTTTCATCCAGTTTAAAACAACATTCAGCCGTGCAAGTAACACAAATATGTGGGGGAAATTTCCGGGTCGGCATTTCAAACTTTTATCGTAGTTTACAGTACTGCAAATAGCTGGATGAAGTAGTAGAAATTTCCGGGTTAGTATATTAGCTGTCGCCACGCTTTTTCGTGAAAAACGGTCTTGCAATCAGCAGGCTGACTGGTTGGGGGGAAATCCCGGTTTCGGCGGTAGACAATGATAATTTGAAAACCCAGAAAATTTGAAAGGCATCGAAATTGTCGTTTACATGCAATACTTTTGAGTATACAAGTCCCCCCCCCGCCAGACGTCACGTGACTTATATAGAGTCTCAAAAATATTCGGAATTAACGTTTATTGTAATAGAATACGTGTAGCAATTAAGAAAACAAAAACTCTTCAGGAGTCGAATGACCGAGTGCACCAGGTGTCAAATTCGTGTTTTAGTAATTGTTAAAATCTCACGGGCGGGCCCGGGTTTTGGAAACAAGAGAAATATACGGGCCGGGCCGGGCTTTCCAAATTAAGACACGTGCAGACCTCTAGGCTGACCCCCCCCCCCCTCCGGAGTTTTCCCCAACCCTGTCAGCCTGTTTATTGTAAGACCATTTTTCACGAAAAAGCGCGGTAACAGTCAAAATACTCACCCGGAAATTTCCCCCACCCCATCCAGCTACTTGCAGTACTGTAAACTACCATAAAGGTTTAAAATGCCGACCCCGGAAATTTCCCCACTTATTTGTGCTTATAACGAAGTAAATTTCTCCGTCATTTCTGTCCACGCCAGGATTCGAACCCGGATCCCCTCATTCCGGAATAAGTCACTCTACCAATTGAGCTACGCGGACGTTTGTTCTGACTACTATCTGCCTTTATGTCGTGTGCGTCCTGCTGGCAGGTACGTCTTATCTCCCCCCCGAAAGAGGGCCGGGGGCATGGCCCACGGGTCAGCCGTGACCATGAATCGTTGCAGGCAGCCATCCACTGTAGAACGTGCACTTGAGAACTCCCTGTCAATCTGGTGTGTGGAATGCAACGTCACACACATTTATTTTTCGAAGCGCTGGAGAAGGGATTCTCTGATTTTTCCTATCTCGCGGTGTGGAAAGAACATCACACCATTGCGATATTTTGAACGGTCGGGTCATCCGGATAGTTCAGGCGCCATTATAACGAAGTAAATTTCTCCGTCATTTCTGGCCACGCCAGGATTCGAACCCGGATCCCCTTATTCCGGAATAAGTCACTCTACCAATTGAGCTACGCGGACGTTTGTTCTGACTACTATCTGCCTTTATGTCGTGTGCGTCCTGCTGGCAGGTACGTCACATCTCCCTCCCCGAAAGAGGGCAGGGGGCATGGCCCACGGGTCAGCCGTGACCATGAATCGTTGCAGGCAGCCATCCACTGTAGAACGTGCACTTGAGAACTCCCTGTCAATCTGGTGTGTGGAATGCAACGTCACACACATTTATTTTTCGAAGCGCTGGAGAAGGGATTCTCTGATTTTTCGTATCTCGCGGTGTGGAAAGAACATCACGCCATTGCGATATTTTGAACGGTCGGGTCATCCGGATAGTTCGGGCACCATTATAACGAAGTAAATTTCTTCGTCATTTCTGTCTACGCCAGGATTCGAACCCGGATCCCCTCATTCCGTAATAAGTCCCTCTACCAATTGAGCTACGCGGACGTTTGTTCTGACTACTATCTGCCTTTATGTCGCGTGCGTCCTGCTGGCAGGTACGTCACATGCTACTTGTACGTTTTAAAGTGGATGAAAATATAAATGATGACACCGGAAATTTCTCCCACCCTGCACATCTGTGTCAGTCTGCTGACTGTAAGACACGTTTTTCATTGAAAACCGCTGTAAGAATGGAAATACAGACCAGGAAATCTCCCTCATCCAACCCTGCTAATTGTAAACCGTTTTTTACCCTAAACACCAAAAAAAAGTTTGAACTGCCGACCCCGGAATTTTCCTCCACATTGTCAGCCTGCTGATTGCAAGACCGTTTTTTCACTAAAAAACGGGTTAACAGTCGAAATACTAACCCGGGAATTTCCTCCATTCCATCCATCTACTTGCAAGACAGTTTTGTACTATAAACGGCGAAAAATGTTTGAAATTCCGAACTCGGAATTCTCCCCCACATATTTGTGCAAGTTGTTCGCCTGCATCCTGTTTTAAACAGCTTGAAATAGAAATGATTACCCCGGAAATCTCACCCACGTTAGATATTTTGTGTCAAATGCAATTTGTGCATGGTCCCTGACTGAAAAAGGTGGGGGAGCTTTCCTGTGTGGGATTTTCCTATGGGGGACTTTTCCAAAAATGGGGGACTTTTCCTGTGGGGGACTCTTCGGTCCATCGTGGTGATTTATGGTAAAGCCTTCTTCTCCCCTTTCCCCAAAATGTCCACGTGGGAGAAGGGTGGATGAAATTGGAAGTCAGGCTGTATGGTGGAGACTGGCTGAAGACTGACGGTTGTGTTAGAAGACATGGCGAGACCTTCGTGACGATCTTAATTATTCCTGATGATTACACACACACACACACACACACACAGACAAACCACGCCACCCCGGTGGAGTCGTCGTGTAAGCCCTAACTTCGGACCATTCGTCCGAGATTGGTCCGGGTTCGAAACTCTGATGAGGTATGGATGTTGTGTTTGTCTTACGACAATGGCTCTCCACCATTTTCCTTTCCACGGAAGTAGTGGCTCTAAATTAAAGTTGGGCGACTGCTTATAGCCCATTGAATTGCTCAAGGCGGTCTCTAAACTTCAATCGAAAAAAAAAAAAAAAAGATTTACAAGTGTGCCGCTTTGCTATTCTGGCTGACTCAAATGAGTTATCGCATATCCAACTAATATGTAGCGGCGAATTCAGAATTTAATTTCTGCGGTTGAGGCGACAATGTATGAATATTGGTTTGCAAACGCGTCATTGATCGTATTTTTTTTCCAGTGCTTTAGTTTCCTGAAACACACGTTTATCAATAAAATACGTCGATGTGAGAGGGAAGGCAGGATGAGAATTTTTTATTTCAAAAACAGCATTTGGTGATTTTTCTTTTTCTCCTTTTGGATTTATTCCTTTTTTAAATGCGTACTTTGTTCACTGCGTACACTGTTTCACATTAATTTCACAGTACACTGCGGTGCTCTTCCAGTTTTATCCACATTTCTGTTGTTTGTAATTTGAAATGACATTTGTCTTGCCTTTTCTGGAACACTTGTCATACGAATCTGCTCCCTTTTCCCCTCCCATGGTTGAGAGTGCGTTTGATCATATTCCCAAGATTTCCATCACGGTCAATACGCTATTTATCAGGAACAACATACCGCATTTTCTTCATAATCGAAACACATTTGCATGAGTTATCACTCAGAATGGCGTTTATATGGATTCCCGCTCCTATGTCTTGATCTTTGGTGTAATTTCTATTAAATTACATAAAGTTTTACTACTTTTGGTGTGTTTTTCTAATAAATTATATAAAGTTTTACTGAAAATAATAAGCGTGGCATGTAACATTACGATTTCTCTCAGTAAAACGTTTTCTCAACTTCCCCCACGTCACTTATACCCGTATTAATTTGTCAACCGTAAAATTTGATTAACATGTCCTGCCAACCCCGCTTGGCACATACCTGGTTCCAAATTCAATTCTCATTATAGGGTCAAGAGAGTGCAATTTTCATACGGCCCCTAAAACGTTTGTGGCCAGTTGCCCGAACCTTGATCTTGACCAGATAGTTGAAATTAAATTAAAGCCTTTCTTAATGAAATAATGAAAAAAAAAAAAAGGACATGATTTTAACAGACGTAAGAGATAGTCGACAGTTGACATATTTTCGAGAAGTAGGCATTTTTCCGTGAGCATTTCATACATTGCAACAGTAGGTTTACTTTCAAGACAGTGGAAAATTTTGTAGTGCAGAAATTAAAAGAGCTTTTTCATATAGACGTACGCGTTATTATCCAAAATAGGCTGTATATAGAGTGCGCAATCAATACTGGTTACAGGGAGTTTAATAATTAAGTTTCGGAAACTTTTTAAATATTCGAGCGTTAGTTTAGCAGTTTCTCTTTTAAAGTATTTTACTATCTAGTCCTCATGCCTCTCTGGTATGCTGTAAGTTACAAAGTAAATACTTGTTATGTGCACATATGTTAACGAAAAGCATAGTAAAAACCTGAGAAGAAATGACAAGTTCTCGTGCGACACAGTTTCACTTCTCCCATTTCAAATAGCCCTAATGATGTTGCCTTCTCAGTGCCCGCCATAGGGGATAGGGAGTAATCGGGGGACCTTTGTTAGCACTCTTTGGACAACTGACATGGAGCGTGTCTTAGGTTACCACGCAGGGGAAAGGAACAAACGTCTAAACGCGCTCTTGGCGATGTTGGAAAATCATTTACAGGACGTCTCAGCTCGCTCAAGCCGCTATTGGGACACCAATTTCAGGACGAGTTCAGACGCCCTTGGCGCTTGTGTGACGGACAATTAAAACGCGTTAACACGCTCTTGGCGCCCAGAGGTTTAATCATTTATTGTTCCTGGTAACCTTTACCTTCCTCCCAAATAGCATTGCAATCCGACACGTCCTTCTGGGTGCAACTATTTTTTTGACGATGAGTGTATTAATAGATAACTTTTTGAAAAAATATAATAAACACACCAATATATCCTGTGTTGCAAAGATCATTGTAATGGGAAAGCTTACTTTGTTCTTCTGTTTCTCTTTGTTTCTAGCAATAAACAGCTATTGAAAACTTACTTTCATGTTGAGACCACTTCACTGCGGCTTCAGTTTGTTAGATGGCCGTTTGCTCGAACCAGAACGCCAGGCGACAAAAAGTCGCTCAGATTATACGTTTTGCCCATTCCGACTCTCAGTCGAACGCCAACAGATTCTGGTTGCGCTTGTTTGTCTGATTTATTGCGCTGACATGCCATCTTACGTGTAAGAGTGCGACATTTATGTGACGAGTCCAGGTCTACATAATAAAGTGTCATCTCAGTTTCTATCGTTCAGTGAATTACCTTCCCTGTGCAACGGTGCAATATCATTGTAGGGGCGAGAAATTACGCCCCTATATAAATTGTGTGATGGACTTTAAATCCCATTGATCAATCCGGATATTAACATTTCAGAATAAATATTTCCATGTGTATTATTTGGAAACGAGTGTAGCACGTGGTAATGCACGTGAAACGAGTGTAACACGTGGTAATGCACCAGACTAGGTGACATTTCGATGCACCTGTTTGACAGGTCTATTGTATTCACAGAAGGCACAGCTATTGTTCCTGGCCAGAGGGAATGTAAGCTACAGGGCACCGTGAGGTGGAGGTCAACGAAGGGATTAGGTGGAGGTCAACGAAGGGATTAGGCGAAGGTCACCGTCAGAAGACACGTGTCAGGAGAGAAAGGTAGTATGGGGGTCACCGAGAAGAGCGAGAGGGGGCGCCTGCTCTTGGAGGGCTCCGACTAGTGAGAGAGAGGGAGCCTCAGGCGAGTGAGGCAGGAGCCAATCAGAAGGCCAGTGAAGTTAGGGGGAAATCTTCAGGGTAGGAGTGGAAGGAAAAACGAGGCAGTCGACGGGAAGCGAGCGTGAGAGACAGTCGACGGGGAGAGAGGGTGGAGAACAGTTGACGACAGCGTGTGCTGTGGACGGTTGTATAGTGCTGGGAGTTAGCACTGGGTAAAGAAAAGTTCGTGATAGAACGTGCCAGTTAGAGCACGGGGAAAGCCAGCGTAGTTGGAATCAGACACGTGTGTCTGGAACGACGTTTGGAGAGAACACCGGAACAAAGGAAAAGAGACGAACTGAAGGTTACGACGATTGAAACATTTCACGTCGGGGATAGAAAAAGAACGGGCAAAGAGTATTGGTAGGAAAGGGTATTCTGGAATAATTAGATACCCGGATCATTTTCACTTGGAACTGCAGTTACAGGAACTCGAGGTCAAGGAACAATAGCTGCCAAACAATTTACTGTTGATTAAATGATTTGTTAAGTTTGCAACAAGCCTGAGAGTGAATTCATGCTTGGAATTGTTTTGCCATTATTTTTACTTCCCCTCTCCTGAATAGCAGATTTATAGTAAAGCTGGGAGAGAAAGAACGCCGGGCTGTCTTCAACTACCGTTGATGGACAGTCTCTAGACAACGAACCTTATAAATGGTTTTCCTTCCTGCTGTGGTGAAATTTTGATCAGCGCTGGAAGCAAGTGGGTGTTTGGCCGAGGAGCCATTAATTAACATAATGAGCTTCCACCCCTACAATCATCTTGCCCTAATCCCCGGGCAAATTTTAAAACAAGAATATAACTATTGTAGGTTTAAGAACATTGTAATAAAGCTGTGATGTTGTAAACTGTAAACCGAGCAGTTCGTGACTGAGATTCTACACAAACCGCCCGCTGAATTAGAAACCTTCATACATATGTACGTAAACGTGACTTAGTGTATATGCAAAATACGCCGTCACGTGCATCACCACGTGATATAGGCAACAATGTAAGACTGCTGCTCATCGGTAGTGTTGATCACAATGGGAACAAGAAAGATGACAACATATTTTCGGGTGTAATGAGCACCTCTTTTGAATCCGTTCTGATGCGAATTAAATTTATCAAAACTATTCAAAATTAATGGAACCGGTATGGAAAGCAGTAGTATCTGACCAAAGAAAGAAGTTTTTTAATCGGGTTTTTAATCTCGCAGATATTGCTGTAAACGTAATCTTGAGCTTACGCCCACTGGTTGCAGACTTATGCATAAAAAAATTTGAAAAAATATGAGAAACATTTTGCAGCAAAAACGCTCTCCAACAGAGAAAGAAGTTTTCAAATCGGACTCTTAGAAGCAGAGATATCGACAAATATAAGATATGCATCTACGCCTCCTGGCGGGAAAAACATGTGTTATTTTAAGAAGAAAATATTCCGAAAAGGTTTATCGACATGAGTAGTATCGGTTCACAAACGAATTTTTTTCGATCGATATTTTAGCAGCTCAGATTTTGCTGCAAAATCATCAGAAACGGAAATTAAGACTTACTCCCCCTAGTGGCCAAACCTTTTTTTTACCAAAAATTAGAAATTATATGCAAAATATTTCCCATCAGGAGATGTATCCTGTGCAGAAATAATTTTTTAAACCGGGGTTTTAGAAGCAGAGAAATCAGGGAAAACGCAATTTACCATTACGCCTCCTAACGGAAGGTCTATGGGTTACTTGAAAATTTTGAAATTATATGAAAAACATTTCGCACGGGAAATTCTATCCAGTAAAGAGAGAACTTTTCAAATCGGGCCATTAAAAGCAGAGATTTTGACAAAAACACGATATACGTCTACGCCTCCTGGCGGAAAAACCATGCAATATTTTGAGTAGAAAATATTTTGAAAAGGTTTATCAACGTGAGTGATATCCGTCGACAAACGAAATTTTTCAATCGCGATTTTAGAAGTTCAGAATTTGTGGCAGATACGACAGAAGCAAAAATTAACACTTACGCTCCCAGGAGGCCAAACCATTCTTTGCCAAAAATTAGAAATTATACGTAAAGGATTTTCCATCAAGAGCTGTATCCGCTGAAGAAAAAGGTTTTAAAATCGGAGTTTTATAAGTAGAGATATCGAGGAAAATGCATTTAAATTTTAGGCACCTAGCGGAAAATCTATCCGTAACTTGAAAAAGTGACTCTACGTAAACTATGCTTCGACATAAATGGAATCAAAGGATAAAAGAAATTTTTCAATCGGATGCTTAGAAGCAAATACATGGAATAAAATGTACACTTTATTGACAAAAGTCGCCGGACGCCTAGAAGAGAAACTCAACATAGCATTTATTGACATACATTGGTACGGTGTCGGTCCACCTTTGGCCTTAACACATGCACTGACACTTCGAGGCATGCTTTCGACATGGTTTTGGAACACAGCGATAGGTATGCGCTTCCATTCACTACATAATGCTGCCGCTAACTGTTGCTTAGTAGTAAGCCTTGGTTCCAAGCTTCTTATGCGGCGATCTAATTCATCCCATAGGTCCTGTATGGTATTAAGATCAGGGCTTTGTGCTGGCCAGTCCACACAGGATACCGAATTATCGTCAAATCACGGTGTAACTGTCGTTGCTTATGGCTTGGTGCATTATCCTGCTGGTACCAACAACGCTCGGTTTCGTAGTGTTGCCACAGAGTTGGTAGGGCATAATTTTCCAAAATATCAAGGTAGACATGCCAGTTAACAGGTATATCCACGATAACCAATGGGCCGGGGCCATACAACGAAAAACACCCCAAAGGAGTGCACTGCCAGCTCCAAACGTGATCGTAGGAACAGTGTACTGTGGTAAATAGCGTTCCCCCGGCTGCCGCCATACCCACACACGGCCACCAGACTGATGGATCGTTTATCTGGATTCATCAGTCCATAGGACCCGTTTCCATTGATCTATGGTCCACGATAAAAGTTTTTTACACCATGCTAAACGACGAGTAGCAGTCCAAGTGGAGACGAAAGGAAGCACGACCACGGCAAACCGTGGAATGAAGTTCTCTGTGAATCGTACGTGTACATACCGAGGTCCCAGCATTATTACTTACCTGTACACTGCGGTCTCGCGCAGTACTCCGTGGATTAGCTGTAACGACTCTCCTGAGGCTTTGACTTCCTCTATCACTGATTTTCTCTGGTCTGTCGGTACGTTTTTCTGCTTCAGGCACACCATGTGTCCTCTACTTATTCAGTACATCCAAAACAGTTGATTTGTGTATGTTTAAATTCCTCTTGGGTTCTCTTATGGACAACCCACTAATATAATACCAAACAATCTTTCCTTTCTCAAAGTCAGTTCTCTCCCACCGCGACATTTTCACTCAACCTGACAGTGTGATATGATTCCGGCCAGCTGAAGGCTTGTTTTTATACCTATTGCAGCTATACTGCGCATCTCAACAACCCAGCGGATAGGTTCATTTGTTTTTGAAGGGTGCCCGGTGACTTTTGTCAAATAGTGTATTTTGAATTCGATATCATTTGGATATACGCCCTCTAGAGGCGGAATTGTTTACCGTAAAAGAAAAAAAAAACGAAATCATCATTGACTTATTTCAAGCTTCCCAATGCATAAAGAAATTTTCAAATCGGACTAATGGTAGCAGAGATATAGTGTCCACATGCGGACGGACAAACTGATGACATAAGCACGATCATTTTTTATAAAATGCGTGCTAAAGAACAAAGGATCTACCGGAGTTAGATAAAGGGCTTATTATAACAACGTATCCGTTTGGCTGGAGCAGCAATTTTGAAAATAGCAGAGCTGACTAGTTTCCATAAAGGTGAAATATCTCGGCTCTTTAATATGTGGAAAAAATAATCCACGTTACTTGTCTAAGAGGCAAAACTGTGACGCGGCAACAATTTCTCAGGAACGAGATCGCCGACTTTTGAGACATTAAGGCCTGTACGGAGAAGCAAAACCTTCTATGGGCAAAATTAACCGACGCAATAAATAAAAGCTGTTCCCGCTCCAGATTTCAGCGAACTATGCACAGAAAATTGAAGAGGATCGGTATTGGCAGCCACATTCCTATACGGAAAATACTGATTTCTCGGAAGAAACTGAAAGTTTGTCTGCAGTGATATGAAGAACACCGTAACTGGACACAGGAAAAAATGTCATGTGGCCCGACGAGTTGTGGTACATCTTGCTCTGTACCGACGGTTGGTAGAGAGTTTGGAGTTATCCCCATGAAACAATGCACCCCTCTTGCCTTGTAAATACAATTTAAAGTTCTGGAGGTGGTGCTATAGTGTGAGCCAGGTTCTGTTCCCCAGCCACCACAAAGCCCAGATCTGAACCCCATTGAGAATGTATGGGGCATGTTAGAGAAATAAATCTGAGAGTAATGTCCTCTTCGTTCAAATCTGAGCGCTGTAGACGTAGATACACTCCAGCACCTTGTATAACCGATACCAAACCGCATATGTGCTGCAATAGCGGTTAAAGGGGTCCAACCCTGTATTCAATAAAAATTTCTAATTCAGTGGCTGTTATGTTTATATAAAAATGTTTACCAGAATGAAAGAAATATATTGCTGCTTTAAAATGTTTGACCTGGTGGTATATTTTCTCGTTCACCCTTTCCAAAATAACTGAAAAATAACAAAACTAATAACTTACAGGGAAAATAAAAATCCCTGACTGTGAACATGCTGAGAAATGTGAGGTTATCAACAAGGAAATCCTTACATTTTGGGTGAGACAGATAAGTAAGAAAAACTACACACATGTACTTTTACAGTAATGTGTGATGCGATTTACTGGTTTTCAGATGATAACACGTCACTCTAAGAAAACGCAGCTATTTCACGTCAGAAAGTATTGATTCTTAGCGATAAATTACGAGACATGACGTTATTTTATTCCGCCCAGCTCCAAGAATAATGCTAGCTAAGGTAAATTTCGGTTATATCATTAGTATATTGGTTTACAAAACAGTAGTATTCTCTTTATTGATTAATTATAAATTCACAGCAGTTTTGCCAAAAGACTATCTTTTCAAATCGACGTCCAGAACGTCGGTTCAAGTCCATGGTTTTATTCGTCGCGAAATAAGAAATACTTTTGAAAATGCTGCATTTATTGGTAAATTGGAATGAGCAAACAAAATGCTATAATTTGGGTGAGATGACCCAAAATCGGATGTTCCTCGGAAAAATAATTTTTGCGAGTGCGACCCAAAATTGTATTTTCGTGGGGAAAAGACTTGCGATCCATGACAGGAAATTGCAGGTCTTAAAAAGTGTTCCAACTGAGCTATGTAAAAAATGAAATGAAGTTTTCTGATATGGTATTTGTCTCTTATCCCTTTTTCCCCAAAGTTGAAACGAGAATCTTTCAGCAAAAGAAAAGGGCTACTTTAGAAAACATAATGCTCAATTCTTTAAGTAAAAGGCACCGTAAAAATTGGATAAACATGTTTACCCACTTAGGCTTTTGGTCTCGGGTTATGCCAACCCAACTCGCAACCTGGAGACTGCTCTTGCTTCTTACCTGAAACCTTTAACGTTAAACTCTCAGATTTCCATTAGGAGTTCCATCCAGGCACTGAATTGTGTCAGAGCTTTTGACTCTCAGGGGATTCAGTTTGTCATGGCTTCTTTAGACGTTGTCTCTTTGTTTCCTAGTGTTCCACTTACCCAAGTACATTCCATTATTGCTGACAAATTACGGGCTGATTCATCCATTCCTCCACTTGAAGCAGAGGCTATCGTCTCCGCTCTTAAATTGGTAGCCAGGAGGTCGTATTTCAAATTCGACGGGAAATTTTTTCAACAACGAGAAGGTGCACGTTGGGGTCACCATTGTCCCCCATTTTAGCAGAGATCTTACTTCAGTCTCTGGAAGACCAAGCGTTATTGAATTTCCCATTTCATCCTGCTCTCATTGTTAGATATGTGGACGATATGTTGGTTTTTTGGCCCCATTCTATTACTCTCCTGGTTGAATTTACGAAACACCTCTCTTCACAATTTCCCACTATTAAATTTACTAGAGAATTGGAACAAGACGGAAAATTACCTTTTTTGGATTTTATGTTGTCAAGGGACCCTTCGTCACATCAAGTCAAATATTCAGTCTATAGAAAACCTACGTTTACACCATGTATTATCCCTTTTGATTCTTCATACCCTAATGAACAAAAGGTTTCAGCCCTTCGTTTCATGATAAGACGAGCTTTCACTCATTCTTCTACTTGTAGAGCCAGAAATAAGGAACCTTCTACTATTAAGGCTATAGCTCGGTCGTTTGGATTTGCAGATTGGGTTTTCTGTAAGTGGTTGAGAAACTTAGCAGATTTGAGATTCACGACATTGTCTACTGAGGTCGAGACCCTTAGGTATGTTGGTAAGGTGGAATATTTCCCCCAATTATTTCTATCCTCAAAAAGACATGCCGAAAATATGGTTTGAAATTCGGTATATGCACTAGAAATATATTTTCACTAATTCGGAATGATCGTGATAAGGTTTCAGATTTTTGTAGACATGGTGTCTATAGTGTTCCACTTATTCATGAGGACCCCAATACCGACATTACATACTATACAGGTTCTACATTTCGGACTTTGGATAAGAGAGTGAATGAACATAAATATGCTCTACGAACAGGGACTATAAACACATCACTTACTACTGCTGTTGGGCAAGGAGGGTACTCCCCAGATTGGCATAATTACTAAAATTCTCAGCTCAAATGTAACAAAAAGTACAATATTTGTGTCCGAAAGTTTACATATAATTTCATATGGTAACAAATGTTGTAATATTGACTTGCCTACCTATATACCAAACCCATGGAGACGGCTGGTAACCCTCACAGCCATCGAGAATGAAACTTAGATAAAACCTTGGCTTGTATAATTATTTTTAAACATTATAGTTTGTGTCTTTTAAAGTTGGCAACACAGGGATGTTAAACAGACGTGTGACGGAGGCTTTCTTGTGATGTATATATATATGGGATAGCTCCTCATGATTCGTGGCACATAGACCTGATGATGGGGACATGAGATCCCTGCAAGTACTTGCCTTTTATTCAAAATAGTGTTTTTAATTGTAAATAAATGTATTTTAATTTGCAGTTGGCGACACGGTTTGAATTAATCGTACGTTTCGACAGCATGTGTATAGTAATTCTACAGTTTTCGTGCGAAATATATTATTTGTATGTTTTAGTTAAATTCCGTATTTTCCATTTTGCATGTGCAAAACTTTTGGGATCTTTTCCACTTTTCCACAATTACACAACAACACACATGAGCTCAATTTCTTTGCCTTTTTACTTGTAATATGAAAGGCAAATAGATCGTTGTCCTAGGGACTCAAGTATTCATGGGCGATTAAAAAGTAAGAATCCAAACCATACTTCAAGACTGTCTACGAATTTGAATCTCTGAGGTATAAAAAGAGTATGCGATAGTTATTAAGCTTCTAAAGGCTGATAATTTCATGTCATGGATCATAAATAAGAGTTTTCCTGCTGAAACATGTTTTAATCCGACAGCAATCATTTTTCCTACCCTGACTTTTAATTTCGGATTTTTATGAATTAGTGTTTGAAAGATTTTACTTCGAATCATTTAACTTCATTACATTATGATGGTTTAGAATGTTAAAGAAAATACTCATAAGCTCAAAATTAGAGGTTTACTGCAGGGAAGAAGGTTCAGATATTAGCATCAGGATTTGAGTCTGAATGCTACATCAGCACTTAAATTTGGTATAGCAGGCAGAATATTTTCGGTATGACTGACAACGTTTCCCTGCTGCTGATATTCTTCCCCTTAAAGGTAAACCGTTCTCATTAGTTAGTAACCAGGAGGTATGAAGCTCGTTTCAGTTAAAAATAATAATTTAAATGGAGGTACCACTTTATTTGTGGGATCTTTATTCATATTTGATCTAAATTTCAAACGAATTCACAGTGCCCAGTTTTTTAGCCTTCGTTAAAAAAAGTTGCGTTTTCAAACTATTTTTTTTTTATTGAGTGTGCTATATGCAGTCTTCCGTCCCTATTTTAGGGTCACTGATTCCAGAAAAATCAGAGAGCCAATGCCTTAAGACAAACACAACATCCATGCCTCACTGGGATTCGAACTCGAACCCACCGCGGACGAATGATCATAAGCATTCGCTTATAACATTTATTATTTTTATAAATGTTAGTGCATTGAATTTCAACGCTATTCACCCTCTATTTAATTCCTGCTCCAAACATGCAGCCTGCCCCAAAACGAAGAAAATACGTTTAAAATTCCTGCATACTTTTTTAGAAGGAATTAAGTTGCCAAATTAGTTATATATATATCAGGCTTCACATAAACACCCTCGTAAGATGGCTACATCTCTCTCTCTACTTTAAAAGAAAACGTCAATGCAGCACAAAAACGTTGAAGTCCTCCAATGAATGCATGCAAAGAGCTTTAAATTTTGTTGGAAGAGCTAATGCTTCCTTTGAGTCCTTTTTCGTCGAATACATGTTCAACACGGTTCTGCCGCTCCTGACCCCCTGTCGCTACCAGCGCACATCTTCTTTTCCTTTCCTTTTACTTTTCCTCTCCTCTCATCCATGCTATTCCGAACTCACTCTACGTCCTGTTAGTTCCTACCGCCTCTTTTCTGCTTCTCTTTTCTTTATCTCCAGCAGAAGTTCCATTTCCTTTGCTCTTTATTTATCGCGTTTATATTTCGTCCGCTTCCCAGATGTTTCAAATATACTAAGTGAAGGCGTGCGCAAACATAGATCAGACTTATGCTTTATTGTAAAAGTTGAAAAGAACTTTGTTTACGTCGAGGAATTCCTCGGGTTCCTTTTGACGGAGGAGATCGAATGGTATGCCGAGAATGTGTCCAATATCACCGTTCTTTGGTTTTGCAAACTCTCGGAGAAACAAGCAGGGTGGCTGACTGGTTACCTACCCCCATACAGCCCACTACGCAGTCCACACTGAAAGACCGAGCTTCCCGCAGTGGGAGATAATTTCGACCGACAACAGTTTCTCGTAGTTTTCGTCAGTTTGTTGTAGCGAAATGCTTCTGCTAACAGCAATTGGTAGCATGCGATTGGAGCATGCAATTAACTCCGTGTTCTTTTCCAGAGGTCATTCTGTGAGAGTCTTTCAATAAATAGAGCCGGAACTACCCTGAATGACTTCACCAATGAAGAGAGACAGCAAGAAATGAAACACAGCATGTAATCGGAAAGCATAAATATAAAGCGAAACAGTTCACAGAAAAAATGCCGAAATTATCAATTAATATCAAACACATTTGTTACCGGTTCATTTAAGAGCGAAAAACTGCATGCGCAGTTAGTTACATTCAAGAAACTAACAGACAGTAAAATAATTTTGTAAAAGAAATGATTGCTTTCACAGTTTGACTTAGTTAAAAGAGAAATATTCCACTGTTACTCAGATATATAGTTGATCTGTCGCGTTAGTGTCAACAGGGCAACATGAAGTAAAAAAATGCCAATTAATGATTAGGTATGGATAAAATTTAGATGAATGTAATCGTGATGGGTAGTATTTTACGCAGGATAACTGCAATTTAGCAACGCTTTACGTAAGAAAATACAGTAGAATACGAATATTTTAAAATGAATGCAACAATGGAAGTTTCGATTTGCCAAAAATCTGGGACATAATTAAGGCGGAAAGACTGCCTGCCGTTAGGTTCAATAAAATGTTTGTAAAACATTTAATTGCTGTCGGAGCTTCAGTTAGAAAACAGAGAAATATTCCACAGCTACTCAAAGAAAAAGTTGATCTGTCGGATTTAGTCAACAGCGTAAAATGAAGTAGAAATACACTATATTGATAAAAGTCCCCGGACACCCTTTCAAAAGCAAATGAACGGACTTCCTGCGTTGTTAAGATGCGCGGTACAGCTGGAAACGGTATAAAAACAAGCCTGCAGCTGACCGCGATCATATCTCACTGTGAGGTTGAGTGAAAATGTTGCGGCGGGAGAGAACTGACTTTCAGAAAGGAAAGAGTATTGGGTGTTATATCAGTGGATTGTTCATAAGAGAAACCGAGAGACGTCAACTGTTTTGGATGTACTGAATAAATAGAACACACATGGCGTGCCTAAAGCAGCAAAACGTACCTGCAGACCAAAGAAAATCAGTGATAGAAGATGTCGAAGCCTCAGGAGAGTCGTTGCAGCTAATCGACGGAGTACTGCACAAGACCTCAGTGTACAGGTGAGTAAAAATGCTGGAACCTCGGTATGTACACGTACCATTCGCAGAGAACTTCATTCCATAGGTGTCTGGTGACTTTTGCCAATATAGTGATATGCTGATTAGTGGTTAGGTATTGATAAATTTAAAATTAATGTAACAGTAATGGGAAGTAATGTTTAATCACGTTGCACGTTAGGAAATGCAATAGAATTCCAGTAGCTTAAAGCTAACGGGATTGAGGTAGTTTCAAATTGCCAAAAGTTTCGGACAACGTGGATTACAACGATTTAGAACATGTTGTTTCGTATCTTAGCCAAATATACTGCATATTTTGACACACTTCAATGATTTTAGATTGAAAAAAAAACGTAATCCTTTTCAATTTGGATAAAAAGGTCCGTTTTCTAGTACCAAGAGAGCTTTGAGAGGAAGATTATCCTGTGTTTTTGAGATTTCTTTGCCTTTTAGGATGAAATATACAAAAAGCGCTTTTATTTTAATATCTCACTGCCTACTCGAGAATTTTTTTAACTTTGTAAGAAATCCTTTGAAGGAGATGTTTCTAAAAGCTCTGGCCTAACAAATTCGCCAACATGTACAACGAGCAACTCATTTCGCCCAAATGCATTGAAGCAAGAAAATATGGACATTCTTTCTTTGCTTTTTTCGAGGGACCGAAACTAGCTTTTCGAGGAGGGATGATAGTATTATAGATAGAAATAGGCTTAGTTTCTTCGCAGTTGCCTGATCAATTGTAAGATTTTCATCTTCTCTGACATTTCGTAATTTATTTCGGAATGTTTCAGCTGCTTCTGAATCTGATGAACGATTTTCTCCAAAATATATTTAGTTAGCTCACTCAGTGCTTTCTTTTTTATCCATCCAGCCAGTCTACACTAGCATTGAAATCTCAAAGTTGCTTCTGAGAATTAAGTGCCTTTTTTGTTGTAATATCTACCCTCTAATTCAGCTTCCTTTCAGACTCTGTTGTGAAAGCCACATGAACAACGTTTCACGTGTTTTTTATATTCGAGCTCTTTAGAACATTTTTCTGCTGTTTCGGCACCAATCTTCCAATAGTCACTTGGCATACACCTCTTTGAAAAACCAACATTTGAAACAACTGAAAAATATCAAAAGTAATAAATTTCAGAGAAAATATGTAAAATCCATGTCTGTATACAACCGAAAAAAACGACGACAATTACCCAGTGTCCTAAACAGCTTCAAAGTTGTACATACCTTCGTGCTCCGACAGACGTAAAAGCGAGTGTTTATCAGATTTTGTCTAATTTGTCGGGAATATTCTTAGATAAAGACTTCTATTGCACATGACGTTTAGCATTCGGACTGGCAAACAGACTTACACTCTGAGTTTTGGAGATGATTCGTAACAAACCGGCCCGAAAAATTATATAGCATTCTATCGGCTCCATCGCACGGTGAGCAATGCTTTTTTTTAATGCAGAGTGTATTTAAAAAAGAGAAAAGGAGAGGCTTCCATTTTTAAGGTGGTAGATGGATTGTTCGTCAACTAAAACTGTGAAATTCCACAAGAAGTATATACACTACGTTGGCAAAAGTCACTGGATACCCCTTCAAAAGCAAATTAACGGATCCACTGCGTTGTTAAAATGAGCGATACAGCTGCAAACGGTATAAATACCTCGATTATACCGCACTGTGAGTTTGAGTGAAAATGTCGCGGCGGGAGAGAACTGACTTTGAGAAAGGAAAGATTGTTGGGTGTTATATTAGTGGGTTGTCCATAAGAGAAACCGAGAGGCGTTTAAAAATACCCAAGTCAACTGTTTTGGATATACTGAATAAGTGGAAGACACATGGCGTGCTTGAAGCAGCAAAACGTACCTGCAGACTAAAGAATACAGTGATAGATTACGTCGAAGCCTCAGGAGAGTCGTTACAGCTAATCGAAGGAGTACTGCACAAGACCTCAGGGTACATGTGAGTAAAAATGATGGAACCTCGGCATGTACACGTACCATTCGAAGAGAACTTCATTCCATGGGTTAATGTGGTTGTTCGGCAGCTCATAGGCCTTTCAGCTCCACTCGGAATGCTGCTCGTCGTTCAGCATGGTGTATAACGAAGTAAATTTCTCCGTCATTTTTGGTCGACGGCGGGATTCGAACTCGAGTCCGCTTATTCCGGAACAAGTCGCTCTACCAACTGAGCTACGCAAACGTTCATTCTGATTACTAACTGCCTTTATGTCGTGTGCGTCCTGCTGGCAGGTACGTCACATCTACCCCCCCTTCCCCCGAAAGAGAGCCGGGGGCATGGCCCACGGATCAGCCGTGACCATGAATCGTTGCAGGCAGCCATCCACTGTAGAACGTGCACTTGAGAACTCCCAGTCAATCTGGTGTGTGGAATGCAATGTTACACACATTTATTTTTCGAAGCGCTGGAGAAGGGATTCTCTGATTTTTCCTATCTCGCGGTGTGGAAATAACATCACACCATTGCGATATTTGAACGGTCGGGTCATCCGGATAGTTCGGGCGCCATTATAACGAAGTAAATTTCTCCGTCATTTTTGGTCGACGCCGGGATTCGAACCCGGATCCCTCATTCCGGAACAAGTCGCTCTACCAACTGAGCTATGCAGACGTTCATTCTGATTCTTATCTGCCTTTATGTCGTGTGCGTCCTGCTGGCAGTTACGTCACAGGTGTAAAGAGCACCTATGGGATGAACATTTATCGTGGACCGTAGATCAATGGAAATGGATCCGATGGACTGATGAATCCTGGTACAGGATCCATCAGTTTGATAGCCGTGTGTGGGTATGGCGGCATTTGGGGGAACGCCATTTACCACAGTGTACTGTTCGTACGGTCAGGTTTGGAGCTGGCATTGTCCTCGTGTGGGGTTTTTTTTTCGTGGTATGGTTCCGGCCCATTGGTTATCGTGGACAAACCTGTTACCAAGCACGTCTACCGCGATATTCCAGAGAATTATACCCTACCAGCTCTGTGGCAATACTATGGAACCGAGCCTTGTTGGTACCATTAGGATAATGCACCGATCCATAAAGGAAGGACTGTTACGGCGTGGTTTGACGATGATTCCGTATCTTGTGTGGACTGGCCAGCACAGAGCCTTGATCTTAATCCCATAGAAGACCTATGGGATGAAATAGAGCGCCGCATAAGAAGTTTGGAACCAAGGCCTACTACTGAGCAACAGTTAGCGGCAGCATTATGTAGTGAATGAAAGAGCATACCTATCGCTGTGTTCCGAAACCTTGTCGAAAGCATGTCTCGAAGAGTCAGTGCATGCATTAAGGCCAAAGGTTGACCGACACCCTACTAATAAATGTCAATAAATGATATATTGTGTTTCTCTTCTAGGTGTCCAGTGACTTTTGTCAGTATAGAGTATATCCAAATTCACAGTTCCGGATAAGATTTATTTTTGATCTCTTGATTTCGCTAGTTTGTTGGGGTATGCTGCTATTGCTCACATGTTCCTCAGCTGTAGTACATGAGCTTCTAAGGTTTCCGTAAGTGACATCAATCCCATTGTAGCGAATCTGAAGCGCGAAATTTAGATGAATAATTCAATTCTGTTAGTTAACATCCACAAATGAGGTCTTCCAAACATGTTCCTTCCAAAAGAAGCACAGATATCAACCCTTATCGACGCTGCTCATAGTCATGTCTTAATCCTTTTCTTTTCTGTAATTTCTGTTACAAAGTCGTTCGACCACCTTGGTGGCCGAATTATCAGAGGTGTACCGTCTTAACTAGTAGTCTGAATTTGGTTTGGATTTGAGGCAAGGCATGGGCAGTGTAATTTTCTAACAGCTCTGGTTGTGTTCCTTATCTGAAAACAGGGGTCCTAAATTATAGACAGGAACTGCTTATCACCCTCTGAACCGCTCATGTCGGTGGTAAAACCCAAAGAAACACACAAAACACGGTCATTCACAAGCAGTTGCTTTGTCTGATGACCCATGTGATCGATTTACAGATTACTGACACCGTTTCTTTGATCTATTGGGTTGTCGGAAAAGTCATGACGTATTTTAGCCATGTTTTGCAAAGGTCATTTATTGATAGAAAGAACAAAGATCAATCAATGATATAATGCCCGTTTTGTTCGATAAACTTTTGCCATCTTTTAATGTGCTGCAGATTGCCTCGTTCATAGAAGGACCTGTCTTCAGTGGCGAAAAACTGTACAAGGTGCTGATTTACAGCCTCATCTGAATTGAACGTTATACCACGCAAGGACTGTTGAAGAGAGCGAAACAAGTGGAAGTCTCACGGCGCAAGGTCAGGCGAGTATGCTGGGTGTGGTAACACATCCCACCCAAGCTCCAGTAATATTTGGCGGGTGATCAAACTTGTGTGTGGTCTCGGGTTGTCGTGATGGAACACGACACCTTTACGATGAACGAGCTCTGGACGCGTTCAAACTGTCCAATTGCCGACAGTACACATTCAAATTATTGATTGTTTGGTTCCGTGGTAGGAGCTCGAAAAACACGACACCTTTAAAATCCCACCACACTGAAACCAGAACCTTCCGCTGATGAATGTCTGCTTTGGATGTCGTTTGAGGCGAAGCAGCACGTCGGGACCAAGACCGTTTGCGCAGCACATTGTTGTACACAATCCACTTTTCGTCACCAGTTATCGGTCGCTTCAAAACAGGATCGTTTTCCTCACGTTTACTGAGCATATCGCAGGTGTTTATACGCGCCGTCAATTGAAGTTCTTTAAGTTCACGATGAATCCACACATCGAGCTTGCTTACGTATTCCAACTTCTTCAGGTGGTCGTGAACGCTTGAATGATGGATGTGCAATGTGTCTGCAATCTCCCGTGTCGTGTAACGTGGGTTTGGCTCGATCAATGCCTTGATTTGGTAGTCATCAACCTCGGTTGGCCTCCCGGACCGAGGAGCATTGTTGAGCTCAATATCACAAGCATGAAATTTTGCGAACCACCGCTGGCACTGACGTTCTTGTAGAGCATTATCACCGTACAATGTACGCAACTTTTCACAAGCTTGACGCGCATTCTTCCGACTACGGAAGTAAAACAGTAAAATATGGCGAAAATGCGCAGTTTGGTCTTTCATCTTCAACTTGATGTCAAATCTCCGCAAATCAACCAAATCGCTCACTATTCCTTTTAGACTGCAGCTAGAACTGGCACCTGTCGAATGCACAGATATAACAGAGCTACGCATGCATGCCTCTAGTACGTCCAAAACCGCCCAACCGCTATCGGGTGCCAAAATACGTTATGACTTTTTCGACAACCCAATAAATTGGTTCAACATCCACTGACGCAGCTATATCAGCTTCGTCTGACCACCAAAGAGGTTAACTACTGTAATCTACTTCTTCATACCTGATGTCGGGTATACCGTAATTTAGCTCAGATGACCAGGCAGAGTAAACCTCAAATGTTTGATCATTTCATCAATAAATCTTTAGGCTACGGAATTCTCAGTTCATCTGTGGTTTCATTATTCCTTTCGTGACATATGCAACTACTTTAACCTGCCTTTTGAGTTCCTGTGTCTTTAAGTAAACTTGGTTTCTTCTCGTTAAAGATTTTCTGAGCTTAATGTCCGAGAGTGTCGCCCGATGAGTTTGAAGTTGACAATCCTGACAGCGGGTCAAAGTGCAATCAATATAGATAAAGAAGAATGAGATAAGAGCTCAATGTGTAATCTAAGGGGAGCAACATTCAATGTTACGAAGAGGGCAGTGCGATATCACAACCATATTTAACGAAGATAATGTTCAAAAGAATGATATATTCAGATGGTCAATGTTGATGGAAAGATCGAATCTTATTCCTGTAAAAGAAGTTGGTATTGAGTGAATCGATTGTTATTCGGAGAGTGTCACGTACATTGTGATTGAAATCTATCAAGCGCATTGTGAAAGATTTGTTGATACTGGACTTGAACATGCCTGATTTCCGAATAAAGAAAGTGGTTTGAATACTCCTGAGTAGATTTTGTTATGACACTGCTCCGCATTACTGAAGGGATAAACCCCCAAGAACAATTGAATTAGAGATACATATCCAGTAACGTGTAACACAATCTTTCACCCTGATGACGGCGGCGATTCGTCTCGGCATGGACTCGACAAGACACCGGAAGCGTTGGGAAGCTTTACGGATCCACGATCCATGAACAAGCTCCCACAGTTCACGAAGATTTGATGGAGGGGGTCAGAGCCTCGAGCATCTCTCACGATGGCATCCCATATGTGCTCGATGGGATTGAGGTCAGGTGACCTAGCTGGCGAAAGAAGCGAGGTCACGTCGGTGGAGTGTTCATCCAACCATTCGGATACAATTCGGGAGCGATGGCAAGGTGCATTGTCTTGTTGCAGGATGAGGTCCACAGTGGGATGTTGAAGACGGACAAACGGAAGCAAATGGTCGTCCAGGATATCCCGGTTACGTTGACCTGCGAGGGACGATGTCACACGTACCAGGAGTCCCATTTCAGTCCACGTAAACAATTCCCAGACGAGAATGCCACCCCCTCCAGCTTGAAAAGTACCCTGCTGGCAAGAAGGATCCATTGCTTCATGTGCTTTGCGCCGTACTCGTATCCTGCCATCCGCCGCATGTACCAACGTGAATCTCGACTCATAAGTCCGGGTAACATTTTTCCACATGTCTAGGGTCCAGTGGCGATGTTCCCGCGCCCATGCTAATCTTTGCACTCTGTGATGTGCGGTCAGCAGCGGCACCCTCGTGGGACGATGGCTTCTGTACCCCATAGCGAGGAGATGGTTCTAGATGGTGTGGCTGCTTACACGTTTTTGTGCACCAGCGTTAAATTTCAGAGTGATTTCTTGCACTGTGGCCTGTCTATCCACTGTTACAATGCGAGCTAGCCGACGATGACCCCACTCATCCACACGCTGTTGTTCACGGCAGTTGGCCCTTGCAGGGACGGTTTTACCGGATTCGATGTACTCACGGTGGCTCGTGACAATCCCAGTGCCTGCACGACTTTTACTGATTCCCGTCACATCACTCCTTATATTGTCTGATCGCTGAATACGTCATGTTGTTTCCGTTTACAGGGCCGCCCGCAGCGCCACATTTGCATAACGTCAGCTGTCTCTAATTCAATTGCTCTTTAGTTTACAGGGGGTCCACAAAGCATCTTTACAACTTCGCACATTTATTACGGACACCCTGCACTATGTACGTTCATGGTATTTGTTGTATAATATACTGTAAATATCAAAATATTAATTGACATTATCGTTTTTTTTAATACGTCCCTCACTGACGTAGCAGGTGCTGTTCCGTGAAAATGTGGTTCCCACAAGAGAGAGCGCAGTGCGTCGCTTGGTTCATCGAGACAAAATCTCATACACAAACGCAACGGCATTTCCGGACTAAATACGGAAAAACCCCGCTACCTCGTTCTAGTATCCGCCAATGGCACCAGAAATTCATGGAGACTGGGTCCGTGTTGGATCAAGATCGTAGTGGCCGCCCACGAACATTGAATAAAGACATCGAACGTGTTCGTCATTCATTTTCACGAAGCCGGAAGAAGTCCATTCGTTCCGCTGCTAGAGAATAACAAATGCCCCAGTCCACGGTACACAAGGTGCTACATAGACATCTACGCTTTTATGCATACAAAGTGCAACTGTTACAAGCACTTGAGGCGAACAATAGACCAGGACGGAAAGAATTCGCAGTAACGGTGCTGGATAGACTGAGTGAAGATCCCGAGTTTCTCACACATGTTTGTTTTACGGAAGAGGCAACTTTTCATGTCTCTGGGCAGTTAAACAGACATAATGTCAGGATTTGGGGGTGTGAAAATCCTCATGCCTTTATGGAACTTGCGAGAGACAGTCCTAAAGTGCATGTGTGGTGCAGTGTTATGCATAACCGAGTCCTTGGACCATTTTTCTTCAGTGAGGAAAGAGTGACGGCAGATGTTTACCTGGGTGTTATACGTAAGTATGTTGTGCCACAGTTGGAGGACCTTCATCCAAGCGTGATATTCAAACAGGGCGGTGCGCCACCACATTGGGGACGGCACGTTCGGGACTTTTAAACACAATATTCGCTGGGAGGTGTAATGGACGGGATGGTTTAATTGCATGGCCACCCCGTTTCCCCGACGTCACACCTCTGGACTTTTTTGTATGGGGATATGTGAAGGATATCGTGTATCGGACAAAGGTGCAGGACATCGATGACCTGAAATAGATGACCAACAATGCCCTTTCGACCATTACTAAGGACATGCTGCAGCGCACATGGTTGGAACTGGAGTTTCGGCTAGATGTTGTACGCGCAACAAATCGTGCGCGTATTGAGCTTTTGTAATGAGGTAGACAAAGCTTTAGTCTCTGCTCTTATTTATGTGCTCAACCACATTTGTCTTTCTCATACAGTGTATCCGTAATAATTGTGCAAAGTTGTAAAGAGACTCTGTGGACATCCTGTGTTTATGTTTAGTTAAGACTTTCAGCTGATACAGACAACTGAGAAGTAATCTGAGTTCAACGAAAAGCTCTAAGCTTCAACATGAGATTGCAGTGAGTTAAAGTTAAGCGTAACGTAAAAGTCAGACCTACAAAACATAAAATAACGTTCATGTTACAGACATCTTCCCGATATTTGCCCAAATTGAGTGTACTAAAAAGGCTCTTCAAGGTAAAAGATAAAAAATAGATTTCTATCGTACGTGGATAAAGCCCAGTTCTCTATAATGCCAACAGAAATGAAGCAGCAGAAATACATCTGTCTTCCTGCAAAAATTTCGTAAGTGTACTTCTCTTTACTTGAAACAGATAAATTTTTCATGACATCCGATGATGTAACGCAACGCCTTAGTCTTTCTTACTTCAGGCTTTCCTTTCAACCGAAGAATGTGATTTCAGTTTTGCAGAGAGACACAGACGCCTGGAGAAAGAAGCCAACGATGAATTTTTGAAGGAACGCAACATGCGAGAGTTAGCTTTGCAAAACGAAAAGGATAAAGGATGGGTACATACTGCTGTCATTGCACGATAATACAACTTGCAAAGATCTAATCGCACTAAATAAAAAAGTTGATTCTTTTACAATTAAAAACTGTACAAGTTAAAAGAAAAGAGATTAAAAATATCGCGAGAACTTTCGGGTTGGCCATCAACCCATTACACAAGCCAGCGACGGAGAAATTGTCTGAGAAGTAATAATTGATTATAATAGATTTTTAGGTGCTCAGATAATGACGAAGAAAATGTCTCCATCATTTTTATGCCATGGGGGGGGGGGATTCGAACCACAACTCTCGGCTCCGGGTGCTATCCACTACACTACACTGGCATGTGGTCTTACTGCTATCTGCTTTTATCTCATGTGCGTCCTGCGGGGCAGGCATGTCACATCCCCCCCCCCCGAAAAAGGGCCGGGGGCATGATCCACGAGTCAGCGGGGACCTTCTCCAAACCAGTAGCACATTCCGTGCATTTAAAAGAATGATACGAAAATTTAGTCTTCATTCTCCTCAAACTCAAGTACAATGATCATGGATGGACAGTTTGCGGTGATCTTAAAGTCATATCTATGATTTGGGGTCAGCAAAACGGATACACCAAATACCCGTGCTTTTTGAGCGAGTGGGACAGCCGAGATCGAGATTAACTCTGGATCAAGGAAGAATAGCCAGAAAGAGTCACATTGGAACCTGGAAGTAAAAATGTGTTGCACGAAGCCTTGGTTACTCGGGAAACAATCCTTTTACCCCAGCTTCACATAAAGCTGGAATTGATGAAGCAATTTGTCAAGGCTTTGCCAAAAGAAGGAGAGTGTTTTAAATACATCTGTGCAAAATTTCGTAGATTATCTGCAGAACAATTGAAAGAAGGTATTTTTATCGGTCCGGACATCGGAGAACTTATGAAGGATGAACTCTTTGAAGACAAAATGGCAACTGTTGAAAAAGAAGCGTGAGAAACGTTCAAAGAGGTGGTGATCAAATTTTTAGGAAATCACAAGGACCCCAACTACACTGGCCTGCAAGACTTAAGGACGAGACGGTTTTTCGAATGTAACGTAGTGCAGAAGTGCTCCACATCGACTTAAATCATTCCATAAGATCCCCAAGATGTAAGAATATGGGACAAGTGAGCAAAACCGTCCAAACAAGGAATCCAAAGTATACAAAGGCACTTTATTGAAAAGGTAGCTTCGAACACAACTGGACAGAAGACAGAAACGTCCATGTGACAGGCGGCTGCAAAGAAAAATCCAGTCTTTAGTAGGGGATATGATCACCCGTGACTACGTTGCAGGATTTACAACGTCTGTCCATGCTGAGGACAAGGTTTTCAAGGAGCTGTTGAGGCATCGCTGCCCATTCCTCTTGTAGCGCCAATCGCAGCTGCGGAATCGTTGCTGGCGGCTGGTTACGTGCTGCCAAGCGTCTCCCGAGAAGGTCCCACACGTGTTCGATTGGATTTAGATCCGAGGACTTTGCGGGCCAATCCATGCGTTGAATATCTTCACTCTCCAACAGATCTGCGACAGCCACTGTGCGATGAGGTGTAGCGTTGTCGTCCATGAAGAGGAACTCAGGACCCACAGCACCACTAAACAGACGCACGTGAGGCAGGAGAACCTCGGTACAACAGGGGACACCAGTGAATGAACCTCCTTGGAAGATGTGGAGGTCAGTACGGCTACGAAGCATGACACCGCCCTAAACGAGAAGTCTGCCACCTCCAAACCGGTCCCTTTCGATGATGTTGGAGGTGTGATTGCGTGTTCCCTGCTTTCTCCAGATGTTTATGCGTCCAGAATCGTTCGTCAGACTAAGTCGGCTCTCATCCGTTAAGAGAATTCGACCCCATTGCTGATGTGTCCAGTTCTTGTGTTCCTGGCACCACAGAAACCGCCGTCTCCGATGAGCAGCCGTTAATGGCACACACCGTAATGGTCGTCGTGCAAATAGACTACCTTTGTACAGCCTCCTGGCCGCGGTAAAACGCAATATTGGACATCCAGTTGACTGTTGCATGTGCCTTGCGATTTCTCCAGTTGTCTTCCGTCTGTCTCTTCACGCCTGTAGAACAATACACCGGTCGTCCGCCGTCATAGTTGCTCGTGGAGGACCACTGCTAAACTCTCGGACAGCTGTTCCTGTCGTTTTAAATGCTCCCCAAGCTCGTGAAACGATGCTGTGAGCGATTCCGAACTCGTCGGCCACACAAGTCACACTTCGACTTTCTTTCAACTTCCCAATGACGCGACCTCGCGTAAAATTATCGAGATGTCGTCTACTGGATTGCCTGTCGCCCTTATCACACGGTGGCAGCAACTCGACGTCGTTCAAACCGATGTACACCGTGCAATAGCTTTCACCGAATTGCTGAGCGTAAACCGCCCGTGGGCTTTATACCCTTCCGACACCGCCCCCTACGCCATGCTGCATATATGCGCATGCCCTACCGTACCGGAGTCTAGTTTATCTCCTGAGTGGCCTTTCGGTCCGTTTTGCCTGCTCGTTCCGCTGTTATGCTAATTTCTCCTCTTCGTCTTTAATTTTTGCACACCAGAGTATAACATGATCATGGAAGGCATGCTACAGAAATTCAAGGATTTGGGATGCTCCATGAGCTTTTAAGTGCACTTTCCTTACTCTCATTTAGACTACCTTCCTGAGAATCTGGGAGCTGTCAGCGACAAGCAAGGAGAGCGATTCCACCAAGACATCAAGGAAATGAAAAGGACGTATCACGGCAGGTGGAATGTCAACATGATGGCGGACTATTGCTGGATGTGGCACAGAGAAGACCCGGGAAAAGGATCTCACAGAAAAGGCTCAAAAAAGAAGCTTTGAAGGAAAAAGAAAAATACAACGCAAGGAAATATAAAATATGTACTAAAGATAAATCTTTAATTACTGTAATTAGTTTTTTTCCCAATACTTGCATTCCAAAAACGTTTACGGAAAATTTTAACTACTGTTAATTTACTTAATTTAATGCGTTTTAAAGCTATTTTCCTGTAATATTGAGATCCATTTTTTGAAAAATTCTTACGTGATAGAGAAAACTGGGAGTGATATTTGAAATCAACGGACAAAAATAAATAAAAAACAGTTAGTAGTTTCCAGACAACTTTTCATAACTCGAAATTTGCAGTCCTGTTTTATCAGGATTCATCAGATGAACACATACAGCAGAAGCATTGTATACAGCATAAATTATTTGTGCCGTAGGAGTATTAGACAGCGCAGAATCGTTGAACCGACGCCCCGGTGGAATAGTTTATTCATTAATCTTAGGGTGAAGGGTGAACAAAACGAGTATCGTAGATTCGCTTAAAGCTCGCAATAAGGAATCTCCAAGGGTCGGAATTTGGGTATGGTGTGCAGTAATTACAACACTTGTTAGAGACTTTATGGATATACAAACTCTTGGTTAATAAACAAGAGCTTTTATTGAAAGAAGGCAAGATGGTAACCTCACTCCACACTGGGTTATGAGTTCCCTGACTTACAAGACGTGAGAGGGCCGTCGATGATGGTTTAGACTTAATATCGTACTTGTGTTCTGCAAGTCTTACGCCAAGTGTACGTAGAGTGAATCCTATTACACTCGGTCTTCTTCTTCCGAAACGCTTGATTTCAAAGGGATGGAATAAATATCATGCGTATTGTGGGTAGACACAGGATCACGATCTTTTCTGATTAAGGAGAAAATATTAGCTGTCCTTTCGCCAAAGTTCAAATGGTATTTCCTACAAACGTTCTTTCTAATAGGGGTGATTAGCGTGTGAAAATCCATTGAGCCCACAGAATGTACCTGACCACTTTCACGCTGCAAGGTTGAGAATGCCGTACGCTGAATCTTACGTGTCAAATTGAAACGCATTCTCGGTAGTATCCATGTGAAAGTTTGAGAATGTCGTACACTGAATCTTACGTGCCAAATTGAAACGCATTCTCGGTAGTATCCATGTGAAAGTTTGAGAATGTCGTACGCTGAATCTTACGTGTCAAATTGAAACGCATTCTCGGTAGTATCCCTGTGAAAGTTTGAGAATGTCGTACGCTGAATCTTACGTGTCAAATTGAAACGCATTCTCGGTAGTATCCCTGTGAAAGTTTGAGAATGTCGTACGCTGAATCTTACGTGTCAAATTGAAACGCATTCTCGGTAGTATCCCTGTGAAAGTTTGAGAATGTCGTACGCTGAATCTTACGTGTCAAATTGAAACGCATTCTCGGTAGTATCCATGTGAAAGTTTGAGAATGTCGTACGCTGAATCTTAAGTGTCAAATTGAAACGCATTCTTGGTAGTATCTATGTGAAAGTTTGAGAATGTCGTATGCCGAATCTTACGTGTCAAATTGAAACGCATTCTCGGTAGTATCCATGTGAAAGTTTGAGAATATCGTACGCTGAATCTTACGTGTCAAATTGAAACGCATTCTCGGTAGTATCCATGTGAAAGTTTGAGCATGTCGTACACTGAATCTTACGTGCCAAATTGAAACGCATTCTCGGTAGTATCCATGTGAAAGTTTGAAAATGTCGTACGCTGAATCTTACGTGTCAAATTGAAACGCATTCTCGGTAGTATCCCTGTGAAAGTTTGAGAATGTCGTACGCTGAATCTTACGTGTCAAATTGAAACGCATTCTCGGTAGTATCCATGTGAAAGTTTGAGAATGTCGTATGCCGAATCTTACGTGTCAAATTGAAACGCATTATCGGTAGTATCCATGTGCAAGGGCGATGTCCAAAATGTACTCATTTCTTGCTGTCGGAGGCAAACACTAGATGAATGCGTGAAGGCACGGCGTATCATAAAATATATAGCCGCCATTTTATATCTCCTAGGGTGGGTAGACGATTGGGGAATTAAGACCGGAGTGTAAGTGGGTTTTCTGTAGACAGAGAATTTTGAGGTATTCATAACTGGGTCACATTGAAGAAAGAAATCCAGAAGAGGTATACAATAATTATTCTCTAATTCGATTGCAAACTTAATGGAGGTTTACTGATTAAACATAAGGTCAGTAAATCATCATACAGGAAAAGGGAATGGACAAAATGGAGCTTGGATTTTGCCGGTTGAGAATCAGAGTATAACACTTGCTCAAAACCTGTTCCAATGCAAATAAAAAGGAGAGTGTAGATGTTTAAAATGGCCCTACAACGGTATCTACTAATCGAAATGCCAATCATTTAACCAAATATCAAAGTGTGTTATAAAGACTGAGCAGAAATTTGTTGTAAAAACTAAATTACTATATGTAGGGGCGAACGTAAATGCTCTACTTGCCTTATGTAATCCAAAGTCCTGCATGGCTCTGTAATCAAAGCTTGTTCACCGGAGCACGCACCCCACAGACAATAGGCCAAGGTTCCTGTTACTTAGATAACCATTAATTTATAATAATTGGTCAAACAGGCGCTCTGCTCCCTCAGCTTTGTTATATTAAGATCTGCTGATCAAGGGAGGAAGTGAATGAATAACGAAGAGACAGGTCTCGAAAGGAATCCATCAAAGTTTTCTAAACTTAAACCAAATTTAATCTTTATTCACAGAAATGCTGTCCCAGCCTAATCTGTATATTGGAGACTTCGTTCGTGGCAAGAAATAACTTGCGCATTGTTTCATACACGTGCGTTTTCGTCATCGTGTAGCTCTCTTTGCTAACACTTTATTGTTCTTCCTAATAATACCTGCAGGGGTCAGTCCGCTATTTGGCACAGAATCTCCACGCGATTGTGAGAGCCTGCGTCACAAGAACGCTAAATTTCCTTCCAGCATCCAGGAGGACATACTAAGTTTTTTGCTTCCTACCGAGCAACATACGCGTGCTTCTTCACCAAGCTCCGACCCTCAACTCACTGAATATCGAGCCTCGCGCCCACGTGCTAACCACTGCCCTATCGCTTGAGGCGCGATGAAGTACCTAGCGCGAGGCAGACAACGAGCCTCCGCTGTTGTTTTTTTTTTTTTTTGATTGGAGGTTTAACGACCACCGTGAGCAACTCAATGGGCTATAAGCAGTCGCCCATCCCTAATTTAGGGTCACTGGTTCCAGGGAAGGGAGAGAGCCAGTGCCGTAAGACAAACACAACATCCATGCCTCACCGGGATTCGAACCCGGACCCCTTTCAGACGAATGATCAGAGGCCATCGCCTTAGACCACTGCGCCACCGGGGCGGTCCTCCGCTGTTGTCTCCCCCATTCTTTTCCGACACGTTTGCTCCGACCCCCAGCCTTCGCTGCGTTACGAAGGTCACCTAACGGCTCCTATCGCGACCTTGACCATTTCCAAGAACTTATCTCCAATGGACAGCAAAGGCTCCAGCATTGTATACAGTATTGGGTTCATACATTCCTAACCGACTTGGCTACAACAAATATGTACATTTTCTCAGACGGTCGGGCGCCATGTTAGAGTATTACAATACATCGGAAACCCATTAGCTTCAAGGGCTTTTAGTAATCCGACAAATTTGACTTGCAGAAATGTTCCTTTTCTGGAAATAAAAAAATAGAAGAGTTCCTTTCCTGGAAACGGGAAAACACGTGCTTCTTCTTTCTTTTGTCCTTTGATTTCTAATTCCAGTCCTTGTATCGTAATCACATAAAATATGAAAATGATGTTGAATGTCCGACATTACATTAATAATGTATTTGGCCCTTACACCATATTTTTCGACTTGTAAGTCAATACGGAATATGAGTCGAATGGGTTAAATTTCTCAATTTCCTTTTACGAGTATTAATTCATACGTTAGTCTAAGTCGATCCTGAATATAATACGTCCCTAGAACGAATGGTGTTAGTGTTCCGAAATTATGTAGCTAGATTTCTAATACTTCAGTAAATATTAAAAGAAAGAGAAAATGAGGGAACTTCCGCATATTTCTTTTCGACAAAAAGTTCAGTTCCATCAGTTTAATTTGTTCTTAAGAACTGACTCTAACGTGTCTCTTCCCTCTGACTGACCAGTCGAAGAAAGCCGCAGCGCAAATGCTAAAAAAGAACAAGATAGATGACACCAAATTTTCGGTTGTAATAAGCACGTCTTTTGAATCCGTTCTACACATTCATAAGGAGCCCAGATTTTGCTACAAACACATCAGAAGCAGAAATTAACACTTATGTCACCTGGTGGCCAAACCATTCTTTACCAAACATTAGGAATTATGTGAAAAATATTTTCCATCATGTCTTGTATGCGATACAATTATAATTTTTCAAATCGGAGTTTTAGAAGCAGAAATAAAGCAGAAAACGCAATTTACCTTTGTGTCCCCTAGCGGAAAGTCTATGATTTACTTGAAAATTTTGAATTCATAGGAAAAACATTTCGCATCGGAAACACTATCCAACAAAGAAGGAATTTTTCAAATCGTACTCTTAGAAGTAGAGATATTGACAAAAATAAGATATAAATCTACGCCCCCTGATGTAGAAACCATGCATTTTTTCAAGAAGAAAATTTTCCAAAAAGGTTTGTCGACATGAGTGGTATCGGTCATCAAACAACTTTTTTTTCAATCGAGATTTTAGAAGCTCATATTTTGCTGCAAATACAACAGGAGCGGAAATTAAGACTTACGCCACCTGGTGGCCAAAACATTCCTTACAAACACTAGAAAATATGTGCAAACGATTTCCCATTAGGAGCTGTATGCGGTGCAGAAATAAGTTTTCAAATCGGAGATTTAGAAGCAGAGATATAGGGGGAAACGCAATGTAATTTTACGCCCCCTAGCGGAAAGTCTATGAATCACTTGAAAATTTTGAAATTATATGAACCACATGTCACACTAGAAACACTATCCAACAAAGGAGGAATTTTTCAAATCGGACTACTAGAAGTAGAGATATTGCCAAAAATAAGACACACATCTACGCCCCCGGGCGTAGAAACCATGCACTATTTTAAGAAGAAAATGTTTCTAAAAGGTTTGTCGACTACAGTAGTATCAGTCAACAAACGACGTTTTTTTCAATCGAGAAGTTAGAAGCTCATATTTTGCTGCAAATACAACAGAAGCGGAAATTAAGGTTTACGACCCCTGGTGGCCAAACTATTTTTTTACAAAAATTAGAAATTATGTACAAACGATTTCCCATCAGGAGCTGTATCCGGTGCAGAAAGAAATTTTCAAATTGGAAATTTAGAAGCAGAGATATAGGAGGAAACGCAATTTACCGCTACGCCCCCTAGCAGAAAGTCTATGAATTACTTGAAAATTTTGAAATTATATGAAAAACATGTCACACGGAAAACACTATCCAACAAAGAAGGAATTTTTCAAATCGGACTCGTAGAAGTAGAGATATTGACAAAAATAAAATGTACATCTACGCGCCCTGGCTGAGAAACTGTGCAATATTTTAAGAAGAAAATATTCGGAAAAGGTTTATCGATGCGAGTGGCATCAGTCCACAAAATTTTTTTTTTTAATTGATATTTTAGAAGCTCCAATTTTATGGCAAATACATCAGAAGCAAAAATTAACACTTACGCCCCCTGGTGGCCAAAGTATTATTTACCAAATATTTGAAATTATATGCAAATGATTTTCCATCAGAAGATGCATCAGCTAAAGAAAAAATTCTGAAATCGGAGTTTTATAAGCAGAGTTATCGGGGAAAATGTAATTTACGTTTACGCCCCCTAGCGGAAAATCTATGCGTAATTTGAAAAAGTAACTATATCTAAAATACTCTTCGACATAAATGGAATCGAAAGATAAAATCATTTTTTCAATCGGATGTTTAGAAGCAAATATGTGGAATAGAAAGTAATTTTGAATTCGACATCATCTGCCTTTACGCCCTCTAGCGGCGAAATTGTACATCGTAAAAAAAAACGAAATAAAGGATCATCATTTGCATATTTCAATCTTCCCAATGCAAAAAGAATTTTTGAAATCGGAAAAATAGTTGCAGAGATATCGTGGGTACAGACGGTCTGACGGACGGACGGACGGACAAACCGATAACAGAAGCACGATCTTTTTTTACAAAGACGTGCTAAAAAACGAAATAAAGGATCATCATTCTCGTATTTCAAGCTTTCCAATGCAAAAAGAATGTTTTAAATCGGACTAATAGTTGCAGAGATATCGTGGGTACAGGCGGACGGACAAACCGGTAACATAAGCACGATCTTTTTTTTACAAAAGACGTGCTAAAAATAACAAACAAGGTCACACAAGTGTACCAGATTAGAGTGATGCTTGAAGCGTGAGTTATGGTTCGCTGCTGTCTCACAGGGTCCGATGGAAATCAAAAACCAAAAAGGCTTTTGATTTCAAACGGAAACTTGAAATAAATTACGAGCATAATAAATGAAGCAATAGATGATTTTAATTTAGTTGAGAGATACAACTGAAAGATGGGCAGCGCAAAAAAACACCGCCTTCGCTATCAGCTGATCAGTGCTTTTTTTAATGCGCATGCGCTGCCAGCTGTCAACACAATGTCACCAGACAATTAACTACGTGGCAGGTGTGTTTCTCAGAGGTTTAATTATTGCGAGATAAATGGCGTGCATTTATTGCAGTTCTGGCTGTTTTGCAAACCCGGGGGTGAATGGGCTCTTGGAGAGATCTCGAGGGGGATGCAATTTACATACGACAACTGACAATTTAAATCGGTCATGGTAATGTTTCTGTCGAACGGAAATACCCGTTCCAGCAGCTTTTAGAGAAGTTTTGAGCGAACGGAGTATTACATTTCTAACGTTTTCAAAATGTTTTTTTATGAACGTAATATCGAGCTTCGGTGCATAGATCGCAACCGAATTTAAAGCACAATATCTTTTACTCATAGAAAAATTTCAGTAGATAAATCGACGTGGCGTACCTTACTGTCAAATTTTTACTGTAAATCGTCTTCTGAAGAAAAACGTCTCGCTCTACACGCCGAAGAACACGGTATGTCATAAATGGGAGAAACCTCTCCTCTTTCCTCGCTATCCTTCACACAAACGAAACGAATGACTGTCATGTGAAAATTCATCAGAAGGCACTAAAGCGGTCACATGAAAAAAAGGAGACAGCCAAACATTGAGGGCTGGCTGCCGATTTCTCTCGCAATAAAGGGATGTGTATAGCTGAATAATGAAGATGAATAAAATAGTATTTAAATCTACTTTGAATAAAAAAGAAAAAATTAAAATACCCATACACTCATGTTCTATAAAATACAGTTTCGAACAGACACAAAAACGTATATACTCAATTTATGCCCAAAAGTAAACTAAAAGCATGACGTATAGCTTTTCCTACTGTGACGCACTACAGAAGTAAAGCACGTGTAAAGACGACAAGGGAGACCACCGATACATTCCTTCCGTGTAGCTTAGTTGGGAGAGCAACGCTCTCCGGAGTGAGGGGGCTCGGATTCGATATCCATCACGGAGAAGTTTGTGTTTTCACATTGGCGCTCGAACGTAAAAACGGATGTACTGGCCGTTGGGTTTTTCGAAAAATGCGTGATGTTTGTTCCACACTTCGTCTAGAATTAATTAAAATTCGTACTTTGCTTCAAAAGAAGAATTAAGAGGGAGATGATGTGACGTACTACAGAGGTAAAGCACGTGGCAAGACGAAAAAGCTGCACCAATACATTCCGTAGGTGTAGCTTAGTTGGGAGAGCAACCTACTCCGGAGTGAAGGGGGCAGGGTTCGATCCTCGTCACCGACAAATTTGTATTTTCATACTACGTCAGATGTGGTGGACTTGTTGCTTCCTGATAAATGCAAAGTACGAGAGCTGTTTCTCTCACGCTGTCTTAGTTCTTACGTTATTCCGTTCTTCAGCTTTGAAATTACCCACAGGAATTGCCAAATGCAACTACATAAAAATAGCCAAGAAAATACTTATTTGGATGCCTTAACTGCTACATACTTGTCTTTCTAGGATCTCGAAGAACTCCTGGACTACTAGGAATACTATTTCGCAATAGATGGGCCAAAATGGAAAATGTGAAAACGAAAAGTCAAGCAAAATTTAAAACGGTGAAATTTAAAACGAACCGGCATCTCTCGATTTCCGTTCAAGCATGTTATCAGTTACACCACCCAGAACAGTAACTGGAGCTAAGCAATTTTTGCTTTGGAGCCTGAACAACTTCATATTTTTGCTGGTCGAAGCAATCCGATGCTAGCCAACACAAAAAGAAACATTACACGGGGATCAGTAAACTAGAGTAACACAAAGCCATAATCTGACTGATGCGTGAATAATCACGTGATTTTGCCATGCACTTATGAGGAAGATTGATTTTTTACGTATCTGAGGTACTGGAGATTTAGTACCCTACGATGAATCATTGGATTGCTTCGACAAGCGAAAATCTGAAGTTGTTCAAATTCCTAATGTATAATTGTTTAGATTCAGTTCGTTGGACCTTCGTTGTATCGTGTGGTGTAACGGATAACATGCTCGAACGAATGTGGGAAGATTCAAGTTTTTTTAATATGGAGTTAGATGTTGAACAATAAACTATAGATCAATTCAGGGTCAGAATCTGATTGCTGTGTGCATAATCAGGTGATTTTTCCATGTATTTATGAGGAACATTTCTTCCTTGATTCCCATATGGGGAAACTACAGACTTGCACACAGATACATTAAAACTCTGAGAGCAAGATCGTCGGAGGGAAACAGTATTTCCGTCCATTTAAACTTAAAGAGCCAGGCTGATAGTCGTCTCTTAGAGGAATGCATTGCCTGCTACTTTCTGATCTTACCTCTATTGCAAGGGATATTACAAAAATCTAACCTTTTCTCTTCCTAAACGCTCTGATCTGAACGATCGAATCAATTGATTCAATAAATATTTGACCAAGATTTTTCCCACTGATCGTATTTGCATGCAAGTGCGCAAAACGCCTAAACTTCAGTTGCACATAATTTTATTTCGTTTAAAATGAATCCCAATAGGACATTACGATGACCGCACAACATATGTCCTGAGAAGATAATAGAGAAAAAAAGGAAGAAGCATTCTTCATAATACATGGAAAATCGACAGAATATTCAAAACAAACTAAATTTGCTTGTGCCACTTACTGGTCAACCATGCAACATTTCTCAGAAAACTTGAAAATTTCTTCGTCCTGGAGCAGGAAACGAACTCCGCTTCCCGGTCGAGTATGCAAGCCATTACACCACCGAGGACAATGAAGTTCCAAGCAACTGAGACATAATAATCTAAAAGTCCTCAGAATTTTGCTAGTCTAAGAATATCTACTTCCTTATAGCGCTTTGACCAAATTCCCATCCGAGCGGGTGTAGGTCGGAGGTCACCAGTACCACAGATAAATCAATGAAGGAAGAAATAATCTTCATAATGCTTGGAAAATCGATAGAATATTCAAAGTAAACTGAATTTGCTTGTACCACTTACTGGTTATCCATGCAACACTTCTCAGAAAACTGGAAAATTTCATCGTCCTTCCCGCACCAGGACGATGAAATTCTGAGAAGTGTTGAATAAATGACTAGTAAGTAGTACAAGCAAATTCAGTTTGCTTTGAATATTCTGAGAAAAAAAGGTTTATGGCTTTTGATTTTTCAGCAATAATGAAAGTAATTCGATTGACGAGAAGCGCGAATGGCATCGTTTCCTGGTCCGGAAGTAGTTTTAACATTATTTAATTCTTGTAGTAGTTCAGTTTCAGCTACGGGTAATAAATAAAAAGTTTTATTTACAAGAGAATTATGAAAATATTGTAAAAATGATTATTAAAAGGTTGTCAGTTTATTTTCAGATTTTCAGAGTTACTAGTAAAGTGTTCATTAAAACGGATAGCCATGTGTTGTTCATCAGTAATTTCCACACCATTAGAATCTAGTAAATGTTCTGGTATTACAGTCTTAATTCGTTTTCCTAGTAAAACGTTAAGGTGTTTCCAAGTTACTTTTGAGTCATTCAATGTAAAAATATTTGCGTAATAAGCTCTCTTAGCATTTCTTTTTAGAAAGTAAGTTTTACCCCAATCCCTTCGAGCAAGCAGCTTTTTAATAATGCTTCGAAAGGCAATTGGATGTTATAACGAAGTAAATTTCTCCGTCATTTTTGGTCTATGCCGGGATTCGAACCCGAGGCCGCTTATTCCGGTACAAGTCGCTCTACCAACTGAGCTACGCAGACATTTATTCTGATTCCTATCTGCCTTTATATCGTGTGCGTCCTGCTGGCAGGTACGTCACATCTCCCCTCCCCCGAAAGAGGGAATGGCCCACGGGTCAGCCGTGACCATGAATCGTTGCAGGCAGCCATCCACTGTAGAACGTGCACTTGAGAACTCCCAGTCAATCTGCTGTGTGGAATGCAACATCACACATTTTTATCTTTCGAAGCGCTGGAGAAGGAATTCTCTGATTTTTCCTGTCTCGCGGTGTGGAAATAACATCACACCAATGCGAGATCTTGAACGGCCGGGTCATCCGGGCGCCATTATAACGAATAATATTTCTCCGTCATTTCTGTCCACGCCAGGATTCGAACCCGAGGCCGCTTATTCCGGAACAAGTCGCTCTACCAACTGAGCTACGCAGACATTTATTCTGATTCCTATCTGCCTTTATATCGTGTGCGTCCTGTTGGCAGGTACGTCACAATGTCTAAGGCACTTAAGATAAGTTAAAGAAAAACTATATTGTTATTTTTGTTCAGGGTTTAACGACCGTTATGAGAAACTCAAAAGGTTATATAAATAGTCTGCCCGTCCCAAATTTAGGGCCACTGGTTCAAGAAAAGGGGGCACAGAGCAGTAGAAAAGCATACCTCTTATGCTGGATCAAGATCGTTCGTTTTAGATAAAAAAACGAACCTGGGTTCATGTCTGACGAACGGTCGTAAACTTAGATCACAGCGCCACAAGCGAACGTTGCACATTCGAACATAGTTGGTACTACTCCAATTTGAAGTGACTCCAATTTCCTTTTTTTTTTTTTAGTAGGAAAAGGACTCAAATTCTATCACCATTATTTTTTGATACTTTTCTTTTTTTTCGTAGGATCCGATTACATATTTCAAAAAGAACGCATTACAGCTACCGGTTGCGATACTGTAAATGTCATAAATATAAGCGCCTTGGTAAGCAATTCATTGATATTTCAGTTCGTTAGTACGTTATGTTACTTTCTTATGTAATCTGTTGAAAAATACACATTTTCCAGCTGTTTTTACACACATTGTACACCATCGTAAAGCGAAACTTTGTTTTAAAATGGAATTAAGTCAAGGAATGCGGACGCCCACGTCAAACGCATAAGAAGGTGAAAAAATCGAGAAAGTAAATCCGTAATGAGAAGTCAGGAGGGACTTAAAACTGGAAACTATTAATAAAAAGTTGCTCAGAAAAAAATATAATGAATTTAAATATAATCTCCATCTCCTTTCTCCGCTGTTGACTCTAGGGGTTTCAGGTTGTTGAAAAAAAATATAAGCCCAGATTAAGAAGGGGAAATGTAAATTAAAATTAAGAATTAAAATCAAAACAAAAACTAAGGCTGATTGCCTGCAACCATTCTTCATCTCTTTCAGACCTTTACAAAATTTTCCATCTCTGAGAAATTACTGCAGTAAAGCCTCTTTTAACCGAAGCTCATTCATACAGAAATCTCTATTAACCTAAGCCTCTGGGGTTAGCTGTTATCTATTTTGGATTTTGAAATTTCCACCGGCGCATTGCATCGCAAGTGGTCAAGTGTCAAAGTTGCCTACCGTTGTCATTGTCTTATCTTCCTCTTACACAGCGAGGATGCGAACCAATCAGAAGTCAGAGAGATAAAAAACCCACCAGTCAGCCGTAAGATGAAGCTGACAAACCTTCAGCCCAACATGTCCACTTAGCTCTTGCTGTTCGATTTGCATCAGATGAAAAGCTTGCTGAGTGCAGATACAGTAAGATGACATCCACCGAACGAAAGCTTGTTGTTTTGAAGATGGATGTCTCTCAAATCTACGCCAACAAAAGAATTAATTTAGACGAGTGTAAAAGCCATGCAAATAATGTACTGTATATGTATTATACACTATCTACCAACAAGTAATGGGACACCCCTGCAATTGACGATATCTGCGATCCTGATACACGTCACGGCCGCCGCCGTTAAATATCGTGTGGGAAACAACAACGCAACCAGTCGCATGCAAGATGCTACGCAGTTCAGAGCTCTCTGATTTCGAGAAAGGTGTAATCGTCGGGTATCACAGAAATGGCCGATCCATACGTGAGATATCCAGCGAGTTGAAGTACCCAAAATCGGCAGTGGCCTACATGATTGGCAAGTGGAAGATGACAGGTGACTGTCGGAATGTGCCCCGATACGGCAGATCCACAAAACTGGGAGCTAGAGACCGACGGGTGCTGGCCAGAGAAATTCGGAAGAACCGCACCAAATCGATGAGCCACATCCGCCAGTTTTCTTTCGACGAATACCATCCGCAAGGAAGCCCATCTGCTCGGTTATCATGGACGTGCTGCCGCCCACAAGCCTTTGATCACCAAGTCCAATAGCGCTGCTCGGCTAACGTGGTGCAAAGAACGTCGACAGTGGACCATTGAACAGTGGAAACAGGTTCTATGGAGCGATGAATCAAGGTTCACCCTCTACCGTTCGGATGGCAGGGTCTCGGTTTGGCGTCTGCCTGGAGAACGCCTCCTGCCGGAATGTATTGTGCCAACTGTGAAGTTCGGCGGGGTTGGAATTATGCTATGGGGGTGTTTCTCCTGTAATGACACGGGACCCTTGGTCGCAATTCCTGGTAGACTCAACGCTGAGACCTACTGCACCATTTTGGGTGACCATACGCTTCCTACGTTGTGGCAGTTTTACGGGGCGGACCCATGTTACTTTCAGGATGACAATGCCACCTGTCATGTTGCGAGGTCCACCATGGCTTGGTATGGTGACAATGGGGTTAATCGAACGGACTGGCCTGCGCAGAGCCCGGACCTTAACCTTATCGAGCACCTGTGGGATGAGTTGGAGCGTCGACTTAAGGGGTGTCCCGACCGTCCGAAATCGGTGAAGGAACTGAGCTGTCTTCTTCAAGCCGAGTGGAAGAAAATACCGCTAGTCGTCGTACAACGCCTAATTGAGAGTATGCCCCGGAGGGTCGCAGCTGTAATCGCCGCTCGTGGAGGCTCCACCAACTATTGAAGGTGAATAAACTTCAAATAATAACTTTCCTTTGCTATCGCAGGTGTACAATTATTTGTTAGTAAGTGTATATATGCACTCTGAAGTGCCAGAAAAACAGATACACCAGTCTAATACTGGGTAGGTCCCCCACGGGAGCGCAGAACTGCAGAAATACGACGGGGCACTGACTCCACTAGCTTCTGCTAATATGCTGTAGGCAATGCACACCATACTTCCTGCAGAGCGTTCCACAATTCGGGTATAATCCAAGGTCTCCGATTCCTGTGTTCGATAGCGCGTTGCATGTCATCCCAAATGTGTTCTATCACGTCCACATCTGGGGACTTGGGTGGGAATGGCAACACCCCAAACTCAGATGAATGCTCCTCTAACTGTAATGAGACGTCCCGACACTTGTGTGGAGGTGCATTGTCCTGTTGGAACATGCCCAACGCATCAGCATGAATGCAGGACCTGAACAGGTGTACCTCGTCAGAAAGGATGCGCACATAGCGTTGGCCAGTCACAGACGTTTGTAGACGTACCAGGGGCCCCAGTGAAGTCCAGCTAAACACACCCCATACCATTACGGACCCCCCTCCCCAACAGCCGGAACAGTTCTCTGCTGACAGGCGGAATCCATGGCTTCATGGGGTTTGCACCACACACGAATCCTTCCATCTGCCCGATACAGTTGGAAACACGACTCGTCAGACCAGGCTACGTGTTTCCAGTTATCAAGTGTCCAGTGGCGATGTTGCCGTGCCCAAGCGAGGCGCATAGCTCTGTGTCGTGCTCCCATCAAGGAGACTCGAGTTGGGCGTCGGCTCCCAAAGCCCATATCGTACAGGGTACGTTGTACAGTGCGGGCGCTGATGCTTGTTGAGGCTCCAGCATTGAATTCCGATACTACCTGTGAGAGTGTCGCGTGAAACGATTCTTGACAGCCGACGATGGTCACGTTCACCCAATGTCTTTTTACGGCCACACTGGTATCGTAGGTTGGAGGTTTTGCCGGAATTCTTGTAGCCACGGTACACCCTTGCAATGGTCGTCCGTGAAAATCCGAACTTCCTTTCTACCTCCGAAATACTATGGTTCATCTCACAAGCGCCAACTATGACACTGTGTTGAAAATCTTGTAACGTACTTGCCAGCAGGACGCACACGACATAAAGACAGATAGCAGTCAGAACAAACGTCCGCGTAACTCAACTGGTAAAGTGACTTATTCCGGAATAAGGGGATCCGAGTTCGAATCCTGACGCGGACAGAAATCACGGAGAAATTTACTTCGTTATAATGGCGCCCGAACTTTCTGGATGACCCGGCCGTTCAAAATCTCGCATTGGTGTGATTTTCTTTCCACACCGCGAGATAGGAAAAATAAGAGAATCCCTTCTTTAGCGCTTCGAAAAATAAAAATGTGTGATGTTGCATTCCACACACTAGGTTGACTAGGAGTTCTCGAGTGCACGTTCTACAGCGGATGGCTGCCTGCAACGATTCATGGTCACGGATGACCCGTGGGCCATACCCCCGGCCCTTTTGGGTGGGAGAGATGTGACGTACCTGCCAGCAGGACGCACACGACAAAAAGGCAGATAGCAGTTAGAACGAACGTCCGCGGAGCTCAATTGGTAGAGTGACTTATTCCGGAATGAGGGGATCTGGGTTCGAATCCTGGCGTGTACAGAAATGACGGAGAAATTTACTTCGTTATAATATCTTAAATCGTTATTCCTTGTCATTCTGATGCCGAAAACAGCTCTGACAGCTGGCAAGGATGTCTATTGCTTTATATACGCACCGGCGGGCCAAACCGAGTACGGACATAAGTGATGTTGCTATGTATTTTGCATAAGCTCGTCTGTACCAATTTTTCTGGCACTTCAGTGCATATATAGTACATATTAGGTATGTATATTTACGAATGCGTACTTTGTAAGTTTAATAAATAAACCAATTCATGTTACGTTAAATTCCTCTCATTTAGCCATGTTTGGTTACCAATACAGAGTGTTCTCGATTATCCCGGATTTACGATTTTCCAACTGTAATATACTGATTTCATTGTCCCGTTCCGCCAATCTATCTTGGCTCCACGGGGACTTATTGAGCACCTTGGAAGTTATTTTGACATGTTGCGACAATTATCCTGCCTTGAGACGCCGGTTCGAACCCTGGCCACCCCAATGGCCCAGAGACCAGCCCGCGGTGACGTGCTGGCAGGCGACCTAGTATACCTTGTCTGGGTTCCCGCTCTGTCTGGCGGGATAGGTCGTTCATTTATTTAGCATTGACTGGGAGATTCTTTGCCCTCGAACTTTTTTGGGGAATAATTTCCCTTTATTATTTTTCAAAAGACCTACACACATCAATTACACTGTCCTCATGCTTAGGACTTACAACATTGAGAGATTTAAAGAGTATTTACATAGTATGTACACTGGAGGGATTTTTGTCTGCTTTCCTACAGACTTCTGCCCTCATTCCTCTTCCGAATCGCTTTCGGTGCGCACGTTCACCTCCTGCGTTTCGGTCCCCGTTTGATTGGGGAAGATGGTATGTTGCTGGAGGGTTAGCCTTTCAACCAAGGCTATTATCCCCCTCCTGTTAACGGAAGATTGGATGAGCAGATCCAATCTTCGCGTTCTTTGCACACCTGAGATCAGTGTGTTTCTCCATTCGGCGAAGCCACTGCATTCAAGTACGCAGTGTTCTATGCTTGCCGTTCTCTTTCCACAGGGACAAGTGCAGTTCCTGATGGCAAATCTGCCTAGGTATTCAGGGCTGATGCCATGGCCACTGAGTACTTGATTCAGGAACTTATTTGTCTGTGCTCGTTTGGTCGAGACCTTCGGAAACACTCTGTGTGCCTTCCGCCCTGTCTCTCCCGTGTCCCATCTGACCTACCATTCGGTCATGGTCCGACGTGCTAATGCTGCGCGAATACTCCTTCGCGGCGTTCTGCATTGCACGTCGACCGTCTCTTTCAGCGTGGCTGCCTTCGCCAGCTGATCTGCCCTTTCATTTCCTAGGGTTCCGACATGGCTTCGTACCCAGTGGAAACTAACTGCCCCATCTCCCTCTGCCCTCAAGAGGGTTTTGATCCTCTGGACGATGGGGTTTCTTCCCCTGAATCTACTCAGAGCCTGCAGTGCTGCCTCATTGTCCGAGTAGAGTTTTATTCTTTCGTCACTACGCCTGGGGAGTGCCCAGGTGAGTGCCGTCTCTATCGCCAGAAGTTCTGCCTGGAAGACAGAAGCGTTCTGCGATAATTTCACGCTTCCTGCAGTGGCTTTGTTCCCATCCGAGAACGCACAGAAGCCTGCCCCCACTTGTCCCTTCAACTTTGAGCCGTCCGTGAACAGCTCATGCCCAACTCCCGTGGGTTTCTCCTTGTCCCACGGTGGGCAAATTTCCTCGGCAGGGTGGATCTGCCAGTCCACGCTTTCCATCTCCATGTCGGAGCCTCGATGCGGCGCACCGAGAAGGTAGGCGTCCTCGCCTGACCTTAGGCAGTGCATTGCTGCCTCCCTTTCTGCTACTAGGTCTGCCGGCTCGCACCCCGCCAGCACTTGGAGTGCTAGGGTCGACGTTGTGCGAAAACAACCAGTTATCCCCAGTAGGGCCAACCTTTGGATTTGGTTTATCCCCTTCTTCATTCTGACTGTGGGAGTCCACCATGCTCCACTTGCATACGTCAGAATTCTTTCAATTCCTCTCTGATAGATGGCCTTCTTGGTTTTGCCCGTTAACCTCATGCCATCCTGGTCAGAATTAGATTGGATAAAGGAGTTGATACTGTAATTTTATTATTAACGGCACGTTTTACACCATCAGCCAATCATGTTTCAAATCTTCCTCTTGACGTGCGACCAGTTACTTTAAAAAGTCAGATTGGTCCATGAAATCCGCAGTTTCCTTCCCTACATGAATGCTCAAACCACCAAAATATGTTTTCGTTAATATCATCTACCAGAATAACACAGATCTAATATCTGCAACACAAATCCCGACAGGCAACAAGATTTATCCATTTTTATTGATATTATGCTTACCACTTTCAAGTAGATTGCGTCTAAGTGCTTGATGAAACCTTGACTTTCAACTCAACCCTCACTCCCACAGGTGAGGATAGACCTAAATATTGCATTCTATTTTGCAAGGGGTAATTCCTAATTTAGGTTGAGAGACCCGAAACCACAGCGCTATGTGCCTTTTGGCAGGTGAAAGAGAATCTAAGAGATTTAGGAACAGATTGCCCTGATAGAATAGCACGAAAGAAAAGTATGGAAATATTAGAGCACAAGAAGTAAACGGTTTCCCGTTAAGTAGTGAAGTTATAAGCTGCCCAACATACTTACCTGCAACAACAAGCCGTTCCGAGCGATATTTCTCTCCGCAGAAAAATGCCCGGTACACCGCTGCCACAGATGAGTACAGGGGGAAAAGAAGGGAAGGACACTGGAAAGGGGGAACCTGAAAAAAACCCATCACACACAGAATAAGTTTCCCAGAGGAAAATCGACATTCAACACCGGATAAAACAAAACTGGCCGTTTGCTCAGTGTTCCTCTCGGGTCCGCTATTTGCTTCCTTACTCATCAGCCAATGAGGGAAAATATTTTTTCCCCATTGGTTTAAAATATTTTTCTCAGGTTTACTTTTGCAGTTTCTTGCCTGACATGTCAGAGTAACCATAGCTGAGGTGGCGTGAACACAAGTTTACACCGATCGAGGTATAAGTTACTCAATTTGAGTAAGCAACAGAAACACAAAAATATAAAAACAGCCACAATCAGGGTTATTATTTTTTTATTCCTTATTTAAGGAGCCGTTAGTATAAGGGCCAATGATTTTTTCCCCTCGATACTTATGTGCTTGTTGCACATTTGTGTGCAACAGGGAAAAAAATAGGTCCTGTTTTTTTTTCTTTTTTTAGTCAGAACTAAGGCGTAAGGAAAAAAATTAATATAAAAGACAAGATAAACAACACCTTGTTTGTTAGGGGGAGAGATATTCAGTACAAAAAAAATAAATCTTTTATGCTGTTTGGCCCTTAAAAGGGCCGTTTTTTTGTGTTTTTTCCCCCAAAATCTCCTGATTTCAATTCTTGCTTTCTTCACATGTGTGAAGAGTACCTACAATCTAGTCTCAGTTATTTCTAATTTTTTGGAAGTATAACTGTGAACTGGATTCTTTTCAGGAATTTTATTTAAAATAGCCTTCGGTCTTTTAAATTTGTCAGTATCAGGGACAACATAAGTAAGGGCCTCCCTGACAAGAGGATTGGGATGTTTCTTGGCTTTCTCGTAATACCTTTGCGCTAGATCATACATAGTATAATGTATAGAGTTGATATTTAGCATACTACGGATAGCATTATTGGATGTTTTACCATCGAGTCCTACCATCATACGAAGAGTTTTATTTTGAAACGAGGTAATATAATTTTTTTTGCTGCTTTCTGCAGTTACCCCAGATAGGACAGCCATAGGTAATCACAGGGCTGAAGCATGCTTTCCATAACAAGGTTGCCGCCCCGGTGGCGCAGTGGTCTAAGCGATGGCTTTGTAAAGGTTGTGTTGACCTGTGCTCCGTGTTTGACCTGCGTTTATTGGTGTTCTTTTGTGTGTGTGCCGTCATTTTGTGTATCTCCTGTGTTGTGAACGTCTCCTGTGTCGATTGAGTCCGACTTTGACGTCCTGTAAGTAAAACTTTACTTGTACTAACTCTTTTTCCGTCCTGGCTTTGCCCAGGGTCGGGTTTAGCAAGCCAGCCATTGCAAATGGTGGCGACCGCATCTGATTGGCCAGGTCTGAAGCTTGATAGCAAAGCTCCGCCCCCACCTGGCCACGTTCGGTCATCGTCACTACCACACGTAGCTGGTTTCCAAGCCGCGTTATCTGATGTTACCACTTCTTCTTCCAACTTTATGGATGTTGATTTCCCGACATTTTCCACCACCGTGACGTCATTAACTTCTTCAGTATCCGTTGCCTCTGGTACTTCATCTGCTCCTGCGAGCACTGCGTCTCGACCTTCCCCATCTCCGCCCATTCCTACGGCAACTCTACCTTATGCTTCCGTTGTGAAGGGTACCAGTTCATCTTCCTCAACAGCGAAGAATCCATGTACAACGCCTCTTGATATGATTGTCACTAGAGACAACAAGAAATTACGCATCGAAATTCCAGAAACTTCAGCTGCTGGGCAGGAGGTTTTACGCACACAGAAACTTGGCATATGTTTTGATGCCCTCCCGGACACCAGCCTTAAGAAATACTCCTTAGCCGTCCGCCAAATCCTCCCTAAGGGAGCGATCACCCATATGGCGAGGAAGCCTAGGACTGTTCTCATCTATTTTGCGAAGCCAGAGTTTGTGGAGCGCGTCTTATCTGACAGACTGCATGTTGGGGATCATACCTTACTGGGAGTCCCGCTCACGCAGCGCCCCGTACTTGTTACGTGCTACCCCGTACCACCAGAAATCAAGGACCATTACTTAATGGCGGCTCTTTCCCGTTGTGGAAAAGTAGTTGGTTCCATTTCCACTCTGTCTTCCGCACCAACAGACCCAGATGACAGGAACATCTTAGGTCTGCGTCGCCAAGCAAGGATCCTGTTTCCTACTGAAGATGCCATTGCTGATTGCCCTACTGACCTCACTGTGGTTGTAGGGAAGCAGATTTTCCGGATCGACATCGTTACTGCCTTGCATTGTTTTAAATGCAAGGCATATGGCCACATCCAATCACGTTGTCCACATGTATCTGCCAAGCCACCTATTTCCATACCACTAAAGTCAACACCCCAGCCTCAACACCAGTTTCTCTGGCCACACCAAGTTCGGCTCCAACACCAGTTTCTCTGGCCACTCCAAGTTCGGCTCCACAGACGTCTTTGATCACTTCTACTGTTGTTCCAGATGATTCTGCCCCAGAAAGTGATGATTCATCATCAGTCTTCAAGTCTTCGATATCTACTACAGGAACTTTGGCCACCTCTCCATCGTTGGACCCACTTGCTGCTGTGGTACCTCTACGTTCTTCGGAGGGTATTATCTCAGAAAAGGAATGGCAACCCCTCCGTCGTGTTGCTTCATCTTCTTCCCTTGGATCCCCTAATGTGGAGTCAGATATAACTGTCCTACACCCACCAGCTTCTCCCGGTGTTCCCACGTTGAAACGTACCAGACAGAGTTCCATCTCGCCAGTGACGTCTTCTTCAAGCTGCTCTCGTTCCCGTTCGCCAATTCGACAGTCTTTCTCTCCAACAGCAGTTCCTACATCTCTTAAGTCCCCAGCTGTTCCAAAATTGTTGGGTCAAAAAGCTTTCGCTGAATATCTGGAAACTTTCCCTGCATTAGACGGGCCGCTGGCGCCCTCTGATCTTGCTCTCATTATACTCAATCAACCGTAACGTCCTCTCAAGCAGCGTTCAATCACGTAATGCGTTCAATCACGTAATGCTCAGCTTCCCACTATTATCACCCAACTTCAGAATCTACTTGCTCTTTTGCCAAAAATTAACACAGTCACTAATGCGCAGACATGTAACTTAAAGAAACGTGTAAATAGTCTTCACAAAAGTGCTGATAGTAATATTCAACCACTAAAACCTCTTTCAAGTTAAAATTACTTTCTTTCAACTGTAAGGGATGCTCCGTCCCTCCTACCAATGCGTTAGTGTTTGAAGACATTACACCGCATGATGTGGATATATTATTGCTACAGGAGACTAACTGCCATCCCAACACCCCATACCACCGGTGGCGAACCTGGCCATTTCAATTCTACCATGCCCATCGACTTAGTCTTCACGCAGAACTTGCGGTGGCCATCAATTTTCGTCTTCGATCCTTCATTACTGATATCACGGTCAAACCGATTTATCGTGACCTCCTGCAGCTTCTGTTTTTCCGACTTCACAACTTCCGATACCATATCTTCAACATCTATGTTTCCGGCAATCAACAGCATGCAGACTGTCTTTTTGAGCATTTTATTTCCTGTGTTCAAGGTCTTCCGGCCACTGATATTGTCATCTTAGGTGGTGATTTTAACTGCACCCTTGACCCATCCCTCGACAGATCGGACGGTTCCACAGATACCAGGTATTTTCTTACCAGATCACTTTCTACAGCCATCAACCAGCTACAACTCCAAGATTCTTTTCGACACCTGCACCCATTTCTTCGTACACCTGGCGCTCCTACTCCACTTCCTCCATTACAACTGCCCGACTTGACCGGTTTTATGTTTCTTCAATTCTTCTTCCTTCAGTTATCTCCCTTTCTCACACACCGACAGTTTCTTCCGACCACAGCTGTGTCGTCATGTGTCTTCACACCGGTCCATCTCCTCGGCAATACTACCGTACTTGGACCCTTGATGATGATCTTTTACTTGATTCAACTTACGTAAATTCCATCCAATTGCAGCTCCAACAAGCCTTATATACGCTCCCTTTTGCTTCTTGTCATTTGCAACACTGGTTAAATGTCAAATCCCAAATTCTTCTTTATACCAAACAATATTCCCACGAAAAACGTACCACCGCCTCTATGAAGATTGATGCCGCACGCTCGATTTTTTCCACCCTAGATCTTGATTCTCCGCTGTTTTCTCATTACCAAGCTGAACTTTGTGCCTTGCTACTTCCTGTCTCCCAACAAGCTCTTCACCGCCCCAAGCTCCTTTATCTCCAGCCAAATGACTATCTATGTGAACAGGTTCAACAACTGGAATTCCACAAACGTTCTGCTCATCACCTCCGTAATCTGAAGTTACCCGATGGAACTGTTACTAATGACCCCACTCTCATTTGCTCCGGTGTTAGAACATATTTCCAGTCACGTTTTGCTCAGTTCCAGTCAAGTTCTCCGCATGCTGATTCGATTCTTCGTGCCTTACCGCATATTCCATCGCATCTTGTTACATCTCTTTCTATGACTATCACCCCAGCAGAAGTAGTACAGTCACTTGCCTTACTTAACTGTCACTCGTCACCTGGTCCTGACGGGTTGACAGTGAATTTCTTTCGTACGTTTTCCTCTTTCTTACACCCTCTCCTATTGCCTTGCTTTACAGCTGCTTTTTCCTTATCTGTTCTTCCCCCGCTTTTACTCTAGCTCACATCATTCTTCTTCCAAAGAAGGGGTGTCTGCTGGAGTTGGATAACTGGCGTCCTATATCCATCCTTAATGTTGACTACAAGATTTACACTAAAATACTCTCTCTTCGATTGAACCCTGTCCTTCCCACCGTCATACATTCCGACCAAACGTACACCATCCCTGGCCGAAGCATTCATACTAATATTAATCTCCTCCGTGACTCATATTGCCTTGCCCACCTTTTCTCCGAACCTTTAGCCTTCCTCAATCTTGATCAGAGGCAGGCCTTTGATAACGTGAGTCATCAGTGGCTTGCCTCTGTGCTCTCTGCCTTCGGTTTCCCATCTGTCTTCATCACAGCCCTCCTTGCCCTGTACCAGGACTCAGTTGTCCATATCCGGACGGCCTCCTTCCTTACAGCCCCCATTCCGTTTCGTAAGGGCATCCATCAAGGATGTCCTCTTTCCGTACAACTTTTGTCTCTAGTCTTTGAGCCTTTTCTTTGCTCTATCCGTTCTCTTCTACAACCTCCCCCTCCACCATTCGGCATAGCACCAGGCACCATTCTATCGTTCTTACTGCCTACGCCGATGATATCACAGTTCTCTTCCGAGAAGAATGGCAATTCACAATTGTTCTTGCATGGTATCAAGTGTATGCTGCAGCTTCCGGCGCTTCGTTAAACCTTTCAAAGTGTACAGGCTTGTGGTGTGGCTCCTGGAGACATCGCCCCGATACACCGTGGGGCGCTCATTGGACTTCCACCAGTCAAAAGATACTTGGGGTGCACATTGGCAGCCGGGTCTCAGCAGCGGCTGCCACCTGGAGACCCCTCGTCAGGAAACTACGTCACACCGCTGCTTACTGGTCCAAGCTCAAGTGCTGTTTGACCTACCACAGTCGTGCACGGCTTTCTGGCACCCACATCCTCTCGTTAGTTTATCATTCTTGGATTGCACAACCGCCATCAGCCTACGTTCAAACTGCAACAACATCAGCAATGCTCAGCATTGTTTGGTCATCTACTCATTGGTTATCTTCCTCAGTATTGTCTCTACCTTCGACTTGTGGTAGCCTCAATATGCCAGAGATTACCGTACGTTATAAAGCTGTAAGAGTTTTCAATTTCCTCCGTTTGACAGTTCAACCAGACTCTTCCGCTTCCATTCTTCTGCTTAATGTTCTGACTTCCCCCTTAATCCCTGCCTCACCGTCCATCTTCTTCTCAAGATGGATATTCACACTGTCATTCCCCCCGTTTTCCTCTAGTCTACCATGAAGCTGTTCAGTTCCTTCGTTCTTTACCGCTCATTCGTCAACCCCCCTCTTCCACTCTTGATCTTCTTTCCGAGCCTCTTTTTTTCTCCTCCGTCCTCCAGCCCCCTACTGCCAACTTTTCTTTTTCCTCGCATGGCTACACGCTGGGGTAGTCTCCGTTTCCCAACTGGTCCTCCCCGATTTTTCATGGAAACCCGTTTCCGAACTTTTTCCCACCCTACCACCCTCGCCCGAACTCTCTGATAACTTCCTCCAACTTAAACATGCTCTTCAATCACTTTTTCCTTCCCTAGTCGATTCCTCTGGCCTCCTTTCCGTTTCCTCTGCCTCTCTCCCTTTTCCGTTCTTCCTTCCCTTTTCCGGTGATCTCCTCCCTCTCCACAGTCTTTCCACCCGCACCCTGTACCGTTTTCTCCGTTCTTCTTCTGCGGTACCTTGCCCTATTCCCTCTGTTCCTTCTTTTGCACTAACCTCAGTCTGGTCTACTGCCCAACATTCACCGGCCCTCTCCTCAGAACTTAATGTGCATTGGAGGTTTTTGCACAATCGACTGCCTGTTCCTTCGACTTTGTTCCGGAGAAATATAGTATCATCAGATCTCTGTCCTTTTTGTAAAGTCGTTGGAGACGTCTTACACATGTTTGTTTACTGTCCGACGCTGCTCCCACTATTTCACAGTATGTTCCAACTTGCACATCCTTCTTGTACCAGTGATCTCACCCTAGAAGATTATCGTTTCCTCGGCCACAGTTCTACAAATTCCTTCTCTATTTTACCAGTTTGTTCGTATTTATTTATTCTAGCTAAATATATTATTTTCTCTCACCTGCTAGAGTTACAAGATCCAAATCCTATTACATTCTCTACCTCCTTGGTTGCACATTACCGCAACAGGGTTAAAGCCAGACTCACCCTGGGATATTCCTTGGCGAAAGATACGGCACGGTTACCTGCCTTCTTCACAACATGGTCGCCGTGTCGTCCCCGGTTTCAGTTTTCTAGTGCCCAGACTGTTCATCTGCTGTTTTAATAAACCTACGTCGGAACTTTCAATTTTTACTGTTCCCTCACCATGTTTTCTCCTGGAACTGGATTGTGTTTGCTTCCTGCTGATGTCACCTTTTGTACACAGTTCTCTTCATCCGCACAGTGACTCTCTGCCACCAGTGATTCCCATGTCACTAGAACTGCACATATTTTTTTTTTGTAAAATTTTTCGCTCCAGTGATGTTCCAAGACTTCGATGAACATTTATCCCAGAGCTACTGCTGTTTACAGCAAAAATTGCAATGCCTGTTATTGCTCATCTGTACAATTATCATTTCATTGTAAATATCTACATTTTGTTTTATTTCTCCCCTTCTCTCACACTGCGTGTGAGGTTGGGGATGTTCTGTTGTAATTCTTTTACGTGAATAAAAGCGAATATTGAAACTAAGCGATGGCCTTTGATCATTCGTCCGAACGGGGTCCGGGTTCGAATCCCGGTGAGGCATGGATGTTGTGTTTGTCTTTCGGCACTGGCTCCCTTTCCTGGAACCAGTAACCCTAAATTAGGGACGGGCGACTGCTTATAGCCCATTGAGTTGCTCACGGTGGTCGTTAAACCTCCAATCAAAAATAACAAGGTCTTATTTTTTTTTGCTAAGCCTTTTATTTTTAATTATGTGTTGGAGACATCCTCTTATTTTAAGAGCTTTAGCCAGGGTTTCCTTAATATGCTTGTTCCAAATCATATTATGAACCATAATGAGGCCTAAATATTTAATATCCTTTACTGAAGGTATTTTTTTGCCATACAATTCAATTTCAAAGTCAGGATTGTAATTGTATATTTTGCGGGAGAACATAATTGCTAGGGTCTTGTCAGTATTAATTTTTATTTTCCAATCTAGGAAGTAATTCTCCAGTTTTTCCATATAGTATTGCAACATAAATGTTGCTTGATTTTTATTCATGGAAGTATAGGCAAGTGCAGAGTCATTAGCATAAAGTGCTGTACTCAGATTCTTGTTGTTAAAATTTAGAAAATCTGACGTAACAATAGAGTACAGCGTAGGAGCAAGTACACTGCCTTGTGGAACAACAGCTTCAATTATTTTTTTTGAAGATTTCTTCCCATTAATTTCTACACAAAAAGCTTTGTTTTCAAGAAAAGACTTGATTATATGAATAATCCAAGGTGGGAAGTCATGTGCTATTAGTTTGTAGATAATTGCCTCGTGTGGACATTTATCAAAAGCCTTAGCTACATCCAGGAATATAGCCGCTGTGTGTTTCTTATTCATTATTCCTTCTGCACATTTTTCAGTAACTCTCGAGAGCTGGTGCACTGTGGAGTGTTTGTCACGAAACCTCCTTGAATAAATGGAATAACTGGGTATTCTTCACAGAACTGTTGCATCCTGACAAGTATAATTTTTTCAAAGATTTTTGCATTGGTTGGGAGCAACGAAATCGGACTGTGATTTTCAGGAATTGCCGGGTTCTTACCTGGCTTGGGTAATAATATTATTTCAGCTGTTTTCCAATCATCAGCGAAATATTTTAACTTAATGGCAGATTTGTAAATTTTGGTAAGGGTTTGCACATACTCTTCCGGTAATTTTTTCATAATTTTATTATTTATGCCATCTTTGCCCGGTGCCTTTTTATTTTTAAGATTATTAATGTGAAACCTAACTTCCCTTTCACTGATGGGTAGTGGTTTTTCAAAGTTTGGAGGAACAAACATTTTTTTTGGCCCTTAAAAGGTCACTTGTTTTTTCTTATTTTCTCAGTTTCTGGCGTTCCGGACATAAAAGAGGTCGTAGCACCTTTAACTTGAAGTTGCTGTCCGACTTTTGCAATTTTTTAGTTTCCGGACGTAAGAGAGGTCGTTGCACCTTCACTTTGAGGTTGCTGCCTGACTTCTGCAGCTTCGTTCAGTTGCCTTTTGGATCCCGAGCAGGAAGGTCGCACATCGTGTGAGATCCTGCGAGTGAACTTCCGGTGCCAGCTTTTCGTCGTTCGTCGGCCGTGCGTCTTGTGCTGCGATTAGATAGTTTCTGGGTTACCAGTCTATCCGAATCAGTCCGGTTAGGGGATCTTTTAGTTGTTAAGCTTTTTTCAAAGCTCAATCAAAACTTTCCGGAATCCACTTCTCTTCGCTTCAGCTTCTAGCCCATCGTAAAAATTAATAGAAGTACCATCACTGATGTTGTAGAGCAAAAGCCTGACGCCAAGAAAAGCGATGTCGTTTCCCGTTCCTCATCCCCTTTCACTGGAATTCGACACACAACTTAAAAAGCCGGATCCAAGAAGAATTAGAAACCTTCCCCGGAACTATGTAATAGTATCCAAAAAAGAACAAGAAGAAGATTGGTAAGTGAAATAATTTCTTATTCTGTGCCTCAGAAAATTCTAGGCACGTCATCTGACAAAAAGTTGTCGATGACTCTTCTTGTATGTCTGCGCCAATTCCAGATATAATATCTGAAAAATTATCAGATATGATAAAAACACCGGTGGGATGCCCGGGCGATGGAATATCTGAAAAATTTTCAAATATCATTAAAACACCGGTGGGATGCCCGGGCGATGGGATATCTGATAAATTATCAGATATCATTAAAACACCGGTGGGATGCCCGGGCGATGGAATATCTGCGAAAATACCAGATATGATTTATGAAAAGTCATAGAGATGTGCGGACGACCTTACACAAGATGAAGGTTTTTTTGAAAATAGACCTGAGACGGCTTCGGCGTCAGGCTTTTGCAAGGAATTTGGTGTGAATCCACGTCAGTCTGTTAAAAGAAACGGCCCTTTTTAGGGCCGAGTACTTTTCAAAAAGGAATTTGCCAAACCTGCTTCGCAGTTGAAAGAAACTATGTTTCCACAGACACGAACACGTATTCACACAAGTAAAGAAAGACTTTACAAAGAAAAAATTGAAACTCCAGAAAGTTTCAAAAAGTTTGAGAAAAGTGAAAAAAAAACTGCAAAAACAAAAGCAAAAATATGTTGAAAAAAGGCACAAAAAAAAAGAACAACCTCAGGCATCATATGAGCATAAATTAAGCTCAAAAATAAAAGATGCAGTAAATGACACAGAATTAATGAAAAATGATACAAATAAATGCCTGCGTAATATCAACTTGTTACACAGAGAAAAAAAAGTTGTCATTAAAAGCCATTTATAGAATTCTGTGCTAAAAGAAAGAATTGAAAAACATCGCAAAAATTTCCAGAACACAAATGTGACAGAGAAATTGATTGCTGATGTTGACAAATATTTAAGTGAAAATAAAAAAAAATAAAAAGTAAGAAAGTTGTCATTAAAAGCAATTTACAGAATTCTGTGCGAAAATAAAGAACTGAAAAACATCGCAAAAAATTCCAAAACACAAAAGTAATAGAGAAATTGATTGTTGATGTTGACAAATAGTTAGGCGAAAATGCTATACAAAAGCCAAAAAAATTGGAAAGAAAAACAGTTATTCCAACTGTGAAAAAACCAAAATATTTCACAGGAAGGCTTAGCAAAGAAATTAAAGAGGCAGAAAAAATAATTTGTAATGAAGGTGCTCAATTGCAGTATACTAATAACATTACCCTTTATAACACACAAAACATTACTTTATAACACACTTCATAACACACTGTAGAAATCAGTGAAAGCACGTAGAAAGCAGTGAAAGCACTGTAGAAAGCAGTGAAAGCACTGTAGAAAGCAGTGAAAGCACTGTAGAAAGCAATGAAAAAGAGTTGGGGCTATTCTTCACACATAGCAATAAAAATAACCCCGAAGAACTGAGCCGCAAGACAGGCAAAAACAGTTCTAAACCAGTAAATATTGTAGATCGAGAGAACAAACATGCTCACTCAAGCAAAATTGACCTTTTAATTAAAAAAATTAAAGAAAAGTCCATGAGTGAGAATTTTACGGAAAACCAAATAAATGGGGAAACAGATAAAAAACAAAAAAATGGTGAATTGACCATCAATAAAATAGCAGAATTAGCTGCCAAACTGGTCAAAAACATGAAAGCAATCAACTGCAATACTGATATTGATGCCCAAGTTACCGAAAGAAACAACAATAAAAAAGAAATTGATAAAGTAAAAAATGATGAAAAAAAATGAGGATGAAATTTTATACTCTGAAACAAATGGACTTAACATATTAATTTGGAATGCGCAAGGAATCAAAAGGCAGCTTAGAGCATTCTTAGCCTACCTAAAACACAAAAAAATTGATATTGCGCTAATTAATGAATCCTGGCTAATAGACAGAGTTAAATTCAAAATTCCCACAACAAGGTTTACAGAAAAGAGACCACCAAAAGTGGGGGAATTTTGATTGCAGTGAAAGATAAACTAGAGCAAAGTGAAGCAACATGCAACACAGAGGATGGCATGGAAGCGCACTCGGTTATTATTAAAACAAAAAATAACTCGATTAAAATTACGGCGCTATACAATCATCCCAACCACATTATTACCAGGGAAGCTCTAGATAATCTTTTCGAGGAAGATATTCCCACGGTCACAGCGGGAGATTTTAATAGTAAACACAGCTATTGGTACTGCCGTAGAGCTAATAAAAGTGGAAACAATATCTTCAGATATCTCTTAAACAAAAACATTGATTTGGGGGTCACCGTCTGAACCCACAAGAACGGCGCTCAGAGGAACTAGCAACATACTAGATTTTGCCCTCTTGAAGAATAATAAATATTACTTTGAAATTTACACTGCGGCAGCGCTCTCCTCTGACCACAATCCCGTTCACCTCCAGTTTTATACTGATAAAACTGTGACGGTAGAACCCAAAATAGTCACTAATTTAAAACAATTTGAAGAGAAAATTAAATTAGTGCCACCTACGGTAATTGGAGACTGCAATAGCAAAGAAGAAATTGACAGAGCTATTGAACTCTTTAACCTCGTCATTAAAAAAATTATGGAAGGATGTCAAACTCCTGCTAAAGAGAAAAAAAAATCCGTACTATTTACCCAAAGAAATTTTGGACCTTATTAAAGAAAAAAATAGGTACCGAAGCAAGTGGCAAAGAACAAGAAATAAAACCTTCTATGACCTTTATTGCTGCCTAAATAGGCAAATTAAAAGATAAATTAGAAAATTCGACAATGGGCCATGGGGTCAAGTATTAGAGGAAGCTCATATTGACTACTCTGAAAATTCGGATAAAAAAAAATGACCCCATGGAATCTTACGTCGAGCTTGCAAAATAAAAATGTCAAATTACTCCCACCCCTTCAAAAAGAAGATGGGACGATAGGTAGAACTGATGAAGAAAAAGCGGAAATTTTCGCAAACTCACTCGAAAAACAGTTTAAAATAAATGACATCCCTGACACATATACTTACATCAAAACCCAAAAGGCCTTAGATACTTATTTTAAACATGTGGAGGATGTCGAAAACTCTAGAGTAATTGCACAAAGTGAACAACTCTACGAGGAATTCACCAGTAAAAAAAATCCTGTGAGAACATACCCAAATAAAAGCACTCAGAATGGTGTGCTTAAAAAAGGGGGAGGGGGAAGACAGAGAAAGCAGCAACTCAAAGTTGAAAGTGCTACGACCTCTCTTAGGTCCGCAAACCCTGAACAACTGCAGAAATCGGAGAGAGTCCGACTGTGGAAAAAAAAAAAAACGGCCCTTTTAAGAGTCGAAAGAAATTTATTTCACCTCACTTTGAAAACCCACTTCCTCTGAGTGACAGGGAGGTACGGTTTCATATTAACAAACTCAGGAATTAAAAGGCACCTGGTATGGACGGTATTAATAATAAAATCATGAAAAAATTACCGGAAGCATATGTGCACACGCTTACCCGAATTTACCATAAAGCTATTGAAATAAAATACTTTCCAGATGAGTGGAAAGCCGCTGAGGCAATTTTACTACCCAAGCCCGGTAAAAACCCGGCTATTCCAGAAAATCACAGACCTATTTCGTTGCTCCCAACTATGGGAAAAATATTTGAAAAAATTATTCTTATTAGAATGCAACAATTCTGTGAGGAATTCCTAGTAATTCCATTTATTCAAGGAGGTTTTAGAGATAAACACTCCACGGTGCATCAACTCTCTAGAATTACTGAAAAATGTGCTGAAGGAATAATAAAAAAAGAACACACAGCAGCCATATTTCTGGATGTGGCAAAAGCATTCGATAAATGCCCACATGAGGCAATTATCTACAAGCTAATAGCACATGATTTCCACCCTGGATAATTCATATAATCAAATCATACCTCACTAACAGAACATTCTGTGTAAAAATCAACGGGAAAAAATCGTTGAAAAAATCGAAGCTGGTGTACCGCAAGGCAGTGTACCTGCGCCAACGCTGTACTCTATTTTTACGTTAGACTTTCCCAACTATAATAACAGGAATCTAATTACAGCTCTCTATGCTGACGACACTGCACTTGCTTATACTTCCAGAAATAAAAATCAAGCAACTTTCACGTTGCAACATTATGTGGAACAACTTGAGAAGTATTTCTTAGATTGGAAAATCAAAATCAACACTGAAAAAACTCAAGCAATTCTATTTTCTAGGATTAAATATAAATACAATCCAGACTTTGAAATAGAAATGTATAAAAAAAAATACCTTGGGTAAAAGATGTTAAATATTTAGGACTTTTTATGGACCACAACCTGAACTAGAACAAGCATATTAAAGAAACTCTGACCAAATCTCTTAAGATCAGAGGAAGTCTCCAGCTAATAATAAAAAATAAAAGGCGTAGCTGGAAAACTAAAACTTTGATATGGAAAGCCTGTATCAGCCCTGTTATTACTTATGCCTGTCCTATCTGGGGTAGCTGCAACAATCAGCAGAAAAATAAGATTGCCTCATTTCAAAATAAAACCCTATGTTATATGGTTGGACTTAATGGAAGAACTTCAAACCATGCTATCCGAAGCATGCTAAATATTAATTCTATCCATTATACGATGTATGACTTAGCTAAAAGATATTATGAAAAAGCTAAGATTCATCCTAATCCTCTGGTCAGAGAGGCCATTAACTATACTGTCAATGAAACTGACAGATATAAAAGGCCAAAAGCTATCTTGAATAAAGTTCCAGAAATGAACCCAATTCACAGCTACCCTAGCAAAAAAAAAAATAACAATAATTGGGACTAGTGTTCAGAGGGTATTCTTCACACATAAGAATTTTTGTTTAAAAAAATGAAAAAAAAAACGGATCTTTTAAGGGCCAAACTCTTGTTTTGCAAAAAGGAATATTTCAGTCCACATATATGAGACTGGCCCAGAAACAAAGTACTATGGTTTAAAAATAAAAAAGTACCAAACTCCCCTCCAGCCAGTGGAAAAAAAAATTATCTGAGAAGCCCATGAGAAGCGAGGCGAAGAGCCGACTCCTGCACGGGAGCTGAGCAAGCGACAACTGTGTAGTTTAAGGTGCCTTGCAACACATGGTTTTGTGAGAAAACTGGGTGTTTATCTATCGAAATTTTCTTGTGTGTGTGTGTTTTTTTAGGCGCCCCTTGTTCCTGTCTTTTCCCCGATTCCTGCGGCCTGACGCTGGCTGCGTGATAAATTACTTTGATCGATTTGATGCAGGTAAGTATGTAGGGTAGCTTACAACTTCAATACTAAACGGGAAACTGTGTACTCCTTTTGATCTAAATTTTCTGTACTTTTCTTTCATACTGTTCTATCAGGGAACTCTGTTCCCAATTCCCTTATCTTCTTCCTTTTCACCTGCCTAAAGTCGCAGTGCGCTGTGGGTTCGAATCTCTCAACCGCAGATAGGAAATCTCTCTCTTCGACTTCTGCAGCTTGTGTCCTGTTACCGGACGTAAGAGAGGCCGTGGCATTTACTGCTTTTGGCTGCTGCTTTCTATGCCTTGTCCTCCGATTTTTTTAAAAATAACCTTTCTGTTTACTTTTAATTGGGGATGTTAGCACAGGTTTTTTTTTTACTTGTGAATTCTTCATAGAGTTGTGCACTTTGGGTGATGACTCTAGAATCTTCTACATCCTCCGCATGTTTAAAATAAGTATCCAGGGCCTTTTGCATTTTAATGGCTACATCCGTGTCAGAGATATCATTTATTTTAAACTGTTTTTTGAGTGAGTTTGCAAAGATTTCCGCTTTTTCTACATCGGTTCTAACTACCGTCCCATCTACTTTCTGGAAGGTTCATTGTCTGCGATGGATTAGCGTTCATTGTCTGCGATGGATTATCGGCTCTCTTTGAAACGCCGATACCGCTCGTCCACCTTTGATCTCGTCATCATAGAGTGACCGTACACCTTCAAAAGCATTTCTAAGGTCTCTGCAGGCTGTTTTACCCAAACGCTGACAAAATTTAATGTTACAACGTTGCTCTTCAAAAGCCATGTTTCTCACATCGCAAAAGACAGACGACTAACCAGAGCAGTAAACGTCTGCGCGCGCATTCCAATCATTTTCCATGGGCCAAACCATTCTTACTACGGAGGGAAGAGATGGCGGGATGTGTTTCAGACGTCGTAACTTTAACTACATGCTTGCGTTGTCACGGGTAGACGCTGTCCCCGAACATTTGGATCCTACACCGTATTATCAAAAGCATTCGGTCACTGCCAAATATTTTCCTAATTGCAGAGAACGGCTATGCAGGAAGGCGTGCTGGGAGTGGAGAGCTACGTAGATAAAGCTGAGATGTTCCGTCGTGTTATCAGTAACTTTGAAGCGGATATGCCGCGTGGACGTGAACTTTCCGAGTTCCAGCGTGGGCTGGTCATAGGATGTCATTTGAGTAACGTTTCCATACCGAGTATTGCAGGTGGGCTAAGCATACCAAAATCGACTGTAAGTGACGTCACGAAGAGGTGGAAGCAGGACGGTGCAACAACAGAAAAAAATATACCGTTCAGGAGCTGACGGGGCGTGACAGAAGAGCCATGGTTAGAAATTATAAGAAATCTCATTCTTCCCCTGCCGCTCCCATCACTGCTGAAGTAAGAAATCCTTGCAATGGCTCAGCTAGCACCATACCTATCCGCAGAGCTGCAGTTTGGGTTGTTGTGGCAGAGCAGCGGCACACAAGCCAGACATCACTACCGTGAATGCGAAGCGTCATTTGGAGTGGTGTATCTCCCGTCGTTCCTCGACTTGGGGCGAATGGCAAGCTGTTCTTTATGAGTTACGCTTTCCCTCTTCCAATATGATCGGCGTGTTTATATTTGGCGACAGCCCAGCGAAAGATTTTCGTTGGACTGTGTTCTTCCAACTGTTAAGTTCGGCGGTGGCTCCATCATGATATGGAGTTGTTTTTCGCGGATTGCACTCTGCCCGTTGGTTATTATTCCACAAAACACAAACTCTGAAGTGTGCCGGATTATCCTGTCCTACCAGCAATGCGGCAGTATTGTGGAAATGACAGTTGTATTTTCCAACACGATCGAGCACCCTGTTACACTACAAGGCAGGTGCAGGACTAGTTTCTTGAATATGGGGTGGAATTGTTAGATAGGGCTGCTTAGAGTCCTGATCTTAATCCCGTTGAACACCTCCGGGATGAACTGGAGCGACCGAAAAGAAATCGAACACAACGACCGTCTTTGGTCTCTACTCTGGCAGCAGCTTTGCAGGACAAACGGAAAGATATTCATGTTGAGAACTACCGCAAATTGGTTGATAGTATGCCTTGATGTGTTGCCGCTGTCATACAAGCAAAAGGTGGATCGATTAACAACTAATTGTGATAGTAAAGCCATTTGTCCCAAAACATTGTAGTGCCAGAATACTTTTGATAACACAGGGTGATTCATAAAGAAGTATGCAGTTCCAACGCTCTATAAAACAAGAACAATGTAAGATATTTCATATTACCTTTAACAGAATTGTAGGGGAATGTTTCAAGGTTTTTTAGAAACAGTCACAGATGTTTAAGTCCTTCGTCTTTCCTGGCTTGCTCGCTCGCCGGATTTGTCGCCTATAGGGAACGTCTAGGATGTCATCGCGCAACGACTGGCTTGCATTACCTCGCCGCATATCAAAACCAACGAATTGTAGATGCGTGCATTCTATGTGTGCACCCTTAGTCACACGACATACATCGAGCCGGTAATCCATTTCCACCCTAAAGCGAGGTAAGATATCTGAATCAAGTGCAGTGACAGTGGCTGTGGTCATTTTCAGTGATCATCTTGTATGGGATCATTTTCAGCTTCTTTCTCAAAATTCTCCAGACGTTGGGCTGTGAAATTTGTACTTCACGACTCACCCTCCGCGTTGCTTGTTCCGGGCTTAGTTGAATGGCGTTAAAAACACTATCGATGACTTCTTCCGTTACACGTGGTCGTCCAGGACTTGTAAATTTGCACAAACAGCCCGTACTTTCAATTTGTTTATGCCAATCGCAGATAGATTTTCTGTTTGGAGGTTTTTTTCGGAATCATGATCGAAAATGCCGTTGCACAACTTTTACAGATTCCGTTTTGCTCAATTCAAGAACACAAAACGCCTTCTCCACTGCAGACGCTGCCATTTTGATTGACTAGTCACGTGACAAGCGCGCTATCGCCTACGTCACTTCCCTCAGTAGCGGGACACAAACGTTATGAGTACATCTACCTAACGGTTCGCAGTTGTGGTCCGTGTCTTCAACTGTTACTGTTTTACAGCATCTGGAACCTGTATACTTCTTTATGAATCACCCTGTATAGTGTTTAAGGTGGTGAAAGCTTTGCGTTTCTCTTATTTTATTTCTACCAGTAGAAATTTGTATTGGTTTTAGCAGCGAGCTGTTGTTGTAACCGCTCCGCAAATTATCTTGTGGCACCATGATATGCGTTGCAGACTGATCAGTAACTTTCTGTTATAGGGTACACAAGTATGACATAAGGGTGGCTTCATAAAGGGGCTAACTACAAACTATTCAGACGTGAACGAAGCGCAGTTAACGACAAAATCAAGGAAAAACTTGTGATTTTAGCGACTTTGAAAGAGGAATAAAATAATTGTGGGAGCTAGGCCGGAAGGTGCAGCCATTTGACAAACAGAAAACATCGGCTACGTAAAAACAAACGCATCGAGCACGTGAAATGAATGGTGCACAAACAACAAAACAAGCAGTCGTCCAGTAAGCGAAACGAGTGGTCGATGTTCGAGCGCAACAGTGGCTAGGGAGGATTGTACTAGGTAACATACGAGCTCCATTTCGTCAAGCAGCCGAGCAGGACAACAGCGGTAACAAGAGGAGAATTTAATCAAACACGGCTCGACACAAATTGACGCGAACAGGCTATAACAGCAGACGTCCTCTTTGTACACCACTCGTCTGTGTCCAGAATCGGTACATCCATCTGAAGTGGGTACGGTAACACCAAATCTGGACACTCTAGGACTGGAAAAGTCGTCTAGTAGGACGAGTGACATTTTCAGATTATACACTCCGATGGACGTGCCAAAATATGACATCTGCGGCACGAATCCATGGTTCTCAACGGCTAGGCCTTAACTGTACAACCTGGTGGAAGCAGTGTAATGGACTGGTGCTTGTTCTCATGGAAGACGTTTGGGTCCTTAATACCCGTGGAACAGCATCTGTGTGACAGAGGTATCGTAGCATCATTGTGGCCTAGGCACAGCCGTATATCTACATGGTGTTTCCTGATGGACAGGGTTACATTCAACAGATAATGCGTCATGGTACAAGGATTGGATCGTCACACTGTGGTTCCAGGAGACATCAAAATGCTAAAATGGCTGATACAATTCCCAGATCATAACCCAATTGAACATCTGTACGATGAGATTAAGAGAGTCATTCGTAACAGAAATCCTTCTCCAGCGAATAATAGACGGAAGCAATCACTGAATAAATCTATTGAACGACATCATCACCTAGTTGAATCCATCCTATATCGAATCGAGGCTGTTTCGAAGGTCAAGAGTGGCCCGAAACTTTGCTAGCTAGGTGTTTTTCTAATACACTTGTGTTCCAAAATTAACGTGACAAACACAAAATCATGAATAACGCAAAATCCATGCGTATACCGATGAGCAATTACATTATGACAACCTACTTAATAAGTTGTAGGACCCCCTTTAGACAGCAAAACAGCGGCCACTCGACAAGGAACTGATTCCATGAAATAGCGTTAGGTATCCTGGGGTATCTGGTGCCATAATGCCAACAGCAGGTCCTACAGTTTACCTACATTTCGGGGTGGTGGTGATTTAGCGCGAACCCGCTTTTCCAAGTCGAACCACAAGTGTTCGATTGGGTTCATGTCAGGTGCATTTCGAGGCCAGGGAATTAACAGAAAGTCACCAGCATCATCCTCGAGCCACTCCTTGACGATTCTAAGAGTGTGACATTGCGCATTATTCTGTTGGTAATGGCCATCACCAGCTGGGAACACAATTGTCATGATGGGGTGAACTTGGTCCGCAATGACGTTCAGATACCTAACAGGTGTCATTGGGATAATGGGGCCTAAAGATTTCCAAGAAAACATCGCCCACAGCATGACCCCGCTACCGCCGGCCTGTTTCCAACCAACATTGCATCCAAGTGCCATAGCATCCCTTGGTAATCGGCGAATCCACGCTCGGCCGTCTACGTGATGCACCGGGAATCTTGATTCGTCAGACCTGGCCCCTTTCTTCCAATCATCCACGGCCCAATCTCAATGATCTTGGCCCCTTTTCATGCATTGTTGGCGATGCCGTGCAGCGAGCATGGGGACTCGGGTGGGACTTCGGCTACGCAGGCCCATGCGCAGAAGGCGGCGATGAACTGCATGCTGTGACAGATTGCCCTGATCACCACTGTTGTAGCTGTGGGTTATTGTCGCACTGTTGCCCTTCGGTCTCTCTGAACAATGCGCTACAGTCTCCACTCCCCTCTGGCAACAATGAGCTGCGGACAACACACGGCTGGACGACGGTTCGTCGTTTGGCCATCTGTGCACCACTTTTGATACGTACCCACTAGAGCGGCATGTGAACAACTCACAAGCCGTGCCGTTTCCGAGATCGTACTTCCGAGGTGGCGTGCTATCAAAATTTGTCCTTTATCAAACTTTGATAAATCGGCAGCTCTTTCCATTCTAACTGCAAACACATTACCAACCAAAAACCAGTCCTCGGGTTGTATATATACTGCTCTTTGAATTTCACCTAAGCAACCGTTCGGTCTCCTGGCGCGCACATTTCTTTAGGCTGAGGTTGGTCATAATGGAATAGCTCATCAGGGTATATCGATAACGCAGCAATACACAACGGAAGAGGAATGGCATCACTGCATAAGGAGGAAGCCTATGCATGACAGTATGACAATCCTAAAGTGATGCAGCAAGTGGTGCGGATTTCGAGGAGGCTAATAGGCTGTGTGATACTCGGAACAGCGATGCAGATCACACAACCAGCCCTCATAATATTTACAAGGCTGTGAATGAGAGTTTGGGGCAATAAGTGCCACTGTGTCGCTGAAGCGCGTTGCAGTCCCGGGAGGGTTCTCAGAGCGCTCTGCCGGCTCTCGAATGTTCTTCCCGGGGTATGTGAGACGTGCTCTATCGGGTTAAGGACTAGAGATCTTACTGGCCACTTAATCCTGTGAATATCCTTAACCTACAGTTATTCGTAGACTAGCCAAGCCCTATGAGGGAGGGCGTTATCGTCCATAAAATGGAACTGGGGTCCAACAGCTCCCCTGAAAAGCCGTACAGGCGACTCTAGGGTGTCATTCCTGTAGCGTGCACCGCCTCCTGGAAAAACGTACAGATGCATGCGTTCATCCAACTTGATGCCAGCCTAAACCAGGAGTCCTCCACAACCGTAGGGGTCAATTTCTCTAATGTTAGAAAAAAAAGATTTCGGCTTTTCGCAACCCACCAAATACACACACGTTAAGAACACGTGTTCAGGATGTACCACGACGCGTCTCTGAAGAAAAAACACGACCATTGATCAGGGTTCCAGGTGTGATTTTGTCGGGCCTAACTCAGATGGACCCTTCTGTGCGATGCAACGACTGAAATACAGACCATTGGCCTTCTTGCATATAGACCTTTTTATTGGAGTCTTCTGTAAACTACATACCTCGATATCGCCGTTCCCGTAGCAGAGGAGAGCTCCTGCGAGAGTTGCCTGGAAGTCTACTTCTTATAGCGGCGAGCTGTTAGATACAAAACCGTTCGTCTTAACTTGTGGTTCAAGGGCGTCTTCGCCCCTGCCTTCTGGTTATTGGTCTGGTTTCCTGGTCTGTCTCCAGAGATTGGAGACCACTTGCATCGACACATTCAGGCATCTTGCCCTCAGGTTGCGATTGCCCTGCTGCCAATCTGCAGATCGCTCACCACCGAAGAAGGTCTTATAATCCATGGTGAGCAGCCATTCATCCACTAACAGTCCAACTCAAAATTCAATTTTCGCACCCCGCTCAAAACAACCTTTATCAAGGTCGCATGAATGCCATCTCGATGACGTAAGTCGTCATTTGCATATTTCCATAGGAGTTAGCACAATGTTTTTTGGGTACGCCGACTTAGCGTTTCCCCTTGCACATACATGTCTCTGAAAAATCTTTCAAATCGGGCGTCTTGTTTATCAAGGTCGCGTGCCTGCCAGCTCGATGACGTATCGTCATTTGCATATTTCCATAGGAGCTAGCACAATGTTGCTTGAGTACGTCGATTAAGCGTTTCCCCTTGCCCATACATCTCTCTGAAAATTCGTTACAACCGGTCGTTCCGTTTGTGAAGGTCGCGTGCCTGCCAGGTCGATGACGTAGGTCGTCGTTTGCATATTCCCATTGGAGGTAGCACAATGTTGCTTGTGTACGTCGACTTAGTGTTTCCCCTTACACATACATGTCTCTGAAAAATATTTAGAATCGGTCGTCCCGTTTATCAAAGTCGCGTGCCTGCCAGCTCGATGACATAGGTCGTTATTTGCATATTTCCATATAAGCTAGCACAATATTGCTTGGATACGTCAACTTAGCGTTTCCCCTTGCACATACATGTTTCTGAAAAATCTTTACAACCGGTCGTCTTGTTTGTGAAGGTCGCGTGCCTGCCAGCTTGATGACGTAGGTCGTCATTTGCATATTCCCATAAGAGGTAGCACAATGTTGCTTGGGTACCTCGACTTAGCGTTTCCCCTTGCGCATACATGTTTCTGAAAAATCGTTACAATCGTTCGTCCCGTTTATCAAGGTCGCGTGCCTGCCAGCTCGATGACATAGGTCGTCATTTGCATATATATTTCCATACGAGTGTTGCTTGGGTACGTCGACCTATCATTTCCTCTTGCACATGTCGCTGAAACATCTTTATTATCGGTCGTTCCGCTTTCGTTTTAGACGCATTTTCGAATTTGCATCTGTCGCGTTAATTTTTGAAACCAGTTTAATTTGCTACTTCAGTATACACGAGTCTCTAATGGGAAAAGAGCATTTTTGGCAATGAAATGCTGTACATATTTTGCCGTTTAAAATCAGCAATATGTATTTCCAATAAAACAGCAAATGCCTGCCAGTTTGTAAGAAATATTGTTAAAAAATCCTGAAAGGTGAAAACAAATATATCTGTTACCCTCTGTTTCCAGCGAATGTAAAAATAAATATCTCATCTTCATTTTAAAGTAATTTAAATAACAACAAAATTTGCTAGGATAAATTAGAGGAAGCTGAAACTAATAAAAAATTTAAAAGTCAAACCTCCGAAAGTGTTTTTATGACTAAAAAATCAAAGTGAAACCTATCATACATGCTACAATTCTAAAGTTATCTGTGAAAAACCAGGAAGAATCTTCAAGTTAAAGTATTTCATTGTTCTTAACTTTTAGACTGTATTTGGCTTATAACTGTGTCAAACATGCATTTTGAAAATACTTTGTTATTTTTGAAACATGCTGAAGTACTACAGTACGCTTATGGATACTATAAGGTACAAGTCTGTCGGCGCCGGGCATCGTCCCGTCACTCCGGAGTTAGCTGCTCTCCCAACTGAGCTACGCGGACATGAGCTCCCACTGCTATTTACCTTCATCTCATGCGCATCCTGCGGTGCAGGAACATACATATGCAGTTTTACAATCACGGGAATGAGAAATAGTTGCTATCAAATCTCTCGGCGCTGGTTATAATCGAGTTTTGAATTACTTTCACTGAAACGTTTTTAAACGTGATAGTTCTTAGTCCTGTTATCATTCAACAGTGTGATGAGTCACAAAAAGTTCAGCTTTTAGAGAAATTGATATATTTTTATATACGAAAGTGCGCAGGACCGTATTTAGAAGGGAGCGAGGGGGCCTTTCCTCGCCGAAGTAATTAATTCTTTGCTCTTGGTTAAAATGCGACTTACATTAGTAAAAATGGCTTTAATTCAATAAAAATGCATAAACTCGCATTAGAAAAATTGCTTTAATTTTTCTACTATTTTTCATTAATTTTTATTTTGTTCTGGGGGTTTCAAAAACTTCCACTTTTGTCGTCCCTGCCATTTTTTTATATACGTGCTGGAAGTGCGCGCGTTGTTGGTGGATGGAGTATTTGTTTATAAATCCATTTGTTTATTGCTAAATATCTTGAAAATTTCATATTATATTGAAAATTTCGTTTAAACAAACTGATATTTATTGAATTACGAGCTTTGGCCAAAGAATAATAATTTTAAGTGCTGTATGCACTTGAGTGTCTGGACACCTAAACAATTCATACCGATGATATCGACTGATTACTATTTTCTGATAAAAACCCTCTTTGAAGTGTGCATGAAATAGTATAACTTTCATGATTTTCACATTTAATGTAAGTTTGAAGCTAAACATTTTATCAGTGTTCTGTGCATAGAACAAGTTTCGTCAACTGGACGATCAACTTAAAAATAGCAATGATGTGATCATTATTTTCGAAAAACACAAGTTTTTACGTAAGTTTTCTGAAAAAGCTATATAGATAGATTAATTTCGCACAAAATGGCTGCCCTCCTTTTCTCCTGAACCCGAAGGTTAGTGGGCAGCATGGGTCATCATCCCCAAGGCAACTTCCATGCCAGGCAAATCCTGAGAAATTAAAGAGGTGGGTTCCGTTACCTTCCACTTTGCAGTGCGGCGATCAGGAACAAAGAGCGTCCGGGGCCGACTTCATAGGGAACCATATAAGCATTCGCGGCCCCAACCACGAAAAAGCTCTGCAAAATTTAAATTATAAAAACTCAATGACAATCATATAATCAAAATCAAAAACATATCATAAGATTAAGAAATCGAATAATTTGACTCCACCACACTTGATTTTTACATATATTTGCTTCAAAAAATTAACGGCCATGAAATTTTCCAAAAACAAAAGTTTCATCAAATCAACAAATTATGAATTCGAATAGCAATCGAACAAAACGTATTTTACTTTTTCGTCAAAGCTGTTTAGTAAAATAAAATTGGAAAAATTCCACGACTCAACTGACTTTTTTGTTTCGGAGCTTAACGATCACTATGAGCAATTCTTAGGGTTGTAAGGAGTCGCTTGTCCCTAATTTAAAGCAACTGATTCCACGGGAGGAAGAGAGTCGGTGCCGTTAGACAAATACGCTAGCCATGCTTCAGTGGGATTCGAACCCGGGCCCACGCCGCTTCGACTACAGATTTCACTTTTTTGCCTTGGTATAATTTGCGGATGCTGTTTATCATGCTGCCAAATGAAGACTGTAACTTTAGTTTAGCACGTAAGTGAGGCATGGAGACTTTTGTCTACAATTTTCTGTATCTCGAGGATTTTCTGTATTTCAGAAATACAGAAATATTTTATTAATATTTCTGTATTTCAAGCCATGGCATAAGAATTTCTGTATTTCTTAGGACATGGCTTGAATAACAGTGGGGTATCAGAGCTTAAAATCTACAAATCTTCTCATTCAACGTATAAGAAAAATAATGATTTCAACAGCTGTTAAGAACTAAATCTATGAAAAATTTCAAATAAACAAACTGTAAGCGAGTTTTACCTTCGGCGGAGCAGTTAAAGTCAACTAACGTAATACATAATTATTCTATTTAAAGTCTATGACCGAAATTAGGCATGATTTTTTTTTCCAGAAAATTGTAGGTACATAAACAGGAAATAAATCAGTGAGCTTTATAATATGCCAGTCATTTCAAATCACAATAATGCAGTCTTTCAGAACTGTTACTCATTGTGACAGAGTGCCGTATCTTTCCCCGCTCATGCTGTTTATTTGCAATATCATGATTGCAAGCAGTTCATTTATGGTCTCTCGTGGAGCTCTTTTGCGGTGATGAACTCTGAATGACTTCACTGAGATATTTGCTAATGCGTTTAACTAGCTGCGAAATGGCGTCATAGCAACGGAACTCCTAATCAGCTGCTTGCATCAAACAACATGAGAAAGTTATTCTATTTCCCTACAAGAGACAATCAGTTAGCTGAGCGACCTGCAAATACCTCTCTTTCGGCTTGTTGCTATGGTATTCACCTTCCAATCTCTGCGTGCGTCGTTAGGGCCATAGTACAGACACTCATTTTTGTTTTCTGTGTATTTGCAAAGAATTGTTTTCGGTTATCAGTTCACATCATAGGATGGCTTACTTCCTTCCTTTTTCCCTCAGCAAAATCAGTGTATTTCCACTGTACAGTGAAAACACAGAAAAATAATTGAAACTAAACGCGCATTAATATACGTATTTTCAGTGTCATGCCTTATGAAAATTGCAAATGCCCACTGGGTCTGTTGGATAATCTAAATTTTTTGAGCGTTTTAGCTCGTTTTTTAAAAAAAAGAAGTGCTTGTGATGATGTAAAAATATTGAAGACAGGGAAAACGGGAAAAAATCCAAAATTGGGAGGTGGAAAGCCATTTTTTCCCTGTAGGAAGAAAAAATGACTTCAGGTCGGCCATATTGTGTGCCCAGGGTCCCACGGAGAGGAGAAGGGGTAAGGAAATTCTTTCCATATTGAATTCCACGTTGAGGCAGGAGTTCACAAAACATGGGGACGTCTTCCTAGCGCAGAAAGTTTCAAGCAGCTAGAGACAGCTGAGGAGGGAAGAGAGATTTACCACATGGCCTCTTGCTCCGAAGATGTGCACTTACGGGATTGGCTGTGCACGGTCCGGGCTGCAGAGAGTTTAAGTAGGAAAAAGTTGTAACGAACTTTTAGGACCACGTTTTTCTTTGTGCTCGAATAGGAATAGGATGGTCGTTTTGTAGTCGTCGCTCAAGATGTACGTACGTTAGTCGGGTGCGACTGACTAGAGAGTTAATTAGGTGCCTACCTGCGGGTTAGGACCACTGGAGTATATACAGTGCATTACCTGTGAGTAATTGTGTAATAATACTAAATGGCAGACTGCGGTCTGCCAAGGAAAAACTCCACCTGAGAAATCTAGCCACCTGTGTACAGCATATAATTGCTATTTATAAATAGCTTCTTGATGCTATGTGCGCACTCATAGTGCAAAGACTGGACTGTGAATGCACTATGATCGTGCTGTAATGTCGACTTGCTCAAGATCAAGAACCGTTTTTATCACGTGACATGTATCTCCATCATACTCGTCACTAAGCTGTAAATAAAGGAATGTATATAGTGTTACAACTGCTCAGCTCAGTACTCTACAAGTCATCTTTTCCTTCACCATGGCTCTGAGGAACAGCGTAAGTTGACCGGGACAGTGATATCCTGATCTGATGGCAGCTAATTACCATAAGCAAGTATATTAAATATATGTATGAGCATAACACCCCACACGCGAATATGACAGTGCTAAAATATAATAGCAGGACTAATTGGGACTAACAAACACACAAACAAAGTGAATAAAATATTGGGAAGACGCATTAAAATAAAAATATGAATAGAAATGTGTCAATCTTTCGAAAGAAATAAAGGGGGTAGAACACGATATATTTGGTACTTAAACTTTGTCTCTGACTTAGAGGCATTATTATCCTGTGTGTGTAAAGTGAGAACTGCATTTATTTGAAATATCGCCCACGCAGTTGAGAGTAGAAACACGAGAGTAGAATTATTAAGATTCCTTAGCCAACATTCTAGATGGATGAGCTATGAAAATTATTATACTGCAATTTCAAATTAAGGAGAGAAAAAGAAAATTCGCAAAAATTTCAAAAATTATATGAAATTTGGTGAAATCCTGTGTCATATCGTGCGTTAGAGAAAATAAAATCGTGAGAAACATTTCACTCAGGGCCGGATGGTACTTTTGCGGGTCCCGGGAAGAAATTTCATTGCAGCGCCTGGAAAAAAATCTCGTATTTTAATAAAATTGTTACGTGAAAAATATCCTCCTTCGTAAAACCTATTCAATCCTCTCTCCCACCACACAACACACGAAAACTCTCACAAAATGTTTTTTATCTCGAAGTTACATTTGCTTTAAGCTTAAGGGAAAAAAACGAAATATCGATTGAAAGATCAAAGAGAGAGTAAAAAGTGTTTAAATCTCCTTTTGCGGGAGAGTGGGAACTGCATTGTGATTTTGGTGAAAACACTCTTACAAAATTATAAAAAAAACTTCTACTAACCTGTAGAGAATAATAAAGATCAGTGGTGCATTCAAAGGGGGCCGGAAACTTCCAAACTAAATTAGTATAAAGCGTTTTTCCGCCGATACATGGTTTTGTTGATTGATTTCTGATGCAAAAGGAGGTAACTGTCGAATTAGAAAGGGTTTTTATTTTACTTTTACACGCGCATATATGCAAATTGTTTCTTTCTTATTTCCAATACAGTGAAAAACACAACTCCAAGTACAGCCAAAAAACATTTTTAATAGTGTTCTCTTTATTTATTTATTTATTTATTTATTTTGGTTTATAAAAGTATCAGGTTTTCAAACAAACTATAGAATATATAAAAACGGGGTGCAATAAAATAATTTAATTTATTTGATATTTCATGAGCACGGAAAAAAATTTGGAGGGTGTAATAATTACTTAAAAATGAATCCACAATTAGAAAATACCCAGCCCTCCCCCGAGGTAAAATCTTCGCTTCGCTGCTGATAAGAATATGTACTTGAGCCAATTATTTGTGGTATGTACCAACAAATTAGCTTTAATACTGTTCTGAAATTATGCCGATATAATACTGCTCTTCAAAAAATTATCTCTCTTCTGCCACAAAGGAATCTCTTTCTTTTAATCGGTTATGAAGTGCCATGGTGTTGTTATGTAATATTTTTTACTCTTTCTTCAAAGTTGGTGTATTTCTTAAGTAGCCAAATACACTCGTATAATTTTTAAAACTTATAAGGGGTAGAAATTGAAAACTATAAACGAAAAAACACATTATAAAAGATATTATTTTAAGGAACCCGCGCTCAGTAAATAAATATACAGGGTGTCCATAAAGTATTTACCACATCACATAAAATTAACATAAAAAAATGTATTACAGGTACAAGAAAGGGATTGCACGACAATGATGGTGCGTAAGTAAAGTTTTTTTCCAGAGTCAGTACGCCTACTCATGGGCTCCATTTGTGGCCCGTAGGTCATCTGAGCGATATTCGATTTCACGCCATGTTTTGTTTAACAGCTCAGTAGAGACAGAATCATTGGCGTCCGTTATTCTGCTCTTCAACGTTTCGACATCTAGAACCCTGTTAGAGTGAATTTGTTCTTTCACATAACCCCACAGGAAAAGGTCTAGAGGGGTTATGTCGGGCGATCGATGTGGCCATGTCATGGGACCGTCGAGGCCAATCCATCTATCCGCAAATGTGGCATTCAGGAACTCACAAACCATTACTGACCAATGTGGTGGGGCACCGGCTTGTTAGAAAATAACAGAAGGTTGGAGTACATGTAACTGAGGTGCTACAAATAGTTCCAGCATGTCCAGGTACACATTACATGTTACCGTGGGCTCTGTAAACAAGTTAGTAAAATCATGCAATGCATTGATTATGATACGCTTTCCAACATACCAGAAATCATTACTCGAGTTATGAAGATAATGATTGTGGAATAAATCTTGCTCCTGTGCCCTGACCTTTGATCCAATTTCGATGATATTCAACTGAACTGGTTCAGTATACCTCCGAAATAACATGATAAAGTTTTGTCGAAATAGAAGCAATTTTACGTAAGTTATGACGCATAAAGGCCATGGAATAGATCCCGCTCTTGTGTCCTAACCTTTTACCCCATTTCGCCCGTTTTCAATAAGATTCGTCCCCAAGCAGGTCCCTACAACCTACTAACATTTCATCCAAATCACAACATTTTTACGTAAGTTATGACGCATAATGGCGATGGAAGTGATTCCGCTCCTATGTCCTGAACTTTGATCCCGTTTCCCCCATTTTCAATAGGGTTTATTCCCAGTGGTCCCCTACCACATGCTAAAATTTAATCGAAATCGAACCTTTTTTACGTTAGTTATGACGCATAAGAGCAGTGGAATGCATCCCGCTCCTATATCCTGACCCCAGTAGCACACTGACATTGGCCGACGGTTGGACAAATGATATTTTTGCGTCGGCAGCATTGGGCGAAGGCTGTGTTGTTTATCGAAGATTGGCCAACGGTTTTTCCAACCGCACATGACCAACCATTTATCAACAAATGACCACTTAACGGTTGTCCGATGGTTGTCCGATGGTTGTCCAACAACACATGACCAACCATGGTTGTCCAAGAACACATGATCACATTGGAAAACTGTTTGCAACAGTTTTCCAATGTAGATATAACCGTTGAACCAACACATATCCAATTGTTGGCCGCCGAGTCGCCTCGTCGCTGGGCCGACCGTTAAAAGCCCACGGTTGGTCCAACATAATATTGCTACCTGAGGACCTTTGACACCATTTCGTTCACTTTCAATAGGGTTCTTTTCCGGGTGTTCCCTTACCACATACTAAAATTTCATCGAAATCGAACGATTTTTACGAGAGTTATCGTGCGGACGAACATACGCATACAACGCGTGACGTAATGAGGCAGATGGGAACCCAGTAGCACACTGACTCGCAAGAGTGTGACGTCATAAAACTTTAATAACATCCACACACAACGCGTGACGTAATGAGACAGATGGCGTGACCTCGCGTCAACATCTGAATTGCGAGAGTATGACGTCATAAGATTTCTAAGCATGGATAACATTAATGGGACGACGTCATGACACTGAAAACTTGGTAATTCGGGATGGGTATTTAACCCACTAAACGAATTTTCCTAAAGTCGAGATCAAGCTAAATCGATTTGTAGTACCAAAAAACGGTAGGTTAACGACTTTCATCAAAATCCTTAGAGCCGTTTTCAAAATAAAATTTACATACATACAAGAATTGCTCCTTTAAGGTGAACGTCAAGTAATTTTGCTTCCTGTACTTCGAATGGAAACATTTCTGTACATATTTTCTCCACAATTACTGCGTCCCAAGGATGAAAATTTGAACATCGATTAAAATATCTTCATTTTATAACTTGGAATACTTAATATTTTCTAAAACACAACCACAATTATGCAATCCAACATTTGTTTGTCTACTGACGTTATGAAAGTATAGGTCGCGCCATCTTTTTTCTGGAGAATTAATGCGTCCCAAAGATGAAAATTTGAACATCGATTAAAATATCTTCATTCTATAACTTGGAATACTTAATATTTTCTGAAAACATAACCATAATTATGCAATCCAACATTTGTTTGTCTACTGACGTCATCAAAGTACAGGTCACGTCATCCTTTTTCTGGTTTCAACACCACCAAAGGAAAAGTAATTGATTTTTAATAAAATTATGGTTATGTTTTAGGAAATATTAAGTAATCCAAGTTATAATATGAAGTTATTTTAATCGATGTTCAAATTTTCATCCTTGGGAACACATTAATTGTGAAGGAAATGTGTACAAAAGTTTTTCCATTGGAAGCATAGGAAGCAAAATTACTTGACGTCCACCTTAATATTATGAGATAAGGGCGATGGAATGGATCCTAATTTTATGCCCTGACCTTTGACCACATTTCGTCGATTTTCAATAGGGTTCGTCCCCAGTGGTCCCCTATCACATATTAAAATTTCATCGAAATCGAACCATTTTTACGCACGTTATAGTTTCCAGTGAAGCACGATGAATGGATTTCCTGGGGCTTCGCAGAAATGTCTCTTGAACAGCTGCAGCTGTCTCTTGGGTAACCACTAGTAGGCCCGCGCGGAGGAGATCGCCAAATCTACCCGTCGCTTTTAACCTTTTATACCAAGCTTTTATGTTTTTTTGGTCCGGTGGTGATCGTTTGTAATCTTTTTAGAAATGACGCTGGATAGTAACCGCCGATTTGGTCTCATGGAATCACAGCACGTATACCGCTTTTTCTTGCAAAGTCTTTCCTCATAGTCTTTCCATTATGAGGAAATACTTTACGGACACCCTGTATAAATTTATATCGAAAAGGATTGCGTTCTTATTTCCTAAACTGCGGGGAACGGCTGGACTATGGGGACCTTGGGTGACTGTCTCGGTTGCCCAATAATTCAGCCCGCCCCGACTTTATTCCAACAAAAATGGGCACAACCTGATCCATGGGGAAAATAAGGTGTCAAAATGAAAGAGACAAAGTACTTGAACATGAAGTGTGGTCACCACTCTCATCATGTTTTATGCATGTTTCACTTACAACGATGTTTTATGTTGTTGATGATGGTGTCTAGGAGCTCAGTAGGAACGCCCATTGTTCATCCAAAGCTTATCTAAGCCCATCCAGGTCTTGCAGAGGCGGTCTGATGGCAGCAATATATCTCCCTAGAGCATACCATACATTCTCGATTTGATTGAGGTCGGGAGACCCGGCAGGTCAATCCATACAGACAATGGTCTCTTCTTGAAGATATTGTTCTAACAGTCTCGCTCGGTAAGGACGAGCGTTATCTTGTAGGAGAAATGCATCTCCTCTGGCGCCTGCATAAGAGCTAACACACGTGGCCAGGACATCATTCCTATAGCGTCGAGCATTCGCGGTCCCCTCTGGAAGCACATAGGGGTAATTGCTTCCACCTAACGAGATGCCACGCGAAACAAGCACGCTGTCACCACCATAAGCGTCCCTTTCACGGCCCATATAGGAATGACAGCATATCCCGCGTATATCTGCATCTCCTCTTGTGCCTGCAATATTTTTCAAGGAAGTATACCTTTCGTTAATAATAATGTATTTTTTGAACAAATGATAAAAAGTCTGATTATTGGTTACATAGATAACTGTGTTAATTTACCGGCCCTTATAAAAGAAAACCATTCGCATTCAAGAGCTATAATGCCGTCCTTATAGCAGTATACGTGACGGACAACGTGTTCATTTCAACTCTTTGGAACTCAATTTTGGCTCGAAGTAACACGATCCGATCACACCTTTTTCAAGGTACAGAAAGAATAGACCAATGTAGAGAAATGTACATCAATCTAGAAGAATTTTTCAAAAGGTAAAACTCCGGGAGCGTTTGGTTTAATTCCAAGCTTATGTGCTCGAGAGCATATGAATTTAAACGAGCAAGAAAATTTAACAGTAGAAATTAAATTTAGTAAAGCCTTAACCAAAGCTATTTCTATTATGACCTACGCAACTTCAGAGTATGACTAAACTTAAAACGTCCAGCTGCATTCTTTATGATTTCTCCAATTTTAATATGAGTTTCACCTATATTCTCTATCTGACCGTGTCGTCTTTCATTCTTCGAAGAATTTGCTTCTGACCGACTTCCCAAGGGAGTTTCAAACTTCCCTCCAAAAGAAGAAACAAAATCCCCCAAAAAAAGAACCACCGCGTGATCAATACAGATCGTTATGGAACCCTGGAGGAAGATGGTTGGCCAGGCGTACAGAAACTCCAGAAGAAACAAAATTCTTCAGATTCTCTCGACATCCACCAGGACACTTGAAGGGCATGTTTCTCTATTCCTTCCCAAGTTTGATTACACGGATTTCAATCAAATGCCATTTAAAAGTTCATTTACTGCTGTAGGAGGACGATTTTTTATTTACTTCCTACGTTTTAGATGTGAAGAAAACTTGAATTCCGTTGTAGAAAATTGTCATCGCAAAAGAGAAGAAAGAGGTGTGCGCGTTTATAATTTTGTTCAAAGTTTTTGGAATTAGTATAAATATAATTTTATAAACCAAATTAAAGAATAACTTCTATCATTTCGTGTACCTGTGTTTAAAATATTTAATATCCTGTTTTGTTCCGTTAAAATGTAATCAAACCGTGTTGCTTTTCTTCCTCAATACGCTGCGTTTCTTCTTTTACTATAATTGACGAGACTTCCGTACGATGTTTCAGTTTTATTTCCTGGTTTCACAGCCTCTTTGAGCATTGAACGCTATAAGGAGTTACCAGTCTCTAATTCGGAATCACTGATTCCAGGAAAAGGGTAAAATCAGAGCCGAAAGGCAATCACTTAGCTTCTACAACATATGGGACCTGCATGAAGGCTTAACTCGAATGATTACGAAGAAGGCAGCTCCTTTAAAGACTGAGACAAAGAAGCGATACCTCCGATTTTTGAAACACGTATTGGTCAGTACTATCAGACTGATTCCAAAGTTCGTCTAGGTTTGAGTTATATTAAATGTTGGTCCGCTATTTTTGTGTGATGCGAGCCAGTTTCGATTGGGTACCACGATGACCGGCATTTGGCACGGAGAAACATTTTGTTGTCAGGAGAGAAGATGATGATGCAGGTCGATAAATGTGTTATTCGGGTGCTTCTACGCCATTATTGTGGAAAATAGAGTTAAACGCGGAAGCAGCAACGAGAAAAATGTGTGCATTTGAGGGCGAGGAAACAGTGGACAGCAGCACTGCAGTAAAATGGTTCCGGCGTTTCAATGCTAGGGGCACCAGCCTCCAAGATATGCCGAGGTCAGGGCGTCCAACGACCACCAACACTGACATCCTGGCCGAAGCTGTAACAGCGAACCCCGGTACCAGTACATATCAGTTGGCAGCTGACCGTTGTTCGCCACTTGCACCTACTTAGTTTCTCTTCCAGGGGACATAGAATGGTTTCCCTTGAACTGACAGTCCAGCAGGGGAAACCCTGTGTCTCTCTGTGTCACAGATTGCTGTTAAATACACAAGACAATAGGTTTAAGCGTCGTATTTTTACAGGTGATGGAAAGTGGTTATTCTCACGCTACACCGGCACCTACTGAATGAGGCCACACCAGGATACGCCGCCAGTGGTACAAAGAGAACGGTTCGACAGGAAAGTCATTCTGCGCATTTGATGGAATACTGAGGGTCCTGTGAACTGAGAACTTGTGGTGCAATATGGCCAGTCTGTGGATCGGAAGATCGATGCGGAACGACTGAAGCGGTAACATCATGCTCTGAGCCAAAAGCTACCCAGCGCTCATCAATAGAAAGCGATCGTTGAAGTAAGTGGAAAATACCCCGAGTCAAGCTTCCAGAGTGGTCCGAAAGTGGTTAAGATCCTACCCCATCCTCCATGAAGTCCAGACCTAGCCCCATCCGACTTCCACTTGTTTTGCTCCATGACCCATTGCCTACAAGATTGGCAAAAACTACATAAAAGTGATGAATAAATGAAATTCGATAGCTTATTGGGAAAATACGAAACTTTCTTTGTTATTTTCCTTGATCCACGAAACCCCAGCAACAGGGACGTGGTTAGACTATGATATCAAGGTGGGAGTGTATTTATTTTGCTGGTGGCAACTTTGACAGCAACTTTATTAACGAAATCTGAACGAAAGAAATGTTAATGCTTTTCACTTCAGGCTGCAAAGGAATTCGTGCAATCGCCCTTCCCCAGATACGTACTCATTAATTTGGGAACTGTCCTGACGTTTCTGCACTCTTTAGACTACAAAAGAATCCAAACTTTTTGATCTTTTCTCATTAACGATCCGTCCATCCATTTTTAACGGAATTAGTATAATCTGAGGTGTTACATACCTGCATAGCAAACACGACACAGTGCCGTTGCACCAGGAGCTCGAACTGATTAAGAGAAAATTTTATGCCTTGGAGAAGGGTCGGAAAGCAAAAGTTTTCGCGGATTATGGCTGAGGAGAAATAAGGACACGCAAACAATACCTTCCGCTCTTAACACCTTTCTTTTTATCCACACTTATCTCTTCGAAAGCAGTCGTGAGCCACGTTCTACACCCTCGCTGCCCTGAGGCAGGCTTAAGAACAATGACACAGCTTTAGACTCTACTTTCCGAGTTGTAATCTCCGACTTAGCAGTACAACCAAACAGCAGAGCAATTAGTAATGATCTCCCAGTAAATTCTTATCCAACTTCCTCATTGGCCGCTGGCCATAGTAACATGAGGAAAAGCTAAGAATTTGAAAAATTAGAGAATAACTAAATTGTTTGTCCCTGTGAATGCTGTTTTGAAAATTTTTCTTGAGTGCCTACATGACGAAAAATGCAAGACTCATTATTTCTTGGCAAAGTTCAGATAATACAATATCTTAACGTTAAAAAATGACACATCTTGAACTGGGTGGGCGGCAGAATAGGCAAGAAAAATTTCAGGTTGGGCTGCAGCCAAAATGTCAGGTTAGGCCCACATCCACATGGCGACGTCCTTGCCCCGCGATCATCCAATTGGTCGTCAAGATGGTAAAAACACCTTCAAGACAAAGTTCTGGAAAAAACTTCGGGATATCTTTGTCTAGTAGTTAATGGCTGTTGGAAAGGATAATACCATAGTTTTGCTGCACACTTGTACTAGTGTTATCGAGAAAAACTTTGTAGTTCTTTCCAAGTACAGAAATGACGTAGTCAGATTTCCACTTCCCACCTCCATATGACGCTCATGCGGGCAGCACATTTGAGTCTCGGAACCAACTGAAAGCTGAGGAAAGCCAGCCACAACCAGGCATAAATTTCTGGAAGAGTGCACGAAAGGAGAAAATTCGCAGAAGACAAGAATAAGAACGATATCTGAAACCGGAGCAGTTTTGTCCGGGTCTGGAGTTCAGAAAGTACATGTGTGGTCACTGGTAGGAGCTGCGGATTGCAGCTGTGGATAGCCCCTGTGAACCCTGTTCACCTGCTAACAGTTGGGATAGTAGGGTAGACCGGCGATATTTGGCTATGACAGCAAATTTCCGCTTAAAGCCAAAACTTTGAGCGCCTGTACGTTTAGCGAATACGCTAAGTGCACAAGCACCTTCGAAGGACAAGACGGATTTCGTGGCCTGGCTATTGGATAACACAGAAGGTGATCGAAAACCTCTCTCCACATCCTGGAAGGTTAGAATTTTGTATTTAAGTGGCGACATGAACTGTGTTATTTTTCTAGAAGTTGACATCAAGTATTTCGGTCACTATTGCACGAAAAATAATTTTAAACACTTTCTTGAATGTTGAACCAATCTAATATTGTCTCAGATTACAACCGCAGAGCTAGCTTATATTTCGTATTCCTCAGCTGGGGGCCGGGGGCCTTGTCCAGTGGAAGGCCAAGCTCTGAGGTAGAGATCAACGTAAACTATTGGTGGACGGGCAGAAAATTATTAAAGACAAAGATAGAAGGAGGAAGTTTTTGGTTAGTCCCCAAAATTACCCTTATATGGATACAGCTTTGAAGTTCTTGTTGAGGAATCTGCAAAACTGAAGACATGAAAAGTCAGATAAGTTTGATTTGTAGATTTTTATTTCTTTTGCTAATGTACGCTGAAAATAGTAACACGGTATGACTATACCTTTATTGCTTATAAAAAACTGTAATTAGAAATTTTTGGATGAGTTACTTTTCCCACTTAAACTTTTGATATTATTTAATGGTAACTGCGTTTTACAGTAATAATTTTTTCCTGAAGATACGTTTTTAATGTATGGACATAGGCGCCCAAAATTCTAGCAACGTCTCTGTTAATCACACGTAAATTGGCTGACGTCACAACAGCACTGGTGTTGTAAACGCTTTCTGCGGACCTCATTACTTTTCCAGGAAATTTCTTTAAGCATTTTAATTAGTGACATACACGGTCGTATCAGAATAATACGACCACCCCCGGAATCACAGTGTACCCGCCTAGGCGCGTCACAGTGTGCGCGCGACAAGGTCGACCACGCGGAGATATAAGCGGCCGACCCGGACAGATGAGCCATAGTGCCTCAATGGGAAGAGGTAGTAATTTGCCGGGGTTCAAAATGGAAGGATCATCGCCTACCGCGCCAAGGGTGGAAGCATATCAGAAACAGCAGACTTCATGGACTGTTCGCGCAGTGCTGTAGTAAGGATGTACCAAGAATAAACCGATGGCACACCGAGTACCTCCTGACGTTATAACTGTGGAGCCCCAAAGGCCCTCGACCCCAGAGGAGAACGTCGCCTCCGTCGACTGGTAAAGGGCAATCGACGCACAACAGTGCACCAACTGACCACACAAATGAACGCTGTGGAACTCAGGTACGTGTCCCCGATAATAGTCGAGCGAACCCTGTAACGCATGGGTCTCCGGAGTCGATGCTGGATCAAGGCGCCCATGTTTACCCAGGTCCATCGGCAAAGACGCCTGCAGTTCGCATGGGACTACCGTCACTGGACAGTGGAAGAGTGGTAAAAGGTTGCTTTCTCCAACTAATCAACTAATCGAGGTTTCTACTCTACAAATGTGACAGGCGGTAGCGGGTACGACGTCAGGCACACGAGAACCAACACCCGGACACGCTTGTCGGCAAAGTACAGACCGGCGTTGGCAGTGTGCATACCTGGGGGATGTTTTCCTAATATGATCTGGGACCGCTGATACCACTGGACAGGTCCCTAAGAGCCAATGGCTAGCTGTCCATCTTCGCTGACCATATGCATTCCTTCACGTTGGACATTTATCCTGGTGGTGGTGGTGTCTACCAACGGAACAATACACTGTGCCACGTCGCTAAGGGGGTGCGTGACTGGTTCCAAAAACACAGCAGCGATGTCTCCATTCTCCCTTAACCAGCGAAATCGCCAGCCCTCTGTCCTATAGAGCACTTGTGGTACTATTTGGATCGACAGGTTCGAAGTGCAGACCCACAACCACGTGATCTCCGGGACCTCCGTGCTCTGCTGCAGTCCGAATGGGCACGTGTGCCTCGGGAAAATTTCCAGAGATTCATTCCGTCCGTGCAACACCGTCTCGCCGCTATCATCCGGGCCAAGGGTGGTTATTCCCATTATTAGGTAGATGGTTATATTATTCTCATACGACTGTATACGTTTAATTAGTTCGTAATACACTCATGTTGATAAAAAACAGAACATATCAGGGCAGTCGAGCTACGCCTTAGATTTTTACAGGATATACACTGAAGAGCAATTGAATTACAGATACCCGTCTAGAAACACGTAGCGCCACCTTTTGCCCTGATGACGGCAGCGATTCGTCTCGGCATGGATCCTCGACCCCTGAACAAGCTCCCACAGTTCACGAAGATTTGATGGAGGGGGATCATCTCTCTCGATGGCATCACAGATGTGCTCAGATCAGGTGACCTAGCTGGCCAAGGAAGCGAGGTCAAGTCGGTGGAGTGTTCATCCAACCATTCGATACAATTCGGGAGCGATGGCATGATGAGGTCCCCAGAGGGATGTTGAAGACGCACAAACGGGAGAAAATGGTCGTCCAGGATATCCCGGTAACGTTGACCTGTGAGGGACGATGTCACACGTACCTGGTCTCCCATTTTAGTCCACGTAAACAGTCCCCAGACTAGAGTGCCACCCCCACCAGCTTGAAGAGTACCCTGCTAGCAAGAATAATCCATCGCTTCATGTGGTCCTGCCATCCGCATGTACCAACGTGAATCTCGACTTATCAGTCCAGGGAACATTTTCCACATGTCTAGAGTCCAGTGGCGATGTTCCCGCGTCCATGATAATCTTTGCACCCTGTAATGTGCGGTCAGCAGCGGTACCTTCGTGGGACGATGGCTTCTGTACCCCATAGCAAGGAGATGGTTCTGGATGTGGTGGCTGCTTACACGTTTTTGTGCACCAGCGTTAAATTGCCGAGTGATTTCTTGCACTGTGGCCCGTCTATCCGCTGTTATAATGCGAGCTAACTGACGATGACCCTGCTCATCCACACGCTGTTGTCCAGGGCAGTTGGCCCTTGCAGGGATGGTTTTACCGGATTTTATGTACTCACGGTGCACCCGTGACACAGTGGCTCGTGAAAATCCCAGTGACTTCCGAGGTGGAGTGACCCATTCGTCGGGCCCCGACAATTTTCCCTCGATCAAATGCACTTAGTCTTACCCATACTGCGTCCGATTCTTACTGATTCCCGTCGCATCACTCCTTATATTGTCGGATCGCTGCATACGTCATGTCGTTTGCCCACGATCAAATGCACTTAGTCTTACCCATACTGCGTTCGACTCTTACTGATTCCCGTCGCATCACTCCTTATATTGTCGGACGCTGCATACGTCATGTCGTTTGCCCACGATCAAATGCACTTAGTCTTACCCATACTGCGTCCGACTCTTACTGATTTCCGTCGCATCACTCCTTATATTGTCGGATCGATGCATACGTCATGTCGTTTGCCCACGATCAAATGCACTTAGTCTTACCCATACTGCGTCTGACTCTTACTGATTCCCGTCGCATCACTCCTTATATTGTAGGATCGCTGCATACGTCATGTCGTTTGCCCACGATCAAATGCACTTAGTCTTACCCATACTGCGTCCGACTCTTACTGATTCCCGTCGCATCACTCCTTATATTGTCGGATCGCTGCATACGTCATGTCGTTTGCCCACTATCAAATGCTCTTAGTCTTACCCATGCTGCGTCCGACTCTTACTGATTCCCGTCGCATCACTCCTTATATTGTCGGATCGCTGCATACGTCATGTCGTTTGCCCACGATCAAATGCACTTAGTCTTACCCATACTGCGTCCGACTCTTACTGATTCCCGTCGCCTCACTCCTTATATTGTCGGATCGCTGCATACGTCATGTCGTTTGCCCTCGATCATATGCACTTAGTCTTACCCATACTGCGTCCGACTCTTACTGATTCCAGTCGCATCACATTTTATATTGTCGGATCGCTGCATACGTCATGTCGTTTGCCCTCGATCATATGCACTTAGTCTTACCCATACTGCGTCCGACTCTTACTGATTCCCGTCGCATCACTCCTTATATTGTGGGATCGCTGCATACGTCATGTCGTTTGCCCACGATCAAATGCACTTAGTCTTACCCATGCGGTGTCCGACTCTTACTGATTCCCGTCGCATCACTCCTTATATTGTCGGATCGCTGCATACGTCATGTCGTTTGCCCACGATCAAATGCCCTTAGTCTTACCCATGCTGCGTCCGACTCTTACTGATTCCCGTCGCATCACTCCTTATATTTTCGGATCGCTGCATACGTCATGTCGTTTGCCCACGATCAAATGCACTTAGTCTTACCCATACTGCGTCCGACTCTTACTGATTCCCGTCGCATCACTCCTTATATTGTCGGATCGCTGCATACGTCATGTCGTTTGCCCACGATCAAATGCACTTAGTCTCACCCATACTGCGTCCGACTCTTACTGATTCCCGTCGCATCACTCCTTATATTGTCGGATCGCTGCATACGTCATGTCGTTTGCCCACGATCAAATGCACTTAGTCTTACCCATACTGTGTCCGACTCTTACTGATTCCCGTCGCATCACTCCTTATATTGTCGGATCGCTGCATACGTCATGTCGTTTGCCCACGATCAAATGCACTTAGGCTTACCCATGCTGCGTCCGACTCTTACTGATTCCCGTCGCATCACTCCTTATATTGTCGGATCGCTGCATACGTCATGTCGTTTGCCCACGATCAAATGCACTTAGTCTTACCCATACTGCGTCCGACTCTTACTGATTCCCGTCGCATCACTCCTTATATTGTCGGATCGCTGCATACGTCATGTCGTTTGCCCACGATCAAATGCACTTAGTCTTACCCATACTGCGTCCGACTCTTACTGATTCCCGTCGCATCACTCCTTATATTGTCGGATCGCTGCATACGTCATGTCGTTTGCCCACGATCAAATGCACTTAGTCTTACCCATGCTGCGTCCGACTCTTACTGATTCCCGTCGCATCACTCCTTATATTGTCGGATCGCTGCATACGTCATGTCGTTTCCCCACGATCAAATGCACTTAGTCTTACCCATGCTGCGTCCGACTCTTACTGATTCCCATCGCATCACTCCTTATATTGTCGGATCGATGCATACCTCATGTCGTTTGCCCACGATCAAATGCACTTAGTCTTACCCATACTGCGTCCGACTCTTACTGATTCCCGTCTCATCACTCCTTATATTGTCGGATCTCTGCATACGTCATGTCGTTTGCCCACGATCAAATGCACTTAGTCCTACCCATACTGCGTCCGACTCTTACTGATTCCCGTCGCATCACTCCTTATATTGTCGGATCGCTGCATACGTCATGTCGTTTGCCCACGATCAAATGCACTTAGTCTTACCCATACTGCGTCCGACTCTTACTGATTCCCGTCGCATCACTCCTTATATTGTCGGATCGCTCCATACGTCATGTCGTTTCTGTTCACAGGGCCGCCCACAGAACCACATTTGCGTAACGCCAGCTGTCTCTAATGCAGTTTCTCTTCAGTGTACTCATTAGGCAATACAGAAAAAATGATTAGCATCTCGGTGTCATAAGTACCGGGTGCGTCGATGTAGCTAATAATCGGTGTGTTCTTCTATCGCTTGTATCATCAGCTGTACTCGCTGAGGCATCGAATCAAATGATGTGTGAATGGTGTCCTGTCATCCAGGCTATTTTGAGCTGAGTCCTAAATTCATCAAGAGTTACTAGCATTCGGTCGTACCGCTGCACCTGTCGTTTGATCATGTCTCAGAGTTTTTCTGTGGGTGATAAGTCCATCGATCTAGCCGGACAAAGCAGAGGTGGAACATTGTTGTCCCTAAAGAAGGCACGTGTCGGACAAACACAACATGCCTCACCAGGGTTCGAACATGTGGTGTGGCATTGTCCTGCTAAAATACGGCCCTGGGTGCGTCTTACCGCTACGGAAGGGCGACCTGCCGTAGAATGGCATTGACGTAACGGGCACTCGTTTTGGCGGTACGAACTGTAACAAGAGGTGATCTGCTTTTCTCCCCAGTAGCTCCCGGAGCCATAATGCCTCATATTGATATGATATGTTTGGTGCAAGAACGTTCTTCCCTACTCCTCTCCACATGTTGTCAGCGGACACATATGCGATCACCATTTTCGCCTAAATAGAAGCGCATTTTGTCTGAGAACATGATATTGTGTCATTCGTCACGCCACTCCCTTCGTCCGATGCACCATTGCAGTCAGCGGACAAGCCTGCAGTCCAAACTGTAATAACAGGCGACGTACTATTACAGCTGACATAGGAGAATATGCCACAACAGCTTAGCCAATGCTGTTGATAATGCAGAATGGTCACTCAAATATATCCCCTTGAGATATCATTTGCCCCACGGCGTTGTCTGTGTACGACGTCCAGAACTTTCTCTTCGTGTCCTACGCCTTTCTTTGTACCATTCCCTGCACACTCTTGCCACGACGGACACGCAGCGCCCCACACACACGACCTGCAATCTCCAGGATGGACACCTTGCAGTCTTTGATGCCAATAATGCGACCTCTGTCGAACTCGCTGATGTGACTGCACGACTTCCTTACATGATGATGAGTCATCCTTACCTACGGCTGACCAAGCACTGACATGCCGATCGAGCCACGCGACGCTTATAACGGGAAAAAATGGGTTCCAGTCTGTGACGCTGCGCGATCTGATTTGTCTGGATTAGGTAAGCATGCACCTATGACGCCGAAATGCTAATCATTTATCCTATATTGCCTCATTAGCATGTGCTGTAAAAACAGTGTCGTAGCTAAACTTCTCTCAGGTGTTCTGTTGTTTTATGAACATGAATTTACACTGAAGTGCCAGAAAAACTGGTACACCAGTCTAATACTTGGCAGGTGCCGCACGGGAGCGTAGAACTGCAGAAATACGACAAGGCATGGACTCCACTAGCTTCTGAAAATATGCTGTAGGCAATGCACACCATACTTCCTGCAGAGCGTTCCACAATTCGGGTGTATTCCGAGGTCTCGGATTCCTCTGTTCGATAGCGCATTGTATTGCATCCCAAATGTGTTCTATCACGTTCAGATCTGGGTACTTGGTTGTGAATGGCAACACCTCAAACTCAGATGAATTCTTCTCTAACCATAATGTGGCATCCCGACACTTGTGTGGAGATTTATTATCCTGTTGGAAAAGGCCCAACCCATCAGCATGAATGCAGGACATAAACAGGTGTACCCCGTCAGAAAGGATGCGTACATAGCGTTGCCCGGTGACAGATGTTTGTAGACGTACCAGGGGTCCAAGTGAAGTCCAGCTAAACACACCCCATACCATTACGGTCCCATCCCCCAGCCGGTACAGTTCCCTGTTTACAGGCGGGATCCACGAGTTCATGGGGTTTGCGCCACACAAGAATCTTTCCATCTGCCCAATACAGTTGGAAAAGCCACTCGTCAGACCAGGCTACTTGTTTCCAGTCATCAAGTGTCCAGTTATGGTGTTGCCGTGCCCAAGCGAGACGTATAGCTGTGTCGTGAACCCATCAAGGGGACTCGAGTTGGGCGCCGGCTCCCAAAGTCCATATCATGCAGAGTACGTTACACAGTCCGGACGCTGATGCTTGTTGAGGCTCCAGAATTGAATTCCGATGATACCTGCGCGAGTGTTGCACACCTATCGCGTGAAACGATTCTTGACAGTCGACAATGGCCACGTTCACCCAATGTCTATTCACGGCCACACTGGTATCGTAGGTTGGAGGTTTTCCCGGAATTCTTGTAGTAACGGTACATACACCCTTGCAATGGCCGTCCATTAATATCCGAACTTCGTTTCTACCTTCGAAATACTATGACACCGCGTAGAAAATCGATTAAATCGTTATTACTTGTCATTCTCATGCCGAAAGCAGCTCTGACAGCTGGCAAGGATGTCTATCGCTTTATATACGCACTGGCGGATGCAACCGAGTACGCGCATAGGTGACGTTGGTATGTATTTTGCATAAGCTCGTCTGTACCAGTTTTTGTGGCACTTTAGTGTGCTTGTCCCTTACGTTTTCTTCGATACGAGCATTTATCCAGCTTATCGCTGTTTATGACGTATTTTATTAGTATGCAGTAAGTGAAATTTGACAATCAGAATACATGCTGTGGCGTCGTAATTCGTCATTCTAAGCTGCGTGTCTGAGCCGCCGAAAAAAAACTTTAAATCCTTTCGTGCACTGTGTAAAAGTGTTGCCGAACAAATAAAGAAATTAAAACTTAACGGTAGATCAGTTTAAAAAGATCTTCCACAGTAAAACGCTAAGAAAAAGTTCAAAACTAATAAAGATGTCTTTTTCCGATTAAAAGAAAATAGAGCCTCTGCAATAAAGGCCATTCACGCTTTTCAGATCCTTCCCCGAATAAAGCGATTTCCACTCAGATGCTTGATTTTTGCTCAAAACAAATTTCAACTGCGCACAAGCTGTAAAATTTAGAGGGCATATTGACATTGGTTCAAAACGAATGTCTATTTACCGCGTCCTTGCTGAAATTTTTCTGTATCACTGAAAAATTGCCTACGGCCAAGACATCCAAAGAAAAATTCCTAAACCTTGAAATTATGGAAAAATTCCCATAACATTCGTACATAAATATTATTGTTAAATTTCGATTCTACTTCTGGTTTAATAGATTCGATATAGTTTTAATTTTACGGATTTTTTGTTTATTTACAGTTTCTGTTACTTCCTTCACAAAAATTCTGTCTGATAATAAAATACAGGGGTGGTCCGAAATAATGGAAACACCTTGAAACAATAGGTGTTACGCACCTAATATAGTGTAGGAGTACCCTTAGCATTTAAAACTGCTTGCATCCTCCTCCTTGGAATGAAAGTATACAAATCCTGGATGGTGGTATGTGGTATGTTGTACCATTCTTGAGAGATGCCGCAGGAGGATAAAGGGATCGCATTCTGTTTTTCAACAAAGACCACAGGGGCTCAATGATGTTGACGTCCGGTGATTGTGCAGGCCAGAGAAGGTGCGCAACTTCATCCTCATGTTCCTCAAACCATGACTGAATAGTTCGACTTCTGTGATTCGGGACATTATCATCTTGAAAGGTGCAATCCCTGACGAAAACAATGTCTGCTCCATTGAATACACATGGGCGGCCAAAAGGGTGACATATTCACCGCTAGTGATCCGTCCGTGTAAGGTGATAAGGGAACCTTCTGCAAACCACGAGATCGTGGTCTAAACCATTACGGAACCACCCCCACGCTTCACTGTAGGAAGGAGACAGTCTGGGTTGTAGGCTTCGGCGGGCCTTCTCCACACGTAAACCCGTCCTGTGGTGGGGAATAGTGAGAAACTTGATTCATCGGAAAACAAGACATGTTTCCATTGATCCGCAGCCCACGTTTTATGTTCCTGGCACCACTGTAGTCTCCGTTTCATATTCATCTGTGACACCAGGGGTTTTTTAGTCGCATCTCTGCCGTAAATATTGGTCTTATGCAATTCCCTTCGCACGGTAGGGGTCGACACTGGGTTTTGGAGATGTGCATTAAGCTCAGCACTCACTTTCGTCGCCGTGGTCTTCCTCATTGCTGTCACAATCCTCTTTAATGCCCTCCTGTTTCTCTCAGTTAGTTCGGTTTTTCTTCAACAGTTGTGTCTCGCAGATGATATTGTGCCGTGAACATTGCATGCTGTCATGACCTTCGACACGGTACCCCTCGATACCCCCAATACCTGTGCCACTGTGTTTGCCGACACACCAACCAGATGGGCTCCTATCATCTGCCCTCTTTGGAATTCCGACACGTAACTCATTGTGCCTTCACTTGGAACAAAATTATGCAAACAACGTTTTACAATACAATCACACAGACCCTTGAGAATATAAGCAACGCTCTTTTTACAAAAACAATTGTAGCTGCATGTTTGTTTTACTCAAAAAGCAGCTCATGCCAAAGTCACTGTTTTCAGCAAGGTGTTTCCATTTTTTGGACAACCCCTGTATATCAATGAAAAACCATAAATATACACTGACGGAAAAAAATCCCAACACCAAGAAGGGGTTGTGTTAGATAAATGACAGTTGGTAGGCGGTGAGAGTGCATCTGTAAGATGACGTCTATGCAAATTTCGCGCGGCGCATGCGTGTGGCGCTAGTAGCGCCCCTCAGAACATGCAAAGCAGGTTTGCTGAAAATACGCGCTGTAACGTTCGTGAGCGTTAGTTATCGTTGAGATTCGACGTAGTGTGTTGATATTAGTCAAGAATGCCTTTAAGAAGACGAAGAAGCCATTATCAACAGCTCACGGAGTTTCAACGAGGTCGTGTAATAAGGCTACGAGAAGTGGATTTTCTTTCCGCAATATTGCAGAACGAATTGGCAGGAATGTAGCCACTGTGCATGATTGTTGGCAGCGGTGGTCAAGGGAAGGTACTGTCTCAAGAAGACCGGGTTCCGGCCGGCCACGTGGCACTACTGAGAGGGAAAACCGCCGTGTACGACGTATGGCCGTGGCGCATCGTACCGCGTCTGCGGCAGCAATTGGAGCTGCAGTTGCCACCACAGTGACACAATGAACTGTTACAAATCGGTTACTTGAAGGACAGCTCCGAGCCAGACGCCCTGTAGCGTGCATTTTACTTACTTCTAACCACCGCCGTTTGCGACGTCAGTGGTGTCAAGCTAGAGCTTATTGGAGGACGGAGTGAAGATCTGTTGTGTTTTCTGATGAAAGCCGGTTCTGCCTGGGTGCCAGTGATGGCCGTGTGTTGGTTAGAAGGAGGCTAGGTGGGCGCCTACAACCAACCTGTCTGCGCCCGAGACACACTGGACCTACACCTGGAGTTATGGTCTGGGGAGCAATTTCCTATGACAGCAGGAGTACTCTCGTGGTTATCCCACGCACCCTGACGGCACAGTTGTACGTCGGTCTGGTGATTCAACCTGTTGTGCTGCCATTCATGAACAGCATTCCAGGGGCTGTTTTCCAACAGGATAACGCTCGCCCGCATACCGCTGTTGTAACCCAACATGCTCTACAGAGTGTCGACATGTTGCCGTGGCCTGCTAGATCACCAGATCTTTCACCAACTGAGCACGTACGGGACAACATTGGACGACAACTCCAGTGTCACCCCCAACCAGCATTAACCGTCCCTGTATTGACTGACCAAGTGCAACAGGCATGGAACTCCATCCCACAAACTGACATCCAGCACCTGTACGACACAATGCATGAACGTTTGCGTGCTTGCATTCAACATTCTGTCGGTTACACCGGTTATTAGTGTACCAGCATTTCACATTTAAAATGGCTCTTCTCGCGCTTACAATAAGCTGTGATCTTGAAACCTTAATCGATTAAATATGTTACCTATACAAATGTATTGCCCCCATTTCATTCCTCTACAACTATTTTTTCGTGGTGTTGGGATTTTTTTCCTTCAGTGTATGATGAGCAATTTTAGAAACATGTAACTCATGTCAAGAGATCGCAAACTTGATTGAGATAATCCTAAATTCCTATGAGTTAAGGAAGTTTTCAACTGTAATTACAGCACCTTACACAATAATCGGAAATACGTGTATCATACACGGTCGAGTCACATTATTGTGACCACCAGCTAATATCCAGAGTAACCACCATGTGAAAAACGAACAGCAGCTAGACAGGCTGGGAGTGACTTATCAAGGTGCTGGAAGGTGTTCACAGGTGTATGGAGCCATGCTGACTGCAGTGCATCTGACAGCTGCTGGAAGGTGCGTGACGGAGATCCATAAATCTAACAACATGATCAAGGTGGTCCCACAGATGCTAAACTGGATTTACGACTGGGAAGTTAAGGGGCCAGGGAAGTACTTTCAAGTGTTCATCGTGCTCTCCTGTCCAATCTCAGACATTTCAACTGTGTGACACGTCGCATTGTCGTGCTAGAAGATCCCATCCGCCCCAGGGAAGACAATAAGCATGCATGGGTGTCCGTGGTCTGCAAGGCTGGATTCATAACGAATTGGGTCCATAGTGCCTTCCGCGGTTATGAGTGGACCCAGAGAATGAACCGAAAACATTCCCCAGACCATAACGCTACCCCCACCAGCTTGTATTCTTCCAGCAATGGTTGAAGAGTGTTTGTTCTCTGATGTTTCCTGCCTTATACGCCAACATCCATCCATTCGATGAAGCAGAAAACATGACTCATCGGAGAAGGCAATCCTTTGCCACTCAGCGTAGGTCCGATTCCGATACTGCCGTGCAAATGTAAGCCTTTTCTGCCGATGCACCTTCGTTAGCATAGATGCAATGACCATCCGTCTGCATCGGAACCCTATACGCAGCAGGGTTTGCTGAACTGCTGTTTTAGACACACTTCCGGTAGCCCCCTGGTTCTTTCGACCAGTGAGTTGCTCCACTGTAGCGTGTCGATCGACAATCACGCACGTTCACCTCTCACATCAATGGCACGTGGTGCTCCGCAGTTTCCACTTCGCTTATTTGCGATGGTGCCATTTCTCCAATCACGATACACGTTAGCCACAGCAGCACGCGAACAGATTACAAACTGCGCTCTTTCAGAAATACCGATAATCATCCCGGTTTGTAAATCAGTAAAATCGCTCCTTTTGTCCATGACCGCAACGAGTGCTATGTTTTCAGATGGCCTATAGCAGTGGCGGCTCGTGGTTGGAAAAATAGGTGAAGAGGTACAAGAGCAGTATGAAAATATATCTACTGTCTACAATGAAAATCAATTAATGAGGACTTACTTATTTTTTTATATTAAATCAATTTTTCTTCCTTTTAAAGCTGCAGATTTGTCGATTATGTCGTCATAAGGTGGTGAGATGGTTGTTTCTTCGTGAGCATCAATAAAATGCCTTCCTGAATAGAAATATTTGCCAGAGAAGCAAGTCTATCTTGGGAACTAGTGTTTCTTGAGCAAGTTTGTATTCTTTTAAGAAAACGTCTTCCCACTGGCACACTTGTAGATGGAATTGTTAAACTGAGGAAAACCAATTTATATTCTTCTGTAAAAATGTCTTTGTCTCCGTGAAACACTCGAAGGAGTTTTTGAGTCAATATATTTCTTAATTTTTAATCGGCATATACAAGACTCAGTTCATTTTTAAGCCGCTGTGTTTAGTAAATATGTTTCCGTAAAAATGTAGATTTTCAAGAGCGCGAGAGGGAAAGCATGCATTAAATTATTCGAATTTGGTTGTGTCAGCAAGTCAGACAAATTGAAGTTTCTTACAGTCTTGAAATCTTATATCCATTTCCATAAGAATGTGGACCAAAATTTTAAAATACAATTGTTTATAATTTTGAAAAATTGTTTCCTGTGTAAGAGCAGCATGTTCCCGTGCTTATTTCTGTGATTTTGCTAGCTTTTCTAAACTGTGCTTTAAATAACTCATCGTTCTTTTTATGGCTCAGTTTTTTTTAATTTGAGTTGCACAGTAGTTTATGTTTAGTTATTTTTTCTTCAAAATTTCGAGTAATAGATCGGTTTAGCCACAAATGTAAATTCGAAAGTGTTAATATCATTCAAAAACCCCTTGGCAAGATGAATTGATTTTTTGTCTGATTATTCGCTATTCGTCAGAAATCCGAGCACTTCCTTCAATTTATCCCAATCTTCAACAACTACACTTACTAATTTCGAAGTGGAGGACCATCGAGTTTCTGCTATGGTTGGTCTGCATCTTGCGGTTTTGCCGCCCCGGTGGCGCAGTGGTCTAAGCGATGGCCTCTGATCATTCGTCCGAACGGGATCCGGGTTCGAATCCCGGTGAGCCATGGATGTTTTATTTGTCTTACGGCACTGGCTCTCTCCCTTCCCTGGAACCCGTGACCCTAAATTAGGGACGGGCCACTGCTTATAGCCCATTGAGTTGCTCACGGTGGTCGTTAAACCTCCAATCAATCAATCAATCATCTTGCGGTTGTTGATAATAAGTGTATAAGACCGCTTTCCAGAATGGTGAACAAACGAAGCAATTCCACTGAGGCTTGCAAAAAGTATTCGACACTTAGAAATTTTAGAAAAACTCTTATGTAATACAAGGTTCAAACGATGAACTAAGCAATGAACAAAAACAGCTTGAGAAGCTTTATCCTTGACTTTTTTTTTTGTGTAGCCCATTTAAGTGTCCAGACATTATACTTGCCCCATCGTAACATTGTCCTATTTATTTGTGTTGGTAATCAGACTGTTCCAAAATTTTGTCTAGCATTTTGTATAAAGCTCCGGACGTTCTATCTTCATTTACATCATGGAAACCCAAAAATCCCTCAATCAATACACCTTCCGAATCAACAATCAAAAATTATTTAATTTTTGACGTGATCGTTTTGTGACGTACCTGCCAGCAGGACGCACACGACATAAAGGCAAATAGGAATCAGAATAAAATGTCTGCGTAGCTCAGTTGGTAGAGCGACTTGTTCCGGAATAAGCGGCCGCGGGTTCGAATCCCGGCGTAGACCAAAAAATCGGAGAAATTTACTTCATTATAAATGGCGCCCGAACTATCCGGATGACCCGACCGTTCAAAATCTCGCATTGGTGTGATGTTCGTTCCACCCCGCGAGATAGGAAAAATCAGAGAATTCCTTCTCCAGCGCTTCGAAAAATAAAAAAAATGTGTGACGTTGTATTCCACACAGCAGATTGACTGGGAGTTCTCAAGTGCACGTTCTACAGTGGATGACTGCCTGCAACGATTCATGGTCACGGCTGACCCGTGGGCCATGCCCCCGGCCCTCTTTCGGGGGGGGGAGATGTGACGTACCTGCCAGCAGGACGCACACGACATAAAGGCAGATAGGAATCAGAACAAATGTCTGCGTAGCTCAGTTGGTAGAGCGACTTGTTCCGGAATAAGCGGCCTCGGGTTCGAATCCCGGCGTAGACCAGAAATGACGGAGAAATTTACTTCGTTATAGTTTATATATTCAGAAATACATTCAATTAATTCATTTTGAATAGTTTTTACCCTTTCGTATTGATTTTCAATTTCTAAAGAACTTCTTCATATCAACAATGAAAGTAATTCAATGAAATTTCCACGATTTATCGAGCCCATGCTTTCGTCATGGCCATGGAATGCTAGTTCTTGTTTGCTCAAATACAGTACAGACTAATACTGCATCAATCACTGTATGCAGGAAAAGCCTATTTAAACGAACGGTTTCGTTAAAATGCGTTTTCAAAAGCCTAGCATTTTCCCTCAGGGCATCGGAAATGGTGTTTTGAATTTTTTCAAAATTCCTTAATATTAATCCGCATTTCAGGTGTTCGCTAGAATCCCGATGTTTATGAAGTGACCGTGTTACGCTTAATAAATCTGAGAATCCGTCTTTATTCCACGCCGAATGTTTAGTACTAAAAAGAAAGCAGGGCCAAAAAAAAAATTAACACCCGCTCCATCGTGATCTCTCACGACTTTACGCTCAAAAACTGAAAGATGCAGAGGTAAGGCGCGTGCAGCTGAAACACTTCACTTCAGCGAGCAGATTGGGGAGGGTGACGTCACGGTTACCATGACAACTCGGCCGAAAAATGCAGACTACCAAGCATTCTCATTTAGCCTCTTCACTTGCGCTGTTTTGCGTGTAAGGATTTGTTTTCCGTATTGAGCGCGCCATGTGAATTAATATCTATTCAAAATTTTGAGTATTTTGAAACTCAATAAAAGCAAAAAGAATATATTATAAAAAATTACTGAATAAAACTTTATTTTGAGTAAAATAGGTGAAGAGGCACTACACCTACTTCACCTGAGAAGCCGCCACTGGCCTTTAGCAAACCTTATATACCCCTGAACCCAATTCACGGTACCTGCCTTCTTTCATGGCTACACGCTGTTGACGTTAAAAGTAGGAGGTGGTCACAATAATGTGACTCGATAGAGTATTATGACATTAAAATAATTAAAAGTTAAAGAACTTCCCCTCTTTGTTATTTTCGGTTATTCAAATCACAGAGAAAACTGATTTGCTGAGCGATGTCACAGTTTTATTTCTGTGAGAGAATATTGCTTTTCGAACATGATTGATCGAAAATGTTTTTAGGCCGCCCCGGTGGCGCAGTGGTGTAAGGCGCTGGCCTCTGATCATTCGTCCGTAAGGGGTCCGGGTTCGAATCCCGGTCGGGCATGGATGTTGTGTTTGTCTTACGGCATTGGCTCTCTCCCTTCCCTGGAACCAGTGACCCTAAATTAGGGACGGGCGACTGCTTATAGCCCATTGAGTTGCTCACGGTGGTCGTTAAACCTCCAATCAAAAAAAAAAAAAATGTTTTAGTGCTTTAAACTTCCTCTACCCGACACATACATTTCCTTAATAGGATAAATATGCGCTGTGGGGGAATATATTAGATGATAATTTTTTTTTTTATGTTTCAAAAAGAACATTTAATTATTCGGCTTCTTTTTCTTGAGGAGTTCCTTTTGTATTTATTCCCAGGTAAAACTTTGCTCGCTGAGTATACTCCTTCCTATAAATTTCCCAACACACCTAGCTGTGTTTCCAGTTTCATCCACACACTTGCTGTTTAAAATTTAAACTACCATTTGTTCTGCCTTGCTAGATCGCAGGCCCCGGGAATCTGTTTCTTTTTCCCTCCCATGGTTGGGACCTGCCCATTTGCCTACTTTTAATGGTATCAGAACAACCAAAAAATAGGACACATCGTATTAAAATTGGAGTTTGGAGTGCCGTACTTCCATTGCAAATGATAAGCAAGCTGTGTGCAAGCCGTGTTGAAAATCACATTTGAAAAATCCTACTCAGAATGTGAATTATTTATCTCCATCATACAGAAACCATCGCTCTTTCCACGTTTATAAGTGAGTAACGCAAAAATTCCCATCGGTAGAAGTCATCGCTCTTTCCATAAACGTGGAAAGAGCGATGACTTCTGTTTAATTTTCTTAGTACACGTCAATTGTGTAAATGAATTATTTATCAAAACTTTCAAATGGGTTCTATACAAGTGCGACTTTCAATACCACCAGTCTTTTGGCTGATAAAAAGCAATAACCAACATAAATCTATATACACTGGTGTGCAAAACGTAAGGAAGAGCCATGTTTTAGCCTGTAGCATCGCACAGGATTCGCCTCGACATGCACTATATTGACAAAAAGTCACCAGACACCTAGAAGCGAAACACAACACAGCATTTATTGACATACATTAGTACGGTGTCGGTCCACCTTTGGCCTTAATGCATGCAGTGACCTTCGAGACAAGCTTTCAACAAAGTTTTGGAACACAGCGATAGGTATGCACTTCAATTCAATACATATTGCTGCCGCTAGAGCTATTGCTAAGTAGTAGGCATTGCTTCCAAACTTCTTATGCTGCGCTCTAATTCATCCCATATGTGCTCTATGGGATGAATCAGAGCGCAGGGCTCTGTGCTGGCCAGTCCACATACGATACGGAAATATCGTCAAATCACGCCATAACAGTCCTTGCTTTATGGGACGTAAGTCGTGTCTCTTTTGAGCTCCGTGTTTCGCCGTCTGCTGAGTGTGTTTTGTGTGCTCTGTCGTTTAATTTTTGTGCGTGCCTTCAAGACGAAGGTTGTATCTTTCATTTAAAACATCCCCCGAGTCGGTGAGTACTATTTTCAGTTAGCTATCAGCATTTTATTTTATCGACCAGTTGGTCGTTTTTACTAAATTAGGCCTCGCCATCGGCGATGGCGACTGCTGATAAGAGCAACGTTCCCGCTCTCGTCACAGCTTCTCCTACTACGTCGATCCTTATCTCTGACGGAGCAAACCAATCAGCGTCCGTACTTAATGACAAGGGATATCGTCCTCCTCCTGTTTGCTATTGCTCTTCTTCTTCTACTCTTCGACTATCTGACTCCACCACCCTCCTGGTGGTGATGCTACGTCGTTCACTTCTGATGCTGCCGATGACGTAATGGATATCTCTGAGGGCGTTGCTTCTCTGCCCTCGGTAGCCTTGCCCATCGTTGTATCAGCTCCATCCAGCGCTGCACCTCTGCCTTCCAGTGGAGGATTGCCTTCCCGCTCTTATTCTTGTGTTACCTCAGGTGCGTCCCTTCCGACGCAATCGACTCGCCTTCCCCTTGCAGATGCCCATGTCCAGATACATGGTGACTCACTTCAATTGGACGTTCCGCACTTCTCACCGGCTGCGCAGGAACTTCACTCCACCCACGAGTTGGGAGTGTGCCTGGATGCTCTTCCGAATACACCGTTGAAGGTCTATTGTGATACGCTCCTTGCTTTTCTTCCAGCCGGTGCCATTACTCACCTCACCCGCCGGGCGCGGACGGTGATTGTTTATTTCACATCCAAAGAGCATGCAGACACGCTTCTAAATTTTGGTCTTGAGCTGGGAGATCACCACCTCGAAGCTGAACCGATCGCCAGGCGCCCTGTTCAGGTCTCCTTGCATCCGGTGCCCCCCGAAATCTCGGATTCGATGATATGTACTGCACTTAGTAAGTGTTGTAAGATTGTTGGTCCTGTTATCACAAATTCAGCTGCGCCCAAGGATCCTGCAAATAAGAATGTTAGTAGTTTTCGCCGGAGTGTTCGACTCATCTTTCCACCAGAGGAGCATCTCTGTAAGTTCCCACGGATCCTAAACGTCCGATGTGGGCATCTCTCCTACAGAATTGATATGCAAACATCAGAACACTGAGCTAATTGCAAAGAACTTGGGCATAAGCGTGCTCGCTGCCCCAACAACGAGTATCCAGCTCCCACGGCTTCTAGAACGCCTCCCGCCTCTAAGCAGCCTCCTGCTACTTCTCGTTCTCGACCTGAACCGTCTTCTAATGTATCAACTGCCCCAGGGCCGAGTTACACAAAAAGTATATCTACAGCCTCTCGTCAACGAGCGTCTTTTGATGCTGACCTTACATCCCACCTTCAATTTCCAGTACTCGCCTCACCTATTACTCCTCATCCCGTGGCAACATCGGGAGACCTCGCCGCTCGTTTCCCACCAGTCTTCACTGTTGGTGTCTCCGAGTGTGACGGCGGCGCCGATAACTCCTCTGACTCTGCGTCTGCTTCCCGAGCATCGTCGCTCCCTGGAAAACGCATTTCTGGCACTCGTACAGGTACCCGACGTAAGAAGAAGAAGAAGAAGAAATCTCCTTCTGCGGATGGGCAACCGTTCCGTGCTACCAAATCTTCAGGAGATTTTTCTCCCTCTCCTGCGCCAACAGAAATTGAAGGGGACACTGATGATGATGGGTCTCCGCTTTCGTTTGAGGTCTTTTCAAGTGTACTCTCCAAATGTGGTGCTCCTTCAGAACCTCTCAATCTTGGAGATTACTATCAGTTTTGCACTAACACCACGAACCTGGAGTCGACGTATGACTACCTACGAGAGCGCGAAGACATTCTTCCCGCACTGCTCCTGCAAGCCGGATGCATTGCTATATACCTTTGTGGGTTTGTACATGACCCCCTGCACCACCCATGGACCCTTGGCTGGGTAAACCGATTACAACAACTCCTGAAAGTTGCTCCGCGACTCCTCCAATCAACGACTGACCAGTCCATACAAGGTCACGACCCTTAATTGCAGAGGGTTAGCTAGCCCCTAGCGAATGCTCTTGTAATGGAAGACCTCTCGCCCCTCGGGGCCGATCTGTTACTACTTCAAGAAACAAACTGCCATTTCTCCACTCTGTTTACTCGCTGGCGTGCTAGCGATTATGTGTTCCATCATGCATTTCCGCTATTCATCTCATGGTGGGCTTGCTATCGGAATACATCAGCAGTTCCGATCCACCCTCACTGCACTCTCAGTGCAGAACTTGTGCCGGGATTTACTCCAGCAAGTCTCCTTCACAATTGACGGAGCTCGATTTCACATCTTTAATGTGTATATTCCGTGCACCTCTATTCATTTATCCATCTTGTTCACCAAACTCCGTCAAGCTCTCTGGAAAGTCTCGCCTTCGGTACGTGTGCTCTTGGGTGGAGACTTCAATTGCACCCTTGACCCGGCACTGGATCGCTCTCCTTCGTCACGAGAGCATCGGATGGATCTCGTCGCACTACTCCATGACCTTGTTGCTGATTTCTCCTTCACCGATGCTTATAGGCGCCTACATCCACAAGAGACCTCACACACGTGGCGCTCGTCTGGGAGTCAGCTTCCATCGACTGCACGCATGGATCGGGTTTACGTTTCCACACCGCTTCTTGCGTCTATTACCGAGTTGCGACATCAACCTACTGCTTCCTCAGACCACTGCACGGTCACCCTCACAGTGTTTCTTGCGGCGTCACTCCCTCGGACTGTACGTCCGTGGACGTTTGACTCCAATCTTCTCACTGATCCTGACTTTTGTGCCTCTGTCCGTTCTTTCCTCGCTGCTCATCGCGCAGGGTTGCATTCCGCACCCTGTACCTTGACGTATTGGCTTCATGTCAAACAAGCATCAGCTCCTCTTACATATCAAGCAACTTTTCTTCACCATGACGACTTCTAGTCAGATGCGCCTCGATCACGCCATGCAGATGCTCGCACTGATTGGGTTATCAGATCAGCTTTTTCCAGCATATCAGGCGGAGCTCCAGGCTTTGCTGAAATCTCTTGTGCAGCAAGCACTTTTACGTCTGCGTATTAAACATCTCAATCCGGAGGAATGCACCTATGATTTTCTAACATCAATGGAATCTGCACGTAAGTTTTTTACCTCGCTTCGTATTCTTCGCCTCTCCTCTGGCGAAATCACATCCGATTCTTCAGCGATTTGCTCTCACGTTCGTCAGTTCCATACCAGCAAGTTCAGTGAAACTCCTCCCCCTTCTCCCTCTGCTCTCCCCCATCTTCTCAATAACCTGCCTCATGTTCCGTCCCATCTTGTTCACACCCTGTCTCTCTCACCCACATCCACGGAGGTGTCCGACTCCTTCTCTTCCCTTAACCCCCATGCCGCTCCAGGTCCGGACGGCCTCTCTTTTCCTTTTTACCGTGCGTTCTTTCCTCTTTTGTTGCCTTTTCTCCTCTCCGCTTTTTCTGCTGCATTTAACTGCTCCCCCTCCCGAGGAGTTTCACGGACGCACATGTGGTCCTATTTCCCAAGAAGGGTGACCCTCTTGACTTGGAAAATTGGCGCCCCATTTCTCTTCTCAATCAAGATTATAAACTCTATACTAAGCTTCTTTCCCGTCGACTAAACTCTGTCCTTTCTTACATCCTTGCTGACTCTCAAACCTATACGGTTCCTGGCCCTTCTCTTTCCTCCAAATTTCAACTGCTTCGCGATCTCATTCATCTTGCCAAGACACATTCTGAACCTCTTGCTCTCCTTTCCTTAGACCTCCGTTCCGCTTTTGATAATATCTCACACGCCTATTTAACACAAACCCTGCTACTCTTTGGCTTTCCTCCACAATTTGTCTCTGTTCTTCTCTCCCTCTACCGGGACGCCGTTTCCCATGTCAAGACGGCATCTTTTCTCACAGCACATGTTCCCTTCAAGCGGGGAGTTCGTCAGGGCTTCCCAATTTCTGGTCAACTGTTTGCGATTGCCGTCGAGCCCTTTCTACGCTCTCTGCAAACATCTCTTCTAGCACAACTTCCACCACCAGTTGCCAGCTCATGGCATCACTCAGTCATTTACTCTGCCTATGCAGATGACATTACCGTCTGCATTTGTAGCGACTCACAGTTCCAACTGCTTCGTCGTTTGTTCTCCGCATATGCTTCATGTTCTGCAGCTGAACTGAATACGTCTAAGAGCACTGGATTGTGGTGCGGGTCGTGGTCCAATCGCATGGATGCTCCATGGGGGGCCACATGGTCATCCACTACCCAACGCTTCCTGGGTGTGCAATTAGGCGCACCACAAGCGACATCCAGTACAACTCACACAGAACTCCATCCTCGCCTCCTCCGCACAGCTGCGTTCTGGTGTAGTGCGCAGTTCTGTACGTCCTACTACCAACGTGCAAATCTCACCAGGACATACCTTCTGTCCATCTGCAAGCATTCTTGGATTGCATCTACGACCCCGCTTTTCTGTCTTTAGGAGGTTACACGCTGCCTTACTCGAGTAATGTGGGCGGGTCATCACTGGATTAACGTCCACAAGCTCTGTGCTCCTCCCTTCTATGGTGGTGCTGGCCTACCTGATGTCCCGCTGTGCTACAAAGCAAGCCGAGTGATCAACGTCATTCACCTTTTCACGGCTCCAGTGGCTTCCGCAGTTCAGGTACGTGACGTTCTTGCCTCCCTGCGTAACCCACATTTTCCCTTTCTTTCTTTAGTTCTCATGGATTGCTGTCCTTTCCCCCCTCCAAACTCCGACCTGCATATTCTGAATCCCTCACTCACCTTCGCTCTCTCCCCCTCATTCGCTCCCCTCCCTCTTCAACTCTAGAGCTTCTTTCTGAACCCCTCTTCTTCAACTCCCTTATTCATCCCCCATCTCCCCTGCTTTTCATTCCCCTCTTGGTTACGAGCAGGTGTAGTAACCGTACAAGACCTCACTAACTCGGATCTATCCTGGCACCCTTTCTCTGGCCTCCTCCTTGCTTTTGTCTCGTCCCCATCCGCCCGTTTGGTCTATGACTCCCTGCTAACTGCACTTCTTTCGCTTTTCCCTGATCCTGTCTCCCCCACCGGTCTGGTCTCTGTCTTTTCTGCCCCTCTTCCGCTGCCGTTTTTCCTCCGACTCTCAGACTCGGTTCTTCCTCTCTCCTCTCTCTCCTCTAAATCTCTTTATCGTTTTCTAGTGCACCTTGCCACCCCTTCACCGCTTTCTATTCTCGAGGTTCCCCCTGCTTCTCTTCCTCTTGTCTGGGCCGCTGCCCGCTCACCCTTATCTGCCCCTCTTGAAATTAATACCCACTGGCTCTTTTTGCATAATCGCCTCCCTGTTCCGTATTTTCTTTTTCGCATGTCCCTTCTCTCCTCCCCTCTCTGCTCCTTCTGCGCACAGGAGGCAGACGTTTCTCACGTCTACCTTTACTGTCCCTACCTGATGCCTCTCCTCGACCAGGCTTTCCGGATTGCCGTTTGCTCTTGTTCTCAAGATCTTCCGTTCACTGCCTACAGACATCTTCTTCTGCGGGCTCATTCACCTACGCCTCTTCCGTCAGTATGTGCCTATCTTTTCGTGCTGGTTAAACACGTTATTTACGTATACCTTCAACAACTGCGCAGCGTTTCCTTGCCGGTCTCTTTACACCAGGCCAGCGCAGCACTTTTGTGCCATTTCCGAGATCGATTGCTTTCTCGAATCCGCCTGGAGTACCAGTCGGCTTCTTCCAGTCGTCGAGACGCCACCTTCTATGCTACCTGGGCGCCGGTTGCTCCATGGTTCGCCGTTGATTCTGGACAGCTACACCTGTCAGTACCCTAGGACATTCTACACCTCCTTTGCTGAGTTCCGTGGCACCCTGGTGCCCCTCCTGCACTATGCGACTCGTCTCCATGTATATCATGTGGTCGTGATACAGCCGGTGCTGTAATACCCACGTTTTTGTTTTCTCGCTTTCAGTGTGCAAATCATTGTGATCTTATCATTTGAATTGTTGTTCTTCGTGTCGTACTATGCTTTACCATATTTAAATTGTTATCAGTGTGCCCTCTGATTCCGTGACCTCCCGTCACTTTTATGTACTTGGGGCTGTACCCTGGCCACTTTAAGTGCTTTCTGTCTATGCACCTAGTGTATTACACCGTGTTCTTGTAGTGTGTTTTACTTTGAGATGTCATGTGGTGTACGTCTCTATCTCTCATTTGTTATATTTGCCGCACTCAGACACCTTCTTAGCGTTTAGCCATTTTCATTGCACCTGTTTATTTATTGCACAGTTCTATACTTTCACATTGTGTACATACTATTTTCATCACAGTGTACTTTCATGAAGTTTGTTTTTGTGCATCCTTTGTACCTCTTGCATTTCTTGTGCTGTACCGTGCTTTCACATTGTGTTAATGCTTTGATCGTGCACGTACAAATTTATGATAAATTCTGTCATCTGTCAGAACCCATGGCTTGTCCTGTGCTTTCACTTTATGCATATACTCATAACATCCCAGAGTGCACTCATGGTTTATCGTGTGCTTTTTACTGTACTTGTAACATTTCTTGCGATGTATCGTGTCTTCCCATTGTGTACTTTATTTGGTCATTCCTGTGTATAATATGGTTCATCATGTCTTATCAATGTACCAGTTACATCTCTTGCGTCGTACAGTGCTTCCATTTTGCGTTAATTCCTCTTGTCATCCTTGCCGGTCTCTTTACACCAGGCCAGCGTTTCCTAGTTTTGCCCCGTGTGCATTCCTAGTTTTGCCCTGTGATCTTACTGTTCCTTCGGCATTTTTTTTTTCTTGCAAATCCACGCTACCGTTGAATTGTGAATGCTAATGTCTTCTCAGTGTATTTTCATGCTTACTCGTGTGCATTAATTACCTTCACCCCGCCTGTATTATGTTGCTTTGTTGCCCTCGTTAAATAGCTTGCACAATTGTGCACGCTGTGTTTTTATCTCATGTATGTAATGTTTTACCTCCACGGCGGTGTTTGTGCTGTTCTTTTTCTAATTGTGTACTACTGCTTCGCCTGTGTTATCCTGTAAATCATGCCCCAGCCAATGTCATGTGACACGATGTGTTTCTCTCTGTCACTTCTGCAATTTTTTTGCAATAAGCTTTGCTTGCAGCATCTGTTATTCATCCCCATTGTCATTGCAGTGTATATATTATCATGTTTTAACAGTTTGTATTATTTCCCAGTGAGACGCCCAACGCTGTAAGTCTCCCTCTTATGTTTTCTTATTATGAATAATAATAAAGCGAATTTGAAAGCTTGCTTTATGGATCGATGCATTATCCTGCTAATACCAACAAGGCTCGGTTCCATAGTATTGCCACAGAGTTGGTAGGGCATAATTATACAGAATATCGAGGTAGATGTGCTGGTTAACAGGTTTGTCCACGATAACCAATGGGCTGGGACCATACCACGAAAAACACCCCCACACGAGTACACTGCAAGCTCCAAACTTGAGCGTAGGAATAGTACAATGTGGTAAATAGCGTTCCCCCGGCTGCCGCCATACCCACTCACGGCCATCAGACTGATGCATGGTGTATCTGGATTCATCAGTCCATAGGATTCGTTTTCATTGATCTACGGTCCACGATAAATGTTCTTTACACCATGCTAAACTACGAGTAGCATTCCGAGTGGAGATGAAAGGCCATGCGGAGATGAGCAGCCTCACAACCATGGTAACCCAGGGAATCAAGTTGTCTGCGAATTGTACGTGTACATACCGAGGTTCCAGCATTTTTACTCACCTGTAAACTGAGGTCTTGTGCAGTACTCCATCGATTAGCTGTAACGACTCTCCTGCGGCTTCGACGTCCTCTATCACTGATTTTCTTTGGTCTGCAGGTACGTTTTGCTGCTTCAGGCACGCCATGTGTCTTTCACTTATTCAGTACATCCAAAACAGTTGACTTGGGTATGTTTAAACGCCTCTAGGTTTCTCTTATGGAGAACCCACTAATATAACACCCAGCAATCTTTTCTTTCTCAAAGTCAGTTCTCTCCCGCTGCGACATTTTCGTTTAACCTCACAGTGCGATGTGATCGCGGTCAGCTCCAGGCTTGTTTTTACACCATTTGCAATTGTACAGCGCATCTTAACAACGCCGGGGATTCGTTCATTTGCTTTTGAAGGGGTGTCCGGTTTATTTTGTCAATATAGTGTGTGTGAAATTTAAACCATAGGAACTCCATCACTTACCGAAATGATGAGGGAAACGACACCGACACAGTTGCAGATATTAAATGTTATAGTGGAACTTCATTCAGAACTGGCTACATAGCACTGGGTGCCATGATACAGATGCATCACTGCCAAAGACGGAACGAAGGGATGAGGAGATCCTCAGTAGGGGATATGAGCACCTCTAACACCGATGCATGATTTGTACCGTCTGTCCATACTTTTCACTTGGTAACTGATTAGTTCTTGCGGTAACATTGCCGATTCTTCCGTAAGAGCCGTCTTCAGCTGTTGAACAGTTTAGTCATGCTTCTCCTTAGAACGTCCCACACGTGTTCTATGGGAATTAGTTCATGGGAAAGTGCTGAGAAATCCATCCTCTGAATGTCTTTACTTTCGGTAACACGAAGTGTTGGCCAATGGCAGCTCGGGGCAGAATAACATGGGGAAGGATAACCTCATTATAGTAGCGCGCATCGGTTACAGTACCTTCTTCCAATATCTGCAGCTCCGTACGACGGTTGATCTGAATGCCTTCTCATACGAGAACACCTCGGTCGCCATATCTATCGCTTTTCATTGATGCTTTTGGGAGATGAAGTGTGCGTACTTCACGCCAGATTAGCTGATGTATGGAATCGCTAGAGAGTTTAAATCTCAAGATGTTTTCAATGAGCCATTTCGGCGTCTTTAGCGCACACCAAACACAATCAAACGTCTATAACACTTATGCACACCAGCCGCTGTCTTCCGTTCAACTGATGCTGTTGGACTGCGTGAGCGTATTTCGTTCTCACGTTACGTAAATCACACGTTATGCTCCGTTACTGCGTATGTGCTGTTGCTTCTGCTCCCAGACACGGTCCTGACTTAATTTGTGTTTGATAGCTGCTGCTATTTACGGTTTTCAGCTGTAATCATTCCCAATCTGGTAGTCTTTTTGCGTGTGTGTGTGGGGGGGGGGGGGGGGGAGGGGGTCGTAGTAGTTTGTTTTAGAGGGTGTAGTTTCAAATGTATAGCAAAAAAATATAAAATTTATTTGTTTGTCGAAATAGGATTTGCAAGTTCTTGCCGATAGTGAAGAAAATCTGAGTTCATAAGACATTACGATAAAAACAAATTTTCTTGAAAAGCAGAATCCAGGAAAAACAGTCTTGCTGGCAGAAAACAGTCAGCACTGCCAGCAATGACCCAGCACTGTGTTGCCGCTTCCGAACCGTCAATAAAATGTCCGGGTGGCCAACAGAATGGCCAGCAGTTCAGGCGAGCAGCTGGCCAACAGTTGGCAGCCTCATCAGTTCTCATATGCCACCACAACAGGGCCATCAGTTATCCATCACAGGCAGTAGCTTCAGCGGCCCTGCAAGAATCTGCCATAAATGATGGCTAGCCTAATGTGTTCTGCTAGTTTCCCGGCAGTGGCAGCCGGAAATCACGTGACCTAACTGGTGGCTTGCCGAATCTTGTTCGCCAATTTCCCAGTAGTAGCTATAAACAAAAAAATAATAATAAATAAAAATCAAGGATAACCGCAGTTTCCAAAAGGACTTTGCTCCCTTATGAAACTTCTGAACTACAGCACAGCGCAGGAGAAATTTTCTCAACAGACCGGAAAAACGCCCGTTTGGATCTGGCTGGAAACAAACCAAGGACTGTCTACGTGGGAAACGCGCGCTCTACCAACCGGAAGGATTTAGAACACCCGAGCATGGCTTGAAGCTGACCCTCTTTTTCTGTGGAATGTGTAACGAATGGTTCTTTATTTAATTTTACAATAAAGCGAGATATTTTTCATAAATGTCAGTTTCATATAATTCATATTTTTTTTTTTTCAACGTACGATTGTTTGTTTTTTTACCTTAATGGAACTTCACATTTTCAACGAGTGTACCAACTTAAAGGCGCTTTCCAAAGCTTCGAGCTGTCCTTGTCGTCTTGAAAGGCGATTGTTGAATTAATATATTTACCCATTTATGTCACATTCTGTTACATATTTAACGTTGTATATTTTCTTTCCGCTGTCCGAAGCTACATTTGTTTTAAAGAGGAATGATATTTCAATTTACTTCTCGTTACTTTTCTTTTAGAAGATAATTCCTTCAGTTTTGTGTATTCAATCTATGGATGAGTACATTATATCCACATAGTGTCTTTTTTTTTCAAATAATTGATAAGTTTTGTACGCGTATATTTCTTCTTTTTTTTTTCAACATAACGCTTTCTTAAAGTTTTCGCAGGACTTTTGTTTTAAGCAGTTAGTGAATGTTAAAACGAAAGATTACACAGAAATTATTTCTTGTTGATAAATTTTGTACGCGTATACTTCTTCTTTTTTTTTTTTTCAACATAACGCTTTCTTAAGGTTATCCTAGGACTTTTGTTTCAAGCGGTTTAGTGAATGTTAAAACGAAAGATTACACATAAATTATTTCTTGTTATTCATGGGAGTGGAGTGGGTGTATTTTATGGCTGTAATCTAGTATTTCATGGTTTAATCTGATATCTTCGTCGAAGTGGAATTTCATTAGGAAATTAGTTCGCCTCTCTACATATGCTTTTCCCCCTTAACATCCACTAAAATATGACGATGACGATAGCGTCGACTTCAACTAGCTGGTACCACGAGAGAGACAGCACGTGCTGCTTTTGCACATGCGCAGTTCCGTTGCTTCCACCTGGTGTTGGGGTTTCATCGGTTGCCAACTACGGGCCACTAGTGGCACTTGCTTGGTGTCCCGGAATTCACGGCGCTGCTGCAGGGCCATCAATGGCTGCCACCAACGGACCGCTACTGGGCCGTCAGCTGCAGATTTCAGCCAGCAGTGGCCCATCACTGCCAGCTGGTGGCCAGCAGTTTCCCAACACTTGTGTTTCTGCTGGGAAATATTCCTACATTAATGTATTTTAAAAATAAATATAATTTCATTCAAAATATTACATACACTATTTTGACAAAAGTCACCGGACACCCCTGCAAAAGCAAATGAACGGATTCCCTGCGTTCTTAAGATGCGCGGTACAGAGCAAAGGGTATAAAAACAATCCTGCAGCTGACCGCGATCATATCGCATTGTGAGGTTGAGTGAAAATATCGCGGCAGGAGAGAACTGACTTTGAGAAAGGAAAGATTGTTGGGCGTTATATTAGTGGGTTGTCCATAAAAGAAACCAAGAGTCGTTTAAACATACCCAAGTCAACTGTTTTTGATGTACTGAATACGTGGAAGACACCTGGCCTTCCTGAAGTAGCAAACCGTGCCGTCAGACCAAAGAAAATCAATGATAGAGGATGTCGAAACCTCAGGAAAGCCGTTACAGCTGATCAACGGATTACTGGACAAGACCAAAGTTTACAGGTGAGTAAAAATGCTGGAGCCTTGGTATGTACACGCACAATTCGCAGAGAACTTCATTCCATGGGTTTCCGTGGTCGTGCGGCTACTCATAAGCCTTTTATCTCCATTCGGAATGCTACTCGTCGTTTAGCATGGTCCAAAGAACCATTATCATGCACCGTTGATCAATGAAAACGGGTCCTATAAACTAATGAATCCAGATACACGATCCATCAGTCTGATGGCCGTGTGTGGGCATGGCGGCAGCCGGGGAGCGCTGTTTACCACAGTGTACTGTTCCTACGGTCAAGTTTGGAGCTGGCAGTTTACTCGTGCGGGAGTGTTTTTCGTATTATGATCCCGGCCCATTGACTATCGTTGACCAACCTGTGAACCAGCACGTCTATCTCGATATTCTGTACAATTATTCCCTACCAACTCTGTGACAATACTATGGAACCGAGCCTTGTTGGTACTAGCAGGATAATGCACCGAGACATATAGCAAAGACTGCTACGGTGTGGTTTGACGATAATTCCGTATCATGTGTGGACTGTTCAGCACAGAGTTTTGATCTTAATCCCATAGAGCACTTATGGGATGAATTAGAGCGCCGTATAAGAAGTTTGGAACTAAGGCCTACTACTGAGCAACAGTTAGCGCAGCATTATGTACTGAACGGAAGTGCATACCTATCGCTGTGTTCCAAAAACTTGTCGAAAGCATGTCTTGTAGGGTCAGTGCATACATTAAGGCCAAAGTTGAAACGACACGGTACTAATGTATGTCAATAAATGCTATGTTGTGTTTCTCTTCTAGGTGTCCGGTGACTTTTGTCAATATAGTGTACTTCCATTACATATCCTTTTAACAAACACAAACATAATACCTCGTGATACCTACAAAATGGGAAAGTTAAACTAGAGAATACATGTGCCTTAAAATTAAAATGAATACAAATAATTAATACACAAAATATTTACTGATTTATAAATTTGCTTCTATATGTGAGTTTTGTGGAGAGACCAAGAAAACTTTATATCTGAAAACAAATTTTATGCAAGTCATGGAATGTTTTATAGTTCTACACACGGCATAGCTGAGGAGTGAGTGATTTCATCAGTACATGTTTTTTTTTTGGGACACATATAGGCAGAAAAGCATGTACTAGATCCAACTTGTTTTCGGATATAAGGTTTTGTTGGTCTCTCCGCAAACGTAACACAATATTGCAAGTCATTCTGTGCATGCTGTGTACATCACTAAAAACAAAAGTACCATGACCTTCATAAAACTTATTTACAGATACGAAGAATTTCATTAGATTCCATATGGGTCAGAAAATTATGTTTCGGCTCACAACTGCAGTCCCTATATTTTGGTGTACCTATGAACAACATAAAATGTGATAATACAGTATATCACCCATCAGGGGTAATTATACTTTCAGAAGTATCTCTTAAAACTAATGCCACAAACAACGAAAGATATGGGTGGAATTTGCAGCTAATTGTTCCTGTAAATGCATGCATATCAGATTTTCGGTATAATTAATATTTTTGGTATGCACATTGTAATACGATATTTCAGTATCATGCTCATGTTGTATTCATTTACACGAGTATTACAGAATCCTAAGGATATAGTAAAAACATGAATGATGACAATTTAGCTGCACGTTTTACCACATGCCACGTGCTATCTCGAAATTACAGCACAATTTCATTTTCTTTTATTTTTGAAGACATAATTGAACAAAAACTATGCCGCCCCGGTGGCGCAGTGGTCTAAGCGATGGCCTTTGATCATTCGTCCGAAAGGGGTCCGGGTTCGAATCCCGGTGTGGCATGGATGTTGTGTTTGTCTTACGGCACTGGCTCTCTCCCTTCCCTGGAACCAGTGACCCTAAATTAGGGACGGGCGACTGCTTATAGCCCATTGAGTTGCTCACGGTGGTCGTTAAACCTCCAATCGAAAAAAAAAAAAAAAAAAAAAAAAACTATAAGCTCAACAATGTTATAAGTAATAACCTTGAGAAGAGGAATTTACTTGTAAATTTTACAAGTTATAATGAATCACCTGATATTCACAACAAGACACGTACATTAGAAAAGCAATGGAAGCTGCACGAAAGATGCTTCACATGAGCTCGGGCTAGATGCTCGGCAGCCTCAAGTACAATGACGTCACGGCTCAGAAGGGTGAGCATGAGAAGGCCTTCAATCTTGGTAGGCACGGAAGTGGTTGCTTCATGTGTTTTTTACGCTTTCCAATCATAGGTTGAAAAAGCGTATATGCTCCAGCTTTGTCCGTCCGTCCGTCCGTTCGTCTGTCTGTCTGTCTGTTCGTACGATAACACGTAAAAATGGTTCGATTTCGATAAAATTTTAGTATGTGCTAAGGGACGATCTCGGGACAAACCCTATTGAAAATTGGCGATATAGGGTCAAAGGTCAATCAATACATAGGACCGGGATCCATTCCGTCGCCCTTATGTGTCATAACATGCGTAAAATGCTTCGATTGCGACAAAACTTTACTATGTTGTTCCAAAGATATATTGAACTGGGTCTGTTGAATATCATTGAAATGGGGTCAAACGTTAGGGCACAGGAGCGAGATTTATTCCACAGCTATTATCCTCATAACTTGACTAAAAATGCTTCTATTACGACAAAACGTTAGTATGTTGTTTCGGAGATATACTGAACCAATTCTGTTTAACATAATCGAAATGGGGTCAAAGGTCAGGGCACAGGAGCGAAATTTATTCCACAGCTCTCATAACTTGACTAAAAATGCTTCTATTACGACAAAACGTTAGTATGTTGTTTCGGAGATATACTGAACCAATTCTGTTTAACATCATCGAAATGGGGTCGAAGGTCAGGGCACAGGAGCGAAACGTATTCCACAGCTCTCATAACTTGAGTAATTATTTCTGGTATGTTGGAAAGCGAATCATAATCAATGCATTGCACGATTTTACAAACTTGTTGTGTATCTCGACACCTATGACATCGAATGTCTACAAATTTGCCTAAAATGTTTACGCTTTCTAAAAAAGCGAGACATTTAGGCAAATTTGCATCAAATGTCTAACCTATGCCTTTGCCATCAAATGTCTACGCTTTCTACCAGGAATAATTAATTTCTGTTATTCTGTGACCGGGGGTAATGTTGAGTGTGGCACCTCCAGAGACAAGGTGTCAGTGAGTGTTTGCCTATATTCAACGTGCGCGGCCATCTTCAAAATGGAAACGTAAATATCTTATACCGCCTTAGTTCTGTACAAAATGCAAAATTTCTGAGAAGCAAATAATATCAACAGATAACACTTACGAATAACAGATCACATATTGCAGTTAGACTTTAACTTTGGTTGACACATGTTTATATTTCGAGAATGCAAATTTTGTTTTGTGTTATCTTGCTTGGAGGTTTAGCTCCCACCCTGAGCAACTCGATGGGATATAAACAGTCGCCTCTCCCTAATTCATGGTCACTGGCTCTAGGGAAGGGAGACATCCAGTGTTATAAGACAAACACAGCACCCATGCTTCATCAGGATTCGAACCGGTACCCATCTCGGATGAATGGGTCAGAAGCCAGGGCTTAAACCACTTCGCCACCGGAGGGGGGGGGGAGACAATGCAAATGGAGGTGTGCATTCTCAAAATGTAAACGTTGGCAAACATGCATTGGTAATTTTTTCTAATAAAAATAAAGCATTCCACGGTGGAAAAAGCTATTGATCGCCGTTTTAAACGTGCAATACGACAAATTAAAAATAAAATCAAGCCCACATAAAGGTATGAAAGAGTGAAATAAAATGCGTGTCTACAAATATATACATTTTTTTTCTTTTTGTACTGTAGGGTTTTCAATGAATTCCATTTCCCACAGTGCGGCCTTAAAACAAAACAATGTTTTAACAGTATATACCTTTTTAAATTACTACAGCATTATTTTTTTTTGACTGGGGTTTTACGACAACCGTGAGCAACCCAGTGGGCTATAAGCAGATGCCCGTACCTAACATAGGGCCAGTGGTTCCAGGGAAGGCAGAGAGCCAGTGCGGTAAGACAAACACAACATGCCACACGAGGATTTGAACTCATCTCGAAGGAAATGTGATAAGCCAGTGCTTAGACCACTGAGCAGCTACTACAGCAACTGGTCCAATCTGCTTCACCATTCACCACACTGCATTGAACCACTCTTAATTATTAACTTAAATTAAGCAGCAACCTTTGTTTTACCTAGAAATATTGATCTAATAGTTTTTCCAATGCACTTCACCCCTGAATGTATCAAAACTTTGCCACTGCTTTTCACATGAAGCATTCTACATGAAATAATTCTTGGGAGTTATGCAAGGAAAACTGATATTTAATATATACAGTACACAGTTGACTTGTGCATGTACATCGCATTACCTATATATTAAGCTCCAGCTTCAATCAGAACACCACTGAATTTAAGCATCAGTTTGAAAAACAAGATGATTGAAATGGTTCTATCGCAAATGAAAATATACAGTTCTAAAGCAGACGCAGAAAAATCCAAGTAGCCTAGTCGCCCTGGGGCCTGAAAATTGGAACTGCTGGCCTCATGGGTCCAGCAGTTCAGGGCAGCAGCTAGCCAACAGTTCGCACCCCATCCAGAACAGGGCCATCAGTTGTCCATCATAGGCAGGGGTTGCCACAAGCGGCCCTTAAGAGGCCCTGCAAGCACGAGCCATGAATAACGGCTAGCCTAATGTGGTCTGCTACGTAACATAACTGATGGCTAGCCTAATGTGGTCTGCTACGTAACATAACTGATGGCTAGCCTAATGTGGTCTGCTACGTAACATAACTGATGGCTTGCCGAATCTTATCCGCAAAGTTCCCATAAAAGAAACAACAGCTGATAACCGGAGTTTCCCAAAGGCACAACTACCATTTTTTCCCCTACGAAAGTTCCGCATTACGGCACAGCGCTGAGGAAATTTTTTCAACAGGTCCTGAAAACTGCCCGTTTGGATCTCACTGGAAACGAACCAACGACTGCCTGGTTGTGAAGCGGGTGGTCTAGAAACTAGGCTGGTTTGCCACGCACGAGCCTTTGGTTGAAACTCAGCCTTTTTCCTGCGGGATGTAAAACTAATATTTCTCTTTCTAATTTTACAATATTGCGAGCTATTTTTCATAAATGTCCGTTTCGTATAATATAAATTTGTTTTTTCAACGTAAAGATTGTTTTTATTTACCTTAAGGAAATTTTACTCCTTTTCAACGAGTGTACCAACTTAAAGGCGCTTTCCAAAGTTTTGTTCTGTCCTTGTGGTCTTCAAAAGGCGATTGTTTAATTAATATATTTACTCGCTCATGTCCCATTCTGTTACATTTTTAACGTTATATCTTTCTTTTCCGCGGTCCGAAGTTACATTTGTTCTAAGGAGGAAAGATATCTTATTTTACTTGACGTTATTTCAAGCAACGAATTTCTCCAGTCTTGTGTATTCAACCCATGAACTAGTGATTTATATCCACATACCGTTTTTTTTAATAATTGATAAATTTTGTACGCGTATAATTCTTATTTATTTTTTAGCATAATGATGTTTAATGCTTTTTCGGGACTTTTGTTTCAAGAGGTTTAATGTATGTTAAAACGAAAGATTATACATAATATATTTCTTATTGTTCATGGGAATTGAGTGGGTGTATTCCATGGCTGTCCGTGCTCTCGATTCTTTGTGTGTCAGTGTAGAAATTTTGCTACGAAATGAGTTTCTATAAATACATGAGAGTAATTGACTACTTCTTACACTTCATTAATAATTATTTATTTATTTTTCTTCCGACGGTAATCTTCGTCGATGTGGCATTTCATTAGGAAATTAATTCGCCTCTCTATATATGGCTTTTTTTTTCTTAACAACCACTAAAATCACACGATGGCGATAGCGTCGTCTTCAAATAACATGTACCATGAGAGACACAGCACGTGCAGCATCAGCGCATGCGCAATCCCGTTGGGATTGCTTCGGCTGCCAGCTACGGGCCACTAGTGGCACTTGCTTAGAGGCCCGCAATTCATGGCGATGCTGCAGAGACATCAATGGCTGCTAACTGATGGCGCTGCCACCAAGAGTCTGCTACCGTGCCATGAGCGGCAGATTTCAGCCAGCAATGACCCATCACTGCCAGCTGGTGGCAAGCAGTTTTCCAACACTTGTGTTTTTGCTGTGGAGATATACGTCAACATCCCTGATGGGAAAACTGTGAGCTATTTTAGCAGGAGGTTATCTCAAAAGGTTTGTCGAAGTGAGCTGTATCGGTCTACTAAAAAAATTTTAATCGAGTTTCCACAAGCTTAGATTTTCTGCAAATACCTCACAAGCTGAAATAAACCGTTACGCCCCGTGTTGGCCAAACCATTCCTTACCAAAGATTAGAAGTTATATGCAAAACATTTCCCATGAGGAACTGTTTCCGATGCAGGAAGAATTTTTCAAATGGGACATTTAAAAGCAAAGATATCGGGGGAAAACGCAATTTACCTTTACACCCCCTAGCGGAAAATCTATGCATTACTTGAAAAGCAGACTGTGCCCAAAATATTCTTCGTTATAAATGGCATCGAATGGACGAAATTATTTTTTCAATTGGATATTTAGAAGCAAATATAGGCAATGAAATGCATTTTGTAGTCGATACCATCTGCATTACGCCCTCTAGCGTCGATGTTTTGCATCAGAAAAACACGAAACCACATTTTAAGATTTCGATTTATAAATATGTGCAAATGATTCAAGCATCATTTGCACATTTCAAGCTTTCGAATGCAAAATGAATTTCTTATGTCGGACTTTTAGTTGCAGACATATGGTGTCCACAGACGGATGGACGGATAAACCGAAAACATAAGTGCGATTTTTTTTACAAACGTCGTGCTAAAAATACAACTAAATACTAACTATATGGTAAGCAAACTTGAACACAACATACATGCAATGATAAAGAACAATAATTATTCACCACAGTTGTCACAAAATAAATGCGTTATTAGGAGATGTATACAGCTGGCCGAAAAAACCTCTGCAAACTTGGAAGGTAATAATGTCCCTTCCCAAAACAAACTCTGGAAACTTGGAAGATAACAATTACTCTTCTCCACTAGTCAACAAAATTATCAGTAAAAAAAAGAGAAGCAGAAGTCAAAAACAAAATTTCAGTTGACTAGAAAAAAATGCTCGCTGTAAAGGGCTGTTTCAAAAATTTTATAGGATTAGTGAAAGTTTTCTGTCAGACTGGCCCCAGAATTACAAAATAAAATTACTAAATACTTTCCAAAATTACAGCAAAAAGAAGAAAACAACCTTTTACAGGAAGGTGTGGTCTACAACATAAAATGTGAGTGTGGTATCAACAATGTGGGAAAAACAGGCTGACAGCTTAAAACCAGATTGGCCAAGAATATGAAGCTGCAATTAAAAATATGAGAAATAAATCAGACATGGAAAGACATGTTCAAAATGCAAGACATAAAGTGCTTTAGGAAGTTGCAGAACACATCAGCAAAAGTCTTTGAAAAGTAAATTTTCCGAAGGATTGGAAATAGAAAGAAGAAGAGGTACAACATTACATGCTTTGAAAGGTTGGAATTTACCTCATGAATGGCAACACCTACTATAGTCCCGAGGAAGCGTAGGGGTACTACCCGAAAATTTAACTGATATCCTTTTATTCTTTAGTAAAACTCCATAATTTTGAGATATATACAATATATTGACAAAAGATAACGGACACCTCGAAGAGAAACACAACATAGCATTTATTGACATACATCAGTACGGTGTCGGTCCACGTTTGGCCTAAGTCACGTTTTTCTGAGCTCCGTGTTGTGTGCCTATTTAGTGTGTTTCATCGTGTGGTTCGTCATTTTCCTTTCGTGTTCCTTCAAGCTGAAGGTTCGTGCTTTGTTTTGATACATCTCCCAAGTTGGTGAGTAGTTTATTCTTTCTGTTATCATCATTTGAATTGTCGACCTAGCTGGTCGATTTCTCAGGCAGCCCTCGTCATTAACAATGGCGGCGGCTGCTGCTGATAAGAGCGATGTCCACGCCCATATCAGCGAGGCATTTCCTGCCGCCTCCTCCTCCTCCTCGACACGAGACCAATCTCCTCCAATGCTTGTAGGTGACGTCACCCAACCACTAGAAGTGGAAAGTGACTCCTCAACTACAGCTCAAGCTTCTTGCCCTGCTTCGACCAGTGACGTCAGTGCAGCGCAACTCTCTGTTGCTTTAAGTGAAGACATGGATGTGTCTGACAGCGCTGCTAATTTACCCTCTACTTCCACTCAGTTCAAACAGCAGGTTGCGTTGCAGCCTTCACGCTCGAGTCCTGCTCCTAGGGCATACTCTACCGCTCTTACTGGAACAAAAGCTCCTTCCAAGTTTGTTGCAGAAGTCTTACCAGACTCGTACGTCATTGTTGATGGCCTTACTGCCACCATAGATATTCCCGAAGATTCCCCAGCGGGAAAACAATTCTATTCTAGAATGGACTTCGGAGTGTGTTTTGATGCGCTCCCAGACACAAAGTTGAAAGAATATAGTATGGCTCTCAAGCAGATACTTCCAGCTGGAGCCAGTATTACTCACATGGCTCGAAAACCTCGAGCTGTGTTGGTGTACTTTGCTCTTAAAGAGCATGCGGATCTTGTCTTGACAGAAGGTTTGTCCCTCAAAGACGTCCATCTTCTACCAGAACCTGTCTCTCAGCGTCCAATCCAGGTTACATTTTATCCGGTTCCACCTGAGGTGTCAGACGTTGCGCTGTGCACTGTACTCAGTAAATTCGGCCGAGTTGTTGGGCCAGTTACTACTCTTTCAGCCGCGCCAAGAGATCCAGACGATAAATCCATAGGAGGATTTCGCCGAAGTGCAAGAGTGATCTTTCCATCTGATGAACATTTGCTCGCCTGCCCAAAGGTGCTCAACGTTCGTTGTGGACAGCAACGTAGGAGAATTGAAGTAACTACCTTCCTCCACTGCACTTTTTGCCACGGAGAGAATCATTTACGTGTGCATTGCCCACAGCTAGCATCACAGGCTCCTGATAATTCTCCTACAACTTCTGGCCCTCTTCTGAGCCGAGCAACACCTTCTTCCACTGCACAGAAAGCTTCAGAATCGAAACTTTCACAAAAGTCGACTGCAGGAGTTGGTCAACGCGTGTCTACGGATCCTTTATCCTTCGACCAGCAACTGGATTTTCCCTCACTTAATTGTTCGCTTCTCATGAGTCGTCATTCTGTAGCGGAGTCCCCTTCAGGGGTTTCTCCACTGCCCTTATCATTGATACTTCTAAATCTGCTGATGACGGATTTTCTGGCCACGAATCTCGAGTTAATGAGAGCTCAACTGAGCCTTCGCTGAAACGTCGTGGTTCTTCTCGAAGACGCCCACCGAAGAAGCCGACTGCCGCATCACCCCGCACCTCTCCCCGTACTGGTAGTACCTCTCGAAAGAATTCACCATCAAAGGCTGCTACCTCTTCTGTCCAGGCCGACGAAGAGCCTCCTCTTAAATTTGAGGATCTTGTCGAACACCTTAAGGATGGCTCGGTTCCTACTGGGCCGATTTCATTTGAAGATTTACATCAATACCCGTCACATAAGACAGACCACTCCACAACGCATGCTTTACTCTCAAAGTATGCATCGTTTCTCCCTCTAGTGCATGATCAGATCCAAGTCCTTAATCAATGCATCTCCCACCTTCGCAAGGAACATCCGTGGGCTAAAACCTATTTTAATCGACTCAAATCATTTCCTCCTGTTGTGAAGGCTCTTCAGCAAGCATTAATGGAAAAAAGTCTTCAAGATTGTATCTCTTAATTGCAGGGGATTTGCATTCCCATTTTCTAATGCCTTGGTACATGAAGACCTCACTCCGTTAGGAGCTGATCTTCTCTTACTACAAGAGACGAATAGCCAATCCACTACGATATTCTCACGATGGCGCCAGTGGAACTACACATTTCACCACGCCTACCAACTATCATCCCATAGTGGTCTAGCTATAGGTATCCGCCATACTTTCAACTCCATAATCACCTCTTTTTCGGTTCGAAACTTATGTCGAGACCTATTACAGTGTGCATCATTCACCATAGCTTCCACATCTTATCATATATTTAATATTTATATTCCAAGCTCTTCAACCCACTTGACAATACTTTTTACTCGCCTTCGTCGTGCCTTGTCTCGCATTCCTCCCACAGATCATGTTTTAATTGGAGGGGATTTCAATTGCACTCTGAATCCTACCCTGGACCGATCTCCTTCCACCAGAGAACGCCGTGTTAACTTGGTGAATCTTCTTCAGTCAGTGGTCTCCGACAACTCATTCATTGATGTTCACCGTCACTTCCATCCTTCATCGACTGTACATACTTGGCGCTCGCAACATAATCAAAATCCGTACACAGCTCGCCTCGACAGAGACTACGCCTCATCTACTCTGCTTACAGCTGTGACAGAATCTATTATCACTCCTACAGCTTCTTCTGACCATTGTGCCATCGTTCTTATTATTCAAGCAGTTCCAGCACAACCCCGTACAATTCGTCCATGGACTCTTGACGACACTCTTCTTACAGATCCAGACTTCTGTACTTCAGTACGCTCCTTCCTTGAGGACAAACGACCTCAACTTCAATCAGCTCCTTGTGGTCTGACTTTTGGTTGGACATTAAACAGCAACTCGTTCTCCACGTTCGCAATCTTTCTTTTAAAGCAAAAACGCTTCAAAACATGCGTCTCAACCATGTCCGTTCCATGCTCTCCATCCTAAGCCTAAGTGATCCTCTCTTCTGCCACTATCAAGAAGAACTGCGATCAATCCTCCTTCCTCTGGCTCAACAAGCTCTACGACGTCTCCGGCTACAACATCTATCGCCAGACGCATCCAATTACGATTTCCTTACATCCATGGAAAAAACACGAACAGCATCGAATTCACTTCGGCACCTTCGCCTCGCATCTGGAGAGGTGTCTGATGATCCACTCACTCTATGTTCCCAGGTCCGAAAGTTCTATACAGAGAAGTTCTGTGAATCTCCTCCGCCATCCTCTTCAGCTTTGGCATCACTTCTTTCTAACCTACCACAAGTTCCTCCCCATCTTGCCTCTTCTCTCCTCCTTCCTCCCACGTTCTCTGAACTATCCTCTACGTTTTCTTCTTTAAACTCTAGGGCCGCACCGGGTCCGGACGGCCTCACTTTCCTCTTCTATAAAACCTTTTACCTCTCCTTCTACCATTTCTCTTTTTCTGCACTTTCTGCTGCTTTCAATCACTCCCCTCTACAGAGGCGATTCACAGTAGCATATGTTGTACTATTCCCTAAGAAAGGGATCTCCTTGACCTGGGGAATTGGCGCCCTATCTCCCTCTTAAATCTAGATTATAAACTTTATACTAAACTTCTTTCCCAACGCCTTAACCCCATTCTCACTCACATTCTCTCCCCAAATCAAACTTACACAGTTCCCGGCCGTTCACTTTCTCATAACATCCATCTACTAAATGATCTAATCCATCTTGCCCGATCTCGCTCTGAACCCCTCGCCCTTCTCTCTCTCTTGACCAACAATCCGCTTTTGATAATATCTCACATTCCTATCTATCGGCTACACTCCTTCACTTCGGTTTTCCTCCTTCCTTCGTCTCTCTTCTTTTCTCACTCTATCAAGACGCCGTTCTCCAGGTCAAGCTGCCCACCTTTCTCACAGCGCCTATTCCCTTCCGCCGGGGAGTGCGGCAGGGTTGCCCACTCTCCGGACAACTCTTTGCAATCGCAATTGAACCCTTCCTCCGCTCTGTACACCAATCTTTACAGCAGTTCTACCACCACTCTCTGCCTGCACAAGACATCATTCCACTACCTCTGTTGCATACGCAGATGATGTCACCATCTGCATCCGTCATGACTCACAGTTTCCGTGTCTCCAACGTCTATTCGCAGCTTATGCCTCATGCTCCGGTGCAGCGCTCAACTCATCTAAAAGCACTGGTTTATGGTGCGGCTCATGGGCACATCGTGTAGACACCCCTTGGGGAGCAAGCTGGTCGTCCATCTCACAGCGCTTCCTTGGAGTTCATCTTGGTTCCTTGCAAGCTGCCCCCCTCTACACGTGGAATGCTATTCACCCACGCTTGCTCAGGTCAACTGCCTCCTGGAGGAGAGCCCAGTTCTGCTCATCATTCTTCCAGAGAGCTCGCCTCTCTCGAACTTACCTGATTTCCTTGTGCACACACTCTTGGCTTGGTGTCAAGTCTCTACAACTCCGCCTTCATGAAATTACCCGTTGTCTTACTTCTCTGATTTGGACCTGCCACCACTGGGTCAGTGTCACAAAGCTTTGCCTCCCTCCGGATCACGGCGGCATCGGACTCCTTGATACACAGGAGTACTACAAGGCCGTCAGAATCACTACTTTTCTCCGTCTCTTCACGTCGCCAGTACCAGATGCCGTTTTAGCTAGGGACGTCATCGCCTCCCCGAGCAACCCTAACTTTTCTTTCTCTCTCCTTACTACTCATGGACCACCGACCCCTCACCCTCATTCGACTTCCCCCTGTTTACCGTGAAGCTCTAACTTTCCTTCGTTCCTCCCCTCTCTCTCGTTCTCCACCTGATTCCACAACTGAGCTCCTTGCTGAACCCCTCTTTTATTCTTCGATTATTCACCCCTCTCATCTTCCGTACTTTGCCTATCCTACCTGGCTCCGAGCAGGTGTGGTAACAGTTAAAGATCTCACTAACCCTGACCTTTCTTGGCGACCCTTCGCCAGTCTCCCTCCCTCTCTCCTCCTCTCCTCCTCCTCTCGTGACATCTACGACTCTATTCTTTCATCTATCATTTCTCAATTTCCTCATCTTGCTTCCCACTCAGGTCTTTCCTTTGTTCCTTCTGCTTCTCTCCCATTTCCTCTTTTCTTGCTTACTTCTGGCTCAGCTCATCCCATTTCTTCTCTCTCGGTGTCAGCTCTTTATCGGTTCCTCTCTATGTCCCATTCTTCTCCTCCTCTCCCCATTCCTGATGTTCCCCCTGCTGCCACTGCTACGGTGTGGTCAGCCGCCCTGTCTCCTCTTTCTGCTCCTCTAGAAATTAATACCCATTGGCTTTTCCTCCATCGCCGCCTTCCTGTTCCCTCCGTTCTTTTCCGAATGTCTCTTCTCGATTCCCCTCTTTGCCCTTTCTGTGCTCGGGAGGCTGATGTCTCCCATGTCTATCAACACTGTGTTATATTACTCCCAATGCTGAACTTAGCATTTACTATCGCCCAATGCTCCATTACAGCAGATCTTACATTTGATGCATATCGGACTCTTCTGCTACAGAACTATCCCCCAGTCAAGCTCCCATCAGTCTGTGCCTATATTTTTATTTTAGCGAAGCATGTAATCTACGTGTTTCATCAACGCTGCAGATATTTGACTACTCCTCTGACTGTGCATGAAGCTTCTACGGCATTATTATGCCATTTCCGCGACCGTCTGACATCTCGACTTCGGCTAGAGTATTCTGTTGCAGTTACTCAGCGTCGGGAGAGCCAGTTCCTTGCCACCTGGTCACCGGCTGCCTCATGGTTTACCAGCTCGCCAGCGTCATTGTATCTGACGGTCGGCAGATTTGGTATTTGACCTTTTTGAATCAGCAATGCATATGTAAATATCAACAATCTGTTTTCAAGATCTTTGCACGGCTTGGAAATTTACCGCATGGGTTTTTTTATAAAGGGCTGTACGTGTTTACACAGCAAATTGTTTTTTGTGACACTCATCTTGTATTTTTTTTTTTTTCCTACATTGACGTTCAAGTTAGTTCGTCTTTAGTTTACATTTTGAGTATAAATATTGCAGTTAGTCATTAGCATAGTGCTGTATAAACATAGATATTGTTTCTGCAGTGTAGTTTTTTGTAATTTTGTTCTATTTTGTTTCCCGAACATGTTTGCACTGTGCTGTATAATTGTACATAGTTTTCAAAATATTGCGGAACACGTAATCCATCTTATTTGCATCAGAATGTCCAAGTTTAGTTATTTCCTGTTATTAAACATTCCAATGATTTGTCTGATAATCAGTTTTTTTTTTTTTAAATTGCATAGTACTGTACATCCTTGTAAATATGTTGTGTTAAAACTCACTGTCATATCGTACCTTCTTTCAAGAGACATGTTGACTAATGATTCTTACTGTATTTATTTTTGCACAAGTTAGTCAATTGCATGGTGTTGTACTCATGAGTAATATATTTTGAAAAACATTTTACCTATTTTGTTCTTTAGTGTGAGGTGATGCTTGGTACTATCATTCTTCTATCACTACATATGGATAGTGAGAATATGTTAAAGCTTTCTTCATCGTGTGTTTTCTTATTATACTTACATTTTCTATCTGGTCAACAGAATAGTGTTACATTTCTGTATATGGTCCGCTTTTGATTTGTAACATGTTGACACTGTGCTGTATATCTGTACATTGTTTTTGAATATTGCCGAACAGGTAATATATTATATTTACACCAGGAAGTCCAAGTTTGTTCTTCTCCTGATATTCATCATTTCATTGATTTGTCTTATGATCAGTTTGTCAATTGCTTTGTACTGTACATTCTTGTAACTATGATGTGTTACACCTTACTGTCTTATTGTATTGTATTTTTTTTTTTTTTTTTTTTTTTCAAGAGAAATGTTGTCTCCTGAAGCTCTCAATTTTCTTGAACAAGTTTGTTAATTGCACAGCAATGCACTTATGAGCAATAAGTTTTTTTGTTAAAATCCTTCCTCAATGCCCAGACATGCTTGTCGCTGTTAATTTATCACGAGCTGTAATTTTGCTCCATTTTTCAACTTGTGCACTATGCTGTATATTTTTATATAGGTTTTAGTAGTTTAACGATCTTTGATCGTATTTTATTTGTATTTAGACGTCCTTATTAGTTCGTCTCCTGATTTCTACCTTGAATAAAGATATTTTGAAACCACCTTTGGCCTCAGTCACGTTTTTCTGAGCTCCGTGTTGTGTGCCTATTTAGTGTGTTTTATCGTGTGGTTCGTCATTTTCCTTTCGTGTTCCTTCAAGCTGAAGGTTCGTGCTTTGTTTTGATACATCTCCCAAGTTGGTGAGTAGTTTATTTTTTCTGTTATCATCATTTGAATTGTCGACCTAGCTGGTCGATTTCTCAGGCAGCCCTCGTCATTAACAATGGCGGCGGCTGCTGCTGATAAGAGCGATGTCCACGCCCACATCAGCGAGGCATTTCCTGCCGCCTCCTCCTCCTCCTCGACACGAGACCAATCTCCTCCAATGCTTGTAGGTGACGTCACCCAACCACTAGAATTGGAAAGTGACTCCTCAACTACAGCTCAAGCTTCTTGCCCTGCTTCGACCAGTGACGTCAGTGCAGCGCAACTCTCTGTTGCTTTAAGTGAAGACATGGATGTGTCTGACAGCGCTGCTAATTTACCCTCTACTTCCACTCAGTTCAAACAGCAGGTTGCGTTGCAGCCCTCACGCTCGAGTCCTGCTCCTAGGGCATACTCTGTCGCTCTTACTGGAACAAAAGCTCCTTCCAAGTTTGTTGCAGAAGTCTTACCAGACTCGTACGTCATTGTTGATGGCCTTACTGCCACCATAGATATTCCCGAAGATTCCCCAGCGGGAAAACAATTCTATTCTAGAATGGACTTCGGAGTGTGTTTTGATGCGCTCCCAGACACAAAGTTAAAAGAATATAGTATGGCTCTCAAGCAGATACTTCCAGCTGGAGCCAGTATTACTCACATGGCTCGAAAACCTCGAGCTGTGTTGGTGTACTTTGCTCTTAAAGAGCATGCCGATCTTGTCTTGACAGAAGGTTTGTCCCTCAAAGACGTCCATCTTCTACCAGAACCTGTCTCTCAGCGTCCAATCCAGGTTACATTTTATCCGGTTCCACCTGAGGTGTCAGACGTTGCGCTGTGCACTGTACTCAGTAAATTCGGCCGAGTTGTTGGGCCAGTTACTACTCTTTCAGCCGCGCCGAGAGATCCAGACGATAAATCCATAGGAGGATTTCGCCGAAGTGCAAGAGTGATCTTTCCATCTGATGAACATTTGCTCGCCTGCCCAAAGGTGCTCAACGTTCGTTGTGGACAGCAACGTAGGAGAATTGAAGTGACTACCTTCCTCCACTGCACTTTTTGCCACGGAGAGAATCATTTACGTGTGCATTGCCCACACCTAGCATCACAGGCTCCTGATAATTCTCCTACAACTTCTGGCCCTCTTCTGAGCCGAGCAACACCTTCTTCCACTGCACAGAAAGCTTCAGAATCGAAACTTTCACAAAAGTCGACTGCAGGAGTTGGTCAACGCGTGTCTACGGACCCTTTATCCTTCGACCAGCAACTGGATTTTCCCTCACTTAATTGTTCGCTTCTCATGAGTCGTCATTCTGTAGCGGAGTCCCCTTCAGGGGTTTCTCCACTGCCCTTATCATTGATACTTCTAAATCTGCTGATGACGGATTTTCTGGCCACGAATCTCGAGTTAATGAGAGCTCAACTGAGCCTTCGCTGAAACGTCGTGGTTCTTCTCGAAGACGCCCACCGAAGAAGCCGACTGCCGCATCACCCTGCACCTCTCCCCGTACTGGTAGTACCTCTCGAAAGAATTCACCATCAAAGGCTGCTACCTCTTCTGTCCAGGCCGACGAAGAGCCTCCTCTTAAATTTGAGGATCTTGTCGAATACCTTAAGGATGGCTGGGTTCCTACTGGGCCGATTTCATTTGAAGATTTACATCAATACCTGTCACATAAGACAGACCACTCCACAACGCATGCTTTACTCTCAAAGTATGCATCGTTTCTTCCTCTAGTGCATGATCAGATCCAAGTCCTTAATCAATGCATCTCCCAACTTCGCAAGGAACATCCGTGGGCTAAAACCTATTTTAATCGACTCAAATCGTTTCCTCCTGTTGTGAAGGCTCTTCAGCAAGCATTAATGGAAAAAAGTCTTCAAGATTGTATCTCTTAATTGCAGGGGATTTGCATCCCCATTTTCTAATGCCTTGGTACATGAAGACCTCACTCCGTTAGGAGCTGATCTTCTCTTACTACAAGAGACGAATTGCCAATCCACTACGATATTCTCACGATGGCGCCAGTGGAACTACACATTTCACCACGCCTACCAACTATCATCCCATAGTGGTCTAGCTATAGGTATCCGCCATACTTTCAACTCCATAATCACCTCTTTTTCGGTTCGAAACTTATGTCGAGACCTATTGCAGTGTGCATCATTCACCATAGCTTCCACATCTTATCATATATTTAATATTTATATTCCAAGCTCTTCAACCCACTTGACAATACTTTTTACTCGCCTTCGTCGTGCCTTGTCTCGCATTCCTCCCATAGATCATGTTTTAATTGGAGGGGATTTCAATTGCACTCTGAATCCTACCCTGGACCGATCTCCTTCCACCAGAGAACGCCGTGTTAACTTGGTGAATCTTCTTCAGTCAGTGGTCTCCGACAACTCATTCATTGATGTTCACCGTCACTTCCATCCTTCATCGACTGTACATACTTGGCGCTCGCAACATAATCAAAATCCGTACACAGCTCGCCTTGACAGATACTACGCCTCATCTACTCTGCTTACAGCTGTGACAGAATCTATTATCACTCCTACAGCTTCTTCTGACCATTGTGCCATCGTTCTTATTATTCAAGCAGTTCCAGCACAACCCCGTACAATTCGTCCATGGACTCTTGACGACACTCTTCTTACAGATCCAGACTTCTGTACTTCAGTACGCTCCTTCCTTGAGGACAAACGACCTCAACTTCAATCAGCTCCTTGTGGTCTGACGTTTTGGTTGGACATTAAACAGCAACTCGTTCTCCACGTTCGCAATCTTTCTTTTAAAGCAAAAACGCTTCAAAACATGCGTCTCAACCATGTCCGTTCCATGCTCTCCATCCTAAGCCTAAGTGATCCTCTCTTCTGCCACTATCAAGAAGAACTGCGATCAATCCTCCTTCCTCTGGCTCAACAAGCTCTACGACGTCTCCGGCTACAACATATATCGCCAGACGCATCCAATTACGATTTCCTTACATCCATGGAAAAAAACACGAACAGCATCGAATTCACTTCGGCACCTTCGCCTCGCATCTGGAGAGGTGTCTGATGATCCACTCACTCTATGTTCCCAGGTCCGAAAGTTCTATACAGAGAAGTTCTGTGAATCTCCTCCGCCATCCTCTTCAGCTTTGGCATCACTTCTTTCTAACCTACCACAAGTTCCTCCCCATCTTGCCTCTTCTCTCCTCCTTCCTCCCACGTTATCTGAACTATCCTCTACGTTTTCTTCTTTAAACTCTAGGGCCGCACCGGGTCCGGACGGCCTCACTTTCCTCTTCTATAAAACCTTTCTACCTCTCCTTCTACCATTTATCTTTTCTGCACTTTCTGCTGCTTTCAATCACTCCCCTCTACCGAGGCGATTCACAGTAGCATATATTGTACTATTCCCTAAGAAAGGTGATCTCCTTGACCTGGGGAATTGGCGCCCTATCTCCCTCTTAAATCTAGATTATAAACTTTATACTAAACTTCTTTCCCAACGCCTTAACCCCATTCTCACTCACATTCTCTCCCCAAATCAAACTTACACAGTTCCCGGCCGTTCACTTTCTCATAACATCCATCTACTAAATGATCTAATCCATCTTGCCCGATCTCGCTCTGAACCCCTCGCCCTTTCTCTCTCTTGACCAACAATCCGCTTTTGATAATATCTCACATTCCTATCTATCGGCTACACTCCTTCACTTCGGTTTTCCTCCTTCCTTCGTCTCTCTTCTTTTCTCACTCTATCAAGACGCCGTTCTCCAGGTCAAGCTGCCCACCTTTCTCACAGCGCCTATTCCCTTCCGCCGGGGAGTGCGGCAGGGTTGCCCACTCTCCGGACAACTCTTTGCAATCGCAATTGAACCCTTCCTCCGCTCTGTACACCAATCTTTTAAAGCAGTTCTGCCACCACTCTCTGCCTGCACAAGACATCATGCCACTACCTCTGTTGCATACGCAGATGATGTCACCATCTGCATCCGTCATGACTCACAGTTTCCGTGTCTCCAACGTCTATTCGCAGCTTATGCCTCATGCTCCGGTGCAGCGCTCCAACTCATCTAAAAGCACTGGTTTATGGTGCGGCTCATGGGCACATCGTGTAGACACCCCTTGGGGAGCAAGCTGGTCGTCCATCTCACAGCGCTTCCTTGGAGTTCATCTTGGTTCCTTGCAAGCTGCCCCCTCTACACGTGGAATGCTATTCACCCACGCTTGCTCAGGTCAACTGCCTCCTGGAGGAGAGCCCAGTTCTGCTCATCATTCTTCCAGAGAGCTCGCCTCTCTCGAACTTACCTGATTTCCTTGTGCACACACTCTTGGCTTGGTGTCAAGTCTCTACAACTCCGCCTTCATGAAATTACCCGATGTCTTACTTCTCTGATTTGGACCTGCCACCACTGGGTCAGTGTCACAAAGCTTTGCCTCCCTCCGGATCACGGCGGCATCGGACTCCTTGATACACAGGAGTACTACAAGGCCGTCAGAATTACTACTTTTCTCCGTCTCTTCACGTCGCCAGTACCAGATGCCGTTTTAGCTAGGACGTCATCGCTTCCCCGAGCAACCCTAACTTTTCTTTTCTCTCCTTACTACTCATGGACCACCGACCCCTCACCCTCATTCGACTTCCCCCTGTTTACCGTGAAGCTCTAACTTTCCTTCGTTCCCTCCCTCTCTCTCGTTCTCCACCTGATTCCACAACTGAGCTCCTTGCTGAACCCCTCTTTTTATTCTTCGATTATTCACCCCTCTCATCTTCCGTACTTTGCCTATCCTACCTGGCTCCGAGCAGGTGTGGTAACAGATAAAGATCTCACTTACCCTGACCTTTCTTGGCGACCCTTCGCCAGCCTCCCTCCCTCTCTTCTCCTCTCCTCCTCCTCTCGTGACATCTACGACTCTATTCTTTCATCTATCATTTCTCAATTTCCTCATCTTGCTTCCCACTCAGGTCTTTCCTTTGTTCCTTCTGCTTCTCTCCCATTTCCTCTTTTCTTGCTTACTTCTGGCTCAGCTCATCCCATTTCTTCTCTCTCGGTGTCAGCTCTTTATCGGTTCCTCTCTATGTCCCATTCTTCTCCTCCTCTCCCCATTCCTGATGTTCCCCCTGCTGCCACTGCTACGGTGTGGTCAGCCGCCCTGTCTCCTCTTTCTGCTCCTCTAGAAATTAATACCCATTGGCTTTTCCTCCATCGCCGCCTTCCTGTTCCCTCCGTTCTTTTCCGAATGTCTCTTCTCGATTCCCCTCTTTGCCCTTTCTGTGCTCGGGAGGCTGATGTCTCCCATGTCTATCAACACTGTGTTATATTACTCCCAATGCTGAACTTGGCATTTACTATCGCCCAATGTTCCATTACAGCAGATCTTACATTTGATGCATATCGGACTCTTCTGCTACAGAACTATCCCCCAGTCAAGCTCCCATCAGTCTGTGCCTATATTTTTATTTTAGCGAAGCATGTAATCTACGTGTTTCATCAACGCTGCAGATATTTGACTACTCCTCTGACTGTGCATGAAGCTTCTACGGCATTATTATGCCATTTCCGCGACCGTCTGACATCTCGACTTCGGCTAGAGTATTCTGTTGCAGTTACTCAGCGTCGGGAGAGCCAGTTCCTTGCCACCTGGTCACCGGCTGCCTCATGGTTTACCAGCTCGCCAGCGTCATTCTACCTGACGGTCGGCAGATTTGGTATTTGACCTTTTTGAATCAGAAATGCATATGTAAATATCAACAATCTGTTTTCAAGATCTTTGCACAGCTTGGAAATTTACCTCATGGGTTTTTTTTTATAAAGGGCTGTACGTGTTTACACAGCAAATTGTTTTTTGTGACACTCATCTTGTATTTTTTTTTTCCTACATTGACGTTCAAGTTAGTTCGTCTTTAGTTTACATTTTGAGTATAAATATTGCAGTTAGTCATTAGCATAGTGCTGTATAAACATAGATATTGTTTCTGCAGTGTAGTTTTTTGTAATTTTGTTCTATTTTGTTTCCCGAACATGTTTGCACTGTGCTGTATAATTGTACATAGTTTTCAAAATATTGCGGAACAAGTAATCCATCTTATTTGCATCAGAATGTCCAAGTTTAGTTATTTCCTGTTATTAAACATTCCAATGATTTGTCTGATAATCAGTTTTTTAAATTGCATAGTACTGTACATTCTTGTAAATATGTTGTGTTAAAACTCACTGTCATATCGTACCTTCTTTCAAGAGACATGTTGACTAATGATTCTTACTGTATTTATTTTTGCACAAGTTAGTCAATTGCATGGTGTTGTACTCATGAGTAATATATTTTGAAAAACATTTTACCTATTTTGTTCTTTTGTGTGAGGTGATGCTTGGTACTATCATTCTTCTATCACTATATATGGATAGTGAGAATATGTTAAAGCTTTATTCATCGTGTGTTTTCTTATTATACTTACATTTTCTATCTGGTCAACAGAATAGTGTTACATTTCTGTATATGGTCCGATTTTGATTTGTAACATGTTGACACTGTGCTGTATATCTGTACATTGTTTTTGAATATTGCCGAACAGGTAATATATTATATTTACACCAGGAAGTCCAAGTTTGTTCTTCTCCTGATATTCATCATTTCATTGATTTGTCTTATGATCAGTTTGTCAATTGCTTTGTACTGTACATTCTTGTAACTATGATGTGTTACACCTTACTGTTTTATTGTATTTTTTTTTTTTTTTTTGCAAGAGAAATGTTGTCTCCTGAAGCTCTCAATTTTCTTGAACAAGTTTGTTAATCGCACAGCAATGCACTTATGAGCAATAAGTTTTTTTTGTTAAAATCCTTCCTCAATGCCCAGACATGCTTGTCGCTGTTCATTTATCACGAGCTGTAATTTTGCTCCATTTTTCAACTTGTGCACTATGCTGTATATTTTTATATAGGTTTTAGTAGTTTAACGATCTTTGATCGTATTTTATTTGTATTTAGACGTCCTTATTAGTTCGTCTCCTGATTTCTACCTTGAATAAAGATATTTTGAAACCACCTGTGGCCTTAATGCATGCAGTGACTCTTCCAAACATGCTTTCGACAAGGTTTTGGAACACAGCGATATCTATGCGCTTCCATTCAGTACATAATGCCGCCGCTAACTGTTGCTTAGTAGTAGGCCTTGGCTCCAAACTTCTTATGCGGCTCTCTAATTCATCCCATAGGGGCTCTATGTGATTACGTTTAGGGCTCTGTGATGGCCATTCCACACACGATACGGAATTATCGTCAAACCACACCGTAACAGTCCTTGCTTTATGGGACGTAAGTCGTGTCTGTTTTGAGCTCCGTGTTTCGCCGTCTACTGAGTGTGTTCTGTGTGCTCTGTCGTTTAACTTTTGTGCGTGCCTTCAAGACGAAGGTTGTATCTTTCATTTAAGACATCTCCCGAGTCGGTGAGTACTATTTTCAGTTAGCTATCAGCACTTTATTTTCTTGACCAGTTGGTCGTTTTTACTAAATTAGGCCTCGCCATGGGCGATGGCGACTGCTGACAAGAGCAGCGTTCCCACTCTCGTCACAGCTTCTATTACTACGTCGATCCTTATCTCAGACGGAGCAAACCAATCAGCGTCCATCCTTAATGATAAGGAATATCGTCCTCCTCCTGATGCCTATTGCTCTTCTTCTTCTACGCTTCGACTCTCTGACTCCACCACCCCTCCTGGTGGTGAGGCTACGTCGTTCGTTTCTGATGCTGCCGATGACGTAATGGATATCTCTGAGGGCGTTGCTCCTCTGCCCTCGGTAGCCTTGCCCAGCGTTGTGTCAGCTCCTTCATCCAGCGCTGCACCTCTGCCTTCCAGTGGAGGTTTGCCTTCCCGCTCTTATTCTAGCGTTACCTCAGGTGCGTCCCTACCGACGCAAGCGACTGGCCTTCCTCTTGCTGATGCCCATGTCCAGATACATGGTGACTCACTTCAATTGGACGTTCCGCACATCTCACCCGCTGCGCAGGAACTTCACTCCACCCGCGAGTTGGAAGTATGCCTAGATGCACTTCCGAACACACCGTTGAAGGTCTATTGTGATACGCTCTTTGCTTTTCTTCCAGCCGGAGCCATTACTCACCTCACCCGCAGGCCGCGGACGGTGATTGTTTATTTCACATCCAAAGAGCATGCAGACACGCTTCTAAACTTTGATCTTGACCTGGGAGACCACCACCTTGAAGCTGAACCGATCGCCAAGCGCCCTGTTCAGGTCTCCTTGCATCCGGTGCCCCCGAAATCTCGGATGCGATGATATGTACTGCACATAGTAAGTGTGGTAAGATTGTTGGTCCTGTTATCACACATTCAGCTGCGCCCAAGGATCCTGCAAATAAGAATGTTCGCAGTTTTCGCCGGAGTGTTCGACTCATCTTTCCATCAGAGGAGCATCTCCGTAAGTTCCCACGGATCCTAAACGTCCGATGTGGGCAGCTCTCCTACAGAATTGACATGCTAACATCAGAACACTGTGCTAATTGCAAAGAACTTGGGCATCAGCTTGCTCGATGCCCCAAAAACGAGTATCCAGCTCCCACTGCTTCTACAGTGCCTACCGACTCTAAGCAGCCTCCTGCTACATCTCGCTCTCGACCTGCACCGTCTTCTAGTGTGCCAACTGCCCCAGGGACAAGTTACACAAAAAATATATCTAAAGCTTCTGGTCAACGAGCGTCTTTTAAAGCTGACCTCACCTCCCACCTTCACTTTCCAGTGCTCGCCTCACCTATTACTCCTGATCACGTGGCAACATCGGGAGACCTCGCCGCTTGTTTCCCACCAGTCTTCACTGTTGGTGTCTCCGAGTGTGACGGCGGCGCCGATAACTCCTCTGACTCTGCGTCTGCTTCCCGAGCATCGTCGCTCCCTGGAAAACGCATTTCTGGCACTCGTACAGGTACCCGACGTAAGAAGAAGAAGAAGAAATCTTCTTCTGTGGATGGGCAACCGTTCCGTGCTACCAAATCTTCAGGAGATTTTCTCTCTCTTCTGCGCCAACAGAAATTGAAAGGGACACTGATGATGATGGGTCTCCGCCTTCGTTTGAGGTCTTTTCAAGTGTACTCTCCAAATGTGGTGCTCCTTCAGAACCTCTCAATCTTGGAGATTACTATCAGTTTTGCACCCACACCACGAACCTGGAGTCGACGGATGACTGCCTACGAGAGCGCGAAGACATTCTTCCCGCGCTGCACCTGCAAGCCGGATGCATTGCTAAATACCTTCGTGGGTTTGTACATGACCCCCTGCACCACTCATGGACCCTTGGCTGCGTAAACCGATTACATCAACTCCTGAAAGTTGCTCCGCGACTCCTCCAATCAACGAATGACCAGTCCATTCAAGGTCACGACCCTTAATTGCAGAGGTTTCGCTAGCCCCCTAGCGAATGCTCTTGTAATGGAAGACCTCTCGCCCCTCGGGGCCGATCTGTTACTACTGCAAGAAACAAACTGCCATTCCTCCACTCTGTTTAATCGCTGGCGTGCTAGCGATTATGTATTCCATCGTGCATTTCGCTATTCATCTCATGGTGGGCTTGGTATCGGAATACATCAGCAGTTCCGATCCACCCTCACTGCACTCTCAGTGCAGAACGTATGCCGAGATTTACTCCAGCAAGTCTCCTTCACAGTTGAAGGAGTTCGATTTCACATCTTTAATGTGTATATTTCGTGCACCTCTATTCATTTATCCATCGTGTTCACCAAACTCCGTCAAGCTCTCTCGAAAGTCTCGCCTTCGGATCGTGTGCTCTTGGGTAGAGACTTCAACTGCACCCTTGACCCGGCACTGGATCGCTCTCCTTCGTCTCGAGAGCGTCGGACGGATCTCGTCGCACTACTCCATGACCTTGTTGATGATTTCTCCTTCACCGATGCTTATAGACGCCTACATTCACAAGAGACCTCACACACGTGGCGCTCGTCTGGGAGTCAGCCTCCATCGACTGCACGCTTGGATCGGGTTTACGTTTCCACACCGCTTCTTGCGTCTATTACCGAGTTGCGACATCAACCTACTGCTTTCTCAGACCACTGCACAGTCACCCTCACAGCGTTTGTTGCGGCGTCACTCCCTCGGACTGTACGTTTGTGGACGTTTAACTGCAATCTCCTCACTGATCTTGACTTTTGTTCCTCTGTCCGTTCTTTCCTCGCTGCTCGTCGCGCAGGGTTGCATTCCGCACCCTGTACTTTGACGTATTGGCTTCATGTCAAGCATAAGCTTCTCTTACATGTCAAGCAACTTTTCTCCACCATGACGACTTCTAGTCATATGCTCCTCGATCACGCCAGGCAGATTCTCGCACTGATTGGGTTATCAGATCCGCTGTTTCCAGCACATCAGGCGGAGCTTCAGGCTTTGCTGAAACCTCTTGCGCAGCAAGCACTTTTACGTCTGCGTATTAAACATCTCAATCCGGAGGAATGCACCTTTCATTTTCTAACATCAATGGAATCTGCACGTAAGTCTTCTACCTCGCTTCGTCATCTTCGCCTCCCCTCTGGCGAAATCACATCCGATTCGGCAGCGATTTGCTCTCACGTTCGTCAGTTCTATACCACCAAGTTCAGTGAAACTCCTCCCCTTCTCTCTCTGCTCTCCCCCATCTTCTCAATAACCTGCCACAAGTTCCGTCTCATCTTGCTCACACCCTGTCTCTCTCACCCACATCCACGGAGGTGTCCGACACCTTCTCTTCCCTTAACCCCCATGCCGCACCGGGTCCTGACGGCCTCTCTTTTCCTTTTTATTGTGCGTTCTTGCCTCTTCTGTTGCCTTTTCTCCTCTCCGCTTTTTCTGCTGCATTTAACTGCTCCCCCTCCCGAGGAGTTTCACGGACGCACATGTGGTCCTATTTCCCAAGAAGGGTGACCCTCTTGACTAGGAAAATTGGCGCCCCATTTCTCTTCTCAATCAAGATTATAAACTCTATACTAAGCTTCTTTCCCGTCGAATAAACTGTGTCCTTCCTCACATCCTTGCTAACTCTCAAACCTATACTGTTCCTGGCCGTTCTCTTTCCTCCAATGTTCAACTTCTTCGCGATCTCATTTATCTTGCCAAGACTCATTAAGAACCTCTTGCTCTCTTTTCCTTAGACCTCCATTCTGCTTTCGATAATATCTCACACGCCTATTTAACACAAACCTTACTACACTTTGGCTTTCCTCCACAATTTGTCTCTGTTCTTCTCTCCCTCTACTGGGACGCCGTTTTCCATGTCAAGACGGCATCTTTTCTCACAGCACATGTTCCCTTCAAGCGGGGAGTTCGTCAGGGCTGCCCGCTTTCTGGTCAACTGTTTGCGATTGCCGTCGAGCCCTTTCTACGCTCTCTGCAAACATCTCTCCTAGCACAACTTCCACCACCAGTTGCCAGCTCACGGCATCACTCAGTCATTTACTCTGCCTATGCAGATGACATTACCGTCTGCATTCGTAGCGACTCGCAGTTCCAACTGCTTCGTCGTTTGTTCTCCGCATATGCTTCATGTTCTGCAGCTGAACTGAATACGTCTAAGAGCACTGGATTGTGGTGCGGGTCGTGGTCCAATCGCATGGATGCTCCATGGGGGGCCACATGGTCATCCACTACACAACGCTTCCTGGGTGTGCACTTAGGCGCACCACAAGCGACATCCAGTACAACTCTCACGGAACTCCATCCTCGCCTCCTCCGCACAGCTGTGTTCTGGTGTCGTGCGCAGTTCTGTACGTCCTACTACCAGCGTGCAAATTTCACCAGGACATACCTTCTGTCCATCTGCAAGCATTCTTGGATTACATCTACGACCCCGGTTTTCTGCCTCCAGGAGGTTACAAGCTGCCTTACTCGAGTAATGTGGGCTGGTCATCACTGGATTAACGTCCACAAGCTCTGTGCTCCTCCCTCCTATGGTGGTGCTGGCCTACCTGATGTCCCGCTGTGCTTCAAAGCAAGCCGAGTGATCAACTTCATTCACCTTTTCACGGCTCCGGTGGCTTCCGCAGTTCAGGTACGTGACGTTCTTGCCTCCTTGCGTAACCCACATTTTTCCTTTCTTTCTTTAGTTCTCATGGATTGCTGTCCTCCCCCCCCTCCAAACGCCCTCCTGCATATTCTGAAGCCCTCACTCGCCTTCGCTCTCTCCCCACTCATTCGCTCCCCTCCCTCTTCAACTCTAGAGCGTCTTTCTGAACCCCTCTTCTTCAACTCCTTTGTTCATCCCTCCATCTCTCCTGCTTTTCATTCACCTCTTGGCTCCCAGCAGGTGTAGTAACCGTACAAGACCTCACGAACTGGGATCTGTCCTGGCGCTCTTTCTCTGGCCTCCCCCTGCTATTCTCTCGTCCCCATCTGCCCATTTGGTCTATGACTCTTTGCTAACTGCACTTTTTTCGATTTTCCCTGATCTTGTCTCCCCCAACGGTCTCGTCTCTGTCTTTTCTGCCCCTCTTCCGCTGCCGTTTTTCCTCCGACTCTCAGACTCGGTTCTTCCTCTCTCCTCTCTCTCCTCTAAATCTCTTTATCGTTTTCTAGTGCACCTTGCCACACCTTAACCGCTTTCTATTCTCGAGGTTCCTCTTGCTTCTCTTCCTCTTGTCTGGGCCGCTGCCCTCTCACCCTTATCCGCCCCTCTTGAAATTAATACCCACTGGCTCTTTTTGCATAATCGCCTCCCTATTCCGTATTTTCTCTTTCGCATGTCCCTTCTCTCCTCCCCTCTCTGCTCCTTCTGCGCACATGAGGCAGACGTTTCTCACGTCTACCTTTACTGTCCCATCCTGATGCCTCTCCTCCACCAGGCTTTTCGGATTGCCAGTCGCTCTTGTTCTCAAGATCTTCCGTTCACGGCCTACAGGCATCTTCTTCTGCAGGCTCATCCATCTACGCCTCTTCTGTCAGTATGTGCCTATCTCTTCGTGCTGGCTAAACACGTTATTTACGTATACCTTCAACAACTACTCAGCGTTTCCTCGCCGGTCTCTTTACACCAGGCCAGCGCAGCACTTTTGTGCCATTTTCAAGATCGATTGCTTTCTCGACTCCGCCTGGAGTACCAGTGGGCTTCTTCCATTCGTCGAGAAGCCATCTTCTATGCTACCTGGGCGCCGGTTGCTCCATGGTTTTCGGTTGATTCTGGACTGCTACACCTATCAGTACCCTAGAACATTCTACACCTTCTTTGCTGAGTTCCGTGGCACCCTGGTGCCCCTTCTCCACTCTACGACTCGTCTCCATGTATATCATGTGATCGAGCTACAGCCTGTGCTGTAATACCCAAGTTTTTGTTTTCTCGTTTTCAGTGTGCATATCATTGTGATCTTGTCATTTGAATTGTTGTTTTTCGTGTCATACTATGCTTTACCATATTTACATTGTTATCAGGGTGCCCTCTGATTCCGTGACCTCCTGTCACTTTTATGTACTTGGGACTGTACCCTGGTCACCTTAAGTGCTTTCTGTCTATGCACCTAGTGTATTACACCGTGTTCCTGTAGTGTGTTTTACTTTGAGATGTCATGTGGTGTACGTCTCTATCTCTCATTTGTTATATTTGCCGCACTCACACACCTTCTTAGTGTGTAGCCATTCCTTTGCACCGGTTTGATTTTGTACAGTTCTATACTTCCACATTGTGCACATACTATTTTCGTGCTTTCACATTGTGTTAATGCTTTGATCGTGCACGTTCAAATTGATGATAAATTCTGTCATCTGTCAGAACCCATGGCTTGTCCTGTGCTTTCACTTTATGCATATACTCATAATATCCCTGAGTGCACTCATGGTTTATCGTGTGCTTTTTACTGTACTTGTAACATTTCTTGCGCTGTATCGTGTCTTCACATTGTGTACTTTATTTGGTCATCCCTGTGTATAATATGGTTCATCATGTCTTGTTAATGTACCAGTTACATCTATTGCGTTGTACAGTGCTTTCATTTTGCGTTAATTCCTCTTGTCATCCCAGTGTGCATTCCTAGTTTTGCTCTGTGATCTTACTGTTCCTTCTGCATTTTTTTTCGTGCAATCCACGCTACCGTTGAATTGTGAATGCTAATGTCATCTCAGTATATTTTCATGCTTACTCGTGTACATTAATTACCTTCACCCCGCCTGTATTATGTTGCTTTGGTGCCCTCGTTAAATAACTTGCACAATTGTGCACGCTGTGTTTTTATCTCATATATGTAATGTTTTACCTTCACGGCGGTGTTTGTGCTGTTTTTTTTTGTTTTTTTTTCTAATTGTGTACTGTTGTTTCGCCTGTGTTATCCTGTACATCATGTCCAGCCAATGTCATGTGACACGATGTGTTTCTCTCTGTCACTTCATCTGCAATTTTTATGCAATAAGGTTTGCTTGCAGCTTTTGTTATTCATCCCTATTGTTATTGCAGTGTATATTCTATCATGTTTTAACAGTTTGTATTATTTCTCAGTGAGACGCCCAACACTGTACGTCTCCCTCTTATGTTTTCTTATGATGAATAGTAATAAAGCAATTTTGAAACCTTGCTTGATGGTTCGGTGCGTTTTCTTGCTGGCACCAACAATGCTCGATTCCATAGTATTGCCACAGAGTGGGTAGGGCATACTTGTCCAGAATATCGAGGTAGACGTGCTGGTTAACAGGTTTCTCCACGATAACCAATGGGCCGGGGCCGTAGCACGAAAAACACCGCCACACGAGTACACTGCCAGCTCCAAACTTCATCGTAAGAACAGCACACTGTTGTGAATTGCACTCCCCCGGCTGCCGCCATACCCGCACACGGCCATCAGACTGATGGATCGTGTATCTGGATTCATCAGTTCATAGGACCCATTTCCATTGATCTACGGTCCACGATAAATGTTTTTTACACCAATCTAACCGAGAAGTAGCATTCCGAGTGAAGATGAAAGTCTTATGAGCAGCCGCACGACGACGGTAACCCATGAAACAAAGTTCTCTGCGAATGGTACGTGTACATACCGAGGTTCCAGCACTTGTACTCACCTCTACACTGAGGTCTTGTTCTTCATCGATTCGCTGTAACGACTCTCCTGAGGTTTCGGCGTCCTCTATCACTGATTTCCTTTGGTCTGCCGGTACGTTTTGCTGCTTCAAGCACGCCATGTGTTTTCCATTTATTCAGTACATTCAAAACAGTTGACTTGGGTATATTTAAACGTATCTCGTTTTCTCTTAAGGACAACCCACTAATATAGCACCCAACAATCTTTTCTTTCTCAAAGTCAGTTCTCTCCCGCTGCGACATTTTCACTCAACCTCATAGTGCGATATGATCGCGGTCAACTGCATGCTTGTTTTTATACCGTTTGTAGCTGTACCGCGCATCTTAACAACGCAGCGGATCCCTTAATTTGCTTTTGAAGGGGTGTCTGGTGACTTTTGTCAGTATAGTGGATAGTCCGATTAAGACACGCACTTAAAGTTACAAAAAGTTTATGGGGAGTATTGTATCAGCCGTGCACAGGTTTTTAAGTGGTATAAACGTTTTAATGGTGGTCGTGAAAGTATTGAGAGTGGTTAACGGTCGGTATGGGAGGCCCACAAACAAAAAGAGAAAACAATGTCGAACTTGTGCACACAGCCGTGCTGGAAAATCTCTGCATCACTATTCTTGAGTTGTCTGAATATTTCAACATTAGTGTCGGTTCAATTCAGTCGATTCTTACGGAAGAGTTGCGCATGAGACGCGTCTCAAACAAATTTGTCCCTAAATTGCTATCATCTGAGCTAAAGTAGGCACGTGTTTCAACGGCTAGGGACCTGCTTGAGTGAGTTAAAAAGCAATGAATTTTTATTAAATCTATCGTAACTGCTGATGCGTCGTGGATTTATGGGTATAACCTCGAAACCAAGGTCCAGTTTTCACAGTGGAAGATCCCAAACACCTTGAAACCAAAAATGTACGTCAGAGCCATAGTAATGTCAAAAAGATGCTGACTTTTTTTTTTTCAATCATGAGGGAATTGTGCCTCATGAATACACTCCATCAGGCTAGAAAATCAACAAGGGGTACTACTATCAAATTTTGCGGCGTTTTAGGGACGCGTTTCGGGACGCGTGAGAGTGGCAAATAACAACTACACTATGCGCCTGCTGCTCATGCATCGCAACCTGTGCAGCAGTTTCTTGCTAAGCACTGCATTGCACAGGTCAGACATTCACCCTATTCGCCAGATCTCACTCACTGCGACTTTTACTCTTCCCAAACATCAAATACTACTTGAAAGGAAAAAGATTTCAAGATATTCAGTAGAATGCGACGAAGCAGCTGCTCGCTATTTTAGAAGATTCCAAAAAATGTTTGAAGCAGTGGAAACAGCGCGGGGCTAAGTGTATGGCTTCGACAGAGGACTTCTTCGAAGGTGATTAAGTTTCAAATCTGCAAGTTTTGTACTTTTTTTAATAAATCCAGTCTGGGTGTTTTTTTTATCACACCTTCTCTCTATTGTTATGGAAGCATAAGCTACAGCTTCGAATGCGTGATTTATAGTCATAAATATTTCAACACAAATTTTGCTCAGAATTTTCTTATACGCTACAAAATTCTTAAAGATGTTCTTTTCAGGTAAGTCTTACGTTGAGGCAAAAAAATTTTCAAATGGTTATGGGCTTTAAACTCCTGAGCTCATTTTCCTCATTAATTTAATTTGTGTCTTCCAGATTTCAAGTGACGCGTAACTTACTGTTAGGTCTGAAATTATCATGCAGATCGTCAGTACCGTGGCTGTTAAAACCTCAGAGGGGCCGCCCCGGTGGCGCAGTGGTCTAAGGCGTTGGCCTCTGATCATTCGTCCGTAAGGGGTCCGGGTTCGAATCCGGGTCAGGCATGGATGTTGTGTTTGTCTTACGGCACTGGCTCTTTCCTTTCCCTGGAACCAGTGACCCTAAATTAGGGACGGGCGACTGCTTATAGCCCATTGAGTTGCTCACGGTGGTCGTTAAACCTCCAATAAAAAAAAAAAAAAACCTCAGAGGCTCCATGCATATTTCTCATTTAAAAAAGAAGAAACTGATATTAAACTGGACTTATAAAAAAGAAATAGGGAAACCCAACTTCTTGGATGCAAAGTAAGTAAAAAACATTCTATGTAAAGTGTATTTCGCCATAAAAACTTTTTCAGTGGTTTAAGCAGAGTTGTCTTTTCGCCATGCTTTTGCTAAATGTAAACGCAAAAATTAAGGATTGCAAATTGAAAGCGTCTTGGAAGTTAAAGAGCACTAGGTTCCTCGAAATCTTGATATTTCTGAAATATCCATATACGACATAGTTCTGACGAGTATACGAACTGTGTCAGCAACTTCTCTGGTAACACGCAACAACGTATCTTCTGAAATCCCCGAGTCTTCTCCGATAATCCTAGTACTACAATTACAGTGGGATTGAATGTTCATTCAAGTCAGCAGAACGGGAAATTTAAACGTTTCTGAAATTCTCACCTTTAGCCGTTTTCCTACCTGTATGTACACATAACCTTGATCCAAGCACGCATGATTTACCCGAACAGGAACGCAATCTCCGTGTTGTGTTAGGGCGCGATTGAAAGGATCTTAGAGAACAGAACTCTCTGGAGATATGTTTCCAAATATAAGCTTACTATAAATATTCCAGCTGTTTGTTCAGCTTATGATGCATATTAAGACGCTCGCCCTTTTCGAAATAAACTCCTTATGATGCTTCTGAGTTTCGCATTCCTTCATTGGTTAGAATACTTCGGAAGACTATGAAAGGATGGAATAAATATGGAGGAGGTTTATTCACAACCATGTCAGCTATTTATGAATAAACGGAAAATGATTTACATTGCAAAAATATACTGCCTCTCTCAATGATATGCGCATCAATAGCCTAATTATTTACAAATAGTTTAGCTCTATAGCAAATATCTTACGGGTTGAAAACTATAATGGAATTGCATAAGTTACGCATTTGTCGCAAATGAATTATCAGCGCGTGAAAATACAAGTTTTCACGCGCTGATAATTCACTCTGGAGTAAGTCGTTCTCCCAACTGAGCTACGCGGGCAGAATGTCTCTCTGCAGATTTGCCGTTTTGACACATGTTTTCACCTCTGTAGTACGTCACGTCACCTCCCTCTTTATGTTTTTTAATTCCTTGAAGCGAAATAGGAATTTTTCATTAACTCCAAACAATGTGTGGAACAAACATCACACAATTTTCGAAGAACCCAACCGCCAGTGGATCCATTTTTCACAATTGGGCGCCAATGTGAAAACACAAGTTTGTCCGCGACGGTCATCGAATCCGTGTTCCGTCACTCCGGAGTAAGTCGCTCTCCCAACTTAGCTACGCCGATAGAATGTATCACTGTAGATTTGTTGTCTTGTCACATGTTTTTACCTCTGTAGTACGTCACAAACGTTTTAGAACTATTCTTTTCTTTCAACGCTAAATAAATAATTTGGGCTGGCCCATTCATGAATGATTTGTTCACAGCGAATGAACCTTCTCGTCATGAATTGTTCGCTCTCAATGGAGTGAACGATCATTCAATCCGCCAATACTACAACACACACTCAAGTCGCAGCACATTGAACTTTATTCCGCAGGCATGAGCTGGGAAACGAATTAAGAAAAGTAATATCGAGAATTAATTAGTGTCATCTGTGGTGTGGTTATTATTATTTATTTTGGTATCGTCATGGTGCGTAGCTTTGCAATCAGGCACTTACTGGAATTTCAGATTTCGTTCACTAGTAGTTGCTGCCACCAGCCAAATCTTTCTCGGTCTGACAATACTTATCTTTCTCATACACTTTGTAGGTGTTTAGGCTAGGTCCCTGAAAGCAAGACTCACCGGATCTATTTAGAGATGTTTATTTATATCATCCCCTATTTGCACAGGGTGCAAACTACAGTATTTATACACATACACAGATCCAATCCAATTTAGTTGTTCTACTATGAATCATACGAGTCATTCAATATATACCAATGAGTGAATTCATGAGAGTCCAACAGATGGTCAGCTCATCAGCGAGTTCATATTACGATCAATTCAGCAGCGAGTTCATATAACGATCAATCTAGCAACGAGTTCATCGGATGAAGTACCGCTTCTCTCACGTAAGATTTTAGGGCATTAATGTGCTAGGATCCTGCATTGAATTAAATCCGCCGTACCAATTATTTGGTATTACAAGTATCTGTACCAGAGTACAGAGTGATCTCTGCTATGCACGAAGATATTTAAAGAATGACCTCAGTCACTCTAAAAATTCCCTATGACTAATGACAGCGGCCATCAGGGAAAAATCTTGCACATCTTTCAGCTTGAAGCAAAACCATGAGAGTGCCCGCCAAATATCTGGGCCTCTGGTCCGAAATGTGATTTAACCCAGCTCCCTCGACTTCAGCCAATCCCGTCAGTGCATTTTCTGCAGGATGCATACTCCGGGGATTCATAACTCACCAAAAGTGTCACCTCTTTCAGGACGCCTCGTACCCGGGCAAGAAGGATGCTTCGTGGACACGCATCTCTCTCCCTCTCTCTCTCTCTCTCTCTCTCTCTTGGATCCTCAAAAGCGATTCCTTGCTTCAAATTATGCAACATGGAGTCTCACCGCTGTCTTTTTCGAAACTGACCTCTTCAATTCACTTTTAGACGCAGGTTGCATTCCACTTCGCCACATCTTCCATTATGTAAGTGAGCAATCAGCAGACAGCTGGCAAATAATGATGAAACTTAAGAATGAAAATTATACGTGAACACCACTCACTTCAATGGTGTTCCCGAATCCTTCGCTAAGAGCTCATAGCGAAGGATTCATCGTGAACAATGAATACAAAAGAGCTTGCGCTCTTTTTGGTAGTGTGCCAAAAAAAGCTTTGGACTTGAAAACGCTTTGATCATAAACAAGAGTCCCCTGCAAAGAGTGATTTACACCGTGAACGTAGTGACAACCTGAAATGGAATGGTCATTCATTTGAACGATCATTCGTGAATTACGTTTTTTCGTGAATGATGAATGAACTCCCAAGAAAGAACGATTCATGTTCTCACTAGCAGATATTCTATTTGTCGGGTTCGACATGGAATACAATTGGCAAACATAAAGAATATAAGTTTGGTTCAACAAATTTAAAAACACTTTTCTTTCGTTTGTTGGAGTGGGTGACAGAGGTTTTCACGCTGATCCCCAATCTGGTTTTATTTCTTTTGCAGAACATAAAGTTTTTAACAAAAAGGTCTATAGATAATGTATCACACAGACACAGTTAATGAAGCTTTCTACGCAACATTTACGTTAACTACTGTGACGTGCCTTCCCCGCAGGACGCACACGACATAAAGGCAGATAGCAGCAAGAACGAACGTCTGCGTAGCTCAGTTGGTAGAGCGACTTGTTCCGGAATAAGTGGACTCGGGTTCGATTCCCGGCGTGGACCAAAATTGACGGAGAAATTTACTTCGTTATAATGGCGCCAGAACTTTCCGGAAGACCCGGCAGTTCAAGATCTCGCAATGGTGTGATGTTCTTTCCACATCGCGAGATAGGATAAAATAAGAGGATTCCTTCTCCAGCGCTTCAAAAAATAAATGTGTGTGACGTTGCATTCCACACACCAGATTGACTGGGAGTTCTCAAGTGCACGTTCTACAGTGGATGGCTGCCTGCAACGATTCATGGTCACGGCTGACCCGTGGGCCATGCCCCCGGCCCTCTTTCGAGGGGGACGGGGGTGACGTGCATGCCCGCAGTACGCACCCGACATAATAAAGGCAGATAGCAGCAAGAACGAACGTCTGCGTAGCTCAGTTGGTACAGCGACTTGTTCCGGAATAAGTGGACTCTGGTTCGATTCCCGGCGTGGACCAAACATGACGGAGAAATTTACTTCGTTATACTACACAGAATGTTGTAAAATGAATGTGACCGTGGCGTTTTTCTCGTTAGACTCCAACTATTGGGTGTGTGCGTAAGTTCTACCGGTTTTTGGTGGCTACAAAGAAAGGAGGAGAACACAACAAACAACATACCTAGGATTTCACATAATTGCCATCATTCTGTAGGACCTCTTGCCATCTGTCTATGAGTAGGTAAATCCCACGCCGGAAAAACTCCTGTGTTTTAGAGTAAAAAAGTCATGTTATGCCGTTTTCACATCGTGCACATCTTCGACGGTTTGGAGAGCGAAGGTGTTCTGTAACGATCGAAAAAGGTGGTAGTCCGTAGGTGTCAAATCGGGAAAATAGGCTGGGCGAGGTAACACTTCCCAACCAAAATCCAGTAATTTTTGCCAAGTGATTAAAGCAGCATGTGGTCTGGCGTTATCATGATGAAGGATCAGGCCTTTGCGATTGACGAGTGCTGGTAGCTTAAATGTCAGTTGTCCTCGCAATCTGTCCATCCGTTGGTACTAGAGGTCAGCATTTATCGTTCGGTTTGGTGCCAACACCTATTAGTGGATTATTCCCTGGACATCTAACAAAACAGTCAACAAAACGTTTTGGGATGCAGTCCTCCATTTGAGGTCGAAGGAGCAGGCTCCGCACCTTGTCACACAGTCCCTCGACGCTTTACATTACGGCACAGTACTCATTGTTCATTACCCGTTACGATTCGTCCCAAAAACGGTTTATTTCTATGACGAGAAAGCAAAGAAACACAGTACGGATTCTCTCCACTCGTTGCCTTGCAGAAAGCTGGTGCGGAACCCAGTTATAGAATTTGGTGATGAACCCAAGCACTTGCATCCGGCTTTCGACTGTTGTTATGTGTACCGACTACGTTTCCGCTCATTCCTGAACGATTGGATGTGGGGCATTTGTTAATGCTTGGTCCACATCTTCGTCAGAAACCACGGATGGACGTACAGGACGTTGTTGATATTTACGGTTTCTGTCTCAGTCCCGTAATTTCCGAAACCAACGGCGACATATCCTATCATCAACTGCATCCTCCCCATACACTTGACAGATGTTGAGGCAAGCCGCGGCTGCAGTACTGTCTTTATCGAAATCGTACGGTAAATAATGTGTAAAGTGCTCCTTATTCCATGCCATGTTACACCGTTCGCGATTTCCGTTACGTATGACTTACTCGGACAAACCTAGTGCTTCTATATGCTCTACTGCTCTACGCTTTATTGGCCGAAAATTCGGCATCGTAGAGTCATCTGTGACATAACTACTCCAACCGAAAGTTGTTAGAAAAACGGGTAGAACTTTTGCAAACACCCAAGGTAATCAGCTGACATTACGGCGTTCAACTTCACCTTACGTCATTCTTCTATCTTCAAAATCTCTTAGTAGAACTTCTCATCATGTTCGTTCCTCATGGACCCAAGATTTTTGGGAAAAGTATAGATGTCAATGCAATACATCTCAATGGCCTCCTTACTCTGAGTCTGTACTCGTGAAGACGGTTTCGCACCGTTTGAGTACATAGTGTGACAACAGAAGCACCTCGAAGTGATTCCTACAGTTTTATACTGGTGATACTAAGCTTCGCCCAAGAACTTACTGTCAGATAGAGATTTTGCCTCCTGGTGGTTATACCATTTCTGGGTCGATCTGCAACATTTCTATGCCATAGAAATCTGTGGGTAGCCGGTTTACTGCACTGTGCGAAACTCGTAAAGCAGCAGCCACATGAATCTGCCGTACACCTGCCTAGCATGCCAACAGCCCTATTTCTGTTTTCAATGCTTAAACGTTGTCTGGACATCACTTCAGGTTAGTCCAAAACTGAATGCAATACAAGTTGTCCGAGAATTATTGGACACATTACAAAATTATGTACAAATAAACTATGAGCGTCGTCTGATTTTTTATGTCACGTATTACTAACATGGTTTCTATATTTTTGTTTTGCAGAATTGTTATTCCCAGAATCCGATAGATGGCGCTAGGTGTGGCCTGATGAGGAATGTATGAGAAATGCGCAATCAGTAGTCATGTCATGCGTACAGCAGATGGCGATGCTTGTATTATGGCTTGCGGAGTTAAAGTCTGTCATTAAGGTTAAAAGACGGTACCGGTTAAAGGATGGTTGTAATCCTTTGTCACTGAATTCAACGAAACAGTGGATGAAACAGTTTAAAGAAACTGGCAATGTGAAACATCGTGGAGGAGACGGTAGTAGGCCTAGCGTCAGCGGTGAGACGGTTGACCAAGTTAATGAAAGTTTCCGACGAAGCCCCAGGAAATTCGTTTGCAAAGCAAACAGAGAACTGCGCATTCCGAAATCGACAGTTCATGATATCTTGCCCAAGAAAATAAAGTTTCATGCTTAAAAAATTGAACGGGGTCCGAAATATGCACGTAAATGATAACACTCTGCGATACGATTTCGCTGTGGATATGTTGAATCGAGTGGAAAACGACGAAAACTTTCTCAGTACTGTTATTTTTAGTGATGAATCCACATTTCCTGTATCAGGTATTGTGAATTTTCACAACTGTGGGATATGGGGCAGTGAACCGCCTCATGCTGCTATTGAACTGGAACGTGATTCACCAAAAGTTAATGTGTGGTGCGCCCTATCAAAAAGAGAAGTGATTGGCCCTTTGTTCTTCTGCAAAAAAAACATAAATGGGGACATTTACTTGGATATGCTAGAAACTTTCGCTATACCCCAGATCAGAAGATATGACAACGTCGTTTTCCAACAAGACGCCTCTGCATTGGCCAACGTGTGTACGTAAGTGCCTAAATGAGCATTTCCCCAACAGATGAATTGGGCGTGGTGGTCCCATTCTGTGGCCTACTTGCTCTCCGGATCTAATTCCATTAGATTATTTCATGTGACGGATCGTGTCTATCAGACGCCTTGTACTGATTTGCAGGAACTGAAGCAGCGTATCACAGCTGCTATTAATTCCATAACTCCCCAGATGCTTGCCAATACATGGCATGAAATCGGATATCGCTTGGACGTACTACGAGCAACCAAGGTATCTCACATCAAAATTTATTAACTTGTGTAGTTATATTGTAAGTTAGTACAGACAGTTTCTTTCTATCTGTTCAATGTTTTGTTTTATATAATTTTGTAATTTGTCCAGTAATTTTCGACCACCCTGTACATTCAGCAAACGTCTGGACTAATCGGTGAAACGACCCGTTTTTCCTTCGAAACCACAATATCTCTAACTTTTTGAGAGCAGTGTTTGTCTGCTCAAGTTAGATCTAAGATAAACGACTCGAAGTGAAAATGTTTTAAGAATTTGGGCAATTCTGTTATTTCTAGAAGTTATGTGACGGGATGTCTCCGCCGGTTTTATTGTTTGTAGGCGGAGAACAGTCAAGACGGGGATTTTTTTTTCTTTGCAGGTACAGGTTGAATAATCATGAAAGATTGTGAGGATAGTTCTTTCTGTAATATGCTTTATTTTGTTGTCAGTAACTCGTTGTTAGCATGCACAATTAAAAAGAGCTCTTCATATGTATATACAGGGGTCAACGAAAAATTGTTACGGCATTGTGTTAGAAAATTAAAACGAAACTGTATGAGATTGCAGAAGACTTTGATTCCAAATGACATACCAAGCCCTTCAAGGGAAAGCAATACCTACAAAATTGTTGTTAAGCTTTGATTAGAGACAAGGAGGATATTTTATTTGAAAACAATGTGCTATTCACAGAATAAACGTTGAGTTCGTGTTCTTCTCCTTTATTTTGAAATATTTGCCACGGTATGAGTTCCACAATTTGATATTCTCCCAAACGCTCGCCTCGCTTCGTTCTGTCACGTATTCATGATTCCTCCTCACATTTCTTTCTCACATTTTTGTCTCTTTTTCAATCATTGTCACTCCCTAGATGTTCCTGTCTCTTTCGTAGTATGTGCATACAACTCTGCATTATTTTAGTTCGAAGAGGCAGGGCTCAGGAGGAAAAAAGAAAATACAATTTCCTTCAGCAACCATTGCTAGCAACATCACGCGCAACGCTGTTGCCATCGCGTTCCATGGCGCTACGGTTAAAGTAAAAAAATAGGTTAAAGAAATAGAGAAATGGGTCCTACAATATCAATTTGCATTACGTTTTGCTGAAGTAGTAGACGCTGAATTGCTGCATTTCACCTCCAAATTGAGAGCTCAAATAAAATCGCTATGTTTGAAATGTTATGTTGGTTTCATTATGATTGCATTTTTAAGAGGTATAACAAAGTAAATTTCTCCGCCATTTTTGTCCATGCCGGGCATCAAACCTGGATTCCCTCACTCCGGAATAAGTCGCTCTCCCAACTGAGCTACGCGGACGTATGCTCTCGCTGCTACCTGCCTTTATCGCATATGCGTCTTGCGGTGCAGGCACGTCACAGAAGGTAATTGTTCTTCGTACCTTCAAACCATAATGACGTTGCTCAAGCATTCGCACTCCTTACACGGGCTTTCGCTACCGAGATCACTCCGATGCAGTGAACCACACGCCCAGGTGTGCCGTTTCATCTTCCCCGACTATCAGGTGATTGGTTCACAACTGCAATCTTTTACATGACCTAACACACGACACGCGCCAACCAATTCGCATGGCCCTACAACAATACCCAGGCAGCACAGCCTAGTAATTTAACATAGGCCCGCCACTGTCTTCCATTCCTAAAACACGATGGTTCGGGGTTGAACCTACGTTAAATTGCAAAGCTGTGCTACCTGTATAATTCCTGGTGTTGCAATTTCTGTGCGGAATAGTGTATTTCAATCTGAAGCTATCTCTAAGATTTTATAAACCCCGGATCATTTTCCTGCTGTTTTTAGTACTACAAGAGACGTTCAGTATTAACAATAATTGTGAAATTCACATTGAGTGAATGTCCTATAGTAGACAAAAAATTAATGCGCAGGTTTAAGGTGGACGTCTAGTGATTTTGATTCCTATACTTCCAATGGGCAGACTCCTGTACACATTTTCTTCACAATTAATGTGTTCCCAAGGATGAACATTTTAACATCGATTAAAATAACTTGATATTATAACTTTAAATACTTAATATTTTCTAAAACATAACCATAATTATATTAAAAACCAATAACTTTCCTTTGGTGGTGCTGAGACCAGAAAAAAGATGGCGCCACCTGTACACCGATGACGTCAATAGACAAATAAACGTTGGATTGCTTAATTATGGTTAGGTTTTAGAAAATATAAGTATTCCAAGTTATGATATGAAGTTATTTTAATCGATATTCAAATTTGCATCCTTGGGAACGCATTAAGTGTGAAGAAAATGTGTACAGAAGTTTTTCCATAGAAAGTACACTGAAGAGCAATTGAATTAGAGACAGCTGACATTATGCAAAAGTGGCGCTGTGGGTGGCCCTGGAAACGAAAACGAAATGACATATGAAGCGATCCGACAATATGAGGAGTGATGCGACGGGAATCAGTAAGAGTGGGACGTAGTATGGGTAAGACGACGTATCTAGGAGCGCATTTGATCGTGGGCAAATTGTCGGGGCCCGACGAATGGGTCACTCCATTTCGGAAGTCGTACAGGAACTGGGGTTTTCACGAGCCACTGTGTACCGGGTGCACCGTGAGTACATCAAATCCGGTAAAACCATCCCTGCAAGGGCCAACTGCCGTGGACAACTGCGTGTGGATGAGCGAGGTCATCGTCGGCTAGCTCGCATTGTAACAGCGGATAGACGGGCCACAGTTCAAGAAATCACTCGGCAATTTAACGCTGGTGCACAAAAACGTGTTAGCAGCCTCACCATCGAGAACCATCTCCTTGCTATGGGGTACAGAAGCCATCGTCCCACTGTGGTACCGCTGCTGACCACACATCACAGGGTGCAAAGATTAGTATGGGCGCGGGAACATCGCCACATGAGCCTAGACATGTGGAAAAATGTTGCCTAGACTAATGAGTCGAGATTCACGTTGGTACATGCGGATGGCAGGATGCGAGTACGGTGCAAACCACATGAAGCGATGGATCCTTCTTGCCAGCAGGGTACTATTCAAGCTGGTGGGGGTGCATTCTCGTGTGGGGACTCTTTACGTGGACAACAAATGGGACCCCTGGTACGTGTGACATCGTCCCTCACAGGTCAACGTTACCGGGATATCCTGGACGACCATTTGCTCCCGTTTGTGCGTCTTCAACATCCCACTGGGGACCTCATCCTGCAACAAGACAATGCAGCTCCCGAATTGTATCCGAATGGTTGGATGAACACTCCACCGACGTGACCTTGCTTCCTTGGCCAGCTAGGTCATCTTATCTCAATCGCATCGAGCACATCTGGGATGCCACCGAGAGAAATGTCCCCCTCCATCAAATCTTCGTGAACCGTGGGAGCTTGTTCAGGGGTTGTGGAACCGTATGGCTTCCCAACGCTTCCGGTGTCTTGTCGAGTCCATGCCGAGGCGAATCGCCGCCGTCATCAGGCCAAAAGGTGGTGCTACACGTTACTAGACAGATATTTCTAATTCAATTGCTCTTCAGTGTATAGGAATCAAAATTACTTGACGTCCACGTTAAAGGAAAATGTTGTGCTCTTCTATTCAACAAAACAAATATCCCCATATCTGAGTTCGTTCTGAAATTGAAAACAAGTATGTTTCGTTTTCAGTTGCATCTGCTACGTAAGATAAAACATATTGCTTTTTAAACTAAATTAGTGGTGAAATTAACCCTTATTCGAAGAACACGAAGAAAACTTTATTTATAACCCCTGCTGCGCATTTTGCATAAAAGAAAACCTGGCAAGTTCATTCTTGGAGAAAACATATGATTTAGACTCATATGAAGAAGTAAAGAAAGTACACTACTGTTTGCTAAAATTGCAACATCAAGAGAGAATCGAGCTATGTAAAGGTGATAAGTGATTACATTTGTAGAGCCATAGAAGATTTTTTCGCATGAAAACTTAGTATGGTGTGAAGCCACCTCGAGCACCAATAACAACCTCCACACGTCGTGGCATTAAATGGAAGAGGTTTTAGATATTATCCTGGGAAATAGTCTGCCAGGCTGCTTCTGCACTAGACCAGAGTTCAGTTATGATGACTAGCGGGGGCAATTGACCGGCCAGTCAATTAACTACCATGTCCCAGACATGAACGATCGGGAACACATCCGGTGAACGTGCAGGCCATGGAAGAAGTGGTATCTTCCGTGCATGGAAGCGATCTTGGACATTCCGGGCATTATGTGGCAGAGTATTGTCCTCCTCGAATATACCACCAGAACAACTCTGAAAGAACGGTATCACCCCTGCCTCTGAAACATCATTGATGTATCACTAGCTGTTAAGTGGTACCTCAATTCGTATCAGACGAGGTCGTGAACTGAACCTCATTGCGCCCCAAATTATGACGCTTGGCATGTTGGGGCCGGTATAAGGCGGTAAAATGCACGCTGCAAGATTCCGTTCAGCAGGATGTCTTTGATCACTTATGGGAACATCATGGTGCACCAAGGTGAATTTTGACTATTCCGAAAAACGACCTGTTTCCAATCAACACGTCAAAGTCTGTGTTCGAGACCCCATTGCAGAATGAGGTGTCTGTGGCTGAGGGTCAAAGGAATGTGCATCAATAGGATGCTAGTGACCAGTCCCCTGTTAAGCAGACGGCATCGAACTGTGCTGGAGGGAAAAGCCAGACTAATGGCAGTGCTCCACTGCTGATCGAACACCGTGGATGTCTATGTGCGATCGGTCACTGCTATGCAGTTCATGTGTCTGTCATCCTGTGCAGTCGTGAGACTTTGCTGTCCATTTTCCGGATGTCTGTACGTGTGAGCAACATCTCTGCAATGACGCAACGTTTGCCTGCTCGCGTTTTGTTCCGTACGAGTGGCAATTCCGCGGTAGGAAAATGCAGCTTCTCTCATACTAACAATACTTCCCCACTAAAAGTTCGTCAGGAGTTGGTAATACGACCTTCTTCGGCGTCGGGGCATAGTGAAACAAAAGAAACACTCTTTAGACTCACTGTCGGCTCTTCACTGATTGCAACATCTCGTTTGAACTAGCTCTTTATACCAAAAACCAAAACAGTTCAGAGAGCGCTGCTCAAAACCCCCTATGCACTTCCACTGAAATTTTATTCATTTGCAAGTCCCAACCCGTTGTACATATCCTGTAAATTTCATGCAAATACTAACAGTCCTTCATGGTACTGCAATATTCACAAACAGTAGTGTACACAAAGAAGAACTTGCAGGAAAAACTCTCCAAAAGCAATTGTAGAAAAAATAATAAATAAAAAAAGTTTGCAAAACCGTCACACACAACCCAAAGACATAAAATTCACTACAAAAATTACTTACTACTAAGAACTGCTTGTGTCTTTCAAAAGTATCAGCAATAAATATAAAATTTGACTAGCTCCAGATCTCAGGAACAACGTTAACAATTTTTCCGTAATAATAAATAGAGAAGAAAGTGTCTTCTTCTCTATTTATCTCCAAATGAAGTTTCTATAAAGAATTGCAGGTGAAGTTAAATGTAATTGTCGATTTTCTGCTAAAACGAGAAATGCCTAAGGCAGGAAACTTGCCTAGCAGAATGCAAATCCTTTATAAGAAACTGTTCAAATTAAAGTGGACTAGACGGCCCGGGCCGCGGGTAGACTGGTGTGCAACGTCCATGACTGCCACGGACAGGTCCTTAGGTTCGATCTCAGGCAGGTATGAACGCTCGATCCACTAAATATCCTCCGTGCGTCGGATGGGCACGTTAAACCGTCGGACCCCGAGTACTGGCCCCCCCGGTAATAAATAAGGGCGTCTTCCTCCCCCTTTCTACTTCGCTTCCGTGTCACTTTCCTATCGGGCACTCTAGCCCAAATCTCCTAGTTTCCTATTACTAAGGGTTGTTTAAGACCTGGGGTCAGACACTCCCTTCCTAAAATCCTCTGCATTTGAAAAAAAAAGTGGACTGGACGGGCGTGTACGGGAAACTGGACATGAACTGGAATTATCTAAAAACTAAGTTTTTAAAATAACCTCTGGAAAAAAATTCAGGAAGGATTTGAAATAGAAAAAAATACATCAGCAATGAAATCATCCTAAATTCTCTACTAGGCATGCAGTGCAATTTAATTAGAATTAACCATAACTGAGCATCTGTCAGGGAAGTCAATTCCTCTGAACAAGCTGGATGAAGTAGATGAGGTACCTCCTAAAATGTACTGATTTCAAAGACAATATTTCTGGGGTATTCACTAATAAGGAATTCTCAAGCTTCGGAATTATTCAACAATAATTAGAAATAACCAAAATAAAATGCGTTTCATTTTGAGTGATATTCTATTATTTAAAGACTAGAACTTTCAAGACTTGCGGTGATTAATTCGGCTCCATACTGTGAGTTATTTTTGCCATTTAAAAGTCGGTTAATGACATCAAAATGCTCTCTGTCGATTCAAATAAGAACTCAACGCAAAAGGGCGTTAGGGAAGTATATTCACTTAAGGAAGAGTTCTCAAGTTAACATACCAGAAGCCACTTCAATCACTTAGATATTTGAGTATCTCGTTTAGGTAAAGGTTGGTGACCTCTGATTTATACGTTATCAGCATGATGCGACAGGTTCGTTCAACTGCACTCTGCCTCCGGTGTAATCATAGTGACCAGGGAAGAGTTTTCCTCGCACCTCTCTCATCGTCAGCAGATAACAATGATCTGTCGGAATCAGCCAGAACATTGTTCTAGAAACGTCCAGTAGTTTGGTATTCAGAGATTTGAAAGGGGAGAGTTATTACAGGGGAATAAGGTTTTGGCACCGACATACATACATATGTAGAGGCAGAGAGATAGATAGATGGATAAACGTGCTTTCCAGGCCTTGTTTTCTGTGAAGTTCGTATCGATTGCTACTGAATTGTAGTGACTTTCAAGCTCCTTTTACTGTGGTGAATTCTGCTATTCTCGGTTTTTTAAACGTCTTTCCATATAAACTGTCTCAAGAACAAGACGAATGATCTCAGCAAAGAAAGAGAATAATAATTTCTGGAGTTCAGGGTTTTTGAAGTTATGAACGTACACCTAGGGAAACACTTCTTTCAACAATGTTTGCAAAAGAAAAAATGCGAGAATTTGTGGCATCTGATGTAACAATGATAGCATATAACTTTTTGCCGGTGGTGAAAATCGAACCCACGCTTTTCAACTCCTGAGCGCCTGTTCTACCAACTAGCCTAAATCGTCAGTCTTATCGCTGCATAATTGCCAATTTCACTCAAACGTCACCGCAGTAGTACGTCATCTTCGTCATGTCACGTAGTCGTATCTACCTCACGTCACGTGGCGTACTACGTCATGTTATCTACCCTGGTACTCTTTATACGTAATTTAGGCTGTGCATCTTTTGCATGCGAAGATCTTTGTGGGTATGAAATAAATCCGAACTGCTGCGGCTGAACTACGTAACTTACAAGAGTTAATGGATCTGCTCGTCACGTGTTTGTATCAAATACTACAAAACACCTTTAGAAATCTTGTAGCGTCTATGCCTCGCTGGGTAAGAGCTGTTCTGGTGACACGTGGAGGACAACATCATATTTGGCACGTGATCATAATGCTCTGGCTCTTCGGTATCTCTGTAGTTTTTCATGTTCACCCGTTATTTATAGAATATTACTGTTTTTGTGAGCAGCATATAATCAGATTCTCTTTCAGAATACCATCAGGAGAGAGTCAGTATCTCAAAAAGATCAGAAACAGTGTTTATACTTTCAAGCATTTTGCGATAGCGCATTTTCATCGCAATGAACACCATTATAATACCCATAAACCAAACCCTAATATAAAATCATTATACACGGTCGAGTCACATTATTGTGACTACCAACTAATATCCAGAGTAACCGCCGTGTGCAAAGCGGACAGCTGCTAGACTGGCTGGGAGTGACTCAGTAAGGTGCTGGAAGGTGTTCACAGGTATGTGGAACCATGCTGACTGCAGTGCATTTGACAGCTGCTGGAGAGTGCGTGATGGAAGGTCCATAGAGCGAACAACACAATCGAAATGGTCCCACAGATGCTCAATTGGATTTACGTCTGGGGAGTTAGGGGGCCAGGGAAGTACTTTGAAGTTTTCATCGTGCTCTTCCAACCACTCTAGGACATTTCCAGCTGTGTGACACGTCGCATTGTCGTTCTGGAAGATCCCATCCGCCCCAACGTAGACAATCAGCATGTATGGGTATACGTGGTCTGCAAGGATGGATTCTTAACGATTTCGGTCCATAGTTCCTTCCACAGGTATGAGTGGACCCAGAGAATGCCACGAAAACCTTCCCGGCTGACCATAACGCTGTCTCCACCAGCTTGTGCTCTTCCAGAAATGGTTGAAGAGTGTTTGTTCTCCGATGTTTCTCGCCTTTATACGCCAACGTCCATCTGTTCGATGAAGCAAAAACCAGACTCATCGGAGAAGGCAATCCATTGCCGATCAGCGGAGGTCGAATTCCGATACTGCCATGTAAATGTAAGCTTTTTCTGCCGATGCACCTTGGTTAGCATAGGTGCAGTGACCATCCGTCAGCATCGGAGCCCCATACGTAGCAGAGTTTGTTAAACTCTCAATTTAGGCACATTTCCTGTAGCCCCTTGGTTCATTCGGCCAGTGAGTTGCTCCATTGTAGCGTGTCGATCTGCCCTCACGCACCTTCGCAGCCGACGTTCACCTCTCACATCAATGGCACGTGGTGCTCCGCAGTTGTCACGTCGCTTGTTTGCAATGGTACGATTTCTCCAATCACGATACACTTTAACAACAGCAGCACGCGAACAGTTCACAAACAGCGCTGTTTCAGAAATATTTTCACCCTTGGCCCGAAAGCTGATAGTCATCCTTTTTTGCAAATCTGATAAATCCCTCCTGTTTTTTATCCATGACATCAACGAGTGATATGTTTTCAGAATGCTTGCAGAACACCATACTCTATATACTCTCCAAGCCAACTCACGGCACGCACCTTCTTTCAGTGGCTACGCGCTGTTGACGTCTAAAGTAGGAGGTGGTCACAATAATGTGACTCGACTGTGTAAATGCGTCTATTCTCAACATTCCTTCTTTTTTCGGTATCGCATATGGTAAGGAAATCAAAAATCTCTACATCAAAACTAAAAACAAATTAGAAAGCAAAAAGAACCCATAAGGAAATTCTACCCGAGAATCTGTTCTTTCGTCAAACCGGCATGATAAGACCAAGTCGACATATCTTCTTCAACAGCATCATCTAGAAACTGCGCATGTACTACCATTAACACACCCGAACACCTAAATGTTTACAAAAATTCTTTTTTTCAAGAAATGTCATATTGTATGGTGAAACCTTTGGCCCTTACATCAGAGATTCTGTATGTGCTTCATGTCCGAAATTTGGGCTGCCCAGCCCAACGTTTCTGCGTTCGTATCCTCAAACCAATCTGTAACAATGCGAGCAATATGACCTAGTGCATTGTTCTGCTGATAGAAGTATGGGCCTTACCCTAAATACTCCCGCAACGTTGGTAGTACAATTGTCCAGGACGACTAAGTACAGCTCAATATTCATGGTTTTGTGCAAAGAGACCTACGGGCCGAAGGCACACCATTAAAAACAGGTTCATAACAAGGAGCTCCCTTCAAGAAACTTCATACACTCTACGAAGACACAACAACGAAAGGTCATCTGAATGGTAGGTTGTGTAACTTCACTCCTTCGTCCAAAGCATAGTTTCTCATTGGTCTTAAGTCCAAGGCGGACGTTCGTTAAACTACGCTAACAGGCTTGTGCCTTTTTTTTATTGGAGATTTAACGATTGTAACGTACCAGGAGATGTGACGTACCTGCCAGAAGGACGCACACGAGGGAGATGATATAACGTACCAGGAGATGTGACGTACCTGCCAGAAGGACGTACACGACATAAAGGCAGATAGGAATCAGAATAAAATGTCCGCGTAGCTCAATTGGTAGAGCAACTTATTCCGGAATGAGTGGACCCGGGTTCGAATCCTGGCGTAGACCAAAAATGGCGGAGAAATTTACTTCGTTATACGATCACCGTGAACAACTCAATGGGCTATAAGCAGTGACCCGTCCCAAATTTATTGCCCCTGACTCCAGGGAAGGGAGATAGCCAGTGCTGTAAGACAAACACAATATTCATGCCTCACCGGGATTCGAACCCGGACCCTTCTTGAACGAACGGTCATACGCCTGTGCTTCAACAACTGCGCCACTGGGGCGACAAAACTTGAAACTTTCATCGCCCTGGAGTTAGAATCATCGAACCTGCATCTGCCGGTTTCCGTTCGAGTATGCCTTGTGGCATTAATCGAAGTGAGTAGTAGCTTGTTGTTGGCTGCTCGATCATGATAACTCATGTCGTGTCGCATTCTGCGTACTTTACTGCTGCTAACACCAGTTCCAATAGCCTGACAAACATTTTACATGATGTTAGCTGGGATGTTCACACTCTGTTAGTTGGAATGTTCACTGGGCCATTTCTTTTTTTTTTTTTTTTTTTTTTTTTTTTTTTTTTTGATTGGAGGTTTAACGACCGCCGTGAGCAACTCAATGGGCTATAAGCAGTCGCCCGTCCCTAATTTAGGGTCACTGGTTCCAGGGAAGGGAGAGAGCCAGTGCCGTAAGACAAACACAACATCCATGCCTGACCGGGATTTGAACCCGGACCCCTTACGGACGAATGATCAGAGGCCAACGCCTTAGACCACTGCGCCACCGGGGCGGCAGGCCATTTCTTGGATGATTCAGTCTAAGTCCCTACCATACGCATATCACATGCCTAGCGATCTTCAACGCGGTTGAAAGTCACGTATATCACCTAGCGATCTTCAACGCAGTTGAAAGTCACGTATGGAGTGATTGCTTGTATGACACTCTAATATCAATTGGCGTTGAAAATCAATTAACTCTGTCGATCGAGTCATCTTGCATTCTCAGTCGTGCTGTTGTGTCATCATATTTAGGAGCAAATTTATGATTGGGTCTGCGACGTGGTTTCTGCGTAGGTCCTCATTCACGATTAGAAGAGGTTTGTCCGGGTATTGACGGAAATGTTTGAACTATATCTAAACTCAATGTTTTTATATGGGAGTAGGAGCCCAAATTATCATGGTCAGCAACTTCCTCGTAGAAGATATGCGATCCGTGATTCCATGAAATGATACTGTAAATAATACAAGAATTTATCAAAATAATCGAAACACCGATTGCGACTTGAGTGAGCCGTATGCGGATCACGGGGACTACGTCACCCGGCTTGTGAGGTGCATAAAGGGGTGCATTACGATGTCGGCTATCATGTAGTAGTGCTACAGTTGCAGATGAAACAGCTGTTGCGTAGTAATTGTCGACAATGTCAGATCACGGTGACATCAGAAAAGACACATTCACTGATGCGCGTCTTGCAAGAGCTTCAGTAACTAGAACGGCAAACATAGTTGGTGTAACACGAGGAACCGTATCAAAGAATCTAACTACCTATAAAAAGGATACCACTGCGCCTCCAAACGAGCAAATTGTGGACGCCATTACGGACATTTAAGATTGGTATAATAGAACGTTGGCACAGATTGTGCAACGGAAGCACAAGACCATGGCACCGCAAATAGCAGTAGAGTTGAACACATGCCGGAATGATTCAGTTTCTGTCATAACAGTTTGTCGGGAACTCCGTCGTGCTGGTATTTATGACTGTGCTGCAATCGATAAACCTCTGATTACCAACATCAAAGCAACAAAACGTGTAAGGTTGTGCAAAGCTCATAAAACCTGCGATGCCTAAGACTGGCAGCGTGTTGGCTGGTCTGAAAAATCGTGCTTCACAATGTTATCTACGTATAGAGTGTACGTCTGTTAAAAGGAAACGTACCAATCCGACCGTTTGGCCCCGACTGTGAAGCATGGAATTAGATCCCTGATGCTCTCATATCATGGCATACTTTAGGGACATTGATTATTCTGTAGGGTCATGATACATCTCCAACTTACGAATCCATTCTAGGGTATCACTTGCACCCAGTGTTGAAGGTATTGTCTTTGGTTTCAAGCAGATAATGCGCCTGTGCGTTGAGAGAAACATGTCAAGTTGTGATTTGAATAGCATGAGGATGAGACAGAGCGGCTACCTTAGCCTCCTGAATCTCCAGACAATATTATTCAATATTTGTGACATATCTAGAGCCACCACTGGCACAGCTAGGACATATGTTACAGGAATAATGGTCCCGAATTCCATTATCCTACTTCCATAAGTCTATTTCAAGTTGAATTGCTTCTATTCTGGTCAGCCTACAGCTTATTAATAAAGTTCTCCACTAACAGTAAGTGTTTCGATTATTTTGATAAACGCCTATATTTTCTGTGTTTTTAGTAGGGAAAGGATTTTAGCATGGCTATCATAAGACTTTTAATACGGCGCTTGAGAGTGAAATGAGAGCAATTTTACCAGCTGCTTCATCCCCAAGAGTATGTGTTTCCACCTTGTTTTTCTGGTACTTTCTGTATTATGTATGGACGCACAATATCATCCCGGTGAACAAAATTGAAAACTTTTGTCCAAGGAAGAATTCCTTTAAAAGACATAATATCTTTAAACAAAATGTTTTTTTTTGTAAAAGCATTCCAAAACTTTCAATCTTTTATCGTTCTGCACAAAATCACAATTTGTGATGCATGTACATTGCCATAAGCTCACGCAGAAAAATAAAAGCAAATGTAAATTCTGTTTAGCATCTTCATGTCTTTCACAGTACCTCAAAAGTTGAAGTCAAGAAACTTCTGTACTTGTTAGCTCCTTCTCTTTCAAATAACGTCTATCAAAATAAGTAACTGAATTAGTTATGAGAATTTTAAAAAGAAAAATTTAATTAACGCTAGCACTTCACATTTCCACGCACAACAGTTCACGAATAGACATCGAAAATCTGTTTTTAATTTATCAGCTTCTGAATAATGCATTAAATTTTTAATTCCGTGGCATGATCTAAAAACATTTCTCCATATTCGTTGCTACAGAATGTTCTTTATCATATTAAGTATTTAAATAACAGGGTGATAAACGGAGCACATGAGACAGGGTACGGAGCAACCTCAAGCGAAAAATAATTTGTTCTATAATTTAATACAGCTTCACCTTGCGTTTAAAATTCCCCTGGGCGCACATATTTAGATACTTTCAATAATATGAGTTGAACTAATGAAATATTTTCTAAAGATGTCTAGGAGATCTTTCACCCATGATTGAAGAAAAATGAATTTCTTCTGATTTCTGTTGCACCACTTCCATTTTTCTTGTCATGGTCTTTCCTTTTTGTTTCCTGTTAACCTGATCATTTCTCCTGTCACGCATTTCATCAGCATCTTTAAAACTTTCAAAATGAAAAAATCGGATTACCTTACTTATTTTCATGTGAGTGAAACAATAAATAATTTGCAACTTTTCATTTCGCTATGCTCTCTTCTAAGCCTAAACAATGAAAAATATGTTTCGTTTCGTTTTGGGGTTTAACGACAATAATACAAAACTCCGAGAATTATAAGCAATCACCCATTTCAAATTTGGGGCCAATGGTTTCAGGGAAGGGAAAAGCCGACAAACACAGCAGCTATTACCCCATATGGAAATCGAACACTGCCCCAACTAAGAAGAATGGTCAGAAGTCAGACCACTCGTCCACAAGTGCAGCACAATAAAGAACATATAACTCATGTAAAATCCGATGCCTGTATGTAAACTTCAGTTTCGATAGTACACATTTGACTCCTGTTTAACCATGGAGACTCATGTAGCCGTTTTAATTTGCTCATTGAAGCATAGGTTATTCCTATACTTTGACGTACCTGAAATATTTTACCTCTTCAGCAAAATTCGAAAACGAATAGTATTTTAAACTTTTCACTTCTTCATACAGCTGGATCTGCACTTATGCTCAAAATTAAAGAATAATCTGCAGAAACGTTTGTAGCTGTCGATGTCTGTAAACTAATGTATTGAAAATTGACGAACATGCCTAGTTAGAACTACGCGAAACACTATCTCGCATTTACTTTTGCACATGATCATATGTAGAGGATTTTAGGAAGGGAGTGTCTGACCCCAGGTCTTAAACAATCCTTAGAAATAGGAAGCTAGGAGATTTGTGCTAGAGTGCCCGATAGGAAAGTGACAAGGAAGCGAGGTAGAAGACGCCCTTATTTACTACCGGGAGGCCAGTACCCGGGGTCCGACGGCTTAACGTGCCCACAATGCTCTTGTAGATAAGATAAGATCATATGTAGAGGTTTTTAGGAAGGAAGTGTCTGACCCCAGGTCTTAAACAACCCTTAGAAATAGGAAGCCAGGAGATTTGGGCTAGAGTGCCCGATAGGAAAGTCACACGGAAACGAGGTAGAAGACGCCCTTATTTACTACCGGGAGGCCAGTACCCGGGGTCCGACGGCTTAACATGCCCACAATGCTCTTTTAGATAAGATCAGATCATATGTAGAGGATTTTAGGAAGGGAGTGTCTGACCCCTGGTCTTAAACAATCCTTAGAAATAGGAAGCTAGGAGATTTGTGCTAGAGTGCCTGACAGGAAAGTCACACGGAAACGAGGTAGAAGACGCCCTTATTTACTACCGGGAGGCCAGTACCCGGGGTCCGACGGCTTAACGTGCCCATAATGCTCTTGTAGATAAGATCAGATCTTATGTAGAGGATTTTAGGAAGGGAGTGTCTGACCCCAGGTCTTAAACAATCCTTAGAAATAGGAAGCTAGGAGATTTGTGCTAGAGTGCCTGATAGGAAAGTCACACGGAAGCGAGGTAGAAGACGCCCTTATTTACTACCGGGGGCCAGTACCCAGGGTCCGACGGCTTAACGTGCCCATCCGACGCACGGCGGAGATTTAAGTGGATCGAGCGTTCGTACCTACTTGGGATCGAACCTGAGGTCCGTTCCGTGGCAGTCACGAAACTTGCTCACTAGGCCAACCGCGGCCCTACTTTTGCACAGGTAAACCGGAATATGTAAATTAGAATTACGTTAAAAAGACACGCGAGTCTACTCGCTGCTTGTAGCTGTTCCAGGCAAATCGAAATTTTTCTTGAGTTGCAGGTCTAGCTGATTATATTCTGAAGATATCTTATGGATGATTTTCATCGGAGGAGAGCAATTGGTAAGATGGAAACTGGTCAGTACCCAGGCTGAAGTTTCTAGAGCATTGAATGTCTCATCCTGTCAAAACTATGGAGACAGTTATTTTTTTTATGATTGGAGGTTTAACGACCACCGTGAGCAACTCAATGGGCTATAGGCAGTCGCCCTTCCCTAATTTGGGGTCACTGGTTCCAGGGAAGAGAGAGAGGGCAAGTGCCGTAAGACGAACACAACATACGTGCCTCACAGGGATTCGAACCCGGACACCTTTTGGACGAACGATCAGACCGGAGCGGCGGACACAGTTTCAGCAGACAGGATATGCTGATCTTCGACCAGAACAAGTATTTTCCAGACCCCACAGTTTGGAGCTTGCAGCAACTACAAGAAGGAGGGTTTCATGACATGCTGTTTGTGGAAGACTTCGTGAGAAATGCCTTTATGCAAGGAGACTACCCAGAAGAAACCGTCTAGCTGGGCCAGCACTCCAGTCTGAAATGACCTAGCAGTATGTCGCCGCTGCGCAAACGTCAATACAATGTCCAGGGGGCCGCCACATGGGCCAGCAGTTCGAGCTAACAGTGGAGCAAAACTTACCACCCCCATCAATTGTCATAAGACACAACAAGGCCATCAGTTATCCATAACAGGCAGTGGCAGCCAGCAGTCACGTGACGTAACTGATAGCTTGCCGTATCTCGTCCGCCAATTTCCCAGTAGCCACAAAAGGAAAAGAATAGCAATTCCCCAACGGCACAACTCCTCTTTCTTCCCCAACGAAACTTATCTGCATGACGTCACGGCTCTGGGAAAATTTCCCCAACATGCACGGAAAAACACCCGGTGGATCAGGGTAGCATCGAACTACGACAGGTTGTTTGCGAAGCGGACAGTTTAACCATTACACTAGGGTGCCACTTGCGACCTAATGCTTGAAGATGAGTCTGTTTCTTTCGTTATGTGATGAAACTAAGTGTTGAATGACGCAAAGAAACCGTTTGTCACTTAGGTCAACACTCACACTTAAAAGGACTGTAGAAATTTATTTTAATCACACTGATGATGAACGAACACTCTGGTCACCATGAGATACACACAACACACTCACATAAGCACAGCACTTACATAGGTGGTCCTACCACACTTGAGAAGGACGGTCCACCACGGAATCGACCTGGACTTTCTAAACGGCGTATGAGAAAGAGATCTCGGCTGAGTGAATGTAAGATTGGTGTATGGAATACTAGAGGTATAAATGGCAAGATGAGTGAGGTGATTGAGGAGATGAATAGGTATAAACTGGATGTGCTGTGTGTAAGTGAAACCAAAGAGGAGGAAATTGGGGTAGAAGAAGTGAATGGCACGGTGAGTGTGTGGTCTGGAGTATTGGATAATATGAGAGGACAGGCGGGTGTAGGTGTCATTTTAAGTGAAAAGATGAAGAACAACTTGGTTCACTATAGTTGCGTAAGTTAGAGAATTCTCTGGATTCGTTTGAAAGTGAAACTTCAGGGAATTGTAATTGTTGTAGTGTATGCTCCTTGTGACTCGGAACCTTCTGATAAAAAGGAAGATTTCTGAAATGAGCTGAAAGCTGTTTTGTGCCAGTTTGGTGCTAAACAAAAATTTATAATAGCAGGAAATTTCAATTCTAGAGTAGGTGTGCAAAATGCAATTTCTGACAATGTTCTGGGTACGTTTAATGATCCTTGTGTGAATGATAATGGTTAAAAATTAATTGAACTCTGCATTGAGAATGGTTTGTGTGTATCTAATACATTTTTCAACCACAAGTATATCCACACATATACTTGGGAAAATCATACTCTTGGTCAAAAGAGTGCGATAGATTTTGTTGTCTACGATCAGCGTCTGAAACACTTAGTTGTTGACACCCGTGTGATGAGAGGTGAGGATGTTGGTTCTGATCATTACTTGGTAGTGTCACAAGTGAAACTTAATGTTGGTTGGAGGAAAAGGAATGAGAAGAGACCCAGAATGGAAAGAATAAAGGTTGATATGCTCCTTGAAGATCATCAGCGGTATTCTGACTTACTCAGAGAACGACTGAAGGATATGAAGTCTGGTGAGAGGGATGTAGAAAAGAAGTGGGAATGTTTTAAGAACTGTGTTGTCACTGCTGCTAAAGAGGTCTGTGGCACCACAATAGTGGGTAACAATAGAGGTGATGCTTGGTGGAATAGTGAGATTGAAGAGGCAGTAAAGAGAAAGAAGGAATCCTATTTGGAGATGTTGCAAGGTAGAGTCTCTGTGGATGAATATCTCTGTAAGAAGCGTGGAGCTGCTAAACTGGTTCGCCACAGTAAGGCAAAAGATAGGAAGGAGAAAGTGGAAAGGCATGAACTTGCTTTTTGGAAAGATAGGAAGTGCTTTTGGAAGTACATGAGACTCAGGAAAAATAGGGGAAACAAAGTTGTAAATTGTGTGAAGAATGAGATTGGGGAAATGTTATGAAAGCCCAATGAGTTAAGTGACAGATGTTGTGAATACTTCTGTGAGTTATTAGATCAGGAAAGCAAAGATGATTCTGAGACGAACGCAGATGATGTCACAATGAGCGATGAAAGCACAGGAGGGATCGTGAAGAAGTGTGTAAAGCTCTAAAATCTCTTCAGAATGGTAAGGCTCCGGGAGTTGATGGCATAACTGCAGAGATGTTGAAATGTGGTGGTGACTCTATTATTGACTGGTTAACTGAATTTTGCCAGTTGTGCTGGGAGTTAGGAATGGTCCCTCGGGATTTTAAGAATGCTATCATTGTTCCCTTGTATAAGGGAAAAGGTGATCAGACTGAATGCAAGAACTATCGTGGTATTAGCCTACTGAGTGTTTCGGGGAAAGTGTTTGGTAAGGTTGTTATTGAAAAAGTACGGGTTCTTACATCATTGAAAGTGTGGGATGTTCAGAGTGGTTCTATGCCTGGTAAAGGCTGCATTAACCAGATTTTTGCATTACGCACGATGATTGAAAAGTATCTGGATGTTGGGAAGAAAGTTTTTACTGCCTTCAAGGATTTTGACAAAGCTTATGACGGAGTGAATAGGACACTTTTGTGGAAGGTATTGAATGAATATGGTGTTACTGTGAATCTACTTAATAGTGTAAAAGCCATGTATGCTGGTAGTAGAGCTTGTGTACGAGTGAATGGTGTTTTATCAAAATGGTTTTCCATTGGTGCAGGAGTTAGACAAGGTTGTGTAATGTCACCATGGCTGTTTAATATATTTATGGATGCATGCATGTGTGATGCCAAATTAGATAATAGTGGTTTATATCATGGTGATATCCGTGTGTGCAGATTGCTGTATGCTGATGACACTGTCCTGTTGGCAGAGAGCAAAAGTAAGTTGCAGAGTATGTTGACTCGGATGCACGAAGTTTGCATGAAATTAAAACTGAGTATAAATAAGGGAAAAATCAAAAATATGGTGTTTAAGAGAGGAACAGGTAACACTGAATGTAATGTAAGTATAAATGACACTGTGACTGACCAGGTGAGTGAGTTTGTGTATTTAGGAAGCATATTTGGCAGAGAGAACAAGTTGGATGGTGAAATCAGTAGGCGAGTAAATTCTTCTTTGAAAGTCATAGCAGCTCTGGGAGGTTTTCACAGGAATGATGGGTTCTCTAGAGAGTCCCTCATGGCTGTGTTTGAAAGTGTAATTGTTCCTACTCTGACGTATGGTAGTGAAACCTGGGTACTTCAGAAGAAACATAGGAGTCGTTTGTGTGCTGGAGAAATGCGTTACTTACGTGGGGTTTGTGGCAAGACACGATATGATTGTGTGAGAAATGAAGTATTGCAGCCGCCCCGGTGGCGCAGTGGTCTAAGGCGTTGGGCTCTGATCATTCGTCCGTAAGGGGTCCGGGTTCGAATCCCGGTCAGGCATGGATGTTGTGTTTGTCTTACGGCACTGGCTCTCTCCCTTCCCTGGAACCAGTGACCCTAAATTAGGGACGGGCGACTGCTTATAGCCCATTGAGTTGCTCACGGTGGTCGTTAAACCTCAAAAAAAAAAAAAAAAAAAAAAAAAAGTATTGCAGTTGTGTGATGTGAAGCAAAATGTTGTTAGCAAGGTGGAGACCAATATGCTTTGGTGGTTTGGCCATGTTGAAAGAATGAGTGATGAAATGCTTACTAAGAAAAAATTTTCAGCCCAAGTGGCAGGAAGGAAAGGCAGAGGAAGGCCAAGAAAGACATGGGTGGATCAGATTCAGGAGTGTTTGCATGAGAAAAAGATTATGAGTATGAAGTATAAAAGATCTTGTGTACGGCGTGTAATGGATATTAGTTTAGCACAAGATGTATATCAAAATCTCTGTAAATCGAGAAGTTTGATACGACAGCAATAAGTAAAAATATCCGGTAGTTTGTATTTCTTTTTGGAGCTAACCTCTGAATTTCAGAGAACAGCTTAGTGATATGTATGTATGTATATAATTCATAAATTTATTTTTTTCAACTTAACGATTTTTTTATTTACCTTAAAGAACTTCACTCACTTTCAACGAGTGTACCAACTTAAAGACGTTTTCCGAAGTTTTGTGCTGTCCTTGTGGTCTTGAAAGGCGATTATTTAATGAATATACGTATTTACCCGTTCATGTCACATTTTGTTTCATTTTTAGCGTTGTATCTGTTTTTTTCCACGGTCCAAAGCTGAATTTGTTCTAAATAGGAAATATATTTTATTTTATTATACTTTTGGTTATTTTATCAGCGAATTCCTCTAATCTTCTGTATTCAACCAATGGATTATATTCACATAGAGTTTTTTTTTATTCTTTCCTAACATAGCGATTTTTAATGTCTTTCAGGGCTTTTTGTTTGAAGCGGTTTAGCGAAAGATTATACGATATATTTGCTAAGTTTTAAAAAATTAATTCTTGTTATTCATAGCAATGGAGTCAGGTTGTGTGATGGCTGTTTGTATTCTCGATTATTCATGTGTTAGTGCAGGAATTTTACTACGAAATGAATTTCTATAAATAAATGAGAGTAATTGACTATTTATTACAGTTCATTATTTATTTATATAATTTTTCTCGGACGGTCATATTCGTTCATGTGGCATTTCATTAGGAAATTAATTCGTCTCTCTACGTATGTTTTTATATTTTCTTAACATCCACTAAAATAACATGATGGCGTGTCTTGAACTACATTATTTTTTCATTAACTATTTTTTATCTTCATACAAGTGATTTTTATTTAGATTGCATCAATATCAATGGGTCGTGGTTTGTATAATCTCTTAAGAAAATGAAACAAATTCCATAATTACTGATAAACAGCATACACACTGAGTGGCCACTTTATTATGACCATCCCCTAAGTACTTCGTTGGGCCACCTTTTGCTTTTAATACTGCGTCGATTCATCGTGGCATGAACTCCACGAGATGTTGACAGGTGGTTTGTGGAATCCGAGATCATGCTTGATGAATAGCACGTTCCAGGAGTGTGAGATTGCAGGGATGTGGATCCAGCTATCTGATGGCTCGTTCAACTTCATCCCATAAATTATCAATGGGGTTAAGATCTGGAGATTGTGGGGGCCACCTTAGCAAAGTAAACTGACCGGCATGTTCCTGAAACCAATTTTGTACAATACGAGCAGTATGGCAGGATGCATTGTCTTGTTGAAAGTAGCCATCGCCATTGGGATAAACCATCCACATGACAGGATGCACTTGGTCCGCAACGATGTTTAGATATGATGTGCCAGTCAGATGTTGATCAACACGAATTCAAGGGCCCAAAGCATGCCAGGAAAACATTCCCCAAAGCATGACGTTGTCTCCACCAGCTTGAAGGGTTGTATCAATGCATTTGGGGTCCATGCTTTCGTGCTGTTTCCGCAAAATTCTCTCTCGGCAATCGGCATGGTGCAACTAAAAACGTGATTCATCGGACCACATAATTTGTTTCCAATTATCGACTGTCCAATCCTTGTGCTCCTGTGCGAACTGGAGACGTTTTCTCTTGTTAACTGCAGACCGCAAAGGTGTATGAACAGGCCTTCGGCTGCAATATCCCATCCGATGTAGTGTACGGCGAACAGTGCGTGCAGAGATCATTTGAGGATATCCTTGATTAAGATGGTCTGTAATTTGTTCACTGTTGCCCTTCTGTTGTCTGTTAGCAGTCTAGACATTCTCCGTTCCGCTCGAGCAGTCACCAGTCGATGATGACTTCGCATTGCACGTAGAGACAGAGTTTTTTGGCTAGCAGTCTATACTCGGGGCAAAGCTATCCTGGCAATGAGGTCGAAGCTATGGTGACCTTTTCACTCCCAGTATTACTCCGCACTAATGGTGTGTAATTAACCTTCACTCGGAAAGCTTATCCCACAAGCCCTCAGGGCTGGCTGTCTGTCACCGTGATCCCTTACCAAACCCCTCTATTTTAACCACCTCCCCACCCCCGCGCGCTTTGGAGACCGGTAGACAAGCAGTTTATTTCCCTCTCTATCTTTTTTTTTTTTTTTTTTTTTTGAGATGTTACAGAATGTGTAACGTTTCTTTCTTTCTTACTTTTAAAATGAAATTATCTTTGCTAAACACGGGAAGAAGTCTTAAGTGGCCTAATTTTGTTTTCACATATTCTTCCATATTTTTTTTTATAGATTTCATATATTTATACTTACTGCTTGAAAATTACCAACTGTGGGATTTAATTAAAAGTATTTTTACCATGTCATCGGTTATGCGTAAAATTTCGTTCTTTCAAAAATTTTGCCTTAATTAGATTTTTTTTTTATAACAGACATCCGTTAAATGTGTAGGAATTTTTAACTACCCCGTGTTGCCATAAGTACTGAACAAGAGCCCGTCTCTGTGGTAAATGATATTTTAGGGTTCACTGTAAACTGCCACACATCTTTCAGCAACTTGGAAAATTGCCACACATTGGAAAATTGCCACATGTTTTTCATTGATCAGCCGGGCACAAATTGCTGTTCCTCCGAGGAACACTTTGAATGTGTGGCAGTTTTCCAAGTTTCCGAATTATGTGTGGCAGTTTTCCAAAGTGCCTAACGACGGGAAGGAACTCTTTCATTTGTCTGAATTTTCATGCCGGTTCATACGCGTTTAAGGCAACTGCGCACAAAAGTTCAAAAGGAAAAGATGGCCGTTTCTTGGCCTATATTGAGAACTGAATTGAGAACTCGAAACTAATTTCGAGAAAACGTTCTATGTAAGCCAAGCGAGAATTGTATTTTAATTTGAAGAAATAAATTGCCGATGGATCTGAGGTACTTCAATACTAAATTCAACCTTCATTCTCGCAATGGTGCGACTTGAAACGCCAGTGAGTTCTGCCGTAAGAACTGTTAATTCATTTGATTTATTCGGCGAATGTTTTTCCATCAATTTAGTGAAAACATTCATAACGATCACTTTAGCAGAGCTTCGTAATCGTTTCCCAGCTTTATGCAGCTGAAATACACTCGAGTGACCGGCAGATGCCATTCGAAAAAACCGAAAAGACAGAAGAGTGTTTTAAAACAACAATCAAGAAGAAGAAACCACGGGGAGAAAAGCGAAATGCCCTCGGAAACACTTTTTTCGCCCTCATCCTTCCACTAATGACCCCCACCCCCCACAGCAATAAATATCCCCTGGGTTGACAGCTTAACTCTGACTGAAACAAGAATGCTGTGACATCAGTGACGTCACCAAAACACGAATATCTGTATTTTTTAGAAATGCCGCTGAAACTGAGATCTGAATTTTTTAAATGCACACACACACAACGTATTGAACATCTGTGTCCTTTTTAAGTGCCAGTTGAAGCTGGAGTACGAGCTTTTAGACCGGAACTATTTTATGCAGTGGAAGTATACACGCTGTAGCCTTCCTTCCAATGACAGGTTAAGTTTGCACCGAGTATAGTCTTTAAACACTTTAATAACAGCTGCTTTGGAACATTTTACGAATGCGGCTGTTTCGGTAATCATCGGTCCATTGCTCCGAGCTCCTACAATCATTCCACGTTGAAAGTCCGTCAAATAGCATTTTTAACCCATCTCGTCACCCAGAAATCACTTCTACTACTGTCGCAAGCACTAGGCTTTCCCTTTTTTATACTAGCCGCGCGCCCTCTGGCGGCAACAGCGTGCAGCCATAGCTCATTTGCTTAAAATTGTCAGGTGATCATAATAAAGTGGCCACTCATTGTATATATGCTGTGTATATATATATGGGATGTAAGGTCAGGTGATGCGCAACATCACAGCCTCTCCTTTAGAAATGTCAACCCCGCCTTCTCGTGGTGCATACTGTTCCCACTAAAGGGGCTCTGACGACCGCCAATAGCGGTATAACTATACCATTGAGATTAGAGGAAATGCTATCCCACACTCACCAACCTGCTTGGCCAGCGTGGTGAGTTATGGCCAAACCCCTCCAACATGACTCCACAACTTAAATCTTGGCCCTCAGTCTCCGGCAGCAGGAATGTACCTGCCCAAGGCAGCGGCCAGTGCGACATGAAGGCAGAGGGTGTTAAAAATCACCGGAGGACCGGACTAGGCTGCCATTTGATGCTGACCTTGGTTACGTACAATGGACACTCCCTATCTTCTGATTCAAGACTTCTTGAATTGGAAGAGGAACTACAAAGGATCAAGTGGGGCATCGTCGGTCTAAGTGAGGTAAGGAGAAAAGGAGAAGATCTCATTGAACTGAAAAGTGGACATCTCTTCTACTATCGTGGGACAGATACTGGCAGAACTTGTGCTGTTGGATTTATAATAAACAAGAAACTGAAGGATAAAGTTGTAGAAGTTGACAGTTCCTCTTACAGAGCAGCACGACTCATTATCCAACTCTCGAGAAGATACCAGGCTCAGATTATTCAAACTTATGCACCCACCACAAGTGATCCTGAAGAAGAAATTGGAGAATTTTATGAGGAAATTCGTCATCTAAATAATTAATGCAAGCAGCACTTGAAGATAATTATGAGAAATTTCAATGCAAAAACAGGGCAACAGCAACAAAATGAAACTTCATTAGGTAAATTCGGTTATGGCAATAGAACTCTCGTAGAGTTTACATTGGCACAACGGTTTTTCATGATGAACTCCTTTTTCAAGAAAAAGCCGCAAAGGAAATGGACATGGAGGCATCCCAATGGATGGACAAGTGAAATTGATTTTATTATGTGTAACAAGAAATTTGTCATGGAAGACTGTTGTGTGCTGAAAAAGTTCAACACAGGTAGTGACCACCGAATGGTAAGATGTAAGATTCACCTAAATGCTAAACTCGAGCGTGGCAAGCTCATAAAACAAACAATGTGTGTTGACGTGACCAACCTTAAAAAGCATCATACCTTCAAATTCGAACTGAGTAACAAATTCTCTGCTCTAGAAGGTCTAACATCGGAAGAAGTAGACATCTCTGAAGTTAACAAAAAAGTAACCAAAACACTTACGGAAACAGCAGCAAGATTAGCTGGGTCAAAGAACGGGTTGCATGTGAACAAATTATCAAGAAAAACCAAAATGTTGATGCAAAAAGGAGGAGAGATGAGGACAACTGAAGAAGATGTGATTTTAAAGTGGAATATATAGAGCTATGCAAGACAGTACGGAAAACTGTCACTGATGACGAAAGGAAATTCAACTGTGAACTAGTGAGGAAAGCGAGTGAAAACAACCAAAGCCTAAAGATAGCAAAGGGGCATCTCAGTAAGGGAAGAAAACAGATTATGACACTGAGAAAAGAAGATGGTTCTGTAACAAGAAATAGAGGCAAAATTTTGACAAGAGTGAAAGATTTCTACTCCAAATTATATGAAAGGGATGATACATGTACTCCAGACATCATGAAAGGTACCAGTACCAGAGTTCTTCCAGTCCTTCCAGCAGAAGTTGCACATGCAATCAAGAACATGAAGCGGGGAAAAGCTCCAGGAGAAGATGGAATTACTGTAGACATCATACAAGAAGCAAGTAGAGAAATTGAAACAATACTCGCCCAAATTTTCACTCGATGCCTTAATGAAGGGAAGATTCCTGAGGATTGGAACAACGCTACAATGATCCTGCTACATAAAAAAGGTGAAATTGAGGCTCTCAGGAGCTACAGACCTATCAGCCTCCTATCATTGGTTTATGAAATCTTCACTAAAGTACTTTCACACCGCTTGAAGGTAACGCTGAACATGGTTCAACCGAGAGAACAAGCTGGATTCAGGAGTGACTACAGCACTACAGATCATATCCACGTACTGAGAGAACTATTTGAAAGAGCGAGACAATATGAACTTCCATTGTGCATGGCTTTTATCGATTATAAAAAGGCCTTTGATTCAGTGAAACCATCAGCAGTTACAATGGTTTTGAAATCCTGCAGTGTTGAAGATGCATACATTAATATTATTAATAAGATCTATGAAACTGCAAGTGCAAAGATTCGGCTGTTTGAGAATACAGCACACATAAAAATTGGAAAGGGACTGAGACAAGGTGACACCATATCTCCGAAGCTCTGTAATGCTACATTGGAGGGTGTCTTTCAATCACTGAACTGGGAAAACAAAGGGATAAAGATTAATGGATACTCTTTAACTCATATTCGTTTTTCTGATGACGTAGTCATTTTTGCAACTACCATATCAGAGCTGCAGAGTATGATCCAGGAACTTGCTGACAAGAGTAAAGAATTGGGATTAAAAATGAACTTTCAGAAGACAAAAGTGATGTTCAATGCTTTTACAAGGAATGAAGATTTATCGATTGATGGAGAAAAGCGGGAGATAACAGATGCGTTCTTTTATCTTGTACAGCAGATATCAAGTGAGGTTTACATTGATGGAGAACTTAATCGGGATATAAAACTTGCCTGGAGAGCTTTTGGAAGAAACAGCATAATTTTCAAGAGCAAAATGTCATTATGTCGTAAAAGAAAAGTGTTTGATCAATGCATCCTTCCAGTGCTTACGTATGGTGCTGAGACGTGGACCTTAATTAAAAGAGACATACAAAGGCTGCAGACAACTCAAAGTAGCATGAAGAGGTGCATGCTTAGTGTAACCAGGAGAGATAAGAAGAGGAACTCGTGGATCTGAAAAATGACACGAGTGGAAGACATCATGATCAGAGTAAAATCTCTGAAATGGCAGTGGGCTGGACATACTGCCAGAAGGACAGACCATCGATGAACAATCGAAATTTTAGATTGGATTTCAAGGGACAGGAAAAGACCCAGAAGAAGACCACATGAGAGATGGGCGGATGAAATTCGAAAGTATGCGGGAGTAACATGGAGGAGACTGACACAAGACAGGCAGTTGTGGAAGAGGCTTGGAGAGACCTTCGTCCAGCAGTGGATTGATAATGGTTGACAATGATGATGATGATATATATCATCATCATCATCATTGTCAACCATTATCAATCCACTGCTGGACGAAGGTCTCCCCAAGTTTCCTCCACAACGGTCTGTCTTGTGCCATTCTCCTCCATGTCACCCCTGCATACTTTTGAATTTCATCCACCCATCTCCCATGTGGTCTTCTTCTGGGTCTTTTCCTGTCCCTTGGAATCCAATCTAAAATTTCGGCTGTCCATCGATGATCTGTCCTTCTGGCAGTATGTCCAGCCCATTGCCATTTCAGGGATTTAACTCTGATCATGATGTCTTCCACTCTTGTCATTTTTCGGATCCACGAGTTCCTCTTCTTATCTCTCCTGGTTACACCAAGCATGCACCTCTCCATGCTTCTTTGAGTTGTCTGCAGCCTTTGTATGTCTCTTTTAGCTAAGGTCCACGTCTCTGCACCATACGTAAGCACTGGAAGGATGCATTGATCAAACACTTTTCTTTTAAGACATAATGGCATATTGCTCTTGAAAATTATGCTGTTTCTTCCAAAAGCTCTCCAGGCAAGTTTTGTACGCCGATTAATTTCTTCACCAATGTGACCCTCACTTGATATCTGCTGTCCAAGATAAACGTACGTGTCTGTTATCTCCAGCTTTTCTCCATCAATCGATAAATCTTCATTTCTTGTAAAAGCATTGAACATCACTTTCGTCTTCTGAAAGTTCATTTTTAATCCCACTTCTTTACTCTTGTCAGCAAGTTCCTGGATCATACTCTGCATCTCTGATGGGGTAGTTGCAAAAATGACTACGTCATCAGCAAAACGAAGGTGGGTTAGATAATCTCCATTAATCTTTATCCCCTTGTTTTCCCAGCTCAGCGACTGAAAAACACCCTCCAATGTGGCATTAAAGAGCTTTGGAGATATGGTGTCACCTTGTCTCACTCCCTTTCCATAAAAAAAAAAAAAAAAAGATGATATATATATATACACTGCTGGACAATTGCTAAGGACGTATCATAAACGTCTATATAGCGCATAAAAAAGTAAGTGTGATTGGATGCCAAGTGAAGTAAAATAATGTCAGAATGCCAGGACATTACAAGAAAGACAATTTATTGTGCTCTGAAATCCACAAGGCTTTGGAACGTGTTCAAGGGACAAACAGGCCATTTTGTGCAGAATACGTAAACGTGCAAAAAAATGCAATTACCGTCCGCAGGCGTTCCGGCGTGAGATGTCAATACGGGATATGGCCACCATGGAGGACGATGCAAGATTTCACACGTCGTGTCATGCTTTGCACAACATTATCAAGCAGCTGTTGGGGTAATTTATCCCATTCCTCTGTCAGTGCACGGATGAGGGTGTCCTTGTTTATTGGAAGGCATTGGCGACCAGCAAGACTCCTCCCCAAAGTATCCCACACATTTTGAATGGGATTCAGATCTGGAGAACGTGCTGGCCATACGAGGCGTTGAATATTCTCGCTCTCAAGACACTCCTGGACAGCGACTATTCGAGGATATGTTGCGTTGTCGTCCACGAAAATGAATCTATCACCGACAGCACCACGGAACATGCGAACATGAGGTAGCAGAACATCATTAATGTATCGTTGGCCAGTCATAGTCCCAGTTGAAAGCACATAGAGGCACGTACGGCCATTGATCATGATGCCAGCCCATACCATGACACTACATGTGGGATATCGGTCCCTTTCCTGTATGTTTGCTGGACAATATGCAGTACCACTATCACGCCAGATCAGTTGTCGTCGACAATCAGACGATAGACTGTATCTACTCTCATCTGAGAAGAGGACAGCAGTCCAGTCGTTATCAGTCCAATTGCGATGTTGATGGCACCATTGCAAACGGGCGGTACGGTGACGTCTGGACAATGGGATGCACACAACAGGACGTAGGGCGTATAGTCCTCCCTCATGCAAACGTCTGGCGACAGTTTTTCGGGAGATCCGCTTGCCAGTAGCAGCCATAAACTGATTTGCTACCTCACTAGCTGTGCTGCGCCGGTATCTTTTTGTTGATAGCACTATGTACCGATCTTCTGCAGGTGTCGTACTGCGAACACGACCTCCCCCGTGACGTTTGCTACACTCTCCGTTTGTTTGAAATGATTTCCAAAGCCTTGAAACAACACTGTGGCTGACGTCGAACTCCCTGGCAACATCTGTTATTTTTCGCCCTTCTTCAATCTTACCAATAATACGGCCACGCGTAAAATCCTCTAGGTGATGTCGGGAAGACATACTGAAAATTGCAAGTTCGTCAATTGATTCTTTCCCTTTCAACTTTGCGTTTGAACAACAACGGCCAATACGCGTCAAATCCTTTATATCTCTTATCAGCGCTATGACGTCACGAACAAGTTCGGCAATCCAAAATTTGCATACCCACAAAACGTCTTACTGTATCCCGCACTTATGCTAATTCCCACATTTTCCTGCCTTCCATTTTATGGTTGCTATCGTTGCTATTGTCATCCGTCCTTAGCAATTGTCCGGCAGTGTATATATATATATGTCTTAAAAGAAAAGTTTTTGATCAATGCATCCTTCCAGTGCTTACGTATGGTGCAGAGACGTGGACCTTAACTAAAAGAGACATACAAAGGCTGCGGACAACTCAAAGAGCATGGAGAGGTGCATACTTGGTGTAACCAGGAGAGATAAGAAGAGGAACTCGTGGATCCGAAAAATGACAAGAGTGGAAGACATCATGATCAGAGTTAAATCCCTGAAATGGCAATGGGCTGGACATACTGCCAGAAGGACAGATCATCGATGGACAGCCGAAATTTTAGATTGGATTCCAAGGGACAGGAAAAGACCCAGAAGAAGACCACATGGGAGATGGGTGGATGAAATTCGAAAGTATGCAGGGGTGACATGGAGGAGAATGGCACAAGACAGACCGTTGTGGAGGAAACTTGGGGAGACCTTCGTCCAGCAGTGGATTGATAATGGTTGACAATGATGATGATGATGATGATATATATATATTCTATTAAGAAGATACCTAATCAAAAAAATACATAAATAATTTTTGACTCACACCAAGTACGACATAGAAAAGGTTATGTATCTACCGGTGTGAGTAAAAGGAGAAAAGATAAAAAAACAAAAAAATAAAAAAATATTATTTTTTTATATTTTTTTATATTTTTTTATATTTTTTTATTATTTTATTTTTTATATTTTTTATTATTTTATTATTTTTTTATTTTTTTATTTATTTATTTATTTATTTATTTATTTTTTTATTATTTTATTATTTTTTTATTTTTTTATATTTTTTTATTATTTTATTATTTTATTATTTTTTTATTATTTTATTATTTTTTTATTATTTTTTTATATTTTTTTATTTTTTTATCTTTTCTCCTTTTACTCACACCGGTAGATACATAACCTTTTCTATGTCGTACTTGGTGTGAGTCAAAAATTATTTATGTATTTTTTTGATTAGGTATCTTCTTAATAGAATGTGAATTCTGAATTTTCAAAACTGCTGCGTTGCGCGTTTTGATCTTCAGGTTATTTAGCAACTTTCGTTTTAAATTCTAAAGTTTTTCCTTAGTCTTCAGTTTTGCTCTTCAGTATATATATATATATATATATATATATATACAGCATATTAAGCATTTTGTTTTTACGATTGTGGAAAATCTTGACTTGACAGAGAAAAATAAATGTTATTTTTGAAATCAGCATAGGAAAATTAATCTAAATCACTTGAAATAATGTAAACCCCAGTCGAAAAGTTACATTTTGTAGGGTAGTGATAATTTATGCATGTATAGCTTCGATTTTGTTGGAAAGATAATTCACTAAGATATTGTCCGTATTTAGTTTCAGCAGAATAAATATGAACCAAAATTAAGGTATCTGCAGCAGCTTATTGCTGTTAACGTCTTATATCGCTGCCTTTCTCCATAACACCTAGTTGTTGCCGGAATAAATTTTGACATTTGCGCAAACGAAACGTTACGGCTTTATAGAACAACAATAATATGCGATGACGCTCTAGAATGAATTATCACTCAACACAATAGAAAAGTTTGCCGTCTTAAAACGGGTACCGCAAAATGCCTTTTGTGATTTAATCGGAAGTTTCTCGTAGTAAATTATTCTGCAAACATTTTGTTGAAAATATTATTGCTAGAATTTTTGAAGATTCGAAACAGAGACCGAATTCCTACTAAGAAATTCTCCCGTTAGTTTAAAGTTTACGACTATCCTGCGAACAACAGACATGATCTCCTAACTCAGGAAGTTACCCGGGAAGCTGCTTGAGTAAAAATTCAACTCGTTATATTGTGTTTAGGGCGATCATTCATTACGGCGAACTGACAGGGAAAACAGCTGTCAGCGGTTTCTCTTCATAAATCATTCATCGGAAGCTCACCGATAACGACCTTATTTTCCTCTTCCATAATAATAATAATAACTCTGATAATAATGTTTGCCACGATAATCTCAGCCCCGAATAGCAGAAATAGCAGGCCGACGCACAAGAAGATTGAAAAGGCCTAGAGAGGTGATCTTCCGCGCTTTGTGACTAATAAGGCAGATAAGATTTCGACTGGAGGCGACTTTCATTCTGTACTGAAATATGGAATCAATGCCAAAATGAATTTTGAAAACTCCTGTCTTCATTATTTCGTGTCAAATGGACTGAAAACGAAAGCACAACGGAAATACGTTTCACCACACAAAATCTGCATTGTAAATGCCACCATCGTTGCACAAAAGGGTATCATTAGCAAACAAACGGACTTGAAACTTTGCGTGAATGGAATTGTTTTTGTAATATGATAGTCCTGGTTGTACTTCTGAAGTGCTCACAGATCAATAAATGTATTTCTAATTTCTTTTAATAGTATTAGGGGTATGGAAACGTCTCCGCCGTTTTAATGAGAAAGAAGACAAGAACAATCAGGAAACCAGTAGACATTTATTCAACGAAAAATTGGCCGTTAGCGTCAATGACTTTTTGCCATTTTTCAGATAACAAACTAATGCCCTTGTGAGAGAAGAACTCGGGTTTTGAGCTGAAGAACGCATTGACGACACTTTCCGCCTCTGGAACTGTGGTGAACCGCTGTTGGGTGGGAAGCTGCCTGAGTACAAAGGCATTTTGCGGTACACGTTGAATAGAGCAAGACAGATGAAAGTCTGAGGGTGCAATGTCCGGGGAGTAATCCGGGTGCAGTAAAACCTCCCAGTGTAACTGTTCAAGGGTTGGTTTCGTGGTGGCACCGACATGTGGTCTGACATTCTCGTGTAACAGGATGACTGGGTGGCGTCCTTTACCTGTCCATGGCCGTTTTTGCTTAATTGCGGCGTTCAGTTTCATCAACTGTTCGCTATATCGTTGTGCAGTGATTGTTTCGCCCAGTTTCAACAGTTCGAAGTACAGCACTCCATTCATATCCTACCACATACACAACACCACCTTTTTCTATTGATATGATTTCCGACAGGGATCCCCATTACCTTGGGTATGTCATCCCACTCTTCCATAGGTGTTGTTCAAGTACTCTCGACTTGGTAACGAAGAATGAGATCGAAGAATGAGGTTTGTCACAATTTGTATATTTAGTTGGACTTTGACTGCTCAGCAGTCTGTGCAGTGTGCTTACGAAAGTCAAAAAATCACGGCTGTAAGTAAGCGTAAAACATTAACGTTCAGTGAGGAAATTCAGGCAATCAGTTTAATAGGGAAAGAAGAAGTTCATAAAAATGTTATATTACGAAAAACTTTGGTATTTGACCAAATTCTCTTTTTACATTAACGATATCTTTATTTTATTAATTATAATTATTTTTATACATTAACGATATCTTTATTTTATTAATTATAATTATTTTTATATATTAACGATATCTTTACTTCCATAAATGATATAGATCTTATTCTTTATGCTGACGACATAACCGTCTTCACATCATTTAATTTAATGACTAACACTATTTCGAATATTAATACTCAGCTTAATAACATCTCATATTGACTAAATTCCAATGAGCTAACAATAAATATTACCAAAACAAAATCTTTAATCTTTTCAAAACAACATATTTCATAACCACATTCTATCACATTATCTATCAATGGTACATTTATATAGAAGATGTTAATTCCTTACTTTATTTGGGGATTTCTTTAAATATGGATGTTGGTGGAACCAACATGTGGGCTCTCTTCTTCTCAAACTCTCTAAAAACATTGGCGTTATCAGTTCGGTTTTCACAAACCTTACCTATAGAATACTAATTCAATTATATTATACCATGTTTCAGACTCATATTAGTTATGCTATCTTATCGTGGGTACAGACGACGACAATATAATTTCAAAAATCTTCAAATTCTACAAACCAAATGTATAAGATTGATGACCTAAAATTTGATTGACATACACAGCTATCACTATATAATAACACAAGAGGTTTCCCAAATAAATACAACATTCTTACGATTAACCAACTATATTACTTTAATACTGGGAAAATTACACTGCCGGACAATTGCTAAGGACGGATGACAATAGCAACGATAGCAACCATAAAATGGAAGGCAGGAAAATGTGGAAATTAGCATAAGTGCGGGATACAGTAAGACGTGTTGTGCGTATGCAAATTTTGGATTGCCGAACTTGTTCGTGACGTCATAGCGCTGATAAGAGATATAAAGGATTTGACGCGTATTGACCGTTGTTGTTCAAACGCAAAGTTGAAAGGGAAAGAATCAATTGACGAACTTGCAATTTTCAGTATGTCTTTCCGACATCACCTAGATGATTTTACGGGTGGCCGTATTATTGGCAAGATTGAAGAAGGGCGAAAAACAACAGATGTTGCCAGGGAGTTCGTCGTCAGCCACAGTGTTGTTTCAAGGCTTTGGAAATCATTTCAAACAAATGGAGAGTGTAGCAAACGTCACGGGGGAGGTCGTGTTCGCAGTACGACACCTGCAGAAAATCGGTACATAGTGCTATCAACAAAAAGACACCGGCGCAGCACAGCTAGTGAGGTAGCAAATCAGTTTATGGCTGCTACTGGCAAGCGGATCTCCCGAAAAACTGTCGCCAGACGTTTGCATAAAGGAGGACTATACGCCCGCCGTCCTGTTGTGTGCATCCCATTGTCCAGACGTCACCGTACCGCCCGTTTGCAATGGTGCCATCAACATCGCAATTGGACTGATACCGACTGGTCTGCTGTCCTCTTCTCAGATGAGAGTAGATACAGTCTATCGTCTGATTGTCGACGACAAACTGATCTGGGGTGATAGTGGTACTGCATATTGTCCAGCAAACATACAAGAAAGGGACCGATATCCGACATGTAGTGTCATGGTATGGGCTGGCATCATGATCAATGGCCGTACGTCCCTCTATGTGCTTCCAACTGGGACTATGACTGGCCAACGATACATTAATGATGTTCTGCTACCTCATGTTTGCATGTTCCGTGGTGCTGTCGGTGATAGATTCATTTTCATGGACGACAACGCAACATGTCATCGAACAGTCGCTGTCCAGGAATGTCTTGAGAGCGAGGATATTCAACGCCTCGTATGGCCAGCACGTTCTCCAGATCTGAATCCCATTGAAAATGTGTATGATGCTTTGGGGAGGAGTCTTGCTGGTCGCCAATGCCCTCCAATAAACAAGGACACCCTCATCCGTGCACTGACAGAGGAATGAGATAAATTACCCCAACAGCTGCTTGATGATGTTGTGCAAAGCATGACACGACGTGTGGAATCTTGCATCGCCCTCCATGGTGGCCATATTCCGTATTGACATCTTACGACGGAACGCCTGCGGACGGTAATTGCAATTTTTTCACGTTTACGTATTCTGCACAAAATGGCCTGTTTGTCCCTTGAACATGTTCCAAAGCCTTCTGGATTTCAGAGCACAATAAATTGTCTATCTTGTAATGTCCTGGCATTCTGACATTATTTTATTCCATTTGGCATCCAACCACACTTACTTTTTAATGCGCTATATAGCCGTTTATGATCCATCCTTAGCAATTGTCCAGCAGTGTATGTTCAAGCGAATTAAGAATAATTTACAGACTGACATCATACAAATTGTACCACAGATACACTCACATAACACACGTACTATATTACATATTCGGCCCATTCATCCGAAAACGGAGACCATGAAGCAGAGTATAAATTACATTGGCCCATATTACTGGAACTCATTACCGAAGGAACTGACTTCTTTAAGAAACTTTAACCTTTTTAAAAAAAATTAAATAACTTTATAATGATATGTGACTCCTCAAATTGATTATTGCAGTGGAGGGGGACGATGACTATTACTGTGACTTGTATGTCTCGATGTAAATTGATTTTTCAATGGTATCACCTGTAATGTTTACTATCTTCTCACATATCATTAGCTGTTTTTACGCTTTCCAACCGTAGGTTGAAGAAGCGTATATGCTCCAGCTTTGTCCGTCCGCACGATAACTCAGGTGAAAATGGTTCGATTTCGACGAAATTTTGATATGTGGTAGGGGACCACCTGAGGACGATCCCTATTGAAAATGGGTGAAATTGGGTCAAAGGTCAGGACATAGGAGCTGGATCCATTCCATTGCCTTTATGCGTCATTACTTGCGTAAAAATGGTTCGATTTCGATGAAAGTTTAGTATGTGGTAGGGAACCACCTGGGCACCAATCCTGTTTGAAAATGGGCGAAATGGGGACAAAGGTCAGGCAGGGCATAAGAGCGGGATATATTCCATTGCCCTTATGCGTCATAACTTGCGTAAAAATAGTTCGATTTCGATCAAATTTTAGTAGGTGGTAAGGAACCACCTGGGGACGAACCCTGTTGAAAATGGACGAAATGGGGTCAAAGGTCAGGCAGGGTATAAGAGCGGGATTTATTCCATTGCCCTTGTGCATCATAACTTACCTAAATTGCTTGGATTGCGATGAAATTGTTGTATGTGATAAGGAACCACATGGGGACGAACCCTGTTGAAAATGGACGAAATGGGGTCAAAGGTCAGGCAGGGTATAAGAGCGGGATTTATTCCATTGCCCTTGTGCATCATAACTTACCTAAATTGCTTGGATTGCGACAAAACTTTATCATGTTGTTCCGCGGGTATAGTGAACCGGTTCTGTTGAATATCAAAGAAATGGAGTCAAAGGTTATTGCACAAAAGCCAGATTTATTCCACAGCCATTATTCTCATAACTTGCGTAAAACTGCTTCTATTGCAACAAAACTTTATCATGTTGTTCCGGAGGTATAGTGAACCGGTTTTGTTGAATATCATCGAAATGGGGTCAAAGGTCAGGACACAGGAGCGAGATTTATTCCACAGCCATTATCCACATAACTTGAGTAATAATTTCTGGTATGTTGGAAGACGTATCATAATCAATGCATTGCATGACTTTACTAACTTGTTTTTTATTTTGTCACTATGAAACTCTGCTTTGTTTGTAACTACAACTACTGACCTTAGTGTAAAACTAGCCTAGGGAGCATGGGACCCTGTCAGGCCTGGCTGGCCTTTTATCTCCTGCTTCCTTCCTGCGCTTTGTTTCAGTTGATATTTTTGTAACACTGGTTTTCGGCTCAGCAATATAAATTAATTGAATTGAATTAAATTTTAAGTAACAAGGATGAATTGAATTCATTACTCAGTGATGGTTTGTTGAGTGTTAAAAGAAAACGCTTCGAAAGGGAATTCACATATATGTGGATATAGTGTAGAACATTCAGGGCAAAAATGATCAGTCAAGTGATGAAGAAGAAATCCTTACAGAAAAGAAAACGATTTCAAATAGGCTTGCTGTTGAAAGTTTAGAAAATGTCAGTTCTTATTTTGCATCTAGAAACATCTCAATCACTGCGTTAGAGGAAGGTGAAAAAATAACAAGATCTGGTATCATAACAAGCACAAAACAGGTAGCAAATGACTCATATTTTCGACTTGATGTGTAAACGGAGAAACAAGTGTAATATATGAAATTTCAAACTATTGCAGTTACTTTGATTTTCACATTAATTGACTATTTTGTTTATCTACGATTAATTGGTAGACAGTTTCTGACTGAATAATTTTAAGGAGGACCTCAAGAAAAAATCTATCCCATACCTGCAATGATAATTTGTTCTATACAGATTTTCTCAAAGATAATATGCCTTCTGGTCTTCAAACGGTTAAGCTAAAATAAATGAAGTCCTTAGCCAATGCATTCCCTAGACTTGATTTCGAAAAATACACGGATGCTCAGAATGAACTTGACACACACAAAATCATGTATAGCGCAAAATCCACAAGGTAGGGTTTAATGATAGTTGGTACGGACGTGCATGTATCGGTAACGCAGCAATACACAACAGAAAGAAATGCCATCATCTCATGAGAAGGAAGCATGTGCATGAAAGCATGGCGTGCAGATGATTCCTTCTCATGGCGTGAATTTCGAGAGTCTAATAAGGGGTGTGATTCCCACTAACAGCGAAACAGCTCGCGCAATCCCTCATACTGTTTGCATGGCTGTGAATTAGAGTTTGAGGCAATAAGTGCCATTCATCCACCAAGGTGCGTCGTAGTCTCGGTAAGGTTTTAGGAGGGACTGTCGGCTTGCAGGGCATCCCAGTCATGAACATTTCGGCTTCACGTATGACGATCTCGCTGTCCCCTCCATCATTTGAATATCCTCACTCTCCAGGTATTTGTTAACTAGCCGAGCCTTGTGGGGATGGGCGTTTTCATTGTCAGAAAGGAACTGGTGGCAAATGGTTCTCCTGAAAAGCCGTACGTATGGTTTTTGGATCCTTGTAGCGTGCAACAATCAGGGAGCTTCCTGGAAACAAGTGCAGGGGCGTGCGTCCATCCATGATGCCAGCCCAAACCAGAAGTCCTCCACCACCGTAGTGGTGAATTTCCCTAACGTTGAAGGGAAAAGTTTGGTTTCCGTCTCTCTCCAAGTGTAAGCACGTCGAGAATCGGTGTTTAGGTTGAACCGTTACTCGCCACAGAAAAGAATAGAGGATCAGGAATCCAGGGATGATGTTGTCCGGCCCGATTCCGACTGACCCTTCTACGCGATGCGGCGGGTGGGATACAAATCATTGATCTTCTTGCGTACAGACCTCACTCGTGGTCTGTCGACTTTCTATGGGCTCACTCTTGGTCTGTCGAAACTTGCCTGTCTGCCTACTTTCTGACGCGTCCTGTAGTTAGAGACAAATACTGATTGTCTTGACTTGTAGCTCGTTGGGGGTCCTGGTCCTGGCCTTCTGGTTATTGTCCCGTCTTCATAAAACTGCGTGAAATTGAAATCCACTTGCCTTGACACATTCAGACATCTTGCTACCTCAGCAACTGATTGTTCTGCTTCCAAACTACCGATTGCTCTGCGCCGTAAAGCAATGGTGCGGAGCCATTCATCCACTAAAAGTGCAACTGAAGCTCGAATTCCCGCACCCCGCTCAGAACAAAGTTTATCAAGGTCCAGCGCCTACAAGTTCGATGACGTACGGTCGTCATTTGCATATTTCTACAGGAACTAGCACAGTGTTGCTCGGGGACGTCGATTTGGCGTTTCCTCTGGCACATGTCTCTGAAAAATCTTTACAGCCGGTTTTTCAGAGTTTTGTTTTGGACATATTCTAGAAATAGGAGTTTATCATGTTAATTCTGGACACCAGTTTATATCCGAATTATTTTTAGAATTCGATTTATCTGAATGGGGAAGTATGCCGGTTTGGAAGTGACTGAGACATCTTGAAATTTTTAAAACAAATTTTTCGAAATCACACATTGAACATATATTATCTAAGGACTTTATTTATTTTCTCTCAATATTGTTAAAACCAGAACTCAATAGTCTTTGAGAAAATGTGTGTAGAACGCATTAACATTGCAGGTATAGCATAGAGCTTCTCTTGAGGTTTCCCTTATTTTTTTATTTTTTTTGATTGGAGGTTTAACGACCACCGTGAGCAACTCAATGGGCTATAAGCAGTCGCCCGTCCCTAATTTAGGGTCACTGGTTCCAGGGAAGGGAGAGAGCCAGTACCGTAAGACAAACACAACATCCATGCCTAACCGGGATTCGAACCCGGACCCCTTACGGACGATTGATCAGAGGCCAGCGCCTTAGACCACTGCGGCACCGGGGCGGCAGGTTTTCCTTAACCTGGTACAATGTAATATGCCAAAAATTGCTAATTTTTGATCTGTTGGGTTTTAGCGAAGTTGTGCCGTCCCGATGGCGCAGCTGTCTAAACACTGGATTCCGACCACTCGTTCGAGATCGGTCCGGGTTCAAATCCTGGTGAGGCATGGATGTTGTGTTTGTCTTACGGCACTGGCTCTCTTCCTTCCCTGGAAACAGGAGCCCTAAACCAGGCACGGGAGTCTGCATATTGTCCATCAAGTTGCTCACGGTGGTTGTTAAACCCCAAATAGAAAAAAAATTCCGGAGTTCATACAGAACGAATGTTTTTAACTATCCCTTCAACTTCATTATATACGGGTTCGACCATATAATTCTCTATCTCACATGACATTTTCATCATTTCTTTATATACTATCGAAATGAAGAACAACATCCGGAATAGGCGTTGCTCTGCGTCACATATTCACGCAGAAGACAATTCTAACATATAATTTTCGAATTCTACTCATACTGTCGTGCAACATTACAAGAAAATGTACCATGTTATGTCAAATGCAGTCTACATCTGTGAAAACCCAAAATTGCTTGTGGCACACTCGAAGCCACATCCTTCTGCTCCGTAGTTGAATCCTTACCCAATTAAGCTACACCGACAAGGGCCTATCACTGCTAATTGCCGTCTTGCATTTGCCTCACCTGTGTAGTACGTCACATATCCCCCCGCCCTAGAAAATGGCGGGGCACGAAATCGCGGGTTTTCGGCCCATCGCAAACTATACTTGAAGTAGCCCTCTGTAGAAGTAGAAATTCTCACTAGTTACAGATGATGTGCGGAAGAGGCATCAAACATTTTTACGAAGCAATGAAATAATTCTCATTATTAGCAAACGATGTAAGTAAGGAACATGACACACTTCTCGAAGAACCATACGGCCGGTAGATCAATTTTTCACATTCTGGCGCCCATGTGAAACCACAAATTAGGCGGTGACGACACTCGAACCCATATCGTTCTGCTCTAGAGCCCAATGCTTTCCCAATTAAGCTACACCGCCAAAGGCCTATCACTGCTACTTGCTGTCTTGATATGTGCGACGCCACTGTAGTACGTCACACATCACATAACACTTTTGTAACATATAAATGGCATCAGAAACAGGTTTTTTAGCTTTAATAGAGATTCACAGTAATTCATTGGGAGAATTAGCGTCATGCTGGCTCTCATTACTTTGAGGAGGTGTACTTTATTCCTAAACGAATGTTCTCTTTGAAAAAAATGGCCGCCCCGGTGGCGCAGTGGTCTAAGGCGCTGGCCTCTGATCATTCGTCCGTAAGGGGTCCGGGTTCGAATCCCAGTGAGGCATGGATGTTGTGTTTGTCTTACGGTACTGGCTCTCTCCCTTCCCTGGAACCAGTGACCCTAAATTAGGGACGGGCGACTGCTTATAGCCCATTGAGTTGCTTATAGCCCATTGAGTCACAGTGGTCGTTAAACCTCCAATAAAAAAATGATGTACCGTACTTTAACGAAACTGGGTTAACTTTTAAGGAAGGGAGCACTTGAAGAAACTTATTTTTCAGAGACATGATAAACCGTGCTCAACTGATGTAAAGATACAACTGATGCGTTAAATATTTATATCAAGAGAATCTTATCTCTTGCGCTGAACACCAAGCATTGAGCTACTCAGGTCGAAATCATTTGGTTTCGGCGAATTATTTCCCATTTAACCAGATATTAAGATCTCACACTGATGTTCTTGTTTTATGTTCTTTGGGAGTTGTGTTCTGTTAGTTATTAGACAATCAGTCGATTTTTATCTTAAAACAGATGGTAAATGAAACACCTTACAAGATGTTCGCGTCAAACTACACTGCTGGCCACCCAAAATACAACACCAAGAAGGACACGAGATAGTAAAGCCAGATTTACTAGACACATAACAACAGATACAAAGATGAAACGATTGAGCTTACAGGCCCGTGCGACTTGCGGAACACGCAGACATCAATAGTTCGTGTGATCCACATGGCTGGCAATAACGGCCGCTACACGCCACGGCATCGAACGAAAGAGGCTTTGGATCTGGGCTTGGGGTATATCGGTCCAGGCTGCTACCACACGTTGCCACAGTTCATCAGGCGTAGTCGCGGGTGGTGCTTGCCGGGCCACTCGGTTGCCGATCAGCGACCAGACGTGTTCGATGGGCGACATATCGGGAGAAAAGGCGGGCAACGGCAGCAGTGACACCTGGTGAGCCGTGAAAAGTTGTTACACAATGCGTGCCACGTGCAGGCGCGCATTTCCCTGTTGAAACGTGGCCGCTGGCAGGTCCTACAGGCGAGGGAGAACTACAGGCTCCAAAACGTTGGAGATGTAGCGGTGGCTGTTGGGTGTACCGGCGATGCGTACCAGAGGGGTGCGGGTGTCATATAGAATTGCGTCTTATTCAGCACATCTAAAACAGTTGATTTACACGAAAGGATTTGTGTAAATCAACTGTTTTCGATGTACTGAATAAGTGTAAGAAACATAGCGTACCTGAAGCAGCAAAACGTACCGGCAGACCAAAGAAAATCAGTGATAGAGGACGTCGAAGCCTCAGGAGAGTCATTACAGCTAATCGAAGGAGTACTGCACAAGACCTCAGTGTACAAGTGAGTAAAAATGCTGGAACCTCGGTATGTACACGTACCATTCGCAGAGAACTTCATTCTATGGGTTACCGTGGTTGTGCGGCTGCTCATAAGCCTTTCATTTCCACTCGGAATGCTACTCGTCGTTTAGCATGGTGTAAAGGACACTTATCATGGACCGTACATCAATGGAAACGGGTTATATGTACTTATGAATCCAGATACACGATCCATCAGTCTGGTGGTCATGTGTGGGTATGGCGGCAGCCGGGGGAAGGCTATTTATCACAGTACAATGTACCTATGGTCAAGTGTGAGCTGGCAGTACACTCCTTTGGGGTGTTTTTCGTGGCTTGGTCCCGGCCCATTGGTTATCGTGGTTATACCTGTTAACCAGCACGTCTACCTTGATATTCTGGACAATTATGTCTTAACAACTATGTGGCAATACTACGCAGCCGAACCTTGTTGGTACCTGCAGCATAAGGCACGGAGAAATAAAGCAAGGAATGTTATGGCGTGGTTTAATGATAATTCCGCATCGTGTGTGGACTGGCCAGCACAGAGCCCTGATCTTAATCTCACACAGAACCTATGCGATGAATTAGAGCGCCCCATAAATAGTTTGGAACCAAGGCCTACTACTAAGCAACAGTTAGTGGCAGCATTATGTACTGAATGTGAGCGCATACCTATCGCTGTGTTCCAAATCCTTATCGATAGCATGTCTCGAAGGGTCAGTGCATGAATTAAGGCCAAAGGTAGACCGACACCGTACAAATGTATGTCAATAAATGCTATGTTGTGTTTCTCTTCTAGGTGTACGGTGACTTTTTGCTTATATAGTGTAAATTTAGCCGTAACATTGAAATGAATCGTTCTTCTTTGGTGATTAATGGAGAAGACATATCGCTTGTATGGTAGGCTAGCGGCGGTGTGGCTTAGGACGTGGATCTTTAACCTTTTCAAATTCTGGGCTTGGGCAGAATCCCGTGGAAAGACATAATTGCTGACTTTGCCCTTTTGAATGTACTTTGTTTTCTACCCTCCCTGGAACCAGTAGCTCTTAATTAGGGATGGGCACGTTGCACCCCGAAATAAAAACAATAATGGAATTGGTCTTCAAATCAATCGTTCTTCGTTGGTAAAATATAAAAACAAACAATACGCTCATGAAAACAATGACAGTTTTCGTTCTCAGTGTGCTGTTTATTGGGTGTTCGGAAAAAAACAGGGTTTCTACAGGACAGTTCCAGTGAAAACGCGCATATTTTCCGCGGGGCAAATTTCCTGTGCTGCAAAAGACTGAAAGCGGGTTCTGTGGGGAATCAAACAAGGCGTGAAGCACAGGTTTCGATTCATGCGATGAACTTGTACCGCCGTCAATTGTAATGGCTACAAAGTTTGAAATATTGGTTCTCTTGCGACATAACTGGAAACAGAGGGTTAAAGCTGTTGAAGCACTCTGAAAACTTAACTTAGTTGAACGTGAAGACAGGCGTGTATTGGGACAGCGCAAGCATGGTTCAAGAAAATTGAGGCTGGTAATTTGAGGTTGAGAAGAAAGGAAGGTTCGGGTAGGCCCTGTGCTTTTGATTAGGACCCCATGTGGAAGACAATCCACGAACAAGCACTCGCAAAGATAAGAAGAAGTGGAAGATTTTTAATCTACCGTCGCTGAGCGCTTGCACAATATCGGAAAGGTTTACGGACTATATCGTGAGGTGGCTCATGAGCTAATCCCAGCTCAAGTCAAGTTCAGGATGTCTCGAGGTAGGCAAACATCTTCTAAGAAATCCATGCTATACTCGATTTATCAAACGGATAGTTACTGGGGAAGAAAACTGGGTATAACTGAGTAATCCAGATTCTTAATAACAGTGGTTGAATAGAGGTGAACCAGCTTTACCTACTCCCAAACGCGGATGTTTTGAGGAAAAGTTCATGCTGTATGTCTGGTGGTATTATGAAGGAATTATATTTCTACTTCAGCTCATTCCGAATGGTCGCTCCATCAATGCCGAACCGTATTCTTAGCAACTGGACAGGATGTACGACAAATTTCAGAGGAAGTATCTTGCCTTGGTCAACCGAAAGCCAGCACTGCTGCAAGAAGACAATGTAAAGCTTCCACTGCTATTAGCACCCAAATTAAACTTCAAGAACTGCGTCGAATCGAGGTGCTGCCTCATCCAGCATACAGCTCCGACCTTGTCGCTTCAGACTACCACTTGTTTCGGGCAATGGCGTATTTTCTTCATGGCAAGCAGTTGACTACATTAGAGATGTCGAATACGAGTGCCAAGAGTTCTTTTGCCTCTAAGCCGAAAGCTTTGTCCCGTGTAGGAATTGAACAACTAGCAAACAGATGCGTTCAAACTATTGAACATGATAGCATGTATTAGGTTGTCCATAATGAAATGTCCGATTTGTACACTGTTCGTCAATCACACATATCTCAGCTAAGAAGAAATATGCTTAATCAAAATAAGAACCATTCGATTAAACGCATTTTTGCCAACCAGAAACAAGGTTATGTATTCCGGTAGCATAAAAATCAGGAGTTCTGGAAGCGCCGAAAGCTTGAAAGGCGTTTTGAGCATCAGCTCGGTTGTGGAAAATTTTCACCTGCAAAAATTGGTCCAGATGCTTGAAAAAATGGTTGTCAATTGGCGAAAGGTCTGGTGAACACGGTGGACTAGGTAGAGTCTCATAGCCCAATTCGTCCAACTTTTGCAGGGGAATACGTGTGATCTCGCATTGTCGTGCAGAAGTATTGGGTCCTCTCTGTTGACTAATGATGGGCAAATGCGTTGCAGTTGGTGGTGCATTTTGTAGATTTCCTGACAATACTTTGCCGCGGTAATCGTTTCGCCCGTATTCAGGAAGCTGTAGTGGATTAAACTTCTTGAAGACCACCAAACAGTCACCATAACCTCCTGTTGATGGAGTTTTTGTTTGGGGACGTGTTGAGGAGCTTCGTCGTGGTCCAACGACGATGCGGGACGTCGCCAATTGTCGTATAGGATCCACGTTTCGTCGCATGTCACGATGCGATTGAGAAAAGGATCTTTTTTTGCTCAAAAGCAGCCCCAACGAGACTTCTAAACGATGAATTTGTTGATTTTTGTTATGCTCATGAACAGTTGCGTGTGGATCTGCTTCAACAAGCGCCTTCAATGCGTCGTCATCGATGATGGTACTCAGTCGTCCACGGTCTTCAGAGGTTCGTGTCGCCACCCTTGAATTTTGCGAACCATAATCGTATCGTAAGCTCTTTAGCTACATCCTCCCTAAAGGCACCGGCAATGTTTGGCGTCGCTTGCGCTGCATTGTGGCCCAGTTTAAACTCGTAGAGAAAAAATGCCCGAAAATCACGATTATTCATCTTTCACTGAAACGGTATTATAGAGTTGGAAATATTATTTGTTAATAAAGTGAACCAAAATGTTACAATCCACAGATTTCAAGCTTTCCAATGATATATTACACTTGCATATACACTGGCGTGCAAAAATTAAGGACAAAACGGTTTTTCGAATGTAACGTCGTGCAGAAGTGCTCCACATCGACTCAAATCATACCATAAGATCCCCAAGATGTGAGAATATGAAACAAGTGAGCAACACCGTCCAAACAAGGAATCCAAAGGATACAAAGGAACTTTATTGAAAAGGTAGCTTCGAGCACAACTGGACAGAAGACGGAAACGTCCATGTGACAAGCGGCTGCCAAGAAAAATCCAGTCTTTAGTATCACATCTGACTGCGTTGCAGGATTTACAACGTCTGTCCATGCAGAGGACGAGGTTGTCAAGGAACTGTTGACGCATCGCAGCCCATTCCTCTTGTAGTGCCAATCGCAGCTGCGGAATTGTTGCTGGCGGCTGGTGACGTGCTGCCAAGCGTCTTCCGACAAGGTAAAATCATCCAGATGTTGTCTACTGGATTGCCAGTTGGCCATATCACACGGTGACAGCAACTCGACGTCGTTCAAACCGATGTACACCGTGCAATGGCATTCACCGAATTGCTGAGCATACACCGCCCGTGTACTTTATACCCTTCCGACATTCCCCCACCCCTACGTCATGCTGAATATATGCGCATGCTCTACCGTACCGGAACCTAGTCTATCTCCTGAGTGGTCTTTCGGTCCGTTCTGCCTGCTCGTTCCGCTGCTATGTTAATTTCTCCTCTTCGTCCTTAATTTTTGCACACCAGTGTATATTCACTCTATTGAACACAACACATTGTCAAAACACGAGATATTAAAAATCAGGCATTTCATTATGGACAACCTAATATTTTGAAATTTAACTTGGATTCGAGGTTCTGGGTATGTAAAACCTCTGTATCAAAAACGCCGGACACCCCAATAAATTTTGAAGCCTTAAATGCATTCGTAAGTGAAATCCTAAAGAAAACTTTCCTTTAGTTTCATGTACTAGTCCAACATCTCCAGAAGTGCTGCAGGAAGCACAGCAACTCCTTCGAATATGGGTATATGAAAATATTTGTGGTGTTTAGATGGAAAACACTGTAAAAGACATTACTGTGGTTTTTAAACAGTATATACCTTCCAAAAGATAAATACATCAGTATCTTCATTTCCATTGAGACGTTTTTTTGCCATCATCCCTATATTGCATACAAAATAAATCTTATGTTTCAGTTGTAATAACCTTTATTTTCCTTTTAAGAAAAAAAATGCAAAATAAAGCAATTGGAAAACTTTATGAAATGTTATTAAAATGTCCAATACGAAAAATATATCCGATTAGCAGAAGACTATTTTGTAGAAAAATCTTTTGAAATAATGTAAAGAATTGTAAAGTATCGTCCCATTTTTCCGTTTCATCGATAATCGCCATAAGCTGAAGAAAGCTGCATGTGTTTAATAGTAGAGGTGTAGGTTGTTATATTATTTTGTTTACGTCGGAATTAAACTTGGACATCATATTATTCCCTTTCTAGCTGTTCATTTCACAGTGCGATATTCCGATAAAATCGGTCGAACTTTATTCAAATAATCGAAAGCCGTTGATTTGTGTTTGAAATTACTTTCCTAGGTTTTTCAGAAAAATTCATAGAAATTTGAAATTTGTGTTAGAAAAATGCAAGATTCTATTTCTTTTCTACGCAATTTTCGCATTATTTTTCTTTCCTACTCTCAGATTAATGTGTCAATAATTTTTCACCAATGCAAAGCTGTTACGCGTGAGTTATGAACAAATCAGATGTAAAAATATTCTGTCATGCGGTAATTCGTCATCCAGTGAAACAAAAAATAACCCATTTACCATACTGACATGTTAATCATATCGGTGCATAAATTACTGTGGTTACTCAATAACAACAACTTACTTTTAAGAGAGTGAAAAAAAGAGGACGATCCTTCTTCCCATTTCACGTGTGTGCTATTTAATTGCTTTCTTTATTTTTATGCGATTTTCTTTTCATCTTTTCTTGCTAGGAACTTGACCACATATGTCCGAACAACAAAGCAAGGATTTTATCATAAACCATCCAGAAGAACAAAATTTGGAACGTGAAAAAAACCTCCATCTCGTGATCTTTCATTTTTAGTAGTCTTCCGCCTACACAGACGTAGTCAAAGGAGTCCGGATACCTCTCGAAATTTTTCACTTGCAGTATTTTTTTATTTTAATTTTTATTTTTCTTGCTGTTGCTTTCATATAGACATTTCAAAACATGTATTTTTACGACACAAATATATAGTTTCAGCATTATTTTTTTCTTCAAGTTTGTAAATTTAATCAATGTTTTTACTGTACTCATTTCAAGTGAATTTGAAAATACACGAAAGGGCCAAAACATTTTGACCAGCGCACCTTTATGCAAGTTAAAGCAACTGCAGGTGAACACAGCGCGCGTGAAGGTCAGGAAGCGGTATAAAAATCACGTAATACTGAGCTCTGTTAATCAAAGTTATTCTTCTTCTTAAGATCGTAAAGGTAGATGACTTAACCCTTTAACGACCATAACGCCCGAAACGCCCGTACATGAAAACTACCATAGCCTCCCGAAACGCCTGTCTAGAGTGAGTCAGATTTCTTAACCTTACCTGTCCTTTAAATGTGCACGACGTATGTGGGATCAGCAGGAATTACTGTCAGACACCATTGTTGTCACTAAACAAAGAAGTGTTACAAAAGACAGTTTCGTGCGTTATGGTATTTAGAGTGATACCAGATTTTAGGATAATGGTCGTTAAAGGGTTAAGGAAGGCCGACTAGAAAGTACAAGGCATGACATGAGTTCCTTCAGCTTGTGACATCACTCTCATGGTACACAGCCTGATTCGTCGGTGTTTTGCGTGACATCATACACGACAATGTTAGAAACCAATCGGAAGACTTGGTTTTAGCGTAACGTCACGAAAAATTGAATTCATCTCTCTAATATTTTCTAAGCGTCCTTGACTTAAGCGAGTTTGATAAAGGCCACATTGTAATGGCTATACGACTAGGTCAGAGCATTTCCGAGACGTCAGGGCTTCTGAGCTGTGGTTAGTACTTCCAAACATTGGTCCGACGAGGAATAAACCACGAACCACCGGCAAGGTGTGGACCGGCCATGGCTCATCAATGCTAGAAGTGATCGAAGGCTATCCCAAATTATACGAACCAACAAAAGGACTGCTAAGGCGATACTCGCACGTTTTTTGAATGGTTGTGAAGGGAGAAATGTGTCCCAACACACAGTACATCCAATCCAGCTGAAAATGGGGCTACGTAACCCTAGGCCACTCCGAGTGCCCATGCTAACCTTAGTTCACCATCGAAAGCGGCTACAATGGGCACGCGACCATCAAAACTGAGCTTTGAAGGATTGTAAGAAAATCGTCTAGTCCGATGAATCTCGCTTCCTGTTGCACCATATGAACGGCGGGCTACCTGTGCGTCGTTTACCTGGGGAGGTGTTGGCAAAATGATTGCACCGCGATTGGAATACAAGCCGGTGGAGCAAGTGTGATGCTTTGGGAATGTTCTGTTGGGAAACCCTGAGTCCAGTCATTCATGTTCAGGAAACTGTGAGGTGTACCACATACATAAACATAATTGGAGACCAGGTGCGTTCTTTCATGGCAATGGTATTCTCCTCCAGTAGTGACTTTCAACGAAATAATCCGCCATGCCACACTGTTCGGGTTTTCCGACAGTGGTTTGCGGAACAGGAGAAAGTTTTCCAGGTATTGTCCTGGCCTCCAAATTCCCCAGATATGAATCCAATCGAGCATCTGTGGTTTGTGTTGGAACAGCAAATCCGAACTGTGGCGACTCAACCACGTAACTTACAAGAGTTATATCACAGTGGTCCTAGCTGAAGAAGTGATAAAGCCGCGGTGGCGCAGTGGTCTAAGCGATGGCCTCTGATCATTCGTGCGAACGGGGTCCGGGTTCGAATCCCGGTGAGGCATGGATGTTGTGTTTGTCTTAAGGCACTGGCTCTCTCCCTTCCCTGGAACCAGTGACCCTAAATTAGGGACAGGCGACTGCTTATAGCCCATTTGAGTTGCTCACGGTGGTCGTTAAACCTCCAATCAAAAAAAAACAAAAAAAAACGAAGAAGAAGTGATAAATCCTATATTTTATTTTCTGTGTTTAGAACGTTATATACCTAGCACTTTAGCGCATCAAAATAGTCGGCTTCCCAGATAATTCAACAACACAACAACACCGCCCTAACAATAATACCAGGATACCTGAATGTCAATAAATGACCTTTATATGCAGAAGATTTAATGTCGAGGGATGAAACCTTTGGCACTTATGACGACCGCTAATGATCCGTGGATTACTGTACAAAACTCTCTTTTATTCACTCACGGACAATGAAATTTGTGCACCAAGAAGGAAGCATCGGATTGAACTGAAATTTTATGGACCTAATGATACAGATGAATAATACACATGATGACAAAAACAGATCTGGGGGACAACTACAGAGGGATCTGTGGCAAACAGTCCGGTCATCTTCAATATCGTATAACACCGCCACTTGGGGCGATACATGCTGCAATACGGTCCGGTATGGAGGTGAACAGACGCCTGATCCTGTAGCAGACTGGCTTACACGTGTTGGACGGTGTGCTCCGAATCCCGGTTAGTGCGGCACGGCGGCAGATGACGTTTCAACTGGTCCCTTACATGCTCGATAGGGAACATGTCCGGGGAGCGGGCAGGCCATAGAAGAGTATTAACATGACGTAGGAAGTCGTGGGCAAACCGCGACATGTGCGGGCGGGCATTATCCAGCTGGTGTAGCGCACCTGGAATCCCGGCCAGGAATACGGGCACATAGGGCCGTTGGATCTCATCCACATACCACTGGCCCGTTAATGATCCACGTACCACTACTAGAGCTGATCGGCTATCGTAGGCAATGGCTCTGGCCTGGCACCACTGCACACGGTGCAGGCGATGTTCCGGTGTTAATGGCAGCACACGTAAGGGGCGCTGGGATCGCAGATTCGTTTCCATGAGGCGTCGGGAATTGGTTCGTGGGCACACAGGAGCTGCCATATTTGCCTGTATACTGGACTGGGTCCCCGTGGGATCCGTTCGTGGCTGGCTCACGATCCGTTAATCCTCTCTGCAGTGGTCCTCCTGGGCCGTCCGGATCTGCTCCGCCGTGTGATGTCACGTGTCCACTGCTCCCAACACATTCGGACGGTATTGTTAGAACGATCCGCATGGGGGGTTATACGGCGCGCGACCACTCTGCGGTTTTCATCCCGATGATCAGGCCTCTCTCAAAGTCCGTAAGTTGCGTAAATCGATGTCTCTGGCATCTACCCGGCATTCTTGTCACTCTGTACTCTTTCTTGCGTCGGCCGGTGCTTTTCGATTTTATGGGGCATCGACTACATTACGGTTTATTAGGCTGCCGGTTTGTGCTTGCGACGCCTTCACAGGGTGTACGGTCATACGCAAGCGCACCAAACGTGGATCATTTGCATACCAGCACGCACTCTAGCTATTTACAAAGTTTCGTAGTTGTGGCATGTTTTCTTCTAGGTGCGCAAATTTCATTGTCCGTGAGTGTAACTGTTCACCAATAGTATCAGACATGCAGTCTTAAGAGCAGTTACCAACTGTTCTTTGCTTGTGTGTTGAGCGTAATCATTCTCTCACGAACTCGACAATCTAATTTGTCTTAGTGATTCTCCAAACGGTTCAGGCCAGGTCTCTAGGCTGTCCAGCCCAACGCTTTGACACCCATGTCCTCAAACCTATGTCTAACAACCCTAACAGTGTGTCATGGTGCATTATCCTTCTGATAGTCGTATGGGTCTTCCCCAAAGAACAGCCCCAACGTTGGTAGTGCATAATTTTCTAAAACGTCTAAGTAAAGCTCAGCATTCACATTTTTGCCCAAAAAACAACTAATGAGGCCACGCCATAAAAAACAGCTGACAGTCTATGTACCGTAGCGCTTAGTCCAAAGTACAGTTTTCCGTTGATCTACAGTCAACTATCGATATTTTTTACATCACGTTACTTGGCGTGTGGCAATAATCGAAGTGGATATAGCCTTGTGGATAGCTGTTCGACCATATTTGTGCAGTGTCCTGCGCACTGTACTGGTGCTAACATCAGTCTTTAAAGTACCACCTAGGGTTTGCGTGATTTGAAGAAATGTGGATTTGCGTTGTGAACGGACATTTCTTTGCAGAGTTCTCCTGCCGCGTTATGTTAGCTTCGGAGGTTTACCGGGGTCGTTTCTTGGAAGATTCATCCGCAGTCCGCTTTTAGTTGCACATCACATCCCCAATAGTTGACCGAGGGATCTTAATGCAGTTACGGAGAGATTTCTAAGGTAGCACCATACTATCAATACACGACTGAAATCAGTTAATTTTGTCAATCGAGGTATCTTACATTCACACTCGTGCTATTGTTTCATCATAGCCCTACGAGCATATTTAGAGTTGGGTCTGCATCATGGTGCTTGCGTAAGATCGAATTCACAAGCACAAGAGGGATGGATATATAGGTATTACAAAGCAAAATCAGTCTTGCTAGGCCAGCACTGCCAGCAATGGCCCAGCACTATGTTGCCGCTGCCGAACCGTCAATAAAATGTCAGAGCGGCCAACAGAAGGGACAGTAGTTCAGGTCAGCAACTGGCCAAGAGTTGCACCCCCATTAGTTATCCATCACAGGTAGTAGCTGCAACAAGTGGCCCTTCAGCGGCCCGGCAGGCACGTGCCATCAATATTGGCTAGCCTAATGTGGTCCGCTAATTTCCCGGCAGTGGCAGCAGGCAATCACGTGACCTAACAGATGGCTTGCCGAATCTTGTCCGCCAATTCCCCAGTAGTAGCCATAAGAAAAAAAAATAAAAAAGGGATAACCGCAGTTTTCCAAAACTACAAGCACTTTTTTTCTCCTTACGAAACTTCTAAATTACAGCACTGCGCTGGGGAAATTACCTCAACAACGACTGTTTGTATCTTGTTGGAAACGAACCAATGACTGTCTGCGTTAGAAACGGGTGCTCTACCAACTGGACTGATTCGACACGCACGAGCATGGTTTGAAGCTGACCCTCTTTTCTGCGGAATGAGTAACGATTGGTTCTCTATTTAATTTTACAATATTGCGAGGTATTTTTCATAAATGTCAGTTTCATATAATTCATAAATTTATTTTTTCAACGTACGATTGTCTTTTTTTTTTTTTTACCTTAATGAAACTTCACTTTTTCAACGAGGGTACCAACAACTTAAAAATGCTTTCCAAAGTTTCGAGCTGTCCTTGTCGTCATGAAAGGCGATTGTGGAATTTATACATTTACCCGTTCATGTCACATTCTGTTACATTTTTAACGTTGTATATTTCCTTTCCCCTGTCCAAAGCTACATTTGTTTTAAAGAGGAAAGCTATTTTATTTTACTTCTCGATATTTTTAGAAGTTAATTCCTCCAGTCTTGTGTATTCAACCCATGGATGAGTCCATTACATCCACATAGCGTTTCTTTTTTTTTTTTTCAAATAATTGATACATTTTGTACGCGTATAATTATTTTCCTTTTTCCAACATAACGCTTTTTTATTGTTTTTCCAGGACTTTTGTTTCAAGCAGTTTAGTGAATGTTAAAACGAAAGATTACACAAAAATTATTTCTTGTTATTCATGGGAATGGCGTGGGTGTATTTTATGGCAGTAATCTAGTATTTCATGCCTTAATCTGATATCTTCGTCGACGTGGCATTTCATTAGGAAATTAATTCACCTCTCTACATATGGATTTTTTCTTAACATTCACTAAAATAACACGATGGTGAAAGCGTCGTCTTCAACTAACTGGTACCACGAGAGACACGGCACGTGTTGCTTCTGCGCATGCGCAGTTCCGTTGCTTCCACCTAGTATTAGGGTTTCATCGGCTGCCAACTACGGCCACTAGGGGCCCTTGCTTGATGGCCCGCAATTCACGGCGATGCTGCAGGGTCATTAATTGATGCCAACTGATGGCGCTGCCACCAACGGACCGCTACCGAGCCGTGAGCGGCAGATTTCAGCCATCAGTGACCCATCACTGTCAGCTGGTGGTCAGCAGTTTCCCAATACTTGTGTTTTGCTGGGTAATTTTAAGACTGTGTATACTCTGAATAGCGAATTTAGTAGGACCACTATAACACTTGATGCAAATGGGCTGATGCATTATTAGTTATTTTTACAAAACAACAGCTAAATAATCAATGGAAGGTAAACACTCTCTGTAGTGTATCAGAATAAGTTATTGAGGGTTGTGACGTGTACCTCTAATTTAACCTTCTCTTTGAGTTTCTCTGTTCTTCTGTAAATTTGTTTTGTTTTTTTCGTTAAAAGTTTCTGACTGAACGAGATATTATTTTCTCCGAAGAACTTTCTACGTTTCCCTGGCATGGACTCAGATGCCAAAAAACGTAATCCCGAAATGTACGGCACGAAAATCATTTGCAGGCGGTGAAAATGGAAGCTTTCCCAATTAAGCTATACCAACGAAGTTTGTAACTACAACTTTGTCGTCTTGACATGTGCATCACCTCTTGGGTAGATACGTTACAAATGTAGTAAGTGTGCAGTTTGAGATAAGGATCTGTTCGATGGGCATTTTGTGACAGCGTTGAGATAAGAGGTTCAGTTACATAGACTTAGCCACGCGTTACGCTGTATAAATGCATATTACGAAGTATTGTGACTAATAGATGATCTGAAGCTAGCAACCTGTATTCTGTCCAGAGTTGTTCACCTATACGTAAGTGACATAGCAGAGAATAAAAGAGGGGATTAATCGTAAGTTCCGATTGATTCCTTTCCTACCTTTGTCTTTTATTCCTTTCCTGCCTTTGCTCGGACATGGATACCCATTCTCTTCAGCTCTCGACTACCCGTTATGATGTTGTCGTTGTTTTGTAGCACCACTCGCATATTTGACAGGCCACGTGCTTCTTGTATATGGGCAAATCCACTACTCAAAAGGGGTGTCACGATACTTCTCTGATCATATAGTACGTAACGACATAGGGACAGCATGATGGTGGATATAACGTCATTTGAGGATTTACTCCAACAGAGCTCACTCTTTAAATTAGAGTTCTCTGATGGACCTAAAAAATTGGAAAGGAGCACGCGATTGAGATGCTTTATGCTTCAGAGGATCGGCTTCAAGAATATCAGCATTTAGTGAAGAGGCTGCCAGCGCAGATAAAACGCCAGTTTTGAAATTTCTCAAACAGCTGCGGAAGATTTCCAAGGGAAGTGAATCCACTTCGAAGAAGATTTCCAGCGTTTAACATACCGTCCTTGTCTTGAAACGGATGCAATTTCGGAAGTACTTCTTCATGGAAAAGTCTATTCTTGTTTTAAGGAATAAAAATGCGATGGGTGGCTTTACTTCTAAAATTACGAAGCTGAGAGGACGCTGTGCTTCCTAATGAGAACCTGCGAAATTTGAAAAAAGTTACCAATTATTCTACTACTTTTGATTTAGTATCCCATAAGACGGCATCCGTTAAGAGTTAGATCATCCTTACACGTCTGTTACGTACCTTTTGCGAACGATTAAGCAATATTCTGAAGATAAAAACCTTGAATGCATGGTTTTCCTGCTTCTGAACTATTCCACTGTTCCTGGGATTGATTCTACCGGGTGCGCCATGTAAAAGAGGCCCCGTGGCCAGACGTTGTTAGGCGGGTTAAAGTTGTTTGGTGGGTTTCCAGTTAAAACCGCTTTGTTCTACTTCTAACCGGTTTCTGCGTGTACAGTTTCAAATGAATTCTCTAAAGTGTTTAGTCACAGCCACAGGAGTGTAGGTACGTTATAATCATAAGTGTAAGTGAAAAGAAAACAAAGGCAAGGGAAATGGTTTTAAGTACCGGATTCTTATTGTGGAACAGTATTTCAGAAATAACTCATACAAGGTTTTAAATGAGTTCTTGAGTTCTTTACAGAAAAATTTCTACATTGTGCCACACTGGCGAAATCAGTGGTACAGAAGTTAGTGCGGAAATTTCGTGAAACCGGCACGGTGTGCAACAGGAAAAGAAACAAACCCAAGACAATTCGTACTGAAGACAATATCAAGTATGTGTGCACAGTGATGTTACAAAGCTCTCGGAAGTCGATTCGCCGATTATCGTCTGCAACGGGAATATCTGCCACGTCATGGCGACGCATATTTAAGGTGAATTTGCATTTTCGGTCGTACAAAATTATGGCGCTCCAAGAACTTAAAACTCCCGATTATGCAAAACGGATGCAATATTGTAAGTGGTTTCAGACCATTGTCAGCGGTGAAATGGACCCAACACTTTATTATATGACAGATGAAGTATGGTTTCATCTGTCCGGGTATGTCAATGTGCAACACAGCAGGATTTGGACCGACACGAATCCCAGACGGACAATGGAGACTCCCTCTGTACGACCAAAAGATAGGCGTTTAGTGTGCTGTGTCTGCGAAGAGGATAGTCGGCCCATTCTTTTTCACTGACACCATCCACTAGGAGCACTATGTTCAGCAACTGTTCAACCCATTTGTTGCCGCACTTACAGAAGAAGAGCGAACATATGCTTTCTTTCAGCAGGATGGTGCAACGGCGTATACTGCGCGGTACAGTCTACGTGATGTGCATGAAGTGCTTGTGGAGGACAGAAATGTATCGAAGGGACTATGGTCTCCCAGATCACCCGATCTCCCCACCTGTGACTTTTATCTGTGGGGAGAATTGAAAGGGAAAGTGTACACAACTAATCCGCACACACTTGATGAATTAAAAGTGAACATTACGGATGCCATAGCCCAGATTACTGCCGACGAGGTGGGGAGCGTTACGAGAAACATGTTCTGTCGTGTGCAGCTGTGTCTTGATGTCGGAAGACAGCACTTTCAGCAATTGTTGTAAACGCAGGTAAAGTACGTAACATTGCCTGACTGTTGTCGTTCATTATACTCGGTCCTCTTTTATATGGCACACCCTATATAAGTTCGCCTCAAAACATAAGGCCAGGTTTTCTGCCACCGATTATAACTGCTAGCAATCCAGCTATTACTCAATTTCTCAATATACTTTAGAAAATAATTAAAAGAAGTATCTGCAAACGTTCATAATGATTTTAATATTTTGCATTAGGCGGAATCACTATGCGAAAATATGAATGAGGCTTCAATTCGACTGTTCAATGAGTGTTAGAATAACTTGTTCCTAAATACTGTTTGGTTGTTTGTAGGATTCGATGCTTCGGAGATTAACCAAAAAATTGCAGCGTTTTCGAATAGCGCAAGGTTCGACGGAGGACTATTACAAATTTCTGAAATTTCAATTCTTGTCTTTATCGAAAGAGCATTTGGGAGAGAGAGATGTTGACTGCTTTATTCCCGCATTTAAAAAAAGAATGATCTAATGAACAAAGGATATTGAAAAACATCCCAGATAGCTTAAAACATAATAAAAATCGCATTTGGAGAGTAATTGAGGTGGACGTCAAATAATTTTGCTTCCTATACTTCCAAGGGAAAAACTTCTGTACACATTTTCTTCACAATTAATGGGTTCCCAAAGGGTGAAAATTTGAACATCGATTAAAATAGCTTCATATTATAACTTGGAATACTTAATATTTTTTAATACAAAACCATAATTATACTGAAAATCAATAACGTTTCCTTTGGTGGTGTTGAAACCAGAAAAAAGATGGCGCGACCTGTAATTTGATGACGTCAGTAGACAAGCAAATGTTGGATTGCATAAATATTGTTATGTTTTAGAAAATAATAAGTATTCCAAGTTATAAAATGAAGCTATTTTAGTCGATGTTCAAATTGTCACCTTTGGGAACACATTAATTGTGAAGAAAATGTGTACAGAAATGTTTCCATTGGAAGTATAGGAAGCAAAATTACATGATATCCAGCTTAATGCGTCTACACTCTGGTTACTAAAGGCAATTGCGAAACTGCTGAAAATGAGCGTGGTTTATTTGTTATACACAGGGAGTCTCAAAAAAGATAGAAACAAGCTTTTATCTATTCCACATTGACAACAGATGCATACTTTCAATTTGAAAAATACTCAAAGAGAGATCACTGGATTACGGCCATCCATCTAATAATTGGTAGGTCCTACATTCTCCCTCAATACATACAGCAGCTATCCGACGTAGCACTGATTCAATAGGACTTCGGAAGCAATTGGGATGTATGGCCGACCAAGCTCTGTGTAATACAGGTATACAGATGAGTGGTGTATCCGGACGCCTGGTATATGCCGTTCCATAGTGTGCCACAAGTGCTGTATGGGACTGATATTAGGAAAGTTCGGAGGCAAATCGATATGCTGGAAATCTGAACTGCGTTCCTCAAACCATTCCTGCACAACACTGGACCTGTGGCTCTGCGAATCTTCAACATGGAAGGCGCAATCGCCATTCGTAAAAAAAGTGCAACATTGATGGGTGCAAAGAGTCAGCAAGTAATTCACAATATTGGAGGGGCTCAAGTTCCCTATTATCGGGAATTGCTTTATGCACCAGGGGCTCCAGTTGCTGCCTAGTTAGCATGTCCTACACCATTCTACCGATTTGTACTGTCGATACCATGCGGGATGGATCTAAGTGCCTCATCTTGCTTCTGCCAAATACACTGAAGAGCAATTGAATTAGAAACAGATGGCGTTATGCAAATGTGGCGCTGTGGGAGGCCCTGTAAACGGAAACGACATGACGTATGCAGCGATCCGACAATATAAGGGGTGATGCGACGGGAATCAGTAAGAGCCGGACGCACTATGGGTAAGACGAAGGATCTAAGCGCATCTGATCGTGGACAAATTGTCGGGGCCCGACGAATGGGTCACTCCATCTCGGAAGTCGTGCAGGCACTAGGATTTTCACGAGCCACTGTGTCACGGGTGCACCGTGAGTACATCGAATCCTGTAAAACCATCCCTGTAAGGGCCAACTGCCGTGGACAACAGCGTGTGGTTGAGTAGGGTCATCGTCGGCTAGCTCGCATTGTAACAGCGGATAGACGGACCACAGTGCAGGAAATCATTCGGCAATTTAACGCTGGTGCACAAAAACGTGTAAGCAGCCCCACCATCCAGAACCATCACCTCGCTATGGGGTACAGAAGCCATCGTCCCACGAGGGTACTGCTGCTGAACGCACATCACAGGGTGCAAAGATTAGCATGGGCATATGGAACATCGCCACTGGACCCTAGACATGTGGAAAAATGTTGCCTGGACTGATGAGTCGATTGATAGTCGATGAGTCGATTGATTTGCCTGGACTGATGAGTCACATTGATACATGCGGATGTCAGGATACGAGTACGGCGCAAACCACATGAAGCGATGGATCCTTCTTGCCAGCAGGGTACTCTTCAAGCTGGTGGGGGTGGCATTCTCGTCTGCGGACTGTCTAGGTGGACTGAAATGGGACCCCTGGTACGTGTGACATCGTCCCTCACGGGTCAACGTTACCGGGATATCCTTTACAACCATTTGCTCCCGTGTGTGCGTCTTCAACATCCAACTGGGGACCTCATCCTGCAATAAGACAATGCAGCTCCCGAATTGTATCCGAATGTTTGGATGAAAACTCCACCAACGTGACCTCGCGTCCTTAGCCAGCTAGGTTACTTGACCTCAATCCCATCGAGCGCATCTGTGATGCCATCGAGAGAGATGACCCCCTCCATCAAATCTTCGTGAACTGTGAGAGCTTGTTCAGGGGTCGTGGATCCGTATGGCTTCCCAACACTTCCGGTGTCTTGTCGAGTCCATGCCGTGAGAAATCGCCGCCATCATCAGGGCGAAAGTTGGTGCTACATGTTACTAGACAGGTATCTCTAATTCCATTGGTCTTCAGTGTACGTACGCGATCATCAATGAAGTGGAGTTAAAGATGCGACTCGTCAAACCAGCACACGCTTTTCTAGTCATCCGACGTCCGACTTGCATTATCTTTGCACAAGGCGCCGAAGAACTATGGTTTGGAGAGGATGTCGTAGGGGTCTTCCTCTGTTATAACCCATACGTACGAGCGTGCGACGCATAGTCATGACCGATACAGTTCCAGGTTGATCTCTGTTGTTTTGGGGGAGTCAACTGTTGAACAGTGCTGCGTCAGTTGGCGTGTACGAATCACCGGACCCGGTGCTCACCTCTCACTTCAAACTTTTGCTGTCCGGTGCAGATTTGTCACCGGATCTTTGTTTGATCATTTTCACGCTAGTCTAGATGCTACGGCGGCTCCCGAACAACCCACCAGTTCAGCCATTTGGGAAATCGAGGCATCTGTTCTCTGAGCTCCCAAAATCTGTCCTTTCTCAAAGTCAGATAAATCCTTCCGTTTACCCATCATTCTCCGACTTTTACTAGCTATTGCTCCACTCACAACTTATGTATGCTAAGTCGGCCGATCAATCACGCCATGTCGGTAATCACGAGATCAACGGACGGCATCCACTTTTGATAGGGGTGTTTATAATTCAGTGATCCCTCGGTGCATATTATTCCGATTTACACTAATGTAAGAAACATTCCTGACACCGATGAAAAGTGACGTAGCTACGAAAGCCTATCCGCGTATGCTCAAGCTAAAATCTACATCAAGATAGAAAGAAAAGTTGAATCGAAAAAGTGTAAGTGAGGGGAATTGGTAAAATTTGGTCTAGGGTATCTACAGGTTACCGTGTTATGATACATCATTTTAAAGCTCTCGTCAATGGCAGATAACCTTCCCTTGAGGGGTGTCGAAAAAAGCCGAACTTCGCTACGACGCACTGGTTTCCAGATATTTGGACCTACGAAGTATTAGGTAGGTGGTAATAATTCAGTGATCTCTAAGTGTATAATGATAAATGTATAATAATATTGTTTTTGAGAAATTAAATAGTCGAAATACTTAACTATTGCCGCTGCGGTAGTTTAGTAAGCACACTGATGTTCAAAATTAAGAGAATTTTCACATTTTGTCGAATTTCTGAAAAACTAATGGACACATTTTAATGAAATTTGGCATGGATAGACAGTTATACAGTATAAGAGAAAATATTATACCATACAACAGTCATGGTACGCACTCATGATCGTCAGTAAGGCTCATCAGCGCAGGAATGTCCAAAATCCACGTTCCAAGATCGAACATAAAATGACTCTAATATGGGGTATGCCCCCTCTCACAGTCATGCAGCTCTCACAGCGTGACGTCATACTGGAAAAAAGGCAGTTGATGAGTCCCTGTGGCAGTCGGTCCCACTGCTGCAAAAACGCAGTTTTCAGCTCCTGGATGGTTCTCGGAGGGGCATGGTGAGCGGCAATTGCCCTCCCAAGAACGTCCCAGACATGTTCGATAGGGTTTATGTCTGACGGTCTGGCTGGCCAATCCATCCTGCGAATATCCTCACTTTCAAGATAATCGTCGACCAGGTGAGCCCTATGTGGACGAGCGTTGTCGTCTATAAAAAGAAACCGAGGGCCAACTGGGCCCCTGAAAAGTCGAACATAGGACTGTAAGTTCTCATCCCTGCACCTCTCAGCAGTCAGTGAGCCTTTGTCAAACACATGGAGAGGTGTGAGGCCGTCCAACGTGATGCCTGCCCAGACCATGATACCTCCTCTGCCATAGCGGTCCCTTTCTCAGATGTTGGAGGAAAGGTATCGGGTCCCAGTTCTCTCCAGATGAAGGTACGTCAAGAATCAGTGTCCAGGCTGAAACGCGGCTCGTCTGTGAAGAGAACGTCACCACACTTAAGTCTGGAACAAGGCTGATGTTGTCTGCAGCCTGCTAAATGCGCTCTCCTGTGTGCGGAAGTGAGCGGGACGCAAACAGCGGGTCTTATGGCAAAAAGCCCTCTCTCATGAAGCCTTCGGGAAACAGTAACCTCGCTGAAAGTGCCAAATAACGATCTTCATTGGCCGTCGTGGCTCTTGGACGACCTTGCCCACCAGGCCTTCTCGATATACATCCGGTGTCCTTAAACTGTTTCCACAAATTGCAGACAACACTGGACGTTACATTGAGCTCGGTAGCAACCTGCATTTGCGATTTCCCTGCCTCCAATCTACCGGCGATTCTCCACCTCATTCCGTCATTAATACGTTCGTGGCAACTCATTTTACCTGATTGCTTATGAAATTGAACCAACTCCTGCAAGAAACACAACGAATGTCGCCGAGGAGTACGAGCAAACTAATCGCGGAAAAAGCCTTGTGTGCTTTTCGTGCCCTCCGCTGTCACAGCTCCGCATACACGCACATTCGGTTCCGTACGTTTCGTGAAAATCGACAAAATGTGCAAATTCTCTTAATTTTTAACACCAGTGTATTTAGTTTTATGACTCACATATCTTTTTTCATCGGTTTTACAACAATAGCACCAATTAATCCACCTACCTAAGTACCGCTCAAAGTCAAGAACTACTAAACCTTAGTCTTTACTGTTATGATTTAATTTCACATAGTATGTACCGTACTGAGGCTCGGTGTGGACGTGAATGATGTGAATAGATGCAATGCGTTGCAGGTAAAGTTTGTGATGGATATTCTAAATTAACTTTATTTTTTGTTTCTTTTCCTATGTAAATTTGTGTTTGTTCTCTTTATACTTCCAAACTTAACGTGATATCTTCTCTCTCACAAGAATGACGGTCCCAACATATTGAGGTCAGAGGGAAAGTGACGTATGAATGTGATAAGAACGTTAGATGAAAAGGACGATACTGCAGTTGTTCATGTGGATGTGCGTGTGCGTGTGCGTGTGTAGACGTTCGATCTCTAAAAAAAGTGTGCAGTTTACCTGCTGTGTTATATGTTGGATCTACACTGGCGTGCAAAAATTAAGGACGAGACGGTTTTTCAAATGTAACGTCGTGCAGAAGTGCTCCACATCGACTCAAATCAAACCATAAGATCCACAAGATGTCAGAATATGGGACAAGTGAGCAAAACCGTCCAAACAAGGAATCCAAAGGATACAAAAGCACTTTATTGAAAAGGTAGCTTCGAGCACAACTGGACATAAGACAGAAACGTCCATGTGACAGGCGGCTGCCAAGATAAATCCAGTCTTTAGTATAACCCCTGACTACGTGGCAGGATTTACAACGTCTGTCCATGATGAGGACGAGGTTGTCAAGGAGCTGTTGAGGCATCGCGGCCCATTCCTCTTGTAGTGCCAATCGCAGCTGCGGAAACGTTGCTGGCGGCTGGTGACGTGCTGCCAAGCGTCTCCTGAGAGGGTCCCACTCGTGTTCGATTGGATGTAGGTCCGGGGACCTTGCGGGCCAATCCATGCGTTGAATATCTTAACTCTCCAACAGTTCTGCGACAGCCACTGTACGATGAGGTGTAGCGTTGTCGTCCATGAAGAGAACTCAGGACCCACAGCACTTCTAAACAGAAGCACGTGAGGCAGGAGACCCTCGGTACAATAGTGGACACCAGGGAATGAACTTCCTTGGAAGATGTGGTGGTCAGTACGGCTACCAAACATGATACCCCCGAACGAGAACTCCACCACCTCCAAACTGGTCCCTTTCGATGATGTTGGAGGTGTGATTGCGTGTTCCCTGCTCTCTCCAGATGTGTACACGTCCAGAATCGCTCGTCAGGCTAAATCGGCTCTCATTCGTAAAGAGAACTCAACTCCATTGCTAATGTGTCCGGTTCTTGTGTTCTTGGCACCACAGAAACCGCCATCTTCGTTGAGCAGGCGTTAATGGCACACACCGTACTGGTCGTCATGCAAATAGACCACCTTTGTGCAGCCTCCTGGCCACCGTTAAACGCGATAACGGACGTCCAGTAGTCTGTTGCATGTGCCTTGCGATTTCTCCCGCTGTCTGCCGTCTGTCTCTTCTCGCTTGTAGGCTGCACAAATATACCGGTCGTCCGCCGCCGTGGTTGCTCGTGGACGACCACTGCTAAACTCTCGGACAGCTGTTCCTGTCGTTTGAAATGCTCTCCGAGCTCGTGAAACGATGCTGTGAGCGATCTCGAAATCCTCGGCCGCACTAGTCACACTTCGGTCTTCTCCGAACTTCCCAATGACGCGACCTCGGGTAAAGTCATCCAGATGTCGTCTACTGGATTGCATGTTGGTCACATCACACAACGGCAGTGACTCGACGTCGTTCAAACCGGTGTACACCGTGCAATAGCTTTCGCCGAATTGCTGAGCGTACACCGCCCGTGTGCTTTATACCCTTCCGACCTCCCCCCCCTACGTCATGCTGCATATATGCGCATGCCCTACCGTACCGGACCCTAGTCTATCTCCTGAGTGGTCTTTCGGTCCGTTCTACCTGCTGGATCCGCTGTTATGCTAATTTCTCCTCTTCGTCCTTAATTTTTGCACACCAGTGTACTAAGGTAGTGCTGGACCAATAAAATGTTATCGTAAGTTGACATCTGTTTATGTTTCGTCGGGCCGTAAACTATTGCATCGTATTCTTATTTAATGGTTTTAGACATAGCGTAGCATCAATCTTGCTCACGAAAAAGACATTACGTTATAAGGTATACTGTCGAATGAGTCGTACTCACAAAGTCTTTGCATGCAAAGGAATCATAGCATAAATGATCATCAACAAATATTGAAGACTCGTGAGACATAAATCACTGAAACCGTGAAAGTTTTCCGTCTTTAGCACGATTTAATGATAAAAGATGAGAAATATATACAATTAAAACCATGAGCACTTTCGAGGCAGCGGCTGCCTCATCTTCAGATGTAATAAATAGAGACACATTTAATCTATATATACAAGGAGTGTTCAAATGAAAAGGTACGAAACAACACTGTGGGTATAAATGAAGACTTTATTCAAAGTATACACCATAGGCCGTAGCACAACGATCCCATTGATTAACGAGCCGAAGGATTCCTTGTTCCCAGAATTCCTGTAGCCGTGACGAGACCTAGTCCTGCACAGCGTCCTTGAGTTCGTCGTCCGAGTGGAAGCACTTCCCTTTCAGATGTTTTTTCAGGGGACCAAACACATGGAAATAGCAGGGCGACATGTCCGGGCTGTAGGGCGGATGGTCAAGCTGCTCCCACTGGAACTTGGCCAGTTCCGCGTGTGTGACCCTGGAGATGTGTAGACGCGCGTTATCATGGAGCAGAACCACACCCTCCGCGATGAATAGTGGCCGCTTTAACAGCTTCCGCTGTCAGAAATCGGATAACGCCTCGCTGCTCCTCAATCGTCGAATTTTGCAATGTGAACGCCATCCTGTCCGCACACGCACTTTCCGCGTCAATTGGACGGCGCTCTTTATAAGAGCCTCTGCTCTCTCCTGCGCATGCGGGCGCCCGCGCATACTCCGATCCACGCCGGCGACTCCAATCGCATCCCTAGATGTGTCGCTACGTTCTCCCATAGCGGCATAGGCAAATATGTTAACGGTTACGTTCTTATGACGTTTCGTACCTTTTCATTTGAACACCCCTAGTGATATAGATCATTGCATTGTGGGAAGCATGGTAAGTGATTAGCCAATAGTAATCTACATGCGCCAAATTATTGCTTATACTGTTGGTCCAATGGTCTGTGAAGAAATCATGGAAATATATTATAGAAATAAAAAATAGTGTAGGGTGGGGTAGACATTCAACTTTAAGTTCATATTACAATTTATAATCTACTGTTTTAATAAGTGATTTCCAAACGTTATGTAACTCATAGGCGGCATGTTCATTACAACATTGCTCACCGGAAGCCTCTATATATACACTTTCTGCAATTAAAAGTTCACCAAGTTTACTAGGAATATTAATTATTCTTGCATTACTCCAGTCGGGATTAAGATAATCTTGTATAACAGATTTGGCTAGGGATGTCAATACATGCCTGTTTTAATATTGTATTTATGTTCTTTAATTCGTAATTCAATATTACGTTTTGTAGAACCCACATAATTAGAGGCTGCTTGTCCTGTAGTTACCTTAACCAGCGGGATATTGCAAATACCCCACTGTCCCATTTTGTTGTTCTGTTCATGATCCTTACGAACTACTGAAAATAAGTTGCGTGTTCGTGAACCAAATTTCACGCCATGTGTGGTTTACATAGTTGTGTTAAGGTTCTGCTTAAATGTGGATTATATTGCATAGGGCCAACATATATGGAATTGCATTTAGAGTTTCTTAACAGGGTAGTATGTAGTGCATATTTGACCTTGCCAAACACTGGCCTAATCAGATATTTAGGGAACTCATATTGCTCAGCCAAACCAAAAATGTAGTTAACTTCTTGCTGAAATGATTCAGTGGTTGATGAATGTGAGTGAGTTCTTCTAAACAAATAGAATAATGCTGACAACTTATGTTGTTTAGGGTGTGATGAATGATAAGGTGTTAAAACAGTGTATGACCGGGTTTTCTATATACACAAGTGGTAATGCAATTAAGGCTATAGTCCTTGCGATTAAGAATATCCAAGTAAGGTAAGCTGTTATTAACTTCAAATTCTGTCATGAGCCTGATAGTTGGGAACATGGATGGTAGCTCGTTGGCGAATAAGTATAAATCATCCCGGTTGTGAGGCCATGCAACCAGGATGTCGTCAACGTACCTTAAATAAAGCAACGGACGGTAAGGGAAAGAACTAATGACCTGATTTTCAATGTGCTGTAACAAAATTTCAGCTAGAACAGCAGACAGGGGGGAAGCCATTGGGGAGCCCTCCAACTGTTGATAAATGCTGTCTTGAAATTTGAAATATGAACGTTTCTTAACAAGACAAAGTGCGTTCGTAATAGCATTAAATTCTGAACTCGGGGTATGGGAATCAGCAAGTTTCGCCTCAATAATCTGATATGTGGCCTCAACATGTACATTAAAATGAAAGGCTGCGATTGTGGCTGAAGCAATCGCAGTCTTTCTATAGCATTTGTGGAACTTTTAATAGATGAAAGTGAATCCACAGTATAAGTTGCTAGATATTGGGCCAAGGCTTTTTCTAAGGGTCTGGTAGGGCTAACATAGCCTGACACCAGAGGACGAATGGGAAAATTCTCTTTATGCAATGTAACCCGTCCGAACATATCAGGCACACGATAGCAGGGGGTAGGGGTGAATGCATGTGATAAACCTTCAGGAAAAGAATAAGCTTTTTTTAGTCTTTGAAGAGCCGCAACAGTGGCCTGACTAGGATCACTTTGAATGGTTTTGTGTGGAATAGTATTAATAACTTCATGCATTTTTTTAACATAGTCACAATTATCCAATAACACATTCTGATGAGATTTGTCTGCAAGTACAATAGACAAGTCATTATTGTTTTTGAGGTCAACTAATTGTCTTTGCTCTTGAATAAGATCAGGTTGTGGGATAGGGTAACAAGAGTCATCTTGTAAGATATGTGCCATTATCACTCTGGCGTAATCCTTATGCAGTTTAGGAATACATTTAACTATGCTTTCCACCTGGGTAATAGTAATCAGTATCGATCCTATCGTTGGTGGATAAGAGACTTTTTCTCCCTTATTTAAGGCCTTGGTTTGCAGACTATTAACTTCAATATTACTGAGGTTTTTAAACTTTGTTAGAGCTGGGTGTTCAGGGCTACCATGGTAGGTACGACGGTAGACAGTTTGTTTTTCAACACTTTTGTCGACCAACATACACAATTTTTTTATATGGGTGCAAGTCATAGTCTTGATTTCATTCCTTAAATTAGCAGAAGTAATGGTGAGCCCCTGATGTACAATAGCAGAATGTTCATTTTTGACAAAAGTAAGGTGAGCAAAGTAGCACTTACGGTTTAGAAGATCCAATAAATTTCTTTTGCTGGCTGCGTATTGTCCTTGATAGCCTTTTATTTTCGGCAATCCTGAGTATTCTGTTGTCATGCCATGATAGTCTTTGAGTATGGATTTGCAGAAATCGCGGAATCACTCCCAAGTCCCTACAATTTAACAGAAAATATAAGTGATTTCCTCCTTGACCAAACTGAGACACAGGCTTCTAAAAGTAGATACTGCTGCTTTCCACATGCTTATGTGAATTTGAATGCTGAATAAATATAATTATGCGGTACAATGATCAACAAATATTGAAGACTCGTGCGACACAAATCACTGAAGCGATGAAAATTTTCCGTGAGAATAATTAATACTGATGAAAGTTTTCGCTGAGACACAGGCTTCTAAAAGTAGATACTGCTGCTTTCCACATGCTTATGTGAATTTGAATGCTGAATAAATATAATTATGCGGTACAATGATCAACAAATATTGAAGACTCGTGCGACACAAATCACTGAAGCGATGAAAATTTTCCGTGAGAATAATTAATACTGATGAAAGTTTTCGCTGAGATACAGGCTTCTAAAAGCAGATACTGCTGCTTTCCACATGCTTATGTGAATTTGAATGCTGAATAAATATAATTATGCGGTACAATGATCAACAAATATTGAAGACTCGTGCGACACAAATCACTGAAGCGATGAAAATTTTCCGTGAGAATAATTAATACTGATGAAAGTTTTCGCTGAGACACAGGCTTCTAAAAGTAGATACTGCTGCTTTCCACATGCTTATGTGAATTTGAATGCTGAATAAATATAATTATGCGGTACAATGATCAACAAATATTGAAGACTCGTGCGACACAAATCACTGAAGCGATGAAAGTTTTCCGTCAGAATAATTAATACTGATGAAAGTTTTCGCAAGAATAATTAATGCTCCTAGTAAACTTGGTGACCTTTTAATTGCAGAAAGTGTATATATAGAGGCTTCCGGTGAGCAATGTTGTAACGAACATGCCGCCTATGAGTTACATAACGTTTGGAAATCACTTATTAAAACAGTAAATTATAAATTGTAATATAAACTTAAAATTGATTGTTTACCCCACCCTACACCATTTTTTATTTCTATAATATATTTCTATGATTTCTTCACAGACCATTGGGCCAACAGTATATGCAACAATTTGGCGCATGTAGATGACTATTGGATAATAACTTACCATGCTTCCCACAATGCAATGATCTATATTATTTATAGATTAAATGTGTCTCTATTTATAACATCTGAAGATGAGGCGGCCGCTGCCTCGAAAGTGCTCATGGTTCTAATTGTATATATTTCTCATCTTTTATCATTAAATCGTGCTAAAGAAGAAAACTTTTCATCGTTTCAGTGATAAATGATCAAATTACCTACAAAGAGTACCATGGTATTCTCTCGATATTTTTCATCCAAGAGAAAGTGTTAGCAGCTACCAAATGAAATTACTTGCCGGTGTGCCATCTAATAGAATTCACTGTCTAGAAATCTATTCTTTTGAGGATACTTCAAAGAGAGAAGGAAGTGAGAATCGTAGGATCGAATGCAGTGTTTACTCAAGTATCTGTTGCCAGTTATTCAGATACTCCTGGGTAGAATTCTGACTGTTATACGTATTTTAACTTGAAACTGATAACCCTCAGTACTGAGAAAGATGTTCTATGGAGTTAACGACGACTGGGAGCAACAGAAAGCGCAATAAGCTGTCGCCTGTTCCTAATTTAGGGCCACTTGTTCCAGGGAAAGAAAATAGCTAGTTGCCATCCGACAAACATACGGTCCATGTCTCATCCGCGACTCAAATCAGAGCCCATCTCAGACGAATGTCTAAGATTACCTGGCCACCGCCGCGGGACACCTGACTCTACTGATGAGTATTCTGAGTATGGGCTAATGAATGACGCTTTGGTTTCCATCTAAACATCTTTTTGGAAGGGGAACGGAAGAGTTTAATGACTACCGTGGGCAACTTGATGGACTATTAGCAGTCGCCCGTCCCTAATTTGGAGTCATGGTTCCAGGGACGACTTAGCAGCTGGTCTAAGCACTGCCGTAAGACAAACACAACATCCATGCTTCACCGGGATCCGAACCCCGACTGAGTTGGACGTACAGTCAGGAGCAAGTGCTTAGACGACTGTGCCACTGTGAGGCCTATCTAAACGTCAGACACGGATTCTTGTTTGTTTGTTTGTTTCAACAGAAAAACACGAATTTGTGATTTTGTAACCTCCAAACAAAATTTTAGCGTGAGAAAGAGATGTTGGTTCTTTTGCGTAAAACTGATGACAGTTTGGTGATTTTTTCCCTGCTTTTTATAAGCTCTTTTCTAATCTTGTTTCCACTGAAGTCTTTTTTCCCTGCAATAATGTCATTAAAATAAAGTAAGGAAAATGAATCCTATTATTCCAAAAGATTCCTTAATGCCATTTGCATTTTGAACGAAACCAGCCATGGAATTTTAATACTGACAGAGCATATTGATTAGTGAACGATATTAATTAGTCAAGTTGGTAGACTGCAAGAAAGATCCACCCATCTATTTAATTATGTATCGGAAAGTATCATAACGATTCTCATAAGGAACTAAAGCGAAGATATAAACATACCTTATCTGAATGCTAAGTATTTTCCCAGACACTCACCTTAATGCAAAACTACATTTCCCCACGTCCTGTTTCTAAAAGAATTGTTTTGTGATCTAACTCAGTTTGAGTTTTCATTGCATTGAAGGTTAAAGTTGCATGGAGGCATCAGAACACTGCATTAATTTCAGGTGTCGTCCCTAAATAAAATAATACATTCCAAATACTAAATGGTACATATCGATAATGCTGCTAACATTCAGGAAAAAGCAAATAGAAGGCCTTCCTTTCCCAAATTCTTGTGTGATCCGTCTGTATTAAACGAAAAGTTAATTACAGACAACAGCCTCTATGCTTCTCAATTAATCATTAATTGAATTAAGGATGCCCTTCACAGAGTAATTCTACTTTCGCTGTAGAGATTCTTCTGATTACCTAAACTCATGTAACATACTAATTTGATTTTTCGAACACTCACCAATGCTTCATATTTATTTTGATAGGAAACAAGTACAATTAACATTTCCTTTCGGTTAAAGACAACGCCTGGATAAACTTTTGCAATTTTTATCTTATTTCTTAAAGCATCGGAAAAAGAAAAGTATTCCAGTATTTAATTACGGTAAGATTTTAATCATCTAAAAATTCCCAAAGTTAATTCTGTGACATTATTTCTCGACCAAATGAACTTTAATTATATTTCATAATATCGTGAGAATATGTAGTCACAAAAATGTATTTTGCGCTGTATCCAAACTACCTGTGGAAGCTACCTATCTACAAACTATCCAGAAGTAAAAGAGTATGGTGTTTTTTTTATTCTAGTTGTCAGCATCGGTTTAGTGAAATATGAGAAATTTCGAATTATTTAGAACTAGTATGTGTGTGTTATAAGCTACTCGCAAGACAGAATACCCTGCACTTCGGTTATGAGATTTAAATAAATTAACGAAAAATGAGTTTTAAATTTTGTCCATTTTGAAATTATTAAAAAATTATCCGTTATGCACCTAATGCTTACATGAAAGTATTTGAAAGACAAACAGCATATTTGTTTCCCATGGTAACACAAAAGAGCAAAATTCTTGAGATGTTCACATCGGAATCTAAAAAAGTGATGCAGTTGTTTTTATTAGTCTGTCTGGAATTAGTGCTTTTGGGTAGATTCTTGTCAGTTAACCGTAGAGGTTCTTAATTCTTATTATCTAAGACGAAAAATGAAGGACAAAAGGGCGTACAAGAAAAGAAGAACGGCTTTCTCAGTGAATTCCTCACGGATTACGAGACAAGTGTCATAAATTTCGTGATAGCTGCTAGGAGTATGATTTTGATGAAAGCCAACGGCAGCTCAATAGGAGAGCTACGACAAAACATTACACAGTAAAATAAAAATGTGCTTTAAGCTTTTATTTTTAAAACCTTTTCAAGGTGTTATAAAATTATATTTAAAACTTCGGCCATCAACAAAACCTAAACGAAATAATATAGCGAAGTTTTAATTTTGTACATGTAACAGAAACGTACGAAGTTTTATTGGTACGCAAAGGTTTTTGTTTACTTTTAGGTACGACCCTGAGCGAACTTTGATGGCTACTCCACAGGAAAAGGCCCAGTGTGTGTCATGGTTCATAAAGACGAAGTCAGATACACACGTCCAACGGAATTGCCGTACCAAATACCGAATTAATACACTGAAGAGCAATTGAATTAGAGATACTTGTCTAGTAACGTGTAGAACTATCTTTCGCCCTGATAACGACGTCGATTCGTCTCGGCATAGACTTGACAAAACACCGGAAGCGTTGGGAAGCCATGCGAATCCACGACCCCTGAACAAGCTCCACAGCTCACGAAGATTTGATGGAGGGGGGTCAGAGCCTCGAACATCTCTCTCTCGGGCTTCCCAGATGTGCTCGATGGGATTGAGGTCAGGTGACCTAGCTGGCCAAAGAAGCAATGTCAAGTCGGCGGAGTGTTCATCCAACCATTCGGACACAATTCGGGAACGATGGCACTGTGCATTATCTTGTTGCACCGTTTGTGCGTCTTCAACATCCAATGGGATGTTGAAGACGCACAAACGGGAGCAAATGGTCTTCCAAGATATCCGGGTAACGTTGACCTGTGAGGGACGATGTCACACGTACCAGGGGTTCCATTTCTGTCCACGTAAACAGTCCCCAGACGGGAATGCCACACCCACCAGCTTGAAGAGTACCCTGCTGGAAAGAAGGATCCATCGCTTCATGTGGTTTGCGCCGTACTCGTATCTTGACATCCGCATGTACCAACGTGAATCTCGACTCATCAGTCCAGGCAACATTTTTCCATATGTCAAGGGTCCAGTGGCGATGTTCCCGCGCCCATGCTAATCTTTGCACCCTGTGATGTGCGGTCAGCAGTGGTACCCCCGTGGGACGATGACTTCTGTACCCCATAGCAAGGAGGTGGCTCTGGATGGTGTGGCTGCTTGCACGTTTTTGTGCACCAGCGTTCAATTGCCGAGTGATTTCTTGCACTGTGGCCCGTCTATCTGCAGTTCCAAGCGAGCTAACTGACGATGACCCCGCTTATCCACATGCTGTTGTCCACGGCAGTTGGCCCTTTCAGGGATGGTTTTACCGGATTCGATGTACTCACGTTGCACCCGTGACACAGTGGCTCGTGAAAATCCCAGTGCCTGCACGACTTCCGAGATGGAGTGACCCATTCGTCGGGCCCCGACAATTTGCCCACGATCAAATGCTCTTAGTCTTACCCATACTGCGTCCGACTCTTACTGATTCCTGTCGCATCACTCCTTATATTGTCGGATCGCTGCATACGTCATGTCGTTTCCATATACAGGGCCGCCCACAGCACCACATTTGTATAACGCCAGCTGTCTCTAATCCAATTGATCTTCAGTGTACACAATCCAGACCCTCAATACGCGAGTGGGACAAAACATTTATGGAGACCGGTAGTGTGCTTAATAGGAAAGGCGCTGGCCGGCCATGCACAATTGAAGAGGTGAGGTACGGATCGTGTTCAACAGAGTTTCCTACGAAGTCCAGTGAATTCCATTCGTGCGGCATCCAGGCAGTTGAAGTTACCACCTACAATGATCACAAGTGCATTTGAGACAGGCACTGCACCCCGGAGATAAACCGAAACGTTTCGATTTTGCTGTTCTTATGCCCCACAGGATTGACAATGAGGAAGGCTTCCTGAAACGTGATTTATTCAACAATGAGGCAACGTTTCATGTCTGTGGTGTTATCAACAAGCATAACTGAAGAATATTGGGGTCTGAAAATCCACATGCCGTCTGTGAGATTGAACGGACAGCCCTAAGGTTAGCGGCTGGTGCGGTCTCCTGCACAACCACATCATCGGCCCATTGGTTTTCGCCAAAAACACTGTAACATCCCATGTTTATTTGGACATGCTGAATGAGTTTGTCACCCCCCCCAATTAGAGGGGAGTCTCCAACCAGCTATCACCTCCCAGCAGGATGGTTCACCACCGCAGTTGGCACTTCGTTTCGTGAGTTTCTTGATGAAACCTTTCTAGAGCGATGGATTGGACGTGATGGTACAATTCCTTGGCTTCCACGTTCACCAGAAATTACGGCCTAGAGGTTTTTGTGCGTGGCTATGTAAAGGATATTGTGCACTGCACAAAGATTTCGGATGTTGATGAGCTGACGCACAAGATTACAGCTTCTATCACAACAATTCCTTAGGATATGCTCGGGAGATCATGGCAGGAGGTCGAATACCGTCTCGACGTTATTCGTTAAACCAGCGGTGCGCATGTGGAGCTATACTAGTATCCTAACAAACTTTGGAATGTGCTATCCAATATGCAATAAACAGATTTTTGTTCTTTTATTCCGTTTCTGGTTTATTGAGGGTGAAAGTTGTAAAGATAATTTTGGAACACTCAGTATTTTGAACTTCTAATGAGCGAAGAATTTGTTTCACATACACTGCTCGACATAAAAACCAAAAAGAGAAAATATTAATAGGAGTAGAATGGTGAGCGTGTATCGAAAGTTGAGTAATGTAAATTATTGCAGTCGCGTACCAATCACATGCTACCTGAGGCAGATAAAAGGGCAAGACTGCGCAGCGTAACTGAAACTGGTATTCCTCAACTGAGATAACAAAGTTCGCATGCGCAAAGAGTGAGAATGCCTAGACGATGCCATCGGAAATCATACCATCACGAGCATTTACCAGAGTTTTCACCTTTGAACTACGTATAGCTGATCGGTCCTTGAGTGGTATCCACGTGGAAACACATTGGGATGCAACAACAATCGGCCGATTTTGGCGATAATGTTTGGAGGAAGGTGACGTGGATCACCGTAGTGGAACTGGTGCAGGTATACATATATTCAAACGCTTCGATCTCCGCAATCTACAACCACCCTTAACAGATTCATAGTTCACAGGGGACAATATTCGACGAGGTGTGCAAACAGCTATGGACATGCCCCTTTTGACTCTGACTGTTAATCGCAGATTGAGTCAGGCAGGTTTGTTTGCGCTTTCACCAGTCATTGCGACGACTTCCACTCAACGCAGCACATTATCGCGCAAGGTTGTAGTGGTGTCGTACCAGACATGAGGTAGCGAGACGAATAAAACCATGTCGTATTCAAAGAGGAGTGCCTTTTCTGTCTAAGCGTCGACAATCGCCGATTGAGAGTCTGGAGACAACGTTGTCGCCGTGATGATCTTGATCCCATCCTACTGCTCTTCAGCCTGGTGTCAAGTTTAGGGGCACTCACAGTTTCAACAGCCGTTCATCGGTCATAGGCATAGTGGGAACAATGACAGAATGACGACAAGTCACGTGGATAAGTTGCTGCAGCCCATTTCGTTGCGTTATCTCATTGGTATTCCTGATGCCTAGTTTCAACAAGATAACGGCCTCCCGCACGCTGCCTGCATCAGCAGATAGTGCTCAAAAGATGTCCCAGTGCTGCCCTGGCCAGCTCGGTCCCCAGATCTCTCCCTAGTATAGAACATGTGGGAAGTCATTTGCAGATGGCTTAACGTCTGTGGACGACTCGTTCACAGTGTCGAGGAATTTTTGAAACAGGTACGCGACGCATGGTCAAAAATACCTCAGGACACCATCTGGGGAGTTTTCCGGCCACTGGGACTCCATGCTATCGAATGTTGACTCGGGCCATATTATACTGTCTCCTTGCCAATCGCATTCTTGTAATCTCTCAGGAATGAAATCACTTCTGTCCCTCCTATTTGCCTATTTGTGTGGTAAGTTTCGACTTATATCTTGCGTTGTTTCATGGCATGGCATTTTTTATATCGGGCAGTGTAGTATCATACATAGGCTTGAGGAAGGAATGCAACAAGTTTGAAACACGAATATGATGCATTAACAGAAGGATGTTGTCAGTTCTTTTCAGATCTGCGTCATCCTTTCTCACTTTAAAAACAACGAGGCAACCATTAGATACACCAATCATCTAAGTTGATGCTGATTTGTTTCCTGAATGGGTAACGGCCGCGAAACTCCAAATCCGAAACACAACATGTTCATTAAAATTTTAAAGAACAGACTGTGCCGGCTAATTCAACAATATACGGGTAAGAATTTATCAAAGTTCTGTACAGTCTCATAGCATTTTGTATATTTTCATTATCTGTGGTACCGTTCATTATCTGTGCCAGCCCGTTTTGTAGCGAAACACATTTGGAAGAGTAGTTTGTAGGGCTTGCAAAAAACTCTTATTATCATGAGCCATCATAGCTGATAGGAAAATATGCAAATTGAATTGAAATGACTAACGTCTATTTTGAAAAGTAATAGTACAGTAAACTACGTGATTTCAAACACATCAAACAAGAATTGATCATTGTAGCACTGTGTCCTTCTTTGTAACCAGGAATCTATTACTGCGGTGAGTAATCATGCTCTTGTGTTTGGGACTGTATGGATAAATCCAGCTCTTAATTCATTCAACCACGAACCTCAATTGCCAACTCAAATCGGGTCACTTGTTTTGTTCCTGGGTTCAAAACTTCTTCTCTTAATTTTAGGATTCATAACACTTCTGTTATCCAAGAGCCCAGAGCGAACACAAATTAATCCGAACAAGCGGAAATTTTTGTCAAGTTTTGGTTTCGGTTTAGTTTTTATTTTAGTCCACAATAATTTTGGTTTTTGGTTACAGTTTACGAATTTCGGTCGTTGTTTTAGTTCGCAACAATGCTAGTTTTGGTTTTAGTTTACTAGTTTCGGCTGTGGTTTTACCGATGTTTAACCAAATCGTAGGATGTTTCTTACTAGTGTTTTTCATTTTTCTAGTGTGAACAAGTGGACGCAAAATGGATACCTCTTCAAGAAAGCGTTAAAAGATATGTACTCTTTTGCAGCTCACATCAATGGCTCAAAGACAAATTACACTGTGGGCCAGCCAAGATTTTGGAATAATTTGGTGGCACTAATTTTCTTTTATACCACAGTTACATGGGTGTATAAGTATGACTAAACACCATGATTGCCATCTAAAAGTGGTAGCTAATAAAAATGGCGCCCAATCCAAGAAGGCGGATGTTCACTTTCGAAGAACGGCTATATCTCTGGAAGTAAATGTCTGATTTCAACATTCTTTTTCTTCTCTTTTTAAACGAAAGCTTGAAACATGGCCTATATTTAGGATTATTTTGGTTTGTCTTTATATGTGCAACCGTTAATTGTCAAATAATGAATTAATATCAATGATTGAAAAAATTGATAAAAATTTTATTACTTTTTAAAGCACTTCTATCTAAACATTTCTTAACCCAGCTAGAAATAATAATATGAAAGAGGAAGCATATAATTAGTAGAGTAATAAAGTTACATCAAATTAACGTGCTTAATTTGTTAAACTAAATTACATCATTTAAAAAAGTCAGATGAGCAGATTTTACAAAACGTATAATCTGGTAATATTCCTATATAGTCTGGTATTTTACCAAAAGTTTAGTTCACCATCTTCATCATCATCACTTTCAGAAGAGTCATAAAGGTTTAAATCTTCTAAACATTCCTCAGGCTCATTCATGTTATCACACTTTCTCAGCTTACATGCCTCGGCACGTTGATACTGATTTACCATATAAGTGCATGATGGCAGTTGGCACAACCTCGAGCAAGAACAACGCAAAAGTTCCAACACTGTTTAAGGTGTTAATGTTCCGTCATCCATTTGATGCAAGCTTTCCACCTTTGTCTAGCGTCCATGCATGTTTTCCTGGTGCTGAAACTTCAGGAAAAAAAATTCCAGACATTTTTTTCCATATATAGCTGTTTGATAGTTCGCTCATAGAGAATGTCGACGAAGACAACCTGCACATGGAGGAAGCTGTGTTGACTCAACTGCAACTTGTCGACTTCGGAATATTTGGTATCTCACTGCATTGATGTTTTCTGTTTTAGTAATTCTTGAATGCAGTTGACATTTCAACTTTTGGATCAAACAATGGTCTGTGTTGGTTAATAAAAACTGGCTCCCCAGCATTGAAAACTGTGAAACGATCTCCTTATTTGTTTGAAGAAGTTTTAGTGCTTTGAGCTTGCCTTGCTCAGAAAGAGCACTGACTGTATCGCAACCTGTCCATGCATGTAGACTGGGTAATGCTGATTTAACACGAGAGCCAACCCGCACATACAAGTTTCTTAATGTCTATTAGCCTGATTCAACCATTTGTTCCACATGTTCCATGCACAGGTTGCTCTCCCGACTAATTTCCGACGATATATAAAGAGCTGAAACCTAAATGTCAGTGTCATCAAATAAACAAAGAATATCCCTAATATGTATCAACATCCGAGTATCTGTTTCTTTTTGGAAATGTGAAAAATTTTCCACTTCGTGGAAGCCATTAGCAGTTATTTTGATGCACGCTTTACAGCAAGTAGCGAACAGTGTTTTATCACCAATCTTTTCCTTTTGCCAACTTTCAACAAGGAATTCTGTTAGCTTATTCTTTATATATCATCGGAAATTAGTCAGGTAAGCAAACTGTGCATCGCTTTGAATAAGACGTCTCCATTTCTTAATTCTATGACCATTCCTAATGTTCTTGAAGGTAATTCCTTCATCTGAACCTCTGCTGAGACGTTTTGCCGATTTGATTGAATTGTCGTTGTAAGTATCAAACACAATGCCGATTATTTTTCTGTAATTGCCAGTATTTAAGAATTGATTAAGCATCGATCGGATAGTTCATCAAATGTCCTGTTTTCTCCATGCAGAATAGGGATCAATATCATCCCATCAATTACAGTGGCTGATGAAGGAATATTTTCATCTTCAGGTGAAATCCGGCTTTCCAAGTATTTTCCCAATCTTCCTTGCTAGTTGTTTTCATTTAATCATCAGGGTTCGCCAGACTAAATTTAAACTGACATTTAAGTACGTCAAACGTACTTAAATGTCAGTTTTCTGCTATGAGTATCATACACTGACGGAAAAAAAAATCCCAACACCACGAAAAAATAGTTGTAGAGGAATGAAATGGCGGCAATACATTTGTATAGGTAACATATTTAATCGATTAAGGTTTCAAGACCACAGCTTAATGTAAGCGCGAGAAGAGCCATTTGAAATGTGAAATGCTGGTACATTAATAACCGGTGTAACCGCCAGAATGTTGAATGCAAGCACGCAAACGTTCATGCATTGTGTCGTACAGGTGCTGGATGTCAGTTTGTGGGATGGAGTTCCATGCCTGCTGCACATGGTCGGTCAATACAGTGACGGTTAATGCTGGTTGGGGGTGACGCTGGAGCTGTCGTCCAATGATGTCCCATCCGTGCTCGATTGGTGAAAGATCTGGTGATCTAGCAGGCCACGGCAACATGCCGACACTCTGTAGAGCATGTTGGGTTACAACAGCGGTATGCGGACGAGCTTTATCCTGTTGGAAAACACGCCCTGCAATGCTGTTCATGAATGGCAGCACAACAGGTTGAATCATCACACCGACGTACAACTGTGCCGTCAGAGTGCGCCGGATAACCACGAGAGTGCTCCTGCTGTCATAGGAAATTGCTCCCTAGACCATAACTCCAGGTGTAGGTCCAGTGTGTCTTGGCCGCAGACAGGTTGGTTGCAGGCGCTCACCTGGCATCCTTCTAACCAACACACGGCCATCACTGCCACCCAGGCAGAACCGGCTTTTATCAGAAAACACAACAGATCTCCACTCCGTCCTCCAATGAGCTCTAGCTTGACACCACTGACGTCGCAAACGGCAGTGGTTTGGAGTAAGTGGAATGCACGCTACAGGGCGTCTGGCTCGGAGTTGTCATTCAAGTAACCGATTTGTAACAGTTCGTTGTGTCACTGTGGTGGCAACTGCAGCTCGAATTGCGATGTGCCACGGCCATACGTCGTACACGGCGGTCTTCCCTCTCAGTAGTGCCACGTGGCTGGCCGGAACCCGGTGTTCTTGAGGCAGTACCTTCCCTTGACCACAGCTGCCAACAATCATGCACAGTGGCTACATTCCTGCCAAGTCGTTCTGCAATATTGCGGAAAGAAAAACCACCTTCTCGTAGCCATATTACACGACCTCGTTCAAACTCCGTGAGCTGTTGATAATGGCTCCTTTGTCTTCTTAAAGGCATTCTTGACTAACATCAACACCCTACGTAGAATCTCAACGATAACTAACGCTCACGAACGTTATAGCACGTATTTACAGCAAACCTGCTTTCCATGTTCCGAGGGGCGCTACTAGCGCCACACGTATGCGCCAAGCGCGAAATTTGCATAAACGTCATCTTACAGATGTACTCTCACCGCCTACCAACTGTCGTTTATCTAACACAACCCCTTCTTGGTGTTGGGATTTTTTCCCGTCAGTGTATTTGCATAAATCTTACGGTCTGCCTTGATAATTACGCCTTTCTTCTTTGCACTCTTTTTCAGTCTGATAGCAGGGTTCCAAGGCTTCAAGCTGTTCTTTTTATGGGCTCGAAAAAACCCTCTCCTTTTTCAAGACGATCTCTTTGGAAAGTTTCATATGCGTCCTCACCTTTCTTCCTCACGTTCAACAGAGATGTCTGAACATTAGGTGGCGCTGCTCTTCCTGCTGATAAATTGATTACGCCTGAAGGACTTTGGTCGAATGGATTAGTGTAGTCGTTCTGAAAGATGGAACACCAGATGAAACACCCTCTTCATCTGTTTTTATCCGTAGCTTTTGCAGATCAGAGTCGTAAAATATGGCCGACTTGTGAAACGTAGATTTTCGCGTAACTGCCTTAGAGCTGATGCACGGTATTCAGCTGTTAAATAGTATTTTTCGACAGTGCCTGCTTTTAATGCTTTTAAACTGAATCCTTTAGTACCTCTTGAAGTTGGTGTATCTTTGTTGACTGTCTCCTTCCATGTTTGACCTACAGGAATGCAAAACAATGGGGTTTTCAATCCTAATTGAACGGAAGATCCTCCATCTTTGAAGTTCTGACGCATTTCGGGCACATATTTCTCCATTTTTGATATTTCTGCAAAGGTGACCGATAAATAGCGTTCATAGTTAATTTTGTCCAGAGAAAAACACCTGGGGATCATTTTTTGGAAACATGACATAAAAAGTAGCCAGCTTCCTTCTCGGTTACTTCGGATTAATCCAAGCAATAGATTTACTATTGCTTGGATTAATCAACAAATTATGTTGATTAATCCAAGCAATAGTATTGATTAACAACAAATTATGTCAGCCGTGTGTTAGACTTAATTATGGTTTAAATAGCATACTGTATAAATCCATTATCCTATGGAATAATCTCCCAGAGAGCATCAAATCCCTGGAAAATATCAAAAAGTTTTCCTTGTCTCTGCAAAATTACATTGTAAATCACCCAGATCTCCATAACGAATCTCAACCCTATCATTCAATTGTAGTTCCAAGCATGCTGCTAACAGTGGTGCTTCTGTTATAAACATCCTACTTGCTTCCATATATGCCATATGTTTTATTCTTTTTCTTACATCTGATAGGGATAATCGCCTTACAACCAGCGTGTTCAGGTTCCTCCTGGTGTATTGCATTTTCATAGCACTGTAAGTTTAAATGTGTGCAATAAATAATTGTATTGCATTGTATTGTATTGTACTAAATCTATGTATTTCATCCAGAATTATGAGACAGGTGCATTGTCATTCCTTACGTACTATAAATAGCCATAACATTTTTAATATTGTGATCTTCTATTGCAATATTGAAAGTTTCATTGCATATACACTCACGAACAATGAAATTTGCGCACCTAAAAAAAATCGTACTACAACCGCGAAAATCTGCAAATAGCTAAAGTGCGTGCTGGTATGCAAATGATCCACGCTTTGCACACCCTGTGGTGGCGCTGCAAGCACGAATCGGCACCCTTAGAAATCGGCGTGTGGTCGATGCCCCATGAAAGCGAAAATTACCAGCCGACGCAAGCAAGAGTACAGAGTGACAAGAATGCCTGGTATAGGTCAGAGACGTCGATTTACGCAACTTACGGACTTTGAGAGAGGCCGTATCATCTTGCCGAAAACCGCAGTGTGGTCGGCGCACCGTATAGCCCGCCACGTGGATCGTTCTGACCATACCGTCCGACTGGGTTGGGAGCAATGGACACGTGACCGCAGTGCCACACGGCGAAACGGCTCCGGACGGACCAGGATGACCACCGGCAGAGAGGCTCGACGGATCGTGCGCCAGGTACGAACGGATTTCACGGGGATCCGGTCCCCTATAAGGCTGATGAAGCGGCTCTTGTGTGCCCACGAACCATTTCCCAACGCCTCGTGGAATGAATCTGCGATCCCAAAGCCCCTTACGTGTGCTGTCATTAACACCGGAAAACTGCAGGCTCCGTTCGCAGTGGTGCACGTCCAGAGCGACGTGTGGTGTTTATCTATGACTGCCGCTTGGTTTGGGGGACTACTGATCATCCTGTCCGGGTGTGGAGGTCCCCGGGTCAACGGCAAAATCCCGACCTCGCTATCGAGCGCCACACCTCTCCCACTGCAGGCATAAAGGTCTGGGGAGCCACTGCCTACGATATCCGATCAGCTCTAGCAGTGGTACGTAGATCATTAACGGGTCAGAGGTATGTGGATGAGATCCTACGGCCCGATGGGCTCCCATTCCTGGCCGGAATTCCAGGTGCGCTATACCAGCAGGATAATGTCCGCCCGCACACGGCTTGGATTTCCCAGGACTGTATACGTCATGTCCAGACACTTCCATGACCTACCCGCCCTCCGGACATGTCCCCTTTCGAGCATGTGTGGGACCATTTGAAACCCCAGGTGCCGCCGTGCCGCACTATGCAGGATTTGGAGCACACCGTCCATCACGTTAGGGCCAGTCTGCCTTAGGACAACATCAGGCGTCTGTTCGCCTCCATGCTGGACCGTATTATCGCATGTATCACCACACGAGGCAGGGCGACGCACTATTGAAGATGACCGCACTACGTGCCACATATCCCTCTATTTTTGTCCTGCAGCTCTGTTTTTGCCATCATGTGTATCATTCATCTGCATCATTACGTCCATAAAATTTCAGTTCAATCTGATGCTTCCTTTTTGGTACGCAAATTTCGTTGTCCATGAGTGTATTATCACAGAATTGTTCTGCAAGTTAATTAAGTTTCCATTTTTGAAAAAACATCAGGAAACTCCAGTTTCAAGTTATGAAAAGCTGTCGTCAGAGGATTTGTATGAATGCCTCATATACGTATATATTAAACGAATGGCACGGTTGTATTGTTTTCCTTAGAGAATATTTCTTAGGGAGCCTTATGAAATGGCCCCAACTTGCACTGCCAAGTCACTAAGCTTATCATCACCGAAAAGCTTAACTATGATATTAAGTAGATTGCATATTGTATGAAATCCACCCACCATTATAATATACGTCACTGAATGTATTTTGGTGACACTAAGCTATCTCTACAGCTTTTGTTAAGATAGCCTGATCCAGTACCTGTACAATAGTTTTAAGTTCAAGCTGTGAATTAATCTCTAAACACTTCCTCAGAATTTAATGAACAGTCGATATTTCTGTAGCAAGTTTGTTTATCGTCCAGAATCGCTCGTCAGTCTAAACCAGCTCTCATCCGTAAAGAGAACTCGACCCCATTGCTGATGTGTCTAGTTCTTTTGTTCCTGGCACCACAGAAACCGCCGTCTCCAATAAGCAGGCGTTAATGGCACACACCGTACTGGTCGTCGTGCAAATAGACCAACTTTGTGCAGCCTCCTGGCAACGGCAAAACGCGATAGCGGACGTCTAGTTGCATGTGCCTTGCGATTTCTCCTGATGTCTGCCGTTTGTCTCTTCTCGCCTGTAGGACAATATACCGGTCGTCCGCCGCCGTGGTTGCTCGTGGACGACCACTGCTAAACAATTGGACATCTGTTCCATTCGTTTGAAATGCACTCCAAGCTCGTGAAACGATGCTGCGAGCGATCTCGAACTCCTCGGTCACACTCGTCACACTTCGACCTTCTTCCAACTTCCAAATGACGCGACCTCGAGTAAAGTCATCCAGATGTCGTCTATTTGATTGCTTGTAGGCCATATCACACGGTGGCAGCAACACGACGTCGTTCAAACCGATGTACACCGTTTAATAGCTTTCACCGAATCACTGAGCGTACACCACCCGTGTGCTTTATACCCTTCCAACGCACCCCCCCTACGTCATGCTGCATATATGCGCATGCCCTACCGTACCAGACCCTAGTCTATCTCCTGAGTGGTATTTCGGTCCGTTCTGGCTGCTCGTTCCGCTGTTATGCTAATTTCTCCTCTTCGTCCTTAATTTTTGCACACCAGTGTATTAGGTGTAAAAATAAGTTTTAAGGCCTTTTTTGTTTGACGTATACCGCTAATTTACATATCCGACATTCCCCGCGTTGTTCTCATGTGACCGTAACTGGTCCACAGTAGAAAAGGTGACACAGATCTTTGCCCAACCGTCAAACGCACTTGCACATCTGTAGGTGAAGGATGACAAGCGATATTGCATTTATAAGACACTGCATTCTTTACGAATTTAATCAAGGAAAAATGGTGCAAAAACATGTCCATCGCTTTGTTCTGTTCTGGAGAAGAATATTGTATCGAAAAGCACGTGCGAGTTTTCGTTTAGATGGTTTAAAGCAGGTTATTTTGATGTTAGCGATCGAGAACGCAGCGGCACCCCGCAGAAGGTTGCACATGAGGAACTGCATTGCTGGATGAAGATTCGTCCCAAACGCAAAAAGAACTAGCTGAACAACTTGGAGTAACTCAACAAATTATTTCCAATCGTTTACCCGCAATGGGAAAGATTCAAAAGAAAGGAAAATGGGTGCCACTGAGCCAAAGGAACAAGGATGAGCGAATCATGAAGTGTTTGAATCTGTTGAATAAACAACACGGAAAGTATTTCCTGTGGAAAATCGTTACGGGTGATGAGAAGTGGATATGATAAGACAATCCCAAAACGCACAAAACACAGCGTGGACCCCGGTGAAGCAACGACTTTAACACCGAAACGTAATATTCACTCGAATAAAAATCTACTGTGCATGTGGTGGGATATGAAGGGTGTACTCTATTATGAACTATTGGAACAGGGTCAAACTGTTACTACTGATCGCTACTAGCAACAAATGCTGCGATTGAACCAAAAAATTTGTCGGAAACGTGCATTCACAGGCAAAGGATTGCATCCCGTGAAATTACTGCATGAGAACGCTGGACCGCATGTCGCAAAATCTGTCAAGGAAACGTTATAGACGCTTGGCAGGGACGTTTTGGAGCACCCGGCGTATACTCCCGACATAGCCCCTTCAAGCTATCATTTGTTCCGATCGACGCAACATGATTTGTCTGCTGTACGGTTCCGGACATGTGACGAAGTGCAAAAATGGGTTGACTTCATCACATCACACGACGAAGTATTTCATTCACGGCTGGAATCTGTCCGACCGATGGCGGAAGGTAATAGATAATGACGGCACATATTTTGATTCGTAAAGGTATTGTTGTTTTCTCTGAAATTACATGTTGCGTTATCTTAAAATGCTTTAAAACGTATTTGTACACCTAATACAAACCACTTATTTCCGTATTAGACCTTACAAACACAGATCCTTTTTCAATGCGGTATGAACCATAATATGTGTTGACCTCAAGATAAATTACTCCTGAAACAAGGTGCCTCGAAAGCGCATTAAAGTTTATCAACCCATAAGAGTATATTTTAGGCAAAAACCATTTGTAAAGTTATTATTCTTTGTAATCAATTTATATGCTATTGAGCCTGAAGTTATGTTTTTCGACAACTAATAAACAAAGCAGAGGGGAAAACATTTTGTTAAAGTGTAAATGCGCTGTCAAAAAACTGTGGATATACATATGTTTCAGATTTTCCTTATCTTCATGACCCACAAACGAACTATTTTCATAATGCAATGAGCCTTAAAGAGTACGCCGAACTCTTTAATATGGCCATCAATTCTTTAATTCTTTCATCAAACGATTTAGGTGACGTACACTTCATAAGCAGAAAAACGAACCGAAATTTTTAAGTAGTTTATTATAAATATAAGGGTCATTCAAATGCAAACTAGCTATAAGGAGTTATGAGAAAGATATTGTGACTTACCTTAAAAATAATCCCCTTTGCTATTAAGGCACTTATTCCACCGTGACACTAGACGTTCGATTTCTTGTGCGTAAAAAAACGGTTGGTTGCGGCTGAAACATTCCGAAACAGCGTTCAGCGTCTTTTCGTCCTAGAGAAATCTGTGGCCCCGCAGATGCTTCTTCAGCTCCCCGAAAATGTGAAAGTCACAGGAGGGCAAATATAGGCTGTATTATGGACGCTGGAGGAGTTTTCACCGAAAATACGAATGTCTTTCGGGCACAGATTGCAAGTTGAGTGGCACGCACTGCGCGCGAATCTTCCGGTACTGCACACGATCCCTGATAACGGTGTGCACACCCCCTACACTGATTCCAACTTTGTCGGCAATTGCTCCCACCCCGTGAGTCTTCCCGAATGAGACGTTCGTGACTGCCACGGGAAGGGCCTCAGGTTCGATCCCAGGCAGTTACAAACGCTCGATCCACTAAATACCCGCCGTGTGTCGGATGGGCAAATTAAGCCGTCGTACCCCGGGTACTGGCCCCCGGTAATAAATAAGGGCGTCTTCCTCCCCCTTTCTACTTCGCTTCCGTGTCACTTTCCTGTCGGGCGCTCTAGACCAAATCTCCTAGTTTCCTATTTCTAAGGGTTGTTTAAGACCTGGGGTCAGACACTCCCTTCCTAAAATCCTCTACATATGATCATGATCATGATCCCTGATAATGGTGTGCACACCCCTTATACTGATTCCAACTTTGTCGGCAAATGCCTCCACCGTGAGTCTTCTGTCTTCCCGAATGAGACTATCGCCTTTCGCGACGGAAACCTCGGTGATCACACGGTGTGCTTGCCATGGCCTCGAGTCATCAGCCAAATGACCGAAGCTCTTACTCCAGTCAAGACATGCAGTTTTCGTACACGTTAATCATGCAAAAATATAACGTGGCAAAGACATGCAGGTTTTGTACACGTTACTCATGCGATGTTGAATATCTGCACTCCTAACACCTTGCACAGTTAAAAACCGGATTACCGCTCTCTGTTCAACATTCGTTACTTCAGTCATGACGGGTTGGATCGAACACCTGCACGAGCTGTACAAAGGCCAATTGCTTCCGTCGTTGTGTGATCCCTGCGCAACATTTCACTGCATAATTTTTTTATTTAATGGAGGTTTAACGACCACCGTGAGCAACTAAATGGGCTATAAGCAGTCTCCCGTCCCTAATTTAGGGCCACTGGTGCCAGGGAAACGAGAGAGCCAGCGCCGTAAGACAAACACAACATCCATGCCTCACCGGGATTCGAACCCGGACCTCTTACGGGAAACTGATCAGAGGCCATCACTTAGACCACTGCGCCACCGGGGCGGCATTTCACTGCATCATAACATTCCAGTGGTGCCTCCTACGTTTTGTGTCGACGCTAAACCCACTCGGGCCGCCCCGGTGGCGTAGTGGTCTAAGCGATGGCCTCTAATCATTCGTCCGAAAGGGGGTCCGGGTTCGAATCCCGGCGAGGCATGGATGTTGTGTTTTATTTACGGCGCCGGCTCTCTCCCTTCACTGGAACCAGTGACCCAACATTAGAGACGGGCGACTGCTTATAGCCCATTGAGTTGCTCACGGTGGTCGTTAAAATCCTAATCAAATAAAAAAAAAAAAAACATTCGGCAGTTGGCTATGACCATTGACTCGTTTTCATTTGAATGATTCTTATATATATTTAAATATTTTGGACTGCATCATGGGAAAAAATGTCGCACATTGAATGTTAGTAACTCCATATTTGAAGAAAAGAAAATGAAAATAGATTTCCCTTTTTCCTCTGAGCTTAGGTATGATTTGCAGTACAAGTAAACCGAAGAGCGAAAGCATTATAATCACCTGTCTAATATGATCTTGATCCACCACGTGTCGCCAAAACAGCTGGTGCGCAGACGAGACATGGGCGGTACAATATTTCTATAGGTGTCCTGTGGTACCTGGATGCAATACGCTACCAGTAGGTCCGTTAACCTTTGTAATTTACATGGGTGAGACGCCGCTGATCATATTTGATGTTCCAACACAAACGACAGATGCTCCATTGATGTCTGAAGATTTTGTGTAACAGGAAACGAGATTCATCGGACCAAACGAAATTCTTCCAATCATTCAAGTTGAAGTTTTGATGCTTGCGTGCCCATTCTAGGCCGTTTCGACGATGAAACGAGATTAGTATGGACACTCAGTGTATCCTGGGGTCACGCAGCCCCATTTTAAGGGGGATTCGATGTACTGTGTGTTGTGTTACATTAGTCCTGTCACAAACATGCACATTTCCGGCGAGTTTAGCCACAGCGTCCTTTCTGTTTGATTGTACCAAATGCATTTGCCTTCGCTCACCTCTAGCATCGATGAGCTGTGGTTGGCTATACCTAGCCAGCGGTCGGTGGTTTTGTCCTCCACGGATCATTTTTAAAGTGACCCTTTTTCATGGTCAGCCGGGGTTAGTACCTTTTTAAGGTACCAATCATAGTACCTTTTTAAGGTACCAACCACGGTTGACCATGAGCACCACATATCCTATGCGTCTTGGAAATGCTCTGATCCAGTCATTCGGCAATTACGATTTGGCGTTTGTCAAACTCATTTAAGTTCGTTTCCTTTCTCATGTGAAGAACAAGAACAACACTGACTAACAGAACTCAGTATCAGGTGTTATTTACACGCTCTGTCGTTTACCTGAACTTGCTTCGATTTGAATAAAGACGCGCTTGATCATAAAGTTTTGGCTCTTCCGTGTATACAGGGTGATTCATAAAGACGTATACAGTTTCCAGATGTTGTAAAACAGTAACAGTTGAAGACATGGACAACAACTGCAAACCGTTAGGTAGATGTACTCATAACGTTTGTGTCCCGCTACTGAGGGAAGTGACGTAGGCGATATCGCGCGTGTCACGTGACTAGTTAGTCAAAATGGCAGCGTCTGCAGTGGAGAAGGTGTTTTGTGTTCTTGAATTGAGCAAAACGGAATCTGTAAGTGCTGTGCAACGGCATTTTCGATCACGATTCGGAAAAGAACCTCCAACCAGAAAACCTATTTACGATTGGCATGAAAAAATTGAAACTACGGGCTGTTTGTGCAGACTTAAAAGTCCTGGACGACCGCGTGTATCGCAAGAAGTCGTCGATAGTGTTTGCACCGCCATTCAACGAAGCTCGGGAAAATCAACGCGGAGGGTGAATTGTGAAGTGCAGATTTCACAGCCTACCGTCTGGTGAATTTTGAGAAAGAAGCTGAAAATGATTCCATACAAAGTGCAGATATTGAATATCTTCCTCGCCGATGGATTGGACGAGCCATGGACTACAACATGCCACTGACCCAATGGCCACCCAGAAGTCCTGAATTAACACCTTGTGACTTTTTCCTGTGGGGGTACGTAAAGGACAAGGTATTCGCCACTCCCCTTCCTGTTGATCTAGCGGAGCTGAAACAGCGTATCACAGCCACTATCACTGCACTTGATTCAGATATCTTACCTCGCGTTTGGGCGGAAATGGATTATCGGCTCGATGTGTGTCGTGTGACTAAGGGTGCACACATAGAACATCTGTGACTGTCTCTAAAAAACTTGAAACATTCCCCTACAATTCTGTTACAGGTAACATAAAATATTTTACATTGTTCTTGTTTTATAGTGCGTTGAAACTGTATATTTCTTTATGAATCACCCTGTACTATCGTCCCTTGTATTTTAAATGGAAAATCATGGAAGCTATTTGAGAAAGATCATTTAACATAAATAGAACTAGAAATAAAATATAAATAATATGAATATATGGGCATTATTCATTACTTCGTGCTGATACATCTGTTTTTTTATAATATTCCATGTTTCATAGTAAAGAATTTCAGTTAAATATTTGGTGGAGAACTAATGACAAAAATCGGATGCGTCTGAAATATTTAAAATCTCTAGGACTAACTACTGTACGTTTCTCGTTGCCATGATATTGCCGTGAAGCTACTTCAAATAAGTCGTCTGCATTTTACTTGATTAGTGTCGAGTTAACACAAACTAATTTTAACCGTGAGAAGATCATATACGGCGGGCTCTTTCACGGCCTTTGCGTTCATAATCCTATATTACGTAAAACTTGATGATGTGACTTGCAGCGGGATAGAAGAATACACGGAAGCCTTCTAAGGGTTAGGGCACCTCTCTGATTAGCAGATGCAGCGTAATTTCCATGAAATTAAGCAAGCGCGTTTATTTTTAGATAAAGCACCTAGTGCGCAATATTATCAATATGTTAGCACATTTTATTTAGAAGTCACTTCAACTAGTCGACGATTAAAAGAAGTTTTCAGTTGCACTTCAGCGAATCATAAAATACACTATCTACCAACAAGTAATTGGACACCTGTGCAAAGGAAAACGAAGTTTATTCCCCTTCAATAGTTAGTGGAGCCTCCACGAGCGGCGATTACAGCTGCGACCCTCCGGGGCATACTCTCAACCAGGCGTTGTACGACGGCTAGCGGCATTTTCTTCCACTCGGCTTGGAGAAGACAGGTCAGTTACTTTACCGATTTCGGACGGTGGGGGCACCCTTTAAGTCGACGCTCCAACTCGTCCCAGAGATGCTCGATAGGATTAAGGTCCGGGCTCTGCGCGGGCCAGTCTATTCGATTAACCCCACTGTCACCATACCAAGCCATGGTGGACCTCGCAAAATGACAGGCGGCATTGTCATCGTGAAAGTAACATAGGTTCACCCAGTAAAACTGCCACAACGTAGGAAGCGCATGGTCATTGGTGCAGTAGGTCTCGGCGCTAAGATTACCAGGAATTGCGACCAAGGGTCCCGTGCCATACCAGGAGAAACACCCCCATAGCATAATTCCAACCTCGCCGAACTTCACAGTTGACACAATACATTCCGGCAGGAGGCGTTCTCCAGGCAGACGCCAAACCCAGACCCTGCCATCCGAACGTTAGAGGATGAACCTTGATTCATCGCTCCATAGAACCTGTTTCCACTGTTCAATGGTCCACTGTCAACGTTCTTTGCACCACGTTAGCCGAGCAGCGCTATTGGACTTGGTGATCAAAGGCTTGTGGGCAGCAGCACGTCCATGATAACCGAGCAGATGGGCTTCCTGACGGATGGTATTCATCGAAAAACACTCCCGGATGCCTGTTGAAACTCCTCGCGTATGTGGCCCATCGATTTGGAGCGGTTCTTCCGAATTTCTCTGGCCAGCACCCGTCGGTCTCTAACTCCCAGTTTCGTTGGTCTGCCGGGTCGGGACACATTCCGACAGTCACCTCTCATCTTCCACTTGCCAATCGCGTAGGCCACTGTCGATTGTGGATACTTCAACTCGCTGTATATGTTACGTATGGAACGGCCATTTGTGTCATACCCGACGATTTCACCTTTCTCGAAATCAGAGAGCTCCGAACTGCGTGGCATCTTCCATGCGACTGGTTGCGTTGTTGTTTCCCACACGATATTTAACGGCGGCAGCCGTGACAGGTAATCAGGACCGCAGATATCGTCGATTGTAGGGGTGTCCAATTACTTGTTGGTAGATAGTGTACTACTGCATACCTAGATGCTGCGCTATAACAAGAAATACAAAAAATTTAAATTCTGCAATACACTCTCTACTCCAAGAAAAAACGTAAAACCATCACAGATCCCGTTTCAAAGAATGCATTTTTTCTTATGTTAACATACATCATACCAAGAGGTTTTTTTTTTTGATTTGAGGTTTAACTACCACCGTGAGCAACTTAATGGGCTATAAGCAGTCGCCCGTCTCTAATTTAGGGTCATTGGTTCCAGGGAAGGGAGAGAGCCAGTGCCGTAAGACAAACACAACATCCGTGTCTTACCGGGATTCGAACCCGGACCCCGTTCGGACGAATGATCAGAGGCCATCGCTTAGACTACTGCGCCACCGGGGCTGCCTACCAAGAGTTGCACAGGCTTTATACGCTTATTAGGTTTGCGAGACTATTTCCATTTCGTTTTTCAAATATGTTTAGTTCAATGTCATACTTAAAGTAATATCCTCATATCACGTGAAGTCATCCAGATGTGCGCGTGGTCAGAGGAGAAGGTTTCTGGTTGGTTGTCTTACCTGCATTCGAGACTCAGATAAGGCATGGACTATGTGCTTGTCGTATGGTTCTCTCCCTTCCCTGAAATCACTGGGTCTAAATTCAGGACGGCCAACTGCTTCTAGCCCTTAGAGTTGTTCATAGGATGGTGGTTGTTTTCTTTGTTTTAGGGCTAAACGACCACCATGCGAACCCTTAGGACGGGAATTAGTCGCCCCCGCCTAATCTAGAGATTCTGTTTCCTGGAAAGGGGCAGAGTTATGGTCGTCAAACAAACGAAGCACCCATTCTTCATCGAAGATTCGAAACCGGGCACATCTCGGAAGAATGGTCAGAAGCCAAGACCGCAGCAACTCAGTCACTGGGACGGCGATGGTTGCCGTTAAAGCCCGAAACGAAAAATAGTATCTCTCATATTATGTTTTAGATTAGTGCAGGCCCCATTCACACTCTACTAAGATGTGTCAAATTATGAAATACATTTTTATTGGTAGTGGATCATTCAACAAAGAATGGTACACTGCATCTAATAAGAAATAATACTATTTAATTTTAGAATTGAAGTATGGTGTTCAAGTAAACTAGATAAATAGGGTGAGTCAAAACTCGCAGGACAACCTTAAATTTCAGAAACGGGAGGAAGTGAAATATCTGAATACCCCAGCAAAGAATCGGTGAGGGGTGCCTGTCTTTTAGGCTATTTACGGAACATGGCCACCATCTTGAAAATCCGCCATATTGGATCAAGCTAAAATTTTCAAATGGTAAGGAAGTCATGTTACATAACAAACAAGGCCAGAATTTTCTCAGAAATTGATTGCCGTGATCAGATTTGGCATATATGTTGTGGTTCCCAAGTTATCAACGTAGAAAGTTAAAATAACCATTGTTTGTCGCAGGTAACCAAAGATGGCTTTAACTAAAGAGAAGAGGATTGAGGTGATCCTAATGTCTGGGGAACGCAGCTGCCGTGTCATAGACCCAGACTTCAACAACCGACACCCAGAAAGACCACGAATTTCACACAACGCTGTCGCATACCTGATATCCAAATTCCGGGAAAACTGGGACTGTGGACGACAAGCCACATAGTGATCGGCCGAAAATTGCTACCGGCGAGGAAACCTCAAAAATAGTTTTAGCATCCTTCGCAAAGAGTCCACAATGTAGTACACGACGTCTTGTAGCAGAATGTGGTATCATTTAGCCAGCCATTGTATGGATTCTTCTCACCGCTCACTGGCATTCGTTCAAGATCCAGATGCAGCAGCAACTATTAGCGGATGACCTTGATAGACGTGTCGAGTTCTGCACCTGGGCTCTAGACCAACATCAACGGGATCTCTCATTCGCACACGACATTTTGTTCGGTGACGTGGCAAATTTTTATGCCAGTGGTGAGGTAAACCTTCAGAACCCCACAGGTACTGGAGTGGCAGGAACCGTCACTGGACGGAACCATTAGACGTCGTTGGTAATGTAATGGTTATGGTGTGGTGTGGAATATAGGGCACTCGTGTAACGGGACTCATTTTCATCGACAGTAACCTAAATGCTCAGCATCACCTGGAAATGATACAAGAAACAGTGTTCCCTTCCCTTCTGAATGATGATGACAGTTTCCCCTGTTATTTCCGACACGATGGGGCTCCATCACACTACGGAGCAACTATTCGTCAATGGCTAGATGTACAATTGCCTGGTCATTGAATTCGCCGGCGTGGTCCTGTGGGATGGCCACCCAGATCCCCCTACCTCACACCACTCGACGTTTATTTGTGGGGTCATATAAAACACCTGATGTATGCTGAGAGAATCCGCGACAAACACCACCTTCAGCAGCACATCCTAGAGGCCTGTAACCGCATTTCTCCCGATATTATCGCGCGGGTGCAAAACGACTGGATCAAGCGCCTTCAGCTCTGTGTTCAAAAACAGGGACAACACATTGAACATATCAAATAGCTGCGCATCACAGAGTAATTTAGAGGTTGTTATTTCAACTTTCTGCGTTGATGATTTGTGAACCACAACTCATATGTCAAATCTGATTACGGAAATCAATATCTGAGAAAATTCTGGTCCTGTTTGATACGCAACATGACCCCCTTACCATTTGAAAAATTCCAATGCGGTGTATTTCAAGATGGCGGCCATGTTCCGGAAATAGCCTAAAAGATGGGTCCCCTCACCTATTCTTTGCTAGGGTATTCGTATATGTATTTCATTTTACCTCCTGTTTCTGAAATAAAAGGTTGCCCTGCGACTTTTGACGTACCCTGTGCATTACGTTAAGTGGAAATTGGTGTTTAGCAGCCCCAGTGGTGCGATGCTCCAAACCTTGGCCTCTGACCGCTCGCCCAAGTCCCGGATGGTGTATAGATGGTGACAGCATTTCAAATGTCTGCTTTCCAACAACAGTATACTACTTTCGTCACCCCTTTTCGTTACATCAAAATTTTAATTGGGATTTTCTGTACTATTGTCGATGCATAGCATCAAAAAATCTTTCGTGTCTAAAATATTGTGTGTGTGTGCATAAGTTCTACCCGATTTTGTAGGCTACAAAGAAAGGAGGAGAACACAACAAATAACATACCTAGGATTTCGCATAATTGCCATCACTCTGTATGAAATCTTACCATCTCTCAATGAGTAGGTGAATCCCACGCCTGAAAAACTCCTGTATTTTAGAGTCAAAAAAGTCATGTGATGCCGTTTTCATGTCGTTCACTTCATCGAAGGTTTGGAGAGCAAAGGCGTTCTGTAATGATCGAAAAAGGTGGTAGCCCGTAGGTGCCAGATCAGCGGAATACATCGGGTGAGGTAACACTTCCCAAATAAATTCCAGTAACTTTGGCAGAATGATTAAAGCAGCATGATATCTGGAGTTATCATGATGAAGGATCATGGCTTTGCAATTGACGAGTGCTGGCCGTTTCGATTTCAGTTTTTCTCGCAATCTGTCTAACTGTTGGCAGTAGAGGTCAGCATTTACTTACGGTTAGGTGAATGAGAAATGATAAATTATTCCCTGGACATCCCAACAAACACTCAACAAAACTCTTTTGGGAAGCAGTCCTCATTTTGAAGTCGATGGAGTAGGCTCCGCACCTTGGCACACAGTTCCTCGACGCTTAACATTACATTATTAGTACCCATTTCTCATCGCCCGTTACAATTCGTCCCCAAAACGGTTCATTTCGGTGACGAGAAAGCAAAGAAACACAGGTAAGGCTCTCGTTGCTTTGCAGAAAGCTGGTGCGGAACCCAGTTATCGAACTTGGTGATGAACCCAAGCGCATGCATCCGTCTTTCGACTGTTGTTCTGTATACCCAACAACGTTTCCTTTAAATCCTGAACGATTGGATGTGAATCATTTGTTATGGCTTGGTCCACCTCCTCGTCAGAAACCACAGATGGACGTCCAGAACGTGGTTGAACTTTTCAGATTCTGTCTCCGTCCCGGAATTTCCGAATCCAACGGCGATATGTGCTATCATCAACTGCATCTTCCCCATACACTTGACAGATGTTGGCTGCAGTACTGCATTTATCGAACTAGCACAGTAAACAATGTCTAATGTGCTCCTTATCGCATGCCATGATACACCGTCCGTGATTTCCGTTACGAATGACTTACTCGGACAAACCTGGTGCCTGTATATGCTCTACTGCTCCACGCTTTGTTGTTAGCTGAAAATTCGGCATCGCAGCGTCACCTGTGACGTAACTACTCCGATCGCAATTTCCATCTATTACAAAAACGGGTAGACTTTTGCAGACACCCAATAGTTAGGTAATTTAGGTACATTCACAACTACTTTTTGTTCTCTAATGCTAGAATATGCGTTTCTTTAGTGGTTTTCTAAAAAAACCCTCATTCACATTGGTATGCGCGTTGCAGACTAAGTGTTCTGCAATCTAAACTACAAGAAAGGACGAAATGAATAAAAAGAGAGACCAGAAGAAAAGTTATTCGCATAAAGATTACTCGCGCTTCATGAAAGTAGAAAGCAAAAGAGAAGAAAACACGCCATTTCAAGGACTCTACTTAAGTCAACAGATTAGGATTCACATTTGCAACACGGAGATGATGCGATTATAAAAGGCGACGAAGATAAATGATACGTTGGTGAAACGGTGCGTATTGTGAAAGTAACAAATCGTTCCCAGACCCATGGTATTGACAGTCTAGCAGCGCTCATGATTCGTCGGTTAAAAAATCATTAATAGCATCGTAATTCAAAGCTTACTTAAGTCAAGCTTCTGGGAACGAAAGAACATTTCCTTTGTATCTATTTATTTATTGCTGGAAAACAAAGCAGACATTATGATTGTGTGACCACTATGCGAGTCGGTATAAGTGTGTCCTGTTCGTATGTGGTCCTATGCCGTGGATAAGTTTGTATTCTTATGAGTGCGTGCGTGCGTGCGTGCGTGCGCTGACAATTGTCAGGCGCAGATGACCGCATTGCGTAACGCGGAGAGCAAGTTAAAAGCTCCGTCAAAATCGATGGGAATCAACCGACGCGAAGAAACAAAGCGACAGAAGCACATGGCGTTGATTTTTGGAAAAATATCCGATGCGCTCATTTAAACAAGTCATGAACAAGCTAGTTCCTCTGAAAACTTTCCCGCGTTCTGTAATTAACAGAATTTTTGAGATAAAATCTATTAAATTTCATCAGACTTAAAAGTGGAACATTCACTTTGAAGGATTTTGTCGTCCGGTTCAGCACTGCCATTGTAAACTGAATTTAAGTAAGAACGTTTCGGTTAATGAATAAACGGTTCTACTAAATGCAAAATAGGTAATAATGAATAATGAAATATAAAAGAAAATATGTATTTTCCTTTTCTCCCTGTAATTACACTGTTACAGATTGTTTTCGTTGCTTTTATTAAATGACTTATTTGTTTTGCAAATCGCTCAATCACTATTTATTACGTTACCAACTATTTATACGTTTTTTTTTCTGGAAGAACGTTTCGGTTAATGAATAAACGGTTCTACTAAATGCAAAATAGGTAATAATGAATAATGAAATATGAAAGAAAATATGTATTTTCCTTTTCTCCCTGTGATTACACTATTACAGATTGTTTTCGTTGCTTTTATTAAATGACTTATTTGTTTTGCAAATCGCTCAATCACTATTTATTACGTTACCAACTATTTATACGTTTTTTTTTCTGGAAGAACGTTTCGGTTAATGAATAAACGGTTCTACTAAATGCAAAATAGGTAATAATGAATAATGAAATATGAAAGAAAATATGTATTTTCCTTTTCTCCCTGTGATTACACTGTTACAGATTGTTTTCGTTGCTTTTATTAAATGACTTATTTGTTTTGCAAATCGCTCAATCACTATTTATTACGTTACCAACTATTTATACGTTTTTTTCTGGAAGAACGTTTCGGTTAATGAATAAACGGTTCTACTAAATGCAAAATAGGTAATAATGAATAATGAAATATGAAAGAAAATATGTATTTTCCTTTTCTCCCTGTGATTACACTGTTACAGATTGTTTTCGTTGCTTTTATTAAATGACTTATTTGTTTTGCAAATCGCTCAATCACTATTTATTACGTTACCAACTATTTATACGTTTTTTTTTCTGGAAGAACGTTTCGGTTAATGAATAAACGGTTCTACTAAATACAAAATAGGTGTAAATGAAAAATGAAATATGGAAGAAAATATGTATTTTACTTTTCTCCCTGTGGTGACACGGTTATGGATTGTTTTCGTTACTTTTATTGAATAACTTATTTGTTTTATAAACCGCTCAGTCACTCTTTATTTCGTTACTAACTATTTTTGTTAATGACATTCTGTCTCTCGGTTCTGTACTGTCGCTGATGTGTAATTGCGTACAGTCATAATTTAAAAAAAATCTGCTTAGTTTATATTTAGCATATTTTAAAAAACCAAGAAAATTCGATAAATTAAATATATCCGCCACATGTTTTCAGATTTTAAAAAGTATTTCACTGGTTGCTTCATAAACCAGCTTTGATTAATTTATTGAATTTCCAAATGGACGTGTGGATAAACTGTGATTTATTAATGTACCCCTGGGATAAACTGTGATCTATTATGAAAAGGAATCACGCAAACGTGATCTAATTTTTTTGAAGGAATTAACGCAAACGGTATCCACTGATGATATTCTCCTTTTCTCCTTACCTCACTTAGCCCGACGATGTCCCACTTGATCCTTTGTAGTTCCTCTTCCAATTCAAGAAGCCATTGAATCAGAAGATAGGGAGCGTCCATTATACGTAGCCAAGGTCAGCATCAGATGGCAGCCTAGTCCGGTCCTCCGGGGATTCTTAGCACCCTCTGCCTTCATGTCGCACTGGCCGCTGCCTTGGGCAGGTACATTCCAGCTGCCAGAGACTGAGGGCCAAGATTTAAGTTGTGGAATCATTTTGGAGGGGTTTGGCCATAACTCACCACGCTGGCCAAGCGGGTTGGTGAGTGTGGGATAGAATTTCCTCTAATCCCGATGATATAGTTATACCGCTATTGGCGGTCGTCATAGCCTCTTTAGTGGGAACAGGATGCACCACGAGAAGGCGGGGTTGACATTTGTCAAGGAGAGGCTGTGATGTTACGCATCACCTGACCTTACATCCCATATATATATATAGAACGATATTAGCATCTCGCTGAATCTATGACACCCCGAATCGGTGCTGGTGTGAAGGCCAAGAGCTTCCCCACACGTTATTAGATAAGTGTTCTGTGACGTACCTGCCAGCAGGACGCACACGACATAAAGGCAGATAGCAATCAGAATGAACGTCTGCGTAGCTCAGTTGGTAGAGCGACTTGTTCCGGAATAAGCGGACTCGGGTTCGAATCCCGATGTAGACCAAAAATGACGGTGAAATTTACTTCGTTATAATGGCGCCCGAACTATCCGGATGACCCGACCGTTCAAAATCTCGCAATGGTGTGATGTTATTTCTACACCACGAGATAGGAAAAATCAGAGAATCTCTTCTCCAACGCTTCGAAAAATAAATGTGTGTGACGTTGCATTCCACACACCGGATTGACTGGGAGTTCTCAAGTGCACGTACTACAGTGGATGGCTGCCTGCAACGATTCATGGTCACGGCTGACCCGTGGGCCATGCCCCCGGCCCTTTTTCGGGGGGGGGCGAGATTTGACGTACCTGCCAGCAGGACGCACACGACATAAAGACAGATAGCAATCAGAATGAACGTCTGCGTAGCTCAGTTGATAGAGCGACTTGTTCCGGAATAAGCGGACTCGGGTTCGAATCTCGGCGTAGAACAAAAATGACGGAGAAATTTACTTCGTTACAGTTCCTAATAATTTGTTACTTCAATGTACATAAACTGGGCCCAAATCATTCCTTTTGCATCAAATGGAGGTAATTCGGAAAATGGTGTTTCCTGCACTTTCAAATTATTGTAGTGCAAAGTTACGCCGTTGGGTGGCATAAAAATGTTTTATATTGTGCGCGGTATATACACTCAGTAGACAAAACATTAGAGGCAGGGGTGATGGGCAGTTGACATGGTCATCCCCTCGCGCAGATTGGAACAGATCCAAACCGAACGCATGGAATAAATAGTCGGCCAGCAGGGCTTTCCAACAGTGTATCGCAATCAACGAACATGGGTAAACGTGGTGATATGAGCGACTTTGTTTGTTGGCGTATTGTTAGCGCAATACAGATGGCTGATTCTATCACCCAAGTGGTAAGAAGCTTAGGGTTCCTGAGAGCCCCCTATTAACAGTGTACCGGAAGAATACCATCGACGGACGTTACAGCGCCCAGGGAGCAAGCGGATGGCCGATCACACGCCATTGATGACCGGATTCGACGTAGACTATCCAGTCTCGTACAGACCGACAGCTTGGAAACGATGGCGCAAATCACATCTAGGTCAAATGTCGGTGGCCCAAGCAGCGTAACCTAGCGAACTGTACAGCGCACTCTGCGTACCCTGGGCTACATGAGCCAACGCCTTACACATGTGCCACTGTTAACTGCTCGTTATCGGACATTACTCTTCTTCTGGTGCCGGGAACATCCAAAACTGGACCTCTGCAGTGTGGCATCGCGTCGTGTGGTCAGAGGAATCCCGGTTTCAGCAGTACCGAGTGGGCGGGAGGGTGTGGGTGTGTCGTCAACAGCATGACGCCGTCTTACCAGGTTGGCTCTATCCAAGGCGGTGGTGGCTCTGTTATGGTTTGTGAAGCCTTCTCGTGGGACACATTAGGCCCCTTAATGTGTCTGAAGAGGTCCTTAACCACTGCGTGCTAACAGTATGTGCTGGCTGATCACCTACACGCTTTCATGGCCCTCGTGCATCAGACAGCTGTTGGGATGCTTCAGTAGTACAATGCGCCGCCCCACCAAGCCGCAATCACCCAGGCGTGGCTCCCGGACACTGCTCTAAGCTTGAAACCATCTGGTGGCCCCCCAAGTTCTCGGTATGTAAACCCTGTGGATCATTTCTGAGATTCCGTGGATTGGAACATCACATCCACGGATCCTGGACAAAGTCTCGGGTAGAGTTGTAGACAATGTTGCAACAGGCATGGCTGGCATTACATCCAGAAACCATCCTGCATTTGCTGGAGTCGAGGCCTCGGCATGTATAGGCTGTTTTCCCCCTGCAACGGGGCCAACACGCAATTAAGTAGGTATCTCTATTGTTTTCCCCCTTGAGTGTATATTATTAAGAGTTTGGTTAAGAAATTATTTTTTATTCGACAGTTAAGGCTGAGCGAACTTTTCCTTCAGAATGTTAAGCCTCCAGTTTTACAACTGGGTGGTGCAAACATATATTTTTGCGAAGCTCCGTAAATGTATCTGTATTTGGTAAAACATCTCTGCTTTAGCAAATCATTTCTTCGAAAATTATTTTTAGATCCAGTTGCTGCATCGCTGAAGCTTCTTTAATATAAAATATTCCCATGACAACTTAAATTTTCAGTGTATGTACATACTGGCCCCTGAAATAAAAGCTTTATTCAATGCCGGATTAGAGCTTCTTTAGCCCAAACTACAACATGTAATCAATTTGGCACGGATCCCAGAAGGTGTTGGAATGCATCTAATTCTACAGTACAACTGGCGTTCAGCAAACAGGTCTTTAACTGGCTGAGATTTTATGTAAAAAAACTTTGCTCTCGGATCTGTTTTTCTAACAGATCCGGGAGATGCATTCTCCCATACATTCGCAATCGGGTCCATATCCTGGATTTGTGGTTGTCATGGAATGTGGTGGAATTCACTGTCATGTTCGGTGAACCACTTCTGAACACATCTTGCGCAATGGACAGTAGCATTGACGTCCATATAACAGTTATCACCTGCTGGATGAAACATCAACATTGCAGGATGGACTTGTTCGACAACAGTGTTCAATTAATCCTTTGAGGACATCAGACATTCCAGCAATATCCGGAAACTCGTTCCGTACCAACAGAACGTGCCCCTTACCATGACACAACCTACAGAACGTGCCCCTTACCATGACACAACCTACAGAACGTGCCCCTTACCATGACACAACCTACAGAACCTAGATTTGAATTAACAAGTTAGTAAAATCATGCAATGCATTGATTATAATACGCTTTCCAACATACCAGAAATCCTTACTCAATTTATCACTCAAGTTATGAGGATAATGGCTGTGGAATAAATTTCGGTACTGTGCGCTGACCTTTAATCCCATTTCAATGATATTCTACAAAACTGGTTCAGTATACCTCCGAAATAACATGATAACGTTTTGTCGCAATGGAAGCATTTTTACGTAAGTTATGATGCATAAGGGCTATAGAATAGATTCCGATCCTGTGTCCTAACCTTTGACCCCACTTCATCCATTTTCAATTGGGTCCATTCCCAGGTGGTCCTCTACAATATGCTAAAATTTCATCGACAGCGAACCATATTTACGCAAGTTATGACGCATATGGGCAATGGAATCGATCCCGCTCCTATGCCGTGATCTTTGACCCCATTTCGTCCATTTTCAATTGGGTTCGTCCCCAGTGGTCTCCTACCACATACTAAAATTTTATCGAAATCGAACCATTTTTACGCGAGTTATCGTGCCGACAGACGGGCGGACAAAGCTGGAGCATATACGCCGCTTCAACCTACGGTTGGAAAGCGTAAACAAGGCAAGCTCGGTTCATTCCTTCATGGGGCTCCCGTCAAATTCTCTGCCCTACCGTCGGTAAAGAAGAAGGTGTACCTAGACTCGTCAGACGACATAACATTTTCCCAGTCTTTCAGTGTCCAGTCACGGTATATCTGACACCACTCTCGACGAATTTTCCGATTCTTCCCAAAAATAAGTGGTATACGTACAGGCACGTGACAGCTAATACCGATCCGCTTCAATTTTCTGCGCACATTTCCGCTGAGATATGGGTCGAGAACAGTGTGACGTTCCTGCCGTGCAGGACGCACACGGCATAAAGGCAGATAGCAGCGACAACGAACGTCCGCGTAGCTCAATTGGTAGAGCGACTTATTCCGGAATGAGGGGACCCGGGTTCGAGCCCCGACGTGGACAAAAATGACGGAGACATTTACTATGTTATAACAGCTTTCATTCAATGCTTCGGTAAATTGCTGCAAAGACTAACTCCTATTTCTCCATACAAGCCTTCTCAGGTGAGGGCGATATCGTTCCTCGCATATCGACATTACGACACAGTTACGGGTCCAAGACAAGCAGCGCAGATTATTTTTCCGCTGAATAAAGACCCGGGATATCTCACTTATTGAGAAACCAGTCAGCTCTGTCGTTTTGTGAAACGTCGCTCCAGCCAGACGGGCATCCACAATAATCCCTTTATCAAACTCCGAAAGGTCCTCTGCTCTTCCCATCATCATCTACACAATTCAGAAGCTTCAGTCTTAAATAGTTGCCTAGATCACGTGGTGACGCACGTGAGCACGTATTTTACATATACGCTTACTAAGAGACGTTTACTTACATCTGCATCAACGTTTCTGATTTAGTGGCCGGCTTGTAGAAATGTACAGGTTTCTAACCGCAAATGTGAAGAATCCTCTAGAACATTTTCAATTTACCTGCTATAATTACCGCCTGGTTTCAGGGATGTATTTGAAGTACATTCTCGTTGTTTGCGTTGACATATACGTAGCTGGGCGTCGATACATCTGATCTCGAGAATGCGTTTTGCACAAGACATCACTTCACATACACTATATTGACAAAAGTCACCGGACACCCCTTCAAAAGTAAATGAACACCCGCTGCATTGTTAAGATACGCGGTACAGCTACAAACGGTATAAAAACAAGCCTGCAGCTGACCGCTATCCTATTGCACTGTGAGGTTGAGTGAAAATGTCGTGGCGGAAGAGAATTGACTTTCATAAAGGACAGATTGTTGGGTGTTACATTAGTGGGTTGTCCATAAGAGAATCCGAGAGGCGTTTAAACATACCCAAGTCAACTGGCTTGGATGTGCTGAATTAGTGGAAGACACATGTCGTTCCTGTAGCAGCAAAACGTACCGGCAGACCAAAGAAAATCAGTGATAGAGGACGTCGAAGCCTCGTTACAGCTAATCGACGGAGTACTGCACAAGACCTCACTGTACAGGTGAGTAACAATGCTGGACCCTCGGTATGTACACGTACCATTCGAAGAGAACTTCATTCCATGGGTTACCGTGGCCGTGCCGCTGCTCATAAGTTTTACATCGCCACTCGGAATGCTACTCGTCGTTTACACGGTGAAAAGTACATTTATCACGGACCGTAGATCAATGAAAACGGATCCTATGGACTGATGAATCCAGATACATGATCCATCAGTCTGGTGGCCGTATGTGGGTATGGCGGCAGCCGGGGGAGCGCTGTTTACCACAGTGTACTGTGACTACGGTCAAGTTTTGAGCTGGCCGTTTACTCGTGTGGGGGTGTTTTTCGTGGTATGGTCCTGGCCTATTGGTTATCGTGGACAAACCTGTTAACCAGCACGTATACCTTGATATTCTGGGCAATTATGACCTACCAACTCTGTGGCAATACTATGGAACCGCGCATTTTTGGTACCAGCAGGATAATGCACCGAGTCATAAAGCAAGGACTGTTACGGCATGGTTTGACGATAATTCAGTATCGTGTGTCGACTGGCCAGCACAGAACCTTGATCTGAATCCCATAGAGCACCTATGGGATGAATTAGAACGTCACATAAGAAGTTTTAAACCAACGCCTACTACTAAGCAAGAATTAGCGGCAGCATTATGTACTACATGGAAGCGCATACCTATCGCTTTGTTCCAAAACCTTGTCGAAAGCATGTCTCGAAGGGTCAGTTTTCACTCAGTATTTATTAGAAGAAAGATACAGGAGATGTGCTTGAATAAATCATCTCAAATGATGTATGACAAAAAATATTTACGGATGCTTGTAGCTTACGCTACTACTTATTTACACGGTTCTGTACATTGATGATAATAAAAACAGTTAGTTACACTCGAGTGTCTGGTGAGGCAACAAAAGTCTCTGACAAAGCAAAGAATAGGAACAATTCAGCTTGAAGAGCGTTATAGAATATTATTTTGCACAGTATGGATTCAAGGAATAATACAGAATTCGAGCTTGCAGACAAAGATTCAAAAGACAGGTGATGAGAAATTAACAGATGTATGCAGCTTGCGCTACGTTATTTACAGGATTCTGTGCAATGTTGACATGACAACAGTTAAGTACAGTTGAAATCTGGCGAGGCAATATAAATCTCTGGTAATACAGAGAGTAGAATCAATCCAGCATGAAGAGCACTGTAGAGCATACATTTTACACATTATTGATGAAACAAAAGTTCCGACCGTAAGGTGAAGCGTTGTGGGCGACCTTGTAAACCAAGAGGTTGCAGGTGACCAAGGTGACAAACATGAAATCACAAGTTCGAGAGACAGATGATGAAAAATATACAGATGAATGTGGCTCGTGGTACTACATGTTACATACAACTGTGATATGAGAAATAGTTATGTACAATAATTTTTCTGAGAATGCAAAAGAAAAAAAAATAATCTCTGAAAATACAGAGAGAAGACACAATTCATCACAGTGAGTATTGGAGAACACAAATTTACACAGTTGATAAGCAAGATATAATACAGGAATAGAAGATAAGAATATACTGTAAAACGACAAGGAAGAGAAAGTTTACAGATGTATGTGGTTCGTGTTACGACCTATTTACATGATTCTGTACAGTGAGAAGTTACAATTTATATATATTGGTTTGTCAGAGTTGACAAAAAGAAATAGTTTCTGATAACGCAGAGAGAATACACAATTCAGCATGGTGAGCATTGAAAAACAAGTAATTTTACACATGAGTTATACACGAAATAAAACATGGGAAGAGGATGAGAACTGAGTCTTAAAGAAAGTGTGAATAGAAATTGACAAGTACAAGTAGCTCATGCTTCGAACAATTCATAAGATTCTATACAATGATGATCTACTAAAAGTTATGTAAAATAGTAAGAAAAACAAATTCAGATAATATATAGAGTAGAAATAATACAGCACAGTGAATGTTGAGGAATATGATTACACTCAGTTGCGAAGCAAGAAAAAAAACTGGAAACGTGTATAGGAATATCGTCTTAAATGACATATGAAAAGAAGATTTACAGGTGCTAGTAGCTTACGCTACGACCTGTTCACAATGCTCAATACAGTTATGAGAGAATACAATTTATGTATAATTATTTGTCGGGTAAGACAAAATAGTCTCTGGAGATGCAGAGATTGAAAACAAATCAGCATGGCAAATATTGTATCTATCAGGAGGTAGATGAAACAAATGTTCCGACCGTAAGGTGAAGCATTGTGGGCGACCCTGCAGAGGTTGCTGGTGACCAAGTTGATAGGAACTGTGGACAACTGCAGCGTGCTACTGCAGTGGTAGTTTTAGTCGAAGGCGGGAGAGCTGGCGATTACGAAAATGACAAAGTAACGCAGTACTGACTTTGTTTATGTCATTAGAAGCTTCGGGGTGGGAGGGGGACGCTGAAGATGATACACGTGAATTATATGTTTTACAAGCAGGATGATGTAAGAGCAGACTGCCGGAAAGTGAATAGGGCGAGAAGAGTTCAGAAATAGTGTTCGGTCGGCGCTGAAGGTGATAACGGTCTCACAGGATAGTTGCGCTAGCGTGAAAGCGAAATGGAGCATTTTCAATAATACTGTGCAATACATAAAGACATGCTGGATGTCAGCCTCCTCGCCACAATACGGACAGGAGGGTGAAGATAAAATGGTCATGCGATGTAAAATGGACGGCACAGGGAGGCGGTTGTGTAAAAAAATCCAATGTGAATTGACTTCCAGGGGTGCTGAAAGTGGGGAAAGAGCAGCGGACCACACTGCGGAGGTAGAAGAAAGTGGAATGCCAGAAATGGAAAGAGGTGCAGAGGAGCGACAGAGAAGACGGTAGAGATCAGCTGCTGAGAAAGAGACAAGAGGAAGAGGTGTACCATTGAACGACAGAAAAAATGGGAGAGGGAGAGAGGCAGAATGAACAGAAATAAGACCTGAGGGAGTAGCAAGCTCAGGGAACAGGGAGATTATAGTAGAAATAAGAGAGTTGTGAACAGACGGAGCATTGACATTGAAACGGAGAGCAGAGGGTAGAGCAGAGAAGGGGAGCCAGGAAAGGTCAGTGTGACAAGATCGCTAACTGTAACAACTCCAGCTCGGAGCCATGAAGGAAAAGCAAAGCATGGGAGATGGGGAGGGTGTAGTAGAGAAGAAAAAAAGAGAGGTTCGGAAAGTAGGTCATTTGTGGAGGCAGGGAGAGAGCAAAAAAGGGGGAGGGAACGAAGAAAGGAGATAGCCTCCTTGTGGACAGGAGGGAAATTGTGAGAAGGGGACAGTGGTCCATGAGTAATAACGAAGGAGAGTAAAGCTTGGGTTATGCGGAGAAACTAGAAGACTAATGCCTCCGTTGGGAGGAGACAAGCGGAGTTGAGGTGCTCCGACGCAATGATGGCCGGGCCAGATAACCTGAGTTTGACAGCGGGTGAGTTCAAGAAGACGTAGTGCTGGCTGCTTTGGAGCCAACCAGGAATATGTGCACATTGAAAGCCGGTAAGTGTGCGTTAGACGTGCTCTTTGAAAAACGGAAGTGCAGAATTGTACGCGCAGCCAGATTGCGACCGAGCGATGTAGGCGTGGCCGGAGAGTCGTCCAGGTGACGAGTGTCGTCCAGAAGAATCGTCCAGGTGACTGCTGGTTTTCCAAGGTGGACTCCTAGGAATTGTTGAGAGGTGTTGGACAACGCTGCTCCACAAGGAGAGTTAGTGCGGTGAGACCACGATCCGGTCCAAAAGCCTGTGCCTTTTCGATGTGTTTAGCGTTGCTCCGGAACATCAGGCGTAGGTATTCTAGAGATTGCGGAGATCGCGAAATTGTGATTCTTGCCGAATCAGAATGTAATATCGTCGGCGTAGGCAACATAGGTAGCAACATGGTGACGTGTGCTGGCTGCCACCGGTGGTAGTGAAGCAAAGAAGGATCGATGGACTGTGCGTAAAAGGTTCTATTGCGAGGGCGAAGAGCTGCCCGGATAAGGGGCAGCCCTGACGCACGCCGCGACGAAAGGGTTTGGGAGCTGTGAGAAGGTTGAGCCGCTTGACGTGGAAAACTGCGTCCCGGTAGAGGGAGAAAAGAAGGAGGAAAGCCGAAACGGAGCATAGTAATGTTGCAAGAACATAATCATGAGAAATATTATCCAATGCTGAGCGTTGATCGAGGGAAAGTAGAGCAAGGGGTTCCGAGCTGGAGCGGGCGAGGTGAATTAAATCATTAAGAAGCTGAATGTTATGGGAGATGGTGCGGCCGGGTACAGTATAGGTTTGATTAGTGGAGAGAATATGAGGGAGTATGGGGTTGGGCCGGCGGGAGAGAAATTTAGTATAGAGTTTATAATTAGTCTTTAGAAGTGAGATGGGACGCCAATTCCCCAAGTCAAGCGGATCACCCTTTTTGGGGAAAAGTACGACATGTGTGAGCGTGAAACTCCTCGGAAGAGACGTAAGATGCATGGCCGAAGAAAAAGCACAGAGGAGAAATGGAAGGAGGGCAGGAAGTTAAGCCTTATAGAAAGAAACAGGGAGACCGTCCTGGCCAGGTGAAGCCCGGGGGTTAAGGGAGGAGAAAATGTCAGTGAGTTCAGTTAGAGTGGGAGGAAGAAGGAGGCTGGCTGAAAGATGAGAAGGGGCCTGAGGCAAAGAAGAGAACAGAAGAGCAGAAGCCGTAGGGGAGGAAGGAGGAGTTTTACAAAATTTTGAAATGTAGTAGTTCCGTACCATTGAACAAATTGGAACTGGTTCAGGTTGGAAGAAGAAGGTGCTGTAGAACAGAAGAGGCTCGGCGAGTTGACTCATGTGATGTAAGGAATTCGTACGAACAAGCATCAGGTTTCAGGTGTTGAAGGGTAAGGCGTTGGAGGCTTGTTTTGCAAGCGGCACCAGAAGTGACTGCAATTCTGCCTGGTAGACTTGAAAGAGGGGATCAGCAAGATTGAGCAAAGAAAGCATTTGGCTATTATGATCATGTCGCGTTCTCCGTTGTGTCATGATCGAGTATGACAGGTTTTGTACAAGTAGTATGAGGTGGCGTTTTACTCCCAACCAAAAGGTGAGGGCGCACGGTGCAGAATGAAGCTTTGGACGCCAATCTGCAAGAAAGTCGCGCACCGAAGAGCAGAAGGCTGGGTCATCTAAAAGAGTGTTGTCAAAAGTCCAGGGCCGGATTGTACGTGGCTGTGCTGAGGTAGCAAAAACCGTTATGGCAATGGCGCAATGATCCGAGGATGCTGTGGGTTGACAGCATGAATCCAGAATTGCTGGTAGAAAAAGAGAAGTCTCATAAAAGCGATCCAATCTTGCTGTAGGAAAATCAATGGCTCGTGGTGAACGCCATGTATGTGTAGTCTGAGTTGGTGACAAGTGACGCTGAACATCTGCGAGTGAGAAATCTGAAGTGATAGATTGTAGAAGATGTACGACTTCCGTACAGTGTTCTTTGGAAGTAGATGAGCGATCAGTAAGGGGATGTATAGTGCAATTGTAATCACCCCCGAGAAGTACCCGGTCAGTGATGGTAATACGGGACAGAGCCCGTCTAAGTTTTGTAAACAGCTCTGGCACGTGAATTAGAGTGTAAGGAACATAAATGTTGAATATATGAACTTTTTCCGCTGCTACGGTGAAGGAGACCAGTTGCAATAAGTCTCGACATAAGTTTTTCACTGAGAAGAAGGAAAGAGTTGCACGAAAACGTGAATGAACTCCAACTGCCATGCCACCACGCGACAGTTTGCTGCAGGCGTGATGGAAAGTATGATCCCACTGACGCCACTGATTAAATTGAGTTGTGGAAGTACAGTTAGTTTCCTGCAGGAGTAATATATCGGCGTTCAGCGGAGCAAGATCTTCTCGTACCAGCGCATTCGCGAGAGGTGTCACAAAACCGCGACAATTAGGTGACACCACCCTGAATGTCTAGGTTAGTTGTGGGATGCAGAAGGAATTGATTGGCGGTAGTGATGGAGTGGAGTCGACGGACCTCGCACTCCACGGGACCTCGTCCGCGGTGTGCCGAAGAGTGTTTTCAAGTGAGTGTAATTGATCCAGCACTTGTGGTATAGCTGCTTCATGCTGCTGAATAAAAGTGCGTGCTGAGGAAGCGCTAGAGGACCCACAAAGGCACTCCAACACATCCTCGTATGGCAGAGACTCAGCAGGGAAAACATTTTCAGCAAGAAAAGTTCTGAATTCATCCAGTGAGGGAAAGGCATCCTCACATGCTGTCTCAGAAGAAGTGTGTAGAGGCGACCTGGAGAACGGCCGTTGAGAGCTGACGGAGCGAGTGGATGAGCAGATAGAAGAGCGAGATGATCTTCGGGACGACAGAGTCTTTGACTTCTTCGTCTTGGGGCGAGAAGCACCACTGCGTTTTCCAGAAACCACTAAAGCTCCATGATCGTCTGGAGAGTCTGAACCCGAAGCATCACCTGTGACTCGTGTCATGGAGCCAACGGTAAAAGCTCAGGAGTAGTCAACATGCACATCAGCAGTAGTTGTAAAAGTACTAGGGTGAGTCGATTTTGGAAGCCTGGTAAAATTCTTGGAATCAACAGGAGGTGGAGGCATCAAAGTCGTTTGCGGACCAATTGCAGTAGGCTGACTTGTGGAAGATCTTGATTCTGCGACTTTCCTCAAAAAGGAAGAAGTCTGTGGAACGTTGGTGTACAAAGTAGAAGATGATGTAGTGTGAGGAGCTGTTTGCAGGGAGGCACGTGGGCACTGAGCCCTAATGTGGCTTTCGCTCTGGAAGATAGTGCACTACTGTGAAGTGATTATCTCAACTCTTCGGCGTTGCTGTCCACAGTGGACGTGCAAAATATTCGGAACCGCTTTCAGCTGAGCATCAGATGGAAAGAGGACTCGAGCAGTGCGGCGGAAGCCCCGATTTGATTTGTCCTCAGGGTCCCTGGGAGCCGCAGAAAGAGTTGTTATGGAGCCAACAACCCTGTCGTACCTGCTGAGCAAGGTGCAGAGTGTAACGTCAGAAACTTCTGGTGGCACGGGGTAGAGGGTCACCTGCACCAGGCGGTGCGCAACAGGTTGTGCTAGCAGATGCACGTCATTGATGGTTAGACCTTCCATAAGGACTTGGTCAGCATGCGCTTTATCCTTAATATAGACCAAGACAGATCTGGGTTTGCGAGCTACAAAATCTATGGCATCCTTTGGTAAGATAGTTTTGAGGGCTCGGCTATATTGCCACAGCTTAGTGTCGGGAAGCGCATCAAAATAGACGCCCCGTTCCATAGTGGTGGGAAATAGGTGACCAGCTCGGGAATCCTCTGGAATGTCAGTTGTAGCAGTGGAACCGAAGACGGTGACATAGGATTCAGGAAAAGGCATAGCAGATAAAACTGGGGGTGTAAGGACCTCAGAAGTTGCAGAAGCATAGGACGCTTGGACAGACATGAGTCGAGAAGTCGATGGAGCGGCCCCTAGCAATAGGGGCGGATCAGTGAGTTGATGAGAAGTGGAAGCTATTAGCTCAGTATCGCTGATCACTGATACGTCATCGTCTGCTGAGATGTAGATAGGAGACTTGGCCCCACCGCACTTGGTGGGAAGGACGAGAGCCATTGCTGGAGAAGAAGAGGTGTCCATGACGTCGCAATGACGCTCTGGATCCACCTCAATAAGCTGAGCAGTGGCAGCGGCGATAGAAGAAGAGGAGGGAGCTGGCTGATCTGCCAAGATAAGGATGTGGGCATCACCCTTATCTGCCTCCGCTATCGAAGCAATGGCGAGACTTTAACGAAAAAAGACCAGCTTGGTCAAAAAATAAAACAGTGAAAAATGAAAAAATATGGCACTCACCAACCTGGGAGATACACGAAAGCAACGTGAAGACCTTCAACCTGAAGAAACACGCAAACACAAAAAATAAAACACTCAATAAACACCTTGTAGCAACGAAAATCACGGAGCTCGAAACTTAACCTCTGAGCTTCGAAGGGTCAGTGCATGCATTAAGCCAAAGGGGGTTTCATAATTCGCTTTGTTGTAGCTCAAGGAACATACAACGAGAAAACCGGGAGAAAAACAAGGCATAATACAATAAGTACGGGGCGCTTTGTACCTGAACACACGCTGCCGAACAAGTGCGAGGTGTGTCGGAAAGCGAGTGACAATGAAATTTACAATGAGCACTGGAAACCGGGGCACACACTACAGCAAACAGCGAGGCGTGTCGGAAAGGTGCATGGCAGACGATGAGAATATGTACAATCAGCACTAGTAATGTGAGAAAAAGTAGGAACACTGGAGTATAAAACTATATGCAGAAAAATGCATAACAAAACACAAGGGCAAAATTATGATTAATGGAGTGTAAATGCAAAAGAAAAATACGTAAAGTTAAAATGGAGTCTTTGAGATGACGAGTGTGAATATACACTCTGCGAGGAGAGAAAATGCCAAGCAGGTGGTAATTATGCAAGTTCATTAGGGCCGCCCCGGTGGCGCAGTGGTCTAAGGCGCTGGCCTCTGATCATTCGTCCTTAAGGGGTCCGGGTTCGAATCCCGGTTAGGCATGGATGTTGTGTTTGTCTTACGGCACTGGCTCTCTCCCTTCCCTGGAACCAGTGACCCTAAATTAGGGACGGGCGACTGCTTATAGCCCATTGAGTTGCTCACGGTAGTCGTTAAACCTCCAATAAAAAAAAAAAGTTCATCAGCGCAAGAAGTGCAGGAGCTCTGGGAGTCGGATGGCAGGGAAATCGGTGCGCCACCCGGGTGGCGCAGTGGTCTAAGCGTAGGCTTCTGATCATTCGTACGAGATGGGTCCGGGTTCTTATCGCGGTGAGGCATGGATGTTGTGTTTGTCTTACGTAGATGACTCTCTACTTTCCCTGGAACCAGTAGCCCTAAATTAGGGACGGGAGAGCCCACTGAGTTGCTCACGGTAGTCGTTAAACCTCCAGTCAAAAAAATCGGGCCATTCGGAAGGAGCAGTTTTGGCTTTTAGATAAACTTTCAGTTCAAGCATGTTAAACCGACTATTGACATACCCTAGCCAGGGTCGGAGAGAAGGATAGTCTTTTCATAGAGAATGCAGGGTATCATAATACGGGCAGTGTTCTTTAAAGATGAGCTTCCAGAGGGCGCGCTTATGGCAAACTAGAAACTGCTTGGTGGTATGTCCATGCTTTGGCGTGAAAAGAAGCGATGAACTTTTGACATAGTGAGCGGTGAAGGCAGCAGCTGATAAGGCTTTAGGAGCACAGATAGCTGTTTTGTCGTGAAAGGAGGAGCTTAAAAGGACACCGCAGCAGATGTAACGGAGGTTCCTGTAGAAGCTGGCGGAGCAAGACTTGGTCTTGAGCGAAGTGTACGGTCCTGGGAAGAAGAAGTACACACGTTCTTGACAGGAGGAGTAGATGATGGCGATGGAGATCGTCGGGGATCAGGAGCTGCAGAAGATGAAGCACTGTTGAGCAAGTGAAGAGCAGAACCTACCAATGGGCCACCTGGAGGAGCAGATACAGAGGTCAAAGCAGGCGGTTGCTGAAGAGTCGTAGAAGCTGATGATACATCCATGGACGTCTCAGGCGAGGGTTCACTGGATATGGATGAAGCAGGAGACATGCGTTGGCTATGGGCTGTGCCTGACTGTTGGGGAGAGTCAGTCCGAGGAGAAGAGGACAGAAGAGCTGAAGCACTAGACGAGCGTTGATCAGGAGCTGCAACTGACTTTCGAAGTGACGGGTGTTGATCAGATGCTGTAACCGACCTTTGAGTAGAGTCGGTTTGAGGAGGAGATGACAGAGCTGAAACGGAAGACGAGTGTTGACCAGGGGCTGTAGCTGACTTGCAGGAAGAATTGGTATCAGGAGAAGTTGGCAGAGAAACTGAAATAGAGAACGCTGTCGGAACACCATCGGAAGGCGAAGGTTTAGCAGGAGAGGATGGCTCAATGGAGATCTCAATGTGACGATGGTAATGCCCACATCGAACAACGAGATTAGATGGGGTCAAACACGTCGAAGAGCAACTGAGAAAAAAACAACTTGGGCCTGGCGGCGAAAACTTACAATCGATCGATTGGGAGGATATTTAGGTGCAGATGAGAGCGTCGTGATGAGGCCGATCATCTTTCCAAGTCGGCCTAGGTCAGCATGAAGTATCACATCGGTGACCTCAGGAGGCACAGGATGAAATGTAACGAGAATATGGCGTAGGGCAATGGGCTGTGGAAGCAGATGACGAGAACCCAAGTATATACCTTGGGCTGACACCTGTTTAACAAAATCAGGATGTGCAAAATACACGACAACAATCAGAGGCTTTCTAGTCAAATGAGTAATGGCCCCGGAGAGCAGAAATGTCTGAAGGGCAGAACAGTAGGATTTCAGTGAAGTATCCGGCAATGCTTCAAAGAAGACTCCAAGCCCTATGGTAGAGTTCATTTGCCGTCCAGTGGGAGAATCTTCGGGAACTTCAATGAGAACTTCATTACCTGGAAAGGTGACATGATAATTAAGTGCATTTGCCGTGGAAGTAGACGATGTCAGAGCTGTTGACGAGGCAATAGACCCGTAGGCATTCGCAGAGGCTGTTGAAGAACGCTGAGCCGCGTCTGTAGGCGAAGGCATGAGGGAAGGATTAGGAGCAACGTCAGATGTAGCATCTAAGCCACCTTTCGATGACGTAGACCAGCACAAAGCCTTCGGCACACCGGGAAGGCAGAGAGGCAGAGGCATCACCAGGAGAAGAAGAAGTATCTATCATGCAGACAGCAGGTGGATGATTGACGTCAGTGGGAAAACCCGTAGCCGCTTCAGAAGAAGGCAAGGCATTGGGAGAAGCCTTGGAGTGAGAGACAAGGGTCTCAGCCAATCCAGGCGAAGACGCCATTTGCAATGGCGAGGCAAGTTCTTTCAACGACCAACTTGGTCTAAAAGTAAAGTAGAGATTATTAGTAGAAGCAAACACTCACCGACTTGGGAGATGTCTTAAATAGAAGATGAGAACTTCACGGAAATCATACACTACAAGGCAGATGATAAGAAATCCAGAAGCGTACTTAAGATCAGAAAAATAAGAGAGCAGGAGCCCAAGGGGGCCCGACACCGTCTAATATATGTCAATATATGCTATGTTGTGTTTCTCTTCTGGGTGTCCGGTGACTTTTGTAAGTATAGTGTACTCTTTCAGCTCTTTTGATGTATTACTTTCTGGTTTTGTTAAGTGAACTTCAATTATTTTTCTTTGACAGGCATCTTACATGTCCGATAACGAAAAACATTACTTCAACTTCTATATGTCGGATAGGAGAGAAAAATATTTTTCTTTCATTTCGGGGTTTAACAACCGCCGTGAGTAACTCGGAAGGACATAAGCAATCGCTCTTCCAGAATTGACTGCCATTTGTTCCAGAGAATGGACAGAATCAGCGGCAACGAACAAATAAAGCCCCCTCGTGTCTGCCCGAGACTCGAACCCAAGCTCATCACGAACGAATTGTCAGATACGAGAACCTCAGAGCTCTCTGTCTCCAGGGTGCTAAAATTCTTCAAGTACCGGTTTATTGAACCATAACATGAAGTGCAATTTTTCATAGAATTCTATACAGACTCGAAAGTTTTTTGAAAAAGAAAATAATATGAAGTGTCTTTTATCAAGGGAAGATCTCATGGCGCCCAATGAATTTGATGAGCCTGCCTGGTTTTTTTGTCGAGGCTCATGTTTACAATTATTTTATGTTGTGGCCCAAAACCTCTGCCCCCAGCGCCAGTTTCGAAGCAGATATATGCTGAGCAGCAGTCTTCCCCTTTCGACTTCATTGCGATCGTTACAGACAGTTTCAAAACAGTTAGGGTCGAGCAATCCGCAAGTTTCGATGACTTTTTCTCTGAGAGCATTCGACCTTGGCAAGTATCAATGACTTCTCTGAGAGCATTCAACCTGGGCAAGTATCGATGATTTCTTTTCTGAGAGCATTCAACCTGGGCAAGTATCGATGATTTCTTTTCTGAGAGCATTCAACCTGGGCGTATGGCGTTTATATCGGACATGTTTGTCTGATTGAGGGTTTAACGACCACCGTGAGCAACTCAATGGGCTATAAGCAGTCTCTCGTCTTTAATCTAGGGTCACTGGTTCCAGGGAAGGGAGGGAGCTGGTGCCGTAAGACAAACACAACATCCATGCCTCACCGAGACTCGAACCCAGGCCTGCTCAGAATAATAGTCAGGAGTTAGAGATTAGACCACTGCGCTACCGGGAGTCATACGGGAAATATGTCTATGTCGTGTACAGTCGAAACCTCATCGGTGTGCTGTAATGTATCAGGAATCAACCTATTCTCAGACCCTTGTTGATGGTGTGGCAAATGTCTGTGATACATTTAGTCTGCTTTTTACACAAGGCTGGTTTTCAAGTCCGTTCATTCCGGATACCCAACCATGTGCTGCTGCCTCTGAGAGGTCCGTTTCCTTGTCAGCGTCGCTGCCTTGCTACTGTATGAAACGGACCTCCCGTCTGTTTTTCGCGACTATAAAAGCTTAGGCGGAAATCCTTCCATAGGAGTCATAGGCAGAAAGCCGCCCCGGTGGCGCAGTGGTCTAAGGCGCTGGCCTCTGATCATTCGCCCGTAAGGGGTCCGGGTTCGAATCCCGGTGAGGCATGGATGTTGTGTTTGTCTTACGGCACTGGCTCTCTCCCTTCCCTGGAACCAGTGACCCTAAGTTAGGGACGGGCGACTGCTTATAGCCCATTGAGTTGCTCACGGTGGTCGTTAAACCTCCAATAAAAAAAATAGGCAGAAAACAAACTTTATCGCATTAGGCTGGTTTCCTGACAGTGTTCTTCAACGCTTATCCAGAACCACGAGGAAGTTCTACTCGCCACTCTCCGTTAGGAGCATTGTCATTCACCTCTACTTGCCGTGTGTTAACATTGCCCAATGTGCGGGACGTATGATTTATTTATGAATCTTTTTTAATGTTTTGCGTGTGTAGACATTTTTGTCTTGAACGTGCTCGTTAACTTCTTTAACCGACAGCACAACACTTCTCAGTAGAGCCCTGCAGAGGCAATATTTTTAGGCCCGAGCCCGGCCCGGGACAACCACTTTATTTCCAGGCCCGACCCATTCCCACCCAATTAATGAAAGGGCCGGCGTGGCCCGGCCCGGCCCGGCTCAGCCATTCAGGTCTGGCATAGGTTTTATTAGCGTAACTGTCACTTGCCTTAACACAGACGGTATTTGTACCGTAACGTTTTGGACTAACTCGAAAATCGTGTAAAAAGAGGACATAAGTAAGTTAACTAACCCACCAGTAACCAGAAATACGGCAAATGCAATAAACAGTATTCCGTGAACGTAAGTAAATTATCGTCATTTCATAATCGAACATTTCGTAGGGTCAGATCGCTGTTTATACGAGTCAAGCATTGTCTTCTTTGACACTTTTGCCCAGATATAATAAAAATTGATGCTCAGTTACACACACGCCCACGCAATAGCATGCTCAATGGTTATTAGTTAATACAACAAACTCTCGTACGCACAATGTAATTCCGTTCTGTTGGCCCGACGTCTTTGATTTTAATTCTTCAGGTTCAGGATATCGATATTCCCAAAATCCAAAAGTAACACAATTTTCCGATTGTTTTGTACCTCGAACCTCTAGTTTCATCATCATTATCATCATTGTCAACCATTATCAATCCACTGCTGGACGAAGGTCTCCCCAAGTTTCCTCCACAACGGTTTGTCTTGTGCCAGTCTCCTCCATGTCACCCCTGCATACTTTCGAATTTCATCCACACATCTCCCATGTGGTCTTCTTCTGGGTCTTTTCCTGTCCCTTGGAATCCAATCTAAAATTTCGGCTGTCCATCGATGATCTGTCCTTCTGGCAGTATGTCCAGCCCATTGCCATTTCAGGGATTTAACTCTGATCATGATGTCTTCCACTCTTGTCATTTTTCGGATCCACGAGTTCCTCTTCTTATCTCTCCTGGTTACACCAAGCATGCACCTCTCCATGCTTCATTGAGTTTTCTGCAGCCTTTGTATGTCTCTTTTAGTTAAGGTCCACGTCTCTGCACCATACGTAAGCACTGGAAGGATGCATTGATCAAACACTTTTCTTTTAAGACATAATGGCATATTGCTCTTGAAACTTATGCTGTTTCTTCCAAAAGCTCTCCAGGCAAGTTTTGTACGCCGATTAATTTCTTCACCAATGTGACCCTCACTTGATATCTGCTGTCCAAGATAAACGTACGTGTCTGTTATCTCCAGCTTTTCTCCATCAATCGATAAATCTTCATTTCTTGTAAAAACATTGAACATCACTTTTGTCTTCTGAAAGTTCATTTTTAATCCCACTTCTTTACTCTTGTCAGCAAGTTCCTGGATCATACTCTGCAGCTCTGATGGGGTAGTTGCAAAAATGACTATGTCATCAGCAAAACGAAGGTGGGTTAGATAATCTCCATTAATCTTTATCCCCTTGTTTTCCCAGCTCAGCGACTGAAAAACACCCTCCAATGTGGCATTAAAGAGCTTCGGAGATATGGTGTCACCTTGTCTCACTCCCTTTCCAATTTTTACGTGTATTGTATTTTCAAACAGCCTAATCTTTGCACTTGCATTTTCATAGATGTTATTAATAATATTAATGTATGCATCTTCAATACCGCAGGTTTTCAGAGCCATTGTAACTGCTGATTGTTTCACCGAATCAAAGGCTTTTTCATAATCGATAAAAGCCATGCACAATGGAAGTTCATATTCCCTCGCTCTTTCAATTAGTTCTCTCAGTACGAACCTCTAGTTTACCCAACCCAATATTCATCCATATTTAAAATAAAGCATGTAGCAAATTAAAATTATAAAGGCAGAGCCTAAGAATAGTTTACTAGCGCATATTGAAGCTTTAATTGACTCCTAATTCCTATAAATGCAAATCATCGTATAACGAAGTAAATTTCTCCGTCATTTCTGTCGACGCCAGGATTCGAACCCGGACCCCCTTATTCCGGAATAAGTCACTCTACCAATTGAGCTACGCGGACGTTTTATTCTGATTCCCATCTGCCTTTACGCCGTGTGCGTCCTTCGGGCAGGTACGTCACATCTCCTGGTACGTTACATCATCTCCCTTATTCTTTTTTTTTTTTTTTTTTTTTTTTTTGAAGTGCTGGAGAAGGGATTCTCTTATTTTTCCTATCTCGCGGTGTGGAAACAACATCACACCATAGCGAGATTTTGAACGGTCGGGTCATCCGGATAGTTCGGGCGCCATTATAACGAAGCAAATTTCTCCGTCATTTTTATCCGCGCCAGGATTCGAACCCGGGTCCCCTCATTCCGGAATAAGTCACTCTACCAATTGAGCTACGCGGACGTTTTATACTGATTCCTATCTGCCTTTATGTCGTGTGCGTCCTTCTGGCAGGTACGTCACATCTCCCCTTATTTTTTTTTTATTTTTTTTTTTCGAAGTGCTGGAGAAGGGATTCTCTTATTTTTCCTATCTCGCGGTGTGGAAATAACATCACACCAATGCGAGATTTTGAACGTTTGGGTCATCCGGATAGTTCGGGCGCCATTATAACAAAGCAAATTTCTCCGTCATTTTTGTCCACGCCAGGATTCGAACCCGGATCCCCTCATTCCGGTATAATTTGCTATACCAATTGAGCTACGCGGACGTTTTATTCTGATTCCCATCTGCCTTTACGTCGTGTGCATCCTTCGGGCAGGTACGTCACATCTCCTGGTACGTTACAATCGTACGAAGCAAGTGTTTTTCCGGTGTAAACTTCCAAAATAAGTGGAATATGCATCCAGAGAGGAGGGGGGGTGAGATTACCAAAGATCAAAGTGACAATACGCGCGTAAAATAAATAAATAAATAAAAAATGGCACAAGGCGAGAGAGAAGAATGATTGCAAGAAACAAGAAATATGATAGCGGGAAGGGAAAGACAGAGACTTCAAAAAAAGAATGACCTAAATTTATCAACAACCTGACTACACGGTACACATGCAAGTGCAGGCCCGTTCAAGCCCGCCTACGAAATTGTAGGCCAGGCCCGTAAGTTTTAAATTACAGGCTGGCCCGGCCCAATCCTGGGTCGAGATTTAAACGATCAGTAAAGTCCGTTACAAAAGTTTAGGCACAAACAAATATCGATAGTGAAACTTAAAATACGAAGAAAAAGAGCATAGTGAAATTCATGCGAAGCACTTTAAAACGAGTGAAATATACAGTACTGTTTGTGAAAATTGCAACACCATGAAGGACTCTTAATATTAGCTTGAAACTTACAGGACATGTACAACAGCTTGAGACATGAAAATGATTAAGATGTCAGAGAAAATGAGCATCCGGTTTCGTAGCAGCGCCCTCTGAATTGTCCGGTCTCCAACAAGATGTTGCAATCAGGGCCGCGGCTAGCCTAGTGGTCAGCGTTCGTGACCGCCATGGAGATAACCTCAGGTTCGATCCTGGGCAGGTACGAACGTCCGAAGCAATAACTACCCGCCGGGCGTCGGATGGGAACGTTAAGCCGTCGGAGCCCGGGTACTAGCCCTCCGGTAGTAAATAAGGGTGTCTTCTACCTCGCTTCCGTGTGACTTTCCTAACTGGCACTCTAGCCCATATCTCCTATTTCTAAGGGTTGTTTAAGACCTTGGGTCAGACACTCCCTTCCTAAAATCCTCTACATATGATCTGATCTAATGTTGCAATCAGTGAAGAGCCAACATTGAGTCGAAAGAGTGTTTCTTGTGATTCTCTATGCCCCGTCGCTGAAGAAGGTCGCATTATGAACGCCTGACGGATTTTGAGCGAGGAAGGATTGTTGGAATGAGAGAAGCTGAATTTTCCTACCGGGAAACTGCCACTCGTATGGGACGAAACGACAGTATGCGAACGTAGGGTCAGTGGACAGATGAGGCTCAGGCCCACAGAAATCCCAGAAATAGACGGCAAAATCGCACGACTGCACAGGATGAGAGTCCCCTCTACCGCATGGCAGTTATCGATCGCACTGCCACATCCACGGTGTTACCCAGCAAAAACACAAGTGCTGGGAAACTGCTGGCCACCAGCTGGCAGCGATGGGTCACTGCTGGCTGAAATCTGCCGCTCCCGGCCAGGTAGTGGTCCGTTGGTGGCAGCGCTATCAGTTGGCGGGCCATTGATGGCCCTGCAGCATCGCCGTGAATTGTGGGCCTCCAAGCAAGTGCCACTAGTGGCCGGTTGCCAGCAACCAATGCTACCCCCAACAGCAGGTGGAAGCAACGGGACTGCGCATGCGCAGAAGCAACATTTGATGTGTGTCTCTCATGGTACCAGTTAGTTGAAGACGACGCTATCGCCATCGTGTTATTTTAGTGGATGTTAAGAAAAAATCCATATGTGGAGAGACGAATTAATTTCCTAATGAAATTTTACGTCAACGAAGATATCAGATTAAGCCGTGACATACCAGATTACAGCCATGAAATACACCCACTCCATTCCCATGAATAACAATTCGTGGAATGGAGGGGATGAATAACAAGAAAAAATTTGAAACCGCTTGAAACAAACATCCTGGAAAACCATTAAAACAACGTTTGTTGGAAAAAAAAAAAAAGAATTATACGCGTACAAAATTTATTAATTATTTGAAAGAAATAAAAAGCGATGCTATGTGGTGTACTCATCCATGGGTTGAATACACAAGACAGGGAGGAATTCGCTTCTAAAAATAACGAGAAGTAAAATAAAATATCTTTTACTCTTTAAAACAAATGTAGCTTCGGACAACGGAAAGGAAAGACACAACGTTAAAAATGTAACAGAATGTGACATGAACCCGGGTAAATATATATTAATTCAACAATCTCTTTTCAAGACGGCGAGGACAGTACAAAGCTTTGGAAAACGACTCTAAGTATTACACGCCTTGAAAATGAGTGAAGTTCCCTTAAGGTAAAAAAAAAACACATCGTTACGTTGAAAAATAAATTTATGAATTATATGAAACTGACTTTTATGAAAAATACCTCGCAATATTGTAAAATGAAAGAGGGAAGCATTCGGTTACACATTATGTTAAAAAACAGACAGTTCAAGCAGGCGCTCAAGCGTGGCAAATTAGTCCGGTCGGTAGAGAGCTCAGCTACCACGCGAACGGCCCAGGTTCACATCTACTCAGATGCAAGCGGGCGATTTTCCGGTCTGCTGAGAAAATTTCCCCAGCGCAGGGCGTTATTTTACAAGCTTCGTAAAGGTAGAAAAAAAAATTGTAGCTTTGGGAAACTGCGGTTATCCTAGCTTTTTTTTTTTTATAATTATTATGGCTACTACTGGGACATTGGCGGACAAGATTCGGCAAGCCACCAGTTATGTCACGTGGTTGCTGGCTGCCACTAGCGGACCACATTAGGCTAGCCATCTTTTCTGGCACGTGCTTGCAGGGCCACTGAAGGGCCACTTGTGGCAGCTACTGCCTGTGATGGACCACTGATGGCCCTGTTGTGGCATATGACAACTAATGGGGTGCCAACTATTGGCCAGCTGATGGCCTGAACTGCTGGCCCTTCTGTTGGCCGCCCGGGGATTTTATTGACGGTTCGGCAGCGGCAACATAGTGCTGGGCCAGCAAGACTGTTTTTGATGGGGTAGAGCAACAGGGGAGCACAGTCACAGGGCAGGATTTGTCCTCCACCACAGTTCGACGTTGTGTCCAAGAAAATCGGCCTTTAAGCGGCCGATTTTCTTGATCCAAATGGTCTTCGAAACACATAGACTGGTACGTCGGGTTCGTGTTTATAGTCACCCACGACAGCGTTGGGAATCAGTCAGAAAACTTCGCTTTCGAGACATCTCTCTAACGTCTTGCCAACCGTTTAACAGGTAATCAGTCGGAACGGATCAGTGTGAGCCATCCCACTAAATGGCCGCTTTGAATAGCAGAGCTAAGCAACACTTTCTAATGAGCAGGTGCAATTGTTCCAGCCGCGTTTGGCCCACTTTTTAGACACTGAATATGAGCTTGTTGCAGCAGATTTTTCTTACCCCGAGTTAATTCATTCCAGCTGGTGAAAGTGTTAATAGAGGGCTGTTCGCTAGCGGCCAATTGATGCACATTCCTTTAACCCTCAACCACAGACGCCTCAGTCTACATAGGGATCTCGAACAGAGATATTGGCGCGCTAAATGGCAACAGGACGTATTTTCTCACGAGTTACGATTCACCTTGATGCAGCATGCTAATCACGTACGTGTTCGAAACCATCGTGGTGAACGGCACTTTGCAGCATCATACCAGCCCAGCGTCAAGCGTCATGGTTTGGGGCGTCATTGGGTTTAATTCGGGATCTGGTCTGATACGAATTAAGGGAATCCTCAACAGCAATCGCTACATCCGGGATGTGCCGCCACAGTGGCGCAGTGGTCTAAGCGATGGCCTCTGATCTTATCCGAAAGCGGACCGGGTTCGAATCCCGGTGAGGCATGGATGTTGTGTTTGTCTTACGGCACTGGCTCTATCCGTTTCCTAGAACCAGCGACCCTAAATTAAGAACGGGCGACTGCTTCTAGCTCATTGAGTTGCTCACGGTGGTCGTTAAACTTCCAATAAAAAACAAAAACATCAGGGATGGTTTAGAGGCAGGGGTGATACCCTTCCTTCAAAGTGGTTCTGCTGCTATATTCCAGCAGGACAGTGCTCAGTCATGTGTGGCCCGGAATGTCCGAGAGCTCATCCATACAAGGCAGATACTGCTTCTTCCTTGCCCTGCACGTTTGCCGGATGTTTCCTCGATCGAACATGTCCGGGACATGGTAGCTAACCGATTGGCCCGTCCAGAGTCTCCATCAGTCTCCACAAATGAATTCTGGTTTCGTATAGATGCAGCTTGACAGGCTATTTTCCAGGACGCTATCAAAAATCACATCCATTCCATTCCACGCCGTGTGGAGGCTGTCATTGTTTGCTGAGGTGATTTCACACGACACTGTGTTTTGAAGCGAAAAATCTTGCATGGTTCCATTAAATGTAATCGGTTAACTTCTGTAACATGAGGAATGTGTGACCTAAATTGCATTTGAATTCCACGATTCTTTCTGGTGTTGCAATTTTCACAAATAATTGTGTACACCAATCGTCCTGAGGTATCTGGTGTCAAAGGCAGGTCACCCAGTTCCTGTACATTTCGTGGTGGTGGTGATTTAGCGCGAACCCGTTTTTCCAAGTCGAACCACAAATGTTCGATTGGGTTCATGCCAGGTGAATTTGGAAGCCAGGGCGTTAACAGAAGGTTACCAGCATGTTCCTCGAACCACTCCTGGACGATTCTGGCAGTGTGACATGGCGCATTATCCTATTGGTAACGGCCATCACCAGCAGGGAACACAGTTGTCATGAATGGGTGAACTTGGTCCGCAGCGATGTTCAGATACTTGATAGCTGTCCGAGTTAATGGTGTTCAGATACTTGACAGCTGTCCGAGTTAATTGTGTTCAGATACTTGACAGCTGTCCGAGTTAATGGTGTTCAGATACTTGACAGTTATTGGGTTAATGGTGCCTAAATGTTCAGATACTTGACAACTACTGGGTTAATGGTGCCTAAATGTTCTGATACTTGACAGCTATTGGGTTAATGGTGCCTAAATGTTCAGATACTTGACAGCGATTGGGTTAATGGTGCCTAAATGTTCAGATACTTGACATCTATTGGGTTAATGGTGTCTAAATGTTCAGATACTTGACATCTATTGGGTTAATGGTGCCTAAATGTTTAGATACTTGACAGCTATTGGGTTAATGGTGCCTAAATGTTCAGATACGTGATAGCTATTGGGTTAATGGTGCCTAAATGTTCAGATACTTGACATCTATTGGGTTTATGGTGCCTAAAGAGTCCCACGAAAACATCTCCCACAACATAACACCTCCGCCGCCGGTATGTTTTCGCTCAACAGTGCACCCAGGTGCCATAGCCTCCGTTAGTAATCGGGGAATCCGCGCTACGTGATGCACCAGAAATATTGATTCCTCAGAACAAGCCACTTTCTTCCAATCATCCACAGTCCAATCTCGAATGCGTTGTTGGCGATGACATCAGGAGAACATGGGAACCCGGCTGGGGGCTACGCAGGACCATTGGCAAAAGGCTGCGATGAACTGTTTGCGGTGACACTTTGCCCTGATCACTACTGTCGCAGCTGCAGGTGATATGTCGCACTGTGGCCCTGCGGTCGTTGTGAACAATGCGCGATAGTCTCCATTGCTCTCTGGCATCAATGAGCTGCGGACGACACACGACTAAACGACGATTCGTCGTTTGGCCCTCTGTGCACCACTTTTGATACGTACTCACTACACCGGCACATTGACAATCCACAAGACGCTCAGTTTTCGAGATCGTTGTTCCGAGGCGCCGTGTCATCACAATTTGTTTTTTATCAAACTCTGATAAATCGGCAGCTTTTCCCATTCTGACTCCGAATACTACTAACTGAAAGCTGGTCCTCGATTTGCTTATATACTGCTCCTGTAACTTCACCTGCGTTGACGTTCGGTCTCCAAACGTGCTCATTTCTCTAGGATGGGGATGGTCATAACGTGATCGCTCATCGGGGTATAGGCTTGTGGTAGGCAAATTCCAACTGCCGCAGCGCTGAAGGCAACAATTGAAGAAACTCCATATGCCATTGAAGCAGGAACTCTACAGAATTTAATGTTTTTCATCGGAAATCGTGTTTCTGGAAAAATAGAACTGTCTGGAAATACCATATACACTGGTGTGCAAAATTTAAGGACGAAGAGGAGAAATTAGCATAACAGCGGAACGAGCAGGCAGAACGGACCGAAAGACCACTCAGGAGATAGATTAGGGTCCGGTACGGTTGGGCATGCACATATATGCAGCATGATGTAGGGGGGGGAGTGTTGGAAAGGTCCATTCGCACCCGAGATCCTTCACCTACAAATACCAGGGAACTGTAGGTGGCTGTTCAGACGGCATGGCTCAACATCTATCCAGAAATCTTCCGACTACTTGTGGAATCGATGCCACGTCGAGTTGCTGCACTTCGCCGGGCTAGAGGATGTTCTACACGATACTATATACGTGTCCCATGATTTTGGGCACTTCAGTGTAGTACATTGTTCTCTTTTTCTTTTTTTTTTCGATTGGAGGTTTAACGACCACCGTGAGCAACTCAATGGGCTATAAGCAGTCGCCCGTCCCTAATTTAGGGTCACTGGTTCTTGGTAGTCGCGGTTGCGAAAACGTGGTCTGTTTCCTGCTGTTGTCTTGGGAATAGGGATGAATCCAGTTCCCCTTTCGGCTCCTTGTGAGTTGCTCTTCGCAACCCGTTGGCTGTCCTCGTTTTAATTCTGCCCGAAAATGACCTCAGCGGTCAACGGTTCACACTGTTTTAGCTTCCATAGACTGGTATGGCACAGGGTACAAATAGCGTGGAAATGGACCCGGTCAATTTCAAAGCTATTTTCTATATTTTGTCATGCAACTTGTTGGTTAGAAATTTCTTTCTCTGAGATCCAGTCTTGATGAAGTGTAAGGGGCTCTTTTGGGAAATCCTCGCCTCTGCTCGCATTTTGTCTGCACCAATGCTCCTTTTTAGAATCTCCTCCAAAATATCTTATTATTTACGTTCTAAATCTCGAACTTCCTGATCGTTATGCTATGTATAACTATATCTATTGCATGCACTCGTTTCCCAATGAGTACTGTGAAACAGATTGAAATGTTTCTCTTTTGTTTCAGCGTTCGTGATCTTTTGCTTCGTATTTTAGCATTTTAGAGTCAATATTTATTGTGCCCAAACCTTTGTGACTGACCTTTTAAATACGCTTTCAGTGCTATCGTTTTTTACGTTGTGTTGGTGTATTTCGGTTTGCATAGTCTGGTTTTTTATTGTCCTTTCACAGAGCTTGGTGCCATCTGTGCAATGTAAACCTGTTCTTTTTTTTTATATTTTGATGGCATTTCCTGTCTGGTTTTCTGGATAACCACAGTGCTCGGCGCTCTTTAATACTACAAGGTTCTCGCACTAGTACACTCCAAAGATCCACAAACTAATACCACCGAAAACACTTCATCATATGGCGTTATTAGCTGTAGTCAATGCTTTTTACATCAGTCCTAAAATAGAATCCAGCAACGGATGCTTGCCGATACTTCGGAAAAGAAACACAAGCGAGCGTACAATATTTGTTGTTTAAGACAGTAAGTTTCCTTATTTATTGATCAACATTTATTTGAGATAATGAATGCTGCTCCATAAGTCGGCAGAATGACAGAAGCGGAAAATCATCACATGACATGCGTGAAATTTCTGTCTTTAAAATATATAGGCAAAGTGATTTGCTTCACTATGAAACATCTTTAAACTGCGTTACCTAAAACTACCTTTTAAAACTGTCTGCAATTTGATTTACACTTTTTGTTTCAGAAAAAGAAATCAACTGCACACATCAATCCAAAATGTTCTCTTGTTCGCTGTTTTGGGCTGAACATCCCTTTTTATATTTCTTGGCAGATCTGGGAGCAAAGCACTGCATCCTGAATCAGATTTCGTCCTCAATCTACTTTGATACTGAAATATTTATGTTTTCTTTGACTGTTCCGTAGGAAAAAGAGATCGTTGATTTATTTCTGCTGCATTTTTTTTACCATTCGTTCCGATTGCAGAATGTGCTCTTTTTCTTTGCAGTCGTTTTGTTCTGAGAATACTTTATGTTTCCTTTACTTATTTATTCTTGGTGAGTGATAAGTTGCGTCGTATCCATGTTGGCCCGGGAAGTGGGATAAAAAGAGGACGCGAATTTGACATCGCTGGAAGGAAAGCAAAGAGGAGAAGGAGATTTGAACGCGTAATCCAATTCCAGTTTTTGAGCGGTCAACGGGCTTCAGCATGAGGGGTTTTATCGCCCGTTTCCATAAACCAAATAATTGAATTTCTCGTATTCTCATAAATATCAAATTGCGTAGAAAAAATAGGAAGAAACACTATGAATGATACGGAAGGGAACTACGATTAGATAAAGTAGCATGCTATACAAAGGATTGAAAGAGAGAACTGCATGAAGAGCGAAAGAAAGGAGAAAAAATTTACAGTCACCGAAAGCCGACTAAATTTTAAGAAACATTTCAAAAATATAACCGGTAAGGATCAATTAGGTGCGAACTCTATGGTTTACTTCAATAACAAATGAATGTAGAGGGCTTTTTGCAGATTTAAAAACACTAAATCTTCATGAAAATAGAACAGAGAATCTTGAAATGCAACATTCACAAAACTGCAGTTTCCGGAATTTAAGAGAAGTAAATGATTTGAAAAGCAAATATTAACTGGTTTCCAAATTAATATTTAACACAGGCCAGCATTCATTTACCAAGTGGGTACTTTAAAAATATATTTTAAGATTTTCTGCGTTTGGCATAACATACGCCGCCTTCCCTGAAGAGGAGTGGTCTAAGTGATATCTTATGACCACTCGTCCCAGTTGGGTCCAAGTTCAAATCCCCAGGCATGGGTGTTCTGTTTGTCTTACGGCACTGGCTCTTTACCTTGCCTGGAACCAGTGGACCTAAATTAGGGACAGACGACAGCTTATATCCCATCGACTTGCACACGGTTATCAGTACCCCCCCTCCCCCAAAAAGAAATAACATACGCCAATGGTCAGCGCGCTAAAAGCTTCAAAGCAAGCATATTGATTTTTAGATCCAAGTTTTGTAAATGAAACACGTAACTCCCAATTTATTTTTGTTATTTGCAGATGCTACTTATTATAGAGCCTTTAGATTGCCATGACCAAAATCAGGCTCACGTAACTAATGGCATATCGTTTTCTGGAAGTTCAGTACTGAACTTAGCGATTAGCATTAAAATGCAAATGCAAATGGGAAATATTTTCTTTTCAAGGTAAGTGATAATTTTTAACCGCATAGAACGAATAGATTCTTAGAGTAAATACCATTCCTAGGTTTGCTGTACCGATAACTTTGGTTTCGGTTACGTTTGCGTCGCCGCACAGTGTGAAATTTCAGCAATCTAGGGGAACTGAATTCAATTTTGCTAACGACCGGTATTATTTAAAACACACGGAATTCCGATAGCTAAACATGGCCTATAAGTGTCCTTGACAGCAGTTTAGACAATAATCGCGCTGAACAGTTATCACATGCCGCTCAGACTACCGCCAGTGGCGTTGGCCAGACGACAAGACGAACGGAAGCGCATCATTGCTTTCAGTTCAGTGGAAGAGTGTGCATCAATGGTGATACATAGCGGTTTGTGCGGTGTGGGAATATCTTTGTCAGTGTTTCAAGGTAAGATTACATGCGTGAACATTTACGTATACCTATAGAGTAGTACAAAATATCGTATTTTCAAAAAAGCGTGTTTACATTGTGACAATACAGTTGTTGTCACATTTTAAGGAACCTTTTAAGACATTATTCCGTGTTGTTCAGCGTTATTCATTCAACCAGATTAAAGCTAGACATCTACACTATTGAACCAAAAAGAGAAATCTTGCGCAAATTTGCGCATTTACACCCTGTCGTTATTTGTGTCAGAATGACTCCCCAAATATCCAGTCCTGCCATTTTTAAAAAATGGTATCCACATCCTCCAAAACAACGTACGGACGCAATATTGGCGTATATCTTGGACGAATGGGGAAGGCCATATTTACCAAATGACGCCTTGAACAGCGTAAAAGCAGCACTTAGAAAGTTTGCATATAAAGTCGAGCAGAGGTGGTTTGAAATGCGCAAATACATCGGGAAAGATTCCTCCCGGACAACGCATCGTGACTTCAAAAGAACATCAATTTTGCAGCCACTGTAAATCAAGCCCTGCCTACTTGCTCAAACAACGACTCTAGCTAAAGAGGGCCCCACAAGTCTTTCAAAGGCTGTGTTCTGAATGTTCAAACCCGAAAAATCAGTCATCAAACCCGAGTCATCAAGAGAAAAATCAGTCATCAAACCCGAGTCATCAAGAGAAAAATCAGTCATCAGACCCGAGTCATTAAGTCAAGAAGAACTGTGAAAGGCGACTGAACTGAAACTTCGAATGGCCGGAAAACGCGACTCAGCTTCAATCGTAAAAGAGATGTGTTCTACGTCTCCTACGAGAGGCACCAAATTCAAGAAAGCTCGGAAATCTGCGGACAGTGTAACAACTTTATCTTCGGAACAAGCACTCACTCTAATGGTTGATGCTAATCTTTCGACAAATCAGTATATTATTCTGCGTAATTAATCTGTGGAGCGTAAGTGTAAGTTGTATCCCCCGTATTATAGAGTAAAAGAAGCTAAACAAATGTGTTACCTTTCCAATATAGTTATATCAAAAGAGTCAGCCGAAATACCAGTGCAGTCGGTTATTGACCATACTGTAAAACGGTTCTTCAGAGTCCAGGAAGAAGTCCTTCGAACGTTGGGCGAGAATAATAATTTAAAGATGGTTATTAAATGGAGCTGTGACGGTGGCGAACAAAGTAGGTATCGACAGAAATTTTCTCATGAGCATTTTACGGACGACAGTTTATTTAGTACCACTATGGTACCCATACAAATGTACGATGTAACTGAGGACCCTTAAACCGTAACTGGGCAAAATCCTGCGCCCTCTTCCACACAATATTGTCGGCCCATTAAGTTCGTTTTTGCAAAGGAATCCGTTAAAGTAATTAAAAGGGAGGTTGGGGACGTTGAGAAACAAATCGGTAGCCTTTCTCCGACGAAAGTTATCGTAGATGAAAAGGAACTTCTTGTTAAGGCCACAATGATCTTTTGCATGATCGATGGAAAAGTATGCAATGCTGTGTCGTCATGTGTATCAAACCAAGCATGCTATTTGTATGGAGTGAAACCGCGTGAGATGGACAATCTCAGTATTCTCTCACATAAGGATGCAGATAGGAATTTGTTATATTTTGGACTGTCTCCTATCCATTCCTGGATTCGTTCTTTTAATGTGTACTGCACATTTCGTACAGACTTGATATTCAGTCGTGGTAAGTCCGCGGTGCAGCCAATAAGAAGAAATTCGCGGAGAAAAAAAAGCTTGCGCAAAAACGATTAAGACAGGAGCTCGATTTACTCGTTGATATGCCAGAAGAGCAAACGGGGAACACGAATGACGGTAATACCACAAGAAAATGTTTCAGAAATGCAGAAATATTTGCTGAAATAACTGGTGCCATAGGTAGAGTTGATCAAGCGATTTTGCGTGCTATTATAGTGCCTGAACTGTGGGTTTACGTAAGCTGTAGACAAGTTTGGTGACTACACTACCGACACTTTGGACTTATACTTGAAGGTATTCTATGCATATTATGGTATTCTATGCCCGTAAGCTTACATAAAGTACTTATCCATGGTAGAGATACTATGGGCAGATGTGCCTGCACCGCAGAACGCACGATATAAAGGCAGATAGCATGAGATAAAGGCAGATAGCAGCGGTAACATACTTCTGCGTAGATCAGTTGGTAGAGCAACTTATTCCGGGTTAAGGGGTCTCCGGTTCGATGTCCGGCGTGGACAAAAATGACGGAGAAATTTACTTCGTTATGGTACATATTACAAACAGTTGCGTAACATGTACAGCTTTTCTTTTTGTTACACGAAATTGACCAATGAATCGTACTTAGGTCGAAGTATGCAATAATGCCACATAAAAGTGAATGTGAAAAATGCCAAAATATGTACTTAATACCAAGTGTAATATGAAAATCATGCCAAATAAAATGTAGAAATGCGTAAGTACTTATTAGTTTTGCTTGCACCACATTCTAAACCCACAATCTCAACTATACTTAGCCATAGGAATAAAGTTCACCTAGATTGCTGAAATTTCACACTGTGCGTCACCCCGGTTGCGCAGTAGTCTAAGCTCCAGATTCTAACCATTTGTCCGCGAAGGTTTCGAACCCCGTCAAGATAAGTGTTGCGTTTTTAGACGGCACTTGCTCTCTCCCTTCCCTGGAACTAGTGACCCTAAACTAGGGACGGATGACTGCATATAGCTCATTGAGTTGTTCACGATGGTCGTTAAACCTCCAAACATAAAAAGAAGTACATTTGCATGCATTCGAGTAAATACTGTGCCTAGTTTTGCAGCATCGATAGTTTTTCTTTAGATTACCTTTCTATACATTACAGTGAATACCATGCCTGTATACACAATCGAGTCACATTATTGTGACCACCTCCTACTTTTGACGTCAACAGCGCGTAGCCAATGAAAGGAAGCACGTTGCGTGTGCTGGCGCGGAGGGTTTATAAGGTGTGCTGTAGGCATTCTGAAAACATATCAATCGTTGCTGTCATGGATAAAAGGAGCGATTTATCAAATTTTCCAAAAAGGATGATTATCAGATTTCGGGGCAATCGTGGCAGTACTTCCGAAACAGCCGCAGTTTGGGAACTGTTAGAGTGCTGCTGTGGTTAAAGTGTATCGTGATTGAAAAAATGGCACTATTGCGAATAAGCAACGTGGAAACTGCGAAGCATCACTTGCCATTAATGCGAAAGGTGAACGTCAGCTTCGAAGGTGCGTGCATGCCGATCGGAAGGCTACATTGGAGCAACTCACTGGCCGAATGAACCAGGAGCTACCGGAAGTGTGTCAAAACGATAGTTCAGCGAACCCTGCTGCGTATGGGGCTCCGATGCAGACGGATGGTCAATGCAGCTATGCTAACGAAGGTGCATCGGCAGAAAAGGCTTATATTTGCACTGTAGTATCGGAATTGGACCACCGCTGATTGGCAAAGGATCGCCTTCTCCGATGAGACATTTTCTGCTTAATCGAACGGATGGACGTTGGTGTATAAGACGGAAAACTTCGGAGAACAAACGCACTTCAACAATTGCTGGAATAACACACGCTGGTGGGGGAGCGTTATGGTCTGGGGAATGTTTTTGTGGCATTCTCTGGGTCCACTCATATGAATCTGTGGAAGGCACTATGGACCGAATTCGTTATGAATCCATTCTTGCAGACCACGTACACCCATACATGCTGATCGTCTTCCCTGGAGTAGGTGGGATCTTCCAGCACGACAATGCCCCGTTTCACACAGCTAGAAATGTCGGAGAGTGGTTGGAAGAGCTCGCATATGTAAGCCATCTAATTTTACGTCTGGCCCCCTAATTGCCCAGACTTAAACCCAATTGAGCATTTGTGGGACCACCTCAATCGTGTTTTTCGCTCCAGGGATCCTCCACCACGCACCCTCCATCAGCTGTCAGCATGACTCCACATACCTTTGAACACCTTCCAGCACTTTATTGAGTCACTCCCAGCCCGTCTAGCTGCTGTCAGCGCTACACACGGCGATTACTCTGGATATTAGCTGGTGGTAAGAGTAACTCCGCCCTATGTTTCCAATTGAAAAAAATCTGCAGACGATTTCTTTGCAATTAATGTATTCTCAAAGATGAAAATTTGCATATAGATAAAAGTAACTTGGAATTATAGCATAGATACTTATTATTTGCTAAAATTTAATCATAATTGTATTAAAAATCAATCATTTTTCCTTGAGTGAAGTTGAGACTTGCTATTAGATGGCATGACCTGTACATTGAGTACGTTACTGGACAAACAATGTTGATGGCTTACGTCCGTATTAGAATTCAGCAGTTCTTACAGTGCTGCTGTTTTTTTTTCTTGTTTTATTTTTCAATGCTTTTATTAATTTTCGGAATGGAATGGAATGACATTTTTAGCCTATCCACGCGTAGTCTAAAATGTTTATAATGATCTGAACTACTTTCATTAAATGCTCTAACCATAATTTAGCTGAAAATATCAACAGAACTAATGGCTCACTGACATCAGGAAAGATGCTCTTGCCAAATACTGTTACTCTCCCGCCTGATGAAGACAGGTCTTGGTTTTTTCTTCTAGCTTTTATTAGTCGTTCTTCGTCTATCTGGTACTCTCTATCCTGACGAAGACAGTTCATGGTTTACTCTTCTATGTTTTATTAGTAGTTCTTCGTCTACCTCTGGTTGCACGTTATTCTGATATATTTTTGTTGTTATTCTCGTCACGTGAAATTGCTTTGTTTTTCAGCGTGGGTTTTGAGAGCTTTTGTTTCTTAGGAGTAGGGTTATTTTTTTGTCACTGGTTGTTCGGAGATATTGCGAAATATTTGTAGTAAATATTGTAATTTTTTGTGTACGCTATTTTCAAAAAAATTGGTTGTCAATCTTAGTCTTAACGAAGAGTTTTAGCAATGGGTTGGGCCAAGTACGACAAGCTTGCTATTTATAATAAAAAACTGAGAAATTCCTTGGTTTTGTTTGGAGCCTTGCTTTTAAATTATTTAAATGTGTCCATCTGATTAATAGTAGCTTTCTCTCTTTTTTAGTACCTTAAGAATTTGACCTATACGTTTGCATTATAAACTCTACACGTTTGTCGTAGCAGAAACCCATTTTCCGGTCTCTGTGGAGGGGAGAGAGCGTTGTCCGTGCTGGTCCGTGATAGAGCCTGGGATAGCGGTCTCTGTTTTCTACAGTCCTTCTCTTACTGCCTTTTTCTACACGTTCCGTCTTGGCTCTGTTCATTATGTAATTAAGTTTGTATTTCTCTTTACTTTGTTTGGCTGTAGCTCTTGAATATTATTTTCTGCTGCTTTTGCGCGGCTAGATTTTCGTGAACTTCGCTTATTCGTGGGACTTGTTGATTTCTTCTATGATTCTCATTTTAGTATATATACATTGTGTGTGTGTGTGTGTGTACACACACAGTTGAGTCAAGTTATTGTGACCACCACCTACTTTTGACGTCAACAGTGCGTAGCCAATGAAAGAAGGCGCGTGTCGTGAGCTGGCTCACAGGGTATATAAGGTGTGCTGTAGGCATTAAGAAAACATATCCCTCGTTGCTGTCATGGATAAAGGGCGAAATTTATCAGATCTGGAAAAGGGATGATTATCGGCCTTCTAACCAAGGGTCGCAGTGTTTCTGAAACAGCGCACTTTGTGAAGTACTCGTGTACTGCTGTTGATAATGTGTATCGTGAATCATAAAATGGTAACATTGCAAATAAGCGGCGTAGATACTCGGGAGCATCACGTGCCATTGATGTGAAAGGTAAACGTCGGCTTCGAAGGCGCGTGAGAGCCGATCAAAACGCTATAGTGGAGAGACTCGCTGGCCGAAAAACCCAGGGAACTACGGGAAGTGTGTCTAAAACGACAGTTTAGTGAACCCTGCTGCGTATGGGGCTCCGATGCAGACAGATGGTCACTGCACCTATGCTACCGAAGGTGCATCGACAGAAAAGGCTTACATTTGTACGGCAGTATCGGAATTGAACCTCCGCTGATTGGCAAAGGATTGCCTTCTCCGATGAGTCATATTTTCTGCTTCATTGAACGGAAGCACTTTGGCGTATAAGGCGAGAGACATCAGAGAACTAACTCTTCAACCACTGCTGGAAGAACACAAGCTTGTAGGGGCAGCGTTATGGTATGTGGAATGTTTTCGTTGCATTCTGGGTCCACTCATACCTGTGGATGTCAGATGCACTGCAGTCAGCATGGCTTTACATTCCTGTGAACAACTTCCAGCACCTTATTGAAACACTCGCAGTCTGTCTAGCTGCTGTCCGCCCTGCACACGGCGGTTACTCTGGATATTAGCTGGTGGTCACAATAATGTGACTCGACTGTATATATATTTATCTGTGATTAGGTATAATTATAAATATATATATATATATTTATACATGACTATGTATAATTACAAATTAAAGTTCGAATTTATAGTTCGAAGCCGATTTTTCGGTGTCAGATCCAAGTCAGTTACGGATCCGGTCGGATCCAATTACCTGACGCCCGGGTCCAAGTCCAATTATGTGGCGTCCGGGTGAAGGTCCAAAATTTTTGACCCGATTCCAAATCTGGGCAGAATGTGTTTATTCCAGGTATACAACAATGTGCACCATCAAGAAGTAACTAAAATCACTTCGTACATCATCAGTTGAAGATAATTGCCCGATCGTAGTACACTCAGGGACAATAAAATTTGCTCACCAAGAAAGAAGCATCAGATTGAACTGAAATTTTCTGGATGTAAGGATACCGATGAATCATACACATGATGGGTAAAACAGAAGTTCGGGACGAAAACAGAGGGATCTGTGGCAAGCAGTCTGGTCATCTTTAATAGCGCGTCGCACCGCCTAGTGCGGCGAAACATGCTGCAATACGGTCTGGCATGGAGGCGAACAGACGCTTGGTGCTGTCCTGTGGCAGACTGGCCCACACGTGTTGGACGGTGTGCTCCAAATCCCGGATAGTGCGGCACGGCAGCAGCTGGCGTTTCAACTGGTCCCACACATGCTCGATAGGGGACATGTGCTATGAGCGGACAGGCCATGGAAGTGTCTGAAGACGACTTAGGTAGTCCTGGGCTACCCGAGCCGTGTGCGGGCGGGCAATATCCTGCTGGTATAGCGCACCTGGAATCCCGGCCAGGAATGGGAGCACATGGGGCCGTAGGATCTCATCCACATACCTCTGGCCCGTCAATGATCCATGTACCACTCTACTAGAGCTGATTGGCAGTCTTAGGCAATATCTCCCCAGACCATAATGCCTGCAGTGGGGAAGTGTGACAATCGATAGCGAGGTTGGGATTGTGCCGCTGACCCGGGGACCCCCACAGCCGGACACGATGATCACCTAGCCCCAGAACGAAACGGCACTCATCGCTAAACACCACACGTCACCAGTCTGTGGCGTTCCACAGCGCTCTGTCCTGGCACCACTTCACACGGAGCCAGCAATGTTCCGGTGTTAATGGGAGCACACGTAAAGTGCACTGGAATCGCAGATTCGTTTCCACAAGGCATCGGGAAATGGTCCGTGTGCACACAGGAGCCGCCACATCTGCCTTTATAGTGGACCGGGTCCCCGTGGGTTCCGTTCGTGCCTGGTGCACGATTCGTTGAAACCCTCCACCGGTGGTCCTTTTGGTCCATCCGGAGTTGCTCTGCCGTATGGCCATGCCGTCAGTTGTGTCCACTGATCCCAAAACAATCGGACGGTATGGTCAGAATGATCCACGTGGTGTGCTATACGGCGATCCGACAATCCTGCGGTTTTCAACCCGATAATCAGACCTCTCTCAAAGTCCGTAAGTGGAGTAAATCGACGTCTCTGGCTTCTACCCGGCATTCTTGTCACTCGGTACTCTTGCTTGCGTCGGCCGGTGCTTTTCATTTTCATGGGGCATCGACTACACGCCGGTTTATAAGGCTGCCGGTTCGTGATTTTAGCGCCACCACAGAGTGTGTGGTCATGCTCACTCGCACCAAACGTGGATCATTTGCATACCAGTACGTACTCTAGCTATTTGTAAAGTTTTACGGTTGTAGCATGTTTTCTTCTGGGTGCACAAATTTCATTGTCCGTGAGTGTATATCGCACAAAGAGCAACCAAACAGCATTGAGAGACGAATAATAGTGAGCACTAAGCGAGCAGGTACAAGCATCTCAGAAACGGAAAATATTTTCGACTATGCAAGAACATCCGTGTCGAGGGTGCACAATGTGTGCCCAAACTATAAAGCAGTCAGGGGTCTTCTTTTTTGTGGAAATGACTGCTCGGTATTTCAGGACAACGGCCGCTGTAGGGGATTGCATGAGCTAAGTGACGAGGTCCATTGTGGCAAGTAACCGCGCAATACAACAGCGCTATAGAGAGGAAATTTTCAGTTTAAAGATCCCGCCGCACGTTGGTGCCAATGAGTTACAACAGCAGACGTCCCCTTCGGGTACCCTTAGTCTCTTCTAAAACCGACAAATTCTTCTGAACCCTTGAGTATAACTAAAAGTTTACGACGTCAGATGAAACACTTTTTTAGTTAATACACACCGATGAACGGGACATAATATGGCGTCAACAGTACGAATCAACTGTTTTCAGTTGCCTAGTGTTAATTATACTAGCTTGAGAAGAAGGTATAATAATCAGGAGTCTGTTTTCATGGCAAGCATTGAGTTCCTTAATATCTCTGGAACAGCATTTAGATGTCACGAGGTGTGATTGCGGGCCGGCCACACCCATACATGTGCATGGTAACATGAGCAGGATAATAAGGCATACAAGATTCAGATAATCATACAGTGCTTCCAGGAGCACAACAGGGACTTCAAAGCTCTAAAATGGCCCTCATAGTTTTCCGAGCCTAATTCAATTGAACATCTGTGGAATCAGATTGAGACAGCCATTCATAGCAGAGATCCTCCTCCAGTGATCATTCGGCGATTGGAGGACGCTATGACATCCACTCTGCTGAACATACCTAGGCACTTGTAGGACGATATCTCGTTGAATCCTAACACACAGAGTCGAGGCTGTTCTCAAGGCCAAAAGCGGCCAAACATGTTGTTAGGTAGGTGTTCCTAATAATTTGCTAATTCAATTAACAACATTAGCTTGGCTCTTCGATCGTTAGAATCCCGTTGATGGTTCTCTCATCAAATACCTAACACGAGAGCAATTTCTCAGATTCACGGGGCTGTGTTTATCCAAGTCTAATGGCTCTCAGTGTGGCATAAAGAAATAAACTCTTGGGAATTCCAACGAGAAGTCACTGCAGAACACATAACAAGTTGTAACCAAATGTTGCATAATAGAAAGTAAACAAAAACGGACACTTAAACAAGTCGTATACGTTGCGATGAAGTAATAATATTCATTTCAACCATTAAAAATGTTCTTTTAGTTCGTAAAAAGGAACCATAGAGAAGCTGACAATGGTGAAACGGAACTAGTTCATTTTTCCGATGATTACTTCGCCAGAAGGTCACTTGACCGAAATCAATTCACTGGAAAGATGTGTCAAAGAAGGTTCACTTGATCGAAACGTTCATTTCACAGCAAGATCATTTCAGTTTATCGCGTAAACTTTCTATTTTTGTTATAGGATCTGTTGATGAGTTATGAGGATAGGGAAACCTAGCCATATATATATATATATAACAATAACTGTAACACCGTGTACCATTGAGTTTTATTACTTACCGGGGATCCACGCTTAGCTGCTAGAACCACTGGTAGAGCATATATCCATACCTCACTTCCTGCTAAGAACCTTCATTGGAAACCCACACTATTTTCTTGGTTTGGAACTCGAAGCGTAAATGAGAATGAACCAAGGTATAAAATCTCACTGATCAAAAATAACACTGGAAATATACAAAGAAAAAACCCAAAAAGAAATATATAAACTCGGGTGCCGCAGGCCACTCATCAGGGAAAGACGTCCCGCGACATCCGAGTTAAGTTCGAGTTTCGTGCAGGTGTCAGGTTAAAAGATTTTATCTTAAATACGAATTCTCGACACGAGGGTTAAACAAATTTTTTTACCAAGCTTTTTACTAATTTAGGACACCTAGTCTTCCCTACTCGAACCAAATATACAATATGTGAAATATAACTAACCTACCTTGGCAATTAGTCCCCCCAATAACATCTCCAGTGTGGACGGTAGGTAACTAACACCTATCTAAAATATGTCCCTCCCCTACTGAATTTGGAACAGGAGTCGCCACACGACTCCTTAGGTTTGTGAGTTCCATTCCACAGGGAATTGACCTTCCAAATTCAGTAGGGGAGGGACATATTTTAGATAGGTGTTAGTTACCTACCGTCCCCAATGGAGATGATTTTGGGGGGACTAATTGCCAAGGTAAGTTAGTCATATTTCATATATTGTATATTTGGTTCGAGTAGGGAAGACCAGGTGTCCTAAGTTAGTAAAAAGCTTGGTAAAAAAAAATTTGTAACAATCGTTTCGAGAATTCGTTTTTAAAATAAAATCTTTTAACCTGACACCTGCACGAAACTCGAAACTAACTCGGATGTCGCGGGACGTCTTTCCCTGATGAGTGGCCTGCGGCACCCGAGTTTTTATATTTCTTTTTGTATTTTTTCTTATTATATTTCCAGTGTTAATTTTGGTTAGTGAGATTTTATACCTTGGTTCATTCTCATTTACGTTTCGAGTTCCAAATCAAGTAAATAGTGGGGGGGTCCAATGAAGGTTCTTAGCGGGAAGTGAGGTATGGATATATATATATATGAAATGCATGCAATTTGAGAGCTATAAAAATGTCTGCGTAAGAAAATATAGTGTTGTAACATTTTCCTCTACTTGGGTAATTATTGTACGCAAAAGTATTTTCCAATATCGCGATTTCTTTGAGAAATTACTACACTTTTATGATTTTCTGGTCAAAAGACAAAGCTACCTAAAGGTTTTAGGGGTCCCTTTAGAACTGCTCTTTTTGGTTTCGTCGAGTCGATAATTATAAAGCCCTAGGACTAGCCATAATCCGCTATGTTCACATTCATAAGGTTTGCATAACAAGTCAAGTTCATAATGTTGGATATTTACGCAGGTACGAAACGTTAATTGCAAGGCCTGTGCTTTTTTAGCAAATTTTTATCCGCCGTTCTCATATTCGTGAAATTTACCTAAAAATCATACTAATAATGTTGCACTTTTACTCAAACACAAAACAATAGTTATAAGTCCTAGGCCTAGCACCTTATACATAAAGTAATGCTTTGTGTGCCTGAGTAAATTGAAACTTTATTACCTTGACTTCTTAGGCAAACCTTGTGAAGGGGATCACGGCTGATTAAAATTTTCTGAAAATGCCCAGGCCTTGGGTCCCATAATCAATGTTACAGGTCAAAAGGCAATCCCACGAAAAGTCGAAATGTAGAAATCAGAATAAAATTTTTACACAATCTTCTAATGTTTGGGAATCGATTTTCCGAACTCGCACTGTACTTTTACAGATACTGTAATAAAATCCAAATTTTCCATAAACTGACACTTCGGTGAAATAATATTTCGACTAAATGAACATTTTGGTGAAGCAACCTACGTTTTGATCAAGTGACCATTCCGTAAAATGAACGTTTTGATCATGTGATCCTTCGGTGGAATGTAGCTTTCGGTCTAGTGATATTCGGTGAAGTGATATTTCAGTCACGGATGCGATACTCCATTGGTAGCAGTACCTTGATTTTCTACCCAGCATCATTAGGGTAATCCGGTATTATAAATCGCTTAATATGCGAGATATCTCAGCAACGCTCCCTGGTTCGACTGAGTCATCTGATTTCGCAGTGACGAAACTAGGAATGATGTAGTGAGTCTTCGGCATGGCTAATGATGTTTTTCCATGCCTACCAACGAATCTCTGTTCCGCAGTAAACTTCTACTAAGAGAGCAGGTGAGTACATTCGTAAGTAACAGTGTGGACTACACGATTAACGAAATATTGAAAATTATTACTTGTCCGCATGCCATATTAAAGACATGCTTGACTTTGGTTACAAAACAGCAATACACGAACAATTTCGTCGTACCATTTCTCTCCAAAAACCGTAGCAAACACACCGCTACTAAACACGCTGCGTCATTATACACCGAAGAGCCAAAACATTATGACCAGCGCATCTTTATGCCAATCGAAGCAAATGCAGATAAATGACTGTGGAGATCATGAAACCGAATAAATCCCATCTGATACTGAGCTCTGTTAATCAGTTTTATTTTTGATCTGCAGATTGGAAAGGCAGAAGGCTTAAGCGAGTTTGTAATGGCCAGACAACTGGGACAAAACATTTCCAAGACGGCAGGCTGTTTAGGGTACTCAACGTCAGCGGAGGTTAGTGCCTTCAAAAAGTGGTCTGAGGACGGGAAAACCACAAATCGTCCGCAAGGGGATGCTATAGGGGAGCGAAGCTATCCCGTATGGTGCGAGCCAACAGCAGTGTGGCTCAACTTTCCGGTAATTTGAGTGCTGGTAACGGGAGTAATTAGTCTTCGAAGAGGCCTTGTAGCCTTGTGTCATATATATGGGCCTTCGAAGGGCCTTGTATCCCGTGCCCATTGTAGGCTCTTTCCAAGGGCCTACAATGGCCACGGGAACATCAAAACTGGGCCTTGTATGATTGGAAGACGCTCGTCGGTTCCGACGACTTTCTTTTCCTGCTGCACAATGTGGAGGGAGAATACATGTGCTTCGTTTACCTGGAAAAGCGTTGGAACTAGGATGCACCGTGGAACGAAAACAAGCCGGTGGAGGAACTGTAATGCTTTGGGAAATGTTCTTCTGGAAACTCTGGGTGCAGTCATTCATGTTCAGGAAACTATGACGTCTTCAACCTACCTATCATTACAGAACAGGTACATCCTGTAATCGCAACTGCACTCCCCTCTATTATAGCCTTCTTTCAGCAAGACAACGAGTCATGCCACACTCTTCGGATTGTTCAAAATGCTTCGTGGAACATAGGTATTTCCCTGGCCTCAAAACTCGCCAGACACCAATAAAAGTGAGCATCTGTGGTTTGTGGTGAAACCGCAAATCCGATCTGTTGCTTCTCAACCAGGTAACTTGGAGGAATTAAGGGATTTGCTGGTAACGCGTTGGCACCAGAAACTACTAGACGCCTTTAGGAATCTTGTGACGTCAATGCTTCGCCGGGGAAGAGCTCTTTTGTCGGCACGTGGCAGACCAACACTATATTAGGCAGGTGGTCATACTGTTTTGGCTCCTTGGTGCATCTTACAAACGGAAAACGTTCCTTTTCTTAGGGGCCTCTTCAAAAGCATCGTGTTACTGTACAGCGTGCTCCCTAATTCGACTTTTGAAACAAAATTGAAATCTGCGTTACATTTGTCGCTGTTAGTGTATAAAAATATGTATAACTCAACGTCCTTTGAAGATCAAACAAGAAAGATGACACCGAATTTTCGGGTGTAATAAGCACGTCTTTTGAATCCGTTCTAACGCAAATTAAATTTATCAAAGCTATTCAAAGTCAATGAAACCGGTATGGAAAACAATAGTATATGACGGAAGAAAGAAGTTTTTCAGTCGGGTTTTTAATCCCTCAGATATTGCTGTAAACGGAATCGTGAGCTTACGCCCTCTGGTTGCAGACTTGTGCGTTAAGAAAGACACGAATTTATATGAGAAACATTTCGCACCGGAAACGCTCTCCAACACAGAAATATTTTTTTCAAATCGGGTTCTTAGAAACAGAAATATCGATAAAAAAAAGATGCGACTTTACGTCCCCTGGTGGGAAAACCATGCGTTAATTTAGGAAGAAAGTATTCTCAAAAGGTTTTTCCATATGAGCAGTATCGGTCCAAGGAAAAAAAAAAAATATTCGAGTTTTCAGGAGCCCAGATTTTGCTACAAATACATCAGAAGCAGAAATTAACACTTATGACCCCTGGTGGCTAAACCATTCTTTACCAAACATTGGAAATTATGTGAAAAATATTTTCCATCACGTCTTGTATGCGATACAGGCAGAATTTTTCAAATCGGAGTTTTAGAAGCAGAAAACGCAATTTACCACTGTGCCCCTAGCGGAAAGTCTATGATTCACTTGAAAATTTTGAATTTATAGGAAAAACATTTCGCATCGTGAACACTATCCAACAAAGAAGAAAATTTTCAAATCGGACTCCTAGAAGTTGAGATATTGACAAAACTATGATATACATCTACGCCCCCTGGCGTAAAAACCATGCACTATTTTAAGAAGAAAATGTCTCTAAAAAGTTTGTTGACAAAAGTAGTATTGGTCTACAAACGACGTTTTTTTCCATCGGGAATTTAGAAGCTCATATTTTGCAGCAAATACATCAGAAGCGGAAATTAAGATTTACGCCCGCTGGTGGCCAAACCATTTTTTACAAAAAATAGAAATTATGTCCAAACGATTTCCCATCAGGAGTTGTATCCGGTGCAGAAAGAAGGTTTCAAATCGGAGATATAGAAGCAGAGATATAGGGAGAAACGCAATTTAGCCGCCCCGGTGGCGCAGTGGTCTAAGGCGATGGCCTCTGATCATTCGTCCGTAAGGGGTCCGGGTTCGAATCCCGGTCAGGCATGGATGTTGTGTTTGTCTTACTGCACTGGCGCTCTCCCTTCCCTGGAACCAGTGACCCTAAATTAGGGACGGGCGACTGCTTATAGCCCATTGAGTTGCTCCCGGTGGTCGTTAAACCTCGAATTAAAAAAAAACAAAAAAAACGCAATTTATCTTTACGCCCCGTAGCGGAAAGTCCATGAAGTACTTGAGAATTTTGAAATTATATGAAAAACATGTCACAAGGAAAACACTATCCAACAAAGAAGGACATTTTCAAATCGGACTTCTTGAAGTAGTCATATTGACAAAAATAAGATATATATCTACCCTCTCTGGGGGAGAAACTGTGGAATGTTATAGGAAGAAGATATTCCGGAAAGGTTTATCGATGTGAGTGGCATCAGTCCACAAAATAATTTTTTCAATCGATATTTCAGAAGTTCAGATTTTATGGCAAATACATCAGAAGCAAAAATTAACACTTACGCCCCCTGGTGCCCAAAGTATTCTTTACCAAAAATTCGAAATTATATGCAAAAGATTTCCCTTTAGGAGATGTATCCGCTGAAAAAAATTTCAAATCGGAGTTTTAGAAGAAGAGTTATCTGGAAAAATGTAATTTACTTTTACGCGCCCTAGCGGAAAATCTATGCGTAATTTGAAAAGTAACTATATCTAAAATACTCTTCGACATAAATGGAATCGAAAGATATAAATTTTTTTTCAATCGAATGTTTAGAAGCAAATATGTGGAATAGAACGTAATTTTGAATTCGACATCATCTGCATTTACGCCCTCTAGCGGCGAAATTGTACATCGTAAAAAAACGAAATAAAGGATCATCATTCGCATATTTCAATCTTCCGAATGCAAAAGGAATTTTTCAAATCGGACTAATAGTTGCAGAGATACCGTGGGTATAAACGGACGAACGGACGGACAAACAGATAACATAAGCACGATCTTTTTTTTACAAAAGACGTGCTAAAAATATGTGGCTCTAAATGCGACAAGGATGGTAAGTCAGATAATATCCAAAAACTTGAAAATTTCATTGTCCTAGAGCGGTACTCGAACCCGAATCTTCCAGATAGCGCCTGGGTATGCAAACCACTACACCACCCAGAACGACGAAGTCTCAAGTTTCCGATTAATTTGAATTTAACCATCACAGGATTCGCTAGTCGAAGCAACCGCCTTCGTATTTAGCGAATCTAGGCGGTATCTGGAAGACGCGATTTCGAGTCCCGCTCCAGGACGATGAAATTTTCTAGTTTTCGGATATTATCTGCCCTTGTCACATTTACACCAAAAATCGGATTGTCATCTTCAAAATTTGTATTATATGGTATAATCCCGTGTTTATTTCTTGATTTATCTGCTCCTCCGCGCAATCACGGGATATGATTCTTAAATTCCAGATTCGCTAAACATGAATGCCGGTTGCTTAGACTAGCGGATCCTGTGATGGTTAAATTCAAATTAATCGGAAACTTGTGACTTGGTCGTTCTGGGTGGTGCAGTGGTTAACATACCCGAGCGCTATCTGGAAGACGCGGTTTCGAGTCCTGCTCCAGGACGATGAAATTTTCAAGTTTTCGGATATTATCTGACTTACCATCCTTGTCACATTTACACAAAAAATCGGATTGTCATCTTCAAAATTTTTATTATATGGTGTAATTCCGTATTTATTTCATGTGGCTCTCGTTTGAATGGCATGTTCCGTTCTCACATTTTTAGCACGTCTTTTGTAAAAAAAGATCGTGCTTCTGTTATCGGTTTGTCCGTCCGTCCGTCTGTACCCACAAAATCTCAGCAACTATTAGTCCGATTTGAAAAATTCTTTTTGCATTGGGAAACTTGAAATGTGAGAATGATGATCCTTTATCTAGTTTTTTTTTACGATGTACAATTTTACCGGTAGAGGGCGTAAATGCAGATAATGTCAAATTCAAAAATACGTTTTATTCCACATATCTGCTTCTAAACATTCGATTGAAAAAAATTTATATCTTTCGATTCCATTTATGTCGAAGAGTATTTTAGATATAGTTACTTTTTCAAATTACGCATAGATTTTCAGCTAGGGCGCGTAAAAGTAAATTACATTTTCCCCGATAACTGTTCTTCTAAAACTCCGATTTGAAAAATATTTTCTTCAGCGGAAAGATCTCTTGATGGAAAACCTTTTGCATATAATTTCAAATTTTTGGTAAAGGATACTTTGGCCACCAGGGGGCGTAAGTGTTAATTTTTGCTTCTGATGCATTTGCCATAAAATCATAGCTTCTATAATGTTGATTACAAAATTATTTCGTGGACTGATGCCAATCACATCGATAAACCTTTTCGGAATATTTTCTTCTTAAAATATTCCACAGTTTCTTCGCCAGTGGTCGTAGATGTACATCTTATATTTGTCAATATCTCTACTTCTAGGAGTCCGATTTAAAAAATTCCTTCTTTGTTGGATAGTGTTTTCCGTGTGATATGTTTCTCATATAATTTCAAAATTTTCAAGTAATTCACAGACTTTCCGCTAGGTGGCGTAGAGGTAAATTGCGTTTCCCCGATATCTCTGCTTCTAAATCTCCAATTTTAAAAATTCTTTCTGCACCGGATACAGCTCCTGATGAGAAATTGTTTGCATATAATTTCCAATTTTTGTAAAAAAATAGTTTGGCCACCAGGGGGCGTAAATCTTAATTTCCGCTTCCGTTGTACTTGCAGCAAAATATGAGCTTCTAAATTCTCGATTGAAAAAAAAACGTCGTTTGTTGACCGATACTATTCATGTCGTTAAACCTTTTGGAAACATTTTCTTCTTAAAATAGTGCATAGTTTCTACGCCAGGGGGCGTAGATGTACATCTTATTTTTGTCAATATCTCTACTTCTAAGAGTCCGATTTGAAAAATTCCTTCTTTGTTGGATAGTGTTTTTCATGTGACATGTTTTTCATATAATTTCAAAATTTTCAAGTAATTCATAGACTTTCCGCTAGGGGGTGTAAAGGTAAATTGCGCTTCCCCCTATATCTCTGTTTCTAAATCTCCGATTTGAAAAATTCTTTCTGCACCGGATACAGCTCCTGATGGAAATCGTTTGCACATATTTTCTAATTTTTGTAAAAAAATATTTTGGCCACCAGGGGACGTAAATCTTAATTTCCGCTTCTGTTGTATTTGCAGCAAAATATGGTCTTCTAAATTTTCGATTGAAAAAAATGTCGTTTGTTGACCGATACTACTAATGTCGACAAACCTTTTAGGAAAATTTTTTTATTATGAAAAAAAGCATGGTTTCTACGCCAGGGGGCGTAGATATATATCTTATTTTTGTCAATATCTCTACTTCTAAGAGTACGATTTGAAAAATTCCTTGTTTGTTGGATAGGGTTTCCGATGCGAAATGTTTTTCCTATAAATTCAAAATTTTCACGTAAATCATACACTTTCCGCTAGGGGGCACAAAGGTAAATTGCGTTTTCTGCGTTATTTCTGCTCCTAAAGCACTGATTTGAAAAATTCTTCCTGTATCGTATACAAGACCTGATGGAAAATATTTTTTACATAATTTCTATTGTTTGGTAAGGAATGGTTTAGCCACCAGGGGTCATATGTGTTAATTTCTGCTTCTGAAGTATTTGTTGCAAAATCTGGGCTCCTGAAAACTCGACTAATTTTTTTTTTCTTCTACCGATACCGCTTATACGGATAAACCTTTTGAGAATACTTTCTTCCTAAAATAATACATGGTTTTCCCACCAGGGGACGTAAAGTCGCATTTTAGTTTTGTCGATATCTCTGATTCTAAGAGTTCGTAAGCTTATGATTCCGTTTACTGATGGATTAAAAACCCGATTGGAAATCTTCTTTCTTTGGTCAGATCTATTGTTTTCCATACCGGTTCCATTGACTTTAAATTGCTTTGATAAATTTAATTTGCGTCAGAAGAGATTCAAAAGACGTGCTTATTCCGCCCGAAAATTCGGTGCCAACTTTCTTGTTATATATGTTTTTAAAGACTTGCAGTTTTTGGACTATTTCATATTACAGTGGATTCCAACCACGAACAGCGTTTCTATATACACTATATTGACAAACGTCACCGGACACCCCTTCAATAGCAAATGACCGGATCCACTGCATTGTTCAGATGCGCGGTACAGCTGCAAACGGTATAAAAACAACCCTGCAGCTGACCGCGATCATATCGCACGGTGAGGTTGAGCGAAAATATCGCGGCGTGAGAGAACTGACTTTGAGAAACGAAAGATTGTCGGGTGTTATATAGGTGGATTGTCAATAAAAGAAACCGAGAGGCGTTTAAACAAAGCAAAGTCAACTGTTTTGGATGTACTGAATAAGTGGAAAACACATGGCGTGCCTGAAGCAACAAAACTTACCGGGAGACCTAAGAAAATCAGTGATAGAAGACTTTGAAGCCTCAAGAGAGTCGTTACAGATAATCGACGGAGTACTGCAAAAGGCCTCAGTGTGCAAGTGAGTAAAAATGCTGGAACTTCAGTATGTACATGTACCATTCGCAGATGACTTCATTCCATGTATTACCGTGGCCGTGCGGCTGCTCATAAGCCTTTCATCTCCACTCGGAATGCTACTGGTCGTTTAGTGTGGTGTGAAGAACATTTATCATGGACCGTAAATCAATAGAAACGGGTCCTACGGACTGATGAATCCAGATACACGATCCATCAGTCTGGTGGCCGTGTTCCGGTATGGCGACAGCCGGGGGAGCGCTATTTACCACAGTGTACTGTCCCTACGTTCAAGTTTGGAGCTGGCAGTTTACTTGTTTGGAGCTGGCAGTTTACTCGTTTGGAGCTGGCAGTTTACTCGTTTGGAGCTGGCAGTTTACTCGTTTGGAGCTGGCAGTTTACTTGTTTGGAGCTGGCAGTTTACTCGTTTGGAGCTGGCAGTTTACTCGTTTGGAGCTGGCAGTTTACTTGTTTGGAGCTGGCAGTTTACTCGTTTGGAGCTGGCAGTTTACTCGTTTGGAGCTGGCAGTTTACTCGTTTGGAGTGTTTTTCGTAGTATGGTCCAGGGTCATTGGTTATTGTGGACGAACGTGTTACCCAACACGTCTACCTTGATATTCTGGACAATTATGCCCTACGAACTGATATTCTGGACAATTATGCCCCTGGAAATGCTGTGGAATCGAGCCTTCTTGGTACCAGCAGGATAATGCATCGAGCCATAAAGCAATGACTTTTCGTCCTGGTTTGACGATAATTCCGTATCGTGTGTGGACTGGCGAGCACAGACCCCTAAACGTAATTCCGTAGAGCACCTATGCGAGGAAATAGATCGCCGCATAAGAGTTTTGGAACTAAGGCCTATTACTAAGCAACAGTTAGCGGCAGCATTATTTACTGAATGGAAGCGCATACCTATCGCTGTATTCCAAAACCTTGTCCAAAGTATATCTCGAAGGTTCAGTGCATGCATTAACCGACACCGTACTAATGTATGTCAATAAATGCTATGTTTTGTTCCTTTTTTTGGTGTCCGGTGAACTTTGTCAACATATCATCATCATCATCATCATCATTGTCAACCATTATCAATCCACTGCTGGACGAAGGTCTCCCCAAGTTTCCTCCACAACGGTCTGTCTTGTGCCAGTCTCCTCCATGTCACCCCTGCATACTTTCGAATTTCATCTACCCATCTTCCATGTGGTCTTCTTCTGGGTCTTTTCCTGTCCCTTGGAATCCAATCTAAAATTTCGGCTGTCCATCGATGGTCTGTTCTTCTGGCAGTATGTCCAGCCCATTGCCATTTCAGGGATTTAACTCTGATCATGATGTCTTCCACTCTTGTCATTTTTCGGATCCACGTGTTCCTCTTCTTATCTCTCCTGGTTACACCAAGCATGCACCTCTCCATGCTGCTTTGAGTTGTCTGCAGCCTTTGTATGTCTCTTTTAGCTAAGGTCCACGTCTCTGCACCATACGTAAGCACTGGAAGGATGCATTGATCAAACACTTTTCTTTTAAGACATAATGGCATATTGCTCTTGAAAGTTATGCTGTTTCTTCCAAAAGCTCTCCAGACAAGTTTTATACGCCGATTAATTTCTTCATCAACGTGACCCTCACTTGATATCTGCTGTCCAAGATAAACGTACGCATCTGTTATCTCCAGCTTTTCTCCATCAATCGATAAATCTTCATTTCTTGTAAAAGCATTGTACATCACTTTTGTCTTCTGAAAGTTCATTTTTAATCCCACTTCTTTACTCTTGTCAGCAAGTTCCTGGATCATACTCTGTAGCTCTGATGGGGTAGTTGCAAAAATGACTATGTCATCAGCAAAACGAAGGTGGGTTAGATAATCTCCATTAATCTTTATCCCTTTGTTTTCCCAGTTCAGTGATTGAAAGACATTTTCCAATGTGGCATTAAAGAGCTTCGGAGATATGGTGTCACCTTGTCTCACTCCTTTTCCAATTTTTATGTGTGTTGTATTTTCAAACAGCCGAATCTTTGCACTTGCATTTTCATAGATGTTATTAATAATATTAATGTATGCATCTTCAATACCGCAGGATTTCAGAGCCATTGCAACTGCTGATGGTTTCACCGAATCAAAGGCTTTTTCATAATCGATAAAAGCCATGCACAATGGAAGCTCATATTCCCTCGCTCTTTCAATTAGTTCTCTCAGTACGTGGATATGATCTATTGTGCTGTAGCCACTCCTGAATCCAGCTTGTTCTCTCGGTTGAGCCATGTCCAGTGTCACCTTCAAGCGGTGTGAAAGAACTTTAGTGAAGATTTTATAAACCACTGATAGGAGGCTGATAGGTCTGTAGTTCCTGAGATCCTCAATGTCACCTTTTTTATGTAGCAAGATCATTGTAGCGTTGTTCCAATCCTCAGGAATTTTCCCTTCATTAAGGCATCGAGTGAAAATTTGGGCGAGTACTGTTTCGATTTCTCCACTTGCTTCTTGTATGATGTCTACAGTAATTCCATCTTCTCCTGGAGCTTTTCCCCGCTTCATGTTCTTGATTGCATGTGCAACTTCTGCTGGAAGGACTGGAAGAACTCTGGTACTGGTACCTTTCATGATGTCTGGAGTACATGTATCATCCCTTTCATATTATTTGTAGTAGAAATCTTTCACTCTTGTCAAAACTTTGCTTCTATTTCTTGTTACAGAACAACTTCTTTTCTCAGTGCCATAATCTGTTTTTTCCCCTTACTGAAATGTCCCTTTGCTATCTTTAGGCTTTGGTTGTTTTCAATTGCTTTCGTTACTAGTTCACAGTTGAATTTCCTTAAGTCCTTAGTGATACTTTTTCGTACTCTCTTGCATAGCTCTATATATTCCACTTTGGAAGTCACATCTTCTTTAGTTGTCCTCATCACTCTTCTTTTTTGCATCAACATTTTGGTTTTTCCTGATAATTTGTTCACATGCAATTTGTTCTTAGACCCAGCTAATTTTGTTGCTGTTTCCATAAGAGCTTTGGTTACTTTTCTGTTAACTTCAGAAATATCCACTTCTTCCGATGTTAGGCCTTCTAAAGCAGAGAATCTGTTCTTCAGTTCCAATTTGAAGGTATAATGGTGTTTTTTAAGGTTGGTTATGTCAATACATTTTGTTTGTCTTATGAGCTTGCTACGTTCGAGTTTAGTGTTGAGGTGAATCTTACATCTCACCAATCTATGGTCACTGCCTGTGTTGAACTTGTTTAGCACACTGCAGTCTTCTATGACGAATTTTTTGTTACACATAATAAAATCAATTTCACTTGTCGTCCCATTTGGATGTCTCCATGTCCATTTCCTGTGTGGCTTTTTCTTGAAAAAGGAGTTCAAGATGAAAAACCCTTCTGCCTCTGCAAACTCTTCGAGAGTATTTCCACCCTGGTTTCTGTTGCCGTGACCGAATTTACCTACTGAAGTTTCATTCTGTTGCCGTTGCCCTATTTTTGCATTGAAATCTCCCATAATTATCTTCAAGTGCTGCTTACCTTTATTATTTAGATCACGAATTTCCTCATAAAATTCTTCAATTTCTTCTTCAGCATGACTTGTGTTGGGTGCATAAGTTTGAATAATCTGTGCCTGGTATCTTTTCGAGAGTTGGATAACAAGTCGTGCAGCTCTGTCAGAGGAACTGTCAACTTCTACAACTTTATCCTTCAGTTTCTTGTTTATTATAAATCCAACACCACTAGTTCTGCCAGTATCTGTCCCACGATAGTAGAAGAGATGTCCACTTTTCAGTTCGATGAGATCTTCTCCTTTTCTCCTTACCTCACTTAGCCCGACGATGTCCCACTTGATCCTTTGTAGTTCCTCTTCCGATTCAAGAAGCCTTGAATCAGAAGATAGGGAGCGTCCGTTGTACGTAGCCAAGGTCAGCATCAGATGGCAGCCTAGTCCGGTCCTCCGGGAATTCTTAGCACCCTCTGCCTTCATGTCGCACTTGCCGCTGCCTTGGCCAGGTACATTCCAGCTGCCGGAGACTGAGGGCCAAGATTTAAGTTGTGGAGTCATTTGGGGGGGGGGTTGGCCATAACTCACCACGCTGGCCAAGCGGGTTGGTGAGTGTGGGATAGCAAAGGAAAGTCCTTTTTCAGGGAATTACTGCGGAAGAAAGGGTCTAAGTAGTACACAAGTTAGGTCTATGTATAGGAAAGGGACGATGGCCGATCGGTCGACAGCGATTGGAGCGCCCCTAGTGGCAAAGGTAAGAAGTTAGGAAACCTAACTTTCAAACAACGCTAGATAGAAACAAAATTCCAACTACGAAGCTGTAGCGCATCGTCTAATTAGTGGGAAACGACATATGGTGCGCACGAATTATGTACATGGACTGGTCAAAATACTGATTAAGTGCACGCGGTGGCTGGATAGTTAGGGAATGCAAAATACCGGCCTATGATGGAGAACGATTCAAATGCGTATGTAAGTATTGATAGCGATGTAGAAGCCGGTCGGTGAGATAAAATACGGAAGGCTGGGGAGTTGAACGTCAGTCAACGTACACGTTACAAACACTGATGGAGGGCTACTCGAACGCTGAATACTGTGAAATTGTCGTGCTTTGTAAGGAGGAATGTTATCGCAAAGCCAACGAAACTGCAAGGCGGTGTGCCGAGCGTTTTCCGACTGGTCAACATCCAACTGCACCGACTATTAACAACTGTGTTCGCCGCCTCCGAGAGACCGCAAGCATACAGGCACGTTCGCGATCAGGCAAACCTACGGCTTCGGGTGTTACAGTGCATCCTGAGGCTGTCCTGGGTATGTCCTTGCCAATCCCAACATTAGTACCACAGCAGTCGCGGAAGCATGCGGATTAACAGCACAACGTGTTTGGAAAATCGTGAACCAGCATGGAGCTCACCCGTACCACGTTCAGCTAGTGCAATGCTTGATGGATGGAGACCAGGAGAGGCGTTTCGATTTCTGCAAATTTGTGCATAACACGTTGGAGATTAATCCAAACGTATTGGCCGATATCTTGTGGACAGATGATTCCCGTTTTACACGGGACGGAACAGTCAATCGGCATAACACCCATTACTGGGCTCTGAGCAACCCATCTATGGGACGAGCTGCTCGACATCAACGACGTTGGGCAGCCCCGGTGGCGCAGTGGTCTAAGCGATGGTTTCTGATCATTCGTCCGAAACAGGTCCCTGTTCGAATCCCGGTGAGGCACGAATGTTGTGTTTGTATTACGGCAATGACTCTCTCCCTTCCCTGGAACCAGTGCCCTAAATTAGGGATGGATGACAGCTTATAACCCATTAAGTTGCTCACGGTGGTCGTTAAACCATCAATCAAAAAAGAAAAAGAAAAAAGAAAAGCGTTTGGTGCGGTGTTTGGCGGAACACACTATTTGGACCCAATTTCTATGATGGAACATTAACAGGACAGCGGTACCTTCAGCTATTACGGGGACCGATATCTGACTTTCTGGATAATCTTCCCCTCAGAGATCTGCGGCGCATGTGGTACGAACATGATGGTGCACCACCTCACATGGCAGCCAACGTACGGAGTTTCCTGGATGAAACATTCAGACACCAGATATTGGTTATGGCGGTACGGTGGAATGGCCTCCGCGGTCACTGGACTTAGCACCTTTGGACTTCTTTCTGTGGGGTTACTTGAAGGAACAGGTGTATGCTACATAACCTACTAGTCTGGAAGATTTACGACACCGCATTGTTTGCGCCTGTAACACAGTTACACCTGCCATGGTAGATAGTGTACGAGAAGCTATTCTTACACGCCTTGGAATGTGCATTGTAGCCGATGGTGGTCACTTCGAAGCGGTTGTACATTAACTTCGCACAGATGGGCGTTGTGCCTGTAAGTATGCATATCTCCTGTAAACATTTTTAAGTATTATAAATAAGCCTGCGCGGCTTATGTCTCGTGTCATTATTTTTGTGTCTGTTTCACCCGCTTTACCGATTTCGAATTAATAGCATTTTGACCCGTCCATGCACATAATTCGTGCGCACCATATGTCGTTTCCTATTAATTAGAAGATGCGATACAACTTTGCAATTGGAATTTTGTTTTTATCTCGCGTTGTTCGCGAGTTAGGTTTCCTAACTTCTTACCTTTGCCGCTAGGGGCACTCCAATTGCTTTCATCCGATCGGCCATCGTCTTTTCCTATACATAGACCTAACTTGTGTACCACTCGGACCCTTTCTTCAGCAGTTATTGCCCTGAATAAGGACTTTCCTTTGAACCCTGTATATAACTACAAACAACATGACGCAGATTTAAACATAGCCAAAAACAGGAGAAAAAATTGCTATGCGTACACGCAGGATACACGAACAAACATCACACATTTTTCGAAGAAAAAACAAGAAATGCAGAAAATTCTTTTCCGCCCTTTTTATTTTTTCCCTGCGTGTATGCATTGCAATTTTTTTCTCCTGTTTTTGACTCTGTTTAAATGTGCGTCATGTTGTTTACGTTGTTTTTCTGAGAATTCTGGCCTGCTGCTTTTGCGCTTTTAGGTTTTCAGGTCTTAAAATTTTATTAAATTATTTTTTTTCTCTTTAAGTTGAATGTTTATAGCTATATATATATCATCATCATCATTTTCAACTTTTATCAATCCACTGCTGGATGAAGCTCTCCCCAAGTTCTTTCCACAATTCTCCGTCCTGAGCATGTCTCTTCCAAGTCACTCCGGCATGCTTTCGAATATCATCCATCCATCTCCCATGGGGCCTTCTTCTGGGTTTTTTTCAGTCCCTTGGAATCCAGTCTAACATTTCAGTTGTCCATTGGTGGTCTGTTCTTCTGGCAACATACCCAGCCCATTGCCATTTAAGTCATTTCACTCTGGTCATGATGTTGTCCACTCTGGTCATTTTCCTTATCCACAAGTTCCTCTTCTTATCTTTTCTTGTGACGTACCTGCCAGCAGGACGCACACGACATAAAGGCACATAGTAATCAGAACAAATGTCTGCGTAGCTGAGTTAGTAGAGCGACATGTTCCGGAATAAGCGGCCTCGGGTTCGAATCCCGGCGTAGACCAAAAATGACGGAGAAATTTGCTTCGTTATAATAGCGCCCGAACTATCCGGATGATCCGGCCGTTCAAAATCTCGCATTGGTGTGATGTTATTTCCACACCGCGAGACAGGAAAAATCAGAGAATTCCTTCTCCAGCGCTTCGAAAAATAAAAATGTGTGATGTTGCATTCCACACAGCAGATTGACTGGGAGTTCTCAAGTGCACGTTCTACAGTGGATGGCTGCCTGCAACGATTCATGGTCACGGCTGACCCGTGGGCCATGCCCCCGGCCCTCTTACGGGGGGGAGGGATGTGACGTACCTGCCAACAGGACGCACACGACATAAAGGCACATAGCAATCAAAACAAATGTCTGCGTAGCTCAGTTGGTAGAGCGACTTGTTCCGGAATAAGCGGCCTCGGGTTCGAATCCCAGCGTAGACCAAAAATGACGGAGAAATTTACTTCGTTATATCCTGGTTACGCCAAGCATAGGGACGGGCGACTACTTTTAGCCAAACAAATACCTTGAACTGGGGACTGTCCCAAAAAGATAGAACCGCTGTCACAAATGTGTGACAAATCAGATTTTTAACGGCCAATAAGACTTCCATATTACTGGATGACATCAAACACAAGTTTTGGCATGGAGTTCACTAGTTTCTGACACTGCTGTAGGGAAATATGCTCCCAAGCTTTCAAAATTGCACGCTGAAGGCCCGAAACACTGTTGAATTGCCTCCCATGTGCATACACCTTACGTGCGGCAGCTGGCCACATGTTTTCCATAGCATTCAGATCTGGAAAACGTGCAGGACAGTCCATGACAGGAATTTTATTGGCAAGAAACCACTGCCAGATCGCGTTCGCAGTGTGAGGGCATGTATTATCCTGTTGAAACTGAGCTTCAGAGTCATTTAATGTATCAAAATACGGCACGAGGTGCTCATTCAGCAGCTGCTGGTAGCTCACAACATTCAAGTGTCCAGTTAGAACGGTTAATATTGTTTTGCCACGTCCACTGAATGCCCTCAGACGGTTATACCTCCACCGCCTTGTTGGCGCGTTGAGTAGCTCAATTTTCCCTTTTGAAGGTCGTGCCAATAATACTTTCACCCGACAGGACCATCCAAATTAAACTTCTCTTCATCACTCCAAATAACTTTATGCCATTTTTGAGTCCATGACATATGGTATTCATCCCAGTTACGTCTTTTCTGTTTATGTGTTTCAGTTAGCTTAGGGCGGCACCATATTTCCTGATGACGGATGAATGAACACTTCTTTAGAACACTATGTACTGCTGATTTCGATACGTTTATGTCCACAGTAGACGAGACTTGCCTGATACTGGATGTTGAGTTACTCATCCGACGCATAATCAACCTTTTCTGACGTGAAGTCAAAAGTGAAGGACGGCCAGTAGATTTCTTGCTGCTGTACAATCCATTTGATGTCAAATAATATGCAACCACATGATGGAAACGATTAGCACATCTTGCAATACCTCGAATGGGCAGTTTTTTCCTGTATAATGCATCAATTTTCCGTTGCTCGGGCGCCGTCAATAACTTTTCACTGGCCATTTTGCAAGGGATAAACTTTCGGTTGCTGTTAACGAGCTCCAACTACGCAGTTCTAACGTACTGAAACGATTGGCATTTCTTGCGCCTGCAGTCCCACAGCAAAAATCTGCTGCGTAGCTGCGGTAACATTTGCATTGCACGAAGGTATGTACGAGTGGTTCTATCCTATTGGTACACGTATCTCTAACGTCAACATCTTTATAATTCTCATACTCATTTATTTTTATGACATTCGGTACCATTTTTCATGTACAACACCGCAACACCTATTTGAAATGCCTATCTCTATCATATTGTCTGATTTCAACCACTGGGTCCCAAACTTCACAGCCATTCTAGTGGCTCTATCATTTTGGGACACACCTTATTTTTTGTTACATTCCCATCTTCTTTTCTCAGTGCCATAATCTGTTTTTTCCCTTACCGAGATACAGGAGTTGTCCAAAATAATGGAAACACCTTGAAACAATAGGTGTTACGCACCTAATATGGTGTGAGAGCACCCTTGGCATTTAAAACTGCTTCAATACTCCTTGGAATGGACGCATACAAGCCCTGGATGGTGGTAAGTGGTATGTTGTACCATTCTTCCTGCGGAAACTGCTCCAATTCCTTGAAAAACGCCGGAGGAGGATAACGGGATTGCACTCTGTTTTCCAAGACAGACCACAGGGACTCCATGATGCTTAAGTGCGGTGATTATGCAGGCCAGGAAAGATGTGCAACTTCGTCCTCATGTTCCTCAAACCATGTTTGAACAGTTCGACTTCTGTGAAACGGCGCATTATCATCTTGAAAGGTGCAATCTCCTGACGGAAACAAAACTCGGCGCCATTGAATGCACATGGTCGGCCAAAAGAGTGACCTAGTCACCGCTAGTAATCCGTCCGTATAAGGTGATAATGGGACCTGCTGAAAACCACGAGATCATGACCCAAACCATTACGACACAACCCCATGCTTCACTGTAGGAAGGAGACAGTCTGGGTTGTAGACTTTTGCACGTGTTTTCCACACGTAAACCCGTCCTGTGGTAGGGAATAGTGAGAAACTTGATTCATCGGAAAACAAGACATGTTTCCATTGATCCGCAGTCCGCGTTTTATGTTCCTGGCACCACTGTAGTCTCCGTTTCATATTCAGCTGTGACACCAGGGGTTTTGCAATCGCAGCTCTGTCGTAAATATTGTGCTTATGCAATTCTTTTCGCACGGTATGGGTCGACACTGGGTTTGGGAGATGTGCATTAAGCTGAGCAGTCATTTTCGTTGCCGTGGTCTTCTTCATTGCGGTCACAATCCTCTTTAATGTCTTCCTGTCTCTCGCAGTGAGTTTGGTTTTCCGTCCACATTTGTGTCTTGCAGATGATAGTGAGCCGTGAACATTGTGTGCTGTCATGATCTTCGACACGTACCTCTCGATACCCCCAATACCTGTGCCACCTTGGTTACCGATGCACCAACCAGACGGGCTCCTACAGTCTGCCCTCTTTGGAACTCCGAAAGGTCACTCATTGTGCCTTCACCTGGAACGAAATTACGCAAACACCGATTTACAATGCAATCACACATACCCTTGAGTCTATAAGGAACATTTTTTTACAAAAATTTGTAGCTACATGTTCGTTTTACTCAAAAAGCAGCACATACCAAAGTCACTGTTTTCAGCGAGGTGTTTCCATTATTTTGAACAATATATATATATACATATTTTCTCAGAATATATTATCATATATAGCTAAAATGCTTCTTCATATATCACATTCTTAGTTTGGTTGCAATTTATTACTTCAACATACGAACGCTTCAGTAATGATGTAGGTACATACTCAAAGTTCACCTAGCCGCCGCGGTGGCGCAGTGGTCTAAGTGATGGATTCTGATCATTTGTCCGGAAGGGGTCCGGGCTCAAATCCCTTTGGGGCATGGATGTCGTGTTTGTCTTACGGCACTGGCTCTCTCCCTTCTCTGGAACCAGTGACCCTAAATAAGGGACGGGCGACTGCTTATAGCCCATTGGTCGTTAAACCTCCAGTCAAAAAAAAAATTCACGTAAAATGGGCAAAATTCACTTCACTACGTGCCGGTTTGTTTGGCTATGCCGGCGCGACATAGTATTCTACTAATATCTCAGTGGGCGTGTCTTCCCCATCTTCCCCACTCCTTACTCCCTATGGCACCGGTGTGAGATACTGCAGTGTTTCATGTAAATGTTTGCTGTTTATCCCCGAGTTTTCATACCGTATTAATATATAGCCTATATCCATCGGGAAGAAATTAGCTTTTGAACTGCGAAATAATTTTCAAAATCGGTTTAATACCAGTAGTTTCCGAGATTACGCGGCGGTGTTTTACACAAACATTTGCCGCTCATCCCCATTTTTTTCATACCGTAATAATATATAGACTATCTCCATGGGGAAGAAATAAGCTTTTGAATGGCGAAAGAATTTTCCAAATCGGTGTAGTAGTTTCCCAAATAGCCTTTTACAAACATACAAATTCACAAACTTTTTCCTTTTATAATACTAGTATATGTATATACAGTATGTATTATGAGGATACAAAAATACACTATATTAACAAAAGTCACCGGACACTTACAAGAGAAACACTACATAGCATTTATTGACATACATTAGTGCGGTCCACCTTTGGCCTTAATGTATGCACTAACCCTTTGAAACATGCTTTCGACAAGGTTTTGGAACACAGCGATAGGTATGCGCTTCCATTCAGTACATAATGCTGCCGCTAACTGTTGCTTAGTAGTAGGCCTTGGTTCAAAACTTCTTATGCGGCGCTCTAATTCATCCCAGGGTGCTCTATGTGATTAAGATCAGTGCTCTGTGGTGGCCAGTTCACACACGATACGAAAGTATTGTCAAACCACGCCGTAACAAACCTTGCTTTATGGCTCGATGCATTATCCAGCTGGTACCAACGAGGTTCGGTTCCGTAGTATTAACACAGAGTTAGTAGGGCATAATTGTCCAGAATACCGAGGTAGACATGTTGGTTAACAGGTGTGTCCGCGATAACCCATGAGTCGGGACCATACCACGAAAAACACCCCCACACGAGTACACTGCCAGCTCCAAACTTGACCGTAGGAACAGTACACTATGATAAATAGCGTTCGCCCGGTTGCCGCAATACCCACACATGGCAATCAGACTGATGGATCGTGTATCTGGATTTATCAGTCCATAGCACTCGTTTTCATTGATGTACGGTCCACGATAAATGTTCTTTGCAGCATGCTAAAAGACGAGTAGCATTCCGATTGGAGATGAAAGGCTTATGAGAAGCCGCACGGCCACGGTAACCCATGGAATGAAATTCTCTGCGAATGGTGCGTGTACATACCGAGGTTCCAACATTTATACTCACCTGTACACTGAGGCCTTGTGCAGTACTCCGTCGATTAGCTGTAACGACACTCCTGAGTCTTCGACCTCCTCTACCACTGATTTTCATTGGTCTGACGGTACGTTTTGCTGCTTCAAGCACGCCATGTGTCTTCCACTTATTCAGTACATCCAAAACAGCTGTCTTGGGTATGCTTTAAACCCACTAATATAACACTCAACAGTCTTTCCTTTCATAAACTCAGTTCTGTACATCCGCGACATTTTCAATCAACCTCCCAGTGCGATATGAACGCGGTCACCTACAGGCTTGTTTTTACACCGTTTGCAGCTGCACTGCGCATCTTAACAACGCAGCGGATACGTTTATTTGCTTTTGAAGGGATGTCCGGTGATTTTTCTTAAATTAGTGTATATATAACAACTTTCTATCTTACGTAATTATCTTCCATTCGCTCATGCATGCTTTGTTATTTCATTCACTTATGTCTCACGTGTCCTTCTGAATCTTCTTTGGTCCCTTTATATCCAGTCTAATACATTGGTGTGCAAAAATTAAGGACTAAGAGTAGAAATTAGGATAACAGCGGAACGAGCAGGCAGAACTGACCGAAAGACCACTCAGGAGATAGACTAGGGTCCGGTACGGTACTGCATGCGCATATATACAGCATGACGTAGGGGGGGGGGGTCGGAAGTGTATAAAGCATACGGGCTGTGTACACTCAGCAATTCGGTGAAAGCAATTGCACAGTGTACATCGGTTTGAACGACGTCAAATTGCTGCTACCATGTGATATGGCCAACAGGCAATCCAGTAGACGACATCTGGATGACTTTATCGAGGTCGCGTCATTGGGAAGTTGGAAGAAAGTCGAAGTGTGACTAGTGTGGCCGAGGAGTTCGGGATCACTCACAGCATCGTTTCACGAGCTAGGAGACCATTTCAAATGACAGGAACAGCTGTCCGAGAGTTTATCAGTGGTCGCTCACGAGCAACTACGGCGACGGATGACCGGTATATTGTCCTACAGGCGAGAAGAGACAGACGGCAGACAGCGGGAGAAATCACAAGGCACATGCAACAGACAACTGGACGTCCGTTATCGCGTTTTACCGTGGCCACAAGGCTGCACAAAGGTGGTCTATTTGCACAACGACCAGTACGGTGTGTGCCATTAACGCCTGCTCATCGGAGATGGCGGTTTCTGTGGTGCCAGGAACACTAGAACTGGACGCATCAGCAATGAGGTCGAGTTATCTTTGCGAATGAGAGCCGATTTAGTCTGACGAGCGATTCTGGACGTATACACATTTGGAGAGAGCAGGAAACACGCAATCACACCTCCTACATCATCGAAAGGTACCGGTTTGGAGGTGGCGGAGCTCGTTTGGGGCTGTATCATGCTTGGTAGCCGTACTGACCTCCACATCTTCCAAGGAGGTTCAGTCACTGCTGTCCGCTATTGTACCGAGGTTCTCCTGCCTCACGTGCTTCTGTTTAGAAGTGCTGTGGGTCCTGAGTTCCTCTTCATGGACGACAACGCTACACCTCATCGTACAGTGGCTGTCGCAGAACTGTTGGAGAGTGAAGATATTCAACGCATGGATTGGCCCGCAAGGTCACGGGACCTAAATCCAATCGAACACGAGTGGGACTTTCTCAGGAGACGCTTGGCAGCACGTCACCAGCCACCAGCTACGGTTTTGCAGCTGCGATTGGCGCCACAAGAGGAATAGGCCGCGATGCCTCAACAGCTCTTTGACAACCTCGTCCTCATCATGGACAGACGTTGTAAATCCTGCAACGTAGTTAGGGGTGATCATATCCCCTACTAAAGACTGGATTTTTCTTGGAAGCCGCCTGTCACATGGACGTTTCTGTCTTCTGTCCAGTTGTGCTCGAAACTACCTTTTCAATAAAGTGTCTTTGTATCCTTTGGATTCCTTGTTTGGACGATGTTGCTCACTTATCCCATATTCTTACATTCTTGGATTTAACCAAAGCGTTTGACACTCTCAATCATCAATTTCTTCTAACTAAATTATATAAAGTGAGTGTGAGCGGTATTTCACATACTTTATTCAGTAATTATTTAGCTGACAGATTTCAATATACAACTATCGTTGATCAGTCTCAATCACAGCTGTTACCGGTTACTTCAGGGGTTCCTCAGGGCTCAGTTCTGGGCATCATATTATTTAATTTATTATATATACCAATGATATGTTTAATATAACACCTAACAACGATATAATTCTTTATGCGGATGATACAACAATATTTTTCAATGGAAAAAATCTCAATGAAATGGTTATTCAAACAAATCGTCAATTACAAATGTACTCATAATTGTTGACATACAATGAACTTATAATTAACGTTAATAAAAGCAAACTTCTTTTCTTTACTAGACAGAAAATATCACAAACGCAAGTTTCATATTTACTTTTCAACAATACACCAATTGATAAAGTACAAAGTTTTGAGTATCTGGGAATTATTTTAAATTCCGACCTAAGATGGAATGACGATACTAATTCAATTGCATATCGAATCTCTAAAAATATTGGGATTGTAAGCAAAGTTATATCAAGTCAAAAACACTTAAACTTTTATACTATACACTTATATGATCGCATATTGATTATTGATTTTCCTCATGGGGACAAACCACTGAAACCAATATCAATAAACTACAAATATTACAGAATAAATACATAAGGTTATTTGACTTAAAAACAAATTCTGCTTCTCATGCCAAGTTTCAACTTTTCAATTCTCATCATATTCATGTTAACCCCAACGATTATGGAATATTATCTGTTAAACAATTATTTTACTTCAAAATCGGTAAACTTATGTTCCAAAGAATAATACAAAATTTGTACATATATATCATTGAATTGAAATTTCATATTTATGACTATGAAACGAGATATAGATCATTATTAAGACCCATATATCCAAAAACTCTCATGATGAAACGGAGTTTAAATTATATTGGTCCTGGATTTTGGAATGCACTGCCTGTCCAGTTGACTATAATAAATAACCTTAACTTATTCAAAAATAAACTAAAAAATACTTGTTAAATTAGATTAAAAACATAATAATAAATCCAAAAATTATTTGTAACATAACTAACACTTAACATTACTGCTGTGTTTGATGAACCTGTGCTTACTTGTCTATATATTCGGGAAATCAGCGCTTTTGTCAGGACTCTCTGAGGCAATTTCCTTGATTCTCCTTTGCTGTTCTCTATTCATGTATATTTGTAAATCCTAAATGTAACGGCAAGAATAGGAAAGTTATTATTATTATTAATGTGGTTTTAATATGTAAGGAAATAAATTAAATATTATGAGTTAAATCCAATGTATTAAATTACGAATATTTTTGCATCACGAAGCTGAAGTTTCGAGTACCAAAGGTACACATAACTAATTAATTAATATTTTGAAACAATGCCTGTGTTGCTGAGCTTAAAACGTATGCGTTAATTTTATACAAAAAAATTAAACTAATTGTATCAGAAGATTGGTTAAAACTAACAGTGGCAATGGGCTTTTTACTTTGGCCAGTTGGATCTAATTGCCGAGAAAGACGGTATAACTCAGAAACAAGTTATTTGCTCTTCGACTCTTGCATTCCACTAGGCCTCTTGGACAAGGGCGCCAATAGGGGGGCTAGAGTCCCTCCCCCTAGCCGTTGGTATAGCCAAATGTTTGATAAATTAAAAACACTAAAATAGACGAAACCTTTTTTAAAGCATTTTTTAAAGTAATAACATATTACTGATTAATTGTATCAATTATTTTTGTTGTATTTTAGTATCTCGTATATTTACCAAAGTGTTTGACAGCCTTGAAGAAGGTAAGGATTTTTCCTAGCCCCCACCCAAAGTATTCATATGCGTGCCACTGCCTTTGGAGGATCATTGGTAACCACTCATAAAATCCATCGGTCTTGTTTTTATTAAATATCTATGAAAACTTTTATTGCATTCAGTATTTAAAAACCCGCATGTGTTTTCTCTAATATCTTTGTTTGAAATACACAGAAAAGGTTTGAAGGAAGTCTTATTGTTTTTCATAAACAGAATTAAAACTCATATTAAATAACACCTGCAACAAGCACGATTATTCTTTAAAAAGCTTACATTCCTAAGCGGTGGAGTGAGTGTTTGTACTAGAGCTGTGCTTTAGAATTTGTATGTAGGTGGTGGCCTTGTCAGTATAAAAAATAAAAGCAGATAGTATCTAGAAGTCCCTTGAAGTATTCTTCTAATTGAAATCCTTTTGATGGCACAGATACAGTGACTTTTATAATCTTGCGTGAGCCTGATCTCAAGATTAATACGTCACACAAGAAACTGGGAAGATCCACTCGTAGCACCTAAGCTGAAGTTGCAGCCATGCACTTGTGACGATGACAGAGCAGCTGTGTCGTGTCAAATAGCTCTAGTCTGGTGGAGGATATTTTCTTTAAATGGTTTCCTTTATCCCCCTCGGCGCAGCAAAACAAGGCCGGTTTTGCTTCACTCAGACGAACTACACGACATGTTTTTTGGTTTCTGTCCGACTGGCTAATCCTCTAAAGTTTATTGCTTCAGCTGAAACAGATTTAGAAGTGCACGTTAAGAACGTTGAAGTATTTTATCCTTCACAGCTGCGGGGAGCATTTTGAAGAACTCCCTGATTTCTAAACTTTCACTAGAAAGCTATCATGTTTTGGTTATGGTTGTATGCGTTCGCACATCAGAAATATTTCGTTTGTTTGTTTGTTTGGGAATTTAACAAACAACTCGGAGTATCATCAGTCGCCTGTCCCTAATTTAGGGCAGCTGGTTCCAAGGAAAGGAGAGAATAAGAAAAACACAGAATACATACTCACCGGGATTTGAACCCCGATCCATCTCTGACAAATGGTCAGGAGCAAGCTCTTAGACCACTGCGCCCGATTTTAATTAATGAGACAAAACTCAATAATCTTTCGGTGAAGGTGAAGAGTTAACGATCACCATGAGTAACTCGGATGTCTGTAAGGTGTTTACCATTCCTAATTTAGGCGCACTGATTCCTGGGAGTAAATACAGCCACCGCCAGCAAGAAGGCTCACCAGTCATGCTACATTCTGGATTTGAACTCGCGGCCATATCGGATAAAAGTTCAGAAGGTAGCGGTTCAGATGGCTCACATACATGCGCCGCGAGTCCAGATTTAGAAATTTACAGGACAATTACTGCCCTTCAATAGATATAAAACTAGTGTTTTTCAAACATCGGAAACCCGCATAGGTAAACACTTCATTGGTACATGGGCGTTATAAACCACCATAGCGTTATAAGTCAGAAGCAGGCACACCTATGGCGTTATAAGTCGGAAGTACGGATTACGCTGCTGAACAAATAAATAATTTTTCCCATACAGAACAATGAGGATAATTGAGAAAACAAAGCACCCTTGGTTCTACAATGTTCGTGTATATACAGCTCCCTAATTCTACATGCAATAAGTTCTTCTTAAGTACTTCACCTAAAGTGCAACAAGAGTCACTCGAATTAAAGTCCAAATAAATAGTCGCTGACATATCTTTTCCTTTATTCTGCCAAAACCTCATGTGTACGGTTCACGCAGAAGATTACCATTCGAACAAGCTTAAAATAATCACACTGATATTAACACTTCAGAACAAATTAACAAACGTTAGTAGGAAGAACACTTTTAAATCCAAAAGCTAAGTATGTATAACAACAGTTAACACTTCGCCTTCAAGTAAATCAAACTTCAAAATAACGCAGCCTCCACAATTACAACATCACACCACCATATCTACTATTTTGTGTGCTGCTTCAACATTATATCGCTTCCAGTTCTTATCGGTCACATGCATACGTCATACTCGCTGACCTCAGAAGTCTTACGAACCTCAGTCCGCGAGACAGAAGATATAACCTTAAGGCTGAAGAGAGAATTTTATTTTATTTTGATTTGCATAGAAAAGGTTAGTCAAATCATGCAATGCGTTGATTATGATACGCTTTCCAACATACCAGAAATCATTACTCAAGTTATGAGGATAATGGCTGTGGAATAAATCTCGCTCCTGTGCCCTTACCTTTGACCCCATTTCGATTATATTAAACAGAAATGGTTCAGTATACCTCCGGAACAACATACTAAAGTTTTGTCGCAACAGAAGCATTTTTAATCAAATTATGAGGATAATGGCTGTGGAATAAATCTCGCTCCTGTGCCCTGACCTTTGCACCCATGTCGATGGTATTAAACATAATATGTTCGGTATACCTTCAGAACAACATACTAAAGTTTTGTCTATCAAAATCGCTTTATTGAGACGACTCAATAATGCAGAAGCAATACATGAAGAGCACATAAGAGAACAAGAAATATACTATAAATATGCAGGAGAATCAAAACATGAGCTGATGTAAAGGCACCTATTGACGTACAGCATGGGCTAGTGAATCGGGAGAAATACCGCTAGGCCGTTCAACCGAAAACGCCCGGCGTTTATACCAACGCGTATAGCCATGGAGAAAGGCTTCAGGAGAATCGAAGTCTTGGGTTAAAGGAAGATCAGCAGAAACAGGCCTACACCGTCTCCGCTTGCGACGTGGAAGGTGATATGAACGAGTCTGTGAAGCAGCACCAGAGGAAGACGGGAATGAAGATATCTAAGCATCACCATGGGCAGAAAAGGCATCACAAGGAAGCACAGGAGAGGACTCAGGAATGTGCAGTGAAGTTGATGGAGAAACAGCGGACGATGGAACAGTAAAGGATGGCACTGATGAAGACGAAAAATCACACTGGATGCTAGAAGATACTAGGTTAAGAGGAACGGCAACAGGCAAGGTGAGCAAAGAACTGGCAGACATGACTGACAACACAGAGCTGAGAAGAGAGGCATCAGGAGCGTCTGAAGACTGAGTACCAGGCGGAGAAACAACGTCTAGAGGTGACGTCCCGGAGGAATCAGGAACAGTCGTAGAAAGTGAGTGAGAAATAACAGAGGGCGGAGCGGTAGAAGACAACACAATTGAAGACGGAGGAACACACTGGAAGCTGGCAGACACAAGGTCTTGAGGCAGGACATCAGGCGAGAAAAACTGAGAACGTGCAGAGACGATTGTCGAGGCAGATTTGAGAAGAGATGCAGCAGGAGCTCCGGAAGGCTAGGCAGCGGGCGGAGAAGCAGCGTCCAGAGGTGAAGGTACAGAGAACTCAACGGGAGAAGAAGAGTGCGACGATGAAGAAGACACTGGGCGCTTGATGGATGTCTTTTCGCAAGAGGGACTAGATGGAGGCGAACACAGCGGTGTTGTAGTACCAGAGAAGGTAACGTTCAGAAGAGAAGACGGAAGAAGATGATTAGGCGACAAGGGATCAGCAGAACCGAGGAGAGAATGAAGATCCAAAGACAAGAATACACCAGAGGAATCGGAAGGATTAAACGGCAGAGATGTCGGTGGGGAGAGCAACACGGAGGAGCCCTCGAGAACAGCAGAAGGACGTAATGTGAACGGATGAAAAGTAGCATTGCAGGCTGGGCAGGAGGCACGATGGTGATCTGGTGATCTGCACGTAAAACAATGTAGAGCAGTGAAAACATTTACAGTACGAGTATGCCAACCACAGACGATCTTGAAAGTGGTTGCGCAAGATGCAAGGGACTTTTCATCAAGAAAACCGACGAGAGCGTGACGTCGGAAACTTATGTATGGACGATTCCCTTGATCGAAAGAGGCAGCGGACAAAGTGAGAATTGGACCTATAACGGAGCCACATTGGGAGAGAAAATCATTCAGTAGATCATTTGAAATTTCTGGTGGAACCAGAGACTACTGAGGAGCGTCGGGCAGAGTGCTAAAGGAACGGCGTGAAAACTCTGGGCGCCAATCAAAATCGGAGAAGACATGGCCTGTGCAACTTAAGCAGGACTAGAAAAATAAACAAGCACTGAGCGGGGTTTCCGTGCGATGTGTGTAATTGCAAATGAAGAGCAGAAATACAGACGGTAAGTTTAGTATTCGGAAGTGCAATATACACTGGCGGAAAGTGAAAAAAGAACACCAAGAAGGAGACGTTTGATACCAACGAAATTTATACAGCATAATAACGGAATACAGAGGATAACGTGATCAAAACATTATAGCAAAATACAACTGTATTTACTCGTAAACTGAAAAAAACATTGCCATGTAACATGGTCAGTACGAGGTTGAACCGCCATGAACTGCGTCACACTGTGCAATTCTGGCATGGAGTCTGTCGTACAGATGTCGGATGTAAGTTTGGGGTATTGAGTTCCAAACATCCTCAACCTGGACGCGTAAATCGAGGATGGTTGTGGCTGGCCGTGGACACCGGATAAGTCGTTGTCCCATAAAATCCCACACGTGCTCAATGGGGGACAAATCCGGTGAACGTTCAGGCCATGGAAGTTGTCTCACACCCTGAAGTGCATGTTGCGTTGCACGTGCCGTGTGTGGGCGTGCGGTATTTCGCTGGAAAACACCACGATGGACCGTCTTTACAAATGGCACAACAACGGCCTGAATGATGCTGTTGATGTAGGAGGTGCTGTTTAACGTACCCGGTGCAAACCCTAGTTGTGTACGGGAGTGATAGCTGATCGCTCCCCACACCAGGAGACCAGGTGTAGGCCCTGTGTGTCGCTGGCGGATGCAAGGCGGGTGGAGACGCTCCCCTGTGCGTCTGCGAACACGCATGCGGCCATCGGAGGCTCCCAAGCAAAATCTGCTTTCATAGCTGAACACGAAAGATCGCCATTGCGTTCTCCAGTGCAGACGTTGGCGACACCACTGCAGCCGTTCCTGATGGTGGGCTGGAGTCAGAGGTCCACATGCCAGAGGCACACGTGCACGTAGTCCTGCATCCAGTAGACGGTTGCGGATTGTTCGCACAGTCACCTCAGGTGCAACGGCAGCTCGGATTTGCGTCTCAGTGGATGTTCTGCTTGACAACGCCGCTCTTCTTATGCGTCGATCGGTCCGCTCATCAGTCCGTCTGTGACCCCCGGTTCCCCGTCTTCTCGTGTGGGAATGTTCCTCGGACCATCTACGCCACCATCGTACCACCACCGATACTTCCCGTCCAATTCGCTCCGCAATACGACGATACGACCACCCGGCCTCGCGGAGTCCGACTAGACGACCTCGCTCAAAGTCCTATAACTGCTGAAATTGTACACGTCTTCCATGTCCAGGCATTGCAGCTTCTTCAGGGTATTCGCATGTGTTCGTACGCCGACGACTGATTACATTCACTTCGCCGTACTCTTTAAATACCACCGACGATAATTTGCATATTATGCCGTGCTGTGACGTAAGCGCTCACCGGTTGGCCCCGAAATTAACATCACACCTATGTATACTCGACCCCATTAACATATGTAAATTTCATGATCGTCCGCCAATTCCTTCTTGGTGTTGTTTTTTCACTTTCCGGCAGTGTATTTAACCCCAAAGGCTAAAGAGGCAAGCAAAGACTTAGCTCGTGGGGAAGACTCCAGAATGTGGGCTGTGAGACCTAAACCATGAAGAGAAATATGGAATTCCAAGGAAGATGACATCATAACTGAGGGAGTGGGAAGGGCAGTGGACGAAGAAAGATGATGTAGGTCTTTAAGCAGAACATCTGGGGGAGGTGTCAGTGGTGGAAAATAATTAGTGGATGTAGCACCGGCCATGGGGTTTTAAGGAGAGAAGCACAATCACTAAGGTGGTAGGCGTTGAAGATGACGAAAGCACGATGAGCAGCTAGACGAAGGGGGAAAAGTGGAACGATGACGTCAAGATAAGAACTGCTCGTGACGGGCGGTGCACAACGGAAGAGTAGATGACGTCACTCGAGGACTACTAGCAGAAGGCGACGTGATGTGGGAGGTGTTGCGATAAGAACAGGACTAGGAGCACAGAAAGCAGCGTAAAAGAACGATGATAAGGAGCGTGTAAGAACGGAGTCAAGGCGAGTCACGATGTTTATCGGAGTAAACGACGAGGGTTAAGCACAAGACAGAAAAATACGCCGTATATGAAAGATATTGGCACTTGCTGGACAAATCAGGTCGCAGGAACGATACAGTCGAGCGTTATATGCTGGGGAAAAGCACTCACACGAGGTAAGGAGACCCGTCAGTATGAGGGAGAAACTCAGGAGCTGGAAATGGGCGCAACCGGAAGATGGAAAGTTTTGTCGCAATAGAAGCTTTTTAGTCAAGTTATGAAGATAATGGCTGTGGAATAAATATCGCTTCGGTGTCCTGACCTTTGACACCATTTCGATTATACACTGACGGGAAAAAAATCCCAACACCAAGAAGGGGTTGTGTTAGATGAACGACAGTTGGTAGGCGGTGAGAGTACATCTGTAAGATGACGTCTATGCAAATTTCGCACTCGGCGCATACGTGTGGCGCTATTAGCGCCCCGCGGAACATGCAAAGCAGGTTTGCTGTAAACACGCGCTGTAACGTTCGTGAGCGTTAGTTATTGTTGAGATTCGACGTAGTGTGTTGATGTTAGTCAAGAAAGCCTTTAAGAAGACGAAGAAGCCATTATCAACAGCTCACGGAGTTTAAACGAGGTCGTGTAATAGGGTTACGAGAAGGTGGATTTTCTTTCCGCAATATTGCAGAACGACTTGGCAGGAATGTAGCCACTGTGCATGATTGTTGGCAGCGGTGGTCAAGGGAAGGTACTGCCTCAAGAAGACCGGGTTCCGGCCGGCCACGTTGGACTACTGAGAGGGAAGACCGCCGTGTACGGCGTATGGCTGTGGCGCATCGTACTGCGTTTCCGGCAGCAATTCGAGCTGCAGTTGCCACCACAGTGACACAACGAACTGTTACAAATCGGTTACTTGAAGGACAGCTCCGAGCCAGACGCCATGTAGCGTGCATTCCACTTAATCCAAACCACTGCCGTTTGTGACGTCAGTTGTGTCAAGCTAGAGCTCATTGGAGGACGGAGTGGAGATCTGTTGTGTTTTCTGATGAAAGCCGGTTCTGCCTGGGTGCCAGTGATGGCCGTGTGTTGGTTAGAAGGAGGCCAGGTGAGCGCCTGAAACCAACCTGTCTGCGGCCGAGACACACTGGACCTACACCTGGAGTTATGGTCTGGGGAGCAATTTTCTATGACAGCAGGAGCACTCTCGTGGTTATCCCACGCACCCTGACGGCGCAGTTGTACGTCGGTCTGGTGATTCAACCTGTTTTTCTGCCATTCATGAACAGCATTCCAGGGGGTGTTTTCAAACAGGATAACGCTCGCCCGCATACCGCTGTTGTAACCCAACATGCTCTACAGAGTGTCGACATGTTGACGTGGCCTGCTAGATCACCAGATCTTTCACCAATAGAGCACGTATGGGACATTATTGGACGACAACTCCAGCGTCACCTCAACCAGCATTAACCGTCCCTGTATTGACCGTCCAAGTGCAACAGGCATATAACTCCATCCCACAAACTGACATCCAGCATTTGTACGACACAATGCATGAACGTTTGCGTGCTTGCATTCAACATTCTGGCGGTTACACCGGTTATTAATGTACCAGCATTTCACATTTAAAATGGCTCTTCTCGCGCTTACATTAAGCTCTGATCTTGAAACCTTAATCGATTAAATATGTTACCTATACAAATGTATTACCTCCATTTCATTCCTCTACAACTATTTTTTCGTGGTGTTGGGATTTTTTTCGGTCAGTGTATATAACAGAATTTGTTCAGTATTCCTTCGGAACGTCATAATAAAGTTTTGTCGCAATAGAAGTATTTTTAGTCAAGTTATGAGTATAATAGCTGTGTAATAAATCTCGCTCCTGTGTAGTGACCTTTTAACCCATTGCAATGATATTAAACGGAACCGGTTCAGTATATCTTCGGAACAAAATGATAACGTTTTGTCGCAATCGAAGCATTTGTAGGTAAGTTATGACCCATAAGAGCAATGGAATGGATCCCACTCCTATGTCCTGACCTTTGACCCCATTTCGTCCATTTTCAATAGGGTCCGTCCACAGGTGGTTCCCTACCACATACTAAAATTCTATCGAAATCGAACCTTTTTTTACGCGAGTTATCGTGCAGACGGACGGACAGACAGACAGACGGAGAGACGGACAAAGCTGGAGCATATACGTTTTATTCACCCTACGGTTGGAAAGCTTAAAATGTGACTAGCAAGTTAGTAAAATCATGCAATGCATTGATTATGATACGCTTTCCAACGTATCAGAAATCATTACTCAAGTTATTACTCAAGATACGAGAATAATGGGTGTAGAATAAATCTCGCTCCTATTACCTCACCTTTGACCCCATTTCGATTATATTCAACAGAACCGGTAAAGTATACTTTCGGAACAACATGATGAAGCTTTGTCTCAATCGGAGCATTTTTTCGTAAGTTAAAATGCATAAGGGCGATGAAATGGATCCCGATCCTATGTCCTGACCTTTGACCCCATTTCGCCCATTTTCAATAGGGTTCGTCCCCAGGTGGCCCCTTACCACATACTAAAATTTCATAGAAATCGAACCATGTTTACGCAAGTTATGAACTATAACGGCAATGGAATGGATCCAGCTCCATTATCCTGACCTTTGACCCCACTTTGTCCATTTTCAATAAGGTTCTTCCCCAGGCGATTCCCTATCACGTACTAAAAGTTAATCGAAAACGAACAATTTTTACGCAAGTTATGACGCATAAGGGCAATGGAATGCATCCCGCTCCTATATCCTAACCGTTAGCCCCACTTCGCCCATTTTCAAAAGAATTTGTCCCCAGGTGGTTCCCTACCACATACTAAAGTTTCATCGAAATCGACCGTTTCTAACGCAAGTTATGGCGCATAAGAGCAATGGAATGGATCCCGCTCCTATGTCCTGACCTTTGACCCCATTTCACCCATTTTGAATAGGGTTCGTCCCCATGTGGTCTCCTACCACATACTAAAATTTCATCGAAATCGAATCATTTTTACGCGAGGTATCGTGCGGACGAGCAGACGGACGGACGGATAAAGCTGGAGCATATACGCTTCTTCAACCTACGGTTGGAAAGCGTAAAAAATTAAAGTTAAATAAAAATGAAAGTTAAAGTTAAATTGCCGCCCCGGTGGCGCAGTGGTCTAAGGCGCTGGCCTCTGATCATTCGTCCGTAAGGGGTCTGGGTTCGAATCCCGGTCAGGCATGGATGTTGTGTTTGTCTTACGGCACTGGCTCTCTCCCTTCCCTGGAACCAGTGACCCTAAATTAGGGACGGGAGACTGCTTATAGCCAATTGAGTTGCTAACGGTGGTCGTTAAACCTCCAATCAAAGAAAAAAAAAGAAAGTTAAATTTGAGTACACGTCAGACTTCTTTCATCTCTCTGAGTTAGAAATTTCTGTTACACGATTTTTTTAATGAATACTGCACAGGTAGGACTCGGATTACGCCATGGTTAGTTCCCTGAGATTTCCGGCGTAAAATAAAACGGCGTAAAGTGAAGCAAAAGTATTATGGGAACATATGTAAATATATCAGGTTTCATCCAAAACATTTTCAGTATCAAAATAAAATGCTTGAAAAATGTTTCATTGTTTACGCTTTCCAACCGTAGGTTGAAGAGGCGTATATGCTCCAACTTTGTCCGTCTGTCCTTCAGCACGATAACTCGCGTAAAAGTGGTTCGATTTCGATGAAAATTTAGTATATGGTCGGGGACCACATGGGGACGAACCCTGTCTAAAACGGGCGAAATGGGGCCAAAGTGCAGGACATAGGAGCGAGATCCATTCCATTACCCTTATGCGTCATAACTTACTTAAAAATTCTTCGATTGAGACAAAACAGTATCATGTTGTTCTGGAGGTATACTTAAACGGTTCTGTTGAACATAATCGAAATGGAGTTGAAGGTCAGGACACAGGAGCGACATTTATTCCACAGCCATCATCATCATAACTTGAGTAATGATTTCTGGTATGTTGGAAAGCGTATCATAATCAATGCATTACATGATTTTACTAACTTGTATGAATTGTACGTATTGAGAATTGTACAGGCTAGTTCAATATGATTACCCCGATTACAAAGGTCAATAACGTGTTTATGAAGATAAATATACAGCAGATATGCCTACACAAGAAAGAAGGAAGTTTAGAATTTTATTGGAACCTATTGCTTTGTTGCTATGGTGACGTAGGAAAGTGAGCAGCCCGTGCACCAAAGCCAGTGAGAAGAAATTGCGGCCGCAGCACGTTTTCCGTGCTGGAGTTTGAAAAGTGTCGCACTGCAAGATCTAAAGATGCGCATTCAGCTTGCATTGGCATCAGTGACTACGGACACGCTTCATAATGTATGGCGTGAAATGGATTACCGTTTAAATGCTGTCCGCGTGACCCAGGGGAGTCACATAGAACATTCGTAAGGTATGGAAACAAATATCTAAACTTCCTTCTTTTTTCGGCAACAATGTGATCTCTGTATCCATGCTCAAAAACCAAGGTTAGTAGACTCCAAGGTTATGCTTATCCGACACTTCCGCTGAGCACTGTCTCAAGGGTAGCCTTCGTGACGTCACAGTCCCGGAGATCTGCACACCCCATCCGCCTAAAGCTGCTTGCTCTGGTTTTTCTGGTTCAGGGTCTGAAAGCTAAATTGTCTCATTTGAAGCTAGGTATTTGTAGCAAACAAATTATCTTTTCTTTGGTCATACTGAACATGCCTGGTTCGTGCGCAATAGCAACGTGTCAAAATTATTATTCGAAAACCAGAAGGAATGGCATTCATTACCATAGGTTTCCGAAAAATGAAGTTTTGCGTAAAACATAGAAATTGAGATGCAAACGAGCTGACAGTTTCAACGAAATGAATTCAGCTATTTGTTCGGAACATTTTCCTGAGGAAGACAACGAACGCGATTTAAGGAATGAACTTCTAGGTTTGCCTATCCGCAAAATGCTAAAGGACACAGCTGTACCAAGTTTAAACCTCCCGGGAAACTTTAATGTAAATTCTAATTCAGAGAGAAAGAACAGACAGGAGAAAAGGAAACGAACTGATCTTGTTGGCGATTTGATAAACTCTGATAATGCAGAGGAAATTTTGGAAGACATGTGGAGTGCCAATGATGAAAATACTGAAATTGAATGTATGAAAGACCTGAAAACAGAAAATGAAATTCTATTGAAGGAAAATTATATTTTGATGAAGGAAAATGAAAAGCTGAAAAAACAAATATTATATTTGAGCTCTTCAAGCCATAGTCTAACTTTACGTGTAAAAGTCCTCAAAGTAAAACAGAATCAAATGCAGAAAGAATTATTAGAATTGCGAAGGTTACAGAAAGATGAGAAAAAAGACAGAGAAAGGTGCATAAAAAATTTGCTTTCTACAGTGTTTACTCCAGGACAGATAAGGGTTTTGTTAGGCCAAAAACGGATTGTTTGGAATTCTACTGATATTGCAGCTGCAATAACATTAAGAACTGTTTCCAGGAGAGCATATCACTACTTGAGAAATAAAGTTAATATTCCGCTTCCTGCTTTGTCAACGTTGCGCCGATGGGTAGCTACAATTAAATGTTCACCTGGAATTCAAGCCACAACTTTAAAACTGATGCAGAGCCAAGTAATGCAAATGACTGAAGCCGAAAGAACATGTGTAATTTCTATAGATGAAATGAAAGTTTCCAGCAAAATGTGCTATAATATTGATACAGATGAAGTTATAGGACCGTGTAGGTACGTACTGGTATTCATGGCAAGAGGACTTGTTAATCTCTGGAAACAACCAGTATTTTACGATTTTGACGTTAGTGGTTCCAGTCTCAGAGAAATATTAATGAAAGTAATTTGTGCCGTAGAAAATATCATGTTTCCTGTATTTGCTCTTACTTCAGATCTGGGAGCTTTAAACCAGAAATTATGGAAAGAATCGGCTATATCACCTGAGAGTCCGTTCTTTGAAAATCCTTTCGACAAAAACAGACATATAAATGTATTTGCTGACATTCCGCAAATGGTAAAGTTATTGCGAAACCATATTTTGGACAGTGGCATAAAAATAAGAAATATAGTGATAAATTGCTCCCTATTTGAAAAGCTATTAGAGAAGGACAGTAATTAATTAAAAATAGCGTATAATATGAGTGAAACACACATACGTGTTAAAGGAGCAAATAGGCAGGTTGTACGTTATGCTGTACAGTTGCTTTCGGAGCGTGTTGGAAATGCCATCAAATATTTATTTCCCGAAGATGATGAAGCAGCAAATTTTATTCTTCTTGTTGACAGATTTTTTGATACAATGAATTCGAGGCAACCATTCTCAGACAAACCATTCCGATGTGCTTCAGGTAACAATCAACAGCAATTTCAACTTCTGAATGAGGCTTACAACACTTTTTCGCAGATGCGCGTTGTTGGAAGAAAAAACGCCCTACCATTGTTGGAAGAAAAACGCCCTACAATTGTTTTACGTTAAATAATGTCCCGATTCTTAAAGTTCTCAAAATTTAGCGAATAAAATATGACTAAAGAAACAAACAAACAAAAATTGCAAAGATCCATGATTTTAACTTTTCTGTTCAGCGATTAGTTACAAATAATAACAGAGCATTTAGTGAAATTAATTTCCAACTTTTTAATTAAGCAAGTTAGTGGAATGCTACTCAAGTTTTTATTTGTTCCGCATAAAAGGATTTCTTCATGAGGTTCTGACAGCATAATCTTATAAGTTTTTTTCCTTCTTTTGAATTTATTTAAAGACAGTATTACAGTTGCATATAAATAAATTAGAAGGTATAATCACTGTCCCTGCACTTTTCCTTAGTGTCATGTCAATATCCTATTTAGATATTTAGATTAAACAGGTTTGAAATAAAATAATGAAAGAAATGCATAATAAGTTTCTTCACATTCTCGGTTTACTTTAAATAAAATATTGACATGGATGTCCGTTTTTCCTGATTATATTACAGATGTGCTTTTGCATTACATCTTGGTTGCAAGCTTTCAGATTCAGAGCGTATTTGAGTAAAAAGTTGTTGACATTTCTCCCGCTAGTGCTTCAATTGTATTAACAGTCTATCCGTCCTGCTGGCTGCGTCGTGTGGTACACTGACGTCACTACGTAAGGGACCGGCACTTCCGCTGCGAGGGAGCAGGATGAGCAAACCTTACTGTCTATTAACCTTGCTCATAAACCAGGTATTTTCATTTGTAATCTGGGCAACCATTTTGAATTACCCTGTATAATGTTTAAGAAAAAGAAAGATCATTTACTGCTTTAAAAACGTTAGAATAGATGTCTGGTTGATTTTCTTTTTTTCTGATAATCAGTTACAGTATGGCTGTAGAACTGCCGCAATTCCTCTCTTAACGGTTGAGCTCCGTTTCCAGTTCGAGTCGTTGCTACAGAAGATCTCACATCTCTTATTAGTAAGAGCAATAGCCTCTCTAATTGATTTCACTGTTACTGTCCTTGCAGGCATTGTAGAGTCAGCTTGTTTCCTTTGTGTCTTCTTCGGACTATTGTTCAGTTAGCTGTTCTAAATCTTTCGTTGAAAGCTCTTCACCAAGACTGTCAAGGAGCTCATTTACGGCACCAACTTCTACCTTATCAAGTCGGATTTCCTTTGCTATGTCTGTCTCTTTGTATTGACGCAAGGGTTGTCTTGTGGAATGCAGTCAGGCCAAACCTTGCGGCAGACCCCATTCATACATAATTTTATTACTTGACTCCAAGCAGCTTAAATTTTGAAGATCTCTTTGATAATGTCTCATGACTTTCAGCAGTCTCTTAACATGACATTATCGGTAACTTGAATACCCTCAAAAATTCTTGGCAGTTCGTAGTCCGTGGTTAATTTAATTTGCTTTTTCTCGTTTCATTTGATATTTCGTTTTATGTTTAATTACACTCGTTGCAAACAAACAAACGAACGAACGAACAAACCGAAGGACCCGAAAAAGTTGTTCGATCCTGTGTGACGTACTACATAGGTAAAAATCCTCTAAATACGTGGCGTCAGTGAATAAACAAAGAGATCGGTCTTTCCACGGTTTAACACACAGCAACCGAAAAAGTGTTATTCGGTCACCGCCGAGGAATTCAACCCCGGATCTGTAGATATCTAGCCCAGCGCGTTAGCCTTACACCATGGTGGCCAACAATCCACGGCGCCATGTGCGTTTTCCTGTCAGCATCTGACATCATAAATCCGTAAGATGGGCTCAGTTACTGAGACATCTCCGTCTTGTGGGCATTAACGACCCTGGCTATATATTAATAACAGCAGTTAAATCCAAAGGGCGAGATCCAATGTGAAAATCCTCCAAACACGTTGCGTCAGTGTATAAACAAAGACATCGATTTTTACACGTTTTAACACACAGCAACCGAAAAATTGCTATTCAGTCACCGCCGGGGAATTGAACCGTGACCGAATACTGTGTGTTAAAACGTGGAAAGAGCGATGTCTTTGTTTATGTACTACAGAGGTGTGATGCACGTGTCAAGAGGACCAATCTGCAGCAATGTAATCCGCCGGTGTAGTTTAGTCAGTTAGAACAACTGGCTTCGCAGCGCAGAGGCATGTGTTCGATCCACTTCACGGACAAAATTGTGTTTTCACACCTGATGAAATTCCGCATGCAAGTACCTCAGGACCGAATATACGAATGATTAAAAAATAATAACCAATGAATAAATAGTTGTGCGCCATAGCATATGAGAACCGTGCATCGAAGATGGTACTTTAACAGCAAAGCTTGCGCACGGGGACATTTTTGGCAGCGGATTTCGGTGGCATTAACTTCCACGAAATGTGGGAATGCCTTGACATCGGATCCGTGTACACTGCGAGCAGCTAAATAAGTTTCAGTGAGGAGGTATAATTGAGCTGAGAGCGGCGAGTTAGTTAATTCGCCGTATCGCAAGGCATTTGGCTCGGAAGTGGGCGCAATACGTCGATGTTAGCGCCAGTGGATCAAGGAAGGCACATCCCAGCGGCACGCGGATAGTAGATGGCCGAGGGCAACGACACAACGCGAGGATCGAGCGATTGTCAGAGCCGCACGAACAGAATCGAGTGCGTCGCTCTCAACTTTCCGTGGCCATGTTGGGTAGTCTACAGGTACGGAAGCGGACATCCGGACCGTTGCCAGACGACTTGCGGTACAAGAATTACATCTGAGGCAAGCATCGCCGGCACGGTTGTAGTGGTGTCGGGCCCGCACATCGTGTCATAAAGTCCAGTGGCGTAGTGTTATCTTCAGTGATGAGTCCCGGTTTGCCCTTAACGCCGATGACTATCACATACGTCTTTCGAGAAGAGCCGGCCAACGCACGGATCCTGCTTTTACCGTGGAAAAGCACACGGCTTAAGCACCAGGAGTGACCGTCTGAGGAGCCACTTCCTACGATAGCCCGACAGCCTAGGTAGTCCTCCGTACCACCCTCACGACTCAAAAGTTCGTCGGCGACATTATACCACTTGTTGTGTTCCCATTCCTATCGTAGCATAGCCAAGCAATTTTTCAACGGAATAATGCCCGGCAACAAAAAGAACGCCTCTCCCAGGCCTGCCTCCCTAATGTCTTGTTATGTACTACAGATCAGTGAGAGATCAGGCGATCGTGCTGGCCATGGAAGGGCCAGCCCGATCGCCTGATCTCTCACTGATCAAACTTGTTTGGTGCATGATGGGACGCTACCTACACCTATTCCGGAAGTCGGCGAACTGGCCCACAAATTGGACACAGATACAGCTGCAAACAGAAAAAGAGAGAACACAACCTAGTGACAGAAATGTGAATTATAATACTCGTCAAGTACAAATCCAAGTGTTTCGCAAGGTAAAGGGCATGCGGTGTTGAAATAATTTTTTAAATCACAGATTTAGAAGCCAAGATATTGATAAAAAAAGATGAAATATTGGGGTGATTCGATTGTGCATTATTTTCGGAAGAAAACACACACAATGATTTTTTATAGTTAGTAGTATGTGACCGAAAAGTTTTTTTTCAATCGGGGCTTTATTCCCGCAGATATTGTTGGAAACATGCTGAAACTGAAGCGTGAACTGACGCTCTCTACTGACACTGTGTGCGTTAAGAAAAATTTTAAATTATATGACAAGGTTTTGCGCACTGGAAAAAGCTTGCCAGCAAAGAAAGAATTTTTCAAATCGAGCTTTTAGAAGAAGGGATATCGACAAAAATAATGCCCTCTAGCGAACAATCTGTCCATTAGTTGAAAACGAAACTGTACCTAAACTAGTCTTTGATATAAATGGTATCAAAAGGAAATATAATTTTTTTAATCAGATATTTAGAAGCAAATATATGGAATAAAATGTATTTTGAATTCGATATTAGCTGCATTTATGCCCTCTAGCGACAAAGCCTTGCGACGGAAAAAAAAACAGAATGCAAGGAAAAACATTCTCACATTTCTAGCTTCCTAATGCAAGGAGAATTTTTCAAATCGGATTCTCAGTTGCAGAGATATAGTGTCTACGGACAGATGGACGGACACACTGATAGACGGACAAAGTGATAACATAAGCATGATCTTTTATTTAAAAAAGACGTGCTAAAATGTACTACGCCACACATTTGTTATCTCACACGTTGATACAATTCTCAGTTTCCACTTCACATAACATTTGCTCGAAAACACGGAAAGCTAAGCGGAACGTCTCAAATATTTCTTTCACAGTCGGTACTATGGTGATGACATCACCTAATTATATCGGGCAAGCAATTTCAATTCACTGAACACCTGCAAGAAAATACCAAATGGTATGCGAGACGTCACAACTATTTCTTTCTCGGTCGTTGCTATGGTGACGACTCTTTCCACTGCGCTACCAAAGTGGGACAAAGGTTCAGACAAAGTGAATTACGTATATCGTTTGTGATGACTAACGATAACGCTTTTTTTACGAATTTGGAAGGATAAAATAAAAATGTCAAACGCGTTGGATAACACTGGGAAAACAATCGATGTTCGTCGTGATTTGTTTTCTCGATTTAACCCGGTGCACTGTGTGATAAGATCAAGTAAGACTGCTTAATGCGTTTGAAGAAAATGGATCAAAAATGAAACGCATTTTGAAGCTAGTGCGAAATGACCTTGATGAAACTTTGACGAACTGAATGAAACAGTGGAACACTAATGTTCATTAAAGCACAAGATTTGGCTACTTTGTTAAAAAATGATGAAGTGTGCTCTAGAGCTTGTATCGATTATATAAAGCTGCATCACGTTTTTCTTGCAAAAAACATCTGAGAGCGTAAAATCTGTGTAAAAGAAGAAACGACGGGAAAACAACAGAATACATTCTAGTCGCACGTTCGCAAAGATTATGTGGAGAAGGAAATTTTAATGCAGGTTAAAGAGCCTGTTTCTTAGGTTTACTCCCGATCAAAATTTAAAATTTAAACAAGAAAAATGCTTCGCAGGGAAGCTTTAAAAGAGGCGCATTCCAGCTCTTGTTGTGAGAATACGGACTGCACAAAAAACGAACATTAATTGCAATAGAAACAAAAAAGATGACACCGAATTTTCGGGTGCAATAGGCACGTCTTTTGAATCCGTTCTGACCCAAATTAAATTTATCAAAGCTGTTCAAAGGCAATGCATGAACAAGTATGGAAAACAATAGTATCTGACGGAAGAAAGAAGTTTTTCAATCGGGTCTTTAATCCCTCAGATATTGGTGTAAACGGAATCCGATAACAGTAGCACGATCTTTTTTTACAAAAGACGTGCTAAAAAGCAAAAAAACCCAGATGTTTTTAAAAGGTGAAAAGCCTTTCCGTTGGATATTGCACTAACAAAAAATGTCGATCTCTTTAGATTTGTTTCAAAAACAACACATGGCACTGGGATCATATACTGCAAAAGGAAGAAAAAGTAGTCCTTCCACACCGTATCCGTTCAATCCGTGATGTGATCTCTAATTTAACCTTCCTTTGAATTTCTATTCTTATGTAAATTTCGCTAATTCTCAGTTTATACTTCTAAACGGCTCATCATTTCCCGCATTTCATTAACGTTAGCCAACACTGATAGTATGTCAAAGTGTAAATAAGAACTATAACACTTATCTGCAATTTTTCAACTTTTTCTGTTGTTTTCAAATGAATAGGTGTATCTGAATGGAGTTTTTGCGCAGATTCCGAAAATGACCTTCAAAATTAAGTATCACGTCAGATTTTTTCACAAATGACGGAAATGTGAAAATTTAATAAACCGTTATTTTTTAATGACATTGCTATATGGCAACGTTTGTAACGTGTGAAATGTTCTGCGCCCCAAACCATAACGCCAAGAGACGGACAGGTATGGCGGTACATAATGCAGGCGTCATACAGTCTCTCGCCGTGGTGCCGCCACACGCGGATCCGACCATCGTAGTGTTGCAGGCAGAAGCGGGATTCGTCGGGGAAGACAATGTCGTGCCATTCCGTAGTCCTGGTGCGGCGTTCAACGGCCCACTGCCGCCGCATTCTCCGGTGGTGTAACGTCAATGGTAATCGGAGCAATGGGCGCCATGCGACAAGTCCCAGCTGCGGTAGACGACGTCGAACGGTGCGTGTTGACACAGGTTGTTGCGCAACACACCCTAATTCTTGCCCTAACTTACGTGATGTGGCGGTGCGGACCATCAATGTCCGCCGCACAACTTGCTTGTCCTCTCGTTCGGCCGCGACTGCGGCAATCACTTACGTCGGTCCGTCCGTCCCTCCTGCACCCACCGAATCCATACTCTCCTCACTGTGGCTGGATGACGTCCCACACGGGCGCCGATGTCTCAGTACGAGAAACCACTGTCGCGATAAGCCACTATTCGTCCTCTGTTGAACTCCGAAACGTGCTGGAATGACTGCCGTATTCTGCGACGAGGCATCAGGAAGCTTCCCACGCAGAGGTCCGTCACCTCAACACACTTCCACTACTTACACCCCGCATTCTGTGCACCCTTCTCATAGTGCTTCTCGGTGGCGTGCCTGGCGCACATGATTTGCATATGCCATGCAATGCTAATCGTTTGAATGTCCTCTCGCGGGCGACGCATGCTGCGAATTTTAGGCCAATCGGATGCTTCCTTCTTGGTGTTGCATTTTGGGTAACCAGCAGTGTATATAAAAAGCTTTAAAAAATAATTGCTATCTCTTTCATTCATTCAATCCATTTCCTAGTAGTGTTTCGTTTTACATTGATTTCAATTGAACTTGGATTAATGAATCACATACTTCTATATTATTTCACCTGTATACCACAGATCTAAAGAGTAATTATTCGCAAGTCTTTCGTATAAAAGTACGAGCTTATGGTATAATTTTGTCTGTCCGTCCGCTTATCGGACACCATATCTGTGCAGCTATTAGGCAGATTTAGAAAATTCGTCTTGCATTGGGAAGCCCGAAATGTTACAACGGTTATACCTGTTTTCCCGTTGAATTACGATGCATAACTTCGTCACTAGCTGGCATAAATGCAAATGATTTTGAATTCGAAATATATTTTATTTTATGTAATTTCTTCTAAATACCCAACTGAAAAAGTTTTTATTCCATTTCACACCATTTATAGTGATGTCTATTTTAGGTACAGTTCCTTTTTCAAGTAATTTATGGACTTTGATCTAGAGGGCGTAAAGATGAATTGGTATTTATCCCATTATTCAGCTTCAAAAATCCAATTTAATAAATTCTTTTTCCATCGTATAGAGCTCCAAGTGGGAAATTTTTTTTTATAATTTTTGATAAAGGATGGCTTGTCCAATAATAAGGGCACATATTTACGTTTCTGATGTATTCGCAGCCATATTAGCCCTTGCGAAAATTAGATTCAAAAATTATTTTGCGGTCACAGATACCATTTCACCACCTTTTGGGAATGATTACAGCTTAAAATAGTACGTAGTGTTTCCTCCAGGGGGGATGCATATTTTATTTTTGTCGATAACTCTGCTTCTAACAGTCCGATTTAAAAAATTATTTCTTTTTCGGAGGGCGTTTCTAGAACGGGAAGTTTTGCATACAACTTAAAATTGTTCTTAACGTCACAGTGTGTCCCAACAGGGTAGGAGTTCACGTTTCCGTTTGAAGCATATTAGAAGTAGTAACTGCATGTCTCAAAAGCCGAGTAAAGTATAACTTTTTCGATGAGATACTACTAACTACCAAAACACTTTTCGTGTATTTGCTGCCAAAAACAACGCCAGACTTCCCCGTTCGGGAGCGCAAATCTGTAACTGTTTTTGTTGATATCTCTGCACCTAAAAGCCCGATTTATTTATTTTTTTAACAGCGGGTACCATTTACTTTCCGTGACCTCGTAAATTTTTATAGTTCACAGTTCTGGTGTAGAGCGTTGGCGTGTTTCTTTTTTTTTTTTTTTTTTTACAGTTGCATTTCGGCTTCTAAAGATCCTATTGATATCTTCTTTATGTTTGCCATCCTTTTTATCTACACTGGCGGAAATTGGAAAAAGAACACCAAGAAAGAGGCGTCTGATACCAACGAAATTTATACAGCATAATAACGAAATACAGAGGATAACGTGATCAAAACATTAGGGGCAAAATACAGCTGTATTTGCTGGTAAACTGAAAAATAACATTTCCATGTAACATGGTTCGTACGAGGTTGAACCGCCATGAACTCCCTTTTTTCGTACAGATGTTGGATGTAAGTTTGGGGTATTGAGTTCCAAACATCCTCAACCTGGACGCGTAAATCGGGGATGGTCGTGACTGGCCATGAGACCGGATAAGTCGTTGTCCCATAAAATCCCACAGGTGCTCAATGGGGGACAAATCCGGTGAACGTGCAGGACATGGAAGTTGTCTCACACCCTAAAGTGCATGTTGCGTTGCACGTGCCGTGTGTGGGCGTGCGTTATCTTGCTGGAAAACACCACGATAGACCGACCTTACAAATGACACAACAACTGGCTGAATGATGTTGTTGTTGTAGGAGGTACTGTTTAACTTACCCGGTACAAACACTAGTTGTGTGCGGGAGTGATAGCTGATCGCTCCCCACACCAGGAGACCAGGTGTAGGCCCTATGTGTCGCTGGCGAATGCAAAAAGGGTGGAGACGCTTACCTGTACGTCTGCGAACACGCATACGGCCACCGGAGGCTCCCAAGCAGAATCTGCTTTCATCGCTGAACACGACAGATCGCCATTGCGTTCTCCAGTGCAGTCGTTGGCGACACCACTGCAGCCGTTCCTGACGGTGGGCTGTAGTCAGAGGTACACATGCCAGAGGCACACGTGCACGTAGTCCTACATCCAGTAAACGGTTGCGGATTGTTCGCACAGTCACCTCAGGTGCAACGGCAGCTCGGATTTGCGTCTCAGTGGATGTTCCGCTTGACAACGCCGCTCTTCTTATGCGTCGATTGGTCTGCTCATCAGTCCGTCTGTGATTCCCGGTTCCACGTCTTCTCGTGTGGGAATGTTGCTCGGACCATCTACGCCACCATCGTACCCCCACCGATACTTCCCGTCCAATTCGCTCCGCAATACGGCGATACGACTACCCAGCCTCGCGGAGTCTGACTAGACGACCTCGCTTAAAGTCCGATAACTGCTGAAATCGTACACGTCTTCCATGTCCAGGCATTGCAGCTTCTTCAGGGTCTTCGCATGTGTTCGTACGCCGACGACTGATTACATTGACTTCGCCGTACTCCTTAAATACCACCGACGATAATTTGCATATTATGCCGAGCTGTGGCGTAAGCGATCACCGGTTGTTCCCGAAATTAACATCACACCTACGTAAACTCAACCCCATTAACATATGTAAATTTCATGATCGTCCGCTAATTCCTTCTTGGAGTTCTTTCTTCACTTTCCGTCAGTGTATTTCTGTATGCCCAACACATTTTTTTCACTCTCTCTGCTTTCAGGGGACGTATTTCGAAGATTCTTTTTCCTTAGCATAGCTTTTGCTATGAAAAATGATTTTCTGCTTTTCCATTATTCAAATTTCTTCCGCTTGAGAGTGTAGTATTACATCATGTTTGTTTTCCTATGTATCTCTTCCTCGAACTGTTCGATTTGAAAAGCCATTTGATTCTGACATAATCCTTTAGCTATGAGAAACTTACAATTTGTTAATATTTGTAATATACTTTTCAGCCGCTAGTGGAAGAAGGCAGATATTTGTATTTCTGGATCTATTATAGATTGTTGAAACCGGTCGATTTTTTGTTTTTTGTTACGGATTCCACTGGCTATGAGTAACTGAAGTATTTCATTCGTGTCAGAAGGAAATCAAAGTGCGTCCTCACGATAGCCGAAAATTCAGTGTCACCTTTCTTGTTTTGCATATCTATTCAACTTTTAAAGACTTTAGGAGTAACCTAGAGTCCAGATGTTAAACTCCAAAATCTGCACGTTGAGATAAATTATATATTTAAAATATATTTTAAGTTATTAAAGAGTACAAAATAAAAAGCGTGTCTGGTAACTATTTCGGATTTCTCTGTAACATTAATATTATGTTAACGACATAGCGCCTTTATTCAAAAGTTAAGCTTTAGTATTCAAAAGCTCTCTGAAATAACTCATGTTAATAAAAATGCACGTCGTTTTGATCTGTTTCGTCATGTGGCTCACCAGTCCAATTTCATTTTGTTATGTGACCACCAGTCCTATTCCATGGGTTTTTCAAATTAAGTCTCGTACAGACCGCTGATATACACTACTGTTTGTGAAAACTGCAACACTAAGAAAAGATCGCGCTATTCATATAAAATTTATATCACAGATTCCTCATGTTACAGGAGAAAAATGATTACATTTGTACAGTTATAGATTTTTTCACTTCAAAACACAGCATTGTGTGAAGACACATCAAGCAACAATAACAGCCACTATAGGACGTGGCATTGAATGGAAAAGGTTTTTGATGTCATACTGGGAAACAACCTGCCAGACTGCTTCTACGCGAGACCAGAGTCCATTTGTGGTGACTGGCGGAAAGATTGACGGGCCAGTGGTTTAGCTACCATGTTCGATCGTGGACATCTCAGACGAACGTGTAAGCCAGAGAAGAAGCGGTATCTACTATACATTGAAGTGATCTTGGACATTCCGGGCGACATGTGGCCGAGCATTGTCCTTCTGGAATATAGCCACAGGAAAACTCTGAAGGAAGGGTATCACATCTGTCTCTAAAACATTCCGTGATGTATCGCTGGCTGTTGAGGGTTCATTCAATTCGTAACAGGCGAGATGGCGAATTGAACCCATTGGAGCCCAAACCATGACGCTTGATGTTCGGCTGATATGACGTTGCAAAATGCACGCTGCAAGGTGACGTTCACAACGACGTCTTTGCACACACGCGTATGCGACCATCATAGTTCACCAAGTTGAATCGTGACTGGTAAGAAAACACAACATGTTGACAAACAGGACTCTAATGTCTCTGTTTGGGACTCTATTACAGTCTGAAGCGTCTGTGGTTGAGGGTGAAAGGAATGCGCAGCAATAGGCTGCAAGAATCCAATACTCTGTTAAGCAGACGACGTAGAACTGTGCTGGAGTACAAAGCATAGCCTGTGGAAGTGCTCAACTGCTGCGTTCACACCGTAGATGTCGCTCTGCGATCGGTAACTGCCATGCGGTAGAGATGTCTGTCATTCCGCGCAGTCTTCAGATTTTGCTGTACATTTAGCGGCATTTTGTGCGTCCAAGCAGCTTCTCTTTTCCCAAAAATCCCTCCTCGCACAAAGTCCATCACGTGTTCAAAATGCGACCTTCTTCGGCGACGGGGCATAGTGAGACACAAGAAACACCCTTTCGACTCAATGTCGGCTCTTCAGTGATTGCAACATCTTGTTTGAGCCAGCTCTTTATACCCAAGAATCCTTCCTCGCTCAAAGTCCGTCAGGTGTTCATAATGTGACCTTCTTCGTCGACGGGGCATAGTGAGACACAAGCAACACCCTTTCGACTCAATGTCGGCTCTTCAGTGATTGCAACATCTTGTTTAAGCCAGCTCTTTATACCCAAGAATCCTTCCTCGCTCAAAGTCCGTCAGGTGTTCTTAATGTGACCTTCTTCGGCGACGGGGCATAGTGAGACCCAAGAAGCACCCTTTCGACCCAATGTCGCCTCTTCAGTGATTGCAACATCTTGCTTGAGCCAGCTCTTTATACCCAAGAATTCTTCCTCGCTCAAAGTCCTTCAGGTGTTCTTAATGGGACCTTCTTCGGCGACGGGGCATAGTGAAACACAAGAAACTCCCTTTCGACCCAATGTCACCTCTTCAGTGATTGCAACATCTTGCTTGAGCCAGCTCTTTATACCCAAGAATTCTTCCTCGCTCAAAGTCCGTCAGGTGTTCATAATGTGACCTTCTTCGGCGACAGGGCATAGTGAGACACAAGAAACACCCTTTCGACTCAATGTCGGCTCTTCAGGGATTGCAACACCTTGTTTGAGCCAGCTCTTTATACCCAAGTTCAGATGGCGTTGCTCCGAAACCGCATGCGCATTTTCACTGCCATTTTAATCATTTGCATGTCCCAACCTGTTGTACATATCCTGTAAGTTGTAAGCTACTGAGTTGTCCGTTACAGTTCGTTCAGTTTTTCTCCAAATATTGGAATCCTTATTTTTCATGAAGAAAGTTTTAACAGATTAGTCAATAATATATTATCCTTCGCTGTTTATGATCTCTTGCCGACGTTCCACTAGGTTGTCAATGTCTCGACGGTAGAAATCCACTGGTTTTGACTCAAAGAATTAATCGAGCCACCGTTTCAGCTAAACGTCGTTGGTAAACAATACGCCTCGCAGACTGTTGGAGAGCAACCGGAAAAAGTGACAATCTGATGTCGTTAGATCAGGAAAAAACGGTGGGTGCGGTAGAACTTCCCAACCGAGATCTTGAATAGCAGTTTTGGTCAGATTAGCGACGTGGGGGCGAGCATTATCATGTTTAAGAAACCCACCGTGCCGCCGGTTGGGCCGTTTCAGCTGAGTTGCCTCGTTGAGTCGGTGCATTTGCTGAATGTAAAACTGTGCATTGATCGTGGTGTTCTTTTCAAGCAATTCGTAGGGGATTACAACTTCCCAATCCAACTAAACGCAGATCGTGGTCTTGCGCGGATGCAGCTCCGCCTTGGATCAAGGTTTTGCTTGCTGGTGAGGACTCAGCCAATCTTTCCTCTGCTTCATATTGGCACAGATACACCATTTTTCATCGCCGGTGACAATGAGATAAAGAAATCACTTTGTGTATCCACGAGTAGGCTGGTGTCGAGCAAACAAACTGGCGGCGACAGTGGAGAGCTAGAGTTTGTTTCTTGTGTTTAGAGAATGTGGCACCCATGCACCGAGTTTTTGGACCTTACCCATCGAGTGAAGGTGACGGTATCATGAGAGCATCCCATCTGCTGGACCAATTTCCTGGTGGATTGACGCGGATCTTCGTGGATAAGCTCATTCAATCCATCTTCACTGAACTGAACATGTCTGCCGCAACGAGGACAGTCTGTGAGATCGAATTTCCCCTTCTGATGCTTGAATACTATTTGTGTGCAGTTCTATCAGTAACATCGCCTTCTCCGTACATATCACAAATATCTCCAGCTGCTTTGGAACCTTGCTTGAAAGCGAAGAGAAGCAATTGTTGAAAATGTTCATTTCTGTCTACTTGTCACGCCACCTTCATATGGCTAAAAAGATTTAAACCACATATAATATCGAAACCGATGAACAAAATATGTTCAGGAAGAATAGAGCTGCAAAAACATGTAACATTATGATCAAAATATTGTTCGTGTTCCTTCAAATAACATTGGAAGACACCGAACAAACTTATCTTAGAACCCAATAATACCAGCAGTCTTTCATGGTGTTGCAATTTTCACACACAGTAGTGAATATGTTCAAGATTTGAAATTTGTTACTATGGAAAGTTCGAAGGAAACGTGACAGAAGTTTGTTTTAAATGCTAGCGATATGTCCAGGACTTTTTTCTGGAAGCTTTCTGCATTGATATTGTGGATATGACCTATTGTCGCATAGCAATGTTAAATGCCCACCACTGAAATTAACAACACTGAAAAGCTAGTAGGCAATTAACTCTGTGAAGCGAGTTGTATCTCGTGATTCCTAAGAAAAGGTAAACAGTTCACGAAAGACTTCAAATCGAAAACAATTTCCAAAATCTTAGGATATTGCTTTTTTTTTAGATCATTAAATATTATTTCTTAAATACCCGGAATAGAGCACTTTTCAGTTTTCTAAACGCAAGAAAAGATGAAAGACTAAATGAACTGTCACTGTCGTATCTGCGAAAACTAGAAATCTGAGGAGTAAAAAACGAAAATTAATCACGACTTTCTTTGATGTAAAAATTTCAAGCATAAGTGACGGGCAATATAATAGGGGAATATTTACTTACCTCAAAGTAAAACATAAATGAAAGACATTGCTGTTCCGAGAAAATTGGCTTTCGTCTTCTATGTCCGCTATAAAACATGCAATGGTTACAAAAGGTTTCTTTCTTGTAAACATGGCTGTTGATTACACTGGTAAACACATGTTTTGTCCCAGACTTAATATTTTAATGATTTTTTAGTATTTTCATACGAGGAATCCTAATTTGCTACCCAAATTTGCTATCACGTATAGTTTTAGAGATATAAGAATATGGTTTTCTCATTTTTTTTACCTTAAACATAGTTATTTTTTTTTGCGAGAAATAATTCCAGTATGGACTTGCAGCACATAGTATCGTTTATCCATATCAGAAAATAAAAGAACAAAAAATCTGCATGTGAGATACAGAATCTGTTGCGTTCGTGTTTTATCAAATCGGTGGGGGCGGGCGGTTGGGGGGAGGGCTAACCGCACGTGCGAATGAGTAACAGTCATGGCGCCACCTGTACTCTTCCCGGCTGCTCACCAGACTGCTCGGCTACGTCTTATGTCTCAGTTCTCTGTAGACAGCCGAAGTAAACGCTGTGCTATTGCTCTTTATAGCTTTTGATTGTGTCGGAAAACTGAAAAATGCCACGCAAGTGCCTCAACCATCCGGATACGTTTTGTTATGTGTGCGGTGAATTGACATTGAAACCTCAAAGGCGGAACTTTACCCCAATAATACGAAAGTGTTATTAGCTTTACTTTGGTTGCAGAATAGCAGATCAGGACAAGAGTTGGGCCCCAAATATTTGTTGTGTTACGTGTTCAAGACTTTTAACGGAGAGGGCAGCCGGTTCTCACCATACGCCATTTGCAGTTCCCATGGTGTGGAGAGAGCCGAAAGATCATTCTTCGGACTATTAGTTTTGTATAAAAAATACAAAGGGAATCACTAGTAAGTCGAAACACAGTTTAAAATACCCCAACGTACCTTCAGCGATGCGACCTATTCCCCACAGTGATGATATGTATGCCAATACCACCTCACCCGCTATCAACCGATATAAATGAAAATTCAAGCTCTGAAGAGGATCAGAATAAAAATCATGCTGATCGACATGATGCATGTTTCGACATTTCTAATGAGCCTCATTTATTAACACAAGGAGACGTAAATGATTTAGTACGTGATTTAAATATATCTAAAAAACAGGCAAAACCTTTGGGACCACGACTGAAAGGGTCGAACCTTCTTGATCGCGGAACTAGGATATGCTACTTTCGAAATCGTCAAGAAGATTTCAAGGAGTTGTTCTCGCAAGAAGGAGATATAGTGTACTTTAATGATATTAATTCAGTGATGGACACTATTGGACACGCTCATAACGCACAGGAATGGCGTTTGTTTATAGATTCGTCAAAAGTTAGCCTAAAAGCTGTTCTTTTGAACAATGGAAACAAATTTTCATCAGTTCCACTAGCACATGCTATTAATATGAAAGAAGCCTATGAAAATATGAAGATTATTCTAAACAAGATACAGTATGAAAAATACATTTGGAACACATGTGGAGACCTCAAGGTGATCGCTATGCTGCTAGGGTTACAGTCTAGATACACGATATTTTGCTGTTTTTTGTGCGAGTGGGGCAGCCGGGATCGTAAAAGTCATTTCAAAAAGAAGACATGGCCTTCACGTAAATCTCTTACACCTGGTGAAAATGTTTTTAAGAATGCTCCTTCAGTTGATCCCAAAAACATCTATCTCCCACCTCTTCATATCAAATTAGGTTTGATGAGAAATTTTGTGAAAGCCATGGACAGAAATGGAAGTGGTTTTTTGTACTTGAAGGAGCAGTTCCCCAAAATTAGCGATGCAAAAATTAAAGAAGGAATTTTCGTAGGACCACAAATTAGAGAACTAATGAAAGACGAAACTTTTGAAGGACGTTTGAATTACTTAGAAAAACGCGCATGGGTTTCTTTCAAGAATTTAATGAAAAACGTTTTAGGCAACAAAAAGTCTGACAACTATACGGATGTAGTACATGAGATGCTGAAATCATATTACTTAGACTGCAATATGTCTCTGAAGGTCCACTTCCTTCACTCTCACTTAGGTGTATTTCGCGAAAACCTGGGCGCCCTAAGTGATGAATACGGTGAACGCTTTCATCAGGACTTTTCAAGCATCGAAAAAAGATATAAAGGAAAGGGGAACTCAGGTATATTAGCAGATTACTGCTGGACTCTCAAAAATGACTTTTCTGAAGGGAGTTCAAGTATGTTAGCAGATTAGGAAATCTTCAACTAAGACCTTTTAGGTACGTTAAACATTAATTAATTTCCTTAGTACAGATGTTATTGATGTAAGATATTTACGTAACTGTCACACAAAAACCTTACGTGATAGAGAAAAATGGTTTTCATTAATGAATTCAGCGCGACAAATACTATAAAGATTGCCCAATAACATCTTTGAGACAGAAAAAAAGTGTTTTTTTGTAGACCAGTGTTATCCTCTCTGTCTAGACTTTGGCGAACAACACTGTGTGATCAATATATAATAAAAAAAGAGTAATAAGTTCTCATTCTAATCAGGATGAAATCATTTTGTGACCCAGACCACAAGGAGAATATCTGTCTTTGATACTGAAAACTGAGTTCTTAGTTTATTGAACGAAAGTAAGCAGAACATACATACACTGAAATGCCACTGAATTAGAGATGCGTGCTTAGTAACGCATTGGATCACTTCTTCTCTTAATGCAGGCAGACACGCGACGGGGCATGAAGTCTATGAGCTTGCAAAAATATTCGCCAGCATGCCTCCTCCAACGATGTTCATAATTCGGGCTTCTAGGTGACTACTGAAGCGTTTGAAACTCACTGCAATGCTCTTCTAATCATGCAGAAATCTGGTGGAACCTGTGGGATCGCCGATTAACTTGCTAGAAAACGCCACAGCCCCTAAGATGAATGCTGGACATTAATGTGTGTAAATGGTCGACTAGGATGTCCAGATATTTCAAGGTACTGAAATTGGACTGCATAAGGTCCCAACACATTCCACTTGAACATACTGTAGACCATCGCTGAGCAACCACTAGCCTGTACTGTTCCAACTTGACATGAAGGCTTCATATGAGGTCGATGCCAGATCCGCACTCTCATATTGGCTCTATGCAGTTTAAATCTGGCATCACTCGAGGTCATCTTCTTCCAGTCTTCTCTGGTCCAGTGTCGGGGTGCGTTATCCCATTTAAGGCGTTGAGCTCGGTCTAATGCCGATAGCAGTGATCACTTGTGAGCCGGCAGTTCCAAAACCCTAGATGTTTAAAAGTACGTTGCCTTGTCTTCGCACTGATATGGCGATTTGATCCACTATTCGAATCGCTGGGGATTCGAGATATTGCCTTGCACCTATCAGTTCAAACAATGCGGCCCAAGCGAAAAACCCCACGAGCTGCACACCTCGGCAATTCATTCGAGAACTTGTTATTTTGCCAGAATGTTCGTATTCCCCAGTGTGTTGGCAATTTCCGAGATAGAGTGACCCATCCTGTTAGCACCTACTATCCGCCTTCTTTCAAATGCATCCAAATCACGTGTCTTACCCACCACGTTACTAATCAACCTCAACTAGGAAGCTGTTTCCTCCGGGCATACGCGATAATGCGGGAATAGCAGCCAAGCATTTGCATAACATCTATTTTCGCGAATTTAATGGCATTTCAGTGTACTTGTGCATGCATTTAGAAAAATTAAGTTGTCATTGGATCAGCAAATGACCTAATTTACTTAAAGTCTATGTCGGCTGCTTCGGTAGAGCAGTAGTCTAAGCTCTGGCTTCTGATCATTCTTACAAGATGGATCAGGGTTGGAATCAGGGTGAGGCATGGATGTTGTGTTTGTCTTACGGCACTGGCTTTCCCATTTTTCTGGAACCAGCGAACCTAAATTAGGGACAAGCGGCTGCTGATAGCCCATAGAGTTGTCCGCGGTGGTCGTTAAGCGCCCAAACAAGCACAAAAAGGCTCTGCTGGAGGGCTGAATTTAAGCCCTCATGACAGCGTGGTTGTAGAAACTGACGTAAGAACACAGACTGCTTTCTAGAAGACTCAAGAGCTTTTCAAAGACTGAGCTACCTACTCTAAGGGCTATAAATATTCACCCGTCCCTAATTTGGGGCCACTGGCTCCAGGAAGGGGAGACAGATTGTTTTGTAAGACAATTTCACAACCCACGGCTCACCCTGGGACTCTAGCCCGGGCCACTCGGATGTACGGTAAGAGAAGCCAGCACTTAAACCGTTACGCCACGGGGACATCGATCTGTTCCGAGTAAGGGGGAGAGCAGAGGAAAATAATAAGAAACGATGTGAAGCCTTAGGGTAAACGTGTAATTGAAAACGAGAAGAAATCTCAAGGAATAGCAGTAGCATTTTTTCTTTAAGATTTCAAAGTGCGTGTTAACTAAAAAAAAAAAAGTCAGCGAAGACTCATGATAATAAACACAGTAGTAATGAGACATCTCTGAATAGACTGTATTTACTGTTCTCACGTAATATCCATCAAATATATCTCACTCAGATATTTGAGACTTTGCCGTACTGGGTGGTGTAAGGGTTAGCATGCTCGAACGGTAATCGGGAGATGCAGGTTCGATTACCGCTCCAGGAAGTGAAATTTTCAAGCTTTCTGAGGTGATGCATATTACGTGAGAACAGTAAATACAGTCATATCAGAGATGTCTAATTGCTGTGTTAATTAACATGACGTATTTTTCACGTATTATGAGAAGCGTATTTCATCCACACTACACTGAAGAGCAATTGAATTAGAGATATATGTCTAGTAACGTGTAGCACCACCTTTCGCCCTGATGACGGTAGTGATTCGTCTCGGCATGGACTCGACAAGACACCGGAAGCGTTCGGAAGCCATACGGATCCACGACTCCTGAACAAGTTCCCACAGTTTACGATGATTTGATGGAGGGCGGTCAGAACCTCTAAGATCTCTCTCGATGGCATCCCAGATATGCTCGATGGGATTAAGGAAGCGAGGACATGTCGGTGGAGTTTTTATCCAACCATTCGGATACAATTCGGTAGCGATGGCACGGTGCATTGTCTTGTTGCAGGATGAGATCCCCAGTGGGATGTTCAAGACGCACAAACGGGAGCAAATGGTCGTCCAGGATATCCCGGTAACGTTGACCTGTGAGTGACGATGTCATACGTAGCAGGGGTTCCATTTCAGTCCACGTAAACAGTCCACAGACAAGAATGACACCCCACCAGCTTGAAGAGTACCCTGCAGGCAAGAATGATCCATTGCTTCATGTGGTTTGCGCCGTACTGGTATCCTGCCATCCGCATGTACCAACGTGAATCTCGACTCATCAGTCCAGGCAACACTTTTCCACATGTCTAGGGTCCAGTGGCGATGTTCCCTCGCCCATGCTAATCCTTGCACCCTGTGATGTGCGATCAGCAGCGGTACCCTCGTGGGACGATGGATTCTGTACCCCATAGCGAGGAGATGGTTCTGGATGGTGTGGCTGCTTACACGGTTTTGTGCACTAGCGTTAAATTGCCGAGTGATTTGTTGCACTGTGGCTCGTTTATCCGCTGTTACAATGCAAGCCAGCCGACGATGACCCCGCTCATCCACACGCTGTTGTCCACGGCAGTTGGCTCTTGCAGGGATGGTTTTACAGGATTCGATGTACTCACGGTGCACCCATGACACAGTGGCTCGTGAAAATTCCAGTGCTTGCACGACTTCCGAGATGGAGTGACCCATTCATTGGGCCCGACAATTTGCCCACGATCAAATGCGCGTAGATTCTTTGTCTTATCCATACTGCGTCCGACTCTTACTGATTCCCGTCGCATCACTCCTTATATTGTTGGATAGCTGCATACGTCATGTCGTTTCCGTTTACAGGGCCGCCCACAGCGCCATATTTGCAGAACGTCAGATGTCTCTAATTCAATTGCTCTTCAGTGTGTATACCTCAGTGAAGACTTTCTGGTCAATCTGTAGGACAGGAAGGCCAGTAATGTGTACGATCGCACATAAACGGAAAGAATGCTCCTAAAAGATCTTGCATGCTGATGACAAAATGGCAAATGAGATTTGATAGAAGTAAACTCCATTGAACCGTTGGCACAAATTATTTCTGTATGAGGCTTCTCGAAGGAAGCTGAAGATCAGAAATGTGTCATCGAAAATGTCCCAGACACGCTTAGTAAAATATAAACATAGAAACCAGGCTACACTTCATCCTGTGGATATCTTTTCTCTCGAGGTAATCATTGATCAGTGGAACCATAGGAGGACAAGTATTGACCATGAAAATGAACTCGTGGCAAATTGTACCCTAGAAAAGCCTTACTTCTATCTCGAAGATATCCTCTATAAACTTCACAGCATGTACGGTGCGGTCCTCAAACACACGCAATGGCTTACCGCCATACCAAGGACATCCTCGGTCGTAGTTCATGTTTCTGGATGTTGAAGAGGCGATAGTATACATTACTATCTCTTTCTTGCACAGCATGCTTTATGAGAAAGGCGATTTCCATGTCTCTGAGCAAGTGCTGTTTGCGTGGTTTTCCTTTTTCATGCGTTATTGGTCATGGGTTGAGAAACCTTTCTACTGAATTTCATTGAATTCTATCCGGCCGTTATAAGGATATATATGGAGAACATATGCCACCTGCATATCTACAAATGATCCTCATTTACAGAACACGTACGATTGTGTGCTGAAATAATTTTTAGCACTCATAATGCTCTTTAGTCTTTGTGGAATATTGTCCACCAGTGTTTTGTAAATGTCCGCCAATATGTTCCACCATTAGCCACTTCAAAGGAGTTATCAATTCAGTTTTGTTTTGGCGATCTCTTCTCCCTAGCATGCAACGATATAATACGTTCCAAAGGATCGCTATAGTGTTTAGGTAGGCGTGGGGAATGGCCAGTCCAACATTTGGAAGCCGATGTCTTCAAACCAATCTGTAAAACGCGAAGGAGTATATAACATGATGCATCCTTCAGGGCTTCCCCAAAGTAATGCCACAATGTCGGTAGCACATATTTGTGCAGGAAGTATAGGTTTAGTGCATCATGTACAGTTTTTCCGAGAAACGACTAATGGGCACAAGCTGAACCACAAAAACCAGCCCCATATCATCATGCTTCCTCCACCAGTTTTCATTGTCGGGACGATACTGTCCGGAAGATACATTTTGCTTGGCATCCGCCCCAACCAGGTCCGATCATCAGACTAGTAGACTGTGTAGCGTGCCTCGCCAGTCCAAAACATAGTATTCCATTGGTGTACAGTCCAAGATCGATGTTCCTTATACTGGGCTAACCGGGTATGGCATTAATCGAAGGGATTAACGACTTGTGAATGGCTGCTCAACATTGGTAAAACACGTCGTGTAGTATCTTGCGCGCTGCACTGGTGCTAATATCAGTCCAATGGTCTTATAGATGGTTTGCCTGATTTGAGACAATGTTGATATGCGTTTTGAACGGACAGCCCTTCTCTTAGCTCTTCTGTCACGATGCATTAGCTTCAGAAGCTGATCCGGTTGTTTCTTGGCAGATTCAGCCCCAGTTGGCTTTCATTTGCATATCATATCACCCAATGTCGGATGTCAACCTAAGGACCTTCAATGCCACTGAAATGTCACGTACTGAGTGAATTCCTATGTAGCACCATATCATAAATCCTCGCTGGAAATCAGTTAACTCTGTCGATCGACGCATCTTGTGTTCACAGTCGTGGTACTGCCTCATCATAGCGCTACGAGCATGCTTATTTCGGTTTGTGACGTTTCTCTTGTGTAGAATCACATGCTTTTCATTTGCTTGTTTGCCGTAAGTTGTGTACTAGAATTTGCTGTGGCATCTTCATAATAATGCCATAATGTCGACGTCACTGTAACATCTGTTTAACGTATCTCTAGAACTATGATTCGAGTAGAAAAAATGTCAGTGTTACTTACTTTATATTGTAAACAAACCGGACAAAAAATACGGAATGCTGATTGCATCATGTGCTTGAATATAAAATGATTAACGTAACGAGTTGTATTCGTATGGAGAGTGAAACTGCTGGATTAGGATTGTGGATACCTGAGGTGTGTGTTTAAAGCATCTACAGCGGTCTGTATTTTCTTTTACAGATAAAACTATGGGTCAAAAACACGACGCTACTGAGTGGCAAAAGGAGGCCATTACTTTTGGCAGTGAACATGGTCATTCCTTGCAAGAGGTGGCTACGTTTGTTGGGACTGTTCGAGTCAACAGTCACTAGTGTCCCTTTCCAGTGCAAGAAGTATGGAAGCTATCACTGTAGGCCGAGCAACTGTCGTAGAAGCTCTATGATAACAAATGAGAATCACAGGCGTTTAGGACAATTAGCAACTGCTGCACGTTTTCAGACCCGTCACGAACTGCTTCAACAGTACAATGCTGGACCCAGTAAACCAGTCCCAGATCGAACGCTACGGAGAGAACTGCATGGCTTGGGAAATTTCAGTAGTGTTGCCCAGATACGTCAGAAGTTAACAACTGTCCGGAAGAAAAATCGCCTTGCTTGGGCAAAAGCATTTCCTCTGAATCACTCTATAGTGGTGGCTAATAATAGGGTCCGACGAATCCCGATTCTACTTGTATTCCAATAATGGCCGCTCCAGTGTCATGCGGAAGGCTAAGAAGCATTAACCCAGAATGTGTCCAAAGAGCTATGTTAAAATGAGGTAGAAGTGTCATGTTAGGGGGCTGTATTTCAAGCACTGGAGTTGGACCATTCGTTTTGATGCCCATTCTAATGAAATCTATAGATTATGTGCCACTTTTAAATAATGCTTTATTGCCATTTGCTCAGTTTCTGGAGCAAGAAGGACACATAGTGGATCCTATGTTTCAAGATGATAACTCTCGTGCCCATCGAGTTAGAATTGTGCTGGATTTGTTTGACGAACACGTGACAGACATTCCACATCTCAATTGGCCTGCAAATTCACCCGATCTAAATGTGATTGAAAAAATGTGGGACATGTTGGAAAGAGCAGTGAAGAAGACAAAAAAGTACACCCTGCAAGTTTAGCGGAATTAAGAGATCTTTCGAGCATGGAATGGAATAAACTTGATACACATGTGCTACTGAGTCATATTGATAGCATGCCAAAACAATTGAAGCTGCAATTAGAGCAGGTGGGGATATAACTCCATATTAAAGAATAAAGTTTACATTCCGTAGTTTTTTGCCCGGTGTATTTATTAAGGAGTAGAGTTTTGTCTTCCCCTTTAGAAGGTTAGAGGGATTTGTTGTAGCTAAATTCAAGATAACTATGCCACGAAATGCCTCCATCACTGTGTGGCCATTTAGCTTACCTTAAATGAAACAATTGATAATAATTTGGCGATATATTTTCTCACTCATAACTAAATACATGACAGATAATTACGTTACCAAATGATCACGCCATTCTCTGGCGAAGTTAACAAAATTAAATGAAATGCCTGCGGGCTTTGAACAATCTACGCCTGTTTACCTTCATGCCAACCAATTGAGTTAAGCAGTCGTTTAACCATTCTTTAGCAGATTAATACCCTTACGTAAATTACCTTTTGGATACTTAATGAATACTTATACTCTTACTGAACAGTAAGCGAAACAGTCAATAAATATGCCAAACTCTGAATGATATAATTACTTGAAGTGAAGCATTTCTGGGATCCCGAAAGATTGATTGTTCCAGATCCCATCGTTTTTGCAATGAAATAAAATATTTCTCGATTTTGGATTTGTGCGCCATATATATTTTTTAAAAATATTTCACCATTTAAGTGTCCTTCATCAAGGGAGATAAATTATTACCGCTCATTTCTTTATTAAAGTATTTAATAATTACGTTATGCGTCTTCTTTAAAATTAAAAGTGACTCATTATTTTTAAGAGCATTTAATACTTCACGAGTTAGACATAAACAAAAATATTAGTTTCTTCACAAAAATCACAGACGTGTAACCTTCGCAGATAAATTTATACTTGCTTCGAAGATTAAAATATAAATATCTGTAATAAGTACTGTAAAAAAAAATTGGTTTGCTATTCTTCTCAGCAAAGCTAACTCAATGTTTTTGATGTCCTTAAATAATGCGTAGCGGAAGCGCTGATGAGACGTGAACAAAGACCGGTACGTAAGTTGAGATTGCGTCGAAACAATACTTTTTTTCTGCAAGGCGAGCAGTATAGAAAACGTGATGCGATTTTTGTTCACTGTGTCAAGCATTCTTAACGATATTCGATCCATCGTTCCAAACAAGTTATGCGCTTTCTACCCTTATGGTTTAGAGCTGTCAACAGTTTTGATGAATGGCTTAATTTGCTGGCACATCGAATACAACCCACTAGTTTTTCTTCCGACACGTAGATGCTATTACTTTCTGTGTCTCCGGTATTAATACTTGAATCCTTTTACACACAGTGCAGGTTTTTATATTTAGTTTCTTTCCTCACTTTCAGTTACATGCTTATTTTTTAACATACGCCATTGCTGAAGCACATGGTATTGGTTCTTTAAACACTAACTATGAACTTTCACTTTTTGTTTTTGTTTTGTTTCATTCGTTCTTTCTATATTATTAGATTTCTTGATGTGATTTTACTTTGTGAATCAAGCATTGTAAACAATTAGCAGTCTGTTAAAAGTTGTGTTTGGAGAAACTGTTATTCTGATTATCGCGTTAAAGTAATACTTTTTCCATCACGTGTAGCACAAATGCTTCATTTTCTTTCGGCCTTTGAGAATCGTTACTAATTGTCATTTTTGCGAATAGCCTTATTGCACAGCCTTTGCTTTAAACTGTGTAATGTTCGTGAAATTATGGTTCACTGAACATTACATAAATCAGTTCTTAATAACTTCACTTACAGTGAAACAGGAGCCTTCCACGAAAACGTCAAGAAAAAGTTACTTACAGATTGATTCCTTTATTCTTCCAACAGATCTATGGAATGGTAATATTCCAATAGAACAGAACACTTTATGTCGAACGTTAAACGTATCAGATTAGTAGTAAACTTCAGAACTAAATAACGTTAATCGGTAGAACTCTTAATGGTAAAAATATATATATCAGCACAATACGTAGCTTTTAAATAGACAACTTTAATTAATCAACACCTCTTTCACAATTAACATTGTAACATCCACCATCTCCACACATTTGCTTCTGCTCAAACATTATATAACGTTCAGTTCTCATCGGGCACATACACATGTCATACGTTCTGACCTCAAGGTCTTGCCAACCATACTCTTGCGAGAGAGAAGATATCACGTTAAGTGAGAAAAATGCTAGGGAGAATGAACTCAAATTTACATAAAGAAACTAAAAAGGAAAGTTAAATTAGAGTATGAGTCACATAATCTCCCTCTTTTTTACGCTTTCCAACCATAGGTTGAAGAAGCGTATATGCTCCAGCTTTTTCCATCCGTCCGGCTGTCTGTCGGCACGATAACTCACGTAAAAACGTTTCGATTTCGATGAAATTTTAGTATGTGGTAGGGGACCCACTGGGGACGAACCCTGTTGAAAATGGGACAAATGGGGTTAAAAGTCACGACGTAGGAGCGCAATCCATTCCATTGTCCTTATGCCTCATAACGTGCGTAAATATGGTTCGATTTCAACGAAATTTTACTATGTGGTAGGGGCAGCCTGGGGATGAACCCTATTGAAAATGGGTGAAGTGGGGTCAAAGGTCAGGGCATAGGAGCGGGCTGCATTCCATTGCCCTTATGCGTCATAACGTGTGAAAAAATGGTTCGATTTCGATGAAATTTTAGTATGTGGTAATGGACCACCTGGAGAGGAAACCTATTAAAAATGGGATAAACGGGGCCAAAGGTCAGGACATAGGATCGGAATCCATTCATCGCCATTATCCCACACTATTAAGATGGACGTCAAGTAATTTTACTTCCTATATTTCCAATGGAAAAACTTTTCTACACATTTCCTTCAGAATTAATGTATTCCCAAGGATGGAAATTTGAACATCAATTAAAATAACTTCATATTATAACTTGAAATACTTAACATTTTCTAAGGCATAACCATAATTATATTAAAAACCAATAACGTTTCCTTTTGTTGTGTTCAAACCAGAAAAAAGATGGCGCGACCTGTATTTTGATGATGTCAGTAGACAAATAAATGTTGGATTGCATAATTATGGTTATGTTTTAGAAAATAAAAAGTATTCCAAGTTATAAAATGAAGCTATTTTAATCGATGTTCCAATTTTCATCCTTGGGAACGCATTAATTGTGAAGAAAATGTGTACAGAAGATTTTCCATTGGAAGTATAGGAAGCAAAATTACTTGACGTCCACCTTAAAGGAACAATTCTTGTATCTATGAAAAATTTATTTTGATAACGGCTCTAAGGATTTTGATGAAAGTCGTTAACCTACCGTTTTCTGGTACTAGAAATCGATTAAGCTTGATCTCGACTTTAGGAGAATTCGTTTAGTGGGTTAAATTACCACCCCGAATTATAACGTTTTTAGTGTCATGGCGTCGTTTTATTAATGTTACCAATGCTTAGAAATCTTATGACGTCAGAATCTCGCGTTCGAGAATGTTGGCGCGCGGTCATGCCATCTGTCTCATTACGTCACGCGTTGTGTGTGGATCCTATTAAAGTTTGATGACGTCACACTCTTGCGAGCAGATGATCGCGAGTCCCATCTGCCTCATTACATCACGCGTTGTGTGCGTATCCCCGTCCGCACGATAACTCGCATACAAATTGTTCGATGTCGATGAAATTTTAGTATGTAGTAGGGGACCACCTGGGAAGCAACACTATTGAAAGTGAACGAAATGGGGTCAAAGGTCAAATTCCACTGCTCTTATGCGTCATAACTAACGTAAAAAAGGTTCGATTTCGGTGAAATTTTGGTATGTGGTAGGGGTCCACCTGGGGACAAATCCTATTGAAAATGGGCGAAATGGGGTCAAAGGTCAGGACATAGGAGCGGAATCACTTCCATCACCATTATGCGTCATAACTTACGTAAAAATGCTTCGATTTGAATGAAATGTCAGTATGTTATAATGGCCTGCCTTGGGACGAATCCTAATGAAAATTGGGAGAAATGGGGTTAAAGGCTAGGACACAGGAGCGGGATCTATTCCATAGCCTTTATGCATCATAACTTACGTAAAAATGCTTCTATTGCGACAAAACTGGGTCTGGTTCATTTGCCCGACGTTTACTTCACCGAAGGGTCACTTGACCGAAAATCACTTCACCGAAAAGATTGTTTCACCGAAAGATCACTTGATCGAAAAGTTAATTTCAACGAAGGGTCACTTGATAGAAAGGTACATTTCACCAAAGGGTCACTTGATCGAAAAAATCATTTCACCGAAAGGCTTCTTTACCTAAATGCTCATATCATCGAAAGGTCATTTCACCGAAGGGTCAGTTTATCGAAAACTTTGGATTTCATTATAGGATCTGTTGAAGCGTGGTGCAAGTTCGGCAGACAGACCACCAAAACGTTAGGAAATTATACTCAAATTGCACTTTTGATTTCTCCGTGTCACAAAGAACGCACAGCTTTAGTTTTAAGACAAATCTTTTTTTTTTTTTTTTAGGACAATAGGTATCGGCTGAGGCCTTTTTAGCAAATTTTAATCAAGTTCATTAGGTTTACATAAAAGTCATGTTCATAAGATTTACATAAAAAGTAAAATGAATAATGTTGTACATTTTTTCAGGCAAAAAAAAAATCAATCTTAGGTCCCTAGGCCTTGGCTTAGGCCTTTTTACCCAATTTTTATCGTGCGAATTCATGTTCATAAGGTTTGCACAAAAAGTCAAGTTAACAATGCTGCACATTTTTTCAGGCAAAAGGAATCAAGCTCTAGGCCTCGGCTGAGGCCTTTTTAGCAAATTTTAATCAAGTTCATTAGGTTTACATAAAAGTAATGTTCATAAGATTTACATAAAAAGTAAAATGAATAATGTTGCACATTTTTTCAGGCAAAAAAAAAAAATCAATCTTAGGTCCCTAGGCCTTGGCTTAGGCCGTTTTACCCAATTTTTATCGTGCGAATTCATGTTCATAAGGTTTGCATAAAAAGTCAAGTTAACAATGCTGCACATTTTTTCAGGCAAAAAGAATCAAGCTCTAGGCCTCGGCTTAGGCCTTTTTAGCAAATTTTAAACTTGCGAGCTTTTATTCATAAGGTTTACATAAAAAATCAAGTTAATAATGTTGCACATTTTTTCAGGCAAAAAGAATCAATTTTAGGGCCCTAAGTCTTGGCTTAGGCATTTTTAGCAAATTTCAACAGTGCGTGCTCATGTTCATAAGGCTTACATAAAAAGTTACTTTACATTTTATGTAATGCTTATGAATATGAGTAGGGTTAAAGTCTACTAAAATGGCCTGTATCCTACTACGGTTAAAAAATTTATGTTTTGTGGTTGAGTAAAACAGGAACATTATTTACTTGATTTTCTATGTAACCCTTATGAATATGAGCTCGGTGGATTAAAATTTGACAAAAAGGCACAGATCTAGGCCTTATAACTAATGTTATATTTCGAGAAACCTATTCATGGGGAGGTGTTTCATAGAAATTAGAAGTGTATTTTTTATACAATCCAGTAATGTTTAGGTGGCCAGTTTTTCAAAAAGCCGCACCACACTCCAACAGATCTCTAACGACACAATTCTAAGTTTTCGATAAACTGACCATTCGGTGAAAAGATCTTTCGATATAATGAACGTTTAGGTAAAGTAATCCTTCGGTGAAATTAACTTTTCAATCAAATGTCCTTTCGATGAAATGAAATTTTAGGTGAAGTGACGGTGAAATGAACTTTTCGGTCAAGTGACCCTTCGGTGAAATGATTTTCGGTCAAGTGACCTTTCGATCAAGTGGACGATACCCGACAAAACTTTATCATGTTATTTCGGAGGTACACTGAGCTGGTTCTGTTGAATATCATCGAAGTGGGATCAAAGGTCAGGCCACAGGAGCGAGATTTATTCCACAGCCATTATCCTCATAACTTGAATAATGATTTCTGGTATGTTGGAAAGCGTATTATAATCAATGCATTGCATGATTTTACTAACCTTTTTCTTTATAAGAGAAGTATTGGGTTCATGCATACGTTCATGCCGTTTTATTTCACGAGTGCTTCCCAGGTCAGTAGTGACGGTGCAGATGACTTGTATATCAAAATGTAGCCAGTAATATCGCGTATCTAAGTCATATTGCGTTGTGTGATTGTGGCTAATGGTTTTTTTGGTTTTCATGTCCGGAAGTATGGAGTGCTGAGTAGAGAGGAATGAACATTTCCGACATCTAGTAAATTTCTTATATGAACCTAAACATTTGTGTTTCCGGGTCATACATTGACATCTGCTCCTCTACGGGTTTAACAAGGGATCCACAGCTGCCGAGCCTACTCGTCAAAATTGTGCTGTGTATGGGGACGATGCTATTGCTCCGAAGATAGCCCGCAAATGGTTTGAGCAATTCCGAGGTGGCAATTTTGACCTCAACGAGTCTCCACACTTAGGTCGGCCATCTCACTTTGATGACGATGGTTTGAACCATCTCATCCACTTGGATCCACGCCAAACTACACGCGAATTAGCCACTGAGATGGACTATGATCAGGCCACAGTGGTGCGACAACTAGAACGTATGGGAAAAGTCCAGAAATTGGGGTCTTGGTTGCCTCACACTCTCATCGAGGACAACAAGAATCAGTGCGTTGCCATATGTGGTTCCTTGCTCGCCCGTTATCGCGAATGTTATCAGCAACACAAACATTTTCTGTCAGGTATTGTTACTGGAGATGAAGCGTGGTGCCCGTACGTAAATTGCAGTCATCGGAGGGAATGGTTAAGCCAAAACAAGACTCCCACACCACGTCAAAAAACATTACCTTCATCCTGCGAAGATCATGTTGTGTGTGGTGGGACATGGAAGGCATTATTCACTGGGAAATGCTGCCGAGGAATCGGAGCATCAACGCTGCACTCTATTGTGAGCAACTCCGTCGTGTTGGTGGAGAAGTTCAGCAGAAACATCCACATCGGAGCCATGGTGTCTTTCTCCAACATGATAAAGTACAGCTTCGCATTGCAAACATGACCTAAATGGCCATTCAGGACATGAAATGGGAGATCCTTCCATATCCGTCCTATTCTCGAGACGTCGCCCCTTCAGACCATTACCTGCTCCGATCTCTGTCGAACGAACTCCGAGGCAAAACGTTCAACAATGATGTTGATCTCTTGCGAGAGAGAAAATATCAGAAGCAACCTGCCAATTTGGCTTGGCAGTTAGTGTATGTGAGTCTGGAGGAATTCGAGGCCGCTGTTATGCAGTGGAAGCATATCCGGCGCGTAACTGGAAGACCCCGGGTTCGATTCCCGGTGGCGGCTGATGAGAATTTTTCCGTGACTCACTTATAAACGTGAAAAGAGCGATGAACTCTGTTTGATGTTCCTGGTCCACGTCAAATGTCTGTATTAATTTTCCTGATGATTTCTTCGCAGCAAAACTTGCACGTTTTTTCAAAAATGGCATTGCAGACTTATCCAGATGTTGGGACACAATTGCAAATAATGGGAAGGGGGATACATAGTTGATTGATTCCGTTTCCCCTTCTGATGTAGTACATTCCTGTAGTGCGGTGAAAACAACGGCGTGAACTTATGCATCAATCCAATAGGACTTTTTTCATTAATTCCAGACGATGTGTGGATCAAACATCACACATTTTTTGAAGTACCCAACTGCAAGTAGTAGATCCATTTTTACGTTCGGGCGCCAATGTGAAAGCACAAATTTGTCCGAGACGGGGATCGAAGCCTCACTCCGGAGTAAGTTGCTCTCCCAACTAAGCTGCACGGACCGAATGTACCGCTGGAGATTTGTCGTCTTGACACATACAGTATGTCACAACTGTCTTTAGTGCTCTGACATTTCTCTGTTTCTTTCATTTCTTTCCACTAATTATTTTTTAAAAGAAATATCTCATGAGAATTACAGACTCATCTTGGTTCTTTAATACACACAGTGCGACAATTAAGTAATGAGACTGTTTTTCTTTTAAATCCCGGCAAAACACACGGGTAGGGAAGGGAAAGTATTTTGATAAGTAATTTATCAGCTATAGCGCTGGCTTGAGAATTGTGGAAATGATTATTTACACTGTGCATGACGTCATTCGGTGGAAGAAGATTGTTTCAGCTCTGTCGTGGAGAAGAAAGCAAATAATCCGGTTCTGTTTGAAAATTGGTAAAACTGCATCTGAGACAGTTGAATTGGGATGTGTATGGGGCTGACTGCCTGTCACCTGCACAAATATCCCAATGCTATGCACGCTTCAAGGATAGGCGAGAAGATTTGGAAAATGACGAACGGCCCGGTAGCCCCACATCACTGCGCACGTGTGACGTCATTGAGAAAGTTCGCGAAAGGATAAAAAGTTAGTAAAATCATTCAATGCATTGATTATGGTACGCTTTCCAGCATACCAGAAATCATTACTCAAGTTATGAGGATAATGGCTGTGGAATAAATCTCGCTCCTGTGTCCTAACCTTTGACCTCATTTCGATCATATTCAACAGAAGAATTGGTTCAGTATACCTCCGGCACAACATACGAAAGTTTTGTCGCAATAGAAGCATTTTAGTCAAGTTACGAGGACAATGGCTGTGGAATAAATATCGCTCCTGTGCACTGACCTTTAAGCCCATTGCGATGATATTAAACAAAATGGGTTCAGTATACCTCCGGAACAACATACTAAAGTTTTGTCGCAATGGAAGCATTTTTACGTAAGTTATGACGCATAAGGGCAATGGAATGCATACCGCTCCTACGTCCTGACCTTTGACCCCATTTCATCCATTTTCAACAGGGTTTGTTCCCAGGTGGTCCCCTACCACATACTAAAGTACATACTAAAGTTTACTCGAAATCGAACCATTTGTACGCGAGTTACCGTGCGGATGGACGGACGGACAGACAGAAAAACAGACAAAACTGGAGGATGTACGCTTCTTCAACCTACGGTTGGATAGCGTAGAAAAGTGATCGTTGTGTGAATTTAAGCATGCTAAATTGTGATCTTGGTGTTATTAGGAGATGATTCGTCAAATTTTAGTGTAAGATTTAGGGGGGGGAATTGTACTTGCTTTGTTCCGCATGATTTGTCAGACGACCAGAAACACGCTCGAGTGGAGCACGCAAATGACACCCGGAGACTGCAGAAACAATGGAAAATGTTCTCCAAAGCATTGTAGCAGGTGAGGAGACATGATGTTTTCGTTATGATCCTGAAATGAAGCGTCAGAGTGCTCAATGGAAGTCGCCACTGTTCATCAAAGGAAAGAAGATCAGGTTACAGATGTCCAAAATCAGGAAAGTGCTTGTATGCTTTTACGACAGCAAGAGAATAAAACATCACGAGTTTATTCCTGAAGGTAACACTGTCACTGGTAATATTTACACATCTATTTTGGAACGATTGTGGAAGAAGATTTTTCGTGTCAGACCTGAGTACAAACAAATTAGTAAAATCATGCAATGCATTGATTATGATACGCTTTTCAACATACCAGAAATCATATTAAAATGCCTTGGTTTTGAGGGGACTAAACTATGGTATAACGTTTCAGGTTCACATATATCAAAATTAAATCCTTTTGTGCCTGTGTTACCTATTCCTATTATCAAGAGCTACCACACATAAGCCGTTTTATAATTAAAAATCCCATACAAATCGGGCTATTTTCACGGAAGTTATCGTGCGAAAATAATGGCTAGCGAATCTTACGCATACGCACTACCAAGTGATTGCTGACAAATAACATTTCTGGCGGAACTGCTTCCAAAGTCGTTACGGAACAAATTATTGCATTTCGTTGCAATAGAAGCCTTTTTTACGCTTTCCAACCGTAGGTTGAAGAAGTGTATATGCTCCAGCTTTGTCCGTCTGCCCGTCCGCATGATAACTCACGCAAAAATGGTTCGATTTCAATGAAATGTTAATATATGATAGGGGATCACCTGGGGACGAACCCTGTTGAAAATGGGCGAAATGGCGTCAAAGGTCAGGACATACGAGCGGGATCCATTCCATTGCCCTTATGCGTCATAACTTGAGTAAAAATCATTCGATATCGATGAACTTTTAGAATGTCGTAGGGGACCACCCGGGGACGAATCCATTTGAAAATGGGTGAAATGGGGTTAAAAGTCAGGATATAGGAGCGGGATCAATTCCATTGCCCTTATGCGTAATAACTTGCGTAAATATGTTAAATTTCAATGACATTTTGGTACGTGGTAGGGGACCACCTATAGAAAACGGGAGAAATGTGGTCAAAGGTCATGACATAGGAGCGGTATCCATTCCATCGCCTTTATGCGTTATACCTTGCGTTAAAATGCTTCAACTGAGACAAAACTTTATCATGTTTTTCCAGAAGTAAACTTTACCGGTTCTGTTTAATATAATCGAAATGGGGTCAAAGGTCAGGTCATAGGAGCGAAATTTATTCTACCACCATTATCCTCATAACTTGAGTGATAACTTGAGTAATGATTTCTGGTATGTTGGAAAGGGTATCATAATAAATACATTGCATGATTTTGCTAACTTGCTACTTATTATAAGTTATTACGCAAGTTATTATTATAATGGCTGTGGAATAAATCTCGCTCCTGTGCCCTGACCTTTGACCCCATTTCGATGATATTAAACAGAATTGGTTCAGTATACCTCCGGAACAACATACTAAAGTTTTGTCGCAATAGAAGAATTTTAGTCAAGTTATGAGCATAATGCTGTGTAATAAATTTCACTCCTGTGAACTGACAGTTGATCCCATTTCAATGATATTCAGCAGAACCGGTTCAGTACACTTCCGGAAAAACATGATAACGTTTTGTCACAATCGAAGCATTTTTACGTAATTTATGACGCATAAGGGCGATGAAATGGATCCCGCTCCCATGTTCTGGCCTTTGACCCCATTTCGCCCATTTTCAAATAGGGCTCGGTTCCAGGTTGTCCCCGATTACATACTAAAATTTCATCGAAATCGAACCATTTTTACGCGAGTTATCGTGCGGACAGTCTGACAGACAGATGGACAAAGCTGGAGCATATACGGTTCTGCAACGTACGGTTGGAAAGCGTAAAAAAGGGCATTGGTTCTTTTTTCACAATAACGCACCCGCGCACACAGCAGTCCGTGTACAGCAATTTCTGATACAAAAACAAGTGTGTGCACTCAACTGTTCCCACTACTCTCCAGATTTGTCACCGTGTGACTACTTCCTATTCCATAAATAAAAACTGCCTTTAAAATGAAAAGTTTTTCAAGGCATTGAAGACATACACGAAACTGTGGCATCAGCTCTTCACTCCACATCAAAAGATGACATCTGCAAGCTCTTCCTTTCCTTGGCTGATTCTACCACTTCTTTTATTAACGCACGAGGAATGAACTTCGAATAAAATACGCTCACCAAAATTGTCCTGTTTTTCCATATTTTTAAATTCATTCTCATTAATTAATTGTTGCACTGTATACATTAAATATTTTGTTCAGGGTATGATGACAAGGAAATATAGGTTAGCGGAGATTGTTTAACTAATTTTCGTTTTGCTGAAAATAGCTACTTTTACAAGTACTCACTGCTTTTTTTCTGAAACAAATGGTTATGAAACTCTTAAACAAAAGTTTTTGTAATGTAATAGGCTGGGAAGGGGACTAATCTAATAAAAAACAGCAGCTCAATTTCTTGAATATATTTTTTTTATTGTTACACGGTACAAAATGTAAGGTGGCGGAGTGGTCTAAGCGCTGGCTTGTGACCATTCGTCCTTGATGGGCTGGGTTCGAATCCCGGTGAGGCATGGATGCTGTGTTTGTCTTACAGCACTGGTTCTCTCCCTTCCCTGGAACCAGTGGCTCTAAATTAGGGACGAGTGACTGCTTATAGCCCATTGAGTTGCTAACGGTGGTCGTTACACCTTCAATTAAAATAAAAAATGTAAAAACATCATTTACAGACTTGTAATGTTCTTAGTGTATTCGGTAACAGATATCAGTTAATGACTATGTTATACCAAAACACTAGCATTACCTAAATGTAAATACTCGTCGTACTGAAGCATACCGTAGCGCTAAGTCGCGCTCCGGTAGCTTAGCGGAAACGTTTAAAGCAAGCTTAGGCACCGAACAGTAGAACGGCCAGAAAATGCAAGTCTATGTACTATTTGAACCTTTTATTGGTCTCGAAAGGTATTCCAGTGAGCACATCAAAACAGAATTCACTTCGTACCAGGCATATATCGGAATATAAGTACCGCTTGGTTGTTAAAGTTAAATATGAATGTATTTGAAAATTAGCCATACCTTAAACTACTTTTCCTCGCAGTTTCCGCCATTATTGAGGGATTTATCGTTATGGCGCAACAGTTTTTGTATCGCCTAGTCGTAGAACGAGACTGCCTGTGAAGACAGCAACTTGTGTACTGCTCTATTGACTTCGTCATTGTCGAAGAAACGCCGACCAGCAAGGAACTTCTAGATGCAAGAGCAAAATAGTAGTCAGTTGGCATTATATTCGGGCTGTTGCGGCGGGGGGAGGGGTGATCTATTTGTTTCCACCAAATGACATGATGAGTGCTTGGTTCTGACCTTCGTTGAACTGTCTGACCCATTTCCTCACCATTCCATTACTAATGGCAGTTTAACCATAGAGCCCACGAATCGGACGATTAATGTTAGCTAGTTTCACATTTCTTGCACTCAAAAATCTAATTATGGACCTTATCTCACAGTCGGCTGGCGGCTCGATCTCCTTAAACATGTTAAACGCGCAGAAGAGCATGCGAACGCAAATCTGATTTTTTTCGTAATGGGGTCTGTGGTTTGCCCTCAAAGGAGGGAAGCCAGCACGCATGCTCGATATCACGACCGCACCGCTGCAGCAAACATATTTGCAACTGGTAGCTTATTTACTTTCCGATTACGCCTTGTTTTTCATCGTCTAGTACTTCGACAGCTGGGTACAACAGATTCTCAAAAATACTGAATACTTCTCATTTCTTTTATAAACTTAATGGGCCGTCCCGGTGGCGCAGTGGTCTAAGCGATGGCCTCTGATCATTCTTCCGAAAGGGGGCCGGGTTCGAATCCCGGTGAGGCATGAATGTTGTGTTTGTCTTACGGCACTGGCTCGCTCCCTTCCCAGGAACCAGTGACCCTAAATTAGGGACGGGCGACTGCTTATAGCCCATTGAGTTGCTCACGGTGGTCGTTAAACCTTCAATAAGAAAAAACAAACTTAATGGCGATTGAATGCTTCAATATCAACTAAACGAAACATTCAACGTGAAAGAATTATTCATTAACATGTAAGTTAAACTATCTTATCATCTATTTCCAGCTTAAAACAACGATCCCACAATCTTTTAGACTCCTAACGACAGCACGCATACAATCGTAAACATTATTCTTATTTGTCTCGCTAACATACGTCATTCAACTTTTGACTTCAAATCAGGTTGCCAGAAAAACATTCAGGAAGAAAGAAAATTTGATGTTAAGTTCGGAAAATTCTTAAGAACAACCCAAGATTATTATAAGATAACAAGAACCAATGAGAAAAGTTCAGTTAGAGTATACGTCACGTACAGTACACATATCATATAAGCAGAACGTTTTAAGATATGGGTTACCACGGTGAAGCTGCCGCCCACAAGACGTTAATCTCTTCGATGAATGCCGCGTACCCATTATCTTGGTATCAAAACGTCAGTCTTGAACTATACACTAATGGAATACTTTGTTTTGGGCAAGAATCTGATGGTCGACCACGCTACAGAATCTGATGATCGATTCTGGGTGAGCTGGAAGAAGATACCTTCCGGACAGTCTCGTCCCGACAGTGAAGTTTGGTGAAGGCAGCGTGATGGTGTGGATCTATTTTCCGTGGTTTAGCTTAGGTCCGTTAGGTATTTTGGGCAAAACTATGAATATTGGGCACAAAACAGGCGCCCTGGGCAATTATGCACCACCTACGTAGTGGCAGTACTTTATTGAAGGTCCATACCGCAGTCCGCGGGACAATGCACAATGACATCCTTCTCGCGTTGTTACAGATTTCTTTGAGCACATGATCATCAAAAAGTTGGACTAGCCAGCCCAGTGTCCTTACCTGAACCCAATACCGAATATCTTTAACGAATTGTATTGCTGAGTGCTTGGAAGAAGAGATTCCCCATAAAATAAAACTGAACTGGGCACTGCTTTGGATGCTTAACGGCGGAACAGGTTCTTGTGAATGTTACATTTGCAAGAAACTGGCTTCATTAGTTTCTTGTAAATGTTGGCGAACATTTACAAGGAACTGATGAAGAGCATTACACGAATATCAGAGGCGGTCATAAGGGCCAAAGTTTCAGCACACAATATTAATTTTGTTTAAATAAAGTTTATTTATAGACATGTAGATTTTCGGATGTTAATTGTAGGAGTGTGTATACACTGACACATAGACTTATGGACGTGATTTTATCACTGGTGCAATAGTTCGCGGCCGAAACTTTAGTTTGCGGGCCAACGAACCATGGCGCATTCTGACAACTCGTCCGAAATGAGTCCACATTCGAGTGCCGGGTAAGGCACGGTGTTACGTGAGCTTGATGATGCGGATAGTTTCTTTTACCTAGAACCAGTGACCCCAAATTACGAACGGGCGATACCCTTAGATGCTCACGAAACATAATCAAGAATTGCTAGGAACGTGGATTGTTGTGGCAACCAGGTTTGTATGGTAATGGCGGTGTTGATAAGAAGTGAACGAGGATCGTTGTCATGAAATTAAAGTTTATGTTCTAGATTGGAGTTCGTAATTATTTAAAGTAAGTTAATTGTATTTTATTAAGGCTTAATATTTAACATTGTGTCAGAATCGTAATGGATATGATTAATACTCCAGAAGAATTAAGATTTTCGGGCAATGTTGTTGAGAATTGGAGGAGTGGAGACAGAAGTTTAAAAATTTTCTCCTGGCTGCAGAGAAAATCAACAAACCTGATAAAACGGAAGTCGCTATTTTATTAAATCTTATCGGAGATGTTGGAGTGGAAGTATTTATTACATTCGACGTAGACTCAGGGGTGGCTGATTATTTTACCAAAGTCGTCGATAAGTTCGAATCATATACCACGGGAAAATGTTGTTTTCGAACGATTTCAATTCTTCAAGTGTGTACAACAAGAAGGACAACCGTTCGATCAATACCTTACGCAACTCAAAACCTTAGCTAAAACGTGTGAGTTTGGAACTCAACAAGAAACGTTAATACGTGACCGTGTAGTCCTGGGTTTGATCTATACAACACTTCAAGAAAGGCTTCTTCGTGAACCGGATCTTACACTTCAAAAAGCAGTGGAACAGGTAAGGGCTGCTGAGGTGAGTAAAGAACAGATTAAAAATATGAAAGAACAAAATGAAGCTGTGAACATAATTAAAAATAAAACAGCTGGGAAAACGTTCATGAAAAGAAGTATTAAGCCAAATGTAGTTTCTAAAAGTAGCAATGTAATGAAGCCATATCTTTGTAAAAACTGTGACAGAAATCAGGTAGGAGAGTGTTTTGCATTGGGAAAATTTTGTAATAAATGCAAATAGTTCAATCATTTTGTTGTAGGGTGTAAAGTTAAAGTAAAATCTGGAAGAAGGGTTTATGAAGTACAGAAGGAAATTAAGGAAGAACCTATTTTATATGTGGATACTATAGAGAACCCATGTGTAGATAAAGTTGAAGCTGACAGTAAAATTCGTGTGTCGTTTAATAAAAACATACGGATTGAAAACTGTGAAGTAGAGCTTAAATTGGATACAGGAGCTAAACAAATATTCTGCCTCTAGAAACGTTTGAGAAAATTTGTTCTCAGGTTAAGTCTGAAGGACCAGAAGTCCAGCATACTTCTACAATGTTAGCCACGTATGGAAATTTTAAGATAAAACCAAAAGGGTAAGTAGTTCTTAAATGCTCCACTGAGAAGGTTAAACAACAGATAACACTCTTTAACGTGTTGCTACAAGATGCTAAGCCAATATTAGGATTAAAAGCTTGTTTACAGTTTAATATGATAAAGAGAGTTGATCACATTAAATCTACTTTAAGTAAAGAAGCTATTATTGAGAATTATGCAGATGTATTTAAGGGCCTAGGAAAGATGCCAGGTGATCCATATCACATAGAAGTGAACCCGGGTACTGTGCCAGTGATAAATCCTCCAAGAAGAGTGCCTCAAGTACTACATAATAAATTGAGACAGTTACTCCAACAGTTGGAAGAAAAGAACAGTTTTTCTAAAGTAGACAAACCTACCAAATGCGTAAAAATTTTGGTTATAGTGGAGAAGCCAGATGGAAATCTTAGCTTGTGTCTGGACCCAAGAGATTTAAATCAAGTAATAAAGAGAGAACATTATGCCATACCATCCATACAAGATATACACTATCTACCAAAAAGTAATTAGACACCCCTGCAATCGACGATATCTGCGTTCCTGATACACGTCACGGCCGCCGCCGTTAAATATCGTGTGCGAAACAATAAGGCATCCAGTCGCATGCAAGATGCCATGCAGTTCGGAGCTCTCTGATTTCGAGAAAGGTGTAATCGTCGGGTATCACAGAAATGGCCGATCCATACGTGACATATCCAGCGAGTTGAAGTACCCAAAATCGACAGTGGCTTACATGATTGGCAAGTGGAAGATGAGAGGTGACTGTCGGAATGTGCCCCGACCCGGCAGACCCACAAAACTGGGAGTTAGAGACCAACGGATGCTGGCCAGAGAAATTCGGAAGAACCGCACCACATGGATGAGCCACATCCGCGAGGAGTTTCAACAGGCATCCGGGAGTGTTCTTTCTATGAATACCATCCGTAAGGAAGCCCATTTGCTCAGTTATCATGGACGTGCTGCCGCCCACAAGCCTTTGATCACCAAGTCCAATAACGCTGCTCGGCTAATGTAGTGCAAAGAACGTCGACAAGGGACCATTGAACAGTGGAAACAGGTTCTCTGGAGCGACGAATCAAGGTTCATTCTCTACCGTTCGGATGGCAGGGTCTGGGTTTGGCGCCTGCCTGGAGAACGCCTCTTGCCGGAATGTATTGTGTCAACTGTGAAGTTCGGAGGCGGTGGAATTATCCTAAGGGGATGTTTCTCCTGCTCGGAATGTTTCTCCTGGTCGAAATTCCTGGTAGACTCAACGTCGAGACCTATTACACCATTTTGGATGACCATGCGTTTCCTACGTTGTGGCAGTTATACGGGGTGGACCCATGTTACTTTCAGGATGACAATGCCACCTGTCATGTTGCGAGGTCCACCATGGCTTGGTATGGTGACAATGGGGTTAATCGAATGGACTGGCCTGCGCAGAGCCCGGACCTTAACCCTATCGAGCACCTCTGAGACGAGTTGGAGCGTCGACTTCCGAAATCGGTGAAGGAACTGACCTGTCTTCTCCAAGCCGAGTTGAAGAAAATACCGCTAGCCGTCGTATAACGCCTGGTTGAGAGTATGCCCCGGAGGGTCGCAGCTGTAATCGCCGCTCGTGGAGGCTCCATCATCTATTGAAGGTGAATAAAATTCGTTTTCCTTTGCCATCACAGGTGTCCAATTACTTGTTGGTAGATAGTGTAATAAGCAGGCTAAATGGAAAAAAAGGTTTTTCAGTATTAGATTTGAAGGAAGGGTTTTGGCAAGTTCCTTTAGATGAAGATAGTGCAAATGTGTGTACTTTTAACTCCCCCTTTGGAAGATTCCGTTTTAATAGGGTGTCATATGGAATTAATTCGGCACCAGAGGTCTTTCAGAAAAGAAATCTAAAAATCTTGGGGGATATACCACGGGTGGAAATTTTTATGGATGATATTATCGTCTCAGGCATTGATGAAGAAGAAAATTATAAGCTTTTGACTGAAGTGCTAAAAAGGGCTAGAAAACACAATGTGAAGTTGAATAGTGCAAAATTTCAGTACAGAATAAATGAAGTTAAATATGTAGGACAAATCATATCTAAAGATGTTATTAAAATAGATCCACAATATGTAAAGGCCATTGAAGAAATGCCAATTCCAAAGGATAAAACAGATGCCTGAAGAATACTAGGAATGGTGAGTTATGTGTCTAAGTTTATACCTAATTTGTCCGGAATCACTTTCCCATTGAGAGCTTTGACTAAGAAAAGCCGTGAATTCAAATGGGACTGGGGACATGAGAAGGCCTTAAAAGAATTAAAACATCATTTGAGCTCAACACCAGTTTTAAATGCTTCATAGTTCAAAGAACATCATAATACAATGTGATAGCTCAAGAGATCGAATGGGTGCGTGTCTCATGCAAGAGGAACATCCAGTTTCGTTTGTGTCAAGAGCATTGACTGAAAATGAGCAAAACTTTGCACAAATTGAAAAGGAGTTATTAGCCATAGTTTTTGCCTTCGAAAAATTCGATTATTTTGTTTATGGCAGAAAAGTAACAGTGCAGTCAGGTCATAAACCGTTGAAGTCCATTTTGAGAAAACCGTTGCTTAAAGTCACAGCAAGACTGCAACGTATGATGCTAAAACTGATGAAATACACTTTGTACCAGGCTGTGAGATGTACATGGCCGATACACTATCTAGGGCATTTGTAAGTGGTGAAAAGACACAGAGCGATCCAGAGTTGCAGAATGTGATACACAGTGTGTCCAAGTACCTGCCAATGAGTGATGAAAGAAGGACACAATTTAGACGAGCCACCAAAGAGTATAAAGTACTAAAAGTAGTCATGGAATATTGTACAAAAGGTTGACCTAAGTACTTTAAAGCTGAAAACGGGGATTTAAAGCAGTAGTACAAATTACGAAATGATTTATACCCTGAGGATGGTCTGCTATTCTTTGGTGACAAATTGGTGGTACCCAGGAATTTAAGGAAATATATGTTACCGCTAATACATGAGTCTCACCTTGGAATGGAAAAATGCAAAGAGATTGATCAAGTTGCATGTAAGTGTGAAGTGTGTGGGATATTCCAATCTAGCAATACCGAAGAACATTTAATTCCTCATGCAGTTCCTCAAAGTCCATTTCAAAAACTTGCTGTTGACTTTATGGACTTTCAAAATGTCACTTATTTCGTCCTAACAGATTACTATTCAAAGTGGACAGAGGTCTGCAGTCTGGAACCAAAGACAACTGAAGAAGTGATAAGCAAATTAAAAGCTGTCTTTTCTAGATTTGGAGTTCCAGAAATTTTTGTTTCTGATAATAACCCTTTTAACAGATAAGAGTTTAAGGCGTTTGCTAAATCATGGGATATTGAGTGCATATATTCAAGTCCAAGATATTCTAGGAGCAATGGCATGGCAGAGAAGGGAGTGCATATTGTGAAACAAATTTTCGAAAAAGGCCAAGGCGGACAACAGGGACTATTATGTTGGTCTGATGGAGTACCGAAATACACCAATAGGAGGAATCATGCTCTCTCCTGCTCAGCTGGTCTTTGGTCGCCGACTCAGAACCAAATTGCCGATGAAGGCAAAACTATTAAATGCACAACTATTTGAAGACGTTGAAAAAGATAAAGACTAAGACAATGAAATCAGAGCATTACTATGATAAGCGCTCTAAACCTCTTCCTCCATTAAAGGAAGGAGGCAGTGTGCTTATAAGGAACTTAAGCAATGCTTCATGGGAGCCATCAACAGTTGTTGAAATGGATTCTAGTCCTAGGTCTTATACAGTTAAGAAGGCCAATGGTGCTGTTGTGCGCAGAAACAGAATCCACTTAAGAAAGTCTTACAATCCAGCCCGGAATCTGCTATCTAGGGATTTCGAGACAAAAGAGCTCAATGGTGAAACAAATGACAGCTCTACAGACCCGAGACAAGAGGAGAGTCAGATAGAGAAGTTGCCGGAGGCGGAAGTTGCACAACCTAAAATTTCAACGGGTGATAGTCTTCCTGTATCATTAGAAGAGACTGGTGTGGACAGGCCAAGTCTTCCTGTGTCCTAAAAAGAGACTGGCGTGCACAGACCAAAACGACAAACAAGACCACCAACTTATTTAAGACATTATGAGTTAAACTAGTTGTATATGTGAGTATCCTTGATTCTTTAGAAAGGAAAGGAGATGTAACATCATCAAGAATTGCTAGGAACGTGGGTTCTTGTGGCAACCAGGTGTGTATGATAATGGCGGTGTTGATAAGAAGTGAACGAGGATCGTTGTTATGGAATTAAAGTTTATGTTCTACATTGGAGTTCGTAATTACTTAAAGTAAGTTCATTGTATTTTATTAAGGCTTAATATGTAATAGTATACACTGACACATAGACATATGGACGTGATTTTATCACTGGTGCAATAGCTCGCGGTCGGCACTTCGGTTTGCGGACCAACAAACAAGGGCGCATTTCTGACGACTCGTCCGAAATGTGTCCACATTCGAGTGCTGGGTGAGGCACGGGAGTTATGTGAGGTTGATGAAGCGGATTAGTTTCTTTTACCTAGAACCAGTGACGCCAAATTACGATCGGGCGACTGCTGCTAACCTTAGATGCTCACGATGGACGTTAAATATCAGGAATCGGAACAGTAAGGTTGTGGAAGTAATTGAGCATGCCCCGCCGTAGTAGGCGAGACCCGTACGTACAGCTGTCGTACTTTGAGCGAGGCCGATGTGGACTGCGGGAAGGCAGACCTTCCTTTAACAACATTGCCATACGCGTTTGACGAAACATTAATGCGAATATGGTGTCAGAGGGAAGAGGACGGTCTGACGCCCCGCCGTGATAGTTTTGGAGCCAAGAACGTACGGGAAGAACGTCATTTCCACCGTATGGCGTTGGCAGACCGAAATGTCACGTCCAATGGGTTAGAACAACAGTGGAGGTTTGAATCATAACAAAAGTGGACTGCAAGGTCTGTCTGACGTCGTTTATTTAAGAGAGGCCTCGTTGTTAGCCGCCCGTTGCTTCGACTTCTTTTAAACTTAAACCACATACGGCAGAAGCTGCAATGGTGCTAAGAACACAGTCACTAACGTCATGAATGCAAGAGCATTGTGTTTTCCGCCGAGCCGTGGTTCAACCTAATGACGAATGACGGACGCATCCTTGTGCGGCAACACCACGATGAACGGCTGCTGGAGGCACGCATGATGTAGCGTCATATGGGTCGGACACCGGACGTTCTGCATGGTATCTGGTGCTGTTGGGTTTCATTTACGTTTCCGCCTCCTACGCATCGCAAGAACCATGACTAGCCAAGTGGTACATCGCGGAAATTGTGGATGCTAAAATGCTATTTAACCTGCAGACGGTCCCAGGTGCCATCTTTCAACGGGACAATATCCGACCACATCTGGTGCAAAATGTCTTACAGCACCTAAATCTCCGCCATCTACCACGTCTTCCTTGACCAGCGTGTTTGCCCGATTTGGCACATACTGAACATATGTGGGATATGGTCTCTCGACTCCTGGCTCATCAGAGTCCACCACCGATTACCCAAGGTAAACTTTGGGTACGAATCTAGACAGCATAGAATGGCCTTCCGCGGTGCAATATGTAGTATTTCTTCATGCCGATGCCACGCCGTGTACGAGCCCTTATATCCGTTCGTGGTTGGTAAACAAAACACTGAATATTGTGCGTTTTGTATCACTTACAGTTCTGTAGTACTGATAACTTACGTCTTGTATAATAAGTAATGTACCCTATAACTCACACTTCAATATCTCAGGACTTGCTTGGTGTTGCATTTTTAACAGACAGTAGCGTGTCTGTAATTCTAAAAACTTATGAAATTAATACATTTAATTTTTTCGTTTCGGGGTTTTACAACCACAGTGAACTATGGGCTATGGGCAGTAACCCACCCCTCTTATGCACACTGGTCCCAATGAGGGTCAGAGTCAGTGGTTTATGACAGGGGGCCCATGCCTCATCCGGGGCTCAGGATTGGGCCCCCTTGGACGAAAGGTCAGAAGCCATTAAAGCTCTGAGAGTTTGTCCCAGCGGGCTTCGCTTAGAGATCTGAACCACCGGAGTGGCTAACGGAGACATCAGATAAAAATACACAGTGTGCATAGGAAAGTCCCTTTAGCCTGAAATAACTTGCGAACAAAGGGTGGTACAGTTATGCAAGTGAGATAACGGTATATTAAAGCGACTACGCCTGATCTAATGCAGCCAATAGCAGCGCCCCTAGTGGCGAAATGCGGAAGTTAGCCATTGCAATTCGAAAACGAAAAGAGATAGAGCAAAAGTACCAATTACAAAGTTGTAGAACATCAAGTTATTAGTACAAAACGACATTTGTTTTACAAGGATAAGATAAATTGTTGCCTGAATACCGTAAAATGTCCGAAATCGATGCGCGACGATTCGAATCTGCATATTCACATTTCGCAAATGTAGCCGTATGCAAATGCAGATTGTGACGTTGTACCGTACCTACGATATAAAAACCAATAGCAGGATGTACCCTGATCGGAAGTTTAGGTCTACGTACGCTGTGTGAGAATAGCGAACTTCGCTCATTCCCAATATTGCGAGATGGTGCTTATTTACGGCGAATGCCAAAGGACAGAGATACCTCAAACTATTACAGGATATCATACCGGACTTTTTAGATGACATTCCTCTGTCCGCATTACGTTCCTTGTGGTTCCAACATGACAGTGCCCCTGCTCACCAGCCAGCAGCAGTGCGACGCTTTCTCACAGATTGTTTTAGGCAACGAATCATCGGGTATGGTGGTGCTGTTGAATGGCCTCCACGAACGCCGGACCTCACTCCGTTGGATTTCTTCCTCTGGGGTTACGTAAAAAATCAGGTGTATGCGACAGTACCTACAAGTCTGCTGGATCTACGTCGTCGTGTTACATATGCTTGCAATAGTGTGACACCTTCCATGCTGAGGAATGTGCATGCAGAGTTACTTTCACGAATACAAATGTGTATCGTAGGCAATGGCGAACTCTTCGATCATACTCGACATTAACTTTTTATCACTGTGCGCCAGTTTGCCTTTTTTGTTTTTGTTTTGTCTGACGTCATCGAACTGTATTGCCATAAGTACGCATTTGCGCTCTGCATCGGTCCGGTGCAACATCTGTCGGTCCCGACGGCATCCACTATGACATGATCCGTCATCTCTCACAGTCGTCTCTCGAGAATCTGTTAGTGCTTTTCAACCGCATTTGGTTGGAGCACAGTTTCCCGGACTCTTGGCGAAGAGCTTTTGTTTTACCTTTTCCCAAGCCTGGCAAAGACCCCAAGTCTGCTTCTAGTTATCGGCCAATTGCCCTCACTAGCTCTCTGTGCAAAATCCTTGAACGAATGGTTAATTCCCGGCTAATTTATTTTCTAGATGAACATCGAATACTGTCTCCATCACAAAGCGGCTTCCGCCGTCATCGTTCAGCTCCAGACCATCTCCTGCTCCTTGAGACGTCTGTTCGTGAGGCGTTCGTACGTAGGCAGCACCTGGTGTCTATATTTTTTGACATCGAAAAAGCTTACGATAGAGCGTGGCGTCACGGTATCCTCCGTGACCTCCACGAAAATGGGTTGCGTGGAAACCTCCCAACATTTATTGCCAGCTTCCTTCGTAACCGCGTGTTCCAGGTGCGCCTGGGTACGACGCTCTCTGCCTTTTTCCATCAAGAACAAGGTGTCCCTCAAGGCAGCATTCTTTCGGTGACTCTGTTCATCCTCCACATAAACTGTCTGCTCAAAAATCTTCCTCCAGCGGTTTCGGCTACCATTTATGTTGACGACCTTCACATCTTCTGTTCGTCATCCAGCATGCATTTCGTTGAAAGGTAGCTGCAGTCTGCAATTACCCAAATTGTTAAAGCGGCTAGCAATAATGGGTTTGTTCTTTCTCCCGACAAGACAGCCTGTGTCCATTTCTGCCGGAGGCGTGGCCTCCATCCTGATCCAGAGCTCTATTTGGACCGTGCAGCCATTCCAGTTTTGTCGGAAACCAAGTTCCTTGGTTTGACGGTTGACCGTGCTCTCACCTTTTGCTCGCACGTTCGACGGCTAAGGACTTCCTGTCTGAGAGCCTTGTCAATCCTTAAGATCCTTGCCTCAGTCTCCTGGGGTGCAGACAGGACTTCCTTGTTCCGTATTTACCATTCTCTCATTCGGTCTAAGCTGGATTATGGCTGTATGGTGTATGGCTCTGAGCGTCCTTCCTTTCTCCGGCCGTTGGATACCATCCACCATCAAGCGCTGCTTCTTTGTACTGGAGCATTTCGCACGTCACCCATTCCCAGCCTTTATGCCGACGCGAACGAACCGTCGCTTCATTTACGCCGTCTGCAGCTATCTCTTCAATTTTACCTGAAACTTAAATCTCTCTCAGACCATCCTTTATACGATGCAGTTTTTCATCCCCAGCATGCTCGTTTGTTCGAGATCCGTCCCTCGTGCATTCGAAACTTCGGTCTTCGTATGGCGGCCGTAGCTCGTGATGCAGGGCTCGACTGTCACTCGTTGGAGAGACCAGGGGCTTTGAGGATCCCCCATGGCATCCTCTTGGTGTCATGGTTGATACCAGCTATACATCTTTTGACAAGTCCTCAACCCCTGCGTCAGTGTACCAGCAGCTCTTCGCTGAACACCGTTACGTCAATGCAGACTTTATTCCTGTTTTCACCGATGGATCTAAGGCGGCTGGTGTTGTTGGATCCGCCGCCGTCTGCGTTGACGAAGTTTCTGTTGCCCGCATTGCTACTGAGGCCACGGTGTTTTCGGCTGAGATGCATGCTGTGTATCTTGCAGTCGAGCTCTCATGCTGTTCACGTGCAGTCGAGCTCTCATCAGCGTGCTATTGTGTACACTGATTCGTTGAGTGTTGTGCAATCATTGTCATCTTTGGATTTCACTGGCCACCCACTTCTTTTTACCGTACGGAGACATCTTCGTTTTTTGCTCGAGGCTGATGTCCAGATTCGGTTCTGCTGGATTCCTGGGCATGTTGGGATCCCAGGGAACGAGTCTGCCGATGCTGCTGCTAGATCTGCTTCCTCTTTGGTCGTCACACCCTTGCCACTGTTCCACCGTGATTTTCGCTTTCTTGTTCACGATCATATCAGACGAACGTGGCGGGGTCTGTGGGACCAACAGGTGGAGAATAAACTGCACCGTGTTAAACCTATCCTTGGAGTCTGGAAATCATCGTGTCGCCGAAACCGTAGGGAAGAAGTTGTTCTTGCGCGTCTCCGCATTGGGCATTGTCGCTTCACGCATAGCTATTTGCTGTGTGGCGACACTGCCCCGGTGTGTGAGACGTGCGACTGTTTACTCACCGTCTCTCATGTTTTGTGTAGTTGTGTTCGTTTTCGTTATCATCGGTTTCACTATTTTCAGTCTCATCTACTGGATGACGGCGCAGCTACACTGCAAAAGCTTTTGGGCGACCACTGCGACACTTTCGCAGTATTTTCGTTCTTAAAGCAGATTGACCTTTTAAAACTTATTTAAAAAAAAGTTATAATAATTATAACAGTGAATTAATAAATTTATATATAAACCTATTTAACTAACTAGTCTTCACAGCTTTCATCATTCTCTTTTCTAACTTTTACCAAGCCTGTCTGCTCTTAATCATTTCACCCCGCTTTTAAAAATCTTTAACTGATAGTTCTGTGTCTGGCGCTCTTTGGCCAAACCTGGCCCTTGCGCCACTAAAATCAATTAACTAACTAACTATTTCTTCATACCTATGCCTGTTCCCTTCACACGTTCACACAAAAGGTTGCGCATCGATTTCGGACGTTTTAGGGTATTCAGGCGACAATTAACTTATCCATGTGAAAAAAATGTCGTTTTGTACTAATTAATTGATGCTCTCCAACTTTGTTGCTGGGAATTTTCCTCTATCTCCTTTCGTTTTGATTTGCAATAGCTAACTTCCGCATTTCACCACTAGAGGCGCTGCTATTGGATGCATTCGATCGGGCGTAGTCGTTGTACTATATCGTTATCTCACTTGCATAACTGTACCTCTCTCCGTTCGAAAGTTATTTCGGGCTAAAGGAACTTTCCTATGCACCCTGTATAGTTGGTTTGGAATTGCTTTTAACTCAAGTTGCTTTGCATTCCAATTGCACCAAATATCGGATAACCACATACATATTGTGGGTTTTCATTTTGTTATATTATTGCAGTTATACATTACACTATTTAATTTATTCATTTGTAATCACTTGTGCATCTGCCCCTACTTTTGGGGTACAATTATGTTTATAATACCTCCTTGTTATCTTTCCTATTTTTCAATTAGTGAATGTAATATTCATTGTATATGTGATTACCCATTAATTGTTTGTAATATTGTTAATTATTTTTGAATTGTTCTCTCCCATCTTTTGATGACGTTGTATATTTTTTGTATATATCATTTTGTATATAGTGATCCGCTCCAACATTTTGGGGCATTAATATCAATTGTTAGCACAGCCTTTGTGCTAACAAAGGTCCGCTCCAACAATTTGGGGCTTTAATATCAATTGTTAGCCCAACGTTTGTCTAACAAAGGTCCGCTCTAACATTTTGGTGCATTAATATCAATTGTTAGCACAACCTTTGTGTATCTGCTACCAACCATTAGTTGGTAACGTTTATAAAACACAGAATAACGAAATTTGATTGTATGTATGTTCTTACGAATAAAATAAAAGATATCTGTAATTCGGAATTCAAATTTTGCTTTGAGAGAATGTTGGATACTGGTGCTGTGATTTCCAAACTTTTTGTGAGGCTTTTGCTCTTATGAATACAGAAGTAAAGTACGTGTCAAGACGACAAATCTTTAGCGATAGATTCTGTTGGTGTAGCTTACTCGGTTAGAATAACTCACTACGGAGCGAGGAGACCCGAAGTCAATCTGCGTCACCGATCAATTCCTGTTTTCACATTGGCGCCCGACTGTGAAAAATGGATCTAATGTCCGTTGGGTTCTTCGAAAAATGTGTGATGTTTGTTCCACACATAGTCTGGAATTAATGAAAATTCCTTCTTCGCTTCAAAAAAGAAAGTTAAGAGGGAGATGATGTGACGTACTACAGAGGTGAAACACGTGTGAAGATGACAAGTATAGAGGGTTATATTCCGTCAGTGTAGTTTAGTCGGTTAGAACAACTATCTTCGGAGCGAAGAGGCGCGATTGCGATTTCCAGCAAATTTGTGTTTTCACAGTACATGCTTACCGCTTCTATAACGTAAATGTCTTTTCGTACTTCTACGTTATTTTAAAAACATCACCATACGATGAAAGAGTTTCTAAATTAAACCTTAACGGCCAGACGAAACATTCAAACAGAAGTCAAACTTACGGAAATCGGCTTTATTCCAGATGTTTTCATCAATACATCATAGCACTTCACATTTTACTTAACAAATTAGTAACATCCACATTCAACATAGCACACTTCACACTCCCCACTCCACATTCCACACTAGCAACTGTTGTCCCGTAGTTTATATCTCTGGTTCTTATCTCATAACAAGCATACGTCACGTTCATTCTACCTCAATTGTGTTGCCAACAGTATTCGTTTGAGAGAGAAGATATCACGTTAAGTGTAAAGTATACCTGAGAACAAATTTAAGATTTACATAGGGAAAGGAACTAATAAGGATAAGGAAAGTTAATTTAGAATATACGTCACAGTTCTCATATGGTTTTGAAAGTATCTTCAGAATGTTTAGTAAGTAATAACAAGCACACGCATCTCAATACAAAGTCACAAAAACAATCATGAAAGCAAAAAATAATTAAATATAAAAACATGGAAGATAATGAAAATCTGAGCGAAGTTTAAATGGCAAGAAAAAGAAAGCGAGCTTCTAAGTGCTAAATAGGCGATGTGAATTCATTAGTTAACAAAAATGAAGGCTCCCGAAAATATTTTTTTTATGTAACAGTTTGTCTGACAAATAAAGGTCACACACGCACACAAAAAAAGTTCTGATAAGTGGCTGGAATCTTGTTAATTACATCGTCTTTGTGGTGAAAACAACTTTAAGGAGGCTAAGAAAAGAGGACTTTGATAGGTGACGAGTACACGCGATCTTGAGATATAGCACAACAAAACATTAGATACGATGACTTAAGGGAAGAAACTCCAGCACTACAGAGCGTGAAAAAAAGGGCTGGTATAAAGTAATTGGAAGGAAATTACTTAACACTTCCTGCGGTTAATTTTATAAAATGCATTTTCAAAAATGTGAATCTTGCCCAGTTGATAGCTTCTTAAAGTAATACGTACTGCAATTAATAAATATCTGCATATACCTTGAAAATAAATATTGAGTATTTCTAGGGCGTGTCTTGTAAATTTCCAAACATTTCCTGAGGCTTTCTCTCTTATTAATATACGTATGTACACTATCTGACAGGGAAAATGCCACACCATGAAAGAATGCTCGAAACCAGATCAAACTGCACACACAGATAGCCAAGTAGGTCCTGAACACATAATTTAATTGTCATATACAGACTAGGCTGCAGTGGCCGAATATATAAGATGATCAATAAAGAGTGTGGCCCTCATTTTAGGCGATACAGCGTTGAATCCGACGTCGCATCGAGGCAATGAGAGTCCAAATAAAGTCTTGGGGTATCGTCGACCATGTGGTGTTGATCCGAGCCCACAGTTCGTCATTATTTTGCGGGGGTGGGAGGGTACACAACCGACGTCCAACTGGGTCCCACAGATGCTCGATGGGTGAGAGGTCAGGGGATCGTGCTGGCCACGGAAGCATCCGCACACCATGTAAAGCTTTCAGGCTGATCCGAGAGGTATGCTGCCGGGCTTCTGCCCATCACTCGTTCCAGAGGTGAGCGGCTGTTGGCTCTGATAGCACCCCATACCGTGATTTCACGTTGACGGGCCGTGTGGCGCTCCACATTGGTGGACGAATCCGCCCTTTGGCCACGTCATCTCCAGACTCTCACACGGCGATTCCCGTGGTGAGACCGAACCGCGATTCGTCGCTGAACATCACACTGTTCCATTCGGCACCCCACGCAGCTCTGGAGCGACACCATGACAAGCGGTGACGACGATGTCTCTCTGTTAAGGGTAGCCTTTGCAACGGACGGCTGGACATCAAATCAGACGCAACAAATCTGCGCGACACTGGTCGCGTTGAAATCGGAGCATCCAAGTCTCTACGAAGACTCCCCAAAATGTCGCCCGTTGTGGCCTGTGGGTCCGCTACGACATGACCTCGGATGCGAAGATCGGTGCGCTCAGACGTCCGTCTCCGTGCTCCGGTCCCCTTAAGACCCTGCACAGATCCTTCCTGGGGCCACTGTCTCCAAATGCGACCCACGGTTGTGGCATCACGAACCGTCGCTCGCATACGACGCAAGTACATTCGGCAGTACGGTGTCGTTTCTTCCGCAATACGACGCAAGGACCATCCGGCAGTTCGAATTCCTACGGTGAGACCTCTCGTGAACTCATTCGTTTGAAGAAATCGCGTACGGCGGGGTGTTAACGGCATTGGCACCCCTTGTGCGTTCTCCAGACACGGTTACAGCAGAACCACTCACTTCTCTCGGCCGTGATGACGTCTCGGCTGAAGGCCTCACGTGCTGGTTGTCCGCTTATATCACGCGCGCCGTTCGTGCGATTGGTCTGCAGGTGCAATCATTTGCATAACTTGTACGTGTGCACCCACCCTGCAATTTGCATGGCTCTGCGTTTATGTCTTCGTGGTATGGAATTTTTTTGTCAGGCAGTGTATTTAACCTAGATCTTATAGGAATATATCAAAGGTATCAGAGAGCAAAGCCGTTTTTGTATCATGAACAACATGATTGATTTTTCGAATAAATTTGTATTTTAACCCACCATTATATTGGACATCACTGTGCCTTGTTGAATAACTTTAATTGACTTTCAGTAGATCATGGGCCGGCTTTGATCACAGTGATTCCAAAATAATGCTTTTAATGATATTAGTATTTATTGACGTCTTCTTCTCCTCGGCGAAGTGTTAAAAGCTGTCCCATCGTCCGACTGGTGCAAAACACTAGCTTCCAATATTTCTTCTGAGATGGGTGGGTGCACGAATCCCGGGGAGACATTGATGGTGCTTTTGTCTTACGGCACAGGCTACCTCCCCTCCCTTGAACCAGTGGCCTCAAATTAGGAACAAGAGAATGCTTTGTTTTGTTTGGGTTTTAACGACCAGCGTGATTAACTCGATGGGCTATAAGCAGTCACCCGTCCCTAATTTAAGATGTGACGTTCCTGCACCGCAGGACGCACATGAGATAAAGGCAGATAGCAGCGAGAGCATACGTACGCGTAGCTGAGTTGGAAGAGCGACTTACTCCGGAGTGAGGGGACACGGCTTCGATAACCGGCGTGGACAAAAATGACGGATAAATTTACTTCGTCATATTGGCGCCCGAACTTCCCGGATGATCCGGCTGTTAGATTTCTCGCAATAGTGTGATGTTCTTTCCACACCGCGAGATAGGAAAAATAAGAATCCCTTCTTCAGCGCTTCGAAAAATAAATGTGTGTGATGTTACGTTCGTCTCTCTGGGGAAGTCTATGTCTTTCTTAGCTATACAGCTGTATACACTCACGTCCAAAAGTTAAGCATAATCAATAGAGTGTATATTTCAAGAACCAATCGTCTGAGAGGCACGAAACTGTGTATGATTCTGTAATAACATATTGCAAGTACAACAGCAGACAAAAAGTTATGCAACAAAGTTGTTTGCATTAGTCATGCAAATTTTCAGAAGTCAACAACTCAGTGATATTCACGTTGTGTACATAAAATTGAGAAAAGGCTGGTTCGCCATGATTAATAAGAAACGTGGTGACCCCTTGCAGCCACGCAAGCCTTGCATCGACATCTCATGCTGCTCACCAGAGCAGTAATGGTACCTCAGTCGAAGATGTGAAGCTCTGTGCGTCAATTTAATATGATGCCTGCCCTCCACCGCCACCAAATTGGTCCTTTTCGTTGATTTTATTGGGATTGTAACTGATTCTTCGTTCTCTCCAGATATTCGTTCGACGAGAATCAGTCTGTAAACTGAATACGGACTCGTGAGTGGAGAGCACTTTCTCCACTGATTCAGTGTCCAATTTGTATGATTCCGACTCAAGTTCAAACGGGTCCTCCTCTTCACAGGGGTGAGCGGGACACAAATTACTGTACGCCTAGCATTGAGACCAGTTGCTTTGAGACTCCTGTGAACAGTTTTGTCTTAAAACCCTTGGTCCTGAGGCGGCCGCAAGCTGGGCAAAGAGCTGCCTGGCAGACATAGTCCTATGACGTCGTGCAGTTAATGCAAGAAGGTATCGGTTCGGCTGAGTAGTTGTGACTCTTGGACGACCTTGTACAGATTGGCGTCTATCCTCTCCTGTGTTTTGGAACCCTCTCCAAAGCTTGGAGATGACATTTTGCGGCATATTCAGTGCACTGGAGACCGCTGTCTGTGACTGTCCTGATTCGAACCTTCGGATTATTTTACCCTGCAAAAATTGGTTAACCTGGCGTATCTGTTCCATATTACGTTCTTGGCCCTAAGGACAACTTTTTTCTCGGGGATTCCAAGAAAATGGAATAAGACACTCAATGTAGGGTAAGCTGTTTTAACGGAAGTGCGAGATATTTTCATGCCCACTGTCAGCGGACGTTATTTGAACGCGCAATATGATTGGTTTAGGTGTGTGACTAATGTACATACCAGTATCCGCTGTTCTATCCGTTTTAGACATTTACTTTGTATGTTTTACCAATTATACTTAACTTTTGAACAACAGTGTAGTTTGCTAATGCATTGCTGTTTGTCAAAATTTCAACACCAGTAATTCAAATAAAATTTGTATCACAAGTATTGTACAGGAGTTAACTGATTACGTTTGTAGGGCTATACAAAAAGTTTTCGCTTCATATCTCAGTATCGTGTGAAACAACCTACAGCAAGAATAACAGCCTCTTCACGGCAGGGCATTGAATGAAAGAGGCTTTTGATATCGTCCTAGAGTATATCCTGTCAGGCTGCTTCTATACGAGACCAAAATTCATTTATAGAGACGGGCGAAGGCGCTCGACGGCCCAGTCGCTTAGCTACCATGTCCCAGATATATTCGATCGGGGACATATCAGCGGACGTCCACGCCAAGGAAGAAACGGTATTAGCCGTACATGAAAAAGGTCTTGGACATTACGGGCCATATATGTCCGAGCATTGTCTTGCTTCAATACAGCGCCAGTGGCAATTTCGCGTTAGCAGAGATGTTTTAGAAGCACTGCTGCGCTAACACCGTGATTTTCGTTGTGCGATGTGTCACTGTCATGCAGTTGAGGTGTCTGTCATCCCGTGTAGTCGGGCGATTTTGCTGTCCATTTTCCGGATTTCTGTGAGTCCGATCCTCATGCGTCTACTGACACCAGATTCGCATCACTGTACTGGCGTTTCGTTCCGTACGAGTGGCACTTTCACCGTAGGAAAATCCAGCTTCTCTCATCCCAACAATCCTTCCTCCCTCAAAACCCGTATTGCGTTCATAATGAGACCTTCTTGGGCGACGGGCATGGTGATACACAAGAAATACCCTTTGACTGAATGTCGGTTCTTCGCTGGTTGCAAAATCTCATTTGAGCCCGCTCTTTACACCCAAAACCGGACAGTTCAGAGGGCGCTGATCCAAAACGGCATGGGCATTTTCACTGTCAATTTAATAATTAGCATATCCCAACCCATTGTACATATCCTGTGAGTTTCAAGCTAATACCAGTAGTCCTTCATGGTGTTGCAATTTTCATAAACAATATTGTATTTCCCCATTATTGTTATTTTTTTGGCTTCTTCATAGGGAGAGACGACTGATAAAAACTCCTGAGATAACTTCAGGTTCTATCCTAGGCAGGTACGGAGATAACTTCAGGTTCTATCCTCGGCAGGTACGAACGCGCGAACCACTAAATACCCGCCGTGCGTCGGATGGGCACGTTAAGCCGTCGGACCCCGGGTACTCTTTCCCCATACGAAGTCTCAGCATGGTAAGAATAGAAAGCTGCAGATCACCAAAGGCAAATACAATACGCCACTGGTTTCAATAGTTTACCACCGAAAATATTTATGGTATTCTGGATCTTACTTTCTTTACTGCTTAGGAGTGGATTTATTTATCAGGTTACCAGAATAGTCAAAGCAACCAGTTACAGACATAAAAAAATCCACAGAGTCTACATGAAATGACTCTTCATCAGCGGAATCTTGGTGTGTTTGGGTTGCAATCTCCAGAAAAAGATTCATTGGTACGATCTGTTTCAACGAAAGAATAAACTCTGAACAACACTGTTCGACTATTCTCTACCAATTCATAAGCGAAATCGATGAGGATTAAATAAATAGTGGATAGTCTCAGCAAGATAACGCCAGGGCCCATACCCTTAACCGATAGATGATAATCTACGAATTGTTTGGAGATAGCGTTATCTCAAAAGATCCGTGGCAACCTTGCTCACCAAAACTGAACCCACCAGCATTTTACCGTTGTGGAGCTGCCAAAAATTTAGATTACACGAAGGCACTGTATATACCATAAAAAGAACTGATGAATGTTTTCTAAAATAAAATAAAACAAGTTCAGGCTCATCAGGATGTTCGTTCTAGTCACCCTATTGCAAAGGATTGAATATTTAAGAAAACATGGGCAGTAACAAATGAATGATAATATTAAGATAATACATCACTTTGCTTTGAAATAGCTGCATAGTTGCTTTCCGAACATCTTTTATCGAAGTACTTCTGTACAAGAGTTGTGCATACGAGTTGTTTCATTCCAGTAAGGTAAGGGACGAGTACGGTAAAACGAATTTTACCGTGAGTCTCCGTTGCAAAGCGGATAGCAGGAAATAACAGAAAGCCATTACACCTAGTAGACGCAGTATTTGAAAGTAAATTACTACGCTAAATTTCTAAAGAACTAAAAGCTAACGTTCAACCAAGGCAGTGACTGTTTCTTACTCATAGTTCTTAATTGAAAGACTTTGAAAACGTCAGTTTTTTTTTTTTTTTTGACAAAACGTTCTAGTCATGTTAAAACTCCGAAAAAATGCTGCTTGAAGTATTCAAAACATATAGATTTTAAATGCAAAGCTAGCTTTACTCATTCCTTTCTTGAAATATCTTCTCCACTACAACCAACTTTTGTACTTTGTCTTTATTGTGTTGGGTTGGAAAGAAAGTAATGGGTACAAATGCAAGGCAATATAAAAATGCTAATTACCATATATACAAATACAAATCACTCCAAAAGGTGATCGCCATCGTTTGCCACGACTTTCAGCCATCGTTTGGGCAGCTGGTGGATACAGTCCCTGTTGAATTGTGGCGGCTTGGACGTAAAAAAACTGAGTAAGTGCAAGTTCCACATCGTCCAGTTTGGTGAACAGTTGTCTTTCCAGGAAATGCTGCAACGACCGGAAAAGGTACTATTCGCTTAGGGCAATGTCAGGGCAACAGGTTGGTTGCGTCAGCAGCTCTCAGCCCAGGTACCTGATCATGTGACCAGTCATTCGTGCTGTGTGAGGTATCGCTCCGTGATGGTGTCTACTGATTTTCCACACATTTGGATGCCAGGTCTACCGATTTATCAGTAGATCTTCTGATTTTTTCACACATTTAGTGATTTAGTGACTTTTTTGAAAAACGTCTTATTTCTACTGATTTTTTCATGTTTCACTAAATTTTAATATTTTCGGAAAGCTTTTAGTGATACTGTAAAATAATTTATATGAAATATAACAGGACTTTTGCATAATATCTTCAATTTTTCGAAAAAATATTTTACAGGATCTAATCTATTTGTAATGGTTGATAAACTTGGATATTACAGTATATTAGTGTACAAACGGATGATTGCCATATTTGCTATACCTCTTTTCCTTGAACGACAAATATCTATAACTGCTACGATACCCAATGTAGAAGTAGGGAAACCTGTTTTGTTTTAACAGCCACCGTGAACAACTCGGCCGGATATAAGCAGTCAGCCATCCCTGATGTAAGGCCACTGGTTGCAAGAAAGAGAGAGAGAGAGAGAGAGAGAGTGCCATTAAACAAACAAACACAACATTCATGTATGCATCACCAGGAGTCGAACCTGGACCCATCTAGGGTGAGTGACCGAAAGCCAGAGCTTAGAACACTGCACCACCGACCCGGTGGCGCAGTGGTCTAAGGCGTTGGCCTCTGATCATTCGTCCGTAATAGGTCCGGGTTCGAATCCCGGTGAGGCATGGATGTTGTGTTTGTCTTACGGCACTGGCTCTCTCCCTTCCCTGGAATCAGTGACCCTAAATTAGGGACGGCGACTGCTTATAGCCCATTGGGTTGCTCACGGTGGTCGTTAAACCTCCAATAAAAAAAAACACTGCACCAGGAGGGCAGGGGTTTCTTGATGGGTAGTGACTAATTTGTGTTAACACGTGGTTTGCGTTATTGGTTCTTACAATTTTTTGTAGTTTATTGTTATTTTATTGAATTGTTACCAATAGCTTGTTCTTCTAAACCTTTTTAACAGGGGAACTTAATCAACAGATTTTCATTAGCTGATAATACTATGCAACATTTGAATGTTCTGAGCCCTGTCAGTGTCCTGGAAAAGAAGTTTCCGTCAGTTGCTGTTTTAGCTTCTTCCTTTCCAAGTGTGATTCCCCCACTGAGATTCAAACTCTAGATGAATGAAACATGCTTCGAAATACTGATCTCTCTTTTGAAATGCACTCTGATGTATATGTATGCATGATGTTTGGTCATGCACGAAAGATAACACAATGGTAACGGAAGCGCGCTGTTTCCATCATTGTCGAAATTTGTGGCATGTTTGTTTGGGTCTGGTACGATTCGTCCAACGACGATTGGTCCAATGCCGATTCGTCCAAAGGGACGATTCGTCCAATGGACAATTGGTCCAAAGGTACGTTTCGTCCAATGGTACGATTGGTCCAATGCCGATTCGTCCAATGGACAGCTGGTCCAATTCCGTCCTATCTGTCCGAAGTGCTACTCGTGCTATAAAAGTCTTATCTGTTCTGATTCTATCTCCGATGTTATACGAAAGTACCGGTAGTCCAAAGAATGTAAAATAATGTTACATTTCATGCGTAATATTGTGGTTACAGATTTCTTTTTTTTTTTTTTGGAATCGCGTTTTCTTGCTATACTGTCCTTGCTGCCGTATGAAGTTACTGATGTACGAGCCGTTCTATCAACTTCAATTTTTCTCTTTTGCATGAAATAATATAAAGTACTAGTGTTCCGTTTCTGTTTGTAGAATGCAGTGGGGTTTTCGGCCAACTGCCCAATGGAAACAACTGGTCGGGGTTTGGACAGTGGCCTTTTCAACAGTTTTTATTCCAGCGATGTCATATTCATAATGTTTACATATTAAATCAAGTTAATAATATTGCACTTTTACTTAAACACGAAATATTATTTACTAGGCCCTAGGCCTAGGCTTTTTTAACAGTTTTAATTCTACCGATGTCAGATTCATAACGTTTACATATCAAATCAAGTTAATAATATTGAGCTTTTACTTAGGCACGAAATATTAATTCATAGGCTCTAGAACTAGGCCTTTTTAGGACTTTTTATTCTACCGATGTCGTATTCATAACGTGTACATATTAAATCAAGTTAATAATATTGCGCTTTCATTTAAGCACGAAATATTAATTCATAGGCCCGCGGCCTAGGTGCCTAGCACAGATCTCAGAAATGATACGATGAGTGCCTTTTATAAAGTTTTGTAAAGTGATTACAAATACCAAATATCTAGGTTGTAACTTAAAATCTTCTAAAAAGGCCCGGGACCTAGGTGCCTCGTAAAGACCTGAGGAATGATACGATGAGTGCCTTTTATAAGGTTTTATAGAATATTTACAAATACCAAATATCTAGGTTGTAAATTAAAATCTTCAAAAAATGCCCGCGGCCTTGGGGCTATGCAAACAGCTGAGAAATGCTCCATTGAGTGCCTTTTACCAGGTTTATGTAAAATGTTCACAATTACTAAATATACAGAAATTATCTTTCAGAAGGATATAAAGAGGAGAATAATTTAAATTATTATTCCTTTCTGGAAAATAAAAAAGTTTACCGTTGGTAAGATGATAGATACCATTGGACGAATCGGCGTTGGACCAATCGTACCATTGGACGAATCGGCATTGCACGAATCGGACATTGGACCAATCGTCCCTTTGGACGAATCGGCATTGGATGAATCGGCATTGGACCAATCGTCGTTGGACGAATCGTCCGGGACCGGTTAAAAACCGCATGTCGGTTGCTGCATGCAAAGCGCATGCTTTCAAGTTCTTCATGGCATAACTTTAATGGGTGAAATGGTTTTGTAGAGGAAAACCAATAGTTATATTTTATTAACAATAATGATAATAAAATAAGAATAACTGTTCGGTCCAGTGCGAATTCTACAGTTCAGTTGACCCATTGTATTAGACTTTGCATTATATATCATAATTAGCAAAGAAGCTAATAATTGCCTTTTAAGAAAGGAAATTAAGTGGAAAATACAATATTATGTGATCATAACTGCTTCTTTAGACCATCCCGAAAGCGGTGCATTGTGTATTGTAGCGAAAAAAATCTACTGATTTTTAAACTAATCTACTGATTTTTTAAAATGAAATTTACTGATTTTTGAGAATTTCACCTGGCAACACTGGAAGACGCCCTTGTGGTTAAGAAGAGCTAGTCGTTTCAACATGAGCGATGCGTGCAGATCGTCGGGATAACCGCCGTACACATCGGTAATGATAGTGGTGTTCTCCGGCACATCGCATACCCAAAACACGACACACCGCATATCTCACCAAACAGGCAGCAAGGCCTTACGTAGGTGTAAGCCAGCTTTGGGGGTTGGCATAGCCTTCCGATCTGGGTCCAACCACGGCTTCCGAGGGCGGACATTGTCATACAGGACCCATTTTTCTTCTCTTGCCACAATGCGGTGCAGGAACGGTTTCACTTGGTCACGTGCAAGCAGGGAAACGCATGCGCTAGTGCGATTTGCTTTCTGCTCAACTGTGAGTTGATTGGGAACCAAAACAACCTCTTGTACATCTTACCAATTCGACACAGGTGCGTGATAATGCATATGTGGTTAGTCCCCAGCTGTTCGGCCAACTGCCGCGTGGTCCCACATGGGTCGGTCTCTACTAAGGTCTTCAGCATGTCGATACCCACTGTTGCGGGTCTTTCGGCTTTAAGACTGTCTTACAGTTCAAAATTCCCTCTCGAAACCGTTCGATCCAACGACAGCACTAGCACTGGGATACAAACTGCCAATGTTACTTACATCACTTGCGGGGGTGCTTCTGCGACGAAATTCATACGGTATGAAATGGCGGATGTGGTCCTTGTCCAATTCCATGTTGCTTGGCGCTTACACTCTTCGCCTTCTGACGGCTAACTGACTGACTTAAGATGCCTGACTGCTGATAAGATTGCTGCGCAATCTTAGCGGCCAATGTGCGTCGTGGCCGGAGCTTCGACTTTGGGTACCTCGGCAACGGACATTACTTTCTTTCCAACCCAATATTACATGCCCAAGTATTAAAAAGGGAGTTACCCGAAATAATTCCCATTTTCTCTGAGTCGTGGAAACATGATCTCTTCACACCTTTGCCTAAATCGACCGCAAAGTATCAGGAGAACGTAACTGAAATTTGTCGCTGTTTTTACCGGTAGGACGTCGATCACGTTTCGCCAACGTCTAAGTTCGGAAAGATTAACCTCTGGTGAATTTAAGGCTGCTGGTAACAAACAGATCGAGCTGTAGTAGATAAAGTGGGTAAGGATTTACGGAGTGAAATGTCTTGCATCTGCTAAATGGGGAACAATCTTTCAGAAAATATTATCGTGTAAATATATATCAAATACGTGGAGATAATGAAAATGGACGATGTCATCGCTCTGTCCACGTTATTTGAGACCATCAATACGGATTCGTGTAGTCAGATGCTGACTGATAAACCACGCATGGCGCTGGGAATTGTTGACGCCGTAGCGTAAATGCGAACGCACTCGACTAGTTATCGAGAGATCTGGGGTTCGATCCCAGCGGTGTCAGAACACAATTTTTCAGTCGCTATGCGTTGTTTATGAAATAACGTGGACAGAGCGATGACATCGTCCATTTTATATTATCGTGTACCTGATTAAAATTACACTCTATTTCAGAGTAAATCTGTCTGAGAATTATAAAACTCACGCTGCAAGTCTTAGCTAACGACACTCCTTCTCTTCTAAGATGATATTTTAATTAAAGGCTAGAGAATTCTTAGCCAGACAGAGTGCGTTTATCATTTTGATTTTTGTAGTGTAGGTAGTATGCTAAATTGCTGATTCTTAGCAACAAATTATCTGAAAACCGTATTTTCTGTATAAGGCCATTGCTAGTTTTATATGCAAGTTACATTTTTAGTGTTCTTTCTCAAAACATCACACAAGATTGATTGGGCAGAATTCTGCTTTATCAATTTTTTCACAACTTTGTAACAATTGAGCATTAGAGGGAGAATTCATTTCGTAATAACACGTACTTAACATAGAGATAGCACATAATAGGTTCTCCTTTGTTATGGCATTTTTATTTGACTCATTTTAAATGCGATACAATAAGGGGATCAAATATCACTTAAAGTAAGACACCAGAATTTTTATGCAAAAATATGATTCCATATTTTCTTTCTCGAGATGAACGTGAGCCTGTTTTAAACTGAGTTGAAAGAAATGAAACTCTCCCCTACCGAGCAGCTTTTATCTTTTTATTATGATAAAAGAAAGTATTTCTGCACTTCTAGATATATATATATCTCAATCATGAAAAGCAGTAGGTACGCCCCCATATTCATGGAACTACTTTCAGAAATTTACTGCTTTATATAGCTTCTTCTTCTTTGCATTTATTCCCATCTTGGAAGAGTACTTTAGTTCATCCTTAAAGCCCGAAATGCGATCATAAAATATCTAGCAAACGCATCTAAATGGTGACCGAGTTTTTACTGCAGTAAAGTTGTTTAAAGAATCTAAGAGATTTAAAAAAATGAAAAAATATGAGCCTCAACCATAGCTGTTATGTGCGTTTGTACCGGAAAATAAATTGTTTCCAGGGACTATTAATGATCTCGTATGAAGCATAGATTAAGAGAAAGGGATTACATGAAATCTTGTTTATGTTAGAAGGAATTTTAGGGTAAATCTTTCTTTTAATTTCATGTGGTTCCTTTTTCAAATTTCATTTTTGTAGTTTTGATATAGATTTGTGGTTTGAGGGTTTAACGACAAACGTGAAAAACTCAATGGGCTACAAGTATTCATTCTTTCCTAATTTGGGGCCACTGGTTCCACGGATGGCAGAGAGTCAGTTCCGTTCAACAAGCACACCATCATCGCCTCAGTCTGGATTCGGGTCCGGGCCCATCTTTGATGAATGATTGGAAGCAGGCGCATTGAACCATGGGGCCATCGGGACGACGTAGTCATGATACATGCATAAAGTGTGTCTCAAAAGATTACGGACAACCGAATTTTTGGAATAACATCTAAATAAAAAGTGTAACAACTTTACAATTTTTTATGTGTGATTTAAATTAAAATAGAATAATTATGTAATATGAAAAAAATGTATAATACTCACAGAATGTATGTAAAAAGATAAAGGTGGAAATATGAGGCCGTCTCAAAAGTATAAGGGAAATTGATATTTTCCTGCTTAAATTCAAATTTTTTAACCATTGCTTAAAATTGCTTTTTTTATTGAAGGTTTAACGACCACCGTAAGCAACTGAATAGGCTTAAGCAGTCGCCGGTCCCTAATTCACGGCCACTGGTTCCAGGGAAGAGACAGAGGCTGTGCCGTAAGACAAACACAACATCCATGCCTCATCGGGATTCGAACCCGGACCTAACTCGGACGAATGATCATAAGCCATCTCTTAGACCACTGCGCCACCGGGGCGAGGCGGCAATTGTTTTAAAGATGGGATCAGGTATGCTTTGAATCTAAGTTTATAAAGGTTCCGGCTTTAGGGAGAACTGGCAAAGTTGTATCTGCTACTTTAACTCATTGACGGGTGAAAACTGTAGACAATTTACGTATACATCACATCCTAGTTCTCCCCAGAGGTTTTCCACTGGACGTCCGTCAGGACTCTTGGCTGGCCATTCCATAACAGTCGCTTGGTTCTACCTAAACCACGCTCGAGTTGAGAAATAGGTGAGGATCGAAGCATTGTCTTGTTGAAATGTCCAAAGTTCGCCTCCTATTGTCTCTGCAGTTGGGAGTAAATGGCTTTCCAGTAGTTGAAAGTCACCTGATGCTTACCGACATTACAAGAAAGCAATATCAGTCGCACCCTTATTGCCGAATGACCCATATACCTTAATAGAGGACACTCCTAATTGCAGCCTGAAGAAAGAGCGAAGTTCCCATCTTAGGTCATGCCAGTAGTAAGCACTGCAATCTGGACTATCCAGATTGAACTAATTCTTCTCATCGTACTGAACTACTTCTTCTCATCGTACTGAACTACTTCTTCTCATGTTTTGGAGTAGCATTATCACTTTTCGATATCATTTGATAAGCACCGGGACTACTGCGATTCATACGTCCCTCAACACTTTCAACGTTCATACCTTGTGACGTTAAACGCTATATTTTAATAACCTTGGCTTGAGAAATCTGAACGTTGCTTCGCATTTTTTCTATCCATTGGAAACAAAAAATTTTCCCATCGTTTTAAAGTCACAAGACGAGGACGTCATATGCCGGGAGCTAGAATATGCTAAATTTTAAATTTAATGCTTGAAATAAGCAATTTTATTAGGTGTACATATACTTTTGAGACGTCTCATTTTCACACATATTTTCAAAATTAAACTCCGTGAATATTTATTGTCCTTTGAATGTTGTATACTTATGCCCTTTTAATTTTATTCATGTATAAATTTGTTTGTAGTTGTTATTCTTTAGCTGTTATTCCAAAACTTCGTTTGGCCGTAAACTTTTGAGAACCACTTTAAACATATGCCAGAGTACTTGGCCAAGTGACAATGAATTCAAGATGAGAATTTATCACACATTAAGTGGTGAATGCAGGATACATACGTAAGGCCTTTTTAGGTGATTTAAAATATTACAATAAATGTTTTGTAAGGTGCCTGACTGTAGATGTGGATCTGGACTATAAAAATTGTGTAAAACGATGAAGGTTTCATTTATCTACAAAACATGTTACAACAAGTTAGCTGAATCTCTTTAACCCACTTGATTAAATTTCCTGATAAATATTTCTTGTTATGAATGCATTTACAAATTAACCTTTAAGTTTCAGCACCAGGTACATGGTATTGTAACGTATACTCTAGATTCAGTTTCTTTTTGATTTTACTATCTCTTGTTATTTTATTTTCCTATGCAAATTATCTTCTCACTTAACGAGATGTTGTTTCTCCCGCTGAATTATATGTGGCAACGAGTGTAAGTCATGGTGTGGTGGTATGTAGTATATATAGGCGCGCTCAAGTATACCAAGGAGCTTCGTTTTATATGTGATAGGTTCTTCCTGATTATTGATATGCGATTTACCTACTTTTCTACGATATTACGATAGCACGAAAGTTCGGGCTATCAGTAGTTGTGTTATTTTGGAGTGTGTATTTGAGTAATACCAGGAGCTCCCCAAGAAAAGGTTAAAAGTGAGTACGTTTTCTTAGTTCATTTTATTGTCAGACCTCTGTCTGGCCGTTAAGTCTATTTCATTGAGTGTTTACGTTAAGTTCAGGGTATATTGTGTTTACCGCTCTAATAAGAAGCCTTCAAGGTACTAATGTACTAAAACCGAAGTTATATTACTGATATTCAAGATAATGAGGAACGCTGAGTAAAAATAAATTCCATATTCTTGGAATTTATTGCACGTGCGTGTCTTACCTAAACAGACTCTAGCACTTTGAAGATTAAGCATACTTTAGCTACGTCAAGTAACCTTTCAATAACCCTAACGTGACTTAACGTAAGCTTTCCTGCACTACACGTCCAGCCGGAGAATTTTATTCATTATAGTATCAATAAAGAAGTTATGGTATGTGATAAGATGCATGCTTCGGATAAAAAATAAAGTTGAATATGATTTTTTTTCTCCCAACTAACCGCTCGCGAAGTGCCGAACATGATGGCTAACATTAGAAAATTTTATACTAGTAAGGACGATATTAGTGATGATTTATTTGTGCATCTTTGTCAGTTACAAAATGAGCCTGAGGTGCGATGTTGAGTCATTTGCAAAAGTTTAAGACCACCTGTCAATTTATTGAAAATTAAGATTTTCAAAGAAACAACTAACTACTATTCAAAGATATTTGAAAATAAGACACCACAGATGAATACTTACATTCTTTAGAACACAAATAGACCAAAATCTGTACTTTGTGTGGCCACCTTTGTTTTTTATAAGGGACAGAATACGATGTGGCATACTCTTAATGAGGGATTTGCAGTAGTCACTTGAAATGTCTTTGTACCACACGTACATTATCACGTAAATCAAAGCTTGGTAATTTGATGACCGTTTTTCTGCTAACTTGTCTTTTAAAATGGTCCACAAATTTTCGATGGGGTTAACGTCGGGACTATTACCAGGTCAGTCAAGCACAGTTATGTTTTTCCTCTGCAGGTAGTCCTTTACTGTCTTTGATCTGTGGCATGGATCACGATCATGCATAAAGATTGTACATCTGTGCACTTGCAAATGAGTTAGCAGCTTCTCACGTAACATTTCCACATAAAAAGGACCAGTCACGATAGTGGTCTTTCGGCAAAAAAGATAATGAAGCAGTACCGGATGCTGACATAGCACTCCATATCATCTGACTAGGCTGTTATCTCACGATGCTAACAGTGTATTGTTCATCAAACCTTTTGCCTTTTGGTCGTTGAACATGTGTTTCACGTGATGCAAATTAATACACAGTTGATTCATCGTAAAAAAATAACTTGGTTTCAATTTTCAGCAGTCCACGATTGATGACGCTTCGCAAACTGGAGTCTCTTATTTTTCATGACAGAGGTTAGTCTAGGTTTATGTGCAGGTTTACAAGATTGTAATCAAAATTCTTTGCTAAGCCGTCGGGAAACAGTGCTGATACTAATAGCAGGCCCCTTTTGAATGTAGAAAGGCCTTGATGTTCTTGCACGAACTCCCTGGATAACGCATAATCATTCACTTTATGGTATTATCATTACGTGGGTTGTTTTCCTTGGAAATCCACTTCTCTTTCGGTCGCTAAATTCACCTGTATCTCGATATTACATGATCGTATTACGAATAGCAGTCTTGGTCACATTCACCTTTGTGCTTATGTCACGTTCGAAGCATCCTTCATGATATAAAGTCAATATTTGTGCCCTCTGAGTAACACTTAATGACGCTTTTTTGCCCATTTTTCTCTATATAGAAAATACGTACAAAACCTATCAGGATGAAAACCAGAAATAAACAAACGCTCGCACGCTTCCCCAAACTTTATTAACAGCTGCCGCTTTAGGATGATGCAAGACCGATAGCAAGCTTAGTAATACAGACAGTAGCTGACGCAATGGGCAGAAGTCTCTTAATACCAACAGGTGGTCTTAAACGTTTGAAAATGACTGTACAACGAGGAAAAAGCCAGAGAAAAAAACGTTGTCTTTCTCAACCATTGCAATTAAGTGTGATTTGCAAGAATATATTCGTTTAATAACCCTTTGAGTGTCAGCGACGCGTCTAGCGCGCGCGTGCAATGCTTTCCTTTACCCAGTGGCAGCGATGCATCTAGCACGTGCAAATGTTTCTCCAATTCATTGTCATGAATGGATTGTCAGAGACGCGTCTAGCACGTGCAGACGTTTCTTCATCTCAGTGTCATTGACGCCTGGCTCATGAACCTCAGTCGGAGAAAAGTTCGCAGGCGCCAGACTCGTCGCTGACGCAGGGTAAAGGAAAGCTTTGCACGCGCTAGAAGTGTCGTTGATACAAGTTAAAGGAAAGGTTTGCATGACCTAGACGTGTTGCTGACACAGGGTAAAGGAAAGCTTTGCTCGCGCGAGTCGTTTCGCTGACACGGGGTGAAGGAAGACTTTGTACGCGCTAGACACGTCGCTGAAAAACGAGAATGGAAAGCTTTGCACGCGTTAGAAGTGTCGCTGACACAGGGTAAAGGACGGCTTTGCACGCGCTAGACACGTCGCTGAAAAACGGTAAAGGAAAGCTTTGCACGTGCTAGATATGCCGTTGATACAGAGTAAAGAAAAGCTATGCAAGCGATAGACGTTTCGTTGACACAGGGTAAAGGAAAGCTTTGCACGCGCCAGACACGTCGCTGACACAGGGTAAAGGAAAGCTTTCCCCACGACAAACGCGTCGCGGACACTGAAATGGTTAATAATTTTCTTTCGCACCTTAATTCAAGAAATTTCATCAACTTCAATAAAAGCATAGGAAGAACTTTTTCATATACACAGTCAATGTTTCGCTTTTACACATATAAAAATAAATTATGGGCACAGTTTTCTTAGAAAGAAAAGTGAATTTTTTTCAATTTCTTTGTTCTTCGTTAAACATCCGTACAAATTTAGGATTTATTCTGACATTCATGTATTTGAACATTTAGTACCGTTTAAGTTATTGGATAAAATCTTAATCGATGACGTGAGCAGATAAATTGATAAAGCAAAATACGTACATGTGTTAAAAATATTTTAAAAGGTAAATACGTAGGGAAAGTTGTATTCCAATAGGTACATGCATTTTGTTATATTAATGCTTTTGAGTGGCAGAGCTAAGTGTTGTGACACTTTAAGCTTACATTAATAGTATTGCTCTAACCTTTTATTTATTGAATGTTTAATGCTCCTTTTAGTACAGACTCTTGATAACCCCAACAGAAGTGACAGCCCGACGAATATCTGTATTAATGAGAGTGCAGTTTATATTGCAGAAAATGTATCCAGTGACTAAATGTATTGAGGTGACACTACTATTGTTCTTTTCTTTAGCACGTCTGTTGTGAAAAAAGTGTACATGCGTATAGTACTCTTAGTTTGTCCGTCCTCTCCACCTGTGGATACCATGACTCTGCAAAAATTAATCCGATTTGAAAGATTCCTTTTATTTTAGGAAGTTTGAAATTTGAGAACCTTCCCAGCAAAAACAGTCTTGCTGGCTCAGCACTATGTTGCCGCTGGCGAACCGTGAATAAAATCTCCGGGCGGCCAACAGAAAGGCCAGCAGTTCAGGCCAACAGCTGACCAACTGTTGGCACCCCCATCAGTTGTCATACGCCACATCAGGGCCATCAGTTATCCATCACAGGCAGCAGCTGCCACAAGTGGCCCTTCAGCGGCCCTGCAAACACGTGCCAGAAGTGATGGCTAGCCTAATGTGGTCCGCTAGTTTCCCGGCAGTGGCAGCCAGCAATCACGTAACGTAAGTGATGGCTTGCCGAATATTGTCCGCCAATTTCCCAGTAGTAGCCATAAAAAAAAATTAATAAAATTCAAGGATAGCCGTGGTTTCCCAAAGCTACAAATCCTCACCCCCACCCTCCCTTACGGAACCTACTGAATTACAGCACTGCGCTGGGGAGATTTCCTCAACAAAACGGAAAAACGCCCGATTGGATCTTAACCAGGGCTAGCGGAGGGGAGGCGAGCTCTCTACCGACGGGACTGATTTGCCACGCACGACTGTGTGCTTGAAGCTTAGTCTCTTTCTTGCGGAATGTGTAGTCGAATGTTATATATAATATTACAATATTGTGAGGTATTTTTCATAAATATGTCATGTTCATATAATTCATAAATTTATTTTTTCAACGTAAAGATAGTTTTTTTTTTTTTACCTTAAGAGAACTTCACTCATTTTCAAGGAGTGTGCCAACTTAAAGGCACTTTCCAAAGTTTTGTGCTGTCCTTGTCGTCTTTTTCTTTTTTTTTTTTAGATTGGAGGTTTAACGACCACCGTGAGCAACTCAATGGGCTATAAGCAGTCGCCCGTCCCTAATTTAGGGTCACTGGTTCCAGGGAAGGGAGAGAGCCAGTGCCGTAAGACAAACACAACATCCATGCCTGACCGGGATTCGAACCCGGACCCCTTACGGACGAATGATCAGAGGCCAACGCCTTAGACCACTGCGCCACCGGGCGGCCCTTGTCGTCTTGAAAGGAGATTGTTGAATTAATATATTTAGTCGTTCATGTCACATTCTGTTACATTTTTAACGTTGTATCTTTCCTTTCCGTTTTCCGAAGCCACATTTGTTTTAAAGAGGAAAGATATTTTACTTTAATTCTCGTTATTTATAGAAGCGAAAGAAGCTAATTCCTCCAGTCTTGTGTATTCAACTCATGGTTGAGTGCATTCCACATAGTGTTGCCTTCTTCTTTTTTTTTCTTTTTTGTTTCTTCTTCTTTCAAATAATTGAACAATTTTGTACGCTTATAATTCTGTTTTTTTTTCCAACAAAAGCTTTTTTAATGTTTTTCCAGGACTGTTGTTTCAAGCGGTTTAAAATTATTTCTCGTTTTACATGGGAATGGATTGGGTGTATTTCACGGCTGTAATCTAGTATTTCATGGCTTAATCTGATATGTTCGTCGACTTGGCATTTCATTAGGAAATTAATTAGCCTCTGTACATATGGCTTTTTTTTTCTTAACAACCACTAAAATAACACGATGGCGATAGCGTCGTCTTCAACTAATTGGTACCACGAGAGACACAGCACGTGTTGCTTCTGCGCATTCGCAGTCCCGTTGCTTCCACCTGGTGTTGGGGTTTCATCGGTTGCCAGCTACGGGCCACTAGTGGCACTTGCTTGGTGTCCCACAATTCACGGCGATGCTGCAGGGCCATCAATGGCTCGCCAATTGATGGCGCTGCCACCAACGGACCGCTACTGGGCCGTGAGCGGCAGATTTCAGCCAGCAGTGACCCATCACTGCAGCTGCTGGCCAGCAGTTTCGCAACACTTGTGTTTTGGCTGGGTTACTTTCCGGTTTCTTCACGATGCACAACTTCACCGCTCTAGGGCCGAAATGTAGATATTATGGAATTCAAAATACATTTTATCCTAAATAATTGTTTTTAAATATCCTTCTGAGGAAATTATTTCTTTTCTGAGATACCATTTATAACAAACATTATTTTAGGTCCAGTTTATTTTATAAGTAATGCATAGTTTTTCCGCTAGGGACGTAAAGGTAAAGTGCGATTTTATCGATATTTCTGTTTTTGATTATGCGAACAGCCATCGTAAGAGAGAGAGAGAGAGAACTTATTTGACATGTTAACAACAACCACCAAGCGGCGTAGAATTGAGCAAAGTGATAAAGGCTTTTTGCCATTCAGTCAAGTGATGCCTGATCCAGCATGTTAGAGGCGTTTTGTTTTATACACTGGCAGAAAGTGAAAAAAGAACACCAAGAAGGAATTGGCGGACGATCATGAAATTTACATATGTTAATGGAGTCGAGTTTACGTAGCTGTGATGTTAATTTCGTGACCAACTGGTGAGCGCGTACGCCACAGCACGGCATAATATGCAAATTATCGTCGGTGGTATTTAAGGAGTACGGCGAAGTCAACGTAATCAGTCGTCGGCGTACGGACACATGCGAAGACCCTAAAGAAGAATCAATGCCTGGACATGGAAGACGTGTACAAATACAACAGTTATCGGACTTTGAGCGAGGTCGTCTAGTCGGACTCCGCGAGGCCGGGTGGTCGTATCGTCGTATTGCGGAGCGAATTTAATGGGAAGTACCGGTGGTGGTACGATGGTGGCGTACATGGTCCGAGGAACATTCCTACACGAGAAGACGTGGAACCGGGAGTCACAGACGGACTGATGAGCGGACCAATCGACGCATAAGAAGAGCGGCGTTGTCAAGCGGAACATCCACTGAGACGTAAATCCGAGCTGCCGTTGCACCTGAGGTGACTGTGCGAACAATCCGCAACCGTTTACTGGATGTAGGACTACGTGCACGTGTGCCTCTGGCATGTGTACCTCTGACTCCAGCCCACCGTCAGAAACGGCTGCAGTGGTGTCGCCAACGTCTGCACTGGAGAACGCAATGGCGATCTGTCGTGTTCAGCGATGAAAGCAGATTTTGCTTGGGAGCCTCCGATGGCCGCATGCGTGTTTGCAGACGCACAGTGGAGCGTCTCCACCTTCTTGCATCCGCCAGCGACACACAGGGCCTACACTTGGTCTCCTGGTGTGTGGAACGATCAGCTATCACTCCCGTACACAGCTAGTGTTTGTACCGGGTAAGTTAAACAGCACCTTCTACATTAACAACATCATTCAGCTCGTTATTGTGCCATTTGTAAGGTCTGTCAATCGTGGTGTTTTCCAGCCAGATAACGCACGCCCACACATGCACTTCAGGGTGTGAGACAACTTCCATGGCCTGCACATTCACCGGATTTGTCCTCCATTGAGCACGTGTGGGATTTTATGGGACAACGACTTATCCGGTCTCCACGGCCAGCCATGACCATCCCCGATTTACGCGTCCAGGTTGAGGATGCTTGGAACTCAATACCCCAAACTTACATCCAACATCTGTACGACAGACTCCATGCCAGAATTGCACAGTGTGACGCAGTTCATTGCGGTTCAACCTCGTACTAACCATGTTACATGGAAATGTTATTTTTCAGTTTACCAGCAAATACAGCTGTATTTTGCCATAATGTTTTGATCACGTTATCCTCTGTATTCCGTTATTATGCTGTATAAATTTCGTTGGTATCAGACGTCTCCTTCTTGGTGTTCTTTTTTCACTTTCCGCCAGTGTATTTCTGCAGACACCTGCGAACGAGAACTGGAAACCAAGAAGCGATTCAAGAGAGGGGTTTGGCTTCGTTGAAGGCGGTGAGAGCAGATTGACGTTGCTAGGCGTCTGAGCGGTTGTTGTACCGCCCTTGTGTTCGTCTGGTTTTTATTAAAAACCATTTATCTAACTACCTGCATTTTATTCGAATAACATTTTATGTTAATTTGCGCCAACCTGCTGTAATAAGGAAAGGCTGGTGATGATAACTGCCAAATCTGTTTGGCCAACGCTACCATGAACAATAGTATATGTGAGTAGAATCAAAACCACCACATGTATTAAAACGTTAGAAACAAGCAATTTTTCGACTTGTTTATAACACCACCAACACGTCATAACATGGCATAACACTGTTTCTAAATTATTGATATGAAATATTATTTTTGCATTGGATACAGCTCACGGTGGCAAATGTCCTGCATCTAATTTGTAATTTTTGGTAAAGAACGGTTTTGCTTCTAGGGGCGTGAAGGCATTTCTCTGTTTCTGATGTATTTGCAACAATATCTGCGCTTATGAAAATTCGATTGGAAAATTCTTTTTTTGCCAGATGCTGCTAACTTCGAAAAACCATAAGAAAATATCGTGTGCTTAAAGTGATGCATTATTTCTCTCTCTCTCTCTCTCTCTCTCTCTATATATATATATATATCTGTTACTACATGAGTACAGCTGCCTTTGGCGCTTCTCATGGTACTAGCCATGTTTTTGCGTTTTATTTTTGTTTTGTTTTTCTCCTTTTACTTTTGCAAATTAATTTATATATATGTACATCTTATTTTTCTTGATATCTCTGCTTCTCACAGTCCGTTTTAAAAAATAAAAAATTCTGTCGGAGAGCGTTTCTAGAGCGAAATGTTCGTCATATAATTTGAATTTTTTCTTAACGTACACGTTTTCCACTAGAGGGCGTAAGTGCGCAGTTGGGTTTACAGCGTATTTACAGCAATACCGGCGCGTCTAAAAATCCGATTGAAAAGTCTTTCTCAGTTAGATACTACCAAGTACGACAAATATTTGGGCGCATTTGCTTCCCAAAATAATGCAAAACATTTTCTCTAGGGGACGCAAATTTTTTATCTGTTTTTCTCGATGTCTCTGCTTCTAAAAGTCCGATTTAAAAATTCTTTGAACACACGATATAAATTATTTTGTGGAGCACTTTGCTTGTACACGTGGGGTTTTTGTGAGTAAGTGTTGTTTTGTTGCTAGGTGGTTGTAATGTGTATTTCTGCTTGCAGCTGTATCTCCGCATCTAAAAGTGCTATTGCAAAATTTCCTTTTTCTTTACTGTATGCTATTTGCTACTGTACAGATGAGAAACCTTATCATCTTTAACCCTGCTGATTTGTTCATATTTACTACACACCTGTACTGTTCGGGTCATTATGACTTACTACATAATGTCATTTCTAGCAGTAAAAATGCTGCTTTAAGCTTTATTACAATAAACTTGATGTAGTGTAATAATATAAAATATTGATGAAATAATATAAAACATGCAAAAAAGGCAGCTATCTAAACACAAGTAATTTTTGAAAAAATTGCTATGTATTGCGCTGATGCACAAGTTCATACAGATTTTTCGCCGCACTACAGAAATGCATTACATCAGAAGGGAAAACCGAATTAATCAACTATGTGCCCCCCATTGTTTACGATGATGTCCCAAAGTCTAGATAGGTCTGCAATGCCATTCTTGAAAAAACGTGCAGATTTTGCTGCGAAGAAATCATCAATGAAATTCTGGAGATCAACATTATTGTTGAACGTTCTGCCACGGACAGCATTCGACAGAGATCGGAACAGGTGATAGTCTGAAGGGGTGACATCTGAGGAATAGACGGGAAGTGGAAAGATCTCCCATTTCAGAATGGCCATTTTGGTCGTGTTTGTACTGTGAGGGCGTGCGTTATCATGTTGGAGAAGAACAACATGGCGCCGATGTGGCCGTTTTTGCTGAATTTCTCCCTCCACAATAGAGTGCAGTGTTCGTGGTCCGATTCCACGGCAGCATTTCCCAGTGACTAATGCCTTCCATATCCCACTAGACACACAACATGATCGTCGCAGGATGAATGTCATGTTTTTGATGTGGTGTGGGCGTCTGGTTTGAGCTTAAGCATTCCTTCCGATGCCTGAAATTCACGTACAGGCACCACTTCTCATCTGCAGTAAAAATACGTGACAGAAAATGTTTGTGTTGCAGAGAACATTCGCGATAACGGGCGAGCCAGGAACCACTATGGCAACACGCTGATTCTTGTTGTCCTTGATGAAAGTGTGAGGCAACCAAGACCCCAATTTCTGGACTTTTCCCATACGTTCTAGGCGTCGCGCTACTGTGGCCTGATCAGAGTCCATTTCAGTGGCCAATTCGCGTGTGGTTTGACGTAAATCCAAGTGGATGAGATGGTTCAAACGAGCCTCTTCAAAGTGAGATGGACGACCTGAGCGTGGAGACTCGTTGAGGTCAAAATTGCCCCCTCGGAACCGCTCAAACCATTTGCAGGCTTTCCTCGGAGCAATAGCATGCTCCCTATACACCACACATTTGTTGAGTAGCATCGGTGGCTGAGGATCCCTTGTTAAACTCGTAGAGGAACAGATGTTGCAAATCTCTACTTAACGATCTATATTTCCGAACCTGAAAACCCAAAAAACCATTAGCCAGAATCACACAACGCAATATGATTTAGATACACGATATTACTGGCTACATTTTGATATACAACTGGCCATCTGCACCGTCACTACTGACATGAGAAACACTCGTAAAATAAAACGGCATCAACTTATGCATCAACCCAATACATCTTACAATCTTACCTTTCATTTTCATTTGCAGTTTCAACAATAATAAGATACGTGTGACTTACAAATGCGTTTTTACGCTTTCCAACCGTAGTTTGAAAAAGCGTATATGCTCCAGCTTTGTCCGTCTGCCCTCCACACGATACCTCGCGTAAAAATGGTTCGATTTCAATGAACGTTTAGTATGTGGTAAGGGACCACTTAGGAACGAACCCTCTTGAAAATGGGCGAAATGGGGTCAAAGACCAGGACATAGGAGCGTGATGCATTCCATTGCCCTTATGCGTTCTAACGTATGTAAATATGGTTCGATTTCATTGAAATTTTAGTATGTGGTAGGGGACCATTTTTGGACGAACCCTCTTGAAAATGGGCAAAATGGGGTCAAAGACCAGGACATAGTAGCGGGATGCATTCCATAGCCCTTATGCGTCATAACGTGCGTAAATATGGTCCGATTTCGATGACATTTTAGTATGTGGTAGGGAACTACCTGGAGACGAACCTTATTCAAAATGGGCGAAATGGGGTCAAAGGTCAGGACATAGGAGCGGGATCCATTCCATCGCACTTATGCGTTATAACATACGTAAAAATCCTTCGATTGAGATAAAATTTTATCATGTTGTTCCGGAAGTATACTTTACCGGTTCTGTTGAATATATTTGAAATTGGGTCAAAGGTCAGGTCATAGGAGCGATAATTATTCCACAGCCATTATCCTCAGAACTTGAGTAATGGCTTGAGTAATGATTTCTGGTATGTTGGAAAGCGTATCATAATCAATGCATTGCATGATTTTACTTACTTGTTTACAATTAGAACACAATATATTTGTTTTAGTGTCATTACTTGACAAACAGAATTTCTACCGTGCCCTTTTGATACTTACTGAAGAATTCACAGCACATCCTGAAGCTGTGTTTCGACCTTTAACCTGTATTCTTTCCACTATGTTACGTGGCTCCTCAGTTCTTCAATGATGTTACCTCGATCCTATATAGGGAGTAATAAGTGATTTCACCAATTCCTCTAACAATAACCTTCTTTTGAACAATTTGTTTGCATTCCATTTGGCAACTACTGTTCTGCTTACAACACGTTTTTCAATAGAATAAACGCCTTGTAAGCAGAATAATCAAGCATGTTATAAAAAAAAATATCATTGGTCAGCGTTTTGTTTTGCTTTTGCAGGTTTACAAATTCAAAAGTTGATCAAGACTATCCACAGCCTCTTGCATTGTAATCTAATACCATTCGTGATTTTTGTCAGCTTCACTATTAATTGCTTTTCGTGACGTAATGATTGCAATGAGCTCATCTACGTTCTTGTTCTATTTTGGGATGTAGTTTACAACTGTTGTATCCTTTCTAAAATAAAAGGGTGAACTATGCACGTCTTTGTTTGTCACTTGTTCAGGATGTTCTGGTTTATTTTTCCTTACTGTACCAAGTATAGCCCTTTAACGGCCATAACGCCCAAAACGCCGGTACATACAAACGCCCATAGCTGCCAGAAACACTTGTGTAGAGTGAGTCAAATCTGCTCGACATATGAGGGATCAGCAGGAGTCACTCTCAATCACTATCGTTGTTCGTTAAAATGAATCCAGAGACAGTTTCTGGTGCTATGGTTTTTAGATTGATAGAAGATTTTTGGGTCGCGGTCGTTAAAGGGATAGACATTTTCCGTCGTAGATGTTGGCCCAAATTGTATGAAGTGAAAAAGCTATCACATGTAAGATTGTGCCCTCTAAGCTCATATGTAAGGTCAAGGTCGCACATTCTCGCATGCCTCGATTTTTCTTCGACCTTAATCCGGTTTCGTTTCCGGTATAAATTTGTATCTTTAGAACATACGAAGTTTTACTGTCGCATAAAGAGTCCATATTTCAGTTCCATACTTAGTTGGCTTACTGCGAATATGCTGCTTAAAAAGGCACTGGCCTCAAAATACAACTAATTGTTCATCTACAGTAACATTTTCATCAGGATAATATAATTTTGGGAGAAGTTCTACCCACTTTTCCCAGATTTCCCGCACAGAAGCAAGTTGATCCACTCACCTTTTCTTTAACTGGTGGATTTATTATCGAAACGAATAGTGCAAAATGCTTCGAGGGACATTTCTGCGAAAAACTCTGTTACGACCAGCTTCTTTATCCCACAAGCTTTTAGTTGATTCTCCGAATGCTTTGTAAACTCCATCTAGCAATAATAATACAATGTATGCTTGAAAAGTGACACCGTTTACGTTTTTCCATGGAAATAAAATCTTTCCCTTTCAATATTTGTCATTTTTATGATTTCATTTTGAATTGTAGAATTGAATACAGCCTCGAATGCACTTATCACATAGATTATACTTGTTGTTAAGTATCTTGCAATATTTTGGCACTATGCCAACTTTTTCAAAATGTCATTCGTTTTGACCTTGTAAGCCATGTCCTGTCGCGTAGAAGACTTATCGCGACTTGTCCATCAGTTCGTTTTGCTTTCTAAGAACCTGAATAAATATGTTTAATAAAGCCAATATTCTCAGCAGTTATTGTTATTTAACATTATTGAAATATTCTAAACTAATATGCGTGTATGCATCGGGTTTTTACTTTTATAAATAAATTACACTAATATACACAGTCGAGTCACATTATTGTAACCACCTTCTACTTTTGAAGTCAACAGCCCGTAGCCAATGAAAGAAGGCGCGTGTCGCGAGCTGGCTTGGAGGGTATATAAGGTGTGCTGTAGGCATTCTGAAAGCATATCACTCGTTGCTGTCATGGACAAAAGACGCGATTTATCAGATTTGCAAAAAGGGATGATTATCGGCTTTCGGGCCAAGGGTGGCAGTATTTCTGAAACAGCGCAGTTTGTGAACTGTTCGCGTGTTGCTGTGGTTAAAGTGTATCTTGATTGGAAAAATGGCACAATTGCGATTAAGCGACGTGGAAACTGCGGAGCACCACGTGGCAATGATGTGAGAGGTGAACGTCGGCTGCGAAGGTGCGTGAGGGCTTATCGACACGATACAGTGGAGCAACTCACTCGTCGAATGAACCAGGGGGGCTACCGGAAGTGTGTCTAAAACGACAGTTCAGCGAACCCTGCTGCGTATGGGGCTCCGATGCAGACGGATGATCACTGCACCTATGCTAACGAAGGTGCATCGGCAGAAAAGGCTTACATTTGCACGGCAGTATCGGAATTGGACCTCCGCTGATTGGCAAAGGATTGCCTTCTCCGATGTGTCACGTTTTTTACTTCATCGAACGGATGAACGTTGGCGTATAAGGCGAGAAACATCGGAGAACAAACACTCTTCAACCATTGCTGGAAGAACACAAGCTGGTGGGGGCAGCGTTAAGGTGTGAGGAATATTTTCGTGGCATTCACTGGGTCCACTCATACCTGTGGAAGGTACTATGAACTGAATTCGTCTTGAATCCATCCTTGTAGACCACGTGAGCTGTGATTAAAGTGTATCTTGATTGGAAAAATGACACAATTCTTCCCTGGGGCTGATGGGATCTTCCAAGCACGACAATGTGACGTGCCACACAGCTGGAAATGTCTGGTAGTGGTTGGAAGAGAACGATGAAGACTTTAATGTACTTCCCTGGCCCAGTAATTCCCCAGGCTTAAACCCAATTCAGCATCTATGGGACCACCTCAATCGTGTTGTTCGCTCTATAGATGCACTGCAGTCAGCATGGCTCCGCTTACCTATGAACACCTGTCAGCACCTTATTCAATCACTTCCAACCCGACTAGCTGCTGTGCGCGCTGCACACGGCGATTACTCCGGATATGAGCTGGTGGTCACAATAATGTTACTCCACCATGTATTTCGAGTCGAGTCACATTAACCCGAACGATACATTATGCATATCTTAAAAAATATATTAAGGATATAGAAATAACTGAAAATCCTTTTAGGAGAGCAATTTCATACTATTCAACAACAAAGTCATGAACTGCCGTGAAAATATCTCCAGGCATTATTTTTTTATGAACAAATGAAAAAATGTTTAGCCTAAACAGGCCTGAACAGAATAGCAAGGTTAAATAATATAAAGTCCTCTAATAGGGGGCTCAAATATCAAAACCTTTTTCTTGCTATATTTGCTTCCAAGAGACGTATTTAAAAAATTACTTTTCCTTTAGATAGCTTTTGATGTGAAGAATACTTTTTTGCGTATTTTCTACTTTTCTGTTATTTAGAATTCTTTCGCTGGGTAAAATAAATTTATACCATGCGTTCCTCTATATCTCTTCTTTTAGCCATTCGACTTGAAAATCCATTTGTCTCTCTCTCTCATATATTCTTTTCCTACGAGAAACTTTTGTGAAATGTTTTTAATTTTCGTAATATACTTTTCAGCAGCTAGGGAAAAAACGCAGACATTTCTATTTCTAAATGTTTTATCGATTGTACATACCCCCCACGCCTTTTTTTTGTAACAGGTTCCGTTGAGAATAAAAGACTGAAATATTTTATTCGCGTCGAAAATGCTTCAAAAGTCGTACTCATCAACCAAACATTGGGTGTCGTCTTTCATGTTTCTATTAGTATCGCAACTGCAAAAGAACTTTGTACGAACAATTTTATTTCTCTTAGACATCATTCGGTCTTGTAAAAAAGAAGAAATGAGAAAAAATTGCAAAGAATGGATGGTGATTTTAACAAAATCTGAAATATCATTTCAGATGGAAAAAGAAATGAGGAGGAAAGCAGATGTTATCATCATCCCAAATTTTGGTTCTGACAGGAACTCCAGTAGAAAGACCAATCCCATGTTTCGTGGGCGGGCTTCTCCATATCATGACGCATCAGGTGGAACTGAGTGCCTCCGACAGCTCCCCTTTCTTGGAAGCAACAATGCTCGCGGTTGTCCTTGACACTGGCAGATTGCATCTTGTCCTTTTATAAAGCATTTAAGCGGAATAAATAGAATTATAGGTAGAACTTCTTTTTACGTAGCTTATATGATAGCTATGCCAAAACGAAGGGCACCCGGTAACAAAGGCATATATCTGTCAAATATGAGCAACCTTGTTGATGGATAAAGAAGTCTCTCAAGACAAATAAATAAAAAAGGAGCTATTTAGAATATATCTTTTTGTGTGCATTTTAAGGGGGAAACGGGGCGAATTAATTTGGGGAGTAATGCTTATATTACAGAGCAAATATAACGCCATTAAAGAAAATTTTCAAAAGAAATATCAATAAATACACTACCCTACTATTAATATTTGGGCACCTACAAACAAGTTTTTTTGCAGAAATTCAATATTGTGTGCTGACTCTTTTGGCCCTTACGATGATCTCTGGCCTTTGTGGAATACTCTCAATCAGTCGTTTGTATGTGTTCATCGATATCTTTCGCCTTTCGGTCTTCAAAGGAATGACCAGTTCAGCTTTGTTTGTCAGACAATATATTCTTCTACGCTTTCGACTATCCAATTTGCCCCCAGACATTCCCTACAGAGTTTTAGTCAAGACTCTAGGTTGGCCAGTCCAATCTTTACGACGTTATCCCGCTGATTGAGGTATGGTACTTCCCCAAAGTACTGCCACAACTTTGGGGAAGTACCAAACTTCAATCAGCTATTGAATTAGAAACCTTTATGCAGATATACGGAAACGTCACTTGCAAAATACGTGGTGACGTGCGTCACCACGAGATCTAAGCAACTGTTTAAGACTGCTGCTCGTCAGTAGTGTTGATTACAATAAGAAAAGCAAAGGATTTTTAACAGTTCGATAGAGGGTATATTATGGGTGCTCGTCTGGTTGCAGAGACGATTTTGAAAACTGTCTGGTTTCTCGAAATGTGAGATATCCCGCGTCTTTAATCAGTAGAAAAATAACCCATAGTGTTTTTCGAAGAAGTGTAACTATGGCACGGCGAGAATCTGTAAGGAACGGGATCGCCATCACATGAGTGGGCTTGTACGGAGAAACAGGATTTCCGGAGTGCAGCAATTGACCGAAGCATTAAATGAAGCCTGCTCCTGATCTAGATCTCAATGAACTATGCGCAGGGAAATGAAGAGGATTAGTATTGGCAGTGGCGTGCCTGTGCGAAAACCACTGATTTCTGCGAAGAAACGGAAACTTCCTCTACAGTGGCGTCAGCAACACCCTGATTGGACACTGGAAGACAAAAAACAATTATGTGCTCCAATAAGCTGTGGTACATCTTGTTCTATACCGGTGGCATACAGAGAGTTTGGGAGAGCCCCGTGAACCAGTCTACCCAGAATGCATGGTAAACACAACTGAAAGTTCTGGAGGTGGTGTCATAGTGTGGGGCACATTCCATTGGTACGAAACTGTTCCGCTGATACTGCTGGAAGGTCGAGTGTCCTTTAGGAGTATCTAAACATTGTTGCCGATCAAGGCCATCCTCAATGTTGAAATTTCATCCAGAAGGTGACTGCTGTTTCATTGATGACAATGCTAATAATGTCCATTGCGCAAAATGTGTTTAGTAGTGGTTCAGCGAACGTGAGAGCTTAACCACTACTAAACACTTCCCTGGACACCATCAAGTCCAAATTTGAACACCACTGAGAATGAATAGGACATATTAGAAAAACATATCCAGCAGCAAAGTCCTCTTCCGTCAAATCTGAGCCAGTCGAGGTACTGCCTAGTGAACGCCTGATACATTGTAGACCTAAAAAGGAAGTATTTCAGCCTTTTTCCCTGGCCACTAGCTGTACATTTAATTATTTTTAAATACAATATTTGATTCATATGGACAATAGGTAATTAGGCTATTTAATTGATATTCATTTTAAATGGAATGAGTTTTGTTATTGAGCAGAATTTGTGTTTATTGTGAAAGTTTTGGTGATATTTGTCGTATTTTGTGAGTGCTATTGGCGAATTTGTTTACCTTATTTGTACAATTAGTTTATGATTGTGGCGCATATTGTATCTTCACTGAGTATTATATTACTTTTCTATAATATTGTACTGTAGAAATTTATAAAATAAAATAAAATAAATAAATAAATGCACTCTGACACCTACTGGAATCTGTGGCAAACCCCATACGTGCTGTAATTCTGGTTAAAGAAGGTCCAACTCGGTACTAAATAAAGTTTCTAATTCAGTGGGAGGTATATGTAGGTCGAGTTCGGAATTCATAGTTTTGTCCAAAATAACTAAATGGCCCAAGATGAACATGAAATACATCTACACACCTTCACGCTGCCTCCACTATACTTAATTATCAGGACGACAGAGTTCGGACAGCAGCACCTACCTTTCGACAACTTCTGCACCCAGGATTGACCATCAGACTGTGTACCATGATTCCTGACTCCTCAGTTCAAAGCACAGTTTTCTATTGGTCTACAGTTCAAGATCGATTATGCTTACACCATTCTAATCGCCGTGTGGCACTGGTCGAAGTAAATACCAGCTTATGCATGGTTTCTAGATCATGGTAACCCATGTCCTGCAGCGTCCGGAACACTGTACTGGTGCTAACATCAATCTGAATGGTCTCACGTAGGGTTTTTTCTGATTTGAAACAACAGCGGTTTGTGTTCTGAGTGACAGTTCGTCGCAAAGCTCACATTCTGTTAACTTTGGAGGTTTAGCTGGACTTTTTTTGGTAGATTCAGTCACACTCCACACTCCCGTCGATTTAGGGATATTAAGGACGTTTATAGTTAAGTATGTGATTTGTTGCTTACGTAGAACCTAATTCACTATCTACAAAGGTGGTCCTGGATATCAGTAGTAAGGTAGTGTACACTCATTGTCATAAAAATCCGAGTACAAGGAAGGAGGCGTCGGACTGGAATAAAATTTTAGTACTGAAATGGTACATACTAAGGACAGAAGTGATTACAATATCGCAGCAGCAGGACGATTACCTGCGTACATACGGAACACATTTCGGTCAGCGTTATTACCGCCTCGTGCTCGGATACATGCGGTGATACGATCCGGCATGGAACCAGAGAGATGCCGTATGTTATCCTGGGACAGATTCGCCCACACTTCTTGCAACTGATGCTCTAAATCACGAACAGTGGGTCATGGAGAAAGCTGGCTTCCTATCCCGTCCCACATTTGCTCTGTGGGCGAGAGATCAGGTGATCTGGCAGTCCACGGAAGCATCGAAGCATGACGTAGACTGTCCTTGGAAACCCGAGCCGTGTGCAGACGGGCGTTATTTTTTTGGAAACTGGCTCCGGGACTCCCCCACCCAGGAAAGGCTGCACATGGGGCGGCAGGATTACCTGTACGTAGCGCTAGGCTGTCAACGTCCCTCGGATCACTGCGTGGGATGTATGGCTGTCATATGCGATGGCTCGCCAGGCCATCACGCCTGCAGTTCGGGACGTGCGCAGCTGTACAGTGAGGTTGGTCCTGTAGCGCTCACCTGCAGTACAGTGAGGTTGTCCTGTAGCGCTCACACTGTGGCACGGTGGTCGTCTGTTCCGATACAGAAGTGGGATTCGTCGCTGAACACTGTACGTCGCCAGTTCGTATCATTCCACTCTGTTCGCTGCTGCCACCACTGCAATCGACGCGGACGATGGTCAGTTGTTAATTGCAGAAAACGTAAGGGCCATCGACAGTGCAGATTCGCCTATGCCAGGAGTCTGGTAATGGTTATGGCGGACACAGAAGTCCCTTGTACAGCCGCCACATGGCTCTCGATATTGGACAAGGACGTCGTTGCATCTGTGCGTGCCGCTCTCCCGATCCCAGGGTGCTCTCTGCTGGTGGTGTGAAAGTGTAGTCCAGAGCCAGTCCGCCGTGTCTGGGTGCCTTCCCGTGTCCATTGTTCCCAACACGATCGCACCGTACTGTCCGACCGGCCCAAATGGCGGCCGGTTCGGCGCGACGGCCACACTGCCTCTCTTATCCCGACGATACGGCCTCGCTCGAACTCCGTCAGTTGCCCGTACGCACATCTACGGCGGCACCTCGGCATGTCTATCTCTCAGGGATGTCACCAGACTGTTACCGTGCACTTCGGCACGAATGTGGAGTCCTCTACGCTGCGTCTTATAAGCCCCAAGGATTGCGATTGTAGCGCCAGTGTTAGACGCGCGGGCATGCGGAATCGCACGAAACTTTAAATCATCTACATGTCTGTCCTCCCCGTAGGTATTCGCCGAGTTTCGCGTTAATCGCACGGTTTTTTCTTGGTGGGCGGATTCTTATGAGAATGAGTTATGAAAGGAATGCGTTCTATCACTTTTAAGAAAGCACCCTTTCGTTCTTTGATTGGGCATTCCTGTAATACGATTTCCTGCATGCCGTTGACTATGCAGATGTTAGAAAAGGCTTTAGTATATTGGTGTAAAGAACAGTTTTTGCAGTTCTGTTTTAGTTAAAACTTTGGTTGGATATCTTTTTACACATGTGCTATGAAGGAACGTGAAAATACATCACATTCGTTGAATTTGACTTATATCTAAGATTTAATGACAAATGTGATCAGCAAAGTCGAGCAAAACTAAAACCTTGAGTAATATTCGGAATGGGCGGCTATTTAAAAAATATCTCAATTGTGAATTTAAAAAAAAGGGTTTTGTAGAATTTTACTATTCTGAGGGTAACATTCATTGCAGAAAATTCCGTGTATCGCGATGCACAGAATTATGAGAATCATACAAGTGAAAATTCAGATATACTGTATATTGCAATATTTAAGAGACAAGTAAAATTCAGACATACACTATATTGACAAAAGAAGTGAAACACAACATAGCATTTATTGACATACATTAGTACGGTGTCGGTCCACCTTTGGCTTTAATGCATGCAATGACCCTTCGAGACATGCTTTCGACAAGGTTTTGGAACACGGCGATAAATATGCGCTTCTTTTTTTTTTTTTTTTTTTTTTTGATTGGAGGTTTAACGACCACCGTGAGCAACTCAATGGGCTATAAGCAGTCGCCCGTCCCTAATTTTGGGTCACTGGTTCCAGGGAAGGGAGAGAGCCAGTGCCGTAAGACAAACACAACATCCATGCCTCATCGGGATTCGAACCCGGACCCCTTATGGACGAATGATCAGAGGCCAACGCCTTAGACCACTGCGCCACCGGGGCGGCAAATATGCGCTTCCATTAAGTACATAATGCTGCCGCTAACTGTTGCTTAGTAGTAGTCTTTGATTCCAAACTTCTTATGCGGCGCTCTAATTCATCCCATAGGGGTTCTATGGGATTAAGATCAGGGCTCTGTGCAGGACAGTCCACACACTATACGGAAATTTCGCCACGCCAGGCCGTAACAGTCCTTGCTTTATGGCTCGGTGCATTATCCTTCTGATACCAACAAGATTCGGTTCCATAGTATTAACACAGAGTTGGTAGAGGATAATTGTCCAGAATATCGAAATAGACGTTCTGTATAACAGGTTTGTCCATGATAACCAATGGGTCGGGACCATACCACGTAAAACACCCACACACGAGTACGTACACTGCCAGCTCCAAACTTGACAGTAGGAACAGTAGTACACTGTGGTAACTACGGTTCCCCTGGCTGCCGCCATACCCACACACGGCCATCAGACGGATTGATTGTGTATTTTGATTCATCAGTCCATAGCAACCGTTTCCATTGATTTACGGTCCACGATAAATGTTCTTTACCAACAAAGAGCAGCATTCCGAGTGGAGATGAAAGGCGTATGAGCAGGCGCACGACCACGGTAACCCATTGGATGAAATTCTCTACGAATGGTACGTGTACATACCGAGTTTCCAGCATTTTTACTCACCTGTACACGGAGGTCTTGGGCAGTACTGCGTCGATCAGCTGTAACGACACTCTTGAGGTTTCGACGTCCTTTATCACTGATTTTCTTTGGTCTGCCGGTACGTTTTGCTGCTTCAGGCACGCCATGTGTCTTCCACTTATTCAGTACATCCACAACAATTGACTTGGGTATGCTTAAACGCCTCTAGGTTTCTCTTATGTACAACCCAATAATATAACACCCAACAGTCTTTCCTTTCTCAAAGCCAGTTCTCTACCGCCGTGACATTTTCACTCAACTTCACAGTGCGATATGATCGCTGTCAGCTTCAGGCTTGTTTTTATACCGTTTGTAGCTGTACCGCGCATCTTAACTTCGGGTAAATCCCAGTAAGGCATATTTTTTATTTCGACAAGGGATAGATGAAAAAGATTCTTTTGGCTTAAGTTTTTTCTCAACTAAACTGAGGATGAAGTGGTTATGTTGAATCATTCTGAATTTGCGTTTTAATACAATGCCAAATATGTGTTTACCTGATTAGCTTTGTGTTGAATTTTCTTTTTTTCTCTGAAACTTTTGTGAGCACGTATAGCGCCAAGATAAAAATAAATGTTTCTTAAATAATGGCGTTTCTGCGAAAGAAATTGAAAACTTATTTAATCGCTTCCTGTTTCGCAGCTGTCATAGACTAATAAGGATTTAAAATATATCTCGTAAATATTCCTGCTATGTTTAATCATACAGATTTAAAACGCTTCTCAGAAAGAGCTTTTAAAGCTTCCTCTTTCAGAACGAATCGACGTGAAAAAACTGCTTTCATATTCGTCTGTTTCGGTCTGTGATGCTGCCTTCCCAAGCATGTAGATTCAAGGGTAAATATTTAATCACAGTGTATGCTTTAGAATTTCTTTCAAAGGATAAAATATGAAGAACTTATTATTTCATTCAAAATAGATAATCTTATGGAACTTGTAGTTTGTCTAGCCGTAGCATTAGGCCGTATTTGCTCAAGTGAACCAAAACATGGCCTCATAAATTATTTAGGTTAATCAGATATCTTTTCATTTCAGTATATGCATTTATTACCATTGCAGAAATTAAAAAAAAACTCACCAAGAACAAGATAATCCACACGTGAAATATTTCTTTCTTTAAATCGGATGGAGTAACAGAATGTGAGGTATGATTTGTCTGAGTTTAATTAAATTACACTTTTTTTTTCGGAAAGCTAATTACATCCCATGATAAATCTTTGATGATATTCGTATGAGCTTTATCCAACAAGCAACTATTATAAAATAGTCTTAAACATGAAATATGAAGCAGAACTTAATATTATAGCAAGAGGTAAACAATTCAGTGGTTTTAAAAAACCTTTAATGGTAGAATGACATAGCTATGTATTTCTCTCCGTTGTTAATAGGTAAAACACTAAAATGTTAAGAGTAAAGACATGTCAATCATCTATATGTTTAATGAACTGACGAATCTTGGCTTCCTTCATTTGCTTGAATATGGATTCTTTCCTTTCCCAAGAAAAAGGAAAAGGAAAATAATACATATTCAACCAAAAGAAGGAAACCTATTAATTAGCAAACCGATGCTAAATTCTAGGTAGCATTTTTATTCAAATTTTCATTCCAACACCAACCGTGAAACAATTTTTGAGCTTATCTTGTGTACTTGTAACACGAAAGCTTGCGTGATGACATTTTGTAAAGAACATCACATGCCGTCATGAGTTCTCTAAAGTTGATATGCTGAATGGCAGTAACGAAATTTGAAGTGAAACTCCTTTCTTTGGTTGGAATTATGACGATTAGGTATAATTTTTGCAATCGCTCTTTGAGGTGATTCATATCTATGGCGTCTACAACACAATCCGTTCTAAACAGGATTCTGTGCGCTCGTATACAGGTTTGCAAGACAAGTTTTTGACATCTGTATAAAGACGTATACAACGATTATGATATACACTGAAGTGCCAGAAAATCTGGTACACCATTCTAATACTTGGTAGGTCCCCCACGAGAGCGCAGGACTGCAGAAATACAAGGGGTCATGGACTCCACTAGCTTCTGGAAATATGCTGTAGGCAATGCACACCATACTTCCTGCAGAGCGTTCCACAATTAGGGTGTATTCTGAGGTCTCAGATTCCTGTGTTCGATAGAGCGTTGCATGGCATCCCAAATGTGTTCTATCACGTTCAGATCTGGGGACTTGGGTGGGAATGGCAACACCCCAAAATCAGATGAATGCTCCTCTAACCATAATGTGGCGTCTCGACACTTGTGTGGAGGGTATTGTCCTGTTGGAACAGGCCCAACCCATCAGCATGAATGCAGGACATGAACGGGTGTACCTCGTCAGAAAGGATGTTAACATAGCGTTGGCCGGTCACAGGCGTTTGTAGACGCACCAGGGGTCCCAGTGTAGTCCATCTAAACACACCCCATACCATTACGAACCCCCCACCAACCGGTAAAGTTCCCTGTTAACAGGCGGGATCCATGGCTTCATGAAGTTTGCGCCTCACACGAACCCTTCCATCTGCCCGATATAATTGGAAACGCTACTCGTCAGACCATGCTACTTGTTTCCAGTCATCAAGTGTCCGGTGGCGGTCTTGCTGTGCCCAAGCGAGGCGCATATCTCTGTGTCATGCACCCATCAAGACGACTCGAGTTGGGCGTCGGCTCTCAAAGCCCATATCGTGCAGATAACGTTGCACAGTCCGGACGCTGATGCTTGTTGAGGCTCCAGCATTGAATTCCGATGATACCTGCAAGAGTGTTGCACGCATATCGCGCGAAACGATTCTTGACAGCCGACGATGGTCACGTTCACCCAATGTCTTTTTACGGCCGCACTGGTATCGTAGGTTGGAGGTTTTGCCGGAATACTTGTAGTCACGGTACACCCTTGCAATGGTCGTCCGTGAAAATCCGTACTTCGTTTCTACCTCCAAAATACTATGGCTCATCTCACAAGCGCCAACTATGACACCGCGTTGAAAATCGCTTAAATCGTCATTACTTGTCATTCTCATGCCGAAAACAGCTCTGACAGCTGGCAAGGATGTATTTTGCTTTATATACGCCCTGGCGGACCCAAACGAGTACGCGCATAGGTGACGTTGCCATGTATTTTGCATAAGCTCGTCTATACCAGTTTTTCTGGTACTTCAGTGTACAATGGCACGTACATTAAATTTTGTGCAACAACTAAACAAATTAATTCTAGCAATATCTACACTGGTGTGCAAAAATTAAGGACGAAGAGGAGAAATTAGCATAACAGCGGGATCAGCCGGCAGAACGGAATGAAAGACCACTCAGGAGATAGACTAGGGTCCAGTACGGTAAGGCATGCGCATATATGCAGCATGACGTTGGGGGAGGGGGTGTCGGAAGGGTATATAGCACACGGAAGGTGTACGCTCAGCAATCCGGTGAAAGCTATTGCACGGTGTACATCGGTTTGAACGACGTTGAACTGCTGCCACCGTGTGATATGACCAACAGGCAGTCCAGTAGACGACCTCTGGATGACTTTACCCGTGGTCGCGTCATTGGGAAGTTGGAAGAAGGTCGAAGTGTGACTAGTGTGGCCGAGGAGTTCGGGATCACTCACAGCATCGTTTCACGAGCTTGGAAAGCATTTTAAACGACAGGAACAGCTGTCCGAGAGTTTAGCAGTGGTCATACACGAGCAACCACGGCGGCGAACGACCGGTATATTGTCCAACATGCGAGAAGAAACAGACAGCAGACAGCGGGAGAAATCGCAAGGCACATGCAACAGACAACTGGACGTCCGTTATCGCGATTTACCGTCGCCAGGAGGCTGCACAAAGGTGTTCTATTTGTACGACGACCAGTACGGTGTGTGTCATTAACGGCTGCTCATCGGAGTTGGCGGTTTCTGTGGTGCAAGGAACACAAGAACTGGACACATCAGCAATGGGGTCGAGTTCTCTCTACGGATGAGGGCCGATTTGGTGTGGCGAGCGATTCTGGACGTTCCAACACAAACCAGAGATGCTCAATTGGATTGATGTCTGGGGAATCTGGAATACCAGGAAGTCTTCCTCATGTTCCGCGTGCCATTCTCGAACAATTCGGGCAGATCGGATTTGCTGTTGCAACACAAACCACAGATGCTCGATTGGATTGATGTCTGGGGAATTTGGAATACCTGGAAGTCTTCCTCATGTTCCGCGAACCATTCTCGAACAATTCGGGCAGATCGGATTTGCTCTTCCAACACAAACTACAAATGCTCCATTGGATTGATTTCTGGGGAATTTGGAATACCTGAATGTCTCCCTCATGTTCCGCGAACCATTCTCGAACAATTCAAGCTGATCGGATTCGCTGTTCCAACACAAACCACAGATGCTCGATTGGATTGATGTCTGGGGAATTTGGAATACCTAGAAGTCTTCCTCATGTTCCGCGAACCATTCTCGAACAATTCGGGCAGATCGGATTTGCCGTTCCAACACAAACTACAAATGCTCCATTGGATTGATTTCTGGGGAATTTGGAATACCTGAATGTCTCCCTCATGTTCCGCGAACCATTCTCGAACAATTCAGGCTGATCGGATTCGCTGTTCCAACACAAACCACATATGCTCGATTGGATTGATGTCTGGGGAATTTGGAATACCTGGAAGTTTTCTTCATGTTCCGCGCACCATTCTCGAATAATTCGGGCAGATCGGATTTGCTGCTTCAACACAAACCACAGATGCTCCATTGGATTGATGTCTGGGGAATTTGGAATACCTGGAAGTCTCCCACATGTTCCGCGAACCATTCTCGAACAATTCAGGCAGATCGGATTCTCTGTTCCAACATAAACCACAGATGCTCGATTGGATTCATGTCTGGAGTATTTGGAGGCCAGAGCAATAGCTGAAATTGTTCCTCCTGACCCCTGTACCATTCTCGAACGACCTGGGCAGTGTGGCGCTGCGCCTTATCCTGCTGAAAGAAAGCACTGCTAGATGAGAATACCGTTGCCATGAAAGGATGTGCCAGGTCTGCAATAGTGATAAGGTAGGTGATAGATGCCATAGTTTCCTGAATGTAAATGACTGGACTCAGACTTTCCCAGAAGAAAATTACACAATGCATTCACTTCCTCCACCCGCTTGTTTCCGTTCCACGGTGCATCCTGGTGCCAACTATTCCCGAGATAAATGACGAACACATACCCGGCCTTACATATGTTGCAACACGAAACGAGATTTATAAGATCAGACGACCTTCTTCCATTCAGTCAAGGTCCAGGTTTGATGCTCACATGTTCATTGTAGGTGCTTTAGACGGAGGACTGAGGTTAGCATGGGCACTAGGAGCCGCCTGTGACTACGCAGCCTCATTTTCAGACTTAATGTGTGTTATAACATATTACTCCAGTCAACACCATTCAAATTTCCGGCGAGTTCCGCTAGGGTATCCCATCTGTTCGCTCGTTTCATACGAGACAGCCTTGGCTCAGCTCTAAAATCGGTGTGCCGTGGCGGTCTTACACTTTGCCAGCGGTCGGTAGTTTCTTCCTCCTCGTACCATTTTTTGACGGTATAACCATAGATAACCGTGTGCCCTCCAGAAGCCTTGCCGTCTAGGAAATGCTCTGACTCAACTGTCTGGCCATTACCATTTGGTATTTGTCGAACTCGCTGAAATCCGGTGCCTTTTCCATCTGAAGAACAAGAATACCACTGATCAACAGAGCTTAATATCAGTTGTTATTTACACCGTTTCATGACCTTCACAAACGCCGTCCTTTACCCGCATTTGCTTCGATTTGCATAAAAACGCATTGGGCATAATATTTCTGTTCTTCAGCAAAGATGTAATTGCACTACTGGGTCTGCAAAATTTTACAAGGGAGTCCTAAACTCAACAAAATTTGAGGATCACTGATCCAGGCAGTTGTATATCACCAAAGATGCAAAAATATACTGGTGTTCAAAATTAATAGACAATTTTTCATATCTCAAACTACACTGGCGGAAAGTGAAAGAAGAACACCACGACTGAGACGTCTGATACCAACGAAATTTATACAGCATTATAACGGAATACAGAGGATAACGTGATCAAAACATTATGGCAAAATATAGCTGTATTTGCTGGTAAAGTGAAACATAGCATTTCCATGTAACATGGTTAGTACGAGGTTGAACCGCCGACCTGCGCCACACTGTGCAAATCTGGCATGGAGTCTGTCGTAGAGATGTTGGATGTAAGTTTGGGGTATTGAGTTCCAAGCATCCTCAACCTGGACGCGTAAATCGGGGATGGTCGTGGCTGGCTGTGGAGACCGGATAAGTCGTTGTCCCATAAAATCGCACACGTGCTCAATGGGCGACATATCCGGTGATCGTGCAGGCCATGGAAGTTGTCTCACACCCTGAAGTGCATGTTGCGTTGCACGTGCCGTGGGTGGCCGTGGGTTATCTTGCTAGAAGACACCAAGATGGACCGACCTTACAAATGGCACAACAACGGGCTGAATGATGTTGTTGATGTAGGAGGTGCTGTTTAACGTACCCGGTACAAACACTAGTTGTGTACGGGAGTGTTAGCTGATCTCTCCCCACACCAGGAGACCAGGTGTAGGCCCTGTGTGTCGCTGGCGGATGCAAGAAGGGTGGAGACGCTCTTCTGTGTGTCTACGAACACGCATACGGCCATCGGAGGCTCCCAAACAGAATCTGATATCATCGCTGAACACGACAGATCGTCATTGCGTTCTCCAGAGCAGACGTTGGAGACACCACTGCAGCCGTTCCTGACGGTGGGCTGGAGTCAGAGGTACACGTGCCAGAGGCACACGTGCACGTAGTCCTGCATCCAGTAGACGGTTGCGGATTGTTCGCACAGTCACCTCAGGTGCAACGGCAGTTCGGATTGGCGTGGCATTGGATGTTCTGCTTGACAACGCCGCTCTTCTTATTCGTCCATCGGTCCGCTCATCAGTCTGTCTGTGACTCCCGGTTCCACGTCTTCTCGTGTGGGAATGTTACTCGGACCATCTACGCCACCATCGCACCACCACCGATACTTACCGTCGAATTCGGTTCGCAATACGACGATACGACCACCCGGCCTTACGGAGTCCGACTAGACGACCTCGCGCAAAGTCCGATAACTGCTGAATACGTACACGTCTTGCATGTCCTAGCATTGCAGCTTCTTCAGGGTCTTCGCATGTGTCCGTACGCTGACGACTAATTATATTCACTTCGCCGTACTCCTTAAATACCACCGACGATAATTTGCATATTATGCCGTGCTGTGGCGTAAGCGCTCACCGGTTGGTCCCGAAATTAACATCACACCTACGTAAACTCGACCCCATTGACATATGTAAATTTCATGGTCGTCCGCCATTTTCTTCTTGGTGTTCTTTTTTCACTTTCCGCCAGTGTATTTATGAAGAAATTCAATAAAACTTGGTAAAGAGGTTAATTTTTATTTTGGTTATGTGTAACGCAAATAGAAAAAAAACATAATCTTATAATTTGCTTGTGTTAACATCAAACATTTTTAATTTACATAAAAAGGGTAATATTTAAATTCTTGAATTTAATGTGGAGTATGATCACGCAAATCAGCCATGCAGCTCAAGCAAAGATTCTTCACATTGTTTACGAGAGTATTGATGAGATCTTTAGGGCTTAATGGCCACTCCTTAACAAGAGCTGCTCTGAGTTATTGAAGAGTTCCGGCAGAGAGCTTGCGAGCTCCAGTGCTTTTCCCTTGATCATCCTCCACATGCTCAATGAGTTTGAGGATAGGGGGAGCTCGATGGCCACTAAATTTGACAAATATCTTCTTCTTCGAGAAAATCGTCTTTGAAGAAATGAACCCGATGGGTTGGATATTATCGTCCATAAGATTATTTTCTGGATCCACGGTGCCCTGAACGGCCTGACATATTAGTTCAGAATCTTGTCTCTGTACTTCAGAGGTGAAACAGGGGTGCTCTGAAAGATGTGCCGGTTCATCATGATTCCTGCTTCGAGACTAACACGCAAACTGCCGAAGAGCAGTTCCTTTTTTTAATGATAGAGAGAGCGTTGTCGGTCTTTGGTTCTCTGCATGTGAAAGTACGTCGCGAATCGGCACTTAAGCTGAATTGCGATTCACCGGTTGGTCTGGGCTCTAAGCGATTTTAGCAACTACACGTCAAAACGAGCTCTCCGGGAGACCGAATTTAGAAGAACGCCAATTACTGGTCTCCCTGCATGAAGATACAGTATTACTCGCGAAGTCTTGTACCAACCGTATGTCTTTAAACCTACCGTTCTAGTCGGTGCTTCATGCCTAGTTGACCTCGCAGAAATCTCTCTGCTCCGTCTAGCAGTCAGACTCATATAGCGATCGTCTAGAATAGTTGTGGCAGTGGAACAGCCTTGTCCTGGTCGACGAGAAAGGTCTAAAACTGTCTGTCTCTAGAGTCTTTGGTGGGCACTTGTGAAAGCTTCAATGATCTGGAAACTTTCGCTTGGGGCTAACTTGCTTCCATTGTATTGGGTTGGTGCGAATGAAATGTCCAGCTAAATACCAGTACACGTGGACGGCGACAACGGAAAACAAAGGCAACTTACCTTGGCAAAAAAATCCCCATCAGCATCGACACATAATTGCCGTCTGTCCGGCTAGGCTATGATCCCGGAACGAAGAAAGCCTTGTAGCTGGGACCCGAAGAAGTCATCAACTGCACATTGTGCCTCGTTGTCTGTCGTGAACTGTTTCCCGGACAGGAAGTGATCCAGGCGACAAAACAGATGATAGTCTGTCGGAGACAAGTCCGGGGTATAGGCAGGACGAGGTAGTGCTGCATAGCCCAAGGTACTTAGTGTCAGCATCATTCGTTGTACGATATGAGGGCGAGCGTTGTCCTGGAGAAGTAGGACACCCTGTCTGTTGACCAAAGCCGGTTGTTTCTGCAGACATTTCTGTTGCATCTGGTGTAATTCAGCCCAATAACTTTCTGCAATGATGGTTTGGCCTCTTGCCAAAAACTCCGATGAATCATCCCGGCTGTGGACCACCAGACAAGGTGAATCATCTTCTTGGTGTGTAGGGGTGGCTTTGGATGCAATCCAGCAGGCTGTGCCTTGCTTAACCATTGTGCAGATCGTTTTCGATTATCATAAAGGACCCACTTCTCGTCACAGGTGACGATTCGATGCATTAGATGTTCCTGTTTATTACTGGCAAGCAGCGACGTGCAGACTTCCAAACGTCTAGTCTTGTTGGCAGTTGTCAACTCATGCGGCAACCACATGCCGCTGTCTCACGACACGTTTTTTGGGGGTCCGTTTCAACCACACGTAACAAAACATCGTGAGAAACAGCAACAGGTCGGTTACCACGTGCTTCGCTTTGCAGGTCCGTATCTCAGGTTCGACACTTCACAAACCATCGCCGAATGGTTCGTTCGTTGGCTGTATTCTCCCCAAATGCTTTGTTAACATTTCGAGCAGCAATTCCTTCAAAATGGCCCCGTTCAAATTCATACAAGAAGATGACTCTCAAATCCGGCGTCTGCTTGTTTCCTTTGCAAGCCACGTTACGCCCACACAAACCAAGCCTGAAGCTTGTTCTTCGGAATCGATACAGAAGAACACGAACCGAAGGTTCAAACAATGGTGCAAACCCAATCGTTCATAACCTAGCAGAAGGTTAACGCTGAAGCTCGTTCTTCACACACGTGCTAGCTATTTATTATAATAGCTCTGTGACGTAATACCCGCAACACCTGTGGGTAGTTCCATTCCGCTGTGGTGGATGGCTGTGTCCACTGCTCGTTCGCGACGGACATTTCCTTCACACCAACACAATATTAGTCGGTCTCCACTGCTGAAAAACAAAACAAAAAAACATCCACACTTTGTCTTCTTGACATAATCAACTTGATGTGCTGCTGAAGTGAAAGCAAATATTGCTTGGAACAGCTGAAAGATCCGAGTAGACTCATGAATCTTTTTAAAGGAATCTAAGTTGGAATATACCGATTTAGCTGGAGCAAAAGTAAATGCGGGGTAGTTTCCTGCGTAGCGAAATGTGCCTGTTATTATTCTGCCTACATTGGCAGCTATATACCTGAATAAACAAAGACATCGCCCTTTTCACGTTTAGCAACGCACATCAACCGACAAATTATTATTCGGCCGCCGCCGGGGAATTGAATCCCGGATCTCTTGATATCTAGCCGAGCGAGTAAGTTTTACACGACGGTGGCCAACCACCCACGGCGCTATGTGCGTTTTCCTGTCAGCATCTGACATTATAAATCCGTAAGATGGGCTCAGCTACTGAGACGTCTCCATCTGGTGGGCATTAACGGCACTGGCTATATACTAATTATAGCAGTTAAATCCAAAGGGCGAGATCCAAAGTGAAAATCCTCCAAATACGTGGCGTCAGTGAGTAAACAAAGAAATCGCTCTTTTCACGTTTAGCAACGCACAGCAACCACAAAATTGTTATTCGGCCGCTGCCGGGGAATTGAATCCCGGATCTCTCTCGATATCTAGCCAAGCGGGTTAGCGTTACACCACGGTGGCCAACAATCCACGGCGCTATGTGCGCTTTTCTGTCAGCATATGACATTATAAATCCGTAAGATGGGCTCAGCTACTGAGACGTCTCCATTTGGTGGGCATTAACGGCACTGAGCATTATTCGGCGGGGGCATTATTCTCCATCTGGTGAGCATTAAGAGTTGCTGTACGTTGCTATACGTGGAAAGAGCGATGTCTTTGTTTATTCACTGACGCCACGTATTTGGACGATTTTCAGCTATATACGTTTTTGTAGATTTCCCTTTAGTTTTGAGCAACAGTGTATTACAGGATTAGCCGGTTACATGTCAAATTAACCCGGAAAGAATAACCCGCGTCAAAATCTCCCAGTCAAAATACCCCGGCGTCAAAATAACTTCGCGTCAACATAACCCGGCGTCAAAATAACCCAACGTCAATAACCCGTTAGCAAAATAACCCGGGGCAAAAATAACCCGACGTCAAAATAACCCATAGTTAAAATCTGGAAAAACTCGTTTTTGTTTTTTTCTTCTAATAGCAACGAAAAGCAAAATGAATTTATTTTCCATCTGAGACGTTTGTTTTCCACTTTAGTATTGAACTAAATTCCAAATGGCCGCCCAGGTGGCGCAGTGGTCTAAGGCGCTGGCCTCTGATCATTCGTCCGTAAGGGGTCCGGGTTCGAATCCCGGTCAGGCATGGATGTTGTGTTTGTCTTACGGCACTGGCTCTCTCCCTTCCCTGGAACCAGTGACCCTAAATTAGGGACGGGCGACTGCTTATAGCCCATTGAGTTGCTCACGGTGGTCGTTAAACCTCCAATAAAAAAAAAAAATTCCAAATCCTCAGGAAAAATGTCTTACCAACCCAAGAACAGAATACTGGTTAAAATAGTTATTTAAGGAACATGGCAAAGTGAGAGTGGCCGCCCCGGTGACGCAGTGGTCTAAGACGCTGGCCTATGATTATTCGTCCGTAAGGGGTCCGGGTTCGAATCCCGCTCAGGCATGGATGTTGTGTTTGTCTTACGGCACTGGCTCTCTCCCTTCCCTGGAACCAGTGACCCTAATTTAGGGACGGGCGACTGCTTATAGCCCATTGAGTTGCTCACGGTGGTCGTTAAACCTCCAATCAAAAAAAAAAAAAAAAAAAAAAAAAGTGAGAGTGACCCCGGTGAGGCATGGATGTTGTGTTTGTCTTACGGCACTGGCTCTATCCCTTCCCTGGAAACAGTGACCCTAAATTAGGGACGGGCGACTGCTTATAGCCCACTGAGTTGCTCACGGTGGACGTTAAACCTCCAATCGCCGCCCCGGTGGCGCAGTGGTCTAAGGCGCTGGCCTCTGATCATTCGTCCGTAAGGGGTCCGGGTTCAAATCCCGGTCAGGCATGGATGTTGTGTTTGTCTCACGGCACTGGCTCCCTCCCTTCCCTGGAACCAGTGACCCTAATTTTTTTTTTTTTTTTTTTTTTTTGATTGGAGGTTTAACGACCACCGTGAGCAACTCAATGGGCTATAAGCAGTCGCCCGTCCCTAATCTAGGGTCACTGGTTCCAGGGAAGGGAGAGAGCCAGTGCCGTAAGACAAACACAACATCTATGCCTCACCGGGATTCGAACCCGGACTCCATACGGACGAATGATCAGAGGCCAGCGCCTTAGACCACTGCGCCACCGGGGCGGCTGACCCTAAATTAGGGACGGGCGACTGCTTATAGCCCATTGAGTTGCTCACGGTGGTCGTTAAACCTTCAACCAAAAATTAAAAAAAAAAAAACAACCTCCAATCAAAAAAAAAAAAAAAAATTCCAAATCCTCAGGAAAAATGTCTTACCAACCCAAGAACAGAATACTGGTTAAAATAGTTACTTAAGGAACATGGCAAAGTGAGAGTGATCCCGGTGAGGCATGGATGTTGTGTTTGTCTTACGGCACTGGCTCTCTCCCTTCCCTGGAAACAGTGACCCTAAATTAGGGACGGGCGACAGCTTATAGCCCATTGAGTTGCTCACGGTGGTCGTTAAACCTCCAATCAAAAAAAAAAAATGCAAATCCTCAGGAAAAATGTCTTACCAACCCAAGAACAGAATACTGGTTAAAATAGTTACTTAAGGAACATGGCAAAGTGAGAGTGATCCCGGTGAGGCATGGATGTTGTGTTTGTCTTACGGCACTGGCTCTCTCCCTTCCCTGGAAGCAGTGACCCTAAATTAGGGACGGGCGACTGCTTATAGCCCATTGAGTTGCTCACGGTGGTCGTTAAACCTCCAATCAAAAAAAAAAAAATGCAAATCCTCAGGAAAAATGTCTTACCAAACCAAGAACAGAATACTGGTTAAAATAGTTACTTAAAGAACATGGCAAAGTGAGAGTGATCCCGGTGAGGCATGGATGTTGTGTTTGTCTTACGGCACTGGCTCTCTCCCTTCCCTGGAAACAGTGACCCTAAATTAGGGACGGGCGACTGCTTATAGCCCGTTGAGTTGCTCACGGTGGTCGTTAAACCTCCAATAAAAAAAAAATGCAAATCCTCAGGAAAAATGTCTTACCAACCCAAGAACAGAATACTGGTTAAAATAGTTACTTAAGGAACATGGCAAAGTGAGAGTGATCCCGGTGAGGCATGGATGTTGTGTTTGTCTTACGGCACTGGCTCTCTCCCTTCCCTGGAAACAGTGACCCTAAATTAGGGACGGGCGACTGCTTATAGCCCGTTGAGTTGCTCACGATGGTCGTTAAACCTCCAATAAAAAAAAATGCAAATCCTCAGGAAAAATGTCTTACCAACCCAAGAACAGAATACTGGTTAAAATAGTTACTTAAGGAACATGGGCCGCCCCGGTGGCGCAGTGGTCTAAGGCGCTGGCCTCTGATCATTCGTCCGTAAGGGGTCCGGGTTCGAATCCCGGTCAGGCATGGATGTTGTGTTTGTCTTACGGCACTGGCTCTCTCCTTCCCTGGAACCAGTGACCCTAAATTAGGGACGGGCGACTGCTTATAGCCCATTGAGTTGCTCACGGTGGTCGTTAAACCTCCAATCAAAAAAAAAAATGCAAATCCTCAGGAAAAATGTCTTACCAACCCAAGAACAGAATACTGGTTAAAATAGTTACTTAAAGAACATGGCAAAGTGAGAGTGATCCCGGTGAGGCATGGATGTTGTGTTTGTCTTACGGCACTGGCTCTCTCCCTTCCCTGGAAACAGTGACCCTAAATTAGGGACGGGCGACTGCTTATAGCCCGTTGAGTTGCTCACGGTGGTCGTTAAACCTCCAATAAAAAAAAAATGCAAATCCTCAGGAAAAATGTCTTACCAACCCAAGAACAGAATACTGGTTAAAATAGTTACTTAAGGAACATGGCAAAGTGAGAGTGATCCCGGTGAGGCATGGATGTTGTGTTTGTCTTACGGCACTGGCTCTCTCCCTTCCCTGGAAACAGTGACCCTAAATTAGGGACGGGCGACTGCTTATAGCCCGTTGAGTTGCTCACGGTGGTCGTTAAACCTCCAATAAAAAAAAATGCAAATCCTCAGGAAAAATGTCTTACCAACCCAAGAACAGAATACTGGTTAAAATAGTTACTTAAGGAACATGGGCCGCCCCGGTGGCGCAGTGGTCTAAGGCGCTGGCCTCTGATCATTCGTCCGTAAGGGGTCCGGGTTCGAATCCCGGTCAGGCATGGATGTTGTGTTTGTCTTACGGCACTGGCTCTCTCCCTTCCCTGGAACCAGTGACCCTAAATTAGGGACGGGCGACTGCTTATAGCCCATTGAGTTGCTCACGGTGGTCGTTAAACCTCCAATCAAAAAAAAAAAAAAAAAAAAAAAAAATTAAGGAACATGGCAAAGTGAGAGTGATCCCGGTGAGGCATGGATGTTGTGTTTGTCTTACGGCACTGGCTCTCTCCCTTCCCTGGAAACAGTGACCCTAAATTAGGGACGGGCGACTGCTTATAGCCCATTGAGTTGCTCACGGTGGTCGTTAAACCTCCAATCAAAAAAATTAAAAAAGTGAGTGAGGGAAGCATTTCTTTGCATTAAATAAGGTGCCTGTTAAGCGATTAATTACAAATAACAACGGAGCATTTAATAGAATTAATTTCTAGCTTTTTAATTAAGCGAGTTCCTTTAATGTTGCTGAAGTTTTGATTTGTTGGGCATAAAGGGATTTCTTTATGAGGTGCTACTAACATAATGTAATGGTGTTTTTTCTTTCTCTCGAATTTATTTAAAGAAGAGAGTGCTACAGTTGCATATAATTAAATTTAAAAGCTATGATCGCTGTCCTTGCACTTTTCCTTAAGCCATGAAATACCCTGTTTAGATTAAATAGATTTGAAAAAAAATTATACTTATTTTCTTTAAAATCTTGGTTTACAATAAATAAACTATTTACATGGATGTCAGTTTTTCCTGCGTGTATTGTTGACGCTGTATTTTGTTTTTTGTTTTTTTGCATTCCATCTTGGATGTAAGTTTTCAAATTCAAAACGAATTTGAATTTAAAATTGTTCACAACACTTCTCCCGCAAGTCCTTCAGTTCTATCGACCAAGTGTCGACGGTCTACCCGTCCTTTACAGTGACGTCACTACGTAAGAGACCGATACTTCCGCTGCGAAGTAGGTGGGGTGAGCAAACATTTCTGTCTATTAACCTTGCTTGTGCGGTGGCGGTCATAATGTCGATGGTCATAATGTCAACAGCGTCATAATATCGATACCATAATGTCTACACCATAATGACGACCGGATCACAATGTCGACAGTCAAAATGTCGTAAGTTCAAAATGTCGACAGTTCAAAATGTCGACACGGTCATAATGTCGACATAGTCCAGAAAATGTCCTCATGGTACTCCCATTTAGACCGTAGACGGTTTTTGGAAGGGGTCGGAGCCCCATCACCCGCACACACAATTTTCGTAAAATCTACGGTTTCCAATTTAGAACCACCAAATTTGGTATACTATCTCATGAATCTCTAACTTAGACTGTAGGGGGATTTTGGAATGGGGGTCGGGGTCAAGTGGCCCCCACACAAAATTTTCGTAAAATCTACAGTTTTGAATTTAGAGCAACCAAATTTGGTATACTATCTCATTGTACTCTAACGTAGACAGTAGACTGCTATTGGACGGTGTCGGGGCCCGTGATCAAGGAGCCCCCATACAATATTTTTGTAAAATCTACAGTTTTTAGTTTAATTTAGAACCACGAAATTTGGTATACTATCTCATGGAACTCTAACTTAGACCGTATGTGGTTTCTGTAAGGGGTCGGGGCCCGGGGCCCGGGGCCAAGGTGCCCCCATACACAATTTTCGTAAAATCTACAGCTTTAAATTTAATACCACCAAATTTTGTATACTATCTCATGGTACTCTAACTTAGTCCGTAGATGGCTATTAGAAGGGGCCGGCGCTAGGGGACAAGAGCCCCCATGCAAAATTTGCGTAAGATCTACAGTTTTTAATTCCGAACCACCGAATTTGATATACTATCGCATGGTACTCTAATTTAGACTGTAGATGTTTTTCGGAAGGGGTCGGAGCCCGGGGTCAAGTGGCCCCCTTCCCAAATTTTCATAAAATCTAGAGTTTTCAGTTTAGAACAACCAAATTTGTTGTACTATCTCATGGTACGATAACTTAGACGGTACGCGGTTTTTGGAAGGGGTCAGAGCCCCACCCCCAAACAAAATTTTCGTAAAATCTACAGTTTTCAATTTAGAACCACCGAATTTGGTATACTATCTCATGAAACTCTAACTTAGACTGTAGACGGTTTGGGGAAGGGGACGGACCCCCCCCCCCTACAAAATTTTTATGAAATCTACAGTTTTCAATTTAGAACAACCAAATTTGGTATACTAACTCATGAAACTCTAACTTAGACTGTTTGGAACGGGGCGGAGCCTGGGGTCTAACCCCCCCAACGCACAAAATTTTCGTAAAAACAACTGTTTTGAGTTAAGTATTACCAAATTTGGTATACTATCTCATGGTATTCTAACGTAGACAGTAAACGGCTTCTGGAAGGGGTCAGGGCCCGGGATCACGAAGCCTCCACACAAAATTTTGGTAAAATCTAAAGTTTTCAATTTAGAATCACGAAATTTGGTATACTATCTCATGAAACTCTAACTTAGACTGTAGACGGTTTTTGGAAGGGGTCGGTACTCGGCCGGTCAGAGCTCCCCCTCCCCTTCCATGCAAAGTTTTCGTAAAATCTACAGTTTTCAATTTAGAACAACCAAATTTGGTATACTATCTCACTTTAACTTAGACGGTAGACGGTTTTTGGAAGGGGTCGGGGCCCAGGGTCAAGTGGGACCCTTACTAAATTTTCGTGAAAAATTAAATTTTTTACTGTTAAGATCTGCAACACAATTCAGCACTCCAATACCCTATCTACGGTCTAAGGCGCTCTTTGGCCCTTTGAGGCCCTTACGCCATAAACCACCAACTAACCAATCAGCCAACTAACCAACCAACGGTCTAAGTTGGAGACCGTAGATAACAATCATGTGCAAAAATATGTGGTTAATGGTGTATTAAAAACACAAATTAATATAGTTTAGCTTTCACTACCAACGGGCGGCTTATCAGGCAGAAATATAATGAAATGTAAATAGAGAGTTCCAGATATTCAAAATTTAAAACGGTAAGAAAAAGATGATCAATGCCAAAGCCAAGTCGTATGCATGCGACATCACATACGTACATTGCATTTCTGTGCGGCGGGTTTCCCAGAAGCACATGCCAGTTGTACGGCAATTCTATAGATGTCTCCTCGAAGGTAAGTATTTCAATTCCTTTTCCTCTCTTTTTTGTTTCGTAAAATTAAATTAACTAAATCAAAACATTTAAAATACACTACTGGCCACCCAAAATGCAACACCAAGAAGGAAGCATCCGATTGGCCTGAAATTCGCAGCATGCGTCGCCCGCGAGAAGACATGCAAACGATTAGCATTGCAGGGCATATGCAATTCATGTGCGCCCGGCACGTCACCGAGAAGCTCTATAAGAAGAGTGCACAGAAGGCGGGGTGTAAGTAGTGGAAGTGTGTTGTGTTGCCGGACTTGTGCGTCGGAAGCTTCTTGATGCCTCGTCGCAGAATACGACAGTCATTCCAACACGTTTCGGAGTTCCACAGAGGACGAATAGTGGCTTATCGCGACAGTGGTTCATCGTACCAAGACATCGACGCCTGTGTGGGACGACATCCAGCCACAGTGATGCAAGTATGCATTCGGTGGGTGCAGGAGGGACGGACGGACCGAAGTGAGCGATTGCCGCAGCCGCGGCACACCACAGAACGAGAGGATCGGCAAGTTGTGCGGCGGGCATTGACGGCTCGCACCGCTACATCACGAACGTTAGCGCAGGAATTAGGGTGTGTTGCTCAACAACCTGTGTCAGCACTTAGCGTTCGACGTCGTCTGCAGGAGCGGGGACCTGTCGTACGGTGCAAATTGCTCCGATTACCATTGACGTTATACCAGCGGCGAGTGCGGCGGCAGTGGGCTATTGAACGCCGCACCTGGACTACGGAATGGCACGACATTGTCTTCTCCGACGAATCCCGCTTCTGCCTGCAACACCATGATGGTCGATCCGCGTGTGGCGGCACCGCGGCGAGAGACTGTATAATGCCTGCATTATGCATCGCCATAGCGGTCCGTCGCCTGGGGTTATGGTTTAGGGCGCAATTGGATATGACACCCGCACCCCTCTGGTACGCATCGCCGGTACACTTAACAGCCACCGCTACATCACCGACGTTTTGGAGCCTGCAGTCCTCCCTTAACTGCAGAACCTGCCAGTAGCCACGTTTCAACAGGACAATGCGCTCCCGCACGTGGCACGCATCGTGCAACAATTCTTCTCGGCCCACCAGGTGTCACTGCTGTCGTGGCCTGCCTGTTCTCCCGATATGTCGCCCATCGAACATGTCTTGTCGCTGATCGGCAACCGAGTGGCCCGGCAAGAACCAACCGCAGCTACGGCTGATTAACTGCGGCAACGTGTGAAAGCAGCCTGGACCGACATACCCCAAGCCCACATCCAAAGCCTCTTTCGTTCAATACCGCGGCGTGTAGCGGCCGTTATTTCCAGCCATAGGGGCCACACGAACTATGGATGTCTGGGTGTTCCGCAAGTCGCACGGGCCTGTAAGCTCAATCGTTTCATCTTTGTATCTGTTGTTATGTGTCCAGTAAATCTGGCTTTGCTATCTCTTGTCCTTCTTGGTGTTGCATTTTGGGTGGGCAGCAGTGTAAGTTTACAGGAATTTACAGGAATATATTTTTCATTCATTAAATTTCACCCGCTGAACTTCGGGATTCCACAAATAGTAATATGTACCTGGCGTATATCTGGTATCCCTGCTAGTACACATTATATTAATGATTTCTTTACGTCCAGTTCAATCTATTATGTCCATAAGAGCGTTTGGGGCCGTATGCAGAATACATTTCAACGTGAGCCGCTACGGTGGCACAGTGGTCTAAGCGCTGGCTTATGACCACTCGTCGAGAAGGATCCTGGTTCGAATCCCTGTGAATCATGGACTTTGTGATTGACTTCTGGCACTGGCTGTCCCCCTTTCCAGGAATCAGTTGCCCAAAATTAGGAACGGCCGACTGCTTATAGCCCACTGAATTGATCACGGTGGTCGTTAAACCCCCAACTAAAAAAAAAAAAAAAGATTGCGACGTGTCCATTGCTATTTGTTATGGAGCCGTATGAAAAGTGCATTTTTGATATCAACGTGTCCACTTCCATGTAGGCTGGCTATAAAATCTTAGGGGACCGTGCAAAATTGCACTTTTTTACACCTTGTCAGCGCTTCGGTATATGGTTGAAGTATACGTATACATAGTTGGGCCATTTCAGCACGTAGTTTGGTTTATATAGAAAATAAACATAATGTTACACTTTCACTCAGTTACAACACATTAATTCCAAAGGCTATTTCTTGAAATCTTTAATCAGCCGTGCTCATATTTACAACGTTAACACAACATGTCAAGTTATCAATGTTGCAGTTTTACTCTGTCACAAAACCTTAATTACAAGACCTTAGGCGTAACCTTTTCTGGGGGGGGGGATTTTTAGTCCGACGTATTCATAAGGTTTCGATAACATGCCAAGATTATGGTAATGCGTTTTGATCAATTTTCAATCAACCGTGCTCATATACATAAAATTTTCGTAGAAAGTTAAGTTTATTGTGTTGCGCTTTTACTCGAATACAAAACTATAAACAGTCATTAGGCTTAGGCACAAGTCTTTTAAGTAATTGTATGACATGGTCATGTTGATTATCTGTGATGACAAGTCAAGTTAATAATGTTGCGCTTATTAAAGATTTTTAAAAAGGGATAGAGGTTAATAATTATTGTTTGATGCTTAAGTAAAAACTCATTATTAACTTGACTTGTCATGCAATCTTTATGAATATGACATTTCTTTTATTTTGTACATTTTGCATAGCGTGTGCATTTTTTTATGATTTGGCATTAGTTTTATTTTGTGTTGTGCTTGTTACACAGCGTTTCGCATTTTTGTTATGCTTGTGACTTGTGATTGCATCTTGAATTTTTATTTGTTTCACATTTTGGATTACTTTTTGACATTTTATGTTTTTGACATGCTATTTTGAAAATTTTGTCTTTTTAAATTTTGCGTTGTGTTTTACATTCTTGCATCTTCGGCAGAATTACATTCTTGAAAAATTTAAATGCAAGTTACCAAAATTATTCAATTAGTGAAAAATACCAGCACATTTTAGGAAAGGGTAGAATTATAAGAAATTCCTCCTAAAAAGTCTAGCACATTAACATTGTCTCTGTGCGCCAATGAAGTTCGAATTCCTTTTTAGCTTGCCAGCGTTTCTCATCTAGGTGGATTTGTTGGAAACTGTGATATCACTCTTTCGATTTTGGCAGTAGTTGTTGTCTGCTCTTTCGCTATTTCAGTGATTATTTTATACAGTCCCAGTTTTTTCTCTCCCAGAATTGTATTCCAGCGTTTGTCTCATCCTTCAAGTTTGTTTTGTGTTCTGGGAAAGCCAAGTAAATTGTTTTCACTTACTGACCGAATTGTTGGTGGGAAAAGCGGAGGGTTTCTGCTTGGATTGTTTCTTCTGCTTCCACTAATTTTTCCAAGAATATGATTTTCCTCAAACCACTGAACTACAGAATCTGCATATTCTAGTAAAACTGATTTAACTTCTTCAAAAGCAGCTGGAATTTCATCAGATGAAAGATATGCGAGTGCTTGCAAATGTCTGAATTTGAGACCAAACTCACGGTTTTCCCCATATTCCGAGGTTATGCCAGAGGATGGATATTCCTCCGCACATTTTTTCCGAGCTGAAACCAACAACATGTTTGTGTCGTGATTCCAAATTCCCTTTTGGCAGCATTATAATGATAGCTATTTCAAAATCTATCATTATACGTACATGTATATTGTGGTGCAAGCTGAATATCATAACTGATACACAGTCATGTAAATCCTGCAAAAATCTTGTATAATATAATATTCTTCATTCTTGTTGGAAAGTAACCCATAAACTAGTGGGGCAAATCTTTACATCTCTGTATTCGTTCCAACCATAGCATGAATGGTATACAATTGCCTAAATAGGGTTGGACAAGTTTCAAAAATCCAGAGGGGTAGTTCTTTAAGCTTTCGTAAATTATTTTCTGTTAAAAATAAAATAATTATTTAATCTCCAAATGCGCTGTCTCTGCCAAGAAATTTTGCACCATCTCTTTCCTGTAAATCTGTTGGCACATTGATCCTTTCTAAAGTCGTATGGTCCGCAGGCATGTTTTCTCTCCGTATTCGTTTTACAACTTGCCTTAGTGCATCAATATTAGGCACGTAACCTGCATTTACTGTAGCCATTGACGTTGTCACGGTTTGAATAATTTGTGGAGGGGCTTCGTCCATATTTCTCGCTTGCTCCTTTACTTGCGGTTTTGCAACAGCAACATCACGTTTCTCCGGTCTTGGAGCATGATTATGTGGTTTCTCATTGCGCCTCCTGTGTTCATCTCCAATAAGAATAGTACTAGCAAAGCCAGTGCAGTCTCCATAATTTCTTTCAATACAGTGCCAATGCCATAAATCACCCCGCACACTGTTATGGCAAAATAAATACCCTTTACATTTCAGCAACTCATTTTCTTGTTATGAGTTAACTATGTTGCATACTTCACTTACATAATGCCTTCGGAAAACAATGCTTTCTCTTTCCAAAATATTTAGAATGACATATTTCCACTATTATCACTTGACAACGCACAACAAAGGTTTAAACAAGCAAGTTCTCGGTTCGGCAGTCAACTACGAACTGATGAGCAACCATTCAATAAAACACTCAGAATACAGACGATCACGTGAGTCCTGTTCCTCCAGTTAGGGTTTAGGCGAAGTTCATGATTTTGGTACTTGCAGTCACAAGCAGAGTTTATGTTTAGGGATCGGCAACTTATCTTTTGTTTTTCCAAAACGCAGAGGTACATGTATTTTACAACAGGGACGCTCCAAGGGGGGATCAACGGATACGAAGTACCCGGGCGCCAGGTACCAGGGGCGGCAGCAGGCGCGGACTGGGCCGCTGTACTCTGGGCCGGAAAACGCCATTCTAATTCTCAAAAATAAATTAAAATTGTTTTCTGTGCTGCACCATGCGTATGAAAGAAAACTGTTACACTGAAAAGACAATTTGTTTACCCCGTAACGTATTAAAAAGAATACCTACGTCCCTACGTGCCAAATGGTCTGTAAGATAAACACAGTTTTTCATGCAACACCTTCCCCGACTTTCTAAGTTCAGATCCGTGTCGCTTGACTTATTTCCTGTACCGCAAATCGCTTTCGCTAATTGTTGTTAACTGCCGTGAAACGGGTGTTTTACGTTGGGGCGTATTCCCGTGTGTCCTGAAGACTATACTGAAAGCGATGAACCCCAGAGGAAAGGTGTTCCATCAAAAGCAACAGAAATTCAATGCCAGAGCAAAACTTTGTTCGTTGGCATTACCATCCAAGCAATTTAAGCGCGGTCCCGGACGATTCGTCCAACTACGATTGGTCCAATGCCGATTCGTCCAATGCCAATTCGCCCAAAGGGACAATTGGTCCAATGCCGATTGGCCTAATGTCCGATTCGTCCAATGCTGATTCGTCCAATGGTACGATTGGTCCAATGCCGATTCGTCCAATGCTATCATCTTACCAACGGTAAACTTTTTTTTATTTTCCAGAAAGGAATAACAATTTAAATAATTCTCTTTATATCCTTTTGAAAGATAATTTCCGTATATATAGTAATTGTAAACATTTTACATAAACCTGGTAAAAGACACTCATTGGAGCATTTCTCAGCTGTTTGCAAAGCATATAGGCCGCGGGCATTTTTAAAAGATTTTAAGTTACAACCTAGATATTTGGTATTTGTAAACATTCTATAAAACCTTATAAAAGGCACTCATCGTATCATTCCTCAGGTCTTTACGAGACAGCTAGGCCCTGGGCCTTTTTAGAAGATTTTAAGTTACAACCTAGATATTTGGTATTTGTAAACATTTTATAAACCCTTATAAAAAACACTCAACGAATCATTTCTCAGCTATCTACCAGGCACCTAGGTCGCGGGCCTTTTTAAAAGATTTTAAGTTACAACCCAGATATTTGTAAACATTTTATAAAACTTTATAAAAAGCATTAATCGTATCATTTCTGAAGTCTTTGCAAGGCACCTGGGCCGCGGGCCATTTTAGAAGATTTTAAGTAACAGCCTAGATGTTTGCTATTTGTAAACATTTTATAAAGCTTTATAAAAAGCACTCATCGTATCCTTTCTGAGGTCTTTGCTAGGCACCTAGGCCGCGGGCCTATGAATTAATATTTCGTGCTTAAGTGAAAGCGCAATATTATTACATTGATTTAATATGTAAACGTTATGAATATGACATCGGTGGAATAAAAAGTCCTAAAAAGGCCTAGACCTAGGCCTATGAATTAACACTTCGTGCCTAAGTAAAAGCTCAATATTATTAACTTGATTTGATATGTAAACGTTATGAATCTGACATCGGTAGAATTAAAACTGTTAAAAAAGCCTAGGCCTAGGGCTTATGAATTAATATTTCGTGTTTAAATAAAAGCGCGATATTATTAACTTGATTTAATATGTAAACGTTATGAATATGACATCACTGGAATAAAAACTGTTGAAAAGGCCTGTGTCCAAACCCCGACCAGTTGTTTCCATTGGGCAGTTGGCGGAAAACAATCACTGCATTCTACAAACAGAAACGCAACACTAGTATTTTGTAATATTTCATGCAAAAGAGAAACATTGAAGTTGACAGAACGGCTCGTACATCAGTAACTTCATACGGCAGCAAGGACAATATAACAAGAAAACGCGATTTCAAAAAAAAAAAAAAAAAAAAATCTCTAACCACAATATTACGCATGAAATGTAACATTATTTAACATTCTTTGGACTACCGGTACTTTCGTAAAACATCGGAGATATAATCAGAACAGATAAGACTTTTAAAGCACGAGTAGCACTTCGGACAGATAGGACGGAATTGGACCAGTCGTCCATTGGACGAATCGGCACTGGACCAATCGTACCATTAGACGAATCACACCTTTGGACCAATTGTCTATTGGACGAATCGGCATTGGACGAATCGTACCAGACCCATTTAAGCGAAGTAGGAAGTGTGTTTCTTTACTACGACACCAGGAGATTGTCACGGATTCTCAGGCAATTAAGATACAGATGTGTCCTCAGGACTTCTCTTTCAAGGCGTCCAAAGGCCGGCACTAGGGAATGGGGAGGGATACAGTACGGTTATTCTTTTTTGTTGGAGTTAGAAATTCCTCAGCTCATTCTTCCTCAAAACATTGCCTGGTTACTAGTAAGTACTGTCTGATGCCTCAACCATTGCCCTGATTTGTTGTCTTTGTTTTCATTCTTTGAGTTAACAGCGGGAAAATATCTGAACTGCGCTGTTTAAGTTGGAAATATTGTTTGGCTTCAGCAACAGGACTTCATATATAATTACAAAATCCTTCGATACAATAGACATATCTTACATAAAGAATTTACATGAGAAAATAGAGTAATAATAAGGAAAATATTTTAAGACCAAGGAAAAAAAAATTGCGGAGCCGAAAAAGCTACGTAGAGGAAACAGAAGGCTCTGAGACAAGTTCATATTTAAAAAAATCTGCAGTCGCTTAAGGAGTAAATGGTATAAATTAATACAAAAACATGTGCTGTATTTAAAAAAAATGTAAGCAAGTAGGCATCGTGAGTGTCTACAGTTTCCCCTTTTCATCCTGTGGAAATTACAACCACCACAGAAAATAAAATAACCAAAACATAACAAAAATAACCATAGAAAGTAAAATGCCCAAAGCATATCAACAAGTAACCACACAAAATGAAATGCCCGAAGCATTGGTAAGAAATTCTGTTAAGAGCACAATGAAGATAAAAAATAGGTGAAGTACATATGTTTTCAGAACTTAATACAAGTGTCAAAACTGAAATAATAAGAAAGAAAACAGAAATATTCCAAATTTCATTGTTACTTTAGATATTTTGACCTGTCGACATTTCGTAAATTGCAATTACACTCGGTCAAAAAATATTACTTACAAGGACTCTTTAGTAACTTTTAATCGCTGTGCTCATATTTATAAGGCTTGCACAAGAAATCAAGTTAATAATGTTGCTCTTTCACTTAGGCACCAAATATTAATTATTGGCCGCTAGGCCTAGGCCGTTTAAATAATTTTTTAATAAGCGTAACACTCTTAAATGGATTTGTCATAAAACGCTCATATGATCACGGCATTATAAAAATTACTAACAATGCATTGGCCTAGGCCTCGGGCGTATCTATCAATGTCTTGTGCTCGAGTAAAATTTCAACAGAACTAATTTGATTTTCTATGAAAACTATATAAATATCAGCTTGGAGGACTGAAAACTATTAAAAAGCCCAAAGCCTAGGGTCTGCTTAATAGTTTCAACCTCAGTAAAGCGCATTGCTAAAATATTGGACTTCCATGCAAACCTTATGAAAATTAGAACGGCGGACTAAAAATTGCTAATAAGGCCCAGACCTAGGGCTTTATAATTATTGTTTTGTACCTGACTAAACGTGTAACATTATCTTTAGTTCCTACTAGCAGGAGTACCCGGTATTTCACGGGTAAATATTACTATTTGTAGAATCACCAAGTTCAGCGGATGAAAGTTAATGAATGAAAAAATATTTCCGTAAACTTCCAGTAAACTTATTTAAATATTTTGATTTAGTTAATCTAATTATACGAAACAAAAACTAATTTATATTATTTACATTGCATTGTATTTCTGCCTGATAAGGCACCCGTTGGTGGTGAAAGCTAACGTTTATTAATTTGTGTTTTTAATACACCATTAACCGGATATTTTTGCACTTTATTGTTATCTACGGAGTCTAACTTATACCGTAGGTGGGGTATTGAAGTGCTGAATTGTGTTGTAGTTCTTAAGAGTAAAAAATGTAATTTTTGGATTCATTTTCACTCCGGCACCCGACTCTTTCCTTCTACGGTCTAAGTTAGAATACAATGAGGTAGTATACCAAAGTTTGGTCGTTCTAAATTGGAAACTATAGGTTTTACGAAAATGTGTATAAAGGCCCATAGACCCCGGACACCGACCCCTTCCAAAAAAGTCTACCGTCTAAGTTAGAGTACCATCAGGTAATATACAAAATTTGGTGGTTCTAAACTGAAAACGGTAGATTTTAAGAATATTTTGTGTGAGGGCCTTTGACCCCGGGCGCCGACCTCTTCCAAAAACAGTCTACTCTCTATATTAGAGTACCATGAAATAGTATACCAAATTTGGGGGTTCTAAATTGAAAACTGTAGATTTTATGAAAATTTTGTATGGGTGCCCCCTGGCCCCGAATTGTTCCAAAAACTATCTACCGTCTAAGTTATAGTACCGTGAGATTGTATACCTAATTTGGCAGTCCTAAACTGAAAACTGTAGATTTTACGAAAATTTTGTATGGGGCACCTTGACCCTGGGTCCCTACTTGTTCCAAAATCCATCTACCGTCTAAGTTATAGTACCATGAGATTGTATACCAAATTTGGTAGTTCTAAATTGGCAACTGTAGATTTTACGAAAATTTTGTATGGGGGGCCCTTGACCCCGACCCGTTCCAAAAACTATCTACCGTCTAAGTTATAGTACCATGAAATTGTATACCTACTTTGGTGGTTCTCAATTGGAAACTGTAGATTTTACGAAAATTTGGTATCAGGGGCCCCTTGACCCCGGGCCCCTACTTGTTCCAAAATCCATCTACCGTCTAAGTTAGAGCATCATGAGATGGTATATCAAATTCGGTGGTTCTAAATTGAAAACTGTAGATTTTACGGCCCCTACTTGTTCCAAAATAAATCTACCGTCTAAGTTAGAGTACCATGAGGTAGTATACCAAATTTAGTGGTTCTAAATTGAAAACTGTAGATTTTACGAACATTTTGCATGAGGGGCCCCTTGACCCGGAGCCCCGACCCTTTCACAAAACCATCTACCGTCTAAGTTAGAGTACCATGTGACTGTATACCAAATTTGGTGGTTCTAAATTGAAAACTAGATTTTACGAAACATTTTCTTTGGGGGACCCATGACCCCGGACGCCGACTCCTTCCAAAAACCGTCTATGGACTAAGTTAGTTTCATGAGATAGTATATCAAATTTCGTGGTTCTAAATTGAAAACTGAAGATTTTACGAAACTTTTGTACGGGGGCTTGACCCCGACCCATTTCAAAAACTATCTACCGTCTAAGTTTGAGTACCATGAGATAGTAATTGACGCTGGTTATTAAGTCGTGGGTTATTATGACGCGGGTTATTCTGACGTACAATAATTGTGACCTGGGGTTATTGTGACGCAGGGTTATTTTGTAACGGGTTTTTTTCACGCTGGGTTATTGTGACGTTCGGTTATTTTGTAACGGGTTTTTTTAACTCGGGGTTATTTTGACGCTGGGTTATTTAGACGCCGGATTGTTTTGACTAGGTTATTACGACGCGGGTTATCTTTTCTGGGTTATTTTGACGGCACACCGGATTAGCCCATATGTTTCTCAAAAAAGCATTTTCTTTGTCGTAGATATTCATTTCGTTCCATGGTTTCACTAGACTGAAGATCCTAAAGTAAAGTATCGATTACAGGTCTTGACCTTAGTTCTACCCAACATCTTTGAGATGAACTGGAATTTCGAATCAGGAGCTTATCAGTTAGTCACGGGTATCGCTCATTTCACCTAAAGATCAATTCACCGAAGGTCACTTCACCGAAAAGTTCATTTCACCGAAGGGTCATTTCATCGAGAAGTTCATTCCACCGAAGGGTCATTTCGTCGAAAAGTTCATTTCACCGAAAAGTCGTTTCACCAAAAGATCACTTCACCGAAACGTAACATCCCTATTGTAGTCTGTTAGTCACACTACTACCTGACCTGTTTGCATTAAGGGATCGAGGTAGGGTTTTTACCGCACGATAAAAGGTTCTCAAAATATGCTTATATACAGTTAAGAACAAAAGTATTTGGCGAAACACTTTTTTGACCATAATAGTTTTTCTGCTGGACCAAATCGGGTCATTTTGTGATATGATATGTGTTATTCAGTTGTAAACATGACCTATATGCAGATGGATCGGAAACCTTAACACAGATCAGGTATCGAGCTTAATCGCAAAGATCATTCAAATTGACCAACAAAGTAGGTGTGTATCACACTCATTTAACGCAACGGTAACAGAAAACAAGTACGAGAAAACGACAAAACTATAACTGATACTTAGTGGGATAACCACGAGACTTAATAACAGCTGCACAACGGGCCGGCAACAAGTCCACTAGCTTCTCGACGGTGACCTGCGGAATTTGCACCCATTCTGCAGACAGCTGGTCAAACTTCTGGGCCGCATTCCGGCAGGTTTTCTTCACACATCGTCTCTCCAATTCCTCCCACATGTGCTCGATGGGGTTGAGGTTTGGAGATTGGCTTGGCCCGTCTAGAAGTGTGACCTGTTACTGCTGGAAGGCGGCCTTCGCCACTCTGCAGGTGTGCTTCGGGTCGTTGTCTTGCTGCATGATCCATCCGGGTGACATGTTCTGGTTTGCCCATTGGAAGACACCGTTGATGAGCATGTTCGTGTAGCTCTGGCCGGTCATTATTCCCTCAATCCTGATCATGGGGTCCATTCCATTGCCAGAGAAGGCGCCGTAAACCATGAGCGATCCTCCTCCGTGCTTGACAGTCGGATGAATGAACTGGGTGTTGAACCTCTGGCCACACGGACGTCGTACGTATCGGATGCCATCACTTCCGAACAATGTGAACTTGCTCTCGTCGGTGAAAAGCACCTAATTCCAGTCCGCCGTGGTCAAGTGTCGATGACGGCGTGCGAACGCGAATCTGGCTCGTCAATTCTTGACTCCGATGAGTGGTTTCTTGGCGGGGCGTCTTCCATTCAATCCACCAGCAATGGGACGACGGGAGATGGTAATTCGGCTGACGTTCAGGTCGTCGCTGTCGCGGAATTCGGTGGCGATGTCCACAGCAGTCAAGGTGGGATCAGCACGAGATCGACAGACGATGCGTCTATCTTGACGCAACGTAGTGGAACGAGGCCTACCACATCGCGGACTGTTCTCGACGGTCTCAGTCTTCTTATAACGTTGCAGGATAGCTGAAATGGACTGGTGTCGGATCTTCAGGGCCCTCGCAATGTCGGTGACGCGCATTCCGGATTCCATCGTGTTCACGGCCGCCTGGCGAACTCCAATAGTGATCTCCGCCTTTTTACCCATTTCTGAAAACCTAAGACTGACTTATTATCACACTACACATCACAAACCCCACAAAAATCACAGGAAAAACATTAATACGTGCAGCAAACACATGGGTAATAATTGGCGACTCTTTAATATGTTCCATTTCGAACGACAAATTCTCTCTAAGCGAAATACAAACTACGCGGCTTTGTATCTCACGAATTAACACATATCATATCCCAAAATGACCCGATTTGGTCCAGCAGAATAAAAATTATGGTCGAAAAAGTGTTTCGCCAAATACATTTGTTCGCTACTGTAGATCGAAGCTTCTACAAATGGTAGATATGGATTTTCAGCAAACAATCATTACAACTTGGATTTATTTTTGACATAGAATACGTCTATCGTTTGGTTCCAGTACTGGGTGCCTTGGTAAAAATCCGTGTACCCCAAAAACGTGTACACCAGACTTCCGTCAATAATTTCAAAACTATAAAAGCTAGCAAAAATATATATAAAGACGAAGGTCCAAAAAGTCTACCGAAATAGCGATCAAGGTCAGATGACGCAATACTGAGCGGCGCGCGCGTCCGTCATTTTGTGGTTAAATCGGCGCTCGGCGCGCGCGATAAAATTAGTATAACTCGGAACCGCGATGTGATAGCACATACCTCAAGGTGTCATTCGTTTCATCTACGCGAGATCTATCGATATCTGTAATAATATTTGTGAGAAAACTTTATTGGGTGTGTGAACAATTGTGAAATATTTAAGAACTTTGTGAAAATGTCCGAAATGTCTCAATATCTTAATTTAAATAGATCGACTTGAACGCGAGAAAACGGGTTACTAAAGACTACGTGCGAGACATGTGCCTTGTCGATATCGCACTGAGCAACAAGTCACCCTTCATTCTCTGATTTGTTTACATTCACCCGACTGTCTCCATCTCGGAACTCGAAATGTTTCTCTTTGCGATGATGATCAATTATTCCGAGAACGCTAAGAAAATCAGCAAGAATATGATTGGGGACACAGAGGTACCGATGATAATTATGAGAGACTTTAACGTCAACGCTCAAATGAATCTACAAGAGCTCGATTTCATTGTGACGTACCTGCCAGCAGGACGCACATGACATAAAGGCAGATAGGAATCAGAATACATGTCTGCGTAGCTCAGTTGGTAGAGCGACTTGTTCCGGAATAAGCGTACTCGGGTTCGAATTCCGGCGTAGACCAAAAATGACGGAGAAATTTACTTCGTTATAATGGCTCCCGAACTACCCGGATGACCCGACCGTTCAAAATCTCGCATTGGTGTGATGTTATTTCCACACCGCGAGATAGGAAAAATCAGAGAATCCCTTCTCCAGTGCTTCGAAAAATAAATGTGTGTGACGTTGCATTCCCCACACCAGATTGACTGGGAGTTCTCAAGTGCACGTTCTACAGTGGTTGTCTGCCTGCAACGATTCATGGTCACGGCTGATCCGTGGGCCATGCCCCCGGCCCTCTTTCGTGGGGGAGATGTGACGTACCTTCCAGCAGGACGCACATGACATAAAGGCAGATAGGAATCAGAATACATGTCTGCGTAGCTCAGTTGGTAGAGCGACTTGTTCCAGAATAAGCGTACTCGGGTTCGAATCCCGGCGTAGACCAAAAATGACGGAGAAATTTACTTCGTTATATCATGAAGACTCAATTTAACTTGAACTTTGTGCCGTCGCGATCGCCAACCACGCTGGGAAACATATACATCGACTTGAATTTTGCGAGAATCATCATCGTCGATGTCATGCCGTACGTGAGCTACTTTTCGAACCATCGGCCCCTCGTCAACTAGGCCATTCTCAGCCTAGAATAAGTAAGCCATTCTCTCAAAATACATTACTCTCTGCACAATATTTCTGTAAACAGCAAAAAAAAAATTCTCCCTAAACCTAAAGTCTGCGCATTCACTCATTTTTACCCCACCCGACATCCAACAGGCACGCGACGTATTCTACGCCCAAAAGACCTGCGGCCGTAGCTCCGACACAACCCCCGCCAATTTTCGGTCTGAATCGAGGTTTACTGATTACCGTGAGAAATTCTTAGGGATATACGCAGACAGCGGTCCCTGAGTTGGTGCCATTGGTTCCAAGTAAGAGAAAGAGCCAGCATCGTGGGGCACACACACACACACACCACCCATGCTTTGTCTGGGAATCAAACTCGGTCCTAGCTCGTACGACTAGCTAAAAAGTAAGGCTTCTGACCACTAGGACACTTGGATGACGCATGTATATAAAAAATAATGGCAAACGGTTTAGAAAATAATAGGCTTCAACAACGCAACTGTGACATACAAGCCTACTGATATTTTACTGCTTCCTACTATGTTCAACCAGAGAAGTCATAAAAAGGATTTCTTAAATGTTTGGACCTATCATAGGATTTCTCAAGGCAAGGCATCGCTGGCAACAACGTGAAAAACTTTCTTCTGTTTGTCAGTTTTGTCTTGATCAAATGGAGATAAGACAAAAAACCAAACAAAAGGATATTGAAGAAATAGTGGGGAGTCTCAGACAAAGCATGGGTGGTGTGTGTGTGTGCCCCACGATGCTGGCTCTTTAGTCATAAGTGCACTTATATGCAAGGTGATCGAAAAGTCTTGCCCCTCGAACTTCAAAGCACTGCGTAAATTAGTGAAGCTACCTCGGTAGCGCAGTGGTCTTAGCGCAGGCATATGACCGTTCGTCTAAAGGTTCACAAAATATGCTTATATAGATCGAAGCTTCTACAAAGGGTAGATATGAGTCTGGATTTGAATCCCCGTGGGGTATGGGTGTTGTGTTTGTTTTACAGCACTGACTCTCTTCCTTCCGCAGAACCAGTGGCCTTAAATTAGGGAAGGACTTATAGTTCATTGAGTTACTCACGGTGGACGTCTTACAGACTTTAAGACGGTGGACGTCTTAAAGTCCATTGAGTTACTCACGGTGGTCAATTAATCTAAATTCATGATTCCAGGCTGAGCCGTAGACCGAAAAAAAAAAGTGAAATTATTTTATTTTTTATTTCATCCGACAGTTGGCATCGCTGCACTGTCTTGAAAGGTATATTTGATTTCTGAAAGCGTTTGTTGTACTAATTGACGCCATCATCGTTTTGTTTCTTGCGAGAGTATCATACCATTTTCCCAAAGCGAGTGTATATATATATATATATATATATATATATATATATATATAGTCTTACTGTACGTAATTGTGCAATATTTCGCTCATCGATCATATCAAAAAGCATCGGAAGCATTTGGTGAGCAATATCCGAATGTTTCCCCACCTGATAACAGAGCTATCGCTCGTCTTGTAAAGCGTTTTTGGGAAACAGGAAGTATCTTCGACAGAAAGTGGAGTGGGCACCCGTCTGTTTTAAACGACGAAAAAATGCAAGATATTCAAACCAAAATGATGCTTTCTCCAACAAAAAGTTAACCTAAACTTTCCATTCAGACAGGATTATCTTATAGCAGTGCGCAGGAAGCTGTGAAACAACTAAATCTGCATCCATATCATCTTACCTCAGTGGCTGAATTGAAACCATGTGCTTTTCAGAAACGCTTACATTTCTGCAGATGGTTACGCATGTTAGTGAACCAAAATAGAGTAAGTGAACTTGATAATATCTTCTTCACTGACGAAGCGTGGTTTCACGTAAGTGGGTATGTAAACACGCGGAAATCACGATATTGGTCATCCCCAAACCCACACATATTCCACCAAAAGCCATTTTACTCAGAAAAAGTCGGAGTATGGTGTGCTGTGTCTCGTCGTCGAATAATCGGCCCGATATTTTTTGACTGAACGGTTAATGCAATTGTATACAAGGACATAGTCACACAATTTGTATCGTTGCTGGAAGAAGACGAGAGGTATTGTTGGTCTTCTTCAGCAAAGATACAGTCTGGTGTACGAAGTTTTGGCCCCATTGTTTGAACTGATAGGCGTAAGACACAGTCACAAACTACCAGCGATTTGAACAGTGGATCGAATCCTCGTCTCAGTGCAAGGGCAATGCAACGTATTCTGAAACTTCTAGGGCTCACAACAGTCTCACTGATAATGGCAAGGCACCGGGCTCAATATCTTGCCTGGGAAAACGCACACCAACACTGGATCACATATGACTGGAAGCGGATAGCCTGGAATCATGAATTCTGATTAAATTGCATCAAGCCGATGGGGAGTACCGATCTGGATTCAACCCTATATGTGGCCATTGGCTCTTCATATCAAGTTGGAACAAAACAGGTTAATGATGGTTCAGTGATGGTCTGCAGTGTCTTCAACTGGAACGCTTTGTACTTTGAGTCCTCCAAATAGATGGACAACCTAGCCGACCATTTACAGCCATTTATATCAAGCATGCATTCCAGTGACAACAGCGTATTCCCGCCAGATAATTGCCCAACTCACAGGCCTCATCTTGCTTCTGCATGATTACAAGAACATTGCAATGAATTTAGAATGCTTTAGTGGCCGCCTAGACACCGTGTTTAAACCAGAGTTGTACAACATCGTAATTGAATTAATCGGTAATGCATTACAGCGTAATGGTAATGGGAACAAGAACTTAGCGTTACCATTACATGATAATGGTGAACTGGTCATTAGAATTACTTGGTAATTGTAATGGCATGTAGCAGTTACCCATTATAATCGTAATGGTTAATGGCTAACTTTATGTTTGTAATTAACTAATAACTTATGGCTAACAATACAACGTGAATAAACCAGCAACCAGTACACCCTTACACGTTGTGTAGGTTATTTGACAATTGCTCCACTTCTCGGACCTCAAATGCGTGTATGTAGGTATTAGAGATTGTACGTGTATGACATGAGTAGTTTCCCGTCTTCGCCGCAAGTAAAGTGATTTGAACGGTATAATACACATGAAGTAAGTACGAATGGAATGCTTATTTCGGTTAGAGAATAGTACAACAAAAATGAAAGAAAGATCAATGCCGTTGCATGTGATCAACTAAGAACAATTCACTGAAGCACACAAAAATATTAGTAGTAATAAACTATCAGTATGTAATTATTATTTCCAAATTGTGTAATTTCATTACCAAATAATTACAATGCGTTCGAATGGCATTATTTATAATTCATTGTAATGCATTACAGATTAATTCGATTACCTTGTGTAAACCATACTTGGGATTACCTTGTAATGCATTACACGTTAATTGTAATCTGTACTTCCATTACTTTGTAATGTATTCCTACCCAATTCTGATTTAAACCCCATCGAACATCCTTGGAATACCGTCAAACAGGCTGTTGGGACACGTGTCCCATCTGCCTCGATCCTGAGAGAATAATGGACAACTTTGGAGGAAGCATGTCTGGTGATACCTGTAGAACATTTTTGTAAACTCGTAGAATACATGTCTCGCCATGTGGCCGCCATCATTAGGACAAGAAAAGGCCCAACGCGTTACAAGGCAGGTATCTTTAATTCAATGGCAATTCAGTGTACACCGAAGAGCAACTGAATTAGAGATACCTGTCTGGTAACGTGTAGCACCACTTTTCGTCCTGATGACGGCGGCGATTCGTCTCGGCATGGACTCGACAAGACACCGGAATATCCACGACCCCTGAACAAGCTCCCACAGTTCACGAATATTTAATGGAGGGGGTCAGAGCCTCGAACATGTCTCTCGATGGCATCCCAGATGTGCTCGATGGGATTGAGGTCAGGTGACCTAGCTGTCCAAGGAAGCGACGTCACGTCGGTGGAGTGTCCATCCAACCATTCGGATACAATTCGGGAGCGATGGCATGGTGTATTGTCTTGTTGCATGATGAGGTGCCCAGAGGGATGTTGAAGACGCACAAACGGGAGCAAATGGCCGTCCAGGATATCCCGGTAACATTGCCCTGTAAAGGACTATGTCACACGGACCAGGGGTCCCATTTCAGTCCACGTAAACAGTCCCCAGACGAGAATGCCACCCCCACCAGCTTGAAGAGCACCCTGCTGGCAAGAAGATTCCATCGCTTCATGTGGTTTGCGCCGTACTCGTATCCTGCCATCCGCATGTACCAACGTGAATCTCGACTCATCAGTCCAGGCAGCATTTTCCCGCATGTCTAGTGTCCAGTGGCGATGTTCCCGCCACTGGACCCTGTGATGTGCGGTCAGCAGCGGTACCCTCGTGGGACGATGGCTTCTGTACCCCATAGCGAGGAGATGGTTCTGGAGGGTGTGGCTGCTTACACGTGTTTGTGCACCAACATTAAATTGCCGAGTGATTTCTTGCACTGTGGCCCGTCTATCCACTGTTACAATGCGAGCTAGCCGACGATGACCCAGCTCATCCACACGCTCTTGTCCACGGCAGTTGGCCCTTGCAGGGATGGTTTTACCGGATTCGATGTACTCACGGTGCACCCGTGACACAGTGGCTCGTGAAAATCCCAGTGCCTGCACGACTTCCGAAATGGAGTGACCCATTCGTCGCACCCCAAAAATTTACACACAATCAAATGCGCCCAGATCCTTCGTATTACCCATACTACGACACACTCTTACTGATTCCCGTCGCATCCCTCCTTATATTGTCGGATCGCTGCATACGTCATGTCGTTTCCGTTTACAGGGCCGCCCACAGCGCCACATTTGCATAACGCCAGCTGTCGGTAATTCAATTGCTCTTCAGTGTATATCACGAATAATCGTTGTATATCTGCATTATTGAGCTCATTTATACGAAACGTTCTGAAAGGCCAGAACACTTGGCTTTGAATTAGATATCTTTCAACTGGTATAGGCCAAATTAGGAGCAATTTAATTGCAATTGTCTGTAACATAGCAGTAAATTCAGATACATAAGTTTAGTAAGAGCTTTAAATGATCCAGAAAACAAATAAAGCATTTGAGATTACGTAATGATGGTATTAAAACAATCTTTGTGCTTGAAATCTTATACATAAAGAAAATCTGTTGTGCGATGTTTTACTGTAATGTCAATATAAGTTGCATTATGATTTTACGCATCAAATGCTAGACTGAACGTGCGTGCATACGCTTAGAAGTATATTTAGTCGTGATGTCTTCCTGAAGTTGACACATAATTAAAGTATGATTCAAATTCATAAAAATGCTACCTTTATTAAGCGTGCTCTTGCAACATTTCACTTGCTTGAGCATTTTCGAAGAAATTAGCGCAATATTCAGATTATCATTTTTTATCGCAGACTCAGTGTTACTCTGTACATAAACCGAGTTTAAGCTCTTTGTTCCTTTGGCATGTATTTATAGAGAAAGAAATTGTGTTGCACTTCATAAAGTTTTATACGGATGGCAAGAATTTACTGAAGAGCAACTAAATAGAAAATGCAAATGACATTCAAGAAATGATGTGATACGGAAAGCGAATCCCTGCAGAGAAAATTTATGAGAATTCCTCGGCATTTTAAGCACGCCATTCTCTCATACATAGGAAACTTCCAATACATTGCGTCATGTGAAGGAAGAGTTTTCTTCCAGATAACTCATTCAATTGCCTCGATGTCCTTAATTAAGGCAATGTATCATGTTTCACTGCCTCACCCGAAAACGCCGAGTCTTTCAGCCATGATAGGAAAAGAAATAGAAAAGGTCTTATATGAAGCCATTTTATATTTGCGATAAAGTCGTAGTTCAGATGCCTTGTTTAGTATGCTGGAAATGCATCAGGAAGCAATCGGTTCAGTACCCAGGATATTAAAGGAACTGTTAGACTGCGAAACAAATTTTAATCATTAATACAGAATAGAAAATTTACGAAATAGTTTAAAGATAAGTGCTCTTTGCTTTTTGAAGGGAGCGTTTAACGTTCGTGATCGCTGACAAGAGTAAATATACTGCCTTATCATCAACTGCAAAGCGATAAGATTTCGTTACATGTTGGCTGCAATTAGAAACTGATGTACAATGTTACGAAGTTGAACCTCCTCCGTACGAGGGAAAGGGAAAGTTAAAAAAAGCTGTATTACTAAATCTTTCGGGAAAGGGAAAGTTAAAAAAAAAGCTGTATTACTAAATCTTTCGGGAAAGGGAAAGTTAAAAAAAAAGCTGTATAACTAAATCTTTCGGGAAAGAGAAAGTTAAAAAAAAAAGCTGTATTACTAAATCTTTCGGGAAAGGGAAAGTTAAAAAAAAAGCTGTATAACTAAATCTTTCGGGAAAGGGAAAGTTAAAAAAAAAGCTGTATTACTAAATCTTTCGGGAAAGGGAAAGTTAAAAAAAAAGCTGTATTACCAAATCTTTCGGGAAAGGGAAAGTTAAAAAAGAAAGCTGTATTACTAAATCTTTCGGGAAAATGAAAATGAAAAACATTTGGTCTTTTTTGTGATTTGGGTTTTAAGACGACCATGTGCAATTCTAAGGGCTATAAGCGGTCGCCTTTTCTTAATTTGGGGCCACTGGTTAGAGGTCTGCATGGGCCGGGTCGGCTCTCCGAGCACGGTCCGGCACGCGTGGTTATAGAAGACGACCTTGGGCCGTACGAGTCCTCCGAGCCCGGCCTGGGCTCGGCGCATGGGTCGGGACAGCTTTCCAAACCCGACCTGGCACGCGTTTCTTAGTTTAGAGAACAAGGCAAAGGGCCGGGCCTGGCCAAGTCGACCTATTCTTTTTATCGCAATGGCAAAGAAATAAATAAGTCGCGTTTCCCAATTTCCTGGTCTGTTTAACTGTTTTGCTGGCTATACTTATTTCCATGACATAGCCCAGGATGTAATCACAGAGGCTAGGAGAGACACTCACAGTGGTTTTACCATCTGTAGTATTAAGATGGTAGAAATACTTTGGGGCTTGTGGACAACAAAAAGGTTTAATAGTGTGTGTGTTGTGTGGGGGTAGGGTACGAGGGTGTCTACAGTGGGGTGGGGTGGGATGTGTGTGTGTGTGTGTGTGTGTGTGTGTGTGTGTGTGTGTGTGTGTGTGTATGAGAGAGAGTGGGACGACATCGATTGTTTCTTCTATCCCTAATCCCTATAGGGACTGTCTTTTGTAGTGTTACTGCTTGTCAGTTTAGAGAAAAGATACTTTGAACGAGCTTAGTCTACATTTTTCTCTCTTTATCCCTTAAAGCGGCAGATGTACTTTAACCGAATGGTGCATTATATATTTTGTGAGCTCCCTTAACAGAAATATTCATATAGCGTCCGGGCTCTTCTTTCTGAACGGCACGTAAAATGCCTTTTTTTGCCAAAAATACAACTAAACAATTTTTATCTCCTTCTCATCTCATCCGTATCGATAATAAACCTGCCACAAGCGATTAGCCATTCCTTCTAGTTCTGCATTGTCTGCTCCATTACCCAGGTTATAAAGGGTAAGGGCTAGTCCTGACATGGACATCATGACACTCGGTAGAAACAAGTGACTCAAACATCTTCTCTCTTCTTTCTTAGATTCGTCGCCATTGTTATAGCCCCTTTTGAAGGTAATCAGTCAGTAAGGATTGGTGTTAAACGACCACTTAGATTAGTGTTGAACGACCACTTTGAAAAATAAAGATAAGCAGAAAGCAATGCCTTCTCACTGAGGAGACTCACTCGTTCGACCCGCGTGCAACCAGTTTCTTCAGCTCATTCGTGCAACCAATTTCATCTGCTCAACCAGTTGGATTTCAGCCCATTTTGCTAACCCCGAGTTAGTTCGTTCCAGCCAGTTAAAGGGTTAAAGGTAATATTTTTCGATAATTGCCAAAGTTTAGTTAATAGTTCTATGATTACATTCAACTAAGTATTTTCAACACTATCTCATTTCATTATTTAATTTTCACAATTTGACAAAATACAACAGAAAGACAAAATAATGCAAAATGTTCCATAACGGGCAAGGCCGACTCGAGTGTCTAATATTTGAAACGGGCTTTGCAGGTCTGGGCCTTAAACGCACGGGCTTGGTCCGTGCTTTTAAGGCCCGTCTAGACCTCTACCACTGGTTTCATGGAAGGAAATTTTCCAGCATTTTAACTCAAGTGCAATAACCATACCTCATCCGAGATTCGCCTTAGAACCCTGGTTGGACCACTAGTCAGAAAGTAGGCTTCCTTGATGTCTTCATAGACTGCCTGCTGTTTCTAATTACAGTTTTCTGAATCATGTACCGCGGGATTTGTTACGATTTATTATAATAACTGCTGATACTCAACTACATGCAATGTTTCAGTATAATGATACATTCGAGGTATGACTATTAAACATCGAGACGGATGCTAATTCAGTTCAATATAAAAATACATTTTGAACTCTTATCAGCTTCAATGCACTACACTTCCGCATCAACACACAGCTGCATTCTGACCTTCCGTTAGGCGGAGCAGTACTGTAGTTCATCTGGGGTGATGCCTTTAAAACGCTTTGTCGTTCTCTCCTTCGTCACAGTAACTGACTCAAAAACACAGTACAGGTTTGATTTTACGGAAAAAGAATACGTCCCATGTATTCAAATCTGGTGAGTAGGCCGGACACTCAATACTGTAATGCGTTTCTCGATTGAAACCTGCTTCACTGAGATCGCTGAATGTGCTGGCGCGTTGTTCTAGTCAAGGATAAAGCCATGTTTCTATATGCCTTTTTTTCTGATTCGCTCGCTCTTCAAGTCAGCAGAACCTGTTTGTACGTAGTAATGCTGGTTTACTTTGGCTCCAACGCGAACCCACTCTGCCAAATTATACCCTTACTGTCAAAGAAAATAATGTACATGGCCTTGAACTTGGACTTGCGTTGCCGTTCTTTCCTCCTCAATGGTGACGTCATTGTTTTCCAATGCATCAACAGTATCTTTTTTCAGGGTCGCATTGGAAGTTCCAAGTTTCATTTCAAGTGATAAGACTTTCCAAAAGGCGGGAGTTCGCCTTAATTTGATCGGAATGTCAATACAAATTGTCTCAAGGTTTTCTTTTTCCTTGGGCGTAAGAAACACAGGTACCATCTTGGCACACACATTTGTGATGCTCAGATTATCATGTAAAATCTGACTAACAGTTCTTTATCGATGTTTACCAGTCCTGCTGTCGTTCATGTACTCAGTCTTAGATCATTTCGATCAATCGCGTAGATTTTTTCACATTGCATTTGAAGTTCCGGGCCATCCCTGACGTTCGTGTCTTCAATGTCCTTTCGCCTTCACTGAAGCTCTTGTGCCAGGAAAAATCAACCGCATGTGGCATGCATTTGTACCCGTAAGCCTCACTTAACATACGAAAAAGTTCGGTTCATCGGTTGTTCCGTTCTTGAACTCAGTGTTTTCCCCACGCGCAAAACACATCTCTACTTTCCTCGATACGTGTCACCGAACTAATAATGCAGAAAGTGAGACGAACTTCGCATTTTCAGTTACGGACAGTTCAAGGTCAATAGCTGGCTACTTCTGTCCTGCACCGCGCTTTTCATTTGCCACACGCACAGTTCGGTTATTTCATAGTCTTACCTCGTAATTTGTTCTTACTTTTATTTTTAGTGCGATCTTTGACAGTATCATAGGCACAGTTATAAAAGACTGAAACGGTGAACATTCTTTAAAATATTTACAAAATCAGTCCATGAAAAAAAACCCTGCTAACAAACGTCATCGTCTACCTGTGGACACCGTAGCTCTGCAACTATTAGTCCGATTCGAAAAACTCTTTTTGAATTGGGACGCTTGAAATGCGAGAATGAGGATTCTTACATTACAGTAATATTCCGATGCACAACTTTCCCGCTAGATGGCGTAAATGCAGATGATATGAAATTCAAAATACATTTTATTCCATATACTTGCTTCTAAATATCCGATAGAGAAAATTCTTTTTTCTTTGGATGCCATTTACATCGACTACTATTTTTAGGTACTGTCTCTTGCCCAAATATTGCATAAATTTTATGCTAGAGAGCGCAATGCTAATTAACATTTTCCCGGATATCTCTTCTTCTCAAAGTCGCATTTAAAAACTTATTCCTGCCTCGGATACAGCATCTGATGAGAAATGTTCTAAATATAATTTCTAATTTTCAGAAAAGAATGGTTTGTCCACCAGGGCCGTAAGTTTTTATTTTTGCTTCCGATCATTTTCCAGCAAAATCTGGACTTCTAGAAAGGCCATTGAAAGCATTCCTTCGTGGACCGATGCCGATCACCTCGGAAGTCCTTTGGAGAATACCCCCTGCTTAAAATAGTGCATAGTTTTCCCGCCAAGGGTTGTAGATACATGTCTTATTTTTGTCGATATCTCTGCTTCTAAGCGGCCGATTAAAAAAATATTTCTTTGTTGGAGACCGTTCCCGGTGCTAAATGTTTCTCGTATAATTTTGAATTTTTCGTAACGCAAAAGTGTGCCACTAGAGGACGTAAGTTCACATTTCAATTTACAGCAATATCTGCAGGACTAAAACCCGGATTGCGAAGATCCTTCCTCGGTCAGATACTACTAATTATGAACAATTTTCCATGCATTTTCTTCCCAAAATAATCCACAATTTCGCCGCCAGTGGGCGTAAATGATTAATCTATTTTTCTCAATATCTCGGCTTCTAAACGTGCCATTAAAAATATTTTTATACTGTATAACATTTACCTTGTGAAACACTTTAGGTTTGTATTTGAGGAGATTTGAAGTTCACAGTTCTGTCACTAGGTGGTGTTTTTGAACTTTTGTTTGCAACTGTAAGTACACTTTATATAACGCACAGCTTCCCCGCTAAGGGGCGTAAAAGTCAGAACCTTTTTCTCCAATAATACTTTTCGCTTATTTTCAACTTTTCCATTATGCAAAATTCTACCTCTGAAGGCGTAGAGTTATATTATGTTACCATCTTTATTTCTCTTTTTAACTGTTCGATTTGAAAATATGTTTCTCTCTGATATCTCTTCTGCTGTATAAAACTTTTTGCTTCCCGTTTGTTAATTTTCGTAACATACATTTTAGCCGCTGGTGGAAGTAAGTAGTTATTTCTATTTCTGGATGTTTTATGGATTGTAAAAATCCGGTTGTTGTTTTTTTCTAACCGGTTCTATTGATTTTGAATAACTTTGATAAATTTCATTCGCATTCCAAAGGATTCGAAGGACATGCTCATTACAACCAAAGATTTGGTGTCAGTTTTTCTTGTTCTCATTCTGGACGTTAATCACTCAAATCTGGATTCGATGTTTAGCTTAAGCTAAACACTTGGATTGTCACCGGTAGGTGCAGCTCAGCTTATGTTGAACTTGTGGGCGCGCTCAATTTAAAATTGTTCCTTAATTTAACTTTAAAAGTTAAATTTATTGCGGTTGCGAGGAAAAAATGCCCAGTGATTTATGAAATAAGTAACAGCAAACGATTTGTTTTCCTCTGTATAAAAAAAGCAAAATGTTTTGTTACTAATATTTGAACAATTGAACACTCACTTAGTATATCTATCAATCGATACCCTAAATTTAAGGATTCCTAATCTCAAGCCTCAAATATCGGGGTTTTACAAGTGAATAAGCGAAGTAAAATCAGATGAAAAGAATGAAATTAAAACTGTACTGACGCTGTCGAACTTACGGCACATAGCAATAAATTCTAGAAGGATGAGGCTTATAAATGAAACTACTTCTGCCATAATTTTACATTGCTGGCACTAGGGATGAAAGGTTCGTTTTTTTTTATTAATGAAAAAGCTACGTTGATTTAATAACAACCTCAATAATGGACCTCAAAGACATAAAGGGTACTAATAAAAATTATGTGTGCGACCTTTCTGTACAACTAGAATTATGTATGTAAATTATATCAGTGTCAACCATTATCAATCCACTGCTGGACGAAGGTCTCCCCAAGTTTCCTCCACAACGGTCTGTCTTGTGCCAGTCTCCTCCATGTCACCCCTGCATACTTTCGAATTTCATCCACCCATCTCCCACGTGGTCTTCTTCTAGGTCTTTTCCTGTCCCTTGGAATCCAATCTAAAATTTCGGCTGTCCATCGATGATCTGTCCTTCTGGCAGTATGTCCAGCCCATTGCCATTTCAGGGATTTAACTCTGATCATGATGTCTTCCACTCTTGTCATTTTTCGGATCCACGAGTTCCTCTTCTTATCTCTCCTGGTTACACCAAGCACGCACCTCTCCATGCTTCTTTGAGTTGTCTGCAGCCTTTGTATGTCTCTTTTAGTTAAGGTCCACGTCTCTGCACCATACGTAAGCACTGGAAGGATGCATTGATCAAACACTTTTCTTTTAAGACATAATGGCATATTGCTCTTGAAAATTATGCTGTTTCTCCCAAAAGCTCTCCAGGCAAGTTTTGTACGCCGATTAATTTCTTCATCAATGTGACCCTCACTTGATATCTGCTGTCCAAGATAAACATACGTGTCTGTTATCTCCAGCTTTTCTCCATCAATCGATAAATCTTCATTTCTTGTAAAAGCATTGAACATCACTTTTGTCTTCTGAAAGTTCATTTTTAATCCCACTTCTTTACTCTTGTCAGCAAGTTCCTGGATCATACTCTGCAGCTCTGATGGGGTAGTTGCAAAAATGACTACGTCATCAGCAAAACGAAGGTGGGTTAGATAATCTCCATTAATCTTTATCCCCTTGTTTTCCCAGCTCAGCGACTGAAAAACACCCTCCAATGTGGCATTAAAGAGCTTCGGAGATATGGTGTCACCTTGTCTCACTCCCTTTCCAATTTTTATGTGTGTTGTATTTTCAAACAGCCTAATCTTTGCACTTGCATTTTCATATATGTTATTAATAATATTAATGTATACATGTGTATATTAAAACATATATATCAATAAGCTGTATTCTAAGATGCTGAGGTCGTCTGCTCGAAGTACGACCTCTGTGTAAGAAGAACAGACTTTGTTTTGCAAATGAAATAAACAGTATCCTGAAATAAATTTGGAATTTTCAGTTTGAACATTAATGCGCACAGAAGTACCAGATATACTGTATAGGTGGTATAAAATACTGAATAAAAGTGGTTTGCAGTATAAATTTGATTAGTCATAATCCTGCACCGCCAAAAGGCTGGGTGTAAAGGATTTGACGGATCTCACTAGGTGCATTTACCTGCGGTAAACTCTACGGTAATAACCATCATCCAGGGACCACAGATTCGGACACACCGACGGGTGGTGCTAACTGGGCAGGTCGTACACGATGTATAACGAAGTAAATTTCTCCGTCATTTCTGTCCACGCCAGGATTCGAACTCGGATCTCCTCATTCCGGAATAAGTCACTCTACCAATTGAGCTACGCGGACGTTTTTTCTGATTCCTATCTGCCTTTATGTCGTGTGCGTCCTTCTGGCAGGTACGTCACATCTCCTGGTACGTTACATCATCTCCCCCTTATTTAATTTTTTTTCGAAGTGCTGGAGAAGGGATTCTCTTATTTTTCCTATCTCGCGGTGTGGAAAGAACATCACACCAATGCGAGATTGTGAACGGTCGGGTCATCCGGATAGTTCGGGCGCCATTATAACGAAGTAAATTTCTCCGTCATTTCTGTCCACGCCAGGATTCGAACCCGGATCCCCTCTTTCCGGAATAAGTTGCTCTACCAATTGAGCTACGCGGACGTTTTATTCTGATTCCTATCTGCCTTTATGTCGTGTGCGTCCTTTTGGCAGGTACGTCACATATCCTGGTACGTTACAGATGGACCGTGTATTTTACTGAGAGACCTCTGGGAGATCGGTTCGCCACGCGAGCAATTTTTTTTGGGGGGGGCTAAGCCCCCCTCCAAAAGAAAGTTTGATTGAAAGTACATGCTTACAATCTCATTAAAAAAATCACATAGCTCACAAAAATCACAGAAATGCGACACACGTCGAAATAGTCCTTATTGGTTACAAGAGAGCAAGCCTCATTCTTCCTTGGGAGTTCAGTTCCATATTAGTTTTCAGGTGTCTTCAACCATAGTCTTTTCGTTGAATCTCTAGTTCGCGCCGGAGGCTTGGGCATTCAGGATTCAAGCTGGAATGATCCATTTCCAGTTTCACCTTGAATTTATCATTGGCACGTCGGCAGTTGGGGCAGCAGGCATTCCCGGGAGATTTCCAGTGTTTGTGCCCGCTCTGGCCGCAGCGAGCACATGAAAACCCGCTGCTTCAAATGCAACGGGTGCCCAAACCCGTCGCATTTGAAGCAGCTGGTTTCTAGGAGGAATTCCTTGGTGGAGAGGATCCTCCAGGTGAGGTTCACTATGCCTTTTTTCAAGACTGAGCGGAAGTCCACCTGAGCCATCTCTACCACACAGTGGATCCGCTTTTCTTTTCCCTTGATACGTAACAGGACAGTAAATTCCCCGGCTCTCTCAATTCGTTTTGCCGGGGAAAGTCTTTTCCAGGTGTTCCTTTCAGTAGCTTGCATTGGACCCGTTGATTATCACTCGAGGCTTTTCCAGTCTTGGCCTCCTCACTGTGTAGCTCTCATTAAGGTCTTCTCTCTCACCGAAGTCGGTCTCGATCTTCTGTTGACCCTCTGCCGACGTACACTCGATCATAATACCACATTCTAAGACTTTTCTGACACCTGTTACACCTACCCCCAGTTCTCCTGTTGCGACGTCTTTAAGCACTTCTTCCTTGACCTCTGCTGAGGCTTTCTGCCGGTCTTTTGAGAAGACCAGTAGTGTGTGCTTTCTTGATCTATTTTTTCTCGCCTCAGCGTGAGGAGTCTCGGCCGTCGCCTGGGTGTAGGTTTTCTGTGGTGAAGGGGTGGCTGCCTCACTCCGGATCCGCTCATACTCATCACGTTGCGCTCTTAAAGATGCAATTTCCACTATATGATTTAGATAAGCCAATTGCAACCGATCCAAAACGGGTTGCAGCAGTCCTGTCACGTTTTGGGGCACCCTGGTATTCTTGTTGTCAAGAAGCTTGTTAATTTTAGAGAAGAAAACCTCGAAGGTTTCTCCTCCCTCTGAACTTTGATTCAATGTGTCCTCGTTCCCCATCCTTGCAGTTTGGAGTCCATGGAATTGAACAAGATTGCTCCTGGTGGCTCTGGTGTTGGACCTTTCCCTAAGGAAACGAGCCCGCCGACCACGACAAGGTCACCAGAGCCTGGAAACATGCAATGAGAGAAACTGACCTAAAGGAGCTGTTTGGCTCTAAGAAGAGCCGTTGTACGCAGCAGAGCTGCTCTCGCTTCTGTACGCTCCTTGGGGGCTTTAGGTCTCACAAAGAAAACAATGAAATCTCTCTGTTCCTGGGGGGGTTGCAGTATAAAATGGAAAGAACTTTTTAAATGTATCCTGCAAATCGACTAGCACAAAAAAATCGGAATCTTGTTCTCTTCCTCCCTCTCTATATAAAACAGACTGTGTGTGTGTCTGTCGGTCGGATTTCACATAGAATTAGGCGACCAAGAGCGACGAAATTTGTTATGAAGGTACCTGTAGACATCTTCTGGTGCACCTCGAAGCAATTTTTTTTAAATTTGAATTTTATTTTTAGTTATTTAATGTCATGCGTTTCTACCCGATCTGAGTGTGCCTTTCCGCTTTGTTGACATCAACCTGATCACACCGAACTTTAAGGCGTGCAGAAAAGTAGTCCATGTTTTTCCCATGGTCAACTGTACGTTGGTTGTTCCAGAGTCGGAAATGAGGAAAATCTTTACATCTTTGCTGCGAATGGAAGGACTGTTAATATTGTTTATCCCGAGGCTCTACAAGAATAAGATACTTTTCATCTCAATCAATTTCACTGCATAAACCTTCTGTTTTCAAACTTTTTGAATTATTTACATTAGACGTGACAACTACTAAATAATTCAAATACATTTTTTATCCTAATATTCTATTCCGGGAAGTTGTATTGTATAAACCTTGATTTATCAGTCTTAACTTAATTCCCGATATAGCTTTTATTTTATACTATCACTAACACGTCAACGACGGGTACAACAGACTAGTTAAGAATAAAATATGCGTCTTGCAAGGTAATGAAATGATTACACAAACCATTCAATTGCAAAAACGTGTCAATAGGACTGCGAACGATTGCGTTAGTATGGCAAATTTTAAGTTGTTTATTTAATTAAATTCTTAAAGCAACAACAGTTATAGCTCACCTTTACTTGGCAATAACGAGTGAGAAAAAATTTCCTTGGATGGTCCAATCAGGTTCTTATTAATTTTACATACGCAAGAAGCAATCACTTTTACTTTAAAATAAAGTACCTGCTCAGTTTTGGTTTGGTTCTAGAAAATAACAGCATCATGAAGGAAGAGTACTTGTTGATAGTGAATACACTACTGTTTGCAAAAATTGTAACACCAAGAAAGAATCGCGTTATTCAAATGAAATTTATGTCACACATTCCTCGTATCACAGCATATAACTGATTACATTTGAAGAGCTATACAAGATTTTTTTGCTTCAAAACTCAGTGTCCTGTGAAGCTGCCTCGAGCAACAATAACAATAGGTTTTTGATATCGTCCTTGTGGAATAGCCTGCCAGGCTGCTTCTATGCGAGACCAGAGTAAATTTGTGGTGACTGGAGGAGGCGCTTGAGGTGTCAGTCGCTTAGCTACCATGTCCTAGACATGTTCGATAGGGGACAAATCCGGTTGTGACGTACCTGCCAGCAGGACGCACACGACATAAAGGCAGATAGGAATCAGAACAAATGTCTGCGTAGCTCAGTTGGTAGAGCGACTTGTTCCGGAATAAGCGGCCTCGGGTTCAAATCCCGGCGTAGACCAAAAATGACGGAGAAATTTACTTCGTTATACGGTGAACGTGCAGGAGTTGGAAGAAACGATATCAGCAGTGCATGGAAGAGGATTTGGACATTCCGGACCACACTCGACCGACCACTGACCTGCTGGAATACAGCACCAGGACAACTCTGAAAGTAGGCTATCAGCTTTGCCTCTACAACATCCCTGAAATATCGTTGGCTGTTGAGCGTTCCCTCAATTCATATGAGGCGTGAACACAATGGTGCCCCAAACCCTGACGCTTGGCGTTGTGCAGGTATAACGCCCCAAAATTGCCGTTTACCCCGGTGTTTTCGAACACTTATGCGAACATCATGGCGCATGAAGTTCAATCGTGAATCTTCAGATAACGCGACCTGTTGCCAATCAGCATTCCGATCAGTAGCAAAACTAGCCCAACGTGCGCCCCCTCCCCGCAAGTTTAATTACAGCGCCTCTAAGCACAAAAATTTTCCCAGGATTTGGAACACGAGGGAGGATGTGTTTTTCGCAGTGTGTGTGTGTGTGGTTCGGAGGGTCAGGAAGATAGGGTGAGTGTCTGAAAATGTAAGGGCGGTACCTTGAGCCCCGTAGTTTTAACCTTTTGAATAATTTCGTGGAACAGAAATGCTGTGTAAGGTTATTAATAGCCAATCAGGATTAACATAGTGCGCGGACCAATGCATGAACATGAATATGCATTTTATCGCAAGGAACGAATTCAGCAAAATATACTTAAATGCTTAAGGTTAATAATTATAAGACTTCATCATCATCCGTTTTACTTTCACTTGTTTCTGAAGTGCTCGGTTTTTGTCAAATGACAGCTTCTAAACTTTGAACAATTGACGAGTTGAACAAATCATCACTCTTTTAATGAGAAACGTCACTTGAGCTTTACAGGCTCAGCGTAAAATGAAATGCTTGGGTTTGGGGAGTTTCTTTCTTCGCGCGCTCTCCTTTTCTTTTTTTCCGATACGGTGCTCCATTTGGGCATTTTTGTGACATTTTGCAAATGGATGTCGTTCGCTTGTATATTAAAACTTTTACACAGTGAATGAGATAGACATGGTAACTATAAAGAAGCACTAAAAGCAATAGCAACGTTTAATTGTTTTGTTCAAAATAAAACAAATCATTTGATGAAATCACCCTCTTATGCATTGCATATCTGCGCCTGCTTTGAGTACATGTGCCTTTCTTGTTCGTAATCCTAGGTGACTCATTGTTTTCGCACATCCTTCACGGGGGATTCCCATATGGCTTCGAATTTTCCCTCAGTAGCACAGAGGGCGTGCAATTGGAGAGAGATCGTATTATTTATAACCCATTGTAGAGTGATCGTATTACATGCCGGAGCCAAAGGACGGAATAACTTCAATCTGTAGGGTAGCCAGTGTTTTAAAAGTGAAATCTGACATTTACTTACCAATGACATTTCTTTACCTGCAAAGCTAAATATATCTTAAAGGAAAACATTAAATTTGGGGTAAATTAAATATTTGTTTGTTTTTGCGGGTGTTTAATTTTTTTCATAAAACTGTAACTGTCAGTTGTAGTTCGCTCCTTCTTTACCTACGCCCCCGCCGTTGCGGGGGCTGCAGAGGTGGTAGTTACGCCATTGATTCCAATATCTGTTCGAGAACCCACTGCAGCCTGTAGTTGAGGGTCGAATAATTGCGCAGCAATAGACTGCTAGCGATCAGTCCTCTGTTAAGCAGATGACGTCGAACTGTGCTGGAGTACAAAGCCTGACCTATGACAGTGCTCCACTACTGCGCTGACACCGTGGATGTCGCTGTGCGGTCGGTTACATTTTTAGAAAAACTTTCCAGCTATATAATTAATGTTTAAAATAAAATTATTTATTTCTTAAATGTTCTATCTGATAGCTCTTTCTCCGGATGAACCTAAATTGAGATTTCTAAGATAACAGGGCATTTCGTAAAATTGGCAGTGGTAATTTATTGAACTCCGCTTCCACTGCTTTCCCTAGTGCAATCATTCTTTTAGGTCTGCGTTAAAAAAAACGCCCTTTTTGGCAGTCCGAAGGCACAATAGTCCATTGATGAGGTGCGTCGCATAAATATAGAGACAGTCAACTTTGCGCCGTGAACTCAATGCGAATATAGGTAGGAAGCTGAAGTGGTACCTAATTAGACATAACTCTACAACAAACGTTTCGATCCCTCGATATGACCGGATTCTGTGAAAAGAACACCATAAAGTGAAATAGTGTAATTTTAGGTGTCTCATAAATATAAAGACAACTATGTAAAGTAGCCACATGCAAATGAGATGTACGAGTTAGCATGTTGTACGCACGCGCATGGGCCGTAATTCGGTTCAGCCTACGAAAGACAGCGGGCCTGTCGTCAGGAATTCATTTTTGCTGAAATGACAAGCAACAGTCAACTTTCTGGTGAAGTGGTGGAGAAGATTTGGAGACTGAGAGCAAATGGATTGCCTGTAGCGAAAATTTGTAAAGCCATGGGGAGGAGTAGGGCAGTCAGTCATTTATAAGACTTTATCAAAACACGGTGCGTTAACTGCCAGAAAACGGCCTGGAAGACCTCGAATAACAACCAAACGAGATGATCGTGCCATCATGCGTTTAGTTTTACCCCAAATGTTATCACTACGTCAAGTTTCTCGGACTGTTGGTATCACCGTCTCAAAGGACACAGTTCATCGACGAATCAGGGAAAGTCGCAACATTGTGCTCCGTAAAATGCGCTGTCTGCCACCCCTCACGCGGCGCCACAAGGAAGCTAGATTATTATGGGAAAGCAGCCACAGGCCCTGGACGGACGAGTGGGTCACAACTATTTTCTCCGATGAGAAAAAGTTCAACCTGGACAGCCCTGACGGTTGGAACTGCTATTGGCATGATGTACGGCGCGAGCCACATACTTTCTTCAGCAGACAGAAAGGAGGGGAATCTGTGATGGTCTGGGGAGGTTTCGCGTTCAATGGGACAACGAATATCGCTTTCTTGCAATGCAGGCAAAATTCCGAAACGTATCAGGACATACTCAGCAGCCACCTTCTACCGTTTGCCGAAACTCTAGCGGGTGTTGATTATCTGTTCCCGCAAGACAATGCCTCTATCCATCGGTCTGCATCAACGAAAAGCTAGATTAACACTCATGATGTGGCCGTAATGGATTGGCCAGCACTCAGTCCAGATCTAAACCCTATCGAGAACCTCTGGGGCATCCTCGCTCGTGATGTGTATGCGAATAGACGGCAGTTCTCAAGTGTGGTTGCATTGAAAGAGCAGAGTGAACGAAGCTGGTACGCACTCCGTCCAGAACACTTACATCACTTGGTGGACAGCATGCCCAATCGGGTTTTTAGTGTTATTCGGAACAACGGAGGTGCTCATAACTAGTAAGTCTTTATTGTTTGGAGACAGCGTATTTCTGTTTTTTTCTTGTACTTGGCGTTAGAATTTTTATGTTTCCGACAAACTATTGTGCAGCTGCGTGTCCTATGCTAATTTTGCTATAAATATTTGGTGTACATTTCAGCTCGTTGTTGTTTCTTTTTTATTTGAAAATTTGTTCTGTTTCTATATTTATGCGACGCACTATAACACATCAGGGGATTTTGAAGTAATATGAGCAAAAGGTATAGACTTGATACAAGTCTGATTTTTCATTCTGTCAAGAAATAGAGGGGTAGATTTAGATGTATGACACTGCAGCCTTACCCTAATGGCGTTCTACTCTTTGAAGACTTTGTGGATAAAGGCATGTTATTTCCTCTTTAAATATGGGAGTTAAAAAATTATTTCGGTAATATGTAGAATTGAGTTTAACATTATTTTCAACGTTTCTGTACTTTAATTCCCCGTTGTATGAGAAACTAGCAATAATCATGAATCCTTTACTGAACGTTTTTTTGTATTCTTAGGACCAAGATTGTAAGTTCTTTTTCTGGTCTTTTGTGATAGAAAATCGAGTTTTTTTTTGTTGCAGTCGTTTAGGTAGATCCAGGCTTCATTAACAGTAATAACAAATTTCCATCTGTCTTCGGCTAAGTGGTTTTCAAAAAGGATTCTACACCGTGTTCTGCGCTCAGCCACGTGCCTAGTCAAAAGGGGGTAAACATTCTGGTTTTTGTGTTTGTTGTAGATTGAAATGTTTGTTTATTACCTTGCACGCAGATGTTTTAACGACTTAGCGGTTGCTCTTTGGGTCGGTGGATTTTCTTTTAAGAGTAGTAATAGTCGTAAAAGTACGTTTTGAAATACTCGTAAAAGTACGTTTCATCTTTGGATATATGTTTGGTGTTCTTTTTCGTGTAAAAAGCAATCCTTGACGATTTTCCCTCTATTATTAATAATATTGCTTATTTTACATTTAGAAAGGCTAATTCCATGATTTTCGCAACGTTTTTTAATTACAGAATACGAATATTTCTCTTTGTAAACAGCAAAAACACAACCTTCTATCCACAATTTGTTTACGTGCGCGATTTTCATAGCACACTATATTTAACTGCAGTAAATGTTCCTTTCGTGTTCATCCAACACTCTGTTGCCAGTTTCAATTCCTTAAACTTGTTTTATTTTCTGCAATTTCTTATTAAAAACGTCCTAAAATATGTGAGCATCCTCTGTAGTTTTATATTTTGGTGTTGGGAGTACCTCTACCGAATGAAAGAAATATAGCTTAATTACAATAATAACGTTTTAAAGATATTTTTACAGTGCACATTTGATTTTTCCATATGAACGGTGGGACGTATATTCTAAATTAACTTTCCTTTTTAGTTTCTTTCCCTATGTAAATTTTGAGTTTGTTCTCAGCTATACTTCACATTTAACATGATATCTTCTCTCTCAAACGAATACTGTTGGCAACACAATTGAGGTCAGAATGAACGTGACGTGTAAGAACCATAGATAAAAACTACGATGCAGCAGTTGCTCGTGTGGGGTGTTGAATTGTGTTAGATATGTGGTATGTGATTTCTATACTACCCTGAAGTGCTGTTTTCTGTACTGGAGAAATAAAGCATCATTCAATTACAGTAAGTTGACTTCTGTTTAAATGTTTCGTCTGGCCGTTAAGGTTTAATTTAGGAACTATTTCATCGTTTGGTTATGTATTAAAAATAACGTAAGAAGAACGACAAAAGATCAAGCTCGAAAAGAGATTACGTCATAACGGCCATTGCGAAAAATCTCGAAGTCTTTTCCGCCAGCTCTTAGGGTCATTGAAATAATTTGGTTTCATCATAATTGACAACTTTTAAGTATCACGTAAGCTTAGGAATATGAATTGTACAATGCGACGGATATCAAACAGAAATGTTTACAATTTTCGTCCAACATCCAACCTCTGAAGGATGAAACGACGCTTATCTTACGTTAGATTTTGATTGCATTAGTTATGGCCTCAACTTGGTATGTTTGCACTTCGGCAGAAGCCCAGCATCCATCCTAAAACTTTACATAAGCCTGTTTTCAGATATCTATCATTGAAAAATTTGAAGGGGAAACTTCCACCCCTTAGGTTGGTTGCTAATTTCCGATGTTTCTTCATTGTTCTTGAAATACTCGATATTTTGGCATTAGCAGCATAGAAATCTTTTTCAGTTCAGTCGCACCACGTCCACTTTCTATTCTCGTTTCAGTCCCGTAGTTATAACGTATATTCTATTTTAACTTACTTTTGCTATGCAATTTTTTTTATTGGAGGTTTAACGACCACCGTGAGCAACTCAATGGGCTATAAGCAGTCGCCCGTCTCTAATTTAGGGCCACTGGTTCCAGGGAAGGGAGAGGGCCAGTGCCCTAAGACAAACACAGCGTCCATGCCTCATCGGGATTCGAACCCGGACCCCTTACGGGCGAATGATCAAAAGACATCGCTTAGACCACTGCGCCACAGGGGCAGCAATATGTAAATCTGAGTTCGTTCTCTTAGACATTTTCAAACCAAAACTTTATGTCTTTTTTTTTTAATTGCATCTTTAACGACCACCTTGAGCAACTCAATGAGCTATAAGCAGTCGCTCGTCCCTAATTTAGGGCCACTGGTTCCCGGGAAGGAAGGGAACAATTGCTGTAAGATAAACACAACTTCCATGCCTCACCGTGATTCGAACCCTGACCCCGTTCAGACGAATGATCAAAAGCTATCGCTTAGACCACTGCGCCACATTTGTCTTTTGCTTCAAACAAGAATGTGGATCACTTAGATCACTGCGCCATATTGTAGCACTTAAACCATTGCGCCGCTGTTTCTCAAATGAGAATGATGTTGGCAATACACTGAGGTCGGAACAAGTGACGTATGTGTGGCCAGATAAGAACGATGGATAAAAAAGTAATGCAGCGGTTGTTTATGGGGATTGATGTCATTGATGATAGATCTACTTTGATTGGATGTTAAATCACTGATGCTGTATTAAGTACGCCAATAAACCGGATGTGAGTGTGGAGTACAAACCATGCAAGCAAAATAAACGTATTTGTAAATACTACAGTTGACCTTTTTCTTGCAATGCTTGTGAATACCTTGAAATTACCTTCTAATATTACATTGACTTTAGCACACATAACGTAATTACTGACGTAAAGACTAAGGTACAGCGGAAAGACAAATTACGTTATATCGTTTTAAATGCATCTTAGTATACGAGGTATGGCTAAGCAATAACGAGACTCTGCTTGTGACTATACGAAACCCGAAATGCAAAATTCACCCCCCTCTCTTCATTAGTTCGGTGACACGTGATAATAAATTTAGTTGTGTATTCGTCGTGCTTGGGAAAACGTTGAGGCCAAGAAACGAGCAACGGATAAACGAAGAAATTTCTTGTGAAATTTAATAAAACGCTTACTAAACATTTTCTTATGTTTGGTGACGCTTATAGGGAAGAATACATGTAACGTGCTGGTGTTTATGCGTGGCACAGGTAAAGCCTGGGAGGACATTAAAGATGATGAACGTTTGCGACATCCAAACACTTCCAAAACAGAAGTGAACACAATCTACGTAATGGTTTGAAGAAGAAAGATTACACCGAATTTTTGGGTGTAATAAGCACGTCTCTTGAATCCGTTCTGACGCAATCTAAATACATCAAAGCTATACAAAGTCGATGTAGCCGGTATGGAAACAACAGTATCTGGTGGAAGAAAGAAGTTTTTCAATCGGGTTTTTAATCCCTCAAATATTGCTGTAAACGGAATCGTGAGCTAACGCCCTCTGGTTACAGACTTGTGCGTTAAGAAAAACATGCATTTATGTGAGAAACATTTCGCACCGGAAACGCTCTCCAACACAGAAATATTTTTTCAAATCGGACTCTTGGAAACAGAGGTATCGACAAAATTAAGATGTGACTTTACGTCCCCTGGTGGGAAAACTATGCATTCTTTTAGGAAGAAAGTATTCTCAAAAGATTTTTCCATATCAGCGGTACCGGTCCAAGAAAAAAAAATTAGTCGAGTTTTCAGGAGCCCAGATTTTGCTACAAATACATCAGAAGCAGAAATTAACACTTATGCCCCCTGGTGGCCAAACCATTCTTTACCAAACATTAGAAATTATGTGAAAATTATTTTCCCTCAGGTCTTGTATGCGATACAGGAAGAAATTTTCAAATCAGAGTTTTAGAAGCAGAAATAACGCAGAAAACGCAATTTGCTTTTGTGCCCCTAGCGGAAAGTCTATGATTTACTTGAAAATTTTGAATTTTTAAGAAAAACATTTCGCATCGGAAACACCATCCAACAAAGCAGGAATTTTCCAAATCGGATTCCTAGAAGTGGAGATATTGACAAAAATAAGATACGCATCTACGCCCCTGGCGTAGAAAACATGCATTATTTCAAGAAGAAAATGTTCCTAAAATGTTTGCCGAGATGATTTGTATCGGTCAACAAATGACTTTCTTTTCCAATCGAGATTTCAGAAGCTCATATTTTGCTGCAAATACATCAGAAGCGAAAATTAAGATTTACGCCACCTGGTGTCCAAACCATTTTTTACAAACATTTGAAATTATGTGCAAAGGATTTTCCATCAGGAGCTGTATCCGGTGCAGAAAGAATTTTTCAAATCGGATATTTAGAAGCAGAGATACAGGAGGGAAAGCAATTTACTTTTACGCTCCCTAGCGAAAAGTCTATGAATTACTTGAAATTTTTGAAATTACATGAAAATTATGTCACACTGACAACACTATCCAAGAAAGAATAATTTTTTGAAATCGGACTTCTAGAAGTAGAGATATTGACGAAAATATGATATACATCTACGCCCCCTGGCGGAGAAACTGTGAAATATTTTAAGAAGAAAATATTCCGAAAGGGTTTAGCGGTGTGAGTGGCGTCAGTCCACGAAATAATTTTTTCAATCGATGTTTTAGAAGCTCAGATTTTATGGTAAATATATTAGAAGCAAAAATAAAAGCTTACGCCCCCTGGTGGCCATAGTATTCCTTACAAAAAATTTAAAATTATATGCAAAAGACTTACCATGAGGAGGTGTATTCGCTGAAGAAAAAATTTTCAAATCGGAGGTTTATAAGAAGAGTTATCGGGACAAATGTAATTTACCTTTACGCCCCCTAGCGAAAAAAGTAACTACATATATCTAAAATACTCTTCGACATAGATGGAATCGAAGTATAAAAGTTTTTTTTCAATCGGATGTTTAGAAGCAAATATGTGGAATAAAACATATTTTTGATTTCGACATCATCTGCATTTACGCCCTCTAGCGGCAAAATTGAACATCGTAAAAAAAAATAAAATAAAGGATCGTCATTCGCATTTTTCAAGCTTCTCAATACAAAAATAATTTTTCAAATCGGGCTAATAGTTGCAGATATGTCGTGGGTACAGACGGAACAAACCGATAACATAAGCACGATCTTTTTTTACAAAAGACATGCTAAAAACTAAATACCAAGTGGTTCCGAAGCTTCTCCCACCCAAACATAAAGGAAATCGCAGGCGAATTTGTACTGATATTCTAGGGAACATTCAGACTAACCCTAACCTTTTAGAAAATGTTATCACTTACGAGAAAACCTAGATCTCCTAACACGAACCTGCTACATAAAAACAGTCGATGCATTGGAAGATACCAAAGTTACCAACGGTGCAGAAACACGGCAAGGCAACTACAAATTCAAGGCCATACTAATTGGTTTATTTGACATTAAATATTGTCAGAGTGGCTTCCCGATGGATCAGCAGCGAATCAGCATTACCACAAACAGGTTCTGGTGACTTTGAGAGAGGAAGTCAAAAGATAAAAGGCCACATTTGTAGGCAAATGGCTTCATTCTTCGGAAGAACAACGAGCCAGCTCATTCAGCGCTCTCAGTGAAGCAGATTTTAGCTGAGAATCACAGTGTTTGAATGTCCTGGCTGTGCTTGAAGATCCTGAGTGAAGTAGATTTTAAACGCATTACAGTGCTAGAACGTCCTGACTAATCACCAGATTTACACATAGGGCTTTTCTTTCTTTTTCATACATATCACTAAGCTGTTCTCTGAGATTCAGTGGTTAGCTCCTAAAAGAAATGCAAACTACCAGATAATGTTTACTTACTGTTGCTGTACATAACTTCTCCATTTACAGCGATCTTGCCCCCGAGGAGGCAAACCCATCTCACACTCAGATCACCCGCTTCTTTCTTTTCCGTACAGTCAAATCTTTATTTAAGGAAACCGTTTTGAGTCATTTGCTATAGTGAAGAAGAGAACGGCCAAGCACATGGATCACATTAGATAAGCTACATCACTGCTTCTGCCCAGATGACGACTAGAATGCAGCGGTGTGTTGATGCGGGAGGAGGAAGTTGAAGGTGATACTTGTTCAAAATGTAAATTTCTTATTCTACTAATGGTATAACTTCGGTCTCATTACGTAGTAGCCATACCTAGTACTACTGTCGCCTAGGTGGCGCAGTGGTCTAAGGCGCTGGCCTCTGATCATTCGTCCGTAAGTGGTCCGGGTTCGAATCCCGGTCAGGCATGGATGTTGTGTTTGTCTTACGGCACTGGCTCTCTCCCTTCCCTGAAACCAGTGACCCTAAATTATTATTTTTTTTTTTGGTTGGAGGTTTAACGACCACCGTGAGCAACTCAATGGGCTATAAGCAGTCGCCCGTCCCTAATTTAGGGTCACTGGTTCCAGGGAAGAAAGAGAGCCAGTGCCGTAAGACAAACACAACACCCATGCCTCACGGGATTCGAACCCGGACCCCAGACGGACGAATGATCAGAGGCCAGCGCCTTAGAACACTGCGCCACCGGGGCGGCATACTAGGTATGGATTGGAGGTTTAACGACCACCGTGAGCAACTCAATGGGCTATAAGCAGTCGCCCGTCCCTAATTTAGGGTCGCCGCCCCGGTGGCGCAGTGTTCTAAGGCGCTGGCCTCTGATCATTCGTCCGTCTGGGGTCCGGGTTCGAATCCCGTGAGGCATGGGTGTTGTGTTTGTCTTACGGCACTGGCTCTCTTTCTTCCCTGGAACCAGTGACCCTAAATTAGGGACGGGCGACTGCTTATAGCCCATTGAGTTGCTCACGGTGGTGGTTAAACCTCCAATAAAAAAAAATAAATATACCTAGTACTGAGGCTTTTCGGACATGTACGTAGATTCTTCTCATACTAAAAGTAACTACTTTAGGCTCCGTTCTCTGAGACCATTCTCTTTCAGATTCATTGTACGAATGCTTTACAGCACGTCTTTCTAAAAAAACCACGTGCTTATAGCATCGCTTTGTCCGTTAGTCTGTGGTCATCATATCTCTGTTAATCCGATTTAAAAAATGTTTTTGCATCAGAAAGCTTGAAATGTAAGAACGATAATCCCGGCTTTCTAATTTTTTCCACGATGCATAATTTCGCCGCTAGAGGGCATAAATGCAGATGCTATCAAATTCAAAATATATTTTATTCCATATCATCATCATCATCATTGTCAACCATTATCAATCCACTGCTGGACGAAGGTCTCCCCAAGTTTCCTCCACTACGGTCTGTCTTGTGCCAGTCTCCTCCATGTCACCCCTGCATACTTTCGAATTTCATCCACCCATCTCCCATGTGGTCTTCTTCTGGGTCTTTTCCTGTCCCTTGGAATCCAATCTAAAATTTCGGCTGTCCATCGATGATCTGTCCTTCTGGCAGTATGTCCAGCCCATTGCCATTTCAGGGATTTAACTCTGATCATGATGTCTTCCACTCTTGTCATTTTTCGGATCCACAAGTTCCTCTTCTTATCTCTCCTGGTTACACCAAGTATGCACCTCTATATTTGGTTTTAAATACCAGACTGATCTTTCTTCCTATAGATGCCCCTTATGAGGAATGTTATTTTGGATACAGTTTCTTTTTCGAGTAATGCACGACGGCAGTTCAAAATGTAACAGCAAATTGAATATTTTGAGATACATAATTCAGTGAGAGGTACAAATTATATTTCATTTTTCTACACAATCCCCCACCTTTTCAATACATTTTTTACACCGTTGAAGCATCTTCTTTAGTCCATCAGAAGAAAAATGTTTTTAGTTGTGCCTTCAGTAAGAAGTGCACCGCTCATTTGACCTCATCATCACTCCCAAATCTTTGTAGTCTCAAAGCATCCTTCAGGATTCCAAACATATAATAATCAGAGGGAGTAAGACCAGGGTTGTTTGGGGGATACTGTAAGATTTGAAATCTCAATCTCCGAATGGTGCCAAGAGTTGCAGCGGCCGTGTGAGGGCAGGCATTATCATGAAGGAGAAGAACGTCTTTAGAGAAAAATCATCTGCAACGGCTACGTATTGCTGGCTTCAGCTCCTCCTCCAACATTGCGCTGTACCGGGCACTATTTACTGTTTTACTCTTTTTTCTGATGATGCTCCAATATTGGCCCATTCATATCCTAATAGAGAGTGCACAGGACCTTTCCGGCTAAGGGTTGAGACTTGAACTTCTTCTTGACTGGAGATGTGTACCGCTATTCTGAAGACTGCCTCTTGCTTTTGGGCTCATAATGATGACTCAAGGTTTCATCCCATGTGACGATACGTACCGGAAAGTCGTCTCTTCGTCGTTATACCGCGCCACAAAGGCTGTGTAAGTCTGCACACGAATCATGTTGTGCTCCTCAGTCAGCATTCTGCCACCCACCGTGCACACAACTTGCGATACTTGAGATCCTCCGTGACAAAGGTATGTGCGGATCCTATACTGGTATCGAAATCCCTGATAAGAACTTGTAAAGAAATGCGCTTGTTTTTACGAATAATAGCGTCAGCGCGACCGACCATCTTATCCGTGACGGCCGTGCTGGGACGGCCGGAGCGTTACTCATTACGGATGGATGTTCGCCCATTCTTAAACGTATCTACCCATTTGTACACTCTTCTTTCGCCAATGTAGGCATCTAAATATTGTTGCAGCATTCTTCTATGAATTTCACGATGTTTCACACCCTCGGACCACAAAAACCTGATGATTACCCTCTGTTCCTCTACGGTGCAAACAGTTTAGAGCACCGCCATTTCGTTCATGCTACCCTTCCGCTTAAGCACGCCACGCCATCTATTGGGCAGTGTCAACACCTCTCTAAGAATGTATCTTCGCTAAGCGGAAGTTCGAAATGTCTGGGGTATTCGTTTCATAAAATACTGTCAATTTGCTATTGCTTTTTTGGACGATATACAGTGTGTCCGAGAATTATTGGACACATTACAAAATTATATAAAATAAAACATTAAACAGATAGAAAGAAACTGACTGTACTAACTTACAATGTAACTACACAAGTTAATAAATTTCGATGTGAGATCCCTTGGCTGCTCGTAGTAAATCCAAGCGATACTCGATTTCATGCCATGTATTGGCAAGCATCTGAAGAGTTATGGAATTAATAGCAGCTGAGATACGCTGCTTCAGTTCCTACAAATCAGTAATACACTGCTGGACAATTGCTAAGGACGGATCATAAACGGCTATATAGCGCATAAAAAAGTAAGTGTGGTTGGATGCCAAGTGAAATAAAATAATGTCAGAATGCCAGGACATTACAACAAAGGCAATTTATTGTGCTCTGAAATCCAGAAGGCTTTGGAACGTGTTCAAGGGACAAACAGGCCATTTTGAGCAGAATACGTAAACGTGAAAAAAATGCAATTACCGTCCGCAGGCGTTCCGGCGTAAGATGTCAATACGGGATATGGCCACCATGGAGGGCGATGCAAGATTCCACACGTCGTGTCATGCTTTGCACAACATTATCAAGCAGCTGTTGGGGTAATTTATCCCATTCCTCTGTCAGTGCGCGGATGAGGGTGTCCTTGTTTATTGGAGGGCATTGGCGACCAGCAAGACTCCTCCCCAAAGCATCCCACACATTTTCAATGGAATTCAGATCTGGAGAACGTGCTGGCCATACGAGGCGTTGAATATCCTCGCTCTCAAGGCACTCCTGGACAGCGACTGTTCGATGACATGTTGCGTTGTCGTCCATGAAAATGAATCTATCACCGACAGCACCACGGAACATGCAAACATGAAGTAGCAGAACCTCATTAATGTATCGTTGGCCAGTCATAGTCGCAGTTGGAAGCACATAGAGGGACGTACGGCCATTGATCATGATGCCAGTCCATACCATGACACTACATGTCGGATATCGGCCCCTTTCCTGTATGTTTGCTGGGCAATATGCAGTACCACTATCACGCCAGATCAGTTGTCGTCGACAATCAGACGATAGACTGTATCTACTCTCATCTGAGAAGAGGACAGCAGACCAGTCGTTATCAGTCCAATTGCGATGTTGATGGCACCATTGCAAACGCGCGTTACGGTGAAGTCTGGACAATGGGATGCACACAACAGGACGGCGGGCGTATAGTCCTCCTTCATGCAAACGTCTGGCGACAGTTTTTCGGGAGATCCGCTTGCCAGTAGCAGCCATAAACTGATTTGCTACCTCACTAGCTGTGCTGCGCCGGTGTCTTTTTGTTGATAGCGCTATGTACCGATCTTCTGCATGTGTCGTACTGCGAACACGACCTCCCCCGTGACGTTTGCTACACTCTCCATTTGTTTGAAATGATTTCCAAAGCCTTGAAACAACACTGTGGCTGACGTCGAACTCCCTGGCAACATCTGTTATTTTTCGCCCTTCTTCAATCTTGCCAATAATACGGCCATGCGTAAAATCATCTAGGCGATATCGGGAAGACACACTGAAAATTGCAAGTTCGTCAATTGATTTTTTCCCTTTCAACTTTGCGTTTGAACAACAACGGTCAATACGCGTCAAATGCTTTATATCTCTTATCAGCGCTATGACGTCACGAACAAGTTCGGCTATCCAAAATTTGCATACGCACAACACCTCTTACTGTATCCCGCACTTATGCTAATTTCCACATTTTCCTGCCTTCCATTTTATGGTTGCTATCGTTGCTATTGTCATCCGTCCTTAGCAAATGTCCGGCAGTATATTAGGGACGATCCTTCACATAACCCCACATGAAATAATCCAATGGAGTTAGATCTGGAGAGCGAAGACGCCACGGAATGGGACCACAACGCCCAATCCATCTGTTGGAGAAATACTCATTTAGGCACTTACGTAAACACGTTGACCAAAGCGGTGGCGCGCCGTCTTGTTGGAAAACGACGTTGTGATATCTTTTGATCTGGGATATATCGAATTTTTTAGCATATCCAAGTAAATGTCACCATGTATGGTTTTTTCGCAGAAGAAGAAAGGGCCAATCACTTCTCTTTTTGATAGGGCGCACCATACATTAACTTTGGCCAGTTTCTTTAAACTGTTTCATCCACCGCTTAATTGAATTCGTTGACGGAGGATTACAACCATACTCTAAACGGTATCGCCTTTTAACGTTAATGACATACTTTAATTCCGCAAGTCATAACACACACACATCGCCTTCTGCTGTACGGATGACATGACTACTGATTGCGCATTTCTCATACAATCCTCATCAGGCCACACCTAGCGCCATCTATCGGATTCTGGAAATACCAATTCTGCAAAACAAAAACATAAAAACCGTTTTAGTAATATGTGACATAGAAAAACAGACAATGCTCATAGCTTTTTTTGGTACATAATTTTGTAATGTGTCCAATAATCTGGGACACTCTGTATTTTTTGCTAGGAGGCGTAACGCTAAATTGGGATATCTAAGCTTCTAAAAGTCCGATTTAAAAATTTGCCTCTGTGGACTGATAAGTAAAGATTTACGCTGCTCGTGGTAGAAAATGTCTACTTATAATTTCTAATTTTTGATAAAGAATAATTTGTCCACCAGAAGCATAAGCTTTCAGCAGGTCTTTTGTAAAAAAAGATCGTGCTTTTGTTATCGGTTTGTCCGTCCGTCCGTCTGTACCCACGATATCTCTGCAACTATAAATCCGATTTGAATTTTTTTTTTTTTTGCATTCCGAAGCTTGAAGAATGCAAATGATGATCCTTTATTTCGTTTTTTTTTACGATGTACAATTTCGCCGGTAGAGGGTGTAAATGCAGATGATGTCGAATTCAAAAATACGCTTTATTCCACATATTTGTTTCTAAACATCCGATTGAAATATTTTTTTTATCTTTCGGTTCCCTTTATGTCGAAGAGTATTTTAGATATAGTTACCTTTTCAAATTATGCATAGATTTTCCGTTAGGAGGCTCAATAGTAAATTACATTTTCCCCGATAGATCTTCTGAAATTTTTTTTCTTCAGCGAATACATGTCCTGATGGAAAATCTTTTGCATATAATTTCAACATTTTGGTAAAGATAACTTTGGCCACCAGGGGGCGTAAGCGTTAAATTTTCCTTCTGATGTATTTGCCATAAAATCGGAGCTTCTGAAATATAGATTGAAAAAATTCTTTCGTGGACTGATGCCACTCACTTAGATAAACCTTTTCGCAATATTTTTTTTTTAAATATTTCACAGTTTCTCCGCCAGGGGGCGTAGCTGTACATCTTATTTTTGTCAATATCTCCACTTCTAGGAGTCCGATTTAAAACATTCCTTCTTTGTTGAATAGTGTTTTCTGTGTGACATATTTTTCAGATAATTTCAAAATTTTCAAGTAATTCACAGACTTTCCGCTAGGGGGTGTAGCGGTAAATTGCGTTTCTCCCTGTATCTCTGCTTCTAAATCTCCGATTTTAAAAATTCTTTCTGCACCTGATACAGCTCCTGATAGGAAATCGTTTGCAGTTAATTTTTAATTTTTGTAAAAAATGGTTTGGCCACCAGGTGGCGTAAGTCTTAATTTCCGCTTCTGATGTATTTGCAGCAAAATATGAGCTACTAAAATCTCGATTGAAAAAAAAGTATTTTGTTGACCGATACTACTCATGTAGACAAACCTTTCAGAAATATTTTCGTCTTAAAATAGGGCATGGTTTCTACGCCAGGGGGCGTAGACATATATATTTTATTTTTGTCAATATCTCTACTTCTAGGAGTCCGATTTGAAAAATTCCTTCTTTGTTTGATAGTGCTTCTAGTTTGCCACGTGGTTCACATTATTTCAAAATTTTCAAATAATTCATAGACTTTCCGTTAGGGGGCGTAAATGTAAATTGCGTTTCCCCCTATATCTCTGCTTCTAAATCTCCGATTTGAAAAATTCTTTCTGCACCGGATACAGCTCCTGATGGGAAATCGTTTGCACTGAATTTTTAATTTTTGTAAAAAATGGTTTGGCCACCAGGTGGCATAAGTCTTAATTTCCGCTTCTGATGTATTTGCAGCAAAATATGAGCTTCTAAAATCTCGACTGAAAAAAAAGTCTTTTGTTGACCGATACTACTCATGTCGACAAACCTTTCAGAAATATTTTCGTCTTAAAATACTGCATGGTTTATACGCCAGGGGGCGTAGATACATATATATATATATATTGTTTTTGTCAATATCTCTACTTCTAGGAGTCCGATTTGAAAAATTCCTTCTTTGTTTGATAGTGTTTCTAGTTTGCCACGTGGTTCATATTATTTCAAAATTTTCAAGTAATTCATAGACTTTCCGTTAGGGGGCGTAAATGTAAATTGCGTTTTCCCCTATATCTCTGCTTCTAAATCTCCGATTTGAAAAATTCTTTCTGCACAGCATACAGCTCCTGATGGGAAATGGTTTGCACATAATTTCTAATTTTTGTAAGAAATGGTTTGGCCACGAGGTGGCGTAAGTCTTAATTTCCGCTTCGGTTGTATTTGCAGCAAAATATGAGCTTCTAAAATCTCGATTGAAGAAAAAGTCGTTTGTTGACCGGTACTACTCATGTTGACAAACCTTTTAGGAGAATTTTTTTCCTGAAAAAATGCATGGTTTCAACGCCAGGGGGCGTATATGTGTCTTTTATTTTTTTTTCAATATCTGTACTTCAAGAGTACGATTTGAAAATTCCTTCCTTGTTGGATAGTGTTTCCGATACGAAATGTTTTCCCTATAAATTCAAATTTTTCAAGTAAATCATAGACTTTCCGCTAGGGGGTACAAAGGTAAATTGTGTTTTCTGCGTTATTTCTGCTCCTAAAGCTCTGATTTGAAAAAATCTTCCTGTATCGCATACAAGACCTGATGGAAAATATTTTTCACATAATTTCTAATGTTTGGTAAGGAATAGTTTAGCCACCAGGGATCATAAGTGTTTAATTTCTGTTTCTGAAGTATTTGTTACAAAATCTGGGCTCCTGAAAACTAGACTAATTTTTTTTTCTTGGACCGATGCCGCTTATATGGATTAAACTCTTGATAATACTTTCTTCCTAAAACAATGCATGGTTTTCCCACCAGGGGACGAAAAGTCACATCTTATTTTTGTCGATATCTCTGTTTGTAAGGGTTCGTAAGCTCACGATTCCGTTTACAGCAATATATGAGGGATAAAAAACCCTATTGAAAATTTTCTTTCTTTCGTCAGATGTATTGTTTTTCATACCGGTTCCATTGACTTTGAATATCTTTGATAAATTTAATTTGCGTCAGAACGGACTCAAAAGACGTGCTTATTACACCCGAAAATACGGTGTCATCATTCTTGTTACTTCTGTTTCTGATGTATTTGCAGCAAAATCTGCACGTCTGAAAACTCGATTGAACACATAATTTCGTGGACTGATACCACTCACTTTGAAAACATTTTTGACAATATCTTCCGCTTAAAATAGCGCACAGTTTTCTCGCCAGGGGCAAATATGAATATCTTATTTTTTTCGATATTTCTGCTTATAAGAGACCGTTTTAAAAAAATCTTACTTTGTCTCAGTGCGTTTTCCAAGCAAAATGTTCTACCTATACTCGTACTTTCGCATTTTTCTTATCGCACAATTGTGCTACGAGACGGTGTAAGCTCACGTTTCCGTTCACATCATGAGTGCAGCAATAACTGCGGGACTAAAAACCCGATTGAAAAAATTCTTTTTAGTTCAGACGCTATTAACTATAAAAACATTTGGTTTGTATTTCCTTCCCGAAATAATGCACAACTTTTCCCGCTACAGGGCGCAAATGTTAAATATGTTTTTCTCGATATATTTTCTTCTAAATGTCCGATTTAAAAAAATCCTTTACACCGGATACCATTTACCTTGTGGAACACTTCAGGCTTCCATTTTCGGAATTTTTTTGTAGTTCCCAGTAAGTGGTGTTTGTGTACTTTTGTTTGCAACACTATCCCCGCTTCTAATAATCCTATTGAAAAAATTCTTTTTTAGCACGTCATTTGTAAAAAAGAGCGTGCTTATGTAACCGGTTTGTCCGTTCGTCCGTCAGTCCGTCAGTAAACACGATATATCTGCAACTATTAGTTCGATTTGAAAAATAATTTTTTGCATTGGGAAGCATGAAATATGCGAATGATGATCCTTTATTTCTTTTGTTTTTTTACGATGTACAATTTCGCCGGTGGAGAGCGTAAATGCAGGCGATGTCGAATTCAAAAATACGTTTTATTCCACATATTTGCTTCTTAACATCCGAGTGAAAAAAATATTTTATCCTTCGATTCCATTTATGTCGAAGAGTATTTTAAATATAGTTCCTTTTTCAAATTATGCATAGATTTTCCGCTAGGGAACGTAAAAGTTAATTACATTTTCCCCGATAACTCCGCTTCTAAAATTTCGATTTCAAAAATGTTTTCTTCAGCGGATACGCCTCCTGATGGAAAATCTTTTGCATATAATTTCAAATTTTTGGTAAGTAATACTTTGGCCACCAGGGGGCGTAAGTGTTAATGTTTGCTTCTGATGTATTTGCCATAAAATCAAAGCTTCTAAAATATCGATTGAAAAAATTCTTTCCTGGACTGATGCCACTCACATCAATAAACCTTCTCGAAATATTTTCTTCTTAAAATCTTCCAGTTTCTCCGCCAGGGGCGTAGATGAATATCTTATTTTTGTCCTATGTCTACTTCTAGAAGTCCGATTTGAAAAATTCTTTCTTTGTTGGATAGTGTTTTCAGTGTGACACGTTTTTCATATTATTTTAAAATTTTCAAGTAATTCATAGACTTTCCGCTAGGGGGCGTAGAGGTAGCGTTTCGCCTTATATCTCTGCTTCTAAATCTCCAATTTGAAAAAATCTTTCTGAACCGGAAATCGTTTGCACATAATTTCTAATTTTGCAAAAAACGGTTTGGCAACCAGGGGTCGTAAATCCTAATTTCCGCTTCTGATGTACACTGTTGGCCACCCAAAATGCAACACCAAGAAGGAAGCTTCCGATTCGCCTGAAATTCGCAGCATGCGTCGCCCGCGAGAGGACATGCAAACGATTAGCATTTCAGGGCATATGCAAATCATGTGCGCACGGCACTCAACCAAGAAGCACTATCAGAAGGGTGCACAGAAGGCGGGGTGTAAGTAGTGGAAGTGTTTTGTGCTGCTGGACCTGTGCATGGGAAGCTTCCTGATGCCTCGTCGCAGAATACGGCTGTCATTCCAGCACGTTTTGGAGTTTGACAGAGGACGAATACTGGCTTATCGCGACACCGGTTTATCGTACCCAGACTTCGGCGCCCGTGTGGGACGACATCCAGCCACAGTGAGACAAGTATGGATTCGGTGGGTGCAGGACGGACGGACGGACCGACGTGAACGATCGCCGAGGCAGCAGCGCACCACCGAACGAGAGGACCGGCACGTCGTGCGGCGGGCATTGACGGCACGCACCGCCACATCAAGAACGTTATTGTAGGAATTAGGGTGTGTTGCGCAAGAACCTGTATCAGCACGTATCGTTCGACGTCGTCTGCCTTTGCGGGGACTTGTCGCACGGCGCCCATTGCTCCGATTACCATTGACGTTACATCACCGGCGAGTGCGGCGGCAAAGGGCCGTTGAACGCCGCACCTAGACTACGGAATGGCACGACATTTTATTCTCCGACGTATCCCACTTCTGCCTGCAACACCACGATGGCCGGATCCGCGTGTGGCGGCACCGCGGCGAGAGACTGTATGACGCCTGCATTATGCATCGCAATACCGGTCCGTCGCCTGGCGTTATGGTTTGGGGCGCAATTGGATATGACACCCGCACCCCTCTGGGTCGCATCTCCGGTACACTCAACAGCCACCGTTACATCTCCGACGTTTTGGAGCCTGTAATCCTCCCTTACATGCAGGACCTGCCAGCGGCCACGTTTCAACAGGACGATGCGCGCCCACACGTGGCACGCATCATGCAACAATTCTCCACGGCCCACCATGTGTCACTGCTGCCGTGGCCCGCATGTTCTCCTGATATGTCGCCCAACGAACACGTCTGGTCGCTTGTCGGCAACCGAGTGAACCTGCAAACACCTCCCGCGGCTACGCCTGATGAACTGGGGTTACGTGTGGAAGCAGCCTGGACCAACATACCCCAAATCCACATCCAAAGCCTCTTTTGTTTGATGTCATGACGTGTAGCGGCCGTTAATGCCAGCCATTGGAGCCACACGAACTATTAATGTCTGCGTAGTCCGCATATCGCACGGGCCTGTAAGCTCAATCGTTTCATCTTTGTATCTGTTGTTATGTGTCCAGCAAATCTGACTTTGCTATCTCGTGTCCTTCTTAGTATTGCATTTTGGGTGGCCAGCAGTGTATTTGCAGCAAAATATGAGCTTCTAAATTTTCGACTGAAAAAGTCGTTTGTTGACCGATATTACTCATATCTACAAACCTTTTTGGAACCTTTTTGTTCTTGAAATAATGCATGGTTTCTACGCCAGGGGGCGTAGACGTACATCTTATTTTTGTCAATATCTTTACTCCTAGGAGTCCGAATTGAAAAATTCCTTCATTGTTGGATAGTGTTTCTGATGCGAAATGTTTTCCTTATAAATTCAAAATTTTCAAGTAAATCATAGACTTTCCGCTAGGAGACATAAACGTAAATGGCGTTTTCTGCGTTATTTCTGCTTCTAAAACTCCGATTAGAAACATTCTTCCTGTATCGCATACAAGACCTGATGGAAAATATTTGTCACATAATTACTAATGTTTGGTAAAGAATGGTTTGGCTACCAGGGGGCATAAGTGTTAATTACTGCTTCTGATGTATTTGTAGCAAAAGTTGGGCTCCTGAAAACTCGATTACTTTTTTTTCTTGGACCGATACCGCTCATATGGAAAAATATTTTGAGAATACTTTCTTCCTAAAATGATGCATGGTTTTCCCACCAGGGAACGTATGTCACATCTTATTTTTGTCGATATCTCTGTTTCTAAGAGTCCGATTTTAAAAAATTATTTCTGTGTTGGAGAGCGTTTCTGGTGCGAAATGTTTTTCATTTCATGTTTATTTTGACGCACAATTTTGCAACCAGAGGGTGTACGCTCACGATTCCGTTTACAGCACTATCTGAGGGATTAAAAACCCGATTGAAAAACTTCTTTCTTCCGTCAGATACTATTGTTTTCCATACCGGTTCCATTGGCTTTGAATAGCTTTGATAAATTTAATTTGCGTCAGAACGGATTCAAAAGACGTGCTTATTACACCCGAAAATTCATCGTCATCTTTCTTGTTATTGCATGCCATTCGCTGCAATAAAGATGGGGAACTCTTTAAATAATGCAGTTTCCACCCTATGGGGCGTAAAGTTTAAAACATTTTTTTTGCTATCTCTGCTTCCGAGATACCTATTTAAAAAATTATTTTTCCATAGCATAGCTTTTGCTTTGAAGAATATTCTCCACATATTTTCAAGTCTTCCTTTATGCAAGATTTTTCAGCTAGAAGGCCTAAAGTTACAATATGTTGCCTTCCATATTTCTTCTTTTAACTGTTCGTTTTGTAAATGTATTTGTCTCTAATAACCTTCTGCTATGAGAAACCCTTTGTGCACCATTTTTTAATTATTTTGGGAACAAACGTTTTAGCAGCTGGTGGAAGTAAGTAGCTGTTTCTACATATCTGGATGTTTTATCGATTGCAGAAATCCGATCGATTCCTTTTTCTAACGGGTGTGAAAACAAAAGTTTGTTCGCGACTGGCAAACTTTCTGTAGTACGTCACATCACCTTCCTCTTAATTTTTTTTTGTCTCTGAAGCGAAGTAGGAGTTTTTCATTAATTCCAAACAATGTGTGGAACACGCATCACACATTTTTCGAAGAACCCAAAAGCTAGGGGATCCATTTTTCCACAGTTGGGTGCAAATGTGAAAACACAAGTTTGTCTGCGACGGACATCGAAGCCGTATCCCCTCACTCGAGAGTAAGTTGCTCTGTCAACTGAGCTACGCAGACAGAATATCTCGCTGCAGATTTGTCGTCTTGACACGTGTTTTCAACTCTGTAGTACATCACATCATCCCCCTCTTAATTTTTTTTTTTTTTTTGTCTTCGAAGCGAAGTATGAATTTTTATTAATTCCAAACCACGAGTGGAACAAACATCACATATTTTTCCAAGAACCTAACGGCCAGTGGATCTATTTTCCACAATGGTGCCAATGTAACTTTGTCCGTGTCTCCTCACTTCGGAGTACGTCGCTCTTCCAAGTGAGCTACACGGACATAATGTCTCGCTGCAGATATGTCGTTCCGAGCGAGATATGAGTGGTGTGTTTGTCTTACGGCCCTCGCTCTATCTCTATATACCTGGAACCAGTTGCCCAAAATTAGGGACGGGTGACTGCATACAGCCCACTGAGTTGCTTACAGTGGTCGTTAATCATCCAAATAAAAAAACAATTAAATAGCAGTACTGCGCCTTTCACTTGGAGTAACTGTAAACGAAGTTTAAGTTTCATGAGGTTTAATTCTTAAGCATTTTGCAGTTCCCGCACTTCTGTTTCATATTTTTCGGTCTTAAATGAGGCATATCTGAGAAAATATAGCGCTTTAGGCTTATCTAATTAGCAAATCAGGCGCGCTTGATGAATGACAAAATTTCCATCCCAGTACAAACACAAAGGGTAATTTTACGCTGACAAATTAATGAATGTCGTCGAACAAATGCAACTAATAATATTTGTGTGCTAGCAGACAACACTCATGCGAGAGGGAAAGAAAATTAATGGTTATACTCAACTAAGTTCGGTAACTTGTCTGGAATTTCGTAATGAACAAAAAAGACCCTGACGCTGAACGTATGCGTGAAACTCTGCTGCTTTGCTCACACTTGGTGAGCTTCTGTTTTGCACCTCGGTCGGAAAATATTTATGATCATTTCATTACCTTAAGCATTGAGGATTTATCCGAATTTAAAAAGTTTACAGCGAAGGAGAAAATATGCAGTGCCAAATGAGTCTCCAGATGCTTTTAACACTCTTGAATAGTAGTCACAATTTATGTGATTAAACATCTGTGTCCTACAATACTCTGTAAACAAGTGAATAATTAAAAAGGTATTAGTTAAGGAATTTAGGCGGCACGAAAAAGAAATTGCAGAGCTGAGAATAAGGAGCATTACATTAAGATTAAATAAGAACGTATTCTGTGTGTACTTTAGACATTGCTAAACAATGAAGTTTGTATGATATGCTGTAGATGCCCTTTTACACCAAACTCTAATTATTATCGGCTTTTTTCACTGTATTTTTACAGATATCCTACACCTTACATTGCACGACGATAATCATAAATTGAATAGAGTAAACAGCCGTACACCCAATTTATTCATACAATTCGAGAACTCGAATAAATATGCTGCAAAATTTATTGTAAATTCTTAACATGATGGCCTTCGGTCTACGTTAAAACTTCAACAGGCAGCGCTTCAACAAAATTCCCAGTTTTGACATTTCAACAAGAATAGATTTCATTTCAATAAGACCCTCGTAATCCAGAAACAACTGAAACCTTCAATAAAATTTCGTGGCTACGTACATACCCTACTGTTTGTGGAAATTGCACACCATGAAAGACTGATCGTATTAGCTTGAAACTTACAGGATATGTACAAAAGTTTAGGACAGGCAAATGAAATGTCAGTGATTATGCACATGCGGGTTTGAAGCAGTGCCCTCTAAACTGGCCGGCCTTAAGTATAAAGGGTTGGCTCAAACGAGATGTTACAATCAGTGAAGAGTCGACATTGAACAGAAAGGGTGTTTCTTGTGTCTCACTGTGCCCCGTCGCCGAAGAAGTTTGCATTGTGAACACCTCACGGACTTTGAGAGAGGAAGGATTGTTGGCATGAGAGAAGCTGGATTTTCCTACCGCGACATTTACACTCGTACGGTACGAAACACCAATACAATGATACAAACGTGGCGTGAGGTGACAGATGAGGCTCGAAAGCACAGAATTCTTGGAAATGGACAGCAAAATCGCTCGACTGCACGGGATGACCTGCACCTCTACAGCATGGCAGTTACCGATCGAAGAGCAACATCCACGGTGTGAGCGGAAAAGTTGAGAACTGTCACAGGACAGGCTTTGTACTCCAGCACAGTTCAACGTCGTCTGTTTAAGGTGGACATCAAGTAATTTCGCTTCCTACACTTCCAATGGAAAAACTTCTGTACACATTTTCTTCACAATTAATGCGTTCCCAAGGATGAAAATTTGAACATCGATTAAAATAAGTTCATACTATAATTTGGAATACTTAACATTTTCCAAAACATAGCCATAATTATATTAAAAATCAACGAATTTTCATTTGGTGGTGTTGAAACCAGAAAAAAGATGGCGCCACCTGTACTTTGATGACGTCAGTAGACAAATAAATGTTGGATTGCATAAGTATGGTTATATTTTAGAAAATATTAAGTATTCCAAGTTATAAAATGAAGCTATTTTAATTGATGTTCAAATTTTCCCCTTGGAAACGCATTAATTGGGAAGAAAATGTGTACAGAAGTTTTCCCATTGGAAGTATAGGAAGCATAATTACTTGAGGTCCACCTTAACAGAGGATTAGTCCCTAGTAGCCCATTGCTGCACATTCTTTTTTAACACAACCACAGACGCCTCAGGCTGTAATGGAGTCTCGAACACAGACATAGGAGTTCTGTTTTCAACAGGTTGTGTTTTCTGACGAGTCACGATTCAACTTGATGAACCCTGATGGTCGCATACTGGTACGATGACATCGTGGTGAACGGCACCTACCAACGGACAATTTGCAGAGTCATTCCGGCCCAACACCAAACCTCACCGTGTTAACACCAATGGAGAGTCTGTAAGGGCCGTATAGTCTTTAATTAGTCTTTATTAAAGTCTTTAATTGATTCTGTAAGAGTCGTATGGCACCGTGCTATCACCAATGGGCAACTAGAGAGGCTCATTAGTTCCATGCCAAGAAGGAGCACTTTGTTACTAAGTAACCGTGGTTACCCAATTAAATACTAAAGCGTATTTTGCTTGCTGGTCATTCATTTAAAGTGTCCTGCAAGATTCAATAATGTACTGTACAGTAATCTAACGTTAAATGCATTATACACTAATTTCACTAATTCCACTATTTGTTGCTTTGTATGACTAGACGCTGTACGTTTGCTTGTAATTTCACTTCTATTACTGGTAATAACATTCTGTAAAAATATTTAAATTCAGCATAATATTTCCGTTAAAATGTTGAATAATATGTATTCCTGACTTTATCATTACGCTGAATAAGTTGACTTCAAACATCTAAAATTTGACTTTCAGTCTACTGGTGCAGGACTTTTGGCCACGATTGTATGTATATGAATGTACATTGAATACGTGTACATGTATGAATATATTTGAAAATGTATGTAAGTATATTGAATATACACTATCTGCCAACAAGTAATTGGACACCGCTGCAATCGACGATATCTGCAGTCCTGATACTCGTCACGACCGCCGCCGTTAAATATCGTGTGGGAAACAACAACACAACCAGTCGCATGCAAGATGCCACGCAGTTCGGAGCTCTCTGATTTCGAGAAAGGCGTAATCGTCGGGTATCACAGAAATGGCCGATCCATACGTGACATATCCAGCGAGTTGAAGTACCAAAATCGACAGTGGCCTACATGACTGGCAAGTGGAAGATGAGAGGTGACTGTCGGAATGTGCCCCGACACGGCAGACCCACAAAACTGGGAGTTAGAGACCGACGGGTGCTGGCCGGAGTAATTCAGAAGAACCGCACCAAATCGATGGGCCACATCCGCGAGGAGTTTCAACAGGCATTCGGGAGTGTTCTTTCGATGAATACCATCCGTAAGGAAGCCCATCTGCTCGGTTATCATGGACGTGCTGCCGCCCACAAGCCTTTGATCCCCAAGTCTAATAGCGCTGCTCGGCCAACGTGGTGCAAAAAACGTCGACAGTGGACCGTTGAACAGTGGAAACAGGTTCTCTGGAGCGACGAATTAAAGTTCACCCTCTACCGTTCGGATGGCAGGGTCTGGGTTTGGCGTCTGCCTAGAGAACGCCTCCTGCCGGAATGTATTGTGCCAACTGTGAAATTCGGCGGCGGTGGAATTATGCTCTGGGGGTGTTTCTCCTGTTATGGCCCGGGACCCTTGGTCGCAATTCCTGGTAGGCTCAACGCCGAGACCTACTACACCATTTTGGATGATCATGCGTTTCCTACGTTGTGGCAGTTTTACGGGGTGGACCCATGTTACTTTCAGGATGACAATCCCACCGTCCATGTTGCGAGGTCTAACATGGCTTAGTATGGTGACAATGGGGTTAATCGAATGGACTGGCCTGCGCAGAGCCCGGACCTTAACCCTATCGAGCACCTCTGGGACGAGTTGGAGCGTCGACTTAAGGGGTGCCACCACCGTCCGAAATCGGTGAAGGAACTGGCCTGTCTTCTCCAAGCCGAGTGGAAGAAAATACCGCTAGCCGTCGTAAAACGCCTGGTTGAGAGTATGGCCCAGAAGGTCGCAGCTCTAATCGCCGCTCGTGGAGGCTTCACCAACTATTGAAGGTGAATAAATTTCGTTTTCCTTTACTATCACAGCTGTCCAATTACTTGTTGGTAGATAGTGTATATGAATGTATATTAAATACATGTACATGTATAAATGTATATGAAAATGTATGTATGCATGTATATTGAATGCTATCTTCAGAAATTTACTTCGCTGAGTATGCAATTAAAATAAGCGGAAATCTAATTCATTTAATTCATTTTTGGTGTCCAAATAAAACGGTAGATCATATCTCATTCAATTGAAAAAGGTTAGTTTTGAACTAATCACTAATTTCGCATCATTCAGTAGCAGAAATGGAATTTAAAAATAAAGTTAAGTTCTATAAGAATGATGAACGGACTTTGTGAGCTTTCGCAGCTAAAAGACCATTTCACATCGCCTCCCAGGGAATTATTGACCGTCTCAGGAAGTACTTCATGCATACTTACATTTTGATGTGGCTCTTTCACCGTCTACAGATCTTGAAAAACAAACAGCATCTGGTGGCGCACCATCATAATATGAACATGCATCTTTGAGGACTTCCGATCATCCCTCTTTCTGTTTCGCATCAAATATCGTCGGGATGTAGGAGGACTGAGCAAGGGCGTTCTCCTCATGCTGCGATATGCGTCTCCCTCCTCCTCTTTCTGCTCTTAGGGCATGCAAATATTACATCCCGTCTACTTGCCGCAACCAATGAATGTTGCATAGGATGCAAATTTGCATTTAGTATCCGATGTTCTTACGTCCTAGGGTCATATGACGGTGGCCTCTCGAAGTCAGTGATGGCGCTACTACACTATCGTCCCGCTTTAAGAAGTCCATCACCTTTTTTCCCCAGATATCTCAGTCGAATGGCTGGCAGCGAAACAGGAGAAGATATATATGTCGAAAGGGCAATAAAACATTGTTCCATAACAGACACTCTTATTTATTAGAAGCGTACGATGGATCTTGAGCGATAGGTTAATGCACAAACAGCATTTTTAGTGCTGCACCGCAATGAATATTCTATGAAACTGCTGTAAAGGTACGTAATTTTACTGCATAATGTACTAAGCAAGACTTTCAAATATTTATGGGGAAAAGAGTATTCCGAGAATTAGTTCGTAACGATAGCCTTAAACTTCCGTAAGCATGTTGTGTTTTTTTTAGCGGTTTTTTTGGTTGGAGGTTTAACGACGAGAAAACTAATTCCCGTAAGACAAATACAATATCCATGCCTCACCGGGATTCGGTGAGGTCAGAAGCCATCATTTGGTGAGAAGCCATCACTTAAACCACTGCGCCACCAGAGCGGCACTTTTAGCGTCAAAATTCATAAATTATAATCATAACTGTATAGATTTTCGGAAAGATATTCACGTGCAGAAACTTAGATAATAACACAGTAAGTTCTATCTTACGAAAGAAATTACTTACAAAATCATTAACTGGTGATGAAGTTAGGATACCTCTACATTTTAGGTAGTGCAGTGACTAGTTAATTTTACGGAGAGTGACGTGCCTGCCCCGCAGGACGCACACAAGATAAAGGAAGATATCAGAGAGTACATACGTCCGCGTAGCTCAGTTGGGAGGGCGACTGCTTCCGGAATGAGTGGACCTAGGTTCGATGCCCGGCGTGGACGAAAATGGCGGAGACATTTACTTCGTTATATTGGCGCCCGAACTTCAAGAATGATCTGGCCGTTAAAGTTCTCGCAATGGTGTGATGTTCTTTCCACACCACGAGACACGAAAGATGAGAGAATCCCATCTTCAGCGCTTCGAAAAATAAATGTGTGTGAGGTTACGTTCCACACACCAAATTGACTGGGATTTCTCCAACGTATGTTCTTCAGCGGATGACCGCCTACAGCGATACATTGTCCCGGCTGACCAGTGGGCCATGCCCCCGGCCCTCTTTCGGGGGGAGTAGGAGATGTGACGTTCCCGCCCTGCAGCACGCACATGAGATAAAGGCAGCTAGCAGCGAGAAGATACGTCTGCGCAGCTCAGTTGGTAGAGCGACTTATTCCGGAATAAGGGGACTCGGGTTCGATGCCCGGTGTGGACAAAAATGACGGAGAAATTTACTTCGTTATATGAGTTCCTAGAGGTAAGTTGTAATTTCTAATGTCAAATTTTCGAAATAGCACGTTGTCCAACCTCAGGACCACGTCACTGGAGTAGTTGTCATTCAGTTCGAAGTTCCCAACCATTATAGTCGTTCTATTCCTTCTTCAAATTTCCTCTTTATACAGAATGGACGAAATAAAAGGATAGCCACCTAGTGATGGGTTGGCACACTTCCCAAAGGCATTGAGTCCACTAGGTCACGAAAGCGTTCCACAGTTATCTCCAGTCATGCTTGCTGCACCGCTGTCCATAATTCCCCGGCATTCCTGGGGTACGATCTAAAGCTTGAACTGACCATCCCACAGCATTCCAAAGATTTTCCACAGCGTTCATATCCGGTGAAAAGGGAGCCCATTCCAGGGTGGGACCTTATGCGGAATGCTCTTCTAATCGTATTCTAGTCACAACGGCTCTGTGGGGTGTGTCATTGTTTTGAAGAAAGAATCTACCGCCCTGAGAGTGCATGATGACCATGGAAAGGGATACAGATAGTCTGCAAGGATTGACAGGCAGCGTGGACAAATCACAGATACATCTCTACCTACCACAGGACCAAACGTGCGTCAGTTGAATATGTCCCAGATCGTAACCGATCTTCCACCAGGCTGAACAGTTCCTTGTTGCTTTGCCGGCTCCATCGGGTCGTGCGGCTTCCGTCAGATCTGCACTATCCCGTCTGCACGAATTAACTGGAAACGGAACTTATCGGACCAGGAGACCCATATCCAATCACCCAAAGCCCAGGATCGAAGTTCTTTAGCTCAAATGAGGCATTCAGTCCTGTGATACCGCTTTAGCAATGCGACTCCGGTCGCCCAGCCGTTCCCATAACCTTTTGCGGCTAAGAATCGCCTAATGATCTTGGTTGTGGGCAGCTCATTTCTGCCGCTGTCGCTCTCCGGTTAGTTGCAGCCGTGCGAGATAGACGTAGACATCCACGTTCATCCACCGCCTTTCTCAGCCCACACTGCTGTGCGTGATGCGATGTTATTCCGGAAATGAGGTATTCCAGATACACTCTTAATACTGTCGAATTGATACACTGCAATTGCTGTACCACCTCCGCTATAGTGTGACCCATGCCTCAGGCACCTCTTATTATTCCCATTTAATTCTACCTATATATACCAGTCAAGAGGGGGTTCGTCCATTAGTGAGAGGGGGGACAACGTCGCGTTACCCATACCATGATTTCGCTCTTCTCAGTATACTATGTGTGACTGACAGGTGATTATAGTTTTCACAAGATGTAGAATTTTGGGCAGAGTATGCGTAAAACAGCAGGATATCAAATGCAAAAGATGTAGAAAAATAATTTCAATTATTGAAGATTTAACCATCACACGCTAAAAACATACATGTCTTTTGTTCTTACATCCAATGAGTTTCAGACTCCTGCTAAAATTTCTTTCATTTCCTATTGAAACTACACTACTCATACTTCCGTCTATGTGTTTCTTGTGACACCTAGCTGTGTAACATCCAGCTATGTAGCCATCTGTTGACACTCGCTTTGCCTTCGTATCTTCCCTACATTTCCTTTACATCCTGGTGAAACTTTTCACTTTCCTGTTTACTCACACCTCCTGGATCTTTCAGAAAGTTGTCCGTCTGTTAACATTTCATTTGAAGTGCCCCCTTGCGTTTATCTCCTTTATATCCTGGTGAAAAATCATTTTACCTTGCTGTCCAATCACAGCTCCTAGATCTTCCAGAAAGACGTCAATCTGCTAAAACTCCCTCTGGAGTGGCCACTTGCGTTTATCTTCTTTTATTTGTAATCATGCCCGTTCTCCGAACGGTGAATACACAAAATCACGTTTTGAATATAAAATTAAAGGGCAAAGAAATTAAGGGAAAGATAAGTAATTTAAGATCCGTAACTTTCACGATTTAGAACAGGGTCGTGGCGTCAAAGAATACGGTTTGACGTAAAGCGGTAGCAGGTTTCGGCACCCCTTAATTTTAAATCTAAACTTCATGGAATGTTTAGAGCATTTCAACGTTTCTGGAAAAATTATCTTTAAACCTATTAATAATTTGAAAAGTAAAGCTGAGCCACCCTTTTCATTTTTTGGTTCTCAAACTTTTCTAGGTATCCGGACTTTAAGACATATCAGCATTTTGGACAGTGAAGCTAAGCAACCCTTTTGAATTTTTCGGTTTTAGACTTTTCTAAGTGTAGAAGTGGTAGACAAATTCAAACAGACAATGTTCCATAGCCGCGATTTTGATTTTTTGTTTTTGGTTTTGGGACATATGCAGACCTTAATACCTATCAGTATACCAATTTCCAGATCTCTATACCATTTAGAAGTGGTCGAACAATCTGCGTAAATTTCAAGCAGACACTGTTCCAAAGCCATCGTTTTGATTTTTTTGGTTTTCAGACTTTCTAGGTACCCGGATCTTAAGACCTATCAGTATGTCAATTTTCAGATCTCTAGGTCATTTAGAAGTTGTCGAGGAATTCGCGGACTGACACACTCGCATTTTCCCACTTTGCTTTATATGCACAGATGATATCCTGGTGAGAAAAAACCTTTCACCTTGCTGTTCACTCACAGCTCCCGGATCTTCCAGAAAACGTCCATTTGATAAAACTCTATTTGGGGTGACCCCTTGCTTTTATCTCTTAGTGAAATATCCTTTCACCTTGCTGTTCACTCATGCCGCCCCGGTGCCACGAGTGAACAGCAAGGTGGCTTATGACCATACGTCCGAGATGGGTCCGAGTTCGAATCCCGGTGAGGCATGGATGTTGTATTTGTCTTACGCCACTGGCTCTATCTACTCTCTGGAACAAGTGGCCCTAAATTAGGGACGGGAGACTGCTTATAGTCTATTAAGTTGTCACAGTGGTCTTTAAACCTTCAATCAATAAAAAAAAATATGTTTACTCACAGCTCCCTGATCTTTCAGAAAACCGTCCATCTGCTAAAATCGATTAGGAGTGACCCTCTTGCTTTTATCTCCTTTATATCCTGGTGAAGAAACCTTTCACCTTGCTGTTCACTCACAGCTTCCGGATCTTTCAGGAAGTTGTCCATCTCTTAACCCTTCATTTGACGCAGTACCTTCCCTTTATCTCCTCTTATTTTTTGGGGTTTAACGACAACTGTGAGAAAGTCAATGGGCTATAAATAGTCTCCTGCCCCTAATTTAGGGCCACTAGTTTCAGGGAAGGGAGAGGGCCTGTGCCGTAAGACAAACCCAACATCCATCCTCACCGGGATTCAAACCTGAAACCGTCTCGAACGAATTGTCAAAAGCCAGCGATTGGTCCACTGCGCCAGCACGGCGGACCTTTATCTTCCTTATATTCTGGCGAAGCCCTTCACCTTACTATTCACTCACAGCTCCGTGATCTTTCAGAAAGTAGACCACATGAGCATCAAAGTTATTTACTTCGAGGATGATTTACAAATACCTTCTAATGTCTCTGAACTTCTCCAACATCGTGTTTACGATTTCTTTTCAGTTTATGTCCTTTTTAGTAACTAAGTACTTTATTATGACATCTTTAATTTACAGTCTATGAGTCTTTTTCAGTGCTAGCTAGTCAGTGACGTTTTAAATTTTTTATCCTGAATTACTTTTCTTATATCTGGTCCAACGAATATCTCTTCTTTGAGCTTGCCATCAGGCCATCCTGGGAACATTTTGTACAAAAGCTTAAAGCCATTTCCTGATAAATCTCCAATGGTAAATTTTTCACAAATTGTTTCAGTAAGCTAAGATTTATACGTAGAGGAGGCAAGGGCGCCATTTCCAAATCAATCTACTCTCTAATACAACATTGTTTATTCCCGGTGTGAGCCAATTTCTGCCTGCCCATTATTTTTAATCTCCAGGGAAGAATCTTTGCCCTGCTATTCTATTCACATATGAAACATGGAAATTTGTGTATCCCGAGTATTACTCAATTTTCTTACAAAGTCTGCAGTGTTTTTAATTGCTTATGTCTTGCTGTGTCTCAACTTCTTCAAGTTCACACACACATATGTCATCTTCCTCTCTCCAAGTTTTACCAGATTCATGCTCAGACCTATCACACAGCAAGTGGGAATGGCAACTTTATTTTGTAGGCTATCGGGCAGAATCAATAAACTATAAATCCTTTATCTTTCATATAACCCAATAATTTAAAAAAAATAATTTCGTGGAAAAATTACATGTGGTAGACAAATTTGAACAATATTTTATAAAAAAGAAATAGGCAACAAATCTCAAACAGTAAAACTGTTGTGTTACCCAAAAGAAATACAAGCCTGAGCTGATCATTAGTGAGCTTTCATAAGAGGAAGAGACTTGTGAAGCCGAGTGATCTGATGAGCTGCCTTATACGCATTCGTCCAAGATAAGCACTGGTTCGAGTCCAGGATGAGGCATGCATAGTGTGAGTGCCTGATGGGGTTGATTGTGTCCCTTCCCTGGAGCCAGTATCCTACATTAGAAAAACGTGATTGCTTTTAGTCCTTGGAGTATCTCATAGTAGTTGTTAAACATGGAAAAACAACTGTAAAGTCATATCACATACACTATATGATCAAAAATATCAGGTCAACCATTCAGAGTAGTGGATGTCCTCATATACGTCACAGCCATGGCCCATACAGGTCTAAAAAGAAGCACGTGGCCTGCGAAACATCATAGACAAGAACGTGCAGTAGAATGGGCCATACAGCAGAGGCCAGTCACTTTCAACGTGGCACGATCATAGGAATCCATCTCAGCAACAAGTCAGTTCGAGAGATTTCTGCCCGGCTGCAGCTGCCCGATGAACTGTATGAGATGGTATTGTGAAGTGCAAAGGCCTAGGAGGAACAACAGGGCAATCGCGACCTAGTAGGCCACATGAAATGACAGAGGTGAACAGCCGAGTGCTGAATGGGTGTAGCGACAAAATCGCCTGTCCTCTGCTGCAACACCCACCACCGAGTTCAAAAATGCCTCAGGAAACAACGCCAGTGCTGTAACGGTTCATCGATAGCTGAAAGAGTTCCCATGGCAAAGCAGCTGCACCGAAGACTAATATCAGCAAAGTTATTGCCAAGCGTCGATTGTGGAGATGCTAAACTCGGCACTAGTTGTGTGCTTGGGAGCAGTGAAAACGCCTTCTTTGAAGTAATGAATCTCTCTTCATGATCTGGCAGTCATACTCTACCTGCTTGACTGTGTTGCTCCAACTGTGAAGTTTAGTGTAGCAGGCATCATGCTCTGAGACTGTTTTTCCAAGTTTTGGGCTGCACCTCCTACTTCCAGTGCAAGGGAATTAATAACAAAACTAGGACAACAGTTCGATGAAGGCCCTTTCCTTTATTTATCAACATGACAATTCCCCCGTCCACGAAGCAAGGACTCAGCAAGAATGGTTTGATGAGAAAGGCGTGGAAAAATTTTACTGGCCTGCACAGAGTCACTATCTCAACCCCACGGAACAAATTTGACTCCGAGTACAAGACAGACCGGCATGATATCGATGACCGACCTGACTAATGGACTTGTGGGAGAATAGAAAGCAATTCCCCAGCAAAATACCAAAATCTAGTGGAAAACATTCCCGGCAGAGAGGAAGCTGTGAGATTAACAAAGGGTGGACGAATTCCATGTTAATTCTGCTCCTATTACAGAGAGTTTGTTGGTAGGCAAGTGTTCGCATTCTTTTGATCAGATACTGTATCATGTATATTTTACGTATTTCCTGCAAAATCTGTTTTTGAAATTCATATTTTTTTGTTGCTCTACCTGGGGTTAAGTGAATCCCTGACACAACTCATAACTTGTTGCTATTAGGTATCTTTTCGGAAGGGACTTGTCGAAGACAAAGGACTACGATCTTGCTTATGGTGCAACTTACATCATACTCTAGAGCAAGAGGAGGCGTAGCTGAATTCAGACAAAAACTGAACGATAATCACAAGTATAAAGAAGAGTGCTGTTTTCGGAGTAAAATCTGCGACACATATTCAAACATGAGAGCGTGTGACATTATTTCTTGTACTAGTTGTGTGCTTGTACTATAGTTTAATTTACGGCCTAAAATATATTTGCGTTTGACTCTGATTCACCAGAAATAAGGGAATGCAAACATTTAAATCATTTTAACATCATCCCCGTTCTCAGGGTCACAGATTTTGGTGGTTTGTTTCCAGGCAACTGAAAGAAATGGAGTCGATGCCGTGTCGTTTACAAGTCGTGAAGAGTTACGATACATATAGAAAGTTCACCATATGTTTGTTATTTCCTATGCGATATACACTGAGATGCCAAAACAACTGGGAAGGGTGCTACTATTTACATTACAAGCCCCTACATTCATGCGGTAAATGGTATCGTCCGCAAACGACGTATATATAGAGGCAGCTATCTGCACAAGTTCAAGTAGTAGCATCCGCAGTTCAAATGGCAGCTTATCAGGGTTTAAGCGATTTCGAACTTGGTATGATAGTCGGCGCCTGGGAGATGAGTCACTCCATCTCGGATATTACCACAAAATTTGGATTCACCCGGTTATCAAATTCAAAGGTGTATCTGGTCTACACAAACTCAAGGAAAACATCAAGAGTGCGAGACCGGCGTGGCCGTAGAAATGTCCTGGACGGTTGTGGAGAGCGGTGTTTGGCACGCATCGTAACATCCGCTCGGTGTGCAACATTGCCGCCAAACACAGCGTAATTCAATGCAGGGGCCAATAGTAGCATCAGCGTTCGGATAGTTTTTTCTAACGTTCCCTGTGTTCTATTGGGTTCTGGAGCCCACGTCCCAGAAGGATGCCATTGCTATCCCTACGAACAAAGCTGCACGTCTCGTCTGGTTTCAGAAACACCGTCATTAGACGCAAGATTACTGGAAGCGTGCAGCAGCGTCCGACGAATCGCTGTACCAATTGTTTCGAGCAGATGGCCGACTCCGGGTGTGGCGACAACCCCACGAGGTAATGGATCCCGCATGCCTACAAGAGACAGTGCAGGCAGGCGGTGGCTCTGTTATGGTGTAGGGTGTTTTGAGCTGGTACGCAATAGGACCTCTCATATGTCTTCAGTCCGCTCTAACCGATGGAGGCTACGTAACCATCTTTGGGGATCATTTGCACCTCTTCATATCATGCAAATACTCCGACGTATGCGACCTCTTTCACACGACAATGCGCCACCGCACAGATCCACAGTCGTCCGATTATGGCGGAACATTCCACAGACTTTGGGGTCCTGACTTGGTCCCCTCGATCTCCGGATTTACACGTCATCGAACAGATTTGGGATTCTGTTGAATGTGCCGCCAGTGCCAGAAATCCTCCGCCGGCGATCATTACGGAACATTGGGGTGCTCTCCAGGAAGCATGATGTGCGCTGTTTGCACAGTGCACACGATGCTTCCACAAGCTCTCTTGCACTGTTTCCACAGTGCTATAGAGAGCTCGTGGAGATCATACCCTGTCACGATGCTTCCACAAGCTCTCTTGCACTGTTTCCACAGTGCTATAGAGAGCTCGTGGAGATCATACCCTGTCACGATGCTGCCGTTATCCGATCGCCAGGATGACCAATGCGGTATTAGAGCAGTATTCCTGTCTTTTTGTTTCTTCAGTGTATATGGAAACTTTTTTGAATCTCGGTATCAACCAGCACGGTGAGAAACTGTACGGGGTATAAACAGTCCCAATCCTTATTTAGGGTCACTGGCTCCAGGTAGGGGAGAGAGTAAAAACCTACCTTTAAAGAATTTTTGAACACGGGCGATATATACATGCAGAAAGCTTTCCATATACAGGGTAGAGTTACATTATTGTGACCACCAGCTAATATCCAGAGTAACCACCGTGTGCAGCGCGGACAGCAGCTAGACGGGCTGGGAGTGACTCAATAAGGTGCTGGAAGGTGTTCACAGGTATGTGGAGCCATGCTGACTGCAGTGCATCTGACAGCTACTGGAGGGTGCGTGGTGGAGGATCCATTGAGCGAAAAACACGATCGAGGTGGTTTCATCCATGCATAGTTGGGTATAAGGCTGGGTAATTAGGGAGCCAGGGAAGTACTTTGAAGACTTCATCATGATCTTCCAACCACTGTCGGACATTTCTAGCTGTGTGACACTTCGCATTGTCGTGATGGAAGATCCCATCCGCCCCAGGGAAGAAAATCTGCATGTATGGGTGTGCGTGGTCTGAAAGAATAGATTTATAACGAATTCGGTCCATACTGCTTTCCAAAGGTACGAGGGGACCCAAAGAATTCCACGAAAACATTCCCCAGATCATAATTCGGTCCCCACGAGCTTCCAGTTTGGGTACTTCCAGCAATGGTTGAACAGTGTTTGTTCTCCGACGTTTCTCGCCTTATACACCAAAGTCCATCCATTCGATGAAGAAGAAACCTGACTCATCGGAAAAGGCAATCTTTCGCCAATCAGCGGAGGTCCAATTCCGATACTGCCGTGAAAATGTAAGCCTTTTCTGCCAATGTACCTTCGTTAGCATGGGTTCAGTGACCATCCGTCTGCATAGGAGCCCCATACGCAGCAGGGATCGCTGAACTCTCGTTTTAGACACACTTCCGGTAGCCCCCTGGTTCATTCGGCCAGTGAGTTGCTCCACTGTAGCGTGTCGATCGGCCCTCACGCACCTTCGAAGCCGACGTTCACCTCTCACATCAATGGCACGTGGTGTTCCGCAGTTTCCAGTTTGCTTATTATATAAAAAGGGAATGCTTAGTGGTATGAAAAGGGAAAGCTTAGGGCTTGCGACAGTGGTAGAAGGGATTTTTGGGTGACGAGATTGTTCAGAAATGCGATTTGACGGACATTCAACGTGGGATGATTGTAGTTGCTCGGAGCCATGGAGCGAGTATCACTGAAACCGCCGCATTCGTGAAATGTTCCAGAGCAGCTGTTGTTAAAGTTTTTAAAGACTGGACTGTCAGCCAAATAACTGGGTCTCTACGTGCAACGTGTGGTCGTCATCAACTAGTGACTGCTCGGGCGGAACGGAGAGTGTCCAAACTGGTAACAGACAACAGAAGGGTAACAGTGCAGCAAATTACAGACCATCTTAATCAAGGATCCCCTCATATGATCTCTGCACGCACTGTTCGCCGTACACGGCATCGGATGGGATATGGCAGCCGAAGGGCTGTTCGAACACCTTTGCGGTCTGCGGTTAACAAGAGAAAACATCTCCAGTTTGCACAGGAGCACAAGGATTGGACAGTCGATAGTTGGAAACAAATTATGTGGTCCGATAAATCACGTTTTCAGTTGCACCATGCCGATAGCCGAGTGAGAATTTGGCGGAAACAGCACAAAATCATGGACCCCAAATGCATTGCTACAACCCTTCAAGCTGGTGGTGGCAACGTTATGGTTTGAGGAATGTTTTCCTGGCATGCTTTGGGCCCTTTAATTCGTGTTGATCAACGTCTGACTGGCACAGCATATCTAAACATCGTTGCGGACCAAGTGCATCCTGTGATGTGTATGGTTTATCCCAATGGCGATGGCTACTTTCAACAAGATAATGCGTCCTGCCATAGTCCTCGTATTGTACAGTATTGGTTTCAGGAACATGCCGGTGAGTTTACTTTGCTTAGGTGGCTCCCACAATCTCCAGATCTCAACCCCATTGAGAATTTGTGGGATGAAGTTGAACGAGCCATCAGACAGCTGGATCCGCAGCCCTGCAATCTCACACTCTTGGAAAGTGCTATTCATCAAGCGTGGTCTCAGATTCCACAAACCACCTATCAACATCTCGTGGAGTCCATGCCACGAAGAATCGACGCAGTATTAAAGGCAAAAGGTGGCCCAACGAAATACTGAGGGGGTGGTCATAATAAAGTGGCCGCTCAGTGTACAAATCATAGACATACGTTAGTGGAATTTGGGACCTTTCTTCCTGTAAAGTATCTGTGTGTCAGTGATGTTGGAGGTGGAAAATGTGACCTGACCTTTTGCTACAGGTATTTCCACAAATGTTCAATAATACTGAGATCTGGAGATTGAAGTGGACAGGGCAGCTACTTAACCTTATCATAATGCTCCGCAAACCGCAACTTGACCCGTTTCTTACGATGAGTGGGTGCATTATCTTCTTAAAGCGAGGGAAGGTCGTTGCGGAATAATGTTCATAATTCTGGGGCAGGTGGACCCCAAGAATGGATTCGTAGGTTTCAGATGTGACACGATCCCGCAAAATAACCAATGACACTAAGGAATGCCATGATGTGGCAACTACGATATCAAGAATCCACCCCATGCTTCACTGTTGGAAACAAGAAATCGGTGTGGTTCGTTTCTGCAGGTTTTCGCCAGGCGTAGCTCTTTTTTTTTTTTTTTTTGATTGGAGGTTTAACGACCACCGTGAGCAACTCAATGGGCTATAAGCAGTCGCCCGTCCCTAATTTAGGGTCACTGGTTCCAGGGAAGGGAGAGAGCCAGTGCCGTAAGACAAACACAACATCCATGCCTCACCGGGATTCGAACCCGGACCCCTTTCGGACGAATGATCAGAGGCCAACGCCTTAGACCACTGCGCCACCGGGGCGGCGGCGTAGCTCTACCAGAGCTAACAAACAATTTGAAGTACGATCCACCAGACCTACAGCATCCCAGTTTAGTTGATCTGCTTTTCGCCATCTTACCCGTTCTTTTTAGCACGTTTTTTGTAACAAAAGGTCGTGCTTATGTTATATCTTTGTCCGTCTGTCCGTCTGTGGACACCATATCTCTGCAACTATTAGTCCGATTTGAAAATTTTTTTTTGAATTGGGAAGCCTGAAATATGCGAATGATGATCCTGCATTCCGTTTTTTTTATTACGATGTACATTTTTGCCGATAGAGGGCGTAAATGCATATGATATCGAATTCAAAATGCATTTTATTCCATATATTTGCTTTGCAACTTCCGATTGAAAAATCCTTTTACCATACGATTCCATTTATGTCGAAGAGTATTTTTCGCATGGTCACTTTTTTCAAGTTACGCATAGATTTTCCGCTCAGGGGCGTAAAAATGAATTGGTTTTCCCCGATACCTCTACTTCTAAAACTCCGATTTGAATTTTTTTCTCCATCGGATACATCTCCCGATGGGAAGTATTTTGCATATAACTGGTAATTTTTGGTAAAGATTGGTTTATCCACCAAGCGGCGTAAGTGTTAATTTCTGCTTCTGATGTATTTGCCACAAATCCTGAGTTTCTAAAATCTTGATTAAAAAAATTCTTTCGTGGACCGATGCCACTCAGGTTGATAAACCTTTACGGAATATTTTCTTCTTAAACTTTTGCATGGTTTCTCTGCCAGGGAGGGTAGATTTACATCTTATTTTTAACACTATCTCTACTTCTAAGCGTCCAATTTGAAAAATTCCTTCTTTGTTGGATAGCGTTTCTGGTGGGAATTTTGTTTCATATAATTTCAAAACTTGCAAATAAGTCATGGCTTTCTGCTAGGGAGCATTAAGGTAAATTGCGTTTTCTATGATATTTCTGCTTCTAAAACTCAGATTTGAAAAATTCTTCATGTATCGCATACAGCTCCTGAAAGGAAATATTTTTCATATAATTTCTAATATTTGGTAAAGACTAGTTTGGCCACCATGGGGCGTAAGTGTTAATTTCTGCTTCTGATGTAATTGCAGCAAAATCTAAGCTCCAGAAAACTCTGCTGAAAAAATTATTTCCTGGGTTGATACTACTTCCATCGAAAAACTTTTTGAGCGCACTTTCTTCTTACAATAATGCATGTTTTTCCACCAGAGGACGTAGATGCATATCCTATATTTGTCGACATCGCTGCTTCTAAGAGTCTGATTTGAAAAATTCTTTCTTTGAGAACCTTTCCGCTGCGAAATGTTTCTCATATAATTTCAAACTTTTCTTATCGCACAAGTCTGCAACCAGATGGAGTAAGTTCAGGATTCCATTTACAGTAATATCTGCGGGATTAAAAATCCGATTGAAAAACGTGTTTCTTCGGTGAGATACTACTGTTTTCCGTACCGGTTCCATTGACTTTGAATAGCTTAGATAAATTTAATTCTCGTCAGAACGTATTCAAAAGATGTGCTCATTACACCCGAAAATTCGGTGTCATCTTTGTTGTTTGCACTGATGTTGATAATCAGAGATTTCTAGATTATAAATACTTCGACCATAAATACTGGCACGATGGAGTTGCTCACGAACTGTTATGGCAGAAACAGGATAATTCGGACAGGTGCTCAACTCTGCTGTTGTTTCCGTTTTACGATCCGTGGCAACGTTCGCCTATCCCCATCTGCCATCTTCATATGGCGTACACAATTTGCACGTTCCGAGGCAACATCGTGTACTTTTCGAAAGTAGTCATAATCTTCGACACATTTCCTCGTGTTACACCTACTTTTTCGGCCGTTTTAGTTACTGAAACTCCTTCCAGACGCACACCAATGATCATGGTTTTTTTGAGGTCACGGCGAGCTGACATTGTCGACAATTACTCCACAGCAGTTGTTTCACCTGTGATAGTGGCACTGTTCCGTGATAGCCGACAGATCATATCAGATCATATGTAGAGGATTTTAGGAAGGGAGTGTCTGACCCCAGGTCTTAAACAACATTTAGAAATAGGAATCTAGAATATTTGGCTTAGAGTGCCCTATAGCAAAGTGACACGGAAGCGAAGCAGAAAGAGGGAGGAAGACGCCCTTATTTATTACTGGGGGCCAGTACCGGGGTCCGACGGCTTAACGTGCCCATCCGACGCACGGTGGGTATTTAGTGGATCGAGCGTTCGTACATGCATGGGATCGAACCTGAGGTCCTTTCCGTGGCAGTCACGAATGTTGCCCACTAAGCCACCCGCGGCCCGTAATAGCCGACTGCATCCATTTATATACCTCACATCGCTGGTGAGTGAATTCGCACCTGTGATTTACGTGCTGCGTATTGCGTGTACTCCAGTCGCAGTCGGCGTATCCATTACTTTGAGAAACCCCTGTACACAGACATGATACACTGACAGAAAAAAATCCCAACACCAAGAAGGGGTGTTGCAAAGCAGGTTTGCTGTACATGCAAAGCAGGTTTGCTGTAGATACGTGTGGCGCTAGTAGAGCCCCTCGGAACATGCAAAGCAGATTTGCTGTAAATACGCGCTGTAACGTTCGTGAGCGTTAGTTATCGTTGAGATTCGACGTAGTGTGTTGATGTTAGTCAAGAATGCCTTTAAGAAGACGAAGAAGCCATTATCAACAGCTCACGGAGTTTGAACGAGGTCGTGAAATAGGGCTACGAGAAGGTGGATTTTCTTTCCTCAATTTTGCAGAACGAATTGGCAGGAATGTAGCCACTGTGCATGATTGTTGGCAGCGGTGGTCAAGGGAAGGTACTGCATCAAGAAGACCGGGTTCTGGCCGGTAACATGGCACTACTGAGAGGGAAGACCACCGCGTACGGCGTATGGCAGTGGCGCATCGTACCGCGTCGGCGGCAGCAATTGGAGTTGCAGTTGCCACCACAGTGACACAACGAACAGTTACAAATCGGTTACTTGAAGGACAGCTCCGAGCCAGACTCCCTGCAGCGTGCATTCCACTTACTCCAAACAACTGCCGTTTGCGACGTCAGTAGTGCCAAGCTAGAGCTTATTGGAGGACGGAGAGGAGATCTGTTGTGTTTTCTGATGAAAGCCGGTTCTGCCTGGGTGCCAGTGATGGCCGTGAGTTGGTTAGAAGGAAGCCAGGTGAGCGCCTGCAACAAACCTGTCTGCGGTCGAGACACACTGGACCTACACCTAGAGTTATGGTCTGGGGAGCAATTTCCTATGACAGCAGGAGCACTCTCGTGGTTATCCCACGCACCCTGACAGCACAGTTGTACTTCGGTCTGGTGATTCAACCTGTTGTGCTGCCATTCATGAACAGCATTCCAGGGGGTGTTTTCCAACAGGATAACGCTCGCCCGCATACCGCTGTTGTAACCCAACATTCTCTACAGAGTGTTGACATGTTGCCGTGGCCTGCCAGATCACCAGATCTTTCACCAATCGAGCACGTATGGGACATCATTGGACGACAACTCCAGCGTCACCCCCAACCAGCATTAACCGTCCCTGTATTGACCTACCAAGTGCAACAGGCATGGAACTCCATCCCACAAACTGACATCCAGCACCTGTACGACACAATGCATGAACGTTTGCGTGCTTGCATTCAACATTCTGGCGGTTACACCGGTTATTAATGTACCAGCATTTCACATTTAAAATGGTTCTTCTCGAGCTTACAATAAGCTGTGATCTTGAAATCTTAATCGATTAAATATGTTACCTATACAAATGTATTGACGCCATTTCATTCCTCTACAACTATTTTTTCGTGGTGTTGGGATTTTTTGTTCCGTCAGTGTATATGATTTTTTTATAAAAATCACAAAAACTCATGATTTATGCCATACGTTTTTGTCGTGAACTAAAACCGTGAAAAATATGTTTAATTACTGTCATTATTTTGCCTAAGTCCTCTCTCCATTTCATTCTTCCTAGAAAGCATTTACTGCTCAAGGCAAGCTACACCTAGGGCAAGCGGTACGAACTGTTTATGTGTATGAATATTAGAAACTAATTACATACGTTTCCACACTACTTAGCTGAATTCCTTCAGAACCTTAAGGATGAAAAGTTTAATCTAATGCAATTTTAATTGTTAACGTTAGTAAACTTAATTGCGTTATTAATCTTGGTTTTGTTTCCACATCACGGCGCAGTTCTTGTCTCTGACTTAAAGTTTGCAAATGTTTGCCACTTATGATGTTCTAGTGAATCTGTTAATCACGGTTCTCTGTAACGTAAATGCAAAGGAACTTAAATATTAGCACTTTACGAAATCTACTGAACTCCGCACGAAGAGAAATTGTACGAGAAAGAGAGAGAGAGAGAGAGAGAGAGAGGGGGCGCCAAAGAGAGAAACAGAGAAAGACAGACATAGAGAGAGAGAGAGAGAGAGAGAAAGGATCGACCACTAATCCCAACCAATTACATGTCCTGCCCCTGGGAGACACCCGGCTCTTTCGACAGAGTCTCTGAGCACAAGGGATTGCTGCAGCGAGACTAATGAATAGAGCCCGGAACTTTAGGTCCATTCAAACGACGCTGCTGTCTCGCGCCAAAAGCCGGCAGCTTGCAAGTATGCCTTTTAACTGAAGTACTTAAGGGAATGTTGTCTCCTAATTGACGGTATTCAGTCAGGATTAACTCAATTGAAGCAGTTCTACGTGTAATGCAGCCTTCGCTACATAATGGGGCATGGTAACAACCAAAACTGTTTTACAGATACGTGGGACGAATTGCACTCTCCGCAAATATTTGCGTACGCACTTTCTTGTCTAATTACATGCAAAAGAATATTTTAGTTTAGGATTCGCACTAGTAATTTTCAGTAATTGGGGTGAAGCGATACACAGTTCCGTAAAACGTTTCATGTCGTTAATGAGAGGTTTTTCAGTAATTAGCGAACATTCAGCACTTAACAAAATTCATTTGGTGTGCCATGTGATACATTTTGACGAGGATTTTTCGCCGTATGACCTGAGGATTACTTTGCTCATAAACTACACAATCCGTTTCCTGAGGTGCTTTTGCAAGGTTCTCCGCACAACTTTATGTCCTCCAAAACTGATTTTCAAAAGCGTACTTGCTTGTAAATATGAAGTAATATTCATTGTTATGTGGGCTCCGAATTCAATATAAATAGCAGTGATTCAAAAACTCAAGATTGTCAGCGATTGCTGAACTGTATACAATAAAAGGTTTTGTACTAAAAGAATGTTCTCATCAAAAGTACGAGTACATACGATACCAGTTTATTAGGACACCTTGGACCAGTATCGTGAAATATTGTTGGGGCCCTGGTGCAGAGACAAGCACTGGGCCTCGCTGTTCCATAAAATATCCATATACTGTATACTGCTGTCCAAAACCTAAGGACGAGCATTATTTCAGAAACGTTACAACTACAAGATCACACGCAACAGCTTGTGACAATTTGCATAACTGGGAAAGTTCAGTAGAAAGCCAATGCACATGCAAAATATCGAATCGTGCGCACAGTTGTCACGTAATATCACTTCAGCAGGTAAAAAGGAAAAGAGCGCGGTAGGTGACATATGTTTGAAAGAAAATCTGGACGTGAAGACATAAAGGTGCGAACGTGTAATTTAGGTTATGTCTCAAAGATAACATCTAGATCATTTTATGCCGGGAAGAATTGCAATGAAGCTGGAAGAAGGCCGCCTAGTCAGTGATGTTTCCAGGTAGTTCGGAATCTCCCATAGTGTAGTATCCAGGTTCTGAGCAGGGTTTCAAGTAAATGAAATATGTTCCAGACGCAAGCTGGGAGGTCGCTTTTGCTCTAATATGACACATGAAAACATGTTTATTTGTAACAGCAAAACATAATAGCCGCACCACGACCAGCCAGTTGAGTGTCGCCACGATTCCAGCACAGAAACGCAGACATTCCGGAAAACTGTGTCACGATGTCTGCAACAAGCAGGGCTACATGCCCGAAGACCTGTAGTCTACGTCCCCCTATCCAGAGCTCATCGTAACACACATTTCTTCAGTGGTGTCGTATCCACAGGAATTGTGCACGTCATCTATGAACCAATGTAGTCGTTCACATGAGAGTCGTTTCAGTCTGTCCTCGGATTCCAGACTTCAGCTACTCAGGCGTGAAAGCGGTACGGCGTACCAGCACGAGAATGTGCAAATGTGCAGGAAAGGGATAGATACGTCGGTGCGGAGATCATGGTGTGCGGCGGCATTATGATTAATGGACGCACCGAAATACAGGTACCGGAAAATGGAACTATGAAAGGCGAATGATTAACGGAACGAAGTTTTACGTCATGTTCGATTATTACGGAGTGCTGCAGGCAAACCTATTTGTTCATGGATGACAAACGTGACATCTCATCGTACGAGAACCGAGCAGGCACGTCTGAAGACCTAGGATACGCCTCACCGGACAGCACGCTCCCCAGACCTCAACACCTCATCGAACACGTCTCGGACGCAGTGGGGAGACGCATTGGTACTCGACCACCGCTCTAGAAAACAAGCAGGGTCACGTCTGTGCTCTGAGGGAGCAGTAGGCTTATTCGCCTCAGGAATTCCTGGATCACTTGATGCTCAGCATGTCACGACGTTCTGAGAGTTGCTTCACAGTTCGGGATGGACATTTTCCATACTGAAATGTTTCTCTACATGGTTATCGTTAAGCACTGTACATCCATTCTCCAGCTATGTTCTTCGGAAATACACTGACGGAAATAAAAATCCCAACACCAAGAAGGGGTTATGTTAGATAAACGACAGTCAGTAGGCGGTGAGAGTACATCTGTAAGATGACGTCTATGCAAATTTCGCGCTCGGCGCATACGTGTGGTGTTAGTAGCGCCCCTCGGAACATGCAAAGCAGGTTTGCTGTAAATACGCGCTGTAACGTTCGTGAGCGTTAGTTATCGTTGAGATTCGACGCAGTGTGTTGATGTCAGTCAAGAATGCCTTTAAGAAGACGAAGAAGCCATTATCAACAGCTCACGGTGCTTGAACGAGGTCGTGAAATAGGGCTACGAGAAGGTGGATTTTCGTTCCGCAATATTGCAGAACGACTTGGCAGGAATGTAGCCACTGTGCATGATTGTTGGCAGCGGTGGTCAAAGGAAGGTACTGCCTCAAGAAGACCTGGTTCCGGCCGGCCACGTGGCACTACTGAGAGGGAAGACCGCTATGAGCGGCTTATGGCCGTGGCGCATCGTACCGCTCTTGTGGCAGCAATTCGAGCTGCATTGCCACCACAGTGACACAACGAACTGTTACAAATCGGTTACTTGAAGGACAGCTCCGAGCCAGACGCCCTGTAGCGTGCATTCCACTTACTCCAAACAACTGCCGTTTGCGACGTTAGTGGGGTCAAGCTAGAGTTCATTGGATGACGGATTGGAGATCTGCTGTGTTTTCTGATGAAAGCCGGTTCTGCCTGGGTGCCAGTGATGGCCGTGTGTTAGTTAGAAGGAGGCCAGGTGAGCGCCTGCAACAAACCTGTCTGCGTCCGAGACGCACTGGACTTACACCTGGAATTATGGTCTGGGGAGCAATTTCCTATGACAGCAGGAGCACTCTCGTGGTTATCCCACGCACCCTGACAGCACAGTTTTACGTCGGTCTGGTGATTCAACCTGTTGTGCTGCCATTCATGAACAACATTCCAGGGGGTGTTTTCCAACAGAATAACGCTCGCCCGCATACCGCTGTTGTAACCCAACATGCTGTACAGAATGTCGATATGTTGCCGTGGCCTGTTAGATCACCAGATCTTTCACCAATCGAGCACGTATGGGACATCATTGGACGACAACTCCAGCGTCACCCCCAACCAGCATTAACCGTCCCTGTATTGACCTACCAAGTGCAACAGGCATGGAACTCCATCCCACAAACTGACATCCAGCACCTGTACGACACAATGTATGAACGTTTGCGTGCTTCCATTCGTCATTCTGGCGGTTACACTGGTTATTAATGTACCAGCATATCACATTTAAAATGGCTCTTCTCGCGCTTACATTAAGCTGTGATCTTGAAACCGTAATCGATTAAATATGTTACCTATACAAATGTATTGCCGCCATTTCATTTCTCTACAAGTATTTTTTCGTGGTGTTGGGATTTTTTTCCGTCAGTGTATGTAACTTTTGCGTAAATACTGATTACAATGCGTTGTTTATGGACAATTTTTTGTGCCTTTTCATGTGTTCCTATGCTGGCAATGTAATTATTACCCGATTTAGCAGCGGTAATGTATTGTTTTCCTTATACAGTTAAAAAAATGTATTCCGTCCTTAGGTTTCGCACACTAGTATAGTTATGTCAGGCATGCCTAGGCTTATTGCGCAAATTTCATTTTACATACGGCATTTTCTTATATACTATACAGGTATCTCATCATGTAATCGAAATTATAGAATGCAGAATATAAGATTGTTTACTAACCAATATTCGGATCAACACTAAAGGAAGAATCGCCTCCTTGTTTTCTCAACATTGAACGACACAAGGTTACACTGATATTTATTTGCTACCAATACTGTTGACCGTAGCCCACCGAATATGTAGCCTCCTATAATATATGGCGGTGTGTGAATAATAATCGATGAGACACAGCGTAAGAGTGAAGCATCGTCTCCGACAGGCCGCAAGGTTAAATGAGAGGCGTCGCGCATATAGTAAGCTTATCGTAACACCGCTCAAACGAGGGAAAGAAAGATAAGGCAGGAGAAAAATAAATTCAAGGCGTTATTTTCGTAATGAAAAATTTTCGCTGCTGGTTTTCGTAATGGAAAATAACTGGTTCACCACAACGATCTGCGAGTGTTCAATAACCGCAATGATGCCCGATAATTACCCAGTCGAGTCACATTATTGTGACCACCTCCTACTTCTGACGTCAACACCGCATAGCCAATGAATGAAGGTACGTGTTGTAAGCTGGCTTGGAGGGTATATAAGGTGTGCTGTAGGTATTCTGAAAACATATATCTCGTTGCTGTCATGGATAATAGGATTCATTTATCAGATTTGCAAAAAGGGATGATTATCGGCTTTCAAAACAAGGGTTGCACTCATTCTGAAACAGCGCAGTTTGTGAACTGTTAGCATGCTGCTGTGGTTAAAGTGTATCGTGATTGGAGATATAGAAGCATTCCGAATAAGCGACGTGAAAACTGCGGAACACCACGTGCCATTGATGTGAGAGGTGAACTTCGGCTGCGTAGGTGCGTGAGGGCCGATCGACACGCTACAGTGGAGCAACTCCCTGGCCCAATGAAACAGGGGGCCACCGTAAGTGTGTCTAAAACGACAATTCAGCGAACCCTGCTGGGTATGGGGCTCCGATGCAGACGGATGGTCACTGCACCTATGCTAACGGAGGTGCATCGGCAGAAAAGGCTTACATCTGCACGTGTGAAAACACAAGTTTGTTCGTGACGGGCATCGAACCCGTGTGCCCTCAATCCGGAGTAAATCGCTCTCGCAACTGAGCTACGGGTACGAATATCTAGCTGCTGATTTGTTGTCTTGACACATGTTTACACCTCTATAGTACGTCACATTATCTCCCTCTTAATTTTTTTTTTGAAGCGAAGTAGGAATTTTTCATTAATTCCAAACAATGTGCAGAACAAACATCACACATTTTTTGAAGAACCCAACGGCCACTGGATCCATTTTTCACAATCGGGCGCCAATGTGAAACAAGTTAGTAAAATCATGCAATGCATTGATTATGATACGCTTTCCAACATACCAGAAATCATTACTCAAGCTATGAGGGTAACGGCTGTGGAATAAATATCGTTCCTGTGTCCTGACCCTTGACCCCATTTCAATTATATTCAACAAAACCGGTTCAGTGTACCTCCGGAACAACATGATAAAGTTTTGTCGCAATCGAAACATTTTTGCGTAAGTTATGACGCATAAGGACAATGGAATGGTTCCCTCTCCTATGTCCTGGCCTTTCACCCCATTTCGCCCATTTTCAATAGGGTTCGTCCCCAGGTGGTACCCTTCCACATACTATAATTTCATCGAAATCGAACCATTTTTACGCACGTTATGACGCATAAGGGCAGTGGAATGGATCCAGCTATGTTCTAACCTTTGACTCGATTTCGCCCATTTTCAATAGGGATCTTCTCCAGGTTGTCCCCTACCACATACTAACATTTCATCGAAATCGAACCATTTTTAACGCTTTATAACCGCAGGTTGAAGAAGCGTATATGCTCAAGCTTTGTCCGTCTGTCCGCACGATAACTCGCCTAAAAATGATTCGATTTCAATGAAATTTTAGTATGTGGTAGGCGACAACTTGGGAACGGACCCTATTGAAAATGGACGAAATACGGTCAAAGGTTAGGACACAGGAGCAGGATAAATTACATTGCCCTTATGCGTCATAACTTGCGTAAATATGGTTCGATTTCATTGAAATTTTAGTATGTGGTAGGGGACCACCTGGGGCCAAACCTAATTGCAAAATGGGTAAAATGGAGTCAAAGGTCAGTTCATAGGAGCGTGATCTATTCCATTGCTCTTATGCGTCATAACTTGCGTAAAAGTGGTTCGATTTCAATGAAATGTTAGTATTTGGTAAAGCACCACCTGGGGACGAACCCTATTGAAAATGGGCGAAATGGGGTCAAAGATCAGGACATACAGAGGGATTCATTCCATCGCTTTTATGCATTATAACTTACGTAAAAATACTTCGATTGAAACAAAACTTTATCATGTTGTTCCGGAAGTATACTTTAGCAGCTCTGTTGAATGTCATCGAAATGGGGTCAAAGGTCAGGTCATAGGATCGAGATTCATTCCACAGCCATTATCCTCATAACTTGAGTAATAACTTGAGTAATGATTTCTGGTAGGTTGGGAAGCGTATCATAATCAGTGCATTGCATGATTTTACTATCTTGTTTCGCAAGGTATGACGCATAAGGGCAATGGAATGTATCCCGCTCCTATGACCTGAGCTTTGACCCCATTTCGTCCATTTTTAATGGGGTTTGTCCCCAGGTGGTCCCCTACCACATACTGAAAGGTCATGAAAATCGAACCATTTTTACGCGAGGTATCATGCAGACGGGAAAACGGACAAAGCTGGAGCATATACGATTCTCCAACCTACGGTTGGAGAGCGTAAAAAATAAATGTGTCCTTGTCCTCTGACACCGGAGTAAGTTGCCCTCCCATCTGAGCTAGTTACGCAGACGAATGTCTCGCTGCATATTTGTCGTCTTGATACATGTTTTCATCTCTATAGTGCGTCACACACGCTAGTACCGGAATTAGACCTCCGCTGATTGGCAAAGGATTGCCATCTCCGATGAATCACGTTTTCTGCTTCATTGAACGGATGGGCGTTGGCGTATAAAGCAAGAAACATCGGATAACAAACACTCTTCAACCACTACTGGAAAATCGCAAGCTAGTAGGGACAGCGTTATGGTCTGGGGAAAGTTTTCGAGACATTCTCTGGACCCACTAATATCTGTGGAAGGAACAATGGGCCAAATTCGTTATGAATCCATCCTAAAAGAACACGTACATGCTGCTTGTCTTCCCTGGTGAAGATGGAATCTTTGAACGACAATGCGACGTGTCACACAGCTAGAAATGTCCGAGCGTGGTTGGAAGATCATGATGGAGTCTTCAAAGTACTTCCCTGGCCCCTAATTTCCTAGATTTAAGCCCAACTGATAATCTGTGGGACCACCTCGATCGTGTTGCTCGCTCTATGGATCCTCCACCACGTACCCTCCAGTAGCTGTCAGATGCACTGCAGCCAGCAATGCTCCATATACCTGTGAAGACCTTCCAGCACCTTATTGAGTCACTCCCAGCCAGTCTAGCACACGGCGGTTACTCTAGATATTAGCTGGTGGTCGCAATAATGTGACTTGACCGTGTATATTACCACTGTCTTCCATTAGCTTATTGTGGGATGAAGTTTGTATTTCACCTCTCAGGATGTCATACAAAAATCTTTCTGCCGCCAGACAGAAATTATAAGGTTATCATTATCTCGCATTATCGTCCATGATTATTACCTTTCGTGCTTTTTGTAGCTGGTAATGGGCCGCTCAAGATTCTGGGCCCTAGTGCTTCTACACCATCTCGTCTTATATTAGCTACGCCACTGCCTTTGCCATTGTAATACAGTGTTCACAGTAACATGTAGGATGCCACGTTAGTGTGGTGTACGGTACAAATTATGCAGACCAGCAGGTTGAGCATCAGTTATCGTCCAGTTCAGAACCGTAGTGGCAAAACGAATGATATGTGTTCCATTGAATGTGGCATTAGAGTTGCGTCAGGTGTGACAATTCTATTACCCACAAACCGCTGTCTTGGTGTGCTTTTCACGCACAACTGTAGCAAGGCTTGGGCGTGAATGGTGTATAATGAATACGGTTTTTACTGTTTGTTGTGGTATGGTAATTATAATGAATAAAGTTTTATTCTGGACTTAATGAAGACACTTACTGAAAAGAGACCTAACTGCCAGACAGAGGTCTGACAATAAATGAACAGAGAAAAATGTACTCACTTTAAAACCTTTTATTGGAAAACTCCTGGTATCATCCAACACACACTCTACTAGTCACACTACTACTGAATATCCGAACTTTCGTAGAATCGCATCACAATAATGAAGAAGAACCTAATCACATAGAACGAAGCTCTCTGCACAAAATAACGTAGCTCTTTTCACATCAAACAAAACCTCTACACATCAAACCAAGCTCTCTCACATAACACAAAAGCTCTCCTAGGTATCGTTGAACGCGCCTATTTATACTGCATACCACCACGTCATGACTTACACTCATTGCCACATATCATTCAGCGGGAGAAATAACATATCGTTAAGTGAGAAGATAATTTGCATAGGAAAATAAAATAACAAGAGATAGTAAAATCAAAAGGAAACTAAATCTAGAGTATACGTTACAGGTGCTACATAAAACACCATCACGAAATTTCTGATTTTGTGGATCAAATTAGCTGGAGGATCGGAAGGGTCAAAGGAAACTTGCGAGAATCGCACATACGAAAGGTTGTGTCAGAACCTTGCATATACATGTGTAACTACAGGATTCAACATTGGTGTCTCGCGGGCTATCTCCGAAAGCACCAAGTCACGAATGAGCTAAAACTTTCTAGGACAAAGACGCAAGTCTCATTTGACCCTCAGATCCACCAGCTGCTGTGGTCTATAAGAATGACGAGTTCTGGAAGCTTTCTGAATGTCGCACTGTTTGCTGTAAACCTTTGCTAAGATACTGCGCAAAATTTTAAAGAGCATGACCGTTTGAAATGCGATCAAATTGGCAAGCCTGGCGCTAACTATCATGACCACCTCAAAGTCGATCAGATCACTCATTTTGCCTATTCCGATCCTGGGATGAAGACCAAGTGATGGACATAGCTCCCACATGATGTCTGAAGTATTAAAATGATCCGTACATTTTACGAGCAAAGGCGTACCTAATAAACTGCCATCTCAATATACACTATATTGACAAAAGTCACCGCACACCTAGAAGAGAAACACAACATAGCATTTATTGACATACATTAGTACAGGGGTGGTCCACCTTTGGCCTTAATGCATGCACTGAGCCTTCGAGACATGCTTTCGATAAGGTATTGGAACACAGCGATAGGTATGCGCTTGCATTCAGTACATAATGCTGCAACTAACTATTTCTTAGTAGTAGGCCTTGGTTCCAAACTTCTTATTCGGCGCTCTAATTCATCCTATAGGTGCTCTATGGGATTAAGATAAGGGCTCTGCGCTGACCAGTAAACACACTATACAGAATTATCGTCGAACCTCGCCGTAACGATCCTTGTTTATGGTTCGGTGCATTACACTGTTGGTACCAACAACGCTCGGTTTCATTGTATTGCCACACAGTTGGTAGTGCATAATTTTCCAGAATATCGAGGTAGACGTGTTGGTTAACAGGTTTGTCCACGATAACCAATGGGCGGGCACCATACTACGAAAAACACCCACACACGAGTACACTGCAAGCTCCAAACTTGACCGTAGCAACAGTACACTGTTGCAAATAGCGTTCCCCAGGCTTCCGCCATACCTACACACGGCCATCAGACTGATGGATCGTGTATCTGGATTCATCAGTCCACAGGACCCGTTTCCATTGATCTACGGTCCACGATAAATGTTCTTTACACCAGGCTAAACGACGAGTAGCATTCCGAGTGGAGATGAAAGGCTTATGAGCAGCCGCACGACCACGGTAACCCCTGGAATGAAGTTCTGTGCGAATGGTACGTGTACATACAGATATTCCAGCATTTTTACTTACCTGTACACTGAGGTCTTGTGAAGTATTCCGTCGATTAGCTGCAACGACTCTCCTGAGTATTAACAAGTTCCACAAATCTGGAAAAACAATAATTAAACAATGAATGAAAGTAATGACATTATCAACAGATGAATGCGGCACCGCCGGTCAAGATAATATGAAAAATGCTAAAACCCACAATAAGGTGGTAAAATACACGATACACAGAGACAGCAAAGTACACGAAAGCAATTACAATCGGCACTGGCAATAGCCAGGATGTAATCGAGGAACGCCTAACAACAGAAAAGGACATCCAACACGGCACTCTATTAACAATCAGGAAAACCGGAAATAGAAACAATAAATACAGTAAGCACTGTACATCAACAGTGCGCAACAAATCCGGTAAAATTCACAACAATACCACTCAAGTGAGTGATTCTGAAGACAAGATTAAGGCGTGCCACACTGAGCGACGCTAAACAATGAGAAAACAGATCTACAAGTGAACGGGCATCTCCACTAAAGAACATAGAGGGGAAAACATAAAGGAACAACATAGCATCATGTACAATTCGAAAAACCGTACAAATAAATGTTAGCCCAATGACACCGACTCGAACAGAAATCGCACGAGGTTTGAAGATACAATACAAAACGCCAAAAACGCAAGCGCAAAACCCCCGGGACACATCGGGGATACAAAACAAACAAACATTACAAATAGCACGGTGCACTGCGAACAGGAAAAATACGCGTGAGGGATAGTTGATAATGACAGCAAGCACAGTACCAGTGAAATAATGCAGATTACGGTAAGTTATATAATACGCACTACAGGTGAATGGCAAGCGCCAACTAAAGAAAAACAGAACAATAAAAATTACAACTCACACTTGATGGTAAGCTCAATTCACAAAAATCAGCATTGATACAAAATTTATAGTGACCCTGGACTCAACCGAGGATCAAAGAATCACAAAGGAACTAGTACCAACAGAAATGCCGAAGAAAAGTACACTGTATGCATACAAGAAAACAGAAAAAAATGTACATATTAAAGAAACACAATAACAAGAACAAGGCATGAACCACACTGTACACATTATCAGCTTATCCGTGATGAATACCGCAAGTGAGTGCGAAAAAAGAAGCACAACGCTCGCGTTAACCGGCGAAAGCATGAAAAAGAAAATCGTATAAAATGATACAGTATTTACAGGTCAATGATCTTTCACCAACTCAAACAGAACGAAGAGCGTGAAAAGTGTGCAGCGAGGTCACGTTCACGTAACACAAATACAACAGGGGAACGAGAGTCCGGGAACTTCGGACTCGAACATAAGCCCTGTGATAAGCCAAACAATACATGACTGGAAAGAAAAACAAGGAATAAGCACACTGGGTACACAGAGAAAACAGAACATTTGAGTGAGAGGTACGAACCAGCAAACGCTGTTCCTCGTTGCACAACACTACATAATACGCAGTACAATGGTCCAGTGAACAGGAACGATGTATAACTTCAGTAAACACAATGTGCATGCTGTATAAATTACAAGCATAGAGAACAGAACTTCGCTGTCTCAGATAACAGTAGGGAAAAAGAAGCAATGGACGAACAATTTACAATAAACAGGGTACATGGCAATCCAAGGTGCGAAAAAAAAAGTGACAATGTCAGAAATTATGTACAATAAAGATAGGTTACGACAGCATACGATTACAGGCTATAACGAAGTAAATTTCTCCGTCATTTTTGGTCTACGCCGGGATTCGAACCCGGATCCCCTCATTCCGGAATAAGTTGCTCTACCAATTGAGCTACGCGGACATTTGTTCCAATTGCTATGTGCCTTTATGTCGTGTGCGTCCTGCTGGCAGGTACGTCACATCTCCCCCCCCGAAAGAGGGCCGGGGGCATGGCCCACGGGTCAGCAGTGACCATGAATCGTTGCAGGAAGCCATCCACTGTAGAACGTGCACTTGAGAACTCCCAGTCAATCTGCTGTGTGGAATGCAACATCACACATTTTTTTATTTTTTGAAGCGCTGGAGAAGGAATTCTCTGATTTTTCCTGTCTCGCGGTGTGGAAATAACATCACACCAATGCGAGATTTCGAACGGCCGGGTCATCCGGATAGTTCGGGCGCCATTATAACGAAGTAAATTTCTCCGTCATTTTTGGTCTACGCCGGGATTCGAACCCGGATCCCCTCATTCCGGAATAAGTTGCTCTACCAATTGAGCTACGCGGACATTTGTTCTGATTGCTATGTGCCTTTATGTCGTGTGCGTCCTGATGGCAGGTACGTCACAAGGCAACCAACAATACCACGCCTATTGACAGGAATAAGGTAACCATAAGATATGGTACATATATATTATAAACCATCAGGAAGAAAATGAAAAAAAAGTGGTACATGCAGCTTAGACTCGGGTACAAACCTGTACCCAAACAAAAAAAAACGAGTCACATTAGTTAACAATTTGCAAAACCTATGCCAAGAAAGGCACACCACGGTGGATAACTACATACCCTGCCATTTGAGAGAACAGACACAAAGAAATGCAGATCCGACAAAATAACAAAATATAATTACAAATTTACACTGTGTCCCAAAAGACACATGGAAAAGTAAGAGGAGAAAGCACAACGCAATTAACACGAAAGATACAGCGTCGACCCGTCAACTCGGAACCACCCGGTTTCCTGCGCCCAGGCAGACCGGAAGGAAATCAGAGATTGGGGGGTGGACGCTGCAAAGTACTCCAGCCGGAGACGAGCCAAGATGTGATTCCGAAAAATCTTCCGCAGAGCTGCACCTGCAGAAAGGATGCTAGGTGTGGCAGAACGTGATCGTATAGAAAGGCGGTAAAGATGAATAACATGCTTCACAAGGACGAATAGGTAGGCAGAAGCATCCGGAAGTTTAGTTAGAGGATGCTTAGTGAGAAGTAGCCATTTATATGATTGAAAAGGAAGATCCCTAGAACAAATATTGCCAGCAAGACGAAAAGCAGTATGAAGCAGCGGTAGCAGAATGGGACAGTGACAATAAACGTGTGGAACATCGCCTTCAGAACCACAAAAAAAACAGAGTGAAGTAGAAGAAATAGACATACGAAACAGAGAGGAAGGAACGGGAAGGCGTCGGTGGAGAAACCGCCATTGAAGGTTAAGCTCCAGCGGGGAGGAGAGCGGCGAAGAAGATGCAGACCAGATTGTCAAAGAAAGCGAAGAAGAAACATCCGGGAGTGGGTGGGGAATAGCGAGGGGTGCGCTAAGAAGAGTATAGATCGAACCGGTGGAAAAAGAGGAAATGGGGGCAACAGAGGCACGTAGAGGAAGGAAGAAAGGAATAGAGAGGCTAGGTCCAGAAACAGAGATGAGACTAGAATCAGAAACAAGGGACGGAAAGAGAGAACAGAGAGTAGAACGAAGGAGATCATAATCTTCCTCCAGTAGGGGAGTAGAAGCGGGGAAGAGAGAGAGGAAAGAGGCTTCCAGGAGAGGTCAGCAGTAAATAAAGCTTGAACAGTTAAGATTCTGGAGCTGACCCAAGGAGGGAAGATGAAGTACGGTTGATCAGGAGGGTGAATCAGAGTCGAAAAGAAAAGTGGTTCGGCAAGAAGATCACGAGTAGTAGAGGGAGTTGCGCGAAGAAGTGGAAGTGAGCGGAAGAACGCTAGAGCTTGAGTAATGAGGGGTGGAAATTGATTAAAATAAGAAGGATAAGAGTCCATCCGAAGATATAAGAGAAAAGAAAAGGATGGATCTCGGAGAGAGATAAGAATATCAAAAGTAGAGCAGAGTGATGGAGAAGGAGTGAGAAGAAGGCGAAGGAATGAAACGATGCGAAAGGCTTGGTGGTAAAGGCGTACATCCAGTAGGCGAATTCCTCCCAAAGAAGCTGGAAAAGTGAGAGTCATAGCAGAAACCCAATGCTTTGCTGACCAAATCACGGAAGTAAAGATGCTGTTGATAGTAGAGAGACGAGCCGAGGTAAACACCGATGAGTTCCAAGAAAACAAGCATTGGGATAGAAGGTATCGCTGGACAATTTGCGCTCTCTGAATGTAAGATGGGAAAGAATGCGTGAATCACCAAAACACAGCAGAGCGTTGTAATCGAGGAAGGAGTCCATTCCAGGTAATAATTCCAGAAGTGAATGGATGTCCAATTTGGGCGCCAAGAATTTTCTGGGTCGAGGAGGACAACACCGCACCCCATGGGGCATCGGTGCGGCCCATCCATGACCCACACCACAACCCGGTGCTCTTGAGCACATTCAAGGATGCACCAGTGAGAGCTGCATACTGTTGATACGTGGAAAGTAGTATATCAAACTGTTCATCTCGTCGGAGACAGAAAGTGACGACATCTGCATAGGCTGAAACAACGAAACGGTGATGCCTGGTGCTAGAAACGGTCAACGGCAATGGAGAAAGATGAGATGAACGGCTGGCAATCAAGAAAGGTTCGAATGCGAGGGCAATGAGTTTCCCTGAGAAGGGGCAACTCTGCCGGATTCCTCGTTGGAAAGGGATGGGTGCCGTCAAAAATGAGGCCGCCCGAACATGACAATGAGCGCCCCGATACTGACTGAGAAGGAGAGAGACAAAAGGAGAAGGAAAGCCAAAATGGTTTAGAACAGCAGAGAGATAGTCATGGGAAACGTTATCAAAAGCAGACTGTTGATCAATGTTAAATAGGGCTAGGGGTTCTGAATGTTTGCGAGCAAGAAAATTGAGATTAAGAAGAAAAGAAATGTTGTTAGCGATAGACCGACCAGGCACAGTGTATGACTGGTCGGGAGAAACAAGAAACGAAAGGACAGAGTTAAGACGTCGAGAAAGGAGTTTCGTGAAAAATTTATAATCAATATTAATAATGGAAATAGGGTGCCAATTTGTCAGATTCAGAAGGTCCCCCTTCTTTGGCAGGAGGATGACATGAGCAACTGTAAATTCCGGCGGAAGCGCAGAAGAAGAAAGAGCACAAGAAAAACCAGCAGAAAGAATAGGTAGAAGGGACGGAAGAAAAGCACGGTGGAAGGACAGCGGAAGACCATCAGGTCCAGGGGAGACATGGGAGTTCAGGGAGGAAAACGCCTCTCGAAGTTCAGGCAAAGAAAACTCAGCAGTGAGGGGAGCACAGAGAGAAGGCGGGACCTGAGGGAGAGAAGAGAGAAAGGGAGAAAAAGAAAGATCAGTAACCTGCGCGACCGCTCGGAACTTCTCCTGAAAGAAGTGACGGACTTGGGAGCAAATAAGAGATGTGTCGAACGTGGTGGAGCCGTTAGGAAGGCGAAGATGTCGAAGTGAGGTTGACGCTCGTCTCGATGATTCCATCTTGGAAATAACTTCAAAGGCTTGTGTCGACGGAGTTATAAGTCGAAGTCGACGCACAGCTTGTTGGGCAAGCGGTTGTAGGTGAGCTTGTAGTTCATCATGAACTACTGAATACTGTGGATCCGACATTTGTAACGAAGAAAGCAAGCCCCGAAGATTGCTGATCGCCATCGCACGAGTGGTAGTGATGGGAAATGAAAGGCGTCGTACCAATAATAGAAGGTCTTGTTTAATATCGAGCCATAGGCGTTGGGCACTCGGAGTAGTAGCTAGCAGAGGTTTCCTAGCAGCAAGGAACTGCTCAATTGTATCGCAGAAAGACCGATCTTGTAAAATTGTATCATCGAAACTCCATCCACGACGAGCCGAAGGTGGTGATGGGGAGACACAAACAGATAGAGACACGGCGCTATGATCGGAGGACACTGTAGGGAGGTGATGTGCCGAAGTAATAGTGGGAATCAAAGAAGAGACAACATAAATACGGTCCAATCGAGCGGCAGCAGAAAACTGCGTCGGAGAATTGCACCAAGTAAATGAAATGGTTTGAGGATTTAGCTGGCGAAAAGAGTCAACAAGCTGAAAATCAGCAATAAACTGTGTTAACTTGGTGACTAGATTCACACGGTGTTCTCCGTGCGACAAATAGCGGTCAACAGAGGGCTGCACCGTGCACTTAAAATCCCCTCCAATGATGAAAAAATCCCCGGAGGAAATCGCAGCAATTGCTGCACGTAGACTCCGAAAAAGTGGATCAACAAATGATTCTTCAGTTGGTATATACACATTAAACACATGAAAAATTACAGTATCAACACAAAAAGTAAGGCATTGCAATAATTCTGAATACACGTTATTGACAGAAATAGAAGATATAAGGTGCATTAAACGACGGTGAACACCGACGGCAATGCCACCAGACCTAGATTGGCGGTACGCATGGTAGAATGTGTATAGCCACGACCGCCATCTGTGTATCGGGGTATCAGTTGAACATCGAGTCTCTTGAAGGAGGAGGACATCACTGGCATTTGCCGCGAGGTCCTCATAGACAAGGGCAGTCACATCAGGGGTCGCAAATCCGCGACAGTTGAAGGTCGTCACCGCGAAAGCGCCACATCAGAAGGTGGAGTGAGCACTTTACGCAAGTGTTCTCGAAGATTAGTGTATCGACGATGTATCATTTTCACAGCAGCAGCATCATTAGAAGACGGACTACGAAGCGCTTGATAGATGCAGTCCAACTCCGTCAACTGCGCAGTTACCGCCGGAAGCTGAGCCATATGTGCCTGGGCAAAAGGAGGGAATCCACCAGGCAACGATTTCCGACAGAAAACGTCATATAACTCCGAATATGACAAAGGAGTCGACGGAAATACATGTTGTGTCAGTCTTGCAAGAAAATCCTCATAATATAAGATAAAGTCTTCAGGGTTCGAAGACAAATCACAGTCTTTCAGGCAAGAAGCCGACGAACGGGATCAAGTAGAAAGTGGCGATTTTTCTTGAGGCTTCCGCGGCTTGGAGGAATCGTCGGGGCCTTTGGGGCTTCTCTTTTGTCAGTGCGAGAACTAGAGGTCGCGTCTGACCCATCACGTAAGGTGTGGTCACTGGCGCTCTGGTAAGCGGTGTCGGCGTCCGCATTGGAAGTTTCAGTATCAGACAACACCCCTCCATATACATCAGTAATGTCGCCAGGTGGTGCAGGAGCAAGGAAAGGCTATGTCGGTGGTAATTCAGGATACTGCTCTACAGAAGCAGGAGGTGGTAAGGCAGTCGACTTAGGAGAGATCTCCATGTGAAGAGGATCAGCAGGTGCCGAAGATAGTGATAAGTCACCAACAGAGGTGTAGTGAGTATCCATCCGTGGTGCAGAAGAACCAGTTGATGGCCGTGCAATAGGACACTCTTTGTAGAAATGTCCAACTTCCTTGCACTGACTGCAATGGAATTCTTTTTTTTTTTTTTTTTTTAATTGGAGGTTTAACGACCACCGTGAGCAACTCAATGGGCTATAAGCAGTCGCCCGTCCCTAATTTAGGGTCACTGGTTCCAGGGAAGGGAGAGAGCCAGTGCCGTAAGACAAACACAACATCATGCCTCACCGGGATTCGAACCCGGACCCCTTACGGACGAATGATCAGAGGCCATCGCTTAGACCACTGCGCCACCAGGGCGGCACCAATGGAATTCAGTCAATACATCAATTTGGCAAGTCTGACCATCACACTTAACTGTGAAGTGAGTTGGGAGCTGAGCAATAGCTTCTTGGGAAGGAAAAACGACACGTGCAACTCGACGGGCTCCACGGAGGGTATCATGAATCGGGTCGTTCTTTGCAGCTAAGTGTGTTTGAATCCCTCCAACGACTCGCCCCAGAGATGAAAGCACAGCATATAACATGACGTCAGTCACCTCTGGGGGTACAGGGTAAAAGGAAACATTTACTGGTCGTTGGGCCACTGGTTCTGGAGTAAGTTGGCGATCTCCTATGGTTAGGCCTGTCGCCAGGACAGACTTGGCATATTCAACTTTGGCAAGATAAACGACAACCGTCCGGCCCCGCCGGAACATATGCGAAATGGCGTCTGGAAGAAACAGGCTTTGAAGGGCATCAGCATAGATCCGCATCGGTGTATCTGGGAGAGCCTCAAAACTAACTCCCTTAGCCAGGTTTTCAAAGAAAGCAGTCGCGGCTGGCGAGCCTGCTGGAATTTCAAGAAGAATGTTGTTTCCAGCACGATAGATATAAGTGTGCAAAGCTTGAGCGCTTGCATACAGATCCTTGGAAAGCTATTGAGGAGTAGAAGAGGCTGCAACCTTAGAATACGTGGCAGGCGACTGAACGGGCACAGAAGAACTGGAAGAGGCTTCACCACCAGTAATATCCATGGCTTCATCAGCTGGAGCAGAAGCTGAAAGGTTTGACGTAGTTGGGGAAGTCAACGGATTGACACCCGAAAGGCTACCGAACGCATCACTCGGAGAGGGTAGTGCATCAGTGTTAGCTAGGGAAGATAGCACAGGGAAGCTGGCATCAGTCGAAAATGATGATGATGATGATGGACCACGGGAAGCGAGGACTGGGCTCCGCCTCTCTCCGCCGGAAGTCACCATTTGCATATTTGATGAAGATTGCATCGCCGACCTGCAAGGTCGAACGTAAATAAACTGATAATAGCAAAAGAAAAAAACTCACCCGCTCGGGAGTAGACTTTAAATAATCACTGGACTTTCACGAATCGACGGCGACAAACAGGTAAGGAAGAAACACTTGATATCACACAACACAAACCAATATATACGGAACTCGCATGAACGTGACCGCTGAGCCTGAGGCTTCGACGTCTTCTATCACTGAGTTTCTTTGGTCTGCCGGGACGTTTCGCTGCTTCAGGCAAGCAATGTTTTTTTTTTTTTTTTTTTTTTATTGGAGGTTTAACGACCACCGTGAGCAACTCAGTGGGCTATAAGCAGTCGCCCATCCCTAATTTAGGGTCACTGTTTCCAGGGAAGGGAGAGAGCCAGTGCCATAAGACAAACACAACATCCATGCCTCACCGGGATTCGAACCCGGACCCCGTTCGGGCGAATGATCAGAGGCCATCGCTTAGACCACTGCGCCACCTGGGCGGCAGCAATATGTCTTCCACTTATTCAGTACATCTTAAACAGTTGACTTGGGTATGTTTAAACGCCTTTCGGTTTCTCTTATGGACAACCCACTAATATAACTCCCAACAATCTTTCCTTTCACAAAGTGAGTTCTCTCCCGCAGCAACAGTTTCACGCAACCTCACAGTGTGATATGATTGCGGTCAGCTGCAGGCTTGTTCTTATAGGGTTTGCAGCTTTACCGCGCATTTTAACAACGCAGAGGATCCGTTCATTTGCTTTCGAAGTGGTGTCCGGTGACTTTTGTCAATATAGTGTATATGAGGCATTGCTGTACGTTCGATGCCACTTCTAAGCACACTTCACCTGTAACTTTTAATTAGCTTGCTTTTTGTGAAAATTTATTAAACTTTACTGATGAACTGTATTTGTTTAATTAATTCGATTCTCCTTCTACTGCGGTTATTTTTCGTAATGCAGACGGGAGATTTATGTACATTTGAAGCATAAAACCTTTTTCTCTGCGTCTATATTCGTTTTGATGATTACGTAGTTTTACAGGGGCTATCTGTCGTCATAACACGATGACATCACTGAATGATTTTTATAGGTATGCAATCTTTGTCTTCAGTCATTTGTATTTTCAGCATCTAGGTACGGAAAATGCTGCAACTCTTCTACGAAACCTGATAAACAGAAAGAAAAAGTAGCACATATCGAAGGACCTCCCATTTACGCGATGATAAAACATCTTTGGGTGGAGCTGATACAGGTGAACAAGGAGGTGAAATCTGTCTCTTACTCCTGCAGGTGCTGTTGTGTATGTTGTCTCTCACAGCCTGCATCGCTTCGTGATTATAGATAAGTTCAATTATCTAATGTATGCAGCTTTTTCATTTGACGTAGGACTACGTCTAACTCCACGGATAGTATGAGGCGACTTACAGCCTACGCCTGTGACAAAAATATGCCCCATTTGTAATCATTATTGCATTAAAAATACGTGCCGCACAATAATCGTGTCATCATGTGTAACGTACATTCTATTTTAACTTTCCTTTTGATTTTCTTTTTCTGTGTTAGTTTGTTCTCTTACATTGTCAAACCTTAACGTTATGTCTTTTCCCTCAAACGAGAATGATGTTGGCAACACTGAGGTCCGAACGAGTGACGTATGTGCGGCCGGATAAGAACGATAGATAAAAAGGCAATGCAGCGGTTGTTTATTGGGGACTGATGTTATTGATGATAGACGTGCTGTTTTACTGCGATTGGATGTTAAATCCTTGATACTGTATTGAGTACGCCAATAAACCTGATGTGAGTGTGGAGTACAAACTATGCAAGCAAAATAAACGTATTTGTAAGTACTACAATTGACCTCTTTTTTGTAATGCGTATGAGTACCTTCTGATATTACATTGACTTTAGCACGTATATCGTTATTACTGACGTAAGGCCTAAGTTACCGCAAACAAAAAAATTATGTCATACATATTCGTCAACAGCATGGAGTCCAATTCGCGTACTGCGCAGTATATGGGGCGCACGACGCTACCCTCGCTCTCTGTGCGCAGGGGAGATGATGCAATATTTCTGGGAGTCCCCCCAGTTCTGGGTGTGCGCAACACGGCTGTGCGTGGTATCGTTTTAAAGCTCTCGACGAGATCTATTCAAATATATGAAAAACATTTCGCAGTGGTTTGAACTGAACATTAAAAAAAATTGTTTTCTGTGAACCGGAGAACACTTTTGAAAAAAACGCGGTTTATCTGGACTCCCGTGGATGCAAAACGACTGTGCGTGTTATAATTTTAAAGCTCTCGACGAAATCTATCCAAATATATAAAGAACATATCTCCCTGGTGTAAATTTAAATTAAAAAAATGTTTTTCTGTGAACTGGTTAACATTTTCGACAATGCCGCGGAATTCGCAGAATAAACGCAAGCAAAAGTGGAGAAAATCAAAACGAGAGGCGAGAGATGAGGAATGAAAGTAGCCCAAGACTACAGCATCCCAACGAACTAGAGAGTATCAAGAACGCCTGAAAGCTGCCGCCGCCAAACAAAAATCCAAATCACCGATAGAACCCGTACCCGGCCCATCTCGAACTCGCGCAAAGAGACATAAATCGACAGAAACGATTTCAGAGCCAGAGCAGCCGAGAGCAAATAAATAAAATACACTGATCGAACTTGTACTCGGTCCAACGAACGAAGCACAGCTATTAAGAACTTCAACATCGAGTACAGCGATATACGCTATACTGACAAAGGTCACCGGACACCCCTTAAAAAGCAAATGAACGGACCTGCTGCGTTATTAAGATGCGCGGCACAGCTGCAAACCGTACAAAAATAAGCTTGCAGCGGACCGCGATCATATCGCATTGTGAGGTTCAGTGAAAATGTCTTGGCGGGAGAGGACTGACTTTGAGTAAGGAAAGATTGTTAGGTGTTATATTAGTGGGTTGTCTATAAGAGAAACCGAGAGGCGCTTAAACTTAACGAAGTCAACCGATTTGGATGTACTGAATAAGTGGAAGACACATAGCGTGCCTCAAGCAGCAAGCGTGCCTCAAACCAAAGAAAATCAGTGATAGATGACGTCGAAACCACAGGAGAGTCGTTACAGCTAATCGGCAAAGTACTGCACGAGACCACAGTATACAGGGAAGTAAAAATACTGGTACCCCGGTATATACACGTATCATTCGCTGAGAACTTCATTCCATGGGTTACCGTGGTCGTGCGGCTGCTGATAAGATTTTTATCTCCACTCGGAATGCTACTCGTCGTTTAGCATGGTGTAAAGAATATTTATCGTGGACCGTAGATCAATGGAAACGGGTCATATGGACTGATGAATCCAGATACACGATCCATCAGTCTGATTGCCGTGTGTGGGTATGACGGCTGCCGGGGGAACGCAATTTAGCGCAGCGTACTGTTCCTACGGTCAAGTTTGGAGCAGGCAGTGTATTCGTGTGTGGGTATTTTTTGTGGTATGGTCCCGGCCCATTGGTAATCGTGGACAAACCTGTTAACCAGCACTTCTGGCTCGATATTCTGGACAATTATGCCCTACCAACTCTGTGGCAATACTATGGAACCGAGCCTTGTTGGTACCAGCAAGATAATGCACCGAGCAATAGAGGAAGGACTGGTACGGCGTGGTTTGACAATAATTCCGTACCGTGTGTTGACTGGCCAGCACAGAGCTCTGATCTTAATCCCATAGAGCACCTATGGGATGACTTAGAGCGTCGCATAAGAAGTTTGGAATTAAGGCCTGCTACTAAGTGACATTATGCACTGAATGGAAGCGCATACCTATCGCTCTATTCCAAAACCTTGTCGAAAGCATGTCTCGAAGGGTCAGCTTTCATGCAGTAAGGACAAAGGTGGACCGACTCCGTACTAATGTATGTCAATAAATGCTATGTTGTGTTTCTTTGTTTTTTCCGGTGACTTTTGTCACTATAGTGTATGTCGCCTCGTCGCCTGCTGCAACTACAGAGTTCAAACTTTCTTTCGTGGATCAAGAACTTTGTTTGGAAACTCTTGATCAACGAAAGAACTAGATCGCCATATTCGACTATCTCATTTCAATTCTCCGATCTGCAAGTCGTAGTCCTACATTCCAAACTGACGGCTCAATCAAAACTGAGCCTAGCTGCTGTGCCTAAAACACCAGGTTTACTTTTTGTGTGTCGGGGTCAGAGGGGTTTGACGACCACCACGAGCAGGACTGGAAAAATGCGGTCATCTGCTCGTCTGTGACGAGTGAAAAGTTTTGTTTCACCAGTGAGAAATACAGTAGAGCAGTGTAAATTCAATCGGCAATTATTTATACTTTATTATGCCTATTGTTGGCTACGTAAAACTATGAGTTTCTTACTAAAGCTTATTTAATTCACAAAAGTGATGCATGATTGCGCGCCAGCATGGCAAACCGGTCTCTCCGCGAAAGAAATTGGACAGCGAATGCCGTGAGTCAAAACATCCGGTCAGGGTGCGTTTAACAAGTAACACAAGGCAAGGGTTCACTGTAAAGCGCTACACAGGAAAACTGCCACACAGAAAAATTGCCACGCCGGAAGATTGCCACACAGGAAAACTGCCACACAGAAAAATTGCCACGCCGGAAGATTGCCACACAGGAAAACTGCCACATGTTTTTCAGCAAGAGGCCAGTCACAAATTGCTATTCTTCAGAGGAACACTCTGAATGTTGGGCAGTTTTCCAAGTTTCCAAATTATGTGTGGCAGTTTTCAAAGGTTGTCTAACGACGGGAAAGAGCTCATTTCTTTGTCTCGATTTTTGTGACGGTTCATACGAGTTTAAAGCAACTGGCCACAAAAGTTCAAGCGTGTGCGGGGGGGGGGAGTATAAATATACCGTTTCTTGGCCTATATTGAGAATTGAATTGGGAACTCCAAACAATTTTCGAGAAAAGTTTCTTCTATGTAAGACAAGCAAGAATTACAGCATAATTCATGCAATGTTCAGAAAAGGACCCTAAGGTTGGATTTTTCAATAACGCTGCATTTTTACTTAGGCACTAAATATTTACATAACATGTCAAGTTTGTAATATTTCTCTTTCACTTAATTAATTCACAGGCCCTACCCCTTCGCCTTTTTAATAGCTTTTAATCCGCCGACTTCATATTCATAATGTGTACGTATCAAATCAAGTCAATAGCATTGCGCTTTTACTTAGGCACTAAATATTAAAATCATAGGCCCCAGGCCGAGGCCTTTTTAACAGTTTTTATTCTATTAATGCCATATTCACAACGTTTACACATCAAATCAAGTTAATTATATTGCGCTTTTACTTAGGTACGAAATATTAATTTATAGGCCCCAGGCCTAGGACTTTTTATTTGATTTTACTCCACCGATGTCATATTCACAACGTTTAGACATCAAATAAGGTAAATAATGTTGCGCTTTTACTTAGGCACAAATTATTAATTTATAGGCCCTAGGCCTTTTTGACGGTTTTTATTCCGTCGACTCCATATTCATAACGTTTACTTATCAACTCAAGTTAATAACATTGCGCTTTTACTTAGGCCCTGGCTTTTTTAACAATTTTTATTCTAACGATGTTATATTCATAACGTTTATGCATGAACTGAAATTAATAATATTGTGCTTTTAATCAGACATTAATTAGTAATTCATTGGCCCTAGGCCTAAAGTCTAGTAATTAATACTGAATGCCTAAGTAAAAGCGCAAAGCTGTTTACTTGTCTGTATTGTAAGTTTTACGATTATCACATAAGCGAAGACAAAATTGTTGAAAAGGCTTAGGCCTACGGCCTATTAATTAATGTGGGTGCATAAGTAAAAGCGCAATATTCTTGACAATAATTGTTATGTAAATTTTATGAATATGGGAATAACGGTATGAAAACGTTTAAAAGGGCGTAAACGTTAATCTTAATATTATTTTCTGCCTGAGTAATACTGCAATATTAATAGTTTGATGTGTTACGTAAACGCTATGAATATGAAGTCAACGGATTAAAAACCGTCGAAAAGGCCTAGGCCTAGGATTAATATTTTGTGCCTCAGTAAAAGCGCAATATTATTAAATTTAGTTGGCATGTAAACGTTGTCAATATGACATCAGTGGAGTAAAAACTATTAAAAAGGGCCTAGGCCCTAGAAATCAGTATTTCGTGCCTAAGTAAACGCCCAACATTATTAACTTGATTTGCTCTGTAAACGTTGTGAATATGACTTTGATAGAATAAAAACTGGTAAAAGAGCCTAAGCCTAGGGCCTGTGAATTAATATTTCGTGCCTAAGTAAAAGCTCAATATTATTAACTTGATTTGATGTGTAAACGTTGTGAATATATCATTGATAAAATAAAAACTGTTAAAAAGGCCTCGGCCTAGGACCTATGATTTTAATATTTAGTGCCTAAGTAAAAGTGGCATGCTATTGAATTGATTTGATACGTAAACGTTACGAATATGAAGTCGGCGCATTAAAAGCTGTTAAAAAGGCGAAGGTGTAGTGCCTGTGAATTAATTTAATAACATAAAAATATTACAAACTTGACATGTTATGTAAATATTTAGTGCTTAAGTAAAAGTGCAGCGTTGTTAAAAAAATCCACCATATCGTACTTTCTGAACACAACAGTTCTCGCTTGGTTTACTTGAAACGTTTTCCCAAAATTTGTTTGGAGGTTCCAATTCAATTCTTAATATAAGCTAAGAAACAGCAATCTTTATCCCCCCCTTTGAACTTCTGTGGCCTGTTGCCCTAAGTATGAACCGGCATGAAAATTCATACAAACAAAAGAGCTCCTCCCCGTGGTTAGGCACCTTGGAAAACCGCCACACATTCAAAGTGTTCTTTGGAGGAACAGCAATTTATGCCCAGCCCCTTAATGAAAAACATATAGCAGTTTTCCTGTGAGGCGGTTTTCCGATGTGTGGCGGTTTTCCAAGTTGCTGATAGACGTGTGGCAGTTTCCTGTGCTGCGGTCTTCCTCCAACCGAGGCAAGAAGCTACAAGCCTGGTAGAAAGATTTCTCCAGTCGTTTTGTAAAAAGATAGGCAGTTTCCGAATCACATGCTCATCGAGAGATGCTGCTTAGCCAGTTGATATCGTAGGTCAAAGAGCAAACACGGGAATTCGTATTTACGCGGATATGTTAGGAAAGTTTTTGAACATTGAGGGATTCTTGCGTCACCTACTTTAGAGCGATCAAACTGAATCTGGTTGTTATACAATTGGTTAATTGTTTAAAATAGGTTAGAAGTAAGATATTATTCGAGAGATGTGTAAAACATTTTAAGAAATCAGACTTTAAAACACGAAACAAGATCGACAGCCCTGCGGGGATGTCGATTTTGAGCTGGCGAGTGCGATATTTGCCTGACTGGTGAAGAAGCATGAAAATTATCAAGCCGTGACCATCAACATCTCTGAGGGCTACAGGCAGTCGTCCGTTTCTTATTTCAGATTACAAATTCTAGGTAGGGGAGATAGCTGGCGTCATTACAATAGACTAATCTCGTACATTCATAATCTAAAAATCATCCATCCAAATCAACATGGTTTTCAATCTGGAAAGTCAACTGAATCAGCCTTATTATACACTGAAGAGCAATTGAATTAGAGACAGCCCTCTAAACGGAAACGACATGACGGCCCTCTAAACGGAAACGACATGACGGACGGCCCTCTAAACGGAAACGACATGACGGCCCTCTAAACGGAAACGACATGACGTATGCAGCGATCCGACAATATAAGGAGTGATGCGACGGGAAGCAGTAAGAGTCGGACGCAGTATGGGTAAGACGAAGGATATAAGCGCATTTGATCGTGGGCAAATTGTCGGGGCCCGACGAATGGGTCACTCCATCTCGGAAGTCGTGCAGGCACTGGTATTTTCACGAGCCACTGTGTCACGGGTGCACCGTGAGTACATCGAATCCGGTAAAACCATCCCTGCAAGGGCCAACTGCCGTAACAACAGCGTGTGGATGAGCGGGGTCATCGTCGGCCAGCTCGCATTGTAACAGCGGATAGACGGGCCACAATGCAAGAAATCACTCGGCAATTTAACGCTGGTGCACAAAAACATGTAATCAGCCACACCATCCCGAACCATCTCCTCGCTATGGGGTACAGAAGCCGTCGTCCCACGACGGTACTGCTGCTGACCGCACATCACAGGCGGCAAAGATTAGCATGGGCGCGGAAACATCGCCACTGGACCCTAGATATGTGGGGAAATGTTGCCTGGATTAATGAGTCGAGACACATTGGTTCATGCGGATGGCAGGATACGAGTACAGCGCAAACCACATGAAGCGATGGATCCTTCTTGCCAGCAGGGTACTCTTCAAGCTGGTGGGGGTGGCATTCTCGTCTGGGGACTGTTTACGTGGACTGAAATGGGACCCCTGGTACGTGTGACATCGGCTCTCACAGGTCAACGTTACCGTGATATCCTTGACGACCATTTGCTCCCGTTTGTGTAACTTCAACATCCCACTGGAGACCTCATCCTGCAACAAGACAATGCACAGTGCCATCGCTCCCTAATTGTTTCCGAATGGTTGGATTAACACTCCACCGACATGACCTCGCTTCCTTGGCCAGCTAGGTCACCTGACCTCAATCCCACCGAGCATATCTGGGATGCCATCGAGAGAGTTGTTCGAGGTTTTGACCCATCTCCATCAAATCTTCGTGAACTGTGGGAGCTTGTTGAGGGGTCGTGGATCCGTATGGTTTCCCAACGTTTCCGGTGTCTTGTCAAGTCCATGCCGAGACGAATCGCCGCCTTCATAAAGGCGAAAGGTGGTGATATACGTTACTAGACAGGTATCTCTAATTCCATTTCTATTCAGTGTACGTACAACAAACAGTTCAACATAATTTTGAATTCAACTTATATACCACCGCATTATTTTTAGACCTATCCAAAGCTATTGATACCATAAATCATAATATCTGACTACACAAATTACACACGATAGGAATTAGAAACAATGACCATTCTCTTTTTAAAGGTTATTTATCAGATAGGCAACATATACGCAAATTAACCAACATCAATCCACTCTACAATTCATACCAACTGGTGTTCCACAGGGTTTAATTTTAAGACCTGTACTTTTCAGTATATTTATTAACGATATTTTTATTTCAATAAGTGATACTGAACTACTCCTCTATGCAGACGACATAACCATCCTCCCCCTTTAATTTAACGACTGAATCTACTAGTATTTTTAATACTCAACTTAATACCATCTCAGATTGGCTAAATTCCAATGAATTAATTATAAATAATACCAAAACAAAATCTTTAATTTTCTCAAAACAAAATATTTCACAACCTCTTTCTATCACATTATCTATTAATAGTACACACATAGAAGAGGTTAACTCTTTACTTTATTTGGGGATTACCTTATAAAGGGACCTTAAATGGAACCAACATGTGCACTCTCTTTTTCTCAAACTGTCTAAAAACATCTTATCGTGGGGACAGACAACTAAATATAATTTCAAGAAATTTCAAATTCTTCAGAACAAATATATAAGATTAATGGACCTAAAATTTGATAGAAATACACAACTAACACTATATAATACCACAAGAGTTTTTCCAAACAAATATAACATTCTTACGATTAGCCAATAATATTACTTTAATATCGGGAAAATTATGTTCAGACGCATTTAGAATAATTTACACACTGACATCATACAAATTATAACTCAGATACACTCACATGACGCATGCACTAAATCACATATTCGTCCTATTCATCCGAAGACGGAGACTATGAACCAAAGTATAAATTACATTGGCCCACACTACTGGAACTCATTACCGACGGAACTGACTTCTTTAAATAATTTTACCATTTTTAATTTTTTTTAAACTTCATAATCAATCGCGGCTTCTCAAATTGATGAATACAGTAGAGGGGAGCTATAAATAATACCATGACTTGTATATCGCGATGTAAATTGCTTTTTCAATGGTATTATCTGTAATGTTTATTATCTTCTCATATATCATTACCTTTTTTTATTTTGTCACTATGAAACACTGCTTTGTTTGTAACTACAACTACTGACCTCAGTGTAAAACTAGCCTAGGGAGCATGGGACCCTGTCAGGCCTGGCTGGCCTTTTATCCCCTGCTTCCTTGCTGTGCATTGTTTCAATTGATATTTTTATAACACTGGTTTTTTTAGCTCAGCAAAGTAAATGAATTGAATTGAACCTCTCTTAACCGGCCTAACTACGACCGGGAGTAATCCGGTTGAGAGAAAATCCGGTTAAACGAGAGGAACTGAAACAAGTGCCAAATTAATTACGTATGTCATCATCATCATCATTGTCAACCATTATCAATCCACTGCTGGACGAAGGTCTCCCCAAGTTTCCTCCACAACGGTCTGTCTTGTGCCAGTCTCCTCCATGTCACCCCTGCATACTTTCGCATTTCATCCCCCATCTCCCATGTGGTCTTCTTCTGGGTCTTTTCCTGTCCCTTGGAATCCAATCTAAAATTTCGGCTGTCCATCGATGGTCTGTTCTTCTGGCAGTATGTCCAGCCCATTGCCATTTCAGGGATTTAACTCTGATCATGATGTCTTCCACTCTTGTCATTTTTCGGATCCACGTGTTCCTCTTCTTATCTCTCCTGGTTACACCAAGCATGCACCTCTCCATGCTACTTTGAGTTGTCTGCAGCCTTTGTATGTCTCTTTTAGCTAAGGTCCACGTCTCTGCACCATACGTAAGCACTGGAAGGATGCATTGATCAAACACTTTTCTTTTAAGACATAATGGCATATTGCTCTTGAAAATTATACTGTTTCTTCCAAAAGCTCTCCAGGCAAGTTTTGTACGCCGATTAATTTCTTCACCAATGTGACCCTCACTTGCTATCTGCTGTCCAAGATAAACGTACGTGTCTGTTATCTCCAGCTTTTCTCCATCAATCGATAAATCTTCATTTCTTGTAAAAGCATTGTACATCACTTTTGTCTTCTGAAAGTTCATTTTTAATCCCACTTCTTTACTCTTGTCAGCAAGTTCCTGGATCATACTCTGTAGCTCTGATGGGGTAGTTGCAAAAATGACAATGTCATCAGCAAAACGAAGGTGGGTTAGATAATCTCCATTAATCTTTATCCCTTTGTTTTCCCAGTTCAGTGATTGAAAGACATTTTCTAATGTGACATTAAAGAGCTTCGGAGATATGATGTCACCTTGTCTCACTCCTTTTCCAATTTTTACGTGTGTTGTATTTTCAAACAGCCGAATCTTTGCACTTGCATTTTCATAGATGTTATTAATAATATTAATGTATGCATCTTCAATACCGCAGGATTTCAGAGCCATTGCAACTGCTGATGGTTTCACCGAATCAAAGGCTTTTTCATAATCGATAAAAGCCATGCACAATGGAAGCTCATATTCCCTCGCTCTTTCAATTAGTTCTCTCAGTACGTGGATATGATCTATTGTGCTGTAGCCACTCCTGAATCCAGCTTGTTCTCTCGGTTGAGCCATGTCCAGTGTCACCTTCAAGCGGTGTGAAAGAACTTTAGTGAAGATTTTACACTGCCGGACAATTGCTAAGGACGGATGACAATAGCAACGATAGCAACCATAAAATGGAAGGCAGGAAAATGTGGAAATTAGCATAAGTGCGGGATACAGTAAGACGTGTGTTGTGCGTATGCAAATTTTGGATTGCGGAACTTGTTCGTGACGTCATAGCGCTGATAAGAGATATAAAGGATTTGACTCGTATTGACTGTAGTTGTTCAAACGCAAAGTTGAAGGGGAAAGAATCAATTGACGAACTTGCAATTTTCAGTATGTCTACCCGACATCACCTAGATGATTTTACGCGTAGCCGTATTATTGGCAAGATTGAAGAAGGGCAAAAAATAACAGATGTTGCCAGGGAGTTCGACGTCAGCCACAGTGTTGTTTCAAGGCTTTGGAAATCATTTCAAACAAATGGAGAGTGTAGCAAACGTCACGAGGGAGGTCGTTTTCGCAGTACGACACTTGCAGAAGATCGGTATATAGTGCTATCAACAAAAAGACACCGGCGCAGCACAGCTAGTGAGGTAGCAAATCCGTTTATGGCTGCTACTGGCAAGCGGATCTCCCGAAAAACTGTCGCCAGACGTTTGCATGAAGGAGGACTATACGCCCGCCGTCCTGTTGTGTGCATCCAATTGTCCAGACGTCACCGTACCGCCCGTTTGCAATGGTGCCATCAACATCGCAATTGGACTGATAACGACTGGTCTGCTGTCCTCTTATCAGATCAGAGTAGATACAGTCTATCGTCTGATTGTCGACGACAACTGATCTGGCGTGATAGTGGTACTGCATATTGTCCAGCAAACATACGGGAAAGGGACCGATATCCGACATGTAGTGTCATGGTATGGGCTGGCATCATGATCAATGGCCGTACGTCCCTCTATGTGCTTCGAACTGGGACTATGACTGGCCAACGATACATTAATGATGTTCTGCTACCTCATGTTCGCATTATCCGTGGTGCTGTCGGTGATAGATTCATTTTTATGGACGACAACGCAACATGTCATCGAACAGTCGCTGTCCAGGAGTGTCTTGAGAGCGAGGCTATTCAACGCCTCGTATTACCAGCACGTTCTCCAGATCTGAATCCCATTGAAAATGTGTGGGATGCTTTAGGGAGGAGTCTTGCTGGTCGCCAATGCCCTCCAATAAACAAGGACACCCTCATCCGTGCACTGACAGAAGAATGGGATAAATTACCCAAACAGCTGCTTGATAATGTTGTGCAAAGCATGACACGACGTGTGAAATCTTGCATCGCCCTCCATGGTGGCCATATCCCGTATTGACATCTTACGCAGTAACGTCTGCGGACGGTAATTGTCTTTTTTTCACGTTTACGTATTCTGCACAAAATGGCCTGTTTGTCCCTTGGACACGTTCCAAAGCCTTCTGGATTTCAGAGCACAATAAATTGTCTTTCTTGTAATGCCCTGGCATTCAGACATTATTTTATTTCACTTGGCATCCAACCACACTTACTTTTTTATGCGCTACATAGCCGTTTATGATCCGTCCTTAGCAATTGTCCAGCAGTGTATAAACCACTGATAGGAGGCTGATAGGTCTGTAGTTCCTGAGATCCTCAATGTCACCTTTTTTATGTAGCAAGATCATTGTAGCGTTGTTCCAATCCTCAGGAATTTTCCCTTCATTAAGGCATCGAGTGAAAATTTGGGCGAGTACTGTTTCGATTTCTCCACTTGCTTCTTGTATGATGTCTACAGTAATTCCATCTTCTCCTGGAGCTTTTCCCTGCTTCATGTTCTTGATTGCATGTGCAACTTCTGCTGGAAGGACTGGAGGAACTCTGGTACTGGTATCTTTCATGATGTCTGGAGTACATGTATCCTCCCTTTCATATAATTTGGAGTAGAAATCTTTCACTCTTGTCAAAATTTCGCCTCTATTTCTTGTTACAGAACCATCTTCTTTTCTCAGTGCCATAATCTGTTTTTTCCCCTTATTGAGATGTCCCTTTGCTATCTTTAGGCTTTGTATTGTAGAGTATATTAAATTTGTTGGGTAATTTATACTGAAATATCGCAGTGCAACCGTACTATATTTAAAGATTAGGCACATAAATTAAAAATAATTGCCTAATCTTTATGAGTGCCAGTGGAATTGTTACACATTGCTAAAGTTACCGTATCCTTGCTTGTTTTATATCCAGGGGCAGCTGCTTTTTTTATAGAGGCTAAATTTTTGGAAGGTAGCATTCTGTAGTACAGCCCAGTTTCGTCGACGTTGTACAACTGCTCTGGCGATAAGTCTTGTATAGCAATAACTTCCTGTAACTTATCCTGAAAACATTTTGCTCCCTTTGGATCAGCAGACAATTTTTCTCCGGAAATGACTAGCTGATGGACGCCCGGCCACTTCCTCCATTTGTGTAACCAACCTTCACTAGCATCAAAAGCTTGATCTCCTCCAATTATTTCATGTAGAATCAATACTTTTTCTTTCAAAATAGGATTACTGATGGGTGTTTCTTTCGCTCGTTCTTGGTTAAACCAAATCCGTAATGCATCGTCTACTTTTTCTAACTTTGGGGCTTCTTTCATGTTAAACGAGACTCCAGTGTTTTCTTTGAATCCAGTCGGCTGAAAAATGCTTCTATCTCGCTTCGCTTTTTCTTCCAGTGACTAATAGTACTCTCTCCGGCACCAAAGTCTAAAATGATGTTTTTCTAGATTACGTGCGGGAAGCGACCGTGCGCCAAGCGACCCTGTGGAAAATCGTGCGCATAGCGACTCTGTTATATTCCATCGTGGACGAAGCGACCCTGCTAATCGCATAAGTTTACTTATATATATATATATATATACAAATCGTAGTCAAATTATTTACATCTAATTAATCAATTACTTACATCAAGTTTTTTATACTAAATACAAGTTTTTAATATCATTTTACATATATATATATAAATCGTAGTCAAATTATTTACACCTAATTAATTAAGTACTTACATCTTCTGAATTTTGATGCTTTCAGACATTTTTTAAGTACTTACATCTTCTAAATTTTGATGCTTTCAGACATTTTTTAAGTACTTACATCTTCTGAATTTTGATAGCTTAATGCTTTCACGTATTTTTTAAGGTCTTTAGAATTCCCTAATTCCGCCATGATATTACGAATGCGTTCTTCTACTTGTATACACGTTTTCTTCCTTTTTGGACCAAGTTCTCCTAATTCTTTTAATTGTTGTTTGTGCATCACACGTCAAATTTGGAAATTTAAATTCCTTAAAAAATGCCTGAATGTATTATGCTATCTTTCCAAGTTTGACTAAGAACAAAAGCTACAAAATTCAGAAGATGTAAGTACTTAATTAATTAGATGTAAATAACTTGACTACGATTTGTATATATATATATATATAGATTATCTAAATCACCTTCGTTTTGCTGATGACGTAGTCATTTTCGCAACTACCCCATCAGAGCTGCATAGTGTTATCCAGGAACTTGCTGACAAGAGTAAAGAAGTAGGATTAAAAATGAACTTTCAGAAGATAAAAGTGATGTTCAATGCTTTTTCAACAAATGAAGATTTATCGATTGATGGAGAAAAGCTGGAGATACCAGGCACGTACGCTTATCTTGGACAGCAGATATCAAGTGAGGGTCACATTGATGAAGAAATTAATCGGGGTACAAAACTTGCCTGGAGAGCTTTTGGAAGAAACAGCATAATTTTCAAGAGCAATATGCCATTATGTCTTAAAAGAAAAGTGTTTGATCAATACATCCTTCCAGTGCTTACATATGGTGCAGAGACGTGGACCTTAACTAAAAGAGACATACAAGGGCTGCAGACAACTAAAAGCAGCATGGAGAGGTGCATGCTTGGTGTAACCAGGAGAGATAAGAAGAGGAACTCGTGGATCCGAAAAATGACAAGAGTGGAAGACATCATGATCAGAGTTAAATCCCTGAAATGGCAATGGGCTGGGCATACTGCCCGAAGGGCAGACCATCGATGGAGAGCCGCAACTTTAGATTGGATTCCAAGGGACAGGAAAAGACCCAGAAGAAGACCACATGGGAGATGGGTGGATGAAATTCGAAAGTATGCAGGAGTGACATGGAGGAGACTGGCACAAGACAGACCGTTGTGGAGGAAACTTGGGGAGACCTTCGTCCAGCAGTAGATTGATAATGGTTGACAATGATGATGATATAATGATATTAAAAACTTGTGTTTAGTATAAAAAAAACCTGATGTAAGTAATTAATTAATTAGATGTAAGTAATTTAACTACGATTTGTGTGTATATATATATATATATATATATATATATATATAGGGATGTAAGGTCAGGTGATGCGTAACATCACAGCCGCTCCTTGACAAATGTCAACCCCGCCTTCTCGTGGTACATCCTGTTCCCACTAAAGGGGCTCTGACGACCGCCAATAGCGGTATAACTATACCATCGGGATTAGAGGAAATGCTATCCCACACTCACCAACCCGCTTGGCCAGCGTGGTGAGTTATGGCCAAACCCCTCCAAAATGACTCCACAACTTAAATCTTGGCCCTCAGTCTCCGGCAGCTGGAATGTACCTGGCCAAGGCAGCGGCCAGTGCGACATGAAAGCAGAGGGTGCTAAGAATCCCCGGAGGACCGGACTAGGCTGCCATCTGATGCTGACCTTGGCTACGTACAACGGACGCTCCCTATCTTCTGATTCAAGGCTTCTTGAATTGGGAGAGGAACTACAAAGGATCAAGTGGGACATCGTGGGGCTAAGTGAGGTAAGGAGAAAAGGAGAAGATCTCATCGAACTGAAAAGTGGACATCTCTTCTACTATCGTGGGACAGATACTGGCAGAACTAGTGGTGTTGGATTTATAATAAACAAGAAACTGAAGGATAAAGTTGTAGAAGTTGAAAGTTCCTCTGACAGAGCTGCACGACTTGTTATCCAACTCTCGAAAAGATACCAGGCTCAGATTATTCAAACTTATGCACCCACCACAAGTCATGCTGAAGAAGAAATTGAAGAATTTTATGAGGAAATTCGTGATCTAAATAATAAAGGTAAGCAGCACTTGAAGATAATTATGGGAGATATCAATGCAAAAATAGGGCAACGGCAACAGAATGAAACTTCAGTAGGTAAATTCGGTCACGGCAACAGAAACCAGCGTGGAAATACTCTCGTAGAGTTTGCAGAGGCAGAAGGGTTTTTCATCTTGAACTCCTTTTTCAAGAAAAAGCCACACAGGAAATGGACATGGAGACATCCAAATGGGACGACAAGTCAAATTGATTTTATTATGTGTAACAAAAAATTCGTCATAGAAGACTGCAGTGTGCTGAACAAGTTCAACACAGGTAGTGACCATAGATTGGTGAGATGTAAGATGCACCTCAACACTAAACTCGAACGTAGCAAGCTCATAAGACAAACAAAATGTATTGACATAACCAACCTTAAAAAACACCATAATACCTTCAAATTGGAACTGAAGAACAGATTCTCTGCTTTAGAAGGCCTAACATCGGAAGAAGTGGATATTTCTGAAGTTAACAGAAAAGTAACCAAAGCTCTTATGGAAACAGCAACAAAATTAGCTGGGTCTAAGAACAAATTGCATGTGAACAAATTATCAGGAAAAACCAAAATGTTGATGCAAAAAAGAAGAGTGATGACGACAACTAAAGAAGATGTGACTTCCAAAGTGGAATATATAGAGCTATGCAAGACAGTACGAAAAAGTATCAGTGAAGACGTAAGGAAATTCAACTGTGAACTAGTAAGGAAAGCAATTGAAAACAACCAAAGCCTAAAGATAGCAAAGGGACATCTCAGTAAGGGGAAAAAACAGATTATGGCACTGAGAAAAGAAGATGGTTCTGTAACAAGAAATAGAGGCGAAATTTTGACAAGAGTGAAAGATTTCTACTCCAAATTATATGAAAGGGATGATACATGTACTCCAGACATCATGAAAGGTACCAGTACCAGAGTTCTTCCAGTCCTTCCAGCAGAAGTTGCACATGCAATCAAGAACATGAAGCGGGGAAAAGCTCCAGGAGAAGATGGAATTACTATAGACATCATACAAGAAGCAAGTGGAGAAATCGAAACAGTACTCGCCCAAATTTTCACTCGATGCCTTAATGAAGGGAAAATTCCTGAGGATTGGAACAACGCTACAATGATCTTGCTACATAAAAAAGGTGACATTGAGGATCTCAGGAACTACAGACCTATCAGCCTCCTATCAGTGCTTTATAAAATCTTCACTAAAGTTCTTTCACACCGCTTGAAGGTGACACTGGACATGGCTCAACCGAGAGAACAAGCTGGATTCAGGAGTGGCTACAGCACAATAGATCATATCCACGTACTGAGAGAACTAATTGAAAGAGCGAGGGAATATGAGCTTCCATTGTGCATGGCTTTTATCGATTATGAAAAAGCCTTTGATTCGGTGAAACCATCAGCAGTTGCAATGGCTCTGAAATCCTGCGGTATTGAAGATGCATACATTAATATTATTAATAACATCTATGAAAATGCAAGTGCAAAGATTCGGCTGTTTGAAAATACAACACACATAAAAATTAGAAAAGGAGTGAGACAAGGTGACACCATATCTCCGAAGCTCTTTAATGCCACATTGGAAAATGTCTTTCAATCACTGAACTTTGAAAACAAAGGGATAAAGATTAATGGAGATTATCTAACCCACCTTCGTTTTGCTGATGACATAGTCATTTTTGCAACTACCCCATCAGAGCTACAGAGTATGATCCAGGAACTTGCTGACAAGAGTAAAGAAGTGGGATTAAAAATGAACTTTCAGAAGACAAAAGTGATGTACAATGCTTTTACAAGAAATGAAGATTTATCGATTGATGGAGAAAAGCTGGAGATAACAGACACGTACGTTTATCTTGGACAGCAGATATCAAGTGAGGGTCACATTGGTGAAGAAATTAATCGGCGTACAAAACTTGCCTGGAGAGCTTTTGGAAGAAACAGCATAATTTTCAAGAGCAATATGCCATTATGTCTTAAAAGAAAAGTGTTTGATCAATGCATCCTTCCAGTGCTTACGTATGGTGCAGAGACGTGGACCTTAACTAAAAGAGACATACAAGGGCTGCAGACAACTAAAAGCAGCATGGAGAGGTGCATGCTTGGTGTAACCAGGAGAGATAAGAAGAGGAACTCGTGGATCCGAAAAATGACAATAGTGGAAGACATCATGATCAGAGTTAAATCCCTGAAATGGCAATGGGCTGGGCATACTTCCCGAAGGACAGACCATCGATGGAGAGCCGCAGCTTTAGATTGGATTCCAAGGGACAGGAAAAGACCCAGAAGAAGACCACATGGGAGATGGGTGGATGAAATTCGAAAGTATGCAGGAGTGACATGGAGGAGACTGGCACAAGACAGACCGTTGTGGAGGAAACTTGGGGAGACCTTCGTCCAGCAGTAGATTGATAATGGTTGACAATGATGATGATATAATGATATTAAAAACTTGTGTTTAGTATAAAAAAACTTGATGTAAGTAATTAATTAATTAGATGTAAGTAATTTAACTACGATTTGTGTGTATATATATATATAAGTAAAATGATCCGATATAAGGGTCGCTTCGTCCACGGTAAAATATAACAGGGTCGCTTCGCGCACGATTTCCAGAGGGTCGCTTGGCGCTCGGTCGCTTGGCGCACGACACCTTTTTTGAACTGTCACCTTTACCCATCCTCTTTAAAGCACAAAGTATTTTCTCCATAGATACTACAACGCGCTTTCTTTTATCAATCGCCATTTTATACGTTACTGTAGTTATGGCACAGGTAAATTAAGAACTGTAAACAGGATGCTTTCAGGCCTGCGATAACCAGCAATCCCGCCCACGTGATGCTTAGTCAAGGTCACGTGCTCTCATTCGAGATAAGCAAGCATCACAAAGAACAACATTCCCTCCCATTCCCTGCTCTTCGACAAGGGAAACGCATTCTTAAAATAGCACCCCCTCTCCCCTCCCAATCAGACAGATGTCAAAGCTCGGACAGGGTAAATCTCCCAAACGTATTGTAAAAATAGTCCATTAGACAACCGACCAAAATACACTGAAGTGCTAGAAAAACTGGTACAGACGAGCTTATGCAAAATATATAGCAACGTCACCTATGCGCGTACTCGGTTGCGTCCGCCAGTGCGTATATAAAGCGATAGACATCCTTGTCAGCTTTTCGGCATGAGAATGACAAGAAATAACGATTTAAGCGATTTTCAACGAGGTGTCATAGTTGGCGCTCTTGAGATGGATCCTAGTATTTCGGAAGTAGAAACGAAGTTAGGATTTTCACGGACGACCATTGCAAGGGTGTACCGTGACTACAAGAATTCCGGAAAAACCTCCAACCTACGATACCAGTGTGGCCGCAACAAGACATTGGGTGAACGTGGTCCTCGTCGGCTATCAAGAATCGTTTCACGCATTAAGCGTGCAACACTCTCGCAGGTATAATTGGAATTCAGTGCTGGAGCCTCAACAAGCATCAGCGTCCGGACTGTGCAACGTACCCTGCATGATATGGGCTTTGGGAACCGACGCCCAACTCGAGTCCCCTTGATGGGTGCACGACACAGAGCTATACGCCTCGCTTGGACACCGCAACACCGCCACTGGACACTTGATGACTGGAAACAAGTAGCCTGGTCTGACGAGTCGCGGTTCCAACTGTATCGCGCAGATGGAAGGATTCGTGTGTAGTGCAAACCCCATGAAGCCATGGATCCCGCCTGTCAACAGGGAACTTTACCGTCTGGTGGGGGGTCCATATTCTATGGGGTGTGATTAGCTGGACTTTACCGGGACCCCTGGTACGTCACTTCTGTCACCTGCCAACGCTATGTGCGCATCTTTTCTGACGAGGTACACCCGTTCATGTCCTGCCTTCATGCTAATGGGTTGGGCGTATTCCGACAGTATAATGCACCTCCACACAAGTGTCGGGTCGCCACATTTTGGTCAGAGGAACATTAATCTGAGCTTGGGGTGTTGCCAAGTCCCACCCAAGTCCCCAGATCTAAACGTGATAGAACACATTTGGGATGCCATGCAACGCGCTATCGAACACAGGAATCCGAGACCTCGGAATACACCCGAATTGTGGGACGCTCTGCAGGAAGTATGGTGTGCATTACCTACAACATATTTCCAGAAGCTAATGGAGTCCATGCCCCGTCGTATTTCTGCAGTCCTGCGCTCCCGTGGGGGACCTACAAAGTATTAGACTGGTGTACCAGATTTTCTGACATTTTAGTGTACGCAAGTCATAAGGACATTGAAAGGGAACGAACTTTTGTTTGTTTTGTTTTTTTTGAAAAGGCCGGTGTAGGGAAAGATCCGGTTAAACGGCTGGTTAAGAGAGATTCCGCTGCACTTGTCGATTGTGGCCCTTGCGCCATAAACTCCAAACAAACATTCAGCCCACTGCCTTATGTCTCTTGGTTAAGACCGACGCATCAGCTTCAGAGCGAGTTGAGTATAGCCTTCGGTCTACTGCCAGTTATTTTTTTTGTGAGTTTAACGATTACCGCATGCACCTCAATGGGCCACAAACAGTCGCTCATTCCTAATTTTGGGCCACTGGTTCCAGGGAAGGGAGAGAGATAGTGCTTTTATTCAAACACGCCATCCATGCCTCACTCAAAATTTGAACTCGAACTGAATGGTGAGAAGCCAGCGTTTAGACCACTGCAAAACCGGAGTGGCCTAGTAAATTCCAGGTCATATTTTCCTTTATGTGTTAATATCATCATTAGGCATTCAGAAACAAAAATTGTTTCAATGCCATCAGCAAAACGTTGGCTCTTTTAGTCTAGTCACTCCACCATAAACAAGTATGCAATTAAACACATTTTAAAAAAATAAAATGAAACATTATGTGACATTAGAAAAGTCAAAATTAACAGACATTCGTCCTAAACGGGATACTAGGTGGTGTATGTGTGGTGTATTTCAGGGCCTCGACTATGGTGCGCTGGTTCTCGGGCCGATATCATTTGCGGGCATACAAACAATTTGCCTAAAAATGTACTACAAAATTCATCGGCCCACGTGAGGTAGTCTGTCTATCGATGAAGGTTTTGAATAACGGTCGATAACATTCATCTACACTCGTCGTCAAAGGAATAGTTGAACCCAGAACGAAGCAACCAACAAGAATGAAATTCGGCGGATAGGTCTGACATCGTGAGACATGCAAATGATTCAAGTATCACGCTTTGCCGCGCATGTGACGCCTGCAAGGAAGGGGGAGGGTCGTAGCGCTGTGCCTGACCGGCTATATTAGGTCGTCCCGTTGCGCTTGCTTGCCATTCTGATTCGTGCTGTTGTGTTGGTTGCATCTTTTGCAAGCAAAGTATGACTCGGAGAAATGTTCGGCGGCATACTTACTTGCAAAAGATGCTACCAACACAAACCGTCCGATTTGTGCCAGCACCATTGGCAGACGGCTGCACGGCGTAGGACTAGAAACACACAGACAGTTACGACCACTGCCCTTAACACCATTGCATCGTCGCCAAAGACTGCAATGGTGTCGAGCCAGACTGTGAAAGAGGCACTCAGAAAAGCAGCGGGTGATCTTCAGTGACGAGTCCTGCTTTTGTCTTGGAGGAGACGAACAACGAATCCGTATGTGGAGGCACTGTGGTCAGCGCCAAGATGAACGGTTTGTTGTCGAGCGTCACACGTCCAGAAGGTATGATGCCAAATCGCCTTTAGTGTTTATCACAGGCACTTTGACAGCCCAACGTTACGTTAATGGGGTCCGGCAACCGGTGGCCCTACCTTTTCTGAACGCTCACTCCTGTGCGATTTTTAAACAGGACAACGCTCGTCCGCATACTGCTGCTGTGGGGTGCTATTGGACGCGCTATCCGCACTCCACCCTTACCGCACAATCTGCAGAAACTGCGTGAGAAGATTCAAGCTGCATGGGATGGCTTATCACAGGACACCATTAGAAACCTGTTGAACTCCATGCCGAGATGTCTAGCATGCTGTGTAAGCAAAAACATGGCGGACCGACGCCGTACTGGGAGACACTGCTTATGGGCGTGTAGCTAGATAAATATTGCACATATCAGTCTCAATGTTTAATCATTTATTGTTCCTGGTAACCTTTACCTTCCGCCCGATTAGCATTGCAACCCGACACATCCTTCTGAGTGCAACTATTTTTTGACGATGAGGGTAATTCGGTAAGCCAAGGTTGCTTTTATTGCTTCAGAGATGTGGATTTGATACGAATAATTTCCTCTCTCATCTCTAATTAAATCTCCATTTACTATTGAACATGAAGTTGCAGGAATTTCATGGAAGTTATTCAAATACGACGAGAATAAGTTTTATTTCCATTCTTAGCATGTTTTTTGTATAAAAAGGTCGTGCTTATGTTACCGGCTTGCCCGTCCGTCTGTACCCACGATATCTCTGCAACTATTAGTCCGATTTAAAAATAATATTTTTTCATTGGGAAGCTTGAAATATGCGAATGATGATATTTCGCTTTTTTTTACGATGTACAATTTCACCGCTAGACGGCGTAAATGCAGATGATGTCGAATTCAAAAATATGTTTTATTTCACATATTTGCTTTTAAACATCCGATTGAAAAAATTATTTTATCTTTCGCTTCCATTTATGTCGAAGAGTATTTTAGATATAGTTACTTTTTCAAATTACGCATATATTTTCCGCTAAGGGGCGTGAAATTAAATTACATTTTTCCCGATAAATCTTCTTCTAAAACTCCGGTTTGAAAAATTTTTTCTTCAGCAGATACACCTCCTGATGGAAAATCTTTTGCATATAATTTCAAATTTTTAATAAAGAATACTTTGACCACCAAGGGGCGTAAGTGTTAATTTTTGCTTCTGATGTATTTGCCATAAAATCTGAGCTTCCAAAATAGCGATTGAAAACATTCTTTCGTGGACTGATGCCATTCACATAGATAAACCTTTTTGGAATACTTTCTTCTTAAAATATTCTACAGTTCTCCGCCAGGCACGTAGATGTATATCTTATTTTTGTCAATATCTCTACTTCTAGCAGTCCGATTAGAAAAATTTCTTCTTTGTTGGATAGTGTTTTCAGTGTGACATGTTATTCATATAATTTCAAAATTTTCAAGTAATTCATAGACTTTCCGCTAGGGGGCGTTGAAGGAAATTGCGTTTACTCCTATATCTCTGCTTCAAAATCTCTGATTTGAAAAATTATTTCTGCATCGGATACAGCTCCCGATAGGAAATCGTTTGCATATAATTTCTAATTTTTTTGTAAAAAAATGGTTTGGCCACCAGGGGATGTAAATCTTAATTTCCGCTTCTGATGTATTTGCAGCAAAATATGAGCTTCTAAAATTTCGATTGAAAAAATAGTCGTTTGTTGACCGATACTACTCATGCAGACAAACCTTTTAGGAACATTGTTTTTTTTTTTTTGAAATAATGCATGGTTTCTACGCCAGGTGGCGTAAATATATATCTTATTTTTGTGAATATCTCTACTTCAAGGAGTCCGATTTGAAAAATTCCTTCTTTGTTGCATAGTGTTTCCGATGCGAAATGTTTTCCCTATAAATTCAAAATTTTCAAGTAAATCATAGACTTTCCGCAAGGAGGCACAACGGTAAATTGCGTTGTCTGCGTTATTTCTGCTTCTGAAACTCTGATTTTAAAAATTCTTCCTGTATCGCATACAAGACCTGATGGAAAATATTTTTCACATAATTTCTAATGTTTACTAAAGAGTGGTTTGGCCACTAGTGGGCATAAGTATTAATTTCTGCTTCTGATGTATTTGTAGCAAAATCTGGGCTCCTGACAACTGGACTAAATTTTTTTTTCTTGGGCCGATACCGCTCATATGGAAAAACCTTTTGTGAATACTTTTTTCCTAAAATAATGCATGGCTTTCTCGCCAAGGGACGTAAATTCGCCTCTTATTTTTGTCGATATCTTTGTTTCTAAGAGTCTGATTTGAAAAATGCTTTCTGTGTTGGAGAGCGTTTCCGGTGAGAAATGCTTCTCATATAAATTCATGTTTTTCTTAACGCACAAGTCTGCAACCAGGGGGCGTAAGCTCACGATTCCGTTTACAGCAATATCTGAGGGATTAAAAACCCGACTGAAAAACTTCTTTCTTCCGTCAGATATTATTGTTTTCCAAACCGGTTCCATTGACTTTTGAATAGCTTTGATAAATTAAATTTGCATCAGAATGAATTCAAAGGACGTGCTTATTACACCCAAAAATTCGGTGACATCTTTCTTGTCATTTTGGTGATTAGTAATTAAGTCTTCATTGATTATGGGATTTAGTTCACGCTCAACATGAGTCTTTTAGCTCTCATTATTTCATGTAAGAAGTCCTCTTTAAAAAATCCCTATTTCTTTTCTGCTTCCTTTTCTTCCTGAGCACCACTTTCGTATTTTCAATTTTTACCTAGTTCTCGTCGTGTACTCATTTTCAATTATCTAAAGGATTAAAAAAATGCAGTTTTAATGTGTTCAAAGTGTATGTTTAATATCGTTTATTCTGTTGGAAGTGCAAATAAACTAGGGAATGGAATGTTGATATTCTCTTTAAATTTCTTAGCGCCCTGTTTTTGAAAACTTCAGATGCAATAACTTTCTTTATCTTTCTCAAAATTAAAAAAAAAATGATCCCTTTGTGTTAAATACATAAAATGTGTTACATAAAATTGTGATTTTAGAATGTGAATTGCGCTACACCTAGATTTTTACTGCATACGATAGTTTGAACATACAAAAACACGAAAAGTACGAAAAGTACACGCAAGGATCCAGTGCTATCGTAATTCGGAACTATCTAGCCTAATCCAGGACAATTGGTGGGCTTAATTTAGGTGTATTCAGACGTTCGCACACCACATACGTATGAGGTAACATTAGTTTAGTTGTGCAATGTACAATTGTACAAGCCATTCAATTAAATTTTGTTTAATTCTGGATATTGCATTTTTTTATATTAAAATTTTTTATGCCTATGATGAACGCGCCCCCGAAAGGTATCCTACTTGCCAGGATCTAAGGAAAGCCCTGGTGTATTTGTCAAATCACGCTGAATCTCATCCTTCCCTGGAACCAGTAACCCCAAATTTGGGACGGGGATATAGCCCACCGATTTGCTCATGATGGCCATTAAGCCTAAGATAAATTTGATTTGTGAAAAAAAATCACCAGAAATGAAGATTACTGGTTGTTTTATATAATAAACTGCATAAATGGGAAAACTTTGTGTTGTGATATATACATATTATGTCTCCTTGTTTGCCGTTCATTGTAGTGTGAAAACAACAAATGCCTTTTTTATTTATCTATCATCGTAATGTGTATTGCAATATATCGATCTATTTTCCCTTTACTCGCTTTCCTTATCTCGAAGCAATGAAGTGACATTCGTGCTAAAGCCATTTTGTTACTGTTCGCAAATATAACAACGATAACAGTACTGCTAATAATAATGTCAGCTGTCTCGTGTATCACCGAAAGGAAGGAACAAAAAGGAATCTTCCAGGAAAGAGTTCATGGCATCCAAGAATAAGAATAAATATCCTATATGTTAGGTTTAGTACGAGTAGCAATGATTAACGTTTTTAGTTCTTTCAGATATTTACAGATTAACATGAAAGGATGTAGCTGTGAAATAAAGTAAATTAACAACGAGTAAGTAGAAATTAATTTCGTAATTCCTTATTAATAAAGGATAAATTTCGTTATTGTCAATTGGCTCCATTAGTTTCCAACTACGCAGGAATTTTTGTTATTTTTTGTTTCGGTTTTTATCGACCCCTATGTGATTCCCTAATTTAGGTCCACTGGTACCAGAGCTAGTGCTATTATAGAAAGACACTATCTATGCCGTATCCGCGATTAGAACCCGGGCCAACCTCTGACGAATTGTCAGAGGGGAACTCCTCAAATCACACGGCCATTAATTTTTCATGCCACAAATTGTTTTTCGAACTGTGAACCTGAAAATGGCAAAAAATTAGGATTGTAACCAGAACATAGGCACACAGATTTGACGGTATTTTAGGCATTATCGATTTGTAAAATTGTTCCTTAAACACGGAGTACATTTACACCTGACATCAGGTTCCTGGAAGATTTCTAAGGGCTTTCATCTAGAACCCTCGTGACACTTGAGGACGGTCCACCACGGAATCGACCTGGACTTCTAACCGGCGAATGAGAAAGAGATATCGGCTGAGTGAGTGTGAGATTAGTGTATGGACTACTAGAGGTATAAATGGCAAGATGAATGAGGTGATTGAAGAGATGAATAAGTATAGACTGGATGTGTTGTGTGTAAGTGAAACCAAAATGAAGGAAACTGGGATAGAAGAAGTGAATGGAACGGTGAGTGTGTGGTTGGGAATATTGGGTAATATGAGAAGACAGACTGGTGTAGGTGGGATTTTAAGTTAAAAGATGAAGAACAACTTGATTCACTATAGCTGCATAAGTGAGAGAATTATTCGGATTCGTTTGAAAGTGAAACTTCAGATAATAGTAATTGTTGTAGTTTATGCTTCTTGTGACTCGGAACCTTCTAATAGGAAGGAAGATTTCTGGAATAAGCTAAAAGCTGTTTTGAACCAGTTTGGTGTTAAAAAGAAAGTTATAATAGCAGAGGATTTCAATGCTAGAGTAGTTGTGCAGAATGCGATTTCTGGCAATGTTCTGGGTAAGTTTAATGATCCTTGTGTGAATGATAATAGTGAAAGCTTAATTGAACTCTGCATTGAGAATGGTTTGTGTATATCTAATACGTTTTTCAACCACAGGTATATACACACATATACTTGGGAAAATTGTACCATTGGTTAAAAGAGTATGATAGATTTTGCTGTCTATGATCAGCGTCTGAAACACTTAGTTGTTGACACTCGTGTGATGAGAGATGCGGATGTTGGTTCTGATCATTACTTAGTAGTATCACGAGTGAAACTGAATGATGGTTGGAGGAATACGAATAGGAAGAGGCCCAGGATGGAAAGAATGAAAATTGAAAGGGTCCCTGAATATCATCAGCGTTATTCTGACTTACTCAGAGAACGACTGAAGGAGCTGAAGTCTTGTTAGAGGGATGTAGAAAAGAAGTGGGAATGTTTTAAGAACTGTGTTGTCACTGCTGCTGAAGAGATCTGTGGCACCACAATAGTGGGTAACAATAGAGGTGATGCTTGGTGGAATAGTGATATTGAATATGCAGTAAAGAGCAAAAAGGAAGCCTATTTGGGGATGCTGCAAGGCAGAGTTTCTGTGTATGAATATCGCTGTAAGAAACGTGAAGTTGCTAAGCTGGTTCGCCAGAGTAAGGCAAAAGATAGGAAGGAGAAGGTGGAAAGGCATGAATTGGCTTTTTAGAAAGATAGAAAGACTTTCTAGAAGTACATGAGAATGAAGAAAAATAGGGGAAACAAAGCTGTAAGTTGCGTAAGGAATAGGATCGGGGAAATGATATGGGAGTCCAATGAGTTAAGTGAAAGATGGGGTGAATACTTCTGTGAGTTATTAGATCAGGAAAGCAAAGGTGATTCAGAGGCAGAAGCAGATGATGTCACAGTGAAGGATGGAAGCACAGGAGGGATCTCGAGAGAAGAGCTGTGCAAAGCTCTAAAATCTCTTCAGAGTGGTAGGGCTTCAGGAGTTGATGGCATAACTGGTGAGATGTTGAAATATGGTGATGTCCCTGTAACTGATTGGTTAACTGAAATTAGCTAATTGCGCTGGGAGTTAGGAATGGTCCCTCGGGATTGGAAGGATGTTATCATTGTTTCCCTTGTATAAGGGAAAAGGTGATTAGACTGACTGCAAGAATTATCGTGGTATTAGCCTACTTAGTGTGCCAGAAAAAATGTTTGGTAAGGTCGTTGTTGAGAAAGTACGAGGTCTTACATCAGAAAAAGTGTGGGATGTTCAGAGTGGTTGTATGCCTGGTAAATGCATAAAACACTCAGAATATCCACACTTTTTGCCAGATACTTTTCAAACATTACGCGTACGCGTGATGATTGAAAAGTTGGTAAGAAGGTTGGTAAGAAAGTTTTTGCTTCCTTCATATGTAGATTTAGAGAAAGCTTATCACTGAGCAAAACAGGACACTTTTGTGGAAGGTATTGAATGAATATGGTGTTACTGGGAATCTACTTAACAGTGTGAAAAAGCCATGTATGCTGGCAGTAGAGCTTGTGTACGAGTAAATGGTGTTTTATCAAAATGGTTTTCTATTGGTGTAGGAATCAAACAAGGTTGTGTAATGTCACCATGGCTGTTTAATATATTTATGGATGTGTGCATGCGTGATGCCAAAAGAGATAATACTGGTTTATGTCTTGGTGTTATCCGTGTGTGCAGATTGCGGTATGCTGATGACACTGTCCTGTTGGCAGAGAGCAAAAGTGAGTTGCAGAGTATGTTGTCTCGGATATACGAAGTTTGCATGAAATTCAAACTGTGTATAAATGAGGGAAAAACCAAAGTTATGGTTTTGAGAGAGAAACTGGTAGTACTGAGTGTAATACTGTATATGTCTAAATGGCACAGTGATTGACCAGGTGAATGAGTTTGTGTATTTAGGAAGCATGTTTGACAGAGAGAACAAATTGGATGGTGAAATTATTAGGCTATAACGAAGTGAATTTCTCCGTCATTTTTATCCGCGCCAGGATTCGAACCCGGATCCCCTCATTCCGGAATAAGTTGCTCTACCAATTGAGCTACGCGGACATTGATTCTAATTGCTATCTGCCTTTATGTCGTGTGCGTCCTTCTGGCAGGTACGTCACATCTCCTGGTACGTTACATCATCTCCCCCTTATTTTTTTTTTTTTTTTTCGAAGTGCTGGAGAAAGGATTCTCTTATTTTTCCTATCTCGCGGTGTGGAAATAACATCACACCAATGCGAGATTTTGAACGGCCGGGTCATCCGGATAGTTCGGGCGCCATTATAACGAAGTGAATTTCTCCGTCATTTTTATCCGCGCCAGGATTCGAACCCGGATCCCCTCATTCCGGAATAAGTTGCTCTACTAATTGAGCTACGCGGACATTGATTCTAATTGCTATCTGCCTTTATGTCGTGTGCGTCCTTCTGGCAGGTACGTCACATCTCCTGGTACGTTACAAGGCGAGTGAATTATTCATTGAAAATCATGGCTGCTTTGGGAGGTTTTCACAGGAATGATGGGTTCTCTAGAGAGTCCCACATGGCTGTGTATGAAAATGAAATTGTTCCTACTCTGATGTATGGCAGTGAAAGAAACACAGAAGTCCTTTGTGTGCTGGAGAAATGCGTTACTTTTTTTTTTTTTTTTTTTTTTTTTGACTGGAGGTTTAACGACCACCGTGAGCAACTCAATGGGCTATAAGCTGTCGCCCGTCCCTACTTTAGGGTCACTGGTTCCAGGGAAGGGAGAGAGCCAGTGCCGTAAGACAAACACAACATCCATGCCTGACCGGGATTCGAACCCGGACCCCTTACGGACGAATGATCAGAGTCCAGCGCCTTAGACCACTGCGCCACCGGGGCGGCGAAATGCGTTACTTACGGGAGGGTTGTGACAAGACACGTTCTGGTTGCGTGAGGATGGTGGAGACTAACATGCTTCAGTGGTTTGGCCATGTTGAAAAAATGAGTGATGAGATTCTTACTAAGAAAATCTTTTAGCCCAAGTGGCAAGAAGGAAAGGTAGAGGCAGGCCAAGGAAGTCATGGGAGGAACAGATTCAAGAGTGTCTGCATGAGAAAAATATTATGAGTATGAAGTACAGAAGAACTTGTGTGCGGCGTGTGATGTATATCTGTGAAGCTCGAGTTGTATGTCAATATCGCTGTAAATGGAAAAGTTTGATACGACAACAATAAGTAAAAATATCTGGTAGTTTGTATTTCTTTATGGAGCTAACCTCTGAATATCAGAGAAACAGCCTAGTGATATTTATGATCTATATAACTAAGAAACTTCATGTTCACGCCACTCCGTAAATATTGCTCTCTGTGTGAGTTAAAAAGGAATTTCTATCTGATCATATAATATTTGTTTCAATGAGTATTTGATGTAAAATTTCACGTAATGTGGTTTTAGTGATTTCAGTGTTTCAGATTTCTTCAAATACTGATTAGCCATTATCTAAAATTTATAAATTTTGAAAAAAATGAGAAACGCTTAAATTTTATTTTAAATTAAAATTTTTGGTGTCAGTTGTCCAAGAAGACCTACATTTAGCCCTTGTTTTAGTACAACATGAACTGATGTAGATCTTGGACAACTGAATGCAATTTCAATTTCAGAAATTTTGAATTAAAAGTCAGTTTGTTTTAAGCGTGCTGGACAGAAATTGCATTGCGTGCTTCATAGACGATGTGTACTGCAGGAAGAATAAATTAGGGTTTGGAATAACAGCAGTATCTGCAAGAGTAGTGTGCTTGTAACCCAAAGACCAAATGACATTTCCTTTCATTCCACAACTTACTTTTTGTCGTCTCTCTTAAAGTGAAATGATTCTTTCATTCAAAGGTTTTACATGTGAAATTGTGCACAGAATAAAAAAGAACTGGGCGTTACTTTTTCCAAATCCACATAAATTTTATGCTGTTATCGTTGCTAACTCATTGTCTGAAGACTTTGGGACCGACAATACAGTACAATGCACCAGTTATCTAAATTTTTTCCTGGTCGCAACTATACTGTACAACATATTGACTCCTAAACCGGTACAAGCCTAGACGTGATTTTTTTTTTGATTGGAGGTTTAACGACCACCGTGAGCAACTGAATGGGCTATAAGCAGTCGCCCGTCGCTAATTTAGGGTCACTGGTTCCAGAGAAGGGAGAGAGCCAGTGCCGTAAGACAAACACAACATCCATGCCTCACCGGGATTCGAACCCGGACCCCATTCGGATGAATGATCAGAGGCCATCGCTTAGACCACTGCGCCACCGGGGCGGCCTAGACGTGATCAGTCCACATTTCTCTGGATGTCCTCGAAGTCTATCTCTCTCAACCACACTTATATCAACAGTTTTTAGAGTCCTATGGTCATTCATTCTGCATACGTGACCAGGAGACTCAAATTTCTTTTCTTTACCATGTCTTCGATCCGTTCGATCTTTTCCATTCTATTCTTCACTACATTATTCAGATTCACAAGATCAACATATCTTACGCGTTGCATTCTTTTAAAGATCTTTATTTGGAAGGCTTCTTATGACTTCTCGTTTTTTCGTCCAAGTTTCAGAGGCGTATAAGCGAATTGTCAAGATGCGCCTCTGGACGACGTGGAGAGATTTGATGCCCATTTCTCCAGATTAGCCAGACCAACATAATACCTCATTTGACTTCAGGCAAACAGTCATTATTTGACGTAATACACCGATGGCCCATTACATTGTGACCACCTACATAATAAGCTGTAAGACCGCCTGCTAAACAGCTGCCACTCGACGAAGCATCTATTAGACGAGGTGGCGATAGGTATCCTGTGGTATCTGGTACCATAATGTCAACAGCAGGTCCTCCAGTTTTCGTACATTTCGGGGTGGTGGTGATTTAGCGCGAACCCACTTTTCCAAGTCGAACCCCAAATGTTTGAGTGGGTTAATGTCAGGTTAATTTGGAGGCCAGGGCATTAACAGAAAGTCACCAGCATGTTCCTCGAACCACTCCTTGACGATTCTGGAAGTGTGTCATGGCGCATTATCCTGTTTGTAATGGACATCACCAGCAAAGAACACAGTTGTCATAAATGGGTCCGCAACGATGTTCAATACCTGGCAGTTATCATTGATTGTGCTACTGAGACAATGGGGCCTAAAGTGTTCCAAGAAAACATCGCCCACAGCATAACACCTCTGCCGCGGCCTGTTTCCGACCAACAGTGCATCCAAGTGCCATAGTCTCCATTGGTAATCGGCGTATCCGTGCTCGGCCGTCTACGTGATGCACCAGAGATCATGTTTCTTCAGACCAGCCAGGCCACTTTTTTCCGATCATCCATGATCCAATCTCGATGATCTTGGGCCCATTTGATGCGTTGTTGGCAATGACGTGCAGTGAGCATGGTGACCCGGCTGGGTCTTCGTCTACGCAGGCCCATGCGCAGTAGGCTGCGATGAACTGCGTGCTGTGACACCTTGTCCAGATCACTAGAGTTGTAGTTGCGTGTGATTTGTCGCACTGTGGCGCTGCGGTCGCTGTGAACAATGCACGACAGTCTCCGCTCCCCTCTGGCATCAATGAGCTGCAGACGACACACAGCTGGACGACGGTTCGTCGTTTAGCCATCTGTGCACCACGTTTGATGCGTACTCACTACAGTGGCACGTGAACAACCCACGCGCAGCGCCGTTTGCGAGGTCGTAGTTCCCAGGCGCCGGGCCATCACAATTTTTTTATCAAACTCCGATAAATCTGTCCATTCTAACTCCGAACACTCTACTAACCGAAAGCCGGTCGTCGGGTTTGTATATACTGCTCTGCGAACTTCACCTGCGCCACTGTTTGGTTTCCAGTCGCGCTCACTTCTCAAGGCTGTGGTGGTCATAATGTAATGACGCATCGGTGTATATGTGGTTTGATTAAGTCGTACTAGGAATCGTATTCAAAGTCTAAGTGATTTGTGTCTAAGTATGTGGCAATTAGATGACGTACTGGTTAAGAATAAACCGATGTTTTTGTAAGCACTTTTGTTACTGTACTTAAGCCTTTGGCCTATCGGTTGTATCGATATAAGTTACATAATAATTAATACTTTCAGCTGCAGCGAATAGTGAAGCTTTCGCAGTTGAACTTAAAGTTACTCAGTAAGACTTAATTGCGGTTTTACATTGAAGCCAATTCAACACTGCAAGTTTAGCGTTACGTGAGATAACCTTTGTATGGCTTTACAGAATAGTTAACGTTACAATAACAGCTGCTACAGACACATCTTCCTAGTTTAACTATTATTCTTAGTTTTCACGGTGTTCGTTAAACTCCTAAACCAAAAACAAGAAAAGTGGCATAGAATTTTCTGTTTTAATAAGCACAGCTTTTGATTCATTTGCAACAGGAATATGATCAAATGATCATATCTGGAGGATTTTAGGAAGGGAGTGTCTGACCTCAGGTCTTAAACAACGCTTAGAAATAGGAAGCTAGGAGATTTGAACTAGAGTGCCTGATAGGAAAGTGACACGGAAGCGAAGTAGAAAGGGGGAAGGAGGACGCCCTTATTTATTACCGGGGGCCAGTACCCGGGGTCCGTCTGCTTAACGTGCCCATCCGACGCACGGCGGATATTTAGTGGATCGAGCGTTCGTACCTGCCTGGGATCTCGAACCTGAGGTCCTTTCTGTGACAGTCACGAACGTTACCCACTAGGCCACCCGCGGCCCTGCGACAGGAATAAAATATTTCAAAATCCTTTATAGTCAATGGATTCCGAAACAAAAATAAAAAAATAAAAAAAAATTAGGAAGCGGACTTCTGCAATCGATAAAAATACCTAGAAACAGAAATAGCAACCTTTTCCCACTAATTAACAAATTGTGGACAAAACGCTTCTCGTAGATGAAGGAACTATCGACGACAAAAGTATTTTCAAATCCAACTGTTATAAGTCATATAGAGGAAAACATTACATAACTTGACGCCACCTAGCGGAAGAATTAGAATAATGGAAAGATAGGAAAAACGCGAAAAGTTTTCTTCATAACAAAAGTTATGCTAAGGAAACATTGTTTTAAAAGAGATCTCCTGGAAGCAACGATAGCGAAAGAAAACGTTTCAACATTTACGCCCCTAGATGAGAAAACTGTGCATTATTTAAAGAGGATAATATTCCTCATCTTCACTGCAGCGAATGACATACAGTGAAGAAACAAATTTTTCAATGCGATTTTTAGAAGTGGTGATGCAGCTGCAAAAGAAAATACAGTGAAGAAACATACAGTGAAGAAACAAATTTTTCAATGCGATTTTTAGAAGTGGTGATGCAGCTGCAAAAGAAAATGCACAGTAACACCGCCTTGTGCTAGATCTATGAACTATAAAAACTCAAGAGTGTAGGAAAATCATTCCATAAGGTGAATGGTATCCGTTGTTAAAAGTTTTTTTTTAAATCGGACATTTAGAAGCAGAAATATGGAGAAAAACCAGATGACGTATTTGCGACACCTAGCGAGAAAATTTTGCATCATTTCGATAAGAAAGGCCCACACATTTTTTCGTAGTATCTGGCTGAGGAAGTACTTTTTTAAGTCGGGTTTTTAGAAGGAAAGATATTGCTGTAAATATGCTGCAATCAGAAAAGTGAACTTATGCCCTCTGGTGGTAAAGTTGTACGTTCAAAACATTTCAAATTGCCTTCAAAGCATTTCCCACCAGATACGCTTTCGGTCAAGGAAAAAAAATCATATCGAACTTTTAGAAGCAGACATATTGGGAAAAATATGGTATGCATTTACGCCCCATGGCGGAAAAATGGTGCATCATTTTAAGCAGAAGATCTTTTGGAAAGGTTTTTGGTAGTGTGTAATCAGGAAAGAGCTTTTTCAATCGAGTTTTCAGAAACGCAGATTTTGTCACAAATACATCAAAAACATAAATATGCACTTAAGCCCCCTAGTGGCAAAACCGCACGTTACCAAAAATTTGAAATTATATGCAGAAGATTTTCCTCCAGAAACACTATCCGATGCAAAAAGAGTTTTTCAAATCGATTATTCACGAACAGAAATATCGGGGAAATTGCAATTCACCTTTGCGCCCCCTAGCGTAAAAATTATGCGCTACTTGAAAAAGAAACTGCACCCAAAATAGTAGTCGTTATAAATGGTATCGATAGGAAGAATAAAAAAATTGCAGTTGTATGTTTAAAAGTAATGATGTGGGATAAAATGCATTTTGAATTCGATAGCATCGGCATTTACGCCATCTAGCGGCGAAGTTGTGCATCGGGAAAAAGCTGAAAGCAAAAGTCATCATTCTCACATTTTGAAGTTTTCAAAGTAAAAATAATTTTTCAAATCGAACTAATAGTCGCAGAGATATGGTGTCCATGGATGGATGGATCAACAAAGTGATATTATAAGCTCGTACGGTTATTTTTTTGCAAAGACATGCTAAAATGGATATGGTCGACAACTATCCGACAAACATAGAATACTAGGATAATATAGAACCGGAAAAAGTTTACTGATGACTATAAGGATATCATTTGCTACATCGATCGTTCATTCCAATGTGGACGATATTCCATCAAATGATCTCATATTAAGCTGATTTTACTATAGTTGATTTTGTCACTAACATCTCGCGTCAACCCAAAACAAAAGAAACAAATATCAAACTGCTATTTGTATTTCGATGGTACTTATTCTTGAGAACTACTCTATCTCAAAGGTTTATTCCAATAAATGTTCAATGACCTCTCATTCCTCGAACATCCTTTTTGAAAGCAAGAATTCAAACTTCCGTAAAATCAAAAGTAACGCAATTCACCTATTATGCCATCATTTACGAATATTTTACGATTAAAGGAAATATATTTTTTTACTTTAATGAAAATCCTGAACTTTAGTTTGCTAGCGAACTACTGAAGTTAAAGCCGGAGTTGATCGATTTCCTTGATTCAATTGAGACCTTTTTAATCTTAAATGGGATTCTTTATCCACTCCATAAACACATTTGAGCGGCACGCAGGAACATATAAAAAGGACTTTTTAATTTATCATGCATCTCTTGGCTTTATCTTAATGAAAAATATTAATAACTTTGAAGCATTAACACATTTCAAGCGCAAAAGGCTATTTAAAATAACAATTTAATGGAATATGCCGTTAGCAGAAGAAAACGGCTTAGAGAAAACATCACGAATAAATATCAAAAGGCAACGAGGTAAAGAAGAACTTTAATTTTAGCTTCAGACCTGTAGTCTACGAAAATGAAGTCCTCACATAAAAAATTCATTTCATAGAGACTTTGATTTTAATTATATAATGAGATATTCAAAGGAAAATAAATGGAATAACTAGAGTTATGTTCAATCAAGAACGCCTGCAGATGTACGTATGTGATAAAAAGTAATGTTTTACGAATGGAAGAAAGAATAATTAGTCGCAAAATAAAACAGACACCATAGTGGAAAGAGTGTTTTGGGGAATCTGAAATCGTTCTAAATTTTTGAAGCTGAACAAAGTCCAAAAGCGCAGAAAAAAAACATTAAGTGTTACTTTTTCTTAGGAGGATAATAATATTCAAAAAATCAAATTAGCAGATTTGTGAATGACGCTTTTGGGGTTCCTTGGTTCCGTTCTTTTGTTAACGGAAAGAGTGTCGAAGAAAAGCATTTTAAGTTTTTAATAAAATCTACGGAAAAAATACAAAAATTTAAACTCATTTATCCCTGACAAAAATGCGAAAACTTAAATATTTCAGCCTGTTTTTTGCACCTGATGGAGAATCAGTAAAAATAAATACTACACCAATAAACTGGTGTCCAAATTTATCGTGATAAATACAGATTTCGAGATGATGTCCAAAACGAAGACCGATTGAAAGGATTTCCCAGAGACATATGCAACGGAAAATGCCAAGTAGACGTACCCAAGCAACATTGTGCTAGCTCCTACGTAAATATGCATATGACGACATATGTCATCGAGCTGGAAGACACGCCACCTTGATAAACATTCTGAGTGGGGTGAGGGAATTGAAGCTTGGTTAGTGGAAGAATGGCTCGGCACCATCGCTTTGTAGACTCTTTACGGTGGACAGCGATTGGTAGATTGGAAGCAGGGTAATTGCAAGCTGAGATAGCAAGATAGCTGAATGTGTAGAGGTAAGTGTTCTCCAATCTCAGGAGACAGTTCCAGGAAACCGGGACAACAACCAGAAGACCGGGATAAGGACGCCTACTAGCCACATATCCAGACGATCTGTATTTGTCTCTCAACAGTTAGCCACCATTGGGATTCGACAGCCAGACAGCTCTCGCAGGAGGTCTCCTTTGCAACTGGAACCGCGATATGGAAGTAAACAGTCTACAGAAAATTCCACGATAGAAGTCTGTACATCGCTCATCCACAGTCTTGTAAATAAAATGAAGTCTTGGTGTGCGAGTTTTATAGATGCTCCCGAAAATCACACTCCCTATTAGCCCCTTGAAATCCACGCCACTTCCTGCATCACTTTTTAACAGCACAGGATTCCTCCTCATGCGGTGATGGCATTCCTTTTCTGTTGTATATTATACCGATATGCGCGCACTAGTGGCCAAAACTGTAGAAACCATTTGGTAAATTTGTATTTTTGAGGTTTGATGTCTCATAACAACAGTCCATTTTAGAATAATACCATGAAATTACATATCACTAGAAAGATAATTTAATGCAGAAGGTAAGGCAGCATGCTTTGTTATAAAAGATGCAATTTAAAAGGAGTTACACGCAGAAAACCATGATAAAGCGTTTTGCCGTAATTACAGCCTTGCAACAGAGTCTTATGGAATACCCCAAGCATTATAGTTCATCAGGTGTTATAATGTGAAACCCAGATTGAATGATCGCTTTTATCAATTGTGCTTTATTTCTGGGTTGCTTCTGACTAACAAGTTTCTTGAAACGGGTCCAAAGATTTTCTATTGGATTCAGGTTAGGTCTATTTCCTGGCCATTCTAGCAGTGTAACATGATTTTCCTGAAATCACTTTTTGCACACAGCAGCAACATGACAAGGAGGTGAATCCTGTTGAAATGTATACGTAGGATTCAGTATCCTGGGAAAGATCACACACACCAATTTTGGCTCAATTATATCAAGGATGTATTTTTTGCCATTTAAAGTACCATTAATCACACAAAGTCTGCCCACACCTTTTGCGGTCATCCAACCTAAAATAATAACACTAACTGGATGCTTCATGATAGATGTAATGCATTCAAGCAGCAAATCTGTATTTCTTCTTCTTACATACTTTAGACCATCACTACCAAATACGGATATTCTGGTCTCATTACTGCATATGACTCTGTCAGACCAATTCACATAGTATTTATCCCTTTCAATTTCTTATTTCTTTCTTTTCCTTCTTTCTTCGTTGGAATACTAGAATTTAAATCATTTGTGACTGCCTCTAACAGTCCTAGCACTCATCTTCAAACCACATTGAAGCAATTCCTTTTAATTGACTCAGACGATTTTATGCTGTCACTTTAACACAGTCTTTTTATTCTCCTATCACAACATGCTGTTGTGAACCGTTTCCTGTCTTGGCCAGTCTGGTTTTGAATTATTAACTGATACCTCTTGCACAGTTTAGGAACACTTCCTGTGCTTAGATTTCATCATAAGTGTAGTCTTCTTTACAACAAAATTAGTATTTTAATCGCTTTGTAGGCGACCATTCAACTAGTTTCACTCTGTGTGTCATCTTATTAAGTTATACAGCTTACTAAGTTATAAAAAAATAGAAAACTCAGGGAAAAAACATTGACCAACTTCATGACACCTACAGCTGAATAGGAGTTCTATTATTAACTCTGATACCTGGAAATGAGAGGTGACTCATACTAACACGTTATTAGTGCCATGCTGTATCATGATAACTCCTGATTGGCTGTCAGAACAACCAGTCTCATTGGTCAGTTTTGAGTTAAGGAAATCCACTTCTTGATATACGTTTTTGTTTTCTGCTTACTTGGCTCTAACGTTGGATGGAAAAACGGTATTTCAACGCAGTTTGTTGCATTACATTCTGCATTAAATTTTGTTTATAATGATATATAATTTTATTGTATTATTCTAAAAACGATTGTTGTTATGAATCATCAAACCTTAGAAATCCAAATTTTCCAAAAGGTTTTCACGATTTTTACAACTGGTGTATGCATGTACTAACTGTCATTAAACTCTGATGTGCAGATTTTACGTTATTCATGATTTTTTGTTTGTCACGTTAATTTTAGGCACCAGTGGAAAGAAAACTGTGAGGCCCAGTGTTTTATTTTTTATTTCCATATGTCGGTAACTTTCTTGGTTCCCTAGAGTGAAAAGAGTTGACTGACCTATACGCACGATAACCACCCCTTGATAGATGGTAGGGGATAAGGAGATTGTTATGAGCCATCAAGTAGGGGATAAGGTGAATGCTATGAGCCATCAAAGAGGAGATTGTTATGAGCCATCAAAGAGGAGATTGTTATGAGCCATCAAAGAGGAGATTGTTATGAGCCATCAAAGAGGAGATTGTTATGAGCCATCAAGCAGGAGATAAGGAGATTGTTATATGAGCCATCCAGCCATAGAAATCCAAATTTTCCTAAACGTTTCCCCAATTTTGGCGACTTGTGTATGTTCGTACCAACTGTTATAAGTGACGCCCGTTGTTTTAACTCCATAGGTCGGAAACTTTCTTGGATCCGACATACCCACAATAACCACCCGGTTATAGATGGTAGGGGATAAGGAGATTGCAAGGCCCCGAGATGACAGTTCTCATACTGGAAGGAAGAGAAAGAGCAAGTGTTCTATCAGAATTTAACCATGGATTCGAGCATATACTTTAAAACATTTCCTGAAATTCACGAGCCATTTCCAGGAATTCCTTTCGTGAATAAAAGAAGCGTATTTCTGATTCAACCATTTCCGTGAAATGACGGGGAAAACTTGAATTTCACGGGATTTTTATTCCTGAAGTGACAGAAATGCTCCTGTTAATCTGTCTCGTTTTAATAAGAGAAAATTGTCGCTTTCAAGAGGTATTATAGGAAACCCTGAATTTTCAGGGAACTTTTTCATGAATCCGCTCGTATATTATCGGGAAAATATTGTTTTCTTGCTTTTTCCGTCTCAACATGGCGCAATATTACTGGTATGGAGAACTGTTCGCGGAAAAACTTGGGTGCTTGAAGCTCCATACAAATGATTTAGTAAATGATGTGCATTTATCAGTACGTGGAAATAAATCAAAAGCTGTTTCAGCTATCAAAACCAAATTTTATTGTTAGGGATTTTCTGAAATAATGCTCTTAAGTGGTGTATTTTATCTTTTTTTAATGCCCAGTCGAAGGTCCTTGTCAGTTTAACTCCTTAGTCGTCGCATTTTGTTTCGAAATGTCCATTAAAAAAATGTCGACTTTTTTATTAGCTTATTTTAAAGTTCATACCGTAGTTTATCATACTTTGTCTCAAACTGCAGGTTTTTATTAAATTTAAAGGTATTTGCGGGCTATGGAAGTGTTCAAAAATTTATGATTTACTTTCCTTTATTTGGCTTTTCTTTCACCCATAAGCTCGCCAGAAAAGTTTCAATTCAGGTTCTTTGTTCCATGGTTTGGATAAAAAACGCATCTAAGATAAGTAATTGTAATACTGGTTGTAGATCACAGTATTTTATTTTGAAATTAGAAATTAAAATTCTTCTGGGTATGATACAATTTGAAGCATGGTATGCATAGTCCTACATCACAGTCTTTGCAGTAGTACCTTGTTTGTTTTCGAATTCGCTTTCCATTTTCATTTTTCCTGGATTAACATACTTTCCATTCTCTGCTATTCTTGTCTTTATTCTTTGTTGGTTGCATAATTTCCAAAAAATGACGTTCAGCTAAACGACTTGATGGTGCTGCACAACTAGGACGACTACGTCTTTGGAAATTGTCAGGTGTCAAATATATTTCTACCGTTTCGTCAATTACATCTAATCTGAACCTTAGATGCGATTTCGTTCCACTTTTCTTCTTATACACCTGAAAAGCAATGAAATCTGCTTGGTCCAAAAGGTGAAAGAATGTTTTTTTGTAATATTTCTTACCACCGTTTCTAGCTGCTTGGTAACTGGAAAAGTATTGGTATTGATCTACAAGATCTACACCTCTCATAGTAAGGTTATAATCTACAACCAATTTTGGTTTTTTCTTTAATTTCATACTTTGTGTTGTTACTTTGACAATTTCGGAATCATGCACTGATGACAGCGTTGTGACTTCCTTTTTGTCCTTCCATTTCAGCGAAATAATTTTGCCACGCCGAAATGATACTGTTGCACCTACTTTCAACTTTTTTGCCTTCAATGCTGTTGGAATATCTTTTCTGTTCTGTTGAACAGTTCCAACCACATCTGTTTGGTAAGTGAGGAGTATATCACACAACTCTGGTGAAGTATAGTAATTATCCATAGTTACGTAGTGACCTTTTTTCAATAGTGGCATCATCAATGTCATGACAATTTGAGAGGATTGCGGCTGAGTTTGAAACTTCGGATGAAATAAAGTTCCTTTGCCTGTATAAATCACAAATGACCATATGTAACCAGTACTCGATTCGCATAGCATAAAAGACTTAATTCCAAATCTTGCCCTTTTCATAGGAATGTATTGGCGCCATGATAAACGTCCCTTGTACGAAGTTTCATCGATGGTGACATCTCTCAAGAGAGTAATTGTGCTTTTGTACAGTTGATTCAAATGCTCACAAGCAGGCCAAATTTTGTACAGTTTTGGATTTGTATGATTTTTGGAGTAACGCATTTCATTATTCACGAAATGTAAGAATTTTTTATCTCACAATACCTGTTGTATGGCGTAACCTTTCGGAAAAAGGGAGTTTCAACTGTTGGGTTTTTAGTAAAATAGACGCTTTCTTCCGGCTTTTTAACAATACCTCCTAAAATTGGAAATGCCAAAAACAGACGTAATTCATTTGAAGTTACCGGATTCCAGTCTTTTCTACCTTTCAATCTTCTTCTTCCAGAAACGTTTCCGTATTGCTCAGCATAACGATACGTTTCTGTTACAGTACTATCAAACAGTTCATCATTTATGAAGTGTTCATAGTACTGTAAAACACTCGAACTTGAATAAAAAGTAACATTAACTTTCGAAGACGCTCTAAATGGAAAGAGTGGGGATGCATAATCTTGAGCATGCGGTGTAATTTCATGCCATAGACGCCCTGGCAAAAGTTGTGCGGCATCATCACTGTCCTGAGATTCAGATACTTCAGAATCAAAAACATCTGAAAAAGTAGTTCCTTCTGAATCACTTCCAGATTCGTCGACACTGAAATATTCCGTATAACTACACTGCTGGCCACCCAAAATGCAACACCAAGAATGGCACGAGACAGCAAATCCAGATTTACTGGACACATAACAACAGATACAAAGATGAAACGATTGAGCTTACAGGCCCGTGCGACTTGCGGAACACGCAGCCATCAATAGTACGTGCGGCCCCCCATGGCTGGCAATAATGGCAGCTACACGCCGCAGCATCAAACGAAAGAGGCTTTGGATGTGGACTTGAGGTATGTCGGTCCAGGCTGCTTCCACACGTTGCCACAGTTCATCAAGCGTAGTCGCGGGTGATGCTTGCTGGGCTACTCGGTTGCCGATCAGCGACCAAACGTGTTCGATGGTTTACTTATCAAGAAAACAGGCAGGCCACGGCAGCAGTGACACCTGGTGAGCCGCGAATAATTGTTGCACGATGCGTGCCACGTGCGGGCGTGCATTGTCCTGTTGAAACGTGGCTGCTGGAAAGTCTTGCAGTTAAGGGAGGACTACAGGATCCAAAACTTCGGAGATGGTGCGGTGGCTGTTGAGTGTACCGGCGATGCGTACCACAGGGTTGCGGGTGTAATATCCAATTGCGCCCCAAACCATAACGCCAGGCGACGGACCGGTATGGCGATGCATAATGCAGGCGTCATACAGTCTCTCGCTGCGGTGCCGCCACACGCGGATCTGACCATCGTGGTGTTGCAAGCAGAAGCGGTTTTCGTCAGAGAAGACAATGTCGTGTCATTCCGTAGCCCAGGTGAGGCGTTAAAGGCCCACTGCCGCCGCACTCGCCGGCGTTGTAACGTCAATGGTAATCGGAGCAATGGGCGCCGTGCGACACGTCCCCGCTCCTGCAGACGACGTCGAACGGTACGTGCTGGCACAGGTTGTTGCGCAACACACCCTAATTCCTGCGGTAACGTTCGTGATGGGGCGGTGCGAGCCGTCAATACCCGCCGCACAACATGCCGGTCCTCTTCTTCGGTGGTGTGCCGCGGCTGCGGCAATCGCTCACGCGGTCCGTCCGTCCCTCCTGCACCCATCGAATCCTGGATGTCGTCCCAAATGGGCACCGATGTCTCCGTACGATAAACCGCTGTCGCGATAAGCCACTATTCGTCCTCTGTCGAACTCCGAAACGTGCTGGAATGACTGCCGTATTCTGCGACGAGGCATCAGTAAGCTTCCCACGCACAGGTCAGGCAACACAACACACTTCCACTACTTACACCCCGCCTTCTGTGCACCCATCTTATGGTGCTTCTCGGTGGCGTGCCGTGCGCACATGATTTGCATATGCCCTGCATTGCTAATCGTTTGCATGTCCTCTTGCAGGCGACGCATGCTGCGAATTTCAGGCCAATCGGGTGCTTCCTTCTTGGTGTTGTATTTTGGGTGGCCAGCGGTGTAGAAGACCTCATTTTACAACAAATGTTACGGAATGAAATCAAAACATTCAGCAAAGTGTGACTACTCTAAACACGAGGTTTCAACCTGTCGAACAAGTAACTGTTGTTGTCAAATCACATTCACGGAACTACTACTGTCATCTAGTGATGATTGATGTATTTAAAATAGTTACGGATACGAATAAATTCGTCATACGTACCGCTTTGGGTCTTGCAAGACATGTAGTGAGAAGCCCGGAAGAGATACCGGCACGACGAAATTTGGTCAACATGCCTGCCCGTGTGAGACACGGGTGCGACGGTTAAGGGGTTAAAGAAATGTCGAAAGAGCACCCTGATACTATTTGTGGATAATTTATGCTATGCATCTTTCGCATGCCAAAATGTTTGTGGTTGTGAAATGAAACGAATTATTCAAGAGTATGCATTTATTTACATATGACATATTGCATTTGTTCGCGTACTGATGACCACACCGAACCAAAATCCGGTACATACTAAGTGGAATTAAATTATATCAGCAAACAGTGAGGTTTACTAATTCCAGACATTGAGTGGTACAGGTGAATTAATGAAATGTTATTGTCGTAAAACCAATGAAAGAAAATATGTGAGTCGTAAATGTAAATATTTACTAAACTATGGCGGCGTCAGCGGTAAGTAATAGACAAAGACATCGCTTTTTCCATGTTTTTCTTTAATTAACGCACAGCAACCGAAAAATTGTATTTCGACACTGCTGGGAACGAACCCTGGATCACGAGCCGAGTGCGTTCGTCTTATGCTACGGAGACAACACTCCACGGAGACATGTGTATTTATCTGTCAGTATCTGACTTCTCAAATCCGTAGGGATGGGCTCAGCAACTGAGACGTCTCCACCTGGTGGGGATTAACGGCACAAGCTATTTAATTGTATCGAGAAATATGGGGTTCAATCCCAGCGATATCAAAATACATTTTTTCGGTTGCTGTGTGTTAATTAAAGAAAAACGTGGAAAGAGCGATGACTTTGTCTATTTATATTGTCTCCACGTATTTGAAAGTTTTTCAGTATTTCGACTGTTTAGTTTTTAAAAAACAATATTGATAATTATTATTATTATTATTATTATTATTCAGATTTAGAAGAACGTAAGAAACGACCCAGATACCGGTAACTCACGATAGAAAGAAAAGCTGACTTGCAAGTGTGTTAATAAGTGTAATCGGTAACTTTTAGTCTAAGATATCTACAGGTTATACCCCACAGTGTCACACATCATTTTAAAGCATTCGTAAGGAGCCGAGAAGAAGTCAAATTTCGCTACGATGAACCGTTTTCAAAATATTTGAGAAAATCAACCTAGGTGGCTCTCAGACTTCTTCCGTTACCCATTTTCGTTACATCGAATTTTTTACTTTGTATTTACTTTACTACTGTCGGAAAAGATGCATTGATCAAGAAATCTCGAGTTCCGAAACACCCTGTTGCTTTGAAAATTCAAGATTAAAAAAAAATGCAATTTGTTATAGATCCTCCTACATTATAAAAGAAAATATCATTAACCTATTTAGAAAAATAATAAGCTTCTACAGAAAATCAAGTTAGTAATTAGCCTTCATTCCTATCGTAAAAAAAAAAAACACCTCAACGGCGTGATTCCATTTCCCTGCTGCGTTTGTACCTTAAACGTGATAGAATGGGAAGCGACTTGCTGGCTCAGTCAGCAGCGTTTCTTTTACTCGTAAGCAAACCACCGCGCTTCAATCCCCACCGACGAAGGATTGCTTTCACTTCTTAAGAAAAGCTGTAGGGCTTTAATGTTTCCTTTATGGAATATTGTTAACTGCTTATGGCACAACTAAACACCAACATGACTTCACTCTAAAGCACTGTTCTTATTTAAGCGTAATCTGCTGCTGTAACTGACTTCACTGTAAAGCTTACTGAAACGTTCCGGATATATTAATGTCGCGTTCGAGATAGCTTAATTACATATGCAAGAGCTAATTAGAAAAATATGGAGGTGAATTGAGAAGGGTTACCTACGGTGTCCGCTAACTTCTTTATTGGTCCTTTGTAAGCACACATAGGTCAGCTAAAATCAAAATGCAGAACATAACTCCAATTCGCAATCAATAACTATCTCTTCAACACCAGAAATATCCCGTGCTCATAATATAGAATAATCGGAAAGTAACGTCAACGCTCGGCAAATAATTTTGACTATCGAATAAGGAAGCGTACGTAATATTCAGCCTGGGGGACTCGTATCCAAGCTCATATAAATCAACTCTCATATATTAAGCATGGGGGACTCATATCGAAGCTGATATAAATCAACTCTCACCAATCGCTCGGGAAATATCTACACTCATTGCCAAAAAAAAAAAAAAAAAAAAGAGTTACACCCAGAAGAAAGCAACCGACAGGAATGAAACTTGGTGGGAAGGTTTGACATCGTGAGACATGCAAATGATTCAAGTATCACGCTCGGCCGCGCATGTGACGGAAGCAAAAAGGGATCGCAGCGCTGTGCTTGAACGACTATATAAGGTCTTCTCGTTGCTCGTGCTTGCTATTATGACTCGTACTGTTGTGCTGGTTGCCTGCTTTGCAAGTGAAGTATGCCTCGGGGAAATGTTCCGAAGCAATTCAAGCAGTTGGAGGAGTTCGAAAGAGACCGCATCAACGGGCTCCAGGAAGCGGGATGGGCTTTTCGTCGTATTGCTCGCCATACCAGTCGTGCGGATATCACTATACCACTCTGTTGGCGGCAGTAGGTAGAACAAGGCACGCAGAAGCGACAGGAAGTGTCTGGGAGATCTAGACGAACCACGGAAAGAGAGGACCGACGGGTTGTCCGACATGTGCAGAGTAACCCAACAGCCACGATTGCGGATATTCATCGAGCAGTGGTGCCCTCCATACATCGTCCGATTAGTGCCAGTACTATTTGCAGATGGCCGCACGACGTAGGACTACACGCACGCAGACCGTCATGACGACTGCCCTTAACACCATTGCATCGTCGCCAAAGACGATAACAGTGTCGTGCTGGACTCTCATGGAGCCACTCAGAATGGCAGCGGCGGGTGATCTTCAGTCACAAGTCCCGCTTTTGTCTTGGAAAAGAGGTCCAACGAGTCCGTGGTGGTGGAACCGTGGTCAGCGCCAAGATGAACGGTTTGTTGTCGAGCATCACACGTCCAGAAGGCCTGGTGTCATGTTGCGGGGTGCAATTGCCTACTATGCCAGATTACGTTTGGTGAACATCACAGGTACTTTGATAGCTCAACGTTACGTTAAAGCGGTCCTGCAATCAGTAGCCCTATCTCTTCTGAAAGCTCACTCCGGTGCGATTTTCCAACAGGACAAGGCTCGTCCGCATACTGATGTTGCTTGCTTTCAAGGCACTGACACTCTGACATGGCCAACCGCATCGTCAGACCTATGGCCGGTTGAAAATATGTGGGGTGCCATTGGACGCGCTATCCACACTCCTCCCCCACCGCACGATCTGCAGGAACTGCGTGAGAAAATTCTAGCTTCTTGGGATGGCTTATCGCAGGACAACATTAGGAACCTGTAAAATCCATGCCAAGACGTCTTGCATGTTGTGTGAGGAAACATGGCGGCTCGACGCCATACTGGGAGACACTACTTATTAGCGTGTAGCTCCATAAATATTGTTCATATGAGTTCCAATGTTTAATCATTTATTGTTCCTGGAAAACCTTTACCTTCCTCTCGAATAGCATTGCAATCCGACGGGTCCTTCTAGGTGCAAGCATTTTTTGACGATGAGTGCATGCAAAAGCACAAAAACAAAAGACTGACAGCTCTGTAAAAAACAAAACAAAAAGACCCAAATGAAATCTATCAAGATGAAAATGTTTCCGTTTTTAGAAACCAAAACTTTTCATAACTGAAATTCGTTAAAAATTGGAGACTTACTGGCAATTTTGATGCGCGTTATTTTCGGAAGTCTGCCCGTGAATTCAAACCATTATTTTTTTCCACTGCAAAACTGGTATTACGAACGATCAGAAGAAGCGCCTAAAACCGTTGGAATATCGGAACGGCCTGCGAAGCTATATTTTTCTAAAAATTTCTCCACTTTCTCTGAAGAAAATATTGGAAGGAATTCTTGATAGAATAGGACTTTAAAAATTGAACAATTTGCTTACAGAAACTTCGAAAGCCGAGCGGAGTAAAATAAGTGAATGGATTTTTGATAAAATCTTGCATTCTTTTGCTTATTTAAAATGGTTCTTCCTTCTGCTTTAAAAGAAGAGATAAAAATGTTCATGTATTAAAAATTAATTACTTGCTTTACAGGCACAAAGGTCACCTCGACAAGAATGACATTTAGTGGTTATTTTAATCCTAAAAATATGATAATGGAGATTATTTTGCCCAACACGAAATAACGCCATTGCTTGCTTCGAAACCTGAACTCTGCTGAATTGAAAAACGATAATCCGTTTTACTCTAGCTCATCAGTTTTAAACATCAAGGTTAAAAATCGTAATCTCAAATGCTGGATAGCATGATTAAGAATTTTAAACATCGTACATTTCAGACTGAGAGATAGAGAAAGGAAAACACCAAGCTGTTTAGCTGCTCATTAAATTGTAAAAAATCTTCAATAAAGTCATTTCTCTGACTTGAGACTTCCTTTCCAAGTCTGTGACTTAGAATGTTTTCCAAGAAAATGGCTTTGACAATGACTTATCAAAGGTTATGATAGCGCGCTGAGAGTCCATTAAATTTCTGCCCTAGCTTCTTTTAAATTTTAATGTAGAAATACATCGTCGTGTATGCAAGGCTTTGCCGTAAAAGCAAATGAATTCATTCGCTCAGTTGATATTTTAACTGATAATTTAATTCTTTTGGCGATTTCTGTGTTTTTATCTGCGCACATAAAGCACAGTTTGTGAAAGTTTGCTTCTTGTTGAAAGATTAAGACGAGAAGACAATGATTTATCTGCCTAAGCACTTTCTCTTCCTAAACATGGACAATCACAACAGAGATAATAGAGCGGATTCCCAAAACAGTATTAATTTGGTTACGTATTAGTTTTTGGACTGGTAATTTTTCTTTCATTAGTTAAAAGCAAGGTAATTTTTCTTTCATTAGTTAAAAGCAAGGTAATTTTTCTTTCATTAGTTAAAAGCAAGGTAATTTTTCTTTCATTAGTTAAAAGCAAGGTAATTTTTCTTTCATTAGTTAAAAGCAAGGTAATTTTTCTTTCATTAGTTAAAAGCAAGGTAATTTTTTTTTCATTAGTTAAAAGCAAGGTAATTTTTCTTTCATTAGTTAAAAGCAAGGTAATTTTTCTTTCATTAGTTAAAAGCAAGGTAATTTTTCTTTCATTAGTTAAAAGCAAGGTAATTTTCCTTTCATTAGTTAAAAGCAAGGTAATTTTTATTTTATTTTATAGTCTGTTCCGAAATGCAGGCAAATCAAGGAACAGAATACAATACTCATTGCAGGAAATGCTGGAAGAGAAATAGTTTAATATTTTTCAAAGGAAAACAATTTAGGTAAGTGTGGTTGCACAACCACTTCGGGGAAAAAACCCCAATTTTCAGAATTAGGTTTCCCATTATACTTCAGTTACTCCCTAAGTTACCCCTATTCCAATTTTTCGAATTTTTTTTCGGCCTTGAAGACGTCGTTTATAGCTCGAATGAATGAATTACACTGCTGGACAATTGCTAAGGACGGATCATAAACGGCTATATAGCGCATAAAAATAAGTGTGGTTGGATACCAAGTGAAATAAAATAATGTCAGAATGCCAGGACATTACAAGAAAGACAATTTATTGTGCTCTGAAATCCAGAAGGCTTTGGAACGTGTTCAAGGGACAAACAGGCCATTTTGTGCAGAATAGGTGAACGTGAAAAAAATGCAATTACCGTCCGCAGGCGTTCCGGCGTAAGATGTCAATACGGGATATGGCCACCATGGAGGGCGATGCAAGATTCCACACGTCGTGTCATGCTTTGCACAACATTATCAAGCACCTGTTGGGGTAATTTATCACATTCCTCTGTCAGTTCACGGATGAGGGTGTCCTTGTTTATTGGAGGGCATTGGCGACCAGCAAGACTCCTCCCCAAGGCATCCCACACATTTTCAATGGGATTCAGATCTGGAAAACGTGCTGGCCATACGAGGCGTTGAATATCCTCACTCTCAAGACACTCCTGGACAGCGACTGTTCGATTACATGTTGCGTTGTTGTCCATGAAAATGAATCTATCACCGATAGCACCACGAAACATGCGAACATGAGGTAGGAGAACATCATTAATGTATCGTTGGCCAGTCCAAGTCCCAGTTGGAAGCACATAGAGAGACGTACGGCCATTGATTATGATGCCAGCCCATACCATGACACTACATGTCGGATATACCATGACACTACATGTCGAATATCTGGCGTGATAGTGGTACTACATGTCGAATATGCAGTACCACTCTCACGCCAGATCAGTTGTCGTCGACAATCAGACGATAGACTGTATCTAATCTCATCTGAGAAGAGGACAGCAGACCAGTCGTTATCAGTCCAATTGCGATGTTGATGGCACCATTGCAAACGGGCGGTACGGTGACGTCTGTACAAGTGGATGCACACAACAGGACGGCGGGCGTATAGTCCTCCTTCATGCAAACGTCTGGCGACAGTTTTTTGGGAGATCCGCTTGCCAGTAGCAGCCATAAACTGATTTGCTACATCACTAGCTGTGCTGCGCCGGTGTCTTTTTGTTGATAGCACTATGTACCGATCTTCTGCAGGTGTCGTACTGCGAACACGACCTCCCCCGTGACGTTTGCTACACTCTTCATTTGTTTGAAATGATTTCCAAAGCCTTGAAAGAACACTGTGGCTGACGTCGAACTCCTTGGCAACATCTGTTATTTTTCGCCCTTCTTTAATCTTGCCAATAATACGGCCACGCGTAAAATCATCTAGGTGATGTCGGGAAGACATACTGAAAATTGGAAGTTCGTCAATTGATTCTTTCCCTTTCAATTTTGCGTTTGAACAACAACGGTCAATACGCGTCAAATCCTTTATATCTCTTATCAGCGCTATGACGTCACGAACAAGTTCGGCAATCTAAAATTTGCACACGCACAACACGTCTTACTGTATCCTGCACTTATGCTAATTTCCACATTTTCCTGCCTACCATTTTATGGTTGCTATCGTTGCTATTGTCATCCGACCTTAGCAATTGTCCGGCAGTGTATTATTCTCCGCTCATAATTTTCTTTTTAAATCGTTACAAATGAGCCATCTGTAAAACTAATCAAGCAAAACACATCTTAAATGTGTACCTTTCGTGCCAAATGCACTATCTGATCAAAGGTATTCGGACACTTGCATATCCATAAACTCCTTGTAATAGGAATTAATATCGACTTGGTCCACATTTTGTTGCTATCACGGCCTCCACTCTGCTGGAAAGTCTTTTCACTAGATTTTGGTACTTTGCTGATGAAATTGCCTCCCATTTTCCCACAAGAGCATTAGTCAGGTAAGTCAATGATGTCGGGTGATTCGGTCTGGCTCCTAGTCGGCGTTTCAATTCATCCCAAAAGTGTTCCATGGGGTTCAGATCGGAACTCTGTGCAAGCCAATCAAGTTCTTGCCCATCCATTTCATCATTTCATCAAACCATTACTGCACGGACCTCTCGTTTTGTGGACGGGTTATCGCGCTGTTGGTAAAGGAAAGGGCCTTCACCGAACTATCGCCGAGATGTTGAGAGCCTAGATTGTCGAGAATGTCATGAAAGCCGCAGCGGTAATATTTCCGGGCAGTGGTACTAAGAAGCCGAGTCCCAACCATGTATAACTGCCCCAAAGCATGATGTCTCATCCTCCAAACTTCACATTTGGCACAGGTGGCATTCACCTGGCATCCAACCCCACCCAGATCCATTCGTCGAACTTCCGGATAGTGAGGCATGAATTCAAAACTCCTGAAAACACTATTACACTTCTCTAGAATTCCTTGGCGCCGAGCTTTACACCACTCTTTCTTCGCTTGGCGGTTATCTTAATGATGTCAGATACGTTGTGCGATTTATCGGCAACGGAAACACAAATCTTTTAGCGTTGGACGAACGGTTATGGTGCTGACGTAGCCTCTAACTACATTTTGGAACTCCGTGGTCATCGAGGACAGTCGATTCTGTCTCTCACCCTTTGCCTCAGGACTCTGCGCGGCAGTCCGGCTATGTTCCTTTATTTGGCCTATAAGGTCGTAATTGGGTTGGCATAAGACCACCACACAAGAAAACTGCCAAACGTCTTTCAGCAGCATGGAAAACCGCCACACATCGGAAAACTGCCACACAGGAAAACTGCTACATGTTTTTCATTAAGTGGCTGGACATAAATTGGTGTTCCTCCGATGAACACTTTGAATGTGTGGCAGTTTTTTAAGTTTCCGAATTATGTGTGTCTCTTTTCCAAGGTGCCTAACGATGGGAAGGAGCTCTTTTGTTTGCCTGAATTTTCATGGCGGTTCATAATTAGGGCAATAGGCCACAGAAGTTCAAGAGGGGGGGGGGATACAGATTGCTGTTTCTTGGCCTATATTGAGAATTGAATTGGGGACTCCAAACAAATTTCGGGAAAACGGTCTATGTAAGAGAAGCGCGATTTGTTGTGTTCAGAGAGGACGGCATGGTGGGATTTTTTAATAACGCTGCACTTTTACTTAGGCACTAAATATTTAAATAACATGTCAAGTTTGTAATATTTTTCTTTTACTTAATTAATTCACAGGCCCTACACGTTCGCCTTTTTAACAGCTTTTAATCCGCCGACTTCATATTCATAACGTTTACGTATTAAATCAAGTCAATAGCATTGCGTTTTTACTTAGACACTAAATATTAAAGTCATAGGCCCCAGGCATAAGCCTTTTTAACAGTATTTATTGTACCAATGTCATATTCACAAGGTTTACACATCAATTCAAGTTAATAATATTGCGCTTTTACTTAGGCATGAAATATTAATTCACGGGCCCTAGCTTAGGTCCTTTTACCAATTTTTATTCTATCCATGTCATATTCACAACGTTTACAGCGCAAATAGTGTTAATAATATTGGGCGTTTACTTAGGAACGAAATATTAATTCCTAGGCCCTAGGCTTAGGCCCTTTTTAATAGATTTTACTCCAGCGATGTCATATTCACAACGTTTACACATAAAATAACGTTAATAATACTGCGCTTTTACTTAGGCACAAAATATGAATTCATAAGCCCTAGGCCTACGCCTTTTTGACGGTTTTTAATCCGTCGACTCCATATTTATAACGTTTACTTATCAACTCAAGTTAATAGCATTGCGCTTTTACTTAGGCATTCAATATTAATTACTATACTTTAGGCCTAGGGCTAATGAATTAATAATTAGTGTCTGATTAAAAACACAATCATATTGATATGATTAAACTTCAGTTCATGCATAAACGTTATGAATATAACATCGTTAGAATAAAGCTGTTAAAAAGGCCTTTGACTTAGTATTTACTGCCTAAGTAAAAGCGTAATGATATTAACTTGAGTTGATACGTAAACTTTATGAATATGAAGTCGACGGATTAAAAAATGACAAAAAAACCTAGGCCTAGGGCCTACGAATTATTAATTCGTGCCTAAGTAAAAGCGTAATGCTATTAATTTTATTTGATAAGTAAACGTTATGAATATGGAGTCGACGGATTAAAAACCATCAAAACGGCCTGGACCTAGGGCCTGTGAATTAATATTTCGTGCCTAAGTAAAAGCGCAATATTATTAACTTTATTTGATGTGTAAACATTGTGAATATGACATCGGTTAAGTAAAAGCAAATAAAAAAGCCTAGGCCTAGGGCCTGTAAATTAATATTTCGTGCCTAAGTAAACGCCCAATATTATTAACTTGATTTGCTCTGTAAACGTTGTAAATGTGACATTGATAGAACAAAAACTAGTAAAAGGGTCTAAGCGTAGGGCATGTGAATTAATATTTCGTGCCTAAGTAAAAGCGCAATATTTAAAATCTGATTTGATGTGTAAACGTTGTGAAATGGCATTGATAGAATAAAAACTGTTAAAAAGGCCTCTGCCTGGGGCCTATTATCTTAATATTCAGTGTCTAAGTAAAAGCGCAATGCTATTGACTTGATTTGATACGTAAATATTATGGATATGAAGTCGGCGGATTAAAAGCTTTTAAAAAGCGAAGGTGTAGGGCCTGTGAATTAATTAAATAAAAGAGAAATACTACAAACTTGACATGTTATGTAAATATTTAGTGCCTAAGTAAAAGTGCTGCGTCATTAAAAAATCCCACCGTGTGGTCCTTTTCTGAACATAGCATAAATTATGCTGTAATTCTCTCTTCGCTTACTTAGAACGTTTTCTCGAAATTTGTTTGGAGTTCTCAATTCATTCTCAATATAGGCCAAGAAACGGTGATATTTTACCTCCCCCCCCCCACACATCCCTTGAACTTTTGTGACCAGTTGCTTTAAACTCGTATGAACAGTCACGAAAATCCAGACAAACAAAAGAACACTTTCTCGTCGTTAGACAAATTGGAGAACTGCCTCACATAATTCGGAAACTTGGAAAACTGTCACACATTCAGAGTGTTCCTCCGAAGAACAGCAATTTGAGGCCGGCCCCTTGGTGAAAAGCATGTGGCAGTTTTCCTGTGGGGCAATCTTTCGGTGTGTCAGTTTTCCTGTGGGGCAATCTTTCGGTGTGTCAGTTTTCCTGTGTAGCGGTTTCCCTGTGTGGCAATTTACAGTGAACCCGTAATTGCTCTGTTGTTGCTCAAAGGCTTATCCACTGCACAATAACATCACTTACAGCTGATCGCAGCAGTTGTAGCCGGGCAGAAACTTTCTGAGCTGACTTGTTGCTAAGATGGCATCCTGTGAACGTATCACACTGAAAGCCCCTGAGCTCTGCCATTTTACTATAAATGCTTGTCCAGTGGCGTACCGGAAAAGCTCGAGGCCCCTCCGCAAAAATATTTTCGGGGCCCTTTGGTAAAACTCCATTCTCTTTTAATTACTCAAAATTTTAACTTCCATATTATTAACTAGGTTCGGGTGTTTTAATAAATCAAATTCTTTGAAACCTACGAGTATTTTTCGTAAAATCAGAATTATTCCGCTTTATTGTGTGAAACACAAACGAGTACTTTGTAATTAAAATAATCGCCCTAGTTTTACATCGATACAAATTAAAACAAGATACTTACGTCATATTTAATAATATCCTGCAAAACGTATTATTTCAAAGAACTAAGGTCAACTTTTTGAAATGACTCACGCTTGCACACACGAAACATGCACATACTGTGTGACAATGTCTAATGAATTCTCGTTTTATACGAAACGTCACAACATAAGAAAATAACTAAGTAATGATTAAAAATTGTAGCACAAAAAACGTAGAACTACTTAAATTATTTACTCTGGATATAAAAAGCATACTTAACATGATGCTGCAGTGTTTTGCACATATTAAAAAAGTCTTTTGACTCTGTTATAAAAAAATAGACACAGGTTCCTCATTTTTCTCTCCCACGAAGAACACCTTTTAGTTCACTATACTATGAAGGACACGTAGTTATCTGCAAACAACTGTAATCCAGAACGTCTTGTTCTCACTGGTATAAAAATTCCGCTCACTAAACTGATATTTCTTTCACATTCTCTTGTTAACATACATTCGTAGAAACTATTGCAAGGGCTGTAAAAAGTGGCCTCAAGTTCTTTTGAATAGCTGCTTTCTCGTCATCTAGTTTTTTGAACTATAGCAACGAAAATGATTTCTAAAGATTTTACGAATTTGGTGCGAAAAAATGCTTTCCTTCTTAATACGTTATTCAAAGCTGCCTTAATTCTTGGATATTTCTTTAACACGTTTCATACTAAGTTTCCGCAAAAAGAATTTGTAAAATCTTTTTGCTTAGGCTAAAGGCCCTTTTAAGCATGAGGCCCCCCTCACCGCGGGGGTTCGGAGGCTATTATTATCTGTGGTGTATTCCAGGTCAGGTGGGACTTTTTATTCCTGTATGGGCCATGGCTGTGACGTATGGGGAAATCCACTACTCAATAATAAGTCAGGATACTTTTCTGCATATTAATGTATCTTCCTATTGGATTTGGTAAATATTTTGTAGCACTCTACTGCATTTTAACTCAAAGTACTCATTTTTCATGTTCAGCACCATTTTGGTTTTGGACAACATTTGAGGACAACATTCATTTTCCGCCGAAAATACTCCAGGAGGTGTAAATCCGTTAGTAAGGTTGAAAGGACACCTTTCTGGTATCTCACTTTAAATAAAACGGAAAAGTTATTGGAACTCTAGCACGATGGGAAAACAATTTTTAATTTTTTACATCAAGTAAGCTCTACGAATCGCGAGGAGAAAGGAAAATAAACTTGGGTGAACTATTTTGTATCTTGATATATTCGCGTTCATAACTTTTCTAATGTTGAATGGAGATCCTGGCGTTGTGCAACCGTTCTGCTAAATCAGAACAAAATTCATTGCCGTTTGATAATAATTATCACCCGTTAGATGTTCAGTTTTATCAGTAATACGGGCCATGGTGACGCAATATTTAATTTCTTGAATAATATAATGCAATCTTTTTGTTTCAAATAGACAAACTCGCAGTATTAAAATGACGTACCTTGTACCCACTAGCAGAAGAAAATACAAGGGCACAGAATCGTCCGATTACAGTATTATTAGTGAAGATATAGACGTAGTGACTGCATCTTGAAATAATAGTATGTTCTATACTGAAGTGAAACTGTGCTACGTGTTAATAGTACAAACATGGCTTCAAAGAAATTGCCATAATTCATAGATACCTCTTAAGCTAACTGAATCAAAGGGGTAAAGACATTTTGTAACAATGATATTTTTAATTACTCGTGAAGGCAATCACTACCACCTTACGATCGAAATATATCACATCACTATACATATTCACGGGAAAGCAAAACGTATCTTGAAAGGGAAGAGCCAGTGCCCCAAAACAAACATTTTTTTCTTTTTTTTGATTGAAGGTTTAACGACCACCGTGAGCAACTATATGGGATATAAGCAGTCGCCCGTCCCTAATTTAGGGTCATTGGTTCCAGGAAAGGGAGAGAGCCAGTGCCGTAAGACAAACACAACATCCATGCCTCACCGGGATTTGAACCCGGACCCCTTTCCGACGAATGATCAGAGGCCATCGCTTAAACCACTGTGCCACCGGGGCGGCAAAGACAAACATCACAGTCATGCCTCAATCCAGATTTGTTTGTTTGTTTGGGGGTTTAACGACCACCATGGCTAACACTATGGACTATAAGCAGTCGCCCGTCCCTAATTTAGGGTCACTGGTTCCAGGGAAGGGAGAGAGCCAGTGCCGTAATACTAACACAACATCCATGCCTCACCGGGATTTGAACCCGGACCCCTTTCCGACGAATGATCAGAGGCCATCGCTTAAACCACTGTGCCACCGGGGCGGCAAAGACAAACATCACAGTCATGCCTCAATCCAGATTTGTTTGTTTGTTTGGGGGTTTAACGACCACCATGGCTAACACTATGGACTATAAGCAGTCGCCCGTCCCTAATTTAGGGTCACTGGTTCCAGGGAAGGGAGAGAGCCAGTGCCGTAATACTAACACAACATCCATGCCTCACCGGGATTTGAACCCGGACCCCTTTCCGACGAATGATCAGAGGCCATCGCTTAAACCACTGTGCCACCGGGGCGGCAAAGACAAACATCACAGTCATGCCTCAATCCAGATTTGTTTGTTTGTTTGGGGTTTAACGACCACCATGGCTAAAACTATGGACTATACGCAGTCGTCCGTCCTCAATTTAGGGCTACTGGTTAAATGGAAGGAATAGAACCAGTACTGCAAGACAAGCACAACATCCACGCATCACCAGGATTCGAACCCAGATGCTTCTCAGGCGAATGGTCAGGAAGCAGCGCTTACATACCGTGCGACCGGGGCGGCCACAAGAGATTCAAGAGCCGCCCTGGTGGCACAGTGGTCTAAGCGATGGTCCTAAAGGGGTCCGGGTTCCAATCCCGGTGAAGCATGGATGTTGTGTTTGTCTTACGGCATTGGCTCTCTTCCTTCCCTGGAGACAGTGACCCTAAATTAGAGACGGGGGACTGCATATAGCCCATTGAGTTGCTCACGGTGGTCGTTAAACCTCCAATAAAAACAAATAATCAAACATGAGAGAAACAAAAAAGAACAAGGGATTCAGGCATGGACCCATTTCAGATGAGTGATTAGAAGCGAACGCTTCGTATCACTCCGCCACCAGAGCAGATTTCCCGGGATTTGTACTGATCGCTTGGACTTTAAAAAATTGCTTCTTGCACTTAGGTTTTAATTGCCGAATTTCGAATTTATTTCTACACAGCTTTTGTACGACATCCGCATCTCTGCAACTATTAGTCCGATTTGAAAAATCATTTTTTGCATTAGAAAGCTTCAAATGTGAAAATAATGATCCCTGCTCTCCGGGTTTTCCGGTACATAACTTCGCCGGAAGAAGGTATGAACACAGATGGTATCGATTTCAAAATACATTTTATATCATATCGTTGCTGCTAAATATCCGACTGAAAAATGGCGTTTATTCTCTTCAATACTATGTATAACGATGGCTGTTTTGGGAGATTTTTTTTTTGATACAATGCCTAGGTTTTCCACTAGGGATAAAAAAATTTGAGATCTGTCTGTTCTAAAACACAGATCTCAAAACCGTTCTTTTAATCTGATGGAGCTCTTTGTTGGAAATGTTTTGAATATATTTCTAATATTTGGTGAAGAACGGTTTTGTCACTGTGGCGTATGGCGTAAGTGTACAATTCTTTATCGGATGCATTTGTAGCAATATCTATGCTTCTGAAAACTCGATTAAAAAAGTTCTTTTGTGTTCACATACGTCTTACTACGAAAACCTTTGTGAGTACACCTTCTGCTTAAAATAATGCATAGCTTTTCCGCCATGGGACTTAGACGTATATCTCAATTTTCTTAAATATTTCTCCTCCATCTAGTCCAGTTTAAAAAACAAATTACTTCGTAGGGGAGCGTTTCAAGAATGAAATGTTTTTCATACAATTTCTAATTTTTCTTAATGCACAATTTTCTACTACGGAGCATGACATCACGTTTCCGCTTACAGTATCTTTATACCAATATCTACGCGTCTAAAAACACGATTGAAAAACCTCTTTTTCAATTTTTCCACCCCTCAGAAAAAACTACCAAAACATTTCTAGGCCAAAATAATGCAGTTTTCCCGTAAGGTGGCACAAATATTAAATCTGTTTTTCTCGATACACCTGCGGCTAAAAGCAGGATTAAAAATATTCTTTCAACACCGGATACCAGTTACCTTGTGGAACACTATGCATGTACTCATAGGATTTTTGTAGTTCACTGTTCTGGCGCCAGATGGTGTTAGTGTGCATTTCTTCTTGAAACTGTGTCTTGGCTTTCAAAAGTCCTATTTAAGAATTTATTACTTTTATGTATGCCATTCGCTGCAGTAAATATAATGAATATTATTTCCACTAGCTCTGCTTCCAGTAGATAATGAACATTACTTCTAACTAGCTCTGCTTCTAGTAGATGTTTTTGAAAACTTCTTTTTCCTTAGAATAGCTCATGCTACGAAGAATACTTTTCGCATATTTTTTTTTTCTTTGCTGTTATTCTAAATTCTTTTTCAACGTATACTTCTATTACAGCAAATTCGATTCCAAAAATCCCTTAGAAAAATCAATTTTTGGTAGGATACTCTTGGTTATGAAGGGTATTTTGCCGAATTCATGGCGCAGTGGTCTCAAGCACTGGCTTCTGACCGTTCTTCCAACTGGGTCCGGGTTCAAACCCGGTGAGGCATGAATGTTGTATTTATCTTATGGCAGTGGTCTCAAGCACTGGCTTCTGACCGTTCTTCCAACTGGGTCCGGGTTCAAACCCGGTGAGGCATGAATGTTGTATTTATCTTATGCCACTCGCTCTCTCCCTTCCATGGAACCTGAGGTACTAAATTAGGGACGGGTGACAGCTTATAACCAATTGAGGTGCTCACGGTGGTCGTTAAACTCGCAACCCTCCCCACCCCCTAAAAAAAACGAAAAGAAAAAGAGAACAGTATTGTGAACCCATTTTCTTTTATAAATAACACAAAGTTTTTCCACAAAGAGCGTAAAGTTATGACATGTTTTCCTCTAGATCTCTACTACCTGTTCAATTTGAAAATCTCTCTGCCTCTGATATCCGTCAATTTGTTAATTTTCGCAACATATGTTTCAGTCTCTAGTGGGAATAAGTACACTACTGTTTGTGAAATTTACAACACCATGAGGAACTACTGCTATTACCTTGAAACTTGCACATATACACAACAGGTTGGGACATGCAAATGATTAAAATGCCAAGAAAATGCGCATGCGGTTTCAAAGTAGCGCCATCTGAACTGTCCGGGCTTGGTTATAAAGAGATGTTGCAATCGGAAGTAGCTCAAAGGTTCTTTCTTGTGTCTCACTATGAGATATTGCAATCGGATTGAGTCAGCAGGGTGTTTCTTGTGTCTTACTATGAGATGTTGCAATCGGAAGGAGCTCAAAGGTTCTTTCTTGTGTCTCACTATGAGATGTTGCAATCGGATTGAGTCAGCAGGGTGTTTCTTGTGTCTTACTATGAGATGTTGCAATCGGATTGAGTCAACAGGGTGTTTCTTGTATCTCACTATGCCCCATCGCCGAAGAAGGCCGCATTCTGAACACCTGACGGACATTCAGCGAGGAAGGACTGTTGAGATGATGGAAGCTGGATTTTAGTACCGCGAAATTCCCTCTCGTGCGGGATGAAACGCCATGCAGTGATGCGAACCGGGAGTCAGGGGACAGATGAGGCTCGGATGCATGGAAATCTAGGAAATAGGCAGCAAAACCGCACGACTGCACGGGATGACAGACAGTACTACCGCATGGCAATGACCGATAGCACAACGACATACTTAGCGCAGCAATGGAGCCCTCTCACAGGTCAGGCTTAGTCCTTCAGCGCAGTTCGACGTCGTCTGCTTAGCATAGGACTGTTTGCTATAAACCTATTGCTGCACATTCCTTTCACCCTCAACCACAGACGCCTCAGGCTACAACAGGATCTTAAACACAGAGAGTGGCACGTTGATTGGAAACAATTCGTGTTTTCTGACGAGTCACTATTCAACTTGATGCACCACGATGGTTACATACCTGTTGGAAGTTATTGTGCCGAACGGCACCTTGCATGGCCATACAGGCCCAACGCCAAACGTCATGGTCGGGAGCCCTATTGGGTGCAGTTCATGGTCTCGCCTGATACGAATTGAGGGAACCTTCAACAGCCAGCGATACATCAGGATGTTATAGAGGCAGAGGTGATACCCTTCCTTCAGATGTTTCCTGGCGCTATATTCCAGCAGGACAATGCTCGACCACATGTGGCCCGGATTTCCAAGACCACTTCCACGCCAAGAAGGTACCGCTTCTTTCTTGGCCTGCACTATCGCCGGATATGTTTATGGGACATGTCTGGGACATGGCAGCTAAGCGACTGGCTCATGACGCGCATCCACCAGTCAGGAGAAATCTACTGTGGCCTCGCAGAGGAAAAACCTGGCTGGCTAATCCCCAGGACGATATCAAAAACCTCTTCCATTCAATGCCGCCCTGTGTAGTGGCTGTTATAATTGCTCGAGGTGGCTGCATACGATGCTGAGTTTTGAAGCGAAAAATCTTATATAGCTTTACAAATGTAACCAGTTATGTCCTGTAACATGAGGAATCTGTGCTATAAATTTCATTTCAACAGTGATTTTTTCTTGGTGTTGCAGTTTTCACAAGGTCGTGTAGATATTTCTACTTGTGGGTGTTTTATCGATTGCAAAAATCCAGTTGATTTTTTAACTGGTTCGATTGATTACGAATGTAACCCGACTCACACACATTTTTAAAGTTGTGCGCAATTTTTCCTGTGATAGTGTAACTGTATTTCCTTTTTTGCTGAATTTTTAGATTCTCTAAACATCTGTTTTGGAAAGAAATGTTCGTGTCGGAAACAATTCAACGAACGTGTTTATTGCAACCGAAAATTCGGTATCATCATTCTTGTTTTAATTTATGGGTTTAATGATTACTGTGAGCGATTCTAAGGACTATAGGCAGCCGCTCGTCCCTAATTGGTGGCCACGGGGTTTATTTTTATTTATTTATTTCCATTTTTAGCTGTTACATGAAATATTACTACAATTAATTATTATTAGCATATCAATCTGGGAAATGATGAAAGAGCAAGGAGAATCAAGGAAAAGGTCTACATAGTGACCTGACTTAGCCTTGAAACCCCGAAATCATAGTCAAATAGAGCCCAGCGTTTGACAGATCATGAGAAGAAAATCGAAGTATCAGGGTAAAACAGGAAATGTTCATTTTACAATATTCACCCACCCCTTTCAGGCTTTTTGTTTACTCCCATCCCCCACCCCTTTTTTAGCACGTCTTTTGTAAAAAAAAAGATCGTGCTTATGTTATCGGTTTGTCCTTCCGTCCGTCCGTCTGTTCCCACGATATCTCTGCAACCATTAGTCCGATTTGAAAAATTCTTTTGCGTTGGGAAGCTTGAAATATGCGAATGATGATCCTTTATTTCGTTTTTTTTACGATGTACAATTTCGCCGCTAGAGTGTGTAAATGCAGATGATGTCGATTTCAAAAATACGTTTTAATTCACATATTTGCTTCTAAACATCCGAATGAAAAAAAAATTATCTTTCGATTCCATTTATGTCGAAGAGTATTTTAGATGTAGTTACTTTTTCAAATTACGCATAGATTTTCGGCTAGGGGCGTAAAAGTAAATTACATTTTCCCCGATAACTCTTCTTCTAAAACTCTGATTTGAATATTTTTTCTTCAGCGGATACACCTCCTGATGGAAAATCTTTTGCATATAATTTCAAATTTTTGGTAAAAAAACTTTGGCCACCACGGGGGTGTAAGTTTTATTTTTTTCTTCTGATATATTTACCATAAAATCTGAGCTTCTAAAATAGCGATTGAAAAATTCTTTCGTGGACTGATGCCACTCACATCGATAAAACTTTTCGGAATACTTTCTTCTTAAAATATTCAACAGTTTCTCCGCCAGGGGCGTAGACGTATATCTTATTTTCGTCAATATCTCTACTTCTAGAAGTCCGATTTGAAAAATATCTTCTTTGTTGGATAGTGTTTTCAGTGTGACATGTTTTTCATATAATTTCAAAATTTTCAAGTAATTCATAGACTTTCCGCTAGGGGTGTAATGGTAAATTGCGTTTTCCTCTATATCTCTGCTTCTAAATCATCCAATTTGAAAAATTCTTTCTGCACCGGAAGCAGCTCCTGATGGGAAATCGTTTGCACATATTTTCTGATTTTTGTATAAAAATGGTTTGGCCACCAGGGGGCGTATATCTTAATTTCCGCTTCTGATGTATTTGCAGCAAAACATGAGCTTCTAAAATCTCGATTCAAAAAAACGTCGTTTGTAGACCGATAGTACTCATGTCGACAAATCGTTTAGAAACATTTTCTTCTTAAAATAATGCATGGTTTCTACGCCAGGAGCGTAGACGTATATCTTATTTTTGTCAATATCTCTACTTCTAGGGGTCCGATTTAGATAATTCTTTCTTTGTTGGATGGTGTCTCTGACGCAAAAAGGTTTTTTTTTTTTAAATTAAAAATTTTCAAGTATACTATCGACTTTCCGCTAGGGGACACAAAGGCAAGTTGCGTTTTCGGCGTTATTTCTTCTTCTAAAACTCTGATTTGAAAAATTCTTCCTGTATCGCATACAAGACCTGATGGAAAATAATTTTCACATAATTTCTAATGTTTGGTAAAGAATGGTTTGGCCACCAGGGGGCGTAAGTGTTAATTTTTGCTTCTGATTCATTTGTAGCAAAATCTGGGCTCCTGAAAACTCGACGATTTTTTTTTTTTTTTGGGACCGGTACCGCTCATATGGAAAAACCTTTTGAGAATACTTTCTTCCTAAAATAATGCATAGTTTTCCCACCAGGGGACGTAAAGTCACATCTTATTTTTGTCGATATCTCTGTTTCTAAGTGTCCGATTTGAAAAAATATTGCGGTGTTGGAGAGCGTTTCCGGTTCGAAATGTTTCTCATATAAATTCATGTTTTTCTTAACACACAAGTCTGCAACCAGAGGGTGTAAGCTCACGATTCTGTTCACAGCAATATCTGAGGGATTAAAAACTCGATTGAAAAACGTCTTTTTTCCGTCAGATACTATTGCTTTCAGTAACGGCTTCATTGACTTTAAATAGCTTTGATAAATTTAATTTGCGTCAGACCAGATTCAAAAGACGTGCTTATTACGCCCGAAAATTCGGTGTCATCTTTCTTGTTAAATAATAATAATATTATTAGTTTACAAGTAAGTAGCTTTTTAGTTTCTTTTTAAATAAATTATAATTGTTAGTTAAAGTTATTTTAGAAGGTAAATGTTTCCAATAACGTGGGTCCTGATAATTTTTGCTTTGCTTAATCCGTTCAGTTTTTGGCTTACATGTTTTAATAAGAGTCTTTTTTCTGGTATCGTATTTATGTGCAACACTATGGATATCTATTATTTCACAATTGATGTTATTCTTTATTCTTTTATACATATTTAGTCCGAGGTTATAGTTAATTAGTTGTTTATTATTTAATATACCATATTTATTGGGATTAACGTGCGTGTGAATGTGAAGATCAGCATTATATGCCATATTAGTGTTAGAATTATGTTTAAGATCCATTAGTCTGATATATTTGTTTTGCAGAACTTGTAATTTTTTAATATTGAATTTCGTTGTTTGTCCCCATGATGAAAGACAATAAATTAAATGCGTTTGAACTAATGTATAATATAATAGAATTAACGTTTTAATAGAAATGTTAGAAAATATGTGACTAACAATTCCAATATTTCTAGAAATTTCATTGCACATTAGATCAACGTGGTTATTTGATCTTAAATCATTCTGGAAGTAAATTCCCTAAATATGTAAAGTTACCAGAAATATCAATTTTTTTTGTTATCATAATATATCGATAAGTCTTGATCTGTATTCATGCGCTGCCTTGTAGATACGTCAGCCTTAGATTTGTCAGTATTGACTAATAGTTCATTAGAGGTTATCCAGTCATAAAATCTGTGTATTTGATTATTGCAAAGGGATATTTGTGTATTTATTTATTGTTCAAGGGAAGGGATAAAGCTAGTGCTGTAAAACAAGCACACCACCTGCGCCTCATCTGGATCTCGAACCGCGCCCACTCAGAAGAACGAGATTTCATAGTTCAAGTGTCGAGAAAGAGCTTCGATACACCTTGAATTACATTTCCATACAACCTGCGTGGTTGAGAAAAATAAACACGATCGCCACGATTTTAAATGCAATGAACATACTGTATTTGCATGAATAAAAAAATATCTTGCCTTGTTTTACCTTAAGAAGGGAAAAAGAAAGAGACTGCAGCGTAAATGCAAAAATTAATAAGAAATTCGTAGCTGAACACCCAGTCTTTTGTTACGACATCGCTGAAGAGAACAACTATCGCTATTCTGAAAATTCCCAAACTCCAGTGCTCCACGCTCCTGTGCTACCTAACCGCTTTTTGCAGAAACGGAATTCGATTTAGTTTAAGAGCTCGCAAAACACAAATTGCATATGAAAAGGGAACATAAACCGGCCGTGTATCAGTGCGGAACAAATTAGAAAGAAAAATAAATAAAATGTCATCAACGAGTGGTTCTATTTCAACCATCAAATTTCATCGTTGTTCCTGGAAAAATGTTTTTAGATTTGAGACCAGTTTCTGGTTTTGTAGTTTTAATCAAAACGGCCGCGTTCTCCTCCTTGATGCCGCGAGCATTTATTCTTATGCATGGTTTAATCATACCCATTTCCCAAGGCACCCAGCGTTACATGAAATACTTTCACAAGCCATTTTCATTCCGTTCATTTTCCATGATTTACATATTACAATAGAAAAGGAAGGAGGTTCCATGAAAAGAAAAATTGCTAACATAAGCGCTTCCTAAACAAATCCATAATCTATTTACTTTTCGATAAAACTACATCTTCTCAAAAATTATTTCATCTTGTTTTTAATTATTAATTCATTCATTATTTCTTCAAAATGTTATTTTTTTTATTTGTTTCTTTTGTCTAGACAATCTGCATCTTTCTTTCATGAATATTTTCAAAATATCTTATGTTTTCTAACTCTGATCCACGTTTTTTTTCATTTCAGTGCCTCCAGTTTTTTCCACCTTTTGTCTTTTTGTTGCGATATGTTTTCTCCATTTTTTACAGCGAGAGGAAATGAAATAACAAAAAGGTTCGATCGCCATTTTTCTTTCAGTGCTTCCTGGTAGGTGTTGTTTTGAGTGCTACAAAAACGATAAGTTCTTCACATCTGACAAATAAAGAGACTGCTAGTTAAAATTTGCGTGTTACTTATTTCCAAATATTTTAACAAAGGATTTGAAGCAATTGTGCCCATTTTAGGAAAGAAAAATTACGCCATTTCATAGTTTCGGTTTCGAGAATAAAAGAAACTCTTAAGAGAAAATTTTCTGAAAGTTGTGACTTAGATAATATACATTTATTCATACTAATCATGTGTAGAAGTTTTAATAAATTACTTGAAACATCAGAGTGTTTAAACCTGATAATATAATATCTTCAATATAAATAAATATAAAACGTTTAAACATTTAATATGAGAAGGAGTATATACTGTTGCTGAAGCAGTATGTCATCTTCGCAAAAACTATAGCAGAACCTCGTATTAGAAGATCGTAGACACTATGGTTAACACCTGTTAGCGTAGACTAATAGGTAGAATGTAATAATATTGAACAAACACGTTAAGATCACCCTGAGAATATCTTCCTAAGCTTTTCACACAGACAGCATCGTCATTTTACCTCTGTTGTTTACCTTTTTACCTGCTGTCGTTTACCTTTTGACCTGCTGTCAGTGTTGCCACATAAAGGTAAGGTTTCGAAAGTTCAGGTATGACGTTACGTTGAGAAAGTGCACTAAAAGATAAACACAGTCTATATAACAGATAGAAACAAAAAGGGAAAGTTAAGTAAGTGTATATGTGACATCCCCTCCTTTAATGTTTTTTACAAAACTTATCCGAATTTTGAATCTTCCAGCCAGCTTTACAATTTTCATTTATTTTTTATTATTTTACAAAATAAAGCAGTTTTCATCATAATGCAGGAGTAGCTTGACTTTCGAGCGTTTGTGCGGAAAGTGCACAAATATAATTTATTTAAGAGACACACAAATGGTTGTCTTCAAACACTGTTCATACATGCAAGTCTCCTTAAGAGGGTGTAAAGTGCGTACGGGGCCGACTTCGAAAATCCATCCACTCATTTGCGTCCTATTTGAGGGAGTCTATCGGAAAATCCTCCGACTGGAAGGTAAACATCGTCCTTACAAATTTTCTGCACACAGCATGAGAATTTGTCATGGAAAGTTCTTGAGAAAAAATCTGTAGAAAAAAAAATGGTAGTAACAAATTCTGAGCTGGTAAATGAAAACATTCCTATATAAAGACAAATAATATGGATACTACTATGTGTTATTTTCTTTCAGGTTCCTCAACGCACTGGCCTGTTGCTTCCTTTTCCTCTGCTTTTCTCGGACGTGTTGTTAATGTTTGGAATTATGGGTAAGAACAGAGTATCCTATCACGCAAGAAAGTGTCCCTAAAAAATTCAAAAAAAGAAAAACAATTACCCTTGTTGGAAACAAAAATTGAAGAACGTTCTTGCCCGGTATTTCCTCGAATATTGAGCTGGAGACGATTCCGATGGACATCCACGCTTCCTTGAAGGATTAGAAGTTGCTAATGTTACTGGTCACTGTAGAGGAGGTGAAGATCCTTGTTGTCGCTGGGGAGTAGATGAAGTAACGAATTAACTAGGCACAATGACTGGCACAGAACGCCAGCAAAGCGCAATGTTGAATTTTGATTCCACGGGTGAAATCCAGGAGGAGAGATCAAAGGCTTAAGTCGTAAACTCGGTGAAGGTGACAGAGGTTTCTTCAGAGGACTGAAGACTGCCAGCTCAGTAGATTGAGGGGAAGGTTTCCTACGTCGGCTTTACCCAGCAGAAGAAGAAGATGCACGACGCTTCAGCGAAACGTTAATTTAGCTGGATACTGTAGGGAAGGCTTCTCACGGTGATTTGATGCAGAAGATGCACTGGAATGCGAGGAAGACGACACCGTATGTACCGTGCGAGTAGAAGGTCCAGCACGATACTGAACATTGGCCAGAGATCCAAAGTCTGAGGTACTGAATGCTGTAGCAGGAGGAGTAGAAATAATCCATTGTGCTAAGGACGAGCAAATGCCTTTCCAGCACAAGGTGATCCACACCACCCACGGATTGAAGAAACAGACGGTGTTTGAGACACTGGAGCACGGGGCGTGAATGATGGACGCTGCTCTGAGAAAGTCGGCCATGGAGATAGCACAAAACCAGATTCATAAGAAAAGTGACTTCTTGATGATGAGACAAGGCTGACACTGATGAAATGACACTACAACACTATGAAAAGATGAAGGAAAGGTGACACGAAAATTTGGTGCAGATGGCAAAGGCACTAGTGACATCTGATAAGAATGAAGATGGACAGAAAAGTCAGGTTCCTCAGGTAGTTCTGCCTTTGGTGTTTGATTGACTCCTGCGTGAATATTGTGCAGAAGGTTAAGCGGGTGCAGATAACTGAAATTGTGGCTTTTGTTTTTGAGTGTGATGATTTTCTCTATATTTTACACATGATAGCGCTGGAACTGTTTCACATTAGCTAATAGAATTGTGCCATATCTTTTCCTTTACGAAATATAATTTCCTTGCAAATTTATAATCTTGAAAGGTCCCTCAGAAGGTCGCTCATACAAGCGGGCACTTTTGAACCAATGTGTGCTCCAAAACCCATTGAAAACGAGTGGTACGCTCTATGAGGTCCTTGATTAAAAATGGGTTGTACGAAGACATGTTCACCGACATTTCAGTCAGTTTCCCGGAAATATAATTTCCTTGCAAATTTATAATCTTGAAAGGTCCCTCAGAAGGTCGCTCATACAAGCGGGCACTTTTGAACCAATGTGTGCTCCAAAACCCATTGAAAACGAGTGGTACGCTCTATGAGGTCCTCGATTAAAAATGGGTTGTACGAAGACATGTTCACCGACATTTCAGTCAGTTTCCCGGAAATATAATTTCCTTGCAAATTTATAATCTTGAAAGGTCCCTCAGAAGGTCGCTCATACAAGCGGGCACTTTTGAACCAATGTGTGCTCCAAAACCCATTGAAAACGAGTGGTACGCTCTATGAGGTCCTTGATTAAAAATGGGTTGTACGAAGACATGTTCACCGACATTTCAGTCAGTTTCCCGGAAATATAATTTCCTTGCAAATTTATAATCTTGAAAGGTCCCTCAGAAGGTCGCTCATACAAGTGGGCACTTTTGAACCAATGTGTGCTCCAAAACCCATTGAAAACGAGTGGTACGCTCTATGAGGTCCTCGATTAAAAATGGGTTGTACGAAGACATGTTCACCGACATTTCAGTCAGTTTCCCGGAAATATAATTTCCTTGCAAATTTATAATCTTGAAAGGTCCCTCAGAAGGTCGCTCATACAAGCGGGCACTTTTGAACCAATGTGTGCTCCAAAACCCATTGAAAACGAGTGGTACGCTCTATGAGGTCCTTGATTAAAAATGGGTTGTACGAAGACATGTTCACCGACATTTCAGTCAGTTTCCCGGAAATATAATTTCCTTGCAAATTTATAATCTTGAAAGGTCCCTCAGAAGGTCGCTCATACAAGCGGGCACTTTTGAACCAATGTGTGCTCCAAAACCCATTGAAAACGAGTGGTACGCTCTATGAGGTCCTCGATTAAAAATGGGTTGTACGAAGACATGTTCACCGACATTTCAGTCAGTTTCCCGGAAATATAATTTCCTTGCAAATTTATAATCTTGAAAGGTCCCTCAGAAGGTCGCTCATACAAGCGGGCACTTTTGAACCAATGTGTGCTCCAAAACCCATTGAAAACGAGTGGTACGCTCTATGAGGTCCTTGATTAAAAATGGGTTGTACGAAGACATGTTCACCGACATTTCAGTCAGTTTCCCGGAAATATAATTTCCTTGCAAATTTATAATCTTGAAAGGTCCCTCAGAAGGTCGCTCATACAAGCGGGCACTTTTGAACCAATGTGTGCTCCAAAACCCATTGAAAACGAGTGGTACGCTCTATGAGGTCCTCGATTAAAAATGGGTTGTACGAAGACATGTTCACCGACATTTCAGTCAGTTTCCCGGAAATATAATTTCCTTGCAAATTTATAATCTTGAAAGGTCCCTCAGAAGGTCGCTCATACAAGCGGGCACTTTTGAACCAATGTGTGCTCCAAAACCCATTGAAAACGAGTGGTACGCTCTATGAGGTCCTCGATTAAAAATTTGTTGTACGAAGACATGTTCACCGACATTTCAGTCAGTTTCCCGGTGTCGAGGATTGCAATTTCGGGCTTGTACTGCGTGTGTTTTCTGGTAATTCCTCTGCTCTATCTGCTAGGCCTTTAAGTGTCACAGTCACTGTCATATTTCTTCGGCAAATCCCGTAAGAATTTCAGAGATGGTGCGAATTTTCTGTATTAAAATTACTCCAACAGAGTCAGTCTAGTAATCTAGTGTATTGATGAGCAATGAGCATAGAAAAGTAGAACAAAACTTTCATTACAATTTTCATGATGGTCCTTTTCATATGAGCCAACAAGGGATTTGCTGACCCGCTTCGTGGAATTTTCGTGAGGATGATGTAAAGATTTAAATTAAAGTTTGGACAGTGCACAAATATAATTGAAAGGCTTCTGCCATTTAAAATATCAGTTATAACAAGATTATATCTTCGTTGATGTTTTACAGATAATGGATAAAGTACAAGTTTAATAATAATGCTTTAAGATTATAAGTACTGGCATTAGAAATAAGGCCGGTCTTCTATTGTTTTATGTGTGCCACTGACACACATCAAAAACATAGGCAACGTCATGTAATTTGGCAAGTTGGTTGTGAACACCTAAATGACCTAATAAAAGTTCTTAATGAAATTCTTGCGAAAAGCAGTCCTTAATGAAGCAAGAACTGCTGCTGAATTCTACGCGAGACACATGCATCCCTTGGTATAATACAGGCGACCAACAATTGCTTCAAAACTGGATGACCGCTCCGGAAAAATGAGGGGTTTCCTCATTATATAAAATTCCCTGTATTGGTGTTGTAAATATCTCCAAAATGTGGGACTGCCAGCAATGCTTCTGCAGTTTGTTGTCTTCAGGTAATTTCACCAATTAACAATAATTACTGGAGTTCATGATCAATATGTTTCAGTTTCAGTTTACTCTGATGTCTGTATAAGGCATCAGGAAACTGATTAAACTTTATAATCTGAGAAGAAATTAAAATGTTAAATTCTTGTAACTTTTAGCTTCAACGGAGAACTTTATTTGACAAATTCTTAGGTGGGCCCAGATATTGCAGGCCTGTATGAAGAGTAGTTACTTTTAATTGGTTTCTATAACACCGGAAATTTGTGCCGCAGGAAAATAGCCCAACACTCGCGTTCTTTAGCTGAATAGTCGCTTTCAGCTGTAGACGAGTTTTAGAAGCATATCTTATGGGATAATTGTTCCCTGCTGATGTGTCATTATGGGATGATGTATTTGTGTGCATTTGAAAAAAAAAACGTACAGTGGTCTTGGAATGTCAGTACATAAGGTCACATGAAAAGTTTTTTAGTTCTTGAAATGCTCTGACCGCTGCTGACATCAGACAATTGTTCTGCCTTCTCTTTGTAGCATACAGATATACGCACAATGTTACACAATTCGAGACGAACTGTTGATACCACCTAGTCATGTCAAGGAATCTACTAGTTCATTTATAATTTTTGGACGGGAAAACTCTTACATTGTCATCTGTGACGAACCTTTGCGGGGTAACTTTAGCCCCAAATTAATAAACTGGCCTCGTCCAAATTTATATGTATTGGGGTTTAAGGGGAGGTCTTAATTATACACTGCTGGCCACCCAAAATGCAACACCAAGAAAGACACGAGATAGCAAAGCCATATTTACTGGACATATAACAACAGATACAAAGATCGAACGATTGAGCTTACAGGCCCGTGTAACTTGCGGAACACGCAGACATCAATAGTCCGTGTGGCCCCCATGGCTGGCAAATAACGGCCGCTACACGCCGCGGCATTCGCACGAAAGAGGCTTTGGATGTGGGCTTGAGGTATGTCGGTCCAGGCAGCTCCCACACGTTGCTATAGTTCATCAAGCGTAGCCACGGGTGGTGCTCGTCGGGCCACTCGGTTGCCGATCAGCGACCATACGTGTTCGATGGGAGACATATCGGGAGAACAGGCTGGCCACGGCTGCAGTGACACCTGGTGGGCCGTGAAGAATTGTTGCACAATGCGAGCCACGTGCGGGCGCACATTGTCCTGTTGAAACGTGACCGCTTGCAGGTCCTGCAGGTAAGGGAGGACTACAGGCTCCAAAACGTCGGTGATGTAACGGTGGCTGTTGAGTGTACCGGCGATGCGTACCAGAGGGGTGTGGGTGTTATATCCAATTGCGCCCCAAACCATAACGCCAGGCGATGGACCGGTATGAAGATGCATAATGCAGGCGTCACACAGTCTCTCGCCGCGGAGCCGCCGCACTCGGATCCGGCCATCGTGGTGTTGCAGGCAGAAGCGGGATTTGTCGGAGAAGACAAGGGCGTGCAATTCCCTAGTCCAAGTGCAGCGTTCAACGGCCCACTGCCGCCGCACTCACCGGTGGTGTAACTTCAATGGTTATCGAAGGAATGGGCGCCGTGCGACATGTCCCCGCTCCTCACGACGACGTCGAACGGTACGTGCTGACACAGGTTGTTGCGCAACACACCCTAATTCCAGCGCTAACGTTCGTGATGTGGCGGTGCGAGCCTTCAATATCAGCCGCACAACATGCCATTCATCTCATTCGGTGGTGTGCCGCGGCTGCGGTAATCGCTCACGTCGGTCCGTCCTTCCCCTGCACCCACCGAATCCATACTCACCTCCCTGTGGCTGGATGTCGTCCCACACGGGCGCCGATGTCTCGGTACGATAAACCGCTGTTGCGATACGCCACTATTCGTCTTCTGTCGAACTCCGAAACGTGCTGGAATGACTGCCGTATTCTGCAACGAGGCATCAGGAAGCTTCCCACGCACAGGTCCGTCAGCACAATACACTTCCACTACTTACATCCCGCCTTCTGTGCACCCTTGTTATAGTGCTTCACGGTGGCGTGCCGGGCGCACATGATTTGCATATGCGCTGCAATGCTAATCGTTTGCATGTCCTTTCGCGGGCGACGCATGCTGCGAATTTCAGGCCAATCGGATGCTTCCTTCTTGGTGTTGCATTTTGGGTGGCCAGCAGATATAATAATTCGAACACCTTATCGAGTATTTCAAGATGTTCTTAGAATCTCTAAAGTGATAATTATATCATCCAAAAAAACATGGACTTATGGTCCTAAAAATGGACGTAAAGGAATGCCCATGATATGCGGAAACGTAACCTATGCAGTTGTGAGATCAAAAGGAACTAGTAGAATACAATCCGAAGTGAGGGACAAAACTTAATGGAAGAAATATCTTGTAGTATGTCTCTAATAACCAGCAAAGAATAATTAACAGGCGTTTAGTGACTCTATTTAGCTTCTTATCATCTACGGCAAATTGCTGTCCGCTATCCTTTTAAGGTACAAGAAATTCTGGCACCTCCCAAGAACACGTGCTTCTCTATATAACATCTTGTTGAAGCATTTCGTTAATCTGGCTTGGCATTTCGTTCTCCTTATGCGAGGCGAAGGCACAAAATTCACACGTTAGAGGTGCAGCACCTTCGGTACCTTGATCATGATATACCACCTCGGTGAAACCAGGTTTGTTGCAAAATAACCCAGGACTTTTAAGCAAAAACTGTAAAACTTCCTTTTTTGTGTCATGCGACATTATTATATCATTATCAATCGGGATTGAATTTTATGGCTTGTTCATTAAACAGTCATAAAAATTTAGAAAAAATTATAAAGCATCAGGGAGTGACATGGAAGGAAAATGCTCAGGACAGAGGGTTATGGAAGTGATTTAAAGAGACCTGCATCCAGCAGTTGATTAAGAACGGTTATTTTTTGTTGCTGTTGTTCTGGTCGAGGAAGTAACAACTACTGTGAGAATTCAAAGGGTTATATGAAGTCGCCCGTCCCTAATTTATGACCACTGGTTCAAGAGAAGAGAGGGCGAAAGAGCCAGTGCAGTACATATTGATGTGTTTCCGAGCTGTCATTCCAAGTTATTCGGCGAGAGGATCTTTATATTTGGGAGCTGGCAATGAAGCATAAGCACGCTCTAGTGAGCTAGAAAGACATGGATTTAGTGCTGGAGCCAAATAAACAGGAAGCAAACTTATTCACACATAAACACATTTATTTACAACAGCCTTTTCAGCCTGAAGGCTAGATATTACATTTTGCAAGTGAAGTGGGAGGTTTCCCCTCTTATTCGGTTCTTATCTGGTTTCAATTCAGAGAGTAAGCTCTCAGCAGTTCAACATACCTGGACCAAATAAAGTTCTGGATTACCAAGTATTCTTTGGCCAGATATATATCGCTCTCCGTCAGTAAAGTTCGTTTTAAGAGTCCCTTCCAAAAACTAATCAAGTGAATAATAGAATCAGTACTTACATACTTTGTAATATCCCGAATGAGTTGGTGTAATTTTCTTTACACTCGCAGGCTCATACCACAAACTGGTACCTCGGTAGATCTCTTTTTAAGACGTGGACGACACACACACACACACACAAACACACACACGGTGGCCTAGTAGTCACCGGGATTCGGAGATCTTGCAATGACACCCCTGTGAAACAACAGCAGTCACAACTTCATGGTTTCTCTCCTCTTGCTGGCTCCGTTGGTACTAGAGAGGAACTTCTTTTCCCCCTTCTCTTCGTGGGCGACTCGAGGAACAACCGCCGCCGTTCGTGCCAGGTTGATGACCCCTGTGGTGAAGAGTCTCGCCTCCTGTTTCCCTGGGACCCTTTCATCCGGACGCTGCTGTGGTATCATGAGCTATTAGGAAGACATCCAGGTTTACGTCTGTCTTCGTCTAGGCATTACGACGCTCGTTCGATTGGCCTTATCACTGCCAACTCTTATTTCTTGCTTCAAAATTCTCTTGTTTTAACTATTCTCCAGGTAGACTGACAACTGCCACCCAAGTTATCAGCCTTTTTTTTAACCCATCAAGGAAATATTCGCTCTCTCCGTTCTTACAACTGCCGGACAGAAAAACAAAAAAAAACGTCGCCTATCCGCTGCCGCCTTGGAGCTCTTACCCCTTCAAGAACTGGAATCCGACAGCCTTTCGGAATTATCTGCACGTTTCTTCGCGTCTGTTGCCAGGCACCATTGGAGCATTATTGTCTTCATCAATCGTCACAGTACAGAGCATTTTTTGCTTGTCTGCCGCTGAACCGCTGCCGAACTTGCTCTTTCGACCCAAAATAACCACAAGTTTGGCGTCCGCTGACCCCTTTCAACGTGAATGCTCCACAGATATACATATTTACTAAGCTTTCAAGGCCCAAATCGTGGGCTGTGTGTGGTCGTCATTCTCGGTTTGAGGACGTGGGCGGGCTTCTTAGAAACTGTTATCTCTCCTTTGTTCTACGTTTGCAAAGAGCTTTTAACTGTCCTCCACAGTTAAGCATAACAATTCTCTAATTAAACACGTAATTGGCCAAATCCTTAATTAAATTACTTACATAATGTAATTACACCTTTTAAATCCCATCTCCCTGGTTAATTAATTATTCCAGACGCCCAATCTTGCATCAATATGTATAAATATCAGCTAACAATATGCACCGTAGCAATTTAAAATTTACGGCGAATCTAAAGAGAGACGATTATTACGTTCAACAGGCGACTGCCTTTCTCTTTGTAAAGCCATTCTTTGTCATTTGCCAATCGAGGTTCGCCGCCACGGTGGCGCAGTGGTCTAAGCGATGGCACCTGATCATTCGTCCGTAAGGGGTCCGGGTTCGAATCCCGGTGAGGCATGGATGTTGTGTTTGTCTTACGGCACTGGCTCTCTCCCTTCCCTGGAACCAGTGACCCTAAATTAGGGACGGGCGACTGCTTATAGCCCATTGAGTTGCTCACAGTGGTCGTTAAACCTCCAATCAAAAAAAAAAAAAATCGAGGTTTTGTTTCTTGTAACGTTTCATTTTGACGGGATAAACAAATTCTTTTAGCGTCCGATGTACTACGACCTATATTCTATTTTCGTCTCGGCATAATGTTAATACAATATTTAAATTTTAATTAAAGAACTACTCAAAGAGATACATACGTATGGACGAAAACAACTGCGCATTTAGTCTGTGCGAGCGCCGATAAATCAATTCTTTCAGCGTCCGATATAACTACGCATTCAGCCTGTGCCCTTACATGCTGTCAGACCGGCCTCAGCGCATGTGCCTCGCCTCGCGTCTTTTTCCCGATGAGCAAAAAAGTTTCGTGAACCGGTTGCCGCACATCGAAAGCGTTTTTGGGCTGCTCACGCATAACGTAGCTGTGGAGGCAGATCACTTGCTTCGATGCTTTGTATAAATGCCGGTACTAATAGTTTTCTGTTTATTTAGTGGTATTTGATCAATCTTTATGATCGAGAGTCATATTTTTATTGGGATAGTAAACAGATAACTATTGTGGTAACAAAAGCTAAGCGTTATAAGATAATTATTGCGATAACAAAATGAAATCGTTCGATTGCTGTGTGTTTGTTAGTTAGAAAACTTCACCACTCCACCGTTCTGTGCTACTATTTCGAAAGAACGATGCCTACCAATTATTGTGCCGTTGCCATATGCCCATCGCAGATTAAGAAAACCAAAGGAACTGGTATTAATAATCACGCATTCCCAAAAGATCAGATGTTGCAAAAAACGTGGCTGGCTACTCAAATGTTAACGAAAAGATGTTGTGAAAGTGAAACATGCCAGAATTTGCTCTAAACACATTACTAAAGATGATTATGGACGTCTTTTGGAAAAACGTTCAGTCACTGCAGTAAAAGTCAAAACATACAGGTTGCATCACCGAAATTTAGCGACTTTCTAAGTAAATTTCAAGCATCATTTGTATCCAAATTTCTGAAAATGCTCACCATTTCGAAATCAGAAATGCAAAAATGGAGATTAAAAAAGTACCCAGCAAAAACACAAGTCCTGGGAAACTGCTGGCCACCAGCCGGCAGTGATGGGTCACTGCTGGCTGAAATCTGCCGCTCACGGCCCGGTAGTGGTCCGTTGGTGGCAGCGCTATCAGTTGGCGAGTCATTGATGGCCCTGCAGCATCGCCGTTAATTGTGGGATTCCAAGCAAGTGCCACTAGTGGCCAGTTGCTGACAACCAATGCAACCCCCAACAGCAGGTGGATGCAACGGGACTGCGCATGCGCAGAAGCAACACTTGCTGTGTCTCTCATGGTACCAGTTAGTTGAAGAAGACGCTATCGCCATCGTGTTATTATAGTGGATGTTAAGAAAAAAATCCATATGTGGAGAGGCGAATTAATTTCCTAATGAAATTTTATGTCGACGAAGATATCAGATTAAGCCGCGAAATACTAGATTACAGCCATGAAATACACCCACTCCATTCCCATGAATAACAATTCATGGAATGGAGTGGATGAATAAAAAGAAGAAATTTGAAACCGCTTGAAACAAATATCCTGGAAAACCATTAAAGCAACGTTTGTTGAAAAAAAAAAGAATTATACGCCTACAAAATTTATTAATTATTTGAAAGAAAAAAAAGCAACGCTATGTGGTGTACTCATCCATGGGTTGAAACAACAAGACTGAGAGGAATTCGCTTCTAAAAATAACGAGAAGTAAAATAAAATATCTTTTACTCTTTAAAACAAATGTAGCTTCGGACAACGGAAAGGAAAGACAAAACGTTAAAAATGTAACAGAATGTGACATGAACCCGGGTAAATATATATTTATTCAACAATATCTTTTCAAGACGGCAAGGACAGTACAAAACTTTGGAAAGCGAGTCTAAGTATGTACACGCCTTGAAAATGAGTGAAGTTCATTTAAGGTAAAAACGAAAAAAAAGAAACTATCGTTACGTTGAAAAAAATAATTAACAATTATATGAAACTGACTTTTATGAAAAATACCTCGCAATATTTTAAAATGAAAGATGGAAGCATTCGATTACACATTGCATACAAAACAGACAGCTTTAAGCATATGCTCGAGCGTGGCAAATTAGTCCGGTCGGTAGAGAGCTCAGCTGCCACGCCAACGGCCCTGGATCAGATGCAAACGGACGTTTTTCCGGTGTGTTGAGAAAATTTCCCCAGCGCAGTGCGTTAATTCACAAGCTTCGTAAGGGTAGAAAACTGCGGTTATCCTTGCTTTTTTATTATTATTATTATTATTATGGCTACTACTGGGAAATTGGCGGACAAGATTCGGCAAGCCACCAGTTACTTCACGTGGTTGCTGGCTGCCAATAACGGCACACTAGCGGACCACATTAGGCTAGCCATCATTTCTGGCACGTGCTTGCAGGGCCACTGAAGGGCCACTTGTGGCAGCTACTGTCTGTGATGGACCACTGATGGCCCTGTTGTGGCATATGACAACTGATGTGGTGCCAACTGTTGGCCAGCTGTTGGCCTGAACTTCTGGCCCTTCTGTTGGCCGCCCGGACATTTTATTGACGGTTCAGCAGCGGCAACATAGTGCTGGGCCATTGCTGGCCCAGCAAGACTGTTTTTGCTGGGTAACAATGCCGTGTGTAAAAGAAAGTCAAACACATTTTGGTAGAGAAAAGAAACATACTATTTTCTGGTATAATTCAATACAGACCGTTATTTTGTAAATTAATTCTGTCCTATTAACCTATGGGAATAGTTATGATGCTAGTTATTTAAACTGCACAAATTAGAAAGATCGCGGAATTTTGTTTTTCGATATAAATTCCTTATTTGTTTCGGTAAAAATCTCAGGTCCATACCGTGTGGTTTCACAAACGCATATGACAAACGATGAACGTAACTCTATTACATTAGTTAAAAATTCATTGCAAAATGGACATTTTTCTTTTTTTAAGTAATTGCATGACGAAGTGAAAAATTTTAAATGGAGAACATTTTTAAGTTTTGCTCATATAAACTTTAAGCTCTCCTCATTGTCTTGAGTTGCATATGAATGTGTGTGAATTGCTTTCGCTCCGTGACTCCATGGTGACGTCAAATAAAAGAGCCAATGAGAGCGTAGATCGCTAATGAACCTAACCTAATGAGGATGCAGCACGTGACGCCATCGAGAAGTTTAAGTGAAGTGGCAACAGTTCCTGCAAGTTCCTAAAGGGCAATTATAGCTGGCTGTCCTGCAGTTAGTGTGTAAAGTGCGATTATTTGCGGTCGGTGTTCATAAAAATTTGAAGCCAAAATGCCTAGATTTTTGTGGCTTTATTAATTGCTGCAGTAGAGGAAATCGAGACCGGAAGTCCTTTTTTAGGCTGCCAGATGCTGTCTCTAAAGGCAGTACCGAAAAGTTTTGCTTATCTGTCAAGCGAAGGGAGATCGCTTCCAAGAGCTTAGGAAACACTATTGAAGAGTTAGACTCTTCAAAGACAGAACCTTTTAAAGGTTAGTTTTATCCAGAAATCAGTGATTTTTGGTAAAGCAGAAAACATATATTTTACTTGTTCAAATGCTGTTGGAGTGCGGTGCTTGCGTTTAACCCCTTGATTTCAAGTTTCAATTTTAATTTAAAAGGTGTTAGTGGCTATATATTTTTTTCTTGCGTAGGTTTTATTGCTACTATTTATTTTCATATAGAACACCTTTCAGAGTTTGTCTCTTAGTCAAAAATGGTCTTAAATTAACGCTTCGGCACCCAATCGGCACTTCTATACACGTGGGATTTTTACCATCACGGACTTTTATTCAGAAAGTTCCTGATTAATCTAGAGGCTGTTGAACTCTTTTATAGACCTAAAAGTTAATTTGTTAGCCATCCTGACTTTTAGACAGAATGAAATCTCTTTGGCTGTTTGGATTTTTTAGGAGAGCTTGACCCACTTTTTTGCGAATTTTCGGCTTTGCACTTAGTATTTTCACTTTTAAGATTATTTGGCTCTCAGTGTTGGGATTTTTTTTACTCTACTATTTTGTTCTATATGACATTTCCTCCCCAAACTACCGTTGATTTTATTTTTAGTACACTTGGATTTTTAACGGGAGCTGAAGCACACTTTTGCGGAAAAATGCAAATAATGGATATAATTATTTCCAAATAAAGTTCTTTTTGGTGTCTAGGTATGTTTACATGCCGGGATTACGCTGCTAAATTTATTTACGGAAAATAACTTAGGGCGCAAATCCAAGAAACATTACTATGTTTTTTCACCACAATTTTGCGTGAAAAAACAGATTTTTCTCTCAATTTTTCTAAGTCTTGAGAATCGCTTCCCACAGCATAGAAAAATACTTTTTATTGAAGAGATAATAATTGATCACTAATTAGTGATCCCACTAAATTACCATGTAAAGGAATATGCCCGATGAGAAATGAGAAATTGTTATATGCTTCGAGAATTTTATCTGATTCTAATGCCTCTAACTATTGTATGGTAATGGCGCTTCGACCAAAGACGAAGTAATAGAAAATATTTACTATTTGCACTTCTGGAAAACTTTTCGCGTCACCTTTGAAGATACTTACATTCAGCACATAGGGATCTTTTCCTTCAATCTCATTAATTTTTGCCAACTACCGCATTTTGTACTCGAAAGTTAAACTTTTAAAGTAAGACTCCATCATTTCAAAGGCAACTGGTTGGCGTTCACTTACGTTACTAAGGCTCGTCGCCATTATGAAAGTCACATTTCTGCTGTATCCTCATAGACAGACGAAGCCAGGAAAGAATGCGAACGGCGGTTTTTTCTTTGACTTGTCACTAAAATCGTTACTGCTCAGCTCATACACCTAAATCTTCCTCGACAAATGCGCAATGTAATGATGAAAACCGCATGAAAATCCGTCCAGCTATTCTAGAGATTAGCCCGAACAAACAGACAGGCGTCTACCGGGGACTTTATTTTATACTATGTATAAATAGATGTATAAACAAACTATGCAGACAACCGAAGAGAAACAGCCGCATTTATTAGCCGAAATCAGTACATAGTCAGCCCACCTTAGGCCGTTATAACTGCACCGACACTTCTAGGCACGCCTTACATGAGAATCCAGCAGGTCGGTACCGGAATTTTCCTCCATTGCTTTTGCAGAATTCTGCCAGAGCTGCCGTAGAAGAAGGTCTTATCGGACGAGATGGAACTTAGAGGTCCAGCTCGTCCCACAGATATTCTCTTGGACTTAGGTCCGGACATTGAGTCGGCCACTCTGACACGTAGACTTCCTTCTCCTCAAACCAGACCTGGAGAGAACATGCAGTGTGGCAAGGCGTTCGATCTTGTTTCAATAGGAAGAGATCTATGCTGAAGTACTGCCACAGCATACGTAATGCGAAATTGTTCAGAACATATTTGTACCTAGAGGATGTTAGACTGGAGGGAAGAACAGTTATTGAACCAAGTCCTTCCAAGCAAAATAGCCTCACACCATTTCAGATTCCCCTTCAAACATGAAATTAGGGATCATGGTGTCCCCCGATAGCGTTCACTGGGCTAACTTCACACCTAAATGCTTCCATCCCAAAGAAAGATTGAGTTGTGTGATTCGTCACTCAACACGACCCTCTTCCACGCTTCTATTGTGCACGAACGGTGAGCGAGGCACCGCTGCAGACACCGTCTAGCATTGCCTGAACTGATGTAGAAATTGTGCTCCGCTGACCTAGAGTGATATGCAAATTCATTGAGACAAAGTGCAAAACGTTTGTTTCCTTGAATTTATCTGGACGTTGCTCGTTATTGACGGAAGTGGGCGTACCCGAACTACGTAGGAATGCGACCGCAACCGTCCAGAACCGGTTTTTGCAAGGTTCATCTACCAAGTGGCAGATTACGTTCAGTTCTGAGCCAGCGTTTGATAACAGCATACACGAGTGAGTTGGTTGTGTAAAGTGCAGTAATGGATATTTCTCCAAGGAAACGCGCTGCAGTTTTAGCGCTTACGGACAACACTTCGGTTATTATTCGTGAGATTTCTGCTGCCACAGACGTCTGTAAATCCAGTATTTCAAGACTATTGAAAGATTACAAAGATAGTGGATCGATGTCACCAAAACGAAAAGGAATCTGTGGACGAAAACGTAGGACATCACCACGAACTGATAAATTGATAATAAGGAAAAGTATAATATATCCATCAATGACAATTCAGGACTTGTAGAGAGAGTTAGCAGTCGGATGTGTAAAGATACACTCATCCACAGTGCGCCGCAGACTGTTAGAAACTGGAAAACCTGCGAGGAAACCTATAAAAAAAGCAGCTACTGACAGCTTCAATGAAGAAGAAACGCTTGAGATGGGCTAAAATATAGTCACAGGACTTCTGATGATTGGAAAAGAGTGATATTTAGTGATGAAGTCCATTTTTTTGTCGAAGGACTGAGAAAATCTGTTGTACGACAAAGTAAAAGTGAACCTGTCCGGGAAGCACATTTGCAACAGGAGGTGAAACACCCAGTTAAAAAGTTGTTTGGGTTAAAGGACCTGGAATCCTTTGTCCTATTCCGGGAATGATGTATTCCGATAAATATCGTGAAATAATACAACGGATGGTGGTTCCAGAAATGGAGCATTGCTTTAATAGTGCAAATGGCATTTTTCAGCATGACCTTGCTCCATGCCACACTTCCAAAAAAGTGCAGGCAGTGATGAAAGGAAAAAAGATTGACATTCTAGAGTGCCCTGGAAATTCCCCTGATCTCAGTCCTATTGAGAATATGTGGGCCATTGTGAAATGTAAGCTCAAAAAGACTAATTGTTCAACAGTGAAAGACCTCATTTCGAACACTATTTATGTGTGGTATCATGAACCGGAACTGAACATTTTTTGTCAGAAACTAATACATTCAAAGGCAGAACGGGTTAAACAAGTTATTGTAGCCAAAGGTGGCCACATAAAATACTAGAAAGCTTGCAATCCATTCATGTATGGAAGGCATGCAATAAATGTCGAAATCTAAGATTGCCCCAATTAATTTACACACCACTATTGTAGAGTAGCCGTGAATATAAGTTACAGACGGACTGTTCTGGTGCAAGTTGCTGTTCCAGTGGCTTGTGGATCGTAGGCCATGTTGTAACAGGAGAGAAGCATTCTTTCTTCACATTCCGCAGTAATCTTCGTTTGGCATGATCACTCAGTTTGTGTTGCCTTCAAGAACGTTTCTTCGCTGTAGTGGCACCATCTTCTTTCTACTGATGAAGAACATTAGCAACAGTGGATCTTGAGAATCCTTTAGGAGCTGAAATGCAACGCAGTACGCTTTTACTGCTCACCTGGATCGTTATAACGAAGTAAATTTCTCCGTAAGTTTTGTCCACGCCGGGGCTTGAACCCGGGTCTCCTCATTCCGGAATAAGTTGCTCTACCAATTGAGCTACGCGGACTTTCGTTCTCTCTGCTATCTACTTTTATGTCGTGTGCGTCCTGCAGGGCAGGCACGTCATATCTATCTCCCATTATAATGAAGTAAATGTTTCCGTCATTTTTGTTCACGCCGAGGCTCGAACCCGGGTCCCCTCATTCCGGAATAAGTCACTCTACTACCAATTGAGCTACGCGGACTTTCGTTCTCTCTGCTATCTGCTTTTATGTCGTGTGCGTCCTGCGGGGCAGGCACGTCACATCGTATACAACTCCATGCCCCTTTTCATAATGCATCTTTTCAGCTTCTAGTGCCATATGTCACGCATGCCGATGATCCCTTTTATAAAGAGCACCCAAAACAACTCGCGCGCGCGCTTCTGGGTCTGCAAATGCACATTGTTTTGCATATGTGGAGGTCTTCGAACACTTTTGGTTTCATAGCATACACCATCTTAGTAAGTTTACCAAAAATGAGTATAGTTAGTATAATACCGGAATGGTAACACTGAGCACCTTCGACATGCAGGCTTGATTGGAGCTATTTCGTGCAGTCAACAATGCCGAACATTTCTCCAGAGAGGAGAAGGGTGGACAAAAAAAGTCCATTAACTGTTGGTTGATTTCAGTAATATGCTGTCGCGTAATATCGCGACAGCACATTGCTGAATGGCGCTGAACGTTTTGTGGAGTTTGGCAGCAAGTGGGACGCCAAACTTCGATAATCGCTTACGAACTTCACCAGCTTCCACTGTAGACCGATTATCTAAAATTACGTCACTTCACTACAGGTAAGACGTGAGTACCGTTACTTGTTGTCAAAACATGGCTCCAGCAAGTTCTTGACTGCTTTTGGTGAACATGCCAAGAGATGAGGCATCAATGGAGGTCTTATTTTGAACTTTCAGTTCATTTTGCTTTAATATATGGATTTATAATTTTACTTTATGACTAATATCAGTAAAACAGACAAATGTAAGGAAACAAAAGACTAAGAAAAATGACCTTCCGCAGGAAACTTCAGATCTAAAGGATGACATCAAGAAACATAGTCTTCCTTTACTGCGCGAATTTAAAAGACGTACAAAATACACTATATTGACAAACGCCACTGGACACCTAGAAGAGAAACACAACATAGCATTTATTGACATACATTAGTACGGTGTCGGTCCACCTTTGGCTTTAATGCATGCACTGACCCTTCGAGACATGCTTTTGGTAAGGTTTTGGAACACAGCGATAAGTATACGCTTCCATTCAGTGCATAATGTTGCCGCTAACTGTTGCTTAGTATTACGCTTTGGTTCCAAACTTCTTATACGGCGCTCTAATTCATCCTCTAGGTGATCTATGGGATTAAGATCAGTGCTCTGTGCTTTCCAGTCCACACACGATACGGAATTATCGTCAAAATACGCCGTAACAATCCTTGCTTTATGGCTCGGTGCATTATCCTGCTAGTACCAACAAGGCTCGGTTCCATAGTATTGCCACAAAGTTAGTAGGGCATAGTTTTCCAGAATATTGAGGTAGGCATGCTGGTTAACAGATTTGTACAAGATAACCAATGGGCCGGGACCATATCACGAAAAGCACCCCCACACGACTACACTTCCAGCTCCACACTTGACCGTAGGAACAGTACACTGTGGCAAATAGCGTTCCCCGGCCACCGTCATACCCACACACACGCCATCTGACTGATGGATCGTGTATCTGGATTCATTAGTCCATACGACCCGTTTCCATTGATCTGCGATCCACGATAAATGTTCTTTACACCAGGCTAAACGACGAGTATCATACCTAGTGGAGATGAAAGGCTTATGAGCAGCCGCACGACCACGGTAACCCATGGAATGAAGTTCTCTGCGAATGGCACGTGTACATACCGAGGTCTCAGCATTTTTATTCACTTGTACACTGAGGTCTTGTGCAGTACTCTGTCGATTAGCTGTAACAACTGTCCTGAGGCTTCGACGTCCTATATCACTGATTTTCTTTGGTCTGCCGGTACGTTTTGCTGCTTCAGTCACGCTATGTGTCTTCCACTCATTCAGAACATGCAAAACAGTTGACTTGGGTATAACAGACTGTAGATGAATTTCGTGTTACAAGCGATATTCGTATGGGAGTAGACATCTTTCATACATAACATGATATGCAACTTGTTTAATAACCACCTTTGACGAAATGATGAAAAGCAGTTACACATTTAATCAAATTAAAAACGGTATTTACAAGTATAAACATATGATAGGTAAAAATACTAGATCTTTCGATCACACAAGTGATCTTCCTCAGGTCACCCACCCAATGGCATCAGAGTGCAACGGCACGCCACATATATAGGGATTTTTGATGACCCAAAAATGGGTAGAGCGCATTCTAACGAAATTTGTTGTGAACACAGAGAGAGAAACACAGAAAGAGACAAGTAACAGCACTGCGAACGAGGAGAGTCAAAATGATGTTACACAAGTATTAATGGTTCCGCTGTAATTATTATTTCCGCAATGTTCAAGTAGAGTATTCCATGTTCGTGGGAAGAGAGAGGGTATATCGTCATTACAGCAAATACCTCTATAATGGTGGATATACAAGCTTTCTGCAAAGAGTGTCATGCAATTAGCGCTGTGTGTAATGGGGATTTTTACTTCTTCCCATAATGGTCTATGTGTGCTGCTGGCTACCAATCGTGCTAGTGCTGTCGAATGTGAGCCTGTTCTGACATCGCGTGAGTGTTCAAGCAAACGCTTTTCTACGCTTTCCAACCGTAGGTTGAAGAAGCGTATATGCTCCAGCTTTTTCCATCCGTCTGTCCGTCCGTCCGTCTGTCTGTTGGCACGATAACTCACGTAAAAATGGTTCGATTTCGATGACATTTTAGTATGTGGTAGGGGACCACCAGGGGACGAACCCTATTGAAAAATTTTGAAGTGGGGTCAAAGGTCACGCCTTAAGAGCAGAATCCATTCAATTGCCCTTATGCGTCATAACTTGCGTATATAGGGTTCGATTTCTATGAAATTTTAGTATGTGGTAGGGGACCACCAGGGGACGAACCCTATTGAAAATGGGTGAAGTGGGGTCAAAGGTCACGCCATAAGATCAGGATCCATTTTATTGCCTTTATACGTCATAACATGCGTAAATATGGTTCGATTTCGATGAAATTTTAGTATGTGGTAGGGAACCACTGGGCACGAACCCTATTGAAAAATGGGCGAATGGGGGTCAAAGGTCAGGCAGGGCATAAAAGCGTTATTTATTCCATTGCCCTTATGCGTCATAACTTGCGTAAAAATGGTTCGATTTCGATGCAATTTTGGTATGTGGTAGGGAACCACTGGGGACGAACCCTATTGAAAATGGGCGAAATGAGGTCAAAGGTCAGGACACTGGAGTGGGATCCATTCCTTTGCCATTGTGCATCATAACTTACCAAAAAATGTTTCGATTGCGACCAAACGTTATCATGTTGTTCCGGAGGTATAGTGAACGGGTTCTGTTGAATATCAACGAAATGGGGGCAAAGGTCATTGCACAAAAGCACGATTTATTCCACAGCCATTATTCTTATAACTTGCGTAAAACTGCTTCTATTGCGACAAAACATTAGCATGTTATTCTTGAGGTGTACTGAACCGGTTCTTTTGCATATCATCGAAATGGGGTCAAAGGTCAGGACACAGGAGCGAGATTTATTCCACAGCCATTATTCTCAAAACTTGAGTAATATTTTCTGGTATGTTAGAAAGCGTATCATAATCAATGCATTGCATGATTTTACTAACTTGTTTAAAATGCGTAGGGTTAAGCCTAAGTGCACTTGATCTACTTCTTTTTTTTTTTTTTTTTTTTTTTTGATTGGAGGTTTAACGACCACTGTGAGCAACTCAATGGGCTATAAGCAGTCGCCCGTCCCTAATTTAGGGTCACTGGTTCCAGGGAAGGGAGAGAGCCAGTGCCGTAAGACAAGCACAACATCCATGCCTCACCGGGATTCGAACCCAGACCCCGTTCGGACGAATGATCAGAGGCCATCGCTTAGACCACTGCGCCACCGGGGCGGCTGATCTACTTCATTAGGGTTTAAAGCTTTCAGGGGGATGAGGTAGACGCCGTACCCGTGTTTGGTTTCAACGGGATCCCTGTCAAGTTTAATTAGAGTCTACAAATTACGTGTTTGTAAACCAAAGTTTATATTAAACCTGTCACATGCATGTTTTAAAACGCTGGTGCAGCCGGGAAAATAGCTCATGGATCCTACGTACTGGGTAAGGGTGCGGGTTCGATCTAATGCGGTAAACGAAAGTCGTCGATGCCTGCGGAGAATGGTGTGCACCAGGTCTTTCGGGTACCCGAATTCGCTAGCAATGGAAAAGATTCGTTGAAGTTCGATGCGCCTTAGGCGTACAGATGACGAATGCGTAAATGCCCGTCGTACCAGGTAACGCAGGGAAGCACGCTTAACAGATAAAGGCTGTGCTGAGTTGTATGGGGCCATAATTGGGTGGGATGTGGGTTTACGGTACACTGAGTATTTTAAAATGACGTTTTGGGGATCCCGTTCTATCAGTAAGTCTAAGAACGGGAGTTTTAAGTCATTTTCCAATTCCAAAATGAGGTTTATGGAGCGATATTTGGAGTTTAGCATACTGAGAAAATGCAGCTGGTCGGAATGCGGATGTGGCGAAAAGACAAGAACGTCATCCACATGGTGGATGTAGAGAAGGGGTTTGAGCGAACATACGCCAAGTACCTCATTCTCCAGGGTTTGCATGACAACCTTGGCGAGAATCGCTGAGAGGGGTGAGCCAATAGTGGCGCCTTCTTTCTTCTGGAAAATTGTTGGGTGTTATATTAGTGAGTTGTCCATAAGAGAAATCGAGAGGTGTATGTTTAAACACCTCTCGATTTCTCTTATGGACAACCCACTAATATAACACCCATCAATCTTTTCTTTCTCAAAGTCAGTTGTCTCCCGCCGCAACATTTTCACTCAACCTCACAGTGCGATATGAACGCAATCAGGTGCAGGCTTGTTTTTATACCGTTTGCAAATGCACCGCGCATCTTAACAACTCAGTAATCAGTTCATTTGCTTTTGAAAGGGTTTCCGGTGACTTTTGTCAAAATAGTGTATAAAGAAGAAGAAAGACTCAGAAAAAGACCATGTGAAACACCGGGGAATGAAATTCATAAGCATGTGGAGTAATATATTATACACCGAAGAACCAAAACATTATCCCTAGTGGGTCTTTATGCAAATCGAAGCCACTGCACGTAAGCGACGGCGCCTGAGAATGTCATGGAACACTATAAACTGAGCTCTGTTAATCAGGGTTATTCTTGTTATTCAGATGGGAAATGCAGCGGAATTTGCTGTCATTCTTGGGTATATTTGACCCGAAATGTTTTTCATTTGTTCATGAAAAAAGAACGCATAGAGATATGTTCACAGCAGTTCATGACTTTGTTGTTCTATAGTATGCAATTGCTCTCCTAAAAATAATTTTACTTATTTCTACATCCTTAACATATTTTTCAAGTCATTACTAATGCATACTATTATTAATGTTATTATTACTAATGTTATTACTATTCGAAATGTATTAGTACGTACGTACAATTAATTTATAAAAGCTAAAAACACGCATATTTTTAGCACGTCTTTTGTAAAAAAAGATCGTGCTTATGTTATCGGTTTGTCCGTCTGTCCGTCCGTCCGTCTGTACCCACGGTATCTCTGCAACTATTAGTCCGATTTGAAAAATTCTTTTTGCATTTGAAAGCTTGAAATATGCAAATGATGATCCTTTATTTCGTTTTTTTTTTTACGATGTACAGTTTTGCCGCTAGAGGGGGTAAATGCAGATCATGTCGAATTCAAAAATACGTTTTATTCCACATATTTGCTTCTAAACATCCGATTGAAAAAATCTTTTATCTTTCGATTCCATTTATGTCGAAGAGCATTTTAGATATAGTTTCTTTTTCAAATTACGCATAGATTTCCCGCTAAGGGGCATAGAAGTAAATTGCATTTTTCCCAACAACTCTTCTTTTAAAACACCGATTTGAAAATATTTTTTTTCAGCGGATACATCTCCTGATGCACAATCTTTTGAATATAATTTCGAATTTTTGGTAAAGAATACCTTGGCCACCAGGGGCCGTAAGTGTTAATTTTCGCTTCTGATATATTTGCCATAAAATCTGAGCTTCTAAAATATCGATTGAAAAAATTCTTTCGTGGACTGCTGCCACTCACATCGACAAACCTTTTCGGAATATTTTCTTCCTAAAATATTCCACAGTTTCTCCGCCAGGGAGAGTAGATGTATATCTTATTTTTGTCAATATCTTGACTTCTAGCAGTCCGACTTGAAAAATTCCTTCTTTGTTAGATAGTGTTTTCCGTGCGACATGTTTTTCATATAATATCAAAATTTTCACGTAATTCATAGACATTCCGCTAGGGGCGTAACGGTAAATTGCGTTTTCCCCTATATCTCTGCTTCTAAATCTCCGATCTGAAAATTTCATTCTGCACCGGATACAGCTCCTGATGGAAAATTTCTTGCGCATAACTTCTAATTTTTGTAAAAAAATGTTTTGGTTACCAGGGGGGGGGGGGTGGTAAACCTTAATTTCCGCTTCTGATGTATTTGCAGCAAAATATGAGCTTCTAAATTCTCGATTGAAAATAACGTCGTTTGTAGAACGATACTACTCATGCCGAAAAACTTTTTAGAAAAAATTTCTTGTTATAATAGTGCACAGTTTCTACGCCAGGGGGCGTAGATGTATATCTTATTTTTGTCAATATCACGACTTCTAGGAGTCCGATTTGAAAATTTCCTTCTTTAATGGATAGTGCTTTTTGTGTTGCATGTTTTTCATATAATTTCAAAATTTTCACGTAAATCATAGACTTTCCGCTAGGGGGCGTAAAGGCAAATTGCTTTTTCCCCTATATCTCTGCTTCTAAATCTCCGATATGAAAAATTCTTTCCACACCGGATACAGCTCCTGATGGGAAATCGTTTGCACATAATTTCAATTTTTTGAAAAATAATGGTTTGGCCACCAGGGGGCGTAAACCTTAATTTTCGCTTCTTTTTTTTTTTTTTTGATTGGAGGTTTAACGACCACAGTGGGCAACTCAATGGGCTATAAGCAGTCGCCCGTCCCTAATTTAGGGTCACTGGTTCCAGGGAAGGGAGAAGCCAGTGCCGTAAGACAAACACAACATCCATGCCAGCCCGGGATTCGAACCCGGACCCCTTACGGACGAATGATCAGAGGCCAACGCCTTAGACCACTGCGCCACCGGGGCGGCAATTTTCGCTTCTGATGCATTTGCAGCAAAATATGGCCGCCCCGGTGGCGCAGTGGTCTAAGCGATGGCCTCTGATCATTCGTCCGTAAGGGGTCCGGGTTCGAATCCCGGTCTGGCATGGATGTTGTGTTTGTCTTACGGCACTGGCTCTCTCCCTTCCCTGGAACCAGTGACCCTAAATTAGGGACGGGCGACTGCTGATATCCCATTGAGTTGCTCACGGTGGTCGTTAAACCTCCAAACAAACAAACAAACAAACAAAATATGAGCTCCTAAATTTTCGATTGAAAATAACATCGTTCGTAGACCGATAGTACTCATGTCGACAAACCTTTTAGAAACATTTTCTTCTAAAAATTGTGCACGGTTTCTACGCTAGAGGGCGTAGATGTATATCTTATTTTTGTCAATATCTCGACTTCTAAGAGTCCGATGTAAACAATTCCTTTTTTGTTGGATAGTGTTTCTAGTGCGACATGTTTTTCCTATAAATTCAAAATTTTCAAGTAATTCATAAACTTTCCGCTAGGGGGCGTATAGGTAAATTGCGTTTTCCTCTATCATCTCTGCTTCTAAATCTCCGATCTGAAAATTCTTTCTACACCGGATACAGCTCCTGATGGGAAATCGTTTGCACGTAATTTCAAGTTTTTGTAAAAAATTATTTGGCCACCAGGTGGCGTAAGTCTTAATTTCCGCTTCTGATGTATTTGCAGCAAAATATGAGCTTCAAAAATCTCGATTGAAAAAAAGTATTTTGTGGACTAACACTACTCATGTCGACAAACATTTTAGGAACATTTTCTTCTTGAAATAATGCATGGTTTCTACGCCAGGGGCGTAGATGTATATCTTATTTTTGTCAATATCTCTACTTCTAGGAGTCGCATTTGAAAAATTCCTTCTTTGTTGGATAGTGTTTCCGATGCGAAATGTTTTTCCTATAAATTCAAAATTTTCAAGTAAATCATGGACTTTCCGCTAGGGCAACAACAGTAAATTGCGTTTTCTGCTCCTAAAACTCCGATTTGAAAACTTCTTCCTGTATCGCATACAAGACCTGACGGAAAATATTTTTCACGTAATTTCTAATGATTGGTGAAGAACGGTTTGGCCAACAGGGGTCATAAGTGTTAATTTCTGCTTCTGATGTATTTGTAGCAAAATCTGGGCTCCTGAAAAATCGACTAAAATTTTTTTTTCTTGGACCGATACCGGTCATATGGATAAACCTTTTGTGAATACTTTTTTCCTAAAAGAATGCATGGTTTTCCCACCAGGGAACGTAAAGTCACATCTTCTTTTTGTCGATAACTCTGTTTCTAAGAGTTAGTCAGCTCACGATTCCGTTTACAACAATATCTGAGTGATTAAAGACCCGATTGAAAAACTTATTTCTTCCGTCAGATACTAGTGTTTTCCATACCGGTTCCATTGACTTTGAATAGCTTTGATAAATTTAATTTGCGTCAGAACGGATTCAAAAAACGTGCTTATTATACCCGAAAATTCGGTGTCATCTTTCTTGTTTTAGATTACTTTAACAATGTTGGATAACAGTATCTGCTGCAAGTTAGGGTTTTATCAAACTTGTTCTTTCAGGTTCTTAGAAAGCAAACAAACTGATGGACAAGTCGCGAAATGTCTTCCACGTGACAGGACAGAGCTTACAAAGCCAAAAGGAATGGAATGACATTTTGAAAGAGTTGGCATAGTTGCTAAAACATTACGAGATATTGAACAACAAGGGTGGCAGATGTGATAAGTGCATTCGAGACTGTATTCAATTCTACAATTCAAAATGAAATTATAAAAATGACAAATATTGAAGGTAAAAGAGTTTATGAAACGGAATAGAAAAATGTAGACAGTGTCACTTTTCAAGCGTACATTGGATTATTGTTACTAGATGAAGTTTAAAAATAATACGGAGAATCAACTGAAAGCTTGTGGGAAAAGAAACTGGTCGTAACATATTTTACACAAAAAAATTACCTCAAGTATTCTGCACCATATTCCAAGTTTTTCCTTTTGGTAATAAATCCACTCGTCAAGAAAGAATGTGCATTGGTAAACTTGCTGCTGTACGGAAAATCTGGGAAGAATGAAATAAATCCTGCCAAAATTATATTATCCTGATGAAAATGTTACTGTAGACGAACAATGAGTTGTATTTCGTGGCCGGTGTTCTTTCAAGCAATACATTCTCAGTAAACCAGATAATTATGGAATTAAAACATGGACTTCATGCAACAGTGAAACTTCGTATGTTCTGAAGACACAAATCTGTACTGGAAAAGAACCAGGATCATAGCAAGAGAAAAATGAAGGCTTACGAGTAGAGTGTGACCTACGACTGCATGAACTTAGGGGGTACAATCTTACACGTGATAACGTTTTCACTTCATAAAATTTTTGACAACTTCTTTTACAACGGAAAATAACTATGCTTGGCACCATAAGGAAAAACACACCAGAACTCCCTGAACAAGTGACAAACAAAAGCATGCATAGCTCACCCTTTTATGTTACAAGGGATACAACAGTTCTAAACTACATCTAAAAGAAACAACAAGAATTTTATTCTTAGGAGCACATTGGATCGTGAAAAACAATTAGTAGTAGACATGACAAAAATACACAAATGATGCTAAATTACGATGCAAGTAAAGGGGCTGTGCATAGTCTTGGTCAACTTTTGAATACGTACACCTGCAAAAGAAAACGAACCGCTGGCAGTGATAATTTTCAATAGCATGTTTGATAGTTCTGCGCGTTTATTATATTCAATAAATACCAAATGGAATGAAAACAAACTGAACAAAAGTAGGTTGTTTTTGGAGGAATTCGTGAAGTCACTTATTACTCCACACATGGAATCGAGGCGACATCTTCCAAAACCTGAAGAGTCATCTAACATAGCGGAACGAATACAGGCTAAAAGTCAGAACGTAGCTTTAGGATCTGCTACGGATTCTTCAGTGTGTATCAAAAGTGCACGGTGCAAAAATTCTGTTCACCAAGTAATAACAGTCAAATAAATATCGTGCTGTAATTGTTAAAAATGACGTTCGTAAGTAACATGCATCTTATTATATAGTCCAAACTGCAAATGAAAAGGAAATGTAAGGTAATAAGATATACATAGCAATTTTTCAAAAATTACATTGAACAACAAAACTTAACTTTTTGTTTGTTACAAAAACTGCATCTGCCAAATCATTCAGTATTTGTCATGCTGATTACAAATCTGCTTGCTAAATTGTGTTATCGGTCATACTTCTCGAGTAACCTCTTGTTTCAGTGTACAATAAGCCTTCATTTTGGCATGTATATTTCGCTACAAGCAATTAATTACACTTACTTTAAAAAGTAGTTATTTTAGATTTTATTCCGTACTTTGGTTGTGCTACATCCCTTTTTAAAGTACAACAGTAATATAGACCTGACAAAAAAAAAAAACTAGTATTTTAGGGCTCCATTTTATCTTTTTAGCTGTTTTCTATGGCACATATGCCCTGATGAAAACGTTTTCCGTGCTCATTGCTTACAGCTTCTAAGTTCTGTGGGAAACAGTCCAGATGAGTGAAGGAAATGCATTTTACGGGACGAATTGCATCCTATGGCATTATGTTTTCTAGAAGCTCAGTAAGAAGTTCTTTATAATTTTCTGCCTTTCGGTTACCTAAAACGTCCAGTACCGCACCTTTAAAGGACTTCCATGCAACAGCTTCCGTTTCATTCCAAGTGCCTTCAAATGTAAGATAACGTATAAGTTCCCTTATTTGTGAACCACTAAAAATGCTTTGTTTTACTTTGGCTTTAGATATTTTGGGGAACTTGTTGTTTAGAAAACGAAAGGTTTCTCCATCTTTATTCAGTGTCTTTAAAATTTTTTTCCAAACTCAGTTTGATGTGAAGGGGTGGTGTGTACACGTTCTGAGGACGTACTAAAGACTCAGCAGCAACATTTGTATTACATGGAATTAAGGACTCTTTTGTAGGCCAGGTCTTTGTAATGTAATGAGAATTTCTGTCTCTACTGTTCCATTCACAGAGGAAGCAGCAGTATTTTGTGTACCCAAGTTGTAGACCAAGGAGTAAAGCTATAACTTTAAGATCGCCACAAATATTCCATGAGTGTTTTTTGCGTACTATACTTTGAAGCAACAGTTTCATATTTGCATATGTTATAACGAAGTAAATTTCTCCGTCATTTCTGTCCACGCCAGGATTCGAACCCGGATCCCCTCATTCCGGAATAAGTCACTCTACCAATTGAGCTACGCGGACGTTTTATTCTGATTCCTATCTGCCTTTATGTCGTGTACGTCCTTCTGGCAGGTACGTCACATCTCCTGGTACGTTACATCATCTCCCCCTTATTATTACTTTTTTTTTCGAAGTGATGGAGAAGGGATTCTCTTGTTTTTCCTATCTCGCGGTGTGGAAATAACATCACACCATTGCGAGATTTTGAACGGTCAGGTCATCCGGATAGTTCGGGCACCATTATAACGAAGTAAATTTCTCCGTCATTTCTGTCCACGCCAGGATTCGAACCCGGATCCCCTCATTCCGGAACAAGTCACTCTACCAATTGAGCTACGCGGACGTTTTATTCTGATTCCTATCTGCCTTTACGTCGTGTGCGTCCTTCGGGCAGGTACGTCACATCTCCTGGTACGTTACAATGTTACCTTCATGTATGCCGCATATGCAAGAGGTACTGACGAATACATGTTTCCGTTATGAAGAAGGACAGCTTTCAAGCTTATTTTTAAGGAATCTATAAAAAGTACATTCTTCCGGTTTGTGTTACTGTCCTAAAGCTTCAAACAATAAGTCTATATCATTGCAATACACAAGATCATTACTCTTCGAAAATAAGTGTTCAAACTCTTACTGTCGTTGGCGAAAACTACATAATTTTGTACTTGGTAGTAAAATATTCCATCCCTTTAACTTTGAAGCCAATATTTCGGCCTGCCGTTTTGCTAAATGAAGGTCAGGAACCAGATTATTTAATTCTTCTTGACTTATAAGGTGAGGCACAGAATCTTCCAAAAAACCAGGGTCTTGTTGTATTTCAATATCTTCCTCGCTGTGACGATTTATTTCATCAGCATCACTACCATCTAAACTCCATGACTGTTGAGGCACAGGAACCGGAAGATCTAGACCGTGAGGAACAGGTCTTATGGCCGAAGGAATGCTGGGATACTGAATCGTGTCTTTGGTCTTAGCTGTAATTCCAGATATCTTAGTGATGCAGAAGTAACAGTCTGTTAAGTGGTCTTTCGGTTCTCTCCAAATCATTGGTACCGTAAATGGCATTTGACGTGATCCCTTCAACCAGATAGTCAAAAAAGTTACACATGAATTACAACAAATGTAAGGCGCCCAAGATTTATCTTCATCACCCATTTTGCACTGGATATAAAGATCATACGATTTTCTAATCGACGGTGTAAAATATCGCCTTTGAGACTTTAAAGTAAATTGTCCACAAATGTTGCAGAAACTGTTTAGATGGTTTAAACAAGTACGCGGCATGATTTAACGTACACTTTGCACAATCCACGCAACTTTTTAAAACCAAGAGAAAATTCTCACGGTCAGCCTTGCTTAGTACCATAAATAAAGACCTTTGAGGAGGAAAAAACCAAAAACCGCCGGCAAGGCTTGGGCCGATCACGGCTCATCGATGCTAAAAGTGAGCGATGGATATCTCGTATATTACAAGACAACGAAAGGGATACTGTGATGCAACTCACCGGTAATTTGAATGCTGGTGACGGGAAGAATGTGTCACAACACAAATTACATTGAATCCTGAAAATGGGACTGCGTATCCGCAGGCCGCTCTGAACGCCCATGCTAACCTCGGTTTACCGTCGAAAGAGCCTAAAATGAGCAGTCCAGCATCAAAGATGAAACTTGAATGATTTTAAGAAGGTCGTTTGGTCTGATGAATCTCGTTTCTTGTTGCATCATGTGGACAACCGGGCATGTGTTTTAGAAGTGTTGGCAATGCCTGGGCACGTGTCTGTAGAAGTGCTGGCACCAGAATGCACCTTGGGAGGAAAACAAGTCGGCGGAGGAAGTATGATACAACCCAACAAAAGCAGTGTAGCTGGGCCAGCACCTAAGCCAGCACTGGCAGCCAGCAGTTCCAGCAGTGGCCCAGCACTATGTTGCCGCCGCCAACCGTCAATAATATGTCCCGGCGGCCACCATATTGGCCAGCAGTTCAGGCCAGCAGCTGGCTAACAGTTGGCACCCCATCAGTTGTCATATGCCAGAACAATGCCGTCAGTTACCAATCACAGGCAGTGGCCGCCACAAGTGGCCCTTCAGAGGCCCTGCAAGCACGTGACATCCTTTATGTCCGCTAATCTCCCGGCAGTGGCAGCCGGCAATCACGTGAAGTAACTGATGACTTGCCGAATCTTGTCCGCCAATTTCCCAGTAATAGCCATAAAAAAAGAGATAACCCCAGTTTCCCAAAGCCACAACTATTTTTTTTCCAATTATAAAACTTCTGCATGACGTCACCGGGCTGTGGAAATTTCCTCAACAGGTCCTGAGAAACACCCGTTTGGATCTGGCTGGAAATGAACCAAGGACAGCCTGCGTGCCTTACCTTGAAGCTGAGCCTCTTTCGGGTCTTTCCTTGAAGTTGAGCCTCTTTCGAGCGCGATGTGAAACTAACGTTTCTCTTTTTAATTTTACAATATTGCGAGGTATTTTTCATGAATGTCAGTTTCATATAATTCATAAATTTATATTTCTACGTAACGATTGTCTTTATTTATCTTAAGGGAACTTCATTCCTTTTCAACGAGTGTATCAAATTAAAGGCGCTTTCCAAAGTTTTGTGCTGTCCTTGTGGTCTTGAAAGGCGATGGTTTAAATAATATATTTGCCCATCCATGTCTTATTCTGTTACATTTTTAACGTTGCATTTTTCCTTTCCATGGTCCGAAGCTACATTTGTTTTAAAGAGGAAATATATTTTATTTTACTTCTCGTTATTTTTTGCAGCGAATTCCTCCAGTCTTGTATATTCAACCCATGGATGAGTACATTATAACCACATAATTTTGCTTCCTTTTTTTTCAAATAATTTTGTACGCTTAAAATTCTGATTTTTTTCCAACACAACGTGTTTTGTTTTCCCAGGACTTTTGTTCGAAGCGGTTTAATGTTTTTTAAAACGAAAGAATACACAGAAATTATTTTTTGCTATTCATGGGATTAGAGTGGATGTATTTCATGGCTGTCTGTATTCTCGATTCTTTGTGTGTTAATGCAGGAATTTTGCTACGAAATGAGTTCTTATAAATACACGAAAGTAATTGGCTATTTATTACGGTTAATTAATAATTATTTATATATTTTTCTTCCGACGGTAATCCTCGTTGACGTGGCATTTCATTAGGAAATTAATTCACCTCTCTACATATGGCTTTTTTCCCTTAACATCCGCTAAAATAACACGACGGCGATAACGTGGTTTTCAACTAACAGGTACCACGAGAGAAACAGCACGTATTACTTCTGCGCATGCGCAGTCCCATTGCTTCCACCTCGTGTTAGGGTTGCATGGGTTTCCAGCTGCGGGCAACCAGTGGTATTTGCTTGGAGGCCCGCAAATCACGGCGATGCTTCAGGGCCATCAATGGCTGCCAACTGATGGCGCTGCCACCAACGAACTCTTACCGTGCCGTTAACCGCAGATTTCAGCCAGCAGTGAGACATCACTACCAGCTGGTAGCCAGCAGTTTCCCAACACTTCTGATTTTTCTGGGAATGCTTTGGGAAAGGGTCTGCTGGGAAAACCTGGGTCCAGTAATTCATGTGCACGGAATGTATAACGCCTACCACCTTTTTAAACATCATTGAAGACCAGGCACATCCTTTCATGAAAACAGTATTCCTTTCTTGCAGTCCCTCCTTTCACAGTATAATGCGCCATGCCACACTGCCTGGATTGTTTGAGAACGGTTCGCGAAACATGAAGATGACTTTCAGCTCCCTGGGCCTTAAATTTCCCAGACATGAATTGAAACGTGAATCTGTGGTTTGTATTGAAACAGCAAATCTGATCTACGGCGTCTCAACCACGTAACTTAAACGAGTTAAAGAATCTGCTGGTAACGTGTTGATACCAAATACCGCAAGATACCTTATGGTATTTGGTACCAACAGGAGGACCAACATCATATTTGGCGGGAGGTCAGTTTGTTTTGGCTGTTCGGTGATTATACAGTGTGTGCAATACAGTCAGTTATTTTTCTTGATGTCGTACTTTAGATCCAAAAGTTTCTTCTGAACGTCATTTTTTCTAATTCCTTTGTTTCCTTCTACACTGGCGTGCAAAAATTAAGGACGGGACCATTTTTCGAATCCAACGTCGTGCAGAAATGCTCCACATCGACTTAAATCATACCATAAGATCCCCAAGATGTAAGAATATGGGACAAGTGAGCAAAACCGTCCAAAAAAGGAGTCCAAAGGATACAAAGGCACTTTATTGAAAAGATAGCTTCGAGCACAACTGGACAGAAGACAGAAATGTCCATGTGATAGGCGGCTGCCAAGAAAAATCCAGTCTTTAGTAGGGGATATGATCATCCCTGACTGCGTTGCAGGATTTACAACGTCTGTCTATGCTGAGGACGTGGTTGTCAAGGAGCTGTTGAGGCATCGCGGCCCGTTCCTCTTGTAGCGCCAATCGCAGCTGCGGAATCGTTGCTGGCGGCTGGTGACGTGCTATCAAGCGTCTCCCGAGAAGGATCCACACGTGTGTCCGATTGGATTTAGGTCCGTTGACCTTGCGGGCCAATCCATGAGTTGAATATCTTCACTCTCCAACAGCTCTGCGACAGCCACTGTACGATGAGGTGTAGCGTTGTCATCCATGAAGAGGAACTCAGGACCCACAGCACTTCTAAGCAGAAACACGTGAGGCAGGAGAACCTCGGTACAATAGCGAACACCAGTGGCTGAACCTCTTTGGAAGATGTGGAGGTCAGTACGGCTAGCAAGCATGATACCGTCCCAAACGAGAACTTCGCCACCTCCAAACCGGTCCCTTTCGATGATGTTGGAGGTGTAATTGCGTGTTCCCTGCTCTCTCCAGATGTGTATACGTCCAGAATCGCTTGTCAGACTAAACCGGCTCTCATCCGCAAAGCGAACTCGACCCCATTACTGATGGGTCCAGTTCTTGTGTTCCTGGCACCACAGAAACCGCCGTCTTCGATGAGCAGGTGTTAATGGCACACACCGTACTGGTCGTCGTGCAAATAGACCACCTTTGTGCAGCCACCTGGCCACGTTAAAACGCGATAACGGACGTCCTGTTGCCTGTTGCATGTTCCTTGCGATTTCTCCCGCTGTCTTCCGTCTGTCTCTTCTCACTGGTGGGACAATATACCGCTCGTAGGCCGCCGTGGTTGCTCGTGGACGACCACTGCTAAACTCTCGAACAGCTGTTCCTGTCGTTTGAAATGCTCTACAAGCTCGTGAAACGATGCTGTGGGCGATCCCGAACTCCTCGGCCACACTAGTCACACTTCGACGTTCTTCCAACTTCTCAATGACGCGACCTCAGGTAAAGTCATCCATATGTCGTCTACTAGATTGCCTGTTGGTCATATCACACGGTGGCAGCAACTCGACGTCGTTCAAACCGATGTACACCGTGCAGTAGCTTTCACCGAATTGCTGACAGTACACAGCCTGTGTGCTTTATACTCTTCCGATACCCCCCTCTACGTCATGCTTCATATATGTGCATGCCCTACCGTACCGGACCCTAGTCTATTTCCTGAGTGGTCTTTCGGTCCGTTCTGCCTGCTCGTTATGCTGTTATGCTAATTCCTCCTCTCCGTCCCTAATTTTTGCACACCAGTGTTCTTCATGTACGATAACTTATGTAAGTTCTTTATTCATCATTATTCATTTGTTATGAATAACCAGTTGCTGAAGCGTTTCTTGCTGATTAAATTTTTCCTTATTTTGACTTTTGTCTCCAGATTATCATGAAAGCTGCAATAATGGTTTTCCGACATTGAGTTTTATATTTATCAAGTGTTTCATTAATCTAATTCTAGGACGATATGAAATGAATATTTTCCACATGTAAACGTAATTTTAAAATTAGCTAGCACATTATGACTCTTTTTACTGCTGCTGTGCGACATTACACATATTCCTATTTTTTAGCTATTTTTTTGGCTACCATTTCTTTCTTAGTTTCTACGGAGATTTTATTTGCCGCACCTTTAGATGAGGTAAACAGATATATTTGATTAAATAATTAAGATTTTTATTTATGCATTCGAGTATTTTCCAAATGAATTTCTGTCAATAAATTATTATTTCCTCGGTGACGACTTTAATAGCCGAAGTTCTTTTTCATATGAATCCTGAGTTCTTTTTAAAATGAATGAATATATCATCATTGCGATTCTTCATACTGCAACGAATATCAAAATTTGAAAATTTTCGAGATTTGTTTTCATGTTTAATGCGTATCTAAGTTTATTTTTTTTAATTTTCATTGAATTAAATAACGGCTTTACTGTAATATAAAGTGTTTCACTACCAGCTGCAGTTGGAAAAGTAATTTAATAATATCCTTAATTTAGCGATTAAAGCTATCACTAAATTACTCTTCCAGTAACCTTATTTATTCGTCAAACAACCGAACTTTTCATTCATGTCCTTCCCATAGTAAACATTTTAGTAATTTAACACGAGCAAAGACGTTTGGTTGTTCTCAAACAACTGTATGCACAATTTCAACGAATGAAGGCAACTCATAAATTCAAAGAAAGCAACACTCATGGGGCAAGTGATCTGGCATAATAAACCTGCATGCTCAGAAAATGGAATTATTTCATGTGGACATAAATAAGACATCAGGAAGATTTTAGCAGTTAAAAATTAAAAACAATAATGGCTTCAGTCGTCCGTACGAAAAGTGAGTTGAACTACAAAACTTCGATGTTTTATAATGAGCAAAACATTTCTAATAGAAGTGTTTTACATCGGCAGAGGTTAACAAAGTAAAATGTATGTATGGTTATTTACATTCAAGTCATAGGTTTTGAGGTTTTGAGGCACCGAAAGAATAAAAATACCTGTGATAAATTTAAGAGTGTGTGAACAATGTGCAGGTACTCACACAAACGCAGCACATGCCTGCTGCGTTTGTGTGAGTACCTGCACATTATCTTACAAGTGAGACAGGGGTTGAGTCAGCTTCCTTTAAAAGATCTTAAGGGGCGCAAGATTTTAACTGATCTCATATAGGGATATCTCATCATCTTTTGAGAAAAAATAAATGATGCACATACAATATACACTATATTTATTGACAAAAGTCACTGAACACCTAGAAGAGAAACACAAAATAGCTTTTTTTGTCGTACATTAGTACGGTGTCGGTCCACCTTTGGCCTAAGTCACGTTTTTCTGAGCTCCGTGTTGTGTGCCTATTTAGTGTGTTTTATCGTGTGGTTCGTCATTTTCCTTTCGTGTTCCTTCAAGCTGAAGGTTCGTGCTTTGTTTTGATACATCTCCCAAGTTGGTGAGTAGTTTATTTTTTCTGTTATCATCATTTGAATTGTCGACCGAGCTGGTCGATTTCTCAGGCAGCCCTCGTCATTAACAATGGCGGCGGCTGCTGCTGATAAGAGCGATGTCCACGCCCATATCAGCGAGGCATTTCCTGCCGCCTCCTCCTCCTCGACACGAGACCAATCTGCTCCAATGCTTGTAGGTGACGTCACCCAACCACTAGAAGTGGAAAGTGACTCCTCAACTACAGCTCAAGCTTCTTGCCCTGCTTCGACCAGTGACGTCAGTGCAGCGCAACTCTCTGTTGCTTTAAGTGAAGACATGGATGTGTCTGACAGCGCTGCTAATTTACCCTCTACTTCAACTCAGTTCAAACAGCCGGTTGCGTTGCAGCCCTCACGCTCGAGTCCTGCTCCTAGGGCATACTCTGCCGCTCTTACTGGAACAAAAGCTCCTTCCAAGTTTGTTGCAGAAGTCTTACCAGACTCGTACGTCATTGTTGATGGCCTTACTGCCACCATAGATATTCCCGAAGACTCCCCAGCGGGAAAACAATTCTATTCTAGAATGGACTTCGGAGTGTGTTTTGATGCGCTCCCAGACTCAAAGTTGAAAGAATATAGTATGGCTCTCAAGCAGATACTTCCAGCTGGAGCTAGTATTACTCACATGGCTAGAAAACCTCGAGCTGTGTTGGTGTTCTTTGCTCTTAAAGAGCATGCGGATCTTGTCTTGACAGAAGGTTTGTCCCTCAAAGACGTCCATCTTCTACCATAACCTGTCTCTCAGCGTCCAATCCAGGTTACATTTTATCCGGTTCCACCTGAGGTGTCAGACGTTGCGCTGTGCACTGTACTCAGTAAGTTCGGCCGAATTGTTGGGCCAGTTACTACTCTTTCCGCCGCGCCGAGAGATCCAGACGATAAATCCATAGGGGGATTTCGCCGAAGTGCAAGAGTGATCTTTCCATCTGATGAACATTTGCTCGCCTGCCCAAAGGTGCTCAACGTTCGTTGTGGACAGCAACGTAGGAGAATTGAAGTGACTACCTTCCTCCACTGCACTTTTTGCCACGGAGAGAATCATTTACGTGTGCATTGCCCACATCTAGCATCACAGGCTCCTAATAATTCTCCTACAACTTCTGGCCCTCTTCTGAGCCGAGCAACACCTTCTTCCACTGCACAGAAAGCTTCAGAATCGAAACTTTCACAAAAGTCGACTGCAGGAGTTGGTCAACGCGTGTCTACGGACCCTTTATCCTTCGACCAGCAACTGGATTTTCCCTCACTTAATTGTTCGCTTCCCATGCGTCGTCATTCTGTAGCGGAGTCCCCTTCAGGGGGTTTCTCCACTGCCCTTATCATCGATACTTCTAAATCTGCTGATTACGGATTTTCTGGCCACGAATCTCGAGTTGATGAGAGCTCAACTGAGCCTTCGCTGAAACGTCGTGGTTCTTCTCGAAGACGCCCTCCGAAGAAGCCGACTGCCGCATCACCCCGTACCTCTCTCCGTACTGGTAGTGCCTCTCGAAAGAATTCACCATCAAAGGCTGCTACCTCTTCTGTCCAGGCCGCCGAAGAGCCTCCTCTTAAATTTGAGGATCTTGTCGAACACCTTAAGGATGGCTCGATTCCTACTGGGCCGATTTCATTTGAAGATTTACATCAATACCTGTCACATAAGACAGACCACTCCACAACGCATGCTTTACTCTCAAAGTATGCATCGTTTCTCCCTCTAGTGCTTGATCAGATCCAAGTCCTTAATCAATGCATCTCCCGCCTTCGCAAGGAACATCCGTGGGCTAAAACCTATTTTAATCGACTCAAATCATTTCCTCCTGTTGTGCAGGTTCTTCAGCAAGCATTAATGGAAAAAAGTCTTAAAGATTGTTTCTCTTAATTGCAGGGGATTTGCATCCCCATTTTCTAATGCCTTGGTACATGAAGACCTCACTCCGTTAGGAGCTGATCTTCTCTTACTACAAGAGACAAATTGCCAATATACTACGATATTCTCACGATGGCGCCAGTGGAACTACACATTTCACCACGCCTACCAACTATCATCCCATAGTGGTCTAGCTATAGGTATCCGCCATACTTTCAACTCCATAATCACCTCTTTTTCGGTTCGAAACTTATGTCGAGACCTATTTCAGTGTGCATCATTCACCATAGCTTCCACATCTTATCATATATTTAATATTTATATTCCAAGCTCTTCAACCCACTTGACAATACTTTTTACTCGCCTTCGTCGTGCCTTGTCTCGCATTCCTCCCATAGATCATGTTTTAATTGGAGGGGATTTCAATTGCACTCTGAATCCTACCCTGGACCGATCTCCTTCCACCAGAGAACGCCGTGTTAACTTGGTGAATCTTCTTCAGTCAGTGGTCTCCGACAACTCATTCATTGATGTTCACCGTCACTTCCATCCTTCATCGACTGTACATACTTGGCGCTCGCAACATAATCAAAATCCGTACACAGCTCGCCTTGACAGATACTACGCCTCATCTACTCTGCTTACAGCTGTGACAGAATCTATTATCACTCCTACAGCTTCTTCTGACCATTGTGCCATCGTTCTTATTATTCAAGCAGTTCCAGCACAACCCCGTACAATTCGTCCATGGACTCTTGACGACACTCTTCTTACAGATCCAGACTTCTGTACTTCAGTACGCTCCTTCCTTGAGGACAAACGACCTCAACTTCAATCAGCTCCTTGTGGTCTGACTTTTTGGTTGGACATTAAACAGCAACTCGTTCTCCACATTCGCAAACTTTCTCTTAAAGCAAAAACGCTTCAAAACATGCGTCTCAACCATGTCCGTTCCATGCTCTCCATCCTAAGCCTAAGTGATCCTCTCTTCTGCCACTATCAAGAAGAACTGCGATCAATCCTCCTTCCTCTGGCTCAACAAGCTCTACGACGTCTCCGGCTACAACATCTATCGCCAGACGCATCCAATTACGATTTCCTTACATCCATGGAAAAAACACGAACAGCATCGAATTCACTTCGGCACCTTCGCCTCGCATCTGGAGAGGTGTCTGATGATCCACTCACTCTATGTTCCCAGGTCCGAAAGTTCTATACAGAGAAGTTCTGTGAATCTCCTCCGCCATCCTCTTCAGCTTTGGCATCGCTTCTTTCTAACCTACCACAAGTTCCTCCCCATCTTGCCTCTTCCCTCCTCCTTCCTCCCACGTTCTCTGAACTATCCTCTACGTTTTCTTCTTTAAACTCTAGGGCCGCACCGGGTCCGGACGGCCTCACTTTCCTCTTCTATAAAACCTTTCTACATCTCCTTCTACCATTTCTCTTTTCTGCACTTTCTGCTGCTTTCAATCACTCCCCTCTACCAAGGCGATTCACAGTAGCATATGTTGTACTATTCCCTAAGAAAGGTGATCTCCTTGACCTGGGGAATTGGCGCCCTATCTCCCTCTTAAATCTAGATTATAAACTTTATACTAAACTTCTTTCCCAACGCCTTAACCCCATTCTCACTCACATTCTCTCCCCAAATCAAACTTACACAGTTCCCGGCCGTTCACTTTCTCATAACATCCATCTACTAAATGATCTAATCCATCTTGCCCGATCTCGCTCTGAACCCCTCGCCCTTCTCTCTCTTGACCAACAATCCGCTTTTGATAATATCTCACATTCCTATCTATCGGCTACACTCCTTCACTTCGGTTTTCCTCCTTCCTTCGTCTCTCTTCTTTTCTCACTCTATCAAGACGCCGTTCTCCAGGTTAGGCTGCCCACCTTTCTCACAGCGCCTATTCCCTTCCGCCGGGGAGTGCGACAGGGTTGCCCACTCTCCGGACAACTCTTTGCAATCGCAATTGAACCTCCGGACAACTCTTTGCAATCGCAATTGAACCCTTCCTCAGCTCTGTACACCAATCCTTTAAAGCAGTTCTGCCACCACTCTCTGCCTGCACAAGACATCATGCCACTACCTCTGTTGCATACGCAGATGATGTCACCATCTGCATCCGTCATGACTCACAGTTTCCGTGTCTCCAACGTCTATTCGTAGCTTATGCCTCATGCTCCGGTGCAGCGCTCAACTCATCTAAAAGCACTGGTTTATGGTGCGGCTCATGGGCACATCGTGTAGACACCCCTTGGGGAGCAAGCTGGTCGTCCATCTCACAGCGCTTCCTTGGAGTTCATCTTGGTTCCTTGCAAGCTGCCCCCTCTACACGTGGAATGATATTCACCCACGCTTGCTCAGGTCAACTGCCTCCTGGAGGAGAACCCAGTTCTGCTCATCATTCTTCCAGAGAGCTCGCCTCTCTCGAACTTACCTGATTTCCTTGTGCACACACTCTTGGCTTGGTGTCAAGTCTCTACAACTCCGCCTTCATGAAATTACCCGATGTCTTACTTCTCTGATATGGACCTGCCACCACTGGGTCAGTGTCACAAAGCTTTGCCTCCCTCCGGATTGCGGCGGCATCGGACTCATTGATACACAGGAGTACTACAAGGCCGTCAGAATTACTACTTTTCTCCGTCTCTTCACGTCGCCAGTACCAGATGCCGTTTGAGCTAGGGACGTCATCGCCTCCCCGAGCAACCCTAACTTTTCTTTTCTCTCCTTACTACTCATGGACCACCGACCCCTCACCCTCATTCGACTTCCCCCTGTTTACCGTGAAGCTCTAACTTTCCTTCGTTCCCTCCCTCTCTCTCGTTCTCCACCTGATTCCACAACTGAGCTCCTTGCTGAACCCCTCTTTTATTTTTCGATTCTTCACCCCTCTCATCTTCCGTACTTTGCCTATCCTACCTGGCTCCGAGCAGGTGTAGTTACAGTTAAAGATCTCACTAACCCTGACCTTTCCTGGCGACCCTTTGCCAGCCTCCCTCCCTCTCTTCTCCTCTCCTCCTCCTCTCGTGACATCTACGACTCTATTCTTTCATCTATCATTTCTCAATTTCCTCATCTTGCTTCCCACTCAGGTCTTTCCTTTGTTCCTTCTGCTTCTCTCCCATTTCCTCTTTTCTTGCTTACTTCTGGCTCAGCTCATCCCATTTCTTCTCTCTCGGTGTCAGCTCTTTATCGGTTCCTCTCTATGTCCCATTCTTCTCCTCCTCTCCCCATTCCTGATGTTCCCCCTGCTGCCACTGCTACGGTGTGGTCAGCCGCCCTGTCTCCTCTTTCTGCTCCTCTAGAAATTAATACCCATTGGCTTTTCCTCCATCGCCGCCTTCCTGTTCCCTCCGTTCTTTTCCGAATGTCTCTTCTCGATTCCTCTCTTTGCCCTTTCTGTGCTCGGGAGGCTGATGTCTCCCATGTCTATCAACACTGTGTTATATTACTCCCAATGCTGAACTTGGCATTTACTATCGCCCAATGTTCCATTACAGCAGATCTTACATTTGATGCATATCGGACTCTTCTGCTACAGAACTATCCCCCAGTCAAGCTCCCATCAGTCTGGGCCTATATTTTTATTTTAGCGAAGCATGTAATCTACGTGTTTCATCAACGCTGCAGATATTTGACTACTCCTCTGACTGTGCATGAAGCTTCTACGGCATTATTATGCCATTTCCGCGACCGTCTGACATCTCGACTTCGGCTAGAGTATTCTGTTGCAGTTACTCAGCGTCGGGAGAGCCAGTTCCTTGCCACCTGGTCACCGGCTGCCTCATGGTTTACCAGCTCGCCAGCGTCATTGTACCTGACGGTCGGCAGATTTGGTATTTGACCTTTTTGAATCAGTAATGCATATGTAAATCTCAACAATCTGTTTTCAAGATCTTTGCACAGCTTGGAAATTTACCGCATGGTTTTTTTTATAAAGGGCTGTACGTGTTTACACAGCAAATTGTTTTTGTGACACTCATCTTGTATTTTTTTCTTACATTGACGTTCAAGTTAGTTCTTCTTTAGTTTACATTTTGAGTATAAATATTGCAGTTAGTCATTAGCATAGTGCTGTATAAACATATAAATTGTTTCTGCAGTGTAGTTTTTTGTAATTTTGTTCTATTTTGTTTCCCGAACATGTTTGCACTGTGCTGTATAATTGTACATAGTTTTCAAAATATTGCGGAACAAGTAATCCATCTTATTTGCATCAGGATATCCAAGTTTAGTTATTTCCTGTTATTAAACATTCCAATGATTTGTCTGATAATCAGTTTTTTAAATTGCATAGTACTGTACATCCTTGTAAATATGTTGTGTTAAAACTCACTGTCATATCGTACCTTCTTTCAAGAGACATGTTGACTAATGATTCTTACTGTATTTATTTTTGCACAAGTTAGTCAATTGCATGGTGTTGTACTCATGAGTACTATATTTTGAAAAACATTTTACCTATTTTGTTCTTTTGTGTGAGGTGATGCTTGGTACTATCATTCTTCTATCACTACATATGGATAGTGAGAATATGTTAAAGCTTTATTCATCGTGTGTTTTCTTATTATACTTACATTTTCTATCTGGTCAACAGAATAGTGTTACATTTTTGTATATGGTCCGATTTTGATTTGTAACATGATGACACTGTGCTGTATATCTGTACATTGTTTCTGAATATTGCCGAGCAGGTAATATATTATATTTACACCAGGAAGTCCAAGTTTGTTCTTCTCCTGATATTCATCATTTCATTGATTTGTCTTATGATCAGTTTGTCAATTGCTTTGTACTGTACATTCTTGTAACTATGATGTGTTACAACTTACTGTCTTATTATACTTTTTTTTTTTTCAAGAGAAATGTTGTCTCCTGAAGCTCTCAATATTTTCTTGAACAAGTTTGTTAATCGCACAGCAATGCACTTATGAGCAATAAGTTTTTTGTTAAAATCCTTCCTAAATGCCCAGACATGCTTGTCGCTGATCATTTATCACGAGCTGTAATTTTGCTCCATTTTTCAACTTGTGCACTATGCTGTATATTTTTATATAGGTTTTAGTGGTTTAACGATCTTTGATCGTATTTTATTTGTATTAAGACGTCCTTATTAGTTCGTCTCCTGATTTCTACCTTGAATAAAGATATTTTGAAACCACCTTTGGCCTTAATACATGCACTGCCCCTTCGAGACATGCTCTCGACAAGGTTTTGGAACACAGCGATAGGTATCCATTCAGTGCATAATTCTGCATCTAACCGTTGCCTACTAGTAGGCCTTGGTTCCAAAGTACTATGAGGCGCGCTAATTCACCCCATAGGTGCTCTATAGGATTAAGATCAGGGCTCTGCGCTGGCCAGTCCACACACGATACGGAGTTATCGTCAAACCACGCCTTAACAGTCCTTGCTTCATGGCTCCGGGCATTATCCTGCTGGAACCAACAAGGTTCGGTTCCATAGTATTGCCGCAGAGTTAGTAGGGCATATTTGTCCAGAATGTCGAGGTAGACGTGCTGGATAACAGGGTTGTCCACGATATCCAATGAGCCGGGAACATACCACGAAAAACACCCTCACACGAGTACACTGCCAGCTCCAAACGTGACCGTAACAACACTACAGTGTGATGAATAGCGTTCCCTCGGCTCCCGCCATACCCACACACGGCCATCAGACTGATGGATCATGTATCTGTATTCATCAGTCCATAGGACTCTTTCCATTGATCTACGGGCCACGAAAAATGTTCTTAACACCATGCTGCTAAAAGACGAGTAGCATTCCGAGTGGAGATGAAAGGCTTATGAGCAACCGCACGACCATGGTAACCCACGGAATGAAGTTCTCTGCGAATGGTACGTGTACATACCGAGGTTTCAGCATTTTTGCTCACCAGTACACTGAGGTCTTGTGCAGTACTACGTCGATTAGCTATAACGACTCTCCTGAGGCTTCGACGCCCTCAATCACTGATTTACTTTTGTCGTCCGGTACGTATTGCTACTTCAGGCCCACCATGTGTCTTCCACTTATTCAGTACATATACGGCAGTTGACTTGGGTATGTTTAAATGCCTCTCGGTTTCTCTTATGGACAACTCACTAATATAACACCCAGCAATCTTCCTTTTCTCAAAGTCAGTTCTCTCCCGCTGCGACATTTTGACTTGACCTCATAGTGCGATATGATCGCGGTCAGCTGCAGGCTCGTTTTTGTGCCGTTTGCAGCCGTACCGCGCATCTTCACAACGCAGCAGATCCGTTCATTAGCTTTTGAAGTGGTGTCCCATGACCTTTCTCAATATACACTGAGTGGCCACTTTATTATGACTACCTGACAGTTTTAAGCAAATGAGCTATGAATGCACGCTGCTGCCGTCAAAGGGCGAGGCTAGTATAAAAAGGCAAAGCTTAGTGCTTGCGACAGTAGTAGAAGGGATTTTGGGTTGACGAGATGGGTAAACAATGCGATTTGACGGATTTCAACGTGGGATGATTGTAGGAGCTCAGCGCCATGGAGCGAGTATCACCGAAACTGCCGCATTCGTGAAATGTCCCAGACCAGCTGTTGTTAAAGTGTTTAAAGACTGGACTGTCACCCAAAAAACTGGGTCTCTACGTGCAACGTGTGGTCGTCATAAACTAGTGACTGCTCCGGCGGAACGGAGAGTGTCCAGACTGGTAACTGACAACAGAAGGGCAACAGTGCACCAAATTACAGACCATCGTAATCAAGGATTCCCTCAAATAATCTCTGCACGCACTGTGCGCTGTACACTGCATCGGATGGGATATGGCAGCAGAAGGCCTGTTCGAACACCTTTGCTGTGTGCAGTTAACAAGAGAATACGTCTCCAGTTCGCACAGGAGCACAAGGATTGAACAGTCGATAATTGGAAACAAATTATGTGGTCCAATGAATCACGTTTTCAGTTGCACCCTGCCGATGGCCGAGTAAAAATTTGGCGGAAACAGCACGAAAGCATGGACCCCAAATGCATTGCTACAACCCTTCAAGCTTGTGTTACGGTTCGGGGAATGTTTTCCTGGCATGCTTTGTGCCCTTTAATTCATGTCTGACTGGCACATCATATCTAAACATCGTTGCGGACCAAGTGCATCCTGTCATGTGAATGGTTTATCCCAATGACTTTCAACAAGATAATGCGTCCTGCCATAGTGCTCGTATTGTACAGGATTGGCTTGAGGAACATACCGGTGAGTTTACTTTGCTTAGGTGGCCCCCATAATCCCCATTGAGAATTTGTGGGATGAAGTTGAACGAGCCATCAGACAGCTGCATCCACAACCCTGCAATCTCACACCCCTGGAAAGTGCGATTCATCAAGCATGGTCTCAGATTCCACAAACCACCTATCAACATCTCGTGGAGTCCATGCCACGAAGAATCGACGCAGTATTAAAGACAAAAGGTTGCCCAACGAAGTACTGGGTGGGGTGGTCATTATAAAGTGGCCACTCAGTGTAATGTATGTTGAAAGTATCCGGCCACTCTTTCTAAGTAATGGATTTGCCCATATACGGCAGAACCATGACCGATAGAGGTATAAAGAGACGCAAGAGGCCCGGCAGACACCATAGATATGCACGAACAGTATAATGGCAGGCCCGAATGACAGCGATCTGTGACTTTCAACGTGGCACGGTCATAGGATGCCATCTTAGCAGCAAGTCAGTTCGAGAAATGTTTTGTCCTGGTGCAATTACTTTTCAAATCAACAGTTAGCAGCAAGTCACTTTGGGAAGTTTTTGCCCTGGCGCAGTTATTGTTCAAATCAACAGTAAGGGATATTATTGTAAAGCAGGCACACATGAGAAAAATAACAGTGCAATTGCGACCTGGTAGGCCCCATAAAGCGACAGAGGGGACAGCTAAGTGTTGAAACTGGGGTTGACCAAAATCGCCCGTCCTCAGTTGCAACACTCCCCACCGAGTTTCAAAATGTATCTGGAAAAAACTCCAATACTATAACGATATGCCAAAAAATAAGGAATGAGTTCCTACGGCAGAGCAGAACCACATCGACCAGATCAACGCAAAGCGTCAGTTGAGTGGGGAAAAGTTTCGCGTCAAGGGATGAATCTAAAGTGATGAATCACGCTTCACCAATCTGACGGACGAGTCTGGTTGTGGAGGATGCAGGGTGAACTCTAGCTCTCCTACCGTGTTGTGCTAACTTTGAAATTTGTTGTAAGAAGCGTCATGCGCTGAAGCTATTTTTCATGATTTGGGCTGTGTCCTCTAGTCTCAGTGTCCGATAACCTTTACGCTGCGGTCTATAGTGATATTCTACACAATTATGTACTTTTAATATTACGGCAACAATCAACAATTCGTCGAAGACACTTTCATTTACCAACAGTCCAATACTCCCCCACCCCGTTCACACAACAATATCCGTGCAGGAATGGCTTGATGAGATGTGTCTGGCAGAACTGGACTGACCTGCACAAGTTTGTTAATCGCACAGCAATGCACTTATGAGCAATAAGTTTTTTGTTAAAATCCTTCCTAAATGCCCAGACATGCTTGTCGCTGATCATTTATCACGAGCTGTAATTTTGCTCCATTTTTCAACTTGTGCACTATGCTGTATATTTTTATATAACCCGATGGAACACATTTGTGCTGAATTTGAACTCCTATTTCATGGCAAGCCGAAACGGCCGACATCGTTGACCTACGTGGCTAATGCTCTTCTGGCAGAACAGAAGGCAATTTCAGCATCAACGGGCCAAAATCTAGTGGAAAGACGTCCCAGCAAAGTGAAGGCTGTAATCGGAGCAGAGGGTAGACCAGGTTGATATTTATTCCTTTCCTATTACATGGACTACTTGGATGGGTAAGTTTCTGGATACTTTTGATCAGATGTTGTATGTTGGCATTTGTACACAGGGAAAATTCAATACAAATTGTTTTTATGATAGTACACTGTGATGTGTGGCTATCTCTTGTCCCGTACGAAATGAATATTTTTTGTAGATCATCAGTGTAATTTGATGTTACCCAAGAAGTACGCACATCCGTATGATGTTACAAGAAAAAGAAATTAAGCTAAAGAATTAAATGAAAACGCGAAAAATGAGTATTGTCATATTCCGAACACTTCTGTATACTTTTACGTACAGCCTACTCCACATTACGTTTGTAAGAATGAAATGACAGTTGGTACGAAGTACTGAATACACACTGGTTTTCCAAAGCTCAGAGCGAATTGCAAAAACTGGAATCGATCAAAAGCAGATGAAAGATTTGGAGTAGAATAGATTCTGAACGTTCTCTGCTTCATGGTTAAAAGAAATAGTACATATACTCCTGGTTTTTCAAATCCGTCCAGTAAAATGATATGACACACAAATCTAAGCGATAACCTTACTCAGGTGAATGAATACCAATTTTCACAATTTTTCATTCTGCTACTTTTACTCATAGGTTGAATACATTTCGACCTTTGCAAAAAATGCGGATAACAAGAGCCAATGAAAACTCACCCAAAGATGGCATGTGATTGTTCTGGCATGACTTGTTTGGAGTTGTTGGAATGCTAGTCTTCACTCATGATGCAGATCAGACTTCAGGATCAAGAAAAGGCGTTGCAACCGACGTCTCTCCTTTGAAAGCATCCAAAGCATATTCCATAGGGTTCACATCTCTGTGTAGTCATTTTGATCATTCCGTAGTTTACATACTAGCTTTCCATTGAATGCCCCGTAAAATGATTTCTGTGGGAATAGCTCTTATTATGCGTTTAAAGGAAATCAGAACCTAGAAATATATCTGTAAAGTTCAGATCAGCTTAAAATCGGGAGAGTATCCTGGTACCCTTTGTAGAAAATTTATGCTATGTATCTTTCGCATTGTTCTTTCCACGTTTATCAACACATAGCAACCGAAAAATTGTTATCCGACCGCTGCTGGGATCGTAACCCAGATCTCTCGATATCTAGCCGAGTGCGTTCGCCTAACGCTACAATGGCCACCAATCAACGGCGCTATGTGAGTTTATCTATCAGCTTCTGACATCACATTTTTCGGTTGCTATGTGTTGATAAACGTGGAAAGAGCGATGTCTTTGTTTATTCACTGACGCCATGTATTTGGAGGATTTTTACTATTGTTCTCGCACTTTGGATTTATTTGCTATAATCAATATATATATAGCTTGTGCCGTTAATGCCCACCAGATGGTGACGTCTCAGTTGCTGAGCCCATCCAACGGATATGTGATGTCAAAAGCTGACAGATAAACGCACATAGAGCCGTTGATTGTTGGCCATTGTAGCGTAAGGCGAACGTACTCGACGCCGCCCCGGTGGCGCATTGGTCCACGCGATGGCTTCTGATCATTCGTTCGAAAGGTGTCCGGTTTGGAATCCCGGTGAGGCATGGATGTTGTGTTTGTCTTACGGCACTGGCTCTCTCCCTTCCCTAGGACCAGTGGCCCTAAATTAGGGACGGATGACTGCTTATAGCCCATAGAGTTGCTCACGGTGCTCGTTAAACCTCCAATCTAAAAAGAACGCACTCGGCTAGATATCCAGAGATCTGGGGTACGATCCCAACAGTGGCCGGATAACAATTTTTCGGTCGCTAAGTGTTGATAAACGTGGAAAGAGCGATGTCTTTGTTTATCCACTGACGCCTTGTACTTAAAGGATTTTCACTACCTTTCGAATGTCAAGATCTTTGTGGGAGTGAAATAATGCGAATAATTCGAGAGTATACATTTATTAATGTACAACACTGTGCATTTATTTGCGGTACTCACGACCATACCTAGCCACAGTACGGTACATGCTACGTGGAATTAAATCACAACAAACAGTAAGGTTTATTAGTTCCTGACATTAAACGGTACTTAGGTAGGTCGATTAAAGAATGCTATTTTCGTAAAATCAATCAAAGAAGATATGTGAGTCATAAAAGTAAATATTTACTAAACTGTGGGGGCGGCAATTGTAAGTACACTGCTGGCCACCCAAAATGCAACACCAAGAAGGAAGCATCCGATTGGCCTGGAATTCGCAGCATGCGTCGCCCGCGAGAGGACATGCAAACGATTAGCATTGCAGGGCATATGCAAATCATATGCGCCCGGCACGCCACCGAGAAACACTCTAAGAAGGGTGCACAGAAGGCGGGGTGTAAGTAGTGGAAGTGTGTTGTGCTGCCGGACCTGTGCTTGGGAAGCTTCCTGATGCCTCGTCGAAGAATTCGGCAGTCATTCCAGCACGTTTCGGAGTTCGACGGAGGACGAATTGTGGCTTATCGCGACAGCGGTTTACCATACTTCTGTGGCTGTCCCGGACGTTCTGCATCACGGAGATCGACATTTCCCAGCTTAAACCGCTGGAACCACTTCGTAAACGTACTGTAGGGCACAGTAGCCTCACCCAAAGCAGCACAGATTATTTGCTGGGCTTCCGCGGCACTTTTGTTCAGCTGAAACGCTAACAGAAGGCAGTACCTCAAATGTTGCTTCTCGAACGACATTTCTTTCACAGTCAACTTTCGTCCCTTCTCTCACTACAGCTGTGAGCGGTTATACTTGCCTGGAAAGCTGTTGGATGGCGCTGCAATCAGCCATTATCGCACACAGCTATTTGCATTTGCCGACTTTCTAGGATCGCTTGTGGTTGGGGGCCAAGAATTAAGTTGCACACCTAATACATTTGCGCATGCACAAGCCAAAATCTGACCTTAAGATGGAAAGAAAATCTGAATCTCGAGTATGTTAGTGAGAAGGATTGGTCACTTTTGGTTTAAGATATCTACAGTTTACACCCCATCCTGTACATCATTTTAAATTTCTGGTCAATGGCATGTACCCTCCCTCCCTTCTGGGATTTGAGAGAACGCCAAATTTTGCTAAGACGAATACATTACTATTGTCGAGAAAGCTGCATAAGCATCAAAATGCATTTTTGTAATGTCTTTTATCACATTGAGAATCAGGTTCTCATAATTTGCGCAGATTGCAATAAGGAATTGTTACGTTTGTGTAAAACGTCATGAAATAACGTTCGGCGAAAGTTTGGTAAAACATATTGTTGAGTAACAATGAAATTAACTATTGTTGCGTCACTCATCAGGTTTCAATAATGGTTTGATGACTTCCGTTACCCATTTTCGTTACATTGAAATTTTTTACATTGGATTTACTTTAGTGCTTCTGGAAAAGATGCATTGCAACAATAAAGCGTGGGCCTTGTAAGTACTGACGAATGTATTTTCAAGACGTTATATTTCTTACACCGCTTAGTTAGCTCTTTCATGCTTAATTATGGAATACAACTGTAACGAAAAGTTAAGCTATCCAGGATTTAAGTAAAGTAATTTAGGAAGCTTTACAGGGAAGCAAGTTATTTCGATATGTTAAGAATTTGTGTGCAAAAGGTGTAGTGCTTTACAGCCAACTGTTATGTTACGGTGACAGTTAGAACCTACAGACAATTCCATAAGCAAATTCATTCTACACTAGCATTGTGCTAAATGGCATGTTTTGGACACCTTGCTACTCCACTAATAGAAAATATATTTACGTGAACCGTACCAGAATAAAAACCTAAATATTTGTAGTGAACGTGGGATCAAAATGTTCGCCACTGGGAAATGCAAAAGCTTTCAAATTTTCAAAGCCGATTGTATTGAACAAACTCGCTATCGAAGAGTAACCAAAATAGGTGTACCACCATTTTCGTAGTTCAAGTTCGGATGAAAGACTAGTTTTTCAAATTTTATAACGAAGTGCAGATTTATGATGGGCACAGACGGAACAGCGTTCTGTTACCCAGGGTATGAATTTTGACATGTTTCGTATACCATAAGGAATGCTAAAAGGAAAACTGAGGAGTTAAAATGTGCTTTGTATTACCAGTTGCTGTCCTTATTGAGCGTCGTCGTCCTTAAAAGGGATAAGTTTATAACGTAGGGGTAATGCATCCTTCTTACATTTATCAGTTTTCGCGGATACGACATATATGCTGCAAATATGCGATCAAGAAAGCTGAACAAATGATCATATGTAGAGGATTTTAGGAAGGGAGTGTCTGACCCCAGGTCTTAAACAACCCTTCGAAATAGGAAGCTAGGAGATTTGGGCTAGAGTTCCCGTTAGAAAAATGACACGGAAGCGAGGTAGAAGACCTTATTTATAACCGGGGGACAGTACCCGGGGTCCGACGGCTTAACATGCCCATCTGACGCACGGCGGATATTTAGTGGATCGAGCGTTCGTACCTGCCTGGGATCGAACCTGAGGTCCTTTCCGTGGCAGTCACGAACGTTGCCCACTAGGCCACCTGCGGCCGATTAACCAAAATGATGATTACTGTTGACCTTTATTCTTCGGAATCCTAATAAAACACCGCTCATTACTTCAAATGGAATGCAAAGGAAATTACTTCAAAAGGAATGCAAAGCAACGCAAATAAATCGTATAAACGAAATTGCAATCCAAAACATTTACATAAAAGTAAAACAAAACAAAAAAAGCTTCAAATCCAATTTTGAGTTCCGATGTACCCCTGTACGAAGAGATCTGTGCTTGCAAAACCACCATATGCAAAGTACACCGACGCTTATCAGCAGAACGTTGCTATATACGAAAGCATTAATCGTCTCCGAAAATTTCGTCCTTTTGTTTCCCGCTTCCGCTTATGTTATTGAATTTGTCATTTCAAAGTTTCCCTTCACGTCTGTATAATATTGCATTCGAAGTTTTACATTTATCTCTTTTGTATTGGGCTATCAGATCCGCTTTGGATATGCATTTCGCAATGTATTTTGACACTTTGTACTTTTATGCTTTTGTTATGTTCCCGGGACTTAATGGTTAGTTATTTAATTAGGCCGGATCAGAGAGACAGAGAGAGCGAAGTGAAGCTGTAATTCAAGGGCATTAGCGAAATTGCTGCACCGGATTTCCAGCTAATGCGAAATCAGGATGTACGTCATTGTGACAATTGTCTTTTGTAAATCTGTAAATCATGAGCGAACGTTCAGTTTTCCTTGGAACATCAGTTAATGTCCAGTATTGTTTCTCCAGATAAAATTTCAACCAGCCGTTAAGAATCATGATTAAATACCAGCAGTCTACCAGTTTGCCGTGCATTACAACCTCTGTCTCAATCTCGTTTTATGAAATTATACAAAGAAGCAGATATTGGGGTTCATAAAAGCTTTACTTCTTGAATTACAGAAATCGTACTATATTTAGCCTTAACCTTGTATACACAGTGTGCGCGTTAAGTAATGAGACTGATTTTTTACGGGACACACCTTTGAATAAAAATAGCAAACAGTTTCTTATTTTGATCACTAGAGTGTGCTGTAACAGCAGGAGCAACTTTCGAGTGGGGTAACGCAGCAGTTTTCGTGTGGTCACCGTTGAAGTAAAACTGTGTCAATGAAAGATGTCAGAAATTACGCAATGCAGCAAAGCGCTGTGATAAAACTTTACAGTAAATTAGGAAAACTTGCCATGGAAGTTTACCAAGATCTAAAAAAAGGTTTAGGGCGAAGACTGTCTGAGCCGTACACGCGTGTTCCGCTGGTTTTCAACGTTTAAAAGTAGGAAGGAGTCCCCCGTGGATGGACCGCGCATAGGACGTCTAGTGTCTACACGGACAAATAAAATTGTGGTGAAGGCCAGAGAAACTGTTGCTCATGGCAGGCCAATACCCACTAAGCTATTCGCTGAACAGCCTGATGTCGGTAAGGAAACGGCCGAGATATCCTCAGAAAAAGATCTGCACAAGAGGCGGATTTTTCGAGGCTTGTGCAGCACACGTTGACACACGAACAGAGAGATAACCGGGTGGGTTGCATATTGTCAAAATTTCATCAATGTAAATATAAAGAGACATCGCTCTTTCCACATTTTAGCAACACATAGCAACCCAAAAATTGTTATTCGGTCACCGAATAACAATTTCAGATCCCCAGCGGTGACCGAATAACGATTTGACGGTTGCAATGTGTAGCTAAAACGTGGAAAGAGCGATGTCTTTGTTTATTCACTGACACCATGTATTTGGTGGATTTTCACTTTGGATCTCGCCCTTTGGATTTAACTGCCATAATTAATATATAGCCAGTGCCGTTAATGCCCTCCAGATGGAGACATCTCAGTAGCTGAGCGCACCTTACGGATTTGTAATATCAAATGCTCACAGAAAAACGGACATAGCGCCTTGGATTTTTGGCCACCGTGGTGTAAGGCTAACGCGCTCGGCTAGATATCGAGAGATCCGGAATTTAATTCCTCGGTGGCGGCCGAATAACAATTTTTCGGTAGCTGTGCGTTGCTAAACGTGGAAAGAGCGATGTCTTTGTTCATTCACTGACACCACGCATTTGGAGGATTGTCACTTTGGATCTCGCCCTTTGAATTAAACTGCAATAATTAATAGATCATATATCAGATGAAGTAGGATTACAAATAAACTTTCAGAAGACAAAAGTGATGTTCAATGCTTTTACAAGAAATGAAGATTTGTCGATTGATGGAGAAAAGCTGGAGATAACAGACACGTACGTTTATCTTGGACAGCAGATATCAAGTGAGGGTCACATTGATGAAGAAATTAATCGGCGTACAAAACTTGCCTGGAGAGCTTTTGGAAGAAACAGCATAATTTTCAAGAGCAATATGCTATTATGTCCTAAAAGAAAAGTGTTTGATCAATGCATCCTTCCAGTGCTTACGTATGGTGCAGAGACGTGGACTTTAACTAGAAGAGACATACAAAGGCTGCAGACAACTGAAAGAAGCATGGAGAGGTGCATGCTTGGTGTAACCAGGAGAGATAAGAAGAGGAACTCGTGAATCCGAAAAATGACAAGAGTGGAAGACATCATGATCAGAGTTAAATCCTTGAAATGGCAATGGGCTGGACATACTACCAGAAGGACAGACCATCGATGGACAGCCGAAATTTTATATTGGATTCCAAGGGACAGGAAAATACCCAGACGAAGACCACATGAGAGATGGGTGGTTGAAATTCGAAAGTATGCGGGAGTGACATGGAGGAGACTGGCACAAGACAGACCGTTGCGGAGGAAACTTGAGGAGACCTTCATCCAGCAGTGGATTGATAATGGTTGACAATGATTATGATGATGATATCAGATCATATCATATATAGAGGATTTTAGGAAGGGAGTGTTTGACCCCAGGTCTTAAGCAACCCTTAGAAATAGGAAGCTAGGAAATGTGGGCTAGAGTGCCCGATAGGAAAGTGACACGGAAGCGAAGTAGAAAGGGGGAGGAAGACGCCCTTATTTATTACCGGGGTGCCAGTACCCGGTATCCGACGGCTTAAACGTGCCCATCCGACGCACGGCGTATATTTAGTGGATCGAGCGTTCGTACCTGCTGGGATCGAACCTGAGGTCTTCTCCATGGCAGTTACGAACGTTGCCCACTAGGCCACTCGCGGCTCCCGCTATAATTAATATATAGCCAGTACCGTTAATGCCCACTAGTTGGAGACCTCTCAGTAGCTGAGCCCATCTCACGGATTTATGATGTCAGAAGCTGACAGAAAAACACACATAACGCCGTGGATTATTGGCCACCGTGGTGTAAGGCTAACGCGCTCAGCTAGGTATCGAGAGATCTGGAGTTCGGATCCCCAGCGTTGACCGAATAACAATTTTTTGGTTGCTATGGGGTGCTAAAATGTGGAAAGAGCGATTTCTTTGTTTATTCACTGATGCCACGTATTTAGAGGATTTTCACTTCATCAATGTAGTTGATTAAGATCGTGATTTGTTGCACAAAAAATTGTCACCGGCGGTAAAAGTTAGTGTTTCCAGTTTGATCCTGAAACAAACCGCCAGAGTATGGAACGGCGTGGAAAGTCTTCTCCCGGGCAGAAAAAAAAGACTGATTGTAAAAATTCACGAGTCAAGACAATGGTCATTGTTTTTTCGACTCTACTGGAATTATCCGCAGCAAATTTGTTCCTGACGGCACCAGAGTCAACGGTTTGTATTATTTCGGAGTAATACAACGTCTGTATATCCATATGCAACGTGTCTGTAAAGAACTGTTCCACAAAACCCATTGGTTTCTGTTGCAATGCGCTGCCTGTGAAGCAGTTTCTGGCTTCGAATTCGATCTGTGTGATCGAGCGTTCACCCTACTCGCCAGATTTGGTTCCCGCAGATTTTGTCTTCTTCCCAAAGGTGAAGTGTGTCGTAAAACAGCAGCACTTCAGCTACATTAAGGACATCCGACGAGGTGTGACCAACAGACTGAAAGAGGTTCCATTTAAAGATTTCCACCTAGCCTTCGAACCCCTGTGCGAAAGATATCAACGTTGTGTGGAGTTAGAAGATTATTTTGTATCTGTGTATGTGACAATTCGACATATAGTTTGGTGTTTCGATATAATAAATTTTGTCTCGTTACTCAATTGGCACACGGCGTAAAACGCAAACAAGAAATATTTTTGACAAACTACAAACACTTTTTTAAAATCAGCAATGTTTTGCTGAGCACAAAAAAACATGATGCAGTGACCATTAGATTTTTTAAAGCAAATTTTCACTCATAGAATAATATTTAACCTTTTGCCAGTTCGAACGGACGTCTTCCTACTCCACAGCGACTGCTCTTCCAAATGAGCTATGCCGCCAGTCTTATCGCTGCTACATTGCTGATTTGAGTTATGAGTCACCGCAGCCAACGTCATCTTCGATATGTCACGTTATATCACTCCTACCTTGCGAAGCGTTAGCCACGAAAGCGCAGGCTTCGTGTCAGCCGACAGCTACGTTCGAAGGACCATCTCATTGGAACTGAATTGCCGTATTTTTCAAAATATAAGACGCACTTGTTTTTCCAGAAAAATTGGTGTTAACATCCCCATGAATCCTATATACCGAAGGTCATTGTTATCGTCATGAAAATACAGCCAGTAAATGAGTTTAAAGTGTTTATCTTAGCTGCAGTACTTGATATTTTCTTACACTTTTAAACAGTTTCCTTGTACCGTGAAGGCTTTTCGTATATACTAGTATGTTTATCCACTGTTAACTATGCCTGTGTGTTTTTCTTTGAGCGAAACTTGCTGCAATTTGCTAGACATGTGCATGCTTTCGTGAGTTAATGATTTAAAATACAGTTTAAGCACATATCTCATATGTTGTACATTACTTTAAAAGTAAAGTGATAGAAACAGGAAGGAAAGAAATGCATTTCAGCACGAAATATTTCAACAAAAGCTTACGACATCCACCAACAAACTAGGTGTGCAAACGCATTAGTACTGGCTGCATTATTTCTGCTACAAACTCTTAGGTTTGCGCTGAACTTTGCTAGATAATATGCAAAGATCTAATTCATTCACAGTATCGCAAATTGAAAATAGTGTGTGCTCGTAATCTTTGAAAAACTCTATTCATGAAACGTGAAAACTTTGCTTGAACTTTAACTGAAGGAACGTACTTTTCTTTGGTATTTACTACAAAAGATGTCGCCGCATCTGACAGTCTCGCTTCTTTGCTGTTCGCCAACAATGTGCAGAGGTTAGCCCATGGTTCTTCCCAAGCTTCAGATTAAAAGAAACAGTTCCCCGTTCCTGGGAATTGTATGAATGCCACATATTGCTGATAGATTTCTTTTTTTTTTTTTTTACATTGGAGGTTTAACGACCATCGTGAGATAACCAGTAGGCTACAAGCAGTCGCACGTTCCTCGTTTAAGGCCACTGGTTCCAAGGAAGGGAGACAACCAGTCTCCTAGCTTCGAGCCCTATCAATGTCAACAGCCGTTCATAGCTCGTATGCATAGTGGGTGTTGTGTCAGACTTGTGTGGCCGGATGTTTGGAACCATGCCGTATTCAGCGACGAGTCTCCTTTCTGTCTCAGCGCCGACGATTGCTGATTGAGAGTCTGAGAACGACATCGTCACCAGGCATATCTTGCTGCAATCCGTCAGCGTCATACGGCTACTCAAACTGGTCTCATGGATTTTTTTTTATTGGAGATTTAATCGTGAGCTACTCGTGAGCTACTCAGTGGGCTACAAGCAGTCGCCCGTCCCTAATTTATAATTTGGGGCCAATGGTTCCAGGGAATGGAAAGAACCAGCGCAGTGATACAAACACAACATCCATGCTTCACGGGATTCAAACCTGGACCCATCTCGGACGAATGGTAAGAAGCCATCGCTTAGACCACTGCGTCACCAGATCTAGCCCGATTGATTTCCACCGAGGTCATCTTACTTTGACACCTCATTGATGCGGAAACGATCATCCGAACCAGTACCGAAGGCTTTTGGCTGCATGAAGGTGTGACATCGCAAGAAAATCCTGCAGCGCATGTACGCCATAGGCTGCTGGACCGAGTGGCGTCTCTGTGGGTTGTTTTCATAAGCGGTACCGCACATTGCTTATTTCGGAAATTGCAAAAAATTCAATGATTTATTAGCTGCTGTTTTTACCAAGGAGGTTAGAATATATGGAGTAAGGGCCAGCCGTTACCCACGTGTAATTAAAATGAAGCCACCGAAAAGTCACGATCATGACGTCACAGCCAATCACAGCCTCTGCCGCCATTTTGGTGAGACGATTCGCAGCCAATCACAGCCTTTGCCGCCATGTTGGTGAGACGGTTGAGAGTTAAACATAACATGGAAAAATTAAAAGCAACGTCGCACTGGGCGTGGCCGTGAGCTTCGCGTCACGTGCTGAAAGTGCTTTCAGTTTGTGACGTCATCCTTACTCTATCTATTCCAACCTTCTTGGTCTTACGCATAAAATTAAAAAAAATCTAAATAAAAATATTTAAAGAGCCATCTATATATTTAAAACACAAGGCCGTTTTTGTACAATCCGCCAGCGCCACCTACTGGAGCGATTTTCATGATTTTTTTAAATGAAAGCTACTGTCCCACAGATTTGTCACCGCTAATTTTTTTATTGTCATAAGAATTTTTTATATGTTATCATGACATTTTCTTTCCACAATCCGCCGTTCCCTATTCTGGCTTTTGCTCTTGCCTTAGTACTTGCAGCATCATCTGCCTTTCTGCGGTAGTCGGACTTTGAACTAAGCCCTCCACTACGAACTACGTAGTTGTAATTATCCGAATCGGTACAGTATTTTTCGAGATTAGTAAAAACAATTTCGTATATTATCGTGAACTACTCTCTTTCACGTTGGGTGTGATCAGGTTGTATGTAAACAAAGCGGAACGATACACAGGAAATCGGAAACTACTTGAAAGCGATTTGATTCGGTAGTACAGCCAAAAATAATAAAAAATAATAAAAAAAATAAGAAAGGTAAACGAAACAGCATATGTCCACCGAAATGAAATAAGCTCCCCAACTGTGAAAAAATTATCCAAATCGGTTCAGTAGTTTTTGAGATTATCTCAAACACACAAACAAAGTTTCTCTCTTTAGATATTAGTATAGATTATATAATGATACCAAACAAAAAATTGTTAAAACCAAACTGGCAAAATAAAACAAATTTTTAACCCCATTGTGTAGTTATCTAGACACGATATCATTTCGGGTCACTGAAAGAATACCTCAATACTCCAATGAAAGCCCGTCAAAGACGGGTAAGCAAGTGTTTATACAATAATGAGGAACGTCAACTTTAAATTCGTATACGCGTAGTTGGAGAAATTAAAAAATTAATGGGAATATATCAAAAATTTTGTTGTTGGTGACCCATCTTATGCACTACCCATTAATAATTCAACCGTTTATTATGCATTTTATTACAATTCGTGTTATATGACAAAAAAAAAATCAGTCCCAGCTTTTTCAACCGTGCATGGAATAAGTTACGGACTAGTTTTATTTATTTTCCTAAATTTTTCCCAAAACGTTAGGGTGCCGTCTTATGTCCCAAAGAATACAATCATTTTAAGAATTACGTGCGTCGTGTGGAAGACTCAACACACATGTTTATCAAACATAACGGACAAGAGATTCACTTTTGTTAGGGCGCCAATATAGCATTTAAGCTTTTGGCGGTGATATGATCGAAACCTCATCTTTCTATTTTGAAACAGCTGTTTTCCCAAGTGAACTTCGCCGGCAAGCCGATCACCACTTCATTGTCCCTTTGACTCATGCGTCAACTCAGTAGTTCGCCATCGATGTCATATCACGTAGTACGTTTCAATAGCCATATTTTGGTGTCTTTGCATTACAATAAAACTTCGATATAACGCTTTAACAACGGATAATGGCATCCATTATTGCCGACTGTCTGTTATAACCGGATAAGGTTGATACATATGTACACTACTGGATAAACAGCCTATTACCATACACTAAGCACACCTCCCAACCCACTGAAAAAAAAACACAAATTACTATAAGCATTGTACTAAAAATACAAAAAAAAAACAAGAAACTTTATTTATATTTTGTAGATGATAGAGTAGATTCTCCACTCGTATGCACTAGCGTACGAAAATTAAGGACCAGACGGTTTTTCGAATGTAACGTCGTGCAGAAGTGCTCCACATCGACTCAAATCATACCATAAGATCTCCAAGATGTAAGAATATGGGACAAATCAGCCAAAGCCCAAAGAAGGAATCCAAAGGATACAAAGGCACTTTATTGAAAAGGTAGCTTCGAGCACGACTGAACAGAAGACAGAAACGTCCATGTGACAGGCGGCTGCCAACAAACATTCAGTCTTTAGTAGGGGATATGATCACCCCTGACTGCGTTGCAGGCTTTAGAACGTCTGTCCACGCTGAGGACAAGGTTGTTAAGGAGCTATTGAGGCATCCAGGCCCATTCCTTTTGTAGCGCCAAGCGCAGCTGCGGAATCGTTGCTGGCGGCTGGTGACGTGCTGCCAAGCGTCTCCCGAGAAGGTCCCACACATGTTCGATTGGATTTAGGTCCGGTGACCTTGCAGGCGAATCCATGCGTTGAATATCTTCACTCTCCAACAGCTCTGCGGCAGCTACTGTACAATGAGGTGTAGCGTTGTCGTCCATAAAGAGCACCTCAGGACCCACAGCACCTCTAAAGAGACGCACGTGAGGCAGGTGAACCTCGGTACAATAGCGGACACTAGTGACTGAACCTCCTGGGAAGATGTGGAGGTCAGTACGGCTACCAAGCATGATATCGCCCCAAACGGGAACTCCGCCACCTCCAAACCGGTCCCTTTCGATGTTGATGGAGGTGTGATTTCGTATTCCCTGCTCTCTCCAGATGTGTATACGTCCAGAATCTCTCGTCAGACTAAATCGGCTCTCATCCGTAAAAAGAACTCGACCCCATTGCTGATGTGTCCAGTTCTTGTGTTCCTGGCACCAAAGAAACCGCCGTCTCCGATGAGCAGCCGTTAATGGCACGCACCGTACTGGTCGTCGTGCTAATTGACCACCTTTGTGCAGCCTCCTTGCCTCGGTAAAACGCGATAACGGACGTCCAGTTGTCTGTTGCATGAGCCTTGCGATTTCTCCCACTGTCTGCCGTCTGTCTATTCTTGCCTGTAGGACAATATACTGGTCGTCCGCCGCCGTGGTTGCTCGTGGACGACCACTGCTAGACTCTCGGACAGCTGTTCTTGTCGTTTGAAATGCTCTCCAAGCCCGTGAAATGATGCTGTGAGCGATCCCGAACTCCTTGTCCACACTAGTCACACTTCGAATTTCTTCCAATTTCCCAATTGCGCGACCTCGGGTAAGGTCATCCAGATGTCGTATATTGGATTGCCTGTTGGCCATATCACACGGTTGCAGCAACTCAACGTCGTTCAAACCGATGTAGGCTACACCGTGCAATAGCTTTCACCGAATTGCTGAGCGTACACCTTTCGTGTGCTTTATACCCTTCTGACATCCCCCCACCCTACGTCATGCTTCATATATGCGCATGCCCTACCGTACCGGACCCTAGTCTATCTCTTCAGTGGTCTTTCGGTCCGTTCTGCCTGCTCGTTCCGCTGTTATGCTAATTTCTCCACTTCGTCCTTAATTTTGGCACACTAGTGCACGTCTGGCTAGTTTGCTTGCAGCGTTTTGAATTTCTATGGCACGGACCTTGACCCTACAGGAACGTTCTTGCATAAATAATTTATGCAGGGTGATTCAGAATTCATGGGACAAACTTTAAGGGGTAGTAGAGCACACTGCAACAAACATTTCTTGTATAGAAATGTATGGGCGCAAGTGACGCGTTGAGACACAAACACAAGAAATTCCCAGCTCATGTGCTATTCACAGATGAGGCGATTTTTGCACACGAAGGTGTTTCCAATGTGTACAATTGTCATGTGTGGGCAACCTCTAACCCACACGCTACACGTCCACATGCGTACCAAGAACGATTATCTGTGCATGTGTGGGCGGGTATTGTGAACGACTTCCTGCTTGTCCCATATCTACTACCAACGTGACTCGATAGCAGATGTTATCGTGATTTTCTGGAATAGGTTTTACCAGAATTGCTTCAAGATATACCACTGGCCGTCCGACAAGGACTGTGGTTTCAACATGATGGGACGCCAGCCCATTTCAGCATTAATGTGCGCAATTACTTGGATGCCATTTTTGTGGAGCGATGGATTGGCCGAGGTGGACCAATACGTTAGCCACCCCGATCGCCCGATTTATCGAGCTTCGATTACTTCTTATGGGGACATCTGAATGCCTTCGTTTACGAGACTCCAGTTGACTCTGTTGAGGACCTCGTCGCTCGAATATCCGTTGCTGCTGCACGTGTGCGAGAAATACCTGGCATCTTTGAAACTGTGCGCCAATCACTACGACGATGCTGTAAGTAAACAATTTATGTTTCCTTTCATGTCTATTTCTTGTGTATGAAACGCGTCACTTGCGCCCATACATTCCCATACAAAAAATGTTTGTTGCAGGGTGCTCTACCACCCCTTAAATTGTGTGTCCCATGAGTTCTGAATCACCCTGTATTGACAGCTTGCTTAAGATGTTTATACAGCGCAAGTGGCATATGCTTCCAGTTATAAATAGACGTTTTAGCTGTAAAATTAATACTAAATCTCAACGAGTTTATTCTTTGCTTTTTGTATGACTAACACCGTTCGCGTTTTCACCCCATACACTTCACGTACTCAAAGAACCGTAGCATTTTTGTATATTAAGTTCTTGTCTCTGGCTAACAGTTAGCCTAGCAGGCTTTCCTTTTTACATTACTACTCTCTTTAGGAATCATGGCAATCACTGGTGTACAACACAAGGCAAAAAATAAGTAAACACTAAGTAAATAAGGTGCTGCAACAACAAACACCTAGCTGTCACTTAATCCTTTATCCGCAATACTGGAAGGCACCGCGGCTGCTGCATACGTATTTCGTTTGCTCTAATCAAAATCCTCTATTAAGAGGTCCATAGTAACGACGGGTGCGCGTAGACATTTTCAAGATGTTGTACACCTGAGACATTTTCAAGATGTTGTTCTCCAAATTAAAATTGCAAGGAAAATTTGAAATAAATGTCTATCTCCTTAGCACTTCAACCCAGCGTAGTACAGAACTTGCAAAAGAGAAAGAAATGTGCTGCTAAACGACATTCCTGGGTTTCCAGAATGTTTTCGCTTGTATTCGCATCACTGTGCAAAATGATCCTCAATATGTCCATCGAGAAAAAAAGAGCCGTCCTGGTGGTACATATGTCTAAGCACTGGCTTTTCACCATTAGTCCGAGATGGGTACCTGTTCCAGTCCCAGTTAGTAATGGATGTGGTTTTTGCTTTAGGGCACTGGCTCTCTCTCTTGCCTGGAACCAGTGCCCCTAAATTAGGGACGGCTACTGCTTACAGCCCATTGAGGTGCTCACGGGGTCTTCAAAACCCCGATCAAATTAAAAGAAAGAAAAGAAATGCAATGAACTTATAACTGTGCAACACTCTGAAAGGTGTCATTTCACGTGTTTGCTGTCACTGAATGTCTTTCTTTATACACTTTTTGCAAAAACAAAAAACAAAAAACGAGGCACTCTGAGAAAGGCGTTCGATCCTAATGAAACTCCGCATGCAAGTTCTTCTGACCCGAATATGCAAATGATTATAATATAACGACAGATGACCAAATAGTGGCCGGCCACAGCGTAGGGGAACCGCTCTTCGAGGAGGGTATATCAAAAGCAAAGCTAGCACGCAGGGATAATTGTAGCAGCGGTTTGCAGTTGCGTTAATCGTCACATGCACTGAGGACACATCGACGTCGGATCCATGCACAATACGAGCAGTTGAGCCAGTTTTAGAGAAGACGTATAATGAGCTGAGAGAGACCGGTTGTTTAGGTCGCCGTATCGGTATCGCAGGGCATTTGGGTCGGAGCGACGCGACAATGGGACGATGTTGGCGCTAATGGGTCGAGGAAGGCACAACCCAGCAGTACGCTGGCAGTGGACTGCCGAGGGCAACGACAAAACGCAAGGATCGAAGGACTGTGAGAGCCGCACGAACAGAACCAAATTTGTCGCTCTCAACCATCCGGGGCTATGTTGCGTCGTTTACAAGTAGGGAAGGGGCCATCCGAACCGTTGACAGATGACTTGCGACACGAAGACTACTTTCGAGGAGGCCATCCGAACCGTTGACAGATGACTTGCGACACGAAGACTACTTTCGAGGAGGCCATTCCGCCGCATGCCACTGACCAGCGAACATCGTCGGAACCGGTTGCAAAGGTGCCGGGCACGATCAACGAGGGATAGTGTGCAATGGATATCGTTCACTTGGTCGAAAGGTCACTTGACCGAAATCACTTCGCCGAAAATCACTTGATCGAAAGGTACATTTCACGGAAGGGTCACTTGACCGAATAGTTCATTTCACCGAAACGTCACTTGACCGAATAGTTCATTTCACCGAAACGTCACTTCACCTGAAAGTTTATTTCATCGAAAGGACATTTGATGGAAAAGTTCATTTCACCGAAGGATTACTTAACCAAAAAGTTCATTTTATCGAAAGATCATTTTACTGAATTGCCAGTTTATCGAAAACTTAGAATTTTGTTGTTAGAGGTCTGTTGGAGTGTGGTGCGGATTTTTGAAAAACTGGCCACCTAAACATTATCGTATTGTATAAAAAATACACTTTTAATTTCTATGAAACACCTCCCCATGAGTTGGTTTTTCGAAATGTAACATTAAATATAAGTTGTAGATCTGTGCCTTTTTGTCAAATTTTAATCCTCCGAGTCATATTCATAATGGTCACATAGCAAATCAAGTAAATAATGTTCCACTTTTACTCAACCACAAAACATTAATGTTTTGACCGTAGGCCTAAATACAGGCCATTTTAACATATTTTAACCCTACTCATATTCATAAGCATTACATAAAATGTAAAGTAACTTTTTATGTAAACCTTATGAACATGAGCATGCACGGCGAAAATTTGCTAAAAAGGCTTAAGCCAAGACCTAGGACCCTAAAACTGATTCTTTTTGCCTGAAAAAATGTGTAACATTATTAACTTGACTTTTTATGTAAACCTTATGAATATTAGCACGCACGTTTAAAATTTGCTAAAAAGGCCTAAGCCGAGGCTAAGAGCTCTAAAGCTAGATTCTATTTGCCTGGAAAAATGTGCGACATTATTAACTTGACTTTTTATGTAGAACCTCATGAATTTCGCGCGATTAAAATTGGGTAAAAAGGCCTAACCCAAGGCCTAGGAACCTAAAATTGATTCTTTTTGCTTGAAAAAATAAATGTGCACCATTATTGATTTTACTTTTTATGTAAATCTTACGAATATTAGCACTATACATGGCTTTTATGTAAACCTTATGAACATGGATGGAATACAGGATTACACGATACAATACAAATTAAATTTTGAAGATGACAATCCGTTTTTTGGTGTAAATATGACAAGGATTAAAATTATGAACATGATTAAAATTTGCTAAACAGGCCTAAGCCGAGGACTAGTGTCTTAAAAGAAATTGTCTTAAAACAAAATCTTTGCGTTCTCTGCGACACGGAGAAATCAAAAGTGCAATTTTAGTGTAATCCTTTAACGTTTCGGTGGTCTGTCTGCCGAACTTGCACCATACTTTGCTTCAACAGATCCTGCAATGAAATCCAAAGTTTTCGATAAACTGACCCTTCGGTGAAATGCCCTTTTGATGAAATGAACTTTTAGGTAAAGAGTAAAATGAACTTTTCGATCAAGTGATCTTTCGGTGAAACGATATTTTCGGTGAAGTGATTTTCGGTCAAGTGACCCTTCGGTGAATTGAACTTTTCGATCAAGTGACCTTTCGGTGAAGTGATTTTCGGTCAAGTGACCCTTCGGTGAAGTAAACGTCGGACAAAAGAACCAGACCCGTGTCCAATGGCGACATCCCAGCAAAAAGAGTCTTGCTGTGCCAGAACTGGGCCATTGCTGGCTGCCAGCACTGCCAGCAATACCCCAGCACTATGTTGCCGCTGCCGAACCGTCAATAAAATGTCCGGGCGGCCAACAGATGGGCCATCAATTCAGGCCAACAGCTGGCCAACAGTTGGCACCCCATCAGTTGTCATATGCCACAACAGGGCCATCAGTGGTCCATCACATGCAGTAGCTGCCACAAGTGGCCCTTCAGTGGCCCTGCAAGCACGTGCCAGAAATGATGGCTAGCCTAATGTGGTCCGCTAGTGTGCCGTTAGTGGCAGCCAGCAACCACGTGACGTAACTAGTGGCTTGCCGAATCTTGTCCGCCATTTTCCCAGTAGTCGCCATAATAATAATAAAAAAAGCGAGGATAACCGCAGTTTCCCAAAGCTGCAATTTTTTTCTTGCCTTACGAATTAACGTACTGCGATGGGGAAATTTTCTGAACAGACCGAAAAAACGCCCGTTTGCATCTGACTGGTTTTAAACAGGGCCGTTTGCGTAGCAGCTGAGCTCTCTACCGACCGGAATAATTTGCCACGCTCGGGAACATGCTTAAAGCTCTCTGTTTGGTATGCAATGTGTAATCGAATGCTTCCATCTTTCATTTTACAATATTGCGAGGGATCTTTTCATAAAAGTCAGTTTCATATAATTGATAAATTAATTTTTTCAACGTAACGATATATCTTTTTTTTTTTTTTACCTTAAGGGAACTTCACACATTTTCAAGGCGTGTACATACTTAGAGTCGTTTCCAAAGTTTTGTACTGTCCTTGCCGTCTTGAAAAGAGATTGTTGCATAAATATATATTTACCCGGGTTCATGTCACATTCTGTTACATTTTTAACGTTGTGTCTTTCCTTTCCGTTGTCCGAAGCTACATTTGTTTTAAAGAAAAAAATATATTTTATTTTACTTCTCGTTATTTTTAGAAGCGAATTCCTCCCAGTCTTGTGTATTCAACCCATGGATGAGTACACCACATAGCGTTGCTTTTTTTCTTTCAAATAGTTAATAAATTTTGTAGGCGTATAATTCTTTTTTTTTTTTTTTCAACAAACGTTGTTTTAATGTGTTTCCACGATATTTGTGTTTCAAGCGGTTTCAAATTTTTTCTTGTTATTCATCCACTCCATTCCATGAATTGTTATTCATGGGAATGGAGTGGGTGTATTTCATGGCTGTAATCTAGTATTTCACGGCTTAATCTGATATCTTCGTCGACGTAAAATTTCATTAGGAAATTAATTCGCCTCTCTACATATGGATTTTTTTCTTAACATCCACTAAAATAACACGATGGCGATAGTGTCGTCTTCAACTAACTGCTACCATGAGAGACACAGCAAGTGTTGCTTCTGCGCTTGCGCAGTCCCGTTGCTTCCACCTGCTGTTGGGGGTTGCATTGGTTGCCAGCAACGGGCCACTAGTGGCACTTTCTTGGAGGGCCACAATTCACGGCGATGCTGCAGGGCCATCAATGGCTTGCCAACTGATAGCGCTGCCACCAACGGACCACTACCGGGCCGTGAGCGGCAGATTTCAGCCAGCAGTGACCCATCACTACCAGCTGGTGGCCAGCAGTTTTCCAGCACTTGTGTTTTTGCTGGGATGTTGTGTTTAGTGGCGAGTCAGGGTTTGCACTTGGCGCCGATGACCAGCGCATACGTGTAGAGGCGAGCTGGCCAGGATACGGATCCTGCCTTTACCTTGGAACGGCACACGGCTCGCACACCGAGAGTGACGATCTGGGGATCCATATCCTACGATAGCTGTACTGACTAAATAGTGGCTCGCCACAGCGGCCACTAACTATTTAGTCAGTCTGTACCACCCTCACGGCGCCACGGCACGTAGGCGACATTCGACGACCTGTTGTATTGCTATTCTTGTCTCAGCATCACCGGGCAATTTTTCAACACGATGATGCCCGGCCACACGAAACGGCTCTACCTCCGTAACTTCGACAGCCTCCCATGGCCAGCCCGATCGCCCGACCTCTCACCGATCGAACCTGTTTGGGATATGATTAGACGCCACCTACTCCATCCCTGAACGTCGGCGAACTGGCCCGCAAATTGGGCACCATCTGACATGCTATACTCTCAGGACAGTATCCATGAACTATATGCGTCTAGGCCATGGCGGACTTGTATCCGAGCCAGAGGTCGCGCTACAACGTATTTGCTCCACAGGTGTAGCTGTTTTTTTCCGAATAAATGGCTCAACTGCTCTTTAATTGCAATCATTTCCTTTTCATTTTAAATTGGTATGTACACCGCACATACCAATTTTTACTTTGATTGGATGATTCCTTCTCGGTGCTTTTTTTCGCCAGGAGTGTATAATTAAAACTAGAGTAGGACCCGCTTGTGACGAGCCCGTATTTAGCGAGATCCTGGAATTAACGAGGGAAAGAGGAAGTTTTGTTTGGTAGGATGTTAATTCAAATCTAATTTGGACAAAATTTAATGGAATTCCCGGATGTAACGATTGAGAAAAAGCTAAGATGAGCAATTTTAGCAATCGAAGTAACAAAACTTAATGAAATCCCATATTTAACGAGGCGCAGATAAACTGCAGCTCACTGTCTTAGAATAGAGGAATTGAAATGGTGGCGTACAAGGCGAATTTGTAACAGTGCGTGGGAATCAATGTGTGTAAGTGGGAGAATGCTGATGGAAAAGCAATGGGAAGGGAGAATGCAAAAGCTGAAGAATATAGTCGTACCGGAGAATCTATTCCGCTTATTCCAGAGGGCTATCGATGCCTTGAGAGAATTCAAAATAGGAGCCCTACCGGTAGTCAGAAAGAGGTTGGGCAAAGTTCACGCACATGCATCAAGTGGATTTCTGGTTGACGATTGCGGAGAGGAATAAGGTAGCGGTGGAGTAGGTATGTGGCATAGGAAGAAATAGGATTTATCGATTCCTTTAATTGTGTCCATAGTCTATTTCGCACTCCAAGAGGACATTGCATTGGAAATATGGATGCTGCTTTAGCTTCATGTGTGTCGTTAAACAACGGTAAACTGAAGTAGCCGTCAAGTAGTAAATTGTAAACTTTGATGTGTGACAATTTCAAAGACAAAACTGTTGTCAGTGAGCGACAAAGTAGCCATCATTATAGAGCTAGAAAATGGTGACAAAATATTGCCGTACGTTATGATTATACGGTATATCCATGTACTGTATAATAAAAATGTATGAGCATATGTCACGTATGCATATTTTTACATGACGAGATTTTTCACCCCAAAATGGATCTAGTGAGCGTTCGGATTTAACGAGAATTTCCGTCAATCCCGAGTTGCTCCTAATTATAAACTGGCTCTACTGTAATAAACGTCCTTGCAAAGAATCCAAGCTTTGAGTATTTTAAATTTCTTTAGTAAACAGGAGCCACGTCGTAGAACGTGTTGCAGACTTTACGAGTATATTTCGCCAACAGTATTTACTTATAAAAAATTAATTTGGAAACAACTGTTTGAGAAAGTGCAACGCTATGTGTAATTACAGAATATACAAATAACAATTATTTCTGCGTCACAAAAAATCATGATTTGATTAACGTTCTCTTCTTACACACAAAAGTAATTTTACCTAGTGGCCCTTTTGGATATAGAAGCATATGCCCCCTATTTTACACGAGATTACAAATTGAACTAGAAAAAAACTTTTGTGGTGTTTTATTGTGCAACTATTCACAGTACTATTATGTGATCTTTCGCTATTCCGGAGTTTACATAAATCCAAGTTCCCGAAACACATGGAAGTATTGGGTTGGAAAGAAAGTAATATCCGATGACGAAGTTTCCGAAGTCGAAGCTCCAGCCACGGTGCACAATGGCCATTGATATTGCGCTGCACACTGGCATGTGTGACGTATATTCTAATGTAACTTTCATTTTTAATTCCTTTTCCTATGTAAATTTGAGTTTGTTCTCTTTTGCACTTTTCAAACTTAGCGTGATATCTTCTCTCTCACATGAATGAGGTTGGTAACACTTTTGAGGTCAGGGAGAGTTGCGTATGAATGTGATAAGTACGTTTGGTAAAAAGACGATACAGCAGGTTCTTTGTGTACATGTGTGGAGATGTTCCATCGTTGTTAAGCTAGATTATACGACAAATAATTAAGGTATTATGTGTGAAGTGTAAAACTCGCAGCGCTATATTTTGGATTTCATCTACTGTGCTGGAACAATAAAAGGTTATCGTAAGTTTGATTTCTGTATATGTTTCGTCTGGCCGTAAAACCTTAATTTGAGCTATCCCGCGCAACTCTTGCATCGTATTCTCATTTAGTTCAACATTTCCTTAGTCATTGTTTTAGACATTGCCTAACACCAATCTCGCGCACGAAAAATATATACACTGAAAGATCAATTGAATTAGAGACCGCTGGAGTTTCATGCAAATGTGGCGCTTTGGGCGGCCCTGTAAACGGAAACGACATGACGTATGCAGCGATACGACAATATAAGGAGTGATGCGACGGGAATCAGTAAGAGTCGGACGCAGTATGGGTAAGACGAAGGATCTAAGCGCATTTGATCGTGGGTAAATTGTCGGGGCCCGACGAATGGGTCACTCCACCTCGGAAGTCGTGCAGGCACTGAGATTTTCACGAGCCACTGTGTCACGGGTGCACCGTGAGTACATCGAATCCGGTAAAACCATCCCTGCCAGGGCCAACTGCAGTAGAGAACAGCGTGTGGATGAGCGGGGTCATCATCGGCTAGCTCACATTGTAACAGCGGACAGACGGACCACAGTGCGAGAAATCACTCAGCAATTTATCGCTGGTGCACAAAAACGTGTAAGCAGCCACACCATCCAGAACCATCTCCTCGCTATGGGGTTCAGAAGCCACCGTCCCACGAGGGTACCTCTGCTGACCGCACATCACAGGGTGCGAAGATTAGTATGGGCGCGGGAACATCGCCACTGGACCCTAGACATGAGGAAAAATGTTGCCTGGACTGATGAGTGGAGATTCACGTTGGTACATGCGGATGGCATGATACGAGTACGGCGCAAGCTACATGCAGCGAAGGATCCCTCTTGCCAGCAGGGTACTCTTCAAGCTGGTGGAGGTGGCATTCTCTTCTAGGGACTGTTTACGTGGACTGAAATGGGACCCTGGTACGTGTGACATCGTCCCTCACAGGTCAACGTTACCGAGATATCCTGGACGACCATTTTCTCCCGTTTGTGGGTCTTCAACATCCCACTGGAGACCTCATCCTTCAACAAGATAATGCACCGTACCATCGCTCACGAATTGCATCCGAATGGTTGGATGAAGACTCCACCGACGAGACCTCGCTTCCTTGGCCAGCTAGGTCACCTGGCCTCAATTCCATCGAGCACATCTGGGATGCCATCGAGAGAGATGTTGGAGGCTCTGACCTCCCTCCACCAAATCTTCGTAAACTGTGGGAGCTTGTTCAAGGGTCGTGGATCCGTATGGCTTCCCAACGCTTCCGGTGTCTTGTAGAGTCCATGCCGAGACGAATCGCCACCGTCATCAGGACGAAAGTCGGTGATACACGTTACTAGACAGGTATCTCTAATTTAATTGCTCTTCATTGTACATGACATAAGAAGGTAGGTGTCTCACGTGAGCGGCCGTTAACCTGTCAGAAGGCGAAGAGTGTAAGCGCCAGTCAACATGGAAATGGACAAGAAGCACCGCGACGAAAATCATGCTGTATGAGTTTCGTCGCAGTAGCACCCCGGCAAGTGCTTTATGGAACATACCAGTGAGTGCCCCTATGCCATATCACATCGTCAGTGCCGTTGTTGTTTTGAACGGTTTCGATAGGGAAATGTTGAACTGTCAGACTGTCCCAAAGCCTGAAGACGCGCAAAAGTGCATATGGACATGCTGAAGACCTTAGTTGAGACCAACCCACGTGTGATTTTGCGAACAGGTGGGGACTACCCCTACGAGCATTACTACGCACCTGCGTCAACATGGGAAGGTGCACAAAAGGGGAGTTCAGTCACCCCATCAACTCACAGTTGAGCAGAAAGCAAATCGCGTGAGTACATGTGTTTCCCTGCTTGCACCTTGAACCGTTCTTGGAACGCATTGTGACAGGTAACGAGAAATGGGTCATGTATGACAATGTGATCACCCTGAAACACTGGTTGGACCAAAAAGCAGAATCCCATGCCGACAACCAAAGCCGGCTTTTACCCACGTAATATCCTACTGTCTGTTTGGTGGGGTATGTGTGGTGTGTTTTTGAGGTGGTGCCGGACAACACCACTAACACCACCGATGTGTACTTCCGGGAGCCCGACGATCTGTACGCGTCACTCACGTCGAAGTGTCCAGCAGTGCTGAACCACATGGGCATCCTCCTGCACCAGGATGGAGCGAGACCTCCCACAGCACGGATGACCTGTCACAATATCAGGGACCTGGCTTGGGAGCTGCTGACGCAACTTACCTATTTCCAGAACATAACCTCAAGCGATTAACAGCTCTTCTGGTCGTATGCAGCATTTCCTGGACGGACAGTCGTTCTTCAAACAGGACAGACAGCGGTTCTTCAACCTGGACGATGTCGAATGCGCATTTACTCATTTCTTTGCGTCCAAGCCGCCGCAATTCTACAGCGACGTATCCAACAGCTTCCCAGACGCTGGGACGAGGTAGTGGCAAACGATAGCGACTTACACTGAATAGCAATTCAATTGGATATACCTGTCTAGTAACGTGTAGCACCACCTTTCGCCCCGTTGACGGCGGCGGTTCGTCTCGGCATGGACTCGACAAGACACCCGAAGCGTTGCAGCATGATTTTCGTCGCGGTGCTTCTTGTCCATTTCCATGTTGACTGGCGCTTACACTCTTCGCCTTCTGACAGGTTAACGGCAGCTCACGTAAGACACCTACCTTCTTATGGCATCTACAATGAAGAGCAATTAAATTAGAGATACCTGTCTAGTAACGTGTATCACCGACTTTCGCCCTGATGACGGCGGTGCTTCGTCTCGGCATGGACTCTACAAGACACCGGAAGCGTTGGAAAGCCATACGGATCCAAGACCCCTGAACAAGCTCCCACAGTTCACGAAGATTTGATGGAGGGGGACTGGGGCATCTCTCTCGATGGCATCCCAGATGTGCTCGATGGGATTGAAGTCAGGTGACCTTGCTGGCCAAGGAAGCGAGGTCACGTCGGCGGAGTGTTCATCCAACCATTCGGATACAATTCGGGAGCGATGGCACGGTGCATTGTCTTGTTGCAGGATAAGGTCCCCAATGGGATGTTGAAGACGCACAAACGGGAGCAAATGGTCGTCCAGGATATCCCGGTAACATTGACCTGTGAGATACGATGTCACACATACTGGGGGTCACATTTCAGACCACGTAAACAGTCCCCAGGGGAGAAAACCACCCCCACCAGCTTGTAGAGTACTATGCTGGCAAGAGGGATCCTTCGCTTCATGTGATTTGGGCCGTACTCGTATCCTGTCATCCGCATGTACCAACGTGAATCTCGAATCATCAGTCCAGGCAACATTTTTCCACATGTCTAGGGTCCAGTGGCGATGTTCCCGCGCCGATGTTAATCTTTGCACCGTGTAATGTGCGGGCAGCCGCGGTACCATCGTGGGACGATGGCTTCTGTACCCCATAGCGAGGAGATGGTTCAGAATGGTGTGGCTGCTTACACGTTTTTGTGCACCAGCGTTAAATTACCGATTGATTTTTTGCACTGTGGCCCGTCTATCAGCTGTTGCAATGCGAGCTAGCCGACGATGACCCCGCTCATCCATACACTGTTGTCCACGGCCGTTGGCCCTTGCAGGGATGGTTTTACCGGATTTGATGTACTCATGGTGCACCCGTGACACAGTGGCTCGTGAAAATCCCAGTGCCTGCATGACTTCCGCGATGGAGTGACATAATCGTCGGGCACCGACAATTTGCCCACGATCAAATGCACTTAGTCTTACCCATACTGCGTCCGACTCTTACTGATTCCCGTCGCATCACTCCTTATATTGTCGGATCGCTGCATACGTCATGTCGTTTGCCCACGATCAAATGCACTTAGTCTTACCCATACTGCGTCTGACTCTTTCTGATTCCCGTCGCATCACTCCTTATATTGTCGGATCGCTGCATACGTCATGTCGTTTGCCCACGATCAAATGCACTTAGTCTTACCCATACTGCGTCCGTCTCTTACTGATTCCCGTCGCATCACTCCTTATATTGTCGGATTGCTGCATACGTCATGTCGTTTCCGTTTACAGGGCCGCACACAGCGCCACATTTGCATAACGCCAGCTGTCTCTAATTCAATTGCTCTTCAGTGTATTTGTACTTGTACATACGGTAATTAGCACACTTTTGTTGACTTGCATTTGCAGACATCACTTTTTTCACAACCCAATATAATGGAGCTGAAGTAGAAATTCGGCAGAATGTTCCAGAACGCAATTTCTGCGTGGCAATGTACACTGATATCCATAAATTAAGGGGCAGAGGCAATATTCAAATTTTCGGAATTTAAAGTAGGCCTTTTTGAGTGGAAATACGCAGACAGTAGCAGTAGACGTGAGAAGCAGATTCGACCGACTGGCTGCCTATAATTTACACCTGTGGAAACCCGTGAGAGCACGAGATTGCTAAACAGCGATAAAAGCTGAAGCTATAAAATTATCTTTACGTGCATTAAAACGCTGGTTACTTTTTGTTGGTTATTTGGTGTTATGGCGAGTGGCACAATAGCCCGAAGAACACATCTCGATGATTTTACCCGTGGAAGAATTGTGGGGAAATTGGAAGCAGAACGTTTAACACGAGATGTAGCCAATGCGTTCTGAGTTGGCAAAAGCTAAGTCACACGGCTGTGGAAACAATTTTCCGAATGTGTAACAGCTAGCAGACGGTACAGCAGTGTTGGATGACCCAAAACAACACCTGCCGATGATCGTTATATAACTGTAACGGCGAAAATGTGTCGCCGCATACCTGCAGGCAGGTTAGCACGAGAGCTTGAGTCAAGTACTGGGACCACAACATTGCGCCAGACTGTGTTATGGCGTTTGAATAGTGTTGGTTTGTATGCCCACAAAACGGTATGATGTGTACCTTTGACCACATACCACAAAGCACAGAGGTATCAATGGTGTCGTCAACACGCCAATCGGACTGACGAGCCTTGGTCCAATGTCCTGTTCTCGGACGAAAGCAGATTTTCTATGTCGTATTTGTCTAGACGCCAAAGCATCAGGCGTGAACCACGCAATGCCACCAACATCGTGGAAGTTGATCATTACAGAGGTGGTGGTGTGATGGTCAGGAGAGGTATCATTACGAATGGACGTACTGAACTTTACGTGTTGCAGAGTACAACCATGAATGCTGAGCGTTATTGTCAGGATGTTATCGTTCCTCATCTACGCAATTTCCGTGGTGCTGTTGGAAATTCCTTCATCTTTATGGATGACAATGCCGTTGTCATCTGATTATCTGCACAACAGCAAAGGAAATATACCATATAGAGTGGCCTGCCTACTTCCCTGACCTGTATCCCACAGAGTAATATCGGATGCTCTTGGGAGGCGCATGGCGGAACGAAAAAATTAGAAAAAATATGGTTATTTTTGGCGCATTGCGTACCAAAAATGACCTCGTTACGGCGGTGAAACAGGAGTGTCGTAACCTACATCAAGATCTGCTGGACAATCTTGTCCAGAGCATGAGCACCCGATGTCATGCGTGCATTGCAGTGAGGGGGTGGACGTATCCCCTATTAAACTTTGACAGGGGACAGTATTCTAAGTGTTATGGCCGTTTTGTTTCTGCTTTGCCAAGAACAAAAAATGGCACGTTTTGTTCATATACATGTGCGTTCATAAACGTCTGCTTCTTTAGGCGTATACATTTCTGCTAAGTCTGTCTGTGTGTCATATTAACATATTTATCATCATCATCCTGTTAGGCATTTTTTTTCTCTAAAAATATAACTGCCTCTTAATTTATGGACATCATTGTATTTTTTTTATTTATTTTTTTATTTTTTTTTTATTGGAGGTTTAACGACCACCGTGAGCAACTCAATGGGCTATAAGCAGTCGCCCGTCCCTAATTTAGGGTCACTGGTTCCAGGGAAGGGAGAGAGCCAGTGCTGTAAGACAAACACAACATCCATGCCTCACCGGGATTCGAACCCGGACCCCGTTCGGACGAATGATCAGAGGCCATCGCTTAGACCACTGCGCCACCGGGGCGGCGTGTATTTTCGTGATACAATACTACAGTGCAAATGTTACATGATCCTGCATCATTGAGAACCTACCCCTGCATCTTAGCAAATCTATGTCGTAACTTTTTCGCACGTCTTTTGTACACAACGTGAGTGCTTATGACTTATACATAAGTTTAACCGTCTGTAGAGACCATATCTCCGTAACTTGTAATACGATTTCTTTTGCGTTGGAAAGCTTTAAATACAGGAACGGTGATACTTACTTTTCTGTCTTTTACGCTTTCCAACCGTAGGTTGAACAAGCGTATATGCTCCAGCTTTTTCCGTCCGTCTGTCCTTCCGTCTGTCTGTCGGCACGATAACTCACGTAAAAATGGTTCGATTTCGATGAACTTTTATGTGGTAGGGGACCACCAGGGGACGAACCCTATTGAAAATGGGTGAAGTGGGGTCAAAGGTCACGCCATAAGAGCGGGATCAATTTCATTGCCTTTATGCGTCATAACATGCGTAAATATAGTTCGATTTCGATAAAATTTCAGTATGTGGTAGGAAACTACGTGGGCACGAACCCTATTGAAAATTGGCAAATTGGGGTCAAAAGTCAGGCAGGGCATAAGAGCGGGATTTATTCCATTGCCCCTATGCGTCATAACTTGCGTAAAAATGGTTCGATTTCGATGAACTTTTAGTATGTGGTAGGGGACCACCAGGGGACGAACCCTATTGAAAATGGGTGAAGTGGGGTCAAAGGTCACGCCATAAGAGCGGGATCCATTTCATTGCCTTTATGCGTCACAACATGCGTAAATATAGTTCGATTTCGATGAAATTTCAGTATGTAGTAGGAAACTATCTGGGCACGAACCCTATTGAAAATTGGCAAATTGGGGTCAAAAGTCAGGCAGGGCATAAGAGCGGGATTTATTCCATTGCCCCTATGCGTCATAACTTGCGTAAAAATTGTTCGATTTCGATGAAATTTAGGTATGTGGTAAGGAACCACCTAGGAACGAAACCTATTGAAAATGGGTTCAATGGGGTCAAAGGGCAAGACATAAAAGCGGGATCCATTTCATTGCTTTATGCGTCATAACATGCGTAAATATGGTTCGATTTCGATGAAATGTTAGTATTTAGTAAGGAGCCACCTGGGGACGAACCCTATTGAAAATGGGCAAAATGGGGTCAAAGGTCAGGGCATAAAGGTGGAATCCATTCCATTGCCTTTATGCGTCATAACATGCGTAAATATGGTTCGATTTCGATGAAATTTTAGTATGTGGTAGGGAACTACCTGAGCACGAACCATGTTGAAAATGGGAGAAATGGGATTAAAGGTTAGGCAGGACATAAGAGCGGGATTTGTTCCATTGCCCTTATGCGTCATAACTTGCGTAAAAATGGTTCGATTTCGATGAAATTTTAGTATGTGGTAGGGAGCCAATGGGGACGAACCCTATTGAAAATGGGCGAAATGAGGTCAAAGGTCAGGACACTGGAGTGGGATCCATTCCATTGCCCTTGTGCATCATAACTTACCAAAAATGTTTCGATTGCGACAAAATGTTATCATGTTGTTCCGGAAGTATAGTGAACCGGTTCTGTTGAATATCAACGAAATGGGGTCAAAGGTCATTGCACAAAAGCAAGATTTATTCGACAGCCATTATTCTCATAATTTGCGTAAAACTGCTTCTATTGCGACAAAACTTTAGTATGTTATTCTTGAGGTGTACTGAACCGGTTCTGTTGAATATCATTGAAATGGGGTCAAAGGTCAGGACACAGGAGCGAGATTTATTCCCCAGCCATTATCCTCATAACTTGAGTAATAATTTCTGGTATGTTGGAAAGCGTATCATAATCAATGCTTTGCATGATTTTACTAACTTGTTATGTAATACATAACTTCACCGCTAGATGGAGTAAGTGCAGAATCCATCGAATTCATAATACCTTTTATTCCATATATTGCTTCGAAATAAACGACTTAAAAAAGCATTTCTTCCATTGAAAACCATTTATAACAAAAAAATTTTTGATTAGGGTTTTTTTTTAAGTAATACTTTGTTTTTCTGAAGCAGCGTAGAGTTAATTTTCGATTACTCCTCTATCTCTGCTTCAGTATGTTGGATTTGAAAAATTATTTTTGCATTGGAAAGAACTGCTTGTGAAAAATGTTCTGCATAAAATTTCTAATTTTTCATATTAGGTGTGCAACTTAGTTCTAGGCTACAGGCGAGACACGTTAACAGCAAATTATGGTAAATCGAATACGTACCTAATCAGGGAAATAATCCCCGTCGTGTTGAATACATGTGGGCCATCGGTCAGGGAGCTGCCGAATGCCACTGCGGAAAAAAGAGGGCTGTTTCGAGTTGATAAAGTCATCAATACTTGTGTGGACCTGAAGGGCGTTTCACACAGGGGATGTTGCAGGCAGCGAAAGAGGTGATAATCCGACAGGGCGAAGTCTGGAGAATACGCCGAGTGGGACAAAATCTCCCATCCCAGTTAGGTGATCGTGTTTAAAGTCGTTTTCGTGGTGTGAGGACGCGCGTTATACTGAAGCAACAGGACCGACCTTTTACCCTTGCTGGTGTATGGGCTTTTCGCCTCCATTGCGTCCCTCACACGAATGAGTTGCTGACAATAACACTCAGCATTGACCATTTCCCCAGGTTTGAGCAAATCATAGCGTACGACGCCGCTCTGATCCCACCATATGCACAGCAACAACTTCCTGGTATGAATATCCGGTTTGGAGGTACTGGTGGTAGTCTGACCTAAAAGAACCCACGATTTGCGCCGCTTAGGATTATTGTAGAAGATCCACTTCTCATTACAGGTCAAAATCTTGTGGAGGAAATCCTTCTTCTTGAATCTGGAGAACAAGGACACAGCAACATCGTATCACCTAGAATTGTTCGCAGTTGTGAGTTATTGGGACACCACCCTCACCACCAACTCACAGCTGCCAACGGCCCTCCTTGTGAATCCGCCCAAGCTTGTGCAGGAGCTTTGCAATGGCTTACCGTGTTACTCCGAGTTCCTGGGCGAGATCTGACTTTGTGCGACGGGGATCCGCGTCCAACAGTTGTTCCAGTTCCTCATCGTCCACTTTCTGTGGCTGTCCCGGACGTTCTGCGTCACTGAGGTCGACATTTCCCTGCTTAAACCGCTGGAACCATTTCTTACACGTACTGTAGGACACAACAGCCTCACTCAAAGCAGCACAGATCATTCGCTGGGCTTCCGCGGCACTTTTTTCCAGCTGAAACGCGAACAGGAGGCAGTACCTCAAATGTTGATTCTCGAACGACATTGCTTTCACCGTGAACTTTCGTTCCTTCTGTCACTACAGCTTTGAAAGGTTACGGTTGCCCGGAAAGCTGCTGGATGGCACTGCAATCAACCATTATCGCACAGAGCTATTTGAATTTGCCGACGTTCTGTGATCGCTTGCGGTTAGGGACCGAGAATTAAGTTGCACACCTAATAAAAAGTTGTTCGTCCCATACGGGGGCGTAAGGGTACATTTCTGTTTCTGATGTATTTGCAACAATATCTGCGTGTCTAAAAAGTTGAGTGTAAAAATCCTTTCCTGGTCAGATACTACAAATTACAAAATCATTTTGTTTGCATTTCTTACCTAAAATAATGCGCAATTTTTCCGCTAGAAACGGAAATATTTAATCTGTTTTTGTCGATAGCTCATCGTCCAAAAGTCCGACTTAAAAATTATATTAACACAATTTACCATTTACTAAATAAAAATATTCCCCTATAGTCATGGGTTTCTATAATTCACTGTTCAGGCATTAGATAGTGTTAGTGTGTATATGTGTTTTTGCAGGTGTTTCTCCTCCTTTAAGAATCCTGTTGAAAAATGCTTATTAGACACTTCAAATAATGCGCAGTTTTCACGCTAGAGGCCATGTAGATCAAAGCCTTTTTTCGTTATTTTTGCTTCCAGGAGACGTATATGAAAAGGTCTTAGCATAGCTTTTCTTATAAAGAATACCTTTCGTACAATTTCTAGTTTTCCATTATACAAAATTCGTTTGGTAGAGGGCGTAAATTTATATGATGTTTTCCTCTATATCTTCTTCTAATTGTTCGACTTGAAAAGACGTTTTGCTTTGATATATTCCTTCAGCTACGAGATATATTTTGTGCACACTTTGTAAATTTGCGTTACATGCTTTTCACCGACTTGTGGAAGAGAGTAACTATTTCTTTTTCTAGATGTTTTACCGATGGAAGAAATTTGGTTGGTTTATTTTTTCGTAATGGGTTCCATTGACTATTAATAACAATGAAATATGTTATTCGTATCGGAAAGGATTCAGAAAACGTGCTTATTGCAACCGAAAATTTGCTGTTCTCTTTCTTGTTCCTTCTAATAGGGGTCACTTGGACCTTTTTATTTCGGATGACGCAACTTTTTCAATACCATAGTTAAATATTTTTATTCATAACTGCAATAACAGATCTATAATTTATCTACAGTCGCTGTGTACATCCAGAACAGTTTATTTTCCCTTTAAACTCTCCATATTCTAACAGTTCTTGGAGAATATTATGGACTGTGTCAAATGCCATTCTCTTCTCTAATGCAATTCTTATCAGTCTTTTCCAATGTCAGTTCTTCGACCCGTGCTGTGTTAGAATCTGTTCTCGATGTGATCGGCTTCCTCGTGAAATGTTCATGTTTGGTGTTTTCTTCTTGAAATATCTGCATTCTTATTTTCATACGTCGAGGAGTCATTACGTCACTTTTGGAAACTTCAATCAACTTGTTTGTGAATTTCAATGAAGGAAACAGTTTTAGCATACTGAAAGGTGAATTACAACACTACTTCTTGAGACCACGATCGCACTTTAAAAACAATTAATTCTGCCAAAATCTGACGACACTACTTGCTAGCAAATGCGTTGCCACACCCTAAAAACTTTATTCTTCTGAAATAATAAAACGCAGCTCAGCGAGACTCACCCTTCTTCGATCAGTCTTTGTAATTGCTATTACAAACTCAACCATATTCAGGAGAAGCAATTTCGGAAAACGATGACAGTTAAATAGGAAACCGTTATTCGAAATACAACGTCTGAAAAAGCGTCGACTGTGCTGACAACGTGTCTGAAACGAAAATTTTGGAGCCTCGATGCCTAATGACATAATGAAAAATCAACATCGTTAATTAAGGCTAAAAGAGGAACACCGTGAAAAAGAAAACGGAATATGCTTCAGAACCAAGGAAGCCTAAAGTAAGTCTGACAGACATTGTGAGGTAAAAATATACGCCTAGAAAAAGCGATATGTTTGGTAAATGATCCCATCTGAATTATCTCTTTTCAGGTCATTTTATCGAACCCTTAACAAAATAGGTTTGAGTACTTTTCAGATCGATGAAGAAAAACTAAAGAGTATTACTCACAACTTTGTTTAAGCACGTAACTTCTGATTGCAATGTACACGGAGTCGCGAGTTCGTAGGACATAAAATACAGTAATTCTATGTCAGCGTTCACTTGACTGCGCAAAACTGTGTGGAAACAGTAGATACCAATTTCACAAGAAGGAATAGGTGAAAGCCAGTCTATAATGACTGAAACAATATGATATATAGAGTAATTTTTAATAACCAGGTATTCTTTCTGTTTGTGATCTCCAAATGAGAAAGTATGTTTTATGAACATTAGAAAAATAAAATATAGTACTACGTATAAAGCTGTTACGTCACACGCTGACATAATTCGCAGTATATTCAGGGAACACCTGCACGAAAACGCGAAAAGCTATGTGGGACGTCACAAATATTTCTTTTTCAGTTAGTGATATGATGATGACGTCACGTAGTCTTATCTGGGGAAACAGTTTCATTTCATTGAACACCTGAACGAAAACACGATAACTAAGCGTGTCGTTACAAATATTTCTTTCTCAGTTACTTCTAAGGTGATTACGTCTCAAAACTTAACACGGAAAGCAATTACCATTCACTGTACACACAAAGAGCTGGGCGTGACGTCATAAAAATTTCTTTCTCGGTTGTTGCTATGGTGATGACTCTTCGCACTGAGCAATCAAAGTGGGACAAACATTCAGACAAAGCAAATTGTATTGTTTGTGATCCTTTGGGTTATGCAAAGAATAATGAGAAAAATGGAATTCTACGTAGATATCAACTTCATGCTGAAATTAAAATTTGGCAAAGCACTCGCTTCAAATAGAAAATAACGTAAACGTAGGGAATGAATCAGATAGGATTTAATACTATTAATACAGAAAAGTTAATGTAATTTAACATTGAAAATTTGTTGACGTGTTCGTCACATGTATCGTGCAGCTTTGAACGAATGTAACCTAACTCTGCAACTCCAGATGCACAATACTAAAGCTTCTTGTTTCTCCCTCAGTGCATGTGAAAAGGTAAGGATGAAGAGATACTCGTATATCAATGGTGTGTGACGTAGACTTCTAGATATACACTCAAGGGAAAAAATTCCCAACACCACGAAAAAATAGTCGTAGAGGAATGAAATGGCGGCAATACATTTGTATAGGTAACATATTTAATCGATTAAGGTTTCAAGATCACAGCTTAATGTAAGCGCGAGAAGAGCCCTTTTAAATGTGAAATGCTGGTACATTAATAACCGGTGTAACCGTTAGAATGTTGAATGCCAGCACGCAAACTTTCATGCATTGTGTCGTACAGGTGCTGGATGTCACTTTGCGGGAAGGAGTTCCAGGCCTGTTGCACTTGGTCGGTCAATACAGTGACGGTTAATGCTGATTGTGGATGACGCTGGAGTTGTCATCCAATGATGTCCCATACGTGCTCGATTGGTGAAACATCTGGTGATCTAGCAGGCCACGGCAACATGTCGACACTCTGTAGAGCATGTTGGGTTACAACAGCGGTATGCGTGCGAGCGTTATCCTGTTGGAAAACACCCCCTAGAATGCTGTTCATGAATGGCAGCACAACAGGTTGAATCACCAGACCGACGTACAACTGTGCCGTCAGGGTGCGTGGGATAACCACGAGAGTGCTCCTTCTGTCATAGGAAATTGCTCCCCAGACCATAACTCCAGGTGTAGGTCCAGTCTGTCTCGGCCGCAGACAGGTCGGTTGCAGGCGCTCACCTGGCCTCCTTCTAAACAACACACGGTCATCCCTGGCATCAAGGAAGAACCGGCTTTCATCAGAAAACACAACTGATCTCCACTCCAATGAGCTTTAGCTTGACACCACTGACGTCGCAAACAGCAGTGGTTTGGAGTAAGTGGAATGCACGCTGCAGGGCGTCTGGCTCGGAGCTGTCCTTTAAGTAACCGATTTGTAACAGTTCGTTGTGTCACTGTGGTGGCAACTGCAGCTCGAATTGCTGCCGCAGACGCGCTACGATGCGCCACGGCCATACGCCGTACACGGCAGTCTTCCCTCTCAGTAGTGCCACGTGGCCGGCCGGAACCCGGTCTTCTTGAGGCAGTACCTTCCCATGACCACCGCTGCCAACAATCATGCACAGTGGCTACATTCCTGCTAAGTCGTTCTGCAATATGGCGGAAAGAAAATCCACCTTCTCGTAGCCCTATTACACGACCTCGTTCAAACTCCGTGAGCTGTTGATAATGGCTTCGTCGTCTTCTTAAAGGCATTATTGACTAACATCAACACCCTACGTCGAATCTCAACGATAACTAACGCTCACGAACGTTACAGCGCGTATTTACAGCAAACCTGCTTTGCATGTTCCGAGGGGCGCTACTAGTGCCACACGTATGCGCCGAGCGCGAAATTTGCATAGACGTCATCTTACAGGTGTACTCTCACCGCCTACCAACTGTCGTTTATCTAACACAACCCCTTCTTGGTGTTGGGATTTTTTTCCGTCAGTGTATGTTTCCCTTTGAGTTTTCTTTCCTGTAGGAACTGCGTTATTTCTTGCTTACCTTCTTCATTTCTAGACGTCCAGTTCCTTTGCCACGTTTGGCAACGCTGAGTGTTAATGAAGGAAATGTTTACGATACGGAAGTGAATAAAGCTACTGCAACTACAGTTCAGGGGATTTTGATGGGTTATTATTATGCTTCCATTTATTGTTACGGTTTATGATTAGCGCCTGTTCTACATTGGTGTCTGAAATTAATAATTCGAAAGAACAACGGGCAAATAATCCAAAGCACTCACTGCAACAATGACATGTTACAATGTCTAAAGAGCATATGCAAACGGCATGAGAAACAAATTCCCGCATCGAAATTTGCATATCAGTGAGCAAAATGCTGTTCAATATGTAAATTAAGTTACATTCAAAGGGAAGCGGCAGTGACATTTCACGTTTCACGTTGACAGTGCGTGTGAGTAGTGTAGTGAGGTGGAATTGGAATGGGTCATAATGTTGTATTTATGTTCAAGTATCATCGTTTTTAAGGTTCGTGAAGTTGATCTGATGTATATGAAGTCCTCATTTGTGTTGCTGCAGTGTTTAAGCGGAATACTGTACACACCATGATTGTCCATCTTGCATACGGACAAGCAAAAACGAGGATACTTGAACATAAATACAACATTATGACCCATTCCAATTTCACCTCACTATTCCGTCTAGTCAATAATGGCACGCATTATCCAAACTTACCACAAAGCAAGACCTTAGCAACCTCTAACACAAGAAGATCTTATTGTACGCCGAAAGTCTACTTATTCTCTCTCACAATCCTGAATGCTGCAATGACGACCCTCCAATTTGTATACATCCAACATGGCTACCACTGGTTCAGAAGTAATGGTATCCTCAAATCTAACCAAAACCTGTACTCAGAAATATGGCCTAATTACAATACAATCATTATGAGTTTAATCATATGCCAAAAAACGCACACGCAAATGCTATGTATCTCTTAAACATCGCATGCATGTTTGCATATCTCGCCTAAATATTTGCAATATCACGTGCCATTAGCGTTTAATTATTTGTTTATGTTTTTAAATTACGGTGTTTTGTTCTTGTTTCAGTAATTTTCTCCTTGATGTAAGATGTACCTGACGATGAAATGCTCTGCATTTTCGGAAGCTCTTGTACAATATATATCTGCACTTAGTATTAAAGTATTAAATTATGTTTTGTTATAATTGATTACAGATATATGTTCAATCCTACTGATCATCCTGTAGAAAGACGGCTTCTTTATCTACACTAATTAACTATTTCATTCATTAGACTGCACGGGTAGGTTTCGTTGTGTTATAAGCACTAAGTGTTCGTTCAGCGTAAGGGTAAAGAAGACACTCATCAGACGTCAAACCTTAAAGGTGACATGATACTGAAGTACGACGTCGCCTGTAAACAGTTTTTTTGCAGTGATACTCAGGTGCGTAGGAAACGAAAAGCTGTCACACGTTTTGGCTATTAGAAAAATCCTCTCTTAAGTGCATAGTTAGACAAATGCATTACTCACGGATATGGCAGCTTAACATAACACTCACATACATACATATTAGGTGTGCAACTTAGTTCTCGGCCACAGGCACGACACGTTGACAGCAAATGATAGCAAATGGAATACGTACATAATCAGGGAAATAATCCCCGTCATGTTGGATACATGGTAGAGCTCCCGAATGCCACTGCGGAAAAAATAGGGCTGTTTCGAGTTGATAAAGTCATCAATACTTGTGTGGACCTTCTCGACAGAAGTGAAGTGCGTATCACTCAGGTGATGTTGCAGGGAGCGAATGTGGTGATAATCAGACGGGGTAAAGTCTGGAGAATACGCCGGGAGGGACAAAATCTCCCATCCCAGGTCATTGATCGTGTTTAAAGTCGTTTTCGCGGTGTGAGGACGCGCGTTATCCTGAAGCAACAAGACCGACCTTCTGCCCTTGCCGGTGTATAGCCTTTCCGCTTCCATTGCGTCACTCACACGAATGTGTTGTTGACAATAACGCTCAGCATTGACCGCATCACCAGGTTTGAGCAACTCACAGTGTCCGACACCGCGCTGATCCCACCATATGCACAGCACAACTTCCTGGCATGGATATTCGGTTTGGCGGTACTGGTGGTAGACTGACCTGGATAAACCCATGATTTGCGCCGCTTAGGATTATCGTAGAGGATCCACTTCTCATCACAGGTCAAAATCTTGTGGAGAAAATCCTTGTTCTTGAATCAAGAGAGCAAGGACACAGCAACATCGTAGCGCCTATACTTGTTTGCAGGTGTGAGTGGGTGACCCACCCATCTTCCCTCCTTATGAATCCGTCCAAGCTTGTGCAGGCGCTTTGCAATGGCTTGCCGAGTTTCTCCGAGTTCCTCGGCGAGCTCTGACTGTGTGCGACAGGGATCCGCATCCAATAGTTGTTCCAGTTATTAATCGTCAACTTTCTGTGTCTGTCCCGGACGTTCTGCATCACCGAGATCGAAATTTATCTGCTTAAACCGTTGGAACCACTTCTTACACGTACTGTAGGACACAACAGCCACACTCAAAACAAAACCGGTCCTTTGCTGGGCTTACGCGGTACTTTTTTTCAGCTGAAACGCAAACAGGAAGCAGTGCCTCAAATGTGTCTTCTCGAACGACATTGCATTCACCGTCAACTTTCGTCCCTGCTGTCACTACAGCTGTGAGCGGTTACGGTTGCCTGGAAAGCTGTTGGATGGCGCTGCAATCAGCCATCATCGCACACATCTATTTGCATTTGCCGACGTTTTATGATCTCTTGCGGCTATGGGCTGAAAATTAAGTTGCACACCTAATACATACAGCCATACATACATGTTGCACATACACCGAAGTGCAAAAAATATTATGACCACCGCGTCTTTAAGCAAATCCAAGCAAAAGCAGATAAACGACGCCCAGTTGAAGGCCACAAACGGTATAAATGACACATGTACTAAGCTATCTCAAACAATGTTATTCTGGCTTTTCGGATGGGAAATGCAGTGAACGTAAGCCAAATTCAAATGATCATACGACTGGGTCAGAGTATTTCTGAGATGACAAGATTCGTTGGGGGCTCACGGTCAGTCGTGGTTAGTACCTTCAAGAAGTGGTCCGAGGAGGCAAAAACCACGAACCACCGGCAAGTTGTGGGCCGACCGTGGGTTTCTTTGAAAATCTTAATTTTCAATAAATTGACAAGTGCTCTTAAACTTTTGCAAATGACTGTATAATATACTGATGATACTAGGCTCTATTTACTCTTGATATATCAAGCGTCTGCATTTAGAGCAACCATGGCAAACAACTGAAGCGTGAATGATATTCATCACACGTCTCACACAACACCTTTTGCATTTCATTCTCATTGTATTTTACTCTTGCAGGTATTCCTGAATCAGGTTATCCTGTGATATATTAATATTTGAAATTCCTTTACCTTTCTTTTTGCCATTTGTGCTCAATTAAGTATGTAAGTTAGCTTTTTATAACTCTGAACCACCTGTAAGCGTTTGTCTTTGTTCTACTTATGGAATTTTGCTTAACATTACATTACACAACCGCAGTATATCTTTGTTCCACGCATGATCAGAACGAGTCTTGCCTACTAATCCTCTGCAAGTAACACATCTCACCAGCACACAGATAACTGCCGTGTCAGTTTTCCAGTGTCCGTGTTCAACTAACATGCGTCAAAATAAAAAAAAACAATTGCACTTATATACAGAGTCATTCGGAACTTTTTGAGAACTCGCCAGTCCATTAATATTCTCTTAACGGAGCTATGACTTTCAAATCCTAATTAGCTCACCTACAAACTTTCACTATTTAATCTGTTTTCCTTACCAAAATGACTTCCTAAATATACTCTCGTTCATCTAGACTAAGCTCAGACCATTTAGATTGGTTGTGCACTCAGTACTTGTAGCTCCTCGCCCATGAAATCAGACCTTGATTATCCCTCATTTATATTCGGTTATACTGTATACACGTCAGTTGGACAACACACCATTTACACATACATACGATTTTCTGTCAGCATGCATAGCGCTTACAGATCCAAGTTAATTATCAGTTACACCAAAATGTTTCTTGACCTTTCGCAGAGCTTACCCCATTTTCGTCAGTCAAAACTTTCTCCAAATTTAAAAATGCAGTAAAAATTTTACTAGGGGCAGACAAATACTTTTCATTCGCCATACGTAAAGCAAAATGTTTTGGTGAATGCAATTCTTACCATATACAAAACTATTCTGTATATTCTACGTTGTCTTTGATGTCAAGCTGCATAGCTTTGGGCGATACATACCATCCTGAGCTACAGCATATCTGCAAGGAAAAGTTTCTTTCTCCCAAACTCTGAAAAGTTTCAGTCTTTTTCTGAGCTCCGCAGGCAGTGACTCGAAGGGATGATTTTTGAGGTAGTAGTTTCATGTGTTAAACCCACCACTCACTGCAATAAGTTCTTCAGAATTTCCCCAGTTTTACCCATGAGCATGCAAACAACCCAAATACCTTGCGTGAAATACCTCTACGCATTGAATTTAGGGTATCAGTTCGTGTATCTAGAGCCTCAGGAAGAAATTTAAGAGATGAATTCCTTGAGGAGATGAAATCCTGTCCCTAAGCTCCTCTGTACATTAGTTATGCTCTAATTCATTCCATCTTAACCCTGCTACTGTGTTCCGAGCCATTTGGACCCAAAAGCAATTCTATATTTTAATAAAACTAAAAATAATGATGACATCACTTTGCAGCTTTGTGACTTTCTGTCTTTTAGAGTTTTAAGAAATACTTATGGTTTTTACTGCTATTTGAACAACAGTTTGTTCTTAAAAAACTTTACACATACCAGTTAAGAACCTTTTGGATACTTATGAAAAAATACATGCTGATTTGTAGAAATCAACGTATTGATAATTGTCGATGTCTTACAATAGAACGAATACATAGCTTTCCGCAAATATAATCAAGGCAATACATGCTATCGTCAGGGCACTTCCGCGCTCGAATGGAATTCCCCTTTCTTTGTTTTGAACGACCGTGCTCATTCTGTTGACAGAAGTGCTGCAGTTCACATTATAATTAATAGGCTTTTAACTAAGCTAATTATCGTGAATATAGCTTCCTTCAATTATAATGTAATGAATTCAGCTTCTTCTAAGCTAACGCTTCTTCTAATGGCTGTTGTGTTATTAATTATGAATAAACTTTCCTGCTAGTAGTGTAGTAATAATAATGAACAAGCTTATAACTGGTAGTAATGTTGTAGTAGTAATTAAGATGAATAAAGTCTTATGGTGGTTGTTACTAATAACACTAAATGAAATAAACCTAACAGCCAGACAGAGGTCTGGCAGTACTATGAACTGAGAAAGACGTACTTACGACAACAATCTTGTATTTGGTCAACTTCTCGCTCTCACATAAACGAACTCTCTTTATACAGCACCAGCTTTCTGACACATAAACCACAGCTCACTTCGTACAACAACAAACGCTCTCTCTATACAACAACAAACTCTCTCTCTATACAACAACAAACGCTCTCTCTATACAACAACAAACGCTCTTTCTATACAACAACAAACGCTCTCCTTCACATAAACCAACGCTCTCCTTCACATAAACCAACGCTCTCCCTTGGTATCGTTGAACGCGCCTATTTATACTGGCTACCACCACGTCATGATATCCTTGGTATCGTTGAACGCGCCTATTTATACTGGCTACCACCACGTCATGACTTACACTCATTGCCAGATCTCATTCAGCGGGTGAAATAACATCTCGTTCAGTAAGAAGATAATTTACATAGGAAAATAAAATAACCAGAGATAGTAAAAATCAAAAGGAAAGTGAATATAGAGTATACGTTACAACATATTGTTCAGTACCGTTTGCAGATCCTCAGTGTCATTCGCTTATTCAGTGTCGTCGATTTTACATGAAGCTTCACAATAATGGATCGACTTTTATCACCTACTGAAATCAAAAATATACTATCAGCTGCTTCAGACCACGAAGAAATTGTGTCTGAATTAGAAGACCACGTTTCTGGAATCTCTGATTCATCGTCAGAAGACGAAGAAGAGGAATTTACTGGCTGCTCTTACTTATCTAAGGATGAGTCTGCTCAATGGAAGACATGCCTCAAAAGATATACTTAATCTTACACCAGGACCTACCAGGTGTGCTACTTCACGTATTGTAGATGAATTTTCTGCTTTTCAATTGTTTCTTACGAAAGATATGGAAAAATTCCCTCATAAACTCAAATACAGAGGGAATTAGTGTGTACAGTGATAAGTGGAAAACTACTGACAGTGTTGAACTCAGTGCTACATAGGTTTACTTTTTCTAGCTGGTGTTTTCAAGTCCTGTAATGAAGCAACAGGAAACCTGTGGGATGCAGAAAAGAACAGAGCAATTTTCAGAGTAACTATGAGTTTGCAAAGATTTTTCAAATTTCACGTGTTCTGAGATTCGTTGACCGTAAAACTCTCTCCTATAGGAGGCAAAAAAGACACGTTTGTGGCCATTCGTGACTTGTGGGATAGGGGTTGGGATATTCCCAAATTTTTGAACCCCAGTGCATCTGTTATAGTTGATGAACAGTTAGTTTCATTTAGAGGAAACTGTCCTTTCCGACAGTATATGACCTGTAAACCGGCAAACTATGTTATACAATTTTGGATTTTCTGTGACAATCAATCCATTTATGTATGGAATATTCAGCCATACAGTGGAAAGGCACCGAACCAGTATCCTGGAAAAAATCAGGGCCTCAGAATTGTTCTTGAATGGTCTTTTGGTTTGAAGATACACAACATTACCTATGATAACTTTTTCACATCAATACTCACTTGATCAAATGTTACTCAAAAGAAATGTAACTATGATAAGAACAGTTAGGAAGAACAAACCTTCCGTTCTTCCTGAATTGCTCCAGACCAAAAACAAAGAAGTTCATTCATCAACCATTGCGTTCACAAATAATACCATGCTTGCGACACATATTCCTAAAAAGATATGTGTGTTGTTGTTCAGAGTATATTACAATTGGAAGAAAAGCTGATAATTCAGATTCTAAAAAACCACAAGTACCTAACTGGAAACAGAAGTCACAGAGAAAGAAACGACTTTTTATTGAAAATCTGTGTATGTCACTAGTACAACGACACATTCGTAGACGAGAGGTGCTTCCAAGAGAAAAGGCAGCAATTAAAATGGTAAACAATCAAGAAAGCCAAACAAAGGAAGATGAACACTGTACTCGTAAGGCACTTGATGTAGCACAATCAGAAAAATGGTTCTCTGCCATTTGTGTCCTCACTCAGATAAATAAGTTTCAGAACACCCGTGTGAGATGTGGCAGATACACTTGCAAATCATATTTGCATCAAATATGCACAAAATGTACTTGACACTGCAGAGCTGTTGTTATTCAGTAAATAACAGTTTACTGAACTACTTATATATTCTGTTATTCAACAAATTGAAATTGTCGTAACTTCCACTTGTATTTACGTTTTTTTTTTGTGTTTTACTAAAACATATTTACATTAAAATTTGTACTTGAGTTAATAGATGTGTTATTGCTTTTTTTAACTCCCAACTACAGCTGTATTACAAATTACACATCATGGGTCCATTTGGACTCGAACACGGTCAGTGTGTGCTTGATATGAACACAAAAGCAGGTTAATTTGACCCCTTCTTCCATTATAATCAAATGGCTTATTAGACTCTAGAATTTTAAGATTCTTTATGCTATCTAGATTTAAGGGTATACAATATCCTTTGTATTGGGTTATCCGTTAATTCCAAATACTTTTATCTTGGAGCTATCCGAAGAGTAGCCCAAATAATTTCATACGAAGTCGTCCTCTTTCTTATTGTAATTACTAATGCCATTTTACTTAAATCATACACTATCCCCTTTCTATCTTCTTTTCAGGTAAATTCTTCCTCTTGTTATCCCCTTTTCCATGACCGCTTGCTTCTGGTTAGTAACTTGTCTGCTCCTGATTACCCTTTCAGGAGCTCGACAAAAACCAAAATCTCAGATATTTAATGCGATCTTATCAGCAGCCTGTCCTTTGAAGTACTCATTTTGAGAATGTTTCCTCTTCGTCATCGTCCAACATTAGCCTATTCAAAGACTTGTATAAGCGCTATGTGTTAGCGGATCAGCCTAACATCTCTCTGAACAAATGGAAGGCGCGGCCACTCATTGATTTCCACCATTATCCCATGTTCTGCTACGTTGTTGGTTAGCATATTGTTGCAGTAAGGTGTTGAATTTATTTAATGCAGAATTCAGTATATGAAAAATTTGCAGATTGGATTTGTGCAGGTTAACATCGTAATCTTTTTTTTTTTGATCGGACGTATAACCACCATCATGAGCGACACAGTGGGCTATAAGCAGTCGCCAGTCCCTAATTTAGGGCCACTGGTTCCAGGGAAGGGAGGAAGCCAGCGCTGTAAGACAAACACAGCATCCATTCCTCACGGGGTTTCGAACCCATACCCACCTCGGACAAATGATTAGAAGCCACCGTTTAGACCACTGCGCCACCTGGGTGGCATCGTAATTTTAAACTCAAACTCTTGTTTTCGAATTTTTGTTGCCCTTAAACTCTTGTTTTCTGACATAAGCAATGCTTAAGAGAATAATGTTGTAGACGTGTCTTAGTATTTTCTAACTATGATTTCCAAATACGTTTAAGTTATATTACCTTTTACTTAAAATTCATCATCTACTCTAAAATTTGGTACTTATTTTAATCTTTTGTTAATTGAGACACCGTTTACTATAATGGTACTGTACACCTTTTAAAATGCAAAAAGGAGGTAAGTTTATAAATGCATTTAGTACTCTATATTTTTTTGTAATTCTTCCTGGAACCAAATATGCCTTGCCAAGAGGATACATTTCTATTACACTGGTGTGCAAAAATTAAGGACGAAGAGGAGAAATTAGCATAACAGCGGAAAAATCAGGCAGAACGGACCGACAGACCAACCAGCAGATAGACTAGGGTCCGGTACGGTAGGGCATGCGCATATATGCAGCATGACGTAGGGAGGGGGGAAGTGTCAGAAGGGTATAAAGTACACGGGCGGTGTGCGCTCAGCAATTCGGTGAAGCTATTACACGGTGTACATCGGTTTGAACGACGTCGAGTTTCTGCCACCGTGTGATATGGCCAAGGCAATCCTGTAAACGACATCTGTATGACTTAACCCGAGGTCGCGTCATTGGGAAGTTGGAAGAAGGACGAAATGTGACTAGTGTGGCCGAGGAGTTCGGGATCGCTTACAGCATCCTTTCACGAGCTTAGAGAGCATTTCAAACGACAGGAATAGCTTTCCGAGAGTTTAGCAGTGGTCGTCCACGAGCAACCACGGCGGAGGACGACCAGTATATTGTCCTACAGGCGAGAAGAGACAGACGGCAGATAGCGGGACAAATCGTAAGGCACATGCGACAGACAACTGGACGTCCGTTATCGCATTTTACCGTGGCCAGGATCCTGCACAAAGGTGGTCTATTTGCACGACGGCCAGTACGATGTGTGCCACTAACGCCTTCTCATCGGAGACGGCGGTTTCTGTGGTGCCAGGAACACAAGAACTGGACATATCAGCAATGGGTTCGAGTTCTCTTTATGGATGACAGCCGATTTAGTCTGACGAGCGATTCTGGACGTATACACATCTGGAGAGAGCAGGGAACACGCAATCACACCTCCAACATCATCGAAAAGGACAGGTTTGGAGGTGGCGGAGTTCTTGTTTGGGGCGGTATCATGCTTGGTAGCCGTACTGACCTCCACATCTTCCAAGGAGGTTCAGTCACTGGTGTCCGCTATTGTACCGAGGTTATCCTGCCTCATTTGCGTCTGTTTAGAGGTGCTGTGGGTCCTGGGTTCCTCTTCATGGACGACAACGCCATACCTCATCGTACAGTGGATGTTGCAGAGCTGTTGGAGAGTGAAGATATTCAACGCATGGATTGGCCCGCAAGGTCCCCGGGCCTAAAGTCAATCGAACGTGTGTGGGACCTTCTCGGGAAACGCTTGACAGCACGTCACCAGCCGCCAGCAACGATTCCGCAGCTGCGATTGGCACTACAAGAGGAATGGCTCGCGATGCCTCAACTGCTCCTTGACAACTCGTCCTCAGCATGGGCAGACGTTGTAAATCCTGCAACGCAGATAGGGGTGATCATATCCCGTACTAAAGACTGGATTTTTCTTGGCAGCCGCCTGTTTCATGAACGTTTCTGTCTTCTGTCTAGTTGTGCTCGAAGCTAGCTTTTCAATAAAGTGCTTTTTTTGGATTCCTTGTTTGGACGGTTTTGCTTACTTCTCCCATATTCTTACATCTTGGGGATCTTATGGTATGATTTGAGTCGATGTGGAGCTTTTCTGCACGACGCTACATTCGAAAAGCCGTCTCGTCCTTAATTTTTGCACGCCAGAGTATATTAACGGATTGTAGTGTTGTAGTGACAGAGATAATGCATCAATATTCCACTTTCATAAGTGAACTGACTTTGTGCGTATTCATCACTGAACTGACGTTTTACGTAATCATCACCTGTGGGACCTGCAGTGGGTAGCTCGAACTTTCGCTGGGTAGCTTTGGATAGCAGAGCATCATGGCAAAGCTTCAGTATTTCGACATAAGATTTTCCATCCGCAGCCTAACAGTAGGGCACGAGCTCCCACTGTAGGGATTCTCACATTTCCATAAAATGCGATCTTGAATTTCATCTCTAACTACCCTCTTTGCACCACTGACTGTGCTTCCTAGCTTGGCCTAAACTATTGATTCCCAGTGGTGGAAATCAGTAGCTTTAACCAAGATTCCCACTCATCGCATGAGGTGAAATCGACTCCAAGACCTGTCGTCTTGTGCATTTGACAACAATCTGCGACGGAGAACAACTCTTTGACTGTGTTCGGCCCTCTGTGTGCCAATTCATGCGGATAAATCAAGCTAGTGACGTTTACGAACGATGGTGGATTAGGATGACCTCATCTCAACTGCCAGTTGTCGCGTACCAGTTCGGGAGTTCGCTGTCCCAGTTTAAACCAGGGTGATAGTCTTGGTTGTCCGACATACTGACCTTGGCGGGTCTTCGAGATTGGTGTCCGCAGCATTGAAAAGCAGGAACAATTCTCGTTTTGTGTTGTTTCTTCTCCCTCAACTGAACAAATTTCTCTCACTGCTGCCGCTTTTAATTGAATTTACAAACAAATGGCGTAGGAGCACCCACAAACAGCGCGTTGATCGACCTCCATCCTGTACTCAGCTGATAACGCAGTGTGGCTCCGTGTCAACTGCACTACATTAGCCTGGTGTTTCCACGTCATCGCAGTACCCAGTCAAGGCTGGCGCGCATTTTGCACAGGTATAAAGTCCCAATGTTATGAATCAGAACAGAACTAACCACCCTGATAAATGAGACGTAAACTTTTAAAAGTGGTTACTGATGTAACATGCGAAATCCTTTGTAGATGAATGAAACACCCTTTATTTTAAAAAAAGTGGTGGTTCAAACTTTCTTTGCTGTGAAATCGTAGCACTTAGAATATTTTTCCTTACATGAAATCAGGACCACATCCTCGGTTGTGGCTCCACCCCAATTCTATTCCTTGTTTTTTAACATATCCAGTACGTATTGTAAATTAATTACCGACCCTTATACACATTCATCGTCACCGGATAGCGCAATTGGTTAAGTTGCTATGCACTGTGTAGGAGGCGGACGTTTATGACGGGTGTTCGAATCCCGGTCCTACCGGCCATCTAGTCAGCCGTTGTCCGAGTATTTCAGCAGACTCCCCGTGTTTGGTGACGCGAATGCGTGGATGGTTCCCTGTGAAGTCGGCTCCGGACGCACTTTGTCCCTTGGTCCTCCAGGTTGGTCGTGGTGCTAACGACCCCACCTCGTCAAAAATCTCTCGCTGCGAAATATCATGAAAAATATCTTTGAGAAGGTCAGGGCTGTTGAGTCATTGAAGAAGATACTCCTTCATCTTTATTTATTGGCAAGAAAAGAATATTCGATTGCGATTTCAAATGGAGTCCTTATTATTTGAAATCTTAAAATACATCATCAGTATTGATTTCCATGAAAAGAATATTCATTTAAGGTTTCAAATAGAGTCTATTATTTGAAATCTTAAAATACATCACCAGTATTTATTGCCACGAAAAGCATATTCGTTTAAGATTATAAATAAGAGTCTCTAGGATTTGAAATCTTTAAAAGACATCATCAGTACTTATTGCCACGAAAAGAATATTCGTTTAAGGTTTCATATAGAGTCTCTATTATTTGAAATCTTAAAAGAATATTTTACTCCAGAAAAGTCATAATCTTTATCTTAATGACTGCTTTTCATTAATTGTTATTATATATTGAATTTTGATCTCTAACTAGTAGTAGAGACTCTATCGGAAATGTTTCCCAGTTCAGATAATCTAATTGGTCTGAAAATCGTATTTATTGCACTCGATTTAACATCTGAAGGATTTGTTTCATCTTTACTCGCAACGTATTATTTTGTATTGAAGATTTTGTTTGCATTAAAAATGCTAACAGATGTGATTAAGTTCTTACGGAATCAATTTATTCGGGTGTTGTGAATTTGCGACACGTACACCAGCGGTGTTCTTCTAAAGGGTATTGTTGTTTATTATTCATAACAGCGAGTAAAACTGAGCGTCGTTTCCTAATGCACAGTGTTTGAAACTAATTGTTGATTTTCAGATCTTTGATTTTTCAGTCGCATAGGAAAAGGACAACGCAACGTGTAATCTACACATATCACTCTGGGGATTTAAAAAATTAGGCACGCAGCAACACACGTCGATTTGTTGAATTCGGATCCATCTTTACTGCAGAGATTGGTGGCACCCCCTGGAAGTGTCAAAAGCAAACGCAACGGGCCACCCGTCATGACCTGCCAAAAACACGTGCTGACGCTCATGAGAAATCCATAGGAACTACTGAGAGGGAAGTAATAGGGAAAGAGCACAGATACATAGCATCATGACAATCATATGGATGCGGATATCCTATCTAGTAAAAAGAATTGCACGGACACGGAGGGGTGGGGAGATCGGCATCGATTTGACTGCAGCTTCCATGGAATCGCAATAACAGGTAGTGCCTAACTTTAATTTTCATGTCACGCACACTGTCATTTTTCGAATTCCACAATTTATACAAAGCAGCAAACAAAGACGACAAGTTTTCTCTGAGGTTTCATAAACAAAGTTTTGAAATTGCGTAAATTGAATCTGTTTCACTCTGCAAAAGACTGAGACTGGTATGTTTGGAAACTCATAATTTAGGAAATTAATTATGAGAAGTATGTTGTATTTGTATGTGCTTTGCGCATGGTCTATTAATTACTATGTATTAATATCGAAACGAGACTCTGACTGCGATCTGTTCTTGGAAAAGTTGAAACAGTAATGGATAAAGTGTCCAGGAAACCGAAATACATACAAGTTTTGTTACCATTATATTTCCAAGGAACCATTTCAAATTCATAATTCTGTTTTTAGAGGAAGAAATTCTAAAATGGAGATTTCCTTATTCGATTACCTAAAAATACCCCCAAATACTGAGCCGTAAGTTTGATTTTGAATTTCTGTATTTGTGTGTTATAGCTTTACCAAAAACCCTCAGTTATGTATTTCGTTTAGTTATTAGAATTGTACTGTATACGCAAAAACAGTCGAAAGAATACCATGGTACTCTTTGTACATAATGTTTTCTATGTATCGTTTGCCTGCCAAGATCTTTTTCATGAAATAAAACGAGGGATACGAGAGTATTCATTTATCTATGTACAACATATTGCATTTATTCGCGTCGTTTACGACCACACATACTAAATAGTAACAACAAACAATGAGGTTTTCTAATTCCTGACATTCAGTTGTACTTCGGTAGGTGGAGAAATGAATTTATCGTCGTAAAACTAATGAAAGAAGATATGTGGGTCATAAGTTCAATAAGTAGGAACTGTACACCAATTATACTCAAAATAGTATGACTATACTAATAATCCGAAATTTCTTGGCGTAGAATATAAATAAAACTAAACATAAATACAACACAAAAAATTATTTTATAGAAATAAAACTTTTACAGAAATAATACTTTCCAAGTGAAAGCTTGGAAAGTTTTATTTCTATTAATATAGTCATACTATTTTGATGTGAATCATAAATTTACAAAACTATGGCGGCAATAGTAAGTATTTCGATTGTTCAGTTTTTCAAAACTGATTTTTATTTTTATTTCTACATAATATTCCGATTTAGAGGAACGTAAGGAACGACCCTGACACCGAAGAAATGTGTTGTAGCTACGAAAGTTCATCTGCGCATGAGCAAGCTAAAATCTGACCTCAAGACAGAGACATAAGCTGAATCGCAAGTCTGTTAGTGAGTAGGATTGGTAACTTTTGGTTAGTCGGTTTGAATTTAATGGCGCAAGGGCCTAAAAGGGCGCTATTGGCAGAGTATTAAAACAGTAACAAACAACAGCATAGAGCATGAATGAAATACGGGATTACACCAAATAACGCAAATTTTGAAGATGACTGTCCGTTTTTCTTTTTGTGTAAATATGACAAAGATGGTAAGACAGATAATATCCGAAAACGTGAAAATTTCGTCGTCCTGGAGCGGGAATCGAACCTACGTCTCCCAGATAGCACCAGGGTATGCTATCCAATACACCACCCATAACGACCAAGTCTCAAGTTTTTGATAAATGTGAATATAATCAGCCCAGGAGTCGCTAGTCGAAACAACCGGCATTCATGTTTAGCGAATTAGGAGTTTAAGAATCCTATCAGGACGAAGAAATTTCCAAGTTTTCGGATATTATCTGACTTACCATCCTTGTCATATTTGCACCAAAAAACGGACTGTCATCTTCAAAATTTGTAACAGCATAGAAACAACAAAAAAGTAGAAATAAGTAACAATAACAGGGTAACTCTTGGTTTAAGATATCTGCAGGTTACATCGCATCGTGTTCTACAACATTTTAAAGTTTTTGTCAATAGTAGATAACCATGCCTTTAGGCTCTAAGAGACCCGCCATCTTGTATTGCTGCTTTCTCTTGTTAACCAACGGGCAAGCGTATTTCACAAATTGCTCGGGCAATTTTGCACATTTTGGAACACCGTTTGTGGCTAACGCAAGATATATGATAAATAAAGTGTTCCCTGGTTTCAGAATTTTTATTGACCTTTCCCTTCATTTTTTATCTGCAGCGAAAGTCGTACCAAGGCGTCTTCCATAGTTTTATTAATTAATAAAAAATACGTAAAGAGTCCAAAATGAAAATCTCAAACCAAGGAACTCTTTATTTATCATATATCTTGCGTTAGCCACAAACGGTATTCCAAAATGTGCAAAATTGCCCGAGCAATTTGTGAAATAAGCTTGCCTGTTGGTTAACAACAGAAGACAGCTTATTTCACAAATTAGAATAACTTGTATTGGTTAACAATACAAGATGGCGGGTCTCGTAGAGCCCTAAGGTGGTCGAGAGCAAACCAAATTTCTCTCCGAAGCATCGTTCTTGTAATATCAAAAAGACATATTCGTTTTATCATATTTAGCATAAGGTTCTCGTAATTTACCAAATTAGAATGAGATATTGTTACGTTTATATAAAACTTGATGAAATAGTATTGTTCGGTGATACTGTGAGTAACAATTAAATTAATTATTGTTGCGTCACTCCATGGGACAGAATTACAAATTAGATTTCAACAATGGTTTTGACTACTTTCGTTACCCATTTTCGATACAACAAAATGTTTTACTTATGATTTACTTTGCTGGTGTCGGGAAAGAAGCATAGCATCAAAAGTCTTTGTCAAAGGGAACCAGATAATTGAATTTAATACATATTTGCAGTGTTTTCGGTCCTTGACCGTGATTTGTCTCAAAGATTTTTTAGCAACACAAGAGCAACTCAGTTACATCTGGAAAAAAACACGTTCTGATTGTGTGAGGAGTGAAGATGAGCTGCAGTTGTGTAATATGAAGCAAAATGTTGTTAGCAAGGTAGAGACTAATATGCTTCGGTGGTTTGGCCATGTTGAAAGAATGAATGATGAGATGTTTACTCAGAAAATCTTTTTAGCCCAAGTGGTAGGAAGGAAAGGTAGGCCAAGGAAGTCATGGGAGGATCAGATTTAGGAGTGTCTGCATTAGAAAAAAATTATGGGCTATAAGCAGTCGCCCGTCCCTAATTTTGGGTCACTGGTTCCAGGGAAGGGAGAGAGCCAGTGCCTTAAGACAAACACAACATCCATGCCTCACCGAGATTCGAACCCGGACCCCTTACGGACGAATGATCAGAGGCCATCGCTTAGACCACTGCGCCACCAAGGAGACGAGTATAAAGTATAGCAGATCTTGTGTACGGCGTGTGATGGATGTCAGTGAAGCCCGAGTTGTATGTCAAAATCGCTGTAAATTGAGAAATCTGATACGGCAACAGTAAGTAAAAATTATCTGGCAGTTTGTATTTCTTTGTGGAGCTAACTTTTGAATATCAGAGAACAATTTAGGGATATGTATGTATGTATTTAAAATGCACAATGTACACTAAGGGGCAAAAAAAAAAACTGGGAAGGGAGCTACCACTTCCATTACATGACAATATACTTATGCGGTAAATAGTATCGTCTGCAAACGACCTATATACACTGGCGTGCAAAAATGAAGCACGAGACGGTTTTTCGAATGTAACGTCGTCCAGAAGTGCTCCACATCGACTCAAATCAAAGCATAAGATCCCCATGATGTAAGAATATGGGACAAGTGAGCAAAACCGTCAAGACAAGGAATCTAAAGGATACAAAGGCACTTTATTAAACAGGTAGCTTCGAGCACAACTGAACAGAAGACAGAAACCTCCATGTGACTGGCGGCTGCCAAGAAAAATCCAGTCTTTAGTAGGGCATATGATCACCCCTGACTGTGTTGCAAGATTTACAACGCTGTCCATGCTGAGGACAAGGTTGTCAAGGAGCTGTTGAGGCATCACGGCCCATTCCTCTTGTAGCGCCAATTGCAGCTGCGGAATCGTTGCTGGCGGCTGGTGACGTACTGCCAAGCGTCTTACGAGAAGGTCTCACACGTGTTCGATTGGATTTAGGTCCGGGGACCTTGCGGGCCAATCCATGCATTGAATATATTCACTTTCCAACAGCTCTGCGACATCCACTGTACGATGAGGTGTTTTTTTGGTTGGAGGTTTAACGACCACCGTGAGCAACTCAATGGGCTATAAGCAGTCGCCCGTCCCTAATTTAGGGTCACTGGTTCCAGGGAAGGTAGAGAGCCAGTGCCGTAAGACAAACACAACATCCATGCCTTACCGGGATTCGAACCCGGACCCCTTACGGACGAATGATCATAGGCCAGCGCCTTAGACCACTGCGCCACCGGGGCGGCACGATGAAGTGTAGCGTGGTCGTCCATGAAGAGGAACTCAGGACCCACAGCACCTCTAAACAGACACACGTGAGGCAGGAGAACCTCGGTACAATAGTGGACACCAGTGACTGAACCTCCTTTGAAAATGTGGAGGTCAGTACGGCTACCAAGCATAACACTGCCCTAAACGAGAACTCTGCTACCTCCAAACCGGTCCATTTCGATGATGTTGGAGGTGTAATTGCGTGTTCCCTGCTCTCTCCAGATGTGTATACGTTCAGAATCTCTCGTCAGACTAAATCGGCTCTCATCCGTAAAGAGAACTTGACTCCATTGCTGATGTGTCCAGTTCTTTTGTTCCTGGCACCACAAAACTGCCGCCTCCGATGAGCAGGCGTTAATGGCACACACCGTACTGGTCGTCGTGCAAATAGACCATTTTGTGCAGCCTCCTGGCCACGGTAAAACGCGATAACGGACGTTCAGTTGTGTGTTGCCTTTGTCTTACGAATTGTCTCGCTGTCTGCCGTCTGTCTCTTCTTGCCTGTAGAACAATATACCGGTCGTCCTCCGCCGTGGTTGATCGTGGACGACCACTGCTAAACTCTCCGACAGCTATTCCTGTCGTTTAGAATGCTCTCCAAGCCCGTGAAACGATGCTGCGAGCGATCCCGAACTCCTCGGCCACACTAGTAACACTTCGACCTTCTTCCAACTTCCCAATGACGCGACCTCAAGTAAAGTCATCCAGATGTCGTCTACTTGATTGCTTGTTGGCCATATCACACGGTGGGAGCAACACGATGTCGTTCAAACCGATGTACACCGTGCAATAGCTTTCACCAAATTGCTGAGCGTACACCGCCCGTGTGCTTTATACCCTTCCGACACTCAACCCACCCATACGTCATGCTGCATATATGCGCATGCCCTACCGTACCGGACACTAGTCTATCTCCTGAGCGGTCTTTGGGTCCGTTATGCCTGCTCGTTCCGCTGTTATGCTAATTTCTCCTCTTCGTCCTTAATATTTGCACACCAGTGCATAAAGACAGATATATCCGCATGCTCAAGTAGTATCATTCGCAGTTCAGATGCAACTAATCAGGATTTAACAGATTTCGAACGTGGTGTGATAGTCAACGCTCGGGAGATGTGTCACTCCACCTCGGAAATTACCACGAAATTTGAATTTACGCGGTCAACAGTTTAAAGAGTTTACCTGGACTGCACAAACTCAGGAGGAAAATCGAAAGTGCGAGACGGGTGTGGCCCTAGAAAAGCCCAGGTTTATTGTGGACAGTGGCGTCTGGAACACATAGTAACACCCTACTCCCCGTTGTGCAACGTTACCGCAAATCACAGCACGATTCAATGATGGGGCCAGTAGTAGCATTAACGTTCGGACAGTCCAACGTTCATTGTGTTGTATTGGTTCCGTTGTTGAACTCACGACACAAGGCTATGCACCTCGGCTGGTCTCCGGAACACCGCCGTTGGACGCAAGAGGACTGGAAACGTGTTGCCTGGTTCGGCTAATCGTAGTACCAACTGTTTCGTGGAGATGGCCGACTCCGATAGTCGAACCCCACAAGGCAATGGATTCCGCTTGGCTACAAGGGACACTGCTGGCCGGCTGTGGTTCTGTTACGGCGTGGGATGTTTTCATCTGGCACAGCAGTAGCACCAATCATACGTCTGAAAACCGCTCTGACCGGTGGCGGCTACGCAACCATCATTGGGGATCATTTGCACCAGTTTATGTCACGGAACCACTCCGACGGGTGCAACTTTTTTCTACACAACAATGTGCCTCCGCAAACGTACACAGTCGCACGATCATGGGTGGAGCATCTGGACTTGCATCTCTCATTCGCCGGATCTAAACGCCATCGAATACATTTGGGATGCTGTTCAACGTGCTGCTAATTTGAGGAATCCTCCACTGCCGAATATTAACGTAATTGTGCGGCGCTCTTCAGGAAGCATGGCTTGCACTATTTCTACCGTGCTGCAGAGAACTCGTAGAGTCCATGTCCCGTTGCGTTGATGCCATTATCCGATCGCGAGGAGATCAACATGATACTAGTGATGTGTCCCAGTTTTTTTTTGTTTTTTTTTTGGCACTTCAGTGTAACCAAAGATTTTTACAATGAAATGAACCGGTTACAGCAAAAAATATCAAATGAATTTCTGCACAGTCGAAAAAGCATCCACAAATAGAAATAGTTACATTATTTTTTCTTTTTTTATTGAAGGTTCAACGACCACCACGAGCAACTCAATGGGCTATAAGCAGTCGCCCGACCTTAATTTAGGGTCACTGGTTCCATGGAAGGGAGAGACCCAGTGCCGTAAGACAAACAAAAAATCCATGCCTCGCGGGATTTAAACCCGGACCCCTTTCGGACAAATGAACAGAGGCCATCGCTTAGACCATTGCGCCACTGGGGTGGCAAAAAATACCTACTTTCGTCTACTAGCGGCTGAAAATCACAAAGTGTACACGAATCGTTTAGTCCACAAAGTGTACGCGAATCTTTTAATCCACAAAGTATACACGAATCGTTTCATCCACAAAGTGTACACGAATCTTTTCATCCACAAAGTGTACACGAATCTTTTCATCCACAAAGTGTACACGAATCTTTTCTCATAGCGGAAGGTATCCCAGTTAAAAGGCATTCCAAATCGGGTTGCCGCCCCGGTGGCGCAGTGGTCTAAGGCGTTGGCCTCTGATCATTCGTCCGTAAGGGGTCCGGGTTCAAATCCTGGTCAGGTATGGATGTTGTGTTTGTCTTACGGTACTGGCTCTCTCCCTTCCTTGGAACCAGTGACCCTAAATTAGGGACGGGCGACTGCTTATAGCCCATGTGAGTTGCTCACGGTGGTCGTTGAACCTCCAATAAAAAAAAAATCGGTTTCTTAGAAACGATGATGCGGTTCGAAGTACCGTATAAACAGAAATGAACATTAACACCCACTGGTGGAAAAACTGTGTGATACCACAATTTGCAAATATATGAAAAATATCCCTCGCCACAAATGCTGTCAGTGACAAACATGGAGATGCCATCATCGTGAAAATTCATATTAAAGTCCCCCAGCAGAAAACTACATATTCTTAAAGGAAAAAAAAAGGTACATATAAATGCTCTCCGCGTGAAGTGGCGTTTCAATGAAAAATAATTTTTGTAGTTAGATTTTTAGAAGCAGAGATGCTATTGCAAACATGTTAAAAAGAGAAATGCGCACTTACGCTCCCTAGTGGCAAAGCTTTTGGTTGCAAAATATCGTAAAGTTCATGCAAAATATTCATCGTCGTGACCTCTATCTAATGCGAAAATAAATTTTAAAATCCGATATTTGAATGAAGAGGTATCGAGGAACATACGATGTACATTCACGCCCGTTCCCTAGCGTTGATACCATCCATTATTTCAAATACAAATTGTTGGTGAAACGCCTGAAGATTAAAATAGATGAAAAGTTCGTGTTCAGTTAGTCATAAAATAAGGTTGCCGTCTTATGCACGATTAGAATAACTAAAAGTTAAAAGAACTGATGCTTCTGTACACCCCAAATGTGGTGAAAGTGATATGAATGACAGGTTAAAACAAACATGAGATCTTTCAATCCTTCTTGGGATCATCCTCAAATGTGCTCTCAAATTAGTGATTCCGACCCTTAAATAACAGAAGGGGAAAGTCTCACTTACATAGGATCTACTCAGAGGACGTTGGACATCAGAATGAAGGAGCACCTTTATGACATTAAGACTCGAAACCAAAAAACTGCGTTATCACGCCTTACCAACAAGGGTTCATATTTACCAGCTTGGCAGGAGGCTTCCATCGTTACAACACCACGAAACAAAACCTCGTTACTTTTTGCAGAGAGCTTGTTAATTTTCATTAAGGTCAATCAATGTTGTAACGACTATACACCTATGTACATCTCCGATTCTTGGAAACATTTCTTGCCAAGGGACTCAAATAATGTTCAAAGGGACAACACCTTGAATGCCTTAACACCAGATGACACAATCACCCATTCAGCGATTCGGAATTTCCCGTGAACAATCCCAGACATGCGCAGTGAACGCACAGTTTGTTTCATGACACTTCCCCCTCCTGTTATTTAAGGGTCGGAATTACTAATTTGAGAGCACATCTGAGTATGATCCCAAGAGGGATTAAAAGATCTCATGTTTGTTTTAATTTGTCATTTATATCACCTTCACCACATTTGGTGTGTACAGGAGCATCAGTTCTTTTAAGTTTTAGTTATTCTAATCGTGCATTAGACGGCAACCTTATTTTAAGAGGTGAAATGGCCTATGACGTACCACTGAGGTGACGCAACAGTTAAAATGGCAAGTTGCAGGGATATGCCTTCGTCGGTGTATTTCAAGTGGTAGAATATCCGACTCCATAAAAGGAATTTTGAAATGATTAAAACTCGTGGCTTTCCGACACGAATGAAATATTTCAAAGTTATTTATAATCAATTTATATCAACCACATTTCTACAATCGATAAGACATCGAGGAACAGAAAGAATTACCGTTCCGCCACTAGCGGTTGAAACATCTGTTACCAAAAATTAACAAATTGTTCTCCAAAAACATTCTCTTAGCTGAAGGAACATATCAGAGACAAAGCAACTATAATGAATTAGCTTTATTTTACTTTCCGCTAAGCTAATTATTATGAATGATTCTCTTCCTACCAGCTAGCTAATGATATACTTGTACTAAGCTTCAAAATAATGAATTCAAAAGGGTGTTGTTACTAGTTAATTACGAACTTAAACAAAGTCTCAACGCTGGTTATTTATAGGAATCAAATAAATGTTATAAACCTAACAGCCAGACAGAGGTCTGACAAAAAACTAGGAATTGAGAAAGACTGACTTACTGAAAACTTCTTTATTTCAACGACTCTTGGTCAACTAAGGCACACACAACACTTGTAGAACAATAATGAATAATCTCTCCTCGTTTTATACACGCTCTCTCTTAACGACCACAAGCTCTCCTCATAACAACACACAAGCTCTCTCGATGAACGCGCCTATATACTAGCTACCACCACGTCATGACTTACACTCATTGCCAGATCTCATTCAGCGGGTGAAATAATATTTCGTTCAGTAGGAAGATAATTTACATAGTAAAATAAAATAACCAGAGATAGTAAAATCAAAAGGAAAGTGAATATAGAGTATACGTTACACAACTTTATATCAAACAATGGTAAGAACAGATATAGCGAAAAACATGATCAAACGGAGTAATTGTAAATAACGGAAAAGTAGAAAGTACGTGGAAGGTAGTCTTCACAGCCAAAGATCTATTAAGGAAAAATAATTTTCAAATACGTTTCTTGAAATCAGAGATAGAGACATTTCGGCTCCTTGCGGTTAAACTATGCACTATTTTCAAAAGTTAATATTCCCCATCACAGGTTAATTTCTGCCTGAGCCCACCAGAGGTCGGCTCCGGTACTTTTTTCCCTGCCGGAGCTGAGCTCCCCACTATTTTGCAACGAACCCTCGTCTCACATTTACATCTGGGTTGCAAATTTCCAAGTGTTTGTGGTGTGTCGTAAAAAAAAATATTTTAATCTGTCAAACTGGAGCATCTTCAAGCATGTAAACAGCACACTCCCTGTGTTATATTTATCAGGAACTATAAGATTAAGAAGAACTTATAATGCAAGTGAAAGTTTTACGTGCCAGCTACTGGCCTGATTCCTCAGATATTTTATATATGGGAAAAGGAGCTGGAAAAGCTTTGTGACCGTTTGAAAATAAACGCTAGAGAGGTGATTAAAGTTTTTAGAATATATAAGTCCACTGCCGGGAGAGAAGTAAAAAACAGTTTGAAAATCTTGAATTCCATTGTGAACTGAATCACCATATCTACTGCAGAACGTGAAAAGGGCTTCTCTGCAATGAACAACATTGTAACGCCACAGATAACCTCATTGGACACTGGCACAGTTGGGCCTTCACTAAAACTAATTCCTTCAATAAAACATTTCAATCCAATACAATACGTGAAACGTTGGCTGACAAAGGGGCGTCATACTGATTATGATTTAAACTGCACAGTTGCCAGTAAAAAGGAAGACAATTCGGAAATGTTAACCCAGCTAGGTCCCCTGTGGAGTTTTTTGTGAATTATACTGTAGTTATATGGCCATTATTCTGGTTAAGATTACAAAATCCGGTAAGTTTTGCATTTTGCAATTGAAAACAACAGTTTCTGCATTTTGTAAACCATACCAATACTTTTCGGGAGAGAAAAAAATTGTCAAATTGCTTTGAATAAATTTAAAGAAATTTCATGATTTGCATGCATGACAGAAATACGGTATCAAAAATTAGCTATATTCATAAGAAATGTCAAAATTTCAGTCTTTATTATTTATCAATTGCATACATTTCAACAAAAATATGTTTAGATACACTGTTAAAAATTTTGTGGAAGCTTGCACCAAAAAGGGGTGTTACACCAGCTGCACCACTTTCTGAGGAAAGATACACTGAAGAGCAATTGAATTAGAGACAGCTGGCGTTGTGCAAATGTGGCGCTGTGGGCGGCCCTGGAAACGACATGACGTATGCAGCGATCCGACAATATAAGGAGTGATGCGACGGGAATCAGTAAGAGTCGGACGCAGTATGGGTAAGACGAAGAATCTCAGCGCATTTTTTCGTAGGCAAATTGTCAGGGCCCGATGAATGGGTCACTCCATCTCGGAAGTCGTGTAGGCACTGGGATTTTCACAAACCACTGTGTCACGGATGCACTGTGAGTACATCGAATCCGGTAAAACCATCCTTGCAAGGGCCAACTACCGTGGACAACAGCGTGTGGATGAGCGGGGTCATCGTCAGCTAGCTCGCATTGTAACAGCGGATAGACGGGCCACAGTGCAAGAAATCACTCGGCAATTTAACGCTGGTAAACAAAAACGTGTAAGAAGCCACACCATTCAGAACCATCTCCTCGCTATGGGGTACAGAAGCCATCGTCCAACGAGGGTACCACGGCTGACCGCACATCACAGGGTGCAAAGATTAACATGGGCGCGGGAACATCGCCACTGGACCCTAGACATGTGGAAAAATGTTGCCTGGACTGATGAGTCGAGATTCACGTTGGTACATGCGGATGACAGGATGCGAGTACGGCGCAAACCACATGAAGCGACGGATCCTTCTTGCCAGCAGGGTACTCTTCAAGCTGGTGGGGGTGGCGTTCTCGTCTGGGGGTTGTTTACAGGGACTGAAATGGGACCCCTGGTACGTGTAACATCGTTCCTCACTGGTCAACGTTACCGGGATATCCTGTACGACCATTTGCTCCCGTTTGTGCGTCTTCAACATCCCACTGGACATCTCATCCTGCAACAAGACAATGCAGCTCCCGAATTGTATCCGAATGGTCGCATGAACACTCCACCGACGTGACCTCGCTTCCTTGGCCAGCTAGGTCCCCTGACCTCAGCACATTTGGGATGCCATCGAGAGAGATGACCACCTCCATGAAATCTTCGTGAAGGTTGGGAGCTTGTTCAGGGGTCGTGGATCCGTATGGCTTCCCAACGCTTCCGATTTCTTGTCGAGTCCATGCCGAGACGAATCGCCGCCGTCATCAGGGCGAAAGATTGTGCTACACGTTACTAGACAGGTATCTCTCATTCAATTGCTCTTCAGTGTATATCATTGTGTGGTGCATGCAAAACTATTAACATGGTGAAACCTTGCACCATAATGTGGTTCAGCCTTATACCATAACATGATGGAAAGTTACACCGTGATATTGGGGTTTGTTTGCAACACACAATGATATATCTTTCCTCCGAAAGTGGGGCAGCTGGTGTAACACCACTTTTTGGTGCAACCTACCACACATTTTTTAACAGTGTAGGCAGTAATTAAATAATAAAATGTACAGTTTAAAGAACACAACCCGCCCCGGTGGCGCAGTGGTCTAAGCGATGGCCTCTGATCATTCGTCCGAATGGGGTCCGGGTTCGAATCCCGGTGAGACATGGATGTTGTGTTTGTCTTACGTCACTGGCTCTCTCCCTTCCCTGGAACCAGTGACCCTAAATTAGGGACGGACGACTGCTTATAGCCCATTGAGTTGCTCACGGTGGTCGTTAAACCTCCAATAAAAAAAAGGAAAAAAAAAGGAAAAACTTTCCTAATTGCACTGTAAAATTTATGTTTGGCACATTTTGCATGTTGGGTCACGATTACATGTCTTAAGTTTTATGCTCATGGTGCGGAGCAAACGCTTTGATAGTATTTCAGTTATATGTTAATGTTACACAGTGTGGTTTTTCTCATGTCACATGTGCCTAACAGGAAATAATCAGTCTATTAGATAATGTTCTGCGCTGTATTGCATATTTGCTGTACAAAGAGTCCGTTTCATATTTTCATTATTTGTATTGTACCCGAAGTATAAATTTTCTGTAAAACGCAAGTTCTGTTTGTACTAATATACTTTACTCTTTGCACTGTGAAATTTACAGTTGTACCATGGAATTGTAATTCCTTATTAGTGTCTTCTCTATGCCGTTGCATCTTGTGTACATATGTTGTTGTTCATTACAAGTTAATCTATAGCACTGTGATTGAGGCACTTGTTTAAGCCTAAGTAATAGTTCTTTTTGTAATTTGACAGCGTTTCATAAGAGAGATATTGCATTCAATTTGTATAGAGTTCACACCATCATTGTGGATAGATCATTTATTCGCTTATCTTTCAGTTACTGAAAAGTATAAACTTTCTGCTCTTTTCTTCTTTTTTTCAAGATTGCTCAAAATATACATGTTTGTTTTTGCACTGTAAAATTTATAGTTATACCTTGTACTGGTGTTCACCTATTAGAGATGGCACTCTGCTGATGCACATTGCGAACATATGTTGTACATAGAGTAAGTCAACATTTCAGTCCAGTATTGTCAGTGTTATGAATTTGCTTACATTGTATATAGTGCATCCACATAGTGTACATATTTCATCGTCATTGTAAATAGGTCATCTACTTGTTTATCTTTTGGTAACTGTTAAGCACAGGCCATCCGTATCTTCCTCTCCATGTTTGCTCCAAATAAAAATTGTTGAAGCTCACGGTGGTCGTTAAACCTCCAATCAAAAAAAGAACACAAAAATATCAAACCGAAAAATAGAAGAACTCCCCCCCCCCTCGTAAGTCGTAAGTATTTTTCATAGAACTATTACCGAGATAATTTTTTCATTTCGGTACATCACTAGTTCACGGTACGATTTCCCGTTCTATTTTTAGAGCTTCGGTACCTTTTTTCTCTAGAAATTAAGCACTCTTCCCCATCGTTACATCGTTACTGTAGGAAGACAATTGCGAAAATAATTTTTAGAAACGGAGATGCACCAGAAAACAGAAGTACACACTAACACCACCTTGCTCCAGAACTGTGAAATACAAAATCCAGCGAGTAAGGTAAAGTTTTTCACAAAGTAAATAGTATAAGGCGATCAAAGGATTTTTTTAAATCATACGTTTAAACGCAGGGATCAGGGCCGTAGCTACCGGTAGGGCAGAGATGGCGATTGCCCTCACAGAATGGCCATTCCCTTTGCGTAAATTCATGCTCTGGGGGATGCAAAAAAGTACAAATTGTAATTAAAAAAAGGGAAGTTACCCACTTAAGTATTTTCTTGTTAGAGACTTTAGTCTCATAGATGTTAACCAGGGTACAGAATAACATACACTACGAGGTGTGAACGTCTCATGAAGGAAATTTTCCAAAAAACTATGAACGGAGACACAGAGAGCAATGTGCTGATATGCCTAACCTTCGTGATCTTTCCGAACATGTCGTTCGGTTGAAGAGTTAATTAATCTTTTGTGCTCTGTCGCACAAGATTCCCTGAGCATCCAACCATGAACGGAATTTTTCAAGCCCTTACCCTAAAGCTTCTTCCTATTTTAACGTTCACTATCCGATACACATTCGTTCTCCGCTGGTTTCTTTTGTTCTACATTTCTGTGGAGTGTTGTGTTGTCGGCGTTCACATAACGTTTACGCTGTATTTGGTATTTAAAAATGAAGGTTTTAAGTATTTACTTACTTTTTACATGTTTAATAAAATTATATCAAAAGCCTGAAGTGTGATTTTTGAACGATCATAATACTTCTCTATAACGGCGGTGTATGAACAAGTAAAAACTATGTATGTATTATTTGAGTGGAACTCGAAGGGGCGTAATTTTGAACTCGAAGGGGCGTGATTTTGAACTCGAAGGGGCATAATTTTGAACTCGAAGGGGCATAATTTTGAACTTGAAGAGGCGTAATTTTGAACTCGAAGGGGCGTGGTTTCAAGTCTCGCCCTCCTAGATAAGAAAAGCTTGCTACAGTCATGGCAGGTTTATTCACCAAAAACCGATAAAATATTTGCGCTTGTAGCGGAAACGTTATGCACTATTTTTTGCAGTAAATGTATACAAAATGTTTTGCCACTTTGTAGAATCAAATGTTTTGGCAGTTTGTACACGTTTACATTAAAATATTTCAAATTATATGCAAACCATTTCTCACGCAAAACGCTCACCGCCAAAGAAACACGTTTTAAAACCGGACTGATAGAAGCAGAGATCTCGACGAAAATAAGATATACATTTACACCTCTGGCGGAAATATTATGCACTATTTTCATCACAAGATGTTCTCAAAGATATTGTCGTGGTGAGTGCAGATATTGCTGCAAATATAACAGAAACATTGATATACACTTACGCCCTCTTGTGGCCAAACCATTCTTTTTCTCTATCCGATGCAAAAATAATTTTTCCAATCGGACTTTTAGAAGCAGAGATATCGAGGAAATGGCAATTTCACGTTACCCCCTAGCGAAAATATTATGCATTATTTGAAAAAGATACTTTATCCAAAATAATGTTTTTTATAAATGGCACTGAGTTTCGGAAGAAAGAATATATTCAATGGGATGTTCAGAAAAAATTATATTGAATAAAATGTATTTTTAATTCAATAACATCTACATTTATACTCTCTGGTGCCGAAGTTATTCGTCGTTGAAAAACCGGAACTCAAGGATCATCATTCGTACATTTCAAGTTTCCCAATGCAAAAATAATTTTTCAACACGATCAAATGGTTGAAGAGATATGGTGTCCACAGACAGACGGTTAAAATGTTAACATAAGCACGATCTTTCTTTATAAAAGACGTGCTAAAATTATTAATTGAATGTTCACTTGAAGTAAGCTGACTTTTTGCCGAAATATTTCATGAAAACGGGTGTGGTCGTAGATGACACATAACACGGCCTCAAAATTCATTTGCCTGATTCCTCCTGCCATTTGTCGGAGGGATCACATCAAAAACACTTTTTCCGCTGAACTTCCTCAAGATATTGAGTATCTGAAACATCACATCCCTGTTGTATTGGAAACAATCATACGAAAAGTGCTGGACACTATTCGGAAAACTCCGGCTGCACTGTATCGTTAATGCTGTGAAGATCAGGGCGGACACGATAAAGTTCAGTGAGTATGAAGAAATATTATAGTCCATATAATCGCAAAGTTTACACAGTAAATCTTATGTACAGGGTAACCCAAAATAGGCCTACCATGAGTAAGATGATACGACTGAGGAATGAAGAAGACCAGAAAGAGAAATCTGAGTGCGTAGGAATCTTTAACGCCAGGAATTTACATGATGACAAGTTCAATGTGTCTGTCTTTGCTTGCAATGGCATTACGTAACCGTAATACAAAAGTAGAGACCACACGTTCAACTAGGTCAGTTGAAATGGTACAGATTTCACGTTCAATAGATCCTCGGAGCTACCCTAATGTACGTAGGTTGGATCGGTACACCTGGTCTGTAAGATAACCACATAAGAAATAGACGCAAGGATTGAAATTCGGAGAATAGGATGGTCAATGCACTCCTGTACTACACTGAAGAGCAATTGAATTAGAGATACCTGTCTAGTAACGTGTAGCACCACCTTTCGCCCTGATGACGGCTGCGATTCGTCTCGGCATGGACCCTACAAGACACCGGAAGCGTTGGGAAGCCATACGGATCCACGACCCCTGAACAAGCTCCCACAGTTCACGAAGATTTCATGGAGGTGGTCATCTCTCTCGATGGCATCCCAGATGTGCTCATGTCAGGTGACCTAGCTGGCCAAGGAAGCGCGGTCACGTCGGTGGAGTGTTCATCCAACCATTCGGATACAATTCGGGAGCTGCATTGTCTTGTTGCAGGATGAGGTCCCCAGTGGGATGTTAAAGACGCAAAAACGGGAGCAAATGGTCGTACAGGACATCCCGGTAACGTTGACCTGTGAGGGACGATGTTACACGTAACAGGGGTCCCATTTCAGTCCCCGTAAACAGCCCCCAGACGAAAATTCCACCCCCACCAGCTTGAAGAGTACCCTGCTGTCAAGAAGGATACATCGCTTCATGTGGTTGGCGCCGTACTCGTATCCTGTCATCTGCATGTACCAACGTGAATCTCGACTCATCAGTCCAGGCAACATTTTGCCACATGTCCAGGGTCCAGTGGCGATGTTCCTGCGCCCATGCTAATCTTTGCACCCTGTGATGCGCGGTCAGCAGCGGTACCCTCGTGGGACGATGGCTTCTGTACCCCATAGCGAGGAGATGGTTCTGGATGGTGTGGCTGCTTACACGTTTTTGTGCACCAGCGTTAAATTGCCGAGTGATTTCTTACACTGTGGCCCGTCTATCAGCTGTTTCAATGCGAGCTAGCCGACGATGATCCCGCTCGTCCACCACGCTGTTGTTCAAGGCAGTTCGCCCTTGCATGGATGGTTTTACCGGATTCGATGTACTCACGGTGCACCCCTGACACAGTGGCTCGTGAAGATCCCCAGGGCTTGCACGACTTCCGAGATGGAGTGACAAATTCGTCGGACCCCGACAATTCGCCCACGATCAAATGCGTTTAATTCCTTCGTCTTACCCATACTGCGTCCGACTCTTACTGATTCCCGTCGCATCACTCCTTACATTGTCGGATCGCTGCATACGGCATGTCATTTCCGTTTACAGGGCCGCCCACAGCGCCACATTTGCATAACGCGAGATGTCTCTAACTCAATTGCACTTCAGTGTATAATGTTTACGATAGTCCTAGAAAATGACACATTCTTCAAAATATTCGTGGAGCAGTACAAATACGTTTCCCTATCAGTTTGTCCGTGTTCATTTCGCCAACGTTTACTTCGTTCAGTTTATTTCGTCCACCTTTCACTTTGTTCGGTGTTCATTTAGTCCACTGTTCAATTTGTCCGCTGTTCATTTATTCCAGAGTTTACTTTGTCCGCCGTTCACTTTGTCTACATTCATCCCATCTTCAGAATGGATGAAATACAGTGGAAATGTTCTGTTTTGACAGATAGTTTGTTACTAGGCATAACAAAAAGGTCAGGGGACATTGCTTACATATGATGGTTTTTCCTGTTGATGTTTTCTCGATTAAAATGTATTGCCGTTTACCCGGGGACCTCCACACCCGGACGCGATGATGATCTGTCCCCCAAAAGAAGCGGCATTCATTGCTAAACACCACTCGTCGCCAGTTTGTGGCGTTCCACGTCGCTCCGGCCTGGCACCACTGCAAACAGAGCCGGCAATGTTCCGGTGTTAATGGCAGAACATGTAAGGGGCGATGGAATCGCAGATTTGCTTCCGCGAGGCATCGGCAAATGGTTCGTGGCCACACAGGAGCCGCTACATCTGCCTGTATAGTGGACCGAGTTCCCGTGGGATCCGTTCGTGCCTGGCTCACGATCCGACGACCCCCTCTTCCGATGGTTCTCCTGGGCATTCCGGAGCCGCTCCAACGTGTGTCAGTGCCGTCACGGGTCCACTGCTCCCAACACAGTCGGAAGGTATGGTCAGAACGATCGACGTGGCGGGCAATACGACGCTCCGACCACCCTGCTGTTTTCAGCCCGATGATCAGGCCCTCTCTCAAAGTCGGTAAGTTGCGTAAATCGACGGCTCTGGTGTCTACCCGGCATTCTTGTCAGTCTGTGCTCTTGATGGCGTAGGCCGGTGCTTTTCGCTTTCATGGGGCATCGACTACAAGCCGGTTTATAAGGATGCCGTTTCGTGCTTGCCGCGCCATCACAGAGTGTGCGGTCATGTGCACTAGCACCAAACGTGGATCATTTGCACACCAGCACGTACTTTAGCTATTTGCAAAATTTCGCGGTTGTAGCATGTTTCTTTCTACGTGCGCAAATTTCATTGTCCGTGAGTGCATGTTGGATTAAAGAGGAAAGTTTTAGACCCCTATCTCCTTTACGTAAAATTCTCTTCCTTCTCTAGCACCGCAAATTCACGGTAAACATCAATCTAAACGTTTTTTTCACTCTTATACTTTTATGTATTTTTTTCTCACTTTAAATAGCTATGACACATATAGAGAGCTTTATTGTTCATTCGTATGAAGAGTGATAATGCGGAATATACAAAAACTATATGAAAACAACTTATATAACATATTTCAAAACATTAAAAGATGTTTGTAAAACTTTGATTTATATTATAGTGATTGACATCGTACCACCCAAATGGGATAAAAAGCTCTTCCAAGTTCACTTCCTCGTTTTATTTTAAATAACATTTAAAATCGCTGTACTGTAATCGAAAAACTTAAACAGGAAAAAAATCTCATGTAAGCATTATCAGTTGAACTTTTTGTTCTGTCTAGTAAACAAAAATTCCACCAAAAGAGAAACTTTCCACGGTATTCCATCCATTTTGAGGACGAAATGATTATGGCCAAAGTGAACGATGGCCAAAATGAACGATGGACAAAATGAACGGTGGCCGAAATGAACTGGACCAAGTGAACGTGGACGAAATGAACGCGGACAAAGTGATTCGTCATATGCAAATACTGGTGCTGTACGATGTGGACTTTCACCGTGTTGCATGAAAAGGTGACCTTGAAGGTCACCACAAGTGAAACCTTGCAGACATCGGAATGAAAGCCGTTTCCAACACTTCCCAATATCTAGCGGATATCACAGTGTTATTGATGAAGATGGGCCCGTAGATTCCACATCGTGACAAGTCACACCACAAAGTAACACGCTGTGGGGGAAGGGTTGCAGCAATAGTAAACATGTGGGTTTGTGGACTCCTAAAACCGCCAATTCTGTTTGTTCACAAAGCCACCGAGGTGGAAATGAACCTCATCCGAAAACCAGTTGAGCCCAGTATCAATGTTTTGTGTCTCAATTCCGTTGGGCATTACCTCGGTAAATGCCAGCCTTGCACCTGTATTCCTTGCTGTTGAAGGCTGTTGAGAACGATGTTAAAATTTCCGACAGTTCATCCGAGTAAATCTTCGGACCCTTCATCCGAGTGAATCCGAGTTCGAGTCCCGGATGAAGCGTGGGTGGTGTGTCTTACAGCACTGGATTTCTCCCTTCCTTGGAACTAATCGCCCTAAATTAAGGACAAGCGACTGTTCACAGCACTGTCTCGTGGAAACAATGTAAATAGACAAAGCCACCGCTCTTTCCACATTTTTCTTTAATTACCTATAATTAAATAGCTTGCGCCGTTAAGCCTCACTAGATGGAGACGTCTCAGTTTCTGAGAACATCCCTACGGATTTGTGAAGTCAGAAGCTAACAGATAAACACACATAGCGCCATGGATTGTTGGCACCGTAGCGTAAGCCGGGCGCACTCGGCTAGTTATCGAGAGATCCGGGGTTCGATCCCAGTGTCGTGTCGAAATACAAATTTTCGGCTATTGTGTGGTAATTAAAGAAAAACGTGGAAAGAGGGATGATTTTGTCTATTCGCAGTCATGTGTTACATTGAGTTCTGAATGACCTAATGCAGTCATCTGCGAGGATTACCCGACGTGATTCGGTGAAATACGTCTAGTAAGCTATCCTAGATTTCATCTGGGCCGCCTCTGGGATATGTGGAATCAAGGACAAATATTTTAGGGGGGGGGATCCTGTTTATATAAACAATTTTATTCAAAATGAATTGCTAAATTCATGGGCCCGTGCGAGATATACTGACCTATCGATGAAGATTTAGAATAATGGGTAGAAAAGAGGTACTAAACATATTTGTTTACTGTCCAAATAGTGCTCGCTGGAACTTCTTAAGCAGCAATCACTGCCATACTAGAATGTAATCTCTTTTAATTTTATTCAAAATGAATTGCTAAATTCATGGGCCCGTGCGAGATATACTGACCTATCGATGAAGATTTAGAATAATGGGTAGAAAAGAGGAACTTAACATATTTGTTTACTGTCCAAATAGTGCTCGCTGGAACTTCTTAAGCAGCAATCACTGCCATACTAGAATGTAATCTCTTTTAATTTTATTCAAAATGAATTGCTAAATTCATGGGCCCGTGCGAGATATACTGACCTATCGATGAAGATTTAGAATAATGGGTAGAAAAGAGGAACTTAACATATTTGTTTACTGTCCAAATAGTGCTCGCTGGAACTTCTTAAGCAGCAATCACTGCCATACTAGAATGTAATCTCTTTTAATTTTATTCAAAATGAATTGCTAAATGCATGGGCCCGTGCGAGATATACTGACCTATCGATGAAGATTTAGAATAATGGGTAGAAAAGAGGTACTTAACATATTTGTTTACTGTCCAAATAGTGCTCGCTGGAACTTCTTAAGCAGCAATCACTGCCATACTAGAATGTAATCTCTTTTAATTTTATTCAAAATGAATTGCTAAATTCATGGGCCCGTGCGAGATATACTGACCTATCGATGAAGATTTAGAATAATGGGTAGAAAAGAGGTACTTAACATATTTGTTTACTGTCCAAATAGTGCTCGCTGGAACTTCTTAAGCAGCAATCACTGTCATACTAGAATGTAATCTCTTTTAATTTTATTCAAAATGAATTGCTAAATTCATTGGCCCATGCGAGATATACTGACCTATCGATGAAGATTTAGAATAATGGGTAGAAAAGAGGTACTGAACATATTTGTTTACTGTCCAAATAGTGCTCGCTGGAACTTCTTAAGCAGCAATCACTGCCATACTAGAATGTAATCTCTTTTAATTTTATTCAAAATGAATTGCTAAATTCATTGGCCCGTGCGAGATATACTAACCTATCGATGAAGATTTAGAATAATGGGTAGAAAAGAGGTACTTAACATATTTGTTTACTGTCCAAATAGTGCTCGCTGGAACTTCTTAAGCATCAATCACTGCCATACTAGAATGCAATCTCTTTTAATGTTAACTCTCTAGGAGTTTACAGAATAGTCATAAGCACGCGCATCTTTCATAGCGTTCGACAACGAAACAAATGTCTAAATGGAGGGTTTTCCCACTTGTTTCCCGAATCCTAACGGAAAATATATCGAATTTTGTTCGCAGCAGGAGTTATTATGATTCGAACACACGGATGTGAAGTATGCGAGAGGTAAGGCTGAAATACAAATTACGAAGCAGAGTCTTTCGATTACATACACTCGTGTTCATGAAAAATAGAACACCTGAAAGAAGCAGAGTTTCGACTTTGATATTTACAGAACATCCTAAACAGACAATATCGCAGAAATAGTTATTATTTTTGGCGTTATTGGTGAATGCGTGCCCGCGTCTAGGCTAATCAGATCGTGCAACGTCGCAGACCAAAAACCGGTTGTTTTTCTATTATAAGCTCCGCGTGACTCAGTTGGCATGTCAGTGCTTTGTCAGTAGTGGGTAAGGATGCCTCCTCGTCGTCTAATACAGTAGTAGAGGCTCAACAGCGTGTTCGATAGATGTCACATTATCAGCATGTGAGACGGCGATGTTTCCGTGCGTGAGGTTGCCGGTCGTGTGGGGCGCAGTGTGTCCGTCGCGGTAAGAGTGAGCAAGGAATGGAATGAATAATGGTGTCGGCCACGAAGATAGAGTTCTAGACGTGATACACAGACAACGCAGAGGAACAACCGTTGTTTCATGAGGATGTCTGTGAAGTACCGTTCTGCAATTGCAACAGCATTGACGCAGCAGTGGCGAATTGTGACGCATGTTCTCATGCCAGCTGTAGCAGTACGATCTCTATTACACTGGTGTACAAAAAGTAAAGACGAAGAGAAGAAATTTGGATAACAGCAGAACGAGCAGGCAGAACGGACCGAAAGCCCACTCAGGAGATAGAATAGGGTCCGGTACGGTAGGGCATGCGCATATATGCAGCACGACCGGGAGGGGGTCGGAAGGGTATAAGGCACACGGGCGGTGTAAGCTCAGGAACGGTAAAAGCTATTGCATGGTGTACATCGGTTTGAACGACGTCGAGTTGCTGCCACCATGTGATATGGCCAACAGACAATCCAGTAGACGACATCTGGATGACTTTACTCGAGGTCGCGTCATTGGGAAGTTGGAAGAAGTTCGAAGTGTGGCTAGTGTGGGCGAGGAGTTCGGGATCGCTCACAGCATAGTTTTACGAGCTTGGAGAGTATTTCAAACGACAGGAACAGCTGTCCGAGAGTTTAGCATTGGTCGTCCACGAGAAACCACCGCGGCGGACGACCGGTATATTATCCAACAGGCGAGAAGAGACAGACGGCAGACAGCTGGAGAAATCGCAAGGCTCATGCAATAGACAACTGGACGTCCGTTATCGCGTTTTACCGTGGCCAGGAGGCTGTACAAAGTGGTCTACTTGCACGACGACCAGTAAAGTGTGCGTCATTAACGCCTGCTTATCGAAGACGGCGGTTTCTGTGGTGCCACAAACACAAGAACTGAACACATCAGCAGTAGGGTCGCGTTCTTTTTACGGATGAGAGCCGATTTAGTCTGACGAGCGATTCTGGACGTATACACATCTGGAAAGAGCAAGGAACACGCAATCACACCTCCAACATCATCAAACGGGACTGGTTTGGAGGTGGTGGAGCTCTCGTTTGAGGCGGTATCATGCTTGGTAGTCGTACTGACCTCCACATCTTCCAAGGACGTTCTGTCACTGGTGTCCACTATTGTACCGAGATTTTCCTGCCGCACGGGCGTCTGTTTAGAGGTGCTGTGGGTTCTGAGTTCCTCTTCATGGACGACAACGCTACACCTCATCGTAGAGTGGCTGTCGCAGAGCTGTTGGAGAGTGAAGGTATTGAACGCAAGGATTGGCCCGCAAGGTCCCTGGACCTAAATCCAATTGAACACGTATGGGAACTTCTTGGGAGACGCTTGGCAGCACGTCACCAGCCGCCAGCAACGATTCCGCAGCTGCGATAGGTACTACAAGAGGAATCGGTCGCGATGCTTTAACAGCTCTTTGACAACCTTGTCCTCAGCATGGACAGACATTGTATTTACTGCAACGCAGTCAGGGGTGATCATTTCCCCTACTAAAGACTGGATTTTTCTTGGCAGCCGCCTGTCACATGAACGTTTCTGTCTCCTGTCCAGTTGTGCTCGAAGCTACCTTTTCAATAAAGTGCCTTTTTATCCTTTGTCCCATATTGTTACATTTTGGAAATCTTATGGTATGATTTGAGTTGATGTGGAGCACTTCTGCACGACGTTACATTCGAAAAACCGTCTCTTCCTGAATCTTTTCACGCCAGTGTATTACAGTTCCCACTGCATGCTCGGCGGCCTCTCTTCAGCCACCTTTGACACAGCGACAACGGACTTTCAAGATGCAATGGTGCATCGGACGAAGCGACTAGCGCGACGAATGGCACAATATCTTATTCTCGGATGAAACGCCCTTCTGTTTAGGCAAAAATGTTGGCCGCATCTACGTCCGCCGAAGACAGGGAGAGAAATCATAAAAAATTTATTTATTTATTTTATTTTAACTACAATTTCATGCCACACCACAGCAAAACATAATTTAGTCCATACGCACACGGGACTACATCTACAATAATAATAAACAACAAAAGTCAAAGAATACAGTAATAGCAATGGTAATGTAAATGTGCAAACAACATTAATGAGCTAAGGTTTACTGTATCATAGAAATAAACGCTTGCACGCAGCATGCAATGCAACCAAAGTAACTAAAATATTGCAGCACTTCAAAATTATAACTATTACAAATTTTCAAACGTATAACTATTACAAAACTTCAAAAGTATAACTATTTCCATACATTTCGATTTTTGCAAATAACATCATATTTTGATTAAGATATACACATGATTAAATATATACTAACGAATGCTACATTTTCAAAAAGTTACATACTAAAATAAATTATTAAGTTACACAAACTGACAAGAATAAAGTGCAAACACTTCATAGCCAATACATCGAAAGTCTCACCGCAGGAAACATAACCAAAGAAAATAATACACTGCTGGCCACCCAAAATACAACGCCCAAGAAGGACACGAGATAGCAAAGCCAGATTTACTGGACACATAACAACAGATACAAAGATGAAACGATTGAGCTTACAGTCCCGTGCGACTTGCGGAACACGCAGACATCAATAGTTCGTGTGGCACCCATGGCTGGCAATAACAGCCGCTACACGCCGCGGCATCGAACGAAAGAGGATTTGGATGTGGGCTTGAGGTATGTCGGTCTAGGCTGCTTCCACACGTTGCCACAGTTCATCAGGCGTAGCCACGGGTGGTGCTTGCCTCGCCACTCGGTTGCCGATCAGCGACCAGTCGTGTTCGATGGGCAACATATCAGGAAAACAGGCGGGCCAAAGCACCAGTGACACCTGGTGGGCCGTGAAGAATGCGTGCCACGTGCTCGATGCGTGCCACGTACGAGCGCGCATTGACCTGTTGAAACGTGGCCGCCGGCAGGTCCTGCAGGTAAGAGAGGACTACAGGCTCCAAAACGTCGGAGATGGTGCGGTGGCTGTTTACTGTACCGGCGATGCGTACCAGAGGGGTCGGGTGTCATATCCAGTTACGCCCCAAACCATAACGCCAGGCGACGGACCGGTATGGCGCTGCATAATGCAGATGTCATACAGTCTCTAGCCGCGATGCCGCCACACGCGGATCCGCCTATCGTAGTGTTGCAGGCAGAACCGGCATTCGTCGGAGAAGACAATGTCGTGCCAATCCGTAGTCCAGGTGCGGCGTTCAACGTCCCACTGCCGCCGCACTCGCCGGTGGTGTAACGTCAATTGTAACCGGAGCAATGGGCGCCGTGCAACAAGTCCCCGCTCCTGCAGACGACGTCGAATGGTACGTGCTGATACAGGTTCTTGCGCAACACACCCTAATTCCTGCGCTAACGTTCGTGATGTGGCGGTGCGAGCCGTCAATGCCCGCCGCACAACATGCCGTTCCTCTCATTCGGTGGTGTACCATGGCTGCGGCAATCGCTCACATCGGTCCGCCCCTCCCTCCTGCACCCAGCGAACCCATACTCGCCTCACTGTGGCTGGATGTCGTCTAACACAGGCGCCGATGCCTCGGTACGATAAACCGCTGTCGCGATAAGCCGCTATTCTTCCTCTGTCGAACTCGGAAACGTGCTGGAATGACTGCCGTATTCTAAGACGAGGCATCAGGAAGCTTCCCACGCACAGGTCCGGCAGCCCAACACACTTTCACTACCTACACCCCGCCATGTGTGCACCCTTCTTTTAGTGCTTCTCGATGGCGTGCCGGCCGCACATGATTTGCATATGCCTTGCAAAGCTAATCGTTTGCATATCCTTTAGCGGGCGACGCATGCTGCGAATTTCAGGCCAATCCGATGCTTCCTTCTCGGTGTTGCATTTTAGGTGGCCAGCAGTGTAATTACAATACACCAAAGTAACACTATAATCTTTTTGTTTTAAATAATTTGAAGCAGTGGAACAGATTCCTTAAAACAAATCGTTGCGATGTAATGTGGCAAGGGAACCAGCGAAAAAGGTTAACAAGTAGATTGACGAGCCCCTAGCCCCCCCTGAAAAAAAAACTAAATCGTCATGTCAAGGAACAATTTAACCGTAATACAGTAAATTGAAGTAACATTACATAATATTGGACCAACCGTTAATCAACCATTCATTAAGACAGTCTTAAGCTCTCTTTTAATGCCGCCCCGGTGGCGCAGTGGTCTAAGCGATGGCCTCTGATCATTCGTCCGAAGGGGTCCGGGTTCGAATCCTGGTAAGGCATGGATGTTGTGTTTGTCTTACGGCACTGGCTCTCTCCCTTCCCTGGAACCAGTGACCCTAAATTAGGGACGGGCGACTGCTTATAGCCCATTGAGTTGCTCACGGTGGTCGTTAAACCTCCAATCAAAAAAAAAAAAAGCTCTCTTTTAAATCCCGAATAGTGTGTCATCGTCCTGATCCAAAGCGGCAACCCATTCCAGGACCTAGGACAGGCCACGTTAATATTATTAAATAATAAATAATATCCGCACCAAGCATACCGCATCAACACGAAGCATTATAGCCCTGGAAAGCTATCGGATACCTATCGTGAGAATCCATGGCCCAGAAAGCTATCAGATCACCATTAACAGTGCACGTTACGTCAATGACATTCTACGGCTGCTCGACCTTCTGTACCTGCAGGAGGTGCCGGGCGCCATATTGCAGAAGGACAATGCCACACCGCATGCTGCAGCGGCAACACCTGCTTTCTTTAGGAATAGCAACGTTCTACCTCAGCCGTTAGCTGCTGATCACCGGATGTATCATTCAGAAAATCTCTGGGACATGCTCAAACAAGTTAGTAAAACCATGCACTGCATTGATTATGATACACTTTCCAACATACCAGAAATCATTACTCAAGTTATTACTCAAGTTAGGAGGATAATGGTTGTGGAATAAATCTTGCTCCTGTGTCCTGACCTTTGACCCCATTTCAATGATATTAAACATAATTGGTTCAGTATTCCTCCGGAACAACATACTAAAGTTTTGTCGCAGTAGAAGCATTTTTGGTCAATTTATGAGGATAATGGCTGTGGAATAAATCTCGCTCCTCTGCCCTGACCTTTGACCTCTTTTCGATGATATTCAACAGATTCGGTTCAGTATACCTCAGGAACAGCAGACTAAAGTTTTGTCGCAATAGATTCGTTTTTACGCAAGTTATGATGCAATAGGGCAATAGAATGGTTCCCGCTCCTATGTCCTGACCTTTGACCCCATTTTTCCCATTTTCAACAGAGTTCGTCCCCAGCTTGTCCCCTATCACATACCAAAATTTCATCGAAATCGAACCATTTTAACGCGAGTTATCGTTCGGACAGGCAGACAGATGAACAAAGCTAGAGCATATAGGCTTCTTCAAACCTCGGTTGGAAAGCGTAAACGACGGGTGCACCCGTACGACCTTACGCCAGCAATGAACTTTAGACGCGGGTCAATACAGCCTGCATGGCTATTCCACAGGACACCATTCATACGTTATTTAATTCGATGCCAAAGTGGGTACAGCAGGTGATTAGAGCCACAGGTCGCCACACCGATTATTTGCTACGTATGACACCTAGATGCTAATAATTTGTTCTCTATTGCCTAATGAATATATCCTGTAACAATCAAAGTCATAGCTCGACTCCTTTCAGGAGTTCGGTTTTTTGTATACGTGCGTGTAAAAGACTGCGTATATTTGGTTATTCTATTTTTATACCAGAGAGCATAAGATATACACTGAAGAGTAATTGAATTAGAAACAGCTGGCGTTATGCACATGGGGCGCTGTGGACGGCCCTGTAATCGGAAACGACATGACGTGTGCAGCGATCCTACAATATAAGGAATGATGCGACGGGAATCAGTAAGAGTCAGGCGAAGTATGGGTAAGACGAAGGATCTAAGCGCATTTGATCATGCGTAAATTGTCGTGGCCTGAACAATGGGTCACTTCATCTCGGAAGTCGTGCAGGCACTGGGATTTTCACGAGCTACTGGGCCAGGGGGCACCGTGAGTACATCGAATCCAGTAAAACCATCCCTGCATGATCCAACTTCTGTGGACAACAGCGTGGGGATGAGCGGGTCATCGTCGGCTAGCTCGTATTGTAACAGCGAATCGACGGGCCACAGTGCAAGAAATCACTCGGCAATTTAACGCTGGTGCACAAAAACGTGTAAGCAGCCACACCATCCAGAACCATCTCCTCGCTATGGGGTACAGAAGCCATCGTCCCACGAGCGTACCGCTGCTGACCGCACAGCACAGAGTGAAAAAATTAGCATGGGCGCCGGAACATTGCCACTGGTTGGTTGGTTAATTTTTATGGCGCAAAGGACATGTTTGGCCAAAGAGCGCCCATCGCCACTGGACCCTAGACATTGGGGAAAATGTTGCCTGGACAGATGAGTCGAGATTCACGTTGGTACATGCAGATGGCAGGATACGAGTACGGCGCAAACCACATGAAGCGATGGATCTATCTTGCCAGCAGGGTACTCTTCAAGCTGGTGGGGTGCATTCTCGTCTGAAGACTGTTTACGTGTACAGAAATGGGACCCCTGGTACGTGTGACATCGTCCCTCACAGGTCAACGTTACCGGGATATTCTGGACGACCGTTTGCTCCCGTATGTGCGTCTTCAACATCCCACTGGAGACCTCATCTTGCAACAAGAATATGCACCGTGCCATCGCTCCCGAATTGTATCCGAATGGTTGGATGAACACTTCACCGACGTGACCTCGCTTCCTTGGCCAGCTAGGTTACCTGACCTCAATCCCATCGATCACATCTGGGATGCCATCGAGAGAGATGTTCGAGGCTCTGACCCCCTCCATCATATCTTCGTGAACTGTGGGAGCTTGTTCAGAGGTCGTGGATCCGTATGGCTTCCCAACGCTTCCGGTGTCTTGTCGAGTCCATGCCGGGACAAATCGCCGCCCTCATTACGGCGAAAGGTGGTGCTACACGTTACTAGACAGGTATCTCTAATTTAATTGCTCTGCTGTGTAGAATGACATACAAAATCCATAAATCATAACACGTTTACTGCAGAAAATTTAATTTGATTGCCTTTATTTCACCAAAATCATTATGTTGTAATCCGAATTTTCACATACTATACACCGATGATCCATTACAATATGGTCCCCTACCAATAAGCTGTAGGACCCCCTTTAGCCCTCAAAACATCGGCAACTCTGGTTGCGATAGATATACTAGGGGTATCTTGTACCATAATGTCAACAGCAGGTCTTCCAGTTTCCGTACATTTCGGAATGGTGGTGATTTAGCGCGAACCCGCCCAACAGTGAATCCAGGCGCTATAGCCTCCGTTGGAAATCGGCACATCCACGCTCGGCCTCTACGTGATGCACCAGGAATCTTGATTCGTCAGACGAAGTCAGTTTCTTTCAATGATCCACGTTCCAATCTCGATTATCTCGGGCATATTTCGTGCCTTTCTGGCGATGACGTACATTGAGCAAGGTAACTCAGCTCGGTCTTCGACTACGCAGGCCCATGCACAGAAGTCTGCGAAGAACTGTGCGCTGTGACATATTGCCCTGATCGCCACACTCTTGTAGCCGCGGCTCATATTTGCCGCACTGTGGCCCTGCGGTCGCTGTGAACAATGAGCGACAGTCTCCGCCTCCCTCTGGCATCAATTAGCTGAGGACCACACACTGCTGGACGACAGTTCGTCGTTTGACTATTCTGTGCGCCACCTTTGATACGTACTCACTACAGCGGCACGTGAGCAACCCAGAAGCCTCGCTGAATACGAGGCACCGTGCCATCACAACTTGTCCTTTATCAAACTCCTGTAAATGGGCAGCTTTTCCCATTCTGATTCCGAACGCTCTACTAACCGTAGGCCTGTCTTCGTGTTGTATGTATACTGATTTGCGAACTTCATCTGCGCAACCGTTCGGTCTCCAGGTGCGCAGATTTCTCTAGCTTAAGGGTGGTCATAATGTAATAGCTCATCGGTGTAAGTTCTATTGACAGTCATGCAAAATTTGATAACCTTTCGTTAGTCACAGTAGCAGTAAGAGGGGTATTTACTAATTCGAATGAAGAGAAACTTCGCTCTGATGAGTCAGTAGTAAGTAGAATTGTCAATGGATTTCCTGAAGTAGCACTAAAACGTGGGAATGAGTCAGTTCAAAAAGTACATATAGGGATCAGGGGCAATGCGAATCTGGAACAATCTCTTCTATTTCATGGAAATTGGCTGGCTTACCTTAGGTGTACTCACTTCCATATCCGAAACAATGTATCCCATTTACATAAGATAACAACATTCTCTTGGTTATATATAATTTATGACTACGAAGCTTGCGGTGTTAAGATAGAATAATAATAACAACGTTTCGCACAATAAAATGTTTATTATACATCGACTAATAGTTTCGCAGAGCTTTGGCTCGGCTTCCTCAGGACGAATGGAGCGTAAACATTCAAATCATTGTGACATCATCAGAATTCTGACGGTCACGGGTTTTAGCGAGTTGTTTCCACGCGCTTGAAAGAAATGGTGTCGACGTCATGTCGTTAACAACCCGTGAGGAGTTCCGGTATATGTGGAAATAAACCGGACTCGACTTTCAAGCTTAATATATTAGAAGCTTTCCACATATACCGGAGCCGCCCCGGTGGCGCAGTGGTCTAAGGCGCTGGCCTCTGCTCATTCGTCCGTAAGGGGTCCGGGTTCGAATCCCGGTGAGGCATGGATGTTGTGTTTGTCTTACGGCACTGGCTCTCTCCCTTCCCTGGAACCAGTGACCCTAAATTAGGGACGGGCGACTGCTCATAGCCCATTGAGTTGCTCACGGTGGTCGTTAAACCTCCAATCAAAAAAAAAAAAAATATATAAAAAAACATATACCGGAACTCGTCACGGCTTGTTAACGACATGACGTCGACTCCATTTCTTTCAAGCGCGTGGAAACAACTCGCTAAAACCCGTGACCGTCAGAATTCTGATGATGTCACAATGATTTGAATGTTTACGCTCCATTCGTCCTGAGGAAGCCGAGCCAAAGCTCTGCGAAACTATAGTCGATGTATAATAAACATTTTATTGTGCGAAACGTTGTTATTATTATTCTATTCTCTTGGTTGTGCACACATCATTCATAATTATTTTATTTTATATTGCGGATTTCATTATGTTAATTTTTTTTTTGCCTATGATAAGTGGGGTCCTCCAAAGTGTGGGTTCCCTTGAGGCGTTGGGCCCTTGCCTGGGTCTAAGGGAGGCCCTGGATTTATTACATTTTCCTCATTAGTATTTAAAAATGCGTTTGAAAAGTGGTTTAGGGTTCAAGAATTGATATTGAATGCAAAGTTATTTGTGACTAAGAGCTCTTTATTGAAGATCTGTACAAGGTTTTCAAAGGAAAGTATCAGTGGTTTTCTAATCAATAAATTTCCCTCGATCAATAAAACCAAGGTTCTACAGTCCCAGCATAATTACAAACTTGAAATATCGACGTAGGGAAACGTGTCACATAAAACATTCTAAGTATCGACGTGTATAACTTGGTGGCTGCTGCCCTTGACAGTAGCCAGAATGTGGCAGATGGCGAATTACGTGTTCCCACACACATCGATATGCACGAATACTTACTTATGTACGGACAAGAAGGAGTGGGGCTGAAAACAGATTGCAAAGGAATTCGTAAATGATAACATTTTCAATCTGTGGTGTGATTCTTCCTGTGTATTCGCAGAAAATTTCAGGCTTGTAAATATTTGGTTTTCCTTTACAGCGGGCGTTGAAATGAGCATTGTTGATGAAGATTGGCGACCGTTTCGAGAATCAAGCACAGTGCAATAATTGAGTACTTCGATTTTAAAGGAAATGTCGCCGAAAGAAATTTATGAGAAAATTGAGGAAACACTAGGGAATCTTGTCCTTCGTACGAAGCAGTCAAAACCTGGCTTGCAGAATTTAGGCGTAAAGGCTTAGTGTTGAAAATAAACCCATCAGTGGGAGATCTTTTACCATGTCTACACCTGCAAATGGCCGCCCCGGTGGCGCAGTGGTCTAAGGCGCTGGCCTCTGATCATTCGTCCGTAAGGGGTCCGGGTTCGAATCCCGGTCAGGCATGGATGTTGTGTTTGTCTTACGGCACTGACTCTCTCCCTTCCCTGGACCCAGTGACCCTAAATTAGGGACGGGCGACTGCTTATAGCCCATTGAGTTGCTCACGGTGGTCGTTAAACCTCCAATCAAAAAAAAAAAAACACCTGCAAATGTGGCTGCTACACTGACCTCATCATGGAAGACCGCAAAATAACCTCGAAGCACATTGAGACAACATTCCAAATCTCCCACGAAAGAGCTCATAGTACAGGGTGTCCGAATAATAACTGGTCACGTCTTAATTGTAGGAATTGCAGTAATATAATAATAAAGACATTTTGAATGGAATTACAGAAGTGACCCGCCACGTGAAAGTACTCTGTGTCTAATAACCTTCATTCCACCCGGATGTTCGTGCAGCTGTTTTTCCGAGCGAATGTCATTCCCGAGCGCTTGGTTGACGAAGGCAGACGTGTCAATTGATCACTCGTCTCGGCACGAGGACAATGGTATTGATGGTTGAACAGAGAGTGTTTTTAGTGGAACATGTCTTTCGCCATGACGACAATTACACGGACGAAGTGCAAAAACAGTGTGGAATCTTCTGTATCCTGTCCTGTATATAATGTACGGTCCCTTCTGCCGTGGAATGCCTACTGGGGCATAGCTAGGAAATTTCGTGATGCAGACGCCACCCACCGTAAGGCGGTACGTCAGCTCATAGCTAAGTTTCGGATAACTGGCAGTGTTCTGAATGCGCCACGCCCCGGTAGACCATCCACGGTAAAAGGAACCGTACAGGATATCCAGGATAGGATACGGAAGAGTCCACACAAGTCCGTGAGACGGCTGTCACAACAGGCTAATGTGCCAAAGACTACAGCTCACGATATTCTGAAAAGGAAGATGCGTTTCTACCTGTACAAAGTGTCTGTCGTTCATCAGCTGAAAGAAAATACCACCCGGTTTCGGTACTCTAGGTGGTTCCAAGAGTTCCTAACTGAAGAAGATGAGCACGCTCTGGACGTGACATTCTTTGCAGATGAGGCATAGTTAATCCTTCAGGGTTATCAGGAGCCAAAACACTCGTCTGTGGGCTATTGAAGATCCCCACGAATTTAAGGAAGTGCCATAACCAGAAGGCCGGTGTATGGTGCCATGACATGTACGCTCATTATTGGGCCCATTTTCTTCCATGAAACCATTAACTCAAAACGGTACAGTGCCCACATTATCCAACCATTCATATCCGAACTCACGGAACGGGAAATTAACGAAGGATAGTTGCAGCAAGACAGTGCAACTGCTCACACGGGTGGCGCATCAATACAGCTTCTGAAATAATTCTTCTAAAATCGCGTCATTTCCCGGGAACTGTGGCCTGCCCGGTCACCGGATCTGGTACCGTCGGACCTTTTCTGTGGGGAGCATTGAAGGGGAAGGTGTACGCAGTTAATCTGCATACACTTCAAGAGCTACGGGTGCAATAACGACCCACATCCAACAAATCACACTACATACCTTGAGAAAGGTCTCACCAACATGCAGAAACATTTGCAGACATGTCTGTACGTCGGTGGAGCCCATTTCCAATACCTCCTGTAAGAACCAGTTCGGCCGCCCTGGTGGCGCAGTGGTCTAAGCGATGGCCTCTGATCACTCGTCCGAACGGGGTCCGGGTTCGAATCCCGGTAAGGCATGGATGTTGTGTTTGTCTTACGGCACTGGCTCTCTCCCTTACCTGGAACCAGTGACCCTAAATTAGGGACGGGCGACTGCTTATAGCCCATTGAGTTGCTCACGGTGGTCGTTAAACCTCCAATCAAAAAAAAAAAAACGGTTCGACATGGCAAGTGCTACTTTTCGTGCACTTTTTTTTTCGGACACCCTGTATTATGGTGAATGTCCTAGGAATGAAGAATACTTCCATGTGGTGCATTTAAAACACTAAATGCAGATTAGAAACTGGAAAAGATTAAGTGGTGTCATGAGTCAGTGCAGCATCTCTCAGGAAAATATTTCGGTGATGTGCATCACTGTGGACGAAACAGAGGTAGCGAAGCTAGTAATGTTGGAGCCCTCGTGCAGATCATACAGTGAGCTCCGCTGTTGCGTAGAAATACCGTATAATTAAGTCAGGCATGCTTAAGCGCATTGCCGCGAATTGTTTTGCATACGGTATTTCCTTACATACCGTATCAATAACAAATCATGTGATAAAAAGTATATGATGCAGGACATAAGGTTGTCTACTAATCAATATTTGAAACAACACTAACAGAAGGATTTTTTAATAAAAAAAAATCCTTCGGTTAGTGTTGTTCCAAATATTGGTTAGTAGACAACTTTATGTCCTGCACTCTGTACTTTGTATCACATGATAAGCTACTGGTATGGTATGAAAGGAACTGGTAATACTGAATGTAATATAAGTCTAAATGGCACAGTGATTGACCAGGTGAATCAGTTTGTGTATTTAGGAAGCATGTTTGACAAAGAGAACAAATTGGATGGTGAAATTAGTAAGCGACTGAATTCTTCATTAAAATTCATGTCTGCTTTCGAAGGTTTTCACAGGAACGACGGGTTCGCAAGAGAGTCCTAAACGTATGAAAGTGTAATTGTTCCTACTCTGATGTATGACAGTGAAACCTGGGTACTACAGAAGAAACAAAGAAGTCGTTTGTGTGCTGGACGACAGTCGTGGTTTACTTCGTGCTCGTATTTTGTTCCGTTTGTCATAATTTTCGAGTCTACAGCTCCTAATTTTGTGTGTGCGGCGTGTGTGAAGGTATCGTCCTACTTCTAATCCATTTACCAGGTCGATAAGTGTCCTTTCTGTGTTGTATTCCTCATTGTCCTGCTTTGGTCGAGTTGGCCAAAGCTCGTAATCTTATCGCCATTGCAAATGGCGGCTTCCGGTGGTAGCGGAGCTTCTATCCTCACTTCCGGAAGTGACTCTTTATCCCTAGCACCTGCTCAGCAGCAATCCGCCAATGGAGGGCTTCGTTTGATAAGCCCCTCCTCTCCGCAGCGTGACAAAGTTGCTTTGCCCATGGAGCCATCTCTTTCCCATCTGACGAAGAGTGGTGAACCATTGCTTTCCCCTGTGCCGTCTGATGACGCCATGGACGTCACACTTCCACCAGCCACTTTCGCGTCATCACAACGCGCGCCAGGTGTGTCGTATGCTGCCGTCACCTTAGGTGCGTCAACTTCTTCTTCTCACCAGCTGCCTTCTTCAAAGTGCCCTTGCCGCCCCGGTGGCGCAGTGGTCTAAGGCGTTGGCCTCTGATCATTCGTCCGTAAGGGGTCCGGGTTCGAATCCCGGTTTGGCATGGATGTTGTGTTTGTCTTACGGCACTGGCTCTCTCCCTTCCCTGGAACCAGTGACCCTAAATTAGGGACGGGCGACTGCTTATAGCCCATTGAGTTGCTCACGGTGGTCGTTAAACCTTCAATCACACACACAAAGTGCCCTTATCAGATGACGTATGGTACAGACCAGATCTAAGTGGATGTTTCGACTACTTGCCCTCAAAGTCAGCTTTTTCCTGACAAAATCGGGCTGGTGTGTTTTCCGCAGCCTCCCCAACACAAAGCTGACGGCGTACAGCGCCGCCCTTCGACAAATTGTTCCAAAAGAGGCTATTGCTCACGTGGGCAGAAGAACCAGCCAAGTAACTGCTTATCTTGCGACTCCTGCCTTCGCTCTTCGAGTTCTGACCGAAGGCATTTCCATCGGCGATCGCCATCTCTTTGCGAACCCACTCACACAAGTACCTACTACAATCAGTTTCGCCCCTGTTCCTCCGGAAATATCCGACGACCTATTGCTCTTTGTCGCTCAGATTTATGGACGTACTGTCGGATCGGTCATCACATGCTCCTCCTTTCCGGGAGTCCCTGAGGACCGCTATCTCTTAGGATTTCGCCGTAACGTACGTGTTATCTATCCCTCGGAGGAAGCCATGTTACGTGTTCCATCGGACTCAATGTACGCTGTGACACTCATATTAGGCGCATTGACATCACTGTGGGCACACTTTGTTCGGTACGTAAGAGCACTGGTCACCCTAGTGCGCTATGCCCTCATCGTGCAGCTACTGCCTCCAAATCTTCAGTACAGCCTACTCAATGGTAAACTGGACCACCGGCATCTTCATCTGGCGCCTCTCATCAGCGGCAGTAGAGTTATTCCCAAAGTATCCATAAAGCCGTTGGTCAACGCGTGACCTCGTCGCAACCTTCCACTTCCAACTTAGCTTCTACACTGCAGACATTCCCACAGCAAGAGAATTCTTCGACCGGAGACCCATTGAACTCTCCTCTGCTTTCTACAATTACTCCACAGCACCCTTCGGAGCCCGATAATGGGGTAGCTGTGTCTGATAGGCTTCACTCTGATGCCTTCACAGTGCCAGACCCTCCTGCCTTTGGTCCCGAGCAGCAGAGGGTACGCTCGAAGCGTCGTCGGACTTCTCGACGTCGCAATAAGAAGACACGCACATCTTCCCACCTTTCGAGGAGAACGTGATCGCTCGGAAAGTCGTTCACTCCCATCTGACGCTTCTAGCATCTCCAAGAGACAAATTCTGCTCCAAGAGACAATATGCCTGTCTACAACGCCCTTCAATCGATGACGTACGTGGAACTATCAGTTCCACCACGCTTTTCGACACTCTACAATCGGCGGTCTGGCCATAGGCATTCGCACTCAGTTCCGTCAAGTTATAACTTTAGTGACGGTGAAGCATCTCTGCCGTGACTTGCTACAAAGTCACACCTTTGTTGTGGACGAGCATCGTTATGTCGTTTTCAGCATCTACGTCCCGTGCACACCTCAAAATCACACCCTCCTTTTCATGGCGCTCCGTTCGGCTCTTCAATCAACGCTGCCGTCGCATCACCTGTTGATCGGAGGCGATTTCGATTGCACGCTTGCGTCTTGCGGAGCATGTACACTCCCTCATCACGAAGTTTGATCTTCGGGACGTCTTTCGTCAAAGTCCTATCCTACAATCGGTCTCCCATACGTGGAGGTTTTTAGCTGCCACCTCGCCATCTTCCTCCAGACTTGACCGTTTCTATGCAACCTCTCCCCTTCTGCCCATGGTCACGGACTGTAAGCATCTACCCACCGCCTCTTCTGACCATTGTGCCGTGGTAGCCACCTTCACCTGCTCTTTCCATCAACGCTCCGAGTTTCACTCCTGGACATTAGATACCTCTCTCTGGAAGACCAGTGCTTGTGTTCTAACGTCCGGAATCTTTTTCACTCTTATCCCCCTGGACTGTCCACTGCATCCTGTGCGCTAAGTTACTGGCTGGATGTCAAGTCACATCTGCTCCACTTTCTCAACAGCCACTCGATCACTGTCGCCAATCTGCGAACCATGGAAGAACGCAATCTCCGACAAGTTCTCGCCCAGCTTGCAGCCACTCACCCCCTCTATCCAGCAAATTTGGCAGACCTCCATGCTCTTCTGGAAACTCGAGCCCGGCAGGCCATTTTACGACTTCGTCTCCAGCACTTGTCTCCCGAAGACTGCTCTTTTGAGTTCTTGTCTTCGTTAGAGGATCAGCGGCGTTCTTCTCATCGACTCCGGGTGATGCGTCTGTCTGACGGTCATGTGGCTTCGGACCCAAATGTGCTTTGCTCACATGTTCGTCAATAATTCTCCGACAAATACAGTGATGCTTCGGCGTATAATACTTTGCTTTCTTCTCTCCCTCAAGACCCTTCTCACCTCACCGCTTCTCTTCTACAGCCCATCTCTCCATCTGAACTCAGGACTGCACTTTCCTTTCTCAATCCCCGAGCCGTCCCTGGTCCTGGCGACCGCCCTCTATCATTTTATCTTATCTTTCTACCTTCTCTCCTTCCTTTCCTTCTCGCAGCTTACTTTTCTGCCTTTGCATCTATCTCCCTTCCGAGGGGCTTCACTGTTGCTCACATGGTACTTTTCCCTAAGAAGGGCGACCTCCTTGACCTTGGGAACTGGCGTCCGATTTCACTAATAAATCTTGATTTCAAACTGTTCGCTAAAATTTTCTCTCGCCGCCTAAATCAAGTTCTTCCGTGTCTACTCTCTTCCGACCAGTCCTAGACGGTGCCTGGTCGTTCCATCGCTAATAACCTTCACCACCTTCGTGATCTTCTGTATCTTGCCCGGACTAATTCTGAATCTCTTGCCCTACTAAATTTAGACCAACGTTCAGCTTTTGATAATATCTCCCATTCATTTCTCTCAACTACTTTACACGCTTTTGGCTTTCCTTCTGTCTTCGTTACCACTATTCCTTGCTCTCTATCGCGACGCCGTCTTTCAAGTCAAGACAGCCGCCTTTCTGACAGCACCGATTTCTTTCCGTCGTGGAGTACGACAGGGGGTCCACTTTCTGCGCAATTTTTCGCCCTGGCGTTCGAGCCTTTCCTACGCACAGTACATCGTGCATTTCTTGCGGCTCTTCCTCCTCCCACGGCAAGCACCAGACACTTTTCTATAACCTACTCGGCCTACGCCAACGACGCGACTTTCTGCGTCCGGATGGAGTCGCAATTTGATCCCCTTGCTCATGTATATGCACTCTAATCTTCTTGCTCCTCAGCGATGCTCAACACTACCAAGAGTGCCGGCCTGTGGTGCGTTGCCTGGGAGTCCAAGACGGACTCCCCATGAGGCGCCTCCTGGACTGCCTCTTCTCAGAAATTTCTCGGTGTACACCTGGGAGCCCCCATAGCTGCCCGAAACAACACGTGGGCTGCTCTTCGTAATCGCCTTGCTCGATCGGCTGTCTTCTGGTGGAAAGCTCAGTTCAGCGCCTCTTACGTTACCTGGGCACGCCTTGCTCGCATATATCTTCTGTCTCCGTGTCTTCATGAGTAGGCAGCTGCTCGCATGCCAACTCACTATCTTGCTGAAGTCACACGGATCATCTCTACTATGATCTGGTCAGCTCATCATTGGATACAAGTCTCAACCCGAGACGTGATGAATTCTCCTCGGAACCCCCGCTTCAAATTCCAAACTTTTCTGTTGATAGATTGCTTTTCTCTCCTCCGCTCTCGTCTATCCCCCGTTTATTTGGAGGCGCTTTCCTTTCTTTGCTCTCTGCCACTACTCCGTGCCCCACCCGCTTCCACCTCAGAACTTCTAACTGAACCCCTCTTCTACTCCTCCATCCTTCATCCTCCTAACGCACCGTATTTCACTGACCTTTTTTGGCTCCCAGCTGGGATCGTATCCGTCCGAGACTTACTTTCCTCCGACCTAACATGGAAACCCTTTTCCGACCTCTCTCCTTTCCTTCCACGCCCGTCTGCCTCTCTTGCACTCTACGATCCTCTGCGCTCCTCGATCATTACTTTTTTCCTGCCCTCACTTCACCGGCTGGCATCTTTCTCGTTTCATCTGCTTCTCTTCCCCTTCCTTTTTTCTTCCTGTGCATGGCTCATTTCTTCCGATCTCCAGTTTCACTGTCCGTACTCTGTGTCGTTTTCTCCTTCAGGATCCATCGCCACCCGCACCGCAGCTCATTTCAGGGGTGCCGTCCGCCGCTCTTCCGAGTGTGTGGTTGGCAACAGCGTCACCCATCTCGACACCAGATGAAAGGAATATTCACTGGCTCTTACTTCACCGCCGCCTGCCAGTGTCGACCACGTTATTTTGGATGACGCTGGCAGCCGCACCCACCTGCATCTTCTGTTCTGAGCATGCTGATGTCCTACACATCTACCAGTACTGCCCGGCGAACCTTCCTTTACTACACCTAGCCTTTACCGTTGCCAAGCGTATGTGTGCCAAAGAGGTGCCTTTTTCTTCGTACAGTACGTTGCTGGTTTCTTGTGCTCCACCGGTGCCTTTATATGAGCCCTGTTCATACATCTTTGTACTCGCAGAGCATGTGATTTACTGCTTCTATCTGCAACTCCGTCATACCTCTAATGCGCCTACGCTCCTTCAAGCGGAGATACCTTCTGTGCGCAATTCCGCAACCGGCTGACCTCACGGCTTCGATTGGCGTTTACCGCAGCTCGGGCCACGGACCAGAGCTAGCAGTTACTGAGTGTATGGTCACCTTTACACCGCTGGTTTTCGGGGCCTTCTGCAGACCTACATCTTCTGATTTGACTTCCACCCTGTACGTCAGGACCTTCCCCGCTTTGATCTTTGTGATGAACCCTGGACTGGCTCACCAGATCCGGAGAGTGTCTCCCTAAGCTTGTCAGACTTAGATCTTCTGTATAATCTTCATATTCCCATCTCCAGTTTATCTTTTTACTGTCAGTGTTTGTAGTGTCTTCATGTGCACTTACTTTGTGGTGCCCTCTTCTGAATAAGTGATCTTTTTACTGATTTATTCTGTGTGACTCACATTGTACCTGTATATTCAATGTTTTTATTCGTCATATTTCTTCTGCTCATTCGTTCGTCATGGTGCTCATATAAATTGTACATACACATCCTGTATATATTTCGTTGTTCATTATGTACACATACACATTATTTGGTACTGTGTATGCTCCTTTTCGGAGCCGTTCTACAAGTTCATTCTTTACTGTCTGCATCATGCGTCACGCACTTTTTGTACACAACTTGTATATAGTACACATTTTCAATTGCATCATTATGTTCTGCGTAATTTGTATTTATATTTCCATTGCATTGTATGTTTATCTCACTTGCTGCACATAGTTCATTCCCTGTTCCTATATGGCTTCACGCACATCTGTATATACTTCGCCTAAATTGTACATTTATTCAGTTTAACCTATATATTTTCCATTATCACACCCTGCACTGTTGCACGTATGTGGTATCATCGCTCATATATCTCACTAGCACTGTATTATATATACACCTCTCATACTGTATCATGCGCACTTGCTGTATATATACACCTCTCATACTGTAAATAGCGCACTTCTTGTATACATACTACGGTAATCATGTCTTGTCGTCCGATCATCTATTTCACTAGCATTGTATATACCCCTTGCATCATGTAAATTGCGCACACTTTGTATATATCTGACTCCTGTTATTATTATTTCAGGCATTGTAAAGGTACCGCCTTCGCTCCCTGTAACCTACCGCCTTCGCTCCCTGTAACTTTCGCTCAGGATGAAATATTTTGAAAGTTTGTGTGCTGGAGAAATGCGTTACTTACTTTTGTGGCAATATACGTTCTGATTGTGTGAAGAATGAAGATGTGTCGCAGTTGTGTAATGTGAAGCAAAATGTTGTTAGCAAGGTGGAGGCTAATATGCTTCGGTCGTTTGGCCATGTTGAAAGAACGAGTGATAAAATGCTTACTAAGAAATTTTATTTAGCCCAAGTGGTAGTAAGAAAATGCCGAGAAAGGCGAAGAAAATCATAAGAGAATGGGATTCAGGAGTGTCGGCGTTAGAAAAAGATTATGAGTATGAAGTATAGAAGATCTTGTGTACGGCGTGTAATGGATGTCAGTGAAGTCCGAGTTGTATGTCAAGATCGCTGTAAATGGAGAAGTTTAATACGGCAACAGTAAGTAAAAATTCTATGGCAGTTTGTACGTCTTTGTGGAGCTAACCTCTGAATCTCAGAGAACAGTTTAGTGATATGTATAGTTTTCTCAACACTGAACGACATACGGTTACACGGACATTTGTTATCAATATGGCAGCCGGTAGCCTACTGAGAGTGTAACCGCCTAGACAGTATGGCGGTATGTGAATCATCAACTGGACAGAGTGTGATAACGAAGTATTGCCCCCGACAGTCGGCAAGATTAAAAGCACAGCATCGCGCATAAGGAGCCTCATCGTATAATATATCTCAGACGAAAGAAAGAGGAGGCTGGAAAAAATACATTCTCCGAATTACACAGTGCGTCAAATAATTTTTAAGACTGGCGCTAGATTTGAGCCTATGGTGGCACCACCAGTGTAATTGCAAATGCGTCATAAACCGTGACCATCTACTTGCTTTCTGCCAAAAGTACTGCGCAGTTGTTAAAGTAACTCAAACGAAACGGCCGTTCATTAGAGAAGTACAATTTTTTCATGTTGAATTATTAAGATGGAACGAAAGACTGTTATTAAATTTAACGCAAAACTTAGTAACAGTGCCTCGTAAACGTACCAAATAATGAAACAAGTTTACCGTGAGTTTTGTTTAAGTAGATCAAATATTTTCCTGTGGCACAAACGTTTTTTGGACGGAAGAGAAACGCTAGAAGATGTTAAGCATACCGGAAGATCAAGTTCATCTAGGACACTTGAGACTATTGAAAAAGTGCATGATTTCGTGGCAAACAATCAATGTGCGTCACTAAGAATGATGGAAGAGTCTTTAAACATCAACAAAGAAACGATTCGAACCATCCTGCATGAAGATTTGGGCAAAACAAAAGCCTGGGCTAAATTTGTTCCACACACGTTAACCAATTAACAAAAATCAAGCAGAAGTGCGCATTGCAGAGACATCATTTCAGCCGCTGAAAATGATCCAAACTTCTTAAAATCGATTGTTACAGGGGATGAAACATGGTGTTTTCAATATGATCCTAAAACAAAGCGACAAAGTGCGGAATGGAAGTCAAAAAACTCACCACAAGCCAAAAAAACAAGAAAAGTTCAATCGAAAATCAAAACAATGCTCATTACATTCTTCGATAGTAAGGGTATTATGCACAAAGAATTTGTTCCAAGTGGAAAAACAATTACTCGCGAGTTTTATTTAAATGTTTCGAGGCGTTTGATGGGCAGAATTCGTCTCATTCGTCCAGAATGTCGTGATGAAAACAGTTGGTGTTTGTTGCACGATAATGCACCCGGTCACACCTCACTTCCTGTTTGTAGATTTTTGGCGAAAAATAACGTCTGTGTGTTAAATCACCCACCGTATTCGCCTGATTTAGCACCCTGCGACTTTTCTTTGTTCCCAAAACTTAAAATGACGTTAAAAGGGTGTTATTTTGATGATATTTCGACCATACAAACAGCTTCGACGCGTGCTTTGGAGGCAATTCTGCAAAGTGAACTGGAACAGGCATTCGAATCATTATTAAATCGCTGTAACAAGTGTATTAAAGCCGGAGGGACTTATTTTGAATAACAAACCAAAAGAAATTATAATTTCTTGTTTCTATTTCATTTTACAGACCCAGTCTTAAAAATTCTTTGACGCACTGTGTATTTTCATAATAATAAAAATAACTGATTGAAACTGGGGTTCGAGAGTGTTCAGTAAACGCTATAATGCTCGATAATGATACTACGACTGTCTTCCATTGGCTCATTGTGTGATGAATTTTGCGTTTTGTCTTCGAGAATGTCATACAATGCTAGTTCTGCAAGCAGCCAGAGGGTTATAATCTCGTATTGTCATTTAGTTTTCATAGCCACTTTCGTCCTTTCCGTAGGGTATCGTTATCCGGCAATGGGCTCCTTAAGGTGCTAGACCCTAGCGCAACTGTACCAACTCGCCTTGTGGTAGCTACGCCACTGACGAAACATTGATGCTCCACTACGATCCTGATACAAAAACACAACCGAAACAATAAAATCATCCGTCTATTCCTCCTCCAAACGTTTTTCGAATCTTTGCACTCGGCTTCTGGGATGCAATAGGATTGACCATTGTAGGTTTTCTGGAAAGAGGTGCGATTTTCAATGCAGAATATTATTCTTATACATACGGAGACGTCTCCGCAAAGAATTGAAGCTCAAGCGGTGCAGGAAATTCGGCACTGAAATCATCTTCCATTAAGACAATTCACCGGCACACTGAACGTTGACGACTCAGGCAACATCGCGTGACTGAAACACTGACCTTACAGCTGAACATCCGCGGATTTCGGGGTATTTTTAAGCCCTTAAACGTCCATAACGCCCGTATATACAAACGCCCATAGCAGCCCGAAACGCCTGTCATGAGTCACACTTTTCACTCCTCCGTCCTGATGGGCGTGTTTGGATTGGGCGACAGCTCGACGAACGATTTTCATCGGACTGTCTTCTTCCAACTGTTAAGGTCGGCGGAGGCTCAATCATAGCATGGAGTTGTTTTTCGTGAATAAGGCTCGTACCGGTGGTTATGATACCTATAACGAAGTAAATTTCTCCGTCATTTTTTTCCACGCCGGGGCTCGAACCCGGGTCCCCTCATTCAGGAATAAGTCTCTCTACCAATTGAGCTACGCAGACGTTTGTTGTCGCTGCTATCTGCCTTTATGTCGTGTGCGTCCTGGTGGGCAGGCACGTCACTCCCCCCCCCCCCGAAAGAGGATCGGGACATGGCCCACGGATCAGCCGTGACCATGAATCGTTGCAGGCAGCCATCGGCTGTAGAACGTGCACTTGAGAACTCCCAGTCAATCTAGTGTGTGGAATGCAACATCACACACTTTTATTTTTTGAAGCGCTGAAGAAGGGATTCTCTTATTTTTCCTATCTCGCGGTGTGGAAAGAACATCACACAATTGCGAGATCTTGAACGGCCGGGTCATCCGGAAAGTTCGGGCGCCATTATAACGAAGTAAATTTCTCCGTCATTTTGGTCCACGCCGGGGATCGAACCCGAGTCCACTTATTCTGGAACAAGTCGCTCTACCAACTGAGCTACGCAAACGTTCGTTCTCGGTGCTATCTGCCTTTATGTCGTGCGCGTCCTGTGGGGCAGGCACGTCACATACCACAAACTATGAATTCTGGAGGGTACCTCGACGTTCTGGGTAATTCCGCCCTACCAACAATGTGGCAGTATTATGGAAATGACCGTTGTCTCTTCCAACACGATCGAGCTGCCTGCCACATTTCACAGCGTGTGCAGGACTGGTTTCTTGAAAATGAGGTGGGATTGTCAGACTGGCCTGCTCAGAGTCCTGATCTAAAATCACATAGAACGCCTCTGGGATGAACTGGAGAGACGGATACGAATCAACTTTATACAACGACCGTCGTCGCTCGCAGGTTGGAGAGCAACGACGGTCGTTGTAGCTCTCGACGAATGGCGAGTCATTCCTGTCGATAGCTACTAGAAATTGGTTGATGTTATGCCTCGACGCATTGCCGCTGTTACACAATCAAAATGTGAGCCGACGTCTTAATAATTGAGATAATAAAGCAATGTTTCCCCACACATTTTGGTGTATGAATACTTTTGATACAGTGTAAGCTACGGAAAGGATGAAAATTTGATAATAACAACCTGACAGTTTCTGTCTGGTAGTAAAAAAGACTTTTGTATGACATTCTCGAAGGTGAAACACAAATTTCATCCCACAATAAGCCAACGGAAGATAAGGCTAATATAATCATCGTGCATCACTGAACACTCGTCGATCCTTAGGTTGAATCAATGATTTTTATCATTACGAAAGTAACTCCTAGAAATCATGTTTTCCTGCCTTCTCTTCCCCTCGTTTGAGCCGAATTCTAAGGTAAAACTCATTATGCACAATGCAGCGCTTTTACTCTTCCTGACTGTCGGAGATGATGCTTCGTTCTTACGATCTGTCCCGTAGATCATTTACAACCGCCGTATGTTATAGGCGGCTACGAAGTCAGTGGGCTTCCGGCTGCTCAGTAGATAGTACCAAATACCTATTTAACTGAGTATCGTATAACGAAGTAAATTTCTCCGTCCTTTTTGTCCACGCCGGGGCTCGAACCCGGATCCACTCATTCCGGAATAAGTCACTCTACCAACTGAGCTACGCGGACGTTCGCTCTGACTGCTATCTGCCTTTATGTCGTGTGCATCCTGGTGGGAGGCACGTCACATCTCCCCCCACGAAAGAGGGCCGCAGGGCATGGCTCACGGGTCAGCTGTGACCATGAATCGTCGCAGGCAGCCATCCGCTGTAGAACGTGCACTTGAGAACTCTCAGTCAATTTTTTTTTATTTTTCGAAGCGCTGGAGAAGGGATTCTCTGATTTTTCCTCTCTCGCGGTATGGAAATAACATCACATAATTGCGAGATTTTGAAAGGCCGGGTCATCCGGAAAGTTCGGGCGCCATTATAAAGAAGTAAATTGCGCCGTCATTTTTGTCCACGCCGGGGCTCGAACCCGGATCTCCTCACTCCGGAATAAGTCACTCTACCAACTGAGCTACGCGGACGTTCGTTCTGATTGCTATCTGCCTTTATGTCGTGTGCGTCCTGGTGGCAAGCACGTCACAATCGTTCAGTGTTGAGAAAGCAAAGAGGTCCTTCCTTTAGGGCTGATCCGAACTTTAGTGAGTAGAGAACCTTATATTCTGCATAATATTCTTGGGATTGCACGATTCGCTACCGGTATAATATAAGAAATTTCCATATGTAAAATGAGGTTTGTGGCAATACGCCTAGGTATACCTGATATAACTATACCGTGCTTCTACGGAACAGCCGGGTCCACTGTTTTATTCTGCAATAAAGCGCCGACATTACTATTTATTTATTTGTATGCACATCCCTACAGATGGTAGAGCCGGTTACAATATTTGCAATAATATCATTGTGTGTTAATATCATATTGTATCAAAAGTAAAAACTCCGCCCCGGTGGCGCAGTGATCTAAGCAATAGCTTCTGATCATTCGTCCGAAAGGGGTCCTTTTTCGAATCCCGGTAAGGCATGGATTTTGTGTTTGTCTTACGGCACTGGCTCTCTCCCTTCCCTGGAACCAGTGGCCCTAAATTAAGGACGGGCGACTGCTTATAGCCTATTGAGTTGCTCACGGTGGTCGTTAAACCTCCAATAAAAAAAAAGTGATAATAACAATCTTGCAAAACATGCTTCACGAAAAAATTATAATTTACATTAAAAATATCCGGACATTCTTCAAGTGAGTTGTGAAATTTATACATTTGGCACAACGGAGAACTTTTTCAGCATCAGTCCTGCAGAATAGCACTTCAAGTACTTCATATTTTGTCCTTGGTAAACGTGGCACACGAAATCTTAATTGGTTTACAATTTGAATACCATGTATCTATCTACTGATGATAACGTACAGAAACTTAAGTTGAAGCGACTTCCTTCTCGATTGCAGAGAAATCATCTTGAAGAATGAGAGGTCAACAATCGGTATATCAGCGATATAAACATCAGTGGATTTGTTATAAAGGTGTTCTGTACTTTTTCAATTTATTTTATCAGTGTTACCGGGCTAGTGCTGCAAATGATCGTCGCATACTCTAGTGAATATCTGACTGTGGTCTCAGAAATGCGAATAAGTGTCTGAAAGTTCGAAAAATGCTTAGAATGTCGTATGATGAATCCAAGATTTCTATACGCTGAACGCACAATTCTATCGCTCGTATGATTTTTAAAGTTCAAGTTGGAATCAAATGTGACGTCCAAGTCCAGGATATCTTTTGTTCGGCTAAAAGAATAGTCACTAGCTTTGTAGTAAAAAGGAAATGGGTCTCTTTTCGGCGAAAAGGAACGACATGACATTTGGATATGTTGACGTGGAGATGGTGTAACGTATACCACTGAAGCAGGTTGTGACGTGCCTGCCCAGCAGGACGCACACGATATAAAAGCAGATAGCATTCCGAACGAACGTCCGCGTAGCTCAATTGGTAGAGGGACTTATTCCGGAATGAGGGGACCCGGGTTTGAGCCCCGGCGTGGACAAAAATGACGGAGAAATTTACGCTATAATGGCGCCCGAACTTCCCGGATGACCCGGCCGTTCAAAATCTCGCAATGGTGTGATGTTATTTCCACACCGCGAGAGAGGAAAAATCAGAGAATCCTTTCTCCAGCACTTCGAAAAATAAAAAAAAATAAAAAAAATAATAATAAGGGGGAGATGATGTTACGTACCAGGAGATGTGACGTACCTGCCCGAAGGACGCACACGACATAAAGGCAGATAGGAATCAGAATAAAATGTCCACATAGCTCAATTGGTAGAGTAACTTATTCCGGAATGAGGGGATCCGGGTTCGAATAATGGCGTGGACAAAAATGACGGAGAAATATCCTTCGTTATAATGGCGCCCGAATTTTCCGGATGCCCCGGCCGTTCAAAATCTCGCAATGGTGTGATGTTCTTTCCACACCGCGAGAGAGAAAAAATAAGAGAATCCCTTCTCCAGCGCTTCAAAAAATAAATGTGTGTGACGTTGCATTCCACACACCAGATTGACTGGGAGTTCTCAAGTGCACGCTGATGGCTTCTTGCAACGATTCATGGTCACAGCTGACCCGTGGGCTACGCCTCCGGCCCTCTTTCGGGGGGGGGGGGCGGAGATGTGACGTGACGCAGGACGCATACGACATAAAGGCAGATAGCAGTCAGAACGAACGTCCGCGTAGCTCAATTGGTAGAGTGACTTATTCCGGAATGAGGGGACCAGGGTTCGTGCCCGGCGTGGACAAAAATGACGGACAGATTAACTTCGTTATAAGGTTATTTATGTCAGTTTGAAAATCAGGACAGTCACCAGGAATCTGTACATTGCAATAAAGCTTGAGATCGTCAGCGAACAAGAGACAAGAGCCATTGATGTGAAACGGAAGGTCATTAATGTGTATGGAAAACAAATGTGATCCTAAATTAGAGCCTTGGGATATTTCAGACGTGACAGCATAGGGATCAGAAACATAGTTGTTATAAATAACAGCCTGGGATCGATTGGAAAGATGGGACTTAAACAAAGACAGCAGATTATCACTGAGGTCAAGACAGTTTCTTCTTGAGTAAAATGCCGTGATGAACTTCGTCAAAAGCTTTAGCAAAATCAGTGTAAATAACATAAACTTGTGATCCTTTGTCAATAGATGACGAAATATCCTCAGTGGTGTGAAATAGTTAACACCGACACTTGACGTGGACTAGGAACATCGAACAGAGGTCATCGCTCTGTCCACGTTTATAAGTGAGTCACGGAAAAATTCTCATTGTCCGCCACCGGAAATCGAACCCAGGGTCTTCCAGTTACGCGCCGGATATGCTTCCACTGCACTACAGCTGCCTCGAATTCCTCCAGACTCACACACACTACCTGCTAAGCCAGTTTGGCAGGTTACTTCTTGGAGCTCCGCACTATGCTGGGGATTCACCAAAGATTGTATGCAGCAAACTGAACAAATAATTAGAATGCGAAGGAATCAACAATACAGACACTTGACGTGGACTAGAAACATCAAACAGAAGTCATCGCTCTCTCAACGTTTATAAGTGAGTCACGGAAAAATTCTCAGTGCAGTGGAAGCATATCCGGGGCGTAACTGGAAGACTCTGGATTCGATTCCCGTTGGCGGCCAATGACAATTTTTGCGTGACATCAACGTGGAAATAGCGATGACCTCTGTTGATGATGTGAAATAGGTTCTTAAGCGTTAAGAATTTTTTTCACAAAACCATGTTGTGGTAAGCTGATTACTAGGATAATTAGTTAAGCTGCTGCTTGTTAGTTAGTTTTTCTTTGTGTTACGCTGTTTAACCACTACCGTCAGTATCTCAACGCGCTTCAACTTTTAACTACCACGACCGTAAAATATGGTGTCGATCAGATCACTATAACGCTCGAAACGGTCCGTTGCTGCTTTTTGAATTTCTGTGTCACCTTTTACAGGTTAGCAAAAGAAGGGTTAGTGCTGCGTCACCGCATGAAACCTGCGATCCGTAGGTTTGATATGCATTGATTTGCGGACGTCTTCCTGTGGGCATTAAATGCATTCTTCCACAGTGAAAAGACACAAGTGTGAAGCAGAAGTTGGGTTCTCTTAGGGTGATAACGTTCACGAGGATGAACGTTATCCCCTGAGAGAACCGAACTTCTGCTTCAATCATTTGTTTAGTGACTACAGCGGTCACTGAGGGTGAGTTATGCTAATTCAAAGAACAGGTGCGGTTAGGATATCGTACTCACTCTAGATATGCGTTTCGGACGGCAGTGGTGGTTTGCATGTACGGGCGTTTAGCCAATATTTTCTTTAAAGGTATGAACAGTCGCCCGTACCTGATTTAAGGCGACTGCTTCCAGAGCAGGCAGAGAGCCAGTGCCGTAAGGAAAGCCCACTACCCATTTCACATTCGGGATTCAAATTCGACCTTACTGGGACGAGCGGTTAGCGGTAATTGCTTAGCTCACCGAGCGAGCCTTAATTTTGAAAGTCTGGCCCGAGTCTCGCCCGGTTCAAAATTTCCAGTTTCCAGTCCGGGCCCCTTTCATACCTTCAACAAGCGTGCTCCGTCATTTGTTGGAAACTAGACGAAACCCGTCGGAATCGACGGTGTTTTTTTTTCTTTGAAAAGAGCAAACTCATATGAAACAACAAATATAAACTTAATTGTATTGACAAATTCATTCAACCATTTCAGTAAAGACAATAGTCCAAGTTCGTGATTTCTTGTTTGACTGAAGGTTTATTGAACACCGTGAGCACCTCAATGGGCTTTAAGCAGTCGCTCGTAATATGTTCACTAACAATTATAACGAAGTAAATTTCTCCGTCATTTTTGGTCTACGCCGGGATTTGAACCCGAGGCCGCTTATTCCGGAACAAGTCGCTCTGCCAACTGAGCTACGCAGACGATTATTCTGATTCCTATCTGCCTTTATGTCGTGTGCGTCCTTCTGGCAGGTACGTCACATCTCCCTCCCCCCCCCGAAAGAGGGCCGGGGGCATGGCCCACGGGTCAGCCGTGACCATGAATCGTTGCAGGCAGCCATCAACTGTAGAACGTGCACTTGAGAACTCCCAGTCAATCTGCTGTGTGGAATGCAACATCACACATTTTTATTTTTCGAAGCGCTGGAGAAGGGATTCTCTGATTTTTCCTGTCTCGCGGGGTGGAAATAACATCACACCAATGCGAGATTTTGAACGGTCGGGTCATCCGGATAGTTCGGGCGCCATTATAATGAAGTAAATTTCTCCGTCATTTTTGGTCTACGCCGGGATTCGAACCCGAGGCCGCTTATTCCGGAACAAGTAGCTCTACCAACTGAGCTACGCAGACGATTATTCTGATTACTATCTGCCTTTATGTCGTGTGCGTCCTTCTGGCAGGTACGTCACACAATGGTCAACGGAATGTTTATTTACATCTTTACAAAATGGGAAACGTCTTACTTACGTGAATAAACTGGATCGAATGAACATTAAATTGTATGTATACATCACACAGTCCAACGGCATAACGCAATCAGGTCTTCAAGAGTGTTCGCTGTTCCGATGTGAGGAACGTTGATACGAATGCCTGCTAGCGTTGCTTTGCGCAATGGTTCGCTCAGAAAGGGCAAGACTTCGGACTTTAGACTATCTCAGTCCCTCTATGCTCCGCTTTCAACAGCGCGTCAGTCAACCGCACGCTTCTCCCATAGACTTTACATAGAACTTTGCCGCCCCACAACGCCCGAACTGTTGCCCCAATCTCATTTTTCTCTTCAACTGGCATATCTACATGGTAAGACCTTTATTTTGACACCTCAACCATATCAAAATAGGACTCACGGTAAAAAGCCTTATAGAACTATATAATATATAGATAACGCAATTCTTCCTTTTGAGCAGGGGGAAACACACGGGGCACTTTCCAGTGGCCCACCAGACGTTGTCCATGAAGGAAATTATCAAGTGGAAGAAAATACATTTGTGAAATGGCGAAATTTACACACACACACACACACATTTTTGAAGAGTACTGAAAAATGTAGGCGCATCAAGTATTTATATCGGAATTCATTGTAATATAGATATCATGTTAAACTGCATCATTTATTTTCCCAAAAGTTAAGTTTTAATATTCAAACCCGGTCTCCGTATTTAAATACAAACAAGGTTGTCTTGATACATAAATGGGAAACGAATTTCCCCGAAGAAATAATTCTTCTCAAATATATGGAAGGCGATACATTTATATATCCGACCCCGGATGTGAGAAAAGGTAGTTGGGACGCTACGATTAAGCTTATAGTTGTTTCGACTAGCGCAAATCTGAAATGTTCTCAGATTTCTAAGTTACATATGCTTGTAGTTGGGACGCTACGGTGAAGCTTATAGTTGCTTAGACTACGCAAATCTGAAATGTTCTCAGATTTCTAAGTTACATCGGCTTGTAGTCGGGACGCTACGGTAAAGCTTATAGTTACTTCGACTAGCGCAAATCTGAAATGTTCCCCGATTTCTAAGTTACATAGGCTTGTAGTTGGGACGCTACGGTGAAGCTTATAGTTGCTTCGACTAGCGCAAATCTGAAATGTTCCCAGATTTCTAAGTTACATGGGCTTGCAGTTGGGACGCTACGGTGAAGCTTATAGTTGCTTCCACTAGCGCAAATCTGAAATGTTCTCAGATTTCTAAGTTACATAGACTTGCAGTTGGGATGCTACGGTGAAGCTTATAGTTGCTTCGACTAGCGCAAATCTGAACAATTCTCAGATTTCTAAGTTACGTCTGCTTAGCGTCAGTTGCTTGGAACGTCCTTGTCCTGGGTGGTGTAAAGGATAGCATGCTTGACCGGGATTCGAGAGGTGCGGGTTCGTTTCCAGGACAATGTAATTTTCCAGTTTTCTGAAAGAGTGGCTACTTGGACAACAGTGAAAATATACGGCACATGTGTCAATGATTACATTTATAGAGTAGTCCTCGATCCCCAAATATGTAAACAGTTACTTTAAACATCCTCTTATCCGCTGTAGCAACTGATGGTTTGTTTTGGTTGTGGTTTCGAAAACCTGATAACTCTGTTCCTGTAAAAACATCGAGGAATAGAAAAACAAGCCACGTGTTTTAGTTCCTAACGCCAACGACGGGAAAACAGAATTTGATTTCAATCTTCAAATAAATATACCACCCCGTTTCAGATTCTTATCTTACAGACCGACACATCGGTTTAAGCTGTAGTTAATCAATGCATCCGGTGAGAGTCAGCTTCGATATTTGGTTACTTAGCAAATCAATCTGTTTTGTAGACGGAAATATTATTTTAACGCAGAAGTGAAATATTAAACCTTCCAGTAGAGTCCCGTCCCTTCCCGAACCCGGAAGGTTTTACTTAACTGGTGAAAAATAAAGTCCGGTTTGGCCCGACGTCCGGGTTGGGCCAGGCCCGTGCAGACGTCTACACCGAGACACCAGTGTGTCTAGTCATTTTGTTTTCCGTCGGAATAAATTTTCGTTATTCATAAATCCATGACAGCTAAACTTTGTCAGTACTGATTTTGTTCTTCGCAGGAAATATTCTAGCTTTCGGAAGCGAAGGAAATATTCTGTTTTTATTCTTCGTACATCAAATGCTAAAACTAGAACTTCTGTTTTCATCTCAGAACCTGTCATCGAATTTCGCTATGCATTTTACTTGGCCTGAGGTATTAATTAAAACATACATTTCTCAGATGAACTTATTTTCCGTTTAAAATGCTGAATTATGTGGTAGAAAACCATTTTTTGAGTTTTCGGGAACATTGTTAAAGCACCTACTAACGATCAGGATTTACGAAGAACATCCTGCCAGTGAAACGTAGCTTTAGAACGGTGCACGATAAATAAAAGAAATTTCTTGGAAATCATAGTCGTTAATTAGGGTTTCCTAATGGCTGAGAAAACTTTCAGTTTGACTTTCGGAAACTTCCTTAAAGTAATGATGATTTTTGCGGTCAAATCTTTATTCCAGAAAATAAAAAAATAAAATAGAAGATAATAAAAAAGAGAAAGAAGTTTACGTTTTAGTCAAAAGCACTCCGAAATTCAGTTATTATTGCTAATTACTTCTAATGAGTATTCAACGCTAATTGCCCTTGGGCGTGACCTACCCATGAATTTTTTTTTATATATTTAAGAACAATCAATATTTTTACAAAAAGAAAGTAGCGTGTTCCTCAATCGTGTGATCAATTTTGCGGGCCAAAGAAGCAATTTGAGATTCTTCTAACGTTGTATCATGTTGTCTATACAGTATTCACTACAAAACAATTTGAAGTGAAGCAATCAGTGTTTTACTCAGTGCAATTTGCAATATCAGTATCTTAACATAGTAACACAGTTCGGATGTCACATATAGTGCCTAACCCTCAAATTTCGCCTGCTTCTCAGCTGATTCACTCTCTCCGTGCGAAGTTCACTGTATGACTAACAGTTACTATTCACATCGCATCTTTTACATTGAACATTCAGAGGTTTTCGATTGATGTGTTAACATCCTGTTCCCATGACATGTCATGTCGAAATTAACTCCTTATTTGTTAATATGGATGGATTTAAAATTAAGGAGGTTGAGAAAGGCGTAGAGGCCAATAAATACGTGCTTGTTGAAAACCGCAAGGGGAAGAGTGAATGCTGGAAATTGTTTCGTCTCGTTAAGGAACCGGTAAATAATTCTGAGTTGTTTGCTCTTGCTTGTTGTTCAAAATGTGGAAAGTGTGTAATTACAAAAAAGATGTCGACGGTGTAATAAGAGAAATGTTTCCCTTTTGTAATATACTCACGGTCACGGCCACAGTCAGCCATTACTTCTGGGTTACGCAAAATAGTGGCACTAAAAATGGCACTAAAATTTAGCAAGTAACCAAATTTTATTATTAAAAAAGGATTTCAGTTATTAAATATCAATCAGTTGTTCGGATGAATATATATATATTACGTTTATATACATATATATACACTTAAATGCCAGAAAACTGTTACACCAGTTTAATACTTGGTTAGTCAACCACTGGAGCGCAGGATTTCAGAAATACGACGGGGCATGGTCTCCAATAGCTTCTGGAAATATGCTGTAGGCAATACACACCAGACTTTCTACAGAGCGTTCCACAATTCGGGTGTATTCCGAGGTCTCAGATTCCTGTGTTCGATAGCGCGTTGCATGGCATCCCAAATGTGTTCTATCACGTTCAGATCTGGGGAACTTGGTTGGGAAAGGCAACACCCCAAACTGATAAATGCTCCTCTAACTACACTGCCGGACAATTGCTAAGGACGGATGAGAATAGCAACGATAGCAACCATAAAATGGAAGGCAAGAAAACGTGGAAATTAGCATAAGTGCGGGATACAGTAAGACGTGTTGTGCGTATGCAAATTTTGGATTGTCAATCTTGTTCGTCACGTTATAGCGCTGATAAGGGATATAAAAGATTTGACGCGTATTGACCGTTGTTGTTCAAACGCAAAGTGGAAAGGGAAAAAATCAATTGACGAACTTGCAATTTTCAGTATGTCTTCCCGACATCACCTAGATGATTTTACGCGTGGCCGTATTATTGGCAAGATTGAAGAAGGGCAAAAAATAACAGATGTTGCCAGGGAGTTCGACGTCAGCCCCAGTGTTGTTTCAAGGCTTTGGAAATCATTTCAAACAAATGGAGAGTGTAGCAAACGTCACGGGGGAGGTCGTGTTCGCAGTACGACACCTGCAGAAGATCGGTACATAGTGCTATCAACAAAAAGACACCGGCGCAGCACAGCTAGCGAGGTAGCAAATCAGTTTATGGCTGCTACTGGCAAGCGGATCTCCCGAAAAACTGTCGCCAGACGTTTGCATGAATTAGGACTATACGCCCACCGTCCTGTTGTGTGCATCCCATTGTCCAGACGTCACCTACCGCCCGTTTGCAATGGTGCCATCAACATCGCAATTGGACTGATAACGACTGGTCTGCTGTCCTCTTCTGAGATGACAGTAGATACAGTCTATCGTCTGATTGTCGACGACAACTGATCTGGCGTGATAGTGGTACTGCATATTGTCCATCAAACATACAGGAAAGGGACCGATATCCGACATGTAGTGTCATGTCGGATATCGGATATCCGACATGTAGTGTCATGCTGGCATCATGATCAATGGCCGTACGTCCCTCTATGTGCTTCCAACTGGGACTATGACTGGCCAACGATATATTAATGATGTTCTGCTACCTCATTTTCGCATGTTCCGTGGTGCTGTCGGTGATAAATTCATTTTCATTTACGACAACGCAACATGTCATCGAACAGTCGCTGTCCAGGAGTGTCTTGAGAGCGAGGATATTCAACGCCTCGTATGGCCAGCACGTTCTCCAGATCTGAATCCCATTGAAAATGTGTGGGATGCTTTGGGGAAGAGTCTTGCTGGTCGCCAATGCCCTCCAATAAACAAGGACACCCTCATCCGTGCACTGACAGAGGAATGGGATAAATGACCCCAACAGCTGCTTGATAATGTTGTGCAAAGCATGACACGACGTGTGGAATCTTGCATCGCCCTCCATGGTGGCCATATCCCGTATTGACATCTTACGCCGGAACGCTTGCAGACGGTAATTGCATTTTTTTCACGTTTACGTATTCTGCACAAAATGGCCTGTTTGTCCCTTGAACACGTTCCAAAGCCTTCTGGATTTCAGAGCACAATAAATTGTCTTTCTTGTACTGTCCTGGCATTCTGACATTACTTTATTTCACTTGGCATCTAACCACACTTACTTTTTTATGCGCTATATAGCCGTTTATGATCCGTCCTTAGCAATTGTCCAACAGTGTATAATGTGGCGTCCCAACACTTTTGTGGAGGTGCATTGTCCTGTTGGAACCGGCCCAACCCATCAGCATGAATGCAGTTCATGAACGGGTATACCTCGCCAGAAAGGATGCGCACATAGCGTTGACCGGTCCCCACCAGCCGGTACTGTTCCCTGTTGACAGGCGGGATCCATGGCTTTATGGGATTTGCGCCACACACGAATCCTTCCATCTTCCCGATACAGTTGGAAACGCGACTCGTCATACCAGGCTACTTGTTTCCAGTTATCAAGAGTCCAGTGGCTATGTTGCCGTGCAAAAGCGAGGCGCATAGCTCTGTGTCGTGCACCCATGAAGAGGAATCGAGTTAGTCGTCGGCTCCCAAAGCCCATATCATGCAGGGTACGTTGCACAGTCCGGACGCTGATACTTGTTGAGGCTCCAACATTAAATTTCGATGATACCTGCGAGAGTGTCGAGTGAAACGATTCTTGACCGTTGACGATGGTCACGTTCACCCAATGAACTTTTACGGCTACACTGGTATCGTAGGTGGAGATTTTGCCGGAATTCTTGTAATCACGGTACACCCTTGCAATGGTCGTCCGTGAAAATCTGAACTTCGTTTCTACCTCCGAAATACTATGGCCCATCTCACGAGCGCTAACTATGACACCGTGTTGAAAATCGCTTAAATCGTTATTCCTCGTTATTAATCGTTATTTTCATGCCGAAAACAGCTCTGACAGCTGTCAAGGATGTCTATTGCTTTATATACACACTGGTGGGCGCAACCGAGTACGCGCATAGTGGACGTTGCTATGTATTTTGCATAAGCTCGTCTGTACCAGTTTTTCTGGCACTTCAGTGTATATCATTAAGGGTCCTCCATCATCATCATTGTCAACCATTATCAATCCACTGCTGGACGAAGGTCTCCCCAAGTTTCCTCCACAACGGTCAGTCTTGTGCCAGTCTAAAAAGGAGGCAAAATGTGCTTGATTCATTTGTTCCTATCAAGTGGCATAATGCCTGTATTCAGGGGACTAGCTCTTCCCTGTCATGCCTTGAGTCATGGAACAGAGAATCAAGAACTAGAAGGAACGCTTATCACTATTAATAGGTTTAAGGTTCGTACTGCGGTGATGAGAGGGAAAAAGAAATTGGTTTGACGTAGCTTTTGTAAAGCCCGGCTCCTATGTGATAATTTCTATTTAGGAAGCTGTGACGCGCCTGCCCCGCAGGACGCACACGACATAAAGGCAGATAGCAGCAAGAACGAACGTCTGCGTAGCTCAGTTGGTAGAGCGACTTGTTCCATCCCCGGCGTGGACCAAAAATGACGGAGAAATTTACTTCGTTATAAAGCCCAAAACACTTTGGGCACCATTTGTTTCAGGTACGTCGGCCGCTTAAAAGGTTCTTTGTAAACTACATTGTAAATAATATAATTATATATTAATATTATATTATAAATTATATTGGTTTTAGATTATTCAGAAAGTATTAGTGTCGACTATCACCTCAAATAACCATTTTGAATTAACAAGTTAAGGGTTAAGCAACGCTTTCTGATGGGCAGGTCTACTCGCTCAAGCCGCGTTCGACCCAATTCTTAGATGGTGAATACATACGCTCGAGCTGATTTCAACTCATTTTGCTAACTCCGAATTTATTCGTACCAGCCGGTTTTGACGCTCTACAGACGTGATGCACATGTTTAGTTTTATTCAACTTAACTTTGTTTAAATGTCACTTGATTTAAATTTTGCATAGCTAACCCTGATAATTCTAAGTTGTTCATTTGTAACATCCAAAAACTTAACTAAGAATGAAAATTTCTCAGTAGACATTTTACACAAAAAACGGGCAGGGTAAGCTATGAAACAGTACCTTAATCCACATATTAAATCCACTCTTCGTTATTGCGCTTTGAGCAAGCACGTCAAATAATCTTGAAATAAACACTGTGTTCTCAAAAACCAAAATAAGTTTGACTAATATCTGTAATCATATAGGATACATATAACTCCTTGTACTGAAACCATTACATTCGTACCGTACTCAACATATAGCTTTGCGTAACATCGCTCATTAGAAGTCAGCTCTTACAGTATCTCTCTCAACATATAATATACTCACTGTCTTAAAAATCCGCGCACCAAGAAGGTGGGGTCGGATTCAAATGAGATTTTAGTAGTGAGATAGTACATACCAAGGATAAAAGTGATTACAATATCACAAAAGCAGGAGGATTTCCTGCGGACACACGGTAAACATTCCGTTCAGCGTTAGTACTGCGCCGGACCGACTCCTGCTCCGATACATGCGGTGATACGGACCGGCATGGAGTCAAAGAGACGCCGTATGTTATCACGAGACAGACTGGCTCATACTTCTTTCAACGAACACTGGGACATGGAGAAAGCTGGCGTCCCATGTGGCCCCACACGTGCTCGATGGGCGCGAGATCAGGCGACCTGGCAAGCCACGAAAGCGTCGAAGCCTCATCTAGACAGTCCTGCGAAACCCAAGCCGTGTGCGGTCGGGCGTTATCTTGTTGGAAAATGGTTCCGAGCCGCCCCGCCAGGAAAGGCAGCTAATGGGGCCGCAGGATATCCTGTACGTAGCGCTGTGCTGTCAGCGTCACTTGGATCACTGCGAGGGAAATCCTGCTGTCATACTCGATGGCTCGCCAGACAATCATACCTGCAGTTCGGGGCGTGCGCCGTTGTGCAGTGAGATTCGGATCGTCCGCCCTCTGACACGTTTGTCATTCGTTCCCATACAGAAACGGGATTCGTTGCTGAACACTATACGTCACCAGTCCGTAGCATTCCACGTTGCTCCATGCTGACACCACTGCAATCGACGCCGACGATGGTCAGGTGTTAATGGCAGAAAACGCCAGGGCCGCCGAGAGTGCATATTCGCCTCTGACAAGGCGTCTGGAAGTGGTTCTGGCTGACACAATAGTCCCTTGTATATCCACCCCATGTCTCTGAATATTGGACAAGGACGTCGTTGCATCTGTGCGGGACGCCCTGACGATCCCACGGTCCTCTCTCTTGTGGTGTGTCTGGGTCGTCTAGAGCCAGTCCGCCGTGTCTGGGTGCCTTCCCGTGTCCATTGCTCCCAACACGATCGCACCTTATTGTCCAACTGGCCCAAATGGTGGCCGATTAGGCGCGCCGCCCCCCTGCCTCTCTCATCCCGACGATACTGTCTCTTTCAAACTCCGTCAGTTGCCCGTACGCACATCTACGGCGGCTCCGCGTTCTTCAGTGGATGGCTGCCTGCAACGATACGTGGTCCCGGCTAACCCGTGGGCAATGCCCCGGCCCTCTTTCGCGGGGGAGGAGAGGTGACGTACCTGCCCCGCAGGACGCACATGACCTAAAGGCAGATAGCAGTGAGACGAACGTCTGCGTAGCTCAGTTGGTAGAGCGACTTGTTCCGGAATAAGAGCACTCGGGTTCGATCCCCGGCGTGGACCAAAATGACGGAGTGCCTGCCCCGCAGTACGCACACGACATAAAGGCAGATAGCAGCGAGAACGTACCTCTACGTAGCTCAGTTGGTAGATCGACTTGTTGCGGAATAAGAGGACTCGGGTTCGATCCCGGCGTGAACCAAAATGACGGAGAAATTTACTTCGTGATAGCTCTCCAAATAGAAATGTTCACGTAGCGACCGGGTTTTACGAAATCTGCAGCAACACACTTCCTTTATCCCTCTCAGCTCGGCCGCACCGGCTATAAACCAGTCACTGGTGGTAAACGGTCCATTCCAGTCCTCTATTCTCTGCTCCAGGATTCAACCCATGGTGCGAGAGGTCTACTATTCCTGACACGAACATTATGCCACGCGGTAGAAACAAGTGACTGAATTATCTAAATTGATTTCTCGCTACAAGGCCTGTAGCAATGGTGTTGAACCTAAGCACGGAGAGATCCTTTCTTAGGTTCTACGCCATTGTTATAGCTCTTTTATCAGTTTACTAGGTGAAAGCCCGTCAGAAAGTACGGAATAATATTTGTAGAGTAATATTTTAAATCGTTTATTTATTAAGCATTTTTTTGATCACAACATTTTGCCTGAACGTTCGTTAATCATCCAGAATCTTACCTTAATACGGAGGGTCACAAACATACACAAAACAGTGTTTCGTCAAAGTGAAACAGATGTGTTCCAAACGAGGGAGTGTGTTTCATGAACATTACAAGAATAAAAATAAATGTATATCGGGTGAGGCAAAGATTCGACAATTAAAACCTGCAAGTGCTGTTTCCACTGCACCAACCAAACTGGGACAAACGTTCAGAGAAAGCTAATTATATTGTTTTTTTAGATTATACAGATAGATGCAAAATAAAAAACAACCCGAAGTAATCCGGAAAATAGATCTCCAGATGCATTTCAAAAAATGTAAACAGTAGCCATCTTGGCTGTCAACTTGATTGGAAGGATGACTTGTAAGAAAATCTCAAAATGGCGCAACGCCGGATGTCCTTGGAAAATTTACAACGATAGTTTGCGTCAATGTAACTTAATCGGGAAAGCATTGGTCTTAGTAGCAGAAGGAGGCGGATTTGAGCCCTGTCGCGCCCGATCGGGGATATAGATCTACTAGCCGCTGAGTTATTCGAAAAATGTGTGATGTTCATTCCACAGGTCATCTGGAATTAATCAGAATTTCTTCTACAGTGAGCTACTTCAAACACGGTTTGCAGCTGATCCGGAAGCTAATTATTCTGCCCTGGTCCTTTCTCAAGGCAGGGGGAGGGGAGGGGAGATATATGAGTTGCTACAGAGGTGAAGCACATTTCAAGACGGCAAAGTTGCAGGAATAATTTCCGTCGTTGCAGTTTAATTGGGAAAGCATTCAGCTCCGGAGCATATCCGTCACCAACACATTTGTGTTTTCACACGGTTAAAAGGATAAATAAACGTAAAGCTGAGTGCAGAAAGTAAAATAATCAAGTTCACTTAGCGGTGGCATTGACATAATTGTAGTGTGCACCTGTATATCGAAATAGATAGTGAAATCAGACAAGGGCAAACTAAAATCGCTCTCAGCAAAAAAAACAACAACAACTGTGAATCATGATGGATTGTCATTGATTGTTCAATGACATTATTTGTTCCTCACAGAAACTGTCAGCAAATGAGTAAATTATTTTTCAAACACATTTCCGGTGAGGTGCCTCTTTGGATTGATTGGATTTTTTTATTCCCACCCAAATCGGTTTTCTTTAGTGTCTTAATCAAATATAAATCAGGGCACTTATGTAGAGTCGTTATGTACGATTTGACCTCTTCGAAAATCTTGGGCGTCACTTATCACCTTCACTTTAGTGTTTATCTAGTAGCCCGTTACTATTAATTCTTGTCAGATGGAGTGGAACGAAGTTATTAACTTTTGCGACAGCAGTCAGTTCATCTAAGAATGTCGTTAAAAGATGAAGCAGTAGGAGACATTCTTTTTTTTGCGTCATTCCTTCTGTCCTTTGTGCTTCCATTTGCATTACTTTTACGAATAAAAAAATTCAAATCTTCTTCATGAGGCTTCGATTCTTTCATTTCCAGACATTTTTATAGTTTGGTTCTTTGTCTTTGAGTGCGAGGAGAGCGTTGGATGGAAGCCGACTTCAGGGAATGAGGAGATCCCACTCTCTAAGTAAGCCGATTATCAAACTAATCCTCACTGTACTGAGAGGACGTTGATAAAGCATTTATGCGAAGATTTTTGGTTAAGAAGAAAAAATGAAAGAAAAATGGGTAAAATGCGCTACCAAAAGAGAAAGAAAAAGTAAGAAATTTCATGAATATACTTTTGACCTCCTAAGTTTCATGTCAGTCACGAGGCTCCAGAAAAGGGATTAACTGAACGTGCATGAATAAATTGCATATTTTATTTCCGAAGAAAACCCACCATAGAAGCAAAGTTTTTAAAACATTCTAAGTCTTATGTTTATTTTTATTAAATTGTTGCTCAGTACAATATGCTTTTGTATCCAAATAAAATTGTTTCAAATATTGATCATTAGAATCCATGGCGAATCTTCGATTTACATCCAAGATCCAGGAATTAATTATGGTAGTGTTGTTATGTACACAAAGTTGCTTGTTTGTTTATTGAAGTTTCTTGGCATAACGCCATGTTTGGGCAAAGAATGCCGATTTGTATATAATATGCGCCTAGGTTGTCTTGAACCTTGCTATATGTGCATCTGTATTGAGATACCAGTTGATTAAATACACCTACCGAATGGCATGTTGCACCGATATTAACCTGCAGAACAACTCAAATTCTTCAGGGCATCCAAACTACCAGATGCTGAAGGCGTCGTGCAGAAATATTGTATCATGCAGAAATTACTGAGTCGCGCAGTTGCTGTAAATGGTACGGCGGTACAGTCTCATAGTGAAGAGCCCATTTTAAGAAATACTCGATGGGGTCGAAATCCAGGGACTGTGCTTGAAGTAAGGAAAACTCCTTGGCATGTAACCATCCTTGATGACACGAGTCTTGTGAACCGGTGAGTTATCCTTCTGGAAGTGTTCCTTTTCTTGAGGATAAACTGTAGTCATGAAAGGATAAACTTGGTGGGCAACGATGGTCTGATATGTAGCGGCCTCCAGATCTACACTGAAGAGCAATTGAATTAGAGATACCTATCTAGTAACGTGTAGCACCACCTTTCGCCCTGATGACGACGGCGATTCGTCTCGGCATGGACTCGACAAGACACCGGAATGGTTGGGAAGCCATACGGATCCACGACCCCTGAACAAGCTACCACAGTTCATGAAGATTTGATGGAGGGCGGTCATCTCTCTCGGTGGCATCCCAGATCTGCTCGATCGAATTGAGGTCACGTCGGTGGAGTGTTCATCCAACCATTCGGAAACAATTCGGGAGCTGCATTGTCTTGTTGCAGGATGAGGTCTCCAGTGGAATCTTAAAGACGCACAAACGGGAGCAAATGGTCGTCCAGGATATCCCGGTAACGTTGACCTATGAGGGACGATGTCACACGTACCAGGGGTCCCATTTCAGTCCACGTAAACAATCCCCAGACGAGAATGCCACCCCCACCAGCTTGAAGAGTATCCTGCTGGCAAGGAGGATCCATCGCTTCATGAGGTTTGCGCCATACTCGTATCCTGCCACTCGCATGTACCAACGTGAATCTCGACTCATCAGTCCAGGCAACATTTTTCCACATGTCTAAGGTCCAGTGGCGATGTTCCTGCGCCCATGCTAATTTTTGCACCCTGTGATGTGCGGTCAGCAGCGGTACCCTCGTGGGACGATGGCTTCTGTACCCCATAGCGAGGAGATGGTTCTGGATGGTGTGGCTGCTTACACGTGTTTGTGCACCAGCGTTAAATTTCCGAGACATTTCTTGCACTGTGGCCCGTCTATCCGCTGCTACAATGCGAGTTAGCCGACGATGACCCCGCTCATCCACACGCTGTTGTCCACGGCAGTTGGCACCTGCAGGGATGGTATCACCGTGTTTGATGTACTCACGGTGCACCAGTGACACAGTGGCTTGTGAAAATCCCAGTGTCTGCACGACTTCCGATATGGAGTGCCCTATTCGTCGGGCCCCGACAATTTGCCCAGTATGGGTAGGTCCTTCGTCTTACCCATACTGCGTCCGACTTTTACTGATTCCCGTCGCATCACTCCTTATATTGTCGGATCGCTACATACGTTATGCCGTTTCCGTTTACAGGGCCGCCCACTACGCCACATTTGCATAACGCCAGCTGTCTTTAATTCAATTGCTCTTTAGTGTATATAGATGGGTTTTAGGACGCCTAACGTGTGCCAGGAGGACATTTTCATATCAGCACATCTCCATCACCCCCTTGTACTGTTGACACTTGGGTGTATAGCGGCATGGCAATCTTGGATATAATGTAACCAGACTACATGCAGTTCTCCATTCAGCCTGCTATTTCATCTACCCTGTTGCATCCGTTTTGATGCACAATTCATTGTATCCATTTTGCTACACTAACTAGCTTCTTCAATTTGTGCTAGGGTGACGGTGGTCTTAATTCTGCTGCACGATATTTTCGCATTAGTCCGTCAGGATTTCTCTCCCTGCAGATAGCTCTATGTCTAATCTACCAAAAATTTTCACTGATTTCTCTGACAGCACATCCTGTTGCTGTCGAATCCTAGTCTCCTTTTATACTTTCCAACAAAAAGCTGAGTGTCTTTCAGACAGCAAAATGGCATTGCCAAATTTCAGATCTTTGCAAGTCCGGCTGTCGAACAACATTTCAGCATGCTCTTAAATCTTAGTACATCCTGTATTCTGACATTGCATGTTTTTTGTCTATCCCATTTTCTGGGATAGACAACACATGCTTTGATTTCGTACGAACTGTCGTACAGGTAATGAATGGTAAAAATCTAAAGGAGCAATGATACACTGCTACAGAAATGTTGAAATCATGATGTAAGAATCTCAACTTTAGACTTCGAAAATCCCTTCAATTTGCTGCGCTATAGGCGTTAACATAGCCTATGCCTAGCATGTCTTTTTAAAAACAAAGTACGTGTTTATTGTACGACTACGTCCATCCGCACTTGCGCCCGCCTGTGGATACCATATCTTTGCAACTACACTGGTTTCCATAAATTAAGAAACAAATGAGAAAATCGTGATAACTCAAAACGTATACAACCGATTCGGATGAAATTTGGTGCTAAGCTTTATCAGACCAAATGTAACAAAAAAACGTAAGAACATGTGATGCAAATCATTTACATTTTCTATGAATAATACAAATATGAAAATACAAGAAATATAGGTATCAAGATGAAATATTGCCGCCCCGGTGGCGCAGTGGTCTAAGCGATGACCTCTGATCATTCGTCCGAACGGGGTCCGGGTTCGAATCCCGGTGAGGCATGGATGTTGTGTTTGTCTTTCGGCACTGGCTCTCTGCCTTCCCTGGAACCAGTGACCCTAAATTAGGGACGGGCGACTGCTTATAGTCCATTGAGTTGCTCACGGCGGTCGTTAAACCTGCAATCAAAAAAAAAAAAAAAAAAAAAGAAAAAAAAGAAAAAAAAAGATGAAATAGGAAAAGTCACTTCAATTCGGAGTGTGGTTACCCCGAACAGCAATACAGGCCCGTCAGCGATGTCCAATGCTGTTGATCATGGTGTAGAACAATTCCGTGGGTAGCTTCGTCTATTGCTCCAGAAAAGCAGCGGGGAGCACCTGCAGGGTTCGGCAGGCGATACGCCTCCCGAAGGCGCCCCAGACATGCTCAATGGAATTCAGTTAGAGAGAGCGCGCTGACCACTCCATATAGACTATAGGCTTCTGTTCCAGGTACTGGTGCACGAAGCGAGCTGTGTGAGGACGGGTGTTATCTCCTGCGCCACAAATGTAACGCCAATTGCGGCCGCATACGAACTTACAGTAGAGTCCAGGATGTCATCTCTACACCTCTGAGCATTGAGACTTCTATGTAGCAACACATAGAGGTCGGTACGGACGCCTAACGATACGCCTCCCTACACCAGAACACTACCACCACCATAGGCGTCCCTTTCCTGGATATTAGAGGGACAAAAACGAGTACCGGCCTCTTTCCAGATGTAAACTGGTCGAGAATCACTCTGTAAACAGCACCGCGACTCATCAGTGAACAGAACGAACCTCCACTGATTTTGAGTCCAGTTCACATACATTCGTGCCCAACTGAAACGTTCCTCCGGTGGTGGAGGGTGAGGGGTACGCATAATACTGGTCGCCGAGCATACATTCCTTCTGCATGTAACCTTCTGCATACCGTCGAAGCTGATACCGTCCGTCCGGTGGCTGCCGTAAGCACAGATATGAGATGTGTTGGTGTAGCCGTCCTGGTCCGCCGTGCCGAAAGCCGCAAATAACGGTCATCCGCGGAGATCATCGCCCTAGGCATACATTCGTTGTACCTTCAGGAAGCTGCACCCGTGGATTGGAACTACCGGCACATCCTTCTGACCACAGAACGATCGACGTTAAGCCATCGTGCGACTTCCGCCTGCCGTTGCCCTGCTTCGAGTAGGCCTATCACTATGTAGCGTAACTCCGCTGGTAAATGACGTCTCGAAGCCATGTTAACAAAATTACAGCTAGATATAAGCTCTTGCGCATTTACACAAAGCGCTGCCAGCGCCACTCACTTGCCTTCCGTACATCGATGTTGTATGCCTTCCCCCGTAACACGTGTAAACTTCGTGCAGTGTGAACTATATTCCGCCAAATTATCGCGATTTTTCGGTTTGTTGCTTAATTTAGGGAAACCAGTGTATCAGCTCGATGTGAAAATTTCCTCTCGCAGTCGAAAGCCTGAACTATGAGGAAGAATGTTCATAAATTTTATTATTTTCCGATTTATGATCTCGCCGCTAGAGGGCGTAAAGCCACATGCTATTAAATTCAAAACATATTTTCTTCCATACAATTGCTTCACAAAATCCAGATTCAAAACATCCTATTTACCATCCAATACTTTTACCACGAAGGCCATTTTACGCACATTTTCCATTTGAAATAATGCACCGTATCCCCGTTAGGGGGCTTAAGTGTACACTGCTCAAAATAATTAGTGGATCATGTGACTTTGGCGACATTATGCAAGCCAATCGTGTGATATCTTGCCGAAATGTGGGAAACGTAAGTAAAATGTGACGTAGACAGCCAATTCTGTATGCAAATTCTTATCTGAGACGTCATAAATTACAGATTGAAATAAAACGAATGCATAAGTACAAATAGGGATGACATTTATTTTCTTAAAGTCTTTGGTTCGAACGATGTATCAACGGCATGATTTACCGGAATCGTCGACGTGGAGAACTGTTGACAGGCTCAAAGCAAGTCAGACACAGCGGATGCTTGCAGAAGCAATTGGAGTGTCACAAAGTGTCATTTTTCCCTGCTGTGGACACGCGTATTCAGGATGCAGAAAATGTTCGAAGGAGGCAAGGTCAAGGCCGTCCACGAGCAACTACAACAAAGGACGAGCGTTATCTATTGTTAACAGCCCCTTGGAAAAGGCAGCAAAGTGTTGCTCAGCTCCGGCGAGAGCTTCTTTTGTCAGCAGATTGTCAACTCAAACTATCAGCAATCGTCTTCATTAAGGGGCCTTCATGCACGTAGACCAATGTGTGTGTCCGTTCAACCGCAGGGCATCATACGGCTCATAGAAACGTTTTTTTTGTTTGGGGTTTAACGACCACCGTGAGCAACTCAATAGACTATAAGCAGTCGCTCGTCCCTAATTTAAGTCTACTGGTCCCAGGGAAGGGGGTGAACCAGTGTCGTAAGAAAAACGCAACATCCATGCCTCACCGGAATTCAAACCCAAACCCATATCGGAAGAATGGTGACAAGTTAGACCACCGCGCCAACGGGGCGGCCATAGAAAACTATACTGAGGAGCATCGTGGTTGGGGACCGGATGACTGTAGTCAAGTTCTCTTCTTTGACAAGTCGAGATTCAGTCTGGAGTCTGTGAGGTATATTTTATTTTAACCTTCATTTTTAGTTCCTTTTCCTATGTAAATTTTATTTTGTTATCTTTTGCACTTTCAAAACTTAACGTGATATTTTCTCTCTCACATGAACGAAGGTTGGCAACACCATGAGGTCCGTACGTAAGAGACGTATGCATGTGATAAGAACAAGACGAGATATATAATGGCTACAAAGCAACTGTGAGAAGGGGATTTGATGATGAATGTTAACGCTCCTTTTGGATACGAGATTGCTTAATTGCCGTTTAAGTATTTTTGAAGGCTACGTGCTCTACGTTTATGACAGTGTTGTGTTTAGTAGTCAATTAACTCAAGTCCCAGTGTTGTGTTTCATAGTTAATTGTTATTGTGGAAATTAACACAAGTATAACGAAGTAAATTTCTCTGTCATTTTTGTCCCCGCCGGACATCGAACCCGAGTCCCGACATTAGGGAATAAGTCGCTCTCCCAACTGAGCTACGCGGACGTATGCTCTCTCTGTTATCTGCCTTTATCTCATGTGCGTCCTGCGGTGCAGGCACTTCACAAACGTTTTGTGATTTCAGCTTGTTGAAGAGCAAATGATCAGATTACTATTGACAGCAATAAAGGATTAACTGTTAGTAACAACTCATTGAACTTTATTTGAGTGACTCGTATTTCACTGCAGGTGAAGCTTTTGATCTATGAAGTGTTTTAGCAAGTCAGCTGCACACGAACGCTACAAGTTTGAGAAGCGACCAGTCCTTAACTGGAGGGAACTCGGCACACGAAATAACCCAGCTTTTGTGTAGGAAACATCATATTACGGCGGACATGGATCAATGGTCTGGTGAACGTACGGTCCTGTATGTCATCCGAAACTCATTGACTGTATTTTGCCTCTATATCTCTGGACTGTCAGTCTGATAGTCCAGAGATATAGAAACAAAATTAGAAGATCTATTGTCATGCCGTATGCTGCAAACGTTAGTGACTTGTTCTTTTTCATGGACGATAACGCTTGACCTCACTGAGCTTGGCTAATGTACAAGATGTTTCAAGATGCGGGAACCGAGCACATTGAGCTTGGCTAATTGACAACATGCTTCAAGATGCTGGAACCCAGCACATTGAGCTTGGCCAATGGACAACATGCTTTAAGATGCGGCAACCGAGCACATTGAGCTTAGCTAATGGCCAGCATGCTTCTTTGACTTAATTTCAATTGAGCCCGCCTGGGAAGTACTTGTCAGACGCATTGCAACTCAGCAAGCACCTCCCATGATTTTTCAAGAACTGGGGACTTCCCTCATTGAGGAGTGCGAAGATACACCCAAAACTTCCTCGATAACGTCATCAATTCCATGCCACACTGGTGTGCAGCATTCTTGGCCATTCGAGAGGGGACAACAGATCCTACTAGAGGTCAGTTATCACCTTCAAAAAGGAATCTTTTCTTGTTGTTCAGATATGGATATTATTGTATAGCATATTGCATCATATTCATTAAATGACAATATTGCATAAAAATCGGTACCGTGCTTTGTCTTGACCATATTGCTGAATATTCTACCGAATCTTACATGAAAATAATATTTTACCACTTACGTTCGACAGCGTCAGTCGCACATGATGGCGAGTGGTCTAAGTGCTGACTTACGACCGTTCGTCCGAGATGAGTCTGGGTTCGAATCTCGGTGAGGCATGGATGTTGTGTTTGTCTTACGGCCCCCATCCCTGGAAGCAGTGGTCCTAAATTAGAGACGAATGGCTGCTTATAGCCGTTCGCGTTGCTTACGGTAGTCGTTAAACCCCCAAACTAAATAAAACAACACACAGCTAAGAATTCGGGGTCATCTTTCTTGTTGTTGAGGAAATTAACGAATTCAGTGAGTATCTGAGCCGACAAGAAGTCCTCATATTTCATTTCAATGGAGCACTTCAACAATGAGGTGTCCCATTAAAGTAAGGATCGAACCCAGAACATACTTGAAGGGAAATGACTGAGCCAGCCGGTGATGAAAGAGCGCACTACCCATGCACCATCCAGGACTCGAACTTGGACTCAATTCGGCCGATAAGCCAGAAGCACATTCCAGTGCTCACTCTACCAGGTAACTACTCCTATCAATCATGTTTCACCTAGTACCAACGAAAGCATATCATGAGAATGTGTAATGTAAATTCTGAAGAATATCCTGGAGCATTCAGGAGAATAAAGAATCAATTCCTCTTTTTTATAAAAAATTCCTTCTACGAACATGAATTCATGTTTTCGTTCTTGATCTTCGTGCATTTTTGGTGTAGAAAACTGACGCAGGATATAGAAACATTACTTATAAGAAAGGACAGTCACTTTTAGCATTTAAAAACCTTCTCCAGACAGCGTCAGTAGTTAAAATTCCGAAGTGTTCAGAGTGATTCTAGATTATTTTCAAAACAGTCATTATCCACTTGGAATCAGATTTGTCGACAAATATCTGATATATTAATTCAAAACAAATTCTAGAACACAAAATCTACGTCGTTTCAAATGCCAGTTCACCGTTTAATTTCTGATCTTTAAAGTGTTTAACTTAAAAAATTGCATGTATGTACGCAGTCGAGTCACTTTATTGTAACCACCTCCTACTATTGCCGTCAACAGCGCTTATCCAATGAAAGAAGGAACGTATCGTTAGCTGGCTGGGAGGGTATATGAGGTGTGTTGCAGGCATTCTGAAAACGTATCACTCGTTGCTGTCATAGCGATTTATCAGATTTGCAAAAAGGGATGATTATTGGCTTTCGAGCCAGGGATGGCAATACTTCTGAAACAGCGCAGTTTGTGAATTGTTCGCGTGCTGCTGTGGTTAACGTGCATCGCGATTGGAGAAATGGCACCATTGCGAATAAGCGATGTGGAAACTGCGGTGCACCACGTCCGTTGATGTGTGATCTGAAAGTCGGCTTCGAAGGTGCGTGAGGGGCGATCGACACGCACAGTGGAGCAACTCACTGGCCGAATGAACCAGGGGTCTACCGGGAGTGTGTCTAAAACGACAGTTCAGCGAACACTGCTGCGCATGGGGCTCCGATGCAGACGGATGGTCACTGCACCTATGCTAACGAAAGTGCATCGGCAGAAAAGGCTTACATTTGCACAGCAGTATCGGAATCGAACCTCCTCTGATTGGCAAAGGATTGCCTTCTCTGATGAGTTACGTTTTGTGCTTCATCGAACGGATGGACGTTCGCGTATAAAGCGAGAAACATCGGAGAATAAACACTCTTCAACCATTGCTGGAAGAACATAAGCTGGGAGCTAGTGGTGTTAGCGTTATAGTTTGGGGAATGTTTTCGTGGCATTCTCTGGATTCCCTCATACCTCTGGAAGGCACAATGGACCAAATTCATCATGAGTACATTCTTGCAAACTACGTAAACCCATACATGCTGATTGTCTTCCCTTGGGAGGATGGGATCTTCCAGCACGACAATGCGACGTGCCAGACAGCAAGAACTGTCCGAGAGTGGTTCGAAGAGCATGATGAAGATTTCAAATTACTTCTCTGGCCCCCTAATTCCCCAGACATAAACCCAATTGAGCATCTGTGGGACCACATCGATCGTGTTGTTCGCTCTGTGGATACTCCACCACACACCCTCCAGCAGCTGTCAGATGCACTGCAATCGGCATGGCTCCACATACTTGTGAACACCTTCCAGCACCTTATTGAGTCAATCCCAGCCCGTATAACTGCTGTCCGCGCTGCACATGGCTGTTACTGTGGATATTAGCTGGTGGTCACAATCAGGGTGACATCCTTGTGACTCGACCGTGTAGTATTTGCACATATACACATATTGCCACACGCAGAAGTGTGCTGGTTGTCACGAGGACGAGTTTTAATCCGCCTGTTTGAATTGAGGAAAGAGGAAGTGGGTTCTCTCTCAGAATTGAATTCTGAACTGGTGACATATTTTGAAAATGAAGACTGGCTTTGCCAATTAAGTAACTTGAAGGACATTTTCAGCAAACTAAATGAACTCAACTTACAGCTCAAGGGTTTTGCCCAAATATTTCTCAGACACGCAGCACGATCAAGGTGTACTCAACGAACGCTTATAGCGTAGTAAATGTGTTTATTTTCGTGGTGTAATATACATAAAAAGTTTCTAAGCTTTCACACTCCACTGGCAGGCTTTGTCAAAGAATGTAGACGTAAAATGCAGGGAATTAGAATACGTAAGAAACAAAGTTGATTTTTTGAAAATCACGTGAGTTACATCAGGGGGACATCATTGTGGATATGCATTTTATGTCTACATTGCCTTGAGAAAGCCTCGCAGTGGAGTGAGAAAGCCTGACGAATTTTTATGCATATTAAACCACGGAAAATCCCCATTTACTACACTACACGCGTTTCTTGAGTATTCAGGGTTTGGTGAATTAAAAAAACCCATTAATATCAAGGAGTTTTATAATAGAGTTTTGTTTTGGCTAAATTGCGTTAGTGATGGAAATATTGCGAATTTTCCAACTCTTTATGAATTTACTGAACACAATGGAGTCGCTGTGAGTGATAACATGGTAGGAATAATTAAATGCCACTCGGTCCGGCTGAGTGAAGCATTCTTGAAATACTTTCCACAAATCGAGAATGAGGACAAGACACAGGATTGGGTTACAAATCTCTTTCATGCTATTGCATGCACTTCATGTGATATTTCCATCAAATTAAAAGAAGACTTAATTAAAATGTCTGCTGATAGCACACTAAAGGCAACATTCGAGAACATATCAATCTCTGATTTTTGGACAGCAGGTCGAAACGTGTTCGTGAAGTTAAGTGGGCTTGCTATAATATTTCAAAGATTCTTCCATTTCCATTGACTTACTTCTGTGAACAATACTTCTCTGCACTCATATGAATCAAAACTATGGAGAGGAACTGAATTGGTCCAAAGGAGGGTCTTTATCCTTGCACTCAATAACATCCGTCCGCGAACTGAATTTCTAGCTTCGAAAAACAAGAACAACCTTCTCATTAAATAGATATTTCATGATAAGGTTAGCATTGCCGAATTTTTTTTTTTGATTCATAATAAGCATTGTCGTTTCCCAATGCATATACACTGACGGAAAAATAATCCTAACACCACGAAAAAATAGTTGTAGAGGAATGAAATGATTGCATTTGCAGGCCAATGGCAAGAACGGCGCGCGGGATGTAGGCGGACAACCGGCCCATGAGGCCACCAGTCGAGACGTCGTCACGGCCGGGGGAAAAGAGTTGTTCTGCTGTAAAATACGGTAATTTATGCTGCTAGGTGCTTTGTTGATTTTTCATATTTTCACCAAATTTACGGGCAGTCCGTGTATGAGAACAGGAAAAATGTTTCTTTTTCTAAATTTTGAACACTATGTGAATTTTTTACAGGTCCTCAGCCTATTCTATTGTTATAATGTGAAATATTTTGTAGCTGTCCTTCACCAGCGTAATTTTAAATTACATGAGGTCTTCATATCTTTTAGTTACGCGTTAACACATAGATTGAGGCATCTACAAAAGGGAATGACATTCTAGAAAAGTGAATCATCCCATCTTTCACCGTTTCTGTGAATGCATGGCGTCTGTCGCGTGTGCATTCTACTTGATCGCATCAAGAATCGCAATGCGACTCAGGTCTGCGAATGATGGGGTGACTGCGAAAACAACAAACATCTATCAAAAGGAACGTAATGCTTACACACACACACCGAATATTCTTTGAAACGGTGCACCCGCGGCGCACACGGGGATTTCCTTCAGTTAAAGGAGGCTGGAACTGCATAATTTTTTTCCCTCAGCTATTCTCATGCGTCTGAAATTCGAGGCAGGAGCGTTATTCTCCAACAATACAATCTCTCCGTAGAATGCTTGCTGACATGATAAATAAAGGGAAGGTCGTATTTCTGCGAAATGAGTTCGTGACAGAGACAAGCAGGGTTCTTTTATTCTCTTTGACTTCACGAAATAACAATCTGGCAAAACGCTTCGTTTCGATTATCCGATCAGTCCCATAAACATGTGCAGATATTTAAAAACACGTTCATGACATTTATGCATTATTCACAGTGTGTCAATAATACAGGAAGGAGTTCCGAAGGCAGCTAAAAAAGAACTGGAATATTTTAATCATTTGATTAAATAAGTAAAATGAGTGTTATCTGTATCTAATATCGGAGCGCAATGTACAAAGACAAGTCAGATCCACTTTATTTTAAATGATAACTATTGATATTTAAATGTGATACTTCTCTTAACGAATCGGTAAAATGATATACCCCCATTCTTTACAAAAGTCTGGACTTTCAGAAACAATAGTTAAAGTCGGTGATTCTATGAATGCTCTTGTTGATTTGGGGGAGAAAAGGAATACATAAAGAGCCAAAGAGTAGCGGATGTAGAATCCCATTTTAGAGGGGCCATTGCTCTGAACTTAAACGAAGAAGGGGGACATCGAATTTTCGGTTGTAATGAGCACGTTTATTTTCTTTTTTTTTGATTGGAGGTTTAACGACCACCGTGAGCAACTCAATGGGCTATAAGCAGTCGCCCGTCCCTAATTTAGGGTCACTGGTTCCAGGGAAGGGAGAGAGCCAGTGCCGTAAGACAAAACACAACATCCATGCCTCACCGGGATTTGAACCCGGACCCCGTTCGGACGAATGATCAGAGGCCATCGCTTAGACCACTGCGCCACCGGGGCGGCGAGCACGTTTTTTGAGTCCCTTTTGATGCGAATTAAATTAATCGAAGTTACTCAAAGTCAGTGCAACCGGTTAGAAAAGTCACAATCAGATTTCTACAATAATCCTTAAAACATCCAGAAATATAAACAGCTGCTTACTGCTACTAGCCACTAAAAAGTATGTTACGAAGATGAACAAATGGCGCAAAAAAAGTTTTTCATAGCAGAAGGAATATCGGGGACAAACATATTTTCAATTCGAACAGTAAAAAGGAAAAATATAGGAGGAAGCAAGATATAATTCTACGCATTCTAGCGGGAAAATTTTGCATAATAGGAAAGTTGAAAATAGGCGAAAAATATTCTTCATTGAAAAAGCTATGCGAAGGAAAAAGAACGTTTCAAATACGTCTCCCGAAAGCAGAGAAAAAAAAGTTATTGAAAAGAAATGGGCATTGACCTTCACCCCTACGGGAATCTGTGCCTTATTTGAAGAAAGTAACGCTATACATCTCTATTGTAGCGAATGACATACAGTAATACAGCAATTACTCGATGGGTTTTTAGAAGCGTTGATAGATTTGCAAACAGAAGTGTACAAACACCACCTAGCGATAGCACTGGGAACTATAAAATTCGTCAAATACTAATCTAAAGTTTTCCACAAGGCAAAAGGCATAGAGTGCTGAAAGAATTTCGTTAGTCGCACATTTAAAGTCGTACACATTGAACATTGACGCCTCTAGCGGCGAAATTGCACAATATTTTGGGAAGAAAATATATACACAGATATTTCATAGTTAGAAGAATCTGCACGAAAAAGAATTTTTTATATCCGGTTTTTAGTAAAGCAGATATTGCTGTTAACGGAAACGTTAACTTACGCCCTCTAGTGCCAAACTTGTGCATTAAGAAAAACTTGAAATTTTATGAGAAACATTTTGAAGCGAAAACGTTCTCTAACAAAGAAAGACTTTTCCAAATCGGACTCTTCGAAGCAGAGATATCGACGAAAAAAGATTTAGACCTACGTCACCTGGCGAAAAAAAATATTATTTTAAGAGAAAGTATTCTGAAAAGGTTTTCCAAGGCGAGCGGTGTCAGTGCACGAAAAATATTTTCAATTGAGCTTTCAGAAGCTCAGTTTTGCTGCAAATACATCAGAAGCAGAAATAAAGACTTACGGCCCCTGGTGGCCAAACCATTCTTTATCAAAAATTAGAGACCATATGTAAAACATTCCCCATCAGGAGCTGTATCTGATGCAGGAAGAATTTTTTAAATCGGAGTTCTCGAAGAAGAGATATCGGGCAAAACGCAATTTACCATTACCCTTCCTAGTGGAAAATCTATCCTATTACTTGAAAATTTTGAAACTTTTTTTTTTTTTTTTTTTGGTTGGAGGTTTAACGACCACCGTGAGCAACTCAATGGGCTATAAGCAGTCGCCCGTCCCTAATTTAGGGTCACTGGTTCCAGGGAAGGGAAAGAGCCAGTGCCGTAAGACAAACACAACATCCATGCCTCACCGGGATTCGAACCCGGACCCCGTTCGGACGAATGATCAGAGGCCATCGCTTAGACCACTGCGCCACCGAGGCGGCGAAAAAAAAAAAAATTTTTTTTTTTTTTTTTTTTTTTTTTTTTTTGAAACTGCATGAGAAATATTTCGCGGCGAAAACACTCTCCAACAAAAACATAATTTTTCAAATAGGACTCGCTGAAGCAGAGCTACTGACAAAAATAAAATATGTATGCATGTCCCCTGGCGCAGAAACCATGTATTATTTTAAGAAGAAAATATTCAGAAAAGGTTTGTCGATGTGAAGGGCATTCACGAAAAACATTTTTTCAACCAAGCTTTCACGAGTTAGATATTGCTGCATATTCATCAGAAGCAGAAATTAACACTTACGCCCCCTGGTGGTCAAACCATTCTTTACGGAATATTAGAAATTATATGCAAAACATTTCCCATCAGGAATTGTATCCGGTACAGAAAGAATTTTTCAAATCGGAATTTCAGAAGCAGAGATCTCAAGGAAAACGCAATTTACGTTTCACCCGTAGCGGAAATTCTATTCGTAACCTGGAAAAGTGACTATGCCTAAAATAGCTTCGATATAAAGGGAATCGAAGAGTAAAATAATCTTTTCAATTGAATAATTCATAGCAAATATATGTAAAAAAATGTATTTCTGAATTCGATATAATCTGCATTTATGGTGAAATTGTGCATCGTAAGAAATCCGTAATGCAAGGATAATCATTCACACATTTCAAGCTTCCCAATGCAAAAAAATATTTTTCAAATCGGACTAATACACTGCTGGACAATTGCTAAGGACGGATCATAAACGGCTATATAGCGCAAAAAAAGTAAGTGTGGTTGGATGCCAAGTGAACTAAAATAATGTCAGAATGCCAGGACATTACAAGAAAGACAATTAATTGTGCTCTGAAATCCAGAAGGCTTTGGAACGTGTTCAAGGGACAAACAGGCCATTTTGTGAAGAATACGTAAACGTGAAAAAAATGCAATTACCGTCCGCAGGCGTTCCGGCGTAAGATGTCAATACGGGATATGGCCCCCATGGAGGGCGATGCAAGATTCCACACGTCGTGTCATGCTTTGCACAATATTATCAAGCAGCTGTTTGGGTAATTTATTCCATTCCTCTGTCAGTGCACAGATGAGGGTGTCCTTGTTTATTGTAGGGCATGGGTGATTAGCAAGACTCCTCCCCAAAGCATCCCACACATTTTCAATGGGATTCAGATCTGGAGAACGTGCTAGCCATACGAGGCGTTGAATATCCTCGCTCTCAAGACACTCCTGGACAGCGACTGTTCGATGACATGTTGCGTTGTCGTCCATGAAAATGAATCTATCACCGACAGCACCACGGAACATGCGAAAATGAGGTAGCAGAACATCATTAATGTATCGTTGGCCAGTCATAGTCCCAGTTGGAAGCACATAGAGGGACGTACGGCCATTGATCATGATGCCGGCCCATACCATGACACTACATGTCGGATATCGGTCCCTTTCCTGTATGTTTGCTGGACAATATGCAGTACCACTATCACGCCAGATCAGTTGTCGTCGACAATCAGACGATAGAATGTATCTACTCTCATCTGAGAAGAGGACAGCAGACCAGTCGTTATCAGTCCAATTGCGATGTTGATGGCACCATTGCAAACGGGCGGTATGGTGACGTCTGGACAATGGGATGCACACAACAGGACGGCGGGCGTATAGTACTCCTTCATTCAAACGTCTGGCGACAGTTTTTCGGGAGAATCGCTTCCCAGTAGTAGCCATAAACTGATTTGCTACTTCACTAGCTGTGCTGCGCCGGTGTCTTTTTGTTGATAGCACTATGTACCGATCTTCTGCAGGTGTCGTACTGCGAACACGACCTCCCCGTGACGTTTGCTACACTCTCCATTTGTTTGAAATGATTTCCAAAGCCTTGAAACAACACTGTGGCTGACGTCGAACTCCCTGGAAACATCTGTTATTTTTCGCCCTTCTTCAATCTTGCCAATAATACGGCCGCGCGTAAAATCATCTAGGTGATTTCGGGAAGACATACTGAAAATTGCAAGTTCGTCAATTGATTATTTCCCTTTCAACTTTGCGTTTGAACAACAACGGTCAATACGCGTCAAATCCTTTATGTCTCTTATCAGCGCTATGACGTCACGAACAAGTTCGGCAATGCAAAATTTGCATACGCACAACACGTCTTACTGTATCCCGCACTTATGCTAATTTCCACATTTTCCTGCCTTCCATTTTATGGTTGCTATCGTTGCTATTGTCATCCGTCCTTAGCAATTGTCCGGCAGTGTAGTTGCTGCGATATGGTGTCCATAGGCGGATGGACGGACAAACCGGTAGCACAAGCACGTTTTTTACAAAAGGCGTGCTAAAAAAGTACGAAGGTGTATCGAAAATTCATGAGGCTATTTTCAGAAAAGGAATTGTAATGGAGTATTGCTGCAACAGTGGAAAGGAATTGAAGCTGAATTAGTCCGTTAACACCTGCCGAAGTTTCATCTATATCTTATCATTTACACTTCCGCTAGAGAGCGAGATACATGACTGCAATTACTGGCACCATATGATGCACACTCAGTGCTTCTTGAATTATGTCCACCTATGTAAAACTTCGTGGGCTCTCCTTTTGCCAGAAGATCGGCGGCCACCCAATAGTGGCATCGAATCCACGAAGTGTCTGCACAGTTGTGTGAGGATTTGCAACCAGTCTGTTTGTATTGAGGACCACAATTTCTGTGTGGAGCTGGATGGTGTGCCCAACTACCTTTCCACAGAATCAGACAGATTTTCATTTGTTTTGGGATCAGGCAAGTTTGGAGACCATTCGAGATGTATCATATCAGTATCGGGTACTTCTAACCATTCCTGCACAAGGAGGGCTCGATGACAATGAAAATTGTAGTACTGGAACAACCCATTCCCATCTCAGTGTAGGTACAACATCTTGGGGTGCATATAGTCCGGAAGTAACCCCTAGTAGTAGCCGGCGTCTGTACGCTTGTCCACAAGCAACAGTGGTCCCACTTCATGTCACCTAAGCATGCTTCACGTCATACAACAGCACTCACCGGCCTGGATAGTCGATGCCATGCATGAGCGATTCATATTCTGATGCTGTTGATACCAAATACAGCCTCCCAAAGCGGAATGGAGTACATTTTTAAGATTCATCCAAACAGTACACTTGTTTCCGAGCTGCTATCATCTAAAGCGTATGCTGTTGGCACCAGCAGAATCGTTTAGGTCGATGGACTGTTGTTAAGAGAGTGTGGCGTATAGGACGTCTGCTCTGGTAGCCAAAATGACGCATAGTCGCTGGGGGGAGGGGGTTATTATTTCTGGTTGACAGACCTGTATTCTATTGGCCCATCAACTGCGAAACCCTGCTGCACCGATTGCCCAGACAAGGCGACGCACCCGCTTTTCACTTGTGAAACCCATCTTTCTTCGCCATTTATGGTTGTATCGCCAGTTCATTGTTTCGCCATTTTGGCACTATTTCTCTTACATTTTAAACGCGGAGAAAATTGGATAAAACAAAAGTATCGCATTTCCAAGATGAACGTACCAACACTTCATCCGCCCACAATTTGGCGTTTCGTTAACTCCGGTACATTCGTGGGTTTGCATATTATGCCCGCACCTTTGATCTGAACTCAAGCAGAAAGTTTTTACATACACTACTTTAGCCAACTCTCTTCCTTGTTACGCCATTATTGGGTGTAACTCATGTTGCTTACGAGTGGACCAAAGTCACTCAGCCCTCAGTGTAGAATGGACAGACGGTACGCAACAAAATTTTGCTCTGTGAATATCACGTGCTTTTATACACTACATTGACCAAAGTCACCGTACACCTAGAAGACAAATACAACATAGCATTAAATGACATACATTAGTGTGGTGTGGGTCCACCTTTGGCCTTAATGCATACACTGACCCTTCGAGCCAGGCTTTGGAAAAGGTTTTGGAACACAGACATAGGTATGCGCTCTCATTCAGTACATAATGCTTCCGCTAACTGTTGCTTAGTAGTAGGCCTTGGTTCCAAACTTATTGTGCGACGCTCTAATTCATCCCATTAGTGCTCTATGGGATTAAGGTCATGGCTCTATGTTTGCCAGTTCACACACGATACGGAATTATCGTCAAACCACGCCGTAGCGGTCCTTGCTTTATGGCTCGGTACATTATCCTGATGGTACCAACAAGGCTCGGTTTCATAGTATTGTCACAGAGATGGTAGGGTATAATTGTCCAGAATATCGAGGTAGACGTGCTGCTTAACAGATCTGATCACGATAACCAATGGGTGGGACCATACCACCAAAAACGCCCTCACACAAATACACTCCCAGCTCCAAACTTGACCGTAGGAACAGTACACTGTGGTAAATAGTGATAGCCCGACTTCGCCCTACACACACACGGCCATCAGATTGATGGATCGTGTATCTGGATTCATCAGTCCATAGGACCCATTTCCATTGATCTACGGTCCACGATAAATGTTTTTTACACCATGCTAAACGACGAGTACCATTCTGAGTGGAGATGATCAGCCTCACGACTACGGTAACCCAGGGAATCGAGTTATCTGCGAATGGTAGGTGTACATACTGAGGTTCCTTCCAGCATTTCTCTCCCTTGTACACTGAGGTCTTGTGCAGTACTACGTCCATTAGCTCGACTTTCCTGAGGCTGCGACGTCCTCTATCACTGATTTTCTTTGGTCTGCCGGTGCGTATTGTTGCTTCAGGCACGCCATGTGTCATCCACTTATTAAGTACATCCAAAACAGTTGGATTGGGTATGTTTAAATGCCTCTCGGTTTCTCTTGTGGACAACCCACTAATGTAACACCCAACAAACTCTCCTTTCTCAAAGTCAGTTCTCTCCCGCCGCGACATTTTCACTCGACCTCACAGTGCGATAGGATCGCGGTCAGCTGTAGGCTTGTTTTTATACCGTTTGCAGCTGTATCGCGCATCTTAACAGCGCAGTGGATCCGTTCATTTGTTTTTGAAGGGGTGTCTTGTGACTTTTGTTAATATAGTGCATTTCTTTGGTATAAAGGGTTACAAGAGGGAAGAAAAGTCGTAGAGGACGAGTACAGAACTTGGAGCTTTTCCACTTCGCGTAACGAAGTAATGTTGAACTCAGCATTGGCCGTTGGGCAAGACTGTTGTTTTGCAAGTTACGAACAGACAGCTCAGATAAATGTTTCGTATGCTAGAGCCATAAAAAGGTTTTGGGGAGGAACTAGAGTGTTGCCCGCCTAACCCTCGTCTGTTGTTGGAACATGAAATGCGTTATCGCGTTACTCTTAGCTAAGAATTGCAGAGATGGGTTCAAAGGAAAGATAATCACTTTTTCTATAACATTGTGGGAGTAGATGAGTCCACAATGCTCCATCTCTAACCTGAAACAAAGCAGCACAGTTCACACTACAAATTTCTAACTTCACGATCTTGTAAAAAATTCGAAAGTTGTGCAAAGTGCTTTTAAAGCCATGCTGATTATCATCTTTGACTATGAAGGATTTACCAGCCAAAATACTTTACTGCCGCACATAACAAGACCTGCGCATATTACTTACTTCACTACTTAAAGCACGATGTGTCAGCCTTTTTGAAATACGGACTGCGAAAGAAGATGTTGGAGCTTCCTCTGCATCAAAATAATGTGATTCCATTCCACATGTTTCCTCAAGTCGTAGCGGACGTTTTAGAAGTCAATACATGTTTTTTATTGCCCTACGTATAGCCCACAAATTGCCGCCTGTGATTTCTTGCTCTACTGGAAAGTAAAAAAAGGAGCTAAAAGGCAAACGTTTATGGTAGCATAAAGATTTGGTAAAAACCGTTGAGACGATTTGCAAACGCGTATTACTCCACGAACTGGATTTCATGTTCGGAAAGCGAAAACATCGTTGGAAGGTGGGTCTTACGATGCACGGGAGAGGAAGACACTGTAAAATTAGGCAATTAGTTTTTTTGTAAGGTATTTTTGTTTCATTACTTTTTTATCATGCCTTCGTATAATTGTTTTAAAGATGAACTATGGGAATATTTTAGTAGGTCTAATCGTGAATTACTCTTGCATTACTTTATACACTGGTTTCTATAAATTAAGAAAAAAAAACCGAAAAGGATCACGAGTATTTTTGAAAGAAGAGTTAGAAATGCACTAACCTAGGGTATATGACGTGAAATGCAATGTGGAGTCGGTATCGTACGCAACTAAGTGGGATGGCATCGGTTTATGCAAATGAGCCGCAGCAAAAACGGGCTGTTGCGGAGGTGTGCGTCAAATTCTGCGCGGAGTGTAAAGGAAGAATTTTGAGGTAGTAGATTTGTTGCAACGGCTGCGAGACGTCATTTACAGAATGAACTGAGTTGGAGAGCACTTGGAAGACTAGAAGCGGACCAAAGTAAGTTGCGGCATGCAAGATGGCTGCATTTGCGTCCTTCTATTCTCCAACAGACTGTGACACCAATTCCAAAATACGAAAGCCGCTACCCGAAGGTACAGAGAAGGAAGTTATAGGGTTACAACATCCGTGAATGACCGATATCTCGGAGTAACTGAGCGGAGAAATAGCATGGTTACCCCAACACAGTTCAGATTTGTTCTTGCTGCGGCTACAAAAATCAAGGTATCTGCTTCAACTGTGCTCACGACTGGATATTTTTTTATGTTAGGCGACCAGCATTTTGCGTGTCCCTTACACTCCGTCAAAGGCGGAAAAGTTTGAATTGGGCAAGATTTCACATCAATTGGTCTGAAAACCAATACAGGTCAGTACTTCTCATAGATGAGACCAGGTTTGATCTTCAGAGCGATTCCAGGCTTGATCTGATGCCCAGAGGACAAGGAACACGCTATCATCCCATCCCTGCATAACCCCAAAACTAGCGTGCTAGTTTGGGGTGGCATCTCGTTAGGTGGACGAACAGACTTCTATGTGTTTCCAAGAGAAACCATGAATGCTCGATACTATTAAAATGATGTCCTGGACCTTACGTTCGCCTTTATACTAGTGCCATAGGATATATATTTCTTCTTGGAGACGATAACGCTCGTTCCCACCCAGCAAGGTTGGTAGAATAATATCTTTAAGAAGCAAACATTGTGTATATAGATTTGCCAGCCAGGTCTCCCTATTTTAATTGGATCAAACATATCTGGGATGCTCTAGGGAGACTTGTTGCTGCCCTAACCTCCAACCACCACACCCACCGCAAGACATGGACAGGGTCAGATACATTTTGCACGAACAATGATCGTTGCTACATACTGAGCTCCTAGACATCTCTATCAATAGCATGGAACATCGCTATGAGGCCTGCATTGCTTTCCGGTGTGACCCTGTTGAGGTACTTCGGCTACATCATTTTGACACCTTATTTTTCACCTGTTTCTGTATTGAGTCATTTTGTCAGAATTAATAATTTTTTGCGTTGATTTAGGGCCCTTCTCTAATACACTGAAGTGCAAAACGTCATGAGATAGCAGAATGCAAATTTTTAACTGACGCTGCCATTTACAAAGGCTTCGACGCACGCCACGATTTTTATCAGTTGAGAGGGGTAATCACATGAGTCAGCTTGAACAACCGCCAGCAGGATTACCACAAGCTGACGTGATCGGAGTTTGAACGAGGCATGATTGTGGGAGCGAGACGAATGAGATATTCAATTTCCAAAGTTGTGCGAACATTCAGCATTCATCGATCTACAGTGTCGCGTGTGTACCGATAATACCTTATGGAAGGCATTACTACCTACCGTGGATGACCACGGGTGCTGATTGAACATGACGAGATGCGTCTGCTCAAGATTGACCATGCTAATAGACAAGCGACACTGGCTCAAATAACATCCACATTCAATGCAGAAGGTACCAGAAACATATCCATCAGGTCGGTGCAGCGTAATTTAGCGTCCATGGGGTATTGGAGCAGAATACACACCATAGTGCTTTTGTCAACACCACATCGGACACAGCGGGATCGTGAACACTGTAATTGGACTCTAGTAGATTAGCAACATGTGGTGTGGCCCGATGAGTCACGCTACCAGTTGTTACGAGCTGATGGTAGGGTTCCGGTGCGGCGCAGACCCCATCAGGCCATGGACCGAGCTATCAACAAGGCACTGTGCAAGCTGGGGTGGTTCCATACATGTGTGGGGTGTCTTTATGTGGCACGGTTTGGGTCCTATGTTCCTCGTAAACACGTCATTAACCGGTAATCGCTTTGTTGCTCTGCTCGGTGACCATTTGCAGCCGTACATATACCCCGACAACAATGGGGTTTTCTAGGCGGACAATGCACCATGTCATCGAGCGCAAGTTGTCCAAAATTGGTTCGAGGAGCATTCTGGACAGTTCCGACTGATAGTGCGACCACCACGTTCGCCCGACATGAACCCAGTACAGCACTTATGGGACTTGGTGGAAAGGTTTAACAGGTTAGTTATAAGCTTTTTATTTTATATCACTGATTTATTCAAAATGCTTTTTCAAACTGGTTTTCTGTAGAATAGTTTCAAAATGTTTCTTCTTACATAATCGATTTTTTATAGAAAAGCTCCCAGACTTTTTCCTCACACATCCGGACAAATATTTTTATCTCCATCTCTTAGCAAATGGTGTCAAAATCAAGATTAGTACGTTGGGCCAATTTAATGGCGCAATTTGGACATACACTGGTGTGTAAAAATTAGGGAGGAGGGGATAAATAAGCATAACAGCGGAACGAGCAGGCTAAACGGACCGAAAGACCACTCACGAGATAAACTAGGGTCCGGTACGGAAGGGCATGCGCATATCTGAAGCATGACGTAGGGGGGGGGTTGTTGGAATGGTATAAAACACACACGGGAAGTGTACGCTCAGCAATTTAGTGAAAGATATTGCACGGTGTACATCGGTTTGAACGGAGTCGACTTGCTGCCACCGAGTGATATGGCCAACAGGAAATCCAGTAGACGACATCTTGACGACTTTACCCGAGGTCGCGTCATTGGGAAGTTGGCAAAAGGTCGAAATGTGACTATTGTGGCCGAGAAGATCGGGATCGCTCACGGCATCGTTTCACGAGCTTGGAGAGCATTTCAAAGGACTGGATCAGCTGTCCGAGAGTTTAGCAGAGTGGTCGTCTACGAGCACCTACAGCGGCAGAAGACCAGTATATTGTCCTACAGGCGAGAAAAGACAGGCGGCAGACAGCGGGAGAAATCGTAAGGCACATGCAACAGACAACTGGACGCCCGTTATCGCGTTTTACCGTGGCCAGGAGGCTGCACAAAGGTGGTCTATTTGCACGACGACCAGAACGGTGTGTGCCATCAACGCCTGCTCATCGGAGACGACGGTTTCTGTGGTGCCAGAAACACAAGAACTGGACACATCAGCAATGAGGTCGAGTTATCTTTGCGAATGAGAGCCGAAATAGTGTGACGACCGATTCTGGACATATACACATTTGGAGAGAGCAGGAAACACGCAATCACACCTCCTACATCATCGAAAGGTACCGGTTTGGAGGTGGCGGAGCTCGTTTCGGGCGGTATCATGCTGGGTAGCCGTACTGATCTCCACATATTCCAAGGAGGTTCAGTCACTGGTGTCCGCTATTGTACCGAGGTTCTCCTGCCTCACGTGCGTCTGTTTAGAGGTGCTGTGGGTCCTGAGTTCCTCTTCATGGACGACAACGCTACACCTCATCGTACAGTGGCTGTCGCAGAGCTGTTGGAGAGTGAAGATATTCAACGCATGGATTGGCCCGCAAGGTCCCCGGACCAAAATCCAAGCGAACACGTGTGGGACCTTCTCGGGAGACACTTGGCAGCACGTCACCAGCCGCCAGCAACGATTCCGCAGCTGCGATTGGCGCTACAAGAGGAATGGGCCGCGATGCCTCAACAGCTGCTTGACAACGTCGTCCTCAGCACGGACAGACGTTATAAATCCTGCAACGTAGTCAGGGGTGTACGTATCTCCTACTAAAGACTGGATTTTTCGTAGCAGCCGACTGTCACATGGACGTTTCTGTCTTTTGTCCAGTTGTGCTCAAAGCTACTTTTTAAATAAAGTGCCTTTGTGCCCTTTAAATTCCTTGTTCGGATGGTTTTGCTCGCTTGTCTCATATTCTTACATCTTGGTGATCTTATGGTATGATTTGAGTCGATGTGGAGCACTTCTACCTGGCGTTACATTCGAAAAACCGTCTCGTCCTTACTTTTCGCACACCAGTATATTACACTAGATTTCAAACTGCAAACAGCAGCCACTGAATTAAAAACTTTATGTAGATGTATGTAAACGTCACCTACGTAGCGTAAATGTAAAATGCGTAGTCACGTTACACACATGATAGAGGCAACTACATGGTGTTTTAGTGGGTAGTCCCACTTTTTAAATAGGTCAGTAGTTCGACTTAATAACTAAACAGCAACGTTATTAAGAGTAAATGAAAGGTTGATAATGGAAGAATGACGTACTATCACATCAAGTGCTGAAAGTGTCCTCCTCCTCTTCGACACACATTTGCACACGTTCCACTATGTTTTCTGATACAGTCCTCAACATGTCTGTGTTGTCATTGTTTATTTCGGTAGTAATGCTTGCCCGGAGATTCTAAATGGTTCGTGATCTATTTTTGTAGACTCTTTCTTTAGGATAGCCACACAAAAAGAAATCCGCTGACGTCAAGTCTGGCGACCTTGCAAGAAAAAGCTGTTTATGAGTGCCATGGTCTTGTTGGAGGTGTGACACGTGGTACTATCCTGTTGGAGATACCCCTGCGTGAACTCGATGTCTTCTAGTTGCCCCCTGTAGACCCTGAAAATGTCCATTTACGCAGCAGTCCTTCCAATAACATTGGCTCAATGACTCTCTCAGCGGAAAATAAGCACCACACACTCACCTTTTGCGGATGAAATGGTGTCCCGTGGATCGCATGAGGGTTTTCTGACTCCCAAATCCTCGTGTTTTGAGAATTTATATATCCTGAGAGATGACACGAAGCTTTATCGATAAACCATATCATCGTCAATATTCCAGGGTTTCTTTCCACCCAATTGAGGAACCGATTGCAATAACGTTTACTCTCGATTTTGTCGGTCACCATCAGCTGGTGTACAGCTGTCACTCTGTACGGCCTGATTTTTGCGTGCTTAGCTACTCTTTGGCATATCGTCAAAAAGTAGCCTGTCTCCTGTTATAATCGGCGTAATGATTTCCGGGGGAGCAAACACTCGTTTGCGGCACTCTTGACGGCGGGTTGTGCTTCCCTTCCTTACTCAGTAATTAACCTGTTTCGTCCAGCTTCTCCACAAACCGTAGAATCGTCTTCCGGTCAGTACCATAACGAACACCTTACTCGTGTCAGAAAGTTTTTGTGTGACAGAAATAGAATTGGTAAGCCAGTACTTTTTCACAATAGACACGCGCTGCTGCACTGTGTGCATCTTACTGCATGTAGAGAGAACTGACGGTGAACGCGGGAACAGCCGCTAAAGACCTTACGGACGCCATCTGTAGAAAACTTGATGCGATGGTAAGTGATTCTCCCATTATTAACCTCTCATTTACACGTAGTTATGTTACTGTTTTGTTATTAAGTCGAACGACTGACCATTTTTAAAAAGTGGGACTTACAGCTGAAACACTCTGTATTTAAGACTGTTTCCCGTCTGTAGTGTTGATCACAATGGGACAAACAAAAAAACTTTCGGATTTCGATTTGTCGGGCACCATCAGCTGGTGTACAGCTGTCACACTGTACGGCCTGATTTTTGCGTGCTTAGCTGCTCTTTGGCACATCGTCAAAAAGTAGTCGGTCTCCTGTTATAATCGGCGTAATGATTTCCGGTGGAAGCAAAACAATCGTTTGCGAGAGAAACGTGATTCTGGCGCGACGACAATATGTCAGGAACGAAATCGCCGTCGTCTCAGAAGGTTTGTGCGAAGAAACAAGACTTCATGTGTGCAGCAACTGACCGAAGCATTCAATGAAGGATGTTTCCGACCCATATCTCAGCGAACTATGGGCAGGCAATTGAAAAGGAATGGTATTGGCAGTCGCATTCCTATACAGAACCCACTGATTTTTGCGAAGAAATGTGAAGTTCGTATACAGCGTTGTCGGGGAAACCCATGTCTTAGCGCTGGAAGACTGGAGGAAAGTCATATAGTAGGAAGAGTTGTGGTATACCCTGTTCTGTAACGACGGTAGGCAGAGAGTTTGGCGGGAGCCCCATGAAGCAATGGACAGAGCTTGCCTTATAAACACAACTCAAGGTTTTGGAAGTACTGTCACGGTGTGGGGCACGTTTTTTTTGGTAAGGAACGAATCCCCCAATATTGTTGGAAGGTCGGTCGTCCACCAAGAATTATCTGAATATTGTTGCAGATCATATTTATCCTGTAATGCTGACTTTTTATGTAACAGGGGACGACTGCTTTATGGAAGACAATGCTACTGTCTATCGCGCAAGATGTTTTCTGCAGCGGCTCAGAGAATGAGAGCGATTTCCATCACCCTTACAGGCAGCCGCAAAGATCATATCTCAACCCCATTAAGAGTGTATGAGACACGTTAAACAACAGATCCGGGAGCAAAGTCCTTTTCCCTTAAATATCAGCAAGTTAAAGGACTGTCTATTCGGTCCCGGGTATGCTGGAGACATAGCTGCACTCCAACATCTTGTGGAATCAATACCAAATCGCACACGTGCTGCCATTAGGGATAAAAAAAGGTCCAGCCAGTTATTAAACAAAAGATTCCTACTCTATGGCCAGGATTTTTTTAATGGCATGAAAACAGAAGGAAGGGAGGTGCAATTTACAAGTTTTCTGAGGAGTATATACTGAAGAGCAATTGAATTAGAGATACCTGTCTAGTAACGTGTAGCACCACCTTTCGCCCTGATGACGGCGGCGATTCGTCTCGGCATGGACTCGACAAGACACCGGAAGCGTTGGAGAGCCATACGGATCCATGACCCCTGAACAAGCTCCCACAGTTCACGAAGATTTGATGGAGGGGTTCATATCTCTCGATATCATCCCAGATGTGCTAAGGTCAGGTGACCTAGCTTGCTAAGGAAGTGAGGTCACGTCGGTGGAGTGTTCATCCAACCATTCGGATACGATTCGGGAGCTGCATTGTCTTGTTGCAGGATGAGGTCCCAAGTGGGATGTTGAAGACGCACAAACGGGAGAAAATGGTCGTCCAGGATATCCCGGTAACGTTGACCTGTGAGGGACGATGTCACACGTACCAGAGAGATCCCATTTCAGTCCACGTAAACAGTCCCCAGACGAGAATGCTACCTCCACCAGCTTGAAGAGTACCCTGCTGGCAAGAAGGATCCATCGCTTCATGTGGTCCTGCCATCCGCATGTACCAACGTGAATCTCGGCCCATCAGTCCAGGCAACATATTTCCACATGTCCAGGGTCCAGTGGCGATGTTCCTGCGCCCATGCTAATATTTGCACCCTGTTATGTGCGGTGAGCAGCGGTATACTCGTGGGACGATAGCTTCTCTACCCTATAGCGAGGAGATGGTTCTGGATGGTGTGGCTGCTTACATGTTCTTGTGCACCAGCGTTAAATTGCCGAGTGATTTTTTGCACTGTGGCCCGTCTATCAGCTGTTGCAATGCGAGCTAGCCGACGATGACCCGTTCATCCACAAGCTGTTGTCCACGGCAGTTGGCCCTTGCAGGGTTGGTTTTACCGGATTCGATGTACTCACGGTGCACCCGTGACACAGTGGCTTGTGAAAATCATAGTGCCTGCACGACTTCCGAGATGAAGTGACCCATTCGTCGGGCCCCGACAATTTGGCCACGATCAAATGTGCTTAGATCCTTCGTCTTACCCTTACTGCGTCCGACTCTTACTGATTCCCGTTGCATCACTCCGTATATTGTCGGATCGCGGCATACGTCATGTCGTTTTCGTTTACAGGGCCGCCTACAGCGCCATATTTGCATAACGCCAGCTGTCTCTAATTCAATTCACATGGAAAATTTCAAATGTGGCGTTGCATTGCAAATTTGGGCGTTATGTGATCATAGGTATTGACTTTTTTATTTTTTGCTTTCTTGCATTTAATGTCGTACAATGAACTCAATTTCGCACAGTGCAGCTTTCACTCCAGACAATGCATTTTATGCTTAAAGGAAGTCTAAAGATAAAAGAAAAATTCGTTTTTTCTTCGTTAGATTATTCAAAGCTAATAATGAATAAAATTCTCCGGCTGGACGTGTAATGCAGGAAAGCTTACGTTAAGTCATGTTAGGGTTATTGAAAGTTTACTTGACGTAGCTAAAGTGTGCTTAATCTTCAAACTGCTAGAGTTTGTTTAGGTAAGACATGCACGTGCAATAAATTCCAAGAATATGGAATTTATTTTTACTCAGCGTTCCTCATTATCTTGAATATCAGTAATATAACTTCGGTTTTAGTACATTAGTACCCTGAAGGCTCCTTATTAGAGCGGTAAACACAATGTACCATGAACTTAACGTAAACACTCAATGAAGTAGACTTAACGGCCAGACAGAGGTCTGACAATAAAATGAACTAAGTAAACGTACTCACTTTTAACCTTTTATTGGGGAGCTCCTGGTATTACTCAAATACACACTCCAAAGTAACACAACTACTGATAGTCCGAACTTTCGTACTATCGTAGAAACGTAGGCAAATCGCATATCAATAATCAGGAAGAACCTATCACATATAAAACGAAGCTCTCTGGTATACTTGAGCGCGCCTATATATACTGCATACCACCACGTCATGACTTACACTCGCTGCCACATATAATTCAGCGGGAGAAACAATATCTCGTTAAGTGAGAAGATAATTTGCATAGGAAAATAAAATAACAAGAGATAGTAAAATAAAAAAGAAACTGAATCTAGAGTATACGTTACAAGCAATCAGAATTTTATACTGAATTGCCTGTACTTAACAGGTCTGCATGTAACATCTCCTCAGAATTTCTCAAATTACATCGCCTTCGAACGGGAATGGAACCCACATTTCCTGATTTACGTTCCCGGATGCTACCCATTACACTACCCAGAAAATGAAGTTCCAAGCAAACTAAGGGAAATCACTTATAGCTTAGGAATCTGGGCGTCAGATTTTTGCTAGTCGTAATGGATAGAATGCTCAAACGGAAATCGGGAGATGCAGGTTCGATTTTCAATTTTTCTGAGCAGATGGTACATGGAGACCAGTAAACTACAGGTAATTCAGAACACAATCCTGATTGCTTTGAATAACCTAGTGAATTTCCCATGTATTTCTGCGGAATACGTTTTCTTTAATTTCTGTATCTTCTTCGTGGCCTATTCAGACGAATCAAGATTCATGGTGCATTACGTAGACGGCCAACAGCGGATACGCCGATTACCAACTGAGGCTATGGCACCTGGATTCACTGTTGGGTGGAAACAGGCCGGCGGGGGCGGCGGTGTTATGCAATGGGCGATGTTTTCTTGGGACATTTTAGGCCCCATTATCCCAAAAGCACAATCCCTGACAGCTGTCAGGTATTGCCTGCTGGTGATGGCCATTTGTCAGAATCGTCAAGGTATTGCCTGCTGGTGATGGCCATTTCAAACAGGATAATGCGCCATGCCACACTGTCAGAATCGTCAAGGAGTGGTTTGCGGAACATGCTGATGACTTGCCGTTAATGCCCTGGCCTTCAAATTCACCTGACATGAACCCAATCGAACATTTATGGTTCGCCTTGGAAAAGCGGGTTCGCGCTAAATCCCCACCACCCCGAAATGTACGGGAACTGGAGAACCTGCTGTTGACATTATGGTACTAGACACTCCGGGATACCTTTCGGCACCTTCTCGGATCGATGCTTCGACGAGGGGCCGCTGTTTTCTGGTCTAAAGGGTGTCCTACAGCTTATTAGGTAGGTGGTCATAATGTAATTGCTCATGGGTGTATTTTAGCAGTATTTCGAAAACGTATACGGAATGATACCACATGTATTGTTGGATTGGAATGTTTGCGAGTGTATTAATTTTGGAGGCAAATTTACATCATACGAGGCAAGCTACTGACACCGGGTCACTAAATGGTAAACTCTTGTTAGAATCAATGAAAGCAGAACTTCAAATCAAAGCTAAAACATCCTAGAAATCCTGATTTTTAATTCACTCAACCAGTTTTCAGAAAAAAAAGTTTTCAGCATTCAGAAAAGATAAACATTTAAATTTAGTTTAACCCTAAGGTATAAGATTTTTTAAAAAGATTTTGTTTTTGTTTTGTGTACCATTCCTTTAATTCAAGGAAAAAGACGAGCAGCAAAGTCTTTGAGAGTTGAATTCTGTCGTATTTCTTGTGACGTACCTACATTACAGGTAGCGCCAATATCAAGAAGGCAAGTTCCAGCTCTAAGCCTTTGCCGGCGTAGTTCAGTTGGTATAATGTATAACTCCGGAAAAGAAAAATGTGTGTTCGAATTCCATCACATGCAAAAAAGAACTTGTTCACCATATTGGCACCCAAACGTAAAATTAATCTCCTGCCCATGAAGTTCGGAAGGAAATGTGTGATGCTTCTTCCACACATCGTCTGGTATTATTATGAGAATTCCTTCTTCGTTTCGAAAAAGGCGAGATGCTTTTGATTCTTCCACACGTCGTCTGAAATTAAGCAGAATTTCTTCTTCTATAGAGAGATCCTTCACGCATAGTTTGTCGGCTAATCCGAAAGCCTGCGATTTCATACATCCGCCCTTCTCAAGGACGGCATATACAGTAGAACCTCGATAACTCGACTCAATGTGGACTGAACAGATGTCGAGTTACGAAAATGTCAAGCTTTCCGGACTCTGGAGGGAATTATGCTAACTCGTAGTATACTTTGCTACAAATTAGTTCATTATACGCATTTAATACATACAGACAGAAAGCAAATTTATGATTTAACAAAATATACACTAACTAGATGAAAGTCTGTCAATAATGGCGGGGAAAAATAAAATTTATGATACAGAAGTTTTTGAGTTAAGATTTATGATACTGAGTTTTTGAGTTCCACTCAATAGATGGCGACGTTGGTTTACAGCTTTCTGAAAATTTCCTGAGCAGTCGATTATGGAATTTGATACCACGGGCTGTCTGTTTGTTATGTGTTTTGTAAAACCTTTAGTCTCGATTTCGTCAACACTTCCTTGTACACAACATTTTTCGTATACACTGACTGTGAACCCTGTATCAATTTCCCCTGTTCTTTTTCCTGAACTATTTCTATCTTGACGTCGTCAGATTGTCGTACTCTTGACGTTGCTACATACAGATGGCTAAACACCGGTTCAGGTAGTGAACCAAAATTCCTGATGCAAAGTTTTCGTATCTGTAAAGAGTTGACCGTGTGACGTAACGCATCTCTGACGTCATGTGAGATTGATTTGGATTAGATGACGTCACACCAGCAGCTGTGTTCTTTGTTGCTATGACGACAGAACAGAGTAATATACGCGTGGACTGTGCGTGTGTAGGTGATGACGTCACCTACACGAAAAGCTAAGCGGGACGTCACAAACATTTGTTTCTCGGTTGTTGATATGACGAGATAAAAAGTTCCACAGAGGAGGTGAAGGATTCTAGCAAATTATATATTAGGATTGTGCTACAAAAGATTCATACGTACAAATATTTTTCCTCCAGACGAAGAAACTAGGCGCTTTTGTATAAAAATCTGGGGATGATGGATTAGCTGTCACACTCATTTCGGCTTCATGGTGTTTCATCACGTAAGAGATGGAGGAATAAAATATCCATTGAAGAACCACCTTGCTTTTCGAAATAACGCACAGTATCTTCACCTGCCTTCAGTCCTTCACTGTGCGTCATCTTTTTAACTTTTCCTTCATTTTCCATTTCCTCTCCTTCCGATTTTTCATCTTTTTCTTTTATCAGTGCAACAATTTCTTCATCTCTCAGAAGCTGATCATTTTCACCCTGCCTCATCCACTCGTCAACATCACCTTTAGTAGTTTCCTCGCAGCCTGGAATCCTCTTTATTAAGTCCACGAGCACGGAATTTTCGGTCTTCTGCATTCTCTTGGAATTCATTTCCAGACTCGTCAAGCGACTTTCTTCAGGAACGAACAAAATTTATTGGCTGGATCGCATTCCAAGATTCAACAATCCACCCTCTTTTTCAATCAATTTGTAAAAATAGTCCTTAAATGTACAAGCATTTTAAATGTCAGGATAAAATTTCTCTCCACAAATGCTCAGATATCTCACGCCATAGCGCTTTTTTCACCTGTCGAGCCAGCCAGCGCTAACAGAAATTCCAGACTCTCTTCTAAAAACGTTTCGTACAATCCGAGAGCTTTGTTCTGCAAAATGGGCCCGGTTATGGACATTCCTCGAACTCTTTGCTCTTCAAGCCATAAATGCAGTGCCTCACTCAATTTTTTCGGATTCAACAACTTTCATACTTTTTTTTTCTTTAGTTTCACTGCATACTCTTTAACACACCACGACTCAATTTCTGCTGTCTTCCCTTTCTAGCCGAGAATTGTAGTCCGACCAACGCCTAAATCAATCGCAATTTTATTTATACTTTCTGCTTTGTCTAATCGTTTTAATGCATCTAATTTCATCTCTATCGAAACGTTATTCTGTTTCCTTCTTTTCTCTAAAACATTTTTACTACACACAGATAGACTACGTAAAACAGCACATCACACACTACGCAAAAAAGCCTGGCTTCAGACAACGCGACGATTCGAAAAAGAACAAAAATGGTCAGACAACTTATACCATTCCAAAAGTAAAAAGGAACTTGAACATCTGATTGACAGTCAAAAATCTCCCGTTATCCAGGGGTGAGTCGTAGAGTAGAACCAGTTCTTCAAGGTCACTCAGATAATGAAGTATGTAATCGTCCTCCAACCAGATAGCTCACGTGGTACAAAAAGAAAAGATAAATCGGCCTTAGATGTCTGTGTGTGTGTGTGTGTGTGTGTGTGTGTGTGTGTGTGTGTGTGTTGGAGGGAACGTCGGGTTTCCCGGAGTGTCTAGTTATCGGGAGTCGAGTTTTCGGGGTTTTACTGTACATGACCCACATGTCAAGACGACAAGTTTCAGTGTTAAGCCTTTGTCGGCGAAGTTGAGTTGGTAGAATGTCCGATTCCGGAGAAGGAAGATCTGGATTCGAATCTTGGGAAGAAATAGGCTCGTTGGCTATAATCTCCTTCAACAAAAACTACAAATATCCTGTTCCGAATTTTGGTTGGTGTAATTAATTCAATTAGCTAAATTTTCATGAGGTGAGGTTAACTTTTAGTTACGAAAATTAGCAGTTTTGCGGCTTTTGCTATGTGAAGATAAGGGCGGTTCAAGACTTTTCTCTTTCCCAAGAGCGAGAAATCCAAAGGGAAGATTTGTTTGGGGGGGGGGCGCATTGTGGCCCGCACGCGTTTCGGTCGCTCGCTGGGGTTTCCTGTTCTAAGTGGTTGGAATCATGTTTTTTCAGGTGTTGCGAAACAGCTAAAGTGCCAACCGAGGAAAGTAACGGAAAGTTAGGGGAATGCAGAAAAGGCAACGGTGACAGAACAGATCCACACGGAACAAATGAAACTGTGGATGTATGGGTCCTTCCTGTTGTGAGATCACTGACCGCTTGTATCCGAGCACCTGTTAACTATCTTTCATCGTGTTAAAAGCTGTTAGGAAGCGATTAAAATTTACAACTGATTGAACCGAAACCATTAGGAAAACAGAAAGAAACTCTTTGACGAAATGTGAATTGCCAAAAAAGAGTAGTCCTTGATGAACCAGTGAAGGGAAAAGGTTTGCACTCGAGTATTCGGACCTGGAATGATCCAGCTCCATGTTTTGTGGCAGAAGAAAAGCTTCTATCTGAAGAAGTCGGCGAGCTGGGCCAAGAACTGCCGGGCGGTTGACGTTACCGCGAGGAAGAGGAGGTTGGAGGTACTCCTTTCCTGTTGCATGATTGCCCGTAAAACTGAAGAGGTGCGGAATAATTTCTGCCGGAAAGATTGGCATCGTTAGAGGGCTTATGAGATAACCTCAGTTAGCAACGGGAGATACTACCCATTAATAACCATTATTCATTCCCGGAATTAAATCGGAACTAAAGCAGCTGCAACTTGGAGGTCAGTTGAGGTCATGAAATTGATACAGTCCCGAGTGTTTGGACAGACGTCTTATGATGAGGAGAAGCACACCTTTATGACCTATGATAGGAGAAGATGATGAGAAGAAGCTCACCTTTAAGACTTATGATAGGAGAAGTTGATGAGAAGAAGCTCACCTTTAAGACTTATGATAGGAGATGATGAGGAGAAGCTCACCTTTAAGACTTATGGTAGGAGAAGTTGTTGAGAAGAAGCTCACCTTTAAGACTTATGATAGGAGATGATGAGGAGAAGCTCACCTTTAAGACTTATGATAGGAGATGATGAGGAGAAGCTCACCTTTAAGACTTATGATAGGAGAAGATGATGAGGAAAAGCTCACCTTTAAGACTTATGATAGGAGAAGATGATGAGGAAAAGCTCACCTTTATGATTTATGATAGGAGAAGATGATGAGGAGAAGCTCACCTTTAAGACTGATGAGAGGGATGATATGGAGAAGCTCACCTTTGAAAACTTACGATAGGAGAAGCTCACCTGTAAGGTGCTAGAAAGTCGAACGACGGAGCCCTCCATGAAGCCAAAGGCATCGGTGCGTGTAGAAGCGTACGTCACGTCATACATTTGACATGCACAAGAAAAGTGGTATGTGTGTGTGTGTGTGCACGAGCGCTTAAGCGGGGTGGGGTTCGACTCCCCTCTCCATCGTCCACAGTGCACATTTTAACTGCTTGTGGCTGAGGAAAGTGAAAACAGACCAATGTATGTTCTTCTACTGTGCGATAATTTTGATATGTAGATATATCTTATCGAAGAAGCAGTATCCCTCTAAGTACTTTATTTTCTTGTGCATGTCACTCGCTGAGTAAGTTGGCTCCGGTCAGCCAATAAACTTTTATCGGCTGAGAACTGTTTGAAGCCGGAGAGTGCATGCCAGTGAAATATTGTTCAGTTATTGAAATTGCAGTTAGCCTTAGAGCTAACTGAAAAGGGCGTGGTGATTTGACGCCCCTCTTTCCCTCTTTCTTCCTCTGTATTTTAATTAACATCTTTATAATTTTGGTTACCTGTTTATGTTAATTAATTAAATGTGTGTTGTCCCGTGCCGAAGTTACATGAGTAATTTATGAGTGTCAGAGCAATTTCTTGGTTTTGATTGGCCTAATCTGTAGACTAAATTATCTTGTCAATAATTCAGATTTTGGCGGTAAAGAATTCACAAATAATTATTCGAAATTACAATGTTTACCTCCGAATCGGCGGCCAATGCCCAACATCTTACCAACTAAATTGTAAAGTAATTTCGGTTCAATAGTTTGGCCCACCGGGGCGTATGAATAACATCGGTTTAAGAGAGAAGAGGGAGACAGAAAGCCATTTTTTATAATATCAGTGAACAAAATGCCTTTTCGTAGTACAAGTTTTATCGCTTAGTAACCCTAGAAAAATTTAATTATATTTTTAACTGATTAGTGTTTCGAAGTACAAAATATGTTTAACTGATTTGACTGCCTTTTGATCTAAACGACAGCTGTGCTGTTGCCTGAAGTCAAAGTTGTCAAAGTGTTCATTCACGACTCATAATGTGCCACTGACACAGCTCAATCACTTACATTCCGCGATTTGCGTTATCCGGGTGAACAGCATCGCCGTCTCAGGACGATTTCTGTTTATTACAAAGTGTCAGCAATATGGCATAATCAGCATTGCATTACGTGTGAGACTTCATAATGAAAAGCGGAAGTCGATGCATTCTGACGATTCCCATTCATGACGAACATTGTGCCCCAAATTTAGATCGTTCAGTAAAACGTTACGCTTTGTTACGTAGCGTGAAAGGAAAGGACGGCTGGCGGGATTTACATGTTTATTCCGTTGAATGTGCAACCAATACAGTTCAGTAAATAACGAGTTATACGTAGAGTTCGTACAGTTGAAAGCGGAGGTGCATTTCCAAAGATTTGAATTCATACAGATGACGTGACACTTATTCGCTCAGAGTCTGGTTTGCATGCGGAGATGGAGGGAAGTATGAAATGTCAGATGTCCTCTCATGGATTCAAAACTAGCTTCACGAACTCCTCTGGAGCAATTCAGAATAAATTGTGGTACTTGAGGAAGCTATATTATGCAGCCACAGTCGTTGTTTTGCTCCTTTTTCCCAGATAAAACCATTACAAATGGAAGCATTTTGCTCGTATTTTTACATTTTTCTTCGATCTTGCTCAGCAAGATGCATGCACGGGAATCCTTGTAGACTGAACTATAATTAAGGAACCAAAACGCCTCTAAAAAGTGAAACTCTGCGGAAATACAACGTCCCCGCTATGCACTGTTGCCTGTGAAAATGGCAACACCGAAAAGGAATCGCGCTATTCAAATGAAATTTATATCACGCCTTCCTCATGTTACAGGAGATAACTGATTACATTTATAGAGATATATAAAATTTTTTCGCTTCAAATCTCAGTATCGTGTGAAAGCACCTCGAGCAACAATTACACCCGCTACATGGTGTGGCATTGAATGGAAGAGGTTTTTGCTATCGTCCTGGGGAAAAGAGCTGAGACGGGCTGAGCCGGAGCCCGAAAGCCCGAAGCAAAGCCCGGGCCCGAATAGGGCTCGGGCTTTGCTGCGGTTTGGGCTCGGGCGAGCTCGGCTCTTGGAGAGAGGCAGAGCGAGATAATTTTTTTTATATATTAATGTGATTTTATACGATTTCGCAAATGAAACACTTTATAGCTAGCAAAGAGAATTATTCGGCAACTGGTTCTGGTTGAAGAGCGGCCATTCGAGATGATTATTTATTTCGTGCTTGTATAGAAAATGCCATAGGCCGCGCTCTAATGTGTTTCTGCAGAGAGATGAAAAAGCTTTTTCAAGAACTGTAGATATTGTATAGTTGTAGCATGCCGACGATAATTTACCTCCTACCTCCATGCAGTAGCTCCCTGTTAATTCTATTTATCAACGTGCATATGGTGCGATAATATTAGCATTATTTGAGCAACATATAATTGCAGCATCGCCCGATCATTTTGGATGTCCGGCCGCCAGAAGCATTTCAGGTGGAAACGAACGGTCAAAGGAAATCGTACAGTTACACTGTAAAAATAGATAGAGGTCCCTTCTCCACTCCCCATTTGAAAAATACTTTGGTTAATTGCAGGAGGAGGGAGTGGAAGTGAAGAAAAGGACATGTTTTTTATTAATGGTTGAACAGGTTAGCCAGTTGTCGGGCTTTTTCGGGCCCTGGCTCTATCTTTCAATATAAAATTCGGGCCCGGGCTGATATACCACTGGCTCGGACGGGCTCGAGTTCCGAAAATTGAGCCCGAATTCAGCTCTACTGGCGAATAGCCTACCAGAATGCTTCTATGCGAGACCAGAGTTCATTTGTTGTGGGGCCATGGGGGGCTTAGTGGTCAATGTTCGTAACTGCCACGGAGAAGACCTCAGGTTCAATCACAGTAGGTACGAACGCTCGAACCACTAAATATCCGCCGTGCGTCGGATGTGCGCGTTAAGCCGCGGGACCCCGGTACTGGCCCCCGGTAATAAATAAGAGCGTCTTTCTTCCCCTTTCTACCTAGCTTCCGCGTCACTTTCCTATCGGGCACTCTAGCCCAAATCTCCTAGCTTCCTATTTCTAAGGATCGTTTAAGACCTGGGTTCAGAGAATCCCTTCCTAAAACCCTCTACATATGATCTGATCTGATCATTTGTTGTGACTGGTGAAGACGTTTAACGGGCCACTCGCTCAGCTTCCATGTCTCAGACATGTTCTGTCGAGGCATACCCGACGAACGCGCAGGCCAGGGAAAAAGCTGAATCTGCTGTACATGGAAGATGTCTTGTACATTCCGGGTCACATGTGACCGAGCCTTGAGCTGCTGAAATAAAGAGCCAGGTCAAATATGAAGGATAAGTATAACCTCTGCTCCTAAAACATCCCTGATGTACCGCTGGCTATTGAGGGTTCCCTCAATTTCGTATCAGGTTAATCGCGAATTGAACCCAAGGGAGTTCTGAACCGTGACGCTTGGCGTTGGGCCGGTCTGACGCTGCGAAATGCACTTTGCAAAGGGCCGTTCACCACGATGACGTTAAACACAAATGCGACCATCATGGTGCATCAAGCTGAATCGTGACTCGTCAGAAAACACGTTCTCTTCCCAATCAGCACGCCAATGGCTGTGTTTGATACCCTATTGCAGCCAAAGGCGCCTTTGGTTGAAGGTCAAAGAAATGTACAGCAATGGGTTGCTAGCGACCAGTCCTTTGTTAAGCAGACGACGTCGAACTTTGCTGGAGGACAAATCTTGACTTGTGGCAGTGCTCCACTGCTGCCCTAATTCAGTGGATATAGCTGCGCGATAAGTCACTGCCGTGCGATATAGGTGCATTTCATCACTTGCAGTCGTGCGATTTCCCGGATTTCAGTGCGCCCGAGCTTCAGTTGTCCCCTGACGTCACGCTCGCACCAGTGTATTGGCGCTTTGTAACGTACGAGTGGCAATGTCGCGGTAGGAAAATTCAGCTCCTCTCAGCCCAACCATCCTTCTTCGCTCAAAGTCTGTCAGGTATTTATAATGCGACCTTCTTTGGCAACGGGGCATAGCGAGACACAAGAAACAACCTTTCAACTACACTGTAGGCTCTTCACTAATTGCAACATCTCGTTTGAGCCAGCAATTTATACTGAAGACCAGGCAGTTCAGAGAGTGGCTGCTACGAAACCACTTGCGCATTTTCATTGGTATTTCAACCATTTGCATGTCCTAATCTGTTGTACATATCCTATGAGTTTCAAGGTAAAACCTGCAATCTGTCATTTCCACAAACTGTAGTGTATTAAAAACATCATTACGTAAGAGTTTTATTATACATAGCAAGGGCTGAAATTAAAATTTCTGTTTAGCTTGGCCAAAAATGAGCTTTAAATTACAAGGAACAGAAGAGATGGTTAGGTTTCCTGTTTCCCTGAAGTCGTGGGTGCTCTCTTAAACCACGATTCATATCTCTTTCATTAAGTTGAAACCTGTTATATAACATTTTCTGATTTCTCGATCAGATGCAATATATTTCCCTTCATGTATGACGTATCGCTGTGCAAAGGCTGCACAGCATACCTTATATACATGAAAGACATTTTTCCGTGCACAACTTCGAAAAAAATCAAACGCAAGGGTTAAATCCTGCCATCACTTTTCCTCATGTGTTACGGTAGTTACATTTTGTTACACGTTACGATAGTTTAATTAAATAATTGCTTCAAAACTTAAACCAGATTTTTTGTGTGAAAAAAGGTGCCGGAATGCCCTTCCGTGGCATTTTTCCAGAAAAAGCGCTCATTACACTGCTGGCCACCCAAAATGCAACACCAAAAAGGAAGCATCCGATTGGCCTGAAATTCGCAGTATGCGTCGCCCGCGACAGGACATGCAAACGATTAGCATTGCAGGGCATGTGCATCGAGAAGCACTATAAGACGGGTGCACAGAAGGCGGGGTGTAAGAAATGGAAGTGTGTTGTGCTGCCGGACCTGTGCGTGGGAAGCTTCCTGATGCCTCGTCGTAGAATACGGCAGTCATTCCAGCACGTTTCGGAGATCGACAGAGGACAAATAGTGGCTTATCGCGACAGCGGTTTATCGTACCGAGGCATTGGCGCCCGTGTGGGACGACATCCAGGCACAGCGAGGCGAGTATGGATTCGGTGGGTGCAAGAGGGACGGATGGACCGACGTGAGGGATTGCCGCAACCGCGGCACACCACCAAACGAGAGGACCGGCATGTTGTGCTGCGGGAATTGACGGCTCGCACCGCCCCATCCCGAACGTTAGCGCAGGAATTAGGGTCTGTTGGGCAACAACCTGTGTTAGCACGTACCGTTCGACGTCGTCTGCAGGAGCGGGGACTTGTCGCACGGCCCCCATTGCTCCGATTACTATTAAAGTTACACCACCGGCGATTGTGGCGGCAGTGGGCCGTTGAACGCCGCACCTGGACTACGGAATGGCACGACGCTGTCTTCTCCGACGAGTCCTGCTTCTGCCTGCAACACCACGATGTTCGGATCCGTGTGTGGCGGCACCGCGGCGAGAAACTGCATGATGCCTGCATTATGCATCGCCATACCTGTTCGTCGCCTGGCGTTATAGCTTGGGGCACAATTGGATATGACACCCGCACCCCTCTGGTACGCCTCTCCGGTATACTCAACAGCCACCGCTACATCTCCGACGTTTTGGAGCATGTAGTCCTCCCTTACTTGCAGGACCTGCCAGAGGCCACGTTTCAACAGGAAAATGCGCGTCCGCACGTGGCACGCATCGTACAACAATTCTTCACGGCCCACCAGGTGTCACTGCTGCCGTGGCCCTCGTGTTCTCCCGATATGTCGCCCATCGAACACGTCTGGTCGCTGATCGGCAACCGAGTGGCCCGGCAACCGAGTGGCCCGGCAAGCACCACCCGCGGTTACGCCTGATGAACTGTGGCAACGTGTGGAAGCAGCCTGGACCGACATACCCCAAGCTTACATCCAAAGCCTCTTTCGTTTGATCCCGCGGCGTGCAGCGGCTGTTATTGACAGCCATGGGGGCCACACGAACTATTGATGTCTGCGTGTTCCGAAAGTCGCACGGGCCTGTAAGCTCAATCGTTTCATCTTTGTATCTGTTGTTATGTGTCCAGTAAATCTGGCTTTGCTATCTCGTGTCCTTCTTGGTGTTGCATTTTGGGTGGCCAGCAGTGTAAAATGAAGAAATGCGTTTTTATGCATCAGCAATGGTCTTAAGAAAGACCACAAGAATACCATGTATAATTAGACTTCTTTAATTGCAAAAGTGCGAATCAAAATTTCAACTTACATATCTATACGTATATAATCTTTTTGAACTTAAACCACTTACGCGTGTAGGAGCATTTTGAAATTATTCATTTTCCTAAAACATTTGGCTAATGTCTTTCCACTTTTTTTGTAAAAATGTGGACAACAGTAGATAAATTTGCCTTGATCAGAAGAAATCAAATAATTACGAATGTTTTTAGATAGACGTCGACTCAGTAGTACACATATTGCCTATGTCGAAGGAAGTTCACCTAAAGGAGGATGAGAAATTTCCCCATTGATTAGAACCAATGGAAACTTAGCACGAAAAATTAAACTATTATTTAAAAAGTTTGTTTCATCCCTATACTACCTTAGGGTTCCCTAATGTGGAATGTGCGAGGGGTGATCAAAAGGTAAGGTGAAATGAGCCGCCCCTGCTGAAAAGCAAAGAATAGGTGTGTGACGTAAGCGGCCATTAACCCTCAACGCTATGATCAAGGAGAAACGATGCTTCACCATCACAGAAATTGTAGCATAAACTGGTATGTCGTTTGGTTCTGTTCAAACCATCCTCAGTGAGAACTTGAACGTAAAACACATCAGTGACAAGTTTCTTCTTCGTCTTCTGATGGATGATCAGAAAAACAATCGTGTCATAATTTCGTCTTGTTGTTTCAACGTGTAACATCAGAAACAAACTGTTTTACAAACAATTTTGGCGACTGGTGAGGAAACTTGGGTCTATGGATACGGCCCTGAAACAAGGTACAAAGCTCTCAGTGGAAAGCCCCTTCCACCCCAAGATCCAAGGAAGCACGTCCGTCTTGACCACACGTTGAAGTGCTGCTTGCACCATTTTTCGATATCGGAGGACTAGTGCAATGGGAGTTCTTACCTTGTGGCTCCATTATTAATGCTGTACGTTACTTGGAGATTATGTAACGTCTAAGACTACAGTCCATCTCAAGAGACCGGGGAAGAAGATATATGAATGCATGCTTCACCACGACAACGCGCCAAGATACACTGCTCTGCTGATCCTATTTTTGGCTGCAAAATCATTTAATGTGCCGCCTTAATGTGTCACCGTACTTAGCACCGAGTGACATTTAGCTGTTCCCGAAACTTAAGACAGTTATGAAAGGTAAACGTTTTGACTCCGTGCAAGACATCAAAGGTAATGTAACGAGGTCCTTCAAGGGCATTCTGAAACAGGACTTTTATGTGTGTTTCCAACAAAGGCAGAACCGCTGGAATAGGTGTGTGTGTGTGTGTGTGTGTGTGTGTGTGTGTGTCGAGGGGGATTATTTTGTGTAACTCTACTATTAAATTTCTGCCTTCGGTAAAAACATTCACCTTTTTTTTATCGCACGTTGTATATGAGCTGGAACTCACAATCAAACATTCAAAATTTTTAAAAAATTCAGTTCCACGACAGACCTCTGCTAGCCCTAAAGAAACTAAAACACACTAATAGAAATTAAAACGACATTTAGATAGAGTAGACCAGGAAAATACTAAACAAATCACCCCGGTGAATTAATCAAACGTTTTTTCAAACACTGCACATGCAATTTTCAAGGTTTTTAAGGATATGATTACATGGGAAACAGTGAACAGCACGGTATCTATGTTCCTATAATCACATTTGCTTGTTCCTTCCATGTAATTGTGAAGAATGATTTTTAAGCGGACCTACAAAACAACTTCGATTGGCAATTGGCATTCAAAATAACCTCGTTACCCAATTGGCTTTCAAAATTACCTCGAATTGATGTGGAATGAACTAAATGAGGTGTTAATATCGTTCCAGAGATATGTTCACACAAACGGATGTGATGGAGTCAGTCTGTTAACGAATGATTGCTGTACCTCTGTTGCGAATGATGCTCTCATTGTAATCCCATTGGTGTTCAGTAAGGTTAGGGTAAAGTTTCAGGGACTGTGGGGAACCTTTTAGCTCTTTGTAGTCACTGTCGTGCTCCTGGAACACCTGTGTGAAGACCAGAGCCTTGTAACATGGCGCATTGTCTTCTGGAAGAAGCAGTTTCCATCAGGAAAAAAGCAGCACTTTCCATCAGGGAGCATGTACGGGTTTTCCCGGTAGACAATGATGTTAAGATACCTCTTGGCGTAGAAATGATGTTCCATAAGTGGTAACTAACCCAGAGCCCGCTATGTAAACCTATTCCAAATCATTACACTGCTTCCACCAGCTGGTGCATTTAACGGTTGGCAGCTGGGATCCATCGATTCGTAATGTTGACGACATATTCACGCACGTCCATCGTCTTGTGTTAACCGAAAACTTTATAACCTGACGACCTTTGTCCAGTTTTCAAGAGTACAGCATAAGTGCCCCCGTGCTCACCGCAGACGAATTTGTCAGTTTCTAGAAGGGATGAGTGGTACACGAAGGGTACGTTTCCTGTTACTGCCCATGCGTGCGAATATTCGGCGGAATGCTTATGCTGCAATCTTCCACTCGATACCGCTGTTATACTGCATGGTTACATGACACATTGGAGCTGGCTCGTTTCCTTGTACAATTTTCCCCAAACACCATTGGCCGAACATCGACCAGATGTTTCCGCCCACAAATAGACCACTGACTCTTGCTTTCTTGTTGTGCACCCTCGATACAGTTGTTCCTGCATCGCTGCTGAGATGCTTTCACAGACCAGCTTAGCTCAATTACCATCAGTATTTCAAAGTCGCTTAAATCACGAATGTGTTGCGGCTATCTACGCTTTTTACACGTCTGAATCCTTTGCGTTATCTGTTTATAAAGCCATCTCAACGTCACAGTTGCATATATAAGTGAAGATGACACGTGTACGATTCGTATTGGGTGTTCCTAATAATTTGCTTCTTCAGTGTATGATCTTGTCTGGAGATATGTGACCTTGATCCATACCAGGATGATTAGGTATGACCTGCATCTATACCTGGTTGCCGACGCTACAACGAAGCATCGGGTTGCTTGAAGTGGCTCAAATCTGAACGTTACTCAGACTGATAGACCAACAGATGTTAGAGGAAGATGGGTGCCAAATTAATCAAACAAGTAGGTGTGCCTCAGAAAACTTGAAAATTGCATCGTCGTGGAACGGAATTGAACCCGCATCTCCGGATTTAGGTTTGAGTACGATACCGTTACACCACCCACACAAGAAATTTGCTAGTTTCTGCCCAAAGAATGAACTTGCTACCATTTGCACACGACGGAGCGTAACGTCTGAGTTCCAAAACACATCCTCAGTTGCTTGGAGGTTCATTGTTCTGAGTGGTGTAATGGTAACATGCTCAAACGTAAATGGGGAGATGCAGGTTCGGTTTCCATTTCAGGACGATGTAGTTTCCAAGTTTTCTGAGTCACGTCTACTTGCTTGGTTATTCAGACTCTTAAGTTGCAACTGTTAAACTTCAGTTTCTTGAAACTTAATTATCTTAGATGGGGTAAGTAGTGTGCTGGAAAGTGTCATCTAGAGATGGTGGTTTGATTCTCACTCCTGGTTGAGGCAATTTCAAAGTTTTCTGAGGGAATGGATACATGAGAATCAATGAAAAATACGACATCTTTGTGCCTCTATTGATATTTGTTTGCGGACTCCATGTAATTGAGAAGAAGTATTTGTTCAATTCGTTTCCTACTGATATTTAAGATATTTCCAAGTGATAAGTACATGTCTTCAGTTTCCATGCTTACCATTTCATTTTCTAACTCATTACGGCAAGTCATACTCAACCGTTCTTCTATAAGAGTTCACTCATCTAAATATTGGTTGTACAAATAAGTTTACATCATTTGCGCATAGATGGCGTAACTAGCACAGATTTATTTAATGTAATTGCAAAAGACAACATATGTATAAGAAAGTCCTTGCAACAAGCTTTGATAATTAGTGAAGGACAGTTCATTGCAGTGTGAACATCATTGTTTGTCAGTGCATTGAAAATATCGTATTTCGTGCCATAAAAACAGCATATGAGGGAAGTTTTGCTGCATTACTTCTTTTTAAAGAAAACCGCTGCCGAAAGTCACCGTTTGCTTTTGAAAGCTTACGGTGAACATGCTCTAACTGAAAGCACGTGTAGACGGTGGTTCTGACAATTCAAAGAGAATGATTTCGACGTGGAAGGCAAAGAATGTGAAGGTGCACCAGAAAAATTTGAAGATGCTGCTTTGGAAGTATTACTGGATGAAGATCCGTGCCAAACAAAAACAGAGTTAGCAATGGCATTACATGATACCCAACAATGCATTTCTCAACGTCTACATACAATGGGAATGATTCAAAAGCACGAGAATTCGATCCCACATGAATTGAAATAAAGAGACATTGCAAAGCGCACAGCCATATGTGAATTGCTCCTGCTAAGACACAAAAGAAAACAATTTTTGCATCGAATTGTTATGGGAGACGGAAAATGGATTCACTACGATACTCCGAAACGACCAAAAGCATTGGTGCATCCAGGTACACCAGGTCCATCAACACCAAAGAAGAATATTCATGGCAGTAAGATTATGCTGTTTATCTGGTGAGATCAGAAAGGTGTGGTGTACTATGAGCTTCTGCAACCGCGCCAGAGCATCAACGTTGAACGTTATCAACAACTAATCAATTTGAGCCGTGCATTGAGGGCGAAATGTCCGGAATATGCGAAAAGACATGACAAGGTTGTTCTCCAGCCTGACAACGCCAGACCTCATGTCACGATACGGGTCAAGGAGACGGTAGAAGCGCTTGGCTGGGATGTGTTACCCTACCCACCGTATTCACCAGACATCGCGCCATCAGATTACCATTTGTTTTGATCCCTGCCGAGCGATGTTTCTGGAGAGCGGTTCCGTTCTTATGAGGAGATCCAAAAGTGTCTTGATAACTGGATTGCTTCCAAACAACCGGACTTCTTCTATCGCGGAATCCACTTATTGCCTGAAAAGTGGGGGAAGGTTGTATGTTGCGAAGGTAAATATTTTTAATAAAATAATCGGTATCTGTCTGTAACAAACTATTACCTTTTTCGACCGAAAAACGAAGTAAACTTATTTGTACACCCACTAATATTTCAAAATTTATGAATATTTTTCAGTTGCTATGCTTTTAACAGGATGAAAATAAATCAACGCCAAATAACTACCTGGGTTTCATGAATATATTGTGAAAGTAATGCTGGAGGTTGTACAAATATAAGAACGCACATGGTATACGACGGTGAACACATTTCTTTCCGACAGTTTTTAGAATGGTGAAGTGGAGCTTCCAATGTATCAATATTTCGAAAATTTATTTTTAACAAAAGAGTTAAATCCAAAAGAGAAAGAAAAACTCTCCTTTCTTTGAGGAAAGGAAAAATAACATTGTGAGCGGATTTGTTTTCTCTCTTTCGAGGCAACGTTAGCTCTAGAAAAAGAGGATCGATATTTAAAGAAGAGAATGTTTTATCCGTGGATAAGCAATAATGAAATAATCCTAAATTAGGATTCAGTTGCTGTTTTTTAGCGAGATAATATTTAAGTTTTCGGCAAGTGAAGAGGCGAAGTCACAGATTCGTAAAGCTGGAGCAGACGATACAGAAATAAAAGTAATTACTTTATTTCCTTGCTTAGTGCCTATCGATCTTCCGAAGAAACAAATTATATTTTGCGCATTTTCGACGTTTTGTTAATCTAATATTTTCCCGAAAGTAATTTCAGCCTATGATCCCAGTCTGTGTAAACAAGAGCTATCTCTAGCCCTCTGAGCCTTTTATTCGAAAACCAAGAAAATCCCTGAAATTGATCCATTTCATAGGAAATCGATGGTCTGTTGCTGAGTTGCTGTCACGCTGGGTAACATGATAAACGATCTATTTCATTGCCCTAATGGGAACTGATAACAACGGGATGAACAAGACGTTTAATTACCAGAAAATAGTTATTGAAAGAAGAAATCTATGGAAGAAGGAGATAGAGGTGGCTGGGTGGCAGGGACTATTTCTTCGTACAATCCTTGTGACCCGCCTCTTTAAAGGTTACCATAACTTGCTGATAAGCTGATGGATTAGCGGTCTACCGCGAAGACAGGTGATTTATGCATTAGACTTATTTAATGATGTTATAATGTACGTAAATCCAACCTTGGAAAATGTATTGCTCAGCGTTAGATTGCACCTCGTCTTGCTTGATGAAAAAATAATCCCAGGAAAATTGATTTTCTTAGCATGGTTACAGTAAACGAAACCATTATTTTGAGATGCTTCTTTTATTTCATGGTCTCCGTCTTTGACTTAATTTGTTCACTATATAGAGAACAAAATGAATGATGTCCAGCCATTATAAGCAAGCGGGTGTGTGACAGGATCAGTCGCAAATTTTTCCTTACGTCAATAAATTCGAAGGCAGTTCTCTGGCATCTTTTCTTTTTTGATCTTTTTTATCAACGCTTAACCGGTCAAGTTTGAGGTTAAGTGTTACCCTGCTGCTTGATTCATCACCTAACCAGCTGTTAAATCAAATATCAAGATAGCTCCTAAATTAGTGCTGGATTCTTCTGCATACGCTATCATCCTTTCTTTAGTGTCCGGATATAAAAGCAGAAAAGTTATATATTTCAAGTGTAAAATTTCCATTGCATTTAGGAGTGCGTGTAAAATAGGGTTGAAAAATACGTCATCGGTACAATAAATCTAAGGCTCAAGGCATTTTGAGAAAGACAATAACAAGGAGACTCCCCGGCAGTGTTGCCATTCTACTGATTTATCAGCAGATCTACACTATGTGGGAAAAAGTCTCCGGAAACCAGTACTTTTTTGTACAATACTACTGCATTTATGGCAAAATCATAAAGGAGTTGGCCACCTTTGGCCACGATTACATTGTGTACTCTCCTTGGAGCACTTTCAATGGCATTCTGGTAAGCAGTCGAAGGTACACGGTCGTATCAGAATAATATGACCACCGCCGGAATCACGGTGTACCCGCCCAGACGCGTAAAAGAGTGCACCTGACAAGTTCGACCTCACGGAGATATAGGCGGCCGACCAGGACAGATGAGCCATCGTGCGTAACGTGAGAACAATGCGCAGAGGTAGTGATTTGACAGACGTTCAAAAACGAATGATAGCGCTAAGGGTGAAAGCACCTCAGAAACAGCAGACTTTGTGGGCTGTCTGAGAGGTGCTGTAGTAAGGGTGTACCAAGAATGGATCACTGGCACACAGAGTACCTCATGAGGTCTTGACTGTGGAGCCCCAAAGGCCATCGACCCCAGAGGTAAACGTCACCTCCGTTGACTGGTAAAGAGCAATCGAAGCGCAACAGGGCAGCAGTTGGCCACGCAAATGAACGCTGAGGCACCGAGGAACGTGACTCCGATAACAGTACAGTGAATCCTGTTACGCATGGATCTTCGGAGTCGACGCTACGTCAAGGCGTCCATGTAAACTCAGGTCAATTGGCAACGACACCTGCAGTTCACATGGGACTATCGTTATTGGACAGTGGAAGAGCGGGAATAGGTTGCCTTCTCCGACGAATCCAGGTTGACGTGTGGTGGCGGATACGGCGGTAGACACACGAGAACCAACACACGGACGCGCTTGTCAGTTAAGTACAGGCCGGCGGTGCCAGTGTGCATGTGTGTGGGATGTTTTCCTGGTATGACTTGGGACCGCTGGTACCGCTGGATGGGTCCTTTAACTCCTTCTGCTACCTGTCCATCTTCACTAACCACATGCATCCCTCCAAGCTGGAGGTTTACCCTAGTGGTCATGGTAACACCACTATGGTGCACGGCGCTCCAACAGGACGGTGCGCCATGCAATGTCGCTAAGGGGATGCGTAACTTGTTCCAGGAACACGACAGCGATGTCTATGTTTTCCTTTGTCCACCGAAATCGCCCGATATCGATCGCATAGAGCACTTGTAGGCCGATCGACAGGTTCGACGTGCCGACTTAAACCAAGTTACCTCCGGGACCTCCGTGCTCTGCTGCAGTCCGAATGGACACGTGTGCGTCGGGCAACCTTCCAGGGCCTCATGGAGTACATGTCACGCCGTCACGCCGCCGTCGTCCGGGCCAAGGGTGGTTATTCCCATTGTTAGTTAGGGGCTCATATTATTCTAATACGACTGTGTATATTTTTCCATTGCTCCGGAAAAGCAGTAGTCAGTTGCGACACAGACGTTTGAAGTGTCGTTCTAGCCCGAATCCGACGTTCAAGTTCATTCGAAAGGGCTTCTATAATATTGAGGTCGGGGCTACTCGAAATTCTGTTCACCCATATCCTCAAACCATGTCGAAATGGAGCGCGTTGTCTTGCTGATAAAAGAATGGCGTGTCTCCGTAAAACGGGTAAAGTGTAGCCAATTCGGTGTTGTCTATAATACCCCGTTACTTCGTAGCGTTCGTGATTCCATCCACAACCATAAACGGTCAGAGACCATACTACGAGAAACATCCCCAGACCGTGACACTGCTGCCATTGAATTTAACAGTTGGGATGACACATTCTGGCAGATACTGTTCGCCTGGTCCAACAATTACAATCAGATGAAATGGTGTACCGTGATTCATCACTTCATAACCCTCGTTTCCACTGGTCTGGGATCCAAGGACGATGTAATTTGCACCAAGCAAGACGCTGACTTGCATTCTTTTGAGTTTTTAACTGGTTGTATGCAACGGACACCGAAGTTTAACTTGTGCGGTTTAACGGCTTGTATGGCCACAGAAACTTAACTTGTGCAGTTTAACGGCTTGTATGCAACGGCCACAAAAATTTCCCTTGCGCAGTTTAACGACGTGTATGCAACGGCCACAGAAATTTAACTTGTTCAGTTTAACGGCTTGTAAGCAACAGCCACAGAAATTTAACTTGTGCAGTTTAACGGCTAGTATGCAACGGCCACAGAAATTTAACTTGTGCAGTTTAACGGCTTGTATGCAACTGCCACAGAAATTTAACTTGTGCAGTTTAACGGCTTGTACGCAACTGCCTCAGAAATTTAACTTGTTCAGTTTAACGGCTTGTATGCAGCGGCAGTAGAAATTTAACTAGTGCAGTTTAACGGCTTGTAAGCAACGGCCACAGAAATTTAACTTGTGAAGTTTAACGGCTTGTGTGCAACGGCCACAGAAATTTAACTTGTTCAGTTTAACGGTTTGTATGCAGCGGCCACAGAAATTTAACTTGTGCAGTTTAACGGTTTGTATGCAGCTGCAGCAGAAATTTAACTAGTGCAGTTTAACGGCTTGTGTGCAACGGCCACAGAAATTTAACTTGTGCAGTTTAACTGCTTGTACGCAACGGCCTCAGAAATTTAACTTCTTAAGTTTAACGGCTTGTATGCAGCGGCAGCAGAAGCTTAACTAGTGCAGTTTAACGGCTTGTGTGCAACGGCCACAGAAATTTAACTTGTTCAGTTTAACGGTTTGTATGCAGCGGCCACAGAAATTTAACTTGTGCAGTTTAACGGCTTGTATGCAACGGCAACAGAAATATAACTTGTGTAGTTTAACGGCTTGTATGCAACGGCCACATAAATTTAACTCGTGCAGTTTAACGGTTTGTATGCAGCGGCCACAGAAATTTAACTTGTGCAGTTTAACGGTTTGTAAGCAGCGGCCACAGAAATTTAACTTGGGCAGTTTAACGGCTTGTATGCAACAGCCACAGAAATTTAACTTGTGCAGTTTAACGGTTTGTATGCAGCGGCCACAGAAATTTAACTTGTGCAGTTTAACGGCTTGTACGCAACGGCCTCAGAAATTTAACTTCTTAAGTTTAACGGCTTGTATGCAGCGGCAGCAGAAGCTTAACTAGTGCAGTTTAACGGCTTGTGTGCAACGGCCACAGAAATTTAACTTGTGAAGTTTAACGGTTTGTATGCAGCGGCCACAGAAATTTAACTTGTGCAGTTTAACGGCTTGTATGCAACGGCAACAGAAATATAACTTGTGTAGTTTAACGGCTTGTATGCAACGGCCACATAAATTTAACTCGTGCAGTTTAACGGTTTGTATGCAGCGGCCACAGAAATTTAACTTGTGCAGTTTAACGGTTTGTATGCAGCGGCCACAGAAATTTAACTTGTGCAGTTTAACGGTTTGTAAGCAGCGGCCACAGAAATTTAACTTGTGCAGTTTAACGGCTTGTATGCAACGGCCACAGAAATTTAACTTGTGCAGTTTAACGGTTTGTATGCAGCGGCCACAGAAATTTAACTTGTGCAGTTTAACGGCTTGTATGCAACGGCCACAGAAATTTAACTTGTGCAGTTTAACGGTTTGTATGCAACGGCCACAGAAATTTAACTTGTGCAGTTTAACGGCTTGTATGCAACGGCCACAGAAATTTAACTTGTGCGATTTTTTACGAATTGTCTTAGTCCACACACCTACCCCTCTTGAATCCTGAAATTCTTTGGTCATGATTAGTGCAGAGGAATGACGGTATCCACGAACGACAAGTTTCAGAGTTTTCTTGTCCCTTTTCCTCAAAAATACTTTTCTTGAAAATCGTAAGTCTCTCTGGTTTCCATTTACCGTTTACGTCTTGAACAGGAAGATTATTTTCGTGCAGTATATACACTGCTGGCCACCCAAAATGCAACACCAAGAAGGACACGAGATAACAAAGCCAGATTTACTGGACACATAACAACAGATACAAAGATGAAACGATTCAGCTTACAGGCCCGTGCGACTTGCGGAACACTCAGACATCAATAGTTCGTGTGGCCCCCATGGCTGGCAATAACGGCCGCTACACGCCGCGGCATCGGACGAAAGTGTCTTTGGATGTGGGCTTGGGGTATGTCGGTCCAGGATGTTTCCACACGTTGCCACAATTAATCAGGCGTAGCCGCGGGTGGTGCTTTCCAGGCCACTCGGTTGCCGATCAGCGAGCAGACGTATCCGATGGGCGTACTATCGGGAGAACGGGCGAGACACGGCAGCAGTGACACCTGGTGGGCCGTGAAGAATAGTTGTACGCTGCGTGCCACGTTCGGGCGCGCATTGTCCTGTTGAAATGTAGCCGCGGGCAGGTCCTGCAGGTAAGGGAGCATTACAGGCTGCAAAGCGTCGGAGATGGTTTGGTGCCTGTTGAGTATACCGGCATTGCGTACCAGAGGGTTGCGGGTGTCCTATCCAATTGCGTCCCAAACCATAACGCCAGGCGACGGACCGGTGTGGCGATGCATAATGCAGGCGTCATACAGTCTCTCGCCGCGGTGCCGCCACACGCGGTTCCGACCATCGTGGTGTTGCAGGCAGAAGCGGGATTCGTCGGAGAAGACAATTTCGTACCATTCCGTAGTCCAAGTGCAGCGTTCAACGGCCCACTGCCGCTGCACTCGCTGGTGGTGAAACGTCAATGGTAATCGAAGCAATGGGCGCCGTGAAATAATTCCCCACTCCTGCAGACGACGTTGAACGGTACGTGCTGACGCAGGTTGTTGCTCTCGCCGCGGTGCCGCCGCACGCGGTTCCGACCTTCGTGGTGTTGCAGGCGGAAGCGGGATGCGTCGGAGAAGACAATTTCGTGCCTTTCCGTAGTCCAGGTGCGGTGTTCAACGGCCCACTGCCGCCGCACTCGCTGGTGGTGTAACGTCAATGGTAATTGAAGCAATGGGTGCTGTGCCATAATTCCCCACTCCTGCAGACGACGTCGAACGGTACGTGCTGACACAGGTTGTTGCGCAACGCATCCTATTTTCTGCGCCAACGTTCGTGATGTGGCGGTGGGAGCCATCAATTCCCGCCGCACAACGTGCCAGTACTCTCGCTCGGTGGTGTGCCGCGGCAGCGGCAATCGCTCACGTCGGTTCGTCCGTCCTTCCTTCACCCACAAAATCTATACTCGCCTCACTGTGTCTGGATGTCGTCCCACACGGGCACCGATGTCTCGGTACGATAAACCGCTGTCGCGATAAGCCACTATTCGTCCTCTGTCGAACTCCGAAACGTGCTGGAATGACTGCCGTATTTTGCGACAAAGCATCAGGAAGCTTCCCACGCACAAGTTCGACAGCACAACACACTTCCAGTACTTACACCCCGCCTTCTGTGCACCCTTCTTATAGTGCTTCTTGGTGGCGTGCCGGGCGCACATGATTTGCATATGCCCTGCAATGCTAATCGTTTGCATGTCCTCTTGCGGGCGACGCATGCTGCGATTTCTAGGTCAATCGGATGCTTCCTTCTTGGTGTTGCATTTTGGATGTCCAGCAGTGTAGATGAATGTAGACTTTAACCATAGTTGCACGATGACAAAATAAAACCTAGTGATGAGTTAAAAATTTCTACGAAAATTTTAAAAGAAGTCCCTTACGACTTTGACCCCTGAAAGTAATCAACGTAAGTTTGTGGGTCCTATGGAGTTCATTTCTGGATGTGTTTACATTCTAAAAAAACATATGCCCGCGACACCATTTGGATTTTGGCATTTAAACCAGAAACATTCTGGCTATGGTTAAAAATGGCCGTGACTCAATGGAGCTTACTGACAGACATGGTGTGTATTGTGTTCCCCTCAAAGCCATGGAGGAAGAAACTAGAAACTTGGTTTACATTGTATCAACACCAAGAAGGCTTAAATTAAGACTTTCTGAACATGTGAATAACGTTAAAGTTGGTTCAAAATCTACCCCCTTGTCTCGCTTTGCTAATGAGCGCTCACACTCCCCCTTTTAGACCGAGGCACCCTTCCTTGCTTGCCCTCCCAAAAAGGCCTCTCTACTATTCACCGAGACTTTGTACATTTGCAATCTTCTAAATACCTGTTGTAATGAGGACCTACTTGCTTTTGTTCATCAAGCATGGAAACGTTTATTAAATTATATTTGTCACTAACTCTCATTACTCATTACAGGAAGATGCGGCTGACGCAGCCTGGAAAGGTCTAATGGTACTTTAATTAATGTGAATGTGTTTTTACCTTATTAAAGTTTTTAACTCATTACTAGGTTTTATTGTGTCATCGTGCAACTACGGCTAAAGTCTACGTTCAACGTCTTGAACAATTGACCGTGGGTGTCGTAGTTGTTCTTCAATCGCACGCACGTCAGGGTGCTGATATGGCACCCCATAATAACAAAACATTGGAAGTCAGTTAGCTCAACAAACGTGGATATGTCTCATAAATGAACGATATCGGAGGATCTTACCCGCAGTTTTGAAGAAAATCTGGCACACGTGATCTATTCGAATGTTTCATGTTTGGTGCGAAAACATTGAAGACTTTTCCCACTGATTTTGACTCCAGTCTAGCGATAGATTTTCATAATCTCTGAGTTTTCTCTGTTTTAAGGCTACCTCCTGGATTGTCTACTACTGTGCCTAATTTTTGGGGGGGCTTGAAACGTAATTTTTCTTTTACTCCATAAATGTTTTTTTGCCCTGTAAACTCTAAAATAATTTGTATGAACCACCTCTAATACTAATGTTATGTAAGTTTTCAAGCTACTAGGTTTCCTTTACCGAATGTCTAGATAAGTTCAAAAGTCCTGTAGTTATTTCAAGGGAATTATAATTTTTGCGAAGTTGATTAAAACTGAACGATGAATGAATGCTGATGGAGAGGAATTTAGGAGAGAAGTGTCTCACCCTAAATCGTAAACATCCCGTAAAAGTAGGAAGCTAAGAGAATCGTGCTAGTGTGCCCAATAGGAAAAACGTATGTAAGTGAAGTACAGAAAGATTCGTGTTTTTCTAAACATTTTTGAGCTCTGGTCTATAGATTTCAGGTACAATTCTATGGTACCACTGCTCCTCGGGTCCAAGGGGGTCTGAGGAGCTAGTTTCTGACCAGCGAACGGGCCCTGGATCAAGCCGCGAATGAGGTATGGATGACCCATTTGCCTGATGGCATGGACCCATCTTAGGAGCAAGATGGAACAAATTAGAGACGAAATTCTGAGTTGCTCATTAATAAAGGATGCTGGCATTCTTTACGACTGCAGTTTTATTCAAAACGATTAACTGAAAAAAATATTTTGTCACTGTTTTCATTGTTTTTTGTGGGAAGGGGAAGTAAGCGCCTACCATGAGACACGCGGAGGACAATAAGCAGTCGCCCATTCCTATTGGGTTGTCGGAAAAGTCATGACGCATTTTGGCACCCGATGGCGGTTGGGCGGTTTTGGAAGTACTAGAAGCATGCGCAGCTCTGTTATTGCTATGGCATTCGATAGGTGTCTATTCTAGCTGCAGTCTAAAAGGAATAGTTAGCGATTTTGTTGATTTGCGGAGATTTGACATCAAGTTGAAGATGGAAGACCAAAGTGTTAATTTTCGCCATATTTTACTGCTTTACTTCCGTAAAGGGAAGAACGCGCGTGAAGCTTGTGAAACGTTGCCTAAAGTGTACGGTGATAATCCTCTATAAGAACGTCAGTGCCAGCGGTGGTTCGCAAAGTTCCGTGCTGGTGATTTTGACCTCAACGATGCTCCTTGGTCCGAGAGGCCAACCGAGGTTGATGACGACCAAATCAAGGCATTGATAGAGCCAAACCCACGTTACACGACACGAGAGATTGCAGACACACTGCACATCCATCATTCAAGCGTTCACGACCACCTGAAGAAGCTGGGATACGTAAGCAAGCTCGATGTGTGGGTTCCTCATGAACTCAAAGAAGCTCAATTGATGGCGTGTATAAACATCTGCGATATGCTCATTAAACGCGAGGAAAACGATCCTTTTTTGAAGCGACTGATAACTGGTGACGAAAAGTGGATTGTGTACAACAATGTACTGCGTAAACGGTCTTGGTCCCGACGTGATGCTTCACCTCAAACAACATCCAAAGCAGACATTCATCAGCGGAAGGTTTTGGTCTCAGTGTGGTGGGATTTTGAAGGTGTCGTGTTTTTCGAGCTCCTACGACGGAACCAAACAATCAATTCGAATGTGTACTGCCGGCAATTCGAATGTGTACTGTCGGCAATTCGACGGTGTGAACAAATCTATCATCCAGGAACGTCCAGAGCTCGTTCATCGTAAAGGTGTTGTGTTCCATCACGACAACGCGACTCGCCTGACCTTGCGCCGTCAGACTTCCACTTGTTTCGTTCTCTTCAACAGTCGTTGCGTGGTATAACGTACAATTCAGATGAGGCTGTAAATCAGCACCTTGTGCAGTTTTTCGCCACGAAAGACAGGTCCTTCTACGTACGAGGCATTCTGCAGCTCACTGAAAGATGGCAAAAGGTTATCGAAGAAAACGGGCAATATATCATTGATTGATCTTTGTTCATTCTATCAATAAATGACCTTTACAAAACATGGGTAAAATACGCCATGACTTTTCCGACAACCCAATAATTTGGGGACACTGCCGTAAGGCAAACGCACATCCCATAACTCATCCGGGACGCGAAGCCGAGTCCAGTCGGTCGAAAGGCCAGAAGATAGCACTTAGAGCGCGGCGTCTCGGGGGTGTGTGTGTAGGGGGGCTAATTTGATCATAAATGAACGCTTTTCTCATAGAACTATACTCGGGGCAAAGCTAACATAATCACCCTGTTGACGCTGTGAAACCGGTTCACCGACAAGATATCTCTTGTGTATTAGTATTTCTCCGTGCACTAATGGGATGCCATGTGGCGCTGATCCTCCTTCCTAAAGGCGACTTAAGGCAAGACAAAAGGAAACTTCCCGCGTTCCATCACGCCGTAACCTCTTAACCCCAACACCTACTCAACCTTGCTGACCCACCAGACAAACGAATTCTGAATGAGTATTTTAAAGCAGTAACCACGAAGAAATGAGGAAGTTTAATCGCCAAACCATTATATTCCCACTTACCCCCAGGCTAACATATTTCTCCCCTTCCGCTCGTAGTAAATATCCTCCGTGTATACCGTATAGCCTCTCGGTACAAAACAGAAGTGTCAATAGCCTCGCCAAAATGTGACTATTTGTATTTTTTTAGAAACGCGACCGGAACTGGGATCCTTATTGTTCTAATGTACGTACGTACAACATTTAGAGCATCTACACTGCTGGCCACCCAAAATGCAACACCAAGAAGGACACGAGATACCAATGCCGTATTTACTGGACACATAACAACAGATACAAAGATGAAACGATTGAGCTTACAGGCCCGTGCGACTTTCCGAACACGCAGACATCAATAGTTCGTGTGGCCCCTATGGCTGGCAATAACGGCCGCTGCACGCCGCGGCATCGAACGAAGGAGGCTTTGGATGTGGGCTTGGGGTATGTCGGTCCAGGCTGCTTCCACACGTTGCCACGGTTCATCAGGCGTAGCCGCGGGTGGTGCTTGCCGGGCCACTCGGTTGCTGATCAGCGACCAGACGTGTTTGATGGGCGACATATCGGGAGAGCAGGTGGGCCACTGCAGCAGTGACACCTGATGGGCCGTGAAGAATTGTTGTACGATGCGTGCCACGTGCGGGCGCGCATTGTCCTGTTGGAACGTGGCCGCTGGTTGTTCCTGCAGGTAAGGGAGGACTGCAGGCTCTAAAAAGTCGGAGATGGTGTGGTGGCTGTTGAGTGTACCGGCGATGCGTACCAGAGGGGTGCGGGTGTCATATCCAATTGCGTCCCAAACCATAACACCAGGCGACGGACCGCTATGGCGATGCATAATGCAGGCGTCATACAGCCTCTCGCCGCGGTGCCGCAACACGCGGTTCCGACCATCGTGGTGTTGCAGGCAGAAGCGGGATTCGTCGGAGAAGACAATGTCGTGCCATTCCGTAGTCCAGGTGCGGCGTTCAACGGCCCACTACCGCCGCACTCGCCGGTGGTGTAACGTCAATGGTAATCGGAGCAATGGGCGCCGTGCGAAAAGTCCTCGCTCCTGTAGACGACGTCGAACGGTACGTGCTGACGCAGGTTGTTGCGTAACACACCTTAATTCCTGCGCTAACGTTCGTGATTTGGCGGTGCGTGCCGTCAATGCCCGCGGTACAACATGCCGGTCCTCTCGTTCGGTGGTTTGCCACGGCTGCGGCAATCGCTCACGTCGGCCCGTCCGTCCCTCTGCACCCACTGAATCCATACTCGCCTCACTGTGACTGGATGTCGTCCCACACGAGCGCCGATGTCTCGGAACGTTAAAAGCTGTCGCGGTAAGCCACTATTCGTCCTCTGTCGAACTCCGGAACGTGCTGGAATGACTGCCGTATTCTGCGACGAGGCATCAGGAAGCTTCCCACGCACAGGTCAGGCAGCACACCACACTTCCACTACTTACACCCCGCCTTCTGTGCACCCTTCTTATAGTGCTTCTCGGTGGCGTGCCGGGCGCACATGATTTGCATATGCCCTGCAATGCTAATCGTTTGCATGTCCTCTCGCGGGTGACGCATGCTGCGAATTTCAGGCCAATCGGATGCTTCCTTCTTGGTGTTGCATTTTGGGTGGCCAGCAGTGTGTATATCCATATGCTTTTTAGGTCTCAGTTCAAACACGAACACGATCTTTTCAACTGGAAATATATCATGCAGTGGAAGTACACACGTCGTAAATAGAACTCCATAGTCAGGTTAGCCTCGCCCGGAGTATAGAGGCTAAATTAAAATATTAAAGATAGAAAATTTAACATTTGCACAGATGTAAAAGTGACTCCCCTGAGATTTTTTTTTAAACTTAGCTTTGAAAAATCGGCGAAAATTCAGTGTAGATTTGATGGAAAGTATTTTTAGCTGTATTATTTTACCCTGAAGAAAAAAAGAAAAATCCGGAATCGAACGTGTGCTGAGTTAGGAAAGTAATACGGTTTTGACATCAAACATCACGTCTACCAAATTTGCTTAAACCATGATATTTTATTCAAAAGGATCTTGGGTAACTAAGTAGTTATTTCCTCCGATGAAACTCAAAGAAACACTTTACTGAAGAAATATTACGAAATATAATGATGTAGTGATGAAGATTACAAGTACTATCTATTTCATGATGATGGAGCAACCAGTACAGATAATTCTAAAATGAGTTTATCGGTGTCTCTTTGTTTGATTGTTTACTACCGTTGTCTAAGAATAACTGCGTAGCATTTATCATATTATCAAAATCCCGAATGCCAGCTCAGAAGCACATGGCTGAAATACTAAGATTTATCGGTTGCTTGTATTTAAAAAAAGCATAGAATATATGGAATTATTAATGATCCAATAAAATTTCAAATGTGAAAGCCAGGATTTTAAAATAGTTATGCAAACAGAAAATTGTGTAAATAAGAACTTTTCTTTGATTCGTCGTTTAATGACCATCCTTAGGGTGGATCAAAAAATACTATTTCCAGTTTTAACTTGCAATTCCCCCAAATATTTGTTGATTGGAATAAAAATATGAGTGGAAAAAGTTGGGTTCAATTGGTTATACTATTAGGTGCCCACCAGGAACTAAATACTGTATGAACTTTAACACCATTTTTTAGCTTTCACGGACGAATTGTTTACAGCCGCGGGGTGAATGCAAAAATTTGGGGATAGTTTAAATTGTTTTGGCTTGGAGTAATTTTTCATTAAAAAGAGATAGGGGTTTCAGTGGTATTCTTCAGGTGCCCACAAAGCATTCTATTCAAACTAAAACTTCGAAAACGTAACAAACAATGCCTATTTTGTCAACTTTATATGTGATATAAAATGTTTCAAATACAAAACATGTCACAGTGAAATAGATTGAAATGAGGTTGACACATAAAATCTTAGCTGAGAAACCGGCTATTCACTCGGCATGTCTCCCATTCGATTTTGAGGGGAACATGAGCATGATCTTAAGAGAATAGTTTTGAGAGTATCATCAGATGTTGGGTATCAAACTCACTTGTCTTTTGTGACTCTTCGTTATCCCTGGACTGTTTCTTTTACTGCTTCAGGCTGAGTGGTTTATCTGGGTTAACCATTTATCTGGGTTAACCATTTTCACTATGTTTCATAATTCCTCAACAGTTAGATTTGTGCTCTAAGGTTCTGTTTTACGGCATTCTTGTCAAGTTATCAGATCAATTCTAATTATCTGCACCAAAGGTAAACAACGGTATCCTAAATTTGCTGCTACTGTTACTTGTCAAAGCTGCATTTCATACTTATATTACTCTTTTTAGTGCTGTTGTTGGGTGGGTGGCCGTTCGTCCGGAATCACTGCCGCAGCCTGAATATTTTCGTAGTGAGCAAACACGCTATTCCGTTATACGTATAAGTGAATTATATATTTCAGCCACTTTCTTGGAGCAGCAGGACAGACGAATTGTTTCCTTAATATTTTATAAGCCGTTTGCGCATAATTGTTGGGAGCGTACCGTAAATCACATTGCCACCTAGACCTTTACGACAAATTTTGCCAAATTCTTTACGTTGCCATAAAGATGGACAATGGAAATATATAGGCGCTTTCAGCAGAGATCGAACACCAGTAGTGCAACAATTTATCAGGATTCTTCTGTGTCAAGGTTTTAGATTAGTGTCCGCTTATGACTGCTTCACATATATGGATCAAATTACCCTGATCTTTGCTGAGGCCACATTTACTGGCCACAGTCTCAGGTATAAAACGATGAGCCATTACATTATGACCAACTACCTAATAAGCTGTAAGACGCTGTGACGTGTCTTTCGCGCAGGACGCACACGACATAAAGGCAGACAGCAGCGAAAACAAACGTCTGCGTAGCTCAGTTGGTAGAGCGACTTGTTCCGGAATAAGTGGACTCGCGTTCGATCCCCGGCGTGGACCGAAAATGACGGAGAAATATACTTCGTTATAACTCAAAACAGCGGTCATTCGGTGAGACATCGATTCGATGAGATGATGACGGCTAACCTGCGTTATCTGGTACCATAATGTCAACACCAGGTACTCCATTTCCCGTATATTTCGAGTTGGTGGTGATTTAGCGCAAACCCGCTTTTCCAAGTCGAACCACAAATGTTGGATGAGGTGTGTGTCATAGATCATGTGTCATAGATCATTATCCGGCAGTGTATCATAGATCATTATCCTGTTGATAATCGCCATCACCACCAGAGAACACAGTTGCCATGAATGGGTGAACTTGGTCCGCAACGCTGTCCAGATACCTAAAAGCTGTCAGGGATTGTGCTATTGGCATAATGGGGCCTAAAGTGTCCCAAGAAAACATCGTCTACAGCAAAACACCGCCACCGCCTGCCTGTTTCCGTCCAACATTACATATAGGTGCCATAGACTCAGTTGGTAATTAGAGCATCCGCGCTCTGCCGTCTACGTGATGCACCAGGAACCGCGATTCGTCAGACCAGGCCACTTTCTTCCAATCTCGATTATTTTATGCCTTGTTGGCGATGATGTGAAGTGAGCATGGGGAACCGGCTGGTCCTTCGGCTACGCAGGCACATGCGCAGAAGGCTGCGTTGAACTGTGTGCTGTGACACATTGCCCTGATCACCACTGTTGTAGCTGAGGGTGATTTTCCGCACTGCGGCCCTGAGGTCGCTTTGAACAATGCGCGAAAGTCTCCGCTCCGCTCTGGCATCAATGAGATGCGTACGAGACACGGCTGAACGACGGTTTGTCGATTTGATACTACGTTTGATTAGTACTCACTACAGAGACACGTGAACAGCCCACAAGCCGCTCCGTTTCCGAGATCGTAGTTCCGAGGCCACGGGCCATCACAATTTGTTCTTCAGCTTTTTCCATTCTGACTCCGAACACTCTACTAACCGAAAGCCTGTCCTTGGTTTGTATATATACTGCTCTGTGAACTTCACCTGCGACACCGTTCGGCCTCCAGATGCGCTCATTTCTTTAGGCTGGGGTGGTCATAATGTAACGGCTCATCGGTTTAGGCTCAATTACATATTTTCCGTGAGTCCTTTGTGGAAATTGGATGTGCCGTCCCTGTGGCGAGGTGGTTTAAATGCTGGCTTCTGATCATTCGTCCAAGAGGGTCCCGGTTTTATCTCTTTAACGACCATGACTTTAAAGTCTAGTAACACTCTAAATACCATAACTCCCGAAACTGTCTGGTGTTTCACTTCTTTGTTTAGTAACAACAATGGCGGCTGACGGTGACTCGTGCAAATTTAAAGAACATGTAAGGGTAGGAAATCTGGCTCACTCTAGAAAGGCGTTTCGGGCGGTTGTGGTCGTTTGTATGTACGGGCGTTTTGGGCGTTATTGTCGTTAAAGATCTAATACCGGTTAGGCATGGATGTTGTGTTAGCCTTTTGGAATTGGCTCGCTCCCCCTGGAGCCAGTGGCCCTAAATTAGGGACGGGTGACTGCTTATAACACATTGAGTTGCTCATGGTGGTCGTTAAACCCACGAAAAACAACAAAAATAATCGACTCGTGATTCCACACATTCATGAAGCACTTTCCCTATTGGACTGGCGTGAGAGTAAAGTCCCGTTAGGTAGCAACTGGTCTTCGCAATAAGTAACGAAAGGCAATTCTTTGGAATGCAACTGACAAATCAGCTACTCTATTGACCGGTATATCTGTCCTTTAAGGCTTTCTAGAGCTTCTACTCTCTGTTTTAACAGCAGAACCATCTCAGGCAATTGCTACCAGCTGTTTTTTATTCACTGATCTGCCATTCAAATAGGCTGAAATGGCATGGGACAAATCTTTGGCCGACGAACTACTAGGTACAACATGAAACGTATATCTTGATTCTAGTTAACAAATGTGCTCTTCACGAATACGCTCGTGCAATTACAAGTTCTCACGTTCTCAGTTACTTTCGCTGTAAGCTAATTTGTCTTTGCGCTGTAACGTAGCCCTTAAGTCAGTAATTACATTTCGTATGCTAAAGTCAATGTATTATTAGAAGGTATCTATACGCATTACAAGAAAGAGGTCAATTGTAGTACTTACAAATACGTTTATTTTGCTTGCATGGTTTGTACTCTACACTCACATTCGGTTAATCGGCGTACTCAATACAGCATCAGAAATTTTACATCCAATCGCAATATAACAGCACGTCTATCATGAATAACATTAATCCCCTTAAACAACTGCTGCATTGCCTTTTTTAGCACGTCTTTTGTAATATAAGATCGTGCTTATGTTACCGGTTTGTCCGTCTGTCCGTCGGTCTGTCAGTCCGTCCGTCCGTCTGTACCCACGATATCTCTGCAACTATCAGTCCGATTTAAAAAATTATTTTTCCTTTGGGAAGCATGAAATATGCGAATGATGATCCTCTATTTCGTTTTTTTACGATGTACAATTTCGCCGCTAGAGGTCGTAAATTCAGAGGAGGTCAAATTAAAAATACGTTTCATTCCACATATTTGCTTCTAAACATACGACTGAAGAAATTACTTTACCTTTTGATTCCATTTATGTCGAAGAGTATTTTACATATAGTTACTTTTTCAAATTACGCATAGAATTTCCGCTAGGGGCGTAAAACTAAATTACATTTTCCACGATAACTCTTCTTCTAAAACTCCGATTTGAAAAATTCTTTCTTCAGAGGATACACCTTCTGACGGAAAATCTTTTGCATATAATTTCAAATTCTTGGTAAAGAATACTTTGGCCACCAGGGGGCGTAAGCGTTAATTTTTGCTTCTGATGTATTTTCCATAAACTCTGAGCTTCTAAAATAGCGATTGAAAACATTCTTTCGTGAACTGATGCCACTCACACAGATAAACTTTTTAGAATATTTTCTTCTTAAAATATTCCACAGTTTCTCCGCCAGGGGCCGTAGTTGTCTATCTTATTTTTATCAATATCTCTACTTCTAGGAGTCGGATTTGAAAAATTCCTTCTTTGTTGGATAGAGTTTTTAGTGTGACATGATTTTCATATAATTTCAAAATTTTCAAGAAATTCATAGATTTTTCGCTAGGGGGAGGAGAGGTAAATTGCGTTTCCCCTATATCTCTGCTTCTAAATCTCCGATTTGAAAATAATTTTCTGCACCGGATACAATTCCTGATGGGAAATCGTTTGCACATAATTCCTAATTTTTGTAAAAAAAAATGGTTTGGCCACCAGGTGGCGTAAATCTTTATTTCCGATTCTGATGTATTTGCAGCAAAATATGAGCTTCTAAATTCTCGATTGAAAAAAACATCGTTTGTAGACCGATACTACTCATGTCGACAAACCTTTTAGAAACATTTTCTTTTTTAAAAAATGCATGGTTTCTACGCCAGGGGGCGTAGATGTATATCTTATTTTTGTCAATATCTGTACTTCTAGGAGTCCGATTTGAAAAATTCCTTCTTTGTTGGATAGTGTTTCTAATGTGACATGTGTTTCATATAATTTCAAAACTTTTAAATAATTCGTAGACTTTCCGCTAGGGGGCGTAATGGTAAATTGCTTTTCATCCTATATCTCTGCTTCTAAATATCCGATTTGAAAGCTTCTTTCTGCACCGGATACAGCTCCTGATGGGAAGTCCTTTGCACATAATTTCTAATTTTTGTAAATAATGGTTTGGCCACCAGGTGGCGTAAGTCTTAATTTCCGCTTCTGATGTATTTGCAGCAAAATATGAGCTTCCAAAATCTAGATTGCAAAAAAAGGTCGTTTGTTGATCGATACTTCTCATGTCGACAAACGTTTTAGGAACCTTTTCTTCTTGAAATAATGCATGGTTTGTACGTCAGGAGGCGTAGATGTATATCTTATTTTTGTCAATATCTCTACTTGTAAGAGTCCGATTTGAAAAATTCATTCTTTGTTAGATAGTGTTTCCGATGCAAAATGGTTTTTCCTATAAATTCAAAATTTTCATGTAAATCATAGACTTTCCTTTAGGGGGCACAACAGTAAATTGCGTTTTCTGCGTTATTTCTGCTTCTAAAACTCCGATTTGACAAATTCTTCCTGTATCGCATACAAGACCTGATAGAAAATATTTTTCACATAATTTCTAATGTTTGGAAAAGAATGTTTTGGCCACCAGGGGGCATAAGTGTTCATTTCTGCTTCTGATGTATTTGTAGCAAAATCTGGGCTCCTAAAAACTCGACTAAATTTTTTTTTTCTTGGACTCATACTGCTCATACGGAAAAACCTTTTGAGAATACTTTCTTCCTAAAATAATGCATGGTTTTCCCACAAGGGGACGTAAAGTCACATCTTATTTTCGTCGATATCTCTGTTTCTAAGAGTCCGATATGAAAAATTCTTCCTGTGTTGGAGAGCGTTTCCGGTGCGAAATGTTTCTCATATAAATTACTGTTTGTCCTAACGCACAAGTCTGCAACCAGAAGGCGTAAGCTCACTATTCCGTTTACAGCAATATCTGAGGGAATAAAAACCGATTGAAGAACGTCTTTCTTCCGTCAGATACTATTGTTTTCCATACCGGTTCCATTGACTTTGAATAGCTTTGGTAAATTTAATTTGCGTCAGAACGGATTCAAAAGACGTGCTTATTACACCCGAAAATTCGGTGTCATCTCTGTTGTTATTTATCGTTCTTATCCGGCCACACATACGTAACTTGTTCCGACCTCAGTGTTGCCAACATCAATCTCGTTTGAGGGAACAGACATAACGTTAAGGTTTGAAAATGTCTAAGAGAACGAACTCAAATTTGCATAGAAAAATAAACTTAAAAGAAAAGTTGAAATAGAATATACGTTACATCGTTTTGTCTTCTTTGACCATTGACATGTAAAGCCACAGGCTTCTTAACTAGTATTCCGTGTTGTAGCTACTGTCGTCTTGATTTTTTTCTCTCGAAATTTTGATCTGTGTCAGCCTCGTAGCATCCTCCAATGCAACTGCAGGTATCAATGCAGCACTCCTATCAGACACTCCAGTTTTGTCACATGTTGTTGCAAAAGTAGTGTATTTGAATTTCTTAAATGAAAGTATTGACGAAGTGGAAGGTCAGAGATGTCTACATTATTACTCCCAGTATCAAATTATTTTCTGAAGAGGAATGTTCCATAGTGACAGTAATTAGTAGTAGTTAAAATTCGGGGAAATTGCATTGTTTATTGCTTTATCTCTATTCCTCTTTCTCAATTCACAATGGTTGCATTGCAGACTCCTCCGATACACATCTTGAGAGCTTTTTAACGTTTGAATGCAAATATACTTCCCATTATGGACACTTTTCAGTCTATTGCACCCACACACTTGCACGATGCTACATCAAATAATGGTCTACATTTTTTTCTAGAAAAAGAACCTTTCAGAATAACTTGATCGTTTTGAAACCTTCGAGGATTTCAGAAGGTTTCTGTATTCTGTGCGCCAATTCTTCATTATTTGTATCATTCTTCACTTGGTAGTTGGTATTGATACTTTTCTCCAGACTGGTTTTTTTTTACGCTTTCCAACCCTAGGTTGAAGAAGCGTATAGGTTCTAGATTTGTCCATCTGTCTGTCCGCACGATAACTCGCGTAAAAATAGTTCGATTTCGATGAAATTTTAGTATGTGGTAGGGGACAACCTGGGGACAAACCCTTTTGAAAATGGGCGAAATGGGGTCAAATGTCAGGACATAGGAGCGGGATCCATTGCGTCGTACTTATTCGTCATAACTTACGTAAGAATGCTTCGATTGCGACGAAACTTTATCATGTTGTTCCGGCGGTATACTGAACCGGTTCTGTTGAATATCATTGAAATAGTATCAAAGGTCAGGGCACAAGAGCGAGATTTATTCTACAGCCATTATCCTCATAACTTGACTAAAGTTCTTCTATTTCGACAAAATTTTAGTACGAGTATGTTGTTCCGGAGGTATACTGAACGAATCAGTAGTCAGGGTAGGGAGGAGGGTTTGTCTGCGCGCAGGATAACTCACGTAGAAATCACTTGATGTCGATACAGTTCAGTATGCTTTTGTGGGAAACCACGGAGCGAAGTGCAAAGAAACCGTAAAAATCGAATCGTTAGTCAATACAATATGTTCCAAGGTTTAGGAACGTCGTTATATACTTTCGTCCTCCTGCGTTGTCACTTACTTAAAATTATTCGATTTTGACGCTCCCAATTTTTCGATTTTGAAGCTCACAATTCGTGGTGTTTGGGTATATTCGGTAACAATTCTTACTTAAAATGGCTGAAAACTGTCTTAGAGTACTCACAACATACGAGAAGCATTACATTTTCTTAAAGCAGTAAGACCAGCCGACGACGCTGCGCAGATGTTCTACGCAGCGATGTCAATAAATTTTTCTACTGTCCTTCTGCATGATAACTAGCGTAAAAATGCTTCGATTGCGACGAAATACAATACGTTGTTCCGTAACGACTTTGGAAGCAGTTCCGCCAAAAATGTTTTTGTCAGCAATTGTGGACAGTGCGCATGCGTGAGATTCGTTAGTCATCATTTTCGCACGATAACTTCCGTAAAAATTGCCCGATTTAGATGGGATTTTTAATTACTGTATAAAACGGCTTATATGTGGTAGCTCTTGATAATAGAAATAGGTAACACGGGAACAAAGAGATTTAATTTTGATATATGTGAACCTCAAACGTTATATTTCCGAAATGTTCCTAAAAGAGAGGACATAAATAAATTTCCAGTCAGGATTAATGATATCCCCCTTAAAATTGTGGGCAAAGTTCAGTATCTTGGTGTTTAGTTTGATGAATTCTTTAACTGGAATACGCATGTTCAGTTTGTTTTAAAAAAGTTAAGTTTCCTTACAGGTTGGCCTGCTTGGTAAAATTAAGCATCTCTTCCCTATCAATGTCCTAAAAACATTTTACTATGCTTTTATTTATACCCATCTCTCCTGTTGTCTGGAATCTTGGTTTTCAAATACAAGTGGAAACAATAAGTTATGCTTGCTCAAATTACAGAAGAAATCTGTTCGCTATATGCTGAACTCAGATTACATGTCTCATTCAAAACCATTATTTCTAAAACCAAATATTCTAAAAATTCATGAAATTTTTACCTTGAAACTAGGTATCATGTTTTTTAAAATAATGCATCTTAAACTGCCTATTTTTCAATCTGACATCAAATATCTGGATTATTCTATCTTCACCAGATCTGTTGCTAACAGCAAATTATGTCAGCCGTGTGTTAGACGTTTAAATAGCATACTGTATAAAGCCATTATCCTATGGAATAATCTCCCAGAGAGCATCAGATCCCTGGAAAATATCAAAAAGTTGTCCTTGTCTCTGCGAAGTTACATTGTAAATCACCCTGATCTCCATAACGAATCTCAACCCTATCATTAAATTGTAGTTCCAAGCATGCTGCTAACAGTGGTGCTTCTGTTGTAACCATCTTACTTGCTTTCATATATGCCATACGTTTTATTCTTTTTCTTACATAGGATAGGGGGAATCGCCTTACAACCAATGTGTTCAGATTCCTCCTGGTATATTGCATTTTCATATAACTGTAAGTTTTAAATGTATGCAATAAAAAAATTGTATAACAAAAAATTCGTCACAGAAGACTGCAGTGCGCTAAACAAGTTCAACACAGGTAGTGACCATAGATTTGTGAGATGTAAGATGCACCTCAACACTAAACTTGAACGTGGCAAGCTCATAAGACAAACAAAATGTATTGACATAAAAAACCTTAAAAAACACCACAATACCTTCAAGTTGGAACTGAGGAACAGATTATCTGCTTTAGAAGGCCTAATATCGGAAGAAGTTGATATTTCTGGAGTTAACAGAGAACTCACCAAGGCTCTTATAGAAACAGCAACCAAAATAGGTGGTACTAAGAACAAGATACATATGAAGAAAATTTCAGGAAAAACAAAAATGTTGAAGCAAAAAAGAAGAGAGATGAGGACAACTAAAGAAGATGTGACTTCCAAAGTGGAATATATAGAGCTATGCAAGACAGTACGAAAACGCATCACTGAAGACGTATGGAAATTCAACTGTGAACTAGTGAAAATGGCAATTGAAAACAAACAAAGCCTAAAGATAGCAAAGGGACATCTCAGTATGGGAAGAAAACAGATTATGGCACTGAGAAAAGAAGATGGTTCTGTAACAAGAAATAGAGGCGAAACTTTGACAAGAGTGAAAGATTTCTACTCCAAATTATATGAAAGGGATGATACATGTACTCCAGACATCATGAAAGGTACCAGTACCAGAGTTCCTCCAGTCCTCCTAGCAGAAGTTGCACATGCAATCAAGAACATGAAGCGGGGAAAAGCTCCAGGAGAAGATGGAATTACTGTAGACATCATACAAGAAGCAAGTGGAGAAATCGAAACATTACTCGCCCAAATTTTTACTCGATGCCTTAATGAAGGGAAGATTATTGAGGATTGGAACAACGCTACAATGATCCTGCTACATAAAAAAGGTGACATTGAGGATCTCAGGAACTACAGACCTATCAGCCTCCTATCACGGGTTTATAAAATTTTCACTAAAGTTCTTTCATACCGCTTGAAGGTAACACTGGACATGGCTCAACCGAGAGAACAAGCTGGATTGAGGAGTGGCTACAGCACAATAGATCATATCCACGTACTGAGAGAACTAATTGAAAGAGCGAGGGAATGTGAACTTCCATTGTGCATGGCTTTTATCGATTATGAAAAAGCCTTTGATTCGGTGAAACCATCAGCAGTTACAATGGCTCTGAAATCCTGCGGTATTGAAAATGCATACATTAATATTATTAATAACATCTATGAAAATGCCAGTGCAGAGATTCGGCTGTTTGAAAATACAACACATATAAAAATTGGAAAGGGAGTGAGACAAAGTGACACCATATCTCCGAAGCTCTTTAATGCCACATTGGAGGGTGTCTTTCAGTCGCTGAGCTGGGAAAACAAGGGGATAAAGATTAATGGAGATTATCTAACCCACCTTCGTTTTGCTGATGACGTAGTCATTTTCGAAACTAACCCATCAGAGCTGCAGAGTATGATCCAGGAACTTGCTGACAAGAGTAAAGAAGTGGGATTAAAAATAAACTTTCAGAAGACAAAAGTGATGTTCAACGCTTTTACAAAAAATGAAGATTTATCGATTGATGGAGAAAAGCTGGAGATAACAGACACGTACGTTTATCTTGGACAGCAGATATCAAGTGAGGGACACAATGATGAAGAAATTAATCGGTGTACAAAACTTGCCTGGAGAGCTTCTGGAAGAAACAGCACAATTTTCAAGAGCAATATGCCATTATGTCTTAAAAGAAAAGTGTTTGATCAATGCATCCTTCCAGTGCTTACGTATGGTGCAGAGACGTGGACTTTAACTAAAAGAGACATACAAAGGCTGCAGACAATTCAAAAAAGCATGGAGAGGTGCATGCTTGGTGTAACCAGGAGAGATAAGAAGAGGAACTCGTGGATCCGAAAAATGACAAGAGTGGAAGACATCATGATCATAGTTAAATCCCTGAAATGGCAATGGGCTGGACATACTGCCAGAAAGACAGACCGTCGATGGACAGCCGAAATTTCAGATTGGATTCCAAGGGATAGGAAATTCGAAAGTATGCAGGAGTGACATGGAGGAGACTGGCACAAGACAGATCGTTGTGGAGGAAACTTGGGGAGACCTTCGTCCAGCAGTGGATTGATATTTGGTTGACAATGATGATGATGATGATGATACCATAGTGTAGGTCCCTCAAAAGGAAGGCAGTTTCCTATGATTTCTGGTATGTTTGAAAGCGTATCATAACCAATGCATTGCATGATTTTACTAATTTGTTCTGGATTTAAATACTACCATAAACAACTCGGAGGGCAAAACTCCCAGGTATTGAAAAAACTCAGTTCTCGTAAGATCATTCCGAAATTCCACTCAAAGTCGGAATATGAAAGACATGTCAAGTGAACCGCCAGTTGCACACCTATGATATTAGGTGTCAGCGTCATTTCAATCCATGTCTCTGGGACATTTATTTTTTTGTTAAGCACCAAATCAAAAGGATTTTTAAGAATTCCTTTTTTGATTGGAAATTTAAGGACCACCGTGGGCAACTCAACAGGCTATAAGCCGTCGCCCGTCGCTAATTTAGGAACACTGGTTCCAGAGAAGGGAGAGAACCAGTGCCGCAAAAAAAAACAACAACATCCATGCCTCATCTGGATGCGAACCAGGACCCATCTCGGACACAGGTCAGAAACCAACGTTTAAAACACTGCGCCACTGGGTCGGCATCTGAATCATTTATGTCACATTATAAGGTTGACAAAATATACATTTTCTTTAGTTACGTTTTGATTTTAATTAAAATTGAATGCCTGATAAATAGCACCTGTGGTGCAGGATTCTGATCATTTCTCAGAGATCGATCTGGGTTCGATTCCCCATGAGGTATGGATGTTATATTTATCTTACGAAACTGGCACTGGCTCTCTCCCTATCCTAGAGCCAATGGCTCTAAATTACGGATGGGCAGCTGCTTATAGCCCATTGAGTTGCTCGCGGTAGTTTTCGGTAAACCCACAAATAAACAAAACAATGCCGGATGGGCATACGAAGATTACCTGTGACAAATTTTTGCGGTCACCCAGTGACTATAAACATTTCGCCGGGGAAAGCCAGAAATTCTTATTGGAACTGATATTTTTATCCTGATGGCCACCTGAAACTTTTTTATGACAAAATGAACCCAACGTTTTTCCACTCTTTTTCTCTTTTTTTTATTCCCATTGATAAATTTAGGAAGTATTACTAGTCTAATTTAAATTTTAAAAAATGATGTACACTCACGGACAATGAAATTTGCGCCCCAAGAAGGAAGCGTCGGATTGAACTGAAATTTTATGGACGTAAGCATACAGATGAATGATCCCCATGAGAGCAAATACAGAGGTGCAGGACAATTACAAAGGGATCTGTGTCTTCTCAGTCCGGTCATCTTCAATAGCGGGTCGCACCGCCTCGTGTGGCGATACATGCTACAATACGGTTCGGCATGAAGGCGAACAGACGCCTGATGTTTTCCTGCGGCAGACAGGCCCACACATTTCGGACGGTGTGCTACAAATCCCGGGTAGTGCGGAACGGCGGCAGTTGGCGTTTCAACAGGTCCCATACCTACTCGATAGGGGTAATGAACGGGGAGCGGGCAGGCCATGGAAGTCTCTGGACATGACGTAGGCAGTCCTAGGCAATCCGAGCCATGAGTGGGCGGGCATTATCCTTCTGGCATAGCGCACTTGGTATTCCGGCCAGGAATGAGAGCCCATGGGGCCGTGATATCTCATCCGCATACCGCAGGCCCGTCAATCACCCATGTACCACTACTAGAGCTGAACGGCTATCGTAGGCAATGGCTCCCCATACAATAATGCCTGCAGTGGGGGAGGTGTGGCGATTGATCGCGAGGTTCGGATTGTGCCATTGACCCGGGGTCCCCAACACCCGGACACGATGATCATCTGTCCCCAAAACGAAGCGGCACTCATCGCTAAACAACACGCGTCGCCAGTCTGTGGCGTTCCACGTCGCCCTGGCCTGGTACCACTGCACACGGAGCCGTGGATGTTCCGATGCAAATGGCAGCGCACGTAAGGGGCACTAGGATCGCAGATTCCCTTCCGCGAGGCGTCGTGAAATGGTTTGTGGGAACACAGGAGCCGTTGCATATGCCTGTTTAATGGACCGGGTCCCCGTGGGATCCGTTCGTGCCTGGCACAGGATCCGTCGATCCTCTCTACCGGTGGTCCTCCTAGACCGTCCAGTGCCACTCCGCCGTGTGACAGTGCCGTCACGTGTCCACTGCTCCCAACACAGTTGGACGGTATGGTCAGAACGATCCATGTGGCTGGCTATAAGGAGCGCCGACAACCCCGCGGTTTTTAGCCCGACGATCAGGCTTCTCTGAAAGTCCGTAAGTTGCGTAAATCGACATCTCTGGCGTCTACCGGGCATCCTAGTCACTATGTACACTTGCTTGCGTCGGCCGGTGCTTTTCGCTTTCATGGGGCATGCACGCCGGTTTATAAGGCGGCCTGTTAGTGTTTGCAGCGCCACCAGACGGTGTGCGGTCATGCGCAATCTCACCAAACATAGATCATTTGCATATCAGCACGCATTGTAGCTATTTGCAAATTTTCGCGGTTGCAGCATGTTTTATCCTAGGTGCGCAAATTTCATTGTCCGTGAGTGTACCTTAACTACCATGAACACCACTCTATTCTTTAATTTGGGACCACTGGTTCGAGGAAAGGGAACAGAGACAGTGCCAAAAGCAGGCGCACCTCCAATGCTTATGGACTCGAATCAAGACCCATCTTGGACGAATGGTTAGACTCCAGCGCCTCAGAGCACTCGCCTCCCGGACGACTAAATGCGAATCACGGGGCATCATCCTTTTCAAACATCTGTACATTCTGAGACTTCCCTAGGTATCCTTTGCTTATTTCTTTTCATTGTCTTCTCCGGCTCTGAAATGACAGGATCTACTCAGTGCTCGCTCTATCCCACCATCATCGTTACGGCAAAAACTGTTGATGAGTTGAAAAACTTTAGCGAGTCAGCCGTTTTTTTCCAAAGGCGATCAAAGGCAGTTTACATACTGAGCTCTCATTTCTTCATTGGTGCAATCCAAATTTGTAGGTGGCATGACTCGAACATCCTTCTGCTCCGGAGCCTAATGCTTGTCCCATTAAGCTATGCCGACAAGGGCTTATCACTGCCAATTGCCGTCTTAACATGTGCAAAAACTCTGAGGTTAGTACGTCACATACATCCCTAACTTGAGACCTGGAAACGAGAGTACGGAATCAGAGGTCCCTGGGTCAGACGGCAAACCATGATTGAAGAAGCTTACTGTAGAAGAAGATATTCTAGCTACACTCACGGACAAAAAAATGTGCGCACCTTGAAGAAATCATGCTACAAAAGCGAAACTTTGCAAATAGCTAGGCTCTCCACGGTGGCGCAGCGTTTTAAGCGCTGGCTCATGACCATTCGTCCGAGAAGGGTCCTGGTTCAAATTCCGGTGAGGCATGGATGTTGTGTTTGTCTTACGGCACTGGCTCTTTCCCTTCCCTGGAACCAGTGACCCTAAATTAGGGACGTGTGACTGCTTGTAGCCTATTGAGTTGCTCACGGTGGTTGTTAAACCTTCAATATAAAAAAATAGCTAGAGTGCCTGCGCACTTTGCAGCCAAACATGCAAATGATTCATGTTCGGTGCGACTGCGCATTAGGTAGCTGGCTCACTATAGGTAGCATTACCTAACTACCGGCTCACTTTAGGTAGCATTACCTAACTACCGGCTCACTTTAGGTAGCATTGCCTAACTACTGGCTCACTTTAGGTAGCATTACCTCACACAAGAGTGATAGGATTATGCTCAACATTTGCATTACTGTGCTATGACGCCAAATATGCAAATTTAGCGGGCCACTTACTTTTTGACCAACTTTCTTACTTCTTGCCTCAAAATGTGCTATAAGACGGAAGGGAAGAGTTTCCGGCATAATGCTCATAAAAACTTTACTTTATCACGCTGTGAAGTAGAACATGTTGCCAAAATTTAACTAAACCTTTTCGGTGTACCCTATATTGCATTCATCATTTGGTTTACCATTTTTAAAATGGTGAAAATTAATTCAAATAATGCAGACAGTCTGACTTCCAGAAATCATCAGGTAACAGCATTTAGCAAAAAGAGGTCGCAATACGCTCAATACACTGTTTTATAACAAATGAAAGCATTTCAGTGTAGGAAACAATAGACATTCCGAAGGCTGCTATTTCAATGTAGAGAACAATAAGGTCGAAACAGAGGTGAAAAAAAATTCGGAGCTGTGTTTGCTGGTTTGGGCAAGAGAGGCTGGTGTTTTTCACATATCGTATCCCCGGATAGAAGAAGTAAATGGGAATCCATTTTTTACAAGATGAAATGCGCATGGAATCCGCTAGTAATCAACTATGGTAAGCTCTGCAGTTTTGTTTTCTAGTTCCGCGAACAAAGTAAAGTAATTGAAGTTCGCCCAGGGGTGCAATGTCTTCGTAATGACAATCTTTCCTCATACATGTTAAAAGAAGAAAGTCAACAATTCCGCTGGTCTCCCAGGAAACTTCGCAGAACCACTGAGTGACAATCACAGCATGGGCAGAAACATAAAGGTTTGTGTGGTACATAGAACAACGATGGGATAATAATGACTTAATTTTGATTAAAAAAACCTTGAACGTTTCTCACGTAAAATTTTCAATAAATGACGTATGTATACAACTCAGATTACTCCGGAATCCTCATGAATTTTGCCTTTTTTATCGCGGGAAAAAAGGCAAAATTCTGGGGTAAATCGATACATTATGAAGCCGTGGATTTACACTAAAGTTTTCTTAAAAAACGTCTACCAGCTACGAAGCACTGATACATATACAAAGGGCATCCTGGAAGTAATGCCGTCTCCTTATAAGATTTGTATTTGTAGCAGCAAAACTGTGAAACTTGGTGGCAAAATATTTGGACATATTGTCAGCAATGCTAGCCTATTCAAAGTATTGTCCATTACTTTCTATACATTTCCGCCATCTTTGAACCCATTGGTACAATCCACTTTGGAAAAATTCCTGAGGTTGTCGTTTCACCCATGAATTCATAGCCAGTTTAACGTCTGTCACATCGTCAAAACGTTGCCCACGAAGGGTAATTTTCAAAGGGGAAAACAGCAAAAAGTCTGAGGTGGCCAAATCAGGACTGTTGGGGGTTTGGGCATCACCGTCCACCCCCATTGGGCAATAGCCTGTGAAGTCTCCATTGAGGTGTGGGGACATAGGTTACCATGTTGCGAAACAACATTATGAAATAGAATGTCACGTATTTCCCTTCTCATAGCTTTCTTTAGCTTCTTTAATATCTGCACATAGTGAGCACTGTTTATTGTTGCAACTCCTGGATGGTGACACGACAAACAGCTGTGATATCTTTCCCTCGTTGCCTGTTGGCATCTTTCACTGAAGTTGCGGGCCTTCCACTCCGTTGTTTGTCCGACACTGAACTTACTCTCTCTCGAAACCTCTTCATCCATTTTCGGACATTACTGATATCGATTGTGGCAGCTCCATACACTGCCAGAAGTCTTCTGTGTACTTCTGGAGCCTCACATCCCTCTTTTTCCAGGAATTCAATTACTTCCCTCTGCTTTTCTCTATCATTCATGATCTGTATTTTCAATTCTGAAAACAATTGGTTACCGCATTGGTAACATATCATAGTACATGTCAGAGCAGTTTCACTAAAATCACTTCAAAATTTAAAAAGTTGTTAAGAAGGAGGCATTACTTTGAGGATGCCCCTTGTAACTAGTACGTAACTTAATAAGCATTATTTTTTTTAAATTTATACTTACACTGAAGAGCAATTGAATTAGATATACCTGTCTAGTAACGTGTAGCACCACCTTTTGCCCTGATGACGGCGGCGATTCGTTGGCATGGACTCGACAAGACACCGGAAGCGTTGGTAAGCCATACGGATCCACGACCCCTGAACAAGCTCCCACAGTTCACGAAGATTTGATGAAGGGGGTCATCTCTCTCGATGGCATCACAGATGTGCTCAGGTCAGGTGACCTAGCTGGCCAAGGAAGCGATGTCACGTCGGTGGAGTGTTCATCCAACCATTCGGATACAATTCGGAGCTGCATTGTCTTGTTGCAGGATGAGGTCCCCAGTGGGATTTTGAAGACGCACAAACGGGAGCAAATGGTCGTCCAGGATATCCCGGTAACGTTGACCTGTGAGGGACGATATTACACGTAACAGGGGTCCCATTTCACTCCACGTAAACAGTCCCCAGACGAGAATGCCACCCCCACCAGCTTGAAGAGTACCCTGCTGGCAAGAAGGATCCATCGCTTCATGTGGTTTGCGCCGTACTCGTATCCTGCCATCCGCATGTACCAACGTGAATCTCGACTCATCAGTCCAGGCAACATTTTTCCACATGTCTAGGGTCCAGGTGCGATGTTTCCGTGCCCATGCTAATATTTGCACCCTGTGATGTGCGGTCAGCAGCGGTACCCTCGTGGGACGAAGACTCCCGTACCCCATAGCGAGGAGATGGTTCTGGATGGTGTGGCTGCTTACCCGTTTTTATGCACCAGTGTGAAATAGCCAAGCGATTTCTTGCACTGTGGGCCCGTCTATCCGCTGTCACAATGCGAGCTAGCCGACGATGACCCCGCTCATCCACACGCTGTTGTCCATGGCAGTTGGCCCTTACAGGGATGGTTTTACCGGACTCGATATGTTCACGGTGCACCCGTGACACAGTGGCTCTTGAAAATCCGAGTGCCTGCACGACTTCCGAAATGGAGTGACCCATTCGTCGGGCCCCGACAATTTGTCCACGATCAAAAGTTCTTAGATCCTTCATCGTACCCATACTGCTTCCGTCTCTTACTGATTCCCGTCGCATCACACCTTATATTGTCGGATCGCTGCATATGTCATGTCGTTTCCGTTTACAGGGCCACCCACAGCGCCACATTTGCATAACGCCAGCTGTCTCTATTTCAATTGCTCTTCAGTGTATATTTATAAACCATTCAAATTCTTTCAATGTTATCAACGCCGTCACAGGTGATCAAAATTTCCATCAAAGCAGACGGCATTTTGATAAATTATATTGTATATACACAGATTTCTTTATTTAGTGTTTGTTGTCCTGTAACATGTTTTTAAATTTAGAAATGATTGCTAGGAATCTACACTCTCTGTGGGTACTGACAGACAATGCATGGCGACTTTACGTAGCTTAGGCAAACGACTTGTTTTCGTATTTCAGTAGTCAAGTAAACCTTCACTAGACGAAATGCTTTATACGAACGCAATTCACATTTCAGTTGTCCTCATCTTCGAACATAGAAATGTGGCTGCAAACAAACAAATCTTCTTAGTCGTCTAAAAGGTCGAAGGACTTAAATTCATCGGAATCAAACAACCTACATGCTTTGAAGAAATGTGTGGCTGGCTGAAAAAAATCGATCTTTTTACCTTCAGAAAATAATGCTTAATTTTTTCATAACAAGTGGATAATTCTCTGTTCGCAGGAGTATCATAGCACACTTGCCTCTTGCTAAAAAGACTGTTGGCAATATCTGACATTTCATTATACACCGATGAGACATTACATTATGATCACCTACCTAATAAAGTGTAGGACACCTTTTAGCCCAAAACAGCGGCCACTCGGCGAGGCATCGATTCGATGAGATGGCGATGGGTATCCTGAGGTATCGGTACCATAATGTCAACAGCAGGTCCGCCAGTTCTCGTACATTTCAGAATGGTGGTGATTTAGCGCGAACCCGCTTTTCGAAGTCGAACAACAAATGTTCGATTGGGCTCATGTCAGGTGAATTGGAGGCCAGAGCCTTAACAGAAATTCTCTAGCATGTTTCTCGAACCACTCCTTGACGATTCTGGCAGTGTAGGATGGCGCATTATCCCTTTGGTAATAGCCATCACCAGCAGGGAACACAATTGCCATGAATGGGTGAACTTTATCCGCAATGATGTTTAGAAGCATGACAGCTGTCGGCGATTGTGCTATTCGGATAATAGGGCTTAAAGTGTCCCAAGAAAACATATCCCACTGCATAACACCGCCGCCGGCCTGTGTTCCCACAAAAGTGCATCCAGGTGCCATAGCCTCCGTTGTAAACGGCGTATCCGTGCTCGGTCGTCTATGTGAAGCATCGGGAATCGTGAGTCGTCAGACTAGGCCACAATCATCCAATCATCGACGGTCCAATCCCGATTATCTTAGGCCCATTTCATGCGTTGTTGGCGATGACGTGCTGCGAGTTTAGTTTTAGGTCAGCACAGTCCGCTGTCCATTGGGAACAGTGGCGGCGTTTATACATATTGATAACAAAAGAAATCAAAATTGGTCCCAAATGGGGGTGTCGAATTTCTATTATACATGTTTAATATACTATATTTCTTCATTTCTCTACATACCTACCAATATGAAATTTGTCAGCTTCAAGTAAAAAAAGCATGCTGGTATAGTATACTACAGTAATACAGCAACGCAGGCATCTACTTAGATTTTTCAAAATGCTTTTTAGAATTTAAAAATTGTAATAATCAAATCAATTGCTTACTTTCAGATGATCTTGAATCCCAAAAAAGAAGGATGAAATATTAAATGAACTAACTAGCTAACTCGAGTACGACAGCATCACCAAAGAATATCCCAGTAGCACATGGAACTACGACTACGAGTGTGTTTCGGTAAAATGGCAAAAATGCGCATGCGCATCCACGCCATTGCCAAACCAAAAATTCTAAATATCGCCGGAATGTAACATCAAGGTAGCAATTATGTACAATGGGAACTATAACACAGTAGTATCTGTGAATGCTATTTTTAACGTAACCGTGATGTACAAAGAGTTATGTTCCAAAATAGATGTTGCTGAAACGTAATTGTAAGATATCGCTGAAAGTGTAACGAAAATGAGAGATTCTAACATTATTAATACATATCTGAAACGTTTTGTGCTGTATGGGACTGTTGTAAACATGTGTACAATCGATGATTTTTGCTTGAAAGTTCCCATTACCAAAATCTTGGTCTCCAGAGTTACACTGATATCTATAAGAAGGATCTTTACCACAGAAATGGTTTCAAAGCAAGAGATGTTTCTAAGGATTTACAGCTTTCCATTCTTTGCTTTCAAAAAACGTGGTGTTATTTCCACTCATGTCGTTAAACTTTTACGTGCACAGTGTCCTCTCCTACCAATAAATAATACGACTATTTTGGAACTACAAACAAAGAACACACATAACAAAATTTTAAGCGCGTCTCACCTAGATTTCAAGACCACAACTTGTGAGGCAATTTAACTGCTTTTTACTGAACACTTGAATACAAAATGAACGGCTTAGCTTTGTGTTGCTCAGCAGCGAAACGTAAGAATGTGATCATTAGTATATATTAGAATTTAATAAAATATGCCATGTATTTCGTTGAAAAATAAACTAGCGACAGAATGACTTCTGCGAATGAACGTCCCCTTAGGGCTTCCGCACAAATCAATAGCTTCTATTATCCTTGAGTAAAGATCTAAAATATTAAATCCTAGACTGTTTCAAATTCAATTAATTTAAGGGAACTGAGTGCTTAGGCGAAAGCGGAACTTCGCAGTTTGTAACATGATAAGGATTTGTATTCAATAATGATGACCAAGCGCACAAAACTGTGAGCTCAGGGAGCTGGTAAATAGGAAAGAAAACGATGGGAAACAAAGTCAACGCGTCTAACAAAATGCTTCAAGTAATGAATGTCCCCAATGTCAATCAAACGGTAGTTTTCGTGGATTCTCTGATCACATTCCCAAACGATGACTGTGTTAAAAGTCAATACTTCTTGACAATGAAGTCATTATCTTCGTGATTAAGGCATTTTTTCATAAAATCCCAAACGGTGCTAAATCACTAGAAGCAGAATGGCGCACTTTAATCACTCTGCTCCCTAGAGATATAGCCCGGGTTCTTAGAAAGCCACGAAACCACATTACCTTAATGGAAATATCTTACTCCCTCGCAGAAATGGGGAGGACGAAAACGAAGGATGGAAAAAAACACAAAAGGTTAATGTTCCATTGCGGAGAAACTTTTTATGAGTAAGATTTCTAAGCTTTAGCGTTTGTATTATTTTTCTGAAATATTGATTAAAAAACACTTTCATCCCCTGATGGATGCACTGACAATGTTATAAAAAAAAAAAGAAACGAGGAGGGCTTTTAGCCTAAGTATAATTAAGATATCAGTTTCCATGCCAAAGGTTTTAAAACAGCTCAATAACATATATTAATAAATAACTGATTCGTATTGGAGGGAGCAAAGCTCATTAGTTGTAATGTTAAAAGACTTTTTCGTAATGCACATTTTGGCTGTACATTAGCATAGAGCGTGTCCATTTCGTATTCGTTCGCACCTAATGATGGTAATTAAGAAAACTACTTCACAAAATTATCAAATCTTATGCGGAAACCGACACTTATGTCAAAAGTGTTTTAATTTATTTAGGGTGTTTTGTTCCATAGTTCGTTTAACAGCAAATAACACTTTTATTTGCAGTACTCTAACGCTTTGCAGAATTGTGAGGTATACTCAAATCTGAATTTCCTTTTGAGTTTATGTCTTCTTATGAAAATTTGATTCATTTTCGTTAAACGTTTTTTTTTTTTTTTTAACTGAACGCCACTGATTCCTGTCTGATGAATTTGAGTTTGGCAAACTTGACAACAGGTCAAAGTGCAATGGCGCAATCGAAAGATAAAAATAAGAGCGAATGTTATTATCAGTCTACGAGCGGCAATATTATAGAAAGCAGTTTTGCCAAAAGCTATGTTTCTTGAGTTATCGGAGACATTCTGATTTAATCAACGCTATAAAATTGTAGCCTTTTTAGCACGTTGTTTGTAAAGAAAAGTACGGATTATAGTATCATTTCGTCCGTCCGTCCGTCTGTGGATACTACGAGGATTCTGCCGAAAGTAATGTAAAAGTGGGCATAACGTTTTTATTAACTGACAGAGGTCGTTCAAATTGCACATGTTGGTAGAGAAACTCTTCCTCTTCTTCATTGCAGGTAAATAATGGATTCCAAGCAGAAGCAACATGCCGTCATGGAGTTCTTGACGAAGGAAGGATGCAGGCTGTCCGACATTCACAGAAGGATACTGTAAGGGTCGCCCGCGATCAAGCTATCAGTTATTAATTTATTTAATTTTAATGTTGTGAAACAAACGTGCGAACGGACGTTTCATTCCGCCATTTTGTTGTTTCAACAAAGAACTGAACATTCTTTACCACGTGAAACAAGTTTAATCCTATGTTTGGGCAAGAAGTGGTGCATGAACGCCTGCGGGTATCCGACGGCATTCCTGAGCTCAGGTATTTTATTTGCTGGCAGGGGTAACGAGTTTTTCTTCCGCATGCGTGGTAGAGTACCAAAAGGGCCAAGGGACAGTTGAGCGTCTGTCGCAAAGGAAAGATGGTCCTAGTTCGGACACCGGTTGGACGTAAGGGCTGCAGGTATCGCAGAAGTATAGCGTGGTGGACGGGAAGGAGAATTCCTTCGTCCACCAGGTCTCGCGGAAAGCATTGTGGAAAAGTAGCATGTGGTCAGCACGAGGACCCTGAGCGGGAAGCTGTCGGAAATCCGCGAAGTCAATAGTTAACGGAATAATAAAGTTTTGCTGTTTCAATTTTTATTTACTGAGTTTCGTCGAGGTAATAATTCTTCTCAGCAAGGACGCATTGATAACCAGATCGCATAGTAAAGGCGAGGCGGTAGCTCGCTATGCGGTGGGAATAAAAAGGTATTATGTAAGATATAATCAAAGATTAAGAATTGATATAATTTACACCTGCAGAATGTTTACGGAGATGACACCATTGATAAGAGCAATGTGCACAGATGGATAAAGTTTAAAGAAGGGGAAATCAGCATTGAAGACAAAACCACGCAGTGGGAGACAATCATCTGCGACCATTGCCATGAATCGTCAGCGAGTGGACGAATTGATTCGCGTGGAGAGACGAGTCACAATCCGTGAGCTTGTTGCACAACTGGACTGCGGTCACAATGCCATACAGAAGACGGTTAAAGACTTAAGGTTTCGGAAAGTGTGTGCAAAGTGGGTAACTGGGCACTTGACACCGGATTGGAAGGAGAGAAGGGAGGAAGTCTGCCTTAAAGCCAATGAAGACACGCGTTTCTCCTGTCTGGTGACAGGCGATGAAACGTGGGCGTATCTTTACGATCTGGAAACGAAGAATCAATCCATGGAATGGCGTCACACCTCTTCGCCGGGGCCTAAAAAGTTCAAGAGCCACCGTTCAGCACAGACAGTCGTAGTGACCGTTTTTTGGGATGACAGGGGTGTCATTCTCCTTTTCTAGAAAGTGGCCATACGTGACCAGAGAGCGGCACATTGAGGCACTCAAGAAGCTTAGAGAAGCCATAAGGATGAAGAGACCAAACAAGAATCAGAAAAGGATCCACATTCACCATGACAATGCGCGACCACACACATCTTTGGCAACAAATCAGTTGATCAGCAAATTAGGCTGGTAGATGGTTTCCCATGCCCCGTACAGTCCAGATCTGGCGCCCTCCGACTTAAACATGTTCGTTCCAATTAAGGACAGTTTCCGGGGACAAGGATTTGATGACACAGACGAAATTAAAGTGGCTGGGAAGAAGTGTGTAGAACAACAGTCCACAACTGAATTTTTTCAAAGAGGATTCGAGCGTTGGGTTCATCGATGGCGCAAATGCATCGCTTGTGACGGAGACTATGTTGAGTAGTACCTTTGTATATAAAAATAGTTACTCGAACAACGTTTGGGATTTGAACGACATCTGTCGGTGGATAAAAAAGTTATGCCCACTTTTGCATTACTTTCGGTACAACCCTCGTATCTTTATCTGCAACTATTAGACCGATATGAAAAAAATATTTTCACGTTGGGAAGCCCAAATTGCCAGAACGATGATCCTGGATTTCTTTTGATGCACCATTTTGCCACTAGAGGGCCTAAACACAGATGCTATCGAATTCAAAATATACTTTATCCTATGTCACTACTTCTAAACACCAGATAGCAAAAATTCTTCCTCCCTTTCGATACCAATTAAAATGAACACTATTTTGGGTACACTTTTTTTAAGTTTCCAGCAGGGGGCGAAAAGGTAAATTCCAATTTCCCCGATATCTCTGTTTCTAAATGATCAATTTGAAGCATTCTTCTTCTATAGAATAGAATTCATAGTGAGAAATGTTGTGTATGTATAACGAAGTGAATTTCTCCGTCATTTTTGGTCTACGCCGGAATTCGAACCCGGGTCCACTCATTCCGGAATAAGTTGCTTTACCAATTAAGCTACGCGGACGTTTTATTCTGATTCCTATCTGCCTTTATGTCGTGTGCGTCCTTCTGGCAGGTACGTCACATCTCCTGGTACGTTACATCATCTCCCCCTTATTTATTTTTTTTTTCCGAAGTGCTGGAGAAAGGATTCTCTTATTTTTCCTATCTCGCGGTGTGGAAATAACATCACACCAATGCGAGATTTTGAACGGTCGGGTCATCCAGATAGTTCGGGCGCCATTATAACGAAGTGAATTTCTCCGTCATTTTCGGTCTACGTCGGGGTTCGAACCCGGGTCCACTCATTCCGGAATAAGTTGCTCTACCAATTAAGCTACGCGGACGATTATTCTGATTCCTATCTGCCTTTATGTCGTGTGCGTCCTTCTGGCAGGTACGTCACATCTCCTGGTACGTTACATATGTAATTTCTAAATGTTGGCGAAGAATAGTTTTGCCACTAGGGGTTTCTCAGTCTGATGTATTTGCAGCAATATCGGAGCTTCCTAAAATTCGATTGAAAAACTTCTTCTGTGGTGAGGTACGGCTCACTACAAAAAACATTTCCAATATATCTTCTGCTTAACATGATGCATAATTTTTTTGCCAGGGGCCTAGATGTACATAATTTTTGTTTTCCATGTCTCGGCTTCTAACTGCCTGATTTAAAAAAATTCTTTCTTTGTCCGAGAGCGTTTCTGGTGCGAAATTTTTTGCACATAATTTCCATTTTTTCTTAACGTAAAAGTTTTCCGCCAGATGGCACACCATCACGTTTCTGTTTAACGTATGTTTAGGAACAATATCTGCGCTTCCTGAAACTCGATCGAAAAAATCCTTTTCCGGACAAACACTAATAACTACGAAAAAAATATGTGTGGGTATTTCCTTCCCGAAATAGTGCACAATTTCTTCGTTAGGGTGCGCAACGTTTAATCTACACTCACGGAAAATGAAATTTGCGCACCTGGAAGAAGTCATGACACAGCGGCAAAACTTTTCAAATAGCTAGAGTGCATGCTGGTATGCAAATGATCCACGTTTGGTGCGAGTGCGCACGACCACACACCCTGTGTTAGCGCTGCAAGCATGAACAGGCAGCCTTATAAACCGGTGTGTAGTAGATGCCCCATGAAAGCGAAAAGCACCGGTGGACGCCAGCAAGAATACAAAGTGACAAGAATGCCGGGTAGACCCCAGAGACGTCGATTTACGCAACTTACAGACTTTGAGAGAGGCCCGATCATCGGGCTGAAACCCGCAGGGTGGTCGGCGCGCCGTATAGCCAGCCATGCGGATCGTTCTAACCGTACTTTCCGACTGTGTTGGGAGCAGTGGACACGTGACGGCACTGTCACACGGCGGAGCGGCTCCAGACGGACCAGGAGGACAACCGGTAGAGAGGATCGACTGATCGTGCGCCAGGTACGAACGGATCAAGCAGGGACCCGGTCCACTGTACAAGCAGATGTAGCGGCTCATGGGTGCCCGCGAACCATTTCCCGACGCTTCGCGGAAGCGATTCAACGATCCCAGCGCCCCTTGCGTGTGCTGCCATTAACACCAGAACATCGCCGACTCCGCGTGCAGGCCAGAGCGACGTGGAACGCCCCACACTGGCAACGTGTGGTGTTTAGCGATTACTGCTGCTTAGTTTTTGGGACAGATAATCATCGTGTCTGGGAGCGGAGGTCCCCGGGTCAACGGCACAAGCCCAACCCCGCTATCGATCGCCACACCTCTCCGACTGCAGGCATTATGCCTACGATAGCCGATACGCTCTACTAGTGGTTCCTGGATCATTGACGATACAGCGGTGTGTGGATGAGATCCTACGGCCCCATGTGCTCCCATTCCTGGCCAGTATTACATGTGCGTCTATACCAGCAGGATAATGCCCGCCCGCCCACTGCTCAGGTTGCCCAGGACTGCCTACGTCACGTCCAGGCTCTTCCATGGCCTGCCCGCTTACCCGGACATATCTCCTATCGAGCATGTGCGGGGCCAGTTGAAACGCCGGCTGCCGCGGTGCCGCACTATCCGGGATTTGAAACACACCGTCCAACACGTGTGGGCCATTCTGCCGCAGGACAACATCAGACATCTGTTCACCTCCATGCAGAACCGTATTGCAGCTTGTAACGGCCCACAAGGCGATGCGGCCTACTATTGAAAATGACCGGACTGCATGCCGCAGATCCCTCTGTAATTGTCCTGCAGCTCTGTTTTTGCTATCATGTGTATCATTCATCTGTACCATTACGTTCATAAAATTTCAGCTCAATCCGATTCTTCCGTCCCTCTAGGGGTAGGAGAGGTATTTAAAACCTATTGACAAAGATAGGTCCAAATTGAAATCATTATAGCGCTAAAAATACGTGCCGCACACTAATCGTGTTATCATATTCGTAAACAGTATGGAGTCCAATTTACGTACTGCGCAATACATCGTGCGCACGACACTCCTCTCACTCCATGTGTGCGGGGATACACTATATTGACAAACGTCCCCTGACGCCCCTTCAAAAGCAAATGAAAGGATCCTCTACGTTGTTAAGATACGCGGTACAGCTGCAAACGATGCAAAAACAAGCTTGCAGCTGACCGCAATCATATCGCACTGTAAGGTTGAGTAAAAATGTTTCGGCGGCAGAGAAAAGACTTTGAGAAAAGAAAGATTGTTGGGTGTTATATTGGCTGGTTGTCCATGGGAGAAACCGAGAGGCGTTTAAACATACCCAAGTAAACTGTTTCGAATGTACTGAATAAGTACAAGACACATGGCGTGCGTGAAGCATCAAAACGTACCGGCAGACCAAAGAAAATCAGTGATAGAGGACGACGAAGCTTCAGAAGAGTCGCTACAGCTAATCGATGGAGTACTGCACAAGACTTCAGTGTACAGGTGAGTAAAAATGCTGGAACCTTGGTATGTACACGTACTATTCGCAGAGAACTTCATTCCATGGGTTACCGTGGTCGTGTGGCTGGTCATAGGCCTTTCATCTCCACTCGGAATGCTACTCGTCGTTTAGCATGGTGTAAAGAACATTTATTGTAGACCATAGTTCAATGGAAACGGGTCCTATGGACTGATGAAACCTGATTCATGATCCATCAGTCTGATGGCCGTGTGTGGGTATGGAGTCAGCCGGGGAAGCGCTATTTACCACAGTGTAAAAGTTTGGAGCTAGCAGTGTACTCGTGTGGGGGTGTTTTTCGTGTATGGTCCCGGCCCATTGGTTATCGTGGAAAAACCTGTTAACCGTCACGGCTACCTCAATATTCTGGGCAATTATGCTCTACAAACTCTGTGGCAATACTATGGAACCGAGCCTTGTTGGTACCAGCAGGATATTGCACCGTGTCACAAAGTAAGGACCGTTACGGTATGGATTGACGATAATTCCGTATCGCGTGTGAACTGGTCAGCATAGAACCCTTATCTTAATCCCATAGAGCACCTATGGGATGAATTAGATAGCCGCATAAGAAGTTTGGAACCAAGGCCTACTACTAAGCAACAGTTATCGACAGCATTATGTACTGAATGGGAGCGCATACCTATGGCTGTGCGCGAAAACCTTGTCGAAAGCATGTCCCGAAGGGTCAGTGGTGGGCCGACACCGTGCTAATGTATGTCAATGCATACTATGTTGTGTTTCTTTGCTAGGTGTCCGGTGACTTTTGTCAATATAGTGTACTTTTATGCTACCTGGTAGGAAAGCTGAGCATAAGAAATAGCTGGAAATTTCCTGTGAACTCTTCATTTCGATTTCTGGAAGACAATAAAGCCGCTCTGGTTGCGTACTAGTCTAATCTCCGGCTTCTGCCCTTTGTTCCGAATGAGGCATGGATATTGTGCCAGAGTACTACTGGTACCAGGAAATCTTCCTTTCCAGGAACCAGTAGCACACATTAGGGACCCAAAATACAGCATATAGCCCTTTGAATTGCTTACGGTGGTGATTAAAACCACAAAAACGACGAGAAATCGTGACACATAAAATTATATATTGACGTCAGCTAACATAAATGCTGTATATGAAAAGAAAAGCAGAAAATGCGTCAGGCATTATTCTCATGCATATCACGCATCCATGTGCAAGGAATGTTTTGTATCTGACCCACAGATGTGAAGGCGGCATGTTCACATGAAAATGGACGTAGATGTTATGTGAGCATATCACTTTTTGAAAATGCGTCCTAAAAGTACAAAATCATAATCCAAAATAGATGTCTTTCTCAAAAACGAGTTTAAATAGTAATAGAATGCATTTAAAGAAGTACTACATTTCTTTCTAAATCTGGAAGCGTATTATACTGTAGTATATTCATGATGGATGAGCACTTAACAGTGATGTAGCAATGTTACATTAATGCATCAAAAACTAGTGTTTTATGCGTACCTTATTTTTCTCCCATTGGATAAAAAAGAAGGTTTAACTAATTGAATTTTATACTTTGTTCAATTGCGGAACTGCCATAAATCAATAAAGTGAATTGGATATCTCTTCTAAGATCCTGTCTTAATTATGGGCACAGAAATTTCGAAACGTTGTTAATCCTACCAAGCAAACGAAGTTTTATTGATTTTCAAAATTGCACAAAAAGAAGTTTTTGGCACTCGGACAAAGCGATTCTCCTTCATCAACGACAAGTCACTTATGAACATTATCATTTTCTCTAATAGTGCTAAGGATATTTAGAGGTAATTAGTATAGATTTGTGCTTCCTGACTTAAACTAATCAGAATATAGTTACCTACTCCTTACCGTTTTTTAGGAATTCAAGTTCCTTTAAGTTCTTTTTTTTTGATTGGAGGTTTAACGACCACCGTGAGCAACTCAATGGGCTATAAGCAGTCGCCCGTCCCTAATTTAGGGTTACTGGTTCTAGGGAAGGGAGAGAGCCAGTGCCTTAAGACAAACACAACATCCATGCCTCACCGGGATTCGAACCCGGACCCCGTTCGAACGAATGATCAGAGGCCATCGCTTAGACCACTGCGCCACCGGGGCGGCCCTTTAAGTTCAAGTTTATAAGATTACCCTTGTAACGTACTACAGAGGTGAAAGCATGTGTCATGACGACAAATCTGCAGCGGGACATTTATGCGCGTAGCTCAGTTGGGAGAGCGACTTACTCCGGATTAAGGGACATGTGTTCGATGCCCGTCGCGGATAAACGTGTGTTTTCACACCCTGTTAAAAATGGTGTGGTAGGTTGCACCAAAAAGTGGAGCTGTACCGCTTCCTAAAGAAATATACATCACTGGGTCGTGCAGGCAAAACCCAACAACATGGTTCAACATTGCACCACGTTTTGGAATAAGGTTTCACACATTATGGTGCACGGTCGCACCATGTTAATCATTTTGTTTGCACCACGAAGTTTTGCATCTTTTCTCAGAACGTGGTGCAGCAGGTGTAGCACCACTTTTTGGTACAACCTACCATAAAATGTATAACAGCGTACAAGGAAAAGAAATACCAAATGGGAAGGGTTCTGTCAAATATAATAAGACTGTAAGTCAGATGCAATTGAAAAAGCCATAACTGGGCTATTTAGAAATTTATGAACCCAAAAAGTGAGTTATTTTGCTTAAAAACTAAAACGTAACTCTCATGTGCTTTGATTCTTGTACGTATTTAGCCGTATTTAATATTGATTACATATCTAATGGTTCAGCAAAATATACTTCAAATTCTAGAAAAGAACTGTCGAGAAAAAGGAAAATGGCTTGACCAGTTAAATCCAATAATTCTGTGTAAATATAAATACTAAAAAAAGCCATGGTACTAATACATCATTCATTTAAAATCTGAAAAAGCTGTAAAAAAAGCAGTTTCGGACATTTTATGTTGAAAGCAACGTACAGCGATGCATTACACAAATCAAACATTTTCCTGCCGACCAGTCTGCTGATGCAATATGCCTCATCCATAAAAAACGAAGCTTCACCAAAAACAACCTAATAACTCAATGGAATTCAGTCAAAAAGTACAACAAATTAAAGTGCTCACTCGAACTTTATTTGAAGGCATTTTTTTGAATCAAATCCTCTGCTAAATTCGGATCTAGTGAGAGGGAAAAACAAAGTAGACTCTAGCTAATGAAATTTTTCAGGGACTCTTCATATTAGTAATTTGAGTTAAAAACATGAAATAGAAGAATTTTTACACATCATTTCCATGGGGTGCAGAGCATGCACTAAAGCTGCAAAAACAGTTAACATATATTTAGTTTCAAGGCTATTAAAACGAACATAAGAAAATAAGTGTATTTAATTACGTTACGATTAAGCAGGATCGGCAACTATTGGCGAAATATGAAGAGATTCATATTCTTCTAACTCAGGTACTTGGAACTTCAGTCTCCTTGGCGGTCTAAAAACGCTCATATTGTATATCTCCTAATATCCTTAGGGAAGAAGGATTTCCGAAATCTACTCAATAACCCATGGGTTGAATCACTTTGGTACTACATGTGGGAGATATTCCCTTTTTATTGAAAAAAGCTCATAATGTAGTTAGAATATTCAAAGCAAACAGAGTATAAATTCTGAATTTGCTTGAAACACTTACTGGTTACCCATGTAACACCTCTTAGGAAACTTGAAAATTTCATAACCCTGGAGCGGGAATCGAACCCGCATCTCCCGATTTCCATTCGAGTATGCTGACCGTTACACCACCCAAGACAGTAACGTTCCAAGAAACTGAAGACTAAGCAAACTTAGCTTAGGAATCTGAACATTTTTCGATTAGAAAAATCTGAGGAAGTTCAGATTCTTAAGCTAAGTTTTCTTAGTCTCAGTTGCTTGGAACTTCCCTGTCCTGGATGGTGTAACGGTTAGCATACTCGAAAGGAAATCTGGAGATGCGGGTTCGATTCCCGCTCCATGACGATGCAATTTTCTAGTTTTATGAGAGGTGTTACTTGGGGTCCAGTAAGTGTTAAACGCCAATTTTTAATCTGTTTGCTGTGAATACTCTATCGATTACCCACGTATTATGATAATATTTCTTCCTTCATTGATTTATCATATCGCAGTTGCTCCTTATGTAATAGTTATTGCACAACAGTTATCTACGTTTTTCAGACATTGCAGAGAAAGTTCTGTGCGTGTATTTTTTTCACCGGAAGGGTTGTGTCACCCCTGAAACACCACGATTCTGAGAATTCTACTGTGAGAGAAACTTTTGACTTGCCAGTACAGATCATATTAGCGACAAGCAATAAAGTTATTTTAAGTTCTGAATTTGCCATTACATGGCTATTATAAGTCTGAAAGGAAGCTGTCTGGCTTTATGGTTTATTAAACTTTAAAACTGCTTTTACTCTCGCAGAATTTCTTTAAGGGCATTTTCTTTTTGACAGTCATCAGCTGTTGAATACACTACTTCCTTTCACTCCCAATCTTTTCGGAAGTAATTCTTTTCTTACGGTTTGTACCCAACCAACCAGAAACTTCGTCTCGGTTGCTGTTGTAGGCAAAACAAATTCCATGTTACGGTTTTTAACAGCTTGCCCTCCACAGATATATTCTGAAAGTTATCAGCTGCAGCATAAGCAACCTGCTTTTACCTAATATTTTCCCCAACGCAATTATTTTTTGTTCGGTATGTAACCAACCAACCAGAAACTCCATCTTTACCATTAGTATACCCAAAACAAATTCTTCGTCTTACGTGTTTTAAAAGGTTGCCATTCGTGGTTAAACAGGTGGAAACTAGTTTCGTAAGTGAACTATAAACCTTTTCAGTCTACGGAAGATTAACTGCAGGTATTTTCATTTGCTCATACTGCACGTAGATTCTATCGACATTTAGTTTTGTTCATGATCCTTCCTTTATTTGTTTATTCTTGAAAAACTGCATTTCGAAATTCCGGGAAGTTGCATGATTGCTGTTTTCTATTTACTTTTCTGGCCATTTATCTTGGAAATATTAACTTAATTTTTAGGTAGAAAACTATTTTTGTGTTTTAAGAAATGACAGAGGAATGAATAGTTTTGACTGATGGTGATTTTGATGGCAGTAGCATATTAATCATATACTGGTCTGCAAAACGTAAGGACGAGCCAGGTTTTGACCTGTAGCATCAAACGGGAGTGGCCTGGATATGTGAAGTTCAAACCATCGGAACTTCAATATTTTCAGAAATGATGACGTAAACAACACCGACACAACTGAAGGTACTAATGGATATAGTGGAACTTTATTCAGAATTGACTATACAGCCCTAGGTGCCATGATACTGACGTATCTCTGCCAAAGGGGGTACGAAGGGAGGAGGAGGTCCTCGGTAAGGGATATGATCACCGCTAACGTCAATGCATAATTTTCAACGTCGGTTCATACTTCGCACTAGGTTGTTGATGAGGTCTTGCATTAACATCTCCGATTTTTCCGTCAACGCCGTCTTCAGCTGTTGAACAGTTTCCGGTGTGTGTTGACGTGATAGAACGCGTCTCCCCAAAGTGTCCCACACGTGTTCTATGAGATAAAAGTCGGGAAAACATGATGGCCAATCTATCCGCTGAATGTTTACACTTTCGAACAGCACACTAACTGCCACCGCACGATTGGGAATGGAGTTAGCATCCATTAACACGAACTGTGGGGCAATGGCACCTCGAAACAGAAGAACATAAGGAAGGGTTACTTCATCACAATAGCTCGCACCGCTTACAGTACATTCTTCCAGTATCTGGAGCTCCGTACGTCCATCGACCAGAATGCCTTCCCCATACGAGGACACCACGGCCTCTATATATATCCGTTTCATTGATGTTTTCGGGGCTGCACCGAGTGCCTACCTCACGACATCCAGAATCACTAGAGAGACTAAATCTATTCTCATAAGTAAAGAGAACCGAACTCCACTGTTCTGCTGTCCAGTCCTTATATTCTGTTGTCCATTGTAAACGGTGTCTCCGGTGAGTAGTTTCAATGAAACACACCGTACTGGTCGTCGGTTAAACACACCACCTTTGTGTAGTCGCCTGAACAATGCAAACCCCGATATTATGCGTCTTGTGCTCATGTTCAGTTTATTTGCATGGTTACTTGCCGTCTGGCGTAGATCTCTTTTTGCATGTAGGAACAGATAGCTGTGCTCATTGGAGGTGTTTTTTTTTTTGGTGGACGAACACCACCGGTCTTTTGCTCGACTGTTTCTGTAATCCCGAAGGCCGACCATGCACGTGATACGATGTTATGGGCGATACCGAGCTCTTGGGCCAAACTCATCACAGTTCTCCACTTCCCGAGCCACCGAAATATTTGACCACGAGTAAAATTAGAAATACACTGGCGGAAAGTGAAAAAAGAACACGAAGAAGGAATTGGCGGACGATCACGAAATTTACATATGTTAATGTGGTGGTGTTTACGTAGGTGTGATGTTAATTTCGGGACCAACCGGTGAGCGCTCACGCCACAGCACGGCATAATATGCAAATTATCGTTGGTGGTATTTAAGGAGTACGGCAAAGTGAATGTAATCAGTCGTCGGCGTACGGACACGTGCGAAGACCCTGAAGAAGCTGTAATGCCTAGACATGGAAGACGTGTACGATTTCAGCAGTTATCGGACTTTGAGCGAGGTCGTCTAGTCGGACTCCGCGAGGCCGTGTGGTCGGATCGTCGTATTGCGGAGCGAATTGGGCGGGAAGTATCGGTGGTGGTACGATGGTAGCGTAGATGGTCCAAGGAACATTCCCACACGAGAAGACGTGGAACCGGGAGTCACAGACGGACAGATGAGCGCACCGATCAACGCATAAGAAGAGCGGCGTTGTCAAGGAGAACATCCACTGCGACGCAAATCCGAGATGCCGTTGCACCTGAGGTGACTGTGCGAACAATCCGCAACCGTCTACTGGATGCAGGACTACGTGCACGTGTGCCTCTGGCATGTGTACCTCTAACTCCAGCCCACCGTCAGGAACGACTGCAGTGCTGTCGCCAACGTCTGCACTGGAGAACGTAATGGCGATCTGTCTTGTTAAGCGATGAAAGCAGATTCTGCTTGGGAGCCTCCGATGGCCGTATGCGTGTTCGCAGACACACAGGGGAGCGTATTCACCCTTCTTGCACTAGTCAACGACACAGGGCCTACACCTGGTCTCCTCGTGTGGGGAGCGAGCAGCTATCACTCCCTTACACAACTAGTGTTTGTACCGGGTAAGTTAAACAGCACCTCCTACATCAACAACATCATTCAGCCCGTTGTTGTGCCATTTGTAAGGTTGGTCCATCGTGGTGTTTTCCAGCAAGATAACGCACGCCCACACACGGCACGTGCAACGCAACATCACTTCAGGGTGTGAGACAACTTCCATGGCCTGCACGTTCACCGGATTTGTCCCCCATTGAGCACGTGTGGGATTTTATGTGAAAACGACTTATCCGGTCTCCACGCCCAGCCACGACCATCCCCGATTTACGCGTTTAGGTTGAGGATGCTTGGAACTCAATACCCCCAAACTTACATCCAACATCTGTACGACAGACTCCATGCCAGAATTGCACAGTGTGACTCAGTTCATGTCGGTTCAACCTCGTACTAACCATGTTACATGGAAATGTTATTTTTCAGTTTACCAGCAAATACAGCTGTATTTTGCCATAATGTTTTGATCACGTTAACCTCTGTATTCCGTTATTATGCTGTATAAATTTCGTTGGTATCAGACGTCTCCTTCTTGGTGTTCTTTTTTTACTGTCCGCCAGTGTATGTTCCCGACGGGTCATTTCGTCGTCTCTAGTACACAACAGACCCAATCGGATATCTGTAACACTTATGCACACCGTACGGTGACTTCCGGTCAACTGATGCTAATGGACGGCGTGAGCGCATTTTGTTCTCACGTCATGCTCCATTATTCCTCATGTACTCTTGCTCCTGTTCTCAGACACGCTCCTGAATTAACTTGTGTTTCGTTGCTGCTGCTATTTATGGCGTTTATTTAACTTTTTTCACTTCGTCCTTAAGTTGTGCACACCAGTGTAAGATTATCCTCCACTAAATCTGTTTTCCTCTCGAAATGGTTCAAAATATCCTAATTCAATTTAATTAGTAATTGAATTTCAATTTGATATGGAGTTCATGAAATTGTAGAAAGTGTCATGTTCTTTCATTAAAGCAACATAACAATAAATCAAGTATCTTGAGATGATGTAATACTTAAAAAAATTTTGATTTTGTAAATGTGATGCTGAAGTAAAACATTTAACGTTAACATTTTTGTAACTTCTTTTGGAAATATTAATTTAGTTTTTAGGAAAATTACATGATTTTTTTCTCTCAAAAATAAAATAAAATAAAGAAAGCACGCATTTTTTTTTATTTTTTTTTTGTTTTTGTTTCCGCGACTTCACGATCACCGTGAGCAACTCTTAGGGCTATAAGCAGTTGCCCGGGACCAGTGATTTAACGGAAAGGGGATACCCGGATGAGGCATGCGCCCCGCCCATGCTTCATCCGGGACCTGATCCCAGAATTAGATTGAAAGACTAAACAGTAACCCCCTCATTCGGCTACAAAGGCAGGGAAATATTAGTGTTGTACACACCTTCCCGTAGGTGTACAACGTAATGACTGCCACAATATGAAGACATCACTTGAAATAATTACATATAACCCGCAACTCACTCTTCCTTCGATTCGACATCGAGGAAGAGAAGAGTTCTGCAACATGTTGGAAACTTTTTCGCCTGCTGAACAGCTGGGTGAGTTCGGTTAATTCGAGAATGTTTTTTCATGTTACCTATATTTTCAAAATTGAAATTATATTTATATATTTGAATCTTTTCAATTTTCCTTGTTTTCCAGTCGTATTTCAATTCAGAAATTAACTTTGTTCCTATAAAACTGGTTTTGGGCCAAAAGCCTAATGCAAATTAAACATTGGACCCCGCTGAAAAATTTTAATGGTTCTGTAAAAAATCTTCAAACGGAATTGGTTTTCATGTTGAGGATTTAACATCCACATTTTTGAACTATTATCAAAAATAAAGTAGGTTTAGATGAGAACTAATTAATATAAATAGAGAGATCAGCACAAACATTACTCATCCTAGGTGGAAAAGTAGAAGTACAGTTAGGCTTATGTCTAAATTTACCCGAGAAGACCGCCTTATATTTATGAGACATCAATAGCACATATACTTAAATGTACAACTGCTGAGATTAAATCCTGTTAACAGAACATTTCTACACAAAAGAGTATGTAAATTAATTGATTGAGTATTTGCCTGTAAAACAATATTTAAAACATAATACAATTTCTGAAGGGTTTACCAACTATCATGAGCTACAAGCAACAGACAGAACTAGTATCGTTTACCAGCCACCATAGCAAAGGGACAGATCTAGCATCGTAGGGCAAACGAACTATCCTTTCCTTATCTGGGACTCGAACCCTGGCCCACGTTGGACGTATAGCCGGAAGAACGCGCTGCCTAACCATTAGGCCAACGACGATCTCTATCCGCAAAGCAATCGCCACTGTGATGAAGTAATAAAAGTATTGTGCTAGTTTTATATTTTCTCTCAGTGCCTGAGTTTCCCGGCTAATAAAGATGTGGTCGATTGAGCCCTGTTCTGAAAAAGATTTATTGCAGAGAGAGTTGCCCAGCATTAATATCCTGCCAAAAAATGGCGCTTTGTAAATAATGTTGTGCCATTAAAATCAGATAACTGTCCCACCGGCCACCAGCACACATATATATATATATATATGTTGTGCTTTAAATTGATTTTGTTGTTATCTATTTGCTGTCGAACAGTAACTGTACTCCATCACAGACAATATACTTTGCTTTGTCTGAACGCCTGAGCGTTTGTACCACTTTTGTGGCGCAGTGGAAAGACCTTTAGGAACAACTGAGAAAGAAATATTTGTGACGGCACGCTTAGGCATTGTGTTTTCATACAGGTGTTCAGTGAATGGAAACTGCTTCACGGACATAATTATGTGACGTCATCACCATAGCACCAAATGAGAAAGGAGTATTTGTGACGTTCCGCTTTGATTTTCGTGTTTTGTTGCAGGTTTTCGGTGAATGGAAACTGCGAATTGTGTCAGTGTGTGACGTAACAACTGTATGACGAAGTATCTTTTAATTGTTGTAATGTTCATGAAACATTTAGACATCACAAACGAAAATAATGCCTGATTTATTAAAAAATTACTCTACATATCTTATTTTTTACCGTCTTTATTGAGGGGTTTTTCTTACATTACTAAGAAAACTTAGGATACGATACAGAAAAGGTAAACGGTCAGGAAACATAATAATCAAAAGTAAATGACTTCTCTTTGTGTTTGCCCTTCATTGAAGCATAAAGATCCACTTGTCAAGCATAACATGAAATATTAACTGAACTATTCACAGGCGTATCGTTATAACAGCAGGATATAACAGCTCGTCGTTTAATAACAGACACACCCTTCCTTTTACTGACTACATACTTTTGACTCCTCTGATTTACAGTTATTGATTTATATTCATTTATAAATATCAATTCAAATTCAAATATTAATTTATAGAAGCCGTTTATCAAACATAAATCTATTAATTTAGATAAAAATTATATTAATTTCGATTCAGATAGCTATTAGATTTAAATATGAATTGATATTCCTCTTTAGTTACAATAATCCTTTTATTTACAAACTGATTAGTTGCCAGTTGTTACCGAAATGTACTGAGAAACTTGCAGGTCTTGGTGGCATTCAGAATGCAAATGCAGCTAAGAGGTAACATGATTGCCATAAGAAAAATAAATTAAAAAAGAAAGGTTAAATTAGAGATACACCTAACATTTACCTGAGCAAAATAAACAAGTTAGTAAAATCATGCAATGCATTGATTATGATACGCTTTCCAACATACTAGAAGTCATTACTCAAGTTATGAGGATAATGGCTGTAGAATTAATCTGGCTCCTATGACCCCATTTCGATGATATTCAACAGAATTGGTTCAGTATACATCTGGAACCACATACTAACGTTTTGTCGCAATAGAAGCATTTTTAGTTAAGTTATGAGGATAATGGCTGTGGAATAAATCTCGCTCCTGTGTCCTGACCTTTGACCCCATTTCGTATATATTCAACAGAACCGGTAAAGTATACTTCCAAAACAAAATGATAAAGTTTTGTCTCAATCGAAGCATTTTTACGTAAGTTATGACGCATAAAGTCGATGAAATGGATCCCGTTTCTATATCCTGACCTTTGATTCCATTTCGTCCATTTTCAGTAGAATTTGTTCCCAGGTGGTTCCCTACCACATGCTAAAATGTCATCGAAATCGAACCATATTTACGCGAGTTATGACGGATAAGGGCAGTGGAATGCATCCCGCCCCTATGTCCTGACCTTTGACCCCGTTTCGTCCATTTTGAATAGGAGTAGTCCCCAGGTGGTCTCCTACCACATACTGAAATTTCATCGAAATCGAAACATGTTTACTTGAGTTATCGTGCAGACAGACGGACAGACGGACGGACAAAGCTGGAGCATATACGCTTCTTTAACCTACGGTTGGAAAGCGTAAAAAATGGTTGTCATCATCCAGTTTAAAAAATGGAGTTCGGCCATGACTTCAACAAAGGATACTTTTGAGAGTTAACAAAACAAATAAAACCTCATAAAGGAATTCAGTTAAGGTCCTTAATGAATCATGCAAATCAATTAATTCCGACCATAAATATAAATTATTGTTTGCAAATAGTTACGTTTAAGGAAATATCATGTAATAATAAATATGATTCATCACGTAGATGCCAAAACATTATTAATAATTTTACAAAAATTTCCAGTTTCTTTATATATTTGATTTTCGACCTGGTCGAAAATAAAATATATAAAGAAACTGGAAATGTTTGTATATATAAAGAAACTGGAAATTTTTGTATATATAAAGAAACTGGAAATTTTTGTAAAATTATTAATAATGTTTTTTTTATCTACGTGCTGCATCATATTTATTATTACATGATATTTCCTTAAACGTAACTGTTTGCAAATAATAATTTATATTTATGGTCGGAATTAATTTATTTGCATGATTCATTAAGGACCTTAACTGAATTCCTTTATGAGGTTTTATTTGTTTTGTAACATTGCGTTATCATTTTTGCTATGCATGTTTACTGTCCATTTACTCTTTGTTCATTTGTTCTTTCTACCATCGTTTTATTTTTCACAATTGCACTAAGAGCATCCGCCGAGTTGTATGGTTAACACGACAGTGCCTTACACTCTGGCATTGCTGCAATCTTTTGTTCTTGAGTCTCAGATAATTTCGCTGCACTGCTACGCTTATCTCTGTGGCTTCTTCGATTGCTCTGTCTTATTGAATTCATGTCCACCACAGCTGTTTTTTTCAAATTCCGAATGAGAAAATAATCACTTGGAAAATATCTAGGGAATGCGGAAAACCACATTTCAAGAAAACTGCTTGCGACGCATTAGCCGTGTACACTGAAGTGTTGGTATGGGAAAGATGAACAGCTTGATTCTTATCTTGAACTGTTAGCCACAGGAAAACTAAGACTCCAGACTAATACTGACTTGTTATAGTGATTTTATGCAGTAGACAATCAGGAAAAGCAAGTAGGTGTAACAAAGGTCATTCGTTATCTTTGTTTTATAGGTCTCGAACCTTCCCTGCTCAGGAGAGTGTCAGTAGTTTTTTTTTTATATGTGTTTACGCAGTGGCGCGTTCACAGGGGGCGGGGGGCCAGATGGCCTTGACCAACCGCAAAAGTGTTTCACTTTTTTATGTTTTTGGTTGGAATGTGACTTACATTAGAAAAAACATGCTTTAATTTAATAAAAATGCATCAGCTTACAGTGTAAAGAAAATGCTCCACTTTTTCTTTTGTTTTTCATTAACTGTTATTTTGTTCTTTTGAATTTTAAAAACTTCAATTTTTCTTCGGCTGCCAGAAAAAACATTCTATATACGCCCCTGTGTTCATGCTTCATTCAAAGATTTGTTGGTAAAGTCCAGTCTTAAAGCCTATTGCTGCGTGTGCAGAAAGATCTTTATCACCTCTTACGCATGGTAAAATCTGACGACTAACATCTCGGTTGTTTTCCATTTCCGATGTCACCATCCCTGAGACATTCATTAGACAAGTTTTACATTGACGGAACTTCAACATCAATTTTTGACGTCTGGATCAAAAGGACAATGAAGGAGCAAAGAGCCTGCCGACGTAGTTCACTTGGGAGAACAGACACTGCGGAGTAGGAAGATGTAGGTTCGAATCCCACTGTTGGCAAAAAATATGTGTACAACGGCCGTTTCATAAAAGCTGAGACTAAAATCCCACAAAATGAAGAAATAAAGGTTCAGCAAAATATATTGTATGTTATTCGTTCTCAAAGTATCTTCCCTCGGATGATATGCAACGCTCTCATCCTTCAGTGGCCTTTTCAAAGCATGTGGTGAAGGCATTTTGTGTAAACTGCTTTAGCGACACCTGTAGAGCCTGAATAACGTCAGCATCTGGGTTGAATGTTGCGCCATGGAACTTATCCGTCATCGTTGGAAACAACAAGAAATTTCACGAGGCGAGGTCAGGACTGCAAGCAGGCTGTGGCATGATTTCAATACTGCATTTCGTAAAACACTCTCGAAGACAAGCAAACACATGTGGACGGGCGTTATCATGGTGTAGAGTCCACTTGCCGATCAGTTCCAGTAGCGTAATCAAAATGCGTCCTCGCAGACGTTTCAAGATTGAAATGTAACACTCAGCATTGACAATAATTTGTGGAGGAATGGCATGCTGGTAGACTACACCTTTATGATCAAAGAAAATGATCATCATCACCTTCTTAGCTGAATTGGTTTGGCGGAGGTTTTTCGAAGGAGGCAAGACTGTGTGTTTCGAGACACTCGTTGCGCGCTTCGTGAGGGGTTCGAAATAGGGGATCCATGCTTCATCGGCAGTTATTACTGTGTTTAGAAAGTCTGGATCCTTTGAAATCATTTGTTTCCATTTATGACACACCTGAACTCTACCTAACAATTGTTCTCTCGTCAGGTGCCCATCTGGAACACACACGATACAGCAGCAATTTGTCGAAGAGAATGCGGAATGCCGACGAAATAATAGTTGGCGCCGTAACGTCTTCCCACGTCATCCGTCGATCTTCTTGCAGGATTGCCCAAACATGGTTAACAATACGCTCCGTAACACTTTCAGGTCAACCAGACCTGGGAGCGGGTTCTGCCAAAAAACTCCCTTTTCTGAAATGATGGTGCCATCTAAAAATCTTTGACTCACCCAAACATTTATCTTCGTAAGCTTTTTTTTTATTAAATCAACTTTTTCTGGAACCGTTGTACCCAAACGATAAAATTTTTTTATCGCGCAACGTATTTCACTTCTTAACTTAGGATCATTTACTTTCATAGCTGTATGGAAAAATGCAGACCCAACTGCGTAATAACAAAACCAGAATAGTCTGCCACGGCTAATAACTGTTGCCATAGATACTTCCTTAATTCAGTTAGTCGTCAGCGTGGTTATTTTTACCCTTATCACTGTAACCAACTCAAAAAAATTACTTTCAGTTTTTATGGAACGGCCTTTGCATGTTGTTGCCCGAAATAAAAAAGGGCATCCTACGAGCGAGAATTGAAAAAAAAACAAGAAAGATGACACCGAATTTTCGGGTGTAATGAGCACGTCTTTTGAATCCGTTCTGACGTAAATTAAATTTAATCAAAGCTATTCAAAGTCAATGGAACCGGTATGGAAAACATGTAACGTACCAGGAGATGTGACGTACCTGCCCGAAGGACGCACACGACATAAAGGCAGATAGGAATCAGAATAAAACGTCCGCGTAGCTCAATTGGTAGAGTGACTTATTCCGGAGTGAGGGGATCCGGGTTCGAATCCTGGCGTGGACAGAAATGACGGAGAAATTTACTTCGTTATAAACAATAGTATCTGACGGAAGAAAGAAGTTTTTCAATCGGGGTTTTAATCCCTTAGATATTGCTGTAAACGGAATCGTAAGCTTACGCCCTCTGGTTGCAGACTTGTGTTTTAAGAAAAACATGAATTTATATGAGAAACATTACGCACCGGAAACGCTCTCCAACACAGAAAGAACTTTTCAAATCGACTGTTAGAAACACAGGTATCGACAAAAATAAGATGTGACTTTATGTCTCCTGGTGGGAAAACCGTGCATTATTTTAGGAGGAATGTATTCTCAAAAAGTTTATCTATATGAGGGGTATCGGTCCAAGAAAAAAAAATTTAGTCGAGTTTGAAGGATCCCAGATTTTGCTACAAATACATCAAAAGCAGATATGAACACTTAAGCGCCCTGGTGGCCAAACCATTCTTTACCAAACATTAGAAATTATGTGAAAAATATTTTCCATCAAATCTTGTATGCGATACAGAAGGAATTTTTCAAATCGGAGTTTTAGGAGCAGAAATAACGCAGAAACTGCAATTTACCATTGTGCCCCCTAGCGGAAAGTCTATGATTACTTGAAAATTTAGAATTTATAGGAAAAATATTTCGCATCGGAAACACTATCCAACAAAGAAGGAATTTTTTAAATCGGACTCTCAGAAGTAGAGATATCGACAAAAATAAGATATACATCTACACCCCCTGGCGTAGAAACCATGCATTATTTCAAGAAGAAAATGTTTCTAAAAGGTTTGTCGAAATGAGTAGTATCTGTCAACAAACGACCTTTGTTTGCAATCTAGATTTTAGAAGCTCATATTTGGCTGCAAATACATCAGAAGCGGAAATTAAGATTTACGCTCTCTGGTGGCCAAACCTTTTTTTACAAAAATTAGAAATTATGTGGAAACGATTTCCCATCAGGATCTGTATCCTGTGCAAAAAGAATCTTTCAAATCGGAGATTTAGAAGCAGAGATTTAGGGGGAAACGCAATTTACCTCTACGCCCCCTAGCGGAAAGCCTATGAATTACTTGAAAATTTTGAAATTATATGAAAGACATGTCCCAATGAATATCAATAATATGAAAGACATGTCCCAATGAATATCAATAATATGAAAGAGATGTCACACTTTTCAAATCGGACTCCTAGAAGTAGAGATATTGACAAAAATAAGATATACATCTACGCCCCCTGGCGGAGGAACTGTTTAATATTTTAGGAAGAAAATATTCCAAAAATGTTTATCAATGTGAGTGGCATCAGTCCAGAAAAGAATTTTTTCAATCGATGTTTTAGAGGCTCAGATTTTATGGCAAATACATCAGAAGCAAAAGTTAACACTTACGCCCCCTGGTGGCCAAAGTATTTATTACCAAACATTAGAAATTATATGCAAACGATTTTTCATCAGGAGGTGCATCCGCTGAAGAAAAAAATTCAAATCGGAGTTTTAGAAGAAGAGTTATCGGGAAAAATGTAATTTAATTTTTCGCCCCCTGGCGGAAAGTCTTTGCGTAATTTGAAAAAGTAACTTTATCTAAAATACTCTTCGACATAGATGGAATCGAAAGATAAAGGATTTTTTTCAATCGGTTGTTTAGAAGCAAATATGTGGAATAAAACGTATTTTTGAATTCGACATCATCTGCATTTACGCCCTCTAGCGGCGAAATTGTACATCGTAAAATAAAACAAAAGATCATCATTCTCATATTTTACGCTTTCCAATGCAAAAGAATTTTTCAAATCGGATTAACAGTTCCAGAGATATCGTGGGTAGATTCGGACGGACGAACGGACAAACCGATAACATAAGCACGATCTTTTTTTACAAAAGACGTGCTAAAAACAGTATGATGGTTCTCCTGCACAACGTAAGTTATTTATAAATAAATAGATCTGCAATCAAATGGTCGTCGAGTTTTGCTGTTTCTTGACCCGAAACCTGCTGAGCGATTTAGTGCTCCTGCCTTTCTCTGGGGAGGGGGGGGGGTAATGTGACATCTGAATTAAATGGACAATGTAGCAGCGATAAGACTGCCTGAGGGTTTTAATTGGAAGGACAACCACGCCGCAGTAGAGAGGTGTGGATTGAAATTCCACTGTCCGCAAAAGAAATGTTATACATTGCAGCATGGTTTCCTTACTCAGTCACAGTCCTTTAGCAATATAAACACTGCCACAGGCAATTTTTCAAGAAATATTCTCTGAACTATGTCACATCCCTGCTTTAGGTACTTCAGCTGGAAGACCCAGCAGATCATTACTTCTCAGACACAGTTGACGATGGGATGAGGGTAAGGCAGAATCTCCACAGATTCTCTACCATGCAATTGCAAACATTAGACAAAACAATTCCTTCTTTCATTATAAATTTAGCCCTGCGAGTGGTATTCTAATTCGTAATTTCTCCCGCCATTACTGATTGGCCCGAAACATCAATTTCCTGAATTACATCCACAGTTGGGAAGTTACGCGTAAAAAATTACTTTCCACGTGACGTGTAAAATACGCGTGAAAAATGCTTAATTTATGTCATAAATGTAAAGAAATTTAATAAATTTAAGAAAACGCAGCCTCACTGTCAACTTAATAATAAAACACTTAATAAAGAGCGTTTCGCATTCGAAATATTAGGAAAACAACTTAATAAAGAGCGGTTCGATGTGTTAGGAAACTGTATACTGCAGAATTTGGATGCAGCCGTAATCACAGGCTTTTGACAATATAAAGATCGTATGGGAATATTTGTTAAACTACTTGAAAAAGAAGTTTAAACTCCACCAACATTTTGTCATTTTGCTAAACGACATCCCAAAGAGCAGGCGAAATTAGCCATTCGATTACTCAACATAAAAGCATCATCAACACAGCTTGAAAGGTTGTTCTCCAACTGGTCGTACATTCATAGCACAGCAAGAAACCGACTAAACTTTGAAAATTCTAATAAAGAGATGCACATACACTAAATTGACAAGTCACCAAACACTCATTTAAAAGCAAATGAACGGATCCGCTGCGTTGTTAAGATGCGCGGTACAGCTGCAAACGGTATAAAAGCAAGCCGTAAGCTGACCAAGATCATATCGCCCTGTGAGGTTCAGTGAAAATGTCGCGGCGGGAGAGAACTGACTTTGAGAAAGGAAAGGCTATTGGGTGTTATATTAGTGGGTTGTCCATAAGAGATACCGAGAGGCGTTTAAACATACCCAAGTCAACTGTTTTGGATTTACTGAATAAGTGGAAGACGCATGGCGTGCCTGAAGTAGCAAAACGTACCGGCAGACCAAAGAAAATCAGAGAGTCGTTACAGCCAAGTAGCAAAACGTACCGGCAGACCAAAGAAAGCCTCAAGGAAGTCGTTACAGTTAATCGACTGAGTACCGCACAAGACCTCAGTGTACAGGAGAGTGAAAATGCTGGAACCTCGGTATGTACACGTACTATAAGCAGAGAACTTCATTCCATGGGTTATCGTTGTCGTGCGGCTGCTCATAAGCCTTCCATCTCCATTCGGAATGCTACTCGTCATGGTGCAAAGAACATTTATCGTGGACCATAGATCAATGGAAACGGGTCCTATGGACTAATGAATCCAAATACAAGATCCATTTGTTTGATGGCCGTGTGTGGGTATGGCGGCAACCGGGGGAACGCTATTTACTATAGTGTACTGTTCCTACGGTCAAGTTTGGAGCTAGCAGTGTACTCGTGTGGGGGTATTTTTCGTGGTATGATCCCGGTCTATTGGTTATCGTGGACAAACCTGTTAGCCAGCAAGTCTACCTCGGTATTCTGGACAATTATGCCCTACCAAATGTATTGCAATACTATGGAACCGAGCCTTGTTGGCACCATCAGGATAATGCACGTAGCCATAAAGCAAAAACTGAAACGGCCTGGTTTGACGATAATTCCGTATCCTGTGTGGACTGGCCAGCACAAAACCTTGATCTTAATCCCATAGCGCACCTATGGGATGAATAAGAGCACCGCATAAGAAGTTTAAAACTAAGGCCTACTACTAAGCAACAGTTAGCTGCAGCATTATGTACTAATTGAATGCGCATACCTATCGCTGTGTTCCAAAACCTTGTCGAAAGTATGTCTCGAAGGATCAGTGCATTCATTAAGGCCAAAGGTGCACTGACACCGTACTAGTGTATGTCAATAAATGCTATGTTGTGTTTCTTTTCTAGGTGTCTGGTGACTTTTGTCAATGTACTGTATATTGCACTCTAAAATGAAAGATAAAAAAAAACGATAATTATTAAAAAGTGCTAAGAAAAATAACAATGAATGAAACTGTTAGGCAAGTGTTATTACAAATTGTATGTACACAATATGTGGCAATCTAACGCCAAATGTTATTTTAGTTTGAAATTAGTTTTGATAAAACTTTTAATATTGTGACATTATTAAATCAAAACACAAATTCAAGCAACAATGACGCTTGCATATAGTGAAGAACTTATTTATAAATGCTATGAATTATCAAAAATGTATGAAAGCTTCCAAGTTAGTAACCTTACAATTTTAAACAAGAAAGATGACACCAAATTTTCGGGTGTAATAAGCATGTCTTTAGAATCCGTTCTGACGCAAATTAAATTTATCAGAGCTATTCAAAGTCAATGAAACCGGTATGGAAAACAATAGATCTTACGAAAGTAAGATTTTCAATCGGGTTTTTTATCCCTCAGATATTGCTGTAAACGGAATCGTGAGCTTACGAACTCTTAGAAACAGAGATATCGACAAAAATAAGATGTGACTTTACGTCCTCTGGTGGGAAAACCATGCATTATTTTAGGAAAAAAGTATTCTCAAAAGGTTAATCCATATGAGCGGTATCGGTCCAAGAAAAAAATTAGTCGAGTTTTCAGGATCCCAGATTTTGCTACGAATACATCAGAAACAGAAATTAACACTTATAACCTCTGATGGCCAAACCATTCTTCACCAAACATTAGAAATTATGTGAAAAATATTTTCCATCCGGTAATGTAGGCGATACGGGAAGAATTTCTCAAATCGGAGTTTTAGAAACAGAAATAACTCAGGAAACGCAATTTACCCTTGTGCCCCCTAGCGAAAGGTCTACGATTTACTTGTAAATTTTGAATTTATAGGGAAAATATTTCGCATCGGAAACACTATCCAACAAAGAAGGAATTTTTCAAATCGGACTCTTAGAAGTAGAGATATTGACAAAAATAAGATATACATCTGCGCCCCTTGGCGTAGAAACCATGCAATATTTCAAGAAGAGAATGTTCCTAAAAGGTTTATCGACATCAGTAGTATCGATCAACAAACGACTTTTTTTTCAATCGAGATTGTAGAAGCTCATATTTTGCCGCAAATACATCAGAAGCGGAAATTGAGACTTACGCCACCTAGTGACCAAACCACATTTTTACAAAAATTAGAAATTATGTGTAAACGATTTTCCATCAGATGCTGTATCCGGTGCAGAAAGAATTTTTCAAATCGGAGATGTAGAAGCAGAGATACAGGGGAAAACGCAATTTACATATACGCCCCCTAGCGGAAAGTCTATGAATTACTTGAAAATTTTGAAATTATATGAAACACATGTCACACTGGAAACACCATCGAACAAAGAAGGAATTTTTCAAATCGGACTCCTAGAAGTAGAGATATTGACAAAAATAAGGCATACATGTACGACCCTTGGCGTAGAAGCCATGCACTATTTTAGGAAGAAAATGTTTCTAAAAGGTTTGTCGACATGAGTAGTATCGGTCAATAAACAACGTTTTTTTCAATCGAAAATTTAGAAGCTCATATTTTGCTGCAAATACATCAGAAGCGGAAATTAAAATTCACGCCTCCTGGAGGACAAACCATTTTTTTTTTGTAAAGGCCATTATTGATAGAAAAAACAAAGATCAATCAATGATATATTGCCCGTTTAATTCGATAACCTTTTGCCATCTTTCAGTGAGCTGCAGAATTCCTCGTTCACAGAAGAACCTGTCTTTCGTGGCGAAAAACTGTAGAAGGTGCTGATTTACATCCTCATTTAAATTGAACGTTATACCACGCAAGGACTGTTTCATAGAGCGAAACAAGTGGAAGTCTGACGGCGCAAGGTCAGGCGAGTATGCTGGGTGTGGCAACACATCCTACCCAAGCACCAATAAATTTTGGCGGGTGATCAAACTTGTGTGTGGTCTCGCGTTGTCCTGATGGAACACAACACCTTTACGATGAACGAGCTCTGGACGTTTCTGGATGATGGATCCTTTCAAACTGTCCAATTGCCGATAGTACACATTCAAATTATTGATAGTTTGGTTCCATGGTAGGAGCTCGAAAAACACGACACCTTTAAAATCCCACCACACTGAGACCAGAACCCACCGCTGATGAATGTCTGCTTTGGATGTCGTTTGAGGCGAAGCAGCACGTCGGGACCAATCCGTTTGCGCAGCACATTGTTGTACACAATCCACTTTTCGTCACCAGTTGTCAGTCGCTTCAAAAAAGGATCGTGTTCCTCACGTTTAATGAGCATATCGCAGATGTTTATACGCGCCGTCAATTGAGCTTCTCAGAGTTCATGAGGAACCGACACATCGAGCTTGCTTACGTGTCTTCAGGTGGCCGTGAACGCTTCTTCAGGTGGTCGTGAACGCTTGAATGACGGATGTGCAATGTATCTGCAATCTCTAGTGTTGTGTAATGTGGGTTTGTCTCGATCAATGCCTTGATTTGGTCGTCATCAACCTCGGTGGGCCTTCCGGACCGAGGAGCAGAGTTGAGGTCAAAATCACCAGCATGGAATTTTGCGAACCATTGCTGGCACTGACGTTCTTGTAGAGCATTATCACCGTACACTTTACGCAACTTTTCACAAGCTTGACGCGCGTTCTTCCTTTTACGCAAGTAAAACAGTAAAATATGGCAAAAATGCATAGTTTGGTATTTCATCTTAAACTTAATGTCAAATCTCCGCAAATCTACCAAATCGCTCACTATTCCGTTTAGACTGCAACTGGAACTGGCCCTGTCAAAAGCCAAGCATTGTGTTTTCTGACGTAGCCCACGTAATTTTAAATTCACTTTCTACAAGAGTTTGCATAAATTTAGAAAACATTTTTTCATCTCTGCAGCACGCCACTTACGCTACGTCTTCCGAGAAGGTCCCACACGTGTGCGATTGGATTTAGGTCCGGGGACCTAGCGGGCCAATCCATGCGTTGAATATCTTTACTATCCAACAGCTCTGCGACAGCCACTGTACGATGAGGTGTAGCGTTGTCGTCTATGAAGAGGAACTGAGGACCGACAGCACCTCTAAACAGACGCACGTGAAGCAGGAGAACCTCGGTACAATAACGGACACCAGTGACTGAAACTCCTTGGAAGATATGGAGGTCAGTACGGCTACCAAGCATGATACCGCCCCAAGCAAGAATTCCGCCACCTCCAAACCGGTCCTATTCGATGATGTTCGAGGCGTGATTGCGTGTTATCTGCTCTCTCCAGATGTGTATACATCGAGAATCGCTCGTCAGACTAAATCGGCTCTCATCCGTAAAGAAAACTCGACCCCATTGCTGATGTGTCCAGTTCTTGTGTTCTTGGCACCACAGAAACCGCCGTCTCCGATGAGCAGGCGTTAATGGCACACACCGTACTGGTCGTCGTGCAAATAGACCACCTTTTTGCAGCCTCCTGGCCACGGTAAAACGCGATAACGGACGTCCAGTTGTCTGTTGCATGTGCCTTGCGATTTCTCCCGCTGTCTGCCGTCTGTCTCTTCTCGCCTGTAGGGCAATATACTGGTCGTCCGCCGCTATGGTTGCTCGTGGACGACCACTGCTAAACTCTCGGACAGCTGATCCTGACGTTTGAAATGCTCTCCAACCTCGTGAAACGATGCTGTGAGCGATCCCGAACTCATCGGCCACACTAGTAACACTTCGACTTTTTTTCAACTCCCCAATGACGCGACCTCGGGTAAAGTCATCCAGATGTCGTCTACTGGATTGCCTGTTGGACATATCACAAGGAGGCAGCAACTCGACGTCGTTCAAACCAATGTACTCCGTGCAATAGCTTTCACCGAATTGCTGATCGTACACCGCCCGTGTGCTTTATACCCTTCCGACCCCCGCCCCTACTTTATGCTGCATATATGCCCATGCCTTACTGTACTGGACCCTAGTCTATCTCCTGAGTGGTCTTTCGGTCCGTTCTTCCTGCTCGTTCCGCTCTTATGCTAATTTCTCCTCTTCGTCCTTAATTTTTGCACACCAGTGTATTATAAATACTGGAAATTGCAGAATTCAAAAAAAGCCTACCATTCAATTTATTATTAAATAACATGCGACAAATCGATAAATAATGGAACAGTGTTATTCCTGGAACTTGCACATGAAGCAAAAATGCTCACTGTAGGAATTAGTTTCTCATTACGGTACAAATAATGGAAAATGTGGGTGCAGCGCTTTTGGTGGTCATTTTGTACTTTTATCCCATTTCCTACTTTTTAGCACGTCTTGTAAAAACAGTACGTGTTTACAGTATCATTTTGTCCGTCGGTCCAACTCTGTACACCATATCTCTGCAACTGTCAGTCCGATTTGAAAAATTTGTTTTATCATGGAAAGCCTAAAATATAAGAACGATAATCCTTGCTTTCAGGTTTATTTCCGATAAACAACTTCGCCCCTATAGGTCGTAAGTACAGATGCTATCAAATTCAAAATACATTATATCCCATATCATTACTTCTAGAAATCCGACTGCAAAAATTATTTCTTCCTTTAGACACCATTTATAACGAAGATTATTTTCGGTACAGTTTCTTTATCAAGCTTTTCCGCTAGGAGGCGTAATGGTAAATCGTAATTTCTCTGATATCTCTGTTTTTAAATTATCATTTTGAAAAATTGTTTTTTCGGTCTGATGGGAACTGTTCTTCATGTGTTTTCTAATTTTGGTAAACCACTGCTTTGCCACTTGGGGGCGTAAGTGCACATTTATATTTCTGACGTATTTGCAGCAATATCTGCATTAACGAAAACTCGACTGACTTTTTTTTTTTTTTTTTTTTGTGGTCAGGTACTGATCACTACGAAACACCATTCCAAAATATCGTCTGCTTAAAATGAACGTAGTTTTTCCCGCCAGGGGGCCTCGATGTATATCTTATTTTTCTCGATATCTCTGCTTCTAACGGTCTGATTTGAAAAATTATTTTTGTGTCTGCGAGCGTTTCTGGTGCCCAATGTTTTGCATGTAATTTCAAAGGTTTCTGAACGTAAACGTTTTCTATCAGAGGGCATAAGTTCCCGTTTGCGTTTATAGCATGGTTAGAGCAATATTTGCGCTTCCAGAATTTTGATTGAAAAAGTTCTTTTTCAGACAGATGTTACTAACTTCGAAAACATTTGTGGACATTCCCTTCTGGAAATAATGCACAATTTCCCCACCTTGGGGCGCGAATGTTTAATATGATTTTCATGATATCTTTGATTCTGAAGGATAAATTATTTTAACACCAGATACCATTTACGTTGTGAAAAATTTTGCCTGTACTCGTGGATTTTTGTAGTTCATAGTTCTGGCGCTAGATGGTGTTAGTGTACGTTTCTTTCTGCAGCTGTATCCCCGCTTCGAAAAACCGTATTGAAAAAAATTATTTGTTTGTTCTATGCAATTCGCTACAGTAAAGATGGGAAACATTATTATGTTTAAATAATGTACAGTTTTCCCACTAGGAGGTGAAGACGTCAAAACGGTTTTTCTCGCTATTGCTACTGTATTAAAAAAAATACTTTTCCTTAGCATGGCTTTTGGTATGAAGAATACTTTTCGCATTTATTCTACCTTTCTGTTATTCAAAATTCTTCCGCTAGGTGGCGTAATTTTATATCATGTTCTCCTTTATATCTCTTTTGCTAACTGTTCGATTTGAAATCCATTTTTCTCTAATTACTTCCTTCATCTAAGAGAAACTTTTTGTTAGCGGCAGAGAGTAGCTATTTCTATTTCTAAATGTCTTATCGATTTTAGAAATCCGCTTTATCTTTTGACGGGTTCTATTAACTGTGAATGAACCTGAAATATTTTATTCGTGTCGGGGAGGATTCAAAAAACGTGCTCATTAGAAACGAAAATTCGGTGTCAATTTTCTTGTATTAACTTCTGGTCGCATTGCACGATTTTATTTACGCTTTCCAACCGTAGGTTGAAGAAGCGCATATGCTCCAGCTTTTAACATCCGTCTGTCCGTCCATTCGTCGGCACGATAACTCAAGTAAAAATGGCTCGATTTTGATGAAATTTTAGTATGTGGTAGGGGACCACCAGGGGACAAACCCCATTGAAAATGGGGGAAGTGGGGTCAAAGGTCACGCCATAAGAGTGGGATCCATTCAATTGCCCTTATGCGTCATAACTTACATAAATATAGTTCGATTGCAATGAAATTTTAGTATGTGGTAGGGGACCACCTGGGGACAAATTCGTTTGGAAATGGGTGAAGAGGAGTCAAAGGTCAGGACATAGGAGCGGGATGCATTCCATTGCCCTTATGCCTCATAAGGTGCGTAAAAATGGTTCGATTTCGATGAAATTTTAGTATGTGGTAGGGGACCACCTGGAAAGGAACCCTATGGAAAATCGGAAAAATGGAGTCAAAGGTCAGGACATAGGATCGGGATCCATTCCATCGGCCTTATCCCACACTATTAAGGTGGACGTCAAGTAATTTTGCTTCCTATATTACCAATGGAAAACCTTTTGTACATATTTCCTTCACAATAAGTGTGTTCCCAAGGATGGAAATTTGAACATCGATTAAAATAACTTCATACATTTTCTAAAACGTTGGAATACTTAACATTTTCTAAAACATAACCATAATTATATTAAAAAACAATAACGTTTCCTTTGGTTGTGTTGAAACCAGAAAAAAGATGGCACGACCTGTACTTTGATGACGTCAGTGGACAAATAAATGTTGGATTGCATAATTACGGTTATGGTTTAGAAAATATTAAGTATTCCAAGTTATGAAATGACGCTATTTTAATCGATGTTCAAATTTTCATCCTCGGGAACGCATTAATTGTGAAGAAAATGTGTACAGAAGTTTTTCCATTGGAAGTATAGGAAGCAAAATTACTTGACGTCCACCTTAAAGTAGCAATTATTGTATGTATGTATGTACATTTTGTTTTGAAAACGGCTCTGAGAATTTTGATGAAAGTCGTTAACCTACCGTTTCCTAGTACTAGAAATCGATTTAGCTTGATCTCGACTTTAGGAGAATTCGTTTAGCGGGTTAAATAGCCACCCCGAATTATAACGTTCTTAGTGTCATGGCGTCATTCCATTATTGTTTCCAATGCTTAGAAATCTTAGGACGTCACAATCTCGTGTTTGAGAATGTTGGCGCGCCGTCACGCCATCTGTCTCATTACGTCACGCGTTGTGTGTGGATGCTATTAAAGTTTTATGACGTCATACTCTTGCCAGCAGATGGTCGCGATTGCCATATGCTTCATTACGTCACGCGTTGTGTGCTTATGTCCGTCCGTACGATAACTCGCGTAACAACTGTTCGATTTCGATGAAAGTTTAGTATCTGGTAGGGTATCAGCTGGGAAGGAACCTCATTTAAAGTGAACGAAATGGGGTAAAAAGTCAGTACATAGGAGCGGGATCCATTCTACTGCTGTTATGCGTCAAAACTAACGTAAAAAAGGTTCGATTTCGATGACATTTTAGTATGTGGTAGGGGACCACCTGGCAACAAACCCTTTTGAAAATGGGCGAAATGGGGTCAAACGTCAGGGCATAGGACCGGAATCACTTCCATCGCCATTATGCGTCTTAACTTACGTAAAAATGCTTTGATTTGGATGAAATGTTAGTATGTTGTAGAGGCCTGCCTGTGGACGAATTCTGTTTAAAATGGGCGACATGGGGTCAAAGGTTAGGACACAAGAGCGGGATCTATTCCATAGCCCTTATGCATCATAACTTACGTAAAAATGCTTTGATTGCGACAAAACTTTATCATGTTATTTCGGAGGTATACCGAACCGGTTCTGTTGAATATCATCGATATGGGATCAAGGGTCAGGGCATAGGACCGAGATTTATTCCACAGCCATTATTCTCATAACTTGAGTAATGATTTCTGGTATGTTGGAAAGCGTATTATAATCAATGCATTGCATGATTTTACTAACTTGTTTTATTTTTTTGTGAGTAAGCTAGTACCAGTTAATACGGTTTTAATTACGTATTAAACTATTTCTCGCGAGCATGCATTGTATCTTCTTAATTACTGCGTACAATTGAATGTGCTTAGGTAGGTTTCTTTCATAAGTTGTTACTAGAAGCTATATCCTTTTTTAAAAAGCTTACGTTGCTTGACATGAAAATATAGAACCAAAAAAATTAAAGCAACGATAATTTTACTGCGGCTCGATCTACTATATTGAGGATAAATGAGGCAAATGGCGGTTAAGTCATTTTTTTATATATATATTTTTTTTAATGAGTTGTGTGGAAGGAATGAAGGTGGAAATCCTGATATTGGAGGTGAAGGATGATAAACTGCTTTTCCCGTAAATATAGATAGGTGAGTTGCATCGAGGTTATAGAGTGCTGCATTTAAGAAAAAAAACTTCTTGGTGGAGAGCGGCTTTAAAAATCAAGATAAAAGTAATTTAGACGGTGTACTCGGGAAATTTGTCCTCGCTGTTGTAAGGATTTTTCACTTATTGTGAAAAATGATCACCGAAGTATGAATCGCTTTACTGAGAAAACGCTTTACGCAATACGCGTTTTGCAAAAAAATTACTCCATTAATAAATAAAAACTGTTTGCCTTTGCAGGTGAAACGTTTCCTAAAATTCTTTATTTAGAAAGGTCTAAAGTTTTTTCATTAATTACGTGGTATTTTGCTGATTTCATTTGTATAACAGCTCATTTACAGAATCTCTAACTTTCTTCAGACCAAAGACAGCTTGAAGGCTTTACACGGTGTGTGGACGTTTCCGCGGCCAGCATGATCCCCTGATCTCTCGCCCATCGTCATCTGTGGAATACGATTGGACGTTGGTTAAGTAGCCTTCCACCCCCGCAAAATGAACATGAACTGTGGAATCGGATGAAAATCACATGGTCCTCGATACCCCAGCACTCTATTTGGACTCACATTGCCTTAATGGCACGTCGGATTCAACCCTGTATTGCCCAAAATGGGGGTCACACTCCTTATTAATCATCCTCTATATTCGGCCACTGGAACCTAGTCTATCTGTGATAATTAAATCATTTGTTCAGGACCTACTTCGCTATCTGTGTGTGCAGTTTATTCTGTTTTCGAAGGTGTGGTATTTTCTCTGTCAGGCAGTGTATATATACATCCGCCAAAACATTAAAACCACTTACCTAATGTGGTAGAAGTCCTCTTCTTGCCGCCATGAGAGCTCTAGCCCGATGAGGCACAGATTGAACGAGATGTTGGTAGGTGTCTCTTGATATTTGGTACCATGATAGCATCAGCAGATCCTGCAGTTCCAGTCAAGTAGCTGGTTGGGTTGATGCTGTTCTTTCCTGTATCTCCAACTCAAACAACCTTGATAGAATTCATGTCCGACGAATGTGCGAACCTTGGTAATAACTGAAATTGGTCTTCATATTGTGGGATCCATTCCTGAACCACAGTGTGGCATGGAGCATTGTCTTGTTGAAAGACGCCATCTCCGCCAGGAAATACAGTCGCCACGATGTTCAGGTGCGTGACAGCTGGCAGAGTTCAATGTACAGGGACAATGAGTCCAAAGGTTCCCCAAGAAAAAAGGGTTCCATAGATCCTGTCCCAGAGTGCATTCAGGTGAGAAAGCTTCCTGGGTAAACATACACGAACTCGTCCGTCGGCATGTTGCAACAGAAAACGCGATCCGTCTGACTTTGAGACCCTCTTTCAGTTTCTATAGTCCAATGTCAATTGTTATGTGCCTACTGCAAGCGTTGACAACGGTGAATGGTGAATGGCTCTGAGCATAGGCACACGAATGGGTTTGCGGCTGCGGATACCCATTTCCAAGAGGTAAAGATGAACTGTATGTTCAGACACATTGGGCCCTTCACCAAAATTGAAATCACGGGTAATATCAGCCACAATAGCTTTTCTGTTGCTACCGACAAGACAAAATAGCTTGGGCTGACTTCTTGTATCAATGAGGCGTGGCCTAATAACGCCTTCCAGTGTTTCCTGTTTTAGAAGATCTTCGATAGGTACTAACTACTGCATAGCGTAAGCAGCCTACCAGCGTCCCCGTTTCGGACATGCTCTGAATAGAAAACACTCAAAATTTAGACCTAAATACTAAACACTGATTTTACTCAATATTAAATAATCGTTCGCACAAAACCATTTTTCTTTTATACATAGCATCACACGGACATTGATTTTTTAGTAATGTGTTCTGTTCCAGAGCTGACTATCGGACACATTTGTTCCTTTTGCCCTTCCCAATTCACCAAGCGTTGGATTTTTATTGAGTAAAATGAAAAATAACACAAGTCTCATTTTCATGACTGAATGTACTGTATGTGACTGAATTTTAGAAAAAGTATACTGTAATTATTACAGCAGTAAAGTGTAGAGCACATCAACTATGAAAGTTTAAAAAACGCTTGCAGCGTAGTATAAATCTGTTTATTCTGTTGCTAACTACACCATATACAAGTCGACAAGCTTTTGCTCTCTACTGGGAGGCTTTTCTAACTACTGCCTTCACAAAGACCCCCAGTGGGGAGCTCAAGGTTGGCGACCTGTGTACACTATATTACGTCACTGAAAAAATGGATTTACACCACGCTATAGGCGTTTTGAAAATATAGTGATTTGCATTTTGGAATAAAGTCGCATTACGCTATTGTTGACATTCGTGAGTGTCTTAATGATCTTTATATACAGTATATAAAACAGACTCTGTGTGTGTCTGTCGGTCGGATTTCACATAGAATTAGGCGACCTAGAGTGACGAAATTTGTTATGCAGGAATCTGTAGTCATCTTCTGGTGCACCTCGAACCGATTTTTTTAAAATTTGAAATTGATTTTTAGTTATTTAATGTTACGCGTTTCTACCCGATCTGAGGGTGTCTTTCCGCTTTGTTGACATCAACCTGATCACTCCGAACGTTAAGGCGTGCAGAAAAGTAGTTCGCCATAAATTTTAGGCGTTTCTTTTTTAGAATTCCGTTACGACTATTTTCATTCGTAAATACATTTATTACGCCCTTTTTGTAAGCGTTGTTTACCGATTGTATTATGACCTTGAGAGCGGAGAAGAAAAAAAAGAAAATAGAAGGTAGTTTTTCAATCTGCGTTATTAATTCAAAATTGTCATACGTAAGAAGGTCATCATACTGTGACGACGTTGTGAGCTAGAAAATAGAACGTTGTTTTAACGTAATTCTAAAAACGAAATGGTTCAAATTTATCGTGAACTACTTCTCTTCGCGTCTTCAATTACCGATTCGTTAGAGTTTCGCAATGAGCATCAATAAGGCACAAATGCAGTCTCTAAAAGTTGTTGGACTGCATCTACAAAGTCCATATTTTTCCCATGGTCAACTGTACGTTGGTTGTTCCAGAGTCGGAAATGGGGAAAATCTTTACATCTTTGCTCCGAATGGAAAGACTGTTAATATTGTTTATCCCGAGGCTCTACAAGAATAAGGTACTTTTAATCTCAGTCAATTTCATTGCATAAGCCTTCTGTTTTCGAACTTTTTGAATTATTTACATTGTACGCGAGAGCTACTAAATAATTCAAATACATTTTTTTATCCTAATATTCTATTCCGGGTAGTTGTTCTATAAAATTGTATAAACCTTGATTTACCAGTCTTAATTTAATTGCCGATATAGCTTTTACTTTATACTATCACTAACCCGTCAACGACGGGTACAACAGGCTAGTATAAAATAAAGTACATTTTTGAACACTGACGCACCACAAATAATGATGAGAAACTATCGTTGACCCCGCAAACCATTTCCACCTCCCCGGTGGCCGAGTGGTGAGAATCGTAGGTATCAAGCTAATCATCCAAGCTTGACCTCTGCTTACTTCCCGAATGAAGCATAAATGGTGTGGTTGTGTAAAGACGCTGGGTCTCCGTCTTCCCTGGAACCATCGTCCCAAATTAGCAACGGACAAGCGATTGTTCGTACGCCCTCAGTTGCTCAGGGTGGTCGTAAAACCTCTTAACAAAATGCTATTCGCTGCAGAGTTTTGAATGGTCCGCAAACCAATAATAGTGATCTCTATTTAACATATACAACCCAAAATAGCCAGGATGGTTATTTTGGCCAAGTGGTCTGAGCTTCTGGCTTGGTCTGGGTTCAACTCCCGGGTAAAGTATGAGTGGCACACCAATCCAGTGGCGCTGTATCTGACTTTCCAATGGAGCCATGGACAATAAATTAGGAACGAGCGACTCTTTATAATCCTTACCTGTTACTTTTGCTGATTGCCAAACCCCGAAAACCTCCACCAAAATACGTTTTTGTGCGGTGGAAAAGCGAACCACTGTAATGGAAACCTGGCTAAATGGAAAAACTTCAAATACCTAAACAAAGCATTAATGTTTTCTGTCAGTTTATTTTCATGGCAGTAAAAGTGAGGGAAGGTATAACCCTTTTAAACCCTTTTACGACCATCATGCCCAAAACGCCCGTAAACGCAAACGACCACCGCAGCCAGAAACGCCTTTCTAGAAAGAGTAGAATTTCTTACCACCACCTGTCCTTTGAATTTTCAAAGTTTCTTCGTGATTAAAGCAAGTCGCTCTTAGTCCCCATTGTCACCATTCAACAAATAAGTGAAGCAAGAGCTGCTTTCTCCCTGGCAGACATCATTCACTCTCATGCCAGCACATCTCTTCTCCGTGGGAGATCACAGTGGTTGCCCCTGAAAAATGTCTAAAGGTCAATTATATCAAGTCTGCAGATCAAAAGCTTCATGTGTTGACCCAACACTAATTCATCTGTTTTAAACTTGTAAACGACAGGACAATGTTCCAAAAGTAGCAACAGACAGTTTCAGGCGTTATGGCATTCTGAGAGATATAGGATTTTAGAGACTTTGTCGTTAAAGGCTAGTTGTGTGAGATCATATATTTTCATATTCAGTTAAAACACATGGAATATAAAGTAGCCGCCCATGGCTCCTGATCATTCGTCCAAGATGGGTGCTGGTTCGAATCCCGGTGAGGCATGGATGTTGTGTTTGTCTTACGGCGCTGGCTCTTTCCTTTCCCTGGAACCAGACGCCCTAAATTAGGGACGGGCGACTGCTTATAGCCCACAATGAGTTGCTCACGTCGGTCTTTAAACCACCAATACAAAAAAAAAGAATATAAAGTACGAATTCATATGATGGCGTTCTGATAAAACACTAAGATATGTCCCAATTGTTTCGCGCTTTATCTTTAAATGAACTTATGTACACTGCTGGACAATTGCTAAGGACGGATCATAAACGGCTATATAGCGCATAAAAAAGTAAGTGTGGTTGGATGCCAAGTGAAATAAAATAATGTCAGAATGCCAGGACATTACAAGAAAGACAATTTATTGTGCTCTGAAATCCAGAAGGCTTTGAAACGTGTTCAAGGGACAAACAGGCCATTTTGTGAAGAATACGTAAACGTGAAAAAAATGCAATTACCGTCCGCAGGCGTTCCGGCGTAAGATGTCAATACGGGATATGGCCACCATGGAGGGCGATGAAAGATTCCACACGTCGTGTCATGCTTTGCACAACATTATCAAGCAGCTGTAGGGGTAATTTATCCCATTCCTCTGTCAGTGCACGGATGAAGGTGTCCTTGTTTATTGGAGGGCATTGGCGACCAGCAATACTCCTCCCCAAAGCATCCCACACATTTTCAATGGGATTCAGATCTGGAGAACATGATGGCCATACGAGGCATTGAATATCCTCACTCTCAAGACACACCTGGACAGCGACTGTTCGATGACATGTTGCGTTGTCGTCCATGAAAATGAATCTATCACCGACAGCACCACGGAACATGCAAACATGAGGTAGCAGAACATCATTAATGTATCGTTGGCCAGTCATAGTCCCAGTTGGAAGCACATAGAGGGACGTACGGCCATTGATCATGATGCCAGCCCATACCATGACACTACATGTCGGATATCGGTCCCTTTCCTGTATGTTTGCTGGACAATATGCAGTACCACTATCACGCCAGATCAGTTGTCGTCGACAATCAGACGATAGACTGTATCTACTCTCATCTGAGAAGAGGACAGCAGACCAGTCGTTATCAGTCCAATTGCGATGTTGATGGCACCCTTGCAAACGCGCGGTACGGTGACGTCTGGACAATGGGATGCACACAATAGGACGGCGGGCGTATAGTTCTCCTTCATGCAAACGTCTGGTGACAGTTTTTCGGGAGAACCGCTTGCCAGTAGCAGCCATAAACTGATTTGCTACCTCACTAGCTGTGCTGCGCCGGTGTCTTTTTGTTGATAGCACTATGTACCGATCTTCTGCAGGTGTCGTACTGCGAACACGACCTCCCCCGTGACGTTTGCTACACTCTCCATTTGTTTGAAATGATTTCCAAAGCCTTGAAACAACACTGTGGCTGACGTCGAACTCCCTGGCAACATCTGTTATTTTTCGCCCTTCTTCAATCTTGCTAATAATACGGCCACGCGTAAAATCATCTAGGTGATGTCGGGAAGACATACTGAAAATTGCAAGTTCGTCAATTGATTGTTTCCTTTTCAACTTTGCGTTTGAACAACAACGGTCAATACGCGTCAAATCCTTTATATCTCTTATCAGCGCTATGACGTCACGAACAAGATCGGCAATCCAAAATTTGCATACGCACAACACGTCTTACTGTATCCCGCACTTATGCTAATTTCCACATTTTCCTGCCTTCCATTTTATGGTTGCTATCGTTGCTATTGTCATCCGTCCTTAGCAATTGTCCGGCAGTGTATATTCTACATATATTTTCAGTTTTTCTTTCTTTTTCTCCCAGGAATCCGACTCAAATGACCTAAGCTTATCCTGTCATGTGATTAATATGATCGAATTCCAAAACACATAGTGATAAAAAGAATCAAGCAATCAGAAAAAAAATCCCTTTCAGTGACGCTAACCTAACGTCATTATTTTGACGTGAATTTTTTGGAGGGAGGTTAATAACCCAATGAGGAAATCGGAGGGATATAGGCAGTCGCCCGTCTGTACTTTAGGGCAATTTATTCTAGAGAAGTGAGAGAGTCAGTGGAGAAAGGGAAACACGCTACCATTAGATTCCAGCTACGCCCCACCGGAACGAACCGTCAGATGCCAGCGCTCAGAACACTGTACAACCGGAGCAGCCGCATCTGTTTAATACGAACTTGCTTGAGCGTTGAGATGAATTCCACCGAACAAGATTTTCTTTTTGTATATTGTTAATTATCCACAATTGATGGCAGCGAGTTATGAATTTAGAAAACATCTGTACATCAAATTTATGAAACGCTTCTCTGTTAATAGTTGTGGCGTTCTTTTGGAAACGCGTATATGTGGCTTACGGAACATAAAGTTCGTATAACGAAGTAAATTTCTCCGTCATTTTTGGTCTACGCCGGAATTCGAACCCGAGTCCGCTTATTCCAGAACAAGTCGCTCTACCAACTGAGCTACGCAGGCGTTTATTCTGATTGCTATGTGCCTTTATGTCGTGTGCGTCCTGCTGGCAGGTACGTCACATCTCCCCCCGAAAGGCCCACGGGTCAGCCGTGACCATGAATCGTTGCAGGCCGCATCCACTGTAGAACGTGCACTTCAGAACTCCCAGTCAATCTGGTGTGTGGAATGCAACGTCACACACATTTAATTTTCGAAGCGCTGGAGAAGGGATTCTCTGATTTTTCCTATCTCGCGGTGTGGAAATAACATCACACCAATGCGAGATTTTGAACGGTCGGGTCATCTGGATAGTTCGGGCGCCATTATAACGAAGTAAATTGCTCCGTCATTTTTGGTCTACGCCGGGATTCGAACCCGAGTCCGCTTATTCCGGAACAAGTCGCTCTACCAACTGAGCTACGCAGACGTTTATTCTGATTGCTATGTGCCTTTATGTCGCGTGCGTCCTGCTGGCAGGTACGTCACATTCGTTCTCTTTATTCGATCACTTTACGTGAAACAGGAGTCACTGAAATAAAGTTCAAGGAAAAGTTAATTACAGTTCGCCTTTTATTTCAGCAGCACTTCACTAACGAAAACTTCTAGATAATTTCTCCAATTACAAAACTAGTCTCTTAGTCGAATTTGGAAACGCAGTAGCAAATTGACAAAACTAATTCGAAATACAGGGTGTCCATAAAGTATTTCCCACATTACAAAATATAATATAAAAGCACTATGTAATTTAAAATAAAATGGTTGGAAACATAACGTAGCAGAACTCAGGAGCAGATTGGGAGACCAGACCGGCCGGGAATTTTAGTCTTGCAGAAAAAAATTCCCTCGTGAAAAAAATTCTGTTACATCGTGGATGAAGTAGAACTGTTGAAATATGCTTCGTAAAACAAATTCAATTGTGAACAAATATTAACAATTTAACGGTGAAAAAATTTTAAAAAACTTTCCGTACTTGAATGTAGCACCAAACCAAGCTCAAAACGGGGTGTTGTGCCGGATTATTAATTTCTTTTAAAAATTTTGATTTTGGCAAAACCAAAATCGAGTCTCTTGAAGACTCCGTTTCCAACTAAATTGCTATGAAGGTCATTCAGAATGTTAAAATGTGCACATGCAACATAACAATTTCCCTGCACAATTAATTTCCATATTTATTTGGCTTTTGATTTCCTACTGCGCAATTGCATTGGTATCTCTTTCTTGAGTAGAGGCCTTTTCTAAGTCTACCCATTATTTTGATCCCTGAGTTAGTACTGGTAAACTGATGTTTCTTTTAAGATACATACGTGTGTGGGACATTCATTTCGGAATATCTCTGCCTGAGAAGCATGCTCTGTATCAGTCAGTGGATAAGTGTGTGACAACGATAAACTATCACATGAGGGTAGGGCACACCAATGACCCTGGGTTCCGAAATCCAGCAAGCTACGTATAACTGCAGTTAGCCTTAGCTTAATTAATTTATAACAGCTTTCTTGGACAAGAGGAACTTTTCTCATAATCATGCAGAGAGTTTTGCTATTTTGTTTTGCAGACACTACACAGTATAAATAAAATTAAAAGTTGGGTTGTTTTACGCGGTTTTTTTTTATTTAAATATTTTTTCAGATAGAAATGAAGCTCGGATGAAGTTTACCATTATATTATTCATAAGCGCGAAAATAATTATTCGTTCTTTCTAAAAAATCCCGGCAAAAAGAATGGGAGAAAGTGGACCAGTTCTCCTATGGTCCACCGGGAAATGTCCCGGTATCCCGATGGGCCAATCCGCCCCTGGCATCACTCATAAAGTTTTTTTTTTCTGTTCTTTAGGCAAGCACTACTGCTGAATCAGAGGAGCTTCTCGTTGATAATGGCTTCCATGCAAGAAATGGCGGCGTGCGTGTTGTGGTTCCATGAGACCAAATCGGCGGTTACTGTCCAGCATCCTATCAGAAACGAGTGCAGACGATCCTCACCGGAACAAAGAAGCATAAAAGCTTGGTAAGAAAAGTTTAAAGTGACTGGTAGTGTTGACCATCTCCCCGCCTCCCCACACCCCGATGGGGCAACCACTGGTTACACAAAAGATAGAGATTTCCCGTGCCATGGTTCACAAAATTTTACACAAACGTCTTCATCTGTATGCTTATAAGCTACAGATTGTTCAAGCTCTTCAGCATGATGACTGGCCTTGCCAAGCTGCATTTGCGACGGAGATGTTGAAGCGCATAGCTCATGATAGTTGTTCTCTGCACCGTGTCTGTTTTCTCATATGAAGCCACATTCTACGTCTCTGGTACAGTAAATACGCACAATGTGCGTATCTGGGGATCAGAAAATCCCCATTATGTCATCGAACAATAAAGGGATAGCTCGAATGTGAACGTATGGTGCGGCCTGATGCATGACAGAATCATCGGACCCTTTTTTACGCTTTCCAACCGTAGGTTGAAGAAGCGTACATGCTCCAGCTTTGTCCGTCCGCCTGTCAGCACAATAACTCGCGTAAAAATGGTTCCATTTCGATGAAATTTTAATATGTGGTAGGAGACCACCTGGGGGCGAGCCCTATTGAAAATAGACGAAATGGGGTCAAAGCTCACGGCATAGGAGCGGGATCCATTCCATTTCCCTCATGCATCATAACTTGCGTTAAAATGGTTCGATGTCGATGAAATTTTAGCGTACTGTAGGGAACCACATGGGAACGAACCCTGTTGAAAATGGGTGAAGTGGGGTCAAAGGTCAGGACATAGGAGCGGGATGCATTCCATTGCCCTTATGCGTCATAACGTGCGTAAATATGGTTTAATTTTAATGAAACTTTAGTGTGTGGGTAGGGGACCACCTGGGGACGAAACTGTTTGAAAATGGACGAAATGAGGTCAACGGTCAGGACATAGGATCGGGATCTATTCCATCGCCCTTATCCCATACTAATAAAGAAGCAATTCTTGTATGTATGTAAATTTTATTTTGAAAACGGCTCTGAGGATTTTGATGAAAGTCGTTAACCTACCGTTTTCTGGTACTAGAAATCGATTTAGCTTCATCTCGACTTTAGGAAAATTCGTTTAGTGCGTTAAGTAACCACCTTGAATTACCACGTTTTTGGTGTCATGGCGTCGTCTGTCTCATTACGTCACGCGTTGTGTGTTGATCCTATTAAATTTTTATGACGTCACACTCTTTTGAGAAGATGGTCGCGATTCCGATCTGCCTTATTACGTCACGCGTTGTGTGCGTATGCCCGTCCGCACGATAACTCGCGTAAAAATCATTCGATTTCGAAGAACTTTTGGTATGTGGAAGGGGATCACCTGGGAAGGAACCTTATTGAAAGTGAACGAAATGGGGTCAAAGGTTAGGACATAGGAGCAGGATCCATACCACTGTTCTTATACGTCATAACTAACGTAAAAAAGTTTGATTTCGATTAAATTTTAGTATGTGGTAGGGGACCACCTGGGGACGAACAGTATTGAAAACGGGCGAAATGGGGTCAAAGGTCAGGGCATAGGAGCGGAATCACTTCCATCGCCATTATGCGGCATAACTTACGTAAAAATTCTTCGATTTGGATGAAATGTTAGTATGTTGTTGGGGAATGCCTATAAAATGGGCGAAATGGGGTCAAAGGTTAGGACACAAGAGCGGAATCTATTCCATAGCCCTTATGCATCATAACTTATGTAAAAATGCTTCCTTTGCGACAAAACTTTATCACGTTATTTCGGAGGTATACTGAACTGGTTCTGTAGAATATCATCGAAATGAGATCAAAGGTCAGGGCACAGGACCAAGATTTATTCCACAGCCGTTATCCTCATAACTTGAGTGATACCTTGAGTAATGATTTCTGGTATGTTGGAAAGCGTATTATAATCAATGTATTGCATGATTTTACTAACTTGTTTTTACAGAGCAAACGGTAACATGTAACGTGCACCTGTAAATGCTGGAACTTTTTGTAGCACCTCAGTTGCATACACTCCATCCTTCGGTTATTTTCCAGCAAGATGGTGCCCTAGCACATTGGTCAATAATGGTTCGTGAATTCCTTAATGCCACATTTTCAGACAGATGGATTCGTCGCGACGGTCCCATGACATGACCACCTCGATCGCCCGACATAACCCCTCTAGACATTTTTCTGTAGAGTTATGTGAAAGACCTAGTTTACTCTAGTAGTGTTCAGGATGTCAAAACGTTGAAGAGCAGAATAACCGATGTCATTTGTTCGGTCTCTGCTGAGATGTTAAAAAAAGAACATGGGGTGAAATCGAATGTCGCTTAGATATCCTCCGTGCCACAAATGGCTCCCAAGTGGAGGTGTACTGAAACTGGAAAAAACCCTTCACTTGTTCACCATTATTGTCGTACAATCCCTTTATTGTACCTCTATACACTGCAGCTATGCTAACAAAGGTGCATCGGCAGAAAAAGCTTACACAGTCAAGTCACACAACAGTGTGACTTGACTGTGTTTACGCAGTGATTTTGCATGTCAGCCATGCATACGTCATTAATCCTTGACCTCAAGAGTGTTGCCAGATAATTATCAATATGTAAGAAAATATAACGTTAACGTTGTAAAGCTAAATTAGGAAAACCTCAAAATGTACATAGCAAAAGACAACCAAAACTGAAAGTTAATTTAGAGTATACATCATATAATTGGTTAGTGTATAGTCGCTTTCACGAAGAACATTCTCCTTTTAATTTCTGCCTGATGGATTTGCTCTTTCGCCCTCCTGGATGCGCAGTTTTAGAGAAATGTTTGTATGATTTTAAAAATTTCAGCTGCAGTATGAATGGAGAGACTGCTGTTAAGTGAAAATGAATGGAATTTTTTTTAATGTCTTCGACGTTGATTGCACCACTAATCTATAAACGAACAGAGGAGAGAGAAAATATTCGCCATTTGGCCTGCTAGACCATATATTCATCATATTTTTTTAATTCTTCTGTACTGTGGTAACACAACACCTCAGTTTTAGTTTGGCCGCTCGGAAAGGAAGCAAAGGGTCAGAACGGAAAGGAAACAGGAAAGATCACCTCGAAATTTTAGTTGCAAATAAGCACGCCTTTTGAATCCTTTCCGACACAAAATGGATCTCAAAACACATTTTTTTAAATCTAAAAATTCGGCAAAAAAGAAAATACACTTACATCACCTAGCGAAAAACTCAACATAGTTCAAAATATTGAATGTGAGCAGGGTTCTTCATAGTCAATGGAGCCAGTTAAAACAAAATCAACCGGATTTCTACGATCGATAAAACATCCAATGATAGAACAATAGAAATAGCTACTTACACCAACTAGCTGCTGAAAAGGTAGGTTACGAAAATTAATAAATTGTGCACATAACGTTTCTGATAGTGGAAGGTAGATATAGTGCGTCGCATAAATATAGAGACGGAACAAATTCTCGAATAAAATAGAGACAACAACGAGCTGAAATGTACACCTCATATTTATAGCACAAATAGCATAGGACACACAGCTGCACAATAGTTTGACAGAAACATTACAATTCCAACGCCAAGTACAAGAAAAAAACAGAAATACGCTGTCTCAAAAACATAAAGACCTATTAGTTATGAGCACCTCCGGTACGAATAGTGGAGCCGTTGTACCAAATGACACTGAAAACCCGATTGGGCATGCTGTCCACCAAGTGATGTAAGTGTTCTGGACGGAGTGCGCACCAGCTTCGTTTAATCTGCTCTTTCAATGCCACCACACTTGAGAACTGCCGTCCAGTCGCATACACATAACGAGCGAGGATACCCCAGATGTTCTCGATAGGGTTCAGATCTGGACTGAGTGCTGGCCAATCCATTACGGTCACATGATGAGCGTTAAACCATCTTTTCGTTGATGCAGACCGATGGATAGAGGCATTGTCTTGCTGGAACAGATAGCCAACACCCGCTAGAGTTTCGGCAAACGGTAGAAGGTGGCTGCTGAATATGTCTTGATACGTTTTGGAGTTTTGCCTCCCTTGCAGGAAAGCGATATCCGTTGTCTTATTGAACGCAAAAGCTCCCCAGACCATCACAGATCCCCCTTTTTTCTGCTGCTAAAGAATGTGCGTGGCTCGCGTCGTAAATCATGTTAATAGCAGTTCCACCCGTCAGGGCCGTCTAGGTTGAACTTTTTTCTCATCGGAGAAAATATGTGTGATCCACTCGTTCGTCCAGTGCATGCGAAATGCTTGTCCATAACAATCTAGCTTCCTTGTGGCGTCGCGTGAGGTGTGGCAGCCGACGCATTTTACGGAGCACAATGTTGCGACTTTTCCTTGATTCGTCGATGAACTGTGTCCTTTGAGACGGTGACACCAACATTCCGAGGAACGTGACGTAGTGATAATCTTTGGGATGAAACTAAACGCACGAGGGCAGGATCATCTCGTTTGTTTGTTATTCGAGACCTTCCAGGCCGTTTTCTGGCAGTTAACGCACCGCGTTTCGATAAATTCTTATAAATGGCTGTCCGACTCCTCCCCATGGCTTTAAAAATTTTCGCTACAGGCAATCCATTTGCTCTCAGTCTCCAAATCTTCTGCACCTCCTCACCAGAAAGTTGACTGTTGCGTGGCATTTCGGCAAATGAATGTCTGACGGCAGGTCCGCTGTCTTTTGTAGGCTGCACCGAATTACGGCCCATGCGCGTGCGTACAACATGCTAATTTGTATACATCTCATTTGCATGTGGCTACTTTACATAGCTGTTTCTATATTTATGAGACACCTAAAATTACACTAATTCACTTTGAGGTGTTTTTTTCACCCAATTCCGATCATCTCGACGGATCGAAACGTTTGTTGTAGGGTTATGTCTAATTAGGTACCACTTCAGCTTCCTGCCTATATTCGCATTGCGTTCACGGTGCAAAGTAGACTGTCTCTATATTTATGCGGCGCACCTTATCTGAGACAAAAGTGCTTTATAAACAAAAAAAATATATAACTTTATAAACTAATTGTTGGTGGCCCGCAAGTCTTCTTAGGCCAGCCCGGTCCCTGGATATGTCGCCTATCGAACACGTGTTGTCCATGATCGTCGGACGACTGAGACGCCAGCTACCAAACCTGGCTTCAACGGAGGAACTGTGGCATCGTATCGAAACTGCGTGGACGTACATTCCCCAAACACACACACATCTGACGATGCTAAGCCGTGTAGCAGCTGTAATTTCCGCCCATGGGCTACACCAGATACTGATTGTTATGTGTTCCCCTCGTCTCACCGTGCTGTATTTGTAATCGATAGACCCTTGTATCATCTGCTTTCTGTACAATAAATATGGCTTTTGATTTATCCCGTCTTTTGTGGTGTTGCATTTTTAAATTAGCAGCAGTTTATTTTTATTTTTTTTTTTGAATGCAGGTTTAATGATCACCGTGAGGAACTCCATGGGCTATCAGTCACACTTCCCAAATTTAGGGCTACTGGTTTCTTGGGTGGGAGAGAGCCAATGCCTTAAGACAAACACATATAACGAAGTATATTTCTCCGTCATTTCTGTCCACGCCAGGATTCGAACCCGGATCCCCTCATTCCGGAATAAGTCGCTCTACCAATTGAGCTACGCGGACGTTTTATTCTGATTCCTATCTGACTCTACGTCGTGGGCGTCCTTCTGGCAGGTACGTCACATCTCCTGGTACGTTACATCATCACCCCCTTATTTTTTTTTAAGTGCTGGAGAAGGGATTCTCTTGTTTTTCCTATCTCGCGGTGTGGAAATAACATCACCTCATTGCGAGATTTTGAACGGTCGGGTCATCCGGATAGTTCGGGCGCCATTATAACGAAGTAAATTTCTCCGTCATTTCTATCCGCGCCAAGATTCGAACCCGGATCCCCTCATTCCGGAATAAGTAGCTCTACCAATTGAGCTACGCGGACGTTTTGTTCTGATTCCTATCTGCCTCTACGTCGTGGGCGTCCTTCTGGCAGGTACGTTACATCTCCTGGTACGTTACATCATCTCCCCCTTATTTTTTTTTAAGTGCTGGAGAAGGGATTCTCTTATTTTTCCTATCTCGCGGTGTGGAAATAACATCACCTCATTGCGAGATTTTGAACGGTCGGGTCATCCGGATAGTTCGGGCGCCATTATAACGAAGTAAATTTCTCCGTCATTTCTATCCGCGCCAGGATTCGAACCCGAATCCCCTCATTCCGGAATAAGTCGCTCTACCACTTGAACTACGCGGACGTTTTGTTCTGATTCCTATCTGCCTCTATGTCGTGTGCGTCCTTCGGGCAGGTACGTCACATCTCCTGGTACGCTATACACAACGTCCATGCCACAACGGGATTCGGACCCGCATCCATCACAGATGAATGGTCAGAAGCCATTGCTTAGTCCACTGCGCTTCGGCGGATGTTGCTAGAGATGATCCTGAGTAGCTATATAAGGGATAGGTAAAGCGACATCGGACATAGAAGCGGTCACTTACCGACACATGTGGTAAGTACGTATAGCAAACTATTGCAGATCTCTCACAAACAGTAGCCAATTTTGCATTTCCATTGTCATATTTGGGTTCAGTACCTCGAAATCTATAAGAAATAATTATTTTAATCTTGGGGATAAAAATTTTGTAAAACTTCGTTTTCCAGTATAACGAATGGCTTTGTTAAATTTTATTCGCGTCGGAAAGGATTCAGAAGCGGTGCTAATTACAACCGGAAATTCGGTGTCATCTTCTTGGTATTTCTCTTTTTTGCTATCGCCATTTCACAGTGCCATGAAATCCTGATAGTCTGTGGGTAATTCCAAATAAAATTTGCTTTGAAGTTGTAGAAGAATGTATTTCGTGGATAGCAGTGAAGGTATGCAAGGTATTGACGTTTATTGATTACCGCAAAATCATTTAGTTGTTTTTTTTCGATAAAATGAAACAGTTTACTATTTGCTAAGAAGATTTGTGCTGTCAGCTTATTTTTTCTACTTCGAGCGAAGTCCCGAAGTTCTTTCTTGATAATATGAACATGTGACATTTCTCGCCAAATCACACGCAGAGGATAGGAAAAAGAAAAGTGAAACAACGTGGAGTAGCGAAAGAATGGATTTTAATTCATCTGAGTAGTGTGAAAAAAAAATCTACATCGACAAATTAATATAGCGAAAAAAAAAGAAGAGAAAAAAAAGAGAACTACTTTAGATCATAGTGCGATTGCTCACGGTTGGATGAGTGAACATCCATCAGTGCCAAAATCAAATGAAAAACAAAATCCAGTAAAAGTTTCAAGAAATAAAAAAAAAACCATGAAATAATCGCAAAAGCGGAAGACATCCCTGCAGAAGAATAAAAGCAGACAAACAAAAAAAAAAGTACGAAAAAAAAAAGGAAAGAAATAATCCTTTATATGTTTGCTGTCAAATCCCAACCAGCGTTTTAACCTAGTTTCCCTTCTCTCCAGGTTTTTCTCAACGCGTGGGAATTCTTCCCACTATCTGGGGCTCTCTAGTGAATGTTGTTGAGCACTAAAGATTAACGGTTATCGGGAGAAAGCATTCCGCATGTCTCCGGATATCACCGGGCTGTCTTTTCCGGTAACAAACTGCTATTCGCCTTCACACATACATATCCACCGTGGGTAGAAACGCGGTGCACCACTCGACTAACTGCGGACTGGCCTTCCAATGGGATGGTTTTCCAAAGACACTGAGAAAACTTTCTCCCGATGTTTTCTCAGGAAGATAAGTGTCAAAGGACTTTAATGCAGTCTGAACGTCCTTTTACAAAATGTAGCAAGAGACAAGAGGAAAGCAAGGGCCGAGAACGATTTTCAGAATAAACGGAATCTTTTGCAGAACGATAGAAACCTATACTGGACGTATATATCAAAATTCTATTTATTTCCACTCTATAATGTTTTTTAGATTTTCTGAGTTTTACTGAACCTAACAGCCTATTCTTTACACAGCGTTGCTGTAAATATCTTTTCTTAAAAATACTTTCAAGCGCTGGGCAATTAATTTAAACAAATACAGTAGATTCCGGTTAATTGAGACATTGTTTAATCGGGGCAGCCGTTTATTTGGGACGATTCTTGAAGAATATGCCAAATTATATCTTTGGGATAAAGCTTTGCATAAGCTTGCATAACAGCTTAATTGGGACAAACTGTTCTACTCTCGATGGGACACAATTAACCGGAATTTGCTGTGTTACCACAATTTCTCTGTTTTGAATAGATATTGAGATGCAACATTTTACTTACTAATCAAAAATCAATATCCAGCAGATTAAAAACCACGCTACTTTGTGGTGTTTTAATTTCAGTAATTATCACTAAAACACCTAAACCGAGATTTTTAATTGAACAGTTCAACTAACGGTAAGAACTAAAGAAATGAAAATGCACTTGAATAACCGTTTTAGCTGACTAACAAACACGTTTTATTATCGCTTCTTGCAGGAGTTTACACAGGTCGTAGATTCACGATGTACACTGAAGTGCCAGAAAAACTGGTACACCAGTCTAATACTTTGGTAAGTCCCCCACGGGAGCGCAGGACTGCAGAAATACGACGGGACATGGACTCTACTAGCTTCTGGAAATATCCTGTAGGTAATGCACACTATACGTCCTGCAGAGCGTTCTACAATTCGAGTGTATTCCGAGGTCTCGGATTCCTGTGTTCGATAGCGCATCCCAAATGTGTTCTATCACGTTCGGATCTGGGGACTTAGGTGGGAATGGCAATACGCCAAACTCAGATGAATGCTCCTCTAACCATAATGTGGCGTCCCGACACTTGTGTGGAGGTGCATTGCCCTGTTGGAACAGGCCCAACCCATCAGCATGAATGCAGGACGTGAACGAGTGTACCTCGTCAGAAACGATGCGCACATAGCGTTGGCCGGTCATAGAGGTTTGTAGACGTACCAGGGATCCCAGTGAAGTCCAGCTAAACACACCCGTACCATTACGAACCCCCCACAAGACGGTACAGTTCCCTGTTGACAGGCGGGATCCATGGCTTCATGGGGTTTGCGCCACACACGAATCCTTCTATCTGCCCGATACAGTCGAAAACGCGACTCGTCAGACCAGGCTACTTGTTTCCAGGCATCAAGTGTACAGTGTCGGTGTTCCCGTGCCCAAGCGGGGCGCATAGCTCTGTGTCGTGCAGCCATCAAGGGGACTCGAGTTGGGCGTCGTGTCTCAAAGCCCATATCGTGCAGGGTACTTTGCGCAGTCCGGAAGCTGATGCTTGTTGAGGCTCCAGCATTGAATTCCGGTGATACCTGCGAGAGTGTTGCACGCCTATTGCGTGAAACTATTCTTGACAGCCGACGATGGCCACGTTCACCCAATGTCTTTTTACGGCCACACTGGTATCGTAGGTTGGAGGTTTTGCCGGAATTCTTGTAGTCATAGTACAGCCTTGCAATGGTCGTTCCGTGTAAATCCGAACTTCGTTTCTACCTACGAAATACTATGGCCCATCTCAGGAGCGCCAACTATGACACCGCGTTGAAAAACGCCTAAATCGTTATTACTGGTCATTCTCATGCCGAAAACAGATGTGACAGCTGGCAAAGATGTCTATCACTTTATATACGCACTGGAGGACGCAACCGAGTGCGCGCATAGGCGAAGTTGCTATGTATTTTGCATGAGCTCCTCTGTACCAGTTATTTTGACACTTCAGTGTATACTTGCCACGTTTGCGGAAATCTTGACATGCTGCAATTCGCAGCTCTCTTAGATCATCACTAAAAAAACGAGGAACCAACTTAACTTAAAAGCATTCCATTCCCAAATATATTATTATAATTATTTTCGTTTCAGGGTTTAATGACTTCCATGTGCAACTTTAAGGGGTATTTACAGTAGGCCGTGCCTAATTTAGGGTTGCTGGTTCCAAGGAATAAAGGGAGTAGCTTCGTGAGACAAATGCCCCTACTTATTGTGCAAACACCCGTTGTAAGACAAACGTTCTGTATTTGAACCCAAGACGACAGATGAAAAACCAACGTCTCTAAAATCCATTTACATGTCATTATGAAGAACCAAATGCACCCTAATTTTGCATATTCACTAGAATCTGCTTATAACGATGACCTCGGGACCGACGAAAACTCTCTTTAAATCCGGGCGGTCACTAAATACATTTGGGGAGAAAATTTCAACCATATAAGAACATGCATACGTGATAATATGCATATACACTATATCGATAAAATTCACCGGACATCCCTTCAAAAGCAAATGAACGGATCAGCTGTGTTGTTAAGATGCGCGGTACAGCTGCAAACTGTATAAAAACCAGCCTGCAGCTGACCGCGATCACATAGCACTATGAGATTGTGTGTAAATGTCGCGGCGGGAGAGAACTGACTTTCAGAAAGGAAATATTGTTGGGTGCTATATTAGTGTGTTGTCCATAAGAGAAACCGAGAGGCGTTTAAACATACCCATGTCAACTCTTTGAATGTACTGAATACGTGGAACACACATAGCGTGCCTGAAGCAGCAAAACGTACCGGCAGACCAAAGAAAATCAGTGATAGAAGACGTCGGAGCCTCAGGAGAGCCGTTACAGCTACTCGAAGATGTGTTGCACAAAACCTCAATGTACAGGTGAGTAAAAATACCAGAACTTCGGTATGTACACGTACTATTCGCAGAGAACTTCATTCCATGGGTTACCGTGGTCGTGCGGCTGCTCACAAGCCTTTTATCTCCACTTGGAATGCTACTCGTCGTTCAGCATGGTGTAAAGAAAATTTGGCGTGGACCGTAGATCAATGGAAACCGGTCATATGGACTGATGAATCCAGATACTCGATCCATCAGTCTGACGGCCGTTTGTGCGTATGGCAGCAACCAGTGGAACGCTATTTACTACAGTGTACTATTCCTATGGTCAAGTTTCGAACTGGCAGTGTACTCGTGTGGGGGTGTATTCGTGGTATGGTCCCGGGCCATTGGATATCGTGGACAAACCTGTTAAGCAGCACGTCTACCTCGATATTTTGGACAATTATGCCCTACCAACTCTGTGGTAATACTATGGAACCGAGCCTTGTTGGTACAAGCAGTGTAATGCACCGAGCCATAAAGCAAAGGACTGATCTTAATCGCATAGGGCACCTGTGTGATGAATTAGAGAGCCGCATAAGAAGTTTGGAGCCAAAGGCTACTACTAAGCACCAGTTTTCGGAAGCATTATGTACTGAATGGAAACGCATACCTATAGCTGGGTTCCAAAACCGTGTCAAAAGCATGTCTCGAAGGGTCAGTGCATGCATTAAGGTCAAAGGTGGACCGACACCGTACTAATGTATTTCAATAAATGCTATGTTGTGTTTCTCTTCTAGGTGCCCGGTAACTTTTGTCAATATAGTGTATTTTTATCGTGTTTTTACGGTTTTCAACCGTAGGTTGAAGAAGCGTATGCGCTCCAGCTTTGTCCGTCTGTCTGTCTGCCTGTCAGCAAAATAACTCACATAAATTGGTTCGATTTCAATGACATTTTAGTATGTAATAGGGGACAACCTGGCGACGAGCCCTATTGAAAATGGGCAAAATGGGGTCAAAGGTCAAGTCATAGAAGCGGGATCCATTCCATCGCCCTTATGCGTCATAACGTACGTAAAAATTTTTCAATTGGGACAAAACGTTATCAAGTTGTTCTGGAGGTATACTGAACCGGTTCTGTTGAATATCATGGGGTCAAAGGTCAGGGCACATGAGCAAAATGTATTCCACAGGCATTGCCCTCATAACTTGACTAAAATGCTTCTATTGCGACAAAACTTTAGTATGTTGTTCAGGAGGTATACTGAACCAATTCGTTTTAATATCATCGAAAGAGGTCAAAGGTCAGGACAGAGGAGCGAGATTTATTCTACAGCCATTATTCTCATAACTTGAATAATATGTTGAGTAAAAATGCTTCTATTGCGGCGAAACATAATACGTTGTTCCCTAACGACTTTGGAAGCAGTTCCGCCAAAACTGTTTTTTATCAGCAATTGCGGGCAGTGTGCATGCGTGAGATTCGTTAGCTATTATTTTTGCTTGCACGATAACTTCCGTGAAAATTGCCCGATTTAGATGGGATTTTTAATTATAAAACGGCTTAAGTGTGGTAGCTCTTGATAATAGAAGTAGGTAACACGGGCACAAAGAGATTTGATTTTAATATATGTGAACCTCAAACCTTATACCATACTTTAGTACCCTCAAAACCAAGGCATTTTCCTATGATTTCTGGTATTATGGAAAGCGTATCATAATCAATGCATTTCATGATTTTGCTAACTTGTTCATTAAAACAGAAAACCGTTCTCACTGGTGCACCGATCTCTACTTTTGAACCAATTGTATCTCATATGTACACTGAGGAGCAAATGAATTAGAGACAGCTGGCGTTATGCAAATGTTGCGCTGTGGGCGGCCCTGTAAACGGAAACGACATGACGTATGCAGCGATCCGACAATATAATGAGGGATGCGACGTGAATCAGTAAAAGTCGAACGCAGTATGGGTAAGACGAAGGATCTAAGCTTATTTTATCGTGGGCAAATTGTCGGAGCCTGATGAATAGGTCACTCCATCTCGGAAGTCGTGCAGGCACTGGGAGTTTCCCGCGCCACTGTGTCACGGGTGCACCATGAGTACATTGAATCCCGTAAAACCATCTCTGCAACGGCAAACTGCCGTGGACAACAGCGTGTGTATGAGCGGAGTCATCGTCGGCTATCTCGCATTGTAACAGCGGATAGACGGACCACAGGGCAAGAAATAACTCTGGCAATTTAACGCTGGTGAACGAAAACGTGTAAGCAGCCACACCATCCAGGACCATCTCTTCGCTATGTGGTACAGAAGCCATCGTCCCACGAGGGTACCGCTGCTGACGGCACATCTTTGGGTGCAAAGATAAGCAAGGGCGCGGGAACATCGCCACTGCACCCTAGACATGTGGAAAACTTTTGCCTGGACTGATGAGTCGAGATTCATGTTGCAACATGCGGATGGCAGGATACGAGTACGGCGAAAACCACATGAAGCGATGGATCCTTCTTGCCAGCAGGGTACTCTTCAGGCTGGTGGGGGTGGCATTCTCGTCTGGGGACTGTTTCCGTGGACTGAAATGGGACCCCTGGTACGTGTGACATCGTCCCTTACAGGTCAACGTTATCGGGATATCGTGGACGACCATTTGCTCCCGTTTGTGCGTCTTCAACATCACACTGGGGACCTCATCCTGCAATAAAACAATGTACCGTGCCATCGCTCCGGAATTGTATCCGAATGGTTGGATGGACACTCCACCGACGTGATCTCGCTTCCTTGGCCAGCTAGGTCACCTGACCTTAATCGCATCGAGAACATCTGGGATGCCATCGAGAGAGACGTTCGGGGCTCTGACCCCCACTCCATGAAATCTTCGTGAACTGTGGGAGCTTGTTCAGGGGTCGTGGATCCAACGCTTTCGGTGTCTTGTGGAGTCCATGCGGAGACAAAGTGCCGCCGTTATCAGGGCAAAAGGTGGTGCTACACGTTACTAGACAGGTATCTCTAATTCAATTGCTCTTTAGTGTATATCCGGAAGTTGGACAGAATAATACGAACACCACGCTCAGAGACGTGTCTTTTAATGCAGCTGCGTACGTCGCATTACGCAAAGGTATCCACCACTTTTGGTTGTAATAGCTTTATTTAGAACCTCGTGGTCCTGTCTAGGTACATTTGAAGTGTAAGGATGACGACGAAATGAGGCACCTAACGGATTTCGGAAGAGGGTTAATTGTTGGTGGCCCGCCAGATGGCGCTTCTGTGTCAACAGTTGCCCAGGATATCGTATTTGTGACAAAATCTCTTATGCGCAATACAAGAGCGACCGAAAAACGATCCTGACTGATAGAGATAGGAGAGCATTAAAGAGGATTGTCACCCGTAATAAGAAGATCATGGAGCTGCAAATTAATGTGGAGCTCAAACTGCATCTCCAGACCCCAGTATCAACGGAAAGAGTGCGCAGGGAACTGCACAAAGAAGATATTCATGACAGAGCTGCCATTGTAAAACCCTCTGGTGACCTGGGTGAAGGCACAACGGCAACGACAGTGGTGCCAAGAGCATACAAGGTGGACTGTAGATGCATGGAAGCATGTAATGTGGTCGGATGAATCCACATTCACACTATTCCCCACCGTGGGATGTCTTTACTTGTGGAGGGCATAGTCAGAAGCGTACAACCCAGACTGTCTGCTCCCAACAGTGCTTCATGTTGGTCGTTCTGTCATGTTCTGGGCAGTCATATCGTGTTTTACAACAGATCCCCTATAACGTATACTCTCGATTCACTTTCCTTTTGATTTTTACTATCTCTAGTTATTTTATTTTACTATGTAAATTATCTTCTTACTGAACGAGATGTTATTTCACCCGCTGAATGAGATCTGGCAATGAGTGTAAGTCATGACGTGTGGTAGCCAGTATAAGTAGGCGCGTTCAACGATACCTAAGAGAGCTTTTTGTTGATGTGCGTAGGGAGAGCTTTTGTTTATGTGCCAGAGAGCGTTTGTTTGTGTTACGTGAGAGAGCTTTTATGTGTAAAGAGATCTTCGTTTATGTGAGTACAGTTTCGTGTATGTTGGAGGATACCAGGACTTTCACTGAATAAAGCTTTTGTTGTAAGTACGTTTTTCTCAGTTCATAGTTTTGTCAGATCTCTGTCTGGCTGTTAGGTTTATTTCATTAGTTACTATTATTAACAACCAGCATAGGACTTTATTCATCTTAATTCCTACTACAACATTACTAGCAGTTAAAAGCTTGTTTATTATTATTACTACACTACTAGCAGGAAAGGTTATTCATGATACAATTAACAAACAACAAGCATTAGAAGAAGCATTAGCTTAGAAGAAGCTGAATTCATTATAATTAGCTTAGTAGAAGTTATATTCATTATACCCCTGATTACCTTGAAAAGACGGATGACTGGTAGGGAGTATGAAACCAGTTTGGTCGACTAAGTCCATCCAATGGCTCAGGCATTGTTTCCTGCAGGAGGTGCCATCTATCAAGATGATCACGGCCCTATTCACAGAGCTCGGATTGTCCATTCATCGTTTGAGGAACATGAAGACGAACTTTCACACCTTCCTCGGCTTCCTCAATGACCAGACTTAAAGATAACTGAGCCACTGTGGTCTGTGTTGGAAAACATAGTAAAATCCCGTTATCATCCTTCAGCATCTTTGAAAGTCCTGGAGCAGTTTCTGCATGAAGAATGGTGTAACATCCCACTAACCACCATCCAGGATTTAATGAAACCACTAAAAGGAGGATTCAGGGATTTTGATTACCGAAGGTTTTAGTCTCTTACGGTAAAGGTAAAGCATGACATGTCGTAAATGCAAGGGATTGTCGTTCACAATCTTACGACTTTACATCCACTTCCCTGTTTTTCTTTCTACAGCTTTCAGCATAAGCTGATACACGAATTTCTCCCACATGGTTTTATGTTGCTGCATCATCTACATATAGTGACCGCGGCATGTGGAGACCAATCATCAAGAAGCTATGCGAATTCGGAAAGTACTTTCCGGGAAACCCAATACAATGATGTTATTATGCGTGTTTGAAATTTCGAATCACATTAAATCTACGACCTCAGAAATTGCTGCAGCATGCAAATGTATATAATGCACTCGGATATTTATCTTATCGCTTTGTTACCGAAGTTTTGCATGCTCAGTAGATTAGGCAGTACAGCAGTATTGAAGATGACAGGTCATCATCGTGTGGACGATTCCTTGGAGGGTGGGTTGTTCGACGACACGGAGAAGAGTGAGAATTACCACCTTGGCTCATGGCTTCCTAAAAGTTCTTTTGGACATTCGAAAAGCAGTCTCAGGAAACGGAAACTATTACAAGAACAAGCCAAGTTTACCAGAGAGCAAAATCAATCCGAACCGACGGTTTTCTGGCGTTAATGGCAAAATGCGTCACACTAATGACCTGTCTGCAACTGCTTGCTCTCTTTCTCCAAGTGGCCTCGGCCGCAGGTGAAAGAATTTCGTGTATAACCGATTTACAACTGCTAAATGTTAGTGGAATCGAAGCTAGGAAGCCTTTGGTATGTACTCCGCTGATTTTCCAATCAGCAAAGAGCTCATCAGATATGGGGTCACCAACACATGAACTGTAATTTCGACCAATGCGCTGTTGTCAGTAATGTAGTCCTGAAAAAAACATCTTTGCACAGCGAACGGATAAAGTAAAACAACCTGGTAAGAAAATCCAAATTTTTGCATTTTTGTTCAATTTCATGGCTGATTATTGTTTTCAATTTTAATTAAAATTGCTTAATTTGGGATATATTAAGTGGGTGTCACATCCCAAGAATATTGAGGTTTTTTTTTTTTAAACTACTCTGTCATTCTGTAAGATTCTAAATAGGTATTCAGTGCAAATAGTACGTGTGCAATAATATATACACAGTCGAGTCACATTATTGTGACTAGCCCCTACTTTTGAAGTCAACAGCGCGTAGCCAACGAAAGAAGACACGTGTCGTGAGCTGGCTTGGAGGGTATATAAGGTTTGCTGTAGGCAATCTGAAAACAAGCCGACAAACTTGTTGCTGTCATGGATAAAACGGTTTGGTGTAGCCAATCTAAAAACATGCCTGAAAACTCTTTGCTGTCATGGATAAAAGGAGCGATTTATCAGATTTGCAAAAAGGGATGATGATCGGCTGTCGGGTCAAGGGTAGCAGTATTTCTGAAAAAGCGCAGTTTTTAAAATGTTCGCGTGCTGCTGTGGTTAAAGTGTATCGTGATTGGAGAAATGGCAACATTGCAAATAAGCTACGTGAAAACTGCGGAGCACCACGCGACATTGATGTGAGAGGTGAACGTCAGTTTCAAGGCGCGTGAGGTCCGATCGACACGCTACAGTGGAGCAACTCACTGGCCGAATGAACCAGGGGAGCTACCGAAATTGTGTCTAAAACGACAGTTCAGCGAATCCTGCTGCGTATGGTGCTCCGATGCAGACGGATGGTCGCTGCACCTACGCTAACGAAGGTGCATTGGCAGAAAAGGCTTCCATTTGCACTGCAGTGTCGGAATCGGACCTCGGCTGATTGGCAAAAGATTGCCTTCGCCGGTGAGTCACGTTTTCTGCTTCATCGAACGGATGGACGTTGGCGTATAAGGCGAGAAACATCGAAGAACAAACACTCTTCAACCATTACTGAAAAAACACAAGCTCGGCGTTGTGGTCTAGGGAATATTTTCGTGGCAGTCTCTGGGTCCAGTCATACCTGTGGAAAGCACTATGGACCAAATTCGTTATGAATCCATCCTTGCTGACCACGTACAACCATACATGCTGATTGCCTTCCCTTGGGCTGATGGGACCTTCCAGGACGATAGTACGACATGTCACACAGCTAGAAATGTCTGAGAGTGATTGAAAGAGCAAGATGAAGACTTCAAAGTATTTCCCTGGGGCCCTAATGCTCCAGATTTAAACCCGGTTGAGCATCTGTGGGACCACCTCGGTCGTGTTGTTCGCTCTATGGATCTTCCAATACGCACCCTCCAGTAGCTGTCAGATGCACTGCAGTCAGCATGGCTCCGCACACCTGTGAACACCTTCCAGCACCTTACTTAGTCGCTCCCAGCCAGTCTGGCTGCTGTCCGCCCTGCATACGGCGGTTACTCTGGATATTGGCTGGTGGTAACAATAATGTGACCCGACCGTGTATATGCTTAGGGCAAATAATATGAATTCGTGTGTGTTCTTCACTGCTTTTGTTAATATTACGGGATGGAAATGGATGATACCTTTCGTGTTATGTTTTGTTTAGAAAACTACCGTGGTTATCTAGGGCCATGAACAGTCTCCTTTCCCCGACTTGAAATCACTTGCTCCTGGGAGAGGAGCAGAACTCACCACCCATGCATCATCCGCGCCTCGGGTCCAGCATATTGCGAGCTATTAGTCAGAAACCAGTGGTTCTGTTCACTCTGAAAAATTACCATTTACGCAATAACAATTGTGTTTGTGAAACACTCCTAGTGCGTGATCCGACGGTTCAATCTCATCTATTCGACACGAACATTTGGTTAAGATACGAGTCTCCTTGAGTACAAAGCACAGCATTCCCTTTGCATGATCATCTAGAATTCCTTTGCTCTGCTTTTCTTTCCGGCTAACAAGAACAACAAATCATTTAAAAAATCGTTTAGCCCTGCTAAGACTCTTCTTCAACACTGGCTCCAGTTCTGGTTTTTGATGAGCCGTATTTTAAACTCCGACCGGATTCAAAATATTGCTTAATCTGAAGAACATAGAGAAAGCGTTACCGTTACTGCAGCGTCAGGGCAAGAATGATCTATTTTCTACTATTATTTGTTTGAGGATTTAACGACCATCGTGAGCAACTGTAAGGATTATAAGCAGTTGCCCGCCTGTAATTTAGGGCATTGGTTTCAGTGATAAGAGGGATCCAACACCGTAAACCACAATGTCTCATGACTACTCAAGTCTTGTGGATACTCGAGCCTCGTACTCAGACGAACAGGAAGAAAACGGTATTAAGAACACTGCACCACCGGAACGTCAGTGACATCTATGATGAAAAACATGCGGTAGTGTTTAATGGTATAATGATGAAGGCAGCACTCAGTTTCATACATTTGATGGAGCAGCAACCATACTCTCGAAACCTATGTGCGATTTATTTAAATATATATTGGCCTAGGTCGTATAGTGTTCACTTAGTGGAAGAATATTTTGATACTGAAGACATCCATCGAATGGCCTGATGGGCAAGATCTGGCTCTAAATATCCTCGCAGGCGTATTGCAAGCCGGCAGCCACCTCCTCTGTCGTTCAATTAGTTAATTTTTTAACAACCATAACCCCTAAAACTATCGTACATGCAAATGACCATGGCCGCCCGAAGCACTTGTCTAGAGGTAATGGGATATCGTACCCACTCCTGTTCTTTGAAATCGCAAGACCTCAGCGAGATTAGAATTCACCTCAGGCACCGTTGTTATTACTAAACCAATATGTGAACCAGGAAATGTTTTTTCCCGGAGTGATATCATTCACACCCATTGCATCTCTTCGCCGTGGAAGAATGCAGTTATTGTCCCCTGGAAACGTCTGAAGGTCAATATATACAATCCTTACAGATCGGAAGTTTCAAGTGGTGACACCCTGCATCTGATCCTTCTGTTGTCAACCTTTAAAAAGATGGAGACAGAAATTCGGAAAGTAGTAACAAACAGTTTCGGGCGTTATGGTACTCTGGGTGACACGAGACTTTAGGGCCCTGGTAGTTAAAGGGTTAAAGGCAGCTCTAGTGGTCGAATGGCATTTTTATATCAGTCTTCTGAACACCTTTATATTGAACTTCTTTCACTGCTGTCGGGCATGATCAGCCGTTCGGTGAAATTATAATTCTTACTGCTGTCTTTTGTGTTTCTTTTGATCACTTAACATTAACTTCTCTAATGTGCAGTGTTCCTTTATTTTCAATTCAGCCCCTACAGGTGTTCATTCTAACACTTTGGGGATGTGTTTGTGTACTCCTGTCATTGTTAGAGGAGTACACAAACACATACAGTATATACAGTACACTCAATGGACAAAACATTAGAGATACCTATCTAATAGCGTGTTGGTCCTATTATAGCGCAAATAACAGCCTGTACACGCCGAAGCATTGACTCCACTAGATGCCAAAGGGTTTCCGGCGGTAATGTCAGCCATGCCTGTTGCAGCATTGTCCACAACTCTGCCCGTGACGTCGGTCCAGGATCCATGGATCTGATGTTCTCAACTTCATCAGATGCTAGAAGGTTTCCAGAAGTAATGCTGGCCATGCCTGTTGCAGCATTGTCCACAACTCCACCCGAGACGTCGGTTCAGGATCCATGGATCTTATGTTCTCAACTCCACCAGATGCCAGAGGGTTTCCAGAGGTAATGCCAGCCATGCCTGTTGCAGCATTGTCCACAACTCCGCCCGGGACGTCGGTCCAGGATCCATTGATCTGATGTTCTCAACTCCACCAGATGCCAGAGGGTTTCCAGAGGCAATGCCAGCTATGCCTGTTGCAGCATTGTTCACCACTCCGCCCGTGACGTCGGTCCAGGACACATGGATCTGATGTTCCGCTCTATGGCATCCCAGAGATCTTCCACACCGTTTAAATATGGAACCCTTGGAGACCACTGGATTGTTTTAAACTCAAAAGGGGGTTCGTCGATCCATGCGTGGGTACTTGAAGCTCGGCCGAGCAATGTATTGTTCTTCTGAAACAGAATATCGGCTGCATGATGTGCGAAGGCCATGAAAGCGTTTAGGTGATGAGTCAGCACATGCTGGTAGCGCGCAGCGGTTAAAGACTCCTCCAGGCACATTAAGGAATCGAATGTGTCCCGTGAGAAGGCTCCCCAAACCATCGCAGAATCACAACCGCTTTGAACAGAGCCGACCTGTCCCGACGGGTCGTTGACTTCATGCTGTTGACCCTACAGCTCGAGTCAATTGGTACAGCAGAAAACGGGTTTCATCTGAACACACGACGAGGAGCCACTGTGCAGAGATCCAGTTTGGATGTTCCTGGCATCAGACGATAACGTAATGACCGATGACGAGCAGCCAACTGTAGCACACGTAGCCCAATTTATGCATCGTGTGCCGTACCGTTCACCCGTTGACGCTGTTTGGGCCTCCGACGTTTCATCTGGATGTGATTTAAGCCGCTGTGCCCAAGCAGTCAGTTTGTACGAGCAGGGATAATCTACGTAGACCCCGGTAATCAACGGCTTGTGGTCAGCCACCACTGGTTTTCTGTGTGCTAGTACGTCCTTCGATGGTATATTCTTGGCACACATTAGATACGGTTGCCTTCGAGAACCCTAGAGTTTTTACCACTTGGGCGATAGAATGACCCATCTGTCTTGCGCCGAAGATGCGTCTGTGATCAAAGTCGCTCAGATCACCACGTTTACCGATGTTCGTCGATTGCGATACGGACTTGGGAAGTCCTGCCGTACGCCTATTTATCGCGTAAGTTCGGTTTTGGTCTGTTACACCCTGCGCAGGGGATACCCATGTCCACACCCCATCACAAATACACGGCCTGATAGGGAAATGGCCACACTATGAAGATATTCTCGAAATCATACTAAACTGCACACACAGATACCCAAGTGGGTCCTGAACAAATTATTTAATTTTCACATACAGACTAGGCTCCAGTGGCCAAATGTTCAGGATGATCAATAAGGAGTGTGGCCTCTATTTTGGGCGATACAGCGTTGAATCCGACGTGGGTTCGAGTTAATGAGAGTTCGAATAGAGTCCTAGGTTATCATGGACCATGTGGTTTTGATCTGAGTCCACAGTTCATCTTTATTTTGCGGGAGTGGGAGGGTGCGCAACCGACGTCCAATCGTGGCCCACAGAAGTTCGATGGCTGAGAGGTCGTGCTGGCCACGGAAGCAGCTGCAGACCATGTAAAGCATTTAGGATGATCCGAACGATATGCGGCCGGACGTTATCCTGTTGAAAAACTTCGTTTGGGATGCCTTGCAGATACAGTAGTGCAACAGGCCGCAGAACCTCGTTCACATAGCGCTGTGTTGTCAATATGGCCGTAATGCCTGCCAGCGGTGAGCGGCTGTTGGAGCTGATAGCACCCTGCACTCTGATTCCACGTTTCTGGGCCATTTGTGGCTCCACAATGACGGAGGAACCCGCCCGTTAGCCACTTCGCATCCAGACTCTCACACGGCAAACATTCGTCGTGTGACAGAACCGAGATTCGTCGCTGAACACCGCACTGTTTCATTCGGTACCCCGCGCAGCTGTGGAGCGACACCACGCCAAGCGGTGACGACGATGGCTTGCTGTTAAGTGTAGACTTTGTAACGGACTGCTGGAGAACAAAGCCGACACAGCCATCGGCGCTACACTGTCCGAGTCGGTATCAGAGCATCCAAGCCTTCCCGTACACTTCGCAAAATGTCGCCCGTTGAGGCTTGTGGGTTCGCTGCGGCATGACGTCAGATGCGACGATCGGTGCCCTCTGACATCCGTCTCTGTGCTCCGTTCTCTCTACGACGTTGCACAGAACCTTCCTGGGACCACTGTCTGCAAATGCGACCGACACTTTGTGGCATCACGTTGCGCTTCTTCCGCAATGCAACGCATGGACCAACCGGCGGTAAGACGGTCTGCGATGACACCGCTCGTGAACTCATCCGTTTCACGACATCGCGTACTATGGCGTCTTAACGGCATTGGGACCCCTACTACGTTCTCCACACACGGCTGCAGCAGAACCACTCACTTCCCGCTACCGTGACGACATCTCGACTGATGGCCTCACGAGCTGGATATCCGATTATATCCCGCGCGCCGTTCGTGCAAATGGCCTGCAAATGCAATCACTTGCATAACTTGTACATGTGCACCCATCCTCCAATTTGCATGGCGTTGAGTTTACGTTTTCGGGGTGAGGCATTTTCTCTGTGAGGCAGTGTATTTCTAATGTTTTGTTTACTGAGCGCATTGTATTAAACATTTGTATATTAATTTCCTTCCAAATTAAACAAGAAAGATGACACCGAGTTTTCGGTTGTAATAAGCACGTCTTTTGAATCCGTTCTGACGCAAATTAAATGTATCAAAGCTATTCAAAGTCAATGGAACCGGTATGGAAAACATTAAATCTGACAAAAAGAAAGAAAATTTTCAATCGGTTTTTTATTCCCTCAGATATTGCTGTAAACGGAATGGTGAGCTTACGAACTCTTCGAAACAGAGATATCGACAAAAATAAGATGTGACTTTACGTCCCCTGCTCGGAAAACCATGCATTATTTTAGGAAGAAAGTATTCTCAAAAGGTTTATCCATATAAGCGGTATCGGTCCAAGAAAAAGAAATTTGTCGAGTTTTCAGAAGCCCAGATTTTGCTACAAATACTTCAGAAGCAGAAATTAACACTTATTACCCCTGGTGGCCAAACTATTCTTTACCAAACATTAAAAATTATGTGAAAAATATTTTCCCTTATGTCTTGTATGCGATACAGGAAGAATTGTAAAAATCGGAGTTTTAGGAGCAAAAAACGCAATTTACCATTGTGCGCCCTAGCGGAAAGTTATGATTCGCTTGAAAATTTTTAATTTATAAGAAAAACATTTCGCATCGGAAACACTATCCAACAAAGAAGGAATTTTTCAAATCGGACTTTTAGAAGTAGAGATATTGGCAAAAATAAGATATACATCTACGCTCCTTGAGTAGAAACCGTGCATTATTCCACGAAGAAAATGTTCCTAAAATGTTTGTCGACATGAGTAGTATCGGTCCACAAAATACTTTTTTTCAATCGAGATTTTAGAAGCTCATATTTTGCAGCTAATACATCGGAAGGGGAAACTAAAACTTACGCCACCTGGTGGCCAAACAATTTTTTACAAAAATTTGAAATTACGTGCAAAAGATTTCCCATCAGGAACTGTATGCGGTGCAGAAAGAATTTTTCAGATAGGAGATTTAGAAGCAGAGATATAGCCTGAAAAACGCAATTTACTTTTACACCTCCTAGCGGAAAGTCTATGAATTACTTGAAAATTTTGAATTTATAGGAAAAACATGTGACACTAGAAACACTACCCAACAAAGAAATATTTTTTTAAATTGGACTGTTAGAAGTCGAGATATTGACAAATATAAGATATACAACTACGCCCCTTGGAGTAGAAACCGTGCACTATTTTAAGAAGAAAATGTTTTTAAAAGGTTTGTCGACATGAGTAGTATCGGTCTACAAACGACGTTATTTTCAATCGAGAATTTAGAAGCTCATATTTTGCTGCAAATACATCAGAAGCGGAAATTAAGGTTTACATCCCTTAATGGCCAAACCATTTTTTTTTTACAAAAATTAGAAATTTTGTGCAAACGATTTCCCATCAGATGCTGTATCGGGTGCAGAAAGAATTTTTCAAATCGGAGATTTTGAAGCAGAGAATTAGTGGAAAACACAATTTACCTTTACGCCCCCTAGCGGAAAGTCTATGAATTACGTGAAAATTTTGAAATTATATGAAAAAAATGCGACACGGAAAACACTATCCAACAAAGAAGGAATTTTTCAAATCGGACTCCTAGAAGTCGAGATATTGACAAAAATATGATATACATCTACGCCCCCTGGCATAGAAACCCTGCACTATTATAGGAAGAAAAGGCTTCTAAAAAGTTTGTTGGCATGAGTAGTATCGGTTTACAAACGACCTTATTTTCAATCGAGAATTTAGAAGCTCATATTTTGCTGCAAATACATCAGAAGCGGAAATTAAGGTTTACGCCCCCTGGTGGCCAAACCATTTTTTTAACAAATATTCGAAATTATGTGCAAACGATTGCCCATCAGGAGCAGTATCCGGTGCAGAAAGAATTTTTCAGATCGGAGATTTAGAAGCAGAGATATAAGGGGAAACGCAATTTACCTTTACGCCCCCTAGCGGAAAGTCTATGAATTACTTGAAAATTTTGAAATTATATGTAAGACATGTCACACGAAGAACTCTATCGAACAAAGAAGGAATTTTTCAAATCGGACTCATAGAAGACGAGATATTGACAAAAATAAGATATACATTTACGCCCCCTGGCGGAGAAACTGTGGAAAATTTAAAGAAGAAAATATTCCTAAAGGGTTTATCGATGAGAGTGGCATCCGTCCACGAAATAATTTTTTCAATCGATATTTTAGAAGCTCAGATTTTATGGCAAATACATCAGAAGATAAAATTAACACTTACGCCCCCTAGTGGCCAAAGTATTCTTTACCAAAAATTTGAAACCATATGCAAACGATTTTCCATTAGGAGATGCATCCGCTGAAAAAAAGAGTTTTCAAATCGGAGTTTTGGGAGAAGAGGTATCTGGAAAAATGTAATTTACTTTTACTCCCCCTAGCGGAAAATCTATGAGTAAGTTGAAAAAGAAACTATATCCAAAATACTCTGCGACATAAATGGAATCGAAACATAAAATATTTTTTTCAATCGGATGTTTAGAAGCAAATATGTGGAAGAAAACGTATTTTTGAATTCGACATCATCGGCATTTACGCCCTCTAGCGGCGAAATTGTACATCGTACAAAAAAAACGAAATGAAGGATCATCATTCGCATATTTCAAGCTTCCGAATGCAAACAGATATTTTTCAAATCGGACTAATAGTTGCAGAGATACCGTGGGTACAGACGGGTGGATGGACGGCCTGACGGACAGACAAACCGATAACATAATCACGATATTTTTTTACAAAAGTCGTGCTAAAAAAGAAGGTATGTGACATTTTGTTCGAGTTACTTTTATTTTGTTGAAGCATGTAATATGAAACCTAGTATATCGTAGTTATAGTGCGTCCCATAAATATAGAGACCGAGCAAATTCTCGAATAAAAAAGAAACAACAACGAGCTGAAATGTACACCTCATATTTACAACAAAAATAGAATAGGACGCTCAGCTGCTCAATAGTTTGACGGAAACATAGCAATTCCTACGCCAAGTACAAGAAAAAAACAGAAATACGCTGTCTCAAAAACATAAAGACCTACTAGTTATGAGCACCTCCGGTACGAATAGTGGAGCCGTTGTACCAAATGACACTGAAAACCCGATTGGGCATGCTGTCCACCAAGTGATGTAAGTGTTCTGGACGGAGTGCGCACCAGCTTCGTTTAATCTGCTCTTTCAATGCCACCACACTTGAGAACTGCCGTCCAGTCGCATACACATAACGAGCGAGGATACCCCAGATGTTCTCGATAGGATTCAGATCTGGACTGAGTGCTGGCCAATCCATTACGGTCACATGATGAGAGTTAAACCAGCTTTTCGGTTATGCATACCGATGGATAGAAGCATTGTCTTGCTGGAAGAGATAATCAACACCCACTAGAGTTTCGGCAAACGGTAGAAGATGGCTGATGAGTATGTACTGATACGTTTCGGAGTTTGGCCTGTCTTGCAGGAAAGCGATATCCGTTGTCCCATTGAACGCAAAAGCTCCCCAGACCATCACAGATCCCCCGCCTTTGTATCTGCTGAAGAAGGTGCTTGGTTCGCGTCGTAAATCATGCCAATAGCAGTTCCAATTGTCAGGGCCTTTAAGTTGAACTTTTTCTCATCGGAGAAAATAGTTGTGATCCACTCATTCTTCCAGTGCATGTGGCTGCTTGCACATAACAATCTAGCTTCCTTGTGGCGCCGCGTGAGGTGTGGCAGACGGCGCATTTTGCGAAACGCAATGTTGCGACATTCTTTGATTCGTCGATGAACTGTGTCCTTGGAGACGGTGACACTAACAGGCCGAGAAACTTGACGTAGTGATAACCTTTTGGGATGAAACTAAACGCATGATGGCACGATCATCTCGTTTGGTTGTCATTCGAGGCCTTCCAGGCCGTTTTCTGGCAGTTGACGCACCTCGTTTCGATAAAATCCTATACATGACTGCCCTATTGCCCCCCATGGCTTTACAAATTTTAGGTACAGGCAATCCATTTGCTCTCAGTCTCCAAATCTTCTGCACCTCCTCACCAGAAAGTTGACTGTGGCGTGGCATTTCGGCAAATGAATGTCTGACGGCATGTCCGCTGCCTTTTGTAGTCATAAATCCGTAAGATGGGCTCAGGTACTGAGACGTCTCCATCTGGTAGGCATTAACGGCACTAGCTATATATATTATAGCAGTTAAATCCAAAGTGCGAGAACCAAGGTTTTCACCTTGGTGCGAGAACCAAAGGTTTTCACCTTGGTTCTCGCCCTTTGGATTTAACTGCTATAATATATATATAGCTAGTGCCGTTAATGCCTACCAGATGGAGACGTCTCAGTAGCTGAGCCCATCTTACGGATTTATGATGTCAGTAGCTGACTTTAAAAATACACATAGAACCGTGGATTGTTGGCTCCCGTGGCGTAAAGGTAACGCACTCGGCGCGATACCGAGAGTTCTGTTGGTTCGATTCCACAGCGGCGGCTGAAAAAACAATTTTTCGGTTGCTGTGTGTTTCTGGAACGTGGAAAGAGCGATGTACTTATTTATTAACTGTTGCCACGTATTTGGAATATTTTCGCCTTTTGTAGGCTGGACCGAATTACGGCCCATGCACGTGCGTACAACATGCTAATTTGTACATCTCATTTGCATGTGGCTACTTTAGATAGTTGTTTTAATATTTATGAGACACCTAAAATTACGCTATTTCACTTTGCTTTGTGGTGTTCTTTACACACAATCCGGTCATCTCGACTGATCGAAACGTTTGTTGTAGGGTTATGTCTAATTAGGTACCACTTCAGTTTCCTACCTATATTCTTTTTTTTTTTTTTTTTTGATTCGAGGTTTAACGACCACCGTGAGCAACTCAATGGGCTATAAGCAGTCGCCCGTCCTTAATTTAGGGTCACTGGTTCCAGGGAAGGGAGAGAACCAGTGCCGTAAGAAAAGTACAACATCCATGCCTCACCGGGATTCGAACCCGGACCCCGTTTAAACGAATGAACAGAGGCCATCGCTTAGACCACTGCGCCACCTGGGCAGCCTACCTACATTCGTATTGCGATCACGACGCAGTCGACTGTCTCTATATTTATGCGACGCACCTTATGTGAGTCCACAGAGCTTCGCTGATTTTTGAAGAGAAAATCCGTACGGAAAATCATTAAAAAATGCACATCCCGTGGATTCTGTTGCACTTTAGAGTAGTTTTAACAGGTTTAATTATTTTCTCAGTAACGTTTTTTGCAAATTATTTTTATATCGGACGTCAGTGGGCTTTATACCTGCTTTTCCAAGTATAAAAACACCGGAGTGTTTTCAGGTATAAAGCTCATTTAGAAAACTGATTCCGAACAATCCTTTAGAGGTGGAAGTCAAACATAAATCCCTTTGTTTTCTATTTATTTATTTTTCTGTCAGTCACCCCTTAGAGACATTAGATTAATTGCTTGTGATGGATTATGTCTTTCGCATTTCAGAAGACGAGGAAAAGCGAAAAACAAAACAATCACAAAATTGAATTGAGAATAGGATTTGTGACATATGAAGATTACTTGAAATTTATAAAATGTGCCTTCCTTCCTTGGATTAGAAATAAATATGCTCTGCAGCTTAAGTAAAGTCGTAGCATATGTAGTTCTTTTTCTCAAGATAAATACTCACTGATGTAATGACAGATCTTTACTGATGTTGTAACGTACCAGGAGATGTGACGTACCTGCCAGAAGGACGCACACGACATAAAGGCAGATAGGAATCAGAATACATGTCCGCGTAGCTTAATTGGTAGAGCAACTTATTCCGGAATGAGTGGACCCGGGTTCGAGCCCCGGCGCGGAAAAAAATGACGGAGAAATTTACTTCGTTATAATGGCGCCCGAACTACCCGGATGACCCGACCGTTCAAAATCTCGCATTGGTGTGATGTTATTTCCACACCGCGAGATAGGAAAAATAAGAGCAGCACTTCGAAAAAAAAAAAAATAAGGGGGAGATGATGTAACGTACCAGGAGATGTGACGTACCTGCCAGAAGGACGCACACGACATAAAGGCAGATAGGAATCAGAATAAAACGTCCGCGTAGCTTAATTGGTAGAGCAACTTGTTCCGGAGTAAGCGTACTCGGGTTCGAATCCCGGCGTAGACCAAAAATGACGGAGAAATTCACTTCGTTATAATGGCGCCCGAACTATCCGGATGACCCGACCGTTCAAAATCTCGCATTGGTGTGATGTTATTTCCACACCGCGAGATAGGAAAAATATGAGCAGCACTTCGAAAGAAAAAAAGAAAAATAAGGGGGAGATGATGTAACGTACCAGGAGATGTGACGTACCTGCCAGCAGGACGCACACGACATAAAGGCAGATAGGAATCAGAACAAATGTCCGCGTAGCTTAATTGGTAGAGCAACTTATTCCGGAATGAGTGGACCCGGGTTCGAACCCCGGCGCGGATAAAAATGACGGAGAAATTCACTTCGTTATAATGTAACGACAAATATTTTCGCTACTGAGAGAGAAACACAGTAGGCCCTTAATCATCATCTTTAATGTTTCAGATCTAATTCTACACAATACATAATAATATTATGACCTCTATAAATTTTAGTTCTCTCATTATTACTCGTGCAACTTATTTGCAAACTAATTCTCGAGTGGTTCGCGATGAAAGATAATTTACATCAGCAGCTATTCAAATTCACATTAGAATTAAATTTATTTTGTTTTTGGCACGTCTTTTGACAAAAAGTACGTGTGTATACACGCACCGACCACTGAATTAGAAACATTTATGCAGATGTATGTAGACGTGACTTACGCAGCATATATGCATAATACGTGCTCATTAGCGTTACTATGTGATCTAGGCAACTATTTAAGCTGCTGCTTGTGAGTGGAAATAGCTCGCAACTACGATTAAATATGTACCTATGATTAATCACTTTTCATTCATTACAGCTACGATTAACTGTAGGGTTATGTCAAACCCTTCTTTGAAGGCTGTATATCTACAATAGGTTATCGGAACGTATACTGGTATTGTTCCACTTCAGAAACGCTAAGTTGACGTATACGAGCAACATTTTACTAGCTACTATTGAAATATGCAAAGTGCGACCTCACCACATTGAGCTGGTAGGTATGTGACCTTGATAAACGTTCTTCTGAACCGGGTGCTGGACGTGAAGCTTGAATTGGACTGCTAGTGGAAGAATAGCTCCGCAGTATTTCTTACAAGACTTTATGGTGGAGAGCGATTGGTGTATTGGAAACAGGGTGACCGCAATCAGAGGTAGATGTACGGCTGAATGGGTTGAGACAAGTAGTCTCTACTCTGTCTATCTATCGACAGTTCCACGGAACCGGAACTATTACCAAGAGGCCGGAAAGGGACGCCCACAAACCACAGCTATTAGGTACTAACAATAACCGGTAATTGTCATGGCAAGCTGTTAGTGACAAAACAACCGTGATTTTTCACGGCAAGCTGTTAGTGACAAAACAACCGGGATTTGTCACGGCAAGCTGTTAGTGATAAAACAACCGTGATTTGTCACGGCAAGCTGTTAGTGATAAAACAACCGTGATTTGTCACGGCAAGCTGTTAGTAACAACCGGGATTTGTCACGGCAAGCTGTTAGTGACACAACAACCGGGATTTGTCACGGCAAGCTGTTAGTGACAAAACAACCGGGATTTGTCACTAACAGCTAGTCGCCATAAGGAGAAAATGCCGTGTTATTCTCTCAGGAGCTCAGCACTGGTACAGGAATCGTGATATTAGGGCAAACACTTAACAGAAGACTCCACGAAAGAGGTCTATATGCAAGAACGCCAGTGGTCTGTATCCCACTCGCAGTATCGCACAGAAGGGCCCGTCTGAATTGGGCTCTATAACATCACCCTTGGACACTAGATCAATGGGTCTGTGCTGCCTTCACTGACGAGTCGCCGTACCACCTAAACACGAATTCGCGACGAGTGTTCATTTGCAGAGGGGTGAGAAGCCAAAATATTCCCTCCTGCATTAGAAAAAATGACCACTTTGGTGGTAGAGGACTCCTGCTTTGTGCTGGCATCAAGTTGGGTGGACGCACGACACTGCACGTGTTTCCTGGATGTACTCTGACTACTGCACGCTACAGAGATGGCATCCTAGAGGCCAGTGTATGTATTTTCAGGGAAGCTGTTTTCCCCAGTTCCTTTTTATGGTCGATAACGCCCGTCTTCATAGAGCTTGGCTAGTTGACCCTGGGAAGAGAAATTTCAAGACAAAAGCCACTTTTCGGAACCCTCCCGAGACTTCGACAAGCCTTGCTGAAGGAATAACCCTTATTACCCGAAACTCTCATTCACAGCCTTGTAAACAACATGATGGCTCATTTTGCAAACTGTATCGCTGTTCGGGGTAATCACACTCCCTCTTTTCTCCTTAAAATCCACTCCACGTGAAGCATCACGTTTCTACTGCCATGCAGTCATGCGCATGCTTCGTCCTCATACAGTGCTGGCATTCCTTTTCGATTGTGTATTACACCATTATCGATATACCTTACATTGACAAAAGTCACCAGACACCACATAAAATGCAAAGATCCGCTGCGTTGTTAAGATGCGCGGCGGAGCTATAAACGGTATAAAAACAAGCCTGCAGCAGACCGCGATCATATCGCACTGTGAGGTTCAGTGAAAATGTCGCGGCGAGAGAGAACTGACTTTGAGAAAGGAAAGATTGTAGGGTGTTATATTAGCGGGTTGTCCATATGAGAAATCGACAGGCGTTGAAACATACCCTAGTCAACTGTTTTGGATGTACTGAATAAGTTGAAGACACATGGCGTGCTTGAAGCAGCAAACCCTACCGGCAGACCAAAGAAAATCGGTGACATAGGACGTTGGAGCCTCAGGAGAGTCGTTACAGCTAATCGACAGAGTACTGCTCAAGACCTCAGTGTACGGGTGAGGAAAAATGCTGGAACCTAGGTGTGTACACGTACCATTCGCAGAGAACTTCATTCCATGGGTTACCGTGGTCGTGCGGCTGTTCATAAGCCTTCCATCTCCACTCGGAATGCTACTTGTCATTTAGCATATTGTGAAGACATTTATCGTGGACCGTAGTTCAATAGAAATAGGCCATATGTACTGATGAAACCAGATACATGATCCATCAGCATGATGGCCGTGTGTGGGTATGGCGTCAGCCGGAGGAACGCTATTTACCACAGTGTACTGTTCCGACGGTCAACGTTAGAGCTAGCAGTGTACTCATGTGGGGGTGTTTATCGTGGTATGGTCCCGGCTCATTGGTTTTTGTTGACTACCCTGTTAACCAGCACGTCTACCTCGATATTGTGGACAATTAAATCCTACCAACTCTGTGGCAATGCTATGGAACCGAGCCTTGTTGGTACCAGCAAGATAATGCACCGAGCCACAAAGCAAGGACTGTTACGGCGAGGTTTGCGCCACATGTCTCTGGATATTGGACAAGGACATCGTTGCATCTGGGCGTGCCGCTGTCACGATCCCACGGTCCTCCGTGCTGGCGGTGTGTCTTGGGTCGTCCAGAGCAAGTTCACCGTGTCTGGGTGCCTTCCCGTGTCCATTGCTCCCAACACGACCTCACCGTACTCTCTGACCGGCCCAAATAGCAGCTGATTCGGCGCGAAAGCCATCCTCCCTCTCTCAGCCAGACGATACGGCCTCGTTCAAATTCCGTTAGTTGCCCGTTCGCACACCTACGGCGGCTCCTCGGCATGTATATCTCTCAGGGATCCCACCTGAGTCTTACCTCGCACTTCGGCAGGAATGTGGAGTCCCCTGCGTGGCGCCTTATAAGCCCCAAGGTTTGCGATCGCAGCGCCGGTTTTGGACACGCGGGAATGCGAAATCGCACGAAACTTTAAACATGTGCATGCCTCTCCTACCCGTAGGCTTTCGATGAGTTTCGCTTTAATCGCACGGTTTTTTCTTGGTGCGCGGATTTTTATGACAATGAGTGTATATCACTAAAAAATCCCCTTTTTGAGTTTCTGTCTTTTTATGCACAGGTGTTGAACAAAATATTGTGAGCACAGTGATTACATGGGTTAATGTTATTCGTGTAGGCTACACTGAAAAAAGGCGTGTTTTTCTTTTGTGTATCATTTCGTTGTACATATTCTCTAGGTTGTATGGCAGTGTAGTACAAGTTCTGTTCAGCAGCGGTTCATACGAGGATAGGTGAAATGGGTGACTTGTCAGACTTCAAAGGAGGACGAATCGTGGGTGCTCGTTTATCAGGGGCGTCTGTAACCATAACAGCCTAGCTGTTTGGCGTTCCAAGAGAAACAAATCTCCACGGTTATAACTGCGTACATAAAGTATGGCAGCATTTCATCGGCGAAGAAGAATAGTGAGGGAAAACCGAGACTGAATAAGAGGGACCGTCGAACATTAACAAGAATTGTGTCCAAACAACACTGAACTACTGCAGGAATAGTGACAGCAGAATTCAATATCCACCTAGTAGACTCTGTTTCTACAAAAACAATCTACAGAGCGCTTCACAAAGCCAATATACATGGAAGAGCTGCAATTGCTAAACCTTTAACTACGAAAACCAACACTTCAGAGCAAGAAAGATGGCCTCATGAGCATTATACCAGGACAGATGATGACTGCAAACATGTGATATGGTCTGATGTGTCCTCATCTAGTTTATTTCCAGCAGTAGGTCGGGTTTATGGATGAAGAACCCCCAATGAAGCGTATAATTCGAAATGTCTGTTTCCAACAGTCAAACATGGGGATGTTGTTGGATCTGTAACGATTTAGGCTGCCATATCTTGGTATTCGGCTGGCACCATCATTATCCCACATGGTCGAGTTACTGCCAGCGAGTACATGGGCATTCTAGGTGAGAATGTGCACTCGACGGTTCAAATGTTATTTCCCAACGATAATTTCAGTTTTCAAGATGCTAATGCGCCCAAACACACAGCCAGAACAGTTCAGTCTTGGTTTGAGGATCACCAAGATGAAATCTTAGATATACCCTGACTTGAATGTCATCGAACCACTGTGGTCAGTTTTGAAGAGCAGAATAAGAAGTAGAAGTGTATAGCATTTCACTGGCGACAATTCAAAAGCTGTATGAATCCAAGAAGGCGGTAATATCCACTAAAGGCAAATGGGGGTCCAACACGTTACTAATAAAGATCATATCGCCTATTTCTAGTGTTCATATTATTTGTTCAACCCTTGAATATGTAGTTTTTTTCTCTTCAAACGTTTTCTTACTGAAAGACACATTAGTTCCCGGAGGAACATTTTTAATTTGGCAACAGCGGCAGTGAGACAGAGAATTGAGAGTTGAGCAAGCTAGAACCGATGCGATATATCTCATGAGGAGTTGTTGACAGATTTATATACGATAGGATTATAGATTTTTATATGTGTCGAGATCTGTGTACGAGAGATATTGTTGTTGTTGAGATCGTTGCGATTTACGAATACATTTAGTGGACACTTTATTACCACCACCTCACAGTTTTAAGCAACTGAGCTATGGCTGCATGCTGTTGTCGCCAGAGGGCGAGGCTAGTATAAAAAGGGAAAGCTTAGTGCTTGTGACAGTAGTTAAGGGATTTTCGGCTGACCAGGTGGGTAAAAATTCGATTTGACGGACTTTCAACGTGGGATGAGGAGCTCGGAGCCATGGAGCTACTATCCCCGAAACCGCCGCATTCGTGAAATGTTCCAGAGCAGCTGTTGTTAAAGTGTTTAAAGACTGGACTGTCAGCCAAAAAACTGGGACTCTACGTGCAACGTGTGGTCGTCATGGACTGGTGACTGCTCTGGAGGAACGGATAGTGTCCAGACTGGTAACAGACAACAGAAGGGAAACAGTGCAGCAAATTACGGTCCATCTTAATCAAGGATCCCCTCAAATGATCTCTGCACGCACTGTTCGCCGTACACTGCATCGGATGGGATATGGCAGCCGAAGGCCTGTTCGAACACCTTTGCTGTCTGCAGTTAACAAGAGAAAACGTCTCCAGTTCGCACAGGAGCACAAGGATTGGACAGTCAATAATTGGAAACAAATTATGTGGCCCGATGTATCACGTTTTCAGTTGCATCATGCCGATGACCGAGTGAGAATTTGGCGGAAACAGCACGAAAGCATGGACCCCAAATGCATTGCTACAACCCTTCGAGCTGGTGAAGGCAACGTTATGGTTTGGGGAATGTTTTCCTGGCATGCTTTGGTCCCTTTAATTCGTGTTGATCAACGTCTGACTGGCACATGATATCTAAACATCGTTGCGGACCAAGTGTATCCTGTCATGTGGATGGTTTATCCCAATCGCGATGGCTACTTTCAACAAGATAATGCGTCCTGCCATAGTGCTCGTGTTGTACAGGATTGGTTTCAGGAACATGCCGGTGAGTTTACTTTGCTTAGGTGGCCCCCACAATCTCCAGAATTCAACGCCATTGATAATTTGTGGGATGAAGTTGAACGAGCCATCAGACATTCGGATCCACAAACCTGCAATCTCGCACTCCTGGAAAGTGCTATTCATCAAGCATGGTCTCAGATTCCACAAACCACCTATCAACATCTCGTGGATTCCATGCCACGAAGAATCGACGCAGTATTAAAGGCAAAAGGTGGCCCAACGAAGTACTGAGAGGGTGGTCATAATAAAGTGGCTACTCAGTGTATAGCGTGTGAGTGGCCTGGCGTTCCAATGGTGAACGAAATGAAGACCTGGAAATGTTCGCGAGGTATCATGTTAATTTTCTTCCTGGCCGATTTTGTACTGTTTTGAGAATGGTGATATATGTTCAGAAAGCTCAGTACGAACATTAGCAGAGAATAGTAAGGAAGCACTTAAGCACGTAAACGTAAACCTAAACTTTCAGCTGTATTTAAACCTAAATCTCCACACCGAAAGTGAGTAAAAGCGTCATCCAAGAATGGATCTACAGAGCTTTCATCCCCGAAAAACTGTGTCTTTTGGTATCTTTGCAGTAGCTTTCCTTTGAAGGAAAGAGGAATGGGTGCTTAGTTCTTGTAATTTGAAATCTGAGAGGGATGTCTGATAAATTAAAAGCCGTTTTTTTGTCAGTTGTTTAAACCTGGTTTAATATTTAAAATTTTCCCCGGTTTCTATTGTGAGGAACTCTGCTATTAGTTCAGCCTACTTCTATAGGTTCTGGTTTCGGTTTCGTCTCTAGAACTAATTTCTAAATTAGCATCTAGCGACTCCTTGATTTGAGGTCTCATAAACGCCGTTAAACTTCAAATATGACGTACGTTAAAATGTTGATTACTAAAGACATAGTCTTTGATCATTATATTCCATAAAAACTAATTTTTTAACATTAATACATTTTCGCAAATACCTTTTGTGGTGCGTTTGTTAATTAAGGCACGAGAAGTGATCTGAATTAGCTGGAGCCTAAGCACATTAATTATATGTCATCATCACTCGAGCGTGATTAATCATTTCTGATACGTACGGCCAGTTTGAGGGCGAGGTTGTAAGGGGGTTCACTCCTCTTTCAGCTAAAAATGAGAGAAGAGTAATTATAAACATCGTCAGCAAAATTAAGACACATGGTACGAAGGAACGATGTGAAACGTTTAAGGATAATTGAACGAAATGTGGAAGATTTGATATACCAATTTATTCAGTTAGTTTACGATAGAAAAATCGCAGCGCAGAAGTAGCAGTTGCCTAAGCCATAAGTCACCCCATTATATCTCCTTACTCATTTCATTTCAAACATTAAAATCATAAATCAGCACTGGAATTACGATTGTGATATTAAACGGATTTTACTCGCTATAAATATAGATGGTCTTCTGAAGGGTAAAGGAAGTTTTACAGAAATAAATCTTAGTGAATCAATCAGAACACAATAAACGAAGATTTAATAAGAATCGTTGAGGGAATCAAATGGTTATATTGAATGGTTTCAGATTCACAGCATAACAATCACGCCTGAGAAATGTGGCAGTATTTAAAATTAAGTAATCTCTTTATATCATCTGCCCATGGCGGATTGAATTCCGTCGACTATGCGCACTTAAGGATTACTGATAAAATAATGCAGCAGTCTGGCCTTTCCTCTGCTGCAGACGGGTGAGGGACAAAGTGCGTCAGGGACTGACTGCACAGGGGACCATCTACGCAAACGCATCACCAAACACAGTGAGCCTGAGGAAACTCCGGAAAAACTACAGGCTAAATGGCCGGCAGGAACGGGATTTTTTTTTTTTTTTTTTTTTTTGATTGGAGGTTTAACGACCACCGTCAGCAACTTGTGACGTACCTGCCAGCAGGACGCACATGACATAAAGGCAGATAGGAATCAGAATACATGTCTGCGTAGCTCAGTTGGTAGAGCGGCTTGTTCCGGAATAAGCGTCCTCGGGTTCGAATTCCGGCGTAGACCAAAAATGACGGACAAATTTACTTCGTTATAAACTCAATGGGCTATAAGCAGTCGCCCGTCCCTAATTTAGGGTCACTGGTTCCAGGGAAGGGAGAGAGCCACTGCCGTAAGACAAACACAACATCCATGCCTCACCGGGATTCAAACCCGGAGCCCTTCTGGACGAACGATCAGAGGCCATCGCTTAGACCACTGCGCCACCGGGGCGGCAAACGGGATTTTTTTTTTTTTGATTGGAGGTTTAACGACCATCGTGAGCAACTCAATGGGCTATAAGCAGTCGCCCGTCCCTAATTTAGGGTCACTGGTTCCAGGGAAGGGAGAGAGGCAGTGCCGTAAGACAAACACAACATCCATGCCTGACCGGGATTCGAACCCGGACCCCTTACGGACGAATGATCAGAGGCCAACGCCTTAGACCACTGCGCCACCGGGGCGGCCAAACGGGATTCAAACACCCATCTGAAACGTCAGCCTTCCTCACAGCGACTTAACCAACTGCGTTATACCGGTTGTAATTAAATAATAGGTGCGTGAAATTACTACACGTAAAAGGAGCGTACGCAACCTTTTGAAAATTAGCACACCATTAAATGACTAAATGCCGCCCCGGTGGCGCAGTGGTCTAAGAGATGGCCTCTGATCATTCGTCTGAACGGGGTCCGGGTTCGAATCCCGGTGAGGCATGGATGTTGTGTTTGTCTTACGGCACTGGCTCTTTCCCTTCCCTGGAACCAGTGACCCTAAATTAGGGACGGGCGACTGCTTATAGCCCATTGAGTTGCTCACGGTGGTCGTTAAACCTCCAACCAAAAAAAAAAAAAAATGCCTAAATTGGCACAGCACATTTCGTCTTAGCCGCCCCGGTGGCGCAGTGGTCTAAGCGATGGTCTCTGATCATTCGTCCGAACGGGCTCCAGGTTCGAATACCCGGTGAGGCATGGATGTTGTGTTTGTCTTACGGCACTGGCTCTCTCCCTTCCCTGGAACCAGTGACCCTAAATTAGGGACGGGCGACTGCTTACAGCCCATTGAGTTGCTCACGGTGGTCGTTAAACCTCCAATTAAAAAAAAAAAAATTCGTCTTATGACATTGTCTCTCTCCCTTCCTGGAACAAGTGGCCCTAAATTAGGGAGGGAGATTGCTTATAGCCCATAGATTAGCTCACGGCGATCGTTTAACCACCAAAAAATCAACATGGATTTTCTGTACACGCGAAGATACATCGTTGAACATAGGCGTAAAGCTGTATAACGCTTTTCTCGGAGTTATGTGCCAAATATCTACATCGGTCTACACCTTAAAGATGTTTCTTCCGCTGCAAAAGCAAGTACTTTTCAGATTAATTAAATCTCCCTTTCAACAAATCGTAGGCTCTTTTCCTTAACGCTAATTTCGTTTACGTTTACTTCCCTGTCATTTTTTATTCAAACTAATCCCATCGCATTCGTAAGTATCTCACGAAGCCGTTGCATGCCCATTTTCATAACAACCATACATCGGTCCTCAATATACTGAAGCGGGAAATTGTTTGAGAAATCTAATAAATATCAGAGATGTGCTATCTTCACTTTCGGACGCAACTATGATGTTGAGATGGCTTTATAAATATCTCAGTGCAGGAGATTCAGCCGCCACGGGGGCGCAGTTGGTCTAAGCGATGGCTTCTGACGATTCGTCCGAGATGAGTCCGGGTTCGAATCCCGGTGAGACATGGATGCTTGTGTTTGTCTTTCGGCACTAGCTCTCAATGTGTTACTTGTCGAACATTAGTTATTTGTGTACATTGGTCATTTAGCATACTTTAAAAGTCCTTGTTTGATGTATTGTAGCGTTTGGATGTAGCTGTCTTACTGAAAACACTACATTAATCAGAACTTCACCTATAGTGAAATACGAGTCACTCAAATAAAGTAAGGAGGTTTACTTATAGCTAACTCTTTATTGCTACCAGTAGGTACTTGATAAGTAGCACTTCAACAAGAATCATTTAAATACACAACACTGGAACTATCTATTATCCTCTAGAACCCAACACTGTTATTAACGCTGAACACATAACATTTACAAATACTTAAACGGCAGTCGTGTATCCAAACGAACTATTAGCTTTTACTATCCAACATCTCTGCCCATAAAACGATCAGATCAGATCATATGTAGAGGATTTTAGGAAGGGAGTGTCTGACCCCAGGTCTTAAACAACCCGTAGAAATAAGAAGCTAGGATATTTGGGCTAGAGTGCCCGATACGAAAGTCACACGGAAGCGAGGTAGAAGACGCCCTTATTTACTACCGGGAAGCCAGTACCCGGGGTCCGACGGCTTGATGTGCCCTTCCGATGCACGGCGGATATTTAGTGGTTCGATCGTTCGTACCTGCCTGGGATCGAACCCGAGGTCTTCTCCGTGGCAGTCACGAACGTTGACCACTAGGCCTTCCGCTGCCCCTCTCCATAAAACAATCGCTGCATTGCCATTTTATCTACCGTTCTTATCATGTCACACATACGTCACTCTTAATCCGACCTCAGGATGTTGCCAACAGTATTCTCGTTTGAGGAAAAAGACGTAACGTTAAGTTTGAAAAGTAAAAATAGAACAAACTCAAATTTACATAGGAAAAGGAACTAAACATGAAAGTTAACTGATAATATACGTCACAGTGTACTTGTTCACAATGCGTTATATGATCAACACTGTCTATTACTCTGATCATTTGGCATGTTGTCAACCATGTATGATTTGTACTTGTTGCTGTGTTAGACGTGTACGAAGCGCAGATTGCGGCAACATGGTAAATACTATTGATTTAAGCGACTTTGAAAGAGGCATGATAGTGGGAGCTAGTCGTAGCTAATGCATCTTAGAAACAGTAAACCTTCTCGGCTATGCAATAACAAGTGTACCATAATTTGTATTGGTGCACAATCAACAAAACAAGAAGTCTTCTTGTCGGTAAAAATACCTGGTTGATGTTCGAGGGTAACGGTGGTTCGGGAGAATTGTACGCGGTAACAGAAGAGCTCTATTGAATCAAGTACCCACTCAGGTATCCAGGAGAAACTTTTAGCATACACAACCGTCCGAATATTAGCGCGAACAAGCTATAATAGCAGACGTCGTCTTACCAGAGATGAGTTGCAACACTCGCCTGTGCTAAACACCAAAACATTCGTGTGTAGTGGGCTCAGGTGCATGAAACACTGGGCCCTTGACGAGAGGAAAACTTAGCCTTGTCTGATGAATTAGGTTTTGTGCTGATAGACGACAGTGGACTTCACAGAATATGGAGTGAGCAGCACGAATCGATGGATCCAAACTCTACCGTTAACTGGGCAAGTTGGTGAAAGCGCTGAAATGATCTGGAGCCGGTTTTTGCTGCACTAATTGAGTTCCTTAAAATCTATGGAACACCACATGAATGCCATACGGCATCATAACATCACTGCAGACCAGGAACATTGGTGCATACGAATGGTGTTTACTAATGGAGAAGGCCTCTTCCAGCAGAATTATACGGCATGTCACAAGGACCGAATTGCTACACAGTGGATTTAGGAGCACAACAGCTACTTCAAAATGTTAAAATTCTCAGCATTTAGCTCAACTGCACATCTGTGGGGTAAGATTAAGGGAACCATCTGTAAGTGTTCATTTTCCAGTGGAAATTGGTCATTTGACGAGAGACACAACACTTCAGCTTCGCTGCTCACACCTGTAAAACGACATCTGCGTGCGACGCCACAGTCTTAACTGGGACTTTCTGTAACATTATCAGAAATATATTACACCTAAACGGCACAAGCTCAACTGCTTATGGCTTCACGTGGTATTAGCGGCACCTCGGACTTCCTGTGGCAAGTCATATTTTTCATACATTTTGGAAGTAATCAGTTGTCTGCCTGCTGTCCGAGCGGTCGGGGGTGTGTGCTTCTGATCATGCGTCAGAGTTAGAGGCTTTAGTCCTGAATGATGCATGGGTGGGGTATTTGTCCAATGGTGCTGGCACTGTCCTTTCCATGGAAGAAGTGGCCCCCAGATTAGGGATTTGTTTTTGATTGGGGTTTAAACTTCCACCATCAGCAACTCGATGGGCAATAACAAGTCGTCCATACATAATTTAGGTCCACTGGCTCCAGCGAAGGGAGAGAGACAATGCCATGAAACAAACACGACATCCATGTCCCGCCGAGGCTCAAATGCGGACCCATCTCGGACTACGGCAGAATACGGACGCGCGATTACTTGTACAGCCTTATCAGTTTCTCATGGTAGTCTGAACCCCGAAACTAAACTGGAACTCAGCTCAGCTTCATATAACGTCAAGGCACACTGATGTTTGTGAAAATTGCAACACCATGAAGGACGACTTGTATGAGCACAAACCTTGCAGGATATGGACAGAAGGTTAGGACATGTAAATGATTAAAATGTCAGTGAAAATGCGCATGCGGTTAAGAAGCAGCGCACTCTGAACTGTCCGGTCTTGGCTGTAAAGAGCTGACTCAAACGAGATGTTGCAATCAGTAAGGAGCCGATGTTGAGTCGAAAGAGTGTTTTTCGTGTCTCACTATGCCTCGTTGCCGAAGAAGGTCGCATTATGAACGCCATACCTGCTTTGAGGGAGGAAGGATGAATGTTGGGACGAGAGCAGCTGGATTTTCCTACCGCGAAATTGACACTCATATGGGGCGAAACGCCAGTACAGTGACACGAATGTATTGTCAGTTGACAGTGAGGCTGGGATGCTCAGCAATCCGGAAAATGGACCGCAAACTCCCACGCTGTACTGGATGGCCGAACTTCTACATCATTGCAGTGACCTATCGCGCAGTGATATCCACGGTGTTAGCGAAGACGTGGAGCACTGTGTCAGGTCCGGCTTTGTCCTCCAGCACAGTTCAACGTCGTCTGCTTAACACAGGACGCATCGTTAGCAGCCCATTGCTGAGCATTCCTTTCACCCTCAACCACAGACACCTGAGGATGCAATGGGTTCTTGAACACAGATATTAGAGCGCTGATTGGTCGTGTTTTCTGATGAGTCACGATTCAACTTGATGCAACATGATGGTCGCATAAGACATCATGGTGAACAGCACCTTGTAGCGTCATACTGGCCCATCGCCAAGCGACATGTTTTGGGGCGCTATTGGATTAAATTCTCGATCTCGCGTGATGCGATTTAAGGGAACCGTTAACATCCAGCGATACATCAGTATGTTTTGGAAGGAGAAGTGATACCCTTCCTTCAGAGTTGTACTGGGGCTATACTCCAGCAGGACAATGCTCGACCACATCTGGCCCAGAATGTCTAAGACCTCTTCTATGAACAGCAGACATCGCTTCTTCCCTGGCTTGAACGTTCGCCGGATATGTCACCGATTGAATATGTCTGGGTCATGGTAGCTAAGGAATTGGTCCGCAAAGCGCCTCCGTCAGTCACAACAAATGAACTCTGGTATCGCATAGAAGCAGCCTGGCAGGTTATTCCTTAGGTCGATATCGAAACCTTCATCCCTTCAATGCCACGACGTATACAGGCAATTATTTTTGCTCGAGGTGCTTTCACACAATACTGAGTTTTGAAGCAAAAAATCTTGTACAGCTGTACAAATGTAATTAGTTATTACCGGTAATATGAGGAATCTGTGATATAAATTTAATTTCAATAAGGTGATTCTTCTTGGTGTCGCAAATTTCAGAGGCGGTAGTATATAAACGGTCGAGTCACATTATTGTGACCACCAGCTAATATCCAGAGTAACCTCCGTGTGCAGCGCGGGCAGCAGCTAGACGGACAGGGAGTGACTGAATAAGGTGCTGGAAGGAATTCACAGATATGTGGAGCCATGACGACTACAGATGCTGGAGGGTGCGTGGTGGAGGATCCATAGAGCGAACAACACGATGAAGGTGGTCCCACAGATGCTCAATTGGGTTTAAATCTGTGGAATTAGGGGGCCAGTGAAGTACTTTGAAGTCTTCATCGAGATCTTTCAACCCCTGTCGGATATTTCTGGCTGTTTGACACGTCGCATTGTCGCTCTATAAGATCCCATCCGCCACAGGGAAGACAATCAGCATGTATGGGTATACGTGGTTTGCAAGGATTGATTCATAACGAATTCGGTACATAGTGCCTTACACAGATATGAGTGGACCCAGGGAATGACCCGAAAACATTCTCCAGACCATAACGCTACCCCCACCAGCTTGTGTTCTTCCAGCAATGTTTGAAGAGTGTTTGCTCTTCGGTGTTTCTAGCCTTATATGCCGACGTCCATCCGTTCGATGAAGCAGAAAACGTGACTCATTGGAGAAGGCAATCCTTTGCCAATCAGCGGAGGTCTAATTCCGATACTGACGTGCAAATGTAAGCCTTTAGCCGCCCCGGTGGCGCAGTGGTCTAAGCGATGGCCTCTGATCATTCGTCCGAAAGGGGTCCGGGTTCGAATCCCGGTGAGGCATGGATGTTGTTTTTGTCTTACGGCACTGGCTCTTTCCCTTCCCTGGAACCAGTGACCTTAAATTAGAGACGGGCGACTGCTTATAGTCCATTGAGTTGCTCACGGTGGTCGTTAAACCTTCAATCAATCAAATCAATCAAGCCGCCCCAGTCATTTTAGACACACTTCCGTTAGCCACCTGATTCATTTGGCCAGTGAGTTGCTCCACTGTAGCGTGTCGAGCGGCCCTCACGCACCTTCGAAACCGACGTTCACCTCTCACATCAAGGGCACGTGGTGCTCCGCAGTTTCCACATCGCTTATTCGCAATGGTGCCATTTCTCTAATCACGAATCACTTTAACCATAGCTAGACATGAAGAGTTCACAAACTGGGCTTTTTCAGAAATGCTGCCACGCTTGCCCCGAAAGTCGATCATCATTTTTTTTTTTTTTTTTTGCAAATCTGATAACTCGCTCCTTTTATCTATGAAATCAACGAGTGATACGTTTTGAAAGTTCCTACAGCACACCTCGTGTACCCTCCTAGACAGCTCACGACACGTGCTTTCTTTCATTGGCTACGCGCTGTTGACGTGAAAAGTAGGAGGTGGTCACAATAATGTGAATCCACTGTGTATAAATATGCCACAGGTCTATGCTCTGTGTTGAAAATTTGTGGGTTTTGAACTCTGCTTCGGTGTTTCCATTCAGCGCAGGAAGGAAAGTAATTCGAAGTTTCCAAGCTATCCTGTTCTTCACGGGTATTTCCGAACAGCGTCGTTCTCATTAAAAATGGGAAAATGAGACCTCGCAGGAAAGAGACCATCGAACAGTACGTGCGCACATAAAAACAAATGAAACAAGTGAAGAAAGTGCCGGTAATAAAACTCGAACAGAAATAAAAAAGCACGCAAATCAGAATAGATTAAGTATTGAAGTGTGTATTCGAAAACAATCAATAATTATCAAGTGCGTATCGACACAAAAATTAATGAAATCATAGGTAAAATTTTGTGTGGTACTGTTCGGTTGAGAAATTTTCTGCACTACAAGATCAAATATAACTAGTTAGTATAGTTCGTATGCTTTGCCAGGGTATTTTGCAAGTTATCCCCACAGGAACCTTTCATCATCTTTTATGTACGATAAATACTTAGCTAACCTTAAATTGTATACGCGTACGTCTTTGGATTGAATTTAGAAATGTTTATCCTTATAGAATAAAAGTGTACATCTGCCTCATGCAACGCTTACTCGATGGAAGACAATAGAGTACTTGGGGGCTTGCGATTTTTCATCATTCAAGTCAGAAACTTAAAATCTCTCTATTCTTTGCAGTTAAGATCGTACATTATATCCATTTCCTATTTTTTGCCTTACAATTGATGTTCAGTCCTTCTTCTTATTATTTTCTTCTTTATTTCCTGTGGAGAACAAGTGCTGGTAACGGCGCATCATTTTTATCAGTAGTACTTGGACGAGTGGAAAAACCGCAAATCTCTGTGTCTCTCTTCATTATGGCTCTCATACTTTTAGATGAGCTGTAAAAATTGGGACAATGGAGGGGAATTTCTTTCTACCCTTATTTTTCTTCTTGCTCCGCATCCGTTCTTTCAGGGATGAGGCGGAGGGGTCGCTAAAGAGGAATGCTGCATCCACTTGATTCTAAGAGCAGGAGGGAATGTCAAGGATGTAAAAAGGGGGATGTGGAAGATGACGATGAGATGATGGAGAAGAGATGATCGATCCCAGTTGAAGCTTGGGAGGTCGCCTTTGTACTCCAGAACCTAGAGTCGTTAGAAGACTTTGTCTGTCATGACGCAGAGGACACAATCGATATCCTCGTCCTCATCTCCCATGGCGCAACGTACATAGAAGAACAAAAGCTGTTGCCACGCCGGGCACATCCACAAGACACCCGGACATCACAGAGGGACTGACAGGCCCCAAAAAAATCTCATATGGGAAATAACAGACAAAACGGGAACGCCGGCGCTTGCGCTTTAAGAAAGGACGAACTAATGCAAGGTGGGATAAGACAGACCTCAGAGTTTTCAATAAGGAAATACCTCCAATGATTTACAGTCTGTCAGAAAGCGCTCTTTCACTGTCTTTCCATGTAGGCGTACATTTCCCTTGATGGACAATAATAGTAAAATAACAGTTTTTGAATGTTCACGCTTTCCAGTTTAGGCACATCGGCAACGACAGCATAAGAACTTCAACGATTGGAAATTGAATCTATTTTGGAAAAAACGGTCTTTCATATTTGAAATTGGAGATTTGTAGACTAATTTAAGAGAATCCATGAAACGGTCACTTGCACTGATAGACCAAAAACAATGATTTTCCCAGACTTAATTCGAAATGAAGTGAAAGTTTGTCCTACCAGTACTTACTGAATTGTTGATCTTAACTGAAGCTTGTTGGTACCATATTTATTTATTTATTTTATTTATTTTATTTATTTGTGTTGTTACATGTTCTTAGAAGAAAAGAAAGAAAAAAAAACGAGTGAGAAAAATAATTGACAGTACATAAATGATGAGCATATACTGTAACAACAGGGAAGACAAGGGAAAAGGGCAAAATGGCCTGACATAGCCCTATACTCCCCGCAGAAGAAACAAATGAAACAACAGATAGACACATCAAGTCAGACAATCGGAAGAAGTTTTGCCAATCCTTTCCTTTTTTTTTTTAATTATTGAAGAAGATGGAGTTTGAATTTTATTTTAAATAAATAAAAATTGTTTAAGTTAGTCAGGTTGCTAGGTAAAGAATTCCAGTATTAAGGGCCTCTGTAATTTAGGGTAAGTTTAATTGATTCCGTTTTTGGAAAATAGGTTGTAATTGTAGTTTATTCCTTGTTTAATACGAATGTGCATGCGTATTAAGAAATAAGCGATCTGAAAATAAATTATATTTAATTCGTTTGAACATAATTTTATCAAGATTAAAATAGTATAGTTGAGTAATAGTAAGTATATCATATTTATTTGGATATACTTTTGTTCTAAAATTTATTATAGGTCGAGTATTAGGATATGATTTGAGATGAAGTAGTCTAATGAATTTATTTTGTAGGATTTGTAATTTATTAATATTGTATTGACTCACAACTCAAGGGTTTTGCCTTGATAACATTAAACAACATGATCTTTACCTCCAAGAATACTTTGTTTATGTGTAGATTTCCGAAATGATAATAACAATTTCACATCACATCACAATTTCTGTGTACCTAGGATTTTGTATTTGGGTACAAAATACCAAAACGTTTTTTTATCGAATCGCTATAGTACGAAAACCTTGCAGCTTGTACACGTAAAGATAATGTACAAAAATAATTCAAATCAGGCAATATTTTCCTTTCGCGCCTGACGGTCGAAATTATAGAAATTTCCAAAATTTGCGCAATTCTATTGTTTTTTTTTTCTAAACATCAAATAAATTAAATAGAATCGCTATAGTGCGGAAAAGTTGCATGTAGTATAGTTAGGTAAATATAATGTAAAAGATTTTTGAATTAAGGCAATATTTTCCGTTTGCGCATGACTATCAGAATTACAGAAACACATAACTTTAGAATGTTTTCTAGTTTTAATTTTACTTCCTCTCTTTTTTGGGAATCACTTTAAAGGCAGCCTTACGTGAGAATTCAAGCATGTTGGATCTTGATAGCAATATTGCACGGATGTGCCCTTCTCTGGACTGAGAACCACAAATTTTGCTTGATGCTTTTATAACTAGGTTCACACATCGATCCACAGCGTGTGTATGACATGGAGAACCCAGAAAGAAGAACACATTTTACATGTTATCGTAAAACCTAGAAAAAACATGTTTCTCTAATACTAGAGCCAGGTTCAGATTGCAGTGACCATGGGTCCTCCGCTACAGGATCTTCTCAAAACATAGCATGAAGTATAAGAACTTACCTGTTCGAACAATGTATCTCAGCAGAAACATTAAAGTTGATTTGATATAATGGAACTGTGACCAACACACCGGCGGGAAGAATGACATACAGTCAGTCACAAAAGTCAACATGCACCCATCAAAATGTAACCATTTTAGAAACTATGACAGTTTGGGAAACCACACTTGTTTGGTAACCTTATGCACGGTCGAGTCACAATATTGTGACCACCAGCTAATATCCAGAGTAACCGCCGTGGCAGCGTGGGCAGCAGCTAGACGGGCTGCGAGTGACACAATAAGGTGCTGGAAGGTGTTCACAGGTAAGTGGAGCCATGCTGACTGCAATGCATTTGACAGCTGCTGGAGGGTGTGTGGTACAGGATCCATAGAGCGAACAACACGATCGAGATGGTCCCACACATGCTCAATTGGGTTTACGTCTGGGAAATTAGGGGGCCAGGGAAGTACTTTGAAATCTTCATCGTGGACTTACAACCACTCTTGGACATTTCTAGCTGTGTGGCACGTCGAATTGTCGTGCTGGAAGATCCTATCCCTCCCAAGAAAGACAATCAGCATGTATGCGTGTACGTGGTCTGCAAGGATGGATTCATAACACATTCTGTGCATAGTGTCTTCCAGTTGTATGAGTGGACCCAGAGAATGCCGCGAAAGCATTCCACAGATCATAACGCTGCTCCCACTAGCTTGTGTTCTGCCAGCAATGGTTGAAGAGTGTTTGTTCTTTGGTGTTTCTCCCCTTATACGCCAACGTCCATCCGTTCGATGAAGCAGAAAACGTGACTCATCGGGGAAGGCAATCCCTTGCCAATCAGCGGAGGTCCAATTCCGATACTGCCGTGTAAATGTAAGCCTTTTCTGCCGATGCACCTTCGTTACCATAGGTACAGTGGCAACCCGTCTGCATCGGATCCCCATACGCAGCAGGGTTTGCTGTGCTGTCGTTTTAGACACACTTCCGTTACCCCCTGTTTCATTCGACCAGTGTGTTGCCCTACTTTAGCGTGTCGATCGGCTCTCACGCACCTTCGAAGCCGACGTTAACCTCAAACATCAGTGGCACGTGGTGTTCCGCAGTTTCCACGTTGCATATTGGCAATGGTGCCATTGCTCCAATTACGATGCCCTTTAATCACAGCAGCACACGAACAGTTCGCAAACTGCGCTGTTTCAGAAATACTGTCACCCTTGGCCCGAAAGCCAATCATCTTCCCTTCTGCAAATCTGATAAAGCGCTCCTTTTATAAATGACAGCAACGAGTGATATGATTTCAGAATGCCTACAGCACTCCTTATATACCCTCCAAGCCAGCAGAGAACACGTGCCTGATTTCATTGGCTACGCGCTGTTGACGTCAAAAGTAGCAGGTGGTCACAATAATGTGACTAGACTGTGTATTTATGAGTTCGACAATATTGTAAAATAATAAATGATTGAAACAAAATACAAGAATATGCAAATAACTTCCAAAATCACATCATCAAAGTCCGCATGCAACACATCTATTTCTATTTAGTCATATGAACTCCTTCTTATTTAAGCAATCAGAAAATGGTAATGGCATCACACTATTGTTTGTGAGTTAGTCGAGTTCTTTTAGCGTTCCAGTTAAAATAACTCTACGAAAATAAAAATCCGTGAACGTGAGAAATGTGATAATATAGTTGCGAAAGGAAGAAAAATATCTTACTGATAGATTTCAAGAATTGTTACGAAAACCGGTTTAAATGTCCAAATTGTTATTACGAATTACGACTCAGCCGAAAATGTGTTCGTCAAAGCTCGAAGTGGTCGCCCCAGAGTATTAATTGAGCAAGATGCTCGAGATGTTCTAAACGAGGGAAGTCAAATCCGAAAATATCTGTTCCAACATTAACGGAATATACTGCAACGATGACTGGTAATACCCTGCTTGCCGAGACTGTATGAAGAATTATTCGATCTAAAGGATTTATTGGTAGAATTTCCAGAGGTGAGTCTCTAATAAACTTTGCCAAAACTTATGTTAACAAAGACTTTGACTTTTGGAAAACAGTTGTGTTTACCGGCGAGAGCAAGTATATTTTTTCGATCTGACTGTCGTGGAAAGGTTTGGCAATGGAAAAATGACATCCAAAATTTTTGTTTCCGCAGTCAAGCATAATGGAGGCAATGCAGTGGTTTGGGAATTTATGGCGGAACCTGGGGTTGGGAACTTAGTTTTCATTGAGGGTTGAGTTTTTTTTTTTTTTTTGATTTGAGGTTTAACGACCACTCAGCAACTCAATGGGCTATAAGAAGTCGCCCATCCCTAATTTAGGGTCACTGGTTGCAGGGAAGGGAGAGAGCCTGTGCCGTAAGACAAACACAACATCCATGCCTTACCGGGATTCGAACCCGGACCCATTTTTGGAGGAATGAACAGAGGCCATCTCTCAGACCACTGCGCCACTGTGGCGGCTCATCGAGGGTAGAGTGGACTGTCTACAGTACTGGAAGATAGTGCAGGTCAATTTACAGACATCTGTCGACAGCTTAGGGATTGGAACCTAATGGGTCTTTCAGAAGGAAAACGATCCTAAGCACCCAACCAAGATTGTCGAGGAGTGGCAGCTTTATAAGGTACCTAAACAGCTCTATATACCTCCCCAGTCACTGGACTTAAATCCAATTGAACACCTATGGGATTAACTCAAGAGAAGAGTTCGAAAACACGCTATCTCCAATCGAAATTCCTTGAAAAATGCATTAACACAGGCCTGGGCCGAAATCACTCCAGATATCACAAAATCTCTTGTGCTGTCGACCCAGGAGATTACAAGCAGTGATTGATTCAAAAAGATGGCCTACACGGTATTAATTTATTTTCCAGAGGTCTGAATCATGCACATTTCTTATTTACTTTCCTTTGTATGCAGAATGTTTTGACATACATATTGTATATCTACTAAAAATACATTTTTTGTGCATTAGCTTGATGTTGTCTCTTTTGCTTAGACAAACACATCTGCATATACCTATCCGTTTACTATAATAAATGTATTATTTCCCAAATTCTTATAGTTTTACTAATAATGTTGTTTTGAAGGGTGTATATGGACTGTTGTGACTAACTGTAAATCATATTCTAGAATTACAAATAGGAAGACCATTGCAATGGAACATTTGTCTCCTACATTTCAATGAACTGTCAGTTAGGCATTTATTTTAACACCTGGATGTAGATATAATGCGGCATAAATTATTTTATTTTGTGGTCTGATTAGTTAACAGCTTAGCCTATGTGAAAAAAATGGGGGTAGGCTGTGTCCGGTGCACACCCGTAGGTTTTATTTACGTGGATACGTGTTTGACAGTAAAGAGTTTGAGGTAGAAGTCGGCTGATAAATGAAAGAGGAATGCAGTTAGACTATAATTTTGATTTATTAATGGGCGATGATATGATAAGTAACAAACTTATGGCATACAATTAACAGCTATGTTTCGTACGAAGGTTAAGTCGATAGAAGTATTGCCTAAGGTAGTTGGTGGACAATTTATATAGGTCAAGCCGAAATTGTCTTTCATATACTTGAGTAAGTTGGTGTTTTGTTTCACATCAATGTTAAAATCACCAGTGAGAAGGATAGTCACGTTCGTATCCGGTACCATACTTGGTATGATTTTCTTGATGTTTTCAGATTAATCGCATAGCATCTGGAGCATGAAGACCTCTAGTGTTTTTTGTGAACTGTTGGGATGAAAGAAAACAGAACCAAGTATGAAGCGAGTTTGAGCAGGCACTGTCACATCAACTAGACACATGTCACCCAATATTCATCTTCAATTCTCAATCTGTTGTTGAATGAGACATTTACGGGTTTGCAATCTGTTACCCTATTGATGTTTCTGCAAATAGAACTCCCCCGCAGGTCGTTTTGTGGATGATGTAGTACGTTTGGAAGTGCATGGTTTGTGTTGGGCATTGCCCTATTTCTTTTCGCCTTCAATTCGAAACCGGGCAATGTATGGGACAAGAATCATCCGTCCACTTTTCACTCACGGCCAAGTAGACCATTGGTTCACATGTACGAGCTGTAGAAGTGCTTGTTTGTGGCTCCACGCGTTGCGCCGCTTCGGCCTTCATCTTTTGTCTATAAGCCCTATATCTTTTGCATTAGTCGTTTTAAGTTTATTCGATTCCTTTTGAGTCCTTCTTTCTTCTGATATACGTTTCTAGTATTCTGAGTCGGACTTTTACTTCAAATATTTAGACACTTTGATTTTCTCACAAATAGTTTTTCGTTTATCACTCATAATTTATAAAGTCCTTATTAAATGTTTATGAATTATTGGATTTTAGACGGATCTCATCCAGTTGAACTGCTTGAGACCAATATCACGGTCCTACCTCCACGCGATCTTGAGTTATACTGATTTCAAGCCACTTGACTCAATGTATTCGATCCCCAAACGGTGGATGCCCTCCCCTACCCCGCGCATGCGCATAACCTTGAAGTTGATATTTTTAGAATCATTGGTTATTACTCTTTTTATGTCAGTTTTAGATTTTAGCTTTTTGTTGTAATTTTGAGATTATAAGCATTTGACCAATCGTAAGAAATTATATCAATCAAGTTTTCCTAGAGGGTATTCCTCATGGTACCGATTTTAAAGACGTATACACGTCAAAACTACCATTTACCGATCAACTACTACTACCATTCATTGAGTGTTCAATTCTCGAAGTTTACTCTAAAGACTTTAGGAAAGACCAGAGATATATTTTCGATATATAAATTACTAGCCTGTTGTACCCGTCGTTGGTGGGCTAGTGATAGTATAAAGTAAAAGCTACACTAACGGAAAAAAATCCCAACACCAAGAAGGGGTTGTGTTAGATAAACGACAGTTGGTAGGCGGTGAGAGTAAATCTGTAAGATGACGTCTATGCAACTTTCGCGCTCGGCGCATACGTGTGGCGCTAGTAGTGCCCCTCGGAACATGCAAAGCAAGTTTGCTGTAAATACGCGCTGTAACGTTTGTGAGCGTTAGTTATCGTTGAGATTCCACGTAGTGTGGTGATGTTAGTCAAGAATGCCTTTAAGAAGAAGAAGAAGCCATTATCAACAGACAGCTCACGGAGTTTGAACGAGGTCGTGTAATAGGGCTACGAGAAGGTGGATTTTCTTTCCGCAATATTGCAGAACGACTTGGCAGGAATGTAGCCACTGTGCATGATTGTTGGCAGCGGTGGTCAAGGAAAGGTACTGCCTCAAGAAGACCGGGTTCCGGCCGGCCACGTGGCACTACTTAGAGGGAAGACCGCCGTGTACGGCGTATGGCCGTGGCGCATCGTACCGCGTCTGCGGCAGCAATTCGAGCTGCAGTTGCCACCGCAGGGACACAACGAACTGTTACAATTCGGTTACTTGAAGGACAGCTCCGAGCCAGACGCCCTGTAGCGTGCATTCCACTTACTCCAAACCATTGCCGTTTGCGACGTCAGTGGTGTCAAGCTAGAGCTCATGGGAGGACGGAGTGGAGATCTGTTGTGTTTTCTGATGAAAACCGGTTCTGCCTGGGTGCCAGTGATGGCCGTGTGTTGGTTAGAAGGAGGCCAGGTGAGCGCCTGCAACCAACCTGTCTGCGGCCGAGGGACACTGGACCTACACCTGGAGTTATGGTCTGGGGAGCAATTTCCTATGACAGCAGGAGCACTATCGTGGTTATCCCACGCACCCTGACGGCACAGTTGTACGTCGGTCTGGTGATTCAACCTGTTGTGCTGCCATTCATGAACAGCATTCCAGGGGTGTTTTCAAACAGGATAACGCTCGCCCGCATACCCCTGTTGTAACCCAACATATACTCTACAGAGTGTCGACATGTTGCCGTGGCCTGCCATATCACCAGATCTTTCACCAATCGAGCACGTATAGGACATCATTGGACGACAACTCCAGCGTCACTCCCAACCAGCATTAACCGTCCCTGTATTGACCGACCAAGTGCAACAAGCATGGAACTTCATCCCACAAACTGACATCCAGCACCAGTACGACACAATGCATGAACGTTTGCGTGCTTGCATTAAACATTCTGGCGGTTACACCGGTTATTAAACTACCAGCAATTCACATTTAAAATGGCTCTTCTCGCGCTTACAATAAGCTGTGATCTTGAAACCTTAATCGATTAAATATGTTACCTATACAAATGTATTGCCGCCATTTCATTCCTCTACAACTATATTTTTGTGGTGTTGGGATTTTTTTCCGTCAGTGTATATCGGCAAGTAAATTAAGACTGGTAAATCAAGGTTTATACAACTTTGTAGTACAACTTCCCGGAATAGAATATTAGGATAAAAAATGTATTTGAATTATTTAGTAGTTGTCACGTCCAATGTAAATAATTCAAAAGGTTTGAAAGCAGAATGCTTATGCAATGAAATTAAATGAGATGAAAAATACTTTATTCTTTTAGAGCGTTGGGATAAACAGTATTAACAGTCCTTCCATGCGGAGCAAAGATGTAAAGATTTTCCCCATTTCCGACTCTGGAACATCCTACGTGCAGTTGACCATGGGAAAAACATGGACTTTGTAGATCTAGTCCAACAACTTTTAGAGACTGCCCTTGTGCCTTATTGATGCTCATGGCGAAACTCAAATGAAACGGGAATTGAAGACGCTTATATTGTAATTCTATGTGAAATCCGACCGACAAACGCTTTCTTTACCGCTTTCTCTACATGCAACCTGATCACACCCAACGCGAAGCCGCGAATATAAGTAGTTCACGATAAATTTGAGCCATTTTTTTTTAGAATTTCTTTAAGACAGCATTCTATTTTCTGGCTCACAACGTCGTCACAGTATGATGACCTTCTGACGTATGACATTTTTTAATTAATAGCGAGATAGAAAAACAACGTTCTACTTGTTTTTCTTCTCCGCCCTCAAGGTCATAATACAACCGGCAAACAACGCTTACAAAAAAGGGCGTAATAAATGTATTTACGAATGAAAATAGTCGTAACGGAATTCTAAAAAGGAAACTCCCAAGAGACTTTTCTGTACGCCTTAACGTTCGCTGTGATCAGGTTGATGTCAACAAAGCGGAAAGACACCCTCAGATCGGGTAGAAGCGCGTAACATTAAATAACTAAAAATAAAATTCAAATTTAAAAAAAAATCGCTTCGAGGTGCAGCAGACGATGTCTGTGAAGATGTTTTCATAACAAATTTCGTTGCTCTAGGTCGCCTAATTCTATGTGAAATCCGACCGACAGACACACACACAGTCTGTTATATATATATAAGAGACTATAAAATCAGGCTCATGTTCAGATGAACTAGCTATTCGTGATCCAGGATCGCTTTCCCATTCAGATGGTTAACAGCAGCACATACAGAATTCGTCGTTTATACATTTTCACAGATACGCTGTCAGTTGAATTGAAACAAATAGTTTCATTTATTTTGTTTTCATATACACTCGCGGAAAGTGAAGAAAGAACACTAAAAAAGAATTGGCGGACGATCATGAAATTTACATATGTTAATGGGGTCTAGTTTACGTAGGTGTGATGTTAATTCCGGGACCAACCGGTGAGCGCTTACGCCACAGCACGGCACAACATGCAAATTATCGTCGGTGGTATTTAAGGAGTACGGCGAAGTGAATGTAATCAGTTGTCGGCGTACGGACACGTGCGAAGACCCTGAAGAAGCAGCTGCAATGCCTGGACATGGAAGACATGTACGATTTCAGCAGTTATCGGACTTTGAGCGAGATCGTCTAGAGGGACTCCGCGAGGCCGGGTGGTCGTATCGTCGTATTGTGGAGCGAATTGGACGGGAAGTATCGTTGGTGGTACAATGGTGGCGTAGATGGTCCGAGAAACATTCCCACACGAGAAGACGTGAAACCGGGAGTCACAGACGGACTAATGAGCGGACCGATCGACGCATAAGAAGAGCAGCGTTGTCAAGCAGAACATCCACTGCGACGCAAATCCGAGCTGCCGTTGCACCTGAGGTGACTGTGCGAACAATCCGGAACCGTCTACTGGATGCAGGACTACGTGCACGTGTGCCTCTGGCATGTGTACCTCTGACTCCAGCCCACCATCAGGAACGGCTGCAGTGGTGTCGCCAACGTCTGCACTGGAGAACGCAATGGCGATCTGTCGTGTTCAGCGATGAAAGCAGATTCTGCTTGGGAGCCTCCGATGGCCGTATGCGTGTTCGCAGACGCACAGGGGAGCGTCTCCACCCTTCTTGCATCCGCCAGCGACACACAGGGCCTTCACCTGGTCTCCCGGTGTGGGGAGCGATCAGTTATCGCTCCCGTACACAACTAGTGTTTGTACCGGGTACGTAAAACAGCACCTCCTACATCAACAACATCATTCAACCCGTTGTTGAACCATTTGTAAGGTCGGTCCATCGTGGGGTTTTCCAGCAAGATAACGCACGCCCACACACGGCACGTGCAACGCAACATGCACTTCAGGGTGTGAGACAACTTCCATGGCCTGCACGTTCCCCGGATTTATCCCCCATTGAACACGTGTGGGATTTTATGGGACAACGACTTATCCGGTCTCCACGGCCAGCCACGACCATCCCCGATTTACGAGTCCAGGTTGAGGATGCTTGGAACTCAATACCCCAAACTTACATCCAACATCTGTACGACAGACTCCTTGATAGAATTGCACAGTGTGACGCAGTTCATGGCGGTTCAACCTCGTACTTACCATGTTACATGGAAATGTTATTTTTCAGTTTACCAGCAAATACAGCTGTATTTTGCCATAATGTTTTGATCACGTTATCCTCTGTATTTCGTTATTATGCTGTATAAATTTTGTTGGTATCAGACGTCTCCTTCTTGGTGTTCTTTTTTCACTTTCCGCCAGTGTATGTCCGTGTAGTTTACCATAAAGAAGAAACCCTCTTTCACGGATGGGCTTAAAACATGTATTCATGGTGGTACGAATTTCCCGATACTTGCCAAACAACTTGCATCACTTTATGTAAATCTGATTCTTTGACATGCGTAGTGTATTATGACATCTTTATTCTATGTTGAAGTCACCCAACTTTTCATTTCCATTGCTCAGTGTGTATGATCTGATGTAGGGACGGACGCAGTCACCGAAAGATCTTGTCCCTTTTTAGTCTTTTTAATGTGTTTTTAACATCATTTTTAAATATTAAAGAGTGGTTTAATCTCAAAAATTGTGCATCAGACGGCTTATCTGTGACTTCACTTACTTAGCACGAAAACCTCACGACTTTATAACTTGCTTCAAGTTGTAGATGACTGTTTTCATGCGTGACGCATACTTTTCCCAACCTGAGATCCTGCTCTTGGCACTGGACGTAAGAGAACATATCAGAAAACTTGGGATGTTGGTCACGGTTAGTATTTTGAAATAAGATATCTATCAGGAATTTCTTGACACCACATTTTAATTTTTATGCAGCCAACTGTACCGAATTAATTGACTGACTTTCTTGCAAGTTGTCACCCCGCCATTTTTTATATAATATATATTTTTTTATTGGAGGTTTAATGACCACCGTGAGCAACTCAATGGGATATAAGCAGTCGCCCGTCCGTAATTTAGGGCTACTGGTTCCAGGGAAGGGAAAGACCCAGTACCGTAAGAAAAATACACCATCCATGCCTAACCGGGTTTCAAACCCGAACCCTTCTCGGACGAATGGTCATAAGCCAGCGCTTAGACCACTACGCCACGGAGACTGCTATAATACAGTTTTATGGGGCACCACGTATACAACCTAGAGCTGTATCTGACTGGAACATAAGATTTTACTGTCACACACAAGCTGTAGAGGAAACTGGTAACAGAAGCATCAAGCAAAGTTTGCGGTTCTCATGCCAGAGACGGGTAAATCCGTGCGACATTGCTATAAAGATCATTCATGTCTGAATTCTCACATAAAGCTGCCTTCAAATTGATTCCCCAAAAAGAAAAGGAATAAGAGAAATAAAATGGAAACTGAAATATTGTCTAAACTTGCGGAATTTCTATAATTTTGATCGTCATGCGCAAACGGAAATTATTGTCTTAATTCCAAAAATTTTCTATATTATATTTATCTGTACTAGAGGCCTTTTTTCGCACTGTAGTGATTCGATTGTAATCTATATGATGTTCAGAAAAAAATAAAGAAAAGTCCGTAAATTTTCCAAATTTCTATAATTTCGATCGACATGCGCGAACGCAACCTTTTTTCAAAGTATCTTTCTCTGTACCAGAGGGCAACGTTTCCGCACTACAGCAATTCCATGAAAAACATCTTGGTATTTCCGAACCACCCTAATGTTTGTCTTCCTAAAATGTAGCTACGGAAATACAGCACTGGACCTAAAATATAATTGTTACATGCAAACATAATAAACAATATGTTTGCATGACAAAGATCTGCAGCATAACAAACTGTGTTTGTATTTCTTGCTCATAGATAGCAGTAGTGCCTCTGACGCATTCCATTTTGGAGGACTGCATGTGTTTATTTAGGGGTATTAATATGTCTCACGATAGAACTAGACTCCTCTGAACATAATCCTAATGAATGCCGCACATTTAATGATGAAACGAAATTTAGTTTGAAAGCAGTTGTGCTACATAATAGGAATTAATTTCCATCAGATCCTCTACTTTATCCACATGGCTTGAAAGGAACATATGAAAATAAGTCGAAGATTCTGAGTGCAGAAAAGAAACTTGGCTATGCTTGGCATATTTGTGCTGATCTTAAAGGTGGAATTCTTGAAGGCCTACAGGGAGATTTCACAAAACACTGTAGTTTTCTATATTTATAGGACAGTCGGGCAAGCGAAAAACATTAAATCTTACAGCACTGGGGAACAAGAAGCAAATATTTAACCAGCAGAAATAATGTAAAATATCTTCCACTGGTTGAACAGTAAAGGTTCTTCCCCATTTACATACAAAGTCTGGCTTAATGAAGAATTTCGTTAAGGCCTTAGATAAAAAAAAAAAAAAAAGTAGATTTACGTACCTCTCAGATGTGTTTCCCAGTACAAGAGATGCAAATCCGAATAAAGGAATTTTCATTCAGCCACAAATAAGGAAACTTCCGAAAGATTATGTGTTTCAGACATTACGCGATACAGAACTGCCTGCTTAGCTATTGTTTTAAGGAAGTTGTGTATGGATTTCTTAGAAACAAGGAAGAAAACAATTACGGATCTCTGGTATCAACTTTAATTGCAATGTTAGAAAGATATGGTATGTTGAATGTCGTTAAAAATTAATTTTCTGTATTCACATCTGATATAACTAATCAACAAGCAATTTTTCAGAAGGACATTGTAATTAATTTCAATAACCTTTGCGAATATCGAAGGTAATCATAAACAAGAAAGGCCGAATTTTCGGGTGTAATAAGCACGTCTTTTGAATCCGTTCTGATGCAAATTAAATTTATCAAAGCTATTCAAAGTCAATGGAACCGGTATGGAAAACAATAGTATCTGACGGAAGAAAGAAGTTTTTTCAATCGGGTCTTTAATCCCTCAGATATTACTGTAAACAGAATCGTGAACTTACGAACTATTAGAAACAGAGTTAACGACGAAAATAATATGTCTTTACGTTCCCTGGTGGGAAAACCATGCATTATTTTAGGAAGAAAGTATTCTCAAAAGGTTTATCCATATGAGCGGTATCGGTCCAAGAAAAAAAATTTAGTCGAGTTTTCAGCAGCCCAGATTTTGCTACAAATACATCAGAAGCAGAAATTTACACTTATGGTGGCCAAACCATTCTTTACCAAAAATTAGAAATTATGTGAAAAATATTTTCCATTAGGTCTTGTATGCGATACAGGAAGAATATTTCAAATCGGAGTTTTAGGAGCAGAAAACGCAATTTACCTTTGTGCGCTTTAGCGGAATGTCAATGATTTACTTGAAAATTTTGAATTTATAGGAAAAACATTTCGCATCGGAAACACTATCCAACAAAGAAGGAATTTTTCAAATCGGACTTTTAGAAGTAGAGATATTGACAAAAATAAGATATACATCTACGCCCCTGGCGTAGAAACCATGCATTATTTCAAGAAGAAAATGTTCCTAAAAGGTTTGTCGACATGAGTAGTATCGGTCAACAAACGACTTTTTTTCAATCGAGATTTTAGGAGCTGATAATTTGCTGCAAATACATCAGAAGCGGAAATTAAGACTTACGCCACCTGGTGGCCATACCATTTTTTTTACAAAAATTAGAAATTATGTGCAAACGATTTCCCATCAGGAGCTGTATCCGGTGAAGAAAGAATTTTTCAAATCCGAGATTTAGAAGCAGAGATATGGGGAGAAATGCAATTTACCTTTACGCATCCTAGCGGAAAGTCTATGAATTACTTGAAAATTTTGAAATTATATAAAAAACATGTCACACAGAAAACACTATCCAACAAAGAAGGAATTTTTCAAATCTGACTCCAAGAAGTAGAGATATTGACAAAAATAAGATATACATTAACGCCCGCTGGCGGAGAAACTGTGGAATATTTTAGGAAGAAAATATTCCGAAAAGGTTTATCGATGTGAGTGGTATCAGTCCACGAAATAATTTTTCAATCGATATTTTAGAAGCTCAGATTTTATAGCAAATAGATCAGAAGCAAAAATTAACACTTACGTCCCCTGGTGGCCAAAGTATTCTTCACCAAAAATTCGAAATTATATGCAAAAGATTTTCCATCAGGAGATGTATCGGCTGAAATTGTTTTCTTTCAAATCGGAATTTTAGAAGAAGAGTTATCGGGAAAAAATAAAATTTAAATTTTACGCCCCCTAGCGAAAAATCTATGCGTAATTTGAAAAAGAAACTATATCTAAAGTACTCTTCGACATAAATGGAATCAAAAGATAAAAAAAATTTTTGAATCGGATGTTTAGAAGCAAATATGTGGAATAAAACGTAATTTTGAATTCGACATCATCTGGATTTACGCCCTCTAGCGGCAAAATTGTACATCGTAAAAAAAAAAAAAACGAAATGAAGGATCATCATTCGCATATTTCAAGCTTCCGAATGCAAACAGATATTTTTCAAATCAGACTAATAGTTGCAGAGATACCGTGGGTACAGACGGACGGACGGACAAACCGATAACATAAGCACAATCTTTTTTTACAGAAGACGTGCTAAAAAGTTAAGTTGATTATCATTTCGGAAATATTCATGTCTGGATTTGTCGCTATTACCTTATTTTATTGCATTTTTAGGTGCTTTTTGATTGCCGACAATTGACACCGGATGAGTGATGCAATAGTTATAGGCGCCAGTGAGGCAGATTAAGTCAAACAGTCTGACGCAGTGCTGAGAGGCTTCGTTCATTTACATATAACTGCGATCAGTGTAGCACGTAATGAGCTCATGAAACGAGACTTATAGCAAACATTTTGTCTCGTAAATGCATGAATTTTAGCAATAGCTTTTGTTATGTATGTGTTGAAATTGTGAGTGTTAAATGTGGAAGACGTATAACCCCTATTAATTAGGACAGTCTATAAACATTATTTTGGGTGCCAGACTGGCGAGCTGGATATTTCTTCCCTTCCAGATTTCTTCCCTTCCATATCGTATGCTAAAATAAAAGAGGGAGTATTTATTGGTCCTGACATTCGGTATCTCATGAAAAATGACCGTTTTGAAAGTGTTCTTCGGAAACTAGAAAAGGAAGCATGGCTGACATTCAAGGATGTTGTGCAAAATTTCCTTGGAAATGCTAAAGTTGCAAATTATAAGAGCATAGTTCAAAAGCTGGTGAAAAATATTCAAAAGTTGGATTGTCACATGACTTTAAAACTGCATTTCCTTCATTCTCACCTAGACTTTTTTCCCGATAATATGAGAGCAGTTAATGACGAACATGGTGAACGATTTCACAAAGAGATATCTGTCACGGAGAACCGTTACCGTGCACAGTGGAATGAAGCGATGCTTGCTGATTACTGTTGGTCCATCAAGAGAGATGCTTCTGAAAAACAGTAAAAACGGAAAAGCATGTAATGTAAAAACTTTGCTAATATAGCCCATTAATACATTTAAAATGTGCTCCCATTGCAAAATGTAAATTAATGGTAATGTAACGTATGCAAATACAGGGTAGGTCAAAATGATTGCCCCGAATACAAATGACAATAACATGATTATGAAGATAAATAGACAGTTGATATCCCTATACAAGAAAAAAGGAAGTTTAGAATTTTATTGGAACCTACTGCTGTGTTGCCATGGTGACGCAGGAAAGTGAGCTTCCCATGCGCCAAAACCAGTGGGAAGAAATGGCGCCCGCCGCAGAAAAAGCATTTTCGAAGGTCGTTTTCAAGGAGTAAAGTCCCCCAGGTTTTCGGAACTTACTCCTTGTGACTTCTTTTCGTGGGGGTATGTCAAAGACCATGTGTTCGTGCCACTTTTGCAGAGAACACTGCAAGATCTAAAGATGCGCATTCAGCTTGCATTGGCACCAGTGACTACGGACATGCTTCATAATGTATGGCGTGAAATGAATTACCGTTTAGATGTTGTCCGCGTGACTCATGGGAGTCACATAGAGCATCTGTAAGGTATAGAAACAAAATTCTAAACTTCCTTTTTTATTGTGCAACAATGTGATATCTGTAGCTATAACAGGTATTGTCATTTGTAATCCGGGCAATCATTTTGAATTACCCTGTATATTTTAATAATGTATAAAATACTATTACATTATAGTAATGTATAAAAACAAATCCTCTGATGTAAATTTTATATAACCTATTGAAAAATCAACTTATACATGTATAGTAATAATGCATTGTGACAATGTATTATTTTGTAGTAACGTATAAAAACAAATCCTCCTTTAAAAAAGCAAAACCAAGTAGAGAATTTTTCGTCAATTTTGTGTACTCTACAAAAAAGTATCTTGCTCTACACCGTATTAAATTGAAATATTAACTTTTAGGTGGACGTCTAGTGATTTTGCTTCCTGTACTTCCAATGGGCAAAGTTCTGTACACATTTTCTCCATAATTAATGCGTTCCCAAGGATGAAACTTGGAACATCGATTAAAATAACTTCATAATATAACTTGGATTACTTAATATTTTCTAAAATGTAACTAGAATTATTTTACAAATCAATAACTTTTTCTTTGGTGGTGTCGAGACCAGAAAAAAGATGGCGCGACCTGTACATTGATGACGTCAATAGACAAACAAATGTTGGATTGCTTAATTATGGTTAGATGTTTTAGAAAATATTAAAAATTCCAAGTTATAATATGAAGTTATTTTAATCGATGTAAAAATTTTCATCCTTGGGAACGCATTGATTGTGGAGAAAATGTGTACAGAAGTTTGCCCATTGGAAGTATAGGAAGTAAAATCACTAGACGTCCAATTTAAGTCTAAGGTAAAATTACGATGTTGAATTTTGTTGATCGGTGTATTTTTAATTCTATGCATCTTTACCCATCGTAATAAAAAATCTCAAGTAAAAAAATTCGATGTAACGGAAATGGCTTACGGTGCGTCATTGTCAAAACCATTGTTGACCTCAAATCATGCATCATCCTGTGTCATGAAGTTACGAAACAATAGATACTTCAATTGATACTCAACAATATATTTTACGAAATTGTCGCCGAACATTATTTATTCATTAGCAATGAATTAATTATTAAATTGTCATTCGAACATTATTTCATCACGTTTTATATGTATAAACTGAACAATATCTCATTGAAGTGCACGTAAATTACGAGATTCTGATGCTAAACGTAATAAAAGATATTACAAAAATATTGTTTAGGTCTTTCAAAAAGGGTGCGTTGTAGCAAAATTTGGCATCCTCTCGACCCGCAAGAGGGGGGGCGATACCTGGTATTAACGAGAGCTTTAAAATGATGTACAAGGCGATTGGGTGCAACCTGTAGATATCCTAGACCAAAAGTTTACAATCCCCCTCACCAACACACTTGCCATTCAGCTTTTCTTTTTATCTTGAGGTCAAATTTTAGCTTACGCATGCGCGGATGCACTCTCCTAGCTACAGCGCATTTCATTGGTGTCAGGATCGTTTCTTACGTTCTTCTAAATCTGAATACTATATAATAATAATCATAAAAATAAATACAGTCAAACTACTATTTAACGTACTGCGATTTAACGAATTCCGCGATTTTACGTACATTTTTTAAGGCCCCGACGGAATCGTATTGATATTAATGCTTGTCGTTTCCCGATTTAACGAACACATTTCCTCAATTTAGCGAGCATTTCTTATTTTTTTTATCACAAAACTATGTTAACCAGCATTTTCACGTTAAACGTTATCCCAAATACAATCCCATGATGATCTTTTCGATGAACAGCTTGGACTAAATGCATCAGATTCTGATGAAGAAGATGAAGCAGAACTGAAAGTTAGCTGCTTTAGTGATGCTGGTAACAGTATAGATTGTGCTAAAAAGTATTTGATTCCCTTTGATATTAATGATGATGTTTTCCATGCACTTCATAAAATAGAAGCTGGAATTTATAAAGCTAAACGTTCAGAAAAAAACATCTTCTCTAAAGCATTTCTTTTCTACAATGTAAAAACGTAATGAACACATATCTGTTTTTTACAAGTTAATTAGTACTAACTGATGTTCTGTTTCATGCAGTTTAAGATACTGAAATCATTATTTAAGAAGCTCAACTGTCGTATTTTTCTCGCATTTTTATAAAGTACATTTAAATTGTGATGCTACATTTCGAAGTCTAATATCTACGGATGATGTATTTAATATGCAAAGTAAATGTGTACGTATTATAACATTTTTGATGATAAATTCGCAATTTAAAGTACTACACATAACTTAAATGTCACTGAAAGAAAGAGAACATAGTTGCTTACATATTTTATTATGAACACTAGCTTAATTTGAATGTTTTCATTCGAAAATCTTCCTCGATTTAGCGAATTCCGCGATTTTACGTACCAGAATGTTGGTCCCTTGAAGTTCGTTAAATCGAGGTTTGACTGTATTATTTTCGAAAAAACTAAACCGTCGAAATACTTACTGTTGCCACCTCCATAGTTTAGGAAATATTTACTTTCTTATGTATCACATATCTTCTTTCATTACTTTTACGATAAGGACATTCATGAATCTACCTACCTAAGCTCAGCTCAATGCCCGGAATCAGTAAACCTTATTGTTTGTTGTGATGATTTCATTCCTTTTAATATGTACCGCATTGTGGCTCGGTGTGGTTGTGAGAAAGGCGAATAAATGCTATGTGTTGTACGTAAATAAATAACTCACTCCTTTTATATCATACCTACGAAGATCTTGGCTTGCGAAAGATGCATAGCATGAATTATCGACAAAGAGTACGAGGGTACACTTTGGAATTTTTTTAAATTCAGTTTTACGTACCGTAGATACTGCTGAAAACATATTGTTCGGTATAGAAAATGCCACTCCATGAAGAAATGACCGAAATCAGACGAAATTTACCACACATGTATACACGTAGGTACGAAATAAGTGATTTAATTTCTAAAAAGGATTACATGAATGGGATTGGCGAGGAGGCAGTAGACTGTATGACCTACATGCCAGGCTACACGAGGTGGGATCCAAAAGTTCGGTGACCTGACGTATCGTTCCTTACCTTGAATACTTTAAAACACCGATGCACAACCACCTTCAAAATAATCCCCTTGGGCAACGATGCACTTTTTCCAGCGCTCGTTAAGCTTCTGGAAGCATTGCTGAAAGTCATGTTTTGCAACCCCTCGTAATGCCACCTCTGTTGCTGTTTTTATCTCATTTGTTAACACAAAACGACATCCTTGCTGATTTTGTTTCATCAGTGGAAAGAGGTAAAAATCGCAGAGGGCTAAGTCGGGTGAATAGGCGGGATGTGAATCCACATTAGTACGATCTCTGGAGAGAAACTCCGTGACCAGTAGGGACCGATGTGCAGGCGCGTTGCCATGGAGAAGGCGCCATTATTTACTTCGCCATATCTCCGGCCGTTTACGACGGATTGACTCCCGTAAGCGATGTAAAAGTCCAGATAACTTTCCTTGTTAACTGTTCTGCCCTCAGGAATAAATTCGGAATGTACAATGCTGCGAGAATCAAAAAACACCTCCAGCATGTCTTCCACTTTACTGCGATTCTGACTGAATATCTTTGATCACGGTGAAGACGATGATTCCATGTGAAGAATCACTCTTTTGCTTAAATAGCAAACAAACAGCACCACGTTTCATCCCTTGGGATGATGTCATCCAAAAACGTACGATCGCTATCGGCTTTGTCAATTAATTCACCCGATATCCGCATCCGTTCATCCTTTTGTTCGGAGGCCAAAAGGCGAAAGATGATGTGCTGACACACGCGGTGCATATTAAGATCGTCCGTCAAAATGCTCTGGTATGTGATCTCCAATAAGTTAGTTGCATCAGCGGTTTCGTGAAATGGTTCGGTGACGATCCTAACAAACACACTTTGCCACCATCGTAATTCTTTCTTCATTCCGTGCAGTCACAAGTCGACCCCAGCGCTCATTATCTGCAATGGATTCTCCGGCTCTCTTTGAAACGCCGATACCACTCGCACACCTTCGATCTCGACACCGTAGAGTGACCGTACACCTTTGAAAGCATTTCAAAGGTATCTGTAGTTGTTTTACTCAAACGCTGACAAAATTTACTGTTAAAACGTTGCTCTTGAAAAGTCATGTTTCTCACAACGCAGAAGACAGACGACTAATCACAGTAGCAAATGTCTGGGCGCATATTCCAATCACTTTCCATTAGCCAAACTATTCTGGCTACGGAGGAGAAGGACGGCAGGATGTATTTCAGATGCCGTAACTTTAACTACATGCTTGCGTTATCACGGGTAGGCGCTGTCCTCGAAACTTTTGGATACTACTCCGTACGATCGGCAACGTGGCGTGACATCAAGTGGAAAATTCCCTGGATGATGCTCTGACTATGCGTGGTAACCTGCGTCCATAACTCATCGACATTACGAGGGTGTCGGGCAGAGGCGTTAAATAGTCTGCCAATGACGTTCCATTCGTTCTCTCTCTCTTCTTTTTATTGAGAGCTTAATGACCACCGTGAGCAACTCAATGGGCTATAAGCAGTCGCTCGTCCCTAATTAAGGGCCACTAGTTCCCAGGGAAGGGAGGGACCAGTGATATAAGATAAACACAAAAGCCATGCCTCACGGGATTCGAACCCGGACCTTTCTCGAACGAATGGTCAGAAGCCATCGCTTACAGCACTGTGCCACCGAGGCTGCCCATACTTTCTCTATTGGAAAGAAGTCTGTCGATCGCGATGGCAGGAGAGCACCAGAATCCCTTGTAGGCACAGGCTGCTGATGTTGGCAGAGTATGGACGGACGTTATCTTGTTGAAACTGGACATCAGGGATGCCACGGAAATAGGGTTATAAACGAACTGCTGCACCTCATCAACGTATCGTCGTGCTGTCATTGTACTCACTACGCATACGAGCCCCAAGCCATGCCACTTCGCTGAGGAGCCATGTGACGACCATGAACCATGTCGTCTCTAGACTCTCAATCAGCGATCGTCGGAAACCAGTATCGTCGCTGAAGACGACATTGGTGCATTTTTAATACAACATTTTTCTACCTATGTCAGGTGTGGCACCACTGCAACCTTGTGCACCGATGTGATACAGTGAATAGCAGTCGTTGCAATGGCTGGTGATAACGCAGCGCTGCCGCAGCTAATTAGCGATTTACAGTCCGTCTAAATACAGGGAAGTTCGTAGGTGCCATCACCTCGTTGAGTGTCGTCAGCTGTGGATTGCAGGACTGCTACGGCTTGCCGCTGAATGCCTCTTCAAGGCGTTCGGATGTCCACTTCCGGGAACCAGCCCCACTACGACGACGAACGTTAGCTTCCTTCAATTACTATCGTCATATTCGGCAGACAGTTGTTGCATCTCAATGAACTTCTGCCGCAATACGACGTAGCGACCAACCACATACTTTTAGCCTTATGGTGAATCCTTTGGTAGTGGTGTCCGCGTGATTGTAGGATTGCTTATGACATCGCCAAGGCATTCTTACTCCTTACACTAGTTTTCGCCGGCGAGATCACTCCGGTACAGTTGTGCACACATCCGGATATATCTGAACTTAGCTGCGCCGATGGGGTTTTTCTCTTATATCTCCCTCACCTCACACGTGAGTGGTTCTCTGCTACAATCCTTTACATTACCGAACTGTCTACACATGTCTCTCTGACAAATACTTCTCGATGCGAAATATTCTATCTCAAGCGGTGTATATCGGAAACACATATAAGAACGTAAGTCTCCTTTTGACCAGATTCTGCACTAAAATCAATTAGAAATTATATTAAAATCGTCTCGTACCTTCACCTGTGTGAGATGAGAAGGAATTTTTCAAATTGGACTATTAGGAGCGCAAATATAGCAGGAAATGTCACGAAAGTTTAAGTGCTTTTCAGTGGCGCATTTAACAGGGAAAAAGTGGACAATTATTTTTCCCCGCATCATGTGACTAAGACATATGAATCCTATGATAGAAAGCACACATACTTCCTCATTATGTGGGTGTGACGCAACGTGTGAAAATCATCCAGTGTGGCAAGTTGTTTAGATTGTTTCTAACGCTGCCTGCCAGCTGAGTGAGCGCTGAGCGAGTAATGAGTTCTCTGAAAAGGATTACAGAATATCATCGTGCTACTATCACTGAAGAAACCCTCAAAGGACTACGGTATAATTTACATCGAAAGAACAGTTACCAATGAAATGAATTTGGATTGTGCGATCGAAATATTCACGGAACAGAAAGCAAAACGAGAATTTACAACCATTTAAGTAAATGTCAAAGTGTGCATATGCAATGTTCATTTTCAACAATTTTCATTTGATATCGATTATTGATTTGTACCGATGATTTTGATTGTAATGTACCTATAGAAAATGTTAATATGAAAACGTTGGTTATGAATATTCTACGCTACACTGAAGAGCAATTGAATTAGGGACAGCTGACGTTATGCAATTGTGGCGCTCTAGGAGGCCCTGTAAGCGGAAGTGGTAAGACGAAGGATCTAAGCGCATTTGATCGTAGGCAAATTGTCTGGGCCCGACGAATGGGTCACTCCATCTCGGAGGTCGTGCAGGCACTGGGATTTTCACTAGCCACTGTGTCACGGGTGCACCGTGAGTACATCAAATCCGGTAAAACCACCCGTGCAAGGGCCAACTGTCGTGGACAATAGCATATGGATGAACTGGGACATCGTCGGCTATCTCGCATTGTAACAGCGGATAGACGAGCCCCAGTGCAAGAAATCACTCGGCAATTTAACGCTGGAGCACAAAAACGTGTAAGCAGCCACACCATCCAGAACCATCTGCTTGCTATGGGGTACAGAAGCCATCGTCCCACGAGGGTATCGCTGTTGACCGCACATCACAGGGTGCAAAGATTAGCATGGGCGCGGGAACATCGCCACTGGACCCTAGACATGTGGAAAAATGTTGCCTGGACTGATGAGTCGAGATTCACGTTGGTACATGCGGATGGTGGGATACGAGTACGGCGCAAACCACATGAAGCGATGGATCCTTCTTGCCAGCAGGGTACTCTTCAAATTGGTGGGGGTGGCATTTTCGTCTCGAGACGGTTTACGTGGACTGAAATGGACCCCTGGTACGTGTGACATCGTCCCTCACAGGTCAACGTTACCGGGATATCCTGGCCGACCATTTGATCCCATTTGTGCGTCTTCAACATCCCACTGGGGACCTCATCCTGCAACAAAACAATTCAGCTCCCAATTGTATCCGAATGGTTGGATGAACACTTCACCGACGTGACCTCGTTTCCTTGGCCAGCTAGGTCACCTGACCTAGCTGGCCAAGGAAGCGAGGTCACGTCGTGTTCCCTCGTATAGTTCAGTAAAAAATTATTTTATTCTCTACCATACTGGGACGTTTGCCGCCTGGGACCTGGTTCTTAAATCCGACACTGGTTCTTTTGATACTGTGCATTATTTGGAGAAAATAATGAAGAACTTCGTTGGAAGAGGACTCGATTCTTGTGATAAGGGGTATCGAAAGCAAAAAGAATTGTTTCCATCGGATTTTTAGAAGCAATGATGTGGAATAAAATATATTTCAAATTCCATGGTATCTAGATTGACGCTCCGTAACGGTTAAGTTATGCCATTACGGTACAAAGCGTAGTTACGGATCCTAATTCAAAAGAATTTCCAATAAATTTAAAGAATTCAAAAGAATTTTCTCAAATACGCCTAATGCCTGGTAGGTGCAGAGACATGATCTCTTCTGCCCGACTGACATAAGGTTAACACATGCAAGTGCTGGAAATGATAAATCCAAAGTTCTCTGAGTTATTGAAAGCAAAATCTGTTGATCTGTATTTTAATCTCTCTGTCTTGCATTGCCATTAGAACTTTAAATTTCAATGCAAAATGAAAATAATGAAACTGCAGAAAAACACACGGCACAAGTTTTATTGCTTATTAATAAAACTTGAAACAAAAAGCCACTTCAGTGGAAATTTATCGGTGTAATAATTATGCACGTAACATGCTATGAGAAAAGGAGAAAAAAATGGTGGAGGAATTTTAACAATAAAATCTTTGCTAGATCGCATTTGCTAATTTGCCTGGCTTATTCTTGCAATCATGGCCACTTAGGAATTATTGTTATTTCACTGTAAATATTCCAAAAGACAAGGCCGAGAAAACAGCTGATGCCCGTGCTTGAAGTGCCATCTTTAATTGGAGCAATTATATTATGCAAGCGAAAATCGGTAGAAAATCTCTCAGGGAAACTTCTTAAGAACAGTTCCCAGAAGAACATTCACGTATTTTTAATGGTAAAACGCTGGAGCCGGAGCACGGTAATTGGCTCTAGTTTGATAATGCATAGTTTTCTTGGAAAACAACAGATAAAGTAATCATTTAGATGAATTTCAGGCTTTCGGTACGAAATATTGATTTGTAAGTACGTCATAGAGCACTCACATTCTTTAAAGCATCCAGAATCGGGGAAATACCGGCACCTCATAAGGCATTAAATTTGCGCTCTTAACAGATACATGATTCTTAAAATACAAATAGAGAAAACCTTGGTATTTTTTAGGTTGATTTTGTTTTGTTTCTTAGCAAAGAAAGTAAAATTTGCGGTACCATTCGTTATCTCTAATTTTCTTGTATTGCGTTGATGCATGCCGTTTTACTTCAAGAGTGTTTCACAGATGAGTAGTGTCAAAATGTAGCCAGTAATATCGTGTATCTAAAATATATTGCGTTGTGTGATTGTGGCTAATGGTATTTTCGTTTTCAGGTCCGGACGTATGGAGTGTCAAGTAGAGAGGAATGAACATTTCCAACATCTGCTCCTCTACGAGTTTAACAAGGGATCCACAGCCGCCGAGGCTACTCGACAAATTTGTGCTGTGTATGGGGAGGATGCTGTTGCTCCCAGGACAGCCCGCAAATGGGTTGAGCGGTTCCGAGGGAACAATTTTGACCTCAACCACTCTCCACGCTCAGGCCATCCGTCTGACTTTGATGAGGATCCTTTGAACTATCTCATCCACTTGGATCGGCGTCAACGTACACGCGAATTGGTCACTGAAATGGACTGTGATCAGGCCACAGTGGTGCGACACCTGAAACGTATGGGAAAGGTCCAGAAATTGGAGTCTTGGGTGCCTCACACTGTCGCCGAGAACAACAAGAAACAGCGTGTTGCCATATGTGGTTTCTTGCTCGCCCGTTATCGCTAATGTTCTCAACACCACAAACCCTTTTCTGTCTCGTATTGTTACTGGAGATGAAAGGTGGTGTCTTCAGGCATCGGAGGGAATGGTTAAACCCACACAAGACACCCATACCACGTCCAAAACACGACCTTCATCCTACGAAGATCATGTTTCGTGTCTGGTGGGACATGGAAGACATTATTCACTGAAAAATACTGCCGAAGAATCGGACCATCAACGCTGTATTCTATTGTGAGCAATTCCGCCTTGCGGAGGAGCAATTCAGCTGAAACGGCCACATCGGCGCCATGGTGTCCTTCCCCAAAATGATAACGCACCCCCTCATAGTGGAAACATGACCAAAATGGCCATTCAGGACATGAAATGGGAGATCCATCCACATCCTGCTTGTTCACCAGATGTCGCCCTTTCAGACTATCTCCTGTTCGGATCTCTGTCGTATTCACTCCGTGGCAGAACGTTCAACAATGATTTTGATCTCCAGAATTTCGTTAATGATTTCTTCGTAGCAAAACCTGCACGTTTTCAACAATGTCATTGCAGTTGTATCCAGACATTGGGTCCCATCGTAAACAATGGGGAGGGGTAATAACGGAATCAATATACACTGAGTGACCACTTTATTATGACCACCCCCTCAGTACTTCGTTGGGCTACCTTTTGCCTTTAATACTGCATCGATTCTTCGCGACAAGGACTCCGTGAAATGTTGATAGGTGGTTTGTGGAATCTGAGACCATGCTGGATGAATAGCAATTTCCAGGAGTGTGAGATTGCAGGGTTGTGGATCCAGCTGTCTGATGGCTCGGTCAATTACATTCCACAAGTTCACAATGGGGTTGAGATCTGGAGATTGTGGGGGCCACCTAAGCAAAGTAAACTCACCGGCATGTTCCTGAAAACCAATCCTGTACAATTCGAGCACTATGGCAGTAGGCATCATCTTGTTGAAAGTAGCCATCGCCATTGGGATAAGCCATCCACATGACAGGATGCACTTGGTCCGCTACGATGTTTAGATATGATGTGTCAGTCAGACGTTGATCAACACGAATTAAAGGGTCCAAAGCATTCCAGGAAAACATTCCCCAAACCATAACATTGCCTCCACCAGTTTGAACTTGCTAGCAACGATGTTCAACATCTGTCAGGGACGGTGCTTTTGGTATAATGGGGCCTCAAATGTCCCAAGAACACATCACCCATAAAATAAAAACCACCGACATTGGCCTGTTTCCTTCCATCAGTGCATCTAGGTGCCATAGACTCCGTTGGTAATCGGCGTAACCACGTTCGGCCGTCTACGTGATGCACCAGGAATCTTGATTGGTAAGACGAGGCCTCTTTCTTCCAATCATCCACGGTCCAATCTCGGTTATCTTGGGCATATTTTTATACGTTTTGGGTGATGACGTACAGTGAGCATGGAGACCCGGCTGGGTCTTCGGCTACGCAGGCCCATGCGCAGAAGGCTACGATGAACTGTGTACTGTTACACATTGCCTTGATCATCACTGTTGTAGCTGCCGGTGATTTGTCGCACAGTGGCCGTGCGGTCGCTGTGAACAATGCGCGACAGTCTCCGCTCTCGTTTGGCATCAATGAGCTGCGGGCTACACACGGCTGAACGACGGTTCGTCGTTTGGCTATCTGTGCGCCACTCTTGATACGTACTCACTACAGCGGCACGTGAAGAACCCACAAGCCACGCCGTTTCTAATATCGTCGTTCCGAGGTGCCGTGCCAGCACAATTTGTCCTTTATCAAACTCCGATAAAAATCGGCAGCTCTTCCCATTCTGAGACCGAACACTCTACTAACAGAAAGCCGGTCCTCGGGTTAAGCATACGCTGCTCTGTTAACTACACTATCGCCACCGTTCGGTCTCCAGGCTCGCTCATTTCTCTAGGCAGGGGGAGGTCATACTGGAATGTCTCATCGGTGTATATCTTCTAAGGGATACCTTTAAATTTTGCCCTAGATAATGTGTAATCGAAGCGATTGCCAAATATCATTCTTCACACAAGTTTTTTTTTTCTTTTTGAGGTTTAACGACCACCGTGAGCAACTCAATGGGCTATAAGCAGTCGCCCGTTCCTAATTTAGAGTCACTGGTTCCAGGGAAGGGAGAGAGCCAGTGCCGTAGAACAAACACAACATCCATGCCTCACCGGGATTCGAACCCGGACCCCTTCCGACGAATGATCAGAGGCCAACGCCCTAGACCACTGCGCCACCGGGGCGGCTCACACATGTTTATATCATTCTATTTTCACCGTTTTGTCAGATTTCTTCATCGCATTTTGAAGCGCTAAATTTGCGTACTTCTCGTGTTAATACAACAATGTCGTCCGGCATTTGCATTTACTTTCACGTTTCTTTTTGAGTGGCTTTCAGAAAGCAAGGTTACATTTATTTTCTGGAAAATTCCGAAGGGAACAGAAAAAAACTATTAGTAATGTGATACAATAAACGTTGGCACTACTCTCGAATCTCAACTGATTTAAGTTGTATAATGGAGGCAATTGTGAGAGTGTTATCGAAAACATGAATCCGTGAAGTTATTCTTGTTTTTCAAGCAAATGGGGCTTGATCAAGTGACACTTACAGTGAACTGGTTTCTATGTATAGATTGATGGTGATGTATGGATAACAAACGTGTTTTTGGTGCAATGGGTCTCTTGGCCTTTTTGACTGAAAGTGAGCAAATACCGTGACATGGCACTGGAAGTCTGGAAAAATGGCATGTGGTTCAAAGATTCGCTGTAGACATTGTTCTGTACCGACAGTAAACAGAGATTTTGGTGGAAGTCCCATGAGGCCATGGACCAAGCTTGCCTTGTAAAGGTTCTGAAGGTGGTGTCATGACGTGGAGAACGTTCTGTTGGTACGGAACGGGTCTCCTGACATTTTGGGAATGTCAGTGGAACACGTTCTGTTGGTACGGAACGGGTCTTCTAACATTCTCAAAATGTCAGGGGAGCACGTTCTGTTGGTACAGAACGGGTCTCCTGACATTTTGAGAATGTCAGGTGTCCTCCATGAATTATCTGAACATTATTGCCGATCAAGCACATCGTGCAATGGCGACTTCATCCAGAGGTAACAGCTGTTTGATGGACAAGAATGCTACTGTCCATCGTGCAAGATGTGTTCAGCAGTGCTTCAGCGAGCATGACAGAGACTCCACCATCTTTCCTGGCTCACACAAAGCCCAGATCTGAACCGCATTGCGAATGTATGGGACATGTTAGAAAAACAGATCTGGGAGCAAAAGTTCCTCTTGCGTCAAATATGAGCCAGTTAAAAGACTTTTAAGTGAATGTCTAGTATACTCTTGACATAGATGTACTCCAACTACTTGGAGAGTCTATGCTCTCCGACATACCTGCTGTAATTTGGGCTAAAGGATGTTCAACAATGAATTCAATAAACGCTTTTGATTCAGGGGCCAGTATGCGCAGTACTCGTTTGTTCTTTCTTCTTGTGTAACTTCAACTTCCTCTGACTGAACAATATAGAAGACCAAAACCTTTCACCTTCCTTTTCGGAAACCTCCCTTATATAAGAGAAACAGTTCTAAGGCCTGAGTGTTGCAATTCTCGTTTAGCATTCGTTTTATTGCTTCTGAAATGACCCTGTTTTTTGGTGGTAACAACCTTAGATACAAGATCAGCGACTCCTCATCGCGTTCGATGAGCAAGAAATTCCTGTTCACTTAAAAATAAAAACACAATATAAAATTAAAAAAGAAAAGAAAATAAATCACTTGGCCTCTCCCATAAAAATATCAGGGTAAGTAAACTTTCGTCCCATGTTCAGCTACTCACATCGTTGAGCCCGTATTATTGTGCAAAGATCAGCGTCAACAACGTCTGTACACTCAGCTGATGACGTGGATTTAGCACGGAACCAAATTGTGTTATCTGGTGAGCAGAGGATGGAGGCCAATAAACAGCCTTTTCTTGTGCTCTTACGCTGTTATGAAAAAATGAGTAAAACGCTTTTGCACAGCGTTAGAGATTTGCGACAATGAAGGCAAGGAAACAGTGATTATCAGCACTGCACGAAAATGGTTCCAGTTTCTGAATGCTGGAATCACCAGCCACGAAGAGAAACCAAGGTTAGGACCTTAAATGTCCACCAATACTAACACCGTGGTCAAATCAGTGGCAAGAAACCCGGTACGAGTACAAGACAATAGGCAGCGGTCGTGGGATCTTCCCAATCCACTATCGGTCGCCACCTGCACTAGCATGTTTTCTCCTCCAGGAACCATCGAATTGTTCTTCCATGTATTTAGAACCCAGCAGAAGGAACACCGTGTCGCTCTCTGTCGCAGATTCCTGTATAGTCTATAGAACGATGCGTTTTGGCGTTCTATCGTCACAGGAGATAAAAAACTGGTATTTCTAGGTTGTTCTACTGTCGGGAACCAGTGGCTGAGTGCAAGCTAGGAAACAGAGTCAGTGATAAAACCAATATGATTAGAGAAGAAAGCCATGCAATACATTTGGTGGAATTGTGAAGGTTCTGTACACTGGGAACTCATGATACACGGTCAGACTGTGCACCAGAAGCTCTACACCGAACGACTGCAGTGGGTCCATCATGCTCTGAGCCAACGGCACCGGGTCCATCATGCTCTGAGCCAACGGCACCGGGTCCATCATGCTCTGAGCCAACGGCACCCGGCCGTCATGAATAGGAAAAAAGCGTTGCTGCAAGTGAACTATGCCTAAGTCAAGCTTCTACAGCGGTCCACCGAAACTTATAGGAAATGGAAGGGGTTGAGATCCTACCCAATCCTCCATACAGTCCAGAACTTGCTCCGTTCAACTTTCACATATTTTGCTCCATAGTCCATTTCCTACAAAGACGGCTCTACGCTTCAGTGGTGGATGTGGATTCTGGCCTCAGATGATTTCTTTCCTCGAAACCTGCCCAGTGGCACAGCTATGGGATCGTGGCTATGTGTGAGCGTTGGAAAAGGACCGTGCTTGCAAAATGAGGTGATATATTGGTGCCTAAAGGTAAAATGAATCTCCTGGCTATGAGTTTCAGAAAAAAATGTGTGATAATTCTTGCTCAGATAGTCAAGAATTGATAGGAATCATTTTTTCTAAAGTGAGCTCCTTCAAATATGGTTTATCGTCGCATCCAAAACTTGCGACTCCGTGGCCTTTCAGTCCTCCAAAGGGAATACATGTGACATTCTACTTAAGTGACGCAAGAACCAAAACGGTAAGTTACGGACATAAGATTTACTGTCGTAGTTCAGTCGGTAGAAAATCCCTTTCCGGTGTAAGAAGATATGAGTTCGAATCGCACCAGCTGCAAAGAGGTTCATTCGCTAAAAATGCAGCGTGTTTTGTTTATTGTAATGCTCCTATTTTACGTGGATGAGTATGTACATAGACTGAGTGATCACTGAATTATGACTACCTATCTAACTTTGTAGGTCCTTTTTTCGCCCTCAGTACAACAGCTACCCGACGTGGCATTGATTCAAAGGGATTCCGGAAACAGTTGGGAGGTATGCCAACCAAGATCTCTGTAATGCGGCCTTCGGTGCAGGTATGGAAGTGATTTGTGTAACCAAACGCCAGATATGTGTGTCCCAGAAAAGCTCTATGGGGTTGACATCCGGGAATTCGGAGGCCAATCGATATGCCATAAATCTGAACTGTGTTCATCAAACCATCCCTGCACAGCATTGGACCTGTGGCTCTGCGCATCTTCATCTTGGAAGACACCGTCGTCATTCGAAAAAGAGTGCACCATTGCTGGGTGTACAGAATCAGCAAGCAATTCACGACAGTGGGCATCAGTCATACGTTGTTCCACATGTACCAGGGGTCCCCGTTCCTGAAAGGTGTACATGCCTCATACCAAACAACCTCTCCCACCGGTTTGCACTATGGAAACCGTGCAGGATTGATCGAGTGCCTCATGTTGCGTCTTCCAGATCCGTACAAGACCATCCACGGAGTAGAGTAAAAACGCTACTCGTCAGGTCAGCACATCTTCTACCAGTCATCCGACGTGCAACGTGCAGGATCTTTGGTCCAGGTGAATCTTTTGCGCCGATCAACCGTGGTTAGGAGAGGATGTGTAGGGGTGATATGCTGTTATAGCCCATACGTGCAAGGTTCTTACCCATGGTCATGATAGATACTGTTTCGGGTTTACCTCTGTTGTATTGGGCAGTCAACCGTTTAACAGTGATTCATCTGTATGCCTGCACGTGCCGTCGGATCTGGCGCTCTCCTCTCATATGAACCCTTCGCTGTCGTGCGCAGTTTTGCCTCTGAGTCGTTGTTCACGCCAGACCTGATTCATTTTAACTACAGCAGCTTGCGAACAACCCAACAGTTCAGCCATTTGGGAAGTCGAGGCACCTGCTCTCAGAGATCCTATAGTCAGTTCTTTCTCAAAATCCGATAAATCCTTCCGTTTGCCCATCACGCTACGACCTTTACTGCCTACTGCTCCACTCACACCTTATACACTGAATGGCCACCTGACAGTTTTAAGCAAATGAGCTATGGCTGCACGCTGTTGCCGCCAGAGGGCAAGGCTAGTATAAAAAGGGAAAGCTTAGTGCTTGCGACAGTAGTAGAAGAGATTTTTGGGTGACGAGATGGGTAAAAAATGCGATTTGACGGACTTTCAACGTAGGATGAGGAGCTCGGAGCCATGGAGCTAGTATCCCCGAAACCGCTGCATTCGTGAAATGTTCCAGAGCAGCTGTTGTTAAAGTGTTTAAAGACTGGACTGTCACCCAAAAACAGGGTCTCTACGTGCAACGTGTGGTCGTCATCGACTAGTGACTGCTCGGGAGGAACGGAGAGTGTCCAGACTGGTAACAGACAACAGAAGGGCAACAGTGCAGCAAATTAGAGAGCATATTAACCAAGGATCCCCTCAAATGATCTCTGTACGCACCGTTCGTCGTACAATACATCGTATGGGATATGGCAGCCGAAGGCCTGTTCGAACACCTTTGCTGTCTGCAGTTAACAAGAGAAAACGTCTCCAGTTCGCACAGGAGCACAAGGATTGGACAGTCGATAATTGGAAACAAATTATGTGGTCCGATGAATAACGTTTTCAGTTGCACCATGCCGATGACCGAGTGAGAATTTGGCGGAAACAGCACGAAAGCATGGACCCCAAATGCATTGCTACAACCCTTCAAGCTGGTGGAAACAACGATATGGTTTGGGGAATGTTTTCCTGGCATGCTTTGGGCCCTTTAATTCGTGTTGATCAACATTTGACTGGCACATCATACCTGAACATCGTTGCGGACCAAGTGCATCCTGTCATGTGGATGGTTTATCCCAATGGCGATGGTTACCTTCAACAAGATAATGCGTCCTGCCCTAGTTCTCGTATTGTACAGCATTGGTTTCAGGAACATGCCGGTGAAATTACTTTGCTTAGGTGGCCCCTACAATCTCCAGATCTCAACCCCATTGAGAATTTGTGGGATAATTTGTGGCCCAACAAAGTACTGAAGGGTGGTCATAATAAAGTAGCCACTCAGTGTATAAGCTACGTCGGTCGATTAATTTTCGTCCTCTCGGAAATCACCCGGTTTACGGGACGCATCCACTTTTGATAGGGGTGGTCATAATTCAGTGCCGACTCAGTGTATATGGATGCAATTGCAACTATAAACCAAAATTTCCGTTTGCCGATTATCTGAAAGTGGAGAAATGTGTGACGTACCTGCCAGCAGGACGCACACGTCATAAAGGCAGATAGGAGTCAGAACAGACGTCCGCGTAGCTTAATTGGTAGAGCGACTTGTTCCGGAATAAGCGGACTCGGGTTCGAATCCCGGCGTAGACCAAAATATGACGGATAAATTTACTTCGTTACATTGGCGCACGAACTATCCGGATGACCCGACCGTACAAAATCTCGCAATGGTGTGATGTTATTTCCACACCGCGAGATAGGAAAAATCAGAGAATCTCTTCTCCAGCGCTTCGAAAAATAAATGTGCGTGACGTTGCATTCCACACACCGGATTGACTGGGAGTTATCAAGTGTATGTTCTACAGTGGATGGCTGCCTGCAACGATTCATGGTCACGGCTGACCCGTGGGCCATGCCCCCGGCCCTCTTTCCGGGGGTGGGGGAGATGTGACGTACCTGCCAACAGGACGCACATGACATAGAGTCAGATAGCAATCAGAATGAGCGTCTGCGTAGCTCAGTTGGTAGAGCGACTTGTTTCGGAATAAGCGGACTCGGGTTCGATTCCCGGCGCAGACGAGAAATGACGGAGAAATTTACTTCGTTTAAATGGCGCCCGAACTTTCCGGTTGACCCGGCCTTTCAAAATCTCGCATTGGTGTGATGTTCTTTCCACACCGCGAGATAGGAAAAATCAGAGAATCCCTTCTCCAGCGCTTCGAAAAATAAAAATGTGTGATGTTGCATTTCACACACTAGATTCACTGGGAGTTCTCGAGTGCATGTTCTACAGCGGATGGCTGCCTGCAACAATTCATGGTCACGGCTGACCCGTGGGCCATGCCCCCGGCCCTCTTTCGGGGGAGGGATAGATGTGACGTACCTGCCAGCAGGACGTACACGACATAAAGGCGAATAGCAGTCCAAACAAACGTCCGCGTAGCTCAATTGGTAGAATGACGTATTCCGGAATGAAGGGATCCGGGTTCGAATGCTGGCGTGGACAGAAATGACGGAGAAATTTGCTTCGTTATAAATGTTCAAACAGTGAAATGCTCTACCAAGAAATAAGATAATTGGAAAAGGGTTTGCTGAGCAGAACAATAATCAGGAACTGTGGATTTAATAAAGCCCTGCCTAATTTTGCAGCACTAATCCTGTGTTACTGGAAGTAAGCTCATTATTTGTTTAAAGCATAAAAACAAAATTTAGAAACTTAGGATTTCAACTTGCGCTTTCCTACAGTTTATGAGCGCTAATCGTTCAGGATAAGCGAACTCGCATTTTTCCGAATTAATCGTTTTGTTTTTGAACAATGTGTGCGAAAGTTAACAATAATAATATACACTGTATTCACAAAAGTCGCCGTACACCTAAAACAGAAACACAAAATAGCATTTTTGACATACATTAGTACGGTGTCGGTCCACCTTTGGCCTTAATGCATGCACAGACCCTTCGAGACATGCTTTAACAATGCTGTAAACAATGCTGCCGCTAACTGTTGCTTAGTGGTAGGCCTTGGTTCCAAACTTCTTATGCGGCGCTCAAATTCATCACATTTGTGCTCTATGCGATTAAGATCAGGGTTCTGTGCTGGCCAGTCCACACACGATACGGAATTATCGTCAAAGCATGCTGTAACAGTCCTTCCTTTATGGATCGGTGTATTATCCTGCTGGTACCAACAAGGCTCGGTTCCATGATATTGCCACAGAGTTGGTAGGTCATAACTGTACAGAGTATCAAGGTAGACGTACTGGTTAACAGGTTTGTCCACGATAACCAATGGGCCGGGACCATAGCACGAAAAACACCCCTACACGATTACACTGCCAGATCCAAACTTGACCGTAGGAACAGTACAATGTGGTATATAGCGTTCCCCCAGCTGACGCCATGCCCACACATAGAGATCAGACTGATGGATTGTGTATCTGGATTCATCAGTCCATAGGACCCTTTTCCATTGAACCACAGGCCAAGAAAAATGTTCTTTACACCATGCTAAATGACGAGTAGCATTCTGAGTGGAGATGAAAGGCTTCTGAGCAGCCGCACTACCACGGTAACTCATGGAATGAAGTTCTCTGCGAATGGTACATGTACATACCGAGGTGTTACTCAACTGTACACTGAGATCTTGTACAGTACTCCATCGATTAGCTGTAACGACTCTCCTGAGGCTTCGACGTCCTCTGTCCCTGATTTTCTTTGGGCTGCCGGTGCGGTTTGCTGCTTCATGCACGCCATGTTTCTTCCACGTGTTTAATACATCCAAAACAGTTGACTTGGGTATGTTTAAACTCCTCTCGGTTTCTCTTATGGACAACCCACTAATATAACACCCAACAATATTTCCTTTCTCAAAGTCAGTTATATCCCGCAGCGACATTTTCACACAACCTCATAGTGCTATGTGATCGCGGTCAGCTGCAGGCTGGTTTTTATACAGTTTGCAGCTGTACCGCGCATCTTAACAACACAGCTGATCCGTTCATTTGCTTTTTGAGCGGTGTCCGGTGAGTTTTATCAATATAGTGTATATTCCATGTAATTTCTTCTTTGATGGAATACTACTTTAAGTATATCTGTGGAAGCAATATCAAATTCAAAAGATTTGTAAGCACTTGTTAAAACTTTGTTACAAACAAGTGGAAGGATTTTGCCATTTTGCACGTAAATAAGTGATATATCACAGAGATTATCGTCTGTCTCGGAAATTGCTGAATGGAAACATCTTTGCGGAACGTATCACACTAGCGAAAAGTTATACTCAGGTTAATATTTGCAATCATTGCATTAGGTAGGTATTCAGAAGCCTAGTTCTAAGTGAAAATGAAAAGTTTCAACTTTCGAAAAATGTCTGGAAAATATTTGATCAAGTATCCCAAGTGAATAAACTGGTAAGATCGTTTTGCATCCTGTTGATAAGTGAACACATTTCGAACAAGGATGAAATTTTCTTTCCCCTTTAAAGACAAAAAAACACACCTACTTTTCCGGAAAGCTAGAAAGTAATTTTCATCTGCTTGATTGCTTTCGTGAACTTCTGTAAAAACACACATTATAAGTACACCCTGTTTTGTACTTCGTATCGTGATTTCTAATTTGAAGCGTACCCATTTTATAAAAGCATTTTTTTTTCGATAATAATTCAATTTTGTGCCTATTTTGAGTCACAATTCAGTATTCTTTCGCTTTCGAAACGGATTGCGACACAGGGAAATTTTGACGTCTTTTACTATGAGCACAAAGCCTTTCGATGATTTTGGAAGCAATATCCTCTATTGCACGTCAAGACCTGGAATTATTTTGTTGAGATCTTCAGCGTTGACCATGTATCTGTTTTAGGGAATATGGAATTACAACAATTTCAATTTCGCCTCAGTAAATACACTTTGGAGCAGTTACATAACTTCATAACTGCACTTCTGCTTGTGAAAATCGCAACAATAAGAAAACATCGCGCTATTCAAATAAAAGTTTATAACGTAAATGTCTTTTCGTACTGAGCTTTTATCGCTCTTCTTACGTTATTTTAAAACATCACCATACGATGAAAGAGTTCCTAAATTAAACCTTAACGGCCAGACGAAACATTTAAACAGAAGCCAAACTTACGGAAATCGGCTTTATTCCAGATGTTTTCATCAATACATCATAGCACTTCACATTTTTCTTAACAAATCAGTAACATCCACATTCAACACCGCACACTTCACACTCCCTACTCCACATTCCACACGAGCAACTGTTGTCTCGTAGTTTATATCTCTGGTTCTTATCTCATAACAAGCATACGTCACGTTCATTCTACCTCAATTGTGTTGCCAACAGTATTCGTTTGAGAGAGAAGATATCACGTTAAGTGTGAAGTATACCTGAGAACAAACTCAAGATTTACATAGGGAAAGAAACTAAAAAAGAAAGTTAATTTAGAATATACGTCACAAGTTATATCTCATATTCCTCATGTTACAGGAGATAACTAATTACATTTGTAAAGCTATAAAAGATTTTGTCTCTTCAAAAGTCAGTATCGTGTGAAGCCACCTAGAGCAACAATAACAGATTCTACACGGCGTGGAATTGAATAGAAGAGGTTTTTGATAACTTCCTAGGATACACCCTGCAAAGATGCTTCTATGTGAAACCAGAGTTAATTCCTGGTGACCGGCGGAGGTTCTTGACGGGCCAGTTGCTTAGCTACCATAACCCAGACATGTTCGATCAGGGACATATCCGGCGAACATGCAGGCTAGGGAAGAAGCAATATCTGCCCTGCACGGAGGAGGTCTGGAACACACTTTCCAACTTCAACATCATTGACGCAGTCGATACATATTTTACAAGAAGAATGGTCCCAAGTTCCGTTATGGCATGCTTAAGGCTTGTATAAGTTTACTCCAAGTCGAACTGTTCCTGTTGTGAAAGCTCGAGGTTTCCCTACAGCTTATTAATAAAGCGTTCACACAAACATTACGCATTTCCATTATTTTAATAAATCTCTGTGTCTTTTCTTTAATTTATGAGAACGACATTCATCCTTCTTCTCAGAGCTTTACGCCGCCCCGGTGGCGCAGTGGTCTAAGCGATGGCCTCTGATCATTCGTCCGAAAGGGGTCCGGGTTCGAATCCCGGTGAGGCATGGATGTTGTGTTTGTCTTACGGCACTGGCTCTCTCCCTTCCCTGGAACCAGTGACCATAAATTAGGGACGGGCGACTGCTTATAGCCCATTGAGTTGCTCACGGTGGTCGTTAAACCTCCAACCAAAAAAAAAAAAAAAAAAATTCTCAGAGCTTTAAGTGCTTAAGGCTCTACCAGACCCGCCATCTTGTATTGCTGCCTTCTCTCGTTAAACAAGCGGATTTCACAAATTTCTCGGGCAATTTTGGAACACCGTTTGTGGCTAACGCAAGATATATGATAAATAAATAGTTCCCTGGTTTCAGATTTTCCTTTTGGAATCCTTAAGTATTTTTTATTAATTAATAAAACTATGGAAGACGCCTTGGTACGACTTTCGCTACAGATAAAAAATGAAGGGAAAGGTCAATAAAAATTCTGAAACCAGAGAACTCTTTATTTATCATATATCTTGCGTTAGCCACAAACGGTGTTCCAAAATGTGCAAAATTGCCCGAGCAATTTGAGAAATACGCTTGCCCGTTGGTTAGCAAGAGAAGGCAACAATACAAGATGGCGGGTCTCGTAGAGCCTTAAGGGAAGACAATAGTTTTGAGTAAAAGTATCTTCACACGTCATTTGCTTATTTTATACATTCGAAAATTTTATTACGGCTTTGGCGGTGGTTACAAACTTCAGATCTTTTTTTCATTAACGAAGTTCAATGATTTTGGACTCTGAATGAAAACACAGTGCAAATTTATTACTCTTGTTCTTGTTTCTGCGTTTATGCACCTCTATGAACAACTCTGAGGGCTATAAGCAATCGCCTGGATCTAAAATGGGGCCATTGGTTCAAGAAAAAGGGGAGACTGGGTTCTTAAGACGATCACACCACCCATGCCTCATTCGCGACTCGAGCCTGAGCTCAGCGAGGACGATAAGTCTGTAACCTGCGCCTCTGACCACTCTGCTTTCGGAACGGCTTGAAAATGTTTAGAGAATTTGATCTACTCTCTCTAGCACGTGTGATATTTTGTGGTGGTTCGGCTTTAGCAATTGTCTAAGAAACATCACTAATTCTAGTAGCAGTACAGCAAATTCTCCAAAACTTTTTAAGCCGAACCTACGTATATTTTCTGTAGAGTTTGATACATAACTTTTAACATAAGCGTGGAGAAGTTATTATCAGCATCGTGATGTTTTTTGTTTACATCTTTGTAAGGATAGAGAAGTTTTTATTACCACCATAACGGTTTACTTTAGAATTAAAATAACTTTAGTTACTATACTTACAGTACTCCGAGAACGAGAGTGCGTTTTGAGAAATAGCCTGCGTTATCAATGATTTCATGAAGGTAAGAATAAAAATTAATTTAAATTCTGGGTTTTAATCTCGAAGTGTGTTCCACAACATAACGATAAAATTTTGACATGACTGCACTAAATGACGATTTCAAAAAGTGAAAGTTAATTTAGAAACGAAGCACACGGAAGAAGCGTAATGCATTTTTATTTTCATTCGGGCGCCGGATTCAAAAATAATTAGAAGAATGGACAAAAGTATGCTTCCTTTGGAAAACAAGTTTAATGAATGCTAAAATTAATTAAAACAACAAAGCAAACAGTTAAACAAGGTCCAGTTAAAAGAAATCCGAAAAGGTAGGCTTTAAAAATCTAGAGATGAAAGCAACTTATACTTTGCGCAAAAATTATGAATCCTAATTATAAAATTAACTAAAAATTTGAAATTCTTGGTGTCTGTGTATATCAACCTAGTGTATTAAAAACCTCAGTAACATGGACTTAATAGGAATTCAGCGTGATTTGAATGGGAGAAATATTTTTGAAGTATGTGAAACACACGCACACACGCAAGATCCTTTGTGTACTTAACTGACAATTACATGAAATATCTAACCATCCGTTGTTTTCATTAATATAGAAATCAAGTATTTTAATCCATGAGTACTGATATGTATTTTCCGTAGTGATTAAGAAGGTGGAAATTTTGGAATCGACAGCCTCTTATTCAATCCCTTTTGGAAACGAAACAAATTACTTAGCAAACTAATTTTTAGACTTTAAGACTTTGTACAGTTTGCTAGGGATTTTGTTGAGAAGATGGGTGAATGAAGAGATGGAAAAATTTCGTTTCCTGCCAAATGTTTGCATGCATTTCTCTTGATTGCTCTTTATTACAAACAAATAAATTCTGATTCTAGCACCCACATTGCGATTGGTTAGTTGTAACGTATACTTTAGATTCAGTTTCCTTTTGATTTTACTATCTCTTGTTATTTTATTTTCCTATGTAAATTATCTTCTTACTTAACGAGATGTTATTTCTCCCGCTGAATGATATGTGGCAACGAGTGTGGTCATGACGTGGTGGTAGGCAGTATAAATAGGCGCGTTCAACGATACCTAAGAGAGCTTTTGTTTATATGCGGAGAGCTTTTTGTTTATGTGCGAAGGGAGCTTTTGTTGATATGCGGAGAGCTTTGGTTTATATGAGGAGAGCGTTTGTTTATATGCGGAGAGCTTTTGTTTATATGTGGAGAGGTTTTGTTCGATGTGAAAAGAGCTACGTTATTTTGTGCCGAGAGCTTCGTTCTATGTGATTAGGTTCTTCTTCATCATTGTGATACGATTAGTGTGACTTGTAGTGTGTGTGTTGGATGATACCAGGAGTTTCCTAATAAAAGGTTTTTAAGTAAGTACGTTTTTTCTCAGTTCATAGTACTGTCAGACCTCTGTCTGGCCGTTGGGTCTCTTTTCATTAAGTGTCTTCATTAAGAACAACCAGTAAAACTTTATTCATAAAAATTATTACCACACAACAACCAGTAAAAGCTAATTCATTATATAGTTTCTTAGAAACTTGTTCACCGATGCCATGAAATCCGAAAATTGAGGATTTTTTCATTTCGATGTCAGGCTTGCCACGTCTATTGTTTTCAATGACTGAAGAAAAAATTGTTAGAATGTAGTTTCTATTAAATGCAATGTTGTTTTTTGTTGTTATTATTAGGTTGCTGTAATTTAAGAGTTAATTCTAAATGTTAACATTCTAGCACTTGAAATAAAGAACATTAACGGCCAGAGAAACAAATGGCTAAGAAAATGGAAGATACCGATGTTTATTCTTGACGAAGATCTTAAGGAAATGTCCAAAAGACATTAAATACACCATAATTACCGAAAAGAAAATACTACCGAGTAAATCCAAAACTCGTGTAATAAGAAAAAGTACTTTAATGCACCGAGCTTTCGCCAGCCAACGGGAGTTTTTCAAGGTAAGTTACGTTAGACGAATAATAACACGTTTGGAGTTTAAAATTAAGGTGGACGTCAAGTAATTTTGCTTCCCATACTTCCACTGGAAAAACTTCTGTACACATTTTATTCGCAATTAATGCGTTCCCAAGGATGAAAATTTGAACATCGGTTAAAATAGCTTCTTTTTATAACTGATAATACTTAATAGTTTTAAAACAAAACCAAAATTATGTTAAAAATCAATAACTTTTCCTTTGGTGGTGTTGAAACCAGAAAAAAGATGGCGCGACCTGTACTTTGATGACGTCAGTAGACAAACAAATGTTGGATTGCATAATTATGGTTATGTTTTAAAAAATATTAAGAATTTCAAGTTATAAAATGAAACTATTTTAATCCATGTTCAAACTTTTATCTTTGGGAACGCATTATTTGTGAAGGAAATGTGTACAGAAGTTTTTACATTGGAAGTATAGGAAGACAAATTACTTGACGTCCACCTTAAAACCCGGATACCAGAATGAGGTTTGAAATTAAGAATATAACAATACAAACTCGTTAAATTGCGATCGTCATTACTTGGGTCCATGGTTCACGTTGTACACTGGCGTGCAAAAGTTAAGGACGAGACGGTTTTTCGAATGTAACGTCGTGCAGAAGGGCTCCATATCGACTCAAATCATACCATATCAACAAGATGTAAGAATATGGGACAACTGGGCAAAACCGTTCAAACGAGGAATCAAAAGGATACAAAGACACTTTATTGAAAAATGTAGCTTCGAGCACAACTGGACAGAAGACAGAAACGTCCATGTGACAGGCGGCTGCCAAGAAATGTCCAGTCTTTAGTAGGGGATATGATCACCCCTGACTGCGTTGCAAGATTTACAACGTCTGTCCATGCTGAGGACGAAGTTGTTAAGGATCTGTTAAGGCATCGCGACCCATTCCTCTTGTAGCGCCAATGACAGCTGCGGAATCGTTGTTGGCGGATGGTGACGTGCTGCCAAGCATCTTCAGAGAAGGTCCCACATGTGTTCGATTGTCCAGGGACCTTGCGGGCCAATCCATGCGTTGAATATCTTCACTCTCCAACATCTCTGCGACAGCCACTGTACGATGAGGTGTAGCGTTGTCATCCATGAAGAGGAATTCAGGACCCACAGCACTTCTAAACACACGCACGTGAGGCTGGAGAACCTCGGTACAATAGCGGACACCAGTGACTGAACCTCCTTAGAAGATGTGGAGGTCATTACGGCTACCAAGCATGATACCGCCCCAAACGAGAACTCCGCCACCTCCAAACCGGTCGCTTTCGATGATGTTGGAGGTGTGATTGCGTGTTCCCTGCTCTCTCCAGATGTGTATACGTCCAGAATCACTCGTTAGTCTAAATCGGCTCTCATCCGTAAAGAGAACTGGACCCCATTTGCTGATGTGTCCAGTTCTTGTGTTCCTGGCATCACAGAAACCGCCGTCTCCGATGAGCAGGCGTTAATGGCACACACCGTACTGGTCATCGTGCAAATAGACCACATCTGTGCAGCTTGCTGGCCACGGTAAAATGCGATAACGGACGTCCAGTTGTCTGTTGCATGTTCCTTGCGATTTCTCCCGCTGTCGGCCGTCTGTCTCTTCTCGCCTGAAGGACAATATACCGGTCCTCCGCCGCCGTGGTAGCTCATGGACGACCGCTGCTAAACTCTCGGACAGCTGTTCCTGTCGTTTGAAATGCTCTCCAGGCTCGTGAAACGATGCTGTGAGCGATCCCGAACTCCTCGGCCACACTAGTCATACTTCGACCTTCTTTCAACTTCCCAATGACGCGACCTCGGGTAAAGTCATCCAGATGTCGTCTACTGGATTGCCTGTTGGCCATATCACACGGTGGCAGCAGCTCGACGTCGTTCAAACCGATGTACACCGTGCAATAGCTTTCACCGAATTGCTGAGCGCACACCGCCCGTGTGCTTTATACCCTTCCGACACCCCCCCCTTCCCCCTACGTCATGCTGCATATTTGCGCATGCGCTACCGTACCGAACCCTAGTCTATCTCCTGAGCGGTCTTTTGGTCCGTTCTGCCTGCACGTTCCGCTGTTATGCTAATTTCTCCTCTGCGTCCTTAATTTTTGCACACCAGTGTATAACCGGGAAAGATGTGAAGTCATAGGCTTTCCTTGTCTGGAGGTCAGAGCCTGTGGAGAATGGGGACTCACGATACACTGTCATTTCTTGCATCATTTCTTAGAAATTGTCACAAGAAATTATGTATGGAATGATAGAGTATTGGTTAAACTGCCATCACCATGGACCTCCGTTCTTCACGGGCTTCAACCAGAAGACAAGAAAAACTATGACTTGATATCTTTACCTGTCTTACTACGTGAACATTGACCCACGTAATGATCATCACAAGTTCACGTGTTTGTATTGTTATATTTACAAGTTCAAACCTGGTTCTTTTGTCTAGGTTTTAATTTTAAACTATGAACGGGTTATGATTCACCTAATGTAACTTACCTTGACAAAGCCTTACGTGAACAGCGAAAGCTCCGTGCATTAAAATACTCTTTTTTACTACACCAATAACAGATTTACATGACATTATTGTCTTCTCGGTTAATGTTTATTCTTTTTTGCTGTATCTTTATACATACGTTCCCAGAAGCCACTCTTCACCTGTAATATTAACAAACTAGTACTATGTCGTTAGCTTCAAGATTCACAATCGCAATTTCAATAACGTTAGGTACACTTGGATGACAGACTGGAATATCGCATAGTAACAGTCGTCTTCATTCGCCGTATCAAATTACACCGACCAACAAATTTTGACCTCTGGTGTACTTCGGAACTGCAAACAGCCGTTTTTTATGTAATTCAAGGTGCTGATGCTCTTAAGGTGGACGTCTAGTGATTTTGCTTCCTATGCTGCTAATGGGCAAATTTCTATACACATTTTCTTCACAATTAATGCGTTCCCAATGAGGAAAATTTGAACATCGATTAAAATAAATTCATATTATAACTTGGAATACTTAATATTTCCTAAAACATAACCATAATTAAGCAATCCAACATTTGTTAGTCTACTGACGTCATCAATGTGCAGGTCGCGCCATCTTTTTTCTGGTCTCAACACCACCAAAGGAAAAGTTATTGATTTTTAATATAATGATGGTTATATTTTTGAAAATATTAAGTTTCCAATTTAAAATATGAGGTTATTTTAATCGATGTTCAAATTTTCATCCTTTAGAACGCATCAATTGTGAAAAAATGCGTAGAAAATTTGGAAGTATAGGAAGCAAAATCACTAGACGTCCACCTTAAGTGTTTGGTTGATTAATTTAGCTATCATAATTTTCAATACTTCATCTGAACATCAACATTATATAAATAAGAATATTTCTTTGACGAAAACAAATCTTAGTGTTTATGTGATGCTCCAGATACCCCTGTATAACTTACTATTTGCAAATGTCCTTAACTAAGCAGAGAAATTTCACTTCCAGAATACGTCAAGAAATCCAGTGGAAAGAAATGTATTTTCAACTTTAAGCTTTTATCCCATCTCAGGCATGTATCGAGAGCACTTCAATAGCTAAACATGTCAAATAATCTCCAAGCCACATTAGCTTGAAAATAGCTTAAGTCTTCCATGATCAAACATCCGTAATAATCAAAGCGAAGGAATTAAACAATAACATCAAACTCTAAACATCAAGCTAATCGACGCGCATAACAAATCTCTTTTTAAGTACGTTCCAGATGAATTCTAACGAGAGCCCCAAGTATCTATCGATAGCAGAGCCACGATACATCGTAATCATCCTTCTTTTCTGCTAAACTCATGCGTTATTCTACTTCTGACCTCGATCCAGGTTACCACAAGACATTCAGTTGAGACAAAAAATGTGGGGTTAAGTTTAGAAAGTGTGTTAGGAAAATGAAATGAAATTTTCATAGATACAGGAACTGAAACGGAAAGTTATATTAGAATATACGTTACAACCTGCAAATGAAAACAGAAATATTTGATTGGCTACGATTTTAATTTTCAAGATATATTCATTTACCTGCATGAGTCATTCGCTGAAGGTTTCCTACATGAGGGATAGCGAACCTATGACACGCGTATCCCTAGTTGCCACACAAATACGATCTGGGTGATATGCCCGTATGAAACGTTAACATTAAATAAAAATTAATGTTTTGAAAACAATCATTTTTCAACATCATGTATGTGGTGTGTTCCAGCAAATAAGCAGCTCTGACAAGAAAATTAATGTAGCCAAAAAGTGTCCTCCAAAGGGGTTGTAAATGAACCTCACTTTATTTAATCGCCTTATGCATTAATTTTCAGGAGACAAGCGTCACGTTCTCATATTATTATTTTCCGTTTTATCATACCGCTCCTACGGGCTTCTACCACGAGACGTCCACACTGTTTCAGCTGAAGCCTCCCACTCTCCGGCTCCCTCCCCCATCTTTCAGGGAGGGAGAAAACCAATCATACAGGAAGACGCGCATGCATGAGACGGCGAGTTCAGATGACAACTGAAAGTATCCTTGACAATGAACAGAGGGCCGCCCCAGTGGCGCAGTGGTCTAAGCGATGGCTTCTGATCATTCGTCCGAACGGGGTCCGGGTTCGAATCCCGGTGAGGCATGGATGTTGTGTTTGTCTTACGGCACTGGCTCTCTCCCTTCCCTGGAGCCAGTGACCCTAAATTAGGGAAGGGCGACTGCTTATAGCCCATTGAGTTGCTCACGGTGTTCGTTAAACCTCCAATCAAAAAAAAATGAACGGAGGCATTTTAGATTTATAATATGGCAACACTACGACGCTAGTCCAGAGCCTCAGTTTGCCAGTTAAGGTGGATTTGTTTGTAGTTGCTGCGTATTTCTTTTGTGTTTTGGAATTGTGTCTTTGTATCCGTACCATCCAAACATGTTTTCGGTGCCGAAAAAACAGAAACTTAACAAAGATAATGGCAGAGTGCTTCAAGAGCAGTGGTCATCGTACTTTGGAGTGATTGAAAAAAAACCAATAAAGCTTTCTGTTGCCTGTGTACGAAAAGTGTACATTTCACAAAAAGTGAAGGACTATGAAAAACAATCAAATTGTTTCGCATCTGCTTTCATGCCAGTGAATAATATCAAGGTGGCTAGTTTTCATCTATCTCGCTGTATAGCACAGCATGGGAAACCACTTCACGACGGTGATTTTTTGAAGGCGACTTTCTTAGCCACCCCCGACACATTATTTGAAGATTTGACCAACAAGCAACAGGTTGTGAATAGAATTAAAGAAATGCCAGCCAAAAGGAATACGGTCAAAGAAAGAATAACAAGAATAAGGGAAGATGTTTCAGACCAAAGTACATCTGTTTTTTTTTTTTTTGATTGGGGTTTAACGACCACCGTGAGCAACTCACTGGGCTAAAAGCAGTCGCCCGTCCTTAATTTAGGGCTACTGGTTCCAGGGAAGGGAGAGAGCCAGTTTCGTAAGACAAACACAACATCCATGCCTCACAAGGATTCCAACCCGGGCACTTCACGGTCGAATGACCATAAGCCAGCGTTTAGTCCACTGGGCCACAGTGGCAGCAAATCTGGTTTGAACAACGTCGAAATGTTTTCAACACGTCTTGATGAACGCGCGAAAGCGCCAATGTGACGTCCCAAGCAGGGTTAGCTGTTTTTATTAGATTCCATTGTGGAAATGTGATGAGGGAGAAATTAACTGAACTGCTGAGTTTGCCAACTACAATCACAGGGAAAGATATAATATGGGAAGTGAAGCAAGAATTTATAGTAAAACTGAGGATTGACTTAAGTAAAATAGTGTCTGTGACTACTGCCCAGCAAAAACAGTCTTGCTAGGCCATTGCTGGCCCAGCACTATGTTGCCGCTGCCGAACCGTCAATAAAATGTCCGGGCAGCCAACAGTAGGGCCAGCAGTTCAGGCCAACAGCTGGCCAACAGTTGGTACCCCATCAGTTGTCATATGCCACAACAGGGCCATCAGTTATCCATCACAGGCAGTAGCTGCCACAAGTGGCTCTTCTGCGGCCCTGCAAGCACGTGCCAGAAATGATGGCTAATCTAATGTGGTTCGCTAGTGTGCCGTTAGTGGCAGCCGGCAATCACGTGACGTAACTGGTGGCTTGCCGAATCATGTCCGCCAATTTCCCAGAAGTAGCCGTAATAATAATAAAAAAAAGCAAAGACAACCGCAGTTTCCCAAAGCTACAGTTTTTTTTTCAAACCTTACGAAGCTTGTAAATTAAATCACGGCTTTGGTGAAATTTTCTCAACAGATCGAAAAAACACCCGTTTGTATCTGAGTAGATTTGAAACTGGGCCGTTGGGGTGGTAGCTGAGCTCTCTACCGGCCGGACTAATTTGCCATGCTCGAGCATATGCTTAAAGCTGTCTGTTTGGTATGCAATGTGCAATCGAATGCTTCCCTCTTTCATTTTACAATATTGCGAGGTATTTTTCATAAACGTCAGCTTCATATAATTGATAAATTAATGGTTTCAACGTAACGATAGTTTTTTTTTTGTTTTTTTTTTACCTTAAGAAAACTTCACTCATTTTCAAGGCGTGTACATACTTAGAGTCGCTTTCCAAAGTTTTGTACTGTCCTTGCCGTCTTGAAAAGAGATTGTTGAATAAATATATATTTACCCGGGTTCATGTCAAATTCTATTACATTTTTAACGTTGTGTCTTTAATTTCCGTTGTCCGAAGCTACATTTGTTTTAAAGAGTAAAATATATTTTATTTTACTTCTCGTTATTTTTAGAAGCGAATTCCTCCTAGTCTTGTGTATTCAACCCATGGATGAGTACACCACATAGCGTTGCTTTTTTTTCTTTCAAATAATTAAAAAATTTTGTACGCGTATAATTCTTTTTTTTTTTCTTCCACCAAACGTTGTTTTACTGGTTTTCCAGGATATTTGTTTCAAGCGGTTTCAAATTTTTTCTTGTTATTCATGGGAATGGAGTGGATGTATTTCATGGCTGCAATCTAGTATTTCACGGCCTAATCTGATATCTTCGTCGACGTAAAATTTCATTTGGAAATTAATTCGCCTCTCCACATATGGACTTTTTTTTTAACATCCACTAAAATAACACGATGGCGATAGCGTAGTCTTCAACTAACTGGTACCATGAGAGACACAGCAAGTGTTGCTTCTGCGCATGTGCAGTCCCGTTGCTTCCACCTGCTGTTGGGGGTTGCATTGCTTGCCAGAAACGGGCCACTAGTGGCACTTGCTTGGAGGCCCACAATTCACAGCGATGCTGCAGAGCCATCAATGGCTCGCCAACTGATAGCGCTGCCACCAACGGACCACTACCGGGCCGTGAGCGGCAGATTTCAGCCAGCAGTGACCCATCACTGCCAGCTGGCGGCCAGCAATTTCCCAGCACTTGTGTTTTTGCTGGGTGATGGAGCCCCAAAAACACTGATGTGCAAGCATTAAGGACGAATAGGAGAAATTAGCATAACACTGGAACGAGAAAGCAGAACGGACCGAAAGACCACTCAGGAGATAGACTAGGGTCCGGTACGGTAGGGCATGCGCATATATGCAGCATGACGTAGGAGGGAGGGGTGTCGTGAGGGTCTAAAGCACACGGGCGGTGTACGCTCAGCAATTCGGTGAAAGCTATTGCACGGTGTACATCGGTTTGAACGACATCGAGTTGCTGCCACCGTGTGATATGGCCAACAGGCAATCCAGTAGACGACATCTGGAGGATTTTACCCGAGGTCGCGTATTTGGGAAGTTGAAAGAAGGTCGAAGTGTGACTAGTGTGGTCGAGGAGTTCGGGGTCGCTCACAGCATCGGTTCACGAGCTTGGAGAGCATTTCAAACGACAGGAACAGCTGTCCGAGAGTTTAGCAGCGTTCGTCCACGAGGAACCACGGCGGCGGACGACCGGTATATTGTCCTACAGGCGAGAAGAGACAGACGGCCGTCAGCGGAAGAAATCACAGGGCACATGCAACAAACAACTGGACGTCCGTTATCGCGTTTTACCGTAGCCAGGAGGCTGCACAAACGTGGTCTATTTGCACGATGACCAGTACGGTGTGTGCCATTAACGCCTGCTCACCGGAGACGGCAGTTTCTGTGGTGCCAGGAACACAAGAACTGGACACATCAGCAATGGGGTCGAGTTCTCCTTACGGATGAGAGCCGATTTAGTTTGACGAACGATTCTGGACGTATAAACATCTGGAAAGAGCAGGGAACACTCAATCACACATCCAACATCATCGAAAGGGACCGGTCTGGAGGTGGCGGACTTCTCGTTTGGGGCGGTATCATGCTTGGTAGCCGTACTGACCTTCACATCTTCCAAGGAGGTTCAGTCACTGGTGTCCGCTATTGTACCGAGGTTCTCCAGCCTCACGTGCGTCTGTTTAGAGGTGCTGTGGGCCCGGAGTTCCTCTTTATGGATGACAACGCTACACCTCATTGTACAGTGGCTATTGCAGCGCTGTTGGAGAATGAAGATATTCAACGTATGGGTCGGCCCGCAAGGTCCCCGGATCTAAATCCAATCGAACACGTGTGAGACCTTCTCGGGAGACGCTTGGCAGCACGCCACCAGTTTCCAGCAACGATTCCTCAGCTGCGATTGGCGCTACAAGAGGAATGGGCCGCGATGCCCTAACAGCTCCTTGAGAACCATGTCCTCAGCATGGACATACGTTGTTTATCATGCAACACACTTAGAGGTGACCATATTCCCTACTAAAAACAAGATTTTTTTGGCAGCCGCCTGTCACATGGACGTTTCTGTCTTTTGTCCAGTTGTGCTCGAAGCTACCTTTTTAATAAAGTGCCTTTGTATCCTTTGGATTCCTCATTTGGACGGTTTTGCTCACTTGTCCCATATTCTTACATCTTGGGGATTTTGTGGTATGATTTGAGTCGATGTGGAGCAATTGTGCACGACGTTACATTCGAAAAACCGTCTCGTCCTTACTTTTTGCACACCACTGTATGTTGGATCAACAAAGGTTCTAAGAGAAGAATTTCTGTATCCTATTGAGCACCTCCATTTCATTTTGCACCAGGAACCACTGTGTGCTAAAACAGGTCTGAGTCCTTTGAAAATGAACACTCGGTGGACGAAGTCCTTTGAAGTGTACTAAAAAGAGATTATGTAAGCATGATTTTTCGTTTATCTTCTTACAAATTAAATGACGTTCAAAATGCAATTGTCTTAGTCTTAAAGCTCACCTACTTTCCTATTCTGTTAATGTCCTTTTATGGTATTTGCAAAAAAAGTTACATGACGAAAGTTCATTTAAAAATAAATCAGACCAAGAAGTAGCACACTAGACACTTGAAAGCAGTAAGGCAAGCTTTATGTGTCACACTAGTTAGAAAAGGTTCGCCCTCCCTGGAATATACATCAATTTGCCTGCTGATTATATACCAAATTTGGAGAATTCCATCAGTAATCGGCTGATATTGTTGGGCTCCATCTCTCTAACAAGACCCAGTATCCAATCTTTAGTTACAATATTTTTTTATCGCATCGAAATTAATAACAACAAAGATGACACCGAATTTTCGTGTGTAATAAGCTCGTCTTTTGAATCCGTTCTGACGCAAATTAAATTAACCAAAGCTATTCAAAGTCAATGGAACAGGTATGGAAAACAATAGTATTTGACGGAAGAAAGAAGTTTTTAAGTCGGGTTTTTCATTCCTCAGATATTGGTGTAAACGGAATCGTGAGCTTACGCCCTATGGTTGCAGACTTGTGCGTTCAGGAAAACATGAATTTATATGAGAAACATTTCACAACGGAAACGCTCTCCAACATAGAAAGAATTTCTCAAATCGGACGCTTAGAAACAGAATTATCCACAAAAATAAGATGTGACTTTACGTCCCCTGGTGGGAAAACAATGCATTATTTTAGGAAGAAAGTATTCCAAAAGGTTTCTCCATATGAGCGGCATCGGTCCAAGAAAAAAAAAATTTGCTCGAGATTTCAGGAGCCCAGATTTTGCTACAAATACATCAGAAGCAGAAATTAACACTTATGCCCCCTGGTGGCCAAACCATTCTTTACCAAACATTAGAAATTATGTGAAAATTATTTTCTATCAGGTGTTGTGTGCGATACAGGAAGAATTTTTCAAAATCGGAGTTTTAGAAGCAGAAATAACACAAGAAACGCAATTTACCTTTGTGCCCCCCCCTCCCACACACACACAAAGCGGAAAGTCTATGCTTTACTTGAAAATTTTGAATTTATAGGAAAAACATTTCGCATCGGAATCACTATCCAGCAAAGAAGGAATTTTTAACATCGGACTCCTAGAAGTAGAGATATTGTCAAAAATAAGATATGCATCTACCCCCTGGCGCAGAAACCATGCATTATTTCAAGAAGAAAATGTTTCTAAGAGGTTTGTCGACAAGAGTAGTATCGGACTACAAACGACATATTTTTCAATCGAGAACTTAGAAGCTCATATTTTGCTGCAAATACATCAGGAGCGGAAATGAAGATTTACGCCACCTGGTGGCCAAACCATGTATTTTTACAAAAATTAGAAATTATGTGCAAACGTTTTCCTTTCAGAAGCTGTATCCGATGCAGAAAGAATTTTTCACATCGGAGGTTTAGAAGCAGAGATACAGGATGAGACGCAATTTACCACTACGCCCCCTAGCGGAAAGTCTATGCATCACTTGAAAATTTTGAAATTATATGAAAAACATGTCACAGTGAAAACACTATCAAAAAAATAAGGAATTTTTCAAATCGGACTCCTAGAAGTAGAGATATTGACAAAAATAAGATATACATCTATGATCCCTGCCGGATAAACTGTGGATATTTTAAGAAGAAAATATTGCGAAAAGGTTTATCGATGCGAGTGGCATCAGTCCACGAAATATTTTTTTCAATCGATATTTTAAAAGCTCAGATTTTATGGCAAATACATCAGAAGAAAAAATTAACGCTTACGCCCCCTGGTGGCCAAAGTATTCTTTACCAAAAGTTTGAAATTATATGCAAACGATTTTCTATCAGGAGTTGCATCCGCTGAAAAAAAATGTTTCAAATCGGAGTTTTAGAAGAAGAGTTATCGGGGAAAATGTAATTTATTTTTACGCCCCCTAGCGGAAAATCTATGCGTAATTTGAAAAAATAATTATATCTAAAATACTCTTTGACATAAATGGAATCGAAAGATAAAAGATGTTTTTCAGTCTGATGTTTAAAAGCATATATGTGGAATAAAACGTATTTTTGAATTCGACATCATCTGCATTTACGCCGTCTAGTGGCGAAATTGTACATCGTAAAAAAGAAAACGAAATAAAGGATCATCATTCTCATAATTCTAGCTTCCCAATGCAAAAAGAATTTTTCAAATCGGACAAATAGTTGCAGAGATATCGTGGGTACAGGCGGACGGGTGGACGGACAAACCGGTAACATAAGCACGATGTTTTTTTACAAAAGACGTGCTAAAAAGGAGGCGGCTGCACCTACTTACTTCGTACACCTCGCGAAAGACTGTAGTCAGTATGCATTATATGAGGACAAAGTCTTCGGTGTTTTCGGTATAAGAGCCAATCACCAATTCTTAATGTCCTAATCGTGTTAAGCTCATCGAAATTAACAAAATGCTGTTGTTTTAATTTCAGAAACATTTTCAGAGTATTCACCTCTTATTTACAATCTGACTAGACGTAAGTTGTTGCCATAACTTATGAAGAAACTATGAGGTTCTGACATTGCGTTCAGAATAAGAAAGGTAACATAACTTACATAAAAAAAAAAAAAAGAAGGAAAGGCTAAAGTCGAGACATATATATACATAGAATGAGTGCTGTTAGAAGAAAATGCTTTTACCCACTGTAATATACTAAGCTGTTGTGATCTGGCTCGTCAGTGTCGTTGCAACCTGAGAACGCAGACATTTCTTTTATTCCGCAGGCGAGAGATTAACCCTTGAAAAGGCAGATGTACGTGAACCAAAAAGTGATAAAATGTTTCCGTGCTCTCCAAATTCAAATGTTCTCATAGCGGCAGGATTTCACGAAAACTACGCCGAAACATTTGCTTTCCTCTTCTCATCTCAGCATTACCGATAATAAACCTGTCACGGGTGATAAAAGCTACTTTCCAGTCCTTTATTCCCTGCTCAATGACGCCGGCTTGATGAGGAAGGGCCCCCGGACATGGACGTCATGCAGCTAGGTAAAAGCAAGTGACACACAAACATCTTTCCTCTCTAAATAAATAAACAAAGACATCGCTCATTCTACGTTTAGCAAAGCACAGCAACCGAAAAATTGTTATTCGGCCGCCGCCGCCGCCACCGGGGAACAATTTTTCGGTTGCGAATTGTTATTCAGCCGGCGGCGGCCGAATAACAATTTTTCGGTTGCTGTGCTTTGCTAAACGTGGAAAGAGCGATGTCTTTGTTTATTCACTGACGCCGTGTATTTTAAGGATCTTCTCATCTTTCCTCTCTTTCCTTGGCTTCGCGCAATTGTTACAGCCCTCTTAGAAGTAATAATATTCAGAAATAATTAGTGTAAACCATACCTCTAAATGACCACTTTCAATAACAGAGCAAAGGGGAAAGCAACGCTTTCTGATGCACAGTTTCACTTATTCCAGACAGTGAACATATCGGTTTGAGCTGATTTCAGCCCAATTTTCTAAACCCGAGTGAATACGTTCCAACGCGGTTAAAGAGTTGATATATTTTTAAGGCATTGGCCAGTCAGACGAAATAAAAATACAAGCCAAATGAATGGCTACTGAGAATTTTTATTATACATGCACAGCTATTTTATTGCATATTTAATTACGTTGAAAAAAAAAAGGATTATTCTTAAGAAGAAGAAAAATGAGCTGGAATACCTCCCACAAGATTTGGGCTTGCCGGGGGTAATCGACTTCACTGAATATTTCTTCCAATGGGACATGATCAATTAACTGCACGTCTCTCCTCTCAGGTAGCAGTACTCTTATGCACTGAAATCCTGATAAATACTAGACTTGCTAATCTGTTCGTGGTGGTGAAGAAATAGCAACACTTTTCCGAAAAATAAAAGCACTTCCGGAGTAGAATTTGTAATTTATCCAGAATTCATCATAGGCAGATCACACACGCACTGATATTTTGCTTAAACGAAGGAGCACACACGCTTAGTAATTTTTTTATAAACACCGTAGGCAATCCGACGGAGTCGTGCCAACCTATCGATACTGAGAAGGGGTAAACACACCTAAACACAAGGGGTGAAAAACGTAGTTTCCTCGGAGGCTTGCCAAGAGCATGGTAAAGTCTAAATTTTTTTTTTTTTTGCTAAGAGCATGGTGAAGTCTTCCGCAGGATGGGTGTTTATCATCCGGTGGCTCAACTTGATAAAGTTTTTGCTCACTTGCGTCCAGCGTGCAGTGGTTCCATGGTTCCAATGTAATCTGCAGACAGCATCCGAAGCTTGCCTTCTTATGGTGTTTTCTGATGCAAACTACGTCCATTAGATCTCCTTTGTCGCGCTCAGTTTACAGGCTGTGACGTACCACTGAGGTGCCGCAAAAGTCAAAACCGCAAGTTGCAGCGATAATCCAAAGTCAGTGTAGTTCATTCAGGAGAATAATTGGCTCCGGAGCTAGGAGGCGTGCGTTCGAAATCCACCAACGGCAAGATATACTTATTTTCATGTTGGCGCCAGAACGTAAAAATGAATCTCTTAGCTGTGAGATTCAAAAATAATGTGTAATGCTTCTTCCACTCATCGCACGGAATTAATAAAAAAAAAACTTTTTGACTACAGTGAGCCCCCTTCAAGCACGGTTTGTGTCAGATTTGAATCTTGCGATTTCGCGCCCCCTCGTTTCTTAAGGAGGGAGGAATGTATGTAACGCACGAAGGTGACCCAAGAGTCAAAACCGAAAGATGCAACAATAAGCCATGATCGCTGTATTTCAGTCGGGAGAATAACTGGCTCTGGAGCGAGGAGACGTGGTTTCCACCGCCAGCAAATTCGGACTTTTAGTACTTAATTGGTTATACTGCAATACATTTCCAAAATAACTGGGAAAGTGATTGCATATTTTGAAATTGGTTCCACAGTCTGTGTAGCATAGAAGATCTCACTTGCAGCCATTTCCTAATTTCCACCTGCCTTTGGCCTACCTCTAGTCATTCGATCGCTCTTCACCTAAGTTCCTCTGTTAAATGATATCTCGGGGCCATTAAAGCAAATCTGCTACCACAAAATCCTTTGTTTACACTCCTCAAACGATATTACGCGTACCTCTGCAGAAGCTCTTTTTACATCTACGCTGCTGCTTATTTGCACACACAGATGTTATCGCAACACATTTGCGTGGGGTACCCTTACTTCGCATTACATTTCACGTCATGTAACCATATTTCGTGTATTTCTAGATCTTTTTTTACAAATAATCGCGACTTTTGTTTCTCAGTTTATGGAAACAAATGTAAAAGGGAGAGCTTATCACGTGTGTGAGGTTTATTGTCGGTACTGCTAAGATGTAAGGGTATTAAGGAGGAATTGTTTGCCGCAGCTAAAAACCCTGCCGCTAAGTGCACAGTTCAGCATGGAGAACGCAGGTATTTTTTATCACCATTTCGTTCACGTATGTTTTGGTGGAAAAAAAATTTGAATTTAATTCATTTTGAGTATATTGAATTGTATTTTCTTATTTATTAAACACGGGTTGCTATTATTGCTGGTATTGAGATTCATATGGAAATTATAGAAACATTAAAATTTGGGAGATGGGTGGATGCATTTTGAAACAAAAATATTTTCTAAGTACTAGAAAAGGCCATGAACATCCTAAACAAAAATGCATCTGAAAATTTACATTCCACAAGAAGTTATTGGAAAGTTTGCGTTGTTTGTGTTCAAGCAGAGTTGAGTCACCTGAAAGTGCAAAAATAAGTGGATATTGTTGCATGTGTATGAAAATGTGTCACTATAAGTCATACGATAAAATGTACTCGTTCAATAACAACTTGTGGAGGCGGTGAAAGTCAATTTAAAAAGGTTAGGACAAAAATTGCAGTTATGAAAAACCTTATAATACCAGGATTCGGATCGATAGCCTTAGTCAAGCTAAGGGGGAGTACATGGGACCAAGTCATGGAAGACAACAGCACACAAAAATTTTTCACACTGCACTCATTTTGAACTTTTTTTTTTTTGAAAGGCTACTGCCTGTATTTATTATTTTTCTTTAAAAACTTAATAAGTTAATTTAGTGGACAAACAGATGGTATTTCCTTTTTTTCTTGTTTGCTTAAACACAGCAGTATAAAAACAGAATCTCAATTTTCTTTCTATTTCTATTTGGCCACTGGCCTTATGAACAGCACAACTTTACATATTTCAACACAGTTGGTTTGAACACTAGGCATGCATCCAAAATTATACCATGATTCACATAGCTTACAAAAAAAAATACTGGATTATTTTTAATTCTACAAGGTGAACAAATTCTGTTCTTTTGAAACGTACTCTCTCCTCTCTCACCCAGTTAGCTCAATGACCAATTTAGAATTTTACACTTATTGATTTAAATTTAAACAATCTTAGCAAACTCCGCAATCTCCCAGACCAGATTCAAAGACTTCAATTAAATTTACAGTTATTTTAAGAGCCACAAGTTATACTTTAACAAATCTACTATCAGCAAGTAAACAAACCAAGTAAATTATCCTCAAAACAGAATTTACACTGAGCACAAGCATTAATTAACATTACATAACCCATAGAACTATCCTGAATGAACCTACTTCACTTATAAAGAAACCTCACTAACTAATCTTAAAAATTATCACTATTCATAACATCAACATAATTCAGAAATTCAAACAATCTTCTTGCACTAGCTTGCTCATAAAAATCACCTCACTCTGCACTTCACATAATAGCTCAGGATACCTAATAACTCTATACTATAAACAAAAGCTCAAAATACCAATTAACTAAATTTCCAAACTAAATATCAAGTTCACTAACACCAACAACCAAAATTTAGAATTTACATCCCTAGCACTACAGCAAATCATAAACAAATAAATTTAGATACTTTAAATCACCAAACAAACTTAAATTTAACACCTGCAGTGAATTACTGAGGTAGCGGTGAGGCAAATACTCTCAGTTCAGACACTACCCTGGGTTTTGAGAACCAACACAGGAAGAAAATACCAAGTCAGGCTGAAGGCGTGAAATTGGGTCGTGAATCCACTTTCAGCCTATGCAAAGGGAAAGGAAAAAATCCTCAAGTGTGACACATCATCATCAGGCACAGAATTTCCTCTAACATGATCTCACCACATTTCTTGAAGCAACGCTCGACCGACCCTCGCTGGCAGTACATATCTCCGTGAGCAGCGAAACTACTGGGGGGGGGGGGTTTGAAGACAAGTTTTCCCCCAAAAACCACGTCTTCAAGGATCTCCCCCTTTTCGAACCAATGCATGATCCCACCTTGATCAACCACGCCTGCAAGAGCCTGTCGTACTTCAACCCTAAATACACCAGGCACATCTGGCCCAGAACTAACACAACTATATCTCAGGAAAAATTCACTTATCTCTGTATATATCCCAAGAAATTCTAAATCACAATATCCACATATATCCCAGGAAAATTCACTTATCTCTCTATATCCCAAGAAATCCTAAATCACAATATCCACATATATCCCAGGAAAATTCACTTTATCTCTCTATATCCCAAGAAATTCTAAATCACAATATCCACATATATCCCAGGAAAATTCACTTTATCTCTCTATATCCCAAGAAATTCTAAATCACAATATCCACATATATCCCAGGAAAATTCACTTATCTCTCTATATCCCAAGAAATCCTAAATCACTATATCCACATATATCCCAGGAAAACTCAATTATCTCTCTCCACATATATCCCAGGAAAAATCACTAGCAAGGAAATTCTTCTGCACCATGGCAATGCGCAGGTCCACTTCAGACAATAACACTGACCATTTACATAACCCACTAAATATTTTCACCTTATTGAAAATTAAAATTACATTTAGACTTTTAACCTTATAGTAAAAACAAGAAAATTTATGCCAAAGAAAAGAACAATTAATACTGGAACTGGTGAGCAAAAGTGTGTCTTCTCAACCCATGATGTTCATTCTTTTTGTGAAATACTAAACTTGAGAACAAAAAATACTTTAACTTCTATTCTGCACATATCGCATCCTGGTGAAAATTCCCTACTCAGAGCCCTCTGCCCTAGGACAAGTTCCCTGCTTGCCCTAAGATCACCCCTTTCCAATGGGAGATTAACACTCATCTGGAGCATGTAAAATACTGGTCCTCAATTAACACTCCTACCATCTCAATTTCGACACCCAACACTCCAAGAATGTAAACAGCACTTTAGGTTTCCAATTTCATCACACTATAATATGTTCCCAAAATTCCAATATAAATCATCCCATAATTTATCTTCACTCAAAAAAAAATAGCTCAACGCTGTAAAAAGGCTAGAGAAAAAATGTTTACAATTATTTTATCACCCACGACATCACAATAACACTGCTTTTCAATTATCACATACCCAACTAAGCTATTGTCGATGCACCAAAATTCACTGTGCCCAACTATTAAACTAAATTTTTCCGATACATCAAAATTTACTGGCCTGGGAAGTTGCTAAAATACCAGACATGACAGCACACAAAAAAAAACATAAATGAAAGCATTTTCAATCCCCTCTCTTTTTTTTTCTTTCTTTTTTTCTGAATTCGTACCTGAGTAACTAATACATTTTAATTTTGAAAGCTGAACGACGACACAGCCAAAATCAGAGGGAAAAAAAAACTTGCTCCTTTTCATTTTGTTTCTTATGCTCAGCTCGAAGTTTAGGTAGCCTGCGTGGGATGTTATATATCAATACAGAAAGATATGAACTAAAACATTACCTTCGAGCAGGCGTTCTTTTTTTTTTTCTTCTTTTTCTTTTTCACCATAGTTTACAGTCCAGGCACAACCACATTCTCGTTAGAATTGCTTTCTTTGTTTTCTTCCTCCCAGTTCCCTTCCTTAAACGGTTAATAGCCGAGGTAACCATTTTCGAAACCTCGGGATGAGATGGAACCTTTGAGGCAGGCCTCCTTTTCGGAGTATCAGCCGAGGGTGAAGCTGTAGAGGCTGGGCCCATTCTTTCCGGAATTTCCATAAGGGAGAAGGCATGTCCCCCTTCTTTTCCTTAGCGACATTGTCCCAGCCTGCCGCCATTTTGTTCCTCAGGGCGAGGTTCCCGGCCGGCGGAATGCCGCTTTAACTGCGTTCTACATCGTCAAAATTTTTAATAGGCAGCCCAGATCCAGAGTGTCCCCTTGTGGTGGACTGGTGGTCAGCAAAACAAAATCAAGAAGAAACTTTTTTTTTTCTGAGGTTCTCTCCCGCCAAAAGGCGAGGAGGAAAAAACTCCGCCGTCCTCTCTTTCTCTGACTACCAGCCAGAAGTACCAGAACAAAAGTGACTCTCAACGGATAAAAACTCTGGGGTGCTTGAAAACCGCTGACCCCTCTCATTGGTCGAAACTTCAGCCTAGCAACTCACGGCTTCCCAACGGACTTTTCACTCCCACGCCTCGAGTGACCTCTGACCTTCACACGTGTAGACCAAGCTCTTCTTGACCCTGGGGTCTAAAAATAGATTTCGTTGCTGAATTCCTTACCCCAAAAGACGAAAAGATGTTACACTTTTGGGCGACTTCTCGCTTGGAAACAGGAACGCAAAAAATGGCGAATTCTTGCTTTGCAGAAAATCACTAGTTTTAATTTTCTTTTTTTTTTTTCCTCGTTCCGTGATGTTAAACCAAAATTAATTTTGATTCTCTGAGCTGCACACCTACTCGCCTTTTCCTATCGCGATAAAAGAACCGATAAATTAATTATTTTCAAAAGCCCAAAGTCAGTTAAATCAAATATTATTCTTTTTTTTTTTCTTTTTTTCACCAACATGAAATTTTGTTTTCCTGGTTGTGATTAAGACAAGCGAATTTTGCGCACGAATTCCCCTGCCTTTCAACCAGGAATTTTCTTCTAACGTATGTCATGGAAGAAATTTTTGCATTAATTAATCTCTGATAAACCAACAGAAAGATTGATCAGGTCTCTCTGAAATTCACCAGAGGTTAAAATTTTCGCCATGACACGTAATTCGGCCGCTTTTTGTGTTGAAGCCCATGAGCATCAAAGGTGGATGAATAGCCAGAGCCACAGGTCTCTTGCTGGACGTCGGAACAGGGCTCAGGTTCTAGATCCGTATCAGGTACGGGGTGTGCATCTGTGTTCCAGAGCTAGCTTTCTGCCTTTCTCGGAATCACCAGTGGCCATAAATTATGGACAGGCATATCGCTCTTTGAGCTGCTCTTGATAGTCGTCAAACAAAAACAAAACTGGCTTTTATCTGGAAAATGGGTAAGATAAGAACTTCTGTAAAATTAACCTTTGTGGTAATGGCTGTGGGCTATTTTTTATATCAAACTCTTTACTGTATATCAACCAATTCTCCTCTAGAAAACGGAAAGTTGTTTCCCGAACAACTTGTTACATATTGGGTGTGTGCCTAAGTTCTACTCGTTTTTTTAGGCTACACAGAAAGGAGGAGAACACAACAAATAACGTACCTAAGATTTAATGTTATTGCCATCATTCTGTATGAACTCTTGCCATCTGTCTATGAGTAGGTGGTTCCCACGCCGGATAAGCTCCTGTGTTTTAGAGTAAAAGAAGTCATGTAATGCTGTTTTCACATCGTCGATATCATTGAAGGTTTGGAGAGCAAAGGCGTTCTATAGAGATCGAAAAAGATGCTAGTCCGTAGGTTCTAGGTCAGGAGAATACATCGAGTGAGGTAAGACTTCCCAACCAAAGTCCAGTAATTTTTGCCGAGTGATTAAAGCAGTATGAAGTCTGGCGTTATCATGATGAAGGATCACGCCTTTGCGATTGACGAGTGCTGGCCGCTTCGATGTCAGTTGTTCTCGGAATGTGTCCAACTGTTGGCAGTAGAGGTCAACATTGATCGTTCGGTTAGGTGCCAACACCTCCCAGTGGATTGTTCCCTGGGTATCCAACCAAACACTCAACAAAATCGTTTTGGGATGCAGTCCTTCTTTTGAGCTCGATGGAGCAGGCTCCGCACCTTGGCACACAGTCCGTCGACGCTTTACGTAACGGTACAGTACCTATTTCTAATCACCCGCTACAATTCGTCTGAAAAACGGTTCATTTCTGTGGCAAGAAAGCAAAGAAACACAAGTACGGATTCTCTCCTCTTGTTGCTTTACAAAAAGCTGGTGCGGAACCCACTTATCGAATTTGATGATGAACCCAAGCGCATACATCCGTCTTTCGACTATTGTTGTTGTTCTGTGTACCGGCAAAGTTTCCGCGAATTCCTGAACGGTTGGATGTGGGTCATTTGTTATTGCTTGGTCCACATCCTCGTCAGAAACCACGGACGGACGTCCAAGACGTGGTTGATCTTTACTGCTTTTGTCTCCGTCCCGGAATTTCCGAAACCAATGGCGAAATTTGCTATCATCAACTGCATCCTCCTCATACACTTGACAGATGTTGCGGTAAGCCGCGGCTGCCTTTATCGAACTCGTACAGTAAACAATGTCTAATGTGCTCCTTATCGAATGCCATCTTACACCGTCCGTGATTTCTGTTACAAATAACTTACTCGGACAAACCTAGTGCCTCTATGTGCTCTAATCATCATCATCATTGTCAACCATTATCTATCCACTGCTGGACGAAGGTCTCTCCAAGTCTCTTCCAAAACGGTCTGTCTTGTACCAGTCTCCTCCATGTCACTCCCGCATACTTTCGAATTTCATCCACCCATCTCCCATGTGGTCTTCTTCTGGGTCTTTTCCAGTCCCTTGGAACCCAATCTAAAATTTTGACTGTCCATCGATGGTCTGTTCTTCAGGCAGTATGTCCAGCTCATTGCCATTTCAGGGATTTTACTCTGATCATGATGTCTTCCACTCTTGTCCTTTTTCTGATATACGAGTTACTCTTCTTATATCTCCTGGTTACACGAAGCATGCACCTCTCCATCCCTCTTTGAGTTGTCTGCAGCCTTTGTATGTCTCTTTTACTTAAGGTTCACGTCCCTGCCCCATACGTAAGCACTGGAAGGCTGCATTGATCAAACATTTTTCTTTTAATACATAATGGCATATTGCTCTTGAAAATTATGCTGTTTCTTCCAAAAGCTCTAAAGCCAAGTTTTATACACCGATTAATTTCTTCATCAATGTGACCCTCACTTGATATCTGCTGTCCAAGGTATACATATGCATCTGTTATTTCCAGCTTTTCTCCATCAATCGATCTTCTTTACTCTTGTCAGCAAGTTACTGGATCATATTCTGCAGCTCTGAAGGGGTAGTTGTAAAAATGACTACGTCATCAGCAAAACGAAGGTGAATTAGTTATCTCCATTAATCTTTATCCCTTTGTTTTCCCAGTTCAGTGATTGAAAGACATTTTCCAATGAGGCATTAAAGAGCTTGAGAGATATGGTGTCACCTTGTCTCACTCCCTTTGCGACTTTTATGTGCGCTGTATTCTCAAAAAGCCGAATCTTTGCACTTGCATTTTCATAGATATTATTATTAATATTAATGTATGCATCTTCAATACCGCATGATTTCAAAGACATTGTAACTGCTGATGGTTTCACCGAATCAACGGCCTTTTCATAATCGATAAAAGCCATGCACAATAGAAGTTCATGATTTCTCGCTCTTTCAATTAGTTCTCTCAGTACGTGAATATGATCTATAGTGCTGTTGTCACTCCTAAATCCAGCTTGTTCTCTTGGTTGATCCATGTCCAGTGTTATCTTACAGCGGTGTGAAAGAACTTTAGTGAAGATTTTATAAATCACTGATAGGAGGCTGATAGGTCTGTTGTTCCTGAGATCCTCAATGTCACCTTTTTATGTAGCAGGATCATTGTAGCATTGTTCCAATCTTCAGGAATCTTCCCTTCATTAAAGCATCGAGTTAAAACATGGGCTAGTATTGTTTCAATTTCTCTCCTTGCTTGTCCTATGATGTCTACAGTAATTTCTTCTTCTGGAGCTTTTCCCCGCTTCATGTTCTTGATTGCCTGTGCAACTTCTGCTGGGAGGACTGGAAGAACTCTGGTACTGGTACCTTTCATGATGTCTGGAGTATATGTATCGTCCCTTTCATATAATTTGGAGTAGGAATCTTTCACTCTTGTCAAACTTTCTCCTCTATTTCTTGTTACAGAACCATCTTCTTTTCTCAGTGATATAATCTGTTTTCTTCCCTTTCTGAGATGTCACTTTGTTATCTTTAGGCTTTGGTTGTTTTTTAATTGCTTTCCTCACTAGTCCTTAGGTCTTCAGTGATACGTTTTCGTACTGTCTTGCATAGCTCTATATATTCCACTTTGTAAGTCACATGTTCTTTAGTTGTCCTCATCTCTCTTCTTTTTTGCATCAACATTTTGGTTTTTCCTGATAATTTGTTCACATGCAACTTGTTCTTAGAACCAGCTAATTTTCTGCTGTTTCCATAAGAGCTATGGTTTCTTTTCTGTTAACTTCAGAGATGTCCACGTCTTCTGATGTTATGCCTCAAAAAATAGAGAATCTATTCTTCAGTTCTAATTTGAAGGTGTTATGATGCTTTTTAAGGTTGGTCACATCAATACACTTCGTTGTTTTACGAGCTTGCCACGTTAAAGTATAGCATTGAGGTGCATTTTACATCTTAATATTCTATGGTCACTACCTGTATTGAACTTTTTCAGCACACTGCAGTCTTCCATGGCGAATTTTTTGTTTGTTACACATAATAAAATCAATTTCACTTGTCGTCCCATTTGGATGTCTGTATGTCCATTTCCTGTGTGGCTTTTTCTTGAAAAAGGAGTTCATGATGAAAACCCTTCTGCCTCTGCAAACTCTACGAGAGTATTTCCACGCTGGTTTCTGTTGCCGTGACCGAATTTACCTACTGAAGTTTCATTCTGTTGTCGTGACCGGATTTGCCTACTGAAGTTTCATTCTGTTGCCGTTGCCCTATTTTTGCATTGAAATCTCCCATAATTATCTTCAAGTGCTGCTTACCTTTGTTATTTAGATGACGAATTTCCTCATAAAATTCTTCAATCTCTTCTTCAGGATGACTTGTAGTTGGTGCATAAGGTTGAATAATCTGAGCCTTGTTTCTTCTTGAGAGTCGGATAACGAGTCGTGCAGCCCTGTCAGAGGAACTTTAAACTTCTACAACTTTATCCTTCAGTTTCTTGTTTATTATAAATCCAACACCACTAGTTCTGCCAGTATCTGTCCCACGATAGTAGAAGAGATGTCCAGTTTTCAGTTCAATGATGTCTTCTCCTTTTCTGCTTACCTCACTTTGCCCGACGATGTCCCACTTGATCCTTTGTAGTTTCTCTTCCAATTCAAGAAGCCTTGAATCAGAAGATAGGGAGCGTCCATTATACGTAGCCAAGGTCAGCATCTGATGGCAGCCTAGTCCGATCCTCCGGTGATTCTTTGCACCCTCTGCCTTAATGTCGCACTGGCCGTTGCCTTGGCCAGGTACATTCCAGCTGCCGGAGACTGAGGGCCAAAATTTAAGTTGTGGAGTCATTTGGGAGGGGTTTGACCATAACTCACCACTCTGGCCAAAGAGTTGGTGAGTGTGGGATAGCATTTCCTCTCGTCCCGATGGTATAGTTATACCGCTTTGCTCTAATACTCCGCGCTTCATTGGCCAAAAATTCGGCATCGCAGCGTCATCTATTACGTAACTACTCCGATTGCAATAAAAATGAGTACAACTTTTGGACACACCCAATATTTTTTTAAATAATTGTTGTACAAAATATCAGATCCCGAAGCAACAGGATCCTCAGAATTTTTCAAGGAATAACCATCGTAACTAGAAGGTTACCAGCAAATATTTTACTAGAAAAATTAAGCGTACTCTTAAAGAATAGGTGCGTGAGAAACAAATTTATGTGGCTTATAAAATTTTCATCAGCTAAAAAATTCAATCGATGCGGTGTAAAGTAGATACGGTGTAAACAAAGACAAGTAAGGTAAGTGCAGATACTCAGAATAAGAAGAGGTTTACTGAAGTGCAGTAATTATGTTTACGTAGAATGGACTTCCATAATTTGCAAAATATTCCGTGGTCGTCATAGCAATTTCCACTTAAGTGCAAAGCAAAAGTATTTTCACGAAACCTTAAGTCTTCTATTAATTAAGTCTTTCGTCCTTATTTAAGTGACCCACAGTGTGTCGATCAGGCAGAGAAGTTGTTTACTGATAATCCCTGAGTTTTTTAATTATCTTTTTCTTCCGAACATTATGAGACAGTTTTTTTGTTTTTCTTATTATTTAGTAACTATTCAGAGCGCGCTGATTAAGTATTTTCATTTTTCGGAAAAAATTTTATTTGTAATCTATTTTTATTTCGTAAAAGTCTCCAAATGATTTTACGAAGAAGAAAAAAATTAGCTCTTTTAAATAATACACTGGACTTTCACTACCTAATCGATTTAGAAACTCGATTAAAAAGTCTCTAAGTCGCATTATAGTCCACATAAAAATACAGTTGATCGATGAATCTTTTTATTAGATAACTGGATATTGAAATAATAAAACGCTTATAAACTTCCAAACATAATACTCTCGCGGTTTGATCTCATACACTGACGGAAAAAAATCCGAACACCAAGAAGGGGTTGTGTTAGATAAACGACAGTTGGTATTCGGTGAGAGTACATCTGTAAGATGACGTCTATGCAAATTTCGCGCTCGGCGCATGCGTGTGGCGCTAGTAGCGCCCATCGGAACATGCAAAGCAGGTTTGCTGTAAATACGCGCTGTAACGTTCGTGAGCGTTAGTTATCGTTGAGATTCGATGTAGGGTGTTGATGTTAGTCAAGAATGCCTTTAAGAAGACGAAGAAGCCATTATCAACAGCTCATGGAGTTTGAACGAGGTCGTGTAATAGGGCTACGAGAAGGTGGATTTTCTTTCCGCAATATTGCAGAACGACTTGGCAGGAATGTAGCCACTGTGCATAATTGTTAGCAGCGATGGTCAAGGGAAGGTATTGCCTCAAGAAGACCGGGTTCCGGCCAGCCACGTGGCACAACTAAGAGGGAAGACCGCCGTGTACGGCGTATGGCCGTGGCGCATCGTACCGCGTCTGCGGCAGCAATTCGAGCTGCCGTTGCCACCACAGTGACACAACGAACTGTTACAAATCGGTTACCTAAAGGACAGCTCCGAGCCAGACGCCCTGTAGCGCGCATTCCACTTACTCCAAACCACTGCCGTTTGCGACGTCAGTGGTGTCAAGCTAGAGCTCATTGGGGGACGGAGTGGAGATCTGTTGTGTTTTCTGATGAAAGCCGATTCTGCCTGGGTGCTAGTGATGGCCGTGTGTTGGTTAGAAGGAGGCCAGCTGAGCGCCTGCAACCAACTTGTCTGCGGCCGAGACACACTGGACCTACATCTGGAGTTATGGTCTGGGGAGCAATTTCCTATGACAGCAGGAGCACTCTCGTAGTTATCCCACGCACCTTGACGGCACAGTTGTACGTCGGTCTGGTAATGTGTGCTGCCTGTCATGAACAGCATTCAAGGGGGTGTTTTCCAACAGGATAACGCTCGCCCGCATACCGCTGTTGTAACCCAACATACTCTACAGAGTGTCGACATGTTGCCGTGGCCTGCTAGATCACCAGATCTTTCACCAATCAAGCACGTATGGGACATCATTGGACGACAACTCCAGCGTCACCCGCAACCAGTATTGACCGATCAAGTGCAGCAGGCACGGAACTCCATCCCACAAACTGACATCCAGCACCTGTACGACACAATGCATGAACGTTTGCGTGCTTGCATTCAACATTCTGGCGGTTACACCGGTTATTAATGTACCAGCATTTCACATTTTAAATGGCTCTTCTCGCGCTTACAATAAGCTGTGATCTTGAAACCTTAATCGAATAAATATGTTACCTATACAAATGTACGGCCGCCGTTTCATATAGTCCTCTACAACTATTTTTTCAAAATAGTCCTCTACAACTATTTTTTCAAAATAGTCCTCTACAACTATTTTTTCGTGGTGTTGGGATCTTTTTTCCGTCAGTGTATTTACAGGATTACTTTTATCACCTTCTTTCTCCACACTTCTGTTATTAGAAGTAAATAGGTAATCGTAGTCAGAATTCATTTCCTCTAAAAGGACTTGATAGGAATGTCTAGATGGAAATCATTTTTTGCCCCAAAAAATAAAATTTGTTATAGTTAAAATGCCTTGCATTTTATGGTTTTTATTCATTCTTTTCCTAATCACTTGTTTTATACACCAACATTCACAAACTGGATTATGCCGAAAGTCGATACAACAAAGCGCTGTTAATTTATCTCGTTTGTTTTTGTTATTTGTCATATGAAATCCTGAACATTGCGACGTTATTCTTAACTGCTATGTTCGTGAGTATTTACAGCTTATTCTCTAGTCTGATGAGAGATCAATTTAACGCGTTTTTCAAAATTTTGATATAGGTTTTCGTATTGTGGAATCTGATGTAAGGTCAGGTGATGTGTAACATCCTAGCCTCTCCTTGACAAATGTCAGCCCCGCCTTCTCGTGGTGCATCCTGTTCCCACTAAAGGGGCTCTGACGACCGCCAATAGCGGTATAACTATACCATCGGGATTAGAGGAAATGCTATCTCACACTCACCAACCCGCTTGGCCCGCGTGGTGAGATATGGCCGAACCCCTCCAAAATGACTCCACAACTTAAATCTTGGCCGTCAGTCTCCGGCAGCTGGAATGTACCTGGCCAAGGCAGCGGCCAGTGCGACATGAAGGCAGAGAGGGTGCTAAGAATCCCCGGAGGACCGGACTAGGCTGCCATCTGATGCTGACCTTGGCTAGGTATAATGGACGCTCTCTATCTTCTGATTCAAGGCTTCTTGAATTGGAAGAGAAACTACAAAGGATCAAGTGGGACATCGTCGGGCTAAACGAGGTAAGCAGAAAAGGAGAAGATCTCATTGAACTGAAAAGTGGACATCTCTTCTACTATCGTGGAACAGATACTGGCAGAACTAGTGCTGTTGGACTGATAATAGTAAACAAGATACTCAAGGATAAATGTGTAGAAGTTGAATGTTCCTCTGACAGAGCTCCACGACTCGTTATCCAACTCTCGAGCAGATACCAGGCTCAGATTATTCAAACTTATGCACCCACCACAAGTCATGCTGAAGAAGAAATTGAAGAATTTTATGAAGAAATTCGTAATCTAAAAAGTAAAGTTAAGCAGCACTTAGAGATAATTATGAGAGATTTCAATGCAAAAATAGGGCAACGGCGACAGAATGAAATTTCAGTAGGTAAATTCGGTCACGGCTATAGAAACCAGCGTGGAAATACGCTCGTAGAGTTTGCAGAGGCAGAAGGGTTTTTCATCTTGAACTCCTTTTTCAAGAAAAAGCCGCACAGGAAATGGACATGGAGACATCCAAATGGGACGACAAGTGAAATTGATTTTATTATGTGTAACAAAAAAATCGCCATAGAAGACCACAGTGTGGTAAACAAGTTAAACACAGGTAGTGACCTGGTGAGATGTGAGATGCACCTCAACACTAAACTCGAACGTGGCAAGCTCATAAGACAAACAAATATATTGACATAACCAACCGTAAAAAACACCATATTACCTTCAAGTTAGAACTGAAGAACAGATTCTCTGCTTTATAAGGCCTAACATCGGAAGAAGTGGATATTTCTGAAGCTAACAGAAAACTAACCAAAGCTCTTATGGAAACAGCAACAAAATTAGCTGGGTCTAAGAACAAATTGCATGTGAACAAATTATCAAGAAAAACCAAAATGTTGATGCAAAAAAGAAGAGAGATGAGGACAACTAAAGAAGATGTGGCTTCCAAAGTGGAATATATAGAGCTATGCAAGACAGTACGAAAAAGTATCACTGAAGACGTAAGGAAATTCAACTGTGAACTAGTGAGAAAAGCAATTGAAAACAACCAAAGCCTAAATAAAGATAGCAAAGGGACATCTCAGTAAGGGAAGAAAACAGATTATGGCACTGAGAAAAGAAGATGGTTCTGTAACAAGAAATAGAGGCGAAATTTTGAAAAGAGTGAAAGATTTCTACTCCAAATTATGTGAAAGGGATGATGCATGTACTCCAGACATCGTGAAAGGTACCAGTACCAGAGTTATTCCAGTCCTCCCAGCAGAAGTTGCACATGCAATCAAGAACATGAAGCGGGGAAAAGCTCCAGGAGAAGATGGAATTACTGTAGACATCATATAAGAAGCTAGTGGAGAAATCGAAACTGTACTCGCCCAAATTTTCACTCGATGCCTTAATGAAGGGAAGATTCCTGAGGCTTGGAACAACGCTACAATGATCCTGCTACATAAAAAAGGTGACATTGTGGATCTCAGAAACTACAGACCTATCAGCCTCCTCTCAGTGGTTTATAAAATCTTCACTAAAGTTCTTTCACACCGTTTAAAGGTAACACTGGACATGGCTCAACCGAGGGAACAAGCTGGATTCAGGAGTGACTACAGCACAATAGATCATATCCACGTATTGAGAGAACTAATTGAAAGAGCGAGGGAATATGAACTTCCATTGTGCATGGCTTTTATCGATTATGAAAAAGCCTTTGATTCGGTTAAACCATCAGCAGTTACAATGGCTCTGAAATCCTGCGGTATTGAAGATGCATACGTTAATATTATTAATAACATCTATGAAAATGCAATTGCAAAGATTCGGCGCTTGAAAATACAACACACATAAAAATTGGAGTGAGACAAGTTGACACCATATCTCCGAAGCTCTTTAATGCCACACTGGAAAATGTCTTTCAATCACTGAATTGGGAAAACAAAGGGATAAATATTAATGGAGACTATCTAACCCACCTTCGTTTTGCTGATGACATAGTCATTTTTGCAACTACGCCATCAGAGCTGCAGAGTATGATCCAGAAACTTGCTGACAAGAGTAAAGAAGTGGGATTAAAAATGAACTTTCAGAAGACAAAAGTGATGTTCAATGCTTTTACAAGAAATGAAGATTTATCGATTGATGGAGAAAAGCTGGAGATAACAGACACGTACGTTAATCTTGGACAGCAGATATCAAGTGAGGGTCACATTGACGAAGAAATTAATCGGCGTACAAAACTTGCTTGGATAGCTTTTGGAAGAAACAGCATAATTTTCAAGAGCAATATGCCATTATGTCTCAAAAGAAAAGTGTTTGGTCAATGCATCTTTCCAGTGCTTACGTATGGGGCAGAGACGTGAACCTTAACTAAAAGGGACATACAAAGGCTGCAGACAACTCAAAGCAGCATGGAGAGCTGCATGCTTGGTGTAACCAGGAGAGATAAGAAGAGGAACTCGTGGATCCGAAAAATGACGAGATTGGAAGACATCATGATCAGAGTTAAATCCCTGAAATGGCAATGGGCTGGGCATACTGCCAGAAGGACAGACCATCGATGGACAGCCGAAATTTTAGATTGGATTTCAAGGGACAGGAAAATACCCAGAAGAAGACCACATGGGAGATGGGTGGATGAAATTCAAAAGTATGCGGGAGTTGCATGGAGGAGACTGGCACAAGACAGACTGTTGTGGAGGAAACTTGTGTAACGTACCAGGAGATGTGACGTACCTGCCAGAAGGACGCACACGACATAAAGGCAGATAGGAATCAGAAAAAAACGTCCGCGTAGCTCAATTGGTAGAGCAACTTATTCCGGAATGAGGGGAACCGTGTTCGAATCCCGGCGCGGATAAAAATGACGGAGAAATTTACTTCGTTATACTTGGTGAGACCTTCGTCCAGCAGTGGATTGATAATTGTTGACGATGATTGTGGAATCTGAACTTTCAGTCGTCGTTTCTAGCTCGCTTTAAAAAAAAGCTGCGCTTTCGTGTTTAGAGTGGTATACGGAAAAATGAGAATTAGCCAAATTTGAAGAAGATAATTTTTAGTGTTTTATAGGATTTCACCTTTGTTGAGCTTTGAGTTCGAAAGTTCAAAATTTCCAATTTGCAAAACACAGCCCTGTTAAAGGAAAATCCAGTAACATTCACAGAAGCCACAGTGAAAAGTTGTGTTTTTCCTACGATGAAATAATAAAGCCACTTAGAGTGGAATGGATTTTTTAATCTATTTTCAAAGATTATCGCGGAATCTGAATGAACGATATGACTTTTATGGATAGTGTGTGATAACAGGAATTTGTCGGTGACGGAGATAGAAATTCGTCTCTTCTCTCCGGAGTGAGTTGCTCTAACCGACACCGACGGAATATGTCGCTGTAGATTTGTCGTCTTGACTCGTGCTTCACCTCTGCAGTACGGGACATCATCTTCCTCTTAATTCTTTTTTTTTTTTTTTTTTTTTTTTTTTGAAGCAAAGAAGGAATTTTCATTAATTCCAAACGATGTGTGAAACGATCATCACACATTTTGCGGAGAACCCAACGGCAGAACTTGTCAGTGACGAATATTGAAACTGCGTTTCCTCGCTCCGGAGTGAGTTGCTCAAACCGACACTGACGGAACAAAAGTTCCGGAACTTTTTATATTAAAAAAGAATGAGTGCAGATAACGCCTGTTTATGCGGTGTTTCCTTCGAAGTAGTTACCCTGAGCAACTTTGCATTTTTAGCCAGCGCTCAAAGATTTAAATGAAGATTACAAGCTTCCTTTTGCCCCATCCTCCAGTGCCTCCGTCGGAGCTCGTTTCACTTTGGAACTTGAGAAGCATCGCCCCTTAAGCAAACTCTTCATCCGGGGAAAAGAAAAATGCCACACGGGGTGAGATCAGGGTAATAAGCTGATTGTGGAAGTACGGAAATGTGGTGTTTAGACTGGTAATCGGACACCAGAAGGGATCTGTGAGCCGGCGCATTATCGTGATGGAGCACCCACAAGTTGACTATCCCAAAATCGGGTCGCTTGCGTCTAACTGATTCTGGCAGACGTTTCAAGACGTTGACGCACTCTTCTTTAGTGACTGTACGACCATGTCGAAGGATTTCCCTGTGTACGACCCCCTTGCAATCGAACCCAGCAAAAACTAAAGTGCTGGAAAACTGCTGGCCACCAGCTGGCAGTGATGGGTCACTGCTGGCTGAAATCTGTGGCTCGCGGCCCGGTAGTGGTCCGTTGGTGGCAGCGCTATCAGTTGGCGAGCCATTGATGGCCCTGCAGTATCGTCGTGAATTTTGGGCCTCCAAGCAAGTGCCACTAGTGGCCCGTGGCTGGCAACCAATGCAACCCCAACAGCACGTGGAAGCAACGGGATGCGCGTGCGCAGAAGCAACACTTGCTGTGTCTCTCATGGTACCAGTTAGTTGAAGACGACGCTATCGCCAATGTGTTATTATAGTGGATGTTAAGAAAAAAATCCATAGTTAGAGAGGCGAATTAACTTCCTAATGAAATTCCACGTCGACGAAGATATCAGATTAAGCCATGAAGTACACCCACTCCATTCCCATGAAACACTGGGCGAGATCAGGGTAATAAGCTGACCTCGGAGTGGGTGAATAACAAAAAAAATTTTGAAACCGCTTGAAACAAACGTCCTGAAAAAACATTAAAAACACGTTTGTTGAAAAAAAGAATTATACGCGTACAAAATTTATTAATTATTTAAAAGAAAAAAAAAGTAACGATATGTGGATATAATGTATTCATCCATGGGTTGAATACACAAGACTAGGAGGAATTCGCTTTTAAAAATAACGAGAAGTAAAATAAAATATATTTCCTCTTTAAAACAAATGTAGCTTCGGACAACGGAAAGGAAAGATGCAACGTTAAAAATGTAACAGAATGTGTCATGAACCCGGGTAAATATATAATAATTCAACAATCGCCTTTCAAGACGACAAGGACAGTACAAAACTTTGGAAAGCCACTTTAAGTTGGTACACTCCTTGAAAATGAGTGAAGTTCCCTTAAGATAAAAAAAAAAAAAAATATCGTTACGTTGAAAAAATAAATTTATGAATTATATGAAACTGACTTTTATGAAAATTGTAATATAAATGAGAGAACCATTCGATTACACATTCCGCAAGAAATAGACAGCTTCAAGCACACGCTTGTGCGTGGCAAATTAGGCCGGTCGGTAGAGAGTAAACCTCTCACGCCGACCGCCGTGGTTCGTATCCACCCATACCTAAACGGGCGTTTTTCCGGTCTGTCGAGAAAATTTCCCCAGCTCAGTGCTCTAATTCACAAGTTTCGTAAGGGGAGAAAAAAAGGGCTGGCTTTGGCAAACTGCGGTTATTTTTGATTTTATGGCTACTACTGGGAAATTGGCGGACAAGATTCGGCAAGCCATCAGTTACTTCACATGGTTGCCGGCTACTACTAACGGCAAACTAGCGGCCCATATTAGGCTAGCCATCATTTCTGGCACGTGCTTGCAGGGCTGCTGAAGGGCCACTTGTGGCAGCTACTGCCTGTGATGGATGACTGATGGCCCTGTTGTGGCATATGACAACTGATGGAATGCCAACTGTTGGCCTGAGTTGCTGACCCTTCTGTTAGCCGCCCGGAGGTTTTATTGACGGTTCGGCAGCGGCAACATGGTGCTGGGCCATTGTTGGTAGTGCTGGCTGCCAGCAATGGCACAGTGCTGGCCCGGCAAGACTGTTTTTGCTTAGAAGAAAACTGTTAACAAGACTTTTCCTTTGGAGCGCTCAGCCTTGAACTTTTTTGGTCGTGGTGACGACGGTGATTTCCACACTTTTGACTGTCGGTTAGATTGGGCGTCGTACGGAAAGCACCACATCTCGTCGCCAGTGATCAATCGATTCAAGATATCGGGATCTGAATCCACTGCATCGATGTTATCCCAGCAAACTTGCATGGGCTCATCCATTTTTTCTTGTGTCAGGTTTTTGGGAACAATTTGTTGGCACACGTGACGCATGCCCAGTTTCTCTGTTAAAATGGCATGACAACTTTTACCTGAGATGCCGGCAACTTCTGCAATCGCTACGACAGGTTTTTGACGATCATTTTTAACAATTTCTTCGACAATGGCGATTTGTTCATCCGTTGTGGACGTTGAAGGTCGTTCTGACCTCTCATCATCCTCGATGCTCTTTCGCCCGTTTCGAATCGTCGATACCACTCATAAACTCTAGTTCAACTCATTGCACTCTCACCGTACGCTGACTTAATCATTTGAAAAGTCTCAGCGAAAGATTTTCCGAGGAGAACACAAAATTGTGCACTTGAACGCTGTTTAAAATTCGACATCGTTGTCCTCGCGACGGAGAGTCTCGAATGCCTGCAATCCCGAACTACGCACATACGCTGTACGTGTTGGATCTGGTTCAAACCGGTTCTGGATGGTCGATCACATGATACTCTTCGCTTTCTCAGCGGGAATGACGTAATTTACTGACATTTGGCAAATATTCAAAATTTCCGGAACTTTTTGAAAGTACTAGTATATCTCTGCAGATCTGTCATCTTGACACGTGCTTCACGTCGGTAGTACGTTACAAGTGTAATTAATACAGTAACCACTTGCCAACCGAGACGTCTTAGATCTTGAAAACCTGCAAAATCCTCTTCATCATAAAAAGTATCCTACCAAGCATAGATTGTTCCAAGGGATTTGTAGAATCGGAGAAACTCTTTCAAATTATAACATACGCTGATGTCTACTGTCGGAAAAAATTCTAAACAATGGAGAAGTAGAAAACACGCGCAAAGTATTCTTGGTAGCAAAGGCTAAGCGATGAAAAACTCATCTTTCAAATACGATTGGTGGAAGCAGATATATAGAGAAAAAAGCTTTTACACTTCTTCCCCAAGAGGGGGCAGTATACATTATTTAAAGATGAAAGATGATATCATTCCAAATCTTTGCCGTAGCAAATTAATTTTTAAAAGAGGAGACACAGTTGGAAACATCTATACGATTTTAAAAAGCGGAGACACAGTTGGAAACATCTGTAGGAATTTTAATAGAGCAAACGCAGTTAGAAACATGCATAAAGACATTTATAAGCGGAGACACAGTTGGAGAAATCTATAGGATTTTCAAAAGTGGAGACACAATTGGAAACATCTGTAGGATTTTTAATAGCGGAGACACAGTTGGAAACATCCAAAAGGATTTTTAATAGCGGAGACACAGTTGGAAACATCTATAGGGATTTTAAAAGCGGAGACACAGTTGGAAACATCTACAGGATTTTCTTAAGCGGAGACACAGTTGGAAATATCTATAGGATTTTTAATAGCAGAGACACAGTTGGAAACATCTATAGGGTTTTAAAAAGTGTAGACACAGTTGGAAACTTCTATAGGATTTTTAAAAGCGGAGGCACAGTTGCAAATAGAAATACACACTAACGCTATGCACTATAAATGCCCAAGAGTACAAGCAAAATACTGTACGAAATGAAAGATATGCGGTTTTAAATTAATTTTTCAAACTGGACTTTTAGGATCAGTGATATCGCGGAAAATAATTCATTGGTTGTCGTTCCCTAGTGGGCAAATTTCGCATTAATTTGGACAGAAAGTTTGCGGTAAACGTTTTCGCAGTGTTTTTTCTTTTTTTTTTTGTTTGGAGGTTTAACGACCACCGTGAGCAACTCAATGGGCTATAAGCAGTCGCCCGTCCCTAATTTAGGGTCACTGGTTCTAGGGAAGGGAGAGAGCCAGTGCCGTAAGACAAACACAACATGCATGCCTCACCGGGATTCGAACCCGGACCCCAGACGGACGAACGATCAGAGGCCAGCGCCTTAGACCACTGCGCCACCGGGGCGGCGTTTTCGCAGTGTGCACTATTGGACTGTGAAAGAATGTTTCCAGTCGGATATTTGCTTGTACAGACATTACTGGAAATGTTCTGTAAAGGGATATATTAACTTAAGCCAGCTAGTGTTAAACTTGTTTTCTAAGAAAAATGAGGAATTACAGTAAGTCCCCGACTTACGCGGCTTCGAGTCTCGCGGTTTCAGAGTTACGCGGTTGCATCTTGTAGCGCATCACTTGTATCATAAACTTAATAGCACATCATGCACTAAAAATTTGGAATTGAATTTAGAAGAAAAGTAAAATAAAACTGTTGCAAAGTCAAATAAGAGACCCAAGCGCAGAAGGTATAACTAGGCCTCGACGAGCAAAGAAACGAAGACGAAGTTTCAGACGAAGAAAAGGAAGTTAAATCACCCAAATAGTTTGGAGCTCAGCGTATGTCAGAATGCTTCAGAATGATCGACGAAAGACTGGCTGATTTTAAGGCTTAGAATCCAGACCCGAAATATTCGCGAAAGTGTTTGGAGCAGTGAATGATTCCCTTGCTTACTATAAGGTAAGTTACGACGAGAAAAGAAATGCGACTGTACAGATGTCCTTGGACACGTATTTCAAAGCATCCACGACATCGGCGGGGATGGGAGCACATTAAAACATGGTTTGTAAGGTTGTAATGTCCGAATACATATTAATGCATAATTTTGGGGGTTGATAAATTAATTGGCCGGTAGACGGAGTCCCCATCAGTGAACATGTAAATAATTGTAAATAAGTTAGTGAATCTGTAATAAATAATGTCGAAGAGTTAATTATGAAATTAAGTTTTGGGGATTACTGCTAATTGTATTTTATAAGAAAAAAGTGTTAGTTGGTGGCTATGAATAATAAAGATGGGAAAAGGAAACCACATTGCCACCACTCTCGAGCGGAAAGAATTTTAAGTGGGTATTCCGGGGCCCAGTAACAGTTAAAAGCTCTTTCTCCGAAGTTCGCAAAAAAAAAAAAAAAAAATGTCGTAGACTCAACATTCGCTAAAGTCAGAATGCGCCAGTTTACAAGGTAGCAAATGCGAAATTGGGGGATTTATTGGGATTCTCACTGGAAGGAGGGGGAAATGTGGTGTTACGGACAGCGGAGTGGTGCCTACATATTGCATTTCTCTCTCTGCGATGCTCAAGAATTTCCAGAAGACGATATTAACACGTACCGTGAAAAAAAGGAGGACAACATCATCGAAGGGAGAAAAGGCGAAAAAAGGAGGCAGTTCCGTATTAACCGCAAAGCGAAGAAGTCGTATTGTTCACAAACTGTGACGAAGGACTCGAAAACGGCTACCCTCAAAGCCGAACGAAGGTGTAAAGATGTTTTTTTTTTTTTTTTCAAAATAGTGTAACTATACTAAAAATCCGAAAATGTCTTGGCGTAGAATAGAAATCAAAGTTTCCAAGCTTTCGCACATCAACCAGATGGCTTTCTCAAAGAAGGTAGACAGCTAACTGCAAACTGGATAATAGAACGTTTCAACAATTTGAACGCGGGGACTTGACTAGACAATAAATGATTTGGAGCAAACGTGATATTTCGAAGAAACGAGGTCACGGTGGTTGGGCACGCGGTACTATGGTAGAAAACTCAGCATTATTTGAAGAATATATTCCAAATACGTGGCAACTCCAGAGAGACGCTATCGTTGCAAGCCTCGCAGCTGGTCAAGATTTCCAAGGTTCCGCGAATGGCGGTAGATTTGGGTGTGGGGTATGAAGCTAATTTCTGTACATCACTCCATATAGGATCAATGGACTTGAACTTGACTTCTCTTGATGGGGCAGTGGTTATTTTCCGTCTCTTTTATCCCTTTTATGTTCGCTGATTCTAATTCCAAACAAACGTTTGGTCATTCCGATGTAGTATCGCCTGGAGCCGCCCGGATATTTTAGTGGGTTGGCATAAACAAATGCCTCATTGAGAAGCGGGAGCTTGTCAATATTTATCTTAATCATCGTGTATAAAGATGCCGTAGACCTTATGCTGACACCGAAGTTCATCCTCCTGAGCGCGTTTTTGAGTTGATGGGAAATATTTGGTATGTAGGGAATAGAGCCCAGGTAGCGAAGTTGCGGCATAGAAATATTATTAGCACTGCTGGTTCTGGCTTTCTCGATAAAGTTGAGACAGCAAAGGCTCTCCTAATTCGAGAACGGAATAAGGCGGCCTTGTAATCATTAGGGTAGAATGAAATGCAGAGCATCAGGTTGGGAACGGAGGTATGTTCATAATAGACCCGTATGAAGGCGGTTTTCATGCGATTTGCTCACTGAGACGTCGAGATAAGGTAAGGTACCATTGTGTTCAAGCTCCATGGTAAAATTTATTGTAGGGTGCATATAATTTATTTTATTGAGGTAAACGGGAGAGTCTCCTTTCCGTGTGGCCATATGAAAAATACGTCGTCTGCATATCGTAGCCAGGTGGTTTTTTGTTTTGTTTTTTTTTCGATTGGAGGTTTAACGACCACCGTGAGCCACTCAATGGGCTACAAGCAGTCGCCTACCCTAATTTAGGGTCACTGGCTCCAGGGAAGGGAGAGGGCCAGTGCCGTAAGACAAACACAACATCCATGCCTCACCGGGATTCGAACCCGGACCCCTTTCGGAAGAATGATCAGAAGCCATCGCTTAGACCACTGCGCCACCTGGGCGGCGTGTAAGGATTCACCTGTGAGCTAAAGTTCTCGTAACGGCATATACCAGCTCCCCGCACATTGTTCGTAGGATTTCCCCTCCCTGCCGTGTTGCAAATAAGAGCTCATCTTTGTCTACTGTCGGACAGACGGTTGGCAGCTCTTCCAAAACTGCCTAACACGGACGGACAGTGGAATGCATGAAGGTGCTCTTCCCCTCCTCCAACGAACCGACACACAGCCCCTGCAGACGCAAAATGCCTGAACTTGCGGACTGCGTAATTACTCCCGGAGACAAGGCATCAGAGGACCGACCATTTTGGTAGAAAGTGAACCCGAAGGAATGACGCTGTACTGGTCCCCCTTCGAGATGTACAAAAATCCACAATGAATACAGATGGTGAAAAAGCTGCAGCCTAAGTTTAAACAGCCCAGCATCGACGAAAATAAAAAGTGTCCGGCCACAGTACAAGATTGTCAGCGGCGGGCATCGATTCCAGGTCCCCTCCCTCCGGAGTAAGTCACTCTCCCAACTGATCTACGCGGACATGTGCTCGCACTGCTGTCTGCCTTTATCTTATGTGCGTTCTGCGGTGCAGGCACGTCACCACCGTCTTTCAGATACAGTTGTGTAAAAGTGTCTGGTGTTCAGATCAAACACAATAAAAAATGAAAATCATATCCTGTGCACGTGCGTACAACACAAAGAAGGTGTGCCAAATTAAATTCCTTCAATATCCCCTACCTGGATTAAACCTGCCGTAAGTACCTAAATTGCTTACATGCTTTCGTAATTCGGTACGAATAAAAAGAAAGCAGGAACGGAGAGAGATATGCAATGGGAGACTGTGCTTCGCAATAACTCACCATCTAACTAAAAATTTGTACTGGGATAATTTAATGAATTACGAATTTTAACGTTAAATTCCTCTAAAGGGGACGGACATGAGCCTCCCTGTATTTTTAGCCAGGTGGTTTTTTTTAGTATTACCCTTAAATTTTAATTGTCATTTTTGTTATTATTTTTCCAAATTTATTTACCTTAATTAAATGCCTGTTCTTTGTTGAGTGTGGTATTTTGGGTAGTGCGATAATTTAATTTTTATTGGTCAAATGTTTGTTGGTTAAACTCTAGCCTAAAGGTTTCGGCTTTGAACGAACCCTCCAATTAGTGATTCCTTTCATACGTTTTAATGCTTACCTCCGAGATCTCACCCAAAATCAATCCCGCTACCAATCTGTGTTTTTAAGGGTTTTTTTTGGGTGTGGGTGTGGTCAAACACCCCGGAGTGTAACAATATGTTCTATACGTTGTATATTTATCACTGTAATCACCCAAGTTTTCTTTCAGTTACATACGCTCTTATATTTTAGGATTAATTTGCGTTTTTTCACTGATCTCTTTGTATATCATAATAGTAGTTTAACTTCAATTGTCTCTTGAAACGAACGTGCATGCCGGGAATTCACCGTAATTAAGCACCTTTCGACTCACGCGGAAATCTTCAGAACGAATCAACCGCGTAAGTCGGCGACTTACTGTACATGGGAAACATTGTTCACCGGAAATACTTTCCGACAAAGAAAAGTTTTTTTTTCGAATAGTATAGTTAGAACCCGAGATATTTATAAAAACATGATCTGTCGGAAAATTTTAAATTATTATGCGTAGGAAATAGGCGCAAAAGGTGAACGGTATCCGACCAAAAAAGAACGTTTTTGATTGAGCTTTCAGGAGCACAGATATCGTTGTAAATATATCGGAAACGGGAATATGCACTTACACCCCTTTGTGGCTGTTTGTTACGGAAAATTAGAAATTATGCGTAGGATTATTACAAATAAAATAGACAGTTTCAAGATTTCATAAAACGAAAACTATATAAGATATTGACACTCATGATGCACCGCTATATCACCAATAGTAACGATTTTATTGAATACTAGATGGCACCACTAAAAGATTGAGCGTTTTCCCCATCACGTGAACAATCAGGCAAGATGGCCGCATATGCTGTGGAGAAGGCGTTCTGTCTGCTTGGTATAATCAAAACAAATTCTGTTAATGATGTGGAACGGCGTTTTAGAACACAATTTAAGATATCACCGCCGAATAGAAAATCCAGTTACGACTAGCACAATAAATCTAAAAGAATGGGGTGTTTGTGTAATTGTTAAAAGTCCAGGGAGACCACGTGTATCTGATAAACAAGTGGAGCGTGTTCTTTTTATTTACCAACGCAGCCCAAGGAAATCCACAACAATGGCGGTTCGGCTACAATACAATTGGTACCGTAGAGTACAACATTTCAAGACGAAAAAGCCACCCCGGTCGCGCAGTGGTCTAAGCGATGGCCTCTGATCATCCGTCCAAAAGGAGTCCGGGTTCGAATCCCAGTGAGGCATGGATGTTATGTTTGTCTTACGGCACTGTGTCTCTCCATCCCTGGAACCAGTGACCCTAAATTAGGGACGAGCGACTGCTTATAGCCCATTGAGTTGCTCACGGTGGTCGTTAAACCTCCAATCCCAGAAAAAAAAAAGATGAAAAAGCAAACTCAAAAATTTAGTGCGTATTTATTTGGTGTTGACCGAAGTAGTTAATAATTCTTTCCAAACGGCATTACAACGAAAGAAAATGTTCAGCTAAAGAAAACACGCAAATTTAAATACGTTGACAATCCACTCTGTAGCTAATAAGAAAATACTGCTTAAAAATACTCTTTTAAAGATATCACTACACGAAATGTAATTTGTAAATACATATATTCAAATTTGCTACTTATTTTGGAATGGCATACGACGGAAACGAACACAAATTTAAGTAACTTGCCAATTCATTATGTAAATACCGCATTTTTCGGCTTATAGGTCAATATGGAATATAATTCGAATCGGTTAAATTTCTGAATTTCCTTATTTTTATTCACAAATGAGTCGATCCTTAATACAAGACGAGCCTTGAAGAAATGCAATTAGTGTTTTGAAATTCTGTAACTATATTTTAATGTTTTAGTAAATAGGGAAATGAAGAGAAATAGGGAGAAAGTAAGGTAAATTCCGCAATTTTACTTTGAATTTCGTAAGTATTTTTTTTTTACGAACTGTCTCTACAGTATTCCTGCCCTCCGACCGACTAGTTGGAGAAATCCCTGCACGAGGATGAAAAACAAAACAAGGTCACACAAGTGTGTCACACCAAAGGGATTTTTTGCAATGTGAGTTATGGTTCCCTACATTCTCACAGAGTCGTATTGAAACCAGAAACTACAAGAGCTTTTGATCTCGGCCGGAAACATGAATTAAATCAGGACAAGCATGATATATGGAAGTAAAGGTTCATTTTAATTTAGTTGAGAGATGTAATTGAGAAATTGTCAGAGTGAAAAAATGTTGCCTTTGCTAGTAGCAGATCATTTCTATTCTTATAGCGCTTGCGCCCCGGCTGTCGACGCGATTGTCACCAATGAATCAACTGCGTGCCGCCCCTGTGGATCAGACGTCTAAGCACTGGCTTCTAACTATTCATCCGAGATGGGTCCGGGTTCGTACCCAGTCAGGCATGGATGTTTTGTCTGCATTAGGACACTGGCTCTCTCCCTTCCCTGTCACTAGTGACCTTATATTAGTGACGACTACTGCTCATAGCCCATCGAGTTGCTGACGGTGGTCGTTAAACTTCCAAAAAATCAACTGCCTGGCAACGACGTGTTTCAGCGGTTTAATCATTGCGAGATAAATGAGATGCGCCCCACTCTAGTTTAGGCGGCATTGCAAAACCAGGTGTGAATGCCGCACAAGGGATAGGGAAGATACAACGAACGTACGACAGCTGCCACTCCAAATCCCTCACGGTGAATTTAATGTTTTTGTCGGATGGAAATATCCGTTTCAGCAGCTTTGAAACAAGTTCTTGGTCAACGAAATATTGCAATTCGTACGCTTTAGGAATGGTTTCTTATGTATGTATGTATGTAGTATCGAGTTTCGGGTGCTTCAATCATGACCGAATTTAATGCACAAGATGTACCTTTTCTTTCAGAAATGTCAATAGATAAGTCGATGTGGGGAAATACGTCCCGTCTTAAACGCCCAAAATACACGATAATTAGAATATTCTCGGTAAAATACTATTTTGAAGATTTCACAATCTGTGATATGCATTTGAGATATCCAGACGCGGAATTTATAACACTTACTTATCTGTCGTATCGTTTCTGTCTCTCTCTCTCTCTCTCTCTCGTCTTTTACTTTTCTGATATGCATTTGAGATATCCAGACTCGGAATTTATAGCACTTACTTTTCTGTCGTATCGTTTCTGTCTGTCTGTCTCTCTCTCACTGTTGTCTTTTATTTTTCTGATATGCATTTGAGATATCCAGACTCGGAATTTATAGCACTTACTTTTCTGTCGTATCGTTTCTGTATCTTTCTCTCTTTCACTCTCTCTCTCCCTCTCTTTCTTTTGCTTTTTACTTTCCTGATATGCATTTGAGATATACAGACTCGGAATTTATAGCATTCACTTTTCTGTCATATCGTTTCTGTCTGTCTGTCTCTCTCTCTCTCTCTCTCTCTCTCTCTCTCTCTCTCTCTCTGCTGTCTTTTATTTTTCTGATATGCATTTAAGATATCCAGACTCGGAATTTATAGCACTTACTTTTCTGTCGTATAGTTTCTGTCTGTCTGTCTCTCTCTCACTGTTGTCTTTTATTTTTCTGATATGCATTTGAGATATCCAGACTCGGAATTTATAGCACTTACTTTTCTGGCGTATCGTTTCTGTATCTTTCTCTCTTTCTTTCTCTCTCTCTCTCTCTTTCTTTGGTTTTTTACTTTCCTGATATACATGTGAGATATACAGACTCGGAATTTATAGCATTCACTTTTCTGTCATATCGTTTCTGTCTGTCTGTCTGTCTCTCTCTCTCTCTCTCTCTCACTCTCTCTGCTGTCTTTTATTTTTCTGATATGCATTTAAGATATCCAGACTCGGAATTTATAGCACTTACTTTTCTGTCGTATCGTTTCTGTCTGTCTGTCTCTCTCTCACTGTTGTCTTTTATTTTTCTGATATGCATTTGAGATATCCAGACTCGGAATTTATAGCACTTACTTTTCTGTCTTATCGTTTCTGTATCTTTCTCTCTTTCACTCTCTCTCTCTCTCTCTCTCTCTCTCTTTCTTTTGCTTTTTACTTTCCTGATACGCATTTGAGATATACAAACTCGGAATTTATAGCATTCACTTTTCTGTCATATCGTTTCTGTCTGTCTGTCACTCTCTCTCTCTCTCTCTCTCTCTGCTGTCTTTTATTTTTCTGATATGCATTTAAGATATCCAGACTCGGAATTTATAGCACTTACTTTTCTGTCGTATCGTTTCTGTCTGTCTGTCTCTCTCTCTCTCTCTCTCTCTCTCTCTCTCTCTCTCTCACTCTCTCTGCTGTCTTTTATTTTTCTGATATGCATTTAAGATATCCAGACTCGGAATTTATAGCACTTACTTTTCTGTCGTATCGTTTCTGTCTGTCTGTCTCTCTCTCACTGTTGTCTTTTATTTTTCTGATATGCATTTGAGATATCCAGACTCGGAATTTATAGCACTTACTTTTCTGTCGTATCGTTTCTGTATCTTTCTCTCTTTCACTCTCTCTCTCTCTCTCTTTCTTTTGCTTTTTACTTTCCTGATACGCATTTGAGATATACAGACTCGGAATTTATAGCATTCACTTTTCTGTCATATCGTTTCTGTCTGTCTGTCACTCTCTCTCTCTCTCTCTCTCTCTGCTGTCTTTTATTTTTCTGATATGCATTTAAGATATCCAGACTCGGAATTTATAGCACTTACTATTCTGTCGTATCGTTCCTCTCTCTCTCTCTCTCTCTCTCTCTCTCTCTCTCTCTGTTTCTTTTGTCTTTTCTTTTTCTTTTCTTTTTCACAAAACGCATCTGTATCCTGAAGAATGTTGGGTTAAATGCAAGTACCTTTCATGTCTTTCTCGGACGTTGTGCCAGTGCTTTTTAAAATAAGGTAAACACATTCAAAAGAAGAAACCTTTTAGCGATTCCTACAAAACAACGACATTTATTACTGTTTCGAAGAAGAGAACTTAATGCAGTTTAAAGGAAAATTTTTCAGTTCTCATAAAGATACTTTCAAAACACTACGCCGTCGACATGTTATCACTTGGAACAATTACCTGTATCTTTCGCATGAACAGGAAGAGTAAATAAAAGAACGAAAAAGCAAAAGAAAAAAAGAAAGAACGTTAGAGAATTCATAGCATAACCGTCTACTTATCTTTCCTGAACATGTTAAATTTACAACCCAGCTGCGCATGCAAACAATTCAGCAATTCTATTTGAAGCTTTTGTCGGCATTTTCGGTCTCTTGTAGAAGTCACTCTAGCATTACTCAATGGAACAGAAGTCCCGTGTACATGAAACACATTTAAAGTTTCTACAAATAGTACGGATTACTTTGCTCCGAATTTTTCATCCTTTACTCCATTTTGCTGCTTTAGCAAATCGGAATCTTTCTGTTCACTAATGCATCTGAGGAAAGCTCATCGATGCCATGAAATTACAATTTTAATCGGTAGAATTTATAGTAATATAAAGCAGCGAAGTTTACAATGAGACGGATGCTCGAAAGCGTTCGAGTGTAATCGCCACTTTTTCTGATACAGTAGAAAATGCAATAATATACAATGTAATACTGACCATATCTACGGAAATATGAAATCATATAAGTAAGAGTTTATTATAACAACCCCGGCCTCCCCAATAGCCGAGTGGTCTGAGGAACTGGCTTCTGACTATTCTTCAGGAATGAGTCCCGCTTAGAGTTCCGAATGAGACATGAACGTTGTGTGTGTGTTCCTGATTCAGTCGCCCCTAAATTAGGGACAGGCCACTGCTTATAACTCTTAGAATTTCGTGTGTTTGCTGTTAAATCCGGGAAAATTTATAAATACCAAAATGTTTCTCATAGAGAATAGAATCAGATGCAGAAACAGTTTCCTGAATAAGTTTTTCAGAGAAAATGACAGCGAAACACGGATTTGCCGGTGGCAGGGGTTCACTGAAGGAGAAAGAACTCTCACTAATTCCAGACGATTTGTGAAACTAATATCACACATGTTTCTAAGAGCCCGACACCTAGAAACGATTCTGTATAAATAAAGTCCCATTTGCGGGGGATGGCATTCGAACTCGCATCCTTCTACTCCGGGGCCTAATGCTTTTCCAATCAAGCTACACTGACGAAGTTTGTTGCTGCAACTTTGCCGTCTTGAGATGTGTGTCACCTCTGAGGTAGGTATGTCACATATATATCTACCCTTAAGAAAGGGCTGGGGCCGAATCGTATGCTTTCGGGTTAGCCGGCAAACCATGATTGAGCGAGCTCTAGAAGAAGGAATTCTAATTAATTCCACATGATGTCTGAAGAAACGTCACACACTATTCTCGAACCTCGTGGCCAGGAGATTCATTTTAAGTAATACAGACATCTGACGTAAACCAAAGATATCAAACAGAAGTCATCGCTCTTTACTAGTTTATAAGTGAGTCACGGAAAAATTCCGATTGGCCGCCAGCGGGAATCGAACCAAGGATCCTCCAGTTACGCGCGGGACATGCTTCCACTACACCACAGCTGCTTCGAATTCCCCCAGACGTTGAAAGAGCGATGATTTCTGTTTTATGTTCCTGGTCCACTTCAAATGTCTGTATTAATTATTCATTCGCCTTCTAGTTATTTGTTCAGCTGCTGCTTACCATCATTGGTGAATCCCCAGAATTGTGCGGGGCTCCAAGAAGCAACCGGCCAAGTGGCTTGGCAGTTAGTGTATGTGAGCCTGGAAGAATTCGAGGCCGCTGTGGTGCAGTGGAAGCATATCCGGCTGGTAACTGGAAGACCGTGGGTTCGATTCCCGGTGGCGGGGTATGAGAATTTTTCCGTGAGTCACTTATAAATGTGGAAAGAGCAATGACTTGAGTTTGATTCATTTTATGTTTGGTCGTCAGTATACATAAGGCCCCATTTCTCAGTAATGGGATTCGAACCCACTTTCTTCTGCTCAAGATATGTAATTGATCATCCACGTGCTAGCAAAACAGCTGTTTCCCGGCGAGGCATTGACGCTGAAAGACTTGGTGTCTTGTGGCATCTCAGCAGATCCTTCAACTCTTGTAAATTACGTGGTTCAGCTGCTACAGATGGGATTTTCTGTTCCAACTCAAACCACAGATGCTCGACCCGATTGATGTCTAGGGAATTTGGAGGCCAGCGCAAGAGCTTGAAGTCGTCACCTTGTTCCGTGAACCATTCTCTAAAGATCCGGGCAATGTGGCATATCGCATTATCCTGCTGAAAGAAAGAAATACTAGAGGAGAATATCGTTGTAACGAAAGGTGGTCTGCAATGAAGTTTAGGTAGGTGGTCGACACTATAGTTTCTTGCACATAAATGACTAGACCCAGGGTTTCCCCGCAGAACATTGTCCAAAGCATTACACTTCAACCACCTGCTTCTTTTCTTACCACGGTGCGTCCTGGTGCCAAACCTTCCCCAGGTAAACGGAGCACACGGATTCGGCCGTCCACGTGGTGCTACAGGAATCAAAATTCATCGGACCAGGCGACTTCCTTTCAATAATTCAAGTTTGGGGTTTGATGTTCGCGTGCCAATTGTAGATCTTTTCGACGGGGAAGCGAGATTCGCATGGGCTTCTGTTGGTACGTACCATACAAGAGAGCCTTCTCCCAACTCTAGCATCAATGAGCCGTGTTTGGCGTACACTTGCCGGCGGTTCGTAGATTTTCTTTCCTCGGACCACTCTTTTAAGTACTAACCACACCTGACTGTGAGCACCAGATGGGCCTTAAGTCTCGGGAATGCTCTGACACAGACGTCTTGGCATTAAGATTTAGCATTTGTCAAACTCGCTGCCTTTCCCATCTAAAGAACTCAAATAATACTGATAAACAGAACTCAGAATCAAGTGTTCTTTATACCGTTTCATGACCTTTAGTCGCATCGTCGTTTAGCTGTAGTTTCTTCGATTTGCATAAAGAAATACTGGTCGTAATGTTTTTGCTTTTCGGTTTATCTATTGAGGAAAGTAGTAGTGGGCAAGGGTGCACCAAAACTTTACTTTAAAGATAAAAATGGCGGATTCATAAAAACGTTCATGCGATGTAACAGACGGTCCAAAATGTATCATTGGTTAAAACACTGGTTCATTTGGTTTGTTAAGGAAAAATTCCATTGGTGCTTCTGTACCTCACTGAGTGATTCATCAACTAATGCCGTGGGGTAAATGTATCGATCTAAACGAGGTCACGAAGGATATTGCAAAAATAGTCAATTTAATTTGAAGTGGAAGCCCAAAGTGATAAAACGTTGGTGTGATTTCCAGAAGAAGTATTAACTGAAATCTCCTTATATTTTGAAATTCGCTGTTAAGTCCGAGAAAAATTCTTAATTCATCTTTCTGTACAAAGAAAGAAGTTTTTTAGTTTTTTCAGGAAACTGGCAAATAAGACACTCATATGAATGAAATACTGACTAGTCAGATATACATTAGCTTTCTTAACAGATAACACGGAAAAACTCAACAGGGAAGAATCAAAACATCCCGTAGTCTACAAGCCTTGTCGTGCCTTTTCGAAAAACATTTCGGTTTTTAAATTCACTGCCTGAGAGAGAAAGTGCCACACCATGAAGGAATGCTTGAAAACAGAACAAACTGCTCACACAGATAGCCAAACAGGTGCGTGCCGTCAGTGTTCCCGTAATGCGTACCAGTGGTGATCGGCTGACAGCACCCCACACCGTTGATTCGCGTAGCTTCACTTCCCCTAATCCGTTTCCCCTAATTCCCGTTTGCCCTAATCACGTTTACCCTATTTGCGTTTCCCCGAAATCGCTTTTACGTGGATTCCCATTTCCCCTAATTTCGTTTGCCGTAATCTCGTTTCCCCTAAATCTCGTTTCCCCTAATTCACGTTTGCCCTAAACACGTTTACCCCAATCGCGTTTCCTCGAAATCGCTTTTACCCGAATTCCCATTTCCCCTAATTTCGTTTGCCCTAATCTCGTTTCCCCTAAATCTCGTTTCCCTCTAATTCCCATTTGCCCTAAACACGTTTGCCCGTGTCAAGTTTCCCTAATTTGCGTTTGCCTTATTTCGCGTTTGCTTAATTTCTTTTTTTTTTTTTTTTGTTAACCGAAATAAAACGATGGGTCTTGATATCTCAAGAGAATTATTCTTTCCCTTCCTGTTGATGTGTCGACCACCATGCCAGCAAAAGTGTAAAGAAGTGCACGTGGTTATCTATATATTAATTCTATAAAGTTTTTTACTGTAAGACCAGTTGTGAGAGAACGGCTGAACGTAAAAATATAGTTAAGGTATCAAAAGAGAAAGGTCTTACCATGTGTTGCAGATGTGCCAGTCGAAGAGCAAAATGAGATTGGGGTAACGGTTCGGGCGTTGTGGGGTGGCAAAGTTCCTATGTAAAGTCTATGAGAGAAGCGTGCGGTTGACAACCGATCACGTGCGATTGACAACCGATCTCCTGCGGTTGACAACCGATCACCTGCGGTTGACTCACGCGCTGTTGAAGGTGGAAGTGTGAAGGGACTCAGATAGTTCAAAGTCCTAAGCCTCTCTTCTCAGTGAACCGCTGTGCAAAACAACGCTAGCAGGAATTTGTTTGAAAGTACTTATAGGAACAGCAAACACTCGAAGACCTGATTGCGTTGTGCCATTGGACTGTGTGATGTATACATACAATTCAACATTCATTCAATCCAGTTTATTCACGTAGGTAAGACGTTTCCCATTATGCAAAGATGTAAATACACGTTTCATATGAGTTTATTCTTTAAAAAAAACAATATAAAAACACGTCGATTCCGAGGGGTTTCGTCTACCGGCTATGGTTAATCTGACATGCCTGTCAAGAATCAACAAAAGTAAACCAGTGAAAAAATTCTGTAAACCAATGGGGAAAAATCTTTTCTCTCATTGGCTGGCGAGCAACACTGAGCAAATGGCCAGTTTTGTCTTACCCGGAGTTCAAAGACGTTTATTCTCTGGGAAAGATGTTCTGTGTGTGATGATTTTTTTTCCAGGTTCCCCTCTCCCGTGTCCTTTCCTTCCTTTCCCCTGTGCTCTTCTGTGGCACAGTTGTACCAGGCATTTTTCTGCGGAGAGCAATATCACTTGAAATAGCTTGTTGTTACAGGTAAGTATGTAGGGCAGCTTACAACTTCACTTCTTAACGGGTAACCGTCTACTCCCTCTCCTCTAATATTTCCATACTTTTCTTTCGTACTATTCTATCAGGGAAATCTGTTCCCAAACATCTAATATTTCTCTTTTTCACCTGACAAAAGGCGCAGAGCGCTGAGGGTTCGGGTCTCTCAACCTCAGATAGGAAATATCTCTCTTCGGGGTTTCGTCTACCGGGAAAGAAAACAAACTATTCGTCGATTCCGACGGGTTTCGTCTACCGGGTTCGAATCCCGGTGAGGCATGGATGTTGTGTTCGTCTTACGGTACTGGCTTTCCCCCTTCCCTGAAACCAGTGACACTAAATTTGGGACCGACGACTGCTTATAGCCCATTGAGTTGCTCACGGTGGTCGTTAAATCTTCAGTCACAAAAAAGAAAAATCACGAACCTTGAATAACTTGTCTTTACTGAAGTAATTAAATGAATTTATCAATCAAATAAAGTTTACCTTTGTTGTTTCATATGAGTTTATTATTTTCAAAAAAAAAAAAAAAAAAAAAAAAAAACTTACCGTCGATGCCGACGGTTTCGTCTAGTTACCATTATTCGGATAGTCCATAACGCAGCCATTGTATTCGTCACCCCCACCACCTCACTGACAAATCACTACATCGCGCTAAACTTTTATTAGAGCAAGAAATAGTATTGCAGTACATTTGCTAGAATTGTGAACGCTAAAGGCCTACTTTTTAAGAGTTCTTATCGTACCAGACACCCCCCGTGTCAGACTAAACATGAGCCGTGTAAATGCCTTTTGCTAATTCAGTTCCACCTTAATTGTAGAGGTAAGTCTGTCCCGCTTGAATGTTTTCCCACTTACCATCAGCACTGATTGGGTGTAGAAGAACTGGCCACACAAATTTTAAGGGGCCGTATAAAACTGCGTTTTCGACTGCTTCGTGGCCACGTCCTCAGAGGTTGGTTATCTGATTCTTTTTTTTTTTTTTTTTTTTTTTTTGATTGGAGGTTTACCGACCACCGTGAGCAACTCAATGGGCTATAAGCAGTCGCCCGTCCCTAATTTAGGGTCACTGGTTATAGGGAAGGGAGAGAGCCAGTGCCGTAAGACAAACACAACATCCATGCCTCACCGGGATTCGAACCCGGACCCCGTTCGGACGAATGATCAGAGGCCATCGCTTAGACCACTGCGCCACCGGGGCGGCATTATCTGATTCACATGAAGTTTCTGTAATATAATAATTTCTTCGCTGCGATATCTCTAAAAAATGTTTATAAGCTACAACTCAACAAAAGAATTTCACGGTTTAAACGCTACAGCTCAATATATTCTCTGCAAACGCAGGAAGTACGACAGGAGGAGGGGGGGGGGGTATACGAATAATATAAAATATAAAAAATTTCTGGTTCGATCCAGAGATTTTCAACGTTTGCAATCTACAGCTCTACAAATTATCTAAGGACACGTGCAAATGCAGGAGACCTGTCGGCGGAGGGGGGGGGGCTTAATATCGAAAATATGAAATGGGAAGAGTTTGTAGCCCATTCGGGAGATTTTCGGCCTATACACACTACAAGTCAACAAATTTTCTGCGGTAGCAGAAGCTTGCAGAATTTTGTAGAGTTGTAGTTCGTAAACTTCTGAAAATCTCCGAATCAGACCAAAAATTATTTATATCTTATATTGTCGGCATTAACCCCCACCCACAGTTTTCCTGCGTTAGCATATGCCCGCAGAATGTTCCTCGCACGGACAGTTGTACTTCGGTTTATCGAGAACCGGCAGTTCAGACGATCAATTTAGTTTGATAACGACCAGAAACGGGACAAAGAATGGTATATGTGCGCATTATAAACTGTTTTCAAAAAATAAAATAAGAATTGTGTACTTAAATTTATGTAAAAATTAATTATAAGTTTCTTATACGTGAAAAACTAACTGCCGATTATTTAATCTTTCGGCCAATTTCCTCCATCGGTTGCTGTGAAATTCAACTACAGTTCTTATGGATGGATCGGACTACACGTGTTATCATAGTTCTGTTTTTCAGTGATATCTTCACCGCGAGCGAAGCCGTGGGCACAGCTGGCATGTATATGCAACAATTGCCCCCTCCAAGAAAGAAGCTGTATTGTCTATAATCGTGCATGACAAAACCTTTTTTTACCGGTAAAGCGGACTTGTGTAAATTGACAGAGAGGATGCTGACCTTGGATTATTCAAAACGTGAACTGAACTAGTGCTTTACAGATTTTTTTTTCTTTTAGTTTATATGAGACTTGTATTTTATGAAAAATTTAATTTACGGGAAAGAAAAAAATGATGTTGCTAAAGGTATTTATTGCATGTAAAATGAATGAAAATTGAAAAATATTTTCATACAAGGGGCGGCAAATGCCCTTGGAGCGTCCCTGTTTGGATCGAGAACTTTTGGAAAAATCAATATAATTTTCAAGCGCAATATGCCATTAGGTCTCAAAAAGAAAAGTGTTTAATCATCTCATTTTTCCAGTGATTACGTACGGAACAGAGATGTGGACCTTAACTAAAAAAGACATACAAAGACTGCAGATAACTGAAAGAGACATGGAGAGATGCATGCTTGGTGTAACCAGGAGAGGCGAGAAGGGAAACTCATGGATAAAGAAAATTACAAGAGTGGAGGATATCATGATCAGAGTGAAATCCCTAAAAAGGCAATCGGATGGACATGTTGCCAGAGGAACTGACCACCGATGGACAACCAAAATTCTAGACTGGATTCCAAGGGACAGAAAAAGATCCAGAAGACCACAAGGGAGATGGATGGATCAAATTCGAAAGAATGCGGGACTGATATAGAGGAGGCTGGGTCAAGACACACCGTTGTGGAAGAAACTTGGTGAGATCTTCATCCATCAGTGGATTGATAATGGTTGATGATGATGATTAAATATACATATATTTTCCGGAATTTGACGATAAAAGAAACGTTTTATTTCGCTTAGCAATAATCAGGACAAACATGAATAAGGGAAAATATAAATTTAGGAAAACGCGAATCAAAGCAAAGGAGAATGAAAGCAAACCTGATACAGGAAACGTTTTTAGGGGAAACTTTGATACGGACAAGCATGTTTAGGGTAAACTTGAATTACGGGTAATGAGATTTAAGGCAAACGGAATTAGGGGAAATGGGAATTCTGGTAAAAGCGATTTCGGGAAACTGCGATTGGGGTAAACCTGTTTAGGAGGAAACGTGAATTAGGGAAAACGAGATTTAGGGGAAACAATATTAGGGCAAACACGGGAATAAGCGGAAACGAGATTTAGGGGAAACGAGGCTAGGGCAAACGAAATTAGGGCAAACGCGGGAATAAGCGGAAACGAGATTTAGGGGAAACGAGGCTAGGGCAAACGAAATTAGGGAAAATGGGAATTCGGGTAAAACTGATTTCGGGGAAACGCAATTGGGGTAAACGTGTTTAGGGCAAACGGAATTCGGGGAAACGAGATTTAGGAGAAACGAGATTTAGGGGAAACGAGATTTAGGGGAAACGAGATTAGGGCAAACGAAATCAGGGGAAATGGGAATTCGAATAAAAGCGATTTCGGGGAAACGCGATTGAGGTAAACGTGTTTTGGGCAAAAGTGAATTAGGGGATACCAGATTTAGGGGAAACGAGATTAGGGCAAACGAAATTAGGGGAAATGGGAATTCGGGTATTTCGGGGAAACGCAATTGGGGTGAACGTGTTTAGGGCAAACGGAATTAGGGGAAACGAGATTTAGGTGAAACGAGATTAGGGCAAATGAAATCAGGGGAAATGGAAATTCGAATAAAGAGATTTCGGGGAAACGCGATTGGGGTAAACGTGTTTAGAGCAAACGGGAATAAGGGGAAACGAGATTTAGGGGAAACGAGTTTAGGGCAAACGAAATTAGGGGAAATGGGAATTCGGGTAAAAGCGATTTCGGGGAAACGCTATTGAGGTAAACGTGTTTAGGGGAAACGAGACTTAGGGGAAACGAGACTTAGAGGAAACGAGACTTAGGGGAAACGAGAGTATGGTAAACGAGGTTTAGGGGAAACGAGATTAGGGCAAACGAAATTCGGAGAAATGTTAATTCGGGTAAAAGCGATTTCGGGGAAACGCAATTGGGGTAAATGTGTTTACGGCAAACGGGAATTAGGGGAAACGGATTAGGGGAAACGGATTAGGGGAAACGGGTTTTCACACCGTGATTCCACGTTGATAGGCTGGGTGGCGCTCCACAATGGTGAGAAAACCTTCCATTGGCTACGTCGCTTCGAGACTCTCACATGGCGATCATCCGTGATGGTACAGAACGGTGATTCGTCTCTGTGCACCACACTGTTTCATTCGGCACCCCACGCAGTTCTGGAGCGACACCACGTCAAGCAGTGTCGACGATGGCTCGCTGTTAAACGTAGCCTTCGCAACGGATGGCTGGACCGGAAACCAGACGTAGCCAATCGGCGCGACACTGTCCGCGTCGATATCGGAGCATCCAAGCCTCCTAGTACACTCCGCAAAATGTCGCCCGTTGTGGCCTGTGGGTCCGCTACTGCATGACGTCAGACGTAATGATCAGTGCGTTCGAATTTTCTATAAGGCTAGGAAATTAATAGAATTACACAAAATTGTTTTACATACCTTAGTTTCTTTTTAAAAGATCGTCTACTTTGTGACGTGCATGCTCCGCAGGACGCACACAACATAAAGGCAGATAACAGCAAGAACGAACGTCTGCGTAGGTCAGTTGGTAGAGCGACTTTTTCCGGAATAAGTGGACTCGGGTTCGATCCCCGGCGTGGACCAAAAATGACGGAGAACTTTACTTCGTTATAATGTTTATATGTGTTCTTGATTTCAATATTTTCTTTGCAATATTCGCAAATTTTAGTCTTCTGCTTTATGGGAAGGGCTGTTCTTTTCAATTTTTTTCAAACAACAAACAACATTAGAAAAAAAAATCATTTCGGATCTCGATGCTTGTAAACAGTTGCAGACTGATTTGTAGAACCAAGAACATAAAGACAGATAGCATCGTGTATGGTAAAAGAAACTTTATGTCCTTGGAACCAGATATCGACTCCTTTGTCATCTTATGTCAGTTGGTTGAAGGTAAAGAACGCAAGCACATCTCTTCCGCCAAAGAGGACAGGGCGGTAGTGAGAAGAAGACAACAGCCCAAGATAGCCGCTTGAATCCAAATTTACCAGGCACACCTCAGGTCCTCTTCGTTGATGCTTCTCTGTACCCAAATGGAGGACATGATTAAGTAGTAAAGGGTAGCTAGACATCCACTAAGTCCTGATAAATAGAAATAAATTAACACCCAAAAAAGTGCAACACATGGAGGCCGTTATGATATCCCAGATACGGTTCTGTGACTTATTCCTCTTCTTTTAATTCCTGTGTCATTCTGCGGAAGCGGGAGCAGTCCAGATGGTTTACCTCATTGTGGCATGTTTTCCGAAGGAGCAGCTGATTTATGCCCCAGGCAACGTCTGCCATTTTCTCTGCCTAAAGGTTCGCCACAAGAGAATCATGGTCCAAAAAAGCGGGAAGGCAGTTCACACACATCTTGCAAGTGGTGGTACATCAAGAATGTTTCGAGCTGGAAAAGGCAGGTTGGTGCAGTAATACAAAATGAGTTAGCTTTGCATTAAGAAATGGCAGCCGTATTACATAGTCGGAGTGATAACGAAGTACCACGTTACATCAGCGTTATGTGCGGCTACTGTAAATTTTGCACACCTGTCCTCTGTACGTAATCAGTAAACTTTGCCAATAATGGTGAAGCGTGGCGGCAAAACCCAATTTGACCGTGGCCCAATAATTGGGGCCCGGAGGGCAGTTCAGAAGGGCTCACATTTGTGAGCCAAGCGCGGTTGATTCTAGAAGTGAGAGTCGGTTGCCAAGACTGGTATCTCAGCAACGTCGTGCAGCAGTTACACAGCTAACCCACCAGTACTACAGCGGTGCAGTTCGACCTATTTCCATATGCGCCTGATGTTTCACAGCCGGAGACCAACGAAAGTACCCCGTGATGATGTCCAGTCATCGCAAACAACGCCTCTCGTGGGTCAAAGGACGTCGGCAATAGACTTTCGAAAGATGGAAGAAGGTCGTCTGGCTTGATGAGTCCCAATTTTCTGCACCACTCTGATGGCCGGATTCGCAGCATGAAGCATTATCCCGTGATTGCACAGTTGAGGTTCAACAGGCTGGTGCAGGTGGTGTTCTAGTCTGGGGAGTTTTTACGTGGAATGCCACAAACACTGAATGGTGGAAGCTACAGGGACCTGTTAGCCGACCAACTCCATCTACATCTGCAGGAGTTTTACCCGAGCCACACTACAATTTTCAGCGTGTCCTCGGCTCATATAACTACAGAGTGGTTGTAGGAACACACCAACGAATTCACTACATTGCCTTGAACCCTAAACTTCCCCTGACTTTAACGCAATTGAACATTTGTGGAATATGCTAGAACGGGATGCGATAACTGTTGATCCTCCTCCATGGAATGAGTGTGAACTTACGGAGATGCAGTGGATGTGGGTCAATTTATGCATGGATTATGTTCGACACCATGTAGGATCCATTTCTGGGCGTCTGCGCGATGTGATTGCACAGAAAGGTGGACCAGCGCGTTATTAGAAAGGTGTTTCTAATGCAAAGCTAGCACAGTGTATATTGGCGTCAGACGGATGCCAACGGTGTGGCGGTATATGAAGGGATGTTTTACACATATCACGTTTGCTCAGACCCAAAGCGTGGCGTTATGCAAGGGTAGCCGTAAATCGAGGAGCGGTGCATCGAGGGCTTACTGTACAAGCAAATTCTATAAATGGACAAATGACAAAGTATAGCACGAAGGAATCGTACCAGAAACCGGTGCAAAAATTTCAATTCCATAATTCACCGGATTATAAGTAGTGAATTTTTGGTCTGCTCTTGAGCTGCATCCGCGGCAGTCGCACCGCCTTTTTCGCTCTAGTTACGTCTCTGCATTAAATAATGCACAACATATCTTCCCTGTCAGTTCCGGAGGAGAAGAGATACCGTGAAGAATAGGAATATACATTCATTCTCTCTGGAGTAAAAACTTTGCATCATTAGAAGTGGAAAACGTACTTAAAGCAAAAAGAGTTCGTTGAATCGGGATCATTCGGGGAAGATCTTTTTCATTGCGGGGTTCAATGACCGCTATGAGCAAGTCTAAAGGCCCCAGCAAAAACACAAGTGCTGGGAAACTGCTGGCCACCAGCTGGCAATGATGGGTCACTGTTGGCTGAAATCTGCCGCTCACGGCCCGGTAGTGGTCCGTTGGTGGCAGCGCCATCAGTTGGCGAGCCATTGATGGCCCTGCAGCATCGCCGTGAATTGTGGGCCTCCAAGCAAGTGCCACTAATGGCCCGTTGCTGGCAACCAATGCAACCCCCAACACCAGGTGGAAGCATCGGGACTGCGCATGCGCAGAAACAACACTTGCTGTGTCTCTCATGGTACCAGTTAGTTGAAGACGACGCTATCGCCATCGTGTTATTTTAGTGGATGTTAAGAAAAAAATCCATATGTGGAGAGGCGAATTAATTTCCTAATGAAATTTTACGTCGACGAAGATATCAGATTAAGCCGTGAAATACTAGATTACAGCCATGAAATACACCCACTCCATTCCCACGAATAACAATTCATGGAATGGTGTGGATGAATAAGAAAAAATTTGAAACCGCTTGAAACACATATCCTGGAAAACCATTAAAATAGAGTTTGTTGGAAAAAAAAAAGAATTATACGCGTACAAAATTTATTAATTATGTGAAAGAAAAAAAAAAGCAACGCTATGCGGTGTACTCATCCATCGGTTGAATACACAAGACTGGGAGGAATTCGCTTCTAAAAATAACAAGTAAAATAAAATATCTTTTACTCTTTAAAAGAAATGTAGCTTCGGACAACGGAAAGGAAAGACATAACGTTAAAAATGTAACAGAATGTGACATGAACCCGGGTTAATATATATTTATTCAACAATCTCTTTTCAAGACGGCAAGGACAGTACAAAACTTTGGAAAGCGACTCTAAGTATGTACACGCCTTGAAAATGAGTGAAGTTCCCTTAAGGTAAAAAAACTATCGTTACGTTGAAAAAATTAATTTATCAATTATATGAAACTGACTTTTATGAAAAATACCTCGCAATATTATAAAATGAAAGAGGGAAGCATTCCGATTACAAATTGCATACCAAACAGATAGCTTCCAGCACATACCCGAGCGTCGTGAATTAGTCCGGTCGGTAGCGAGCGCGGCTTCCACGTAAACGGCCAAGGATCGAATCTAGTCAGATGCAAACGGCGTTTTTCCGGTCAGTCGAGAAAATTTCCCCAGCGCATTGCGTTAATTCACAAGCTTCGTAAGGCTAGAAAAAAAATTGTAGCTTTAGGAAACTGCGGTTATCCTTGCTTTTTTTATTATTATTGCTACTACTGGGAAATTGGCGGACAAGATTCGGCAAGCCACCAGTTACGTCACGTGGTTGCTGGCTGCCTCTAACGGACCACATTAGGCTAGCCATCATTTCTGGCAAGTACTTGCAGGGCCACTGAAGGGCCACTTGTGGCAGCTACTGCCTGTGATGGACCACTGATGGCCCTGTTGTGGCATATGACAACTGATGGGGTGCCAACTGTTGGCCAGCTGTTGGCCTGAACTGCTGGCCCTTCTGTTGGCCGCCCGGACATTTTATTGACGGTTCGGCAGCGGCAACACAGTGCTGGGCCATTTCTGGCAGTGCTGGCTGCCAGTAATGGCCCACTGCTGGCCCAGCAATACTGTTTTTGCTGGGGCCCCAAGCAGTCGCCCCCGTACCAAGATTGGAGCCACTAGTCCCGTGGAGGGGAAGAATTATCCCTGAAAGACAAACGCTCCAATTATGTATCATTCGGGATGTTGGTCAGTCGCACCCAAGAAACTCCGAAAATGGTCAGTTGCACCCTCAGCCTGTCGCCCGGTTCATTGGCTAATTTCACTCAAACGACCCCCACCCTCCCTCCCATAAACACCTCCTAGTGGGAAATTACTGTATTTGTATCACCATCATCATAGTCAACCATTATCAATCCACTGCTGGACGAAGGTCTCTCCAAGCCTCTTCCGCAACGGTTTGTCTAGTGCCAGTCTCTTCCATGTGACTCCCGCATACTTTCGAATTTCATCCACCCATTTCCTATTTGGTCTTCATCTGGGTCTTTTCCTGTCCCTTGGAATCCAATCTAAAATTTCGGCTGTCCATTGATGGTATGTCCTTCTGGCAGTATGTCCAGCCCATTGCCATTTCAGGGATCTAACTCTAATCATGATATCTTCCACTCTTGTCATTTTTCGGATCCACGAGTTCCTCTTCTTATCTCTCCTGGTTACACCAAGCATGCACCTCTCCATGCTGCTTTGAGCTGTCTGCAGCCTTTATATGACTCTTTTAGTTGAGGTCCACGTCTCTGTACCATACGTAAGCACTGGACGGATGCATTGATCAAACACTTTTCTTTTAAGACATAATGGCATATTGCTCTTGAAAATTATGCTGTTTCTTCCAAAAGCTCTAAAGCCAAGTTTTATACACCGATTAATTTCTTCATCAATGTGACCCTCACTTGATATCTGCTGTCCAAGATAAACATATGCATCTGTTTTCTCCAGCTTTTCTCCATCAATTGATAAATCTTCATTTCTTCTAAAAGCACTGAACATCACTTTTGTCTTCTGAAAGTTCATTTTTAATCCCACATCTTTACTCTTGTCAGCAAGTTCCTGGATCATACTCTGCAGCTCTGATGAGGTAGTTGCAAAAATAACTACGTCATCAGCAAAACGAAGGTGGGTTAGATAATCTCCATTAACCTTTATCCCTTTGTTTCCCTAGTTCAGTGATAGAAAGACATTTTCCAATGTGGCATTAAAGAGCTTCGGAGATATGTTGTCACCTTGTCTCACTCCCTTTCCAATTTTTATGTGTGCTGTATTCTCAAACAGCCGAATCTTTGCACTTGCATTTTCATAGATGTTATTAATTATATTATTGTATGCATCTTTAATACCGCAGGATTTCAGAGCCATTGTAACTGCTGATGGTTTCACCAAATCAAAGGCTTTTTCATAATCGATATAAGCCATGCACAATGGAAGTTCATATTCCCTCGCTCTTTCAATTAGTTCTCTCAATACGTGGATATGATCTATTGTGCTGTAGTCACTCCTGAATCCAGCTTGTTCTCTCGGTTGAGCCATGTCCAGTGTTACCTTCAAACGGTGTGAAAGAACTTTAGTGAAGATGTTATAAACCACTGATAGGAGGCTGATAGGTCTCTAGTTCCTGAGATCCTCAATGTTACCTTTTTTATGTAGCAGGATCATTGTAGCGTTGTTCCGATCTTCAGGAATCTTCCCTTTATTAAGGCATCGAGTGAAAATTTGGGCGAGTACTGTTTCGATTTCTCCACTTGCTTCCTGTATGATGTCTACAGTAATTCCATCTTCTTCTGGAGCTTTTCCCCGCTTCATGTTCTTGATTGCATGTGCAAATTCTGCTGGAAAGACTGGAAGAACTCTGGTACTGGTACCTTTCATGATGTCTGGTGTACATGTGTCATCCCTTTCATATAATGTGGAGTAGAAATCTTTCCCTCTTGTCAAAATTTCGCCTCTATTTCTTGTTTCAAAACCATCTTTATTTCTCAGTGCCATAATCTGTTTTCTTCCCTTACTGAGATGTCCCCTTGCTATCTTTAGGCTTTGGTTGTTTTCAATTGTTTTCCTCACTAGTTCACAGTTGAATTTCCTTACGTCTTCAGTAATACTTTTTCGTACTTCTTGCACAGCTCTATATATTCCACTTTGGAAGTCTCATCTTCTTTAGTTGTCCTCATCTCTCTTCTTTTTTGCATCAACATTTTGGTTTTTCCTAATAATTTTTTTACATGCAACTTGTTCTTATACCCAGAAATTTTTTTCTGCTGTTTCCATAAGAGCTTTGGTTACTTTTCTGTTAACTTCAGAGATGTCCACTTCTTCTGAAGTTAGACCTTTTAAAATAGAGAATCTGTTCTTCAGTTCTAATTTGAAGGTCTTATGGTGTTTTTTAAGGTTGGTTATGTCAATACATTTTGTTTGCCTTATGATCTTGCCAGGTTCGAGTTTAGTGTTGAGGTGCACCTTACATCTCACCAATCTAGAGTCACTACCTGTGTTGAACTTGTTTAGCACACTGCAGTCTTCTGTGACGAATTTTTTGTTATACATAATAAAATCAATTTCACTTGTCGTCCCATTTGGATGTCTCCATGTCCATTCGCTGTGGGGCTTTTTCTTGAAAAAGTAGTTCAAGATGAAAAACCCTTCTGCCTCTGCAAACTCTACGAGAGTATTCCCACGCTGGTCTCTGTTGCCGTGACCGAATTTTCCTACTAAAGTTTCATTCTGTTGCCATTGCCCTATTTTTGCATTGAAATCTCCCATAATTATCTTCATGTGCTGTTTACTTTTATTATTTAGATGACGAATTTCCTCATAAAATTCTTCAATTTCTTCTTCAGGATAACTTGTAGTGGGTGCATAAGCTTGAATAATCTGAGCCTGGTATCTTCTCGAGAGTTGGATAACGAGTCGTTCAGCTCTGTCAGAGGAACTTTGAACTTCTACAACTTTATCCTTCAGTTTCTTGTTTATTATAAATCCAACACCACTAGTTCTGCCAGTATCAGTCCCACGATAGTAGAAGAGATGTCCACTTTTCAGTTCAATGAGAACTTCTCCTTTTCTCCTTACCTCACTTAGCCCGACGATGTCCCACTTGATCCTTTGTAGTTCCTCTTCCAATTCTAGAAGCCTTGAATCAGAAGATAGGGAGCGTCCATTTATACGTAGTTCAGAAACAGGAGGGAAAATGAAATTTCTGAATACCCTAGCAAAGAATGGGAGAGAGAATCTATCTTTTAGGCTGTTTCCGGAACATGGCCTCCATCTTGAATTCCGCCGTACTGGATCAAGGTCCAATTTTTCATAGGGTAAGTGGGTCATGTTGCATATCAGACAAGACTAAAATTTTCTCAGAAATTGATTGCCGTAAACAAATTTGACAAATATGGTGTGGTTCAGAAATCAATACAAAAAGTCGAAATAACAACCTCTAAAATACCCTATAATGTGCAGCTATTTGATGTGTTCAATGTGTTGGTCCTGTTGCTAAACACAGAGCTGAAGGCGTGGGATCCAGTCGTTATGCACCATCACGAGAATATTGGGAGAAATGCGGTTACAAGCCTACCGAATGCGTTGCTGAAGTTGGTGTTTGACGCGAAATTTCTCAGCATACAACAGGTGTTTCAGACGACCCCATAGATAAACGTCGAGTGGTGTGAGGTCGGGGAATCTGGGTTGCCATTCCACTCGACCACGCCGACCAATCTAATGACCAGGGAATTGAACATCCAGCCCTTCACGAACAGTTGTTCCATAATGTGGTGGAGCCTTATCGTTTTGGAAATAACAGGAAAAACTGCCATCTTCATTAAGTAGGGAAGGGAACACTGTTTCCTGTAGCATTTTCAGGTAGCGCTGAGTATTAAGGTTATTGTCGAAGAAATTGGGCCCGATTACACGGGTGCCCGATATTCCACAATACACCATAACATTTACATTACCAACGACTTTGGATGGTTCCGTCCAGTGAGGGTTCCTGTCACTCCAGTGCCTGTAGTTCTGACGGTAAATCTCACCACCGACATAAAAATTGTCCTCGTCACTGAACAAAATGACCTGTGAGAAATAGGGATTCCGTTGATGTTGGTCTAAAGCCCAGGTGCAGAGCTCGACCCGTCTATCAGGGTCATTCTCTGAGCGGTGTGGGCGTTAGCCTTAAGCCTCGGCTAGATATCGACAGATCTGGGATTCGGATCCCCAGCGGTGACCGGATAACAATTTTTCGGTTGCTATGTGTTGATAAAACATGTAAAGAGCGATGTCTTTGTTTATTCACTGACGCCACGTATTTCGAGGATTTTCACCTTGGATCTCGCCCTTTGGATTTTACTGCTATAATTAATATAAAGCCAGTGCCGTTAATGCCCGCCAGATGGAGACATCTCAGTTTCTGAGCCCATCTTACAGATCTATCATGTCAGAAGCTTACAGAGAAACACACATAGCCCCGGTGACTGTTGGCTACCGTGGCGTAAGGCAAATGCGCTCGGCTAGATATCGAGAGATCTGGGATTCAGATAACCAGCGGTGACCGGATAACAATATTTCGGTTGCTATGTGTTGATAAAACGTGGAAAGAGCGATGTCTTTGTTTAGCCATTGTTGAGGTTTTCACGTTGGTAGAGTTTTCGGTCGACCACTACTTGGCTTGTCGTCCACAGTCTCTGTTTCACGTAACTTGGATATCAGATATGCGACAGTGCTCTGTCCAATCAGTGGTCTTTCTGGGTGTTGGTTGTTGAAATATGCAAATATGATACGGCAGCTGCGTTCCATAGATATTAGGATCACGTCAGCTCTCTATTTTTTCTTCAGTGACATCTTCAGTTACCTGCAGCAAATAATGGTTATTTCAACTTTCTGTATTGATAACTTTCTGTATTGAACCATAACACATATGCCAAATCGGATTACAGCAATCAATTTCTGAAGAAAATTCTGGTCCTGTGTGATATGCAACATGACCCCTTACAATTTGAAAAATTTGACCTTGAACCATATGTAGGATTTCAAGATGGCGGCCATGTTCCAAAAAATAGACTAAGAAATTTTCCCTTCCGTTTCTGAAATACAAGGGTGTCCTACGACTTTCGACTCACCCTCTATATTTAATATGTGAGCTTGTATTTCTACCTGATAAAGGCGATACAGTCTATCAGCGTTGCATTGGGGATACCACGTAGAGGTTGATTCTTCATTCGCAAAAAGTTTTTTATTATTATTTTTTATTTTCTTATTTCAATTTTTAAATCCTTTTCTAATCGGTTTTAATGGCCGCTCCGAATTACACTGCTGGCCACCCAAAATGCAATATCAAGAAGGACACGAGATAGCAAAGCCAGATTTACTGGACACATAACAACAGATACAAAGATGAAACGGTTGAGCTTACAGGCCCGTGCGACTTGCGGAACACGCAGACATCAATAGTTCGTGTAGCCACCATGGCTGGCAATAACGGCCGCTACACGCCACGGCATTCGAACGAAAGAGGCTTTGGATGTGGGCTTGGGGTATGTCGGACCAGGCTGCTTCCACACGTTGCCACAGTTCATCAGGGGTAGCCACGGGAGGTGCTTGCCGGGTCATTCGGTTGCCGATCAGCAACCAGACGTGTTCGACGGGCGACATATCGAGAGAACAGGCGGGCCACGGCAGCGGTGACACTTGGTGGGCCGTGAAGAATTGTTGCACTATGCGTGCCACGTGCGGGCGCACATTGTCCTGTTGAAACGTGGCCGCTGGAAGGTCATGCAGGTAAGGGAGTTCTACAGGCTCTAAAACGTTGGAGATGTAGCGGTGGCTGTTGAATGTACCAGCGAGGCGTACCAGAGGGGTGCGGGTGTCATATCCAATTGCGCCCCAATGCATAACGCCAGGCGACGGACCGATATGGCGATGCGTAATGCAGGCGTCATACAATCTCTTGCCGCGGTCCTGCCACACGCGGATCCGACCATTGTGGTGTTGCAGGCAGAAGCGGGATTCGTCGGAGAAGACAATGTCGTGCCAATCCGTAGTCCAATTGCGGCGTTCAACGGCCCACTGCCGCCGCACTCGCCGGTGGTGTAACGTCAATGGTAATCGGAGCAATGGGCGCCGTGCAACAAGTCCCCGCTCCTGCAGACGACGTCGAACGGTACGTGCTGACACAGGTTGTTGCGCAACACACCCTAATTCCTGCGCTAACGTTCGTGATTTGGCGGTGCAAAACATCAATGCCCACTGCACAACATGCCGGTCCTCCCGGTCGGTAGTGTGCCGCGGCTGCTGCAATAGCTCACGTCGATCCGTCCGTCCCTCCTGCATCCACCAAATCCATACTCGCTTCTCTGTGGCTGGATGTCGTCCCACACGGGCGCCGATGTCTCGGTACGATAAACCGCTGTCGCGATAAGCCACTATTCGTCGTCTGTCGAACTCCGAAACGTGCTGGAATGACTGCCGTATTCTGCGACGAGGCATCAAGAAGCTTCCCACGCGCAGGTCCGGCAGCGCAACACACTTCCGCTACTTACACCCCGCCTTCTGTGCACCCTTCTTATAGTGCTTCTCGGTGGCGTGCCGGGCGCATATGATTAGCATATGCCCTGCAATGCTAATCGTTTGCATTTCCTTTCGCGGGCGACGCATGCTGCGAATTTCAGGCCAATGGGATGCTTCCTTCTTGGTGTTGCCTTTGGAGTGGCCAGCAGTGTATTATCTGTTGCATTTCGCTTAACACTGTTTGATATGATTTGACCAGACAACAGTTTTGGTGGGTCATGGTTGTGGCAAAAATCAGATTGTAAAATAACCGAGGCTACCTACAGTTTTGTCAAGCTTTTGCTTACTGTGCAACTCCTTTTCCATGTCATCCCCGTGTCCCGATTTTAATAGAATTTGCGTCCTGAATGTATCAATAGGTTTTCGTTGTACGTAAACTGTATATTACATCTATAGTCGCTGTTTCATGAATAATACAATGATGCTAATGTCCCTGAATGAGACGGTGCGATCATTTATTGTCCGGCAGAGAGCATCGTATGTAGAAGCTTCCTGTTCCACCCACAGGTTTTTCACATTCTCTCTCTAGTAAGCAAGGGCTGTGTAAATGCAGTCGATCGCTTTGTTATCTTCCTTAATGAGTTCAACTAACCTAACAGAAAAGGATCAGATCTTGGGGTGAGTGTAACTGACCCTTGCCCATCACACGAGACACATACCCAGACCCAGCTAGGCCGACTGTACATATACCTAATTAATTCAAACACTCGACGTGGATCAGGAACACCAAACAGAAATCATCGCTCTTTCAACGTTAATAAGTGAGTCTCGGAAAATTTCTCATCAGCCGCCTCCGGGAATCGAACCCATGGTCCTCTAGTTACTCGCCGGACATGCTACCACTGTACCACAGCGGCCTCAAATTCTCCAGACTCACATTAACGTGGAAAGAGCGATGATTTCGAATTCCCCAGACTCATATTAACATCGAAAGAGCGATAATTTCTGTTTGGTGCTACTGACCCATGTCGAGTGTTTGAATTAATTATCCATTCGCCTCCTAGTTATTTGTTCAGTTGCTGCTTTCTATCTTTGGTGAACCCCCAGCATTGTACGGGGCTTCATGAAGCAATCTGCCATATGGTTTGGCAGTTAACCACATGTGAGTCTGGAGAATTCGAGGCCGCTGTGGTGCAGTGGTAGTATGTCCGACGCGTAACTGAAAGACCCTGAGTTCGATTCCCGGTAGCGGCCGATGAAAATTTTTTCGAGACTCACTTTTTAACCTGAAAAGAGCGATGATTTCTGTTTGGTGTGCAGATACCTACACCTCGGCCACTGGAGGAAAAGCATTGGAGATACTGGGGTTGGCCAGGATAATGTCAGCACCACGCTCAGGGACGTGAATTTTAGTGCATCTGTGTACGTCGCAATACGCAAAGGTATCCACCACTTTTTGGATGTAATAGCAACGTTTAGAACTTCAAGGTCCTGTTTAAGTGCATTTAAAGTGTCTTGTTGCAAAATTTCTTTTAGGGTGACGACGAAATGAGCAACCTAACGGACTTCGAAAGAGGGATAATTGTTGGTGGCCGGCTAGTTGGTGTCTCCGTGACAACAGTCACCACGGTAGTCGATGTATCGAGAGATACTGTGTCTAGCATCACGACAGCATACCGTGTTCGTGGCAAAACCCCGTCTGCGAAACACAAGAAGGGCCGGAATACGACCCTGACAGAGACAGGAGAGTATTAAAAAGGATTGCTACCCGTAATAAGAAGACCACGGCGCCGAAAATTCTCAATCTGCATTTCAAGACCCCAGCATCAACGAAAACAGTGCGCAGGGGACTACATAAACAAGATATTCATATCAGAGCTGCTATTGCAAAACCTCTGGTGACCCGGGTGAATGAACAACGGCGGTGGCAGTGGTCCCAGGAGCATACAACGTGGACTGACGATGCATGGACGCGTGTAATGTGGTCGGATGAATCCACATTCGCACTATTTCCCACCGCACGACATGTTTACCTGTGGAGGATACCATCAGAAGCGTACAACCCAGACTATCTGCTCCCAACAGTACAGCATGGTGGTGGTTCTGTCATGATCTGGGCGGTCATATCGTGGTTTTCAGCGGGTCCCCTGACCGCCTTGAAAGGACGGATCACTGGGAGGGCGTAAAAAATCATTTTGTCCGACCAAGTCCATTCAATAGCTCAGGCATTTTTCCCTGCAGGGGATGCCAATTATCAAAACGATAACCCCAATTCATATAGCTTGGAATGTCCAATTATGGTTTGAGGAAAATGAGGATGAAATTTCACACCTTCCTTGGCCTCCACAATGACCAGAATTAAGCATCGTCGAACCATTGTTGTCTGCGTTAGAAAACAGAGTATCGCTATGCTCCTCCTGCATGTCTCATGGACCTGGGACAGTTTCTGCATGAAAAATGGTGTAACATTCCGCTAACCACCGTCCGCGATTTGTATGCGTCCATTTTAAGGAGGATTCGAGCGGTTTTGAATGCTAAAGGTGGTCCCACACCCTATTAGTTACGTAAAACCTTCTTTTTCTTGGTGTTCACATTACTTGCGTTTGCCCTAACTCATGTTTGCTCTAATTTTAGTTAACCGAAATAAATCCGTGGGTCTCTTAAAACCTATGCAGCATACCTTCTTAGTAAATTTTAATTTACGATTTAAATATTTCGTATATGTAAAATGATAAATAATAAAGTTAATACAAATATTAATGCAGAAGTGCCCCTATAAGACTCCCTCCCCTTTACTACGTAGTAGTAAATTGGGCAGATTTTAGGTCACATGCTTAATATTTGGAATGTGTGTACGAAGATAAAATAAAATAAGGTATAAGCAACAGATTATGGAATACAAAGTACCTTGTTTACAATTTTAATATTTGGTATGTGTAAATGAGTAATAAGAACTAATAAAGAGAACTTTCTTGATAAATCTTCAGGGGATGAGTCACAGTTTTAACATATGTTTTAATAAGTTTAAAGGACAGCTTAGTATATATGTAGTATGTTTACAATTAAAAGTATCAACGAAGATTTATGGTATATTTTAAATTAAAAGTAACAACAAAGTTATCATCATTGTCAACCATTATCCACAGCTGAATGAAGGTCTCCCCAAATTTCTTCCACAACTGTCTCTCTTGAGCCTGTCTCCTCCAGCTTACTCCGGCATGCTTTCGAATTTTATTCATCCATATCTCATGTGGTTTTCTTCTGGACCTTCTTTTATCCTTTCGAATTCAGTCCGAAAATTCCCTTCATTCGGATTTTACCCGACACTGATAAGGTTATCCCTAGTCAAAAACGTTTTCAGGTGCATATTGTACGTAGTATTCAATGTATATAGTAAGGAAACCATGCATACGACTCCCTATGGCAAGTTACTATTTGTTCGCAATTTTAGCTTAGTTATGTCGTTTTTTTTCTTTCTTTTATTTTTCTTTCTTTCTTTCTTTTTTTTTTTTCTGACATAAGCCTCTTTATGAATTTTAGTTTGTAACCTAACAAGGTCTCTCTCTCTCTCTCTCTCTGTCTCTCTCTCTCTCTCTCTCTCTCTCTCTCTCTCTCTCTCTCATTTTTCAAACTATAACTATAAAAATTGGTGTGTTTCTACTTCTATCTTAGACATTCGATCAGAGGACTCCCTCTATTTCCCAGAAGCACAAACATCAAATTTAACAAAAAATACATTTTATAAAACCAAAATTTTAGTGAATTGGAAGAATCACCTACGTTTATCCAAGTTTCTTAAAATCTTCGAAGGTTTCACCCCAGCCATATGTTCTAACAGCTTAAATATTGGGGGGGGGGGGTTAGGGGGCAAAGAAAATTTGGATGGGCTGAAGCCCACCCGTCATGTGTCGCGCCTAGTGTGGGCCTGCGGTTTTCACAAAATCCTGTAGTCTTTAGGGCAGATTTTAATCTGCTTATGTACATGGGGATCAAAAATAGTAAACCTCATTCAATGACTTGAGCTTCGATAAAGAGACAGCTCAATGTGAACTCAACTATCTTCATGAACATAAATTGGGAGCAAAGGGGGAGGGGGTAGAATTAAGTATTAATTCTGAGATAAGAACTGTTTAATTAAACCACGATACAGAGAAAACGGTGCTGTCAAAAATATGTTCCGTCAACGCGCTGAATTTACGCTTATTGTTGTCACAATGAATAAAAATTAGAAAACATTTTTTTTTTCAATATCAGCGGTTCGTTATTCCACATAGACATTAAAAACGAAAAGAGCGTATTCTTAGAGATAATGATATTGTTTGAGTGGTGATAGCGAAATTTTAAGTGATGTAAACCACTTTAGTTTAATTGCCCTAATAAACTGCACGCATCCCCTGACACCCTAACTTTGGAGAGAGGTGCTTTTTTACCTCTTATCAAAGGACACCCACTTAAAAAGATTTCGCAGCTAACACAATTGGTATGAAGTGAGAGAGTATCCTGCCACTTTATAGCCCTAGGTCAGCAATCTGAAAAGAGAATACCGCGGTTCCCGCCTTTGTTTAGGCGAAAAGGAGGGATGGGAAGCTGCTGTTCTAAAGTACGGGTAGTTTAAACACATGGACGAGACAGGAAATAATTGACAGACTTACGTACTCCTGGATCCTCGAATACCCCGACATTCCTTTAGGGCAGTAAGAGACATTTAGTTAAAAAAACTTTGGAAGATACGTAAAGAATGCCTATTTCAAATGCAAAGAAATAGGCATTCTTTACAGTAACGTTTCGATGCGATTCAAAGCATTTTTAGTAAACGTTTTTATTTAATAATTTTAACAACGAAATCTTCAATAATAATATATTCATCAACAGCCTGAACACCCTCGGCATACACAGTACATGGCTATTTCTATTTCACTTTTAAAAAAAGGGATCTTTTTCCTTTGCTTCTTTTGGTATAAATGTTCATCACAAGCAGCGCATTAATTTCAGCACTGCGTTAATGTATGATTGGACAGTTCTCACGTGTTGATGAGTGGACCATTTATTATATCAATATTATAATTGAACGATTTTCGGCATTTATCGATGTGGTGATCGGCAAAACAGTCCGGGAAAAATTCCAGGAAAAAAAGTCCGAGGAAAAAGAGTCCAGGAAAACAAGTCCGAGATGGACGTTTTGATTGTCATCATAGGTACGCTAATAAGTCGATTTGACATACTGTTTGAACTTGAGGAGGGTGGGCATAGTTTTATTATTTACTTAGTGTGGTCGGTTGCCAGAAAGCCCCCATGCAAGAAAACTGCCACACGTCTTTCAGCAACTTGGAAAACTGCCACACGTCTTTCAGCAACTTGGAAAACTGCCACACGTCTTTCAGCAACTTGGAAAACTGCCACACGTCTTTCAGCAACTTGGAAAACTGCCACACATGGGAAAACCGCCACACAGGAAAACTGCCACACAATGAAACTGCCACACGTTTTTCATTATGGGGCAGGGCACAAATTGCTGTTCCTGCGAGGAGCACTTTGAATGTGTGGCAGTTTTCCAGTGCGGCAGTTTTACAAGTTTCCTAATTATGTGTGGCAGTTTTACAAGTTTCCTAATTATGTGTGGCAGTTTTACAAGGTGCCTAACGACCGGAAGGAGCTCTTTTGTTTGTCTGAATTTTCACGCCGGGTTATAGCAGTTTAGGGGGTAAATAGACACAAAAGTTGAAGGGGAGAGGGGGGTATAGAGATTGCCATTTCTTGGCTTATATAGAGAATTGAATTGGAAACTCCAAACAAATTTCGAGAAATCATTCTATTTAGCGAAGAGAGAATTTTACTATACTTTGAAGAAATAAATTGCCGTGACTTAGTACACTTCTTAAAACTACACTGTTCGACGAAACAACGGAATTACAGCATGACTCATGCTGTGTTCAGAAAAGGACGATCAGGTGGGATTTTTAAATAACGCAGCACTTGTACTTAGGCACAAAATATTTACATAACATGTCAAGTTCGTAATATTTTACTTTTACTTAATTAATTCAATTCTAGGCCCTGTACCTTGGCCTTCTAAACAGTTTTTAATCCGCTGATTTCATATTCATAACGTTTACGTATCAAATCAAGTCAATAGTATTGCGCTTTTACTTAGCCCCTAAATATTAATTCATAGGCCCTAGGTCTAGGCCTTTTTGACAGTTTTTAATTCTTCGTTTTTATTTTCACAACGTTTGCCTATCAACTCAAGTTAATAGCTCTTACTTTGTCACTAAATATTAATTATAAGACCCTGAGCCTGGCATTTTTAGAAAATTTTAATAATCGCAACATATTGACTTGTGTCGATATAAGGTATGTAAAGGTTATAAACCAAACTGGTTAAAGGGCTTAGGCCTAGGGCCTGTGAATTACTACTTTGCTGTTAAGTAAAAGGGCAAATTTTATTAACTTCACTTGACGTGTAGACGTTGTGAAAATGACATTGGTAGAATAAAAACTGTTAAAAGATCCTACGCCTAGGCCATATGAATAAATATTTCGTGCCAAAATAAAAGCGCAATATTAATAACTTGATTTGATGTGTAAACGTTGTGAATATGACATTGGTAGGGTAAAAATTATTAAAAAGGCCTAGGCCTAGGGCCCATACATTAAACGTTAACTACCAAAGTGAAAGCACAATACTGTTAACTGTGACGTGCCGGCTCCGCAGGTCGCACATAAGATAAATGCAGATAGCAGTGAGAGCACATGCCAGTGTAGTATATTGGATAGCACTCGGAGCTCCGGAACCGAGAGTTGTTGGTTCACATTCCGTGCCAAAATAAAAGCGCAATATTAATAACTTGAAACCCCTCCAAATACGTGGCGTCAGTAAATAAATAAATACATCGCTCTTTCCACGTTCCAGAAACACATAGCAACAGAAAAATTGTTTTCAGCCGCCGCCGGGGAATGGAATCCACGGATCTCTCGATATCTAGCCAAGCGCGTTACATTTACACCACGGTGGCCAACAATCCACGGTGCTATGTGTATTTAAGGTCAGCTTCTGACATCATAAATCCGCAGTCTTTGAAAACATTCTCCCACGAACGTTTATTCCTGTTACTAAAGTTATAACTTTAGTAACAGGAATAAACGTTCACAACCAAATATGATTCTGGGGTTTGCAAAATTTCAAGTGTTTTATAGTAATTCAGGTATGGTGATCACGAATATCACATCCGTTTTTTTCTGTCACCCACACATTTTTCACAATTTCCCATGTTATTTTTTTATATATGACAAAAGTAAAAAATATTATGAAGTAATCTGTTATTTTTTTATTCTAAAAATTTAAATTTACTAGCTAAAGCAGATCGCGGCAGTTCTAAAGTGATACAATAGATGGCGCCTCTATATCAATGAATGAAACATTGCGTGTTTTTGCCATTTTGAACACTGTGATTCAAGCGATGTCCGAAATGTATTTCGCTCATTCAAACTGTTGTGTTTTTCGTTATCACTGCGTTATGGCGTCCAGAGGCTGTGTTAATAGTGCTGATTCATTTTGTTACATATGTGGTAGTTTTGTGGTGAAAAAAGACAACGCAAAATAATGGATTTTGTCAAAAAGACGTGTCAGGCTTATTTCGGTATAAATATTGGAGACCAGGACAAGAAATGGACGCCACATCAAGTTTGTCACACGTGTGTTGAGCAACTGAGAAAATGGACTAAGGTAAGAAAAGCTCTCTTCCATTTGCTATTCCAATGGTATGGAGGGAGCCAGTGAGTCATGAGGAATGTTAGTTTTGCTTAACCACACCAGTAAAGGACTACAATTGCAAAAACATAAATAATATTGTCTACCCAATGACTCCCTGTGCTATCAGACCTGTACCTCATGGTCCTAATTTACGTGTTCCGTCACCTCCTACATCATTAGAGTTTTCATCAGTTTCAGAAGTTCACTTAAATTGGAGTAAAACTGAGGACTTGTACAGCAATCCTGAAACTAGTAGTGAACCACAGAAGTTTACACAAAGTGAATTAAATGACTTGGTACGGGATTTAAATCTGCCGAAGGAAAGTGCACAACTTTTAGAATAAAGACTCAAAAACAAAAATCTACTTGCTCCAGGAATAACATTTTCATGGCATAGAAACCGAGAAAAGGAATTTGTTGAAAATTTCGCCCAAGAAGAATCGCTTGTATTTTGCAAAGACATTCCTGGACTTATAATGTATTTGTCTTCCACTGTTCATGACCCATCACAGTGGAGATAGTTCATCGATTTTAGTAAGACAAGCTTAAAAGGTGTTCTTTTGCATAATGGCGACATTTCCCCCTCGATACCAGTTGCTCATTCAGTACATCTGAAGGAATCTCATGAAAATCTTGACATTCTCCTTAATAAAATAAGATATCAGGAACATAACTGGCAAATTTGCGGAGATTTTAAGATTCTGAGCATGATATGAGGGCAGCAAAGTGGCTACACAAAAATGCCATGTTTCATCTGTGAATGGGACAGTAGAACTAAGATCACAAAAAGAAAAAAAAATGGCCTAAAAGAGAAAACTTGGTTCTAGCATCAAAGACCGTTCTCCACCCGAACTTAATGGATCCGGAAAAAGTTATTTTACCACCTTTGCATATTAAATTAGAATTGATGAAACAATTTGTCAAAGCTCTCGACAATAATGGTTAATGCTTTGATTATTTGATTAATGTTTTTCCACATTTACCTGAAGCAAAAATCAAATAAGGAGTGTTTGTTGGCCCATATATAAGGCGGTTAACTAAAGATAAAACTTTTGAGGGAAAAATGACTACAACAGAAAAAGAAGCATGTGGTAGTTTCAAAAATGTCATTCAAAATTTTCTAGGCTATTACAAGGATCCTAATTACAGAACCATCGTAGCAACTATGATAGAAATATTTAAGAACCTGGGTTACAACATGAGCTTAAAAATTCATTTTCTGCATTCTCACCTTGACTATTTTCCCGAAAATCTTGGTGCTGTGAGTGAAGAGTCAGGTGAGAGATTTCACCAAGATACAAAATGTATGGAAAACCGATATCAAGGGGGATGGGAAATAAATATGATGGCGGATTACTGCTGAAATTTAAAGAGAGATTCTGCTTCTGACAAAAAAGGAAAATGATTGACGGAAAAGGAAAATGATTTTGTAAGAACACATTAATTTTGTTTTTTATATTTTTTTTCATTAACTATTTTTTATCTTCACACATGCGATTTTTATTTAGATTGTATCAATATCATTGGGTCTTAGATTGTATATTCTCTCAAGAAAAAGAAACAAATTCTATAAATTACTGATAAACAATATATATATATATATATATATATATATGTGTAAAATAATATTAACATACAAGCAATCTACCCTCATAAACAAACAATTATGGCCAAAAACCTTCAGATAAAAAAAAAAAAACTAAAGTGAATAACAAAATGACGAAACAATGTTAAGAAAATATTTATAAAAACATTTATTCAGAACCCTTGGATCACTCTTCAGGGAAAGACATCCAGAGGCCCTGAGCACACAAGTTCAGTTCAGGTTTCATGGGAATGCAAAAACTTCAAAAAAGCAATAATAGATATCCAATTTGAAATTTTGTGTTGTACATTTTGATGCATTCTGTCCTCCCTACATGAACTATAGAAAATAAAAAAGAGTCACTAGGATTAAAATTGAACTAAAAAACAACTTACCAAAACAATAATGTTACATGTACTCTTGTATAAACGAAAAAGAAACATAAAAACGAAAACTGAGTCAAAATTCTCCCTACAACATTAAAAGATAGTAACAGTAACATAAATCCTTCCACCAAACCCTTAATGACATAAATGAAGTCATTCGTAGAGAGTCGCGGTTAAGACGTAAATCCAAGTTGGAAAATTAAGTTGTAAAATTAAACTCCAGGTGTGTTCCAGGGGTTCTGAGTAAATGTTTTTATAAAAATTTTCTTAACATTGTTCCGTCATTTTGTTATTCACCTTAGTTTGTTTTTTTTATCTTAAAGGTTTTTGGCCCTATTTGTTTGTTTATGAGGGTAGATTGCTTGTATGTTAATAATATTTTACATACACTAACTAAATCTAATACTTGCAGCATTGCGCAGTTTTTTTGTGGTTTATATTATATTACATGAGTGAAAATTTAACTTTCCTATGCTATATATATATATATAGCATAGGAAAGTTAAATTCATCATCATCATCATCATCATTGTCAACCATTATCAATCCACTGCTGGATGAAGGTCTCCCCAAGTTTCCTCGACAACAGTCTGTCTTGTGCCAGTCTCCTACATGTCACTCCCGCATACTTTCGAATTTCATCCACCCAGCTCCCATGTGGTCTTCTTCTGGGTCTTTTCCTGTCCCTTGGAATCCAATCTAAAATTTCGGCTGTCCATCGATGGTCTGTCCTCCTAGCAATATGTCCAGCCGATTGCCATTTCAGGGATTTAACTCTGAGCATGATGTCTTCCACTCTCGTCATTTTTCTGATCCACTAGTTCCTCTTCTTGTCTCTCCTGGTTACACCAAGCATGCACCTCTCCATGCTACTTTGAGTTGTCTGCAGCCTTTGTATGTCTCTTTTAGTTAAGGTCCACGTCTCTGCACCATACGTAAGCACTGGAAGGATGCATTGATCAAACACTTTTCTTTTAAGACATAATGGCATATTGCTCTTGAAAATTATGCTGTTTCTTCCAAAAGCTCACCAGGCAACTTTTGTACGCCGATTAATTTCTTCATCAATGTGACCCTTACTTGATATCTCCTGTCCAAGATAAACGTACGTGTCTGTTATCTCCAGCTTTTCTCCATCAATAGATAAATCTTCATTTCTTCTAAAAGCACTGAACATCACTTTTGTCTTCTGAAAGTTCATTTTTAATCCCACTTCTTTACTCTTGTCAGCAAGTTCCTGGATCATACTCTGCAGCTCTGATGGGGTAGTTGCAAAAATGACTACGTCATCAGCAAAACGAAGGTGGGTTAGATAATCTCCATTAATATTTATCCCTTTGTTTTCCCAGTTCAGTGATTGAAAGACATTTTCCAATGTGGCATTAAAGAGCTTCGGAGATATGGTGTCACCTTGTCTCACTCCCTTTCCAATTTTTATGTGTGTTGTATTTTCAAACAGCCAAATCTTTGCACTTGCATTTTCATAGATGTTATGAATAATATTAATGTATGAATCTTCAATACCGCAGGATTTCAGAGCCATTGTAACTGCTGATGGTTTCACAGAGTCAAAGGCTTTTTCATAATCGATAAAAGCCATGCACAATGAAAGTTCAGATTCTCTCGCTTTTTCAATTAGTTCTCTCAGTACGTGGATATGATATATTTTGCTGTAGCCACTCCTGAATCCAGCCTGTTCTCTCGGTTGAGCCATGTCCAGTGTTACCTTTAAGCGGTGTGAAAGAACTTTAGTGAAGATTTTATAAACCACTGAGAGGAGGCTGATAGGTCTGTAGTTCCTGAGATCCTCAATGTCACCTTTTTTATGTAGCAGGATCATTGTAGCGTTGTTCCAATCCTCAGGAATCTTCCCTTCATTAAAGCATCGATTGAAAATTTGGGCGAGTACTGTTTCGATTTCTCCACTTGCTTCTTGTATGATGTCTACAGTAATTCCATTTTCTCCTGGAGCTTTTCCCTGCTTCATGTTCTTGATTGCATGTGCAACTTCTGCTGGGAGGACTGGAAGAACTCTGGTACTGGTACATTTCATGAAGTCTGGAGTACCTGTATCATCCCTTTCATATAATTTGGAGTAGAGATCTTTCACTCTTGTCAAAATTTCGCCTCTATTTCTTGTTACAGGACCATCTTCTTTTCTCAGTGCCATAATCTGTTTTCTTACCTTACTGAGATGTCCCTTTGCTATCTTTAGGCTTTGGTTGTTTTCAATTGCTTTCCTCACTACTTCACAGTTGAATTTCCTTACGTCTTCAGTGATACTTTTTCGTACTGTCTTGCATAGCTCTATATGTTCCACTTTAAGTCAAATCTTCTTTAGTTGTCCTCATCTCTCTTCTTTTTGGCATCAACATTTTGGTTTTTCCTGATAATTTGTTCGCATGCAACTTGTTCTTAGACCCAGCTAATTTTGTTGCTGTTTCCATAAGAGCTTTAGTTACTTTTCTGTTAACTTCAGAAATATCCACTTTTTCCGATGTTAGGAATTCTAAAGCAGAGAATCTGTTCTTCAGTTCTAACTTGAAGGTCTTATGTTTTTTTTTAAGGTTGGTTATGTCAATACATTTTGTTTGCCTTATGACCTTGCCAGGTTCGAGTTTAGTGTTGAGGTGCATCTTACATCTCACCAATCTATGGATACTACCTGTGTTGAACTTGTTCAGCTCACTGCAGTCTTCCATGACGAATTTTTTGTTACACATAATAAAATTCATTTCACTTGTCATCCCATTTGGATGTCTCCATGTCCATTTCCTGTGTGGCTTTTTCTTGAAAAAAGAGTTAAAGATGAAAACCCTTCTACCTCTGCAAACTCAACGAGAGTATTTCCACGCTGGTTTCTGTTGCTGTGACCGAATTTACCTACTGAAGTTTCATTCTGTCGCCGTTGCCCTATTTTTGCATTGAAATCTCCCATAATTATCTTCAAGTGCTGCTTACCTTTATTATTTAGATGACGAATTTCCTCATAAAATTCTTCAATTTCTTCTTCAGGATGATTTGTGGTGGGTGCATAAGTTTGAATAATCTGAGCCTGATATCTTCTCGAGAGTTGGATAACGAGTCGTGCAGTTCTGTCAAAGGAACTTTCAACTTCTACCACTTTATCTTTCAGTTTCTTGTTTATTATAAATCCAACAACACTAGTTCTGCCAGTATCTGTCCCACGATAGTAGAAGAGATGTCCACTTTTCAGTTCAATGAGATCTTCTTGTTTTCTCCTTACCTCACTTAGCCCGACGATGTCCCACTTGATCCTTTCTAGTTCCTCTTCCAATTCAAGAAGCCTTGAATCAGAAGATAATGTGCGTCCGTTATAAGTAGCCAAGGTCAGCATCAGATGGCAGCCTATTCCGGTCCTCCGGGGATTCTTAGCACCCTCTGCCTTCATGTCGCACTGGCCGCTGCCTTGGCCAGGTGCATTCCAGCTGCCGGAAATTAAGGGCCAAGATTTAAGTTATAGAGTCATTTTGGAGGGTTTGGCCATAACTCACCACGCTGGCCAAGCGGTTAGGTGAGTGTGGGATAGTATTTCCTCTAATCCCGATGGTATAGTTATACCGCTATTGGCGGTCGTCAGAGCCCCTTTAGTGGGAACAGGATGCACCACGAGAAGGCGGGGTTGACATTTGTCAAGGAGAGGCTGTGATGTTACGCATCACCTGACCTTACATCCCATATATATATATATATATATATACATATTTAAACAGTACTCGCCCAAGTTTTCACTCGATGCGTTACTGAAAGGAAAATTCCTGAGGATTGGAACAACGCTACAAAGATTCTGCTACATAAAAAAGGTGACATTGTGGATCTCAGGAACTACAGACCTATCAGCCTCCTATCAGTGGTTTATAAAATCTTCACTAAAGTTCTTTCACACCTCTTGAAGGTGACAATGGACATGGCTCAACTGAGAGAACAAGCTAGATTCAGGAGTGGTTACTGCTCTATAGATCATATCTACGTACTGAGAGAACTAATTGAAAGAGCGAGTGAATATGAACTTTCATTATGTATGGCTTTTATCGATTATGAAAAGGCCTCTGATTAGGTGAAACCATCATCAGTTACAATGGCTTTGAAGTCCTGCGGTATTGAAGATGCATACAATAATGTTATTAATAACATCTATGAAAATGCAAATGCAAGATTCGGCTGTTTCAGAATACAGCACCCATAAAAATTGGAAAGGGAGTGAGACAAGGCGACACTACATCTCCCAAGCTCTTTAATGCCACATTGGAAAATGTCTTTCAATCACTGAACTGGGAAAACAAACGGATAAATGTTAATGGAGATTTTCTAACTCACTTCGTTTTGCTGATGATGACGTAGTGATTTTTGCAACTACCCCATCAGAGCTGCAATTATGATCCAGGAACTTGCTGACAAGAGTAAAGAAGCGGGATTAAAAATGAACTTTTAGAAAGCAAAAATGAAGTACAATGCTTTTACAAGAAATGAAGATTTATCGATTGATGGGGAAAAACTGGACATAACCAATACCTACATTTATCTTGGACAGCAGATACCAAGTGAGGGTCGCATTGATGAAGAAATTAATCGGCGTACAAAACTTGCCTGGAGAGCTTTTGGAAGAAACAGAATAATTTTCAAGAGCAATATGCCATTATGTCTTAAAAGTAAAAGTGTTTGATCAATGCATCCTTCCAGTGCTTACGTATGGTGCAGAGACGTGGACCTTAACTAAAATAGACATACAAGGATTGCAGACAAATCAACAAAACATGAAGAGATGCATGATTGGTGTAACCAAGAGAGATAAGAATTGGAACTCGTGGATCAGAAAAATGATAAAAGTGGAAGACATCATGATCAGAGTAAAATCCCTAGAATGGCAATGGTATTGGTATTGGTAACTGTTGCTACCGAACTGGTACCCAGTTTATTGCTTTAACGAAATACAAACATAGGAGATTCAATGAAAGGTACAGTAGGGAAAACAAAAGTGCGGCACTGTATATATATATCCACGATGCAGCACAAAGTTACACAGAAAGGAAATGAATATGCACACGAACAATGAATAGCATAACGGCATGCCAAACGATATGACAAAGCACATTTACACAAGTATATGAAAGTGATCCACAATCCTGTCCAAAGGCCTTCTATATCGATGGCCATGATCTGGTCACTGATTCGAATCCCGGATGAAGCGTGGGCGAGGTGTTTGTCTCAAGGCCTCGCTTTCTCTCTTCCCTGAACTAATGGCCTTAAATTAGTGACGGGCTACTATTTATAGCCCTACGTGCCGCGGATGGCCTAGACGTCAACGCTTGTGACTGCCACGAAAGAGTTTCATGATTCATCCCAGGCAGGTACGGAATCTCGGACCACTATATATCCGCCGTGCGTCGGATGGGCACAGTAGGCCGTCGAACCCTGGGTACTATCGCCCCCGGTTTTATATAAGAGGGTCTTCCTCCCCCTTTCTACCTTGCTTCCGTGTCTTTCCTGTCGGACATTCTATCTCAAATCTCCTAGCTTCTTCCTTCTAGGGGCGGTTTAAGATCTGGGATCAGACAATCTCTTCCTAATATTCTCTACATATAACTCAAATCTCAACTTATAGATCTAAGCGTTGCTCATGGTGATTGTTAAGCGCTAAAACGAAAAAAAACATGCTGATATTGATAGTACAAATGTTTACATATTTGATTGACAAAAGACAACCAAGCAATGTTCACTAGGTAGAATAATGACAAGTTCACGAAGCAACGAAACCTTGCCTCTTTGCAACTTGTCCTTTACCCCAAGAGCAGCTCAATAACTGAAGTAATTTCCTCTGTCTTCCGCATTATTTACTCAACCTGGGCAAAACACAGTGAATTACCCTGCGATTCAAGCAGAAAGCGACAGTACTGAGTGCAATGCAGTTGAAGCTTTGCGTTAATTAAATTGCTACAACCTAAGAAGGCAAGTGTTATTCGACATTATCGGTTTAGGTTTCTGATTCATTTCGGACACTTCTGTCCCTTGCCCTATAAAATCCCTTGGGGTTCTTCGGGAAGAGCCATGCAGCCGTCCTCGGAAAGCTCAGATGATCTCTTCACATTGGCGAAGATCAACATTTAGCTTTGTCGCTCGATTTATTTGCCGCATTTCCGAAGGAGTGAAAATATTTGTACTCCGATAAGCACACCACCTATTTCTAAACGCGGAGTCTTTTTAATATAAATCATACGGAACGTTTTTGGCCAGTTTATTTCTTCATGACAATCAAAAGGAATTATTTACTGATGTTATGTCAGCTGTAGTACTGGTGGTGTTTCTTTCTCAACTGAAAGCAGGTGATTTTATCGGAAACGACTTCATCAATTACCGAAAGCGGATTCACTGAAAGACCACTTTACCCAAAGACAGCTTTTTCGAAAACTATGAAACGTATTTACTGAAATAATTTTTTCGAAGAATTGGCTTAATAACTTATATATTGTAAACATGTTGAATAATTAAGCTAATTATCAATATTACAGCAGAACATTAGCATTATGTGAATGAGAATACTACTTTGACGGATCGCCTTAAAAAATTTCTTCAATGACTAGATAGCTTTGTATGGGACTCGATCGTCTCAATATGTGTTTTTCTGGGATTCCGGAACAAGAGATTTTTTACGAGGTGGGATCGTTAGCCTCACGCCCATCCCCTATCGGGAGGACCAAGGACAAAGTTCGTCCGGGGTGGACTTCACGGGGAACCATCTACGCATTCGCGTCCCCAAACACAGAGTCTGCGGTTTTCCGCAGACTAGATGGCCGACAGGACCGGGATTCGAACACCCGTCTGAAACGTCAACCTCCCACAAAGTGAACAGCGACTTAACCAACTGAGCCGTGTCGTTGGTCGCCTTAAATAACTTACTATTTGCAAAAGTCCTTAACTAAGCACAGAAATATCACTCCGAGGATACATCTAGAGATTCAGTGAAAGCAAGTGCACTAACAAATTTAACATCTTATTCCATCTCAGGTACGTATCGAAAACACTTTAACAGCTGAACAACACCATGCTCGTAATATCACATAATCTCCAATTCATATTAGCTTGAAATTAACTTAAGTTTTCCGTGATCAAACGAGTGTGATAATCAAAGCAAAGGAATTAAACAAATTTTTCTAAGGGATTTTTAGAATCGATTAAAACCCTTCACATGGAAATGCATGCTGACGTCCCCTGGGGGAAATTTTTAACAACAGAAAAGCAGAAAATTTGCGAAAATTATTTTTCGTAGCGAAAGCTGTGCTAAGGAAAAGAAGTTTCCAGAAGCGTCTTCTCGGAAAAAGCCCGAAAACAATATTTACATTTACGACCCCGAGCGGGAAATGCCCTATTTAAAACGAACAATATTTCCAACAATCACAGTATCCAATGGCATGTATTAAAAAAATTAATTACAAGCAACACATGAGTGCATGCAAAGTATTCCGCAAGATGAATAATATCCAGTGTTGAAACCATTTCTAAAATCGGCCTTTTAGAAGCAGAGATATTGAGGAAACTAGGTTAAACATTTGCGCACCTTAGCGATACAACTGTGCATCATTTGGGGCACGAAAAGTGCACGAAATATTCTAGCATGTTAGTAGTACCTGACCGAATAGTTTTTTTTTTAATCGGGTATTTAGATGCATTGATAATGCAGCAAACATGTGAAAAATGGAAAAGTGACTTATGACGTACGTCAGGTGGCAAACCTGTTCGTTAAGAAAAATTTAAAATTATATGCAGAACACTCCGTATAAGATATGCTGTCCGACAAAGAAATAATTTTTTTATTTTAATTTTTAGAAGAACAGCTGTCGAAAAAAATAAGATATTGTTGCAGATTTTTGGGTGCAAAAAGTGAAGCAAAGCGCTTTCGTTTGGCATACAGAGGAAGGCCCTTTTTAAAAGGACGCGCATTCCTTCAGTTTAAGTGGCCGGGGACGTCACAAATGTTTACGAAATTGTAAACACGCTGGTACTTTAGATTAAAAGGGAAACTGAGAAAAAGGGCAATACTGTCTGCCTGTTGCACCGTGATCACGAGTGAGAAAGAATACGCCGGCACAAGAATTATGATGGACCAAATGAGCGTGAACTCTGAAAAGAAACTGTCAGCGATTGACGAAAATCGCCTGGAAGATTCAAAACTCCTCTTGTTTTGGGACGGTGCTCGGGTACCTTCCGAAAAAGAAAGAAAACCCCGTCAATGCTCTATTCCTGTACGGACAGCTTATGTAAGTGCCATCATTCCTCTCTGCGAGATAGAGAGAACTTCACTGACTGTGTGATTCAAAAGAGTGACTTCACTGTCTGTGTGATCCCGCAACCAACTCCAGACATGCAGAACATAATTGCATCCCTGTTCTGCATGTCTGGAATTGGTTGCGGGATTGCCTGAAATAAGGAGCGATGTCTAATCGCTCCTTATTTTAGGCAATCCCGCAACCAGGCGGGAAAATCTAGAGATTTGTCTCCCGCCCGGATTTATTAGGTGTACAAAGACGTTTTAAAGCGTTTTAAGACCACGTCACATGTAATTTGAGAGAAAACTACAATAGTTTTACGAATCAAAATATCCGCCGTCATTGTCTATCACCTTCCGCCATCGCTCGGGCTGCTGACGGATTCAAGCCATGAAGAATACTTCGTCGTGTGACGCGATGAAGTCGTCAACCCGTTTTTGCACTTCGTCACAGGTCCGGAACCATACAGCAAACAAACCATGTTGCATCGATCGGAACAAATGATAATCTGAAGTGGCTGTATCGGGTCTATACGCAGGGGGCTCCAAAACTCCCCAGCCAAGCGTCAATAACGTTTTCTCGACCGATTTCTTGACATGCGGCCTAGCGTTGTCATGCAGTAATTTCAAGGGACGCAATCCTTTGCCTATGAATGGACGTTTCCGACAGATTTCCTGGTTCAATTGCAGCAATTGTTGCTTGTAGCGATCAGTAGTAACAGTTTAACCCTGTTCCAATAGTTCATAAAGGAGCACACCTTTCATATCCCTCCAGATGCACAGCAGAACTTTCTTGCAGTGAATATTGCGTTTCGGTGTCAAAGTCCTTGCTTCACCGTGGTCTACCCAGTGTTTTTTGCGTTTGGGATTGTCGTACCATATCCATTTTTCATCACCCGTAACGATTTTCCCCAGGAAATATTTTCTGTCTTGTTTATTCAACAGACTCAAACACTTCATAACACGATCATCATTGTTTCTCTGTCTCAGGTCAGGTGGTACCCATTTTCCTTCCTTCTAAATATTTCCTATTGTGCGTAAACGATTGGAATTGGTTTGTTGAGTTACCCCCAGTTGTTCAGCTAGTCGTTTTGAGTTTGAGACGAATCTTCATCCAGAAATGCTTACAGTTCCTCAGGTGCAACCTTCTGCGGGGCGCCACTACGTTCTCGATCGCTAACATCAAAATCACCTGTTTTAAACCGTCTAAACAAAAACTCAAACGTGCTTTTCGATACAATATTCTCCCCCAGAACAGGACAGATCGATGCACATGATTTTGCAGCACATTTTCCTTGATGAAATTCGTAAGAAATGCAATGTCGAACAGATGCAGTATCGCTTGCCATCTTTCACCTACCGATGTGCATGTGCGTTTGACTGTTGGGCAAACGTCTGTGTCACATTTTATACTCTGGACTATTTACGGTGAAATAAAAACTACGCGGTAGAATGTCGGATATGTAAATTAGCGGTATACGTCCCACAAGAAACGCTGTGGAACTTATTTGTGCACCTAATACATCCGATATCAAATGGTGTCAGAAGTTCTGATGGTCCCGGACGCTTAAGTAGCTCCGCCATGCGGTAATATTATATATCTACATCCCGTGGCAGAAACACTGTGCATTATTTCAAACGGAAGATATGCCCAAAAGGTTTTCCGTGGGGAGCGATATTTGACCGCAAAGAAACTTTTTCAATCTACTTTTCAAAAGCGCAGACAATACCGCAAATTCATTAGAAACATAAATACAAGTGGCAAAACAGTTAATAAAATTAGAAACTACAACCTACATCCGACAATTTCCAGGACTGACCGCATAACTGACGTACTAGTAGTGGAATAAAAATATTGGGTATCGTTTACTTGATCGAAAGGTCACTTGACCGAAAATCACTTCGACGAAAATCACTTGATCGAAGGGTACATTCCACCGAAGGGTCACTTGACCGAAAATCACTTGATCGAAGGGTACATTCCACCGAAGGGTCACTTGACCGAAAATCACTTCGACGAAAATCACTTGATCGAAGGGTACATTCCACCGAAGGGTCACTTGACCGTAAAGTTCATTGCACCGAAAGGTCACTTTACCTAAAAGTTCATTTCATCGAAAGGGCATTTGATCGAAAAAGCTCATTTCACCCAAGGATTACTTTACCTAAAAGTTCATTACATCGAAAGATCATTTCACCGAACGGTCAGTTTATCGAAAACTTAGAATTTTGTTGTTAGAGATTTGTTGGAGTCTGGTGGGGTTTTTTGAAATACTGGCCACCTAAGCATTATCGGATTGTATAAAAAATACACTTTCAATTTTTATGAAACACCTCCACATGAGTAGGTTTTTCGAAATGCAACATTAATTACAATGCTTAGATCTGTGCCTTTTTGTCAAATTTTAATCCTCCGAGCTCATATTCATAAGGGTTACATAGTAATGCAAGTAAATAATGTTCCAGTTTTACTGAACCGCAAAACTTAAATGTTTTGACCGTAGGCCAAGATACAGGGCATTTTAACAGATTTTAACTCTACTCATATTCATAAGCATTACATAAAATGCAAAGTAACGTTTTATGTAAACCTTATGAACATAAGCACGCACGGTTAAAATTTGCTAAAAAGGCCTAAGCCGAGACATAGGGTCCTAAAATTGATTCTTTTTGCCTGAAAAAATGTGCAACATTATTAACTTGACATTTTAAGTAAACCTTATGAACATGAGTTCGTACAATTAAAATTGGGTAAAAAGGCCTAAGCCAAGGCCTAGGGACCTAAAGTTGATTATTTTTGTCTGAAAAAATGTGCAACATTATAAATTTTACTTTTTGTGTTAACTTTATGAACATGAGCACTGAATATGACTTTTATGTAAACCTTACGAACATGATTAAAATTTACTAAAAAGGCCTAAGCCGAGGCTTAGGAACTTAATTATTTTTGTCTTAAAACTAAATCTTTGCATTCTCTGTGACATGGGGAAATCAAAAGTGCAATTTGAATATGATCCAATAACGTTTCTTTGGTCTGTCTGGCGAACTTCCACCATGCTTCAACAGATCCTGTAATGAAATCCGAAGTTTTCGATAAACTGATCCTTCGGTGAAATGACCTTTCGATGAAATGAACTTTTCGATAAAGAGAACTTTCGGTGAAATGGACTTTTCGATCAAGTGACCGTTCGGTAAAATGTACCTTTCGATCAAGTGACTCTTCGGTGAAATAATGTTTCGATCAAGTGGTCATTTGATGAAACAATCTTTTCGATCTAGTGACCGTTCGGTAAAATGTACCTTTCGATCAAGTGACCCTTCGGTGAAATGAATGTTTCGATCAAGTGGTCATTTGGTGAAACAATCTTTTCGGTGAAGTGATTTTCGGTCAAGTGACCCTTCGGTAACGTAAACGTCGGGAAAATGAACCAGACCCTAAAATATTACGTGTGTGCCAGAAGACAGAAGTCCTTGGCCAATCAGCGAACAGCGGGAAATCGGTTTATACCGGTACCGATAGGCGGCAGACGGGCATAAAGGGAGTCATAGCAAGCGTTCTCGTCCCATTTTATATTCGCCATGGAAAAGCAGAGAGTAAACATTCGTTTTTGCTGGAAACTTGGTAAACAGTTACTGAAACTTACAGAATGATAAAGCAAGCGTATGAAGGCACAGCACTATCCCGCAGCAGAGTTTTTGAATGGTATGCACGGTTTCGTCACGGGCGGGAATACTTTGCTGATGGTCCGAGATCTAGGCAGTGTGCGGGGTACTAATCTGGCATTAAGTTATCGTTTTCTCAGATTCTCGAGTGTAATCTCATAACAGATAGATTTACGGGTGCCCACCGACTCAGCCAAAAGTCTTACTGTAATTCGGCGATCTTTCTTTAACTGATTCCTCCCCTCTTCGATTTTTTCCTCTGTCTGCACACTGGAGGGTGGCTCAGATCTCACATCATCATCAAAGAATTCCCGGCCGTCACGAAACCATGCATACCATTCGAAAACTCTGCTTCAGGATAAAGCTGTGTCTCCATATGCTTGCTTTAATATTCTGTAAGTTTCAGTAGCTGATTTACCAAGTTTCCAGCAAAAATGGATGTTTACTCTCTGCTCTTCCATAATTAAAATGAAATGGGACGAGAACGCTTGCTATAACTCCATTAATGACCGTCTGCCGCCTGTTGGTACCGGTACAAACAGGTTTCCAGTTTTTCGCTGGTTGGCCAAGGACCGCTGTCTTCTGGCATACAAGTGATATTTTTATCCTGCTACTACTACGTAAATTATGTGATCAGTCCTGGAACGTTTCGGACGTAAGTTTCGGACGTATGTGCAGAACGTTTCACACAAGAAACTCTATCTGATACCCCAAAACAAAGATTTCTGAAATCAGACTTTTGGAAGCAGAGGTATTGGATAAATCAAAATTTGCCGCCCCAGTGGCACAGTGCTCTAAGCAATTGGTTCTGCCCATTCGTCCGAGTCATGGATGTTGTGTTTGTCTTACGGCACTGGTTCTCTCCCTTCCCTGGACCAAGTGGCCTTAAATTATGGAAGGGCGATTGCGTATAGTCCATCGAGTTGCTCAGGTTGTCGTTAAACCTTCAATCAAAACAATAGAACGAAAATAATTTGCAATTTAACTTAACGTTCCCTAGCGGAGAAACTGTGAATAACTTCAAAACGAAATGCTCCTCAAAATATTCTTCGTATTAAATGATATCGAAGGAAAGAAATATGTTTTTCAATTGGATATTTAGAAGCAAAGACATGGAATAAATCCAATTTGAATGCCATAACATCTGAATCTATGCCCTTTAGCTTAGACGTTTTGCATTTAAAAAGGACCAGGAAACAAGAATCATCGTGCTCGCATTTTGGGCTTTCCGTATAAAAAGAATTTTCAAATGGGACTAATACACTGCTGGCCACCCAAAATGCAACACCAAGAAGGGAGCATCCGATTGGCCTGAAATTCGCATTACGCGTCGTCCGCGAGAGGACGTGAAAACGATTAGCATTGCAGGACATATGCAAATCATGTGCGCCCGGCACGCCACCGAGAAGCACTATAGGAAGGGTGCACAGAAAGTGGGGTGTAAGTAGTGGAAGTGTGTTGTGCTGCCGGACCTGGGCGTGGGAAGTTTCCTGATGCCTCGTTGCAGAATACGGCAGTCATTCCAGCACGTTTCGCAGTTCGACAGAGGATAAATAGTGGCTAATCGCGACAGTGGTTTCTCGCCCGGAGACATCGGCGCTCGTGTGTGACGACATCCAGCCACAGTGAGACGAGTATGGATTCGGTGGCTGCAGGAGGGACGGACGGATCCACGTGAGCGTTTGCCGCAGCCGCGGCACATCACGGAACGAGAGGACCGGCCTGTTGTGCGGCGGGAATTGACGGCTCGCACCGCCACATCACGAACATTAGCGCAGGAATTTGGGTGTGTTCCGCAACAACCTGTGTCAGCACGTACCGTTCGACGTTGTCTGACAGAGCGTGGACTTGTAGCACGGCGCCCATTGCTCCGATTACCACTGACGTTACACCACCGGCGAGTGCGGCGGCAGTAGGCCGTTGAACGCCGCACCTGGACTACGGAATGGCACGACATTGCTTTTTCCGACGAATTCCGCTTCTGCCTGCAACACCACGAAGGTCGGATCCGCGTGTGGCGGCACTGCGGCGAGAGAATGTATGACGCCTGCATTATGCATCGCCATACCGGTCCTTCTCCTGGCGTTATGGTTTGGGGCGCAATTGGATATGACACCCGCACCCCTCTGGTACGCATCGCCGGTACACTCAACAGCCACCGCACCATCTCCGATGTTTTGGAGCCTGTAGTCCTCCCTTACCTGCAGGACCTGCCAGCGGCCACGTTTCATTAAGACATTGCGCGCCCACACGTGGCACGCATCGTGCAACAATTCTTTACGGCCCACCAGGTGTCACTGCTGCCGTGATCCTCCTGTTCTCCCGATATGTCGCCCATCGAGCACGTCTGGTCGCTGATCGGCAACTGAGTGGCCCGGCAATCACCACCGGCGGCTACGCCTGATGAACTGTGGCAACGTGTGGAAGCAGCCTGGACCGACACACCCCAATCTCACATCCAAAGCCTCTTTCGTTCGATGCCGTGGCGTATAGCGGCCGTTATTGCCAGCCATGTGGGCCACACGAACTATTGATGTCAGCGTGTTCCGCAAGTCGCACGGGCCTGTAAGCTCAATCGTTTCATCTTTGTATCTGTTGTTATGTGTCCAGTAAATCTGGCTTGGCTATCTCGTGTCCTTCTTGGTGTTGCATTTTGGTTTGTCCGCAGTGTAGTTGCAGAGATATGGTGTCCACAGACGGACGGGCAAGAATAGTACTATTAACACGTACTTTTAAAGAAAAAAAGATGTGCTAAAAACATAAGAATCCCGGTATGTTTAAAATTCCCTGTTATAGAACATCACCTTTCCTTACCAGCATACATCTTTAAAAACATACGCAAGAAAGATTAATCATTGATCTGTAATTTCTTTTGTTAAACAGTGAGCTATAAATGGAAGCAATACTATTCTTAAAAAGAGGGAAAAATTAACTTTATTGGAATATTTCATTCAATTCATTAACTTAATCATCAAATGAAACATCTCCATTTCCCTCTTCGCAGAAGGAGTGCGAGATACCTTTATTGCGTTCTCTCTCGGACCTTTCCGCGTGACCACTACTTTTACACGCCTATAATAAAGTTTTACTTTAATATGCATATTATACCGTCGAATCCCTGACCTATCAACTGCTCTTCGACCTACCGTGAAAATTGCCTCCATTAAGCTCAAAATGTGAGAAGTTCTTGAAACCTTCCTACAATGATTATTACCCACTCATCAACTTGCAGACCATTAAACCCATAAAGTCGAACTCGGTAATTCCCTAGGATCGGACAGTGAAAGAGAGTGTCTTGCATCATTAAGGCAGCAGGCACGGAATAAGGGAAAATGGCTCAGTCTCCAAATAAACGCGAAGAAAAAGGGAGATGATTTAAAATCACCATATTCAAAATGGATATTGCAATGTACCATATCTAAATTTGAATTTCAATTTGAATTTATTGAATATTCTGCCATCCATCATAGAAATACCATACATGACAAAATTCCACACAACAATATATTATTACAGTAAATACTCTGCAGGCCACCCAAAATGCAACACTAAGAAGGACACGAGATAGCAAAGCCAGATTTACTGGGCACATAACAACAGATACAAAGATGAAACGATTGAGCTTACAGGCCCGTGCGATTTGCGGAACACGCAGACATCAATAGTTCGTGTGGCCCCCATGGCTGGCAATAACGGCAGCTACACGCCGTGGCATCGAACGAAAGAGGCTTGGGATGTGGGCTTGGGGTATGTCGGACCAGGTTGCTTCCACACTTTGCCACAGTTCATCAGGCGTAGCCGTGGGTGGTGCTTGCCGGGCCACTCGGTTGCCGATCAGCGACTAGACGTGTTCGATGGGCGACATATCGGGAGAACAAGAGGGCCACGGCAGCAGTGACACCTGGTGGGCCGGGACGAATTGTTGCACGATGCGTGCCACGTGCGGGCGCGCATTGTTCTGTTGAAACGTGGCCGCTGGCAGGTCCTGCAGGTAAGGGAAGACTACAGGATCCAAAACTTCGGAGATGTAGGGTGGCTATTAAGTGTACCGGCGATGCGTACCAGAGAGGTGCGGGTGTCATATCCAATTACGCCCTAAACTATAACGCCTGGCAACAAACCGGTATGGCGATGCATATTGCAGGCGTCATACAGTCTCTCGCCGCGGTGCCGCCACACGCGGATCCGACTATCGTGGTGCTGCAGGCAGAAGCGGGATTCGTCGGAGAAGACAATGTCGTCCCATCCCGTAGTCCAGGTGTGGCGTTCACCGGCCCACTGCCGCTGCACTCGCCGGTGGTATAACGTCATTAGTAATCGGAGCAATGGGCGCCTTGCGACAAGTCGCCGCTCCTGCAGACGACGTCGAACGGTACGTGCTGTAACAAGTTGTTGCACAACACACCCTAATTCCTGCGCTAACGTTCGTTATGTGGCGGTGTGAACCGTCAGTGCCCGCCGCACAACATGCCGGTCCTCTCGCTCGGTAGTGTGCCGCGGCTGCGGCAATAGCTCACGTCGGTCCGTCCGTCCCTCCTGCACCAACCGAATCCATACTCGCCTCACTGTGGCTGGATGTCGTCCTACATGGGCGCCGATGTCTCGGTACGATAAAGCGATGTCGCGATAGGTCACTATTCGTCCTCTGTCGAACTCCGAAACGTGCTGGAATGACTGCCGTATTCTGCACCGAGGCATCAGGAAACTTCCCACGCACAGGTCCGGCAGCACAACACACTTCTACTACTTACACCCTGCCTTCTGTGCACCCTTCTTATAGTGTTTCTCGGTGGCGTGCCGGTGGCACGTGATTTGCATATGCCCTGCAATGCTAATCGTTTGCATGTCCTCTCGCGGGCGACGCATGCTGCGAATTTCAGGCCAATCGGATGCTTCCTTCTTGGTGTTGCAATTTGGGTGGCCAGCATTGTATGTCTACATATAGCACTGTATGTGGATGGCATGGAGCCAGGGAAAAAGGCTTTAAAGAAAAAGCCTGACGAGTCCCCGGTCCTCAAGAAGTGTGTCATAGGCTAAGAATACAGTGCACAGAAATTCACAGTGAGACACGAATCATCATAATAGTAAAGGTAAGTTAAGGAATACATGATGATAATAATCAACTGTAATTAAAAATTAGGTGGGTTATAGACAGTACAGTTACAATACGTAGTAATCTTAACACATGCCATCATAACCACTGATAAGCAAAGTATAAAAAAATAATGAATGATTTAGTTAGGACATTTATATATATACACCAAACCAATGCAACCGGAAAATACACATCCCAAGAATATCTGTACAGCACATTAAACAATCGTGCAGCAATAAACAAACCAAAATCAACAAGACAAAATAATGTGCCACTATATCCCAGAAAAGGAATCAAGGCATCAATTCAAATCATATCAGCCAGCCAATCATTCAGTAGTTAATACTCTCCTTAATGCCCTGAAGCTAACAATTGATTTAATGTGCAAGGGTAATTCATTCCATTGTCGCGGACCGGCTGCAATAACACTGTAATGTAAAAGATTTAGATGTGCCCTGGGAATAACGAGGTTTGCATTACCCCTGGTATCATGAGAATGTGAAAATTGGTGCAATTTCAGAAGACTCATAAACTTATTAGCATAAATTCTATTGTGCATAAAAAGTAATAATCGAAATATATAAAGTTTACTAAATGGGATTATTTTATATGAACAGCAAAAAGCAGCCATAATACTATTAGTATCCAATAAGCGAATGCATTTCTTTTTGTAAAATTTATATTCTATTGACATTACCCAACGTGATCTGACCCCAGGACAATAGACAATACGAAAGAAGTGAATATATGAACGAGTAATACAATATTAGTTTTAATCTTATCGTCAACATACCCAAATTTCTATAAACCATTCCTATACGTGATCTAAGCTGATTTGCCAAATAATTAATGTAATTATCCCAACGTAGAAACTCCTGAATTTGTACACCCAGAAATTTAACAGTCGTCTTAAATGTAATGGGAACTCCATTCACAAAGATACCAGTTGGGGTAGACGAACAATACGAACGACCTGAAAACAGGGCGGCATTAGTTTTATCTTGATTTGTAGTTAAATAACTGCAAGTGAACCAACGAAAGAACTCCTGAAGATCGCATATAACTAAAGGTACCAACTCCATTAGAGAATTAACGGAAAAAAAAACTGGTATCATCCGCAAACAGCACACGGTGCTCCCCGGAAGTAACATTAAAAATATCATTATTGTATGTTAAAAAAAGAACCGGTCCCAGCACCGATCCCTGAGGAACTCCGCAACTTACCCCACAAACCGAAAAACGAATGCCACGAATCTGAACATACTGCGATCTCTGTAACAAATTATTGCTAAAGAAAAAAGCGGAACTCCCCGGATCCCTATTAGATTTAACTTTGACTTTGATATTAAAATCTATGATCCGCTGGTTACATTAGCAATCCGCCATATTTGCTCGCCTAGCCCAGTTAGCAATATGCAGCTGCGGACGATCAGCCAGAAAAAAAAATGCGGATGTTTTGTTTATTCCTTTCATCTTGTCGTAAGTCACCATGGTTAACATCTCTTGTTTCAGTCAGCAAGATACTCTGCATATTCAAAAATAATGTCAATGAGCGAGAAGAACGGACATACGCGAACACTTTATTATTATTATTGAAGAGCTAGGTACAATTTATCTAGATTGTAAGGAGGATAGATTGTACTTATTAAAATGCTTATCCTTCGGAAAACTATAATAAGAACGTTGATATTATATTTGAAAATGTTTTGTGTGATAAGGGCAGTTATGGAAATTTAATGTCCTTTTGCAAACGCCAAGAAAAGTTTTCGCATTAGCTCCACAGCGAAGTAATCTGGAACGTAAAGCGTTAGCATTCAAGCCTTGAACATAAAATGAATTAATGATCTGAACAGGATGCTGATCAACTTTGCCCTACAGTTATTTCAAAAATCAGACACTTTTTTGCAATATATACACGGTCAAGTCATATTATTGTAACCACCAGCTAATAACCAGAGTAACCTCCGTGTGCAGAACGGACAGAAACTAGATGGGCTCGGAGTGACTCAAGAAGGTGCTGGAAGGTGCTCACAGGTATGTAGAGCCATGCTGACTGCAGTGCATCTGACAGCTGCTGGAGGATCCATAGAGCGAACAACACGGTCGAGGTGGCCCTACAGATGCTCAACTGGGTTTAAATCTGGGGCATTAATAGGCCAAAAAAGTACTTTGAAGTCTTCATCGTGCTCTTCCAACCACTCTCGGACATTTCCAGCTGTGTGACACGTCGTAGTTTCGTTCTGGAAGATCCCATCCACCCTAGGGAAGACAACCAGCATGTATGGGTGTACGTGGTCTGCAAGGATGGATTCATAATTATTTCGGTCCATATTGCCTTCCACAGGAATGAGTGGACCCAGGGAATGCCACGAAACCATTCCCCAGACCATAACGCTGCGCCCACCGGCTTCTGTTTCGGCAGCAATGGTTGAAGAGTATTTGTTCTTCGATGTTTCTTGCCTTATATGTCAACATCCATCCGTTCTATGAAGCAGGAATCGTGACTCATCAGAGAAGGCAATCCTTTGCCAATCAGCGGAGGTCCAATTCCGACACTTCCGCGCAAATGTAAGCCTTTTCTGCCGATGCACCTTCGTTAGCATAGGTGCAGTGACCATCTGTCCGCATCGGAGCACACTACGCAGCAGGATTCGCTGAACTGTCGTTTTAGACACACTTCCCGTAGCTCCCTGGTTCATTCTACCAGTGAGTTGTTCCACTGTAGGGTGTCGATCGGCCCTCACGCACCTTCGCAGCCGACGTTCACATCTCACATTAATGGCACATGGTGCTGCCTCGCAGTGTTCACATCGCTTATTCGCAATGGTGCCAATCACGATACACTTTAATCACAACAGCACTCGAACAGTTCAAAAACTGCGCTGTTTTAGAAAAACTGCCACCCTTCGCCCGAAAACCGATAATCATCCCTTTTTTTCAAATCTGATAAATCGCTCCTTTTATCCATGAGAGCAACGAGTGATATGTTTCAAGAATGCCTGCAGCACACTTTTCATACCCTTCGAACCAGCTCACGACACGTTTGTTATTTCATTGGCTACGCGTTGTTAACGTCAAAAGTAGGAGGTGGTCACAATAATGGGACTCAACTGTGTATATTGTTTTGTTTCCGGGTAAAATGACACCTATGAACAACTGTAATTTCTCCTCAATTTTGGGCTACTGATTCCAAGGAGGGTCAATACCACCGGGTGGGCGCACCGCCCATGCTTCAGATGGGGCTCAAGGAACTGGCTAGGAACTTACGCCTCTGACCACTCCCCCATCGGCAGAGCATTTTTAAAGCATCGCGATATCTATTGGATGGCAAATGTTAACTCACATAGCGTTACGTTTAAGTGTATTTTTTATTCACTCCCTTGAGAGTATTTGAAAATATTTAGTTCTCATATTTCTTTCCTGAAAAATTAAACACGTGTGTGTGTAAGCATAACATATATTACTTTCTATGAACACCTGGGGTCAACACTTTGAGTTACTGAGCTTTCAAGCTTGTCCTTCTTTGATATTTCAGAAAATGTGAAGGCATTAGAAAAAAATATTTTCTGAGAAAGGATGCAAGTGTTTATGACATGCACTTCATGCTTTTATTGAACAACATTTTTTTTGCCCTTTTTTCTAATTCTTCTTTACTTTATCGTAATATGCTGCAGGCAATGTTAGTTTTTCTTTTGTTTTCAACTCCCAGCTTAAAGCGCAAACGAAAAAAAGGACGGGAGGTTCCGAAGAATGACGTGAAACTAACTTCGTTATTTTGCATTAATAAATGTTCTGTATTCTGCACGATTTTACACTGCCGGACAATTGCTAAGGACGGATGACAATAGCAACGATAGCAACCATAAAATTGAAGGCAGGAAAATGTGGAAATTAGCATAAGTGCGGGATACAGTAAGACGTGTTGTGCGTATGCAAATTTTGGATTGCCGAACTTGTTCGTGACGTCATAGTGCTGATAAGAGATATAAAGGATTTGACGCGTATTGACCGTTGTTGTTCAAACGCAAAGTTGAAAGGGAAAGAATAAATTGACGAACTTGAAATTTTCAGTATGTCTTCCCGACATCACCTAGATGATTTTACGCGTGGCCGTATTACTGGCAAGATTGAAGAAGGGCGAAAAATAACAGATGTTGCCAGGGAGTTCGACGTCAGCCACAGTGTTGTTTCAAGGCTTTGGAAATCATTTCAAACAAATGGAAAGTGTAGCAAACGTCACGGGGGAGGTCGTGTTCGCAGTACGACACCTGCAGAAGGTACATATAGTGCTATCAACAAAAAGACACCGGCGCAGCACAGCTAGTGAGATAGCAAATCAGTTTATGGCTGCTACTGGCAAGCGGATCTCCCGAAAAACTGTCGCCAGACGTTTGCATGAAGGAGGACTATACGCCCGCCGTCCTGTTGTGTGCATCCCATTGTCCAGACGTCACCGTACCGCCCGTTTGCAATGGTGCCATCAACATCGCAATTGGACTGATAACGACTGGTCTGCTGTCCTCTTCTCAGATGAGAGTAGATACAGTCTATCGTCTGATTGTCGACGACAACTGATCCGGCGTGATAGTGGTACTGCATATTATCCAGCAAACATACAGGAAAGGGACCGATATCCGACATGTAGTGTCATGGTATGGGCTGGCATCATGATCAGTGGCCGTACGTCCCTCTATGTGCTTCCAACTGGGACTATGACTGGCCAACGATACATTAATGATGTTCTGCTACCTCATGTTCGCATTTTCCGTGGTGCTGTCGGTGATAGATTCATTTTCATGGACGACAACGCAACATGTCATCGAACAGTCGCTATCCAGGAGTGTCTTGAGAGCGAGGATATTCAACGCCTCGTATGGCCAGCACGTTCTTAAGATCTGAATCCCATTGAAAATGTGTGGGATGCTTTGGGGAGGAGTCTTGCTAACCGCCCATGCCCTTACAATAAACAAGGACACCCTCATCCGTGCACTGACAGAGGAATGGGATAAATTACCCCAACAGCTGCTTGATAATGTTGTGCAAAGCATGACACGACTTGTGGAATCTTGCATCGCCCTCCATGGTGGCCATAACCCGTATTGACATCTTACGCCGGAAGGCCTGCGGACGGTAATTGCATTTTTTCACGTTTACGTATTCTGCACAAAATGGCCTGTTTGTCCCTTGAACACGTTCCAAAGCCTTCTGGATTTCAGAGCACAATAAATTGTCTTTCTTGTAATGTCCTGGCATTCTGACATTATTTTATTTCAATTGGCATCCAACCACACTTACTTTTTTATGCGCTATATAGCCGTTTATGATCCATCCTTAGCAATTGTCCAGCAGTGTATATACGTAGTACATGATTAGATTCGTTCTCTTGAACTTTGAATTTTACTGACTTTTTCAAAATTGACTTAAAACATTTTGTTTTTCTTAACAAAAGGATATACACAGTCGAGTGACATTATTGTGACCACCTCCTACATTTGACTTCAACAGCGCGTAGCAAATGAAAGAAGGCACGTATCGTGAGCTGGCTTGGAGGGTATATAAGGTGTGCTGGGAAACATATCACTCGTTGCTGTCATGGATAAAAGGAGCGATTTATATAATAACAAAAGAAGAAAGAAACTGAAGAAAAGTACATAAAAACTAAATTTATTGAAAATGTCTCATCCAACAACGATGAATAATGAAATTACATAAAGAAAAAAACCAGATGGTGCAACAATAGCAAATGTCGTAAATCACATGATTAACGTATGCACGGATACAGGACCAATGAGCGATCAGTCGACTGGTGACAGGGAAGTAATCAGTACAATAAAAGCATATGGATGTCTCTTACAAACGACCGCTGAAGATGGGCACAGTGTAGCCTGAAACATGTCCGGGCGAGCGAGGAGGGACTTCTTGACTTTTTAAATCTTTTAATCTTGATACTTCATATTAGCTTGGCATAGAACAGCAAAATGTTTCAACTGTTGAAATTCTGGCTGCGTCGACGTAATCTAATTTCAACAATAGTCTCAAAATTATTTTAACTTATCACCCCCCCCCTTTTAGAATTGTGCTGATGTTCGTGATTGTGTTGAACTTTGAACGTGGAATACCTCTAATAATGTTATACAACAGTGGACACCGGACAAGAAGCATGATTGATTGCAAACCAGAGGGACAGAAGTCGGAGTGAGCTGAGCGCAATATGTGTTGCTCCATATACTTCATTGCTGATTTTTATGTCTCACTGGATATAACCTATATCAGCTTTCAATATTTAAATGTAAATATACTGTACATGTAGAAATATACTTAAGTTCAGACATAGATATTCCATTATCATTGAAGTCAACTTGTCTTTTCGGAGCCCATATACACTGAAGAGCAATTGAATTAGAGTTACGTGTCTAGTAACGTGTAGCACCACCTTTCGCCCTGATGACGGCGGCGATTCGTCTCGGCATGTACTCGACAAGACACCGGAAGCGTTGGGAAGCCATACGAATCCACGACCATTGAACAAGCTCCCACAGTTCACGAAGATTTCATGGAGGTGGTCATCTCTCTCGATGGCATCCCAGATGTGCTCATGTCAGGTGACCTAGCTGGCCAAGGAAGCGAGGTCACGTCGGTGGAGTGTTCATCCAACCATTCGGATACATATTCGGGAGCGATGGCACGGTGCATTGTCTTGTTGCAGGATGAGGTCCCCAGTGGTATGTTGAAGACGCACAAACGGGAGCAAATGGTCGTCCAGGATATCCCGATAACGTTGACTTGTGAAGGACGATGTCCCACGTACCAGGTGTCCCGTTTTAGTCCACGTAAACAGACCCCAGACGAGAATGAAACCCCCACCAGCTTGAAGAGTACCCTGCTGGTAAGAAGGATCCATCGCTTCATGTGGTTTGCGCCGTAATCGTATCCTGCCATCCGCATGTACCAACGTGAATCTCGATTCATCAGTCCAGGCAACATTTTCCCATATGTCTAGGGTCCAGTGGCGATGTTCCCGCGCCCATGCTAATCTTTGCACCCTGTGATGTGCGGTTAGCAGCGGTACCCACGTGGGACGATGGCTTCTGTACCCCATAGCGAGGAGATGGTTCTGGATGGTGTGGCTGCTTACACGTTTTTGTGCACCAGCGTTAAATTGCCGAGTAATTTCTTGTACTGTGCCCCGTTTATCCGCTGTTACAATGCGATGTAGCCGACGATGACCCCGCTCATCCACACGCTGTTGTCCACGGCAGTTGGCCCTTGCAGGGATGGTTTTACCGGATTCGATGCACTCACGGTGCACCCGTGTCACAGTGGCTCGTGAAAATCCTAGTGCCTGCACGACTTCCGAGATGAAGTGACCCATTCATCGGGCCCTGACAATTTGCCCACGATCAAATACGCTTAGATCCTTCGTCTTACCCATACTGCGTCCGACTCTAACTGATTCCCGTCGCATCAGTCCTTATATTGTCGGATCGTTGCATACGTCATGTCGTTTCCGTTTACAGGTCCGCCCACAGCGACACATTTGCATAGCGCCAGCTGTCTCTAATTCAATTGCTCTTCAGTGTACTACAATGTGTGTAACAGTACTATAGAGGACTTTGTCCTAATATACATTGCGATTTATCAGATTTGCAAAAAGGGATGATTATCGGCTATCGGGCCATAGGGGGCAGTTTTCCCGAAAAAGCGCAGTTTGGGATCTGTCCGCGTGCTGCTGTGGTTAACGTGTATCGTGATTCGAGAAATGGCACCACTGCGAATAAGCAACGTGGAGACTGCGCAGCACTACGTGCCATTGATGTGAGAAGTGAACGTCGGTTTGGAAAGTGCGTGAGGGCCGATCGACACGCTCCAGTGTAGCCCCCCACTGACCGAGTGAACCAGGGAGCTACGGGAAATCTGTTTAAAACGACAGTTCAGCAAACCCCGCTGCATATGGGGCTCCGATTAAGACGGATTGTTACTGCACCTATGCTAGCGAAGGTGCATCGGCAGAAAAGGCTTACATTTTCACGGCTGTAAGGGTCGCCCGCAATCAAACTGTCAATTATGAATTTATTTAATTTTAATGTTGGGTGGAACACGTGCGGATGGACGCTTCATTCCGCCATTTTGTTGTTTCAACTAAGAACTGGCATTCTTCACCAGCCACGTGGTACAATTTTAATCGTATGTGAGGATTAAGGGAGTGGTGCATGAACACCTGGGGCACCTGACCTTGAAGGGTCGGCAGCTCGAGTGCTTCTGTTAAACAAGTTGTCATACCGCTTTTGTATACGTGCATGGTTGTAACCGCCTGCGGGTATCCGACGACATTCCTGAGCTGAGGGATTTCACGTGCTGACCGGGGTAACGAGTTTTTTCTTGCGCATGCGTGGTAGAGTCGACAAGAGATTTGAGTGAAGTTGAGCTTCGGTCGTCAAGAGGTTCCTAGTTTGGACACCGGTTTTTGACGGAAGGGCTGCGGGTATCGCAGAAGTACAGCATGGTGAACAGGAAGGAAGATTTCTTCGTCCATCGGGTATCGCAGAAAGAATTGTGAAAAAATAGCACGTGGTTAGCACGGGGACCCTGAGCGGGAAGCCATCGGAAACCCGTGAAGAAAATATTATCGGAATAATAAAATCTTGCTGTTTTTTATTTCCGTGTACTGGACTGAGTTTTGTCGAGGCAATTATTCTTCTACACAATGACGCCTTGATAGCCAGATCGTATAGTAAAGGCGAGGCGGTAGCTCGCTATACGGCGGGAAACAAAAGGTATTATCTAAGAATTCATATGTCTGGCCTTACAACGGCAGTATAGGAATTGGACCTCCACTGATTCGCAAAGGATTGCCTTCTCCGATGAGTCACGTTTTCTGCTTCATCGAACGGATGGACGTTGGCATATAAGGCGGAAAACATCGGAGAACAAACACTCTTCAATCATTGCGGGAAGAACACAAGCTGGTGGGGGGCAGCATTATGGTCTGGGAACGTTTTCGTGGCATTCCTTGGGTCACCTCATACCTGTGGAAGGCACTATGTAACGAATTCGTTATGAATCCATCCTTGCAGACAACGTACACCCATGCATGCTGATTGTCTTCCCTGGGGCGGATGGCATCTTCCAGAACGACAATGCGACGTGTCAAGCAACTAGAAATGTCCGAGAGTAGTTGAAAGAGCACAATGAAGATTTCAAAGTACTTCCCTGGCCCCCTAAGTCCCCAGACTTAAACCCAATTTAGTATGTGGGGGACCACCTCGATCGTGTTGTTCGCTCTATGGATCGTCCACCACTCACATTCCAGCAGATTTTAGATGCACTGCAGTAAGCATGGCTCTACCGGGGCTCCCGCAACTCACCTCTCCTCTCTTTACGGGGCTGGCCTTCGTTTTTGTGACGTCACGCTAAGCGATGGGGTTGTGCATCGAGAAGGTTACAGGACTATACATTTCTGGGCATTCAATCATACTTAATACTTGAAGGAACAGCTTAATAAAGTCCATATTTTAGTTTTCTACAAATTATTGTATGACAAAGCAGTTCTACCGAAATTTGAAAATAAAAAAAAGGAAAGAAAATTGCGTCTTTTTCACGTCTCTCAGGAATTACGCTTTCTCGCTGTTCCTGCTCTGTACGAGTATAAACGGTTATACAAAAAAAAATGTGTTAATGCAGTTTTAAACAGACGCAGAAGATAACTGAAATGCAATCTGTTAGTACGTAACCGGAATGGTATTTTTTATTTGCGTATACTATTTTGCGTTCTATCTCGAGAAAATTGGGCGGTGTTACATTGCAATTTGCGTCTATAAAAGAAAACCTGGCGAAAAATTAATAAAACAGCATCCAAAATTGCGTTTGTAGACCCTAAATTTTTCTGATCAAGTAGCATTTCTTTTATCCCAAAAAAATAATAAATTTGAAGAAGCAAACTGTTCCAAAATCAATATTCTGAGAATATGAAACGGTAATTCACAAAGAAGAAAAATTATGATAATGATGCACCAGGTCAATGTTGCAGTACATACAGAAATTAATAATAATTGGGGAATGCCTACTATATACTATTAATGAATTAATACTGAGAACGTATTTGGAAAAGAAAGTGGCAAAAAAAAAAAAAAAAGGAAAAAAAAAAAGAAAAGAAAAAATGCTAATAGTGCTACTACAGTCTGTATGTGTGGTTTTAACAACATAGCCTCTCCCCCTCCCCTAGTCTATTTTGAAATTGAAGGAATTAGAGATATAATCTTACTATTTATCTGCAAAATGTTGCAGGGCATACCGATATAAATAAAAAATGTTTGAGGCTGCCAAGTAGACTGAATTGATAATGAGAATGTGTAACTCTCAGCACACTGTACACCCAGAAATAAATAAATGAAAAATAAATTTACCTTGTTCTGATTTCGCCCCCCCCCCCCTGGTTACGAACATGTGTTAGAATATGTATACTTGCTAATTTTTTCCCACACATAAAATGAAGACTAAAAATATATAAAATCGAAAATTGCAATATATTTATTTGCATGGGGTTTAAGGGTAGTTAAACTGAGGTAAGGCTTTAGTTCCCCAGTAATGATGATTATCAAATGTCTTTGTCAAAATTTCGAGATGGATATTCCCATTGTTAGGTAGGCACACAGGAAGAACAGATTCATTAAGTAGCTACTACAAACATAGCATATTTTCTTTTTCTCTGACTTGTTATACCGTATAAGCAGTGATTTTTCAACTTGGTGAGTAGTTATTCAAAAATATCTTTAAAAATACAGAAGCGCACTTAAGTCTCAGTCCACATTTGGTTTGATTACATTTTGAACATTGTCCGTTTGCCACATTAGAAAAAGAAAAAATCTTTGCCGCTAATTTTTTTAACACAAATTTTACATTTTGTACATGGAGTAACTGCTCACAATTATTATTTAAAAGGAATTCAAATAATTCGAAGCAAATGAACAATAGTTTCACAATGTCTTCAGCTACCTATGGACGCTGCCCGTCGCTTAGCGTGACGTCACAAGCAAGTTCTTAATCCGGTGGCCAGGCCCGTAAACATAGAGAGGAGCAGGAGGAGGAGTCCCGGGGACCCCGGCTCTACCTACCTGTGAACACCTTCCACCACTTTATTGAGCCACTTCCCGCTCGTCTAGCTGCTGTCTGCGCTGCACACGGCGGTTACTCTGGATATTAGCTGGTGATCACAATAATGTGACTCGACCGTACACTGTTAAAAATTTTTGTGGTAGTTTGCACCAAAAAGTGGTGCTACACGAGATGCACCACTTTCTGAGAAAAGATACACCACTGCATGGTGCAAACAAAACCCACCAGCGTAATGCAACTTTGCATTATATGTGGTGCAACCTTTTACCATAACGTTGTGCAAAGTTGCACCATATTGTTGGGTTTTGTTTGCACCACACAGTGGTGAATCTTTTCTCAGAAAGTGGTGCAGCTGGCATGGCACCACTTTTTGGTGCAACTTACTTTAAAAATTTTAACAGTGTATATTTGCTGTACGCTGCGGTAAAAATATTCAGACTTTAAGTGTACAGCAAATGCTGACTGCTGATGCAGTACCCATGTGACGAGTCATAGAGAAGCATCTGTTCTTTATTAGCACGTCTTTTGTAAAAAAAGATCGTGCTTATGTTATCGGTTTGTCCGTCCGTCTGTAGACACGCTATTTCTGCATTTAGTCCGATTTGAAAAATGCTTTTTGCATTGGGAACCTCGAAATACACGAATGACGATCCTTTATTTCGTTTTGTTTTTTACGATGTACAATTTCGCCGCTAGAGGGCGTAAATGCAGATGATGTCGAATTCAAAAATACATTTTATTCCACATGTTTGCTTCTAAACATCCGATTGAAAAATTATTTTATCCCTCGATTCCATCTATGTCGAAGAGTATTTTAGATATAGTTACTTCTCCAAATTATGCATAAATTTTCCGATAGGGTGCGTAAAAGTCAATTACCTTTTCCCCGATCTCCTTTCTTCTAGAACTCCGACTTGAAAAATGTTTTCTTCAGAGGATACAGCTCCTGATGGATCTTTTGCATATAATTTCCAATTTTTGGTAAAAAATACTTTGGCCACCACGGGGCGTAAGCGTTAATTTTTGCTTCCGATGTGTTTGCCATAAAATCTGAGCTTCTAAAATATCGATTGAAAAAATTATTTCGTAGACCGATGCCACTGACGTCGATAAAAGTTTTCGGAATATTTTTCTTTTAAAAATATTTAATGACTTATCCTCCAGGGGGCGTAGATGTATATCTTATTTTTGTCCATATCTCTGCTTCTAATGGTCCGGTATGGAAAATTCTTTCTTTATTGGATAGAGTTTCCAGTGTGACATGTTTTTCAAATAATAAAAAAAAATTCAAGTAATTCATAGACTTTTCGCTAAGGGGCGTAGAGGTAAATTGCGTACCCCCAATTTCTGTGCTTCTAAAACTCCGATTTGAAATATTCTTTCTGCACCGGATACAGCTCCTGATGGGAGATCCTTTGCACATAATTTCTAATTTTTGTAAAAAATGGTTTGGCCACCAGGGGACGTAAGTCTTAATTTCCACTTCTGATGTATTTACAACAAAATACGAGCTTCTAAAATTTCGATTAAAAAAAAAACGTCGTTTGTGGACCGATACTACTCATGTCGACAAACCTTTCAGGAGCATTTTCTTTCTTAAAATAATGCATGTTTTCTACGACAGGGGGCGTAGATGCATATCTTGTTTTTGTCAATATCTCTACTTCTAGGAGTCCGATTTGAAAATTTTCTGGTTTGTTGTATAGTGTTTCCGATGCGAAAGGTGTTTCATGTAAATTCAAAATTTTCAAGTAAATCATAGGCTTTACGCAAGGGGGCACAAAGGTAAATTGTGTTTTCTGCGTTATATCTGCTTCTAAATCTCCGATTTAAAAAAATCTTCCTGTATCGCATACAACACCTGATGGAATATATTTTTAATATAATTTCTAATGTTTAGTAAAGAATCGTTTGTCCGCCAGGGGGCATATGCATTAATTTCTCTTTCTGATGTATTTGCAGCAAAATTTGAGCTCCTGAAAACTCGACTAATTTTTTTTTTGTCTGACCCGATACCGCTCATATGGAAAAACCTTTTGAGAATGCTTTTATCCTAAAATAATGCATGGTTTTCCCACCAGGGGGCGTAAAGTCACATCTTATTTTTGTCTATATTTATGTTTCTAAGAGTCCGATTTGAAAAAATATTTCTGTATTGGAGAGCGTTTTCGGTGCGAAATGTTTCTCATATAAATTCATATTTTCCTTAACGCCCAAGTCTTCAACCAGAGGGCATAAGCTCACGATTCCGTTTACAGCCATATCTGTGGGATTAAAAACCGGATTGAAAAACTTATTTCTTCCGTCAGATACTATTGTTTTCCATATCGGTTTCATTGACTTTGAATAGCTTTGATAAATTTAATTCGCGTCCGAACCGATTCAAAAGACGGGTTCATTACACCCGAAAATTCGGTGTTATCTTTCTTGTTCGATTTATGTCTTATTGCATATCAGGGAATACTTGCTTATATGAGATTGGCTTATGCTATGGTGACTCAAGGGTACTCCATACCTCGTGAAAAGTAGCTGAAAACACGCATTTTCAGAACGAAATTACATACATAAAAAAAACAATTTAGAAATCCGGAATTTTTTTCACGTGTAGAATAGACATTGAGCCATCTTTCTGCGTTTCTATATTAGCGTCACTTTGCGGAGTAATATTTTAATTATTATCCTAAAAGTGTAAAATAATAGGCAGATTGACAATTATTTTTAAAAAGTTGTAATCTTGATATCTGCTAGGTTAAAAAACAGAAAACTAGTTTGATATTTTCTCCCGAAATATAAAAATTTGGGAACACATAGGAGTGATATGATATATTGATTTTTCCATCTGCATGATGCTATATTTGTTTCAATTTTGCATCCAGCCGAATTGAAACAATACGGGTATGGAAGACTCCTAAGCGTTATTTCGGATAAAAGATGCATTTTATTGGTAATTTGCCAACAGTTTCTTTTGCAGAGCTTAACGTAGCCTACGACAGTTTTTGACGCTTTCCATCTTTCCCGATAATAGTAAAATAAATCCCAATTAAAACGTTTCGATGTAAGGAAAATAGGTAACGGAAGTAGTCAAAATCATTACTGAAATCCGTTTTTTGAATGCTTTCATGTGAAGTGACGCAGAAATAGTTAATTTCATCGTTACTCAACAACATATTTTACTAAACTATAGCCGAACATTATTTCATAACATTTTACATAAATCCAACAATATCTCATTACAGTCTACGTAAATTACGAGTACTTGATGCTAAATGTTATAAACGCCATTACAAAAATGTGTTTCCGCTGCTAAGAAAACGGCGTAGTAGCAAAATTGGGTTTCCATTCAGTACCTGTTAATGGTGAGAGCTTTAAAATGGTGTACAACGCAATGGGGAATAACCTGTAGATATCCAAGACCAGGGATAGCGAACCTTCCCCGACTAGTGTGCCACTTAAAGTTTGCCTTACTGCTTTCAAGTGTCTAGTGTGCCAGTTAAAGCTTGCCTTACTGCTTTCAAATGTCTAGTGTGCCACTTAAAGCTTGCCTTAATGCTTTCAACTGTCTAGTGTGCCACTTAAAGCTTGCCTTACTGCTTTCAAGTGTCTAGTGTGCCACTTAAAGCTGGCATTACTGCTTTCAAGTGTCTATGTGCCACTTGAAGCTTGCCTTACTGCTTTCAAGTGTCCAGTGTGCCACTTAAAGCTGGCCTTACTGCTTTCAAGTGTCTAGTGTGCCACTTAAAGCTTGCCTTACTGCTTTCAAGTGTCTGGTGTGCCACTTATAGCTTACCTTACTGCTTTCAAGTGTCTAGTGTGCCTCTCAAAGCTTGCTTTCAAGTGTCTAATGTGCCACTTAAAGCTTGCCTTACTGCTTTCTTAAAGTGTCTACTGTGCCATACTTAAAGCTTGCCTTACAGCTTTCAAGTGTCTAGTGTGTCACTTAAAGCTGGCCTTACTGCTTTCAAGTGTCTAGTGTGCCACTTAAAGCTTGCCTTACAGCTTTAAAGTGTCTAGTGTGCCACTTAAAGCTTGCCTTACTACTTTCAAGTGTCTAGTGTGCCACTTGAAGCTTGCCTTACTGCTTTCAAGTGTCTAGTGTGCCACTTAAAGCTTGCCTTACTGCTTTCAAGTGGCTAGTGTGCCACTTAAAGCTTGCCTTACTGCTTTCAAGTGTCTGGTGTGCCACTTATAGCTTGCCTTACTGCTTTCAAGTGTCTAGTGTGCCTCTCAAAGCTTGCTTTCAAGTGTCTAATGTGCAACTTAAAGCTTGCCATACTGCTTTCTTAAAGTGTCTACTGTGCCACACTTAAAGCTTGCCTTACAGCTTTCAAGTGTCTAGTGTGCCACTTAAAGCTGGCCTTACTGTTTTCAAGTGTCTAGTGTGCCACTTAAAGCTTGCCTTACAGCTTTCAAGTGTCTAGTGTGCCACTTAAAGCTTGCCTTACTGCTTTCAAGTGTCTGGTGTGCCACATAGCTTGCCTTACTGCTTTCAAGTGTCTAGTGTGCCTCTCAAAGCTTGCTTTCAAGTGTCTAATGTGCCACTTAAAGCTTGCCTTACTGCTTTCTTAAAGTGTCTACTGTGCCATACTTAAAGCTTGCCTTACAGCTTTCAAGTGTCTAGTGTGTCACTTAAAGCTGGCCTTACTGCTTTCAAGTGTCTAGTGTGCCACTTAAAGCTTGCCTTACAGCTTTAAAGTGTCTAGTGTGCCACTTAAAGCTTGCCTTACTGCTTTCAAGTGTCTAGTGTGCCACTTGAAGCTTGCCTTACTGCTTTCAAGTGTCTAGTGTGCCAGTTAAAGCTTGCCTTACTGCTTTCAAGTGTCTAGTGTGCCACTTAAAGCTTGCCTTACTGCTTTCAAGTGTCTGGTGTGCCACTTATAGCTTGCCTTACTGCTTTCAAGTGTCTAGTGTGCCTCTCAAAGCTTGCTTTCAAGTGTCTAATGTGCAACTTAAAGCTTGCCATACTGCTTTCTTAAAGTGTCTACTGTGCCACACTTAAAGCTTGCCTTACAGCTTTCAAGTGCCTAGTGTGCCACTTAAAGCTGGCCTTACTGTTTTCAAGTGTCTAGTGTGCCACTTAAAGCTTGCCTTACAGCTTTCAAGTGTCTAGTGTGCCACTTAAAGCTTGCCTTACGGCTTTCAAGTGTCTAGAGTGCCACTTAAAGCTTGGCTTACAGCTTTCAAGTGTCTAGTGTGCCACTTAAAGCTTGCCTTACAGATTTCAAGTGTCTAGTGTGCCACTTAAAGCTTGCCTTACAGCTTTCAAGTGTCTAGTGTGCCACTTAAAGCTTGGCTTACAGCTTTCAAGTGTCTAGTGTGCCACTTAAAGCTTGCCTTACTGCTTTCAAGTGTCTAGTGTGCCACTTAAAGCTTGCCTTACTGCTTTCAAGTGTCTAGTGTGCCACTTAAAGCTTGCCTTACTGCTTTCAAGTGTCTGGTGTGCCACTTATAGCTTGCCTTACTGCTTTCAAGTGTCTAGTGTGCCTCTCAAAGCTTGCTTTCAAGTGTCTAATGTGCAACTTAAAGCTTGCCATACTGCTTTCTTAAAGTGTCTACTGTGCCACACTTAAAGCTTGCCTTACAGCTTTCAAGTGTCTAGTGTGCCACTTAAAGCTGGCCTTACTGTTTTCAAGTGTCTAGTGTGCCACTTAAAGCTTGCCTTATAGCTTTCAAGTGTCTAGTGTGCCACTTAAAGCTTGCCTTACGGCTTTCAAGTGTCTAGAGTGCCACTTAAAGCTTGGCTTACAGCTTTCAAGTGTCTAGTGTGCCTCTTAAAGCTTGCCTTAATGCTTTCAAGTGTCTATGTGCCACTTGAAGCTTGCCTTACTGCTTTCAAGTGTCCAGTGTGCCACTTAAAGCTGGCCTTACTGCTTTCAAGTGTCTAGTGTGCCACTTGAAACTTGCCTTACTGCTTTCAAGTGTCTAGTGTGCCACTTAAAGCTTGCCTTACTGCTTTCAAGTGTCTGGTGTGCCACTTATAGCTTGCCTTACTGCTTTCAAGTGTCTAGTGTGCCTCTCAAAGCTTGCTTTCAAGTGTCCAATGTGCCACTTAAAGCTTGCCTTACTGCTTTCTTAAAGTGTCTACTGTGCCATACTTAAATCTTGCCTTACAGCTTTCAAGTGTCTAGTGTGTCACTTAAAGCTGGCCTTACTGCTTTGGAGTGTCTAGTGTGCCACTTAAAGCTTGCCTTACAGCTTTAAAGTGTCTAGTGTGCCACTTAAAGCTTGCCTTACTGCTTTCAAGTGTCTAGTGTGCCACTTGAAGCTTGCCTTACTGCTTTCAAGTGTTTTTACTGCTTTCAAGAATTTTTTTTGCGAATGCCGTAAAAATAACATTAACAGGATAGGAAAGTAGGTCCACCTAGAGCACACTTTCAAAGGAGTTCAGACTTGATTTCCCACACAGTGCTCCCTGGTGCAAAATGGAATTGAGCTGCACAATAGGATACTGAACGTCTTCGCTAAGAACTTTTATATACCCACTATGTTCACCCAAAATATTTGGGGCTCCATCCGCAGTCACAGATACTATATAATTTAAGTCGGTCCCCGATTTTACTACAAGTTTTTACTCACACACGCATTATGTCTTTCCCTGTGATCACAATTGGTAAACTCAGCAATTTAAGTGATTCCTCTCTCACTACATTCCCACAAGTGAATCTAACAAAAACAGTTAACCTTGGCTGTGAAGCCACATCGGCGCTTTCATCAAGACTTATTGAAAATATGTCGGCATTGTTCAAATCAGATTTAATTTTAAATCAATATTTTTATTCAATATTTTCAAGTTTTCTGAGAAGTGTTAGATGGATGACCAGTAAGTGATGCACGCAAATCCAGTTTGCTATGAATATTCTGTAGATTTAATTTTGTCCGAAACATCTTCACTCATTCTTGTTATTCTGTCTTTGACAGTTTTCCTGTTAGTTGGCATTTCCTTAATTCTATTCACAACTTGTTGCTTGTCAAAATTCTAAATAATGTGTCGGACGTGGCTAAAAGAGTCGCCTTCAAAAAAACCACTGTCATAAAGCGGTTTCCCATGGTGTGCTATACAGCGTGATAGATGAAAACTAGCCGCATTGTGTGATATTATTCCCTGGCTTGAAAGAAGATGCGGAGCAATTTAATTGTTTTTTATATTGTTTCACTTTTTGTGAAATGTACTCTTTTCTTTCTTCATTTCACATGGAACAAACATTTTTATGTTTCCTCTCAAAATGACGCTTTACCTTGAATGTGCAAGGCACTGTTTTTGTACACAGGCAACGTAAAGCTTTATTGTTTTTTTTTTCAATCACTCCGAACTTCGATGCCCACTGCTCTTGAAAAACACGGCCATTATCTTTGTTACCGAATACATTTTTGCAGGATCCGGATACAAAAACACCAGCAAAGAAGCAATTCCAATACACAAAAGAAATACGCAACAACTACAGACATAGCAACCATAACTGGCAAACTGAAGCTCTTGACAGGCGTCGTAGTGTTGCCAAGTTATAAATCTGAAACCTCTCCATTCATTGTTCAAGATTACTTTCAGTTGGCATAGAAACTCGCCGTTTCATGCGCGTCTTCCTGTCTGATTGGTTTTTCCTCCCTCTCGCAAATGGTGAAGGAAGGGAAGCCGGAGAATGGGAGGATTGAGCCAAAGCACTGTGGACATCTCGAGGTGGAAGCCCGTAGGAGCAGAATGATAAAACGAAAAATACTAATTATGAGAGCGTAACGCTTGTCCCTTGGGAATCAATGCATAAGACGATTAAATAAAGTAAGGTTGATTTACAACCCTTTTGAAGGAAACTTTTTGGCTAAATTAACTTTCTTGTCAGAACTCGATTATTTGCAAGAACACACTACATACTTGCTGTCGAAAAATTATTGTTCTCAAAAAACTAAATTTTTATTTAATGTTAATATTTTCATACCGGCGTGCCATATAGATCGTATCCGTTTGTTACACAGTGGTACGCGTGTCATAGGTTCACAATGCATGTCCCTTTCAAAAAGTTACCAATCCTGCTCTTCAATGCACTTGGAATTCAACTTTTTGTTTTCTATCTTCAGGTCAAACTTTAACTGCAGATGGACTTTCGTAGCTACATCCCATTTCATCAGTGTCAGAGTCGTTTCTTATGTTCCTCTAAATCTGAATGATATAATAATTAAAATAAAAATAAATTTTGGTTTTCAAAAACTAAACATAAGTTTTACGAAAATAACATTCATTAATTCACCTACCTAATAAGCACCGCTCAATGTCAGGGAGTAGTAAACCTTATTGTTTGTTGTTATGATTTAATTCTACTGAGTATGTCCAGAACTAAGCTCGTATATAGCCGTGAGTGATGCGTATAAACGCAATGCGTTGTACGTAAACTAATGTATACTCTCGAAACACTCATTTTCTTTCACACCCACAAAGTTCTTGGCATGCGAAACATTAATAACATAAATTATCTACAAAGAGTACCAGGATACTCTTAAGATCTTTTTCTTCCTTTTGTTAACCTTTAGACCTATTTAGTTTGATGATTTGATTTGGCGGTACGGTTTTCTTTACGTACACTAATGCAGGTTATATTTACAGCCTATGGTTAACAGTTACAGCTACTCCCACTTTTGTTTCTTTTTTTGCGAAATTTGCCTTTGGTTTTTTTCCTGGTTCATACACTGCCGGAAATTCCAGTGTAATACTATGGGTACAAATAAGTTTTAAAGCGTTTTTAAGACAACGCCACATGTAATTTGTAAGGAAAACAACAATACCTTTACGAATCAAAATATTCGCCGTCGTTATCTATCACCTTCCGCCATCGGTCGGGAAGCTGAGGGATTCCAGAAATGAAGAATAATTCGTCGTGTGACGCGATGAAATCGTTAACCCATTTTTGCACTTCGTCACATGTCTGGAACTCTACAGCATACAAACCTTGTTGCATCGATTGGAACAAATGATAGTCTGAAGGGGCTATGTCGGGACTATACGACGGGTGCTCCAAAACTTTCCAGTCAAGCGTCAATAACGTTTCCTTGACCGATTTCGCGACATGCGGTTTGGTATTGTCATGCAATAATTTCACGGGAAGCACTTCTTTACCTGTGAATGGACATTTCTGACAGATTTCTCGGTTCAATGATTGCGATCAGCAGTAACAGTTTGACTTTGTTCCAATAGTTCATAATAGAACACACCCTTCATATCCCACCAGAGGCAAAGCAGAACTTTCTTGGATTGAATATTGCGTTTGTCGAATACGTTGCTTCACCGTGGTCTACCCAGTGTTTTTTTTTTTTTTTTGCTTTTTAGATTGTCGTACCATATCCACTTTTCATCACCAGTAACGATTTTCCAGAGGAGATACTTTCTGTGCTGTTTCTTCGACAGACTCAAACACTTCATCACACACTCATTCTTGTTCTTCTGGCTCAGGTGAAGTGGCACCCATTTTCCTTCCTTCTGAATCTTTCCCATTGCACGGAAACAATTGGAAATGGTTTGTTGAGTTATCCCCAGTTGTTCAACTAGTCTTTTTGAGTTTGAGACGAATCCTCATGCAGCAATGCTTGCATTTTCTCATGTGCAACATTCTGCGTGGCACAGCTACGTTCTCGAACGCTAGCATCAAAATCACCTGCTTTGAACCTTCTAAACCAAAACTCACACATGCTTTTCAATACAATATTTTCAACCAGAGAAGAACAGATGCACATCCTTTTGCAGAATGTTTCCTTGATGAAATTTGTAACGAATTCCGTGTCGAACAAATGCAGTATCGCTTGCCATCTTTCACCTACCGATGTGCAAGTCCGTTTGATTGTTGAGCAAACTTGTGTGTCACATTTTATACTCTGGAAGAATTACGGTCACATGACAACTACGCGGAGGAATGTCGGATATGTAAATTAGCGGTATACGTCACACAAAAAAAGAAACTTTAAAACTTGCACAGTCGAGTGACATTATTGTGACCACCTGCTACTTTTGACTTCAACAGCACGTAGCCAATGAAAGAAGGCACGTATCGTGAGCTGGCTTGGAGGGAATATAAGGTGTGCTGTAGGATTTCTGAAAGCATATCACTCGTTGCTGTGATGGATAAAATGAGCGATTTATTAGATTTGCAAAAAAAGATGATTATCGGCTTTCGGGCTAAGTGTGGCACTCTTTTTGAAACAGCGTAGTTTGTGAACTGTTCGAGTGCTGCTGTGGTTAAAGTGTATCGTGATTGGAGAAACGGCACCATTGCGAATAAGCGATGTGGAAACTGCGGAGCACCACGTGCCATTCCTGTGAGATGTGCACGTCATCTGCGAAGGTGCGTAAGGGCCGATCGACAAGCTACAGTGGAACAAATCTCTAACCGAATGAACCAGAGGGCTACCGCAAGTGTGTCTAAAACGACAGATCAGCGAATCCTGCTGCGTATGGTGCTCCGATGCAGACTGATGATCACTGCACCCCTATGCTAACAAAGGTACATCCGCAGAAAAGGCTTACATTTGCACGGCAGTATTGGAACTGCACCTTCGCTCATTGGCAAAGTATTGCCTTCTCCGAGGAGTCGCGTTTTCTGCTTCATCGAACGGATGGACGTTGGCGTATAAGGCGAGAAACATCAGAGAACAAACCCTCTTCAATCATTACAAGAAGAAGAACACAAGCTGGTGCGGGCAGCGTTATGGCCTGGGGAATATTTTCGTGGCTTTCTCTGAGCCCACTCATACCTGTGGAAGGCACTAAAGACCGAATTCTTTATGTAACCATCCTTGCAGACCACGTACACCTATACATACTGTTTGTCTTTCCTGGGGCGGATAGGATATTCCAGGACAACAATGCGACGTGTCACACAGCTAGAAATGTCTGAGAGTGGTTGGAAGAGCCCGATGAAAACTTCAAAGTACTTCCCTGGCCCCCTAATTCGCCAGACGTAAACCCAATTGAAAATCTGTGGGACCACCTCGATCATGTTGATCGCTCTATGGATTCTCCACCACGCACCCTCCAACAGCTGTCAGATGTACTGCAGTCAGCATGGCTCAACATGCCAGTGAACACCCTCCAGCACCTTATTTAGTCACTCCCTGCCCGTCTAGCTGCTGTCCGCGCTGCCCACGGCGGTTACTCCGGATATTATCTGATGGTCACGAGAATGTGACTCGACCGTGTATGTACTACGGTCGAATTTTTATCTTGTGTTGAGTGTAATTTTACCAGAGGTATTTGCTGCCAGCAGTCCAGATTGATTGTAGTGTCTGGAGTCCTTTATTTTCCCTTTCCACCCACCTGAGAGGGGTAGTGAAGGATCACGCATTGGTTACACACAGAGCATACATTTTCAAAGACACACTTTAATCTATTTACATGCCGTTACGTTTTCTGAAATATTTACAATGATGATGGAGAATCTCATCAAAATTGAAGTTTGCTTTGTTGAGGTAATGAACCTACACCGTTCCTTTTCAATGGAGTTCCGGTTAGATACGAACACAGTCCTCAGTCATGGTAATCCAAAAAATAATTTTGCTGGAGGCTTTTCTCTAGCAGATACATTGAAATTTTCTTAATCAGTACCGCTCCTGGTATGCGGTACTGATTCGATGTTTTTAATCAGCACCGCTTCTGACAATATTGCTACTGGACATGAAAACGGGATGTAAGATCTCTTTCACCAGCTATTTTATATTTCAGCTTTCTAAGCCGCAGCATATTAGGTCGGTATGTAAAAAGATCCACTACTAACCGCAGTTAGTACAAATCTCCTCCTTTGTCAACTCAACCGCAGCTGAGCGGCGAGCGCATAAGTTTTATGTCTCAAAATACATCGTGCCAATTGACCTGACCTCTGTTCCCAGCCAAAGGTATCCCAGTAGTCCCTTCAAAATCTCCTGCTTAAACGTCCCTCGGCTTTCTCTCGTGACCCTGGACAGGGCACAACCAATCACAGGCTTGCATTCTGATTCAAAGACATCCACTCTTCCTATGATGTAATCCAGATGCCCACTGCTGTTGCTATGGCCTCTGTGAATTCCAAATTCTTAGAAACTCCCAACCTCTCCCTGCTTCTTGTGTCCTTGTCACAAGGGTAGCTTCGGTTTCTTCCGCCCTTCTCTTTCAAGCCACAATGCCGTCCCATTACCCAAGTTCTGAGTTTTTCTCCCTTTATTTTTTTTTCCTTTTTGGGATTCAACATTACCACTGGTCTTTCTTTCACTACTGGGAATTTGTTTCTTCTATTTTTTTCCTAAATCTCCCAACGTCTCCACAACCTTAATATATATACCCTGGCGGAAAGTGAAAACAAGTTAGTAAAATCATGCAATGCATTGATTATGATACGCTTTCCAACATACCAGCAATTATTACTCAAGTTATGAGGATAATGGCTGTGGAATAAATCTCGCTCCTGTGTCCTGACCTTTGACAGCATTTCGATGATATTCAACAGAGCCGGTTCAGTAAACCTCAAGAATAACATGCTAAAGTTTTGTCGCAATAGAAGCAGTTTTACGCAAGTTATGAGAATAATGGCTGTGGTATAAATCTTGCATTTGTGCAATGACCTTTGACCCCATTCCGTTGATATTCAACAGAACCGGTTCACTATACTTCCGGAAAAACATGATGACGTTTTGTCGCAATCGAAACATTTTTTGGTAAGTTATGATGCACAAAGGCAATGGAATGGATACCACTCCAGTGTCCTAACCTTTGACCCCATTTCGCTCATTTTCAATAGGGTTCGTCCCCAGTGGCTCCCTACCACATACTAAAATGTCATCGAAATCGAACCATTTTTACGCAAGTTATGGCGCATAAGGGCAATGGAACAAATCCCGCTCTTATGACCTACCTGACCTTTGACCGCATTTCGCCCATTTTCAATAGGTTTCGTGCCCAGGTGGTTCCCTACCACATACTAAAATTTCATCAAAATCGAACCACATTTACGTATGTTATGACGCATAAAGGCAATGAAATGGATCCCGCTTTTATGTCCTGACCTTTGACCCCATTCCACCAATTTTCAATAGGTTTCGTTCCCAGGTGGTTTCTTACCACATACCAAAATTTCATCGAAATCGAACCTTTTTTACGTAAGTTGTGACGCATAAGGGCAATTGAATGGATCCCGCTGTTATAGCGTGACCTTTGACCCCACCACAACCATTTTCAATAGGGTTCGTCCCCTGATGGTCCCCTACGAATGCTAAAATTTCATCGAAATCGAACCATTTTTACGTGAGTTATCGTGCCGATAAGATGACGGACGGACGGACAGACGGACGGAAAAAGCTGGAGCATATACGCTTCTTCAACCTACGGTTGGAAAGCGTAAAAAAGAACACCAAAAAGGAATTGGCGGATGATCATGAAATTTACATATGTTAATGGGGTCGAGTTTACGTAGGTGTGATGTTAATTTCAGGACCAACCGGTGAGCGCTTACGCCACAGCTCGGCATAATATGCAAATTATCGTCGGTGGTATTTAAGGAGTACGGCGAAGTGAATGTAATCAGTCGTCGGCGTACGGACACGTGCAAAGACCCTGAAGACGCTGCAATGCCTGGACATGGAAGACGTGTACGATTTCAGCAGTTATCGGACTTTGAACGAGGTCGTCTAGTCGGACTCCGCGAGGCCGGTCGGTCGTATCGTCGTATTGCGGAGCGAATTGGACGGGAAGTATCGGTGGAGGTACGATGGTGGCGTAGATGGTCCGAGGAACATTTCCATACGAGAAGACGTGGAACCGGGAGTCACACAGAGGGAGTGATGAGCGGACAGATCGACACAAAAAAAGGAGCAGCGTTGTCAAGCAGAACATCCACTGCGACGCAAATCAGAGCTGCCGTTGCCCCTGAGGTGACTGTGCGAACAATCCGCAACCGTCTACTGGATGCAGGACTACGTGCACGTGTGACTCTGGCATGTGTACCTCTGACTCCAGCCCACCGTCAGGAACGGCTGCAGCAGGGTCTCCAACGTCTGCACTGGAGAACGCAATGGCGATCTGTCGTGTTCAGCGATGAAAGCAGATTCAGCTTGGGAGCCTCCGATGGCCGTATGCGTGTTCGCAGTCGCTCAGGGGAGCGTCTCCCACCCTTCTGGCATCCGCCAGCGACACACAAGGCCTACACCTGGTCTCCCGGTGTGGGGAGCGACCAGCTATCACTCCCGTACACAACTAGTGTTTGTACAGGGTACGTTAAACAGCACCTCCTACATCAATAACATCATTCAGCCCGTTGTTGTGCCTTTTGTAAGGTTGGTCCATCGTGGTGTTTTCCAGGAAGATAACGCACGCCCACACACGGCACGTGCAACGCAACATGCACTTCAGGGTGTGAGACAACTTACATGGGCTGCACGTTTACCAGATTTGTCCCCCATTGAGCACCTGTGGGATTTTATGGGACATCGACATATCCGGTCTCCACGGCCAGCCACGACCATCCCCGATTTACGCGTCCAGGTTGAGGATGCTTGGAACTCAATACCCCAAACTTACATCCAACATCTGTACGACAGACTTAATGCCAGAATTGCATAGTGTGACGCAGTTCATGGCGGTTCAACCTCGTACTACCCATGTTACATGGAAATGTTATTTTTCAGTTTACCAGCAAATACAGCTGTATTTTGCCATAATGTTTTGATCACGTTATCCTCTGTATTCCGTTATTTTGCTGTATAAATTTCGTTGGTATGAGACGTCTTCTTCTTGGTGTTCTTTTTTCACTTTCCGCCAGTGTATTTTTTATTTGGCGTTTCACCCGAAGATTTGTCATTTTCTTCCGGAAATTTTCATTTGGTTTCAGATACGTTCTTCCGATCTTACGTATGATAAACCGCATACAATGATAAACCGCCTTGAATTCCGACGAAATTTTAGTTTGTTTTTGAAACCCCGTAGTGGCCAACTTTTACTGAAAACTCGCTGTTGAAAAAGGCTGAAATCGAATTAATACTCAAAGTGCATGAGCGGAATCAATTCTTACACAGATTTGCACGCCGCTAACTGCTCTGAAGCTGAAGAGCTGAGTTCTCCTTAGAAGATATACTTCTCCGTTGTAGTAGGTAACTTTTCTCCGTTTTATGGCCGCAATGTAAGACAAAATGGGAAAAGGCAAAACGGGATCTTTTCTCCGTCTAAAATTTCGTCTCCCCACTGTACAACCACTAATAATCCCAATGAGTTTAGGGCATTTGGGCACCGGACATTTGGGCACCCTGATATTTGGACACCCGGACTTTTGGGAACCCAGACATTTGGGCACAAATCTCTAGGGACCGTACAAAAGATGCCGTTTCTTGGCACTTTGAGGGGAATTGAATGAAGAAAACATTCGTGCTAAGAAAAATGACAATTGAATTCAAAACAAGAAAGAATGAAACCGAATTTTCGGGTGTAATAAGAACGTCTTTTGAATCCGTTCTGACGCAAATTAAATTTATCAAAGCTATTCAAAGTCAATGGAGCCGGTATGGAAAACAATAGTGTCTGATGGAAGAAATAAGTTTTTCAATCTGGTTTTTAATTCCTCAGATATTGCTGTAAACGGAATCGTGAGCTTACGCCCTACGGTTGCAGACTTGTGCGTTATAAGAAAAACATGAATTTATATGATAAACATTTCACACCGGAAGCGCTCTCCAACATAGAAAGCATTTTTCAAATCTGACGCTTAGAAACAGAGATATCGACAAAAATAAGATGTGACTTTACGTCCCCTGGTGGGAAAACCATGCATTATTTTAGGAAGAAAGTATTCCAAAAGGTTTTTCCATATGAGCGGTATCGGTCCAAGAAAAAAAAATTAGTCGAGTTTTCAGGAGCCCAAATTTTGCTACAAATACATCAGAAGCAGAAATTAACACTTATGCCCCTGGTGGCCAAACCATTCTTTACCAAACATTAGAAATTGTGTGAAAAATGTTTTCCATCAGGTCTTGTTTGCGATACAGTAAGAATTTTTCAAATCGGAGTTTTAGAAGCAGAAATAACGCGGAAAACGCAATTTATCTTTGTGCGCCCTTGCGGAAAGTCTATGATTTACTCGAAAATTTTGAATTTATAGGAAATACATTTCGCATTGGAAACACCATCCAACAAAGAAGGAAATTTTCAAATCGGTCTCCTAGAAGGAGAGATATTGACAAAAATACGATATGCATTTACGCCCCCTGGCGTAGAAACCGTGCATTATTGCAAGAAGAAGATGTTCCTAAAACGTTTGTGGACATGTGTAAAAAAAGTCGTTTGTGGACCGATACGGTCCACAAACGACTTTTTTCAGTCGAGATTTTGGAAGCTCATGTTTTGCTGCAAATACATTAGAAGCGGAAATTAAGCCTTACGCCCCTGGCGGTCAAACCATTTTTTTTTACAAAAATTAGTAATTATGTGCAAAAACGATTTCCCATCAGGAGCTCAGTCCTCGAAAGAATTATTTCAATCGATATTTTAGAAGCTCAGATTTTATGGCAAATACATCAGAAGCAAAAATTAACACTTACGCCCCCTGGTGGCTAAAGTATTCTTTAGAAGGCATTTGAAATTATATGCAAAACATTTTCCATCGCGAGGTGCATTTGCTGTAACAAAAAGTTTTCAAATCGGAGTTTTAGAAAAAGAGTTATCGGGAAAAATGTAATTTATTTTTACGCCCCCTAGCGGAAAATCTATGCGTAATTTGAAAAATTAACTATATCTAAAGTATTCTTCGGCATAAATGAAATTCAAAGATAAAAGATTTTTCAGTCGGATGTTTAGAAGCAAATATGTGGAATAAAACGTATTTTTGAGTTCGACATCATCTGCATTTAAGCCCTCTAGCGGCGAAACTGTACATCGTAAAACAAACGAAATGAAGGATCATCATTCGCATATTTAAACCTACGCAATGCAAAAATGATTTTTCAAATCGGACTAATAGTTGCAGAGATAGCGTGGGTACAGACGGATGGACAAACCGGTAACATAAGCGCGAACCTTTTTTACAAAAGACGTGCTAAAAAATTACATAGCACAAATTTTGAAGATGACAATCCGTTTTTTGGTGTAAATATGACAAGGCTAATATCCGAAAATTTGAAAATTTCATCGTCCTGGATCGGGACTACATAGCACATAATCATGAATATGTGTTATATCATATTCATTATTATATAGAACATTGCTTAAGTTTCAACGAAACAAAGAAATTACACCAGAACTCACACTATGTTCGGAAAAGGTCGACAAGGAGGGATTTTTTTATAACGCCACACTTTTACTTAGGCACTAAATATTTGGATAAGTAACATGTCAAGTTATTAATATTTCTCTTTTATTTAATTAGGCACTAAATTACTATGACTCATTCGTAGGACCTTTTGACAGTCTTTTTTTCTACCGATGTCATATTCATAACGTAAGATCCCGCCTTTACGTTTTCATTAAAAAATTTCTCACAGGCCCTAGGCCTAGGTGTAGGCCTTTTTAATAATTTTTATTGAACTAATGTCATATTCACAACTATTACGTATCAAGTAAAGTTAATAATATTCTGCTTTTACTTAAGCACTAAATATTATTTTACAGGCCCTAGGCGTAGGCCTTTTTAACAGTTTTTGTTCTACTGATGTCACATTGATAACAATTACTTACCAACTCAAGTTAATTATATTGCGCTTTTACTTAAGCAGTAAATATTATTTCACAGGCCCTAGGCCTAGGGTCTGTGATATAATATTTAGTGCCAAAGTAAAAGCGCAATGCTACTTACATGATTTGAATAACAAACGTTGTGAATATAACATTGGTTGAGTAAAAAGTATTCAAAAGGCCTAGGCCTAGGGCCTTTGAATAATATTTAGTGCTTAAGTAAAAGCGGAATATTATTAACTTTAGTTGATATTTAACTGCTATGAATGTGACATGGTTAGAATAAAACTGTTAAAAAAAGTTTAAGGTCTAGACCTAGGGCCTGTGAAATAATATTTAGTGCTTAAGTAAAAGCAGAATATTATTAACTTCGCTTGATACGTAATAATTGTGAATATGACATTAATTCAATAAAAACTATTAAAAAGGCTTTGGCCTAGGCCTAGGGCTTGTGTGAAAATTGTTAGTTAAAAAAATAAAGGCGGGATATTATTAACTTGAGTTGATACGTGATTGTTATGAATGTGACATCGATAGAACAAAAACTGTCATAAAGGCCTACGTCTAGGGCCTGTGAAATAATATTTAGTGATTAAGTAAAAGCGCAATATTGATTCATAACCTTGACTTGATAAGTAAAGGTTATGAATATGGCATCGGTAGAAAAAAATACTGTCCAAAGGGCCTGCGAATGAGGCATAGTAATTTAGTGCATAATTAAGTAAAAGAGAAAATCAATAACTTGACATGTTATGTAAATATTTAGTGCCTAAATAAAAGTGCAGCGTTATTAGAAAATCCCTCCTTGTCGTCCTTTTCCAAACATAGTATGAATTCTACTGTAATTGCTTTGTTTTGTTGAAGGTTTAAAAAATGTGCTATCTATTTTTTTTAAAATTCTCGAATGTACTTTTGTTTCCCCGAATTCAAGTGTAATTGGCCCTTGCCTTACAGTAAATATTTTCTCGATCAAACTCTTACTATAGGGCCAAGAAACGGCAATTGTTATACGGCCTCTTAAACATTTGTGCCCAAATGTCCGGTGCCCAGATTTTAACCCAATCTTTCAGACAGAAAATCTTAAATATGTCTTAATTTTTTAATGATTATGAAATATGAGTTAAAAAAAATTTGTGCACACCACTTGCTCAAGTAGGGAGAAATATAGGGACACTATACTTTTTTACGCAGCGCAATTTCATTGCTCTAAAAGGGAATGTGCCCAAATGTCCGAACCTCGATCCCAATATAAGGCACAGCAGGAAGAGGCACTTCGGTAAAAAAGCAAAACATTGTATGAACCAAAAGATAGGACCACTTGCTTTCATCAGTTGTCAAACAAAGACCGAAGGTGAAACAGCTGTCACGTCATCCCCATTGCTGCTAGGTCAGTGGTGTAGGGCTCTGGAAAGTAGTACGAGGTGGGTATGGGTTCGAGTCTAGAATGAGGCATGCGTGGCGCGTTTGTCTTGAGGAGTTGCATCTCGCTCTAACCTGAAAAATCTACAATAAATTGGAAACAGTTGAGTCTAAATTGGAAACAGTTTGCAACACTCAGAATCACTCATGATGATCGTTATTAAAGTCCGAAAACACAAAACGAAACCAATCCAACATAAATTCAAACGCACGCGAAAAGCAGCGTTTACCCTACCATTAATATCCGGACAATCATCTATTGATAGTGTGACGTAAAGGAAGTCTTGCCCTTTACGCTAACTTAAAATATCAACATACTAATAAATTGTTCCTAAATGAAACAAACCTTAACGGGCAGACAAAACATATAACCAGAAGTCAACTTACGGAAACAGTCCTTTATTCGGAATGGAATCACAACACTCTCCACACATTTATCTCAACACTGTTCAATTCTTTCGTACAGCACTTTCTTAGCAACGCTCATCATATTCGCTCGCAATAATAGCTCTCAATAATGGCTCTTATCAACACACCTCAATAATCGCTCTCAATAATATCAACACCTCCCTCTCAACAGATCAGTCGTCGCTTTTTATCTCGTGTTCTTATCTTATTACATGCATACGTCACGTACATTCAACCTCAACTGTGTTGCCAAACGTATTCATTTGAAGGAAAAGATATTCCGTTAAGCGTGAAGAATACTGAGAATAAACTCAAGAATTACATAGGGAAAGAAACTGAAAAAGGAAAGTTAATCTGGAATATACGTCACAATAGTTTCCGTATTTTTCGGGTTATAAGTCGATACTTTTCTTCAGAAGTCCGGGTTTTGACTTATTCTCCGCATCGACTTATCTGTTGTAACTGAAACGATGAAAGTGTTCCGTCTTTAGCACAATTTATAAATCGTGCTAAAGACGGAAAACTTTAATCGTTTCAGTGATTTATGTAGCACGAGTCTTCAATATTTGTTGATTATCTGTTGTAATTTTTCAATGTGAAAAAAATTCCTTATATTAGGTCTTTATCCAAGCACCCTGAAAGACAATATTACGTTTTTAAGAAACCATTCCAAAAGCATACAAAATGCAGCATTCCGTTCGCTGAGAACTTGTTTGCTAGATGCTGAAACGAATATTTCCGTTCGACAGAAACATTAGAACATCCGTGATCGACTTGGAGTGGCAGCTGCCCTATGTCAATCGCATCTCCCTCCTGATCCTTCCAAGATCCCGTGAGTAGAATTCACCTCTGGTTTTGCAAAGCCGCCAGAACTTCAATTTGTGCCTCTCATTTATATCGCAATAATTAACCCTATAAAACACGTCATTGCCACGAAGTGGATTGGATGGTGGTAGTTGTGCCGACTGCAGCCGATGCATGCTCCTTAGAAAAAGAACGACCAATTGTTAGCGATGGCAGTGTTTTTTTTTTTCTCTCTGCCAGTCTCTCAATTGCATCTCTCAAATGAATTAAAATAAACTATTGCTTTCATTTATTACGCTTATCTTATTTTTTTCATGTTTCTGATTGAAATCAGAAGCTCTTTCGGTTTTTGATTATAATTCGGCTCTGTGAGAAAGCAGGGAACCATAGCTCAACCTGCAAGTATAACTCTTATTTGGCACACTTGGTCAGCTTGTTTTTTTTTATTTATTTTCCTCACCATGTCGCAGCGACTACTCCGACATTTAGGTCAAAGGGCAGGGTCACGGTAGCGTCACTTGGTAAGAAAAAAAGTAAATTGACGAAATTCAAATTTTTCCAAAAAATGCGGGAGTTCTTTCAATTTCGCTTCCTTTTAATATTTACTAAAACATTAAAAATATAGTTACGAAATTTCGGAATACTAATTGCATTTCTTCTAGCCTCGTCTTATACTCAGGGTCGACTTATACACAGTCGAGTCACATTATTGTGACCACCTCCTACTTTTGACGTCAACAGCGCGCAGCCAATGAAAGAATACACATGGCGTGAGCTGGCTTGGAGAGTATATAAGGTGTGCTGTAGGCATTCTGAAAACGTATCACTCGTTGCTCTCATGGATAAAACGAGCGATTTATCACATTTTCAAAAAGGGATAATTATCGGATTTCGGGCCAAGGGTGGCAGTACTTCTGAAACAGTCCATTTTGGGAACTGTTCGCGTGCAGCTGTTGTTAAAGTGTATCGGGATTGGAAAAATGGCACCGTTGCGAATAATGACGTAGAAACTGCAGATCACCAAGTGCCATTAGTGTGAGAGGTAAACGTCGGCTTCGAAGGGGCGTGAGGGCCGATCGACAAGCTACAGTGCAGCAACTCACTGGCCGAATGAACTGCCGGAAGTCTGTCTAAAACGACAGTTCAGCGATCCTGCTGCGTATGGAGCTCCGATGTAGACGGATGGTCACTGCACCCATTGCGAACGAAGGTGCATTGGCAGAAAAGGCGTACATTTGCACGGCAGCATCGGAATTGAACCTCCGCTGATTGGCAAAGGATTGTCTTCTCAGAAGAGTCACGCTTTCTGCTTTATCGAACGGATGGGCGTTTGCGTATAAGACGAGGAACACCGGAGAGCAAACACTCTTCAACCATTGCTGGAAGAACACAAGTTGGTGGGGGCAGCGTTATGATCTGGGGAATGTTTTCGTGGCATTCCCTGGGTCCCCTCATACCTGTGGAAGGCACTATGGACAGAGTTCGTTATGAATCCATCCTTGCAGACCACGTACAGTCGTACCCCATACATGCTGATTATCTACCCTGTGGCGGATGGGATCCTTAAGAGCAACAATGCGACGTGTCCCACAGCTAGAAATGTCCGAGAGTAGTTGGAAGAGCACGATGAAGTCTTTAAAGTACTTCTCTTGCTCCCTAATTCCCCAGACTTAAATTCAATTGAGCATCTGTGTGACCACATCGGTCGTGTTGTTCGCTCTATGGATCATACACCACCCACCCTCCAGCATCTGTTCTGAAGGTGTTCACTGTTATGTGGAGCAATGCACAGCAGTCAGCATTGCTCCACATAACATTGAAAACCTTCCAGCACCTTATTGAGTCACTCCCAACCCGTCTAGCTGCTGTCCGCGCTGCACACGGCGCTGATTAGCTGGTAGTTACAATATTGTGGCTCGACCGTGTATATGAATGAAGATAAGGAAATTGAGAAATTTAACCCATTCGATTTATACTCCATATCAACTTATATGCCGAAAAATACACTAAAATATTTTTTTGAAATTCAGGAGCCACTTTCCGTGATGTCTTTCGTGAATTAACGAAGCATATTTTTGATACAACCTTTCACGTGAAAAGACGGAAATAAATCTGAATTTCATGGGGTTTTTTTGCATTCAAGGAAAATTCTGAATTTTCAGAAAACTTGTCGCAATTTCTTTTTTATATTGACGGTAAATTGCCGTTTTCAAAATGTGTAAAAGGAATATTCTGAATTTAGAGAAACTGTTTTTCCAAATCCTTTCGTATACAGGGTGTTTCAAAACTAAAGGAACAAAGTTTAAGGGGTGATAGAACACACCGAAACAAGCACTTTTCGTCATAGATTGCATGCTCGCAAGTTACGCGGTTAGGCGCTGGAGGGCGCTTTCCGTTTCCCCACACGCGCCGTCTTTCGCAAAGCAAAGAAAGGAATGGCACAACAAATCAAAACAAAGCTTTACTGCAGACAAACAAACAAAAAAAAAAAAAAAAAAAAAAGAACGTGACATCCCAAAATTACATCAAATTTGCAAACATTAATAAGTAAATACTGAAATTAAATGCATTTACAAAAGCTGTTCAAAAGGGCGAGAGCCACTCCTGATACACGCTTCGCATCGTCGACGTAAAGATGCCCGTATGTTGTGGAAAATACCTGGCATTTCCCGGACAGCTGCAGCAGCGACCGAAAGTCTGGCGACTAGTTCCTCATTGGAATCAATGGGAGTGTCCTACATTACGGACCTAAGATGTCTCCATTAAAAAAATTCAGAGGGGACAGATCTGGTGATCGTGGGAGCCAAGCGATGGGCCCACCTCGAACAATCCATTGGCCTGGAAATACGGCGTTCAAGTAAAAACGCACCTGAGTGCTGAAATGAGATGACGCTCCCTCATGCTGGAACCACATTTTCCGGGGGGCTGCTGGTACATGCTAAATCAATTCAGGCAAGACTTGTTGAAGGAAAATAAGGTACGTCCTCCCATCCAAACGCTCCGGTAAAAGATATGGTTCTTTGCGTTGCAAGAGATGGCGTGTGTGAAGAAAAGGAAAGCTCCATCCAGCACCTAACCGCGTAAATTTTCGGATATTAGTTACCATGCATTCTATGATGAAAAGTGCTTGTTTCGGTGTGTTCTGTCATCCCTTAAAGTTTGTTCCATTAGTTTTGAAATACCCTGTATTAATGGGAAACTCTGTTTTCACTTTTTCCATACCCGTACGATGAAACTTTTCCGGTAATAGGAGCGATTCGTAGGAATACATGAAGTTTTATTTAGTGTTAAATTTCAATCATTTGTCGAAGGATATGATTTTTTGGTTCTTTAGCAAGATCGGAAATTGTATATCGCATGAAATTTTGGTCATTGAGGCACCGGATATTCCTTTCCCTCCGAACTATGCTGTACAGCTGATATTATACATTGTGTTGCCGTAAGATACTGGGCACTTAAATTGCTGTACAGGTGATGTCAAGTAATCAGTCTGTGGAGTTCTTAAGACAAAAGCTATTATAGCTATCAAGAGTAAATTTTATATTCAGGAGCTTTGTTAAATAACGCTGTAAAACAGTACATTTCACCTTTTCTTAAAGATAACTGAAAGTCATTGTCAGTTTTAAAACGTCTGAAGTTTCAAAGCATTCGGTTGCATCAAAAAATCAAGATGAAAAAAATATTTAATTTGTAATAAGTCCTCCTACAGGAAAAATAAAATAATTACACACCTATTCACGAAAATAATAAGCTCCAACAAAAAATAAAATGACTAATTCACTCGCATTAATGACAACAACAAAAAAAAAATCATCATCGCTCAGTTATAGAGTTTAACCTTGAACGTGAGTGCGGTTTACGTGTTTTTGTTGCTGTGGGGTAAATGAATTGCTTCAGTTAAGCCATCCTTTTTGACTTCGGTTCTAGTCCCACCAGGTGAAAGCAGGGATCCCTGGTTGAAAATTGCAAATCCGGATTGCAAATTCAGAGTCTTTGATTCTGAATCCGGGTTGCAAATTCAGAGTCTTTGATTCTGCTAAATGTCTGTAAAAATACGGAAATACCCGAAACGGAATTTTCTGAAATAAACGGAATTACTGACTGCGGAAAATCTGTCAAACTACGGAAGTTAGAAAGAACGGGAACATTTAGAAACAGAAATTTCGTTGAAAGACGACACCTACCGGCAACTTTGCTGCACGTTATTTTCAGGATTTTTTTGTGAATTCATCTTCATCAAAAACCGTACTCGCTCTTCACAGCTAACTTCGACAACGATTTGATATTTAAATCAAACACGCGCCTCAGTGTTTCTGCTCATAACCATCATGAAAGATATATTACACTGCTGGCCACCCAAAATGGAACACCAAGAAGGACACGAGATAGCAAAGCCAGATTCACTGGACACATAACAACAGATACAAAGGTGAAACGATTGAGCTTACAGTCCCGTGCGACTTGCGGAACACGCAGACATCAATAGATCGTGTGGCCCCCATGGCTGGCAATAACGGCCGCTACACGCCGCGGCATCGAACGAAAGAGGCTTTGGATGTGGGCTTGTGGTACGTCTGTCCAGGCTGCTTCCACAAGTTGCCACAGTTCATCAGGCGTAGCCGCGGGTGGTGCTTGCCGTGCCACTCGGTTGCTGATCAGCGACCAGACGTGTTCGATGGGCGACATATCGGGAGAATAGGCGGGTCACGACAGCAGTGACACCTCGTGGGCCGTGATGAATTGCTGCACGATGCGTGCCACATGCGGGCGCGCATTGTCCAGTTGAAACGTGGCCGCTGGCAGGTCCTGTAGGTAAGGGAGGACTACAGGCTCCAAAACGTCGGATATAGTGCGGTGGCTGTTGAGTGTACCGGCGATGCGAACCAGAGGTGTGCGGGTGTCATATCCAATTGCGCTACAAACCATAACACCAGGCGACGGACCAATATGGCGATGCATAATGAAGGCGTCATACAGTCTCTCGCCGCGGAGCCGCCACACGCGGATCCGACCACCGTGGTGTTGCAGGCAGAAGCGGGATTCGTAGGAGAAGACAATGTCGTGCCATTCCGTAGTCCAGGTGCGGCGTCCAAGGGCACACTGCCGCCGCAGTCGCTGGCTGTGTAACTTCAATTGTAATCGGAACAATGGGTGCCGTGCAACAAATCCACGCTCCTGCAGACGACGTCGAACGGTACGTGCTGACACAGGTTGTTGCGCAATATACCGTAATTCCTGCGGTAATGTTCGTGATGTGGCGGTGCGAGCCGTCAATGCCCGCCGCACAACATGCCGGTCCTGTCGTTCGGTGGTGTGCCGTGGCTGCGGCAATCACTTACGTCGGTACGTTCGTCCCTCCTGCACCCACCGAATCCATACTCGCCTCACTGTGGATGGATGTCGTTCCACACGGGCGCCGATGTTTCGGTACGATAAACCGCTCTCGCGATAAGCCACTATTCGTCGTCTGTCGAACTCCGAAACGTTCTGGAATGACTGCTGTGTTCTGCGACGAGGCATCAGGAAGCTTCCCATGCACAGGTCCGGCAGCACAACACACTTCCACTACTTACACCCCTCCTTCTGTGTACCCTTCTTATAGTGCTTCTCGGTAGCGTGCCGGCGCACATGATTAGCATATGCCCCGCAATGCTAATCGTTTCCATGTCCTTTTGCGGGTGACGCATGCTGCGAATTTCAGGCCAATAGGATGCTTCCTTCTTGGTGTTGCAGTTCGGGTGGCCAGCAGTGTAGTTGCCATTATAATCTCAGGGGGTCATTTGAGTATTATGTAGTGTGTATTTGAAAGGTTTGTGTCTTATATTTCACCTGATGATGAAACCATGAAAAAGTTTCGAAAGCGCTAGTGTCTTTTAGCGAAAATTAAAATGTTTTAACGTATCTTGATTGTATAAACTTTTATTCTCTAGATATAATACGGTGCGTAGTTAATCTTACCTAGTGCATGACTTTGTAAATCATCCTACTTGGGGATATTTAACGAGCTCCCCTATGTGTAGTTACATTTAAATCGCCTGTAACATTTTACACGGATAACTAATAGAAAAGGAATAGAGGTCATTTTTCAGCTTTTAAAACCAGTGCCATTTCTAATTTCTTAGTGCTTTAAGCAGTAGATTGCTAAATACTTAAAAAAAATCTAAGTAAATAAATCGTTAGAAGATGAGTTTATTTTGTAGTATTTTTACATTTAATTTCAGAGAAAGGATCACAAAACAAAGAACGTGCGTTTAATATTTAGGCTCCTGGAGAAAATTATTACGAGAAAATAGAACCAGTCAGAGGAAGAATAAAATCCAACTGGCAGACAGATGTCAGACACAAAGCGTATTATTTTACTATTGATGCAGTATGTATGAGCACATGAATTCCTGCGGTACGCGCAAATTTCAACCTTTTCGTTCAAACAATGGAAAAAAAAATTATCCGGCAGGGTAAAATATTGCGTTAACGTATCGTCTTGCAGGTGGATTTTGTAGCCCTCGCTCTTGCGTACACACATACACCCCCTAGAGCTTTCGTTATTCATGCAGAAGCGCAGTCCTTTACACTTAAAATATTGATTATCTGAATTAAAGCATTACCTTTCCTCTCTGTTCTTTGTGTCACGTTTTCTTGAAAACTGTGATTCCCAGGGAGATAGTGTCTCTACACCGAACAGTGCAGAAAATACTAGACCTGGGTGGGGAGTAGGGTACTCGGGTAGGCTATTTACTCCTGACTTGGATGCAATATGCCATAGACAATGCATTACTGGATTTCTGCGGTGGAAGAAAGGCTTCTTCAAGAACCATAGATGATAGACAGTAGCTAGAACGCCGACAAAATCCACGCTTTACCTTTAATCGACAGCTCCCTGCTAATTCTATTGATAAACGTAATCAGATTGTAGCGGCGCCCGATCTTTCCGAACACCTGCCCGCCCGAAACGTTTCAGGAAGAAACGAATGGTCAAATAAAATCCTGCGGCTATACCTTAGAAACAGAGATAACTGCCTCTCCAGTTGAGAAAGACATCTCTTAATTTCAGGGGCGGGGGAGAGGAGAAAGTGAAAGTCTGGAAAATGATTTTTTTTATTAATGCCTACACAGGTTAATCATAGTTTCCGGGCTCGTTCGGGCACGAGTTCTATCTATCATTTGGGCTAAGGGGGGGGGAGGACTGGTGCTCTTGAAACTGAGCCCAAATGGAGGACAGACGCAGATGAGACAAAACAGTATGACCAGCACGTCTTTATGATAATCGAAACAACTGAAGGTAAACGACGGTACGTATAGAGGTCCTGAAATGATATAAATAACATTTGATACCAAGCTCTGTAAAGCAGTGCTGTTCTTGTTCTTCAGATGGGAAAGGCAGCGAGTTGATCAATGCCACATTGTAATGGCCAGACGACTGGATCAATGCCACATTGTAATGGCCAGACGTCTGGATCAGGGCCACATTGTAATAGTCAGACGACTGGATCAATGCCACATTGTAAAGGCCAGACGACTGGATCAATACCACATTGTAATGGCCAGACGACTGGATCAGAGCATTCCCGAGACTGCAAGGCTTGTGGGGTACTCACTGTCAGCCGAGGTTAGTACCTATTAAAAGTTGTCCGAGGAAGGTAAAACCACGAACCGCCAGCAAAATATAGGCCAACTATGGCTCATCGATTCTAGAGATGAACGAAGAATGTATCAAATGGTACGAGCCAACACAAGGAGAAGCAAAACTGTAGCGCAACTCACTGGTAAATATAAATGCTGGCAATGGGGGAAATATGTTACAACACCTAGTACATCGAGTCTTTCTGAAAACAGGGTGAGTAGCAGCACGCTTCTCCACGTGCCAATGCTAATCTCGGTTTATCGTCGAAATTGCCTACAATGGGGACGCGAGCATCAGAACTAGAGCTTGAATGATTGGTTTTGGGTTTGATTGGAGTTGGAGGTTTAACGACCACCGTGAGCAACTCAATAGGCTATAAGCAGTCGCCCGTCCCTAATTTAGGGTCACTGGTTCCAGGGAAGGGAGAGAGCCAGTGCCGTAAGACAAACACAACATCCATGCCTCACCGGGATTCGAACCCGGACCCCTTTCGGACGAATGATCAGAGGCTAACGCTTTAGACCACTGCGCCACCGGGGCGGCTTGAATGATTGGAAGGTCTCTGGTCCGATAAATTTCGTCTCCTGTTGCACTGTGTGGACGGCTTGGTACGCATCGGTCGTTTACGATGATGCACGGTGAGAGAAAAAACAAGCAGGTTCCCCGGAAGTGTAATGCTTTTGTAAATTTCTGCTGCAAAACCGTGGGTCCAGTAAATCATGTGCTGGAGACTATGATTCACAACTTACCTAAACATATATACACACCTGGTACGTCCTTTCATTGCAAAGGTATTCTCCTCTCGGAAGAATCATTTGCCATAACTAATAAATATAACTCCGTGTAACGTGCCTGCTCCGCAGGACGCACACAACATAAAGGAAGATAGTAGCAAGAACGAACGTCCGCGTAGCTCAATGGGTAGAATGACTTATTCGGGAATGAGGGGATCTGGGTTCGAGCCTCGGCGTGGACCAAAAATGACGGAGAAATTTACTTCGTTATAATGGAGATCTTTTACTTCCCCGATGACCCGGCCGTAAAAGATATCGCAATGGTGTGATGTTCTTTCCACACCGCGAGATAGGAAAAATAAGACAATCTCTTCTTCAGCGCTTAGAAAAATAAATGTGTGTTACATTGCATTCCACACACCAGATTGACTGGGAGTTCTCAAGTGCAAGGTCTAGAGCGGATGGCTGCCTGCAACGATTCATGGTCATGGCTGACCCGTGGGCCATGCCCCCGGCCCTCTTTCGGGGGGTGGGGAGGGGGAGATGTGACGTGCCTGCTCCGCCGCACGCGCACAACATAAAGGCAGATAGTAGCACTAACGAAGGTCTGCGTAGCTCAGTTGGTAGAGCGACTTGTTCCGGAATAAGTGCACTCGGGTTCGATTCCTGTCGTGGACCAAAAATGATGGAGAAATATACTTCGTTATATCCGTGTTTATTGATGTAGGAAAAACAATATAATATTCCGCAAGCTTTCCCCGTCAACGGACGGCTTCATCAGGCGGTTACAAAGGAAACAGAATCAAACTAAAATATACAAATTCGCATACACACAATTAAACATTAAATGTAGAACACACTCGCGCATGCTAAACACGCAGCAACAAATGAGATGTAGCAGTATATGATATATGATCAAAACTTAATAAGACATTAATGTATACAAATTATTGCATCCTACTTATGCCAAGCAGATGCCTCTAAGCTACAAGGAGCTCAATAGAAACTTCTGTATTGCACACATCATGGCGTGTCAATATCTCGTTAGTCTCCCTAATAGCCGCCGTTCTGGGATCTCCGTAACGAGCAATCTTGCTGATGCTCTGCCATTGCAGCTGTGCTCCTTGTACGGCAACTTCTCGTGTAAGTGCTGTGGTAAGCTTATTTAGCCTTACGTCCCTTTTATGTTCTGCCATTCTCACATTGAAAGACCTTTTTGTGAGTCCCACATAATGTGAAACTGGCGAGTCTGGGTACAGCAGAGGAACCCTATGGACACCGGCATCCGTAAGGCCTGTGGTGTCAGTCCTTTCAGTGTTGAGTATGGCCGCTATTGATTTAGGAGGTTTGAAACCTATGTAACGTATACTCTCGATTTACTTTCCTTTTGATTTTTACTATCTCTGGTTATTTTATTTTACTATGTAAATTATCTTCTTACTGAACGAGATGTTATTTCTCCCGCTGAATGAGATCTGGCAATGAGTGTAAGTCATGACGTGGTGGTAGCCAGTATAAATAGGCGTGTTCAACGATACGTAGAAAGAGCTTTTTGTTGATGTGCGTAGAGTGAGCTGTTGTTGTACGAAGTGAGCTGTGGTTTATGTGTCAGAAAGCTGTTGTTGTATAAAGAGATCTTCGTTTATGTGAGAGCCAGAAGTTTACCAAATAAAAGATTGTCATCGTAAGTACGTCTTTCTCAGTTCATAGTTTTGTCAGATCTCTGTCTGGCTGTTAGGTTTATTTCATTAGTTGATTATTATTAACAACCAGCATAAGACTTTATTCATCTTAATTACTACTACAACATTACTAGCAGTTAAAAGCTTGTTCATTATTATTACTACACTACTAGCAGGAAAGTTTATTCATGATATAATTAACAAACAACAACCATTACTAGAAGAAACTAGTAGCAGAAGCATTATATTCATTATAAAGCATTATAATTAGCTTAGTAGAAGTTATATTCATTATACCTACACCTAGGCCTTTCCTTCGAAAAAGGTTCTTGATGAAATATGAAATCCTGGGTATGTAGGGAATGGCCCCTACAAATTTCAATTTAGTCTTGTTACGTACCTTAATATGCTTGCATGCCCCTGTCTTCTCTATGATGCTTTCAACTCTGGAAGTGTCAAATCCTCCCGCTCTGGCGAGATCTTTCAGGGCTCTAATTTCTGCTTCATAGTCCACTCTCTCAGTACACAGCTCCCTGGCCCTTCTAGCTCTGTATTTAAAAAAGCGCGTATTTTTGGTCTGTTGGGTTGGCTGAGGATGGTAGAATAGGGTTATTCACGTGCGTGGGCTTATAATACGCTGGTACTAATTGCACCCGATGAAAGCATCCTCACGAGCCCATCCAAGAAAGGCAATTCTCCTTGGTTTTCAATTTCAAAATCAAACTTTATGTCGCCATGTACTTTGTTCATTTGAATGAGAAAGCCTTGGAAATACTGTTCACCATGCTCCCAAACAAAACAAATATCATCTGCATAGCGTAACCATAGTTTCGAGGTTCTGGGTAGGGTATTGAGTATGTCTTCCTCAAGAGGTCTCATCACAGCCTCTGCGAGTATAGGAGAAAATGCTCACCTCTTCGGTACCCCTTTGGATTTCCTGTAGACATGCGCGTCATAGGAAAAGTAACTCAAATTCGTGGCAATGTATATAGACATGAAAATATCATTCAGAGTTTCTTGGCAGTATAGCTTGGAATCAGATATCCATTGCTTGATATTTCTTGTCGCATTCTTTTTTTTTTTTTTTAATTGGAGGTTTAACGACCACCGTGAGCAACTCAATGGGCTATAAGCAGTCGCCCGTCCCTAATTTAGGGTCACTGGTTCCAGGGAAGGGAGAGAGCCAGTGCCGTAAGACAAACACAACATCCATGCCTGACCGGGATTCGAACCCGGACCCCTTTCGGACGAATGATCAGAGGCTAACGCCTTAGACCACTGCGCCACCGGGGCGGCTTGAATGATTGGAAGAAGGTCTCTGGTCCGATAAATTTCGTCTCCTGTTGCACTGTGTGGACGGCTTGGTACGCGTCGGTCGTTTACGATGATGCACGGTGAGAGAAAAAACAAGCAGGTTCCCCGGAAGTGTAATGCTTTTGTAAATTTCTGCTGCAAAACCGTGGGTCCAGTAAATCATGTGCTGGAGACTATGATTCACAACTTACCTAAACATATATACACACCTGGTACGTCCTTTCATTGCAAAGGTATTCTCCTCTCGGAAGAATCATTTGCCATAACTAATAAATATAACTCCGTGTAACGTGCCTGCTCCGCAGGACGCACACAACATAAAGGCAGATAGTAGCAAGAACGAACGTCCGCGTAGCTCAAAAATTGGTAGAATGACTTATTCCGGAATGAGGGGATCCGGGTTCGAGCCCCGGCGTGGACCAAAAATGACGGAGAAATTTACTTCGTTATAATGGAGATCTTTTACTTCCCCGATGACCCGGCCGTAAAAGATCTCACAATGGTGTGATGTTCTTTCCACACCGCGAGATAGGAAAAATAAGACAATCTCTTCTTCAGCGCTTAGAAAAATAAATGTGTGTTACATTGCATTCCACACACCAGATTGACTGGGAGTTCTCAAGTGCAAGGTCTACAGCGGATGGCTGCCTGTAACGATTCATGGTCATGGCTGACCCGTGGGCCATGCCCCCGGCCCTCTTTCAGGGGGTGGGGAGGGGGAGATGTGACGTGCCTGCTCCGCCGCACGCGCACAACATAAAGGCAGATAGCAGCACTAACGAAAATCTGCGTAGCTCAGTTGGTAGAACGACTTGTTCCGGAATAAGTGCACTCGGGTTCGATTCCTGGCGTGGACCAAAAATGATGGAGAAATATACTTCGTTATATCCGTGTTTATTGGTGTAGGAAAAACAATATAATATTACGCAAGCTTTCCCCGTCAACGGACGGCTTCATCAGGCGGTTACAAAGGAAACAGAATCAAACTAAAATATACAAATTCGCATACACACAATTAAACATTAAATGTAGAACACACTCGCGCATGCTAAACACGCAGCAACAAATGAGATGTAGCAGTATATGATATATGATCAAAACTTAATAAGACATTAATGTATACAAATTATTGCATCCTACTTATGCCAAGCAGATGCCTCTAAGCTACAAGGAGCTCAATAGAAACTTCTGTATTGCACACATCATGGCGTGTCAATATCTCGTTAGTCTCCCTAATAGCCGCCGTTCTGGAATCTCCGTAACGAGCAATCTTGCTGATGCTCTGCCATTGCAGCTGTGCTCCTTGTACGGCAACTTCTCGTGTAAGTGCTGTGGTAAGCTTATTTAGCCTTACGTCCCTTTTATGTTCTGCCATTCTCACATTGAAAGACCTTTTTGTGAGTCCCACATAATGTGAAACTGGCGAGTCTGGGTACAGCAGAAGAACCCTATGGACACCGGCATCCGTAAGGCCTGTGGTGTCAGTCCTTTCAGTGTTGAGTATGGCCGCTATTGATTTAGGAGGTTTGAAACCTATGTAACGTATACTCTCGATTTACTTTCCTTTTGATTTTTACTATCTCTGGTTATTTTATTTTACTATGTAAATTATCTTCTTACTGAACGAGATGTTATTTCTCCCGCTGAATGAGATCTGGCAATGAGTGTAAGTCATGACGTGGTGGTAGCCAGTATAAATAGGCGTGTTCAACGATACGTAGAAAGAGCTTTTTGTTGATGTGCGTAGAGTGAGCTGTTGTTGTACGAAGTGAGCTGTGGTTTATGTGTCAGAAAGCTGTTGTTGTATAAAGAGATCTTCGTTTATGTGAGAGCCAGAAGTTTACCAAATAAAAGATTGTCATCGTAAGTACGTCTTTCTCAGTTCATAGTTTTGTCAGATCTCTGTCTGGCTGTTAGGTTTATTTCATTAGTTGATTATTATTAACAACCAGCATAAGACTTTATTCATCTTAATTACTACTACAACATTACTAGCAGTTAAAAGCTTGTTCATTATTATTACTACACTACTAGCAGGAAAGTTTATTCATGATATAATTAACAAACAACAACCATTACTAGAAGAAACTAGTAGCAGAAGCATTATATTCATTATAAAGCATTATAATTAGCTTAGTAGAAGTTATATTCATTATACCTACACCTAGGCCTTTCCTTCGAAAAAGGTTCTTGATGAAATATGAAATCCTGGGTATGTAGGGAATGGCCCCTACAAATTTCAATTTAGTCTTGTTACGTACCTTAATATGCTTGCATGCCCCTGTCTTCTCTATGATGCTTTTAACTCTGGAAGTGTCAAATCCTCCCGCTCTGGCGAGATCTTTCAGGGCTCTAATTTCTGCTTCATAGTCCACTCTCTCAGTACACAGCTCCCTGGCCCTTCTAGCTCTGTATTTAAAAAAGCGCGTATTTTTGGTCTGTTGGGTTGGCTGAGGATGGTAGAATAGGGTTATTCACGTGCGTGGGCTTATAATACGCTGGTACTAATTGCACCCGATGAAAGCATCCTCACGAGCCCATCCAAGAAAGGCAATTCTCCTTGGTTTTCAATTTCAAAATCAAACTTTATGTCGCCATGTACTTTGTTCATTTGAATGAGAAAGCCTTGGAAATACTGTTCACCATGCTCCCAAACAAAACAAATATCATCTGCATAGCGTAACCATAGTTTCGAGGTTCTGGGTAGGGTATTGAGTATGTCTTCCTCAAGAGGTCTCATCACAGCCTCTGCGAGTATAGGAGAAAATGCTCACCTCTTCGGTACCCCTTTGGATTTCCTGTAGACATGCGCGTCATAGGAAAAGTAACTCAAATTCGTGGCAATGTATATAGACATGAAAATATCATTCAGAGTTTCTTGGCAGTATAGCTTGGAATCAGATATCCATTGCTTGATATTTCTTGTCGCATTTTTTTTTTTTTTTTTTTTTTTAATTGGAGGTTTAACGACCACCGTGAGCAACTCAATGGGCTATAAGCAGTCGCCCGTCCCTAATTTAGGGTCACTGGTTCCAGGGAAGGGAGAGAGCCAGTGCCGTAAGACAAACACAACATCCATGCCTGACCGGGATTCGAACCCGGACCCCTTTCGGACGAATGATCAGAGGCTAACGCCTTAGACCACTGCGCCACCGGGGCGGCTTGAATGATTGGAAGAAGGTCTCTGGTCCGATAAATTTCGTCTCCTGTTGCACTGTGTGGACGGCTTGGTACGCGTCGGTCGTTTACGATGATGCACGGTGAGAGAAAAACAAGCAGGTTCCCCGGAAGTGTAATGCTTTTGTAAATTTCTGCTGCAAAACCGTGGGTCCAGTAAATCATGTGCTGGAGACTATGATTCACAACTTACCTAAACATATATACACACCTGGTACGTCCTTTCATTGCAAAGGTATTCTCCTCTCGGAAGAATCATTTGCCATAACTAATAAATATAACTCCGTGTAACGTGCCTGCTCCGCAGGACGCACACAACATAAAGGCAGATAGTAGCAAGAACGAACGTCCGCGTAGCTCAAAAATTGGGTAGAATGACTTATTCCGGAATGAGGGGATCCGGGTTCGAGCCCCGGCGTGGACCAAAAATGACGGAGAAATTTAGTTCGTTATGATGGAGATCTTTTACTTCCCCGATGACCCGGCCGTAAAAGATCTCACAATGGTGTGATGTTCTTTCCACACCGCGAGATAGGAAAAATAAGACAATCTCTTCTTCAGCGCTTAGAAAAATAAATGTGTGTTACATTGCATTCCACACACCAGATTGACTGGGAGTTCTCAAGTGCAAGGTCTACAGCGGATGGCTGCCTGTAACGATTCATGGTCATGGCTGACCCGTGGGCCATGCCCCCGGCCCTCTTTCAGGGGGTGGGGAGGGGAGATGTGACGTGCCTGCTCCGCCGCACGCGCACAACATAAAGGCAGATAGCAGCACTAACGAAAATCTGCGTAGCTCAGTTGGTAGAACGACTTGTTCCGGAATAAGTGCACTCGGGTTCGATTCCTGGCGTGGACCAAAAATGATGGAGAAATATACTTCGTTATATCCGTGTTTATTGGTGTAGGAAAAGCAATATAATATTACGCAAGCTTTCCCCGTCAACGGACGGCTTCATCAGGCGGTTACAAAGGAAACAGAATCAAACTAAAATATACAAATTCGCATACACACAATTAAACATTAAATGTAGAACACACTCGCGCATGCTAAACACGCAGCAACAAATGAGATGTAGCAGTATATGATATATGATCAAAACTTAATAAGACATTAATGTATACAAATTATTGCATCCTACTTATGCCAAGCAGATGCCTCTAAGCTACAAGGAGCTCAATAGAAACTTCTGTATTGCACACATCATGGCGTGTCAATATCTCGTTAGTCTCCCTAATAGCCGCCGTTCTGGAATCTCCGTAACGAGCAATCTTGCTGATGCTCTGCCATTGCAGCTGTGCTCCTTGTACGGCAACTTCTCGTGTAAGTGCTGTGGTAAGCTTATTTAGCCTTACGTCCCTTTTATGTTCTGCCATTCTCACATTGAAAGACCTTTTTGTGAGTCCCACATAATGTGAAACTGGCGAGTCTGGGTACAGCAGAGGAACCCTATGGACACCGGCATCCGTAAGGCCTGTGGTGTCAGTCCTTTCAGTGTTGAGTATGGCCGCTATTGATTTAGGAGGTTTGAAACCTATGTAACGTATACTCTCGATTTACTTTCCTTTTGATTTTTACTATCTCTGGTTATTTTATTTTACTATGTAAATTATCTTCTTACTGAACGAGATGTTATTTCTCCCGCTGAATGAGATCTGGCAATGAGTGTAAGTCATGACGTGGTGGTAGCCAGTATAAATAGGCGTGTTCAACGATACGTAGAAAGAGCTTTTTGTTGATGTGCGTAGAGTGAGCTGTTGTTGTACGAAGTGAGCTGTGGTTTATGTGTCAGAAAGCTGTTGTTGTATAAAGAGATCTTCGTTTATGTGAGAGCCAGAAGTTTACCAAATAAAAGATTGTCATCGTAAGTACGTCTTTCTCAGTTCATAGTTTTGTCAGATCTCTGTCTGGCTGTTAGGTTTATTTCATTAGTTGATTATTATTAACAACCAGCATAAGACTTTATTCATCTTAATTACTACTACAACATTACTAGCAGTTAAAAGCTTGTTCATTATTATTACTACACTACTAGCAGGAAAGTTTATTCATGATATAATTAACAAACAACAACCATTACTAGAAGAAACTAGTAGCAGAAGCATTATATTCATTATAAAGCATTATAATTAGCTTAGTAGAAGTTATATTCATTATACCTACACCTAGGCCTTTCCTTCGAAAAAGGTTCTTGATGAAATATGAAATCCTGGGTATGTAGGGAATGGCCCCTACAAATTTCAATTTAGTCTTGTTACGTACCTTAATATGCTTGCATGCCCCTGTCTTCTCTATGATGCTTTTAACTCTGGAAGTGTCAAATCCTCCCGCTCTGGCGAGATCTTTCAGGGCTCTAATTTCTGCTTCATAGTCCACTCTCTCAGTACACAGCTCCCTGGCCCTTCTAGCTCTGTATTTAAAAAAGCGCGTATTTTTGGTCTGTTGGGTTGGCTGAGGATGGTAGAATAGGGTTATTCACGTGCGTGGGCTTATAATACGCTGGTACTAATTGCACCCGATGAAAGCATCCTCACGAGCCCATCCAAGAAAGGCAATTCTCCTTGGTTTTCAATTTCAAAATCAAACTTTATGTCGCCATGTACTTTGTTCATTTGAATGAGAAATCCTTGGAAATACTGTTCACCATGCTCCCAAACAAAACAAATATCATCTGCATAGCGTAACCATAGTTTCGAGGTTCTGGGAAGGGTATTGAGTATGTCTTCCTCAAGAGGTCTCATCACAGCCTCTGCGAGTATAGGAGAAAATGCTCACCTCTTCGGTACCCCTTTGGATTTCCTTTAGACATGCGCGTCATAGGAAAAGTAACTCAAATTCGTGGCAATGTATATAGACATGAAAATATCATTCAGAGTTTCTTGGCAGTATAGCTTGGAATCAGATATCCATTTCTTGATATTTCTTGTCGCTTTTTTTTTTTGATTGGAGGTTTAACGATCACCGTGAGCAACTCAATGGGCTATAAGCAGTCGCCCGTCCCTAATTTAGGGTCACTGGTTCCAGGGAAGGGAGAGAGCCAATGCCGTAAGACAAACACAACATCCATGCCTGACCGGGATTCGAACCCGGACCCCTTACGGACGAATGATCAGAGGCCAACGCCTTAGACCACTGCGCCACCGGGGCGGCCTTGTCGCTTCTGCTACCGGTTCTGAGGGATATAGAGATATGACATCGAAACTCCCAATTAAATCCTCCGGACCTAGGTTGACGCTTCTCTTTTTGGAAACGATACCTGGAAGTCTTCGTCATGTTCGCGAAACATGAGGAAGACTTCCAGGTATTGTCCTGGTCTCCGAATTCCCCAAACAACAATCTAATGGAGCTTCTGTGATTTGTGTTGGAACAGCAAATCTGATCTGTGGCACCTCAACGACGTAACTTACAAGTGTTAAAGGATCTGCTGGCAACGTGTTGGTACGAGATACTACAAAAAATCTTTAGAAACTTGTAGAGTCAATGCATCTTCGAGTAACAGCTCTTTTGGCGGCACGTGGAAAACCAGCATCCTATTACGCAGGTGGTTAAAAAGTTTTGGCTCTTCGTTGTGTCTTGTACTTTCAGGTTTGAATTCGATTTCTGTGTAAGATAAAGATACCTTTTCATTCTTACGGATATGACTCTCTCAATTGCGTGGATATAGTGACCCTAAACCAAGGACAGAAAAATCATAACTGCCTAAAAAGCTCGTGTGGAACGCGTTAAACTGAAATATATTATCACGCCGCATCTAGTAAATGTGGAACGACAGCTTATTTTATTTTGTGTGTGTCAGTATAAGGAACGTGAAATTTCCTCTGCACATTACAAACAACTACTGCGTGTAAAACTGGCGTACAAATTACTCAAATGATATTGAAATGGACTTGTTCAAATTCTTTGTTCTGCGGGATGGGAGACAATTCTTTCGTGCTTGCTTAGAAGGAAATTGAAAATAGCCTGCACATGGACGAGGAAGAAATCTATATTTACATAGCTTGTCATTCTATCACTCGGCATTTGAATTGGCACCGTACTCCCAGCAACATTTGTATCGCTGCTGAAATTTAGAGCAATAGAGGCGCTTGTCAACATCAATAGGCTTCGGCATGTCTCATGAAAGTGGCTGTGGAACTTTCTGATGAAACAGACTTTTCTCATATATGGCTTTATGTCCATCTTCATCAGTTTAAAACCGTGAAACTAACACGATGTGTTTGGTGAGAAAAACAAGCATGATGTATTCCAAATTCGAAATGATATGAAGTTTTATGATAATTTCAACTCAGAAAAGGTTACATTGAATAACATGGAGCGTTTTGAGCACCAAATTCGGACAATTTGACTTATTGCTGAAAAAGTATTCTAACTGGAAGCTATCTAAAACGGCATTTATTTAAAATGAAAGCTACGGAATATATTTCGGAGCGAAACTGAACCCTAGATGTGTCATTTTTTTATCATTAGTACCTAACCCAGACTTCAGCAAGATTCTCTTTAACGAAATTTCGTGTAATTCCGGATCTTCGCCTCTGCTGTCGAATGATATCAAGAAGCACTGGCATTGGACTGTTCGTCCGAGTTGGGCGTCCAGGTTTCTGACGTGGCGTGGGTCTTTAATGCGCAGGTCCCCCCGCCCCCCTCCCTTCTTTCCCGAAATCAGTGGTCCTAAATTAGGAACAAACGACTGTTCTTAGCCCAATACATTTCACGTGGCGAAAGTTAAACCCAGACACACATGTAAAATAAAAGGGTTGAAAAAAGACTTCAGCAAGTTTGCCTTTATCGAGATTTCGTGTAATTCTACATGGCGGCCTTAATGACCCAATGGTGTGAAGCGCTGGCTTCTGACCGTTTTAGTCGCTCTGGTTTGTTCATATCCAATGCTGATGGGAAAAATGCATCAAAATGCCTGCATTTGCAGCAAAGAGAAGAGAAAGCAAGTTTTGTCTGTCTGAGGTGGGTGCCCCTTCAATTGCAGTTGAGGTCAAGATGTCACCAAAGAAGAGAATATTGTCTCAAGGGAATGCAAGTTAAAATGACTGAAGTCCATCATAGAGAAAAGTCTGTTCGATTGTTGTTGGCAGTGGAGGATGTAGGATTATTCCTTGTGATTTCGTTCCACCGGCCTGGAAGGGCCATGCGACCAGTGCAATTTTGTTGCAGACAAGAAGACTCGAACTGAGAGAGTCGACGATTTTCAACAACGATAATGGAAAAATAAGAGCACCCACGCCGAGCTGAAAAAATATCAATACCTGGCTACTGCGAGAGTTCATAAATCGATGGGTAATGTTTCACCAACATCCCCTTCCGCCCGTCCAAAAGCTACTTCTGCAGGTGTACGTGAGTTTCTATAGGTGTGCCTTCGAAAGGCTGGCTATTACTAGACCAAGCCCGATAAGAGCATAATCGGAGTGTTTATGCCCACAAGCGGATTACCTAGCGTTAAAACATAAGTGGCATCAAGACTAAAGTAATTTATGTTAACGGAGAACAGGTTGTTCGAAAAACAAACTTGTAAACGGAATTTGTTAACAGGTTAGTGTCCACAAAGAGCGTATACAATTAAAAAAATATTACAAATATGATTGAGGGGATTAGTTGCAATATACTAAGTGTTTACCAAAGTTTACACTGAAGTGCCAGAAAAACTTTTACACCAGTCTAATACTTCGTAGGTCTCCCACAGGAATGCATGACGGCAGAAATACGACTAGGCATGGACTCCACTAGCTTCTGGAAAACTGCTGTAGGCAATGCACACCATACATCCTGCACAGCGTTCCACAATTCGGGTGTATTCCTAGTTCTCGGATTCCTGTGTTCGATAGCGCGTTGCATGGCATCCCAAGTATCACGTTCAGATCTGGGGACTTGGGTGGGAATGGCAACATTCCAAACTCAGATGAATGCTCCTCTAACCATAATGTGGCGTCCCAACACTTGTGTGGAGGTGCATTGTACTGTTGGAACAGGCCCAACAAATCAGCATGAATGCAAGACATGAACGTGTGTACCTCGTCAGAAAGAATGGGTTGGCCGGTTACAGACGTACCAGAGATACCAGTGAAGTCCAGCTAAACACACCCCATACAATTACGGACCCCCCACCAGCCGGTACAGTTCCCTGTTGACAGGCGGAATCCATGGTTTATGGGGTTTGCGCCACACACAAATCCTTCCATCTGCCCGATACAGTTGGAAACACGACTCGTCAAACCAGGCTACTTATTTCCAGTCATCAAGTGTCCAGTGGCGGTGTTGCCGTGCCCAAGCGAGGCACATTGCTCTGTGTCGTGCACCCATCAAGGGGACTCGAGTTGGGCGTCGGCTCCCAAACCCCATATCGTGCAGGGTACGTTGCACGGTCCGGACGCTGATGCTTCTTGAGGCTCCAGCATTGAATTCCCATGATGCCTGCGAGAGTGTCGCGTGAAACGATTCTTGGCAGCCGACGATGGTCACGTTCATCCAATGTCTTTTTACGGCCACACTGGTATCGTAGGTTGGAGGCTTTGCCGGAATTCTTGTAGTCACGGTACATTCTTGCAATGGTCGTCTGAGGAAATCCGAACTTCTTTTCTACCTCCGAAATACTATGGCCCATCTCACGAGCGCCAACTATGACACCGCGTTGAAAATCGCTTAAATCGTTATTACTTATTTTGAAGATGACAATCCGATTTTTGGCGTAAATATGACAAGGATGGTAAATCAGATAATATCCGAAAACTTGAAAATTTCATCGTCCTGGAGCGGACCCGAACCCGCGTCTCCCAGAAAACACCCGGGTATGCTAACCACTACACCACCCAGAACGACCAAGTTTCAAGTTTCCGATCACTATATTCTTTCACGATTTCGTTATTACTTGTCATTATCATGCCGAAACCAGCTCTGAAAGCTGGATGATCATATGTAGAGGATTTTAGGAAGGGAGTGGCAGACCCCAGGTCTTAAACAACCCTTAGAAATAGGAAACTAGGAGATTTTGGCTAGAGTGTCCGATAGGAAAGTGACACGGAAGCGAAGTAGAAAGGGGGAGGAAGACGCCCTTATTTATTACCGGGAGGCCAGTACCCGGGGTCCGACGGCTTAACGTGTCCATCCGACGCACGGAGGATATTTAGTGGATCGAGCGTTCGTACCTGCCTGGAATCGAACCTGAGGCACTTTCCGTGGTAGTCACGAACGTTGCCAACTCAGCCACCAGCGGCCTTCTGAAAGCTGGCAAGGATGTCGACCGCTTTATATACGCACTGGCGGACGCAACCGAGCACGAGCATAGGTGACGTTGCTATCTATTTTGCATAAGCTCGTCTGTACCAGATTTTCTGGCATTTCAGTGTGTATTGACATTGCATTTTGTCTAATTTCAGGTACCCCGTTAATGCGCCAGTTTTGGGTAAACAAAACGAATGCTACTCCTCAAGAAAAAACGTGATGCGTAGCCTGGCGTATGGGAACAAAATCGGGTACGCAGGCTCAGCGAAATTACAGGACAAAGTATGGAAAAGATCTACCGTTGCGACCGTCTATTCGCAAGTAGCACAAGAAATTTATAGAAACAGGGTCGGTATAGGAGATAACTGGCCGACCGAGAGCATTTGATAAAAACATCGATGTTGTGCGGGAATCATTTGCTCGTAGTCCGTCGAAATCCATCCCTACTGCTGCTAAACAGTCACAACTACCATGTTGAATAGTGCACAAAACTCTACACAACCATTTGTGACTATACACATAAAAATTGCAACTCGTGCAGGCATTTCAACCAAATGATAAACTAAGACAAAAAGAGTTTGCAGTTCACATGCTGGAACGAATTTCTGAAGATGCAGACTTCTTCACCGGTGTTTGTTCTACAGATGAGGCAACCTTTCCTATCTCAGGGGATGTGAACACACACATTGTGAGTGTTTGGAGATCAGAAATCCCCCCTACGTGATTTGGGAGGCTCAACACCATAGGTTAAAGGTGACAGTGTGGCGTGGAATCGTGTGCAAGTGCATCATTTCGCATTTTTGTTCGCAGAGAAAAGAATTCCTGAAGATGTTTACCTCCATGTCTTGACCAAACACATAGTACCACAGCTGGAAGTCCTTCAACCAACCATCATCTTCCAGGAAGATGGTGCACCTCACTGGGAACTACATATTCAGGTGTTTCTCAACAACACATTTCCAGATTGGTGGATAGGAAGGGATGGTCTCATTTCCTGGCCACCTTGTTCCCCACATATGACTCCCATGGACTTCTTCCTACGGGCTATGTGAAAGACATCATGTATGAAACGCAGGTACAGAACATCAACGACCTGATCAAATAATCGATGACACCATTGCCACAATTGATGAAGCTGTGTTACAGAAAACATGGGAGAAATCGATTACCGTCTTTATGTCATTCGTGCAACAAATGGAGCCCATGCAGAAGTGTTTTAAATAAGGCATAAAGCACTTTCACCTTTCCTGGTCATTATATACTATATTGAAAAAGGTCACAGGACTCCCCTTCAAAAGCAAATGAATGGATCCGCTGCGTTGTTAAACTGAGTAGTATAGCTGCAAACAGTACAAAAAACAAGCCTGCAGATGACAGCGATCATACCGCACTGTGAAGTTGAGTGAAAATGTAGCGGCGAGAGAGAACTGACTTTGAGAAAGGAAAGATTGTTAGGTGTCATATTAATGGGTTGTCCATAAGAGAAATCGAGAGCCGTTTAGACATACCCAAGTCAACTGAATAAGTGGAAGACACATGGCGTGCATGAAGCAACAAAACGTACCGGCAGACCAAAGAAAATCAGTGATACAGGACGTCGAAGCTTCAGGAGAGTCGTTATAGCTAATCGAAGGAGTACTGCACAAGACCTCAGTACACAGGTGAGTAAAAATGCTGGAACCTCGGCATGTATACGTACCATTCGCAGAGGACTTCATTCCATGTGTTACCGTGGTCGTGCGGCTGCTCATAAACCTTTCATCTCCACTCGAATAGCTACCCGTCGTTAAGCATGGTGTAAAGAACATTTATCGTGGACGGTAAATCAATGGAAACGGATCCTATGGACTGATGAATCCAGATACACGATCCATCAGTCTGATAGCCGTGTGTGAGTATGGCGGCAGCCTGGGGAACGCTGTTTACCACAGTGTACTGTTCCTACGGTCAAGTTTGGAGTTGGCAGTGTACTCGTGTGCGGCTGTTTTTCGGGATATGGTCAGCACAGAGCCGTAATCTTAATCCCATAGAGCACGTATGGGATGAATTAGAGCGTCGCATAAGAAGTTTAGAACCCTGGCCTACTACTAAGCAACAGTTAGCGGCAGCGTTGTTTACTGAATGGAAGAGCGTACCTATCGCTGTCTTCCAAAACCTTGTCGAAAGCATGTCTCGAAGGGTCAGTGCATGCATTAAGGCCAAAGGTGGACTGACACCGTACTAATGTATGTCAATAAATGCTATGTTGTGTTGGTCTTCTATGTGTCCGGTGACCTATGTCAATATAGTGTATAAGAAATTGCACAAGTTTATCTATTCAGTTGTGTTTGTAATAAATGTATAATATAAAGTTGTAAATAGAATATTTGGATACCCAGTATATACACTGACGGAAAAAAATCCCAACACAACGAAAAAATAGTTGTAGAAGAATGAAATGGCGGCAATGCATTTGTATAGGTAACATATGTAATCGATTAAGGTTTCAAGATCACAGCTTATTGTGGGCGCGAGAAGAGCCATTTTAAATGTGAAATGCTGGTACATTAATAACCGGTGTAACCAGCAGAATGTTGAATGCAAGCACGCAAACGTTCATGCATTGTGTCGTACAGGTGCGGGATGTCAGTTTGTGGGATGGAGTTCCATGCCTGTTGCACTTGGTCGGACAATACAGGGACGGTTGGTGCTGGTTGGGGGTGACGCTGGAGTTCTCGTCCAATGATGTCCCATACGTGCTCGGTTGGTGAAAGATCTGGTGATCTAGCAGGCCACGGCAACATGTCGACACTCTGTAGAGCATGTTGGGTTACAACTGCGGTATGCGGGCGAGCGTTATCCTGTTGGAAAACACCCCTGGAATGCTGTTCATGAATGGCAGCACAACAGGTTGAATCACCAGACCGACGTACAACTGTGCCGTCAGGGAGCGTGGGATAACCACGAGAGTGCTCCTGCTGTCATGGGAAATTGCTCCTTAGACCATAACTCCAGGTGTAGGTCCACTGTGTCTCGGCCGCAGACAGGTTGGTTGGAGGCGCTCGCCTGGCCTCCTTCTAACCAACACACGGCCATCACTGGCATCCAGGCAGAACCGGCTTTCATCAGAAACCACAACATATCTCCACTCCGTCCTCCAATGAGCTCTAGCTTGACACCACTGACGTCGCAAACGGCAATGGTTTGGAGTAAGTGGAATGCACGCTACAGGGCGTCTGGCTCGGAGCTGTCCTTCAAGTAACCGATTTGTAACAGTTCGTTGTGTCACTGTGGTGGCAACTGCAGCCCGAATTGCTGCCGCAGACGCGGTACGATGCGCCACGGCCATACGCCGTACACGGCGGTTTTCCTTCTCAGTAGTGCCACGTGGCCGGACGGAACCCGGTCTTCTTGAGGCAGTACCTTCCCTTGACCACCGCTGCCAACAATCATGCACAGTGGCTACATTCCTGCCAAGTCGTTCTGCAATATTGCAGAAAGAAAATCCAACCTCTCGTAGCCCTATTACACGACCTCGTTCAAACTCCGTGAGCTGTTGATAATGGTTTCTTCGTTTTCTTAAAGGCATTCTTGACTAACATCAACACCCTACGTCGAATCTCAACGATAACTAACGCTCACGAACGTTACAGCGCGTATTTACAGCAAACCTGCTTTGCCTGTTCCGAGGGGCGCTACTAGCGCCACACGTATGCGCCGAGCGCGAAATTTGCATAGACGTCATCTTACAGATGTACTCTCACCGCCTACCAACTGTCGTTTATATAACACAACCCCTTCTTGGTGTTGGGATGTTTTTCGTCAGTGTATATATATTTTTTTTTCAGTGGACAAGAAGTCTTTCAGATTTTTTGTCACTCTTGTAAACAGTGAACATTTTTGGTGCTTTATATGGTTTAGTGTGTAAATAGTGTATATAATCAAATATGCCTGTTTTGATCTAATTCTTGTGTTTGCCCTTGTTTGATCCCATTCGACTCAAATGCGGGGAATAGTTCCAACGAGGCTGTTCCGTTAAAGGCAGGGATGTGCATGCTGGCGAAAAAGGACACTATGGATTGAAGGTCATGACTTACATATTTTTGCAACGTAGTCCCCACGAACATTGGGGCACTTGTCGTACCGGTACACCAGGTTGAAGACACCACTCTCGTAAAAGTCCGTGCCCTGCATACGAACGAATTTGCGGATTGCGCGTTTTACGTCATCCTTCGTGGTGTAATGGTGTACAACAAGAGCCTTCTTCAATGCTGGGGAAAAGTGAAAGTAGCTGGGCTCAAGGTCAGGGCTCTATGGGTGGTGGTCTATGAGTTCCCAACCAAACCAGTCTAGAAGAACTGCTGTTGCCGCCGCCACATGGGGTCTGGCGTTGCCATCCAGACGCAGAACACCAGAAGTGAGAAGGCCTGGCCTCTTTCGTCGAATGCTGGCTCTCAACCGTTTTAGTGTCTCACAGTACCTGGCGGCATTCACTATTCTACCTTAAAGGAAGTCGAGCAACGGAACCCCTTTGACGTCCCAAAAGACAGTCAGCAAGAACTTGCCGGCAGACTAGGTAACCTTGAACTTCTTTTTGTTCGGGGAACTGGGGTGCTTCCATTCCATGAAGGATAACTTTGACTCCGGGGTGTAATGGTGGATCCAGATTTCTTCCCCCGTCACAATGCGGAACAGAAACGGATTGCATTCCTACTCGTAACGCATGAGATGCTGTAGAGTGCTTCCCATTCTGTTCACCATGTGAACGGTAGTCAGTTGTCGAGGCACCCACCGTGCTGACACTTTGAGGTAGTCCAGGATATCGCGGATGATGTGGTGTGCTCGGGCATGTTCAATTTGCAAAGCTAAGGCAAGAGTATCAACAGTGATCCGTCTGTCGGCTCGAATCATAGCTTCCACACGTTCGACGTTCCCCTCTGTAGTCGACGTAGATGCCCTTCCAGGTCCTTGCTTGTCTGACACACTCTCACGCCCTTCACTAAACTGTCGGCGCACCATTTGCTCCGACATCACGTCTGGACCATAAACCTCAACGAGCCTCTTAGTGATATCTGTCCCACTGGTGCCACGTGCCTACTCGTAAAGGACGGCAGACCTCCCTTCAGCTTTCGTCCACGCCTGTAAAACGCTACTTCTCGCCATCACGAATCCTTCTCTTATGACGAGAGCACGTTCTGTGCGGAGGTCGCTCGCTTCCACCTACTCCTGCGCATGCTCGGCATTGACCCTTCAGACCAAACGTGTCTCAGTGAAAGACTAAGTTCCCAGTAAACTAGAGACGGTATAATTTACCCCATCGTTACATCGACTGCGAAACCTTATTTTCGGACTATCCCTTGTGACGTACTACAGAGGTGAAGGCATGTGTGAAGACGACAAATCTCCAGCGAGACATTCTGTCCGCGTAGCTTGGTTGGGTGAAAGACTTATCCCTGAAAGCGAGGACCCGAATTCAATGCCCGGCGCGAACAAAATTGTATTTTCACATTGGCGCCCGTTTGTGGAAAATGGATCCACTGACTGTTGGATTCTTCGAAAAATATGTGATGTTTGTTCCACACATTGTTCGGAATTAACGAAAAATTCCTACTTCGCTTCAAAAAAAATAATAATAAGAGGGAGATGATGTGACGTACTACAGAGGTGAAAGCATGTGTCCAGACGACAAATCTGCAGCGTGACATTCTGTCGGCATAGCTTAGTTGGGAGAGCCACTTACTCCGGAGTGAGGGGACCCGAATTCGATGTCTGGCGTGGACAAACTTGCATTTTCACACCCTCGCATCTACGGGTCTAAGGCGCCCACAATCGATCAGACCAACGTAGGCCCCAGGTCGTGATCAATTGTTGGTTTCGGTAAAAGAGTTCATATCCCGTGGACCCCAGAAAAGGGTGTTCAGTTAAAAATATTTTGAATTTGCTGCTTGTACTTCCACTTCTTCGTCATTTTTCCCAATGCAAATGTTTAGTCTATTGTGGGCAAGAAGGGATGGAGAAAAATTTTAGAAAACTAGCATTATATTTTTTTATTAAGGCGTCTCTCACGAAAGAAGCACGAACACCATACTGGTATACAGATATGATGCGATGATGAGGTGTTTACTATCACTTTCAAGAAATTTAAAAAACCTAAAAAAATTCGCCCACAATAATTTTATTCTTAAATATATTCCTACCCATACGAAAGGTTTTTATCCAGCGCATTTGAATACCAAAAGGAAAATATCCTCCGAAGTTTTTCTGTTCGCAGAGAGATATTTCTTTAACTGACAGTACTCAATTCCTTAATAACTCATGTAAAAATCAGATATTTCACAAACGGGTCTGAAGAACAGTTTTTAAATTTTATTAAAATGACCTCCCTTTAATTCTGTTGTTGTTTTATTTTGGGATTTAGTGACCCCGTTCCTAAAATAGCAACACTATTTCCAGTAAAAGAGATGGCCAGTGGAAGAGCACATACACACTACTCATGCCTTATTCAGGACTCAGACATAGACCCACATCAGACGATCACCAAAGAGCATACACCTCTGATTCCTCGGCCACCGGGTTAGTTGTTCTAATATTAAACCTGATCATATACTGAGTTGATAATCTTATTTTATGCGAAATGTATATAACTGCCTTTCAAAATCAACAGCGCAGTGGTCTAAGCGATGGCCTCTGATCATTCGTCCGAAAAGGGTCCGGGTTCGAATCCCGTTGAGGCATGGATGTTGTGTTTATCTTACGGCGCTGGCTCGCTCCCTTCATTGGAACCAGTGACCCTAAATTAGGGACGGGCGACTGCTTATAGCCCATTGAGTTGCTCACGATAGTCGTTAAACCTCCAAACGGAAAAACCTCCACAGATAAAGTTGGTGACAATAAAAGAAATACGAATATTATTGCGGTCATTTTGTACTTACAACAGTTATTATATTAAAGTCCTTTAAATACATGAACCATCCAGAAAAGACCGTGAACAACGCAACAGAAACGTACTACTGTTATATTATCACGATGCTTGGACGATGTTTCAAACAACAAGGCAACACCGACGTATTTTACAGTAGAGTGGGAACAGAGGAGTTTACGATATGTGTTTTGGATTGGATTGGATTGGAGTTGCTCACGGTGTGAGCAACTCAATGGGCTATAAGCAGTCTCCCGTCCATAATTTAGGGTCACTGGTTCCAGGGAAGGGAGAGAGCCAGTGCCGTAAGACAAACACAACATCCATGCCTCACGGGATTAGAACCCGGACCCCTTTCGGACGAATGATCAGAGGCCATCGCTTAGACCACTGCGCCACCGGGGTGGCCGATATGTGTTTGTGAGGGCACATAGCGACGGAAGGATTGTGTGCCTTGCCTCTGCCCAATTGTTGGAGTTGGGCTAGGGTTCGATTTGCGAATGAGGAGCGTGTAGGGTGCTTGTCCTGGATCATTGATTGTATTCTAACCGTAGACCCAATGGCCTAAATTAGGGATAGGATACTACTCTCTATAGCTCTAACCCTTTAACGACCATAACGCCCAAAACGCCCGTACATACAAACGACCATAGCAGCCCGAAACGCCTGTCTAAAATGAGTCAGATTTCCTGCCCTTACCTACTTTTAAAATTTGTACGGCCTATGAGGGATCAGCAGGTGTCATCTTCGGTCATTATTGTTGTTACTAAACAAAGAAGTGAACCAACACACAGTTTCGGACTTTATGGTACTTAAAGTGATACAAGATTTTAGGGTTATGGTCGTAAAAGGACTAAAGGCTCTCAGGACACGTTAACCCCCCAACTCCTCCACACACACACACAAAAAAAAACGTTCTTTATGAAAAACCTAAATATCAAAAATTTTCTAGATTTAAAATCGTCGTTTCAGGAACATTGTCAATAAAAAGTAAAATTGTTGAAAAATCGGACGCTTCTTGCAGCCAGGACAAAATCAGCTATCGTTCTTTTTTCTTGCCATTGCTTCCCGCACAGATCTCTGCGACATTGTGGACTCGTTTACAGAAGGGACTCAGATGTCCGAGATGTCGCCATTTCGGCGCGTTTGCATCTCGCGATTAACCGCTCCGATGGCCCTGTGGTCTAAGGGCTTATCATTCGCCCGAATTGGGGCCGGGTACGAACTCCGGTGAGACACGGGTGTTGTTATGTTTGTCTTATGGCGGTGGCTCCCTGCCTTCCCTGGAGCCAGTGGCCCTAAGTTATGGACGATCAACTGCTTTATTTCACCGCGCTCCTCACGGTTGTCGTTAAACCCCTCCCTCTTCATGAAAAAAGAAAAAAACCAAAAACAACCGTAATGCACACAGACTTTTTTTATTCAGTTTTCTTCATTAAAAAGGCTCTTAAAGAGGATATTTTGTGTGTCGAAAGACCAAAACGTATTTCTTCTAAAGGAAACGTAACATTTCGTTTCTTACGAACGCAAGATGACAACTTCTGTAAGTACGAATAGCATGGGTTCACTGATATTAGTGTTGCTGGATTTTGAGTTATGTGCGAAACAGAGACGATTTTGATCAAGTCGCGTTCGTATACACCGCTTCCTAATCGAAGCTGCAAAGAACATGAGCCAAGGGAATATCGGCAGTACCACCCCCGGCTGCGCAGTGGTCTAAGCGCAGGCTTCTGTCAATTCGTTCATAATGGGTCTGGGATCGAATAACCGTGAGGCATGGATGTTGTGTTTGTCTTATGGCACTGGCTCTGTTCCAATTGACAGAAGCGCAGGCTTCTGTCAATTCGTTCATAATGGGTCTGGGATCGAATAACCGTGAGGCATGGATGTTGTGTTTGTCTTATGGCACTAAATTAGGGACAGGCGGCTGCTAATAGCACATTGAGTTGCTCACGGTGGTCCTTACACATTAAAAAAATTCCATTACTCCCCAATATCTCTCTCTCTCTCTGCAATCGTCGCCCAGAAATCCACTTACATATGCGTGAGCCTCACCAAACCCCATTTTGCCTAGAGTAGCTGGACGTTTTTGAACTCTGCTGAGGCGATAAGTAGTAAGTAGTGGAGATAATCTTTTGCACAACTCGCTTGTTGGGGATGTGATATACTCCCGCCTTATTGCTTTTCTATCAACATTCTTCCACCAACAACCACGGTTACCCTGTGCTGTTCAGATTTCGTCCTGTATACCACCATTTCTATTCCTCTATTCCAGGACAGTGCGCAGCAGATTTTTTCTGCCTTATTAAATAGGGAATTTCACTAAAAATTGTTACTTTGCTTGTTAACAGTGATCATAGTAGCTTTCCGCTTCTTCGTTAAATCCGGGGAGGTCATCAAATTTTGTTCGTTGAAGGCGATCAGATTACCTTTCAATAAATATTACACGGAACTAAACTGAAGCTATCGAAATAGGCCGTATCTGCACGATCTCACATACCGAACTAAAGCTCCTGCTTTTGCTCGTTAAACCCGAGATCTCGCTAAACACGGGCTCTTCATAAGTGTGTTCTACTCTTACCGTGGAAATTGTTCTAATTTCGGCCACATTGCTTTGGGGTCATTAGCAATTATTTTGACCAAATTCGGGAATTATTTTAATAATATACACTGCTGGCCACACAAAATGCAACACCAAGAAGGACACGAGATAGCAACGCCAGATTTACTAGACACATAACAATAGATACAAAGATGAAACAATTGAGCTTAGAGGCCCGTGCGACTTGCGGAACACGCAGACATCAGTAGCTCGTGTGGCCCCCATGGCTGGCAATACCGGCCGCTACACGCCGCGGCATCGAACGCAAGAGGATTTGGATGTGGGCTTGGGGTATGTCTGTCCAGGCTGCTTCCACGCGTTGCCACAGTTCATCAGGCGTAGCCGCGGGCGGTGCTTGCCAGGCCACTTGGTTGCCGATCAGCGACCAGACGTGTTCGATGGGCGCCATATCGGGAGAACAGGCGGGCCACGGCAGTAATTAAGCCCGGTAAACCGTGAAGAATTGTTGCACGATGCGTGCCACGTGAGGGCGCGCATTGTCCTGTTGAAACGTGGCGGCTGGCAGGTCCTGCAGGTAAGGGTGGACTACAGGCTCCAAAACATCGGAGACGTAGCGGTGGCTGTTGAGTGTACCGGCGATGCGTACCAAAGGGGTGCGGGTGTCATATCCAATTGCGACCCAAACCATAAGGCCAGGTGACGGACCGGTATGGCGATGCATAATGCAGGCGTCATACAGCCTCTCGCCGCGGTGCCGACACACGCGGATCCGACCATCGTAGTGGTGCAGGCAGAAGCAGGATTCATCAGAGAAGACAATGTCGTGCCATTCCGTAGTCCAGGTTCGGCGTTCAAAGGCCCTCTGCCGCCGCACTCGCCGGTGGTGTAACGACAATGGTAATCGGAGCAATGGTCGCTGTGCGACAAGTCCCCGCTCCTGCAGACGACGTCGAACGGTACGTGCTGACACTGGTTGTTGCTCAACACACCCAAATTCCTGCGCTAACGTTCGTGATGTGGCGGTGCGAGTCGTTAATACCCGCCGCAAAACATGCCGGTCCTCTCGTTCGGTGGTGTGCCGCGGCTGCGGAAATAAAAGATCGTGTTCGTGTCTGAACTGAGACCTAAAAAGCATATATACACTGCAGGCCACCCAAAATGAAACACCAAGAAGGAAGCATCCGATTGCCCTCAAATTCGCAGCATGCGTTGCCCGCGAGAGGTCATGCAAACGATTAGCATTGCGGGGCATATACAAATCATGTGCACCAGGCACGCCACCGAGAAGCACTATAAGAAGGGTGCACAGAAAGCGGGGTGTAAGTAGTGGAAGTGTGTTGTGCTGCCGGACCTGTGCGTGGAAAGCTTCCTGATGCCTCGTTGTAGAATACGGCAGTCATTCCAGCACGTTTCGGAGTTCGCCAGAGGACGAATAGTGTCTTATCGCGACAGCGGTTTATTGTACCGAGACATCGGCGCCCGTGTGGGACGACATCCATCCACAGTGAGGCGAGTATGGATTCGGTAGGTGCAGGAGGGACTGACGGAACAACGTGAGCGATTGCCGCAGCCGCGGCACACCACCGAACGAGAGGACCGTCATGTTGGGCGGCGGGCATTGACGTCTCGCACCGCCACATCACCAACGTTAGCGCAGGAATTAGCGTGTGTTGCGCAACAACTTGTGTCAGCACGTACCGTTCGACGTCGTCTGCAGGAGCGGGGATTTTTCGCACGGGGCCCATTGCTCCGATTACCATTGACGTTACACCACCGGCGAGTGCGGTGGCAGTGGTCCGTTGAACGCCCCACCTGGACTACGGAATGGTACGACATGGTCTTCTCCGAAGAATTCAGCTTCTGCCAGCAACACCACGATGGTTGGATCCGCGTCTGGCGGCATATTTGCATCGCCATACCGGTCCGTCGCCTAGCGTTATGGTTTGGGGCGCAATTGGATATGACACCGGCACCCTTCTGGTACGCATCGCCGGAAAACTCAATAGCCACCGCTCCATCTCCGACGTTTTGGAGCCTGTAATTCTCCCTTACCTGCCCCCGCACGGGGATAACTGGTTTTCCAGTTATTTGGGGATCGGCGCCCCCACGGCCCGAGCTGACCTTATGACTGGTCAACATCTGATATCATGCCACAGCTTGTTTTTTTCTTATTTTGGTGCTGTTAGTGTTTGCAGGGACGGCTGTTCATCCAGCTGTTGGGGTGTTGCGGCCCCACGATCCCGAGCTGGTCTTGTGTCTCGCTTTTTCGTTTTTATTTATTTTCTCCACTGGCTAGTTGCCCGTGTTGTGTTCTCTACCTAATCTCTACCACGTTATGTACTAACACCCCGGTCTTATGGTTTTGTTACCTTCCACCACTAACTGTTTTATATTAACCGCTCAGTTTGTAGGTTGCTGAGATTCCGTTTAGGTTCCCTTCCAGGATTTGTCTTCTTTGGATTTCTTTTTTCCTTTTAACTGGTTTGGGTGATAGACCTACCTGCATGTTTGCCGCGTGCGGAGACCCGTGAGGCGGAAATGGGATGTCTGGTGGCTGAGGTCCCAGGAGACCGGATAAGTGCCTCCTGTGTTCCAACACTCCTCTTCGACCCCGGCTTCGCTGTAAACGGGAGGCTCGAGACTAACCCACCTCTAGTCAGAAGTCTTGTACCAAGGTGTGTACAGGGCTTTAGCGGCTTTTGTAGTAAAGTACGGCAGGGTAAGTCCGATGGTTGTGGGATCATGCCAAAGGTGTTGGCATGACGGTACTCTGGAGGCCGAAGTGTCCGCCGAGTGCATGTGAACACAACCATTGGACTATATTTGCAACTAAGCTCTAGAACTGTGTCTTGCGTCATGTGTTTGGCTTGCGGACCTCTAGTTCTCCCCTGTTGGGCTCGATTGTGGGCGGAGTACGTTGCAGATGAATTCTTTCTTACTCCCATGGGGAAACATAAACTCTCCTCAAAATTTTAAAAACAACAGGATATGGTGATTGATCAGGCGCCAAATTTGCCTCAACCACCTCCCACACATAACACACTGAAGAGAACTTCCGTTGAAAAACGACATCACCGCGACGTATCTTTAGATCCAGGTGTTGAGCCGTCAGCTCAGAAACGTCGCATTACACTTGCAGATTCGTTACCTCAATCTACTTTTCTCGTCATTTCTTCTACTGACCAGATGTTGAAACTTTCCTCAAAGTCTCCTTTTTTCATCTCGAAGGCACTTGCGGGTGTTGCTGGCTCTTTGAAGTCAGTGAAGAAGCTACGCTCTGGAGACCTGCTTGTGGAAACTTGCACTCTCTCTCAGAGCAAATCTCTTCTGCAGTTGACCAGACTTCAGGATATTACAGTTCAAGTGACGGCACATCCGTATCTCAACACCTCCAAGGGAGTCATTTCTGAGCCCGACTTGTTGGTCTGCGATGAAGATGAACTTGTGTGTGAACTTGCTGATCAGGGTGTCATTGCTGCCAGACGCATGACTTTTAGGCGCGATGGCGCGCTGATCAAATCACGAAATGTTATTTTGACTTTTGACAGCCCGAAGGTACCTACTGAAATAAAGGCTGGTTACTTGTTATGTGCAGTTCGTCCTTATATACCAAATCCTCTACGCTGTTTTAAGTGCCAGAGGTATGGACATTCCCAGCGGTCCTGTAACAGTGCTGCGAGGTGCGCCAATTGTGGATCTCGAGACCACGAGGGGACTGGATGCACTTCAGAGCCCTGCTGTGTAAACTGTGGTGACTCCCACGCTGCTTATGCCCGGTCCTGTTCGAAGTGGAACTACGAGAAGGCGATCCAGCGCCTCAAGACCCTGGAGGGCCTCTCGTACCCTGCTGCCAAGGCCAAGTTGGGTATTCCCAACAACCGACAGCGTACTTTTGCCGCAGTGGTTCAGTCTCTGCCGCAACCCGTGCAGCCCTTTGTTCCGCGCCCTGTAGCTCTCGCCGCACTTGCCAAGCGATCTACAGTTGAACAAGCGACACGGGTGGATTTCACCGAGCTCCAGCTTATTCGACCAGCTGAGTCTGCGCCTTCTCTTTTGCAGACGACCGACTCTTCCGGTTCCCAGCAGACAACCTGCACGTGCGGAAGACCCGGCCCTCAATCCGCAAAGGTGTGCCGTGTCCATCCAAGTGCCGCGGTTCACCTGACCAACATTGCAACTGTCTCGGGCTCAGCGAGGTCCCCACCCTCACCCAACATTATAGAGGAACATCGGGGTGAGGAGAGTGACAGTTCGTCCCCAGCCTCACCTACCATTGCAGAGGAACATAAGGGGGAGGTTAGTGACAGTTCGTCCTCGCCCTCGGCCAGCATTATCTTGGAGTGTGTGGGGGAGGAGAGTGACTTCCTATGTGTAGTTGTGTTCGATTTCGTAATGTGTTTTATCATTCTCATTCCTCAGTTTTACTTAATCGGCTTGTTTCTCACCATTGTACCATGTTTTTCATACTGTTTGTTTCATTGTCTTTTTTGGCCCTTCCTTTGTACTCATGGTTCGGTTTTACTTGGTCAGCCAGATTTTGCGATTTATGCCCCGTTTTTTTTTTTTTGCTTTTTTTTGTCTGTTTGTCTTGTGTCTGGCGCTCTTTGGCCAACCATGGCCCTTGCGCCATTAAAATCTAATAACCAACCAACCAATCCCTTACCTGCAGGACCTGCCAGCGGCCACGTTTCAACAGTACAATGCGCGCCCGCACATGGCACGCATCGTGCAACAATTCTTCTTGGCTCATTAGGTGTCACTGTTGCCGTGGTCCGCCTGTACTCCCGATATGTCGCCCATCAAACACGTCTTGTCGCTGATCGGCAACTGAGTGGCCCGGCAAGCACCACCCGCGGCTACTCCTGATGAACTGCGGCAACGCGTGGAAGCATCCAGGACCGACATACCCCAAGCCCACATCCAAATCCTCTTTCGTTCGATGCCGCGGCGTGTAGTGGCTGTTATTGCCAGACATGGAGGCCACACGAACTATTGATGTCTGCGTGTTCCACAAGTCGCACGGGCCTGTAAACGCTCAATCGTTTCATCTTCGTATCTGTTGTTATGTGTCCAGTAAATCTGGCTTTGTCATCTCGTGTCCTTCTCGGTGTTACATTTTTGGTGGCCAACGGTGTATTTGTTGCCTGAAAAATGGCAAAAGGTCATTGATGCTAACGGACAATACATTTCGTTGAATAAATGTCTACTGGTTTCCTGATTTTTCCTGTTTTCTTTCTCCTTAAAACGGCGGAAACGTTTGCATACGCCTATTAGTATACAGTACGTATTGTAAACACATTTATTTAAGAACCAAGAAATGCAGTATAGCTACGTATGTACTTACATCATGGGATGTTGGCTTGTAAAAAATCGGTAATTCCCATTTGCTTTCCATATTTAGTGTTTAGATAAAGCTAAGCTTTCTCAATAACTGTGAGGTTTTTTAAGTGTTTTCATGGGAATCGTGACCAAGGAAAACATTTTTCACAAATTTTGATTCATTTAATGCCGCGATGAAAGAAGGCATAGGTTTCGAAATTTTATCTACATTGTCATCGTTATTATCTACTTCCGACTAACAATTCATTACATCAGATATTATTTGAACCTCTAATATTAGCATATTTTCTACTCTTCAAAAGCGATTGCATGTCGATTTCTCAATAGAAACGTCAAGTCCTTTTGAATCATCCTCTGCGTCCATGGGAACTTCATGTGATGTTGGAAATCCGCCCTCCCCAAAAGAATGAGAAATTCAAGTGTTTGTCACGGTATCCCATGATAAAGATATGAAATGTATCGCTTCAACACGTTGATTTTCTGCTTCCATGCATCTTTGAGGTTTGCGGAATCAAGATCGCCCAGTGCTTTTGTCACCAACTGTCTCCGGTAAAATCCCTTGAATGAGAGGATAATCCACAAATCGCACAACTGACGTTTGCTTGTGCAGTTTGGAGGAAAACCTGTATGCGCACGTTTCAAAGTTTCAAATCAATATAGCCCGAACATAAACAAGATAATGTTTTACTTTTGCAATCTCGTTTTCTTATCTAGATTGTGCAAAAAATCTTTAAATGTTGTTTGCGTCATAAGCGCCTTTTTGTTTGCTTTATACACTGCTGGCCACCCAAAATGCAACACCAAGAAGGACACGAGATGCAAAGTCAGATTTACTGGACACATAACAACAGATACAAAGATGAAACGATTGAGCTTACAGGCCCGAGCAACTTGCGGAACACGCAGAGATCAATAGTTCGTGTGGCCCCTATGGCTGAGAATAACGGCCGCTACACTCCGCGGCATCGAACGAAAGAGGCTTTCGATGTGCGATTGGGGTATGTTGGTCCAGGCTGCTTCCACACGTTGCCACAGCCGCGGGTGGTGCTTTCTGGGCCACTCGGTTGCCGATGAGCTACCAGATGTGTTCGATGGGCTACATATCGGGAGAACAGGTGGGCCACGGCAGCAGTGACACCTGGTGGGCCGTAAAGAATTGTTGCAAATGCGTTCCACGTGTGGGCACGCATTGTCCTGTTGAAACGTGGCCTCTGACAGGTCCTGCAGGTAAGGGAGGACTACAGGCTGCAAAACGTCGGAGATGATGCAGTGGCTGTTGAGTTTACCGGCGATGCGTACCAGAGGGGTACGGGTGCCATATCCAATTGCGCCCCAAACCCTAACGCCAGGCGACGGACCGGTATGGCGATGCATAATACAGGCGTCATACAGTCTCTCGTCGCGGTGCCGCCACACGCGGATCCGACAATCGTTGTGTTGCAGGCGGAAGCGGGATTTGTCGGAGAAGACAATGTCGTGCCATTCCGTAGTCCAGGTGCGGCGTTCAACGGCCCACTGCCGCTGCACTCGCCGGTGGTGTAAAGTCAGTGGTAATCGGGGCAATGGGCGCCGTGAGACAAGCCCCGCTCCTGCAGACGACGTCGAACGGTACGTGCTGACAGAGGTTTGTGCGCAACACACCCTAAATCCTGCGCTAACGTTTGTGATGTGGCGGTGCGAGCCATCAATGCCCGCCGCACAACATGCCGGTCATTGCGATCGGTGGTGTGCTGCGGCTGCGGCAATCTCTCACGTCGGTCCGTCTATCCCTCCTGCTCCCACTGAATCCATACTCGCCTCACTGTTTCTAAATGTCGCCACACACGGGCGCCGATGTCTCGGTACCATAAACCGCTGTCGCGATAAGTCGCTGTTCGTCCACTGTCGAACTCCAAAACGTGCTGGAATGACTGCCGTATGTTACGACGAAGCATCAGGAAGTTTCCCACGCACAGGTCCGGCAGCACAACACACTTCCACTACTTACACCCCGACTTCTGTGCACCCTTCTTATAGTGCTTCTCGGTAGCGTGCCGGGTGCACATGATTTGCATATGCCCTGGAATGCTAATGGTTTGCATGTTCTCTCGCGGGCGACTCATGCTGCGAATTTCAAGTCAATCGGATGCTTCCCTCTTGGTGTTGCATTTTGGGTGGCCAGCAGTGTAGCTCGCAGGGAAACTCTTCACATTTTTTAAACAACGTAGTTTCTTAAAATTGCCGCTTACCAGAGATGTTAATTTTTCACTGCCATGGTCATTGCAGCATAACAAGGAAGTCAATCTCATTTTGGATATTTTTCCACTGTGGCATGATTCTCCCTTCACAACGTACGTTTTATCAGGCAGAAGACAAAAAAATCCAGTTACAACGTCGTTGAAAATGACCTTTAGAGACTAATTTCTGACTAAAGCAGGTAAGGTCTTCGTTTTACCATTCATTAATTTTAACCGGATCAATACTTGTAGATTCACCACAAATTGATCGATACATAAGCTTGTGGCGTTTCTTTAGTAGATCCATCGATCTATTCGAAGCTGTGAAGTCGTTTAAACCAAGCTGAGCCTTCCAACTTGGTCCATTTAGTGGTACATTTGCGGCTCGAACTTGGCTGAACTACGAGGCTAAAATTGTTTCCACTTAACCGTAAGGCTAATTTCCAAAGTCTTTCCCTTATTAGCACGATGACCTAAGCCTTCCGAAGAAATTTTGATTGACGCTTTCTGTTTTCAAATTGTTTTAGGGGTTGAAACTTGAGACTTCGCTAATTCAGCTTTAGTTCCATGACATTCGCTACTTTTTTGTAAAGTGGAGGCTTTTCCAGCTAAGGAAAGACGTTGCACTTCTTACACGTCATCTTCATTTTCACGTTTACAAATGTCGAAATTTAAAAACCAAACTAACTGAATTGCTCTCAGAACCTCACACCGTTTTTCCACGCTAAGAAGCAGGCCCGTTGAACCCGGCGATTTACAGCATTACCCGAGGCGCCCTAGCAAATTTTCTGACATATGACACCCACAGTCTGAAGAATGTGGCACTGCCCCAACTGGTCGTCACGTGCTTTCGATAAATTCTGGGAAGGAATAACCGGTTTAAGGCAACCTGGTCATTAGATTCTGCTGACGAACGCGGCAGGTGGGAGATGAACGGGTTTAAAACAATCTTTCATGTACGTAAACCAAGAACGACATGAAATTAGAAGAAAATCAGGTTTAGCACCAAAACGTTTAAACGGCGTTCGATGCGGGAAAGCGTGTTATTTGAAAAACGTATAACAAGGGGAAAATATAGGAAAATTATCGGGACTTAAGAAAAAAAGTCGTTCGAAACAGAAAATGCGGGAACGTAAATTCGGGCTTTCACTGCATATAGTGTGAGTGGAGCAGTAGGTACTAAAATTCAAAGCGTTCTGCGTAATCTGGAGGATTTGTCGAACTTTGAGAAAGGACAGATTGGGAAAGCTTGGAGAGCGGGTGCCTCGATTTCCCAAACGGCTAAACTGGTTGGTTGTTCGCGAGCTGCCGTAGCTAAAGTGTATCAGGACTGACTACCCAGTGCAACACAGGTCAACCCTGAACAGTATCTGCCATTACCTTGTGTGGCACGCTCGCACGTGTGGGCTACAACAGCAGAATACCCGACGACATCCCTTCCTAACCATAGCTCATCGGCGCTAAAGACTCACCTGCTGCAAAGATCATACAGTTGGACGTCGGAAAAAAATTGAGCTGGTCTGAGGAGTCGCGTCTTTTATTCCACTCCGTGGATTGTGGTGTACGTACATATTTGGCGCAAACAACATGAGGCACTCATCCATCCTGCATAGTCTCCACAGTGCAAACCAGTAGAGGCGGTTGTATTGTGTTGCGCATGTTTACCTGGCAGGAACATGGACCCCTGGTGCATGGGTACAACGTACGAGTAATGACGCCCTTTTTTGCGAATGGCGGCGGTGTCTTTCAGGATGACAATGCGCCGGGACAAAGGTTCAATGTGGTGCAGGAATGGTTTAAGGAACACAGTTCAGACTTCCAGCATATCGAATTCCGCTGACACCAATACCATCTAGCCTTTGCGGGACACTATGGAACGGCATATCTGGATTCTAGATACACCGAACAGCTGCATACCTGCATTGAAGGCCGCGTTACGCACAGCTGTGCTGGTCATATCTCCCAATTGCTTCCGGCATCTTACTAAATCGATGCCACGTCGGGTAGCTACTGCACTGAGGGCGAAAAGGGGAGACCTAAGATGTATTGGGTAAGTTGTCATAACTCAGTGATTACTCAGTTTGTCTGTAGTTTGAGTTGAATGATACACGGTAGAGTCACATTATTGTAACCACCGGGTATTATTCAAAGTAACCACCGTGTGCAGTGCAGACAGCAGTTAAATGGGCTGGGAAGGTCAAAATAAGGTGCTGGAAGGTGTTCACAGGTATGTGGAGACATGCTGACTGCAGTGCATCTGACAGCTGCTGGAGCGTGCGTGGTGGAGGATCCATAGAACGAACAGCACGATCGAGGTGGTCCCACAGATGTTCAATTGAGTTTAAGTCTGGGTATTAGGGGTGCCAGGGAAGTACTTTTAAGTCTTTCTCGTGCTCTTTCAACCACTCTCGGACATTTTTAGCTGTGTGACACGTCGCATTGTTTTACTGGAAGATCCCATCCGTCCCAGGGAAGGCAATCAGCATGTATGGGTGTACGTGGTCTGCAATGATGGATTCAAAATGAATTCGGTGCATAGTGCCTTCCACAGGTATAAGTGGACCCAGAGAATGCCGCGAAAACATTCCACAGATCATAACGATGCTCCCACCAGCTTGTGTTCTGCCAGCAATGGGGGAAGAGTGTTTGTTCTTCGGTGTTTCTCGGCTTATACACCAACGCCCATCCATTCGATGAAGCAGATAACATGACTCATCGGAGAAGGCAATCCTTTGCGAGTCAATGGCGATCCAATTCCGATACTTCCGTGTAAATGTAAGCCTTTCCTGCCGATGCATCTTTGTTAACATAGGTGCAATGACCATCCATCTGCATCGGAGCCCGATACGCAGCACGGCTTTCTGCACTGTCGTTTTAGACACACTTCCGGTAACCCCCTGGTTCATTCGGCCAGTCAGTTGTTCCACTGTAGCGTGTCGATCGGCCCTCATGCACCTTCGCAGCCTACGTTCACCTCTCACATCAATGGCACGTGGTGCTCCGCAGTGTCAAAAGTAAGAGGTGGTTACAATAATGTGACTAGACTATGTGTTTTTAAAAAGGTACGAAAGTAAAATCGAATATAATTTTAGGACTGCTAATTTAAATCAAAATTCACTGCGGTATATGAGTTCTTACGATAATCGTAAAGGTTGGTATGAAAAAACAACAAGCACCATGAGACTGGATCTCCGAAACTAAGAAATCCAAAGTCACTGTCGCCATTATTAGAAGACCGAAGTTAGTTAGTACATTTATGCCCTCAAGTTCCCAAACTGCCCTTGACGTGGTAGTACTGCTGTATTTCCCATTTCATGCAAACGTCCAACCACGATCGACTGATTCACACTTAAATGAATGTCAGCTGAGGTTTACAAGATGGCATTTTCGCCCGTCTGCTACACTGATTTTCCACCAAACTGCAATCCCCGCTTCTAAACTTTACAAACCATTCACGAGGCGTGCTTGTACTTAGTTTTCTCTCCGTACGCCGAATAAATTCACTCTCGCGCAAGTACAGCGGTTTTTCAGAGATTAAACACGAATAACAGTCAGTGACGAATTTGAATATTTTTGGATGTGCGATGCTTTAGCTCAACTTACGGCACGTGGGAAGTACCCACCAGTACGTGTAGTTCGACCCAGTGTTGCCAAGTTATCCCTTTAAAACGAAATTCTGACAAAAACTCAAACATTTTTGTTTTCCAGCTAGCTACGTGGAGAACTTAAGCATAGTCCTAATATTTGTGAGTTTATAACATTCATTATGAGGCACAGAAATTCTGTGAAACTAATGGGAAAGTAAAACTTCATTTTTCATTTTTGCTCAGTTATTAAATTATGACATTAATACCGACGGCGCAATTTAAATATAGACATTATACACAGTTCAGTCACATCACTGTGACCACCTCCTACGTTTGACGTCAACAGCGCGTAGCTAATGAAAGAAGGCACGTGTCGTAAGCTGGCTTGGAGGGTATATAAGGTGTGCTGTAGGCATTCTGAAAACATATCACTCGTTGCTCTCATGGATAAAAGGAGCGGTTTATCAGATTTTCAAAAAGGGATGATTATCGGCTTTCGGGCCGAGGGTGGCAGTATTTCTGAAATCAGCGCAGTTTGTGAACTGTTCGCGCGCTGCTGTAGTTCAAGTGTATCGTGAATGGAAAACTGGCACAACTGCGAATAAGCGAAGTGGAAACTGCGGAGCACGACGTACCATTGATATCAGAGGTGAACGTCGGCTTCGAAGTTATGTGAGAGCCGATCGACAAGCGACAGTGGAAAAACTCACTGGCCGAATGAACAAGGGGCCTGCCGGAAGTGTGTCTAAAACGACAATTCAGCAAACTCTGCTGCGTGTGGGGCTCCGATGCAGACGGATAGTCACTGCACCTATGCCAACGAAGGTGCATCGGCAGAAAAAGCTTACATTTGCATGGCAGTATCGGAATCGGACCTCCGCTGATTGGCAACGTATTGCCTTCTCCGATGAGTCACGTTTTCTGCTTCATTGAATGGATGGGCCTTGGCGTATAAGGCGATAAACATCGAAGGACAAACACTCTTCAACCGTTGCTGGCAGAACGCATGCTGGTGGGGGCAGCGTTATGGTCTGGGGAATGTTTTTCGTGGCATTCTCTGGGTCCACGCATACCTATGGAAGGCACTAAGGACCGAATTCCTTATAAGTATATCCTTGCAGACCACGTACACCCATACATGCTGATTGTCCTCCCTGGGTACAATGGGATCTTCCAGCGTGACAGTGCGACGTGTCACACGGCTAGAAATGCCCGAGAGTGGTTGGAAGAGCATAATGATGATTTCAAAGTACTTCCCTAACTCCCTAATATTTCCGACCTAAACCCAATTGAGCATCTGTGGGACCACCTCGATCATGTTGTTCACTCTATGGATCCTCCACCACGCACATTTCAGCAGCTGGCAGATGCACTGCAGTCAGCATGACTCCACATACCTGTGAATACCTTCCAGCACCTTATTGAGTATCTCCCAGCCGGTCTTGCTACTATCCGCGCTGCACGCGGCGGTTACTCTGGATATTAGCGGTTGGTCCCAATAATATGACTCAACCGTGTATGTTTTGTTATATTATATAAAGCAAAATAACATTTATTGCACTGTAAAATTTTTCTGAAATTCACGAATCATTTGTCTTCGTTCCTTTCGTGAATTAACGAAGCATACTCCTGACAAAACCTTTTCCGTTAAATGACAGGAAAAGACCTGAATTTTGCAATTTCTACGTACGCCAGAAAAATTCTGAGTTCTCAGAAACTTTTCCACAATTCCTTTCGTATATTAACGGAAAAAGTATGTTCCCAATTTTTCCGTATTCGCATGACGGAAGATTTTCGGTAATAAGGGGGATTCCCAGCAATACTTCAGGTTTCATTAACTATTAAATTTCCATAATCTATTGGAGGAAGTTCTGTAGCAAGATCGCATATTGTGGATAGCATATTGAATGAAATTTCGATTGTTGTGGCACCGGATATTCTTTCCCCTCTCCCCCATTTTGTGCGCCAACTATTGTGAATTGCGTTATCGCAAGAAAGTGGGTACTTAAGTTATTATGCAGGTGATTGTATGATGTCCATGCATCAGTCTAAGGTACCCTAAAGACAAAAGCCATTACAGCTATCGAGAGTAAATTATATAATTAAGAGTGTTGTATAATAATACTATTGTATAAAGGAGTAAGTACATTCCACCTAATCGTAATGATCATTGCAAGTCATTGTCAGGTATAAAAGATCTCAAGTTCCAAAATGTTCTTTTGCTTCGAAACCTCAAGGTGAAAAAATACATAATTTGTGAAAGTCCACCTTCTATAGAAAAATCAAATTATCACAAAACTGTTCAGAAAAATAATAAGCTCCAACAGAAAACAAAGTGATTAATTCACCCACGTTAATGATAGAAAACTATTTCATGAGTGCAATTTGCGTGTCTTTCTAGCTGAGGGGTAACAGGGGTTTCTTTAGTTGAGCCAACCTACAAGGCACTTGTTCTCGATTCAAATAACACCAGGGGCAAAGAGAAAAGGAAAAATCTCTAGTAAAAAGGCTGAAAAATTCGAAATCTTTGTATTTTCCGAAATTTCTCAAATAAACAGAATTACTGACTGCGGAAAATCTGTCAAAATACGTTAAAAGAAACGTGAACTTAAAAAATAAACCGGAATTTTTTTTTTAAGTTAAAGATCTAAAGATCAAATGTAGAGGATTTTAGGAAGAGAGTGTCTGACCCCAGGCCTTAGCAGCCCTTAGAAATAGGAACCTAGGGGATTTGGGCTAGAGTGCCCAGTAGGAAAGTGACACGGAAGCGAGGTAGAAAGGGGGAGGAAGACGCCCTTATTTATTACAGGTGGGCCAGTACCCGGGGTCCGACGGCTTAACGTGCCCATCCGACGCACGGCGGGTATTTAGTGGTTCTAGCGTTCGTACCTGCCCAGGATCGAACCTGTGGTCATCTCCGTGGCAGTCACGAACGATGACCACTAGGCTACCTGCAGCTCTTTATAAGCTAAAAGAAACGGGAACTGTTTAAAAACGGATTTTTTAAAAAACGTACCGCTAGCGGAAGCTTTGCTGCACGTTATTTTTAGGAACTTTTCGTAATTTCAAACCACTTATTTTTTGCAGTATAGGGTAACAAACCTACATTAAATAATTTAAGTACTTGATTTAGATAGATGACATTATCGGATACTGTTGAATGTCTTTTATCGACGAAAAAGTAAATTAATTAAAGCTGAACATCAATTAGTATTTCTGAATTCCTTCTCTTCATTCTGCTAAAATACCTTCAGGATGCGGCACACCATGTGTTTATGTTGAGCCAATTGAATGGAGTTTGATTTTACCCAGAATCGAAATTTGTGTGTGTGTGTGTGTGTGTGTGTGTGTGTGTGTGTGTGCGTGTGTCTGTGTGTATGTGTGTGTGTGTATGTGTGTGTGTGTGCTGATTGTATTTTTTTAATTCCTTCTGATGAGTTATTTATTGTGTCAACTGATTGAAAATATCGTGATAAGTAAAAACGTTTTTACTGAAACTGGAGAAATAAATTTCAGCACTTGGAATGCCTTTCTCCATTTATTCAAATTGAACTCTCTTTGAGTTCTTGCATTGAGATATAAAATATGCTGCATTTATGGAACTACTACGCTCGAACTACATTAAAACAGGCATAAGAGAATAAAATTAGGTTCATAGCAATCACTGTTTTCACTCAAATATTTCATTTATTTCATTTTCATTTCATTTCATTTATTTATTCATTCAGTTGCCACTACAGCAACTAGGAAAAGGAGGGGAAAGGCCGTGAGGCCTGACATAGCCCTCCTCTCCCCAAAATACAAAAAAACATAAAACTTAACAGAAAAGGGAAGCCAACACATATATGGTAGGTTAATATGTGAATATACACGTACTAGCTTACAACCAACACATATATCAATGTGTTCCATCATCAATAACCTTCATAATATCTAAACAAACAAGTGTCATATACACTTCACTATATAACCACATATATATTTATAAATATACAACAAATAACGTTTGCACCTCACTTTATAATCATACGAACACCCACGTTTCTTCCATTCAATCGAAATTGCCTATTGTTTACTAATTATTTCATAAGATGTGTCTTTAATTTTATTTTAAATAAGTTAAAATTATTAATTGATGTTATTTCTTGGGGCAATGAGTTCCAGAATTTTGGGCCACTATAATTGATATTCATTTTAAGTTCCTCAGTTTGTGGGAACATTGGAATTAGTAGTGATCTATTCACTTCTTTAAATACGCACTGCGTTGAAAAATCAAGTCTGGCTTTTCTAATAGTGAATTAAAATCATTATAACACTCTTTAATTATGTAGACCTTCGTGTATGAGATAAACCTATTTGGTATGCATTCTATTTTCCACATTACCACTTACTCTTCTACCTTCTATGTGATTCCATGGCATAACATAAATGCCCGTATGTGCTTCTCCGTTCACTGAACCTGGTCAGAATAAAACCAGGCCAATAGATAAGCAAAAAAAAAATTGAGGCAAATTATCTGACGAATCTGTTCGCTAATTTTGTGAGGAGAAAAGAGAAGAAAAAGTGAATCAAGCAAAACTCCAGTAGAAATTTCGATTTCATGTATTTCCATTTTGACTGCTCTCCTTTCAGAATGCCTCTACCTAAAAATCGATTTTATTTCTCTCCTTCATTCTCTCTGTTCGCGCTCTTGCATTCTCTCTTTCCTATTCGTGGCAGGAATAGGGGATCGGGTTTCGTTTAGGGCATCAACTGGACACCACATCAAGCACCGATTTCTTTCTTCCCTTTTTCCGATGCAGAAAACGGACTAGAAAAGGGGAATTTGATTTCTCCTCAGACTAAAAGTGGAATTCTTTCATTTCCTCCTCCAAAGCCCTTACGCCGCCCGAACAACCGATAAAATTTTCTCTCTTCTCACGAATTAGAATCGAGTTTCTTTCCTTCAGCTGATACTTAGCGCAGCTATGCAAGTCCCTTGCACTTGATATTTACTATGATGGCTTAACCTTTTATTCCCAAGTTCGTTTTTTCTAATCAATGAGATTTAAAATCTTTGTCTAAACCTTTATTTTACAGGTGAGTAAGAGACTAACATGTGGGGATATTCAAATAAACTTGCTTTTCGATGAGATTTCCTTCTGGACTTATCAAGTACTATTTCGGGATGCGCAAACAACTTTTTGTCTTTTGTACAAGGCCGTAGCCAGGAGTGTTTTACGGTGGGGGACTAAAAATGTTTTATCGGTAAGGTATTCATTCCTTTTGATGATTGAGTGGAAACTTAACTTTTTTAGTTTACAATTCAAAAAGCTAAAACAACCCGTCCCTCCCCCACGCATTTTTGGGATTAGTAATTGTAAAATTTTCCTCATGAATTTGCGTTACTTGTAAAATTTCCGTTCATAAATTTGCAATAAACATAGATCAAACACAACGGTAGGTAAATCCTTTAGGTAACTGTTTTTAATGACTTACAAATTATGTTGAACCAATGTTTTGATATAAGCAATAATAATTAGAGTATGTATCGATAGAAAGTTTTAAATTTTAAGACGAATATTAAAACATATGGCATAGGTATAATACAATTTGTACAAATCAGCAAATTCAAGAGATTTTTACATTAAGAAGAACAAATAAGGTTTACATTTTCACTCACCTTGTAAAAAATTAGCGCGCCTTGAAGATTTAACAAACCGATTTAAAATTTCGTCCGGTTGCACTTGAATATTGCAATGGGTTGCTAAAAGTGCTAATCTATTCAGTCTGTTTTCTCCCGTTGAGTTTCTTAAATATGTCTTCAATCGTCTAAGTGTTGAAAATGTCCTTTCTGGCGTAGCTGTGGAAATCGGAATTATATCAAGAATCTGTAAGAACGTGTGTGAGTTTGGGAAAAGATCTGAGTCGCAATGTAAAAGGGCCTACATTGCGTTACCAGGTTTTGAATTAACATTTGTTTTAATCCATTTGTATCGCCAAACGGACTATGAAAGTACTGCTCTGCGGAAGTATGGTGTTATAAAAATCCTTTGCAAGTCGTTAGCTCTTTTTCGCAGTTTAACGTACCAAGATGAGGTAGAAATATTTGAAGCGCTATGACTAATGTCCTGTGAGTCTCGAATCGATTACTACTTTGTGTTCGCACGTGGTCACACAAATGGCACGAAAAGATTCTTCCGGAAAAATTCTTCTGGAGTTTCTGATGAAATTGTCCCTCTTTGAATCATACTGGATGAAACTCCTGGCATTGTGATAACTCCATTAACTTATGTAATCAATTTTGACGCTGCATTAAAAATAACACTGAATTTATCGATGGCGTTACTTCTCATATGGTCGAGGGAAGTTACCACGAGATCAATATGTTCCAGTGATATCATCAAATAGCAGTCAACGTTTTGAATAGTTTTGGACAGCGGTAATGTCCACGAAAATACAAGGTCAAGTGTGCAAAGTGTGACTACAAACTGGCCTTGGGCAATAGCACATAATAGCTGATGAGCTTTTTGGGAGGATTTTTACGATTTTTTATACACTGCTGGCCACCCAAAACGCAACACCAAGAAGGAAGCATCCGATTGGCCTGAAATTCGCAGCATGCGTCGCCCGCGAGAGGACATGCAAACGATTAGCATTGCAGGGCATATGCAAATCATGTGCGCCCGGCACGCCACCGAGAAGCACTATAAGAAAGGTGCACAGAAGGCAGGGTGTACGTAGTGGAAGTGTGTTGTGCTGCCGGACCTGTGCGTGGGAAGCTTACTGATGCCTCGTCGCAGAATACGGTAGTCATTCCAGCACGCTTCGGAGTTCGACAGAGGAAGAATAGTGGCTTATCGCGAGAGCGGTTTATCGTACCGAGACATCGGCGCCCGTGTGTGACGCCATCCAGCCACAGTGAGGCGAGTATGGATTCGGTGTTTGCAGGAGGGACCGACGAACCGACGTGAGGGATTGCCGCAGCCGTGGCACACCACCAAACGAGAGGACCGGCATGTTGTGCGGCGGGCATTGACGGCTCGCAACGCTACATCACGAATGTTAGCGCATGAAGTAGGGTGTGTTGCGCAACAACCTGTGTCAGCACGTACTTTTCGACGTCGTCTGCAGGAGCGGGGACTTGTCGCACGGCGCCCATTGCTCCGAATACCATTGACGTTACACCACCGGCAAGTGCGGCGGCAGTGGGCCGTTGAACGCCGTACCTGGACTACGGAAAGGCACGAAATTGTCTTCTCCGCCGAATCGCGCTTGTGGCTGCAACACCACGTTGGTCGGAAGCGCGTGTGTTGGCACCGGGACCAGAGACTATATGACGCCTGCCTTATGCATCGCCACACCGGTCCGTCGCCTGGCGTTATGGTTTGGGGAGCAATTGGATATGTTACCCGCATCCCTCTGGTACGCATCACCGGTAGGCTCAACAGCCACCGCTACATCTCCGACGTTTTGGAGCCTGTAGTCCGCCTTTGCCTGTAGGGCCTGCCAGCGGCCACGTTTCAACAGAACAATGCGTGCCCGCACGTGGCACGCATCGTACAACAATTCTTCATGGCCCACAAGGTGTCACTGCTGCCGTGGCCCGCCTGTTCTCCCGATATGTCGCCCATCGAACACGTCTGGTCGCTGATCGACAACCGAGTGGCCCGGCAAACACCACCCGCGGCTAAGCCTGATGAACTGTGGCAACGTGTGGAAGCAGCCTGGACCGACATACCCCAATCCCACATCAAAATCATCTTTCGTTCGATGCCGTGGCGTGTAGCGGCCGTTATTGCCAGCCATGGGGGCCACACGAACTACAGATGTGTGCGTGTTCAGCAAGTCGCACGGGCCTGTAAGATCAATCGTTTCAACTTTGTATCATTTGTTATGTGTCCAGGAAATCTGGCTTTGCTATCTCGTGTCCTTCTTGGTGTTGCAGTGTATATTGCCAATTTTGTAAAGATAGAATTATTGCAACGCAGATTTCTCGGAATCTCAGTAAAGCTTCATGCTTGTAAACCCACATTCATATTAACATCGTGTTCCGCACATTCATATTAACATCATGTGTCTGGAAGCTGGTAATACGTGTTTGATGAAACCTTTGAGAACTTCGTTATTCTTCGCAGATGAGCTACAAAAAGATCCAAGACACTAAATTGTGCTTATACAGTTTCATATACACTGAAGTGCCAGAAAAACTGGTACAGACAAGCATATGCAAAATACATAGCAGCGTCACCTATGCGCGTACTCGGTTGCGTCCGCCAGTGAGTATATAAAGCGATAGACATCCTTACCAGTTGTCAGAGCTGTTTTCGGCATGAGAATGACAAGTAATAACGATTTAAGCGATTTTAAAGGCGGTGTCATAGTTGGCGCTCGTGAAATGGGCCATAGTATTTCGGAGGTAGAAACGAAGTTCTCATTTTCACGGACGACCATTGCATGGTTGTACCGTGACTACAAGAATTCCGGCAAAACCTCCAACCTACGATACCAATGTGGCCGTAAAAAAACATTGAGCGAACGTGACCATTGTCGGCTGTCAAGAATCGTTTCACGTGATAGACGTGCAACACTCTCGCAGTTATCATCGGAATTCAACGCTGGAGCCTCAACGAGCATCAACGTCTGGACTGTGCAACGTACCCTGCACGATATGGGCTTTGGGAGCCGACGCCCATTTCGAGCCCCCTTGATGGGTGCTATGCGCCTCGCTTGGGCACGGCAAAACCTCCACTGGACAATTGATGACTGGAAACAAGTAGCCTTGTCTGACGATTTGCGTTTTCAACTGTATCGGGCAGATGGAAGGATTCGTGTGTGGCGCAAACCCCATTAAGCCATGGATTCCGCCTGTCAACAGGGAGCTGTACCGGCTGGTGGGGGTCCGTAATGGTATAGGGTGTGTTTATTTGGACTTCACTGGGACTCCTGGTAGGTCTACAAACGTCTGTGACCGGCCAACGCTATGTGCGCATCCTTTCTGACGAGGTACACCCGTTCATGTCCTGCATTCATGCTGATGGGTTGAGCCTGTTACAACAGAACAATGCACCGCCACACAAGTGTCGGGGCGCCACAATATGGCTAGAGGAGCATTCATCTGAGTTTGAATTTGTGCCATTCCCACCCAAGTCTCCAGATCTGAACATGATAGAACACATTTCGGATGCCATGCAACGCGGTATCGAACACAGGAATCCGAGACCTCGGAATAAACCCGAATTGTGGAGCGCTCTGCTGGAAGTATGGTGTGCATTGCCAACAGTATATTTCCAGAAGGTAGTGGAGTACATGCGTTGTCGTATTTCTGCAGTCCGGGGCTCCCGTGGGGGAACTGCCAAGTATTAGACTGGTGTACCAGTTTTTCTGGCACTTTAGTGTACATGATATTGTACAAGAGTCCCGTAGTGGCAAGTGTGGAGAATGTTCTCCACAATGGACGTATAAGGCCAAATAAAAGACAAAAACATTATTTCTTGAAGTACAATTGCGAAAAATTGATTGAGATTTCGGACGGGGCCGGTCCCTATGATTCCTCCTTGGCTACGCCCATGTATGACTATAAAACTCAAATTTTCGAGCGAATGTAATTGGAAAAATTAATGGAAAGCATGTTTTGGAAGTTTCCCTTTTTATTGCAAGAAAAAAATGAACAGCAGAGCCATAGATGTAAGTACAATGACTGACCAATGCGCATTCCCTTTCTTTCATTGGCGGTAAATTGCCATTTTCAAGATGTGTTAACGAAAAATTATGAATTTCACGATCCTGTCGTATATTAACTGAAAAATTCTGCTCTCACTTTTTCCGTATCCATATGACAAAAACTCGCGTAATACGCAGAGATTCGTGGTGAAACTTGAGGTTTGATTAAGTGCTGAATTTCAGTCGTCTGTCCAAGAATCTAATTTTAATGTTCTCTAGCGTGATCGGATACGTAGTGCAATAAAAAAATTCCGAGACTTGGTACGTAGTGCGCTAGCAGATGGCAGTTTGCAGATGCGCGAGTAGCGGTCAGGGGCAGTGATCTTCATGAGTCATTGTGTCGAGTGGCGTTGTTCTGTGAACACCAGGACCTGTGCTACACAATATTTGGTGACCACGTGCAGAACGCAGCTGCGATTTCGTTATGGACTGCACACTAGAGAAGCGAGCGGGCATCGAATTCTGCGTCAAACTCAGCAGATCAGGAACGGAGACGCATGGAATGTTACGGCAGGCTTATAGAAATGAAGCAAGGTGTGCGAGGTGTTTTGAGTGGCACTCGTGCTTCAATAGCAGCAGAACGGCACTGGAAGACGGCAAGAGGTCAGGGCAACCGTCCACGAGCAAAACTCCTAAAAATGTGGACAGAATTAAAAAAACTGGTGCATGCAGATCATCGGAAAACCATTCAAGACATTGCTACCATCGTCAATGTGTCATACGGAACAGCGCGAGACATTCTGACTTCGGTTCTTAATATATGCACCGCATTGCTGCAAAGTTTGTACCAAAGATTTTAAACCCCGAACAGAAGACGCTCCGTGTTGAACTATGTCAAGATCTTCGTCAGCAGGTGGTGAATGAACCAACGTTACTGTCGCGGGTCATCGCTGGGGACGAGACTTGGGTCTACGGTTACGACCCGGAGACCAAACAACAGTCGTCGCAGTTGAAGAGCCCGGCATCTCCACGACCGAAAAGCCTACAGGTCCGGAGCGCAACCCAAAGCATGCTCATCGTGTTCTTCGACATTCGTGAGGTTGTGCACCGTGAATTCGTCCCGCAGGACCAGACCGTCACCGCCCTTTTTTTACTGCGATATTCTACGGCGTCTTAGGGAGGACATTCCGGTCAAACGACTTGAAATGTGGCGCAGGAGAGATTTCCTGCTCCATCACGACAATACAGCAGCTCACAGAGCGTTAGCAACACGCCAGTTTTGCATCCGCAAAAGCATGACTACCCTTCCTCCCCCGCCTTACTCGCTGGATTTGTTCCCCTGCGACTTCTTTCTGTTTCCGATGGTGAAGCTGAAGCTCAAGGGTCGCCGGTTTAAACCCGCGAACGAGATCCAGCGCGAATCGCAGACGGTGCTTTACACGATTCGCGAACATGACTTTCTCGGAGAGTTCCAACCGTGGCAAAAACGTTGGCAGCGGTGTATCGCCTCAAAGTAGTCTCATTGGTGTTTTAGGAGAAAAACACCAATGAGACTACTTAGAGGGAGATCATAGCCAGACTTAAGTAACATAAGTATTTTGTTGTGTATCGGCCTAGTCTCGGAACTTTTTAATCGTACCTTTGTGGATAGCATACCGCACGTAATTTCGGTTATTGTGGCACCGGATATTCCTTCCCCTCTCCCCCATTTTGTGCTCCAGCTATTGCATTTTGTTTTACAAATCGGATACTTACATTATTGCACAGGTGATTTTATGATGATTGTGTAACAAACTGTGTAGTCCTTAAGGCTCTACGAGACCCGCCATCTTGTATTGCTGCCTTCTCTTATTAACTAACGGGCAAGCGTATTTCACAAATTGCTCGGGCAATTTTGCACATTTTGGAACGCCGTTTGTGGCTAACGCAAGATATATAATAAATAAAGAGTTCCCTGGTTTCAGAATTTTTATTGACCTTTCCCTTCATGTTTTATCTGCAACGAAAGTCGTACCAAGGTGTCTTCCATAGTTTTATTAATTAATAAAAAATACTTAAATGGTCCAAAATGAAAATCTGAAACCAGGGAACTCTTTATTTATCATATATCTTGCGTTAGCCACAAACCGTGTTCCAAAATGTGCAAACTTGCCCGAGCAGTTTGTGAAATACGCCTCCTACAGAAAAAATAAAATTATTACAAACCTGCTCAAAACAATAATAAGTTGCAACAGTAAATAAAATGACTAATTCATTCGCATTAATGACAAAGAAAAATTATCATCACGTAATTAGAGTTTTACTTTGAACATGACTGTGACTCACGAGCCTTTCTGGCTCAGTGGTTAAGACGCATAGTTTCTTCTGAGCCAGCACAGACTACCTCGCCGCCCCGGTGGCGCAGTGGTCTAAGGCGTTGGCCTCTGATCATTCGTCCGTAAGGGGTCCGGGTTCGAATCCCGGTCAGGCATGGATGTTGTGTTTGTCTTACGGCACTGGCTCTTTCCCTTCCCTGGAGCCAGTGACCCTAAATTAAGGACGGGCGACTGCTTATAGCCCATTGAGTGGCTCACGGTGGTCGTTAAACCTCCAATAAAAAAAAAAAAAAAAAACAGACTACCTCGGAACGAATCCCGCAGGGACAGAAAAAATTGTTTGGTGTAAGGGCTGGAAAATGTTGGATCTTCGATATTGCAAAATATCTTTAGAAATACCGAAAGCCCTAAATGGACTTTTCTGAAATAAACAGAATTACTGACTACCGAAAATCTGTCAAAATACGGAAGTTAAAATGACCCGGAACTTTTAAAACCGGAAATTTCGTTGAAAGACGACACCTACTGACAAATTTGCTCCCCGTTATTTCCAGGAATTTTCCGTGAAATTATACTATACTAGCAAAAACACAAGGGTTGGGAAACTGCTTGCTACTAGCTGGCAGTGATGGGTCACTGCTATTTGAAATCTGCCGCTGACAGTCCGGTAGCGTTCCGTTGGTGCCAGCGCCATCAGTTGGCAGCCATTGATGTCCCTGCAGCATCACCGTGAATTGCGGGCTACCAAGCAAGTGCCACTAGTGGCCCGTAGTTGGCAACCGATGAAACCCCAACACCAGGTGGAATCAACGGAACTGCGCATGCGCCGAAGCCACACGTGCTGTGTCTCTCGTGGTACCAGTTAGTTGAAGACGGCGCTTTCGCCAACGTGTTATTTTAGTGGATGTTAAGAAAAAAAAAACATACGTAGAGAGACGAATTAATTTCCTAATAAAATGCCACGTCGATGAAGATATCAGATTAAGCCATGAAATACACCCACTCAATTCCCATGAATAACAAGAAATAATTTTAGTGTAATCTTTCGTTTTAACATTCACTAAACTGCTTGAAACAAAAGTCCTGGATAAACATTAAAAAAGCGTTATGATGAAAAAAAAAAAAGAAGAATTGTACGCGTACAAAATTTATCAATTATTTGAAAAAAAAAATGTAACGCTAAGTGGATATAATATACTCATCCATGGGGTGAATACACAAGACTGGGAGGAATTCGCTTCTAAAAATAACGAGAAGTAAAATAAAATATATTTCCTCTTTAAAACAAATGTAGCTTCGGACAACGGAAAGGAAAGATACAGCGTTAAAATTGTAACAGAATGTGACATGAATCCGGGTAAATATATATTAATTCAACAATCGCCTTTCAAGACGACAAGGACAGCACAAAACTTTGGAAAGTTACACTCGTTGAAAGAGTGAAGTTCCATTAAGGTAAATAAAAACAATCGTTACGTTGAAAACATAAATTTATGAATTATATGAAACTGACATTTATGAAAAATACTTTGCAATACTGTAAAATTAAATAGAGAACTATTTGTTACACATTCCGTAGAAAGGAGGGTCAGCTTCAGCCATGCCCGTGCGTGCAAAGTCAGTCCAGTTGGTAGAGCGCCCGCTTCCCACGCAGACAGTCCTCGGTTCGCTTTCAACCAGATCCAAACGGGCGTTTTTACGGACATGTCGAGAAAATTTCCCCAGAGCAGTGCTATAATTAAGAAGTTTGGTAAGGATTGGATTGGAGGTTTAACGACCACCGTGAGCAACTCAATGGGCTATAAGCAATCGCCCGTCCCTAATTTATGGTCACTGGTTCCAGAGAAGGGAGAGAGCCAGTGCCGTAAGACACACACAAAATCTATGCCTCACCGGGATTCGAACCCGAACCCCTAACGGACGAATGATCAGAGGCCATCGCTTAGACCACTGCGCCACCGGGGCGGGGCGGCAGTTTCGTAAGGAAAGAAAAGGAGTTGTAGCTAGCCATCAGTTACGTCACGTGATTGCCGGCTGCCAATGCTGGGAAACTAGCGGACCATATTAAGTTAGCCATTATTTATGGCACGTGCTTGCAGGGCTGCTGAAGGGCCACCTGTGGCAGCTACTGCATGTGATGGATAACTGATGGCCTTGTTGTGGCATATGACAACTGATGCGGGAGGCAACTGTTGGCCAGCTGTGCTAGCCTGTACTTCTGGCCCTTCTGTAGGCCGCCCGGACACTTTATTGACGGTTTGGCAGCGGCTACATAGTGCTGGGCCATTGCTGGTTACCAACAATGGCCTAGTGCTGGCCCAGCTAGACAGTTTTTGCTGGGATTAGGTACCGACGACTTACTGTGTACCAAAATGTTTTGTCGTAGTCTCGGCAGGCAGCCTCGGTGGAATAGCGGGCTGCGGTGCTGGCTTCTGAACATTTGTCCAAGATTCGCGCAGGCTCGAATCCTGGATGAAACATGGGTAGTGTACCCGATCGTGCTGTCCCTGTGACCTCTCCAGAACTATGTTCGTTAAATTAGGTTCGGACAACTTCTCATAGCCTTAAGATTTTCTCATAGTGGGTGCTAAACTACGATATAATGTTAAAAAAATTCCCGGTAGCTGCAGTACATCAATAGTTCGTGTGGCCCCCATGGCTAGCAATAACGGCCGCTACACGCCGCGGCATTAAACGAAAGAGGCTTTGGATTTGGGCTTGGAGTATATCGGTCCAGGCTGCTTCCACACGTCGCCACAGTTCATCAGGCGTAGCCGCGGTTGGTGCTTGCCGGGCCACTCGGTTGCCCATTAGCGACCAGACATGTCCGATGGGCGAAATATAAAGAGAACAGGCAGGCCACGGCAGCAGTGAACCCTGAGGGCCGCGAAGAATTGTTGCACGATGCGTGCCACGAGCGGACGCGCATTGTTCTGTTGAAACGTGGCCGCTGGCAGGTCCTGCAGGTCAGGGAGGACTACAGGCTCTAAAACGTCGGAGATGTAGCGGTGGCTGTTGAGTGTACCGGCGATGCGTACCAGAGTGGTGCGGGTTTCATATCCAATTGCGCCCCAAACAATAACGCCAGGCGACGCATCGTTATGGCGATGCATAATGCAGGCGTCATACAGTCTATCGCAGTGGTGCCGCCAAACGCGGATCCGACCATCGTGGTGTTGCAGGCAGAAGCGGGTTTCGTCGGAGAAGACAATGTCGTGCCATTCCGTAGTCCTGGTGCGGCGTACAACAGCTTACTGCCGCCACACTCTCCGGTGGTGTAACGTCAATGGTAAACGGAGCAATGGGCGCCTTGCGACAAGTCCCCGCTTCTACAGACGACGTCTAACGGTACGTGCAGATACAGGTTGTTTCGCAACATACCCTAATTCCTGCGCTAACGTTCGTGATGTGGCGGTGCGAGCCGTCAATGCCCGCCACACAGCATGCCGGTCCTCTCACTCGGTAGTTTGACGCGGCTGCGGCAATCGCTTACGTCCGCCCGTCCGTCCCTCCTGCACATACCGAATCCATACTCACTTCACTGTGGCTGGATGTAGTCCCACACGGGCGCCGATGTCTTGGTACGATAAACCGCTGTGGCGACAAGCCCCTATTAGTCCTCTGGCGAACTCCGAAACGTGCTGGAAATGACTGCCGTATTCTGCGACGAGGCATCAGGAATCTTCCCACGCACAGGTCCGGCAGCACAACACACTTCCACAAATTACACCCCGCCCTCTGTGCACTATTCTTATAGTGCTTCTCGATGGCTTGTCGGGCGCACATGATTTGCATATGCCCTGCAATGCTAATCGTTTGCATGTCCTCTCGCGGGCGACGAATGCTAGGAATTTCAGGCCAATAGGATGCTTCCTTCTTGGTGTTGCATTTTGGGTGGCCAGCAGTGTATTCCCTCTGTCTTATTTCGTCCTTGGAAATTACTTTTTTATCATGTCGATAACACTTTTATTACCAAGGAAAACAAAGCGTGCCAGCGAGGCACAAAATGATGCACACTAAGCCGATTGTGTGTTGTTTTGGAAATTTTGTTTCCTCCATTTCCAAGAACATGAATTTGGTTTCCACTATACTCTACTAACAACCTGCATTGTTAAATAATAGTTGAGAGAATAGTTTCAAGTGTATACTACCGCTTGTGAAAATTGCAACACCTAGAAGGAAATGCGCTATTCAAAAGAAATTTGTATCACAGATCCCACATGCTGTAGGATATAACTTATTGCATTTCTACGAGATTTTTTTGTTTAAAAACTGAGTATGGTGTGAAACCACCTAGAGCCACAATAATAGTCTAGACATGGACTGGCTGTTAGGTCTGTAGTTCTTAAGGATCTCAGGAACTACGGACCTATCAGCCTCCTATCAGTGGTTTATAAAATCTTCACTAAAGTTCATTCACACCGCTTGAAGGTAACACTGGACGTGGCTCAACCGAGAGATCAAGCTGGATTCAGGAGTGGCTACAGCACTATAGATCATATCCACGTACTGCGAAAACTAATATAAAGAGCGAGGGAATATGAACTTCCGTTGTACATGGCTTTTATCGATTATGAAAAGGCCTTTGATTCAGTGAAACCATCAGCAGTTACAAAAGCTTTGAAGTCCTGCGTTATTGAAGATGCATATATTAATATTATTAATAACATCTATGAAAATGCAAGTGCAAAGATTCGGCTGTTGGAGAATAGAGCGCACATAAAAATTGGAAAGGGAGTGAGACAAGGTGATACCATATCTTCCAAGCTATTTAATGTCACATTGAAAAATGTCTTTCAATCACTGAACTAGGAAAACAAAGAGATAAAAATTAATGAAGATTATCTAACTCACCTTCGTTTTGCTGATGACGTAGTCATTTTTGCAACTCCTCCATCAGAGCTGCAGTGTATGATCCAGGAACTTGCTGACAAGAGTCAAGAAGTGGGATTAAAAATGAACTTTCAGAAGGCAAAAGTAATGTTCAATGCTTTTACAAGAAATGAAGATTTATTGATTGATGGGGAAAAGCTGCAGATGACCAATACCTTTATCTTGGACAGCAGATATCAAGTGAGGGTCACATTGATGAAGAAATTATTCGGGGTATAAAACTTATCTGGATAGCTTTTGGAAAAAACAGCATAATTTTCAAGAGCAATATGCCATTATATCTTAAAAGAAAATTGTCTTTGGTGCAGGGGCGTGGACCTTAACTAAAAGAGACATACAAAGGCTGCAGACAACTCAAAGAAGCATGGAGAAGTGCATGCTTGGTGTAACCAGGAGTGACAAGAAGAGGAACTAGTGGATCCGAAAAATGGCAAGAGCGGAAGACATCATGATCAGAGTTAAATCCCTGAAATGGCAATGGGCTGGACATACTGCCAGAATGACAGACCAACGACGGACAGTCGAAATTTTAGATTGGATTCCAAGGGACAGGAAAAGACCCAGGAGAAGACCACATGGAAGATGGGTGGATGAAATTCGAAAGTATGCGGGAGTAACATGGAGGAGACTCGCACAAGACAGACCGTTGTGGAAGACTGTTGTGATGATGATGATGATGACACGGCATGACACTGAATGGAAGAGGTTTTCCATGTCGTTCTAGGGAATAGCCTGCCAGGCTGCTTCTGTGCGAGACCAGAGTTCATTTGTGGTGACTGGCGGAGGTACTTCACGGCCCGTAGCTTAGCTACCATGTCTTAAACATGTTTGACCGCGGACACATCCTGTAAACGAGCCGGCCAGGAAAGAAGCGGTATCTGTCGTGCATGGAAGAAGCCTTGGACATTCCGGGCCATATGTGGCCAAGCATTGTCCTGCTGGAATATAGCGCAGGGACAACTCTGTAGGAAATGTATTAACTCACCTTCTAAAACATCCCTGATGCATCGCTGCCTGTTAAGGGTTTCCTCAATTCGTATGAGGCGAGATCGCGAACTGAACACAATGGCGCCCCAAACTATGACGCTTGACGTTGAGCCGGTATGACGCTGCAAGTTGCCGTTCACTGCGATGACTTCAAACACGTATGTGATCATCATGGTACATGAAGTTGAATTGTGACTCGTCAGAAAACACTACCTGTTACCAATCAGCGCGCCAAATGTCTGTGTTCGCGACTCCATTGCAGCCTGAGGTATCTGTGGCTGAGGGTCGAAGGAATTCGCAGAAATGGGCTGCTAGGGACCAGCTATCTCTTAAGCAGCCGAGGTCGAACTGTGCTGAAGGACAAATCGAGACCTGTGAATGTTCTTCACTGCTGTAACTACACCGTGGATGCGACTGTGTGGTCGATCACTGTCATGGGGTAAAGGTGTCTGCTACCCCGTGCATTCGTGCGATTTTGCGGTCCATTTCCCGAATTTGTAGGTGTCCAAGCCTCCTTTATTCACTGACGCCCAGTTCGCATCACCGTACGGACGTTTTGGCCAGTACGAGCAAACATTTCGCGGTAGGAAAATACAGCTTCTGTCATCCCAACAATTTTTCCTCGATCGAAATTCGTCAGGTGTTGATAATGACACAGGTAGCACACTTTGAACTCAATGTCGGCTCTTCATCTCGTTTGAGCCAGCTCTTTATACCTAAGACGAGACAGTTAAGAGGACGCTGCTCCGAAACCACATGTGCGTTTACACTGACATTTTAATCATTTACGTGCCCCAACCTACTGTACATACCCTGTACGGTGCAAGCTAATATCACCGGTCTTTCACGGTTTTGCAATTTTCACAAGAAGTACTGTATAACCGAGGATTCACTGCACGTTGAAAACGATACGGTAAAATTTATCTACTGAGTATTGCTATTCACAGCCATGTTCTGAGTACATGCGTATCATTTTTTTTTTGATTGGAGGTTTAACGACCACCGTGAGCAACTCAATGGGCTATAAGCAGTCTCCCGTCCCTAATTTAGGGTCACTGGTTCCAGGGAAGGGAGAGAGCCAGTGCCGTAAGACAAACACAACATCCATGCCTCACCGGGATTCGAACCCAGACCCCGTTCGGACGAATGATCAGAGGCCATCGCTTAGACCACTGCGCCACCGGAGCGGCCGTATCATTTTGTTACAATCGAAGTGATATTGTCAACTTCCTGACGTGCTGGATTGTTCGTAACCATTGTCTCATAATCTGCCTGGCCGTTATTTTGAAGTCCTCACTTAGGGAATGATTCATACTATAAATGTTTCAGTTGCAACGAATACATTTAGAATAATCCGGGAAAGTGACATTCAAGTCACCAAGCTAAGTTAAGCATTAAGTTGAAGTGAAGATTTAATTAAACCAAAACCCTTAAAGGTAGATCGAAAGCGAAATTCCACCTGTGACGTACTTGCCAGCAGGACGCACGCGACATAAAGGCAGATAGTAGTCACAACAAACGTCTGCGTAGCTCAGTTGGTAGAGCGACTTGTTCCGGAATAAGCGGACTCGGGTTCGAATCCCGGCGTAGACCAAAAATGACGGAGAAATTTATTTCGTTATAATGGCGCCCGAACTATCCGAATAACTCGACCGTTCAAAATCTCGCAATGGTGTGATGTTATTTCCACACCGCGAGACAGGAAAAATAAGAGAATCCCTTCTCCAGTGCTTCGAAAAATAAAAAGGTGTGATGTTGCATTCCACACACCAGATTGACTGGGAGTACTGAAGTGCACTTTCTTCAGCGGATGGCTGCCTACGACGATTCATGGTCACGGCTGACCCGTGGGCCATGCCCCCGACCCTCTTTCGGGGGGAGAGATGTGACGTACCTGCCAGCAGGACGCACACGACATAAAGGCAGATAGTAGTCAGAACAAACGTCCGCGTAGCTCAATTCGTAGAGAGACTTATTCCGGAATGAGGGGATCCGGGTTCGAATCCTGGCGTCGACAGAAATGACGGAGAAATTTACTTCGTTATATACCATTTAATAATATACACTATATTGAAAAAGGTCACTGGACACCTAGGAGAAAAACACAACATAGCATTTATTGACATACATTAGTACGGTGTCGGTCCACCTTTGGACTTAATGCATGCACTGACCCTTCGAAGCTCGAAGTGGTTGGGTTTTGAGCTCCGTGATTTTCGTTGCTATAAGGTGTTTATTGAGTGCTTTAGTTTCTGTGGTTGCGTGTATCTTCAAGTTGAAGTTCTACACTTTACGTTCGTGTATCTCCCAGGTTGGCGAGTGCCATATTTTTTCATTTTTCACTGTTTTATTTTTCAAGCAAGCTGGTCTTTTTTCGTTAAAGTCTCGCCATTGCTTCGATGGCGGAGGCAGACAAGGGTGACGCCCACATCCTTATCTTGGCAGATCAGCCATCTTCCTCTTCTTCTTCTACCGCGGAAGCTCCTGCTCAGCTTAATGAGGTGGCTCCCGAGCGTCATTGCGACGTCATGGACACCTCTTCTTCTCCAGCTATAACTCCCACCAAGTGCGGTGGTGCCAAGTCTCCTATCTACATCTCAGCAGATGATGACGTATCCGTTATCAGCAATACTGAGCTCATAGCTTCTGCTTCTCATCAACTTTCTGATCCGCCCTCACTGCTAGGGGCCGCTTCATCGAATTCTCGACCCATGTCTGCCCAAGCGTCCTATGCTTCTGCAACTTCTGGGGTCCTCACACCCCCAGTTTCATCTGCTATGCCTTTTCCTGAATCCTATGTCACTGTCGTCGGTTCTACTGCTACAATTGACATACCAGAGGATTCCCGAGCTGGTCACCTTTTTTCCTCCACTATGGAACGGGGCGTCTATTTTGATGCGCTTCCCGACACTAAGCTGTGGCAATATAGCCGAGCCCTCAAAACTATCTTACCAAAGGATGCAATAGACTTTGTAGCTCGAAAACCCAGCTTTATCTTGGTCTATTTTAAGGATAAAGCGCATGCTGACCAGGTCCTTACGGAAGGTCTGACCATCAATGACGTGCATCTGTTAGCACAACCGGTTGCGCACCGCCCGGTGCAGGTGACCTTCTACCCCGTACCACCAGAAGTATCCGACGCTGCAATCTGCTCAGCAGGTACGACAGTGTTGTTGGCTCCATAACAACTCTCTCTGCGGCTCCCAGAGACCCTAAAGACAAATCGATTCGGGGTTTCCGCCGCACTGCTCGAGTCCTCTTTTCATCTGATGCTCAGCTGAAAGCGGTTCCGAATGTTTTGCACATCCGCTTTGGACAGCAACGCCGAAGAGTTGAGATAATCACTTCACAGTATTGCAATATCTGTCAGAGCGAAAGTCACATAAGGGATCAGTGCCCACGTGCCTCACTGCAAACAGCTCCACACACTACATCTTCTTCTACTTTGTCCACCAACGCTTCACAGACTTCTTCCTATTCGAGGAAAGTCGCGGAATCAAGATCTTCCAAAAGTCAGCTTACTGCCTTTGGTCAACAAACGACTTTGATGCCTCCACCTCCTGCTGATCCTAAGAATTTTCCCAGGCTTCCAAAATCGACTCCCCCTAGTACTTTTACAACCACTGCTGATGTACATGTTGACCACTCCTCAGCTTTTACCGTAGGCTCCATGACACGAGTCACAGGTAACGCTTCGGGTTCAGACTCTCCAGACGATCATGAAGCTTTAGTGGTTGGTGGAAAACGCAGTGGTGCTACTCGTCCCAAGACGAAGAAGTCAAAGTCTCTGGCGTCCCGAAGATCATCTCGCTCTTCTACCCGCTCATCCACTCGCTCCGTCAGCTCTCGACAACCGTTCTCCAGGTCGCCTCTCCACACTTCCTCTGAGACAGCATGAAAGGGTGCCTTTCCCTCACTAGATGAATTCACAACTTTTCTTGCTGAAAATGCTTTCCCTGCTGAGCCTCTGCCATACGAGGACGTGCTGGATTGCCTTTTAGGGTCATCTAGCCCTTCCTCAGCACGCACTTCCATTCAGCAGTATGAAGCAGCTCTTCCACAAGTGCTGGTTCAATTACACTCACTTGAAAACACTCTTCGGCGCACTGCGGACGAGGTCCCGTGGAGTGCTTGTTTTCTCCGTCGACTTCACTCCATCACTACAGCCAGTCAATTCCTACTGCATCCCACAACTAACCTAGACATTCAAGGTGGTGTCACTTAATTGTCGCGGTTTTGCGACACCTCTTGCGAATGCGCTGGTACGAGAGGATCTTGCTCCGCTGAATGCTGATATATTACTTCTGCAGATAACAAAATGTACTTCCACCACTCAATTTCATCAATGGCGTCAGTGGGATCATACTTTCCATCACGCCTACAGCCAACTGTCGCGTGGTGGCATGGCAGTTGGTGTTCACTCACGTTTTCGTTCAACTCTTTCCTCCTTCTCAGTGAAAAACTTATGTTGAGACTTATTACAACGGGTCTCTTTCACCGTCGCAGCTGAAAAATTTCAGAGCTGTTTGCAAAACCTCGACGGGTTCTGTCACGTATTCCCATCACCGACCGGGTACTTATCGGAGGTGACTGCAATTGCACTCTACATCCCCTTACTGATCGCTCTTCTGCTTCCAGAGAACACCGTACGGAAGTAGTACATCTTTTACAGTCTATCACTTCAGACTTCTCACTCGTAGATGTTCAACGCCATTTGTCACCAATCCAGACTACACATACATGGCGTGCACCAAGAGCCATTGATCCTCCTACAGCAAGATTGAATCGCTTTTATGCAACTTCTCTTCTTCTACCAGCAATTTCAGATTCATGCTGTACACCCACAGCTTCCTCGGATCATTGCGCCATTGCCATAACAGTTTTTGCTACTTCAACACAGCCACTTACAATCCGGCCTTGAACTTTTGACGACACTCTTTTAGATGACTCAGCCTTCTGCTCATCGGTGCGAAATTTTCTTATTGATTGGCGTCCAAGCCTTCATTCTGCACCGTGCTCCCTCAACTTTTGGTTGGAAGTAAAACGCCACCTCATACTACTGGTACGAAACCTGTCATACTCGATCATGACACAACGGAGGATGCGACTTGATCATACTAGGCAAATGCTTTCTTTGCTCAATCTTGCTGATCCCCTATTTCAAGTCTACCAGGCAGAATTACATTCACTTTTGGTGCCGCTTGCAAAACAAGCTCTTCAACGCCTTAAACTACAACACCTGAAACCTGATGCTTGTTCGTACGAATTCCTTACGTCACTTGAGTCAACTCGTCGATCCTCTTCTGTTCTACAGCACCTTCATCTTCCAACTTGAGTAGTATCATCCGAACCAGTTTCAATTTGTTCTATGGTACGTAATTACTACATTTCAAAATTTTGTGAAACTCCTCCTCCCTCCCCTACGGCTTCTGCTCTTCTGTTCTCATCTTTGCCTCAGGTCCCTTCTCATCTTTCAGCCAGCCTCCTCCATCCTCCCACTTTAACTGAGCTCTCTGACACTTTCTCGTCCCTCAACCCCCGGGCTCCACCAGGCCCGGACGGTCTCCCTGTTTCTTTCTATAAGGCTTTTCTTCCTGCCTTCCTTCCATTTCTCCTCTGTGTTTTTTCCACTGCCATGCATCTTACATCTCTTCCAAGGAGTTTCACGCTCGCACATGTTGTACTTTTCCCCAAGAAGGGTGATCCGCTTGACTTGGGGAATTGGCGTCCCATCTCACTCTTAAATACTGATTATAAACTCTATACTAAATTCCTGTCCCGCCGACTTAACCCCATACTCCCTCATATTCTCTCCACTAATCAAACCTATACTGTACCCGGCCGCTCCATCTCCCATAATATTCAGCTTCTTAATTATCTAATTCACCTCGCCCGCTCTCGCTCAGAACCCCTTGCTCTTCTTTCCCACGATCAACGCTCAGCGTTCGATAATATTTCTCATTATTACCTTCTTGCTACATTACTAAATTTCGGCTTTCCTCCTTCCTTTGCTTCTCTTCTCATCTCCCTCTACCGGGACGCAGTTTTCCACGTCAAGCTGCTCAAATTTCTCACAGCTCCCATACCCTTTCGTCGCGGCGTGCGTCAGGGTTGCCCCTTATCCGGGCAGCTCTTTGCCCTCGCAATAGAACCTTTTTTACGCGCAGTCCATCGATCCTTCTTTGCTTCACTACCACCGGTGGTAGCCAGCACACGTCATCATGTTCCTACCTACGTTGCCTACGCCGACGATATTACATTCTGCATTCGGCAAGTCTCACAATTTCACGATATCCACAATCTCTACAATACCTACGCCTCATGTTCCGGAGCAGCGCTAAACACAACGAAAAGCACAGGCTTATGGACCTGTTCGTGGACTAACCGCACTGACTCTCCTTGGGGAGCAGAGTGGTCCAACACCTCTCAACGATTCCTAGGAGTCCACCTTGGAAAACCAGCAACTGCTTCACTCGTCACCTGGACGACTCTCCGGCCACGCCTACATCGCTCGGTCGCAATCTGGCTGCGCGCACAATTCTGCACCTCCGTCTTTCAAAGAGCACGTCTAACGGACACTTACCTGCTTTCAATGTGCACGTATTCCTGGTTGGCTTCGAAGCAACCAGCACTACGCCTTCTTGAACTCACCCGCTGTCAAACTCAGGTTATCTGGCCCTGCCATCACTGGGTCGGAGCACCTCAACTCAGCCTGTCTCCTTCCAACGGAGGCATTAGTCTAAGCGACGTCAGAACCTATTACAAGGCTTATCGTGTGTCTACGTTTTTGCGATCACTTGCGGCACCTGCTACCTCTGCAGTTGCTGCTCGTGATGTCATAGTCTCTCCGCATAACCCACGCTTTACTCTCCCTTCGTTCTTACTCATGGACCACTGTCCCCTTCTCACACTTTTCCCTCCTGTCTACAAAGAGGCTATCTCCTTTCTTCGTTCTCTCCCTCTTTCTCGCTCTCTCCCTGCCTCCACAAATGACCTACTTTCCGAACCTCTTTTTTTCTTCTCTGCTACACCCTCCCCATCTCCCATGTTTTGCTTTTATTTCATGGCTCCGAGCTGGAGTCGTTACAGTCAGCCATCTTGTTAACACCGATCTTTCCTGGCTCCAGTTCTCTTCTCTACCCTCTGCTCTCCGTTTCAATGCCAACGCTCACTTTGTTCACAACTCTTTTATTTCTACTATAATCTCCCTGTTCCCTGAGCTTGCTACTCCCTCAGGTCTCATTTCTGTCCACTCTGCCTCTCTCCCTCTCCCATTTTTTCTGTCGTCCAGTGGTCCACCTCTTCCTCTTGTCTCTTTCTCAACAGCTGATCTCTACCGTTTTCTCTCTTGCTCTTCCGCACCTCTTCCCATTTCTGGCATTCCACTCTGTTCTACCTCCGCAGTGTGGTCCGCTGCTCTGTCCCCACTTTCAGCACCCCTTGAAGTCAATTCACATTGGCTTTTCTTACACAACCGCCTCCCTGTGCCGTCGATTTTACATCGCATGACCATTTTATCTTCACCCTCCTGTCCGTATTGTGGTGAGGAGGCTGACGTCTAGCATGTCTTCATGTATTGCACAGTATTATTGCCAATACTCCATCTCGCTTTCACGCTAGCGCAACGATCCTGTGAGACCGTCCTCATCTTCAGCGCCTACCGAAAACTACTTCTGAACTCTTATCGCCCTATTCACCTTCCGGCAGTCTGCTCCTACATCTTCGTGCTTGTAAAACATATAATTCACGTGTATCATTTCCAGCGTCCCCCGAAGCTTCTACTGACATAAATAAAGTCAGTACTGCGTTACTTTGTCATTTTCGTAATTGCCTACTCTTCCGCCTTCGACTAGAACTTACCACTGCAGTTGCACGCTGCAGTGAACCATAGTTCCTATCAACTTGGTCACCAGCAACCACTTGGTTTGCAGGATCGCCCACAACGCTTCACCTTACAGTCGGAACTTTTGTTTCACCTACCTCCTGATAGATACAATTTTTGCCATGCTGATTTGTTTTCAATCTCTGCTTCACCAGAGACTATTTTTTGTCTTTTCCGACAAATTATCATACATAAATTGTATTCTCTCACCACTGTATTGAGCTTTGTGAATAGGTCGTTGCGTCAGCTACAAGCACCTGTAAATCTTCTTTTCATATGTCATTTTGAGACGATTTTCCTATACACATTTCCTGTTTTTTTTCTTGTTTCGCAACTGAGTGTAATCTTGTTCCTCAACATTCACTGTACTATATTATTTGTACTCTCTATTTTATCAGAATTTTTTTGTTTGTCTCACTATTGTACATCACTTTTAGTAGATCAATTATTGTATAGAATCCTATGAATTGTTTGAAGCATGAGCTACTTATAATTGTCAATTTCTTTTCACGCTTTTTTTAAGACTCTGTTCTCATCCTCTTCACATGTATCATTTCGTGTATAACTCATGTGTAATTTTTTTGTTTTTCATTACTCATCTTGCTGAATTATGTATTATCTCTGCGATGTCAGAGACTATTTCTTTTACCACCTCAGACAAACCAATATATATAAATTGTAACTTCTCATTGTACAGAATCATGTATATAGGTCGTTTCACGAACCACAGACATCTGTAAACTTTGTCGTTTTTACAGTATATTCTTATCTTCAATTCTTGATTCAAATGTGTAATTTTACTTTTCAACTGTGTAAATTTGTGTTCTCCAATACTCACTGTGATAAGTTGTGTCTTCTCTCTGTATTTTCAGAGATAATTTTTTCTTTTGTATTCTCAGGAAAATTATTGTATATAACTATTTTTCATATCACCGTTGTATGTAACATGTAGTACCGCGAGCCACATTCATCTGTAAATTTTTCATCATCTGTCTTTCGAACTTTTGATTTCATGTTTGTCTCCTTGATCACCTGCAACCTCCTGGTTTTCCAGGTCACCCACAATGTATCACCTTTCGGTCAGAACTTTTTTTTCATCAATATTGTGTAAAATTTATACTCTATAGTGCTCATCATTCTGGATTGATTTTACTTTCTGTATTACCAGAGATTCATATTGCCTCGCCAGATTTCTACTGCACTTAACTGTTGTCATGCAAACGTTGCACCGAATCCTGTAATTAACGTAGCGCAAGCTGCACATTCTGTTAATTTCTCATCAACTGTCTTTTGAATCTATGTCGGCAAGCTCGAATTCTGTATTATTCCTTGCATCAATACTGTGCAAAATTAATATTGTATAACACTCTTCAAGCTGAATTGGTCCTATTCTTTGCTTTGTCAGGGACTTTTGTTGCCTCACCAGACACTCGAGTGTACTTAACTGTTTTTTTACTATCATCAATGTACAGAACCGTGTAAATAAGCAGTAGCGTAAGCTACAAGCATCTGTAAATATTTTTATTTGTCATACATCAGTTGAGATGATTTATTCAAGCACATCTGCTGTATCTTTCTTCTAATAAATACTGTGTGAAAACTGACCCTTCGAGACAGGCTTTCGACAAGGTTTTGGAACACAGCGATAAGTATGCGCTTCCATTCAGTACATAATGCTGCCACTAACTGTTGCTTAGTAGTACGCCTTGGTTCCAAACTTCTTATGCGGCGCCCTAATTCATCCCATAGGTGCTCTATGGAATAAAAATCAGAGCTCTGTGCTGGCCAGTCAACAAACGATACGGAATTATTGTCAAACCACGCCGTAACCGTCGTTGCTTTATGGTTCGGTGCATTATCCTTATGGTAACAACAAGGCTTGGCTTCATTGTATTGCCACAGAATTGGTAGGGCATAAATGTCCAGAATATCGAGGTAGACGTGCTGGTTAAAAGGTTTGTCCACGACAATCAATGGGAAGGATCATACTACGAAACCCCCCCATGAGTATACTGCCAGCTGCAAACTTGACCATAGGAACAGCACACTGTCGTAAATAGCGTTGCCCCGGCTGCCGCCATGCCCGCACACTGCCACGAGACTAATGGATCGTGTATCTGGATTCATTTGTCCATAAGACCCGTTTTTTATCTACGGTCCACGATAAATGTTCTTTACAATATGCTAAACGACGAATAGTATTCCGATTGGAGATGAAAGGTTTATGAGCAGCCGAACTACCACGGTAACCCATGGAATGAAGTTCTCTGCGAATGGTACGTGTACATTGTTACTCACTGTACACTGAGGTCTTGTTCAGCACTCCGTCGATTAGCTGTAATGACTCTCCTGAGGCTTCGCCGTCCTCTATCACTGAGTTTCTTTGGTCTGCCGGTACGTTTTGCTGCTTCTGGCACGCCATGTTTCTTCCACTCATTCATTACATCCAAAACAGTTGAATTAGGTATGTTTAAACGCCTCTCGGTTTCTCTTATGGACAACCCACTAATATAATCCCAATAATCTTTCCACGCGGTCAGCTACATGCTAGTTGTTGTACCGTTTGCAGTTGTACCGCGCATCTTAACAACGCAGCGGATCCGTTCATTTGCTTTTGAAGGGGTGTCCGGTGACATTTGTCAATACAGTGTATATAGGAAACTAGAAGTTTCCATCGTTTAAAATTTTTTGGTGTAGTACATTTGAAATGGAGGTAGAGGAGAATGGATCTTTGCCATTTTTGTATGTACTAATGTCTAGATCCAATAATGGTCATATAGAGACGAAGGTATATTACAAACCCACATCAATACCAAACTTCCCAGGAAAAAATATAAGTGTTGGGAAACTGCTGGCCACCTGCTGGCAGTGATGGGTCGCTGCTGGTTGAAATCTGATGCTCACGGCCAGGTAGCGGTCCGTTGGTGGCAGAGCCATAAGTTGGCGGGTCATTGATGGCCCTGCAGCATCGCCGTGAATTGCGGGCCTCCAATCAAGTGCCACTAGTTGCCCGTAGCTAGCAACCGACGCAACCCCAACACCAGGTCGACTGCGCATGCGCAGAAGCAACACGTGCTGTGTCTTTCGTGTTACCAGTTGGTTGAAAACGACAATATTGCAATCGTGTTGTGTTAGTGGATAAAAAAAAAAGCCATATGTAGAGAAGCGAATTAATTTCCTAATGAAATGCCACGTTGACGAAGATATCAGATTAAGCCTTGAAATACTAGATTACAGCCGTGAAATATACCCACTCCATTCCCATGAATAACAAGAAATAATTTGAAACCGCTTTAAACAACAGTCCTGGAAAAACATTAAAAAAACGTTTGTTGAAATAAAAAAAAATAATGCGCGCACAAAATTTATCAATTATTTGAAAGAAATAAAAAATGCTATGTGGATATAATGAACTGATTCATGGGTTGAATACACAAGACTGGAGGAATTCGCTTCTAAAATTAACGAGAAGTAAAATAAAATATCTTTCCCTTTTAAAACAAATGTAGCTTCGGACAACGGAAAGGAAAGATACAAGGTTAAAAACGTAACAGAATGTGACATGAACGGGTAATAAGTTCGTACACTCCTTGAAAATGAGTGAAGGTCCCTTAAGGTAAAAAAAATATATATATATCGTTACGTTGAAAAAATAAATTTATGAATTATATGAAACTGACATTTATGAAAAATACCTCCCAATATTGTAAAATTAAAGAGAGAACAATTAGATTACATATTCCGTAGGATAGAGACTTAGCTTCAAGCATAAGCTCGGGCGTGGGAAATCAGTCCTGTCGGTATAGAGAGCTCGCCTCCCACTCCGACAGCCCTGGTTCGTTTTCATCCAGATCCAGACGGGCGTTTTTCCTGTCTGTTGAGAAAATTTTCCCAGCGCAGTGCCATAATTCAGAAGTTTAGTAAGGGAAAAGAAAAAAAATTAGCTTTGGGAAACCGTGGTTCTCCTTAATTGTTTTTTGTTTATGGCTACTACTAGGAAATTGGCGGACAAGATTCGGCAAGCCATCAGTTAAGTCACGTGATCGCCGGCTGCCACTGCAGGGAAACTAGCGGACCACATTAGGCTGGCCATCATTTATGGCACGTGCTTGCAGGGCCGCTGAAAAGCCACTTGTGGCAGCTACTGCCTGTGATCGATAACTGATGGCCCTGTTGTGGCATATAACAACTGATGGGGGAGCCAACTGTTGGCCTGAACTGCTGGCCATTGTTGCCGGTTTGGCAGCGGCAACACAGTAAGACTGTTTTTGCTGGGTTTGTGTGCCCTAACTCCTTTTCTCCTGTGACATACAAAACCTCAATTTTCAGATCAAGATTTAGAAGTTCGTACACTTTATGCACCGAGGGCGAAGCGACAGGAGAATAAATTTCAAATATTATAAGGAAAAGCATATCAGCAGGATATAGTTACGAAAGAATGAGGAATATGCAAAACAAATGAAGAGCGCCAGGAATAGACAAGAAACAGTACAAAATATGAATAAACCTAAGTTCACAGGAGCTGTTTCGTTCACACTATGGGTTTCCTACAATTTCAAGAACTTGCTTAGAAATATTGGCTGTTAGGCGGACATTAAGTCCCCCAAATCTATTGGCGCAATTTTTTCAAATAGAATTAAATACCACACTGACGACTGCGCAGGAATCTATTCCATTGCTCGGCTTTATGAGGATGGAACTGTGAAATTATATGTAGGAATGACCAAGCGATCAATAAGGACACGAATTAATAAGCATATTAGGAACATAAAAAATGATAAACCGGCTGCTGCCCTTTCTAGAGATGTCTTGTTCAAGGCATACATTTCTGCTTGGCAAGATGCAAAATGCATATCCAATTACAGCACCCCAAAAGAAGCTGCAGTGTTGGAATCTATGGAGATCTTAAGGAGACTTAATATCTGCAAGGAGAACGTATTGTGCGAGCTGCGATCTGTATGGCACATCTTCAGATAAAATGGTGTGTATTGTAGTATTTCATTATTATGTAAAATTCTGATCAATGACGATCTATGACGCACGGGAAATACCTGAACGCCATAACGCGCGCTGAATGTTTTCAAAAACTGTAAAGACCTGAATGAATTTAGGTTTGTTTATTCTGCATTTCATGTTCACTAAGTTTTGAAACACTTGAGAAACCGTCCGCTAGACGTGCAAAAGCTCGGTGTTTTGTGTATATTTATATTTATTACACCAATAAATTTTAAACTGATAGAAACTACTAGTTTTCTATAAGTATCCTTCACATGTAATACAGCTACAATCCATTTAAAAAGCTGTTATTTCACAAGCGGAAAAATTATCTGTTAACATAACAGGAAGTTGTGCTTTAAGAGCTCTGCTTTTGCCAAAATATAAAAACACAGTTTCTGAAACCCCAATGAAAATGTGAACATCCAAATACAAGATCAATTATTTCTAGGTTGTAAAAAATACAGCACCTTCAGTTTTATCCTTGTACGTTTTCACTTTTCAAATTTCGTATATTTTGTTTACATTTTATGGTTTTATAGCCCGATGTTATCCGATTTCTGCAAACATTTCTTCGTTGCCGTTTCAGAAGAGTTATTTCAAAATTACAAATTCCTTAATAACATTAGAATAAAAATTATAAATTTATACATGCACTGCTACCTGTGCAGGCGAGAATATTTGGCACTTTTTAGATTGGAAAAGTTTTTTATCAAAGAATTAAAGTGCATTTATGGCCTGAGAAGATAGAACGAGGGATTCATCAGGAAATTTTTGTAGTTTCCACACGTGTCTCCTTCTACGTAGAATTAGACCAACCACGGAAATTTACGATATGTTTACAAGGACTGAACGTTTCATTTTATTATTTACTTATTGATTAGTGCCCTTTTAATGTTTCCTTTTACGTAGAATTAAAAACTTTTACATGCTGTTTTAATATTTTTAGCACGTCTTTTGTAAAAAAAGATCGTGCTTGTGTTATCAGTTTGTCCGTCCGTCAGTCCGTCAGTCCGTCCGTATGTACCCATGTTATCTCTGCAACTATTAGTCCGATTTTAAAAATTCTTTTTGCATTCGGAAGCTTGAATATGCGAATGATGATCCTTTATTTCGTTTTTTTTACGATGTACGATTTTGCCGCTAGAGGGCGTAAATGCAGATGTTATCGAATTCAAAATTACGTTTTAATCCAAATATTTGCTTCTCACCATCCGATTGAAAAAACTCTTTTATCTTTCAATTCCATTTATGTCGAAGAGTGTTTTAGATATAGTTTTCTTTTCAAATTACGCATGGATTTTCCGCTAGGGGGCGTAAAAGTAAATAACATTTTTCCCGATGACTCTTCTCCTAAAACTCCGATTCGAAATTTTTTTTTCAGCGGATACATCTCCTGATGGAAAATCTTTTGCATATAATTTCAAATTTTTGGTAAAGAATACTTCAGCCACCAGGGGGCGTAAGTGATAATTTTTGCTTCTGATGTATTTGCCATAAAATCTGAGCTTCTAAAATATCGATTGAAAAAATTGTTTCATGGACTGATGCCACTCACATCGATAAACCTTTTCGGAAGATTTCTTCCTTAAATATCCCACAGTTTCTCCGCCAGAGGGCGTAGATGTATATCTTATTTTTGTCAATATCTCTACTTCTAAAAGTCCGATTTGAAAAATTTCTTCTTTGTTGGATAGTGTTTTCGTGTGACATGTTTTTCATATGATTTCAAAATTTTCAAGTAATTCATAGACTTTCCGCTAGGGGGCGTAAAGCTAAATTGTGTTTCTCCCTATGTCTCTGCTTCTAAATCTCCGATTTGAAAAGCTCTTTCTGCACCAGATACAGCTCCTAATGGGAAATCGTTTGCACATAATTTGTAATTTTTGTAAAAAAATTTTTATGGTCACCAGGTGGCGTAAGTCTTAATTTCCGCTTCTGATGTATTTGCAGCAAAATATGAGCTTCTAAAATCTCCATTGAAAAAAAAGTGTTCTGTTGGCCGATGCTACTCATGTCGACAAACTTTTTAGGAACACTTTCTTCTTGAAATAATGCATAGTTTCTACACCAGGGGGCGTAGATTTATATCTTATTTTTGTCGATATCTCTACTTCAAAAATTCCAATTTGAAAAATTCCTTCGTTGTTGGATAGTGTTTCGATGCGAAATGATTTACCCATAAATTCAAAATTTTCACGTAAATCATTTAGACTTTCCGCTAGGGCGCATAAAGGTAAATTGCGTTTTCTGCTCCTAAAACTCCGATTTTAAAAACATCTTCCTGTATCGCATACAAGACCTGATGGAAAATATTTTTCACATAATTTCTAATGTTTTGTAAAGAATGGTTTGGCCACCAGCGGTCATAGGTGTTAATTTCTGCTTCTGATGTATTTGTAGCAAAATCTGGGCTCCTGAAAACTCGACTAATTTTTTTTTTTTCTTGGACCGATACTGCTCATATGGATAAACCTTTTGCGAATACTTTCTTCCTAAGCTAATGCATGGTTTTCCCACCAGCGGACGTAAAGTCACATCTTATTTTTGTCGATAACTCTGTTTCTAAGAATTCGTAAGCTCAAGATTCCGTTTACACCAATATCTGAAGGATTAAAGATCGGATTGAAAAACTTCTTTCTTCCGTCAGATACTATTGTTTTCCATACCGGTTCCATTGCCTTTGAATAGCTTTGATAAATTTAATTTGCGTCAGAACGGATCAAAAGACGTGCTTATTACACCCGAAAATTCGGTGTCATCTTTCTTGTTTTATTTGATTATTAGCAGCGCGCAGGGTGTCCCAAAATTTCTAGGTCTAGTCGAATCGAGAACTTTCGTGACATCCTAAAAGTCCTCGGTCTAGTTTCGCGTTTTTCTGGTCTTAGCTGCACGTTTTTCTTTGGACCGTGTGCATGCTTAGAGACCAGTATGAAACTTCATACACGCACAGGCCACTGAATTAAAAATCTTTATGCAGATGCACGTACAGAACCCGTACGCAGCGTATATGCAATAATCGCGGTCACGTGCGTCATCACGTAATCTAGGCTACTACGAGTGTTATGCCGTCGTTCATCCAAAATCAGGGCCACACAGGGTTGAAAGAAAAATACTTCTTACCTACCATCCAATTATGAGCGCTGACTCGTGTATATCCCGGGGGTCGTGGACACTGGAACCAGCTGGCAACAGCACCTTCGATGCCGCCGCTGGAAATTCTTCACACAGCAACTATAATCCTTCCAGTAATTACGAAGACGAAACAATGATTCACTCAACGCACAATAAGAACATCTAACATACACTGGCGGAAAGTGAAAAAGAACACCAAGAAGGAATTGGCGGACGATCATGAAATTTACGTATGCTAATGTGGTCAAGTTTACGCAAGTGTGATGTTAATTTCGAGACCAACTGGTGAGCGCTTACGCCACAGCACGGCATAATATGTAAATTATTGTCCGTGGTATTTAAGGAGTACGGCGAAGTGAATGTAATTAGTCGTCGGCGTACGGACACGTGCAAAGGCCCTGAAGAAGCTGCAATGCCTGGACATGGAAGACGTGTACGATTTAAGGAGTTATCGGACTTTGAGCGAGGTCGTCTAGTCGGACTTCGCGAGGCCGGGTGGTCGTATCGTCGTATTGCGGAGCGAATTGGACGGGAAGTATCGGTGGTGGTACGATGGCGGCGTAGATGATCCGAGGAACATTTCCACACGAGAAGACGTGGAACAGCGAGTCACAGACGGACTGATGAGCGGAACGATCGACGCATAAGAAGAGCGGCGTTGTCAAGCAGAACATCTACTGCGACGCGAATTCGAGCTACCCTTTTACCTGAGGTGACTGTGCGAACAATCCGCAACCGTCTACTGGATGTAGGACTACATGCACGTGTGCCTCTGGCATGTGTACCTCTGACTCCAGCCCACCATCAGGAACGGCTGTATTGGTGTCGCCAACGTCTGCACTGGAGAACGCAATGGCGATCTGTCGTGTTCAGCAATGAAAGCAGATTCTGTTTGCAAGCTTCGGATGGCCGTATGTGTGTTCGCAAACGCACAGGGTAGCATCTCCACCCTTCTTGCATCCGCCAGCGACACACAGGGCGCACAATAAGAACATGGTGTGGGGAGCGATCAGCTATCACTCCCGTACACAACTAGTGTTTGTACCGGGTACGTTAAACAGCACCTCCTACATCAATAACATCATTCAGCCCGTTGTTGTGCCATTTGTAAAGTCGGTCCGTCGTGGTGTTTTCCAGCAAGATAACGCACGCCCACACACGGCACGTGCAACGCAACATGCACTTCAGGGTGTGAGACAACTTCCATGGCCTGCACGTTCACCGGATTTGTCCCCTATTCAGCACGTGTGGAATTTTATGGGACAACGACTTATCCGGTCTCAGCCACGACCATCCCCGCTTTACGCGTCCAGGTTGAGGATGCTTGGAACTCAATGCCCCAAACTAACATCCAACATTTGTACGACAGACTCCATGCCAGAATTGCACAGTGTGGCGCAGTTCATGGCGGTTCAACCTCGTACTAAGCATGTTACATGGAAATGTTATTTTTCAGTTTACCAGCAAATATAGATGTATTTTGCCATAATGTTTTGATCACGTTATTCTTTGTATTTCGTTATTATGCTGTATAAATTTAGTTGGTATCAGACGTCTCCTTCTTGGTGTTCTTTTTTCACTTTTCGCCAGTGTATATTTAACACACCAACGTGACCACACAGACACTTTAGATATATTCGTATATAAAAAGACTTTATTTGTTTACAATTGATGTTCCACCTTGAGTTTACTTCGCACTGATCTTTCTTCTCTGTTCACACTGAATGACAGCTTACCCTATCAAATCGTTTCCGCAGCTGCTCGGACCCCCGTTTTGTTTTTCTTCAGGAGTTGGTCTTCTTCTTCCAACAACGAGTATGTAATACTGCCACTCGTAGGTAATCGTCAATAGTGTTGATCACAATGGGAAACACAGTTGATGTTTCGGAGTTCGATAAAGGATTAATTGCGGATTCTCGTCTCGCTGGAGCGACTATTTGGTAAATAGATATCCCGGGTCTTTAGTCAATCCATCAATAAATAAATACATTGGTTTTATAAGAGGCATAACTCTGAAGCAAAGACGATTTGTCAGCAACGAAATCCACTTACTACGTACAGGAAGTCCTGTACGGAGAAACAGGACTTCCTGTACGTAGTAAGTGGGCGAAACATTGAATGAAGGCTGTTTCCGACTGAGCGAGCTATTCTCTGGAACTTGTAGAGGTTTAGTATTTGCTTACGCAAGCCTATACTGAAACCACTGCTTTCTATGAAGAACCGGAAAGCTCGTCTACAGTGGTGTTAGAAAAACCGTGACTGGACACTGGAACACTGGAAAAAAGTCATGGGATCCGACTAGTCGCGCGGAATATCATGTTCTGTACCGGTGGTAGGCAAAGAGTGTGGCGAAAGCCCCATGAAGCAATGGACCCAGCTTGCCTTCTAAACACAACTCAAGATTCTAGTTATGGTGTCATGCTGCAGGTCACGTTCTGTTGGTACGGAACGGATCCCTTGATATTTCTGGAAGGTCGGGTGTCCTCCAAATATTATGTAAACAGTGTTTCCCGTCAAGTTCATCTTCCAATGTTGACTTTTTATCCAGAAGGTGACAGCTGTTTCATGGACGACAATACTACTGTCCATCGCGCAAGACGTGTTCGGCAGTGTTTCAGGGAGCGTGAAAGAGACTTTCTCCATCATCCCTGGCCACCGTTAATCCCGGATCTGAATCCATTGAGAACGTATGGGACACGTTACTAAAACAGACACGGAAACAAAGTACTCCTCCGTCAGATCTGAGCTCAGTTAAATGACTTTCTAGTGAACGCCTGGTGCGCTGTAAACGTAAATTCACTTTTCACTTCGACATGATGTGGAATCTACGTCAAACCTCATACATGTCTAAATAAAATCTGCATATTTTTTTTAAATACGGTCTAAATGGGTTTCATCGCGGTACTGAATAAAAGTTTCCAATTCAGTTTCCGGTATGTGTAGGAGGTGACTAGGTGAACCAAGGTAGGAGAAACGGGGAATCAAAATTTCACAGCTCTGATACATTATTACACTGATCTGCAATTTTTCAACTTTTTTCTGTTGTTTTCAAATGAATAGGCGTATCTGAATGGATTTTTTGCGCAGATTCCGAAAATAACCTTCAAAATTCCGTATCACTTCATGTTTCTTCACAAATGACGGAAATGTGAAAATTAAAAAAGACCCGTTATTTTTTAATGACATTGCTATATGGCAACGTTTGTAACGTGTGAAAATGTTCTCTGGAGGGGAGGAATGGTTGTTTAAGGAATAGATAAACATAAATACATTTTCAAAAGCAAACATACCTAACATTCGCCACTGGGATCCCCTTAAAACGTCCTCTTTTTGGATTGTCTTCGGTGTCCTTCCGTACAGCCTCTGTTCAACATCCAACAATAGTCGACCATCATATGTACAGTCCACTTTCCTTGGTATCTCTTTTCCATCACTTTAATACCCTGATGGAAGCGCTCGCCATTTTCTTCCGAAAAATCACAAAGATTGTTAGGAAAGTAATTCAAATGAGCATGAAAAAAGTGAACTTTAACGCTTATGTTGCAACCAAGCAGTTCATAGGATTCCAGCATGTCCTCGACTAAAGTGGTGTAATTTGAAGCCTTCGTGTTCCCCAAAAAGTTGTGTACCACATTTCTGAATGCAGTCCATGCTCGCAATTCACACTTACTCATGGTTTCCTCGAATATGTTGTCTGCCATTAATATTCGTATTTGAGGGCCTATGACAATGCCAGCTTTAATTTTTTCAGACGTGATTGATGGAAACTTACCACCAAGATTGATTGATGGAAACTTACCACCTGAAAGCATTTACTGTGATTGATGGAAATTTACCACCTGAAAGCATTTACTGTCCCTGCTTAAAGTGGTCACGAATCGCTTCATTAAGCCAAGTTTGATGTGTAAAGGTGGCAACTGTATTTTCGAGGGATCAACCAGTGGAAGTGAAACAATGTTTCTTTCGCCAGGTGTGAATGTACTTCTGACTGACCACTGCTGCCGAACCCAATGTTTTGTCCTTGCTCTGGAGTCCCATTCACAGAAAAAGCAAGGAAATTTGGTGTAGCCTGCTTGTAGGCCGAGCAATATTCCAATCACCTTGAAATCCCCGCACAAAGACTATTCATGAAACTTGTACTGCACACTTTCCAGCAGTAATTTAAGGTACTAGTATGTCTCTTTCAAAGTCAGAGAATGTGCTACAGGAAGGGATGGATGGATGTTAGTATTGAAAACCACCTTTAAACTGGATTTGCTGGCATCTATGAACAACCTCCACTGTCCTGAATTGTAATTAATGTTGAAGTATTTCATGACTGCCGGAATGTCTCGACAATATACCAAACCGCCTTCCTCAGCAAAAAACGGAACCAATTCTGCTTCTCGGTGTCTGTACCAGGAGAATCTCGTATTAGGACATAGTAAATTGTTTTCCTGAAGTCGTGATCCTAAAAACTCTGCTGCGTCTTTAGGTAAATTCAGATCACGAACCAAATCATTCAGTCCATGCTGGGTAACTGGTACTGGGGTTTCATCCTCCATGCTGTCCGGTTGGTACATCTCATCACTTGTATCACCGTCTGAATCCGTGTCTGTTGGGGGCATGGTATTGGACGGGGATGGCACAGGGATGGATTCACTATGAGGCACTGGTCTTATGGCAGATGGGATATTGCGATACACAATGTTACCTTTACTGGTTCTGTTATGGCCCACGATATTCACTGTGCAGAAGTAGCAGTCGTCACTGTGATTTTTTGGCTCACGCCACACCATGGGTAAACCGAACGGCAATGATGCCCTTTTTCCACTTTTCCAGTTCCTCAACCCCTCCACACACACATGCACGGCACACATTGTGAGGAGACCAAACTTTGTCCTGATCTGCTAGTTTAATGCAGAATTATTGAAAATAAGCATTTTTCACGAAAGGCGTAATATTTTGCCTCTGTATTTTCCTGTCGTATAACAGCCACATATGTAGCAAAATATGTCTGGATGATTTACACAACCACGTGAAGCCATTGCACACGCCACAAAGAAACAACCGAACGCGACCAGTTCCTTTTTTGCACTGACTAGTGTAACCTCGATCTGCCCCGAATGGTGCCACATGTGACCAATAGAAAGAAGGGAGCAGTGGCGTGAGCTATGAGTCATACTGCCGTGCCAAGATAACATTCTCTCATGTTCCGCCTTTTTGAGTGGCGCAAATCGTGACGTCATACAAATAAAACAGTTGCATTTCCATTATCAGCTATATATTTATGTTTATCTATTCCATAAACAATCATTCCGCCCCTCCAGAAAACATTTTCACACGTTACAAACGTTGCCATATAACAATGTCATTAAAAAATAACGTTTTTTTTAATTTTCACATTTCCTTCATTTGTGAAAAAACTTGACGTGATACGAAATTTTGAAGATCATTTTCGGAATCCGCGCTAGAAATCCATTCCGATACACCTTATCATTTCAAAACAACAAAACCTTGCATATTAGTGTTATCTGCATAAAGAACGGGTTAGAGCTAAAGGGCATGCATGAAAATTTGGTGTGAATACTAGAAGGGAATGTCCCTTTACACTTTCCTTTGAAGAAATAGGCAGTGGAATTCATGCATGAGAGAATGAAGGTAGATAGGGAAACTTGCTCAGGAAGGTCTTCTGAGGCAATCATTGAAAAAAACTGTGGACTGGGTACATGAAACAATACTGAAAGGAAGACTTTCAACATTTAAAATGATTAATGAGACATTGGACATGTTAAAAACCAAAGTTGTTCGAATTCTAGCAGAAAGCTAGCGATGACAGAAGTTCGTAGGGGCCCAAAATCCTTGACACCTGAGCGAAAGCTAATCAGATGGAACATGTAACCAAACAATCTTTCACTGCTTGAATCCAGTCTGGAAGAATTTCTTCAAATACTTTTAACAGTGGATGAAACGTGGGCACACCAGTATATTCCAGAATCAAACAGTAGTCAAAACAATAGAAGCATGGGGGATCTCCCACTCCAGAGACAACAAAGTCTATCACTTCTGCTGGAAAGGTAATAGCTACAACTTTCTGGGAACCAGAAGTGGTGATGATGACAAATTGCCCTGCAAAGAGCCACACCATCACAGGAGCATGATCAGCTATCCTCCGAACATTCTTCAGCATTTGAAGGATAAACGTCGACGAAAGAGAACAAAAGGGTGGTGTTTCATCGGCATAACGCTGCAAGCCACAAATCAAGAGTTGTCATGTCGGCCATCCATGAATGTAAGTTTGAACAGCTACCACACTTTCCCTAGTCCACTGATCTTGTGCCATCGGTCTACCTACCATCTGTTCTCAAATCTTGAAAAGAACTTGTCTTGTGTGCATTTTGGGACGGACGAAAAGACGCTCTTGATGCTGTGGAAGCCTGTCTTAAAGGTCTTGACAAATCATTTTATCTGTAGGGCGTAAAAGCTTTAGGGCACCGCTGAAAAAAGAACATGGACCTTCAAAGAAACTATGTAGAAAAATATGCCTACCACACTTTTCCACGACCATTCCTTTATGGTCGGGGAAATTATCTTTCGGGACACCTTTCGTAGATGAATCTTTCAAAAACTGGCGAGGGAATGAAAATGGACACAAGTTGTAATGACCGCGAGAGTCAATACATTTTATTTTAATTTGGTTCGATGAACCTTGGACAAGATGCTATCAGTTCTTCTTTATTCTTTTAACTCCTTTGAGGAAACTGACCTAGTTCAACACACTAAAAACATAGAGAAAATATGAATCCAGACTTTACTATAAAAAAGTAACAGATAAAAAAGTTTAACGCAGTTTTCTCTAGAATGGTTATTATCGCAGCGGAGGTAAATGAAATAAGCCTTTGTAGACCTGCATCTCCTGTCATTCGTTCATGTAGACCCAGATTCCTTAACTTGCTTTCAGCTTATCTATTACCGTAGTTCCCGTAATAAGAATTTCGGGGCCATCAGCGCAAGAACAGAGGCCTTCATAAAAGCCTCACGCTCTCTTACGACACAAAAGACAGCCTGCTACTCAAAAGCCACGTGTATCTCTTAACCAAAGAATTTCTACCCCGTTTCACCGCCAGGAACATTTTAATCCCCGCTTCACCACCAGGAACATGTAATCCCCCGCTTCACCACCTGTCTTAAGGAGTTAATCCTGCCTGACTGCGTTGTAAATTGCTCTCAAGTGAGCATCTGCCACCTACATACACCTTCAAGCGATAATCTCTTGCCAACAATATAAGTACGACACTGTTGCGAATTTTGGGGTAGTCATTTATTCAATTAGCTGGATTTGCATTAGTTTGAGACAGTATTGATCGTTGGTTACAAAAATTAGCAATATGTGTCGTCTTATCCTCCCGTGTGGATTTTTTTTTTTTTGGATTGGAGGTTTAACGACCACCATGAGCAACTCAATGGGCTATAAGCAGTCGCCCGTCCCTAATTTAGGGTCACTGGTTCCAGGGAAGGGAGAGAGCCAGTGCCGTAAGACAAACACAACATCCATGCCTGACCGGGATTCGAACCCGGACCCCTTTACGGACTAATGATCAGAGGCCAGCGCCTTAGACCACTGCGCCACCGGGGCGGCTATCCTCCCGTGTGTGAAGGCAACAACGGTTCGTGGCCTTTACATTTCTGCAGAAGGTAAATTCCATAAAATATGCTTGGGTTGTTTGGTGTGGGGAATTGTGTGTATCTCACGTGTTTCAGTCGCGCGCGCTGAGAAGTCCTGCTCCAGAATGGTCGAATCAGGGCTAAATAGAATAGTGTTTGACCAGCGTCCGAGAACTGATTAAATATCAACACAGGAAAAGGGGACCATGCTTTATGGGATTGCGGAAAAGGCAGAGGTGGCAGACAGAGCCATTGAACGTAGCAACTAAAAGTAATGTATCTATGCCCCTAATGGTGTCACGACCGCAACATGTTTCCGAGGACTGAACTGTGTACTCTTACCATCTCGAATCGTGCTGAATGCTTTTAGGAAGCAATCAAAATCACCATGGAGTTAAGATAGCCCCCAAGGAAAAGAGAAAGAAACCTCTTTGGCAAAATGTGAATTACCAAAAAGAGGCAGTCATGAACAAACCCGTGAAGCAGCGGGGAAGGGCTGGTGGGTTGGACTAGACCACCGGATTTGAGACGTTCTCGTGCTGTGGTGTTTGGTAGAACAAAAGCTACTGTCCGAACAAGTATACTGGGTGAGTCAAGAGCTTACCAAATGGTTAATATACCGCGAGGAAAAGGAAGTGGTGCATGATTTGAGGTAGTGCATCATTGGAAGAGGTGGTGCATCATTCATCAGTTATGCAAGTGATGCAGTCACACGTCCATTGTTGTTGTTCGGAGGTTTAATGACCACCGTGAGCAACTCAATGGGCTATAAGCAGTCGCCCGTCCCTAATTTAGGGTCACTGGTTGCAGGGAAGGGAGAGAGCCAGTGCCGTAAGACAAGCAAAACATCCATACCTCACCGGGATTCAGACGAATGATCAGAAGCCATCGCTTAGACCCCCTGCGCCACCGGGGCGGCCACATCCATTGTCACTACAATCCATACATATAATGGAAATGTACACTTCTGGCATGATGTATTTAATTCCAGCAAATATAGTGTTCTCAAGGCATTTAAAAATTAACGTTCTTTTTTGTATGTTGAAAGCTCTAGAATATTACTATAGTAAGTGGCGTCTCAAATAAAAAATGACTACTGTAAGTACGCCAATTTTTTAGTGTATGATGAATTCTAAGCAAAAGATAATATCACTTAAATGTGTTTTGAAATTGTATCTAGAAATTACCAAAGTATTTATGTAGTATTATTTCCTGAAGTGCTTCACTTATGTCAGGAAACAGGATTTTCAGCGCATGTTTTGAGCTGTGAACTACATTGCTGATGGACATATAATTTTATACGTAAAATTTTCATATATTGAATTCTGCATTGAATGAATACTAAAATTTGTGTCGGACGTGTTGAATTTCTCTGAAAGAAAGATATACGATTCAACTTTACGCAAGTTACCAAATACCGATTCAGGGTCGTACAAAGAAACTGACCATAGAAACGGGTGACATCGCATGCTGCAATAAAAATATTCGTACTGATGGAAATTTACTACTTCGTTCATGAAATTCCAGCCAGCCCTTCTAGATGCTGCAGCTGCTAACGTGACGTTTTTGAAGCGGCTCATTCAAATTTCGCAAGCTTGTTTAAGGGTTAAATTATATTTGATGAATTAAAACTTGATAACTTTCAACTAAAAGAGTATTGGTGACTGCAACTTTCTGTTCGTTACTACTTCGTGAAAAATGAAACCACTTCAAGTTAGGTAAGTTACCAATTTTTAGATCTGGCCATTAATTGCATTTAGTAATCTTTAAATGATTGTGTGATGCGTTCACGAGTAATTTGGCTGAAGGAAATTAATAAAGTGCTTAATTAATTACTCGACAAAAAAAAAAAAAATGCTAAAAACATAATACGGTATTATTTTTTCACTGAAACTCACAATTTGTAAAAAGCATAATTTTTCAGAATCACAAAGTCCCTGGAAATAAAGGACCGTAGAGAAAATTCTGTGAGTGTGACTCGTTTGTGATTGTTTTCACGAATTTGACTTAAAACATTTAAGATGGTCATGAATTTCCTGTGAAAGCAAAATCGTCAACAGCACAATTAGACTCACTTCGCTTGCATGCTCTAGTCTATGAAAAAATCCACATTTCAAATGGAATTTATCAGTGAGAATTAATACGTTTTATCAAATCTTGCCACATAAAACTCATAGATTGGTATTTCAGAAATGGCCAATATCTGGGGAATTGTGAAATATTTGTTATAGGGCTTTGCTTGGTATACAAATGAGGAATTCAGTACTCACTGCTTATTCAGTATAGGCTCATGAGATACTTTAGTCATGCGTATATGATAAAACGACGTTACAAAAATAATTAAAAGTTTCCCTTTAGCAGACATGATCAAATTACTTCAAAAATTGTGCATTTGAAAAACTTCTCAAAATTGAATATATCTGTGTAGTTAAAATCCAGTAAGGTATTCTTCCCGAAACTTAACAGAGCTTCCATGTTCCAAAACTTTTGTGCAACCTTTTCATCAAATCTAAGCAAACATATTCCTTGCTTACATGATAATCCGCCTTTTTCGTGAGAGCAGCGGAAATCTATTTCCGGACGGAAACCTAATAACTAACTCAACGTTTCTGTATAATGGCATCTGCCTTCCTGGAAAGCAAATATCAAGTTATGCGTTGTGAATGCTCGTATTCCCTATGGTAATATGCCACGCTTCTGCTGATCCCAAAGGCTTCTCGATTATTGAAATTCGCTCTTTGGAAGGACTGAAGCACTTGGTTTCTCCACGATATCATTTCGCTCAAGCAAGGCGTTTTACTGAGGATATATTTGCAGGAGCTAGTTCAATGACTACATATACTTCCCGAACATTAATAATGAAACGAACTCACATCGGATTATAAATAGCTACTCCACACCTTGGCAATGCTTTTAGGTTAACGAACTCTTTGATCTCGCCGAAGAACAAGTAGAGTATACAAAACGTAGGTTTCAGCTGAACGCTTTCTCGAATATAAGGAAGTGTTTCAATTTATAAAACACTAGCAAGCAATGCGTTTCCTTGTATCGCAACAACGGTTATTTATTCCTATCTTTAGAGTACTCATTCTGGATAAAAAGAACTGCGAAACACATTGACTTGATTATTTTTAGAGATAATTCACTACTGCCAAGAACGTCGTTACCCATCATGATCACCTGCAGCAGCTTTTCTCAATCTAATGCTGGATGAAAGCCTTCCCAAATTTCTTTCACAACTGTCAGTCTTGAGCCGTTTTCCATGTCACTCCATGCTTACCAACCCGGGCCAGCGTGATATCAATTGGCCTTCATTATCCATATAATTCATGAAAAGTGTCTGGAAATGTCGATATAGTACTCACTGCACAGTAGCCATGACGGTAGCTATAAGTGTCGTCGTACTACGTACAACTTAAAGCAACATATCAGTGATTGGTCCAGCAGATGCACTTCCGGTTAGTCGGCTATTACTCTATCCTTGACGATGGTATTTTCTTGGGATGAAGAAAATTTTCATCACAAGAAATATATACCTTTATCTTCTGTAGATACACATTCGTGAGTAAAATCATTTAGAATTGCTGAACACTACAAAGTTTCTTTAAATTCTTTACATTTATTCAAAGTTACTTAAAAACTGAGATCATAGTGATTTGAGACTTACCTTTTTGTAGGATTCTGTTCTCAAAAACGTCGCATACATTCGTTCAGAAATCGAGTTTCAAAAATGTGATGTGGTGAGGGAAGCATACAACTGCAAGTAAGCTACGCCCATTGCTTTCTATCAGGCTCTGGCGTTATGTGACCAGTAACGTGAAGAGTATAATTGAGGACTGGCCACGGAAGACATCTAAAAAAATCTGCTTAACTACGTCGTAGTTTAGGCAGCCTCGAAGGTGCAGTGTTCTAAGCGTTGGCTTAATACTGTTCATCCCAGATGGACCCGAGGCTGAGTCCCAAATGAATCATAGTTTATGCGTTTGTCTTATGGCACTAGCTCCCTCCATTCCATGTCACAGTGGTTCTAAATCAGGGACGGGCGACTGCTTATATCGCAGAAAATTGCTCGCGTTGGTCGTTGAAACTCGAAAGAGAAAATATCCCTTTTAGTGAGACCTGGCTTTATCATTGGCCACCGTGTCTGACACGAGAAATGCAAGGCATCGAACTGTTGAACCCCATCGTAATTTTTAGTTCATGCTTCAGGTGACAATTGTAGCTGTATAATGAATTAGCTTTGTTTATCTTTTTGCTAAGCTAATTATTATGAATGAATAATGCTCTAAGCTTCAAAATGATGAATTCCCAAAAGGGTGTTGTTACTCGTTAATTATGAACTTAAACAAAGTCTCAACGCTGGTTATTTATATTAAGTAATCAAAGTCATAAACCTAACAGCCAGACAGAGGTCTGACAAAACTAAGAATTGAAAAAGACTGAACTAACAGAACAACTTGTTTATTATGATGACTCCTGGTCAACTAAGGCACTCATATATCACTACTACATAACAACACACTGCAACGCAACACACCAACTACAACACCAACCACCCTCAACTCCAACGCAACAACACACAACTACAACGCAACAACACAACACTTCACTTCTCGATGAACGCGCCTATATACGAGCTACCACCACGTCATGACTTACACTCATTGCCAGATCTCATTCAGCGGGGTGAAATAATATTCCGTTCAGTAGGAAGATAATTTACATAGTAAAATAAAATAACCAGAGATAGTAAAATCAAAAGGAAAGTGAATATAGAGTATACGTTACATCATCTCCCCCTTAATTTTTCTTCTTTTTTTCTTTTCTTTTTTTTTTTTTTTCCGAAAAACCTATCAATTTTGGAGTGTAAGTCTTACATTTCGATGATTGACGTTTCTCGATCTTTTTTTTGATTTGTTGCTTGGTGGTAGCCGTATTTACATTATCAACTTGGCATAACAATTTACGAATCTGTATTCGACTGTGAAATTTGTAGTGTAGAACAAACCAAACCTGCATCGGCATACTTTCCTTTTATTCTGCCTAGCAGGAATCACTTTTTTAATTTCAAATTACGTGCGCATCATTCGTTGAAATACATAACAACTGTATCAGCAGCGAAGATTGCCTGAAGCTGCCTAACAGTAACAATTTTATTATTTTCATTTCAAATTACGTTTGCCTCATGCGTTGAAATACAGAACAACTGTATCAGCAGCGAAATTTACCTGGAGCTGCCTAACAGTAACAATTTTATTATTTTCATTTCAAATTACGTTTGCCTCATGCGTTGAAATACAGAACAACTGTATCAGCAGCGAAATTTACCTGGAGCTGCCTAACAGTAACAATTTTATTATTTTACCCCTAAGCACATAGATATATACAAAAAAAGTGGATTAGTAGATGGACATAGAAGAAATATAAAAAAAAACACACATATATACACAAAAAGAATGCATAGGCCCACACGAAAAAAAGAAATTCTGACACGCCAACTGGTCGAGCAGGAAAAACAATAAACTGAGAAAAGAACCTGTCCACGAGAACTTACTTATCTCGAGGACGCATAAAAAATTCTAGTGCGAAAACGTTTTCCAGGCCTAATGGGACTGGGGAAATCAGGTGGCTTGGATCTCTTCCGGGACGGTAATGGAACATCGGTCTGTTGTCGGTCAGGAATCTGGCGGTCTGGAAATCCCTGCGGCTGAGAAGAACGGTCAGAAGTCTGGCGGTCTGGAAATCCCTGCGGCTGAGAAGAACGGTCAGGAGTCTGGCGGTCCGGAAATCCCTGCTGCGGCTGATAGGAACGGTCAGGAGTCTGGCGGTCCGGAAATCCCTGCTGCGGCTGATAGGAACGGTCAGGAGTCTGGCGGTCTGGAAATCCCTGCGGCTGAGAAGAACGGTCAGGAACGTCAGAAGTCTGGCGGTCCGGAAATCCCTGCTGCGGCTGATAGGAACGGGCTCCCCCAGGCTTTGGATATGAAGTCCCTTGGTGCTGGGGCCCGTTGTGTCCTTCCAGTATCTTTTTGGAGGGACGTGTCTCCGGCCACATCGCTTGTTTTCGTTTACGCCCACGGGGCATGATAGTAGTAGCCGGCATCGGCCCTGTTTGCCCTGAACGGAGGTTCCAGGGGCGAAACCCGGGCGGATGCAAAGATTTCTGCCTTCGTCGCTGTTGCGGCGAAGCAGATTGGGGAGACAAGTGACGTTTGCGCCCAGCTTTTGGTGGTGCTGGACGGTGTGGAATATTAAATGTTGGATTCATAACTGACAAATCCGAAATGTCCGACGCCTCTGAGTCGCTGCTGTAAGTCAGCGGTCGTGCAGGGCGATGTTTGGATTTGCCTATAGGAATACTTTCCGATGAGGTATTCAAAGAAGAAGTATCCCGCGTTGGTGCAGAGTTAGCCGGAAACGGCGCAGCAATAGTCTTGGCAATGGTTGGAGGGAAAGGAACGATACTAGTATTCGACGAACGCGAATCGAGCCTTGGTCTCACGGGAGAATCAGGTTGCGGTTGTAGAAACTCGTCTGGAGGGGGGAGGGTGAAGGAAAAATCACTGGTGATTCGTTAAAAATGTTCGGTGGGTCGTCCACAATTTCTGGCGGTTGAACATGAGATATAGATTCTTGAGTCTGTGGAACAGAAGGTTGAGTAGGATTGATAATGAACTCGATATCCCGTTCGTGATACTTGCGACATTGATCAACATGTACATATTGAAAATTGTTGTTCGGTTTCTCCAGAACAATATTATTTTCAAAGACATTTGCCACCCGATATGGACCTTCGTAGCTGGGTGCAAATTTCTTCACTAAAGTATGCGAAACAGAAGACTGGAAGTGCGTTTCCACGAGAGTGAGATCTCCAACGACAAGATCTGGTTCCCTACGCCTAGAATTATAATATCGTGCTTGAGCCGCTTGTGCTCCTAGCATTGCAACACGAGCTTTTTCTGCCATAATGTGTACTGATTGCGGAGTTGGTCGCTGATTTAGTTCGTCGATAATCCCCGTTAAATTTTCAAAAGGGGTTTTAATTTTGCGACCCAGAAAAAGTTCCGCAGGAGTAATTTTAGTAGACTCGTGGACAGACGAGCGGAGGGCGAACGCAAAAAGTTCTAAATGGTCATCCCATCTTTCATGGTGGTCCATTACGAAAGTCGCAATCATTTTCACTAGCGTTCGGTTAACGCGTTCTGCAGGATTACTCTTGGGGATGATATGGGGAAATGAATTTATGTTTAATGTGTAATCTCGCACACATTCTTTCAAAAATGTCAGAAATAAATTGAGGACCATTATCCGAAACTACTTTATTAGGTGCACCATATCTAGAAAATACTTCATTAACTAAGACATTACAAATAATCTCAGCCGTAGCGGCTTTAATGGGAAAAACTTCAACCCATTTAGAAAAATTATCAGTTAGTACTAAAACATAACGAGCTTTATTTTTAACAGATAATGGATAAGGTCCCAATAAATCTATGGAAATAATATCAAATACATGAGAACTTGAACTAGATTTCAAGTGACCGGCCGGTCTTACATTACGGTAATTATTAATCTGACACAAGTGACATGATTGAACGTATGCGAGCACACTTTGGTACATGCCAGGCCAATAGGCAACATCCCGCAATTTACAACGGGTCTTGCGAATACCTAAATGGCCTGCAAGAGGTTTGTCATGAAATTCATTTAAAAGAGCCATTCTAAGGGTTCGCGGAATACATGGGCGAAACTCTGCCCTAGTAGTCCGAGACTTTGTATAATAAAGAAGACCCTCTATTACTTCAAAATGTTGTGACCTTCCAGCCAGAGAAGGATCACTTTGTGGGGGCGAACCCGCAAGCAAAAAATTGTAAATATCCCCAAAATCTGGATCATTTATTAATTCTGCCATTATCTGCTCTCTGGATGTGATATCAGCTATCAGAAGTAAAGGCTGACATCCAGGAGTAGTTTCGGTGGGGACCCCACTAATCGGAACGCGAGATAATGCGTCCGGTAATTGATTCTTATTACCTGGCTGATACGAAATTTTGATATTGCTCTCTTGTAACTTCAGAGCCTACTTCATAAGTCTTTGAGATAGGTGTTTAGCAGAATTCAAATACTGAAGGGCAGAATGATCCGTAATTATGTTAACTGTCAATTCGTTAAGATAACATTGAAATTTATTCAGTGCATACACAACAGCAAGACATTCACGTTCCGTAGCTGAATAATTGCGTTCAGCTTTGGCTAAAGTACGAGACGCAAAAGCTATTGGATGCCCAGCTTGTGACAAAACGCAACCAAGACCAACTCCGGATGCATCAGTATAAATATCAAATTCTTTAGTATGATCCGGGAAAGCCAACACCGGAGGCTGAGTCAATGCAGACTTCAGTGTTTCGAATGCAGCGTTAGCTTCAGGTGTCCAAATAAACTTCTTGTATTTACGCTTTAAAGCATACAATGGCTCACATATTGTAGCATAAGCGGGGACGAACTGCTGATACCATCCGGTCATTCCCAGAAAGCGGGTTAGTTCTTTTGCTGTTTTAGGCCGAGGAAAGTCAGCAATAGGCCTAATTTTTTCATTATCAGTGAATAAGCCGTGGGGAGTAATTTTCAACCCCAGATATACAATCTCGTCCCTCGCTATCTGGCATTTACTAGGTTTTAACGTCAAGCCAGCATTGTATATAAGTTGGAACACCTGTTTGAGCAGAGAAAGGTGCTCGTCAAAAGTCTCTGATGTGATAATAATATCATCCAAATAGACATGCACATGGGGACCCAGGACAGGTCTGAGAACCGTGTCCATAAGCTTTTGGAAAGTAGCAGGTGCAGAAGCTAAACCAAAAGGCATACGTAAATATTCATAGGCCCCAAAAGGAGTCACAAAGCCTGTTTTATCGACCGAGTCCGGATGTACTGCCACCTGCCAATATCCACTCGCCAAATCCAAAGTTGACATCCATTTGGTTGACGACAAGTCATTTAGAATATGTGACATGACAGGTAGGGGATAATTGATTGTTTTTGTGACTTGGTTGAGTTTGCGAAAATCTGTCACGAAACGAAATTCATTTGGTTGTTTCTTTGGAACCAAGAAGGCAGGAGCAGCCCAGGCGCTTGTTGACTCCCTGATTATGCCTTGCTTAATCATTTCCGCAATTTGACGTTGCATTTCCTGTTTTTTATGTGGAGCACAAGGGTAAGGTTTCGTCGCAATGGGTTTCGAACCATCAGTGTCAATAACATGATAAACCACCTGTGTGAAACCAGGTTGATCCGAAAATAAACCAGGGCTTTCCTGTAAAAGGAGAGAAAGCTGGTCTCGTTGCCCCTCATTCAATTGGTCACTCAACAATAAACTCGTAATATCTACAGGAACCGTCGGAATCATTTCGACAGGTTCCGGAAAGGAAATCACATGTTGTACAAAATTCAAAGTTATTTGAAACTTGTTAATAAAGTCCATACCCATGAGACATTTCACGGGTAGCTCGTCTATAAGCAGGAAAGAATGTGTAAAACGAGCTTTTCCCAGCCCTAAAGATAATGTGACAGTTCCTGCGATACTGAAGATTTCGTTATTTGCACCTCGCAAATACTGCGTTGCAGGCTGAACATGTATTGCAGAAAAAACATCATTGCAAAACTTTGTATTTAGGGCTGAAATCTCAGACCCAGTGTCGAACTTTGTCTCGACAATAATGTCTTCAAGTGTCAAGAATACATCAGGCAACTGAGGAGTTTGAACAGTCACTAATACTGTTTTAGGGTCAGGATGTTTGGTATCAGGAAGCAGGACCGACCCTTCGTCTACTTCCTGTGGAAGTTTAAAGGAATTCTGGTGGTGTTATCATGTGGTCGGAAACCTCGACCCTGCCGGGTATCGGGAAAATTTTCACGATAAGGAAAATTGCGTGCACCCTGCGTCGGGAACTCCGCGTGTCTGTTGAGATTTTCATTTTCGTTACGTCTGCCCTCAGCACGGGCAGAAAAATTATTATTGCCCTGAGCATGATAACGTTCCGAATGCTGCTGAGTGGAACGGGGTCGAGCATACTGTGCATTATGACGATACCCCGTAGCTTGCTCCGAAACTCGTTGCTGGTTCGCCACTCTTCTGTGTGGTGGAACGTATGAAGCTTGGGTGGGCACGTGTGTATGCTCGCGCTGAAAGCTTTGTCTATTATGCCACTGAGGGTTTTCGGAATAAGCCTCGCGGGGTGCCCGAGCATGGTGAGTTGCAGCATGTTTGCCATGTCGCTCTTCATACGTGCGTATGAGGCGAAGGCATTCATGAATAGTGGTAGGGTGTCGAACCTCAAGAAAATCTTGCAAGAATGGGTCGAGCTGCTGTACGAGGGTATCCAACATGTCAACATGACTGGCATGTGGATCCCATAGATTATATAGGCGTGTAGTTTCCAACGCAAATGCAACAGGGCTATCATTGGGACCCTGCTGACGAGAAAACAGCTGTTGAGCAAGGCTAGCTCGACTGAGGCCGAAAGGAAAGACCTCCAAGAATTCTGCACGGAAATTCTCATAATGAGAATCCGGGTTCGACCCTCGCCACTGCCGATACCAGGTCTTGGCGGTATCTCTCAAGCAAGTTCCGGCAATTTGGACCTTGCAGTCTTCCGGAATATTATATAAATCAAAATGGTCTTCCAGATCTTCCAGGAACTTTAAAGACCCCTCCAAACCATTGAAATAAATTGTTCCTGCATGCGGCACGAAATGGGCAAGCATTCTGCTTCGCTGAGAGGATTGAATTCCCTCAGCTACGACCCGCGACTCAGAGTGATAAGAAGCTGGTGCATTCCGAAATGGGGAAGAATGCTTGGGTATGTGTAGATTATTCATATCCAAGTCAGAGCCACAGGCTTCGTACAAATTGTCCAAACAAACACCATTACCCTCGAGACTTGCCGGAAGGTGGAAATTTGCAGTTGTCTCAGGTAAGGAAGCCATGGGTAATAATAGTCAGGATCTCGTGTTCGAGAAAAGTTCGGGCGCCAATTATAATGAATTAGCTTTGTTTATCTTTTTGCTAAGCTAATTATTATGAATGAATAATGCTCTAAGCTTCAAAATGATGAATTCCCAAAAGGGTGTTGTTACTCGTTAATTATGAACTTAAACAAAGTCTCAACGCTGGTTATTTATATTAAGTAATCAAAGTCATAAACCTAACAGCCAGACAGAGGTCTGACAAAACTAAGAATTGAAAAAGACTGAACTTACAGAACAACTTGTTTATTATGATGACTCCTGGTCAACTAAGGCACTCATATATCACTACTACATAACAACACACTGCAACGCAACACACCAACTACAACACCAACCACCCTCAACTCCAACGCAACAACACACAACTACAACGCAACAACACAACACTTCACTTCTCGATGAACGCGCCTATATACGAGCTACCACCACGTCATGACTTACACTCATTGCCAGATCTCATTCAGCGGGGTGAAATAATATTCCGTTCAGTAGGAAGATAATTTACATAGTAAAATAAAATAACCAGAGATAGTAAAATCAAAAGGAAAGTGAATATAGAGTATACGTTACAGCTGTGTGTATTGTCATGACATTCGTCAAAAGAATTGTCCAGCAGCCCAATCTGCATATACCATTACGTCAAAGAATAAGATTTTCATCATTAAAATTACAACTATGCCGCCCCGGTGGCGCAGTGGTCTAAGGCGCTGGCCTCTGATCATTAGTCCGTAAGGGGTCCGGGTTCGAATCCCGGTGAGGCATGAATGTTGTGTTTGTCTTACGTCACTGGCTCTCTCCCTTCCCTGGAACCAGTGACCCTAAATTAGGGACGGGCGACTGCTTATAGCCCATTAAGTTGCTCACAGTGGTCGTTAAACCTCCAATCGAAAAAAAAAAAGTACAACTATATCATGTTGAAACGCACCTTTCGGTTCCCACAGTTTCTCTCACAAAGGGAGCGGAACTGTTATCGATGTTTTACTCGAGTTGTGGCAGTCCCTTCCCTTCGCGATTGTAGCCGCATTCCGTAACAGTGAAGTGAGCTGTGCAGCTTTTACAATGATGTGTAATAACTTACAACCTGCTTAATTACGTGGCTCCTGATCTTTAGATGCACACTTTTGTTTGTTTTTCCTTGTAAACGTAATCCTTTATCGACCATACCGCCCACACGCCCGTATATACAAACGACCATAGCCGCCCTAATCGCCTGTCTAGAGTGAGTCAGATTTCCTGCCCTTACCTGCTCTTCAAATTTGCACGACCTATGAAGGATCAGCAGGTGACACAATCAGTCACTATTGCCACATTCAACTCGCCCACAATGCTTGAAGATTATTGTTACTAAACAAAGAAGTGAACCAACATGCAGTTTCGGGCTTTATGGTATTTAGAGAGATACAAGGTTTTTGGGTCATGGTCATTAAAGGGTTAAACTCCGGATTAGAAAGAATAAAAGCAGCTTTTTACGAACTAAAGTTCACCACTAAAGCACTCTTCCGTATTCGAAAGCACACCCGCGATAACTTATAAACTGCTTGATTCTTCCTCTCATGATTTCTGAACGTGTCTGTTTATTTTTCTAATACTCTCACAAAGCGGAGTAGAAAAGAAATTAAAGAAAGAAAGAAAACATAGCTTTCTGTGAACCATAGTGCATCGGAAATTAAAAAAATCGCTCAGAACTGCGGTAAGTTGCAAAAAATATCAAATTTCACAAATCCAAAATTCATGAAAAAATAACCTAATGGTTTATTTAACGTGCTCATGTAAATAAGCACCAAATAAGAAAGAGGAAATGTGTGGTAGGAAAGACAAACAGAAAACGTTAAATGCATCCACATTAGCACTTTTTGTTAAATATCCAGTCGTTCTGAAAATAATTGCCGTTTTTCTGAGGTGCCACATTTAACTTGCTCACAATGCTTGAAGAAAAACCCGCTCGCAGCGCCATTCGTAGGAGTTGAATGGAGATGTCTCAAACGTCACATACACGCCACAATCAGTTGAGTTGCAGTCGTTGCTACTTGTGTGAGAGTTTCTTTTTTTTTCTGATTGGAGGTTTGACGACCACCGTGAGCAACTCAATGGGCTATAAGCAGTCGCCCGTCCCTAATTTAGGGTCACTGGCTATACGGAAGGGAGAGAGCCAGTGCCGTAAGACAAACACAACATCCATGCCTCACCGGGATTCGATTCCCGGACCCGTCTCGGACTAATGACCAGAAGCCATCGCATAGACCACTGCGCCACCGTGGCGGCTGAAAGTGGTCTGTACAACATGTTAGGAAGGAGTGAGTTGCGGGTGATTCTGCTTCACGAGTTCAAATAAAATGTGGGTCGTAATGCTGAAAGTGGATCGTAATGTTCAAATCGGGTCGTAATGGGGCACAAACCTACCGTAATGTAGTCCAGGCATAGTACGTTCAGATGTTGCCAAGAAGGCAACATATGAACGTACTATTCGTCAGTGGTTTGAAAAGTTTCGTTCCGGTGACCCGTGCCTACAAGATAAGGAGGGACAAGGACGATATTCGGTCATTGATAACTACGCTGTGAAGGCAAATGTGGAGGCAAATCGTTGCATCTTAGTCAGAGAACTCGCCAAACAGTTCAACGTGTCTGTGTCAGCCATTCCAAACATCTCCACCAAATTGGTAAGGTCAAGAAGCTCGATAATTGGGACTCACACGAACTGACGGAGCATCAGAAACAACAACGGGTTGAAATGTGCCGTAACCTTCAGATTCACAACGAAAAGGAACTCCTTCTCGATTGCATGGTAACCTGTGATGAAATGTGGGTGCTGTACGACAACCGTAAGCGATATGTACAGTGGATGTACCATGGTGAACCACCGAAACAACATCCTAAACCAAGGTTGACGACAAAGAAGGTTTTGTCCACAGTGTGATGGACTGTTCACGGTGTCATACACTACAGGTTCTTGAATGCTGGTTAAAGCATCACCTCAGTCACCAACTGTGAAGAAATCGACTGAATGCACCAGAAGCTGTGTTCCAAACAAGCATTTTGGTGATAGACCACTCGTGTCACAAATGCCGAAACAGAAACTGCAGGAACTGATATTCGAAATCATCCCACATCCAGCCTACTCGCCTTAATTGGCACCTGCAGATTTCCACTCTATAACGTACAAGTCTTTCCCCTCACTCCGGAGGAAGTCGCTCTCCGAACTGAGCTACGCGGATATGTGCTCTCAATGCTATCCGCCTTTATCTCATGTGCGTCCTACGGTGCAGGCACGCCACAACTCGTTCATGCATTTTAGCAACTGCCTCAAGGACAGGACCTTCAGAAACCGAGAGAAGGTAGAAATTGCATTCTGGAACTTTATTGCATCCCGGGAGCCAGATTTATTTCGGACTGGCTGGCATTGAATCAATTTTAACTCGCTGACAGAGGTTAGTGTAGCTGCTGGTGGCGTGTATTTCGAATAAAACAAGTTTGAGTGCTATCAATGATGTCTTCTTCATTTTTACCCTCTAAATCGGCCATTATTTTCCGAACGATCTGGTATATCCTAATTTACACATCGCAAGATATATTCATCGACAGTGAAAATCATCTTCGCTGTCACTTTCTCCGAACAGTTAAACAACCTTCCTGCACACAGTCGTCATATGGAGTTATAGCGTTGTTATTAGTTTTCATGATCACTGTCACTGTCTTGTGTACATAAAATGTCGTCTTTAATCCTATCAAGATTATTGGAAATGCTGCATTTCTTAAAAGATTTCACTACGATTTCTCACCGATTCCCACGCATCGACAGTCCCTTGAAAACGGAGTGGCCGGCGTAGGAGCTCCCATTCTCATGTTTTGTCCATGCCCTTTCACCTTTCATCAAGCATTGATTCCACTCTGTCCTCATAGCATCTTTAAAAGGTTTGTTAAGAGGGGTGGTGGAGGTACACTGAATACCTGTAAAAATGACAATTTTGTGGATCTTCCGTTTTTGGCTCTATAAAATTGCTCAAGAACCCTCTGAACATTCTGGCAGACTACCAGACTCATCTGCTACTGTCAACAGCCGCTTTGATGACCATTTAGTAAGGTACGCGGAAAAGTGTGTGCAATGCTAATGAATAGGTTCACAGAAAAACTTGGCAATAGTATTTAAACAAACTTCATTTGGCTCAAAGCAATGATTTGAGTACGCTGTAGCTTCTGCTGTTTCATAATTCAATCTTGAACATGCTGATACAATGACCGGTGCACAGAACGCTGCTAAACTGTTCCCAGGTATGAAAACAGTACTCAAGGCAATGTTCTCGAACAGGTCAAGAATGGGAAAGTACAACACACAAGCCACAAAAAAGTTCCAGAGGTGCCCGTTTGCTTGTGAAACGTGAACGAATTACACGTAATTCTGCTTTGCAGCAAAAAGAAGGAGAGTTCTAAGAAGGTAGGAACATTCAATGCCGTACATATACATAAGAATATGCTTTCAGACTTATACACTGAAGAGCAATTGAATTAGAGACAGCTGGCGTTACGCAAATGTGGCGCTGTGGGCGGCCATCTAAACGGAAACGACATGAGGTATGCAGCGATCCGACAATATAAGGAGTGATGCGACGAGAAGCAGTAAGAGGTCGGACGCAGTATGGGTAAGACGAAGGATATAAGCGCATTTGATCGTGGGCAAATTGCCGGGGCCCTACGAATGGATCACTCCATCTCGGGAGTCGTGCAGGCACTGGAATTTTCACGAGCCACTGTGTCACGGGTGCAGCGTGAGTACATCGTATCCGGTAAAACCATCCCTGCAAGGGTCAACTGCCGTGGACGAAAGCGTGTGGACGAGCGGGGTCATCGTCGGCTAGCTCGCATTGTAACAGCGGATAGACGAGCCACAGTGCAAGAAATCACTCGGCAATTTAACGCTGGGGCACAAAAACGTGTGAGCATCCACACCATCCAGAACCATCTCCTCGCTATAGGGTACAGAAGCCATCGCCCCACAAGGGTACCGCTGCTGACCGCACATTACGGGGTGCAAAGATTAACATGGGCGCGGGAATATTGCCACTGGACCCTAGACATGTGGAAAAATGTTGCTTGGAATGATGAGTCGAGATTGACGTTGGTACATGCGGATGGTGGGATACGAGTACGGCGAAAACCACATAAATCGATGGATTCTTCTTGCCAGCAGGGTACTCTTCAAGCTGGTGGGGGTGGCATTCTCGTCTGGGGAGTGTTTACGTGGACTGAAATGGGACACCTGGTACGTGTGACATCGTCCCTCACAGGTCAACGTTACCGGGATATCCTGGACGACCATTTGATCCCGTTTGTGCGTCTTCAACATCCCACTAGGGACCTCATCCTGCAACAAGACAATGCACCGTTCCATCGCTCTCGAATTGTATCCGAATGGTTGGAGGAACACTTCACCGACGTGACCTCGCTTCCTTGGGCAGCTAGGTCACCTGACCTCAATCCCATCGAGCACATCTGGGATGCCATCGAGAGAGATGTTTGAGGCTCTGACCCACCTCCATCAAATCTTCGGGAACTGGGGAGCTTGTTCAGGGGTCGTGGAACCGTATGGCTTCCTAACACTTCCGGTGTCTTGTCGAGTCCATGCCGAGACGAATCGCCGCCGTCATCATGACGAAAGGTGGTGCTACACGTTACTAGACAGGTATCTCTAATTCAATTGCTCTTCAGTGTATATGCATTTATTTCATAGGCATAATCTTTATATTCGCATTAACAGCCACTATATTTAAAATGTCATTACAAATTTTAATAATCATGCGCAGTTTGTTGAATATTTCGTGTCGGCTACATTTCCTTCCTTTACGGCCTTTAATTATTTAGACCATTTCTGTCTTTGAAGTACTAAAACTTATTTTACAACTGCGCTCATCATCTTTTTTTTTTTTTTTTTGTTTATCCTCACAGATGTATTTGACAAAAGTTACTATTGTTTTAATTTAGGGTTATTAATTTTTTATTTTTATATGTTACGGTGCACTTTGTTCCCACATTTTGTAATACGAATTTATTTTTAAAAACTGTAAGTGCTCTGAACAGAAATAAATTGGTTACACTTTCAAATATAATTTCAGATTGCTCATACAAAAACTCATCATCGTATCTCAATTATTAAAGACAGAGTAGCGTTTTAAAGAATTTTAAAATATCACCAGATATAATTCGAAAAATATAATACATGCACATTTTTTATAAATTTTGTGTTTACCTTGATTCTACCTCATATGCTGCATGATTTGTTCTTAAAATTGACTTCTTATGTTAACTATATGATCATAAAGCATTTTCAGGGTACCCCTCCCTCCTTTAATACCAACATCTAGTTGTTAAAGTATACTTGTTAAACCATTAACTGTGACTTCTATTTTCGCCCCTCTTGACTTCGTTTGTGACCTTTGGAATATAAACGTATTCCAGATGAGGAGACTTTTCTCACTGCGAAGCCCTACTGCTCGTAAACTCCAAACCTTTCTCAGCCAAAGTAGTACAATTTCCTCTTCCATCTGTCTGTTATGGCGGATATGAGCAATTGTGCCTTTTGTGAAATTATCTTTGTTGGCAGTGTTTTTCTCTTAAATATTACCACAGGAAACAATATTGTCCGGTCAGCCATACAAGAAAGGACGACACTGAATCTTCTTTTCTCGTGACACGAGGTTCTAATGAAAACAAATTATGCACCTATTTTATTAGCACTTTGACCGAATGCCATGGAGAAAATCATGGGTGTTCAATCCACTCTGCCAATGCATCCAGCCGGCGTCTATTTTTAGCACGTCTTTTGTAAAAAAAGATTGTGCTTCTGTTATCGGTTTGTCCGTCCGTCCGTTTGTACCCACGGTATCTCTGCAACTATTAGTTCGATTTAAATTTTATTTTTTTTTTTTGCATTCGGAAGCTTGAAACATGCGAATGATGATCATTCATTTCGTTTTTTTTTTTACGATGTACAATTTTGCCGCTAGTAAATGCAGATGATGTCGAATTCAAAATTACGTTTTAATCCACATATTTGCTTCTAAACATCCGATTAAAAAAATTATTTTATCTTTCGATTCCATTTATGTCGAAGAGTGTTTTAGATATAGTTTCGTTTTCGAATTACGCATACATTTTCCGCTAGGGGGCGTAAAAGTAAATTACATTTTTTCCGATAACTCTTCTCCTAAAACTCCGATTTGAAAAATCTTTTTTCAGAGGATACATCTCCTAATGGAAAATCTTTTGCATATAATTTCGAATTTTTGGTAAATAATACTTTGGCCACCAGACTGCGTAAGTGTTAATTTTTGCTTCTGATGTATTTGCCATAAAATCTGAGCTTCTAAAATATCGATTGAAAAAATTCTTCCTGGACTAATGCCACTCACATCGATAAACCTTTTCGGAATATTTTCTTCCTAAAATATTCCACAGTTACTCCGCCAGGCCAGGGGGCGTAGATGTGCATCTTATTTTTGTCAATATCTCTACTTCTAGGAGTCCGATTTGAAAAATTCCTGCTTTGTTGGATAGTGTTTTCCGTGTGACATGTTTTTCATATAATTTCAAAATTTTCAAGTAATTCATAGACTTTCTGCTAGGGGCGTAATGGTAAATGGCGTTTCGCCCTATATCTCTGATTCTAAACCTCCGATTTGAAAACTTCTTTCTGCACCGGATACAGCTCCTGATGGGAAATCGTTTGCACATAAAATCTAATTTTTGTAAAAAAATTGTTTGGCCACCAGGTGGCGTAAATCTTAATTTCCGCTTCTGATGTATTTGCAGCAAACTATGAGTTTCTAAATTGTCGTTTAAAAAAAACGTCGTTTGTAGATCGATACTACTCATGTCGACAAACCGTTTAGGAACATTTTCTTCTTAAAATAGTGCATGATTTCTGCGCCAGGGGGCGTAGACCTATATCTTATTTTGTCAATATCTCGACTTCTAGGAGTCCGATTTAAAAAATTCCTTCTTTGTTGGATAGTGTTTCTAGTCTGACATGTGTTTCCTATAAATTCAAAATTTTCAAGTAATTCATAGACTTTCCGCTAGGGGGCGTAAAGGTAAATTGTGTTTCCCACTATTTCTCTGCTTCTAAACCTCGAATTTGAAAAATTCCTTCTGCACCGGATACAGCTCCTGATGGGAAATCGTTTGCACATAATTTCTAATTTTTGTAAAAAAAATGGCATGGCCACCAGGTGGCGAAAGTCTTAATTTCCGCTTCTGATGTATTTGCAGCAAAATATGAGCTTCTAAAATCTCGATATAAAAAAAGTATTTTGTTGACCGATGCTACTCATGTCGACAAACCTTTTAGGAACACTTTCTTCTTGAAATAATACATGGTTTCTACACCAGGGGGCGTAGATGTATATCTTGTTTTTGTCAATATCTCTACTTCTAAAAGTCAAATTAAAAAAAAAAATCCTTTGTTGTTGGATAGTGTTTCCGATGTGAAATGTTTTTCTTATAAATTCAAAATTTTCACGTAAATCATTTGACTTTCCGCTAGGGCGCATAAAGTTAAATTGCGTTTTCTGCTCCTGAAACTCCTATTTGAAAAATTCTTCCTGTATCGCATACAAGACCTGATGGAAAATATTTTTCACATAATTTCTAATGTTTTGTAAAGAATGGTTTGGCCACCAGGGATCATAAGTGTTAATTTCTGCTTCTGATGTGTTTGTAGCAAAATCTGGGCTCCTGAAAACTCGACTAATTTTTTTTTCTTGGACCGATACCGCTCATATGGATAAACCTTTTGAGAATACTTTCTTTCTAAACTAATGCATGGTTTTCCCACCAGGGGAAGTAAAGTCACATCTTATTTTTGTCGATAACTCTGTTTCTAAGAGTTCGTAAGCTCAAGATTCCGTTTACACCAATATCTGAGGGATTAAAGACCCGATTGAAAAACTTCTTTCTTCCGTCAGATGCTATTGTTTTCCATACCGGTTCCATTGCCTATGAATAGCTCTGAAAAATTTCATTTGCGTCCGAACGGATTCAAAAGACGTGCTTATTACACCCGAAAATTCGGTGTCATCTTTCTTGTTACTTGCTCTTGTCAATAACAAACTGCAGAAACGAAGCTATCTTGCCCTCAACTTCTTCTGAGAACTTTTGAGAAATTTCATTTTCTTCTTCAAAACCAAATCCTTCCGTTCCATGAACCTTGTTGACCATCCATGGCTGGCATTGAAATTTGGAATTCCTAATTTGTTGGCCACTTTCATCCCCAGCATTCTCATGGTGAACATCCAACTCTATTTTTGTCTTTGTCTCTCATAGAAATTGTAAAACCTCATGGTCCACATGTTTCCATGGACTACATTCGCATATATCGGTAATTTAATTTTTGTCACTGCCTTCATTTAGTTTGAATGTTTGCTCCAGTATAGGAATGATCCATATTTTGTCCACATGGGGCCATGGACTACAATTTGCATACATCGGTAATTTGATTTTTGTCACTGCCTGCATTTGGTTTGAATGTTTACTATAGTATCAGAAATCCAAATGGCCTTGAAGCTGTGGAGTTATTTGAACTCTAGCTGAACTCTATAACTTGTTGCTTGAACTTTGCTGTAAACGTTTTCATTGTCAACCCCATGTACTTTTCTGGGGTTTAGAACATCGCAGAGAAATAGCAACAACAACAGGTTTGTAAAATCATGCAATGAATTGATTATAATACGCTTTCCAACATACCAGAAATCATTACTCAAGTTATCACTCAAGTTATGAGAATAATGGCTGTGGAATAAATCTCAGTCCTGTGCCCTGATCTTTGATCACATTTCGTTGATATTAAACAGAACTGGTTCGGTATACCTCCGAAATAACATGATAAAGTTTTGTCGCAATCAAAACATTTTTACGCAAGTTATGATGCATAAGGTCTATGGAATAGATCCCGCTCCTGTGTCCTAACCTTTGATTCCATTTCTCCCATTTTCAACAGAATTCGTCCCCAGGAAGGCCCCTACAACATACTAACATTTCATTCGAATCGAAGCATTTTTACGTAAGTTATGACGCATAATGGCGATGGAAGTGATTCCGCACCTATGTCCTGACCTGTGACCCCACTTCGCCCATTTTCAATAGGGTTTGTCGCCAGGTGGTCCCCTTTCACATACTAAAATTTCATCGAAATCGAAACCTTTTTACGTTAGTTATGACGCAGAAAAGCAGTGGAATGGATCCCGCTCCAATGTACTGACCTTTGGCCCCATTTCGTTCACTTTAAATAGGGTTCTTTCATAGGTGATCCCCTACCAGATACTAAAATTATCATCGAAATCGAACGATTGTTACGCGAGTTATCATGCGGACGGACATACGCACACGACGCGTTACGTAATGAGGCAGATGCGAATCGCGACCATCTGCTCGCAAGAGTGTGACGTCATAAAATTTAATAGGATCCACACACACCGCGTGACGTAATGAGACAGATGGCGTGACCGCGCGCCAACATTCTTAAACGCGAGATGGTGACGTCGTAACATTTCTAAACATTGGTAACATTAATGGAACGACGCCATGACACCAAAAACGTTATAATTCGGGTTGGTTATTTTACCCACTAAACGAGTTCTCCTAAATTCGAGATCAAGCTAAATCGATTTCTAGTACCAGAAAACGGTTGGTTAACGACTTTCATCAAAATTCTTAGAGCTGTTTTCAAAATAAAATGTACATACATACGTACGAGAATTGCTACTTTAAGGTGGACGTCAACAATTTTGCTTCCTATACTTCCAATGGAAAAACTTCTGTACACATTTTTTTACAATTAATGCGTTCCCAAGGATGAAAATTTGAACATCGATTAAAATAGCTTCATTTCATTACTTAGAATACCCAATATTTTCTAAACCATAACCGTAATTATGCAATCCAACATTTATTTGTCCACTGACGTCATCAAATTACAGGTCACGCCATGTTTTTTCTGGTTTCAACACCACCAAAGGAAACGTTATTGTTTTTAAATATAATTATGCTTATGTTTTAGAAAATGTTAAGCATTCCAAGTTATAGTATGAAGTTAGTTTAATCGATGTTCAAATTTCCATCCTTGGGAACACACTAATTGTGAAGGAAATGTGTAGAAAAGGTTTTCCATTGGAAATATAGGAAGCAAAATTACTTAACGTCCACCTTAATAGTGTGGGATAAGGGCAATGGAATGGATCCCGATCCTATGTCCTGACCTTTGACTCCATATGTTCCATTTTCAATAGGGTTCCTCTCCAGGTGGTACCCTACCACATATTAAAATTTCATCGAAATCGAACCATTTTTACGCACGTTATGACGCATAAGGGCAATGGAATGCATCCCGCTCCTATGTCCTCACCTTTGACTCCACTTCACCCATTTTCAATAGGGTTCGTTCCCAGGTGGTCCCCTACCACATACTAAAATTTCATCGAAATCGAACAATGTTTACGCACGTTATGACGCATAAGGGCATTGGAATGCATCCCGCTCCTATGTCCTGACCTTTGACTCCACTTCACCCATTTTCAACAGGGTTTGTCCCCAAGAGGTCCCTTACTATCTACTAAACTTTCATTGAAATTGAACCATATTTACGCAAGTTATGTTGCATAAGGGCAATTGAATGGATCCCACTCTTATGTCGTGACCTTTGACCCCACTTCACCCGTTTTCAATAGGGTTCGTCCTCAGTGGTCCCCTACCACATACTAAAATTTCATCGAAATCGAACCATTTTTACGTGAGTTATCGTGCCGACAGGCAGGCAGACGGACGGACGGAAAAAGCTGAAGCATATACGCTTCTTCAACCTACCGTTGGTAAGCGTAAAAAAGCCACATAGTAACCACGCCTGTAGTTATTAGGAACTAATGGACGCTCATGCAGTAACCGTAACTGCTTACCCTTCAACGCGAGACGTGCCAGATTACGCCACGCTGGCAACCAACGAGAGAGAGAGAGAGAAGAACACCCAGAGCAACGCGCATGCGCATGAAGAGCACAACTGGCGCACGTGTACCCAATACTATCCCGGTGTACCAACTGGAAGAGAATGGGCCACCAAGCTGCTGTCAAGAATTGAAAAAAAATGAGATTTTAAATCGAAAAACCGGCTGTCGATTTATTCACGAAATCGAGCTGTGCACGAGTATATACGGTATATTAAGAACTGAAAAGTTGAAAACAGCGGCAGTACGAATGAATATATCCATCGTAAAATACACTGAACTTCTGACTTTTGTGTAGGGTGTGTGACGTATACCTCTACTTAACTTTTCTTTAAGACTTCTATTTTTTTTTATGTAAATTACGTTACAGCTTGGTGAAACATTTTCTCACTGAACGACACATTATTTCGCCGACCAGCTTGCAGATTTTAGCAATGCTGACAGTGAGTCGTAGCATAATAAAATGGTAACAGTAAATGTGAATGGTGTGGAGTAATGGACACCAGTGGCGAAGCGTGGTGCTCTGTATTGGGGAGACTAAAAAAATGTGTTGATACTTTTTGCACTTAAACTAATGCATATATAGATAGCATGCTATCAAAGATGCATATTATATTCATGTGAATATTTTAGCACCAACATATTGTTTGCATTGTCATTGCTTGCTGTACTGTATCGTTAAAAAACTGCTACATAAATGCAATTTTTTTCACAACTTGCGAAACTTAATCACAGATCAGACTGTTAGCAAATTAAACTGTTGCCTAAACATGTGTTTAAACATCCTTTAAACACACACACACCTGGTCCCTAATGGAAACATTAAGATAGACAGCGGATTTTCCAGCAGATATTTAACTAAACTAAATCAGAAGAATCATGAACTTCTTGTTCGCACATTGCTCGCTTAAAAAAATAAAAATTAAACACACAACACTGACAACACGCTCATTAGTCAGTCATAAGTTCCACTTTATAACAAAAACAAACCCGTGAGCAGTGATTACTGGCTTTCTCTGCTTTGTGGCCAAGAGCGGAGATTCCCGACCACAATGCACCGAGCAAGGAGCAGCCAATCAGCAGCATGCGCTTTCATTTGAAACTAGTCTTTTCGCCTCCACAGACCGCCACAGAGCGCTAAAAATAACTTTCCCGCAGAAGCAGCTGTACTTGTATGTTGATCTGTGAGACTCATGATTTCGAGACTCATTTTTCATTCCAAGATAATACGATTGAAAGGAAATATTGGACATAACGTAATTTTGCAAATTGCAAATTAATTGTCCAGCTTTACATTAATTAGAGATTTATTTCCATTGTATTTGTGAAAAGCTAAATAAATATAATAGGTAATAACAAAATCAGTTTTGGCATTTTACTCTTGGGTAGACTTAGTCTCAAAGTCTATCCGACGCTTCGCCCCTGATGGACACGTAGAGAGATCACAAGTAGATTGTGGTGCGTTGATATTGCGAAAGAGACTAAATCCTAATTGATACATACTGAGTGGATGGAAATCATCGAACACCTACCTAGTAAACGAGCAGGCCCTTCTTTTACCCGTATAAGGGCAGTCACATTAAATCCACTAGGTCATGTATGCTTTCCACGGGTATCTCTACCCATGCTTGCTATACCGCTGTCCAAAATTCTGTAGCATTCCTGGGTTAAGGATCGAAAGCTCGAACCGTCCTTCCCACAGAACCCCAAAATGTTTTCTCGGTCTTCGTGTACGCTTCACGGGAAGGCCGATCCAGAGTGAGAACTTGTGAGGAATGCTCTTGTAGCCATGTTCTAATCACCAAGGCTCTGAGCTTAAGCGTATTGCTCTTCTGGAAGAGTCCATTTCCTTGTGGGTGCGTAATGACCATGAACGGATGCACATGGTCTGAAAGTATTGACACGCAGAGTGAACCGTTCAGAGTTACACCTAGACGTATCAGAGGTTCCGACGTGTGCCAGTTGAGCACGCATCAGACCATAACCTAGCTTCCACTAGTCTGAACAGTTCCTTGCTGACATACCGGGTCCATTGCTTCATGAGGTTTCTGCAAGGTCCGCACCTTCCCGCTTTCGTGAAAGTACTGGAAATGGGACTCATCGCGCCCGAACACCTGTCTCCAATCATCGAAGGTTCGGTGCCAATGTTTTTGCGCCCAGGTGAAGCGTATAAACCGATGATGGAACGTAAAAATGGGCTGGCTTCTGCCATAACTTATTGCGACCAATGATCGCCTGTTGGTCTTGGTGCTTGGTCCGATACTGCAGTTCAAAAGTAGTCAAGAAGTTCAAGCAGAAAAACGGAATCAATGTGCTTTGTTTGTCTTGTTTGCCTTAGTAAATGTATTCTGAATAAATGCCTTGTAAAACAAATGATACGATTACAGAAGTCCAGTTGTAAAGTGAAAAACATTTGCTCTAAACTGGTGAAATCAATGGAGAAACGTGTTCAGGGGGTCATTGCAACCAAAAAGGGAGGGCATATTTCATAGTATTGTTACTGTATGTTAGATGTTTTTAAAATGCGCACAAACCAGTTATTTTTTTACACTACTGTATTTATTACGATGTTATCTTTGGTACTTTTTATACTTTCATTGGATTGGTGCGCCGGCTATGATGCCGTGCGTTGTGAATAAGAGTTTGGATAGTTACGTTGACAAAAAAAGAATGTGAGCAGCTGTCGAGGTAAATAAGCAGTAACTCAATTTACCGAAAATGGTTTGTACTTTCCTTTAAAATATCCAAATAATTTAGTCCATGTATTTAGAAGACACTAAATATTCATGGCCGCTGTTAATTCCCTACAATTGCATTTTTATTGAGTTTTACTCTGCAAATTCTTTAAAAAGTTATTTAGTAATGTAAAGGTAGGATAGCTCATGTTACCGGAACAATAAGAGTTTTTTACCATGTACAGTTAGTTGAAAGATCATTCAATCATAGTTGTGACGTTACGGATAATCTTTCATTTCCCAATTTATGAACAGTTCCTGCGCTTAAAGATTTTACCGTGCATTACCTTGTCAAAGGATTCTCAGAGGAATTGAGTAATGACTTCCGAATTCTTAAAATTTTGTATCCGTGAAGGAAGGAACATGATTTTTTTTTTCACTGAAGAGCAGAAGCTAGCATGACTTGAGCAAAGAAGCTGGATTACTGCATTTACGTCTCCTGTTTCTCTCTACAAAAGCTAGAGAGAAATATAAAAAAAAGCAAAAGTAAAAAAAATAAGCCTGCATTCAAAAGAATAGCAGTCCGCTGCAAGAAAATGACAAAATAAATTCCTCTGTGATGTATTCGAGGATCATATCTGAACAAAAAACATTTTGCCTGTAAAATAGAAGTTTCAATCGCACACAATTGCATAGAGAATTGCCTCGTGAAATTTAGCTTTGATGCACATAAATATTGCCAACAATAATGGAAAATGTAGAAAAGTGGAATGTTTACCTAAACTAGATCAAGTGTGAGTTGCGCGGAAAATCGCTGAATAGCTTTAACGTCAGGTGATTTGTTCTGTCTTTTATACACATTTTAGTACGGAACTAAACGTAGATAAGCCTTCGAAGCTAGAACATGTGCATAAATTCGCCACAATATATATCGTGTTGCTGTTATCTTGTGTCTGAATAAATGGCATTGTATAGATAGACAAATTTATACTGCAATATTTTGTCTCTCTATTTCAAACTGAAGACTGTTTACCACGAATTATTCATCATGGAGTCTTGGAGTTTACTCTATCAGACAAAAGATCGTAAAGCTTTATTTTCAAACTGAATCCATAATACCGACACAACAGGCATTCGCAAGGGAATTTTATCGAAGCGGTGCTCTCAGATTCAGGGAATTCAGTCAGCGAGATGCTCGCAGAAAAGCATTCGAGGAGACGCTTCAACTAAGCAATTTTGTGGAGCATTGAGAGATATATAAGCAAAGTTAAAGTAGCGCCAAGTAAACTTACATGAAGTAAAACAATGAAAACTTCAGATATAATAAATTCTTCCGAAATAAATGAGCAGGTTCAGCATACTGTACACAAAACTCTTCCACTTTCGAAAAGCCAGATTACAAAATGCTTCTAGGACAGCACGACGAATTAAGTGAGATTTGTTTCTTTGTAAAACTGTAGCCTCGCAAAACTTTGAAGAAAACAAATTTAAGGGGACACTGGAGGACTTTTACACATCTTACAATAAATTATGCTTACCGGAGTGCAAGTGCTATATAGCTGCACTCACTCGAAACTTTGCGAAAGGACGTTGACACATGTAACTGACCCACAGATTTTTAGAATATTGTGAGAAATGAAAATACATTCTTAGACCAAAAAATCGACGCATCTCATATTAATGAAATCTTGTACTTTGTGGAGCAAGAGATAGAAAAGTCATTAACATATCAGTGTATCAGGACTCATTATTTGAGAAGAGCCGTAGCATAATTCCTACAGATTAGCACCTCGTCAAGTCACCTCTGAGTGCAAGCGCACGCTGATATACAGCATGGCTTCGAGTTAAACAAAACTCTGATGCTGTAAAGTGACATTGCTCCAAGAGTCTTGTAATTGATGCACGAGATCCCCTAAATTCTACGATGGCCACAGCTGACGTCCCAGGATTTCCCAGATACGCCCGACAAGAGAAATATCTGGTGACCTAGCTGACCAAGAAAGGTTTGCAACACTACGGAGGTACTCCCAGGGCAGACAAATAGTTTGAGGCAAGGCATTATCACCCTGGAAAATGACACCTGGCAGATGTGGCACGAAAGATAAGACAAAGGGTCACAGGATCTTTTGAACGTTTCGCTGTCCTCCTAACAAAAACTAAGGGCGTCCGGCTCTCATAGGTGAGGGCTTCTCACACAATAGTACCATTAGTAGTGGTGGCGGTGTGCTGCTCAATAACTAAGTCCGGATGTGAGGGCAACCCAGTTCTCCATGTCCGAATGAGGTAGCCATCCGTTCCAAGGCAGAAGCAGGATTAGTCACTTAAGTGAAATCATGGTTCTCAGGTTGACAATGATATCCGGACGCAGCAGCTATTTACGGCAGCTAATTCAAGACGTCTGAAGGGACGACGAGAAGTGATACAGGGTGCTGCATCGAGGCTACTAAACTTCGCTGGATAATTACAGAGAAGCAGCCAGATCGGTTCGAACTTGTACTATCAGAAGGTCATGCTCAGTTGTCATCAGGGATAAGCTGAACTTTCTTGGGCCGCCCCGGTGGCGCAGTGGTCTAAGCGATGGCCTCTGATCATTCGTCCGAACGGGGAAAGGGTTCGATACCCAGTGAGGCATGGATGTTGTGTTTGTCTTACGGCACTGGCTCTCTCCCTTCCCTGGAACCAGTGACCCTAAATTAGGGACGGGCGACTGCTTATAGCCCATTGAGTTGCTCACGGTGGTCGTTAAACCTCCAATAAAAAAAAAAAAAATTCTTGGGGTGCATACATGCCCTTGCGTACACAGGGCTTCTAACACCGTTGCATTACTACGGCCGAGGAGGTGGGCGATTCGTCGATAGGATCAAACTGCTTCCCTCAATCTCACACTGCACCCTCTCTCAAATGCGTCCAGTTGTCCGCAGTGTCTTCTAGCGTGTCGTCCAGGAATAATTAGCTGCTACCGAAGTGAACGCAATGGATAACTCAGCCAGGATGTTCACAGTGAATATTTGACAGCCCTTATTAATGTCGCCGCTGGCTGCGAGATTCAAATGCACTCTGGGATGACTTGGACTTTGCTTGGCGGTGAAACCTCAGCCGTTTTCATCCTGGCAATAGGTATCTGCATACAGGTTTTCACGGCTCGTGGTTTATTTGATCGGAGTTCCTCGATTTTTTCTTTTTTCCTCTGTAACATCAGCAGCAGGACTGTACAGAGAGTCGAGCAAAAAAATTAGGGTACAAATGAAAATCAACGATGATTCTGTTAACTTGCTTGACCATTTAAAAATAAGCCAGTATCCACGTGGAAATAAATTTCATAGTTAAAACTGGACAGAATATATTTTCGATGATTCAATAGTTTACTGAAAGACAAAAGCTATGATGAAATGGGGAAAGAAACTGCTACGCACACCAGCCACTGAATTAGAAACTTTGATGCAGAAGTACGTACACGTTACTTACGTAGCGTATATACAAAATGCATAGACACGTGCGTCACCACGTGATCTAGGCAACTATTTATGACTGCTGCGCATCAGTAATCGGCAGTAATGTTGATGACAATGGGAAAAACAAAGTAACCTTCAGGGTTCCATAAAGTGCTTACTGTGGATGCTCGTCTGGCTGAAGCGACGATTTTGGAAACAGCTGAGCTGACTAGTGTCTCAAAAAGGTGGGCCATCCCAGGTCTTAATAAGTGGAAGAATAACCCACAGTTGTGTAATAGGCGCAACTGTGGCGCGACAATAATATGCCCACAGCCAGATCGCAGTCGTCTCAGATGGTGAAACAGATGAATAAGAATTCAATGAAGACTATTCTCGACCCATAGCTCAGAGAACTATGCACAGAGAATCATAGAGGTTCGGTATTTGCATACGCAAGCCTATACGGAAACCACTGCTTTCTATGAAGAACCGTAAAGTTCATCTACAGTGGTGTCAGGAACATCGTGACTGGACACTGGAAGATTCGAAAAAAGCCATGTGGTCCGACAAGTCGCGGTAAATATTGTTGTGTATCGACGGTAGGCTCACAGCATGGCGGAATTCCCATAATGCAATGGACCCAGCTTGCCTTGTAAGCACAACTCAAGGTTTTGGAGGTGTTTCATAGTGTGGGGTACGTTCTGTTGTTACGGAACGGATGTCTTGACATTGTTGGAATTTTTTTTTATTAGAGATTTAACGACCACCGTGAGCAACTCAATGGGCTATAAGCAGTCGCCCGTCCCTAATTTCGGGTCACTGGTTCCAGGGAAGGGAGAGAGCCAGTGCCGTAAGACAAACACAACATTCATGCCTCACCGGGATTCGAACCCGGACCCCGTTCGGACGAATGATCTGAGGCCATCGCTTAGACCACTGCGCCACCGGGGCGGCACATTGTTGGAATATCGGGGTTCTTTTTTTTTTTTTTTTATTGGAGATTTAGCGACAACCGTGAGCAACTGAATGGGCTATAAGCAGTCGCCTATTCGTAATTTAGGGTCATTGCTTCCAGGGAAGGGAGTGAGAGACAGCGCCGTAATACACACACAACATTCATGCCTCAGCGGGATTCGAACGCGGACCCATCTCGAACGAATGATCAGAAGCCATCGCTTAGACCACTGCGCCAACGGGGCGGCGAATGTCGGGTGTCCTCCAAGGATTATCAGAACGTTGTTGACGATCAAGTCCATCTTCCAACGTTCGCAGGTGACGGCTGTTTCACAGACAACAATGGTACTATTCATCGCACAAGATGTGTTGAGCAGTTGTTCAGCGAGCATGACAGGGATTTCTATCATCTATTCTGAACACCTCCGAGCCCGGATTTGAAACTCTTTAAGAATGTGTATGACATGTTAGAAAAACACATCAGGAAACAAGGACCTCTTTTGTTAAATCTGAGCCAGTTAAAAGACTGTCTGGTGAACTCCTGGTGTGCTGTTAACGTAGATGCACTCCAGCATCACGTGGAATCCATGCCAAACTACATATGTGCTGTAATTCGGGCTAAAGGAGGTCCTACCCAGTGTTGAATAAAAGTTTCTAATTCAGTGTCCTGTATGTGCATAAAATATCAGGAAGAACTACTGAACAAGTGACATCTAACATCTTTTCAGATCAACCTAGGCCAACTGGACTTTATTGTGGAATGCACTAATAAAACTCTTAGTAGTTTTTTTCCACATTAGGAAAAATACTAAAAGGAATCTTTTTGTGGTTAGTAGTATTATGAGCATCGAAAAACTTGGAAACTAAAGCAGAAAAATAAACTTTTAGATTACTTTTAAATCTGCTGCTGGAAACGAATTGTGAGGGTGAGCTGGACTTCTGTCCAGCTCAGTAAATCAAAGACAAAGTGCTTCAGATAGCAGTCGGAGACAGAAGAATACTAAGGTTTACACAAAGGTGGAGACTCAAATAAATATCACATTTCCTGCAACACCACACTTTGATCGATAAATTGTGGTGAGATCTTTGCTTCGCGTCAGGTGGAGTACGGTTTATACGTGCACAAGAGCGCACTAAGTGACCTACACTACTTTCACTTCTGGCATAAATAACATCGGCGAATTCAGTAGAAACCGGTGAAGAAGTAAGTTTCACATCACACGAATGGTAAAAAACTAATTATTTTATGTCATGGCAATGTGGTAATTAGCTTAACTCCATGCGACCAACTCTCTTTAAAACTTGAAAATGCAGTGGCACTGATTTAAAATACGGTGGCCGTCCTAGTTGCGCAGTGGTCTAAGCGATGGCCTCTGATCATTCGTCCGAAAGGGGTCTGGGTTCGAATCCCGGTGAGGCATGGATGTTGTGTTTGTCTTACGGCACTGGCTCTCTCCCTTCCCTGGAACCAGTGACCCTAAATTAAGGACGGGCGACTGCTTATAGCCCATTGAGTTGCTCACGGTGGTCGTTAAACCTACAATCGAAAAAAAAAAAATACGGTGCCACTTTTCTTGAATTTCGTTCGAGTATTGTCACACTATCCAAACCGAATCAAGTTTCAGTTGTTAGGAAGTGAGTTGGTTACATGAATAAAAGCTAGTTTCAGTTCCATAAAATGTCGGGTTTCATAAGCAAATTGTTCTTTGAAATTGTTTTAATAAGACTCAGACATTAAAACAATTATGTGAGACAGTGTGAAACAGTTATTCATTCTTGAAAAATATGTTATGTTCTGCATAGCAACTTCTGGTGTCCATTGCAAGTATTTGCAATCTGTGAAGCTTTTAGAATGTTTTAAAAAGAAACTAATGTTTGGTCGCTGTTAATCAGACTGATATTTTAGCCTATCTAATATGTTTACCTACTTTAAGATTTTTTTCAAATTTATTTTGGTCTCACAGATTCCACCGAACCTAGAACATTATTTTGCTGTTTTTGTCTTAAATTGTGCAATGTGTATAACGAAGTAAATTTCTCCGTCATTTCTGTAAAAAAAGGATTCAAACCCGGATCCCCTCATTCCGGAATAAGTCACTCTACCAATTGAGCTACGCGGACGTTTTTTATTCTGATTCCTATCTGCCTTTATGTCGTGTGCGTCCTTCGGGCAGGTACGTCACATCTCCTGGTACGTTACATCATCTCCCCCTTCTTTTTTTTTTTCGAAGTGCTGGAGAAAGGATTCTCTTATTTTTCCTATTTGCGGTGTGGAAATAACATCACACCATTGCGAGATTTTGAACGGTCGTGTCATCCGGATAGTTCGGGCGCCATTATAACGAAGCAAATTTCTCCGTCATTTCTGTCCACGCCAGGATTCGAACCCGGATCCCCTCATTCCGGAATAAGTCACTCTACCAATTGAGCTACGCGGACGTTTTTTATTCTGATTCCTATCTGCCTTTATGTCGTTTGCGTCCTTCGGGCAGGTACGTTACATCATCTCCCCCTTATTTTTTTTTTTTTTCGAAGTGCTGGAGAAGAGATTCTCTTATTTTTCCTATCTCGCGGTGTGGAAATAACATCACACCAATGCGAGATTTTGAACGGTCGGGTCATCCGGATAGTTCGGGCGCCATTATAACGAAGTAAACTTCTCCGTCATTTCTGTCCACGCCAGGATTCGAACCCAGATCCCCTAATTCCGGAATAAGTCACTCTACCAATTGAGCTACGCGGACGTTTTTTATTCTGATTCCTATCTGCCTTTATGTCGTGTGCGTCCTTCGGGCAGGTACGTCACATCTACTGGTACGTTAATGTGTTAGTCAGAATCTGAAAGTATTTGACAAGATAAGGAAACGTGAATATCTAATCTTTATTTGAGTAGTAAAAAGGAACACATATATCAGATGCTTTTAAAGTCTTGAATTTGGAGAAATATTTTCGAAATGCACCGTAATATACTGGAAACTCGCGTCATATTTCATATGGATTTTCTCGATATTTTTTTTCATAGATAAACCCTGCATCATTAGAAGCAATCTCGCATTTCCCGTTATCGTTTGTTTTAACAGTAACTCTATTCTTAGAGTAAGGGATATTTTGAACTTCTTCAGCTTATTTTTGAGCGTCACTATGAAATATTCGCATTTTGAACACTAAGTACCGCAATACACACTATATACGTTAGCATAACTGGTGTTTCATTGTCATAAGTTAGAAAATAAGAATTCAAAATATGTACCCAGAACATTTATGACAAAAGTTTAATGATTCTAGATATGCTACCAATTCTTCTTCAGTGTTATCCTTGTTATTTCAGTTTACGATATCCCTGATTTTCAACAGGAAATGAGATAATAACACTGACTGCGCCTCTTATGAATCAATGGAAATTATATGTTTAAATGGAATATATTTAATTTTAGATGAGGGCATTTTTGTATTTTGCTTCTATTCATCATTTCAAGGAAGACTGTGATTTTTTCGGATCCAGAGATATTGGTACGCAGTAAACTGGTATCCGGCAAGCGAACTAGTACAGGGCAGACTCATACCCACGCAGCTTCACCCCCATTCTGTTCAGTTTTAATGTCTGAATTTTAGGATTTAGCAGCATCTTCACCGCTTCTAAGTATTCCGATTATTTCCTTTTTCTTCAAATTTGTAAATTATTTCATAAATTAAAGCAATTTGGGTATATAATTACATTTTAGCAAACTGGTACCCGGAAGATTGGTACTCCCCACAAACTGGTATCCGGCAAAATTGTACACAGGGGATTAGTACCTGCAGAACAGGTACCAGGGTGACTGGTACTTTTTGTCGCTGGAACGTTACAAGGGCACATACAAATTGCATTTCCACAGCTGGGAAAACACACAGCGGGAAACTGCAACACCTTTTGATCCCAGTAAAAACACAAGTGTTGGGAAACTGCAACACCTTTTGATCCCAGCAAAAACACAAGTGTTGGGAAACTGCAACACCTTTTAATCCCAGCAAAAACACAAGTGTTGGGAAACTGCAACACCTTTTGATACCAGCAAAAACACAAGTGTTGGGAAACTGCAACACCTTTTGATACCAGCAAAAACACAAGTGTTGGGAAACTGCAACACCTTTTGATCCCAGCAAAACCACAAGTGTTGGGAAACTGCAACACCTTTTGATCCCAGCAAAACCACAAGTGTTGGGAAACTGCAACACCTTTTGATACCAGCAAAAACACAAGTGTTGGGAAACTGCAACACCTTTTGATACCAGCAAAAACACAAGTGTTGGGAAACTGCAACACCTTTTGATCCCAGCAAAAACACAAGTGTTGGGAAACTGTAACACCTTTTGATACCAGCAAAAACACAAGTGTTGGGAAACTGCAACACCTTTTGATCCCAGCAAAAACACAAGTGTTGGGAAACTGCAACACCTTTTGATACCAGCAAAAACACAAGTGTTGGGAAACTGCAACACCTTTTGATACCAGTAAAAACACAAGTGTTGGGAAACTGCAACACTAATTTGATCCCAGCAGAAGCACAAGGGTTAAGAAACTGCTGGCCACCAGCTGGCAGTGATGGGTCGCTGCCGGCTGAAATGTGCCGCTCACGGCCCGATAGCAGTCCGTTGGTGGCAGCGCCATCAGTTGGCAGCCATTGATGGCCCTGCAGCATCGCCGTGAATTGCGGGCCTCCAAGCAAGTGCCACTAATGGCCCGTAGCTGACAACCAATGCAGCCCCAACTCCAGGTGGAAACAACGGGACTGCGCATGCGCATAAGCAACACGTGCTGTTTCTGTCGTGGTACTAGTTAGTTGAAGACGACGCTATCGCCATTGTGTTATTTTAGTGGATGTTAAGAAAAATAACATATATGTCGAGAGGCGAATTAATTTCCTATAAAGAAATGCCACGCCGACGAAGATATCAGATTAAGCCATGAAATACACCCACTCCATTCCCATGAATAACAGGAAATAATTTCTGTCTAATCTTTCGTTTTAACATACACGAAACCAATTGAAACAAAAATCCTGGAAAAATATTTAAAAAACGTTATGTTGGAAAACAAAGAAGAAGAATTATTCGCGCACAAAATTTATCAATTATTTAAAAAAAAAAAGAAAAAAAAGCAACGCTATGTGGATATAATGTACTCATCCACGGGTTGAATACACAAGCACAAGACTGGAGGAATTCACTTCTAAAAATAACGAGAAGTAAAACAAAATATCTTTCATCTTTAAAACAAATGTAGCTTCCGACAGCGAAAAGGAGAAATACAACGTTAAAAATGTAAAAAAGTCCTTTAAGTACGTGGCACCAGTAAATAAACAAATACATCGCTCTTTCCACGTTCCAGAAACACATGGAAACCGACAAACTGTTATCAAGGGTGTAAGGCTAACGCGCTCGGCTAGATATCGAGAGATCCGTGCATTCAATTCCCCGGCGGTGACCAAATAACAATTTTTCGGTTGCTACGTGTTTCTCGAACGTGGAAAGAGCGATGTATTTGTTTATTTACTGACGCCACGTATTTGGAGGATTTTCACTTTGGAGCTCGCCCTTTGGATTTAACTGCTATAATTAATATATAGCCAGTGCCGTGAATGCCCACCAGATGGAGACGTATCAGTAGCTGAGCCCATCTAACGGATTTATGATGTCAGAAGCTGACTTAAAAACACACATAGCACCGTGGATTGTTGGCCACCGTGGCGTGGTGTAAGGCTAACGCGCTCGGCTAGATACCGAGAGAAATGTGGATTCAATTGCCCGCCGGTGACCGAATAATAATTTTTCGGTTGCTATGTTTTTCTGGAAAGTGGAAAGAGCGATGTTATAATGAATTAGGTTTTACTGGTTGTTGTTGTGTAGTAATTATTATATCATGAATAAGCTTCACTGCTAGTAATGTTGTAGTAGTAATTAAGATGAATAAAGTCTTATGCTGGTTGTTAATAGTAACACTTAATGAAAGAGACCTAACAGCCAGACAGAGGTCTGACAAAACTATGAACTGAGAATATCGTACTTACTAAGAAAACCTTTTATTAGGGAAACTCCTGGTATTATCCACACACACTTCATAGGTCACACAACTACTCGATATCTGGCTCTCACATATAACAAAGTTCCTCTCACATAAACGAAGCTCTCTTTACACCAAACGAAGATCTCTTTACACATAAAACAAAGCTCTCTCACGTAACACAAAAGCACTCTCGCACATAAACAAAAGCTCTCTCTGGTATCGTTGAACGCGCCTATTTATACTGCCTACCACCACGTCATGACTTACACTCATTGCCACATATCATTCAGCGGGAGAAATAACATCTCGTTAAGTAATTTACATAGGAAAATAAAATAACGAGAGATAGTAAAATCAAAAGGAAACTGAATCTAGAGTATACGTTACAATGTATGTGTTAAAAATGTAACAGAATGTGACATGAACGGGTAAATATATTTATTCAACAATCGCCTTTCAAGAAGAGAAGGACAGCACGAAACTTTGGAAAGCGCCTTTAGTTGGTACACTCGTTGAAAAAGTGAAGTTCCATTAAGGTAAATAAAAATAATCGTTACGTTGAAAAAATAAATTTATGAAACTGACATTTATGAAAAATTCCTCGCACTATTGTAAAATTAAAAAGAGAACCATCGTTACCGGCTGCTACTGCCAGGAAACTAGCGGACAACATTAGGCTAGCCATCATTTATGGTACGTGCTTGCAGGGCCGCTGAAGGGCCACTTGTGGCAGCTACTGCCTGTGATGGGTCACTAATGGCCTTGTTCGAGCATATAACAACTGATGGGGGGTGCCACTGATGGTCCGCTGCTGGTTTGAACTGCTTGCCCATGTGGTGGCTGCCCAGACATTTTATTGACGGTTGGGCGGCGGCAACATAGTGCTAGGCAACCTCTGGCAGTGCTAGCAACCAGCAGTGGCCTAGTGCTGGCCCAGCCAGACTGTTTTTGCTGGGATATAAAGGAATGTACACAAATTGCATTTTGCTAAAACATAAAACGATAATAGGAGATTTCCTACTGACATAAAAGGGTATACAAAGTGCTCGTGACATAATGGGATATCAATAAGTTTTTCAACTTATGAAATTTTGAGTTATGATTTTAATGTCTTGTGTGTAATAACGTATAGTAAAAGCTAATAAAAAGTGATTCAACGGATTCATCTTCAGGTGTTTGGAAGGAACCTAGGCCGCGGGAATTTTCGGTAAATTTTGAGTTACAACCTAAATATTTGGGAAATGTAAACATAAAATAAATAAAAATTAATTACTTGAACTCAGTACATCAGTTGTCAGGTATTTAAAAGACACCTAGGTCGAAGCCTTTTTGGGAGACTTAAGTTACAACAAAATATTTGTTTTGTATAAACATGTTATGAAATCTAATAAAGATGACTCAACGGAAAAGCCTTAAATGTTTACAGGGCACCTCGGCCTCAGGCCTTTTCGAAAGATTTGAAGTTACAATCTATATGTTTTGGATGTGCAAAAATGTTATAAAACTGAATAAAAGGGACTCAACAGATCAGACTTAAAGTGTTTGTAAGGTGCCTAGGCCGCGAGTCTGTTTCATGCAAAAGGTGGCTAGGGTTACGAGTCATTTAGAAGATTTGAATTTTTTTTTTTTGCGATTGGAGGTTTAATGACCGCCGTGAGCAACTGAATGAGCTATAAGCATTCGCCTGTTCCTAATTTTGGGTCACTGGTTCCAGGGAAGGAAGAGAGTCAATGCCCTAAGACAAACACAACATCCATACCTCCCCGGGATTCGAACACGGACCCCTTTCGGACGAATGATCAGAGGCCATCGCTTAGACCAGTGCGCCACCAGGGTGGCAGATTTGAAATTACAACCTAAATAACGGTTTTATTTAAACATGTTGTAGAAGTTAATCAAAGGGACTCAATGGAACAACCTTAAAGACTTGCGGCAACGGAACCTTGTAACAGTAGAATGGCCTGGCCTGGGGCATTGCAATTAATGTTTCGTGCCCGAGTAAAGGAGAAACATTATTATATTAACCTGTCATGTAAATGTTAAGAATATTAGCTCCACGGATTGAAAATTGCTAGAAAGGATTAGGCTTAGGTTAGGGCCTTACAATTTATGTTTTGTGACCGAGTAAATGAGCAAAATTATTTACTTGATTTGCTATGTAAATCTTTTGAATATGAGCCCTACGAATTGAAAATTGATAGAAAGGCCTAGGCTTAGGGCCTATAAATTAATGTTTTTTGCCTGAGTGTAAGCGCAATACCATAAAACCTTGACTTGTTATGCAAATCTTAAAAATATGAGCTCAGAGGAATTAAAATTGCTAAGAAAAGCCTAGGCCAAGGGCCTTGTAAATAATGATTCGTTCCCGATTAAAGAAGCAACATTATTAACTTGACCTGTCATGCAGGCGTTAAGAATATTAGCTCCGCGGATTGAATATTGCTAGAAAAGACTAGGCTTAGGGCTTTGCAATTAACGTTTCATGACTGTGTAAAGGAATTATATTATTCACTTGCTTTTTTATGTAAATATTACAAATATGGGCTTTGCGACTTGAAAATTGATAGGAAAGCCTGGCCTAGTGCTTATTACCAGCTGAGTAAAATCTCAATTCTACAGCCTTGACTTGTCATGCAAACCTTAGGAATATGGGCACAACCGATACAAATCAGCTAAACAAATCGTGGTCCAGGACTTTATAATTTATGTTTTGTGTCTGAGTAGAAGAATGACATTTCACTGCTTCAGAAGCAGCTGTTCTTTTTCGGTGTGAGGTCACGTGCACTGTTAACAGCGGAAATATTTAGCAGTAACAATGCTTACTTGAATTTTGCCTACCCGAAAAGGGGAAAAAGAAATCTCACCTTACCCACCTTTTCTGAATTAGAATCACTCTTACTATAATTTTATTGTTTCATTGAACACCATACCTTTAAAAGTTCTACAAATGTAGGGCAAGTTGTTCCCCAAATGCAAGTGTTTTACATGTGACAATGATAGTTATGGTGCACGTCAGATTTATACAAAAATACATGTTTGTTACGTAGAGAAAAGGCCAAGAAAGAGCAATTTTTATACAGCACCATAAAGTGTATGAGGCTACGTGTTAACGATTTTTCCTAAACTCGTTTGCATGGTTTCTCAGAGGGAGATGAGTTGTCATTTATGTAATTTGTATATGCCCATGTAACATCGCAGATACTACAGGGTATGAATCTCCCGGGTACGTGTTTGCCGGGCAACAATCTCCCGGGTACGTGTTTTCCGGGCAACAATCTCCCGCGTATGAATTTGTAGAGTACTAATTTGCCTTTTCCTGATTGGTTCGTACATATGATCATTAAAAACTTGTAAGACTGACGTATTCTACGTGTCATGAAATTCACACCACAATTCAAATTGTATTCAGAAAAGTAATTTACACATCTTTTCAGTCAGGGGTAAAACTATGGGAAGCACATGACAGAATATGTTTATTTATACACTATCTACCAACAAGTAATTGGACACCTGTGATAGCAAAGGAAAACGAAGTTTATTCACCTTCAATAGTTGGTGAAGCCTCCACGAGCGGTGATTACAGCTGCGACCCTCCGGGTTATACTCTCAACCAGGCGTTGTACGACGGCTAGCGGTATTTTCTTCCATTCGGCTTGGCGAAGACAGGTCAGTTCCTTCACTGATTTCGGACGGTGGGGGCACCCCTTAAGTCGACGTTCCAACTCGTCCCAGAGGTGCTCGATAGGGTTAAGGTCCGGGCTCTTAGCAGGTCACTCCATTCGATTAACCACATTGTCACCATACCAAGCCATGGTGGACCTCGTAACATGACAGGTGGCATTGTCATCCTGAAAGTAACAAGGGTCCACCCCGCAAAATTGCCACAACGTAGGAAGCGCGTGGTCATCCAAAATGGTGCAGTAGGTCTCGGCGTTGAGTCTACCAGGAATTGCGACCAAGGGTCCCATGCCATACCAGGAGAAACACCCCCATAACATAATTCCACCGCCGCCGAACTTCACAGTTGGCACAATACATTCCGGCAGGAGGCGTTCTCCAGGCAGACGCCAAACCCCGACCCTGTCATCCGAATTGTAGAGGGTGAAACTTGATTCGTCGCTCCAGAGAACCTCTTTCCACTGTTCAAGGGTCCACTGTCGACGTTCTTTACAGCACGTCAGCCGAGCAGCGATTGGACTTGGTGATCAAAGGCTTGTGGGCGGCAGCACGTCCATGATAACCAAGCAGATGGGCTTCCTTACGGATGGTATTCATCGAAAGAACACTTCCGGATGCCTGTTGAAACTCCTCGCGGATGTGACCCATCGATTTGGTGCGGTTCTTCCTAATTTCTGTGGCCAGCACCCGTTGGTCTCTAACTCCCAGTTTTGTGGGTCTGCCGGGTCGGGGCACATTCCGACAGTCACCTCTCACCTTTCACTTGCCAATCACGTAGGCCACTGTCGATTTTGGGTACTTCAACTCGCTGGATATGTCACGTATGGATCAGCCATTTCTGTGATACCCGACAATTACACTTTTCTCGAAATCAAAGAGCTCCGAACTGCGTGGCATCTTCCATTCGACTGGTTGCGTTGTTGTTTCCCACACGATATTTAACGGCGGCGGCCGTGACGTGTATCAGGACCACAGATATCGTCGATTGCAGGGGTGTCCAATATAAGATATCGTCGATTGCAGGGGTGTCCAATATAAGATATCGTCGATTGCAGGGGTGTCCAATATAAGATATCGTCGATTGCAGGGGTGCATGTATAATGTTTGTTTGCCTTGCTGTTCCTGATTCCTGTTTTGCCCAGGTTGGCCGCATTGTTGTGTCTCCTGTGCATACAGCCTTGCTTTCTGTTATGCCGGCGCCATGTATTTACCCCGTATCTCGATGTACTTGCCCCAGAGACCCATTAAAGAAATTATCATCGCAGCCTTCTGCACCTGGGCTGCGTAGCCGAGGACCCAGCTATGTCCCCCATGCTCAATGCAAGTCATCGCCAACAACGCATGAAGTGGGCCCAAGATTATCGGAATTGGACCGTGGATGATTGGATGAAAGTTGTCTGGTCGGACGAATCAAGATTTCTGGTGCATCACGTAGACGGCCGGGCGCGGATATGCCGTTTGCCAACGGAGGCTATGGCACCTGTATGCACTGTTGAGCGGAAACAGGCCAGCGGTGGCAGTTTTATGTTGTGGAAGATGTTTTCGTAGGACACTTTAGTCCCCATTATCCCAATAGCACAATCCCTGACAGCTGTCAGGTATCTGAACATCGTTGCGTACCAAGTTCACACATTCATGGCAACTGTGTTCCCGGCTTGTGATAGCCATTACCAAGAGGATAATGCTCCATGCCACACTGCCAGGATCTTCAAGGAGTTGCTCGAAGAGCATGCAGAAAGCCGTAGAAATGGTTAAAATTTATCTTCTTACAATAACGTTATTCTGTTTTTTCCTTTCTTTCCTTAGACCTTCAGTTTCATCAATATTTCCCACAAACTTTGCATTGTCTTTGTTTCATCTATGAACAGTAGCAGGGCCGACTCCTAATTGAGTTGCTACAGCCTTGTTTTACTATTTTTTTATTTTGTTTATACACTATCTACCAACAAATAATTGGACACCTGTGATCGCAAAAGAAAACGAAGTTTATTCACCTTCAATAGTACAGCTGCGACCCTCCGGCGCATAATCTCAACCAGGTGTTGTACGACGGCTAGCGCTATTTTCTTCCATTCGGCTTGGAGAAGACAGGTCAGTTCCTCCACGGATATCGAACGGTGGGAGCACCCCTTAAGTCGATGCTCCAACTCGTCCCAGAGGTGCTCGATAGGGTTAAAGCCCGTGCTCTGCGCAGGCTAGTCCATTTGATTAACCCCATTGTCACCATACGAAACCATGGTGGACCTCGCAACATGACAGTTGGCATAGTCCTTCTGAAAGTAACATGGGTCCATCCCGTAAAACTGCCACAACCTAGGAAGCGCGTGGTCATACAATATGGTGCAGTAGATCTCGGCGTTGGGTCTACCAGGTATTCTGACCAAGGGTCCCGTGCCATACAAGGAGAAACACCTTCATAGCATAATTCTACCGCCGCAGAACTTCACAGTTGGCACAATACATTCCGGCAGGAGGCGTTTTCCAGGAAGACGCCAAACCCACACCATGCCATCCGAATGGTAGAGGGTGAACCATGATTCGTCGCTCCAGAGAACCTGTTTCCACTGTTCAACGGTCCACTGCCGACGTTCTTTGCACCACGTTATCCGAGCAGAGCTATTGGACTTGGTGATCAAAGGCTTGTGGGTGGCAGCTCGTCCATGATAACCGAGCAGATGGAGTTTCTTACGGATGGTATTCATCGAAAGAACACTACTGGATGCCTATTAAACTCCTTGCGGACGTGGCCGATCGATTTGGTGCGGTTCTTCCGAATTTCTCTGGCCAGCACCCGTCGGTCTCTAACTCCCAGTTTTGTGGATCTGCCGGGTCGGGCACATTCCGACAGTCACCTCTAAACTTCCACTTGCCAATAACGTAGGCCACTGTCGATTTTGGGTAGTTCAACTCGTTGGATATGTCACGTATGGATCGGCCATTTCTGTGATACCCGGCGATTACACCTTTCTCGAAATCAGAGAGCTCCGAACTGCGTGGCATCTTGCATTCGACTGGTTGCGTTGTTGTTTCCCATACGATATTTAACGGCGGCGGCCGTGACGTGTATCAGGACCGCAGATATCGTCAATTGCAGGGGTGTCCAATTACTTGTTGGTAGATAGTGTACATCAGGAGTAGGAAGTCCAAATTCGGAGTACATCACAAGGCAAGGCAAAACAAGAAACAGGAACTGCAAGGCAAACAAACAACATACACACACCAGGAGCGTGAAGTCCAATTTCGTAGTCGTCGAGAGCTGTCTCCCTAGTTTCCAGACCATCAATGTAGTCATCGGAGTTAGAAAAGTCCGTACGGCACGGTTGAGGATACGGAAAAGGACGGGGCCAGAGGAAGACTCTGGCGTAGCAAACTGGGCAGCATCATGGGAAACAGAAGAAGGAGCAGATTTCTTGCGGCGTCTCCTTGGAGGACGCCGGCGACGCTTCTTAGGGACAGCAGCCGCAAAGGCAGAGCAGGAGGCTGGAACACTGGCTGAAGAGGAATCACATCAAGAGAGTCAGCGAGAGCTGGGCCGCGTGGTCGAGCACAGCCGGAGGAAGAAGCCATAGAAATGCCCGGAGGAACAACAGCAGCCTGAAGAGTGGGGACATCAAGCGAATCCAGAAGAGCAGCAGTCTGGGAAGGTGAGTATGGAGGAGGGAAGCTAGCAGGAGCAAAAACAGCATCGGTGCTTGAAGCATCAGAACAGCACATTGGTGGAGAATGAGGCGGGGAACAAGCAAGTGTGCTATCACACGGCGAAAAAAACACGGATACCTGGATTGGAGAAACTGGAGCACCCACTTCAGACGAAGGGAGGTGAGCAGAGGATCGGAAATCAAAAGCTGGCGATGCAACAGCCGAAGATGGACAAGAAGACATCCCAGGAGGCAAAAACAAGCAAGCATTTGGAAACCTGATGAGAGCGATAGCGTCCTGTGAAGTTGCTGGAAAGAAGACATCGGGGCGGCTGTCGCCGAAGAAGGCGATGCGGAAGCAGTGCGAGCAGACGCAAGGCTGCGATAAATAGTGTGCTGTGACGCATTGTCCTGATCCCCACTGTTGTAGCTGCGGGTAATTTGTCGTACTGTGGCCCTGCGGTCGCTTTGAACAATGAGCGACAGTCTCCGTCCCCCTCTGGCGTCAATGAGGTGCGAGCGACACACAGCTGGACGACGGTTGATCGTTTGGCCATCTGTGCACCACCTTTGATACGTACTCACTACAGCTGCAAGTGAAAAACTCACAAGCCGGGCCGTTTCCGAGATCGTAGTTCCAAGGCAGCGTGCCATCAAAATTTGTCCTTTATCAAACTCCAATAAATCGGCAGTTTTTCCCATTCCAACTCAGAACACTCTACTAACCGCAAGCCGGTCCTCGGGTTGTATATATATACTGCTCTGTGAACTTTACCTGCGACACCGTTCGGTCTCCAGTCGCGCTCATTTCACTTCTCTGGGGTGGTCATAATGTAATGCCTTATCGGTGCATGTACTTATATGTCTATATCGTCATCATCATCATCATCAATGTCAACCATTGTCGATCCACTGCTGGACGAAGGTCTCAACAAGTTTCCTCCACAACGGTCTGTCTTGTGCCAGTCTCCTCCATGCAACTCCCGCATACTTTTGAATTTCATCCACCCAGCTCCCATGTGGTCTTCTTCTGGGTCTTTTCTTGTCCCTTGGAATCTAATCTAAAATTTCGGCTGTCCATCGATGGTCTGTCCTTCTGGCAATATGTCCAGCCCATTGCCAATTGAGGGATTTAAATCTGACCATGATGTCTTCCACTCTTGTCATTTTTCGGATCCACAAGTTCCTCTTCTTATCTCTCCTTGTTATACCAAGCATGCACCTCTCCATGCTTCTTTCAGTTGTCTGCAGCCTTTGTATGTCTCTTTTAGTTAAGGTCCACGTCTCTGCACCATACGTAAGCACTGGAAGGATGCGATGATCAAACACTTTTCTTTTAAGACATAACGGCATATTGCTCTTGAAAATTATGCTGTTTCTTCCAAAAGCTCTCCAGGCAAGTTTTAAACGCCGATTAATTTCTTCATCAATGTGACCCTCACTTGATATCTGCTGTCCAAGATAAACGTACGTGTCTGTTATCTCCAGCTTTTCTCCATCAATCGATAAATCTTCATTTCTTGAAAAAGCATTGAACATCACTTTTGTCTTATGAAAGTTCATTTTTAATCCCACTTCTTTACTCTTGTCAGAAAGTTCCTGGATCATAATCTGCAGCTCTGATGGGGTAGTTGCAAAAATGAGTATGTCATCAGCAAAACGAAAGTGGGGTAGATAATCTCCATTAATTTTTATCCCTTTGTTTTCCCAGTTCAGTGATTGAAAGACAATTTCTAATGTGGCATTAAAGAGCTTCGGAGATATGGTGTCACCTTGTCTTAATCCCTTTCCAATTTTTATGTGTGTTTTTTTTTTAAGCAACAGAATCTTTGCACTTGCATTTTCATACATGTTATTAATAATATTAATGTATGCATCTTCAATACCGCAGGATTTCAGGGCCATTGTAACTGCTGATGATTTCACCTAATCAAAGGCTTTTTCATAACCGATAAAAGCCATGCACAATGGAAGTTCATATTCCCTCGCTCTTTCAATTAGTTCTCTCAGTACGTGGATATGATCTATTGTGCTGTAGCCACTATTGAATCCAGCTTGTTCTCTCGGTTGAGCCCTGTCCAGTGTTACCTTCAAGCGGAGTGAAAGAACTTTAGTGAAGATTTTATAAATCACTGATAGGAGGCTGATAGGTCTGTAGTTCCTGAGATCCTCAATGTCACCTTTTTTATGTAGCAGGATCATTGTAGCGTTGTTCCAATTATCAGGAATCTTCCCTTCATTAAGGCATCGAGGTAAAATTTGGGCGAGTACTGTTTCGATTTCTCCACTTGCTTCTTGTATGATGTCTACAGTAATTCCATCTTCTCCTGGAGCTTTTCCCCGCTTCATGTTCTTGATTGCATGTGCAACTTCTGCTGGGAGGACTGGAAGAATTCTGGTACTGGTACCTTTCATGATGTCTGGAGTATATGTTACATCCCTTTCATATAATTTGGAGTAGAAATATTTCACTCTTGTCAAAACTTCGCCTCTACTTCTTGTTACAGAACCAACTTCTTTTCTCAGTGCCATAATTTGTTTTCTTCCCTTACTGAGATGTCCCTTTGCTATCTTTAGGCTTTGGCTGTTTTCAATTGCTTTCCTCACTAGTTCACAGTTGAATTTCCTTACATCTTCAGTGATACTTTTTCGTACTGTCTTGCATAGCTCTATAAATTCCACTTTAGAAGTCACTTCTTCTTTAGTTGTCCTCATCTCTCTTCTTTTTTGCATCAACATTTTGGTTTTTCCTGATAATTAGTTCACATGCAACTTGTTCTTAGGCCCAGATAATTTTGTTGCTGTTTCCATAAGAGCTTTGTTTACTTTTCTGTAAACTTCAGAAATATCCACTTCTTCCGATGTTAGGCCTTCTAAAGCAGAGAATGTGTTCTTCAGTTCCAACTTGAAGGTATTATGGTGTTTTTAAGGTTGGTTATGTCAATACATTTTGTTTGTCTTATGAGCTTGCCACGTTCGAATTTAGTGTTGAGCTGCATCTTACATCTCACCAATCTATGGTCACTACCTATGTTGAACTTGTTTAGCACACTGCAGTCTTCTATGACGAATTTTTTGTTACACATATTAAAATCAATTTCACTTGTCATCCCATTTGGATGTCTCCATATCCATTTCCTGTGTGACTTTTTCTTGAAAAAGGAGTTCAAGATGAAAAACCATTGAGCCTCTGCAAATTCAACGAGAGTATTTCCCCGCTGGTTTCTGTTGCTGTGACCGAATTTACCTACTGAAGTTTCATTCTGTTGCCGTTGCTCTATTTTCGCATTGAAATCTCCTATAACTATCTTCAAGTGCTGCTTACCTTTATTATTTAGATGACGAATTTCCTCATAAAATTCTTCAATTTCTTCTTCAGGATGACTTGTGGTGGGTGCATAAGTTTGAACAATCTGAGCCTGGTATCTTCTCGAGAGTTGGATAACGAGTCGTGCAGCTCTGTCAGAGGAACTTTCAAGTTCTACAACTTTATCCTTTAGTTTCTTGTTTATTATAAATCCAACACCACTAGTTCTGCCAGTTTCTGTCCCACGATAGTAGAAGTGATGTCCACTTTTCAGTTCAATGATATCTCCTTTTCTCCTTACCTCATTTAGCCCGACGATGTCCCACTTGATCCTTTGTAGTTCCTCTTCCAATTCAAGAAGCCTTGAATCAGAAGATAGGGAGCGTTCATTATACGTAGCCAAGGTAAGCATCATACGGCAGCCTAGTCCGGTCCTCCGGGGATTCTTAGCACCCTCTGCCTTCATGTCGCACTGGCCGCTGCCTTGGCCAGGTACATTCCAGCTGCCGGAGACTGAGGGCCAAGATTTAAGTAGTAGAGTCATTTCGGAGGGATTTGGCCATCACTCACCACGCTGGCCTAGCGGGTTGGTGAGTGTGGGATAGCATTTCCTCTAATCCCGATGGTATAGTTATACCGCTATTGGCGGTCGTCAGAGCCCCTTTAGTGGTAACAGGATGCACCACGAGAAGGCGGGGTTGACATTTGTCAAGGAGAGGCTGTGATGTTGCGCATCACAGCCTCTCATTGACACATGTTGCACGTCTATATATATATATATATATGTGTGTGTGTTCTCTCGGTTGAGCCATGTCCAGTGTTACCTTCAAGCGGTGTGAAAGAACTTTAGTGAAGATTTTATAAACTACTGATAGGAGGCTGATAGGTCTGTAGTTTCCGAGATCCTCAATGTCACCTTTCTTATGTAGCAGGATCATTGTAGCGGTGAGGATTGGAACACCGCTACAATGATCCTGCTACATAAGAAAGGTGACATTGAGGATCTCGGAAACTACAGACCTATCAGCCTCCCTATCAGTAGTTTATAAAATCTTCACTAAAGTTCTTTCACACCGCTTGAAGGTAACACTGGACATGGCTCAACCGAGAGAACAAGCTGGATTCAGGAGTGGCTACAGCACAATAGATCATATCCACGTGATGAGAGAACTAATTGAAAGAGCGAGGGAATATGAACTTCCATTGTGCATGGCTTTTATCGATTATGAAAAAGCCTTTGATTCGGTGAAACCATCAGCAGTTCCAATGGCTCTGAAAACCTGCGGTATTGAAGATGCATACATTAATATTATTAATAACATCTATGAAAATGCAAGTGCAAAGATTAGGCTGTTTGAAAATACAACACACGTAAAAATTGGAAAGGGAGTGAGACAAGGTGACACCATATCTCCGAAGCTCTTCAATGCCACATTGGAGGGTGTTTTTCAGTCGCTGAGCTGGGAAAACAAAGGGATAAAGATTAATGGAGATTATCTAACCCACCTTCGTTTTGCTGATGACGTAGTCATTTTTGCAACTACCCCATCAGAGCTGCAGAGTATGATCCAGGAACTTGCGGACAAGAGTAAAGAAGTGGGATTAAAAATGAACTTTCAGAAGACAAAAGTGATGTTCAATGCTTTTACAAGAAATGAAGATTTATCGATTGACGGAGAAAAGCTGGAGATAACAGACACGTACGTTTATCTTGGACAGCAGATATCAAGTGAGGGTCACATTGATGAAGAAATTAATCGGCGTACAAAACTTGCCTGGAGAGCTTTTGGAAGAAACAGCATAATTTTCAAGAGTAATATGCCATTATGTCTTAAAAGAAAAATGTTTGATCAATGCATCCTTCCAGTGCTTACGTATGGTGCAGAGACGTGGACCTTAACTAAAAGAGACATACAAAGGCTGCAGACAACTCAAAGAAGCATGGAGAGGTGCATGCTTGGTGTAACCAGGAGAGATAAGAAGAGGAACTCGTGGATCCGAAAAATGACAAGAGTGGAAGACATCATGATCAGAGTTAAATCCCTGAAATGGCAATGGGCTGGACATACTGCCAGAAGGACAGATCATCGATGGACAGCCGAAATTTTAGATTGGATTCTAAGGGACAGGAAAAGACCCAGAAGAAGACCACATGGGAGATGGGTGGATGAAATTCGAAAGTATGCAGGGGTGACATGGAGGAGACTGGCACAAGACAGACCGTTGTGGAGGAAACTTGGGGAGACCTTCGTCCAGCAGTGGATTGATAATGGTTGACAATGATGATGATGATGATATGTGTGTGTGTGTGTAAGTAAAATAATATTAACATACAAGCAATCTACCCTCATAAACAAACAAATAGGGCCAAAAACCTTTAGAAAAAAAAACTGAAGTGAATACCAAAAGGACGAAACAATGTTAAGAAAATATATATATATAAAAAAACTGTTTACTCAGAACCCCTGGATCACTCTTCAGGGAAAGACATCCAGAGGCCCTGAGCACACAAGTTCAGTTCAGGTTTCATGATAATGCAAAAATATCAAAAAAAGCAATAATGGATATCCAATTTGAAATTTTGTGTTGTAAATTTTGATGCATTCTGATTTTGATGCATTGGATTATTTCAGAAAGTACCTAGGAAATTGGAGCTAAATTTATTCACTTTAGTTTCTGAACGCACCTGGAGTTTAATTTTCCAACTTGGATTTACGTCTTAACCGCGACTCTCTAAGAATGACTTTGTTTATGTCATGAAGGGTTTTTTTTTTTTTTTTTATTGGAGGTTTAACGACCACCGTGAGCAACTCAATGGGCTATAAGCAGTCGCGCGTCCCTAATTTAGGGTCACTGGTTCCAGGGAAGGGAGAGAGCCAGTGCCGTAAGACAAACACAACATCCATGCCTCACCGGGATTCGAACCCGAACCCCGTTCGGACTAATGATCAGAGGCCATCGCTTAGACCACCGCGCCACCGGGGCGGCTGAAGCGTTTTGTGGAAGGATTTTTGTTACTGTTACTATATTTTAATCTTGTAGGGATAATTTTGACTCAGTTTTCGTTTTGATGTTTCTTTTTCGTTTATACAAGAGTACATGTAACATTATTGTTTTGGTAAGGTGCTTTATAGTTAATTTTTTAGTTCAATTTTAATCCTAGTGACTCTTTTGTATTTTCTATAGTTCAGGTAGGGAAGACAGAATGCATCAAAATTTACAGCACAAAATTTCAAATTGGATATCCATTATTGCTTTTTTGAGATTTTTGCATTCTCATGAAACCTGAACTGAACTTGTGTGCTGAGGGCCTCTAGATGTTTTACCCTGAAGATTGATCCAGGGGTTCTGAGTAAACGTTTTTTTTTTATATGTACACAGTGCGTCAAAGAATTTTTAAGACTGGGTCTTTAAAATCAAATAGAAACAAGAAATTATAATTTGTTTTGGTTTGTTATTCAAAATAAGTCCCTCCGGCTTCAATACACTTGTTACAGCGATTTAATAATGATTCGAATGCCTGTTTCAGTTCACTTTGCGGAATTGCCTCCAAAGCACATGTCGAAGCTGTTTGTATGGTCGAAATACCATAAACAAAAGCACCCTTTTAACGTCATTTCAAGTTTCGGGAACAAAGAAAAGTCGCAGGGGGCTAAATCAGGCGAATACGGTGGATGATTCAACACACAGGCGTAAGTTATTTTTCACCAAAAATCTACGAACAACAAGTGAGGTGTGACTGGGTGCATTATCGTGCAACAAACACCAATTGTTTTCATCTCGATATTCTGGACGAATGCTACGAATTCTGCCCGTCAAACGCCTTCAAACATTTAAATAAAACTCACCAGTAATTGTTTGTCCACTTGGAACAAATTCTTTGTGGATAATACCCTTACTATCGAAGAATGTAATGAGCGTTGTTTTGATTTTCGATGGAACTTTTCTTGTTATTTTGGTTTGTGGCGAGTTTTTTGACTTCCATTCCGCACTTTGTCCCTTTGTTTTAGGATCATATTGAAAACACCATGTTTAATCACTTGTAACAATCGATTTTAAGAAGTTTGGATCATTTTCAGCGGCTCAAATGATGTCTCTGCAATGTGCACTTCTCCTTGATTTTTGTTCTTTGGTTAACATGTGTCAAACAAATTTAGCACAGACTTTTGTTTTGCCCAAATCTTCATGCAGGATGGTTCGAATCGTTTCTTTGTTGATGTTTAAAGACTCTTCCATCATTCTTAGTGACGCACATCGATTGTTTGCCACGAAATCACGCACTTTTTCAATAATCTTAGGTGTCCTAGATGAACTTGGTCTTCCGGTATGCTTATCATCTTCTAGCGTCTCTCTTCCGTCCAAAAAACGTTTGTGCTACAGGGAATCATTTGATCTACTTAAACAAAGCTCACCGTAAACTTCTTTCATCATTTGGTACGTTTCCGGGGCACTTTTACCAAGATTTGCGTTAAATTTAATAACAGCCCTTTGTTCCATCTTAATAATTCAACATGAAAAAAAGTTTACTTCTCTAATGAACGGCTGTTTCGTTTGAGTTACTTTAACAACTGCGCAGTACTTTTGGCAGAAAGCAAGCAGATGGTCATGGATTATAACGCATTCGTGATTACACTGGTAGCGCCACCATAGGCTGAAATCTAGCGCCAGTCTTAAAAATTCTTTGACGCACTGTGTATTTTCTTAACATTGTTTCGTCATTTTGTTATTCACTTCAGTTTTTTTTTCTAAAGGTTTTTGTCCCTATTTGTTTGTTTAAGAGGGTAGATTGCTTGTATGTTAATATTCTTTTACTTACACTAACAACATCTAATACTTGCAGCATTGCGCAGTTTTGTTGTGGTTTATATTATATTACATGAGTGGAAATTTAACTTTCCTATGCTATATATATATATATATATATATATATATATGTACATATTTATTATTTACAATATCTGCTTGAAACTCATAATATCATAAGGAAGTTCACCTTTCTTTCGAGTTTCTTGTGTTCTCTAAATTTGGTTTCTAGTCGTTAAACGTTTTTGCATTAACGACACATCGTTTCTCCGTTACAGCTTTCTAAGTTTGGAAGCACTGGCAATGGGTTATAGATCAATGTCATGTCTACACTGAGTGTAGGGTGTGGGGATTGCGAGGACGAGTTGTTAGTTATGTGTGCATTATTAGAAAGGCAGATTGTAAGAGCGACTCGTTAGAAGGAAGTGCATTTTGATTAGAGCATTTAATATATCGACATGGTAGAAGGGCGTTTGATACAGTATCTTCTTAGAAACGCATGTATTGTGAGAGTTATATGAATTGAAGCCAACAAGTTCTTATTCTGGCTAATGATATCAACCTGTGCTGAAGTACTATTGAAGAGAATAAGCTTGGACTCACATAAGTGGTTCCATCTGATTCGTTATCTTGGCCATTAGTAATTTCTATATTTACCAGTGCTGGATATTAATGTTCACAAGTTCAGAGACAAGGTTCATAGCTTTAGTAACGTTAAAATTTCAGCAAACGTGAACCTTACAGCTGTTGCAGTTAAATCTTTTAACGTACTGAGTGACATGACGTAGATGACGTATTATTATATATGACTCAAATAGGCAATGTTGGACCTATAAGTCTTGCCGGCATACTTCAGTTGGGAGAATAGCCGTTCCCGAATAGGGATACATAGGTCAGAATTTCACCATAGGCAGAGGGCTGTATGTCATACTGGTGCCCGAACAAAAGTGGATTTCTGGCCGTTAAGTTTGGAAAATTTATGTGATTAGTCTTCCTTACAAAACACGTAACACCGCTCCGGTGGGCAATGTTCTAAGCGATGCTCTCTGATCATTCGTCCAAAAGGAGTCCGGGTTCGAATCCCGTAAGACATTATAACGAAGTAAATGTCTCCGTCATTTTGGGTCTACGCTTGGATCGAACCCGGGTCCCCTCATTCCGGAATTAGTCACTCTACCAATTGAGCTACGCGGACGTTTTTTCTGACTGCTATCTGCCTTTATGTCGTGTGCGTCCTGCTGGCAGGTACGTTAAAACTTCCCCCTCCGAAAGAGGGCCGGGGGCATGGCTCACGGGCCAGCCGTGACCATGAATCGTTGCAGGCAGCCATCCAATTTAGAATGTGCACTTGAGAACTCCCAGTCAGTCTGGTGTGTGAAATGCAACATCCCACATTTTTTATTTTTCGAAGCGTTGGAGAAGGGATTCTCTTATTTTTCCTATCTCGCGGTGTGAAAATAACATCATAACATTGCGAGATTTTGACCGGTCAGGTCATCCGGATAGTTCGGGCGCCATTATAACGAAGTAAATGTCTCCGTCATTTTGTGTCTACGCCGGGATCGAACCACGGTCCCCTCATTCCGGAATAAGTCACTCTACCAATTGAGCTACGCGGAAGTTTTTTTACTACTATCTGCCTTTATGTCGTGTGCGTCCTGCTGGCAGGTACGTTACAGCATGGATGTTGTGTTTGTCTTACGGCACTGGCTCTCTCCCTTCCCTGGAACCAGTGACCCTAAATTAGGGACGGTCGACTGCCTATAGCCCATTGAGTTGCTCACGGTGGTCGTTAAACCTCCAATCAAAGGAAAAAAAAATAAACCACGTAACTGATAAAATTAATTCTTCAGCCATGAAATGGTCCTTCTAGCATGGGCTGACCCGAAACCTACGATGTCGAGCCTACGCTTCTCAAGAAGCGAGGAGAGGTGTATTTTACAATATGGCATGATGTAAGAGACGTATTACTTCGGTGCCGTATGACGGAAATGGCCAATGTTGCACCAATAAGTATTACCGGCTTGTTTCAGTTGGGAGGTCAGCCGCTCCCAAGTAGAAAGACGTTGATAGGAATCTCACCACCGGCAAAAGGTTACATGTTATAACTTACAATTGCAAAGCCATTTGAGCCTAGCTTGTATTTTACAACCTACTGAGAACAGCAAAAGTCCTAGGAATGGATGTTATTAAAATATAATGAATTCACAATGACGGTAAAGAACCCATTTGTTGTTCGGGGATTCAACGACCACCGTGAGAAACTCGATGGGCTATATAAGCAGTAGGTCGTCCCTAATTTAGGGTCACTGGTCCCAGGGAAGGGAGAGATCCAGTGCCGACAAGAGAAACACAAAATCCATGCCTTACAGAGATTCGAACCCAGACTAATCTCGGACGAATGGTCAGAAGCCGGCGTTCATTCCATTGCGCCACTGGGGCAGCCCCATATTTGGAGATAATACAGGGTCGAGTCACATTATTGTGACCACCAGCTAATATTTAGACTAACCACCGTGTGCAGCGCGGACAGCAGCTAGACGGGCTGGGAGTGACTCAATAAAGTGCTGGAAGGTGTTCACAGGTATGTGAAGCTATGCTGACTGCAGTGCATCTGGCAGCTGCAGGAGGGTGCGTGGTGGACATCCATAGAGCAAACAACGCGATTGAGGTGGTCCCACAGATGCTCAATTGGGCTTAAGTCTGGAGAATTAGGGGGCCAGAAAAGTACTTTGAAGTCTTCGTCGTGGACTTCCATCCACACTCTCTGACATTTCTTGTTGTGTGACACGTCGCATTGTCGTGCTGGAAGATCAGATCGCATCCTTCCCAGGAAAGACAATCAGCTTATATGGATGTACGTGGTCTAAAAGGATGATTCATAACGAATTCTGTCCATAGTGCCTTCCACAGGAATTAATCACTAAGAGAATGTCGCGAAAACATTACCCAGACCGTACCGCTTATAACGAAGTAAATTTCTCCGTCGTTTCTGTCCACGCCAGGATTCGAACCCAAATCCCCTCATTCCGGAATAAGTCACTCTACCAATTGAGCTACGCGGACGTTTGTTCTGACTGCCTTTATGTCATGTGCGTCCTGCTGGCAGGTACGTCACATCTCCCCCCCGGAAAGAGGGCCGTGGGCATGGCCCACGGACCAGCCGTGACCATGAATTGTTGCAGGCACCCATCCACTGTAGAACGTGCACTTTAGAACTCCCAGTCAATCTGGTGTGTGGAATACAACGTCACACACATTTATTTTTCGAAGCGCTGGAGAAGGGCTTCTCTGATTTTTCCTGTCTCGCGGTGTAGAAATAACATCACACCATTGCGAGATTTTGAACGGTCGGGTCATCCGGATAGTTCGGGCGCCATTATAACGAAGTAAATTTCTCCGTCGTTTCTGTCCACGCCAGGATTCGAACCCGGATCCGCTCATTCCGGAATAAGTCACTCTACCAATTGAGCTACGCGGACGTTTGTTCTGACTACTATCTGCCTTTATGTCGTGTGCGTCCTGTTGGCAGGTACGTCACACGCTCTCCCCACCAGCTTCTTTTCTTAAAGCAGTGGTGGAAGAGTGTTTGTTCTCCAAGTTTCTCGCCTTATATACGCCAACGTCCATCCGTTCGTTAAAGCAGAAAGCGTGACTCATCGGAGAAGGCAATCCTTTGCCAATGAGCGTAGGTCCAATTCCGATACTGCCGTGCAAATGTAAGCCGTTTCTGCCGATGCACCGTCCTTAGCATAGGTGCAGTGACCATCCACCTGAACGGAGCCCCATACACAGCAGGGTTCGGTGAACTGCCGTTTTAGACACACTTCCGGTAGCCCCCTTGTTCATTCGGCCAGTGAGTTGCTCGACTGTAGCGTGTCGACCCGCCCTCACGCACCTTCGCGGCCGACGTTCACCTCTCATATAAAGAGCCCGTGGTGCTCTGCAGTTTTCCCGTAGCTTATTCGCAATGGGGACATTTCTCCAATCACGATACACTTTAATCACAGCAGCACGCGAACAGTTCATAAACTGCGCTGCTTCAAAAATAATGCCAGCCTTGGCCCGAAAGCCGATAATCATCCCTTTTTTCAAAATAATAAATCGCTCCTTCTATCCGTGACAGCAACGAGTGATATGTTTTCAGGATGCCTACAGCAAACCTTATACACGCTCCAAGCCAGCTCACGACACGTGCCTTCTTTCATTGCCTACGCGCTGTGGACCTCAAAAGTAGGAGGTGGTCAAAATAATGTGACTCGAGTGTGCATAAGAAGAGTGTGACCGGAAGGGAAGATGAAAGATGAGTACGCCTATGAAATAGAAAAAGCTTCGCTATAAGCGGTTTTTATTAAAGACGTTGTTGAAAAAGTAAAGAAGGCCTACATGGTAAATGATTCCCGCAGTTCAAGCTACATAACTAATGTGCAATTTGTGCATTTTTGTAATTTAGTTTGAAGTCGGAGAGAAGGCACGAAATAAAACAGAAGCAGTCATATTTAAATTGGTTTTTACCAGGAGGTACAACTCTAATCATATGACACGACGGATGACTTTTAAAAAACTTGCAGGTATGAATAAATCTCTTGTGCAATAAGTTATTTGATTACTGTAATGTTGTGTTAGAAAATGAAATTAATTTTTCCGGGTTTCTTTTTTTTTCTACAGTAAAATTTAAAGCAATGTTTCGATTTTGTACCGAAAATTAACCATATCTTATTAGGTTAAGATCTGTGATTTATACCTCCATTTAACCTTCTTTTTGAGTTTCCGTTTTCTTATGTAAATTTAGTTACTTCTTGGTTAAACCTTGAATAGCACATTACTTCCCAGGGCAACTTTTACATTTCGGTAATACTGGCATTGAGTCAGAGCAACAAAACTTGACTACATTGAACGAACAGTGCGTACAGATGTCCGGAGATTACTAATAAGTTATATGACGTATACTCTTATTTAACTTTCATTTTTAGTTTCTTTCTCTATTTGAATTTGATTTCATTCTCTTCAAGGGTTTTCAAATTTGAGGTTATATTTTCTCGCTCACGGAATGATGTTGGCAACGATCTTGAGTTCAGAGTACGTGACGAGTGCGTGCTGACAGATAAGAACGAGAGATATAATGCTGAAGCAAGCAGGGAAAAAGTGTGGTGGTGTGGTGATTTTTTGCTTAGATTAATGCTGTGTTGCGTTGTATCTTCACGGCTGTATATACGTGTGTGAAGAAGTTGTGATTTTTATGGCAAAGTAGAGATACTCGTTATTGTGCGACTGATGATTATCGTCGAAGCCTATTTGGCTTCAAGTATTTGAATATTAAAGGACAGTGATTTTCGTAAGTTGAAATCGCTTCTTTTCCTGCCGTTGAGTCATCCAATTTAACTTAGTATATAATTAATGGTGTTTGTGTGGTTACAGTGCAGAGAGACAGCTTAGAGCCCTCATGGTGGTAGCAGCAGATTAGCTAATAATGTTTGAGCCCTGGTGCGTAATCCTGCAGTGAGTCCCGCTATTCCGTCGAAAGGCCATTTATAGTAGGTATTGTATGCCTAGGCTTATTGACGCTAATTCCATTTTACATACGGCATTTTCTGATATACTATAGCAGTAGCTTATCGTTCAAGCGGAAGTATACATCGCAGAATATAGGATTGTCTTGTTCAACAAAAAACGTAGGATTTAGTTTTCTCCATACTAAACGACACACTGTTACGGGGTTGTTTCTTATCAATATGGCAACCAAATGGCTATGCAGCCGCTTACAACGTATGACGGTATGTTAATGATCGACGGGACAGTCCGTAATAAAAAAGCATAGCCTCTGACAGTCGCTCAACAAGATTAAAAGTGTGTGTTTGGGCATAAGGAGCCTTACCGTAGAATGCGGCTCAAACGAGGGAAAGACAAGGCAGAGAAATCATACGATCTCGATTATTTTCGAAGTAATATAAATAACTAATCAACCTGACGTTCGGCGAGTTTTCAATAAGAGCGATATTGCACGATAATTACACTTATCGTCAATTAAATAGTTACACCCAGAAGGAAGCATCCGACAGGAATGAAATTTTGTGGGTAGGTTTGACATCATGAGACATGCAAATGATTCAAGTATCACGCTCGGCCGCGTATGGCGCAAGCAAGCAGGGGCCATAGCGCTGTGCCTGACCGTTGCACGTGCTTGCCATTCTGACTCGTGCATATGGCGCAAGCAAGCAGGGGTCATAGCGCTGTGCCTTACCGTTGCGCGTGCTTACCATTCTGACTCGTGCTGTTGTGTTGGTTGCATCCTTTGCAAGTGAAGTATGCCTCGGAAAAAGTTCGGAAGCAATTCGAATAGCTGGAGGAGATCGAGAGGTGCCGCATCGTCGGACTCCGAGAAGCCGGATGGTCTTATCGCGGTATTGCGTGCCACACCGGTCGTGCGGATATCACCTGTTGGCGGCAGGGGATAGAACAAGGCACGCAGCAACGACAGGAAGGGTCTGGTAGACCTAGACCAACCACAAGGAGGGAGGATCAACGGGTTGCACGACATGCGCGAAGTGACCTAACAGCCACGATTGCGGATATTCAGTGAGAAGTGGTGCCCTCCATGCATCGTCCGATTAGTGCCAGCAACATTAGCAGACGGCTGCATGACGTAGGGCTACAAGCACGCAGACCGTTACGACGACTGCCTTCAACACCATTGCATCGTCGCCAAAGACAGCAATGATATCGTGCCAGACTGTCATGGAGCCACTCAGAATGGCAGCGGAAGATTTTTAGTAACGAGTCCAGCTGTTGTCTTGAAGGAGACGACCACCGAATCCATGTGTGGAGGCACCGTGGTAATAATATGATACAGAGGGCTGTCGAGCGTCACGCGTCCAGAAGGCCTGGTGTCATGGTGTGGGGTGCAATTACCTACGATGCCAGATCACCAGTGGTGTTCTCTACAGGCACTTTGACAGCCCAACGTTACGTTAATGAGGTCCTGCAACCAGTGACCCTACCTTTAGCAACGTGTTCTGTATACATTTCAAGAGTTAAAATGCCTGATAAATATCGTTTGTGTTATCAGGGACTTCTTATCCTCCCGAGTGGTGGAATATGATTCCCCTGAGGGAGTTCTTATTCAAGAATATGATAAATTTAGTCCACAGGGCTTAGTGTCTGGGCCAGTTTATTGGAATATAATTGCGAATTATGCATTGACTCATACATTTGAAGATGGAGTTCATGTTCAAGCAAATGCCGATGACTTCGTCATTCTCGGTTCGGCTCCGGGACGTCCAGCTATTGAAAAAAATACCAACAGAGCTTTGGCCTGCTTTATATCATGGGCTCGAGATATGAAATTGAATTTTTCCATTGAAAAAGCTAGAAAGTTGGTACTTCCCAAAAGAGGTTTAATGAAAAGAAAACCTATGTGTCACTTCGGAGGTGTTTCTATTAGAAGAATGGAAACCATTAATTACCTTGGAGTAATTTTAGATCGACATTTTTCTGGACTGGCATATGCTAAATTTCTAAGAAGTAAGGTGATGGGTTTGGTGAATCCAATCATACCCATGCGATTTACTGGAATTACTCAAAAAATGACCTGTAAAAGAACAGTTGAAATGATTATTGTTTATGCTGCAGGTGCCGGGTGGCGGGATACTGTTCGACTTCGGAAGAAGCTGATTCAAATACAACGAATGGCATTACTGGATATTTCTGGATGTTTTCGGACTACTTCCAGTGCTATTCTTTAAGTAATAACGGGGTGTGAGCCCTTGGATCTGATGGTGGAGAGCGAGGCGGGATTTTTTCATGTGTAAAAGGATGTTCAGCCGGTGAGAATGTTTGGAGTGACTTTCGAGATGAGTTCATATGAGAATCTATTGCGACGAACTAAGATTTATCAGGCTTTGGAATTTTGTTTAAAATGGGATTCTGTGGCCCCGACCGGATCCGGATATGAAATTTTTACTGACTGCTCCAAATTGAATTATCATGTAGGAACTGGATTTTTTGCCTTTGTGGATGAAAGGCGTGTTACATCGATGTGCTTTCGTTTAATAGATATGTCCACGGTTTTTCAAGCAGAATTATTGGCAAATTTAAGGGCTCTGGAATGGATCATTGCAAAGGTGGATGGTCAGCGTATTGACATTTATGTGGACAGTCAAGCAGCCCTGAAGTCTTTGGCTAAATTGAATAATTGTGATAACATAGTACAGAGGGCGAAACAGTTGACCCGTTATAATAACATGGTACAACGGGCGAAGCAGTTGATCCGTGATAACAACATGGTACAGAGGACAAAGCAGTTGACCCGTGATAATAACATGGTACAGAGGGAGAAGCAGTTGATCCCTGATAATAACATGGTACATAGGGCGAAGCAGTTGACCCATGATAATAACATGGTACAGAGAGCAAAGCAGTTGACCCGTGATAATAACATGGTACAGAGGGCAAAGCAGTTGACCCGTGATAATAACATGGTACAGAGGACGAAACAGTTGATCCCTGATAATAACATGGTATAGAGGACGAAGCAGTTGACCCGTGATAATAACATGGTACAGAGGACGAAGCAGTTGATCCCTGATAATAATATGGTACAGAGGGCGAAGCAGTTGACCCGTGATAATAACATGGTACAGAGGGTGAGGCAGTTGACCCGTGATAATAACATGGTACAGAGGACGAAGCAGTTGATCCCTGATAATAATATGGTACAGAGGGCGAAGCAGTTGACCCGTGATAATAACATGGTACAGAGGGCGAGGCAGTTGATCCGTGATAATAACATGGTACAGAGGGTGAGGCAGTTGACCCGTGATAATAACATGGTACAGAGGACGAAGCAGTTGATCCCTGATAATAACATGGTATAGAGGACGAAGCAGTTGACCCGTGATAATAACATGGTACAGAGGACGAAGCAGTTGATCCCTGATAATAATATGGTACAGAGGGCGAAGCAGTTGACCCGTGATAATAACATGGTACAGAGGGCGAGGCAGTTGATCCGTGATAATAACATGGTACAGAGGGTGAGGCAGTTGACCCGTGATAATAACATGGTACAGAGGACGAAGCAGTTGATCCCTGATAATAACATGGTATAGAGGACGAAGCAGTTGACCCGTGATAATAACATGGTACAGAGGACGAAGCAGTTGATCCCTGATAATAATATGGTACAGAGGGCGAAGCAGTTGACCCGTGATAATAACATGGTACAGAGGGTGAGGCAGTTGACCCGTGATAATAACATGGTACAGAGGACGAAGCAGTTGATCCCTGATAATAATATGGTACAGAGGGCGAAGCAGTTGACCCGTGATAATAACATGGTACAGAGGGCGAGGCAGTTGATCCGTGATAATAACATGGTACAGAGGGTGAGGCAGTTGACCCGTGATAATAACATGGTACAGAGGACGAAGCAGTTGATCCCTGATAATAACATGGTATAGAGGACGAAGCAGTTGACCCGTGATAATAACATGGTACAGAGGACGAAGCAGTTGATCCCTGATAATAATATGGTACAGAGGGCGAAGCAGTTGACCCGTGATAATAACATGGTACAGAGGGCGAGGCAGTTGATCCGTGATAATAACATGGTACAGAGGGTGAGGCAGTTGACCCGTGATAATAACATGGTACAGAGGACGAAGCAGTTGATCCCTGATAATAACATGGTATAGAGGACGAAGCAGTTGACCCGTGATAATAACATGGTACAGAGGACGAAGCAGTTGATCCCTGATAATAATATGGTACAGAGGGCGAAGCAGTTTACCCGTGATAATAACATGGTACAGAGGGCGAAGCAGTTGATCCGTGATAATAACATGGTACAGTGGGTGAGGCAGTTGACCCGTGATAATAACATGGTACAGAGGACGAAGCAGTTGATCCCTGATAATAATATGGTACAGAGGGCGAAGCAGTTGACCCGTGATAATAACATGGTACAGAGGGCGAAGCAGTTGATCCGTGATAGTAACATGGTACAGAGGGTGAGGCAGTTGACCCGTGATAATAACATGGTACAGAGGACGAAGCAGTTGATCCCTGATAATAACATGGTATAGAGGACGAAGCAGTTGACCCGTGATAATAACATGGTACAGAGGACGAAGCAGTTGATCCCTGATAATAACATGGTACAGAGGGCGAAGCAGTTGACCCGTGATAATAACATGGTACAGAGGGCGAGGCAGTTGATCCGTGATAATAACATGGTACAGAGGGTGAGGCAGTTGACCCGTGATAATAACATGGTACAGAGGACGAAGCAGTTGATCCGTGATAATAACACTGTGAATGTGTTTTTTCATTGGATTAAGAGTCATGCTAGAAATCATGGCAATGAGATTGCTGATGACCTTCCAAAAAGTCGAACTAGGAAATCAGTGGTGGACATGGAGATTCCGGAAAGTTTTAGACCTATTAAAACGCGTCTTTATGATATGATGATATTGGAATAGCAGGAGCGATGGACACATGGTGACACTGGTCGAGTGACTTACGGGTATCTTACGGTGGTAAAAACCAAACGATGCCTTTCTGATAGACTCATAAATCAGTTTTTGACCGAGCATGGCATAAGTCCAGCCAATTTTAATCGTTTTAACATTAAGCACTCCACCTGTTTTTTGTGGATCTGTTAATGCATCTGTGGTCCATCTTGTGATGCAGTGCTAGGGATTGAGAGTCCATCGTGCTGCGGTGCAGTTACTATGTGTAAATCAGCCTTTTCATACTTGGACGAACAGACCCCGTACTGCAGTTCCCTACATGAGCGGGAGTCTTGTGGAAGACGAGGGGACTCTGTTGAATATTTTCCGCAGAGATTCGTCTATTGGCTTTGATGCTGCAAAGGAGCCGGAGGAGTGGAAACCTTCATTTTGAGTTGTTTGTTTGTGTTACTTGAAATTTATTGTTTGAAATTATGTTGTAATTTTTAGTGAATTATGTGGTAAGTTTAAGTGAAATTGATTACTTAATATGATTTGGTAATTCAATTTTCTACATAAGCTTGGATTTAATTTATCATTGATTTTATCATTTCATTGATTATGTAATATTTTGGGTTTGACTTTTAACTTAATTTATAACATTTGTTATTAATTATTTCTTTTTTTCTATGTGGTGTCAGCTGATTTGGGAGTTGGAAAATGTTGATGTTCAATTATTGATGTGTTTATGTGGAGTTTAGCTTTGTGTTGTTGAATACTTCTTTTGTTTAACACCCTTCTTTTGGAGGATTGTTTTAATATGTGTGTTTTGATTAGTGGGGCTTTTTTTCCCGTATGTAATTGGTTATGCTAATTCCTGTGAAGCCAATTGGCGGTACAGGTTTTATAATAAATTATTGTACTATATTAATACCTTTTCTAAACACTCACTGCCGTGCAAATTTCTAACAGGACAACGCTCGTTGGCATTCTGCTGCTGTCTCGAGAACTTGCCTTTAGGGCACTAACACTCTGCCACAGCCAGCCGCATCTCCAGACCTATCGCCGATTGAAAATTTGTGGGATGCTATTGGACGGCCTATCCACACTCCACCCTTACCGCACAATCTGCAGGAACTGCGTGAGAAGATTCAAACTGCATGGGATGGCTTATCGCAGGACACCATTAGGAACTTGTACAACTCCACGTCTGCCATGCTGTGTGAGCAAACATGGTGGCCCTACGCCATACTGAGAGGCCTTACTTATTGGCGTGTAGTTCAATAAATATTGTCCATATAAGTCTCAATGTTTAATTATTTATTGTTCGTGGTAACCTTTACCTTCCTCGTGAATAGCATTGCAATCCGACACGTCCTTCTGGGTGCAACTGTTTTTTAACGATGAGTGTATATTATCATTGTCTTCTTGGGGGATGAATGAATTTTGTGTTTAACATTTGAGAATATCATACAAGTCTTTCTCCAACAAGACAGAAATTGTAAGGTTATTATCTCGCGTCATTACGAATTCTTCGTTGCTGCCTTTCCTCCTGTCCGTAGTTTATCTTTAGCCGACAATGAGCAGCTCAAGCGGTTGAGACCTAATGCAAATTCAGCGCGTCGCCCTATGGTAGCTACACCATTGAGTGGTTGTTAATCCCCTGAAATAAAGGAAAATATTTTCGGAGAGCTGAACAGCTTGTCCAAAAAGTTTTAAATTACAAAGCGAAATTCCACGTCATGCGGCTTGAGAAAAAAAGTTTTGAATTAGAAAATCAAATAAATAAAAACTTGATTGTGCTCTTTTCCGCATTTTTTGGAAAGGCCCTGCATTTAAAAGATCAGCGCAGACACAACTGCATAAATATTGCTTCAAAACACTTAGGTGGTCTGATTAATGATAAATTCCTGTTGACTAAGGAATCTCTTAACTTATTCACAGGAATAAAGTCTCCTGAACATAACACAGCATCGAAAGAGAAATGACAACTTTCCTGAAGATCTGAATCACAATTTAAAACTGAAGATTTGGTGGATTTGCTTTAGGTAACGGTCACAGGGAGCGTCTTTGTTTGATAAACAACACCTTTTGTCTCAGAGAACAAACCGAGAGGAGAACACGGTGTCATTTGAATGGGTAAGATTTATGTCGCCGCTTTCAGAACCATCTAACTCAAACAGACTATTGAAATGACTGACAGTCGTTCCTATTGTACTTCAGATCATTTCATCCCAGGAAATTCACGTTCCCTCTCTTATTACCTTCTCGCGGATAAATTAAAACCTCACGAATGGTCGATTCCGCAGCTGAAACTGAAGGGAGGAATTGCTGGGCATTTATTCAGTTCGTAATACCAAATAAAAATGGCGAGCTCAACAAATATTCTCCCCACAAAATTATGTCTAGCCGTTATGTTTGGAAATTAGTTGATAACTAGCTAATCTGATTTGTGGTCGTGTTTGTTTTTGTGCGTTAAACGACCATCATGAGGAATTCATTGGGATATAAGCCGTCGACCGTCCTTAATTTGCGGCCGCTCGTTCCAGAGAAGGATAAGAACCAGTGCTGCTAAGAGATACACACCATCAATATGCTTCACCTAGGATTCGAACTCGAACCCGTCTTGGATAAATTATTACAAGCCCACCACTGGGCTAATAATCCGATTTGCGGCTGCTGAGGACCAAAGTAAATAAGGACCACTCCAGCAAAAAGTGAAAATACGCGTCCATCAATTGTTTTGAAAAACAAATGAATAAACATGCTGTTTAACTGTGTTTTTATCACTCTAAGAAAAACCGATTGTCTCATTCAACAATCGTCTTTTTTATGAGGAATAAATTTTTTTCTTTGAGAATTTTCCAACTAACATCAGCAATTCAGTAAGTTGCATAACCAGTCTCCCATCCTTAATTTACGACCACTTGCTCCAGGGAAGGAAGAGAGCCAGTACTGTGCAAGACAAACACAACAAGCATGAAGACCATGGGCGCCGCTGTCGGGGGGAGGGGATATGTGTCCTCCAATATTACTGAGTACCCTTCGTATATCTGATATTGCAGAGCCGCGGGTTGCCTAGTGGGCAGCGTTCGTGGCTGCCACGGAAAGGACCTCAGGTTCGATCCCAGCCAGGTACGAACGCTTGACCCGCTAAATATCCGCCGTGCGTCGGATGGGCACGTTAAGCCGTTGGACCCCGGGTACTGCCCCCCACCCGGTTGTAACGTACCAGGAGATGTGACGTACCTGCCAGAAGGACGCACACGACATAAAGGCAGATAGGAATCAGAATAAAATGTCCGCGTGGCTCAATTGGTAGAGCAACTTATTCCGGAATGAGTGGACCCGGGTTCGAATCCTGGCGCGGATAAAAATGACGGATAAATTTACTCTGTTATACGGTAGTAAATAAGGGCATCTTCTACCTCGCTTTCGTGTGACTTTCCTATCGGGCACTCTAGCACAAATCTCCTAGCTTCCTATTTCCTGGGGTCAGACACTCCCTTTTTATAAAATCCTCTACATACGATCTGATCTGATATTGCAATGCATTCTGATATGCATTTATTCAATACACGCATAAGATTATCGAATACTATACACCCTTTATGAACTAAAACACATCCTTTTAATGGCGTAAAACTCATACAGAATTCAAGCTGAGCTTTCGCGCTCCACCGGGAGGCTTCGTCTTGGCTAAACTTTCAAAGCCTTCTTAGAGATATCAACTTACAATGTTGTTACAATTCAAAAATTTGATATTATAGGCTTTGAAAGCCTATAATACCAAATTATCTATAATATCAAATTTTTGAATTGTAACAACTTTGTAAGTTGCTATCTCTAATAAGGCTTTTAAAGTTTAGCCCAGGCGAAGCCTCCCGGTGGAGCGCAAAAGCTCAGCTTGAATTGTGTATGAGTTTTACAAAGGAAGTGTTTTAGTTTACACTTAGAAGATTTGCTGTCCCCAGTACATTTTGTGAAAACTTTAAAAAAAAACTAAGAAATTGGCTATTACTACTGCACGCTTGCGTCTTACATCTCCCCCCCCTCCAATTCCTATTTGCCAGCGACACCCATGATGGAGACAAATGAAAATGAACATTGTTCTTCCCAAAAATGAAAATACACGTTTTACGAAGAAAACACTCCAGTGTTTAAAGCAAAAACATGGAAATGCTGTTTAACAGTGTATTCGTCACCCAAAGAAATAACAATCGAGAGGGTATCCTGGTATTTTTTGTAGATAATTTATGCTATGCATCTTTCGCATGCCAAGACCTTTGAGGGTGTGAAATAAAACGAGTGATTCAAGTGTATTCATTCATTTATCTACAGCACAACACATTTTTTCGCGTCACGCGCGACCACACCAAGCCTCAGTTTGGTGTATACTACATGGAATTAAATCATAACAACGAACAACAACGTTTGGCAATTCCTGACATTTTTCTGTACTTAGATAAACAAAGACATCGCTCTTTCCACGTTTTAGCAACACACAGCAACCGAAAAATTGTTATTCGGTCACCGCCGGGATATTGTTTTTTTTTTTTTTTTTTTTTTATTGTAGGTTTAACGACCACCGTGAGCAACTCAATGGGCTATAAGCAGTCGCCCGTCCCTAATTTAGGGTCACTGGTTCCAGGGAAGGGAGAGAGCCAGTGCCGTAAGACAAACACAACGTCCATGCCTGACCGGGATTCGAACCCGGACCCCTTTCGGACGAATGATCTGAGGCCATCGCTTAGACCACTGCGCCACCGGGGCGGCCCGGGGAATTGAATCCCGGATCGCTCGATATCCAGCCGAGCGCGTTAGCCTTACACAACACCGTGTATTGCTAAAACGTGGAAAGAGGGATGTCTTTGTTTACCTACTGACGCCATGTATTTGGAGGATTTTCACTTTGGATCTCGCCCTTTTGGTTCAACTGCTGTAATTAATATATAGCCAGTGCCGTTAATGCACACCAGATGGAGACGTCTCAGTAGCTGAGCCCATCTTACAGATTTATGATGTCAGAAGCTGACTGAGAAACACACATAGCGCCGTGGATTGTTGGCTGGCCACCGTGGTGTAAGACTAACGCGCTCGGCTGGATATCTAGGGATCAGGATTCAATTCCCCGGCGGTGAGCGAATAACAATTTTTCGGTTGCTGTGTGTTGCTAAAACGTGGAACGAGCGATGTCTTTGTTTATCTACTGACGCCCCGTATTTGGAGGATTTCCACTCTGCACTTAGGTAGGTCGATTAATGAATATTACTGTCGTGCAACCAATGAACGAAGAAGAGTCATAAAAGTAAATATTTACTAAACTATGACGGCGGCAGTAATAAGTATTTCGCCCGTTTAGTTTTTCAAAAACTGCATTTTTTTTGTTATTGTTATTATTTTTATATATTAATATTATTCAGACTTAAACGAACGTAAGAACATGGCACGGATGAAATGTGTCATAGTTACGACAGTCCATCTGCGCATGCGTAAGATGAAATATGACCTCAAGGTAGAAAGAATAGCTGAATCGCTAGGGCGTTCGTGAAGGGGATAGGTAACTTTTGGTGTAGGATATCTACAGGTTACACCCCATCATGTAATGCATCATTTTAAAGCTCTTCTCAATAGCAGGTAGCCCCTTTGAGAGAAAGCCAAATTTCGTAAAGACGTACGGTTTTCGAGATATTTCAGAAAATAAATCAAAGTGGAGATTGGTTCGTTGCTGGTATTTTCCCTTCCGTTGTAGTAGTTACAAAGCAGTTTCCATGGTAACGGTATAGTGATAGGAGTATCATCGTTACAACATTCTAATCTATATTAATCTCCTATGTATAACGGCATGATTACGTAATGAGCATGCGCAAGTAAAAAAAATACTGTTTCGTCAATGTGCCTCCTGCATATATACCCTTTCCAAGGCCAATCGTAACTACAACATCTGATGACGGGTCCATACTGGACTTGACAGTACTAATATTTTAACCTTATATATATTTTAACTCTGCTTTAAGAACCGTGTGTAGACGGCAATCTGTGTTTTTAATATCCCCCAGCACGAATTAATTGACTCCCTAAGTTCTTATTTATCGTAGATTTTTCTTCAACAGCATACTGAAGTTGTATATTTCATTTATGGACAATGTATTATGTTCAGCCCATTGCCACTTGAGAGTCTCTACTTTGAATATCATGTCTTGTCCTTTTGCCGTCCCAATTTTTCAGTGTCCTAAGCGCACGCTTTTGTTCTATAGTCCGAGGTGGGCTAGTGCCCGTGTCCCGGATAAGGCATGGGTGGCCTTTGTCCTATAGCACCTTACCTAGAACCACCCAGCAAAAACAGTCTTGCTGGGCAGCCAGCATTGCCAGCAATGGCCCAGCACAATGTTGCCGCTGCCGAATCGTCAATAAAATGTTCGGGCGGCCAAAAGAAGGGCCAGCAGTTCACGCTAGCTGCTGGCCAACAGTTGGCACCTCCATCAGTTATCCATCACAGGCAGTAGCTGCCACAAATGGCCCTTCAGCGGCACTGCAAACACGTGCCATAAATGATGATTAGTCTAATGAGGTCCGCTAGTTTCCCCAGCAGTGGCAGCCGGCAGTCACGTGACGTAACTGATGGCTTGCCGAATCTTGTCGGCCAATTCCCCAGTAGTAACCATAACAAAAGCATTAAGGACAACCGCAGTTTCCCAAAGCTACAACAACTTTTTTTCTCCTTGCGAAACTTCTGAGTTACAGCATTTAGCTGGTGGAATTTTCTCAACAGTTCCGAAAAAGCGCCCGTTTGGATCTAGTTGGAAACGGACCAAGGACTGTCTGCGTGGGAAGAGGGGGCTCAACCAACTGGACTGACTTGGCAGTGTGGCTTGAAGCTGACGCTCTTTTCTGCGGAATGTGTAACGAATGGTTCTTTATTTAATTTTACAATATTGCGAGATATTTTTCATAAATGTCAGTTTCATGCAGGTCCTAAATTTATTTTTTCAACGTACGATTGTTTTTTTGTTTTTTTTTACATTAATGGAACTTCACTGTTTCAACGAATGTACCAACTTAAAGGGGCTTTCCAAAGTTTCGAGCTGTTCTTGTCGTCTTGAAAGGCGATTGTTGAATTAATATATTTACCCGTTCATGTCTCATTCTGTTACATTTTTAACGTTGTATCTTTCCTTTCCGCTGTCCCAAGTTACATTTGTTTTAAAGAGGAAAGATATTTTATTTTACTTCTCGTTATTTTTACAAGTGAATTCCTCCAGTGTTGTGTATTCAACCCATGGATAAGTACATTATATCCACATAGCGTTTCTTTTTTTTTTTTTCAAATAATATATACATTTTGTACGCGTATAATTCTTTTTTTTTCTTCAAAATAACGCTTTTTTGATGTTTTTCCAGGACTTTTATTTTAAGCAGTTTAGTGAATGTTAAAACGAAAGATTACACAGAAATTATTTCTTGTTATTCATGGGAATGGAGTGGGTGTATTTTATGGCTGTAATCTAGTATTTCATGGCTTAATATGATATCTTTGTCGACGTGGCATTTCATTAGAAAATTAGTTCACCTCTCTACATATGCTTTTTTTCTTAACATCCACTATTATAACACGATGGTGATATGCGTCTTCAACTAACTGGTACCACGAGAGACACAGCACGTGTTGCTTCTGCGCATGCGCAGTTCTGTTGCTTGCACCTGGTGTTGGGGTTTCATCGGTTGCCAGCTACGGGCCAGTAATGACACTTGTTTGTTGCCCCGCAATTCACGGCGATGCTGCAGGGACATCAATGAATGCCAACTGATGGCGCTGCCACCAACGGACCGCTACAGGGCCGTGAGCGGCAGATTTCAGCCAGCAGTGACCCATCACTGCCAGCTGGTTCCCAGCAGTTTCCCAACCCTTGTGTTTTTGTTGGGCAGTGACCCTAACATAGAGACGTTAGACTACTTACATTCCATATAGTTGCTCATGTAAGTCCTTAACTCCCTCCCAAGAGAAGAAAAACTCAATTCTTTTCCATGATCTATGAAATCCTCTTCCTTTCTTTCTCGGTTACAACCGGCATGCATTTCTACAGGCTTCTTCGAGTTTTCAGTAGCCTCTTTATGCATTTTCTAGTTTAGATCTACGTACCTGATCCATAAGCAAAAACTGGAAGAAAGAATCGATTATACACTTTGCTTTCAATAAATAATGATTGAAAATTGTACTGTTTCTTCCAAATGGAATACAATCAGGTTTTACATGCATATCAAGTTATTGGATGCGGCGTTTTTTTGTTTCTTTGATTGAAGGTTTAACGACCACTGTGAGCAACTCAATGAGTTATAAGGAGTCGCCCGTCCCTAATTTAGGGTCACTGGTTCCAGGGAAGGGAGAGAGCCAGTGCCGTAAGACAAACACAACATCCATGCCTCACCGGGATGAAACCCGGACACCTTACGGACAAATGATCTGAGGCGATGCGGCTTTTGCTTGATATCTATTGTGCACGGTAGATGTAAATAGGTAGGAATCTGATCCTACGTGAATACCCAAAGTTTTCCAATCCCCATCGCTCCGGACTAAGTTGCTCTCCCAACTAAGCTACACGGACGGAATGTATCGCTGGATATGTGTCGTGTTGACAGGTGCTTTATCTCTGTAGTACGTAACACATATTAGAGAAGTTCCAAATAGGCAAACAGCCAAAAATTAAATAAATACTCACTCTAAATTACCTATACAGTTTCTTTCCATTTCCTTTTCTTTCTTTCTTTTCTTTCTATTTTTTTTAGGAAAATATTCTGTCTTGTATGAGATTTACTTAGTAAGCACATTTGCGGCTTCGGATACATGGTCTTGGGCTCGGGATTCTATCTCAACTTCCAAGCTGAGCTCCGGTTCGAGTTCCGAGGATAAATAGATGGTTCCTGGTTTCTTTATTCTACGCGACTTAGGCTTTGTCCCTTTCTTGAAAGGAGTGGCCCAAATTGAGACCAGAAATTCCTTATAAACTTAGAGTCTATAGGTTTTTTTTCTCGTTTTCGGATCGCTGAACGCGGAAAATGAGATAAAAAAAATACCGTGCTTTATTCCCTACCCGTACTATGGTGATATAAGAAATCAGTGACTGGACGTAGTTTTTACATTATGTAACAAGAAAGATAACACCAACTTTTCTGTAGTTATGAGCTCGTTTTCAGAAATAAGCACACCGGACAAAAAATTACAAAAATTATACACCGCTATCAGAACATACGTAATAACGAATGACGGCGCCTCTTACCTTGATAAGAGCATGAATCCGGTGTGGCAGAGACTCCACGAGGTTGGGGACGTCTTGAATATTGATTTGCAGCCATTCGTGCGTCAATTGGTCCCGAAGTTCCGCCAGAGTACGCGGCTGTCTATTCCAGCATTTCACCTTCTGTTCCAAATGATCCCACAGATTTTCAATAGGATTTAAATCTGGAGATTTGATGGGCCAGTTGAGGGGATACAGTGTTGCTGATTTTTCGTCGTGCCACTTAGACACAGTTTTAGCCCTGTGCACACGGTAATTGTCGTCTTGGAAGACAGGAGTGGCAATGTGATGCTGCTCCTGGAGATGTAGGGCAAAGGGCAATACTTTGTCATTCATAATGCGGAGGGACGCATGCTGGTCCAAATTCATCGTCACTGCAACGACAGGGCCCATTCCTTGGCACAAAAAGCATCCCCAAAACATCACAGAACCCCCTCTGGGTTGAACAACACCTTTGACACAATCAGGATTAAAGGCTTCATTGGGTTTGCGATGCACTTGTCGCCTCCCACCATTGGAGTACAATCAAAGAGGAGACTCATGAGACTAAAGTACTCGTTCGCAATCCTCCACAGTAAAATTTTGGTGCATTTGATCCCATTGATAATGTGCGACTTTGTGACTTGCTGTTAAAAGAGCCCTCTTCCGTGGTACTCTGCTTCAGATGTCCATCGCATGCAGTTCTTGTCGCAATAACCTTTCGGTAATTGGTTGGAGTGGACTTTCATTGATTGTTCAGAGTAACTGTTGCCTGGTTTGAAACCGATTTGTAGTTACTACGTGTAAAACATGGCGGTGGTCCCTGTTGGTGAGAATCGCTTTCCTGCCACCTCACGTCGCCGATTTTGAGTTTACTGCGAACTACACCACTGTTTGTAGACAGGTTGGAGAGTACGCTTCGACACACCAACAAATTGGGCGACTTCATTCACTTTGTGTCCCTTGGCACGATCAAACACGATGGCTCCTTTTTACCACTCAGTAACGTCTGTCTATTGCAGACTAAATTCAACGCACACGTTGCTCTTCACCACTGCACGAGACAGAAATGATCCTGTAGACCACGTCATTGCTATTTTTCTCCCAACAGTGCTATCACGGCGCACTCTGTGCAACCGGTAACTTACTACTGTCGTTTCTTCAGGGGTGACTAATTTTTTGTCTGGTGTGCTTATAGCAAATGGAACAGGTTAGGAAAAAACATATCAAACGGACTTCTGCAATCGACGAAAGATTCAGAAAAAGGAAACAGCTACTTACTCCCACCAACGGATAAAATCTATGTTACGAAAATTAAAAAATGCTGCCCAAAACATTTTTCATAGCCGAAGTAGTATTAGAGACAAAGACATTTTCGAATCGAACACTTAAAAGAAGAAATATAGAAGGAAACATCGTATAACTCTCTGCCTCCTAGCGGAAACGTTTTCACAAAGGTGTCAAAATAATTTTTTTAACCAGATATTTAGAAGCAGAGATATCTAGAAAAACAGACTAAACATTGGCACCCCTGACGGCGAAAGTTTGTATTTTCTTTGGGAAAGAAATATGCATAAAATGTCTTCGTAGTAGTATGTGACCGAAAAATATTTTTTTTCAATCGGGTTTTTAGTCACGCAGATTTTGCTGCAAATATATGCTGTAAACGGAAAAGTGAAGTTTATGGCTTTTAGTGACACTTTTGCCTCAAGAAAAATTTGAAATTACATGGGAAAAAGTTCGCACTAGAAACGCTCTCCGACGAAGAAAGAATTTTTTAAATGGGTCTATTAGAAGCAGAGATGTTGACAAAAATAGGATATACATATATGCTCTGACGAAAAAACTATACACTATTTTTAACAATCAAAAGGTTGAGCGGTATCGGTCCGCGAAAAATGTTTTTCAATTGAGTTTTCAGAAGCTCAGATTTTGCTGCAAATACATCAGAAACTGTAATACAATGTTGCGCCTTCTGGTGGCCAAATGATTCCGTACCAAAAATTAGAAGTAATATGTAGAAAAGTTTCTACCTGAAGCACTATCTGATGCAGAAATAAATTTTCAAATACGACTTTTAAAAGCTGAGATATAGAAGAAATCGCAATTTACTTTTACGCCCCCTAGTAGAAAATCTATTCATTACTTGAAAAAGAAACTTTGGCCAAAAGTCTTTCTTACAAATGGCAGAAAATTATTTTATCCGATATTTAGAAGCAAATATATGCAATCAAGAACATGAAGCGGGGAAAAGCTCCAGGAGAAGATGGAATTACTGTAGACATCATACAAGAAGCAAGTGGAGAAATCGAAACAGTACTCGCCCAAATTTTCACTCGATGCCTTAATGAAGGGAAGATTCCTGAGGATTGGAACAACGCTACAATGATCCTGCTACATAAAAAGGTGACATTGAGGATCTCAGGAACTACAGACCTATCAGCCTCCTATCAGTGGTTTATAAAATCTTCACTAAAGTTCTTTCACACCGCTTGAAGGTAACACTGGACAGGGCTCAACCGAGAAAATAAGCTGGATTCAGGAGTGGCTACAGCACAATAGATGATATCCACGTACTGAGAGAACTAATTGAAAGAGCGAGGGAATATGAACTTCTATTGTGCATGGCTTTTATCGATTATAAAAAAGCCTTTGATTCGGTGAAACCATCAGCAGTTACAATGGCTCTGAAATTATGCGGTATTGAAGATGCATACATTAATATAATTAATAACGTCTATGAAAATGCAAGAGGCAGCCCCGGTGGCGCAGTGGTCTCTGATCATTCGTCCGAACGGGGTCCGGGTTCGAATCCCGGTGAGGCATGGATGTTGTGTTTGTCTTACGGCACTGGCTCTCTCCCTTCCCTGGAACCAGTGACCCTAAATTAGGGACGGGCGACTGCTTATAGCCCATTGAGTTGCTCACGGTGGTCGTTAAACCTCCAATTAAAAAAAAAAAAAAAAGAAAATGCAACTGCAAAAAATCGGCTGTTTGAGAATACAGCACACATAAAAGTTGTAAAGGGAGTGAGACAAGGTGACACCATATCTCCGAAGCTCTTTAATGCTACATTGGAGGGTGTCTTTCAGTAGCTGAGCTGGGAAAACAAAGGGATAAAGATTAATGGAGATTATCTAACTCACCTTCGTTTTGCTGATGACGTAGTCATTTTTGCAACTACCCCTACAGAGCTGCAGAGTATGATCCAGGAACTTTCTGACAAGAGTAAAGAAGTGGGATTAAAAATGAACTTTTAGAAGACAAAAGTGATGTTCAATGCTTTTTCAAGAAATGAATATTTATCTATTGATGGAGAAAAGCTGGAGATAACAGACACGTACGTTTATCTTGGACAGCAGATATCAAGTGAGGGTCACATTGATGAAGAAATTAATCGGCGTACAAAACTTGCCTGGAGAGCTTTTGAAAGAAACAGCATAATTTTCAAGAGCAATATGCCATTATGTCTTAAAAGAAAAGTGTTTGATCAATGCATCCTTCCAATGCTTACATATGGTGCAGAGACGTGGACCTTAACTAAAAGAGACATACAAAGGCTGCAGACAACTCAAAGTAGCATGGAGAGCTGCATGCTTGGTGTAACCAGGAGAGATAAGAAGAGGAACTTGTGGATCCGAAAAATGACGAGAGTGGAAGACATCATGATCAGAGTGAAATACCTGAAATGGCAATGGGCTGGACATACTGCCAGAAGGACAGACCATCGATGGACAACCGACATTTTAGATTGGATTCCAAGGGACAGTAAAAGACCCAGAAGAAGACCACATGGGAGATGGGTGGATGAAATTCGAAAGTACGCAGGAGTGACATGGAGGAGACTGGCACAAGATAGACCGTTGTGGAGGAAACTTGGGGAGACCTTCGTCCAGCAGTGGATTGATAATGGTTGACGATGATGATGATATAGAACAAAATATATTTTGAATTCCATAGCATCTGCATTTACGTCCCCTATTGGCAGAGTTATCGCGAAAAAACGGAAAGCATGGATCATCGTTCTGACATTTCAAGCTTCCCAATGTAAGAAGGAGTTTTGAAATCGGACTAATAGTTTTAGAGATATGATGCCCACAGAAGGACGGACAAAGTGATAGGATGTGTACGTACTTTGGTTTTACAAAAGACGTCCTGAAAATTTAATTTTACACTAGATTTGCACCACATTTATTGCTCGCAAATGAAATTTATATTTCAGGTGCAGATAAAGAAAATAGCGTCGTTAATTCTTACAACAAAACTAATAATTTATGATCTTGGCTCCTTTTTATCGGAATTGTAATAAAGAAGTAAGAGAAGAACTCGGGGATACCTTGCCAAAATTACACTGGCAAATAGAACATGTCTCGCTGCCATTATTGGTGTTTTGAAACTTTAACGTCTCACAGGAAAGCACTGTTGAGGATGCCTCATTTTTAACTGAACAACGTTATATCGGATATGAATAATTATCGAAATTTCTGGTGCTGTATATCCGATAACATAGCAAAAACATCTTGACAAGGAACTGGAGCGATTTGATAGGTAAAGACATAATTAATTTTCGGTATCTTCACAAGTGAGTGCTCAAAGCAGAGCATTAAGACGCCAATATTACTGGCAACATTTAAAAATGTTTAACAGCCTTAAGTCAAGCTGCAGCTTTATTAAATACCTGAATGATCTTTCAAATCTTACTCTTCAGTTTTATTAGTCTCGAACAGTTTTAACATGGATTTCATCAAATTTAGAAGCATTCAAGGAGCGGGGTTTCTCCGTGAGATTCAAATAATGGTAACGAAAGTCGATATGTCTTAGCGATGCTAGTTTTCCGTAAAATATTAACGTCGCCATTTACTGCATTCACATTACACATTTTGTGGCACAACTGATATACAGTATCATGTAATGCAGCTACCGAAGGATATTTAGGATGGAAATAAGTATGCTTGTTTTAAGCACACCATAAACAAATATATTTTATTTCACTGCTGAGTAAATATTTAGAGATCACGTTGAACTCAAAAAAGAGAGATACATTATATAAAGGAAAAGATCTTGAAAAAATTCGATCATGAAGCAGGATATACCGAAGAGCCGTTTCTCAAATATGAGTGTATTGCTTCAAATTTAAACGCTTTTACGGATAATTTCATCTGGTAATTTTTATTCAACATGTGTTAGAAGTGTTGGATATTTAACTTGTCAAGGATTCTCTCTAAAGTTTTGGTCCTCATTCGCATATATTCATTTTATTATACTGCTTTTTGTATTTAGGCTATGTAACTGTACCGCTCTTTGTTTGAAGCTCTTCTGTATACTTAAAATTCTCAGGGTTTGTTCCTAAGCAGGACAAACCGATAAATTTTCTCAGCTAATAGAGCGTTGATTAAATCATGCTCCAACTATGATTTACTGAAATCGAGCAGAACTTTTAATAAACATTACTTTGTCAATACAGAATCTTCGAACATTTTATTGCATGCTTTTCAGAAGGTACGCCTTGTGATCTTGCTTTTAGGATCGTTAAATTATTTAAACAGCAAACCATTGGATGTCTGAAACAAATTTGTAAAATAAATTTCCGAATCACATTCTGATAAAAAAATTTCGGGAATATTTTTCAGTTGAAATGCAAAAACTGAAGTTATTACGCGAACTGTTATCCACGTTTTTCGTAAAATCATTGTTATCAATAAATATGAGCTTCTAGTGATTGTGTATGCGATGATAATACGAGTGACTTTTAATAATACGAAGAAAATTATTTTAAATAACCTTTGCATAGCTAATGTATCATTATCTCTTTTAAAAATATATGACATCTGTTGTTTGCTCGAAAATGAAACTTAGATTTTACGCGTTTTCAGCGTATTCACATTCTATGCAAATTCTGGTTGTTAAATCCACCACCACCAACAACAACATAAACTACGTTTCCAAATTAAACAAAGAAAGCAGCATCTTCGTTTCTGTATCGTTTTGTAACCGAAATAATATTATACATTGGCATACATGAATACTCTGATTTAAACATGTGACAACTTTTAAATGAACACTAGTAATAAAACACAGTTTTAAACAGAAGTACATAAATATACAATGTCTGATGCATAATTATTGAACTTCTATATGTGCACACCTAGAGTCACGGAACATGCCTCAACTTCATTCAGTCTAGCGACATACCTTTTCCAACATTTGTTAGGTTTACCTGTAATGCCTTCTCTCACACACCATCTAACCGGGAAAACTGCTGCATATACGATACCTTTAACATAACAAAGTTGGAAGAGTACAGACTGGTAGTGGATAACTGATGCTTTTCCGTGTCTTCAGCAGGAATATTTTAAAACGTTTGGTACGTGTACAGTCGACATTAAGTGCCTCCGAATATGCAGTATGAACGCCCTAGCCGACCATTTACACCCATTAGTGTCCAGAACGCACCCCAGAAGCTGTGCCGTACTTCAGGAAGAAAACTGTCCATCCAACAAGTCCCACCTGGCTACTACGTAGTTACAAGGACATTGTAGTGAATTTGATGCTTTCAATGCCCACCTAGAGAAAATGGGCAGGTTTAAAACCACATCGAACAAATTTGGGATACCGACGAAGAAGCTATTCGGCGCGTCTCCCATCGCTATCAGCCGAGCGAATTATGGACAGCTTTAGAGAAGGCATTGTTGCCGATATCTGAAGACCATTTGTTTTTAATTTTGACTGGAGGTTTAACGACCACCTTGAGCAACTCAGTGGGCTATAAGCTGTCACCCATCTCTAATTTAGGGTCACTGGTTTCAGGGAAGGGAGAGAACCAGTGCCGTAGGACAAACACAACATCCATGCCTCACCGGGATTCGAACCCATACCCCTTACGGTTGAATGATCAAAAGCCGTGGCTTAGACCACTGCACCACCGGGGCGGCAACCACCATTTTTGTAAGCCTGTGGAGTCCATGCCTAGTCGTGGGGCCGCCGTCATTAGGACAAGAGATGGCCCAACCAGTTACTAGGAAGGTATCTCTAATTTAATGGCACTTCAGTGTATACCAGTGCTTACAGGAACCATTGATATACCTTTACAAACTTCTGCCTGTACATCAGCTTTTTAAAAAGATATATACTTCTAGGATACTTAGGAAAAAGTGCAATGATTTTCATGAAGTTTTAATAGTACCCATCAGGTATTGTTTGCAGATAGTGGAGCTCTTCACGGGTGGATTTCTTTACCCTGTTCCTTCTTTTCTTTTGCATCAATATTCAGCGACCACCATGAGCAACTCCTAGGGATAAAAGCAGCCCGTCCCTAATTTGGGGAGTCACTGTTTCGAAGGAAGGAAGAGACCCAGCGCTATAGGATAGGTACTCCACCCATGCCACATCTGGGACTCGAGCAGGAGGTCACGTCTCGAAAGACTAGTCAGAGGCCAGCGTCTCTGACCACTCGGCCACCAGAGCTGAAAATAACATGTTCACTAAATTTCAGTTTAATAGGCCAGATTTCATCATTTGTCGTAAATTGACAAGCGCATCTGAAAAACATATTCAGGCAAAATGATTTTTTTTATTTGCGGTTTAACAACCACCGTGAGCAACTCGCAGTCGCCCATCCCTAATTTAGGGCCACTGGTTCCACGGAAGAAAGAGAGCCAGGGCCGTAAGGCAAGCAGAACATCCATGCCTCACCGGGATATGAACCCGGACACCCCTCAGACGAATGATCAGAAGCCATCGCTTAGACCAGAGTTTCCCAATCTGTGCGTCGGGACTATAAGGAAAAACTAAACCTTAAAATTTATAGTGAAACGCAACACACATATTTTCAAGACGTGTTAAATCAGGTGATTTTGTGAAAAAGCAATACAAAATCAGGTGATTTTGAATGTTTTCCTACGTTACACAAGTGTATACAAGAAAAGGAGATGCTATTAAGTGCGTAATTGAAATCTGAGATTTTGGAGCATCTATCTCAAATCAACGTTCAGTTTGAAAATTTTGTTTTCCTCCACAAACAGATTGACACAAGTGCGTTACATATCCGTTTACAGCAGATCCGCTATCAGCCTTCACTACTGCTGAGCAGGAACAGTCAACAGACATTTCTTCAGACTCCACACTGAAAATGACATTCTCTTCCGGAACTCTGCCACAGTTTTGAAAGTTTTGAAACAGTGTGGCAAAGGAGTACCCAGAATTGAGTAAGAAATCCGTGAGAGTAATTCTCCCTTTTGCCACATCCTACCTTTGCGAGGCAGGATTTTCAGCTCTAGCGGTAATAAAATCCCGATATAGAAGCAAAGTTAACGTTAAGAAGGAGATCCGCGTAGCTGTGTATCGAACATTGTCCCCAGATTCGATTATTTGTGTGACGAGAAACAATCTCTCCCATCCCATTAAGACGCAAATACCTCTGTTAGGACGTTTCTAAAATTATTGTAAAAATGGAAAGCGAAATGAAGAGTGTTACCATTGTGAAAATATGCCTATCTCATCAATTTCTTGTTGATATTCCTGGTCCACGTTAAATGTCTGTCTTTATTATTCATTCGCCTTCTAATTATTTCTTCAGTTGCTGCTTACCATCTTTGGTGAATTCCCAGCATTGTGCGGAGCTCCAAGAAGCAACCTGCCAACTTGGCTTGGCAGTTAGCGTGTGTGAGTCTGTAGGAATTCGATGACGCTGTGGTGTGGCGGAAGCATATCCGGCGCGTAACTGGAAGACCATGGGTTCGACTCCTGGTGGCGGCCAATGATAATTTTTCCGTGACTCACTTATAAACGTGGTAAGAGCGAAAATCTTTGTTTGATATTCAATTTTGTAATTTTATTCTAATTTTGCAATTTTACGTTAAAACGAATACAAGCTGGTAATTTTCGATTTTCTTTTAAAAAAATACTACAAACTCAAATTTGGGATTTTTTTTTATTTTGGGTACAGGGGCATCGCACGAAAAATGTGACATGTGAAAGGCGGCACGGTCTCAAAAAGTTTGAGAACCGCTGGCTTAGACCACTGCGGTACCGGGGCGGCAAAAGGAATTTCCGAAATATTTTCTGGTGTCATTCCTTACTCGTTGCTATGAAAGGCTTATTAAATTTAAATTGAGCAGGAGACGGCAAAAGTCATGTTTTCCCTTTCTTAAGGCGAACAGTTGAAAAACATCACTTGTTAAAACTCATTATGTGTGTAGGAATTGATTTATAACTTCAGTAGACTTTATTGCTATATATAAAATCAGGAATATTTATAAAATCAGCCGTCATTGCTACTCAAATCGCTTTCTTCAGTTTTCACCTGAAGTAAACTTATTAAAAGTATATATATATTGGAGTAAATGTCTCTAGAAAATACTTCAGAGCTAATTGATAAAGTCTGAGAATGATGGTAATAATGCTGATGCTGTGGATAGAATTTTACATTTAATTCCATGAACAATTAAGAAGGATGTACTTGTGAGTATTGCGAAATTCATCATGGATCTTTAAAAGCATATTTAGTTTCTAATCGCAAAACCCGATGCGTTGTCTTCCTGGCTGCAATTCCCCTCTCGTATTACACCGTTCATTTTACACTGGGGAGATCTTACTCTCTTTTTGTTCTTTTAATTAGGAAAGCAGTCATCCCATGAATACAGAGGAGCAATTATTTCTCCCTTGAGCTCGAGTTCAAACTTTGTGAAATATTGGCTAGGGGGTTTCGACTTCGTTTTCAGCTAGAAGAGAAGCGGTTACAACATTCGCTCTTAAAGTTCGCACGAAATTCGATACCAATGCTGTCCTGGGGGATAGATTCTGACTCTCTTTCTGAGGAAAATTTTGCGAAAAAGAGGCGTACAATTCTTTCCCTTTGTACTCTTCAACATCTATTATTAGTGGAACTGTCTTTGTGGCTGAAACACGGACGGCGTACCTTCCAGTTTTCGTTGCCCATCAAACTCAAATTTCCACGGGCTGATCATCCCTCGAACTTCCTCTTCGGAAAAGAATTCTGAATCAACCTAACGGCGCTTTTGAAAGCTGAAACCTTTGCGCATCTCGCCTTGGCATCAGGTGCACTAACACTTTTAAAAGGACAACTGGTTGCTTTGATTAGGATTCGGTGTTTTCGAAATACCAAGCGGCATTTGAATGTGAAACGTACTTTCGAAATCTCATATAACACCAGTAAGGTCTTTTAAGACCCAATACTTCGTTAATTAAATATATTTTAAAGCTGAAGTTAGTTAAGTGCTAGAAATTGAAGATTTACTTACATGAGTCACTCGCTGAATAATATAAGAAAAAGGCAATGCATCCTAGTGTGGTAATATTCTGATATTGACTGGAATATGAGCAACATCAGGAGGAAAAATATAATTTCAGTGATTAATTTCATTATATCGTTAAAATGCGGTCTGATAACATGATTGATCACTTTTCTTTATACGCTTTTGGTGTAGGGATTTGGAGAATACCGTGAGCATCTCAATGGGCTGTAAGCCCTAAATGTAGGTCATAAATATATCTTAATAAGAAAAAAACCCACTAAAAACCTATCAGACACCAAAACAATCATTAAAATGAGGAATTCAATAATCTTTATAAATGATACAAGCTTACTGTTTTATCAACTGTATAAATTTAGTTCGTTTTTCCCTGTATGTAACGTCACTCCAAAGATTAGCTGTGACCTATGGCGGCAGAGTCAGTGGTGTCTCCATCTAATATAAGCTCGATGCATAGCGCCAGTACTGCCAGGTGAAATTCTCAAACATCAGAAGATTTCATCCAAACAAATCAGTAGATTAGTTTAAAAATCAGTAGATTTTTTCCGCTACAATACACAATGCACCGCTGTCGGAATGGTCTAGAGAAGCAGTTATGATCACATAATGCTGTATTTCCCCCTTAATTTCCTTTCTTAAAAGGCAATCTTTAGCTTTTTTGCTAATTATGATCTATAATCCAAAGTCTCATATAATGGGTCAACTGAACTGTAGAATCCGCACTGTCAGATTTTGGACCGAACAGTTATTCTTACCTTATTATCATTATTGTTAATGAAATATAGCTATTGTTTTTCTCTACAAAACCATTTCACCCATTAAAGTTATGCCATGAAGAACTTGAAAGCATACGCTTTGCATGCAGCAACCGACATACGATTTATAAAGAAAGTCTGTTTCCCCCATTTGTTTTCATGATGTTTATCATAAAAACAAATCCTTTGTACGACAGCCCTTGAATGATAACAAACATACCACAAATTTCGACAATGATGGAAACAGCGCGCTTTCGTTACCATTGTGTTATTTTTCGTACATGACCAAAAATCATGCACACACATAGATCAGAGTGCATTTCAAGAGAGAGATCAGTATTTCTAAGCATTTTTCATTCATCTAGAGTTTGAATCTCAGTGGGGAAATCACACTGGGAAAAAAAGAAGCTAAAACAGCTACCGATGGAAACTTCTTTCCCAGAACACTGACAGGGCTCAGAACATCCAAATGTTGCATAGCATTATCAGCAAATGAAAATCTGTTGATTAAGTAGTTCCCCTGTTAAAAAGTAATAGAAGAACAAGCTATTGGTAACAATTCAATAAAATAACAATAAACTACAAAAATTGTAAGAACCAATAACGCAAACCACGTGTTAACACAAATTAGTCACTACCCATCAAGAAACCCCTGCCCTCCTGGTGCAGTGGTTTTTTTTTTTTTTTTTTTTTTTTTTTTTTTGATTGGAGGTTTAACGACCACCGTGAGCAACTCAATGGGCGGTTGCGTAGTGGTTTGCAGCAGGTCTCATTATCACCTTACACAGACGGATCACTAGTGGTGACTATGTCGCTCTTTTTGGCCGACCATGTGCATTCCATGGGCCAGATATTGTTTCCGTCAGGATATTGCACGTTTCAAGATGATAATGCCCCGATTCATAGAAGTTGAACTGTTCAATCATGGTTTGAGAAACATGAGGATGAAGTTGCACACCTTCCCTGGCCTGCACAATCACCGGACCTAAACATCATTGAGCCCCTGTGGTCTGTGTTGGAAAACAGAGTGCGATCCCGTTATCCTCCTCCGGGGTCTCTCAAGAAATTGGAGCAGTTTCTGTAAGAAGAATGGCACAACATACCCCTTACCACCACCCAGGACTTGTATGCGTCCATTCCAAGGAGGATTCCAGCAGTTTTACATCCCAAGGGTGCTCCCACACCATATTTGGGGCGTAACACCTATTGTTGCTAGGTGTTTCCATTACTTTGGACAACCCCTGCATAGCGTTTAAATCGCCTGTACACTAGCGCCACAGATTGACAAAATTAGGAAGCATAAACGCACTCCAGCCAAAGAGTCTCACTACTGAACAACACATATATATTTTAAAATACGGTTTTCATAAAAAAACATTGCTTACAATTGGTCTTTTTCACGCTACGCTACATCCTGAAGGATGCATAGAAAGTGCAATTTTCCTTTCGTAGAAACATATGGTATGTAACGTACCAGGAGATGTGACGTACCTGCCCGAAGGACGCACACGACATAAAGGTAGATAGGAATCAGAATAAAACGTCCGCGTAGCTCAATTGGTAGAGCAACTTATTCCGGAATGAGGGGACCCGGGTTCGAATCCTGGCGCGGATAGAGATGACGGAGAAATTTACTTCGTTATAATGGCGCCCGAACTATCCGGATAACCCGACCGTTCAAAATCTCGTAATGGTGTGATGTTATTTCCACACCGCGAGATAGGAAAAATAAGAGAATCCCTTCTCCAGCACTTCAAAAAAAAAAAAAAAAATGGGGGAGATGATGTAACGTACCAGGAGATGTGACGTACCTGCCAGAAGGACGCACACGACATAAAGGCAGATAGGAATCAGAATAAAGCGTCCGCGTAGCTTAATTGGTAGAGCAACATATTCCGGAATGAGGGGACCCGGGTACGAATCCTGGCGCGGATAAAAATGACGGAGAAATTTACTTCGTTATAGGTAATGAAATTATAATTTGTTTTCTTTATTCTGGTCTAATCTTTTTTATTCAAGACCAGGAAATCTCATTTTTCTCAGTTATCGGAATGGAAGTCAAATTATTGCTGTAGGAGCTAATGTACTCGGAATTATTCTGATGAAATTAAGTTTCACATTCGGGTTAGTTTCTTCTGCCCGTAGAGGCACAGACTCACGTTTGGTTCGGTGTTTGTAAAACTAGAGCACGCTTATGAACATCGGTCGCGCATAAATGAGAAATAAGAAAGCTCATTGATAAAGATCAATGCAGCAAAGAACAGCTGATGTGGCCATGAATGGATGTTCACAGCGGATGAGGAATGTGTTTATGAAATCCATCAGGAAGGAACACGGATTTTTTTTTCTTCGTGTACGATATCTGTGGTTCCAAAAGGTATATCTCTTAAGACATACGAAAATGAATTTCAGATACAAATTGTGGAAGAAAGAAAAACAGAGGCGTTGTATTAGTTAAAAGTTGGTCATAATAAAATACCTGTATCGAACAAAATATTTCTCTCTGCGAATAAGAGGTTAATACCTGCTTAAGTAAAGTCACATCTTCTAATTCCATCTATTATATATTATCAAAAGTACTCGGACACCACAATATTTTGGGACAAATGGCTTTATTATTGCAATTAATTTTTAGCCGTTCCATCTTTTGCTTGTATGACAGCGACAACACATCAACCAATTTTAGGTAGGTTTCGACAGGAATGACTTGCCGTTCGTTCTGCAAAGCTGCTGCCAGGGCCCCCGGGTGGCCTAGTGGTCAGCGTTCGTGACTGCCACGGAGATACCCTGAGGTTCGATCCTGGGCAGGTACGAACGTTCGAACCACTGAACATCCGCCGTGCTTCCGATGGGCACGTAAAGCCGTCGGACCCCTGGTAGTAAATAAGGGCGTCTTCTACCTCGCTTCCGTGTCACTTTCCTATCAAACACTATAGCCCAAATCTCCTAGCATCCTATTTCTAAGGGTTGTTTAAGACCTGTGGTCAGACACTTCCTTCCTAACATCCTCTACATCTGATCTGATCTGATCTAATCTGAAAGCTGCTGCCAGAGCGGAGAGCTAAGACGGTCGCTGTGGTCGATTTCGTATCCGCCGTTCCAGTTCCTCCCAGCGGTGATCTATGGGATTAAGATCAGGACTCTGAGAAGACAATTCTAACAATTTTTTTATTGGGGGTTCAACAATAACCATGAGCAACTCATTGGGCTACAAGCAGTCACCCACCCTTAATTTAGGGCCACTGACTCCAGGGAAGGCGGAGAGTCAGTGCAGTAAGAAAAACGTAAGATCCACGCCTAACTGGGATTCAAAACCCGGACCCATCACGGATGAATGATAAAAAGCCATCACTTAGACCACTTCGCTACGGCGACGGCTTAATAAGACCAATTCAATTTTACGTCGTGCACCCGCTGTGCTGTGTGGCAGGGAGCGCGATCGTGTTAGAAGAAAAAACGGTTGTTTCCATAATACTGCCACATTGTTGGTAGGGCAGAATTATTCAGAACATCAAGGTTCAGAGTTCATGGTTTGGGGCATAATAACCAACGGGACAATATCCATCCACGAGGAAAATACCATGATGGAGCATCCACCAAACTTAACAACTGGAAGAGGACAGTCCGATGAATATCATTCGCGGGGCTGTCAGCAAATCCAAACAGGCCCATCGGATTGGAAGAGTAAATACCGAGACTCATGACTCCAAAGAACAGCTTTCTAATCGCCCATTGTTTAAGAACGACGGGAGACACACTGCTACAAACTGTGCTTCGAATTCACGGTAGTGATGTGTGGCTTGTCTGCCGATATTCTACCATAATAACCCACACTGGGCAACTTTCTGCGGATAATTATGCTACTAGCCGAGATATTACAAGTGTTTCCTACTTCAACCGCTAGAGGAGCGGCAGAGGAAGAACGGTTCTTAGCAATTCTTACCATAGATGTTCTGTCACGTTCCGTCAGTTTGTGCGGCCTTCCTGAAGGTTTTTTGATGTTGTTGCACCGTCTTGCTTCCATCTCTTCAAGACATCACTTACAGTTTATTTTGGTAAGTTTAGTTTAGCTGCAATGCTCCGCATGGAAACGTTACTCAAATGACATCCTACTACCAGTCCACGCTGGATCTCGGAAAGTTCACGTCCACGAGGCATACCCGCTTCAAAGTTACTGATCCCACGAAAGAATATCTCAGCTTTTTGAACGTACCTTCCGACGCACAGCGCACCTTCCTGCGCAACCGTTCTTTGCATTTATGCAAATATTTGGTAGTGTCAGGGTGCTTTTGAAAATATAGTGTAAGTCTTTCTTCGAAGGCAGACGTGTTTATGACAGAAGTTTTAAGTACATGAAGAGTGTTGAGCTAACGCAAAATGACGATACAAAACTGCTGCTTCTAGGTAGTTTCTTTTATACACGATCGACTTACATTATTGTGACCACCAGCAAATATCCAGAGTAACCGCCGTGTGTAGGCGGGCTGGGAGTGACTCAATAAGGTGCTGGAAGGTGATCACAGGTACGTGGCGCCATGCTGACTGCAGTGCATCTGACAGCTGTTGGAGCGTGCGAGGTGGGGAATCCATAGAGCGAACAAAACGATCAAGGTGGTCCCACAGACGCTCAATTGGGTTTAACTCTGAGGTATTAGGGAGCCAGGGAACTGCTTTGATCTCTTCATCGTGCTCTCCCAACCACCCTTCGACATTTCTAGCTGTGTGACATGTCGCATTGTCGTACTGGAAGATCGCATCAGCCAAAAGGAAGACAATCAGCATATATGGGCGTACGTGGTCTGCAAGGAAGGATTCATAACGAATTCGGTCCATAGTGCATTCTACAGGTATGAGTGGACTCAAGTAATGCCACGAAAACATTCCCCAGGCCGCAACGCTGCCCCCACCAACTTGTGCTCTTCCAGCAATGGTTGAAGAGTGTTTATTCTCCGATGTTTCACGCCTTATACGCCAACGTCCATCCTTTCAATGAAGCCGAAAACGTGACTCATCGGAGAAAGCAATCCTTTGCCAACCAGCGGAGGTCCATTTCCGATACTGTCGTGCAAATATAAGCCTTTTCTGCAAATGCACCTTCGTTAGCATAGGTGCAGTGACCATCCGTCTACCTCCGAGCCCAATACACAGCTGCGTTTGCTGAACTGTCGTTTTAGACACACTTCTGGCAGCCCCTTGGTTCATTCGTCCAGTGTGGTGCTCCACTGTAGCCAGTCGATCGGTCCTCACGCACCTTCGAAGCCGACGTTCACCTCTCAAGTTCATTTGAAATTAAAAGCCGTCCTGGTGGCCGGCAGGTATGAGGACTGGTATCGAACCATTCGTACGAGATGAGCTCGTGCTCTAATCCCCAGTGAGGCATAGATGGTGTGTTTGCCTTACGGTTCACTCTGAGTGGCTCTCTCCTTTCCTTGAGACTAGCGACCCCATTTTGGTCGAGGAGATGTTTTTTTTATTGAAGGTTTAAAGGCCACCATGAGTAACTCAATGGGTTACAAGCAGTCGCCCTTTCCTAATTTAGTACCACTGGTTAAACGGAAGAGAAGAGAAAAGACCGTAAGACAAAAACCACATCCATGCCTCACCGGGATACAAACATTCTGCAGTGGTCTAAGAGATGACTTCTAATCATTCGTTCAAGAAGGGTCTGGCTTCTGACCCTTCTCAGACGAATGATCAGAAGCCAGCCCTTAGACCACGCGCCGCCGGGTTGCCGAGGATGTGGTTAACTTGAGCATCTGTAAGGGATATAAGCAGTCGTTTGTCCCTACATTGGAGCCACTGATTCCACAGAAGGTGAAGAGCCAGTGACGTAAGACGAGCACATTACCTATGCCTCATCCAGGACTCCAATTCGGGAGTGATCCGGGTCAGAGGAGAGCACTTACAAGACTGCTCCACATGGGGTGACCCAAAATTAAGAGCGACCAACTGCTTAAATTCTTCTCAATATACACTGAAGAGCAATTGAATAAGAGATACCTGTTTAGTAACGTGTAGCACTACCTTTCGCCCTGATGACGGCGCCGAATCGTTTCGGCATGGACTCGAGAAGACACCGGAAGCGTTGGGAAGCCATATGGATCCACGACCACTGAACAAGATCCCACAGTTCACGAAGATTTGATGGAGGGGGTCAGAGCCTCGAACATCTCTCTCGATGGCATCCCAGATGTACTCGATGGGATTGAGGTCAGGTGACCTAGCTGGCCAAGGAAGCGAAGTCACGTCGGTGGAGTTTTCATCCAACCATTCGGATACAATTTGGGAGCGATGGCCCGGTGCATTGTCTTGTTGCAGGATGAGGTCCCCAGTGGGATGTTGAAGACGCACAAACGGGAGCAAATGGTCGTGCAGGATATCCCGGTAACGTTGACCTGTGAAGGACGATGTCACACGTACCAGGGGTCCCATTTCAGTCCGCCTAAACAGTCCCCAGACGACAATGCCACCCCCACCAGCTTGAAGATTACCCCGCTGGCAAGAAGTATCCTTCGCTTCATGTGGTTTGCGCCGTACTCGTATCCTGCCATCCGCATGTACCAAAGTGAATCTCGACTGATCAGTCCAGGCAACATTTTTCCAAATGTTTAGGGCCCAGTGGCGATGTTCCCGCGCCCATGCTAATCTGTGAACCCTGTGATGTGCAGGTTAGCAGCGGTACCCTCGTGGGACGATGGATTCTGTACCCCATAACGAGGAGATGGTTATGGATGGTGTGGCTGCTTACACGTTTTTGTTTACCAGCGTGAAATTGCCGAGTTATTTCTTGCACTGTGGCCCGTCTATCCGCTGTTACAATGCGAGCTAGCCGACACTGTGGCCCATCTATCCACATGCTGTTGTCCACGGCAGTTGGCCTTTGCAGGGATGGTTTTACCGGATTCGATGTACTAACGGTGCAACCGTGACACAGCGGCTCGTGAAAACCCCAGTGCCGGCACGACTTCCGAGATGGAGTTACCCATTCGTCTTGCCCCGACAATTTTCCCACGATCAAATGCGCTTAGATCCTTCGCCTTACCCATACTGCATCCGGCTCTTACTGATCCAAGTCGCATCACTCCTTATATTGTCAGATGGATCGCTGCATACGTCATGTCGTTTCCGTTTACAGGGCCGCCCACAATGCCACATTAGCATAACGCCAGCTGTCTCTAACTCAATTGCTCTTTAGTGTAATTACATTAAAAATTATCAGATAAAGTATTGGTATATCGGCGATACGACAAAGGGGCATATAAAGAAGCAGATGTCAGTGATCTTGTGATATGAATGGGAATAACAAAAGTGCTGCCTCGATAGAGCAGTTGTCTCTGAAATTTCAGAGGTATTGCTAATGTCTTATACCGAACGTATAATCTACTAAACACAGTTATCACAGCTGGCTGAACCCTTAGCATTTTTCAGAAATTCTCTTAGCTCCGGAGCAGAATCCACTCTTGTTTGTGTATGTGTGTGTGCTGTAAACGACTCGATGGTCTATACCCAGTCGCCCGTCCAAATTTTCGAACCACTGGTTCCAGCGAAGGGAGTCAGACAGTGCCGTAACACAAGAACAACATACATTCCTCACGAGGATTCGAACCCAGACCCATCTCGAACGAATGGTCAGAAGCCAGTGCTTAGATCGCTGAACAAAATGAAGCGGCTCCGCTGCTTTCTTGTGGGATCCCTCATTGAAAAAATAACGACATTTTTTTACATTAGATACACTGGTGTACGAAATTAAAGACTGAAAGGCATTGGAGCGTCCCTGGTGGCGTAGTGTTCAAAGCGATGGCTTCTGGTCACTCGTCCGAGATGGGTCGGGATTTGAATTCCGGAAAAGCATGGATGATGTGTTTATCTTACTGCACACTGGCTCGCTCTCTTTCCTGGAGCCAGTGGCCCTAAATTCGGCACGAACTTGTAGTACATCGAGCTTCTCGCGGTGGACGTTGACCACTCATTCACAATATAATTTGGTGTCACTTGCTCCGATTAAAAGGGTGTTCGTAAGGATAAAAGAAAACAAAAAACATATAACAGCTGGGAGAGGCGTCTTGCATGTAAAGAGCCACTATCATAAGGGTAATAATCACTTTATAACAACAGACAGATATGTTCACATTTTGGGTATACAGGGTTACATCAGCAAAATTCACGACTGTGAAATGTAAGAATGCAACCCCAAAATGCCTTAATAAGTAATAGGATTGCCTCGTACGGACAGACAACCTGCACAACAAGAAAACATATTCATCACAAGGTTGTTGATGAACTCTGGAGATAAAGAATTCCTTTCTTCCATGATGGCGATGCGTGAAGGATTCTGGGAGGATGCCGACAGGCTGCTACCAATCGCCCCAGAGGGATCACGTTCATTGTCCATAGACCTGGCTGGCCAGTCCGTACACCGAATATTCTCGCTTTGCAGTCAGAGCCCAAGCTAAACCCTGTGCGAGGAAGCGTTATCATCTATTTAAACGAACTGAGTGCCAACTGCACCCCGATATACACTGAGGAGCAATTGAATTAGAAACAGCTGGCGTTATGCAAATGTCGCGCAATGGGCATCCCTGTAAACGGAAACGATATGACTTATGCAGCGATCTGACAACATAAGGAGTGATGCGACGGGAATCAGTAAGAGTCGGACGCAGTATGGGTAAGACGAAGGATCTAAGCGCATTTGATCGTGGGAAAATTGTCTGGGCCCGACGAATGGGTCACTCCATCTCGGAAGTCGTGCAGGCACTGGTATTCTCACGAGCCACTGTGTCACGGTTGCACCGTGAGTACATCGAATCCGGTGAAACCATCCCTGCAAGGGCCAACTGCCGTGGACAACAGCGTGTGGATGAGCGGGGTCATCGTCGGCTAGCTCGCATTGTAACAGCGAATAGACGGGCCACAGTGCAATAAAAACACTCGGCAATTTAACGCTGGTGCATAACAATGTGTAAGCAGCCACACCATCCAGAACCATCTCCTCGCTATGGGGTACAGAAGCCATCGTCCCACGAGGGTATCGCTGCTGACCGCCCATCACAGGGTGCAAAAATTAGCATGCGTGCGGAAACATCGCCACTGGACCCTAGACATGTGGAAAGATGTTGCCTGCACTGATAAGTCGAGATTCACGTTGATACATGCTGATGGCAGGTTACGAGAACGGCGCAAACCACATGAAGCGATGGATCCTACTTGCCAGCAGGGTACTCTTCTAGCTGGTGGGGTGGCATTCTCGCCTGGAGACTGTTTACGTGGACTGAAATGTGACCCCTGGTACGTGTGACATCGTGTTTCATAAGTCAACGTTACCGGGATATCCTGAACGACCATTTGCTCCCGTTTGTGCGTCTTCAACATCCCACTGGGAACGTCATCCTGCAACAAGAAAATGCACCGTGCCATCGCTCCCGAATTGTATCCGAATGGTTGGATGAACACTCCACCGACGTGACCTTGCTTCCTTGGCCAGCTAGGTCACCTGACCTCAATTCCATCTAGCACATCTGGGATGCCATCGAGAGAGATGTTTGAGGCTCTGACCCGACCTCCATCAAATCTTCGTGAACTGTGGGAGCTTGTTCAGGGGTCGTGGATCCGTATGGCTTTCCAACGCATCCGGTGTCTTGTCGAGTCCATGCCTAGACCATTCGCCGCCGTCATCAGGGCGAAAGGTGGTGCTACACTTTACTAGACTGGTATCTCTTATTCAATTGCTCTTCAGTGTAGTCTAATATGAGGTTCTGGGATCTCGTCTTTATAGTGCTCAACATTAACATTTCCACCTGCAAATATATGGAGGGTGTACTGCCGTTGAACAACATGCCACCCACCACGAGCAGGCCACGCCTCAGAAGGAGTCTCGTTCGCGGACGTTTGCAGGATCATTAATGGTCTACTGTGCCCTCTAGATGAAATGCCCACGAGAATCCGTTTGCACATTGAATCTCGACTCGTCAATAAAATAGAACACTGGCCAATCCATCTAGGCTTTAAGAACGATATTGCTTCCACCTGATCAAGTGAATTCTGATGTCAGATGCGTTTAGCGGGACACAAACCATGGGTCTCCTGCTATGAAGGCTAATTGCATTAAGCCTTCTGTATATCGTTTTCCTTGATGCCATAGTCTCAGTGGCAGCAGAGAGCTCCAAAAACAATTTCCGAGCTGAATGGGTGCTTTGACGCCGTGCGGATGAACAGATGCAGCAGTCCTTAGGAGGTGTCGTACGCCTAAGACGACCTTGGCCAGGTCTGAATGACATGCTACGATTGTTGTTGAATTGCTGTCATAACCGCGAAATCACTCTGAGGTGAATAGGTACGTCCCTTTTAGACCTGGGCCTGAGAATGGTATACTTCTAGTCGTCTTATTATGCGCCACCGTACATCGTCAGAATCACGTATGTGAAACATAGGGAAACATTTGCTGTCATCTAAGCGCTTGTTCCATCCGCCGTCAACGAGAAATGCCGCTGCCGTTCCCTGTTGGCTTTCAGTATGTAAATAAGTTTACATATTGGAAACATTTTTGTCACCGATATGCATATGTCACTGAGGTCATTTGTTTCTAATGTTCATTTCCCTATGTCCTATGAACATCGTAATATGTCATTGATCGCTTTGTATTATGTGCCCTCTATTGCCTTCCAGCTTTAAATATGGACACGAGTTTACTGAACGCTTTAAAACCTGATGTAACCTGAAACAAATGGCTCTCAAAATGTTCTTCAAACAGAAATGTTCGCATAGCCACCGGATTTTACGATAACTAAGACAAAACAATTCATTCCCACCCCCTTATTTTAGCAGTACTGATCACAAACCTGTCACTCGTAATAAGCCCCTATTCTAGCCGTTTTTTCCCTGATTCCTGGCCCAAGGCATGAAAGGGTCGAGTCACATTATTGTTACCATCTCCTATATTTGACGTCAACAACGCGTAGCCAATGAAAGAAGGCACGTGCCGAGCTGACTTGAAGAGTATATAAGGTGTGCTGTAGCCATTCTGAAAACATATCACTCGCTGCTGCCATGGATAAAAGAAGCGATTTATTTGATTTGCAATAAGGGATGATTATCGACTTTCGGGACAAAGGGGGCAAAATTTCTGAAACAGCGCAGTTTGTGAACTGTTCGCGTACTGCTGGGGTTAAAATGTATCGTGATTGGAGAAATAGCACCATTGCGAATAAGCGACGTGGAAACTGCAGATCTCTACGTGCCATTGATGTGGTAGGTGAACGTAGGCTGCGAAGCTGCGTGCAGGCCGATCGACCAGCTACAGTGGAGCAATTCACTGGCCGAATGAACCAGAAGGCTACCGGAAGTGTGTCTAAAAGGACAGTTCAGAGAAGTATGCTGTGTACTGGGCTCCCATGCAAACAGATTGTCACTGCACCTATGCTAACAAAGGTGCATCGGCAGAAAGGCTTACTTTTACACAGCAATATCGGAATTGGACGTCCGCTGATTGGCAAAGGGTACCCTTCTCCAATGAGTCATGTTTTCTGCTTCATCTAACGGATGGACGTTGGCTTATAATGCGAGAAACAGCGGAGAACAAACACTCTTCAACCATTGCTGGAAGAACACAAAATGGTGAGGGCATCGTTATGGTCTGGGGGGTGTTTTCGTGGCATTCTCTGGGTCCACTCATACATCTGGAAGGAACTATGGGCCGAATGCGTGATGAATCCATCCTTGCTGACCACGTGCACCCATACATGTTGATTGTGTTCCCTGAGGCGGATGGGAACTTTCAGCACAACAATGCAACGTTTCACACAGCCCCATACGTAAACCCAATCGAGCATCTGCTGGACCATCTCTTGATGGTGTTGTTCGCTCTATGGATCCTCCACCACGCACCCTCCAGCAACTGTCAGATGCACTGCAGTCAGCATAGCTCCACATACCTGTGAACATCTTCCAGCACCTTATTGAGTCACTTCCAGCCCGTGTAGCTGCTGTCCGCGCTGCACACGGCGGTTACTCTGGATATTGACTGGTGGTTACAATAATGTGTCTAGACCGTGTATTCACTAAACTATGGCGGCGGCAATAGTAAGTATTTCGTATGTTATCTTTTTCAAAAAAAAAGTACTTATTTTTATTGTCATTATAAAAAACTGTACTCAGATTTAGACGAACGTAAGAAACGACCCACCCTGAACCGAATAAATGTGATGTAGCTACGAAAGTCCATCTATACATGCGCAAGCTAAAATTTGTCCTCAAATAAAACTGAATCACAAGTTTGTTGGTGAGAAGCATTGGTCATTTTTGGTCTAGGAAATCAAGAGGTTACATCGTGTTATACATCATTTTAAAGCTCTCGTTAACAGCAGTAACCTCATCTGAGGAAGGAGGGGGGGGGGCAGGAAAACCCAAATGTTGCTGTGATGCATACTTTACTACTGTCGGGAAAGATGCATACAATCAAAATGCATTTTTGTGCAATGCCTTATATCACATTGTGTGAGAGGTTCTCGTAATTTAAGCTGATTGCAATGAGATATTGTTACGTTTATGTAAAATGTCTTGAAATAATGTTCGGCGATAGTTTAATAAAGTACATTGTTGAGTAATAATGAAATTAACCATTGTTGCGTCATTTCATGGGTCAGTATGCAGCACGATCACATTTCAAAAAGGTTTTGACAATAACTCGCGGTTACCCATTTTTATTACATCGAATGTTTTACTTGGTATTTACTTTACAACTGTTGGGAAAGATGGATAGCATCAAAACAGATAAAATAAGCACTCAAATATCGAAACGTAAATGAGCAATTATTTGCCAGCCTTCATGTTAAAAATATTTTTATTTTTCGAGATCTATCTGCAGTTTTTCATTTAATTGCTCAACCCTGTTTCAAATTTTTTGAGGCATCCATAATAAGCAGGCTTTGCAGTGATAAGCAAAACCAATACTTAAAACATTTTAGAAAGCACATCCCATCGTTGTCGATTAAAAACATTCCAGTACATCCGATGTCTTATATTAATTAGGACCTGAATTGAAGAAGGGCGTGACATCCTGAAAAAGATTAAGTTCAGAGTCACAAATCAGCAGCAGTTATTCTTGCTACACTTTCATTTTACTGACATTTCTTCTTTGACCCAGGAATATTCATTTCAGCAGCAGCTCTCTTTTAAGGTATCTTTAGATGCAGTCATGCCGATAGGGAACTTTGGGCCACTATTATGAACAGCTCTGCAAGGTGAACTCATATATCTTCGCACATGACATCTTCATCAATATTTTAATCTTAATTAGCTGAACTTCATCGCATAGGGCTCAACGCACAAATCTGCTCACCTTAATGGCTTTGCTGAAACATAATGTTTCTTCTGTAGGATGCAAGATATTATTTTAAAATGATCCCGCTTCGCTGTTAGCTCAGGAGGAACTACCAACGATATATTTCTTGCTTCTTTTTATGGCACATTTCTCACATCGCGGAACCAACACCGTAATCGAATATTTATAGAAACTGAACAACAATATCCGGTAAAGATAATTTATTTAATCTTTTAAATGTACAATATTATAGAGCCCCTTTGGAGACTTGTACGAAACATAAACTGAAAATTAACGCAAAGCTAATGTTTTCCGCCTTTACAGTCCAATGATGTGTTTTGGTATACCGCTAAATTTCCATAATTCGTATTTTTTTGTTTCGGAATTAAAGGACTACCGTGCGCGACTCCCAGGCTGTGAGCAGTCACATCATCCCAACTTTGGGACTAGTGAGACCAGAGAGAAGAAATAGCCAGAGCGGTAAGGTGAACCCACCACCCATGCCTCGTCTGAGGTTTGAGACCAGGCCTATTTCCCACAATTAGTCAGGAACCAGCACCTCAGAATACGGATCCACATACATACATACATACATATCACTAAGCTGTTCCCTGAAATTCAGAGGTTAGCTCCAAAAAGAAATACAAGCTACCAGATATGTTTACTTACTGTTGTCGTATCAAATTTCTCCATTTACAGCGATCTTGACATACAACTTGGGCTTCACTGATATCCATTACACGCCGTACACAAAATATTTTATACTTCATACTCATAAACGTTTTCTCATGCAAGCACTCCTGAATCTGATCCACCCATGTCTTCCTTGGCCTTCCTCTGCCTTTCCTTCCTGCCACTTGGGCTAAAAAGATTTTCTTAGTGATAATCTCATCACTCATTCTTTCCCAAACCACCGAAACATATTGGTCTCCATCTTGATAACAACATTTTGCTTCACTTCACACAACTGCTACACATCTTCATTCCTCACACAATCAGTAAGTAACGCATTTGTCCAGCACACAAATGACTTCTATGTTTCTTCTGTAGTACCACCCATGTTTCGCTGCCATACATCAGAGTAGGAACAACTACACTTCATACACAGCCATGCGGGACTCTCTTGAGAATACATCATTCATGTGAAAACCTCCCAGAGCAGCTATGACTTTCAATGAAGAATTCACTCGCCTACTAATTTCACCATCCAATTTGTTCTTTCTGTCAAACATGCTTCCTAAATACACAAACTCACTGACCTGGTCAATCACAGTGCCATTTATACTTACAATACATTCCGTTTCACCAGTTCCTTTTCCAAACACCATAACTATGGTTTTTCCCTTATTTATACTCAGTTTGAATTTCATGCAAACTTCGTACATCCTAAACAACATACCTTGCAAATCACTTTTGCTCTCTGCCAACAGGACAGTGTCATCAGCATACAGCAATCTGCACACACGGATAAACCATAAACCACTATCATCTATTTTGGCATCGCGCATGCACGCGTCCATAAATATATTAAACATCCATGGTGACATTACACAGCCGTGTCTAACTCCTGCACCAATAGAAAACCATTTTGATAAAACACCATTCACTCGTGCACAAGCTCTACTACCAGCATACATGGCTTTTACACTATTAAGTAGATTCCCAGTAACACCATATTCATTCAATACCTTCCACAAAAGTGTCTTATTTACTCGGTCGTAAGCTTTCTCTAAATCTATGAAGGCAGCAAAAACTTTCTTACCAACAGCCAGATACTTTTCAATCATCATGCGTAATGCAAAAATCTGGTTAATGCAGCCTCTAATAGGCATAAAGCCACTCTGAACATCCCACACTTTCTCTGATGTAAGACCCCGTACTTTTGCAATAACAACCTTACCAAACACTTTCCCTGGCACACTTAGTACGCTAATACCACGATAGTTCTTGCATTCAGTCTGATCACCACACGGGTGGCAAATCTCTAGAATGAAAGATCAACTGAAAATCCAGAAATGGGATATTAAATACAGTACGCTACAACTATTATCTAGACAACCCTCTGTTCACATTGAATGCGGTGCTACTCAAGTATCATGCCACAGAACCAAATACACTGGTCACAAAAAGTTACGGATGACGGATGTATGTATCTGAAAGTTGTGAAATGACGGATGTATGTATCTGACTCCAGTAACACGAATTGAAATAACATCAGCGGGGCTACATAACACAAGCAATAAAGCGCGCGTTTTAAAAAACTATTTATTGTGCAATTCCTGCACACGACAAAGTAGCACTTCAATATAGACCAAATGGTGTATTCAGAGAATGTTTATACTTCTGGATTTCAGTACCCGGTAACACCACCTCTGTGTCGAAGAACGTTTTGACACCTACGGGGTACACTTGCAATGACATTACTCATGAGTGCCTGCGGAAGCTCGTCTCATATTACAGATAATATGCTACAAAGGTCTGCCAGTATACTGGGGTATGGAACGTGGAAATCTAGACGTCGCTGTGTAGCGTCCTAAATGTTCACAATAGGATTAAAGTCAGGAGATCTGGCAGCAAGCTGTAACCATTCAATCCCATGACTTTCCAAGCACGCTCCAGACACGGTAACGGGTTAGATTGTCATCGACAAAATGGAATGCATGTCCAGAAGCAGAGTGAAACAGTGTCTCAATGGGCACAATGATCTCGTTTCGGTATACTGATGCATTCATGTTGCCTTGACAAACATATTAGGAAGTGCGGACATTAAAACATACTCCTGCTCGGACCAGAACTAACTGCCGCTGGTAAGGTTGGACGGGCTGTACATAGTGTGTTTCCATTTGTGTGCCGGATCTCCTCCACACCTATCCTCGTCGAGTATCAGGATATCAGGATAACAAGAAAAACGGGATTTGTCGGTGGAAAGTACACGGTGCCAGTTTGTATTCCATGGCATGTATTGAAGCACCCAGGTACATCTTCGACAATGATGAGTTGATGTCAATCCTATATCAGCTTCTTCTATGCTGTCGGTGAGTGTTGGTGAAAGTGGTTTCGTACAGTTTGAGTACATACTGCGACACCAGAAGCAACTCGAAGTGATTCCGGAGTTGGTTACTCGTGCTACGAGGCCATCATTTAGAGTCAGGTAGTGATCTTGCATCCTGGTGGTTATCCTAGGGCAACCACTCCTGGGTCGATCTGCAACATTTTCATGCCGTAGAAATCTTGTGTGTGTAGCGAACTTACTACACTTTGCGGAACTCTTAAAGCAGCAGCTATATCGATCTGTCGTGCACCTGCGTGTTACATGCCAACACACCTATATCCTTTTTCAATGTTTAAACGTCGTCTCAGCATCATTTCAGATTAATCCTACACTAAAGGCAAAACATTCAGCAAAATTCTAGACAAAGCGATGAAACGACCCGTTTTCCACTCCTCGCAGTGCATTTTTTTATCGGAGCTCGCACGCAACGTGTGGTGTTACCATGATTCTACTTTGCATATAACTTAGCAACTCACGCTGACAACCGATCGCCAGTAGTCGGTAAATTTGCTTATCACCATGTTGTTCATTCGAAACTGCAATGTCCCTAATTTTTGGTGACCAGCGTATAAATAAGCTCATAAGGATATGATGAGACAATAGCTGAACTGTAAATGCAAGATTCCTCGATCGACACTGTCAGCTGATTTGTAGCGCGGACTGATAATAGGGTGCCACGTAAACAATCGCTTCATACATGACGTTTCAGCGGCATTGGAGTTCTCTACTTTGACAGCTGGTGATGTGATATACGAATGGCAATGGAGCGGTGGCTGAATCTACCCATAAACGACCCGGTGCAAAGGTCTGGCTGCTAAGCATGCACATCAACATTGTCTCAACTCACACGAACCCTATATGAGACGGTGTCACGTCAATTCGTCGCCAGCGTCATTTCGTTGACTACGTCAATTCGTCGCCCGTCAATTCGTCGCCCGTCAATTCGTCGCGGAAAAATTCGTCGACTACGTCAGTTCGTAGCGGACCAATTCGTCGCGTTTACAAATTTTGGTTACACACAAAACGAATGCAGGAAAACGTGCGATTTTGAACGTCTCCCGCCCTTATCAAATTTATAAGGTTTGGACACTCAGACAGGATAGGGATATTACGCTTTTCCTTGACACTAAACATATTAGACGGTAGACGATTTTTAGAATGGGTCGGGGTCCGGGGGGGTCGCAGCCCCCATGTACAAAAGTTTTGTAAAATCTACAGTTTTCAATTCAGAACCACCAAATTTGTTATCATGAAACTCTACGTTAGACTGTAGACGGTTTTGGGAAGCAGTTGGAGCCGGAAGGGGGGGCAGAGCCCCCATACAAAATTTTCGTAAAATCTACATTTTCAAAATTGCCTTTATTCTTCAGTAAAATAACATTTCTATGTACATGACAATGGAATTCTGCCAATAAATACAGCGGTATATACATCAGCTGGAAAGTTCCAGTGAAACGTAAAACAAAATATTGTTAAAATCATAAAAAAAAAAAAAAAAAAAAAAAATATTTCGCCACGTAGGGCGAAGGAGAGGCAGACAATAAAGCACGAGCGATACAAACGAAAATGTTTACCTACAGTATTGTAGACAGGGCAAGACATGATTCTATACTATGCACAAATTCCAATTAAGCATTACTACCATACTAAAGATTAAACATTAGGTACTAATTCACAGAAATGCATCAGTGATGCTACATTCAAAATTTACAACATATGTACAGAAGTATTCAGTGACAAGGGGAAATAACGCTAAATGTACTCAGAAGGGCATCTTGTTACATTATATTATACACACAGTGACTAATATTTTAAAAAAATATTCAACATAATGAAGGGGACATTGCGTGGGCAGTAAACTGTGCAGAAGGAAGAATTATATACAACAACATAAAACCCAACATTATCGAAGAGAACATGGGAAACATGGTGAGCTATCTTCAATGGCACATTAAAACAGAAAAATCACAAATAGCGAAGCACCAAAATTAATACGTAAAAACATGATTTGTTACAGTGAACGTGGGCGACAACAAAAATCCCACTTATAGGTTGAGATGTAACTGCAAATTGTGGATATGGAACCACCTAGCCGATTGGGCCCAAGTGGATTGAAAAACGCTACATTTCAAAATTGCCTTTATTCTTCAGTAAAATAACATTTCTATGTACATGACAATGGAATTCTGCCAATAAATACAGCGGTATATACATCAGCTGGAAAGTTCCAGTGAAACGTAAAACAAAATATTGTTAAAATCATAAAAAATAAAAATTATTTCGCCACGTAGGGCGAAGGAGAGGCAGACAATAAAGCACGAGCGATACAAACGAAAATGTTTACCTACAGTATTGTAGACAGGGCAAGACATGATTCTATACTATGCACAAATTCCAATTAAGCATTACTACCATACTAAAGATTAAACATTAGGTACTAATTCACAGAAATGCATCAGTGATGCTACATTCAAAATTTACAACATATGTACAGAAGTATTCAGTGACAAGGGGAAATAACGCTAAATGTACTCAGAAGGGCATCTTGTTACATTATATTATACACACAGTGACTAAGATTTTAAAAAAATATTCAACATAATGAAGGGGACATTGCGTGGGCAGTAAACTGTGCAGAAGGAAGAATTATATACAACAACATAAAACCCAACATTATCGAAGAGAACATGGGAAACATGGTGAGCTATCTTCAATGGCACATTAAAACAGAAAAATCACAAATAGCGAAGCACCAAAATTAATACGTAAAAACATGATTTGTTACAGTGAACGTGGGCGACAACAAAAATCCCACTTATAGGTTGAGATGTAACTGCAAATTGTGGATATGGAACCACCCAGCCGATTGGGCCCAAGTGGATTGAAAAACGCTATCGGTGTTTGTTGAGGCAGCACGAGAGTGCTCCATTTGGAGGCGAGTGGTTAACCGTGCTAGGAAGCGTCTCCGAATGATAGCACTTGCCTCCTGAGGAGGTGGAATAAGAGCGGGGAAGCGTTGTTGAAGTTGGAAAGCATAGACAGTGAACTTCACAAGAAGAAAAATGTAGACGGTAGACGGTTTTTGGAACGGGTCGGGCTCGAGGGGTCAGAGCACACACATACAAAAGTTACGTAAAATCTACAGTTTTCAATTCAGAACCACCAAATTTGGTATCATGAAACTATAACTTAGACAATAGACGGTTTTTGGAAGGTGTTGGAGCCTAGTGGGTCCTGATCCCCCCTCATAAAAAAATTCATAAAATCTACAGTTTTCAATTTAGAACCACCAAATTTGGTATACCATCTCATGGTACTCTAACTTATATTGTAGACGGTTTTTGGAAGGGGTTGGAGCTCGGGGGATCAGAGCACCCCATACAAAATTATCCTAAATCTAGTTTTCAATTTTGAACCACCAAATTTGGCATACTGTTTCTTGGTACTCTAACTAATTTGGTGATTCTAAATTGAAAACTGAAGATTTTACGAAACTTCTGTGTGGGGGCTCCGACCACTTCCGAACACCGTCTGCATTCTAAGTTAGAGTTTCTTGAGATAGTATACCGAATTTGGTGGTTTGAACTTAAAAAGTGTAGTTTTTACGAAAATTTAGTTCGGGGACATTCGACTCCCGGGCTCCGACCTATTCCAAAAACCGTCTACATTCTAAGTTAGAGGTTCATGAGAAAATATGCCAAAGTTTTGTGGCTCTAATTGAATACTGTAGATTTTACGAAAATTTTGCATGGGGGTCTGGGAAACCCCCCCCCCTCCGACCCTTTCCAAAAGCCACCTACAGTCTAAGTTAGATTTTCATGAGATAGCATACCAAATTTGGTGGTCCTAAATTGAAAACTGTAGCTTTTAGGAAGATTTTGCATGGGATCTTTGACCCCCTTCCCCAGACTCCGATCCGTTCCAAAAACCGTCAACCGTCTAAGTTAGAGTACCATGAGATATTACACTAAATTTGGTGGTTCTAAATTGAAAACTTTAAATTTTACGAAAATTTTGTAGAGGGGGGGGTCAAGCCCCACCCGTTCCGAAAATGGTCTACCGTCCAAGTTAGAGTACAATGAGATATCATACTAAATTTGGTGGTTCTAAATTTAAAACTAGATTTTACGAAACATTTTATGAGGAGGACTCTGAACACCCGGGCTCCAACCCCTTCGAAAAACCGTCTAGCGTCTAAGTTAGAGTTTCATGATACCAAATTTGGTGGTTCCGAATTGAAAACTGTAGATTTTACGAAAATGTTGTATGTGGGGGCTCTCACTCTCCAGGCCTTGACCCGTTCCAAAAACCGTCTACCGTCGAAGTTAGAGTGCCATGAGATATTATACCAAATTTGGTGGCTTTAAATTGAAAACTGCAGATGTTACGAAAATTTTGTAGGGGGGTCTGTCTCCCCTGGCTCCAACCGCTTCGAAAACCCGTCTATAGTCTAAGTTAGAGTTTCGTGAGATAGTATGCCAAATTTGGTGGTTCTAAATTGAAAACTGTGAGTTTTCAGAAATTGTGCTCCGTGAGTTTTGTTTGAATAACAAGTATTTAGGCTACTAGGATTACTGAGTTTGTGCTTACCTCCAATCTAACGGTTTGGTGATTCATTTCGGACATCTCCCGAGGTGGTGAGTGACTTTTTTCGTTTCTTATCGTCTTGTTTACAACTCCTACCGAGCTGGTAGAAGCTTTGTTATCCCGGCGCCATTAAACATAGCGTCATCCGGTGGTGTTCTCAGCCCTGACATCACTTCCGGTGATCACGGCACTTTGCCCAGCGGTGGCGTTGCCGCGTTGCCCTCCGGGTCAACGTCAACCGTTGGCGGCGTATCGTTTTCCTCCCTTGACGTCACTATTACAGATCTTGCCCCAGCTGCTTCTCACATATGACAGGTGACGACATGGACATTATGGATGACGGTGATCCTCTGCCTTCAACCTCCAGTTCTACTGCTCTCCGCTCCTATTCTTTTTTTAATTGGAGGTTTAACGACCACAGTGAGCAACTCAATGGGCTATAAGCAGTCGCCCGTCCCTAATTTAGGGTCACTGGTTCCAGGGAAGGGAGAGAGCCAGTGCCGTAAGACAAACACAACATCCATGCCTCACCGGGATTCGAACCCGGACCCCGTTCGGACGAATGATCAGAGGCCATCGCTTAGACCACTGCGCCACCGGGGCTGCATCCTATTCTTCAGAGGTAACTTATTTTTTTGGTTGGAGGTTTAACGACGACCGTGAGCAACTCAATGGGCTGTAAGCAGTCGCCCGTCCCTAATTTAGGGTCACTGGTTCTAGGGAAGGGTGAGAGCCAGTGCCGTAAGACAAACACAATATCCATGCCTCACCGAGATTCAGCGGTAACTTCCCAACGGCTTCAGCCCAAGTCTAATTCCATGCGAGCGGATGCCGCAGCATTAAAACCTCATGTACGTTGCTCTGGTAATGAGGTTGTACTCGAAAATTCTAGTGGATTCTCCAGCAGGTACTTCTTTCACCACGGCTACTGAGTTGGGTGTGTGCTTTGAGGCGCTGCCAGACACACCAATCAAACTGTACTCTACTGCTCTGAAACAAAAGTTCTCTCCGACAGCGATACGTCATATGTTGCGCAGAGGGCCGAGTGTCATTGTTTACTTCTTTCATGCGGCGGATGCTACCTTTGTCTTACAGACTGGGCTGGTAGTTGGTGATCACCAATTATTTCCTGAGCCTGTAACCAAAAGACCGGTAACGGTCTCGATGTACCCAGTACATCCTGAAGTCACAGATGCTATGCTTTGTGCTTTCCTAATGCAATCCGGTCATGTTGTGGGTAACCGCCCCGGTGGCGTAGTGGTCTAAGGCGTTGGCCTCTGATCCTTCGTCCGAAAGCGGTCCGGGTTCGAATCCCGGTGAGGCATGGATGTTGTGTTTGTCTTACGGCACTGGCTCTCTCCCTTCCCTGGAACCAGTGACCCTAAATTAGGGACGGGCGACTGCTTATAGCCCATTGAGTTGCTCACGGTGGTCGTTAAACCTCCAAAAAAAAAAAAAAAAAAAAAAAAAATGTTGTGGGTAACATTACCACACACTCCGCTGCTCCAAAGGACGGGGATGATCGTTCGATTGAAAGTGCTCGACGAGTTGCACGAGTTGTATTCTCTTCAGATGATCATATCAAGACTTTTCCTATTCTCTTCACTGTAAAATGCGGAGACCAGATCCGACGCATCGACGTTTTAACCTCTTTTCATTGTCAGACTTGTAAGGCGTATGGCCATCAACGAAGTGAGTGCTTCCGCCGCCCTGCTGTACCTCAGTCTTCGGGACCAAAAGTCACTCGTGACAGCCCTGTTTTGTCCACCCCTACCGCTTCTCAGGTGTCTCTATAACGTGGAATTTCCTCATCTGGTGCCGACTGCACCGCCCACGTTCCTTGCAGCTCCAGCTGACCCGACTGCTGACCTTCATCCTCCGTTGGATGAAGAAACTCCAAGAATAGTTACTGATATGGACTGCCCTAATGCTAGTGACTCTTCTGGCCCTGACTCTGACCCTACCACTACCAGCAAGCCTGCTCGACGGGAGTCCTGGAGTGCTCCGCAGACTCCGCTACCTCCTCGCCCCGGTGCAGCAAGAGGTCGTTCTGTTGACTCATCTTCCCGCTCCTCCTCTCGACGACGTACGTAGCCACGAACAAGTCGACATCCTGATGTGACTCCAATTTCAAAGACTCCACCCACAGTGCTTTCCTTAGATTCTTTTCTCCGGTACCTAGCTGAAGCGAAGGCGGATATACCGGTAGGTCCGCTTTCTCTTCATAAAATATATGAAGTATTATGCTCTCATAAACATCCTAGATTCTTTAATCAGTTTGTTGCACGTCATATTCATGATCTTCCTAATGTTCAAACCCAAGTTTCTAGTGGGACATCTGTGTTTCAAAATCTTGTGCTTTCCTATCCCGATCTCAAATTTAGTGCTGACAGAATGAAGAAGCAAGCAAAGAAAATAACAGATTCCAGCGCACGTGCGTGTCGACCTGGGAAGGGCCTACTAATTCAGGGTGATCACACTTAACTGCAGAGGGTTCTCTGCTTCTCCTAGAAACGCCCTAGTGTATGAGGACTTGGCGCCTCTACACGCAGATCTTCTCTTTCTCCAAGAGACCAATTGCTCTCCTACCACTTTGTTCTCTTGTTGGCGGGCTTGGCCCTACGATCTTCACCATGCTTATCGAGTTGGACGGAGTGCTGGCCTTGCAATTGGGACCCATGACCGCCTTTCCCTCTGATTTCGACGCCAGTGGTTCGTGAATTACATGTAGACAACCTCCAGGTCGTTGTCTTTTGCATTGAAAACGTGACCTATCATGTTTTTGATATTTATATTCCCTGTGATGAGCGTCTGTTACCTGATTTTCTCTCCACACTCCGTGCAGAGCTGTCATGCATCCCACCGTCTGAATTTATTCTCATCGGCGGATATTTCAATTGTACGTTGTTGCCGGCCCTTGACCGCAATTCAGCCATTGGCGAATACCGCAGGCATCATGTATTTCTTAGCTAGTAGATGATTTTCAATTGGTTGATGCATTCCGGCATCCACCTCTCCCCGTTCCTCCCCTCTTGAACTAAATGTCCATTGGCAATTTCTTCACCTTCGTCTCCCCGTCCCCATCAGTACTATTTCGCATGACCCTTCTCACCTCTCCACAACGCTCCTTTTGCCCTGAAGTCAGCGACGTCCAACATCAATACCTATTCTCCCCCGTACTCCTGCCAGTCCTAAACACAGCATTTCGTCTTGCTGATCGAATTTGTGCTCGATCGTTACCATATCTTGCATATGCTTGATTACTTCAAACAAAGCATCCACCTATTCCCTTGCCTCCTGTGTGCCGTTACATTTTTCTTCTTGTGAAGTTCACTGTATATGCTTTCCATCTTCAACAACGCCTCCCTGCTCTTACTCCACCTCCTCAGGAGGCAAGTGCTATCATTTGGAGACGCTTCCTAACACGGTTAACCACTCGTCTCCATATTGAGCACTATCGTGCTGCCTCAACAAACACCGATAGCGTTTTTCAATCCACCTGGGCCCAATCGGCTGGGTGGTTCCATATCCACAATTGGCAGCTACATCTCAACTTATTGGTGGTTTTTTTAGTCGCCCACGTTCACTGTCACAACTCATGATTTTACGTATTAATTTTGGTGGTATGATGCTCCTAGGTGGTGTCTCCTTTTCACCCACATGGTTCGCTATTTGTGATTATTCGGTTTAATGCGCTATTAGAGATAGCTCACCATGTTTCCCATGTTCTCTTCGATAATGTTGGATTTTATGTTGTTGTATATAATTCTTCCTTCTGCACAGTTTACTGCACACGCAATGTCACCTTCATTATGTTAAATATATTTTGGAATATTTGTCCCTGTGTGAATAATTAATGTAAGAAGATGTCCTTCTGAGTACATTTAGCGTTTCTCCCCCTTGTCACTGAATACGTCTGTACATATTATGTAAATTTTGAATGTAGCATCACTGTTACATTTCTGTTTCATGAGAAGCTGCCCTTCTGGGTATATTTAGCGGACTTCTTCCTTGTCAGTGTATTGTTCTGTACATATGATATGAAACTTGTGCATTGCATTACTGTTCGATTTCTGTTTTTTTGTTAAGTTGCCCTCCTGGGTCCGTTTAGCGTATTTCTCTCTTGTCACTACATAATTCTGTACATATGAAAAGAATTTGTGCTTAACATTACTGTTCAATTTCTGTCTCTTGAGAAGCTGCCCTTTCGAGTACATTTAGCGTTTTTCTTCCTTGTTACTGAATTGTTCTGTACATATGATCTGACTTTGTGCTTCGCATTACTGTTCTATTTCTGTCTCTTGAGAAGTTGCCCTTTTGGTAACAATTAGCGTTATTTTCTCATATCACCGAATTCCTGTACATATGTTGTGTATTTTACGAAAATTATTACTGTTAAACTTTTGCTTCGCCGCCCCTGTGGCGCAGTGGTCTAAGGCGTTGGCCCTTGATCATTCGTCCGAAGGGGTCCGGGTTCGAATCCCGGTGAGGCATGGATGTTGTGTCTGTCTTACGGCACTGGCTCTCTCCCTTCCCTGGAACCAGTGACCCTAAATTAGGGACGGGCGACTGCTTATAGCCCATTGAGTTGCTCACGGTGGTCGTTAAACCTCCAAAAAAAAAAAAAAAAAAAAAAACTTTTGCTTCATGAGAAGTTGCCTTTCTGGTAAAACATAGCTGTTTCTCCCATGTAACCGCATCTGTCTGTACATGTAATGTGTATTAGTGCCTAAAAACAATGTTCAATTTCTGTTTCCTGAGAAGTTCCCCCGTGATAACACATAGCGGTTATCTCCCTGTCGCCGCGTATTTCTGTAACTCTGATGTGAATGTTGTGCCTTTTATTACTGTTCACTTTCTGTTTATTGCATTGTTGGCCTTTTCTAGTGATGTAAAGTGTTTTCTCCCAGAGTAATTTCCTGATAGTCTTCCTCATATACCGCGAGCCGCCCCGGTGGCGCAGTGGTCTAAGGCGCTGGCCTCTGATCATTCGTCCGTAAGGGTCCGGGTTCGAATCCCGGTGAGGCATGGATGTTGTGTTTGTCTTACGGCACTGGCTCTCTCCCTTCCCTGGAACCAGTGACCCTAAATTAGGGACGGGCGACTGCTCATAGCCCATTGAGTTGCTCACGGTGGTCGTTATACCTCCAATCAAAAAAAAAAAAAAAAAAAAAAATATACCGCGAATCTTTTTTTTTTTTTTTTTTTTGATTGGAGGTTTAACGACCACCGTGAGCAACTCAATGGGCTATAAGCAGTCGCCCGTCCCTAATTTAGGGTCACTGGTTCCAGGGAAGGGAGAGAACCAGTGCCGTAAGACAAACACAACATCCATGCCTCACCGGGATTCGAACCCGGACCCCTTACGGACGAATGATCAGAGGCAGCGCCTTAGACCACTGCGCCACCGGGGCGGCGATACCGCGAATCATTCCCGAGCAATCCGAGCAGTGTAGCGTGGTGCATTATGCTACAAAAAGAAGCAGTATTATAGGTTTGAAGGAGCACAAGACCTACATTCGGAACTTTGACCTAAAGAAGTCATCGATGGCTAAACACTGTTACTTTTTTTTTTTTTTGATTGGAGGTTTAACGACCGCCGTGAGCAACTCAATGGGCTATAAGCAGTCGCCCGTCCCTAATTTAGGGTCACTGGTTCCAGGGAAGGGAGAGAGCCAGTGCCGTAAGACAAACACAACATCCATGCCTGACCGGGATTCGAACCCGGACCCCTTACGGACGAATGATCAGAGGCCAACGCCTTAGACCACTGCGCCACCGGGGCGGCTAAACACTGTCACGAAAAGGACCATAAATTTCTCTTTGAAGAAGCAAAACTAATTGACAAGCCAGATTCAACAACCAAACTTGATATTGTGGAAGCTTTCCATATATATCAGGAGTCTTCGCAACCTGTTAATGACATGGCATCCACCCCATTTCTATCAAGCTCGTAGAAGCAACTAACCAAAATCCGTGACTGAAACACCATTTGTGATATTATATACCAATTGATTATTTACGTGCCATTCGTCCTGATGAAACTAGGTCAATACCCAGCGAAACCATGGTCGACGTTGGGACAAATTACGTTGTATTAGTTTAAATTATATAGGGAAATATTGTTGGCATGTAAGGATGTACCTAGTCGGCATGATGTCTAGGTAGGTGGTAAAAGTCATGGTTTCGTGCTCATGAATGACTGGACCGGGGCATTCCCGCAGAACATTGCCAACGCATTAATCTTCCTCCACCGGCTTGCTTCGACCCACTGTGTATCCTAGTACCAACGGTTCTCTACGCTAACGACGTTCACTGTGCATATGGTGCAAAAGAAAACGAGATTAATCTGATTACACGACCTTGTTCTAATCATGTAGGGTCCACTTTTGATACTCGCTTGATCATTGTAGGCTCTTTCGACGGTGAAGCAAAGTTAGCGTGGGAACTAGGAGTAGTCTGCGGCTACGCAGACCCATTTTTAGCAGGATTCGATGCACTGCGCGTTGTGCAACATTACATCCGTCACCAAATTTCAAATTAACTGCGAGTTACGCCACGTTTCCCTTCTGTTGGCTCGAATCATACAGGATAGCCTTCGCTCCACACCAGCATCGATTATTCGTGGTCGGCCCACACCTTGCCGGCGGTTCGTGGATTTTCCCTCTTCGAACTATTTTTTGAAGGTACTAACAACAGCTAACCCTGAGAACCTTGCCGTTTTTGAAACGCTCCGACTCAGTCCTACAATTAGGCCTTTGTCAAACTTGCTTAAGTCCTCGGCCTTTCTCATGTGAAGAACAAGAATAACATTGATTAAGAGCAGAGTATCAGGTGTAATTTATACTCTTTCATGACCTCCACACGCGCCGTCCTTCACCTGCAGTTGCTTCGTTTTTTCACCAAGACGCGCTGGTCGTCGTGTTTTGGCGCTTCAGTGTGTATAAGATGGTACAAAGGCAAAACTACAGCTGCGTCTCAGTCACGATCAAGACGCACATCTGCACCTCCAAGAAACAAAACAAAAAAAAACCTTTAGTACTATAATATAATGATTTACCACCATTTCATCTTATATCAGAGTATTGTAATACTTTATCCTCAAAACACCCATCTGCTCCTAAAGCCAAGTTAGGTGTTTAAATCGGTGACTTGGGAAATATTCGTGCACTTAATACTTTAAAAATAAACGAGGAGCAAGCCATCGTTGCACGACATACTAGGTGTGCAACTTAGTTCTCGGCCACAGGCACAACACGTTGACACCAAATTATAGCAAATCCAGTACGTTCCTGATCAGGGAAATAATCCCCGTCGTGTTGGATACATTTGAGCCTTTGGTCAGGGAGCTGAATGCCACTGCGGAAAAATAGGGCTGTTTCGAGTTGATAAAGTCATCAATACTTGTGTGGACCACCTCGACAGAAGTGAAGTGCGTATCACTCAGGTGATGTTGCAGGGAGCAAAAGAGGTGATAATCCGAAAGGGCAAAGTCTGTAGAACACGCCGGGTGGGACACCATTTCTCATTCTAGTTCGGTGATCGTGTTTAAAGTCGTTTTTGTGGTGTGAGCACGCGAGGTATCCTGCAGCAACAGGACCGACCTTCTGCCCTTGCTGGTGTATGGCCTTTTCGCCTCCATTGCGTCACTCACACAAATGAGTTGCTGACAATATTGACCGTTTCACCAGGTTTGAGCAACTCATAGTGTACGACACTGCGCTGATCCCACCATATGTTCAGCAACAACTACCTGGTGCACGACCAGGGTAACCAACAGAATGAAGCTCTCTGCGAATGATATGTGTACATACTGAGGTTCCAGCATTTTTACTCACATGTACACGGAGGTTTTGTGCTGTACTCCATCGACTAGCTGTAACGACTCTCCCGAGGCTTTGACGTCCTCTATCACTGAAGTTCTTTGGTCTGTCGATACGTTCTGTTGCTTTAGGCCCGCCACGTGTCTTCAACTTATTCAGTACATTCAAAACAGTTGACTTGGGTATGTTTAAACTCCTCTCGGTTCCTCATATGGACAACCCAGTAATACAACAGCCAACAATCTTTCCTTCTCAAAGTCAGTTTTTTCCCACCACGACATTTTCACTCAACCTCACAGTGCGATATGATCGTGGTCAAGTGCAAGCTTGTTTTTATACCGTTTGCTGCTGTACCGCGCATCGTAACAACGCAGCGCATCCGTTCATTTGCTTTTGAAAGGTGTCCGGGGACTTTTTTAAAATGATGTATAACATAACATTATTTTCGAGAATTTTTAATAAATGTCATTCTGCACTGGGGTTTTCGTAAATTTGATAGAGATGTGGCAATATACACTGGTCACAGGAAGGTAGGTTTATTGCGGTTTCGAAGGGAAAAGGAGGAGATATGGAAATTTAGCAACTATTGGAGATCACTTATCATTGTGGGTAGCTACGTCATATGTAAATTAGCATCATGAGAGTACAGCACGTGGAGTGCGAGCTGCGATAGGAGTATCCTGACAGAAGTGGAAAACGGGTCTTTTCAGGGCTTGGTCTAGAAGTTTGCTAAATGTATTGCCTTCAGTGTGGGATTAACCTGAAGTGATGTCCAGACGACGTTTAAACATTGAAAACAGAAATAAGACTGTTTGCAAGGTACAGACAGGTGTACGGCAGATCGAATTGACTGCAGCTTTAGAAATTTTGCAAAGTGTATTAAGTCGGCTACACACAAGATTCCTACGGTATGGAAATGCTGCGGATAGACCCAGGAGTGGTCGCCCGAGGATAACCACCAGGATGCAAGATCACTACCTGAGAGTAAGTGCTCGGAGAAGGCCTAGTATCACCAATACCCAAATTCTGTAATCACGTCGAGCCGCTTGTGGTGTTACAGTATGTACTCAAATGGTAGGAAACCGTTTCCACGAGTACGAACTGAAAGCAAGAAGGCCGCAGAGATTTATAGCATTAACATAAGCTCACCGTCGTCAAAGATGGGTCCAACAGTACATATCACGGGATAAAGATTGGCACCATGTACATTTTAGAGACGAATCCCGTTTCGCTCTTTATCCTTGTACTCGATGAGGAGAGGGTGTGGAGGAGATCCGGCATATGAATGCAACTATGCTATGTGCAGTCCATCACCCTTACCAGCGGCAGTCAATTCTGGTCTGGGCCAGAGTGTGCTTTAAAGGCATTACTCCCACGTATTTTTCTCAAGGCGACATGAAAGGCTCAGTGTGCTGAAACGAGGTCAGTGTCCCCATTGTGACACTGTTTCATGCTGCTATGGGACGTGTATTCCGTTTTCTTGGGGACAAGTCAACCAGTTACCGTGTCTGGAGCGTGCTTGATGAACTGAAAAATCGACAGACTGAATCGTTAGAGCTGCATCCGAAGTCTGTTGACTTTAATCCTACTGAGAACATTTGGGACTTTGTACAGCGAGGTATGGAGAACCACGTTCCATACCCCATGACACTGGCAAACCTCCGTAGCGTGTTGCATATAATTCCGGACGAGCTGCTCCAGATACTCAACAATAATGTCATTACAATTATGCCTCGTAGGTGTCAAGACGTTCTTCAACTCAGAGGTGATGTCAACGGGTACTGAAATCCAGAGGTATCGACATTCTCTGAACTTACCACCTTTGTCTGTATTGCGGTGCTAATTTATTGCGTGCAGAAGTAGCTGAATAAATTGTTTTTGTAAACGCACTGTTTATCGATTGTATTATGTAGTCTCACTGATGTTATTTCAATGCATGTTTATTGAGTCAGGTACTTACATTCTTCATTTCATGCAATGTCCATAACTTTTTTATGACCAGTGCATGTAAATGAGACAGAGGAGGACATTCCGGAACGGAGATTCCACATACTGAATTACAGTTACTCATCGAAGCTCACTTTCGTGATAGAAAAAAGTAGCGACGGAAGCAATGACGCGCGAAATGAGGTGTAGAAATCCTGTTTTTTTAATATAAAAAATGACGTCTAGACACATGTTACACTTTTAATGGAGAAGTAGAAAAACCACTGCGGATGTTTAATGTGCACACTATCTATCGGCTGTTTCCTGATACGTTTTCCAGTTGCAAAGATATTTTAGAGTACTTGCCTTTCTGCATGGATCCATTTGCATGCGCTGATACCATGCTTGATTGACCCTTAACGACCTCGCTCGTCTCCAACAGCGTGCTTTGGCTTCTGGCGGAGAAGTTCACGGCAGTGTGGAACTCTTTCTTTTACAAATTTTTTTGTGTCTGTCGTGGTAGATGGCGAAGAACAAGAGAATGCAACGGACCTGCAAAGAACCATGCGAACAAAAGGGTTACATAAGTTAGTAGGATAAATATCCAAATAATTAGGAAGCAGAATAAAACCGAGTGAGCTACTCATGGATTTGTTTCCATTGTTTATATATCGGTCACTCACAGCTTTGAAATATATACGCCGTATTCGTATACAAGAATACTGTGTGCATTTACAGAAACTGCTATTACACCGCCTGACACAGAAAATGCCACACCATGAAATAATGGTCGAAAACTGATCAAACTGCATACACAGATAGCCAAGTTGGTCCTGAACAAATTATTTAATTGTAACATACAGACGACACTCCAGTGGCCGAATATACAGGATGATCAATAAGGAGTGTGGCTCCCATTTTGAGCAATGCAGCGTTGAATCCGACGTGGCATCGAGTCAATGAGAGGTCGAATAGAATCTTGGGGTATCGTGGACCATATGGTGTTGATCTTAGTCCACAGTTCATCTTCATTTTGCGGAGATGGGATGGTATTCAACCGACATCCAATCGTGTCCCACAGATGCTCGATGTGCAAGAGGTCGGGGGATCGTGCTGGCCACGGAAGCATCCGCACACCGCGTAAAGTATTTAGGCTGATCGGAGCGGCATGCGGCCGGGCGTTATGTTGTTGAAAAACGGCGTTTGGGATGCGTTGATAACACCGTAGTACCACGGGCCGCAGCACCTCGTCAACGTAGAGCCGTGTTGTCAATGTGCCCGTAATGCGTACCAGCTGTGAGCGGTTGTTGACGCTGATATCACCCACACAATCATTCCACGTTGCCGGGCCGTGTGACACTTCAGAATGTCAGAGGAAGCCGCCCGTTGGCCACGTCGCTTCAAGACTCTCACACGGCGATCATCCGTGGTTAGACAGAACGGCGATTTGTCGCTGAACACCACACTGTTCTATTTCCCACCCCACGCAGCTCTGGAGCGACACCACGACAAGAGGTGACGATGATGGCTCGCTGTTAAGGGTAGTCTTCGCAACAAACGGCTTGACAGCAAACCAGATACAGCCAATCAGCGCAACACTGTCCGCGTCGGTATTGGAGCATCCAAACCTTCCCGTACACTCTGCAACATGTTTCCCGTTGTGGCATGTGGGTCCTCTACGGCATGACGTCGGATGCGACGTTCGGTGCGCTCGGATGTCCGTATCCGTGCTCTGGTGCTCCTACGACGTTGTACAGATCCTTCCTGGGACCACTGTCTCCAAATACGACCTACGGTTGTGGCATTACGTTGCGTTTCTTCCGCAATACGACGCAAGGACCGTGCGGCTGTACAAAGGCATATGATGACATCTCTCGTGAAGTCATCTGTTTGACGAAATCGCGTACGACGGCATCTTAGCGTCATTGAAACCTCTTATTCGTTCTCCAGACACGGTTACAGCAGAACCACTCACTTCTCGCGGCCGTGACGACATGTCGACTGATGGCCTCACGTGTTGGTTGTCCGCTTACATCCCGCGCGCTGTTCGCGCGATTGGCCTGTAAATGCAATCATTTGCATAAATTGTGCATGTGCACCCACCCTGCAATTTGCATGGCGCTGCGTTCACGTCTTCGTTGTGTGGCGTTTTCTCTGTCAGGCAGTGTATATCGCTTACTCAGAGCTATGAAAAATATGTGCCGTATTCGTATTCAAGGACACTGTGGGCATTTTCAAAAATTATTATTGTTATCTATTTTTTTAGCCCTTCGTTGTGTCAATAGTAAATAGTGACAGTATATTAATAACAGTGTCCAAGTGAGTTATGTAATAATATTAGCATGCAAATTTGTCTTCAGATGGGATTGCGATCTAGTTTGTAAGCTATTGTTGAGTTGAAATAACTCATGCAGATGGAACACCTCTGTTTATATCAAAGGTTTGGCCATAACTTAAAAGAAGATCCGTCGAACGATGTGCCGCTGCATTTCGAAAATAATAAATTATATGAGATTTTACAAATGCTTGTGAAGCACTCCTACGACTCATGATCTGATATGGAATGGTGCACGGTGCGATCCTGTGGATAGTGTTTTATTTGGGGGAGGGCGTTAACGACCACCGTGAGCAACGCTGTGGTCTATAAGCAGTCTCCCGTACCTACTTTAGGCTCACTGGTGTCACGGAATGCAGAGAGACAGTTCCGTAAGCCAAACACAACGTCTATGCCTCACCGGGATTCGAATTCGTCTCGGATGAATGGTCGGAAGCCAGCGCTTAGACCACTACGTCAATGGGGCGGCGGATAGTGTTACGATACTTTCGAGTCCACTGTGATGCATGCGGTGAAAACGTACGCATTTTACTTAGTGGCTTGCATGTCTGTAGAATCTGCGATGTACTCTTGTCAACGAAATGAGACCCTTCGAAGAACTCAGTGCTAAAACCGTACTACATCATTAAATGGCCACTACACGATTGACTGAAATTGGTGTGTACTCGGATGTCACAGCTTCGTGTGTCGGCGGTCTACCAGGGCGAAACGAGGGCCTCAGCTTATAGTGCAGAACATGCTTTGATTTGTAAAGGCTTCTGTCTAAGATTTGCTTGATGAAATGTCACCATATGGGCATTTCGTCAAAGCAAATTTCAATATTCAAAGAATGCCTGAATTTTTGGCGTTTACAGAAAATTTTAGCATTCTTTTAGAACTGTTATGGAAATTTGCTGAGTGCTGAGCGCAGCACCTTCAACACAGTATGTGTACTGATATCAAAACAATGTTAACGTGACATCCCTAGCGATTGCGAAAGTGGTATTGGGTATGATTTAGGGCATATCAGTAAATAATTTAATGTTGCGTGCTTTTGGCCCTAGTGACAGGCCCGAGCATTCGTGGACTATTCGTCACAAGGTATTTTGTAAAGATCTGTCGATATGTTCCACCATTCGGCCTTCAAAGCAGTTACCAGTTCGGTTTTGCTTGTTGTGCCATCTATGCTTCCACGCATCCGACGATCCAAATAGTCTCGGAGATTCTCTGTAGTGTTTAGGTCAGGATTGTGGGTTGTGGCAATTGAAACGTTTTGACGTCCATGGGCTCAAAACAGTCTCTAACAACGTCAGCAGTATGACAAGGAGTGTCGTCCTTTTGATAGAGGAATGATCCTTCTTCAGAGTACTGTCGCAGCATTGGTAGATCTTAGTTATTCATATTATTAAATTATTGTCTATACGTTGTGACGTGCCTGCCCCGCAGGACGCCTACGACATAAAGGCAGATAGCAGCAAAAACAAACGTCCGCGTAGCTCAGTTGGTAGAGCGACTTGTTCCGGAATAAGTGGACTCGGGTTCGATCCCCGGCGTGGACCAAAAATAACGGAGAAATTTACTTTGTTATAATGGCGCCTGAACTCCCCGGATGACCCGGCCGTTCAAGATCTCGCCATGGTGTGATGTTCTTTCCACACCGCGAGACAGGAAAAATAAGAGAATCCCTTCTTCAGCGCTTCGAAAAATAAATGTGTGAGATGTTGCATTCCACACACTAGATTGACTGGGAGTTCTCAAGTGCACGTTCTTCAGCGGATGGCTGCCTACGGTAACTCATGGTCACGGCTGACCCGTGGGCCATGCCCTCGGCCCTCTTTCAGGGGGGGAAGGGGGAGACGTGCCTGCCTCGCAGGACGCACACGACATAAAGGCAGATAGCAGCGAGAACGTATGTCCGCGTAGCTCAGTTGGAAGAGCGACTTGTTCCGGAATAAGTGCATTCGGGTTCGATTCCTGGCGTGGACCAAAATAACGGAGAAATTTACTTCGTTATAATGGCGCCCAAACTTCCCCGATGACCCGGCCGTTAAAGATCTCGCAATTGTGTGATGTTCTTTCCACACCGCGAGATAGGAAAATAAGAGAATCCCTTCTTCAGCGCTTCGAAAAATAAAAAAATGCGTATGATGTTGCATTCCACACACCAGATTTACTGGGAGTTCGCAAGTGCACGTTCTTCAGCGGATGGCTGCCTGCAACGATTCATGGTCCCGGCTGAGCCGTGGACCATGCCCCCGTCCCTCTTTCGGGGGGGATGTGACGTGTCTGCCCCGCAAGACGCACACGACAAAAAGGCAGATAGCAGCAAGAACGAACGTCCGCGTAGCTCAGTTGGTAGAGCGACTTGTTCCGGAATAAGTAGACTCGGTTCGATCCCCGGCGTGGACCAAAAATGACGGAGAAATTTACTTCGTTTTAACGTTCTATGGAAATACACTCCGGGATAATTAGTTTTTGCTCTAAGCAAATACACTCATAGTTCAACGGAATTATTTTGCGGATTTCAAATCCTCTGGGTTGACAACATTAATGAGTCCGTGCTTAATATTAATCCGTCTGTCGTTCCGTTTTGATATTTACTAAATATAAGCAACTTAGAACAAAACTCTAACATTCTCAGTATACAGAGGGTGAGTCGAACGTTTTGCAATATTTGGATCACTTTATGTCTTCATAGGACGACGAAAGCTTACTAGCACGACGAAAGCTCTGTACGAAGAAAGCATACTAGCATTCAAAGTACACTAAAAACCAACAAGTATTTGGACACCTGTGATAGAAAAGGAAAACGAAGTTTATTCACCTTCAATAGGTGACGGAGCCTCCACGAGCGGCGGTTACAGCTGCGACCCTCCGGGGCATACTCTCAACCAGGCGTTGTACGACGGCTAGCGGTATTTTCTTCCACTCGGCTTGGAGAAGACAGGCCAGTTCCTTCACCGATTTCGGACGGTGGGGGTACCCCTTAGGTCAACGCTCCAACTCGTCACAGAGGTGCTCAATAGGTTTAAGGTCCGGGCTCTGCGCAGGCCAGTCCATTCGGTTAACCCCATTATCACCATACCAAGCCATGGTGGACCTCGCAACATGACAGGTGGCATTGTCATCCTGAACATAACATGGGTCCACCCCGTAAAACTGCCACAACGTAGGTAGCGCATGGTCATCCAAAATGGTGCGGTAGGTCTCGGCGTGGAGTCTACCAGGAATTGCGACCAAGAGTCCCGCGCCATACCAGGAGAAACACCCCCTTAGCATAATTCCACCGCCGCCGAACTTCACAGTTGGCACAATACATTCCGGCAGGAAGCGTTCTCCAGGCAGACGCCAAATCTAGACCCTACCGTCCGAACGGTAGAGGGTGAACCTTAATTCGTTGCTCCAGAGAACCTGTTTCCACTGTTCAACGGTCCACTGTCGACGTTCTTTGCAGCAAGTTAGACTAGCAGCGCTATTGAACTTGATGATCTAAGGCTTGTGGGCGGCAGCACGTCCATGATAACCGAGCAGATGGGCTTCCTTACGGATGGTATTCATCGAAAAACACTCCCGGATGCCTGTTGAAACTCCTTGCGGATGTGGCCCATCGATTTGGTGCGGTTCTTCCGAATTTCTCTGGCCAGCACCCGTCGGTCTGTAACTCCCAGTTTTTTGGGTCTGCCGGGTCGGGGCACATTCCGACAGTCACCTCTCATCTTCCACTTGACAATCACGTAGGCCACTTGATTTTGGGTACTTCAACTCGCTGGATATGTCACGTATGGATCGGCCATTTCTGTGATATAGAGCTCCGAACTGCGTGGCATCTTGCATGCGACTGGTTGCGTTGTTGTTTCCCACATGATGTTTAACGGCGGTGGCAGTGACGTGTATCATTACCGCAGATATCGTCGATTGCAGGGGTGTCCAATTACTTGTTGGTAGATAGTGTATAAGACATCGTGCTGCACTGTTTTTAGCCATATGTCTTCCAGTTCTTCGATTCCGCGGTACCATTTCTTGTCCTTCGAGGCGAAGAACTCCTTCACCACAGCACCTCCTCCTAGTTGTTGAAGTGCCGCCCGCGGAGGAAGTGGGCCATGGACCTGAACAGATAATAATCCGATAGCGTAAGATCCGAACTATATGCTAGGTGTGGCCTAAATTCGATGCCCTCAAGTTCCCGGAGATTTGCCCTGGTCATTCACGCGGTATGAAGCCGTGCGTTGCCCTGCTGCAGGAGATCGCGCTTTCTGTTCACCAGTGCCAGGTAATTCTTCCCTAGAATGGTGTAGATCCGCTCCAGCTGCTCAGAGTAGATGTAGGCGTTGATGATCCGACAGTCTGAAACCAATTCGTAATGGATTATCATCTCGAAATTCTAGCAGACGCAGAGCATCCCTTTGTGCTCGAAGCACCCACGTTTGGCAAGAGATTCAGTAAGCTGGCCCGGGCTCAACCACTGCCGTTGTGTGTTATGATTACGGAAATAGACCCACTTTTCATCGCACGTAACAATTCTCTTGATGAAACGTAGATCGCGCGGCTTTTCCAGGACTTTCGTGCACACTTCCACTCGGCGGTTTGCTTAAGCTGACGTCAGTTCGTAAGGAAGAATGCGGCAGCTGCTGTAAACTTTGCCGAGGTCCTGAAGGTGACGAACCACGGTGATCTGTGACATGCCGCGCTCGCCTGATAATCTCCGAGTTCTGGTTGTCGGATTTCCCTCTACGGCCTGGCGCACGGTCTCTGAATCCACGGTTCGCGGCCTATCAGACCATGGCTGATCGCCGAGGTTTCGGTCACCCGAGCGAAATTTCTTGAACCATCTGGTTGCGGTGCTGTGGTCCACCGAACCTTCCCCTTTTGCATGCAAAATATTTCGTGTTGCTTGAGCAGCGTTACGGACGAGTTCAAACTCATAAAGCAAACGTTCCGTAATTAGCTAATTGCGGCTGTTCATCTTTTAGGCGTTCCAAGCACAGACAGAACGACGACATTCAATGCTGTTCAGAGCAACGACTACCATTATACATCCCTTTCGATTGACTGCAGTGTGCGACTGGAACTGGTTTAAACCCGTGACATACCCTCAGCAAGTATGAGTCATTTTCTTGTAGGACTTCCGTCCACAGTGAGTAGAGTTTAGTTCCCAGCCACCTACAGCGAGTTCGCCTTTTGGGAAGGACACAGAAAGGGAAGGAATGAGAGCAAATCTAGCGACTTTGACAGAACAGTTTGTAGTGAGATTAGAGTACAGTAGATGGCGCCACCGTACAAGTATACAAGTACGATGTTGCACATAGAGGAGTGAGAGAATTTCAGGGGGGGGGGGGGCATAGGAAAGGATACCCATTTAACCAGTGGGTCCAACCTGGGGGCCGTTACTTAACGTGCTCGTCCGATGCACGGCGAATATTCAGTGTTTGTTAGCAAATCACACCACCTCCGCAAGATCATCCCCAGGATTGAACCTGAGGACCTTGCATTGGTAGTCTGAACTGCTAACCACTCAGCCATTTGCAGCTTACGGACGAGTTCAAACTCGTAAAGCAAACGCGCCGCAGCACATGGGTTTATGCAAATATTGCAAGACGTTCGACTCACCCTCTGTAAAATACTTTAACCTAACAACACTTGAAATGCACGCAACATATATTTTGCCGCAGGGAACAGTAAAAGTTATTCGTAGGGGTATTGGACTCATTTGGGATACTGATGTCTAGAACATATTCTGTGCTATATAAGAAGAGTCGAACCCAGACATATCGAGCTCGCATAATGCGTAGTTCCGCATAAACTGAAGTTTTTATAGATCCTTTAAAGTTCTTAATACCTTCACCGGCCGAAAACCACCGGCGGCTATAAATAATTCCATTCCTACATGCTGTATAGCGTACCTGATACTGTGATCATAGCTGAACGATGCTACGTCCGCGAAGTTCGATTATGGGGAGACAGCCGGTGCAAGGAATAGCGGGTGCTCCATCTCCGCTACAACTAATCGTCTGGGAAACAAGCGTTTCAGCACACCGATGCTTCCGGTTTATACAAGGAAATCCTGGGAACCTTATCTCTGGACCGATTATCTGGACACTCAGAAATCTTTCTTGCTGTCTGTGGATCGGATGGCGTTTCTGTGGATCGGATTAGATGGTTTAATGTGGCAAAAATGTGTTGTTGGATCGGATTGGATGCTCTTATTGCGCTAATATTTGTCTGCTCCCTAGTTATATCCTCACCTCAATATTAGGAATCTGTGCCTTAACTCGCAAAACCCACGATTTCAAATCCAAACAAACACGTCGGCAAACTCCGTGGATGGATACACGTCGCACTTCAAAATAATTTTCCATAGTCCCCATAAAATGTAGTGTTCATTCACACAGGGAACATTTTTACTAATCTTACTGGCATGATCACTTCGACAAGCCCCGATTCTCCCAATTCATTTTCTAGTGGTACAAACGCTGTTCATGCAGTCAAACCACGAATTCCTAATTTTTAGGATATACACTCATTGTCATAAAAATCCGCGCACCAAGAAAAAACCGTGCGATTAAGGCGAAACTCGGCGCATAGCTACGAGAAAGGCACACATGCGGATTATTAAAGTTCCGTGCGATTCCGCATGCCCACACGTCCAAGACCGGCGCTACAATCAAAATCAGTGGGGCGTATAAGGCGCCACGCCGGATACTCTGCATGCGTGCCGAAGTACACGGTAAGAATCAGCTGAGATCCTTGAGCGATAGACATGCCAATGAGCCACCGTAGATGTGCGAACGGGCAACTGACGGAGTTTCAACAACGCCGTATCGTCGGGATGGGAGAGACACGGTAGCCGGCGCGCTGAATCGGCCGTCATTTGGGCCAGTCGGACAGTACGGTGCAATCGTGTGGAAAGCAATGGACACGGGAAGACACACAGACACGGCGGACTGGCACAGGACGACCCAGACACACCACCAGCAAAGGGGACCGTGAGATCCTGAGAGCGGCAAGCACAGATGCAACGCCGTCATTTTCCAATATCCAGAGACATGTGGCAGCTGCACAAGAGACTCCTGTGTCAGCCAGAATCATTTACAGACGCCTGGCAGAGGCGAAACTGTACTCTCGACGGCGCTTAGGTTTTCTGCCATTAACACCTTACCGTCGTCGGCGTCCATTGCAATGGTGTCAACAGCGAACAACGTGGAATGCTAAGGAGTGGTGTCGTATAATAATAACGGACGACCATCGTGTCAGAGTGTGGATGACCGCGTGTGATTGCTATAATCCCAAACTCACTGTACCGTGGCACACGTCCCGAACTGCAGGCGTGATGGATCTGTTGAGCCATCGCGTATGACAGCCGGACTCCCCTCGCAGTGATCCGTTGGACGTTGACAGCCCAGCGTTACGTGCATGGGCTGTCCCGCCAGGAAAGGCAGCACATGGACTGCACTGCGGTCCCATGAGCTGCTTTTCCCGGCGGCGCGGCCCGGAGCCATTTTCCAACAAGATAACACCCTTCCGCACACGGCTCGGGTTTCCCAGAACTGTCTGCGTCATGCGTCGATGCTTCTGTGGCCTGTTCGATCGCCTGATCTCTCACCCATCGATCACGTCTGGGACCAGATGGGACGCAGACTTTCTCCATGTCGCAGTGTTCGTGATTTAGAGCGTGAGTTGCAAGAAGTGTGGGCCAATCTGTCAGAGGATAACATATGGCGTCTCTTTGACTCCGTGCCGGACCGTATCATGGCATGTATCCGAGCACGAGGCAGTCTGACGCGGTACTAACATTAACCGGAATGTGTACCGTATGTCCGCCGGAATTCGTCCTACTGCTGTGATATGTTAATCACTTCTGTTTTTGGTATGTACCATTTCACTACTAAAATCTCATTTCAATCGGAAGTCTCCTTCTTGGTGCGCGGATTTTAATGGCAATTAGTGTAACTAAGGAGCCGACAATATAAATAATTCATTACTAACACCATCCAATCCAGTCTTGTGACTTCTTCTATTCATCTGGCGCATTGGTGCACTGAGGAACTTGTGTCTTGGGAACTGCGTGCAAACGTCGCGCGTATGTACTAGGACTACATCAAAAACGTTAATACCGGCAGTTACCGGGGAAAATATGGCCGTTAAACGGGCGCTGATGTTCAAGATGATCTCCGCTTCTGCCTTACCGTAACGTCGGACCATAGTGGAGAAGGTAACTTCAGAATTCTACGAAGAGGTACCTATGAAGGTTTGTACAAAATTATATTCATTCCACTTACTATGACACTACTTGGCTACAGCAACTGGTGCTCACATCAATTATCTTGTTTATATAACTTTACCGAACTATGAAACTGCACTGGGAAGAAGAACAACTCCACTGAACCATGGAATGTTGAAAACGGGTGAGTTGGTGCAACGAATTTAAGTTCCAACTACAACACCCGGATGGCACGGGGCGTGTGTGGTGTAGACCACACGAGATCATGGATCTCAACAGTCAAATCACGATGTTACCGAGCGGTTGATGTAGTGTAATGTTCCGGATCCTGTTTAATTGGACAACTTTGGGGCTCACTGTAGCTACTGAGACCACCGTTAACGCAAAAAAGCCTATGTTGACGTACTCGGCGAGCACATATGCCCCTTGGAGACTATACGTTTCCAGCAGAGGTGAGATGCTTTCTTTGAACAAGACAGATTGGCTCGTCGGAACTCCGAAGTACTGGTATCCATTTACAACAGAAAAGGATGCTTTCTTTGAACAAGACAGAACGGCACGTTGGAACTGCGAAGGATTTCAACATCGCTTTAATCAGTACAAGGGATACACAGGGACGTGTGAGCTGGCAACGTCACAAAACAGAACACAAAGATGAGCGTTATGTACAGATGAGAATTAATGCGGTATCTATTTAAAATGAATATGTACAGCAGTCAATGTACATCAGGAGTAAGCAATAGTGCATCGGCTAGGCGAGTAAAGGAATTCAAGTTGCCCAGACATGGTCTCAACACAGGAACATCAGTAGGCGAGATTTAGAACAGCAGGTGAAGGTCGGAAGTCTGTCCGGAGAACCATTCTGAGTGAGGAGACCAGAGTTGCAGGAAGACGTACTCGCGAACACGGGAACGGGGCAGTATGTATTCGTAGCGTAGGCGAGACGTGAGCAGATTGCGAAAATGGCGACAGAGGGGAACTGTGTATCCATTCCCAATAGAAGAGGATACGTTCTTTCAACACGACAGATCAGTACCTCAAAACCCCGAAGGACTGAGGTCTCTCACTCTCCGGATTTAAACCCGATTGAGCATCTGTGGGAAGTAATAGAGCAATGCATTCCAACCCGAAACCAACCACAGGCAGCTCTCTAGGCTTTACGTAAATCTCTCCTGGAATCGTGGGAAGCAATATCAGCCGAACGTTTTGAAGACTTGATGGAATACATTCCACGTCGAGTATTGTGAGTATAAAACTTGGGCGGAGTGGCTAGATGCGTAGAGTTTTTGTTAAATGAATCAGGCGCGGTGCCTTCCTCCTATGGCATTGACTGTTTCCCTACCCTGGAGCCAATAAACCTAAATTTCAAACAGGCGACTCATTATAGCCTTACGTGCTCATAGGAGGGCTTAAATAACGTTATAAAACTGTAAGTAACATTATAAATATTTTTCGATATCGACAAAGATTTATTTTTTGGGGAAAAGCTATGAAATATTGAATTATTACATCATTTTTATTTTAAAACTGAATCCCAAATGCCAACACTCAGATATTACGACTGCATGGCTGAATACAATTATTTTGGATTATTAAAACCTTAACGGGTGTGAAGCATATGCTCTAATTCAACTTTCAATTTCAGTTGTCTGTTCTTATTTAAATTATGTTATTTCTTGTTACTTATTCTTACTTCACGTGATATCTCCCAGTTAGCTGCCTCTTTCGGAAACTTCTAGCAGGCAGTCACTTCGGAATGTCGTAGATAAAAATCCCCTGTTGTAATCAGAGGGCGTGCCGTGTGTAACTCAGCTATCGACCTTGTGACTTGTTGATGTTTTGTCAAGACACTGTAATTTCTTCGGAGCCGAGTGTTTTTGTTAGCAGGAGCGTTTGTTGGTATATTTTCCTTGATTTAATTGTTAATAGTTCTTTGATTATGAAATTCAGTTTACCCGTTTGTTCCTTGGAGTAAAAATGTGTACGTTTGAAGACTGGATTTCAGCAAGGACTTATTAAGAAAGGCGTTGTAAGGTCTAAATAGCTCACTTTTTCTCTTTAGTCTCTGTTACTAGAGATACGACCGAATACCGTTTTACGGAATTTGGCCAGGTAAACTCTTCCATCGGGGAAATCGACTTTGAAATTTACGCTTGAATCTGACTACAGCATTTGTTATACGACTGTCTTGTAATTCCCAATTAGCAAGGGGATTGGGCGTAATAAATGAGATGCAGTCCTTTTCTCCCAGTCGCGTGACCCTGTTTTCACTGTAATGGTGTTCCACATATGAAAAATAATTATTCACTCATTAAATTCAAAGTGTACGGGGTAAAACTTGGACAGAACTCTAAATGTTCCACTTTAAATTTAATTAAATGTATCTGGACAGTAATGCAGCGTGCATTTTAATTCACCGAGGAAAAAGAAATTTACTGTTCGTTGAAGCTATAAGAAATATCGTAAATGAAAAGTTCACAAATATTACAGCAGAAAATGTTTGTGACTTATGTAACCAGCTTATAATGATGTGAGGTACACACGAAAATAATAATACACAAGAGATTAACTTAAAGACTAGTATTTTGTAAAGTTGAATCTTGTAGACAATGGCGCACCATCGTCTTCGATTAATATAACATTGTCATTTTACACTCAAGTAATTAATCCATTAAGTGAATCTTACGCAATAGCAATTTATTAGCTTTGGTTTGATCATTAAAAGCTACAGCAAACAGAGAAAATTAAGCGATAAATATGTACGAATAGGATTCTAATTAAAGTAGGGGAAACAGCATCTCATAATGGCGTTTTCCGAATTTCAGGGAGATTAGATTCTACAAGAGGCTGAAGAAATCATAATCAGAATAATTTCAAACATATATGATGCAGTTAACCATAATTATTATCCGGAATCTGGATCGTCAGTGATGAATTTATGTCCCAATTTGCAATGTACGAGAGCAGTATGCGAAATGATAAAGACAAGTAGGTACACTGGTGGAGAAAATTAAGGTAATACCGTGTTTTCCACAAATATCAGCATTTTAGCAATATTCCCGACGGCGAAACAATACAAGCACGAAATCATCACTCTGCCCATTCGGAATATCCAACCAAAGTAGATTTAACCTTTCGCAAGTTCACACGACATGCACTTAACTCATTCGTATAAAAAATCTGGTTTCTACCATGTCACTTCTTTGTAGAATTTCCGCATACACTGAAGGTTTAGCACTACGTCACAACAGCAGAAGACAAACGATCATCTTTTAGACAATTCTTTGTCATTGTTTTCTCTTGAAGGACATCTAGAAGAACAGCTTCAGATGGAGCTGAAGCGATGGCTTAATATGTCGAAAAAGGTCCTTTCGATATTACTGAAGCATTTCGAAGAAATACTTCTGTAATGTCGACACCGATACCTTCCAAGACCTACGTCAACCCAAAATTTAGTTTCTATCGTGTCACTTCTTTCTAGAATTTTTGCATGCACAATTTTTGCATCTACCATGTCACTTCTTTCTAGAATTTTCGCATAAACAGAAGTTTTAGCATTTCGTCAATACCGCAGAAGACAGGTTGCCATTTTCAGACAGAGTTGGGCAGCTTACAATTACAGAGTTGGGCAGCTTACAAGTACAGCTTACAATTAACGTGTAATGCATTACAAGGTAGCCGCCCCGGTGGCGCAGTGGTCTAAGCGATGGCCTCAGATCATTCGTCCGAAAGGGGTTCGAATCCCGGTGAGGCATGGATGTTGTGTTTGTCTTACGGCACTGGCTCTCTCCCTTCCCCGGAACCAGTGACCCTAAATTAGGGACGAGCGACTGCTTATAGCCCATTGAGTTGCTCATGGTGGTCGTTAACCCTCCAATTAAAAAAAAAAAACAAAAAAATACAAGGTAATGGAATTAATCTGTAATGCATTACAATGAAGAGGATATAATTCAATTTTTTAATAATGCCATTCAAACGCAATGTAATTATTTGGTAATGAAATTACACATTTTGCAAATAATAATTACATACTAATAGTTTATAGAAATGTACGTGTGCCAAAATCCATGTCTAGAAAAGTCGGCCATGTAACATGGCAGACAGAGACCGAAGTGTCGTGTAGAATGTTTTAGAAGCGGCAAGAATGGGTTAGACGTTTGTAGAATATTCCAGAATGATCGCACAGGGGAAAGTTGGAGAGGTTTATATAAATCAAGAATAGTCCAGAAAGTTCAGGTCCTGTCCTGAAGTATATATAAAGGCATCAGTCGCTCGCTAGTCCAGTGTTCGTATCGGACAAGTAATGGACAACAACACTTGAGAAGTACGGCACAAATCTCAAGAGTTCGCAAATTTCTGTAATATTCCGCAGTGCACTCTGAGTTGCTGAACTATGAGGGTAGTGCTAATATGTGCTTGTGGCTATACTATGGGAATTATTTTGGACAGTGAAACGTATGTAATGGACGAGGATACTGTGCTGGAGATGGACGTAATGAGTATCTCTAACCGAAATAAACATTCCAATCGTACTTACTTCATATGTATTATTTCGTTCAAATCACTTTACTTGCGACGAAGATGGGGCAATTACTCATGTAATACACGTACAATCTCCAATACCTACACACACGCATTTGAGGTCCAAGGGGTGGAAAAATTGTCAAATAACCTACACAACGTGTAGGGGTGTACTGGTTGCTGGTTTATTCACCTTGTATTGTTACCCATAAATTATTGGTTACTTACCAATATATAGTTAACCATTAACCATCACGGTTATAATGGGTACAGTATTTCAAGCTGAATGATTTTGTTTAAGAATATGCGGAATAGATATGAAGTGATGGTTAAGATAGTTTACAATATCTTGCGTTCCTGTTAGTTTTGTTTGCATGTTGTCGTATAGGTATTCTGGAGTTGTTGTTCCAGTTTGATTACTAAGTAGAGTGTTTAAATGTTTCCAAGTCAATTTGGAAGAATATGGAGCGAATATGTGTGCATAACAATTTCTTTTTCCTGTTCGAATTGAGTAGTTTAAAGAATTTTGAAAGGTTTTACGTTTGTTAAAATCACTTTGTAATTTTGTTGTAATAAATTTTGAATATAGTTTGTTTTTCTTGTTCATTTGATTTAAGAGATGTGAAGTAATACAAGGTTTGAGAAATTTCTTTCTCCATCTTGTATTATTTGAGATAGTCGGGAAGACTTTATCATAGATTTCTTTTAAAGTTGTGTAAACTCATTGTAAACTAAGTTTCGAGATTCATAAATGTTAAGTTATACCCATGTTAAAACACTTAAAGTGTTTTAAATTTATCCAGATTTAATTTATTTATGCGTCGACTTTTGTAAAGCATCGGTAGAGTTTTGAACTGATTACCTTCCAGTATATTGAAAATACTGGTAAATGATCAATAATATCGTATTGTAATATTCCTATTGTTGAGTTGGAGCATTAGTTATTGAGAAGTCAATTGTAGTATTAGTATTGGGAGTGATTCCAGTTGAGGAAGTAATTGTATTCATAAACGCAGATTTAGTCAGTAGTTGATTAAATTGATGAGTTATTTGCGATGACTTCCGTGATCTAATATCGTTATTACTACCCAAATAGCACTAACTTTTCAGCGGAGAATAGAGTCTGACAAAACATCTAACAACTCGTTCCAGACCTTTCTGGATGTGAGGCTAAAGGAGGTTTTTATTTCCATTGGCCAAGTCGCCTGCAAATCTCTATCTCGTATCAAGGAGGCTACAACGGACGAATTCTCCCTCTCTTTTCTCGAGGACACATGTCTTTGAAGAAATTGGCACAGATGCCCTAAATCCACAGGCCAAACAGATTACGACTCTTGACTATGTCAGGAACTTAATATTTCCGCACCATGAATTTTTTCAGGGTCCTAAACCATATGCCACGGCAGTGTTCTCCTCGCGCTCAACAAGTGCAGGATCCTCTTCTAGACCTCAAGGTTTCAAGTTGGTTAAAATTCAGGAAAAAGCCACGTCAAGAACCAAGCCACAATCTGAGTTTACAACTACTCTTAAGAAGACTCCAATTCAAAAGACTGTTGATAAGCCAAAGGAGACTTCAGCGTGGATAACCTATAAATATATCAACAAAGGTCTTCCCTTCATCATTATCGACGAGAACGCGTTTTCAATCTGAAGACACTAGGAATGCCTTGTTTATGTGCTTTTAGAATGAGACTTCGAGTCAGCCTGAGTTTCACTGGGTATTTTATGGTTTATGCTTCATCCCAGGGAACTCCAAAAATGTCTGAGCTGTTCAGCTATGTCGTAGTGGTGAAGGGATTTGTAAAGAGCGCTCCTTCTCTCTTAAACATCCTATTACCCCTGCCAAATCTCCTTATCCAGCTTCTACTACTCCATTCCGCCCTAGAGGGAATTACCCTAGGCGTTCTAGAAAAAAGATCTCCTTCCTCCTCTTCGGATAAGGAAATTGACACTACCTCAACCATGTTAAAGAATTCCCTATCTCGTAGCAAGCAAAGGCGGTAAACCCTTCCTTGTTACCCTTCGTAGGTGTTTTTCCAGGAAAGGGAGGGATGGACGGATCCGTAATTCACAGGGGTTTTAGTTTATCGCGAAAGGTTCGTGGGCTCGTATATTTTTTTACTAAGTTGATTTTAGTCAAACATTTGTTAGGACGGATTTTTAGTAATTTTGTGTGCGTGTTATTATGATTTTTGGCTTTTTTTTATTGGAGATATCCTCTGCTCACCATCTGTTTTATTACTTTTCAGATGCAGATATCTTTGTGTCAGTGCCTCTATTGAGCCAGTTTAAATAAAATTCATTTTTTACTATGAATTGTTGGGGATTTTTGAGGTTTTGTTTCTACTTTGGGCTGGAGGGGGAACACAGTTATTTCCTATTTTTATTCAAGTTTGTTAATTCCGGTTCAAGTTCACTTTACGCGGTGTAGTGGTATTGTATTCATGCCACTTCGACTTCAAGGAATTATTATACACGTCGAACGGCCGTCCATCGTGATATCACCTAGGTGACCAAAACGTTATGGATCATCAGTACATCTTGAGTTGATTATGTGGTACTGCTCCTACGAATCATTTATAAATACATCCGTCAGTTTCTTTGTTTTGCTGCAGTACAAAATGTACAACAAGTGTGCAAACAGAGCTTGTAAAAATGCTCTGTGTACAATTTAGTTCAAATTCAGCTGTCGGTTTAGGTTTTTTTTTTTTTTTTTTGGAAGTTTAACGACCACCGTGAGCAACTCAATGGGCTATAAGCAGTCGCCCGTCCCTAATTTAGGGTCACTGGTTCCAAGGAAGGGAGAGATCCAGTGCCGTAAGACAAACACAACATCCATGCCTGACCGGGATTCGAACCCGGACCCCTTACGAACGAATGATCAGAGGCCAGCGCCTTAGACCACTGCGCCACCGGGGCGGCGGTTTTGGGTTTAAACGTTTACTTTTATATATATATATATATATAAAGAAGTATTCCAGATGATGTAAAACAGAAACAGTTTAATACATGGACCACAACTGCGAACCGTTAGGTAGATATACTCATAAAGTTTGTGTCCCGCTATTGAGGGAAGTAGCCTAACAGCACTGGTTAGTCTATTAGGCGAATTCCCTTAGTAGGCGGACACAAACTAAAGTAACAGCACTAGTTAGGCGCCGTGCGAGATTAGCTCAATGAACATCTTGGCGACGTGCAGATATTACGATGAACACAAACAAACGTTAGGGGACGTTTTGAGATTATCTCGATGAACACAAGCAAACCCACAGCACTTGTTAGGCGACGTTTGAGATTATATCCATGAACATCTTCCTCACCGATGGATTGGACGAGCCACGGACTACAACATGCCACTGACCCAATGGCCACCCAGAAGTCCTGACTTAACACCTTGTGACGTTTTCTTGTGGGGGTACGTAAAGGACAAAGTATTCGCCCCTCCCCTTCCTGTTGATCTAGCGGAGCGGAAACAGCGTATCACAGCCACTATCATTGCACTTGATTCAGATATTTTACCTCGCGTTTAGGCGGAAATGGATTACCGGCTCGATGTGTGTCGTGTGACTAAGGGTGCACACATAGAACATCTGTGACTGTCTCTAAAAAGACTTGAAACATTCACCTACAGTTCTGTTACAGGTAACATAAAATATCTTACATTGTTCTTGTTTTATAGTGCGTTGAAACGGTATACGTCTTTATGAATCATGTATATACACTGACGGAAAAAAAATCCCAACACCACGAAAAAATAGTTGTAGAGAAATGAAATGGCGGCAATACATTTGTATAGGTAACATATTTAATCGATTAAGGTTTCAAGATCACAGCTTAATGTAAGCGCGAGAACAGCCATTTTAAATGTGAAATGCTGGTACACTAATAACCGGTGTAACCGCCAGAATGTTGAATGCAAGCACGCAAACGTTCATGCATTGTGTCGTACAGGTGCTGCATGACAGTTTGTGGGATGGAGTTCTATGCCTGTTTCACTTGGTCGGTCAATACAGGGACGGTTAATGATGGTTGTGGGTGACGCGGGAGTTGTCGTCCAATGATGTCCCATACGTGCTCGATTGGAGAAAGATCTGGTGATCTAGCAGGCCACGGCAACATGTCGACACGCTGTAGAGCATGTTGGGTTACAACAGCGGTATGCGGTCGAGCGTTATCCTGTTGGAAAACACCCCTGGAATGCTGTTCATGAATGCCAGCACAACAGTTTGAATCACCAGACTGACGTACAACTGTGCCGTCAGGGTGCGTGGGATAACCACGAGAGTGCTGCTGCTGTCATAGGAAATTGCTCCCCAGACCATAACTCCAGGTGTAGGTCCAGTGTGTCTCGGCCGCAGACAGGTTGGTTGCAGGCGCTCACCTGGCCTCCTTCTAACCAACACATGGCCATCACTGGCACCCAGGCAGAAACAGCTTTCATCAGGAAACACAACAGATCTCCACTCCGTCCTCCAATGAGCTCTAGCTTGACACCCCTGACGTCGCAAACAGCAGTGGTTTGGAGTAAGTGGAATGCACGCTACAGGGCGTCTGGCTCGGAGCTGTCTTTCAAGTAACTGATTCTTAACAGTTCGTTGTGTCACTGTGGTGGCAACTGCAGCTCGAAGTGCTGCCGCAGACGCGGTACGATGCGCCACGGCCATGCGCCGTACACGGCGGTCTTCCCTCTAAGTAGTGCCACGTGGCCGGCCGGCACCAGGTCTTCTTGAGGCAGTACCCTCCCTTGACCACCGCTGCTAACAATCATGCACAGTGGCTACATTCCTGCTAAGTCGTTCTGCAATATTGCGGAAAGAAAATCCACCTTCTCGTAGCCCTATTACAGAACCTCGTTCAAACTCCGTGAGCTGTTAATAATGGCTTCTTCGTCTTCTTAAAGGAATTCTTGATTAACATCAACACACTACGTCGAATCTCAACGATAACTAACGCTCACGAACGTTACAGCGCGTATTTACAGCAAACCTGCTTTGCATGTTCCGAGGGGCGCTACTAGCGCCACACGTATGCGCCGAGCGCGAAATTTGCATAGACGTCATCTTACAGATGTTCTCTCACCCCCTACCAACTGTCGTTTATCTAACACAACCCCTTCTTGGTGTTGGGATTTGTTTTTGCCGTCAGTGTATATTAGGTATACAAATAAGTTTTAAAGCATTTTAAGACAACGCATCGTGTAATTTGAGAGAAAACAACCATACCTTTACGAATCAAAATATGCGCCGTCATTATCTATCACTTTTCGCCATCGGTCGGGCAGCTGATGGATTCCAGCCATGAAGAATACTTCGTCGTGTGACCCGATGAATTAGTCAACCCAGTTTTGCACTTCGTCACATGTACAGCACCGTACTGCAAACAAACCATGTGGCATAGATCGGATCAAATGGTAATCTGAAGGGCCTCTGTCGGGACTATACGCCGGGTGCTCTAAACATTTCCAGCCAAGCATCAAATACGTTTCCTTGACCGAGTTCGCTACATGCGGCGTAGCGTTGTCATGCAGTCATTTCACGGGACGCAATCCTTTGCCTGTGAATGAACGTTTCCTACATATTTCCTGGTTGAATCGAAGCAATTGTTGCTTGTAGCGATCAGCAGTAACAGTTTAACCCTCTTCCAATAGGTCATAATATAGCATACCCTTCATATCCCTCCAGATGCACTGCAGAACTTTCTTGGAGTGAATATTGCGTTTCGGTGTCGAAGTCGTTGCTTAACTGGGGTCTACCCAGTGTTTTTTGCGTTTCGAATTTTTGTACCATATCCACTTTTCATCACTCGTAACGATTTTCCACAAGAAATACTTTCTGTGATATTTATTCAAAAGATTCAAACACTTCATGACATGCTCATCCTTCTTCCGCTGGTTCAGGTCATGTGGCACCCGTTTCCCTTCCTGTCGAATCTTTAACAGTGCGCGTAAACGATTGAAAATGGTTTGTTGAGTTACCCGTAATTGTTCAGTTAGTTGGTTTTGCGTTTGAGACGAATCTTTATGAACAATGCTTGCAGTGTCTCATGTCATCCTTCTGAGGGACGCCGCTAGATTCGCAATCGCCAACATCAAAATCACCTGCTTCAAACCGTCTAAACCAGAACTCACACATGCTTTTCGATACAATATTCTCTCTCAGAACAGAACATATCGATGCACATGCTTTTGCAGCTATTTTTCCTTGATGAAATTCGTAACAAATGCAGTGTCGAATAAATGCAGCATCGCTTGCCAGCTTTCACGTACCGATGTGCAAGTCCGTTTGACTGTTGGGCAAACTTCTTTAATATATACACACTGAAGAGCAATTGAATTAGAGATACCTGTCTAGTAACGTGCAGCACCACCTTTCTCCCTGATGACGGCGGCGATTCGCTCGGCGTGGACTCGACAAGACACCGGAAGCGTTGGGAAGCCATACGGATTCACGACCTTTGAACAAGCACCCACAGTTCACGAATATTTGATGTAGGGGTGTCAGAGTCTCGAACATCTCTCTCGATGACATCCCAGATGTGCTCGATGGGATTGAGGTCAGGTGACCTAGCTGGCCAAGGAAAGCGAGGTCACGTCGGTGGAGTGTTCATTAAACCATTCGTATACAATTTGGGAGCAATGGCACAGTGCATTGTGTTGTTGCAGGACGAGTTCCCCAGTGGGATGTTGAAGGCGCTCAAACGGGAGCAAATGGTTGTCCAGGATATCCCCGTAACGTTGAACTGTGAGGGATGATGTCACACGTACCAGGGGTCTAATTTCAGTCCACGTAAACAGTCCCCAGACAAGAATGCCACCCCCACCAGCTTGAAGAGGACCCTTCTGGCAAGAAGGATCCATCGCTTCATGCGGTTTGCGCCGTACTCGTATCCTGCCATCCGCATGTACCAACGTGACTATCGACTCATCAGTCCAGGCAACATTTTCCCACGTGTCTATGGTGCAGGGGAGATGTTCGTGAGCCCATGCTAATCTTTGCACCCTGTGATGTGCGGTCAGCAGCGGTACCCTCGTGGGACGATGGCGTCTGTACCCCATAGCGAGGAGATGGTTCTGGATGGTGTGGCTGCTTACACGTTTTTGTCCACCAGCGTTAAATTGCCGAGTAATGTCTTGCACTGTGGCCCGTCTATCCGCTGTTACAATGCGAGCTAGCCGACGATGACCCCGCTCATCCACACGCTGTTGTCCACAGCAGTTGGCCCTTGCGGGGATGGTTTTACCGGATTCCATCTTATAGTGCTTCTCGGTAGCGTGCCGGGCGCACATGATTTGCATATGCCCTGCAATGCACATCGTTTGCATGTCCTCTCGCGGGCGATGCATGATGAGAATTTCAGGCCAATCGGATGCTTCCTTCTTGGCGTTGCATTTTCGGTCGCCAGCAGTGTATATACACATGTATATATATATAACAACTTGTCAAAACAGAATTCAGGACGACCAGGGAATAACTCAGCAAGTCATCTTGTTAGTCTATATGTTTAATTGTGTGTTATTTGTATTTCAAACATGAAGATAAACTCTTACCATAATGTGCACTCGCTGGCTTCATTTCATCCAATAATCTGAATACGAGTATTATACTCGCGCTCACAACCTTCTTGTATTAATCTTCACACACACACACACGAATCGCTATAACCTTGCTAAACATTTGTTTAACAAAGCTGCATAACAACTCTGTATTCTGAGTCTATCTGCCTAACATGCACTTACATGCCTTTACGTCACATGCCAATCGCATACACTCGATGTTTACTTATCAGCTCCGACTGACTTTTAGTGATGCCAAAATGAAAACAGCTCTTTGGAGTACTAGTGTGAGATTCAGTGAGAAAAACTTTAACGGGAAGAAGCTAAAATAGAAACTCAAAAAGAAGTTAAAACAGAAGAATACTTCGTAGTATCTATCTAAATTAAACAACCTTTTTGAGTCTCTATTCTAATGAAAATGATATTACTTCTTCGTCATACACTCTGCAAAAAAACAAAAAAGATAAAAACAAAACAAAGCATCCAGAAAGAGTCATCCAATCGAGGTGAAAATTAGCATGCACAATGCATATTTATAGGAAAGGAAATGAGTGCAATTCTAGAGCAGTTGGGCCATTTCATCGGATAAAACAGCTACACGAGGGAAACAAGTCAGTGCGTTGTAGCGCCACTTCTGGCTCGGATCGAAGCGGTTACCCAGTGTGGCATAGACGCATGCAGTTCACGGATGCTGTCCTGAGGAGGTATAGCATGCGGCATGGTATCCAAACTGCTGGGCAGGTCGCCGACATTTCTGTATGGGCGTAGGTAGCGTCCCACCATGTCCCAAACATGTTCGATCAGGTGAGAGGTAGGGCGATCAAGATGGCCATAGAAGGGTGTTGAAATTACGGAAGCAGGTGTGGGAGAGCCGTGCCGTGTGTGGCCGGGCATTATCATGATGAAACATTGCTTAGTAATACTGCTACAGGAAGGTCAACACAACAGGTCGTAGAATGTTGTAACTACCCTTGAACCGTGAGCGTGGTACGGAGGATAACCATGGGTGCCCGTCTGTCGTAGGAAATGGCTCACCAGACAGGCGCGTATGCGCTGGTCATCGACGCCAAGTGAAAACGGTGGCTCATCACTTACGACATCACGACGCCGTGCGACATTAGCCGACGTTGATAAGGCCTGACACCACTCCAACCGGTGCCAGCGATGCTCGCTTTGCAGTGGTAGGCGGCGGAGTGGCCTCCTCGAATATAGTCCCCGTGCCGTAAGTCGTCTGGCAACGGTCCGGATTGTCACTTTAGTACATGACGACGCACCATTGCCAAGGATGGTTGAGAGCGACGAATGCGATTCTGTTTGTGTGGCACTCACAATCATTCGATCCTTCAGTTCTGTCGTTGCCCTCGGCCGTTCACTGCCCGTGTGCTGCTGGGTTGTACCCTCCTCGTTCCATTGGGGCGAACATCGTCCGATTGCCAAGTAGGTTTGAACTAAATGCGTGGCGATACGGTGACTTTACCAACCGGCCTATCTAGGCCCAATCATACGTCCTCCCTCAAACTCACTCAACTGCTCGTATTTTGCACGGATCCGAGAGCGAGGGATCGTCACACTCTGTGAAGGTTAATGCAAGTGTAATCACTGTCAGAATTGTCCCTAATTATGAGTTTTGCTCTTGATATACCCTTCTGGATGCGCGGTACCCATGTGCTGCGGCGGGCCACTCTACAGTCATTGGTCTTTTTTGTAATCATTTGCCTATTCGAACTTGAGGTACTTGCACGCGGAGTTTCATCAGGATCGAACAACTTTCTCGGGGTGCTTCTCTTGTTTTTAGCAAAGAGTGTAATTATTTCTGAATGACACGTCAGTCACTCGGAGTTTTTTTTTTTTTTTTTTTGTACTTTAGCGACGGCTGACAATGGGTCAGAATAAATTAAAAGCCACACCCATTGTAAAAGTGGGTGTGCGAGTTAGACAAAATACAGCTTCAAGACATGCTTTTTCTATATGACGTCGTTGCTAGAATGAACCATGATTTTCGATATTGATATTACGTCATTGCTGGATTCGACCATGATTTTGTATATTACGTCGTTGCTAGAATCAACCATTGTTTTCGTTTTACGTCTTTGCTAGAATCTACCATGATTTTCGATATTGCATCGTTGCCAAAGTGCTACCTCAATCAATGATAAAGCGCTATCACTGATACGTTGTTGGTGGTATCTTTTACAATTAAATTTACGACTGCAAGCTGTAATGCAATAATTAAAGAAGAATAACAGCTTGATGTTTTATTGTAAGTAGTCCTTTCTTAGTTGAATGAACTTTGACCGTTGTGATATTGTGCTAGATTCTATATGCAAGAGTTTAGTTATCATCAACTGGTTGTTTAGCAACAAACGACATGCACAAAATAATACAAACATTAGAATTAAAACAAAAGACTCCAAATGCATATGGTAAGAGTTTTGCAACCGAATCATGACCCTACCAATGTTCTTACAAATGTCCTGTACTCCATGAAATCTTAACTTTAAACAGCTGTAACTAATGTGGTTAATTATGCGCATCTGCTAATGTTCGTAGTGAACTTTGCGAACGTACATTTTACTTCAATAAGGATCACAACGGTTTGGGTAAAAGAATCAGAACTTACTAACTGACGAATACTTCACTTATTTGTTCCACTCACAGGAAGATCCAATCGGCATCATTTTAGACACCAGGTGTAATATTATTATATTTGTTCGTCGATCACATCGATCTTTATAGCTTTAAAAAAGCTATAAACAAAGTTTAACCATCAAATCCCCAACAACACAATTGTCGTGCATGTATTTCGTCACACAATTTCTAAATTTCGATCGTTTATAACCTCTCGACAACAAATGATCTAATACGCTATCAGCTCTCCAACAATCGTACATAAATGACGTCACATATAAATCTACTAATCTTTATTTATATCTTCTGCTGACAAAAGTGAAGAAGTGGGCTGAAAAATGAACTTAACAGAAAACAAAACTGATGAACAGTGCTTTTTCATGAACAGTGATTGATGGAGGAATTCTAGAAGACACCGATGTTTACATTCACCTTAAGCAAAAGATATCAAGCAAGGACCACATCGCAAAATAAATAAATAGGCGTACAAAACTTGGTTGGAAAGCATATAGAAGAGACAGTACAGTTTTCAAGAGCTTTTCACCATTACGTCTCAATCAAAAGATAAATGTTGAATCAATTCATCTTTAGAGTTCGTACTGATCCATAAGATCAGAGACATGAACCTCCACTAAAAAGGCAACAACAAAAGGCATTCAAACGCTGCAAACCACTGAAGGAGTCCCGGAGAAGTGCATGCTTGTCATAACCAAGAAGGATAGGAAGAGTAACTCTTGGATTAGGAAAATGGCAGAAGTTGATGATATTCATGATCACGGTAATTTCCTTAAAATGGCAATGGGCTGGAGATATTTCCAGAAGAACTACATTTAGACAACCTTAATACCAGACTGGACAGACGTCGACGGTCATCCAGTCTGCTATTTCAGTTGTTACCTTTGGACAACTGAAATACCAGACTGGGCTCCAAGGCACAGGAAAAGCTCCAAAAGAAAATCATGTTGAAGGTGGGTGGATGCAATTCGGAACACATGTCGGAATGAAGTAGAGGTGACTGGTTCAAGGCAGAAAGTTGTGAAAGAAACATGGGGAGACGACCTTCAATAGTGGTTCCATAATGGTTGCTAATGATGACGATATCTCAGTCGTATATAAACCCCTCGACAACTCCACTCCAACTACTGCATCTCAACTACCCCCTCGCTACATTTAATGTTGACATTTGTATCTAGCTCGGACTTACTGTCAGTACTGCTAAACTGTTAAAGCTCTTCAAGTAAGTAATGTGTCGTTGTCGAAAAGTAATTAAATAGAGAACAAACTTAGAACGTTTGCGGGCATACAAGTTTTCAACAACGAGAAGCGAATCTTCGATGTAATTTCACATAAGAAAGCGAAATGAAAACAAATGTCAGCATTTCGATTGGTCTTAGCATTTATCTTTATTATTTCTCCGAAGATTAAAATTATCCTTATCTTTTTAGATCTTGATTCCCAGATTTTTCCTAACAGTTAACCTCTTTGTCGCTTTTAAGTGTAAGTGGTATAATCCGCACACCTGGAACTAAGAGGAATCAAATGGGCAATACGTTGGACGAATAAAAGAAATAAGACCTATTCGATACAGTGGGAAAAGGAATCGGAACATCCATTCTCTTAAGCTTAGAAGCACAGTGAGAAAGGGAGTGTATTCAAGGCGAAAACCTTTTACGTCTAGACTCGGCATTCTGTCACTCAAGAAGCATCACTCCTCCGGGAACCCTGTTGTAAACATCATCTCTGTTCCTGCCACTGAAAGCAGAATCTATCAGTTTGTGTCCACTACTTGAAGAGATGAAACTCTTTACGGGATGATGTTCTATAGATGCGCTCAAAGTGTTTTTTCTTACTTCCATTCGTTTCCCCCATCTCAGATACATTTCTCTTTCGAAGATATTCTTCACTGCCGTTGCACTAATGCTCATGCCTATTGGAAAGAACGAGCGATGTCCCTTTTAAAGCATTCCAAAGAAGTCCACTGTATTTTCAGCAAATAATTGAAGATTAAAGGGAAATCATCGCGAAATATTCCTCATTGTGCTGTAGGAACATAGGCCCTGCCGTCATACTTACAAAAAATGCCATGTTTAATATTATTATTTTTTTTATTGAAGGTTTAACGACTACCGTGAGCAACTCGATGGGATATAAGAGGTTGCCTGTCCCTAATTTAGAGACACTGGTTCCAGGGATGGGAGAGAGCCAGTACCATAAGAAAAATACGATATCCATACCTCACCGGGATTCCAACCCTTGCCCATCACGGACAAATGGTCAAAAGCCAGCGCTTAAGAGACGGCTCCCATATTTGCTTTGATATTTCTAACGTAATGAATTGCATAATGACCGATCAGTGCTGTGGAGTTCCGACCCTGCAAAAATATCTTAACAAAACGTTAAAACCTGTCATTAATTTGTATTTTCCAGTGCAAAAGGACGGCGTGTTTCTAAGGGTATTATACACTGGCGTGCAGAAATTAAGGACGAGACGGTTTTTCGAATGTAACGTCGTGCAGAAGTGCTCCACATCGACACAAATCATACCACAAGATCCCCAAGATGTAAGAATATGAGGCAAGGGAGCAAAACCGTACAAACAAGAAATTCAAAAGAACACAAAGACACTTTATTGAAAAGGTAGCTTCGAGCACAACTGGACAAAAGACAGAAACGTCCATGTGTCAGGGGGCTGCCAAGAAAATTCCAGTCTTTAGTAGGGTATATGATCACCCATGACTGCGTTGCAGGATTTACAACGTCTGTCCATGCTGAGGAAGAGGTTGTCAAGGAGCTGTTGAGGCATCGCGGCATAATCCTCTTGTAGCGCCAATCGTAGTTGTGGAATCCTTGCTGGCGGCTAGTGACGTGCTGCCAAGCGTCTCCCGAGAAGGTCCCACACGTGTTAGATTGGATTTAGGTCCGGGCACTTTGCGGGCCAATCCATGCGTTGAATATGCTCACTCTCCAACAGCTCTGCGACAGCCACTATACGATGAGGTGTAGCGTTGTCGTCCATGAAAAGGAACTCAGGACCCACAGCACCTCTAAACAGACGCACGTGAGGCAGGAGAACATCGGTACAATAGCGGACCCCAGTGACTGAACCTCCTTGGAAGATGTGGATGTCAGTACGGCTACCAAGCATGATACTTCCCCAAACGAGAACTCCGCCAACTCCAAACCGGTACCTTTTGATGATGTTGAAGGTATGATTTCGTGTTCCCTGCTCTCTCCAGATGTGTATACGTCCAGAATCGCTCGTCAGATTCAATCGGCTTTCATCCGTAAAGAGAACTCGACCCCGTTGCTGATGTGTCTAGTTCTTGTGTTCCTGGCACCACAGAAACCGCTGTCTCCGATGAGCAGGTGTTAAAGGCACACACCGTACAGATCGTCGTGCAAATAGACCACCTTTGTGCAGCCTCCTGGCCACGGTAAAACGCGACAACGGACGTCCAGTTGTCTGTTGCATGTGCCTTGCAATTTCTACCGCTGTCTAGCGTCTGTCACTTCTCGCCTGTAGGAAAATATACCATTCGTCCGCCGCCGTGGTTGCTCGTGGACGACCACTGCTAAACTCTCGGACAGCTGTTCCTGTCGTTTGAAATACTCTCCAAGCTAGTAAAACGGTGCTGTGAGCGATCCCGAACTCCTCTGCCACACTAATTACACTTCGACCTTCTTCCAACTTCCTAATGACGCGATCTCGGGTAAAGTCATCCAGATGTCATCTACTGGATTGCCTGTATGCCATATCACACGGTGGCATCAACTAGACGTCGTTCAAACCGATGTACACCGTGCAATAGCTTTCACCGAATTGCTGAGCGTACACCGCCCGTATGCTTTATACCCTTCCGACACTCCCCCACCCCCTCTTTACGAAATGCTGCATATATGCGCATGCCCTACCGTACCGGACTCTAGTATATCTCCTGAGTGGTATTTCGGTCCGTTCTGCCTGCTCGTTCAGCTGTTATGCTAATTTTTGCTCTTTGTCCTTAATTTTTGCACACCAGTGTAAGAGCACAATATCATGTGGTACCTGGTTCCTGGGCAATGCGACACTGTCTGCCCTCTCGTTAGTAGACGTACCGACCACTTGGAAGGTATACACTGAAGAGCAATTGAATTACAGATACGTGTCTAGTAACGCGTAGCACGACCTTTCACCCTGATGACCGCGACGATTCGTCTTGACATGGACTCGACAAGACACCGGAACCGTTGGGAAGCCATACGGATTCACGACCCCTGAACAAGCTGCCACAGTTCACGAACATTTGATGGAGTGGGTCAGATCCTCGAACATCTCTCTCTCGATTGCATCCCAGATGCGCTCGATGGGATTGAGGTCAGGTGACCTAGCTTGGCCAAGGAAGCGAAATCACGTCGGTGTAGTGTTCATCCAACCATTCGGATACAAATCAGGAGCGATGGCACGGTGAATTGTCTTGTTGCAGGATGAGGTCCCCAGTGGGATGTTGAAGACGCACAAACGGGAGCAAATGGTCGTCCAGGATATCCCAGTAACGTTGACATGTTAGGGACGATGTCACACGTACCAGGGGTCCCACTTCAGTCCACGTAAACAGTGGGCAGACGAGAATGCCACCCTCACCAGCTTTAAGAGTACCCTTCTGGCAAGAAGGATCCATCTCCCCATGTAGTTTGCGCCGTACTCGTATCCTGTCATCCGCATGTACGAACGTGAATCTCGACTCATCAGTTCAGGCAACATTTTCCCATATGTCTAGGGTCCAGTGGCGATGTTCCCGCGCGCATGCTAATCTTTGCACCCTGTGATGTGCGGTCAGCAGCGGTACCAGCGTGGGACGATGGCTTCTGTACCCCATAGCGAGGAGATGGTTCTGGATGGTGTGGCTGCTTACACGTTTTTGTGCACCAGCTTTAAATTGCCGAGTGATTTCTTGCACTGTGGCCCATCTACCCGCTGTTACCATGCGAGCTAGCCGACGATAACCGCGCTCATCCCCAAGCTGTTGTCCACCGCAGTTGGCCCTTGTAGGGATGGTTTTATCGGATTCGATGTACTCACGGTGCACCCGTGACACAGTGGCTAGTGAAAATCCTAGTGCCTGCACGACTTCCAAGATGGAGTGACCCATTCGTAGGGCCCCGACAATTTTACCACGATCAAATGCGCTTAGATCCTTCGTCTTACACATGCTGCGTCCGACTCTTATTGATTCCCGTCGCATCACTCTTTATATTGTTGGATCGCTGCATACGTCACGTCGTTTCCGATTACAAGGCAGCCCGCAGCGCCACATTTGCATAACGCCAGCTGTCTCTAATTCAATTGATCTTCAGTGTATATTAGGGGTATTGCAACACTTTCCGCCGTTTTAAGGAGAAAGGAGACAGGAACAATCCGGAAAATAGTACACATTTATTCAACGAAATATTGGCTGTTAGCATCATCGACATTTTGCCGTTTTTCAGGCAACAAATGAATGCCTCTGTGATAGAAAGACTCTCTGGGGTTTTGAGCTGAAGTACGCAGCGACGAAATGTTCCACGTCTGGAAGTGTGCTGAACCGCTGTTGGGCTACGGCATGTTGCATAGAGCGAAACAGAAGAAAGTCTGAGAGTGCAATGTCCGGGGAGTAAGCTGAGTGCGGCAAAACTTTGCATTGTAACTGTTCAAGGTTTGATTTCGTGGTGGCACTGACATGTGTTTTGGCATTATCGTGCAATAGGATGACTGGGCGGCGTCCTTTACCAGTCCGTGGGCGTTTTTTACGCTTTCCAACCGTAGGTTGAAGAAGCGTATATGCTCCAGCTTTTTCCGTCCGTCTGTCCGTCTGTCTGTCGGCACGACAACTCACGTAAAAATGGTTCTATTCCAATGAAATTTTAGTATGTGGTAGGGGACTACCAGCGGACGAACCCTATTGAAAATGGGTGAAGCGGGGTCAAAGGTCACGCCATAAAAGCGGGATCCATTTCATTGCCTTTATGCGTCATAACATGCGTAAATATGATTCGATTTAGATGAAATTTCCGTATGTGGTAGGGAACTACCTGGGCACGAACCCTATTGTAAATTGGCAAATTGGGGTCAAAGGTCAGGCAGGGCATAAGAGCGGGATTTATTCCATTGCCCTTATGCGTCATAACTTGCGTAAACATGGTTCGATTTCGATGAAAATTGGTATGTGGTAAGGAACCACCTGGGAACGAAACCTATTGAAAATGGGCTAATTGGGTCAAAGGTCAGGACATTAAAGCGGGATCAATTTCATTGCCTTTATGCGTCATAAGGTGCGTAAATATGGTTCGGTTTCGATGAAATTTTAGTATGTGGTAGGGAACCACCTGGTCACGAACCCTATTGAAAATGGGCGAATGGGGTCAAAGGTCAGGCAGGGCATAAGAGCGCGATTTATTCCATTGTCCTTATGCGTCATAACGTGCGTAAAAATGGTTCGATTTCGATGAAATTTTGGTATGTGGTAAGGAACCACCTGGGAACTAAACCTTTTAAAATGGGTGGAATAGGGTCAAAGGTCAGGGCATAAAAGCGGGATCCATTTCATTGCCTTTATGCGTCATAACATGCGTAAATATGGTTCGATTTCGATGAAATTTTAGTATGTGGTAGGAAACCACTGGGAACGAACCCTATTGAAAATGAGCGAATGGGGTCAAAGGTCAGGCAGGGCATAAAAGCGGTACATATTCCATTGCCCTTATGCGTCATAACTTGCGTAAAAATGGTCCGATTTCAATGACATTTTAGTATTTGGTAAGTAACCACCTGGGGACGAACCCTATTGAAAATGGGCGAAATAGGGTCAAAAGTCAGGGCATATAGGTGGAATCCATTCCATTGCCTTTATGCGTCATAACATGCGTAGATATGGTTCGATTTCAATGAAATTTTAGTATGTGGTAGGGAGCCACTGGGGACGAACCCTTTTGAAAATGGGTGATATGGGGTCAAAGGTCAGGACACTGGCGTGGGATCCATTCCATTGCCGTTGTGCATCATAACTTACCAAGAAATGTTTCGATTGCGAGACAACGTTATCACGTTGTTCCTGAGGTATAGTGAACCGGTTCTGTTGAATATCAACGAAATGGGGTCAAAGGTCATTGCACAAAAGCAAGATTTATTCCACAGCCATTATTCTCATAACTTGCGTAAAACTGCTCCTATTGCGACAAAACTTTAGTATGTTATTCTTGAGGTTTACTGAACCGGCTCTGTTGAATATCATCGAAATGGGGTCAAAGGTCAGGACACAGGAGCGAGATTTATTCCACAGCCATTATCCTCATAACTTGAGTAATAGTTTCTGGTATGTTGGAAAGCGTATCATATTCAATGCATTGTATGATTTTACTAACTTGTTGTTTGATTGTGGCACTCAATTTCATCAATTCTTTGCATATCCCAGCGCACACACACAACAGCACTATTTTTCCGTGGATATCCTGTTTTGCCGTGGGTGTTGATGTCTGTCCGAGGTCGACCCAGGATCTCTTGCGTACTGTTTTTTTTTTTTTTTTTTTGATTGGAGGTTAAACGACCACCGTGAGCAACTCAATGGGCTATAAGCAGTCGCCCGTCCCTAATTTAGGGTCACTGGTTCCAGGGAAGGGAGAGAGCCAGTGCCGTAAGACAAACACAACATCCATGCCTCACCGGGATTCAAACCCGGACCCCTTTCGGACGAATGATCAGAGGCCATCGCTTAGACCACTGCGCCACCGGGGCGGCCGTACTGGTTGGTCGCAATAGACCCATTTTTCAATCCCGGTGGCAACCTTCCACAAGAAATTCTTCGATTGAAACCTCATCAGCAATGACATGTAGAAGAAGCCTAATCGTTGACCAATATTACGCTCCTTTGAAGTATGCGGAACTCACTTACCAATCTTCTGGATCTTCCGACCGTCCATTGAACCACTTTTAAACTTTTCGCCAGCTGCGTGGTCGATTGTTTGGCATCTTCTTAAAACAGCGATTCCAGCCCCTCGTCTGTGGCTTGTATCCCAAGCCCAGGTCACCTTTCCTTAACATGGAAAACCATTCCCGACACGTCCGCTCACCCATAACCGTTTTACCATACGCCTGACGTATTGAACCATATGCTTTACTCGCACTTCTCCCTAAATTAAACATGAATAACAAAGAGAGCCGCAAATGAACTTTATTGACCGCCATGCTTGGCTTCATGTACGAACCTACGGCACGGCTTGCCAGCAGGTGGGACCCCTACAGCGCCTGCTAGCGGGGACGGCGGAAACTTTTGCATACTCCTAATAAGTAGGAAGACATCACTGCACCCACGCAGGCGGTAATTCGATATCAGCATGTATAAACGTCGGAAGTTTATACATAGTAATATCGTAAAGAGGAATAACAAGAAAGATGACACCGAATTTTCGGGTGTAATAAGCACGTCTTTTGAATCCGTTCTGACGCAAATTAAATTTATCAAATCTATTCAAAGTCAATGGAACCGGTATGGAAAACAATAGATCTGACGAAAGAAAGAAGATTTTCAATCGGATTTTAAATCCCTCAGATATTGCTGTAAACGGAATCGTGAGCTTACGAACTCTTAGAAACAGAGATATCGACAAAAATAAGATGTGACTTTACGTCCCCTTGTGGGAAAACCATGCATTATTTTACGAAGAAAGTATTCGCAAAAGGTTTATCCATATGAGCGGTATCGGACCAATAACATCTACGCCCCCTGGCGTAAAAACCAGGCAGTATTTCAAGAAGAAAATGTTCCTAAAATGTTTGTCAACATGAGTAGTATAGGTCTACAAACGACGTTTTTTTCAATCGAGAATTTAGAAGCTCATATTTTCCTGCGAATACATCAGTAGCGGAAATAAAGTTTTACGCCCCATGGTGGCCAAACTATTTGTCTACAAAACATTAGAAATTGTGTGCAAACGATTTCCCATTAGAAGCTGTATCCGGTGCAGAAAGAATATTTCAAATCGGAGATTTAGAAGCAGAGATATAGGGGGAAACACAATATACCGCTACGCCCCCTAGCGGAAAATCTATGAATTACTTGAAAATTTTGAAATTATATGAAAAACATGTCACACGGAAAACACTATCCAACAAAGAAGGAATTTTTCAAATCGGACTCCTAGAAGTAAAGATATTGACAAAAATAAGATGTATATCTACGCCCCCTGGCATAGAAACTGTGGAATATTTTAGGAAGAAAATATTCCGAAAAGGTTTATCGATGTGAGTGGCATCAGTCCACGAAATAATTTTTTCAATCGATATTTTAGAAGCTCGGATTTCATGGCAAATACATCAGGAGCAAAAATTAACACTTACCTCCTCTGGTGGCCAAAGTATTCTTTACCAAAAATTTTATGTTATGTGAAAAAGATTTTACATCAAGAGATGTATCCGCTGAAGAAAACATTTTTCAAATCGGTGTTTAACAAGAAAAGTTATCGGAGAAAATGTAATTTAATTTTACGCCCCCTTGCGGAAAATCTATACGTAGTTTGAAAAAGTAACTACATCTAAAATACTCTTCGACATAAATAGAATCGAAAGATAAAATAATTTTTTCAATCGGATGTTTAGAAGCAAATATGTGGAATAAAACGTATTTTTGAATTCGACATCATCTGCATTTACGCCCTCTAGCGGCGAAATTGTACATCTTAAAAAAAACGAAGTAAAGGATCATAATTGGCATATTTCAAGCTTCCCAATGCAAAAAGAATTTTTTAAATCGGACTAATAGTTGCAGAGATATCGTGGGTACAGACGGACGGACGGACAAACCGATACCATAAGCACGGATTTTTTTTTTACAAAAGACGTGCTAATAACGGGTGCTCTACACATGGGTCGCTCTATCGCGGACGTGGTATAGGAATTTCAGTATCCCTGATCGACAGTATCAAGAATACGCGATTTCCGAAATAACATCGTGGACAACGCTGAGAGCGGAGAAAGGTGGTGGATAAAGATAAACCTCGACGTCTGTCTCGCATAATTTCAACTAACCAGAGAGCTACAGGGGCACAAAATCACCTGAACTCGGCGGTGATTTTGTTGATTTAGCAATGGTACCCACCACAGTATTTTTGAAAGCGCCACATCACTGGACTGCCTGCCTTATGTGGGCTAAAGAACATCAGCAGTGGACTTTAGGGGATTGGAGACTGGTACCCACCTCCGATGAGCTACGTTTCCAGTTATTTCTCGCAGATGGGAGGGTGCGGATCAGACGAAAACCCTACGAAGCGAAGGACTCGTCATGTTCGAAAGGAAGTGTTCCTGCTAGTATAAGATCGCGTATGGTTTGGGGCGTAATCAAGGGACACACGTTGGGGCATTTGATATATGCAGATGCCAAACGATAAATACACAGTTGACGTGGACCAGGAACATCAAATAGAAGTCATCACTCTTTGCATGTTTATGAGTGAGTCACGGAAAATTTCTCATCGGTCGCCACTGGGAATCGAACCCAGGGTCTTCCAGTTACGGATATCCTGTTTTGCAGTGGTGCAGTGAAAGCATATCCGGCCCGTAACTGGTAGAATCTGGGTTCGATTCCTGTTGCGGCCGATGAGAATTGTTACCTGACTCACTTATAAACGTGGAAAGAGTGATGACTTCTATTTGATGTTCCTGGTCCACGTCAACTGTATATTTATCATTCATTCGCCTTCTAGTTATTTGTTCAGTTGCTGCTGTTCATCTTTGGTGAATCCCCAGCATTGTGCGGGGCTCCAAAGAAGCAACCTGCCATGTGGTTTGGTAGTTTGTCGTAAGTCTGGAGAATTTCGAGGCCCTGTGGTGCAGTGAAAGCATATCCGGCGCGTAACTGGAAGACCTTGGGTTGTTAATTTTTCCGTGATTCACTTATAAACGTGGAAAGAGCGATGACTTCTATTTGTTGACATTAAGATGCATCTGTGAGCGACCCTCGCTGCGTGTTCATCCTTTCAGACCACCTGAAACTATTCATTGTCATCATGTACTCACAGGGCAATGCGTCTATCACACAGCCTGGGTGACTAGAACGGTATTAGAAGAGCCTTCCGCAGAAATTTTTACGCTGGAGTGACCTCTCCGTTCACCGGACATGAATTCTGGGGAAAATATTTAGGATGCTGCGGAAAAGTCTCTCCGAGCTTTGGATTATGCAGCAAGATATGCGACGAATACCTGTGGAACGCCTTCGTGACTTAGTGGATTCAATGTCTTGCCGAGTGATTGCCCTTATCCGGGCGAAAGGGAACCTTGCCCGTTACTATGTAGATACCCCATGATTTCTATCCTATGAACTTCAGCAGAAATCAAATAACAACATACTTCATTTTAATTTTAGATCTATTTAATGCTAGATAGAAAGTCAGAATGCAAAAGTTAACGAAGTTAAAATGCAGGGCGTTTCCAAAATAATACTATTTGTAGACAAAAGTATTCGTACCTATAGGACGAACGGAAACAAGAGCATTTGTTAGCCGAAATCAATTAATAGTCGGCAAACCTTTGGCCATAAGGGCTTCAACGATCATTTTAGGCATAGTTTCCACAAGATACCTGATGGTCTGTACCAGAATATTTGCCTTCATTCCGGCTGCAGAGATTCTACCAGAGGTGCCAAAGATGAAGGTATTACAAGCCGATAGCGGATTCGGCAATCCAGCTCGTCCAACAGATGTTCTATTGAAGTTAGAACGGGACTTTGAGCTGGCCAATCCGACACGTGGGCTTCCTGCTTCTCAACCAGGACTGGACACAGCTTGCATTGTGGCAAAATCCTCGATCTTTCTTAAACAGGCAGGGATCTATGCCGAAGTACTGCCACAGCATAGGTAGCGCCGAACCGTTCAAAATGTGTTCGTACTTGGAGACCGTCAAAACGCAGGGTGCCACTTTACAAGAAAAAGAGTCCTTACCTGGAGAAACTGCCAAGCAGTGCCACAGACCTCCTACAAAACTTGACTGTAAAGACAACGCAGTCACCTAGTAGCTTTGCCCGGGCAAGCGCAGGGTCCAAATACGTCTATACGAATGAAGAGTGAATAGCGTTATTTGTCAGTACACACGACTTTAGTCCACTTTTCTGTGGTCCACTTCTAGACAGCAATCAGTTATTTTGGTGTATTTATAGTTGGCACGAACAGCACGGACGTTTGGATCAAATGCATTTCACATTTATTTATAATAGCGATGTGGTAGTGGCTTCATAGGGATCTCAACGACCATTTCATTTCGTTTTCTCTTAATATCTATATGCTGCATTGCAGTACGTGTATTCTCATTTTCATTTAGACTTATTCATAACTGGTAATAATTATGTTTCAGTAATGCTGTCGGCACCTTATGTTCGGATTACGATACTAAATTGCTCTTCTGCGAATGATAGAGCTATGCTATTAATTTTCTTGCCTACCATATATATTGGGCTATTCTCACGTTTAAACAAATACGGTCGACATTCTCGCTCGGATGTCATCATCAACTTACTATTGGATTTGATTATAGATTTGAGATAATTACCTTTAGCACTATGCCACAGACTTTCACAGAAAAACTCTCCACTTTTGGATTTACCATGGTGATTGTGGGGCTGTGTTTGGTTTGTTGACAATAGGGCTACAGAGCAGCACTTCTGCTACAATCATAAGAGGCTGAAATATTCACGTGTTTAATTTCTTCTTATGCAATCAGTTGATATTGGCGTGTGACATTTATTTAGTTTTCCTTTCTCGCTAATTTTTTGTGATTTCCCTATTTTTGTTCTGCGATGAACTCCATAAGCGCAGGTTGTCATTCTCTTTCCGTTTGTTTTTCGAAATTGGGTCTTCAACATCATTCACTTCGAATAGTTTTTAGCGTGTTTGTAACATATCTTCCTTTTCTTGTTGTCGGGAGTCATTAAATTTCATCAACACAGATGATTAGGTATGTGTAGGTGTCGGGACATTCTTTACGCGAGAAGAGGCAAAGAAACTGCTATTGTCTCTGAATGTACATACCAAACAAGAAGTTTGATACGCTTTTATTTAACATTTGGGCCCACTGCGTTTGACCATATGTGGATTTCTTAGATTGGATGAGTTTTGTCTCGTGCTTTTAACCTGCATAACCATCTATCTGCGCATATGTACATTTTTAGTACGCTCTTTTGTTTAATAAAACAAAGTACGCGCTTATATTATCATTTTGTCCGTCCGTCCTCCCGCCTGTGGTCACTATATCTCTGCCACTATTCACCCGATCTGAAAAATTCCTTTTCACATTGAAAAGTTTGAATTTAAGAACAATGATTCTTGCTTTCCGATTTCCTTTCGACTCATAACTTGTACCACTAGACGGCCTAAATGCAAACGCTGTCAAATTTAAAATACATTTGATTCCGTATACACTTATTTCCAAACAAAAGCACCCTGACAAAGTCATTCTATCCCGATGAAACTCCGCATACAAGTACCTCAGGGTCAAATATGTATATAATTAAAACATAATGACCAAGGACTAAATTTTGGCCCACCACAGCGCATGGGAACCACGCATCGAGGAGAGTATATCAAGAGCAAACGTCGCACGCGGGGCGATTGTGATAGCGTATTGCGGTTGCATTAACCTCCACAGATTGCGAGGATGCCTTGACGTCGGATCCATTCACAGTGCGAGCAGTTGAGCGAGTTTGAGAGAGGCCGGTTGGTCAAGTCGCCGTATCGACACGCATTTGGATCGGGGCGATGCGGAAATCGGACGATGTTGGCACCAATGGGTCGAGGAGGGTACAAACCGGCGGCACGTGGGCAGTGGACCGGCTAGGGCAACAACAGATCGAGCGTTCGTGAGAGCTGCACGAACAGAACCGAATTCGTCTGTCTCAACAATCCATGGCCATGTTGCGTCGTCTACAGATGCGGAAGCGACCATCCGGATCGTTGCCAGACGACTTGCCACACGGGGACTGCATTCGCGGAGGCCACTGCGCCTACAACTGACCAGCGAGCATCGCCGGCACCGGTTGCAGAGTTGTTGGCTCCGATCAACGTCGGATAGTGTCCCGTGACGTTATGTGGTCTTCAGTGATCAGTCATGTTTGACACTTGCCGCCGAAGACCAGCACATACGTGTCTGGAAAAGATCCAGCCACCGCGCTGATTCTGCCTTTACCGTGGAACGGCACACGGTTCACACACCAGGAGAGACTGTCCGGGGAGCCATTTACTACGATAGACAGTCACCCTGGGTAGTCCTTCGCACCACTCTCGCGGCTCAACGGTACGTGGACGACATTCTACCATCTGTTGTGTTGCCATTTCTGTCGCAGCATCACCGAGAAGTGTTTTAACAAGATAATGCCTGGTCACTCACGGCACGACTCTTCCAGGCCTGCCTCCGTAATGTCAAGCCCCTTCCATGGCCAGTCCGATCGTCTGACCTCTCACCGATCGAACATTTTTGGGACATGATGGGACACCATCTTCTCCCATCCCGGTATGCCGGCTAACATAAAGAGGTTGTTTCCTATTATGACACAGACTATTTGCTGATGCTTTAGTTTGTTTATTTCTTTGTTATCAGATTAATGCACTAAATATCCACTTTTACTAGGAGCTCAAAGAATTTTCATTCACTGGAGGCAGTAATATCCTGCTTTGGATTGAATTTAAACCTGTAAAGAAAGCTCTATTTTTAGTGATGTCCCCCTAGCAGTACGAGTTATGTCGTACATTCATTTTCATTTCTGTTTTACATATCTTAGTTCCAAACTTGAAATATTATTTTCCATGTTATTTTAATTGCTTTCCTTCATCTTTCTTTCCTACGTCCAAGAATCTCGATATCTTGAAATTGTTTCTACGCTTTCGTTTCCATTCTCTTTTTCTCAAAGTTTACTTCATGAACTTCTAAAGTGAGTTTTTTTGGTTTGCAAAAAAAAAAGAACAGTACAGTGAAACCCCATTAATATGTGTTTCAAGGGACCAAGTAAAATTAACGTCTACTTCAAACAAGAAAAATGACACCGAATTTTCGGGTATAATAAGCACGTCTTTTGAATCCGTTCTGACGCAAATTAAATTTATCAAAGCTATTCAAAGTCAATGGAACCGGTATGGAAAACAATAGTATCTGACGGAAGAAAGAAGTTTTTCAACCGGGTCTTTAATCCCTCAGATATTGCTGTAAACGGAATCGTGAGCTTACGAACTCTTAGAAACAGAGTTATCGACAAAAATAAGATGTGACTTTACCTCCCCTGGTGGGAAAACCATGCATTCTTTTAGGAAGAAAGTATTCTGAAACGGTTTATCCATATGAGCGGCATCGGTCCAATAACATCTACGCCCCTGGCGTAGAAACCATGCAGTATTTCAAGAAGGAAATGGTTGTAAACTGTTTGTCGATATGAGTAGTATCGGTCAACAAACGATGTTTTTTTCAATCGAGATTTTAGAAGCTCATATTTTGCTGCAAATACATCAGAATCGGAAATTGAGACTTACGCCATCTGGTGGCGAAACCATTATTTACAAAAATTAGAAATTATGTGCACGGGATTTCCCATCAGGAGCTGTATCCGGTGCAGAAAGAATTTTTCAAATCGGAGATTTAGAAGCAGAGATGTAGGGGGAAACGCAATTTACCTTTACGCCCCCTAGCGGAAAGCCTATGAATTACTTGAAAATTTTGAAATTATATGAAACACATGTCACACTGGAAACACTATCCAACAAAGAAGGAATTTTTCAAATCGGACAGCTAGAAGTAGAGATATTGCCAAAAATGAGATATACATCTACGCCCCATTTCATAGAAACCACGCACTATTTTAAGAAGAAAATGTTTCTAAAAGATTTGTCGACCTGCGTAGTATCGGTCTACAAACGACGTTATTTTCAATCGAGAATTTAGAAGCTCATATTTTGCTGCAAATACATCAGAAGCGGAAATTAAGGTTTACGCCCCTTGGTGGCCAAACCATTTTTTTTACAAAAATTAGAAATTATGTGTAAACGATTTCCCATCAGGAGCTGTATCCGGTGCAGAAAGAATTTTTCAAATCGGAGATTTAGAAGCAGAGATATAGGGAGAAACGCAATTTACCTTCACGCCCCCTAGCGGAAACTCTACGAATTACTTGAAAATTTTAAAATTATATGAAAAATATGTCACACGGAAAACACTATTTAACAAAGAAGGAGTTTTTTCAAATCGGACTCCTAGAAGTAGAGATATTGACAAAAATATGATATACATCTACGCCCCTGGCGGAGAAACTGTGGAATATTTTAAGAAGAAAATATTCTGAAAAGGTTTATCGAATATTCCGAAAAGGGTAATTTACTGTTTTTTTTACTGAAAGTTTATACATTTGCAGTTTGTCGACCATTTGCTGTAATGACGACTCTCCATATACACTGAGTGGCCACTTTATTATGACTACCTGACAGTTTTAAGCAAATGAGCTATGGCTGCACGCTGTTGTCGCCAGAGGGCGAGGCTAGTGTAAAAAGGGAAAGCTTAGTGCTTGCGACAGTAGTAGAAGTGATTTTTGGGTGACGAGGTGGGTAAAAAATGCGATTAGACTCACTTTCAACGTGGGATGATTGTAGGTGGTCGGAGCCATGTAGCGAGTATCACCGAAACCGCCGCATTCGTGAAATGTTGAAAGAGCTGTTAAAACTAAAAGTGTTTAAAGACTGGACTATCAGCCAAAAAACTGGGTCCCTACGTGCAACATATGGTCGTCATCGACTAGTGACTGCTATGGCGAAACGAAGAGTGTCCAGACTGGTAACAGACAACAGAAGGGCACCAGTACGGCAAATTACAGACCATCTTAATCAAGGATCCCCTCAAATGGTCTCTGCCCGCACTGTTCGCCGTACACTGCATCGGATGGGATATGGCAGCCGAAGGCCTGTTCGAACACCTTTGCTGTCGGCAGTTAAGAAGAGAAATCGTATTCGGTTCGCACAGGAGCACAAGGATTGGGCAGTCGATAATTGGAAACAAATTGTGTGGTCCGATGAATCACGTTTTCAGTTGCACCATGCCGATGGCCGAGTGAGAATTTGGCGGAAACAGCACGAAAGCATGAACCCCAAATGCATTGTTACAATCCTTTAAGCTGGTGGAGGCAACGTTATGGTTTGGGGAATGTTTTCCTGGCATGCTTTTTGCCCTTTAGTTCATGTTGATCAACGTTGCATTGAATTTTTGCCCTTTAGTTCATGTTGATCAACGTTGCATTGAATTACTGGCACATCATATCTAAACATTTTAGTGGACCAAGTGCATCCTGTCATGTGGATGGTTTATCCCAATGGCGATGGCTACTTTCAACAAGATAATGCGTCCTGCCACAGTGCTCGTATTGTACAGGATTGGTTTCAGGAACATGAAACTAATCCTGACTTTGCTTAGGTGGCCCCACAATCTCTAGATCTCAACCCCATTGATAATCATTACTTTGCTTAGGTGGCCCCACAATCTCCAGATCTCAACCCCATTGATAATTTGTGGAATGAAGTCGAACGAGCCATCAGACAGCTGGATCTACAACCCTGTAATCTCACACTCCTGGAAAGTGCTATTCATCAAGCAGGGTCTCAGATTCCACAAACCACCTATCAACATCTCGTGGAGTCCATGTCACGAAGAATCGATGCATTATTATAGGCAAAAGTTGGCCTTACGAAGTACTGAGGGTGTGGTCATAATAAAGGGGCCACTCAGTGTATACTACCACATTTATGGAGGTCTTATTTGATAAATGTGTATAACCCTGCTAAAGCTAAACCTGTAACCCCCAACGAATAGTGTCTTATGCATATATGTATATTATGCCTTCCGAACTTTACATATTACGTAACAACAGATGCATCCTGGGAGTTCCTCCCCTTGTATTTAATGGTATGTTGGCGCAGTGCTGTCTATTTTGCTTGATGATGTGCTTGAGGCAAGCCACAAAGATCTTGCATGTGTCATTTTAACCTATTGTAGCTAGTGTTTTTTAATTGTATATAAAGTTCGTCTTTTATCTGCAATTTAATTCTCATGGCTTGTTGATTATCGTGAATCGACAGCTTACTTTTCCTCCGAATAGTATAAATAGCATTACAGATAATTTATTTACGATTGATATTTTGACACAAGGAGATATGGTGTTATTTTCACCAAAATTCGTACACATTGACGTGAAAAAAACATTAATTTCTCATTGTTGTTTACTTTTAAGTTGAAGCACTTTGTTTTCAAAGCTATTGAGTGTTTGCACCAAAATGTTATATTATCAGTACTACGGCTGAATGAGACATGCCGGACTTTTCCCTTGAGAATGTCGTTTATATTGACTTTTCAGCAGAATCTACACCTGAAGATGATGTCGTTTTGCGTTCTGAGTGGAATGTTGTAATTGGAGAGGAGGATGAGTTTACCTTCCAAGATTGCGTCAGTTGCGACATGTAGTTTGCAACGTCATCACTTATGACCCTAGACAGCGTCAAGCAAGAGCAGGTGTCTACTGCAGAAACCAAATGAGCTGAATATATGACAGCATCAAGCAATGTGCCAGTGTCAGGCGCAGTCATAAAGCAGATTAATGATAAGACATAGGGAGAGGGAAAGGTGGGAGGGAAAAGATTGGAAAATGGAAAACGATATTTACCGCGAAGGGTAGGAACAGAGTTTGGAAAAAGGAATTCGCTTGGTTTGAATGTTTGATTCACTGAATGTCAAAACCATGATTTAGCGTACAAATGAAAAGAAAGCTTATTCGGTTAAAGTATAATTGATAAAATTTTGATATTAAGGGTAATTCAGAAGTGCCGCCCCGGCGGTGGCGCAGTGGTCTAAGGCGCTGGCCTCTGATCATTCGTCCGTAAGGGGTCCGGGTTCGAATCCCGGTCAGGCATGGATGTTGTGTTTGTCTTACAGCACTAGCTCTCTCCCTTCCCTGGAACCAGTGACCCTAAATTAGGGACGGGCGACTGCTTATAGCCCATTGAGTTGCTCACGGTGGTCGTTAAACCTCTAATAAAAAAAAATAATAATAATAATTCAGAAGTTTTAGACTTTTCAGACTTACGCCATTTTTTGTATAAATAACAAAAAAGAATAAACTGGGTTCCACCGGGCTTTCATTTGCTTCTCATTTCGAATGATACAGTAGAATGCGTGCATGCTTGCATTATCTCTTCTGAACTTCTGTATTCTTTGAACATATTAAGCTTAAAATATTAGTTTGTCAATTGTTCCGAAGGCTTAGTTTCTAAAGCAGTTACTGATGAGCCGTATGCCTGCAATAGAGTATACAATATAAAAGCCCGGTGGTAAACTTTGCTGTCGTTGTTCACACACGCACTGCTCTCAGTTTATTTGCAATTCCAGTACTTGGCTGACATGCTTCAGCAAGTGTTCTCCCAACTGATACTTATTTTATATAGTTTTCTCAACACAAAAGCTTTCCTATCTAAATCATATCTCACATGCTATAGCTGGAAAGAAAATCGCATACCACTGGCGATGGTTTTCAGTACCAACAACACACCATCGATTCCAGCTTGCAATCCCAACTATATGCAGACACTGTCAAGTACCAGATGTTGTCTTCCATATTTGCCTCTCATGTCAGCTCCTACCACTAATTCATTATATTCATTCCCTTCTGCCAAAGATTTATCATTATAAACCTACGCAATCTGAATATCAATATACACTATAACATCAAAAATATTCGGACACCACAATATGTTGGGACAAATGGCTTTATTATAGCAATTAGTAGTTAGTCGGTCCTCCTTTTGCTTTTATGACGGAGGAAATATGTCGAGGCTGCGACGTGCCTGCCCCGCAGGACGCACATGAGATAAATGCAGATAGCAGTGAGAGCACATGCCAGTGTAGTATAGTGGATAGCACTCGGAGCTCCGGAACCGAGAGTTGTGGGTTCTAATCCCGCCTCTGGCATAAAAATGATGGAGAAATTTACTTCGTAATGAGACATACTATCAACCAATTTCCGGTAGGTTTATCAGCGGTGTCAGCGCAGCAGTGGAGCACTGTCACAGCTCAATCTTTGTCCGCAAGCACAGATCGGCCGCGTATCCTTAGCAGAATACTGGTCGCTAGCAGCTCATTGCTACGCATGCCTTTGACCAGCAGACGCATCAGCTTGCAATGGGGTCTCGGACACAGACATTGGCCAGCTGATAGGCAACAGGTCGTGTTTTTTGACAAGTCACGGTTCGACTTGATGCACCATGAATGTCTCATACGTGTTTGAAGACATATGGAGATTGGCACTTTGCAGTGTCATTATTTGGGGTGCGATTAGGTCCAATTCGCGATCTCGCCTGATACTAATTGAAGGAACTGTCAACAGCCAGCGGTACATCAGGGATGCCTTACTTCTGAGTTGTCCTAGCGCTATATTCCAACAGGACAATGTTCGGTCACATACAGCCCGGAATGTCTAAGACCATTTCCATGCACGCAGATACCGCTTATTCCCTGACCCGCGCGTTAGTCGTATATGACACCGTTGAACATGTCTGGGACATGGTAGCCAAACGACTGGCCCGCGAAGCTCATCAGCCAGTCACCACAAATGAACTCTGGTTTTGCGTAGAAGCAGCCTGGCATGCTATTGGGTTGTCGGAAAAGTCATGACGTATTTTAGCCATGTTTTGCAAAGTTCAATTTATGATAGAAAGAACAAAGATCAATCAATGATACACTATCTACCAACAAGTAATTGAGCACCCGTGATAGCAAAGGAAAACGAAGTTTATTTACCTTCAATAGTTGGTGGAGCCTCCACGAGCGGCGTTTACAGCTGCGACCCTCCGGGGCATACTCTCAACAAGGCGTTGTACGACGGCTAGCGGTAATTTCTTCTACTCGGCTTGGAGAAGACAGGTCAGTTCTTTCACCGATTTCGGACGGTGGGGGCACCCTTTAAGTCGACGCTCCAACTCGTCTCAGAGGTGCTCGATAGGGTTAAGGTCCGGGCTCTGCGCAGGTCACTCCATTCGATTAACCACATTGTCACCATACCAAGCCATGGTGGACCTCGCAACATGACAGGTGGCATTGTCATCCTGAAAGTAACATGGGTCCACCCCGTAAAACTGCCACAGCGTAGGAAACTCATGGTTATCCAAAATTGTTCAGCAGGTCTTGGCGTTGAGTATACCAGGAATTGCGACCAAGGGTCCCGTGCCATACCAGGAGAAACACCCACATAGCTTAATTCCACCGACGCCGAACTTCACAGTTGGCACAATACATTACGCCAGGAGGCGTTATCTAGGCAGACGCCAAACCTAGACCCTGCCATCCGAACGTTAGAGGGTGAACCTTGATTCGTCGCTCCAGAGAACCTGTTTCTACTGTTCAACGGTCCACTGTCGATGTTCTTTTCACCACGCTAGCCGAGCAACGCTATTGGACTTGGTGTTCAAAGGCTTGTGGGCGGCAGCACGTCCATGATAACTGAGCAGATGGGCTGCCTTACGGGTGGTATTCATCGAAAGAACACTCCCGGATGCCTGTTCAAACTCCTCGCGGATGTGGCCGATTCATTTGGTGCGGTTCTTCTGAATTTCTCTGGCCAACACCCGTCGGTCTCTACCTCCCAGTTTTGTGGGTCTGCCGGGTCGGGGCACATTCCGACAGTCACCTCTCATCTTCCACTTGGCAATCACGTAGGCCACTGCCGACTTTGGGTACTTCAACTCGCTGGATATGTCACGTATGGATCGGCCATTTCTGTGATACCCGACGATTACACCTTTCTCGAAATCAGAGAGCTCAGAACTGCGTGGCATCTTGCATGCGACTGGTTGCGTTGTTGTTTCCCACACGATATTTAACGGCGGCGGCCGTGACGTGTATCTGGACCGCAGATATCGTCGATTGCAGAGATGTCCAATTACTTGTTGGTAGATAGCGTATAATGCCCGTTTTGTTCGATAGCCTTTTGCCATCTTTCAGTGAGCTGCAGAATGCCTCGTTCATAGAAGGACCTGCCTTTCGTGGCGAAAAACTATACAAGGTTCTGATTTACAGCCTCATCTAAATTGAACGTTATACCACGCAAGGACTGCTGAACAGAGCGAAAAAAGTCAAAGTCTGACGGCGCAAGGTCAGGCAAGTATGCTGGGTGTGGCAACACATCCCACCCAAGCTCCAATAATTTTTGGCGGGTGATCAAACTTGTGTGTGGTATCGCGTTGTCGTGATGGAACACAACACCTTTACGATGAACGAGCTCTGGACGTTTCTGGATGGTGCATTCGTTCAAACTGTCCACTTGCCGACAGGACACATTCGAATCGATTGTTTGGTTCCGTGGTAGGAGCTCGAAAAGCACGACACCTTTAAAATCCCACCACACTGAGACCAGAACCTTTCGCTGATGAATGTCTGCTTTGGATGTCGTTTGAGGCTAAGCAGCACGTCGGGAATAAACCGTTTGCGCAGCACATTGTTGTGCACAATTCACGTTTCGTTAGCAGTTACCAGTCGTTTTAGAAAAAGGATCGTTTTTTTCACGTTCAATGAGCGTATCGCAGATGTTTATACGCGCCGTCAGTTGAGATTCTTTGAGTTCATGAGGAACCCACACATCGAGCTTGATTACGTATTCCAGCTTCTTCAGGTGGTCGTGCACGCTTGAATGATGGATGTGCAATGTGTCTGCAATCTCTCGTGTCGTGTAACGTGAATTTGACTCGATCAATGCCTTGATTTGGTCGTCATTAACCTCGTTTGGCCTCCCGGACCGAGGAGCATCGTTGAGGTCAAAATCACCAGCACGGAGTTTTGCAAACCACCGCTGGCACTGACGTTCTTGTAGAGCATTATCATCGTACACTGTACGCAACTTTTTACACGCGTGACGCGCGTTTTTCCCTTTACGGAAGTAAAACAGTAAAATTTAGCGAAAATGCACAGTTTGGTCTTTCATCTTCAACTTGATGTCAAATCTCCGCAAATCAACCAAATCACTCACTATTCCTTTTAGACTGCAGCTAAAACTGGCATCTGTCGAATGCCATAGCGATAACAACGCTGCGCATGCCTCTAGTACTTAAAAAACCGTCCAACCGCCATCGGGTGCCAAAATACGTCATGCCTTTTCCGACAACCCAATATTTCCCAGGACGATACCAAAAACATCTTCCATTCAGTGCCAGGCCGTGTATAGACTCTTATTGTTGCTCATGATGTCTTCATCAGTCGTGTATTTACACTGAGTTTTGAAGCTAAAAAATCTTGTGTAGTTCTACAAACGCAATCAGTTATCTCGTGTAACATGGAAAATCTGTGATATAAATTTAATTTGAATAGCGCGATTATTTCTTGGTGTTGTAATTTTCACAACAGTAGTGTATTTTTTCACGCGTAGATCAAAAAGTGCGTAGTGTAAAAATTAATTTCAATTGATCTGCATTGTTTTCCGCGGTACGTATACCAGAATGTTTAACAAAAGGTTACTGCTTTTATTTAGCATATTTCATCGCTGAAAGTGTTTGTGTCCCTTGAAATACTAAATAAATTTAAATCTTTGAGAAAACATTTCCTACATGTGAAACAAAGGAGTTTAATCTGCACTAACATTTCCTTAATGCCGCGTGTAACATTGTTTTTAGAGTAGAAACGTTAGTTTTTAATTTCACGCCTTTCCGCTTTATAATTTAAGAAGGCATACCATTAAGAAATGTATTTTAGAATATTTTATTAACAGCAATGCAGAGATGCAATATTTGATTTAAAATGAATTCTCGCCAATTATATGAGTATTGTCTTTAACAAAATTTCAATCTGTCAGCTGTGTTGTATGAGAAAAGTATGAAAAGTAATGAGATTTCTTTTTCGTTTTCTTGACACCTGTGCTGAACAAGATTACTGAATAGAGTTTTTTCATTATATTATTGAACTGAGATTTACTAAATGAAAGGCTCTGGTGGAGAAAATCGTTTTCATCACTCGAGCACCGTTAATACTGTATGAGTAAATAGAGCTTTAAGGACACGGAAAAGATTTGGGCAAAGGCCGTTCTATAAAAATTAAGATTAATTTGTTTCGAGTAGGCAACAGTATCACGGGGGAAAAATAACCACGCAAACGACTAATTGAATTAAGGAAGTATCTATGGCAACAGCTATTAGCCGTGGCAAATTATTCTGGTTTTGTTATTGCGCAGTTGTTTGAGGTACGTCTTCATTTCGTCATACACCAATGGAGGTGAGTGATTCAGAGTTAAAAGGTGAAATGCGTTATGCGATGAAATTTTGCTACCGTTTGATTAAAACGGTGCCAGAAACATTTGATTTAATTAAAAAAGCTTAAAAAGATAAATGCTTGGGTGTGTCAACGATTTTTAGATGGCACCATGATTTCAAAAAAGGACGTTTGTCCGCTGAACTCGCTCCAACGCGTGGTCGACGTCAAAGTGTTGTTACGTAGCTTATTGTTCACAATCTTTGAGCAGTCCTGCAAGAAGGTCCACGAATGAGATGTGAAGACATTTCGGCCTCAACTAATATTTCAAAAACGTCGGCATTCCGCATTCTACGCGACAAATTACTGCTGCATCATGTGTCTTCCAGATGGGCACCTCATCACCCGACGAGAAAACAATTGTTAGCCAGAGTTCAGGTGTGTCATGGGTGGAAACAAATGTACGCAAAGGATCCAAACTTTCTAAACACAGTAATCACTGCCGATGAAAAATGGGTCTACTATTTCGACCCCTTCACGAAGCGCGCAACGAAAGTCTCGAAACGCACAAGTTCGTCTGCTTCGAGAAAAGTCCGCCAAACCAATTTGGCAGGGAAAGGGATGATGATAATTTTCTTTGAGCATAAAGGTGTAGTCTACCAGCATGCCGTTCCTCCACAAATTACAGTCAATGCTGAGTATTACATTTTAGTCTTGAAGCGTCTGCGATGACACATGAAGATTAAACGACCGGAACTGGAGGGGAAGGGAACCCTAAATCCTGATAACGCCCGCCCACATGTGGCTGCTTGTGTTCATCAGTTTATTACGAACTGCAGTATTGAAATCATGACACAGCCTCGTGAGGATTCTGGTTGTTTCCAACAATGAAGGAGATGTTCCGTGGCGCAATATTCAACATAGATTCTGGCGTTATTCAAGCTGTAAATGGGTATCTACAGTAGCTTTCACAAAATGTCTTTGTAACGTATACTCCAGATTCACTTTCCTTTTGATTTTTACTATCTCTGGTTATTTTATTTTACTATGTAAATTATCTTCTTACTGAACGAGATGTTATTTCTCCCGCTGAATGAGATCTGGCAATGAGTGTAAGTCATGACGTGGTGGTAGCCAGTATAAATAGGCGCGTTCAACGATACGTAGGGAGAGCCTTTTGTTGATGTGCGTAGAGAGAGCTGTTGTTGTACGGAGAGAGCTGTTGTTGTACGAAGTGAGCTGTTGTTTATGTGTTAAAGAGCTGTTGTTGTACGGAGAGAGCTGTTGTTGTACGGAGAGAGCTGTTGTTGTACGGAGAGAGCTGTTGTTGTACGAAGAGAGCTGTTGTTGTACGAAGTGAGCTGTTGTTTATGTGTCAGAGAGCTGTTTTTGTATAGAGAGAGCGGTTGTTTATGTGCGTGAGAGCTTTGTTTCGTGTGTAAAGAGATCTTCGTTTATGTGCGTGAGAGCTTTGTTTCGTGTGTAAAGAGATCTTCGTTTATGTGCGAGCCAGAAATTTACCAAATAAAAGATTGTCTTAGTAAGTACGTCTTTCTCAGTTCATAGTTTTGTCAGATCTCTGTCTGGCTGTTATATTAATTTCATTAGTTGATTATTATTAACAACCAGCATAAGACTTTATTCATCTTAATTACTACTACAACATTACTAGCAGTTAAAAGCTTGTTCATTATTATTACTACACTACTAGCAGGAAAGTTTATTCATGATATAATTAACAAACAACAAGCATTAGAAGAAGCATTAGCTTAGAAGAAGATGAATTCATTATAATTCAGTAGCAGAAGCGATATATTCATTATATCTTCACCACGTGCTTTGAAAAGTGGACTGAACAATGGGACCATATCGTATCATCTAAAGTAAGATACTTTGAGAAAAAATAATATACACTGAAGAGCAATTGAATTCGAGACAGCTGGCGTTATGCAAATGTGGCGCTATGGGTGGCCCTGTAAACGGAAACGACATGACGTATGCAGCGATCCGACAATATAAGGAGTGACGCGGCGGACACCAGTAAGAGTCGGACGCAGTATGGGTAAGACGCATTTGATCGTGGGCAAATTGTCGGGGCCCGACGAATGGGTCACTCCATCTCGGAGTCGTGCAGGCACTGGGATTTTCACGAACCACTGGGTCACGGGTGCACCGTGAGTACATCGAATCCGGTAACACCTTCCCTGCAAGGGCCAACTGCCGTGGACAACAGCGGGCGGATGAGCGGGGTCATCGTCGGCTAGCTTGCATTGTAACAGTGGATAGACTGGCCACAGTGCAAGAAATCACTCGGCAATTTAACGCTGGTGCACAAAAACGTCTAAGCAGCCACATCATCCAGAACCATCTCTTCGCTAAGGGGTACAGAAGCCATCGCACCATTAGGGTACCGCTGCTGACCGCATATCAATGGGTGCAAAGATTAGCATGGGCGCGGAAACATCGCCACTGGACCCTAGACATGAGGGAAAATGTTGCCTGCACTGGTGAGTCGAGATTCACGTTGGTGCATGCGGATGGCAGGATACGAGTATGGCGCAAACCACATGAAGCGATGGATTCTTCTTGCCAGGAGAGTCCTCTTTAAGCTGGTGGGGGTGGCATTCTCGTATGGGGACTGTTTACGTGGACGGAAATGGGACCCCTGGTACGTGTGATATCGTCCCACACAGGTCAACGTTACCGGGATATCCTAGACGACTATTTTCTTCCGTTCGTGCGTCTTCAACATTCCACTGGGGACCTCATACTGCAATAAGACAGTGCACCGTGCCATTACTGCGGAATTGTATCTGAATGAACACTCCACCGACCTGAGGTCGCTTCCTTTGCCAGCTAGGTCACCTGATCTCAATCCCATCGAGCACATCTAAGATGCCATCGAGAGAGATGTTCGAGGCTCTGAAACCCCTCCGTCAAATCTTCGTGAACTGTAGGAGCTTGTTCAGGGATCGTGGATCTGTATGGCTTCCCAACACTTCCGGTGTTTTGTCGAGTCCATGACGAAACGAATCGCTGCCGTCATCAGGACGAAAGGTGGTGCTACATGTTACTAGACAGGTATCTCTAATTCAATTGCTCTTCAGTGTATATTTTGCTGTACCTATATTTCTTCATTTTGTGTGATTTGACTCTCAGTTTTTATGGATCGGCCGTTGTATCTTCAATCCTGGAGCGTATGTTATCAGGAACCTGCAGATTTATGGGTGTTGTCTTCTGATCTGTTCGTCATTGAAACTTTCCCTGCTCGTCATTGAAACTTCCCCTGCTCGTCATTGAAACTTCCCCTGCTCGTCATTGAAACTTCCCCTGCTAGAAACAGTAGACCGAATGAGCCGAAAATCACCAAGCAAGTGATGATGATTTAATTTCCAAGGTGTACATCAGCTTGATAAGCTTTAAGACAGGATTACGTGACAACAGCCAATAATTTGTGCGATCACATTGTTGTGCAATGCAATCAGACAAACGACACGGAATGGAGTGATACAACCATCTAATGGCGCCCTGTGGTATCTGGGAGCACATAACGTTTACCTGGTCTCCTAACTGGACGATATCCAGGGGCAACCACGTCGTCCCGCATGTGCTTAATGATTGATAAGTCCGGAAGTCTCATTGGCCATAGAATCATATGGACTCCTTGCAAGCACAATCGGAAGATGTTACGAGCGTGAATCTGAGCGTTATCCTACTGAAATTGGCATCCTCGATAATACTCAAGAGTGGTAACAACACGGGTTGTAAAAAATCATTCACGTATGGTCGAAGCTGTCACGTAATGCATATTTTAGGTGGTTGGCTATCGTTATCAATGGCACATCTAATGAGGATGCCTGGCTGTCGAGCAGAGTGCTGATCGCGCACAAAAGCTGGATCTTACTTGTGGTCACGTCGTCGCCAGAAACGGACTCGACGTTCGTCAGCACTAAGGCCGAATCAGAACTTCTCGCCGAACACGACATGATGTCATTCTTGTTGCCACGCAGCTGTAATACTGCGCCACTCCAACCGGTCCTCAGCGATGCTCTACGGCCAATGGAGGTGGACGCAATGGCCACCGCGAGCGCAGGATATATCAGCCTCTGCGAATTTTCGGCACACCGTCACAGTCGTGGCGGTCAATATTCGCGTCTACAACAATTGGCTCTGCAATTTTCTACCGAAAAATGCGCAGAAAGATGCAAGCTGACATTGACCTGACTGTTCCGGTCCCGCTACGGCGCCCGACAGTGTCATTTTACAACCACTGCTGCCAACAACGTCTATCTGTTTTGCGGTCACTTTTCTCATGTGCCAGGATTCGGCGAATCGACGAGCCAGGTTCGCAGATTTTTACGTTACTTCCCCTCTCAAGCGCGTCCAACTGGTAATAGGCTTGGCGACGAGGATTACGCGGCCTCTTCAGTTTTTGGATGTGTTGCAGCAGCCCTTAACCCTCAGTTACTTTGTTCCGTACTGTGTCGTATCATTTAATTTAACTTTCCTCTTTGGTTCCTATTACCTCGTAAATTTTAGTTCATTCTTTTCCAGCAATTTCCGAACTTAACGTTATATTTTCTCTCTCACTTAATTTTATTTTGGCAACTTGACTTTAGGTCTAATTTGAGTGGCGTATTTTAACGAGATTGATAAGAGTGATATTAAAGATTGTGTTACCGCTCTCGTTAGAAGTCTGTTAGAGCGTGAGATTTTTGAAATTGTTTTGGAGGGAGATGTTTAGAAATCTCAGACTGCTTTAATGTTATGCAATTAGCATTTGATCTTATAAAATTGGATTAATGCCTTCACTTTGAATGTTATGCTTCTATGTTATAGCAGCCTTAAATTGTTATGGAATTAATGTGGTTTAGATATTATTTGGTGTTTCGAGTACAGAACTGTTCAGCTATTGAAGCAACCATTCATTAAGTACGATTGAAATGATTTCAGTAATCGATCTTGAGCCGACGTTTGTGCATAAAGTGGATCCAATAAACATACTGAATTATTGATTGACCTGTAAGTACAAGACTTGTTATTTTATCTAGCTGCTAAATCCATTTAGTGCTCTTTACCGATCTGTAAACAATTCTTTGGCCCATACAATTACTTTCATACAATGGTCCCAGTCTTCTGTGCAGTTCAGGAGTCTTGACTATTTGTGTCTAGAGCGCTCTGTTCAGCAGTGCTGCAATCGGAGAAAGGATATTTCATGTGCACACACTCACTGCCTGAGGCAGGCTGACGAGTAGCTTTGCGTGATGTACACGGTCGTATCAGAATAATACGAGCACTCCCAGAATCACGGGTACCCGCCCAGGCACGTTACAGAGTGCACGTTACAAGGTAGACACCATAGATATATAAGCGGCCGGCCAGGACAGGTGAGCCATAGTGCGGAACGCCAGCACAATGGGCAAAAATAGTGATTTGACGGACGTTCAAAATTGAATGATCGTTAGTTTCCGCGAAGGGTGTAAGCATCTCAGAAACAGCAGACGTCGTGGGCTGTTCGCGAGGTGTTACAGTAAGGGTGTACCAAGAATGGACCACTGGCACATGGAGTACCTTCTGACGTCCTAACTGTGGAACCCCAAAGGCCATCTACCCCCGAGGAGAAGGTCACCTTCGTCGACTGGTAAAGGGCAATTGACGCACAACAGTGCAGTAATTCCCCAAGCAAATGCACGCTGAGGCATTCAGGTATGTGTCCCCGATAACTGTAGAGCGAATCCTGTTATGCATGGGTCTCCGGAGTCGACGTTGCGTCAAGGCACCCTAGTTAACCCAGAACCATCGGCAACAACGCCTGCAGTTCGCATAGGACTGCCGTCATTGGACAGTGGAAGACTGAAGAAAGGTTTCCTTCTCCGAATCGAGGTTTCTACTCCACAGAAGAGACGGGCGGTGGCGGATACAGCATCAGACACACGAGAACCAACACCCAGGCACACTTGTCGGTCAAGTGTAGGCCGGCGGTGGCGGACACAGCATAAGACACACGAGAACAAACACCCAGGCACACTTGTCGGTCAAGTATAGGGGGCGGTGGCGGATATAGCATAAGACACACGAGAACCAACACCCAGGCACACTTGCCGGTCAAGTATAGGCCGGCGGTGGCGGATAGAGCATAAGACACATGAGAACGAACACCCAGGCACACTTGTCCGTCAAGTATAGGGGGGCGGTGGCGGATACAGCATGAGACACATGAGAACCAACACCCAATCACACTTGTACGTCAAGTATAGGGGGGCGGCGGCGGATACAGCATAAGACACAAGAGGACGAACACCCAGGCACACTTGTCCGTCAAGTATAGGGGGCGGTGGCGGATACAGCATAAGACACACGAGAACCAACACCCAATCACACTTGTGCGTCAAGTATAGGGGGGCGGTGGCGGATACAGCATAAGGCACACGGGAACCAACACCCAGGCACACTTGCCGGTCAAGTATAGGCCGGCGGTGGCGGATACAGCATAAGACACATGAGAACGAACACCCAGGCACACTTGTCCGTCAAATATAGGTGGGGCGGTGGCGGATACAGCATAAGACACACGAGAACCAACACCCAATCACACTTGTGCGTCAAGTATATGCGGGCGGCGGCGGATACAGCATAAGGCACACGAGAACCAACACCCAGGCACACTTGTCGGTCAAGTATAGGGGGACGATGGCAGTGCACGTGTCCGGTGGATATTTTCCTGGTATGACCTGGGACCGCGGGTACCACTGGATTTTCACTGAACGCCAATGGCTATTTTCCAAGCCCCTTGACCACATGCATCCCTTTATGTTGAACGTTTACCTTGGTGGTGATGGTGTCTACGAATAGCACAATATGTCCTTCACCGTCGCTAAGTGGATGAGTGACTGGTTTCAGGAACACGCCAGCGATGTCTCCGTTCTCCCTTGGCTGGTAAAATCGCCCGACCAAGAGCAGCGGGAGGGACTGGACTATTTGTATTGGCAGGATCGATGTGTCGACTCACAGCCATATCATTTCCGAGACCCCCGTGCTTCGCAGTAGTCCGAATAGGCACGTATGCCTCGGACAACCTTTCCGGGCCTCATTGCGCCCATTCCACGAAGTCTCACCACTGTCCTCCGAGCCAAGGGTGTTTATTCCCATTATTAGGTAGGTGGTCATATTATTCTGATACGACTGTGTATCTGTCACGCTTCTTAACTGCTATACTGATGTGCTAAAGTGGCTTCGTTCTCTTATGGTATCAGTTGTATTCACATTTTATTTTATTTCAAGGTTTAAACACCACCGTGAGCAACTCTAAAAGCTATGCCAGTCGCTCATCCTTAATTTTGGGCCACTGGCTCCAGGCAAGAGAAAGACTGAGTTCCGTAAGACAAGCACACCCCCATGCCTCAACAGGACTCGAACTCGGTGCCTTCAAACGAACGGTCAGAAGCCTGCGCCACTGGGACGGCATTGTTCAGAAATTCCTTTTACTTTTGAATTATCCTCGGATAATACGCAACACAGGATTTCTTTCTTTTTTCATTTAAACGTTACCATATTCAATTGAGAAACGAACTACTCCGAAGAAATAATTCTTCATGAATACATGGTAGGCGTTGTAATGCTCTTATTGGCGTATTTTCACTGTATTCCATGTAACCATTTGCTTTAGAAAATTAGAAAATTTCCATCGTCCTGGAGCGGGAATCAAATCAAAACATCCCGATTTCCGGTCGAGCACGCTATGATGTATTTACCCAGGGTCCGATGTGACCTACATCGGACCCTGGATGTGAGAAAAGGTAGTGAGACACTACGATGGGGCAGGAATAGCTTCTACTAGCGCAGATCTGACGATTCTTAGATGTCTATGTATCGTTGCTAGGAATTTCCTTGTCCTGGGTAATGTAATGGCTAACATGCTCGACCGGAAATCGAAAGGTTCGATACCCTCTTGAGGACAATGAAAATTTTAAAATGTTCTGAAGGAAGTGGTTACATGGAACACAGTGAAAGTATGATAAAAAATCGCAACCATATTACATTTTTGTTTGCGTCATCTAGACTTAATCATTCTTATTCAGTGTCCCGTCGATGATATTTCACTGTGGACAACAAAAACACTGCTAGCCACCCAAAATGCAACACCAAGAAGGACACGAGATAGCAAAGCCAGATTTACTGGACACATAACAACAGATACAAAGATGAAACGATTGAGCTCACAGGCCCGTGTGACTTGCGGAACACGCAGACATCAATAGTTCGTGTGGCCCCCATGGCTGGCAATAACGGCCGCTACACCGAACGAAAGAGGCTTTGAATGTGGGCTTGGGGTATGTCGGTCCAGGCTGCCTCCACACGTTGCCACAGTTCATCAGGCGTAGCCGCGGGTGGTGCTTGCCGGGCCACTCGGTTGCCGATCAGTGACCAGACGTTTCGATGGGCGACATATTGGGAGAACAGGCGGGCCACGACAGCAGTGAAACCTGGTGGGCCGTGAAGAATTGTTGCAGGATGCGTGCCACGCGCGAGCGCGCATTGTCCTGTTTAAAGTGGCCGCTGCCATGTCCTGCAGGTAAGGGAGGACTACAGGCTCCAAAACATCGCAGATGCAGCGGTGGCTGTTGAGTGCACCGGCGATGCGTATCAGAGGGGTGCGGGTGTCATATCCAATTGCGCCTCAAACCATAACGTTAGGCGACGGACTGGTATGGCGAGGCATAATGTAGGCGTCATACAGTCTCTCGTCGCGGTGCCGCCACACGCGGATCCGACCATCGTGGTGTTGCAGGCAGAAGCGGAATTCGTCGGAGAAGACAATGTCTTGCCATTCCGTAGTCCAGGTGCGGCGTTCAATGGCCCACTGCCGCCGCACTCGTCGGTGGTGTAACGTCAATGGTAATCGGAGCAATGGGCGCCGTGCGACAAGTCCCCGCTCCTGCAGACCACGTCGAACGGTACGTGCTGACAGAGGTTGTTGCGCAACACACCCTAATTTCTGCGCTAATGTTCGTGATGTGGCGGTGCAAGCCGTCAATTCCCGCTACACAACATGCCGGTCCTCTCGCTCGGTGGTGTGCCGCGGCTGCGGCAATCTCTCACGTCGATCCGTCCGTCCCTCAGGCATCCACCAAATCCATACTCGCCTCACTGTGGCTGGATGTCGTCCCACACGGGCGCCGATGTCTCGGTACGATAAACTGCTGTCGCGATAAGCCACTATTCGTCCTCTGTCGAACTTCGAAACGTGCTGGAACGACTACCGTATTCTGCGACGAGGCATCAGGAAGCTTCCTACGCACAGGTCCGACAGCACAACACACTTCTAGTACTTACACCCCGCCTTCTGTGCACTCTTCCTATGGTGCTTCTCGGTGGCGTGCGGGGCGCACAAGATTTGGATATGCCCTGTAATGCTAATCGTTTGCATGTCCTCTCGCAGGCGACACATGCTGCGAATTTCAGGCCAATCGGATGCTTCTTTCTTGGTGCTGCATTTTGGGTGGCCAGAAGTGTATAATTACTCGTGATGTCTAAAAACACTCTTTCGGATTTTTAATGATGTACTGTGATAATATGAGGTTATAAAGGGTCGCCACTTGACTCCAGGTAATGGGCAAAACCAGAGCTATTTGACAAGCACACTCACTACCCATGCCTCATGTATTAAGCAACTTGGATGATAAATCTCTTAGCACTGGACCACATGATCGACAAATAGAATTTAATTTTTAACACAAAGCAATGGACGTGCAATTTGAACAGAGAATACAGTAAGATGGCTTTGCTTCATTTTTCGTTCCGCATGCTGTTTTTTTACGAGGTAGCTACATCGAATAATTCTAGTCAGGCGATGGCTGTCTCGGAGGCGTAATTAAAAGATACTACGTTGTTTCTCTTCGCGTTGCTCAAAATCTTACCCAGAAAGAAATCGTGAAGATAAATCGACATTACAGTTTTTTCAATATTTGAAGCCATGATTGCTGCTCTGGGGACACAACTATGTCTGCCAATTTCTGTGTTTCCTAAGGTTTCCTATGGAAACCAAGAAGGATACAGAAACAATTCTCGTTCAAAGGAAAGTTGAGCAGCAAAGTCTTCTTCCCTCTCCAAGGAGTTTCCTCTGAGTTGAACAGCGCTGGATATCTGTGATGTTATCAGGGGAAAAGAAGGACCGCCATCAAAATCCATGGAGACTCGTGCTTGACGAACATTTCCAAAACTAACGGCTTCTCCTTTTGTGAAAAAAACCCGGCAGAGAACGATTTCGTCTGCCGATGAAGTATTTTGCGGTCTTTCCGGAGCATTCACAAATATTTTGCTAACAGAGGGATTATAACGAAAAGGGAAAATTTCTAAAAACAAAGGATAGCATGCTCAACGTAATGTTTCCTGCTACATAGTTGAATTAATTTTTATTCCTTAAGGCATTTCATTTTTTATCACGAAAGAAATGTGTTAAATCACATTTTCAACGATTTTTGAAATCGCAAAATAAATACAGTCGTGAAAATATAAATAATTATAATTTGTTGCATATGTTTTTCTGACGATGGTGGCGGTATAACGTGGGTGAAGAACAATGGCGGCGATTCTTAAAAAAATTGGGTGTGGTGTGTTCGTTTTTTAACTAACATTCATTTTTATATCGAATGTACACTGGCGCGCAAATATTAAGGACGAGACGGTTTTTCGAATGTAACGTAGTGCAGAAGTACTCCACATCGACTAAAATCATACCATAAGATCCCCAAGATGTACGAATATGGGACAAGTGAGCAAAACCGTTAAAACAAGGAATCCAAAGGATACAAAGGCACTTTATTGAAAAGGTAGCTTCGAACACAACTGGACAGAAGACAGAAACGTTCATGTGACACGTGGCTGCCAAGAAAAATCCAGCTTTTAGTAGGAGATATGATCACCCCTGACTGCGTTGCCGGATTTACAACGTCTGTCCATGCTGAGGACGAGGTTGTCAAGGAGCTGTTGAGGCATCGGGGCCCATTCCTCTTGTAGCGCCAATCGCAGCTGCGGGATCGTTGCTCGCAGCTGGTGACGTGCTGCCAAGCGTCTCCCGAGAAGGTCCCACACATGTTCGATTGGATATAAGTACGGGGACCTTGCGAGCCAATCCATGCGTTGAATATCTTCACTCTCCAATAGCTCTGCGACAGCCACTGTACGAAAAAGTGTAGCGTTGTCGTCCATGAAGAGGAACTCAGGACCGACAGCACCTCTAAACAGACGCACGTGAGGAAGGAGAACCTCGGTACAGTAGCGGACACCAGTGACTGAAACTCCTTGGAAGAAGTGGAGGTCAGTACGGCAGCCAAGCATGATACCGCCCCAAACGAGAACTCCGCCACCTCCAATCCGGTCCCTTTCGATGATGTTGGAGGTGTGATTGCGTGTTCCCTGCTCTCTCCAGTTGTGTATACGTCCAGAATCGCTCGTCAGACTAAATCCGCTCTCATCCGTAACGAGAACTCGACCTGATGTGTCCAGTTCTTGTGTTCCTGACACCACAGAAACCGCCGTCCCCGATGAGCAGGCGTTAATGGCACACACCGTACTGCTCGTCGTGCAAATAGACCACCTTTGTGCAACCCCCTGGCCACGGTAAAACGCGACAACGGACGTCCAGTTGTCTGTTACATGTGCCTTGCGATTTCTCCCGCTGTCTGCTGTCTGTCTCTTCTCGCTTGTAGGACGATATACCGGTCGTCCGCCGCCGTGGTTGTTCGTGGACGACCACTGCTAAACTCTCGGACAGCTGTTCCTGTCGTTTGAAAGGCTCTCCAAGTTCGTGAAACGATGCTGTCAGCGATCCCGAACTCCTCGGCCACACTATTCACACTTCGACCTTCTTCCCAATGACGCGACCTCGGGTAAAGTCATCCACAGTCGTCTACTGGATTGCCTGTTGACCATATCACACGGTGGCAGCAACTTGACGTCGTTCAAACCGATGTACACCGTGCAATAGCTTTCACCGAATCGCTGAGCGTACACCGCCCGTGTGCTTTATACCCTTCGGACACTCCCCACCCCCTACGTCATGCTGCATATATGCGCATTCCCTACCGTACCGGACCCTAGTCTATCTCCTGAGTGGTCCTTTTGTCCGTTCTGCCTCCTCGTTCCGCTGTTATGCTAATTTCTCCTCTTCGTCATTAATTTTTGCACACCAGTGTATGAAAAACTGTCTTTCCAATAATTACAATTCTTTTCAGACAGCTTTGAAATAGAGCAGAACCCTCTTATAACAATTCAGTATGTTCTGAGATCCATGATTATACGAGAAAAGTAGGAACTTTTGTTTGGTATAAAATTACGACATGTGGCATAATGTCTTCGACGTACCGTTGAGTCGTGACGTGGTAAGCAGGTCTACCCAGGTTTTTTTTTTTGATTGGAGGTTTAACGACCACCGTGAGCAACTCAACGGGCTATAAGCAGTCGCCCGTACCTAATTTAGGGTCACTGGTTCCAGGGAAGGGAGAGAGACAGTGCCGTAAGACAAACACAACACCCATGCCTCACCGGGATTCGAACCCGGACCCCTTACGGACGAATGATCAGAGGCCATCGCTTAGACCACTGCGCCACCGGAGCGGCCTACCCAGGTTGTCTTTCTAACGTAGGAAATGGCTCCCGAGACAGTCTCTCCCTGTGTGCGAGCCGACTGCCGCTCCACGGTAAAAGCCGGATCCACGTGCTGTCCGGCTCGTCTCCATACACGTACGCACTGATCATCGGCGTTTACGAAAACCGTGACTTATCACTGAAGACAACACGGCACCACATGAGTGTTATATGGATCGAACGTCTTTCTCGCAGTGCTTCGTCGTTTTTTTTTTGTTGTTTTGTTTTACAGAGAGTGTAAATCTTACTGTTTCCTGATTTTGAGACTAACCTAAATGAACACAACTGAACTGATTACATTGAAATTATGTTTACACATGCCGGAGCCTCAGTTTTCATATTTTGTTATCGTCATGTGTCTGCAATGCAAATTAACCTTTAACCCTTTAAAGACCATAACGCCCAAAGCGCCCGTACATGCAAACTGCCATAACCAACCGAAACGCCTCATTAGAGTGAGTCAGATTTCCTACCTTTACCTTTCTTTAAATTTGCACTACCTATGAGAGATGGTCAGGGGTCCCATTCAGTCGTCATTATTGTTACTAAACAAAGAAGCGAACCAACAGATAGTTTTGGGCGTTATGGTATTTAGAGTGATTCAGAAGTTTAGGGTCATGGTCGTTAAAGGGTTAAAATTGGAACCAATATCATCTATCTCCAAAATGCTGAAATACATTCTACACAACCCAATATTACAGATACATCTAAAAGATCAAACATTATGACCACAGGCCTCATGTAAAATTGATTTTCCAGGTGCTTCCGAAACAGTTCTCACCTAGCGAGGCATAACATCAAAAAAGATTTCTAAAGTTGTCTTGTGGCAACTTGTGCCAGAAGCTTATCAGCAGATTCTGCAGCTCTTCTAAGTTATATGGTTTAAACCACATATGCTCAATTGTATTGGTGTCTGGGAATTCGGAGACTTCGAAGAATTCCTCATTTTCCGCGACCATTTTCGTTAAATCCAGGCAGTGTAGCATGGCGTAGTATCTTACTACAAGGAGTCACAACTAGAGGGGAATATTGTTGCAAAGAGGTATTTGGTCACCAATTATGTTTAGGTAGGTGGTAGACGGTCATAGTTTCCTACACATGAATGACTGCACACAGGGTTTCCCAGCAGAACATTGCCAACGCATTTCGCTTCCTCCACCAGCCCGTTTTCGCCCAGCGGTGCACTCAGCTGTCAACACTTCCCCAGGTAAACAACGCAAACGTACGGGGCCGTCCACACGGTGCAACAGGAAACGTGATGCATCGGACAAGACGCCTTCCTTTCAATCATCCAAAGTGTAGTTTTGATGCTCACGTGGTCATTGTAGGTACGTTTGAGAGTGAAGAACCGAGGTTAGCATGGGCACACGGAGTCACTACGGGCTACACAGTCCCATTTACAGCAGGAGTAGGTGTTCTGTGTGTTGCAACACATTACACCTGCCACCAGCATTCAAATTACCAGCAAGATGCGTCACAGTATCCCATATGTTGGCTCGTACCATAAGAGATAGCCTTCGCTCACCTCTAGCATCGATGAGCTGTAGTTGGCCCACACCTTGCGGGAGGTTCGTTGTCTTTCCCTCATCGTACCGCTTTTTAAAAGTATTAAGCACGGCTGTCCGTGAGTATCCCACATGCCTTGTCTTCTCGTAAATGCTCTGATCCAGTCGTCTAGTCATTACAGTTTGGCCTTTGCCAAACTCCTCTCCCTTTTCCATCTGAAGAACAAGAATAACACTGAATAACAGAGGTCAGTATAATTTGCTATTTTATGCCGTTTAATGACCTTCACACGAGTAGTTGTTTACTTTCAGTTACTCCGATTTGCACAAAGACGATATGGTCTTAATGGTTTGGCTCTTCGGTGCATGTTCATCAATGTCGCAGCTACGCTAAAACCCTTTAACCGGCTGGAAGGAATTCAATCGATATTTAAAATATAGGCTGAAATCAGCTCGAACAAATACATATATTCAGTGTCTAAGAAGTGCGCCGAACGCGACAGAAACAACCTGGGCATCAGAAATCGTTGCTTTAACCTTAGGTTTGTCATTCTGAGTGGTCATTTGGGGATATGCTTTTCCTTTATACTTCTTGTTTATCTTTTCCGCTAAGAATGCTATAAAAAAGGGCGACGAACCTAAGAAAGAAGAGAAAAGATGTTTAAGTAACTTGTTTTTACCCTGCGGGATGATATCCATGTCCAGGGGAGTACTCCTTCCGAATCATTCCTTGGGTGATACAACAGAGAATAAAGGACTATAAGGGAATCCGACTACATACTGTGAAGCTAAGGACTGTAAGGGAGCACTTACAACCAGCGAGAGAGTTATAAGGACTGTAAGGGAGCACTTACAACCAGCGACAGATTTATTATGGACTGTAAGGGAGCCCTTACAATCAGCGACAGATTTATAAGGACTGGAAGGGAGCACTTACAACCAGCGACAGAGTTATAAGGACTGTAAAGGAGCACTTACAACCAGCTACAGATTCATAAGGACTGTAAGGGAGCCCTTACAACCAGAGACAGATTTATAAGAACTGTAAGGGAGCACTTAAAACCAGCGACTTATTTATAAGGACTGTAAGGGAGTACTTACAATCAGCGACAGATTTATAAGGACTGTAAGGGAGCACTTACAACCAGCTACAGATTTAAAGTCGGTATTCTTGAGATGAAAGAGAGAAAGGAATTGTTTTGCCGTAATGTTCGCATAACCTGGTCACTATGAGAACACTTCTGTTTGAGGAGCGCAGGAAAATTTGGGCAGCTTTTGGTTCAGGTACATCAGCGGCTTTAAGGGTTAAATATTTTCTATTTATAGGATGCTTCAAAATAAATAAGCAGCATAACTGAAGCTTTCATTTAATAGCTTGAAATATTAGAATCAACCCAGGCAGTGAACTTCATGGAAATGCACGTGATTTCTGCCGCCAGGACGGACGAACCTTTAAAGTTCTAATATTTCACGGTGCTTCCCCGACTCGAATACAAGTTTCTAATGAAATACCTGGAAATGCATTAAAGTTTTACATATCATTGATCTTTGTTTGGTCAGAAAAGCTAAAACTATTCTTTCCTTGAAAAAAGGATAGCTACGAAACATCTCAGCACGTCTTTTTTCTTTTCTTTTTTTTTTTGTGTGCCATTCGTATCAAACACATTAAAATGTTCGAAACATCGTTTTTAAAATGAAGAAAGAAGTTCTCTTGTAAATGCATTTTCATGCATTTACCCCTTTTGCCTGAGAGATTCTCGTTACACAGGTTTGCTTGTAGCAAAGCTATCAATGTGAGTTTTAAATTCCAAATGCAAAATACACGAAATCTTGTTTTGAGTTGGTCGAGAATCTGGTAAAAGATGGGACGTACAAATATTACGAGACGTTATTATACATACTAAAAATAAATGATGAAGTTTTTAAGAGTAAATGATTGATTGCATTTCTATATATGATACTATTCCTAAAATAAAAGCATTGCTGATATCAGTCTTGGTGTAGGTGAAATTAATGTATTTCACCCTAAATCTCGACAAATGTTTTCTTGTCTTTCTATAGCATTGTTGAGAGACAGGAAAACAATTTCTAATGACCCAAATTTTTATCTATGCTTGGTGTGCAAAGCCCGTAAAACGACGTAATTAATCGACGAAGATAGTGAATTTAAAGGCAGAGCAGACGCAGATGTCGGTTCACGGATTAGAAAACCCTGGGCTCGACCGTTCGCGAAAGAATCGCCTAGTGGAGCGTTCCTAACAAAGTTTGTTTCGCCGGCTCACGTGTAACGAGAAGGGCAAACATGGAGCACCACACGGAACATGATGAGGGAAGTCTGCCCTGCAAATAACCAGAGTAAATAACTAGGTAATGGATGTCTATTACAACAAGTCAATATACCGCAAAGATACTTGAGTGATACATTGTCGTTAAATGCCGATGTTCGGGTTGGTTCTTTTTCTTTCTTTTTTGTAAGAAATGAGGGCTACCCTGTACTGATTGATAACCCTATTGAATGCATTTAATGACTGAGAATTAATTCTATTGAAAATAAAGAACTTTTTCACACATGACTAGGAACCTTTCCCAGCAACTTTTGATCGAATGACCGCGCAGATTCTATCACGATAATGGAAACAGGTATGCCAGTTAGAAAGTCAATATGTAATCATTTGTATAGTAAACGATACAGACTCTATATATCCCTGATTTGCATGGTTATAAGTCGGTATTATTTGTCATTCTTGTAAAAAAAACATCCATTAACACTGTCTTCACAAATCAAGAAAATTTTGTCAGTTGGGTTGTCGAGTGGTCAGTACCACGTATTTCTGGTTAATCTCCGGAGAAGCACCCAGTTTGCCTCTCCGACGAATTTGTGCTATGGCGGTGGTTGAGTTCATTCTGGGGAGGTAGTTGTGCTATGGCGATCGTTGATTTCCTTCTCGAAAGTCAGTTGTGCTATGGCGATGTTTGAGTTCCTTCTATGGAGCCAGTGAGTCAAATTAGTGACGGGTAATTCCTCGTAACCGTAGCTGCTCACAGTGTCAAAAACCATGAAACTTAAAAAAATATGCTGCTCTCACTTTCAAGAACGTTCTACATGCAAATCGTAGAACCTTAAATTTCTGCTAATTTTTTGTTTGTAGGTTTAACGAAAACCGTGAGCAGCTCAATGGTCAAAAAGCAGTCGCCCGTTCTTAATTTAGGGATACTCGTTCCAGGCAGTGCAAGGAGCCAGTGCCGTATGAAAAACACACCATCCATGCCTCATTCGGAAATCGAGCACAGAATTATTCAAGCAAACGGTCAAAAACTAAAGCTTTCACCCCTGCGCCACCGGGAAAGAAATTCCAGCACTGTTTTGAAGTGAAAGATTATTCTAACCACGTTTAAGGGATTTTTGTTAGGTTTAACGACCACCGACAGTAACTCAATGCGCTATCCCGAATGGGCTGTCACCAATTTGGGCATTGTCCTGTTCCGAATTAGGTGCCACTAATTCCAAGGAAGGGAAAGAGCCAGTGCCGTAAGACAAGCACACTACCCATGACTCACTCAGGGCCTGGAACCGAACCCGATCGGATGAATGGTCAGAAAACAACCGCGGCACCGAGATGGCTTATTAAGGATTACCTATTTCAACTATGGACTTGTGTCAGCATGTGTATCTCAATGTCTGTGCACGCATGCACACATCGTTGTTTTATCTAAATTAGATTTTCTGACAAAAAATCTCTCTCGCCGCCCCGGTGGCGCAGTGGTCTAAGGCGCTGACCTCTGATCATTCGTCCGTAAGGGGTCTGGGTTCGAATCCCGGTCAGGCATGGATGTTGTGTTTGTCTTACGGCACTGGCTCTTTCCCTTCCCTGGAACCAGTGGCCCAAAATTAGGGACGGGCGACTGCTTATAGCCCATTTGAGTTGCTCACGGTGGTCGTTAAACCTCCAATCAAAAAAAAAAAAAAAAAATCTCTCAAGTAAGTTCGAAACTTCAGACATAATGGATAGCATTAACCGCAATATAGTTTTTAGCTGAAAATATAGCATGGCACATTTCGTTTTACTTGGATAATGACCTCTGTCATTTGCCCGGAAGAGCCAAACAATGTTATGACTAGATCCTCTGTATGCGAATCGAAACAACTGCAGGTAAACAATGGCGCATATGAAACCTGTGAAACGGTATAAATAGTGTCTGACACTGAGCTTTGTTAATCAGTGTTTTGTTGCTCTTTATATGAGAAACGCAGCGGACTTAAGCGAGATCGACAAAGGCGAAATTTGGCAAGACGACTGGGTCGGAGCGTTTCCGAGACGACAAGGCTTGTGAGGTGCTCACACTCAGTAGTGGTAGGTACCTTCAAAAAAGGGTCGAAGTAGGAAAACCACGATGTGACGGAAAGATGTGGGCCAACCACGGCTAATCGATGTTGGAGGTGAGGGAAGGCTATCACGTATAGTACGAGCTAAGAAAAGGAATATTGTGGCGCAACTCGCCGGTAATTTGAATGCTGGTTCCAGGTGTAATGAGTCAAAACGCACAATATATCAAAGCCTGATGACAATCGGGCTGTGTAGTCGCAGGCGTCTCCGAGTGCTCGCGTTAACCTCGGTTCACAGTCGAAAGCGCCTAAATCGGACACTCAAGCATCAAACCTGGGCCGTGAGTGATTGAAAAGTCATCAGCTCTGATACATCTGCTTTACTGTTGAGCCATGTGGACCGTCGGGTACGTGAGCGTCTTTTACCTGTGGAAGTGTTGGCACCAGAATGCTCCGTGGAACGAAAACGAGCAGGTGAAGGAAGTGTAATGTTTTGGGCAGTATTTTGGTTGGAAACCCTGGGTCCAGTCATTCATGTGCAGGAAACTATGACGTCTAGTATCTACCTAAACATTATTGCAGACCAGGTACATCCTTGCATGGCAGCGATATTTCCGTCCAGCAGAGCCTTCTTTCGGAATAATGCTCCATGCCACACTGCCCGGGTTTTATGGTTCGCAGGAAATAAGGAGTACTTCCAGATATCGCCTTGGCTTCCTAATCTTCCAGACATCAATCCAATCGAACACATATCGTTTGTGTTTTAACAGCAAATCCGATCTGCAACGGATCAACCAGGTAACTTACAAGAGTTGAAAAATCTACCGGTACGAGTTTGCACCAGAAACCTCAAGACACCTTTAGGAATACTTACAGAGTCTATAACTCGCTTGGTTGGAGCGGATTTGACCGCTTGTGTAGGACCAACATCATATTAAGCGGGTGATCATAATGTTTGGCTCTTTGGTGTGCTCTACAAAAACATTCGCAGTCTGTAATGTATTCATTAAGTCCAAATTTCTTATTAATGTAGAACAGATCTCTCGTAGCTAATGCACAAAGACGTTCAAAATAAAACAAGTTTGTCATTATCTTCAACTTCTTTCCAAGTAAATTAAAAATATATATATTTAACCAGCAGGACATACAGCAATTCTGTCGAACTTTTATACAGAAATACACTGAAGTGCTAGAAAAACAGGTACAGACGAACTTATGCAAAATACATAGCAACGTCACCTATGCGCGTACTCGGTTGCGTCCGTCAGTGCATATATAAAACGATAGACATCCTTGCCAGCTGTCAGAGCTGTTTTCGGCATGAGAATGACAAGTAATAACGACTTAAGTGATTTTCAACGCGGTGTCATAGTTGGCGCTTGTGAGATGAGCCATAGTATTTCGGAGGTAGAAACGAAGTGCGGATTTTCACGGACGACCATTGCAAGGGTGTACCGTGACTACAAGAATTCCGGCAAAACCTACGATACCAGTGTGGCCGTAAAAAGACATTGGGTGAACGTGACCATCATCGGGTGTCAAGAATCGATTCACGCGACTCTCTCGCAGGTAGCATCGGAATTCAATGCTAGCGCCTCAGCAAGCATCAGCATCCGGACTGTGCAACGTACCCAGCACGATGTGGACTTTGGGAGCCGACGCCCAACTCGAGTCCCCTTGATGGGTTCACAACACAGAGCTATGCGTTTTGCTTGGGCACGGCAACATCGCCACTGGACACTTGATGGCTGGAAATAAGTAGCCTGGTCTGACGAGTCGCGTTTTCAACTGTATCGGGCAGATGGTATGATTCGTGTGTAGCGCAAACCCCATAAAGCCATGGATCCCGCCTGTCAACAGGGAACTGTACCGGCTGTTTGGGTAATCCGTAATGGTATGGGGTGTGTTTAGCTAGACCTAACTGGTACCCCTGGTACGTCTACAAACGTCTGTGACCGGCCAACGCTATGTGCGCATCCTTTCTGACGAGGTACACCTGTTCATGTCCTGCATTTATGCTGATGGGTTAGGCCTGTTCCAACAGTACAATACACCTCCACACAAGTGTCGGGACGCCAAATTATTGGTTAAAGGAGCATTCGTCTGAGTTTCGGGTGTTGCCATTGTCACTCAAGTCCCCAGATCTGAACGTGATAGAAGACATTTGGGATGCCATGTAACGCGCTATCAAACACAGGAATTCGAGACCTCGGAATACACCCGAATTGTGGAACGCTCTGCAGGAAGTATGGTGTGCATTGCTTACAGCATATTTCTAGAAGCTAGAGTTGTCCATGCCCGTCGTATTCCTGCAGTCCTGCGCTCCTATGGGAGACCTATCATGTATTAGACTGGTGTACCAGTTTTTCTGGCACTTCAGTGTATGTGTAGCTGTTATTTATTAGAAACATGCTAACGATATTCTTTACTTTCCGCTTTATACCTAGTGCTTTGTATCTAATGCAGGGTCGAGTCACATTATTGTGACCACCAGCTAATTTTCAGAGTAATCTCCGTGTGCAGCGCTGACAGCAGCTCGACGTGCTGGGAGCGACTCAATAAGGTGCTGGAAGGTGTTCAGAGGTATGTGGAGCCATGCTGACAGCAATGCATCTGACAGCTGCTGCAGGGTACGTGGTGGACGATCCATAGAGCGAACAACACAATCGAGGCGGTCCTACAGATGCTAAATTGGGTTAACGGCTGGGGAATTAGGGGATCAGGGAAGCACTTTGAAGTCTTCATCGTGGTCTTCCAACCACTCTCAGACATTTTTACCTGTGTGACCTGTCGCATTGTCGTGCTGGAAGATCCCATCCTCCCCAGGGTTTACAATCAGCATGTATGGGTGTACGTGGTCTGCAAGGATGGTATGAAAAGGAATTCGGTCCGTAGTGCCTTCCACAGGTATCAGTGGACCCAGATAATGCCAGGAAATGATTCCTCAGACCATAACGCTGCCTCCACCAGCTTGTGTTCTTCCAGCAATGGTTAAAGAGTGTTTGTTGTCAGATGTTTCTCGCCTTCTTCGCCAACGTCCATCCGTTCGATGAAGCAAAAACCTTGAGTCATTGGAGAAGGAAATCCTTTGCCAATCAGTGGAGGTCCAATTCCGTTACTGCCGTGCAAATCTAAGCCTTTTCTGCCGATGCACCTTAGTTAGCATAGGTACAGTGACAATCCGTCAGTATCGGAGCCCCATACGCAGCAGAGTTCGTTGAACTGTCGTTTTAGACACACTTTCGGTAGCCCCTTAGTTCATTCGGCCAGTGAGTTGCTCCATTGTAGCGTGTCGATCGGCCCTCGCGCACCTTCGAAGCCGACGTTCACCTCTCGCATTAACGGCACCTGGTGCGCTGCAATTTCCACTTCGCTTATTCTCAATGGTGCCATTTCTCCAATCACGATACACTTTAACCGCAGCTGTACACTGACAGTTCCGAAACTGCGCTGTGTCAGAAATACTGCCACCCTTGGCCCAAAAGCCGAGAGTCATCCCTTTTTGCAAATCTGATATATCGCTGCTTTTATCCATGTCAGCAACGGGTGATATGTTTTCAGAATGCCTACAGCACACCTTTTATACCCTCTAAGCCAGCTCTCGTCACGTACCTTAATTCATTGGTCCGTGCTGTTGACGTCAAAAGTAGGAAGTGGTCACAATATTTTGACTCTACTGTGTGTTAATCATTCTTTTCAGTGATGTGTGAAATGAAAACGGTATTTCTGCACATACTGTACAGTGACACATTGCGAAAAACATAATTTTCCTAACTTTTAGTGTCTTCGTGGATTTTCGCTAATAGCAGATTATTTATTGTAACCTTCACAAGCAGGAAAAATAGGAATTATACAGTTTACTAGCATTTGTTAGAATTATGCTTCGGAAGTCTTTGAAAACATCTGTCTGCGTTTGAGGGATTTTTTCTGGCCACGTTCTACATAACAATCCATTATCATGTTGCGCTATCTAAATAAATAACGATTTTGCAAAGAACCTGAACATTTTTAGGAAAAATGATATATGAACATTTTTGAAGGATATGAAAATCCTCTGGGAGTAACTGTATAGGGTAAACACTGAAGGGCAATTGAATTATAGATACCTGTCTAGTAACGTGTAGCACCACCTTTCCGACTGATGACGGCGGCGATTCGTCTAGGCATGAATTCGACAAGACACAGGAAGCGTTGGGAAGCCATACGGATCCACGACCCATGAACAAGCTCCCACAGTTCACGAAGATTTGATGGAGGGCGTCAGAGCCTCGAACATCTCTCTCGATGGCAACCCAGATGTGCTCGATGGGACTGAGTTCAGGTGACCTAGCTGGACAAGGAAGCGAGGTCACGTCGGTGGAGTGTTCATCCAACCATTCGGATACAATTCGGGAGCGATGACACGGTGCATTGTCTTGTTGCAGGATGAGGTACCCAGTGGGATGTTGAAGACGCACAAACGGGAGCAAATGGTCGTCCAGTATATCCCGGTAACGTTGACCTGTGAGGTACGATGTCAAACGTACCAGGGGTGCTATTTCAGTCCACGTAAACAGTCCTCATACGAAAATGCCACCCCCACCAGCTTAAAGAGTAGCCTGCTGACAAGAAGGATTCATCGCTTCATGTGGTTTGTGCTGTACTCGTATCCTGCTATCCGCATCTACCAACGTGAATCTCGACTCATCAGACTATTCAACATTTTCCCACATTTTTAGGGTCCAGTGGCGATGCTCCCAAGCTCATGCTAATATTTGCACCCTGTGATGTGCGGTCAGCAGCGGTACCCTCGTGGGACGATGGCTGCTGTACCCCATAGCGAGGAGATGGTTCTAGATGGTGTGGCTGCTTACACGCTTTTGTTCACCAGCGTTAAATTGCCGACTGATTTCTTGGCATGTGGCCTGTCTATCCGCTGTTACAATGCGAGCTAGCTGACGATGAACCCGCTCATCCACACGCTGTTGTTCACGGCAGTTGGCGCTTGCAGGGAAGGTGTTTCCGGATTCGATGTTCTCACGGTGCACCCGTGACACAGTGGGTCATGTAAATCCCAGTGCCTGCACGACTCCTGAGATGGAGTGACCCATTCGTCGGGCCCCGACAATTTGCCCACGGTGGTCAAATGCGCTTAGATCCTTCACCTTACCCATACTTCGTCCGACTCTTGCTGATTCTCGTCGCATCACTGCTTATTATATATTCGGACCAGGATTTTGAAATATCCAGAAAGGCAAGTCAAGTCACGATAGAAACATTTAGGTACTTTGAGGGTGAGATTTGTGATTGTAATAAAGCAATATTCTAAGCTAGTACGGGTCTCGATTTGTTACTTTGTGTCCAAGAAGTGGTGCGTCATCGATTTTGAGCAATATAAGTTGCTGTTACAGCTTATAGATGTGTTACTGTGACTTATGAGATTTACATGGTGAACAACACTTTTGATAGCTCCTATTCCGATTATGATGACAATACCAGCTCTACTGACTTAGTGTAATCGTGATCGTTTCATGTATCAGTGATGACTTGGTAAGGTACATTTTCTACTACATCGCTTGCTGCCAGGAGTGTCTACCATATTTGAGTTCTCATTGACTATTAACTTGTAGATATGACACAAAAATTTTGTTTGATGTGTTCGGCTGTAATCCATGCTGAAGACTGGGTTCAATGTTACGGCAGATGCGGCGGCAGATATCATTATGCTTGTTGTTCTATAACAGAAAATGTTTACCGACGAATGTCAAAAGAGAAAAAACTGAAATGGTAATGTGATAGTTGTCGATGTGGTGGCGCATTACATGATTCCGGTGTCCATTCTGAGGGAGCGGCTTCCGCTAGAAAAAACATTAATTCCGAGGTGAAATTGGTGAAAGAGTGTGCCAGTGGCAGTGATTCTCAGTCGGTTCTGGAGTCTGTCAACGTAAAGCTGGATGCTATTAACGAATTAAAGATTGAGATATTAGATTTGAAAAGATCAGTTGAGTTCTTTTCACAGAAGTATGATGACATTTTGACTTCTTTAAATAAATCAAGTTCGTTGCTTTGATGACTCTCGTATGGAAGTGGTTGCTCTTTAGCAGAGGATATTGGACCAGGATTCTGAAATAACCAGATTGTCACAGGACTTGAACAACCTTGATCCATATACGAGAAACAGAAATTCGGAAATACATGGAATCCCTGAGAGTAATGAAAGGACTAATGCTGATCTCTCGAACATTGTGCTTAATATTGCAAAAGGGTTGGATTTTGGAGACCTTTCGTGCGATGACATTGACGTCGTTCATAGAATAAAAACTAAGGGGGCAGGCGTCCCTCGCCAATCATTGTGCAGTTTCAGACCAGAAAAGTAAGAGACATTCTTTTATCAAGAAGTCGGAAGATTTTGAAAATTGACTGATATTGATTCTAGTTATTTGCAGGAAACTAGAATTTATGTTAATGAGAATTTGACTATGCATAACAGAGAATTGTTCTGGAATGCGCGGACATTTTCCAGGGAAAAAATATCCGATTTTGTTGGTATAATAACGGGCGTATTTTTTGCCGAAAGGAGGAGGGTGGAAATGCAATTACCATTAAGAGCAGGGACGACTTGGATCTTAGTCGATTCTGACGGGTATGTGATGTTTCTGTAACTCTATTGGTTGTACATAACTCATTTTTTATGACCTTTAATCCTAATGTGTGTTCTGTTGAATTTTTGCGTGATTTGCAGGTTTCAAAAAATCGCAGTTTGCGATTGTTGCACATTAACGCTCGTCGTTTATTTGGCAAATATGACCTGTTCTTGGAGTTTTTGGGGTCTTTGGATTACCTTGTTGACTTTATTTGCGTTTCAGAGACTTGGTTTAATAGTGTGGATCAACTTACTTGTAATGTACCAGGTTTTCGAACTTTTTCTGCTTCTAGGTCAAGGGGGTAGGTGTGGGTGCTCCATTTCATTTTCGCAGATTGATAAATACACGGTTATAACTGATATTTATGAGTTTATTACTTTAGAGACTGAAAATAACATTATAAGTGCAACTTATCGCACTCCGTCTGGAAATCAGTCAGTTTTTCTTGATTTTGTTCCGAGTTATTTGGAGGATGTCAATCAGAGTGGCAAGACGTTATATTGTTTAGGTGATTTTAATATTGATATGACATCTACTAATAGCGTCTCATATCCATTCAGTGGTATCATGGGCTCTTCTGGATGAATAAGTGTGGTTACAAACCCCACGAGAATTACACCTGTTACATCAACTATACTTGATCTATGTATTACGAATGATTTTTGTTGCACTACGGGTGTGTTGGCTAATAATATAAGCGATAACCTCCCTATTTTTTGTTTGTCGGGTAGTGTACCTACCTCGGATTTTGTGGACAGGATTTCGATTCGTATTCGTTCGTACGATCAACATAGGTTAAGAACTTTTGGTGAGATACTTGCTGTTACGGATCGGTGTCAGGTGCTAAAACTTGATAATCCCACACATGCCTTTGATGCATTTTTGGGATTATTTTGGAGTTCTTATGAATGTTATTTCCCACTTAAGACCTTTGAACGTTCATTAAAGTGTAGAAAACCTTGGTTTACTCGTAACTTTTTATGATGTCTAAACAAACAGAATAGGCTGTTCAAGTTATTTATACAATCCAGAAGTGCCTCTGATTTATCCCAGTTCCGTAGATACAGAAATTGGTTTAATACTAAACGAAAAAATGCAAAAACAATTATTATTTAAATCGTTTTATTGGTACCACGGATGGGAAAAGTTTATGGAAATCTGTTGGTGAATTGTTGCATAAAACAAATGATGAAGACCCTCCAATAGAACTTAATCATGGTGGAACTCGTGTCACTGATTTCAATAGTATTGCAGAGATCTTTAATACTTACTTTGTTTCTTTGCCTGTGAAACTTCAGAATGATATTCCGCGGGTGTCTGGTGACTTTGCTGACTTTTTGTCCCACCAAACCTTGTGTACATCTTTTTTTTTTGACCCAGTATCAGCGGATATGTTGCCTACTATAAAGCAGTTGGATTCCTCTAAGGGTGCTGGCCCGGATGTTGTTCATCCAAGGGTGATTAAATCTGTTGCTCAGTTTTTGTTGGTACCATTGGAACATATTTTTAATCGTATTCTAGAAACGGGGTTACTACCTTTAGCATTTACGACAGGTAGAGTCACTTATATACATTAAAAAGGGTTTCAGATCTAGTATAGAAAATTATCGTCCAATTACTAATATTACAGTGTTTGCTAAACTTTTGGGAAAGACTACTACTAAAGAGGTTATCTGGCTACTTGCAGAGGAACAAAATTTTACATCACGGTCAGCATGGTTTCCGTCAGGGCTTCTTAACAGAAACGGCTATATTGGATGTTCTTAATTTTTTACACACAAATATTGACTTAGGAAGAAGTGTCCTGGGTATATTTTGTGACTTAACTCGAGCGTTTTACTGTGTGCATCCTGAAATTCTATTGTCAAAGTTAAATCATATAGGGATCCGGGGAGTTCCGCTTTTGTTTTTTAGGATTATTTGTTACAGAGATCGCAGTATGTTCAGATTCGTGGCATTCGTTCTTCGGTTCGTGGGGTAAGTTGCGGAGTTCCTCAGGGATCGGTGCTGGGACCGGTTTTTTTTTAATATACATTAATGATATTTTTAATGTTACTTCGAGGGCGCACAGTGTGCTGACGATACCAGTTTTTTCTTTTCCGGTAATTCTTTAATGGAGTTGGTACCTTTAGTTAATTGTGATCTTCAGGAGTTCTTTCGGTGGTTCAGTTGCAGTTATTTAACTATAAATCAAGATAAAACTAATACCGTCCTGTTTTCACGTCGTTCTTATTGTTCGTCTACCTCAACTGGTATCTTTGTGAATGGAGTTACCATTACATTTAAGACGACTGTAAAATTTCTGGATGTACTTATTCAGGAGTCTCTACGTTTTGATACTTACATTAATTATTTGGCAAATCAGCTTAGATCACGTATAGGAATGGTTTATAGAATTTCTGGTATGTTGACGATAAGATTAAAACTAATATTGTATTATTCGTTCTTGTATCCACTTCTTTCGTATTGTCTACTGTCCTGGGGTCAGACCACGTTGGGTAATGTCAATAGAATAGATATTTTACAAAAGAAATACATTCGCTTATTGGATACTAATAGTGCTATGGCTGCTGTTTGCTGTTCATATAAAATAATCCCATTTAATAAACTTATATATTTCGATTATTACTTTTTATGCACAATAGAATTTATGTTTATAAATTTCTGAGTTTTCTGGAATTGCACCAATTTTCACATTCTCATGATACCAGGGTAATGCAAACTTCATTATTCCCAGGGCACATCTAAATCTTTTGCATTACAGTGTTATTGCAGCCGGTCCGCGACAATGGAATGAATTACCCTTGCACTTTAAATTAATTGTTAGCTTCAGGGCATTCAGGAGAGTATTAACTACTGAATTATTGGCTGGCTGATATGATTTTAATTGATGCCTTGATTTCTTTTCTGGGATGTAGTGGTACATTATTCTGTCTTGTTGATTTTGGTTTATTTATTGCTGTATGATTGTTTAATGTACTGTGCAGATATTCTTGGGATGTGTATTTTCTGGTTGCATTGGTTTGGTGTATATATATACTGTATATATAAATGTCCTAACTGAATCATTCATTATTTTTTTATACTTTGCTTATCAGTGGTTATGTTGGCATGTGTTAAGATTACTATGTATTCTAACTGCACTGTCTATATCCCACCTAATTTTTAATTACAGTAAGTTATCATCATGGTTTCCTTAACTTACCTGTACTATTATGATGATTCGTGTCTCACTTTGAATTTCTGTGCACTGTGTTCTTAGCCTGTCACACACTTCTTGGGGACCGGGGCTCGTCAGGCTTTTTCTTTAAAGCCTTTTTCCTTGGCTCCATGTCATCCACATACAGTGCTATATGTAGACATAGATTATTCTTTAACATTTATTTACATCTACTTCATGCACTTTGGTTTAATTGTACAAGTTATTTAATTGTAATTAATGGAATGTTTATTGTAATTGTGTTATAACATACTACGGATACATTACTAAAACTTTATTTCCTTTTGTTTAACTACTTAGCACAGATTTACTGTAATAATGTATTGCTGTGTGGAATTCTGTCATGTACGGTATTGCTATGAGGAATGGCAGAATATTTAATAAATTCAAATATTGTCGGATTGCTGCATACGTGATATCGTTTCCGTTTACAGGGCCGCCCACAGCGTCACATTTGCATAACACCAGCTTTCTCTAATTCAATTGCTCTTCAGTGTATGTCCCTAGTATTTAGACATGGTTCAAAGAAAGAGAGATGATCGTTTCGGCAATTATACTGTACATGCTTCAACCGGGACTAGATCCCTAGCCCATCTCAGACGAACTTTCAAAAGCCAGCACATAAACCGCACCACCACCACTGGCTCAGAAATTTCTTATATAGTTAAACATTCATTTTTTACATTCACAAATTTCTAATTCGTTAATGAGTGTCAATGACGAAGAAATATTCACCAATACGTAAACAGAATGTTAGCACATTATTTACTCTTGTAGAACTGCAGTATTTAAATATAACCCAATCTGTCTTTTTTTTCTTTTGTTTCGAGTTTAACGACATCCGTGAGCAACATGTTGGACTACAGCCGATCGCCCATCGCTAATTTGGGGCCACTGTTTAAAGGGATGGAAGCGAACTAGATCCGTAAAACAAACTCATCACCAATGCCCCATCGGGGACCCGAGCCCGGGCTCAACCAGGGCAAATGATGCAAAACCAACGGCTCATACCACTCTGCCATTTGTGCGGCCCAAATTGTTATGTCTTCAAAATATTTGAAAATTGCATCGCACTGGAGCCGGAATGTAACCCACATCTCCTGATTTCCACTCAAGCTGGCTACCTGTGCACCACCCAGGACAGCGATTTTTAAGGCAACCAGGGTATAGGAACCTGAACTAAAATTCTTTAAGCAACCTGAATGAACAGGAAATTCTTCAAGCGACCCGAGCATAGCGACCTGAACGAAGAGATCCTTCAAGCTACCTGACAACAAAAGCCTGAATAAACAGGTGATTCTTCAAGCAGATTGAGCATAAGAACCTGAACAAACAGGAGATTCTTCTAGCAACCTGATAATAAGAACTTGAACAAATGATGGATTCTTGAAGCAATCAAAGCGTAGAAACCTGACCAAACAGAAGATTCTACAAATAAATTAAGCATAGGAACCTGAACAAACAGGAGATTCTTCTAGCAACTTGAACAAATGATAGATTCTTGAAGCAAATAAAGCGCAGAAACCTGACCAAACAGAAGATTCTACAAGCAAATTAGGCACAGGAACCTAAAAAAACAGCAGTTTCTTGAAGCAACCTGAGCATAGGAACCTGAAAAAGCAAAAAAATTCTTCACGCAACCTGATCACAGGGATCTGAACAAACAGAATATTCTTCAAGCGACCTGAGAATAGGAACGCGTACAAACAGGAAATTTTTCTAACAACGTGATCATATGAATATAAACAAGCAAGGGATTCTTCAAGCTACCTGAACAAAGGACATATTATTCAAGCAATCTTAGTAAAGGAACCTGAACAAACAGCAAATTCTTCAAGCAATCTTGTCATAGAGACATCAACTAACAGCTGATTCTTCACGCTATTTTAGAATAGGAAACTGAACAAATAGGAAATTCTTCCAACAACGTGATCACACGAACCTTAACAAACACGAGGCTCTTCAAGCAACTTGAGAATCAGCAACAGTATGCAGCAACGGATAAATGTAAGAATGTCAGTTCGTTTTATTGCTGTTTCGGGTTTCAAAGGCCATCGTAGCATCTCTGAAAGCTATAAGGCAGTCGCCCGTCTTTAACTTCGGGCACTTAGTAGCAGGAAAGCGGGAGAGCCCGTGCAGTTGCCTCATATATCTGGGACTCAAATCCTGGATCACGCGAGAAAAAGGTCAGAAGATAACTCCTAGACCACTGCGCTACTGGAATGGCTCTTCTATTTTTTCCCTTTTGATTGGGGCTTTGACGACCACCGCTGTTTGATGAACTCAATGGGTCTATATGCAGTCTCTCTCCCCTAATTTAGAGACACCGGCTCCAAGGAAGCGAGAGAGTCAGTGCCTTAAAACAAACACATCATCCATGTCTTATTCTGGGATTCGAACGTGGGGCCATCTCGGACCAATGGTCAGAAGCCAGCATTTAAACAACTAGGACTGTCTCATTTCCTTGCTAATATCATCGATGCCATTAAAGAATTGATGTTCACAAATACATCAAAAGGCATATATATTTGTTATTTATTCAGGTACAAGTGCCATATTTGACAAATCGTTCAGCGCTTCCTCAGAGAACTTATTCACTGCATAGCCCTATAATGAGAATTGAACCTGCATTTCCAGATATCCATTTCATGATGCTATCTGTTTCATACTTCTTAAATTAGAAGTAATATTTGCTATCTGAAGGTATCTGTTGCTTTGAGTAGTGCAAATCTATCTTTGTCCAGATTGCTTTTGATTTCCTTCGTTGTCTTGAATGATGTCGAACGGACATGTAGAGATAGAAGTTTTGATTCCCGCATCTGAGGGATGCAGTTTTCAAGTTCTGTGAGTGGACAACTACAAGGCCTGCTGTTAAATAACTGCTGATAAGTTTCATAAAATTCTAAGCTGACCTGAATGTTAATTTTAATGTTTGAATTTCAGGCTATGAATTAGCAGAAATCTCATATGAATGACAAATCTTGCATAGAACTGTTACGTGTATTTGAAAGAATAATGTTATTACATGTATATTGCATGACAGAAGTTAAAAAAAGTGTAGGCCTAGATAGTGATAAATAAAAGGTTTTATTCCTTAACGCGCAGCACAGACAGACCCACATCCTGCTTTTCCTCCGTCGAAGCTCTGTTTGCTATAACTGTTCGATCGCTACAATCAAATGAAACTTGCGTTCCGTGAACACTAATCCTCAAACAACTGTGCTTTATCCAGTTCCTACAAAGAAAACACGAGTTATACAATAAATGTTTTTATTTTAGTTACAGAAACTCAGGGATTATACGAAAGCTGTTCCGAAGACTCGGTGTGTTTTTTGGAATTGCAGTTTGTTCAATGTATTTAGAAAGAAAAACAGTCCCTACCATTTTCTGCCGGATGATTGGTTAATGTCAATTACTGTGCAAATAAGAACCAATTAAGCTGGAAATATAATATTCGAAGGAATAATAAACGATATTTTTGACTTCGTTTGAATAAAAATTTGTCTTCGACAAAATTCTAAACATATGATGGATTTGTTGCGTTGGCTTTGCTTTTCATTCGATTGTGCTAAAATTAATATAAAATGAAGTAGGTGAACTTGCTTTTACACGCTATGAAAAGCAACCGGTTTAACGTTGAATAAAGCATACAACCTGGAATTACAGGGAAAATAAATATGTCAACGCAAGGAATTCATTGATGGCGTCTTTGGAAATCACATACATATGTGAGGGCATCACGAAGAAGAGTTCGATTTACGGTCACAGGTGTTAAGGAAAACACTTGAAACACTCAGATCAGGGGCGCAGTCACGATACTGTTTTAAGGGTTAAAACCCATCTAGTGTCAAGAGATTTTAGTTTTTGCTTTTTTTTTTTTTTTTTTTTTCGGATTCCCATTAGCAGTGTTATTTTTCTATCTCCTATGGCTTCGTCTCAGTTTGATTCAATTATCCTCTCCGCTGAGCGCGCATGAGATAAAACTGTAAACGCTTTGCGCGTTCCACATTATGAGGATTTTTATCTGTAACGTGACTAGAGCACAGACGGTATAATTACTCTGCTTTTTCCACTGCACAGTGCACATATATCCAATGTAGACAAAAAGTGGGGCAAACATGTACTTGTGTAGCAGTTTAACCAAAGTCGATGCTGAAATAACCTCCTAGGATATGATCATCTACCCTTAAGCTGTTCCAACAAACTATAGGGTATGACCCCGATCCCTAGCTGTTGTAACCCACTATTGTCTAATCCCTAGCGTGGGATAGGATGAAGACATTTTAGGTTTTTTTGTTACCTGTTCTCCGGGAATAAAGTTCGATGTCTGTGGTAAGCTTCTAAGTCCATGAGCAGCATTTACCTGTTTTTTCTCGAAGTAATTCATCATTCAACGAAACATATCACCAGAATCATAAAAATTAAAGACAATCATCATTCGTCATTCAGACAGCAGACAGGAGGTACCCCACACAGAAGAGAACAATTTCTTCAAAATGTATTGCTTTTATATTATAGTTATTTTTATGATGAAGTGCTTACACTATTTTTACTTGATTATTCCTATTGGAATTCCTTATTACAGTTTTCTATTATGAATTCCTTTAATTTCTATACTTTAATTCGCTCAATAATGATAATTATTTTGAGGATACCAATTAAGTATCTAATGACACTAATTAATGCAAAAATTTAATTTCGTCAAAGATATCCAGAATATATCGATATCTCGAGCAAATTCATGAATATAATGAATATAATAACCTCCATCAGAAAAAAATTATAGTTCGGCGCCTGAGTCAGTTCAATATTTGTTTTAATATTTGCATAAGGTTACAAAAACGAATATCTGTACACAATTACATTACAGAGTGTTTCAAAAAGAATGGCCCAATTTCAAAGTAGTATATTTAATAAGGCAAATGTGGGATAGTTACAAAACAAAGAGCCAAGTATGAAGGAAGGTCTAAAGTTTCACTCACCACAATTACAAATGCTCAATGTGCCCTCCACCTGCTGCACGGACAACATCAAGCCGATAGCTGAATTCATCCCAAACGCGTCGGAGAGTGTCTTCGGTCACAGAATTTACCGTGGCCGTGATTCTCGTTCGGAGCTCATTGAAGTCAGTGGTTAAAGAGGGATCATAAACACGGTCTTTTACGAATCCCTATAAAAAAAGTCACATGGTGTGATGTCTGGTGATCTCGGAGGCCAAGCGTGTAGCGCCAAGTCATGGGGTCCCCTGCGTCCAATCCAACGCTGAGGCAATATGTCGTTTAGAAACAGACTAACTTGGAGTTTTCAATGTGGCGATGAGCCGTCCTACTGCCCTGGCGCAAAATGTAATCTTCAGAGTCTTCCTGCAGCTGTGGAAGTAACCAGTCCTTCAGCATTGCAAAATAGGAGTTGCCCGTAACAGTGTTTTCCACAAAAAAGGGCCATAAACCTTTCTAACAGAAACCGCGCAAAAACATTCAGTTTTGGTTAATCACGTTCATGTTAAAGAGTTTCATGTGGATTCTCTAGTCCCCATATGCGAACATTGTGGCGCGAAACTTTCCCGCATACATGAAAGGTTGTACCGTAATCACGGACATGGTCTTGCTAAATTCGAGCACATAAAACGTTTTCTGTTGCCTCGACGACATCTTCTCACTCACTAAACGTAGCGGCTGTTTGAACGCTCGTGTTGCCATCTAGCGGTAGTTATAACAAACTCTGGGCCACGCCCGTAGACATGGTACGAGTCCCATTCATCAGTGGTTCATGGTTGCCGAGATATCCACTTTTGAAATCGGGACATTCTTTATGAAACACCCTGTTTACGTACAATAATGAAGTTCTGCACAAGAATACAAGAGGATAGCGTGAGCCTAAGTCAGCAAGTAAATCAGGCAGTCAATAGCAAAGAACAGTGCAAGAGAAATAGTCTGGAGCACAGATTAGTCAATGGACATAGATGAAGGAGAACATGATATAAATGAGCAAATAATACGAAGAATTTATACAATGGACTAGAAGTATCAACAATGATGAAATGCTTGACACGGCACTTTGTCCGTGTCCATTTCTTCCACCGTTCACTACGGCTACTGTTGATTTCGTCCACTGTTGAGTTCGTCTACTTTTCAATTCGTCCTCAAAATAGATAGAATTCCGTAGTGATTTTGGATAGAATTTTTGCTACTAGGCAGGAGGAAAGGGTTAAGGGACATTAATTACATTCAGTTTTTTCAGTTTAAGGCTTCAGATTAATGCACACTTTTTGCCAAAAAAAAAGGAAGCAGTTACAGCAAGTCGCTCGATCCTCATGAAACTTTGCATACGAGTACCGCTGGGCCGAATATGCAAGTGATTAAAAAATAACGAGGAATGACTAAAGAGTGGCCTGCCAGAGCGCTTGGGAACCGCGCATCGAGGAGGGTATATCAAGAGCAAAGCCAGGGCGCAGGTACAATTATTGCAGAGCATTGCAGTTGCCTTCATCTCCACGGTTTTTGAGGATGGCTCGACGTCGGATCCGTGCACAATGCAAACAGTTGAGCGAGTTTGAGAGAGTACGTATAATTGGGCTGGGAGAGGCCTGTTGGTGAAATCGCCGAATCGCCAGTCGTTTGGATAGGAGCTACGTGGAAATCGGACGAGATTAGCGCCAATGAATAGAGGAGGGCACAACCCAGCAGGACGCGGGTAGTGCAAGGCCGAGGGAAACAACAATAAGCGAGGATCGAGAGGTTCTGAGAGCCGCAAGAACAGAAACGAATTCATCACTCTCATCCATCCGTGGCCATATTGCGTCGTTTACCGATACCGAAGTGGCCATCTGGACAGTTGCCAGGCGACTCAGGCACGAGGACTACATTCTAGGAAGACACTCCGTCGCCTATCACTGACCAGCGAGCATCGCTAGCACCGGTTGCAGTGGTGTTGGAACCTATTGAACGTGGGATAGCGTCCAGTGGCGTCGCCATGTCTTAAGTAATGAATCACGGTTTTCATTTGGCGCCGATGAACATCGCATACGAGTCTGGAGACGAGCTGGCCAGCGCACCGATCCTGCCTTTTCCGTGGAACGGCACACTGCTCGCACACCGGGAGTGACAGTCTGGAGAACCATTTCCTGAGGCAGTCGGGTAACAATAGTTGTCCGTATCATCCTCACGGCTCAACTGTCTGTCGACGAATTTCTGCGACCTGTTGCGTTGCTATTCCTGGCGCAGCATCACCGAGGAATATTTCAACAGGATAATGTTCGGCAGCACATGGAAGTTTTCATCCAGACCTGCTTTCGTAATGTCTACTCCTTCCATGGCCAGTCCGACTTCGACCACTTATCGATTAAACATGTTTGGGACATGATGGGCGCCACCTACGTCATCCCGAAATGTTGGCGAACTGGCCCGCAATTTGGACACTACCTGACATGCTAAAACACAGGACAGTCTCCGTGAACCGTATGCGTCTATAACACGCCGGATAACAACTTTTATCTGAGCCAGAACTAGCACTATAACGTACTGACTTGCCCCACTTATGTAGCGGGTTTATCCGTCTAAATGGCTCAACTGCTCTGGGATTGCAAAAATTTCCTTTCCATGCATGTACATTGCACATACCAAATTTCACCACGACTGGATGATTCGTTCAGGGTGGGGTGCTTCGTTGTATTTGACGGAAAACGTTTTACCCCGCGAGTCGGTAGGGGGCGAAACTATGCAAAAGTCGATGCTACGATTTTGTGTATACCAGAGAAATCTTAATAACTTTAAAACTATAACGCATATCGAAATAATCAATACACGATTTATAAGAGCAAGGATGAAATAATTTCACGCGACAATAGCCCTTTGAGCGTGACGTCACACGCCGCCACAAGAGGGTTGCCAAGTTGAAGTGGAAAATTACCTGCTCGCCGCGCGGCAAAATTAGTATAGCTCGGGGACGCGTACGCGTAGGACGTTGTGTGAGAAATCGTTTAACAGAGCTCGACGAGTACTATAAAATAAAATACTCATAATGACAATAATGAAAGAACTTGAAAAAATCTAGAGTGACAAAGTGTTGAACTTGGACAAATTTTCGTTAAAATTTCAAAAATGTCGTAATATCTTCAAAACAAGAAGGTAAATGCCTATCGTAAACACTTACAAAGTGAAAGAAGAATAAATGAGGAATCCAAAAAAGCCCCTATGACAGGAGCAGAAAAAATACGGAAGATGAGGCAGCGTCGACAAGTTGAGGCGAGTACCAGTCGCGCAGACGCCGCAACGCCTAACGCCAGTTCACAGGCAATGAATGTCGACAGTGAGATAGAACCGATGGAATGCGACGAAATACAAGCAGATGAGACGTTTGTTAGTTAGTTAGTTAGTTAATTGATTTTAGTGGCGCAAGGGCCAGGTTTGGCCAAAGAGCGCCAGACACAGAACTATCAGCTAAAGATTTTTAAAAGCGTGGAGAATGATTAAGAGCAGACGGGCTTAGTAAAAGTTAGAAAAGAGGATGATGAAAGATGTGAAGACTAGTTAGTTAATTAGGTTTATATATAACTTTATTAGTTTACTATTATATTTATTATATAACTTTTTTTTTTTTTTTTTTAAATAAGTTTTAAAAAGTTAATCTGTTTTAAAAAGGAAAATACTGCGAAAGTGTCGCAGTGGTCGCCCAAAAGTTTTTGAAGCGTAGCTGCGTCCTCGTCCAGCAGATGAGACTGAAAATAGTGAAACCGATTATTACAAAACCGAACACAACTACATAAAACATGAGAGATGGTGAGTAAACAGTCGCACGCCTCACACATTGGGGCAGCGTCGCCACACAGCAAATAGCTATGCGTGAAGCGACAATGCCCAATGCGGAGACGCGCAAGAACAACTTCTTCCCTACGGTTCCGGCGACACGATGATTTCCAGACTCCAAGGATGGGTTTAACACGGTGCAGTTTATTCTCCACCTGTTGGTCCCACAGACCCCGCCACGTTCGTCTGATATGATCGTGAACAAGAAAGCGAAAATCACGGTGGAACAGTGGCAACGGTGTGACAACCAAAGAGGAGGCAGATCTAGCAGCAGCATCAGCAGACTCGTTCCCTGGGATCCCAACATGCCCAGGAATCCAGCAGAACCGAATCTGGACATCAGCCTCGAACAAAGAACGAAGAAGTCTCCGTACGGTAAAAAGAAGGGGTTGGCCAGTGAAATCCAAAGATGACAATGATTGCACAACACTCAACGAATCAGTGTACACAATAGCACGCTGATGAGAGCTCGACTGCACGTGAACAAGTGCAAGATACACAGCATGCATCTCCGCCGAAAACACCGTGGCCTCGGCAGGAATGCGGGCAACAGAAACTTCGTCAATGCAGACGGCGGCGCATCCAACGACACCAGCCACCTTAGATCCATCGGTGAAAATAGGAATAAAGTCTGCATTGACGTAACGGTGATCAGCGAAGAGCTGCTGGTACACTGACGCAGGGGTTGAGGACTTGTCAAAAGATGTAAAGCTGGTATCAACCATGACACCAAGAGGATGCCATGGGGGATCCTCAAAGCCCCTGGTCTCTCCAACGAGTGACAAGTCGAGCCCTGCATCACGAGCTACGGCCGCCATACGAAGACCGAAGGTTCGAATGCACGAGGGACGGATCTCGAACAAACGAGCATGCTGGGGATGAAAAACTGCATCGTATAAAGGATGGTCTGTGAGTGATTTAAGTTTCAGGTAAAACTGAAGAGACAGCTGCAGACGGCGTAAATGAAGCGACGGTTCGTTCGCGTCGGCATAAAGGCTGGGAATGGGTGACGTACGAAAGGCTCCCGTACAAAGACGCAGCGCTTGATGGTGGATGGTATCCAACGGCCGGAGAACGGTAGGACGCGCAGAGCCATACACCATACAGCCATAATCCAGCTTAGACCGAATGAGAGAATGGTAAATACGGAACAAAGAAGTCCTGTCTGCACCCCAGGAGACTGAGGCAAGGATCTTAAGGATTGACAAGGCTCTCAGACAGGAAGTCCTTAGCCGTCGAACGTGCGAGCGAAAGGTGAGAGCACGGTCAACGGTCAAACCAAGGAACTTGGTTTCCGGCAAAACTGGAATGGCTGCACGGTCCAAATAGAGCTCTGGATCAGGATGGAGGCCACGCCTCCGGCAGAAATGGACACAGGCTGTCTTGTCGGGAGAAAGAACAAACCCATTATTGTTAGCCGCTTTAACAATCTGGGTAATTGCAGACTGCAGCTGCCTTTCAACGAAATGCATGCTGGATGACGAACAGAAGATGTGAAGGTCGTCAACATAAATGGTAGCCGAAACCGTAGGAGGAAGATTTTTGAGTAAACAATTAATGCGGAGGATGAACAGAGTCACCGAAAGAATGCTGCCTTGAGGAACGCCTTGTTCTTGATGGAAAAAGGCGGACAGCGTTGTACCCAGGCGCACCTGGAACACACGGTTACGAAGAAAGTTGGCAATGAAGGTTGGCAGGTTTCTCCGCAACCCACTCTCGTGGAGGTCACGGAGGATACCGTGACGCCACGCTCTATCGTAAGCTTTTTCGATGTCAAAAAATACAGACACCAGGTGCTGCCTACGTACGAACGCCTCACGAACAGACGTCTCAAGGAGCAGGAGATGGTCAGGAGCTGAACGATGACGACGGAAGCCGCTTTGTGATGGAGACAGTATTCGATGTTCTTCAAGAAAATAAATTAGCCGGGAATTAACCATTCGTTCAAGGATTTTGCACAGACAGCTAGTGAGGGCAATTGGCCGATAACTAGAGGGAGACTTGGGGTCTTTGCCAGGCTTGGGAAAATGTAAAACAAAAGCTCTTCGCCAAGAGTCCGGGAAACTGTGCTCCAACCAAATGCGGTTGAAAAGCACTAACAGATTCTCGAGAGACGACTGCGAGAGATGACGAATTATGTCATAGTGGATGCCGTCGGGACCGACAGATGTTGCGCCGGACCGATGCAGAGCCACCCGTAATTCAACCATGCTGAAGGGGAGTTATACTGAGTGTTATAAAAAGGCGCAAAGGAGAATTTCTGGCGTTCCGCGGTTGTTTTAATCCTCTGAAAGGGCGGGAGATACGCCTGAGAACTAGAAATTGAGGCAAACGCTTCGCCCAAGCAATCCACAATCTCCCCAACTTCAGCATACGTGCAGCCGTTATTCTCAAGAATTGAAATTTGGCGGGAACTATAGTTTCCCCGGATCTTACGAATTTTTTCCCAAACAGTTTTTGAACTGGCACGTGAATTGATAGATGAAACGTACTTCATCCAAGACTCCCTCTTGCTTCGTCGACGCACCAACCGAGCGTAAGATTTTGCTCTTTTAAATTTAACAAGATTAGCATCGGTCGGATAACGCCGAAAAGTACACCAGGCCTTATGTTTAACTCTCCTAGCCGCTGCGCAATCAGGGTTCCACCAAGGCTTCGGATGTCTTGGGAGCGTCGTTGATGTTTTTGGGATAGAGAGATCTGCTGCCTGAATGATACACGTTGTGACATCAGTAACAGCTGCGTCAATTGACCCCCGGGTCACCATGGCAAAAGATATCATTGCGGACGGTGTGAAGACCTCCCACTTGGCACGATCCACCCTCCAACGAGGAGGGCGGGAGGCAGAAGATGGTACGCTCACATTATACCTAAGTACAATTGGGAAGTGGTCGCTTCCATGGAGGTCGTCACACACCGTCCACGACCAGTCGGCCATAACCGATGGTTGACCCAAAGATAAATCGATTGCACTGAAACTTCGTGTAGGCTCGTGGAAGTAAGTGTCAGCACCGGTGTTAAACAGGCACAAAGAGGTCGAGGAAAGAAGAGATTCGATCCTACGGCCTCGTGTGTCTGTTCTGACACTACCCCACAATGGATTATGAGCATTGAAGTCACCCAGAACAAGAGCAGGTGACGGCAGCTGCCCAACTAAGCTCTCAAGAACGGACACGCTCACGTCCTCATCCGGCGGCAGATAGATGCTGCAAACGGTTAGAGGCACAGGCATGGAGATACGCACCGCAACGGCTTGTAAAGATGTTGAGACCGCAACGGGAGAAACTGGAACATTGTGGGGGACAAAGATGGCAACTCCCCCGCAAGCAATATCTCCTGAAACATTATCTTTCCGAAATGCACTGTAGCCTCGAACTGAAAGGAGGTCTGATGGTTTAAGTTTTGTCTCCTGGAGGCAAAGGCACACCGGAGAGTATGACGAAAGCAGATGTTTCACGTCGTCATGTCTTGTTCGAAAGCCTCGACAGTTCCACTGAACGATTTGATCCATGGTTTGAATTGTGGTGAATGAGAAAAAGAAAAAACGAAAAACAAAACCCGAGAAAAACTGGGACAACTAAAAGTTGTCCGATTCCATCATTTCGTCTGCAATGTCCATTTGCGCTTGGGACTGTCTTGTCCGACGCCCTGTAGTCTCTGGTGTTAAAATGGGGCGGTATTTTGGTTCCTGTGTCGCAGATGATCTTGCCCGATCCTGGTTCTTATGATGGGAGTTTGGAGATTTCTTCTCCTTTTCTTTTCCCTTCTCTTTCCTCCTGGGGTTGTTGAAGTTCCGGTGGTGCTGGTGTTAGTTGCAGCAGGTTTAGGCACAGTGGTTGTTGGAGCTTTCGCGTCCCTAGCTCGGGATTGTAGTGCTGCCAGACCAGCAGCTATGATGTCGTCTAGCTTGTAGGGACAATTCACTGGGATTTGGCTATCAGTCTGGGTACCGACTGTAGTCCTTGCAACAACCGCTGATGCATAGGATCGCCGATTTGATTGGTTTGGGGCGACCTTTCTTCTGGCCTCTGGGTAGGAGATTTCCTCAACGGTCTTAATGCGTTGGATCTCTTTTTCCTCTTTCCACTTTGGACAGTCTCTCGATGATGCTGCATGAGATCCCTTGCAGTTGAAGCACAGCTCGGCTCCGGCATGGCAATCTTGCAAAGTATGGTCTGTTGCAGTACAACGCCCACACCGGGCAGTGCTCCTGCAAGACTGCTGGGAGTGACCATATGCTTGGCATTTGAAGCACCGTAGAGGACTTGGTATGAAGGGGCGCACTTCAAGGTGTAGATACCCTGCCTTGATTGATGTTGGCAGGGATGGGGTGTTAAAGGTCAGTATGACGTTTCGAGATGGGACAGATTGGCCATTTCGCCGAAATAGGATGCGCCGGACTCCACTCACTTGCTGGTCTTTCAGTTCCTCCAGAAGTTCTTGGTCACTGCACTCCAGAAGGTCTTGAGAAGAGATAACACCTCGTGAGAAATTGAGGTAGCCGTGAGGGGTAACTTTTACTTGAGAATCGAGATTTAGCGATTATAACCCATTGGCATCTGGCGACGAAGCACTTTGAAAAGTCGCTCTGTGGTAACAAGTTTTTTTTTTTTTTTTGTGGAGTTTGTGAACGCGTATGGTTCCAAAATGATTCAAAACGGCCTAATGCAGACATGTTGCAATTCTTACAACAGGAATTCACAGATAAAGACGTTCAACAGTTTATGTTATACTAAAACTGCCGGACATCAGTAAAGCAAGGAAAGGTGTCAACGTGATACGGCTTCACGTATTACGCTCCGCCTATTTGGCACTCACGGAGACTTGGATGGATAATAACAAAACCGTCGACATACCCGGCTTCAAACACATTGAGTCCAAAGAGTGCGACAGACACGGCGATGACGACGACCAACAGCCCAGTACGAGTCGTGGCACTGGCAAGAAGAAGCGTAGTAAACTGTACGGTTTTTTTTATTGAAGGTTTAACGACCACCGTGAGCAACCCAATGGGTTATAAGCAGTCGCCCGTCGCTAATTTAGGGTCGCTGGTTCCAGGGAAGGGAGAAAGCCAGTGCCGTAAGACAAACACAACATCCATGCCTCACTGGGATTCTAACCAGGACCCCTTTCTGACGAATGATCAGAGGCCATCGCCTAGACCACTGCGCCACAGGGGCGGCGGACTCTACGGTTGCACGGCAGTCTTCAAAAATCAGAAAACGTGCAGGGCTTATGTCTCTAGACCCGTTCCACGACGGCCAATACCTAAGTATTCTGGATTCACTTGTCTACAGAATATTCATGTCCGCAAAGTCGTACTAGTGGAAGTTGAGATACCCAACATATTCAAATTCGTTCTAGTGTCAGTCTAGATGCACAGACACCACTCAACTACATCGAGATGTTTATCTTTCAACTAATGCGTTACTACACAGAGCATGTCAGAACAATAGTTAGGGACTGGCCCTGCGATCCCAACATACCGATTCTTCTCACCGCAGGTTTTAACATTGAGGCGTCCAACAATCATCTGAAACAGTTTCTGAATAGCAAGTTCAGATTGGTGTTGGCCACGGATACATTTGACTTCACAACTTTTAAGAATACCAGGATAGACTTAACGTTCTCTAGTGATATAAGTGTAGCATGTACGTCTTACATATCGTAATACTCGTACCATTCTCCTGTCTTCAAGGAAGTTTTACAAATTAGTCAGCATTGTGAGAAATAAATGAAATAAAAGACATGCAAGTTCGTTGCGCTCATTTCTTTTTAGAAACCCTAACGCTGAGGGGTTTGGCGTTTTTTTTTTTGCGAAGTGTGCAAAAGGTTTAAAACGTCATTTAAAGAAAAAGACAGAACTGAAATTTGGTTGGTTCGTCTTTATTGGAAAGGAATTATGAAGCGCTGTTTAATTCTATTATGTGGTACGATGTTAATGATTAAAATTTTAATAACTAAAATTTTCCTCTTCAACCCAACACATTTGTGGCCGAATATTCAAAGCAAACAGAATATAAATTCTGAATTTGCTTTTACCACTTAGAGGTCATCTATGAAACACCTCTCAGAAAACTTGAATATTTTCTTTTTTCATGGATGACCAGTAAGAGTTACAAGCAAATTCTGAATTATATTGTTTGCTTTGAATACTCTATCGATTTCCCATGTACTATGAAGAATATTTTTTCCTTCGTACATTTATGGCCATTGGAGAAACTTTTTACAAGTCTGTTTTTCGAATAAAATATGAAATTGGTTAATTCATAATTATTGCAATTTGTTCTTGCCGATCATTGCTGAGTTCAGAATCAATTTCCAGAATCCAAGCCCTCCCAAGCCCGATGTTTATATCGCGAAATAGAGCCCACTCGGGATCAAGCCCAAAACCCGTGACTAACCTGTTTAGGAATTAATTAAAAAAAAGCATCTTCTTCCAGACTTCGAATCTCTTTTCCTTTCAATTAACCAGTGTCTTTCTCAGCTGCAGAGTGGGGAAGGGACATCTATATCTTTCAGTTGTGTAGTCACATGATTTTCTCTGACTATAGGTTTCGCCGCCCCGGTGGCGCAATGGTCTAAGCGATGGCTTCTGATCATTCGTTCGAAAGGGGTCCGGGTTCGAGTCCCGGTGAGGCATGTATGCTGTGTTTGTCTTACGGCCCTGGCTCTCTCCCTTCCCTGGAACCAGTGGCCCTAAATTAGGGACGGGCGACTGCTTATAGCCCATTGAGTTGCGCAAGGTTGTCGTTAAACCTCCAATAATAATAGAAAAACAAAAAAGCTATAGGTTTCCTTTTAAAATGCTTCCTGCACTCTGTCGTCTGATAAAGTCAGGCTGCACTGCAATGTAAGTTGCTCAAAAAAATAAACAGGAAGCTGCTGAGTCGAGAGAATGGGCGAAACTTCGACTGAGTGGTATCTACTGTCTAGCAAATACTGTTCTTGCTGAAGCTTTCCCTTTTGCTCAAAAGTCCACTAAACCGTGGCCTATGGCATTTGCTTCCCGAGCCCACAATAAATTTTCATCCCAGTCTCCGCTCCCACCAGTACAGGGGGATAGGAAAAAAATTCCTTTTGCTGAAATTAATTTTAACAAAAACTATTTTTTGGTTTATATTCATCCCCATACCCTGTAGATTAACAAACTAAAAATATATATTCATACCTTTGCGCCAACCACCGCCGTATTGGAAAATGGCGGCCAAAACACAGTTTTGTTTTCAAATATCTCATGAACGAGGGAAAAAAAATTCAAATGGAAAATATTTCTTATAAAATTCTCTGAAAAAGGTTATTGTCGAAATTTGCTTAGAACCGTGAATCATTTCGTGAAATCACGTGGTGACGGCACGGTATGAATGTGACTGTTTCTGTTGATCCTGGAAGTTTTCGTCCGTGGGTAACAGATAATGTTGATCATAACATTGCTACTATAGATGGACATGATACATTTCATGGAATGGGAATAATAATGTGTTCAACAAAACTAAAACAAAATCTGCCCACAGAAGAATTAAAAGTTCAGTGTTTACAATCACGGGTTAAAACCGCTGATATCGTTGTTGCTAGATCACAGATACCATTCCATTTCTGTCAGTCTGAAAATAAAGGTTTGAGAAACATTTGTTTTAAAAAGGTTGTGACTAGTACTTTCAGTGACAACCTAATCTATCTTCTACGAAATGCAAGCAGATTATTGAAAAACCATCGTGCTGGATGGCCTGGTTACATGCAAAGTGTTGTAGTTGGAGATGCCACAGGACCAGCATCAGTTAACATTTTTCCTATGATTGACATGAATCCCACAAACTACAACTGTAATTATACTACTTTGCATTTTGTTTGTGCTGAAGCAAAATGACTAAAAACAGATGTTCCTAAAATTACCTTTGATCAGTGGCTTTGCAACAAAGCTCTGGAAGTTGTGAATTCTGTACCTCACGAGTTTGCTAACATTGTCATCAGTCTAGGATGCTTCCACACTATAATGTATTTCTTCGGCTCAGTACGAGAATTAATGACTATTTCTGGCCTAGAAGAGGTGTTACAGCTTGTGTATGAAGAGAACACAGTACCACACCTATTATAAGAAAAAGCATACTCAAGGGCACTACGTGGCCATGTGATAGTATCTACTGCACTTCAAGAACTGATCATTGCTGATGTTTTGCATTATGACCCGAAATGTGAATCATATTCAACCGAAATGCTAAATGAAACTGATGAAAAAATGGGAACAACTGATATGAGTCAACAAAATGTTCTTGAACTGGCGCAGCTGTTCCATGTGCTTAAAAAACAGATAACAGTTAATGTTGCAATGAACTCACCTGTCCTGAAAAATCTTACTGAAAACCTGAACAAGAAGAAGCAGAATGAACTTAGTAGTCAAAACCGGACTGCACAATTATGGCTAATGAATTTGGAAATGATGGATGTTGCAAGAACCACATTCATTTGGGCAGAAAGAACAGGGAATTTCGAAATGCATCTTCCTGCGATTAAATATATGTTGCCCACTTTTTTACAAGCTCTGAACATAATAACTATGCAAAATGTGCACGGGTATATCTACAGCAAATAAGAGGTTTGAAAAAAATACATCCAAAAGTATATGCAAGGTTTCATGAAGGACATTTCACGATACGTAGATATGACAGACGATGGGCTGGTATATGGAGTAACATGGCCATTGAATAGAAACTTATGAAGCCAGCAAAAGGTTGATCTTGAATGACACGTGGAAGAGGAATGACGGATAGTCAAATAGTTTCTATTTGAAGCGTGATAACTTCAAATATAAACTTTTAATATGCCCTACATCTTAGCTTGATCCTCTGAAATAGAGAATGAGAAAAAGTGACAAATCTGTTTGAGCCAGCATTTGGACGGCACGGTACCAAATAAAGATACCCTCAGCAGTGACTACAATGAAACATACCTTGATTGTGGAGCAGTTATTCAAAGTTTAAGTTGACCTTCAATTAAAACTTTGGGTGACATCATTCTGAATTACAAACGCCACATCGAAAAGCTCTACGGCAAGGTTACAGCTGTGTTTGACGCGTACTCAGCCTCTAGCACAAAAGGCATGGAACAGGAAAGGCGGACAAAGCAATCTTCTGTTACAATTTGTTTTGACCAAAATACACCAATAGTAACAAAAAAGGAACTACACTGACGGAAAAAAAATCCTAACACCAAGAAGGGGTTGTGTTAGATAAACGACAGTTGGTAGGCGGTGAGAGTACATCTGTAAGATGACGTCTATGCAAAGTTCGCGCTCGGCGCATACGTGTGGCGCTACTAGCGCCCCTCGGAACATGCAAAGCAGGTTTGCTGTAAATACGCGCTGTAACGTTCATGAGCGTTAGTTATCGTTGAGATTTGACGTAGTGTGTTGATGTTAGTCAAGAATGCCTTTAAGAAGACGAAGAAGCCATTATCAACAGCTCACGGAGTTTGAACGAGGTCGTGTAATAGGGCTACGAGAAGGTGGATTTTCTTTCCGCAATATTGCAGAACGACTTGGCAGGAATGTAGCAACTGTGCATGATTGTTAGCAGCGGTGGTCAAAGGAAGGTACTGCCTCAAGAAGACCGGGTTCCGGCCGGCCACGTGGCACTACTGAGAGGGAAGACCGACGTGTACGGCGTATGACCGTGGCGCATCGTACCGCGTCTGCGGCAGCAATTCGACCTTCAGTTGCCACCACAGTGACACAGCAAACTGTTACAAATCGGTTACTTGAAGGACAGCTCCGAGCCAGACGCCCTGTAGCGTGCATTCCACTTACTCCAAACCACTGCCGTTTGCGACGTCAGTGGTGTCAAGCTAGAGCTCATTGGAGGACGGAGTGGAGATCTGCTGTGTTTTCTGATGAAAGCTGGTTCTGCCTGTGTGCCAGTGATGGCCGTGTGTTGATCAGAAGGAGGCTAGGTGAGCGCCTGCAACCAACTTGGCTGCGGCCGAGACACACTGGACCTACACCTGGAGTTATGGTCTGGGGAGCAATTTCCTATGACAGCAGGAGCACTCTCGTGGTTATCCCACGTACCCTGACGGCACAGTTGTACGTCGGTCTGGTGATTCAACCTGTTGTGCTGCCATTCCTGAACAGCATTCCAGGGGGTGTTTTCCAACAAGATAACGCTCGCCCGCATACCGCTGTTGTAACCCAACATGCTCTACAGAGTGTCGATATGTTGCCGTGGCATGCTAGATCACCAGATCTTTCACCAATCGAGCACGTATGGGACATCATTGGACGACAACTCCAGCGTCACCCCCAACCAGCATTAACCGTCCCTGTATTGATCGACCAAGTGCAACAGGCATGGAACTCCATCCCACAAACTGACATCCAGCACCTGTACGACACAATGGATGAACGTTTGCGTGCTTGCATTCAACATTCTGGCGGTTACACCGGTTATTAATGTACCAGCATTTCACATTTAAAATGGCTCTTCTCGCGCTTACATTAAGCTGTGATCTTGAAACCTTAATCGATTAAATATGTTACCTATACAAATGTATTGCCGCCATTTCATTTCTCTACAACTATTTTTTCGTGGTGTTGGGATATTTTTTCCGTCAGTGTATTTTTGGGGAACAAGGCGAACAAACAAAATTTATTCATATGCTAGGCAGTGAACTTCAAAAAGTTAACCATAATATCATCTTCGAAGATTCCGATGCTGATACAAAGATAGTCAAAACAGCTCTAGAACATTTAGAGAAAAGATATGTGGCGGTTGTAGCAGATGACACAGATATTCTGATGATGCTTCTGCAAATGCAAAGAAAAATATTGTCATGTAATCATTCAAATGTGGTGGTAAAAAACGTAATGTTATTGACATGAAGTCCAATCTCTCTGAAAAAATCAGTGCTATTCTGCTTTTTACGAATGCCTTGACAGGCTGTGATTCAACAAGCTCTCTCTTTGGAAAAGATAAAACGGTAGTTTTCCGTAAAATTTTTACAAAGGAATCATTATATGAATGGAGGTGCAAGTTTTGTCAGGAAGATATCCTTACAGAAGATGTTGTATCCGGAGGTTTTGAAGTATTAGTATTAGTGTATGGAGGGAATCCTGAAAATGACTCATTAGGCTCCCTGCGTTAGACAACATATTTGAGGAAAATCTGTGTAGCAAAGAACGAATTTGAAAAACATAGTCTACCACCAACTGAAAATGCAGCAAAGTATCACTTGCTTCGAGCTCATAATCATATGAAAACACTTGATATTGATATTCTTAACCCAACAAACGTTGGATGGAAATTTGTTGCTGGAAAACTTAACCCCATAGCAGCAGACCTGCCACCAGCTCACCAGCTCCAGAAGCCTTACTTAAACTGATCAGGTGTACGTGAAAGACTCCCACAATAGTTCCACATTCCAGGAACTGCAAATGCAGAGGATATGGGATCTTGCGCAGTGAGATTTGCACGAATTGCAGTGATAAAAATTGTACAAATATAACAGAAAATGTGGACTGTGAAAGCGATCATGAAGATAACATTTAAATAATATTGCATTCCAAATAAACACAGGAGAATATTTTTTTAATATATTTGTGCTAATATGTTTAGAATCAAGTGCCATTTAATTGGTAATTGTTTAATTGGTGTTTTTTTTTAAGTTCATTTCCAGTTTAAGTAAATATATGTTTTCAATGTTCTGCTCCCATTAAGCCCTTGTTTTGCAACATGCTATGCTAGTAGAACGGTGTCACTACGTGATTTCACGAAACTACCTGCCGTGACGTCACCATGTGATTTCACGAAACGATTCACGGTTCTGGGCAAATTTTGGAAATAACCTTTTTTTAGAGAATTTTGATAAGGAATATTTTTCATTTGAAACTTTTTTGATACGATCACTCGTTCATGAGATATTTGAAAAAAAAACGTTTTTTGGCCGCCATTTTTCAATATGGCGGCCGTTGGCACAAGGGTATGAATGTAGATTTTTAGTATGTTAATCTATAAGTATAGGGATGAATATAAACCAAAAATAGTAATATTTTTTGTTTAAATTAATTCCAGCAAAAAACCTAAGTTCCAGACCCAGTTGTAGAAGAATTAACTTTACCAACTCAGAAGTCTAATTAAAGAATCGTATGCTAAATCATACAAAATTACAGTTAAGAAAAAAATTCAGAGCTAGATACTGAAGGGTAGTAACTATCATGTAGCCCATGCTTTGTTCCGGTCCAGGCTCCATATCGGGTTTTCGGTCTCGACCAGTTATTAATGGAATTTAATATACGATCATTGTCATAAAAATCAGCGCGGTAAGAGAAAACCGTGCCATTGACGCAAAACTTGGTGAATAGCTACGGGGAGGGCAGATATGCAAATGGTTCAAGTTTAGTGTGATGCCGCATGCCCACGCGTCCAAGATGGGCGCTGCAATGACAATCCTTGGGGCTTATAGCGCGCCGCGCAGGGGACTCCGCAACCATGCCGAAGTGCACGGTAAGAGTCAGGTGAGATCCCTGAGCGATATACATACCGAGGAACCGGCGAATATGTGCGTACGGGCAACTTACGGAGTTTGAAGGAGGCCGTATCGTCGGGATGAGAGAGGCAGGTGGCCAGGTGCACCGAATCGGCCGACATTTGGGCAGGTCGGGCAGTATGGTGCGATCGTGTTCGGAGCAATGGACACGGGTAGGCTGGCTCTAGACAACCAGACATAACACCAGCGGAGAGGACCGTGGTATCGTGAGAACTGCACGCACAGATGCAACGAGGTCCTTGTCCAATATCCAGAGACATGTGGCGGTTGTACAAGGGACTCCTGTGTCCACCAGAACCATTTCCAGACGCCTGGCAGAGGCAAATATGCACTCTCGACGGCCCTTACGTCTTCTTCCATTTACACCTGACCATCGTCAGTGTGAATTGCAGTGAGGTCAGCAGCCAGCAATGTGGAATGCTACGGACTGGCGACCATTAGTGTTCAGCGACGAATTCCACGTCTGTATGGGAAAGGACGGCCGCTGTGTCAGAGTGTGCATGGCCGCCTGTAAGCGCTACAATCCCAACCTCACTGTACAGCAGCACACGTTGCAAACTGCAGACGTGACGATCTGGGAACCCATCGCGTATGACACCCGGACTTTTCTCGCAATTATCCGATGGACTTTGACAGCCGTACGTACAGGAGATCCTGCCGCCCCATGGGCTGCCTTTTTCTGACTGGGTGGCAACGAGCCATTTTCCAACAAGATAACACCCGTCCGCACACGGCTTGGGTTTCCTGGGATTGTCCACGTCATGGTAAGATGCTTCCGTTGCTTGCTAGTTTGCCTGATCTCTCGCCCATCGAGCACGTGTGGGACCAGATGGCACGCCAGCTTTCACCATCTCCCAGTGTTCGTGATTTAGAGCATCCTTTGCAAACAGTATGAGCCAATTTGTCCCAGTATAACATACGGCTTCTCTTTAACTCTATGTCGGACCGTATCACCGCATGTATCCGAGCACGAGGCGGTCCGACCCGGTACTTACGCTGAACGGAATGTGTACCTTACGTCCGCGCGAAATCATCCTTCCGCTGTGATATTGTAATCACTTCTGTCCTTGGTATGTACCATCTCACTACTAAAATCTCATTTCAATCTGACGCCTTCTTCTTGGTGCTCGAATTTTTATGATAATGAATGTAACTGGGAAATCACATGGTACGCTACTTTTTCTCCGTAATAATGGTGGCCTTGCAGTTGCATATGAACACTGCAAAAAAACATTTTTACAGGTTTGCTAGGAAGGACGAACAGACGGAGAGATAAGCAGTTGTAAGAGAATAATAAAAATTCAATAAATAAATAAGAGATATACAGTTTGTGAAGTGAAGGACAGTTGTTTTAAAATCAGACGTTCTGTGAGGCATGCAAGAGTGTTAGGGTCGGACAAACGGACGAATTGAGAGGCAGTTCAGGAAATGAAAATTAGTTAAATAAATAAATGTATGAGGACGAGGGGTCGCAATTTGTTTTCAAAACGGACTTTTAACCCTTCTCCCCGCCTAGTAGCAAAAATGCCATCCAATCTGAGGACGAAATGAATGTAGACAAAGCGAACAGTAGGGGTAACTAAACAACGGACGAAGTGAACGGAGGACGAAGTGTACGAGAAAATGAACCGGGCGAAGTTTGCTTGTATTAAATTAATATGGACAAAATGATATGGCACCGAATAAGTGATAACAATGGTACAAGCGGCAAAGCATCAGTCAGAAGGAACTTCATTAAAGGAACAGATTAAATTAACATGGACAAAGTAATAGTGCACCGATGAAGTGATACCACTGATGCAAGCTGCAAGACATCAGTCGAAGTAAACTTAATTAAAGGAACAAGTTAAATTAACTTGGACAAAGTGATAGGGCACTGATGAGGTGATAACACTGATGCAAAAGGCAAAGCATCAGTCAAAGGGAACTTTATTAAAGGAACAAATTAAATTAACATGGACAAAGTGATAGGGCACCGATGAAGTGATAACACTGATGCAAGCGGCAAGACATCAGTCAAAGTAAACTTAATTAAAGGAACAAGTTAAATTAACATGCACAAAGTGATAGGGCACCGATGAAGTGATAATACTGATGCAAAAGGCAAAGCATCAGTCAAAGTAAACTTAATTAAAGGAACAAGTTAAATTAACATGGACAAAGTGATAGGGCACCGATGAAGTGATAACACTGATGCAAAAGGCAAAGCATCAGTCAAAGGGAACTTTATTAAAGGAACAAATTAAATTAACATGGATAAAGTGATAGGGCACCGATGAAGTGATAACACTGATGCAAGCGGCAAGACATCAGTCAAAGGAAACTTAATTAAAGGCACAAATTAAATTAACTTGGACAAAGTGATAGGGCACCGATGAGGTGATAACACTGATGCAAGCGGCAAGACATCAGTCAAAGTAAACTTAATTAAAGGAACAAGTTAAATTAACTTGGACAAAGTGATAGGGCACCGATGAAGTGATAACACTGATGCAAGAAGCAAAGCATCAGTCAAAGGGAACTTTATTAAAGGAACAAATTAAATTAACATGGACAAAGTGATAGGGCACCGATGAAGTGATAACACTGATGCAAGCGGCAAGACATCAGTCAAAGTAAACTTAATTAAAGGAACAAGTTAAATTAACTTGGACAAAGTGATAGGGCACCGATGAGGTGATAACACTGATGCAAGCGGCAAAGCATCAGTCAAAGGGAACTATATTAAAGGAACAAGTTAAATTAACTTGGACAAAGTGATAGGGCACCGATGAAGTGATAACACTGATGCAAAAGGCAAAGCATCAGTCAAAGGGAACTTTATTAAAGGAACAAATTAAATTTACATGCATAAAGTGTTAGGGCACCGATGAAGTGATAATACTGATGCAAGCGGCAAGACATCAGTCAAAGTAAACTTAATTAAAGGAACAAGTTAAATTAACTTGGACAAAGTGATAGGGCACCGATGAGGTGATAACACTGATGCAAGAAGCAAAGCATCAGTCAAAGGGAACTTTATTAAAGGAACAAATGAAATTAACATGGACAAAGTGATAGGGCACCGATGAAGTGATAACACTGATGCAAGTGGCAAGACACCAGTCAAAGGAAACTTAATTAAAGGCAGAAATTAAATTAACATGCGCAAAGTGATAGGGCACCGATGAAGTGATAATACTGATGCAAGCGGCAAGACTTCAGTCAAAGTAAACTTAATTAAAGGAACAAGTTAAATTAACTTGGACAAAGTGATAGGGCACCGATGAAGTGATAACACTGATGCAAGAGGCAAAGCATCAGTCAAAGGGAACTTCATTAAAGGAACAAATTAAATTAACATGGACAAAGTGATAGGGCACCGATGAAGTGATAATACTGATGCAAGTGGCAAGACACCAGTCAAAGGAAACTTAATTAAAGGCACAAATTAAATTAACATGCGCAAAGTGATACGGCAACGATGAAGTGATAGCACTGATGCAAGCGGCAAAGCATCAGTCAAAAGGAACTATATTAAAGGAACAAAATTATGTACACATACAATTTACAACGTGGCGGTGATATACAGTCGTGGCCAAAAGTCCTGCACCAGTAGAACGAAAGTCATTTTTTTATGTTTGAAGTCAACTTATACAGCGTAATGGTAAAGTAAAGAATACATATTACACATCATTTTATAACGAAATGTTATGCTGAATTTAAATATTTTTACAGAATGTTATTACTAGTAACAGAAGTGAAGTTACAAGCAAAAAATGTGCAAGTGAGGAAACACAAATTCAGTTCTGAAAGAGCGTTCGCACCCTCCAATGCACTATAGCTTTTTCCTGCGTCCTCTAGTGAGATATAAAAGGATCTAGAATCGTCTGCCGACTTAGAATGCAATTGCTTGTAGTCAGTTGATGGAAATTTATGCAGAATCCCTGGTGATATTTGAATTTCGGAATGTCAAAGACCCGAAAATTGGTCCTGTCTTTTCAAACCAGGGCAAAAATCACTACTTTGCATGAACGTGGATTCAGTTGTCGTAAAATTGCTGTTAAATGTGACTGTGATCATTCCACTGTCTTTCGCACCATTAAAAGAGCTGCAGAAACTGGATGTGTGGGAAACAGAAAAAGAACAGGTATACCAATGCTATGTACTGAACGTGATGATCGCATGTTTATTCGTCGTTTATTAAAATCACGGTTCTAATCTGGCACTGGTTTAAGAAATGAGTGTGAAAGTGAAATGGGCATTTTTGCATTTGCACGTACAGTTCGTTGTAGGCTACAAGAAAATCGACTGACGGCACGAAATGTTGCATGAAAACCTTTCATTACTTAACAACAACGGCTCAAACGAACCGCTTGGGTCAAAGTACAGAAGAAGTGGACTGTTGATGAATGGAAAAATGTTATTTTGAGTGATGAAACAACTGTTACTATTTCAGTTAATAATGGAAATAATTATGTACGTCGTCGGGCTGGTGAAAGTTATAAGGTATACTGCACCCAGCCAACAACCAAGCACACACATTCGGTGATGTTATGGTCCTGTATTTCAGCCAGTGGTGTTGGCCGTCTGCACACTGTTGATTGCACATCGAATAGATCGAAGAATGTTTATATTTTTGAGTCCAAACTGCTACCATCGGCACAAGACATGGGTTTGCGGAATTTTGTCTTTCAGGACGATAACGCGCCATGTCATCGTTCAAAGTTGGTTGACGAGTGGTTTAATCGAAAAGTTATAAGAAACCTTCAGTGGTTGGAACAGTCTTCGGATTTAAATCCCGTAGAGAATCTGCGGGTGAGATTAAAGCAAACGATCCGTCATCAAGGACCCACATCTAAAACAGAATTAATTGAGTCTGTAAGGACCGTATGGACCGTGTTATCACCAATGGACAACTAGAGAGGCTCCATTAGTTCCATGCCAAGAAGGTGCACTTTTTTATTAAGAAACCGTGGTTATTCAATTCAATTAAATATTAAAGCGTGAAAGAAATACGGGATTACGCCATATAATACAAATTTTGAAGATGACAATCCGATTTTTGGCGTAAATGTGACAAGGATGGTAAGTCAGATAATATTTGAAAACTTGAAAATTTTCATCGTCCTGGAGCGGGACTCGAACCCGCGTCTCCCAGAAAACGCCTAGGTATGCTAACCACTACACCACCCAGAATAATATTATCTGACTTACCATCCTTGTCACATTTACGCCAAAAATCGGATTGTCATCTTCAAAATTTGTATTATATGGCGTAATCCCGTATTTCTTTCATGATTTATCTGCTTCTCCGGGCAATCACGGGATAGGATTATTAACCTCCAGATTCGCTAAAACATGAATGCCGGTTGCTTCGACTAGCGAATCCTGTGATGGTTAAATTCAAATTGATCGGAAACTTGAAACTTGGTCGTTCTGGGTGGTGTAGTGGTTAGCATACCTAGGCGTTTTCTGGGAGACGCGGGTTCGAGTCCCGCTCCAGGACGATGAAAATTTTCAAATATTATCTGACTTACCATCCTTGTCACATTTACGCCAAAAATCGGATTGTCATCTTCAAAATTTGTATTAAAGCGTATTTTGCTTGTTGGTAAGTTATTTCAAGTGTCCTGAAAGTTTCAACAGTTTTTTTTTATTTATTTATTTTCTTTGCCACACTACACCATTCACTACACAATCAAATCACAGATACAATTTCTCTACAAAAAAAAAAAATATGGACCAAATTACAATTCGCACCTTATGCAAACACAAAAGAAATAGTAGATATATGTAAAAAAAAAAAAAGAATAAATGCAACACATAAATACAAAAATATGAATGATAATACAACTAATACAAACACATAAAACACCAAACATGAAAATACAAATATTATACAATGATATTACACATATATTGAAAAGTATAAATGAAGTAATAGGAAATACAAACACACGTATGATAATATGAATAATTTTGTTTTTAATTTTAGTTTAAGTAAATTGAAGCACCACTACAGGTTCTTAAAAAAAAATGAGTCTAAATAGTCAAGCCAAAGAACAATTTAACCATTATGCAGTAAATTAACGTAATATAACGTACTATATAACAAAACGTTAATCAACCATTAATTTTGAAAGTCCTTAGTTGTATTTTTTATACCAAAAATTGTGTAATCGTCTTGATTCGAAGCGGCAACCCATTCCAGGACCTAGGGCAGGTCAAGTTAATATTATTAAATAATGCATTCGTACGCGCTCTTGGTATTAAAAAAACTAGTATTTCCACGAGTGTCATGATAATGGGAACGGAAATGCAAGGTGATTAGATCTGAATATTTATTAGCATAAACAGTAATAATCGAAAACTGTATAATTTATCAAATGACATTATCTGATAACTGAGAAAAGGAGAATGTGCCTGTAAAGACGGATTCACCAAAGGTAAAAAAAGTTTTTGTAAAACATAAATTCTATTAACATTCCTAATAGTTGTTCGACCCCAAGCCAAGAGACAATAATATAGAAATGGATAAATAAATGAAAAATACAATAGCAACTTAACCCTGGCAGGCAACAAACTTGAAATCCTATGAATGACCCCAATGCGGGATATGAGGCCAACTGCCATCTCAGTAAAATGTGCATCCCATCTCAAGTTATCTTGTAAATATACACCCAAGAACTTTGCAACAGCCTGAAAGTCAAGGGGTACTCCATTAAACAATATCCCATTTGCAATATCCACTCTTCGCTTACATCGCGAAAATAGTACATTAGTAGTTTTGGAAAAAAAATATTGTTAAGGAATTACAGCAAAACCAACGAAAGTAATCCTGAAGTTCCAGATTCACACGTAGGATCAACTCAGATAGAGTGACCCCGGAAAATAATAGGCTTGTGCCATCAGCATATAAAATAGGAGTAGCACTTGAAGTAATAGTAAATAAATCATTAACATAAATTAAAAATGTACTGTACAGTAATTTTACGTTAAATGCATTGTACCCTAATTTCACAAATTCCACTATTTTTTGGTTTTTATGACTAGACGCTGTACTTTTGCTTGTAACTTCACTTCTATTTCTAGTAATAACGTTCTGTAAAAATATTTGAATTCAGCATTAAATATACTTTAAAATGATGTGTAATATGTATCCCTGAATTTACCCTTACGCTGTATACGTTGACTTCAAACTTCAAAAATGGACTTTAAGTCTAATAGTGCAGGACGTTTGGCCACGATTGTATATACAGAGCTGAAGAGTTTCAGATGAGGTGAACTAACATCATCTAGGAAAAAGTTACAGAAAGAAAGTGGTATGTCAAGGCAAAACTTTGAAAAACAAAAAGAAAAGTCATACGCTGAGTGTCTTTGAACAAGTCAAGGAAATAAAATACAGGATCTAACGCATTTTTTTCCATTTACCACAAATCTCGTGACGATGCGGTGGTGTGGAATTGAGCCAGAGTTTCAAGGCTCCTGGCTTCATTATATTCATTCTGTAAAAATGAAACGTAAGACACACACACACATGCAACATGCTCTACATATCTCCGTCAGCAAAGAACAGAATGTTTACAGTACCGAATATCGTACGAGTACAGTTCGGGAGTGCCATACCGTTCTGGAGACACAGATGCAACATAACATGACATAACAGAACAGGCTACAAGACTTATAAATGACAGTGGCTTTGATAGAGAAGATGATACGTGCCACTAAGGTGCCGCAAGAGCTTAAACTGCATGTCTAGTCTAACTGCAAGTTGATTTTAAACTGAACAACCAGCTCGGGAAAAGGAAGACGTGGTTTGAATCCACCACCGACAAATTTCTGCTGTAACGCTATACTGGAGCCCGAACATAAAATGAATCTTCTGGTGGTGATGTTCAAGAAAAATGTATGATGCTTCTTCCACACATAATCAGGAATTAATCAGAATTCCTTCTTCTACAGCTGGATATTTCAAGTATGGTTTGCGGCAGACGCAGATACCTACGAATTCGTCTCATTTCTTTCTATAGAGAGAGGGCGGCTGGGAGATATACCGTACCACTGAGGTGAGGCAAGAGTCTAAACGGCAAGTTGCAGCGATAAGCCAAGGTCAGTGTAGTTTAGTCGGGAGAATAACCGGCTCCGTGGCAGGGGGACGTAGGTTCAACTGCCATCACTGGAAATAAGGGCGTTTATGCTATAAAGGTGATCTAATTCAATCTTCACTTTTAGTTCCTGTCTCTTTATGTAAAATTTGGTTTATTTCGCTTAACAGTTTTTCAGCCTCAATGCCACATTTTTCTCTCTCAAGGAATTTGTGTTTCACAACCCTGACAACAGGTCAGAGAGTAATGATATATGCTCCAGCTGAATATAAGAACCTCTGTTTTAGAATATGTCACGCTCGCTCTCTCGCGGGCCCCTTTTTAGAGCCTCTCTTGTACTTTTTTAAAGTACATTTATACAGCAGGAAGACGGTTTGAATCCCATTACTGGCAAAAGTTTGTATGTTATACTTGATATTACCGAAGTATAAACCTCATACAAAGAATATATGAGCCTGTGTTTTATTCAGATATTCATTGGATTTCCCTTCCCTTGTCTTACAGTCTGAAGTCCATAAATAAAAGTCACGTCCTCATTTGCTTTAAAGGAATGTGATTATCTCTTAACGAGTTATTTTACGTTCCAGCGTCCACAAATAAACAAAAATTGCGATTTCGTGACAAATTGTTTCTGTATTAAAATATCGCCGTGTACTGTTGAATAGCGTAGTAATTTGCACATTAGCAGTATCATATAACACAATATTCTTCCTCACTAGAAACTGTTTTTTATTTTTTGATTCGATAGGCGCTCTACATATTACATTAACCGACAATCCGGGTAAGCTTGTAGACACGAAATACAGAAATCATGCAATTCTATGCGGTTTCGAATTTTTATTTTTATTTTTGAATCCAAAAACCGTTTTGTTGAAAACATTTAGGATACTCGAAGGAGTAGCAAAGAATAATTATTTCCCGATGGAAAAACTGAACATTGTCAAATAGAAAACTGTTTCAACGAACAAGATCTTTTATTTCCAAATCTGTGATTTCTCCTATTTGAAATAATTTCCTCTCGAGAAGCAGCAAATGCCGTTCTGAATTGCGTTTTCTACTCGGATTTCTTGAGCAATGGATTTCTTCCGATACGTGTGTGTGTGTTTTGTGCCGTAAGAAATGAGAAATGTTCAACAATTTCTGCAGGGTCAAAGTGGGCTCCCGTGAGCCTTCCTTAAACTCCCAGCTTGTAACGTTTGTTCCTACAGCGCCTAAGATGAAGCAAATTGCATTTGGAGCACACTTCTTTTCCAAATCGATTTCACTTCAGCTTTTACACCTTTGTCAAACAACAACAGGGAAATGCAGGGAACAACAGAAGCAGATCGACTCTTTTCAGGAGCATAGGGGATTTTTATTTGTTTGAGCACCACTTACCCAAAATATCAATGAAATACTCGGAGAGCATATGCTGGTGTTTTCATTGTTGTAGTAAATAAATCTGAAAAAAAAAATTAACATCCTTTTTGTTTTCCACATATTGCATTTCATCAAGAATCTAAATGCTTAAAGGAATGTTTTAATTGCACTGATAAAATGCTGTCAAGAGTGTAACAAAGCTGACAATAATTTGGTGTAGTCGAAGAGGCATTCATTTAATGTGTTGCACCTCTGAGAGCAGGAAAAGCAATTTTTAACGCTTAATGTTGACTTTCGAATCCAGACAGGGTTGCTATGTACGAGTAAAAATTCTACTCTCTGCATAAGCGTCACACAAATTCTATGCATTTCGTGCTGATTGTTAACGAGAATGGGATCTGCTTTCGGCACTAACAACGGAAAAAGTCTTAGATAAACTAGAGAGATCCTTTACTTTGTGTCTGCGATATATAATATGTACTAGTAATATACACTAGTGACGAAATTTGCGAAAACCTTTTGGAAAATGTGTATTTCTGAGGTTTGACTTCTCATAACATCAGTCATTGTTAGAATAATACCATAAAATGATATATCATTTGAAAAATAATTCAAAATATCATGCAGCACACTTTACTAAAATTGCATTTAATAAGAAGTTATACACCAAAAACCATGATAATGCGTATTTCATAACTTCGCATCATTCCCATTAGTACTTAATCGTGAAAGCTTTCGTCGCGATTACAGCCTTGCGACAGGGTCTCATGGATTGGACCAAGCTTTTTAGTTCATCAGGTGTTATAATGTGGAACTAAAATTGTACGAATGCTTCTACCAATTGTGTTTTATTCCTTGGTTGCTTCTGGCAAACAGGATTCTTTAACAGGGTCCACAGATTTTTCCTGGATTCAGGTTAGGGTTATTTCCTAGCCATTCAAGCAGTGTATTATGCTTTTTCTGAAAGCACGGTTTGCACACATCAGTAAATGGGAAAATGTTTGAATGTTGTGTAACGTATACTCACGATTCACTTTCCTTTTGATTTTTACTATCTCTGGTTATTTTATTTTTCTATGTAAATTATCTTCTTACTGAACGAGATGTTATTTCTCCAGCTGAATGAGATCTGGCAATGAGTGTAAGTCATGACGTGGTGGTAGCCAGTATAAATAGGCGCGTTCAACGATACCTGAGGAGAGCTTTTTGTTGATGTGTGTAGGGAGAGCGTTAGTATATGTGAAGGAGAGCGTTTGGTGCTGTATAAAGAGAGTTCGTTTATGTGAGAACGAGAAGTCAATAATAAAGAATTTGTTGTAAGTACGTTTTTCTCAGTTCATAGTTACTGTCAGACCTCTGTCTGGCTGTTAGGTTTATTTCATTTAGTGTTATTAGTAACAACCAGCATAAAACTTTATTCATCTTAATTACTACTACAGCATTACTACCAGTTATAAGTTTGTTCATTACTATTACTACACTACTAGCAGGAGACTTTATTCATGATCTTAATTAACTAGTAACAACAAACATTTGAATTCACTATTAGAAGCTTAGTACAAGCATTGAATTCATCATAATATTAGCTGAGTAGAAGCTTAGCTTAGCTGTAGTGGTAGTGAAAGCTATATTCACGATAATTAGCTTAGCAATTAGCTTAGTTAAAAGCCTTATTCATTATAGTTGTTGAAATATAAACGCTTCATTATCCTAGAAAAGATCATGTGCCGAAGGCTTCAGGTTTGGCTCAAGTATACCAATGATGTATTTTGTGCCATTTCAATTACCATTAATCATACAAATTCTGCGCACACCTTTTGCATCATAACACTAACTGGATGCTTCATGATAGCTGTTATGCTTTCACAAGCAGCAAATCTTCTCCATTCCTTCTTCTTACATAATTTATTCCATCACTACCAAATATGGATATTCTTGTCTTATCAGTCCACATGACTCCGTCCCATTGTTCCTCATACCAATTAACATGGTTTTTAGCCCATTCTAATTTCTTGCTTCTTTGTTTAGGAGGTAGAAATGGCTTCTTCCTTGGAATTGTGGAATTTAAGCCAAAGTCTTTGAGTCTGCGTTCAATAGTCCTAGCACTAATCTTCAAACCATGTTGAGACAATTCATTTTTAATTGCTTCAGATGCTTTTCTTCTTTCACCTAAACGGTCTTTTAATTCTTCTATCACCACAAGCTGTTGTGCATCATTTTCTGCTTTTACCAGTTTGGTTTTGAATGGACTGAGGCTTCTGATCCGTCTTGCACAGTTCAGAAATTCTTACTTTGGTTAGATTTCCACCTGTTTTTCTTATGATTTCCATACAAGTGTAGTCTTCTTCTCGCAAAGTTAGTATTTTACATAGCGTTCTAAGTGGATCAACCAACTCTTCTCACTCGGTCATCTTACTAAGTTTGACAGCTTACTAAGTTATCAAGGAATAGAGAAATCCGTGAAAAAACTGGTGGCCAACTTAATGACACTCACACAACTGAATTGTAGTTCTATTCTTAGCTTGGTTTCCTGAAAATGATAGCTGGGTCATACTTATACCTTATTGGGTCCATGCTGTCTCGTAATAACACCTAACTGGCTCTCAGAAGAATCAGTTTCATTGGTCAGTTTTGAGTTAAGGAAATCCACTTCTTTTTACATAGGGCAGTTGTGTTTTCTTTTTCTAGTTGCTTGGCTGTAACGTTGGATAGATTAAAGATATTTCAACATAGTTTATTGCATTACATTCTGCGTTAAATTATGTTTGAAATGATATAATTTTATGGTAGTATTATTCTAGAAAAAACTGATGTTATAAGCCACAGAAACTTAGAAATACCAATTTTCCTAAAGGTTTCCACAATTTTGGCCAATAGTGTGTAATGTGTAATACTATATCGCAAGCCGATAAACATATAAATGCGATGGAACACTTTTGAGAAAAACAAATGCGTTGAATTTAAGAATTCTACCAACAGGCTTCGTGGTGTACATTTAAAATGAGCTGTCCTTTGAGAGCACACACCGAAGTGAAAGATGCAGTTGGAATAGTGTGGTTTTGTCCACATGGCAGCAGTTTTGTCTGGCAACGAGTAAGCGTCTGTCTACCGCGTGAACCCATCATTCAGTAACGGTGGTGACTAGTGTTAGTGATCTAAAGGTCTCTACGAGTACATGACCGAGACGTTCTCCTAAGAGAGGATGAGTTCCATGGGCGTGTTGTGTCATTTTAGGATTCAGGAATGAGACTAAATATTTAGTTCACAACTATGAATTTCTGTTTAGGAACGGCTCCGCACAATCCCGAGAAAGAATTTCAATGGCCTTTTTGTAGCAATATTTTATACGAAGGTGAGTCAAATGTTCTTCCGGTTTTGAGCTACACCAAAACTTCGTGCCAAATTTTCTGTGCGAAACGCACGCCAGAATTGAATCGGTACTGCGATGATGTGGAATATACGAGATGACTTGCATTTGGCATGGAGAGACATTGCGCTATCAGGTGAACAGATGATGGTGGTCGACAGATGTGTTGTTTGGGTGCTCCTAAGCCATTAGTGGAAAAAGTGTTAAACGTGGAAGCAATATCAAGAGACGCGATTGCAGTTGTTATCGAGGAAACAGTGGACAGCAGCTCTGCACGGAAATGATTACGGCGTTTCAATTCTGGGGGAATCAGTTTCGAAGACAAGTTGAGGCCAGGACGTTGAACAAGTACCTGCACTGACACCGTTGATGGAGCTTTGACAGCGAACCTTGGTATCAGTACACGACAACTGGCAGCTGAAGTAGGGTATCTTTTCAATCCATCATCGTTCATCACTTACACCAGCTTGGTTTCTCCTACATGCAGCATCGAATGGTTTCCTATGAATTGATAACCTAGCTAGTGGAACTATATATCGCTCTATGTAGCAGATGTCTATGACACCCACAGAACGACAGGTTTTGTCGATGTGGGTCCGGATTTTGTTGCAGATGAATCATGGATGGTGTGTTTCGTTAGAGTGGTGGCTGTCCTCTTTCCCAGGCTCTAAATTAAAGACGGTAGACTGCTTATAACACTTAGAGTCACGCATGGTGGTCGTTAAATTCTGAAAGAACCAAGAAATGCTAGATGGTGTATCCGAAGCAAACAACGAAGGATTATTTTTACGTTCGGAATTTCGGTAAAGGAGATAGACTCGCAAAAAGGAATACACTCTTGCGCTCCCAATAGGAAAAATACTCTAGAACGTTAGAAGGAAGAAATGAACGCACATCTGTGTTACACTTACTGGGGTACTACACACTAGAAACTGTTTCTATCAGTATTCTTGAAACAAATTCTGATTTCAGACGGAAATACTCTATACCCTTTAACGGCGGAACTGTGCAATGAGGAAAAGTATAGAAACAACACACGAAACGTTTCTCGCAATAAACTCTTTTAGATAAAAAGAAATTAAGACTTTTGAGGAGTTAATCATAGAAAAATAAATGCATCTATGCCACTTTGCGGAAAAACATGCAGAATTTAAAATGCACGATGTGCCCAGTGTCTTTCAAAGCCAGTGGTGCCCGTTATATGTCGAAATACACAAAACATATTGCACATAGTGGAAGATATTTGACGCGAAAATGACTTTTGCGAATAACTTTTTCTGCTGTATATAGAAATAGACGTTGATGCTCTTAGAAGCAAAGAAATAGCAGAAAATACATTAAGAAATAACAGATAATATAGAAGTAACAAGTCGGTGAGTAGTATAATAAGAAGTCACTGCAGCTTTATTTGCATTTTACAGCGGTATAATTATATGAGAAAACAAAGCAAAGGCTCAGTGCAGCAGTGTTAAGAAGTGCTGCCCGTTCATTTCAATGTATTTTTCAACTCATTTTTTGCACAACTTCCGCCATAAATCCACAGTAATTTGGTCACAGATTTCAACAGTATTCTGTTCGAACTGCTACGGAGTTTCTGAGCGTAGACCTCGTTCTGTACAACACCCTACACGTAAAAATATTGAGGAGTAAGTTCTGGTGATAAAGCAGGGATGTCCACGAACCTGTCCACTGCGTCGTATCGATCGTGAGGAAAATGCTCAGTCAATCTTGGTAAGACCAGGAAGAGGTAATGCTACTATCATTTGCGAGCAATGGTGTTATAATGGGGTACCCCACCATACTGGTACAACATTTCTTCAATGTTCGATCAGTTAGCTACAGCTGAAAGAAACTCGTTGAGCATGGACACATAACTCTCACCTGTTAATGTTCCCTCCAAAAAGAATGGACCCAAGAGATCTGTAGAACAAATCCTGATTCAAACGTGGTTCCAGGAGTACTGAGATCCTTCTCAAGTGCAAAATCGGGACACTCAGTTGTCTGTTGTGTTCATTGGCGTAGCTATTCAACTGAAAAGTAGCTTCATCACTTCAATTAATTTTTCAGAAAAGGTATCGTTCTCTTAGCATTCTTGCCGAAATGTTTTGTAAAATTGCTGTTGCCGACTTCAGTCGTCTTCGTCTGTAGCATGGAGCAGATGAGGGCGATATGGTTTCATGTTGTGATCGTGAAACCTTATCTGAACGAATCCCCTTAAAATGCCAAGTTCTTGTTCATCTTGCCTCGTGGACTTGTTCCGATGAAAGCAACTTTAACAACACGTTGCTTATCTATGTAAATAGACCTTTGCCTTCCAGGAGTTATCAAGTCATTAATTTAACCAATAGCTTCAAATGACTTGATGAGGTTGGCCATTGTGTGTCTGTCTATCGACAAATCTCTTCACAACGGTGGCAAGATTCATTTTGGTCTTACGTTTTGGAAATGTTAAAAGTAGGATTTTCATTTGTGTACCGCTGGAAACTACTGCGCTCCATAGTGGAAACTGATTACGTTTGAGACGCCCCAGTGGCGCAGTGGTCTAAGAGGTGGCTTTTAACTATTCCTTTGAAATATGTCTAGGTTCGAATCCCTTGAGGCATTGATGTCTTTTAGGTCTAACGGCACATACTGTATCCCTTCCTGAGAGTCAGTGGCCCAAATTACGGACCGGGCGACTTCTTATAGCTCATCAAGTAGCTCATGGTTGTCGTTTATCCCCCCCTCTTCCCAAACTAAAATTACATTTGCTGATTCTGAAATCCCAATAAAAATTAATAATATATTAAAATACAGGTAAAAATAATACTCATAATGTTATAAAATGTTATAAAGTTGTAGCAATTGTTGATTATATCGTTGCCTGCCCTACTACTTCTGCACCACATTGTATACGCAAAAGGTTACTCATAGTGTAAACTGGGCAAACGGAAAATAAATTATAAATGTTTTTTTCAGAAACAGAAGCACCACACCTGTGAGAGAACAGTCTGAAAAGTTTTACCTCCACTGCAGCATTTAAAATAGGAATGGATAAATCCAGATAAAACCGATTTTAGGTAGTCACATGCGTTCCTCCTTGTACCATGCCCGAAAGGAGTCCCTGAGTTTCGCTCAGTTCCTGTTCAGTATGGGTCGCAATGGACGGATGTTCAGTAATGACATTCAGAAAGCAGTCATTATTCTCTGTAGAAAAAGGTGTTCGCAGAGACATCCACCAAAAGGTGAAAGCCGTTTGTGATGATCAGTGTGTTGATGTGAGTACTGTAAAGCGATGGGAAGGGCAATGGAAAAATTAAGAAGTGGGGAAAGCAAATTTGAGTTTAAAAATCCGATGCCGAGGTTGCCTCTGGTTTTATCAACAGCGAGTTCAATAAATTATACGAGGAAACCGTCAAATAGGGGCTACAAAAAATTCTGAGCGTTACATTGCAACACTGAAGAAACTGGAGGGAAATAGTGCTGCGTGGTCACAAACGTGTCCATGACCACAACCCTATGACTCACACCGATGTGCCCCAGTTGCCAGAATCGAGCTCCTCGGGTTTTCCATGGTTCCACATCATAGTTCAAATCTCGCCTATGTACATAGGCGCCGACTATAGGGGGCTAGGTGAATCTTGGCCCCCACCCAATATGTCTGTCCTGTTTAATTAAATAATCGATTTTGCCTCATAAAGTGGCCCAAGCTCCACCTTATTAGGCCAAACCGATTCATTTCCGAAAATTTATAAATAAAATAAGTTAACTTTTTTCCCATTGCTTATTTAATAAGAAACTTGATTGTCAGCACGTATTTTGTTCGACATGTTCTCGGGATGTTTATAACAATTATGAAAAATAAAATAAATAAAAATACAGAAACGTATAATCGCTTACCAGTACCAGCGTTCTTCCAGTACTCCCAGCAGAAGTTGCACATGCAATCAAGAACATGAATCGGGAGAAAGCTCCAGGAGAAGATGCAATTACTGTAGAGATCATACAAGAAGCAAGTGGAGAAATTGAAACAGTACTCGCCCAAGTTTTCACTCGATGGCTTAAAGAAGGAAAGATTCCTGAGGATTGGAACAACGCTACAATGATCCTGCTACATAAAAAAGGTGACATTGAGGATCTCAGGAACTACAGACCTATCAGCCTCCTATTAGTGGTTTATAAAATCTTCTTGCATTTTCATAGATGGAAAGAGCGATGTATGTGGAAAGAGCGATGTATGTGGAAAGAGCGATGTATTTATTTATTTATTAACTGTCGCGACGTATTTGGAGTATTTTCACCTGGATCTCGCGCGTTGGATTTAACTGCTATAATATATATAGCTAGTGCCGTTTATGCCCACCAGATGGAGACGTCTCAGTAGCTGAGCCCATCTTACCTATTTATGATGTCAGAAGCTGACTTAAATACACATAGCACCGTGGATTGTTGGCCACCGTGGCGTAAATGTAACGCACTCGGCACGATATCGAGAGTTCTGTTAGTTCAATTCCACAGCGGTTGGCTGAAAAACAATTTTTCGGTTGCTGTGTGTTTCTGGAACGTGGAAAGAGCAATGTATTTATTTATTTAGTATAAAATCTTCACTAAAGTTCTTTCACACCGCTTAAAAGTAACACTGGACGTGGCTCAACCGAGAGAACAAGCTGGATTCAGGAGTGGCTACTGCTCTATAGATCATATCCATGTACTGAGAGAACTAATTGAAAGAGCGAGGGAATATGAACTTCCATTATGCATGGTTTTATCGATTATGAAAAGGCCTCTGATTCGGTGAAACCATCATCAGTTACAATGGCTTTGATGTCCTGCGGTAGTGAAGATGCATACATTAATATCATTAATAACATCTATGAAAATGCAAGAGCAAAGATTCGGCTGTTTGAGAATACAGCACACATAAAAATTGAAAAGGGAGTGAGACAAGGTAACACCATATCTCCCAAACTCTTTAACGTCACATTGGAAAATGTCTTTCAATCACTGAACTGGGAAAACAAAGGGATAAAGATTAATGGAGATTGTCTAACTCACCTTCGCTTTGTTGATGACATAGTCATGTTTACAACTACCGCAATCAGAGCTGCAGAGTATGATCCAGGAACTTGCTGACAAGATTAGAGAAGTGGGATTAAAAATGAATTTTCAGGAGACAAAAGTGATGTACAATGCATCACTTTTACAAGAAATTAAGATTTATTGATTGATGGAGAAAAGCTGGATATAACAGATGCGTACGTTTATCTTGGACAGCAGATATTAAGTGAGGGTCACATTGATGAAGAAATTAATCGGCGTTTAAAACTTGCCTGGAGAGCTTTTGGAAGAAACAGCATAATTTTCAAGAGCAATATGCCGTTATGTCTTAAAAGAAACGTGTTTGATCAATGCATCCTTCCAGTGCTTACGTATGGTGCAGAGACGTGGACCTTAACTAAAAGAGACATACCAATGCTGCAGCATCCTCAACGCAGCATGGAGAGGTGCATGTTTGGTGTAACCCGGAGAGATAAGAAAAGGAACTCCTGGATCAGAAAAATGACAAGAGTGGAAGACATCATGATTAGAGTAAAATCCCTGAAATCGCAATGGGCTGGACATACTGCCAGAAGGACATACCTTCGACGGACAGTCGAACTTTTAGACTGGATTCTTCTTTTTTTTTTTTTTTTTTTGATTGGAGGTTTAACGACCACCGTGAGCAACTCAATGGGCTATAAGCAGTCGCCTTAGATTGGATTCCAAGAGACAGGAAAAGATCCAAAACAAGACCACGTGGAAAATGGGTGGATGAAATTCGAAAGTATGCGGGAGTAACATGGAAGAGACTGGCACAAGACAGACCGTTGTGGAAGAGGCTTGGAGAGACCTTCGTCCAGCAGTGGATTGATAATGGTTGACAATGATGATGATGATAATCTCTAGCGCATTTATGTATATCTGTTTATTTTTTGGGCTTCTCGTTCTTTGTTTGGGTAACAGCGCTAATTTTTCATATTTTTGATAAAGGTTTGGAAACAAAATCTCTCGGGATATTTTTATAAAATTGCAGGCTGAATGTCATTTTTAAAAATATTAATATTCAGCAAAATAATATTTTAATTTCCTTGGTAATTTGCTGATGAGCAATTGATGAACAATTACATTTGCGTTTTAAAACATACGTCGAATCTCGTAGTTTATCATTTTTCACCCCCCCCCCCGCTCTTTTAATTTTTATTTTCCTCCTGACAAAGGAACAGACTTGCTCCTCCTACGTCTGATCTCCTCGCGCCTGCACCCTCAATAATTTTTTGAAAGTCGGCGCCTCTGTCCCCATATATTTCTATTTGTTTTCAAAACTATAGGAATACTTAAGGGAGCATCACTTTACTTAGGACGAAGAAGTGAAGTCAGCAATGTGCCAGTATTTTCAGGAACAAAATCCTGGGAATTTTCTAAGCATTTACTTCGAACACAATAGAAAGCGGAGGTGATTACATGGAGAAGTATTTATTCGGATTTTAAACAAAAGGTGAAGGTAAATATTTGTTTTTCGTTCATTGAACAAACTTTTACCAATTGTTTTGAATTCAAATAAAGGCAAAACACTTTAACTTACCTACGTGCTTCACGTAGCGAGAAAACTGTGCGTTATTTAAAAGCGAAATATACACTGAAGAGCAATTGCAATAGAGATACCTGTCTAGTAACTTGTAGCACCACCTTTCGCCCCTTTGACGGCGGCGATTCGTCTCGGCATGGACTCGACAAGACACCGGAAGCGTTGGGAAGCCATACGGATCCACGACCCCTGAACAAGCTCCCACAGTTCACGAAGATTTCATGGAAGGGGTTCATCTCTCTCGATGGCATCACAAATGTGCTGAGGTCAGTTGACCTAGCTGGCCAAGGAAGCGAGGTCACGTCGGTGGAGTGTTCATCCAACCTTTCGGACACAACTCGGGAGCGATGGAACGGTGCATTGTCTTGTTGCAGGATAAGGTCCCCAGTGGGATGTTGAACAGGCACATACGGGAGCAAATGGTCGTCCAGAATATCCCGGTAACGTTGACCTGTAAGGAACGATGTCAAACGTACCAGGGGTCCCATTGCAGTCCACGTAAACAGTCCCCAGACGAGAATGCCACCCCCACCAGCTTGAAGAGTACCCTGCTGGCAAGAAGGATCCATCGCTTTACGTGGTTTGCTCCGTACGCGTATCCTGCCAACCGCATGTACCAACGTGAATCTCGACTCATCAGTCCAGGCAACATTCTTCCACATGTCTAGGGTCCACTGGCGATTATCCCGTGCCCATATAATCTTTGCAACCTGTGATGTGCGGTCAGCAGCGGTACCCTCGTGGGACGATGACTTTTGTACCCCATAGCGAGGAGATTGTTCTGGATGGTGTGGCTGCTTACACGTTTTTGTGCACCAGCGTTAAATTGCCGAGTGATTTCTTGCATTGTGGCCCGTCTATCCGCTGTTACAATGCGAGCTAACCGACGATGACCCCGCTCATCCACACGCTGTTGTTCACGGCGGTTGACCCTTGCAGGGATGGTTTTACCGGATTTGATGTACTCACGGTGCACCCGTGACACAGTGGCTCGTGAAAATCCCAGTGCCTGCACGACGTCCGAGGTGGAGTGACCCATTCGTCGGAACCCGACAATTTGCCCACGATCAAATGCGCTTAGATCCTTCGTGTTACCCATACTGCGCATCTTACTGATTCCCGTCGCATCACTCCTAATATTGTCGGATCGCTGCATACGTCATGTCGTTTCCGTTTACAGGGCCGCCCACAGCGCCACATTTGCATAACGCCAGCTGTCTCTAATTCAATTGCTCTTCAGTGTATGATATTTGTCAGAGGGGATGGCTTTCAGAGCAAAAATAATTTTTTTCATTCGAATTTTAGAAGAGAATATACACCAGCACAAATAAAATTTGACCCTTATACCACTTCATTGCAGAGCTGTGTACTACGAAAAATTAGTAAATGTATGCGACATGCTCCTCGTGCTAAAGATTTCCGATATAAAAGGAATTTCTCAAATCGGACAAATAGGTAAAAAGAATGGTGGCCACAGAAAGAAAGTGGTATTGCCTTTTGTTATACGTGTGAGATTCCTAAAGGAAATTATGCATGGATGCCATACTTAGAGTTACCTTGGAAAGATATCGTTCGAATCTTCATGATTTTCAGTAACAAATCGATCGGAATTTTTTTTTCCCGAAAACTGTGAACGAAGTTATGAAATTGGAAATAGGGCACTTATCAGGTGCATTTTGAGATTTCGAATAACCACAGTGAGGGGGGGGGGGGAGGTCCGTTCTGTTCTCAACTTGATAGTGCCGACCAGATCAATTGCTTTTAGAGAGCCTACGCTCAAGTATGAGTTTGCTGTACTTTACGGGAATCGATTTCCGTTATCGAGCTGTACTTTCTGAATTCCATTGTCGCAGCACAATACTAAGAACATACAGGATTTCTATGTTGCTCTACGGTTCCCAAAGCGTTTGGTTCTATAAGTTTCGAAAGATTCATTTGAAACTTTTTTTACTCAGTGGCCCTCTCTGGCATTATTTTGTGAAAATCATTGTTCCAGTGTTTCTGTGCCTCCGCAAACGTTGTAAAGTTCCTACCCACATACTGCATTTCACGTTTCACTAAAACAAAATAATTCTACATATTTAGGAAGGATCAACCTAGATTTAGAGTAATTTTGCAAAATCTAATAAACAAAAATTATTAATATCCGCTTTGATATTAAATCACGAAAAATATCGCCCCCTAATTTTTTTCATCTTACTGCGTTAAAAATGGTTATAAATGGTACTTTACATATTCGCAGGAATTTTTTCTGGAGATAAAGGTGCCGAAACTCTTCAATATAATTTATTGCGAAACAGAGAGGGGGACGTTTAACCTAATGAAAAACAACTCAGTTCTTTGAACATTGTTGTTTAAGTCTCATTATTGTTGCATGGAACGAAATGCAAAAACATAATCGACTTACTTGTATTATAAAAATAAATATTGTATTTAAAAATAACACTCCGTAACTGTTTCATAAGGCATCAAAAATGATGATATTAGCATCTTTTTGCCTACGAATGAGAGTTAAACTTGCCCTAAGAATTACATTACACTGGAGAAAAGAAGGGAACTGCATTTTGATCCTGAAATATAGTCCAAAGTTTGTTCAACTGTTGAAATATTTCTATCGTTCTCATCCCCGCTTTTATCATAAACTGCCGAATGGTGTCCTCGAAAACACCACGATGGGAAGTATTTTGTAAGAAAATACTAGGTTAGCTGAGAGCCAGTAGTTTTTATGAGTAATAATGAGGATATTACTGTGGTTGAAAGGGAAGACCTAACTGGGTGATTACCAAATTTACCTGTAAAACCACGAATCGTGTGTCTTTGGTTAAGTTGAAACCTGTTAAGATAACGTTTTGACATCTTGTTCACAACAGTATATTTTCTTATATACACTTCTGGCCATTAAAAGTACAACACCACGAAAGACGAGATATCAAAGCCATATTTACCGTAGAGAACGCAGGTGATACAAGGGTGAATCGATTAAAAATACAGCACAGCGAGACGAGGGGAACACATAACAATCAGTATCTGGTGTTGCCACAATGTGCAGCAATGACAGCTGCTACACGGCCCGGCGTCAAGAGGAAGAGACGTTGGCCGTGTGTTTGGGGAATGTCCGTCCACGCAGCTTCGATACGATGCCACAGCTAATCCGTTGTAGCCGGGGGTGGTCGCCGGCGTGCAGTCACCGTGCGATCAGGGACCATATATGTTCAATAGGCGACATACTCGGGGACCGCGCAGGCCAAGAAGATGTTGTAAATGGTGGCGATCTAGGAAGTCTTGGACGTTATATGCGGTCACGCATTTTCCTGTTGGTAAATGGCACCAGACAGTCTCTGAAGATATGGAACAACAACAGGCTTCAACACCTCAGTGATGTAACCATGGCTGTTCAACGTACTAGTAAAGCAGACGAGGCGCAGGCGGGTGAAGAATCCAATGCCACTCCATACCATAACGACGGGTATTGGGCCAGTATGGCGCAGCATAATGCAGGACTCACTCAGCGGGTGGCCGGGGTACCGCCAGAGACGGATCCTCCCATCATGGTGCTGCAAACTGAAGCAAAATTCGTCGGAAAACACGATGTCTTGCCATTCGCATCTCCAAGCGCGACGTTCTTGGCACATCTGCAGTCGCCGGTGTTATAGAGTCAAAGGTAGCCGAAGCAATAGACACCGTGTACAAATGCCTCCCTGCTGCCGACGACTTCAAAGCGTCCGTGAAGAGACTTGATGTTTTTCCACACACCCGAACTGTTGAGATACAGTGATCGATGTGCCTGTACGATCCGTTAACAGATGTCGGTCTTCTCGTTCTGTGCGATCCGTTAACAGATGTCAATCTTCTCGTTCGGTGGTGCGATGGGGCTGTTGGAATCCCGGGAGCACGTCAGTGTGTTTTTCCTCAGCTACCCACTGACGCCATATTCTCCCCACCGTGGCCGCATGCCACCCCACACGACAACCGATGTCTCAGAGAGATAATCCGCATTCCCGTTGTGCCATAATTCTCCTGCGATCGAATTCGGAAACCGGCTGGTAGGGCTGCCCGTTGTCTTCGGCGGGGCATGCTGTAGATATCTGTGGCCAGGAAAGGCAGCAAACACACTTCGAGTGCTTAACACCGGGTCCTTGTTCTCCCCTATTATACGACTACCAAGGGGGTTACTTTCCCACATGATTTCCATATGTGGTGGCCGGTTAATCATCTACATGTGCGCCAGTGTTTTGCCCTTCTGCTAACTTTCGAGCGATCTTCCTGGTGTTGCAGCCAAGGGATGCGATCTACCTGGTGTTGCAGTTTTGATGGCCATCAGTGTATATATATGTATATTGTATCGCTTCAGAAAATAAAGTCCGCTTTGCCTGTGTGACGACCATGAAGGAAAGATATCTAACAGCAGCATCAGCTGACTAGTTACCAAAGGTTCCAAAGTGGCCGGGAATCCAGCAGAATTGGAACCGGCGTCAAGCAAAGAACGCAGTAAATATCTCACGTTAAAATGGAAAGGATGGTTAGAAAAATCTGCAGTGGAAAGTGACTGCAAAACACTTAACGATTCCGTATAGACCATAGCACGACGATTAGGGCCACTGGTTCCAGGGAAGGGAGAGAGCCAGTCCCGTAAGACAAACACCACATCAATGCCTCAACGAAATTCGAACACATTCCCATCTCGCTCGAATTGTCAGAAGCCGACGTTTAGACAACTGCTCCACTGTGCGGCCAAGAAATTATTGCATACCGTTTTGAAAACGCTCTATAGAATTTACACATATGCAAAGAAAAACACAAAACGGTATATTTGCTTCAAAAACCATCAATTAATTGTGTCGTGCAGTTACCTTTCTTGTAATTCTGGTTTGAAAACGGTCGTTCGGATTTGTCCATATGCAAATACCTTCGGTTAATTTTGTAGCGCATTTATACTGTATTCCTCGTAATTCTGTGCTCTGTTTTTAGAAAGTCTTTTCAGAAAAAACAAGACGTGTTTATAGTATCACTGTGCCACCCTGTCTGTCTGTGGACAACATACGTAGGGTGTTCGGTAAGTTTCAAGCCTAACATTCAGAGACAATGTTTTTTTTGTTTTCGAAAACTCACCTTAATTTTACCACACAGTCTCCCCTGACTTGGATACACTTGTTGTATGGATCATAGACTTGGTGAATATACAGTTGCTTCAAAAAGAAGCAACACAATTGTATCGATCATATGATTTAGCGAATATCCAATACTTTTTCTAGCTGCTTAAAAAAAAAACTATTAAAAAAAATACTTTACCTTTCTATACCTTTTTCTTCAAAAGCCATTTTACGTACAGTTTTTATTTGAAATACTGCGCATGATCTCACTACTAAGGGGCGGAAATATATTCTGCATTTTCCCCGAAATCTCTGCTTCTAAAATCAGGATTTCTAGACATTCTTTTGCGTTAGAAAGAGTTCACGACGATGGACATTCTAAAGGTATACTGAGTGATCACTCAATTATGACCACCTGCCTAATACTTCGTATGTACTCCTTTCGCCCTCTATACAGCAGCTATCCGACGTGGCATCGATTCAATAAGATGCCGGAAGCAGGTGGGAGGTATGGTCAACCAAACTGTGTGTAATGCGGCTTTCAATGCAGGTATGGACGTGATTGGTGTATGCCTAATATGTCGTATGTCATCTTTTTGCCCTCAATGCAGAAACTATCCGACGTGGCATCGATTCAATTAGATGCCGGAAGCAGGTGGGAGGCATGGTCAACCAAACTGTGTGTAATGCGGCTTTCAATGCAGGTATGGAGGTTATTGGTGTATACCTAATCTGTCGTATGTCATCTTTTTTCCCTCAATGCAGCAGCTATCCGACATGGCATCGATTCAATAAGATGCCGGAAGCAGTTGGGAGGTATGGTCAACCAAATTGTGTGCATTGCGGCTTTCAGTGTAGGTATGGAGATGATTAGTGTATCGATACGCCTGATATTTTGTTCCATAATGGTCCCTACAAGTGTTCCATGGGATTGATATCGGGGAAGTTTGAAGGCCAATCAGTTTGTTGGAAGCCTGTATTGTGTTCCTCAGATCATTCCTGCACGGCATTTCACCTGTGACCCCGTGCTCGGTGCATTGTCATTTTTGGAGACACCGTGACCATTCGGGAAAACGTCCAACATTGCTGGGTGTACAGAGTCAACAAACAACTCACGATAGTGGGTACCAGTCATACGTTGTTTAACATGCATTAAGGTTCCTGCCAGGTAAACATGCTCCCCACCATACAACGGCCGCTACCGACTTGCATTGTGGAGATCATGCAGGATGGATCGAGTATCTCATGTTGTTTGCGCGAAATACGTACACGACCATCCACGGAGTGGAGTAAAAAGCGCGACTCGTCAGACCAGAACACATTTTTCAGTCATCTGACGTCCGACTCGCATGATCTTTGCACCAGGCGAGACCTTTGCGCCGATGGACCGTGGTTAGCAGAGAATGTCGTCAGGGTCATCTCCTGTTATTGCCCATAGGTGCGAGCATGCGACGCATGATCATGACAGATATTGTTCCGGGTTGACCTCTGTTGTATTGGATAGTCAACTATTGAACAGTGCTGTGTCTGTTGCCCTGTACGAGTCGTCGTATTCGACGCTCACCTCTCACACCAACCTTTCGCTGTCCTGCGCAATTTTGCCTCCGGTCGTTGTTTAACTATTTTCACCCCAGTTCTGATACAATTTATTACGGCGCCTTGCAAACAAGCCACCAGTTCAGTCGTTTGGGAAACTGAGGCACCCGGTCTCCGATCTCCCACAATCTGTCCTTTCTCAAAGTCCGACAAATCATTCCGTTTACTCATCACGCTCGGAATTTTACTATTCACAGCTTCACTGACACCTTATATATGCTATGTCTTTCGACTAATCGCACCCTCTTGAAAATCACGTCGTCAACGGGCCGCATCCACTTTTAATAGGGGTGGTCGCAATTCAGTGATCAATCGGTGCATTTTGAAGTAGTTTCTGACATAATGCTTTGCCACTAAGTGCATACACACCGATGAGCAATTCCATTATGACCACCCTCAGCCTAGAGAAATGAGCCCACCAGAATACCGAACGATGGCGAAGGTGAAGTTCACGGAGCAGTATATATACAACCCGAGGACCGGCTTTCAATTAGTAGAGCCTTCGGAGTCAGAATAGGAAAAGCTGCCGTTTAATCGGAGTTTGATAAAGGACACATTGTGATGGCACGGGCCTCGGAACTACGATTTTGGAAACGGCGCGGCTTGTGTGTTGCTCACGTGCCGATGTAGTGATTACGTATCAACAGTGATGTACAGATGGCCAAACGACGAGCCTTCGTCCAGCCGTGTGTCGTCTGCAGCTCATTGATGTCAGAAGGGAGCGGAGACTGTCGCGCATTCTTCACAGCGGCCGCAGAGCCACAGTGTGACAAATCACCCGCAGCTACAACAGTGGTGATCAGGGCAAATGTGTCACATCACACAGTTCATCGCAGCCTTCTGCGCATGCGCCTGCGAAGCCGAAGACCCAACCGGGTCCCCATGCTTACTGCACGTCATCGCCAACAACGCATGTAATAAGAGATACCCCAGGATACATAACGCCACCTTATTGAATCGAGGCCTGGCCGAATGGCCTCTGTTTTGCTTGCTAAATGGGGTCCTTCAGCTTATTAAATAGGTGATCATAATGTAATGGTTCGTCGGTGTATATATGATTTCAACATGTTTGTGATCTTATCGAATGGCCTCTGTTTTGCTTGCTAAATGGGGTCCTTCAGCTTATTAAATAGGTGATCATAATGTAATGGTTCGTCGGTGTATATATGATTTCAACATGTTTGTGATCTTATCGAATGGCCTCTGTTTTGCTTGCTAAATGGGGTCCTTCAGCTTATTAAATAGGTGATCATGATGTAATGGTTCGTCGGTGTATATATGATTTCAACATGTTTGTGATCTTATCGAATGGCCTCTGTTTTGCTTGCTAAATGGGGTCCTTCAGCTTATTAAATAGGTGATCATAATGTAATGGTTCGTCGGTGTATATATGATTTCAACATGTTTGTGATCTTATCGAATGGCCTCTGTTTTGCTTGCTAAATGGGGTCCTTCAGCTTATTAAATAGGTGATCATAATGTAATGGTTCGTCGGTGTATATATGATTTCAACATGTTTGTGATCTTATCGAATGGCCTCTGTTTTGCTTGCTAAATGGGGTCCTTCAGCTTATTAAATAGGTGATCATAATGTAATGGTTCGTCGGTGTATATATGATTTCAACATGTTTGTGATCTTATCGAATGGCCTCTGTTTTGCTTGCTAAATGGGGTCCTTCAGCTTATTAAATAGGTGATCATAATGTAATGGTTCGTCGGTGTATATATGATTTCAACATGTTTGTGATCTTATCGAATGGCCTCTGTTTTGCTTGCTAAATGGGGTCCTTCAGCTTATTAAATAGGTGATCATAATGTAATGGTTCGTCGGTGTATATATGATTTCAACATGTTTGTGATCTTATCGAATAGCCTCTGTTTTGCTTGCTAAATGGGGTCCTTCAGCTTATTAAATAGGTGATCATAATGTAATGGTTCGTCGGTGTAAATATGATTTCAACATGTTTGTGATCTTATCGAATAGCCTCTGTTTTGCTTGCTAAATGGGGTCCTTCAGCTTATTAAATAGGTGATCATAATGTAATGGTTCGTAGGTGTAAATATGATTTCAACATGTTTGTGATCTTACCTTTGATTCATAAATATCTAACTAAAAATGTTTTTCTGTTCGACACCACAAACGCATTTAGGTGTACTTTTTTCTCAAAACAATATTTAGTTTTCCCGCTAGTCGCATTAATGTAAATCTCTCTAATGAAGATAAGTCCGTTTGTAAAACATTGATTAAAAAATTATTTTTTTCTACTCTGAATGTTTGACACAAGGAACGATTTTCATGTATGTTTCCAATATTTTCCCCACATAATTTTACCACTTGGGGTGTAAACGTTCATTTCTGTTTGTACCATACTTAAAACTAATCGTCATTTTTAAGAAACCTGTCCGAAAACTCTCTCTTTAACTTAGTTATCTTCCCTTATATAATGTCATTTCTGCACAATTTGTGATATTTCGTAGCACATATTTTAGGCGCTAATTTCTATTTTTGGATGTTTTACAGATTCTGTAGAAATCCGGTTACTAACTTCTCTGCAGCCGGTTCAGTACACTACGAAGAATGCTGAGTTTCTCTTCCTAGGAAGCGTAAATGCATTTTCTTGTTCATTTACTTAAGCACGTCTTTTGTAAAAGATTATTGTGCGTATCGGGTCGTCCGTCCGCCCAACTTCCGCCTGTGGACACCACATCACTGCAACTATGAGTCCGATTTGGAATACTATTTTTGCATTTCGAAACCTGAAATATGCAAATGATGATCCTCCATTTGGTTTTTCTTTTTCTTTACGATGTACAGTTTCTCCTCTAGAAGGCGAAAATGCAGATTACATCTAATTCAAAATACATTTTATTCAATATATTTGTGTTTAAACATCTGATTGAAAAAATCATTTTACCTTTCGATTCCATTTATGTCGAAGAGTATTTTAAGTATAGTCTCTTTTTTCAAGTTACGCATAGTTTTTTCGCTAGGAGGCGTAAAAGTAAATTGCGTATTCCCCGATATCTCTACTTCTAAAACCCCGTTCCGGAAATTTTTTCTTCAGCAGATACAGCTCCAGATGGGAAATCTTTTAAAAATAATTTCTAATTTTTGGTAAAGAACGGTTTGGCCACCAGGGGCTATGTGTTAATTCTGGCTTCTGATGCATTTCCCACAAAATCTGAGCTTCAAAAAACCTCGATTGAAAAAATTCGTTTGTGGACCGGTGCCACTCACGGCTATAAACCATTTCGAAATTTTTTCTTCTTAAAATACTGCATGGTTTCTCCACCAGGGGCATAGATGTATATCTTATTTTTGTCAATATCTCTGCTTCTAATTGTCCGGTTTAAAAAATTCCTTCTTTATTGGATAGAGTTTCCGGTGCGATATGCTTTTCATACAGTTTCAAAGTTTTCAAGTAATTCATAGAATTTCCGCTAGGGGCGTATCGGTAAATTGCGTTTCCCCCGATATCTCTGCTTCTAAACCACGTTTTGAAAAATCCTTTCTGCGCCGGAAATAAACTATCTACCAACAAGTAATTGGACACCTGTGATAGCAAAGGAAAGTGAAGTTTATTCACCTTCAATAGTTGTGGAGCCTCCACGAGCGGCGATTACAGCTGCGACCCTTCGGGGTGTACTTTCAACCAGGCGTTGTACGACGGGTAGCGGTATTTTCTTCCACTGGGCTTGGAGAAGACAGGTAAGTTCCTTCACCGATTTCGGACGGTGGGAGCACCTCTTAAGTCGACGCTCCAACTCATCCTAGAGGTGCTCGATAGGGTTAAGGTCCGGGCTCTGCGCAGGCCAGTCCATTCGATTAACCCCATTGTCACCATACCAAGCCATGGTGGACCTCGCAATATGACAGGTGACATTGTCATCCTGAAAGTAACATGGGTCCACCCCGTAAAACTGCCACAAAGTAGGAAGCGCAAGGTCACCCAAAATGGTTAAGTAGGTCTCGGCGTGGAGTCTACCAGGAATTGTGACCAAGGGTCCCGTGCCATACCAGGAGAAACACCCCCATACCATTATTCCACCGTCGCCGAACTTCACAGTTGGCACAATACATTCCGTCAGGAGGCGTTCTCCAGGCAGACGCTAAACCCAGACCCTGCCATCCGTACGGTAGAGGGTGAACCTTGATTCGTCTCTTCAGGGAACCTGTTTCCACTGTTCAACAGTCCACTGTCGACGTTCTTTGCATCACGTTAGTCGAGCAGCGCTATTGGACTTGGTGATCAAAGGCTCTTGGGCGGCAGCACGTCCATGATAACCGAGCAGATGGGCTTCCTTACGGATGGTATTCATCAAAAGAACACTCCCGGATGCCTGTTGAAACTCCTCGCGTATGTGGCCCATCGATTTGGTGCGGTTCTTCCGAATTTCTCTGGCCAGCATCCGTCGGTCTCTATCTGCCATGTTTTGTGGGTCTGCCGGGTCGGAGTACATTCCGACAGTCACCTCTCATCTTCCACTTGCCAATCACGTAGGCCACTGTCGATTTTGGGTACTTCAACTCGCTGGATATGTCACGTATGGATCGGCCATTTCTGTGATACCCGACGATTACACCTTTCTCGATATCGGAGAGATCCGAACTGCGTGGCATCTTAAATGCGACTGGTTGCGTTGTTGTTTCCCACACGATATTTAACGCAGCGGCCGTGATGTGTATCAGGACCACAGATATCGTCTATTGCAGGGGTGTCCAATTATTTTTTGGTAGATAGTTGAGCTCCTACTGGGAAATAGTTTGCATATAATTTCTAATTTTTGGGAATTGGTTTGGCCTCCAGGGGGTATAAGTTTTAACTTCCCACTCTGGTGCACTTGCAGGAAAATCTGAGCTTCTAAAATCTCGATTGAAAAAATATTCGTTCGTGGACCGATACTACTCATAACAATAAACATTTTCGGAATATTTTCTTCTTGAAATAATGCTTGGTTTCTCCTCCAGGGGGCGTAGATGTATATCTCCTTTTTGTCAATATCTCTGTTTCAAAGGGTCCGATTGGAAATTTTTCTTCTTCGTTGGATATCGTTTCCGGTGCGAAATGTTTTCATGTAATTCCTAAATTTTCAAGTAGCTCACATACTTTCCGCTAAGGGCGTTAAAGTAAATTTCGTTTTCTCCAATATTTCTGCTTCTAAAATTCCGATTTGGAACATTCTTCCTGTATCGCATACAGCTCCTGATGGGAAATGTTTTTCGTATTATTTCTAACATTTGGTTAAAAATGGTTTGGCCACCAGGGGGCGGAAGTGTTAATTTCCGCTTCTGATGTATTTGCAGCAAAATCTGAGCTCCTGATAACGTCACCACAAAATTCCTTCCTGGACCGATACCTCTCACATTGAAAAACCTTTTGACAATACTTCCTTTTTAAAAAACGCATGTATCTTATATTTGGCGATATCTCTTCTTCTAAGAGTCCGATTTCAAAAATTATTTTTTTTGTTAGAGGGCGTTCCCATTGCAAAATGTTTCTCATATAATATCAAATTTTTCTTAACTCACAAGTTAAGAGGGTGTAAGTTCACGACTCTGTTTACAGCAATATCTGCAGTATTAAAAGCCCCGATTGAAAAACTCATTTCTTCGGTCAGATACTGTGTTCCATAATGGTTTCGTTGACTTTGAATAGCTTTGATAAATTTAATTCGCGCCAGAACGAATTCAAAAGACGTGCTCATTAAACCCGAAAATTCAGTGTCATCTTTCTTGTTTTTTTCTGGCTTTGAAATTTTTTTCTTTTGAGAAAAGATTAAAAAACGTCTTCATTGCACCCCAGAATTTGGTATCACCGTTCTTGTCCTTTCCTGTCTTCAGGTGCACTTCTATTTATTTTTCCACATCTTTAAAGTGTGGTCTCCGGTCTTTTGCAAATTCAAATATACTTTGCATTCATTGCATGTGTGCTTTTTGTCGCAACGAAATATACCGAAGGGTTTCTGAGTCTGTAAAAGAAAAGATAAAACCAGAAAGTATCATTTTTAAATTCAGTTACGCTTGTTTTAGTGGTGAAACTCTTTTTAGGAAAAAAGTACATTCTTGTTAGAAAGACTCTTGTCGTCTACGTAACATAAGCAGTAAAGTTTTTTTATTTAAAATTCCTTTGTGCTGGGGGAGTGGGTTTAAGTACCACGGTGATCAACTCGATAGGCTTTACGCAGCCGCCCGTCCCTAATTTAGGGCCACTGGTTAAAGAGAAGAGACACAGCCTGTGCCTTAAGACAAACACAACATCCGTGCCTCACCGGAATCTGAATCCGGATTTATCTCGGACGAAAAATTGCTTTTCGAAACATATTAAATTATTAAACAAGGTACCACTTTTAGCTTAACTAGAGATTTTCCAATGATTGTGTAAAACGTAATACATCTAGTGCGAGAAAGGCAATTCTTGTTTTGATTATATTATTTTGAAGACGATGCAAAAGTTACAAAGAAATATTATTTGCTCTCGAAGAAACCTTTCTGGCAGTGGTGTATTTTCTGGGCAATGTCGTTATCGGTGATTGATCACTTACTAAGGTATCGGAGATCAACTTTTAATAAATGCACGTAAAATTAACTCAATGTAAGACAGATATTAAAAACATGTAATGTTCTACTGTGACGTATATTCTAAATTAACTTTCCTTTTTAATATCTTTCCCTATGTAAATCTTGAGTTTATTCTCAGTTATACTTCATTCTTAACGTGATATCTTTTCTCTCAAACGAATACTGTTGGCAACATAATTGAAGTTGAATGAACGTGACGTATGCCTGGTATGCTAAGAACGAGAGATATAAACTACGAGTAAACTGTTGCTTGTGAGAGCGTTGTGTTGAGGAGCTGTGTGGTGTGTGGAGCGTTTAAATGCAAAGTGCTATGTCATGTTACGATGTGCTGGAGAAAATTTTGAATAAAGCATCTTTTACGTAAGTTTGACTTCTGTTATTGACATGTTTCGTCTGGCCGTTAAGGTTTAATTTAGGAACTATTTCATCTTATGGCTATGTTTTTTTAAATAACGTAGAAGTACGAAAAGACTTCTACGTTATACTACGTAATATGACGGAGTGACGTACAACTGCGACGACGTAAGGATCATAATCGGGAAGTAGCAGTGATAAGCCTTGGCGGCATAGTTTTATCGGTAAACCATCTCGCTTCGAAGGAGAAAGATTTGGGTCGCAAATGAATCTCTTAGCCTACAGCATTGAAGACATCCGTGATGATTTGGGCATAGTGTAACGTAGGACCTAACATGACGAAGCTGACTTACTACTTTGGTAACGTATCAGTGGTTATTGGTAATTTGCAGTGGAAAGTGTTGCCGGGCTAGTTCAATCTGGAGAACAGCCCTCTCCGAGATAGGTAGATGTGGGTTCGAATGACACCACTGCTAAAAAGATTTTTTTATCTTTTGTCTTAAAGGGTCCACAGACTGATACACTGAAGAGCAATTGAATTAGAGATACCTGTCTAGTAACGATAGCACCAACTTTCGCCCTGATGAGGGCGACGATTCGTCTCGGCATGGACTCCACAAGACACCGGAAGCGTTGGGAAGCCATACGGATCCACCACCCCTGAACAAGCTCCCACAGTTCACAAAGATTTGATGGAGGGGGTCCGAGCCTCGAACATCTCTCTCGATGGCATCCTCGCTGTGCCTTATGGGATTAACGTCAGGTGAACTAGCTGGCCAAGGAAGCGAGGTCACGCCGGTGGAGTGTTCATCCAACCATTCGGATACAATTCGGGAGCGATGACACGGTGCATTGACTTGTTGCAGGATGAGGTCCCCAGTGGGATGTTGAAAAAGCGCAAACGGGAGCAAATGGTCGTCCAGTATATCCCGGTAACGTTGACCTGTGATGGACGATGTCACACGTACCAAGGGTTCTATTTCAGTCCACGTAAACAGTTTCCTGGCGAGAATACCACCCCAACCAGCTTGAAGAGTACCCTGCTGCCAAGAAGGATCAATCGTTTCATTTGGTTTGCCCCGTACTCGTATCCTGCCATCCGCATGTACCAACGTGAATCTCGACTCATCAGTCCAGGCAACATTTTCCCACATGTCTAGGGTCCAGTGGCGATGTTCCCGCGCCCATGCTAATCTTTGTACCCTGTGATGTGCGGTCAGCAGCGGTACCCTCGTGGGACGATGGCTTCTGTACCCCATAGCGAGGAGATGGTTTTGGATGGCGTGGCTGCTTACACGTTATTGTGCACCAGCATTAAATTGCCGAGTGATTTCTTGCACTGTGGCTCGTCTATCCGCTGTTACAAATCGAGCTAGCCGACGATGACCCTGCTCATCCACACGTTGTTGTCCACGGCAGTTCGCCCTTGCAATTATGGTTTTACCGGACTCGATGTACTTACGGTGCACTCGTGACACAGTGGCTCGTGAAAATCCCATTGCCAGCACGACTTCCGAAATGGAGTGACCCATTCCTCGGGCCTCGACAATTTGCGCACGATAAAATGCACTTAGTCTTACCCTTACTGCTCCCGACTCTTACTTATTCGTGTCACATCACTCCTTATATTGTCGGATCGCTGCATACGTCATGTCGTTTCCGTTTAGATGACCGCCCACAGCGCCACATTTGCATAACGCCAGCTGTCTCTAATTCCATTGCACTTCAGTGTATATAGGCATCGTACAATCAGCTGTACAATAACATAAGCACCAAGTTCCTAACGATAACACTGTACAATAGTACAATAGCTGGTGCACAAAATGGGGAAGTGGGGAAGGAAATTCCGGTGCCACAATAACCGAAATGTCGTGTGATATGCTATCCACAATATCCCATCTCGCATGAGATCTTCAAAATCAGATTATCTGACAGAAGATTAAAATTGAATAGTTAATCAAACCTCAAGTATTCCCGCGAATCGCTTCTATTAACGGAAATTTTCCGTCATATGGATACGGAAAAAGTGGGAACATAATGCTTCCGTTAATGTACGCAAGGAATTGCGACAAATGTCTGAAAATTTCAGAATTTCCCGCTAACACATCAAAAACGGCAAGTTTCCCTTAAGGTGGATCTACCTAAAATCTTTGTGCCGCCCCGGTTGCGCAGTGGTCTAAGCGATGGCCTTTGATCATTCGTCGGAAAGGGGTCCGGGTTCGAATCCCGGTGAGGCATGGATGCTGTACGTGTCTACGGCACTAGCTCTCTCCCTTCCCTGAAACCAGTAATCCTTACAGTTGCCCCTATGAGTTGCTCACGGTGGTCGTTAAATCTCCAATCAAAAAAAAAAAAAATTCTTTGCCTTGTATTTCCGATGGGCAAATTTCTATAGCCATTTTCTTCACAATTAGTGCGTTCCCAAGGATGAAAATTTGAACATCGGTAAAAATAACTTCGTTACACACTGAGTGGCCACTTTTTATGACCACCTGACAGTTTTAAGCAAATGAGCTATGGCTGCACGCGGTTGCCGCCAGAGGGCGAGGCTAGTATAAAAAGAGAAAGCTTAGTGCTTGCAACAGTATTAGAAGTTATTTTTGGGTGACGAGATGGGTAAAAAATGCGACTTGGCGGACTTTCAACGTGGGATGATTGTAGGAGCTCGGACCCATGGAGCGAGTACCACCGAGACCGCCGCATCGTGAAATGTTCCAGAGCAGCTGTTGTTAAAGTGTTTAAAGACTGGACTGTCAGCCAAAAAACTTGGTCTCTACGTGCAACGTGTGGTCGTCATCGACTAGTGGCTCCTCGGGCGGAACGGAGAGTGTCCAGACTGGTAACAGACAACAGAAGGGTAACAGTGCAGCAAATTAGAGATCTTCTTAATCAAGGATCCTCTCAAATGATCTCTGCACGCACTGTTCGCCATACACTGCATCGGATGGGATATGACAGCCAAAGGCTTGTTCGGACACCTTTGCTGTCTACAGTTAACAAGAGAAAACGTCTCCAGTTCGCACAGGAGCACAAGGATTGGACAGTCGGAAACAAATTATGTGGTCCAATGAATCACGTTTTCAGTTGCACCATGCTGATGGCCGAGTGAGGATTTGCTGGACACAGCACGAAAGCATGGAACCCAAAGGCATTGCTACAACCCTTCAAGCTGGTGGAGGCAACGTTATGATTTGGGGAATGTTTTCCTGGCATGCTTTTTGCCCTTTAGTTAATGTTGATCAACGTCTGACTGGCACATCATATCTAAACATCGTTGCGGACCAAGTGCATCCTGTCATGTGGTTGGTTTATGCCAATGGCGATGGCTACTTTCAACAAGATAATGCGTCCTGCCATAGTGGTCGTATTGTACAGGATTGGTTTAAGGAATATGCTGGTGAGTTTGCTTTGCTTACGGGGCCCCCACAATCTCCAGATCTCAACACCATTGAGAATTTGTGGGGTGAAATTGAACGAGCCATCATACAGCTGGATCCACAACCCTGCAATCTCACACTCCTGGAAAGTGCTATTCATCAAGCATGGTCTCAGATTCCACAAACCACTTAACAACATCTCGTGGAGTCCATGCCAAGTAGAATCGACGCGTATTAAAGGCAAAAGGTGGCCCAAACGAAGTACTCAGGGGTGGTCGTAATAAAGTGGCAACTCAGTGTTATAGCCTAGTGTGCTTAATATTTTCTAAAACTTAACCATAATTATATTAAAAATCAGTAGCTTTTCCTTTGGTGGTGTTGAGACCAGAAAATAGATGGCGCTACATGTACATAGATGACGTTAGTAGAAAAAAATGTTGAATTGCTTAATAATGGTTAAATATTAGAACATATTAAATACACTAGGTTATAATATGAAGTTAGTTTTATCGTTGTTCAAATATTCATCCTTGAGAACACAGTAATTGTGAAGAAAATAGCTACAGAAGTTTTTCCATTGGAAATACAAGGCAAGGATTTTAGGTGGATCCACCTTAATATATCAAAGAGATTGTGGAAAGGTTTCTTAAAATATAGAACTTTCCTGACGTTCAAAATAATCCGTGAGAGTCGGAGTGTTTCCCGTCATTTCACGGGCAGGTTGTGTCAGAAATACGCTTCGGTAATTCACGAAAGGAATCAGAGGAACAGGGTCGTGAATTTAAGAAAATGTTTTCCAGTGTATACTAAAGCTTATGCCTGAAGTGAACAAGTATTTTACCGTTCTGGGACTTTTCACAGTAAAGTGCAACTCGATTTGAATATTTAAATCATGTGCAGGTACTAACCAAAAAAACGCGAATAACGCTCGAAATAATCTCACTGCATAACAATGACAACTACTTTAACCTGAAGACATTCTTTAAAAATTTTATATCCATTTATCTCTCCGTCAAGTCTTCGTTCGGTTGCTATTCGCGGTGGAACATAAAAATGCAGGAGAGAAAGGAATTTACTGGCCCCGGGCGTGTAAAAGCGGAAATGGAGAAAACTAGGATCAGCGCTAAGAAAAAATTTTCTTTCCTAAAAATAAAAAGAATAAAAAGAAAAAAAAACTGGCATGAAATGCAATCAATCTGACTCCACACCGAAGCTAGAACAACACTGCAGGCAAGACAAAACACTGCCATTTAAAATAAAAAAAAACTGATCATCAAGAAAGGACAAAATAGGATATGCCGAAGAATGCCCTCCAGTAATAACCTCTACATTTCCTAAAAAAAGGTTGGAGATTACCATTGTTTAGTGTAGAATATGATATTCATGGATTCCGTTTTTAAAGCTGAAAGCACAGTTTCGCTTGAGGGAAGGCAAAACTAGCATCAAAGTGAGAGATGTCGGAAACTAAATCTGAGATAAAAACATGAATCATTTGGAGAGTTAACAAATTCCAGAGAAAGATGTACTTTCACAATGCTAGCATTGAATTTTATGTCACTCACAATAACACGTCCTTTATTCCCGCAAAAGAAAAGTGTCGGTTTCCGTACACATCTTAGCAATAAATTTTAAAAGTTATCGCAAAAACCTTCTTCTGTTGCGTACCCCAATTTACCGGCGCAAAGACTTCTGCAGGAAGAAAGGTTACAGATATATAATAATAAGAAGAAACTCCTGAAATGCCGGCGATGCGTTCAAATCGCAGAAAGTCTAGACAAATGCTTCAAAAAATCTGAAAAACTGCTTGACTATCATAAAAGAAATGTGCTCTGATTGCACCTTTTGTGTTATTAATAACATGTAGGGTAATACATTCGGACTTAAAGATCTCAGCTGAAGCGTTTGAACGCCCTCGGCGAAGTTTTCAGTCTGAAGCAAAAAATCGAATTTCTTCATTTACACATTTGTATTTTTTTCTCAGAGAGCGAAAGACAGTGAAGCAAAAACAATACGAAGTATTAAAATGGAATAAAGCTAGACAGACGAATTGAAATTGCAAGTTTTTATGAGGAGCTACTCGCACAACAGCCCTTTGATCGGGTACATCATGGAAGCCGCTGCAAAGATGCTACAAATCGATGACATCTGCGCTTATTTGAGTGCATTCGGTATGAACATAACCTTCAGTTATTAGAATTCTGAAGCAATATTTGAAAAAAGGAAAAAAAATCCCTCACCAGCGAAACCTCGGAATAACGGTCACAATTCCAACCGGAAAGAAGTAAATGATGCTGGAAAGTCTCCGTTGTTTGAAGGTTAGGAGTAAGTCAGTATTGTGTTTGTCGGTTACTTTATATACAAAATAGACTGCTCAAAGGAATTAGGGAAGCAAGACATATTTTAAGGAAAATCAACTGCGTCTGAAAGTATTGATGGTAAAATATACCTTTTATCTATATACACTATACTGACAAACGTCAACGGACACCAAGAAGAGAAACACAACAGAGCATTTATGGTCATACATTAGTACGGTGTCTGTCCACCTTTAGCCTTAACGCATGCACTGACACTTCGAGACATGCTTTCGACAAAGTTTTGGAACACAGCGATAGGTATGCGCTTCCATTCAGTACATAATGCTGCCGCTAATTGTTGCTTAGTAGTAGGCCTTTGTTCCAAACTTCTTATGCGGCGCTCTAATTCATCCCATAGGTGCTCAATGGGATGAAGATCAGGGTTCTGTGTTGGCCAATCCACACACAATACGTAATTATCGTCAAACTACGCCGTAACAGTCCTTGTTTTATGACTCGGTGCATTATCCTGCTGGTACCAACAGGACTCGATTCCATAGTATTGCTACAGGGCGTATTTGTCCAGAATATCGAATTAGACCTGCTATTTAACAGGTTTGTCCGCGATAACCAATGGACCGCGACCATACCACGAAAAACACCCCCACACGAGTACACTGCCAGCTCCAAACGTGATCGTTGGAACAGTATACTGTGGTAAATAGCGTTCTCCCCGCTGCCGCCATGCCCACACACGGCCACCAGACTAACGGATCGTGTATCTGGATTCATCAGTTGACAGGACTCGTTTCCATTGATCTACGGTCCACGATAAATGTTCTTTACACCATGCTCAACGACGAGTAGCATTCCGAGTGGAGATGAAAGGAGAACCCCGTCGATTAGCTGCAACGAATCTCCTGAGGCTTCGACGTCCTCTGTCACTGATTTTCTTTGGTCTGCCTGTACGTTTTGCTGCTTCAGACACGCTATGTGTCTTCCTCTTATTCAGTACATCCAAAACAGTTGACTTGGGTATGTTTAAATGCCTCTCGGTTTTTCTTATGGACAGCCCACTAATATAACACCCAAAAATATTTCCTTTCTCAAAGTCAGTTCTCTCCCGCCGCGACATTTTCACTCAAACTCACAGTGCGATATGATCGCGGTCAGCTTCAGTCTTGTTTTCATACCGTTTGCGGCTGTACCGCGCTTCTTAACAGCGCAGAGGATCCGTTCATTTGCTTTTGAAGGGGTGTCCGGTGACATTTTTATCAATATAGTGTATATAAAATTCAATGTTCGTTTGTTTATATATCCGCTATGCAAATCTACAGTTTTCAATATAGAGCTACCAAATTTGGTATACTATCTCATAGTACCCTAACTTAGACCGTAGATGGTTTTTCGAAAAGGTCGGGGCCCTGGGTGAGGTCGGGTCCCAGGGTCATGGGGGCCCCCATACAAAATTTTGTAAAATCTACAGTTTTCACTTTAGAACCATCAAATTCGGTGTACTATCTCATGGTACTCTAACTTGGACCGTAATTGTTTTTGAAAGGGGTCGTCGCCCTGGGTTCGTCGGAGCCTTGAGTCGGTAGGAACCCGTGGTCAAACTGCCCCACACTAAATTTCCGTAAAATCTACAGTTTTCAGTTTAGAACCACCAAATTTGGTATACTGTCTCGTGGTACCTATTAGACCGTAGACGATTTTTGGAAGGGGAGGGGCCCTGGGTCACTGGGGCACCACACAAAATTTCCGTAAAATCTGCAGTTTTCAATTTAGAACCACCAAATTTGGTATACTATCTCGTGGTACACTAACGTAGACCGTAGGCGGTTTTCGGATGGGTTCGGTGCCCGGGATCAAGGGGCTCCCATACAAAATCTTCGTTCAATTTTTTACACCTAAGAACTGCAACACAATTCAGCACTCCAATACCCGATCTACAGTCTAGGTTGGAGACCGTACAGAACAATAAAGTGCAAAAATGTCCGTTTAATGGTGAACTAAATACACAAATGAATAAACCTTAGCTGTCACTACCAACGGGCGTTTTCATGAGGAAGAAATACAATGCAATATAAATAGAGAGTTAAAGATATTCAAAATTCAAAACGGTAAACAAAAAGGTGATAAATGACAATATCAAGTCGCATGCACGCGACATGACACAGGCACATTGTATTTCAGTGTCGCGGGATTCTGAGAAGCGACCGCCAGATGTACGGCAATCCGATAGATGTCTCTTAGACGGTAAGTATTTCCATTCCTCTTCCTTTCGTTTTTGTTTCGTACAAGTAAATTCACTAAATCATTTGGTTTTATTTTTCACATTTGCACAGCCATCCCGGCTCATTTATTTTTTGGCAGAAATACACTGCTGGACAATTGCTAAGGACGGATAATAAACGGCTATATAGCGCATAAAAAAGTAAGTGTGGTTGGATGCCAAGTAAAATAAAATAATGTCAGAATGCCAGGATATTACAAGAAAGACAATTTATTGTGCTCTGAAATCCAGAAGGCTTTGGAACGTGTTCAATGGACAAACAGGCCATTTTGTGCAGAATACCTAAACGTGAAAAAAATGCAATTACCGTCCGCAGGCGTTCCGGCGTAAGATGTCAATACGGGATATGGCCACCATGGAGGGCGATGCTAGATTCCACACGTCGTGTCATGCTTTGCACAACATTATCAAGCAGCTGTTGGGGTAATTTATCCCATTCCTCTGCCAGTGCACGGATGAGGGTGTCCTTGTTTATTGGAGGGCATTGGCGATCAGCAAGACTCCTCCCCAAAGCATCCCACACATTTTCAATGGGATTCAGATCTGGAGAACGTGCTGACCATACGAGGCGTAGAATATCCTCGCTCTCAAGACACTCCTGGACAGCGACTATTCGATGACATGTTACGTTGTCGTCCATGAAAATGAATCTATCACCGACAGCACCACGGAACATGCGAACATGATGTAGCAGAACATCATTAATGTATCGTTGGCCAGTCATAGTCCCAGTTGGAAGCACATAGAGGGACGTACGGCCATTGATCATGATGCCAGCCCATACCATGACACTACATGTCGGATATCGGTCCCTTATGTTTGCTGGACAATATGCAGTACCACTATCACGCCAGATCAGTTGTCGTCGACAATCAGACGATAGACTGTATCGATTCTCATCTGAGAAGAGGACAGCAGACCAGTCGTTATTAGTCCAATTGCGATATTGATGGCACCATTGCAAACGGGCGGTACGATGACGCTGGACATTGGGATGCACACAACAGGACGGCGGGCGTATAGTCCTTCTTCATGCAAACGTCTGGCGACAGTTTTTTCGGGAGATCTGCTTGCCAGTAGCAGCCATGAACTGATTTGCTACCTCACTAGCTGTGCTGCGCCGGTGTCTTTTTGTTGATAGCACTATGTACCGATCTTCTGCAGGTGTCGTACTGCGAACACGACCTCCCCCGTGACGTTTGCTACACTCTCCATTTGTTTGAAATGATTTCCAAAGCCTTGAAACAACACTGTGGCTGACGTCGAACTCCCTGGCAACATCTGTTATTTTTCGCCCTTCTTCAATCTTGCCAATAATACGGCCACGCGTAAAATCATCTAGGTGATGTCGGGAAGACATACTGAAAATTGCAAGTTCGTCAGTTGATTCTTTCCCTTTCAACTTTGCGTTTGAACAACAACGGTCAATACGCGTCAAATCCTTTATATCTCTTATCAGCGCTATGACGTCACGAACAAGTTCGGCAATCCACAATTTGCATACGCACAACACGTCTTACTGTATCCCGCACTTATGCTAATTTCCACATTTTCCTGCCTTCCATGCTATGGTTGCCATCGTTGCTATTGTCATCCGTCCTTAGCAATTGTCCGGCAGTGTATTACTGCATCAGCCAGTCATTTGCAGTGGCAGACATTAATTTGGAGGAACCCTGCTTTTCACACGGACTCCTGCTCAGGGGTTGGCAATCATAAAAACCTTCACATTTTTGCTCCCAATGGAAAAACCAAAAATTTCTTCACCAAAAAGCAATAACCTAAATGAATTAAAATAAATTTACTGGACAATTAGAGGAATATATTTTTCATTCATTAACTTTCACCCTTTGAACTTGGTGATTCCACGAATAGTAATCTTCACCCGAGAAATACCGGGTGTCCCTGCTAGTGTAATATATAGCAGAATATTCACTAATATGTAGGTAAGAAAAAGTACATTAGTGAATTTTTATGCGACATTTTCATTTAATGCACATGATGCAACATGCATATCTCTACAACAAAGAAAATAACTGACCTCTAGTAGGGTGTATGGACCCCTCCAAGGTTAAAACCACTGCACCAGAGCTGAGTTCGGGCTCAGTTTTAAGAGCCCAAGCCCGTCCGATCCCGAAGTATGTCAGCCTAAGCCCGAATTTTATATTGCAAGATACAGCCCGGCCACGAACGAGCCCGAAAACTATGATTAGCCTGTTTAGGCATTAAAAATATCTCCTCTGTTCTAGATTCCCACTGTTTCCTCCCCGTGCAATTAACCGATGTATTTCTCAATTGCGCAGTGGGGCTGGGATGTGTATCTATTTCTATAGTTTCCTTGACCATGCATTTCTTCCTGAAAGATTTCGGGGGGCCTGGCATCAGGACAAATCGGGAGGAACAACAATCTATATCTTCCGTTGCTCAATAGAATTAGCAGGAAGCTGCCGCTTTAAGGTAGGGAGCAAAATTTCGCCCACATGTTATCTATCCAGTACCTAAATTTCTTAAGGAACTTTTCCTTCGCAGATATTCAGTGATTAGCGGTCTATGATATTTGTTACCCATACCCGGAATAAATAGCCCTGCCCAGTTCCCACTCCCCAACTAGACCCAGTTGCCGAAGAATTCTACACTCACGGTCAATGAAATTTGCGCACTTAGAAGAAAACATGCTACTACCGTGAAACGTTGCAAACAGCTAGAGTGCATGCTGGTATGCAAAGAATCCATATTTGGTGCGAGTGCGTATGACCGCACACACGGTGGTGGCACTGCAAGCACGAACCGGCAGCCTTATAAACCATACGTGTGGTTGACGTCCAATGAAAGCGAAAAGAACCGGCCGACCCAAACAAGAGGGACAAGAATGCTGGGTAGACGCCAGAGACGTCATTTTACGCAACATACGGACTTTGAGAGAGGCCAGACCATCGGGTGGTCGGCGCGCCGTATAGCCCGCCACGTGGATCGTTCTGACCATACCGTCCGACTGTGTTGGGAGCAGTAGACACGTGACGGCACTGCCGCACGGAGGAGCGGCTCCGGACGGACCAGTAGGATCACCGGTAGAGAGGATCGACGGTTCGACTGGTGGGCATGGACGGATCCCACGAGAACCCGGTCCACTATACAGGCAGATGAAGCGACTCCTGTATGCCCATGAATCATTTCCCGACGCCTCGAGGAAGCGAATTTGCGATCCCAGCGCCTCTTAAGTGTGCTGCCACACGGAGCCGAAATATTGCCGGCTTCGTTTGCAATGGTGCCAGGCCAGATCGACGTCGAACGCCTCAGACTGGTGACGTGTGGTGTTTAGCGATGAGTACCGCTTCGTTTTGGAGACAGATGATAATCGTGTCCGGGTGTGGAGGTCCCCGTGTCAACGGCACAATCCCAACTTCACTATCGAGCGCCGCACCTCCACCACTGCAGGCATTATGATCTGGGGAGCCATTGCGTGCGATAGCCTGTCAGCTCTAGTAGTGGTACGTGGATCATTGATGGGCCAGCTGAATGTGAATGAGATCCAACGGCCCCATGGGCTCTCATTCCTGGCTGGGACTCCAGGTGCGCTATATCAGAAGAATAATGCCCTCCCGCTCACGGCTCGGGTTGCCGAGAACTGTCTACGTCAAGTCCAGATACTTCTATGGCCTTCCCGCTCCCCGGACATGTCCGCTATCGCGCATGTGTGGGACCACTTGAAACGCCGGCTGCTGCCTTGCCTCACTATCCAGGATTTGGAGCACACCGTCCAACACAAGGGATCAACGCGTCCGTTCGCCTCCATGCCGGACCGTATCGCAGCACGTATCGCCGTGCGATGGGGTGTGACGCGCTATTGAAGATGACAGCACTACGTGCCACAAATCGCTCTGTAATTGTCGTGCAACTCTGTTTTTGGAATCATGTGTATCATTCATTTGTATCGCTACATCCATAAAATTTCAGTTCAATCCGATGCTTCCTTCTTGGTGCGCAAATTTCATTGTCCGTGAGTGTATTTAACAATTAGAAAGTGTAAAAAAGGTATCGTGTGTTAAAAATCATACAAAATCACATTTAAAATAACGAAGAAATTTCTCTCCCTCTCTCAGAGCCTGAGCTCGAACTCCCGTAAGTATTATGCAGCCCGAGCCCACTTCGGGCCCGGGCTTGATTTCGGGCTTCCGGCTCGGGCTCAGCCCGTCTCAGCACTGCAGTGCACTGCACTCCTATCTGCATGGGATAGATGACGTTATCGAGGAGTTTTGGGGGTATCTTTGCCACTCCTCAATGAAGGCAGTCTCCAGTTCTCTAAGAGTCAACGGTGGTGCCGGGCAAGCTACAATGCATCTGCCAAGGGCGGCCCAGTCATGCTGAATTAGGTTTAAGTCAGAGTTGCATGCGTGCCACGCCGTACGCTCGACTGCTCGACATCATTCTCTTGAAACATGTTGTCCGCTAGCCGAGCTTAATGAGGTGAAACGTTATCTTCCATGAAAATGGACGAATCTCTGACTGTTGCATCATACGGCATGAAAATATGTCGGAAAAATCTCGTCACTATATCTTTGGCCCGTCAGACTGCGGTTTCGGGTGAAGTACAGGTTTATACGACTACCGATTATTATGCTTGCCCACACCATCAAGTAACTTCACCGTTCCGTAAGGGGTCCGGGTTCGAATCCCGGTGAGGCATGGATGTTGTGTTTGTCTTACGGCACTGGTTCTCTCCCTTCCCTGGAACCCGTGACCCTAAATTAGGGACGGGCGACTGCTTATAGCCCATTGAGTTGCTCACGGTGGTCGTTAAACCTCCAATAAAAAAAAAAAAAAAATTCACCGTAATGTAATGTTTCCTGCCCAAAAGCTTGTTTATTTCGTATGACGGATGCCATTCAGATAGGAAATCGTTGATTGTCGGACTCCAGACTGAATCCAAAACTCGCCGCTCCGGTGGCGCAGTGGTCTAAGGCGATGGCCTCTGATCATTCGTCCGTATGGGGTCCGGGTTCGAATCCCGGTCAGGCATGGATGTTGTGTTTGTCTTACGGCACTGGCTCTCTCCCTTCCCTGGAACCAGTGACCCTAAATTAGGGACGGGCGACTGCTTATAGCCCATTGAGTTGCTCACGGTGGTCGTTAAACCTCCAATCAAAAAAAAAAAAAAAAAAAAAAAGAATCCAAAACTCCTTAGAGAAGAGTGCTTGACTCTATTCGTCGTGTCTCCAATCATACACTCGTCGTATCCCTACTGCTTTTGTTTTACACCTGATACCGTCTATACAGTAACCACTTTTGAAAGATCATTCAGCAAGCTGAAAATTTTCAAAAATTATTTTGCAAAGTACAATGCGTCAGGAACTAATGAAATATATCTCATTCGTTGCCATTGAAGCCCAAGAGGCAGATAAATTAAATCTCAAAGAGTTAATAAAAGACTTTGCCTTTATAGAAAAAAAAAAAATAAAAAAAATGTTATTAGATATCTTTAATACATGTATCTATAAAAAGATAAGAATTGTTTTGTTAATGAAACAAATACATGTACACTGCCCGACAGAGAAAATACCACACCACGAAGACGTAAACGCAGCGCCATCCACATTGCAGGGTGGGTGCTCACGTAAAAGTTATGCAAATGATTGCATTTGCAGGCCAATCGCACGATCGGCGCGCGGGATGCAATCGGACAACCAGCCCTTGAGGTCATCAGTCGAGACGTCGTCACGGCCGCGAGAAGTGAGTGGTTCTGCGGTAACCGTGTCTGGAGAACGAACATAGGATACCAATTCCGTTAAGACGCCGTCGTGTGCTATTTCGATAAGCGGACGAGTTCGCGAGAGGTGTCATTGCACCGCTGGATGGCCCTTGTGTCGTATTGCGAAAGAAACACAACGTGATGCCACAACGGTTGGTCGCATTTGGAGAGAGTGGTCCTAGGAAGGATATGTGCAACGTCATAGGGGTACGAGAGCACGGAGACTGACGTCCGAGTGCACCGATCGTCGCATCCGACGGCATGCCGTAGCGAAACCATAGGCCAAAACGGTTGACATGTTTTGGAATGTAAGAGGAGGCTTGGATACCCTATTATGGACGCGGACAGTGTAGCGCCGATGGGCTGCGTATGGTTTGCTGTCCAGCCGACCGTCGGGAAGGCTACACGTAACAGAGCGAGCCATCTTCGTCCCCGCTTGACGTGGTGTCGTTCCAGAGCTGCGTGGGTTCCCAAATGGAACAGTGTGGTTTTCAGCGACGAATCACGGTTCTGTCTGACCACGGATGATCGCCGTGTGAGAATCTGGAGGCGACGTGGCCAACGGGAGATTTATCCGCTATTGTGGAGCGTCACACTGCCCAACAACGTGGAATCGTGGTGTGGGGTGCTATCAGCGCCAACAGCCGCTCACCGCTGGTCCGCGTTACGGGCACCTTGCGGCACGCTGATATGTTGGCGAGGTGCTGCGGCCCGTTGTACTACCGTATCTGCAAGGATCCCAAACGCCGGTTTTCGAAAGAAACACGCCCTGCCGCATACCGCTCGGATCAGCCTGAAATGCTTTACACGGTGTGCGGATGCTTCCGTGGCCAGTGCGATCCCCAGACCTCTCTCACATCGATCATCTATGGGACATCACATCGATCATCTGTGGGCCATGATTGGACGTCGGTTGAGTACCTCCGTCCCCCAACAAAATGAAGACGAACTGTGGACTCGGATCAACATCACATGGTCCACGATACCCCAGGATTCTATTCGGACTCTCATTGCCTCGATGTCACGTCGGATTCAACGCTATATTGCCCAAAGTGGAAGCCACGCTCCTTATTGATCATCCTATATATTCGGCCACTGAAGCGTATACTCTGTATGTGATAATTAAACCAATTGTTTAGGACCTAATTGGCTATATGTGGGTGCAGTTTGGTCTGTTTTCGAGCATTCTTTCATGGTGTGGCATTGTCTCCGTCAGGCAGTGTATTTTAATTTTGAATTTCATTCCTAGTTTGCAACTACAGTAGAAGCGCGGAAGAGGATTTGTTGTAATTTTTCTGGATAACCGAAAAATTTGTGGTTAGTCCGCTGAGAGGAATACAATTTCCACCACAAAAACTATCCCCAGGCAATAACATCGCCGCAGCCAGCTTGCGAAGTCGACACTAGCCAGTTGGGATCCATCGATTCATGCTATTGATCCCATATTCTATATTCGTCGATCAGCGTGTATTAACTAACAACGTGAATCATCAGATCCGGCGAACCTTTCACAGCTCTCTAGGACACAGTTGTGGCGTTTCCGTGCATACAATAAACGAACTTGTCGGGTTCCAAGAAAAAAACAGTGGTTCCGGAGGAAGAGTCTGTTGCTACAGCCTATTTGCGCGCTTATATACAGCGGACTATCTATGCTGAAATTCTTTCCCTAATGTCGGTAGTTGATTGCGCCGTTATTTGATGTAATGACCTCCACTGTTATCTGGTACAATCTACTGTAGCCGCCGATACCCTCGAACATCGACCAGTCGTTTCCTCCTGCAGGAAGACCGCTGACCCCTTGTCTCCTTGTTTATGCACCGCTTGTTGTACACTAGAGATTAAGTTGTTTTTGCATAGCAGTGTGTGGCCGGTCATTATACTGTTGAAAAAGCACCAGGTGATGCTGCGGAAGGAATGGCAACACAACAGGTCGTAGAATATCGTCCAAGTACCGTTGACCCCGGAGGGTGGTACGGAGAACAACTAAAGGTGTACGGCTGTCGTACGAAATGGCAACCTCAGACAGTCACACCTGGTGTGCGAGCTGTGTACCAAATAGTAGGTGATCTTGTTTTGCGATATGGGCATCTTGCATTATTTTAAAAGTGATTGAATAGTGCGCTGCTATGTTTATTATTCACAGTTTTATTTTTGAAAAATATTTCCGTAATAAAAATGCGCATAACACTTTCCAATTTCCTGTACTTACGAACAAGCTCTCTACTGAAGGAGACTACAAGATTTCACCTTTCACGACCATAACAATCGCTACTTTTGGAAGTACTTTTCTTCCGGTACGCGAACCCACTCCTAAGGACAAATATTTACGTTTTTTTCCCATCTTACATCCTCTTCAACAGACAAGCAACAGCGTTTGATAGAAGTACATATCCTAAGGCAATTTCACATGAAGGAACACATCTTTTTTTATACATTCAGAAAGTGTCTGTCCGCCGCCCCGGTGGCACAGTGGTCTAAAGCGCTGGCCTCTGATCATTCGTCCGTAAGGGGTCCGGGTTCGAATCCCGGTCAGGCATGGATGTTGTGTTTGTCTTACGGCACTGGCTCTCTCCCTTCCCTGGAACCAGTGACCCTAAATTAGGGACGGACGACTGCTTATAGCCCATTGAGTTGCTCACGGTGGTCGTTAAACATCCAATCAAAAAAAGTGTCTTAGGCGATGCCTCTCTAAAGTCCTTCTATGTATTCTCTTTGAATTTGAATGACGACATAGGAACGTTTTGGATGGTCCATAATTCCAGTCTGGTCCACTTGTTTTTCAGCTGTCGGATGCTCTACGTAACTGTTGCAAAAAAGTCCTGCATGGAGGAAAATCGCTGTCCATGCATGGGATGTTTGAGCTTCGGGAAGAAGTCAAAGAGCTTGGTGGACTCCTGTCCCATGCAGCACAAAACGTTTCAGATATGTATCAATAATGTTAGAATTTCTCATTTTCGTTACACTTTCAGAGATATCTTACAATTACGTTTGAGCAACATCTATTTTGAAACATAACTCTTTGTACATCACGGTTAGGTTTAAAAATAGCATTCACCGATACTACTGGATGCGCATGCACATTTATGCTATTTCACTGAAATACTCTTGTAGTCGCTCTACCTACGTGCTACTTTGGTGATACGGTCGTACTCGAATTTTCTATTAATATTTCATCCTTTTTTTCTGATACAAGATCATCTGGAAGTAAGTAATTCTTTTGATTATTATAATTTTTAAATTCTAAAAAGCATTCATAAAATCTAAATAGATGGCTGTGTTGTTCTATTAGTATACTATACCACCATGTTTTATTTTACTTGAAGCTGAGAAATTTCTTATTGGTAGGTATTTGGAGAAATGACAAATTTGATTTTCTTTTGTTTTTCGATGAAATATAGTCTATTCTACATGTATAATAGAAATTCGACACCCTCATTCGGTACCGATTTTTATTTCTTTTGTTATCAATATATAAACAACGCCAGTGTTCCAAATGGAGTGTGTTGAACCTGTGAAAACGAAAGCAACTCGTATTACGACTGTTGTTGCTTCGCAAACAGCTATAACGAAGTAAATTTCTCCGTCATTTTGGTCCACGCCGGGGATCGAACCCGAGTCCACTTATTCCGGAACAAGTCGCTCTAACAACTGAGCTACGCAGACGTTCGTTCTCGCTGCTATCTGCCTTTATGTCGTGTGCGTCCTGCGGGGCAGCCACGTCACATCGCGCCCCCACCCCCGAAAGAGGGCCAAGGGCATTTGCCCACGGTTCAGCCGTGACCATGTATCTCTGCAGGCAGCCATCCGCTGTAGAACGTGCATTTGAGAACTCCCAGTCAATCTGGTGTGTTGAATGCAACGTCACACACATTTATTTTTCGAAGCGCTGAAGGAGGGATTCTCTTATTTTTCCTATCTCGGGGTGTGGAAAGAACATCACACCATTGCGAGATCTTTAACGGCCGGGTCATCCGGGAAGTTCGGGAGCCATTATAACGAAGTAAATTCCTCTGTCATTTTTGGTCCACGCCGGGGATCGAACCCGAGTCCACTTATACGGGAACAAGTCGCTTTACCTACTGAGCTACGCAGACGTTCATTCTCGCTGCCATCTGCCTTTATGTCGTGTGCGTACGGCGGAGCAGGCACGTCACACAGCTGTCGAGTGTAATATTTTTATTGTGATTTTACAAAGTTTATTAAAACCATAATGTTCAACGTAGTAAATACGTAACATTAATATGACGATGTCACAAATATCTTTAAAATACGTAACAGTAATATGATGATGTCACAAATATCTTTCAAATACGTAACAGTAATGTAAAGAGGTGGCAAATATCTTTCAAATACGTAACAGTAACATGAAGTTGGTATGTTGAAGTTACAAAGACCTTTCACTGTAACGTATGGGTTATGTTTCAAAGTTACGTAACGTTTGAGGACATTTTCACGTAAAAGTATGGTTTCTGAAACATTACTATTACATTGCGCTACGTATCTGAAAAGTCTCAATGTTCCAGTGCAACGTACTTGTAGCATATACGAAATATTCTGTGCTGTGTAGGGTCTGTGCTATAGGGTACGTGAGGTAACACTTCCCACCTGTACTTCTCCAGCAAAGGAGTGCCCAATACGTGCTGTCTTGCATTGTCGTGCAGATTGAGAGGTCCCTCTCTGAGCAAGTCATGTCGGTTGGTGAGCATTTTTCTGAGCAAAGTTTGAAGGAAGTCATGGTAATAGGATGCTTTGAGATTTGTTCCAATTGGTACCCTATCTGTCATAATGACGTCAAGATAATCATACGCGAAGTTCATCATTTGCTTGACCTTCGATTGTGCCAGTCGGATTTTTTTGGGTCGTGGGACCATGTACTTCTTCACTCACTCGACAGCGATTTCAACTTGAGTTTGAAGTCCCTAAACCACGTTTCATCAATACCAACAATCCGTAACAGGATGGCGTCGCGACAAATCTTTGCTTCGGCAATGTTACAATGTCCACACGAGACTGTTTCTCTGCAGCAGTCAAGTCACGAGACACCCATCTGACGGAAATGGGTCTTTTCTGCAAATCCTTCATCAAAATACGGAACACTGATGTTGCTGAAATTCCTGTAGCTTCTACAATGTCCTCGCTTGTTGCTGGACGGTCTTGTTAGACACAATCCGCGACAAGTTTCACACTTGTGAAAACGCAAGTTTGTCTCGCTGTAGATTTGTCGTCTTGACACATGTTTTCACCTCTTTACTACGTCACATCATCTCCCTCTTATTTTTTTACCTTTGAGGCGAAGTAGGAATTCTTCATTAATTCCAAACAATGTGTGGAATCCAACGGCCAGTGGATCCATTTTCCACAAACGGGCGCCAATGTGAAAACACAAGTTTGTCCGCACTGGACATCAAATCCGGGTTCCCCCACTCGGTAGTAAATCGCTCTCCCAACCGAGCTACGCGGACATGTGCCCTCACTGCTATCTGCCTTTATCTCACGTGCGTCCTACGGGGCAGGTACGTTACACACTTCGCTCATTCGTTGCCGTTTTCGGCTTTTTTAACTTTGGATTGTTGCTTATGCCTAAACGTCCTTTACGAAAGCGAGTAGCACAGCGGGAAACGGTACTAATGTCAACGTTTCATCACTACAAACTTCACGCAAATCCCTGTGAATGTCTGTTGGATTTTTGCTACGTAAAGTTTCGACTGTTGAACTTCACGCGTCACAGTACCTGAGGCGTCTTCATGGGCTATTTCTGACCTCTCTCAATCCAAAGTACCACGCACTGCTGTAGTAATGAGGCCACGTGTCGCTTCCTCAAGTCCCACAGTACAACTGACGCTAACATCATTAAGATTGCATCATGAACTCCGCGGCGTTGCCACATCGTGCATTTCATACGAAATGACTCCCGTATTCGTGTACTTGATCTCCCAATTAATTACAAATCTGGTTACACACAGCAACCACAGGGGGAATGTGAGGAGCCACTGTGTTTTATCCGCGCACCTCTCTGAGGAAAAAGAAAGGGATGGAAGGAGATAACGACCACATCGCCGCAATTCTCTTGTGGAGTTGCAATGACCTAGTACCTCTAAGGACTGAAGGGAATACCTTAGCTACAATTAACTTACGCCTGGGAGTTTAAATGGGTTCAGAATTTCAGTAACATAATGAATACTGAGAAATGAGAAAATATTTTTTTTCGCTTTGGGGTTTAACGACGACCATGGACACTCGCTTCCATCTCTAATTTGCGGAGCGCAACAACCCCAAGCCTAATCTAGGGCTACATTCTGGGTTTTTTTTATTTATTTATTTATTTATTTATTAGAACTCTTTTGCTGTACAATATCACAATACAACACCCAAAAGAACGAACAATATGTCACATAATCTAAGGTTAATAATAACAAGAATATACATAATACACCAATAAAGCCAATATAAGTAAGGCAATTTTCCAGTTTTTAACAATATAATTCCCATGTTACGAAGATAAATACTTTAAAAACATAAAATGCAGGAACAAATTCTCACTCAAATGTTGTCAATATGACTAAAACACCTTCAATATCAATTTAAAATGTACAGCAAGAAGCCAGGGAAACGGGCTAAATTTTTAGTCTGACAAGCCCCTGATCTCCTCTGAAGTTTTCAAATAATTTTTTTAAGTCCAGTCGAGACAACGAATATAGTATTAAAGCATGCACTAAATAACATCCAGAAGGCCCAAGACAGTAAAATTCTCTTTCCCTTCCCCCACCCTCCCCTTTTTATATATAATTTTCAATAAAAAAACTCCTCAACAGTCGCCTGAAAACAGGGTATCGGATCTCAGATCTAATGGCCAATGGAAGTCTACTCCATTCCCGAAGGCCCAATACACCAACGTTGTTAAACATCATGCCCGTACGCCCCCAAGGGACAGCGAACTCTGAACCCCTGCGAGTACCATATGAATGAGTGGCTCTCGACAGCACTATCAGATTTAAAGATCTTCCTGTATTAATACGTTCGTGAATCATTAACATTAGTCTATATCTGTGCAACTGCTCTACAGTCAATATACGATAATAACGAAATAAAAATTCTGCATGAGCCGAAGAGTTTAACAATCGAACATACCTTCTCTGCAAAACAGACAAGCGAGTGAGATTTCGCTTTGTAGTTACACCCCAAATCAAGATGCAGTACGACAGCACAGGATAAACAAATGAATAGTACAAGATCAACAGAACTCTAACCGACAGGAAACCCGAGATTCTCGTAATCATATCAACCCTAGATCTAAGGCAAGACGCCAACTGATCCACCTGGTCCTCCCATTTCAAAGATTTATGCAAAACAACTACCAAGAACCTTATTGAGGCCCGATATTCCAATGCCGTGTCATACAAATATACCGGAATTAAATCACTATGACCATGGCTAGTACAGGAAAACAGCATACAACCCGTGTTAGCGACATTTCATGTTAGAAAATCACATGCAAACCAACGAACACACTTCACAATTTCAAAATTTACTCGAGGAATCAGTTCATCCAAGGAGTCTCCCCTAAAACAAAAGACTGACATCATCAGCGAACAGTACCATATGAGCTCTAGCCGGTACCTGAAAAATATCGTTTATATAGGTAAGGAACAAAATAGGACCCAATACCGAGCCCTGAGGGACTCCATAAGAAACGGGTCTTACTTCAGAGTAGTATCCATTGATCTGAACGTACTGTCTCCTGCCCATCAAACAACTCCGAAACACCTTCAATGCAGGCCCCTTTATCCCAATCCTCTCTACATTAATCAATAAAACATCGTGACAGACTGTATCAAATGCTCTTGAAAGATCAAAGAAAAGTCCAACAACAGAGGCCCTAGAATCGAAACTATAATATAAAACGTCCAAAACAGCAGTCTCCGTCGAAAAACCTTTACGAAAACCATGCTGGTTGGGACATAAAATCCCATTTCTATCCAAGAAAGAATTCAATCCATTCAGTATTAGTCTCTCCCAAATTTTTGCAAATACCAAAATATTTGCAATCGGCCGATAATTTGCCATACCTGTTTCCGAACTAGTTTTATGAAATACAGTAATTCGGCTAAGAGTCAATGGGGGCGCGACAATCCCAGTTAACGTAATATTATCAAAAATATGAGTCAACGGGACAATTAGGCGCAAGGAGACAAATTTGACCACCTTAGGGTGAACACCATCTGGACCAGCCCCCCTCTCCCGAAGGCTTTAATCCATTTAAAACCCGAGCAAGATCACTTGCAACAGAAGTGAAATAGAATGAAGAAGGGCTATGATCCGCAAGATAGTCACGAAAACCACCATCAGTTGAGTTTAAACCCGAGACAAGTTTTCCAGGCAACTCCACAAAATAATTTTTGAACAAATCAGCAACACTATGTGGGTCTGACACCATGTTACCATTATGATCAACCAGAATAGTTTTAGCAACAGATCCGGATCTGGCCGAGAGATCATTTACAGAGCGCAAAGTCCTCCTACTGTCTGTATGATAAGAAAAACTGTTCAAATAATAATCTCTTTTAGCATGTCGAATTTTAGTGTTATACCAATTTCAATATCTCTTAAAAATCCTCAAATCTGCCGGATACCTGGATCTTAAAAATATCCTAAAAAGTTTATTCTTCCTATGCAGACACCTAAGAAGGCCATTTGAAAACCATTACTTTCTACAACGAGCAAAACGCTTTACAGTAATAAGTGAAAAATGGAGATCATAAAACCGCAAAAATATTGACCAAAATACTTCATATGACACGACAGGAACAATATGATCCAGTACAGGTTGAAAATTTACTTCCCCCAATGCTAAGTCAAACAGCCGAAGATTATCGTGACTAAAATTCCGTATTACAAATGAACGAGTGGACGGAACATTTCTATTTGTAGGTGCTGTTGATTATACATAAATCCAGCAGCCTGGCAGAAGTAGTAGTAATTCTGGTTGGGTGTTCTATAACATTCACGAATCCTGATGCAACAACAATATTCATTAGTTTTTTGGTAGTGCGATCATGTACGCCACAATCAACATTTAAGTCCCCTAGACAATACATAATCTTATCACATTGGAAGACAGCAGAAACTCGCGCCTCTGTCCACTTGTCCAGAGATTCGGTAAATTTTGCTTTGAGTATTCACGATTGTCTTAATCATCTACAGCTAGAAAGAATTGTAACGTCAAAATGGGTTCGAATCACTTTTTGACACACATCAAACAAGATATCAGGATAAGAGTAACTTAGAATTCGAACATAAATGTCTTTGACCGGTAAAAACACGTTTGTAATACACCGTTTGGCACAAAGCTTTCGCTGGCTAGAGAAATTTACATGAAATCCTGAAGCAGAAACAAATCACAATATCAGTAGCTGAATCATACACGCCAGCTGCCACACCCATTGCTCGCGCCATGGGTTTTATCTATCTCTTACTAACCTAACTGCTTGACAGGATTCTCCGAAGAGCAATGGCTTGGAAGTTCGACAGGGCGTTTGTGAAATTCACAAATTTGTCGGTGACAAGATCGAACTCGCTCCGGAGCAAATCGTTCTTACCGCCTAAACTACACCGACGGAATGTATCGCTGCACATTTGTCGTCTTGACACGCACTTCACCTCTGCAGTACGTCATACGCTAAGGTAAGAAGCAACAAGGGGTAAAAAAACCAAGCCGTACACTAATATTGGAATTTCAAATTTAGCACATACGTGAAGCGAACGCTAATTCTGAATTCAGAGTCAAAGGCACCATATCTTATATATAAAGAACAAAACGTCTGTTTGTCTGAGGCAGCAAAAACTCTCAAACGCCGAACTGTGGCATCGTGAAATTTGCATAGCTCATTAATACTAGAATTTCTAGGTCAATGCAACTATTTTAAGATCTCCACGTTGTTCCGTTCACAATTGAATTTTTGAATTCATCGGTAAACAGAAATATATACGCAGAAATGGTTAATAAAATATTGACGGCTAATTTAAAAATTTATTTACCGATTCAGACGAAATTTGGAGGTCATGTTCCTATTAACAATTTATGATGTTCATTAAAATTTCAGCCAGTTTCATATAATATTCGCAAATATACGTTTTTAACTTTTGGATCTCAGCGATTCGCCCCTCAAAGACGTCCGAAACCGAAAGCACGTGACGCAGTTGAAATGTCAAGAGCAAAGGATCCAACAAAATTATATATTGTCGCCGATGAAGGATAAACCAAAAATGTTGTGTACGGCCAAGTGCTGAAATAATCACACTATGAATAAATAATTTGTAATGACCGAATTTGTGAAATCAGCTTTTTTCTTTCTTGCAAGTTTCAAATTTTTCCCCCGATTTTTTCAGTGACGTATAAGGGAATATAAAATTAATAAGCCTAAATCCCGGGGAAAGGCCGATTAGTAAATCTAGTAATGGATAAAACCGAGGCAGTAGTAAAAAGGCACATCTGCGATCAACCCTTGTTGATCCTAACCAAGCACAAGGAGGAGCCGAAAGCTGTGAGCTAAGAACAATTAAATATAGGGTAACAAAGCGCACTTTGTAGTAAGGCAGGATGTAACCTCACATAAATAGGAATTTTCTAAAGCAAAATGAAAACACTGAATTACTTGTTGTTTTTTTGTCCTATCTTTTTCGGTCACACCAATGGGCTGTGCATCTTTGAAACCAGCATCCTAGTTATAAAGTGTGTTTTCATATGGCGAAAGGTTTGCTCGTCCTCTGAGAAATACTGAAATAAAAACAAGAAAGATGTCACCAATTTTCGGGTGTAATGAGCACGTTGTTTGAATCCGTTCTGACGAGAACTAAATTTATCAAAGCTATTACAAGTCAATGGATTCGGTATGTTAAACAATAGTATCTGATCGAAGAAAGAAGTTTTTTAATTGGGTTTTTAATCCCGCAGATATTGCTGTGAACATAATCCTGAACTTACGCCCTCTAGTTGCAGACTTATGAGTTAAGAAACATTTGGATTTATATGAGAAACCTTTCGCAGCGGAAGCGCTCTCCAACAAAGAAAGAAAAAATTTCAAATCGGACTCTTCGAAGAAGAGATATGGACAAATATAAGACAAGGGTCTACACCTCCTAGTGGGAAAACCATGCATTATTTTAAGAAGAAAGTATTATCAAAAGGTTTGTCTATGTGAGAGGTATCGGTCCAAAAGAAACATTTTTTAGTCGAATTTTCAGGAGCTCAGAATTTACTGCAAATACACCAGAAGCATAAATGAAAACGTATGCCCCCTGGTGGCCAAACCATTGTTTACCAAATATTAGGAATTATATGAAAAAACATTTCCCATCAGGAGCTGTATGCGATACTGAAAGAATTTTTCAAATCGGAGTTTTACAAGCTTAAATATCGGGAAAACGCAATTTACCTCTCCACCCCCTAGTGGAAAGTCTATGATTGACTTGAACATTTTGAATTTATATGAAAAACATTTCTCTTCGAAAACACTATCCAACAAAGAAAGAATATTTCAAATCCGACTCCTAGAAGTAGAAATATTAACAAAAACAATATTTGCACCTACGCCCCCTGGAGTAGAAACCATTCATTTTTTTAAGAAGAAAATATTCCTAAAATGTTTGTCGACGTGAGTAGTATCTGTCCAGAAACGAATTTTTTCAAACGAGATTTTAGACGCTCAGATTTTGCTGCAAGTATATCAGAAGCGGAAATTAAGGCTTACGCCCCCTGGTGGCCAGACCATTTTTACCAAAAATTAGAAATTATGTACAAAGGATTTCCCTTCAAGAGCTGTGTCCGGTGCAGAAAGAATTTTTTAAATCGGAGTTTTAGAAGCAGAGATATCGGGTAAAACGCAATTTACCGATACGCCCCCTAGCGAAAAGTCTATGATTTACATGAAAATTTTGAAATTATATGGGAAACATGTCACACAGGAACTCTATCCAATAAAGAAAGATATTTTCAAATCGTATCATTAGAAGCAGAGATATTGACAAAATAAGATATACATCAACTCCCCTGGCGGAGAAACCATGCAGTATTTTAAGAAGAAAATATTCCAAAAAGTTTTGTTGACGTGAGTGGTATTGGTGTAGGAACGAATTTTTTCAATCGACATTTTAGAAGCTCAGATGTTTTGGCAAACCCATCAGAAGAAAAAATTAACACTTACGCCACCTGGTGGCCAAAATATTCTTCACCAAAAATTAGATATTATATGCAAAAGAGTTTTCATCAAGAGCAGTATCAGCTGAAGAAAATATTTTTCAAATCGGAGTTTTAGAAGTGATATCGGGGAAAACGTAATTTACTTTTACGCCCCCTAGCGGAAAATCTATGCTTGACTTGAAAAAGTAACTATACCTAAAATACTCTTCGACATACCTGGAATCGAAAGATAGAAGACTTTTTCCAATCTGAAGCTTAGAAGCAAATATATGGAATAAAATGTATTTTGAATTCGACATCATCTGTATTTACGCCCTCTAGAAGAGAAATTATGCATCGTAAAAAAACACAAAAAAAAACGAAATAACGGATCATCATTCGCACATTTCAAGCTTCCCAATGCAAAAATCGTTTTTCAAATCGGACTAATAGTTGCAGAGATATGGTGTTTACAGACGGACGGACAAACGGATAACATAAGCACGATCTTTTTTTACAAAAGATGTGCTAAAAATAGAGCCCGCACGCTGCTATTTTCTGGCACTGAAAAAGTTTCTAAATTGCGAAAGTGTGTCTTTCTCTGAATCGTTGCAGATTTTTTTAAAGAATAACAGAAAGCGTAAATAACTAAAATTAAATATTAAGCATTTAAAATGCAATTTAGAAAATTATCTACATAATCCGGAATAGGATTATCCTAAATGCATGACGTTCTTCCCATAAGGAACAATTTATTTTGCGTCTTCAATTCACCAATTTGAAAACTCCTGCTCTGCTATTGTTTCAGGAATTTATATCACCAGAGATCCTACTCTCCTTTACGTTGGTAACTCCTTTCAACTTTCTCTGTTTCGATAGATATGCACATTCCACCGGTAGAGACGTCTGACGTTTTGGGAGAGGAATTCAATTCGGAGCCATTTGGTTACCCTACCCTCAATTTTTGTAACGTCTTGTAGGGTCAATTACCAAAACACTACGTTATGCGGAGGGTCATCTGGGTTCTCGTAATCATAATACTTCTTGCTCTCGAACCAAAAGCGTTGTTTCAGTTTCGTGCCTTGAATAAGAATTCTTAAGATCCAAAAAATAAAGCGTAGACTCCTCTGTGATGTACAAAAGCAAACATGCTCAGTATTCATGGAGTGCAAAAATGGTGCACTCGGTAGTAAGAAGATTCTACGTGCGTTTCAGTTCCTCAGGTGAACTAAAATACTTAGTAAATATTTAAATGGAAGAAGCATACTGAAAATTAAATGGACTGCAAAATACTAAAATACGAATTTCCAGTTTTGCCAATTTATTTGAATTTCAGGCGTAAAACCCGAAGAAAAATCGAATTAATTGAGGTTTCTTTCCGAAATCACAGTTTCAGCACATGCTGCAATGATATACACGCAAAGCCAGTTTATTAGATACAACTATTAGCGTGTTGGGCGTCCATTGGCCTGCAAAACATCCTGAATTCCTCAGGGTACGGAACGAACCAGATGCAGGAAGCGTCGTCCGAGAGTGTTGTACTGGGCGGAAATGATTGAATCGCCCAGTCGCTACAAATTGGACGGTTGCATAACCTCCCAGCTGACGGCCGCTTCACCACTTCCAAGAGATTCACGATGGGGTTTAGATGCAGGCATTGTACAGGCCACTGGAGCGAAGAAAAGCTCGTCTGCATGTTCATGAGACCATTCGAGGACGCATTTTGTTTCTTCAAAAATGGGCGCGTTTGACCTTGCTGGACGTGTCCACGTGCTTGAGGATAAACCGTACCCATGAAGAGATGATTTTGGTTGGACAGCCCCTGTGACCGGGTGGTACAAGTGCTGGCATTTGACTGTTAGTACGAGTGGGCCCTGGTCCAAATCCCAGATGAGGCATGGGCTGTGCGTTTGTCTTACGGCACTGACTCTGTACCACGGGACCAAGGGCCCTAAATTAGGGATGGGAGATTGCTTATAGCCATCCGGCATGAGCAATATCCCATCCCTAATTTAGGATGGGAGATTGCTCAAATTCTCCATCCGGCATGAGTGGCTCACGGTAGTTGTTAAACTCGCAACAAAAAGAAATTTGTTGGACAACGATGTTTAGGTAAGCCGTGGAATTCATATGTCTTTAGTGAGTCTCGTGGAGCCTAATGTGTGCTAGGAAAGCATTTCCAAGACCAACATACTGTTGGCATCTGACAGGATGGCACCATGGGTTCATGATGCTTGCGGCAAACTCGGATCGTGACATCCGCAAGGTGCAGAAAGTTCGACCCTTTGTTCCACCCATTTCCAGTTCTCAATGCTGGAGTGTTGATGCACTAGATCCCGCTGGAGCCGAGCTTTCGATATGGTCGTCGCCTGATGTTCCCCCTTTTTCGACATAGTCCGATACGTGACTCGTTTGGTAATGACCCTATATTGAATACATTATATTGGATTCTGCAGTGATTTGCCAGTTTTTGGCCCATCTCTTTGCTTGCACGATTATCGCAACTCATCCCCCACTTCTGATCCATCATCTGTTTCCGCCCAAAAGATCGCCGAATCCCTAAAATCTTTTGCGTTGCGTACCATTCATGGTAAACCCTTGCCACAGTAGTGCGTAAAAACCCCAGGAGAACGGCAGTTTGACAAATTCTCCATCCGGCGTGCGGGGCACTAACTATCATAATGCATCGTTCAAAGTTGCTCAGACCTTTCATTTAGACCATTCCAACTGTCATTGGAATTCTAAAGGATACTCGACGAGCTGGTCTTCCTCATTCACACCACACACCTTGCACGCCTTGTTTTACATGTAGGTGTAAGCCATTTACAACCAGCATCGCGCAGTTGATTAAACCGTAACGCAATGTGTGGGTGGTGGGTTTTTCTGACGGGTGTTCCAATCCCGGTCCTGCCGGTCATCTAGTCTGTGGTTTTTCTGGGGTTTTTCGCAGTCTCCCCGTGTGTGGGGACCCGAATGCGTAGATAGTTCTCTCAGAAGTCTGCCGCAGACGAGCTTTGTCCCTGAACCTCCTTTTCCAGGATGCCTGGGTATACCAGATGAGTTTCGATGCACTGGTAATAAAACAATGTAAGACGAATGTAATCTGATGCCTCATGGCATCAGGCTCTTGCGGTAATATTACTTATGGTTGCTGATGTTGATGTGAGCCATTTATGTGACAATGACATGTGTACCTAAATAACAGGCATCACAGTGTACGATACGAGGTCCGATCAAAAATGTCCGAAACTAGGCCGATATACAACAAAGTACTTACGTTAGTTAAGTCTGGCTATAATCTCCCTCAAAGTGATCTCCTTGGGTACCAACACCGGTGTCAGCCGCTGTTGGAACGCACCCTGGAAGTCCTGTTCACGAATCGTGTCAAGCACCGAATGCGATTCGCGCTGGATTTCGTGCACTGTTTCAAAACGGCGACCCTTGAGCTTCAGCTTCATCTTCGGGAACAGAAAGAAGTCGCAGGTGGCCAAATCCGTCCAGTAAGGCGGGTGAGGAAGAGTAGCCATGCTGTTGCGGCTGCAAAACTGGCGTGTTGCTAACGCTCTGCGAGCTATTGCATTGTCGTGAAAAAGCAGAAATTAGCCCCTGCGCCACATTTCAGATCGTTTGCTGCAAATGTCATCCCTAAGACGCCGTAGAACATCGCAACAAAAAAGGGCGGTGACGGTCTGGTCCTGGGGGACGAATTTACGGTGCACAAACCCACGAATGTTGAAGAACACGATGAGCATGCTTTTGGTTGCGTTTCGGACCTGTCGGGCCGTTTTCGGTCATGGAGATGTCGGGCTCTTCCTCTGCGACGAATGTTGTTTGGTCTCCGGGTCGTAACCGTAGACCCAAGTTTTGTCAACAACGATAACCCGCGACAGGAACGTTGGTTCATTCACCACCTGCTGACGAAGATCTTGACAGAGTTCGGCACGGAGTGCCTTCTGTTCGGGGTTCAGAATCTTTGGCACAAACGTTGTAGCAATGCGGTGTATATTCAAAACCAACATCAGAATTTTTTGCACTGTTCCGTATGATACATTGACGACTTTAGCAATGTCTCGAATGGTTCTCCGACGATCCTCGTGCACCAGTTCCCTAATATTGTCCACATTTTCAGGGGTTCTGCTCGTAGACGGTCGCCCTGACCTCTCGTCGTCTTCCAGGGCGGTTCTCGCGCTCTTGAAGCGCGAGTGCCACTCAAAACACCTCGCACGACTCATTGCTTCATTGCCATAAGCCTACCGCAACATTTCATGCGTCTCCGTTCCCAAGTTGCAGAGTTTGACGCAGAATTTGATATTCGCTCGCTGCTCTAGTTTGCAGTCCATACCGGAATCGCAGCTGTTTTCTGCACGTGGTCACCAAATATCGTGTAGCACAGCTCTCGATGTTCACAGAACGACGCCACTCGGCACAATGACTCAAGAAGGTCACGGACCTCGACCGCTGCTCGCGCATCCGCGTACTGCTGTCTGTTGGCGCCCTACGTACCTAGTCTCAGGACTTTTTGGTCGCACTACGTACTGAAAACATGCTAAGTATGCAAACAATAGACACGAAACAAAGATTATAGCACCAAAAATTAAAATTCACACAATATTTTACATAATGAGTCAATTTTCAGGTGTAGTTTTTGTTTTGATCGGATTCCAGCCACTGAAAGTCCTTTCCGTTCTACTTGAATTCAGGTTCCCAGTTCGGTAATTTACAATAATATAACACACATCTTTTGTACATTTCGGATAAAATGCTATTCATGTATCATAATGTTTTCCCGTGCAAATCTGTCAACAATGTGATATAAACGGCAACAGAAGACTCTTTCCTTACACAGGGTTTTAAGTAAAATCCGTGGAATACAATCTGTATTTCTAACCACTTATCATTCGAACGGTATAGGCCAGGGACCACTCCTATTAATTTCTAGATGACACACGCAGAATTACTTCTATAAACATAGGGAAAATATTAAGGAAGATGTCTTTACATAAGCACCGGTTTTGTGTGTTTGTATCAGATTTAACTTTCGAATATCTCATCATATTGACATGAAATAAGAATAACTATGGTTCAGTGCCTATTTTTATTAACTATCCCGTGATTTAAATGCATTTGATCTAGAAAACATGAATCAAAATGATCCCAAATCACATTTACACTGATGTCCAAAATCAAAGTCCGGAAGCATTGGCAGGGATGAAAAGGAAAACACGTAACATCAAGTAGAGACGCTTGTCATACAAAGAGACAAAATCATAAGGGTAAAAAACAGTTCGTAACAACAGACAAATATGTTCACATTTGCTTATACAGGGTCATATCCGCAAACGTCACCATGGTGAGACCTAGAAATGTAACATAAAGATATATAAACATGAGAGCACCTTGTACGGACAGACAGCTCTCATAACAACGAAATATACTCGCCATTAGGTGGTTGATGAACTCTGGAGGCAAAGAATTCCATTCCTCGATGAGGATAGTGCGTAGCTGGGAAAGGGTTCTGTGAGGGGCTGGTTAACAAGCTCCTACGTGTCGCTCCAGAGCATCCTCGGCTTTCTCTATATGTTTTAGATCCGGAGGCCTGGCTGGCCAGTCCCTAGGACGAATATACTCGCTCTGCAGGAAATCATCGCTAAGCTGAGACTTGTGCCGACGAGCATTATCATCCATTAAAAGAAACTGAGGGACAACAGCTCTCCGAAAAATTCCGACATAGTGTTCTAGGTTCTCGTCACTATAGAGCTCAGTTTTCACATTGATTCTTGCGAACACGTGGAGTGATGTGCGGCCGTTGAACATAATGATACTCCACACGAACAGACCACCGCCTTCGAAGGAGTCTCGTTCGCGGACGTTTAAAGGATCATTACGAGTTCCCTGTCCCGGCCCCTTCCCCCAATGAAATGCCGACGAGAATCCGTTTGTAGACTGAATCTAGGATTATCTGTAAAACGAATACCATACCACCAGTCTGGGCTCTAAGAAAGATGTTGGCTGCACCAGTGCAAGCGCGCTTTGCTGTGAGATATCGTTAGTAGGACACACAAACAGTGGGTGGCCTGACATAAAGAAAAATCGCATTAAGTCTTCGACAAATCTTTTTGCCTTGATACCCTAGTCCGAGTGGCAGATCAGAGCTCCGAAGACAATCGTCGGAGTTTAGGACCTATGACGTCGTGCAATTCTAACAACATAACGGTCCTTGCGAGGTGTTGTACGCCTTGGACGACCATGACTAGGAATTCCTGGCACCTCAATTATTTTGCTGAATTGCATCTATAACCGTGAAACCATTCTGGGGTGGATATTCAAATCCCTGGGCATAGGACTGGTCTGCGTTCTGTGGTACGAACGCTCGCAACCACACAACATCGGATATACCTGTATCAGCCATAAAGGAAGCATTTGGAGCCAACAGCGCGCTTCTTACACTTGCTGTCAACGAGAAACGTCGTTGTCCGTCTGTTTTACGTATGTAACTCAAATTACATTTTCGGCCCTGCTAAGTAAAATGACCTTATCTACGTATGTATCCTTTTCGTAGATAGGGCTTTTAGATTAGTTAAAGAGGTACTGAATTTAGTGAAGAGGAAACCGTGCCCTAAAGTTGACTAGTAAATAACATGTTGTGTAACGTGCCTGCCCCGCAGGACGCACACAAAATGTGAAAAACTTGTTCAAGATGTGAAAAACTTTTTTACTTCCTATCGCTTTTTATACAAATACTTTTATATTGCACACTAAATTAAATTTTACATTCAGTTCAGAAAAAAGTTTTTTTTTAGGTTTTAACTATAACTGCAACTTTGATTTGTTTATTGCTACATTAACCGTAACCGCAACTTGATTTCACATTGCCACGTTTCTAATTTGTTTGTAAGCTCTTTGCATATGTGATGCGTGTATGTTTGTACATGTGAAGCTCTTCAAGTATATTTTTCGTGCAGATTTTTCTTCTTTTATGAGTTAATAACAACCAGTCATGCCTCGAGTTGGTAGACTTTTAAAAAGCGGACTGCTGTTGGAAAGGAAAACATGTCTATTGAAAATGGATTGCTGAAAAGTGAAACTTCGTCAGCGGGTAAGGCTGCGCAAAGTTTTTGAGGAATATCAGGCATTCAACGACCAGAGAAGTACTAATGTAATTATAGATTTATATTTACTGGCTTCTGCTACTTGAAATATGTCCGTGTGCAAGGAATGTGGACAAGATATATTTATAACTGTAGAAATAAGAACAGGCTTAGCGATCCAATTGCAAATATATCTTGTGCATCATGTTTACTATAACGAAGTAAATTTCTCCGTCATTTTTGGTCCACTCCGGGGATCGAACCCGAGTCCACTTATTCCGGAACAAGTCGCTCTACCAACTGAGCTACGCAGACGTTCGTTCTCGCTGCTAGCTGCCTTTATGTCGTGTGCGTCTTGCGGGGCAGGCACGTCACATCTCCCCCACCCCTAAAGAGGGCAGGGGCCATGGCCCACGGCTCAGCCGTGACCATGAATTGTCGAAGGCAGTCATCCGCTGAAGAACGTGCACTTGAGAACTCCCAGTCAATCTAGTGTGTTCAACGCAACATCACACACATTTATTTTTCGAAGCGCTGAAGAAGGGATTCAGCGCTTCGAAAAATAAATGTTTCCTATCTCGCGGTGTGGAAAGAACATCACACCATTGCGAGATCTTTAACGGCTAGGTCATCCGGGGAGTTCGGGCGCCATTATAACGGAGTAAATGTCTTTTCGTACAGATTCTTTGTCGCTCTTCTTACGTTATTTAAAAAAACAATGCGATGAAAGAGTTCCTAAATTAAAACTTACGGAAATTGGCTTTGTTCCAGATGTTTTCATCAATACATCATAGCACTTCAGGATAGCACAGAAATCACAAACCACTTCTCTCACACAAATCAACACCCCACATTAAACACTCCACGCCCCACGCTCCACACGAGCAACTGTTGTCTCGTAGTTTATATCTCTGGTTCTTATCTCATAACAGGCATACGTCACGTTCATTTGACCTCAATTGTGTTGCCAACAGTATTCGTTTGAGAGAGAAGATATCACGTTAAGTGTGAAGTATAACTGGGAACAAAATCAAGATTTACATAGGGAAAGAAACTAAAAAGGAAAGTTAATTTATAATATCCGTCACATTACATAAAACTTTATGTTACAATTCTAAAACACATCAAGAAGATAAATTCTATGAAATTAATACTAGATATGTGCAGGCCCTGAGATGCATATGTTTTGATGACTGCCGGAATTGAACCAGGAGCAAATTTCGTACAACTTATGAAAAATCTTGACATTTTACGCGACGCGGTAGCACAACGAAAAATAAATGAAACTGAAGAAAAAAAAGCCCTGACAAAAAAAGAAATAAAAGAAAAACAATGTTAGAAAATGATTTTCTGGAAAGATAAGGTCTAGATGAACCTTTCTACTTTTCTGGAAGTTCTTAAATAGATGCTTACAGGTATACAAGTTGTCATTTTTTAATTTAAACGCGTTTATCTCAAAACTTACTTTTCCAATGTTTAGGTACATTTTTCTCGGAATCTGTCAAAAGTTTCAATCTGATATTTTGATTACTTATACGTACGATCTATTTGTACAAACATCCGTGGCGGATTTAAAGTATCTAATTTTTAAAAATTATTAAAAATAAAGGTGTTATTTTTAGGGTAAAATTATGAAATGCATATTAAAAATTTGTATATTTTCAAAAAATTGAGCTATTGATGAAAGCTCTCGTTAAAATGCGCACAAGTTTCCAATAAATAACTCGTAAAATTTTTGTTAAAAATATTGGATATCTTTTGAGGAAAATGCGCCTAAAAATGCCTATTTAACAGGGGTTCCAATGGACTGTACCAGTCCCGCTGAAGTTGGGCCGCAGCAGGTGCTCATTACGCACAGTAAGGATAGCGACAAAGGTTTCTTGTTAGCTGTAAAAACAGGTATTAAGTAGAACATTACAGGTTTCATATCATTTTCTTACTAAATGTACTTAAGGTCTTTTTGCTTAGCAGGGCAGTGTCAGACATCATTTTGCTCATGATATGCAAATTTCACTTCTAGCATTTGTTTCTCGTGTCCGTTTGCATTATGACCTGTGAACATCGTAAGATTTCATTGAGTGCTTTGGAGTATTTGCCCGCATTTTTCCTTAACGACTTTCATTTTGGACGCCAGTGTAGTTTAACCGACTGCTGCGCTGTAACAAAGAACTCAAAACTAGGATTTTTTAACAAAATGCGACTTTGTGAATGATCGTAAAAAAATGGTACTAATTTTCATAAACCTCTTGTGCTCGCGGTCAAAAATTAAACTGATCAGTTCCATTTAAGAGGGTTATTTTTTTATTTTACTGAGAAACAGGTATTTGATACCAACAGCAGCACCCTTTCAAGCTGATTTCGGAGGTAATCGTATTTCTGTCAGTATGTGTAACAATGTCTCCGACTTCAGCAGCGCCTTTTTATGAAGCTAGTAATTCCTCTTAGGTGAACATTACTTTGTTTAATTAGTATCTCACAAAAGAGGCATATCCTTGGCAATTTAGAAAAACAAATATTTTTGTTTGAAATAAATACTTTAATTTCCTCCAATCCATTCCAGGTAATTGGAATCATATATTTTTTTTTATAAAACAAAATGTTTTCCGATTTGCAAAATTTGCAACAAATAACACACCGTCTTAGAATTATAGAGAAATTCAATTCTCTGTTCAAACAAAACAAAATTATTTTCTCTGAAAACCTACAGCATACTCCGAAGTTCTGGAAAGGCGTTGTAAAAGGAAATATTATGTTGAAGAAGAGAAGCTATTCAGGAAAGTATTTGGCATTTTCCAGAATTCATCGTTGACTTTAAACAGAGCTCTTTTTTCTCTGAATAAAATGCACTGCTGAACGTCTTCTGAATTGATGTAGTCAACCACTTGCTCATCTTTTGAGTTTAAGCAGACATTTTGTTTATTGACATGGAAAAGCTGTGCAAATACTTTGATGAGGAGAAAACGATGAAATCAACAACATTTTACTCTTCGTCAAAACAGTTCCGTAAGATACCCCTGCTTTTATCAAAATATGTGTTCCTAATACCCATATTTTATCTCTTCTAACACGCAAAATAATGCTGTGGTTATAATGCATTGTTCTAAAATTATTAATTCAAAACTTGAAAATCTTTATTTTACATAAAGACAGAAGAAAAAACAACCTTACCCACATTGTATACAATATCGAACACTTTTAAGTAAACAATATCGTTTTCAATATTACCTGCTAAAACTCCATAAAAATACGAAGTTTTCTTCATGCTCCGCTTCTTGTGACCTATTTTACCTTGAACGCTTTAACTGCAAGGTCGTTATCAACTAGCTTGACAACTCAAAGCGCACTATGTACAATGAAGTGCCAGAAAAACTGGTACACCAGTCTGATACTTGGTAGGTCCCCCACGGGAGAGCAGGACTGCAGAAATACGACAGGACATAGACTCCACTAGCTTCTGGAAATATGCTGTAGGCAATGCACACCATACTTCCTGCAGAGCGTTCCACAATTCGGGTGTATTCCGAGGTCTCGTATTCCTGTGTTCGATAGCGAGTTGCATGGCATCCCAAATATGTTCTATCACGTTCAGATCTAGGGACTTGGGTCGGAATGGTAACTCCCCAAACTCAGATGAATGCTTCTCTAACTATAATGTGGCGTCACGACACTTGTGAGGAGGTGCATTGTCCTGTTGGAACAAGCCCAACCCATCAGCATGAATGAAGGGCATGAACGGGTGTACTTCGTCAGAAAGGAATCGAACATAGCGTTGGCCTGTCACAGACGTTTGTAGACGTACCAGGGTTCCCAGTGAAGTCCACAGCTAAACACACCCCATACCATTACGGACCCTTCACTACCCGGTACAGTTCCCTGTTGACAGGCGGGATCCATGGATTCATGGGGTTTGCGCCACACACAAATCCTTCCATCTGCCTGATACAGTTGAAAACGCGACTCGTCAGACCAGGCTACTTGTTTCGAGTCATGAGGTGTCTAGTGGCGGTGTTGCCGTGCTCAAGCGAGGCGCATAGCTCTGTGTCGCGCAGCCATCAAGGTAACTCGAGTTGGGCGTCGGCTCTCAAAGCCCATATCTTGCAGGGTACGTTGCACAGTCCGGACGCGGATGCTTGTTGAGTCTCCAGCATTGAATTCCGATGCTGCCTGCGAGAGTGTCGCGTGAAACGAGTTTTGACAGCCGACGATGGTCACGTTCACCCAATGTCTTTTTACGGCTACACTGGTATCGTAGGTTGGAGGTTTTGCCGGAATTCTTGTAGTCACGGTACACCCTTGCAATGGTCGTCCGTGAAAATCCGAACTTCGTTTCTACCTCCGAAATACTATGGCCCATCTCACGAGCGTCATCTATGACATCGCGTTAAAAATCGCTTAAATCATTATTACTTGTCATTCTCATGCCGAAAACAGCTCTGACAGCGGGCAAGGATGTCTATCACTTTATATACGCACTGGCTAACGCAACGGAGTACACGCATAAGTGACGTTACTATGTATTTTGCAGAAGCTCGTCTGTACCAGTTTTTCTAGCACTTCAGTGTATAGCTGTAATGGAGAGGTGTAACACACTCAGTAGACAATGCATTAGAGATAAGGGTGCTGGTCTGTTTACATGAACATCCCTCACGTTGAGTGGAACAGACCTAGACATATCGCAGGCGATAAATAGGCGGACAGCATGGCTCCACAATAGTGTATCGCAATAGACGAGCACGGGTAAGCGTGGTGATCTAAACGACTTTAATCGTGGGTGCATTGTCGGCGAAGACAGATGGGTCATTCTCTCACTCACCCTAGTGGTAAGAACCGTAAAGTTACCGCGAGTATAACATCGACGGACGTACCAGTACCCAGAGAGCAAGGGGTGGCCGAGGATACGCCATTGATGAACGGGGTCGACGTGCACTATACAATATTGTACAGGCGGACCACTTGCCAACGTCAGCGTAAATCACATCCAGGATAAATGTCGGAGGCTCAAGCAGGGTCAGCGAGCGAACGGTATGACGCACGCTACATAGCCTGGGCTATGGAAAGCGACGCCCTACTCGTGTGTCACTGTTTTTTTGTTTTGTTTTTTTGTTTGTTCTTGTTACATGCTCTTAGAAGAAAAAAAGAAAAAAAAAGAGTAGGGAAAAAATTGACATTACATAAATGATGAACATAGACTGTACCAACAGGGAAGACAAGGTAAAAGGCCAAAATGGCCTGACATAGCCCTATACTCCCCGTAGAAGAAACAAATAAAACAACAGATAGACACATCACGTCAGACAATCAGAAGACGTTTTGACAATCTTTTCCTTCTTTTTTAATTATTGAAGAATATAGAGTTTGATTTTTTTTAATAAATTGAAATTGTTTAAGTTAGTCAGGTTGCTAAATAAATAATTCTAGTATTGAGGGCCTCTATAATTTAAAGTTTAATTGATTCCGTTTTCGGAAAAATAGGTTGTAATTGTAGTTTATTCCTTGTTTCATAAGAATGTGCATGTGTATTAAGAAATATGAGATCTGAATATAAATTATATTTAATTCGTTTGAACCATAATTTTACCAAGATTAAAATAGTATAGTTGAGTACTAGTAAGTATATTATATTTAGTAGGATATACTTTTGTTCTAAAATTTATTAAAGGTCGAGTATTAGGATGTGATTTGAGATTAATTAGTCTAATAAATTTATTTAGTAGAATTTGTAATGTATTAATATTGTATTGTGTCGTTTGTCCCCATGATAGTATGCAGTAATTAATATTAGTTTGAAATAGTGTGTAATACAATGAGATCAATGTTTTAGTTGTTGGATCAGTCAGGATATTACTCACTGTACCAATATTTCTAGATAGGTTAACTAAAAGAAAATGAATATGTTTATTCCATTTGAGGTCAAAATTTATTGTAGTTCCCAGGTAGTTGAATGAAGGTACTATATCAATTATTTTATTATTAAGGGATATGTGTGCATTTGGTGTTAAAGGTGTATTAGAAAAAAAATCACTGCTTTAGTTTTATTAACATTAATTATTAATTCATTAGAATTTAACCAGTCAGAAATAGTTTGCAACTGTGTATTACATTATGTTAGTATTTCACCTAAGTTTTTTCCTTTTGTAAGAACAGCTGTATCATCAGCATACAGAAAAAGATCCATATAAGTTGACAGCGAAAATAAATCATTAATGTATATATTAAACAATAAAGCGCCGCGGACAGAACCCTGAGGTACTCCTGATCTCATAATTTGAAATGAGGAGTGATAATGCTCAATTTGTGTATATTGTTGTCTGTTAAGTAATTTTTGAAAAGTGAATAAGCATTACCCCTGATTCCTATATTTTGTAATTTAGAAAGAAGAAAATCATGAATTAAAGTATCAAATGCCTTTGATAAATCTAGAAATAAAGCTATTGTTGTATATTTTTGAGTAAAAATATTTTGTATAGCATTTTGAAGGTATAGCAATGCTAATTCTGTAGATTCATCTGCTAAAAATACAAATTGGTACTGACTGAGTATCTTATATTTTTAAAGGTAGGCAATTAGTCGAGTATAAATGATTATTTAGGATCTTGGCAAAAAGTGAAAGATTTGCTATAGGATGATAATTATTTGCTTCATTTTTGCTCCATCTGCTCGTCATTGGAAATTACGCCTCACCTGGTGCCGGGAACATCAAAACTAGACCTCTGCAGAATGGCAAAGCGCCGTGTGTTCAGATGAAACCCGTTTCAGATGTACCGAGCTCACTGGAGGCTGCAGGTGTGGCTCTGACACCACGAGGCCAGGGCCCCCGTCGTGCCAGGTAGGCTATGTTTAAGGCGGAGATGGCTGTGTAATTGTTTGGTGAGCCTTGCCATGGAATACATTAGGTCCGTTTATGTGTCCGGAGAGGGCCGTAACCTCTGCGCCCTGCCCACATGTGCTGTCTGTTTACCTACACGCTTTCATGGCCTTCCCGCATCATGTGGCCCAGGGTCTGTTTCAGCAGAACAATACGCCGCTACCCCGGGCCGCAACCACGCAGGCATGCTCCCTCATCTGAATTTAGAACCATCCATTGGCCATCCAAGGTCCCGGATTTGAACCCTGCTGAAGCTCTCTGGGATGCCGTTGAGCGGAACATCAGATCCATGGATCTTGTACCAACGTCTAGGGCGGAGCTGTGGACAATGCCGCCACAGGCATGGCTGTCACTGACCCCAGAAACCCTCCGACATCTGGTGGAGTCGATGCCTCTACGTGTACAGCTATTATAGAAGCTAGATGAGGACCAACACGCTATTAGGTAAGTATCTCTAATGTTTTGTCCATTCAGTATATTTTTTATTTCTGTTTCGATGCTTAAATCCCCCATTTGCACTAGGAAAGAAACAGAGCCAGCCCGTAAGACTTCCACAACACTTATGCACCATCCGGGGCTCAAACTGGGGCCCAGCTCGAAAGACAAGAAGAAGCCTACACCACTGACCTTGGAAGATAGATGTGATTCTAATTCGGTACGCGGACATTTTTAGGGTTTACTTTGTGGTATTTTAAATGTTTCGAATATAAGCATGCGCATTAAGTGATATGAGGATGACATGTAACGCAGAAAACAAAATCTGGGTTGGATAGGAGTCACTAGACCCAGCATTGAAGGAGATATAACGAAAAATGTAAGAACAGAAAACTCACTCAGCATGGCTGCGAAAAATTACGAGATCAATTTCAATTCAAAACTGCACGATACTCTGGAAAATCAGTATTTTCTTCTGCATTATACAAGACGCAGTTAGTGCGATTAATGACAAATGTCACAGCGAAACGAAGCACGTTAAACTGAATACTCACTGCTTCTCGTATTATATCTACTATCAGATGAGTTATAGAAATGGACTGTAACGTGTACTCTAATTTAACCTTTATTTTTGGTTCTTGTATTCTTACGTAAATTTTGGTCCATTCTCTTTAGTCATTTTCTAATATTTACGCTACATTTTACTTTCTGGCAACCTGACGAAAGGTCAAGGAAACGTCGTACGCAAACCAAAAGAATAAGAGTGTTATTTTGAATTGCATCGAGATATTGAAGAGCTATTGGTGATGAGATTAATAAGGGATTGAGGATTTGATGAAAGTTTATTATCTTTTTACCGAGCTTTGAGTTGAGTCATTCAGGCTGAATGTTACGCGTCTTTGTTCTTTAAAACTCAACTGTAATAGTCGAGCTTAGCAGAGACTTTACGATTATTAGGTGTCGATAGTATTTGTTTAATTTTGATGTTACGAATTACAGGATTGGTAACGAACTCTAGTTATATTCTGCATGAGATGTTTTGCTGACCTACACCGATCGGCCAAAATATTATGACCAGCGCATCTTTATGTATATTGAAGTAACTGCAGGTAAATGACAGCGTTTCTGAAGGTCGTGAAACTGTATGCAAAACACCTGTACTTAGCAGTTTATAGTCAGTGTTATTCTTGTTATTCAGATGGGAAAAGCGGCGGGTTCGAGAGAGTTAGCCGAAGGACAAATTGTAATGGCCAGACGACTGGGTCAAAGCATTCCCGAGGTGGCAAGGTTTGTCGGGTTCTCACGGTCAGCCGTGGTTAGTACCTTCAAAAGTACTCCGAGGAAGGAAAACTACGAAACACTGGCTTTGTGAACACTGTCTCGTCCATGGTAACCCATTCTCTTCAGCTCTCGACGAACTCTTAAGTGCTGGCATTGCTTCTAGATGAATTTTGGAAATCGGTAGCCAGTATTACAACTCAGGATAGCTGATTTTCTGGAGCCATCTGTTTGGGCATTCAGCAGTCGAAGTTTGTCATTTTACATGGATTACCAGGTCGCAATTGCGCAGCTGTTGCTTCTCTGCGTATCCAGTTCGGAATATTAGGTGTACAAATAAGTTTTAAAGCGCTTTTGTGTGACGTATACCGCTAATTTACATAGCCGTCATTCCCCCGCGTTGTTGTCATGTGACCGTAGTTGGTCCAGAATATAAAATGCGACACAGATGTTTGCCCAACAGTCAAACGCACTTGCACATCGGTAGGTGAAATATGCCAAGATATACTTCATTTATTCGGCACTGCATTCGTTACGAATTTTACCAAGGAAAAGGTGCTGTAAAACTTCAATTTGTTCTGTTCTGGGGGAGAATGTTGTATCGAAAGGCTCGTGTGAGTTTTGGTTTAGTCGGTTTACAGCAGGTGATTTTGATGTTAGCGATCGAGAACATAGCGGTGCTCCGCAGAAGGTTGCACATAAGGATCTGCAAGCATTTCTGGAGGAAGATTCGTCTGAAACGCAAAAGGAACCAGCTGAGCATCTGAGGGTAACTCAGCAAACCATTTACAATCATTTACACGCAGTGGGAAAGACTCTGAAGGGAGGAAAATGGGTGTCACATGACCTCAGCCGAAGGAACAAGTACGGACGTTCCATGAAGTGTTTGAATCTGTTGAATAAACAACACAGAAAGTATTTCTTGTGGAAAATCGTTACGTGTGGTAAAAAGTGGATATTATACGACAATCCCAAACGCAAAAAAAACACTGGATAGACCCCGGTGAAGCAACGACTTCGACACCGAAACGCAATATTCACTCCAAGAAAGTACAGCTGTGCATCTGGTGGGATATGAAGGGTGTGCTCTTTTATGAACTGTTTGAACAGGGTCAAACTCTTACTGCTGATCGCTTCAAGCAACAATTGCTGCGATTGAACCAGGAAATCGGTCCGAAACGTCCATTCACAGGCAAAGCATTGCGACCCGTGAAGTTATTGCATGACGACACTACGCCGCCTGTCGCTAAATCGGTCAAGGAAACGTTACTGACGCTTGGCTGGGAAGTTTTGGAGCACCCAACGTATAGTTCCGACATAGCCGCTTCGGACTATCATTTGTTCATATCGATTCAACATAATGTGTCTGCTGTACGGTTGCACATTGTCGGCCAAAAGAGTGACATAGTCACCGCTAGTGATTCGTCCATATAAGGTGATAATAGGACCTGCTGCAAACCACGAGATCATGACACAAACCATTACGGAACCGCCCCCATGCTTCACTGTAGGAAGGCGACTCTGGGTTGTAGGCTTCTGCAGGGGTTCTCCACACGTAAACCCGTCCTGTAGTGGGGAATAGTGAGAAACTTGATTCATCGGAAAACAAGACATGTTCCCATTGATGTGCAGTACACGTTTTATTTTCCTGGCACCACTGTAGTCTCCTTTTCATATTCACCTGTGACACCAGGGATTTTGCAATCGCAGCTCTGCCGTACATATGGTGCTTATGCAATTCCCTTCGCACGGTATGGGTCGACACTGGGGTTTGGAGATGTGCATTAAGCTCAGCAGTCACTTTCGTCGCCGTGGTCTTCCTCCTTGCCGTGAGTTTGGTTTTCCTTCCACAGTCTTGCAGTGAGTTTGGTTTTCCTTCCACAGTCTCGCAGTGAGTTTGGTTTTCCTTCCACAGTCTCGCAGTGAGTTTGGTTTTCCTTCCACAGTCTCGCAGTGAGTTTGGTTTTCCTTCCACAGTCTCGCAGTGAGTTTGGTTTTCCTTCCACAGTCTCGCAGTGAGTTTGGTTTTCCTTCCACAGTCTCGCAGTGAGTTTGGTTTTCCTTCCACAGTTTCGCAGTGAGTTTGGTTTTCCTTCCATAGTCCCGCAGTGAGTTTGGTTTTCCTTCCACAGTCTTGCAGTGAGTTTGGTTTTCCTTCCACAGTCTCGCAGTGAGTTTGGTTTTCCTTCCACAGTCTCGCAGTGAGTTTGATTTTCCTTCCACAGTCTCGGAGTGAGTTTGGTTTTCCTTCCACAGTCTCGCAGTGAGTTTGGTTTTCCTTCCACAGTCTCGCAGCGAGTTTGGTTTTCCTTCCACAGTTCTGTCTCGCTGATGATGTTGTGCCGTAAGCATTGTACGCTACGGTACATCTCGATACCCCCATTATCTCTGCCACTGTGGGTAAACGACGCACCAACCAGACGGTCTCCTACAATCTGCCCTCTTTGGAACTCCGACCGGTTACTCATTATGCCTTCACTTGGAACGAAACTATGCAAACTCCGATTTACAATGCAATCACACAGATCCTTGAGAATATAAACAACACGTTTTTACAAAACAAATTGTAGCTGCATGTTCGTTTTACTCAAAACGCAGCACATACCAAAGTCACTGTTTTCAGCGAAGTGTTTCCATTATTTCGGACAACCCCTGTACGTCACAATTATTTATCCTCTTATTTTGCCGAATGTCAGAAAAATGTTTTATCTGTAAATCATTTTATCTGTTCGATGCCTTTTATTAATTTTCAGTTTTGTTTCTTGGATGCCTTTTATTACATACCCATTTAATTTCTTTAAGTGCAAATTTCTGTTTTTTGTTTCACACTTTACAGCTCTTAAACTCTGTCTTGCATTTCATAGCGTTATATTTTTTGTCTATTAGCACCGAGTGCATCGGCAAATTCCCACTGCTTTAGTATGAGAGAGTGGCCTAAAGGGATGTGCATTTTATTATTTACTCATATTAAATGAAATATGTTTTTGTGTCCTGGAAGTAAATGAATGCTGACGGGAGCCAGACATCTTTCTTCATACATTTTCTCCTGTGGATCAGGATGTCTTTTAGAGAACGCCGAGCTGAGTACCACCACCCTGCGGCATGGGCAAGGGGCAAGAGAAGATTTCTCATGGGAGATTTCTTGATGCCGACAGGTGTACGTGAACGCCTGTAACCTATTAGCTCCGTACAAGTCCTTTGATCTCGCCATCACCCAAGGGATCGTTAGAAGATAAGCGGCTGACTACGTGATCTGCCTTAATGGCCAAGACCCGCTGATGTCTGGTCCAATATTCCTTTTTCCTCACTTTAACTGCATTTACCTGGATTGAGTGAAATAATCAAGGACACATAACCGAATATGAGAAGCTAAAATATGGTGAGTGCCTACGGGCGTTCTTTATTCTGAGCGTTAAAACACTGAAGAGTCTCAAATTGTGGAAATTCCTCTGGGTAGACAATGTGATAATTAGATTAACGCTGTGAATAGAGAAAATAACGAATGCCAATATCTGTGATTTATATTCATACGCAAGGTTGTTCTTTTTTCCGTGACATTGCATGAAAGTAAAATAGCCAGTTGTACCACATACTTTTTTTCCTTTCTTTTTTTTTGATTGGAGATTTTTTGGACCTGGTGGTGCAGACATGACACAGATATTTCTCAGGATAGAGAGATCACAGAGCAACAAGTACAAATCATACATGATGCCAAATAATCAATGTACACAGATATAGACAATGCTGCTCATGTATCACATTGTGAACAAGTATACATCAAACATGGATTTTACACTATGCCAAATAACCAATCTAGAGCCACTGTTGGACAAGTAACACATTGAGAGCCAGTGCCGAAAGGCAAACACACATATCCACTCCTCACACCGGGATTCGAACTTGGATCATTTTCGGGCGAATGATCAGAGGACATCGCTTAGACGACTGCGCCACCGGGGCAGCGCACAACAGACTTACATTAAACGTACTGTAAGCTTATATTTTATAGTAACAATAACCGCTGAACCGGATGGAGGCAGTTAATTCGGAGTTAACAAAAAATCAGCTGAAACGAATATATCTGCTGTCCAAAGAGTGGGCCCAAAAGCAGAAGCAACAAGTGAACCTACGAATTAGACAGTGCTGCTATATCTTTTGCTTTTACAGGAGTCCTAACTAAAGTTCTGACCACTGTCCATTTTGGGGGAAGTGTGAAGTAACAGAGAAAACGTACCTTGTTGCCGTTCAACGTACTTCCCTCCGCTACTAATAACAGCTTGCCAGCGGTGAGGTAGGTCCTGGATTACCCGTAGTACGTCATTTTTGTTCAGCTGTCGTATTATTCATGTCACGCCCAATGACAGTTCGTCCAGCGACTAGTAGCGGATGTGATCCAGCTTTGTCCGTCCGTCCGTCCGCACGATAACTCGCGTAAAAACGGTTTGATTTCAATGAAATGTCAGTATATGATAGGGGATCATCTGGGGACGAACCCTATTGAAAATGGGCGAAATGGGGTCAAAGGTCAGGGCATAGGAGCGGGACCCATGTTATTGCCTTTATGCGTCATAACGTGAGGAAAAGTGCTTCGATTTCGACGAAATTGTAGTATGAGGTAGGGGACCACCTGGGGACAAATCCTATTTCAAATGGGCAAAATGGGGTCAAAGGTCACGACATAGGACAGGAATCCATTCCATTTCCCTTATGTATCATAGCTTGCGTTATTATGGTTCGATTGCAAAGACATTTTAGTATGTGGTGGGGAACCAACTGGGGACGAACCCTGTTGAAGGTGGAATCAAAGGTCAGCACATAGGAGCGAGATGCATTTCACTGCCCTTATGCGTCATAACTAGCGTAAATATAGATCGATTTCAATGACATTGTAGTATGTGGTAGGGGACCATCTGGGGACGAACCCTATTGAAGATGGGCGAAATGGGGTCAAAGGTCACGACATAGGACAGGAATCCATTCCATTTCTCTTATGTATCATAGCTTGCGTAAATATAGTTCGATTTCAAAGACATTTTAGTATGTGGTGGGGAACCAACTGGGGACGAACCCTGTTGAAGGTGGAATCAAAGGTCAGGACATAGGAGCGAGATGCATTTCACTGCCCTTATGCGTCATAACTTGCGTAAATATAGTTCGATTTCAATGACATTTTAGTATGTGGTAGGGGACCATCTGGGGACGAACCCTGTTGAAGATGGGCGAAATGGGGTCAAAGGTCACAACATAGGACAGGAATCCATTCCAGTTCTCTTATGTATCATAGCTTGCGTAAATATGGTTCGATTTCAAAGACATTTTAGTATGTGGTAGGGAACCAACTGGGGACGAACCCTGTTGAAAGTGGAATCAAGGGTCAGGACATAGGAGCGAGATGCATTTCACTGCCCTTATGCGTCATAACTTGCGTAAATATAGTTCGATTTCAATGACATTGTAGTATGTGGTAGGGGACCATCTGGGGACGAACCCTATTGAAAATGGGCGAAATGGGGTCAAAGGTCACGACATAGGACAGGAATCCATTCCATTTCCCTTATGTATCATAGCTTGCGTAAATATGGTTCGATTTCAAAGACATTTTAGTATGTGGTGGGGAACCAACTGGGGACGAACCCTGTTGAAGGTGGAATAAAAGGTCAGGACATAGGAGCGAGATGCATTTCACTGCCCTTATGCGTCATAACGTACGTAAATATAGATCGATTTCAATGACATTTTAGTATGTGGTAGGGAACCATCTGGGGACGAACCCTATTGAAGATGGGCGAAATGGGGTCAAAGGTGAGGACATAGGGGCGGGATCCATTCCATCGCCCTTATGCGTTATAACTCACGTAAAAAGGCTTTGATTGAGACAAAATGTTGTCATATTTTTCCGGAAGTGTACTTTACCGGTTCTGTTTAATATCATCGAAATGAGGTCAAAGGTAAGGTCATAGGAGATTTATTTACAGCCATTATCCTCATAACTTGAGTAATGATTTCTGGTATGTTGCAAAACGTATCATAATGGTTTTACTAACTTGTTAAACTTTGGGAAAAGACCAAAATCGGGTGGACTGAGATCAGGGCTGTATGGTGGCTGGGATAACGTTTCCGAGCCATATTTTGACAGAATTTCCCGTATCGTCGCTGCACCATGGCCCGATGCGTTGTCACACAACAAGATCGCTCCCTCTTCAACAAGTTGGGACGATTTTGACAAATTTTCGGTCTCAATTTTGTCCTCAGAAGGAAACTAGATCTGTGTCGGAGTTTTTCCCGTAGAGTTTCTATTTTCATGTACTGGCGCTGTTCTAACTCCGTGACTCCACCCGAGTAGCTGCACGCTTTCATTTCCAAACCCTTCCACGTCCACACAGTAAAGGATAGTGCGTCGTTCAGACACCACTGCGTTGCTAAGAGTCTGAACTTGACATGACGCAATCATTTTCCTGATTGCATCAATCTCTTTCGTTTTACATTAACGTGTGCAGAACTTTTGTTATCACCCTCTTAAAGAAATGAGAAATACGAAGCTTGAGTCCTAAGTTCCTTTTCAGGGGCATGATGTTATTTGATCTTTGAAGGGCGACTAGTCCTTCCCATCGTGCCTTGAGTCATAGAGCAGAGAAGAAAGCACGTACGTTTCGACGTCGTCTGCAGCAGCGAAACAAAGGATTTGTTTTACCGCAGAGTCCATAAAACCCGGCAACTACGTGAACATATCTGTATCGAGAGCGCAGAAAATTTTGGTAACAAATTTTAAAGCGTAAAAGTTGTGGTAAACTGGCAACCATCGTAAACTTGTGTACTGTAAAACGCAGCTACATTGAGAGATCAAATCTTCATTCCGCTTTTAGATATTTAGGCCGGAGGACGAATATACACTGCTGGCCCTTACAAGCGCAATGTCAGGAACATCGCATCCCAGGGACTCGACATTTGTAGAAGGGCACAACACGGGAGCACATGTAAATGATTAACAGGGAAGCACATATGGAAATCATGTAGGACAGTAACGCCCGCGTAAGTCGTATAAGACGGAGGAACAAGAAGCCGGTGTTAAGCATTCCAAGTGTGTTTGCTCGCCGTTCCTGGCCACGGACAGCTGCAGCATGCCCCGTAGAAGACAACGGCAGCCCTTCCAGAAAATGTCTGACTTTGTTCGCCTGAGAACTGTGTCGTATCAGGATTGCGAATTATCACTCCGACACATCGGTACTCATGTGTGACGGCATGCGACCACGGTGGGGAGAAAAATATAAAAAAAATGAAAAATAAATATTGCATCAGTGGGAAGCGGAGGAACGAACACATCGACGTGCGGAATCCATTCAGCCCCGTCGCACGACCGAAAGAGAGGACCGACATTTAGTGCGCATGTCTCTGACGTACCGCACAACCAAATCGACCACCGTTGCTCAACAAGTCGGGAGTGCGGCACAACACCCAGTCTCCGCACGACACGTCGTCTGTAGCAGCGGGGAATTTTTGCACGAAGCCGATGGTTTCGGCTACCTTTGAGTGTGCAACACCAGCGACTGCAATGATGCTGAGAATTTCGCGCGGGTAGGAGCGAATGGCAAGGCATCGTGTTTTCCGACGAATCCCTCTTCAGTTTGCAGCACCATGATAGAACAATCCGTGTCTGGCAGTACCGCGGCGACCAACTGAGTGAGTCCTGCTTTATGCTGCATCATACCGGCTCGGCACCTTGCGTTATGGTATGGGCCGCCATTGGATTTAACTTCCGCACGCGCCTTGTCCACATTACTAGTGCGTTGAACAGCCATCGTTACATCCCTGAGGTGTTGGAGTCTGTTGTTGTTCCATATCTTTAGGGAATTCTGGTACCTATTACTAACTGGATAATGCGCGACCGCATGTGGCACGCAACGTCCAAGGCATCCTGGATCGCCACCATCTGCAACGTCTTCCCTCGCCCCCGCTGTTCCCCTGGATATGTCGCTTTTTGAACACGTGTGGTCCATGATCGCCGGACAACTAGCACGCCATCGACTACCCCCGTCTACAACGGTGGAACTGTGGCATCGTTTTGAAGCTGCGTGGATAGACACTCCCCAAATACACATCCAATGTCTGTTCCTCTCGAAGACGGGCCGTGTAGCAGTTGCAATTACCGCTCATGGTGGCTACACCTGATACTGATTGTTATGTGTTCACCTCGTCTCACCGTGCTGTATTTGTAATCGATTCACCGTTGTATCATATGCTTTCTGTACAATAAATGTGGATCTGATATATCTTGTCTTTCGTGGTGTTGCACATTTAATGGCCAGCAGCGTACATCGAAAATCCAAAATATTACGACCAAACTTTACAGCAAATCCTTGAACAGTTGTAAGTTACGTGTTTGAGCCGCCGCAGATCGCATTTTCTGTTCCAACACAAACAACAAATGCTCGATTGGTTTGGTGTCTGGAGAATTTGAAGCTTAAGGAAATATCTGGAAGACTTCCTCATCTTCTACGAACTATTCTCGAACAATACGGGCAGTGTGGCATGGTGCATTATTTGATGAAAGAAGGTACTACTAGAGGGGAGTATTAGTGCCATGAAAGGAGGTACTTGGTTAACAACGATATTTAGGTAGGTCGTAGACGTCGTAGTTTTCCGCACAGGGCTGGCACTGCATCCAAGGTTTTCCAGCACAGTATTTTCCAAAGCGTTGCACTTCCTCATCAGACTTGTATTCGTCCCACGGTGCATCCTGGTGCCAATAGTCCCCCAGGTAAACAACGCACACGTACCCGGCCGTCCACATGATGCAACACGAAAAGCGATTGATCGGAGCAAACGACTTTTTTCCAATAATTCGAGATCTTGTTTTGATGTTCTCGTGCCCACTGCAGCCACGTTCGAGACAAAACCGAGGTCAGCATGGGCAGCTACGTAGCCGACTTTTCAGCAAGGTTCAATATACTGCATGTTGTTACACCTTATTCCCGTCACCTGCATTAAACTTACCGACGAGCTTCGCCACAGTATCCCCTCTATTGACCCGCACAATACGGCATAGTCTTCACTCAGTTCTAGCGCCAATGAACTGTGGTCGGCCTGCACCTTGCCGGCGGTTCGTGATTATTCCTCCTTGGACCAGATTTTGAAGGTACTAATCATGGCTGACCTTGAGCTTCCCACAAGGCTTGCCGTCTTGGAACTGCTCTGACGCAGACGTCCGGCCATTACAATTTGGCCTTCTCTTAAGCCCGCCACCTTTCTCCGTCTCAATAACAAGAATAACACTGGTTAAAGAGCTCAGTACAGATATTACCCAGTCGAGTCATATTATTGTGACCCGCTCCTACTTTTGACGTCAACAGCGTGTAACCAATGAAAGAAGGAACGTGTCGTGAGCTGGCTTGGACGGTATATAAGGTGTCCTGTAGGCATTCTGAAAACATATCACTCGTTGCTGTCATGGATGAAAGCAGCGATTTATCAGAATTGCAAAAAGGGATGAGTATTGGCTTTCGGGAAAAGGATGCCAGTATTTATGAAACAGCGCAGTTTGTGAGCTGTTTCCGTGCTGCTGTGGTTAAAGGGTATCGTGATTGGAGAAATGGCACCATTGCGAATAAGCGACATGGAAATTGCGGAGCACCACGTGCCATTGATGTGAGAGGTGAACGTCAGCTTCGAAGATGCGTGAGAGTCGACTGACATGCTACAGTGGAGCAACTCACTGGGCGAATGAATCAGAGTGGAAGTGTGTCTGAAACAACAGTTCAGCGAACCCTGCTGCATAAAGGAATAAGTACTGCAACTACATTTTGGTATTTAACTATGAGTATTTTTTGATGAGTTAAATTATTTCTATGGGACAGAAATGCAATGAGGTGTAGCCACCATGAGCGGTATTACGTACGCTTCGTTTTTTTTAGTACGTACAGGAAAGAGAAGTTTCTGTTTTTTAGTTTCAGCAGTCTATTACGTACAGAAAAGGGCAGTTTTGCTATATTGGCGCCCTAATCTAAAAACGAATCTTCTGGCGGTGAGGTTCGAGAAAACGGTGTGGTTCTACTTCCACACAGCGTCTAGAACTAATGAAAATTTCTTGTACAGAGAGCTCCTTCAAGCGTCTCTTGTCGGTTCACCCGAAAACCAGCGATTTCGTGGAGCCGCCTTTCTCAAGGGGGCTAAGATATGCACTCATTGTCATAAAAACCCGCGCACAAAGAAGGAGGCGTCGGATTGAAATGAGATTTCAGTAGTGAGATTGTAAATACAACGGACAGAAGTGATTATAATATCACAGCAGCAGGACGATTTCCCGCGGACATACGGTAGATTATTCCGGTCAGCGTTAGTACCACGTCGGACCACCTCGTGCTCGGATATATGCGGTGCTACGGTCCGGTATGGAGTCAAAGATACGCTGTACGTTATGCTGAGAGAGGTTGGCCCACACTTCTTGCAACTGACGTTCTAAATCCCGAACACTGGGAAATGAAGAAAGCTGGCGTCCCATCTGGTCCCACACGTGCTCGATAGTATCTCCTGTACGTAGCGCTGGGCTGTCTACGTTCCTAGGATCATTGCGAGGGAAGTCCGGCTATCATACGCGATGGCGCCCCAAACCATCACGCCTGCAGTTCTGGACGTGTGCCGCTGTACAGTTAGGTAGGGATTGTAGTGCTCACCTGCGGTCCTCCACACTCTGTTACGGTTGTCGTCCGTTCCCACACAGAAGCGGGATTCGTCGTTGAACACTATACGTAGCCAGTCCATAACATTCCACGTTGCTGACACTACTGCAATCGAGGCCGACGATGGTCATTTGTTAATGGCAGAAAACGTAAGGGCCGTCGAGAGTGTAGATTTATAACGAAGTAAATTTCTCCGTCATTTTTATCCGCGCCAGGATTCGAACCCGGGTCCCCTCATTCCGGAATAAGTTGCTCTACCAATTGAGCTACGCGGACGTTTTATTCTGATTCCTATCTGCCTCTATGTCGTGTGCGTCCTTCTGGCAGGTACGTCACATCTCCTGGTACGTTATATCATCTCCCCGTTATTTTTTTTTTTTTTTTGTCGAAGTGCTGGAGAAGGGATTTTCTTATTTTACCTATCTCGCGGTGTGGAAATAACATCACACCAATGCGAGATTTTAAACGGTCGGGTCATCCGGATAGTTCGGGCGCCATTATAACGAAGTAAATTTCTCCGTCATTTTTATCCGCGCCAGGATTCGAACCCGGGTCCCCTCATTCCGGAATAAGTTGCTCTACCAATTGAGCTACGCGGACGTTTTATTCTGATTCCTATCTGCCTTTATGTCGTGTGCGTCCTTCTGGCAGGTACGTCACATCTCCTGGTACGTTACAGATTCGTCTCTGCCAGGAGTCTGGAAACGGTTCTGGCAGACACAGGAGCCCCTTGTACAGCCGCCACATAAATCTGGATATTGGACAAGAAAGTCGTTGCATATGTGCGTGCCGAACTCACGCTCTCACGATGCTCTCTGCTGGTGATGTGTCTGGGTCGTCTAGAGCCAGTCAGCCGTGTCTGGGTGCCTTCCCGTGTCCATTGCTTCCAACACGATCGCACTGTACTGTCCGGCCGGCCAAAAAGGCTGCCGATTCGGTGCGACAGCCGCCTTGCTTCTCTCATCCCAACGATACTGCTTCGTTCAAACTCCGTCAGTTACCCGCACGCACATCTACGGCGGCTTCTCGACATGTCTATCACTCAGGGATCTCACCTGACACTTACCGTGCACTTCGGCACGAATGTGGAGTCCCCTTCGCGGCGCCTTATGATCCCCACGGATTGGGATTACAACACCTGTCTTGGACGTATGGGCATGTGGATTCGCACGAAACTTTAATCATTTGCATATCTTCCTTGCTCGTAGCTATTCGCCGAATTTCGCGTTAATCGCACGGTCTTTTTTCTTGGTGCGTGGATTTTTATGACAATGAATGTGTGTGACATGTATACCCTGGCCTTCAATGATGTATATATACGCAATGACGTTTTTGAGGAACATCCTGCTCCATCTGGCGATCGAAAGTGCCCGGGAAAGCATCCTCCACAGCATTACAGCCCGCCTCCAAGCTGCACTAGTGTAGTCACGGCATTTTGTACCATCTTCTGAGCAACTGTTCGCCGTACTAACCACCACCAATCCATCCAATGCAATAAAAAACGTGATTTATCAGATAATGTTAATTTCTTCCAGTCTTTCACGGTCAACTCTAGATGTTTTCTGACAAACACCAGACGTTGACGCGGATGACGTACTGTGTTGAAGGTTCTTCCGTCATGCGTTTACAGCGTCGACATATACAGTGGGGGTTTCGCTGTACTGTAGTTGTGGAAACCATCCTCTGTGCTCAATGGCTGCAGCCCATGGTCAGATGTGTCCAAATAGCATTCCAGTTGTTCCAGACAATACAGTGGGGGATCGTTTCTCTGACGATGTCGACATACTGCTCTGTGCTACCTTGTCGCAGATCATGGTCAGCTGGCAGAAGGTAGCAAACGTATTTTTCCTGATAATACGGGCCAGCTGCCTTTCCCCCAACATTTAACTAGACTTGGCCGTCAAACACCAACCCTCCGGTGACGCTATCACTCTTTCTATCCACTTTCTATTCTCTTAACTTATGGTAGCTTGTGAACAGTCGACAGAGTAAATTCCCGGGTACTGCTAACCTCCGTATCCAATGATCATGCTTTTTTAAGAGCGAGTCAAATCCTGTTCTCCAGCACAACCACCGTTATAGCGAAACAAGTTCTTTTCAAACCCATATCTTTCTTCTCCGGAGTCGGATATCGTACCAATTGAACTAGGCCGGCAAAGGCTTATTTCTGGAACTTGCCGTTTTAACATATGCATCACCTGTGAGGTAGGTACGTCACATACGAATGTTGGAGACAAAAATGTGAACACCCCGGAAATAGGCGATATGTCTTTAAAAAAGTGTTGAATTATTTGCTTTCACTATAGCTTCCAAACTTCAGGGAATAAATCATGCAGCTTTTGAATTTGAACCATTCGTCAATCAGAACATCAACCAATAGCTTCATAGATGTTGGAGGATGGAATCTACTTCTCAGTTTGGTCTCCAAAACTGCTCACAGTTCTTCGGTGATATTCAAATCAGGTGACTGAGCTGGGCAGGTAGACGTTGAAGTTCATCTTGGCACTCCTGAAGGAAAGACTGTACTAGCTATGTGTATGGGTGTAGTATCATTTTGAGGAATGGTATTATTGTTTGAAAAAAATATTTGGACCATAGGATGCACATGATCCCTTAAAATGTCCAAGTACTCGCTGGCAGAACTGGGACATGTAGGGTAAAGATGGCGCCAACCGCATACAAAGATATGGTGCCCAAAATCATCACAGGTCCTGCTCCACATTTGACAGTTGGAACCAGACATACCCAAATTTTACGCGTCATTGCTGATTCTCCATACATAATCCCGACCTACTGTTGGGGATAAGGTAAACGAGGGCTGAGAGGACCATATCACACGTTCCAGTCATCAGCTGACGACGATTTTTGCTCATGACACGATCATTTTCACATTGTAGCGTTGGTTTGTGTGATTCAATGTTTAGCAATTTCAGCTCTTTCGTGACGGTTGGCTTTGTGAGGTTCTCTGCTTGGGGAAACAGGGTCTCCTAGGTGGATATTGAGTGTTGCTGTCATTCTTGCTGCAGTAGTTCTGTGTTGTTTGGACGCAATGAACCTTGCTAGTGTTCGACAGACTCTCTCATTCAATCTCTGTTTTCGCCCTCTGTTGTTCTTCGCCGATGAAGTCTTGCCATACTTTGTATACGCAGACATAACCGTGGAGACAGTTGCTCTTGAAACACCGAACAATTTGGCTCTTATGGCAAGAGTCTATCTCGCTAAAAGGGCTTCCACGCTTTGTCTTCTTTGGAAGACAGACAGGGCACCAGTTTCTACGACCGCTCGTACAAACCGCTGATCAACACAATTTATACTACACAGGCATACAAGCTAAAGAATATGCACTGAAGTGCCAGAAAAACTGGTACACCAGTCTAATACTTGGCAGATCTCCCACCACCGGGAGCGCAGGACTGCAGAGTAATGCAACGGGGCATGGACTCCACTAGCTTCTGGAAATATGCTGTAGGCAATGCACACCATACTTTCTGCAGAGCGTTCCCCAATTCGGGTGTATTCCTAGGTGTCGGATTCCTGTGTTCGATAGCGCGTTGCATGGCATGGGCAGATATGTTCCATCACATTCAGATCTGGGGACTTGGGGTGAGAATGGCAACACCCCAAACTCTGATGAATGCTACTCTAAAGATAATGTGGCGTCCCGACACTTGTGTGGAGGTGCATTGTCCTGTTGGAACAGGCCCAACCCATCAGCATGAATGCAGGATATAAACGGGTGTACCTCGTCAGAAAGGATGCGCACATAGCGGTGGCCGGTCACAGACGTCTGCAGATGTACCAGGGGTCCCGGTGAAATCCAGCTAAACACGTCCCTTAACGTTACGGACGCCCCACCGGCCGGTACAGTTCCTTGTTGACATGCGAGATCCATAGCTTCTTGAGGTTTCGCCTCACACGAATCCTTCCATCTGCTCGATACAGTTGGAAATGCGACTCGTCTATCCAGGCTTCTTGTTTCCAGTCACCAAAAGCCCAGTGGCGGTGTTGCCATGCCCAAGCGAGGCGCATAGCTCGGTGTCGTGCAACCATCAAGGGGTCTCTATTTGGGCGTCGGCTCCCAAAGCCCATATCGTGCAGGGTACGTTGCACAGTCCGGACGTTGATGCTTGTTGAGGTTCCAGCATTGAATTCAGCTGATACCTGCGAAAGTGTTGCACGCCTATCGCGTGAAACGATTCTTGACAGCCGACGATGGTCACGTTCACCCAATGTCTTTTTACGGCCACACTGGTATCGTAGATTGGAGGTTTTGCCGGAATTCTTGTATTCACGGTACACCCTTGCAATGGTCATCCGTGAAAATCCGAACTTCGTTTCTACCTCCGAAATACTATGGCCCATCTCACGAACGCCAACTATGACACCGCGTTGAAAATCGTTTAAATCGTTATTACTTGTCATTCTCATGCCGAAAACAGCTCTGACAGCGGACAAGGATGTCTATCACTTTATATACGCACTGGCGGACGCAACGGAGTACGTGCATAGGTGACGTTGCTATGTATTTTGCATAAGCTCGTCTGTACCAGTTTTTCTGGCACTTCAGTGTACACAACAGGTTAGTAAAATCATGCAATGCATTGATTATGCTACGCTTTCCACATACCAGAAATCATTACTCAAGTTATTACTCGAGTTATGAGGATAATGGCTGTGGAATAAATCTCGGATCTTGTGCCCTCACCTTTAACCCCATATCGATGATGCTAAACAGATTTGAAATCAACTTATGAGGATAATGGCTGTGGAATAAATCTCGCTCCTGTATCCTGACCTTTGACCCCATTTCGATGATATTAAACAGAACTGGTTCAGTATACCTCTGGAACATCATGATAAAGTTTAGTTGTAATCGAAGCATTGTTAGGTAAGTTATGACGCATAAAGACAATGGAACGGATCCCGCTCCTATGTCCTGATCTTTGAACCCGTTTCGCCTATTTTCAATATGGTCCGTCCGCAGGTGGTCCCCAAATACATACTAAAATGTCATCGAAATGGAACCATTTCTACGCACGTTACGACGTATAACGTCAACGGAATGGATCCCGCTGCTATGTAATGACGTTTGACCCCATTTATCCATTTTCAACAGGCGGCGTCCCTACGTGGTCCCCTACCATATACTAAAATTTCATCAAAATATAACCATTTTTACGCGAGTTATCGTGCGGACGGGCAGACAGACAAACAGACGGAAAAACTGGAGCATATACGCTTTTTCAACCTATGGTTGGAAAGCGTAAAAAAGGTAATCACAACACATTTTTTAGTGTAGCCTACAGGAATAACATTAATCCCTATAATCTCGGTGTTTACATTATTTTGTCCAACCCCTGTGTATCTTTCACCCAATTCCAAATGTGTGGAAGAAGTATCACACACGTTTCTCGAACCTTACGCCGGGAGATTGATTTTTACGTGCAGGCGTCAATAAGCGAAACTACCCTTCTACGCCGGTGATGAGATTCGAACAAATATCTTCCTTCTCCGGAGTCGGATATTTTACTAATCCAGCTACTAACTTCACCGCCAAGGTCTTATAGCTGGAACTTGCCTTTTCGACATGTGCGTCACTTCTGAAGTAGGCACGTGACACCGTCTCAGCTTCGACTGCTACTGCACGTGCCACATACAGCACTGCAAATGCCCTTGACCTTCACGCGTGTGCACCGCTGATTCAAACGTGAGAGAAGTACTTGCTCATAATGTTTTACTTCTGCTGCATGTATTCTATTGGGTGTGTGCATAAGTTCTACTTGTTTTTGCAGAGTTTAGGACATTTGGGCACGGGAAGTTTGAGCACCGAACATTTGCACACCCGAACTTTAGGGCACCGGGCACAAATCTTTAGGGGACGTAACAAAATTGCCGTTTCTTGGCTCTCTGAGGGGTATTGAATGGAGAAAACGTTCCCAGTAAGACAAACAATAATTACAATTGAATTTAAAAAAAATTACATAGCACAAATTTTGAAGATGACAATCCGTTTTTTTTTTTTTTTTTGGTGTAAATATGACAAGAATAATATCCCAAAACTTGAAAATTTCGTAGTCTTGGATCGGGATTACGTAGCACATAATCATGAATATGGATTATATCATATTTAAGATTACATAGCACATTTCGTAGGTTTCAAAGAAACAAAGCAATTACACCAGAACTCATACTATGTTCGGAAAAGGACAAGGAGGGATTTTTTTATAACGCCGCACTTTTACTAAGGCACTAAATATTTACATAACATGTCAAGTTATTAATATTTCTGTTTTACTTAATTAGTCACTAAATTACTATGCCTCATTCGTAGGACCTTTTGACAGTCTTTTTTCTACCAATGTCATATTCATAACGTTTACGTATCAAGTTAAGATACATAATAATATTGCGCTTTTACTTAAGCCCTAAATATTATTTCACAGGCCCTGGACTTAGGCCATTGAAAAATATTTAGTGCTTAAGTAAAAGCGGAATATTATTAACTAGAGTTGATACGTAATTGTTATGAACGTGTGAAAAATATAGGAACATTATATTTTTACGCAACGCAATTGTATTGCTCTAAAAGGAAATGTGCCCAAATGTCAGGGTGCCCAAATGTCCGGTGCCCAAATGTCCGGTGCCCAAATGCCAGGTGCCCAAATGCCCGGTGCCCAAATGTCCGAACCCCGTTTTTGTAAAGGCCACAAAGAAAGGACGAGAACACAATAAATAGCGAACTTAGGATTTCACATAATTGCCATCATTCTGTATGACCTCTTGCCATCTGTCTATGATTAAGTGAATCCCATGCCGGAAAAACTCCTGTGTTTTAGAGTAAAAAAAGTCATGTAATACCGTTTTTACATTTTCTACGTCATCGAACGTTTGGGGAGCGGAGGCGTTCTGTAACGATCGAAATTGGTGCTAGTCCGTAGGTTACAGGTCAGGGGAATACGTCGGGTGAGGTAACACTTCCCAACCAAAGTACAGTATTTTTTACCGAATGATTAAAGCAGCATAAGGTCTGGCGTTATCATGACGAAGGATCACGTCTGACGAGAGCGGGCCACTTCGGTGTCAGTTATTCTCCCAATCTGTCCAACTGTTGGCATTAGATGTCATCATTTATCTTTCGGTTAGGTGCCAACACCTGCCAGTGGATTATTCCCTGGATATCCCACCAAGCTCTCAACAAAGCCTTTTTGGGATACAGATCTCCTTTTGAAGTCGATGGGTCAGGCTCCGCACCTTGGCACACAGTCTGTCGACGATTTGCGTTGCGGACAGTACCCATTTCTCATCACCCGTTACAACTCGTCCCCCAAACGGTTCATTTCTGTGACGAGAAAGCAAAGAAACACAGGTATGGATTTTCTCCTCTCGTTGCTTTGCAGAAAGCTGCTGCGGAACCTAGTTATCGAACTTGGTGATGAACCCGAACGCATGCATCCGTCTTTCGACTGCTGTTCTGTGTACCGGGAACTTTCCCGCTAATTCCTGAATGGCTGGATGTGGGTCATTTGTAATTGATTGGTCCACATCCTCGTCAGAAATCACGGATGGGCGTCCAGGACGTGGTTGATCTTTACAGCTTCTGTCTCCGTCCCGGAATTTCCGAAACCAACGGCAACATTTGCTATCACCAACTGCATTCTCCCCATACACTTGACAAATGTTGCGACAAGCTGCTTCTGCAGTATAGCCTTTATAGAACTCCTTCAATAAACAATGTCTAATGTGTTTCTTATCGCATACCATGTTACACCGTCCGTGATTTTCCGTTACGAATGACTTATTCGGACAAATCTAGTGTTTCTTTATGCTCGACTGCTCCACGCTTTATTGACCGAAAATTCGGCATCGCAGCATCATCTGTGACGTAACTACTCCAATCGCAATTTTCATCTATTACAAAAACGGACAGAACTCTTGCACGAACCCAATAATTCGTTCCATCCTCTGAGAAAAGCCTTCACACCCCCCCCCAAAAAAAAAAGGAAAGAAAGAAAGAAATAATAGCTTGCTCATTACAGCGAACAGTCATATTGAATGACTATTCCCTAATAACTCAGATGATTGCCTTGACTCAGGTACCGTATCTGCTTACCAAGATAGTAGGTAACAAACCAGATCCCTTGCAAAATAAAAACATATAAAAATTGGCATTGGACTATTTGGTAGACAAAATAAGGAAAGCGAGGGTGTGCTCTGTGGATTCTCATTAGTGAGCAAAATTTCCTCCTTCAAGCGTACATTTCCCGTTTTCTCATTAAGTTCATTATTACAATCACCAATCCACGATGACAGCTGTGCGTATTCGAATTTATCAATTACGGAAGAGGCTATTTGCTCACGCTCAACAGAATACCACAACTATTGAGCTTTAACACATTCCCTTGCGGTAATCGCTGCGTAAATATATGTTTGTAATCTCGGAGGGACTCGTGCTCTCCATCAATTAAGTAGTCTCTATAGAGTTTGTATAATGAACTCAAGAAATCATACAACTTGTGATTTTGAAATGATAATAACTCCAACACATCTTCATTTATGAGCGACAGTATATTCTGTTAAAGAACCGTTAATAATTAATAAGGCATTTCCCAGAACGAAACATATTTGAAATGTTGCTCATGTAATTCACAGTGAACGAAAGGCAGACCTTCGTAAGCAGAATATTGATACAATATTCAATACATAATACTGTTACGACTTTGGGGTACGGTAATTAATTTGATCAGCTGGTTTTGCAAGAGGCGGGTACAGTTTTAATTGTTGGTTGAAAAATTAACAGTTAGTGGTTTTCCCCATTGTGAAAGAAGAAAAGAGATAAGGGCCCATTTGTTAGTTAAGTTAAGTATTTGCCCACATATTCCGAATGCAGAGACATGCGTCTCTTAACCTATTCATCGTGCGGAATGCTTTTTGGAAGCAATAAAATTGACAAAAGACTTAAAGCAGACCCCTAGGAACTCAGCAAAGAACTCTTAGGTTAAATGTGAATGACCGAAAAACATCCCATACAGCACAAAACGTTTCAGATATGTATCAATATTGTTGCAATCTTTCATTTTCGTTACACTTTCAGAGATATCTTACAATTACGTTTCAGATATGTATCAATATTGTTGCAATCTTTCATTTTCGTTACACTTTCAGAGATATCTTACAATTACGTTTCAGAAACATCTAATTTGGAACATAACTCTTTGTACATTACGGTTACGTTAAAAATAGCATTCACCGATACTACTGTTTTATAGTTTCCGTTGTACGTAATGGCTACCTTGATGTTACATTCCGGCGATATTTAAGATTTTTGGTTTGGCAACGGCGTGGTCCACGTGGATGCGCATGCGCATTTATGCCATTTCATCGAAGCACCCTCGTAGTCTTTCCGTATGCTACTGGGATATTCTTCAGTGATACTGTCGTACTCGAGTTAGCTAGTGTCCATCCTGAAGTTTTGCACGCCAGTGTATATCTTAGTACGTTTGTTGGTTTTGAATCAGAAAAAAAGTCTCAATAAAAATAGTTGTTAGTTTGTAAAGGAATGAAAAAAAAATAATGCTGATATATTGAGAAGTTTAACGACAACGCAAGTTTAAAAAAAGAGTAAGATATGAATTAAAAGGTACATTTCTTTGATTAATCATGACGAAATTTAAATCATCCTACAGAAATACAAAATGATTTATGGAAAAAAATGTATTTCTATTAAATAACGTAGCCGCCCCGGTGGCGCAGTGGTCTAAGGCGCTGACCTCTGATCATTCGTCCGTAAGGGGTCCGGGTTCGAATCCCGGTCAGGCATGGATGTTGTGTTTGTCTTACGGCACTGGCTCTCTCCCTTCCCTGGAACCAGTGACCCTAAATTAGGGACGGGCGACTGCTTATAGCCCATTGAGTTGCTCACGGTGGTCGTTAAACCTCCAATAAAAAAAAAAAAAACGTATCCGCAGAGCATTGGCCTTCTCGTTAGTTCCTACAGAACGCTGTAAGAGCTAGGCGACCCGTGGTCGAGTGGGATAATGTATCTGCCTAGAAACCCACTGGACAGTGGTTCTAGCCTATCTTGATCTTCGAGGACTTGCATTTCCTTGAAAAGAAAATTTCCCCAACGTCGTGATGTCACACCGCAAAATTTCCTGATGTGGGGAAAACAAAAAATGGCGTTCAAAAGATTTCGGTAAGACCATGCGGGGAGGTAAAAAAACAACATGGCGAACAAAACATATTCGGTAAGCACACGTGGCACACAAAATGTTATGGTTGAACACAAAGAGAAAATGGCGGACAAAATACGATCGGAATGATCACGTGGAAAAAAAAAGGCTGCGACTGACGTCATAATTGACCAGGAATCGACAACATCCGTCCTTGAGGCAGCACGTGGGTGGCTAGGGACGGTCGCGGACGGCTTCCTTTGTTACAGAATATATACATCACTCCTATAATCACGTAACAGTAATATGATGATGTCACAAATATCTATCAAATAGGTAACAGTAACATGAAGTATGTATATTGAAGTTGCAAAGACCTTTCACTGTAACGTATCGGTTATGTTTCAAAGTTATGTAGCGTTGAGGACATTTTGACGTAACCGTAAGGTTTCTGAAACATTACTGTTACATTGCGCAACGTATCTGAAAAGTCTCAATGTTTCAGTGCTACGTACTTGTAAAATATACGAAATATTCTGTGCTCTGGGGGATTTGTCTGGTGAAAATCCGTGAAGGAAAAGGACTGGACGTGGATTGCGGGGCCAGGGGAGATCTTTGCGGGGGTAGAAAACATTCTGCCCGAAGAAGTCGGCCAGCTAAGCTAAGAGCGGCCGGGAGGTTAACGTTACCGCGAGGAAATAGGAGCGAGGGTAATACCTCTTTTCCTGGTGCTAGATTGCACTTAAATCCTGAATGCCGCCCCGGTGGCGCAGTGCTCTAAGCGATGGCCTCTGATCATTCGTCCAAACGAGGTCCGGGTTCGAATCCCGGTGAGGCATGGATGTTGTGCTTGTCTTACGGCACTGGCTCTCTGCCTTCCCTGGAACCAGTGACCCTAAATTAGGGACGGGCAACTGCTTATAGCCCATTGAGTTGCTCACGGTGGTCGTTAAACCTCCAATAAAAAAAAAATCCTGAATGTGATTTTCTACCGAGAAAGCAAGAAGCATCCGGTAGGTTAGATGAAGTAATAGAATTGCAACCCGAGTGGCCGGGATGAACGGACCCTGCTATCAAATCAGCGACGTCGTTCGCCCTTGACATTAGCGAGCATAAATGCGTGTGTGGCTTCATACAGGTGAATGTAGAAAGGTTTGTGCACGAAAGTAAGTGGGAGATAGGGTTCGACTCCCCTCTCCATCGGACATAGTGCGCGCTCTGAAATGGGCGTGTCATCACACAGGTGCGCTGCAGAGCACAAATAATCGAGTGCATCAAATATATAAGTGAGTGCATCAAATTTATATAAGTTAGTGCATCAACTATATCAGTGAGTGCATCAAATATATAAGTGAGTGCATCAAATATATAAGTGAGTGCATCAAATATATAAGTAAGTGCAACAAATATATAAGTGAGTGCATCAAATGCGGATACACGTGAGAAAGCTGTAATTACTGTATTTATTTATGCATGCTAGATGTGAATAAATTGGCTCCGGTCAGCAAATAGACCCTCGTCGACTGAGAACTGTTCAAAGCCGGACAGTGAAATATCATGCCAACGAATAATCATTGAACTTTAATGATAAATTCAGCCTATGAGCTTTGCTGAAAAGGGCGAGCCTATTCGACGCCCCTCCTTCACCATCTTCTGTATATAGACGTCTTCATTATTATCTGTTTTATTTAAATTGATTAAATGTCTGTTGTCTCGTGCTAGTCCTGAAGTTGCATGAATAATTTATGAGTGTCGGAATTTGTTGGTTTTGATTGACGAAATTACAGGCTAAATTCTTTTTACCAGTACATAAGGTTTCAGCGATAAAGAGCTCACAAGTAATTATTCGAAATTCTAATGTTTACCTCCGGGTCGTCAGCCGTTGCGTAACATCCTGACATCTAAATCCTTAAAGCTATTTTTATTCGATAGTCTGGCGCCCCGGGGCTGAGCAATACTTTTACGCTAGGAGGAAGTGACAGAGAGTGTGTAAATGATTTCTGGGAAATGTATTTATCAAACAGTTAATTCGTTTCGTCCATGGATTCAAATAGAGTTATGACGAAGATATTCTCAAGTAGCACTGGAATTTTGCTTTCTCTGCCTGACCCTTCGTAACTGGGTGCAGCTGGTGAACATATAAGTACTCAATTTTCACAAACGAAGTGCTCTGTGCTCATCATCACATTCTCTGATTGAATTTCCGCTCTCATGGGGACTTGGAGATGCAGCCGCCTGTATACCAATTACGGAAGAGCGTACTCAGATAATCATATCTGATTCTATGCTGCACGTCAGAAATGAGGTTACATTAGACTGATGCTAGACGCATGGATGAGGCAGAGGGTCGACGGGTCGTGAAGGTGTGGGTGCCAGATGATTGGTGCGAATCTTCATGGCGGCAGGTGCCAAATTACGGCGATTCTCAAAACGCACTGCAGGAAAAGCACAGATGACGTTATTTAATTTGGAGCAGGTAATACGATACCACGATCTTGCGGCTTAGCATTCCCATGCGGCCCAAGGAGAGTGATCTCGTGGTGCAGAGCAGCTCAACCAACATGGGATCGATACAGTAATCATCTGGTCTGAAGGCGGTTGCTCTAAGCACAAGGCAAATCGCTGCCCAAGGAATCAAAATTATACCCACGTTCTTTTAAAAATAGATAGCATCAGATCTGGAGCTTTGTTAACAAGGCGATCGCCTAATGAACTCAGGAAGTATTCTGTATCAGCGAAGGTCATAAGCCAAATTTTATTTGCTACTTCACCGAAAGTTTTGTTCTCATTGTCTTAGAAACATTGTAGCTGTGAATGCTAAGGAGAGATGTATAATAGTTTTCGATTACATTTCTCGTTATAATATTACACGATGCAATTTTACTCAGTACATCACAGATAAACTCACTGTGATAGTATTCTTCAGTTTAAAAGATTTGTCGCACTGATCGTACTTTCAGGGCTATTACAGACTCCATTTCTGCAAGTCAAGTTTACCAACCCGTGGTTTCTGTGTCTTGATATTTCCTTTAAAAATTTCAACAATCCTTTCAGTAACGGAAGACTTGGGTAGACATACACCAGTAATACTAAAAACGCTGAAATCCGTTTTATTGGTGTAGTATTAGAAACACTAGTACAAACACGCTAGCTTTCACCAACACGGGTGGCTTCTTCAGGCATAAGTATTCCAATGCAAAAACAAAAACAAACAAAAACAAAGTTCCAGTTATGAATTCAAAAACAGAAGTTTGCTATAGATATTATAGAACGTGCGCGTCATATTCTAGATGTGTGGTTAGGAGCGCGCGTATTAATGAGCGTGCGCCTTACATGTGGAAGGTTCATTGACGTTTCCTCGTTATATATAACGTGATTGGATAGGATTTCTATAGTTTCTCTGAGGAGGATTTCTATAGTTTCTCTGGCGGTTGTGTATCGTGCTATTTTCTTTATTTGTCCCCACAGAGGTGTTGCAGAGTTATTGGCGACTTCACGCGCTAGTGCCTTAGTGAGAAATCCTCTTTTGGCATCTCTTTGATGTTCCTGAAGTCTTAGTCTCAGATACCTCTAGACTAAGACTGGAAGATGCGGGAGTACATTATACCCCTCTTGTACCAGGACGGAACAAACAAGAACTATAATGCATTAATGGTTTTAAAATTATTATTAGTCCATATGTGGAATTAGAACATTTTTGCAATAAATTATTAGCTTCATTTTAGAAATTAATTTTCGTATATACATATGTAATAATGAGTAACATTAAATCGTAACTTAAAATCATGCATAATTAATTTGAGCTTACATTATGACTGGGATTAAATAGTATGTAATGAGAAACATTTCTCAGTGCAAAAGTTTGCGAGATTCAGGTGTGTTGCAAGACACAAAATTTGATAAACAGTTTAATATTACGTCAGTAGAACGATACTTTTTCTTTATAGGAAATTATTATTACTTTTTTCTCCCGAATTCTGAAATTTCTTCTTCGACGATTTATGATGTGAGTGATGTGAAATTATTTTAATAATGAATTTTCAAGGCATATTAATTTGTGTATCTGCTGTAAATGTTATGTGAAAATTAGAATTTCTTAAATCTGCGCCATTTCGTTTTCACTAGAAACATTTCCAGGCCGAGTTATACCCTGGTCACAAAATTTTAGGTATATTGCGGTTTCGAAGGGAAAACGTGGTGATATGCAAATTTAGCGATTACTGGAGATCGGTTATTGGCGTGGGTATCTACGTCATATGTAAATTGGCATCATGACATCAACGCATGTGGCGTGCGTGCTCCGATAAAAGCACCCTGCAAGAAGTGGAAAACGGGTCTTTTCAGGGCTTGGTCTGGAGGTTTGCTGAATGTATTGCCTTCAGTGTGAGATTAACATGAAATGATCACCAGCCGACGTTTAAGCATTGACAACAGAAATAGGGCTGTTGACATTTCACAGGCAGGTGTACTGCAGATCGATATGACTGCTGCTGTAGAAGTTTTATAAGGTTTAGTGAGTCGTCTACACGTAATATTTCTACGGCGTAGAAATGTTGCAGATCGACCCAGCACCGGTCGCCGGAGGATAACCACCAGGAAGCAAGATCGCTACCTCAGAGAAGGCTTAGTATCACCAGTAACCACAGTATATACCAAAACGGTTCGAAACCGCCTTCACGCGTACTAACTAAGAAGACACTGGGATGTGTGGCATTTTCACCAGCTCACCGTCGTCAAACGCGTGTTTGGTTCCAACAGTATATAATACAGACATTTGACGTGGACTAGAAACATCAAACAGAAGTCATCGCTCTTTCCACGTTTATAAGTGAGTCACGGAAAAATTCACATTGGCCTCAACCGGGAATCGAGCCCAGTTCTTCCAGTTACGCGCCGGATATGCTTCCACTGCACCACAGCAGCCTCGAATTCCTCCAGACTCACATACACTAACTGCCAAGACAATTGGCAAATTGCTTCTTGGAGCCCCGCACAATGATGGGGATTCACCAAAGACGGTAAACAGCAATTGAACAAATAATTATAAGTCGAATAAATAATAGTACAGACATTTGACGTGGACTAGAAACATCAAACAGAAGTCATCGCTCTTTTCACGTTTATAAGTGAGTCACAGAAGAATTCTCATTGTAACTGGGAAACCCTGGGTTCGATTCCCGGTGGCGGCTAATGAGAATTTATCGGTGACTCATTTATAAACGTGGAAAGAGCGATGCCTTCTGTTTGACCAACAGTATATAGCATAGAATGCAGAGTGGCACCATGCACTTTTCACAGACGAATCCTGTTTTGCTCTTTATCTTGATACTCGATGAGGGTGCGTGTAGTTGAGATCCGGTGTACGAATGCAACTACACTATGTGCAGTTTGTTCACACTTACGAGCGGTAGTCAGTTCTGGTCTAGGCAGGAGTGTGTTTTAATGGCCATGCTTACTTGTATGTATGCCAAGGCAACATGAATGCCTCAGTATACTAAAATCTGATCATTTTGCCCATTGTGGCTGCTGTTTCATGCTGCTATTGGACAAACATGCAGTTTTCTCGATGACAATGCAACCAGTTACTGTGTCTGGACCATGCTTCAGGAGCTGGGAAATCATGGGATTATATCGTTACAGCTACTTAATAGGTCTCCTGATATTTACACTATCGAGAATATTTGGGACCCTGTGCAGCGAAGTCTGGATAACTACGTTCCTTATCCCAATACACTAGCAGACCTCTGTTACGTGTTGCCTGTAATATGGGACGAGCTGCCCCAGACACTCATCAATAATGTCCTTGCAAGTATGCCTCGTATGTGTCAAGACGGTGTTCGACACAGAGTTCACCATTATCCCTATGTTGCTTTGCTACTTTGTTGTGTGCAGAAATAGCACAATAAATTTATTTTGTGAATGCACTCTTAATCGTTTGTACTACGTACCCTCACAAATGTAATTTGAATGCGTGTTACTTGAGTCAGATACATAGTGTACATCCTTCATTTCATGCAATATCCCTAACTTTCTGTGACCGGTGCATAAACCTCATTTGAAAAATTTCGGGATTATGTCCAACATTAATCTCGTTATAGACACGAATTTGCTTCGTGCACGCTCTTTCTCCGTGAATGAGATCGATTGCCGCTCTGGTAGCGCAGTGATCTAAGCCCTGGCTTATGGAAGTTTGCCCGTGAAGGGTCCGGGTTCGAATCCTAGTAAAGCATGGATGCTATGTGTGTGTCTGACGGCACCGGTTCTCTCCCTTACCTGGAACCAGTGACCTTAAATTAGGGACGGGCGACTGCTTCTTGCCCAGTGAGGTGCTCACGGTGGTCGTTAAATCCCCAATGAAATTAATACAGGCAAATATATACAACGAACCCAGGGTCTACCAATTACGCGCCGGACATGCTTCCACTAGGATCCAGTGGAAGCATGTCCGGCGCGTAACTGGAAGACCCTTGGTTCGTTTCCCAGTGGCAGCCAATGAGAATTTTTCCGTGACTCACTTATAAACGGGGAAAGAGCGATGACTTCTGTTTGATGTTCCTAGTCCACGTCAAATGTCTGTATTAGTTATTATTTTCCCTTCTAGTTATTTGTTCAGTTGCTGCTTTCCATCTTTGGTGAATCCCTAGCATTGTGCGGGGATCCCAGAAGAAACCTGCCACGTGGCTTGGCAGTTAGCGTATGTGGGTCTGGAGGAATTCGAGGCCGCTGTGGTGTAGTGGAACCATGTCCGGCGCCTAACTGGAAGAACCTGGGTTCACTTCCCGGTGGCGAAGAAAGATAATTTTTCCGTGACTCACTTACAAACGTGGAAAGAGCGATGACTTCTGTTCGATGCCCCAATAAAAAAATTGCCATAGCACAAATATGTGGTAGTATTGTAAGAGATTAACAATACCGGATTCATTATCTTTAAATCATAGAGACATGAGTGAGTAGCTGCCCCGGTGGCGCAGTGGTCTAAGGCGCTGGCCTCTGATCATTCGTCCGTAAGGGGTCCGGGTTCGAATCCCGTCAGGCATAGATGTTGTGTTTGTCTTACGGCACTTGCTCTCTCCCTTCCCTGGAACCTGTGACCCTAAATTAGGGACGGGCGACTGCTTATAGCCCATTGAGTTGCTCACGGTGGTCGTTAAACCTCCAATAAAAAAAAACATGAGTGAGTTGTAAAATACCAGAAAACCTCTTTGTTTCTAGTTTTTTTTTCAGATGTAAGATATTCATTAACACACAGGAAATCGGGTATCACTCATTTTCTGTTGCGAGTAAAGATAAAATATTCTCTTTGCCGAATAGTCTTCGAAGATCTAAGCATTGTAGGGAACTATATTCATTGCTGCAGAGCGAATATCTCCATCCATATGTTATTTCGTGCGATAAACGTGTAATAACTCTTCTGATAACGTATTCGTTGTGACATTTGGTCGGAGAATTTCTCCGTCCGTTGTCACCCTGTCATCGCCGATCGCAGTTCGCTGTGACGAAAAAATGCAAAGAAGAAGAGGTAGCACTTCCTTGCAATATGCTACTGGCTGATCAAGCAGGCGGGAGATTCGATGAGACAGGGCATTCCGCGAAAAATCATCTTAGCCTTCCTCCGTTGCATCACATCATTTGGGTTATGGGCAATGCTCTATCTTTTCCTATTACGATCTTACGTCAATGTCCCACACGTGAAGCTATTTTTTGTGTGCAAAGGCTAAGACGCAAAACCCTATGGATTAAAATTTTTCTACCGAAGCTCAAAAAGCCTAAGGATATTCAAGAGGAGTACTTTCAATTCCAGATATTCGCCTTATTTCTGAAGACCATACTTTAAGTTATCGATATTTCATAGCATTTATTGCACAAATTTAATTTGCTGTACCAGTAATTTAGGAACAATTTGCACTTTTAAAGGACAATACCAAACTGAACTAAAGAATAACACTGAAGGTAACACCCAATGCTCGGGGGCTAAAAGCGTACGTCTTTTGAATCATTTCCTGCATGAAAAAACACATTTAAAAGATGATTTCTAGAAAAATAAAAATCAACGAAAATGATGATGTATTTAGGCCTTCTATAGATAATCTGCGGATAATTTAAAGTGCGCAATACAAGCAGTGTTCTTCAGAGTGTATTGAACCGGCTACGAAACAAAAGTATCATCCGGATTTCAACGCAATCGGTACAGAAGCCACAATTAGGAGCCACATCGGCATAGAAGACATAAACACTTTCAGCAACTAGCGGCTGAAATGTGTACTACGACTAAGTCTAAACTGTACCCAAAACAGTTTACATAATGGAAGATATCCTAGTCAAAATGGCTTTTCCCAATCGGGTTCTTAGAATGGAAGATATGGTTTCAAGTATGTTCAAAATGGAAATTAGCAATTTCACACCCAGTGGCAAAACTGTTTGGTGCAAAAACAAATTGCAAAAATGTTCTCCGCCACAAATGCTAACAGTAGCAAAAAGCATTTTGAAATAGGACCTTTAGAAGCCGGGATATCATCACCACAGATATTTACTTTAATGCTCCTAGCTGGAAAATAACACTCTTGTTCGAAAGGTAAGTTGCAAAAGCTCTTTCATTGTAGTAAGAAAAGGAATGAATCTTATGGTCTGAGATTTTACTGGAAGTATAGCAGACTGTGACCCTTATCTAAAGTAACACATCACAGCAGGATGACATGCGGATGACGTTCCACTTGGCGTTTCCCATATACTCGAGAAGCCAACGGTCATGAACTGTGGACAGAAAACGGTATAAAAGATATTCGCTGTTGTTAAACTGCAAGGAAAGGACATGTCTTGAAAATGTCACATAGACACCGTTTAAGCGGCGATATGCGATGGCGGGTGATTGGGAGACTGAAGGCTGGGCAGTCCCAAACAGAGTGGCAAGTTCGCTTCGTGTGTCTCGAATTGTTGTCAACAGGGGCTGGAGACAGTTCCAAAATACAGAAAGTGTTCCAGGTCGTCCAAGGTCAACTTCCGTCCTTGATGAACACTTTCTTGCCTTAACTGCAAGATGCAACAGAAGCATGACATCTCGTCAGCTGGCTTCAGAGCTGACAGCAGCAACTGGACGGTAAGTGTCCCCTTGGACATTGTACAGAAGGGTACAGAAAAGCGGTCTTCATGCCAGAAGGCCCTGTGGTGTGTGTTCCGCTAACATCTTCACACAGGAGAGAATGATTACTTTGGGCACGGGAGCATCTGCACTAGACACGTGAACAGTGGCCTAACGTTCTTTTCACAGATGAGTTGTGTTTCTCATTGCAAGCGTATTCACCAGGAGAGGACGTGGTATGCGTTACCATCCACCAAACAGCCGACAGAAGGATACATATGGAAGCGGTGATTGCATGGTGTGAGCAGGCATGTTGCATAACAAGCGAACCCACCTACACCTGTTTACCAGGAATTCTATCAATGCTATCCGCTATCGAGATGAGATCGCAGTACCTTGTGTTCGCTTGTTCGCGGCTGCTGTCGGCCCAAAATTTGTTTTAATGAAAGACTAGGCCCGAATCCATACTGCTCGACTTCCGCTGGAATTGGCTGAAAGTGAAGGAGTTGCGGTCATGGAGATGCCAGTAAGGTGTCCGTATCTTAATACTATAAAACACCAACGGGATGAGTCAGGGAGATGGCTGGCTGCTCTGAGACCCCCTTCGTGCAAGAGCTGCGAAGTGATCTTGTACGACAGACTTCCCTCAGAGCTTATTCGCTCTCTTTTCAGCAGCATGCTGCCACGAGGTAAGTCGTGTGTCACGTAAGAGAGGCAGTCACACACCACATTAAGGACGACGTATGTTTTTCTGGTGTGTTTGTTAATTTATATATTTTTGTGGGGTTTTTTTTTCGAATCACATGGTGTATTTGAAATAAATTTAGTGTTTTATCTTCATTTCGGAGAATTTTGCATATTTTTGTCCATGTTATTGTTCAACCCTGTTGGGTGCAATATCTCTAACCGTTATTCCATTCATGATCTCTAACCGTTTTCTCCTAATGTTTGTATTTGTGTTTAACTTTCGCACATGAATGTAAATATTTGAGACAGTATTGCTGATTGTTCGTCATGACACTCGGACACAGTTGTAGCCATGCACACACGGCAATTGTCGTCTTGGAGGACAGGGCTGGTAATGTGATGCTGCTCCTGGAAATTTAGGGCAAAGGGCAACACTTCGTCATTCAGAATGCGGAGGTACTCGTGCTGGTTCAGATTCATCGTCACTGCAACGAGAGGGCACATTTCATGGTAGGGAAAACATCCCCAAAACATCAGAGAAACCCCTGCATTTTAAACAACACCTTTGGCACAATCAAAATTAAAGACGTTATTGGGCCTGCGATGCACTCGTCCCCTCCCATCATTGGAGTACAAACAAAAACGAGACTCATGAGACCAAATTACTCGTTTTCAATCCTCTACAGTAAAAAGTTTCGTGCTTCTGGGCCCATTGAAAACGTGAGAATTGTAGTTAAAAGAGGCGTCTTCTGTTGTACTCTGCTCCAGATGTCCATCGCTTGCAGTTCTCGTCGCAATGTCCTTTTGGAAATTGGTTCGAGTAGACTTTTATTGACTGCTTGGAGCAATTGTCACCTGGTTTAAAACTGACTTGCAGTTACTAGGCAAGAAACGGGGCCGCGGTCCTTGTTGGTGAACATCGTTTTTTGGCCACAGTTACGTCGCCGATTTTTAGTTGACTGCGAACTACACCAGTGTTTGTAGACCCTCTGGACAGTACACTTGGACACACTAAAAATTGGGGGTACTGCATTCGCTTTTTGTCCGTGAGCACGGCCAAACGCGATGGCTCCTTTTTGACACTAACGTCTGTCTTACGACCCACATTGCAGACTAAATTCAACGCACACGTTGCTCTTCACCACTGCACGAGACAGAAATGATCCTGTAGACCACGTCAGTGCTAATTTATCTCCCAAAAATGCTGTCGCCTAGCCCTCTGTGCAACCGGTAACTTCTTACTGTCATTTCTTTTAGGAGTGACTAATTTTTTGTCCGTAGTGCTTATTTTGAGAAACAAAAAGCACACACAAGTGTTTTTGTCTACGAGTGGCATCTGACTGGAAACGAAATTTTTAGTCCTATTTTTAGAAGTGGAGATACTATTTCGAGCATATTAAAACAGAAATATGTTTTTACGTTCATTAGTGGCAAACCATTTTGTTTAACAATATTGTAAAATGCATCTCTATCAAACGCAAAAATAATTTTTAGAATCCGACTTTTACAACCAGTGATTTCAGGAAAAAATATACGTTTACATCCTCTAGCAGAGAAACCGTGCAATTTTTGCATATGGAAATTGTACGTAAAATTGTCTTCGTGGTAAAATGTATCGGAAGATAAAAACGATTTCTTGAGTCGGCTTTTGGTATAGAGTAAAATACGTTCTGAATTCCATAGGATGTACATTTGCGTCTCCTAGATGCCAGGTTATGCATCGGGAAAGGACGAATTAATTTAGAACGTCGTTATCACAGATGAGACGTTGGACTACAAAGATAACTTTTCAATTGTGCTAACAGTTGTAGAAATAGGCAGTTCACAGGCAGACGGGCTGACGGACATATTTATACAGGTGATTTTTAAAATAAAGGGGATTTATTGTGGATTTAGGGATTTTTTGTGCATACAGGGGATTTTCAAAATAAAGGAAACACTGACTGAAACTGGAGTACGTTCAATGCGCTGTGTGCAAATTACAGGGACGATCCATGCCAGACGCTCCTCTGCACAATCATCTAGGGCTCTCTTACGGCCACACCGGACTCGCACTCTGCATGTTTTCCCTGAGCTGTGTAGTCCAGGTACACCCTTGAAATTCTTCACCGTGTAAATCCAAATACTGTGGCAATTGGAGTGACTAATCTTCCGCGAGCTGACTATAGTACCACCTTCGAAATCGCTAAAATCCTGATAAGTTGCCATCTAAACTGCGAATGCTACTGCTTGAGCTTGCGAAGATATCTGTCTCTATATATACGTCGTTTACAGACGATACCATTTAGCGCATGAGTGTAGTGGAATGTAATGGATATGGTAGCGTCGTTTCCAATTTTTCCGGAGCCTGAAGATATACACATGTGTATGCAGCATTTGAGAGCGGTATCGCAAGAGCAGTTTGCATTCAAAAAGTGCAGCATTTTATATGAGCAGATTATATGTAGTGTTTTGTCAGCAATATTGTGAGAACAGATTGTATTCAAAGACCAGAGCTACCTATATGAAAAGATTATACAGGGTGTATAGGAAAGTCCTTAAACAGGGAAATAACTTTTGAACGCAAAATGCTAGAGTTGTGGAAGTAGTGTGCACAAATAGTAAAGTGACTGTGTCCTATCAGATAAGATCGATTGAAGCACCCCTAGCGGCGAATTTCGGAAGTTAGCGATCCTATCGCGAGAACCAAAAGAGAAAGCGAAAAAAAGTCCATAGCAAACGTGTAGAGCGTCACCGATTTAGTATGAAATGACGCCCTACATTCACCGAAAATTCCAATAGAAGTCCGAAAATGCAGATCTCTCGGTATCCGATCACCAGCATAAATACGTCACTCATCGCGTGCAGAAGTGTGACATTTTAAGGTGTTTCAAATTTACTAATAAAACTAATACATATACGTGTCAGCAAGGTACAATTTATTATGTACTGTACAGTAAAGTAGTAGAAAAATCGTACAGCAGTAGGACATTATGAAGAAGAAAAACACGAAATAATGTTCTAGAAAATGTCAGTACTAATTCACTGGCGGAAAGTGAAAAAAGAACACCAAGAAGAAATTGGTGGACGATCATGAAGTCTACATATGTTAATGAGGTCGAGTTTACGTAGGTGTGATGTCAATTTTGGGACCAACCGGTGAGCGCTTACGCCACAGTACGGCATAATATGCAAATTATCGTCGGTGGTATTTAAGGAGTGCGGCGAAATGAATGTAATCAGCCGTCGGCGTACGGACACGTGCGAAGACCCTGAAGAAGCTGCAATGCCTGGACATGGAAGACGTGTACGATTTCAGCAGTTATCGGACTTTGAGCGAGGTCGTCTAGTCGGACTCCGCGAGGCCTGGTGGTCGTATTAGGAAGCGCATTGGACGGGAAGTATCGGTGGTGGTACGATGGTGGCGTAGAGGGTCCGAGGAAAGTTCACACACGAGAAGACCGATCGACGCATAAGAAGAGAGGCGTTGTCAAGCAGAACATCCACTACGACGCAAATCCGAGCTGCCGTTGCACCTGAGGTGACACCGCGAACAATTTGCAACCGTCTACTGGATGTAGGACTACGTGCACGTGTGCCTCTGGCATGTGTACCTCTGACTCGGCTGGAAAGGCTGCAGTGGTGTCGCCAACGTCTGCACTGGAGAACGCAATGGCGAACTGTCGTCTTCAGCGATGAAAGCAGATTCTGCTTGAGAGCCTCCAATGTCCGTATGCGTGTTCGCAGACGCACAGGGGAGCGTCTCCGCCTTTCTTGCATCCGTCAGCGACACACAGGGCCTACACCTGGTCTCCTGGTGTTGGGAGAGATGAGCTGTCGCTCACGTACACAACTAGTGTTTTTTACCGGATACGTTAAACAGCACCTCCTACATCAACAACATCATTCATACTGTTGTTGTGCCATTTGTAAGGTCGGTCCATCGTGGTGTTTTCCAGCAAAATAACGCACGCCTACACACGGCGCTTGCAACGCAACATGCACTTCAGGGTGTGAGACAACTTCCATGGCCTGCACGTTCACCGGATTTGTCCCCCATTGAGCACTTGTGGGATTTTATGGGACAACGACTTATCCGGTCTCCATGGCCAGCCACGACCATCCCCGATTTACGCGTCCAGGTTGAGGATGGTTGGAACTCAATACCCCAAACTTACATCCAACATCTGTACTACAGACTCCATGCCAGAATTGCACAGTGTGACGCAGTTCATGGCGGTTCAACCTCGTACTAACCATGTTACATGGAAATGTTATTTTTCAGTTTATCAGCAAATACAGCTGTATTTTGCCATAATGTTTTGATCACGTTATCCTCTGTATTCCGGTATTATGCGGAATACAGAGGATAACGTGATCAATTTATATTATTTCCCTTCTTAAGGACTTTCCTATGCATTCTGTATATAAGAGAGCGAAGGTACGTATAAGTTGAGGGCAATATTGTAAGTTATATTGAGCAATGTTACTATAAAGCACATTTTTGTCCGCCCCGGGTGCTCTCACTCTGGAGTAAGTCGCTCTCCCAACTAGGCGACACGGACATGTCCTCTTATTACTATCTGTCTTTATCTCATGTGCGTCCTGCGGTGCAGGCACGTCACATTACGTAAAGTTATACACCGAGTGATCACTGAATTATGACTACCCCTATCAAACGTGAATGTGTCCCGTTGATCACGTGATTACCAAGAGGACGCGCTTAGTGGACCGATATAGCATATATAAAGTCTGATTGAAGCAGCAGGTAGTAAAATTCAGAGAGTGATGGGTAAACCGAAAGATTTACCAGACTTTGAGAAAGGATAGATTTTAGTATATCGGTGATCGGGTGCTTTGATTTTCCAACGGCTGAACTGGGGGTTGTTCGACAGCCGCCGTAGTTGGAGTGTAACACGACTGGCGTGGAAAATGATCAAAACAACAACCCAAAAACAGAACTGTGAAAAACAGGGAAAGGTTGATGTGAGAGGTGAGCGCAGGGGCTGAAGACTCTTACAAGTCAACAGACGCAGCACTGTTAAACAGTTCACCACCCAATGCAACAGAGGTCAACATGGAACAGTATCTGTCACGGCCATACGTCACACACTCGCACGTATGGGCTATAACGGTAGACGACCCCCACGGCATCCTCTACTAACCAAGGTTAATCGGCGCAAAAGACTCTCCTGCTGCAAAGATCGTGCAAGTTGGCCGTCTGATGACTGGAAAAGAGCGTGCTGGTCTGACAAGGCGCGTTTTTATTCCACTCTGTAGATGGTCGTGTCGTATTGGGCGCAAACAACACGAAGCACGCGATCCATTCAGCATAGTCTACACAGTGCAGAGAGGGGGTGGCTATTGTACGGTGTGAGGCATGTTTACGTAGCAGGAACTTGGGCCCCTTGTGAAATACTTGCTGTCTATGTACATTCAGCCATGTTGTACTTTTTCCCGAATGGCGATGGTGTCTTCCAAAATAACAGTACGCGGGGCCACAAGTCCAATGAGGAATGGTTTGAGGAACACAGTTCAGACTTTTATTATATCGATTGGCCTTCCAATAGATATGCTCAAACTCTGAACTGTCAATCCCATAGAACACTTGTGGGACGCTATAGACTGGCATGTCAGGAGTTTGGCTACACAAACATACCTGCATTGAAGGCCGTATTGTACACATCTTGGTTGGTTATAATTTCCAACCGCACCTCACTGAATCGATTCGAGGTCTGATAGCTGCTGTACTGAGGGCGAAAGGAGGACCTGCGAAGTATTAGGTAGGTGGTCATAATTCAGGGATCACTACGGATATGTTGAGTACTATAAGAAAGCTATGCTCTGAGTACGCGGTGATGTATTCTATGTGGATAAGGATACACTATTAGTCAAACGTATGTTGTTGAAAACAACGCGTTTACTTAAACAGTATTTGACATGGTGGGTGCAAGAAGATAATAAAGAGCGGATTTGGAATTTGAAGTAATTAATGTCTGATACAATGGCCCGTTATATTGAAAAAACTCGCCTTAGAAATTTCCAAGCTTAATTAAATTTTCCATTATAACGAACGAACGACTTAGAATAATCAGAGGTATCAAACTAAAGTTAAGCAGTTATTTTGAAGTTAAATCTGTAGCATAAATACACTGGCGGAAAGTGAAAAAAGAACACCAAGAAGGAGACGTCTGATACCAACGAAATTTATACAGCATAATAACTGAATACAGTGGATAACGTGATCAAAACATTATGGCAAAATACAGATGTATTTGCTGGTAAACTGAAAAATAACATTTCCATGTAACATGGTTAGTACGAGGTTGAAACGCCATGAACTGCGTCACACTGTGCAATTCTGGCATGGAGTCTGTCGTACAGATATTGGATGTAAGTTTGGGGTATTGAGTTCCAAGCATCCTCAACCTGGACGCGTAAATCGGGGATGGCCGTGGCTGGCCGTGGAGACCGGATAAGTCGTTGTCCTATAAAATCCCACACGTGCTCAATGGGTGACAAGTCCGGTGAACGTGCAGGCCATGGAAGTAGTCTCACACCCTGAAGTGCATGTTGCGTTGCACGTGCCATGTGTGGGTGTGCGTTATCTTGCTGGAAAACACCACGATGGACCGACCTTACAAATGGTGCAACAACGGACTGAATGATGTTCTTGATGTAGGAGGTGCTGTTTAACGTATCCGGTAGAAACACTAGTTGTGTACGGGAGTGACAGCTGATCGCTCCCCACACCAGGTGACCAGGTGTAGGTCCTGTGTGTCGCTGGCGGATGCAAGAAGGGTGGAGATGCTCCCCCGTTCGTCTGCGAACACGCATACGGCCATCGGAGGCTCCCAAGCAGAATCTGCTTTCATCGCTGAACACGACAGATCGCCATTGCGTTCTCCAGTGCAGACGTTGGCGTCACCACTGCAGCCGTTCCTGACGGTGGACTGGAGTCACAGATACACATGCCAAAGGCACACGTGCACGTAGCCCTGCAACCAGTAGACGGTTGCGGATTCTTCGCACAGTTACCTCAGGTGCAACGGCAGCTCGGATTTGCGTTGCAGTGGATGTTCTGCTTCACAACGCCGCCCTTCTTATGCGTCGGTCGGTCCGCTCATCAGTCCGTCTGTGACTCCCGGTTCCACGTCTTCTTCTGTATGAATGTTCCTCGAACCATCTACGCCATTATCGTACCACCACCGATACGTCCGGTCTAATTCTCTCCGCAATACGACGATACGACCACCCGGCCTCGCGGAATCCGGCTAGACGACCTCGCTTAACGTCCGATAACTGCTGAAATCGTACACGTCTTCCATGTCCAGGCATTGCAGTTTTTCAGGGTCTTCGCACGTGTCCGTACGCCGACGACTGATTACATTCACTTCCCCGTACTTCTTAAATACCGCCGATGATAATTTGCATATTATGTCGTGCTGTGGCGTAAGTGCTCACCGGTTTGTCCCGACATTGACATCACACCTACGTAAACTCGACCCCATTAACATATGTAAATTTCATGATCGTCCGCCAATTTCTTCTTGGTGTCTTTTTTCACTTTCCGGCAGTGTATATTTACAGCCGATCAAACCCGTTTTTTCTGTAAGGGATAAGTTCGATTTAGGCATTTTGGAACACAAGTGATTGCTAATTAACTTAACAACTTCTTTGACTGTGTTATCATAAAGGTTTGTAATTATTTCACCATTGTATATACACAGTCGAGTCACATTACTGTGAACACCTACTGCTTTTGACGTCAACAACGCGTAGCCAATGAAAGAAGGCTCGTGTCGTGAGCTGGCTTGGACGGTATATAAGGTGTGCTGTAGCCAATATGAAAACATATCACTCGTTGCTGTCATAGATAAAAGGAGCAATTTATCAGATTTGCAAAAAGCATGATTACCGGCTTTCGGGCTAATAGTGGCAGTATTTCTGATGTGGAAACTGCGGAGCACCACGTGACATTGATCTGAGAGGTGAACTTCGGCTTCGAAAATGTGTGAGGGACGATCGACACGCTACAATGGAACAACTCTCTGGCCTAATGCACCAGAGGGCTACCGGAAGTATGTCTAAAACAACAGTTCAGCAAACCCTGCTGCATATGGGGCCCCGATGCAGACGTATGATTACTATACCTATGCTAACGAAGGTGCATTGGCAGAAAAGGCTTACGTTTACACTTTAGTATCGGAATTAGACTTCCTCTGATTGGCAAAAGATTGCTTTCTCCGATGAGTCATGTTTTCTGCTTCATCGAACGGATGGGCGTTGGCGTATAAGGCGAGAAACATTGGAGAACAAACACTCTTCAACCATTGCTGGAAGAACTAGCGCTGGAGGGGGAAACGTTATGGTCTGGGGAATGTTTTCGCTGATGGGATCAGCGTTATGGTCTGCGGAATGTTTTCGCTGATGGGATCAGCGTTATGGTCTGGGGAATGTTTCCGCTGATGGGGGCAACGTTTTGGTCTGTTTTCGTGACATTCTCTGGGTCCACTCATACCTGAGGAAGGCACTATGGACCGAGTACTTTAGTAATCCATCCTTGCAGACGACATACACCCATACATGCTGATTGTCTTCCCTGAGGAAGATGGGATCTTCCAGCACGACAATGCGACGTGTCACGCAGCTGGAAATGTCCGACAGTGCTTGGAAGAGCACGATGAAGACTTTAAGTTACTTCCCTAGTCCCCTAATTCCCCTGACTTAAACCGAATTGAATATCTGCGCGACCACCTCGATCGTGTTGTTCGCTCTATGGATCCTCCACCACGCACCCTCCAGTAGCTGTCAGATGCACTGCAGTCAGCATGGCTCCACATACCTGTAAACACCTTTCAGCACCTTATTGGGTCACTCCCAGCTCCTCTAGCTGCTTTCCGCGCTGCACACGGCAGTTACTCTGGTTATAAGCTGGTGGTTAAAATAATGTTACTCAACCGTGTATTTAAAAGTTCAGAGACAATGCTCATAGATAAGCATTTTATTCAAAGAGCTTACACTCACAACAAACAACCGTTAAATCCAAGCGTAAAACGCCGAAATTCAAGTGACGATTAACGGTTAACGTTATTTATCTTGGTAGGTATCACAATTGAAACTTTTTAAAGTAGGGTGATTTTCAGTTTGTATTCTAATAAGTCAGTCATGAAGTCGATTCTGACAGTAAATGAAGATAATTTAGGACATTCTGACATAAAATCCGAATTAGCGAACGTAGTGACATTTGTAGAGCATATTATCCTGGTAGTAACATAGATTTTCCATCATGGTATGCCTGAGTACGCGTTCTGTTTTTTGCTGCGGTCAGTCATTTCCTTCTGTTCCATTCCTAATTTCGCATGTATTTTGTTACCGAGGGAATTAGTTCATATAAATGTAAATGAATTTAATAAACGAACAGTAAACAGGAAGTGACTTATTTTGCCTAGTTTGATTTAAATAATAAACAAACTTTATTATCAAGAAACAAATTCCATTTATTTTCCCCGGCAAATATTTTTCTGAAACGGTACTACAGCATAATAAAAGTTTCAGCTATGCTTTGTAATAATTCAAGAAAGCGCAACAGTCTTGCATTTCGAAATGTTCTGAAAAGGTCCGGAAGTTCTGAGGACTCAGCACTTAATGACATCAAATCTAAAATGCATAGAAATATCAAAGTTTAAAAGATATGCAAACGATTTTTGAAATATAAAAACACCGAAATTAGGCTGAAAATAGAAAACGGGAAGACTATCGTGTTATTTATTGTTCTAATGTGAAGTAAATCTGTACACCTTATTTACCCGATTATAAGACGTCCCCTGAAAGATTACATAGCGTTTGTAGGAAAATGTATGCATCAGATTTATGGGTCCATAATAACTTAATTCTTAAATTAAACTGTAAATCCAAATCGGGGAAAAAACAAATTTAATTTGTTTTAAATGAAAAAGCTCACTTATAACACAGAATGTGATATCAACCTCGAATTACTGTTCTTATAGTATCAAAAACCAAGAGTAAGTCTTTTTTTAGTCGCTATGATTCTCATTCTCATCTCCTGAAGATACTGACGGATTATACAGGGTGATCCATTTAAACGAGTACCATGTGATTTACTTATAACTTTTTTATAAATGACAACAAAATTATACAGTAAGTTGAGAATTATACATGTGGTATTGAAGAATCATTTTATCAAAGCAAATGTTGGAATTGTCCTCCATTTTCTTGTAATCACAGTTGAACACGCAGCACCATATACAGTGATGTCTCATGTAGAGTACGAGCAGTAACATTGTCAATTTCAGTTGTGATTGTTTCACGCAATACATCCCATGTTTTTGGATGGGTTTGGTAAACTCTATCCTTTAAATAGCCCCATAAAAAAAAAAGTCAGGGGAAGTTAAGTCCGGAGATCGGGGAGGCCATATGTTTTTTGAAATTAATCTGTCATCAAAGAAGCTGGTTATGAGTTCCAATTAGACTTTCGATGTGTGACACGTAGCACCATCCTGCTGAAAGTATCCCTCTGTCAATTCAATGTCATCAAGTTGTTCCACAAATTCATTGAATATGCGGGAATAAACGTTAGTGTTGACAGTTTCAGAGAAAAATATGGGGCCAATAATTTTCGTAGACGAAACCACACACCATACTCCAACCTTTTGTGAATGCATCGGTGTTTCACACATAACGTGTGGGTTTTCGGCAGCCCAGTATCGCTTGTTTTGCGAATTGACGTAGCCTGACAGATGAAACCAGGCTTCATCCGTAAACCATGTGATGGAGAGAATATCAGATCGCAAATTAAGAAAATTTTGAAACCTTTTTCAGTAACTTACTCTATTTCCCTTGTCCGGTTCGTGCAGCTGATGTTCGAATATTCGCTTTTTGCTGCCCTTTGACAAGTTCCGTATGTATATCCTCTATGTTGGCTTAATCTGCGCAACGATTTCGTCGGAGATTGAAGTAAACGTTGACGAACATCGTCCACACTCGTTTGGGGCATCGGAGGGTGATGTCTACCGCTACCGCTGAGAGGAGAACCGGTTTGCTCCAGTTTTTTTGCCATCGACAGAATTGTTGACTTGCTTGGCACTACTTTTCGAACTCCAAACTCTCTTCGAAATGCTCGTTGCGTTTTGATGACAGAATTGGTTACCCAATACGATTTCACTAAAAAAAACATGCTCTGGAACAGAGTACTGCATGTGTCCGAATGCACGCAAGTAAATGACAACGCTACAACAAACAAATCACGAGCTGAGTTACAGTTACCAATCTTCTTCACGGTAGCGGTTTTCATTCTCCAGGAGTTGCTGCTTCTATTGAAAAAAAAAAGTTCCTTGCACAATCCCTTGCAAAAATGTAAGGTTTTTTCCTGGTACTGGTTTAAATGGATCACCCTAGAGTTTATTTACTCATAAATGATACTGAAAGGATGAAATTAAGAAAAACAGACACTAAAACACAAGGCCTTGAAGAACCAAAAGTGGAGTGACTATTAACATCAGAATCATAGATTTTGAAAGATATTGATCATATCACATTTTGAAAAATGTTGGTTATATCATCATGGGGTTTGCATTATAGGTTTTTGAAAGATATTGCAAACAAACGGTCTTTGATAAAGGTCATTGACAGCAATATTGGTAACAATTGAACCTGATGAGATGCTGAACCCCATGCTTTTTTCATCTGCTGCTCCAGTAACGCCTGAAATGTCTTCTTCATTTTACTATTAGGGGTATGCAAAAGTTTGCTCCTTCGCCGCTAGCGGGCGCTGTAGGGGTCTAACAGGCCCGTACTGCCAGTTCTTATATGAAGCCAAGCATTTCGGTCGATAAAGTTCATTTCAGCACTGTTTGTTATTCATGTATAATTTAGCAAAACGTGCAAGTGGAGCATACGGTTCAATATATTAGGCGTATGGCGAAACGGTTATGGGTGAGCGGACGTGTCGAGAATGGTTTACCAGGTTTAAGAAAGGTGATCTAAGTTTGGAAGACAAGCCACGTTCAGGTAGACAGCAGGAACTCGCAGACAAGGAGATGGAATCGCTGTTGCAAGAGGATGCCACACAATCGACCACGCAACTAACGAAATGTTTGAAAGTGGCTCAATCGACGGTGGTACGGAGTCTACAGGCCTTGGGGAAGATCCAGAAGATTCGTAAGTGGGTTCCGCATGCTTTAACGGAGCGTAATATTGGTCAACTATTGGGCACCTACATGTCATTGCTGAAGAGGTTTCAAGGGAAGAATTTCTTGTGGAAGGTTGTCACCGGGAATAAAAATGGGTCTATTGCGACAACCCCGTAAGCAAGAGATCCTGGTTCGACCCGGGCCAGTCATCAATATCTACTGCAAAACAGGATATCCATGAGAAAAAGGTGCTGTTGTGGGTGTGGTGGGATATGCATGGAGTGCTGTACTTCGAACTCTTGAGACCGGGCGAAACAATCACTACGCAACGATATAGCAATCAGTTGATGAAACTGAACGCCGCAATCGAGCAAAAAACGCCCTTAGGCAGGTAGAGGACGCCGCCCAGTCATCATGTTACACGTCAGACCAAATGTCGGAGCCACCACGAAATCAACCCTTGAACAATTACACTGGGAGGTTTTACCGTACCCGGCTTACTCTCCGGACATTGTAGCCTCAGACTTTCATCTGTTTCGCTCTATGCAACATGCCCTAGCCCAACAGCGGTTCACCACAGTTCCAGATGTTGAAAATTTCGTCACTGCGTTCTTCAGCTCGAAACCCGAGTCTTTCTATCACAGGGGTATTCATTTGTTGTCTGAAAAGTGGCAAAAGGGTATTGATGCTAACGGCCAATATTTCATTGAATAAATGTGTACTGGTATCCTGATTGTTCCTGTCTCCTTTCTCCTTAAAACGGCGAAAACGTTTGCGTACCCCTAATAGTAAAGGTTAGGGTCCTTTTCCAGGCAGGAACCATGCATTGTAAAGGCGTCAAAGGTGGTCCTTAAGTGTCCTGTTGACGGCAACATCTGAGATCTGCAATTGGGAGGTGAGGCCTCCTTGTATAATTACCAAATCTTTGTTCATCATCGATACTGCTGTGTTCACAATAGTTTCCGATGCCCTTTAAATGTAGGCAGATTCTTTTTTCCAGAATCAGGAATGGTGGTAGCTTTCCTTCATCAGAAAGCACTGATAGCATCACTGTCACCCGGTTTCTCGTTCCCAGTGGCCTTGTCTAAAACAAATTTGTCGCCCAATTTATACCCTGTCCTGTTGAAAGGCATATCGAAATATGTGAGTGTTTCGTCAGCATTTCATGTTTGAGACGACCAATAATTATGTTGCCGAAGAAGGAGAATGACTTTTCTCTGGTATTCCCTAATTTCTTTTCTAAGTTATTAGGAAGCTTCTGTACCAGTGAAGGTCGTATACGAAGTGCCAAGTTGTGCATCTATATAAATTTGACATTAAATACTACGCTGGCGTTAAACTGCTACCGCAAAATTTTGCGTAGGGACGCTTCTTCGAAGGTTTTCATCTTTACCGTTTCCCGTAAGATAGGAAGTCCGTTTCTTATGCACATACTCCGGAACGACCTAACTTACGTATTGAATGGGCGCCCTTTAGTGCTTTCTAGGAATTTCTCCAACGGCGCATGCTGGCTTCAGTTACGCTGTCTGTTGTGGCTCTTACTAGGTTGTTGCTTAGCTATATATATTTTACCCCCATATGTTTAAAATTTGAATCATGACTACATGCATTGATTTCGATTATTGCGTTACTGTAGACGCTGTTCTCTCAACGTAGTAACCCATGCCCGAAATAATGTACTACAAATTACTGTGTAGTAAAACTCTTTCCTACGTTCACCGCTGGTTAACAACTGAGCTAGCGAGTCTAATTGAAGGCAGAGACAATCGTTGTGTTGCATTGTTTGTGCCCCAGCAGCTGAATGGGATGAGAAACTTGATTTAAAATGCAATACGCTTCGATTTGAAAATATCGCTGGTTGTATTATTGGCCTTCGCATGTCGTTGTTGTAGTTCAAAGCCAACGGTGCGTGTGCACGACAAGTGGAGGTATAACAGATCTATCACCACTCCTAATCGTTTGGTGGCTCACATTGCTTGTTTAGTGAAGTTAAAGAAAATGGTGTACGCATTAGATCGGCTGTGAAACAATTCTGCCTTTTTTAAGTAGAGAACATGTTTTTTCGCCAATTATTTCGTAAATGTGCAGCAGAACAGCTACAGCTGTTACAGCAAGCATTCGGTGACGAATCACTTAGCCGTAGAGTAGTGTTCGACTTGCATCTTTGGTTCGGAGAAGCAAGAGAACCCATTCAAGAAACGCTCGAAGTAGTCGTCTAGTAATGACACGGATTGAAAAGAAGTCAGTGAGAAGGTGTGGAACAAACTGTGTTCACAGATTACTGACCGCATTGTATTTGCCCTGAAAGATTTGCCACACATTTCTCAAACAAAATCTCAACCGCGACATTTCGTTCCCAGGATTTTCGCCGGATTACCAACCTCCAAGTGATTTCTGCAGACGCCATAACGTGGGCTGACGGGGATGTTCCAGCATTGTATAATTACTGGCGACGAAACACGATGCTTCTTTAGCTGCACACAAACCAATCGCCAATTACCTATGTTCCTATCCCAGGTCGCCATGGAAAGAGAGTCAAATCAGATGGAAAGGAAAGGCAGTGAAGTAGTAATTTTTGCACGTCTTTTGTAAAAAAAAAGATCGTGCTTATGTTATAACTTTTTCCGCCCGTCTATCAGTGGACACCATCAGAGATGTGAACGGGTCGACAATTTCTTGCGGGTCCAACGGATTAAGTCAAGATGTTCCAGACCCGATTTGGACCCGGTTTTATTCCCGTGTTATTTTTGAAAAGGAAAAAAATATATTCCAAAGAAAAATGCGCGTTGTGGAATTCTGTAGTCGATACTGGTGCCCACGGAGTGAATAATGATTTGCCATGCAAAAGTCTTGTTGTCTCTTTCTTAAAACAACGAAGATTTCCACCAACCGACGTCAGACACACCGACACTATATCGTAAAAAGATACTTCCTTTGTGTTCTTTTACATTGCGATTGTTCAGGACAAGGTACAGGCAAGCGCCATTCGCCTGCTTTTCAGCTGATTCACTCTCTCCGTGCGAAGTTCACTGTATGACTAAGAGTTACTTTTCACATCGCATCTTTTACATTGAGCATTCAGAGGTTTTCGATTGATGTGCTTACATCCCATTCCCCTGACATGTCATGTCGAAATTAACTCCTTATTTGTTAGTATGGATGGATTTAATATTAAGGAGATTGAGAAAGGCTTCGAGGCCAACAAATACGTGCTTGTTGAAAACCACAAAGGGAAGAGTGAATGCTGGAAATTGTTTCGTCTCATTAAGGAACCGGTAAATAATTCTGTGTTGTCTGGTTTTGCTTGTTGTTCAAAATGTGGAAAGTGTTTCATTACAAAAAAAGATATCGACGGTGTAATAAAAGATTATGGAACCAAAATTCTAACGGACCATATGAAAGTATGCGCACCTCCATCAAAGCGTGGAAAGAGTGAAGAATCTAAATACATTCAAAAAAATACATTTGTGTAATCGTAAATAATGATTCCCATTTGTAATGTACTCCATGGTCACGATCATAGTCAGCCATTACTTCTGGATTACGCAAAATAGTGGCACCAAAAATGGTACTAAAATTCAGCAAGTAACCAAATTTTATTATTAAAAACCGATTTCAGTTATTAAATATCAAGCAGTTATTAGGACGAATATGTGCATTAGGTGTATATGTATATATATATAAGTTCAGTTTCGAATTTTATAGTTCAAAGCAGATTTGTCCGGGTCAGATCCGAAATTTTTGACACGTTTCCTACTCTGGACACCATATCTCTTGTACTATTAGTCCGATTTGAAAAGTTCTTTATTCATTGGAAAGCGAAAGTTGAAATATGAGAATGGTTATCTTGCATTTCGGTTTTTCCTATGTAAAACTACGCCGCTAGATGGTGTAAATGCAGATAAAATACATTTTATTTCAAAATACATTTTATTCCATATATTTGCTTCTAAATGTCCGATTGGAAAATTCTTTTTCTTTCAATGCCATTTATATCGAGGACTATTTTAGGTACCGTCCTTTTTTCAAGTAATGCATATATTTTCCGCTAGGTAGGGTAAACGTAAATTGCGGTTTCCCCGATATATCTTCTTCTAAAAGTCCGATTTGAAAATGTATTCCTTCATCATGTATAGTTCCAGATGGAAAATGTTTTTGCATATATTTTTTTAATTTTTGGTAAATAATAGTTCGGCCAGCAGGGGGCGAAGTGTGTATTTCTTCGTTTGATGTATTTGCAGCAAAATCTGTGCTTCTGAAACTCGATTGAAAAAAATTATTTCGTGAATCGACACAGCTCATCTCGGAAAACCTGTTGAAAACACATCCTGTTTAAAATAATACGTAGGTTTCCGCCCCCCTCTCCCTGGGGTGTAGATGTACATCTCATTTTTGTCGGTATGTCTTATTCTAAGAGTCCGATTTAAAAAATTCTTCCTTTGTTGCACAGCGTTTTCCGTGCGAAATGTTACGCATATAATTTAAAATTTTTCTTAGCGTATAAGTGTGCCGTAAGAAAGGGTAAGTTCACGTTTCTGTTTAGAGCAATCTTTGCGTGACTTAAAACCCTATCGAAAAAAACATTTTTTTTGGTCAAATACTGATAACTATGAAAACTCTTTGTATTTTTTCCAAAATAATACGTAACTTCGCTGCTGGACGCGCAAATGTTAAATTTGTTTTTCCAATATCTCTGTTTATATGTGTGCGATTTAAAAAATTCTTTTAACAACGGATACTATTTACTTAACAACGGATTCCCTTTAGATTTGTATTTGAGGAGTTTTGCAGCTCGCATTTCTGTCGCTAGGTGGTGTGTGTGTTTCTTTTGTAGCTCTATCTCCGTTTCTAAAAGCCGTTTGATAAATTACTTGTTTTAATATATGCCATGTTCTACATTAAAGATGGGGAATATTCTTCTGTATAAATATTGCACAACTTTCCCGCTAGGAGCGTAACGGTCAAACTTCTCGCTATATCTGTTTCCGTTAAAAGTTATTTTTACTTAGCATGGCTTCGGCCGTGAAGAATACTTTTCGGCTATTCACAACTTTTCCGTTATGCAAAATTATTTCGCTAGAAGCCGTAAATCTGTATAATGTTTCTTTCCATATATTTTTCTTTTAACTGTTCGATTTGAAAGTATCCTTGTCTCTGATACCTACCTTCTGCTAAGAGAAACTTTTTGTGCGCAATTTGTCAATGTTCGTAACATATTTTTTAGACGCTGGTGGAAGTAAGTAGCTGTTTCTGCCTTTTCTGGATGTACTAGTAGGAAGATTGCCCACTGGTGCTCTTAGCACAGAGGTCTACTACAAACCCACCCACGTGGACAACCCCATATTCCCTGACTCAACAGGCCCGGCCATACGCAAATATGCGCTTTTTAGGTACAGAGCAAAGCGAGCTATCGAACTCTAATCGAACAAGGACACATGCGAGAAGGAGATCCGTAGCCTTAGAAACCTAGCGGCTGCAGCGTGGTACGACATGATCACAATCGACCAAATAGTCAGAATGGCTGCAACAACTGCTCGCGTACAGCCTCGTGCCAACCCCACGCACGGCACAGCCCACCCGGTTCGTGGGTTCGATTCCCTACATTCCTAGGCTAACGTACTTCCTGAAGAATGCTTTCCGAAGACTAGGTTATGATATCCTCGCAGCAGACCAGCGGGCATCGCCTTCTACGCTCACTGAAGCCGGAGTCTATGCTATTCCTTTGGATTACCCTGACGCATCCGTTAAATCCTACATCGGGGTGACAAAAAGATCGTCCCAAATCCGTATTTCTGAATACCAAAGTGACGTTAAGCCCGGAAAGCTTACGACGGCCTTAGCGCGTGATGTTGCATCTGAAGGGGCAGTTCCCAGATGGAGAGATTTTAAGAAACTAGCACCTTACGACAGCGCAAGGGCTACTGCGCTTTGCGAAACCGTCGAGATCATCACGCGACGGAATGTGTGTAACAAGGATGTAACCACGAGCCTTCCTTTGATATGGCACCGGCTTCTTGAAGTTACACGTGACCAAACAACCCGTGACATCGTGCAAGTGTTTTGCCTAATTTGAATTTAGTTATATTCTTAAAAATATTTTTTCTAGTTGTTTCTGCGATCTTTAGCTACTAAATGCCTGACGAAGCTATCCGGAGGTAGTGAAAGCTAGCATCTCTTGATCCCTTTATTTTACACGCCTAATAAACGGAGTTCACTTTTTATCGTCTTTCACATTAATTGGGCGAACAGAAACCCGTTTCTTCATCGTTCGTATATATTGGTGTTTCTGGATGTTCTATCGATTGTAGAAATCCGGTAAAAAAATTTTCGAATCGATTCCATTGACTCCAAATAACTTTGACAAATTTTATTCGGGTCAGAAATGATTCAAAATAGGTGTCCATTACGACAGAGAATTCGGTGTCATCTTTCTTGTTTCAATTGTAGGGGAACTGTACTCGTGGATTCCTTCAGCGGTAGCGGAGTCGTCAGAGGCGTTTGTTTATGGCTTGTCATAAGTGCTGGGGTCAGATTCGCAACCCGGATGAAGCATGGGTGATGTGCTTGTCTTACGGTGATGGCTCTGTCCTATTCTTTGGAACAAGTGGCCTTAAATTAGGGACAGGTGATTGATGATAGTCCTTAGAGTTGCTCACAAAAATCGTTAAAACCCGATGCAAAGAAAGATAGGCTTACACATGGGGTGCTCATCAGAAGGAGCAACCGCTAATGAAGGGCGATACGTGTAGATCTTACACCGATTACATGTAATCATTCGTTGCAAATGCTCTTACTTTGGAGCAACAAGATAGGATGGTACTTTCCAAAACTGCAGTTTCTTTGTCCCGAAGGATTAGTAAATAATTTAATGATAGTACTACCACCCCTGCATATTCACCTGGAATTTCGACCCTTTTTTTCTTCTGTGCCTCAAAGATGCGCTTCGTGGCTGTCGTATCGACACTTCTGACGACATTACTGAAGAATCCATGCAGTTCCAGAACATTCTTTCCAGGCTTGCTTCCAGCCGTTGTAGGAGATTAGTAGAGGTGGGTCATTAAGGTAGGTCACCACCTTAAATCATGTTTTGTTTATTTTTTATTTAATTCATTTAACATTTTCAGATTATGTGCAACATGTATAACTAAAAAAAATTAGGAAGAAAAAATAAAAAAATAAAAATTAATTAATGGCATTAATTAACTTTAAATTTAATTAAATTAAATTTATTCATTTTACGAAAACATTAAAATCTCTTAAACTTTTGGGTGTATTTAATCAAGAAAGGTGCCAAAATGCTCATTAGAATGTTGTGAATGCAATAAACTAAAACTATGAAGTTAGTGAAATGGAATTCAAAGTTATACTTCTATATATACAGGATGTATTCAAATCTTTAAAAAAGTGTGTTTATCAAGAACAAATATTTCTCTAGAAAGAAAAGCAATCATGCTACAGTCTTCATTTTAGTTCATTTCACAGCTAAATAAGTGATAAATATGCTGTTGAAATTTGAAGTTTCATACATAAATAGTTCTCAAGTTATTAGTGTTGGAATCACGATGAAAACATCATATTTTCAATATTGAGAAAATGCAAAAAAAAAAAGCTCAGTGGCTCTGAAAAAGATACTGTAATTTTTAAAGGTCCTCAAAACCTCCCACATTTGTAGCTTTCATCTTCAGTATCAAGGTGGATTTCTTGTTTTTCTTTCTGCTGGCTCTATTTTTCTTTCTTTGCAAATTAGAAGCAGGTGTTGAGGCATTTTGTGCTTTCACAGAACGCTGACAATCCAAATGACGAAAGCCTTTCAGAGTGTATTGTCCTGGAGAAATACCCAATAAGTCCAAAACTCTGGCCAATCCATTATAACCATCATTCAATGTGATGGTTATAATGGATTGGTTAGAGACAAATTATAATGGATTCGTTCGACACAAATATGCTGCTAATAATTTCCATATCAATAAATCTGTACCCAGAACACCTTTCTGTTGTTTTAGGAGTTTGAGGAACAAACTGAAATCGGTAATGAATGAGGAGCTTTTGCGTTATCAAAATGTGTTTCTAGATCGTCATTGTTAACACTATGCTCTGAAACAGGCTCAGCAGTAGTGTAGCGGTTATCCTGGAAACTCCGTTTTCTCCTCCTTTGAGAGCAAAACTTTGCAATAATACTGTATAAAAACTCTAGATAAATGGTACTAAAACACTGAGGGAAGAAAAGAAAATTAAGACGCACAAATGCTGTAAAAATATTGTGAAATGAACGCTTGATGAACAGTGATAGCTTGGTTTGCAAACTAAACAAACATCGCAATTGACGCTACAGTTACGGAAAAGGGCTGTCCGAAAGTGTTGCCAGGTTTGAAACGGTAAAATAAATTGCAAATATTTGGAGAACTGACAAAGAGGCATAGATTATATACAGCCAAACTGTCAGCAAACTGACGTAGGTTTAAAAGCTAACTCACTTTCTGCACCACTTCTGGTTTCGATTTTCCTTACTATGTTCACTTTTAAGGACAGTAACTTGGGAAATTATTAATGTAATTGAATTCTGCTTGAAGTTTCTGTTAGAAAAATGTTCAAAGTTTATTTATATGCAAAAAAAAAAAAAAAAATCGATATTTTTTCAAAATTTTGCAAATTTCAAGGTGGTGATTTACCTTAACTTGAGAAATTTCTTTTTTTATTTCGGGGTTTAATAACCACCGTGGGCAACTTGATGCGCTATAAGCAGTCACCCGTCTCTAATTTAGAGCAATTGCATCAAGGGAAAGGGGAAATGCAGCTTTATAAGACAAATAACCCGGGCCTACTCGGACGAACGGTCAGAAGCCAACGGTTAGACTACTGCAACACTGGCAGGCGATAACAATTTTAACCCTGCTTTATGGAGAACAACACTGAATTCTCAAAAGTGGTGCAGGACGTGACATGACGAAAAATGAGGTTATTGCTACACATTTCTGTGACATGTTTTTTGGATTTTAACTAATGGAGGACCATATGTGAGAGAGATGACCCCCAGCTCTACCCTGTAAAATGTAAGTAGTGCGAATTCATGGAAAATTCCTGAAAATAATATGCAGCAAAATGCCAGACGATGTCTGTCTTTTAACGAAAATTGTTTTGAAAAGTTTCTGCTTCTAGCTTTAGTATTTTAACAGGTTTTTCGTAATCAGTACTTCTGTTTATCTCAGAAAAGTCAGTTTCGGTTTTATACAGAAATGTCGCAAAAAAATCGATCTGGACTTTCTCCCGTTGGCGTGTACGAAGTGAACGAATTGGCTCCTTTTCCGGTGGTGAATATCGACCTAGTACGTCATCAACAGCAGCAGAGCGCGTGCTACCGATTTACCTAGAAACTTACTTAATCCCTAACCAGATATAAAGTAGAGAGAAAAGGTCTTGAATTACGCGATGATGAAATGTCTTTCGTTATTAATGCGGGTCAATTAGTCATTTTCTTTTCCGTAGGAGCTTCTTATTTTTCTGTGCGAATAGGTTTATAATATTTTATTCAATAGGAGGGATTATCACAAATTACATTTTTCTCATCATAGTTTTTAAAAACAGCAAAAATGTTTTCGAACTCGAGATTGTTTTAAACTGACAGTGACTTTCAATTATGTTTACGAAAACGTGATACTTACTTCTTCATAGTATTATTTCACAATACCCCTAAATACGAAATTTAGTATCGATAGCTATAATAGCGTTTTTGGTCTTAAGGGACCCATATACTGATACATAGACATCTTCCAATCACCCGTGAAATAATTTAAGTACCCGATTTCTTACAGTAACACAATATACAATATCTGGTGCATCAAATGGGAGGGAAGGGAAAGACTTATCTATTTGCCACAAAAACAAGTGATATGATATTTACAATATGCAATCTCGCTACGAAATTTCAAAATCAGATCCTCCAGCAGACGATTGAAATTTAATACTAGTGCGGATCGAAAAGTATGGAGCAGTATTTTTAGAACGCCTTTTGAAAAAAAAGATCGGGATTATGTTATCGGTTTGTCCGTCCGTCCGTCTGTACCCACGATATCTCTGCAACTATTAGTCCGATTTGAAAAATTCTTTTTGCATTGGGAAGCTTGAAATATGCGAATGATGATCCTTTATTCCGTTTGTTTTACGATGTACAATTTCGCCACTAGAGGGCGTAAATGCAGATGATGTCGAATTCAAAAATACGTTTTATTCCACATATTGGTTTCTAAGCATCCGATTGAAAAAAATATTTTATCTTGCGATTCCACTTATGCCAAAGAGTATTTTAGATATAGTTACTTTTTCAAATTATGCATATATTTTCCGCTTGGGGGCGTAAAAGTAAATTACATTTTTACCGATAACTCTTCTTCTAAAACTCCGATTTCAAAAATGTTTTTTTCAGCAGATACACCTTCTGATGGAAAATGTTTGCATATAATTTCACATTTTTGGTAAATAATACTTTGGCCACCAGGGGGCGTAAGTTTTAATTTTTGCTTCTGATGTAATTGCCATAAAATCTGAGCTTTTAAAATATCGATTGAAAACTTTATTTGGTGGACTGATGCCTCTCACATTGATAAACACTTTCGGAATATTTTCTTCCTAAAATATTGCGTAGTTTCACCGCTAAGGGGCGTAGATGTATATCATATTTTTGTCAATATCTCTGCTTCTAATGGTCCGATTTGAAACATTCCTTCTTTTTTGGCTAGTGTTTTCAGTGTGACATGTTTTTCATATAATTTCAAAATTTTCAAGCAATTCATAGACTTTCCGCTAAGGGGCGTAGCGGTAAATTGCGTTTCCCCCTATATCTCTGCTTCTAAATCTCCGATTTGAAAAATTCTTTCAAAACCGGATACAGCTCCTGTTGGGAAATCGTTTTCACATAATTTCTAATATTTGTAAAAAAATGGTGTTGCCACCAGGGGGCGTAAATCTTAATTTCCGCTTCTGATGTATTTGCAGCAAAATATGAGCTTCTAAATTCTCGATTGAAAAAAACGTCGTTTGTAGACCAATACTGCTCATGTCGACAAACCTTTTGGAAACATTTTCTTCTTAAAATGGTGTATGGTTTCTACGCCAGAGGGAGTAGATGTACATATTATTTTTGTCAATATCTCTACTTATAAGAGTCGGATTTGAAAAAATTCCTTCTTTATTGGATAGTGTTTCCGATTCGAAATGTTTTTCCTATAAATTCAAAATTTTCAAGTAAATCATAGACTTTCCGCTAGGGGGCACAAAGGTAAATTGCGTTTTCTGCGTTATTTCTGCTCCTAAAACTCCGCTTTGAAAAATTTCTTCCTGTATCGCATGCAGGACCTGATGGAAAATATTTTTCACATAATTTCTAATGTTTGGTAAAGAATGGTTTGGCCACCAGGGGTCATAAGTGTTAATTTCTGCTTCTGATGTATTTGTAGCAAAATCTGGGCTCCTGAAAACTCGACTAAATTTTTTTTCTTGGACCGATACCGCTCATATGGATAAACCTTTTGAGAATACTTTCTTCCTAAAATAATGCGTGGTTTTCTCACCAGAGAACGTAAAGTCACATCCTATTTTTGTCGATTATCTCTGTTTCTAAGAGTTCGTAAGCTCACGATTCCGTTTACAGCAATATCTGAGGGATTAAAAACCCGATTGAAAAACTTCTTTCTTCCGTCAGACACTATTGTTTTCCATACCGGTTCCATTGACTTTGAATAGCTTTGAAAAATTTAATTTGCGTCAGGACGGATTCAAAAGACGTGCTTATTACACCCGAAAATTCGGTGTCATCTTCTTTCTTGTTTTTTCTCTTTGCGGGTTGAAAGCACCGGGCTGCAGTTTGGCAGACAACAGGTTTGAATATCACGCTACAGACCGGGTTGGCTCGTCAGGTGTTGCCGTTTTGTGAACGACGGCACAAAGATGTTGCGTTTGTTAGTGTCGTCTACGAATGAAGGTTAACGCGGTGTAGTCCAATTTTTGTGGGCTAAACAGAAAATTCTGACGTAAATTCGCAGAGAAATGGTCGAAGTGTATGGTGGCGATTGCCTGGACCGCAGCAACATCTCCAGATGGTGCAGTTTCTTTGCAGAGGGCCGTGGCAACGGTAAGTGCGTCATCACCTGCCACTTTGAGAGACACTGAACAAGCAATTTTAACCGCGTCATCACCTGCCACTTTGAGAGACATTGAACAGACAACTGAAACCGCGTCATCACCTGCCACTTTGAGAGACATTAAACAGGCAGCTCTGAGTGACCTGCGGATCCATCTGCGCACATTGGCACAGAAGTTCAACATTTCGTACAGTAAAGCGTACGATATTGTGCATGGCAAATTGCAATTTCGCAAGGTCAGTGCGGAATGGGTGCCCAAGAACTAGACAGACGACTGGAAGGGACAGTGAATGATGCCATCCTTGGACCACTTGATGCGTTACACAGAAGAAGGACGTGGATTTCTAGCAGGTGTAGTGACAGACGATGAGTCCTGGGCATACAACTACACTTCCGAAGCAAAGAAGGCTAGTATGGTGAAAAAACGTTCTGACACACCGCCACCTGAAATATTCATAGTAACCCAATCTGCACAAAAATCCTCATGACGGTTTTCTGGGATATGCATTGCGTTCTCCTGGTGAATTTTCATTCAACGGGGACCACTGTGAATGTCAAAACCTACGCTAATACATTGAAAAAATTGTGTCGTGTCCTTCGTGGCAAAAGAGCCAACAGAGACGCTGCAAATGTCACTCTGTTTCATGACAACGCTCGCCCACATTCTGCATATCACGTTCGTGACAAAATTGCCCAATTTGAGTGGAAGGTGTTCCAGCACCCACCGTACTGTCCGGACCTGGCTCCTTCGGACTTTCATCTGTTTGGTCGCTTGAAAAGATTGCTGGGCGGCCAAAGCTATGATTTCGCTGACAAAGTTAAAATCGGTTGTCTGCAGGTGGGTATACTCCCAGAAAACGGACTTTTAGAAACAAGGTGTGCTAAAACTGGTACCACGCTTCCATAAGAGGCAGCTTTAATGTCTCGAGCATCTCGGTTCTTATGTTGAAAAATAACTAAGAAATGCCGTTTCCCTGTGTGTATGTTTTGTTTTGCCTATCTATTAAACTGTTGCCAAAAAAAATAATGTGCTTTACTTTTCGATCCATCTTTGTAGTTAATCAAAACTAAAGTATTTCTGCGAATTGCTCTTATTACCGAAAATTCCGTCATATAGATGTGGAAAAAAGTGTGAACAGATCTTTTACGTTAATATACGAAAGGAATTGCGGTAAGATTTCTGAAAATTCTGAATTTTCCTTTAGCACCTCTTAAAAACGGCAATTTACCGGTAACATACGAAGGAATTGTGGAAAGGCCGCGCCGGTGGCGCAGTGGTCTAAGGCACTGGCCTCTGATCATTCGTCCATAAGGGGTCCGGGTTCGAATCCTGGTCAGGCATGGATGTTGTGTTTGTCTTACGGCACTGGCTCTCTCCCTTCCCTGGAACCAGTGACCCTAAATTAGGGACGGGCGGCTGCTTATAGCCCATTTGAGTTGCTCACGGTGGTCGTTAAACCTCCAATCAAAAAAAAAAAAAAAAAAAAAAAATTGTGGAAAGGTTTCTGGACGTTTAGAAGTTTTCTGGCATTCAAAAAGTCGGTGAAAATTAGGTCCTTTTTCCATTATTTTACGGAAAATGTTTTCTCAGAAATAATGTTCGTTAATTCACGAAAGGAATTACGAAAAATGGCTCGTGAATTTCAGAAATTTTTTTACCGTGTATCATGAGTGGTAGTTGCTTCACTGTCCTTTTCTTTAAGCTTCCAAATGGGAAGGGAACAAAAATTAGAATCACCAGAGAGGCAGCTTTAACCTTTCAAGGGGAAGGGAACAAAAATTAGAATCACCAGAGATGCTGCTTTAACCTTCCAAATGGGAAGGGAACAAAAATTAGAATCAGCAGAGAGGCAGCTTTAACCTTCCAAATGGGAAGGGAACAAAAATGAGAATCAGCAGAGATGCAGCTTTAACCTTCTAAATGGGAAGGGAACAAAAATGAGAATCCCCATAGAGGCAGCTTTAACCTTCCAAATGGGAAGGGAACAAAAGAAACAGAATCTTCAGAGAGGCAGCAAAGTCGTTTGTTAGTAGGACTGGTGTGAACCCGGACCCATCTAGGACATTCGTCCGATGAGTCCGGTTTTGAACAGAATCCAACGCTTCGTACTACTCGATCACCAGAACAGTAGGAGTTAGTTTGAAGGGAGATGTCTGTATAGTAGTCAGCATTTCACTTCCTTGCTAACAGCGATCCCAGTTCTAGATCTTATTGACACTTCCTAGTATGTGAATTACAGCCATTCTTTTTCTCAATCAAAACTCAAGTCAAGGAGTATTCGCAAAATACGTTTAAACAAAGGGACGTTTTCCTCTTTCTCAATGAATAATTTAGATTTCCTGAAGTGCTGACACACTTCAGGTAATCCAAATTACCTGAAGTGTGTCAGCACTTCAGGTGGCCAACAACGAATATACATTGCCTCGCTTACATTTCAACACGTAAGTTTAACATCAGAAAACTGGTAAATTACATCGCCTTGGTGTGGGAATCGGTCCCGCATCTCCCGATTTCCATTCGAGCATGCTGTCTGTTACCCTACCCAGAACGACGAAGTCTCAAGTATCTGAGTGCTAAGAATCAGAACATACTCGGATTTTCGCCAGTAGATTCAAAATTTACGTCCTCGCACCGGTCCTTGCACCGTTTTCTTAATCACACGTAAGTATTTCAAGCAAATCACCAGATGTAACGGGTAGCATGTTTGAACGGAAATCGGGAGACGCCGTTCGGTTTCCGCTCCAAGACGATGTAATTTTCAACTTTTCTGATGTTACTTGTTAAACAGTAAGCAAGACAATGGCTATTCTGCTTGCCATCTTAAATGTCCTGTAGTTGTTCCATGTATTTGCGAAGAATATTTCTTCCACAATCTCCGTATCAATTCGTATGCGGAAGCCACCATAGACAAGATTTCAGTGCTTTCATATAATACTTTGGCTCCGACAGCAAAATGTTTTAACTTGGCAGTAATTTCAATTCAGGAATAATACATACTTTACTTTAATTAGGTACTAAAGTGATATCATGTAATAAGACACAAAACGAGGCCTTACCTCTTTCAGAAAGCATATTGCTTTTCATGTCCCCACAGACGGATTCCGCCTCCAAATTTGTTTATATAATTTCACAACTTAAATATCTAAGTTATTTTTTTAGTTGAGGGTTTAACGGCCACTGTGAACAATTTAATGGGCTATAAGCAGTCGCCCGTCCCTAATTTAGGGCCACTCACTCCAGGGAAGGGAGAGAACCAGTGCCGTAAAACAAACACAACATCCATGCCTCACCGAGATTCGAACTTAGACCCACTTAAACGGACGGCCATAACCCAGCAGTTAAACAACTCCGCCACCTGGGTGGCAAATCGTTGTGGTTATAACACTAGCTTCTCATTCTGTGTCCAGGGTTCAAAATTGTACCTAGGTAGTTATGTGTTCACACTGAAGTTTCTCTTTTCTCCGGTGGAAATAACAACTTTAAATTATCAATCGGATGATTCCTAACTCCGATCTGGGGCACTACGTAACTAAAACAAAAACAATATGAACAATTTCACTGAACTAGAGAAGCATGATTTAATCGTCAAATATCACTTCCATATAACTAGAACTCTTTAAACAACCGGAAGCAGCATAATCGCTTTATTTTAGAACGTCTTACTCTTTTTATTTATTTCTTGTGAATGAAATGATAAAGCGATGGTTCCTTAAGGCCTCTCTGAGCACTCTGAATTCAGTGTCCTCACACATGAATCAAATTCTACTGAGAAGTATAGAAATCCGCACGCAATTCTCTTGCAAGATTATTAATTTCGCAATTGTGTGGCGTCGTTTCTGCAGATTTTCCTTCTTTATTCGGCGTAAACGGTTCACACGAAACCCAACATTTAAACGATTGCCCGAACAGACAGCTCTTCCTTCACACTTCTAAAACGTGGGTTAACTTAGATTCTCAGATGTTATGCAAAAATCTTCCCTAGTTTTCACTTTTAAATTACGATGCCCATTGTAATGATTTCTCACATCCCGAACTCTTGGTGCAAAGGAAAAGTTTGTATTGACCCGTTTTTCCCTGTAGTTGATGTCGATATTTTTTCTCAAAAAAAAAATTAGAAAAAGAAAACAAATTGTGGCTTAAAAAAGTGTTCCATACCATTGTTCCTAAATTCAGTTGCACTTTGCCCTAGGTCCATATCAACAGTATTAACAGTAAATTTAAACTGTTAACTTCACAGCCCCTATTTTAAAGTTTAGTCTATACTTGTGTGAAAACAGACTACATTTTAATTCTGCTTGACTCAATGCAAAACAGCGTGGTTTACAACACTTTTCGTGGAAACAGGAAAATTAAAAAAATCGAACAGTTGTAGTTCATAAAACATATTCAGTAAACTTTCATCATGATCATGGTATTTAGCAGAGGAATACATTTTTATACGATGACTTCTGGAGTTATTTAAGCAGAGAAATGACGGAGAGAAAATATCGACATTCCAACTGGTTGGAATGCATGCCATGTGGAGAAAGGAAAAGTTATTGCAAAGATACCGTTGCGAAATGAGGATTAAACGCGAGTGTACGAGTTGTTTTGAATAGGTAAATACAGACTCATGGGGAATTAATTTCAGTAAACAGTTACAGCAAAACAATGCAGTTGTTCTGGAAGTAAATACTGTACACCGAATAATTGATTTTTGCTTATGCTAATTCGTTTTACCCCATACCAGATATGTTTATAGATAAGCCATCCAAACTTGTAAAGTCGGATAATAAGTTCTATAGGTACAGAGAGAACGACACTGTTTATCGGACTAGCAGATTTTCGTATTTGCGTCATCTGATTTGGACGTCATTCGGAAGTGAAAATATCTAGCAGAACTGAAGCCATCTAAGGAGTCATTTCAATATTTAACACCTTAGAAGATGCAAAACCGCGTTAGAAGCTTAAACTACTCCCTCAAATATGGCGTTTTTATTGTGTCCTTGGATTTCCATTGAATTCTTATTTCTTGAAAGAGTGCATATAAAATTTCAAGAAATGAGATTATATTTCAAACATTATACTTTCTTTTTATTTTTAGAATCGCTTAATTAAATGGGGGAAAATTTCAGCAAACCGAAAAGGAATAAACGAAAGAGGTAAGTGAAGAACATTCCTTCTGTAAGATGAATATTTCTACTAGAAGCATATGCTTACCAATATTAAATAAAAATATTTAACATAGCAATAGTATTTTACAATATTTTGCTACAAATTAAGAACAAATATTCAGTTTTCTCCATTAGAATGCTAATGACACACTCAGTAAAACAATAAATGCAGTGCATGTTTAGAGCATTTAAGCTACTTCTACCTTCGGAGTGAAAAGACATTATATATTTCGCAATACCTGAGTTTTATGGCAGTCATAGTTTTAGCCATTAAACATAAACGCAACAACGGTTTGTTATGTTAAATTGTTTGCTATTCTCCTTAAGAAATTTCAAAGGATTTGTGAAACATATGAAGAAAAGGCTAATTATTCTTTATCTTCCTCCTTTTCCTCTTTATCTTTCGATTCATTCCTTCCTTACAAATTGGAATCTGAAATCTGTACACATGCAAAGAGACATGCTGAGACTAATTAATATAGATTACCGCATAAGCTTTATAAACAAAAATTGGCTTCCTTTCAAAGTATAAACGATACGCAGTATCTTATATTAGACTTCGCATAACAAATCCAGATCTTTTGGACGATGGTAACATAAAATAAGAATTAATCTTTATAAAATTTTAATGAGATGTTACGATATGTTTTCCTATTATATTCAATGAACGAAAAGCGAAAAGCAATCTGTTTCAGAATTGCTACATATATTATTAACCAATTTCTTTCTTTCCGTTCTAAAATAAAATCGCAAATTATCTTTAGAAAACTTTGATCAGATGCAATGATACATTGTGGGTTTATTGTTAATGTAAAAGTGATAAACAAAAAGAGCTGTAAAGAGATATACACAATGATTCATGAAAGATGAAAGTGGTGTGAACCAAAGAACCAAGAGAACTTAACGTATTGATTTAAAACAAACAGTGAAAATTTAAGATAGTTATACGAGGTCCGATCAAAAAGTTCCGAGACTAGGCCGATATACAACAAAGTACTTACGTTACTTAAGTCTGGCTATGATCTCCCTCAAAGTAGTCTCCTTGGGCAGCAATACACCGCTGCCAGCGTTTTTGCCACTGTTGGAATTCTCCCTGGAAATCCTGTTCGCGAATCCTGTCAACCACCGTCTGCAAATCGCGCTAGATCTCGTCAACGGTTTCAAAATGGCGACAATTGAGCTTCAATATCATCTTCGGGAACAGAAGAAGTGGCAGGGGGCCAAATCTGGCGAGTAAGGCGGGTGAGGAAGGGTAATCATGCTGTTGCGGCTGCAAAACTGGCGTGTTGCTAACGCTCTGTGAGCTGCTGCATTGTCATGATGGAGCAGGAAATCGCCCCTGGGCCACATTTCAGGTCGTTTGCGGCGAATGTCCTCCCTAAAACGCCGCAGAACATCGCAGTAAAAAATGGCGATGACGGTCTGGCCCTGGGGAACGAATTCACGGTGCACAACACCACAAATGTCGAAGAACACGATGAGCATGCTTTTCGTTGCGCTCCGGACCTGTCGGGCCTTCTTCGGTCATGGAGACGCCGGACTCTTCCACTGCGATTACTTTGGTTTGGTCTACGGGTCGTAACCATAGACCCATGTCTCGTCCCCAGTGATGAACCGCGACAGGAACGTTGATTCATTCATCACCTGCTGACGAAGATCTGGACAGAGTTCGACACGGAGCGCCTTCTGTTCGGGTTTCAGAATCTTTGGCACAAACATTACAGCAATGCGGTGTATGTTCAAAACCGACTTCATAATTTCTTGCACTGTTCCGTATGACACATTGACGGTGGTAGCAATGTCTTGAATGGTTCTCCGACGATCCCCATGCACCAGTTCCCTAATTATCTCTAGTTTGCAGTCCATACGGAAATAAAAGCTGTGTTCTGCACGTGGTCACCAAATACCGTGTAGCACAACTCCCGATGTTCACAAAACGACGCTACTCTGCACAGTGACTCATGAAGGTCACTGTCTTCGACTGTTGCTCGCGCATTCGCGTACTGCCACCTGTTGGTGCGCTACGTACCTAGTCTCGGAACTTTTTGATCGCACTACGTATAAGATGGGCCGCACAGGTCTGGAGACGAAAGGAAGAAATCCTTTCGTCTCCAGACATATGAGGCCGACATGGTGGAAAAAATAGTAAAGGGTATGCAGGAAGGCAGAGCAAAAAGGGAAGTTGAACAGGTTAGAATAAAATGGAGGAGATATGTTCGAGTGGCAGAGTGTCTCTCACTAAAGCTGCTGATAAGGAGAACAGAACATATAAACAACATTTTTTACTGGAGTTGATATATGAAAAATAAATCTCTTATAGGTTAATATGACAAAAACCATCGTATCTTCACAAAATATTACTCGGATAAAATTGTTATGAAATATGTAACATATTTAACTTTCCGTTTCTGTCGCCATCTTTTAGATACATTTTGCTTTTATTTTTATTATACTGTCCGTACTTAAATGCACGTCTTAACTCACAATTTTTTTTATCTTGATGTAGCAGCACTGGAAGTCGATCAGAGGTAAAGTAACAGATAAAAGGCAAGTGCCGCTGTGAGTTTAGTGTGATAGGTAATGGGATAAGCGTTAGGGTGGCTTGATGTTTCATTGTTATGACGATTGTCACATTTGTTTGTTTCCTCACGACCTGCTCTGTAATGAAGCTTCTTCTTAAGGTCGTTATTGACTTTTTTAAGTTTTCGATTTGTTATTAATTTGGGAGTCTACATGTGCTATTGCTGGCGTACCACACTGAAGCGAAACATTTGATTGCAGATACGAACTGTAAATCTTTCTTGTTTCGATGCCGACCTTCTAGTCAGTGTTAAACTTTTTAATTTTATGCTGGGCAGTGCTGCAAATTTTACTTAAAATTAACATAGGCGTATATGGGAAATTTATATGTTGCTTTATTACCATTGTCACTCAGTTAAGCGTAAAAATCGTGGCTGTCGATATCAAACATGTGGTATTTAAACGCTTTGTTGTTCATCGAAATGCTCTAATGCTAACTGAGTCTTTTGCTTTATGTTCTGAACACTGCTATTCTAAAAGACCTAATATTTTTTTAAAAATAGGTACAAAAGCGTATGTATGCATGTAGGTACCGATATGTAAGTACAAAGATGTATGTATGTAGGTACCGATATGTAAGTACAAAGATGTATGTATGTAGGTACCGATATGTAAGTACAAAGATGTATGTATGTAGGTACCGATATGTAAGTACAAAGATGTATGTATGTAGGTACAAAGATGTATGTGTGCAAATAAACCCAATATGTATGTATGCAAAGAAAGCCAATATGTATGTATGCAAAGAAACCCAAGATGTGCAAGTTCTGTCCGGAAAGTAATGAGACTCATTAAATAACAGACGTTTAATTAAATTTATACTTACATAACATTAACATTCTTCGAAATAACATCCTTAAGCATCAATACACCGCTGCCAGCGGTTCTGCCACGCCGCTTAGCTTGCCTGGAAGTCGGGAACAGGGATAGCTTTCAATGCACTCGTCGCAGCAGTTTGCACGTTTGTTACAGTCCGAAAATGGTGTCTTTTCAGGCTGGATTTGAGCCGGGCAAACAAAAAGAAGTCGGCCGGGCTGTAGGGAGGTTGGGGCAGCGTTACCACGTTGTGTTTCGCCAGAAACTATCTCACTCTCAGCGACGCATGGCTCGGCGCATTATCGTGAAGAACCCAAGTGTTGGTGATCTCCGGGCTGAAGCGCGCAACTCTGTTCTTCAGCCGTTGAAGCACTTCCACGAAACATTCAGCGTTGACCGTTTGTCCGGGTTGTACAACCTCCTTATGGACAACACCTTTACAGTCAAAGAAGACAATAAGCATCGGTTTCATCTTCGATTTGCACATTCGAGCCTTCTTTGGTCGAGGAGACTCGGGAGTGTGCCACTCTGAGCTCTGTCTTTTTGTCTCCGGATCGTACTCAAAGACCCATTTTCATCACATGTTTTCACTTTCTCCAAAAACCCAGGTTCACTCCTCACACGGTCCATAAGCTCACGAAAAATCGGCACACGGTTGTTCCTCTGTTCATCGGTCAAAACCTTAGGAACCAATTTGGCGGAAACTTTCCGCATCTGCAATTCTTGCGTGACGCTTTTATGCACAATATATTTCGCGAGTCCCACGTGCTCTGCTACCAATCTAACACTCAGACGTCGGTCAGAGTCTAAAACCGCTTTCACCTTTTCCACGTTGTCCGAAGTGTAAGACATTGAAGGGCGCCCTAGGCGTGGATCATCCTTGACGCTCTCTCTTCCCTCTGTGAAACGTTTTGTGCCACCGAAACACTTGTGCTTTCGATAAAGCATCCTTCCCGAAAGCTTTCTGTATCATAGCAAGCGTCTCGGTCGCGGTTTTTTCAAGTTTAACACAAAACTTTACCCCGTATCGCTGTTCGACACTCTTCTGCATTTTGACCATTACGCAACGCTCAGACAGCTGTCCACTTCGCAAGCGATCCTCACTCTGTAAAAGCTCAGAGCCAACTGACGAGACATCGATCGTTTACCTAACATACCTAGCCAAGCGTCACGCCGGGAGACTCCGCCCTCAGGCCCTTCTGATTGGCCCAGGAAAAGCGGTCTCATTACTTTCCGGACAAACCTTGAATGTAGGCAAGAAAGATTTCAGATGTTCAAACACCTGTAAAGGTTTTAGGTGAATGTTTACGCTAATGAACATTTGCGTTCAGTAGCGTACACATATCCTAGGTTTGTGAACGCAAAAATAGCTTCCAAACCAGGTTCCTGATCTTGTGATAGGGCACTTGTGCTGTGTGAAATGTCTCTCCGTCCTGCTGTAGGAGGATAGCAGTGCTGGTCACAGAGGTTCAGTTCAGTGTCTGTAGAGGGTCAGCAGTGCTGGTCACAGAGGTTCAGTTCAGTGTCTGTAGAATGTCAGCAGTGCTGGTCATTTTGACGTGAGCGATGTGCGCAGATCGTTGCGCTGACGGTAGTACACATCAGAGGTGATAGTGGTGTTGCCCGGCAGCAGCTCAAAAAACACGATACGCCGCACGTCTCACTAAACAGACAGCAGGACCTTACGTGGGTGTAAGCCGGCTTTTGCGGGGTTGGCATAGGCTTCAGAAGTTTTGGGTCAAACCACTTTTTCCGGGCTCTGACATTGTCATACAGGATCTATTTGTAAATAATGTAACTGTGGACGCTATAACATTTGATTAGTTTACATTACACATTCCTAAGTTAATTTCAAATACTTTCAATGAATATTTCATAAATTTCCTTCCATTGACATCTCAACTTGCAGGATATCCCGGTAACGTTGACCTGTGAGGGACGATATGATACGTACCAGGGGTTTCATTTCAGTCCACGTAAACAGTCCCAAGACGAGAATGCCACCCGCACCAGCTTGAAGAGTACCCTGCTGGCAAGAAGGATCCATTGCTTCATGTGGTTTGCGCCGTACTTGTATCCTGCCATCCGCCTGAACCAACGTGAATCTCGACTCGTCAGTCCAGGAAACTTTTTCCCACATGCCTAGGGTCCAGTGGCGATGTTCTCGCACCCATGCTAATCTTTGCACCCTGTGATGTGCGGTCAGCAGCGGTACTCTCGTGGGACGATGACTTCTGTACCCCATAGCGAGCAGAAAGTTCTGGATAGTGTGGCTGCTTACACGTTTTTGTGCACTTGCACTGTGGCCATTCTAACCGCTGTTACAATGTGAGCTAGCCGATGATGACCCCGCTCATTAACACGCTGTTGTCCACGGCAGTTGGTCCTTGCATGGATGGTTTTACCGGATTCGATTAACTCACGGTGCACCCGTGACACAGTGGCTCGTGAAAATCCCAGTGCCTGCACGACTTACGAGATGGAGTGACCCATTAGTTGGGCGCCGACAATTTGCCCACGATCAAATGCGTCTTACCCATAATGCGTCCGACTCTTACTGATTTCCGTCGCATCACTCCTTATATTGTCGGATGGCTGCATACGTCATGTGGTTCCCGTTTACAGCGCCACATTTGCATAATATCAGCTATCTCTAATTCAGTTGCTCCTAAGTGTATATGTAAATCTTATTATGTATTTGTTTTCTCGTTTTCCAGGCGGCGTGGACTTTGTCATGCCCCTTAGGGACTTTTCCCATAGCCGCCTGGGTGGATGCTTGTATATATTAATATTTGCACATTTTGCTTTTGGTTCACCCAAATAAATTGTATTGTATTGTAGTGTATTGTGTTTCTCGTCGCATGTCACAGTGCGGTCCGATAACGTTTCAGCTTGGTCACGAGCAAAACGCATGCACTCGTACGATTTGCTTTCTGTTTAACTGTGAGTAAATCGGGTACCCAAACTTCCTTATTGTGCACCTTCCCAAATAGGCGAAGATGCGTGATGATACTCATGTGAGTCGTCCCCAGCTATTCGGCCAACTACCGCTTGGTCACACGTGGGTCTATCTCCACTAAGGTCTTCAGAATGTCCATATCCACTGTTGCGGGTCTTCCGGCTTTGGGACGGTCTGACAGGTCGAAATCTCCCTCTCAAAATAGTTCGAACTAACGCCAGCACTAATGATGTAATATGGCATTTGGGTACGCATTGGTAATGTTCCTTACAGCCCATTAAGGGATGCTACCGCGACGAAGCTCATACAGCATACAATGGCCAATAAGCTCCTTGTCCACTTCAATGTTTGCTGGCACTTATACTCTTCGCCTTCTGACGGCTGACTGCCACTGACTCAAGCCACTTACCTTTTGATGTCATGTCATTGGCCCGGGCTTCGACTTCGGGTACCTCGTCATCGGATATTACTTTCTTTCCAATATAATATAAGACATATTTATCGAAAGTTTAAGGTCTTACTTTTAACGCAGAAGACAGATGACAGGAGTTACCTTTTGAATTTGTGGCATGCAGTGCCTATTTCCGCTGGATAATTTTACTTTTGGACACATTTATTTGTTATGCGGTAATAAAATAGCCCAAAACATCCTGAGTCGAACTTCTCATTGGAGAAAATGAATTCTCAGAAAAATACTCGAAACCTTTGCTTTCTAAAATTCGAATAAAATTTATTTCCCAAAATATTTACGTGTTCACATAGTCTTGTAAGTACAGCTGAGCTTCGAAAATATGAACGTCAAATATCCGAACAAGCCCCCATTCCCCCACCCCTTTTTTCATGCGTGTGGTGGTGGAAAGTTTAAGTATAGTTGGTTTACCTTAACTTGGCACTTGATGATAATGGAAACGCCTAATTTTGGGGGTGCACGCATTTTGGTGGCGACGTGTCGAAGGTAGAGGTGTCTTCTGATACTCAGGGACAAAAGGTGAAAACCTGCCCTAGTAACTCGTTCCCTGCGAGGGTAAGCTTTTATGATCCATTACCACGGCAGTACCGGCCCTTAGTGTTGTTGAATTTTCAGAAAACGTTCATCTTAAGGAATGTTGCTATACACAGTCGAGTCACATTAGTGTGAGCACTTCCTACTTTTGACGTGAACAGCGCGTAGTCAATGAAAGAAGGAACGTATCGTGAGGTGGCTTGGAGGGTATATAAGGTGTGCTGTAGGCAATCTCAAAACATATTACTCGTTGCAGTCATGGACAAAAGGAGCGATTTATCAGATTTGCAAGAAGGGACGACTATCGGTTTTCGGACCAAGGGTGGCAGTATTTCTGAAACAGCGCAGTTTGTGAACTGTTCGCGTGCTGCTGTGGTTAAAGTGTATCGTAATTGGAGAAATGGCACCATTGCGAAAGAGCGACGTGGAAACTGCGGAGCACCACGTGCCATTGATGTGAGAAGTGAACGTTGGCTTCGAAGTTGTGTGAGAGCCGTTCGACACGTTACAGTGGAGCAACTCCCTGGCCGAATGAACCAGAGGACTACCGGAAGTGTGTCTAAAACGACAGTTCAGCAAACCCTGCTGCGTATAGGGCTCCGATGCAGAAGGATGGTCATTGCACATATGCTAACGAAGGTGCATCGGTTGAAAGGTCTTACGTTCGGGCGGCATTATCGGAATCGGACATCAGCTGATTGGCAAAGGATTGCCTTCTTCGATGAGTCACGTTTTCTGCTTCATCGAACGGATGGACGTTGGCGTATAAGACGAGAAACATTGGAGAACAAACACTCTTCAACCACTGCTGGAAGAACACAAGCTGGTGGGGGCAGCATTTTGGTCTGGGGAATGTTTTCGTGGCATTCTCTAGGTCCATTCATTCCTGTGGAAGACACTTTGGGCCGAATTCGTTATGAATCCATCCATGCAGATCACATATACCCATACATGTTGACTGTCTTCCCTGGTGCGGATGGGATCTTCCAGAACAACAATGCGACGTGTCATACAGCTAGAAATGTCCGAGAGTGGGTGGAAGAGGACGTTGAAGACTTCAAAGTACTTCCTTAGCCCCCCAATTCCCCACATTTAAACCCAACTGAGCATCTGTGGGACCACCTCGATCGTGTTGTACACTCTATGGATCCTCCACCACGCATCCTTCAGCACCTGTTAGATGCATTGCAGTCAGCGTGGCTCCACATACCTGTGATCACCTTCCAGCACCTTACTGAGCCACTCCCAGCCCGCCTGGCTGCTGTACGCGTTGCACACGGTGGTTACTCTGAATATTAGCTGGTGGTCACAATAATGTGGCTCGACCATGTATGTTAGCTGAATCATGGCAAACAATCACACAACAGAATTAAAAAAAATGATTTGAAATAATTATAGCCTATGGAGGAAAATTTTGAAGGAGGTGAGTTAAGTCGAGATGAAGACGATTGGAATGAATTATCCGATTTATTCTAATCAATTTCTGAGTTTGAAGAATGTGATGCAAAATAGTTGATAGAAAATTTTATTTATGAAAAGGGGTATCCCATTTTAAATAAAGATGAAATCATAAAATCTGTTACGGAAAGCACCGCTCCTGAAATTAATTCAGATGATGAATCTGACGTCAACGTCGGTGCTACTCATGCTGAAGTATTCACTGCTTTGGAGACTGCCATGACTTGGTGTGAACATCCAACTGAGTGCTGTTCAACTCTACTTATCTTATTGGAAAGAATGATGGATTTAGCGGCAAAAAAGCAAAGTTCGAAAATGGTACAACAAAAAAGTAGTGATTATTCATCAAAAAAAAAATTGCATGAACTTTTTTTCAGCATTTAATTTTTAATCCAGTGTAAATACGGTTTTCAAATCTGTTATGATTCGTAAGTTTTGGAATTTTGTACTTTATGTTTAAACATTTCACAGCGGTAGTTTAAATGGCAAACTTGTTTCGTATTGCGAAGTAACAAAGTCTTTGTCTTATGTAATTTTTTTTGTATTCAGTTGCTTATTTTTGGTATATTTATTTGGATAATATAAGGTAGAAATACACTGGCGGAAAGTGAAAAAAGAACACCAAGAAGGATTTGGCGGACGATCATGAAATTTAGATATGTTAATGGAGTCGAGTTTACGTAGGTGTGATGTTAATTTCGGGACCAACCCGTGAGCGCTTATGCCACAGCACGGCATAATATGCAATTTACCTTCGGTGGTATTTAAGGAGTACGGCGAAGTGAATGTAATCAGTCGTCGGCGTACGGATACGTGCGAAGACCCTGAAGAAGCTGCAATGCTTCTTAGACATGGAAGACGTGTACGATTTCAGCAGTTTTTGGACTTTGAGCGAGGTCGTCTAGTCGGACTCCGCGAGGCTGGGTGGTCGTATCGTCATATTGCGGAGCGAATTGGACGGGAAATATCGGTGGTGGTACAATGGTGGCGTAGATAGTTCGAGGAACATTCCCACACGAAAAGACGTGGAACCGGGAGTCACAGACGGACTGATGAGCGGACCGATCGACGCATAAGAAGAGCGGCGTTGTCAAGCAGAACATCCACTGCGACGCAAATCCGAGCTGCCGTTGCACCTGAGGTGACTGTGCGAACAATCCGCAACCGGCTACTGGATGGAGGACTACGTGCACGTGTGACTTTGGCGTGTGTACCTCTGACTCCAGCCCACCGGCAGGAATGGCTGCAGTGGTGTCGCCAACGTCTGCACTGGAGAACGCAATGGCGATCTGTCGTGTTCAGCGATGAAAGCAGATTCTGCTTGAGAGCCTCCAATGTCCATATGCGTGTTCGCAGACGCACAGGGGAGCGTCTCCACTCTTCTTGCATCCGCCAGCGACACACAGGGCCTACACCTGGTCTCCTGGTGTGGGGAGCGATAAGCTATCACTCCCGTACACAACTAGTGTTTGTACTGTGTACGTCAAACAGCACCTCCTACATCAACAACATCATTCAGCCCGTTGTTGTGCCATTTGTAAGGTCGGTCCATCGTGGTGTTTTCCACCAAGATAACGCACGCCCACGCAAGGCACTTGCAACGCAACATGCACTTCAGGGTGTGAGACTACTTCCATGGCCTGCGCGTTCACCGGATTTGTCCCCCATTGAGCACGTGTGGGAATTTATGGGACAAGGACTTATCCGATCTCCACGGCCAGCCACGACCATCCCCGATTTACGCGTCCAGTTTGAGGATGCTTGGAACTGAATACCCCAAACTTACATCCAACATCTGTACGACAGACTCCATGCCAGAATTGCACAGTGTGACGCAGTTCATGGCGGTTCAACCTCGTACTAACCATGTTACATGGAAATGTTATTTTTCAGTTTACCAGCAAATACAGCTGTATTTTGCCATAATGTTTTGATCACGTTATCCTCTGTATTCCGTTATTATGCTGTATAAATTTCGTTGGTATCAGACGTCTCCTTCTTGGTGTTCTTTTTTCACTTTTCGCCTGTGTAAATTGAACTTTATCATAGGTATAGAAAAAAACACGTAGTTTTGTATATATAAGGTTCGGTACTATCCGTGTTTCGGGCATCCGCTGGGAGTCTTCGAACGTATACCACGCGGATAAAGGAGGACTACTGTATTGTTAATCCATTCAGAAAAATATTAAGTTCCTACAGAAAATAAAATGGCTAATCAATTCACATTGATAGCGAACAATGTGTCGTTATCGGGAGATTCGCTTCCTGTTTATTTTTATCGTAAACGTGACGAAGTGGTCAGGGTCAGTGTCCGTCAGTCTGTAGTGGTTCTCTCTTGCGTCTTACGGTGTTCGATCCCCAACAGTGGTAAAGGAGAAGTAAACTTTCACTTTGTACATCCGGAGAAATCCCCGGAAAAAGAACTCGAAAAGACAAAATCGATGCTTTTTGAAACGGGAGTTTTTCGTATATAAACGCAAAAACCAGAAAGTGCTTTTCTGAAAAAAAAGAAAAACAAAAAAACGGAATTAGTGACAACGGAAAATCTACGCGTATCAAAATATTGAGTGTTCCGTAATTAGGAACGTTAAATTTTGAAGCGGAATTTTGTTAAAAATCGGTGACCTTCCTGCAACTTTGCACGTTACTATCCGTGAAATTACACTACCCATTTTTTACAGAGCAGGAACCAGCGTCTGTGACCACTCGGCCACCATAAATTGTTTTCCTAGTTGCCTTTTTACGCTTTCCAACCGTAGGTTGAAGAAGCGTATATGATCCAGCTTTGTCCGCCTGCCCGCCCGATAACTCGCGTAAAAATGGTTCAATTTCGATGAAATTTTAGCATGTGGTAGGAGACCACCTGGGGACAAACCCTATTGAAAATGGAAGAAATGGGGTCAAAGGTCACGACATGGGAGCGGGATCCATTTCATTGCCCTTATGCGTCATAACTTGCGTAAATATTGTTCGATTTCAATGAAAAATTTTGGTATGTGGTAGGGGACCACCTGGGGACGAAGCCTATTGAAACTGGGTGAAGTGGGGTCAAAGGTCAGGATATAGGAGCGGGATGAATTCCAGTGCCGTTATGCGTTATAATTTGCGTAAATATGGTTAGATTTCAACGAAATTTTAGTGTGTCATAGAGGACCACCTGGGGACAAACCCTATTGAAAATGGGTGAAGTGGGGTCAAATACCAGGACATAGGAGCGGGATGCATTCCATCACAACTTATTAAAGGAGCAATTCTTGTATATATGTAAAATTTTATTTTGAAAACGGCTCTAATGATTTTGATGAAAGTGGTTAACCTACCTTATTTTGGTACTAGAAATCGATTTAGCTTGATCTCGGCTTTGGAAAAATTCTTTTAATGGGTTAAAAAACCACCCCGGGTTACCTCGTATTTAGTGTCATGGCGTCGTCCTATTGATGTTTCCCATTCTTAGAAATCTTATGACGTAACACTGTCGCGATAGATTCGCGATTGAGATGTTGGCGCGCGGTCATGCCATCTGCCCCATTGCATTCAGCGTTGTTGTCGATCCTATTACAGGTTTATGACGTCACACTCTCGCGACCATCTGCCTCATTACGTCACACGTTGTGTGTGTATTACGCATTACTTCTATTTTCTTCTAGAACAAAAAGTGTGTTGTGCCAGTTGCTTAGAGTCGATGCGCAGTACAATATAAGCAGCGGAACGCTGATTTCGCATGTTTTCCCTTCAAAATTTAAACTTAATACAGCATTTTGTTTTTGTTACATTTTTGAATAGTCACTTGATGACAAGGGTATTCGCTGTGCTAAAATATGATTAGTTTATTTTTATTAATTACTATTAATAGAGTGTCACGTGGTTGGTAAAACAATATAAAAAATATAGCTGGTCGACCCCCTACGAAATGTGCACGTTTCAACTTTAATAAGAAGAATACGGCACTGTTGGAACAAGAACAAGCGGAAGAATTAAATAGCGACTGCTTATAGCCCATTGAGTTGCTCACGGTGGTCGTTAAACCTCCAATAAAAAAAAAAAAAAAAAAAAAGAAATATGGAACAGCTTGGGCATTCAAGAGCCGATGGTTTCCGATCACTTTCCAGTCTCGAAACACATGACCTTCCACTGAAAGAAGATCAGCCTAAAAAAGACCATTCCGAGCATCTAAGGCGAAGAGCATGGAAATAATGTCCGACGTTCTTATAACCCTCAATGAATCTGTATCGGAAAAAATTCTCGATCAAATGAGGTGAATAAATGGACAGCGATGAAGAACCAATGTTACCATGGGGTTCGATGAAGAACCCCATGTTAACATTTATTGTTTGGTGTTTCATGTTCGGAAATAATAAAAACAATTTAAAAAAACTTATTACTCTAACATAAATAAAAAATTATTATTCATCTTTGTTTTGATGTTTATTCTAAATTAATGTGTCTTTTAACACATCAAAATATAATGTTTCTTTGTACCTTCATGCCCCTTTACCCGAGCGATGCTCGGTGTTCCTGATATTTGATCTTATGCCTCATAACTTCAGTAAAAGTGGTTCGATTTTGATGAAATTTTAGTATGGGGTAGGAGACAACATGGGGACAAACCCTATTGAAAATGGGCGAAATTGGGTCAAAGGTCAGGACATAGGATCGGGATCCATTCCATCGCACTTATGCGTTATAACTTACGTAAAAGTGCTTCGACCGAGACAAAACTTTATCATGTTGTTTCGGAAGTATACTTTACCGGTTCTGCTGAATATCATCGAAATGGGGTCAAAAATCAGATCATAGGAGCGAGATTTATTCCATAGCCATTATCCTCATAACTTGAGCAATAACTTAAGTAATGATTTCTGGTATTTTGGAAAGCGTATCATAATCAATGCATTGCATGATTTTACTAATTTGTTTTTCAATGCAACGTTTCAGGAAATTCATTGCAGCTTTGGTATAGTAGAGGTCAAAGCGTTTGCTTCTTACAGTTATTCAGATGGGCCGCGGGTAAGGCATGGCCGGAGTTGAGTTCTTGCCTTTTCTTTTTTGTTTGTTTCTTTTTTGTTGGAGGTTTAACGACCGTGAGCAACTCAATAGGCTATAAGTTGTCACCCATCCCTAATTAAGGGCCACTAGTTCCAGGGAAGGTAGAGAGCCAGTGCCGTAAGACAAACACAACATCTATGCCTCAACGGGATTCGAACCCTGTCCCTCCCGGACGAATGATTAGAAGCCATCGCTTAGACCACTGCGTCAACGAGGCAGCGCTTGACTTAATGCAATAGCTCTCTCACTTCTTCGGAACTAATGACTTCTAATCAGACAAGTACGACTACTTATATCCCTTACATTTTCACAAAGTTGTCTCTTAACGCTTCCGAAAATTTTCTAAACGCTGTTCAATTACTAAACCCCTTGTTTCGCTAGCGTTCCACTAAGTCACAAATTAAAAACTAATTATCGATCAGAAAAGAGAGCAGTAGAAATTAAAAAAAAAAAAAGAGCAGTTTTCAGATATTACGATTTTCATCACTCCGGAATTCTGCGGGAGTGATGCGTGAAGTAGGAAACTACTCGTAGTTCTGAACTTGCCTGCTGGTAAAACGGATATTCGGAGCCCATCCCGGGCATGTAATTGACAACTTTCCGTTGTCAAAGTTAGAGATCTTTTCAAACAATACCTCGCTTCTCTACCGTTGATTGCCACCCGTTTCTCTTTTTACAGAAGTTCGAATGACAGTGACTGCGGTTCATTATTCCCCATTTTTTCTTTAGAAACCTCTATGAACTTGATTCTAGAAGGATTTCTCGGTTCTTAAAAACGAAGCGAAAGAAGAAAGGAGCACACGCGCGTTAACGATTTTATTTGAGGTAGAGGAAGCTCTCAGACATCGTCTGTTTGTGACTGGCCCGCTTTAGGAATACTGAACTGCAGCGCAGTATTGGACGTTTAACGTGTTGTATAACTCTGTTAAATATCATACTGAGATTGACTCATGGTAGTTATACTGACTTTCTCCGTTATGCGACACATAGCTGTCTTCACTCAAACGCATTGATAGTTGTCTGTTTTAGGTAGACCGTTGTTTGACCAATGATGCGCGTATAAAATACATAAATAAATACCCTGAAATTTCATTTAATTCAAGATATCTGCTATCTGCCCATTAACGCGTTGCTCCACCTGTTGTCCAAACGACGGCTGGCGCACGACGAGTATGGTCTCCACATACTGTACTTATATACATCATACATATCACTAAGCTGTTCTCTGAGATTCAGAGGTTAGCTCATAAAAGAAATATAAACTACCAGAAATTTTTACTTACTGTTGTCGTATCAAACTTCTCCATTTACATGACATTTGTCTTGATATACAACTTGGGCTTCACTGATATCCATTACACGCAGTACACAAGGTCTTTTATACTGTATTTCATACTCATAATATTTTTCTCATACAGACACACCTGAATCTTATCCACCCATTACTTCCTTGGCCTTCCTCTGCCTTTCCTTTCTGCCACTTGTGCTAAAAAGGTTTTCTTAGTCAGCAACTCATCACTCAATCTTTCAACTTGGCCAAAACCACCGAAGCATATTAGTCTCCACCTTGCTAACAACATTTTGCAGCACATCACGCAACTGCAACACATCTTCATTCCTCACACAATCAGAATGTATCTTGGCACAAACCTCCCGCAAGTAGCGCATTTCACCAGCACACAAATGACTTCTATGTTTCTTCTGCAGTACCCAGTTTCACTAGCATACGTCAGAGTAGGAACAACTACACTTTCATACACAGCCTGCGGGACTGTCTAGAGAACACATCATTCCTGTGAAAACCTCCCAGAGCAGCTATGACTTTCAATGAGGAATTCACTCGCCTACTAATTTCACCATCCAATTTGTTCTCTATGTCAAACATGCTTCCTAAATACACAAATTATCTCACCTGGTGAATCACAGCGCCATTTTTACTTACATTTTTTTTGATTGGAGGTTTAACGACCACCGTGAGCAACTCAATGGGCTATAAGCAGTCGCCCGTCCCTAATTTAGGGTCACTGGTTCCAGGGAAGGGAGAGAGCCAGTGCCGTAAGACAAATACAACATCCATGTTACTTACATTACATTCAGTGCTACCAGTTCCTCTCTCAAAGATCATAACTTTGGGTTTTGCCCTTATTTATACTCAGTTCGAATTTTGTGCAAACTTCGTACATCAGGGACAACATACTCTGCAAATCACTTTTGCTCTCTGCCAACGGGACAGTGTTATCAGCATACAGCAATCTGCACACACGGATATAATCTATTTTGGTATCACGCATGCACGCATCCATAAATATATTAAACAGCCATGGTGACATTACACAACCTTGTCTGACTCCTGCACTAATAGAAACCCATTTTCATAAAACACCATTCACTCGTAAACAAGCTCTTCTGCCAGCATACATGGCTTTTACACTATTAGGTAGATTCCCAGTAACACCATATTCATTCAATACCTTCCACAAAAGTGTCCTATTTACTCGGTCGTAAGCTTTCTCTATATCTATGATGGCAGCAAAAACTTTCTTACCAACAGCCAGATACTTTTCAGTCATCACGCGTAATGCAAAAATTTGGTTAGTGCAGCCTTTACTAGACATAAAACCACTCTGAATATCCCACACTTTCTCTGATGTAAGACCCCGTACATTTTCAATAACAACCTTACCAAACTCTTTCCCTGGCACACTTAGTAGGCTAATACCACGATAGTTCTAGCATTCAGTCTGATCACCTTTTCCCTTATACAAGGGAACAATAATAGCATCCTTGCAATCCCGAGGGAGCATTCCTAACTCCCAGCACAATTGGCAAATTTCAGTTAACCAGCCAATTACAGAGTCACACACCATATTTCAATATTTCGGCAGTTATGCCATCAACTCGCGGAGCCTTACCATTCTGAAGAGATTTTAGAGCTTTTCACACTTCTTTTCTTGAGATCTCTCCTGTCCTTCTATCCCTCACTGTGATATCATCTGCGTCTGTCTCAGAATCATCTTTGCTTTCCTGATCTAATAAATCACAGAAGCATTCACCCCATCTTTCACTTAACTCATTGGGCTCCCATATTATTTCCCCTACCTTATTCTTCACACAACTTACAACTTTGTTTCCCCTATTTTTTCTGAGTCTCGTGTACTTCCAGAAAGACTTCATATTTTGCCAAAAAGCCAGTTCATGCCTTTCCACCTTCTTCTTCCTACCTTTTGCCTTACTCTGGCGAACCAGCTTAGCAGCGTCGTGCTTCTTACAGGGATTTTCATCCACAGAAACTGTACCTTGCAACATCCTCGAATAGGCTTCCTTCTTTCTCTTTACTGTCTCTTCAATCTCACTATTCCACAAAGCATCACCTCTATTGTTGCCCACTATTGTGGTGCCACAGACCATGGTCTCCACGAGCTTACAAAAACGTTCTACAAGTATCTCCTGCCATGCTTTCTGCAAAGCTGTCCATAATTCTCTCATGTTCCTAGATGTGAACATTCAAACGTTCTGGGATGCCGTCATGCCTGTTTGATGGCATCCCAGAATGTCCGGGCCGCAGAAGCCCTTCAAAATCACTGCAATGCTCTTGTAATCATGCAGCATCCAGTAGGGACTCGTGGGATGCGTAATTATCTTGCTGGATTACGTCATTGTCACTGAGATGCATACTACATACCATGAATGAGTGTAAATGGTGGGCCACGATATCCATATATTTAGGTGCAAGCTAAGTCAACTGTACACTTACAAGAAATTCCAAAGCATTCCAGATTAGCCGTCCCGGTGGAGCACTGAACTAAGCGAAGGCTTCTGATCCTTCGTCCGAGATGGGTCCGGGTTTGAATCCAGGTTAGGCATGGATTTGTGTTCGTCTTACGGCGCTGCCTCTATCCCTTCCGTGGAGCCCGTGGCGCTAAATTAGGTACGGGCGACTGCTTATAGCCCACTGAGTTGCTCATGGTGGTCATTAAACCTCAACTCAAGAAGAAAAAGAAACATTCCAGATTAAGACCCTCCAGACGATCACTGAGCCACCACGAACCTGTACTTGCCCAACCTTACATAAAGGGCCATAGCTTAATGTTGTTGATGCCATATACGTGCTCTCCCATCGACTCAATGCAGTTTAAATCTGGATTTATTACTACAGGCTATCTGCTTCTAGTACTGTGGTTTAGTGTTGGTGTACATTTACCCCTGCCAAGGCGTTGACCCCGGCTTCGTGCCGTTAACGGTGGAACTCTTATAAGCCGGAGGCTCCCGAACCCTAGACGTTTAAGAATATGTTGCGCTGTATTTGTATGGTGACTTGTTCCACTGCTCAGCTCGGGTTGTGAATTTTTGTGTCGATTTGGGCCTGTCAGTTCGAATTATGTTGCCCACACGTCATACACCACTCCTACATCTCTGTAATTCATTTGGAAGCTTATACTTTTGCCAGAATTTTCGTCTTCCCGGTACACTTTGGACACTGTAGCACACAAAAACCCCAGTGTGTTGACTACTTCCGAGATGGAGCGACCTATTCTCAAGGCACCTACAATCTGCCATCTGTACCAAGCATCCAAATTACTCGTCTAACCAGTGACGCCTGTAATCGATTACTCTCGGGGAAACTCTCGGCGATGGCCGCATTTAATCACAGCTTCGGCTGGGCATGCGCGATAACGCGGGAGTAGGAACGAGCATTTGAATGACTTCTGCTATCTCTAATTCAGTGGCATTTCAGTGTATAAATGCATATGGTTCTAACGTTAGAATTATTACAAGGATAAATAATCAACTTTCAGCTGCACTTTATTAAAATGAAGACTGACAGCAAACGAGAATCTACAGTCATTTGCAAAAGTTTAAGACCATTTGTCAATTTATTGAAAATGAAGATTTTCAAAGAAACAACTAATTACTAATCAGAGTATTTGAAACAATTACAACGCAGATGAATACTTACATTCTTTAGAAAACAAAATGACTGAAATCCGTACTTTGTGTGGCCACTTTTGTTTTTTGTAACGGACAGAATAGGATGTGGCATACTCCCAATGACGGATCTTCAGTAGTCACTTGAAATGTCTTTGCACTATACGTATTTTATCGCGTCAATCAAAGGTTGAGACTTTGATTGCTGTTTTTCTGCTACCTTGTCCTTTAAAATGGTTCACACATTTTCCATGGGGTTAAGGTCGGGACTATTACCGGGCCAGTCCAGCACAGTTATGATTTTCCTCTGCATGTAATCCTTTAATGTCTTTGGTCTGTAGCATGAAGCACCATCATGCATAAAGATTGAGCACTTGCATATAAGTTAACAGCTTCTCACGTAATATTTCCGCATAAAATGGACCAGTCAATTTAGTGCCTGTCGGCAAAAGGATAATGAAGTCGTCCGCCTAGTCAAATGATATGGGATGACATAGCACCCCATATCATCTGACTAGGAGGATGTCTCACTGTGCTAACGGTGTATTTTTCATTTTTCATCAAACCTTTGGCTGTCGAACATGTGCTTCACGTGATTCAAATTGACGCACAGTTGATTCATCGGAAAAAAGAACTCCATTCCAATTTTCAGCAGTCCACGACTGACGACGCCTGGCAAACTGGAGTCTCTTCTTTTTCATGACAGAGGTTAGTTTAGGTTTATGTGCGGGTTTATAAGACTTCAATCAAAAATCTTTTATAAAAAATAGGGACGGTCATGAGGTATAAAAACCTTTTTATAAACAGTGTTTTTTCCAGACCTGTTAATGTGAATGAAATCATCATTCACTACGTTACACTTGAATGATATTAAAGCATACTTGCAAGATACTAAAGCACCTTATGTCAAATTTTTCAGGGTAGAGAGGGATGGGCCAAATGCATTATGTGCATATGGAATTCGAAAGCATTACGTAAATTTTGTCCAGCAAGAAGTTCACAAAGGAACGCCGAAGATGGACTTTACAGAAGAGGAAAGCATGCCTTGAACTAGTGCTGGCTAGCTCTTTCATTGGTTCCAGTTTGCTCATGAACACAAAGTAGAATTATCCCAGGGTATCTTTTCATACACATACTTTACCATTTCACAAAGAGAATGAAAAACAAAAAAAATAGCTCGCCCCCCCTTGAGCTTGGTACCCGGTGTAGCGGCATCGCCTATGGTATGTCTATTAAAATCAAACACGATTTCATTTGCGCAGTGTCCATAAATGATTGATTACAGTAAACAATCTGCAAGAAAATTTCTGTTAAATAGTTTTTACCACGTAATAATAATTACGAAACTGTTAATATACGTCACTGCAATAAAACGGTAAGGCAATTATTTTCAGACGGAATACCTTTGTTTGAAATAGGATGCTTGCGCGACGTTTATAAATTCTTTACAGAAAATATATTAAAGCTCAACGCTACATGCGCAATAAAAGTAATCAATAAAGTCATCTCTTTAATATCCATGTGAATAATATATGCTTACGGAAATATTATTGACATGGACATTAAACGAACTGCCTTTCCGTTGGCCTAAAGGTCCGGGTGAGGTATAGGTGGCATGTTTGCTCAATGGCGCTGGCTCTTTCCCTTCCCTGGAATATGTGACCCTGAATGAGGGACAGGTTTACTGCTAAGAGTTTCTCATGAGATCGCTAAACCCCAAAACAAAAAAATAACATTAACGGCATCCTCAAATAGTGCAGCATTCGCGACAAATACGTCGTGACCGAAGTACTATTAGGCGTGCCGTTTCGATTATTTTACACTGCTGGCCACCCAAAATGCAACACCAAGAAAGAAGCATACGATTGGCCTGAAATTCGCAGCATGCGTCGCTCGCGATAGGACAGGCAAACGATTAGCATTGCAGGGCATATGCAAATCATGTGTGCTCCCGGCACGCCACCGAGAAGCACTATAAGAAGGGTGCACAGAAGGCGGGTGTAAGTAGTAAAAGTGTGTTATGCTGCTGGACATGTGCGTGGGAAGCTTCCTGATGCGTCGTTGCAGAATACGGCACTCATTCCAGCACGTTTCGGAGTTCGACAAAGGACGAATAGTGGTTTATCGCGACAGCGGTTTATCGTACCGAAACATCGGCGCCCATGTGGGACGACATCCAGCCACAGTGAGGCGAGTATGGATTCGCTGGGTGCAGGAGGGACAGACGGACGGACGTGAGCGATTGCCGCAGTCGCGGCACACCACCCAACGAGAGGACCGGCATGTTGTGCGTCGGGCATTGACGGCCCGCACCGCCACATCACGAACGTTAGCGCAGGAATTAGGGTGTGTTGCGCAACAACCTGCGTCAGCACGTACCGTTCGACGTCGTCAGCTGGAGTGGGGACTTGTCGCACGGCACCCATTGCTCCGATTACCATTGACGTTACACCACCAGCGAGTGCGGCGGCAGTGGGTCGTTGAACGCCGCACCTGGACTGCGGAATGGCACGACATTGTCTTCTCCGACGAATCCCGCTTCTGCCTGCAACACCACTATGGTCAGGTCCGCTTATGGCGTCACCGCGGCGAGATACTGTATGACGCCTGCATTAGGCATCGCCGTACCAGTCCGTCGCCTGGTGTTATGGTTTGGGGCGCAATTGGATATGACACCCGCATCCCTCTGGTACGCATCGCCGGTACACTCAACAGCCACCGCATCATCACCGACGTAGTCCTCCCTTAGCTGCAGGACCTGCCAACGGCTACCTTTTAACATGACAATGCGCACCCGCACGTGGCACGCATAGTGCAGCAATTCTTCGCGGCCCACCAGGTGTCACTGCTGCCGTGACCCGCCTGTTCTCCCGATATGTCGCCCATCGAACACGTCTGGCCGCTGATCGGCAACCGAGTGGCCCGGCAAGCACCGCCCGCGCTACGCCTGATGAACTGTGGCAAAGTGTCGAAGCAGCCTGGACCGACATACCCCAAGCCCACATTCAAAGCCTTTTTCTTTCGATGCCGCGGCGTGTAGCGGCCGTTATTGCCAACCGTGGGGGTGACACGAACTATTGATGTCTGCGTGTTCCGCAAGTCGCACGGGCCTGTAAGCTCAAACGTTTCATCTTTGTATCTGTTGTTATATGTGTCCTGTAAATCTGGCTTCAATATCTCGTGTCCTTCTAGATGTTGCATTTTGGGTGGTCAGCAGGGTAATAGGTTTTAAATCAGTACTTCTAATTATTTCGTATAAATTCATTAATTTCCCCACATTTACAGCCACCAATAAATGTTTTCATACTTAGCTTTCAAAAGACTTTGCAATCAAACTTCTGCTTTTGGTGATTGTCTTTAATGCATCAGTCAGACACGTTTTGTAAATGGTTGGATATCGTGTGAATATAGGCTGGCGCTGTATTCTCATGTCAGACACCATGATTTCAGTTCGTCAGTACGGATGCAAGTCCTTGTGTACCTATTCTATTAGCATATACGCAGTCGACTCACATTATTGTGACCACCACCTACTTTTGAGGTCAACAGCGCGTACCCAATGAAAGAAGGAACATGTCGTGAGATGGCTTGGAGGGTATATGTATAAGGTTTGCTATAGGCAATCTGAAAACATTTCAGCCGCCCCGGTGGCGCAGTGGTCTAAGGCGTTGGCCTCTGATCATTCGTCCGTAAGGGGTCCGGGTTCGAATCCCGGTCAGGCATGGATGTTGTGTTTGTCTTACGGCACTAGCTCTCTCCCTTTCCTGGAACCAGTGACCCTAAATTAGGGACGGGCGACTGCTTATAGCCCATTGAGTTGCTCACGGTGATCGTTAAACCTCCAATTTAAAAAAAAACATTTCACTCGTTGCTATCATGGATAAAAGGAGCGATTTATGAGATTTACAAAAACGGATAATTATCGGCTTTCGAGCCAAGAGTGGCAGTATTTCTGAAACAAAGAAATTTGTGAAGTGTTCGCGTGCTGCTGTGGTTAAAATGTATCGTGATTGGAGAAATTGGCCCATTACGAATAAGCGACGTTTAAACTGGTAAGAACCACGTGCCATTGATGAGAGAGGTGAACTTAGGCTTCGAAGGTGAGTGAGAGCCGATCGACTCGCTACAGTGGAGCAACTCACTGGTTGAATGAACCAGTGGGCTACCGGAATTGTGTCTAAAACGACAGTTCAGCGAACCCTGCTGCGTATGGGGCTCCGATGCAGACGGATGGCCAGTGCACCTAGGCTAACGAAGGTGCATCGGCAAAAAAAGGCTTACATTTGACCAACAATATCGGAATTGGACCTCCGCTGATTGTCAAAGGATTGCCTTCTCCGATAAGCCATGTTTTCTGCTTCATCGAACGGATGCACGGTGGAGTATAAGGCGAGAAACATAAGAGAACAAACACTCTTCAACCATTACTGGCAGAACACGAGCTGGTGGGGGCAGCGTTATGGTCTTGGGAATGTTTTCGTGCCATTCTCTGGGTAAACTGATACTTGTGGAAGGCGATATGGGCCGAATTCATTATGAATCCACCCTTGCAGACCACGTACACCTATACATGCTGATTGTCTTCCCTGGGGTGGATGGGATCTTTCAGCACGGCAATGCGACGTGTAACACAGCTAGAGATGTCCGTGAGTGGTTAGAAGAGCACGATGAAGACTTCAAAGTACTTCCCTCGCCCCCTAATTGCCCAGACTTAAACCCAATTGAGTATCCTTGATCGTGTTGTTATCTCTCAGCAGCTGTCAGACACACTGCAGTCAGCATGGCTCCACACACCTGTGAGCATCTTCCAGTACCTTATTGAGTCACTCCCAGCCCGTCTAGCTGCTGTCCACGCTGCACCTGGCGGTTACTCTGGATATTAGTTGATGGTCACAATAATGTGACTCGACCGTGTATTTAGATATACGTACTTACATTACACTTGTTTACGGCCTATCACTTTTACGTCGCCAAGCTATATCCATTTCCTTCGTCCACTTTTCTCTGAATGCCTCTCTATCCTTTCATTATTTCCCTACTATCTCTTGAGGGGTTAGCCCGGTTCCTCCTCGATCGGTTTTCGACAGTACTTTTATTTTTTTTTTTTTTTTGATTGGAGGTTTAACTACCACCGTGAGCAACTCAATGGGCTATAAGCAGTCGCCCGTCCCTAATTTAGGGTCACTGGTTCCAGGGAAGGGAGAGAGCCAGTGCCGTAAGACAAACACAACATCCATGCCTCACCAGGATTCGAACCCGGACCCCTTACGGACGAATGATCAGAGGCCAACGCCTTAGACCACTGCGCCACCGGGGCGGCACAGTACTTTTAGTTAATGTCCTTAGTTTCATCTCCATTTACGTGGAAGGCCAACAGACTATATCTGTACAAGTTGAAAACAGCTTTGCCGCCCCGGTGGCGCAGTGGTCTAAGGCGCTGGCCTTTGATCATTCGTCCGTCTGGGGCCCGGGTTCGAATCCCGGTGAGGCATGGATGTTGTGTTTGTCTTGCGGCACTGGCTCTCTCCCTTCCCTGGAACCAGTGACCCTAAATTAGGGACGGGCGACTGCTTATAGCCCATTGAGTTGCTCACGGTGGTCGTTAAACCTCCAATCAAAAAAAAAAAAAACAGCTTTCCTTTCTCACTAAGAACGCACATGCCTTCCTTCAACGACAGTTTATCATGATAGCAATTTTGTTTCTCACAGGACCACTGCTATCCTTCTACCAGAGTGAGTTATACGTTCGTAGAGTTTTGGGATGTAATGTTCAGTCCTGTACCACATGTTGACCACATATGTCTATTTGTATATCGAGTCCAACAGAGTCTATGGACATTCGCCAACGTTCAGCCAGAGGTGCAATGCCGTTGCGATACCAGGCGGCTGGCTTGGATGCAAACAAATCTCAGTGATGTCATCTTTCACAGCCTCCAAGGAACTGAACTGTCTGCCAGTAAAGAAATGCGCCATGGAACGAAGCAGGTGAAAATCCGAGGTGGCAAGTTTCGGGGTATAGGCTGTGTGTGTGGTAGGATTTCGACGCTATCCAAATCCCGAACTTTCTGGCGGACAATCCATGACCTATGACATTGGGCGTTTTAGAATTTCAGGATGATCTACTTTTGGTTCACCATTGCGGGGTAGCGCTGGCGTAGAATATCGTATACCTGCTGCAGCTGGACGGTATATAGGTTCCCATCGACGGCCCGACCAGGTGCCACAAGCTCCAATTGAACAGGACGCTCAAAATTCCACCATACACACAACATTCAGTTCAAAAAGACCTCTTTGAACCACTGATCGCAGCCAGTGGCTTCTGGTATCAGGATAACGTAGGAAGACACACTTCTCGTCATTCGTTACGATTTTCCTCCAAAACCGGTCGTCACGTGAATTTTGCTGCAATTCTCGACACAGAGTGACCCGTTCCTCAGCTTGCTTTGCGCTCAACTCACGAGGCACCATTCACGGACAGCTGGAGTGAAAACCGAGCTGGTGTAGGTGACGAACGATGGTGGTTCGTGCTGCATGGACCTCATATGATAATCGTATGGTGCTAGTTCCTGGAAGCTGTTCAACAGCTAAACGAAGTGTTTGAATGTTGGTGGTGACTGGTCCTCGACACCTCGATTTGTCAACGAGCTCTGTGTATCCGGACTGGAAGCGTTGGAACCATTTTCTTGCTGTTGCAGGGTGCACTGTCCCTTCACCTTCTACACTACACAGTTCCTTTGCTGCAGCTGTCGCGTTCAACTTTGTTTTTCAATGATGGCATAAGAGCACATGTACAACAAGTTTGTCCTCCGACATTCTCGTCTCGTATAAGCGGCACACACGTGTTGAGCACGGCACATGCCTACTTGTCTGAGCAGAGGAACACATTCCACCTTACTGCGCATGCCCCACCTGCTCGGCGGAGCTTCTCCATCCGTACCGCGAAACGCTACAAACTTACAGCTCACCCTGGTATATACAATATGTATCATACGAATATGACATTTCAACCCTCCACGGATAGGTATTCAGACAGCTGTCAGAGGAACTGTGAAGTATAAGCCAAATTTATACATCCTCTTTGGGTTGCTCTTTCTTGTGAATTATGCTACTTTTCTATTGGAGTTTCCTTCTGAACAGCACGTCACCACCCAGAATTTCCTCATCCTTTTTGGCAGCTACTGACAGTGAGTAGGAAGGAAAATAGATGCCACGTCGTGAGTAAAGGGTGTTGCGGGATGGTACAACGATTTACTGATTGTATTCAAGCTAATGTTATAGTTGTATTTTGGGGATGCCTCCCTGTGGCCGAAACGGGTACGGTTTCCAATCCAGGATGAGGCATGGTACGTGTGTTTATCTTACGGCGGTGGTTCTGTCTTCTCCCTCTAACCAGTGACCCTATATCAAGGACAGGCGAGTGCTTACAGCCCATTGAGTTACTCACAGTTGCCATTAAGGTGGATGTCAAGTAATTTTGCTTCCTAAACTTCCAATGGGAAAACTTCTGTACACATTTTCTTCACAATTAATGCGTTCCCAAGGATGAAAATTTGAACATCGATTAAAATAGCTTCATTTTATAACTTGGAATACTTAATATTTGCTAAAACATAACCATAATTATGCAATCCAACATTTGTTTGTCTACTGACGTCATCAAAGTACAGGTCGCGCCATCTTTTTTCTGGTTTCAAAACCACCAAAGGCAAAATTATTTATTTTTAATATAATTATGGCTATGTTTCAGAACATATTAAGTATTCCAAGTTATAATATGAAGTTATTTTAATCCATGTTCGAATTTTCATCCTTAAGAACGCATTAATTGGGAAGAAATTGTGTACAAAGGTTTTTTCCATAAGAAGTATAGGGTGCAAAATTTCTTGACGTCCACCTTAACCTTGCAAATAAACAATTTTGAGGCTCTTTCCACGTTCCAGAAACACATAGCAACCGAAAAATTGTTTTCAGCCGCCGCCGTGGAATTGAAGCACGGAACTCTCGATATCTAGCCGAGCGCGTTAATTTTACAACCCGGTGGCCAACAATCCACGGTGCTATGTGTATTTTTAAGTCAGCTTCTGACATCATAAATCCGTAAGATAGGCTCAACTACTGAGACGTCTCCATCTGGTGAGCATTAACTGCATTGGCTATATATATTATAGCAGTTAAATCCAAAGGGTGAGATCCAAGGTGAAAATCCTCCAAATACGTGGCACCGTAGAATTGAACCACGGAACTCTCGATATTTAGTCGAGAGTTCCTTGGTTCAATTCCACGGCGGCGGCTCAAAACAATTTTTCGGTTGCTATGTGTTTCTGGAACGTGGAAAGAGCGATGTATTTATTTATTTATTTAATGGCGTCACGTATCTGGAGGATTTTCAGAAAAGTAAATTGTATCTAAGGGAGTGATAGTGATAATAAGTCACAGAAGTTTTTATAATGGTCAAAGAGGAATAGTAATTAGGAGCGAATTGAAATTCAAAAACCAAGATGCCAATTAAACAGGCCGTTGTGAGTTCCATCTATTGCCTTTCTTTATATGCACATTAATACTTGATATCGTTGTTGTTCATATAAGTTTTCAACTAACGAACCTGAAATACCTTAAAAACATCAAAATATTAACGGTCGTTTTAATTTTAAAATGTCAGTCCTTCGAAAACCAGCATCCCCTGTTACATCAACATCTTATAAGTATTTTTCTATTATTTATTAAAATCTGTTTACACAACACAAAAATTGTGTGCCTTTTCTGACACACTGTGACATTATCAGGGCTTCAAAAGAGAAACAGAATGAAACTTTGTTAGTATCAAAACTAAACACGAAAATAATTCAAGATGTTATCTTTGACGTTTATGGCGATGACAAAAGGTCGTGATGAAGAAACCTTCTTGAAAAATAGTGATTGTATATCGTGTTGTGCTCATGGTTTCGTGCTATGATGCAATGTGTAAAAGTAAAAGTCCTATTGGCTTTGGAAACATGTAGTGTATCATCGTCACACCCTTGAAGTATACGGTCATGCTCCAGTTCTCTTCCGCACAGCTGCCTCCTTCCATTTCAAAAGTATCGAAAGACACTGACGCTCTCTTTTGATTTAAATTTCATCATGCGAGACGTTGTCATCATGTCTTACTGCTTATTGAACTTGTCAACCGGGTGAGTCATTGTGACGTCACCAAACTTGACACCCGCCACACTGCGAAAGGCGAAAATGTGTTACATACCGGATGCTGGAAAAATTGTCTTGCAGCTCCGAACTGAAAAACCCATTTTTACTTTGCCATCTTGAATGGCAAGTTGATAAATGGTGATTTTTTACCCTTCACTCGATACATTTTTCCTTTGACGGGAAATCAAATATCTCATTGCATTCCCTATCAGAATGCAACACTCTTATATTTGCGTACCATTAAGTATTGCACACAATTCTCTAACGCATGCATATTTTGGCTGTTTTTCTTTTTAATAAAAGTATTTTTTTATATTCGTGGCGGCACCATAGAAAATTTTTAGGATAAAATTAATGCTGCTTCATCTAGAAAGGAAACCATTTTGCACCGAAAAGACAAAGTATTTAAAAATCATAACCGCCTCCTCTTTTTTTCCAATATTGTTTTTAGTAACTTATTTTCATAAATGGACCGACAAAGCTGAATGGCCTATGAGTGAATCATCTCATTTACTGATGGACCTCCTTGTGAGTTCACCTCTGTTAATAAATACACTGATTGCTCCCTGATTTTGAACCACCTATCGTGGAACCTCCCTCCTCTCAAAGAACTGCCACCACCTGGCGTAGCATCGAATATACGAAGTGGCGATACAGTTTTGTGGAAATTGCAACAAAGTTGTTTGTATTGCGGTCCACAGTTTCAGTATCAAGCGAGGTGGTTTGTCCCACTCTCTCACCAGACGTTCCATAACATCCCACAGATATTACATTGGGTTAAGATTAGAGGCGGTTTGCTGTCATTTGAGATACCTGGGTTTATGAAAATAATGGGAACACTGTTTGGTGGAGACATTTTCATTAATAAGCTGTAGAGGCCAACCTAGGACTTTCAGAACAGAAGCAATTAGAATTGGAATAGACTTATGCAAGTCATGCACGTATGATAATGGAATTTGGACCATTCTTCCTGTAAAATAAGTCCCAACTATGACAGTGTTGTTTTCTGGGAAAGTGTGATATGAGGTTAAGCTACAGATATTTCCGCAAGTGTTCAACAACATTGATGTGGCCAGGGAAACTGTTAAATGTACCTCGACCTCATGCTGTGCGAACAACAACTTGACATGTTTCATTAAATGCACGGGAGAATTGTCTCTTTCAAACTAGGTACGGTCATGCGGTAATAATGCCTGTAACATCGTGTGCAAGAGGTCCCTTACACTGGATTTGTGCGTTGCAAATGGGATATAACCCCGCAGAATAACCAATGGCTCTAAGAAATGCCATATTATGGCATCCCACAGCATCAGAGATCTAGCTCTATACTTTATTTTTAAATACACCAGAGTTGAATAATTACGAAACGCATATAGCGTATAAAATCCGTTTATTTTCGTAGTGTAGTCAGCACAAATATTCGCCAAGCTTTCGCACTCCGCTGGGAGGCTTTTTCAAGGCAATGATAGACACAAAAATGCAGAGAATTGGAACATGTAAAGAACGAAGATGATTTTTGAAAATAACGCGGGTGACATCACGAGCATATTACATGAATTTTTTATCACGTAATTATACAGAGTGCCGTGATGTGTTTCCATCTTTTAATAATGTATGCCAAGCCATTGGTAGTTCCGTAGAGACTATATCATTGCATGCCACTTTGTTAGATATGATTTCCACTGTTTCCCTGATGGCAGTCTCTTTGAAATTCGTGTAAGGGGCAATTCTTCTAATATTATTCCATACAGGAGCGGCCGAGCAATGCATGACTTCTCTGGCGAGGGCTGTATTCTGCATGTCCTGCTTCACACTTCGTACGTGTTCTTTACATCTAGTGTCCAAGAATCGCTTTGTCATTCCGATATATATTTTTTTCGAGTTCTCAGGATATACCAACGGTATAGCGTACACACCCGCCTTTTCTTTCTCACACTGTCTCTCCTTGCAGCTTGATATTATATGTGATAACGGGGTCGGGGACTTCATTGCTATTAATATGCTGTATTTGCGTAATACATTCTTTAACCAATATGTAAAGCCTGGAATATATGTGATGGATCCTGCGTATCTCATTATCCTACTAGGCGATTTTTCTATTGCTAATATTATACGATTTCTCACAGTCTTATGTACTCTGCCTATATCATCCTTCTTATATCCAGCCTTTAGACCTTTGCTCATAGATATTCTTAACTTCTTTATTATTTAGATAATCGGGTTTGCATACGTTGTACGCTCTATGGAACCACGCTCTAATTGCGGAAAGTTTGTACTTCTTTGGGCAGTGCGAATGAGGAGGGACAAGGTTCGGTACTGCGGTCTTGACGTCGCGCTCAGAAGAAATAGAACATCCAGCTTCGATTTTAACGTTTATTATAAACCGACCGCAGTACCGAACCTTGTCCCTCCTCATTCGCACTGCCCAAAGGAGTACAGACTTTCCGCATTTAGAGCGTGGTTCCATAGAGCGTACAACGTATGCAAACCCGATTATCTAAATAATACAGAAGTTGAGAATATCTATAGCAAAGGTCTAAAGGCTGGATATAAGAAGGATGTTATAGACAGAGTACATAAGACTGTCAGAAATCGTATAACATCAGCAATAGAAAAATCGCCTAGTAGGATAATGAGATACGCAGGATCCATCACATATATTCCAGGCTTTACATATTGGTTAAAAAATGTATTACGCAAATACAGCATATTAATAGCAATGAAGTCCCCGACCCCGTTATCACATATAATATCAAGCTGCAAGGAGAGACAGTGTGAGAAAGAAAAGGCGGGTGTGTACGCTATACCGTTGGTATATCCTGAGAACTCGAAAATGATATATATCGGAATGACAAAGCGATCCTTGGACACTAGATGTAAAGAACACGTACGAAGTGTGAAGCAGGACATGCAGAATACAGCCCTCGCCAGAGAAGTCATGCATTGCTCGGCCGCTCCTGTATGGAATAATATTAGAAGAATTGCCCCCTTACACGAATTTCAAAGAGACTGCCATCAGGGAAACAGTGGAAATCCTATCCAACGAAGTGGCATGCAATGATATACTCTCTACGGAACTACCAATGGCTTGGCATACATTATTAAAAGATGGAAACACATCACGGCGCTCTGTATAATTACGTGATAAAAAATTAATGTAATATGCTCGTGATGTCACCCGCGTTATTTTCAAAAATCACCTTCGTTCTTTACATGTTCCAATTCTCTGCATTTTTGTGTCTATCATTGCCTTGAAAAAGCCTCCCAGTGGAGTGCGAAAGCTTGGCGAATATTTGTGCTGACTAGACCACGAAAATAAACGGATTTCATACGCTATATGCGTTTCGTAATTATCCAGCTCTATGTTTTACAGTCGAAATCAAACAGTTGGGGTGATACGTTTCTCTTGGTTTCGCCAGACGTATGCTCTATCAGTGGCAGGAAACAATGTGAAGCACGATGCATCATACCAGTTTACGTGTTGCCATTCTTTGCATTCTACTTTTTAAGTGCTTTACGCCACCTGATACACTGGTGTGCAAAAATTACGGACGAAGAGGAGAAATTAGCATAACAGCGGAACGAGCAGGCAGAACGGATCGAAAGGCCACTCAGGAGACAGACTAGGGTCCAGTACGGTAAAGCATGCGCATATATGCAGCATGACGTAAGGGTGGGGGGGTATAAAGCACCCGGGCGGTGTACGCTCAGCAATTCGGTGAAAGCAATTGCACGGTGTACATCGGTTTAAGCGAAGTCGAGTTGCTTCCACCGTGTGATATGACCAAAAAGCAATCCAGTAGACGACATCTGGATGACGTTATCCGAGGACGCGTCATTGTCGCGTGATTGGGAAGTCGGAAGAAGGTCGAAGTGTGACTTGTGTGGCCGAGGAGTTCAGGATCGCTCACAACATCGTTTTACGAGCTTTGAGAGCATTTCAAACGACAGGAACAGCTGTCCGAGAGTTTAGCAGTGGTCGTTCACAAGCAACCACGGCTGCGGATGACAGGTACATTGTCCTACAGGCGAGAACAGACAGACGGCAGACAGTGGGAGAAATCGCAAGGCACTTGCAACAGACACTGGACGTCCTTTATCGCGTTTTACCGTGGCCAGTAGGCTGCACAAAGGTGGTCTATTTGCACGACGACCAGTGCGGTGTGTGCCATTAACGCCTGCACATCGGAGACGGCGGTTTCTGTGGTGCCGGGAACACAAGAATTGGACACGTCAGCAATGGGGTCGAGTTCTCTTTACGGATAAGAGACGATTTAGTCTGACGAGCGATTCTGGACGTATACACTTCTGGAGAGAGCAGGAAACACGCAATCACACCTCCAACATCATCGAAAGGGACCGGTTTGGAGGTGGCGGAGTTCTCTTCTGAGGCGGTATCATGCTTGGTAGCCGTACTGACCTCCACATCTTCCAAGGAGGTTCAGTCATTGGTGTGTGTCCGCAATTGTACCGAGGTTCTCCTGCATCACGTGCGTCTGTTTAGAGGTACTGTGGGTTCTGACTGGTGTGCAAAAATTACGGTCGAAGAGGAGACGCTACACCTCATCGTGCATTGGCTGTCGCAGAGCTGTTGAAGAGTGAAGATATTCAACGCATGGATTGTCCCGCAAGGTCCCCGGACCTAAATCCAATCGAACACGTGTGGGACCTTCTCGGGAGACGCTTGGCACCACGTCACCAGCCGCCAGCAACGATTCCACAGCCGCGATTGGCGCTACAACAGGAATGGGCCGAGATGCCTCAACAGCTCCTTGACAACCTCGTCCTCAGCATGGACAAACGTTGTAAATCCTGCAAAGCAGTCAGGGGTGATCATATCCCCTACTAATGACTGGATTTTTCTTGGCAGCCGCCTGTCACATGGGCGTTTTTGTCTTCTGTCCAGTTGTTCTCGTAGCTACCTTTCCAATAAAGTGCCTTTGTATCCATTGGATTCCTTGTTTGGACGGTTTTGCTCACTTGTCCCATATTCTTACATCTTGGGGATCTTATGGTATGATTTGATTCGATGTGGAGCACTTCTGCACGACGTTACATTCGAAAAACTGTTTCGTCCTTAATTTTTGCACGCCAGTGCATGTTTTGTTGCATTAATGTTGATAATACAAGGTTTGTGCATTGCGGCAAGGTCATAAACACCGGCACGATGGAATTCCCGATGAACTGTTGTGACGGAAACGGGATCACTCCGATTAGTGATCAACTCTTCTGCTATTTGTGGTGCTGCAGTCTTGCGATTCCGTTGTACCATATCTGGCAAATTATGCGTCGCCCGGATGGCGCAGTAATCTAAGCTATGGCTTCTGGCCATTTGTCTCAGATGGGACCGAGTTCGAATCCCGGTGAAGCATGGTGTTTTTGTATTTGTCTTGCGGCGTTGGCTCTCTCGCTTCCTTGGAACCAGTGGCTCTAAATTAAGGACGGACGACTGTTTAAAACCCACTGAGGTACTCCCGGTGAATGCTAATTCTCCACGCACAAGAAAAAATCACTTATCTTTATCTAACATGTTTCTATGGCGGTAATAAGTTTCGCGTTGGAGGCATCACCGTGTCCTTTTTGATAGGTAGTCATAATCTTCGATACACTTTCTCGTAATGCACCTATTTCTGCCGTTCTATTGTAGTTACTGAAGCTCCGACAAGGTGCACACGAATGATAATACCTTTTTTGAGGTTACTGAGGTTCGATATTGTGGACAATTACTCCTCAACAATGGTTTCGCCTGCTACTGAGGCACTGCTACGTGACAGCCGACATCGTGCTGCACCCGGTTTTATACCTCACATCGCACGTGACGTCATCTCTCTGATTTGCATGCAGCACATTGCATGTACTACAGATGCAGTCAGTATTTACATTATTTAGATAAACCCCTGTATGAGCTCATAGTATCTCTATGTCCGTCCGTCCGTCTGTATGTGGACTGTATATCTCTGCAACTGTTTGCAAAATTTGAAAAAATATAGACACATTTCAATTCTTGGATTTTTTTTTGATTGAAGGTTTAACGACCACCGTGTGCAACTCAATGAACTATAAGCAGTCGCCCGTCCCTAATTTAGGCTCGCTGGTTCCAGGGAAGGGAGAGAGCCAGTGCCGTAAGACAAACACAACATCCATGCCTCACCGGGATTCGAACCCGGACCATTCGTCGAGCAGTTTATTTTATTCTTTGAGATAAAATAAACTGCTCGACGAAGAAATTGCTCCACCCAGAAGGAGTGAGGATAAAAGGGTGGAATTGGGCATGCGAATAGAAACACATAAGGGTTTACCTTGATGTTATTTTCAGCGACGTACAGTGTTTTTCAGATGAGATATTGCATCACAACGGGTACCTCTCAGTAAGTGGTTGCACTGCCGCGAACGGCAATACAGGCAGCAATACGGCGTGACAATGAGTCATGCATTCGACAGATATTGTCCTGAGGAACGGAATACAAAGCACGGTTGACTTGCTCCCATAAATCATCGAGATCGTGCGCAGGCTGATTCGATTGCACACGACTTCCAATGTGGTCCTACAGGTTTTTGATTAATGATAAATCGAGCAATTTTGCTGCCCATGGCAGTGTTTCAACATGTTGCAAACATTGTCTGGAGACCGGAGCGGTGTGTACATGGGCGTTACCTATCAGGAAAATGGGGTGCTGTACGCCATTCAGGAACGGTATCAAATTGGGCTGCAGAATTTTGCTTACGTATCGTGCAGTTGTCAGTGTGCCCGTGATGCGGAAAAAACGTGACCTGTTGTCATGTGCCTCCCTGATGGGTGGTGTGGCAGTCGCGAAAGAAACCGGGATCCTTCCGGTCACCAGGGTGTCGCCAGACACCGACCCGTCGATCGTCAGCACCCAGGGAGAAACGGGATTCGTCACTGAAGACCACAGTGGTCCATTCGTGACCTCAATTCGCTTCGGCACCAAGCCAGACGAGCGCTGCGATGGCTGGCCGTCAATGGCAGTCGACGTAACGGTTGCCTACTGCGCAAGATTGCCACATGTAACCTTTGGTTTACAGTTCGGGTCGTTATGGCGACGTCCATGGCTGATAACACAGCACGTCGAATATCCGCTGCAGTGCTTTTTGGTGACGAACGATCGTGTCGAACAATCCGCCGGTCAGGCATATTGACGTATGTAGGACTGCACTACTGCCGCACCGACGCACGTACGAACTTTTTGTAGCCACTGGTGCCAACAGGGTCCCACAGTTCGTGCATCCCGCTGAACATGCCCAACGATACGGCGTGTAGACCAGTCCGTTTCACACAGGCTTACAATTCTTCCTCTCTGAAACGCATCCAAATTACGATTAACCTGCAAATGGCGTGTACACGGCATTTTTGGCATTTTCTGAACAGTTTCCCAACATAAACAAAAAATTTGAAGCGTCAGCGACACTTCCACCAACGACCACACACTACCATATCTTTTACTGCTGGCATCTTTATCTCACGAACGTGTGAGGTCATCGGCTCCAGTTTAATATTATTTGCACATTTCGACTGGGTACTCCCGCCCTGCGATTTGCATGTTTGTAGCACACCCCTTCTGGGTGGGACAATTTCTATGCCGAGCAGTGTACAATGTACATAACATCTTAACACAGGAACAGTATCAAAGAACCTATTATTGAACAATTACTTCGACTTTCAGCGACAAGCATTGAAATATTCGAGCAACAACTTTTTGTAGAGTTAAAGTGTTCACAGTCTTATATTTTTAATCTAAGTTTTTCTGAAATTTATTTTTGTTTGGAGGTATAACGACCATTGTGAACAACACAATAGCCTATAAGAAGTCGCCCGTCCCTAATGTAGGGCCAATGGTTCAAGAGAAGGGAGAGAGCCAGTGCCGTAAGGAAAACATGACGTCCAGGCCATACCGAGATCCGAACCCATCTTGGACGAATGGTCATAAGTCATAAGTCACCGTTTAGACCAATACGCCACCGGGACGAAAATTGCAAAATAAAACTGTTCTAATATTGATTAATAAAGCTTAAATGTTTAAAAGTATAAGCAGAACAGTTTTATATTTACATGATCTTACAAAAATTAAAAACAAAAGATCGTCGCTCGCCATCTAACCCTTTTAAAAACATTTACCCCGGCTCTGCATATTGCGGATCGGCTGTTTCCGCAATTCATGATTCTTTCTACCACGGCTCATTTGCACATATGCCAGCAATGTAACTTCCTTTCTTTGGAACGTTTTAACACCACTTTTCTGGAATTCGTTTCTTTTCGTTTTCATTTGAACTCTCAAACTTGGAGATTTTCACAGCAGGTCGTTCGGAAATCAATCACCGATTTGGAGGATAAAAGTGAAACAAATCTAATTGATAGCAGACAACCTTGTTTTGTTCGAACTAGGCACTTTCAGCACCTACACACCTCTGCCAGTGAGTGGCAGATGCTTCATTGCCAGTCCGGAAGAAATGTAGCTCCCTGGATGCAAGAAAGTCCCCGAATCCGATTTCGGACTCTTCTTGATTTCTGAAGGTCCTGTTCTTGAGGTAATTGCTACAATGCATAAACAGTTGGAAATCGGTAAGTGCAAAGTCAAGCGAGTTGGTTGGATGTGGGACGGTTTCGAACCTCAGTTCACATAGTTGCTGTCTCGTGATTTGTGATACGTGTGGTCTCGCGTTATCACGGAGGAGGATAGGACCCTTCCTGTTTACCAAAGATGGTTGTTTAGAATACAACTCCAGATTCATTCGGTCAATTTCTACACAACATGTGATTGAGGTAATGCTTTCACCAGCATTCAAGATCCTGTAGCGTATGACACAGTGCACAGTCCACCACACTCTCAACAAAACCTTCTTTGGCGTCAACCTTGGTTTAGAATGTTGCTTCGGTAATCACCATGATTCAGCCACTGTCCATATCGCTTACGGTTGTCGTATGGCACCCAAGTTTCATCACAGATTACAATGCGATCAAGTAAGGGCTTCTTTTCGTTGTGAAGCAGATGGTTACTGCACATCTCAAACCGTTATTGTTTCTGATGCTGCGTCAGTTCGTGTGGGACCTACGTATCGAGCTTCTTAACCATACCAGTTTGGTAGAGATGTTCGAAAATGGTTGACTCTGACACATTGAACCGTTTGGCGAGTAATCTGACTATGACATGAGTATTTGACTGCACATTTGCCTTCATAGCGTCGTTATCAATGACCGAATATCGTCCTCGGCCCTCCTCATCTTGTAGGGTCGTGTCACCGGAACGAAACTTTTCAAACCACCAACGAACAGAACATTTAGATGTTGCCTCCTTGCCTCATGCTTCGACTACATGACAGTAGGTTCAGCCGCATGACGACTCAATTTGTACTCATGAATCACAATCACCTGCAACTCATTCTTTCCTAATATGTTCTACAGACCACTCTCATATGAGTAGCAAGGGCTGTAGCTCAACCGTTTATGGTATGTATGTGGCTTCTATGTCTCCCTTTAGCTGGTACGATATGGTGCTGCGAGCGGATTCGTCTGCAAGCATTGTGAGCAAGTTGAATGTAGCACCTCAGAAAATTGGCCATTTTTTCCGAACTACCTGAGATATTCGTACAAAGATTGTATAGATAATTTCTGTATAACTCAGTGAGCTTCAGTGACACATCATCTCGGTGCTCTGCTTTCAATGGATTCCCCAAGAGATGAGCTTTTATGGATATATATCAGGATTGTGTTCATTATGAAAACTTATTTTATCCATTATTAATAAGCAGTTTTCGAAGTGAATGTGCATATCTTGCATGCCCTTACGGATAATTACCTACAAACGTCTCATTCCAATTCTCTGGTAAATCTACACCGATCTTGTAAATATACTCAGAAATAGCTATGCATTCGGTCCCTTAGGTTCTCACTTGTTGAACTTATAACCAGCCTTGAAATTTTTGTGAGGTAACAAAACATTTACAGGGGGTAATTTTCGAAATTTTGCCTTTCCGTTTTTGCTGACTAATGAAAAATAAAATTTTATTTGCTTCGAAGTTGAACTCTTTGAACTTGAGGCTTTTAAAGTCACACTAATGCGAATATAAATGCACTGACGTTCCATTAACATTTAGACATCCCTCTATTGATGGTAAATTAAAATCTACCCAAACCCTACGTCATAAACACAACTACAAACATGCTTGTTCAGTTATAATGAGGCAATAGTACGACTGTGATTGCAATAGGCCTCGGTCGACAGAGTTAACTAATTTCAAGCGCGTATGGATAATTGAGTGCCACATAAGCAATCGCTCCTTATTTGAAAGTTCAATTCCGTTTAAAACACCTACACCGACGATTGGTTATGTCATATGCAAATACTGTAGAAGTGAACTGGGGATGACTCTGCCTAAATACAAGCCGGTAAACCTCCGAGACGTACAGAATGAGGCAAGAGAGCTCGGCACAGAACTGTCACTCGGAACGCAAATCAGCCTTATCTAAAATCACAAAACCCATATGTCACTTCCCATTTACACAGTGTGAAATCTTTTGGAATTTTAAAAATATTCGTAACTTCTTTGCATCAGTGTGGAAAGTTGTGTCTCATTGAGTTTGGAGGTTAAACAGTCGCCGTGATCAACACAATGGCCTTTAATCAGTCACACATCCGTAATTGGGGCTACTAATTCCAGCGAGGGAAGAAAGCGAGTGACGTAAGTTACGCATACTATGGATGCCTCATCCGGGATTCCAGCCCTCACTTATCTCGTACGACTGTTCCGAAACTAGCGCTTTGAGGCACATGACCGCCGGGGTCGCCGGGTGGAAATGATTGATGTACAGCGTACTGCTAATCACAATAAACTGAAGAGCAATTAAATTAGAGTTACCTGTCTAGTAACATGTAGCACCACCTTTCTCCTGATGACGGCGGCGATTCGTCTCGCTATGGACTCGACAAGACACCGGAAGCGTTGGGAAGCCATACGGATCCACAACCCCTGAAGAAGCTCCCACAGTTCACGAAGATTTCATAGAGGGGGTTCATCTCCCTCGATGGCATCACAGATGTGCTGAGGTCAGGTGACCTAGCTGGCCAACGAAGCGAGGTCACGTCGGTGGAGTGTTCATCCAACCATTCGGATACAATTCGGGAGCGATGGCACGGTGCATTGTCTTGTTGTAGGATGAGGTCCCCATTGGGAGAGGATATTCCGGTAACGTTGCCCTGTGAGAGACGATGTCACACGTACCAGGGGTTCCATTTCAGTCCACGTAAACAGTCCCCAAACGAGAATGCCACCTCCACCAGCTGGAAGAGTACCCTGCCGGCAAGAACGATCTATCACTTCATGTGGTTTGCGCCGTACTCGTATCCTGCCATCCGCATGTACCAATGAATCTCGACTCATCAGTCCAGGCAACATTTTGCCACATGTCTAGGGTCAAGTGGCGATGTTCCCCGCCCATGCTAAACTTTGCACCCTGTGATGTGTGGTCAGCAATGATACCCTCGTGGGACGACTGCTTCTGTACCCCATAGCGAGGAGATGGTTCTGGATGGTGTGGCTGCTTATAAGTTTTTGTGCACCAGCGTTAAATTGCCGAGTGATTTCTTGCACTATGGCCCGTCTATCCGCTGTTACAATGCGAGCTAACCGACGATGACCCAGCTCATTCATACGCTGTTGTCCACGTCAGTTGGCCTTTGCAGGGATGGTTATACCGGATTCGATGTACTCACGGCGCACCCGTGACACAGTGGCTCGTGAAATTCCCCGTGCCTGCATGACTTCCGAGATGGAGAGACCCATTTTTCGGGCCCCGACAATTTGCCCACGATCAAATGCGCTTAGATCCTTCGTCTTAACCATACTGCGCCCGAGTCTTACTGATTCCCGTCGCATCACTCATAATATTGTCGGATCGCTGCATACGTCAAGTCGTATGCAGCGACTTGACGTTTACAGGGCCGCCCACAGCGCCACATTTGCATAACGCCAGCTGTCTCTAATTCAATTGCTCTTCAGTGTATGTGCAAATAAAGTAAAGAATATTATCGCAAAATGGTATAAAAATGCCAAATGTGTTTCTTTCCCTTTCCTTTCTGAATAACCGAAAATAGCACGTATCCGACAGAAATATAACATGCAGGAAGTTAAAAGGGGGTGTTCGCAAATTTTCAGGCTTAAGCCTACTCTCTTTTTCTGATGTGAATTACACAGACCAACAAAACAAAATCCGGTGCCTCGGAAGTTAGACCTATTGTTGGGTATATTTGGATCGATAATTTCAAAAATGACATCAGTTTTGCCCTATCAGCTCTAGTTTTGGAGATAGGGCATACCTGCCCTATATGCTGATGTGGAGAATTATTCTTATTTTATGTGCGTAAAGTCAGTGTATATTGCTATTTTATGTGCGTAAAGTCAGTGTATATTGTTATTTTATGAGTCTAAAGCCAGTATCCGTTAGTCTAATTGAAAGTTTGTGAACAACTATACATCAGGTAATCTAATGTGATATAATTTTGTTGGCAGATTGAGTAGACGCCATGGCTTCCCCACGAAGAAGTTGCTTGAATCGTCCAGATGTATTTTGCTACATTTGTGGCGAGTACACCCTTAAAGAAAGTAGGAAACGTATTTCTGAGCTGCTGAAGAGGGCATATCTTGGTTGCTTTGGTTTTCAGATTGGAGACCAAGATAAGTCGTGGACTACCCATATTGTATGCAAAACTTGAACGGAGCATTTACGGCAGCGGACAAATGGAAAAAGGAGCTGTCTCAAATTTGGAATACCAATGGTGCGGAAGGAACCTAAAAACCACCATGATGACTGTTGTTTTTGTCTTGTCAACATTAAGGGCATCAATCGAAACAATCGAAGCAATCGAACATATCCTGACCTCGATTCAGCAAAACGACCGCATTCACACTCAAACGAGGTACCCATTCCATCTTTAATACACCTACCAGAGCTGCCAGAGGAAGAGGAATCAAGGATATCTGATCGCATACAAGATAACAGCAGTGGGGAAAGTGACAGTGATTTCGTAGCAACTTCATCAAGTGATCAACCATTTAACCAACATGGGCTGAGTGACCTCATCAGGGATCTGAACCTCTGAAACGAGTCTTCAGAATTGCTGGCCTCCAGGTTGAATGCAATGAATTTACTTCAATCTGGAACCAACATTAAGTTTTACCGTAGCAGAGAAAAGGATTTTCTGCCTTTTTTCTCTAAGGACAACAACCCAGTGTTCTGCAATGATGTCAGTGGCCTTCCGAAGAAAATGGGTCTATCATCATACATGCCAAGTGAATGGCGCCTTTTCATTGATAGGCTCAAGCGGAGTTTAAAATGTGTTCTTTTACACAACGTCAACAGATATGGCTCAATTCCAATTGGTCACTCACCCAGTGTGACAGAGACGTATGAGACAATCTCTCTAGTCTTGGAAAACCTGAAGTATCAAGAACATCAATAGATGATTTGTGTAGACCTAAAGATGGTGAACTTTCTCCTTGGTCAGCAAAGTGGTTACACAAAATATCCGTGCTTTACATTATTTGGGACAGCAGAGCCAAACACGACCACTCGATAAAAAAAGTGTGGCCTCTCAGAAAAGATATGGTTGTTGGAGAACAAAATGTCATTAAGGAACCTTTGGTAAGCAGAGACAAAACCATCCTGCCACCTTTACATATCAAGCTAGGCTTAAGGAAACAATTTGTAAAGGTGTTGAACACAGAAGGTTTGTGCTCTGACTATTTATCACGACATTCCCTGGACTGAGCACGAAAAAACTGAAAGCAAGGATTTTCGATGGTCTCCAGATAAGGCAGCTTATAAACGATCCATATTTCATAGATTCAATGAACAACATTGGGTCTTGTGCCTGGACTTCGTTTGCTCCAGTTGTCAAAACCTTTCTTGAAAAACATAAGGCAGACAACTATTCTGAATTAGTTGAGGACATGCTCACCAATTTCAATAAGCTAGGCTGTAATATGAGCATCAAGGTCCGTTTCCTACACAGCCACGTAGATTACTTTCCAGAAAACATTGGTGATTTAAGCGAAAAGCAATGTGAAAGATTTCCTCAGGACATAAAAACTATGGAAGACAGATACCAGAGTAGGTGGGATACCCACATGATAGCAGATTACTGCTGGAACCTTCAGTGGGACTGTCCTCGTAGATCTCACTCTAGAAATTTGTATAAAAGACGTTTCTCATACGTTGAATGACTGATCAGTTATACGCTCTTGTGTTGAAATATACGGATTTAGTAATGTGTGCTTGTTTCAGTAGTATGTATATAATATCAATATTTGTCAAAATCATGTCAAAAATAGCAGATCATGCGATGTAGGTCCTCGAAATTTGACGGATGACCGGTAGAATCAGCACATAAGGTGTGTATGCTCTATCTCCAAAACTAGAGCTGATAGGGCACAATTGGTGCTATTTTTGGAATCAGCGTTCCAAATATATGCAAGAAGATGTTTAACTTTCCAGGCACCAAAATGTGTGTTGGGGAGTGTTATTGATCCACACAACCTAAAATAGGGCACTGTGATCGCATTTATTTGAAGACGTCACTTCAAATGATCGAAAAATAAGTTAAATGTCAATGAAAACCAAATAAGTATGTGTACTTCAATTTCCATAATGCTCATGAACGAAACATACGTCTTGTAACTTATATCTCTAATTTAACCTTCATTTTAATGTTCTGTTTTTATTTAAATTATGTCAATTCTCCGCTAGGTTTTCCCTCTAACAAGCACGTCCCTTTCCCTAGTTTCTTTTTACTTTTCTGCACAAGTGAGGGTCGGAAGGCAAAGCCAGCAAAAACAAGGGTGCTGGGAAACTGCTGGCTACCAGATGGCAGTCCTGGGTCACTGCTGGCTGACATCTGCCACTCACGGCCCGGTAGCGGTCCGTTGGTGGCAGCGCTATTAGTTGGTGAGCCATTGAGAGCCCTGCAGCATCGCCGTGAATTGTGGGCCTCCAAGCAAGTGCCACTAGTGGCCCGTTGCTGGCTACCAATGCAGCCCCAACAGCAGGTGGAAGCAACGGGACTGCGCATGCGCAGAAGCAACACTTGCTGTGCCTCTAATGATACCATTTAGTTGAACACGACGCTATTGCCATCGTGTTATTTTAGTGGATGTTAAGAAAAAAATCCATATGTGGAGAAGCGAATTGATTTCCTATGAAATTCTACGTCGACGAAGATATCAGATTAAGCCATGAAATACTAGATTACAGGCCACTCCATTCCCATGAATAACAATTCATGGAATGGAGTGGGGGAATGACTAGAAAAGAATTGAAACCGCTTGAAACAAATATCCTGAAAAACCATTCAGAAAACGTTTGTTCGAAAAAAAAAAAAGAATTATACGCGTACAAAATTTATTAATTATTTGAAAGAAAAAAAAAGCAACGCTATGTGGATATAATGTACTCATCCATGGGTTGAATACACAAGACTGGGAGGAATTGGAAGTAAAATAAAATATATTTCCTCTTTCAAACAAATGTAGCTACGGACAACGGAAAGCAAAGATACAACGTTAAAAATGTAACAGAATGTGACATGAACCCGGGTAAATATATATTAATTCGACAATCTCCATTTAAGACGACACAGACAGTAGAAAACTTTGGAAAGCGACTCTAAGTATGTACACTTCTTGAAAATGAGTGAAGTTCCCTTAAGGTAAAAAAAACAAACTATCGTTACGTTGAAAAAATAAATTTATGAATTACATGAAACTGACTTTTACGAAAAATACCTCGCAATATTTTAAAATGAGAGGGAACCATTCGATTACACATTTCTTACGAAACAGACAGCTTCAAGCAGACGCTCACGAGTAACAAATCAGTCTGGTCGGTACAGAGCTCAGCTCCCATGCAAACGGCCCTGGTTTAAATCCACTTAGATCCAAACGGGCGTTTTTCCGATTAGTTGAGGAAATTTCCCTAGCGCAATGCTATGATTTACAAGTTTCGTAAGGGTGGAAAAAAGGAAACTTTGAGAAACTGCGGTTATCCTCGATTTTTTTTTAATGTGTGCTACTGGGAAATTGGCGGATAAGATTCGGCAAGCCACCAGTTAGTCACGTGGTTGTCTGCTACCACTACCGGCAAACCAGCGGACCAAATTAGGCTAGCCATAATTTCTGGCACGTGCTTGCAGGGCCACTGAAGGGGCACTTGTGGCAGCTACTGCCTGTGATGGACCACTGATGGCCCTGTTGTGGCATATGACAACAGATGGGGTGCCAGCTGTTGGCCTGAACTGCTGGCCCTTATGTTGGCCGCCCGGACATTTTATTGACGGCTCGGCAGTGGCAACATAGTGCTGGGCTACCGATGGCAGTGCTGGCTGCCAGCAATGGCTCAGTGCTGGCCCAGCAAAACTGTTTTGCTGGGAAATAAAAGTGACTTAGAGAGTGAAAAGTTAGTACGTGATGACTGTACGAGAAATGGTAGTTTACTGATTGAATTTGGTCGCACGCTATCTTGTTTAGCTATGAACAGATATGGTCTATGAGCTACACATTGAATAAATCAACGAGGCTCTTTTAGTGTTCAACGAGCAATTGTTCCATTTTCTACCCTTCTTCTGTAGTATTCCTTGAGATCGTTAGTTGTCATAAAATAGTTGTGTTAAGCATTTAGGATTATTTCAACTGCAGGACGTAAAGTAGAAACCTTCAAAACGTTACAGTTCGGAAGAAATATAGCATGTCAAGAAATATCTATACCTATATTGAAAGAAATTCGAATATCAAAAATATCAACCGTTTAGCTACGCCATTTTTTCGAAAAAGTAAATATTGACTTCAGCATTTTGAGAACATTTTGTTTGTCTGAATAAATTCAAGCGAATTCTACATTGATTTCATTTCAGGCATCAAATAATTTCAGCTAAAGAAAATTTCTTTTACTTCCGGAAACAACAAAGGAAATAATTATATTATGAATCGTCTTCTAAAATAAAAAAATTGTGAGGTTTTAAAAGTTGTTGTTATGAATTTATAATCCCAATCTGTTTTGCAAAGGATCTGGCTTTACACAAGATGCTTTGGCGAATGATATCGATTATTGTATTTTTAAAACCAATGTGGAAATTATGATACATATTTGCATCTCGTTTAAACAACTTTTTCCCAAGCAAAGATTTCTAAACAAAGAAACTAGAAAATAATCAGCTGCTGGAAAATATCATTCATGCAACGGGAAATATTTTCATAACTGAAAAAAATGTTAGTATTACTTTAACAGTACAGTAGCAACTAGAATTTGATTAATCGTCTTTTATTTATTGGTCGCATTTGGAAACGAGCTGTTTAAATTTCAGGATGAACAAATGTTTTCATACCTTTATTGATTTTTTGTCCTACAATAATTTTGTTGTTTTTAAATTTCTGGATCAAAGTTTTTGTTTCATACTGAGCATATAATTGCATTTACATCTCCTTGTTTATAATTAAAGATTAAAAGAATTAAAAATGCTTCTATCAAAATATACACTGCTAACCACCCAAAACGCAACACCAAGAAGGAAGCATCCGATTGGCCTGAAATTCGCAGCATGCGTCGCCGGCGAGAGGACATGCAAACGATTAGCATTGCAGGGTATATGCAAATCATGTGCGCTCGGCACGCCACCGAGAAACACTATGAGAAGGGTGCACAGAAGGCGGGATGTAAGTAGTGGAACTGTGTTGTGTTGTCGGACCTGTGCGTGGGAAGCTTCCTGATGCCTAGTCGTAGAATACGTCAGTCATTCCAGCACATTTCGAAGTTCGACAGAGGACGAATAGTGGCTTATCGCAACAGCGGTTTATCGTACCGAGACATCGGCGCCCGTGTGGGACGACATCCAGCCGTTCGAAGTCGTCTGAAGGAGCGGGACTTGTCGCACGGCGCCCATTGCTCCGATTACCATTGACGTTACACCACCGGTGAGCGCGTCTGCAGTGGGCCATCGAACGCCGCACCTGGACTAAGGAATGACACAACATTGTCTTCTCCGACGAATCTCGCTTCTCCTGGTCGGATCGACGTGTGGCGGCACCGCGGTGAGAGACTGTATGACGCCTGCATTATGCATAACCATACCGGTCCGTCGCCTGGCTTTATGGTTTGGGGCGCAATTGGATATGACACCCGTACTCCTCTGGTACGCATTGCAGGTACACTGAACAGCCACCGCTACATCTCCGACTTTTTGGAGTCTGTAGTCCTTCCTTACCTGCAGAACCTGCCAGCTGCCACGTTTCAACAGGAAAATGCGCGCTCGCACGTGGCACGCATCGTGCAGCAATTCTTCCCGGCTCACCAGGTGTCACTGCTGTCGTGACCCGCCTGTTCTCCGGATACGTCGCCCATCGAACACGTCTGGTCGCTGATCGGCAACCGAGTGGCCCGGCAAGCATAACCCGCGGCTACGCCTGATGAATTGTGGCAACGTGTCGAAGCAGCCTGGACCGACATACCCCAAGCTCACATCCAAAGCCTCTTTCGTTCGATGCCTCGGCGTGTAGCGGCCGTTATTGCCAGCCATGGGGGTCACACGAACTATTGATGTCTGCGTGTTCCGCAAGTCGCACGGGCCTGTAAGCTCAATGTTTCATCTTTGTATCTGTTGTTATGTGTCCAGTAAATCTGGTTTTGCTACCTCGTGTTATTCTTGGTGTTGCATTTTGGGTGGCCAGCAGTGTATTTCTTTATTAAATTGAAAAGACGTTATGAGGAATACCAGTAATAAAAAAGACACCAAGAGAGAATTTTTTCTTCAAGTTAAATAATTACCATTTGCATTTTTCATTTCTTATATAAGAGCAAGAAATTGTGTTTTCTTTTGGTTATATTGTTGTTATTAACCTCAAATTGAAGAAAATTGTACGAAATTGGTAAGCTAAAGGTTTGGGTCAATCCACGCCGTACTGATTTCTGTGTCTAATAAGACTGGATTCAAGTCCATCATTTTCGTTCGCTTTCAAGGCAAGAAAATTTATTTGTCAGGCTACAAAACGTTTGAAATGAGGTGTAAGTTTCATAAGAAATCTACAAAAATGATTATGCATCGCTAAGTGTCCGAAATGTCGAAGGAATTGTAGCCTTACACACCAAAGTGGTATCTAAAACACAAATATTATAATACGTTAAATTAAGTTTTCAATAATCCTTTTCTTCCCAATATAACTAAAAAAGCATTCTTGTCTAAAGCTGAATATTCTCATTCCGCCTGAAAATCTCATTTATCTTATGTTTCTGTTTAAAAAAAATGTTCCTCGGAGAAGCAAAAGAACATAGCCAAAAAGTTCACAGGAAAAATTCTTACTGCCGAATATGCAAATTCCAACGCATCATTTATCAAACCATACCCTTAGTATCCGGAACTCAATTTCTCCGAGGAAATTCACACTCAAAGGTAGTACGGTCTCACTGCATCCCGCAATGAGGAATGTATTTCATTTTTAACGATCGATCTTTTGATGATTCCCTTAAAAGAAGTGCAAAAAGGCTGTCTGGCAAATCTTCAAAGGAAAAGAAAAATATTATAATTTAAAATTAGATATCAAGGTCTTTCTGAAAACTGACAATTAGTGTTGGAGATATCAGAATATTTATGGCTTGTTGTTTAAACTGTAAAACTGTAACGGCATTCTGAGCACGAAGTTTGTCTCATTAATACTTTGATAAGAACTTCGATGTTTTGGTAACAATCGAAATGAAGTAGGAAATTTCATCCCTAAATGAAAAATCTCGTGATGAAATCACACTCAGAGCCTAATCAGACAAACACGCATAATATTTGTACACTGTTCTACCGTTAATATACGGACACATTTCTGTTGGCAATGAATCTGTTTTCAAGCAAGCACCCTGTCACAAAGTCCAGAAATACAGGGCTATTCAAAAGGTCTGTCGGGGTTCCAGTCCTTGTTTGCGGGTAGTGATTTAACATACGACAATTATATTAGTACTGGTGGATAGCGAAACTCTTAAAGTTTTTTCCGAACCTAACGCCATTGAAAAGCTTAAGGGTGGGCTCGCCAGATGTTGTCGGACGATCCGGAGAGCTTTTCGCCAGCCAGTAGCTTACGTGTTTCCGAGATGGCTTCTGAAGGAAAGGTCAAAGCTCTTTGTGTCCTGGAATTTCATCAAGGTCAGTACGTTTCCATTGTCGAGCGGCATTTCCGCACGAACTTTGGGAAGGACTCGTCCTCCGACAATTCCATTCGCAGATGGTGAAGAAGTTACGGGGTATGGTCAACCAAGCCGTATGTAATGCGGCCTCAAATGCAGGTATGGAGGTAATTGGTGTATCCAGACTCCTCATATGCCGTTTCATAGTGTCCGAGAAGTTCTGTATGGTATTGATACCGGGAGAGTTCGGAGGCTAATCGATATGCTGGAAATCTGAAAGGTGCTCCATAAACCATTCCTGCACAACATCGGAAATGTGGCTCGTCGCATTGTAATATTGGAAGACACCGTCGCCATTTGGAGAAAGGTGCAACACTACCGGGTGCAGAAATACAGCAAGCAATTCACGACAGTGGGCACCATTCACACATTGTTCCACATGCATCAAGGTCCAAGCTCATGCCAGGTGAACATGCCCCACACCATACAATCTCCCCCACCGGCTTGCACTGTGGAGACCATGCAGAATGTATCGAGGGCCTCGTGTTGCTTGCGCTAAATACGTACACCATCATCCGATTTGGGCTAGAGTGCCTGATAAGAAAGCCACACGGAAGCGAGGTAGAAGACGCCCTTATTTACTACCGGGGGACTAGTACCCGGGGTCCGACGGCTTAACGTCCAGACTACACAGCAGATAGGTATCTGACCGATTTGCATAGCCTACAGGGTGGTAACATTATTGTAAAGGATTAGTATCGGTGTTTGGATGGTTAGGGTGTGTGAAATTAATCATGCTTTCAGTGTATTTTAAAAGGCAATTCCCTCTCGTAAATGCAAAACATCCAACAACAAGAACAAGTTAGTAAAATCATGCAATGCATTGATTATGATACGCTTTCCAACATACCAGATATCATTACTCAAGTTATGAGGATAATGGCTGTTAAATAAATCTCGCTCCTGTGTCCTGACCTTTGACCCCATTTCGATGATATTCAACAGAAGCGGTTCACTGTACCTCCGGAACAACATGGTACAGTTTTGTTTCAATAGAAGCAGTTTTACGCAGGTTATGAGAATAATCGCCGTGGAATAAATCTGGTTTTTCTGCAATGACCTTTGACCCCATTTCGTTGATATTCTACAGAACCGGTTCACTATATCTCCGGAACAACATGATAACGTTTTGTCGCAATCAAAGCATTTTAAGTAAGTTATGATGTACAAGTGCAATGGAATGGATCCCACTCCAGTGTCCTGACCTTTGACCCCATTTCGCCCATTTTCAATAAGGTTCGTCCCGAGTGGCCCCCTACCGCATACTAAAATTTCATCGAAATCGAACCATTTTTACGCACGTTATGACGCATAAGATCAATGGAATAAATTCCGCTCTTATGCCCTGCCTGACCTTTGACCCCATTTCGCCCATTTTCAATACGGTTCGTGCCCGGGTGGGTCCCTACCACATACTAAAACTTCATCGAAATCGAACCATATTTACGCATGTTATGACGCATAAAGGCAATAGAATGGATCCCGCTTTTATGTCCTGAATTTTGACTCCATTCCGCCCATTTTTAATAGGATTCGTCCCCATGTGGTTCCTTACCACATACTGAAATTTCGTCCTAATCGAACCATTTTTACCCAAGATCCCGCTCCTATGTCCTGACCTTTGACCCTGTTTTGCCCATTTTCAATAGGGTTCGTGCCCAGGTGGTCCCCTACCACATACTAAAATTTTGTCGAAATCGAACCATTTTAACGTGAGTTATCGTGCGGACGGACGGACGGACAAAGCTGGAGCATATACGCCTCTTCAACCTACGATTGGAAAGCGTAAAAAAAGTTGTTTATTTTCCATTTTTTATTTCTGGCTTCCCTAAAATACAAGCGTAATTTTCAGGTAGTTATAACTTATCATACACTGATATCCAAAACTTAAGAACGGACTACATTTTTACCTGTATAAAAAAAAACATGATCGCCGCCAAATGGGAAATAATTAAACCGTCAGCGTACGAACACATAAAAAGACACAAATCTGTTTATAAATGATGCACAAATTACATTGTAATCAGCGTTTGCGCAAAAGTTACACAATTCTAAAGAACATAGCTGGAAAATGGATGTACAGTGCATACCGATAACCAGACGGAAAAACGTTTTAGTATGGAGTATGTCCACTCCGAACTACGATGCAAGTCTCACAACGTCTGAACACAAAGTTGTCCAGGATTTCCTGAATAAAATTGGCCCAATCTCTCCTTTGAGCATGGACGAGTCCCTGCTTGTTTTTTGGAGGGGGTTTTGAGCACCAATGCATCTCCGCATTGCTTCCCAGACGTGTTCGATAGGGTTGAGGTCTGGGGAGCGTGTTGTCCAGTCGATGCGATGAATGTTTTCGGTCTCCAGAAATGCCTTCACTGCTCTCGTACGATGAGGTGTCGCGTTGTCAACCATGAACAAAAAAACTTCGTCTACAGAACCACGGATAAACCAAGCATGACGTAGAAGAACTGCGTTGCAATATCATTCGCCCGTCCTAGTCTCATTTTTTAGTGCCTTCATCTCGGTGCGTCCACTAAACCTGATGCCGTCCCACACCATGACCCTGGCACCGTATCTGTCTCTTTCCTGCACATTCTCGCCCTGGTACGCAGTTCGAATTTCACAACTAAAAATATGTCGCCGTACTGCAGCGAGGGCGACCTCGTAGTATGCGTTTGAAATATATTCCACTGGTTTGAAACGCTGCCCAGATCCTGGATACCATTTACGAACTCACTGGCAACATCACGAATTCGGTGGTCTTCTCCTAGCTTCGCAATGACTCTTTTCCTCGTGAAATCATCTAGATTATGTCTTTGAGACATGACGTAAGTTAGATGTTTGTACCTCTATGCCTTCCGTCCAGATTTCCTTTCAAACACATGTCGTCTGCTGCGCCTTTTTCTCTTTTATCCGTTTAAGTCATACCTCGTGAAACCCGTGCGCACGATTCGACATTTTGCATGTGCCCGGTCTTTCTACTGAATACCTCCAGTTACGTAAATTGCTACAAGCCGTTGCGTCTTTATTTGAGGTTGTAGCCTTTCCAAATAGTGTTCGTCGTTAGGTTTTGGACACCAGTGAACAGGGTGGTTATAAATTAGTTCCGTAAATAGAAAACGTTATTTTGCATAGGTATAAGGATGCATATCATAATAAGTACGAATAATATACACTATATTGACAAAAGTCCCCGGACACCACTTCAATAGCAAATGAACGGATCTGCTGCGTTGTTAAGATGCGCGGTTCAACTGCAAACGGTATAAAAATAAGCCTGCAGCTGACCGCGATCATATTGCACTGTGAGGTTGAGTAGAAATGTCGCGGCGGGAAAGGAAAAATTGTTGGGTGTTATTTAGTGGGTTGTCCATAAAAAAAACCGTCAGGCGTTTAAACATACCTAAGTCAACTTGTTTAGATGTAATGAATAAGTAGATGCCACATGGCGTGCCTGGAGCAGCAAAACGTACCGGCATACCAAAGAAAATCAGTGATAGAGGACGTCGAAGCCTGAGGAGAGTCGTTACAGCTAATCGACGGAATACTGCACAAGACCTCAGTGTACAGGTGAGTAAAAGTGCTGGAACCTCGGTATGTACACGTACCATTCGCAGAGAACTTCATTCCATAGGTTACCGTGGTCGTGTGTCTGCTCATAAGTCTTTCATCTCCACTCGGAATGATACTTGTCGTTTAGCATGGTGTAAAGAACATTTATCGTGGACCGTAGATCAATAGAAACGGGTCTTATGGACTGATGAATCCAAATACACGATCTATCAGTCTGATGGCCATGTGTGATATGGCGGCAGCCGGGGGGAACGCTATTTAACACAGTGTACTGTTCCTACGGTCAAGTTTGGGGATGGCAGTGTACTCGCGTAGGGATGTTTTTTGTGGTATGGTCCATGCCCATTGGTTATCGTGGACAAACCTGTTAACCAGCACGTGTACCTCCACATTCTGGACAATTATGTCGTACCAACTCTGTGGCAATACTATGGAATCGCGCCTCGTTGGTACCAGCAGGATAATGCACTGAGCCGTAAAGCAAGGACTGTTACGGTGTGGTTTGCGATAATTCTGTTTCGTGTGTGGAGTGGTCAGCACAGAGCACTGATCGTAACCCCATAGAGCACCTATGAGATGAACTAGAGCGCCGCAAAAGAAGTTTGGAACCATAAATGTTATGTGCACGAAAGTATGTACAGATTTCGGTGATATGATGCCTGGAAAAACGCAGTTTTCTCTGATGAGACACATTTTGTTGTTCACAAACACAGAGCAAGCCATGTGGAACAAAGCAATAAAGAACCAGTGAGAACTGTGTGCTTTCAACATGTTTAAAAACACCCTTCCAGAAAGATATTTTGGGTTATTTCACGACACGGACCAGGAAGCCAGGTCCTAAATGACGGAATGATGAATGCATCAAGGTACATCGAAATTCTTAACAGGTACACTTGCACCATTCTTGCAGACTTTAGAGACGGAAACGGCACATTTCCGCATGACGAGGGGCCCTAAGCCACATTTCAAAAGCAGTCAAGAATTTCTTGTAGAAAAGCAGAATCATTGTGCTTAATTGGACCGGAAGTTCTCCAGACTAAACTTTAATTAAAAATGTGGGAATTTTTCTGTAGAAACGCCTTGGAAAAATGGACTGTTCAACAAATCAATATTTGTTAACTAATGTAATAAAAGTATGGCTCCACGATAGTGAAGTGGAAATATTTGCTCCAAATTGGTGGAGTCAATGCCAAAACGTATCCAGGTCACTTCAGCTATATTCGGATTTATTTTATACTAATATTAGATAAAGTTGCTGTAATTTACATTTTTCGTACAATACTCAAAAATGTAAAGACCTTTTCTTTGTCACAGTTAATTTGCTACTGTAAGATTGCAGCTGGTCTCAGTTTAGAGAAGCCGCTATATTTTTACACTACAATATTTTTCATTTATAATATAAATGAATAAAAATTTAGCATGAAATATGGATTTCAAAATATCGATAACAAGTGTTCCTCGTGTTTCTTTATTCTATCTTGTGTTGAAAGAAGTTACTATTTCAGGACGTTACTCCAGAACGAGTGTTTCTGTCATGCTATTTATTGAAATATTCGGTTATGTCTATTTACAGTAAAGCACCGTGTGGTAAGCATTACCTTTTTTTCACGCTTCTTGTAATGGAACTAATCTAATGAGAGAATGGGGTAATGAAATATCCAATTTCACAATTCCTTAACGCAAATCGCCATCTAGTTGCTCAGTAACAAAACGAAAAGCTCACGTTTTTGCAGATTCTCTTAATGCCAAACTTTGAATGACTTTAAAACTTACTTGATTAAAAAAGAGATCTCTAATTCAAACAGAAAGCACAAAAACTCAGTACTTTATGGCATAATGATGCTTAAAACAACGTTCATCCACATAGCCAACTTTTTAAAAAATTAAAAAAACATGTGTCATCTTGAAGCGAGAAAAGGACTCAAAAGAAATTCGGCACGTATATGTTCGTTCACAGCTCGAGGACTATGCAATTCTAAAATTTTCAGTTAAGTTGGCCAAACGTGTGAAACTGAATTCGTGCGTCTCTGTAGCATTAATAACTCGTCTGATTGATTGCTGTTTCTCTCATGAAAATGGGTTAGGTCAATTCATTTTTCCGTCTATGAATTCAATGAAATTATTTATTCTTGTGTTCTGTAGAATGTGTCCTTTATTTCACTGCTCTTGCTCTAAGCTTTCTTTGTAATCAAGACAGTATTATCTAGAAACTCTATAATCATCTAAAAATGTCAATTTGTACCTATTCGACATGAGAAAATCGATATTTTGCAAACTACCATCCTGGGACGAATCCATTCAATTTGGAACTCTGGCTTCACCTTTATTGATGACTTAGTTATCTAAACGCATTTTGGAAAGTTTGTTTTATTTTCTGTAGCTCAGCAAAGTTATAATGTTTTAATGCTTATGTGATTTTTTGCGATGGTTTGTGTTGAAACAACAGTCACTCAAACTTAAATTCTTCACCAATTGCACTTAATCAATGCTGTCAGAGTTCGCTTCATAAATGTACATTATATATTTATTTTTTTAATGATTGTGTTTTTTACCAATGGTTTGTGTTGAAGCAACAGTCACTAAAATTTATTAAACGATTGCACTTATTCAATGGGGCCAGAATTCGTTTCATAAATAACACTTACGTGAAAATCCAAGAAATCTTTTTCCTTGCCTCTTGTCGAACTACAACTTCCTGACACAACTTCGTTCAGCAGCTTTTATTCGGCGTACAGAGTTGACGCTCATAACATCAAGATAATATGTAACCCGATTTCAAGCAGTATATTATTTTAGGGTCTGGTTCATTTGCCCGACGTTTACTTCACCGAAGGGTCACTTGACCGAAAATCACTTCACCGAAAAGATTGTTTTACCGAAAGATCACTTGATCGAAACGTTCATTTCACCGAAGGGTCACTTGATCAAAAGGTACATTTCACGCAAGGGTCTGTTTACCTAAAAGTTCATTTCACCAAAGGGTCAGTTTATCGAAAACTTTGGATTTCATTACAGGATCTGTTGAAGCATGGTGCAAGTTCGGCAGGCAGACCACCGAAACGTTAGGGGATCATACTCAAATTGCACTTTTGATTTCTCCGTGTCACAGAGAACACAAAGATTTAGTTTTAAGACAAAAATATTTAATTGTAAGTCCCTAGGCCTCGACTTAGGCCTTTTTAGCAAATTTTAATCATGTTCATAAGGTTTACATAAAAAAGTAAAATTAATAATGTTGCACATTTTTTCAGGCAAAAAGAATCAATTTTAGGGCCCTAGGTCTCGGCTTAGGCCTTTTTAGCAAATTTTAACCGTTCGTGCTCATGTTCATAAGGTTTACGTAAAAAGTTACTTTACATTTTATGTAATGCTTATGAATATGAGTAGGGTTAAAATGGCCTGTACCTAGGCCTACGGTCAAAAAATTAATGTTTTGTGGTTGAATAAAAGTGGAACATTGTTTACTATAAAACCCTTATGAATATGAGCTCGGAGGATTAAAATTTGACAAATAAGCACAGATCGGCCTTATAATTAATGTTATATTTCTAAAAACCTACTCATGGGGAGGTATTTCATAGAAATTAAAAGTGTATTTTTTATACAATCCGATAATGTTTATGTGGCCAGTTTTTCAAAAACCAGCACCACACTCCAACACATCTCTAACAACGAAATTCTAAGTGTTCGATAAACTGACCATTCGGTGAAATGATCTTTCGATATAATGAACTTTAAGGTTAAATAATCCTTCGGTGAAATGAACTTTTCGATCAAGTGTCCTTTCGATCAAATGAACTTTTAGGTGAAGTGACCTTTCGGTGAAATGAACTTTTCGGTCAAGCGACCCTTCGGTGAAATGTACCTTTCGATCAAGTGATTTTCGGCGAAGTGACCTTTCGATCAAGTGAACGATACCCATTATTTTACGTTCACAAAAACTTACACCGCTCTTTACACTGGGTATGTCTTTTTATTTACTCCTAGTCAGCCATTTGCCAAAACTTGTGAGTAAATTGGAAGGAGTCGACGTGCCGTTTAAAAAGAAATATTAGGAAGAAGATGTACATAAATACAGAAAGTCGCATCAGAAAGCTGATTTAGAGACACAAGGCACCGTGTTATACATATCAATACATGTTGAACACAATAGTGCCGCCCCGGTGGCGCAGTGGTCTACTGACCTTTTGTCCGAAATGGCTTCGGGTTCGAATCTCGGTGAGGAATAGATTTTGTGCTTGTCTTATAGCACTGGCTCTCTCTTTACTCTGGAGTCAGTGGCCCTAACTTAGGGACGAGAGACTTTCTAAAATCCGATTTTTTTTGGTCGTTACCCCTCACTCCAAAAAAAACAAAACAAAAAAAAAAAAACAGAATAATTTTCGGTGCACTATATCAAACATATTGGGTTGTCGGAAAATTCATGACGCATTTTGGCACCCGATGGCGGTTGGGTGCTTTTGGAAGTACTAGAGGCGTGCACAGCTATGTTATCGCTATGGCATTCGACAGGTGCCAGTTCTAGCTGCAGTCTAAAAGGAATAGTGAGCGATTAGGTTGATTTGCGGAGATTTGACATCAAGTTGAAGATGGAAGACCAAACTGTGCATTTTCGCCATATTTTACTGATTTACTTCCGTAAAGCAAAGAACGCGCGTCAAGCTTGTGAAAAGTTGCGTAAAGTGTACGGTGATAATATTCTTCGAGCACGTCAGTGTCAGTGGTGGTTCGCAAAATTCCGTGCTGGTGATTTTGACCTCAACGATGATCCTCGGTCAGGGAGGCTCAACGAGGTTGATGACGACCAAAAGAAGGCATTGATGGAGTCAAACCCACGTTACACGACACGAGAGATTACAGACACATTGCACATCCATCATTCAAGCTTTTACGACCACCTGAAGAAGCTGGGATACGTAAGCAAGCTCGATGTGTGGGTTCCGAATGAACTCAAAGAAGCTCAAATGACGGCGCGTATAAATATCTGCGATATGCTCATTAAATGTGAGTAAAACGATCCTTTTTGAAGCGACTGATAGTGGTGACGAAACGTGGACTGTGTACAACAATGTGCTGCGCAAACGGTCTTGACCCGACGTGCTGCTTCGCCTTAAATGACATCCAAAGCAGACATTCATCAGCAGAAGGTTCTGGTCTCAGTGTGGTGGAATTTTAAAGGAGTCTTGTTTTTCGAGCTCCTACCACGGAACCAAACAATCAATTCGAATGTGTACTGTCGGCAATTGGACAGTTTGAACGAAACCATCATCCAGAAACGTCCAGAGCTCTTTCATCGTAAAGGTGTTGTGTTCCATCACGACAACGCGATACTACACACAAGTTTGACCACCCGCCAAAAATTATTGGAGCTTGGGTGGAATGTGTTGCCCCACCCAGCATACTCGCCTGACCTTGCGCCGTCAGACTTCTACTTGTTTCGCTCTCTTCAACAGTCCTTGCGTGGTATAACGTTCAATTCAGATGAGGCTGTAAATCTTCATTTTGTACAGTTTTTCGCCACGAAAGACATGTCCTTCTATGAACGAGGCATTCTGCAGCTCACTGAAAGATGGCAAGATGGTTATCGAACAAAATGGGCATTATATCATTGATTGATTTTTGTTCTTTCTATCAATAAATTACCTTTGCAAAACATGGCTAAAATACGTCATGGCTTTTCCGACAACCCACTACAATATGATATTTTCTGAATTACATTCTTTTATCGAGAAACTTTGTGTTTCTTAAACCTTTTAATCATCTGTTAGCTGAAGATGCATGAGCTAGCATTTTGTCACTCATCATGTACTTTACTGATAAAACATTTATGAAGCTTCCATTCATATCAAACATTTATACTTTGAGAAATAAAGTGTTTGCGAAATCCGTAGTCAAGAAAAGTATATACGTGAGAGTGAAATTCTCTCTGATGAATCTCTTCAAATTTGATCTTTCTGGATTTTCGGAGTGCAAATACGCTTTCTTGCCTAAAGGTAACGTTCAAAAGAAACATTCTATGAAGTATTATTTTTCATTCCGTTTGCATAGTCACTAAAAGGAGTTTACGCAAGTTTTAGACGCAGAAGAAGGACAGAAAGACCCTGTCTAGTACATGAAAATGCCTATACGAATTTGGAGTTGAAATACTTTACGTGTCCTTGGAATCGATTGAAACAATTACATGACGATATTCTGGGGATACTTGCATAGCACTCCAAAAGCAAAAATAACGAAAAACTAATATCTTATATTACTCAGAGGAATGCAGCAAATGAGGGTAATATCGTGTGTGCAGAAGTTCTTATAACGTAACCCTTTTTACGTTATGTAAGATATCCGGCTGAATATATGTTAAACTAAGGATATATGCTATGCAACTAATTGTTCCGGATATCTCACGTTAAAGTAAGTCATTTACAAAGAACCATATATAGAAGTTCAACTTACGTCTACTTTTTAAATGTCCAGCAACATTAGACAAAATCCAAAACATAGCACGGCGAGGTACACACCACTTCACATATCTTAGTCAAGAGGTTTACAATCAAACCTCAGTAACGTTTTAACATATCCACACACAAAACAACCTCTGCATCGTATTTTTATCTAACGTTCTTATCACATGCATTTATAGGTCACTCTTATTCCGAACTCAGATTGCTACCAACGTCATTCTCGTTTGAGGGAAAAGCCAAACGTTAAGGTTTTAAAATCTCTGAGAGAAAGAACTCAAATTTCCATAGAAAAAGAAACTCAAAAGGAAAGTTAATATAGAATATACACTGAAGTGCCAGAAAAACTGGTTCACCAGTCTGATACTTGGTATTTCCCCTACGGGAGCGCAGGACTGCTGAAATACGACGGGGCATGGACTCCAATAGCTTCTGAAAATATGCTGTAGGTAATACACACCATACTTCCTGCAGAGCGTTCCACAATTCTGGTGTATTCTGAGGTCTTGGATTCCTGTGTTCGATAGTGCGTTGCATGGCATCCCAAATGTGTTCTATCACGTTCAGATCTGGGCACTTGGGTGGGAATGGCAACACTCCAAACACAGATGAATGCTCCTCTAACCATAATGTGGCGTCCCGGAACTTGTGTGGAGGCGCATTGTGTTATTGGAACAGGCCCAACCCATCAGCATGAATGCAGGACATGAACGGTGGTGCCTCGTCAGAAAATATACGCACATAGCGTTGGCCAGTCACAGACGTTTTAAGACGTACCAGGGGTCCCAGTGAAGTCCAGCTAAACATACCCCATACCATTACGGATCCCCACCAGCCGGTACAGTTTCCTGTTGACAGGCGGGATCCATGACTTAATGGGGTTTGCGCCACACACGAATCCTTCCATCTGCCAGATACAGTAGAAAACGCGACTCGTCAGACCAAGCTACTTATTTATAGTCATCAAGTGTCCAGTGGCGATGTTGCCGTGCCCTAGCGAGGCGCATAGCTCTGTGTCGTGCACCCAGCAAGGGGACTCGAGTTGGGCGTCGGCTCCCAAAGCCCACATTGTGCAGGGAACGTTGCACAGTCCGGACGCTGATGCTTGTTGAGGTTCCAGCATTGAATTCGGATTATACCTGCGAGAGTGTGGCACGCCTATCGCGTGAAACGATTCTTGACAGCCGACGAAGGTCACGTTCACCCAATGTCTTTTTACGGCCACACTGGTATCGTAGGTTGGAGGTTTTGCCGGAATTCTTGTAGTCACGGTACACCCTTGCAATCGTCGTCCGTGAAAATCCGAACTTCGTTTCTACCTCCGAATAACTATGGCCCATCTCACGAACGCCAACTATGACACCGCGTTGAAAATCGCTTAAATCGTCATTACTTGTCATTCGCATGCCGAAAACCACCCTGACAGCTGGCAGGGACGTCACTCGCTTTATATACGCACTGGCGGACGCAACAGAGTACGCGCATAGATGACGATGCTATGTATTTAGCATAAGCTCTTCTGTACTAGTTTTTCTGGCACTTCAGTGTACGTTGCATTCTGAGAGTCGCGAATGTCGAGATTGTTTAAAAGTATAAACTATAGACATTTAAGAATATAAAATGTAAATATCGTTTTGTGCGCGATGAGTAGAGAATTCTAAATATCACTATAATCCTTAGTGGTTAGATCCAATTGTCTATGGTTTCCAAAAAATCTAGGAATTGGATAAAACGAGCACGGCGGGATTTCATATGTCACGAGGACTTCAGAAAAATGGACGATCTATCATCATCAACCATTATGGATCCACTGCTGGATGTAGGTCTCCAAACATTTCTCCCACAACATTCTGTCTTGAGCCAGTCTCCTCCATGAGACACCAACATGCTTTCGAATTTAGTCTACCAATCCACCGCATAGTCTTCTTCTTGATCGTTTCCTCTCTCTTGGAATACCCAGTCTAGTATTTCAATTGTTCAAATGTGGACAGGCATTTTAGCAATATGTCTAGCCTATTACCATTTCAGAGATTTTGTATTTTTTTTTTTTTGATTGGAGGTTTAACGACAACCATGAGCAACTCAATGGGCTATAAGCAGTCGCCCGTCCCTAATTTAGGGTCACTCGCTCCAGGGAAGGGAGAGAGCTAGTGCCGTAAGAGAAACACAACATCCATGCCTCACCGGGATTCGAACCCGGACCCATCACGGACGAATGATCATAAGCCAGCGGTTAGACCACCGCGCCACCGGGGCGGGAGATTTTGTCTTGATTATTATGTCATCAACTTCCACCTACCCGTACTTCTTTCAGTAGTTTGTAGCCTCTAAACATATATTTTAGTAAAGGTCCAAGTCTCTAATCGGTAAGTAAGAACTGTCAGAATGCATTGGGTAAGCTGTTTTCTTTTAAGATACAATGGAGAATTGCTCTTGAAAATTGTGCTGTTTTCTCCAAATGATCTACAGACAAGATTATTCACCTATTAATTTCTTTTTCGATGTGAGCCTTGCTTGATATCTGTTGTCCAAGGTAAATGTAGAGATCAGTTACTTCTAGATTTGCTTCATCAAGAGCTAAATATTTAATTCTTGTGAAAGCATTGCACATCAAAGTTGTTTTCTGTACGTTCGTTTTTAAAATCACTTGTTTAATCTTATCAGTACGTTCCTGTACCACACATACTCTGCAGCTGTGAAGCAGAACTCCCTAAAATGACTATATCATCAGCCAAATAAAGGTTGGTTAAGTAATCTCCATTAATTTTTATCTTCTTGTCTTCCCAGTTCAGCGACTGAAAAACATTCTACACTGCTGGCCACCCAAAATGCAACACCAAGAAGGAAGTATCCGATTGGCCTGAAATTCGCAGCATGCGTCGCCGGCGAGAGGACATGCAAACGATTAGCATTGCAGGGCATATGCAAATCATTTTCGCCCGGCACGCCACCGAGAAGCACTATGAGAAGGGTGCACAGAAGCCGGGGTGTAAGTAGTGGAATTGTGTTGTGCTGCGGGACCTGTACGTGGGAAGCTTCCTGACGCCTCGTCGCAGAATACGGCACTCATTCCAGCAGGTTTCGGGGTTCGACAGAGGACGAATAGTGGCTTATCGCGACAGATGTTTATCGTACCGAGACATCGGCGCCCGTGTGGGACGACATCCAGCCACAGTGAGGCGAGTCTGGATTCGGTGGGTGCAGGAGGGACAGACGTGAGCGATTGCCGCAGCCGCGGCACACCACCAAACGAGAGGACTGGCATTTTGTGCGGCGGGCATTGTCGGGTCGCACCGCCACATCACGAACGTTAGCGCAGGAATTAGAGTGTGTTGCGCAACAACCTGTGTCAGCACGTACCGTTCAACCTCGTTTGCAGGAACGGGGACTTGTCGCACGGCGCCCATTGCTTCGATTACCCTATTACCATTGACGTTACGCCACCGGCGAGTGCGGCGGCAGTGAGCCGTTGAACGACGCACCTGGACTACGGAATGGCACGACATTTTCTTCTCCGACGAATCCCGCTTCTGCCTGCAACACCACGATGGTCGGATCTGCGTGTGGCGGCACCGAGGCGACAGACTGTATGACGCCTGCATTATGCACTGCCATACCGGTCCGTCGCCTGGCGTTATGGTTTGGGACGCAATTGGATATGACACCCGACCCCTCTGGTACGCACGCCGGTACACTCAACAGCCACCGCTAGATCTCCGACGTTTTGGAGCCTGAAGTCCTCTCTTACCTGCGGGACCTGCCAGCGTCCACGTTTCAACAAGACAATGCGCGCCGCACGTGGCACGCATCGTGCAACAATTCTTCACGGCACACCAGGTGTCACTGCTGCCTTGGCCCGCCTCTTCTCCCGATATGTCACCCATCGAACACGTCTGGTCGCTGATCGGCAGCCGAGTGGCCCGGCAAGCACCACCCGCGGCTACGCCTGATGAACTGTGGCAACGTGTGGAAGCAGCCTGAACCAACATACCCCAAGCCCACATCCAAAGCCTATTTCGTTTGATGCCGCAGCATGTAGCGGCCGTTATGGACAACCATAGGGACCACACGAACTATTCATGTCTGCGTGTTCCGCAAGTCGCACGGGCCTGTAAGCTCACTCGTTTTATCTTTGTATCTGTGTCCAGTAAATCTGGCTTTGCTATCTCGTGTCCTTCTTGGTGGGTTATACGTCAATTCGTCGCCTGCGTCAATTCGTCGCCTGCGTCAATTCGTCGACTGCGACAATTCGTCGCGCGTCAATTCGTCGACTGCGTCAATTCGTCATCTGCGTCAATTCGTCGACTGCGACAATTCGTCATCTGCGTCAATTCGTCGACTGCGACAATTCGTCATCTGCGTCAATTCGTCGACTGCGACAATTCGTCGACTGCGTCAATTCGTCGCGCGTCAATTCGTCGCGCGTCAATTCGTCGACTGCGTCAATTCGTCGACTGCGTCAATTCGTCGCGCGTCAATTCGTCGACTGCGTCAATTCGTCGACTGCGTCAATTCGTCGCGCGTCAATTCGTCGACTGCGTCAATTCGTCGACTGCGTCAATTCGTCGACTGCGTCAATTCGTCGCGCGTCAATTCGTCGACTGCGTCAATTCGTCGACTGCGTCATTTCGTCGACTGCGACAATTCGTCGACTGCGACAATTCGTCAAGCGTCAATTCGTCGCGGACAAATTCGTCGACCTCGTCAATTCGTCGCGGACAAATTCGTCGACCTCGTCAATTCGTCGCGTTTGCAGATTTTGGTTACATAAAAAACGAATGCGGGAAAACGTACGATTTCGAACGTCTTTAACCCTGGTCAAATTTATAAGGTTTGGACACTCAGGCAGGATAGGAATATTACGCTTTTTCTTTGGCACTAAAAACATTAGACGGTAAACGGTTTTTGGAAGGGGTCAGGGCCCGGTTGGTCAGAGCCCCCATATAAAATTTTTCGTAAAATCTAAATTTTTCAATTTAGAACCACCAAACTTGGTATACTATATCATGGTACTCTAAGTTAGATGACAGACCATTTTTGGAATGAGTCAAGGCCCGGGGGTCAGAGCCCCCCACATACAAAATTTTCTTAACTACAGTTTTTAATTCAGAACCACCAAATCTGGTATACTATCTCATGGTACTCTAACTTAAACGCTAGACGGGTTTGGGAAGGGGTTGGGGCCCGGGGGTAATAGCCCCCCCGTCATTAAAAATGCCGTAAAATCTACAGTATTCGTTTTAGAACGAACAAATTTGGTATACTATCTCATGGTACTCTAACTTAGACGGTAGACCGTTTTTGGAACGGGTCAAGGCCCGGGGGGTTAGAGCCCCCCCCCCCATAATTTTTTTGTAAAATCTACAGTTTTCAATTGAGAACCATTAAGTATGGTATCATCAAACTCTAACTTAGACGCTAGACGGCTTTTTGGGAGTGGTTAGACCCCGGGGGTGAAAGCCCCCCCCCTCATAAAAATGTCTTAAAATCTACAGTTTTCAATTTAGAACCACCAAATCTGGTATACTATCTCATAGTACTCTAACTTAGATGCTAGACGGCTTTTTAAAGGGGTTGGAGCCCGGAAGTCAGAGCCCTCCCCCTAATAAAAAAATCGTAAAATCTACAGTTTTCAATTTAGAACCACCAAATTTGGTATACTATCTCATGGTACTCTAACTTAGACGGTAAACCGTTTTGGGAAGGGGTTGCAGCCCGGGAGTAAGGGCCCCCTTCATAAAAAAATCGCAAAATCTAGTTTTCAATTTAGAACCAACAAATTTGGTATACGATCTCATGGTACTCTAACTTAGACATTCGACGGTTTTGGGAACGAGTCAAGGCCCGGGGGTCAGAGCCCCCTCCCACACACATACACATACAATATTTTCTTAAAAACTACAGTTTTCAATTCAGAACCACCAAATCTGGTATCATGAAACTCTAACTTAGACGCTAGACGGGTTTTGGAAGGGGTTGGAACCCGGGGGTGAGAGCCCTCCCTCCTCATAAAAATTTCGTAAAATCTACAATTTTCAATTTAGAAGAACCAAATTTGGTATACTATCTCATGTTTATCTAACTTGGACGGTAGACGGTTTTGGGAAGGGGTCGGGGCCCGCGTCAAGGGAGCCCCATACAGAATATTTGTAAAAAGTTCCGTTTTTTACTTTTAAGAATACCCTATCTACGTTCTAAGGAGCTCTTTGGCCCTTTGTGGGCCTTGCACCATAAACCATCAACCAACCAACTAACCAACCTAATATGCGTTTAATGGTGTATTAAAAACGCAAATCAATATAGTTTAGCTTTCACTACCAACGAGCGGCTTATCAGAAAGAAATATAATGTAATGTAAATAGAGAGTTCCAGATATTCAAAATTCAAAACGGTAAGAAAAAGATGATCAATGCCAATGTGAAGTCGTATGCATGCGACATCACATAGGTACATCGCATTTCTGTGTTGCGGGATTCACAGCAGCACACGCCACATGTACGGCAGTTCTATAGATGTCTCTTAGAAGGTAAGTATTCCCATTCCTTTTTCTTTCTTTTTTGTTTCGCAAAATTAAATTAACTAAATCAAAAAATTTAAAGTAAGTTTACTGGAAAATTGCAGGAATATCTTTTTCATTCATTAACTCTCACCCGCTGAACTTTGTGATTCCACAAATAGTAATACGTACCTGGCAAATAACTGGTATCCTTGCTAGTAAAAATTATATTAATGATTTATTTGTGTCCAGTTCAATCTAGTATGTCCATAAGAGATTTTAGGGCCGTATGAAAAATACATTTCAACGTGTGCCGCTACGGCGGCGGAGTGATCTAGGGGCTGGCTTCTGACCACTTGTCAAGAAGAATTTTGTATGTGGGGGCACTTACCCCCCGGGCTTTGACCCGTTCCAAAAAACCGTCTACCGTTTAAGTTAGAGTACCATGATATAGTATACCAAATTTGGTGGTTCTAAATTGAAAACTGTAGATTTCACGAAATGTTTTATGAGGGGAGCTTGGACCTCGTGCCCGTCCCGTTCCAAAAACCGTCTGTCGTCTAAGTTAGACTACCGTGAAATAGTATACCAAATTTGGTGGTTCTAAATTGAAAATTGTAGATTTCACGAAAATTTTGTGTGTGGGGGGTGTAACCCCCGTGCCCCGACCCGTTCCATAAACCGACTAAGTTAGATTACCATGATATAGTATAGCAAATTTGGTGGTTCTAAACTGAAAACTAGATTTTACGAAATTTTAATGGGGGAGTGGGGGGGGGCTGCTCTGAACCCCCGGCCCCGACCCATTCCAAAAACCGTCTCCCGTCTAAGTTAGTTTCATGATACCACATTTGGTGGTTCTAAATTGAAAACTATAGATTTCACGAAAATTTTGTGTGTGGGGGCTCTTAACCCCCGCGCCTTGACCTATTCCAAAAACCGTCTACCGTCTAAGTTAGAGTACCATGAGATAGTATACCAAATTTGGTGGTTCTAAATTGAAGACTGTAGATTTTACGAAAATTTTTGTATGGAAGGGGGTTGCTCTGACCCCCTGGCTCCAACCGCTTCCGAAAACCGTCTACAGTCTAAGTTAGAGTTTCGTGAGATAGTATACAAAATTTGGTGGTTCTAAATTGAAAAGTGTAGTTTTTATGAAAAATTTTTATGGGGGTCGGCTCTGACTCCGTTCCCGACCCGTTTCAAAAACCTTCTACTGTCTAAGTTAGAGTACCATGAGATAGTATACTAAATTTGGTGGTTCTATATTGAAAACTGTAGATTTTACAAAATTTTGTATGGGGGGGGCTCTAAACCCCCGGGCCCCGACCCGTTCCAAAAACCGTCTAACTTAGAGTACCATGAGATAGTATACCAAATTTGGTGGTTCTAAATTGAAAACTGTAGATTTTACGAAAAATTTGTACGGAGGGTGGGGGAGCTCTGAACCCCCGGACCCCGACCCGTTCCAAAAACCGCCTCCTGCTAAGTTAGAATTTCATGACACCAAATTTGGTGGTTCTGAATTGAAAAATGTAGATTTTAAGAAAATTTTGTATGGGAGGGGGACTCTTACGCCCGGGACTTGACTCGTTCTGAAAACCGTCTACCGTCTAAGTTAGAGTACCATGATATAGTATACGAAATTTGGTGGTTCTAAATTGAAAACTGTAGATTTCACGAAATTTTTAATGGGGGGGGGTTCTAACCCCGGGCTCCAACGCTTTACAAAAAAAGTCTACAGTCTAAGTTAGAATACCATTAGATAGTATACCAAATTTGGTGGTGCTAAATTGAAAACGGTATATTTTACGAAAATTTTGTGTGTGTGTGTGGGAGGGGGGGGGCTCTGACCCACCACTCCAAGACCCGTTCCAAAAACCGTCTCCCGCCTAAGTTAGAGTTTCATGATACCAAATTTGGTGGTTCTAAATTGTAAACTGTAGATTTTACGAACATTTTGTATGTGGGGGCTCTTAACCCCGCGCCTTGACCTATTCCAAAAACCGTCCACCGTCTAAGTTAGAGTACCGTGAGATAGTATACCAAATTTGGTGGTTCTAAATTGAAAACTGTAGATTTTACGAAAATTTTGCATGGGGGGGGGTCTGATCCCCCTGGATCCAACCGCTTCCAAAAACCGTCTACAGTCTAAGTTAGAGTTTCATGATATAGTATACGAAATTTGGTGGTTCTAAATTGAAAACTAGATTTTACGAAATTTTGTAGGGGGGAGGGGGCTCTAACCCTCCGGGCTCTGAACCCCGGGCTCCGACCCCTTTTCTAAAACCGTCTACAGTCTAAGTTAGAATACCATGAGATAGTATACCAAATTCAGTGGTTCTAAATTGAAAACTGTAGATTTTACGATAATTTTGTACGGGAAGGGGGGGGAAGAGAACTGACCTAACGGGCCCCGATCCGTTCCAAAAACAGTCTTCCGCTGAGTTAGAGTTTCATGACACCAAATGGTGGTTCTAAATTGAAAACTAGATTTTACGGCCGTTTTGTGTGTGGTGGGGGCTAACCGCCCGTGCTCCAACCGCTTCCAAAAACCGTCTACAGTCTAAGTTAGAATACCACGAGATAGTATACCAGATTTGGTGGTTCTGAATTGAACACTGTAGATTTTACGAAAATTTTGTAGGGGGGGGCTTCAACACCCGGGCCCCGACCTTTTCCAAAAACCGTTTACCGTCTGAGTTAGAGTACCATGATATAGTATACCAAATTTGGTGATTCAAAATTAAAAACTAGATTTTACGAAATTTTTGTTTGTCCTCTGAACCCCGGGCTCCGACCCTTTCCAAAAACCGTCTACAGTCTAAGTTAGAATACCATGGATAATATACCAAATTTGTTGGTTCTAAATTGAAAACTGTATATTTGAAAAAGTTTTGTATCGAGGGGGGGCTGTGACCCCCCGACCCCGATCCTTTCCAAAAAGCGTCTCCCGTCTATGTTAGAGTTTCATGACACCAAATTTGGTGGTTCTGAATTGAAAATTATAGATTTTACGAAAATTTTGAATGTGGGGGGCTCTTACCTCCCGGGCCTTGACCCGTTTCGAAAACCGTCAACCGTCTAATATTTTTAGTGCTAAAGAAAAAGCGTAATATTCCTATCTTGTCTGAGTGTCCAAAGTTTATAAATTTGATCAGGGCGGAAGATGTTCGAAATCGTACGTTTCCCTGCATTATTTTTGTATGTAACCAAAATCTGTCAAAGCGACGAATTGACGTAGTCGACGAATTTGTCCGCGACGAATTGACGCTCGACGAATTGTCGTAGTCGACGAATTTGTCCGCGACGAATTGACGCTCGACGAATCGACGCTCGACGAAATGACGCGCGACGAATTGTCGTAGTCGACGAATTGACACGCGCGACGAATTGTCGTAGTCGACGAATCGACACGCGCGACGAATTGTCGTAGTCGACAAAATGACGCGCGACGAATTGTCGTAGTCGACGAAATGACGCGCGACGAATTGTCGTAGTCGACGAATTGACGCGCGACGAATTGTTGTAGTCGACGAATTGACACGCGCGACGAATTGACGTGACACCTTCTTGGTGTTGGATTTTGGGTGGCCAGTAGTGTACAATGAGGTATTGAAGAGCTAAGGGTACACGGTACTTTCGCATTCTGAAATTCAGTATATGCAATGAATGTGTGTGACACACAGCTTTAAGGTGTGTTCTTAAGTATTGTATCCTGTAAAGTATAACGTAACCCTTTTTACGTTATGCCAGATTTGTTGTTATGCTAAGTTGCAAATGTCCAGCTGAAGAGATTATTAAACTAAGGGTAAATGTGATGCACTAATTGCACCAGATAGCTCACTTTAAATTAAGGCCTTTAGGGCCAGACGAAACATATGCAAAAAGCAGAATCACTTACATAAACTTTTCTTTTATTGGTCCTGCAATTTTAGACTTTTTTTTTTTTGATTGGAGGTTTAACGACCACCGTGAGCAACTCAATGGGCTATAAGCAGTCGCCCGTCCCTAATTTAGAGTCACTGGTTCCAGGGAAGGGAGACAAACACAACATCCAGTGCCGTAAGACAAACACAACATCCATGCCTGACCGGGATTCGAACCCAGACCCCTTACGGACGAATGATCAGAGGCCAGCGCCTTAGACCACTGCGCCACCGGGGCGGCAATTTTAGACTTCAATCAACTTTAGACGAAATCACATAACGTTGTTTATTTACGAAATCCAAAACATATCACAGTGAGGCACACCGCACACACAGCTGCTGCTTAATCTTTTTATATATCTCGTCTTATTCTTATCACTACAAGCATACGTCTCTCTCACAGACGTATTCATGTGAGTGTTGCCAACCGTATTCACGTGAGAGAGAAAATATCACGTTAAGTTTGGAAAGTGTAAAAGAGAACGAACTCAAATTTACATAGAAAAAGGAACTAAAAATGAAAGTTAAATTAGAGCATACGTCACAAGAGCTAGGAAGCATCAATGAGCTAATTTTATCTAAATAACCTTTCAGATTACTTTCAGCTGCGTTCTTCTTTAAAGCTAGCGACTTTTCCTGTTATGTAAGCATCTCCAGCTATTATGCTCCAATTTAACAATTCGTACTGAGCGCGCATCTAACACTATTTGAATTCCGGCGGGAAGAGATCTGTACCATTAAATAGTATGTGACACGTTCGTTGTCACTTCTGAACCCAGAAGGATAACAAAAATATCTTCCAGTTGCTGAAGTTAAATCTAAAACGTTGAATTGGATGGAGAAGGGAATTTTTACCTCACATGTTTTCAATCAGATAGAGGTCAGGTGACTGGGGAGGCCAGACAAACGGCTGATAAGTAGTATCATGTTCATCAAAACAATTCTTCATAGTCTAGGTGCTTTTCCTTAATGAATACTCATGAAAATTCTCTGGAATGAAAATGTGTTACCGGAAGCATCTGGGCGTCAAAGAGCGCCGTGTGATTCTAGATTATAAGGTATTCGCTTCCAGAGGCTACCCAATTCATGTCATTTAAACGAAAGATGGGCAAACATTACAACACCAAGAAAAGAGGGAGCTACTCATAACGGCTCAACAGTCACCAGTTGTGGAAAATAGTGCTTAATTAGATTCAAGGGATGTGCGCTGCTACTTTTTATTATACAGGTTTGCCATTACTTCGGTAATGAAATCGATGCAGTTCGTTGCATTTCCACAAAGGCTGCCCCGATGAATCTAATTCTAAGCGCTGGCGTCTGAAAATTTGTCTCTGATGACGTCCGGGTTCGAATCCCGGTGAGGGACGGATCTGGTGTTTGCCTTACAGCACTGACTTTCATTAGAAGCACGCCGCAGCTTCACAGCAAAAAACAGTCTTGCTGAGCCAGCAGTGGCCCCGCACCATGTTGCCGCTGCCCAAACGTCAATAAAGTGTCCTGGCGACCATCACATGGGCCAGCAGCAAGCCAACAGTTGTCACCCCCATCAGTTGTCATATGCCAGAGCAGGGCCAATAGTTATACATCACAGGCAGTGGCTACCACAAGCGACCCTTAACCTGTCCTACAAGCACGTGCTATAAATTATGGCTAGCCTAATGTGGTCGCCGCCCCGGTGGCGCAGTGGTCTAAGCGATGGCTTCTGATCATTCGTCGGCAAGGGGTTCGAATCCCGTGAGGCATGGATGTTGTGTTTGTCTTACGCACTGGCTGTGTCCCTTCTCTGGAACCAGTGACCCTAAATTAGGGACGGGCGACTGCTTATAGCCCATTGAGTTGCTCACGGTGGTCGTTAAACCTCCAATCAAAAAAAAAAAAAATGTGGTCCACCAGTTTCCCGGCAGTGGCAGCCGGCACTCACGTGACGTAACTGACGGCTTGCCGAATTTTGTCTGCCGATTTCCAAGTAGTACCCATAACAAAAATATGATCACAGTTCACTAAAGGCACAACTCCTCTCTCTTTCCCAAAGAACCATATCTGTATGACGCCATGGCGCTGGGGAAATTTCTAGAACAGGTCCGGTAGATTAGGGTAGCATTGAACACACGGCAACTTCTGTGCGAAGTGGACGCTTTAACAACCACACTTGGTGGCCGGTGCGATCGGTGGCTTGAAGGTGAGTCTCTTTCCTGCGCGATGTGAAACGAAGGGTTCTCTTTTTAATTTTACAATATTGCGAGTTATTTTTCAGAAATGTCCTTTTCATGTAATTCATAGATTTATTTTTTCAAGGTAACGATTTTTTGATTCACCTTAAGAGAACTTCACTCACTTTCAACGAGTGTACCAACTTGAAAGCGTTTTTCAAAGCTTTGTGCTGTCACTGTGATTTTGAAATGCGATTACTTAATTAACCCTTTAACTGGCTGGAACGGATTAACTCGGGGTTAGCAAAGTAGGCTTAAATCAGCTCCAGCTAATATATTTGCTTTCTATGAAGAGACTACAGCAAGTGAACCTGCACATCAGAAAACGCTGCTTCTCCCTTAGCTTTGTTGTTCAAAGGAAACGGTCATTTACAGGTACGATTGACACTAATCATTCCTGACTGATTACCTATTGAAAGGGCTGTTACAATGGCGACGAACCTACGAAATGAGAGATGTGAGGCACTTGTTTCTGCCCAGTGGCATGATATTCGTGTCACAGGGACTATCTCTTCCTCATCATGCCTTAGGTTACGGAACAGGGAATATAGGGTTAGAAGAGATATCTTTTCACGAATGACCGGTTTATGACCCGTGTCGCTGTGATGAGTGAAGAAAAGGAATCGCTTTGCCGTACTTTTCGTAAAACCCGGCAGCTTTGTGTACATTTCTGTTTGAAAAATGGAGAAACGTTTGGGCACTATATGGTTCAGTTACTTTGGCCGTTTAAAGGTTTAATATATTTACCGATTCATGGCACATTCTGTTACATTTTTTACGTTGTATCTTTTTTTCTACGGACCGAAGCTACATTTCTTCCAAATTGGAAAGATATTTTATTTTACTTCTGGTTATTTTTAGCAGCGAATTCTTCCAATCCTCGGTATTCAACCCATGGATGAGTGCATTATATTTACATAGCGTTACTTTTTTATTTATTTTTTCAAATACTCGATCTTTTGTAATAAAAGTGCACATTTTGTACGCGTATAATTTAATTTTTTTCCCAACATAACGATTTTTTAATGTCTTTCCGGGACTTCTGTTTGAAGCGCTTTAGCGGAAGATTATAAGGAAAGGACTGCGCAGTCCCGTTGCTCTGTTAACGTTTTCTGTATCTCACAAGAAAAGAAAGTACATCATTTGGTAAGTTTATAGAAATTATTTCTTGTTATTCATGGAAATGGAGTGGGTGTGTTCCATGCCTGCAGTGTTTGTATTCTGGATCCTTCGTGTGTTAGAGCAGGAACTTTGCTACGAAATGAGTTTCTGTAAATACATGATAGTAATTTACTATTTCTTACAGTTCATTAATGATTTATGTAAATTTCCTCCGACGGTAAACTTCGTCGACGCAGCATTTCATTAGGGAATTAATTCGTCTATCTACATAGGGTTTTTCTTCTTAACATCCACTAACATAACCTGACGGCGTCGTCTTCAACTAACTGGTACCACGAGACGTTTTGCTTCTGTGCATGCGCAGTCCCGCTGCTTCCACCTCTTGTTGGGGTTTCTGCGGTTGCCAGCTACGGGCCACTAGCTGCACTTGCTTGGAGACTCGTAATTCACGGCGATGCTGCAGGGCCATCAATGGCTGCCAACAGATGGCTCTGCCACCAACGAATCGCTTCCGTACCGCGAGAGGAAAATTTCAGCCAGCAGTGACCCATCACTGCCAGCTGGTAGCCAGCAGTTTTCCAACACTTGTGTTTTTGCTGGGTTGTAGCCTATTGAGTTGCTTATAGTGGTCGTTGAAGCCCAAAATTATAAAAAATCTAAAAATCCCGAATGGCAAATTATTGACTACACTACTGGCAAGCGTGGCAGATAAGGTTCCACCAGGTTCTAGGCTTTAGTGACTGTTCAGCGTGAACGTCCGCAACAGTCAATGTCTTGCATAAAATACTTTCAGACACAGTTTCTGTACTCTGTTAACGTTTTCTGTATTTGACATCATGGATAATTCACTGGTAAGTTTCTGGGACTCTTTCTTAACTGAATTCTACGTAGTAACGTCACAGCTTTCACATGACTCTGAAGAAATGTAGCGCATTTCGTCAATCAATACATTTGAATATCCACTGTTGTACTATGCAGTCCAGTGTTTATTCTCAATTGGTCCAAAAATCTATAATGTGTCGCTAAATAAACTTCTGTTTGACTTTTTATTTTCTTGTGTAAAATTACTTAATTCCTATTTACACGTTTTGTCACTGAATTGCACATTATGTTCGCTAACAGCTTTTAAAATGTGGTAACACTGACATTGAGACAAAGTAACATAAAAGGACTAAAATAAATATGTAGAGAGAATGAAGTTAGTGGAGTTGTACGGATGTCAAGAGATAAGGAATACATTGTTAATCGTTGATGTAAAGCCAGTTCAGATATACAGGGGTTGAACACAATAAGGCGAACACCACGATTATAGGGGTTAATGTTGTTTCGTGTTGGCTGCATATAGAAAAAAACGTTCTGATTTCCCTTTGGGTATATTTCCGTTTTATATATTATCTGCGTTGTATGCCAGTGTAGTACAAGTTGTGATCAATAGAGGTTCGCACTGGTGAAATGAGTGGCCTGTCAGACATCCCAAGATGACAAACCGTGGGAGCCCCTTTAGCAGGTGCATCTGTAACCACAGCAGATAAATTGTATGGTGTTTCAATAACAACAGTCTCCACAGTTATGACTTTGTAAGTAAAGCATTTGTAATACTTCATCGGCGAAGAAGAATAGTGGGCAAAAACCGAGACTGAACGACAGGGACCGTTCAACACTAACAAAAAGGGTGTCCAAAAACGCAGAACTACTGCAGTGAAAGGGACAAGAACACTGAATATCCACCTGGAAGAACCTGTTTCCACAAAGACAGTGAGCAGAGAATTTCACAAAGCCAGCGACCATGGAAGAGCTGCAGTTACTAAATCTTTAATAACAGAAACCTACGGTACAATGAAAAACAGATGGTGTCATGAACAGAAAACCTGGACAGCTGACGACTGGACACGCATGATATGGTCTGATGAGACTTTATTTACATTTTTCCCAATATTAGGACGGGTTTATGTATGGAGAACCCCAAGGAAGTGTAACATTCGGAATGTTTGGTTCCAATTGTTAAACATGGGGGTAGATCTGTGATGATTTGGGTGACCACATCTTGGTATTCGGCTGACCCCATCGTTATCCTACATGGTCTAGGTACTTCCAACGAGTTCTTGGACATTCTAGATGATCATGTGCATCCTGTGGTCCAAATGTCGTTTCTCAATAATGGTGACATTTTTCAAGCTGATAATGCACCAATGTACACAGCTGAACAGTTAAATTAGAGTATACGTCATAATATTCACTAAGCCTTGGAGCAGCAAGATGAACTTCAGCATCTTAAGTCTTGGGGCACCAAGATGAACTTCAACATCTGCCACTGTAACCTGACTTGAATATCATCGAGCCACTGTGGGCAGTTTTAGAAAGCAACAGGAGAAGCATATTCCATCCTCGAGCATCTGTGAAGCAATTGGCTGATGCTCTTATTGAAGATATAACTTATACTCTAATTTAAAATTAATTTTTTATTTATTTCTCTATGCAAATTTGAGTTCATTCTCTTTTAGCGTTTTCAACCTTAATGTTATATATTCTCACACGTTAAATGTTGTTGGCAACAATCTTGAAGTCAGAAAGCGTGACGTATTCATGTTGACAGATAAAAACGAGGGACGTAATGTTAAAGCAAGCAGCTAAAATGTGTGGTGCGGTAGTGGTAGTCGTGGAGGCTGTACACGAAAGTGTAAGCTGTAGTCTTTCACGCAGACACGGACGTACCAGAATCACAGTGTGCACGTCACCACGTTGATCTCACGAAGATATAAGCATACGGCCAGGACAGAGGAGTCATAGTGCGTAACGTGAATAAAATGGCCAGAGGTAGTGATCTGACGGACGTTCAAAAAGGAATGATCATCGGCTACCGCGACAAGCATGGAAGCATCTGAGAAACACCAGACTTCATGGGTTATTCGCGAGGTTCTGTAGTAAGGATGTACCAAGAACTGACCTCTGGCACACGGAGTGCCTCCCGACGTCATAACTGTGGAGCCCCAGAGGCCATCGACCACAGAGCAGAACGTTGCCTCTGTCTACTGGCAAAAGGCAATCGACGCGCAACAGCGCAGCAATTGACCCCGCAAATGAATGCTGGGGCATAGAGGTGCGCATCCCTGATCGAACCCTGTTACGCATTGGTATCCGGAGTCGACGCAGCGTCAAGGCGCCCATGTTAACCCAGGTCCATCGGCAACGACGCCTGCAGTTCGCATGGGACTACCGAGTGGTAAAAGGTTGCCTTCACCGACGAATCGAGGTTTCTACTCCACAGAAATGACGGGCGGTGGCGAATACGGCGTCATACACACGAGGACCAACACCCGGATACGCTTGTCGGTCTAGTACAGAACCAACGGAGGCAGTGTGCATGTCTGGGGGATGTTTGCTTGGTATGACATATGACCTCTGGTACCACTGGTATGGGTACTTGTATGCCAATGGCTACCTGTCCATCCTCTCGGATCGCATGCATCCCTGCCTGTTGGACGTTTACCTTGGCGGTGATGGTGTCTACCAACAGGACAGTGCGCCGTGCCGCGTCGCAAAGGGAGTGCGTGACTGGTTCCAGGAACACAACAGTGATGTCTCCTTTCTCGCTTGGCCGGCGAAATCGCCTGAACTCAATCCCATAGAACCCTTGTGGGACTATTTGGACCGACAGGTTCGAAATACCGACCCACAACTCCGCCATCTTCGGGACCTTCGTACTCTGTTGTAGTCCGAATGGGCACGTGTGCCTCCGGAAACTTTCCAGAGCCTCATTGCGTCCATGGTACGCCGTCTTGCCGCTGTCATCCGGGTCATTCTGGCTATATATATAATATGGCTGAGTGTTTGGAACTATGCTTGAGTGAAGTGCGCCTGAAATAAAGGCAAACTCTAAGTAAATAATTCTAGAATTTGAGTGAATTTGTTTCACTTAAGGTGAGCGAATAACAAGAGGAAAGTTTGCGTAGTGTACTCAAAGTTACATACACACGTTTCAAATAGCAAAGAACGCGGCAACGAATGGTAGAACATTCCACTGGAGACTATTCAGAAGCTGCATTAATATATTGCAAGAAGTTTGGAAGCTGTATTAACGGCAAGTGGTGGTTCAACAGTATATCATTAATAAAGACGCATTGTCTGGTTCCCGGGTGTTCACATTGTTTTGCCCAACCCCTGTATTACAATTACGAAGTGATGATGTTGCAAAATAATCTCGGCTTCAGATATGTACGACTGACGAAGTGAAGACGGGCCAAAACTGAAAGAAGTTTTAATGCTGTTGGAAACAAGGAGACGGAGAATTTCAAATGACTTTAAAACTCCGAATATTGTTAAAAAAATTACTTAATATGGACAAAAGCAAATCGAATGTCTGTTTCCGCTATTTGCGCTTCTGTATCTCTCCATGCCTGCCGTTCTGGGTATCGCAATGCATGACTGCTTCAAGTTGACGCATCTCAAGGCCAGATGACGACGATTCTTGAAAAGACAATCCGATATTTTTCATTAGAAGACCCATCTCCCTAACACACAGAGTAGTCTGCAATTGGAAGTCATCGCACTCCGGTGCCGCCTCCTATTGGTTGGCACACACTTGCCTGTGTCAGCAGGGCGACGAACAGCCGGCTGCTGCTACTGAAGCCATTGGACCGGATTCGGAATACGATCTCCAACCCCACGCCCTCCCTCACATGCAGCACACATCATTTCTGTTTCTCTTTCTTCCCGTTCCATTTTTTTTCAGAGACCAGACCTCAGTGTTTCCCAAATGAAAGAGAAAGCTCGCTTTTCGTTCGTTATGTCATCTATTTTGAACAAGTGGAACAAAAAACGGACAAGGCGACTTTCGAAGAGAATAGTACCTTCTCATGATGAAATAAATAAAGAAATGAAGACCATATTTGCATATTCCAGTTTCCTTTAGGGTATAAGTCAAACAAAATGTTTCGACTGTAAGATTTGAATATTCATCATGTGTGTTTCGCAGAATATTGCAAGAAAAAATAAAGTTCGCTTTTTCCTGATAGTGGTTTTCCACGACATGAATAAAACAGACATCGATTCCTTTTGGGCGGATTTGAAATTTTATGATCCCCCAATTCGAAATACACTATCTGATCAAAAGTATCAGGACACTTGCCTATACACAGAATTCATGTGATAGGAAAAAAAAATAATATTCAATTGGGCCATCCTTTGCTGCTATCCACTCTGCTGGGAAATCTTCCCCCTAGATTTTGGTACGCTGCTGAGGGAATTTTTTTGCAGCAGAGTATATATATATATATCTTTGATATAAATCAAGACAGATGCACAGCACAAAACAAACAAAACATAATAAAAAAGAAAAACTATGCACATTGCATTCAAAGGGGACTCTCACCCCAACTTGAAAATCTTCTAAGCGATAGTACTGGAACAAGAGCTAGGATGGAAAAACAAAAACAGGGTCTAACGCATGCAGTCAGTGTTAAGAGTCATTAGAATCAGATGAGCTGCAAAGGCACAAGAAAACAAGAAATGTAACCGAATTCTCAGTTGTAATGAGCACGTATTTTGAATCCGTTCTGACACGAATTAAATTTATCAGAGCTATTCAAAGCCAATGGGACCGGTTAGGAAAACGATCAACTACTTTTTACAATCGATAAAACATCCACAAATAGAAACACCTACTTAATTCTACCAGCAGCTGTTACAAAAATAAAAAAATGGCGCACAAAATGTTTCTCATAGCACAAGGAAAGTATCAGAGACAAAGAGATTTTCAAATCGAACGTTAAAAGAAGAAACATTGAAGGAAACATTATACACTGAGTGGCCACTTTATTATGACCACCTAACAGTTTTAAACAAATGAGCTATGGCTGCACGCTGTTGCCGCCAGAGGGCTAGGCTAGTATAAAAAGGGGAAACTTAGTGCTTGCGACAGTAGTAGAAGTGATTTGTGGGTGACGAAATGGGTGAAAAATGCGATTTGACGGACTTTCAACGTGGGATTATTGTAGGAACTCGGAGCCATGGAGCGAATATCACCGAAACCGCCGCATTCGTGAAATGTTCCAGAACAGCTGTTGTTAAAGTGTTTAAAGACTGAACTGTCAGCGAAAACATTGAGTCTCTACGTGCAACGTGTGGTCGTCATCGACAGGTGACTGCTCGGGAGGAACGGAGAGTGTCCAGACTGATAACAGACAACAGGAGGGCAACAGTGCAGCAAATTACAGACCATCTTAAGCAAGAATCCCCTCAAATGATCTCTGCACGCACTGTTTGCCGTACATTGCATCAGATGGGATATGGCTGCCGAAGGCCTGTTCGAACACCTTTGCTGTCTGCAGTTAAAAAGAAAAAACGTCCCCAGTTCGCACAGGAGCACAAGGATTGGACAGTCGATAATTGGAAACACTTTATGTGGTCCGATGAATCACGTTTTCAGTTGCACTATGGCGATATCCGAGTGAGAATTTGGCGGTAACAGCTCAAAAGCATGGACCCCAAATGCATTGCTACAACCCTTCAAGCTGGTGGAGCCAACGTTATGGTTTGGGGAATGTTTTCCTGGTATGCTTTGGGCCCTTTAATTCGTGTTGATCAACGTCTGACTGGCACAACATATCTAAACATCGTTGCGGACCAAGTGCATGCTGTCATGTGGATAGTTTATCCCAATGGCGATGGCTACTTTCAACTAGATAATGCGTCCTGCCATAATGCTCGTATTGTACAGGATTGGTTTCAGGAATATGCCGGTGAGTTTACTTTGCTTAGGTGGCCCCAACAATCTACAGATCTCAACCCCATTGAGAATTTGTGGGATGTAATTTAACAAGCCATCAGACAGCTGGATCCACAAACCACCTATCAACATCTCGTGGAGTCCATGCCACGAAGAATCGACGCAGTATTAAAGGCAAAAGGTGGCCCAACGCAGTACTGAGGGGGTGGTCATAATAAAGTGGCCACTCAGTGTATAATTCTACGTCTGCTAGCGGAAGAATTTCGCATAGTAGAAAAGTTGAAAATAGGCAAAAAATATTCTTCATGAAAAAAGCTATGCTAAGAAAAAAAAAAAAACTTTAAGGACACGTCTCCCGGAAGCAGAGATAGCGAAAAAAAAAGTTTCGATTTTTAAGCACCTACAGGGAAATCTTTGAATTATTTAAAGAGGATAATGCTCTATATCAATGTTATAGCGAATGCCATACAGTAAAAAGGAAATTTCTCAATACTGTTTTTAGAAGCAGTGATACACAGCTGCAAACTGGAATACAGAAACATAACTTGCCGACAGAAATGTGAACTACAAAATTCCCCATATATTAGCCTAAAGTGTTGTACAAAGAAAATGGCATCCGCTGTTGAAACAAATATTTAAATCGGAAATGTAGAAGCATATATATTGAGAAAAACAGATTAAGTATCCACGCCCCATGAAGGAGAAAATGTGCATTCCTTTGGGAAGAAAAAACGCACACGGAGTTTTCTTAGTTAGTAGTATCTGATCGGAAAAGACGTTTTTCACTTGGGGTTTTAGTCCCGAAGATAATGCTGTAAACAAAAACGTGACTTACGCCCTCTTGTGACAGACATGTTTCTGCTGCAAATACATCCTCTGGTGGCATATTTTTTAGCGGAAACGCTCTCCAACAAAGAAAGAATATTTCAGATCGGACGTTTAGAAGCAGAGCTATGGACAAAAACAAGCCATGCCTATAAGTCCCTCGTGGAAAAACCATGCATTATTTTAAGAAGAACGTATCCTCGAAAGGTTTTTCGATGTGAGCAGTATTAGTACACCAAAGATTTTTTCAATCCACTTTTCAGGAGCTCAGATTTTGCTGAAAATGCATTAAATGCAGAAATCAGTTGGCCAAAGCATTTTTTTTATTGAAGGTTTAACGACCCCCATGAGCAACTGAATGGGCTATAAGCAGTCGCCCGTCCCTAATTTAGGGTCACTGGTTCCAGCGAAAGTAGAGAGCCAGGGCCGTAATACAGCCATGACATCCATGCCTCACCGAGATTCGAACCCGGACCCTTTTTGGACAAATGATTAGAGGCCATCGCTTAGACCCCTGCACCATCGGGAGGAAAACATTTTCTAATAAATATTACAAATTATATGTAAAATATTTTTCCTCGGAAGCTGTATTCGATACAGAAAGAATTTTTCAAATCACAGTTTTAGAGGCAGAGCCCAGCAAAAAGAGTCTTGCTGGGATGGCAGCCAACACTGCCAGCAAGGGCCCAGCACTATGTTGCCGCTGCCGAACCGTCAACAAAATGTCCAGGCGGCCAACAAAAGGGCCAGCAGTTCAGGCCAACAGTTGGCACCCCATCAGTTGTCATATGACACAACAGGGCCATCAGTTGTTCATCACAGGCAGTAGCTACCACAAGTGGCCCTTCAGCGGCCCTGCAAGCACGTGCCAGAAATGATGGCTGGCCTAATGTGGTCCGCTAGTTTGCCGGTAGTGGCAGCAGGCAACCAAGTGACGTAACTGGTGACTTGCCGAATGTTATCCGCCAACTTCTCAGTAGCAGCCCAAAAAAACAAAAAAATCAAGGATAACCGCAGTTTCCCAAAGCTACAACTTTTTTTTCTACCCTTACGAAATTTCTTAATTATAGCCCTGCGCTGAGGAAATTTTCTCAACAGAACGGAAAAACGCCCGTTCGGTTCTAGGTAGATACGAACCAGGTCGGTTTGCGTGGGAGCTGAGCTCTCTACCGACCGGACTAAATTGCCACGCACAAGCGTGTGCTTGAAGCTGTCTGTTTGCTACGGAATGTGCAATCGAATGGTTCCCTCTTTCGTTTTACAATATTACGAGATATTTTTCATAAAAGTCAGTTTCATATAATTCATAAATTTATTTTTTCAACGTAACGATGGTATTTTTTTTTACTTTAAGGGAACTTTACTCATTTTCAAGGAGTGTACATACTTAGAGTCGCTTTCCAAAGTCTTGTACTGTCTGTGTCGTCTTGAAAGGAGATTGCTCAATTAATACATATTTACCCGGTTTCATGTCACATTCTGTTACATTTTTAACGTTGTGTCTTTCCTTTCCGTTGTCCGAAGCTACATTTGTTTTAAAGAGGAAATATATTTTATTTTGCTTCTCTATATTTTTAGAAGCGAATTCCTCCCAGTCTTGTGTATTTAACCCATGGACGCGTACATTATATCCACGTAGCGTTGCTTTTTTTTCAAATAATTAATAAATTTGTACGCGTATAATTCTTTTTCTTTTCTAACAAACGTTTTTTAAAGGTTTTCCAGGATATTTGTTTCAAGCGGTTTAAATTTTTTCTTGTTATTCACTCACTCCATTCCCATGAAGAATCACCCACTACATTCCATGAGTTGTTATTCATGGGAATGGAACGGTGTATTTCATGGCTGTAATCTAGTATTTTATGGCTTAATCTGATATCTTCGTTGATGTGGAATTTTATTAGGAAATTAATTCGCCTCTCTACATATGGATTTTTTTCTTTACATCTACTAAAATAACACGATGGCGATAGCGTCATCTTCAACTAACTGGTACCATGAGAGACACAGCAAGTGTTGCTTCTACGCATGCGCAGTCCCGTTGCTTCCATCTGCTGTTGGGGTTGCATTGGTTGCCAGCAACGGGCCACTAGTGGCACGTGCTTGGAGGCCCACAATTCACGGAGATGCTGCAGGACCATCAATGGCTCGCCAAGTGATAGCGCTGCCACCAACGGACCGCTACCGGAGTGAGCAGCAGATATCAGCCAGCAGTAACCCATCACTGCCAGCTGGTGGCCAGCAGTTTCCCAGCACTTGTGCTTTTGCTGGGAGATATCGGGGAAAAAGCAATTTTTCTTTTCTCCCCCTAGCTAAAAATCTATGAGTTACTTGAAAATTTTGAAATTATATGAAAAACTTTTCTGACCGGAAACTTTATCAAACAAAGAAGGAATTTCCAAATCGGACTCTTAGAAGCCGAGATATTGACAAAAATAAGATGTATGTTTACGCCCCCTGACGGTGAAATCATTGCATTATTATTAAGAAGAAAATATTCCGAAAAAGTTTTATTGACGTGAGTGGTATGAGTCCACGAAAAAAAAACTTTAATCGAGATTTTAGGAGCTCAGATTTTACTGCAATTGCATCAAAAGCACGTTTGCATATAACGCCCTCTGGTGGCACAAAACAATTTTATCAAGAATTAAAAATTATATGGAAACGATTTTGCATCAGAAGTTGTACCTGCCGCAGAAAGAATTTTTCAAATCCGAGTTTTAGGAGCAGAGATATCGGAAAAAAGGCAATTTACCTTAACACCTCCTACCGGAAAATCAATGCGTAACTAGAAAAAGTGACCATATCTAAACTAGTCTTCTTCATAAATGGAATCGAAAGGTAAAGTATTTTTTTCAATCGGATGAGTAGAAGCAAATAAATGGAATAAAATGTATTTTGAATTCTACATCATCTGCATTACGCCATCTAGCGGCGAAATCAAGCATCGTATAAAAAAAACGAAATAAAGGATCATCATTATCACATTTCAAGCTTCCTAATGCAAAAATAATTTTTGAAATCGGTCAGACAGTTGCAGAGATATATTGTCCACAGGCGGATGTACGGACGGGCAGACGGACGGACAAACCGGTGGAATGAGCACGATTATTTTTACAAAAGACGTGCTAAAAAGAAGAAAGATGACGCCGAATTTTGGGTTGTAATGAGCATGTCTTTTAAATATCTTCTAATCGACTTAAATTTATCAACTTTGTTCAAAGTCAGTGCACTCAGTTAGAAAAAATCAACCGGATATTTACAATCGATAAGACATCCAGAAATAGAAACAGCTACTTACTTCCACCAGAGGCTAAAAAGAGTGTTACGAAAATTAACAAATGGCGCACAAAAAGTTTCTCTTAGCAGAAGGAAGTATCTCTGACAAACAGATTTTCAAATAGAACATTTATAAAGAAGAAATACAGATAGAAACATGATTACAATCTAGGTCTACTAGCAGAAGAATTTTTCATAATAGGAAAGTTGGAAATAGGCAAAAAAAAAAAAAAAATTATTAATGGGAAAAGCTATGCTAAAGAAAATAAAATTTTCAAATACGTCTCCGGGAAGCACAGATTGAAAAAAAAAAGGGTATTGACCTTTACCCCCTCCTGTGGGAAATTCGTGCATTATTTAAAGACTATAATCTTTATTGTCGTGAATCGCTTACAGTAAAAAAGTAATTTCTTCATATGGTTCATAAAAGCGGAGATGCAGCTGCATACAGAAGTACACAAACACCACCTAGCGACAGAACTCTGAACTACAAAACTCGTCAAATACTAACCTAAGTGTTACACATGGTAAATGGCATCCGGTGTTCAACGAATTTTTTAAATCGCATATTTAGAAGAAAAAAGGTTTGCAATTGTGCAACTAGCTGCGGAATTGTGCATTATCTTAGGAAGAAAATGCACAAGAAGTGTTTTCATAGTTAGTAGTATCTTACTGAAAAATAAATTTTTATATTTGGATTTTAGTCGCGCAGATATTGCTCTAAAGAGAGAAGTGAACTTACGCCCTCTAGTGTAAAACTTGTGCATTAAGAAAAAATCGAAACTGTATGAGAAATATTTCGCATCAGAAACACTCTAAAACAAAGAAAAAAAAATACAAATGAAACTCGCGGAAGCAGAGATATCTACAAAAATAAGATATACATCCACGCCCCTTGGCGGGAAAATTATACGCTATTTTAAACAGCAGGTATTTTCAAAAGGTATTCCGAGGTTAGCAGTATTGGTCCTCGAAAGAATTTGTTCTATCGAGTTTTAGAAAACTTAGATTTTGCTGCAAATATATCCCAAGCAGAAATGGACACTTACGACACCTGGTGACCAAACCATTCCTCATAAAAATTAGAAATTACATGCAAAGCATTTCCCACGAGGAGCTGTTTCCGATGCAGATAGAATTTTTCAAATCGGAGTTTTAGAAGCTGAGCTGTCGAAAAAATGCAATTTAACTTTACGCCTGCTAGCGGAAAGTCTATGAAATACTTGAAAAGAAACTGTGCCAAAATTAGTTTTCGTTATATATGGCATCGAAAAGAAGAAATATTTTTTTCAACGTGATATGTAGAAGCAAATACAGGTTGTCCCACTCGCTATCGAACCCAGCCTTTCTTTAATAATATTAACACCAATGAAGATATTGCAACGGAATTTGAAGTGGACTTACCTCATTTCGTGTGAAATGTGATGACATCACAACACGTGCTGGAAGTGCCCACTATTTACGTCCACACAGCATTGAACCCGGCGCACCATATTGTGGAAAGTCCTTGCCAGTACGTCTGCCGTCACTGCCTGATGTTTGCTTTCAAGGCATCTATGGTTCGTGGTTTCTTTTGGTAAACTCTCCCTTTTAGATATCTCCATAAAAAGTAATCAGGAAACGTCAGATCGGGCGAGCGTGGTGGCCATATACCCTTCGAAATAACGCGGTTGCCGAAAAAGGACTGAATTTCAGCCATACTGGTGTGTGATGCTTGTGATGTCGCTCCATCACGCTGGTAATATCCAATGGAGAGTTCTTCGTCGTCCAATTGATTTACAAAGGTGTTGAAGACTTCCATATATGCAGTATACCGATATGTTTCACACGCACGCGAACAGCCGCGAGCACGAGCATGCACTATCACCAACCGTATTGTGTAGACACGCTCAGCGAAATGGCATACCAAAGCAGCAGAGAGGCGTGTCCGAATGGCTGGCGGACTGACCCTCAAAGGCGCCACAGTTAGGAATGTGTCTGCCACTAAGGCACACTCCTGCTCGCTAACGGACAGCGTTAGCTGTCTGGACGCAAACGGTGGCCAAATCCAGCACATGTTGTGATGTCATCACATTTCGCACGAAATGAGGTAAGTCCACTTTAAATTTCGTTGCAATATCTTCATTGGTGTTAATGTTATTAAAGAAATGCCGCGTTCGGCAGCGAGTGGGACACACTGTATATGGGAAAAAATGCATCTTGCGTTCGATATCATCTGCGATTACGACCTCTATCAGCAAAGTTGTTAATCGGAAAAAAGCCATATTGCAGGACCCGAATTCTTTTTTTTTTTAATTTTTGATTGGAAGTTTAACGACCACCATGAGCTACTCAGTGGGCTATAAGCAGTCGCCCGTCCCTAATTTAGGGCCACTGGCTCCAGGAAAGGGAAAAACTAGCGCCGTGAGACAAACGCATCATCCATGCCTCAACAGGATTCGAAGCCGGACCCATCCCGGACGAATGGTCATAATCCAACGCTTAGACCACTGCGCCACCGGGGCGGCCCCGAATTCTGGAGTGAGTCCTTAATTTTATTTTACTGTCCCCAAAACGTCTGATGCGTTTGGGGACACAAGTCGTCCTCAAATTTTGATGTCTGTCCTCAAGTGTTTTCGAATTTACACTTTCTCATTAGCCCGTTATATTTCTAATGAAAAATGTTCTTAAAACTAGTTTTTTCCAAAATGCTTCTTGCGGAAACAAATTTTGACCGTTTCTTTTTCTCTCTCTTTATTCAAGTTTGACGACCATCCTGAGCAACTGTAAAAAGTAACTTGTCCCTAACTTGGGGACATTCCTTCTACGCAAGGAACAGAGCAAGTGCTGTAAGACAGACACACCCCCCATGCCTCATTCGGAATTCGAACGCGTACCAACTGTAACGTACCAGGAGATGTGACGTACCTGCCAGAAGGACGCACGCGACATAAAGGCAGATAGGAATCAGAATAAAACGTCCGCGTAGCTCAATTGATAGAGTGACTTATTCCGGAATGAGGGGATCCGGGCTCGAATCCTGGCGCGGATAAAATGACGGAAAAATTTACTTCGTTATAATGGCGCCCGAACTATCCGGATGACCCGACCGTTCAAAATCTCGCATTGGTGTGATGTTATTTCCACACCGTGAGATAGGAAAAATAGGAGTATCCCTTCTCCAGCAATTCGAAAAAAAAATAAATAAAAAAATAAGGGGGAGATGATGTAACGTACCAGGAGATGTGACGTACCTGCCAGAAGGACGCACACGACATAAAGGCAGATAGGAATCAGAATGAAACGTCCGCGTAGCTCAATTGGTAGAGTGACTTATTCCGGAATGAGGGGATCCGGGTTAGAATCCTGGCGCGGATAAAAATGACGGAGAAATTTACTTCGTTATACAACTCGTAGGAATGGTTGGTCAAAATTTCTGCCAGCACTAAGAGCACTGTACCACCGGGGCTACCAAATTTCCACTCTTCATGTCCTGAGTTCCTCCACAAACTTTGACAAAATGAAAAATTCGCCATGCAGTTCGTTCCTTAGCGTGGAGCTTGGTTTTAGTTCAGCACATATTCTGAGGGTAAAGCATTGCACTCCAGCTAATATGCTTTCGCCATCACAGCTCTGCTTAATCAGTACAAATTATCAACATCTACAAGATATATCCTTTTGAGACGTACATTTTCATATGTAATATGTATGACACAGAAATAATACAGTTTTGTGACAAAAAGGTTTGCATATTTATTTTGAGTATGTATGTGTCCCCAAATGATCTAATGATTTGGGGACACCCCGCCATTTTGTCCTCAAATCAGTGTTACAATATCTAGTCACCTTATCCTTCTCACATATCAAGTTTCCAAGTGCAGTACTAATTTTACATATCAAGTTTCCCAATGCAATACTGTTCTTACTTCTTCCCAATGCAAAAAGATATTTTGCAAATCGGTCTAATAGTTGCAGACATATGGTGGACACACGGATACCATAAGCATGATCTTTTTACAAAAGACGTGCTAAAAGTAATAACAGAGCGGCTTGAAGTGGTCAAAAAGAATTTACATTTAGTGGATGATTAAAACAACAGCTGAACTTTCTCATTAACGACCGAAAGCCAGCAATAATTTGGATCCCAGTTAGTGAAGAACGCATGTGAGACTGGACGGCCATATTGAGTTCATGCTGAAAACGTGAACGGAACACAGAGAGATATTGATGCTGAATTTGTTTAGTTGACATGTTAGGACATGGATTTGAGAACGACAGATGGTAAACGTACATTGCGTATTTCGTTAAAATGCAGTACGCGTTCCTCTTAAAAACAAAACTCTAGCGGCAGACATAAGCGCGGTGCACTAGAGAGAAACTGATATTTGAAAAGAAGTGCTAATCTAAGAGATCATTTTGCACTGTGCAGATCGAGGATGTAATACCTAAAATGCGAGCGAACAGCGGTTGAAGAAGTTGACAGGTGGTATAACATATGAGTGGCGTCGCTGGTAGAATTACAGAGATAACAAAGTGGATATGAGATCACGTTGCTTTCCATTCTGCCAGAGGTGCATTGTTTGTCAGGTAGGTGACTGACGTCGATTGGTTCTGTCTGGCTCATAGTCGGTATTGCAATTCACTCCAAAGTTTTTCCATATGGATGATATCGGCACTTTGCGGATACCATACAAGTTTTCCCACATCTATCTCGTCAGACCATTCCTAAACGGTCCTCGCTTTGTGGGTGCAGCATTGTGCTGTTCATAAAGGAAAGTGCTTTCACCCAACTGTTAGCATAATGTTGACAGCACAGAGTTGTTCAGGATGTCATCACAGGTCACAGCGTTAAGATTCTCGGGCATTAGAACTTTAGAACGATTCTCGGGCATTAGCAATACCGAACCATGAAAAACAGTATTTTGGGGCTTTTTTTCATGGTCATAACTATAGAGGGCCGCTTTTTGGTCAAACCATGACCATGAAAAACAGTCATCTGGGGCTGTTTTTCATGGTCATGGTTTGCTGTTTTTCTCTTCCACCAAGCTTCACAGCAGGTGGACGAGGCATCTTAACATTTTTTTTTTTTGATTGGAGGTTTAACGACCACCATGAGCAACTCAATGGACTATAAGCAGTCGCCCGTCCCTAATTTAGGGTCACTGGTTCCAGGGAAGGGAGAGAGCCAGTGCCGTAAGACAAACACGACATCCATGCCTCACCGATATTGGAACCCGGACCCAGTTCGGACGAATGATCAGAGGCCATCGCTTAGACCACTGAGCCACCGGGGCGGCCATCTTAACATCATGCTAGGCTTGTGTGTGGCTTCTCGGCCACGGAAACCCATTTCCTTTAGAAATCGACGAAGCGTTTTGGTACTGGCATTACTTGCATAGGAATTTTTGAATTCGGTGGTGAGTGTTGCAACAGAGGGGAGGCAATTTTGTGGCACCACCCGCTTCAGCACTCGGCGGTTTCTCTCTACTTTCTTACTTGGACTACCAGCTCGCGATTGAGCTGTTGTTGCTCCTAGGCGTTTTAACTACACAATAAACGTCACTTACAGTCAGTCGGGATAGCTGCAGCAAGACAGAAATTTCACAAACTGACTTCTTGCTAAGGTGGCATCATGTAAACGTGCCACGTTGAAAGTCACTGAGCACTGCCGTACGGCAAATTTTACTGCACGTGCTTGTCTGTGATGTTTTCCAGGCCACGTGCTTCATTTTATACATCTCAGGGCCATGGGTGTGATGTACGTGGGCAAATCCACTGCTCCAAAGTGGTGACCGGATACTTTTAATCATATTACGTATTTCTAAAACTTAATTATTTCCCACTATGGACTCATTAATTTTGACATCGGGCTCAGACGGAGACTTTGAAGCTTTCGCCGATGAGCCATTGTATTATGACCACCTACCAAATAAGCTGTAGGACCTCCTTTAGCCACCAAACAGCGGCCACTCGGCAAGGCATCGATTCGATGTGGTGGCAATTGGTATCCTGGGGTATCTGGTACCTTAATGTCAACATCATGTCCTCCAGTTCCCGTACATTTCTGGGTGGTGGTGATTTTGCGCAAAACCGCTATTCCAAGTCGAACCACAAATGTTCGATTGGGTTCATGTCAGGTTAATCTGGAGGCCAGAGCATTAACATCAAGTCCCCAGCATGTTCATCGAACCACTCTTTGACGAGTTTGGTAGTGTGGTATTGCGCATTATCCTGTTGGTAATGGCCATCACCAGAAGGGAACACCATTGCCGTGAATGGGTGAACTTGGTCCACAACGATGTTCAGATACCTGACAGCTATCAGGGATTGTGCTATTGGGATAATGGGGCCTAAAGTGTCCCAAGAAAACATCACCCACAGCATAACACCGCCACTACTGGACTGTTTCCGCTCAACAGTGCATCCAGGTGCCAAACCTCCGTTGATAACACTGATCTACAAGGTTTTTATAACATGAAAAAATGTAGCTGTTTTAAACTAATTTTTGGGTGCTGATTGCAGATCTGACCTTACAAAATGGCTACTACGTCATATGTTTTGTTATGGGGCATTAAAGAGAAAAGAAGATGGTTCTGTAACAAGAACTAGAGGCGAAATTTTGACAAGAGTGAAAGATTTCTACTCCAAATTATATGAAAGGGATGATATATGAACTCCAGACATCATGAAAGGTAGCAGAGTTCTTCCAGTCCTCCCAGCAGAAGTTGCTCATGCAATCAAGAACATGAAGCGGGGGAAAGCTCCAGGAGAAGATGGAATTACTATAGACATCATACAAGAAGCAAGTGGAGAAATTGAAACAGTACTCGCCCAAATTTTCACTCGATGCCTTAATGAAGGGAAGATTCCTGAGGATTGGAACAATGCTACAATGATCCTGCTACATAAAAAAGGTGACATTGAGGATCTCAGGAACTACAGACCTATCAGCCTCCTATCAGTGGTTTATAAAATCTTCACTAAAGTTCTTTCACACCGCTTGAAGGTAACACTGGACATGGCTCAACCGAGAGAACAAGCTGGATTCAGGAGTGGCTACAGCACAATAGATCATATCCACGTACTGAGAGAACTAATTGAAAGAGCGAGGGAATATGAACTTCCATTGTGCATGGCTTTTATCGATTATGAAAAAGCCTTTGATTCGGTGAAACCATCAGCAGTTGCAATGGCTCTGAAATCCTGCGGTATTGAAGATGCATACATTAATATTATTAATAACATCTATGAAAATGCAAAGTGCAAAGATTCGGCTGTTTGAAAATACAACACACATAAAAATTGGAAAAGGAGTGAGACAAGGTGACACCATATCTCCGAAGCTCTTTAATCCCACTTTGGAAAATGTCTTTCAATCACTGAACTGGGAAAACAAAGGGATAAAGATTAATGGAGATTATCTAACCCACCTTCGTTTTGCTGATGACATAGTCATTTTTACAACTACCCCATCACAGCTGCAGAGTATGATCCAAGAACTTGCTGACAAGAGTAAAGAAGTGGGATTAAAAATGAACTTTCAGAAGGCAAAAATGATGTTTAATGCTTTTACAAGAAATGAAGATTTTTCGATTGATGGAGAAAAGCTGGAGATAACAGACACGTACATTTATCTTGGACAGCAGATATCAAGTGATGGTCACATTGATGAAGAAATTAATCGGCGTACAAAAGTTGCCTGGAGAGTTTTTGGAAGAAACAGCATAATTTTCAAGAGCAATATGCCATTATGTATTAAAAGAAAAGTGTTTGATCAATGCATCCTTCCAGTACTTACGTATGGTGCAGAGACGTGGACCTTAACTAAAAGAGACATACAAAGGCTGCAGACAACTCAAAGTAGCATGGAGAGGTGCATGCTTGGTGTAACCAGGAGAGATAAGAAGAGGAACTCGTGGATCCGAAAAATGACAAGAGTGGAAGACATCATGATCAGAGTTAAATCCCTGAAATGGCAATGGGCTGGACATACTGCCAGAAGGACAGACCATCGATGGACAGCCAAAACTTTAGTTTGGATTCCAAGGGACAGGAAAATACCCAGAAGAAGACCACATGGAAGATGGGTGGATGAAATTCGAAAGTATGCGGGAGTGACATGGAGGAGACTGGCACAAGATAGACCGTTGTGAAGGAAACTTGGGGAGACCTTCGTCCAGCAGTGGATTGATAATGGTTGATGATGATGATGATGATGATTGTTCCACATTAGCGCTTGTAGGCATGTAAAAGGGCACTAGATTTTTTATTGTAATATTTCGCCACTGGACATGTTATGGTTGGCAACACTGGTTTTTTCACAGAAAGAAAATATGTAACCACTACCGAACCACCATTACTGTTTTTTACATCGAAGGAGAAACACGTGCTGCATGTTTATAAATAAAAGTTAGCGAAATGGAGAAAAGAGATCGTCGCGGATGTATTAATATTCCGGATAAGTTTTGCTATCTGTTGCGGATAGAATATTATAAAATCTCAGGGTCATCCATTGACAGATACCGTGAGGAAAGCCTACTATTTTAACTTTGGATGTCATGTTGGAGATCAAAATAAATCCTAGTCTACATATGTCTGCTGCATTTCCTGCTTTGTTGGCCTGAGTGAATGGTTGAAAGGTGAGCTGAAATCCATGTCTTACTCAGTTCCGATGATTTGGCGCGGGCCAACTTATCACGTGGAAGATTTCTTATTTTTGTTTAACCAAAGTGAGTGACTTTTCAAAGAAGAATAAAAGTAAACTACAGTATCCAACTTTGCCATCAGCCGTATGGCCTATTCCGCATTGGGAAAAACTTTATATGACAAAACCTCCATTGAACTGCGAAGAGATAGATTCTAATTCATCCAACGAAGACATGGACGCACATGAAGATCCGGATCCTACATACACTCCCAAACACTTATACGATCCCTACTTGAGTGAGCAAAATTAACTGAATGATCTCGTTCGAGACCTACATCTTTCCAAACAACAAGCTGAGCTTTTAGGTTCTCGACTGCAAGAGTGGAACCCTCCAGCAAAGAGTACACGTGCGTGTGAGAAATAGAAGTTCGGGTCTATGTTTTTTCTACGAAGTGCAGGATTGCGTGTGTTTTTATTCAGATATTCGGTGGCCAATGACCGAATTAGGAATATGTCACGATCCACGGAATGGCGTCTATTTATCTACTCATCCAAGGTTAGTTTAAAAGCTGTTTTTTTTGTCCAACGGAAACCAGAAGCCTTCCATTCCAGTAACACATGCTGTAGGAATGATGGTGACGTATGAAAGCATGGACCAAATTCTCACTGCAACACAATACGACCAGTTTAGGTAGTAAGCATACGGTGATCTGAAAGGCAATATGATATCACTGCTCGAGCTTTAAAGTGGCTTCACCACATTTTGATGTTTTCTTTGTACGTGGGACAGTATGGCCATATCAGAACACTACAAACAGACAGACTGGCCTAAACGAGATGTTTTTATTCCTGGAGAGAGTAACGTTCGTCACAAGATCCTAGTTAATACCCCTGATGTGCTGCTTCCACCACTTCATATCAAACTGGGGCTGATGAAAGGCTTTGTAAAGTCTATTGACAAATCTGGCCCAGGTTTCTTGCACCTAAAAATAAGCATTTCCGCAATTATGTAATGCAAAACTCAAAGATGGCATCTTCGTTGGTCCTCAGATATGGAAACTATTGCCTGATTTTATTTTTACCGAAGAGCTAATGACCACGGAGCTTGCCGCATGGCAATCTTTCACATATATGGTCAAGGAATTTCTGAGTAACCACAAAGAGGGCAACTATATACAGCTGATTCACAACCTTCTGAAGGGCTATAATAATTTTGGGTGCCGGATGTCCTTAAAAATACCTTTACTTCATTCGCATCTGGACTTCTTTCCTGAACACCTAGGAGCAGTCAGCGATGAACAAGGACAAAAGTCCCACTAAGATATCCGAACGATGGAGGGGAGGTATCAAGGCAGGTGAGATCCCTCAATAATGAATGATTACTGCTGGGCTTTGCAGAAAAGGACACATTACGACACATAAGTGAAAAAACCCCGAACTACTTGTACGGGTATACGAGTATGTGTGTATACATTTACATTTGTGTTAATATTGCTTACTCTATTTCTTTTTCTTTTTGCTGTCTCATATTCAGTGATATATGAATATGGTATCTATACTTTGTAACACCAATTCTGTAGCTAACAAGACACATAAATGCTGTAATACATTACAATGCGGAGCTGTAATGTGTACATCTTGCATTGTATATATGTATCTGGAAATATAGCAAATGTTCATACACAAAAACTCTACGTGATGGGGAGTTTTTTCAGTCATATTTGAATTCAGCACCCCGAAATTAGTTAAAAACACTTTATTTCACCCATGTTATGAAAACACAAAGTTTAAAAGTGTTGACAAGTGTAAGCGGCGTATCTGCGCTCTGCTGTCTACGTGATGCACCAGGAATCTTGATTCGTCAGATTAGGCCACTTTCTTCCAATCATCCACCGCCCAATCTCGATGGTCTTGGGCCCATTTCATGCGTTGTTGGCGATGTCTTACAGTGAGCGTGGTGATCCGGCTGGATCTTCGGCTACGCAGGCCCATGCGCAGAAGGCTGCGATGAACTGTGTGCTGTGACACATTGCCCTGATCACCACTGTTGTGGCTGCGGGTGATTTATCGCACTGTTCCCATGAGATCGCTGTGAACAATGCGCATGTCTCGGCTACCCTCTGGCATCAATGCGCTGCGGACGAGACACGGCTGGACGACGGTTCGTCGTTTAGCCACTACCTTTGATAAGTACTCACTACCGCGGCACGTGAACAACCCACAAGTCGCGCCGTTTCCCAGATCATAGCTCCAAGGTGCCGTGCCATCACAACTTGTCCTTTATCAAACTCCGATAAATCAGCAGCTTTTCCCATTCGGACTCCGAACACTCTACTAACCGAAACCCGGGTTGTATATACACTGAAGAGCAATTGAATTAGAGACAGCTGGCGTTATGCAAATGCAGCGATGTGGTCGGCCCTGTAAACGGAAACGACATGACGTATTCAGCGATCCGACAATATAAGGAGTGATGGGATGGGAATCAGTAAGAGTCGGACGCAGTATGGGTAAGACTAAGTGCATTTGATCGTGGGCAAATTGTCGGGTCCCGACGAATGTGTCACTCCATCTCAGAAGTCGTGCTGGCACTGGGATTTTCACGAGCCACTGTGTCACGGGAGCACCGTGAGTACATCGAATCCGGTAAAACCATCCCTGCAAGGGCCAACTGCCGTTGACAACAGCTTGTGGATGAGCGGGGTCATCGTCGGCTAGCTCGCATTGTAACAGCAGATAGACGGGCCACAGTGCAAGATATCACTCGGCAATTTAACGCTGGTGCACAAAAACGTGTAAGCAGCCACACCATCCAGAAACATCTTCTCGCTATGGGGTACCGAAGCCATCGCCCACGAAGGTACCGCTGGTGACCGCACATCACAGGGTGCAAAGATTAGCATGGGCGAAAGAACATCACCACTGGACCCCTAGACATGTGGAAAAAATGTTGTCTGGACTGATGAGTCGAAATTCGCGTTGGTACATGCGGATGGCAGGATACGAGTACGGCGCAAACCACATGAAACGATGGATCCTTCTTGCCGGCAGGCTACTCTTTAAGCTGGTGGGGGTGGCATTCTCGTCTGGGGACTATTTACGTGGACTGAAGTGGAACCCCTGGTACGTGTGACATCGTTCCTCACAGCTCAAAGCTACGCGGATATCCTGGGGGACCATTTGCTCCCGTTTGTGCGTCTTCAACATCCCACAGGGGACCTCATCCTGCAACAAGACAATGTAGCTCCTGAATTGTATCCGAATGGTTGGATGAACACTCCACCGACGTGACCTCACTTCCTTGGTCAGCTAGGTCACCTGAACTCAATCCCATCGAACACATCTGGGATGCCATCGAGAGAGATGTTCGAGGCTCTGACCCCCTCCATCAAATCTTCGTGAACTGTGGGAGCTTGTTCACGGGTCGACGGCTGTCCAACGCTTCCGGTGTCTTGTCGCGTCCATTCCGAGACGAATCGCTGCCGTCATCAAGCTGAAAGGTGGTGCTACACGTCACTAGACAGGTATCTCTAATTAAATTGCTCTTTAGTGTATACTGCTCTGTGAACTTCACCTGCACCACCATTCAGTCTCCAGGTTTGCTCATTTGTCTAGTTGGGGGTGCTCATAATATAATGGCTCATTGGTGTATTTACTTATGGAATTTCTGTTATTCAGCATATTCTGGAGGGAAACACACTAAAGAAAATGTTTACTTGCTTCAGGTGAGAAACTTTGCTTGAAAATTTTATATTATTAAGTACTTTCACCCCGAGGATTTTACCTAGGAACTACAGATTTCAGAATCCTAATATTTTACGTACAAAATACTCTGTGACACCTGTCTTAATAAACGCCGTTCTTTGAAATTCCCATGAGCTTTCACAGTTTCCGATACAGATAGGATATTTTGTGCCATCCTTATTCAAATGGATGAAATTCATTCTGTATAAATATGTAATAAGTTGCATTCCATATATTTTTATGACGGTTTTCAAAAAATACTCGCCTTTCGTATTAGCAAGGGATACATACTGACTATCTGAAATTTCCTGGATTAATTTTACTTAAGCAAGAAACAAAGGTATGCATAAGAATAAGAAATCATGTTGCTTAAGAAAACAATCCCATGTGTTTAAATTTCATATTTCCACCTGCCTGTCACTGATTGTCTTGAAACCTGTCGCCCGATTGTTGATATCTTACTTAGCCACTTTCATTTTTTCAGTATCTTCTGGGAGCAGTGAATATTATCACTCATCAAAAATCGTGCATTCTTCAACTTGCTTTTGTTCAGTACCGATATATATTTGTCTTCCGTTTTTCTAACAGAACAGAATTAAGCAAAAAAAGATTTCCATTCGTGCCATGTGTACCCAAAACATATATTTTTCGTACATCATTTAAAGAAGAATTTTAGACCTTCAGGTTTTTCCCTGTACTTCGTTTATTTTTGCAGATTCCGTCAACACTGCGACATCAAGTTAAATAAGCACATATATTTTCATTTATCATATTTCATGATTGTTGCTGCTTGTCGAATAAACCCAAGAAAATGGGTTTTCTGTACTGAATTGACAAAGATTGTTTCGATTCAGAACGTTTTTAGAAAACGAATGTACGAAATTATCATCAATGGAAAAACGAGCAGTAAATTCTAATCAGATTTGCAATTTTATCTTTAACAAAATCTATGTGTCTGTTTATACACTTCTGACGTGTTCTAACAGACTCCAATTCAACCATTTTAAACAGAATCCTTTTGAGATTCTGTTTAAAATGGAAGGATCCCGATATTTTCTAGAGGGTTCGTCTACTGTGAACCGCGAGACCATTCCTGGGTGGGAACCTTTGCGGAATGCTCTTCTAACCATGTTCAAGTCATCAATGATATGTGGGGAAGCACATTTGTTGTTGGAAGAGTCTGTTGCTTTGAGGATGTATGATGTCCATGAACGGATGTAGACAGTCTGCAAGGATTGGCACGTAGCGTGGACCGTTCAGAGAATCATGTAGGTGTATCGGAGGTCCAAAAAGGTGTACCAGTTGAACACGCCTCAGACCATAACCGAACCTCCACCACCCTGAACAGTTCTTTGTTGACATGAAGAGTGTGCACTGAAGTGCCAGAAAAACTGGTACAGACGAGCTTATGCAAAATACAGAGCAACGTCACCTATGCGCATACTCGGTTGCATCCGCCAGTGCGTATATAAAACGATAAACATCCTTGCCAGCTGTCAGAGCTGTTTTCGGCATGAGAATTACAAGTAATAACGATGTAAGCGATCTTCAACGCGGTGTCATAGTTGGCGCTCGTGAGATGGGCCATAGTTTTTTCTTTACAGGAAGAAAAGAAGTTTGGATTTTCACGGACGACCATTGCAAATGTGTACCGTGGCTACAAGAATCCCGGTAAAACCTTCAACCTACAACACTAGTGTGTCCGTGAAAAGACATTGGGTGAACGTGACCATCGTCGGCTGTCAAGAATCGTTTCACGCGATAGGCGTGCAACACTCTGGCAGGTATCATCGGAATTCATTTTCACAGGAAAGACTTTCTGTTTTGTTTATTCAACAGATTCTAACACTTCATGATACACTCATACTTGTTCCTCTGTCTCAGGTTATGTGGCACCCATTTTCCTTCCTTCTGAATCTTTCCCATTGCACGTAAATGATTGGAAATTGTACACCAGTTGTTCAGTTAGTTCTTTTAGCGTTTTAGACAAATATTTATCTAGAAATGCTTGCAGTTCCTCATGTGCAACCTTCTGCGGGGAGCCGCTACGTTTTAGATCGCTAACATTAAAATCACCTGCTTTAAACGGTCAATACCAAACCTCACATCTGTTTTTCGATACAATATTCACCCACAGAACAAAACAGATCGATTCACATGCTTTTTCAGCACTTTTTCTTCATGAAATTTGTAACAAATGCAGTGGCGAATAAATGCAGAATCGCTTGCCATCTTTCTCCGACTGATGTGCGCGTGCGTGTGACTGTTGGGCAAACTTCTCTGTCCCATTTTATAATCTGGACCAGTTACGGACACGTGACAACAACGCGGGGGAATGTCGGATATGTAAAGTAGCGATATACGTTAAACAAAAAACGCTTTAAAACTTATACGTACACAACCATATTTGCAAAAAAAAGAGCAACCCTATGTGAATATAATGTACTCATGCATGCGTTGAATGCACGAGATTGGAGGAATCCGCTGTTAAAAATAATCGAAAGTAAAATAAAATACCATGGCTATTTAGAACAAATGCAGTTTGGGCCGTGCATAAATAAAAAAAGATGCAACGTTAGAAATGAAACAGAATGTGACATGAATGTGTAAATACACTGGCGTGCAAAAATTAAGGACGAGACGGTTTTTCGAATGTAACGTGGTGCAGAGGTGCTCCACATCGACTCAAATCATACCATCCCCAAAATGTACGAATATGGAACAAGTGAGCAAAACTGTCCAAACAAGGAATCCAAAGGATACAAAGGCACTTTATTGAAAAGGTAGCTTCGAGCACAACTGGACAGAACACAGAAACGTCCATGTGATAGGCGGCTGCCAAGAAAAGTCCAGTCTTTAGTAGGAGATATGATCACCCCTGACTGCGTTGCAGGATTTACAACGTCTGTCCATGCTGAGGACGAGGTTGTCAAGGAGCTGTTGAGGAATCGCGGCATATTCCTCTTGTAGCGCCAATCGCAGCTGCGGAATCGTTGCTGGCGGCTGGTGACGTGCTGCAAAACGTCTCCGGAGAAGGTCCCACACGTGTTCGATTGGATGTAGGTCCGGGGACCTTGCGGGCCAATCCATGCGTTGAATATCTTCACTCTTCAACAGCTCTGCGACAGCCACAGTACGATGAGGTGTAGCGTTGTCGTCCATGAAGAGGAACTCAGGACACACAGCAGCTCTAAACAGACGCACGTGAGGCAGGAGAACCTCGGTACAATAGAGGACACCAGTGACTGAACCTCCTTGGAAGATGTGGAGGTCAGTACGGCTACCAAGCATGATACCGCCCCAAACGAGAACTCTGCCACCTCCAAACCGGTTCCTTTCGATGATGTTGGAGGTGTGATTGCGTGTTCCCTGCTCTCTCCGGATGTGTATACGTCCAGAATCGCTCGTCAGATTACATCGGCTCTCATCCGTAAAGAGAACTCGACCCCATTGCTGATGTGTCCACTTCTTGTGTTCCTGGCACCAGAGAACCCGCCGTCTCCGATGAGCAAGCGTTAATGGCACACACCGTACTGGTCGTCGTGCAAACAGACCACCTTTGTGCAGCCTCCTGGCCACGGTAAAACGCGATAACGGACGTCCAGTTGTCGGTTGCATGTGCCTTGCGATTTCTCCCGATGTCTACCGTCTCTCTCCTCTCACTTGTAGGACAATATACCGGTTGTTTGCCTGCGTGGTTGCTCGTGGACGACCACTGCTAAGCTCTCGGACAGCTGCTCCTGTCGTTTGAAATGCTCTGAAGCTCGTGAAACGATGCTGTTAGCGATCTCGAACTCCTCGGCCACACTAGTCACACTTCGACAGTCTTCCCAATGACGCGACCTCGGGTAAGGTCATCCAGATGTCGTCTACTGGATTGCCTGTTGGCCATATCACACGGTGGCAGCAATTCGACGTCGTTCAAACCGATGTACACCGTGCAATAGCTTTCACCGAATTGCTGAGCGTACACCGCCCGTGTGCTTTATACCCTTCCGACGCTCCCCCCCCTCCATACCTCATTCTGCATATATGCGCATGCCCTACCATACGGGACCCTAGTCTATCTCCTGAATGGTCTTTCGGTCAGTTCTGCCTGCTCGTTCCGCTGTTATGCTAATTTACCCTCTTCGTCCTTAACGTTTGTACACCAGTGTATATTAATTGAACAATCACCTTCCAAGTCCACAAGGACAGGACAAAACTTTGGAAAACGTCTTTAAGTTGGTACACTCGTTAAAAGTAAGTGGAGTTCCCTTGGCCGGCCCGGTAGCGCAGTGGTCTAAGCGCTGGCTTACGTTCATTCTTCCTTGAAGCGGTCTGGGTTCAAATCCCGGTGAGGCATGAATTTTGTGTTTGTCTTACGGCACTAGTTCTCTCCCTTTCCTGGAACCAGTGACCCTAAATTAAGGACGGGCGACTGCTTATAGCCCATTCAGTTGTTCACGGAGGTCGTTAAACCTTCCATCAAAAAAAATGTTTCCTTGAAGTAAATAAAAAAATCGTTACTTTGGAAAATTAAATTTATGAATTATATGAAACGTACATTTACGAAAACTAACTCGCAATATTGCAAAATTAAAAAAGAGAACCTTTGCTTTCACATCGCGGCGGAAAGAGGCCCACCTCCAACCGAACGGCCAAGTGTGCCAGACTAGTGCAGTGCTTAGACCATCGACTTTGCAAACGAGCCGGGACTGGTTCGAAGATAGTCAATCCATCGGGCGATTTACAGGACCTGTTGAGGAGGTTTCCTCAGCGCCGTGACGTCATGTAGGGGTTTCGTTGGGGGGGGGGGGAATACAGCAGTTGTGTGTCTCTTTGTTGACATGCGATTATTTATTTATTTTTTACTACTAATGGGAAATTGACGGACAAGATTCGGTAAGCTATCAGTTACATCACGTGATTACCGGCTGCCATCATTTATGGCATTTACTTGCAGGGCCTCTTAAGGGCCGCTTGTGGCTCCTCAGCCTGTAATGGATAACTGATGGCCCTGTACTGGTATATGACAACTAATGTTGTGCCAACTGTTGGCCAGCTGCAAGCCTGAACTTCTGGCCCATCTGGTGGCCGCCGGGACATATTATTCACGGTTTATATAACGGCAACGTAGTGCTGGTACTGCTTGCTGTCAGCCAGGAGTGGCACAGCAAGATTTTTTGCTGGGTTATAATGCACAGTAGATTCACATTGTGGTGACCACCTCCTACTTTTGACATTAAGAGCGCGTACCCAATGAAAGAATACAGGTGTCGTTAGCTGGCTTGGAGGGTATATAAGGTGTGCAGTAGGCAACCTGAAAGCATATCATCACTCGTGGCTGTCATGGATAAAAGGAGTGATTTATCAGATTTGCGAAAAGGGATGATTATCGGCTTTCGGGACAAGGGTAGCAGTATTTATGAAACAGTGCAGTTTGTGAACAGTTCGGGTGCTTCTGTGGTTAAAGTGTATCGTGATTGGTGAAATGGTGCCATTGCGAAAAAGCGACGTACAAACTGCGGGGCAGCACGTGCCATTGATGTGAGAGGTGAACGTCGGTTTCGAAGGTGCGTGAGGGCCAATTGACACGCTGCAGTGGAGTAACTCACTAGCCGATTGAGCCAGTGAGCTACCGGAAGTGTGTCTAAACCGACAGTTCGGCGAACCCTGCTGCGTATGGGGCTCCGATGCAGACGGATTGTCACTGCATCTATGCTAACGAAGGTGCATCGACAGAACATGCTTATATTTGCACGGCAGTATCGGGATTTTCTTCTCCATCGAACGGATGTACTTCGGCGTATAAATCGAGAAACATCAGAGAACAAACACTTTTCAACCATTGCTGGCCGAACACAAGCTGGTGGGGGCAGCGTTATGTTCTGGGGAATGTTTTCGTGGCTTTCTCTGGGTTCACTCATACCTGTGGAAGGCGCTATGGACCGAATTGTTTATGAATCCATCCTTGCCGACCACGTACACCTATACATGCTGATTGTCTTCCATGGGGTGGTTGTGATCTTCCAGCACGACAATGCGTCGTGTCACACAGCTAGAAGTGTCCGAGAGTGATTGGAAGAGCACGATGAAAATTTCAAAGTACTTTCCTGGCCCCCTAATTCCCCAGATATAAACCCAATTAAGCATATGTGGGACCACCTCGATCGTGTTATTCGATCTATGGATCCTCTGCCGCGCACCATCCAGCAGCTGTCAGATGCATTGCAGTCAGCATGGCTCCACATACCTGTGAACACCTTCCAGTACATTATGGGTCCCTTCCCCCTCCTCAGCCCGTCTAGCTGCTGTCCGCGCTGCGCACGGCGGTTACTCTGGATATTAGCTGGTGGTCACAATAATGTGACTCGACCGTGTATGTCCTGCCACTGTACATTCTCCAAAACTGTGCTTCTTCTTGAAGCATAGTACGACAGTTCACTGAGTAGATGTTAATACTGAGTGTAAGTTGTCAGAAGAGGACATCTTTTCAGTAAAAAAGAATTTTAGTGATCTAAAGTGCTTTCAGCTGTCGCTGGAGAAATAGTGGGGCAGATAAATGATAAAATCGTTCACATGTGGTTATCAGTCATGGTCCAATAATTTGAGAAATCACACTAGCCACTTGAATATCCAAGATAACCGCCATATTCCAACATGGCTGCCATCCCCAGAATTTCTGCCACAAAACTAAACCCACTGGACTTGTTTCAACTACTTTTCTTGACTCCTTTGTTTGTCACATAAATGGGGAAGTTAAATGTACAACTACTTGTAAAACATCTTAAGCTTCTTTTTTAAAGTTTTAGCAATACACCAATTTCAACAATACACAAACTAATATAATTACACCAATCATAATAAAACGAAATATGTTTGGATAAATCTGATGCAAATCTAGTGACATTTAAAGTTATGCTGTATGCAGCACATATTCCTCGCCGTGGCAGCTGCATAGTGATGTGCACTTAAGTCCAAAGCGGAAGCATTTGCATCTTCCACGGCATTCAAATTTGTATCTGCACTTAGGAAGCTGCTGACAACTCTCTGCAATCGGTGAAAGCTCACTCCACATGATCTGTAGGAAATTACCATTTTTGGTCCATCCCCATTCAGAAGGACTATGTACATCTGGATGGCACATGACTGGCTACATATGCAGCCAGCCTGGTAGGCTGCACGCTTTACGTGCTGCAGTGGAGAAACTCTAGTAGGAGGAATGGCTTGGTATGGTCTCTGTTTCCTTTCCCAATATGTCCAATCTTGCAATCATGTACTGTTTTTGGGGTACGGCTGAGTCTGACGAAGACATCGGATGCCTCGTCATATACGTTCCATGTTTGCGCAGCTGTATTCCTCTCTTTGCCACGAAATGCTTAAACAACATCACAGCCGGTGAAAGCATGGAAGAAGAGGATTCCTCTGCTCTTCTCCAGTCCAATAGAAATATAAAGGTCGTGTACTGCGAACCACCACAATTTCCGTTCTTGGCCGAAGGCAATCCACAGCTGCTGTAGAACAAACACCTGAAGGGCTGGAAGCATGCTGACTCCTATAAACGAGTGCATCTGTGCCATTGGCTTTGATAATGAGGATTTTGCTGCCTTGTTCTGCTTTATGGCTCGCATGCACGAACAGCCTTGTGTCGGTCTCTTCATGAATACAAGGAGACAAAACATCTAGACTGATGGAGTGCGTGCTGAGAGCATTTTCTTCTCTTGACACAATGACCATGTTTGGTGTTGACAGGTGAGCGATTTTATCAGCAATGTAGTTGAAAAGTTCAGATTTATTGTCATCGTTTCTAAGGAAGTTCCGCCAGTTTGAGGGAATATTGTCTTTGTTTGTTACCCTGCGTCTGACTACATATCCTCGCTTGGACTTGGCTTTAATCTATATATATATATGGCTCCACTCATAATCCAGTGCCAGTTGTGATCTCAATAGACATGTTCCAGTATCGGTCACAGTCTTGCTTGTCTATGTAATATCTGTGACATTTGTATTTGGAGGTGAAATATTCTTCTTGGTGAAGAAGGCAGGGCGGATATTTGTGAAAGAGTCAGGGAGTTAAGGAACTTTCCTCTCTTTCTTCTCACCGATATTGAACTTCCCACGATGGTTGCTGTTATTTCAGTATGGTTATGGACAATATTGTCCATTGCTGCGGTGGTGAACAACTGTCTTCCCAAAATTGTTGGACATATTAGCCCTTCTTCCACATATTTGCTACATGCAGCATTACCTAGCTGTGCTGAAGAAGAGTGGTAGGAATAGCCTCATCAACACAACCATCATGGAATGTCCCGTAAAATGTAGACTTGTAGTCAAGCATATGCTAAGGCGAAACCAGAATCTTCTGTAAAAGATAGAAGGACATCTCTTCTCTGTTTGTGATCTGCCAGCTCAGGCATTGCTTCGGTAAACTTTTCCTTCAGTCCAGTGGAGTTTACATGAGATGCCTTGGCAGTAAGCTGCTCTAGCCGCTGCTGGTAAAGATGAATCACGTCTTCAAGACGGAAGACTGCAGGACCCCATTTCTGGATTTTGTCTCCACTATGTAGATCATTATTTCAGAAAATGCAAGTGGGTAAGCTTCATGTTCTGGCATCTGGGCCTTTTCCTGTCTTCTGATGTTTCTGAGGTGTGTTCTCTCTCTGTTGTACAAGTCAGCCAAACATGCAATGTGGTACTTCAGCTCATGTGCATTGGCATCTCCACCAATCACTTGTGAGAGAAGCTTTATATCATTAAGGCTGTGGGCACATTTTTTCAGTTGTTGATTAAAATACATTGTCATAACTTGTCGCAGTTCGGATGTTGGAGCTCCTTTTTCACATAGGAAGCATTGAGATTCTTGTCGCTCATGGCTACGTCTTGGGAGCTTCCTGATCCCTCCTTCATCCTTAGTACTGCTTTATGAATGTATTTTTCTCTTTCTTGATCGATCAAGTTTGGTGTTGTTGAACAAAAGACGGCAGCTCTGGTGGTACTGGGCTTCGTTCCTTTTCACTGTTTCGTCTATACCACCACCTTCATCCAGTCTTCCAGGATCCAGAACAATGGGTAAATCATGTATGGCATGAAAGAGAGGAACATTGGTTGCAATCATGTTGTATCCATCATTTCCCCTGTTATAACGTGTTGGTGGTGATTTCAATTGTTCGTTCTTCTCCTTTTCGCACAAACAGCATTTGGTCCAGTCAGTTCGCCATGTTGGAAGTAATGGTGAAGAATTCGCCATGTTCTTGAATTGTACGTCTTTCACTGTCGAGGATTTATTCTTTCACTACATGGAACAGAAGATCATAATTGAAGATTCTGACATTATAAGCAGAAAAATAATAAAAACATTTATTGTAATGTTCAAACGTTAAACATGGAGTACTATCCTCGTAAAGGTGTCGGCCATATTGAAAAAGTTCGCCATCTTGAACTTTGATTGGCTAATGGTCTATATAAAAAGTGTGATTTTCAATGATAAAGTTTACTACCTGCATAAATATTAGAACTATGTCATTAAAATATTCAGTTATCATGTGTCGGCCATCTTGAATTTTCGTGTGGCTAACGTTTCATATGAAAAGTGAGATTTCCAGTGACTATGTGTGCCAACTCTGGTAATTGCATCCACATCTGAACAATTCGTTTGAAAATATGCAATTATCTTCCCCCTAAAACTACGTCAGTGTTTTTGTTTACTCCGTGATACGTATCACTCAAGTTTGGAAGTATACTTCCGTAATTCCAAACTTCACTTCCATCAGACATGTTCGCTTCTGCTTTCAAAAGTGAAACACATTTTTGTTTTTAATATATGTTGAAATAAATTAATCACCTTCAGGGACCTGCGAGAAACAAAAGGAGAGAGGGAAGATCTTTCCATTTAGTTTTTCTTCGCCAAAAGTTAAAATACTGAGAGCGTTTAGTAAATTTATGGTTTTAAATTTTACGTCCTTCAAGGGCATAAAATTTTTCTTGATGTGAAATGCATGAAAAAGAGCAAGTATTCAGATCCATAAATTCCACATTATCTGTCGAGGAAGAGGAGTTCAAAGCATTTCTAAAGAAATTGATGGTCGGCGAGTTTCTGGAAGGGCTATTAGTTGCTGAAACATGATCATTACGAGGTTCGTAAAACTGATCAAGCGTCTCACGATGGAAAATACGTCGACTCCGCCTTATTCTCTGTAATAAGCTTTGCCCGATCCACTAGAAAGCTTATTACGAGAAACAGAGTTCTCAGATCTTCAGGCATTTCGATCTCAATTGTCAGAGACAGATTTAATTCGGACCATACTGCAGTCGTCTTTATAGTGATATATATCAGCGCATTTCGTATCATTCCCTCTGATAATTTTGCTAATGTAATTAAACTAACACTTCTCACAACACGGTGGTCGATTTCCGAAATTTAACCTTTCTATGATGGATGTTACCTACTTAACTAACCTCTTTTATTTTTATTGATTGAGGGTTGAACGACCACCGTGAGCCACTCAAAGGGATATAAGCAGTTGCCCGTCCCTAATTTAGGGCAACTTACTCCAGGGAAGGGAGAGAGCCAGTGCCGTAAGACAAACACAACATCCATGCATCAACGAGATTCCAACCCGGACCATCTCGGACGAGAGATCAGAAGCCATCGCTTAGACCACTAGGCCACTGGAGCGGGCTTTTGTTTTCTGTCTCTTATGCCAGTTTTCGCTACCTCTCGTTATACATTTTAAACTTAACGTTACACCTGAACTCCAAACAGTATTTCTTTGTAGCATCATTGGAAAGCAGTCGAGTCAAGGAAACTGATCAAAACAGGACAGTTGATCTGAACGCATGCAGTGTTAGGTATCAGCTGTGAGTTATTAAAGTTGTTAAAGTTGCTTGTGGAAAAGTCTTATTATTGTACTAATCTGTTGCGTTGTTTATTAGTACGTTTGAAATCTGTTGGATGGTAAGCTTCAACTCCGTCTGTTCCTCCTCTTGAACACATTTACTTCGAGCCTTGATAGTAGTCGTCTGATTCATCAAGGAATTTTTTTATTTTTTTTTGATTGGAGGTTTAACGACCACCGTGAGCAACTCAATGGGCTATAAGCAGTCGCCCGTCCCTAATTTATGGTCACTGGTTCCAGGGAAGGGAGAGAGCCAGTGCCGTAAGACAAACACAACATCCATGCCTGACCGGGATTCGAACCCGGACCCCTTACGGACGAATGATCAGAGGCCAGCGCCTTAGACCACTGCGCCACCGGGGCTGCCAAGGAAATTGGAATCATCGAATAAATACGGGCATTTATCTATAAGACTACTTACGAGCCGCGGATGGCTTAGTGGTTAGCGAGTCAGACTATCATTGCAAGGTCCTCAGGTTCGAGCCCGGTCTGATCTTTCGGAGATGGTGTAATTTACTAACAATCGCAGAATATCCGCCGTGCATCGGACGAGCACGTTAAGTGACGGCCCCCAGGCTGGACCCACTGGTTAAATGGGTATCCTTTCCTATGCCCCCCTGAAATTCTCTCACCCCTCTGTGTGCAACATCGTACTTGTACGGTGGCGCAATCTACTGTACTCTAATCTCACTACAAACTGCTCTGTCAAAGTCGCTAGACTTGCTCTCATTCCTTCCGTTTCTGTGTCCTGCCCAAAAGGCGATCTCGCTGTAGGTGGCTGGGACCTAAACTCTACTCACAGTGGACGGACGTCCTACAAGAAAATGACAAATACTGTGACTAAGACTACTTACTTTTGGCTTACTTATCTAGTAATAATTTATTGAACCTGGTGCAATATCGTAGTACATCCATGGTATTCCAGTAGTCTAAGGGTTTGCTTCTGACCATTCCTTTGTGGTGAACCAGGGTTCAAGTCCCACGTGAGCCATGGCTGGTGTGTTTGTGTTTGATTTGATTTAATTTATTAAATATTCTGCCATACACTACAGTAATACCATGGATGACTAAGTTTAACACAAACAATACATCATTACAATAAGACTGTGCTAAGTACCTAACCGAAACAAAATACAATGTCAGTAATGTATCCTTAACATGTCATTACCTAATTACAATGAACATACCATTAAATACAATTAATGAACTTGCACAATTAAACCAAAATTTATAAAGTAGATGGTATGAAATGTAAAATACGTAATCTATGTCTACATAAATCACTGCAAGTGGATGACATGGAGCCAGGGGAAATGGCTTTAACGAAAAAGCCTGACTAGCCCAGGATCCCCAATAAGTGTGTGTCAAGCCAAGAACACAGTGCACAAAAAATCACAGTAAGACACAAATTACTCTAATAGTACAGGGAAGTGAAGGATACATGATTGTAAGCAACTGTAATTAAAAAGTAGATGGCACATACCCAGTACAGTTGCAGTATATAGAAATCTTAACACATGACAACATAACCACTGATGAATATAGTATAAGAAAAACAATGAAAGATTTAAATAGGACATCTATTAATATATACCAAATTAATGTAATCGAAAATGTACATCACAAGAATATATGTACAATACATTTAACAATCATGCAACAATACATAAACTGAGATCAACCAGACAAAGCAACAAAATTAATCACAAATCACACCATACCTCCAAGCAAAACGATGATATATGCAGAAAATGCAAAAAGAGTAGCCAATAGCTAATTGGTTCAGTCCCAAATGTACAAGAAAAGCATTAGAAAAGCACCACACAAAACGGCAATACACATCCCCAAATTATACGTATAATAATGAATATAATTAAGTTAAACAAAGGAAAAGACGTCCTATTCCAGACCGTTTCATAACTTCGGTTTAAACAATACTAAGTAATTAAAGGATCAAGAGACTTAGTATAAATATATTTGCAGCGCATAGGAATGATACCCACTATCATATCACAGTGAAGGTTAAAATTTAAACAATGAAAGTTAGTCATCGAGTCCTAAACACAAAATGGTATCCAAGACCAAAGCAAGGAAATATAAACATATTTCGTCTTACTCACTAAGGTAAAGTAAATGTGAAACAAAGTAAGAAAAATTTATATGTACCAGAAATAACGTGCTAGCCGCCCCCTGTTGCACGGTGGTCTAAGCGATAGCCTGTGATTATTATTTTTATTAGAGGTTTAACGACCACCGTGAGAAACTCAATGGATTATAAGCAGTCGCCCGTCCCTAATTTAGGGTTACTTGTTCCAGGGAAGTGAGAGCCTGTGCCGTAAGACAAACACAACATCCATGCCTCACCGGGATTCGAATCCGAATCCCTTTCGGACGAATGATCAGAGGCCATCTCTTAGACCACTGCGCCACCGGGACGGCCCTCTGATAATTCGTCCGAAAGGGGTCCGGTTTCGAATCCCCGTGAGGCATGGATGTTGTGTTTGTCTTACGGCACTGGCTCTCTCCTTCCGTGGAACAAGTGACCCTAATTTAGGGACCGGCGGCTGCTTATAACCCAATGAGTTGCTCACGGTGGCCGTTAAACCTTCAATCAAAAAAAATCGCAAGATTTTGGGGCAGCCAAACAAATCATGCTTGAAGGAGCTATGTGTAAAAGGAATTCTGATTAATTCCAGACGATGTGTAGAAGAAGCATCACACATTTTTTCTCGAACCCCTGATTCGTTTTTATGTCTGGGCGCCAACATAGTGAAACAAGCATTTTTCTGTCGCTGATGAGTTTGAACCCACATGTTCTTTCTTCGGAGTCGGACAATCTGCCAGTTGATTTACGCTAGAAATGTTTTATCGCTGCAACTTTCCGTCTTGATGTGTGCGTCATCTCTGTGATAGGTAAGTTACAACTTGGGTGTGATCTTTGTTCTTCAGTAAATTGAAAATAGTTGATGATGGTGAATCATGTTTTGTAATCTTAAGTTCACTTGTCATGATTACATTGCATGTTTCTGTCGGCTTAGATGATGAGTAGAAAACTTAGGAATTCATAAGTTCTTTAGAGAGCTGTCTTCTAGCGGTTCTTAAAAGCTTTGAAATGAGAAATTCACAGGAAGAGGAAAACGAAAGGTTTCAAAGCTGTTCAAGCTGTTATAATCGTATGAAATTCAGGATATCCGAATAGATATCTGTTTTTGTTGTTGTTTCGGGGTTGAAGGGCTGCCATGAGCGAAGGACAAATCCAGAATCTTACCTTGAGGTGGAGGGCGGTTGCTCCGGTCTGCAAAAGATGAATAGAAAGACTTTGTGGATCGGCTTCTCTGTCTGTCTGTCTCTCTCACGCACACTGGCAGAGCTGACCCTCCCTAGCTTTGCCGGCTTCTTAAAGCTCCTCCATCAAAAAAAAAAAAATATGCACAATTTTTAATTCACAAAGTGGGTAGAAACAACTCAGAATTAAGCACTATCTTACTCCCATACAGCACAAAACGTTTCAGATATGTAACAATATTGTTACAATCTCTAATTTTGGTTACACTTTCAGAGATATCTTACAATTACATTTCAGCAACACCTAGTTTGGAAAATAGCTCTTTGTACATTACGGTTACGTTAAAAATAGCATTCACCGATACTACTGTTTTATAGTTGCCATTGGATATAATTGCTACCTTGTTGCTACATTCCGGCGATATTTAAGATTTTTCGTTTGGCAACGGCGTGGATGCGCATCACTCTCTTAGTCGTATTTCTACGTCCTACTGGGATATTCTTTGGTGATACGTCATACTCGAGTTGGCTAGTTAGTTGATTTAATATTTCATCCTTTTTTTTTCTTGTGATTCAAGGTCATCTGAAAGTAAGTAATTGTTTTGATTATTATAATTTTTAAATTCTAAAACTAATTTTATAAAATCTAAGTAGATGGCTGTGTTGTGGTGTTAGTATACTATACTAGCATGTTTCTTTTTTACTTGAAGCTGAGAAATTTCAATAAACGCCACCACTCTTTGCAATGGACAGAGGACTGCGTTGAACCTGTGAAAACGTAAACATTTCTTAATACGACTGTTGTTGCTTTTGAAACAGCTGTCGAGTGTAATATTTTTATAGTGATTTTACAAAGTTCATTAAAACTATAATGTTCAACGTAGTGAATACGTAACAGTATTATGATGATGTCACAAATACCTTTCAAATACGTAACAGTAATGTAACGAAGTTACAAATATCTTTCAAATACGTAACAGTAACATGAAGTTGGTATGTGGAAGTTACAAAGACCTTTCACTGTAACATATTGGTTATGTTTCAATGTTATGTAACGTCTGAGGACATTTTGACGTAACCGTAAGGTTTCTGAAACATTACTGTTACATTTCGCAAGGTATCTGAAAAGTCTCACTTTTTCAGTGTTACGTACTTGTATATGAAATATTCTGTGCTGTGTGGGCTGGAGTTCAATTATCTGCTCTGCGAGGAAACGACCACAGTGATTTTTAAAAATCAAGGTAGGATAGAAGTTTTCAAAATAAATGATAGCCCCCTATTCGGTAGGCTTAATTTAATATAAAAATTTCCTGCTTGAATCGTTACTGAACAATATGACCAGTAATTCCACTTTTACATGCATGATTCTCGACTCTTTTTAATGGGATTTCCATTTACGTCATCTCATCAAGTCATTTTTGAGCCATTCATTGTCTTACTGTGATTTTCTGTCTGTAGTTTGTGGAAATATTGCATTAAAGAAAACACACCCATTGCCATTCATGATTAGTCAAAATCACTTTTTCCTTCCGCTCTCGGCTTCGTCTGTTCATATTTATATTAATGACATTTTCTCTATTAATGCCACTTCGTGTCTAACACTATATGCTGATGATACTACTATTATATTTTCGGGTGATAAAATACACCAGATCATATCCTTTTGCAATAACCAAATACACAAATTTTATGACTGGATAACCTCTAATGAACTATTAGCCAATACTACCAAATCTAAGGCTGTGATATTAACAAGGCAGGGCATGAATACACATCAAGATTTATTGATATATTGTGATAACAAAAAATTGGTATTACTGATAACTTTACGTATTTGAGAATTTACTTGTAGAATAATTCAAAATGGAATAAACACGTGGATCTAATCTGTAATAAAATTTCTAGAAATATTGGAATTGTTAGTCACATATTTTCTAACCTTTCTATTAAAACTTTTTTTCTATTATGTTATACATTGGTTCAAACGCATTTAATTTATATTCTTTCATTATGGGGGCAAACAACGAAATCAAATATTAATAAATTACATGTTCTACAAAACAAATATATCAGACTAATGAATCTTAAATATAATTCTAACACTAATATGGCATATAATGCTGATCTTCACATTCACACGCACGTTAATCCCAATAAATATGGTATATTAAATATTAAACAACTAATTAACTATAACCTGGGACTAAATATGCATAAAACAATAAAGAAGAATATCAATTGTGAAATAATTGATATCCATAGCGTTACACATAAATACGACACCAGAAAAAAGACTCTTATTAAAACATGTAAGCCAAAAACTGAACTGATTAAGCAAAGCATATATTATTAGGGCCCACACTATTGGAATCATTTACCTTATGAAATAACTATAATTAACAATTATAATTTATTTAAAAGAAACAAAAAAGCTACTTACTTGCACACTAATAATCTTGTTATTATTTTTAAAAAAGAGGGGGAGGGCACTAAACAACAAGCCCGAAAGGGGTGAGTGAATAATGTAAAATGAACATTGCCTTTTTTCATTTTCATACTTCGATTTTCTTCTCATGATCTGTCAAACGCTGGGCTTTATTTGGCTATCCGACTATGACTTCGGGGTTTCAAGGATAAGTCAGGTCACGTTGTAGACCCTTTCCTTGATTCTCCGTGCTGTTTCATCATTTCCCAGATCGATATGTTAATAATTGTATTAATTGTAGTAATATTTCATGTAACAGCTAAAAATGGAAAAACAAAAAATAAAAATAAAATGAAATAAAAATAACTCTCGTTTTCTTTGTTTCTCTCTCTCTCTCTCTCTCTCTCTCTCTCTCTCTGTGGGTGCTCAGATTTTACATATTTAATTTTTCCTTGTAGATTTCACGATGTTGTATATGAAAATATGCATTTATTACTATAATTTTGCAAAAATAAATACATTAATTAAGTTGAACCATCACCATTTACATAGCAAAAGTCTGCTTTGGAGGAGAGGGGTGATCGCCCCCAGTTGCCCTCCGCTGAATCCGCTAGTGCCATGAGCAACTACAATCAGTCGCCTGTCCCTAATTCATCGCCACTCATTACAGGTATTGAAGAGACCCAATGCTGTAAGACAAACACAATACCCATACCCCATCCGGGACTGAAACGTGTGCCCAATAAAGATGACTAATATTATATTGTTAAATCAAATCAGAAGTCCTTATCTACAAAAAAAAACTTAAACAATAAAAAATATGAAACGAAAGTGAATTGTGAATAACTTAAATTTAAAATTATTTTGTCAACATAAAAACAGACACCAAAAGAAAAGCAGAAAAAAATGTTTAAAATACAAATGGCCCGTCAAACACATAAAACCTTACAAAAAGGTAGAGGAGATTCAACTCCTTGACCACATCACAAAAATACCGCACTGTAGTCAAAAAATACGTACTGACTGCTTTTAATTCGTTTCAGGAAGCCGACTTCGGCTGTATTTATTTTAAACTTCTTTGTTTCTAAACAATACAACTTCAACTTGCTAATACAGAATTATCATATCATATTTTAGAATAACTCTTCTCAAGTTTACATTCCGGAGAGCCAATTTTTTCAAAAGAAATTTAGAGTTCACAAATATATTTTGATCGAGAAATTAGGCTTGTTTCAGGTCAATTATGTGGTCTATGTGACCATCACAACTAGCGTTCCTCTAAAATCATTAGGTAGCTTTGAACTTCAAACGTTATACATACTGAATTTTGAACTACCTTCCCTAAGTGCTTACAAACCCATTCATAAACTTAATTTCAAAATGCTAACAATCTTTTTTTAACTACATAAAGATTAAATGACGAAAATTTGAATTGTAAATTTTACACCTTCTAAATTTTGACTTTTTACCACGAAACAGAAGTCACTAACCTTTCCAAGTCAATGTGTGAGTTACGAAAAAATTCTCATCGGCCGCCACCGGGAATCGAACCCAGGGTCTTCCAGTTACGCGCCGGACATGCTACCACTGCACCACAGCGGCCTCGAATTATCCAGACTCACAAGTGATTAACTGCCAAACCACATGGCAGGTTGCTTCATGGAGCCCCGCAGAGTGCTGGGGATTCACCAAAGATGGAAAACAGCAACAGAACAAATGACTAGGAGGCGATTGAATAAATAATTCATACACTCGACGTGGATCAGGAACACCAAACAGAAGTCATCGCTCTTTCCACGTTAATAAGTGAGTCATAAGTGAGCATGTCTGGCGTGTAACTGGAAGACCTGGGTTCAGTTCTCGGTGGCGGCCGATGAGAATTTTTCCGTAACTCGCTTTCTGACGTGGAAAGAGAGATGACTTCTGTTTGGTGTTCTTGATCCACTTCGAATGTATGAATTAATTTATTTTTTTACAATTTTGCTAAAGTTTCTTCGCTACAATAATATACTTTAAAACTCTGAATATTTTAGAAGCAACATGACCTAGTTGAAGCATCTGCCAAAATTAAAATGCAATTTCGGATAAAAAATTTATTTAAAGAATGAAGATTTTGTTTTCTTTTTATTTTACAGCTAGAACTCGCAACTACTATTGGAGTTTCTTGCCTTCCCTTCTTAACCACATTCTGAAAAATTTAACTGCCATTAAATTTTTGACCTTAACAAAGCAATAAGATGAAACTACTCTATCACCTTACAATTTATACACACTTTCACTACAGAAATTCCAACATCAAGGTAAGCCTAGTTATTTCAAAACTTCAGTAGTAATTTCAATTTCAGGAGATATAATTTGTTTCATTCCTACCAGGAGCTTAACAGACACATTTTAAGATAAAGAGAACAGGAATTAAAAATTCGGTTAGAAACCAAATTATATACACATTTCACTGCTTCTGGTTTATTTCTTTTGTTATGTCGGACTAGCTTTGAATCATCCAGGGTATTTAATGGAGGGTTTGAAAAATGACAAACATTTTACTTCGGAGTCCCGGTGAAGAAATGCTGTAGGCCCCGTACCTAGTAATCAAACGTTTTTTCTTGGAAGTTCGGGAATCATAACGACTTCTAAGACAAGTCCTAATTGAGCTGGTGGTAGGTACGAGTTAAGCGCACATGACAGTCCCGGATCTTTTATTTAGGAATACACAGTTCCAAGGATGGCCTTGGAGGGCAGGCATACGAGCGCCATCATACGATCTGGATGCAAGTTGTCCGGGTTTGCTCTTGATAGAAGCTGGTTTCTTTGGGAATGGTCAATGGATTCCAGAGTTCAGCTCATTTCGTCTTTCCAGAGTTCATACAAGGGCCCCGTGTAAGCTTCGCCTGGTTCCCGAGACGAAAATCTTTTATTCATAGTTTTCGATAAAAGCTGCCAGCAGCACCACGTACTCACGTCGATATACATTTTAGGACGGGCTCTCCGTAGATACGAAATAGAAACCGAAAGGAAACAGTAGTTCACTCCACGGAATGTAGATAATTTCTACTGACAACGTTTAACGGGATTTCTTCCCCTCTGAACAGAAAACACAGAGTACACACAGAGAAGTGCTCGCTTCTGTGGTCAATAAGTTCATTCCTGATGCGCGAATGCTCACTCAGGACTCACCTACAGAGGTTTATCAAAATATCAGGTAAATACAAAAGTATTTGCCGTTTTTTGAGGGAGCAGAGGAACACCTTGTAAGGATTGAATTACAGGAAAGATTGCATTCCTTCCGCGATATATCGTCAGCTGGAATCTCAAGATACCCTGCGCATATGAATTAGATGAGTAAGAAATTTGGTAGTGGAAAGACGTAAGATTACAATAGCGGTATCGGTGGAGATTATTCGTGGGTATTTGTTATACTAATTTAAACCCGGTTCATCTGCTGAAGAAACAACTCGACGCATTTGCTTAGCATTTGGGTCAGATACTGTAAAGGAACGAACAACTCGAACTTAGTTTTGAAAGTTCATAGACTGAGATGAATCCCGTCCAGACAAGTCCCAGAGTTGTCGTCCTATCAGCTTTGACACAAAAGCCCTGATGTCGCTATAGAGCAGGACAGTAGCCAAGCATGTGAGGTATTGGCTCCGTCATTTGGTGTATCTGATGAAACCGTCCGAAGACATTTGCATGCAATATGTTGGGTATACGAATTGTCTAAGTGGGTCCCCCATGAAATGTCAGCAATGAACAAAGGCAACGTTTCTAACCTTGTCTAACATTGCTGTCTCGCTGTGGCAGGGAACCATTTTTGCATAGGGTACATACATATGATGAGAAGTAGGTCCAGTATAGCACTCCAAAACGACCCAGACATGGTTGTCCAATAGTGACTCAATTGCTTACACACCGAAGCCAGCACTGCACCCATGTAAACTTATGCTGTGTGTATGGAGGATAGCATGTGGTGTGTTTCATAAGGAGCTCTTGTAACGCGGCCAAACGATCACTGCTGCACTGTACTGTGATCAACTGAAACATGGGCATGAGGACCTGAAAAAGAAGGCAGCAGCACTGGTCAACAAAAAGAGAGTTCTGCTCCTTCGAGATAATGCTTGTGTTAACACTGCTTCATTGATCAGAAACACTATCAAAGAACTTGGGTGGCAGCTTTTATGCCATCTAGCGTACTCACCAGATATCTTCTATTCTCCAGACTATTATTTTGTTTCATTCACTCGAAATCATTTGCGTGGAGACGACTTCAACTTTGATGAGTTGCACGCTGCCCTCCAAACCTTTTTCTCTTACCATGATGCGGCATTTTATTGCAGTTATATATAAGTTGTACGAACGTTGGCAGAACGTTGTTGATGCCCATGGTAATTGTTTTGATGAAAAAAATGATTTTCTACTACGTATGTGTTATCATTTGTCTAAATCTCCGAAAACGGCAAATACTTTTGTGGTTACCTGATAATGCACAGTCGAGTCACATTATTGTGACCCTCCTACTTTTGACGTCAACAGCGCGTAGCCAATATGAAAGAAGGCACGTATCGGACGCTGGCTTGGAGAGTACATAATATGTGCTGTAGGCATTCTGAAAATATATCACTCGTTGCTGTCATTGATCAAAGAAGCGATTTATCAGATTTGAAAAAATGGATGATTATCGGCTTTCGGGACAAGGGTAGCAGAATTTCTGAAACAGCGCAGTTAGTGAACTGTTCGCATGCTGCTGTGTTTAAAGTGTGCCGTGATTGGAGAAATGGCACCATTGCGAATAAGCGACGTCGAAACTGTAGAGCACCACGTGCCGAATTCACTAGGGGACTACGGGAAGTGTGTCCAAAATGACAGTTCAGCGAACCCTGCTGCGTGTGGGGCTTCAATGCAGACAGATGATTGGTACACCTATTCTAACGAAATTTCATCGGCAGAAAAGGCTTACATGTGCACGACAGTATCGGAATTGGACCTCCACTGATTGCGATTATTCACGTATTCTGCTTCATCGAACGAATGAACTTTAGCGTATAAGGAGAGAAACATCGGAGAACAAACACTCTTCAACCATTGCTGGCAGAACACAAGCTGTTGGGGGCTGCGTAATGGTCTGGTGAATGTTTTCGGGGCAGTCCCTGGGTTGACTCACACCTGTGGAAGGAACTATGTACTGAATTCGTTATGAATCCATCCTTGCACACCACGTGCACCCATACATGCTGATTGTCTTCCACGGGGAGGATGGGAACTTCCAGCACGGCAATGCGACGTGTCACACATCTAGAAATGTCCGAGAGTGGTTGGAAGAGCACGGTAAAGACTTCAAAGTACTTCCCTGGCTCCCTAATTCCCCAGACTTAAACTCAATTGACCATCTGTGGGACCACCGCGAACGTGTTGTTCACTCTATGGATCCTTCACCACGCACCCGCCAGTAGCTGTCAGATGCACTGCAGTCATAATGGCTCTACATACCTGTTACCATCTTGCAGCACCTTATGGAGTCACTCCCAGCCCGTCTAGCTGCTGTCCGCGCTGCACACGGCGGTTACTCTGGATATTAGCTAGTGGTCACAATAATGTGACTCAACCGTGTAAACACACCGCCTGAGTCAGTCGTACACACAATGAACTCTATGCAAATCACTGGGAAGTCGTCACACGCGATTTGAGGTATGTGAAAGGGGATCAATACGATGTGGGCTATACGTAGCAGTACAACAGTCGAAGATGAAACAGATGTTGCCGAGTAATTTTCGACCAAGGCAGATCTCAGTGACCTCAAAGAAAGCATGATCATTAGAGCGTAACTTGAAGGAGCTTCATAACTTGAACGGCAGAAAAAATAGGGGTAACATGAGGATCTGCATCAAAGGTTATGGCTTCCTTCTGAACGTGCAAAAAGTTTAAGTTGTACGAAGATGTCAGATAGCGATTGGCAAACGTTGGAAGTATTATACCGTGAGAGCAGTGTTCTTCACCAATCGGAATGATCCCTTTTCTGCCATACCAATTCGTCCGGAACTCCATCGTGCCGGTATTTATGGCCGTACGGCAATCCAAAAGCCTCTGATTACCAACATCAATGCAAGAAAACGTGTACAGTATTGCGAAACACATAAACACCTGGGACTCTAAAAACTGGCAACGAGTCATCTGGTCTAATGCCTCGTGCTTCACATTGTTTTCCACCACTGGTAGGGTACACGTCCGAGGAAAATCTGCAGGAGAGTATCATCCCGTTTGGTTCCGACTGTGAAGCATAGAGATGGATCCCTAATGCTCTGGGGTGCTTGAGGATGAGGTACGAGATTTATTTAGTAGCATCAGATGCCGTAAAAAATATGGTGTTCAAATAGGTGGATTTACATTCAAGGGGATATAAATCTGACGGAAAAATAAACCGTGTTCAGTTTTTTCGGAGTGTTGCCAACAATTTATCTGCCATATTATTCAGCAGCGAGGACATTGTAAAACAACTTCAGGTTTTGTATCCGTCTTTTTGGCCGACCGACATAGATATTTTATATGGAGGAGAGGTTCTAAGTTTATGCCAAATATTCGGATTAGAGGAAGAAAGGAAAATCATTGAAGAGTTCAGACATTTCAAGGAAACCAAAAAAGTTTCACATCATTTAAAAGTCTTATTAAAATCTGTTGCTGCGGTTGCTATATCAACAGCTGAGTGTGAAAGAGGTTTTAGCACCATGAATTTGATAATAACTGATTTAAGAAACGCTTTAAACGTTATACACGTCAGCAACCTCATGTTCATAAAAATAAACGGACCTCCTTCAAATATCTTCAATCCCGAGCCGTACGTACGGAAATGGTTGAGTGACGGAAGGAGAAATGCAGATTTTTTGGCTTGCAGAGAACGTGAAGAAAAGATGCAAGAAGACTTGTTGAAACAAAAACTTTGGAGATTATTTTAGGAGATGATTTTTTTCAAATCGTAGTTATAATAGATATTGCAGCTAAATAAATGAATATTTCAGACAAAGCCGAATTTCTTTACTTTGCCACCCCATATACAGTAGTTACTTACATATCTCTGCCTCAAATACGAGCTGGCGTTTTTTCTCCGATGTTTGTTATTTGAGGACACCTCCAGAAAGGGTGATACCTTTAATTGCACCGGCACACATTCGCGTGGTATTTCTAATAAGAAACGTGCTTCTGAATAAAGAAAACAGCTCTGACTTTCGCTAAATGTGACTATTTAATTTTAAAGTTTAATAACGAAATTTCCTTATATGGTTTTATGTGTACAGCAAATGGGTTTGCGAATATTAAATTTTTAATGCATTCACTTGTACCGTTGTAGTGCTGTCGCGAAAATAAGTCAAAACTGCGTTAAGCCTTTTTGACGAATTCTGACTATGGAGTCAGAAACAGACAAAACGTTGCGACGTCCTTTTGACGGGTTTTGGCGACAACACTACAAGTTGTACGTTGCGTTCCGGCAGCGAAAATTTTCCATTTCCATTACTGTATATACTCGTATATATATAATTAGTGTATGTCCCGCAAGACAACTAGGAAAATGATAATAAAGCGCGTCTCTCTTACTAAACTGTCTAAAATCCCGATAAATCCTAAGAAAATTCCTAAATTAAATCCTAAGAAAGAAAGTGAAAATGTCTTTTAGATGCATCCTAAGAAACAAACTGAAAATATATTCTTACGTTGAAACCAACTCCAGTAAGCCTACGCTTAATATGGTCCCTCAAAAGATCATCTGTGCTCGTTAGTGGAACTCGATTTGCAAGGAGTCATTCCTCATTAACGCGGACCTTTAAGATTCTCTGCATCTTTGGTGAAAAATGAATACAGTAGCAGGTGAGAGCGTTAGATATTCGAGGAGTTCGTCTTCATGAGTTCTTAGACTTGCGGAAATTCGAACCGGGAATAATTGGGCGAAATGATTATTTTGAAACGGATAGTAGCAGTCTCAGGGGAAAGAACAAATGCGAAACTATTGTCATAAGCATAAGAAAATTAAGAATATACAAAACTTTGGAGTATCCCTCTACTATGGCGTTAATATGTTTTGTTTGGGACGTATACCGTAATATAACTTTTCTTTTTAGTTCTTGTATCTACGTAAATTTTTATTCGTTCTCATTTAAATGGTTTCAGACTTAACGCTATACTTATGTATCGAATTAATGTCTTGTGGAAATCTGTATTGAGGTCAGGAGTAGAATGATGTGTGAATTCAAAATAGATAAGATATTTACAATATATTGTTACAGGTATTGTATAAAAAACTGAAGCCAAACGCTTTTTCTGGCAAGAAGACAGAGATACTGTAACCTCTTCAGGAGCGCATTGCTTTTAGTTTGGGGGACCGGGATGGGAGTGACATGGCTGTGAGGTGGTGAAAAAGCCGTCACTTTAAACTAAAGGGGAAATGCGCAAGAAGTGTCCATAAGTCAAGATTGGCTTTTGCACCTCAGACACGGGGGACAAAGAAAAAGGCGCCAGCCAGAGAGATTTATGGTGAACTGAAAGCACGTTGAACTCTAAGAAAAGTGTGTAGGAGTTGACCGAAGTCCGCCGTCGAAGAAAGGTTTCTTGTTGGGGACTGCTGACATGTGTGAAGAATGTCGAACGGACATCGCCGAGGAACGAGAGCGAAGCTTGGCTGGGAAATGCCTTCAGTCCTGTGTGCGTGCATTTGTTTATCCAGTGCAGAGAAACGAACGCTGATGATTACTTGCCGAGAAATAGAAGTCAGTTACAGTATCACCTGTACGCATCATGTGCTATGAAATTATTCCTGGGCAGAAAACACCTTGCAGACTTTTGGGCACAAAGGCCTACTGTGTAAATAGTGTTGTACATATCTCTCTTCGAAAATAAACCGCGATACATAGAAATGTGCATTTATTTCTGCATGTTTTGGAGTTGGATGGAGAATTACCTTTAAATAAGAACGATGCACTAATCCAGACATTCGTTCCCTCTCCTAGGTGTATGATATTGTATAACGAAGTAAATTTCTCCGTCATTTTTGTCCACGCCGGGCATCGAACCCGGGTCTCCTCATTCCGGAATAAGTCCCTCTCCCAACAGAGCTACGCTGACGTATGCTCTCGCAGCTGTCTGCCTTTATCTCATGTGCGTCCTGCGGTACAGGCACCTTACATCTCCCCCCCCCTTTCCCCGAAAGAGGGCCGGGAGCATGGCCACCATGATGTAAGGCTAACGCTCATGGCTAGATATCGAGAGTTCCGTGAGTTCAATTCCCCGGCGGTGACCGAATACCAATTTTTCGGTTGCTATGTGTTTCTGGAACGTGGAGAGAGCGATGTATTTGTTTATTTTACTATACTGTGCAAATTAATTTGAACAAAGTAAAAAGTCCCTCTTTTTCCAAAACTATGCCTTTATATCATTCTATGCCTTGATATACAATGAAAAATGCCTGTATCGGTATGAAGTATGTCCTCCTTTAGCAGAAGTGACCTCTTGAATTCGTTTTGGCATTGACTCCACTAATTGTGTGCACATATTTTTGATATCATAATCGTGGAACCACACTTTTATAGCATTCGTTATCATGCGTTCTTTAGTTGTACAGTCCATTTTACCTAAACGTCTCTTCAAAATATTCCACAAGTTTTCTATGGGATTTAAGTCTGGTGAATTTCCAGGCCAATCAAGCAAATGAATTTGATTTTCCAGCATGACCAATTTCGAATTGTGACATGAGGCCAAATCATGTTGAAATGTCCCGTCAAAAGTTTGCAAGAATGTAACAATCCTACGCTGTAATATTTATACGTACTTGGCTGAATTCATCATACTTTGAACAGAAACTACGTTTCCGGTGCCATTCGATGTGAAAAAACCCCAAAACATCTGTTTCAGAGGGTGTTTCACAGTTTGTTTGACATGCTCAGGTCTTAAGGGTTCACAGTTGCTTCATCTAACGACATTTTCTTGGTAACCCTGCACAAATAATTGCGTTTCATCACTGAAAATTACCTTTTTCCAGTCGTCAGCAGTCCATGATTTGTATTTTTTGGCCCATGCTAAACGTTTTATCTTCATTTTCGCATTCAAATATTGTTTTTTCGTTGGTATTCTTGCCTTCCGGCTAACTTCCAGAAGCCTAAAGCGTAGAGTTGAATCCCTAACATCACAACCACTAGCCAATAAAACTCTTTGAAGGTCAGTTCTTGTTTTGTTTTTTTATTCATTTTATTATTTCTGATTAGATATGTATCGGTTCGTGGAGTTGTTTTTCGTTTTCTTCCACATTTACCTCTCCTTTTTGGAGACGATGATCCAGATGCATTGTATCGCGTAAGAAGTCTTGATACACTTGATTTGCCTACATCAACTGCAGAAGCGAATCTCTCACTGTCACAGAAGTGTGATCCTTCAGAGAAATTACTTTTTGCACACTTCTTTGGGGAAATATCCATTTTTCAATACACGAAAGCAACACGCACTCACAGAGAGCAAAAACTAACATCCACCTGTCACACACGAAAGCTCACAACTGAAGCTGAAGTGCCTATCTCCTATTTAAAACAGGTCAAACCACATTCTTACTATCAAGTTCTAACAGTCACACCACCTGACAGCTGATAAAACCGGTTTACGTGGGTTTCCGACATCAACTGGCGATCACATTACAATTCTGAGAATAAAATAGCTTGTCCCAATTAATTTGCACGGTATAGTATGTTTCAGTAAGTAACGAAGTTTTATTTTTTGACCGATCACCCCAACCAGTTCTTAATTAAGAAATATCTACACCGCTGTTTGGGAAAATTGCAACACCATGAAGGACTGCTGCTATTAGTTTGAAATTTACAGGATATGTACAACAGGCTGGGACATGTAAATAATTAAAATAATAAAAAATGAAAATACACATGCGGTTTAGAAGGAACGCCCTCTAAACTGTCCGGTGTTGGGTGTAAAAAGCTATCTCAAACGAGATGTGGCAATCAGCCAAGAGCCGATGTTGTTCCGAAAGGGTGTTTATTGTGTCTCACTATACCCGTCGCCAAAGAAAGTCGCCTTGTGAACAAATGGTGGACTTTGAGCAAGGAAGGAGTGTTGGGATGAGAGAAGCCGTATATTCTTACGACGAAATTTCTCCTCGCACGGGACGAAATGCCATTACAGTGATGCGAACGTGACGTCAGAAGACAGATGAGGCTCGGACGCACAGAAATCCTGGAAATGGACCGCAAAATCACCTCTGCTTCATGGTAGTCACCGATCACACAGCGACATGCTCGATGTTAGAGCACCAGCAGATCACCGTCTCAGACCAGGCTTTAGTCCTTAACCACAGTCTCAGAGCTTAGCACTGACTGGCGTGACCGGTCCTCCAACACAGTTCGAAGTCGTCTTTTTAACAGAGAAATAGTTGCTAGCAGCCATTTTTACGCTTTCCAACCGTTGGTTGAAGAAGCGTATATACTCCAGCTTTGTCCGTCTGTTTGTTCGTCCGCACGATAACCCACGTAAAAATGGTTCGATTTGAATGAAATTTTAGTATGTGGTACGGGATCACCTGGGGACGAACCCTATTGAAAATGGACGAAATGGGGTCAAAGGTCAGGACATCGGAGCGGGATGCATTCCGTTGTCCTTATGCATCACACCTTGTGTAAATATGGTTCGATTTAGATGAAATTTTAGTATGTCGTAAGAGACCAACTGGGGACGAACCCTATTTAAAATGGGTGAAATGGGGTGAAAGGTAAGGACATAGGAGCGGGATGCATTGCATTGCCCTTATGCGTCATAACATGCGTAAAAATGCTTCGCTTTCCAATAAAATTTTAGTATGTGGTGGGAGACCACTTGGTGACAAATCCTAAGGAAAATGGACGAAATGGGATCAAAGGTCAGGACATAGAAGCGGGGTCCATACCATCGCTCTTATGCGTCATAACGTACGTAAAAATGCTTCGATTTAGACAAGGCTTTATCATGTTGTTCCTGAAGTATACTTCACCGGTTCTGTTTAATATCATCGAAATGGGGTCAAAGGTCAGGTCATAGAAGCTAGAGTTATTCTACAGAGATTATCCTCATAACGTGAGTAATAACTTGAGTAATGATTTCTGGTACGTTGGAAAGCTTATCATAATCAATGCATTGCACGATATTACTAACTTGTCTGAGCATTCCTTTGATCCTCAACTACAGGCGCCTTACGATGCAACAGGGTCTGGAACACAGACATTTGAGCTCTAATTTATAACAGGTGGTGTTTTCTGACGAGTCACGATTGAACTTGATGCACCATGATGGTCGCATACATGTTCGAAGACATCGTGGTGAGCAACACCTAGCAGTGTCCTACTGGCCCAACGCAAAGCGTCATTGATTGGAGCACCATTGGGCTCAATTCAGCATCTCGCCTAATGCGACTTGAGGGTACCCTCAAAAATCAGCGATACATCAGGGATGCTTTAGAAGCAGAGGTGATACCCTTTTATCAGAATTGTCCTGGCGGTATATCACAGCAGGAAATTCTCGGCCACATGTGGCCCGGAATGCCCAAGACCTCGTCCATGTACGATAGATAACGCTTGTTCCCTGGCCTGCGCATTCGCCGAATATGTCCCCGATCCAACATATCTGGGACATGGTAGGTAAGCGACTGGCCCGTCAAGGACCTCAGCTAGTCACCACAAATGAACTCTGGTGCTGCAAAAAGCAGTCTGGTAAGCTATTCTTCAGGTTGATGTCAAAAACTTCTTCCATTCAATGCCACGCCATGTTATTTTGGCTCGAGGTGGCTTCACACGACGCTGAGTTTTGAAGCAAAAAAAAAAAAAAAAAAAAAAAAAAAAATGCCGCCCCGGTGGCGCGGTGGTCTAAGGCGTTGGCCTCTGATCATTCGTCCGAAAGGGGTCCGGGTTCGAATCCCGGTGAGGCATGGATGTTGTGTTTGTCTTACGGCACTGGCTCTCTCCCTTCCCTGGAACCAGTGACCCTAAATTAGGGACGGGCGACTGCTTATAGCCCATTGAGTTGCTCACGGTGGTCGTTAAACCTCCAATCAAAAAAAAAAAAAAAAAAAAAAAAGAAGCAAAAAAATTCTTGTATTGCTCTACGAATGTAATCAATTATTTCTTGTGGCATGGGAATTCTGTGATATAAATTTCATTTGAATAGAGCGACTCTTTCTTGCTGTTGCAATTTTCAGAAAAAGTGGTGTATGTTTAGCTGTCTGGAGTATTAAGTAAAGCTACAGGGCGTTTTAGTGTTCATCATGTTCCAGGGAAATTTACTTTTCACCCATAGTTACACGTAATTAACGAAGAAGATTATACGTTCAGTCTTTTATTTGAATCAACTGCTTCGTGAGATAACAATACGCGGATTGTAAAAATTAAATACATATGTGTGTATGGTTCAAATAAAAAAACATTCAAGTGTTACAGTTTTTGGATCATGAGCGACATTATTTTGAGAATGCGCAATGCGATATACGAACTCTAGAAAAATCAAATGAGGTGCGGTGTGCCAGTTAAATAATACTCACTCTAAAGGCTAAGGTCACACCAGCGATTCTTACTGCCGGAGATCTGCAGTAAATGATGCTGCTACAAAAGTCGCTAATGAATGACCAGACGGTAGCCGCAAATGTTGCTCTCATCACAAGGGCAATCCGGCCACATGAACAGTATTTGTATCAGCCAGACTGCGTATTGTGTTGTGTGTTTTTTTTTTGTGATTGGAGGTTTAACGACCACCGTGAGCAACTCAATGGGCTATAAGCAGTCGCCCGTCCCTAATTTAGGGTCACTGGTTCCAGGGAAGGGAGAGAACTAGTGCCGTAAGACAAACAAAACATCCATGCCTCACCGGGATTCGAACCCGGACCCCGTTCGGACGAATGATTAGAGGCCATCGCTTAGACCACTGTGTTGGGTGATGGTAGTGTAATGAAACATGAAGCTCCAGCGTAATAATTGAAAAAAGCTGTTCAATTGTTATTATGTTTAACAATAATTCGTCGTCGACGTCGGAGAACATATCATAGGAAATCGTGGATTCATCCTATTATCAGTGAAAGATTGCACAATGGAAAGTTTACACTTCTTCACAGAAAATTTCGACAGTTCCCAAATACGTTTTTTGATAATTATAGAATGTCTATAAAGTCATTTGAATTTTTTCTCTCCGTTGTGAGTGATAGCCTTAACAAATCTGATACTGTTATGCGGAAATGTATATGCGTGGAAGAAAAATTAGCAGTTACATTACGGTAAGTTTATTTTAATAATGTATATTAATAAGTACTCAAAGCAAAAAAGGAATACATGTCAAAGTGAGTGTACGAGCTACACCTATATAAAAGAACAAAGCCAATATCCATTACACTTCTTAACATAGTTTTTTGAAATATTCCATAATCTCGAATATTGCTGTACAATATGAAGTGTTGACGATATAAATACATAAAGAAAATGTTTTGTACCATTCACAATTGAAAGAAAGATAACACCGACTCTGAATCAACATATGATTCAACGTTAGTTACAATTGACGGTGACACTGGATATCCTTCCATTGCTCGCCAACCACAGCTTCTCTAACCTGCATCCACGCATAAGGCCTCCACGGTGGCGCAGAGGTCTAAGCGATGGCTTCTGATCATTTGTCCGAGATGGCTCCGAGTTCGAATCCCGGTGAGGCATGGATGTTGTATTTGTCTTACGGCACTAGCTCTCTCCCTTCCCTAGAACCAGTGGCCCGAAATTAGGGACGAGCGACTGCTTATAGCCCATTGAGTTGCTCACGGTGGTCATTAAACCTCCAATCAAAGAAAAAATCCACGATCAGTTTTCTTGTTCTTATTTCTGTAGTTCTCGCATTTCGAATCTTACAGCACATCACACTTTTGAACTTCATTATTATCCGTTCACTGTCAATAAAAAACTCGTCGTGATTAATATCCAAACAACAATTGAAACCAAACACACCACTCGCTAGAAATGTCGCTATGTGTGGCCAGCTTTCCTGCTACAAATGAAGCGAGTAAAATGGGTCGGGGTCCATTCTTCTGCGACATGACCTTGATGTCGCACTTCTTTCTACCTCAGTAGCGACATTTACTGCTGTGTCTGTCCGCTTCTGTTACAGGCCTTTGAGTGTATTTCTCGGGTAGCAGAAATCGGGCAGTAATTATCGCTCGTGTGGCCTTTTAGCCTAAACCTAGCAACCCAAGAACTAAAGTACTGGAAAATGAAAGGTAACATAACATTTCGTACAGACAAAATACAAGAATGTTCGTTTATATTCCAACAGCACCACAAAAATCTCAGGTTGAAAATTTTATGAAAGCTATTGGATTAACTTAGTAGTACCAAGGCGACTTTTTTTTTATCGGAGGTTTACCGACCACCGTGAGCAAATCAATGGGCTATAAGAAGTCGATCGCCCCTAATTTAGGAACACTGGTTCCAGGGAACGGAGAGAGCCAGTTCCTTAAGACAAACACAAAATGCATGCCTCACCGGGATTCGAACCCGGTCCATCGCTTAGACCACTGCACCCCGGGGCGGCCTAATGTGACATTTTTTTTATTGGAGGCTTAACGACAAACGTGAGCGACTCAATGGGCTATAAGCAGTCGCCCGTCCCTAATTCAGGGCCACTGTAACCAGGAAAGGGAGAGAGCCAGTGCCGTAAGGCAAACACAACATCCATGCCTCACCGTGATTTGAACCTGAACCCCTTCCAGACGAATGATCAGAAGCCATCGCTTAGACCACTACGCCACTGGGGCTGCCAAGGTGACGTCACTAGTGCGAATCACAAACGCCTAAGGGCGAACATGTAATAAAACCAATATCGATAAAATTCAAATAACAAATGAGGCTAAATCACACAAAACACACAGAGATTTCTGATTTTACCGTACCCGATCCTTCATCTCTGATGTGCTGCCGCATCAAAATAAACTTTTAGGAATTCAGAAAGTTTAATCGAGAAATAAACAAAATTTACATAAGAGGTATTACAAAAACACAGCTTTGAGTATGTTATATACTGAGTGGCCATTTTATTACGACCACCTGACAGTTTTAAGTACATGAACTATGGCTGCACGCTGTTGCCGCCAGAGAGCGAGGCTAGTGTAAAATATTCCCCTAACATATGCTTTGCACGCACTGTACGCCGTACACTGCGTCGGATAGGTTATGGTAGCCGAAGGGCTGTTCGAATACCTTTGCTGTCTGTAGTTAACAAGAGAAAACGTCTCCAGTTCGCACAGGAGCACAAGGATTGGACAGTCGATAATTGGAAACAAATATTGTGGTCCGATGAATCACGTTTTCAGTTGCACCATGCCGATGGCCGAGTGAGAATTTGGCGGAAACAGCACGAAAGCATGGACCCCAAATGCATTGCTACAACCCTTTAAGTTGGTGGAGGCAACGTTATGGTTTGGGGATTGTTTTCCTGGCATGGTTTGGGCTCTTTAATTCGTGTTGATCAACGTCTGACATGCACATCATATCTAAACATCGTTGCGGACCAAGTGCATCCTGTCATGAAAATGGTTTATCCCAGTGGCGAAGGCTACTTTCAACAAGATGATGCGTCCTGCCATAGTGCTCGTATTGTACAGGATTGGTTTCAGGAGCATGCCGGTGAGTTTACTTTGCTTAGGTAGCCCCCACAATCTCCAGATCTCAACCCCATTGAGAATTTGTGGGATGAAGTTGAACAAGCCATCATATAGCTGGATCCACAACCCTGCAATCTCACACTCTTGGAAAGTACTATTCCTCAAGCATGGTGTCAGATTCTACAAACCACCTATCAACATCTCGTGGAGTCCATGCCGCGAAGAATCGACGCAGTATTAAAGGCAAAAGGTGGCCCAACGAAGTACTGAGGGGTTGGTCATAATAAAGTTGCCACTCAGTGTATATGTCACTTAAGCTCGAACAATGTATCGTTTTTTTTGTTTCGTTTTTGAAGGTTTAACAAGACCATTTTTAGCAACTCTATAGTCTATCAGCAGTCCACCGTCCCTACTTTAGGGCCACTGGTTCCGGGAAGGGATAGGCCCAATGTAGCAAGGCAACCACACCATCCATGCCTCGCTGGAATTTGAACGCGGATCCGTCTCCGGTTAATGATTACAAGACAGCGTTCGTACCACGCTGTCACCCGCGCAGCACAGTAACAATATTCAAGCACACTTTTACTATAAAAGCTTCGCAACTATATGTTTATCCTCAACGAATATTTTGTTATATTGCCTCAAATTTCCTATAAATTCAAATTACGCTGGAGTTCACTATAATTACTAATATCCCGCCTATTACTATGGATTTTTAAAACAATTTGAATTTTCAATATCTTCTTAAAAAGGAAGTCTTTATTTATAACGAATATAAACTGAACGCACTCATTTTTATTCACTCAAAATAAAAGGTAATCGAGAGAGTAATCCTGGTACTTTTTGTTGATCATTTATGCTATATAGGGTGATGGTAAACTCCTTCAACAAAACAAGAGGGGTGATAGCACACATCAAGAAGGACAATATTGCGATGGAACCTATGGCCGCATTCCACTCCTAGTGCCAGAAAAGAGAACGTTCAAAAAATGTCCAGTAGGCACATGGAGTTCCAAGCAGTGCATGAGAAGCACACTATGCAAATCAGGTGCGCCGATCAAGTGCGTAGACGTTGAGGAGCACACATTAAAAAACGCATCCGTACCCGTTCAGCGATATTACCGTGCGAACACCACATGAGAATTGACGTATACGTCTGGCCGCCGCAGCGTACCGTATGTTTTTGGAGTAAGCGCTTTCCTGGTTTCTTGCAGAATGTTCTGCTCACCACACAGAGGCACACGTGGTTTATGCATGATGGGAACCCAGCACACTTTACCACTGAGGTCCGATACTTCCTAAATGCGACATATCCCGGGCGGTGGATTGGACACCGTGGACCTGTAGCTTGGCCTCCACGCTTTCCGGACCTTAATCTACTGGGTCTTCGTCTTCTGGGGGCACATGAAAACATTAATGTACGAGACACCTGTGGACTTCCTGGAAGATCTCGTTGCGCGAATCGCTGTTGCTGCGGACAAGATCAACACAACACCGGGAGTCTACGAGAGGGTGCGATAGTCTTTGATTGGCCAGGGTGGGCTGCGCAACGACTCCCTTAGACGCCAGTTTGAGCAGCTCCTTTGAGTTTTTATCTAATGCGCTGGGAATTGTGCAACTCATAAATTAGGTATGTCTCTTTGTTTTCTCTGTTGAAGGCTCAACTTGGATATGCAACTTCACTCTTTTCTGGCACTAGGAGTGGAATGCGGCCCTAGGTTTCATTGCAAATATTATTCGTCTTGATGCATACTATCACCCCTCTTGTATTTTTGAAGGAGTTCACAATCACTCAGTATATATTTCGCATGCCAAGATCTACGTGAATGTGAAATAAAAAGAGTGATTCGGGAGTATACATTTATTTACATACGACAACACATTACACTTAGTATTACACGTAGTATTCGCGTCACTCACACGCCCACCCCGAGCCACACCGCATACATACTAAGCGTTATTAAATCATGACAACAAAAAACAAGGCTTACGAATCCCTGATGTTAAGAGGTACTTAGGTAGGTGGATCAAGGAATGTTATTTTCGTAAAAATAATGTTATTTTCGTATAAATGAAGAGGCAGTTACATTTCTAGAGAGAAAAAATTCTTACAGGAGAATAATGATAGGAGAATAATACGACACACATACTTAACAGAAATTTATAAGCATAAAGAAGCAGACACTTGTGAATGCACAGGTAATGTAGGGTACATGAACGAAACGTAAAAATTTTGGTGGTTGGCAAAGCAGGAGCAAATCGGCCACAACTCCTGGAATACTGCCCCCGTCAACGTTTAATAGGAAATATGTCCACCTCTCACAGCAATGCACGCATGACATCGTTTGTGCATGCTCTTGACAAGATTGTCCAGCAGATCGCGAGGTACGTTGCACCACTCTTGTTCCAGCGGCATAAGCAGGTCATTTTTGGTACGCAATGGGGTTTCGCGTTACGCCACTCTCAAGAGCATCTCATTAATGCTCTATGGGGTTCAGGTCAGGGAGTACGCAGGCCACTCCATGCGGTTTATTCTTTTGCTGTTGAGCAGGTCATCAACACAGGCCGAACGATGACAATGGGCATTGTCATCCATAAAGATGAAGGAATTTCCAACAGCACCACGGAAATTGCGTACATGAGGAACGATAACATCCTAACAATAACGCTGAGCCGCCCCGGTGGCGCAGTGGTCTAAGGCGCTGGCCTCTGATCATTCATCTGTAAGGGGTCCGGGTTCGAATCCCGGTCAGGCATGGATGTTGTGTTTGTCTCACGGCACTGGCTCTCTCCCTTCCCTGGAACCAGTGATCCTAAATTAGGGACGGGCGACTGCTTATAGCCCATTGAGTTGCTCACGGTGGTCGTTAAACCTCCAATCAAAAAAAAAAAGAAAAAAACAATAACGCTGAGCATTCATGGTTCCACTTTTGAACATGTAAAGTTTGGTACGCCCAATCGTAATGATACCGGGCCAGACCATCACCCCACCACCTCTGTAATGGTCAGCTTCCACGATGTTTGGTGGAAGAATAGGCTGTGCGTGCTTCACGCTAGATGTATTGGCGCCTCGAATCGGACGAGAAACAAAATATATTTTTGTCCGAGAACAGGACATTGGGACATTGCTCGTCAGTTCAGTTGGAGTGTTCACACCATCGATACTTCTGTGATTTGAGTGATGTGGTCAAATGTACATATCGTACCGGTTTGCGGGCCTACAAACCAACATTATTCAATCGCCTTTGACAAAGTCTGTCGCGATATTGAGGTCACCGTGCTCGCCTGACGCTCTCGTGATAACCAGCCAGTAGTTATGCGGAGATATTTTTTCGCCGTTACAGTTACATGACGATCATTAGCAGAAGTTGTTTTGCGTGGTCGACCACTGCTGTACCGCCTGGTAGCTGTTCAACTTTCGGGAAATTGTTTTCACAGCCGTGCGACTATTCGTTTTCAAACTCAGAACTCATTATCTAAATTTCGCGTTGAAAGTCTTGTTTCCAATTTCCCCACAAATCTTTCGCGGGTAAATCCATCGAGATGTGTTCTTAATGATCTTGTGCCACTCGCCATAACGAATAACCAACAGTTTAACAAATATTAAGACAACTAATCACTTCAGCTTTTATCACTATTTAACAATATCTTGCTCTAATGTGTTTCCACATATGTAAATTATGGGCAGCCAATCGGTCATATCTGCCTCTTACGTCGATTGCCACCGTCAGCAATTTACCACCAATAAAGAACTACTTTAACGTGCGCAAATTTGCATATTGCCTCTGTCCCTTAATTTATGGACATCAGTGTATTTGCTAAACTATGGTGGTGACAATAATAAGCATTTTGATTGTTTAGTTTTGCAAAAACTATATTTACTTTCATTATTATATATTATTCAGATTTAGACGAACGTAAGAAACGACCTTTACACCGATGAAATGTGAGGTAGCAACGGAAGTCCATCTGCGTATGCTCAAACTAAAATGTGACCCCATGTTAGAAAGAAAACCCGAATCGCAAGGGTATTAGTGAGGGGGATTTGAAACTTTTGCCCTAGGATATCTACATGTTACACCCCATCGTGTTTTACACTAAATTGACAAAAGTCACCGGGCACCTAGAAGAGAAACACAACATAGCGTTTATTGACATACATTGGTACGGTGTCGGTCCACCTTTGGCCTTAATGCATGAACTGACCCTTCGAGACATGCTTTCGACTAAGTTTTGGAACACAGCGATAGGTATGCGCTTCCATTCAGTACATAATGCTTCTGCTAACTGCTGCTTAGTAGTACGCCTTGGTTCCAAACTACTTGTGCGGCGGTCTAATTCACCCCATAGGTGCTCTATGGGATTAAAATTAGGGATATGTGCTGGCCAGTCCACACACGATACAGAATTATTTTCAAACCACGTCGTAACAGTTCTTACTTTATGGCTCGGTGCGTTATCCTGCTGGTACCAATAAGGCTAGGTTCCATGGTATTGCCACAGAGTTGGTGAGTCATAATTGTCCAGAATATCGAGCTAGACGTGCTGGTTAACAGGTTTGCCCACGATAACCAATGGGCTGGTACCATGCCACGAAAAACACCCCCACACGAGTACACTTCCAGCTTACAACTTGACTGTACGATCAGTACAATGTACTAAATAGCGTTCCTTCGGCTGCCGCCATACCGACACACGGCCATCAGACTGATCGATCGCGTATCTCGATTCATCAGTTCATGGGACCCGTTTCCATTGATCTACGGTCCACGATGATTGCTCTTTACACCATGCCAAAGGACGAGTAGCATGACTACTCATCGTAACTACTCATGAGTAGCATTCCAAGTGGAGATGAAAGGCTTATGAGCAGCCGCACGACCACGGTAACCCATGGAATGAAGTTCTCTGCGAAAAGTGTGTGTATAGTCCGTTCAATTCAACCTGGCAGTTGGGAAGGATTCATTTTACTAGCTTTTGGGGAGTAAGCAGCGTGCCTTTTAGGAACTAATCGCTTCCAGCAGACCAAAGACACTTTGAACAATGACGACGGGAGGTGGAGGGGGAGGGAGTTGGAGGGGGAGGGAGTGTTGGGGATTTCTCCTAGTGTTGACTCCCTGTGGTGCTTAGAAGCTTTTCGTTAAATAGACTTTGCATGTTCGGTATCCTCTGTAGTGTTTTGTGAGATGGCATCCGATTCCCATGATGGGCGGGAGCCCGGGGGTAGACATTAAAAGTTTCAACCATATGCGGTCAAGTAAGGAAACAAAAACGGCTAGGTTTTAATAAGAAAATGCATCCTGTTATATTCGCTGGCAAATGTCGAATACTAACATTGCATTTACTGATAACACAGGAGTGAATTATTTTTTTTTTTTTGTTCTCTCTGTGATACAGTTTAAACGAAAGAAATTCTGTAGTTATATATCGTATATATACACTATCGCTGAGCCAATTTCTTTAAACAGTGGGTCCAGGTGTGGGCCATTATTTTTGTGCCTCAGTATTAGTGCACATCCAGGAAATTAAACGGTAAAAATATCCCCGGGAAAATATATCCCCGGAGAAAATACCCCTGAAAACTGAAAAGCGAAAAAAATGCTACCGGAAAAAATACCCCCAGAACAAACTGTTCACTTTAAACTGCCACACAGGAACACTGATGTGTGGCAGTGTTCCTATGTGGCAATTAACTGGCAACCCTGCCGTACATCTTTCAGCAGCAACTTGACCACATGAAATCAAGGGGGAAGGGGAGTACTATAAAGATTGCAGTTTCTGGGCCTATATTGAGAACTGAATTGAGAACTCCAAACGAATTTCGGGAAAACGTTCCATGTAAGCCAAGCGAGAATTGTATTTTAATTTGAAGAAATAAATTGCCGAGGATCCGAGGTACACTTGGGGGGGGGGGGGGCCTCAACTCCCAACTTCCGTAATATTAGTTTCTGAGCCGCTGGAGTTCTGTCAGTGTATCCAAATTGTTCCCCTTGAAATGCCCGCGAGTTCTTGGGAGGACCATAGAACTATGCTTTAGAGAATGATTCTGTACACGACAACGAATTTTCAGGAGGGTGGGGTGCAAGTTTCTAAGAGCGCAGACAAGTGTTCAAGGTAAGGGATTTGCTCGCAATTTCTATGCTTCATGTTGTGTTTAATGGTAAACTATGTATGCCCTTTCCCCCTCCCCCAGAAATTTGGTGAAGCCTGTGAAAGGGATACGAGTCTAGAGTCGGTCAGTGTATCCTCAATGTTACCCCTGAATAGCTCTTAGAAACGTAGGGGGTTACCCCGCCCTCCTGAAAATTTGTGGTCGTGTACAGAATCATTATATAAAGCATGGTACTAATGTTCACGTCCATTTAACATCGTACTAATGTTCTACGTCCATTTTAACATTTTGGGGAAAAGCCCCCTCCCCCAAAGCTCATGGACCTCGCGGACATTTCAAGGGAACCTTCCTGGATACACTGACAGACTCCAGCGGCCCAGAATATAATATTACTGAAATTCGGGGTAAGGTACCGCCCCCCCCCCCACGCACACACACCCACCCCACACACGCACCAAGTGTACCTCGGACCCTCGGCAATTTATTTCTTTAAATTAAAGTACAATTCTCGCTTGGCTTACATGAAACGTTTTCGCGAAATTCGTTTGGAGTTCCCAATTCAGTTATCAATATAGGCCCAGAAACTGCAATCTTTATAGCACCCCCTCCCCTTGAACTTTTGTGGCCAAGTTGCTGAAAGATGTGTGACAGGTTGCCGGTAAATTGCCACACCGGAGCACTGCTACACATCAGTGTTCCTGTATGGCAGTTTACAGTGAACCGTTTGTTCTGGGGGTATTTCTTCCGGGGGCATTTTTCCCGCTTTTTAGTTTTCAGGGGTATTTTCGCCGGGGGTATTTTTTTCCGGGAGTATTTTACCTACATCCATTTAGGAACTCACTATGGGTGACCGAATAGAAATACCAAGGAGAAAACTTTCCCCAAAAACATGATATTGATGAGGAAGCCATATAAATATCCCCTCCACATTGAAGTGTGTAGCATAACAGGTACGGAGAACTGGACACATTGGAATTTCAGTGCCATAAAATTGTTTTGCATAAACAAATTTCGTGCCGCTATATTCCCCACTACTTAGGCAACTATTGTCCATATTTGTCTTTTAATATTTCATTTTCAGTAAGAAATTTAGACATTTCCATGATTTTCAGGAAAAAGATAAAGCGGAGAACTGGCCACAAACTATTTAAGGGGTCATATAAAAACTGCGTTCTGGATTGCTCCGCGGCTACGTCTCCCGAGATTGGTTATCTGACACATAAAATTTCGTATTTTCTTATTTACGATATTTTTCAAGGTATATAAACTACAGCTAAACAAATTCACTGCGGGTATGTGCAAACCCAGGAAACTTACCGGAGGGGGGGTGCTTAATACCTAAAATATGAAATATAAAGAATTTCTGGTCCGATTGGGAGATTTTTCCACATTCACAAGCTAAAACTGAACAAATTATCTGAGGGCATATGCCTACCCAGGAAACCTGTGTGTGGGGGGGGAGGGGGGTAAAAACTCCGTGTAAAATGCAAAGAATTTCAGGTCAGATCGGAAGTTTTTAAGCGTTTAGAAACTAATCTGGACAAACTCTTTGTGAACATGTGCTACACGCAGAAAACCTGTGTCAGGGGGGGATTCCTAAAGTGTAAAATATAAGGAATTTCTTACTTCTTGTCCAACCGAGAGATTTCCAGCATTTACAATACAATCAGAAATACGTTGTTTTTGTTTTCCTGAAATCTTTTGTTGAGTTGAAGACCATAAACATTTTTTATAAAGAATTACATTAATTAAGAAAAGACTAAATTACGGAAACTTCATATGATTCAGAAAACCAATCTCTGGGGGTCCTGTCCACGAAGCAGTCAAAAATGCAATTTTTATGCGGCCTCTTTAATTTTTAGTGGCCAGTTCTCCTACACCCGTTTCATAAACGAATCACTGTTAGCAAGAAAATGTAAAAATGCATGGTTGAAAAATGTGGACACCAGTCCAATTCTGCTTTGACCCTTCCCCCCCCCCACGGGGTTCATTGCTGAAATTACATCAAAGTAGTGGGCAAAATAAAATATGATCCAAATATTATGATTCAAACGAATTTTTAATGTATAAAAATTTCACCCAATTACAGATGTGTACGAAATAAATAAGCTATCAAAAGATTTCAGCCGCCCCGGTTTCACGATGGCTTCTGATTATACCTCTGAGATGGGTCCGGGTTCGAATCCAGTGAGGCATGGATGTTGTGCTGGTCTTACGGCGCTGGTTCTCTCTCTTCCGTGGAACCAGTGGCTCTAAATACGCGTTCATTGGATTTTTTGACCTCCACTTTCGGAACTCCATTTAGTTTTTCTTCGTCCATGAACATTATTACATTCCCAATCATTTCCCTAGCTTGGCTTTTCAGGAATTTCCAGATTTCAGTGTGCTGAGTGCCATAGTTGTGAGCAATAATATTACCAGTATCACAAAAAAAGATAAAAGGAAAAAAAAAATAAAAAAAAAAGCCTCTCCTACCGCGACATTTTCACTCGACGACCTCACAGGGCGATATGATCGCGGTCAGCTGCAGGCTTGTTTTTATACTGTTTGCAGCTGTACCGCGCATCTTAACAACGCAGCGGATCCATTCACTTTCTTTTGAAGGGATGTCCGGTGACTTTTGTCAATATAGTGTATATCATTTTAAAGCTCCTCATCAATAGTAGGTAACCCACCCCACTTCCTTAGAGGGGGTCAAGAGGTATCCAAATTTACCTACGACGGACAGTTTCCATTGTATCAAAAATTCATTTTTGTAATGGATTTTATCACATTTAGCATCAGGTTCTCGTAATTTCGGTAGATTGCAATGATATATTTTTACGTTGACGTAAAACATGATAAAATAGTATTCGGCAATAGTTCAGTAAAATGTTTTGTTGAGTGCAATAAAATTAACTTTTCTTGCGTTACTTCATGGAACAGCAGTCAAAAATCAGATATCAACAATGGGGTTGACAAACGTTACCCATATTTGTTACATCGATTTTTTTATTTTCGATTTACTTTATCATCGTAGGGAAGGATGCGTGCATCAAAAACAATCATGTAGAAATAGTAAGCCCCATATATTAACTGCATATTACGTTTTTGTAGGAAACAATTTCTTGGAAGTATTTCCCTGAAGAAAAGTTTTGGCTAAGTGTTCATGGTTAGTGAGGAACGCCTGTAGAGCACTATGTTAGAAGTGGAAGCCATGACGTCATAATCACCAGCAACAACAGAAACAACAACAACAGGTTGATGATTTTCTGCTTCACTGCAGTACTTGTAGATCCTTTGTTAAGGTAAACACTGTTTCCTTGTTTTCGCAAAGCGCATTTCAGTACCTCAATTTATTTGAAGCAAACAGCGCCTCGTAGGACAGAAGGCTCGTCTGGAGAAAAATTAGCTAGCAGATAAGTGCAACTGGGGAGAACGATAAAAGGGCCCCCTTGAAAGAGCCGGCAGCAACTCGGTCACTTAGGCATTTCCACGGCCGTAAATTACGGTAACAGGAGGTGTTCAGACGGAACATTATCTGCGTTATCCCCGACGTTAGCATTTTACTTCATTTGGCGGGACTTCAGCGATGCTCTTTGTGTGCACGCGTTCGTCCGAAGGCTTAGAAAGGATGCACTGCGCCCCACAGCACACGAGACATCGTAACGTGCAGCATCCGATAATAATGAAGCGTACGACAATGGAGCACGGAGAGCAGCAATGGGGTGTGGAATTCCAAAATTGCTCCAGCGCTCATAGGAAGAAGAAGTAGCTTCCAACGGCAGATGTTCTGCGAACTTACTGCTCTACGTGACTAGCGTAAGATATCGTGCCCGGGTGGGAATTCCAAGCTGCGCCGTGTGCATATCAAGGGAAAACACGCTCTTGCATTTTTATTATGGAAAGGCGATGTGATAACAAAATAAATTTGCAATGCTATTTTACTTTCCTAGGAGAAACGGAGGGTCTCCGTATAAGCATTTCATACGGGTTTTGTTATTTTGGAACATAAATCTTTCAACGGAAGTCTTAATCGTTTTTCTTCACATTCGTATTGAAACCAGACTTAGCGCCAAAAGGCCTAACTAAATCCAAGTTTAAAACTACGTTTTTTTGAAAATGTCTAAACACAAGTCCACTATATATCATATGGAACTCATAGGACATTTTATGTCGCGTATAATCGCACCTACGCCCTTCTGAATTCGAACTGATTGTGTTCAAGCATCAGTTACTACTACAAGTTGTAAAAAAAAAACGCCTGTTGCCGGTGATGGATTCGAATCCGGAATTGACTGTTTTACCGATTGAACTTCACCGACAAAGTTTATTGCTGTAACTTTGCCTTCTTTACATGTGCGTCACCTCTGTGGTACGTTCGCAACATATATTCCCCCTTAAGAAAAGGGCTGTGACAACATCCTAGGTTTCGGGGTCAGCTGGTAAACACCGCTTAAAGAAACTCAGTAGAAGATGGAATTGTCATTGATTCCTAATGCTGTGGGGGAGAAACATCACACATTTGTACTTGAACCTCACTGCTCGTAGATTCATTCCGCTTTCGGACGCCATTGTGAAAGTAAGCCCTTTTTGCCGGTGATGCGATTCGAACCTACATCTACCTACCCTGGTGTCAACTGTTCCACTGATTGAACTACACCGACGAAGCTTATCGCTGCAAATTTTCCGTTTGGACATGAGCCCATCTCTGAGGTAGGTACGTCACAAAGTTTAATGCTCATAAAGGATGTTATAGAGTGAACTCAGGGCCGAGTGAAAGGACAATCCTTAAAGTGACTGAAATTTATACAACGTCCAAGTGAACACATAAAATCTCCTATCATTTCCATACAGAAAACGAGTAGGAGATATGAGCAACTCGCATTCCACTTTGTGAATTGCGTTAAGTCATCATCCACAACAATTATTAATCCACTGTCAGATGAAGGTGTCATCAAGTCTCCTTTGCGACTTTCTATTTTGAGCCAGTCTCCTGCAGTATCACTTCGGTATGCTATCGCATTTCATGCATCCATCTCACATGTGCTCTTCTGGTTCTTTTCTTGTCACTTGGAGACCAGTTTAGTATTTCATTTGCCGAACGGTGGTCAGTTCTAGCAATACGTCCACGCCATTTCCATTTCAGGACTTTTACCCTGATCATGATGTCCTCAACATTTGCTATTTTACTGATACATGAGTTCCTTCCTGTCTTTCCTGGTTACACCAAACATGCATATCTTCACGCTTCTTTCAGTTGTCTGCAGTTTGTGTATGCCGTTTTTCGTTGATATCCATGCCTCTGAGTAATAAGTAAGAACTGGAAGAATGCATTCATTAAACACTTTTCTTTTAAGACATAATGGTACATTGCTCTTGAAAAGTGTACTGTTGCTTCCATATATTCCCCGACTAAGTTATTAATTTCTTCGTTGAAGTGACGCTCGCTTGATATCTGATTTTCAGGGTAAATGTAGCCAGCGACTATTTCTAGATTTGCCTCATAAACTGCTAAATTTTCAGTTCCTGTAATATCATTGCAGGTCACTTTAGTTTTCTGTAAATTTACATTTAAGCACACTTCTACGGTCCTCCTGTGACCGCTGACAGTAAGAATCATTGGTAGTTCTAAATATTTCCACCAACGTCTGGATGCCGTTGATTTCCCACTGTACGATTAATATTTCGGTTGCAAGCCAAAAGACATAACAATTAATAATAGTACTTCTTATTTTATTTTTCTGGAACATTCGGCTGGAACGTTATACTGAACAATCAAAGAATTGAAACAAAGTAAGACAAACGAGTAAAAAATCTGTGTAATTACCGAGTCAAATTAAATCTCAGGCTGTCCCATCAAGATTTGTTTTCGTACTAAAACCAAAAACAAACCAAAATAGAAAGTAAGGATTGGAATGATGCTATAGCTGGTGAACAAATCCGAATGAGTTTCCGAATAAAGCGTATGGCATTATATTAGTCATTGAAACAATAGAGGATGGTGGTGTGATTATGCTAGTAGCTACGGAATTTCAAATACAGAATTCACGAAAATAAATCATTTCCCCAAATAAGTTTCAATGAAATGAGAAAATAAATTTGCATTTGATAAAAGAGAAAATAATTTTTTCACAGCCTATTTTAAAACTTCTAAACAAAAGCAAAAAAAGAATAAACTAAATCTTTACCTATGCATATTTTATCAACGCTTCATGCGCGGCACCATTTGTAATTTCGAAAATATTACACTGGCAGAGTTTAAATATTACTGCAACGTTTGATCTGTTATCCATAAATATCATCTGTTTACATAATTTTCTACAGTGGAAGTTGACTTTTTCTATAGAACACTATACAGAATTCTGGCAGTGCAAGATGTTTACGTTTTGAAATTGCAAATGGCGCCGCGCACAAGACGTTGACATTTAAAATTTCGTTTATTCTTTTGTTCTAAAAAAAAAACACAATTGATGGTGAAAAAAGAACTATTAACCGTCGCTTTAAACTTGCTGTTTCACAAAGTAAAAATGAAAATTGCCCACTTAAAGGTCTGGAAGGAGGAAAGAAATTTCGCGCCTACTATTCTATGCAATTACCAAATGGAAAACATCTATTTGAACGAAATAAGCAGAAAGCCGACAAAATGCGATATTTAAACAAAGAATACGAACAATAAAGTTGCTCGATTAGAGACGATAATTTCGGAATGTCTAAGAAAGCTTGGAAATCCTTGTACGAGATACATTCACATCACCTGCTCAGAATAACGACAACAGTAGGCTAAGAGCGCCTCCAGACGCAGAAAAACGAAACTACTCAAAACGTGGTGATCCCTCGCATAAACGTCGTTTTTTACGCTTTCCAACCGTAGGTTGAAGAAGCGTATATGCTTCAGCTTTGTCCGTCCGTCTGTCTGTCCGCACGATAACTGGCGTAAAAATGGTTCGATTTCGATGAAATTTTAGTATATGGTAGGGGACCACCTGGGGACCAACCATATTGAAAATGGGACAAATGGGGTCAAAGGTCAATACGTAGGAGCGGGATCCATTCCATTGCACTTATACGTCATAACTTGCGTAAATATGGTTAGATTTCAATGAAATTTTACTATGTGGTAGAGGCACCTGGAGACGAATCCTGTACAAAACGGGTGAATTGGGTCAAAGGTCAGGACATACGAACGGGATGCATTCCATTGCCTTTATGCGTCATAACGTGCATAAATATGGTTCGATTTCGATGAAATTTCAGTATATTGTAGGGGACCACCTGGGGATGAACATTATTGAAAATGGACGAAATGGGGTCAAAGGTTAGGACATAGGATTGCGATCCATTCCATCGCCCTTATCCAATACTATTAAGGTGGACGTCAAGTAATTTTGCTTCCTATACTTCCAATGGAAAACCTTTTGTACACATTTCCTTCACAGCTAATGTGTTCCCAACGGTGAAAATTTGAGCATCGATTAAAATAACTTATTATTATAACTTGGAATACCTAATATTTTCTAAAACATAACCATAATTATGCAATCCAACGTTTGTTTGTCTACTGACGTCATCAAAGTACAGGTCGCGCCATCCTTTTTCTGGTTTCAACACTACCAAAGGAAAAGTAATTGATTTTTAATATAATTATAGTTATGTTTTAGAAAATATTAGGTATTCCAAGTTATAAAATGAAGCTATTTTAATCGATATTGAAATTTTCATTCTTGTGAACGCATTAATTGTCCAGAAAAAAGTTGGCAAGACCTGTATTTTCATGACGTCAGTAGACAAACAAATGTGCGGTTCCTATTAAAAATGTATGACGTCACATTCTTGCGAGCAGATAGTCGCGATTCCCATCTGCCTCATTACGTTACGCTTTGTGTGCGTATGTTCGTCCGCACGATAACTCGCGTAAAAATCGTTCGATTCCGATGAAATTGTAGTATGTGGTAAGGGAAAAACCTGGAAAGGAACCCTTTTGAAAGTGAACGAAATGGGGTGAAAGGTCAGGACATAGGAGCGGGATCCATTCCACTGCTCTTATGCGTCATAACTAACGTAAAAAAGGTTTGACTTCGATTAAATTTTAGTATGTGGTAGGGGATCACCTGGGGACATACCCTATTGAAAATTGGAGAAATGGGGGTCAAAGGTCAAGACATAGGAGCGGAATCACTTCCATCGCCATTATGTGTTATAACGTACGTAAAAATGTTTCGATTTGGATGAAATGTTAGTATGTTGTAGGGGCCTGCCTGGGGACGAACCCTATTGAAAATGGGCGAAATATGTCAAAGGTTAAGACACAGAAGCGGGATCTATTCCATAGCCCTTATGCATCATAACTTACGTAAAATTGCTTCGATTGCGACAAAACTTTATCATGTTATTTCGGAGGTATACTGAACCAGTTCTGTTGAATATCATAGAAATGGGATCAAAGGTCAGGCCACAGGAGTGTGATTTATTCCACAGCCATTTTCCTCATAACTTGAGTAATAACTTGAGTAATGATTTCTAGTATGTCGGAAAGCGTATCATAATCAATGCATTGCATGATTTTACTAACTTGTCTTCTCTTCGCACAGGCCGTAGAGAGCGTCGCCTCACGCTCTATCCAGTCAGGCCGTCACAATTCACATACTGACCATACTGTTCAAGCTCTGAAGGGGTACTTACAAAAATGACTATGTCATCAACAAAACAAAATGGGTTAAATAATTTCCATTGAACTTTCTCTCCTTGTCTGCCTAGTTGAGTGAATAAAAGACATTCTGCATTGTAATACTGAACAACTTAGGAAATATGGTGCCACATTGTGTCCTCACTATCCGAAATTTATACGTTCTGTTTCTTCGAACAGTCAAACCTCTTCATATGCATTTTAATGGATGCTATTAATAATATCAGTGTATACATCGTCAATAACGTAAGATTTCATAGTTGTAAAGCGAAAAATACGTGATATTAAATATTAGCTAAGAAATACGATATAGTACGTGTTGAAAATCCACTGAAGTATTTGGTTAGTTAAAATCCCTCTCATAAGGTTAAAGGAGAAATCTTAAGAAATATTTGGCATTAACTAAAATATGCGCAAAACTCGTGGAGTAGAGGTAAATATTCGGAATTTAATAGGTCTTGTAGGTGAATAGTATCTCTGACAGATTTGTGGCTTTTGATTTTTAAACCTGTGTGAAAGCATTAGTTCGGAACATATCGTTTCAGTTTTTTTTTTTTTATAATTTCTGGCATTAGAGATTATACTGTATGATACCGCCACTTTTGGCATTCACCTAAAACCGAAAGGAATTTGTTATAATTGATTTTCATCAAAAATATTAAATTCCAACATCAATTAAATCCCCCCATACAGTGAGGTTCTTTTAATTAGGTTTTGTTTCCGCATGAACGATCGTTACAGCGATGAACACTTAGAAATATTTGATTTTAGGATTCTTGTTCTGACGGTTTCTGTTTTTAAACATTCACATCTTCAATTTATTATTTGTTTTATAGTACACATTTCAGAAATTTAGGTTTCAAAGCACAAGAAAAGAAGAAATTAAATAGAAAATGGAAGGAACGTGTCCATTAAGTATGTCGAAGATTTAAAAAGAACGTTCAGCTATTCTTCAGAAAAACCGAAATGCTAATTTCTTGTAAACATATTCTTTCTTTCCGACGGATCTCGCGATAGATCCTGTATAGCAGGAAAGAAACTTTTATTCTAATGTTTTGTTATCTATCTACGAAAACGAATAATTTTTTCCATGGCTGCATTCTTTTAAATTATGTGTTAAATTCTGCATGTTTTAGGAATAACTTTAGAAATTCACACTGCTACTGCATATACAGTATACATCCTAAAACAGGAGATACTAAATCAAACTAATGCATTATTCTTTATTTAAACAAATAGGTTATTAAAATTACTCGTCATCGGTTAAAAATATGCTGTATTCATTTTTAAATGACTGAATGATAGAGGCTATGAGCTGTCTGTTCAAAATGAATGAAATGTTTGTGATTTTGAATGCTGTGTAGTTCAATGAACCAAACACAATTGTTTTCAGAAAGCCTCTTTATGAAGTAGATCGAGATTCCTGACGAAACATAGAGTGATTCTTTTTCCAGTACTTCCTCTGCCGTCCAATCCAATAACCAATAAATCAAGTAGCGAGTAATCTTTTGGTCAAACCACTTGCATTGCGTCATCATACTCTCTGCAGCTGCGCGATCCCTGTCTCGATACAATTCTTAACGGCAATGAACAAATACTTTTTTTGGCAGCCCCGGTGGTGCAGTGTTCTAAGCGGTGGTCACTGAATATTCGTCCAGAAGGGGTCCGGGTTCGAGCCCCGGTGAGGCATAGATGTTGTGTTTTGTCTTACGGCACTGATTCTCTTTCTCTTCCCTGGAACCAGTGACCCTAAATTAGGGAAGGGCGACTGCTTATAGCCCATTGAGTTGCTCACGGTGGTCGTTAAACCTCCAATAAAAACAAGTTAGTAAAATCATGCAACGTATTGATTATGATACGTTTTCCAACATATCAGAAATCATTACTCAAGTTATGAGGATAATGGCTGTGGCCACTGGACAATTGATGACTGGAAACACGTAGCCTGGTCTGATGAGTCGCGTTTCCAACTGTATCGGGCAGATGGAAGGATTCGTGTGTGGCGCAAACCCCATGAAGCCATGGATCCCGCCTGTCAACAGGGAACTGTACCGGCTGGTGTGGGGTCCGTAATGGTATGGAATGTGTTTTGTTGGACTTCATTGGGACCCCTGGTAAGTCTACAAACGTCTGTGACCGGCCAACGATATGTGCGCATCCTTTCTGACGAGGTACACCCGTTCATGTCCTGCAATCATGCTGATGGGCTGAGCCTGTTCCAACAGGACGATGCACCTCCACAAAAGTGTCGGGACGCCACATTATGGTTAGAGGATCATTCATCTGAGTTTGGGGTGTTGCCATTCCCACCCAAGTCCCCAGATCTGAAGGTGATAGAACACATTTGGGATGCCATGCAAGGCGCTATTGAACACAGGAATCCGAGACCTCGGAATACACCCGAATTGTGGAACGCTCTGCAGGAAGTATTGTGTGCATTGCCTACAGCATATTTCCAGAAGCTAGTGGAGTCCATGCCCCATCGTATTTCTGTAGTCCAGCAATCCAGTGGGGGACCTACTAAGTGTTAGACTGGTTTTCTTTCCCTTGAGTGTATTTATGACTGTGCTTCTGCAAGCCAAAAAATATTAGTATGAAATTATATATATAAAAATTTAGCATTGAGGAAAAAGGAAAAAAAAGCTAATGATAAAGTACACTCACGGGCAATGAAATTTGCGCACCTAGAAGAAAACATGCTACAACCGCGAAACGTTGCATATAGCTAGAAGGCGTGCTGCTATGCAAATGAGCCACGTTTATTGCTATTGCGCATGACCACACACCCTATGGTGGCGTTAGAAATACTAACCGGCAGCCTTACAAACCGCCTTGTAGTCGAAGCCCCATGAAAGTGAAAAGCCCCGATCTACGCAAATAAGACTACAGAGTGACAAGAATGCCGGTAAGACGTCAGAGACGTCGATTTACGTAATTTACCGACTTTGAGAGAAGTCTGGTCATCGGGCTGAAAACCGCATTGTGGAAGTCGCGCCGTATAGCCTGTACATGGATCGTTCTGACCAGGCCATCCGACTGTGTTGGGAGTAGTGGACACGTGACGGCACTGCCACACGGCGGAGCAGTTCTGGACGGACACCGGTAGAGAGGATCGACGGATCGTGCGGCAGGCATGAACGGATCCCACGTGGACCCTGTCCACTATACATGCAGGATGTAGCAGCTCCTGTGTGCCCAAGACCCAATTTGTAACGCCTTGTGAAAGCGCAACTGCGAACCCAGCGCCCCTTACGTTTGCTGCCATTAACACCGGAACATCGCCCACTCCGTGTGCGGTGGTGCCAGGCCAGAGCCACGTGGAACGCAACAGACTGACAACGCGTGGTGTTTAGCGATGAATGCCGCTTCGTTTTGGGGACAGATGATCATCTAGTCCGGGTGTGGAGGTCCCCTGGTCAACGGCACAGTCCCAACCTTGCTATAGAGCGCCACACCTCCCCCACTGCAGGCATTATTTTCTGGGGAGCCATATCCTACGATAGCTAATCAGCTCTGGCAGTGGTACGTGGATAATTGACAGACCAGTGGTATGTGGATGAGATTCTACGTCCCCATGTGCTCCCATTCCTGCACGGGATTCCAGGTGCGCTATACCAGCAGGATAATGCCCCCGCCCGCTGACGGCTCGGGTTGCCCAGGACTGCTTACGTCATGTCCAGACACTTTCATGGCCTGCCCGGTCCCCAGACATGTCCCCTCTCTAGCTTGTGCGAGACCAGCTGAAACGCCAGCTGCCACAGTGCCGCACTATCCGGGATTTGGAGCACACCGTCCAACACGTGTAGGCCAATCTGCCGCAGGACAACATCAGGAGTCTGTTTGCTTCCGTGCGGGACCGTATTGCAGCATGTATCCCCACACGAGGCGGTGTAACGCGTTGTTAAAGATGACCGGACTGCGTGCCACAGTTTTTTCCGTAATTGTCCTGCAGCTCTGTTTTTGCCATCATGTAAATCATTCATCAGTCTCATTACGTCCACAAAATTTCAATTCGATCTGATGCTTCCTTCTTGGTGCGCAAATTTCATTGTCCGTGAGTGTAACTTGATTGTCACAACGGCAAAACGTCACAAATGGACCCGGGCTCGAGTCTCCAATGTGGCATGACTGGTGTGTTTATCTGATGGCCATGGCACAGTAACTTCTCTAGACACAGTGGCCCTGCGTTTAGGACAAGCGGCTGTTTAAAACCGTAAGACGGCTCATGGTGGTTGTTAAACTCCAGTCTAAAAGAAAATTTAGACCTGAAGTTTCCGACCTATTTCGCGTTCCTAACCGCAACATTTTGCTTTAGCTAAAGGTCTAATGTACGCTTACCCAGTTATTTTGCTGTTCTGCTGAATTCGAACGAATGAGCGGAGATATTATGCTTCAGCAAATTATCGGTTGTATTCAGAGTTGTAACAACAGATATTAACTATCGTCAGCCATAACAGCGAGAACGTTTTTTCCTCGGGAAGAAATGACAATGAGCCATTCTGAAAGCTTGCTTTTATTATCGCACAGCATACCGTCAAACCTTACGAAGCGTGATTACGCTTTCCATGTACAACTGATAATATCAATTAATGTGTTGTAATCTTTTGTTCAACATGTACCTCCGAATGTAGGCCTTCGCCTCAAGAGATTCTGTAGAAGAGCAGCTCCTGTCCAGTACGCAGATTTAAATCTGTTTCCATTTTTCGAGGTTTTAGAACCACCAAGGGCGATTCTATGAGTTATTGGGTTGGTGTGAATGAAAGCCCGGCGCGGACGAGCAGTGAAGACAGGTTCCCACCAAAGCGGAAAGGAACCACCCACAGATGTTACCGGTATTACGTCACAGAGTTACTATACATAACTAGCACGTGTGTGAAGAACAAGGTTCAGGACTAGTTTGTTTGGACGTAACGTGGCTTGCAAAGGAAACATGCACACGCTGGGTTTGAGAGTCATCTTCCTGAATGAATTTAAACCAGGCCATCGTTAACAAAGCGTTCGGGTAGAACAACAGCCAACGGACGAACCATTCCGCGATGGTTTGTGAAGGTTCAAAGCGAAGACACGGACCTGCAAAACAAAGCACGTGTTTACCGACCTGTTGCTGTTTCAGACGATGTTCTGTTACGTGTGGTTGAACCTGACCCCAAAAAACGTGTCGTAAGATGGCGGCAGAGGTAGATGTCCATTACACGACAGTTGTTTGGCATCTGGCTGCGCTGGGTAAGGTCAAAAAGCTTGACATGGGGCTGCCGCATAAGTTGACAACTGCCAACAAGACTAGGCGTTTGGATGTCTGCACGTCGCTTCTTGCCAGAAATAAACAGTAACCTCTACAGGAATTTATTGTCACCTACGACGAGAAGTGAGTCATTTATGATAATCTGAAACGACCTGCACAATGGTTAAGCAAGGCACAGCCTACTGGACGGCATCCTAAGCCACTCCTACACAACAAGAAGATGATGCTCCTGGTCTGGTGGTGCACAGCCGAGATAATTCAATGAAGTTTCTTGGCAAGAGACCAAGCCCTCACTGTAGAACGACATTGTGCCGAATTACACCAGATGCACCGGAAAGTGCTGCAGAAACAACAGGCTTTGGGTTTGTCGTTAAACCTCCAAGACAACCGCCGCCCTCATGTCGCACAACGGTCGATGCTGACACTCAGTGCCTTGGGCTATTCACAGGACTTGTCTCCAACAGACTATCATCCGTTTTGTCGCCTGGATCACTTCCTGTCCGGGAAACAGTTCATGACAAACAACGAGGTATTCAACGTGCAGTTGATCACTTCTTCAGATCCCAGCCGCAAGATTATTTTACCTAGGTAAGTTGTCCTACTTTTCCGTTCTCGCCGTTCACGTGTGCTGGTCCTTTGCTTGACATTTCATTCGCACTAACCCAATACATGCAGTCCCGTCCCTAATTTAGGGCAAATGGTTTTAGCGAAAGGACAAACGCGTGCCACATACGGAATTCAAACATGGGCTTATCTCGGACTAACTGTCGAGTGCCAGCTATTCAGAACACGCGGTCGCCTGCTCGTCAAGTTAAGACTGCAGCAAGTCATTGTGGATGCAAAGATTTGCCATTATATAGCAGATTGTAGAACTGCTTAGTCATAGAAGAAGAAAAAGGGCATTATTACCCTGCCTGCTATTATGTCTAAGCACTTCTGTAATCTAACTCAACAGATAACGATTTTGTTTTGGTTTATCCTTTTCAATTCGTCTGCTGTCATTTATCTACAAGTATTTTACCCAAGGCTGAGGAGTACAGAAAGCTTTCTAAAAACATTTATCCCAAACGTACTGAGGCTTAGTAAATATTTAAAGATTTCGTCATGAACAATCGCCATTTCTAGAGGTTTTGGCATCTCATCTAAGCCAAACACATGTCCGGCACACACGCTATGTATTTCTAACGTATTGCCCTTTCCGCACGGCCTTCTGTTTAACCTTGAAATGATTTTATCTTCCTCCTTTTAAAACATTTTTTGAGATTTAGGATGAAAAGGTGTTTCGGTTAGCACATCATTAGTAACGCTTTCATCGTATCCAAGGAAACTTATGTGCCTCTCATAACGAAAAATATTTGGCTATAATTTACCTATTTGCCACGTATCTCTTAGTTTCTGATGAACTAAATGACTACGACAACAAATTCCTTCCAAGTAACGCATTCCTTGATCATAAATCGGCTGAGGTTTTGTTTCTGAGGTGCTACTGATATTTTCCTCCCATACTACTAAATAAGTAAATACAGATCAGCCAGTAGAGTTTTGAACTTTTAAACGTTGTTTTAAATTGTTAACGTATTAGTTAACTAATTGGCTAGTGTTCTAAATAGATTCGTTGCACGTACATCACATTCTATAAGAAAATAACGCAACGACCAAGGAGAAAGATTATGCAATGCATTTAAGTCATGCCACCAGTTCCCTCTGCAAAATCGTGTACTGTAGGATATAAAGACGATCCCTTGACAGAATGTAATCTCACTGGCGTGTACATACATCAAACTTAAAATAATGACATTTTTGTCATTTTGGTTTTGTTTTTAGTACATTGTAAAACCAGAATTTATATCCTGGTTTTACAATGTACTACTTTTCTCTCGATCTCATTCAACTCTATCAGATCGTCCAACCTGTATGCTGGCACATTCTCAGTGGTGCCAAGATGTAAAAACTATTTGGGGAAGTAATGTGTCTTTCGGGGTAAAAAGATTTGACCGAGAAGTGACTAAATTTACGTAACAAAATAGAAACTCAACAGGAATGTTTTGTAGAGGTATACGTCACGAATCTTTCACGAACGCAACCCCTATTTATTAATGTATACGGAATTCGTTCTTAAAATTGAAATCACTCTCCTACCGCGTTCGTGGGGCTTCCATTCTCTTTTCTTTGACACACACACACACACACACACACACACACACACACACACACATCCTTATATACAAGTGTGCGCAGCCCAATAATTCCACTGGAATTTTCGAACACAGTTTTAGGCGTTATGGTGAGTTTTCGAAAATATCAAGGGTGAAACTTGCTGAATTTCACCATTTCAAAGCACCTATGAGACTGGCCAAATTTATAGATGGATTATTTTTACTTTTCATGCTACCATCTACGACCACAGATCGTATGGAAATTCCTAGGTTCCAATTTTCAGTTGCTGCATGCATAATGGAAGAGGTGAAACCAGTAAAGCAGGGTGGGAGATAAAAGGCAATTGAAAATGTGTTCAAGTCAGAAGTTTTGGTTAAAATGACCCCAATATTCCCACAATTTCTAGCAAAACATTTTGCAAAAGACCGAAGGCTGGCTTCTGACCAGTTGTAAAAAATGTATCCGGGTTCTAATCCCGGTGAGGCATGGATGTTTTGTTTGTCATACGGTATTGGCCCTTCTTGTTCCCTATAGCCAGTGATCCTAAATCAGGGAGACTGCTTTTAGCCGAAGGAGTTGCTCACGGTTGTCGTTAAAACTCCAAACAAACAAACAAACAAACAAACAAAACCGCGGATGAAATGGGACGTTTGTGAGAAAGAACTGGCGTTTTAAACGACAGCTTTCAACTTGACAGAAAACCCAGACACTTACAGCTGTTCTAAACAACGTCGGATATTTTTGTGGTTTTACGATAAAAACTGAAGCAGTGCTCGTCCTAGATGAGGTCGGGTGTTACTCCCGGGCGAGGCATAGATGGCCTTTTTGTGTTACGGAACTAGTTCCTTCCCTTCCCTCGAACCAGCAACCCCAAATTGCAGAAGGGTGACTACTTACAGTCAGTGAAAATCCTCTAAATACGTGACGTCAGTTGAATAAAATAAATACATCGCTCTTTCCACGTTGTAACCACACACCGCAACCGAAAAATTTGCTATTCGGCCGCAGCCGGGGAAATGAATCCACGGATCTTTCGATATCTAGCCGAGCGCGTTAATTTTACACCACGGTGGCCAACAATCCACGGCATTATATGTGGTTTTCTCTCAGCTTTTGACATCATAAATCGGTAAGATGGGCCTAGCTACTGAGACGTCGCCATCTGGTGGGCGTTAATGGCACTGGCTATATATTAATTATAGCAGTTAAATCCAAAGAGCGAGATACTAAATGAAAATCATCCAAATACGTAGCGTTAGTTGAATAAATAAATACATCCCTCTTTCCACGTTGTAACGTCTTAGAAGCCGAGCCCATCTTACGGATTTATGATGTCAGAAGCTGACTGAAATACACACATAGCACCGAGAATTGTTGGCCACCGTGGTGTAAAGCTAACGCGCTTGGCTAGATATCGAGAGATCCGTTGATTCAGTCCTCGGCGGCGGCCGAATAACAATTTGTCGGTTGCTGTGTGTGGTTACAACATGGAAAGAGCGATGTATTTACACTGCTGGCCACCCAAAATGCAACACCAAGAAGGACACGAGATAGCAAAGCCAGATTTACTGGATACATAACAACAGATACAAAGATAAAACGATTGAGCGTACAGGCCCTTGCGACTTGCGGAACACGCAGACATCAATAGTTCGTGTGGCCCCCATGGCTGGCAATAACAGCCGCTACACGCCGCGGCATCGAACGAAAGAGCCTTTGGATGTGGGCTTCGGGTACGTTGGTCCAGGCTGCTTCCACACGTTGCAACAGTTCATCACGGGTGGTGCTTGCCGGGCCACTCGGTTGCCGATCAGCGACCAGACGTGTTCGATGGGTGACATATCGGGAGAACAGGCTGGCCACGGCAGCAGTGACATCTGGTGGGCCGTGAAGAATTGTTGCACGATGCGTGCCACGTGCGGGCGCGTTTTCTCCTGTTGAAACGTGGTTGCTGGCAGGTCCTGCAGGTAAGGGAGGACTACAGGCTCCAAAACGTCGGAGATGTAGCGGTGGCTTTTGGGTGTACCGGCGATGCGTACCAGAGGGGTGCGGGTGTCATATCCAATTGCACCCCAAACCATAACGCCATGCGACGGACCGGTGTGGCGATGCATAATGCAGGCGTCATAGAGTCTCTCGCCGCGGTGCCGGCTAATGCGGATCCGACCAACGTGGTGTTGCAGGCCGAAGCGGGATTCGTCAGAGAAAACAATGTCGTGCCATTCTGTAGTCCAGGTGCGGCGTTCAACGGCCCACTGCCGCCAATTGTAATCGGAGCAATGGGCAGCGTGCGACAAGTCCCCGCTTTTGCAGACGACGTCGAGCGGTACGTGCTGACACAGGTTGTTGCGCAACACACCCTAATTCCTGCGCTAACGTTCGTGATGTAGCGGTGCGAGCCGTCAATGCCAGCCGCACAACATGCCGGTCCCCTTGTTCGGTGGTTTGCCGCGACGGCGGCAATCGCTCACGTCGGTCCGTCCGTCCCTCCTGCACCCACTGAATCCATACTCGCCTCACTGTGGCTGGATGTCGTCCCACACGGGCGCCGATGTCTCGGTACGATAAACTGCTGTCGCGATAAGCCACTATTCGTCCTCTGTCGAATTCCGAAACGTGCTGGAATGACTGCCGTATTCTGCGACGAGGCATCAGGAAGCTTCCCACGCACAGCTCCGGCGGCACAACATACTTTCACTACTTACAGCCTACCTTCTGTGCACCCTGCAATGCTAATCGATTGAATGACCTCTCGCGGGCGACGCATGCTGCTAATTTCAGGCCAATCGGATGCTTCCTACTTGGTGTTGTATTTTGGGTGGCCAGCAGTGTATTTATTCTACTTACAGTCAATTGAGGTGCTCACAGTTGTCTTTAACCTGACGCCCCGAAAAAAATTGACCACCGTGAGCAATTCTATGTGCTACGACAGTCGCTAATTTAGGGCTCCACGTTCGGAAAAGTTAGATACCCGGCGCCATCAGCAAAAAACACTATCCATAACCTAACTTGGAATTCAGCTGATCTCGGACGAGAAGTTAGCGCCTGAGCCCACTCCAGCGGTACAGAAGTTTGATGCACAACATCTGGTACATTCTCTGTTCCCTTTACAAATGCGTGCCTGCTTATCGAAGTCTTATGACGAAGTAAATATCTCCATCGTTTTTATGCAAGGGACGGGATTCGAACCCACAACACTCGGCTGCGGAGCTCCGAGTGCTATCCACTATACTACACTGGCATGTTTTCATAATCCTTTTACACAGACCAAATTAAGGGAATATGGATAAAGTGGGCACAAGACAATATAGTGCCAGAAAAGTAGACAGAAGATGTAATATGTACAATGAGATCGTTATATGTACGAGAAGCGTATGTACATTATATGCAAGATGGTACAACAATGGATAGAACAGTTCATGGCTAGAGCATGTGCAACAAATGATAAATATGTACAGATATTCCAAGCGATGTGATATTTACAAGATGTATATGTACAAGGTTTAAAGCTAATAAGAATAACAATAGTGACAATAAGGAATCAATAGGACAAAAATGCGCCAAAGACGACTCTGAAGACATAGTGTGCATGATACAACATTGCAATGTACAGATTTATAGTGAAAAAAACAGACAAATATATGACAAATAACATGATGAACAACAAAGAACATTGCAGAGCTAGTACACAAGCTGAAAAATATAATATTGTGCTAGAATATGAACAAGATATAATATATACAAGATGCATATGTACAGAATCCTATCCAGGCGTAACAATATGTGCCGAAAAACATAAGAGAGAAATGCATTGATACAAAATAATGCTGACAACAATAATAACAAGTAATCTGGAGAAACACATAAAGAACTGACATGATTCCAAGATCAGGTATGTATGAGGAGGCAAAGTCAGATTGACGCTGAGATCTGCGAAAGTCGGCAAGGAGTGAAGTGATGCGGTGGTGGAGGAAGAGTCCAGTGCGCAGAAGATGGCAATGAACCAGATAGTCACGGAGAAGGCACGAGGAAAGTCCTGAAGACGTGATCAAAGCAAGAAGCGGATATCGTCCGAAGGATCGGCGAACCACCTCCGACATGGAGACCAGACGGACATGAATTGTGGAATCTTGTTGGCAGATCGGGCGGAAGCAAACGCTAGACGTAAGCGGCCAAGGAGGTGGTTTCGGAATTGACAACAGAGTTCGTCCCCCACCTGGGACAGAGATGGCGGAAGAGCAAAGGATCGAAGCTGTAGACAGAAATAACAGAAGACATGTCGTGCCAGAATGAACACATATGCACACGGTTCGGAGAGAGGTATGGGGGGAGAACTTTTTTTTTTTTTTTTATTGGAGGTTTAACGACCACCGTTAGCAACTCAACGGGCTACAGGCAGTCGCCGGTCCCTAATTTAGGGTCACTGGTTCCAGGAAAGGGAGAGAGCCAGTGCCGTAAGACAAACACAACATCCATGCCTGACCGGGATTCGAACCCGGACCCCTTACGGACGAATGATCAGAGGTCAGCGCCTTAGACCACTGCGCCACCGGGGTGGCGGAGAACTTGAACGGATCAAGGTGTTATAGGAATGAAACGGTAGATTAATGGCACATAGACACTGAGCAACGGTGAAGGCCAGATGCAGCAGAGGAAGAAAAACTAGGCAGTATTGGTAGACATGATGAACATCGGCAATCGATGAGCAGAAGATGCAGATGGGTGAATCAACAAGGGTCATCCGAAAAAGTGTTGCAGGAACTGGCAAACGACGGTGCATGTACAACCAGTGAGCATTGCATTCCGCCGGGGTTGACAAAGGTGAAACTGTAGCACTCCAGGCGTACGGCAGGGCTGTGGTCGGTAGATCTGGAATCAGCAGTGGTGCAGGAGGTTGGTTGGTTGGTTGGTTGGTTAATATATTTTAATGGCGCAAGGGCCATGGTTGGCCAAAGAGCGCCAAAACAAAAGACATCAAAACAAAACTAAAGCAATAAAAACGGACACAAGGGTAAAAACAGGCTGATGTAGTAAAAATGAAATATGATAGTGAACAAGTTAAAATCTAGATAAGTTTAAAAAAGTCAATATCCTGTAAAAACGAAAACACTGCTTTCATGTCACAGGCTTCGCCAATAATTGTCTGCAGCGTAGCTGCTCCTTCGTCCAACAGATGAGAGTAAAAATGACGAAAACGATGATCACAAAACCGAACACAAGTACACAAAACATGAAGGACAGTGAGACGACAGTCGCACGCCTCACACACCGGGACACTCTCGCCACACAGCAAAAAGCGGTGAGTAAAACGACAGTGCCCAATGCGGAGACGTGCAAGAACAACTTCCTCACGATGGTTCTTCCGCAAACTAGACATCCAAAGTCCGATCTGTGGTTTGATGGCATAGAGTTTATTGCTGCCCTGCTGAGACCACAGGGACTGCCACTCATCCAGAACAAATTTCCGGATCAACGGCCGATAATCTCGGAAAGACAGTGGCAGCCGAGCTGGCGACATGGAGGAAACAGACCTGGCAGAGAGATCTGCCAGCTCGTTACCCCGGATCCCAACATGGCCAGGAACCCATCAAAATCGGACCAGGAAGCCATCACCCTCCAAAGTTCCAAGAAGACGACGGACATCACGGATGACAGGTGAGTCCGTGTCCTCTGGAGAAGATAAAACATGGATGACGGACTGGGAATCAGAGCAAACCATAGCGCGACGAAGTGATCGAGACTGTATGTGGCACAATGCGAGGTGCACCGCACGCATCTCCGCCGAAAAGACGGTGGATTCAGGCGGAAGCCGCTCAGCATGTGAGGCTTCGCCACACACAAAAGCGGATCCAACGACATCCCCGGACTTCGAGCCATCGGTGAATACAGGCACGAGATCCGGGTAGACCGACAGTTTTTCAGCAAAGAGCTGCTGGTACACCAGAGCAGGAGCGGAAGACTTTGGCCACACACAAAGAGAAAGGTCAGCCGTGGCTTGAACCGGCTGCCAAGGCGGTTCATTGTAGAACCGGGTCAAACCAATCCTTGACAAGTCTAGACCAGCATCGCGCACAATGGCAGACATCCGAATCCCGAACGTCGGAACACAGGAGGGGCGGTTGGAAAACAAACGGACACAGTCCGGTTGGAAGATGGAACCATACAGTGGATGATCAGGAAAAGACTTCAGTTTTGTATAAAACTGAAGAGACAGCTGCTTACGACGGATGCATAACGGCGGCTCATGATCCTCCGCATACAGGCTATGCACGGGAGAGGTGCGGAAAGCACCAGTGCATAGCCGCAGAGCCTGGTGATGGACGGGGTCCAAAGGCTTTAAAACCGATGGACGCGCTGAATCGTACGTAATGCATCCGAAGTCTAACTTTGACCGAATCAGAGAATGGTAAATGCGAAGCATTGAGCACCTGTCGGCCCCCAAGATGTTCGAGAGAGGACCTTCAGGATACCCAATGACTTCGTGCACTTCACCTTCAAAGACTGGATGTGAGGCCGGAAGGTGAGCGCTCGGTCAAAAGTTAACCCAAGGAACTTGACTTCTGACACCACGGGGATGGTAGAGCACCCCAGACGGAGGCTGGGGTCTGGGTGAAGACCCCGTTTGCGGCAAAAATGCACGCAAACGGTCTTCTGCGTCGAGAAGCCAAATCCATTTTGGGAAGCCCAGTGAGAGATCTTGGTAATGGCAGACTGGAGCTGTCTCTCGATGGTACGCATGTTAACAGAGGCGCAAGAGATCTGCAGATCATCCACGTACATGGTTCCACGAACCGTGGGAGGAAGCAGGTGGAAAATATGGTTAACACGAAGGATGAACAACGTAACGGAAAGAATGGAGCCCTGAGGTACACCCTGTTCTTGCGGGTACACCGCAGAGAGGGTCGACCCGACGCGCACACGGAAACTCCGGTCCTGGAGAAATCCGGCGATGAAAGATGGTAAGTTTCCCCGCAATCCGCACTCGTGCAGATCACGGAGAATGCCGTATCTCCAGGTACGATCATAGGCTTTCTCCATGTCGAAGAAGACGGAGACCATGTGCTGACGCCGGACAAACGCCTCCCTGACAGAAGCCTCAAGGCGAAGATGATGATCGGTGGTGGATCGAGATTTACGAAATCCACTCTGATGAGGCGAAAAAATGTGATGAAATTCTAAATAAAAAATGAGACGAAGGTTAATGATGCGCTCGAGTACTTTGCAAAGGCAGCTCGTCATAGCAATTGGCCGGTAGTTCAACGGGTTGGTGGGATCTTTACCAGGTTTGGGAACAGGAACGACAATGGCCGTACGCCAAGACTCGGGAAAGGCATTCTCTAGCCAAATCCTGTTAAACAGGATTAGCAGACATTCAAGAGAGGACGGAGAAAAGTGCTTCAGCATGTCGTAATGGATGTTATCCGGTCCGACAGATGTCCGACCGGACCGATTCAGAGCGGTCTTCAGCTCCACGGCAGTCAGCGGGCTGTTATAATCTGCGGAAGAAAACGGTCCAAAAGAAATCTTGGACCGTTCAAGCCGCGGCTGTAACTGCTGGAACGAAGAAGGGTAATTGCTGCTGCTGGACACCGAAGAAAAAGCGGCGCCCAGACAGTCAGCAATACCCTGAGCGTCAGCAACCGTTCCTCCATCACTCTCAAGAATGGAGATTTCCCCAGATGGGTACTGTCCTCGAATCTTACGGATCCTGTCCCAAACAATCTTAGGGCTGGTAGCGGAGTTAATCCCGGACACGTAACGTATCCAGGACTCCCGTTGACTACGCCTACGAACCAATCGCGCGTAGGACTTGGCCTTCTTGAAAGCAAGTAGGTTCGCGTCGGTGGGGTACCGACGAAACCTACCCCAAGCCCGATGTTGGGCCTGACGAGCTGCCATGCAAGTGGAATTCCACCAAGGTCTTGGGCAACGTGGAAGTTTAGTCGACGTCCTGGGGATGGTAAGTTCTGCCGCATGCACAACACAATCCGTTACCGCCGCAACAGCGTCATTGACCGTTCCTGAGGTCACCATAGCTGGAGTAATAATCGCTGAAGCCGTGAATGCGTCCCACTTGGCACGATCAATATTCCATCTAGCAGGGCGAGTAGGGTAAAGGTACCCGCCACCCGCTAGACGGAGAAAGATGGGAAAGTGATCGCTGCCAAGGGGATCACCAGACACGCTCCAGGACCAGTCAGGATATAAGGATGGTGAACTCAAAGACAGATCAATGGCTGAGGACGAACGGGTGGGTTCATGAAAATAAGTAGCAACTCCGGTGTTGTGGAGACAGAGGTACGTGCTGGAGAGAAGGGACTCAACAACACGGCCCCTGGAGTATCGAGTTGTAGAACCCCACAACGGATTGTGAGCATTAAAATCTCCAAAGATGAAGAAAGGAGGTGGCAGCTGGTCAACTAAATCTTCCAGATCCGAAATGCTTACAGCTTCAGTTGGTATTATGTAGATGGAACACACCGTGAGCAGAGTGTTCACAGACAGTCTCACTGCCACTGCCTGCAAAGGCGTCCGAAGGGCAACCGCAGTGACAGGGACACCATGAGGAACAACGACGGCCACTCCTCCGCAGGCAATTACGCCGTCCTGGTGATGTTTGCGGAAAAAAGAATGTCTCCGCAGCGAAGAAGTGTCCGTCATGCGAAGCTTTGTCTCCTGGAGACACACGCACACAGGTGTGTGCAAAGACAGTAAGCCCTTTAAATCGTCAATGCGTGAACGCAGACCGCGGCAATTCCACTGAATGAGCGTGGCCATAATGAAAAATGTAATGAAAGAATGAAAAAGACAGACGACTAGAACGTCTCACTGTCGTCCATCACCTCCAATCCATCCGCAGTGTCGGGAGGTTACACAGGGCTGTGTTTACCCCCTGTGTTGAGAGATGGTTTTTGCTTGCTCTGTTTCGGGGAGGATGAACCCGGTTTTACCTTTTCCGGCTTCTTCTTTCCAGTGCCCTGGACCTGGGTCCCTGTGATGGCCGTAGATGGTTTCGGCATAGAGGTAGGTTTAGGCGACGATGTTGATGTCGCCTTGGATGCAATACGGCGAGACTTCAGTGCTTCCATACCAGCAGTGACGATGTCCCCAAAATCATAAGGACACCCCGCTGGGATGGACACCTCAGTCTGGACCGCCACTGAAGCCTTCTGCACCACAACTGAAGCATAGGACCGCCGGCCTGGTTGTAAAGGGGCGATCCGCCGTCTAGCCTCTGGATATGAGAGATGCTCAGTTGTCTTCAGGCGTTGGATTGCCTGTTCCTCTATCCACTTTGGACACTGCTTAGAAGAAGCAGGATGAGTCCCTTCGCAGTTGACACAATGATCAGACTCTGCAGAGCAATCCGCCAAAGAGTGTGCTGTGGAACCACAGCGGCCACACTTTGCAACATTACGGCAAGACTGCTGGGAGTGACCGTAATGCTGGCACCTGAAACATCGCAAGGGGTTCGGGAAGTATGGGCGAACATCAAGCCGTAAATAACCTGCCTTGATGGAAGTAGGCAGGTTTGGGGAGTCAAACGTTAGGATGATGTTACGGGAGGGAATAGATTTCCCATCCCGCCTAAAAAGAATCCGCCGAACCCCAATGACATGCTGTTCACCAAGTTCCTCCAGCAATTCCTCATCGCTGCATTCAAGCAGGTCGCGGGAGTTGACTACACCGCGAGAGGAATTTAGATAACAGTGTGGAGAAACCTGAACAGGAACGCCAAGCAAAACGGTCGTTTCCAGCAAGGTGGCACTGTGGCGTGGAGTAGAAGTTTCCACGAGAAGATCCCCGGAAGGGAGCTTCTTCACACTCTTTGGAGAGCCAGCAACGGCTTGCAGAGCCTTGTTGATCCCGAAAGGACTCTTGGTACTGAGTGACTGTGAAGAGTCACCAGATTTAATCAACAGAAACAGAGCATTGCAATTAGATGTCACAAGTTTCTTTGTGGAGGAAGGAGCACTTTCCTCCACAGGGCGCTTTAAAGTATTATTAGCATGGGAAACACTTGGGCTTTCCATGAATGAAGGAAAAATTCGTCCGCTGACCTCCCCACCCACTACCGAGCCCAACGAGGGAGAGCCGGAGGTCCGCAAGCCCAAGAGGACGCAGGACACGGCTCTAGGGATAGTCAGCGGATATAGCAAGTTGGTAGGGCAGACACACGCTCAGCGTGCACCCAGACTTTCCCGTGCCCGGAGAACACCCCTTTGGCATGCCCACCCTACCCCCAACTCACCCAGCCGAACAGAACGACAAGCCGCTAGAAGTCTGGACGCCACTCGGCCACAGACTACCTGACCAGGAGTGGGTTAGCTCCCAGCCTCCCGTTTAGGGTGAAGCAGAGGGCAAAGAGGAGTGTTGGCATCTGGAGACACTACAACCCGGCCCCCAAATACCTCAGCCTCCAGCATCCTCATTTCCACCTGTACGGGTCACCGCATACGGCAAACATGCAGGTAGGTCTAAGCTAACCAGCTCCGGAAAAACAGAAAATGTAACAGAAAAGAGAAAAGACAGGGAAAAGAACGAGGAACAAAACCCGGAGCTGGCGCCTCATCACAACCTCAGCAGCCTACAACTGAGGCGGGTACATGTCAAGATATGAAATTAAGACAAAAAAGCAAAACAATAAGAGAAAATCAGCTCGGGCCGTGGGGACGCCATCCCCCATCAGCTGGATGAACAGCTGTCCCTTCGGTGATGTAATCGTCAAAGCCGCAGAGGCAATAGAAACCGTCACAAGGTTAGCTCGGGCCGTGGGGGCGCCGCTCCCCAAATAACTGGGAAACCAGTTATCCCCGTGCGGGGAGGTGCAGGAGGTGACGGATCATTAAGAAGACGGTAAAGAGAGCGAAGAGAAAAGCTGGTAAGAGGGAGAGAAGAGCCCCGAAAGGAGAGAAAGAAGGGGAGAGAAAAAGAGGCTGATGGAACAAAGAGTAAGCCGCACGGGGAGGTTAGAGAGGGAAAGAGAGTAGTGATCGCGGATCGGAGGGAGACGTAAAGAGAGAGAGAGAAGCGTCAGTGCAAGGAAGGAAAGGAGAAATATCGGAAAAAGGCTTCCAAGAAATATAAGCAGAAAGTAAATCTTGGACAGTCACGATCCCGGCGGCGAGTCAGGAATGGTTGGTAAAATTAGGAGCATTATGGGGGTGAAGAACAGAGTAGTAGAAAAGGAGCTCAGCAAAAGTTCGGAGGTAGAAGCAGGTGGGGCACGGAAAAGAGGTAGGGAACGGAGAAAGGAGAGACTTTCCGTATAGACGGGGGAAATGCGAGAACGAAGAAAGGGAAAATGATCCATCAAGAGGAGGGTGAAAAAATTGAAGCCAGGGTTTCGGGGTGAAACCATTACATCCCTGACGAGAGAGGCAGTAGATGCAGGAGCACTGAGGAGCCGTAGGAAGGAGACCAAACGCTGAACCTTGTAATACAGGCGGACATCTAAAAGTGAGATACCACCACTGGAGAGGGGCCGATGGAGAGTAGACACCTGTATCCAATTGTGATGGGTCCAGATGACTGTAGGAATGGTGATAGGACGCAGGTTTGAACAATAAACGCCCGTGCGACAAATGAGGTGCAGAACTGGGAGCGTCGCCAATAAGATGCCGTACTTTCCAGACCATGTCGTACGGCATTCCATGTGATATTTTGGGCTGAGAGAGGAACTTCTAGATCAACACCTAGAAACGTCTGTGATGAGGAGGTCCAGGAAGCCCACGCACCACACCACGTACCTGTACTCTTAGTGGTATTGAGAGACGCTGCTGCGCATGAAGAGTAGAGCTCTTAGACATCGGAGAGTATGGTGAATTGAGCTTCCGTCCGAACGCAGAAGGTAGCGTCGTCGGCATATGCAGAATACGTAACAGTAAAGTGCTGGGTGCTAACAATGAGAGGAGGAAGAGCAGCAAGAAAGGCACGATGGAGGGTGCGTAAAACTGTTCGAACGCAAGGGCGAACAATTGTCCAGAAATTGGGCAGCCTTGTTGAATTCCACGACGAAAAGGAATAGGTGGTGTAAGGAAAGCGGCCGTCTTGACGTGGAAGACGGCGTCCTGATAGTGATCAAGAAGAGAAGTGACGAAAGCAGAAGGAAAACCAAAAGCAAGAAGAGTAGCAGACAAGTAAGAATGGGAGACATTATCGAAGGCTGCACGTTGGTCAAGGTTTAGTAGGGCAAGAGTACGGGCAAGGTGAAGGAGGTCGCAAAGAAGGTTGAGGTCAGTGGCGATAGACCGAACAGGGACCGTGTAGGTCTGGTCGGAAGAAATGAGAAATGGAAGAACCTGGTTTAGGCAACGGGAAAGAAGCTTAGTAAAGAGCTTGTAGTCGAGATTTAGCAAAGAGACAGGACGGCAATTTCCTAAGTCAAACAGGCCGCCCCACTTGGGAAAAAGCACCATGTAGGCCACCGGGAAACTTCACGGAAGAGAAGAAGAATCTAGAGCATAGGTGAAAGTAGCAAGGAAGAAAGGAAGAAGAGTAGGGTAAAAGGTTTGATAGAAAAAGGGGGGGGAAGGCCGTAAGGACCAGGGACGGCTTGGGGGTTTTGTGAGGAAAGAGTGGTCCTGAGCTCAGAAGGCGAAATGGGTTGAAGAAGAGAATCAGTGAGGTGGGGAGGGACCTGGAGAAGAGAAGAGAATAAAGTTTCAGAAGCGGAAACCGAAGGTGGAGGAGTTTCACTGTATTGCGTGGTAGAGTAGCGACGAACTTTGGAACATAAGAAGGTCAGGATCAGAAGCAACTCTGTCATCAGGGAGACGAAGAAGACGAAGCTGGTTTGAAGATCGATGTTGATCCTCAAGGGAGAAAAGAAACTCATATGGACAGTCCTCTGGTGACAGATGTAGTCGAAGTCGAAAGATGGCTTTGCACGTGAAGAGCCCGGAGATTTGCTTGATAGACTGAGTAGTGGATGTGACCAACCGCGATATGAGCTATGACTTGTCGGAGATATTGTTCTTGCATAATCCGCAGAGTGTTGACGTACGAGAAATAACGCCGGAGGAGGTAAATGAGGCGAGATTTAACCTCAAGACAATAATGTAGTGCACACGGCGCGGTGGAAAGCCCCGAACTTAGATGATGTAAAAGATCATTGACGTCCATACAGAAGGACAAGTCATCAAGGTGAGATGTATCCAGCGTCCAGGTGCGAGGTCCGGAAAGCGCAGAAGATGAGAAGCCAAGGGTAACTGCAACCGAACAGTGATCTGATGAGGCGGTGGTAGTATGTTGACAGTCCGTCACAACATGCAGCAGCGGAGCAGAGGCATAGAATCTATCCAAACGAGTACAAGATGACGAGAAGGCAGCTGCAGTTCGCCATGTGTATGGGGACTGTTGACGTATTCAGGCGTCGAAAAACGTCGTGCAAATCCGAAATCGGTCACTAGAGAGCGAAACTGATCGATGAGACGTGCACGATGTTCATTTGGAGAAAGAGGACGATCAAGATCAGGTTGTAACGAACAATTGAAATCGCCGCTAATTAACACGTGATCGGACTGCAGAGCAGACATAAGAGCGGTGCGTAACGAAGAGAATAACTGCCTAAGGTGCGTGGACGTGCTCGGGATGTAGATATTAAACACAAGATATCGTTGACCGTCGAGGGAAAACGTAAGTCTCTGAAGTAGATCACGGCAGAGGTTGTGGACGTGAAATGAAGATACAGCTTGTCGGAAACGGGAGTGAATACCAATTGCCAAGCAACTCTGGTTGGAGAGCCGATAAGCATGATGAAATTGATACTCCCACGAAGAGAATAACTGGCTAAGGTCTACGCCAACGATGGAAGGGCGTAGTGGAAAGGCAGTTGGTCTCCTGCAGGAGGAGGATATCTGGGTTGAGGGGATGGATGTCTTAATGTACAAGAGAATTTGCCAACGGAGTACAAAAGCCCCGACAATTCAGTGTTGCCACCTTGAAGAGATATATCTGGTGGTAGTTGGACGAGATTATCAGCAGCCTGTTGAAGCTTGTCAAGACTACTGCGGATGGTCTTGGCCCAAGAAGAGTCTCCAAAGGTCATGGGGGCATGGCCCGGAAGTGCATACGAATAGCCAGCATTTCCGTCATCGTCTCAGCAAGGTGGTCCTGGTACGGTGCTAAGAATTTACGAGGCATCTTGTTCTGTCGTGGACCAGTAAGAAAAGCGTATAACGCTTCCCCAAGAACTGGTCTCTGAGAGAGGAAGAAACCTTCCAGGAGACACAGAAAATCTTCAAGAGGGAGTGGAGGAACAGAGCAAACTTCTGAGTCAGATGTAACGGAACCATCAGAGATGTCTGGAAGACTATTTGAGCGATCACGACCACCCTGGAAAGTGAGCGCTATTTTAATTTTCTTCGTGCGATTTTAAAGAGCACGGCGACGCTTGGTACGGTTATGGGTCTGAGCAGAGACCGATGAAAAAATATCTGGCACTTTAAAAGACATAGAAGAAGGGGCAGTGCAATCAGACACAGATGCGAGTGGAGGATCTTCCGCTGAAAGCAGAGTAAAAGGCAAAAGGCATAGTGCCTTCAGCAGGCAGAGCACCAGACTGTTGTTGCGCTGGAAGCATAGAAATGGAATAAGAAGACGTTGGCTGAGCCGAAGACATCGGTCGACCAACGACTTTAGTACGACTTTTTCATAAGTTGACTCCTGCTGATCGGAGGCACGGCAAGCAGATGCTGTAGGAAGAAATGAAGGATGAGCAGGTCGTCCTGTCGACTTGGGGGATGACGACGCATTATGAGGGTAAAGGGCGCAAGGGTACCATGTACCCTTGCAAATCGGGCAGATGGAGCCCACAGTGATGGTTATTTGACGGAGATGCGTACTACAACGAACACGAAGTACAGGTGGAACACGAAGCATATGTTTATCCGATGGAAAGACCATTCGAATGTTACGACGGAAGCCCAGCAGACACCGGTCTTCAGGCACATCAGGAAATGAGGAATAGGTATGAACTGGGCCAACAATTCGAATGTAGGGACTCAGAGCTGCAATCAGTAGATCATTAGACACCTCTGGTGGTGCAGGTGAAAAGCTTATGAGGACTGGCATCTGGGAGATAGGATCTGCCTGGAGGTGACGGTCTCCAATGGAAATCCCATTAGTCAGAACCTTGAGAGTATATTCAGCAGTGGTGAAATATGCAATGACTTTGCCAAGCTTTCTGCTCACGTGAGGGATGGCAGTAGGATGAACAGTCTTGCGAAGGGCGGCACTGTATGCAGTGAGTTTAACATTCTGTACGCTTGGAAGACGACTCCGCGCTCCACAGTACTAACGAAGTGAGCATCACGCGTCATCCGAAATGGTCATGTAGAAGAAGAAGAAAGCTGAGGAGAAGGTCGAGACTTAGCCGAAGTGACGCCAGCATAAGTGAGGGTAGTAGTAATCTGCGATGAAGGTGGATCGGCAACGGGCTGCAAGACATCCATTGCGTCATCTGCTGATCTCAGAGAGGACAGCAAATCGCCGCTTGGTGCTCCGGAAGAAGAAGTAAGATCAGCAGGTAGGGCAGCAGAAGAACGCTGAGGAGAGGAGGGGCCTAGCCAGAGCTGTTCATCAGTGGTGGATGATCCAATAGGAGCTGTGCAAAGGAGCAGATCAGTTCTAGAAGCGAGGGCGGGGACTTCAGTCTCGCCGGAAGCCGCCATTTGCAATGGCAATAAGAATTCCCTGCCTTGGCTGACTTGGCCAAGACAATAAAATGATTATTACTAAATAAATTATGCACTTACTGGCTTGGAAGGCATACAGCAAGTGACACGAAAGCTTAACGGACGACACACACACAAAATAATGAGCTAGAAATCTAAGATAGACCACTAACCGATCGATGAAAGACGAGCTCAAAAATCAGCAGCACTACCGTAGAAATGTGTTCTCACTGCTATCAGCTTTTATCTCATGTGTGTCTGTGGAGCAGCAGAGGCATAGCATCTATCGACTCTTGCTGCACGTTACAGTCAAAAATACCATATTTTCCTATTGGCTGTCACCCACAACCAAGTTACATACATGCTGTTTACGTTTGTCAGGCTTTGAGAATAGGGAAAATATTTTTATTTGACAACTCTTTCGTGCATTCTCGTATCTTTGATTCAATGTCAGCTGAAAATTAGCTTTCTACGAGCTGATTGCTGCTGTACATTCTCTGTTCCCTTTACAAATGCCTGCCCGCTTATCGAAGTCTTATGACGAAGTAAATTTCTCCATCGTTTTTATGCAAGGGACGGGATTCGAACCCACAACACTCGGCTGCGGAGCTCCGAGTGCTATCCACTATACTACACTGGCATGTTTTCATAATCCTTTTACACAGACCAAATTAAGGGAATATGGATACAGTGGGCACAAGACAATATAGTGCCAGAAAAGTAGACAAAAGATGTAATATGTACAATGAGATCGTTATATGTACGAGAAGCGTATGTACATTATATGCAAGATGGTACAACAATGGATAGAACAGTTCATGGCTGGAGCATGTGCAACAAATGATAAATATGTACAGATATTCCAAGCGATGTGATATTTACAAGATGTATATGTACAAGGTTTAAAGCTAATAAGAATAACAATAGTGACAATAAGGAATCAATAGGACAAAAATGCGCCAAAGACGACTCTGAGGACATAGTGTGCATGATGGGAGCCTATCACCAAGAGTACAAGAGGAATAAAATGAAAATATACCAACTGACCGTGCAAAGGATCTTAGCTGACAACATCCTTGTAAGAAAATAGCAAAATACTGAAATGTTAAATGAAAACCTCTTTTGGAGATATTGGTAATAAGACTCCGTGTTTACTGCATTATGTCTGGAATAAACTAACACTATGAAAGGCTGGTATAAAAATAATAATTTTAGTCTCTTACTGGCGTAGAATATTATTTCACTCCAACAGCCTAGAAAAGCCATTAAATCACATTTCTAACATGATTACAAACGCAAGAAACTCTATATGCTGTCTCCGTAAGTAGAAATATCGCCGGCAATTATGGTTGATGAAACCCCATTTGCGAAACATTCCAAGTTTAGAAAATGTAAGCAGTTTAATGTGTGTATGAGAAAGGCCCAAACCAACTTACGCAGGGTATCTTGCTGCGATCATCTTAATTTCATACGCTAAGTTTCCTTTGCAATTAGAATTCTCTACGAATGTAGCTGTGTGTCTTTGGTGAGCTTTCGGCTGACGCCATTTCAGGGACAAAGACTAAACTGCAGAACTACAAATAATCTTGTTTCTCGTGTATCTCAGGTTAATTATGTCCATGGACTTCCCGTGAAAACACTCTTAGCTAGAGTAAACGACAGCTCCAGTTTGCCAAAAAAATGTCCGGTACACGTTGACGGAAAAATAACGAGATACTTCGATTTCGCCTGAAAACATTGGACTACCACGTTCATGAAAAAGAGACCACAACAATAAATTCCATAGCTAGTAGATCTTTTGAGCGTACATAATTGTTCTGCAGAGGAATATAACTTTCTTCAGTAAAAAACCATAAGAATATGCGTATACTTATTCAGAAAGCGGGTAGTTTGTTTCTTGCTGATATTTTGATAGATTGTGCAATACAAATTTGCTTAAGGACTAAGAAATTAGATATGATGAAGACACTATCGTGCTAATTGATACACAAATAAGGAAGATAGCTGTCAAAGCACGAACACTTTAGATCAAACCAATTGAAACACTCAGATGAAGATAAGACGTATCACCGGTATCAAAAGTATACACAGTTAAAAATTATGACGACACGAATTACTGATTCTATTGAGGTTTAAAAGGTTTTAATGTTAAAAACTTGCGCGAGTTTTGGTGCCTGATGATGAACCTATAGGTTGTAGGTTCGAAGGATCTCGCAAGTTTTTAACATTAAAACCTTTTAAACCTCAATGAAAAGAGTAATTCGTGTACCGGTGATACGTCTTATCTTCATCTGAGTGTTACAATTGGTTTGATCTAAAGTGTTCGTGCTTAGACAGCTATCTTTCTTATTTGTGGACTAAGAAATTGTTTTGCTAACGTCAGTAGAGTATGAGCAACAGTTGTATGAAATATGAAAATTATCCAGAGAGTATCCTGGTTCTCTTTGTAAATAATTTATACTATACATCTTTTTCATGCCAAGATCTTTGTGGTTAAGAAATAAAACGAGAGATTCGAGAGTGTACAATTATATACGCACAAGCCATCGCATTTATTTGCGTCACTCACAGGCGCACCGCAAGCCAGAATCCCGTACATACTAAGTGGAATTAAATTATAACAACAAACAATAAAACTTACTAATTCCTGACGTTAAGCGGTACTTAGCTAGGTGGATGAATGAATGTTATTTTCATAAAAAAACATTTCAAGAAGATACTTGAGTCATAAAAGTAAATATTTACTAAACTATGGTGGCAGCAATAGTAAGTATTTCGATTGTTTAGTTTGCAAACAGAGATTATTTATTTTTATTATTGTTATTATATATTATTTAGACTTAGACGAACGTAGAAAACGACTCTGACACCGATGTATTGTGATGTAGCTATGAAAGTCCATTTCCGCTTGCGAAAGCTAAAATGTGCATTTTTGTAATGGCTTTTATCACATTTAGCACCAGCTTCTCGTAACGTACGCAGATTGCAATGAGATATTGTTACATTTATGTAAAACGTGACGAAAAAATGTTCCGCCAAAGTTTAGTAAAATATAGAGTGTTGTTACGTAGCAATGAAATTAACTATTGTTGTGTCACTTCATGGGAAAGCATTCAAAAATTAGATTTCAACAACGGTTTGACTACTACCGTTACCCATTTTCGTTACATCGAAATATTTTACATGGGATTTACTTTACTACTGTTGGGAAACAAGCATAGCATCAAAACTTGAACTAATGTTTAGCTTTTCACATGAATTGTGTTTAAGTATAACTCAAAACGTACACTCTGATTGAACCTTCCTTTTTTGTTCCTGTCCTCTTAGGTAAATTTTGGTTCACACTCGTTAAGCATTTTGCTACCTGAACTCTACACTTTCCCTAGGCGAATGTGTTTTGGCAACGCGGGACGGAGGTCAAAGTTCAATCACGTAGTCGAAATTAAATGATAAAGATAAGAACGAATGTGTCGAGTCTTCAAAAGCAATCTAAAAGGTAATGTTAGAGGAGGGGATTCATATGTAATCTGTAATGAGATGTGCAATCTTTAACAAATGGTGTATGGACTTTTATTACTTTTATTCAATGTCATGAGAAAGGCACAATTACTGCATTGAATAAGCGTTCACGTATATTGTAAATGAAGTTATACGCAGCGCATTTTGTTGTGTGCTATAGATTAGTAAGTAACATGCTGACAAATATAAATAAGGTGGATATATACTGTATAAATAGACCTAGTTTTCACTGAATTACTGAACGTATTTTTGAATTGTCATTTCATGTTCAGTTTTTCAGTTATTAAGTTTTAAGCTATCCGGGAAATACACTATTTTTTACCTTTCAATTAAAGCGATTCAGCTATGAGAATTCAACGAGGTTTTCGGTAAAGCCATTCACTTAAACATGGTTTTAAGATTTGGCCTATATTCAGATTAGTGTTTTTAGTGATGTTTGTACTAGAGTATTGGTTTGAACCATAAACAATTCTCAAGGAAAATAATTATCACTCCGCTTACTTTCAGCTAATACCCCACCCTATATCTTTGGCTGCTTGTTTCTGACTTGAAGAAATTATTCCAAGGTAATCCATCGGTTACATGAAATTACATATATGTAAACTCGGATCCCAAGTTGTCTGAGGCGCTTGCCTCTGTCCATTCGTCCGTATCAGGCATGAGTATTTCGCCTGTCTGATGGAGCTGGCTCTGACCCTTCCACAGAATCAAGCGAATTTAGGGCCGAAAGACTACTTAAAGCTCTTCAGAGCTGCACATGATGCTCTTTAAACTCAAATTAAAAATTGAAATTAACTCAAATAAAAAATTGAAAAAATTGAAAAAACTCAAATAATGAATTTTCGGTTAGAATTTCCTTCACTTTCCACAAAACGTTGAACGGGGGGGGGGGGGGGGTGCTCCACCGCCGTGAGCAACTACCTAGGGTTACATAGGGTTACAGTACTCGTCACTAATTTGAGACCACTGGCTCCATAGATGGAAGAGATCAATCGCCCTAAAACAAACAAACCAGCCATGTTTCACCCGGGGGTTCGAACCCGAACCCACATCAGACGAATGATTGGCAGCCAATGCTTCGTACGACTCGGCCACCAGGATGGCCAAATGTGAAATTAGAGCATCCAAGAGACTGGTTTTGCCTAAAGTTTGAGCCTACAATTATCTGTCGGCTACTGGAATTAACTAAATGAAAAAACAAACGCAGCCATTCTAAGCTAGCGAATGGTCCGACGCACTGTTTTCTAGTCATTCGCCAAAGATAGGCCCGAATTCGAATCCCAGGTCAGGCACGGGAGACGTTTCAGTCTGATGTGGCTGGATCTCTAAAATCAGTCTCCCTAAATTTGATGCACGCGCCTTTAGTGCAACTCACATTCGTCGTACAAACCCCTAAAAAAACAAAAACAGGAAAGATGACACAGAATATTTAGTTGTACGTAATGATCATGTCTTTTTAATCCTTTCAGTAACGCAATAAATATTTAAAGCAAAGTTTTATAAAAATTAAAAGATCAACTAAAAACATATTCGTTACACCACGTAGGAAAATAATCGCATAATTTAAAATCCGCAGTATGGACCGGTTCAAAAAAACATTTCTGCAATCTCGCGACCACAAACATAAATGACAACTTACTCCCACTTGCAGATGAAAAGTGTGTTACGGTATTTAACAAATTGTGCACAAAACGTTTCTCACGTTAGACGATATCAGGAGCAAAAGTGATTTTTAAACAATTAAAAGAAGAGATATGGAATATAATGTGTAATAATTTAATGCGCCCTAGCGAAAAAGTTGTGCGTTACTTAAGGTGGACGTCAAGTCATTTTGCTTCCTATACTTCCAATGGAAAAACTTCTGTACACATTTTCTTCACAATTAATGCATTACCAAGGATGAACCTTTGAACATCGATTAAAATAGCTTCATATTATACATTGGAATACTTAATATGTTCTAAAACATAACCATAAGTATATTAAAAATCAATAACTTTTCCTTTGGTGGTGTTGAAACCATTAAAAAGATGGCGCCACATGTACTTTGATGACGTCAGTAGACAAACAAATGTTGGATTGCATAATTATGGTTATGTTTTGGAAAATATTAAGTATTCCAAGTTTTAAAATGAAGCTATTTTAATCGATGTTCAAATTTTCATCCTTGGAAACGCATTAATTGTGAAGAAAATGTGTACAGAAGTTTTTCCATTGAAAGTATAGGAAGCAAAATTCCTTGACGTCCACCTTAAAGGAGAAATACTCTTCATAATGAAGGATATCTTACCAAAAAAATATTTTTCTGAGGTAATTTTAGAATCACATTAACTCTTTCAAATAGAAACACAAGCTGTTTCCATTGGAGGATGAATTTTGAACAACTGAAAGTTGGAAAATATTTGAAAAATGTTCTTCATAGCAAAACCTGTGCTAAATAAAAATAGTTTTTCAAATACGTCTTTTCCAAACACAGATAGCGAGAAAATGCTTTTGACATTTACGATTTCTTGTGGGACCGTTTGCATTATTTAAAGAGATAATGTTCCAATATTCACTGCAGAAATAAGAGAATACATAAATAAAGAATTTCTTCGAAAAGATTCTCAGAAGCGGAGATAGAGCTGCAAACAAAAATGCACACTAACACCACCTAGAGCCAGAACTACGAACTACAAACAACCCAGGAGTACATCCAAACTGTGCCACAAGATAATGCTATCAGGTGTTGAAAGAATTTTTTTCAAATTGAATTTAGCTACTGAAGCAGGGCATCGCCGGAACCAGCAGGTACCTCCCATTGTGGTGGACTGGTGGTCAGCAAAATGCCGTCAAGAAAATCTCCTCCCCAAACTTTGGGATGAGATGGAACTGTTTTTGGCCTCTCCTCCGGCCTTTGAAGCAGGCCTCCTCCTCCTTGGGGCAGCAACAGAATGGAGAGTTGCAGATGCTGTTGGCGGCATATCCATAAGGGAGAACGCATGTCTTGCCTTCCTCGGCTAAGTTCTCTCCAGGGCAAAGTTTCCGGCCGGCGGGAGGCTTCTTTATCGGCGTTATACATTGTCAACCCCTGGAATGCGAATACGAATACCAGAGCCAGAGTGTCCCATTGTGGTGGACTGGTGGTCAGCAAATGCCGTCAAGAAAAACAGCTTTTTTTTTTCTTCTGTGGGTCCTCCCCACAAAAAGGCGAGGAAAGAACTCGGCTGTCCACTTTTTCTGCCGGCCAGCAAGAACGAAGCCAAAAGACCGAGTGACTGAGACAAGCATCTCAAAGTGTAAAGAGCTCTGGAGTGTTAGAAAAAATGCTAACCCCTGATTGGCTGACCTCTGCATGGCAACAGCGTTTCCTCCCACAACGGAATTTCTCTCCCACTCCTCGAGTGACCTCTGACCTTCACTCAGGCATCGTTGCAGCGTCCAACACTCTCCACGAAAAAATGTTACCAGGCACGTGCATCCTCTGGTCGGCCAGGGGAAGATGAACTTGACCTTCAACACGTAGGGACCAAGTGACTTCCCATGTGCAGCTGCGACCTAGTTTCTAAAAATAGAACAGCGCCAACCCTCTAAGGGCATTTTCTGCAACATTTCCTGATCGACTTCTAAGACCGAACCCTTAAAATAATGGCCGATCTGAAAGAAGATTTCCTTTTCTCACAACCTTCTTTTTTTTTTTTTTCAGAAATATTTTTTTCTTCATTCCGTGATGTGAAATTAAAATTAATTTTGATTCTCTGAGCTGCACACCTACTCGCCTTTTCCTACCGCGATAAAAGAACAGATAAAATAATTATTTCTAAAAGCCCAAAGTCAGTTAAATCAAATATTATTCTCTTTTTCTTTAACATGAAATTTTGTTTTCCTGGTTGTGATTAAGACAAGCGAATTTTGCGCACGAATTCCCCTGCCTTTCAACCAGGAATTTTCTTCTAAAGTATGTCATGGGAGAAAATTTTGCATTAATTAATCCCTGATAAACCAACAGAAAGATTGATCAGGTCTTTCCGAAATTCACCAGAGGTTAAAATTTTCGCCATGACACAACTATCCTGTAAAAAACAGTGACTTATGTCCTCTAGTGGCCCAGTTATTAAGAAAAATTCGAAAGCATTTGCAAAACTAAGTACATGTCGGAAAAAGAAATATTTTTTTTAATCGAACTGTTTTTGTTGGTTTGTTTGTTCGATTGGAGGGGGGGGTTAACGACCTCCGTGAGCAAACCAATGGCCTATAAGCCGTCTCCCGTCCCTATTTTAGGGACGCTGGTTCCAGGGAAGAGAGAAGGCCAGTGCCGTAAGACAAACACAACATCCATGCCTTACCGGGATTCGAATCCAGACCCAACTAGCGCTTATACCACTGCGTCACCGGGGAGGCTAAATCGGACTGTTAAAAGCAGAGATAACGAAAAAAAATAAGTTATATATCTACGCCTCCTAGCGGAAAACTGCGCATTATTTAATGCGGAAAATACAGTATCTACCAACAAGTAATATACTGATTTCATTATCCCGTTCCGCCAATCTGTCTTGGCTCCACGGGGACTTGTTGAGCACCTTGGATGTTATTTTGAAATGTTGCGACAATTATCCTGCCTTGAGACGCGGTTCGGACCCTGGCCACCCCAATGGCCCAGAGACCAGCCCGTGGTGACGTGCTGGCAGGCGACCTAGAATACCTTGTCTGGGTTCCCGCTCTGTCTGGCGGGATAGGTCGTTTCTTACTTTTTCGCTGACTGGAAGATTCCTTGCCCTCGAACTTTTTTGGGGAATAATTTCCCTTTATTTTCTTTTTCAAACACCTACACACATGTATACACTGTCCTCATGCTTAGGACTTACAACATCAAGAGATAGCAAAATTTATTTACAGAATATTTACATTGGTGGTTTCTTCGTCTGCTTTCCCACAGACTTCTACCCTCATTCATCTTCCGATTCGCTTTCGGTGTGCACGTTCACCTCCTGCGTTTCGGTCCCCGTTTGATTGGGGAAGATGGTATGTTGCTGGAGGGTTAGCCTTTCAACCAAGGCTATTATCCCCTCCTGTTAACGGAAGATTGGATGAGCAGATCCAATCTTCGCGTTCTTTGCACACCTGGGATCAGTGTGTTTCTCCATTCGGCGAAGCCACTGCATTCAAGTACGCAGTGTTCTATGCTTGCCGTTCTCTTTCCACAGGGACAAGTGCAGTTCCTGATGGCAAATCTGCCTAGGTATTCAGGGCTGATGCCATGGCCACTGAGTACTTGATTCAGGAACTTATTTGTCTGTGCTCGTTTGGTCGAGACTTTCGGAAACACTCTGTGTGTCTTCCGCCCTGTCTCTCCCGTGTCCCATCTGACCTGCCATTCGGTCATGGTCCGACGTGCTAGTGCTGCGCGAATGCACCTTCGCGGCGTTCTGCATTGCACGTCGACCGTCTCTTTCAGCGTGGCTGCCTTCGCCAGCTGATCTGCCCTTTCGTTTCCTAGGGTTCCGACATGGCTTCGTACCCAGTGGAAACTAACTGCCCCATCTCCCTCTGCCCTCAAGAGGGTTTTGATCCTCTGGACGATGGGGTTTCTTCTCCTGAATCTACTCAGAGCCTGCAGTGCTGCCTCACTGTCCGAGTAGAGTTTTATTCTTTCGTCACTACGCCTGGGGAGTGCCCAGGTGAGTGCCATCTCTATCGCCAGAAGTTCAGCCTGAAAGACCGAAGCGTTCTGCGATAATTTCACGCTTCCTGCAGTGGCTTCGTTTCCGTCCGAGAACGCACAGAAGCCTGCCCCCACTTGTCCCTTCAACTTTGAGCCGTCCGTGAACAGCTCATGCCCAACTCCCGTGGGTTTCTCCTTATCCCACGGTGGGCAAATTTCCTCGGCAGGGTGGATCTGCCAGTCTACGCTTTCCATCTCCATGTCGGAGGCTCGATGCGGCGCACCGAGAAGGTAGGCGTCCTCGCCTGTCCTTAGGCAGTGCATTGCTGCCTCCCTTTCCGCTACTAGGTCTGCCGGCTCGCACCCCGCCAGCACTTGGAGTGCTAGGGTTGACGTTGTGCGAAAACAACCGGTTATCCCTAGTAGGGCCAACCTTTGGATTTGGTTTATCCCCTTCTTCATTCTGACTGTGGGAGTCCACCAAGCTCCACTTGCATACGTCAGAATTCTTTCAATTCCTCTCTGATAGATGGCCTTCTTGGTTTTGCCCGTTAACCTCATGCCATTCAATCTATTGAGAATCACCGTGCACCTTGTTCTAAGGTGCCTCAGGTGTGGCAGCCCTGATAGACTCTGATCCAGGACCACACCCAAGTACTTCATTTCACGCACCGCCTTGATAGTGCACCCTTGGAATTTGCACTTAGGCGGTGTTTTCATTACTCCACTCTTCGCTATTGCTAGCAGAGTGGTCTTCTCAGGAGCGAAGCACAGTTTGCTTTCTCTGCTCCAATTTTCTAGCACATCCAAGGCCCTATGTGCTTCTCTTTCGATCACGTGTCTCCCTGAGGCGGAGACCACGAGAACGAAATCGTCCGCATAGGCTTGAATCTCCACTGCGGGCCCCAGGTCTAGGTTCAGTGCTGAATCAGCAATTATATTCCACCAGAGCGGCCCGGAGTTGGATCCTTGCGGACACCCTCTATGGTACGAACGCGAGGATTGCCCATTCCCCGCTTCGAACTCGACTCTTCTATCAGACAGGTAGCTGCTGATCAGTTTGAATAGGTTCCTTGGACAGCCAAGTTCTTTAAGTCTGGTTAAAACCATTGGCCACCAGACACTGTTGAATGCCCCCCTCACGTCTAGTGAGATGAAGCAGGTATGGAGCCCCTCCGCTTTGTTCCTCTCTGCCCTCTCTCGGAGGCTGCGAATTGCCTGCGTTGCGCAACGCCCCGGAAGGAAACCAAATTGGTTCCTGTTTAGCTTTCCCTGCTCCATGAGGAAGCCAAGCGCTCTGTTCGTTATGAGCTTGTCCAGCACCTTGCTCCACGCCGAGAGGAGGCAGATGGGCCTATAGGCTGCGGGGTCATTTTTGTTCTTTCCGGTCTTGTTGAAAAGAACTAGCACCGCTGTTTTCCACAAGTCTGGGAAGATTCCCCTCCCGAGGCATTCGTTTAGGAGCGCCACAAAATACCCGGGATTTGCATAGTAGATTTCTCTGACTATGCTGAGGTCGAACCCATCCTTGCCTGGTGCTTTGCCCGTATTTAGACTGGAGAGGGCATTCTCCACTTCGTCTCTCGTGAAGGGGGGGTCCTCACCAGTGTCCGGCGGGATCCGACTTTCTTCCCTTATTTCTTTTTGTTGAGGGAGTCCCCTTCTCCTCGTCTCCTTGGAAGTGGTAATCCAAGAGACTTTCTACGGTACTATCAAGAGTCTTTGATAGGCTACCGTCTGCCCTTTCTACCGCTGCTAGTTTTAGCGGTTCGGTTATGGATCCCCTCGAGATCTTATAGGGGATCCCGAAAGGGTCAGCCGGAGTTTGAAACTCACACAGTTTTCTCCAGTAGGAGATTTTCGAGAGATTCAGTTCTCTCCTGTATGCTGAACGAGCCTTTTTATGCACTTCTGTGCACTCCCTGTCTTGCGGAGTAGCTTTTGCTCTTTGCAGAGCTTTCTTACTCCGCCTAGCTCTCGCCCTTAGAGCTTTTAGTTTCTCCGACCACCAGGGTGGGGGTCCTTGGCTCCCCTTTTATTTCCCCTACTACTCTCGCATAGCGTTGTTATTTGACTGGTAAGTTCTTCAAAGAGGGAGTTGAGGTCCGACACTTCTGCGGCCTCTTCTTCCCTCCTACCTCCCAACAAGGTAGTTAACTTGGCTTTAAAAGCCCACCAGTCTAGATTCTTCATTAAGAATCTTTGCGCTTGGGTCGGATGGGCTTTTCCGATCCCAAAACGAAAGATAGCGCTAGGTGGTCACTGCAGCTCTCGTCGTCCAGTACTTGCCAATCCTGGACAAGGCTGCGCTTTGAGACTCTGACGAGAGTCACGTCGATCCAAGAGGAGCCCCTCGCCCCTTGGAAGGTCGGGGTGCTCTCTGGATCGTTCAAGAAACTCAGGTCTGCCGCGTTGGCAAAGTCCACTAGTAGGTGGCCGCGTTCGTCCTCGTTCTGATTGCCCCAGAGAGGACTCTTCGCGTTGAAGTCGCCTGCTATTATTATCTCATGACTGGGGAATTTCCCTAATAGAGCCATTAGCTCATTCAGCGTTTCTCTCAAATTGCCTGCCGGAGAACTGTATACGTTCACCATTAAAATTTCGCATCACCACATTCCACGCCGAGGGCGACCACGTTCTCGGAGCATTTTATCTCGAGAACCGCTAGGGACGGGTCTTTCACGACCGTGGCCACCCTGGGCTTTGCCACCCTAGGGTGGTAGATCCGGTAGGAGTTAGGGAAGCCCACCACTCTTCCCCCCTGTTCGAATGGTTCCTGCAATAGCAGAATATGAGCTTTTTGCTCAGTGGCTGTCACCAGGGCCTGTGTTGTTGCTGCCCGTGCGTGGTGCAGATTGATTTGAAGCACCTTAACGCCTCTCTTTGGTTTATTATCCATAATGAGTGCGTTCTTTTAGCAGAGCCAGTTCTCTGACAAGGCTTGGGCATTCCTTGTCTAGGCTCGAGTGGCCTACATCCACTCGACGCCTGAATCTCTTGTTGTTTGCCAAGCAGTTAGTGCAGACCGGGCTATTGCTGCACTCTTGGCGCTTGTGCCCGGTTTCCCTACACCGGGCACATCTATCCTGCTCTTCGGTGCACCTTGACCTAAAGTGCCCGAACCCGTTACACCTGTAGCAACGGACCTCCCTCAGATATTCCCTTACTGAGTGGACGGTCCATCCCACTCCGAGCTTGCCTCGCTTCATTACTTTTTTGAAGGTCAGTGGGTCCGCCTCTGCTACCCAGTGGCGTTTCCCACCCTTCACCTTCAACGAGAACTTGAGCTGGAGGCTGCTCTCCTCCAACTCTGGGTTCTGTTCCGCGAGACATTGCTCGACCTCTTCCCTTGACAGGTTTCCGTCTATCCCGTAGACGATAAACCTTGGATTCCTCTTAGCTGGCAATCTGGACCGAAGGTTCTCCTTCGTCACTGCATTGCTCTTTAGCTCCGAATCCAATTTCTCTATTTCTTTGGCGGAGGAGCATTCCACCATTACTCCTCCCCATTGACCTTTCTAACTCCCTTAACCCCAATCTGGAGTTTGGCGGGGCAAATCTGAGTTTGCAGAACCGCCTTTACGTCTTCCGACGAGGGAGAACCCTTGTCTGTTGCGGGGTAAACGAGAAGCACGTGCCTCTTCTCGACCCTCTTGGGTGCCACCTTCTTGGCTACCTCCTTCTTACCCGTTTTTTGCTTAGGGGCCGTATTCCCCTTGCCTGGTTTCGCTCGAGCCGCTTCGGCATATGTCTTTGGAGCCGCGCTAGCGTGCTCACTTCTTTCCTGGAGTCTCCCTTGGATGAGACTCATCTCTATCACTTGCTTGGTGCAGGCTGCTTGTAGCGAGTTCGCTACTTTCCTTATCTTGGTTCTGGTGTTAACCAGAACCTTGTTTGAAGGATTCTCAAGAATCCTCTCCAACTCTTGGAAGAAGGAGTTGACTGCGCTTGCGAATTCCGACGGAATTTCTAAGTCGCAGTCTGCCTCAACGGGCTCACTTGGACCGGGGGTTTGAGCCCCTGCGTCCTCTGCCATCTCTCTACTCGGGTTGCTAGCCGAGTGCAAGCCCTGGGACCTGTGTCCCTGGTCGGTTAGACTTAGAACGTTCGACAGTCAAGTGCTCAGCGGTACTCTAGGTTCTTTCCGCTGTAACCTGCACTTGACCCTGGTTGAGTGCGGGGATTTGGCCTGATCCGTAGATCAGGGGGACCGGCACGACGACGACGTACCCGCTCGTGTGTCAGAGTTGCGCACCGTGCTTTGACCGCAGCCCGGACTTTGCCCTTACAAGGACAGTTTTTCTAAGTCCGAACTGACTGCACCGAAACACTTTTTTCAAATTAATGAAAAAAATTTTTTTCTTCCCTTCGTTTTGAAAACGAAAGAGAAGAAAATCAAGTTTTTGAGGGGAGAAAACAACTCCCTCGCTCTGCTAACAGAGTCTATTGGAACGGCAGTCGATTTGATTCGCAATCAATCACACAGTACTCACTCAACCAGCCTCTGACAACGGCCGGTCTACCAACAAGTAAGTGGACACATCTGCAATCGACGATATCTGCGGTCGTGATACACGTCACGGCCGCCGCCGTTAAATATCGTGTGGGAAACAACAACGCAACCAGTGGCATGCAAGATGCCAAGCAGTTCGGAGCTCTCTGATTTCAAGAAACGTGTAATCGTCGGGTGTCACAGAAATGGCCGATCCATACGTGACATATCCAGCGAGTTGAAGTACCCAAAATCGACAGTGGCCTACGTGGTTGGCAAGTGGAAGATGAGAGGTGACTGTCGGAATGTGCTCCGACCCGGCAGATACACAAAACTGGGAGTTAGAGACCGACGGGTGCTGGCCAGAGAAGTTCGGCAAAACCACCTCAGATCGATGGGCCACATCCACGAGGAGTTTCAACAGGCACTTGGGAGTGTTCCTTCGATGAATACCATCCGTAAGTAAGCCCATCTGCATGGTTATCATGGACGTGCTGCCATCCACAAGCATTTGATCACCAAGTCCAATAGCGCTGCTCGGCTAACGTGCTGCAAAGAACGTCGACAGTGGACCGTTGAAAAGTGGAAACAGGTTCTCTGGAGCGACGAATCAAGGTTCACCCTCTACCGTTCGGATGGCAGGGCTGGGTTTGGCGTCTGCATGAAGCACGCCTCCTGCCGGAATGGCACGGGATTCCGGCAGGAGGCGTGCTTCATGCAGACGCCAAGCCCTGCCTGTATTGTGCCAACTGTGAAGTTCAGCGGCGGTGGAATTATGCTATGGGGGTGTTTCTCCTATTATGGCACGGGACCCTTGGTCGCAATTCCTGGTAGACTCAACGCCGAGACCTACTGCACCATTTTGGATGACCATGCGCTTCCTACGTTGTGGCAGTTTTACGGGGTGGACCCGTGTTACTTTCAGGATGACAATGCCACCTGTCATGTTGCGAGGTCCACCATGGCTGGGTATGGTGACAATTGGGTTAATCGATTGGACTGGCCTGCGAAGAGCCAGGACATTAACCCTATCGAGCGCCTCTGGGACGAGTTGGAGCGTCGACTTAAGGGGAGCCCCCACCGTCCAAAATCGGTGAAGGAACTGACCTGTCTTCTCCAAGCCGAGTGGAAGAAAATAGCGCTAGCCGTCGTACAACGCCTGGTTGAGAGTATGCCCCGGAGGGTCGCAACTGTAATCGCCGCAAGTGGAGGCTCCGCCAACTATTGAAGGTGAATAAACTTCGTTTTCCTTCGGTATCACAGGTGTCCAATTACATGTTCGTAGATAGTGTATAAGCAACAGGTTTCACCAGGTGATCAGTATCTGTCTGGGAAGGAACGTTTTTAATCGAGTTTTCAGATGCACAGATACTTCTCCGAATACGTTTCCGTCGGCTGAAAATACAGAGAAACGTCATTACTATCGCTGTTGCTATATTTGACGCAGTGATGCATCTTCAGACAAATTATTTTAGGAAATTTAAGAAAACTCATTTTGCACAAATCATTATTCGCCTCACTATAGACGTAGCGTGACTAAAAAGAAAATGGGGGGGGGGAGGGCAGAAATAAGTGTGAAATGATGTTTTCCTGTGTGGCACGTAAAAACGTAAGCGGATTTTCTTTCTTCTGGGGAGGGGAGCCAATTCTTGGAAACAGTTTCTTCGTAGATGTCACAAAATGTGTGATGTACTGCTGGTATTAAACGATTACAAAGAGTTCATTGTATATTTCACAAAATGGCAGGTCTTTTTCAAAATAAAAACCTCTCTTTTATTACAAATTCCTTTAAATGTCACAAATCATTTTGCTAATAGGGTTATGTAATGAGTTCTTGACATTCATATCATTCTGATGTCGTTTTACTTCCTCACAAAAGGGAAAGAAGATAGCCAGTGCCATGGAACAAACGCAACTTCCATAACTTACCGCTATTCGAACACGGACCCATCTGAGATGAAGGCCAGCAGCCGCCGCTCGGACCACTGCGCCACCTCCTGAACGTCAGTAATATGAACACACGATTTTGAGAGCTCTACAAAGCAAGTCTTTACAATAGAAGTATTTTTTTGTTCGGTTGGCGATTTTTGCGCCCACGCTATTGCCAGGCCAATTTCGAGCCATTGGTTCCAGGGAGGGAAAAAATCGAGCTCCAACTAAAAAAAAACATAAATAAATAAACACCATCCATGATAGTAAAATAAATGTCACAGGCAGATGAACGCCAGATTAATCATGCAAGTAACATGTCTGAGAAAACGTGAAATATACATCTCTCTAGAACGAGAATTGAATCCGCAACTCCCGATCTGCGTTCCAGTATGTTACCGTTACACCACCCAGAAGAAGGAACATCCATGCAACTGAAGATGTGTTTTGGGACTCAGATGAAACGCTCCGTCGAGGGCAAATCGAAGCATATACGATCCTTCATCTTAGCGACACGCGAGCAGAAAACGATTTGCGCACGGCGGAGCGTTTCATCTGAGTTCCAAAACACATCGTCAGTTTTTGTTTTGTTTTGAGGCTTAATTGACCACCGTGGAGCAAATCAGTGGGCTATAAGCAGTTGCTCGTCCCGAATTTATGGCCACTGGTCCCAGGGAAGTGAGAGAGCCAGGGCCGTAAGACAAGCAAAAACATCCATGCCTCACCGGGATTTGAACCCGGACCCATCTCGGACGAATGATCAGAAGCCATCACTTAGACCTCTGCGCCACAGAAGCGGTCATTCTCCGTTGCTTGGTTTGCTTTCTGCTCGCGTGTCGCTAAGGTGAAGGGTCATGCCGGTTTGCGAACAGCGGATCGTTTCTTCTGAGTCCTGAAACGTTGCTTGGAAGTTCCTTCTTCTGGGTGGTATAACGGTTGCATACTCCAACGTAAATCGCGAGATATTGGTTCGATTCATTTAATTTCGTGACAGCCTTCTTCCCGGAAGCAGTCTTCATTTAATCTCGCCATAAATGTATAAGCAGAAAGGACCAAAAATACTCTACCAAGGAGTTTATCCGTTTTCTTTATAGAATAACTACATGACAACGTACACAAAATACTCCCTGTTATGAAGTCAACTGGTCAGGGACAAGAACGGTATTATGAACAACAGAAGAATGTTTGCTGGCGGGGTTTTTTGAGTACTTTCTCAATTAGGGTATTATTAAAAACACACTCGTACATTTTTAAACTAAAGAAACAAAAATCTCAAAGCCTAGGAACATAAATCTCGGTGTATTTTAAAGAACTTATTTTTAATTGGAAACGTTACGGCGTTACATCTTTTTACATACCACCTTGGAGGTGCAGCGGTGAAAGCTCTGTCCTCCGTCTGGGCCCAAGTCCGGGATGAGGCATGGGGGTGGTACCTTTGTTTTAGGGCACTGGGTGCCGCTTCCATGGAACCTGGGGCTTTTAATTGGAACGGGCGACATCTCTTAGATAAGTTCACGGTGGAGGTTAAATCAGGAAACATGAAAAATTCTATGTATTCTGGCTTTTATAAATTTCCTGTTGAGGATGATATTGTGTTTGGTATTATCTTATGCTAATAAATTTCTAAAAGGCTGTCTGCATAAGATAAGTTAATAAACTATACCTTTTCGGACAGCAAATTAGAATCACTTTATATCATCATCATCATCATTGTCAACCATTATCAATCCACTGCTGGACGAAGGTCTCCCCAAGTTTCCTCCACAACGGTCTGTCTTGTGCCAGTCTCCTCCATGTCACTCCCGCATATTTACGAATTTCATCCACCCATCTCCCATGTGGTCTTTTTCTGGGTCTTTTCCTGTCCCTTGGAATCCAATCTAAAATTTCGGCTTGTCCATCTATGGTCTGTCCTTCTGGCAGTATGTCCAGCCCATTGCCATTTCAGGGATTTAACTCTGATCATGATGTCTTCCACTCTCGTCATTTTTCGGATCCACGAGTTCCTCTTCTTATCTCTCCTGGTTATACCAAGCATGCACCTCTCCATGCTTCTTTGAGTTGTCTGCAGCCTTTGTATGTCTCTTTTAGTTAAGATCCACGTCTCTGCACCATACGTAAGCACTGGAAGGATGCATTGATCAAACACTTTTCTTTTAAGACATAATGGCATATTGCTCTTGAAAATTATGCTGTTTCTTCCAAAAGCTCTCCAGGCAAGTTTTGTACGCCGATTAATTTCTTCATCAATGTGAACCTCACTTGATATCTGCTGTCCAAGATAAACATATGTATCTGTTATCTCCAGTTTTTCTCCATCAATCGATAAATCTTCATTTCTTGTAAAAGCATTGAACATCACTTTTGTCTTCTGAAAGTTCATTTTTAATCCCACTTCTTTACTCTTGTCAGCAAGTTCCTGGATCATACTCTGCAGCTCTGTTGGGGTAGTTGCAAAAATGACTACGTCATCAGCAAAACGAAGGTGGGTTAGATAATCTCCATTAATCTTTATCCCTTTGTTTTCCCAGTTCAGTGATTGAAAGACATTTTCCAATGTGGCATTAAAGAGCTTCGGAGATATGGTGTCACCTTGTCTCACTCCCTTTCCAATTTTTATGTGTGTTGTATTTTCAAACAGCCGAATCTTTGCACTTGCATTTTCATAGATGTTATTAATAATATTAATGTATGATGTAAGGTCAGGTGATGCGTAACATCACAGCCTCTCCTTGACAAATGTCAACCCCGCCTTCTCGTGGTGCATCCTGTTCCCACTAAAGGGGCTCTGACGACTGCCAATAGCGGTATAACTATACCATCGGGATCAGAGGAAATGCTATCCCACACTCACCAACCCGCTTGGCCAGCGTGGTGAGTTATGGCCAAACACCTCCAAAATGACTCTACAACTTAAATCTTGGCCCTCAGTCTCCGGCAGCTGGAATGTACCTGGCCAAGGCAGCGGCCAGTGCGACATGAAGGCAGAGGGTGCTAAGAATCTCGAGGACCGAGGACTAGGCTGCCATTTGATGCTGACCTTGGCTACCTATAACGGACGCTCCCTATCTTCTGATTCAAGGCTTCTTGAATTGGAAGAGGAACTACAAAGGATCAAGTGGGACATCGTCGGGCTAAGTGAGGTAAGGAGAAAAGGAGAAGATCTCATTGAACTGAAAAGTGGACATCTCTTCTATTATCGTGGGACAGATACTGGCAGAACTAGTGGTGTTGGATTTATAATAAACAAGAAACTGAAGGATAAAGTGGTAGAAGTTGAAAGTTCCTCTGACAGAGCTGCACGACTCGTTATCCAACTATCGAGAAGATACCAGGCTCAGATTATTCAAACTTATGCACCCACCACAAGTCATCCTGAAGAAGAAATTGAAGAATTTTATGAGGAAATTCGTCATCTAAATAATAAAGGTAAGCAGCACTTGAAGATAATTATGGGAGATTTCAATGCAAAAATAGGGCAACGGCAACAGAATGAAACTTCAGTAGGTAAATTCGGTCACGGCAACAGAAACCAGCGTGGAAATACTCTCGTTGAGTTTGCAGAGGCAGAAGGATTTTTCATCTTGAACTCCTTTTTCAAGAAAAAGCCACACAGGAAATGGACATGGGGACATCCAATTGGGACGACAAGTGAAATTGATTTTATTATGTGTAACAAAAAATTCGTCATCGAAGACTGCAGTGTGCTGAACAAGTTCAACACAGGCAGTGACCATAGATTGGTGAGATGTAAGATGCACCTCAACACTAAACTGGAACGTGGCAAGCTCATAAGACAAACAAAATGTATTGACATAACCAACCTTAAAAAACACCATAATACTTTCAAGTTAGAACTGAAGAACAGATTCTCTGCTTTAGAAGGCCTAACATCGGAAGAAGTGGATATTTCGGAAGTTAACAGAAAAGTAACCAAAGCTCTAATGGAAACAGCAACAAAATTAGCTGGGTCTAAGAACAAGTTGCATGTGAACAAATTATCAGGAAAAACCAAAATGTTGATGCAAAAAGAAGAGAGATGAGGACAACTAAAGAAGATGTGACTTCCAAAGTGGAATATATAGAGCTATGCAAGACAACACGAAAAAGTATCACTGAAGACGTAAGGAAATTCAACTGTGAGCTAGTGAGGAAAGCAATTGAAAACAACCAAAGCCTTAAGATAGCAAAGGGACATCTCAGTAAGGGAAGAAAACAGATTATGGCTCTGAGAAAAGAAGATGGTTCTATAACAAGAAATAGAGGCGAAATTTTGACAAGAGTGAAAGATTTCTACTCCAAATTATATGAAAGGGATGATACATGTACTCCAAACATCATGAAAGGTACCAGAGTTCTTCCAGTCCTCCCAGCAGAAGTTGCTCATGCAATCAAGAACATGAAGCGGGGGAAAGCTCCAGGAGAAGATGGAATTACTATAGACATCATACAAGAAGCAAGTGGAGAAATTGAAACAGTACTCGCCCAAATTTTCACTCGATGCCTTAATGAAGGGAAGATTCCTGAGGATTGGAACAACGCTACAATGATCCTGCTACATAAAAAAGGTGACATTGAGGATCTCAGGAACTACAGACCTATCAGCCTCCTATCAGTGGTTTATAAAATCTTCACTAAAGTTCTTTCACACCGCTTGAAGGTAACACTGGACATGGCTCAACCGAGAGAACAAGCTGGATTCAGGGAGTGGCTACAGCACAATAGATCATATCCACGTACTGAGAGGACTAATTGAAAGAGCGAGGGAATATGAACTTCCACTGTGCATGGCTTTTATCGATTATGAAAAAGCCTTTGATTCGGTGAAACCATCAGCAGTTACCACGGCTCTGAAATCACTTTATATACACTCTAAAAAGTCTAGTTAAAACATGCGAGATCTTTCAGTGCCACGAGGCACCATCCTCAGGCTAAGGGCCAAAAAACACCGAGAGGCAACCACTATATGCATGTACATCATACGTCACCCACAATACACTCTGTCATTCGCACAAATGATGTCATTATAATAAGTTAAAGTTCAAAGAAAGTATGTAGCACAATATTTTGTAAATTCTTAATCTTCAGGAAGTTGAGTGTTAAGTGTAACTGTAGTATGCGCGAAGAGAGTATTTATGTTGAGACAACCGTATATTATGCTAAGTGTTTGGGTTTACACTTAGGACATTTAAAATACGGTTGTCTGAACATAAATACTCTCTTCGCTCAGGATCAACTACTACGGCTCTAACTAATGCCGTTAACCAGGAGGGGTTCTCACCAGACGGGATTAATTCTAAAGTTCTTTATTCCAACGTTAATAAACGTACCGTCTTCCTCTCAGAAAGTCTGTTTATTATCAAGTTTGGGCTAACCTGTTGTAACACGGAACTTCCAACATTCGTCCCTCGACAGTGGAGGCAGCTAGTTACACCTAACACTCAACTTCCTGAAGATGAAGAATTTACATAATATTTCGTTACTTACTTTCTTCGAACTTTAACTTATTGTAATGGCATCATTTGTGCGAATGACAGAGTTTATTGTGGGTGACGTATGATGTATACAGTGGTTGCCTTTCGGTGTTTTTTGGCACTTAGAATGACGATGGGACCTCTTGGCCCTGAAAAGATGTCGCATGTTTTAACCAGACTTTTAGAGTGTAAATAAGGTTATTTTAATTTGCGGTCTGAAAGGGCATAGCTTCTTAACTTATCGTACGCAGAGAGCCTTTTGTGAATTTATTGTAACATCCCGTTCGAAAATTCTTACTTTTATTATCATCTTATGATATGTATATATTTCTATATTCCAACATTTAAAGCTTGGACATTTTTCTGTTATGTACTAATCATCTGTGAAAATTTCTAGCTACTGATAAAACACGATGACATATCCAGTGTTAAAGTTACGCAAAAGACACACAGTCCACGGACACAAATAATGTTTTGAATTTCACATTTGCAGTCAGAGGTGATTAGATCACAGTCCGGCAAAAATGCTAAGTGTTAAAATTCTCCCTTTTACGTCACATGGTGTATATTGCCAAAGAATGGTAGAAGACAATATTTGGGGTTGTTGAACATGCAAGATATAGTGAATTACAGTATTATCCACAAGGCTCCCATAGAGCCTAATTTAAGCAATTTCAGTTGGTAGAATTGAATGGAATATTAACAGGAACTCCCTCTCTCCCAGTTAAGCGAATTTGGGGTCAGTCTATGACATTGTCAGCCTAATCAGCAGACCTGTCTGTTGCTTTCCTTGCCTCCCTCTACCTCCCTCCAGCATAGGTGGAATCGTACTCACTCTGATCACTTAGTAACGATGCCTAGCTGACACTTTCCGGAGTCAGAATCTCAGCTGGGTTCATAATTATTGTCCAAATGGTCTCGTAATGAATCAGATGAATCCAAATTATCACTCAAAGCGCAAAGCATATTATCAGTACGGTGGCCCTTGTTAATTAGCATTATGATTTCATTCGCGTACAATTTGCCAAAGGTTGTTGTTCAACTTGAATTATGGTATGTTTTGAAATTTTTAGCAGTTAACCTGAAGAGGAGATTTGTATTGGAAACTAAGAGTTAACAAGAGCTATTAACCCACGTACTCTGACTTCTGTCAATAACATTCTTCTGGCTGATCTACAGGAGTCATGAATGCTTTCCTACTTCACAAGTAGAATAATTTCTTGTGTTACTTATTATGGATGGAAATTATGTTTTTCTTTTCAGAGTTGACATCCCAGAAGAAATTTTTAGAAAACTTTTATTACCATCCCTTTAATTGTTTAAAGGATTCGTTTTGATATAAATATTTATTACATTGAAGCAGAAAATCACTTGGACACCTATTCAATTCCGTGATGAGCTGCCCTTGGCCTTTGAAATAGCCTGAGGAAATTTTGAGCGAAGCTATTGCAAAATCTAAGACCATTCAGGCGTCTATTATAACAAAGACTAAAAAACGAACGCGAAAAATGTTTGACCTCCGGAACAAAAGTACGAAACACTCTAAAATAGAAATGCCTAAAATTTATCATGAGCTACTTTCCTTCACGCCTTCACGTGGGTTGTGATCAGGTTGCATGTAAACAAAGCGGTAAGACACACTCAGATCGGGACCCACGTTTTTCATGAAGACACACCGAACCGACAAGCGACGTCATTGACGCCATATTGCTGGCCTCGAACGCGACTTCAGTTAGAAAAGAGACAAAAGCAAAACAAAAGCAACAAGAACAACAAAAAAAAAGCTTGCCGGTGCAAATTCTAACGTTTTTCTTGTTTCCACAATATGCTCGGCTTTCTTTTCTTATCAGTTTGAGCGAAAGTAATTTCAAATTGACAGCAAAAGAACTAAAAAACACGAGCAAATTGCGTCGTGAAAAATTGCCACTATCGAATGTAAACAAATGTAATGGAATGTTCGCGCGTGCTTTTTTTAATTGAAAAAATAAATGGTTAGTGACATGGTATTGGTATCATGGTGATTGGTTGAGTCCTATAAGAATAATGACCATTTAAAAACGGACCAATTTTAATAATTCTAATTAAAATTCCTCAATGACACGGAGTTTCGGGAATCGGAAGGCGTCAGAACCTGACATTGGACGATGTCCAATTGCATGCCAAAAATGACGGTGATCGGATGTGTCATGTCGTAGCTATCCCCGAACAACTAATTCTACCGAGTCTCCTTGAGCATAGCTCTCCCCGAACAACTGATTCTACCGAGTCTCCTTGAGCGTAGCTCTCTTTACGAGACTCAAGACAATTAGTTGTTCGGGCATAGGTACGAGATAACACATCCGATCACCGTGGTTTTTGGCATGCGATTGGACATCGTCCATGGTCACGTTTTGAAGCCTCGCGACTCCCGAAATTTCTTGTCATTGAGGAATAATTGTCCAAAAACTTGCATTTTTATGCGGGTTTCCTGGTTTTGAGAAGGGGTCGTTTGTTACTTATCTCCTCCAAAGATCTTCAGCCGATCGCGGTGACACTTGCCACAGAGCAAGAAAAGGACATGGGGCGTGACATGGGGTTGGTACCATGGTGATTGGTCGTGTCATATTAAAATAATGACAATTAAAAGACTGACCAATTTTAATAATAATTGAAAAAATCCGCTCTCTATACCAGACTCGGGATAATTAGTTGTTCGGGCATAGGTACGACAGGACACTTCCGATCACCGTGATTTTTGGCATGCGATTGGACATCATCCATGGTCAGGGTTTGACTCCTTCCGATTCCCGGAATTCCGTGTCATTAAGGAATTTCAATTAAAACTAGGTGGCCTTTTACTTGAACCGTTTCACGAAGGTCGGCTCACTAACATTAATTTAAAAAAATCGTTTGAATTGGAAAACGAAGAAATGGAAAGAACCCGTCTGTTAGCTCAACACTTGCTTAATCAATAATAATAAAAGAAAGTCTGTGTATGTGTGTGTGTGTCTTTTGCGATAAAAAACGAAAACCGTGGTCCCCGATCTGTGTCTTTCCGCTTTGTTTACATGCAACCTGATAACAACCAACGTGAAGGCGTGAAGGAAAGTAGTTCATGAAACATTTTAAGCATTTCTTCTTTTTCAGAATATTTCGTATTTTTCAATACTCAAGAGACGCATATAGCGTATTAAATCCGTTTATTTTTGTGGTGTAGTAAGTACAAAGTTTCGCCAAGCTTTCGCACTCCGCTGGGAGGCTTTCTCAAGGCAATGGTAGACATAGAAATGCAGGGAATTAGAACACGTAAGGAATGAAAATGATTTTTGAAAATAACGCTGGTGACATTACGAGCGTATTGCACAAATTTTTATCACGCAATTATACTGTGTGTTGCGATGTGTTTCCATCTTTTAATAACGCATGCCAAGGTCTTGGTAGTTCAGTAGAAACTATATAATTGCACGCTAGTTTTCTGGACAGGATTTCGACTGTTTCCTTGATGGCAGTGCCTTTAACCCTTTAACGACCATAACGCCCAAAACGCCCGTAGCCGCCCGAAACGCCTGTCTAGAGTGAGTCATATGTTCTACCCTTACTTGTTCTTCAAATTTTCTCGACCTATGAAGGATCAGCAGGAGTTAAAATAAATAAACGGATTTAATAAGCTATAACCGGCTCTTCAGTATTCACAGTGTGATGTATTTATAATTACGTTCGTACTTTTGTTCTGGAAGTCATATATTTTACTCGTTCGTTTTTTAGAATTTGTTATAATAGACTCCTTAATGAGCTTAGATTTTGCAATAGCTTCGCTTTGGAGGAGATAGATAGCATATTTGGAAGAGATGGGTAACAAATTTCGATGGATAGGTGATTTGGAGGAGATAGGTAACAAACGACCTCTTCTAAAAACCCGGAAAAGCCCTCGAAAATGCAAGTTTTTGGACGATTATTCCTCAATGAAATGGAATTTCGGGAATCTGAAGGCGTCAAACCTGACCATGGATGATGTCCAATTGCATGAAAAAATCCCGGTGAACGGATGTGTCATCTCGTACCTATGCCCGAGCAACTAATTGTCTCGAGTCTTGTAAAGAGAGCTCCGCTCGGTCTTTGGCCTCGCTTCGCCCAAAAATACAATTTTTTGGACGATTATTCCTCAATGACACGGAATTTCGGGAATCGGTAGGCGTCAAAACCTGACTATAAGCGATGTCCAATAGCATGCAAAACATTGCGGTGATCGGATGCCTCATCTCGTGCCTATGCCCGAACAAATAATTGTCTCGAGTCTCGTAAAGGGACCAATAAATGGGCATTATTGGTCCTCTCGGCCCTCGGCCTCTCTTCGCTAAACAAGTGGTATTGAGAACCCATCGGTCACCATCAAAACAGACCCCAAGCCATTACACCGCCTCCAATAGTTTCTACAGTTAACACTTGGCAGCTGGAATTCATCAATTCGAGTTTTCGGCGCCTTATTGTGTCCCATCCTCCTGGGTGTAATAACTGAAATCGTAATTTGTCGGACCAGCCAGCATTTTCCCAGTCTTCAACAGTTGATGTTTGGTGTTCCTGTGCCAAATGCGGAATAATTTGTCTGTTTCTAGCAGAGACGATTGCTGCACGCAGTGGGCGTTGTAACGTAATGTCTTTTTCGTGAGCAAGATTGGTGTTATGCATGTCTAAAACTATGACTAAGGAATGTTGAATTAAACAGACTTACGATAACCTTTTATTGTTGCAGCACGAATTTCAGTAGAACTCCACAATATAAGACAGCAGATATCAGATTGCATTCATCTAATTGAACGTCTACACCCACACATCCACATGAGTAACTGCCTTATCATCCTTTTTATCCATCGTTCTTATCACATTCATACGTAACTTTCTCTCTGAACTCAAGGTGTGGCCAACCTCATTCTCGTTTGAGGGAAAAGACATAACGTTAAGTTTGGAAGTATAAAGGAGAACAAACTCAACTTTACATAGGAAAAGGAACTAGAAATGAAAGTTATATTAGAATATACGTCACAGCGTCTATTGGCGTCAATGTCCGGCTGACTGTGCGTACTGAAATTCTCCTGTCGATACCCATGTTTTAATATAGACCTGTTACTTGACGCACTGTAGCTCCTTTCCTACCTCGTTCTATTCTCTCCAGCGGCCGCTGCTATCAAACATGGTCCAGTCGTTTTCACCCACAGGGTGACCGCTGAATGCTTATGTTTGTTCACCACTCATTGTATAACCTCGATACAGTTGACAAGATCTGCCGCTCCTGAGATGCGGGCACGTGCAGGCCCAGCGTCCACTATATCTTTCAAATTTGCGTAAATATGGAATTTTTCCAATGTTGCGTTTACCTAGGCTTCGTGCACATCTGAATCGTTTGCAGGGAGATGTTTATAAGACCATCTGAACGTCGTAGTTATGCACGTAATGGAGGCTGCCACGTCTCTGATTGTTATTGGGTGTTCCTAATACGTTACTTCATCGTATACTGAAGTGCCAAAAGTCATGGGATATATAACTAGTATCATGTAAAACCTCCTCTGGCACGGCGAAGTGCAGCAAATCAACGTGGCATCGATTTCACCAGTGAAAGGAAGACATCTAGAGAGATGTTAAGTCGTGCCGTCTGAGCAGCCGCCCATAGTTCCCTGGTATTTGTAGGTGCAGAATCTTTCCACCACGTTCCATAAGTGCTCTATTGGATTCATGTCGGACGAACGTGCTGGCCACACCATCTATCGGAGCTGTCCAGAATGCCATCCAAACCAGTTCAACAACGTGGGCTGATGACATGGTGTATTGTCCGCCTGGAAAATCCCATCGTTGTTGGGGTCCATGAGGTCCATGAAGGGCTCCAAATGGTTACCCAGAAGAGCAACAAAGCTATTACCGGTTGATGCCGTTTTTACTAGGAGCAGAGGACCCAAACCGTGCCACGTAAAGACACCCCACACATATATGGAACCACCACCAGCTTGCACAGTACCTTGTTGACAGCTTAAGTCCATAGCCGGATGGAGTCTGCGCCACACCCGAACCCTACCATCTTCTTGTAACAACTGATAGCGTGACTCATCGAACCACACCACAGGTTGCCTGTCTTCCAGGATCCATCCAATTACCGGGTTCACGTGCCCAGGTGAGGTGCTTTGTCCCATATCATGGTGTTAACAAAGGCACTCTGGTGGGTCTTCTGCTTCCATACCCCATGGACGCTAAATTACGCTGCACTGACCTGAGGGATATGTCTCTGGTACCTCCTGCATTGAATGTGGATGTTATTTGAGCCAGTGTCGCTTGTCTCTTAGCATGGACAGTCCTGGCCAGACGCCGTTGATCACGGTCATTCAGCACCCGTACTCGGCCACTGCGCTGTCCACGGTGGATGGTAATGCCGTCCATGAGGTATTCTCGGCACACACGAGACACCATGGATCGAGAAATGTCGAATATTTACGCAACTTCGGACATTGGATGCCCCATCCGTTTTGCTTCCACTACCATGTCTCGTTCAAACTCCGTTAATTCACGTCGGTTTGCCATAATCCTACTGGCGGTTATTCAACCTGACTCACGAGATTACACCTCGCAACTTATAAAAATCGTGGCGTGTGTCGATGCATCTATACGACGGCAGCGCCAGTTAAAAATGTGTATACTGGTATCCCATGGCTTTTGGCACATTTATAACGAATTAGATATTTACAGTAGCGAACAAAAGTATTTGGCGAAACAATTTTCGACCATAATTTTTTTCTGCTTGACCAAAACGGGTCATTTTGGGATATGATGTGTGATGATTCGTGGGTTACGATGCCGCGTAGTTTGTATTTCGCTCAGAGCGAATTTGTCTTTCGAAATGGGCCATACTCAAGAGTCGCCAATTATTATCCCTTTTTGTTCTTGCTGCATGTATTAATGTTTTTCTTGTGATTTTTGTGGATTTTGTGATGTGTAGTGTGATAATAAGTCAATCTTAGATTTTCAAAAATGGGTAAAAAGGCGGAGATCCCAGTTGGAGCTCGCCAGGCTGCCGTGAACATGCTGGAATCCGGAACGCGCGTCACCGACATTGCGAGGGCCCTGAAGGTCCGACACCAGTCCATTTCAGCTATCCTGCAACGTTATAAGAAGACTGGGAACGTCGAGAACAGTCCGTGATGTGGTAGGCCTCGTTCCACTACGTTGCGTCCTCCGTCGATCTCGTGCTAATCCCACCTTGACTGCTGTGGACATCGCCACCGAATTCCGCGACAGCGACGACCTGAACGTTAGCCGAATGACCATCTCCCGTCGGCTCATTGCTGGTGGATTGAATGGAAGACGCTCCACCAAGAAATCACTCATCGGAGTCAAGAATAGACTAGCCAGAGTCGCATTCGCGCGCCGTCATCGACACTGGACCGCGGCGGACTGTAGTAAGGTGCTTTTCACCGACGAGAGCAAGTTCAACTTGATCGGAAGTTTTTCTTTTTTTTTTTTTGATTGGAGGTTTAACGACCACCGTGAGCAACTCAATGGGCCGTAAGACAAACAAAACATCCATGCCTGACCGGGATTCGAACTCGGACCCCTTACGGACGAATGAACATAAGCCAGCGCCTTAGACCACTGCGCCACCGGGGCCTCCTTGTTCGGAAGTGATGGCATCCGATACGTACTACGTCCGTGTGACCAGAGATTCAACCCACAGTTCATTCAGCCGACTGTCAAGCACGAAGGAGGATCGCTCATGGTTTACGGCGCCTTCTCTCGCAATGGAATGGGCCCGATCATCAAGATTGACGGTATAATGACGGATCAGAGCTACACAAACGTGATCATCGACGATGTCTTCCCATGGGCAAACCAGAACATGCCACCCGGATGGATCATGCAGCAAGACAACGACCCGAAGCACACCATCAGAGTAGCGAAGGCAGCCTTCCAGCAGCAACAGGTCACACTTCTAGACTGGCCAAGCCAATTTCCAGACCTCAACTCTATCAAACACATGTGGGAGGAGCTGGAGAGACGATGTGCGAAGAAATCCTACCGGAATAGGGCCCAGAAGTTCGACCAGCTGTCTTCAGAATGGGCGCAAATTCGGTAGGTCACAGTCGATAAGCTAGTGGACTCGATGCCGGCCCGTTGTGCAGCTGTTATTAAGTCTCGTGGTTATCCCACTAAGTATTAGTTATTATTTTGTCGTTTTCTCGTACTTGTTTCCTGTTATCGTTGCATTAAATGAATGTGATACACACCTACTTTGTTGGTCAATTTGTATGATCTTTGCGATTAAGCTCGGTACCTCATCTGTGCTGTGGTTTCCGGTCCATCTGCATATGAGTCATGTTTACAACTGAATAACACGTATCATATCCCAAAATGACCCGATTTGGTCCAGCAGAAAAATATTATGGTCGAAAAAGTGTTTCGCCAAATACTTTTGTTCGCTACTGTATGTAGAATATTTTAGGAAGTGAGTGCCTGTTCCCCAGGTCTTAAACAACCCTTACAAGTAGGATGCTCGTAGATTTGGGCTAGAGTTCCCGACAGGAAAGTCACATGGACGCGAAGTAGAAAGGCGGAGGAAGACGTCCTTACTTACAAATGGGGGCCCAGTACCCGCGGTTAACCATGCCCATCCGACGCACGGCGGATATTTAGCTGATCGAGCGTTCGTACCGGCTGGAATCTATTCGGAGCTCTATCCGTGGCAGTCAGGAACATTGACTACTGGGCCATCCGCGGCTCACGTACGTTAAGAAATCGAACAGGTTCTTAATATTTTCCTTTTGTATTTCATCTATTTGCAGATTTTCTTTTTACTGCTAAGAATTAGTCTGTGAAACTATAGCCAAAATGTGTCTTTAAAGAAGATATTGCAACAGCCAGCAAATATATAGAAAGAGAAGCAAACGATTTCCTGGGAAGCCCTGAGTTTCAGAACTGTTTATAAAGCCAAAACCATAATTCCCACTGCAAGACTAAGCCTTAACTGCAGAGCTTTCTATCATTTTTTTAACGAATTACATGCTTCAAAGTTTCCAAATTTGAAAATCGACGGTTTTGCGTTAAAAGAATACAGAACTTTTTGAAATGTTTGGTAAGACTTTAGGAGAATGTTGTCCGGTCGATTGTGATGACAAAAGGTCGGATAAACACAAAGCCTATAAATTTTTAAGCTTTTCTACAGACATATCATGTTGCCGGAATACGAATTAGGTGCGGGGCAAGCTGCCTTCCCTTTGTACAGAAGAGTGTGTGATAATCCCGATGCTACGGAAATGAACTTATTTTGCATGTTATTCTGCCTTGGGCATAAATACAAATGTGTAATAGAATTGTAAGATAAAGCTAGCTGAAGTGAACCGGCAGCCCTTTGCTAAGCATTCGTATTCCATCACGTTCGGTACAAGTGAAAGAAAAGTGTACGCAATGGTATAAGCGCTGGCTTCTGACCTTTCGTCCGAGACGAGCCTGTGTTTGAATCCCGGTGAGGCACGAAAATTGTGTTTGTCAAACGCCCTTCCATGGAAATGCCAAACAGAAGAGGCTTGGACAAAAATAGCAAGACTATAACAAATTTATCATCACCTGGCGCTGTTAATTCTGTGAATGTGGTTTTAATTATGCAGTCTTTGAAACAAATTAATCAAAAAATTGATTCCACTTATACTGAGATCAGGAATGAGTTAAAACTATCTTTGGACCAAATCCATAAAAAACTGCAACCAATTTCTGATCTTCAGAAGAATGTGGCTGAGTGTAATACACTCATGGTTGACTTGTCAGAAAATTATAAAGCTCTTGCCAATAGACTTGACATTATTGAGTCTGAGGGTGACCAGATTAAAACTAATTATGAAGGTCTTCTGCAGCAGAATAAATCACAAGAAGCCTTACTTCTTATCTTCAATGTGAATTGCAGGAACTAAAACAATATGCTCGCAACCGTAATATTGAATTCATGGTTTAGACTTGTCTTCGACACACAGTGATTCTGACTTCGGATTCCTGATGCCCACACTGGCAACAAAGTTAGAGGTACCTAATTTTTCAATAGCTAATGTTGACATAATCCATCCACTTAGACCTGCTTCATTTTCAAAGCCTAACTCAGTCATTATTGTTCGGTTTTATGACTGAGTTAGGCTTTAAAAATCAAGGGACTCATTAAGGGACTCATCAAGGGACTCTTGGTTATCTAAAAAATGACTTTCAGTTTTAAATAGTGACGTTGACAGTTCACCCTCAGAGACAAAAATTTACTTGAACAAAAATCTAACACCTGCTCACAAGGCAATTTTATGGCATGCTCGTAAATTACTTCACAAAGACGTTCTTCAGAATATCTGGGTGTATAATGGTTTTGTATATGTTAAAAAAGTTTTACTTCGGCTAAAACAAATCCTCACGTTGAAAGATCTGAATGAATTAGAGTGACTGTCTCTCAAGACGTTCAATAACTGTGGTGATGTTTGGTAGGGGTATATCAACAGACGGCTTTTTGTTTTACATTTTTTTACATTAGTGTTTACATGGCATGTATTAGTGGTTATATATGATCTTTATTATATTATTTGTATTTAATTTGTAAGGTTGTGCGTTTGTTATTCATGTGTTATGGTTCAATACGAATGGAAGTTTGGTTGCATGTGCTAACTCGTATTGATTTGTATTTGTAATTTGGTTTAATTTAACTATGTGAACATCTATGTCTTCTTTTTCTTTGTTTTAATTTTTGAGTTAACAGGCTGAGAGGGGTAACCTGTATTTTTTTTGGGGGGGGAAGGGGAGGGGGACCATTTATGTAGACAGTCTACACCACGAGATACATGAGTTATTTGACTTTTCTCTGACTTTTCATGTATTCTTATTACATCTTCACTTCGGAACCCAACTTTGTTTACGTGTTTTTTGGGAGGGGGGGATTTACTATAGAAAAAAACTGATATAAGTTGCATGAACTTAATAACATATTTTTACGTAATCCAAGCAAATAATTGGGGATAGTTCATTTTAATGCATGGTCCTTGAGTAATAAAATTACAGAATTGGAGTCCTTTAACAAATCTATGGGGTATTTGGTGGACAAAATTTGCATAACAGAGACTTGATTTAACGGAACTAGATTTCTACTTGATTTGATGAACTATAAACATTTTTATATTAACAGAACGGAGGTTAGAGGAGGGGGTGTGGCGATTTATGTCAAACAGCATTTTTTTTCACAATTATAATATTGTAAATGAACTAAGGTTTATTGATAACTTTATTGAAATTCGTACTATTAAAAATCAGGAAAACATTATATCAGTTTGTTATCACCCACCCTCTCAGAGCCCTACACCATTCATAGAAAAATTATCAGATATTTTGCAACATACAGCTTTATCAGGAAAAAATGGATTCTTAGTTGGTGATTTAAATATTGATTTATTAACTAATAGTTTACATACTAATCATCTACTAGACAGCTTTGTTGCAGCTGGTTTCTTCAATTTGATACAGTCAGCCACAAGGATAACTCCTTCAGTATCATCAATATATGACCTGGTAGATACCAATGCAGCTCCTGATAGAATCTTCTTGGGTATTTTGAACTACGATTTCAGGGACAATCTTCCAGTTTTTGTATATTGCACTGATATTACTAACTGAACACCTACGACTTTTTATAAAACAAATCAATTATATTCTATAGATAACATTAGCTTGTTTATAATTTTATTGCGGACTATAAACTGGGAAGATGTGTTCAAAGAAGATAACCCGGAAACAGCTTTTCATAAATATTTTATACTCTTTTCGACCTTTTATAATCAAGCATTTCCTGTCCGAAATGCGAATAATAACTTTTAAAAAATGAGAAAGCACTGGCTGGCCCGTCGTTGTTTAAACCAGATTAATAAAAAAAAGTTATATTCAAGATTTATAAGAACTAGAGCCAGAGCTGACTTTAATTTTTAAACAATTCCGAAGCAAACTAAATTCTGGTATACGTAAACTCGAGACTTCTACCATAACATTTTTTTTCAAAAGAACGCGAAATTAACCTGGAAGTATTTAAATTTATTTCTTGGTAGAACTAGGGTGTCAAACATTTCCTGCTCAACTGGCTCAAGGTCATTTTCCTGTTCATAACAAACAGATTATTGTGGACTTGATTAACGCACATTTCATCAACGCTCCCAAAGAGGTTCTTAATCATTCCTCATATACACACGATGAAGAAATCTCTCCATATGTTGGACCATTTTGTCAGAATTCGATGTATCTATTAGCTATTACTAAAACTGAACAATTTCACTTTTTAAATGATATTAACACGGGAGCGGAGCATGTTGATATCCTTCGTACAATTATTAAACTTGTGATACCATACATCATTGATCCTCTATAGCATATTTATAAGGCTGTTTTACAAACCGCAATTTGTCCTAGTCATTTTAAAATTGCGAAAATAACACCGATCAATAAATGTGGTTCAGAGCGAGATCTGAATAATTGTAGACCTGTCGCTAATTTTTCGATTTTTGCTAAAATATTTGAAAAATTTATATATTTCAGGTTATTAGACTTCATTATCAATTTTAATTGTTAATTAAAAATCAATTTGGTTTTATTACGAATGGTTCTACGGACATAGGTTTACTTCATTTAACGAAAAAATAAATCAATTGAATTTATCGTACAATAAATATACGTTAAGACAGTTTTTGGACATTTCAAAAGCTTTTGACACAATTAACCATCAAATTCTTCTTACAAAATTGCAGGATATTGTAATACGGGGAAGAGTTTTGTCTTTTTTCAGAAGCTACTTATCTGATCGACAGCATTATGTACAGTACGAACAACGGAAATCTAATAAACATCAGATTAACCGAGGAGTACCTCAAGGTTCGGTCTTGGCCTTGTTGCTGTTCAATTTGTATGAAAAAGATTTTTTTTTCGATTCGAGCAAGAACTTATACTATTTTGTATGCTAATGATGTAGCTGCTCTGTTTGAGGGTGATGACATACAGGATCTTACTCATAAATTGGATGATTACTTTACATCTTTAAACAATTGGTTATCTCGTAATGATCTTATCCTGAATCCTCCTAAAACCAAAATCATGTATTTTTCATGTCATATACCCTCCTCTGCCAACAACAATACACTTACTTGCATACTCTTTAGAGGTAGTAAAGAGTCATACTTAATTAAGAACTACTATTCAGAGGGATCTTTGGTCTAATAGTCACATTGATTACTTTACTAAAAGGATGTCATGGGGTATTGGAATAATTATTAATGTTCTTCATTTCTTAACCCCAAATTTGATTATTTAGATTTATTTTACACTGGTACAGTCTCATTTAAATTATCGTATATTATCTTGGGAATGTGCTACTCATTATCATATCGATAAACTGCAAAGGCTTCAAAACAAATTTATCAGATTAATGCAACTGAAAAGTCAATTTTCTCAAAACCGGACACTGCTCAATGTTAGGCGTGCTCATCCTAACGATTTTAATCTACTAACAATGGATCAACTTATCAAAAATAACTTGGGCATAATAATGTTTAAAAGTGTGAAACCTAATCTTTCTCAAGATTTAATTCAGCTAAATACTCGTACTCATGCACAGTCTACTCGTAATGCTCATTTATTTGTCCCTATGTCAATAAAAACTGAACGATTGAAATCTCACATACATTTTGCTGGTTCAACGTTTCGGAACACCTTGCGCCGCCCCGGTGGCTAAGTGGTCTAAGCGATGGCTTTTGATCATTCGTCCGAAAGGGGTCCAGGTTCGAATGAGGCATGGATTTTGTGTTTGTCTTACTGCCCTGGATTTCTTCCTTTCTTGGAACCAGTGGCCCTAAATTAGAGACGGGCGACTGCTTATAGCCCACTGAGTAGCTCACGGTGGTCATTAAACCACCAATCCAAAAAAAAAAAAACCACCTTGCCCATATCAATCAATAGTTTAAAATTATTTAAATCACGGCTCAAAAAATACTTACTGCAACTGCTATACCTGTAAAACTGTAAACCAATATATTTTGGTGAACATTAGTTATGCGGTTATGCCCATACACGGCTTTTATTTATTATAGGCATTTCTTAGGGTCTTATGAAGCTACTGCTTTATTATTCCTGAAACGTTCCAGTTTTTTTAAACTATTAATTAATTTGTTTTCTAACTATTAACAAACTTGAATTTTTTTCTTGACTTACATCTATTGATTTTAGTTTATAATATACATATAATGTTTGAACAGTTCTGACTTTACTTGTATTTCTGTATTTGATTGTTTTGAGTTGGGAGAAGAGTACTTGTTAGGCCATTCGGCCTTTTTCCTTTTTACTATCCCATTTGTCGCATGTCTATGATGTTCTGTATGTATTGGATGTGACACCTAAATAAAATCAAATAAATAAAATCAAATCAAATCAAACAAATGGCCCTAAATTAGGAACGGGCGACTGCTTATATCCAGTCGAGTTGCTCACGGTCGGGTAGGTGGTTAACCCCTCCCCCCCCCCCCAAGAAAATTAGCGTGGGTGTTATTTTCAATTTGGGTGGTACAATAGTGAACATGTAGAAGTCTTGTAAAAACACCGAATGGGTTGACATTAGCCTCATGTACGGACGATCGAGCGGAAGTAGCAGGGAAGTCGAACGGAAGTAGCTGTGCATGAAAGCTTTTCTGCACAGATGTCCTTCATGTACGGACGATCGAGACGGAAGTAGCTGTGCATGACGGCAGTTCTGCACAGATGTCCTTCTAGAGCTGTGTTAGCCACCATTTATTAACGTCTGCAAGTGGCGAGACCAGTATCGCCTCGCACTACAGATCGGGGACGACCCAGAAACGCATATACACCTGCGTTCGGAGAATGTGTGCTGGGCATGTTGGAGGATGACCTCGAAACTAGTGCATGAAGTCGACGCAGCATCAAATTCCACTGTATAGCATATTTTTCATCTAAAGCAACTGTATCCTTACCACATGTAATGAGTACAAGAACTCTCAACAGCATATTTTCCAATTCAAGTCATCTCTGCGCATTGGCTTCTACAAAAATGCACAGAACCTAGTTTTCACCACCGTGTGCTTTTTGCGGTTTAATTGCAAAATGTATCACTGGGCACTGGACAATCCACAAAACATCTGGCAGTCTCGACATCAGCAAAAATTCCGCGTTAAAGTTTGAATCAATAACATTGGATACTTCTTCGTCTGTCCGTTATTCTTGCCACCGACGCTCTCAAGGCCTGAAGAACAAATAAAAGAGTTGTTAAAAGACTTGCCTTTAGCAAAATGCCGCTGCATGTGATTCATGCATGATGAAGCGCCACCGCGTTTTCGTTGAACTATTAGAGAGCATGTCGATTAGGCCCAGCCCAGCCCAGCCGTTGAATAGGTGGTAATGTGCCAATCGTATGATGACTACGATCTCCCGATATGAACCCACTGTATGTGTTTTGCATGTGGGAAGTTAAATGCCAACGTTTCAGCTACCACGGTGCCTACTGAACAGGCTATCCGCCAATAATCTTTTGATGGTTGTACGATTATGTGAAATAATCCCGAACTTCTGAAACGTGCACTGCAATCACTAAACCGATGCTGTGCGATATGTATTGCTGAACACAGTAATACATGACGCACAGCATCGGCTTATAGCGATTTAGATATTAGAAGATTTGATGTAATGTAGCAGTAAGTTATTGTTTTTCCCTATCATTTCCTTTCTACAGTTTTTACTGCAATACAACACTGAACTTTTCGGTGTGTATAGTATGACTTGCAGTTGAACTCATGTTGTATTTCTGTAGGAAAGGTTTTTCAGCCCTGTGTTTATACAACATTGTTTTAATGAGAAACGTCGCAGAACAGGTTCCCAAAGTTTGACCCAACAATTTAGAAACACCGTGTATACACTGCTCAGCGTGGAAATCACAGCAACTTGAAAGTGACGACGTGTTGACCGAGTGCTATGATGCGCGGGATTTTAATTATTCGTCAGAGTTGTGTGCAAGTTCGAATTCCGGGTGAGGTACAGAATCTGGAATTGGCTAATAACACTGCAATTTCCCCCTCTGCAGAACCAGTGTTCCCAAATTAGAGACGGGAGACTCTAGTGTTCCCAAATTAGACACGGGAGACTCTAGTGTTCCCAAATTAGAGACGGGAGACTCTAGTGTTTCCAAATTAGAGACGGGAGACTCTAGTGGTCCCATATTAGAGACGGGTGACTGTACAATTTCAATTAGCAACACTGCTCAGCGTGGAAAAAAAGTCAACATTGCAGAATGGACTTCATCGACAACGATTTTCTTATAGCCCTTTGTGGACACCCGATCTCTCAGCAATATCAGGAGACCGTGCCGTACCAACAGAACGTGCCCCACACCATGACACCAACTCCGAAACCTTGACCCTTTTTTACGACGCAAACTGTGCCCATTGCTTCATGGAGCTCTCACCAAACTTTTTCCCTACCTTTGGTGCAGAATTAGGCTTACCTAGACTCGTCGGACCATATAACTTTTTCCCAGTCTTCCAGGTTCCATTCACGGCGATCTCTTTCAGATTGCAAATTGTCCTCGAGCCACAGTTGGGTCTTTCTGACATGCAATGTGGGATATTTTTCCAGTGATTACAGTCCCTAGGAATCTCACCTTTGGAGAAACCAATCACCTCTGCTCTTTTCAAAATCGTCGCTCTTCCCAGACGGGCACCCACAATAACTCCTCGACTCCGAAAGGCACTTTGTTTTTTTCCCTTTAGTCAACATTACTGACGATTACTGATGAGCTTCCGTATGAAACACCGTTGTTAGCTAGGTTACTTGGTGACGTGCATATCAACGCATTTTGAATATACACTGCGTAAGGGACGTTTACTTACATCTGCATAAAGGTTTCTATTTCAGTGCTTGATGTTGGTACAACATCAAGAGAAGGAACATCCGCAAGAACATGGCTCCCCGACCACCCTTGCTCCTCTAGTGGAGAAGAATGAAGCCGTTCCCCTTGACAATTTCTTAGATGCTGGAACATCTGACGCCGTTGTTTTTCAAGTTTTAGGAAGAGGCGGCTTCATGAAAAACAGGAAAATACAACACATTTGTGCCAATAATCACATTTCGAAGGAGGTTATTATTTCAGCTGGAGCTTGTGATAGGTCCGACATCTCGTTTGGTGGATCATCAGCAATCCCGAGAGTTTGTTGATAGGAAACTATTTGATTTTTGATAATTATCAGTAGCTCAATATGCAACAACAACCGCGAAAGACCAGGTTTCACAAAAAGATTTGGTGCGAATTTGATTGGTTGAAGGTTTAAAGACCACCGTCAGCAACACAGTGGGCTATGAGCAGTCGCCCATCCCTAATTTAGGGCCACTAGTTCCAGGAGAGAGAGAGAGAGAGAGAGAGAGAGAGAGAGACGAACGATATGAAGCCATCGTTTAGACCTCTACATCTAAAGCGTGTTTGGGCACTAATTCATAGTTAAAACAGGTCGCCACAGTTACAAATAGGTCCTAGAAGAACACCGAGGAGCAATGTGCGCAACCTGACCGCTTCCTCTGTATGCAGTGCGCATATGAACGTAGGTCGCCATGACTTGCATTCTCTCTATACTGAAACATTTATAGATTTATCTCGTAACACGCATACTTACAGTGGGGTTCCCTGTGAATTCAGCATACCTGTTTTAGGGAATGTTTCTTATTCTGCATTGGGGCGAACCATGATTTCTGTGTACCTGTTCAGCACAGCGGGAATCATTCCATTAGGTATGTTGATAAGCAGCAGCTTGACAAAAATCAGTTCTGTTGACGATTTCAACAGATGTGGTGGTTATGTTAACAATAATAGGTCTGCATGGAGTCTTTCAAATGTCGCCCAGCTTGAAGGGCTTTCAAAAGCATCACTGTAAACAAATCATTTATTAATGCGCTGAACAGTGTACAACGACCAAGATTTATTTAGACGAACCACAAGAGACTGTAGAATGTTCTAAATGTAACAAATCTTCATGTTGTCATCTCTGCGTGAAAGATTACCTGTTCCAGCGGTACAAATTCCCGGGTAGAAGAGAACGTCACCGAAGAAAACAAAGCAATGTTACGTAATTTATTTCTTACTGTCAGAAGAGCAAAAGAAACCCCACAAATCACCAAAGATTTACAACATAAATGCACAGAAAACGCAGAGGCATGCGCTGAAACAAGATCAAAACACAGGGGTCAAACATACTCAACGATAAAAGATTGCCTTACTATGAAGTAAGCCACTAAGTATGCCAAGTTTAAACTAAGCTCAGTTGGCCTCCACGTGACGGATTCGTTACAAAACTCTGATTATTTGCATATTTCCAGTATCCCACTGTAAAATGAGATTTACATATCTCGTATCTCCTTTTTATTTAGGGATAGAACGATTTCCATTAGCAACGCATAAGTCAACATTGCAGGATGGACTCCAAGGGCTATAAGAACATCGTTGTCGATGAAGTTCATCCTGCAATGTTTACTTTTTAGCACGTCTTTTGTAAAAAAAGATCGTGCTTATGTTACCGGTTTGTCCGTCCGTCCGTCTGTACCCACGATATCTCTGCAACTATTAGTCCGATTTGAAATTTTTGTTTTGCGTTGGGAAGCTTGAAACATGCAAAAGATGATACTTTATTTCGTTCTTTTTTACGATGTACAATTTCGTCGCTAGAAGGCGTAAATACAGATGATGTCGAATTCAAAAATACGTTTTATTCCACATATTTACTTCTAAACATCCGATTGAAAATTTTTTTTTATCTTTCGATTCCATTTATGTCGAAAAATATTTTAGATATCCTTACTTTTTCAAATTATGCATAGATTTTTCGCTAGGGGGCGTAAAAGTAAATCATATTTTTCCCAATAACTCTTCTTCTAAAATTCCTATTTGAAATTTTTTTCTTCAGCGCATACATCTCCTGATGGAAAATCTTTTGCATATAATTTCAAATTTTTAGTAAAGAATACTTTGGCCACCAGGGGGCGTAAGTGTGAATTTTTGCTTCTGATGTATTTCCCATAAAATATGAGCTTCTAAAATATCGATGGAAAACATTATTTCGTGGACTGATGCCACTCACATCAATAAACCTTTTAGAAATATTTTCTTCTTAAAATATTCCACAGTTTCTCCGCCAGGGGGTGTAGATGTATATCTTATTTTTGTCAATATCTGTACTTCTAGGAGTCCGATTTGAAAATTTTCTTCTTTGTTGGATAGTGTCTTCAGTGTGACATGTTATTCATATAATTTCAAAATTTTCAAGTATTCATAGACTTTCCACTAGGGAGCGTAGAGGTAAATTGCGTTTCCCCCTATATCTCTGCTTCTAAATCGCCGATTTGAAAAATTCTTTCTGCACCGGATACAGCTCCTGATGGAAAATCCTTTGCACATAATTTCTAATTTTTGTAAAAAAATGATTTGGCCACCAGGGGCCGTAAATCTTAATTTCCGCTTCTGATGTATTTGCAGCAAAATATGAGCTTCTACATTCTCGATTGAAAAAAACGTCGTCTGTAGACCGATACTACTCATGTCGACAAATCTTTTAGGAGCATTTTCTCCTTGAAATAATGCATAGTTTCTACGCCAAGGGGCGTAGATATACACAGTGCGTCAAAGAATTTTTAAGACTGGCGCTAGATTTCAATCTACGGTGGCGCCACCAGTGTAATCGCGAATGCGTTATAAACCGTTACCATCTGCTTATTTTCTGCCAAAAGTACTGCGCAGTTGTTAAAGTAACTCAAACAAAACGGCCGTTCATTAGAAAAGTAAAATTTTTTTCATGTTGAATTATTAAGATGGAACAAAGGGCTGTTATTAAATTTAACGCAAAACTTAGCAAAAGTGCCTCGGAAACGTACCAACTGATGAAACAAGTTTACGGTGAGTTTTGTTTGAGTAGATCAAATGTTTTCCTGTGGCACAAACGCTTTTTGGACGGAAGAGGTACGCTAGAAGATGATAAGCATACCGGAAGACCAAGTTCATCTAGGACACCTGAGATTATTGAAAAAGTGCGTGATTTCGTAGCAAACAATCGATGTGCGTCACTAAGAATGATGGAAGAGTCTTTAAACACCAACAAAGAAACGATTTGAAACATCCTGCATGAAGATTTGGGCAAAACAAAAGTCTGTGCTAAATTTGTTCCACATACGTTAACCAATGAACAAAAATCAAGGAGAGGTGCACATTGCAGACACATCATTTCAGCCGCTGAAAATGATCCAAACTTCTTAAAATCGATTGTTACATGTGAGCAAACATGGTGTTTTCAATATGATCCTAAAACAAAGCGACAAAGAGCGAAATGGAAGTAAAAAAACTCATCACAAGCCAAAAAAGCAAGAAAGGTTCCATCGAAAATCAAAACAATGCTCATTACATTCTTCAATAGTAAGGGTATTATCCACAAAGAATTTGTTCCAAGTGGCAAAACCATTACTGGTGAGTTTTATTTAAATGTTTTAAGGCGTTTGGTGAGCAGAATTCGTCGCATTCGTCCAGAATATCGGGATAAAACAGTTGGTGTTTGTTGCACGATAATGCACCCAGTCACACCTCACTTCTTGTTCGTAGATGTTTGGCAAATATCCATCGTATTCGCCTGATTTAGCACCCTACGATTTTTCCTTATTCCCAAAACTTAAAATGACGTCAAGAGTGTTTTATTTTGATGATATTTTCACCATACAAACAGCTTCGACGCGTGCTTTGGAGGCAATTCCGCAAAGTGAACTGGAACAGGCATTCGAATCATTATTAAATCGCAGTAACAAGTGTATTGAAACCGGAGGGACTTATTTTGAAAAACAAACCAAAACAAATTATAATTTCTTGTTTTTATTTCATTTTACAGACCCAGTCTTAAAAATTCTTTGCCACACTTTTTTATCCTATTTTTGTCAATATCTCTACTTCTAGGAGTCCGATTTTAAATATTCCTTCTTTGTTGGATAGTGTTTCCGATGCGAAATGTTTTTCTTATAAATTCAAAATTTTCAAGTAAATAATAGACTTTATGCTAGGGGGCACAAAAGTAAATTGCGTTTTCTACGTTATTTCTGCTTCTAAAACTCCATATTGAAAATTCTTCCTGTATCGCACATAAGACCTGATGGAAAATATGTTTCACATATTTTCTAACGTTTGGTAAAGAATGGTTTGGCCAACAGGGGCATGAGTGTTAATTTCTGCTTCTGATGTATTTGTAGCAAAATCTGGGCTCCTGAAAACTCGACTAACGTTTTGTTTCTGGGACCGATAGCGCTCATATGGAAAAACGTTTTGAGAATACTTCCTTCCTAAAATAATGCATGGTTTTCCCACGAGAGAATGTAAAGTCACATCTTAGTTTTGTCGATATCTCTGTTTCTAAGAGTCCGATTTGAAAAATTATTTCTGTGTTGGAGAGCGTTTCCGCTGCGAAATGTTTCTCATATAAATTCATGTTTTTCTTAATGCACAAATCTGCAACCAGAGGGCGTAAGCTCACGATTCCGTTTACAGCAATATATGAGGGATTAAAACGCGATTGAAAAACTTCTTTCTTCCGTCAGATACTATTGTTTTCCATACCGATTCCATTGACTTTGAATAGCTTTGATAAATTCAATTTGCATCAGAACGGATTCAAAAGACGTGCTTATTACACCCGAAAATTCGGTGTCATCTTTCTTGTTATCTAACAGGTGAGTGCTGTTTCATGGATGATAATGCTACTGTCTATCAAGCAAGATGTGTTCAGCTGCGGTTTACCGAGAATGAAAACTACTTCCAATATCTTTCCTGGCCATCACAAACCCCTGATCTGAACCCCATTTAGAATGCATTGGTCATGTAAGAAAAACAGTGAAGAGAGCTCTTCCGTCAAATCTCAGCCTTTTAAAGAATTGTCTGGTGAACGCCTGGTATGCTGTAGACGTAGATAAGCTCCAACATATTGTGGAATCTATGATAACCTGCACAGGTGCAGCAATTGGACCTGAACGAGATCCAACCCGGTATTGAATAAAAATTTCTTATTCAATGGCCGGTATGTGTATTACTTAGATTCAAGGGTTGTAAATGTAGCATGCTTGAACGGAATTCGAGAGATTCGGGTTCGTTACCCGTTCCAGGACGATGCAATTTTCAAGTATTCTGATCTCGACGGCTACATGAGAAACAGAAGAAAATATGGCACGTAAGTGCCGTTACTGTTATTTCTTCTTGATGGTTTGCACTTGCGTATGCGAAGCATACCTCAATTTATCCTTCCCCTGAATTTTTGTTTTCTTATGTAAATTTCATTTCTTTCATTTAAATATTTCTCACTGAACGGCACATTATTTTTCGATGAGCTTTTTCAATGTCAAACATTGTCAGTGAGTCAGAGATAGATAAGTATGAGTTAAGTGGAAGGTATCTGAGAGTTGAGTAGAGCGGTTGATGTGGAGTTTTCGAGACTCTCATATTCGATAGTGTTATAGATATTTATTTACATCAAGATTTATGAACGAGGATTGTTGTTGTTGGAGAGTATACAATAATATTAAGCTGTGTTATTGAGATCGACGTGCTCCACAAAGGAATATAATCATTGATAAAAATGGTGTATGAGTAACTAGTCGATTCATTGGTGGATAAATAAAAAATGTGAAACTATTGGTAAGTTATCATATTAATTAGTTGATTCGTCGTTTGGAATCAACGAATTAATGTGATAACTTACCAATAGTTTCAAGTCTTTATTTATCCACCAATCAACAGTGGGATATTTTCTCACGAAATTCATTACAAACAGTAATAGAGTAGACTTAATGGACAGAACATTAGAGGTACCTACCTTATAGTTTGTTCGTCCTCCTCTTGCGCAAATGGCAGCCTGTTGAGGCATCGACTCCCACCAGGCGCCGGATGGTTTTCAGAGGTAATGCCAGCCATGTCTGCTACCATCATTGTCCACAACTCCGCCCGAGACGTCAATCGAGTATCCATAGATCTGATATTCTGCTCTATGGCATCCCAGCCTTGGGGGTTACTGGATGGTTCCAAACTCAGATGGGTGTTCCTCAAACCATGTCTGGGTTGTTACAGTCCGCTGGTGCTGCTCATTCCCTGCTGGAATACACCATCGACCGCAGGATGCGTGAAGGCTATGAAAGCGTGTTGGTGATCAGTCAGTTCATGCTGGTAGCCTGCAGCGGTTAAGGACCTCACCAGACACACCAAGATACCTAATGTGTCCCATGAGAAGGCTCCCTAAACCATCACAGAGCCACAACTGCCTTGAACAAAGCCGACATGGCTCAACGGGGCCATGGCCTCTTGCTGTCGCCACCACACCCGCTTGTCAGCTCGGTACAGCTGAAAACGGCAAGCCTATGGCCACACGACGCAGCGCCACTGCGCAGTTTTGACGACTGTTCAGTTTTGATGTTCCAGGTACCAAGTGAGCCCTGATTTCCGACGACGAGCCGTCAACAGTATTACACGCATAGAGTTTCACCTCCCGTAGCCCAGAGTATTCATTGTGCACAGTATCGTTCGCTAGCTGACCGTGCTCGGGCCTTTGACCTTTAACCTCGATGTGATCTACGCAGCCCTTGCCGAGCAGTTGGTCTGTACGTGCCTGGATAGTCTACATCGACTGCGGTCATCAATGACGTGTCGTCGGTCACCACTTCCTCTCTGGGCACTGGTATGTCCGTCGATGGTATACTCTCCTTACATCCTTGATACAATTGCCCATCTGTCTTGCGCTGACAATACGCCCACGTTCAAAGTCGCTTAGTTCACCACCTTTACCCGTATTCATCGATTGCGTTCAGAATGTATTTATTTAGTGACTAAAACATGAGCATTTTATACATAACTAAAAGGTGAAATGCATATTTACAAATGCAAATGAATGTGATGCTATAACGTCCATCACAATGGGGCCAGTAACAACTGGTGAGAGCAAATTACAAAAGTAAAAGGAGATAAAGAAGTAATATAATTGTCATCAGTAAACAAATAATTCAGTATATGATGACTGTGTTCTTGTAGCTTTGATATTCATAAAAACAATCAACATTCATACTGTGTGATGTGAAAACCAACTAAGTCAAAGACACCCTCGGCCTGAAAACAAAAGCTAAAGTGATTTTGGTTAGCCTTTCAGGTCAATGGCCCATCACTGAAAAGTAGGCGGGAAATTGATGATGAAGAATATACACTGCTGGCCACCCAAAATGCAACACCAAGAAGGAAGCACCCGATTGACCTGAAATTCGCAACATGTGTCGCCCGCGAGAGGACATGCAAACGATTAGCATTGCAGGGCATATGCAAATCATGTGCGCACGGCACGCCACCGAGAAGCACTATAAGAAGGATGCACAGAAGGCGGGGTGTAAGTAGTGGAAGTGTGTAGTGCTGATGGACCTGTGCGTGGGAAGCTTCTTGATGCCTCGTCGCAGAATACGGCAGTCATTCCAGCACGTTAGGGAGTTCGACACAGGACGAATAGTGTCTTATCGCGACAGCGGTTTATCGCACCGAGACATCGGCGCCCGTGGGGGACGACATCCAGCCACAGTGAGGCGAGTATGGATTCGGTGGGTGCAGGAAGGACGGACGGACCGACGTGAGTGATTGCCGCAGCTGCGGCACATCATCGAACTAGAGGACCGTCATGTTGTGTGGCGGGCATTGACGGCCACATCACGTACTTTAGCGCAGGAATTAGGGTGTGTTGCGCAAAAACCTGTGTCATCACGTACCGTTCGACGTCGTCTGCAGGAGCGGGAACTTGTCGCACGGCGCCCATTGCTCCGATTACCATTGACGTTACACCACCGGCGGGTCCGGCGTCAGTGGGCCGTTGATCGCCGCGCCTGGACTACGGAATGGCACGATATTGTTTTCTCCGACAAATCCTGCTACTGCCTGCAACACCACGATGGTCAGATCCACGTGTAGCGGCACCGCGGCGAGAGACTGTATGACGCCTGCATATGCATCGCCATACCGGTCCATCGCCTGGCGTTATGGTTTGAGGCGCAATTGGATATGACACTCGCACCCCTCTGGTACGCATCGCCGGTAAACTCAACAGCCACCACACCGTCTCCGACGTTTGGGAGCCTGTAGTCGTCCCTTACCTGCAGGACCTGCCAGCGGCCACGTTTCAACAGGAAAATGCGCGCCCGCGCGTGGCACGCATCGTGCAACAATTCTTCACGGCCCACCAGGTGTCACTGCTGCCGTGGCTCTCCTGTTCTCCCGATGTGTCGCACATCAAACACGTCTGGTCGCTGATCGACAACCGAGTGGCCCGGCAAGCACCGCCCGCGGCTACGCCTGATGAACTGTGGCAACGTGTGGAAGCACCCTGGACCGACATACCCCAAGCCCACATATAAAATATACTTCGTTCGATGCCGTGGCGTGTCGCGGCCGTTATTGCCAGCCATGGGGGCCACGCGAACAATTGATGTCTGCGTGTTCCGCAAGTTGCACGGGCCTGTAAGCTCAAATCGTTTCATCTTTGTATCTGTTGTTATGTATCCAGTAAATCTGGCTTTGCTATCTCGTATTGTTCTTGGTGTTGCATTTTGGGTGGCCAGCAATTTATTAGCAGCTGTGAGCCGCTAACTACATCACAGGAAATGTCAGTACCTGAGGCGGATACAATTTTGGTAAACATACATCCATCTGGAAGTTATCTTGATATGTTGAATTGCAGAAAGTTGTAATACTGATCTGTATTCAAGTTGAAATCCGGGGGTTAAGGTTTTTCGGAAAACGGTACAAAGATAAAAACTTTCTTTACGGGTTGACATACCATGACTAAAAGTTAGAAATTTCATCTGAAGATTTCTAAAACTTTTGCTGAAAAATAAACTGATTTCGTGAATGTTAAATGAAAAGTACAGATTTTAGAACAGCAATTTTTGATGCGGTGGTGTGCTGGAAGAAAAAAATCGCGTCGTATTGGCGGCACCTGAAAGTAATGTCGTTTTGAGAAAAGAAGATAAACACTGTTTGAAAGAGAAGAAATTTATTTCTTAATAAATTATATAATCGCCATCATTAAGATCACACTTGCCCATCGTGAAACCAAACTTTCAATGCCGTCTTTATAAAAAGACGTTGGCTGTGATGTAAAGAAGTTCGATAGCCCCGTTTTGACATCATGAATATTGTGGAATATTTTCCCATTAAGAAAGTGCTGCAGAGATCTGAACAAATGATAATCAGAATGTGCAACGTCATGGGAATAAGGGGGATGGGTTAGAACTTCCTAGCCAAAATCACTGATCGTCTGCAGGGTCTGTCTCTCTGTGTGAGGTCTCGTGTTGTCATGCTGGAGGATGGTACCTTTTCTGTTGCCAGTGCTGGATGTTTTAGTATATGAGCTTGCTTCAAACGGTTCAGTTGGTGACAATAGAGGTCTGCCGTTGCGGTCTGTCCGGGTTCCAAGATCTCAAAGTGAACTATGCCACCTGTAGCTCACAAAACACAGAGAAATACCTTTTTAGGGTGTAGACCTGGTTTTGGCTTAGGATTTGGTGTCAGAACTGGAGAAAGCTACTAGTGTTTGCGCTTGTTGTTCACGTAAAGAACCCACTTTTCATCTCCACTGACAATTTGATGAATAAATGGATCCTTTTCTTGTCGGCTGAGCAAAGAGTGGCAGAAAGTGGAACGTTGGGCTTTGTTGTCAGGTGAAAGTTGGTAAGAGGCCCAAACTACTTGTCTATAGACCTTCCGTATCTGTTGCAGGTGCTCTTGAACAGCAGACCATGATGCATTAAGATGTTGGGATAATTCATCAATGGTTTGATGAGGATCTGCCTCAACGGCCGCACGAAGCAGGTCATTGTCCAGCTCCATGGGCCTTCCTGCACGAGGGGCATCAGCGAGGTCCAAATTGCCCGACAGGAATTGGGAGGACCAACGATGGCACTTGCGGACATTTAACGTATTCAGATAAATGGCGCAAATGTTATTGGTGGCCACGGTTGCATTGTTCCCCTTGTGAAATTCATACAGCATATAATGACGAACATGACTCTCCTCGAGTTTCATGTCACGCATTTTGTTCTGCAAATCTGGAAGACAAAAACACCTACATAAATTACAGACGAATAGTTCATTCACTCGAACATACACTTACTTTACGTTGAACGTTCGTACACACCTCACAACTGTTCCTTAAACTTAGCCCCCAAAAACCACATTACCTTCCGGTCCCCCCAATAGAATACAAACCGTGACAAATTGCTTAGATTTGTCTGAACAGCAATGTGATAAGGTAGACAAGGACACGATATACAAGGTGATTGTAAAATCTTTCAACAAAACAAGAGGGGGTAATAGTACACATTAAGACGAACAATATTTGCAATGCAATTTAAGGCCACTCCTAGTGCCAGAAAAGAGCACGTTCGAAAAGCGTCCAGCAGGCACACCGAGTACCAACCAGTGCATGAGAATCACGAGATGCAAATTAGGTGTGCTGAACACGTGCGTAGACGATGAGGAGCAAACATTTAAAAACGCAGCCGAACCCGTTCACCCATATTACCGTGCGAACATCACATGAGAATTGAAGTATACGTCTGACCGGCGCAGAGTACCGGGTGTTCCTGGAGCAAGTGCTTCCCCGTCTGTTGCAGGATGTTCCGCTCACCACACGGAGGGACATGTGGTTTATGCATGATGGGGCCCCAGCACACCTTGCCACCGAGGTCCGATACTTCCTAAATGCGATATATCCCGGACGGTGGATTCAACGCGGGGAACCTGTGGCTTGGCCTCCACGCTCCCCGGATCTTAATACACTGGACTTCTTCTTTAGGGGGCACATGAAAAAATTGGTGTACGGGACACCTGTGGAATCCCTGGATGATCTCGTCGCGCGAATCGCTGTTGCTGCTGACAAGATCAACACCACACCGGAAAGCAGCGAGAGGGTGTGACAGTCCTTCATTCGCTGGTGTGGGCTGTGCAACGACACACTTGTAAGCCAGTTTGAGCAGCTTCTTTGAGTCTTTCTCTGATGCGATTGGAATTTGTGCAACTTATAAATTGGGTATGTCTCTTTGTTTTCACTGTTAAGGTGGACGTCAAGTAATTTTGCTTTATATACTTTCAATGGAAAAACGTTTGCACACATTTCCTTTACAATTAGTATGTACCCAAGGATGAAAATTTTCACATCGAATAAAATAACATCATATTATAACTTGGAATACTTAATATTTTCTAAAACATAACCATAATTATATTAAAAATCAATAACTTTTCCCTTGGTGGTTTTTGAACCAGAAAAAAAATTGGCGCCACCCTGTACTTTGATGACGTCAGTAGACAAAAAATGCTGGATTGCATAACTATGGTTATGTTTTAGAAAATAGTAAGTATTCCAAGTTATAAAATGAAGCTATTTTAATCGATGTTCAAATTGTTATCCTTGGGAACGCAGTAATTGTTAAGTTTTTCCATTGGAAGTATAGGAAGAAAATTATTTGACGTCCACCTTAAATGCTCAACGTGGATATGCGACTTTACTCTTTTTATGGCACTAGGAGTGGAATGCGGCCCTAAGTTCCATTGCAAATATTGTTCGTCTTGATGTGTACTATCACCCCTCTTGTTTTGTTGAAGGAGTTTACAATCACCCTGTAGACAGAAAACGTGCTGTAGATCTGCTGGAGTATGACACTGACGGCAATTTGGTGCTGAAGCAATGTGAAACCTATGTAGAGTGATACGGGTTGAAATTCTTTGATGTAAAAATAGCCATTGAATATGTTGGTCTTGGGGGAGAAGAGGGTGGAAACAGAGCCATCCAGGTGCGGGAAACGAATGTTCTTTCTTTCTTTCTTTGATTGGAGGTTTAACGACCACCGTGAGCAACTTAATGGGCTATAAGCAGTCGCCCGTCCCTAATTTAGGGTCACTGGTTCCAGGGAAGGGAGAGAGCCAGTGCCGTAAGACAAACACAACATCCATGCCTGACCGGGGTTCGAACCCGGACCCCTTACGGACGAATGATCAGAGGCCAACGCCTTAGACCACTGCGCCACCGGGGCGGCTGGGAAACGAATGAAGCAGGCAGGTCATGTATAGGAACGAGATGAATATCGGGAAGCAGAACATATGAATATAGACTGGCGGAAAGTAAAAAAAGAACCCCAAGAAGGAGACGTCTGATACCAAGGAAATTTATACAGCATAATAACGGAATACAGAGGATAACGTGATCAAAACATTATGGCAAAATACAGCTGTATTTGCTGGTAAACTAAAAAATAACATTTCCATATAACATGGTTAGTACGAGGTTGAACCGCCATGAACTGCGTCACACTGTGCAATTCTGGCATGGAGTCTGTCGTACAGATGTTGGATGTAGGTTTGGGGTATTGAGTTCCAAGCATCCTCAACCTGGACGCGTAAATCGGGGATGGTCGTGGCTGGCCGTGAAGACCAGAGAAGTCGTTGTCCCATAAAATCCCACACGTGCTCAATGGGGGACAAATCCGGTGAACGTGCAAGCCAAAGAAATTGTCTCACACCCTGAAGTGCATGTTGCGTTGCACGTGCCGTGTGTGGGCGTGCGTTATCTTTCTGGAAAACACCACGATGGACCGACCTTACAAATGGCACAACAATGGGCTAAATGATGTTGTTGATGTAGGAAGTTCTGTTTGTGAAAGATACAAACAGTAGTTGTGTACGGGAGTGATAACTGATCGCTCCCCACACCAGGAGACCAGGTGTAGGACCTGTGTGTCGCTGGCGGATGCAAGAAGGGTGGAGACGCTCCACTGTGCGTCTGCGAATACGCATACGTCCATCGGAGGCTCCCAAGGAGAATCTGATTTCATCGCTGAACACGACAGATCGCCATTGCGTTCTCCAGTGCAGACGTTGGCAACACCATTGCAGCCGTTCCTGACGGTGGGCTGGAGTCAGAGGTACACATGCCAGAAACACACGTGCACGTAGTCCTGCATCCAGTAGACGGTTGCGGATTGTTCGCACAGTCACATCGGATGCAACGGCAGCTCGGATTTGCGCCGCAGTGAAAATTCTGCTTGACAACGCCCCTCTTCTTATGCGTCAATCGGGCCGCTCATGAGTCCGTCTGTGACTCCCGGATTCAGGTCTCGTGTGGGAATGTTCCTCGGACCATCTACGCCACCATCGTACCACCACCAATACTTCCCGTCCAATTCGCTCCGCAATACGACGATACGACCACCCGGCCTCGCGGAGTCGGACTAGACGACCTGGCTCAAAGTCCGATAACTGCTGAAATCGTACACGTCTTCCATATCCAGGCATTGCAGCTTCTTCAAGGTCTTCGCACGTGTTTGTACGCCGACGACTGATTACATTCACTTCGCCGTACTCCTTAAATACCACCGAAGATAATTTGCATATTATGCTGTGCTGTGTCGTAAGCGCTCACCGGTTGGTTCCGAAATTAACATCACACCTACGTAAAGTCTACCACTTTAACCTATGTAAATTTCATGATCGTCCGCCACTATCTTCTTGGTGTTCTATTTACACTTTCCGCGAGTGTAATTGCTTCGTTGTGAGGTGAACCAGTAAAATATCAGAAGAGTTGATAAAGGGAATACGGCAGAGGAAGTAATGCGAACGTGGAAGATACCTGAGCTTTTGCAAGATGTGGAAAAGATCTGATGACTGCATCACGTACCTGTGGATATTTATCTTTATTTTCATGTGCGTTCATGCTCTCGGGAACCCTTGGTTCTTACAATTTGAGAGGTAGACTGACCCATCTGGTTTGCGCGGACATTTCGTCCGCGATCAAAGTCGCTGCGATCACCACGTTTATTAAATGTTAGTCGATTGTGATATACTTTTGCGAAGCCTTGCTGTCTGCCTATTTATCGCCTGCGTTCAGTTTGTGTGTATTCCACTCTGCGCGGTGGATTCCCATGCCAACTGCTCAACACCTTTTTCTCTAATGTTTTGTCTACTGAGTGCATTTAAGCACATAAGAACGTACGGGTAAACTTCTTGCATTGTAAACTTAAAATTGTATTCATGCAGTTCAAGTTCAACATAAATTTATTATAATCCTTTCGCCGGCCGAGGTACCTCAACTAAATCGTACTCAAAATTTTATCCACTCACCAAATAGCAACGTTCATAGAGCTGATGAGTTTTACGGAAACTACAGCAAAACAATTTTTTCCCCATATCACCTAAGTAGTTCCGACTATAAATATGTAACTGGTGATACGCATTCCTTCTAGTCCTTTATCCTTCATTCTATGGTCCAAGGTATGGCAGAGACGGACTAGTCCTCCCGACAAGGACATCGTGCTCATGAGTAGAAGTAAATGATTGAAATGCCTGCTCTCTCCTCTTTCATAAGTTTCTTGCTGTTGTTATAGTCCATTAAGCAGTTAATCAGTGGGAAAAGATTGGTGTCAATCATACTCCGAAATAACGCCTGTGAATAACAAAGCAACGTCTTCTGATGTGCAGGTTTACTCGTTTCAGTCCCTTTTCTCCCACTTCTTAGACAGCAAATACATTCGTTTGAGCGGATTTCATCCCATTTCGCTTATCCCGATTTACTTCATTCAAATATGTTAAAGGGTTAATATATTTGTCCTTAGTATGATATAAAAATTAAATTCAAGTAAGTGTTCAACCCTTGAGTGTCAGCGACGCGTTGAGCACGTGCACAGTTTTCCTTTACCCAGTCTCAGTGACGCGTGAAAACGTATCTCCAACTCAGTGTCATGGACGAAGTGCCAGCAACGTGTGTAGTGCGTGCGAACGTTTCTCCAACTCATTGTCATGGACGAAGTGTTAGCAACGTGTGTAGCGCGTGCGAACGTTTCTCCAACTCATTGTCATGGGCGAAGTGTCCGTGACGCGTCTAGCGTGCAAAGGTTTCTTCAAGTCAGAAACGTTTGCACTCGCTTGTCGCGTTGCTGACACTGGGTAAAAAAGCTTCGCACGTGCTAAACGCGTCGCCGACACTAGGGAAAGGAAAGCTTCGCACGTGCTAAACGCGTCGCTGACACTGGGTATAGAAAAGCTTCGCACGTGCTAAACGCTTCGCTGACACTGGATAAAGGAAAGCTTAGCACGTGCTAAACGCGTCGCTGACACTACGGGACAAGCCGACTTTGTTCCCGTTACATCGGATCTACAGCTCGGAGTCTTGCTTGCAGAATCTGGGAACACAAATACAACATCAGAGCAGGGCTTGAAAGCACCGCTTTGGCACGAACTGTCAATGATAGAACGTTCTACCCAGACTGGGGCCACGCAAGAATTCTAGAAACACCAAGATCCTGTTCTATGCTGTTATTTACTGTAAGTCTATTTATTTATAAAGCTCATCATGAATGCTGTAAAGACTATGTACCATACCATCTGTATTGAAAAATATTATATAATAACACAGAAGAGATTGGACAAAACAGGAGGTTCCATCTTAAACATCGTTGACGTAATACACACATACTATGTCTACCCATACCGCCACTCGTTTGTATAAATAGCAGCACTGTTCAAATGTTCATTTCAATGAACCGCGGGTGGCCTAGTGGTCAACGTTCGTGACTGCCACGGAAAGGACCTCAGGTTCGATCCCGGGCAGGTACGAACGCTCGATCCACTTAAATATCCGCCGTGCGTCGGATGGGCACGTTAAGCCGTCGGACCCCGGGTACTGGTCCCCCGGTAGTAAATAAGGGCGTCTTCTACCTCGCTTCCGTGTGACTTTCCTATCGGGCACTCTAGCCCAAATCTCCTAGCTTCCTATTTCTAAGGGTTGTTTAAGACCTGGGGTCAGACACTTCCTTCCTAAAATCCTCTACATATGATCTGATCTGATCTGATGGGCACATTAAGCCGTCGGACCCCGGGTACTGGTCCCCCGGTAGTAAATAAGGGCGTCTTCTACCTCGCTTCCGTGTGACTTTCCTATCGGACACTCTAGCCCAAATCTCCTAGCTTCCTATTTCTAAGGGTTGTTGAAGACCTGGGGTCAGACAGTCCCTTCCTAAAATCCTCTACTTATGATATGATCTGATGGGCACATTAAGCCGTCGGACCCCGGGTACTGGTCCCCCGGTAGTAAATAAGGGCGTCTTCTACCACGTTTCCGTGTGACTTTCCTATCGGGCACTCTAGCCCAAATCTCCTAGCTTCCTATTTCTAAGGGTTGTTGAAGACCTGGGGTCAGACACTTCCTTCCTAAAATCCTCTACTTATGATATCTGATCTGATGGGCACATTAAGCCGTCGGACACCGGGTACTGGTCCCCCGGTAGTAAATAAGGGCGTCTTCTACCTCGCTTCCGTGTGACTTTCCTATCGGACACTCTAGCCCAAATCTCCTAGCTTCCTATTTCTAAGGGTTGTTGAAGACCTGGGGTCAGACAGTCCCTTCCTAAAATCCTCTACATATGATCTGATCTGATCTGATCTGATGGACACATTAAGCCGTCGGACCCCGGGTACTGGTCCCCCGGTAGTAAATAAGGGCGTCTTCTACCTCGTTTCCGTGTCACTTTCCTATCGGGCACTCTAACCCATATCTCCTAGCTTCCTATTTCTAAGGGTTGTTGAAGACCTGGGGTCAGACAGTCCCTTCCTAAAATCCTCTACATATGATCTGATCTGATCTGATGGGCACATTAAGCCGTCGGACCCCGGGTACTGGTCCCCTGGTAGTAAATAAGGGCGTCTTCTACCTCGTTTCCGTGTCACTTTCCTATCGGGCACTCTAACCCATATCTCCTAGCTTCCTATTTCTAAGGGTTGTTGAAGACCTGGGGTCAGACAGTCCCTTCCTAAAATCCTCTACATATGATCTGATCTGATCTGATGGGCACATTAAGCCGTCGGACCCCGGGTACTGGTCCCCCGGTAGTAAATAAGGGCGTCTTCTACCTCGCTTCCGTGTGACTTTCCTATCGGACACTCTAGCCCAAATCTCCTAGCTTCCTATTTCTAATGGTTGTTGAAGACCTGGGGTCAGACAGTCCCTTCCTAAAATCCTCTACATATGATCTGATCTGATCTGATGGGCACATTAAGCCGTCGGACCCCGGGTACTGGTCCCCCGGTAGTAAATAAGGGCGTCTTCTACCTCGCTTCCGTGTGACTTTCCTATCGGACACTCTAGCCCAAATCTCCTAGCTTCCTATTTCTAAGGGTTGTTGAAGACCTGGGGTCAGACAGTCCCTTCCTAAAATCCTCTACATATGATCTGATCTGATCTGATATGATGGACACATTAAGCCGTCGGACCCCGGGTACTGGTCCCCCGGTAGTAAATAAGGGCGTCTTCTACCTCGTTTCCGTGTCACTTTCCTATCGGACACTCTAACCCATATCTCCTAGCTTCCTATTTCTAAGGGTTGTTGAAGACCTGGGGTCAGACAGTCCCTTCCTAAAATACTCTACATATGATCTGATCTGATCTGATGGGCACATTAAGCCGTCGGACCCCGGGTACTGGTCCCCCGGTAGTAAATAAGGGCGTCTTCTACCTCGCTTCCGTGTGACTTTCCTATCGGACACTCTAGCCCAAATCTCCTAGCTTCCTATTTCTAAGGGTTGTTGAAGACCTGGGGTCAGACAGTCCCTTCCTAAAATCCTCTACATATGATCTGATCTGATGGACACATTAAGCCGTCGGACCCCGGGTACTGGTCCCCCGGTAGTAAATAAGGGCGTCTTCACCTCGTTTCCGTGTCACTTTCCTATCGGACACTCTAACCCATATCTCCTAGCTTCCTATTTCTAAGGGTTGTTGAAGACCTGGGGTCAGACAGTCCCTTCCTAAAATCCTCTACATATGATCTGATCTGATCTGATGGGCACATTAAGCCGTCGGACCCCGGGTACTGGTCCCCCGGTAGTAAATAAGGGCGTCTTCTACCTCGCTTCCGTGTGACTTTCCTATCGGACACTCTAGCCCAAATCTCCTAGCTTCCTATTTCTAAGGGTTGTTGAAGACCTGGGGTCAGACAGTCCCTTCCTAAAATCCTCTACATATGATCTGATCTGATCTGATGGGCACATTAAGCCGTCGGACCCAGGGTACTGGTCCCCCGGTAGTAAATAAGGGCGTCTTCTACCTCGCTTCCGTGTGACTTTCCTATCGGACACTCTAGCCCAAATCTCCTAGCTTCCTATTTCTAATGGTTGTCTAAGACCTGGGGTCAGACACTCTCTTCCTAAAATCCTCTACATATGATCTGTTCACTTCACATCCGAAGGATGGACCAAAGTGGTCCGAAAATACTAATGCGTATCTTTGGATTAAACTAATGGATTGAAGTTTTACGGCTTTTAATCTCTTTGGTTTTGATTTACTTATTTTTTTGTTCGTGTAGAGACGATGTCATTTATACTTATTTATTTACTCAGATCTATAAGGCACTACTCAAGCTAAAGCAAATAAAAAAAGGCGATGATTTCAAATTACTTTTTATAATATATTGGCATTTCATATGACTTTGGTTTGATATTTTCAGGCTTGTTAACGAACTTTGTTTAGAATTGTAATAAAAATAAATGTTATTTATGTGTGCGTGGAGAAATCATTAAGGAGCTAACGGCAAAGCACATGCTTTATTGAAATATTAAATTAACAGGGTAGACGGAAAAATTGCCATTGAATGGAGTATCGATAGGAAAAACTTAAGTAAATGTGCATCATGATTAATAAAGTTTCTAATTCACATAATTGTTTGAGGTAGAACTGGAAGATTCAGTTCGTGTATTATGTCGCGCGACACAAATTAGTGTGCATCTAAAAGCCTAAGTGCGAGGTACGGAAACACAGTTAAGCCATGAATTATTGAATGGCGCTTAACTGTGTTATTTGATAGGTGTTGCCATGTCAGGCTTCGGAAGTCTTCCATTCAACGTCATTATTTAGTAATTATCCAGTGGATGGGCAACAAATACAAATTGAAGCTCCTTCAGTCTCACTATGAATAATACATTCCAGGGATTAAAATTTAGAATACGCTTACAGGTGACTAGGGAATAGAATTTATACCGGATTAAATGGTCATTTCAAATTAATAATACACGTGCAGGGAAACCCTTCGGATTGTCAGAAAGGATGTGTTCAAAGGCTCGTTTTATTAATTATGGTTTTCCATAATTTAATCCTCTGTGACGAACCATTGTCAACAAGTAGATGCCACACGATTTATTTTCGCCTTAAGATTAGAAACGGATTTCACTGTTAAGCTGTAAGCGGAATTAGCGTCGTTTAACAGAGACATGAGAATAAAATCAAATTGTTTCGCATCTATAAATAAATACGCATACGTAAAAAGAGTAAAGCGGCCGCCCCGGTGGCGCAGTGGTCTAAGAGATGGCCTCTGATCATTCGTCCGAACGGGGTCCGAGTTCGAATCCCGTGAGGCATGGATGTTGTGTTTGTCTTACGGCTCTGATTCTCTCCCTTCCCTGGAAACAGAGTCCCTAAATTAGGGACGGGCGACTGCTTATAGCCCATTGAGTTGCTCACGGTGGTCGTTAAACCTCCAATCAAAAAAAAAAAAAAAAAAAAAAAAAGTAAAGTGCATCATGGTTCTATTATGAAAGATTTAAAACTGGATTTAGGTCCCTTATGTTTAGACGCACACCGAAGGGACAAAACATGATGACCAGTGCGTTTGTATGCAAATCGGAACGCCTGCAAATAAACAACAGTGCGTGTGAAGGTCGTGCAATGGGATACATAACACTGGATACTGAGCTCTGTTAATCAGTGTTATTCTTGTTCTTTACATGAGAAAAGGAAATGATTTAAGCGAGTTTGACAAAGTCCAAATTCTAATGGCCAGACGACGGGGTCAAAGCATTTCCGAGACAACAAGATGCTCCCGAAAGGTGCGGGTTGACTACGACTCATCGATGTCAGAGGTGAGCAAAGGCTATCCTATATAGTACGATCTAACAGAGGTAATGCTGCGGCGGATCTCGCCGATAGTTTGAATGCTCGTGACGGAAGTTATGCGTCACAACACACAATGAATCTAACGATGCTGGAAATGGGGTGCGTAGCCGCAGACCTCTCCGAGTGCCCATGCTAAACTTGGTTCACCGTCGAAATCGCTTACAATGGGTACGCGAACATCAAAACTGGACATTGAATGATTAGCAGAATGGCGTCTAGTCAGATGAATCTCGTTTCCTGTTTGCCATCTGAACGGCCGGGTACATGTGCATCGTTTTGCATCGTTTACCTGGGAAAGTGTTGGCACCAGGATGCACCATGGGCGAGCTTTAAACAATGATCTACTGGAAAGCACTGGGTCCAGTCATTCATGTGCAAGAAATTTATGACGTCTATTACCTACCTAAACATCATTGCAGAACGGGTACAACTTTCATTGCAACGGTATTTCCCTTTAGTAGTGCTTGTTTTCAGCAGGATATTGAGTTGTGCCACACCACCCGTATTGTTCGAGAATAGCACGAGGAACATTTGGAAGACTTCCAAGTATTCCAAATTCCCCAGACATCAATCCAATCCATCATCTGTGGTTTGTGTTGGAACAGAAAATCCGATCTGCCCGAATTGTTCCAGAATGGGTCGCGGAACATGAGGAAGACTTCCAGGTATTCCAAATTCCCCAGACATCAATCCAATCAAGCATCTGTGGTTTGTGTTGGAACAGCAAATCCGATCTGCCCGAATTGTTTGAGAATGGTTCGCGGAACATGAGGAAGACTTCCAGGTATTCCAAATTCCCCAGACTTCAATCCAATTGAGCATCTGTGGTTTGTGTTGGAACAGCAAATCCGATCTGCCCGAATTTTTTTATTTTTTTTTATTTAATTGGAGGTTTAACGTCCACCGTGAGCAACTCAATGGGCTATAAGCAGTCGCCCGTCCCTAATTTCGGATCACTGGTTCCAGGGAAGGGAAAGAGCCAGTGCCGTAAGACAAACACAACATCCATGCCTCACCGGGATTCGAACCCGGACCCCTTTTAGACAAATGATCAGAGGCAATTGCCTTAGACCACTGCGCCACCAGGACGGCTCTACCCGAATTGTTCGAGAATGGTTCGCGGAACATAAGGAAGACTTCCAGGTATTCCAAATTCCCCAGACATCAATCCAATCGAGCATCTGTCGCTTGTGTTGGAACAGCAAATTCGATCTACTTAACCACGTAATATATAAGAAATGAAGATTCTCCTAGTAACGTGTTGGTACGAGATGAGTGCCGCAATGCACCATTATAAATCTTTTAGCTCCCATGCCTCGTGTAACGTATATTCTATTTTATCTTTCCTTTTGAGTTTTTTTCTATATAAATTTCAGTTTGTTTTCTTTTTTCGTTATGTCGTTTCCCTCAGACGAGAATAATGTTGGCAACACACTAAAGTAATGAAACGGTCAATCAGCGGAGGTCCAATTCCGTTACTACCGTGCAAATGTAAGCCTTTTCTGCCGATCAGTTACCATAGTTGCAGTGACCACCCGTCTGCATCGGAGCCCCATACGCAGCAGGGTTTGCTGAACTGTTATTTTAGACACACTTCCAGTACACCTCTGGCTCATTCGGCCAGTGAGTTGTTCCACTGTTGCGTATTGATCTGCACTCACAGTCCTTCGCAGCCAACGTTCAGCTTTCACGTCAATGGCACGTGGTGATCCGCATCTTCCACCTTGCTTATTTGCAATAGTGCCATTTCTCCAATCACGTTACACTTTAACCACAGCAGCACGCGGACAGTTCACAAATTGCGGTGTTTCAGAAATACTGCCACTTATGTCCCTAAAGTCGATAATCATCCCTTTTTGCACAGCGACCGATGTGATAAAAAGAAAGTATTGCGCAAAAATCAATGTGGCGAAGGAAATGAAGCTGGCTGGGTCCAGTTTGATTCCAAGATTTGACAAAATGTGCGGTGATCAACAGGCTCATCCATCCCACTAATTATTATTAGTTAAAGTTTTTCAATTACATTTTTTTCTGATCTTCAATACGTGTTTTATTTATTTTTACTTTAGTGTACTTGTTAGAATTTGACATAGGGCGCCTTGGGAAAACCTGGATTCAGCAAGGGCGCCGAGAATCGAAAATGTTTACGAACCACTGGCTTAGACGATTCCAAAACAACTTTGAAGAAATGTCAGATTACTGTTTTTCATTACAGTTATATGCTGTTTTTTGTTATTACAATGCTGCAACGCAAGTATTAGTCCCAAAGTTTACTATCAATAACACTTGGATTAAAAAATAATGAGTTTTATTTAGATGAGAGGAAGTTTCTTTTGCAAAATTACGATCATGGAAAAGACAAAAAACGTTCAAAGTACTTCAAGACATGGTTGAAATAGGAAAACATCTCTTTAAAATCAATTTCACGTATTTGCATAAACTTAAATAAAGGAAATAGAATTTAAAAGGCATTACTTTGCAGAATGAGAGAATCCGTTAAAATGAGATTTATGTTCGTATTTTGTTTCACCAACTGAAACACAAATAGCTATATAAATTCTTTAAATCCTCTTTTTTTAAGTTAAAGCCATAATCATTAAATAGGCCGCCCCGGTGGCGCAGTGGTCTAAGGCGCTGGCCTCTGATCATTCGTCCGTCTGGGGTCCGGGTTCGAATCCCGGTCAGGCATGGATGTTGTGTTTGTCTTACGGCACTGGCTCTCTCCCTTCCCTGGAACCAGTGACCCTAAATTAGGGACGGGCGACTGCTTATAGCCCATTGAGTTGCTCACGGTGGTCGTTAAACCTCCAACAAAAAAAAAAAAATCATTAAATATTTTCTGCGGAAATATCAAATTCAGATACAGTTGGATATAATTCATATAAATACAGATCGATCTGCTGTTTTCACAAAACACTCATTAAAATGAACCAGCGATTTACGTAAATAATTCCAGCTTGCTTTTGCAACAGTTCACCTCCACTCGCATTTATTTTACATAAAGCCTAATGGAAACTTTAAAGAAAAGTAAATATTAATTCTGAAACCGTTATCATTTTCGTGAAGAATCTTATTCATGAAGTTGTAATGTGCCTTAGAGGAACTGGATATTCCAAACTGATGCAACGTATTTTGAAGATTTATCTCAAGATTTCTTTTTAAGTTCTGAAGTGGTTTTCTGAACAGTGTTACATCAAACGAAGAAAGCGTAGGACAAAGCCTATTGCTTTTTAGGTACGTATGCCACAGGAGGGAAGGCAAGAAAAGTTTATATTATTGGTACTCCAAATTCTGTTCAGAATATATTCTCAGAAAACTCAGTTCAGCTGGACTGGTCAGTAGTAATAAATCTTGATATTTCCTTTACAGAAGTGGACCAGAAATGTTGTGCTCCGTTATCTATCGACCCGCGGGATCTTTGGGATTGGGGAGAAAAGCACGAGCAAGAAGGGAGAAAAAAGTGGTTCGCCCGATCTTTTTAGCTTAAACAGAACAATATTTGATCAGCCTCTGGCTCCCAAAAGCCAAATGTCTCAGTTAAGGGCAACCATTTTTTGCCCACCTGCAGTGCCCGGATGTTTTATTCATGATTCTGGTCATAACTCCTTTTCCCATAAAAAAAGATGAATAAAAAAATAAAAGAAATACATCTTTTTCGACGCAGTGACCATCCATAATATATTCGCATTGTAACTGAGGAAGTTCAATTTCCATAAACATTTCCTTATGTATTCGAAAAGTGGCTTCCTTTTCTTTGCTTTTTCTTTCTATTCACATCACTGAAAGCAATGAGGATATAGCCAAGAGATACATGACTTATCAGCACATACAAACGGCTCCAATGAAAACAAAAACTTTCAGACAGAGCAAACATCATTTTCAGAGTTTGATTCTTTTCTTGCATATTCGTTCTTAAAGAAAAACATATTTATATTCAACTATGATTCCCCAGTCAGAACATGCGCAAGTATGAAGCTTATGTGTTTCTTTTAAATTCCTTGACTTATTATCCCAAGCGATGTGATTAATTCTCAAGATAGCATGCAAGAAAGAAGGCCTATATTTTTGTCTTTTCCGTAGGCATGCTAAAAATATTACTACAGTGTCAATTTTTTAAAGTGGAGGCAATCTTTGGCTAGTCGTCCACGACGAGCGCGGGTTTGAACCCAGTAGAGGGAACGGGGTAAAGCTCTGGTCTTACGTCGCAGGCCCTCTCCACTCCTTGGAACCAATGGCGCAAATTAAATGGACGACTGCCTTTATGGCAATTCTTAACAATTTAAGCGGTCGCTCTATCTGAACCAAATAAGACCCAAATATTTTCTGCGCTCTTGAAATGGAAATCCTGATATAGTGGCAGTGTTTTACGGAAGCGACAGCGAAACGTTTCCTTTCTTTCTCTCATCTCAGCAGTACCCACGATAAACCTATCATTGGTAACACCCGCTCCCTTTTAGACCTTTATTCTCTTCTCCACGAACCCGCGCAGAATATGGAAGGGCTCGTCACCCTGACCGCGGATATCATGGCACTGGGTATAAAAAATTCCCTCAAAAATTTCTCAATTTTCTATGGTCCTTCTCAATTGTTATATCCCTTGCAGCTAATTATCAGTCAAAATGGATTAGTGCTAGTTATTGCCCTAAAGAACCACTGTAAACAGTAAAGCTGAGGGGAAAGCAAAGCTTTCTGATGCGCAGGTTCACTCCTTCCAGAACCGTTCGGCGCACTTCTGAGGCAACAAATATGTTCATTCGACCTGATTTCAGCACATTCTTCTAACACCGAGTTAATTCGTTCCATCCTATTGAAGGGTTAAGCCCCAAAATTAAAAACGAAGACAAAAAGAAATATCGAGGACCTACCGGAAAATCGAGGGTTGACTTTTAAAACAACAAACAGAAATGATAATAATAAAGCAAGTTCGTTAAAAACATACCAAGGTGTAGTTAATAAGGGCATTATGTTCTAAAGATAAATTAACTAGCACTATTAAAAAGTAAAAAGTTCTCTAGATCCTATCATGACTTATCGTAATACAATTCTTTATTTTCCAATCACCTGCTAAGTGTCCTTATATGTATGTATGTATGTATGTATAAACATATATACATAAATAATGCTAAAACCGAAGCAAGAATTTTTTTTTAAATAATAGATAGACGAAAAATAAAACCAAAATAAAACCAAGAACAAAGCAGAAAAATAAAAAAAATAAAAAAAAAACAACTCCCGAAGCAAACGAGCACCGGAGAAAGCAGAAAAACAAAAAAAAAATAATTTTAAAGGAAAACAAGAAGAAAATAGGGATTGCAGATCAATGACTGATTCCCTTATGGCTTCGTCAGGGGCAAGCATGTAGAAAATCTCTCACGTATCTACAAAGAGTAGAAAAGTGTGGGTTTCTGCTAATTTAGTTTCCTATGAGGACAAATTAAATTTAAGGTAAAATTCAACAAATGTTAAAAGGGACAAATTACCTAAATATCAGCAAAGTAAATCACATTGCTCAACGCATACTCAAAATAACCAGTCCCGAGAAAACTAGTAAACTACACTTTGAAGGAGGACACACCCCCATTACAACACAAAACAAGCGAAGAAAGTATTATACTGATGAAAAGTGAAGAGCATTGCCTAAATAAAAGGTATACATATTCAGTAACAGTTGTCCTGAAACTTTTAAATAATGAAATAATATATTTTTAAAAAATATACTAGCAAATGGAGCACGAGTATTAAAGCACTTTGGTAAAATGAGAGATGTAATCCATAGACCCAAAGTGCAAAACTCAGAGAAGTAAAACAGAAGCCACATATCAAAATTAACAAAGAAGTAAAGCTTAGGTCATCCCAAGAATTAACGAATATGCACACCACTTCTAAAATAAAATAGAACAACTATAATAATAAAAGATAATATGTAAAACATGTGTTGCTAGTTCGAGGAAAATTATTTACATAAATATTGTTCTAATCATTCTAATACCAGCAGGAAGGCCCTAAACCTACAGTGCACCTGACTTGTAACAAAAACTTGGTTACATGCAACAAAGGAACCTTAAAACGCGGACCAAAAACTCCGCGGAGAAAACTAAAAACACTCCCTAAACGAAAATCAAACTACAAAAGAGGCTAAACTACACTTTAAAAGAGGACAAACACCCACTACAACACAAAACAAGCAAAGAAAGTATTATACTGATGAAAAGTGAAGATCTTTGCCTAAATAAAAGGTATACTGTATACCTTTAGGTATACTATATACCTTTTATTTAGGCAAAGCTCTTCATTTTTCATCAGTATAATACTTTATTCGCTTGTTTTTGTGTTGTAGTGGGTGTTTGTCTCTTGTCAATGTGTAGTTTACTAGTTTTCTCGGTACTGGTTATTTTGAGTGTGCGTTGAGCAATGTGATTTATTTTGCTGATATTTGGGTAATTTGTCCCTTTTAGCATTTGTTAAATTTTACCTTAAGTTTAATTTGACCTCATAGCAAACTAAATTAGCAGAAACCCACACTTTTCTGGTATTTGTAGATACGTGAGAGGATTTCTTCATGCTTGCCACTAACGAAACCATAAGATAATCAGTCATTGATCTGCAATCCCTATTTTCTTCTGATTTTCTTTATAATTGTTTCTGTTTTTTGTTTTGCTTGCTTGCTCCGGTGCTCGTTTGCTTCGGGAGTTTTTATTTTTTTGGAGGTGCTTGTTTTTATGCTTCGTTCTTGGTTTTATTTTTGTTTTATTTTTCCTCTATCTGCTATTTTTTTTAAAACATTTTTTTCTTGCTTCGGCTTTAGCATTATTTATGTATTATGGTTTTATCTTTTTTTATGCAGCCTTTGGCGCTTTAGAATTTCAAATTTCTTCTTTGCGTGGTGCTTCTAGTTGGTTTTTCATATATATATAAGTCGTGTCAGATTATTGTGACCACCTCTTACTTTTGAAGTCAACAGCATGTAGCCAATGAAAGAAGGCACGTATTGGAGGGTATATAAGGTGTGCTGTAGGCATTCTGAAAACCTATCACCGTTGCTGTTATGGATAAAAGGTGCAATTTAACAGATTTGCAAAAAGGGATGATTATCGACTTTCGGGACAAGAGTGGCAGTATTTCTGAAACAGCGCAATTCGTGAACTGTTCGCGTGCTGCTGTGGTTAAAGAGTATCGTGATTGGAGAAATGGCACCATTGCGAATAAGCAAGGTGGAACCTGCGGATCACCTCGTGCCATTGATGTGAAAGGTGAACGTTGGCTGCGAAGGGGCGTGAGTGCCATTCGGCACGCAACAATGGAGCTCCTCACTGGCCGAATGAACCAGGGGGCTACTGGAAGTGTGTCTCACCAGCAAACTCTGCTGCAACGTTGACCTCACCAGCAAACCCTGTGCGTATGGGGCTCCGATGCTGACGGATGGTCACTGCAACTATGCTAACGAAGGTTGATCGGCAGAAAAGACTTACATTTGCACGGTAGTATCGGAATTGGACCTTCGCTGATTGGCCAAGGATTGCATTCTCCGTTGAGCCACATTTTCTCCTTCATGAAACGGATCGATGTTGGCGTATAAGGCCAGAAACATCGGAGAACAAACACTCTTCAATCATTTCTGGCCGTACACAAGCTAGTGAGGACAACGTTATGGTCTGGGGAATGTTTTCGTGGCATCCCTTGCGTTCACTTATACCTGCAGAAGGCACTACGCTACCGAATCCGTTATGAATCCACCCTGGCAGAGCACGTACAACCATACATGCTGATTTTCTTCCCAATGGTGGATGGGATCTTCCAGCACGACAATGCGACGTGTCACACAGCTAGACATATCCAAGGGTAGTTCGAAGAGCACGATAACGACTTTAAAGTACTTCCCCGGCCCTCCCAATGGCCCAGACGTAAACCCTATTGAGCACCTGTATTACCACTTCGATCGTGTTGTTTGCTCTACGGATCCTCCACCAGGCACCATCCAGCTGCGGTCAGATCCACTGGAGTCATCATGGCTCCACATACCTGTAAACACCTTCCAGCACCTTACTAGGTTACTCCCAGGCCGTATAGCAGATTATGGCTCTGCGAAAAGAAGATGGTACTGTAACAAGAAATAGAAACGAAATTTTGACAAGGGTTAAAGATTTATATTCAAAACTACATGAAAGGGCTGATACATCTATTTCAGACATTACGACAAGTTTTAGTGCCAAAGTCTCTCCAATCCTCCCTGCGAAAGTTGCATATGCAATTAAGAACATGAGAAGGGGAAGAGCTCCAGGAAAAGATGAAATTACCGTGGATATCATACAAGAAGCAAGTGGAGAAATTGAAACTACACTTGCCCAAGTTTTCATCTGATGTCTTAATGAAGGGAAGATTCCTGAGGATTGGAACAATGCTCCTGATCTATAAAAAAGGTGACCTTGAGGATCTCAGCAAATACATACCCATCAGCATCCTATCAGTTGAGTCGGGAGTAGTTACAGCACTATAGATCATATCCATGTACTGAAAAAACTAATTGAAAGAACAAGATAATATGAACTTCCATTATGCATGGCTTTTATTGACTATGAAAAGGCCTTCGATTCTGTAAAACCATCAGCAGTAGTAATGGCTTTGAAATTCTGCGGTATTCAAGATGCGTATATTAGCCTTATTTAATAACATCTATGAAAATGAAAGTGCAAGGGTTCGAATATTTGAGGATACAGCACAAATAAGAATTGAAAAGGGATAACCAATTATCGGGTGTCTGAATGTTTCAGCCAGGAAATTCCGTACGTTGGCTGCCATGTGAGGTTGTGCACCATCATTTTGGTCCCCTAGCGGCAAAGGTAAGAAGTTAGGAAACCTAACTCACGAACAACGCCAGATAGAAACAAAATTCCAGTTACAAAGTTGTAGCGCATCGTCTAATTAGTAGGAAACGGCATATGGTCCCAATTTCGTAGGTGTTTGCAACATAGAAGTATTGCAACAAAAGTGACGGCAGAACACAATATCCACCTGGAAGAACCATTTCCATAAAAACATTTCGTAGAGAACATCGGAGAGCTAGCATTCATGGAAGAGCTGCAATTGTTAAAAGTTTAATCATAGAAACCGACTCTACAATACGAAAAAGATAGTGTCATGAGAATAAAACGTGGACCGCTGATGGCTGGAAACATGTGATATGGTCCGATGAGTCCTCATTCACATTATTCCCAACAGTAAGTAGGGATTAAATATGGATAATGCTCTAGGAAGCATAGAATTTGGAATGCCTTGTTCCAACTATCAAATGCTATGGGGTACAGAAGCCATCGTCCCACAAGGGTACCGCTGCTGACCGCACATCACAGGGTGCAAAGATTAGCATGGACGCGGGAACATTCGCCACTAGACCCTAAAAATGTGGGAAAATGTTGCCGACATGTGGGAAAATGTTGCCGACATGTGGGAAAATGTTGCCGACATGTGAAAAAAATGTTGCCTGGACTGATGAGTCGAGATTCACGTTGCTACATGCGGATGCCAGCAAACCACATGAAGCGATGGGTCCTTCTTGCCAGCAGGGTATTCTTCAAGCTGGTGGGGGTGGCATTCTCGTCTGGGGACTGTTTACGTGGACTAAAAGGGGACCCCTGGTACGTGTGACATCGTCCCTCACAGGTCAACGTTACCGTGATATCCTGGACGACCATTTGCTCCCGTTTGTGCGTCTTCAACATCCCACTAGGGACCTCATCCTGCAACAAGACAGTGCATCGTGCAGTCGCTCCTGAATTGTATCCGAATAGTTGGATGAACATTTCACCGACGTGACCTCGCTTCCTTGGCCAGCTAGGTCACTTGACCTCAATCCCGTCGAGCACATCTGGAATGCCATCGAGAGATATGTTCGAGGCTCTGACCCCCTCCATCAAATCTTCGTGAACTGTGGGAGCTTGTTCAGTGTCGTGGATCCGTATGGCTTCCCAACGCTTCCGGTGTCTTGTCGAGTCCATGCCGAGACGAATCGCCCCCGTCATCAGGGCGAAAGGTGGTACTACACGTTAATAGACAGGAATCTCTAATTCAATCGCTCTTCAGTGTATACAGCCAGAACAGTTTAGTCTTGGTATGAGGAGCACCAAGATGTACTTCAACATCTGCCGTGGCCAGCTCAATCACCTGATTTGAGTGTCATTGAACTATTGTGGGAAGTTTTGGAAAGCAGAGTCAGATGCAGATTCCCTCGTCTGACATCTCTGAAGCAATTAGCCGATGAGTGATACAACATCCCAATGGAGACTCTTAAAAACTGTATGAGTCTATTCCAAGAAGGCTTTAAGCTGTATTAAAGGTAAATAGTGGTCTACCACGTTATTAATAAATACATAACGCCAATTTCATAGGTGTTCACATTATTTGGTCCAAATCCTGTGTGTAGATAGTGCATAATAAACCAATATATTTGAGTTTTATCTCGAATTACTGTATCGATATTCAGAATGAAAATATCCAAAAGTAAGAAAACGCAATATTTTATTTGAAAAAACAGCTTGAGGTATTTTTGTTAACCATCGTCATAATAATTTATCTTTCCGAACGTAGAATACTTATCACACACTTAAAAAATTAAGTTAAACATGCTGGAGTTAGTCGCTTTAAAATGACCAAAAGTGTGTTTGTCTTCTTTTACATAAAACCAACATAGGAAAAAGAACGGCATTTCAGTGGTTGCACCATAACAGTGTGCTAAAAACGCAAAAGGAGTCACAACCGAAGGTAATCGGTATTTGACTGAGTACGAACAGGGCACTGATGAAAATTCCTGAGAAATTTGATTTGTTGACAGAGTGTGCTTGTTGAACTGCGGAGTGCGCAAGGGGAAGTTTGGTGGGGATAAAAGGGAGGGAGAGAAGATGAGATCTTGATGTCCTGGGGCGCCTCCGCGGCTACTTGGTGTTCTCCAACTCCCGATGACGCTTATTAAGTTTGCCAGGATGGCGACAGTTAGCGGTTCTATTGAAAATGGGGCACTCAGGGAATTGCACTGGCTCTCGGAGAACGATTTGTACATTCGGGTGAAGATTCAATCATTATGAGGTGGGCTGCCAGCGCCTAACGGATATTTTGCAATAACTTGCTCACAGAAACACACTTCGTTTTAATTTTAGTTTCACTAGCTGAATACCAAAACTTCTGCTCCTCATCCTATAACCATCCAAGGAAAAAATTTTGCGCCATCACTTTCTTAAAGTGTCATTTATTGAAACATGTATTTCATCAGCTGCGAGAAGTTTACAATGATACAGAAAATCTGTTGAAATACTATCATTATTTCGTCAAAAACAAATGTGATTTGAATTTATGTTTAGAATTTCCTAAATCCCCTTAAGAGCAGATTTATGGAAACTAATTCTCAAAAGTAACACACTATAAAATAAGGATTATTTCTGTTTTTCATCCAGACAAGGACGAATTATCGGATTTGTAGCTAATTGCTTTTAGAGAGATATCATGTCATGGTATACAGGCTCCAGTCAGAAAACAAAATCTTTAAGAGTGCTCTTTAAAAATGGGTATTCAGATGATTTTACAATACGTAATTCTTTTTGTAAGACGGAATTTTGGTTAAAACTAAAGAGAATGCCTTTTGTAAGATTTGTATGAGTACATACCTGGAAAATGTCGATAAGCAATTCTCTTGAAAACATTAGACATTAAAAATTGCATTCAAAATCACTCCGTCTAGTTAATGTAAATACACTGAAGTGCCAGAAAAACTGGTGCAGACGAGCTTATGCAAAATACATAGCAACGTCACCTATGTACGTACTCGGTTGCGTCCGGCAGTGTGTATATAACACGATAGACATCCTTGCCAGCTGTCAGAGCTGTTTTCGGCATGAGAATGACAAGTAATAACGATTTTCAACGCAGTGTCATGGTTTGCGCTCGTGAGATGTGCCATAGTATTACGGAGGTAGAAACGAAGTTCGGATTTTCACGGACGACGATTGCAAGGGTGTACCGTGACTACAAGAATGCCGGCAAAACCTCCAACCTACGATACTAGTGTGGCTGTAAAAAGACATTGGGTGAACGTGACCATCGTCGGCTGTCAAGAATCGTTTCACGCGATAGGCGTGCAACACTCTTGCAGGTATCATCGGAATTCAATGCTGGAGCCTCAACAAGCATCAGCGTCCGGACTGTGCAACGTACACTGCACGATATGGGCTTTGAGAGCTGACGCCCAACTCGAGTCACCTTGATGGGTGCACGACACTGAGTTATGCGCCTCGCTTGGACACGGCAACACTGCCACTGGACATTTTATGACTGGAAACAAGTAGCCTTGTCTGACGAGTCGCATTTCCAACTGTATCGGGCAGAAGGAAGGATTCGTGTGTGGCGCAAACCCCATGAAGCCATGGATCCCGCATGTTAGCAGAGAACTGTACCGGCTAGTGGGAGGACCGTAATTGTATGAGGTGTGTTTAGATGGACTTTACTGGGAACCCTGGTACGTCTACAAACGTCTATGACCGGCCAACGCTATGGGCGCATCGTTTCTGACGAAGTACACTCGTTTATATCCTGCATTCTAACAGGAAAATGCACCTCCACACAAGTGTCAGGACGTTACATTATGGTTAGTGGAGCATTCATCTGAGTTTGGGTTGTTGCCAATCCCACGCACGTCTCCAGATCTGAACGTGACAGAACACATTTGAGATGCCATGCAACGCGCTATCGAACACAGGAATCCGAGACATCGGTATACACTCGAATTGTGGAACGCTCTGCAGGAAGTATGGTGTGCATTGCCTACAGCATATTTCCAGAAGCTAGTGGAGTCCATGCTCTGTCGTATGTCTGCAGTCCTGCACTCTCGTGGGTGACCTACCAAGTATTAGACTGGTGTACAAGTTTTTCTGGCACTTCCGTGTATGTATATACACTGTTGCCTGTTGAAAATGCAACACCAAGAAAGACTAGAGATGTTGAAGTGAGATTTATAGGGCGTATTGCTTTTGATACAAGACGTAAATGGTCAAAAGAACAGAAATGTGGAACACGCAATACTCAATATTTTGTGTATCACCACGAGCGCGGATAACGGCTTACGGCGTGGCATCGATTGGAAAACTTTTTCTGGATGTCGCGCTGCGGATGGTCATTCTATGATGTCTCTATACGTACCCAAAGTTCATCCTTGGTAACTGGCAGCGGAGCCTGACGGGATAGGCGCTGGCTTTTGACGGTTCATCCAAGATGGGTCCTGGTTCGAATCCCGGTGAAGCATGGATGTTGTGTTTATCTGACGTCATTGGCTCGCTCCATTCCCTTTGACCAGTGGCCCTAAATAAAGGACAGGCGACTGCTTAGAGTCCACTGAGTTGCTCACGGTGGTCGTTAAATCCCCAAACCAACCAACCAAAAGACGCAGGCTCAGATATTCTCTAGAAGTGAGGATAAAAATATGCTGGTGCTTCATACTTCATGAACCACATACGACGGCAATTCCCAGCGGAAACACTTTCCAACTGTCCAGGTAGTTCCACCAGAAGAAATGCGTGTATTAGGGTGTGTCGAAAATATCGAAATATTATTGATCGAATTGTTATACTGAGGAAAAGTTGCCGCTGGTATAACTAAAGATAATATTAAAAGAAATATTAAATTAGGCAATATTTTCCATTCGCGCATGACGATAGAAATTATAGAAATTTCCAAAGTATACTCAATCTCATAGATTTTTCTGTTAAATTAGGCAATATTTTCGGTTCGCGCACGACGATAGGAATTATAGAAATTTCCAAAATTAACTCAATCTCATGGATTTTTTCTGTTAAATTAGGCAATGTTTTCCGTTCGCGCATGACGATATAAATTATAGAAATTTCCAAAGTTTACTCAATCTTTATTGATTTTTTCTAAGTACCAAATAAATTACAACGCAATCGCTATAGTGCGGAAAAGTTGTCCCTAGTACAACTAAAGATAATGTAATGTTTTTTTTAAGTTGACAACATTTTCCTTTTGCAGATCACGATCGAAATTATAGAAATTTCCAAAATGTATGCAAATTTATTGATCTTTTCTAAGTACCAAATAATTTACCATCGAACGGTTATAGGGTGAAAAAGTTGCATCTAGTATGGTTAAATATAATGTAAAAACGTTTCTTTCAATTACGAAAATATTATCCGTTCGCGCATGATGATCTAGATTACAGAAATTCTACAAATCTAGACATTTGTAGATTCATTCTAAGTACCAAATCATACGCGCTCCACTCACTTGCGGCTGAGGCCCGTTAATTTTGAGGTTGATAAACACTCCGTATGCTGCTGAGACACGTGTCGACTTTGTTTAACCCATCATTCCTTTGGCCAGTCACAAACTAGCTCGCAACCAGTGCGCATCAGAGTTTGAATTTAGTCCAGCGGCTGTATTTAAATAAGTACTTATCGTTACCTTACGATATCACAGTTTAATTATGTATTTTACAATTATGGAAGCTGCATACTGCATATAACGAGATAAAAATGTATTTGCTTTTTATTTGGTCATCCAAGAGATTCTGTTCCCAGTAAATTGTCTACGCATTAGGATGCAATTCGGTCGTGTTTTGAAGAGAGATATAAGATCGCATTGGAATGCAACAAATGTTTCACCTGTTGAGGTGGCAGTGGTAAACAAAGTAAAATTTGTTTCTGATAAAAACATGCAACGCTGCAGTATCTTAGTATGTAATATTGGAGGTTTTTAAGGCCTACTATGATAAGTATTACAGACAGAGGAAGTGTTACAACCAGTACAAAAACAAACCAAACTTTCAAAACAAGCTTGACAGTTTTAAGGAAAATTCTAAGGCATTTTTTGTTGTTGCTATATGCAAGTGTTCTATCAGGCTGGACTGCGTTTGTAACAGAAAAAGTAATTGTTGTATTTGTCCAATATTAATCACACACACCTGTAAGAAATCGAAAATTAGAAAAAATCCTTTGATTAAATGGAAGTCCCTATATCTCCAAAAACAGCATGGGATACGAAGGTTTAGACCAGTAAATGCACAGGAAACCGAAAAATTAAAAATAGAAAACAAAGAAAAGGACGTAAACTTCACTAGATGTCAATCGTTGCCATTTCTAACTCTGAGTTTCCTTCTAGTGGACAGACTAAGCATCAAGCAAAGTTTGTGGTTCAAATAAGTAAAATTGAAACTGAAAAATTGTTTAAATTCGTGGAATTTTTATAATTTTAATCGTCATGCGCGAAAGGAAAATATTTTTTCAATTCAAAAACGTTTTTACATTATAGTAGCACTTAAAATAGCACTAGTGATCCGCATTTCTTGGCGTACAATAAAAATCAAAGTTTCCAAGCTTTCGCACATCCACCAGATGCTTTTTCCAAGGAAAGTAGACAGCTAACTGCAAATTAGATAATGAAACACTTCAACAATTTGAACGTGGTGACTTGACTAGACAATAAATGAATAGCGGCAAATGTGATCAGACATTCGAAGAAACGATGTCACGTTAGTTGGGCGCGCGGTACTGTGATAGAAAGACATCATTATTTGAACAATTGATTCCAAATGTGTGGCAACTCGAGAGAGACGCTATCATTGTAAGCCTCGCTGCTGGTCAAGATTTCCAAGGTTTCGCGAATGGCAGTAGATTTAAGTGTAGAGTATGAAGCTAATTTCTTGATATCATTCCACATAGGATCAGCGGACTTGAACTGGACCACTCTTGATAAGGCAGGGGTCATTATACCGTCTTTTGTATCACTTTTACACTGCTGGCCACACAAAATACAACACCAAGAAGGACACGAGATACCAAAACCAGATTTACTCGACACATAACAACAGATACAAAGATGAAACGATTGAGCTTACAGGCCCGTGCTACTTGCGGAATACGCAGACATATATAGTTCCTGTGGCCCACATGGCTGGCAATAACGGCCGCTACACGCCGCGGCATCGAACGAAAGAGGCTTTGGATGTGGGCTTGGGGTATGTTGGTCCAGGTTGCTTCCACACGTTGCCACAGTTCATCAGGCGTAGCCGCGGGTGGTGCTTGCCAGGCCACTTGGTTGCCGATCAGCTACCAGACGTGTTCGATGGGCGACATATCGGGAGAACAGGCTGGCCACGGCAGCAGTGACACCTGGTGGGCCATGAAGAATTGTTGCACAATGCGTGCCACGTGTGGTCGCGCATTGTCCTGTTGAAACGTGGCCGCTGGCAGGTTCTGCAGGTAAGGGAGAACTACAGGCTCCAAAACGTCGGAGATGTAGCGTTGGCTGTTGACTGTACCGGCGATGCGTACCAGAGGGGAGTGGTGTCATATCCAATTGCGCCCCGAACCATAACGCCAGGCGACGGACCCGTATGGCGATGCATAATGCCGGCATCAAACATTCTCTCGCCGCGGTGTCGCCACACGCAGATCTGACCATCGTGGTGTTGCAGGCCGAAGCAGGATTCGTCGGAGAAGACAATGTCATGCCATTCCGTAGTCCAGGTGCGGCGTTCAACGGCCCACTGCCGTCGCACTCACGGGTGGTGTAACGTCAATGGTAATCGGAGCAATTGGCGCCGTGCGACAAGTCCCTGCTCCTGCAGACGACGTTGAACGATACGTGCTGACACAGGTTGTTGCGCAACATACCCTAATTCCTTCGCTAACGTTCGTGATGTGGCGGTGCGAGCCCTCAATGCCCGCTGCACAACATGCCGGTCCTCTCATTCGCTGGAGTTGCACTGCTGCGGCAATCGCGCCCGTCGGTCCGTCCGTCCCTCCTGCACCCACCGAATCCATATTCGCCTCACTGTGGCTGGATGTCGTCCCACACGGAAGCCGGTGTCTCGGTATGATAAACCGCTGTCGCGACAAGCCACTATTCGTCCTCTGTCGAACTCCGAAACGTGCTGGAATGACTGCCGTATTCTGCGACGAGGCATCAGGAAGCTTTCCACACACAGGTCTGGCAGCAGAACAGACTTCCACTACTTACACCCCGCCTTCTGTGCACCCTTCGTATAGTGATTCTCGGTGGCGTGCCGGGCGCACATGATTTGCATATGCCCTGCAATGCTAATCGTTTGCATGTCTTCTCGCGGGCGACGCATGCTGTGAATTTCAGGCCAATCGGATGCTTCCTTCTTGGTGTTGCATTTTGGGTGGCCAGCAGTGTATGTTCGTTGATTCAAATTCCAAACGAACGTTTGGCCATTCTGAAGTATTATCGCCTGTAGCCGTCCGGATATTGTAGTGGGATGGCATAAACACCTGCCTCATAACGAATAGGGGGCTTGACAATAATTATCTTAAGCATCGTATATAAAGACGCCGGAGACCTTATGCCGACACCGAAGCTCATCCTCCTGAGGGCGTTTTTGAGTTGATAGGAAACTTTTGGTATGTAGGGAATAGAGCCTAGGTAGCGAAGTTGTGGCATAGAAAGGTTGACACGGCTGGTTCTGGCTTTTTCGATAAAGTTATGCATCTGGTTGCCTCAGTGGCCAATTCGACGATGTTTTCTAGTTCCGATTCTCTAGAACGAACATCTGAGAAGACGGCGAAGGCTTTTTAATTCGGGAACGGAAGAAGGCCGTCTTGTAATCATTAGGACAGAGCGAACTGCGGGCATCAGGTTGGGAATGGAGGTGGGTTTATAATAGACTTCCGTACGAAGACGATTGTCATGTGATTTTCCCACTAAAATGTCGTGATAAATTAAGATGCCACAGCGCTCAAGCTCTATAGTGAAATTAATCGTAGGGTGTATACTGTATAATTGACTTTATCGAGGAAAGATGGGAGTCTCCTTTCCGTGAGGCCATATGAAAAATACGCCGTCCGCATATCGCAGCCAGGTGGTAAGCCTTGGGGTGATGCTAGTGAATATATTTTGCTCAATGGGGCAAAGTATTGCTTCTGCGAGAACGGCTGAAAGCAAAGATTCCATCGGAGCGCCATTTACTTGCTTATGAGCGTGCCCTTGGAAACTGAATTAGCTGGATTTTTTTTTTTTTTTTGATTGGAGGTTTAACGACCACCGTGAGCAACTCAATGGGCTATAAGCAGTCACCCGTCCCTAATTTAGGGTCACTGGTTCCAGGGAAGGGAGAGAACCAGTGCCGTAAGACAAACACAACATCCATGCCTCACCGGGATTCGAACCTGGACCCCGTACGGACGAATGATCAAAGGCAGCGCCTTAGACCACTGCGCCACCGGGGCGGCTAGCTGGAATTTGACACCAAGTCCATTAATTTGAAGATGCTGAGGCAAGACTCTTGCGAATAAACTGATGAATTAGAAACAGCCTCTTTCAACGTTTTGAAAACTTCCGGCACGGAGACTGATAGGTAAAGTGATAAGACGTCGATATAAATTAAGATACCACAGAGCTCAAGCTCCATAGTGAAATTGATCGTAGGGTATATACTGTATAATTGACTTTATCGAGGAAAGAAGGGATTCTCCTTTCCGTGAGGCCATATAAAAATACGCCGTCCGCATATCGCAGCCAGGAGGTAGGCCTTGGGGTGATTCTAGTGAATATACACTGACGGAAAAAAAATCCCAACACCACGAAAAAATAGTTGTAGAGGAATGAAATGGCGGCAATACATTTGTATAGGTAACATATTTAATCGATTAAGGTTTCAAGATCACAGGTTATTGTAAGTGCGAGAAGAGCCATCTTAAATGTGAAATGCTGGTACATTAATAACTGGTGTAACCGCCAGAATGTTGAATGCAAGCACGCAAACGTTCATGCCTTGTGTCGTACAGCTGCTGGATGTCAGTTTGTGGGATGGAGTTCCATGCCTGTTGCACTTGGGCGGTCAATACAGGGACGGTTAATGTTGGTTGGGGGTGACAATGGAGTTGTCGTCAAATGATGTTCCATACGTGCTCGATTGGTGAAAGATCTGGTGACCTAGCAGGCCACGGCAACATGTCGACACTCTGTAGAGCTTGTTGGCTTACAACAGCGGTATGCGGGCGAGCGTTATCCTGTTGGAAAACACGCCCTGGAATGCTGTTCATGAATGGCAGCACAACAGGTTGAATCACCAGACCGACGTACAACTGTGCCGTCAGGGTACGTGGGATAACTACGAGAGTGCTCCTGCTGTCGTAAGAAATTGCTCCCCAGACCATAACTCCAGGTGTAGGTCCAGTATGTCTCGGCCGCAGACAGGTTGGTTGCAGGCGCTCACCTGGCCTCCTTCTAACCAACACACGGCCATTACTAGCACCCAGGCAGAACCGGCTTTAATCAGAAAACACAACAGATCTCTACTCCGTCCTCCAATGAGCTCTAGCTTGACATGTCTGGCTCGGAGCTGTCCTTCAAGTAACCGATTTGTAACTGCAGTTGCCACCACAGTGACAACTGCAGCTCGAATTGCTGTCGCAGACGCGGTACGATGCGCCTCGGCTCTCTCAGTAGTGCCACGTGGCCGGCCGGAACCCGGTCTTCTTGAGGCAGTACCTTCCCTTGACCACCGCTGCCAACAATCATGCACAGTTGCTACATTCCTGCCAAGTAGTTCTGCAATATTGCGGAACGAAAATCCACCTTCTCGTAGCCTTATTACACGACCTAGCTCAAACTCCGTGAGCTGTTGATAATGGCTTCTTCTTCTTCTTAAAGGCATTCTTGACTAACATCAACACCCTACGTCGAATCTCAACGATAACTAACGCTCACGAATGTTACAGCGCGTATTTACAGCAAACCTGCTTTGCATGTTCCGAGGGGCGCTACTAGCGTCACACGTATGCGCCCAGCGCGAAATTTGCATAGACGTCATCTTACAGATGTACTCTCACCGCCTACCAACTGTCTTTTATCTAACGCAACCCCTTATTGGTGTTGGGATTTTTTCCGTCAGTGTATGTTGCTCAATGTGACGATGCATTGCTTATGAGAGAACGGCTGAAAGCAAAGATCCCATCGGAGCGCCATTTACTTGCGTATAAACGTGCCCTTGGAAACTGAAGTAGCTGTAATTTGAGACCAAGACCATTAATTTGAAGATGCTGAGGCAAGACCCTTGCGAATAAACTGATGAATTAGAAACAGCCTCTTTCAACGTTTTGATAGCTTCCGGCACGGGGACTGATGGGTAAAGGGCTACCCCATCGAAACTGCCGATAATATCCTGTTGTTGAACAGTGGGTTGCTTGGTTTTCGTGATGAAATCTAAAGTAAAAGTTAATACGAAGTCCGATTCAGGTAGATGACTAGTCAGGAATCTGGATAATGCCTTCTCTAAGTGGTAGATCGGTGCGGACCTTTTGGACACAATCGGTCTCAATGGATTGCCGGGCTTGTGGTGTTTAAGTCTACCAAATAGCTTTGGGATCTGAGGGCCAGGCAGTAACTTGGAAGCTTTCTCGCGATCTTCTGGAAGAGCAGTGTGACGTATATTCTAAATTAACTTTACTTTTTAGTTTCTTTCCCTATGTAAATCTTGAGTTTATTCTCAGTTATACTTCACTCGTAACGTGATGTCTTTTCGCTCAAACGAATACTGTTGGCAACATAATTGAGGTTGAATGAACGTGACGTACGCCTGTTTTGATAAGAACGAGAGATATAAATTACGAGTAAACTGTTGCTTGGAGAGCATTGTGTTGAGAGCGTTTTGTTGTGGGGCGTTGTTGGTGTGTGGTGTGTTTAATGTTGATACCGATATGTTTTGTTACGATGTGTTGGAGAAAACCTTGAATAAAGCATCTTTTCCGTAAGTTTGACTTCTGTTGTTTACATGTTTCGTCTGGCCGTTAAGATTTAATTTAGGAACTATTTCATCTTATGGTTATGTTTTTAAAATAACGTAGAAGTACGACAAGACTTCTACGTTATAGCAGGTAGTCTTGCAACTAATTCGTTGTACCCGTGCAACCCACAATTTTAGAGGGTTAGTTCGTAAGACCGTAGATTCAGAATTGGAAATAAAGTCCTTTAGTTTCTTATTGTAATCCGGTGTGTCCATAATAGCTATCTGACCGTATTTGTCCGTTAGCGTCAACACTTGTTATTAAATATACTAGCAGTTATGCCCGTTCTCCGGACGGTAAACCTATCATTTTTGAACATAAAATTAAAGAAAGGAAAAGTAATTAAGGGAGCGAAAAGTAATTTAAGATGTGTTACTGCTTCACGATTTAGAACAGGGTCGTGACGTGAACGATTTGACGTAAAATGGATCAGGCTTTGGCGCCCATGAATTTTAAATCAAAATTTCATGGAATTTTTACAGCATTTCAACGATACTGGCATAAATATCTTTAAACCTATCAGCATTTTGGACAGTAAAGCTAAGCCTCTCTTTTGAACTGTTTGGTTTTTAGACTTTTATAGGTATCCGGCCATAAAAAAATCTAAAAACAACAGGACATAGTATACCAATTTTTAAATTAGGACTACCAATATGCCAATTTTCAGATCTGAAGGTTATTGAGAAGTGGTCTAACGATTTAGGTACTCTTTTAGGTATTCGGACCTTAAGATCTATCAACATGACATTTTTCAAATCTCCAGGTCATGCAGAAGTGGCCGAACAATTTGCAAAAAATTCAAGCAGAGAAATATTCCATAGCCACCATTTTTATTTTAATTTTATCTTATTTTATGCCAGCAGAAAACGCCGAACTTTAAAAGGGTCGCTGCGTCATTACCAGTCTGATTTTAGCCTGTCCTTTCCTCTAATGAGAAGAGTGCGCTAAAAATAGCTGAGTTACAATGACAGCAGGTCACGGGACCAGAACGTTCCTCTGTAGTTACCGTTGAAGACACAGTAAGCCGTTGTTTCCTTTCCTTTGCGTCTTTAAAAAATGCTTAAAAATTAGAAAATTATTTGTCCTTATTTTTTGATGATAGTTGTGAGTTCATGCTGTAAAAATTGGAATGCGTTATGATTTATAGTTTGCCATATATCCGTTCTTTTAATTCGATCCCATCTTGAAATAGAGAATTTTATGAAATTTAGAAATTTAATGTCTCGTAATCTAAATCAAAATTCATAAAAAAAAAAAAAAAAAAAAAGGTATTTAGGAATCTGGGCCACAGAAAAATTTGTTCAAAATGGGTCCCAAGAAACCTAACCCGTGAACAATGTGAGCAAAAGGAGGACATGTGCCGGAACCTCTTGAACTGTTATGAGAGGGACGGTGAGGTGTTTTTACGCTTTCCAACCGTAGGTTGAACAAGCGTACAGTAGCGAACAAAAGTATTTGGCGAAACACTTTTTCGACCATAATGTTTTTTCTGCTTGACCAAATCGGGTCATTTTGGGATATGATATGTGTTGATTCATGGGTTACAATGCCGCGTAGTTTGTATTTCGCTCAGAGCGAATTTGTCGTTCGAAATGGGCCATATTCAAGAATCGCCAATTATTACCCATTTGTTTGCTGCATGTATTAATGTTTTTCTTGTGATTTTTGTGGGTTTTGTGATGTGTAGTGTGATAATATGTCAATCCTAAGTTTTCAGAAATGGGTAAAAAGGCGGAGATCCCTGTTGGAGCTCGCCAGGCGGCCGTGAACATGATGGAATCCGGAATGCGCGTCACCGACATTGCGAGAGCCCTGAAGATCCGACACCAGTCCATTTCAGCTATCCTGCAACGTTAAAAGAAGATTGGGACCGTCGAGAACAGTTCGCGATGTGGTAGGCCTCGTTCCACTACGTTGCGTCAGGACAGACGCATCCTCCGTCGATCTCGTGCTGATCCCACCTTGACTGCTGTGGACATCGCCACCGAATTCCGCGACACCGACGACCTGAACGTCAGCCGAATGACCATCTCCCGTCTTCTGATTGCTGGTGGGTTGAATGAAAGACGCCCCGCCAAGAAACCACTCATCGGAGTCAAGAATCGACGAGCCAGAGTCGCGTTCGCGGCCCGTCATCGACACTGGACCGTGGCGGACTGGAGTAAGGTGCTTTTTACTGACGAGAGCAAGTTCAACTTGTTCGGAAGTGATGGCATCCGATACGTACGACGTCCGTGTGGCCAGAGATTCAACCCCCAGTTCATTCAGCCGACTATCAAGCACGAAGGAGGATCGCTCATGGTTTACGACGTCTTCTCTCGCAATGAAATGGGTCCCATCATCAAGACTGACAGAATAATGACCGGCCAGTGCTACACGAACATGCTCATCAACGATGTTTTTCCATGGGCAAACCAGAACATGCCACCCGGATGGATCATGCAGCAAGACAACGACCCGAAGCACACCTCCAGAGTAGCGAAGGCAGCCTTCCAGCAGCAACAGGTCACACTTCTAGACTGGCCAAGCCAATCTCCAGACCTCAACCCCATCGAGCACATGTGGGAGGAGCTGGAGAGACGATGTGCGAAGAAAACCTGCCGGAATAGGTCACACTTCTAGACTGGCCAAGCCAATCTCCAGGTCACACTTCCAGACTGGCCAAGCCAATCTCCAGGTCACACTTCCAGACTGGCCAAGCCAATCTCCAGGTCACACTTCCAGACTGGCCAAGCCAATCTCCAGACCTCAACCCCATCGAGCACATGTGGGAGGAGCTGGAGAGTAGATGTGAGAAGAAAACCTGCCGGAATAGGGCCTAGAATTTCGACCAGCTGTCTGCGGAATGGACGCGAATTCCGCAGGTCACCGTCGAGAAGCTAGTGGACTCGATGCCGGCCCGTTGTGCAGCTGTTATTAAGTCTCGTGGTTATCCCACTAAATATTAGTTATTGTTTTGTCGTTTTCTCGTACTTGTTTCCTGTTATCGTTGCATTAAATGAATGTGATACACACCTACTTTGTTGGTCAATTTGTATGATCTTTGCGATTAAGCTCCGTACCTGATCTGTGTTAAAGTTTCCGATCCATCTGCATATGGGTCATGTTTACAACTGAATAACACATATCATATCCCAAAATGACCCGATTTGGTGCAGCAGAAAAAACAATATGGTCGAAAAAGTGTTTCGCCAAATACTTTTGTTCGCCACTGTATATGCTCCAGCTTTGTCCGTCCGTCTGCCTGTCCGCACAAAAACTCGCGTAAAAATGGCTCGACTTCGATGAAATTTTAGAATGTGGTACAGGACCTCCTGGGGACGAACCCTGTTGAAAATGGGTGAAGGAGGGTCAAAGGTCATGACATGGGATCGGGATCCATTCCATCGCCCTTATCTCATACTATTAAAGGAGCAATTCTTGTATGTATGTAAATTTTATTTTGAAAATGGCTCTAAGGATTTTTATGAAAGTTGTTACCCTGCGGTTTGCTGGTACTAGAAATTGATTTAGCTTAATCTCGACTTTAGGAAAATTTGTTTAGTGGGTTAAATAACCACCCCGAATTACCACGTTTTTAGTGTCATGGCGTCGTCGCATTAGATGTTGGCGCGCTGTCACGCCATCTGTCTCATTACGTCACGCGTTGTGCGTGGATCCCATTAAAGTTTTATGACGTAATGAGGCAGATGGGAATCCCGACCATCTTGCAAGCAGATGGTCGCGATTCCCATCTGCCTCATTACGTCACGTCACGCATTGTGTGCGTATGTCTTTCCGCACGATACCTCAAGTAAAAATCGTTCGATTTCTTTGGCATTTTAGTATGTGGTAGGGGAACATCTGGGGACAAACCCTATTGAAAATGGGCGAAATGTTGTCAAAGGTCTAGAAAATAGGAGCGGAATCACTTCCATCGCCGTTATGCATCACAATTTACGTAAAAGTCTTTTATTTTGATGAAATGTTAGCATGTTGTAGGGGCTTGCCTGGGGACGAATCCTATTGAAAATGGGCGAAATGGGGTCAAAGGTTAGGACACAGGAGAGGCATCTATTCCATAGCCCTCATGCAACAAATCTTACGTAAAAATGCTTCGACTGCGACAAAACTTTACCATGTTATTTCGGAGGTATACTTCTCCGGTTCTTTTGAATATCATAGAAATGGGATCGAAGGTCTGTGCACAAGAGCAAGATTTATTCGACAGCCATTTTTCTCATAACTTGAGTGATAACTCGATTAATGACTTCTGGCATGCTGGAAAGCGTATTACAATCAATGTATTGCATGATTTTACTAACTTGTTTCTCTAATGTTGTGACAAGGGATGAAACCTGTGTGCTCTTTTATGGCCCAGAAACAAAACGTTCGTCAATGAAATGGCATCGCACATCTTTACCTCGACAGAAAAATGTGAAAAACATTCATTCCGCAGAGAAAGTAATGGTGACAATTTTCTGAGACCAACGTTGTGCCATTTTGACTGATTTCCTTGAACGGGGAGCAACCATAAACAGTGATCTCTATGTGCAGACATTGAAGGAGCTAAAGGAAGCTATCAGTAAAAAAAGACGTGACATCCCACTTTATAGTGTTGTTTTACACCATGATTTCGCGCGTCCCCACGCCTCAATGATGATTTCACAGGCTATTGACAAAATGGGGTGGACGATGATGCCCCAATCCCCTACAGTCCTGATTTGGCTCCCTCATACATTTTCATGTTTGCCCCTTTGTAAAAAACCTCTTCGTGGGGAACGTTTCGATGATGTGACAGACGTTAAAGTGGCTGTCTCCTCAGGAATATTTCCAAAATGGATTTTACCAATGGATTCAAAGATGGCGGAAATGTATAGGAAGTGGTGGACAATACTTTGAATAGACTAGCATTCTTAACAATGTCCGAGTATTTTGCTACCACGTTTCACATTTTTGCTGCTACAAATAAAAATCTTATGAAGGACGCGGCATTACTTCCAGGATGCCCATTGCACTACCTTTACAATCTTATCCTTGCTCTTTAATCAATCTGTACGTTATCTCTAATCAATCTGCACTTACCATCTGCACATTGCTGTGTTCAAAGTCTTGGTTTGATTGCGCTGTGACCCACTGCCAGTGTTCCCATTTCGTAAAAGCTCTTCTTGTTAGTAATGTATTGTTCACTGAGAATACGTTTAACATTAAGTAACTAAATTTACATTAGAAAATAAAAAGTCAAAAGCAAGGTAAAATGGAGGTATACCTCACAGGTGTTTGATCACGATCAGCACGCCTCTAGACTGCATTAACGATAAAAAGAACGTTTCTCCTTAAAAACGTTGATGAACCTCTGAAAAGTATCTTTGGCTGGACATCAACGTCGCAAAAACAATATGTGGATACCACATGCTTGAACACTGTTTCAGAGCGATCGTCTATTAATTAAATGGAAGTCTGCCATTTCATCGTTGCAGAACCGATTTTCCATTATCAAAGTTATAAAAAACATGTGAACTGAATTGACAATTACAAGACTACTGATTCACTTAGACGCAACTTATGATCAAATGATTATTAGAACAAACGACACTTTTTGTAACGTTATTCATTCAGGAGTTGTGAGCTTTTGCCCAACACTTGTGTACATATATTATGCTGTCAAATATGCAAATTTGGCAATTAACCAACAGCATACCCTCTGACAGGCATTTTTCTTGCAATCTCAAAATGTGATACCGCGCGGAAGGGAAGAGCTTCCAGCCATTATTCATAGAAACGTTTCCATCATCATGCGTAGTACAACACTAGCCCGCAGTATGGATAGAACATTTGGAAACGTACTGTGCCCGCATGTTTCATTTTGAAAAAATTATTCTTCTTGAATCTGTCAACTACGAGCATCTCCATTGCTATCTTAATAAAATTGTAATTAAACGCAGTCACGTGTTCTAAAATTTTGAATGTTGATTAATGAAACACTGGAAAGCGTTTATCGGATCAAACTGAGCGTCTAACAGAATTTCACAGTCGCCTTCGGTACTGCACACAACTCACTTTTAGTACGACCTTTGTAAAAATAAAGCGTGCTTGGTTTTCAATTTGGGCGTCACGTTTGTCCATCTGTGTGAAAACCATATCTCTGCACCTACTGGGCCGATTTGAAAATGTTTTTGGCATTAAGAAATGAGACAACAATTACACTGATCTGCAATTTTTTAACTTTTTTCTGTTGTTTTCAAATGAAAATCTGAATGGATTTTTTGCGCAGATTCCGAACATGACCTTCAAAATTCCGTATCACGTCAGTTTTTTTCACAAATGACGGAAATGTGAAAATTTGAAAAACCGTTATTTTTTAATTACATTGCTATATGGCAACGTTTGTAACGTGTGAAAATGTTCTCTGGAGGGGCGGAATGATTGTTTAAGGAATAGAAAAACATAAGTACATATTCAAAAGCAAACATACCTAACATTCGCCACTGGGCTCCCCTTCAAACTTCACCTTTTTGGATTGTCTTCGGTGTGCGTCCGTACAGTCTCTGTTCAACATCCAAGAATAGTCGCCCATCATATGTACAGTCCACTTTCCTTGGTATCTCTTTTCCATCACTTTAATATCCTGATGGAAGCGCTCGCCATGTTCATCCGAAAATTCACCAAGATTGTTAGGAAAGTAATTTAGATGAGCATGAAGAAAGTGAACTTTGACGCTCATGTTGCAACCAATCAGTTCATAGCATTCCAGCATGTCCTCGACTAAAGTGGCGTAATTTGAAGCCTTCGTATTCCCCAAAAAGTTGTGTACCACATTTCTGAATGCAGTCCATGCTCGCAATTCGCACTTACTCATGGTTTCCTCGAGTATGTTGTCTGCCATTAATTTTCGTATTTGAAGGCCTATGAAATATGTAAATTAATGAATTTTTTCAGCTTTAATTTTTTCAGACGTGATTGATGGAAAATTACCACCAACATACTGAAAGCATTTGCTGTCCCTGCTTAAAGCTGTCACGAATTGCTTCATTAAGCCAAGTTTGATGTGTAAAGGTAGCAACAGTATTTTCGAGCGATCAACCAGTGGAAGTGAAACAATGTTTTTTTCGCCAGGTGTGAATGTACTTCCGACTGGCCACTGCTGCTGAACCCAATGTTCCGTCCTTGCTATGGAGTCCCATTCACACAAAAAGCAAGGAAATTTGGTGTAGCCTGCTGTTGGCCGAGCAATATTCCAATTACCTTGAAATATCCCCGCACAAAGACCATTCATGAAACTTGTACTGCACACTTTCCAGCAGTAATTAAAGGTTCTCGTATGTATCTTTCAAAGTCACAGAATGTGCTACTGGAATGGATGGATGGATGTTAGTATTGTGTAATAAAACACCTTTTAAACTGGATTTGCTGGCATCTATGAACAACCTCCACTGTCCTGAATTGTAATTAATGTTGAAGTATTTCATGAATGCCGGAATGTCTCGACAATATACCAAATCGCCTTCCTCAGAAAAAACGGAACCAATTCTGCTTCTCAGTGTCTGTATCAGGAGACTCTCGTATTAGGACATAGTAAAATCCTTTCCTGAAGTCGTGATCGTAAAAGCTGTGCTGCGTCTTTAGGTAAATTCAGATCACGAGCCAAATCATTCAGTTTAAGCTGGGTAAATGGCACTGGGGCTTCATCCTCCATGCTGTCTGGTTGGTACATCTCATCACTTGTATTAACCGTCTGAATCGGTGTCTGTTGGGGGATTGATATTGGACTGGGATGGCACAGGAGTGGATTCACTATGGGGCACTGGCCTTATGGCAGATGGGATATTCGGATACACAATGTTATGCTTACTGGTTCTGGTATGGCCCACGATATTCACTGTGCAGAAGTAGCAGTCGTCCCTGTGATTTTTTGGCTCACGCTACACTATGGGTACACCGAACAGCATTAATGGCCTTTTTCCACTTTTCCAGTTCCTCAACCCCTCCACACATGCACGGCACACATTGTGAAGAGACTAAACTTTGTCCTGATATGCTAGTTTAATGCCGAAGTATTGAAAATAAGCATTGTTCACGAAAAGCGTAATATTTTGCCTCTGTTTTTTTCCTGTCGTATAACAGCCACATATGTAGCAAAATATGTCTGGATGATTTACACAACTACGTGAAGCCATTGCACACGCCACAAAGAAACAACAGAATGCGACCAGTCCCTTCTTTGCACTGACTAGTGTAACATGATCTGCCCCGAATGGCGCCACATGTGACCAATAGAAAGAAGGAAGCAGTGGCGTGAGGTATGAGCCATACTGCCGTGCCAAGATAACATTCTCTCATGTTCCGCCTTTGTAAGTGGCGCAAATCGTGACGTCATACAGATAAAACAGTTGCATTTCCATTATCAGCTATATATTTATGTTTATCTATTCATTAAACAATCATTCCGCCCCTCCAGAGAACATTTTCACACGTTACAAACGTTGCCATATAATAATGTCATTAAAAAAAACGTTTTTTTTAATTTTCACATTTCCGTCATTTGTGAAAAACCTTGACGTGTTACAGAATTTTGAAGGTCATTTTCGGAATCTGCGCACGAATTCCATTCAGATACACCTATTCATTTCAAAACAACAAAACCTTGCATATTAATGTTATCTTTGCTTCTGGTGCATTTCTGATGCATAATTTCGCCGCTAGAGTATGCAAATGCAGTTTCTATCGAACTCAAAAATATGCATATTTTTTTCCACGTGGTTTCTAAATATCCGATTTCAAAAATACTTTCTTCCCTTCGATAAAATTTGCAAGGAAAACTATTGAGTAGGATTCATTTTTCAAGAAATGCATTTTTTCGGCTAGGTCGTAAGGTAAATTGCGATTACCCCAATATATCTGTTTGTAAAAGTACAATTTGAAAAATCCGTTTTGCATTGAATAAGATTCCTGGTTGAAAATGTTCTGCATATAATTCCTAATTATAGGGAAAAAGACATTTTGTCATTAGGAAAGCACGTGTATATTCCTCTTTCCGAAGTTTTTGCAGCAATATCCACGCTTCTGAAAACTCGACTAAAAAAATGCCCTTGAAGATAGGTGCCGTTCAAAAATGAAATTCTTTTGCGCATATTTAGTGCTTAACCTACTCCGCAGTTTTTTCAGTTGATCGGAGATATGTTTCAAAGTTTTCGCAATATTTCTGCTTTGGATTCGAAAAACTATTTCTTAATCAGACATCTTTTGGGCTGCGAAATATTTTGTGCATAATTTCCAGATTTTTAACGCATAGGTTTGCTACCAAATGGTGTAAGTTCTGGTTTCCCTTTACAGCGTATTTGCAGCCATATCTGCCCGTCTAAAACACTGAATGAAAAAAACAATCTTCAGTCTGATAGTTCTAACTACGAAAACACTTTATGTGCATTTCAAACCCACAAGAATGCAAAATTCCCCAGCTTGAGGGGTGTGGCAAATATTCAATCTGTTTTTTCCCTATATTTCTGTTTCGAGATGTCCTATTACCACCGGCATAGGGCAGTTGTTTATGTCGCTATGCACTGTGTAGGAGGCAGATGTTTGAGACGGGTGTTCGACCTCCGGACCTTCCGCCCATCTAGTCTGCGGGTTTTCCGCAGCCTTTCCGTGTTTGGGGACTCGACTGCCTAGATGGTTCCTGCTGAAATCGGCACAGTACGCGCTTTGTCCATGGACCCCGTTCCTCAGGATGCCAGTGTTTGCCACAGGAGTGTCGATCCGCAGGTAGTAAAACACTAAGACGAATTAAATCTGATGACCCATGGCTTCAGGCTCCTAGGGGACCATTACACATGGATGATGACGGGGAAATGTCTCATTGAAAAATCCTATTAACACCGGATACAATTGTGGAATATTCTTCACGTGCTTGTTGGTTTTTGGTAGCCCAAAGTCCGGCGCTATGTCACGTAAATATGTATTCTTTTGTTTTTCTTTTGCAGGTGTAACTCCGCTATCCAAAATCCTATTGAAAACAAAAACTGTTCGCATCGCGTATTTTATATTACGCACAGTTTTTCTCTAGATGGTGTGTGCTCTATGTTTTGTTGAATAGTTAGAGTATCTAAAAAGCTGCTTTAAAATATTTTAGCGGCGGAAAATATTAAAAGGAGGTACTCATTACAATTCATTTTTTGCTAAGACATTCCTTGCTGTTTTTCTTCTGCATTTCATGTTTTACAAAGATATTGTAACGGCTGCATATATTTTGTAGCTTCGATATGACATCAGCCGATGCCCACACAAAAATATTATACTGAAATCGACAAATAAAAAATATAATTTATCTCCGTTTCGTAATTTAAGGTAGGGTATACATTGGTAATTTTGTGACATAGGTAAATTCGTGATAGAGCGTAAGCGGCTATTCGGAGAGTAACCACTGTCTTCATTAGTTTCAACTTTTTATCATAAATGGCATCAATGCCCAGTTTCTAAAAACGAAGGAAGGAGATCGTCACTAACTAGGGAAGCCTTTCAACTGTCACTCTCCAAAATTAAAGAAACGTGGCCAGGAGATAGTACTAAGAGCAAAAACCAATGGGTGTACTTCCGTTTTGTCCCAAATGAACTGACAAAGGTGAACGAGTGTTTTTACTGACAAGGGAAGCCTTTCAACTGTCACTCTCCAAAATTGAAGAAACGTTGCCAAGAGATAGTACTAAGGGCAAAAACCAATGGGTGTATTTCCGTTTTGGCCCAAATGAACTGACAAAGGTGAACGAGTGGTCTAAAAATGGCCTTGGAGCACAAGTGGGAAAAATCATCTAACATGTGTTGTATTGCGTGATATGTAATCATAAATATCAGCTATGTCCCCATGATTCAAAATAAGCTCATGTCCTACAAAAAGCAACACAAATATGTATTGCAGATGTAAATGAACATTCGTGGCGTAGAACACATGACCGAAGCAAAGTAATTTGGAACAATAAGAACAACGCAACATCCCAAAGTTATCACAGTACTCAAAATTGTCATTGATACGTATCTGAAAAACAAATACCTTAAACATTATCAAAAGAAGCGTCATCACTTTCACAGTAACCAATTTTTATCCACGGATATAACAACATCTTGTTGAATTTCTCTGACTGCCATTGGTTGTTCATTGATACGATCGATGATTTTCTCCACGTGTGCTCTAAGGCCATTTTCAGACCACTCGTTCACCTTTGTCAGTACATTTGGGCCAAAATGGAAATTTTTTGTATCACAGAGAATGTTATACAACGTGTGGCGAGAATCGAATAGACATTTGTGCTGGTGGTTTTTTCTTTATTGGAGGTTTAACGACCACCGTGGGCAACTCAGCGGGCTATAAGCAGTCACCCGTCCCTAAAGTAGGGCTACTGGTTCCAGGGAAGGGAGAGAGTCAAGGCCGTAAGACAAATACAAAAAATCCATGCCTCACGGGATTCGAACCCGGACCCATCTCGGACGAATGATCAGAAGCCATCTCTTAGACCATTGCGCCACCGGGGCGGCGAGGTGTTGTTAAATATACAAGGTAGAAGAGCGAATTTTAGGAAGGAAAATAGAAGCAAGTGAACAATATTTAACACATTTATTGATTAGATTGCTATCTCAGCAGCGGACGCATGATCCTCAGCTTTGGGGAGTTAATTTTTTGAGACATTAATGTTGATTTCAATAAAAAAAATTCTTATAATTTAAGCTACAGTATTTGATTTCTGAGTCATAATCAATCATGGTAGTTGGGATTCAAATAGACACTTCAGTTCCGATTTTTAAATAATTTTAACCTGTCACGAAATAACCACGGTATCACGAATGTATCACCTATAAGGTGGTGACTTCTTGATACGTAATAGTTGATGTACTGGAAATGTAACAAAACCTAGCTCACATACACAGTTTTTATCAAAAGGTCCATGCAAAAAGATTACGATAATTGGGATTGCGAATTTTGTGGACACAACTATAACGAAAATGTCGAAAAAAAAGTTGAGCTTAATGGGTTTAATGTAGCTTTTGCATGATATGGTACCACATTAAGTGCCAAAACTCTTACGAGGAAAATGAAGACGTGTTCAAGTGCGATGCTTGTAGCAGCTGGTAATAATGATTAAAATATAAATGTAAAAATGACAATTTATGGAGAAACAGAACATTTTATAGATAAAAATATGCATTTCTTCCGTGTTTCACTAGAGTAAACTGTGCAATATATCATGTATAATATTATTTCTATATTTCTTTACATTCACGCATTATTGCGCGTATAAATGGACAACATGTTCACTATCATGAACTTAGTATGGTATTATCACGAAGTTACCAAGTTTATCATGGAATAACCAGTGATAAACATTATGCCAAAACATCTGCTGTGGAACACAAGCATACAGTCTTTGTGTTTTCCAAGTTACTAGAATTATGCACAAATATGTTTCGTATGGGACACTGGGGTTTGATAAACATGGGCAATATTTTTTTGGTCAAAATGGAAATTCCCCGAAATTATCACGTAATTGCTACCCTATCTGACTGAAAAATTCTTTATTTTCTGAAACACGATGTCGCAACAACTGCAGACGGCAGATTGTTTTGTAAATGTCATGAAAAAATTCTATAAAGTATATAATGAATTTTAATTTTTAACTTAAATATTTTCGAGAGAAACGTCACACGATGATAAATTTGTTGGGATTGTGCCCATGGTTTAGCGATATTTTAAACTGAAGATCTTGATCTCCATAAACATGAATCCATTGGTACGAATATACAACGTTTCTGTACTTTCTTTGGTTCAGTTGCTTTCTATACTTATCTTTGGAAGCTGTAACGTTTGCATTCCAGCCTAAGTTCTGAACCTTGAACGCGAATGAATTGGTATCATATGGGAAAAAAGCCTGATCAGTAGATTTGCCACTAGCTTTTGTCATAAAATGCACATAACGCTGAAATTAAACGAGAAATTGGGAAACAAAGAGGTTTCGTTTCTGTGGACTGATGTACGTATCCCACGGAAAAGAGCATCCAGCAAAACTCCGACTGGAATTTAAAGTGGATAATATGATAGTATAATACGAAAAACACTATCACAGTCATCATGCAACAGTTGTTTTGTGGGGCAATATTAAGATATTTTTTTTTTTGATTGGAGGTTTAACGACCACCGTGAGCAACTCAATGGGCTATAAGCAGTCGCCCGTCCCTAATTTAGGGTCACTGGTTCCAAGAAAGGGAGAGAGCCAGTGCCGTAAGACAAACACAACATCCATGCCTCACCGGGATTCGAACCCGGACCCCGTTCGGACGAATGATTAGAAGCCATCGCTTAGACCACTGCGCCACCGGGGCGGCTATTAAGAGATCAGCCAGGTGTGATGTGGATTTCCATTGTACGTAGGGAAAGTGGAAATTAATGCTGATATGTTTGTGATAAGGTGTCGAAATGAAACCAAAACCAAAATGAAGATTAGAATGTGTTCTATTCCGTCTTTATCTCATTCGATACAACATCGCGAACACTAAATACGGCTTTTAAAACCGTCTCTGCAGAACTCTCCAGACGTTTGCCGAAACTATTTTCTTGTAGCAGCTTAACTTCATCACTTGTGAAATGTATTTTTTGGGGGATGCTTCTTGAACATGATGAATTTCTTTGAGGTGTTTCTTGAACGCGATGAAATTCTTTGAGGTGTTACCTGACTGTGATAAATTCTTCTGAGGTGTTTTTTTTAATGTAATGAATTCCTTTGAGACGTATATCGAGTGTGATATATTTGTTTGAGATATTTCTTCACCTGTGGAATGAATCCCTGGCCGACGTTTCTTCTGAGAAATGAATTCCATTCAGGTGTTTCTTGAGTGTGAGGAATTCCTTTGAGATGTTTCTGGAGTACAACGAAGTCCTTTGATATGTTTCTTGAGTGCGATGAATTCTTTTGAAGTGTTTTTTGAGTGTAATGAATTTCTTTGAGATGTTTCTTGAGTGTGATGGATGGATTCCTTTGAGATGTTTCTTCACCTGTGAAATGAATCCCTTTCCGACGTTTCTTCTGAAAAATGAATCCCTTTCCGGCGTTTCTTCTGAAAAATGAATTCCATTCAGATGTTTCTTGAGTGTAATGAATTCCTTTGAGATGTTTCTGAAGTACGATGAATTCCTTTGCTATGTTTCTTGAGTGCGATGAATTCTTTTGAGGTGTTTTTTTGAGTGTAATGAATTCCTTTGAGATGGTTCTTCACCTGTGAAATGAATTCCTTTGAGATGTTTCGTAAGTGCTGCGAGCAACAATAAATCAGAGCCAAGTCCATAGTATTGGGATGATGTGGAATTATTTGAAATCGGCTACTTTATCACGGCTGCTGTAACAACACTAGCTTAGGGTCTGACGTTATTACGTTAAAATAGCATGTACCAGTGTTCCTGACGAACGCGACTGATTCTTCGTTTCAACCACTTTAAGGTGTGTTCACGTAAGTTTTGGTGTTAATTTTCATACCTTTGACCATACATTTTTGGTGAATGATGACTTTGTAGTTGCAGAAAATGGTGAGTTCGCAGTTTTCAGCGGCAAGCTGAGCCTGGAATTTTTCCTCTCTGGGAGAAATGTAGTGACACTAATTAAGAACTGACCGGTTTTTCATTTCCAGGATGTAGTGATAAATACAACTGTCGTCATCCCTGACAGTCTTGTGCAGGAAATCCTAACGATCGCTTTCGTACAGATTAAGTAATCGCTGATATATCCCTTGATATTCTCACCAAGCGATGTAAAGTATAAACGTCCAGAGCGTTTTCACCATAAATAGACCAATAATCACAGTGAATGCCGATGGCAGTTTCGTATTCAAGCGTCAAAATCTCAATAACCGTTTGTTGTTTCTTGTGCTTTGACACGGTTGAAAACGAATGATGTATTTTCAGTCAAATACAATGGAAACCATTATGTTTGCCAAGACATACGTCACTGTAAACCGAACCTAACGGAACAAAGAACAAGTTGATAAAGGCTTTGTTTCTATACCCCACCTCTTGCGTGGTATATTTTTGCGGTAAGAGAGGTTTCTGCGTCCGAGCTGGGACAGAGCTCTACCCGTTGATAAGGTATGGGTTGTGCCCTTGTTGTACGGCTCTGACTCTGCAACTCTGCAATTTCCTCGAACCAGTGGCCCAAACCTAGGAACAGGAGATTGAAATATCCCCAACAACTGCTCATGGTAATCACAAAACTTCAAAACAAGAAGATAAAATGATTCTCGAGAACCATTTGATATGGTCTCATATGATCTAACCAGGAACTGGCTGCATGCGCAATAAGTGACGTCTATACCAATAGTATTATGTTCACTTTGTTTTTACCAATAATTCAACAATTTTACCTTTTGGCATGATGTTTTCCTGTAGATTACTACCAGTATTCAAACATCAGCACGCGGTATTATGCTGTGTTGTTCTTCAATATCATAACACTGAAAAGTCCCATTCCTACTTCAAGGCAGCAATCCAGTGGTACTTTGGTTTTAAAACTAAGCATGCATTTCGGCATATTCAATAGTGTAAATCTTGCTGTAGATCACATGTTCATCACAGTGCAAGAGAAACGGCAAGGCCTCCCCGGGGGCGCAGTGATCTAAGCGATGGCTTCTGATCGTTCATCCGAAAAGAGTCCGGGTTCGAATCCCGGTGAGGCATGGATGTTGTGTTTGTCTTACGGCACTGGCTCTCTCCCTTCCGTGGAACCAGTGACCGTAAATTAGGGAAGGGTGAGCGCTTATAGCCCAATGAGTTGCTCACGGTGGTCGTTAAACCTTCAATAAAAAAAAAAAAAAAAAAACTGCGAGGCTGTTTCTCGTGCACGAGGGTCTTGAAGTTTAAAAAATTAAGTTTGTGTATGTATGTGTTGATTTTATAAATTACATGCAGCAATTGTGCAATTACGTTCGGTCTTCATGTTAGCAGGTCTGTCTGGATTCATCAAAACATGCTCGTCACGTAACCTTAACAACCGCGGAAAGGGAAGTTGGTGACCAGCTTGAAGTGGCAACAATTACCGAAAAGATAAACAGAAAGAAAGTAAAGAACTAGCATTACAATCTCCTTTCGTTTACAAAGTTCCTGCCTTATGATTCTCCGCTAAAAGACCAGCATTTTGTCTTCCAAAAATCGCATGCGCGAGCCTTTAATCATTTTAATTACACAGTTTAACTTTATAGTGTACTGTATCGGAGTTGTAGGCGTTTATCACAAATAACAAAAATTTACGATAATAATTAATAAGAGTAAAGAAAAGCCTTTTCTGACTTAATCCTTGAACGTGGCATCTGTGTGTATCCTATACACTCTAAAAAAATCATACGATTTCTTTCCACAGTCAGAAAAGTAAAAAATAACCAAAAATTTGACCCGGAATATTCGGTTATAATGAGCACGTCTTTTTTTAATTCTTTCAGACTCGAAACAAATATTTTCAAAGTAGATTTACAGAAAACCTAAAAATTCTGCTAAAACGTATGCGCTTATATCACCGTGATAAAAACATGAATAATTTAAAAAACGCAATGTGTGGGTGTTAATACATAAGCAATGGAACGGGTTGCGAAAAAAAACGAATTCTACAATCGATAAAACATCCACAAATAAAAATAGCTTCTTACTCACACAAGGAGCTGTAAAGTGTGCTACGAAAGTTAACAAATTCTGCACAAAATTTCTCATAGCAGAAGATATCAGACGCAAAAAAGATTTTCGGATTGAGCAATTAGAAGAAGGAATGCAAAGTATAACGTGATAAAACTGTACATTCCCTAGCGGAAAAGTTGTGTTTTACTTTAAGAAGAAAGCAAGTTAGTAAAACATGCAATGCATTGATTATATACGCTTTCCAACATACCAGGAATCATTACTCAACTTATTACTCAAATTATGAGAATTATGGCTGTGGAATTAAATTCGCTCCTGTGCCCTGACCTCTGACCCCATTTGGATTATATTAAATAGAATTGGTTCAGTATACCTACGGAACAACATACTAAAGTTTTGTCGCAATAGAAGCATTTTTAGTCAAGTTATGACGATAATGGCTGTGGAATAACTCTCACTCCTGTGCCCTGACTTTTACACCATTTCGATGATATTCAACAGAACCGGTTCAGTATACCTCCGGAAAATCATACCGAAGTTTTCTTGCAATAAAAGCATTTTTAGTCAAGTTATGAGGAAAATGGCTGTGGAATAAATATCGCTCCTGTGACCTGACCTTCGACTCCATTTCGATGATATTAAGCAGAATTGGTTCAGTATACTTACGGAACAACATACTAAAGTTTTGTCGCAATAGAAGCATTTTTAGTCAAGTTATGAGGATAATGGCCGTGGAATAAATCTCGCTTATGTGTCCTGACCTTTGACCCCATTTCGATGATATTAAACAGAACCGGTTCAGTGCATCTCCGGAACAACATGATGAAGTTTTGTCGCAATCGAAGCATTTTAACGTAAGTTATGATGCATCAGGGCGATGGAATGGATCCCGCTCTTATGTCCTGACTTTTGACCCCATTACGCCCATTTGCAAAAGGGTTCCTTCTCAGGTTGTCCTTTGCAAAATACTAAAATTCCATTGAAATCGAGCCATTTTTACGCGAGTTATAGCGGAATGACAGACAAACAGACGGAGAAAGCTGGAGCATATACGCTTCTTCAACTTACGGTTGGAAAGCGTAAATGAGGGCAAAATACTTTTTATAATAAATAACATCCTATCAAAAAAGAATTTTTCTAAGGGATTTTTAGATTCTAATCAAGTCTCTTACGTAGAAACATCTTGTAACGTCCCGTGGCGGCATAATGTTTAGTAATCGAAAAGTTGAAAATATGCAGATATTTTTCTGCATGGCAAAAGCTATGCTCAGAGAGATAATATCTTCTCGGAGCGGAGATAGAGAGAAAAAAGTTTAAACGTTTATAACCTTTATTGCGAAAACTGTGCATTATTTGAAGACGATAATATCCCCAGCCTTCACTGTAGCTAATGTTATACACTGAAGAAAGAAATTCTTCAACAGGATATTTCGAAGTGGAGATACAGCTGCAAACATAAATACACACTAACACCACCTAGCGCCAGAACTATGTACTAAAAAAACCCACGAGTATATATGCAAGGTAGTATATGCAAAATGTTTCACAAGGTGAATGGTAACCGGTGTTAATACATTTTTTTATACCTTCGTTTTGCCGATGACGTAGTCATTTTTGCAACTACCCCATCAGAGCTGCAGAATATGATCCAGGAACTTGCTGACAAGAGTAAAGAAGTGGGCTTGAAAATGAACTTTCAGAAGACAAAAGTGATATTCAATGCTTTTACAAGAAATGAAGATTTATTGATTGATGGAGAAAAGCTGGAGATAACAGACACGTACGTTTATCTTGGGCAGCAGATATCAAGTGAGGGTCACATTGATGAAAAAATTAATCTGCGTACAAAACTTGCCTGGAGAGCCTTTGGAAGAAACAGCATAATTTTCAAGAGCAATATGCCATTGTGTCTTAAAAGAAAGTGTTTGATCAATGCATCCTTCCAGTGCTTACGTATGGTGCAGAGACGTGGACCTTAACTAAAAGAGACATACAAAGGCTGCAGACAACTCAAAGTAGCATGGGGAGGTGCATGCTTGGTGTAACCAGGAGAGATAAGAAGAGGAACTCGTGGATCCGAAAAATGACAAGAGTGGAATACATCATGATCAGAGTTAAATCTCTGAAATGGCAATGGGCTGGACATACTGCCAGAAGGACAGACCATCGATGGATAGCCGAAATTTTAGATTGAATTCCAAAGGACAGGAAAAGACCCAGAAGAAGACCACATGGGAGATGGGTGGATGAAATTCTAAATAATGCGAGAGTGACATGGAGGAGACTGGCACAAGACAGACCGTTGTGGAGGAAACTTGGGGAGACCTTCGTCCAGCAGTGGATTGATAATGACTGACAATGATCATGATGATGATATTAAGGAAAACAAATTAAAGATTTGCACTCCCTAGTGGGGAGATTGTGTGTTATTCTGGGTAGGAAATGAATAAACACTGTTTTTGTTAACACGGTATAATACCCTTAATATGTATTTTAATTTGTTAATAGGCGTAAAATTACAAAATTACAAACCTTTCGCAAGCTTTCAGTGCCAACGGGCAGCTTCTCCGGGTTGCTGAATATAAACACTTAACAGAACAGATTAATAATAAATGCAAATGTAAACAATTTAAAATCCCTTAATGCATGAGATGCATATTGCGCCGCGCTCTTATTTATTGTCTAGCGAGCAAGCTCTCCTAATGCCTAACACCTTGGGCCAGATAGGAGAAATTTCAGTAGTCGTGTCTGTGTTACAAACGTCACTGCATGATAGAATCTTGATTGATTCTCGGATGGCTGTTGACCTAGGGCCGCTATAGAGTGCTAGTCTTCTTAAGTCCTTCCAGATAGGTCGGGTGTCCTTAGAACTTACGTCTGCAGAAAACGACGTAGTCAGTTTTCTGCTCTGCCTCTCTGAGGTGGAAATACCTCTTTGTCATTCCAATATACCACCTTGTAGATGCGTCCGGGTATATTAATGGAATGCCGTATACACCGGTTTGTGTGGATAGTGCCTGCCTGTCACGATCAGCGGTGAGAATGATCCCGAACGTCCTCAGAGACCATAGACCTACATTTAGCCTCAGCTTACGCAGAGCATTCTTGAACTAGTAAGAAAATCTCGGGATATATGGTATGAATCCGACAACACTTGCTCTCTCCGGAGGTGGCCTTTGCGCGCGTCCCGTTCCTTTCAGAGATGCTTTATGTATTATCCTCCCGATGCGTTCAATGCCGTAACCAGCTGCCCCCTTATGTTGCGGATTTCTGCATGTTGATCCTCTTTATCGAAAGAGAGATCGTAGGCTCTCTTCGCTCGGGCTCTAAACACGGCATACTTGTGCGAGCTGATCCTGCAGATGAAGGGAGAATCGGATTGTGAACGTAAAATGGTTTGTAATACATTTGTGTTCTTAGATTTCATGATGGCTTCCTTCGCACTAGGATGTCTAAAAAGAGGAGGCTTTCATCCTCTTCATATTCAGAAGTGAATTTTATCTCCTGGTGGGCGGAATTCATGCGATCTAAGAAAACATTTAGAGATACATTGCCGTGACTCCAAACAAAAAAGATGTCTGCGTTTCTTAGCCAAATCTTTGGAACTAATGCCCAGGAGTTTAAGATGGAATCTTCCATAGGACGCAAAATGGCTTCTGCAAAAACGACTGATAAGTAGGAATCCATTGGTGCTCCTTTGATTTGATCGAACACCTTTGAACGAAAAGTGAAAAAAATCGAATCGGTTAGAACTTTCAAAGTTCTTATTATGGCTAGGATGGCACCGCTATCGAACGGATTGGAATTTTCATTGAAGTTTTTAAGGTTATCGGATACTTTCTGCACTGGGATAGACGGGTACATCGCTGTGACCTCGAAACTTCCCATAATGTTATCTTGCCCTAGGTGAACGTCCTTGATTCTTGCGATGAAATCTTTGGATAAGGATAGGACTCTATCCGAAAGCGGTAGAAATATCTGCAAAAATTGAGACATTGCTTTCTCCAGGTTTGCTGATGGAGAATTTATCCTGGAGAGAATGGGACGGATCGGCATTCCTTGCTTATGAGGTTCGCCCGAGCAAATATCCTAGGGACATAGGTGCCTGGGCGTGGGTCTGCCGCTTTTTTTGAGCTCTTGTGTCTGGGTTGGAATTTTGGCGACTGCTTTCACTCTTGCGACACAGCGGTTTAAAGGGTCAACTTACTGCAGAATTGACCCGGATTGGTTGATATATCTGACTGATAACTAGTATCTGTGAAAATCCTCCAAATACGTGGCGTCAGTGAATAAACAAAGACATTGCTTTTTCCATGTTTTAGCAACACATAGTAACAGAAAAGTTGTTATTCGGTCACCGCTGGGGATCGAATCCCAGAACTCTCGATATCTAGCCGAGCGCGTTAGCCTTACACCATGGTAGCCAACAATACACGGCGCTATGTGTGTTTTTCTGTCAGCTTATGACATCAGAAATCTGTAACATGGGCTCAGCTACTGAGGCGTCTCCATCTGGTCGGCATTAACGGCACTGGCTATATATTAATTACAGCAGTTAAATCCAGAGGGCGAGATCGAAAATGAAAATCCTCCAAATACGTGACGTCAGGGAATAAACAGACATCACTCTTTCCACGTTTTAGCAACAGATAGCAACCGAAAAATTGTTATCCGGTCACCGCTGGGGAATCGAATTCTAGATCTCTCGATATCTAGCCGAGATATCGAGAGATCTGGGGTTTGTATAGCTAGCTCTCGATATTTAACTGGTATCTGGCCGAAAGCGGAGTTTTTCAATGAGGTTTTTAAAAGCCTAGATATCGCTGCAAATAGGCTCTAAACGAAAACATGACTGATGCCCTCTAGTGGTAAACGTATGCATTAAAAAATATGAAGCTATATGCAAAATAAAATTGTACTAGATACGCTGTCGAAGAAATCAAATGTCGGACTGTTAGGAGTAGCAATGTCGAAAAAATAATCTCTTCGCGCCATGGTCGAAAATCTGTGCACTCTTTAATCAGGAAATATCCTGAAAACGTTTCCCTTGATGACATCTATCTGACTGCAAAGTAATTTTTCAGTTGAGTTTACAGAAGTGCAAATATTGCTGCAAATACATTGGAAACATAAATACACATTTGCGCGTTTAGTGGAAAAATGGTCCACTTCAATATTTTAAAATTATATGCAGAACGTTTCCCACTAAATTTTAAAAGAAGATTATTAGAAGTCGGACATTTAGCAGCAGAGCTATGGGAGAAATCACAGTTATTCTTTACACCCCCAAGCGGAAATAATGTGCATTACTTGAAAAAGAAACTCTTCCTAAAAAAGGCTTCGTGATGAATAGTATGAAAGAAAAGAATTTTTTCGATCCGTTATTTAGAAGCAAATATATGGAATAAAATGTGCTTTGAATTCTATAGCACCAGCATTTACAAAGTGGCAAAGTTATGCATAAGAAAAGAAGCGGAAAGGAAGAATCATCGTTCTCACCTTTCGAGTTTCCAAATGCGAAAAATAATTTTTCAAATCAGACTACTAATTGCAAAGATAATTTGATACCGCAAGTACGTATTTTTTTTTTCAAAAGACGTGCTAAAAACAAAGCTGTATATTCACGAAATATTCTTTCTTCGCAAAAAAAAAAAAAAAAAAAAATAACTATGACGTTATTTCTTGTCATAAAAGATTCGCAATTGCTCCGAATAACAAGATGCTGACACATTACTTTGAATTTGGTGAGACTAATTTTACGAGTACATCGTTAAAACCAAATCAGATCATGGTGTATCGACCAATGCAACGTGTGGAAAAGAAAAGATCTGAGGAACTACTAACAGGGCTTCAGTGTTGCATTCGGACTCGGTGGGGCTTCCACAGGGAAGGTCACGGAACTCGATAATAAGGCAATGAGCGCTGTTTCTAGGATGGATGCCTCGTAGAAAGAAAGAGAACATCAGGCGATGTTGGGATCTCGGCGGAAGCAACTTTTGCAGGTCAGGGATGGCCAATATTGGCTTCCAAAGTTAGAGGCAAAATAATGACACAGCTAAAAAACTGACAAACATAACTGCTGGATGTTTGGGTTCAGTGCAATGAATTGTGTCACACACAGTTTTTGAACTATTGAATGATTAGATAGCATTTCATGACGACGATAAAACAAAGACGCAACTAAATGATAAGGATAGGAAAATACTCTATACGGTTCGTTGAATTTTTTTTTTTTTGATTGAAGGTTTAACGACCACCGTGAGCAACTCAATGGGTTATAAGCAGTCGCCCGTCCATAATGTAGGGTCACTAGTTCCAGGGAAGGGAGAGAGCCAGTGCCGTAAGACAAACACAACATCCATGCCTCACCGGTATTCGAACCAGGACCCCTTACGGACGAATGATCAGAGGCCATCGCTTAGACCACTACGCCACCGGGGCGGCCCGTTGAAAATCATTATCCTCTCTTAATTAAAAATAGCTGACTCAAGATATGGGTGCAATACTCGGAAGCCATTACCTCACCGTGGTTCGCACTGTTCACGATGCTGAAGGCATTGTGTGACAGTATGGGATAAAAAGGACAGTATGGCTGAGACGCCGTGAAGCCATGGGTATATCGTATATGGTTCTCACTGTTCGAGATAATGCAGGTACTGTGCTCATCTGGCCGTCCCGGTGACACAGTGGCCTAAGTGCTGGCTAATGACAATTCGTCAGAGATAGGTCTCGGTTCGAATACCGATGAGGCATGGATGTTGTGTTTTGTCTTACGGCATTGATTCTCTCCGTTCCCTGGAGCCAGTGGCCCTAAATTAGGGACGGGCGAAATATTATATCCCATCGAGTTACTCACAGTGGTCGTTAAACCCAGAAACAAACAAACAACTGTATTCGTCGGCTATCAGAGCTTAGTACGGCAGCAGGAAGACACGGAGCCAGCGTATAATACCCTCAGTTCAAGATACTGAAAGCAGCCTCGGTGGTTCAGTGGCGAATCCCTGACGTATGACGGTTGGTCCCGGCTGGCCCTGTCTTGACTCCGAATCAGGCATGAGTGGTGAGTTTGTCTTATACTGTAGAAGAGGCGCTCCCCCTCCCTGGAACCAGTGGCCCTAAATTAGCTACGGTCGACTGCTAGCCCATAAATTTGCTCATGCTGGTCGTTAAACCCCGAAATAGAAAAGAGATGCTGAAGACATTGTGCTTGCCTAGGATGCATTTAAAGGGCGTCTACTTGGTGTTTTTATACCTGTGCATGAAGATATGACTTCCAAGTGGGATATACTTCTCCACACTGAATACAAGCGTCATTCTTGTTGAAGACAAATTTCATATACAGCAAAACACGTCTAGCAGGGTCATCCATGGCTCTATGTAAAAACGACGGTTTTCACAGGTGACTGCCGAATACAGCGGTTCAGTTGGTCAAAAATATCTATCTCCCCTCCACCCTTGAAAATAATATAAACAAGTTAGTAAAATCATGCAATGCATTGATTATAATACGCTTTCCAACATTACAGAAATCATTACTCAAGTTATCACTCAAGTTATCAGAATAATGTCTGTGGAATAAATCTCGGTCCTGTGCCCTGACCTTTGATCCCATTTCGATGATATTCAACAGAACCGGCTTGGTATACCTCCGAAATAACATGATAAAGTTTTGTCGCAATCGAAGCATTTTTACGTAAGTTATGATGCACAAGGACTATGGAATAGATCCCGCTCCTGTGTCCTAACCTTTGACCCCATTTCGCCCATTTTCAATAAGGTCCCCTACCACATACTAAAATTTCATCGAAATCGAACCTTTTTTACCTTCGTTATGGCGCATAAGAGCAGTGGAATGGATCCCTCTCCTATGTACTAACCTTTGACCCCATTTCGTTCTCTTTAAAGAGGGTTCCTTCTCAGGTGATCCCCTACCAGATACTAAAATTTCATCGAAATCGAACGGTTGTTACGCGAGTTATCGTGCTGACGGACATACGCACACAACGTGTGACGTAATGAGGCAGATGGCAATCGCGACCATCTGCCTTCCGCAAGAGTGTGACGTCATAAATCTTTAATAGGATCCACACACAACGCGTGACGTAAAGAGACAGATGGCGTGACCGCGCCCCCAACATTCTCAAACGCGAGTTGTGACGTCACAAAGTTTCTAAGCATTGGTAACATTAATGAAACAACGCCATCACTAAAAACGTTATAATTCGGGGTGGTTATTTAACCCACTAAACGAATTCTTCTAAAGTCGAGATCAAGCTAAATCGATTTCTAGTACTAGAAAACGGTAGATTAACGACTTTCATCAAAATTCTTAGAGCCGTTTTCAAAATAAAATGGCCGCCCCGGTGGCGCAGTGGTCTAAGGCGCTGGCCCCTGATCATTCGTCCGTAAGGGGTCCGGGTTCGAATCCCGGTCAGGCATGGATGTTGTGTTTGTCTTACGGCACTGGCTCTCTCCCTTCCCTGGAACCAGTGACCCTAAATTAGGGACGGGCGACTGCTTATAGCCCATTGAGTTGCTCACGGTGGTCATTAAACCTCCAATCAAAAAAAAATAAAAATAAAAAAAAATTGTACATACATACATACAAGAATTGCTACTTTAAGGTGGACGTAAAGTAACTTTGCTTCCTATACTTCCAATGGAAAAACTTTTGTACACATTTTCTTCACAATTAATGCGTCCCCAAGGATGAAAATTTGAACATGGATTAAAATATCTTCATTTTATAACTTGTAATACTTAATATTTTCTAAAACATAACCATAATTGTACAATTCAACATTTGTTTGTCTACTGTCGTCATGGAAATACAGGTCGCGCCATCTTTTTTCTGGACACTTAATGCGTTCACAAGGATAAAAATTTGAACATCGATTCACATAGCTTCATTTCATAACTTGGAATACTTAATATTTTCTAAACCATAACCGTAATTATGCAATCCCACAATTTTTTGTCCACTGATGTCATCAAAGTACAGGTCGCGCCATTTTTTCTCTGGTTTCAACACCACCAAAGGAAAAGTTATTGATTTTTAATATAATTATGGTTATGTTTTAGAAAATATTAAGTTTTCCAAGTTATAATATGAAGTTATTTCAATCGATTTTCAAATTTTCATCCTTGGGAACACATTAATTGTGAAGGAAATGTTTGCAAAAGTTTTTCCATTGGAAGTATAGGAAGCAAAATTACTTGACGTTCACCTTAATAATATGAGATAAGGACAATGGAATGGATCGCAATCCTATGTCCAGACCTTTAACCACATTTCGTCCATTTTCAATAGGGTTCGTCCCCAGGTGGTCCCCTACTACGTACTGAAATTTCATCGAAATCGAAACATTTTTACGCACGTTATGATGCATAAGGGCAATGGAATGCATCCCGATCTTATGTCCTGTGCTTTGACCCCACTTCACCGATTTTGAAGAGGTTTCGTACCCAGGCGGTCTCCTACCACATAGTAACTTTCATTGAAATCGAACCATATTTACGCAAGTTATGACGCATATTAATGGCATGATCCCGATCCTATGTCGTGACCTTTGACCCCATATGTCCCATTTTCAATAGGGTTCATCCCCGGGTGGTGCCATACCACATACTAAAATTTCATCGAAATCGACCCATTTTTACGCCAGTTATCGCGCGGACGGACGGACAAAGCTGGAGCATATACGCTTCTTCAACCTACGGTTGGAAAGAGTAAAAAATATTTATCTTTTTGAAATACAGCTTGCTGTGAACTGCTGATCATTTCTTTCTTTCTTTCTTGCCATTTTGTAATATTTTTTTTAATTGACTGAAGTTTTAACGACCACCATGGGCAATTCGCTGGGCTATAAGCAGTCGCCCGTCCCCAATTTCGGGCCACTGGTTCCAGAGAAGGGAGAGAACCATTGCCGTAAGACAAACACCACATCCATACCTCACCGGGATTCGAACCCGGACCCTTCTCGGACGAACGGTCATGAGCCACCGCTTAGACCACTGCGCCACCGGGGGCGGATTGTGTTTTTGGAACGTTATCCACTAAATCTCTCACAAGTAAAGCAGAGGAATGGAGTAAGGTGTTGCGGAATTACGTATGTTGTCGCGAAAGCGGGCGATTCTACCGCATGTTTACCAGAGCAAATGGAAGGTAAAGAGATCCCTAACTCAATAGCAGCACTACTGCGGGTGAACCATAAATCCATGTTCCTACTCCCTCTCCTGTATCTCCCAAAAAACATTGATGTGTTGTTTTGTCATGTGTAACTGACCACCAATCCAGCGCAGAAAATACGACCTCTATGTTAGAAGACTAGGTCCGTTGGACGAGAGGGACGAACGCCTCTGAACACTTCGTGCTCTCATTTAGGGCCCTAAACAGAAAGGCATAACTTCTGCAAATAAAACATTAAATATGGCACCAAGTCTTCGGCTGTAATGAGCAGGTCTGTTGAGTCCTTTCCGACGTGAATAAAATTTTTCCAAGTTATTCAAAGTCAATGGAACCGATTATAGAAAACAAGAAAGATGATACCGAATTTTTGGTTGCAGTGAGCACGTCTTTCGAATCCTTTCCGACGTGAATGAAATGCATCAAATATATTCAAAATCAATTTAAGGCATCTCCTTACCTTCCATTTGCTCTGGAAAGACATGCGGCAGAAGCGCCCGCTTTGCCACAGCATACTTATTTTCCGAACTCCTTACTGCATTCCTCAGTTTCATTTGTCTTAGGAAAAAAATGAAACGGATTTCTACAATCGATAAAACACCCAGAAATACATAGCAGTAGCTACTTCCACGAGCGGCTAAAAATCATGTTACTAATGTTAAAAAAGAAATATTACACCGAATTTTCGGGTGTAATAAGCACGTCGTTTGAATCTGTTCTGACGCAAATTAAATTTATCAAAGCTATTTAAAGGCAATGGAACCGGTATGGAAAACACTAGTATCTGACAGAAGAAATAATTTTTTCAATCGGGTCTTTAATCCCTCAGATATTGGTGTAAACGGAATCTTGAGCTTACGAACTCTTAGAAACAGAGTTATCGACAAAAATATGATGTGACTTTACGTACCTTGGTGGGAAAACCATGCATTATTTTAGGAAGAAAGTATTCTCACAAGGTTTATCCATATGAGCGGTATCGGTCCAAGAAAAAAAAAATTAGAAAAGTTTTCATTAGCCCAGATTTTACAACAAATACATCAGAATCAGAAATTAACATTTATGACCCCTGGTGGTCAAACCATTCTTTACAAAACATTAGAAATTATGGGAAAAATATTTTCCATCAGGTCTTGTATGCGATACAGGAAGAATTTTTCAAATCGGAGTTTTAGGAGCAGAAAACGCAATTTACCTTTATGCGCCCTAGCGGAAAGTCTTAAATGATTTACGTGAAAATTTTGAATTTATAGGAAAACATTTCGCATCGGAAACACTATCCAACAAGGAAGGAATTTTATAAATTGGACTTTTAGAAGTAGAGATATTGACAAAAATAAGATATACATCTACGCCCCCTGGCGTAGAAACCATGCATTATTTCAAGAAGAAAATGTTCCTAAAAGGTTTGTCGGCATGAGTAGCACGGTCGAAAAAAGACTTTTTTTTCAATCGAGATTTTAGAAGCTCATATTTTGCTGCAAATACATCAGAAATGGAAATTAAGGATTACGCCACCTGGTGGCCATACCATTTCTTTATAAAAATCAGAAATTATGTGCAAATGATTTTTCATCAGGATCTGTATCCGCTGCAGAAGGATTTTTTTCAAATCGGAGGTTTAGAAGCAGAGAAATAGTGGGAAACGCAATTTACCTTTACGCTCCCTAGCGGAAAGTCTATGAATTACTTGAAAATATTAAATTTTTACGGAAACCATGTCACACTAGAAACACTCCAAAAAAGAAGGAATTTTTTTAATCGGACTCCTAGAAGTCGAGATATTGACAAAAATAAGATATATGTCTACGCCCCCTGGCGCAAAAAATATGCACTATTTTAGGAAGAAAATATTTCTAAAAGGTTTGTCGACACGAGTAGTATCGGTCTACAAACGGCGTTTTTTTAATCGAGAATTTACAAGCTCATATTTTGCTGCAAATACATCAGAAGCGGAAATTAAGATTTACGCCTCCTGGCGGCCGAACAATTTTTTCACAAAAATTAGAAATTATGTGCAAACGATTTCCCATCAGGAGCTGTATCCGGTGCAGAAAGAATTGTTCAAATCGGAGACTTAGAAGCAGAGATATAGGGCGAAACGCAATTTACCTTTACGCCCCCCAGCGGAAAGTCTATGAATTACTTGAAAATTTTCAAATCATCTGAATAACATGTCACACCGAAAACACTATCCAACAAAGAAGGAATTTTTCAAATCGGACTGCTAGAAGTACAGATATTGACAAAAATAAGATATACCTCTACGACCCCTGGCGGGGAAACTGTGAGATATTTTTGGAAGAAAATATTCCGAAAAGGTTTATCGATGTGAGTGGCATCAGTCCACGAAAAAATTTTTTCAATCGATATTTAGAAGCTCAGATTTTATGGCAAATACATCAGAAGCAAAAATGAACACTTACTCCCCCTGGTGGCCAAAGTATTCTTTACCAAAAATTCGAAATTATATGCAAAATATTTTCCATTACGAGATGTATCCGCTGAAGAAAAAATTTTTTCAGATCGGTGTTTTAGGAGAAGAGTTATCGGAAAAAATATTATTTACTTTTACGCCCCCTAGCGGAAAGTCTATGCGTAATTTAAAAATGAAACTATATCTAAAACACTGTTCAACATAAATGGAATCAAAAGATAAAAGACTTTTTTCAATCGGATGTTTAGAAGCAAATATGTGGATTAACGCGTAATTTTGAATTCGACATTATCTGCATTTACGCCCCCTAGCGGCAAAATTGTGCATCGTACAAAAACAAAAAACAAAATAAAGTATTATCATTCGCATATTTCAAGCTTTCGAATGCAAAAAGAATTTTTCAAATCGGATTAATAGTTGCAGAGATATCGTGGGTACAGGCGGACGGACGGACAAACCGATAACAGAAGCACGATCTTTTTTTACAAAAGACGTGCTAAAAATGGTGCACAAAACGTTTTTCATAACAGAAGGAAGGTATCAGTAACAAAGAGATTTTTAAATCTAACATTTAAAAAGGAAATACAAATGGAAACATGATATAGATCTAAGTCATCTAGAGGGCAAATTTTCTTAATGAAAAGTTCAAAATATTCGAAAAATATTTTTCAGGATAAAAGCTATGCTAAGGAAACAGAACTTTGCAAATGCGCCTTTAGGAATTAGAGATAGCGAGAAAAAGGTTTTGACGTTTACGCCCCAAAGCGGGAAAGCTGTGTATTTTTTAAAGAAAATAATGCTCCCCATTTCTATTGTAGCAAATGGCATACAGTAAAAAAGGAAATTTCTCAATAGGGTTTTAGAAGCGGAGATACAGCTGCAAACAGAAATTCAGAACACCGTCTAGCGACAGAACTGTGAACTAAAAAATTTCCTGAAATACAAACCTAAAGTGTTCCACAAGGTAAATGGTACCCGGTGTTTAAAGATGTTTTTAAATCGTACATTTAGAAGCAGAGATGTTGAGAAAAAACAGATTAAAAATTGTGCCCTCCTAGCGGCGAAACTGTGCATTGTTTTGGGAAGGAATTATGCACCAAGAATTTTCATAGTAAGTAGTATCGGATGGAGCAATAATTTTATCAATCCGGTTTTAGTTCCGCAGATATTGCTGTAAACGGAAAAGTGCTTACGCCCCCAACACTTGTGCTTTAACAAAAAAATTTATATTATATGTTGAACATTTCGCTTCGACAACGCACTCCAACAAAGGAAGAAGTTTTCAACTCGGACTCTTAGAATCAGAGATATCGACAAAAATATGATATACGTCTACGCACCTTGGCGAAAAACTGTGCACTGTTTTAAGCAGGATGTATTCTCAAAAGGTTTTCCGAAGTGAAAGGTATTAGTCCACGAAAGAATTTTTTCAATCGAGTTTTCAGAAGCTGAGATTTTGCTGCAAATACATCAGAAGCAGAAATAAAAACTTACGCCTCCTGGTGTCCAAACCATTCTTTACCAAAAATGAGAAATTATATGTAAAACATTTGGCATCATTAGATACTATATATCCAATGCTGGAAGAATTTTTAAAATCGGACTTTTAGAACAAGAAATATAGAAGAAAACCCAAATGACCTATACGCCCCCTGGCGGAAAAGCTATGCATTACTTAAAAACGAGACTATACCTAAAATGGTCTTTGATATAAATGCCATCGGAAGGAGGGAGATTTTTTTTCAATCCGATATTTAAAAGCAAATGTATGGAATACATTTTTTTTAAATTTGATATCATCTGCATTTACGCCCTCCAACGGCGAAGTTCTGAATCGGGAAAAACCGGAATGTAAGGAGCATAATTGCAAGCTGTAAAATGCAAATAGAATTTTGTTTTCCAAATCGGACTAATATTTTAAGAGATATGGTGTGCAGAGATGGAGGGACAAAGTAATACTATAAGCACGATTTCTTGCAAAAGACGTGGTAATTTCAGGAATTTCACAGATCCCAAGGATCACCAATCATTTAGAATGTGGTGTCAGAGACAAGAAACGAAACAGGTGTTCCATATTTTTAAACTCACAGCCGCTCCGTTATTTTTCTAGAAGTCCCTAAACACGAATTTTTTACAGGTTCCGTATATTGGTGGCCGCGAATTAATGGTAATTTCTTATATGCGTTTAAAAATGCCGCCAAAAAGGTCTTTCATGCATTGGTTCTGTGTGGGATGATATCCGTGCCAGATAAAACTGCCCTCATTGGCAGGTGACCGCGGAATGCGAGTGTCCGCCAACACTGGATTCACTGTATTAGAAAGTAAATAAGCATGTTCGAGGTTCTGGGATTATAACTCAGCCTGCAGTAGCTGTCCTCATATGGCCAATTCCCAGAGCAAAGAGCTTAACAACGACCTTGAGCACCTAAAGTCCATAAGCAGTCACCTGTCCCTAATCTGGGGTCACTGGCTCCAGTAAAGGGAGATAACTATAGTACTGCAAGTCAAACGCACCATCTATGCCAAGTTCGAACCCGCACCCGTTGATAGATTCGAAGCCAACGTTTAGTGCCACAGGAGCAGCCTGGAACTTTAAAACAACATAGGATGCATCAAATAGAAGTCATCGCTCTTTCCACGTTTATAAGTGAGTCAAGGAAAAATTATCATCGGCCGCCACCCGGAATCGAACCCAGGGTCTTTCAGTTGCACGCCGCATATGCTACCACTGCGCCACAGCGGCTTCGAATTCTCCAAAAAGACCCTGGGTTCAATTCCTGGTAGCGGCTGATGAGAAATTTTCCGTGACTAACTTATAAACGTGGAAAGAGCGATTACTTCTGTTTGATGTTCCTTATTCACGTCACTTGTGTGTATTAACATGTATAACGAAGAAAATTTCTCCGTCATTTTGGTCCACGCCGGGGATCGAACCCGAGTCCTCTTATTCCGGAATAAGTCGCTCTACCAACTGAGCTACGCAGACGGTCGTTCTCGCTGCTATCTGCCTTTATGTCGTGTGCGTCCTGCGGGGCAGGCACGTCACACATGGGATGCGTGATTTGAGCCCCACTCACAACTTATCCTGATCATTTCGTTATTCGAAGTGGAGGAGCTCTTGGTGGACGAATGAATCAAATGTAATCGCAGAAGTGAGACGATGGCATGTGAGATATCTATTACATCCCAGAATAGCGAAACGAAGCATTCGTTACTCGTTTGTAGCGAAATTTTAGGGCAAAATAGATCACAGATTAGCATTGGATCTCTTTCTCTTTAGGATCTCCAACTGTTTCAAGATGCAGCCATTATAAGGAGAGACTTGTGTTGCTCAAAGAATACTATGAGTTGTAACCTACTACGTATGATGACGTAGTTGACGTACTACTGCGATGACGTATGAGCTAATCGACAAAACTGAAGCGGTAAAGCTTGCCGGCGTAGTTCAATTGGAAGAATAGCCGCCTCCGGAATAAGAAGACGTGGATGCAGATCACTATCGGCAGAAAGGTTATAACGCTATATTGGCGCCCGATCCCATATGAATTTCCTGGCCAGTAAGTACTACTACAGTGAAGTATGAGTCAAATCGGCAAAGCTAAGTCTTGCTGGCTTAGTTGGTAAGGAGAATAGCCACCTGCGGAGTAGTAATACATGGATGCGAAATTTTACCATCACTAGCAAAAAGGTTATACGCAATAGGGTAAAGAAATTTCACCAGCGAGATTCCTGGAGATATTACGAGCAGCTATAAAGTTAAGATAAACGACAACCGCATAATGGAATTTCTTGTTTGTTTGTTCATGCAAGGCCTCAGATTGACCTCACGGTTCCTTTCGTATGATAAGTTTTTAGGCATGTTAACTTTATAGCACCAAACAGAAGTCTTCGCTCTTTCCACGTTAATAAGTGAGTCCCAGAATAATCCTCATCGGCCGCCACCGGGAATCGAACCCATGATCTTCCAGTTACGTGCCGGACATGCTACCACTGCACCACAGCGGCCTCGAATTCTTCGGACTCAGAAGTGATTAACTGCCAAACCACATGGCAGGGTGTTTGCAGTGGTAGTATGTCCGTCGCGTGACTAGAAGACCCTAGGTTCGATTCCCGTTGGCGGCCGATGATAATTTTTCCGTGACTCACTTATAAACGTGGACAGAGCGATGACTTCTGTTTGGTATTCCTGATCCACGACGAGTGTGTGAATTAACTTTATAGCAGCACTCTTCTTAGTTCCAAAAGTCACTTAATAATGAACAGTTTAAGCTCCTTCCTTCACCAGAGGATAAGTATCTTTATCTGACACTTCGGCATATTTGTGATGGATTACGTGAAATCAAAGCAAAAACACGTTGTCACAACATTTAGTCAGACGAAAACAGAAGAGTCAGACGAAAACAGGCTGAATTTAATCAATCATTTCATCAAAACCTTGATGATGCGTCTCCTACATCCTCAATCGTTTTCAATCAGCCTCTGAACGACGGCCACTCCGAGTCATTCATTTTCTATAAAGTTTTTCTTCTTTGTTTCTTGTCAACGGAATGAGAAGATATTTCTCAACCTTTGTCTCGCTGCTCCGTCTTCCACCGGTATCCATTCCGTATAGTTTTGCTTACTAGTAGCTTTCGTTTTTGTGGCTTGTCGTGGGAATAATAATATACTGGTTGTATTTTCTGTATCCGGATAATACTTGGGAAAAGATGGTCTTATATTCTTAATCTTCAATTCTTAATTTTTAAATTCTTATCTGTTCTTAACCTTTCGATTCTTATCTGTGCGAGTTCTAACTTCCCTGTGATTTGTGGTGAATTTAGAAGTTCCAGAAATTACTTGTTCGATTACCATTAGATAATGTGCTTATCCAGCGTTTCCCAAACCGTCGGTTTCGAGCCCATTTTTGATGTGCCGCGAAAAGTTTTTAAAATGTAAAAATATATATATATATAATTATTTAAAAACAGGAAATCACGAAAAGATGAAAAAAATGTATATATGAAGGGAAAATAATGCACATAAAACACATATACGGGAATCGGATTACATGTAGGCGCCTTTCGAAGCAGAATAGGCAAACCACTACACCCCACGAATAACTGAATTTTCAGTAAAATTACTTTCAATAATAAATTAAAAAGACAAGTAAAATGTAATAAAATAAAAAAATATACCTTTTTTATAAAATTATAGACAACAATAAATTAAAAAGCAATGGTAGAAAAAATTAAATTAAAAAATACGCCCCCTCCACCACTCGTCATGTCCTTTAAATCTAGGTGGATCGCGACAGTTTGTCGTTCTAAAAATTGGGTCACGGTTTCAAAACGTTTGGAAGCAAAGTACGAGGGTTGTCCGATAAGTATCCGGGATTTTTGTTTCTATCAATTGCCGGAGAAAAATAACAAATAAAGGATACATAAATATGATACTCGCATATGTGAGTATCATACAATCAAGTCCACTTTTCCACGTATTCTCCGTTCAGCGCAATTCATTTCCTCCACCGATCAACAAGATGATTCATTCCGGTAACGAAGAAATCAACAGGGGTGTTGCGAATCCACTGCGGACAGCCGCTGACAGATCGTCCATGCTCGCATAGTGGTGGTCAAGAAGACTATCCTTCAAGGGGCCAAAAACAGGAAAATCGGAAGGTGCCAAGTACGGACTGTAAGCAGGGTGCGGAAGAACGGTCTACCTCTGTTTCGCGATTTCTGTTTGCACTGGCTTAGTTAGCAATATGAAGGAGATGATTATCATGCTGAAATAACATTTGATTGTCTTTCAATATTGGCTCAGTGTCTTCTCATTGGCCTTTGCATGCATTGTTTACTTTTTTGCCAAGTACTCAACCCGAAGGATAACGTGTTTGCCCCCAGAAGACAGTAGCCATGACCTTGGACGCCGACGAACCAACTTTGAACTTCTTTGATGGGGGCGAGTTCGGATGACGCCATTGCATACTTTGCTATTTGGTCTCCGGTTCGAATTGACGAATCCCCGTTTCATCGCCTGTGATTATGCATTACCGGAATGTCTCACCCTCCTCATCGTATCGCTGTACCAATTCATTGCAAATGTCTAGCCTTTGGTGTTTATGCTCGCTGTAAGCACTCGGGATACCCAGATATTCCTATAGTTGAGATGCTCATGCATAATTCGTCCAAAGGAATCTTTACTGACATCCACTTCCATGGCAATATCCCGATCTAGAATGCGTCTGTCAGCTTTAATCAACCCTGTCAACTCGTTTAATCGCTTCATCAGTCACCGCCGTGTTAGGTCTACCTGACGGTGCCTCATCTTCAAGATCCTCGTGGCCAGCTTTGAAATTCGTAACCCATTCATGAACACTGGAACGAGACATAGCAGCATAACCATACACAGCCCGAAGACTTCTCGTATTATTCGCGGCCCTTACGCCCTTCTTTCATTAAAAATTTCTCTACTGCTCGCTGCTCGAACTGAACACTTAACGTAGCCAATATTGTTTTTGATGTACAGCGCCACCTAACATTAGAAATAATCAACTCCGCTTTTACGGCGTTTCACTGAAAGTAGTCGTAACAGTTCTACGCACACATACGATCATACACCCGGTTTTGTGTCGATAGGAATAAAAATCCGGATAGTTATCGGACACCCCTCGTGCTAAAGAAAATCATCTTTAAACTCGGATATGTAATCAGTTTAAAGCTTTTATCTACATTTCCAAATTTTATTCAAATGAGTTATTCTATACTTACAATATATTTGTACGTGCTCCTTTCTTTATTTTTCAGGTGACCCATATGGATGCATGACTCAGCTGACCAGTTGTGACGGATATTTCCTGTTTGATTTTCCGTCGCCCTGGTGGCGCAGTGGTCTAAGCGCTGGCTTCTGATCGGAGATTGGTCGGGATTCGATTCCCGGTGAGGCATGGATGATGTATTTGTTTTACTACACTGGCTCTACACCTCCTTTATCTTCCCGGAATAAGTGGCCATAAATTATTTCTACTATCATCCTTTTTTATATACAATCATATAACGTTTTGGTACAGTTCGAGACGTTTTACCATTTATAATAGTATGGGGAACAACACTATATATATATATATATACACTGCTGGCCACCCAAAATGCAACACCAAGAAGGACGCGAGAGAGCAAAGCCAGATTTACTGGGCACATAACAACAGATACAAAGATGAAACGATCGAGCTTACAGGCCCGTTTGACTTGCGGAACACGCAGGGATCAATAGTTCGTGTGGCCCCCCACGGCTAACAATAACGGCCGCTACACCCCGCAGCATGGAACGAAAGAGGCTTTCAATGTGGCCTTGGGGTATGTCGGTCCAGGCTGCTTCCAAACGTTGCCACAGTTTATCAGGCGTAGCCTCGGTTGGTGGTTGCCGGGTCACTCGGTTGCCGATCAGCGACCAGACGTGTTCGATGGGCGACATATCAGGAGAACAGACAGGCCACGGCAGCAGTGCCACCTGGTGGGCCGTGAAGAATTGTTGCACAATGTGTGCCACGTGCGTGCGCGCATTGTCATGTTGAAATGTGCCCGCTGGCAGGTCCTGCAGGTAAGGGAAGACTACAGGCTCCAAAACGTCGGAGATGTAGCGGTGGCTGTTGAGTGTACCGGCGATGCGTACCAAAGGGGTGCGGGTGTCATATCCAATTGCGCCCCAAACCATAACGCCAGGCGACGAACCGGTATGGCAATGCATAATGCAGGCGCCATACAGTCTCTCGCCGCGGTGCCGCCACACGCGGATCCGACCATTGTGGTGCTGCAGGCAGAAGCAAGATTCGTCGGAGAAGACAATGTCGTGCCATTCCGTAGTCCAGGTGAGGCATTCAACGGCCCACTGCCGCTGCACTCACCGGTGGTGTAACGTCAATGGTAATGGGAGAAATGGGCGCCGTGCGACAAGTTCCGCTCCTGCAGACGACGTCGAACGGTACGTGCTGACACAAGTTGTTGCGCAACACACCCTAATTCCTGCGCTAACGTTCGTGATGTGGCGGTGCGAGCCGTCAATGCCCGCCACACAACATGCCGGTCCTCTCGTTTGGTGGTGTGCCGCGGCTGCGGCAATCGCTCACGTCGGTCCGACAGTCCCTCCTGCACCCACCGAATCCATACTCGCCTCACTGTGGCTGGATGTCGTCCCACACTGGCGCCAATGTCTCGGTACGATAAACCGCTGTCGTGGTAAGCCATTATTCGTCCTCTGTCGAACTCCGAAACGTGCTGGAATGACTGTCGTATTCTGCGACGAGACATCAGGAAGCTTCCCACGCACAGGTCCGGCAGCACAACACACTTCCACTACTTACACCCTGCCTTCTGCGCACCCTTCTTATAGTGCTTCTCGGCTGCTTGCCGGGCGCACATGATTTTCATATGCCCTGCAATGCTAATCGTTTGCATGCCCTCTCGCGGTTGACGCATGCTACGCATTTCAGGCCAATCGGATGCTTCCTTCTTGGCGTTGCATTTTGGGTGGCCAGCAGTGTGTATATATATATATATATATATTTTACAATCTAGTTCTACAATCTAGTATGTGGAACAAACAAATATATATATTTATATATATATATATACAACGATCAGCCAAATCATTAAAACCACCTCTGAATTATGCAAGTAAGCGCGCGTGCAGACAATCAGTGTCACGTGCAAGGGCGTGAATGATGTATATAATACCATGGCCGGAGCTCTCTCAGTCAGTATCTCGTTTCGTCTCAGCATGGGGAAAGCAAAGAATTCATATGATTTCGACAAAGGCCAGTTCGTTAAGACACCTTGGTAAGAGCATCTCCGAAACAGCAACGCTGGTTTCCTGCTCATGCTTGCAGTTGTTGGTACCTATCAAAAATTGTCGGAAATAGGTGACACATCAAGCCGTCGACAAGGCGTAGACAGGCCACGCCATACTGATGCCAAAAGTCAGAGCAGACTATCTCGTCTTGTCTGCAGCAGCAGAAGAACTCTTGTGTGGCTGACATCACACATAATTTCAATTTTGGTGAAGGATCCAGGGTGTCCGAACATACAGTTCATCGTACGGTCTTGAGTATGGGACCCCACAGCCGCAGACCCATTCGTGTGCCTATGCTCACAGACGTTCACCCTTGTCAACGCTTGAAGTGGGCCTTTATTCATCGACATGGAAATAGAAGGCTGGAAGAGTGTCTCATGGTCAGACGAATCCCGTTTTCTGTTACACTATGTCGACGGACGAGCTAGGGCGCCAGGTTTACCCAAGGAAGCCTTCTTACCTGGATGAACTGTCCGATGGATCCAGGCGGTTGGAGGGAATGTGGTGGTCTGCGCAGTGTTTTCTTGGAGAACACTTGGACCCATTATCCCTGTAGAGCGAACTCTGATAGCTCTCATGTACCTGAAAATCGTGGTTGACCAAGTACACCTTTTTATGGCGACCGTATTCCCTGGCGAAGATGGCGTCTTTCAACAAGACAAGGCTCCATGCTACACTGCAAAGAAGTTTCAGCAATGGTTCAGAAATATGAAGAGGAATTCCATTTATTGCCATGTGCTCTAAATTCTCCATACATGAATCGTATCGAGTATTTGTGGTATGCATTTAAGTAACGGGTATGAGCAGCACCACCTAAACCACGTAATTTACGGGAACTGCGGGATCTTCTGTGGCATTCATGGTTCCAAATATCAAGAATATATTCCCTCATACATCAAGAATATAACATATTTTCGATGTACTGTATGTTACATTCTAGATGATGAATATGACATAGTCTCGATGTATGTTATATTCTTGAAGATGAATGTAACATATTCATCAAGAATATAACAACCATTTTTCGCAGTATACCAAACGTTTATAGTAGTGTCAGGAACACCGAGACTGGACACTGGAAGACTAGAAAAAATTTAATGCGGTTCGAAGAGACGTGATACACCTTGTCCTGTACCGACGGTATGCAGTGAGTTTGGCTGAAACTCCATGAAGTAATGTACCAAGCTTACTTTGAAAGCACAACTCAAGGTTCTGAAGGTGATTTCATTATGTGGGACATGTTCTTTTGGTACGGAACGGGGCCCCGTGATATGGCTAGAAGTTCGGTTGCCCTGCAAGGATTATTTGAACATTGCTGCCGATCAAGTCCATCCTAAAATGTTGACGATTTTGTCCTCTATGTGACGGGTTTTTTATGGACAACAATTCTACTGTCCATCACGCAAGATGCGTTCAACAGTGGTTCAACGACCATGATAGCGACTGGCACCATGTTATCTGGACACCAAAAAGCCCGGTTCTGAACCCCCATTGCAAATGAATGGTAAATGTTAGGAAAACAGATTGGAAGCAAAGTCATCTTCTTATAAAGCTGAGCCAGTTAAAAGACTGTCTGGTGAACGCTCGGTATGCTACAGACATTGATAGCTTGTGGAATCTATGTCAAATCGCATACGTGTTGTGATTCGGTCTAACAATTAAGACCAACCTGGTATTTAATAAAAGTTTCGAATTTAGTGGCCAGTATGTGTAGGTTCCGAATTCTTTTCAACAGCCTGAGGCAATGTAGTCATTGTTTCAAATGTCAACGGTATAGGCCATTGGCGGCGGACGTGCTGGTCTAGGGAATGATTATTATCTATGACGCATTGTATCCTGTGGTACCCATAGAAGGTCATCTAAACACCACGTCGTATCTGAACATTATTAACGACAGAATTCATTCTTTCCACCCTGCAGTTTACTCATACGCATATGGACATTTCCAGAAGAATTTTTCACACATTTTCCTTCCAGAGAATTTCGCTCGTAGCGTTACCGAAAATCTTAGGGAACATGCCGATGAGTTTTCCATGCTTCAATGACCTGCATAGTCCTTGCATATAAACCCCATCGAGCATCTCTGGAGTGATGTGAAATTTGCAGTTTGCTGTGCAACTGTGAACCCATCCAGTTTAGAGTAGATAAGAGGCTGAATAGCTTCAGAAGGTTACAATATTCGTACACAGTTGCCTCCAGCATCCCGAACGTTCCCGTACCTCGACGATTTCTACCTGTTCGGCAGACCAAGGGCTTGCAACCAGCTACCAGTTAGGTGAATCTAATAAAGTGGTACTTCAGTGTGTGGTGGTTAGCATGGAAGAATATGTATTTGTCCATCCGGCGTACACGTCCAGTGGAACATAGTGTTTTTCTGCCAGTTGTCAATGTTTCACCTTCATACTTCGTGACATATTTCTTGAGTTTTTCTATTTCATCATTTTTGTATTTTTAATAGTCACTGACGCATATAATTGTACATTAAGTAGAAAAAGGAAAGAACGATGCTTCTGCTTCTTTCTAACCTTAAGGAAGTAGCACTGTAAAGCACTTATCAGCCACAGCGTCTTCGGCACGCGTTTAAGGAGACTAGGGAGCTTTGGCATTTCAAAAAGTGGCTTGTGTTTACTTGTTCATAACAAGGCCGTGAATAAATATAAAACGTTTTGTCTGTGTAGGGGTATTTAGTATAAAATGATAAAATAACAAAATGTCACGATATCTATTCCCAGGTGAATAGTATTGGCGCTCCAACGTAATGAGGCAAACTATGCAAAATCTGATTTTTTACCACGATTACAGTCGATTGGATGTAGATTTCGGGAACTCCCAGGGATATTTCTTCTTCTTAGGCTTCCCTCTATTCTGAAAAATTGAAAATTAAAGCAATATTCAAAAAATGGCGTCCAGATAACGAAAAATGTGGAAAATTGCGAGTTATTATTTATTATAAAATGATGAAAACATTTTTATTCAATCAAATATCAGGTATAATTAATGCGCCATCGTGTTTCACTACTCCGGTATAAATTTCAAGTTGATATCTCCAGAGGTTTTCGAGATAGTGTATTAAAATCACCAAAACATGTACTTTCGAAAAAAACGCGTTCAAACATTCGGTACAATATTTATGTTAGAACAGTCGTACTTACGCGTTAAAACTTCCCTGCACTATAGAATGCAGTTCATGTACTGCAGAAATCAGGCACTTATGTTAAAAGCCTACAGGACCGTTCTATTCTACTCGGGTAAGGGAAGTAGCAGTGGCTGCGCGACTACCTGCCTTCGGCCAGCCGCTTTCCACGTCACGTTTTATGATCTCCTGACTACAATTTTGTGAGTTTTTCGAAAATTCAAACGGAAAGTATCAAAATATGCAACCCGAAATCGATTTTTTTTTATATTTCAAACATCTTTAGTCCCCTTAAGAGAAAGGCGACTTTATATCAGGATTCTTTCAAAACTGGTAAATAACAAAAAAATGAAGCGACACAGAACACTCTAGTTTGACTAATGCTGTCTTTCTTCAGAAATTAAAGAAAGCCTTTTCTTAATATCATGAATGTACATCAAGGGTAGAACCTACTTTTTTTTCCAAAGTAAAATGATATTACATAAAAGAAGTGTTAAAGAAAGAAAATTGGTATTCCTTTCTTTCTTTTCAACTTCTTTCATGGAAGATCATTTCTGCTTTCTTCGGAACCTGTGATATGAATATGTTAAATAGCTGCAGGAAAAAAAAGAAAAAAAGAAGTATTGATACTTGATCAACCAGATATCAATATTCCTTTTCCGTCGTTTTTATAAATTCATTTTTCCCAAGATCGAAGCTCTCATATTAACTTCCAAAGAAAAAACTTGCAGTAATTTAAGAACGGTAAAGTGCCAAGAGAAAAAATAGGTAGGAAAAGCTTACACAGAGATATATTCCTCTTCCTTTTTGCGAACTGTCAAGATACGTATAGTTTATGAATACTTGCGAAGCTTCATAAGGTCAGTGAGAAGTAGTTATATAAAGATAGTGGCAGTACGGATGTTTCCGTATGTGTTTCACGTAAATTAACGTTACGCTTTTAAAAGTTCGATTGATTCCTCTTTTTTCTCTGGAAATACATATAACATTTCAATTGTACACGGCCTAATATATTTCTGCATGCCACTATGTTTTGGCAACTGTCATCGTTCTGATCCTTGTGGATTTATTTTTAAATATGAGGAAATATCAGACTGAGAACTATATTTCTCAGAATAATACATATAGTTTTAATTACGCTTTCTAACTTTTGCTTGTAAGCATTCCGTATTGAAGAATGTAATTTTTTGTGAGTCAAAAGCATGGTATTCCCGTATTTCCAGCTACACTGTAAAAATATTTCCAAACTTTTCCGTTTGCCGTGATGCATTTTGAGAATTGACGAAGTATAGTTCTGATACAAACTTTCCTGTTAAATAAAGGTAAAAACCTGAATTTCACGAATTTTTCGTACGTCAAAACGATTCTAAAATCTCAGAAAGCTTTGCGCAATTTCTTTTGTATTTTGACAGTAAATTATCGTTTTAAACACGCCTTTTGTAAAAACAATATCGTGCTTATATTATAGGTTTGTCCGTCCGCCTGTGGGCAACATATCTCTGCAACTATTAGTCCGACTTGAAAAAATTATTTTTGCATTGGGAAGCTTGAAATGTGAGAGGGATGATTCTTGCATTTAAATATGTTTCTGATGCACAACGTTGCCGCTAGAAGGCGTAAACTCAGATGATATCGAACTCAAAGTGTGTTTTTTTCCGCATATATTTGTTTCTACAAATACGATTAAAAAACCTTTTTCTTCCTTTCAAGGCCATTTCTAACGAAGACTATTTTAGGCATAATTTTTTTAAAGTAATTCATAGATTTTCCGTTATGACACGTAAAGGTAAATTGCGTTTTTCGGTATCTCAGCTTCTAAAAATTCGATTTCAAAAATATTTCCTGCATCGGAAACAGCTCCTCGTGTGAAATGTTTTCCATATAATTTCTAACTTATGGCAACAAATAGTTTGGGCCACCAGGGGCGTAAGTGTCTATGTCGTCTTCTGATTTATTTGCAGCAAAATCTGAAAACTCGACTGAAAAAAAATCTTTCGTGGACCTATACCGCTCACCTCGGAAAACCTTTTGGGAGTACTGTTTTCTTAAAAAAATTGCATAGTTTTCAGAAATCTTTCCACCATTTCTTTTGCATAGAAACGGAAAATTTCTGTTTTTACCTTTTTGTATCTATATGACGGAAAATTTCCGGGAATTGGAGTGTTTGCAGGAATACCTGAGGTTTCATTAACTGTTAAATTTCAGTCGTCTGTCGTAGTACCAGATTTTGAAGTTCTGTAGCGTGATCGGATATTGTGGATAGCATATCACATGAAATTTTGGTTATTGTGGCACCGGATATTCCTTCCCCTCTCCCCTATATTGTGCACCAACTATTGCATATTGTGTTACCGAAAGAAACCGGATACTTACTTTATTGTGCAGACGATTGCATGATTTCTATGAAGTGAAAATCCCCTAAATACGTGGCGTCAGTTGAATAAATAAATCCATCGCTCTTTTCACGTTAATCAACTCTCAGTAACTGAAAGAATGTTATTCTGCCGCCTTCGGGGAATTGAATCCCGAATCTCTCGATATCTAGCCGAGCGCGTTAAGCTTACACCACATCGGCCAACAATTCACGGCGCTATGTGTGTTTTTCCTTTTCAGTCAGCATCTGACATCATAAATCCGTAAGATGGGCTCAGCTACTGAGACTTCTCCATCTGGTCGGTATTAACGGCACTGGCTATATATTAATTATAATAACTATTATACAGGCAGTGCCGCTAATACCCACCCGATGGAGACGTCTCAGTAGCTGAGCCCATCTTACGGATTTATGATGTCAGATGCTGAATGAAAAACAAACATAGCGCCATGAATTGTTGGCCGCTGTGGTGTAAGGCTAACGAGCTCGGCTAGATATCGAGAGATTCGGGATTCAATTCCCCGACGGCGGCCCAATAACAATTTCTCGATTATCTTCAAAACAATTGAAAGTCGTTGTAAGTTTAATAAGGTATTGTTGGAAATACTGAATTTCCGCAGCGCTTCACAGCCCGCTCAAAAAAAAAAAAAGAAGAAGAAATAATAACATTCACAATCATGCAAAGCAGCGACGTTGACGTATCACGTCACAAACCGTCATCAAACCGCCATAAAGAAGAGCCGTCTTCGGATAGAGGCGGAGTATATAGCCAGGAGTATGCGTCGGTGTATGACCTGTGGAGTAAGACGTGGAGAGTACGAGTTAGATGTCGACAAAGTCTGATGTCGTCGGAGTTTGCAGGAATTAATGTCGAAACTACGAAGATGTGCTATGGATACGCCTCAATTGTTGATACAGTGCATACTGCCCTTTTTGGATTATGGCGACGGATCCAGCTCAAGTGTCTAACGGATTTTTTCCCGATCAAGATGAAAAGTCTTCCCGATGTCTATAAGAACGAGCTTATGCAAAATACATAACAAAGTCTCCTATGCGCGTACTCACTTGCAACCGCCAGTGCGTATATAAAGCGATAGACATCCTTGCCAGCTGTCACAGGTGTTTTCGGCATGAAATGACAAGTAATAACGACTTAATTGATTTTCAACGCGGTGTCATAGTTGGCGCTCGTGAGATGGGCCATAGTATTTCGGAGGTAGAAACGAAGTTTGGATTTTCACGGACGACTACTGCAAGCGTATACCGTGACTACAAGAATTCCGGTTGGTTGGTTGGTTGATTAATTTTAATGGCGCAAGGGGCAGGTTTGGCCAAAGAGCGCCAGACAAAGAACTATCAGCTACAGATGTTTAAAAGCGGGGAAAATGATTAAGAGCAGACAGGCTTGGTAAAAGTTGGAAAAGAGGATGATGAAAGCTGTGAAGACAAGTTAGTTAATTAGGTTTATATAAAAATTTAGTTATTTATTAATTAACTATTATAATTATTAACAGTAAACACAACTACACAAAGGATGATTCACCAGAAGGGGGACGAACCGTCACTCTCCTCCCCCCACACTCCTCTGCAATGCTGGCAGAGGGCGGGGACGAACTGTCACTCTCCTCCCCCATGTTCCTCTGCAATGTTGGTTGAGGCTGGGGACGAACTGTCACTCTCCTCCCCCTATGTTCCTCTATAATGTTGGTTGAGGGTGGGGACCTCGCTGAGGCCGAGACAGTTGCAATGTTGGTCAGGCGGACCGCGACAGTTGGATGGACACTGCACACCTTTGCGGATTGAGGGCCGAGTCTGCCGCACGTGCAGACTTTCGGCTGGAAACTGGAAGAGACGGTCGGCTTCAAAAGAGAAGGCCCAGAATCAGGTATTCGAAAAATCTGGAGCTCGGGGAAAAACACCTGTGTCGCTTGGTCAGCTGTAGATCGCTTGGCAAGGGCGGCGAGAGCTACAGGGCGCGGAACAAAGGGCTGCACGGGTTGTGGCAGAGACTGAACTACTGCGGCAAAAGTACGCTGTCGGGTGGTGGGTATACCCAACTTGGCCTTGGCAGCAGGGTACGAGAGGCCTTCCAGGGTCTTGAGGCGCTGGATCGCCATCTCGTCCTTCCATTTCATACAGGTGCGGGAGTAAGCTGCATGGGCCTCACCACAGTTAACACAGGAGGCCGCAGAAGTGCAACCTTCCCCGTCATGGTCACTGGAGCCACAATTTGCGCAACGAGCGGAACTCTTACAGAAACGTTGGGAATGCCCGTACCTCTGGCACCTGAAACAGCGCAGAGGACTGGGAATGTACGGGCGAACTCCACAGACCAAGTAGCCAGCCTTGATTTCGATCGGAACTTTCGGGGAGCTAAAAGTCAAGATTACATTTTTAGATTTAATCAAAGAGCCATCACGCCGGAACATCATACGACGTGCAGCAAGAACACCCTGATCCGCAAGTTCAGTCACCAATTCGTCCTCACTGCAAGGCAAGAGATCAAACTCCGAAATAACACCCCGAGAGGTGTTAAGAAACGGGTGAGGTGCCACTTTGACAGGAATGCCTTGAAGACTAGTGAGGAGCAGAAGAGTGTTACTCTGAGAAACACTGCAAGTTTGAATAAGCAGGTCCCCAGAGCGAAGCTTCCTCACAGACTTCAAGGGGCCAACCGCAGCGTCCAAAGCTTTAGAAATGAAAAAGGGAGATCTGGTGGACAGTCTCTCATTCGGATCGATGGATTCTACAACTAAGTGTGTAGCATGCGTAGTCACAGCAATCGAGAGGAGACGACGCTTCGGAGCGACTGGTACAGCTGCCGAAGAAGAGGTTCCACATTCTGGGTCCAGGTCATGGTCTAAAGATCGTTTAAGGTTAAGAGACTTGGTAGGTTGAGATGACGAAGGAGAGTCGTTGTCAACTATCAATTTCGCAGACGACTTAAATTTGGAGTTTTGTTTTTTGTTTTTACCCATGGAAAAAAGGAGGAAGATTCGTCTGCAAACAACTCCACCCACCACCGAGCCCAACAAGGGAGAACTGGAGGTCCGCAAGCCAAGAAAACGACGCTGGACACAGTTCTGGAGCTTATACGTTGCAGATATAGTCCGTTGGCTGTGATCACACGCACTCGGCGGACACTTCGGCCTCCTGGTACCGTCATGCCAACGCCTTTGACATGATCCCACAGCCCCCGGGCTTACCCTGCCGTGCTATACGACAAAAAAGCCGCTAAAGCCCTGTACACAACTTGGTACATGACTTCTGACTAGAGGTGGGTTAGTCTCTAGCCTCCCGTTTACAGCGAAGCCGGGGTCGAAGAGGAGTGTTGGTGCACAGGAGGCACTTAACCGGTCTCCTGCGACCTCAGCCGCCAGACATCCCATTTCCGCCTCACGGGTCTCCGCACGCGGCAAACATGCAGGTAGGTCTAGCACCCAAACCAGCGAAAAGGAAAAAAGAAATCCAAAGAAGACAAATCCTGGAAGGGAACCTAAACGGAATCTCAGCAATCTACGAACTGAGCGGTTAATATAAAACAGTTAGTGGTGGAGGGTAACAAAACCACAAGACAGGGGTGTTAGTACATAACGTGGTAGCGATTAGGTAGAGAATACAACACGGGCAACTAGCCAGTGGAGAAAATAAATAAAAACGAAAAAGCGAGACACAAGACCAGCTCGGGAACGTGGGGACGCGACTCCCCAACAGCTGGATGAACAGCCGTCCCTGCAAACTCCAACAGCACCGAAACAAAAACCAAGCGGTGGCATGACATCAGATGTTGACCAGTCACAAGGTCAGCTCGGGCCGTGGGGGCGCCGCTCCCCAAATAACTGGTAAACCAGTTATCCCCGTGCGGGGCAAGAATTCCGGCAAAACCTCCAACTTACGATACCAGTGTGGCCGTAAAAAGACATTGAGTGAACGTGACCATCGACGGCTGTCAAGAATCGTTTCACACGATACGCGTGCAACACTCTCGCAGGTATCATCGGAATTCAATGCTGCAGCCTCAACAAGCATCAGCGTCCGGACTGTGAAACGTACCCTGCACGATAGGAGCTTTGGGAGCCGACGCCCAACTCGAGTCCCCTTGATGGGTGCACGACACAGAGCTATGCGCCTGGCTTAGGCACGGCAACACCGCTACTGGACACTTGATGACTGGAAACAAGTAGCCTGGTCTGACGAGACGCATTTCCATGGAATTATTCGTGTGTGCCGCAAACCCCATGAAGCCATGGATCCCGCCTATCAACAAGGAACTGTACCGGCTGGTGGGGGGGGGTCCATAATGGTATGTTGTGGATTAGCTGGACTTCACTGGGACCCCTGGTACGTCTACAAACATCTGTGATCGGCCAACGTTTCTAACGTGTTACACCCGTTCATATACAGCATTCATACTGATAGGTTGGGCCTGTTCCAACAGAACAGTGCAGTTCCACATAAGTGTCGGGACGCCATATTGTGGTTAGAGGAGCATTCATCTGAGTTTGGGGTGTTGCCACAAGTCCCCAGATCTGAACGTAATAGAACACATTTGGGATGCTATGCAACGCGCTATCGAACACAGGAATCCGAGACCTCGGAATACACCCGAATTGTGGAACGCTATGCAGGAAGTATGGTAAGCATTGCCTATAGCATATTTCCAGAAGCTAGTGGAGTCCATGCCGCGGCGTATTTCTGCAGTCCAGCGCTCCCGTGGGGGACCTACCAAGTATTAAGCTGGTGTACCAGTTTTTCTGGCACTTCAGTGTATGTTATATTCATTTAAGCTTCAGATAAAGCTAATTTTTGTTCTCGTTAATACCTCGTCATATTTATAGCTTGTGTTAAAATGTACTTAGTCAGCATTCCTTTATTGCTAAAAGCAACTGCGCCCTTCAAACAACAGATATCAACTTCCAAAGCATTCTGTTGCTTCGAAAAGTCACGATGAAAACTGCACGTATTATGTAATAAACTGCAGGCCATTAAAAGTGCAGCACCAGGAAGATCGTATCCCAGGAACTAGAAATTTGGCAGAAGGTCAGAACATGGGCGCACATGTAAATGATTACCCGGGCAGGACATATGGAAATCATGTGGGACAGTAACGCCCCCTAGAAGATTTATAAGAGGTGTGAACGATGAGCCGGTGTTAAGCATTCGAAATATGTTTTCTCGACGTTCCTGGCCACGGACAGCTACAACGTGCCCCGTCGAAGGCAATGTCAGCCCTACCAGCAGATTTCCAACTTCGATCGAGGGATAATTGTGGCATATCGGGATTGAGGAACATCACTCCTATACATTGGTGCTCACGCTGAACGGCATGTGGCCACGGTGGACAGAATATGACCAGTGGGTAGCGGAGGAACGAACACACCGACGTGCGGGATCCCAACGTTTCCGTCACAGCACCGAACGAGAGGACCGACATCTGGTGGGTATGGCTCTGGCAGATCACACAGCCACATCGACCCCATAGCTCAACTGTTCGGATGTGTAGCACGACACCCAGTCTTCGCACGGGCGGTTCGACGTCGTCTGCAGAGGCGGAGTATTTTTGCACATTGCCCATTCCTTTGGCTACCTTTGAATGTACAACATCGGCGTCTACGACTGCAATGGTTGTCAGAACGATGCACATGGAGAAACAAATGGCGAGGTATCGTGTTTCCCGATGAATCCCGCATGTGCTTACAGCACCATGACGGACGAATTGATGGTTGTTTTGTTGCGCAGTGGTATGTTGGAGGCATGGTTGGGTTGATTAAATTGTATTATTTTCTATTTTGCTTTGATATAACCAATACATTACTCCACCTTGAATACTTAGTACAATCTTTTTAAAAACACAACAATTTATTAATGACGTAACATGAGGACATGATGAGCTCTTCGCTCCACATTTTACCACAAACTCTCTCTACGGAGGCAAATCTAAGAGTGACGCCATTACGTCATGCACAGAGTCTGCAGTGCGGTGTGCATCTGGCGCCATCTGTTAATCAAAAATATATGTAGAAAAGATTGAGAATTACAAAAAATGTACAACACCAATCCGTGTCTGGCGTACCGCTGCGACCAACTGAGTCAATGCTGCATTATGATGTGCCACACTGGTCCGGCATCCGGCGTTATGGTATGGGGTGCCATTGAATTCCACTCCCGCTCGCGTCTCGTCCGTATTACGGGTACGTTGAACAGCCATTGTTACACCACTGAGGTGTCCAATAAAATGTTCTTCACAAACTGTAAATGGTCCCATATCGGCCAATAAAATGTTCTTCACAAACTGTAAATGGTTCCATTATTTTGCTAAATCCCTATATGTGCTAGGAAGAGAATGCTCAGATTACCTTCCAAGTGGCTCCAACATTACAGGAAAATACTATGGTAACCTTCTGGCAAACTGCTTTAAAATGTGAGATTAGGAATGGTAAAGAAAGATGTCTTGCTTCCGCAGTACAACAGCTCATGACTCCCTTGCTTTGCCACAAAAAAGAGGCCGTCAATGCGACTTCAATTTTTGCCCCACCTTCCTTACTTGCCTGAGCTCGCACCTTCTGATTCCCCCTTTTTTTCACTCCTTGAAGTAGGTTCTACGGAGAAGCATTTTCCGGTCATTTCTCGCGAAAAAGCAGACTTGGCCATTCTACAAATAAGGCATTCACAAGTGTACCCTTCTCTTGGAAAAGTGTGCTCTCCATGGTGAAGATTATTACAGGTAACGATTAAATAGCCTATCCAGTTCCAGCTTTCCTACGCCATTGTACGAGGGTAAATACGAAGCTTTACTAAACACCCCTGGTAGATATTTAAAACATGAGGAACTGCAGCCCGAGAAACTCGAAATTATTTGAAGGATTGTATTTGGAGCATTCACGTTTGATTTTACTTTTCATTTGTGAAGGCCTTAAGGTTAAATTAATTATTCATCAGTACAGTACAAATTAATAACATACCAAAGGGTTCTTATATTTTTATTCATGTCCATAGCTAAAACAGTGAACTTCGTATTCTCACTCTTTAGTGGGTCGAAAAGAGTTCCGAGATCCAATCATAACCTGTTCGTTTCTTCGAGCTCTCCTTCAGATCTAAAACATTCACAAGGGATTAGTTCCCGGAAATTGAAACTGATTAGATTTGCTCCTAGATCACCGGCAGTAACGTCAAGTGAGTAATGGGATTCCTTTTGTATAATGAAGAAATTTCGTAGGCGAGTTAGAAGACTAATTGCGGTAGTCATTCCTTCCAGGTCACTACCCCCAACCGATAATTTCCTCACTTGAGGCCTTAAGCAGACGAAACAATTTGGTCTTCAAGCGATTAAAGGAAACTTCTCAGTCTGTAGCCCCTCTTCTTAACGGTCTTGCTTTATCTTCTCTGCTTTGGCTTACTATTTTTATTCCTCAGCGTGGAAATCCAATTCTTTAATCCTGATAATCGGTCGACTTAAAGAAGTAACTCTTGACTGCGCATAGGATCTTTCAGCTGCAGGAGTAATTGGAAAGCAATTAGCTCTTTCCTCACCAGGAGAAATGACATTATAATTTTCTCGGCAGAAATTGCTTGATTTTAAGAAACTAGGAATACAAACGAGTTTCTCTCTAACTGATACAGTATACTAAGTATTCAGCTGTCCTTTTCAAAATATTGATATTTTCATTAGAGGAAAATGTATTGTACTTACAGGAAATCAACTAAAGGAAAACCCTCTGAAAGTTCAGAAATGTAGTAGAACCTCCGTGTATAAGTATCGCGCTTACGCGTTTTCTTCAGTTACGAGTAAAATACCACCGGTCCGAAAAATTATAAAATGCTCTTAACCCTTTAAACGGCGCATGTACCTGAATCACATGGTGCCCAAAATGTTCTGCTTTCCTCTAACAGAGATGTTCACATACTAGCTAGGCTTCACTAAAGCTACAGCAAAACAATTCCTTTTCCTCTACACATATCAGCATCACTGACTGTATGCCTGTGAGGGGTGATAAGAGATTTATATAGAGGATTATAGGAAGAGTGTGTCCAATCCCAGGTCTAAAATAACCCTTAGAAGTAGGAAGCTAGAGTGCCCGACAGGAAAGTCACACGGAAGCGATATACAAAGTAACAGGAACGGACGCCCTCGATTTTATTATTTTATTGCTACTGCGTAGGTCCGTCGGCTTAACATTTTAACTACCATGACTCTAAATTCTTGTATCGCTCCAAATACCATAACGCCCGAAACTGTCTGTTGTTTCATTTATTATTTTAGTAACAACAATGGTGACTGGCGGTAACTTCTGCAGATCCCTCATACGTCGTGCAAATTTAATGAATGGCTAAAGGAAATAGGATTCCCTGTAGACAGGAGCTTTGGGCAGCTATGGTCGTATGTACTAGGGGTGTTCAAATGAAAAGGTACGAAACGTCATAAGAACGTAACCGTTAACATATTTGCCTATACCGCTATGGGAGAACGTAGCGACACATCTGGGGATGCGATTGGAGTCTCCGGTGTGGATCGGAGCATGCGCGGGCGCCCGCATGCTCAGGAGAGAGCAGAGGCTCTGATAAAGAGCGCCGTCAAATTGACGCGGTAGTGCGTGTGAGGACAGGATGGCGTTCACATTGCAAAATTCGACGATTGAGGAGCAGCGAGGCGTTATCCGATTTCTGACAGCGGAAGGTGTTAAACCGGCCGCTATTCATCGCGGAGGGTGTGGTTCTGCTCCATGATAACGCGCGTCCACACGTCTCCAGGGTCACACACGCTGAACTGACCACGTTCCAGTGGGAGCAGCTTGACCATCCGCCCTACAGCCCGGACATGTCGCCCTGCGATTTCCATGTGTTTGATCCCCTGAAAAAACATCTGAAAGGGAAGCGCTCCCACTCGGACGACGAACTCAAGGACGCTGTGCAGGACTGGGTCTCGTCACGGCCACAGGAATTCTGGGAACAAGGAATCCTTCTGCTCGTTAATCAGTGGGATCGTTGTGCTACGGCCTATGGTGTATACTTTGAATAAAGTCTTCATTTATACCCACAGTGTCGTTTCGTACCTTTTCATTTGAACACTCCTTGTATGTACAGGCGTTTTGGGCGTTATGGTCCTTAAACTGTTAAAATGCTCGTCCGAGGCACGGCGGATATTCAGTCGCTCGAACTTTTCTACTTGCCAGCATCGTAACGAGGTTCTTTCCGTGACAGCAGAAACGTTGACCACTATGCCAACACTAGCAATAAGAGCTCTCTTTCAGTCATTTATTCTGTACGCCATGAGCAAAGCCATGATAGGGAAGGGCTGGTCCTCCTGACACGGATATCATGCCAATAGGTAGAAGTAAATGACTCAAACATCTCCTTTCTCCCCTTATTAGGTTCGTGGACATTGTTATAGCGCTTTTAGCGGGTAATGAGATCCTCCCTTCTTCCACTGATTAGCTGTAATCTTTTCAACGGCACCCATCAACGACGTCGACTTCTATCTACGGCGGATTCCTGTAAGGAATAAAATGGAAGAAATGAGGCAATGGGCAGGAATCGCACTTTTAACTACCATAACGAAGTAAATTTTTCCGTCATTTTTGTCCACGCCGAGCATCGAAACCGGGGTCCCTCACTCCGGAATAAGCCGCTCTCCCCCACTGAGCTACGCGGACGTATGCTCTCGCTCCTATCTGCCTTTATCTCATGTGCGTCCTGCGGTGCAAGCACGTCACACTACGTTTCGAATTAACACATTTACTTCTGCTTTATGAAAGTTATTCTTGAGCTAATGAAATATCTCAAGAATGTCGCCTGAAAACCGTCATAAAAATAGAAAGCACTTATCCGCCTACTCAATGTAGTTCCTGTCTGCAATGACATAATTCTGCCAAAACGTTGCGAGTTGTGAATCCCACAGCGATAAAACTCTGGAGTCTGTAAGGCAGAGAATGTGAGAATTACCTGACACACAGCCTGGACCAGATGCCGGCAAATGTTATAGTCCGTAGGAGCAAGTTCTGGGGTGTGTATGGGATGTGGCCGAGTTTTGTGTTCCAAATAGTGGATTTGTTGGTTGATCCTCTAGAGACATGCTGGTGAACGTTGTCATGCAACAGAAAGACCACATGCTTTTTGACGGAAACTGGTTGCTGGTAGAGAACATTTTGTTCATCTATTGCATTTCACCTAAATAAGGTTCCAATAGATGTTCTCACGTCGTTCCAGAAATATATCATCTGTCATGCAGTCAGCAGATCAACATACAAGAACTAGCAAATTTCTAAGGTGCAGGGATAGCTTTGGACATTGTTTAGGTTAATTCGCCTTATCTAAACAATCTGGTGATCGCTTAAGGCGTTAAGGTTGCGCCGTGATATCCAAACAATGTGGTGAGTGCTTATGATATTTAGATTGCTTCGTGGTATACAAGCAATGTGGTGATCCATCGAGCGCCGCCCCGGTGGCGCAGTGGTCTAAGGCAATGGCCTCTGATCATTCGTCCGAAAAGGGTCCGGGTTCGAATCCCGGTGAGGCATGGATGTTGTGTTTGTCTTACGGCACTGGCTCTCTTCCTTCCCTGGAACCAGTGACCCTAAATTAGGGACGGGCGACTGCTTATAGCCCATTGAGTTGCTCACGGTGGTCGTTAAACACAAAAAAAAAAAAAGAAAGAAAAAGATCCAACGAGCTTACGTTAGGTAGAAACACCCCTGCCTCTGCCGCCATAGGTCACACCAAATCGTTGGAGTGACATCTCCTACAGGCAAAAAAAAAAAAAAAAAGGTAATTTATACAGTTGGTAAAACAGTATGCTTGTATAATTGATAAAGATTTTTATATCCATCATTTTATTTGTTTATACGCCGCAAAGGTTTTGCTTCATTGGTTTCAGTAGTTTCAAAGCAGCTTTTTGCCTGCGCAGTGCCTGGATATGACGTCACCTGCAGCATTGGTGGTAACTTGGGCGGCCAGCGCTGCGTGGATAGGAGTGGTGACTCCACCTCATATAAACTCGATGTGGTGTTCGCTTGATGCAAAGGAGCAAATTTACTTCTCAGGTTACGATTCGATGCAGTATTTCCTCTTTTCTGTGCCTGACAAGGTAACACGTGTACACATCCAGACGACGTGTCTTATTGGCTACAGGCATCTAGCTGTTTCACCTTCCACAAGAAAGCCAGACACCATAGAATCGTCGATTGTTGCGTAAGGACAATCGACGATTGTATAATTGATAAAGATTATTATATCGATCATTTTATTTGTTTATACTCCGCAAAGGTTTTTCGCTGCTATCTCCTGACACTTTGCCGTGAAATTACGTCCACGAAAGGGCCAATTATAATTGGCCATATAGTAATAATTATATGTCCATATCGTTGCAGTTGACAGTTACTATCGTTGGCCAATTCCCCACTTACAAATGGCACTTGCGCAGTTAGTTTACAGAAAATAAACCCCACATTTTGAAGGGATTGTAAAACAACTGTGTATATATGTTTTCCTCTGTTTTTGTTATGTGTAGCAGAATGCCACAATTTTTAGCTCCTCGCTTCTCAGGACAAAATAATTATAGACAAATTACCCACACTTCTTGCAACAAAACCATTACTCACAAAATGACAGCTAACAGCCATATACCTTTTTCGTTGGGAATTTAACGACCACCGTGAGAAATTCGATGGGCTGTTGGCAGTCGTCCACCCCAAATTTGGGGATGCTGGTTCCAGGTAAGGGGAATAGTCAGTTCCGCAGGACAGACACAACATCGATACCTAGCGCAGCATAGAAGCCCGGGCCCATGGGAAAATTATTGGAAACCAACGCTGTCTACCACTTGGCAACTGGTACGACTAAGATCTCAAATGCTTCATCCCTAAAAGCACTTGTTCCGAAAATCTTTTAATGTGACTCCAAACTTACGTATTCCTTCATTTATTTGTAAAACACTCTAATCGTGTGGTTTCAGTTAAACGTTTGACTTCCAAGGTATTTAGGGCAGCCAAACCCCATAGCACGATGTATAATAATCCAACTGGCGAGAAACACTCTTATTTAGTCGAGCATGTTTTATTATGCATTTATATACATATGTTTTTAAAAAGATGAAGGTTTAAAACATGCGGTATACACAAGTTAAAATAATGAAAGTTTAAAATCATTAGACTTTTTCGGGTCCACCTTGGACCCATCCTCAGATTCACCTTAGGTGGGTCCATGGTGGACCCGAAAATGTCTAATGTCACATCCTCAGATGAATCTGCGAATGGGTGCAGAAAAGGTCTTTGCCCATCCTCAGATGAATCTGAGGAAGGTCAATAACCTTTTCATCTGGTGGGCCAGATAATGTCTTTGACTCATCGTTTTCATGGATGGGTCAAAGAGCTCACCCATCTTGACAAAGTCTTGAGCATCTTTGATCCATCCTTTTCATGGATGGTTCAAAGATTGTCAAGACATTTTTTGATGTCAAGACCGTTTTCATCTGGTGGACCCGAGAAGGTCTTCCAGTGGGATCCTCAGATTCCTCTCAGGATGAGTCCATATTGGACCCGAAAGCTCTAATGATTTTAAACTGTCATTATTTTTAACTTGTGTATATCACATGTTTTAAACCTTCATCTTTTAAAAATCCTTTGTATATAAAAGCTAACAAAACATGTCCGACTAAAAGTGAGTTTCTCGCGAGTTGGGTTATAAATCGTGCAATGAGTGTTGGCTGCTCTAATTAACTTAAAATTCAAGTCTGCACGACAATTCGATGATATTAGTATAAACCTTTGACTTCCCTTGAAAGCGTATCCCGATGGGGTAGCGTATTTTTCTCGAGCACATATCCTGTAACAGCACCAGGGTCTATCAAACACTGCGCTACTTCAAGAAAGGTTTAGGCTTCGAAGATGATCAAAAGACGGGTAGCCGCTCCGGTGGGGCACTGGTCTAAGCGTCCGAGATGCATCCTGGTTGGAATCCCTTTGAAGCATGGATGTTTTGTTTTTCTTACGGCACTGACTCTCTCCCTTCCCTGGAACCAGTGACCAATGACGGGGAAAAACTTATAGCACATCGACTTGCTCACCGGGGTCGTTAAACCCCTAAACAAAAAATGACGCATATTTTCAGAGTGGTGCGTTTGCCTGGTTGCCCTGGGTTTGTCGGTTCAACATAACTACACTGCTGGCCACCCAAAATGCAACACTAAGAAAGACGCCAGATAGCAAAGCCAGATTTACTGGACACATAACAACAGATACAAAGATGAAACGATTGAGCTTACAGGCCCGTGCGACTTGCGGAACACGCAGGCATTAACAGTTCGTGTGGTCCACATGGCTGGCAATAAGGGCCACTACCCGCCGCGGCATCGAACGAACGAGATTTTGTATGTGGGCTTGGAGTATGTCGGTCCAGGCTGCTTTCACACGTTGCCACAGTTCATCACGGGTGGTGCTTGCCGGGCCACTCGGTTGCCGATCAGCTACCAGACGTGTTCGATGGGCGACATATCGGGATAACAGGCGGGCCATGGCAGCAGTGACACCTGGTGGGTAGTGAAGAATTGTTGCACGATGCGTGCCACGCGCGGAGACGCATTGTCCTGTTGAAACGTGGCCGCTGGCAGGTCCTTCAGGTAAGGGGGACTACAGGCTCCGAGATATGGTGCAGTGGCTGTTAAGTGTACCGGCGATGCGTACCAGAGGGGTGTGGATGTCATATTCAATTGCGCCCTAAACCAAAACCCCAGGCGACGGACCGGTATGGCAATGCATAATGCAGGCGTCATACAGTCTCTCGCCGCGGTGCCGTCACACGCGGATCCGACCATCGTGGTGTTGCAGTCAGAAGCGGGATTCGTTGGAGAAGACAATGTCGTGCCATTCCGTAGTCCAGGTGCGGCGTTCAACGGCCCACTGTCGCTGCACTCGCCGGTGGTGTAACGTCAATAGTAATCGGAGCAATGGGCTCCGTTCGACAAGTCCCTGCTCCTACAGACGACGTCGAACGGTACGTGCTGACACAGGTTTTTGCGCAACACACCCTAATTCCTTCGCTAACGTTCGTGATGTGGCGGTGTGAGCCGTCGACGCCCGCCGCACAACATGCCGGTCCTCTCGTTCGATGGTGTGCCGCGGCTGCGGCAATCGCTCACGTCGGTCCGTCCGTCCCTCCTGCACCCACCGAATCCACACTCGCCTCACTGTGGCTGGATGTCGTCCTACACGGGCGCCGATGTCTCGGTACGATAAACCGCTGTCGCGATACGCCACTATTCGTCCACAGTCGAACTCCGAAATGTGCTGGAATGACTGCCGTACTCTGCTACGAGGCATCAGGAAGCTTCCCACGCACAGCACAACACACTTCCAGTACTTACACCCCGCCTTCTGTGCACCCTTCTTATAGTGCTTCTCGGTGGCGTGCCGGGCGCACATGATTTGCATATGCCTGCAATGCTAATCGCTTGCATGTCCTCTCGCGGGCGACGCATGCCTTCTTCTTGGTGTTGCATTTTGGGTAGCCAGTAGTGTAGTATCCTTTAATTATGCATAGGGAACTGTGAATAGCCCTAACAGTTGCTTCAGATGGCCGTTAAACATCAAGGCAGATGAAATTTAATTTAAACAAAGCCAGCGCGTTTTCGCCATAGACTGGTCCTTGCTCATTTTCAGTTGGGATTTCAGGTTAGACATTGGTGATAAACTTTTTCTGCGTCTGTTAAGTTAAAATTGGGAAAACAGACTTGAATTAATGTGAGATACTCGTACGGAGCCGCAACGCCACAAAAGGAATAAACAAACACACGAAGCGCTTTTCTTAAAAATCAATGAAATCGATGGAACTGAAAACATAGTGATTTGTGGAAATTCAAGGCTAGCAAAAGGGGATGAAGAAAGAATAAAGAGAGAGTGAAAATGTTAAATGAACAAAAGAAAAATGGAAGGGCCAAATCGTTTTTCTCCAGGAAACAAATGGATAAGAAAAGAAAATCGTCATGGGATGTGGAGATACCTGAAAGTCGGCAACACATTCAGCGATAGATTGATAGAATCTTATAAGGAAAAGCATAATTCTGATTACCCTTAATCTTTTGAGAAAAGGAAATTACGAGACTTGTGAAATCCGGCAATCGAGAAAGAACATGTAAGGGTTAAATAAATCGTTTTTCTGAAATCAGCTGAATACAAAAATAACAGAAAAACAGGAATAAAGGATATTACACATAGACTTTGGCCATCGACAAATAGACATAGTACCTAATACTATATCGTTTATATTACGCATAATATTTAAGTACTAATCGCGAAGGTTTTCAAAGTACATACCTTACTATGTAAGACGATAAATTATATCGCATGAATTTCTTTCATGTTAGAACTGCTACTGAGATGAAAAGCTCTTATTCGAACTTCAAAGCGTTTGTTCTGATTACTGATTAAAATTTTTAAAACAAAATTTTAAACCGCTGATGGAAATGACGACAAAGATTGATTTAGAAGACATTCGCGCCAGCAACAAATATGTGTAGCTCCCAGTCACTGAAACAGGTCAATAAAAGAAGAAAGTTTTGTAGTTGACGACATGAGTAGGCGTATGCGATAAATTTTCGTGTCAATGGAAAATTCCTAATCGTTTGTCATCGAATTAATTATCAGCATCTGTGTCGGGCCGAAGTGCGACAGAAATGGAGTAGTAACCACGAACACCGAGCTTGCCTTCGAGGTAGTTGGTAATAAAATCATTACGACGGTGTTTACACAGCAACGACCTGAGAAACGGATGTGATGAATAATATGTTTATCCTTTTCTGCGGATGCGTCACTTGTCGCCATGGCAACGGAGCAGACGAATGGGATCAAGAAACGAGGCCAGAAATTTTGTTAACGAAACTCTGAATAAAACACGTCACATCTCCGAACGAGTAGAATCAGTTTAATGATATTTATCGGGTTGTAATGCTGTGACTGCTCAGCGGGTCTCCCAGGCTCGTTAATATGCACATGAACAAACGCAGTCCACTTCACATCTGCGGACAGGAAGAGAGAGAGAGAGGAAGAGTTGAGAAGAAATTACATTTAACTGAAGGAAATTTGCATAGAATGTGAAGAACTCGCGTTTAGGAATTTCTTGAATAAATTTTCATCGGTTCAGTTGACGTTTTGTCTCGATATTGCGTTCGCATGAGAAACCAAAGAAATCAGGTAAAAAAAAAAATTAGCTGCACGGCTGGCAATTCTCATTTTTTTTCAGAGGATGCTTCAACAGTCTTTGCTCTTCATGCCTTTTTTTCTTTCTGGAACCTGTAAGACTTATGGAGTTTTGGCTTTGTTAGTTGTAGTTATAAATGCTTAAGTGATTGGCTAGATAATTTACAAATGCTCTTAGATGGCTTCGTAGCACATAAATCACACTTCAGAGACAAGTAACTGAACTGCCAAGTAGAAAGCGTCAGCTATTGACTCACTTAACTCCAACACTTTATCCTCCAAGCAGTTGTACTTCACGATATCAGTATAATTCACGACCAGAATATAATATCGCTAGTATCAACACACACATAGGCCTTAACTCTTTCTCAGTATTACCGTTTAATTATCTACTCGCAATTTCATTTCTCGATATCTTTATAATTTCACAAACTCCACCATGCATTCAATGAAGTAATTTTATTTTAGTCTGAATCGCTGTTAGTGTTATCGATTTGTAAAAGCTATTCGAGGAAGTAATGTACCGTCCAGTGAGAAAATACGAAATAAAAAGTAAATAAATTTACGTTAGGAAATAGAAACCCAAAAAGAAGGTTAACCTTTAAGTTGTGTTGTGCAGTCCCATGGAGCAGAGCTGAGACGGGCTGAGCAAAGACCGAAGCAGAGCCTGAGCCCGAATCAGGCTCGGGCTGTAGAATATTTACTGCTGTTCGGGCTCGGGTAAGCTCGGGCTCTTACAGAGAGAGAGAGAGAGCCAAAAATTTGTTTTATATATAAATGTGATTTTATTTATATGATTTAGCAAATGAGACATTTTGTAATTGGTAAAGGGAATTCTTTGGCAACTGGTTCTGGTTGGTGAGCGGGCTTTAGAGATGTCTATTTATTCCGGGCTTGGGTAGAAAATGCCATAGGCCGCGAATTGTTGTGTTTCTGCAGAGAAGAAAAAGGCTTTTGAAAAACTACAGATATTGCATAGTTGATAGCATGCCGATGATAATTTACCCTCTATCTCCAGGCAGTAGCTCCATGCTAATTCTATTTTGCAACGTATATACTGCAGGGCATTATGACGCAATAATATTAGCATTATTTGAGCAACATACAATTACAGCACCGCATGTTCATTTTGGATGCCCTGCCACCCGAAGCACTTAAGGTGGAAACGAACGGTCAAAGAAAATCGCAGAGTTACACAATAAAAATAGATAGAGGTCCCTTCCCCACTCCCCATTTGAGAAATACATTGGTTAATTGTAGGTGGAGGAGAGAGTGGAAGTGTGAAAAAGGAGATGTTTTTTTTATTAATGGTTGAACAGGGTAGCCAGGTCTCGGGCTCGTTCAGGCCTGGGCTCTGTCTTGCAATATAAATTTCGGGTGATATGCCACGTTCTCGGGCTCCGAAAATTGAGCCCGAACTCAGCTCTGCCATGGAGCGCATGAATTATAAACGTATGCTTTATGCACACATGCAATAGACCCAATAACTTGTATCTTCTAGTACTTCCAATGTGCTAATAATTAAGCAGTCTGTATGCAGGCTTTGCTGGGATTGCCATTGGTAGTATACGTCTTACGTGCGGCCTTGCGGTCGAATGAAGCGTGCGTTCCTGATGCGGGAAAAGTAACTTGGCTTTCTTTCATATTTTACTGGGATTGGTTTTGGATAATTCATCTGACTTTTCAAATCGCTTGTTACATCAGTCTTTCTGATTGCTGAGGTGCAGAACAGGAAGGAAAAAAGGATGAAATATTAGGAACAGAAGAACATCCTTTGTATGCATAACGGCTGAGAAGCACAAAGCAGCTTGAGTGTTGCAAAATACATGCTTCGAGTGTGCAAACTGAGATTTCGAAACCTGAACCTGATACCTGTTGGACGCCTGCTGTTTTCTAGAAGTTCTAGCTGGGGGGATGGGTCTTAATAAACTACTGCTTATGAAAATTGCAACACCATGAAGGAAAGATGGTAATCGCGTGAAAATTACAGAATATGCACAGCAGGATAGGACATGCAAATGATTAGAAGTGCAGAGTCATTGCGCATGTCTGTGCCAGGCAGCGCCCTCTGGACAATCGAGGGGGTGGGTATGAAGAGAGGGCTGTTTAAGATACACACTAGGATAGCAACGCGGACAGCGAATTGTAAACGGGTCTAGAGGATTCAATAATGCCTGGGCGACGACGAATGGCACAATATCGCCATACGACAGAGTTTGAACGGGAACGAACGATTAGTTTACGTGAAGGTGCAGTTTTGTACCGCGACGTTGCGGCTTGGACGGGACATAACGTCACGAAAGTGATGCGCGTGTGGCGGCTATGCCGAGGAAAACCAGGAGCATTGACAGTCCGGCAGTGGACCGAGAAATCTGACGACACCGCGGGATGACCGGCACTTGATCCGCATGGCAGTGACAAACCGTTCCTCATCTTCGCAAGTGTTATCACAACAATGAAGGACTGCAATAGGAGTAGCATTGTCTGCCTGCACAGTTTGACGCCGTCTGGTGCACAGAAGACTGGTTGCACACATCCCTTTACGACGGATTCCTTTGACCCTGAAACATGGACGCCTCAGGCTGGAATGAGTTTCCAATACAAACAATGGCGTGCTGATTGGCAACATGTCGTGTTTTCGGACAAGTCCCGATGCAACTTGGACTACCATGATGGCCGCATATATATTAGACTTTATTGTGGCCAGAGCTTTCTTCCAGCATGCATATTCGAGCGTCGTACGAGCCGAACGCCAAGTGTGATGCTGTAAGGAGCCATTGGGTACCATTCGCGATCTTGGCTGCTACGACGTGAGAGCAATCTCAACAGCGACCGCTACATCAGAGAAGTTGTACACGCAGAAGTCACACCCTTCTTTTGGAGCACTCCTAGCGTTACATCCCAGCAGGTCAGTGCCCGACCATATGTTGCCAGGAATGTTCAAGCCCTCTTCGCAGCACATCAGATACCGCTTCTTCCCAGGCCTGCACGTTCCTCAGACATGTCGCCTATTGAACATGTCCGGGTTATGGTCACTCGGTAACAGGCACATCAAAGTCTTCCAGCGGTGACTACCAATGATTTGTGGACTCGCATACATGCCGCCTGGCAAGCATTTACCCAGGAAACCATCCAACGCCTTTCCGATTCAATGCCACGCCGTCTAGAAGCTCTTATTGCACTTCGCGTAGGCTTCACAAGATACTGATTTTTGCAGGTAAAAATTGATGTATTGTTCTGAAATTAAATCACTTATTTTTTTGGTTGGAGCTTTAACGACCACCGTGAGCAAATCAATGGAATATAAGCAGTCTCCCGTCCCTAATTTAAACCCACTAGTTCCAGAGAAGGTAGAGAGCCAGTGCCATAAGACAAACACAACCCCATGCCTCACCTAGGAACAACATTTCACCAACAGCATACAACGAAGAGCCAGACAATATGACCAGCGCGTCTTTATTCAAATCGAAGCAACTGCAGTTAAACGAAGGAGGGCGTGAAGGTCGTGAAACGGTATAAATAATATATGATACTAAACCCTGTTAACAGTGTTATTCTTGTCCTTCTGATGGGAAAGGCAGCGAGTTTGACAAAAGCCAAACTGTAATTACCAAAGGACTAAGTCTGAGCATTTCCGGGACAGCAGGACATGATGGGTGCTGACGGTCATCCGTGGTAAGTACCTTCAAAAAATGGCCCGAGGAAGAAAAACCCACGAACCTCCGGCATAGGGTGGGCCCGCCACCGCTCATCGGCGCTAGTGGTACTCCACTGAGCACTCTGTGAAGCTTCATTTCAGGATCATAACGAAAACACCATGTCTCACCTGCCATAACTCTTTGGAGAAAATTTTGCATTGTTTCTGCAGTCTACAGGACGTATGTACTCCACTCCTGCTTGTTTCTGGTCGTCTGACAAAGCATGCGGAACAAAACGAATGCTCAAACTTTCCAAACCCGCACTCTTGCACTAAAATTTGATTAATCATCTTCTTATTAACACTGAGCTCACATTCCACCATCTTCTAAGTCCTTTACCTTTTAGCAAACTTTATCAGTGAGTTGAGACGTACGCATCGAAATCGGTCGTCCGGGCCTTTCGTCATTTTCCAAATCTTCCCATCAATTTAACTGTCTGAGATGCAGTTCTACCGAATTTCAAATAGAACCGGATATTTTCTCTCTCTCTCTTTTCCATAATAGAGCAGTAACAATGTTTCCCCACCAAATGACGTCATGCGGAGGGTAAATAATCATTGGCGCGATTCTCACGCAAACGCTGTTGCCACCGCATACCGGCTAAATGATTTATCGAAAAAACATGCTTTCCTGACCCGTGTGTTTATCTGGATTAAAAAAAAAATAGATTTCAATACTTAATTGCTGTACACTGTACGTCATGTCACATAGTACGTTACATCCTTTTGCCGGTGGTGGTCCTAAGACAAGTTGTCCTGCTCCGGAGCCGCTATTCTCCAAACTAAAGCACGCCGTCAAGTTTATGGCTGTAAATTGGCCGATTTGACTCGGGCGTCACTGACGTAGGACGTTATACATTTGTAGACGAATGAATCACAAGACTAGAAATAGCGGAAACAAGAGAAAGTTCATGCTTTACTAAACCGTGGGCATCTATTTTTTCATAATGCTGTATTCGGGTTCGAATTCTGTGTTATTATCCTGGACCTGGTTTTCCCTTTCCTTAGAACAAGTAATCCCAAAATAAATAGGATGAGATGTCGGCCCGGTTTTTTCCCTTTCCCTACAACAAGTAATCCCAAAAAATAAAATACGAGGACATCTCGGCCCTGGTTTTCCCTTTCCCTAGAACAAGTAATCCCAACATAAGTAGAAGGGCATCTTGGCCCGTGTTTTCCCTTTCCCTAGAACAAGTCATCCCAAAATAAATAGGAGGACATCTCGGCCCTGGTTTTCACTTTCTCTAGAACAAATAATCCCAAAATAAATAGGAGGACAGCTCGTAAAATTAGATGCTTAAAGAAAGAATTATACTAGGAAAACAAAAAAGCGTTAAGTGAGTTTTAATTTTAAGTAACAACATCTCTTCCGATATGGCACAATATTGTTAAAAAATTCATTGTTCACATTACTTGTAAATTATTTTAACTCAGAAAAATCGAATTTACTCTAATAAGATTATTCAGAAACGAAAAATATAAACGCCTTTTTTCTATTCTACACGGCTGGCCACCCAAAATGCAACAACAAGAAGGAAGCATCCGATCGGCCTGAAATTCGCAGCATGCGTCACCCGTGAGAGGACATGCAAACGATTAGCATTGCAGGGCATATACAAATCATGAGCGCCCGGCACGCCACCTAAAAGCACTATAAGAAGGGTGCACAGAAGGCGGGGTGTAAGTAGTGGAAGTGTGTTGTGCTGCCTGACCTGTGCGTGGAAAGCTTCCTGATTCCTCGTCGCAGAATACGGCAGTGATTCCAGCACGTTTCGGAGTTCGACAAAGGACGAATAGTGGCTTATCGCGATAGCGGTTTACCGTACCGAGACATCGGCGCCCGTGTGGGACGACATCCAGCCACAGTGAGGCGAGTATGGATTCGGTGGGTGCAGGAGTGACGGACGGACCGACGTAAGCGATTGCCTCAGCCGCGGCACACCACCGAACAAGATGACCAGCATGTTGTGCGGCGGGCATTGACGGCTCGCACCGCCACATAACGAACGTTAGGGCAGGAATTAGGGTGTGTTGCGCAACAACTTGTGCAGCACGTACCGTTCGACGTCGTCTGCAGGTGAGGCGACTTGTTACATGGCACCCATTGCTGCGATTACCATTGACGTTACACCAGTGAGTGCTGCGGCAGTGAGCCGTTGAACGCCGCACCTGGACTACGGAATGGCTCGACATTGTCTTCTCCGACGAATCCCGCTTTTGCCTGCAACACCACGATGATCGGATCCACGTGTGGCGGTACCGCGCCTAGGGACTGTATTTATACTTCGCCATACCGGTCCGTTGCCTGTCGTTATGGTTTGTTTGGGGCGCAATTGGATATGACACCCGTACCCCTCTGGTACGCATCGCCAATACACTCAACATCCACCGCTAAATCTCCGACGTTTTGGAGCCTGTAGTCCTGCCTTACCTTCAGGACCAGCCAGCGGGCACGCTTCAACAGGACAATGCGCGCCTGCACGTGGCACGCATCGTGCAACATTTCTTCACGGCCCACCAGGTGGCACTGCTGCCGTGGCCTGTCTGTTCTGCTGATATGTCGCCCATCGAACACGTCTGGTCGCTGATCGGCAACCGAGTGACCCGGCAAGCACCACTCGCGGCAAGGCCTAATGAACTGTGGCAACGTGTGGAAGCACCTTGGACCGACATACCCCAAGCCCACATCCAAAGACTATTTCAATCGATGCCGCGGCGTGTAGCGGCCGTTATTGATAGCCATGGGGGCCACACGAACTATTGATGTCTGCGTGTTTCGCAAGTCGCACGGGCCTGTAAGTTCAATCGTTTCATCTTTGTATCTGTTGTTATATGCCCAGTAAATCTGACTTTGCTATCTCGTGTCCTTCTTGGTGTTGCATTTTGGGTGGCCAGCAGTGTATTTAAATTACTCAGATGCGAGAAAATATTGTTTGGAGTGAAGAAACTATAAAAACCTTCGCGTGTTTCCTTTTAACCGAAGATCATTTATGAAAAAAATAAAATTAATAATTAAGGATCACATCAAGTACAACTTCAAAGTAAAGCTTTGATATAAATTTAATGGTAATCGGGTATTTAAAGTAACTTATTTTATGCAAATCCCAAAACAAACAGCGTTGTCAGTTTTTGTTGCAAACATCTGTGGAAAAAAGCTTTTACTTTTGATTTTCATTTTGATGCAAAAAAATGCGAAAAAAGCACTAATTCTCTCAATGCAGCAAACACAGCATTCTGTGTTTGACTTCTTTCACGAGGAAATTAAACAAAAGGAGTTACTTTAGAAAACATCTCTAAGTTTTTCATTTTCTGAAATTTTACCTCTTTCAAATATCAAGGGATAAAAATCCTTCTGATTTGTATTTTCTTTGGAAATCCTTTTAGTCGCAATGACTTCCCATTGTTTTTTTTTAAATTACCAGTATTAAAGAAGCCATTGTTGTTTATCGCCAATGGATATGTTACAGAAATAAGCAATCGTTTATCACCTGCTGCTTTTACCGCCAATGGATATGGTCGTCTTACTCTGAATCATTGGTTATGTTTATTGTATTCGAATGCAAAGGAAACTAGATTTTGGAAAACAAGTAATGAAACCTTAGCCTACATTATTCATAGTGCTTTTCAGTAAAAAGAAATAAAAAATAACCACACAGAATTCGGAGATTTTTGATGCTCTGCATCTCTCACGATTGTAGTAAAGTAAATCCGATGCAACGAAAATGGGTAACGGAAGTAGTCAAAACCATTGTTGAAATCAGATTTTTGAATTATGTCCCATGAAGTGACGCAACAATAGTTAATTTCATTGTTACTCAACAATATACACCGACATGCCACATTATTGTGACCACAAGCTAATATCCAAGGTAACCGCCGTGTGCAGCGCGTACAGCAGCTAGACGGGCTGGGAGTAACCTAATAAGGTACTGGAAGGTGTTCACAGGTATGTGGAGCCTTGTTGACTGCAGTGCATCCGACAGCTGCTGGAGCGTGTGTGGTGGAGGATCCATAGAGCGAACAACACGATCCAGGTGGTCCCACAGATGCTCAATTGGATTTAAGTCAGGGGAATTAAGGTGCCAGGAAAATACGTTGACATCTTCATCGTGCTTTGCCAACCACTCTCGGACATTTCAAACAGTGTGACACGTGGCATTGTTGTGCTGGAAGTTCCCATCCGCCCCAGGGAAGGCAATTAGCAATTATGCGGTCTGCAAGGATGGATTCACGACGAAATCGGTCCATAGTGCCTTCCACAGGTATGAGTGGACGCAGGGAATGCCACGAAAACATTCCCCAGACCATAACGCTTCCCCCACCAGAATGGTTGAAGAGCGTTTGCGCCCAATGTTTCTCGCCTTACACGCGAACGTCCATTCGTTCAATGAAGCAGAAAACGTGACTCATCGGAGAAGGCTATACTTTGCCAATCAGTGGATGTCCAATTCCAATACTGCCGTGCAAATGTAAGACTTTTCTGCCGATGCACCTTCGTTAGCATAGGTGCAGTGACCATCCGTCTGCATGGGAACCCCATACGCAGCAGGGTTCACTGAACTGTCGTTTTAGACACACTTCCGGTAGCCCCCTGGTTCATTCGGCCAGTGAGCTGCTCTACTCTAGCTTGTCGATCGGCCCTCACGCAGCTTCGAAGCCGACGTTTACCTCTCATATCAATGATGCATGGTGCTCCGCAGTTTTCACGTCGCTTATTCGCAATGGTGCCATTTCTCCAATCACGATACATTTTAACCACAGCAGCACACGAACAGTTCACAACCTGCGCTGTTTTAGAAATACTGCCACCCTTGGCCCGAAAGCCGATAATCATCTTTTTTTTTGCAAATCTGATAAATCGCTCCTTTCATCCATGACAGCAATGAGTTATATGTTTTCATATCATGATCATGATCATATGTAGAGGATTTTAGGAAGGGAGTGTCTGACCCCAAGTCTTAAGCAACCCTTAGAAATAGGAGATTTGGGCTAGAGCGCCCGATAGGAAAGTGACACGGAAGCGAAGTAGAAAGGGGGAGGAAGACGCCCTTATTTATTACCGGGGGCCAGTACCCTGGGTCCAACGGCTTAACGTGCCCATCCGACGCACGGCGGGTATTTAGTGGATCGAGCGTTCGTACCTGCCTGGGATCGAACCTGAGGCCCTTCCCGCGGCAGTCACGAACGTTGCCCACGCGGCCACCCGCGGCATATGTTTTCAGAATGCCTACAGCACACCTTATATACCCTCCAAGCCAGCTCACGACACGTGCTTTCTTTCATTGGCTACGCGCTGTTGACGTCAAAAGTAGGAGGTGGTCACAATAATGTCCCTCGACTATGTATCTTACTAAGCTATCGCCGATCATTATTTCATCAAGTTGTTTTATATAAACGTAACAATATCTCACTGCAGTCTGTGTAAATTACGAGAACCTGATGCTAAATGTGATAAAAGACATTACAAAAATGTATTTTTGTTGCTACGAAAACCATGAGTCGTAGCAAAATTTTGCTTCCTTTCAACCGAAGTTACCTGCTATTGACGAAAGCTTTAAAACGATGTATTAACACGATGGAGTGTAGCCTGTAGATATCCTAGAGCAAAAGTTACCAATCCCTTCACTAATACACCTGCGATTCAGCTTTTCTTCTATCTTGAGGCCAGATTTTAGCTTGCCCATGCGCAGTTGGACTTTCGTAGCAACATCACATTTAATCGGTGCCAGTGTCGATTTCTTACGTTCGTCTGAATCTCAATGATATATAAAAATAAAATTAAATATTGTTTTTGGGAAACTAAACAGTCGGAATTCGTATTATTGTTGCCTCCATAGTTTAGTAAATATTTACTTTTATGACTCACATATCTTCTGTCATTGGGTTTACGAAAATAACATTCATTAATCCACCTACCAAGGTACCGCTAAATGTAAGGAATTAGTAAACATTATTGTTTGTTGTTACGATTTAATTCCAGTTAGTATGTACCGACAGGGGCTGGGTGTAATCGTTCGTGATGCGAATAGATGCGACATTTTATACGTGCATATATGTATTCTCTCGCATCACTCGTTTTATTTCACACCCACAATGCAACGGCAATCCGCTGTCACAATTGTCCCAGCGGTCTCGATAAACCCTCCTCGATGCACAGTTCTGACGCGCTGTGACGGGCCACTATTTCATCATTAGGCGTTATTTTTTAATTATTTACATAATCGGCCTTGAGTTACTTGGAAGCGGAGTTTCATTAAGATCGAATGGCTTTCTCGGGGTGCTTCGTTGTTGTGTTTTTTTTTTGGGGGGGGGGGGCGGCTGTGTGGCAAAAAATGTATTTTGATCCCTAAATATCAGATGTACAAATGCGTTTTAAAGGATTTTAAGACAACACAACATGCAATTTGAGAGAAAACAACAATACCTTTGCGAATCAAAATATGCGCCGTCATTATCTATCACCTTCCGCCATCGGTCGGGCAGCTGACGGATTCCAGCCATGAAGAATACTTCGTTGTGTGAATCACATGTCCGGAATCGTACAGCAGACAAACCATGTTGCACCGATCGTAATAAATGATAGTCTGAAGGGGCTATAACAGGACTATACGCCGGATGCTCCAAAACTTCCCAGCCAAGCGTCAATAACGTTTCCTTAATCGATTTGGCGACATGCGGCCTAGCGTTGCCATGCAGTAATTTTCACGGAGAGGAATCCTTTGCCTGTGAACAGACGTTTCCGACAGATTTCCTGGTTCAATCGCAGCAATTGTTGCTTGTAGCGATCAACAGTAACAGCATGACCCTGTTCCAGTAGTTCATAATACAGGACATCCTTCATATCCCACCATATGCGCAGCAGAACTTTCTTGGAGTGAATATTGCGTTTCAGTGTCAAAGTCGTTGCTTCACCGGGTTCTACCTAGTGTTTTTTTGCGTTTGATATTGTCGTACCATATCCACTTTTCATCACCGGTAAAGGTTTTCTACAGGAAATAGTTTCTGTGTTGTTTATTTCACAGTTTTAAACACTTCATGATACGCTGATCCTTCTTCCTCTGGCTCAGGTCATGTGGCACCCATTTTCCTTTCTTCTGACTCTTTCCCACTGCGCGTAAACGATTGGAAATGGTTTGTTGAGCTACCCCAAGCTGTTCAGCTCGTTCGTTTTGCGTTTAAGACGAATCTTCATCCAGCAATGCTTGCAATTTCTCATGAGCAACCTTCTGCTGGGCAACGCTACGTTCTCGATCGCTAACATAAAAATCACCTGATTTAAACCGTCTAAACCAAAACTCACACATGATTTTCGATACAATATTCTACCCCGGTACAGAACAGATCAGTGCACATGCTTTTGCAGCATTGTTTCCTTGATGAAATTCGTAACGAATGCAGTATCGCTTGCCATTTTTCACCTACGATGTTCAAGTGCGCTTGACATTTGGCCAAACTTCTGTGTCACATTTTATACTCTGGACCAGCTGCGGTCACATGACAACAACGCGGAGGAATGTCGGATATGTAAATTAGCGGTATACGTCACACAAAAAACGCTTTAAATCTTATTTGTAACCTAATATTATAGCTGATATAGATCGCTTTTGTTGAAGGTTTGAAAAAGCGACATACGGTAAAAATGAAAATTTTGTTTAAACATCAGAATTCCTGGAAAGTTATGAGACTTAAAATGTTTCATCGTTACAACAAGCCCACTAACGATAACATTAAGTAAAATTTTAAATTAAGCGAAATGCCTCAGAGAGAGAGCAATTTGAGAGTTTAAATTGGTGAAAAGCATGAATGAAGAAGAATAAGAAACTAACCCCTCTTGCTTCAAGAAAGTCTTTACGTCTTAAGAAACTCTCTCACATTCTAAGTGTTTACTTCTTTTGAAACGTTACTGTTAAATGCAAAACTTAAACTGAAGTCCAGCTTAAAACAAGAGAGAAAACACTTATTTTAACACCTTTCGTTTGAAACATAAAGAAAAAATGGAAAAGAAGAAACGAAGGATGTAGGAAAAAGTAGCAGATGCGACAAGGCAACATAAAAAGGGCTTCTTAGTTGCGCATTACTTCAAGCTTAATTTTTGTTTTGATACATTCAACGATAAGCGACAAATGCGAAGTTTTCAGATGACATCCCAAATTGCTGGAGACAGGTTAATATTGCTTTTCTTCCTTGAGCAGTTAAAGCGTCAAAGCTCGCACTTAAGAAAAACACAGTCCACTCATAAGAAGATAAAAAAAATTAAAGTAGGCTGCTTCTGTTAAATGACTTTCGGTATTCCTCTTGTCAGTGACGTTGAACTTTGAGATACATTGCGAATTTTTGTTGAGGAGTTAGGACACTGAAAGAATAATAAGATATCTTTGTTTTTTAATGCGTTTACTGAAACTTGAATGATGCCTTTTGCGAGGTAGAAACAAGGATTCAGAAGGATTTTGGCATTACACGTGCTTAACGGACATTATTTCCTTTTAAATATTTGATGGGAGAAAAATATTATCTGCATCATTTTTTAAAGGTATTACAATACAGTATGCGAATTAACTTTCCATTTTTGTTGTTGTTGTTTCTTAGGTATATTTTGGTTCTATCTCGTTATACTTCCCACACACAACGTTATGCGTGAATTCCCAAAAGGTGTTCCTGCAGCATGTGGTAGCACTGGCATTCAGTCAGATCAAGAGAGCGAGATACACTGAATCAGCAAATTAAAAGGAATATCCACTAATAACGTGTTGGGCCGCCATTTTCTAAAAAACGCAGATTCGAGTCAATGCGGTATGGACTCAACAAGACGCTGATGTCGTTACACAGGTAAGTTCACCCAGGCTGATGTAAAACTGTTCATGAATTGCTGAATATTCGCTGAAGTGGTTCTCTGTAACGAAGGGCTTTCTCAATATCATCCCACAGGTGTTCTTTTTTTTTTTTTTTTTTTGATTGGAAGTTTAACGACCACTGTGAGCAACTCAATGGGCTTTAAGCAGTCGCCCGTCCCTAACTTAGGGTCACTGGTTCCAGGGAAGAGAGAGAGAGCCAGTGCCGTAAGACAAACACAACATCTATGCCTGACCGGGATTCAAACCCAAACCCCTGACGGACGAATGATCAGAGGCCACCGGGGCGGCCCACAGGTGTTCAGATGGGTTACCCAGCACAAACAGTCTTGCTGGCCCAGCACTATGTTGCCGTTGCCGAACCGTCAATAAAATGTCCGGGCGGCCAACAGAAGGGCCAGCAGTTCAGGCCAACAGTTGGCACCTTATCAGTTGTCATATGCCACAACACGGCCATCAGTGGTCCATCACAGGCAGTAGCTGTAACAAGTGGCCCTTCAATGGCCACTTGTGGCAGCCCTGCAAACACGTGCCAGAAATGATGGCTAGACTAATGAGGTCCGCTAGTGTGCCGTTAGTGGCAGCCGGCAACCACGTGACGTAACTGGTGGCTTGCCGAATCGTGTCCGTCAATTTCCCAGTAGTAGCCATAATAATAGAAAAAAAAATGCAAAGATAACCGCAGTTTCCCAAAACTACAATTTTTTTTATTCTACCCTTACGAAGCTTGTGAATTAACGCACTGCGCTGGGGAAATTTTCTCAACAGATCGGAAAAACACCCTTTTGTACTTGAGTAGATATGAACCTGGGCCGTTGGCGTGAGAGCTGAGGTCTCTACCGACCTAACTAATCTGCCACGCTCGAGAAAATGCTTAAAGCTGTCTGTATGGTATGGAATGTGTAAACGAATGCTTCCCTCTTTCATTTTACAATATTGCGAGGTATTTTTCATAAAAGTCAGTTTCATATAATTGATAAATTAATTTTTTCAACGTAATGATAGTTTTTTTTTTTTTAACCTGAAGGGAACTTCACTCATTTTCAAGGCGTGTACTACTTAGAGTCGCTTTCCAAAGTTTTGCACTGTCCTTGCCGTCTTGAAAAGAGATTGTTGAATAAATATATATTTACCCGGGTTCATGTCACATTCTGTTACATTTTTAACGTTGTGTCTTTCCTTTCCGTCGTCCGAAACTACATTACTTTTAAAGAGTAAAATATATTTTATTTTACTTCTCGTTATTTTTAGACGCGAATTCCACCCAGTCTTGTGTATTCAACCCATGGATGAGTACACCACATAGCGTTGCTTTTTTTCTTTCAAATAATTAATAAATTTTGTACGCGTATAATTCTTTTCTTTTTCCAACAAACGTTGTTTTAATGGTTTTCCATGATATTTGTTTCAAGCGGTTTCAAATTTTTTCTTGTTATTCATCCACTCCATTCCATGAATTGTTATTCATGGAAATAGAGTGGGTGTATTTCATGGCTGTAATCTAGTATTTCACGGGTTAATCTGATATCTTCGTTTACGTAAAATTTTATTAGGAAATTAATTCGCCTCTCCACATATGGATTTTTTCTTAACATCCACTAAAATAACACGATGGCGATAGCGTCGTCTGCAACTAACTGGTACCATGAGAGACACAGCAAGTGTTGCTTCTGCGCATGCGCAGTCCCGTTATTTCCACCTGCTGTTGGGGGTTGCATTGGTTGCCAGCAACGGGCCACTAGTGGCATTTGCTTGGAGGCCCACAATTCACGGCGATGCTGCAGAGCCATCAATGGCTCGCCAACTGATAGCGCTGCCACCAACAAACCACTACCGGGTCGTGAGCGGCAGATTTAAGCCAGCAGTGCCCTATCACTGCCAGCTGGTGGCCAGCAGTTTCCCAGCACTTGTGTTTTTGCTGGGTACGATTGGTGACTATGAAGAGTATTTTAGCACTTTCAAGACACTGTCGTGTTCATGGAAACACTGCACGGCGGAACGAGCCTAGTGGCCGGCGCGCTATCCTGCTGGAAGTAGATTTCTCCATTTGGGGACATTATGAACATGTATGATTGTGCCAGGTGACCTTAAGATATCTCGCAGTATATAAATGCTGTTGACGAAGTATTAAAGAACACCAGCTGTCCATGAAAACAGACCCCAGACCATTGCACCGTAATTTTTTTTTTTTTTTTTTTTTTTTGAATGGAGGTTTAACGACCACCGTGAGCAACTCAATGGGCTATAAGCAGTCGCCCGTCCCTAATTTAGGGTCACTGGTTCCAGGGAAGGGAGAGAGCCAGTGCCGTAAAACAAACACAACATCCATGCCTCACCGGGATTCGAACCCGGACCCCGTTCTGACGAATGATCAGAGGCCATCGCTTAGACCACTGCGCCACCGGGGCGGCTTGCACCGTCTTCACCAGACTGTATAATTAACGCAAAGCTGTCGGTATTCCACCGTTCGTGCTACCGACGCCGTATTCTGACCCCCGTCAATATATATATATATATATATATATATATATATATATATATATATATATGTGTGTGTGTGTATAAGGTAGGTTAAACAAAAGTAATGCAATAACACAAGAATATACTTATCTAAAGAGTGTAACTGGTGTCCAAATAATTATAACTAAAATACAATAAAACGAAAATATGAAGATAATATCTCGGTTGCGCAGTATGCAACAGACTGATGGAATTAGCGACATGTAGATTGGTGAAAAAAAGAACCAAGGAGACAAAGGCATATCGAAAAAATAATTTGTGAATGCATGAACGTGGAGAACAAAATTAAAGAATTAAAACTAAAGAAACCAGGCTGCCTTCATCAGGAGAGCATCAATCTGGGGAAGTGGCTTTTCTGGTACCAGTAAACGACTAGGAAAAACCAATAGTCGACTGACCATGCTCCTTAAGCCACTGAAATCCAAACCAAATGGAATAAGAAACATCCAAATGTTACAAAACTATAGAAAATAAGGGAACGATAACTTACCCGAAGACGGTGTTAACCCTGACACTGGACTAAGTAAGCATCGTAACTACTGAAACTGAAATCCGAATGGAAGGAACACGAAATAAATAACACGGAATTGGTGTAGGTAAAAGTTAAACAAATAATGGGTAACCTAATTGGCCGAACCAGGTGAACTCAATAATAATTGCAAGACTGTGTATGTAGATGTTCTTCAGCCACCCGGGACCTGTCAAGTAGCACTTGGTATTACCTGCTGAAATTAAGTTTGTAAGGTCCTATATATATATATATATATATATATATATACACTATCTACCAACAAGTAATTGAACACATGTAATAGCAAAGGAAAACGAAGTTTATTCACCTTCTATACTTGGTGGAGTCTCCACGAGCGGCGATTACAGCTGCGACCCTCCGGGGCATACTCTCAACCAGGCATTGAACAACGGCTAGCGGCATTTTCTTCCACTCGGCTTGGAGAAGGCAAGACAGTTCATTCACCGATTTCGGACGGTGGGGGCACCCCTTAAGTCGACGATCCAACTCGTTCCAGAGGTGCTCGATATTGTTAAGGTCCGGGCTCTGCGCAGGCCAGTCCATTCGATTAACCCCATTGCCACCATACCTAGCCATGGTGGACCTCGCAACATGTCAGGTGTCATTGTCATCCTGAAAGTAACATGGGCCCACCCCGTAAAACTGCCACAACGTAGGAAGCGCATGGTCATCCAAAATGGTGCAGTGGGTCTCGGCGTTGAGTCTACCAGGACTTGCGACCAAGGGTCCCGTGTCATACCAGGAGAAACACCCTTAGCATAATTCCACCGCCGCTGAACTTCACAGTTGGCACAATACATTCCGGCAGGAGGCGTTCTCCAGGCAGACGCCAAACACAGACCCGGCCATCCGAACGGTAGAGGGTGAACCTTAATTTGTCACTCCAGAGAACCTGTTTCCACTGTTCAACCGTCCACGGTCGACGTTCTTTGCACCAGGTTAGCAGAGCAGCGCTATTGGACTTGGTGATCAAAGGCTTGTGGGCGGCAGCACGCCCATGATAACCCAGCACATGGGCTTCCTTACGGATGGTATTCATCGAAAGAACACTCCAGGATGCCTGTTGAAATTTCTCGCGGATGTGGCCCATCGATTTGATGCGGTTGTTCCGAATTTCTCTGGCCAGCACCCGTCGATCTATAACTCCCAGTTGTGGGACAGCCGGGTCGGGGCACATTACGACAATCACCTCTCACCTTCCACTTTCCAATCCCGTAGGCCACTGTCGATTTTGGCTACTTCAACTGGCTGGATATGTCACATATGGATCGGCCATTTCTGTGATACCCGACGATTACACTTTTCTCGAAATCAGAGAGCTCCGAACTGCATGGAATCTTGCATGCGACTGGTTGCGTTGTTGTTACCCACACGATATTTAACGGCGGCGGCCGTGACGTATATATATATATATATATATATATATATATATATATATACTTAAGAAATGCAAACCCCAAAGAAAATTTTTTTTGTAAAAATAAAATACACGCCAAACCCCAACCGTCCAAAATTACCGAGCTCCGAACGGGGGATTCAAACAAACAGAAGAACGCAGGGCAGCAGATCAATGACTGATTTTCCGATTGCTTCGTCAAGGGCAAACATAAAGAAAATCACTCACTTATCTACTGAGACCAGTGAAGTGTGGGTTTCTGCTAATTTAGTTTGCTATAAGGACAGATTAAATTTAAGGTTAAACTTGGCATATTAAAAGGATTGCAAAACCAACCCAGCAAACTAAATAACATTGCCCGACCGCACAACAAAAACCAATAGGAGCTCAGCTTAATACTGTTATAGAAGGATGACGAGCACCCCAACATATTGCAATTCTAGAGAGAAAAATTAATATTGAAAGAGAGCGAAGAGCCTAATGAAAGAAAGGTTTAACACAAAAATAATAACTTTTAACCTGTCACATGAAATTCAAAAACATAATAATAAATTTAAAAATCAACAAAGCTGCGATGGACGTGCCCCTTCAGTTAGTTGTGTGACTCCCTTTGGAGGAGTGCTACTTGCTCTACATTGGGCTGGTAAGTTGTATTTCTCATTTTTTTAGTATTTCTTTTATTTTATTTTAATTTTCCTTTTTGAGTTCTTCAACAGTGTTTAGAAGTTAGTTGATTGTACGTTTTGGCTGCATTTATAGTTTTTTCGTGGGATTCTGGTCAGAGTATTGCATCCCTTTGTTGATTGTAACCACAGGTTAGTTACCTGTTTAATTTTCTTTGGCTTAGGACCTTCTTGTGGATTAAATGATTAGAACAATAGTTTGTAAATATTCTTGCTTAAACTAGCAAAACACTGCATTACATGTATTTCATTTTTTATTTTGTAAATAGGTTGTAATAACGTTTTTAGGTATGGAGTGAATATTCGTTTGTTATTGATATGCACTAAACTTAACCATCTTTTAAATAATTTTCTTGTGTGTCTTGGGCATATCAATTGCTTCTCTGGGACCTGCAGCCTGGTTCTTTGGTTTTAAACTTTACTTTATTTAAATAAATTCGCTGTGTGTCTTGGCCATGTGCCTTGCTTCTCTGAGACTTGCAAATTGGTTATATGGGTTCAATCACTGATATTACAACTGTACAATAATCCCTGTGCACCATTTGCTAGTTTTTTTGTATTTAATTTGGTTTAAAGTTGCAATTTTTCAATATTCGAAAGTTCGTATTTGTTGTTTTTTAAATTTATTATTATGTTTTTCAATTTCATGTGACAGGTTAAAAGTTATTATTTTTTTGTTAAACCTTTCTTTCATTAGGCTCTTCGCTCTCTTTCAATATTAATTTTTTCTCTAGAATTGCAATATGTTGGGGTGCTCGTCATCCTTCTATAACAGTATTAAGATGAGTTTCTCTTTGTTGTTGTTGTGCGGTCGGGCAATGTAATTTAGTTTTCTGGGTTGGTTTTGCAATCTCTTTTTAATACGTCAAGTTTAACCTTAAATTTAATCTGTCCTTATGGCAAACTAAATTAGCAGAAACCCACACTTCACTGGTCTCAGCAGATAAGTGAGTGATTTTCTTTATGTTTGCCCTTGATGAAGCCATCGGAGAAAAATCATTGATCTGCTTCTCTGCGTTATTCTGTTTGTTTGGATTCCCCGTTCGGAGCTCCCTTTTTTCGGACTGTTGGGGTTATACGTGTATTTTCTTCTGCTCGCTCTCGGAATTTTTTTTCTCTCTTTTCAAAACATTTTCTTTTTGGGTTTTGCATTTCTTAAGTATTATGGGTTGATCTTTCTTTAATGCAGCCTTTGGCGCTTTGGAATTTCAAATTTGCAAATTTGTATTCTGTTTATTTCTTCTAGTTGAGTTTTCGCTATATATATATATATATATATATATATATGGGATGTAAGGTCAGGTGATGCGTAACACCACAGCCTCTCCTTGACAAATGTCAACCCCGCCTTCTCGTGGTGCATCCTGTTCCCACTAAAGGGGCTCTGACGACCGCCCATAGCGGTATAACTATACCATCGGGATTAGAGGAAATTCTATCCCACACTCACCAACCCGCTTGGCCAGCGTGGTGAGTTATGGCCAAACCCCTCCAAAATGATTCCACAACTTAAATCTTGGCCCTCAGTCTCCGGCAGCTTGGAATGTACCTGGCCAAGGCAGCGGCCAGTGCGACATGAAGGCAGAGGGTGCTAAGAATCCCCGGAGGACCGGACTAGGCTGCCATCTGATGCTGACCTTGGCTACTTACAATGGACGCTCCCTATCTTCTGATTCAAGGCTTCTTGAATTGGAAGAGGAACTACAAAGGATCAAGTGGGACATCGTGGGGCTAAGTGAGGTAAGGAGAAAAGGAGAAGATCTCATCGAACTGAAAAGTGGACATCTCTTCTACTATCGTGGGACAGATACTGGCAGAACTAGTGGTGTTGGATTTATAATAAACAAGAAACTGAAGGATAAAGTTGTAGAAGTTGAAAGTTCCTCTGACAGAGCTGCACGAATTGTTATCCAACTCTCGAAAAGATACCAGGCTCAGATTATTCAAACTTATGCACCCACCACAAGTCATCCTGAAGAAGAAATTGAAGAATTTTATGAGGAAATTTGTCATCTAAATAATAAAGGTAAGCAGCACTTGAAAATAATTATGGGAGATTTCAATGCAAAAATAGGGCAACGGCAACAGAATGAAACTTCAGTAGGTAAATTCGGTCAGGGCAACAGAAATCAGCGTGGAAATACTCTCGTTGAGTTTGCAGAGGCAGAAGGGTTTTTCATCTTGAACTCCTTCTTCAAGAAGAAGCCACACAGGAAATGGACATGGAGACATCCAAATGGGACGACAAGTGAAATTGATTTTATTATGTGTAACAAAAAAATTCGTCATAGAAGACTGCAGTGTGCTAAACAAGTTCAACACAGGTAGTGACCATAGATTGGTGAGATGTAAGATGCACCTCAACACTAAACTTGAACGTGGCAAGCTCATAAGACAAACAAAATCTATTGACATAACCAACCTTAAAAAACACCATAATACCTTCAAGTTAGAACTGAAGAACAGGTTCTCTGCTTTAGAAGGCCTAACATCGGAAGAAGTGGACATCTCTGAAGTTAACAGAAAAGTAACCAAAGCTCTTATGGAAACAGCAACAAAATTAGCTGGGTCTAAGAACAAATTGCATCTCAACAAATTATCAGGAAAAACCAAAATGTTGATGCAAAAAAGAAGAGAGATGAGGACAACTAAAGAAGATGTGACTTCCAAAGTGGAATATATAGAGCTATGCAAGACAGTAAGAAAAAGTATCACTGAAGACGTAAGGAAATTCAACTGTGAACTAGTGAGGAAAGCAATTGAAAACAACCAAAGCCTAAAGATAGCAAAGGGACATCTCAGTAAGGGAAGAAAACAGATTATGGCACTGAGAAAAGAAGATGGTTCTGTAACAAGAAATAGAGGCGAAATTTTGACAAGAGTGAAAGATTTCTACTCCAAATTATATGAAAGGGATGATATATGCACTCCAGACATCATGAAAGATACCAGTACCAGAGTTCCTCCAGTCCTTCCAGCAGAAGTTGCACATGCAATCAAGAACATGAAGCGAGGAAAAGCTCCAGGAGAAGATGGAATTACTGTAGACATCATACAAGAAGCAAGTGGAGAAATCGAAACAGTACTCGCCCAAATTTTCACTCGATGCCTTAATGAAGGAAAGATTCCTGAGGATTGGAACACCGCTACAATGATCCTGCTACATAAGAAAGGTGACATTGAGGATCTCGGAAACTACAGACCTATCAGCCTCCTATCAGTAGTTTATAAAATCTTCACTAAAGTTCTTTCACACCGCTTGAAGGTAACACTGGACATGGCTCAACCGAGAGAACAAGCTGGATTCAGGAGTGGCTACAGCACAATAGATCATATCCACGTGCTGAGAAAACTAATTGAAAGAGCGAGGGAATACGAACTTCCATTGTGCATGGCTTTTATCGATTATGAAAAAGCCTTTGATTCAGTGAAACCATCAGCAGTTACAATGGCTCTGAAAACCTGCGGTATTGAAGATGCATACATTAATATTATTAATAACATCTATGAAAATGCAAGTGCAAAGATTAGGCTGTTTGAAAATACAACACACGTAAAAATTGGAAAGGGAGTGAGACAAGGTGACACCATATCTCCGAAGCTCTTTAATGCCACATTGGAGGGTGTTTTTCAGTCGCTGAGCTGGGAAAACAAGGGGATAAAGATTAATGGAGATTATCTAACCCACCTTCGTTTTGCTGATGACGTAGTCATTTTTGCAACTACCCCATCAGAGCTGCAGAGTATGATCCAGGAACTTGCTGACAAGAGTAAAGAAGTGGGATTAAAAATGAACTTTCAGAAGACAAAAAGTGATGTTCAATGCTTTTACAAGAAATGAAGATTTATCGATTGATGGAGAAAAGCTGGAGATAACAGACACGTACGTTTATCTTGGACAGCAGATATCAAGTGAGGGTCACATTGATGAAGAAATTAATCGGCGTACAAAACTTGCCTGGAGAGCTTTTGGAAGAAACAGCATAATTTTCAAGAGCAATATGCCATTATGTCTTAAAAGAAAAGTGTTTGATCAATGCATCCTTCCAGTGCTTACGTATGGTGCAGAGACGTGGACCTTAACTAAAAGAGACATACAAAGGCTGCAGACAACTCAAAAAAGCATGGAGAGGTGCATGCTTGGTGTAACCAGGAGAGATAAGAAGAGGAACTCGTGGATCCGAAAAAGGACAAGAGTGGAAGACATCATGATCAGAGTTAAATCCCTGAAATGGCAATGGGCTGGACATACTGCCAGAAGGACAGATCATCGATGGACAGCCGAAATTTTAGATTGGATTCCAAGGGACAGGAAAAGACCCAGAAGAAGACCACATGGGAGATGGGTGGATGAAATTCGAAAGTATGCAGGGGTGACATGGAGGAGACTGGCACAAGACAGACCGTTGTGGAGGAAACTTGGGGAGACCTTCGTCCAGCAGTGGATTGATAATGGTTGACAATGATGATGATGATATATATTGGTATATTGGGGGTTTGGCCATAACTCACCAGGCTGGCCAAGCCGGTTGGTGAGTGCGGGATAGCATTTCCTCTAATCCCGATGGTATAATTATACCGCTATTGGCGGTCGTCAGAGCGCCTTTAGTGAGAACAGGATGCACCACGAAAAGGCGGGGTTGACCTTTGTCAAGGAGAGGCTGTGATGTTACGCATCACCTGACCTTACATCCTTGATATCTCATAATTTCTTCATCAATGTGACCCTCACTTGATATCTGCTGTCCAAGATAAACGTACGTGTCTGTTATCTCCAGCTTTTCTCCATCAATCGATAAATCTTCATTTCTTGTAAAAGCATTGAACATCACTTTTGTCTTCTGAAAGTTCATTTTTAAGACAAAAGTGATGTTCAATGCTTTTACAAGAAATGAAGATTTATCGATTGATGGAGAAAAGCTGGAGATAACAGACACGTACGTTTATCTTGGACAGCAGATATCAAGTGAGGGTCACATTGATGAAGAAATTAATCGGCGTACAAAACTTGCTTGGAGAGCTTTTGGAAGGAACAGCCTAATTTTCAAGAGCAAGATGCCATTATGTCTTAAAAAAAGTGTTTGATCAATGCATGCTTCCAGTGCTTACGTATGGTGCAGAGACGTGGACCTTAACTAAAAGAGACATACAAAAGCTGCAGACAACTCAAAGTAACATGGAGAGGTGCATGCTTGCTGTAACCATGAGAGATAAGAAGAGGAACTCGTGGATCCGGAAAATGACAAGAGTGGAAGACATCATGATCAGAGTTAAATCCCTAAAATGGCAATGGGCTGGGCATACTGCCAGAAGGACAGACCATCGATGGACAGCCGAGATTTTTTTTTTTTTTTTTTTTTGATTGGAGGTTTAACGACCACCGTGAGCAACTCAATGGGCTATAAGCAGTCGCCCGTCCCTAATTTAGGGTCACTGGTTCCAGGGAAGGGAGAGAGCCAGTGCCGTAAGACAAACACAACATCCATGCCTCACCGGGATTCGAACCCGGACCCCTTACGGACGAATGATCAGAGGCCAGCGCCTTAGACCACTGCGCCACCGGGGCGGCAGCCGAGATTTTAGATTGGATTTCAAGGGACAGGAAAAGACCACATGGGAGATGGGTAGATGAAATTCGAAAGTATGCGGGAGTGACATGGAGGAGACTGGCACAAGACAGACCGTTGCGGAGGAAACTTGGGGAGACCTTTATCCAGCAGTGGATTGATAATGGTTGACAATGATGATGATGATCATCATCATAAATATATATATTTATATATATATATATATATATATATATATAGTAGGTGAATTATTAAGATATAGCGATGATAAGTTAAATAAGATCTCTTCAAGTTTATTCCACAGGGATCTGTTTTGAGCCAGTCTCCTCCATGTCACTCCCGCATGCTCTGGAATTACATCCGCCAATCTCCCATGTAGCTTTCTTTTGGGTCTTTTCTGAATCTAATCTAACATTTTAGTAGCCGATCTGTTGTCCGTTCTCCGAGCAATATGCCGAGCCCATTACCATTTCAGGGATTTTACTCTGATCATGATGTATTCCACTTTTGTTTTTTTCCTTATCCACGAGTTCCTCTTATGATTTTTCCTAGTTCCCACCAAGCATGCATTTCCCCATGGTTATTTCAGATGTCTGGAGCCTTCGTATGTTTTTTCTTAGTTAAGGTCGACGTCTCTGCTCCACATACCTAGGTACTGGAAGGATGCATCGTTTTAACACTTTTCTTTTAAGACATAATGACATATTACCCTTAAAAAGTGTGCGGATTTTTCTAAAATCTTCACAACCAAGTTTTATACGAAGATTAATTTCTTCATCAATGTTACAGTCGCTCGATATCTGCTGCTCAAGGTAAATGTAGGTATCGGTTATCTTCAGCTTTTCCCCATCAATCGATAAATCTTCATTTCTTGTGAAAGCATTGTGCATCAGTTTTGTCTTCTGAAAGTTCATTTTCAATCTCACTTCTTTACTCTTGTCAGCAAGTTCTTGGACCATACTCTGCAGCTCTGAAGGGGTAGTTGCAAAAAGGGCGATGTCATCAGTAAAACGAAGGTGAGTTAAGTAACTTCCATTAATCTTTATTCCTTTGTTTTTTGCAGTTCGATGATTGAAAGATATTTTGCAATGTGGCATTCAGAAGTTTGGGAGATATGCTTTGACCTTGTCTCACTCCCTTTCCAATTTTTATGTGTGTTGTATTTTCAAACAGCCGAATCTTTGCACTTGCATTTTCATAGATGTTATTAATAATATTAATGTATGTATCTTCAATACTGCAGGATTTCAGAGCCATTGTAACTGCTGATGGTTTCACGTAATCAAAAGCCTCTTCATAGTTACAAAACCATATACAATGGGAGTTCATATTCCGTCTTTCTTTCAATTAGTTCTCTCAGCATATGGATATGATCAATAGTTTGTAGCCACTCCTGAACTCAGTTGTTCTCTCGAATCAGTCATGTCCAGTATTATCTTCAAGCAATGTGAAAGAACCTTAGTGAACATTTTATAAGCCACTGATAGGAGGATGGTGTGCCTGTAATTCCTGAGATCCTCGACATCAGTTTTTTTATGTAGCAGGATCATTGTAACATAGTTTCAATCCTCGGAATCTTCCTTTCATTGAGACATCTAGTGAAAACTTGGCGAGTCTTATTTAAGTTTCTCCACTGTCTTCTTGTATGATATCCATGGTAATTCCATCTTCTCCTGGAGCTCTTTCCCGTTTCATTTTTTTAACTGCATGTGTATCTTATGCCGGGAGAACTGGAAGTACTTTGGTACTGGTACCTTTCGTAATGTCTGGAGCAGAGGTATCATCCCTTTCATACAGTTTGTGCAGAAATCTTGTTTCAGTGGCATATTCTTTTCTCAGTGCGGCTATCTGTTTTCTTCCCTTACTGAGATGTACCTTTGCTCTCTTAGGGTTTTGATTGTTTTCACTTGCTGCTCTCATTCGTTTACAATTGAATTTCCTTGCGCTTTCCGTGATACATTTTCGTACTGTCTTGCATGGCTCTGTATATACCACTTTGAAAGTTACATCTCCTTTATTTGTCCTTATCTCCGTTTTCTTTTGAAGCAGCATTTTTATTTTTGTTTATCCTGATATTTTCTTCATATGTAGCTTTTTCTTAGTACCGCCTATTTTTGTTACTGTTTCCACATCGGCCTTGCTTTGTTTTCTGTTAATTTCATAGATGTCTACTTCATTCGATGTTAGACCTTCTAGGGCCGAAAATCAGTTCCTTAGTTCTAATTTTAAGGTATTACGATTTTTAAGGTTAGTCAGGTCAATACATTTTGTTAGGTTTATAAGCTTGCCATCTTCGAGTTTAGTGTTGAGGTGCATCTTACAGCTCACCATTCTATGGTCAGTACCTGTGTTGAACTTGTTAAGCACACTGCCGTCTTCGATTACAAATTTTGTTACACATAATGAAATCAATTTCACTTGTCATCCCATTGGGATGCTTACAAGCCCATTTCCGTTGTGGCTTTTTCTTAAAAAAGGAGGTCATGGTGATAAACTTTTCTGTTTCTGCAAACTCTATGGGAGTATATCCACGCTGGTTTCTGTTGCCGTCACTGAATGTGCCTACCGAAGTTTCATTTTGTTACTGTTGCCCTATTTTCGCATGGAAATCACCCATAATGATCTCCAAGTGCTTGTTGCATTTGTTATTTGGATGCCGAATTTTCTCATAAAATTCTTCAATTTCTTCCTCAAGAGGACTTGTGGTGGGCATGTAAGCTTGAATAATCTGAGTCTGATATCTTTTTTAGAGTTGGATAGCGAATCGCGCAGCTCTGTCCGAGAAACGTTCAACTTCCAAAACATTGTGTTTCAGTTTTTTGTATATTATAAATTGTGACGTGCCTCCACCGCAGGACGCACACGAGATACAGGCAGATAGCAGTGAGGGCACATGTCCGCGTAGCTCAGTTGGGAGAACGACTTGCTCCGGAGTGAAGGAACAGGGTTCAATGCCTGGCGCGGACAAAACCCACGTTATATTGGTTCTAGAACTTACTTTCAGGAGGACCCGGCTGTTAAGTTTCTCGCAATGGATGCGATGTTCTTTTCACACGGCGAGACAAGAAAAATGAGAATCCCTTCTTCAGTGCTTCGAAAAAATAAATCAGTGTGATGTGACGTTCCACATACCAAATTGTCTGGAATTTCTTAAATGCACGTTCTTCAGCAGATGACTGCGTACACATGGTCCCGCCCCGGCCCTCTTTCGGGGGTGGTGGCGGAGATGTGGCGCGCCTGCAACGCAGGACGCACACGAGGCAAAAGCAGATAGTAATGAAATCACTTGTTCGCGTAGCTCAGTTGGGAGAGCGACTTACTCCGCAGTGAGGGGACCCAGATTCGATGCCCAGTGCGGACAAACCTATGTTTTCACAAAATCTAACATCACTAGTTCTGCCAGTACCTATTCAGTTCAATGAGACCTCTTCCTTTCCTTTTTACCTCACTCAGCCCGACGATGTACTACTTGAACCTTTGGAGATCCTCCTCCAATTCAAGGATCCTTCAATCAGAAGACAGAGATTGTCCGTTAAACGTAGCCAACGTCAGCATAAGATGGACGCTCAGTTCGGTCCTCTAGTGAACCTTAGTACCTTCTGCCTTCATGTCGCGCTGGCCGCTGTCTTGGCCAGGTTCATTCCAGCTGCCAGACTCTGAGTGCCAAGTTTTAAGTATATTTTAAATTTATATATATGCATATATGATATCTGGTAAGATATCATAAGATGCCTTTAGAAATCTTGTCCTTAACTCTTGTAAATTACGTGGTTGAGCCGCCACAGATAGGATTTGCTGTTCCAACACATATGACAGATGTTCTATTGGATTGATATTTAGGGAATTTGGGGGCCTCGGCAATACTTGGAAGCCTTCCACATGTTCTGCGAACTATTATCAAACAATCCGGATAATGTGGAATGGAGCGAATTCTTGCCAAAAGGCACTACTAGTGGGAATACCGTTGCCATGAGAGAATGTACCTGGTTTGTAATGTTCTTTATGTAGGTGGTACACGTAATAGTTTCCATCACATGATTGACTAGACATATGACTTCCCAGCAGAATAGTGCCCAAAGCATTACATTTCATTCACAGCCTTGTTTTTGTCCGACGGTTCATCCTAGTACCAACACTTCCCCAGGTAAGTAATGCACACGTACTCGTCCGTCCACACGGTGCAACAGAAAAAAGGATTCATCGGAAAAGACCACCTCCTTCCAATTATTCAAAGTACAGTTTTAATTCTCGCGTGTTCATAGTTGGCGCTTTCGATGAGGAACCGAGGTTAACATGGACACTCGGAGCGGCATGCAACAATGCAGCTCCATTTTCAGCAGAGCTTGATATAGTGTACCAGCAAAAACAGTCTTTTTGGGCCATTGCTGGTAGCCAGCACTGCCAGCAATGGCCCAGCACTGTGTTGCCGCTGCCGAACCGTCAATAAAATGTCCGGGCGGCCAACAGAAGGGCCAGCAGTTCAGGCCAACAGCTGGTCAAGAGTTGGCTCCCCATCAGTTGTCATATGCCACAACAGGGCCATCAGTTGTCCATCACAGGCAGTAGCTGCCACAAGTGGCCCTTCAGCAGCCTTGAAAGCACGTGCCAGAAATGATGGCTAGCCTAATGTGGTCCACTAGTGTGCCGTTAGTGGCAGCCGGCAACCACGTGACGTAACTGGTGGCTTACAGAACCTTGTCCGCCAATTTCCTAGTAGTAGCCATAAAAATATCAAGGATAACCGCCATTTCCTGAAGCTACAACTGTTTTTTTCTACCCTCACGAAACTTGTGAATGTTAGCACTGCGCTAGGGAAATTTTCTCAACACACCCAAAAAACGCTCGTTTGTTTTTGAGTGGATACGAACCAGGACCGTTTGCGTGGGATCTGAGCTCTCTACCAACCGGACAAACTTGCCACGCACGCGTGTGTGCTTGAAGCAAGCAGTCTGTTTTGTGCGGAATATGCAATCGAATGTTTTCCTCTTTCATTTTACAATATTGCGAGGTATTTTTCATAAAAGTCAGTTTCATATAATTCATAAATTTATTTTTTCAACGTGACGATAATGTTTTTTTTACCTTAAGGGAAATTCACTCATTTTCAAGGAGTGTACATACTTAGAGTCGCTTTCCAAAGTTTTGTACTGTCCTTGTCTTCTTGAAAGGAGAGTGTTGATTTAATATATATTTACCCCGGTTCATATTACATTCTGTTACATTTTTAACGTTGTATCTTTCCTTTCCGTTGTCCGTAGCTACATTTGCTTTAAAGAGGAAATATATTTTATTTTACTTCTGGTTATTTTTAGAACCGAATTCCTCCCAGTCTTGTGTATTCAACCCATGGATGAGTACAATATATCCACATAGCGTTGCTTTTTTTTTCTTTCAAATAATTAATACATTTTGTATGCGTATAATTCTTTTTTTCCAACAAACGTGTTTTAATAGTTTTTCAGGACATTTGTTTCAAGCGGTTTCAAATGTTTTCTTGTTATGCGCCCACTCCATTCCATGAATTGTTTATTCATGGGAATGGAGTGGGTGTATTTCATACCTGTAATCTAGTATTTCATGGCTTAATCTGATATCTTCGTCGACGTGGAATTTCATTAGGAAATTTCTTAACATCCACTAAAGTAACACGACGGCGATAGCGTCGTCTTCAACTAACTGGTACCATGAGAGACACAGCAAGTGTTGCTTCTGCGCATGCGTAATCCCGTTGCTTTCACCTGCTGTTGGGGTTGCATTGGTTGCCAGCAACGGGCCACTAGTGGCACTTGCTTGGAGGCCTACAACTCACGGCGATACTGCAGGGCCATCTATGGCTTGCCAACAGATAGCGCTGCCACCAACGGACCGCCACCGGGCCGTGAGCGGCAGATTTCAGCCAGAAGTGACCCATCACTGCCAGATGGTGCCCAGCAGTTTCCCATCACTTGTGTTTTGGCTGGGATGTGTTGTGACACATTACTCCTGTAACTAGAATTCAAATTACTGGCGAATTGGGTCATAATATCCCTTCTTTTGGATCGTAGCGTAAGGCATCGCCTTCGCTCACCTCTAGCATGGACGATGGGCCGTGGTCGTCCCATACTTTGCCATCGGTTCCTGGTTTTTCCCTCCTCGCACCACATTTTGAAGGCATGAACCAAGGCGGACAGAGAGCTCCCCTCAAGGCGTGCCGTCTGGGAATGCTCTGACCCAGTTGTCTGGCCTGTACAATTTGACCTTTTTCAAACTCGCGAAAGTCTGCTGCGATTCCCATCTGAAGAACAAGAATAACACTGATTAACAGAATTCAGTATAAAGTGTTATTTATACTGTTTCATGATCTTCATACACGCAGATGTTTACCTGCAGTTGCTTCGTATGTATAAAGAAGTGCTGGTCATAATGTGTTAGCGCTTTCTTGTATGACCCTGTGACGGGTTCTGGCAGGCGCTGCCCATTAATCGCGCAGGATAAAATATAGTACGGTATCCACAAAATTCAATATCAATGTTTATATCAGAATCTGTGACTGCAGCGTAAAATGCATCGTGAAATGCAAGGCGATACCGTTTAAATTTCATCCTGGTCCAGATGTTGTTGATTTGAACATTTTCTTAGAGGGTTTTGAGAACACCCGGAGATCACTCTGGTTGTTAAATGTCTGGAGGAGAAAGTTTTGGACAAGTTGACCCTGTTGCACCTAGACGTAAGTCCCTGATTAGGCATGAACCACGTGCCTGACTTACGGAGTTGGGTCTGCAGTTTTCCTGGAACCAGTAGCATCATTAGGGACGTGAGAAACGGCTTATACACCTTAGAGTTGATAACTGTGGACCTTGAACAGCACCCATAAAGAAATAAGACAGAAACATCTGGACCTTATTTGTCGCATGTGAACAATCTTAGTACCTCTGAATTTGTAATCCTTGGGGTGAAAAAAGAAAATCATAATTCTTACCGAAAATTATAGTTCCGCTCTCCCGTCGATCGCAAAGCAAGCAATAATCCGAGAAAATCTGCAAATAGTTTAATTTGATTCAATAGAATTAATTTTATAATGCATCATTTGAATAATGAAATTGAAATAGCAATCCTGCGACTAAAAATTTCATCTGGTACTTTTGACTTGAAAACATCATGCCATGTGGTTCAAGAGTTCTGATATTTGGAGTTCTTTTTTTTTTTTTGTTTTTTTTTTTATTGGAGGTTTAACGACCACCGTGAGCAACTCAATGGGCTATAAGCAGTCGCCCGTCCCAAATTTAGGGTCACTGGTTCCAGGGAAGGGAGAGAGCCAGTGCCGTAAGACAAACACAACATCCATGCCTGACCGGGATTCGAACCCGGACCCCTTACGGACGAATGATCAGAGGCCAGCGCCTTAGACCACTGCGCCACCGGGGCGGCTATTTGGAGTTCAGAGACCCCCTTAAAAATCAAATTTTATTTTTCTGTTTTGCAATTAAACAAACGCGATGATCATCTCTGAGGGATACAAGCAGTCACCTGTCTCTAATTTAAGGGCAGTGGTTCTCTGATAGCTACATCAAGGGCCGCGGTTGGCCTAGTAGGCAACGTTCGTGACTGCTACGGAAAAGACCTCAGGTTCGATCCCAGGCAGGTACGAACGCTCGATTCACTAAATATCCGTCGTACGTCGGATGGGCACGTAAAGCCGTCGGACCCCGGGTACTCGCCCACCGGTAATAAATAAGGGCGTCTTCCTCCCTCTTTCTACTTCGCTTCCGTGTCACTTTCCTATCGGGCACTCTAGCTCAAATCTCCTAGCATCCTATTTCTAAGCGTTGTTTAAGACCTGGGGTCAGACACTCCTTTCCTGAAATCATCTACATATGATCATTTGATAGGTACATCAAATGCAATGAGAAGTCACCTGCCCCTAATTTACATCCACTGATACCAGGTAAAGGAAAGAGCCGATATTGTAAAGATCAACCCAGCGATCATATCCTCAATTCGAACCCGGCCTCTAAAGCACGATTTCTTAGAAGTTAGGGAGCTACAAAGCTCGAACACTGTATATAGATGCCAGCAAATATTTTTATGAGGTACGATATAATACCAAAATCAGGATCAACCATTTATGGCATACTTAAGAGCCTCGAAATGACTTTTAGATACTAAGTTCGCTACACTTTTTTTGTCCAAAGGCGTTCCCTTTAGAAAAAAGACGAAGATGTCATCCAGTTTTAATATTGTTTTGCATGAAACAAGAGTTTTGGTAAATGATGCCTCAAGCTAACGGGAAGTAGAAATGTCCATGAGGATTCGAATCTTTTAAAGTAAAATATGAATCTTTTATGCATGCTTTTCCGTGCGACTTTCGACTGAGTGAATCTCTTTAATACTTAAGTTCGGCACATAGTTTCTTGCTGTTTTTCGTCCAAGTACTTGGGTTTCGTGATGACTGCGGCATTCAATTATGGATAAACACATTTTCTTCTAATGTTTTAATACTTAATAACAGCCTGCCTCTTTGTGCATCGCAATACTTTATTTCTGTACTACTTAGGCTTTTAAAACAGGCTATTTCTGACGATAATGCTTTAAGACTTAGTAATAGCATGCCTCCAAGTAGCTAAGTGGATGAATAGCAAAACTTGACTTTCACAAAATATCAGAACAAAAGAAATGATGAGTTTTAATTCAAAGGATGGGTTTAAAATAAGATACAGAGAAACAGTATCCACTTTTCTAAAACTCTTCGTTGTTCCAGACAACTTTGAGATTATATTTTCATTTAAGGACCATGGATGGACTAGATATTATTTACTGTTCCGTACCAAACTACAAAATGAGGCCCAAGTGTAAAAAGGAGAGAGAAAATACGAAATATCTCGTTCTTGGTGCTTAGAAAATTGTCATCAAATTAAGCCATCTGACAAATGTTACGAAATTAAAATATCTTTCACATTCCGAGTCTCGTGTTTCACGTGCAGAAAACATACAGTAGTTTCCTTAAATAGCGAAAAAAAACAGGAAAATCTCGAGTACTCAAAACATACATAGTGAAATATGTATTTAACTCAAGAACAAGCTTTTCTTAATGATGTATTCCGTGGAAATAATTGTTAGGGTTATGACAAATAGAAATTCGTTGCATTTCTGTTTCACACATTTGTCCAATCTAAAGAAGCAACACCCCGGAGTACTTTTTTGTGTTACACACATCTGTGATGAATACCGCATTAAGCCTTAGGCTAAATGAACACCCCGATTTCAACCGAATTAAATACAGCCACTATGCAGCCATTATATCAAACTAAGGTGAGCATATGTACTAAAAATTTAACCATAAAGCATGAGACAGAGCCCAGTTGAATATATACAATAAATACCTCACAAAAGAACCAAGAATAACAAACCTGATAAAGACATGAACAACAGTTAAGATGGTGAATAGTTACCAACATTCCTACTCAAACGTCACCTATAGTTGCATCTATTACGCGAAAACATTTTTGATGTAATTCAATATTTGCAAGCAGCTCACTCACTAGTGTTACTTATTAACTAGCTTGCAACAACAAAGTATTTCATAAAGTCCAGAACAAAACAATTGTGTAACACTCACCAGTCTTCCGTTGTCCAGTGTTGTAGTATAAACACCTATCAGTCCATGCAAACACTAAGCCAGAAATGTTCAATGCTCACCTGTTGGTATTCGCTACGTTGGTTAAATATTATAGTTGATAGTTAAAACTGATGATAGATTAAAACATGAAGATTAAATTCACTATAATACCATACTATAGTGTCTGGGTAATATGGTCGGATAACTGTCAACTGCTATATCCAGGAGTATTCACATACCAGTCCAGCATGTCAGTTCGTTCTAAAGGAAAATACGTGAACGGTCATAACAAACATGTAAACAACAGAAACATTTACACACCATTGTTTGCTTCCTGACAGACGCGTTTTATCCTCCTTGTTGAGGACATCTTCAGTCGCCGTAAGTTGTAATAAACTTGCACTAGCCTCAACATATTCTGCCCAAATCCCAATTTTTACATTTTGTGCCATCGGGCCCAAAATTCATCTGCGCATGCCTCCCGGATCAGTTCCATGTGACAGATCTGACGCAAGTTGTCTATTTCTCTTGTTTGTTCTTTTTTGTGTTGTCTGACGTCGCTTCTCAGACTTAACTAGATATTTCCAGGCTGAAGGCAACTCTACAAAAGTGTTATTACTACAGTTAATATAACTCGTTTTTTCTATGGTCACTGACTCTGACATCAAAATCTGCCTGGGATTAGTATGAGGTGCTAACACTCTGGTGATATGGTGTTCTAATAAGATATAGCGTCATTTTTTAAACAATAATGCACTAGGGCTGGGGTATGCTGACCTTTACTCCAAGTACTCTGGTGTTCTTTTATTGTGGTCTTTAGGCTCCTTTTAGTGCTTCCTGCATAGATTTTATCCCCTAGTCCATCCATGGTTTTTATTGGAATCTGGTACACAACTGCTCTGTTCCAACATTGCCTCTCTCCAGGTTTCTGAGTTAATATCGTACTGATATTTATAACAGTTTCCTCTGTCGTGATAGTAATTGCTTTCAGTATGAAAATAAGATACACTGGCGGAAAGGGAAAAAAGAACACCAAGAAGGAATTGGCGGACGATCATGAAATTTACGTATGTTAATGTGGTCGAGTTTACGTAGGTGTGATGTTAGTTTCGAGACCAACCGGTGTGCGCTTACCCCACAGCACGGCATAATATGCAAATTATCGTCGGTGGTATTTAAGGAGTACGGCGAAGTGAATGTAATCAATCGTCAACGTACGGACACGTGCGAAGACCCTGAAGAAGCTGAAATGCCTGGACATGGAAGACGTGTACGATTTCAGCAGTTATCGGACTTTCAGCGAATTCGCCTAGTCGGACTTCGCGAGGCCGGGTGGTCGTATCGTCGTATTGCGGAGCGAATTGGACGGGAAGTATCGGTGGTGGTACAATGGTGGCGTAGATGGTCCGAAGAACATTCCCACACAAGAAGACGTGGAACCGGGAGTCACAGACGGACTGATGAGCGGACCGATCGACGCATAAAAAGAGCGGCGTTGTGAAGCAGAACATCCACTGCGACGCAAATCCGAGCTGCCGTTGCACCTGAGGTGACTGTGCGAACAATCCGCAACCGTCTACTGGATGCAGGACTACGTGCACGCGTGCCTCTGGCATGTGTACCTCTGACTCCAGCCCACCGTCAGGAACGGCTGCAGTGGTTCGTCCAACGTCTGCACTGGAGAACGCAATGGCGATCTGTCGTGTTCAGCGATGAAAGCAGATTCTGCTTGGGAGCCTGCGATGGCCGTATGCGTGTTCGCAGACACACTTGGAAGCGTCTGCCCCCTTCTTGCATCCGCCAGCGAAACACAGGTCCTACACCTGGTCTCCTGATGTGGGGAGCGATCAGCTATCACTCCCTTACACAGCTAGTTTTTGTACCGGGTACGTTAAACAGCACCTCCTACATCCACAACATCATTCAGCCCGTTGTTGTGCCATTTGTAAGGTCGGTCCATCGTGGTGTTTTCCAGCAGAATAACGCACGCCCACACAAAGCAACATGCACTTCAGGGTGTGAGACAACTTCCATGGCTTACACGTTCACCAGATTTGTCCCCCATTGAACACGTGTGGGATTTTATGGGACAACCACTTATCCGGTCTCCACGGCCAGCCACGACCATCTCCGATTTATGCGTCCAAGTTGAGAATGGTTGGAACTCAATAACCCAAACTTACATCCAACATCTGTACGACAGACTCCATGCCAGAATTGCACAGTGTGACGCATTTCATGGCGGTTCAACCTCGTACTAACCATGTTACATGGAAATGTTATTTTTCAGTTTACCAGCAAATACAGCTGTATTTTTCCATAATGTTTTGATCACGTTATCCTCTGTATTTCGTTATTATGCTGTATAAATTTGGTTGGTATTAGAAGTCTTCCTCTTGGTGTTCTTTTTTCACTTTCAGCCAGTGTATATAAGCAGCTGAGAGGGGCACCAATGGGTTACCATTGTCTGGACCTTTGGCGGATGTGGTATTTCAGGATACAGAAAGTAATATCATTAATGAAGATATCAAAAGACTGGAGTTGTACCACATGTACGTGCAAATATCCTGGGGTTTTGGCAATATATTAATGAAAATTTACAACTTTTTGCAAACAAGTTTACAGAATTGTAAGCTTCTATTAAATTAACGTGTGAATACGAACATAATGACCAACTGGCTTTTCTTGATTTCTGGTTAAAAAAGGCAGATAGCGGTATCAGTTTTGAGGTTTACAGTAAACCAACTAATGCACCTGATGTCATACTGTGCAATTCTAACCATCCACGGCAGATTAAAACCGCGGCTTTCAGATATTTTATTCGGACAAGAATCACACACTCGTATGATCACTTTTCTGAGACAAAAGAAATTAACTGGATAAAAGAACTCGCCCGTAAATAAGAATTCGAAGCCCAGGTGGTAGATAAATTGCAGGACCACATGAGACACCAATTAAATGGTGAAACATTAAGAACCAGATCTAACCAGACGATGAAATATTGTGGAAAGGTTCCATTTATTCCAACTGTACGTGCAATACTAAATTATTGTTTAAACAATGACGCTGTACCTTATTGGAACAACATCAGATCACCAGTTTGTTAACATATCATACTAAACCCAGTCAGAGTTTGATGTCAGAGTCAGTGACCATAGAAAAAACGAGTTATATTAACTGTAATAATAACACATCCGTAGAGTTGCTTTCAGCCTGGAAATATCTATTTAAGTCTGAGAAGCAACGTCAGACAACACAAAAAAGAATAAAGAAGAGGAATATACAATTTGCGTCAGATTTGTCACATGGAACTGATGTGGGAGGCATGCGCAGATGAATTTGAGGCCCGATGACACGAGATATAAAAATGGGGATTTGGGCACACTATGTTGACACTAGTGCAAGTTCATTACAACTTACGGCCACTGGAGATGTCCTCAACAAGGACGATGAAACGCGTCTTGGTTGGTTGGTTGTTCGATTTTTATGGCACAAGGGCCATGGTTGGCCAAAGAGCGCCAGAAACAAGACAAACAAATAGTATTAAAAATGTGGTAAAAAGCTTAAAATCTGACTGATCATGTAAAACTGAAAAATGAGAACGATGGAAGGGCTAAAAAGATAATGGAACAAACAGTATTAAAAATATGATACAATGATTAAAATCTAGCTGATTCAATAAAACTGAGAAATGACGACGATGATAAGGCTAAAATCTAGATACGTTTAAAATAGTCAATTTCTTTAAAAAAAGAAAACACGGCAACAGTATCACAGTGGTCATTGAGGAGCCGCTGCAGTGTAGCGGCGTCCTCGGTCAACAAATGAGAATGAAAGAAATGAAAACGTACATCACGAAAACGAACACAGGTACACAGAAGATGAGTGACAGTGAGTCGGCAGTTGCACGTCTCACACATCGGCGCAGTGTCCCCACACAGCAAAAAGCGGTGAGTGAAACGACAATGCCCAATGCGGAGACGCGCAAGCACCACTTCCTCCCTACGGTTCCGACGATATGAGGATTTCCAGACTTCAAGATTAGGTTTAATACGATGCAGTTTATTTTCCACCTGTTGGTCCCACAGACCTTGCCACGTTCGCTTGATATGGTCGCGAACCAGAAAGCGGAAATCCTGGTGAAACAGTGGCAAGGGTGTGACGACCAATGAGGAAGCAGATCTAGCTGCTGCATCAGCACACTCGTTACCCGAGATTCCAAAATCCCCGGGAATCCAACAAAATTGTATCTGGACACCGGCCTCGAGCAAGGAACGAAGAAGCCTTCGTACGGTAAGAAGAAAAGGGTGGTCACAGCAGTCCAACGATGACAGTGACTGTGCAACACTCAAAGAATCAGTGTACACCGCAGCCCGGTGATGAGAACTCGACTGAACATGGAGAAGGGCGAGATACACAGAATGCATCTCCGCCGAAAACACAGTGGCCTCAGCTGGGATCCGCGCTACTGAAACGTCATCAACACAAACAGCCGCGGATCCAACGACTCCATGCATCTTGGAGCCATCAGTAAAAATAGGAGTGAAGTCAGAATTGAGGTCACGGTGCTCAGCGAAGAGCTGCTGGTACACTGACGCAGGGGTTGAGGATTTATCGAAAGATGTAAAGATGGTATCAACCATGACACCAAATGGGTGCCATGGAGGATCCCCAAAGCCCCTGGTCTCTCCAACAAGTGACAAGTCGAGCCCTACATCACGGGCTACGGCCGTCATACGAAGACTGAAGGTGGAAATGCAAGAGGGCCGGTTCCCGAATAAACGAGCATGCTGGGGATGAAAAACAGCATCGTATAAAGGATGGTCTGGAAGAGATCTAAATTTCAAGTAGAATTGAATAGGCAGCTGCAGACGGCGTAATTCAAGCGATGGTTCGTTCCCGTCAGCGTAAAGGCTGGGAATTGGAGATGTTCGAAATGCTCCCGAACAAAGACGCAGTGCTTGATGGTGAATAGTGTCCAAAGGCCGGAGAACGGAACGACGAGCAGAGCCATACACGATACAACCATAATCCAGTTTTGACCGTATTAGAGAATGATAAATGCGAATCAACGACACCCTGTCTGCGCCCCATGAGACTCTGGAAAGGATCTTAAGAATAGATAGAGCCCGCAGACAGGAAATCTTGAGCCGCCGAACGTGCGCACGGAATGTAAGCGCACGGTCGACGGTCAGTCCAAGGAACTTGGTCTCCGGCAAAACTGGTATGGCTGCACGGTCTAAAAACAGCTCTGGGTCAGGATGGAGGCCGCACCTCCGGCAGAAATGGACACACGCTGTCTTGTCGGGAGAAAGAACGAAACCATTGCTATTCGCCGCTTTAAAGATCTGATTAATTGCAGACTGCAACTGCCTTTCAATAAAATGCATGCTTAATGACGAGCAGAAAATGTGCAAGTCATCAACATAGACAGTAGCCGAAACCGCAGGAGGAAGATTTATGAAAAGACAATTAATGCGGAGGATGAACATGAAAAGACAATTAATGCGGAGGATGACAGATAAAATGCAACCTTGAGGAACACCTTGTTCTTGATGGAACGGTGCCGAGAGCATCGTACCCAGGCGCACCTGGAACACCCGATTGCGAAGAAAATTAACAATGAAAGTCGGAAGATTTCCTCGCAATCCGCATGCGTGGAGGTCACGGATAATACCGTGCCGCCACGCTCGATCATAGGCTTTTTCAATATCGAAAAATACAGAAACCAGGTGCTGCCTACGCACGAACGCCTCGCGCACAGATGTCTCAAGGTGCAGGAGATGATCGTGAGGTGAACGATGACGACGAAAGCCGCTTTGTGATGGTGAAAGTACTTGATGATATTCTAAAAAATGAATTAACCGGTAATTAACCATGCGTTCAAGAACTTTACACAGACAGCTAGTGAGAGCAATTGGACGATAACTAGAGGGAGACTTAGGATCCTTGCCAGGTTTGGGAAAAGGCAGAACAAAAGCTTTTCGCCAAGATTCCGGGAAACTGGGCTCCAACCAAATACGATTATACAAGATTAAGAAATTCTCGAGAGACGACTGCGAGAGATGACGGAGCATGTCATAGTGGATTCCATCGGGACCGACAGATGTAGCGCCGGACCGATGCAGAGCCACCCTGAGTTCTACCATGCTGAAGAGGGAGTTATATTCCGTGTCGAGAAAAGGCGCAAAGGAGATTCGCTGGCGTTCCGCAGTGGATTTTATTCTTTGAAAAAAGTAGGATGCGCCAGGTCACTCGACTCGGAGGCAAACGCCTCCCCTAAACAATCAGCAATCTCCCCGACTCCAGCATATGTGCAGCCATTACTCTGGAGAATGGAGATCTGGTGAGAGCTGCAGTTACCCCGGATCCTACGAATCTTTTCCCACACACTTTTCGAACTGGCCCGTGAAGTGAGAGATGACACATACTGGATCCAAGACTCCCTCTTGCTACGTCGACGCAACAACCGAGCATAAGATTTTGCTCGTTTGAATGTAACGAGATTAGCATCGGTCGGATAACGCCGAAACGTAGACCAGGCCTTATGTTGAGCTCTCCTAGCCGCTGCGCATTCAGGGGTCCACCAAGGCTTCGGACTTCTGGAGAGTGTCGTAGATGTTTTTGGTATAGAAAGATCAGCTGCCTGAAGAATACAATTCGTGACTTCAAGAACCGCTGCGTCGATTGACTCCTGGGTCACCATTGTAGAAGAAATCAATGCTGACGGTGTGATGACCTCCCATCTCGCACGCTCCATCCTCCAACGAGGAGGGCGGGAGGCAGAAGATGGCATGATCGCATGATGCGAGAGAACAATTGGAAAATGGTCGCTCCCGTGGAGGTCATTACACACCGTCCACGACCAATCAGCAATAATCGATGGTGACCACAAGGTCAAATCGATCGCACTGAAGGATCTTGTCGGCTCATGGAAGTACGTGTCAGAACCGGTGTTAAAAAGGCACAAAGAGGCCGAGAACAGAAGAGACTCTATGCGACGACCTCTCGGGCTGATGCTGACACTACCCCACAAATGATGATGAGCATTGAAGTCACCCATTAAAAGAAAGGGTGAAGGCAGCTGATCAACCAATCTCTCCAGTACAGAGACGCTTACGTTCTCGTCCGGCAGCAGATAGACACTGCAGACAGTAAGAGGCCCAGGGACAGATATTCGCACCGCCACGGCCTGCAAAGTAGTGGATATCGCAACGGAAGACACCGGAACACTGTGAGGGACAAAAATAGCGACTCCCCCACAGGCGATGTCTCCCAGTGCATTATCTGTCCGATACGCACTGTAGCCTCTAACTGAAAGCAGGTCGGATGGTATAAGTTTTGTTTCCTGTAAACAAAAGCACACCGGAGAGTAGAACAAAAGCAGATGTTGCACTTCATCAAAACTCGTCCGGAAACCTTGACAGTTCCACTGAATGATTGAAGCCATGGTTATAAATAAAATGAAAATGATCAAACGAAGTCAGGCTCCATCGCCGCTGATGGGGGTTCCCCCAGATCTGGAGGCGTGTGACCTGGGGCCAAGATGGTAGCATGCTTTGTCCCAAGTGTCTGAACAGGAGGCGCACGACGTTGAGTCGTGTGCTCAGATGTTGGAGGAGAAGAAATGCTTTTCTTATCCTGGGCTTTGATTTTCTTGCTAGAAGAAGTCGCCTGAGTTCCCTTGTTGGTGGTGGGATGAGTCTGCTTCGGCAAAGTGGTGGGTGGCGCTTTCATACCCCGAGCTCGAGACTGGAGTGCCTCCAGTCCGGCTGCGATGATTTCGTTCACATTTGTGGGCATTTAAGGGGGATCTGAATGTCGGTTTGAATGGCTACCGTTGATTTGGCAACCACCACTGAAGCGTATGATCGCCGATCAGATATAACAGGAACCACTCTTCTTCTGGCCTCAGGATAGGAAATATTTTCCACAGTTTTGATCCTTTGGATTTCCTTCTCCTCCTTCCATTTGGGACAATCTTTGGCTGATGCCGCGTGTGAACCCTTACAGTTCACACAAAACTCGGCCTCGGCCACACATTCCTGTAAAAGATGTTCTGTGGCACCACAGCGTGCACACCTAGGATTGCTCCTGCACGACTGCTGAGAATGGCCATAAGACTGGCACCTAAAACATCTCAAAGGGTTAGGGATGTACGGGCGTACCTCTAGGTGAAGATACCCTGCCTTAATGGACGTAGGCAGCGAAGGGCTATCAAACGTTAAAATGATGTTGCGGGATGGGACGGACTGCCCATTCTGCTTAAAGAGTATACGCCGCACACCCGTAACGTGTTGACTCCTCAGTTCTTCTAGTAGTTCTTCCTCAGTACACTCAACGAGGTCCTGAGAGGAGACAACACCTCGAGATGAATTTAGGTATCCATGAGGTGTTATTTTGACCGGAGTCTCAAGCAGCGTGGTGGTGTTAAGAAGTGTAGAGCTGTAGGCCACAGTGGACATTTCTACAAGAAGATCTCCAGATTGGAGCTTCTTTACGCTCTTAGAAGAGCTTGCGATGGATTGAAGAGCTTTATTAATCCAAAATGGACTTTTGGCACTCAAAGGCTTTGAAGGGTCTAATGAATGAAGAAAAAAGAAACGAGCGTTGCAGGAATCAGGCACATGCTTTTTGGCGGAAGGGGATGAGCCTTCCTCATTACCTCTTTTGCTTTTTGGTTCGGGGGAAACTTTATTTTCATCCATAAAGAAAATTTAATAACTCGTCCGCCGACTTCCCCACCCACAATCGAGCCCAACGAGGGAGAGCCGGAGGTCCGCAAGCCTAAGTGGACGCAGGACACGGCTCTAGGGATAGCAAGCGGATATAGCAAGTTAATAGGGCAGACATACGCTCGGCCTGCACCCAGACTTTCCCATGCCTGGGAAACACCCCTTTGGCATGCCCACCCTATCCCCAGACTCACCCTGTCGTGCAAAACGACAAGCCGTTAGAGGTCTGGGCTCCACTCGGCCACAGACCTCATTGACTAGGAGTGGGTTAGTTCCCAGCCGCCCGTTTAGGGTGAAGCAGGGGGCAAAGAGGAGTGTTGGCAACTGGCGACAACAACACCCAGGCCACCAGAAACCTCAGCCTCCAGCATCCCCTTTTCCACCTAACGGGTCACCGCACACGGCAAACGTGCAGGTAGGTCTAGCTAACCAGCGCGGAAAAACAAAGAAAGGAACATGAAATGGAGAAGACAGGAAAGAAAAAGATAAACTCAAATCCAGAGCTGGCGCTTAATCACAACCTCAGCAACCTACAACTGAGGCGGGAACGTGTCAAGTGAAAAAACAAAAAAACCCATAAAAAATGTGAATATCATCACATATTGCACGTTTCGGCTCGGGCCGTGGGGACGCCATCCCCCAGCAGCTGGATGAACAGCTGTCCCTTCGGTTACATAATCGTTCAAGACGAAATATACAAATGGATCCGTCACAAGGTCAGCTCGGGCCGTGGGGGCGCCGCTCCCCAAATAACTGGTAAACCAGTTATCCCCGTGCGGGGAAACGCGTCTTGCAGGAAGCACACAATGGTGTGTAAATGTTTGTGTTGTTTACACGTATTTTCCTTCAGAACGAACTGACATGCTGGACTGGTATGTGAATACTCCTGGATATAGCAGTTGACAATTATCCGACCATATTGCCCAGACACTATAGTATGGTATTATAGTGAATTTCAATCTTCATGTTTTAATCTATCATCAGTTTTAACTATCAACCATAATATTTAAGCAACGTAGCGAATACCAACAGGTGAGCTATAAACATGTTTGGCTTGGTGTTTGCATGGACTATGTGTGTTTATAATACAACACTGGACAACGAAAAAGTGGTGAGTGTTACACAATTGTTTTATTCTGGTGACGTTTGAGTAGGAATGTTTTTAACTATTCACCATCTGAACTATTGCTTATGTCTTCATTAGGTTTGTTATTGTTGGTTCTTTTGTAATGTATTTATTGTATATATTCAGCTGGGATCTATGTCATGCTTTATGTTTAAGTGTTTAGTATATATACTCACCTTAGGTTGATATAATGGCTGTATTTAATTTGGTTTAATTCAGGGTGTTTCAGTGTGAGGCTTAATGCGGTATTCATCACGGATGTGTGTAACACAAAAACGTACTCCAGGATGTTGCTTCTTTATATTGGACAAACGTGTGAAACAAAAATGCAACGAATTTCTATTCGTCATATTCCTAACATAGTGAAATGTTATGAAATTTGGTGAAAATCTGTATGATGTTCTACGCTAGAGCAAGACACCAAAGCATTTCGAAAGGAACAGTTGTGTCTGACAAAAATGTACCACACGCAAACCCAAGTGAGAAATATGTTAAAATGAAATGGCCGAAGTCCATTTCGTTTTAGCAGGTGGTCTAGTGTTCTGTGACAGAAATGCTGGTCTAACAGCGATGTTTCGTGCTCTATATGTGCTAATGAAAATTGTTCATGCAAAGCTTGTTAAACCACTCCAGGTCTTGCAGAGCGGGGTTGCTGGGAGCACCAGGCTTCCCTAGAGCATCCTAGACGTGCTGTTTTGGATTACGTTCGGGAGACCTGGCTGGCCAATCCATAGAGACAATGTTCTCATCTTTAAGATATTGTCCTACCAGCTGTTTTCGATAGGGACGAATGTTATCGTTTTATATGAGAAATGTATCTCTTATAGCACCAGAGCGAACGTAGGGGTCCAGGACATCATCCCTGTAGCGTCGAGAATTCGTGGTTCGCTGAAAGCATATAGAGGTGTGTACGTCCCACTAACGAGGTGCTACCTCAAATCAGCACGCTACAACCAATGTAAGAGTCCTTCTCACGGGTCATAGAGGGATGATTAGTTTATCCCTTGTTTTCTTCAGATCAGAGCACGACTGGAATCTTTCTGCAAGGCAAATCTGGACTTATCTGTGAAGAGTGCTGGCCTCCGTTGGTTTTCATTCCAATTAATTTGAAGCTTTGCTCAATTCAGACGTTCCATTCTGTGATGAGGGGGAAAATGGCATTGAGAATACTGCCCAGGTAGCACAGCATTGCAATTTGATGTAGGTCCAACACTGAGCCATCGTCTTCTATCCATAAAAGACGGTGGCTCAGTATTGGGCCTATGTTAAATGGCAAGGCTGTGCTACATGTGTGGTCACGTAGCGTAACGATCTATCTCGTGAAGCTTTCTGTGCACAGTAGAAGCATATACAACTCTTCCTGTAGCATCAGCAAGAGCAGATTGCAACTATTTCGGGGTAGTTGTGTTCTTTCGAGCAGTTAGCCGGAGATATTGTTTATCCACGGATTGTGAAGCCCTAAACCTTCCTTCCCTATACCTTTAGATACGACTTCGGCCTGACCCTACTCTACCGAACGCAATCCACCTCAGTTCATCTGTTAAGTGATGCCTCCCAGCTAACAGATCTGCGACCTCAAGTATGAAATCATGAAATACGGGATCATGAATATGGGAAAATACTGTAAAAATCGACGAAGTAGAAGAAACAGCAAGGGGAGAACGAGAGGAATCCGAAAAAACCCACTAAATCATCAACCAAAAGGTCACGGGAATGTAGGGAGCGTCGAAAGTCTCCGCGCCAGGATGTGTTTTAACCGAGTTCGACTTTAGAGCCACAACCTTCCACTTCAACTGCACAAGTTGAGCCTGAACAGCAAGAACAGATGGAGATCGGTGTAAAAGTTTCACATGTTTACACCGATCATGAAATAAAAATATACATCGCCAGTTTTGACAATTTCGCTGGACAATTAAACCTTTACACCACGAATGCATTCTGAATGTAGACAAGAACAAAAACAACAACAAGAAAAATACATTATGTCCGAGACGTATCTCTAAATTTATAACAAGGCAAATAAGGCGTTTGAAAAATTGTTTCTGAAGAACGATTTCTTTAGAAACAATTTCAGCAATAACTACTGGCAACGATGATAATACGCCTTCTACGTTATTAACAATAATGCATAATGAGCATAATTTACTATGAATTGTATACATATAAGGAAAGGTATATGCAGAATTTATGTATAAGTTGCAAATAAAGTAAAACATTTGTTTCGTTTTATTACTTAAAAGTTTTTACATCTGAAAAATATCAAAGGGCCACAGTAGCAAATGTGCCGCAACCTACAACGTAGGGCTACGTCAAATGTCCTTCGCTGAATACTTTAACGACGTGGAACTAGTGATATAGGGCCAGCTGACGTAGTTCTACGTTATTGGTTGCGGTACCATTGGTTCTTTGTCCCTTTTTCCCTTATCATAGCTTTCGCCATGAAGAATACTTATAACGCGTAAAGTTATATCATATTTCCTACTAGAAGGCGTAAAGTTATATCATATTTCCTTCTGTATTTCTTTTAACTGCTCGATATGAAAATCTATTTTTCCCTGATTCTACTTTTTTGCTGCAGGAAAACATAAGTGAATCTTTCTATTACTGAATGATTTATCAATTGTAAAATTCCGATTGTTTTTTTTTCTAACCGGTTCTATTGACTTTGAATAACTTTGATGGATCTCCAGTCCGAAATGATTCAAAAGACGTGCTCATTACAATCGAAAATTCGGTGTAATCTTTCTTGTTTGAAGTTGACCACCTTGAAGACAAGTGCAGCTTCGGAAGAACGGTTTTTAAATATGAAACCATACCCAGGCGAAAAGAATTTTAAACGGATTATTGAACAGGAGCGGTAAAATAATTTATGCAGGCCTTACAGTTATATGTGAAAGTGAAATAAGTTAAATACGAACGCTAACGGACGCTTGGTCTTGAGGACAATTCTTTTAGGTGGCAACTTTTATTATGTATTTTTAAAGTAGCGCCGAGGCCACATTCAATTGTTGTCAGCCAATAAAATAGGAAAATTCGAGCAATACATATGATTTGTTATCGGATGCATTCAGGCAGATAAATATTAAGAAAAATAATATTTAAGAAGAACGTTTTCTCTTTAGCATTAGGCAATGTGATGGAAAATAAAAATAAAAAGGGACATTTTCGAGCCCCTTTTTCAGAAAACAGTTCATTCAGGAAAGTGAAGTTTTCGCAGCCGTTTTCTCCCATATCCTTTAAATCTCCGGAGAACACTTGACAAAATGGTCAATACCTCCCCATAATTTTGAACCAAACTTTGCCAAGAGATTTAGTTTCCGATGGAGTAAGGTTTCTTTCCTGCAAGAGGCACAATGGTTATACGGTGTCTCTCTACTCGAAGGATCTTTCGAAGATATCCCATCCCCCCCCCCACTCTCTTTACAACTGAAGTTCGAAGGAAAAAGAAATTCACTGACATTAGAGCGGTAAATTGCAATTCTTACCCGATAAGGGGACAAACACAGAACCTTTATCCTTCTTTTCATAGGTAACTTTATAATGTCGTGAAATGGCCAGCTTTGTGATTCGCAGAATTTATGGCCACTGAGGCCGAATAAAAAGAGAGAGAGAGAAGACTTTGCGCGGAAACTCTAAACAACCTTTACGAATACTGCAAGAAGATCAAAACAGAGAAATGAAAAAATGTACATTTCTTCGTCTACGGAGCAATGCTACTAGATATCAGAAATTCGTAGGCTGAAATAGAGTTTTATATGGCAGCAAAGACAGAGCATTACTAGAACAAACGCATCGCGTTTTAGATTTTATATATTGTCATGGGCTTTACCAAATGCTCCGGATGGACTTATGAGGAGAATGCTTCATGTAATCGCGGGAAAAATGATATACTTGTAATTTTTGAAATGCACCTGCGGTTGAACGCATGTCTCCTGTTTTCTTTGATCTAATTGAAAGCTAGCACATCTAAAGAATTTCGCCTTCTTTTTATGTTTTCTACGACATATCTTCTATCTAAGAAGTGTGCCGAACGATGCAGGAATGAGTGAACCTGGCCATGAGTTGCTTTGTTTGGGGAGGGGGAGGGGGGAGGTCAACTAAATTAAAACTTCGTGCTTAATTAGTCATGGGATAAAGGTTGCCGTCTTGTGCACGGTTAAATAACTATAAAAGTTAAAATGGTTAAAAAAAGGACCAGTTAAAACAACATAAGATATTTTAATCCCTCTTTGGATCATCCTCAGATGCGCTCGTGAACTGAAGGAAAAATCGTGAACTCCTTGGAGAAATATCCTACTAAGGGAATCAAATAATATTCTGGATGACAACACCTTAATGACAGATGACATAACCAGCCACTCGGCAACCAGGATCTCCCCGTGGGCAAAGCAGGCATGCGCAACGAACACACAATGAATCCTGGCATTCTGACCTTCTGTTAATTAAGGGTCGGAACCTTGAGTTCACGAGCACATCTGAGGATGATCCCAAGAGGGATCGAAATATATGTTGTTTTAACCGGTTCTTTTTTTACGCTTTTCAACCATAAGTTAAAGAAGCGTATATGCTCCAGCTCTCTCCGTACGTCCGTCCGTCGGCCCGTCCGCAAGTTAACTTGCGTAAAAATGGTTCGATTTCGATGAAATTTTAGTATGTCGTAGGGTACCACCTGGGGACGAACCCTATTGAAAATGGACGAAATGGGGTCAAAGGTCAGGACATAGGAGCGGAACCTATTCCATCGCCCTTATGCGTCATATCTTACGGAAAAATGCTTTGATTACAACAAATTGTTAGTATGTTGTTCCGGAGGTATACTGAACCAATTCTGTTTAATATAATCGAAATGGGGTCAAAGTTCAGGACACATAACGAGATATATTCCACAGTCGTTATCCTCATAACTTGAGTAATAGCTTGAGTAAAAATGCGCTTATTGCGACAAAACTTTAGTATGTTGTTCTGGAGGTATACTGAATGAATCAATAGTCAGGGTAGGGAGAAGGGGTTTATGCGGGCGATTTCTGGTAAGTTCGAAAGCGTATCATAATCAAGGCATTGCATGATTTTACTAACTTGTTAACTTTTATAATTATTTTATTCGTGCTTAAGACGGCAACCTTTTATCCCATGATTTGCTTGGGGGTTTAACGACCACCATGAGCAACTGGATGGGCTATAAGCAGTCGCCTTTCCCTTATTTAGGGCCAGTGGTTCCAGGGGAAGAAAGACAGCCAGTGCTTTTAAACAAACACAATATCCGTGCCTCACTGCGATATAAAAGGTGGCTTATGACCATTCGTCCTATGTTGGACGAATGGTCATAAGCCACCTTTTATACCGCTGTGCCAGCAAGGCTGCAGCGTTGCTTTCCCTTTAGCTTTATTATTCAAAGTGATCAGTTAGGGGATGATTCACGCTAATCCTTTCTGACTGATTATTTGGTAAAAGAGCTATAACAATGTCCACAAACCGAAGAAAGGAGAGATATGTTTGAATCACTTGTTTCTGCCCAGTAAACTGGTGTCCGTGTCAGAAGAACTATCCTTTTCCCATCATGCCTTGGGTCATGAAGCAGAAAATAGTGGACTAGAAGCGAGCTTTTATCATGGAACAAGCTTATGGTCGGTTCTTCTGAGATGACGATGGTAATAATTGCTTTGCCATAGCTTTCATAATACCCGGCGGCTATATTAACACAACTATTCGCTGATCACAGGAAAATCAGTCCACCACAGTGGTCTACGCGCTGGCTTCGGACAATTCGTCCGGGTTCGAATCCCAGTGAGGCATGGATATTGTATTTGCCTTACGGCACTGGCTATCTCCGTTCCCTCTAACTAGAGGCCCTAAATTACGGACGGGCGACTTATTACTATAGCCCATTTAGTTACTCACGGTTGTCCATAGACTCCCAAACAAACAAACAGGAAAATTTGGGCATTATGAACTGACGCTTGCCCACAAGCAGCATCGGTTGACTACTTGTTTGGAATTGGTTTCTCGTTACAAAATGGAACCATTTCTCTGGACCGTTTGCTTACCTGTGATGAAAAATGGATGTTGTACAGCAATACCAACAGATCCCATCATTGGACGTCAAAGCATAATATCATCAATAAAAGGTTTTATTGTGTGAATTGTGGACTAAAACTGGAATTGATCACTATAAACTGTTACCGTCTGGCCAGACCATTACGAAGGCTGGCTGGCTGTCTGTCTGTCTGTCTATATAGTGTTCACGAATCCCTTTTAAAAAAAACAGCCAGGGTTAGTAAACCACGGAGTTATTCTTTTCCTACACTATAAACTAGGCCTCGTACCGCCCGGTTGACATGTGACAAGATTCAGACTTATGGATGGGAACATCTTATACATCCTCGTTATTCTCTTGATATTGGTCCTTGGCATTTCATTTCATTTATTTCGTTATGGGGTTACATTTGACTATGTTACATTTCAAAATTAATTTTATACCATATAGTATTAAGAACAACAGCATATATAATGTGAATACTTATGTACAGGGTAACCACAGCACAGGAAATTGAGTAAAAGGCTATATACACTGCTGGACAATTGCTAAGGACGAATCATAAACGGCTATATAGCGCATAAAAAAGTAAGTGTGGTTAGATGCCAAGTGAAATAAAATAATGTCAGAATGCCAGGAGATTACAAGAAAGACAATTTATTGTGCTGTGAAATCCAGAAGGCTTTGGAACGTGTTCAAGGGACAAACAGGTAATTTTGTGCAGAATACGTAAACGTGGAAAAAATACAATTACCGTCCGCAGGCGTTCCGGCGTAAGATGTCAATACGGAATATGGCCACCATGGAGGGCGATGCACGATTCCACACGTCGTGTCATGCTTTTCACGACATTATCAAGCAGCTGTTGGGGTAATTTATCCCATTCCTCTGTCAGTGCACGGATGAGGGTGTCCTTGTTTATTGGAGGGCATTGGCGACGAGCAAGTCTCCTCCCCAAAGCATCCCACACATTTTCAATGGGATTCAGATCTCGAGAACGTGCTGGCCATACGAGGCGTTGAATATCCTTGCTCTCAAGACACTCTTGGACAGCGACTGTTCGATGGCATGTTGCGTTGTCGTCCATGAAAATGAATCTATCACCGACAGCACCACGGAACATGTAAACATGAGGTAGCAGAACATCATTAACGTATCGTTGGCCAGTCATAGTCCCAGTTAGAAGCACATAGAGGGACGTACGGCCATTGATCATGATGCCAGCCCATACCATGACACTACATGTCGGATATCGGTCCCTTTCCTGTATGTTTGCTGGACAATATGCACTACCACTATCACGCCAGATCAGTTGTCGTCGACAATCAGACGATAGACTGTATCTACTCTCATCTGAGAAGAGGACAGCAGATCAGTCGTTAACAGTCCAATTGCGATGTTGATGGCACCATTCCAAACGGGCGGTACGGTGACGTCTGGACAATGGGATGCACACAACAGGACGGCGGGCGTATAGTCCTCCTTCATGCAAACGTCTGGCAACAATTTTTCGGGAGATCCGCTTGCCAGTAGCAGCCATAAACTGATTTGCTACCTCACTAGCTGTGCTGCGCCGGTGTCTTTTTGTTGATAGCACTATGTACCGATCTTCTGCAGGTGTCGCACTGCGAACACGACCTCCCCCGTGACGTTTGCTACACTCTCCATTTGTTTGAAATGATTTCCAAAGCCTTGAAACAACACTGTGGCTGACGTCGAACTCCCTGGCAACATCTGTTATTTTTCTCCCTTCTTCAATCTTGCCAACAATACGGCCACGCGTAAAATCATCTAGGTGATGTCGGGAAGACATACTGAAAATTGCACGTTCTTCAATTGATTCTTTCCCTTTCAACTTTGCGTTTGAACAACAACGGTCAATACGCGTCAAATCCTTTATATCTCTTATCAGCGCTATGACGTCACGAACAAGTTCGGCAATCCAAAATTTGCATACGCACAACGCGTCTTACTGTATCCCGCACTTATGCTAATTTCCACATTTTCCTGCCTTCCATTTTATGTTTGCTATCGTTGCTATTGTCATCCGTCCTTAGCAATTGTCCGGCAGTGTATGTATAGCCTGAGTGAATCCCAATTCCCCTAAAGTACGTAGTCAAGTCAAACGTCCTGCACATATAAAATTTACTTATATGTGGTCTGATTAATAAATTTTACCATATAATTTTATATTTTAATTTGTTAGCAAATATTTTTAGTTGCTTTCGAAAATAATTATAATTATTAATATGTGTTAATTGACAAGTTAGGTTATTTCATAATATCAATCCCTGGTAATCAATAAACCTTTTTTGTGTTAAAGTGTTAGGCATTGGTAACAAAAATGCATTTCTATCTCTTGTTTGATAGTCGTGACCTACAGTGTTTAATTGAATTAAATGTTGATACCTTACTCTTTTTTAGCACGTCTTTTGTAAAAAAAGATCGTGCTTATGTTATCTGTTTGTCCGTCCGTCTGTACCTACGGTATCTCTGCAACTATTAGTCCTATTTGAAAAAGCCTTTTTGCATTCGAAAGCTTGAAATATGCGAATGATGATCCTTTATTTCGTTTTTTTTACGATGTACAATTTCGCCGCTAGAGGGCGTAAATGCAGATGATGTCGAATTCAAAAATACGTTTTATTCCACATATTTGCTTCTAAACATCCGATTGAAAAAATATTTTATCTTTCGATTCCATTTATGTCGAAGAGTATTTTAGATATAGTTACTTTTTTCAAATTACGCATAGACTTTCCGCTAGTGGGCGTAAAAGTAAATTGCATTTCTCCCGATAACTCTTCTTCTGAAACTCCGATTTGAATTTTTTTTTTCAGCGGATACATCTCCTGATGCACAATCTTTTGCATATAATTTCGAATTTTTGGTAAAGAACACTTTGGCCACCAGGGGCGTAAGTGTTAATTTTCGCTTCTGATGTATTTGCTATAAAATCTCAGCTTCTAAAATATCGATTGAAAAAATTCTTTGGTGGACTGATGCCACTCACATCGATTTACCTTTTTGTAATATTTTCTTCCTAAAATATTTCACAGTTTCTCCGCCAGGGGGCGTAGATGTATATCATATTTTTGTCAATATCTCGACTTCTAAGAGTTCGATTTAAAAAATTCCTTCTTTGTTGGATAGTGTTTTCCGTGTGACACGTTTTTCCTATAAATTCAAAATTTTCAAGTAATCCATAGACTTTCCGCTAATGGGCGTTAAGGTAAATTGCGTTTTCCCCTATATCTCTGCTTCTAAATCTCCGATGTGAAAAATTCTTTCTGCACCGGATACAGCTCCTGATGGAAAATCGTTTGCACGTAATTTCAAATTTTTGTAAAAAATTGTTTGGCCACCAGGTGGCGCAAGTCTTAATTTTCGCTTCTGATGTATTTGCAGCAAAATATGAGCTTCTGAAATCTCGATTGAAAAAAAGTCTTTTGTGGACCGATACTACTCATGTCGGCAAACATTTTAGGAACATTTTCTTCTTGAAATAATGCGTGGTTTCTACGCCAGGGGAGTAGATGTACATCTTATTTTTGGCAATATCTCTACTTCTAAAAGTCCGATTTGAAAAATTCCTTCTTTGTTCGATAGTGTTTCCGATGCGAAATGTTGTTCCTATAAATTTAAAATTTTCAAGTAAATCATAGACTTTCCGCTAGTGCGCAAAATTGTAAATTGCGTTTTCTGCTCCTAAAACTCCGATTTGAAAAATTCTTCCTGTATCGCATACAAGACCTGACGGAAAGTATTTTTCACGTAATTTCTAATGTTTGGTAAACAATGCTTTGGCCACCAGGGGTCATAAATGTTAATTTCTACTTCTGATGTATTTGTAGCAAAGTCTGGGCTCCTGAAAACTTGACTAAAATTTTTTTTTCTTGGACCGATACCGCTCATATGGATAAGCCTTTTGTGAATACTTTCTTCCTAAAATAATGCATGGTTTTCCCATTAAGGGACGTAAAGTCACATCATATTTTTGTCGATAACTCTGTTTCTAAGAGTTCGTAAGCTCACGATTCCGTTTACAGCAATATCTGAGGGATTAAAGACCCGATTGAAAAACTTCTTTCTTTCGTCAGATACTATTGTTTTCCATACCGGTTCCATTGACTTTGAATAGCTTTGATAAATTTAATTTGCGTCAGAACGGATTCAAAAGACGTGCTTATTACACCCAAAAATTCGGTGTCATCTTTCTTGTTATTCTTTTATAAATGAATTCTAATAATCTAAATTGCCATAATTTCTCAATATCTAAAAATCCATAAGAATTTATACGTATACCCATATTCCAGTTCGTTCCCCAAAAATTATTTAAAATTCTGACCATCTTATTTTGTAATTATTGTAATTTATATAAATTAGTCTTAGTAGTTTGACCCCAAACCAATAAATAATAAGTTCAAACATAGATAAATCAGACTGTAGTACAACATTTTAATGTTTTAATTGTTAAATTATTGAAATTCTCGTAATTAAACCTAATACTCCGAAATTCTGTTTACAATATTCTGAATATTTGTATTCCATTTTAGACTATATCCTCGATTATTATTCGCAAGTATTTATTATTATTTACTATTTCAAGGGTACACTTCTCCGCACAAATAGATGGTGGCTCAACAATCTGTCTATCTCCCTGTTTAAAAATCGTAATTTTATTTTTTTTTATATTTAAACACAAAACATTTTTGTCCAGCCATTCCATCAGTTTTTCAATAAATTTATTACATTTTATTTTTCCTCATTTATATCTGCACCCGTAATCAGAACCGTGGCATTATCCGCAAATAAAATAAAATCCTCATTAGGTTCAATGTTAAAAATGTCATTTATATAAATTAAAAAAAGTAATGGTCCCAGGACTGAACCCTGCGGCACTCCCATTCCATTAAGCAACCCGTGCGATTTCATTTTATTAATCTAGACATACTGTTTCCTGTTATGTAAGTAGTCCTCTAATAAAATGTAATATTGATTTCTTATTCTATTATCATGGATTTTATCCAAAATTATTCCATGATCGACAGTATCAAATGCCTTTGTAAGGTCCAGGAATAATGCAATGGTTACTAAACCCCTTTTTCTATTATTTAATATGATATTCTGAAATGTTAAAATGGCTATTTCTGTTGATTTTTCCTTTTGAAACCCATACTGATTTTTATTGATAACATGATATTTCTTAAAAAAGTTTCCTAATCTTGTATATAATAGTTTTTCCAAAACCTTAGCAAAAAAATATAAGTTAGAAATTGGTCTGTAATTATTTGTATTATCTCTGGACCCAGTCTTATGTTTTGGAGGTTTTTTTTGTTATTTTTAATTCTTCAGGTATTTTGCCAAATTCAATAATCCCATTAAATATATGACTGAGAGGTTTAGAAATTATTTTAGAAACCCTTTTAATAGCCCTTGGATGTGTCATCTGGCCCCACAGACGTTGCTTTAATATTTCTTATGCATGCCTCAACTTCTGCTGTTGTGAAATATTCAAAATAACACGAATTTCTTAATGTGTTTTTGTTGGTAAGTAGTTTCCGATTTTTTTTATTAACAGTTTGAGGTTTATTTTTATTTCTTTATTTATGAAATAGTAATTGAATTCATTTGCTACAGACAGAGATTCATGAACCCTCTGACCACTTATACTTACTGTAATTGTTTCAGTTGTATTTTTTTTCCTTCCCAACATCTCATTTACATTTTTCCAAATAATTTCAGTCGATTGTGTATTGAATAGATTGCTATAATACAATTGTTTTGTATTTAATATTTTTATTAATTTGTCTCAATATTATTATATTAATCCAAGGTTTTCTAGCCCTTTTAGGCGGTGTTACATATTTTATTGGAAAACATTCATTATAGACTGCTGTAAATTGATCAAGAATTATACTATATAATTTTTCTGGAGAATCATGTGTTGTAATACTATCCCGATTTAATTTTTGAATTAATTCATAAAATTTACCCATATTAACCTCACTCAGATCTCTGATTTCATATTTTACTTTAGTTTGGAAAGATATTGATTTTTAATTATGAATTAAATAAGTAGGTAAACGATCACTTATATCATAATTTAAAACACCAGCATATATATAATTAGTATCAATGCTAGTTATGCATAAATCCAAAATAGAACTGGAGATGTCAGTGAGTCTAGTAGGAGAGTCTATATAATTCTTAAATCTATAAGTAGTTATATTTGTATTTATTGAAGCAAGATCTATATTAAGATCCCCCATAATTATGACTTGTTTATTTGATAATATTGGGTATTCAAGATAGTTAGTCAACAATGTCAAGAAACTGGAGATATTTTTTCTAGGGTGTCTGTAACAGACAGTAATGATATAAATATCATTTTCAACAGTTGATATTTCCATATCGTGATTGATATAAGTGCATTCCTGTATTTCTGAGAAAAGACCATAATTATTTTTAAGGTAAATCCCCAACCCTATCAAATCTATTTATATTATACAATCGATAGTTATTTAAATGTATTTCATATTGTTTAGATGGAAACCAAGTCTCAGTAACACAAAAAATATCTATATTTGAATTTAATGATTTCATTATAATTTGCAACAATGTGAATTTATTTATCAAACCTCTAGCATTGACATGAAACAATTTTATTCCACTATGTGAACATTTTTGCAAGCATGTATTCAAGTAATCTATTTCAGTGTAAGTATGTGTATTCATTTTCCTGCTCCTAGGTTTTCACAAATAAGAATTAGTTAGTAGGTAATATTGTTAATTAGTTTCAAGACATCTTGATAAGTTGTAATAACATAAACTCTGTCAGAGTCTGTTTTCTTAATTAGAATGTTCCCGTGTGAAAACCAAACATATCTAAAGGAATGTTCAACTACAAAATTTGTTACTATCCAGAATAGCTCTCTGTTAAATGGTGACATGTTTTCATTGATGTAGATCCTTGAAGAACTATGAGACACTCCAACCGCTGAATTTGTAATAATTTTTTTCCTTTCCATAAGCCACTTGTCACGATTTGTCCTTGTTGTAAACTGAACTATTATTTTCTTAATTTTTTCCCTCCTGTTTTGAAGGTATCTCATGAGCATTATCAACATCTGAAGGTTTATAATCATGAATTTCCAATTTTTGTGCTAATAAGGTGACAATCGCTCTAAGTCTACCTTCAGCAGTTTTGTGCTCCAAATCCAATCCATGTATTTCAATATTTCTACTATATTGATTTAACTGATTTTGATTTTGTATTATATTATTAATTTTGTCATGAAGCTCAGACATTACTTTCTCAACTTTTCCAATTTTAGAAATCAAAATTTTATTTTCATTTTCTTAGTACTTAAGTATGATGATTTATTCATCATCCTTAGTACTTAAAAATTTCATAGCGCATTAAAAGTCATTTAATTCTTTGTTTATTTATGGTATGATATCTAGTTTTTTATTTATTTGTATAAGTGTCATATTAATACTTTCATGGTCAATTTTTCTTTCCATTTCCCCATTATCAGACTGAGGTCAAGAAACTGGAAAATCTGATCTCCACCCTTCTGTGGACTTTCATCTTCCTTATCATTGTTATCAGATGTTTTAACTTGCTTGTTTATACATTTGAAACATTTATACTACTTTTTCTTAGCATTAGACATAAGTCTAAAAATTTTTTCTGGTACACCATGACATTGAGGATAATATTTACTATCACATTCAGAACATTTTAAATGCTCTGGGGACATATGCTGGGACTCAAAAATCTCAGAGGCACACACATCACATTTACTTGTTGAAGACATATTATTCCTCTCCCTATTTCAATGAGCAATATATTATAATTCAAGTTAGATATGCAAAGATATATAATATACTTCCAAGAAACAGAAGAATTCACAAGTTTCAAAAATATCTCATCAATAACACCTCAAAGCCATATTCAACCAATAAATGACTCCTTGTCATATATATATTTAGTAAACAGTATATCCACTATACTGTATATCATCCATAACCAATAGACATGTAATGTTATCACATATCATAAGTTCTCAATGATAATTTTTTATAATCACAGTCCATAATAAATACAAGTCTAAGTGTTTTACTTTGACATATTATCCTGTAGATCCTGTACAGCAATGCTCTGTACTAACCCAGCAATTATGTGACACTGTTCTAATCTACGAGTATATATATGTGAAGCACAGTTCTGTTTGCACACAATATGCACATATCCCTTTACATTAGCTTGACTCACAGAACAGTATCCAGTTGTAGTATCAGTACCACACATGAAATCACAGTCTGTCCTCTCACTCCTTTTTATTAGCCAACCAGTGCGATATTTCTACAGATATTTACCATTGAGTAATTCCGAACTGTATTCCATTTGGTTTAGGTGAGATATATATTTCTTAGTACACACCAATGAGAAATTTAATAGAGAGAAAGTCAACAAACGGCATCCATTTGAAATAGCTTGACTTGACTTAGCATTATCACCTGTTTCTAAGCCTAGACCATTATCTTCGGATTCAACAGTTCAGAAACAGGAGGACGTGCAGGAGGAGTTGGGGAACTTTTTCACCTCCAGATACAGTGTCTCTTATAAAACCGGTATTAAGCTTGTTTCCCGTTGGGGAAAAGCTATTTGGTGTGAAAATAACTATTTTGATGAATAAATTGGCTTCTTTCTACATTTTCTACATCTTTGTTTTCTGTATAAAAAAATGCCTGAACTTTTTTGGTTACCTAATAGTTTCAAACCGTTTCAAGAATATTCAATCATTTTTAGAAAGGGTTTGATTTGGTTTGATTTGATGCTTAACGACCACCGTGAGCAACTCAATGGGCTATAAGTAGTCGCCCGACCCTAATTTAGGGTCACTGGTTCCAGGGAAGGGAGTGAGCCAGTGCCGTAAGACAAACACAACATCCATGCCTCACCGGGAGTCGAACCCGGACCCCGTTTGGACGAATAACCAGAGGCCATCGCTTAGACCACTGCGCCACCGGGGCGGCTTTTTAGAAAGGGGATTCGAGCTGATAGTTTCATTAAAAGCATGCTGTTATAAATAAATAGAGTCAAACTGGCTGCATGACAAGGCAAGATTTTATTGACCAATATAATAATTTTTGTTAAACTGTTTCAAGTCTTGAACTTTTACACTACTGTTTCTGAAAATTGCAATACCGTGAAGGATTGCTGGCATCGACGTGAAACCCAACGCAATAAGTACAACAGGTTGGGAAAAGCAAATGATTAAAATATCAGTGAAAATACGCATGCGGTTTCGAAGACGTGCTCTCTAAACTGTCCGGTCTTGCGTAAACGAACTATCTTACACGAGATGTTGCAACCAGTGAAGAGCCGACATTGAGTCGAAAGGGTGTTTCTTGTGTCTCACAATGCCTCGTCACCGAAGAAGGTCGCATTATGAACACCTGACTGACTTTGAGCAAGGAAGGATTGTTGGGATGAGGGAAGCTAAATTTTCCTACCGCGAAATTTCCACTCGTGAGCTACGAAACATCAGTACAGTCATGAGACGTGGCATCAGTGGACTGATGATGCTCGGACGCACAGAAATCCTGGAAATTGAGTGAAAATTACACGACTGCACCTCATGGGAGACACCTCAACCACATGTCAGTGACAGATCGAACAGTGACATTTGCGGTGTTAGCGCAACAGTGGAGCACTCTCACCGGTCAGGCTTTTTCGTCCAGCACAGTTCGCCGTCGTCTGCTGAACAGAGAACTGGTTACTAGCAGCAAATTACTGCGCGTTTCTTTGCCCCTCAACCAGAGAAGCCTCATGCTGCAATGGAGTCTCGAATACAAATATTGTCGCGCTGACTGGCAACAGGTCGTGTTTTCTGACCACTCACCATCCAACTTGATGCACCATGATGGTCGCAGCGTGCAATTTGCAGGGTCATACCAGTCCAACGCAAAGTGTCATGTATTGGGACTACATTAGATTCAATACTTTTCTTTCAGCGCTGTATTGGCGCTACATTCTAGCAGGGCAATGTTTGGTCACATGTTGTCCTGAGTGTCCAAGACCTCTACCACGCATGGTAGATACCACTTCTTCCTTGGCCGGCACATTCGCCGGATGTGTCATCGATCGGACATGTCTGGAACTTGGTTGCTAAGTGATTGGCCCGTTAAGCCACACTGCTAGTCACCACAAACGAACTCTGGTGTCTCATAGAAGCAGCCGGGCAGGCTATTACCCAGGGCGATATCAAAAACCTTTTTCATTCAGTGCCGCGTCGTGTAGATGCTGTTATTGTTGTTCGAGGTGGCTTTACACGATACTGAGTTTTGAAGTGAAAAATTCTTGTATAGATCTACAGACTTAAACAGTACCATCCTGTAATATGATGAATATGTTATATAAATTCCATTTCAATGGCGCGATTATTTCTTGGTGTAGCAATTTTCATATATAGCAGTATATACACTAAAGAGCAATTAAATTAGAGATACCTGTTTAGTAACATGTAGCACCACCTTTCGCCCTGATGACGGCGGCGATTCGTCTCGGCATGGACTCGAAAAGACACCGGAAGCGTTGGATCCACGACCCTCGAACAAGCTCCCACAGTTCACGAAGATTTGATGGAGGGGGTCAGAGCCTCGAACATCTCTCTCGATGGCATCCCAGATGTGCTCGATGGGATTGAGGTCAGGGGACCTAGCTGGCCAAGGAAGCGAGGTCACGTCGGTGGAGTGTTCATCCAACCATTCAGATACAATTCGGGAGCAATGGCACGGTGCATTGTCTTGTTGCAGGATGAGGTCCCCAGTGGGATGTTGAAGACGCACAAACGGAAGCAAATGGTAGTCCAGGATATCCCGGTACCGTTGACCTGTGAGGGACGATGTCACACGTACAAGGGGTCCCATTTCAGTCCACGTAAACAGTCCCCAGACGAGAATGCCACATCCAGCAGCTTAAAGAGTACCCTGCTGGCAAGAAGGATCCATCGCTTCATGTGGCCCTGCCAACCGCATGTACCAACGTGAATCTCGACTTATCAGTCCAGGCAACATTTTTCCACATGTCTAGGGTCTAGAGGCGATGTTCCAACACCCATGCTAATCTTTGCACCCTGTGATGTGCGGCCAGCAGCGGTACCCTCGTGGGACGATGGCTTCTGTACCCCATAACGAGCAGATGGGTCTGGATGGTGTAGCTGCTTATACGTTTTTGTGCACCAGCGTTAAATAACCGAGTAGTTTCTTGCACTGTGGCCCGTCTATCCACTGTTACAATGCGAGCTGGCCGACAATGACCCCGCTCATGCACACGCTGTTGTCCACGGCAGTTGGCCTCTGCAAATGTGGTTTTACCGGATTTGAAGTACCGTGACAGAGTGGCTCGTGAAAATCCCAGTGCCTGCACGACTTCCGAGATGGAGTGACCCATTCGTCGGGCCCCGACAATTTGCCCACGATCATATGCACTTAGTCTTACCCATACTACGTCCGACTCTTACTGGTTCCCGTCGCATCACTCCTTATATTGTCGGATCGTTGCATACGTCATGTCGTTTCCGTTTACAGGGCCGCCCACAGCGCCACATTTGAATAACGCCAGCAGTCTCTAATTCAATTGCTCTTCAGTGTATAATCTCTAAATACAAGAATGCGTTAATATTGTGTTAGCTTTACTGTAGAACACTGAATGCTGTATCTCATTAAGCTTATCATTGCTGTAACTTTAGCTGGAGCTGGGTAGGTTGAATTTTAAATGTGGCTCAAGGTCCTTCACTAGACATAGAATAGCTAACTACAGTATATTCATCTAGATAACGGCCAGGTTGAGTAAAAATTGCCTTTACAACAAAACCTCTTTATTTACATAGATCCGCGTCAACGCGCAGTCGCCACACAGAATAAACTTATCGTTTCCGACCAATTTGAACATACAGTACACGGCTTCACTCACTCACTAATTAGTCGTATATCAATATCGAACAAAAGGTTGTCTAACACAGTTTACTAACGGAAGCTCGTTTTAACACCATACCATCAACGCGACTTCAGCGACACTGCATAGGGAGCATAGCCTAATGCATTTGTTGGTAGCAAACTGTCTGCGATAAGTTTGCTTTCCGATAACTGAACTAATATTGCCCTTTCGAAGGCAGAATCTTGTCTCTAGCCTTTTTTCTCTTTTTTTTTTTTTGCTGTTGTTTGTCTTTAAATGATTTATTGGACCTGGTGATACAGTGACATGACAAACAGGCAGACATAAACAGGATCCAGATATTTCACGTCAACAAGTATATATATATATCATACAGAGTGTACAGCACGTCACATGATCAATTCACACAGAGAGAGCCAGTGTTGATCAAGTAACACATTGTGAAAAAGTACACATGAAACATGGTTTTTCCAGTATGCTAAATGACCAATGTACACAGAGAGCCAATGTTGGACATGTAACACATTGAGAGCCAGTGCAGAAAGAAAAACACAAACATCCACGCCTCACCGGGATTCGGACCCAGACCCAACTAGGGAGAACGGACATTTTTTTTTTTGATTGGAGGTTTATCGACCACCGTGAGCAACACAATGGGCTATAAGCAGTCGCCCGTCCCTAATTTAGGGTCACTGATTCCAAGGAAGGGAGAGAACCAGTGCCGTAAGACAAACACAACATCCATGCCTCACCGGGATTCGAACCCGGACCCCGTTCGGACGAATGATCAGAGGCCATCGCTTAGACCACTGCGCCACCGGGGCGGCGGAGAACGGACATAAGCCAGCGCCTTAGACCACTGCGCCACCGGGGAGGCCTGTATTCATCTGCTCATTACGTGATTGGACTTTTACCCATTGCCAGGTGTTGCAAGGTTAAATCCGTCGTAACAGGAAATGTGGTGTTAAAATTAGAAAAACGTTTAACGAGAACAAACGAAATTTTCATGAGAATACACTAACTCAAAGTGTAAGCTTAATTACAATATACGTTACATAGAAGACGTATGTGTTTTGTTGGGGTAAGGGGATAGCAACCATCGTGAGCAGCTTTTAGTGTTATAAGCTGTCGATCGTCCCTAATGTGTGGTCACGGCTTCCAGGGAGGAAGACAGGGGAGAGCCAGCGATGTAAGACTGGAAAGCTCTCCCCCCCCCCATGCCTCATTCGGGATTCGTGATATGGAAATTTCGGATAAATACTCCGAAGCCATTGTCTCAGAGCGTGTTTTAGGGGCCGCGGGTAGCCTAGTGGGCAACGTTCGTGACTGCCACGGAAAGGACCTCAGGTTCAATCCCAGGCAGGTACGAACGCTCGATCCACTAAATATCCGCCGTGCGTCGGATGGGCACGGTAAGCCGTCAGACCCCGGGTACTGGTCCCCCGGTAATAAATAAGGGCGTCTTCCTCCCCCTTTCTACTTCGCTTCCGTATCACTTTCCTATCGGACACTCTAGCCCAAATCTCCTAGCTTCCTATTTCTAAGGGTTGTTTAAGATCTGGGGTCATACACTCCCTTCCTAAAATCCTCTACATATGATCATTTCAGAACATGCGTTCGGTCTGAAGAGATATGCCATTTAACTATGGAATTCAATGAGTGCAGTGTGTTTGTTTTTACAGAAAACTGGAGGCATTTTTTTCCGATGGCACCCATACAGATCATTACATTATTCCAAAATCACGCAAAACATCGTACCAGACCCATGCTATCTTTTCGGGAAAATCTGATAACCCGGTAATTGCTGACTTCAGTAGTTCCAGATTCTTTAACCTCGAATATATTTCTTGAAGTTTGCTGTAATTTTTGCTCAGCAGAAACTTTGATTTTCACACGTTTTTGTGAGAAACGGCACCCCTAAGAAAATTCAACATGATAAACAATTCGTACACATCTCCCACGTTTCCACACATTTTTGAATCTTCTGAGATTCTCATGAGCAATTAAAGAGCAACATGTGTTACATTTCTTAGACTTACATCAGCGAAAATTCCTAGTACGCCAGGAATAGGTTACCGTCTAACACTTCTGTATAACGTCCTTTTTAAAACAAATATACCTAAGTAGTTATATTCTCTAGGAAGATAACGCCCCCAAGCATAAATTTGATTCTACATTCTTCTGAGCGTGTAATTTTGGTTGAAACCGAACACGAAGTTTCTATTACACTATCTACCAACAAGTAATTGGACACCCCTGCAATCAACAATATCTGCGGTCCTGATACACGTCTCGGACGCCGCCGTTAAATATCGTTCGGGAAACAGCAACGCAACCAGTCGCATGCAAGATTCAACGCAGTTCGGAGCTCTCTGATTTTGAGAAAGGTGTAATCGTTGGGTATCACAGAAATGGCCGATCCATACGTGACATATCCAACTAGTTGAAGTACCCAAAATCGACAGTGGCCTACGTCATTGGCAAGTGGAAGATGACAGGTGACTGTCGGAATGTGCCCCGACCCGGCAGACACACAAAACTGGGAGTTAGAGACCGACGGGTGCTGGCCAGAGAAATTCGAAAGAACCGCACCAAATCAATGGGCCATACCCGCGAAGAGTTTCAACAGGCATCCGGAAGTGTTCGTTCGATGAATACCATCCGTAAGGAAGCCCATCTGCTAGGTTATCATGGACGTGCTGCCAACCACAAGCCTTTGATCACCAAGTCCAATAGCGCTGCTCGGCTAACGTGGTGCAAAGAACGTCGACAGTGGACCGTTGAACACTGGAAACAGGTTTTCTGGAGCGACGAATTAAAGTTCATCCTCTACCGTTCGGATGGCAGGGTCTGGGTTTGGCTTCTTCCTGGAGAACGCCTCTTGCCGGAATGCATTGTGCCAACGGTGAAGTTCGGCGGCTGTGGAATTATGCTGTGGGGGTGTTTCTCCTGGTATGGCACGGGACCCTTGTTCACAATTCCTGGTAGACTTAACGCCGAGACATACTGCACCATTTTGGATGACCATGCGCTTCTTACGTTGTGGCAGTTTTACGGGGTGGACCCATGTTACTTTCAGGATGACAATGCCACCTGTTATGTTGCGTTGTTCACCATGGCTTGGTATGGTGATAATGGGGTTAACCAAATGGACTGGCCTGCGCAGAGGCCGGACCTTAACCCTATCGAGCACCTCTGGGACGAGTTGGAGCGTCGACTTAAGGGGTGCCCCCACCGTCTGAAATCGGTGAAGGAACTGACCTGTCTTCTCCAAGCCGAGTGGAAGGAAATATCGCTAGCCGTCGTAAAAAGTCTGAGAGTATGCCCCGGAGGGTCGCAGTTGTAATCGCCGCTCGTGGAGGCTCCACCAACTTTTGAAGGTGAATAAACTTCGTTTTCCTTTGCTATCACATGCGTCCAATTACTTGTTGGTAGATAGTGTATCTTCCGTGCGCAACTAGTCTCCATGAACGTGGTCAAAATCATTTTCGTGACCTTTATGTACCGGTTATTTGCATCATGTGCTTTCCTGCTGTTGAGTCACAATACTCGAGGTAAGCCAGTGTTCGTTAGTATAGAATAAAAGCACCGCCGAGCTATAGCCATATCTTGTGAATTAGTGATCCTTTGGTTACGAAATGAAATTGTTATACTATTAAACTGACGTGTCACGCTCTGAAAATTAAGATCTTCTGTCTATTCGAAAGGAAAATTAATATTGATATGGAGACTACAGTACTGAAAATGCGTACAATGAAATAATCCTAGGATTTCAAAATCTTTTATATTAGTTTGGTGCGAATGAAATGTCCCGCAAAGGACCAGCACACGTGGACGGCGAGAACGCAAAAATAGGGCAACTTGCAGAGGCACAATAATCACCATCGGCATCGACACATAGTTGCCATCTGTCCGGTGAGGCCCTGATCCCGGAACGAAAAAAGTCATGTGGCTGGGACCCGAAGAAGACATCAACTGCATGTTGAACCTCGTTGTCTATCGTGAACACTTTCCCGGACAGGAAGTGATCCAGGCGACGAAATAGATGATAGTCTGTCAGAGACACTAGTACGGGAGATAGGCAGGATGAGGAAATACTTCATAAGCCAAGGCACTTACTGTCAGCATCGTTCGTTGTGCGACATGGAGACGGGCGTTGTCCTGGAATAGAAGAACACGATGTCTGTTGACCAAAGCTGGTTGTTTCTGCAGAAACTTCCAGGCGATCTGATGTAATTCAGCACATTAAAGTTCTGCCGTGATAGTTTGGCCTCTTGCCAAGAAACTCCGCGTAATTATCCCGTCTGTGGACCACCAGAGAAGGAGCATCATCTTCTTGGTGTGGGGGTAGCTTAGGATGCTGTCCAGCAGGATGTGCCTTGCTCAACCACTGTACATATCGTCTCCGATTATCACAAAGGAACCACTTCTCGTCGCAGGTGCTGATTCGATGCAGAGGTTCCTGTTTATTCATGGCAAGAAGCAACGTGCAGACTTTCAAACGCCTAGTCTTGTGGTCAGTTGTCAACTCATGCGGCAGTAACATGTCAAGCTTTTGGACCTTACCCAGCACAGCCAGACGCCGAACAAATGTCGTATGGGTGACTCTTACCTCTGCTGCTATCTCACGACACGTTTGTTGGGGGTCCGCTTCAACCACACGTAACATAACATCGTCAGAAATAGTAATACAGCTAAGCGAATGGAACAAGTGAGATAAAACAGCTATGCAAATGGAACAAGTGAGATAAACCGACAATGCGAATGAAACAAGTGAGTATATTGTAGCTCCACCTTTATCTGGGATACCAGCGGTTTCCCGGGGTGGCATAGGTGCATACAGTTCACGGATACTGTCCATAGATGTAGCGTGCCAGATGGTGTCCAAATTGCTGGCCAGTTCACCGACATCCTGCGATGGGCATAGGTGGTCTCATCATGTGCCAAACATGTTCGATCAGCGAGAGGTTGGGAGATCGGGCTGGCCATGGAAGGGTGTCGACATTATGGAAGAAGGCCTGGCAGAGCAGTGCCGTGTGCAGCAGGGCGTTACCCTGTGGAAACATTGCTAGCAAGCAGAAGTCGTGCAATGTTGTCGACGTACTTTTGAGCCATAAGGGTGCTACAGAAGACTGCTAAGAGTGTCCGGCTATCGAAGGAAATGGCTCCCCAGACAGTCTCTCTCTGTGTGCGAGCCGTGTGCCGTTCTAAGATAAAGGCTGGATCGGTGTCGTGGCCATCTCGTCTCCAGACACGCATGCGCTGGTCATCGGCGCCACGTGAGAACCGTGACCTATCACTGAAGACATCACGATACCACTGGACACTATCCGCGTTGATTGAGCCTGACACCACTGCAAACGATGCCGGCGATGCTCGCTGGTCTGTGTTACGCGGAGGAGTGTGGCCTCATCGAATTTAGCCACCGTGCCGCAAGTCGTCTCATAACATGGCCACGGATTGTTGAAAGCGAAACATTTGGTTCTGTTCTTGCGGCTCTCACAATCGCTGAATCCTAGGGTTCACTCGTAGCCCTCGGACGTCAAGGGCCGCGTGACGCTGGGTTGTGCCCTTTGTCGACCCATTGACGCTAACATCGCCCGGTTACCGCGTCGCTGCGACCCAAATGCCTGGCGGCAAGGTGACGTGACCAACCAGCATCTCTTAGCCCAATTATAGGTCCTCACTCAAACTCGGTCACCTCTCCTATTTTGCATGGATCCAACATCGTGGTATTCTCACAGTCCGTGGAGGTTAATGCAACCGTAATGCGCTGTCATAACTGTCCCTGTGCTTGAACTGTGTTCTTGATATGCCCTCCTCGATGGGCGATTCACGTGTGCTGTGGAATGCAGCTATTTAGTTATTGATGGTTGGGTTTTATTGATTTGAATATTCGGCCCTGGCTTAAATGAATGCGGAGTTTCATCAGGATCAAACGGCTTCCGGTTATTTTCGTTTCGTTTTTTGGCAAAGAGGGCATATTATTCAAATCACCTGAGGCTCATTTCTGTTTCGATGGTCTCCCATTTTTTCGAAGACTCTTACCTGCAAAGTTTTCTTTCCACGAATTATGGCCTTTATCGCCATCCATGAATCTGAGATTCATCATATCTCAAAAAAATAAGTGATGTTTTGCGATGAAAGTGCATTCCAAATTTGAATCCCCCGATTTACAAAGCATGGTGAAGCGAGGTTTCATAATTTTTTCAACAGGCTTGAAAGCGAAAAATAAAAAATCTGCTCCTAAAATCCACAATGACTAGAATTTACCTATATAGGCTTTGAAGAACTTTGTGGGATGTTATTGTTCATGAAAAATGAAACTGCAGCTCAGTTCATCTGTACATATAAAACTGTAAACCCTCACTGACTCATCACCGTATCTCAGAAACTACGGAACTTAGAACTTTCGTATTTGGCAGGAATTTTCCTTTTACAACATGGAGACGCACTAAGAAAAAGTGTTTTCCAACGATCACTTCAAGAGGGTCGAAATTAGTTTTTTAAATAACCCAGCTTTGATAACGCTAGGACGTTTTGCAATGATCGAGTCATTTTTGCGCAGCAACTGAGGCCCCGCACTAAGTTTTGAATGACTTGAGTTGACCTGCTCAGTATATATTTTGTTTTAAATGTATTTGTTCTGAATTTATTTTATAAAAAACCTTAAAAATCACGTAAAAAGCGCTATATTATAATATATTTTGCATTTAAACATTTCTTATCGTTTGACATATCAAATGTCAAGGTTTTTTTATTTGTTCTAAAATTATTTAACAAGAAAAACCTTTTAAAATATCACGTAAAAGCGATATATCATAATATGCTTTGCATTTGAACACTTATATTATCGTTTGACATATCGAAAGTGAAGTTTTTTGTGAGTCAAAATCAAAATAACGAACATTCGTGTTCAACGAAGCAACGGGGACGCCATATAAGTGGAAAGGTGACTGCAATAAATATAAATATGCGGGTGGATTTTTATAGTAATTGAAATTTAAAAAAAAATGTTTACCCCTTGAGATATTAGCGATGGCAGCACAAGTTTGCTCACGCTTCCAAAAACATCTGACTTGCTAGTTAACAAGCAAAGTTCTTTTTACATTTATGCTGAAAGTAACAACGTATTTTGTTCTGTTTTCTATGATTATTTTGTTCTGTTGCCTATTAATATTTTAACAACGAAAGTGAAGAGTAACGATGTATTTTTATTTGTTTCGTGCAGGCTTGAAGTTTTAAATTTACAGTTATGAACGAAATTGCTTAGGTGTCGTCTGGTAGAATAAGTCGGGCAGACATGTGTTTCCCAAAAGGACGAAGAAATATGCAGTGTATGGCCGTTTCAACTGTATATCATATATATCATCTGAATTTCAACTGTATATCATATATATCATCCGTATTTCAACTGTATATCATATATATCATGTGTATTTCAACTGTATATCATATATATCATCTGTATTTCATCTGTATTTCAACTGTATCATATATATTACTTGTATTCCAACTGTAGTTTAATATCATCACGTTCGAAGATCGGGTGTTTAGCTAGTTTCCTATATATTTTCGTTTTTGTTAAAGGCAAGATAGCCCCTGAAAAATTAGAGATACTGCTTTTATCTGTTTCGATTCTCCCGTCCTTTTTTCAATAATTTTCAGCTCAATAATTTGCTAGACTCTTCTCTGTCCAAGCCTTTCCTTAGAACATTGATTCATTTTCTCACGAAAGTAACGTTCGCAAAAGCTTTGCATTTCATGGTAGAATATGGTGGTAGTTTCGTGCCGTCTGTTAATACGGACAAATAGCACAGTTACACACGACTATTAATTTCCAGTCGCCGAACTTAGTTGTTCTTCTCACACTTACACCTCTCAACTGAATCATAATTATCTTCCATTAAAATAGTTTGGCAATTTGAGGCAATGTGCTCTTCGTCGATGCCAACATTAGTTAAACTTACTTCGAAATTAAGCAAGTTCATTTCCCAGGTTCGGGCTGTTTTGAAAAAAAACTTCTGATACAATAGGAAGACCAGTTTCTGCACTTTTTGAGAACATTCTCTAGAAAACATTATTTTATTCCTTGAAATTTCGTCATTTAGGACCATCAAACCTTTTACTTCACGAGTGAACATTTTTACTATCTACTACTAAGCACGCCATCAAGTCGCGCTTTCCTCTGTTAAATTCAATTTACTATATGCAGCACAGTAATTTGCTTTTCCGGAGGCATCAGGAACTGCGATAAAAGTGCAAATGGTGACTTCGGCATAAGCCTACATTCATATGTAATTTCATTTTCTTTTCTTCCTGTTCTGTGCTGTCAAAGGAAGTGGTTTTTTGAGAAAGCGAAAGCTATTGAAAGTAAGCTTTTAAGCAAGGTGGTCATTCCTATAAAAAGCAACCGCAGCATGTAAGAAGAAGACGTGACGTACAACTGAGTGTGACGTAAGCCAAAAGGCAAATTGTAGCTATATGCCTGTTTGACATAATTCAATCAGTAGAACAGGCGCTACTGAGTAGGGAGATGTGATTTCGACTTCCACCACCAGAAGAAAAGAACAGTTTCGCCATACTGGCACTCGAAAGTAAAATTCATCTCTTGGCCTGAGGATGAGAAAAAGGGGAAACGCTTCCTCCGCATATCGTCTGCAATTATCGAAAATTCCTTCTTCTACGCTTCGAAAAACGTGTGATGCTTCTTCCACACACACATCTCTGGAATTCATCAGAACTCCTTCTTGTACGGATATCTCCTTCAAGCATGGTTTGACGGCAGACAAAAATCCTGCGATTTCGAGCCTGAGCCTTTCTCAAGGAAGGAATATACACTATATTGACAAAAGTCACTGTACACCCCTTAAAAAGCAAATGAACGAATCCGTTGCGTTGTTAAGATGCCAGGTACAGCTGCAAATGGCATAAAAACAAGCCTGCAGCTGACCGCAATCATATCGCAATGTGAGGTTGAGTGTAAGTGTCGCGGTGGGAGAGAACTGACTTTGAGAAAGGAAAGATTGTTGGGTTGTCCATAAAAGAAACCGAGATGCGTTTAAACATACCCAAGTCACCTGTTTTGGACGTATTGAATAAGCGGAAGACACATGTCGAGCCTGAAGCATCAAAACGTACCGGCAGACCAAAGAAAATCAGTGATCGCGGACGTGGAAACCTCGGGAGAGTCGTTACAGCTAATCGACGGAGTACCGCCCAAGACCTCAGTGTACAGGTGAGTAAAAATGCTGGAATCTCGGTATGTTCACGTACCATTCGCAGAGAACTTCATTCCATGGGTTACCGTGGTCGTGCGGTTGCTCATAAGTCTTTCATCTCCACACGGAATGCTACTCGTCGTTTAATAGGGTGAAAAGAACATTTATCTTGGACCGTAGATCAATGAAAACGGGTCCTATGGACTGATGAATTCAGATACACGATCCATCAGTCTGATGGCCATGTGTGGCTATAGCGGCAGCCGGGGGAACGCTATTTACCACAGTGTACTGTTCCTACGGTCAAGTTTGGAGTTGGCAGTGTACTCGTGTGGGGGTGTTTTTCGTGGTATGGTCCCGGCCTATTGGTTATCGTAGACAAACCTGTTAACCAACACGTCTACCTCGATATTCTGGATAATTATGCACTACTAACTCTGTGGCAATGCTATGGGACCGAGCCTTGTTAGTACCATCAAGATAATACACCGAGCCACAAACAAGGTCTGTTACGGCGTGGTTTGAGGTTTATTCCGTATCGTGTGTAGACTGGCCAGCACAGAGCCGTGATCTTAATTCCATAGAACACCTATGGGATGAATTAAAGCGCCACATAAGAATTTTTGAACAAAGGCCTACAACTAAGCAACAGTTAGCGGCAGCATTATGTCCTGAATGCATGCGCATACCTATCCTGTTTTCCAAAACCTTGTCCAAAGCGTGTCTCGAAGGGTCAGGGCATGCATTGAGGCCAAGGGTGGTTTCAGAATCGCTTTAATGCAACAAAACAGAGGAGACGAGCAACATGGAATCTTCTCAAAGAAAAAAAAGGAACAGGAATGATACAAACTGATAAAAGCTATTATATGTACATTGAATGAGTAATGACAAATTTACAACGTAATGCAAACAGAGCAATGCTTGAGGAAGAACAAAATGATCACAGGCGGGGCACCGCAGTGCGAAAGAACATCAAAACGTTAATGCAGAGTCTTAACTCACCGTGAGATGTAACGGACTTGGTGTAACAGCTAACCACGGGGTCCCTGGTGACCAAGTAGCATAGAAGGAGCTTTCACGACATGCGGAGATGGCAGACTGATACTCCTTCTGGACCACCGTGCACAGAGTAACGGAAAGCATGATGAAAGGTAAAGTCCCAAATGCGCCATCTATGAAAAAGCGTGGAGGAGTGGCAGTTCGTCTCTTGCAGAAAGAGTAAGTCGGCCCCAAGAGGCGAGAGATCTTCCAGAACGAGAGCTTTAGCGAGGGGGTTAGCAACCCCTCTACATTTCAGATTGGCGACTTTGAATGGGTAAGTCCTACGTCGGATGAAGGGCAGCTATGGCAACTTTATGGAATGTGTCGAGGCGATTGATGATACCACGACACCACAAGGCGTAGTCGGGTTGCTTGGCATTATGCCGGACGAATTTGAGGATGGAGGTTGCTTGGTCGAAGACCTTGAGAAGAACTGCTTCAAACTGCTGTAAAAAGATAAGAGAAGCCTCCCGATTAGCTTTATGAGTGAGAAACTCGTAAAGATCTTCAAAGGAGACAGGTTCTGAAGGAAGAGAGGTAAGCAAAGCCTAGAAATCTTCAAACGTCGGTAGATGACCCTTGGACTTTGAAGAGGAAAAGCTAGAACGTGACAGAGGAGACTTGGAGCCTGCTACACGGGTGGAATGATGTGGGCGGCCAGTCGGAGAAGGGGACTTCTTCTTTTTCCTCCGGGACTCGGTACTGGTAGTAGAGCGACGTTTGCCGTGGATCAATGACACACGAAATGTGGAATCAGAGGAAAGGTCCACCTCATCGCCAGGATCAAAAGTGTCGACGGTGAATGAAGCTTGAAGATCAGCCGTGATGTCCGCTGATGGAGAGAACACGGGAAAGCAAGGAGGAGTCATGCAGAGGAAAATCCCAGAGAGTGGAGAAAGCAACATCGGAAGACGAGTGTTGATAGAAGGCTTTAATCAGATTTTCCGCAGAACTGGGTCCAGGAGGTGCAGACGCAAGAGGAGGCATGGCAGCAGAAACGAAGGAAGACGTAGAATGCTGCCTTGGAGCTACCGGAGTCAGGGGCTCTGCATGGGGGCAATTAGCCTGCTGATGGCCATAAGCTTTGGAGCGTGACCAATGAGCATAGGTGAGGAGCTCAATCCGGCGGCGCTCGTTACCGCAACGAACATCGAGGAACCGTGGAAACTTTATGAGATGCTCTTCCGACGGGAAGATGATGCAAGCGGTTCGGTTCTACGGAAGCCACAGATACGTTTATCATCGGGGTCAGGGGGAAAGAGGAGAGACTCTTCACTGGGCCGAGTACCCTGCCGCATCGACTAAGTGCAACACACAGCATATCATCAGAGATCTCCGGGAGTACCGGATGTAGAGAGACCAGAACAGGACGCTGGGCGATGGATCCGGCTAAGAGGTGACGATCGCCAATTGATAGGCCCCGAGACAAGACAAGCTGGGCATATTCTTTCTTCGAAAAATAAACAATCACAGTTCGTGGCTTTCGGGTGAGGTCGGTGATGGCACCGGAAATAAGCATCTTCCTGAGAGCGGAACTATATTCCTTCAAAGGCAGCGCATCAAAACAAACCCCCAACTCGAGGGTCGAATGAAGACATTGACCAGCAGGAGAGTTCTCGGGAATGTCTAATAAGATGGTGTCACCGTTGAGAGAAACGTAAGAATCCATAGGGGGCAGACGAGACGAGGAGGAAGGCGGTGGAATACCAGAGGCAGTCGCAGAATACGTGCGTGCAGAAGCGCCTCCTCTGGAAGGCATTGACGCAGCATGAGACAATGTACTGGAAGCAAAGGCAGTAGAAACTGTTGAGGGCATATAAGCGACGTTATAAGAGATGTCCATGGATTCATCATCGCCAGAAGAGGCCAGGGACGTCACATCCACGTTCTCAATGGCAGAGTCGGAGACCTTAGCAGAAGACGTGGAAATGACAGGAGGAAAATTAGGAGGCTCTACTAGCAAGCGAAGATGATTCATCGGCTGCGTCTGTCTTTGAAGAGGCGACGCTAGGAGCTTCAGCGATGTGGGCGGGAACAGCGCCCTCATAGGCAGATGCCATAATCAGTGGCAAGGGTTAACGAAGAGAAACGACCAGCTCGGTGTGTAAATTAGGGCACTGATAATGAAACGAAATAAGCACTCACCCACTCGTGAGGGATCTTAAACGAAAGCACAGACCAATAACTCCGGCAAACACACAGAAGAACAATGATGGGACACCCAAAAGACGTACGCGAGGCACTCAAACGCGGAGCTCGTGAAGACACGTGTAGGCCAAAAGTGGACCGCCACCGTACTAATTTATATCAATAAATGCTATATTATGTTTCTCTTCTAGGTGTCCAGTGACATTTGTCAATATAGTGTATGTGACGTACTGTTTAAAAGCCATGCAATCTTATAACTGAAGACCTAAAACGACAAAACTTTACGATATAGGAGATGAGATCCAATGCACTACGAAGTTCTACAATCGGTCATTTGGGACTTCTGCACATAGGAAATTATACACTGATGTGCAAAAGTTAAGGATGTAAGAGGATAAATTAGCATAACAGCTAAAACGAGCAGGCAGAACGGACCGAAAGACCCCTCAAGAGATAGACTAGGGTCCGGTACAGTAGGGCAAGCGCATATATGCAGCATGACGTGGGGGTTGGGGGAGTGTCGGAAGGGTATAAAGTATGTGGGCGGTGTACGCTCAGCAATTCGGTGAAAGCTATTGCACGGTGTACATCGGTTTTAATGACGTCGAGTTGCTGCCACCATGTGATATAGCTAACAGGCAATCCAATAGACGACATCTGGATGACCTTTCTCGAGGTAGCGTCATTGGAAAGTTGGAAGAAGGTCAAATGTGACTAGTATGGCCGAAGAATTCGGGATCGCTCACAGTACCGTTTCACGAGCTTGGAGAACATATCAAACGACAGGAACAGCTGCCCGAGCATTTAACAGTGGTCGTCCATGAGGAACCACGGTGGCGGACGGCCAGTATATTGTCCTACAGGCGAGAAGAGACAGACGGCAGACTGCGGGAGAAACCGCAAGGCACATGCAACAAACAACTAGACGTCCGTTATCGCATTTTACCGTGGCCAGGAGGCTGCACAAAGCTGGTCTATTTGCACGACGACCAGTATGGTGTGTGCCATTAACTCCTGCTCACCGGAGACGGCGGTTTCTGTCGTGCTAGGAACACAAAAACTGGACTCATCAGCAATGAGGTCGAGTTCTTTTTACGGATGAGAGCCGATTTAGTCTGACGAACGATTCTGGGTGTATACACATGTGGAGAGAGCAGGGAACACGCAATCACACCTCCAACATCATCGAAAGGGACCGGTTTGGAGGTGGCGGAGTTCTCGTTTCGAGCGGTATCATGCTTGCTAGCCGTACTGACCTCCACATCTTCCAAGGAGGTTCAGTCACTGGTGTCTGCTATTGTACCGAGGTTCTCTTGCCTCACGTGCGTCTGTTTACAGGTGCTGTGGGACCTGAATTCCTCTTCATGGACGACAATGCTACACCTCATCGTACAGTGGTTGTCACAGAGCTGTTGGAGGGTAAAAATATTCCACGTATGGATTGGCCCGCAAGGTCCCCGGACCTAAATCAAAGCGAACACGTATGGGATCTTCTCGGGAGACGCTTGGCAGCACGTCATCAGCCGCCAGCAACGATTCCGCAGCTGCGATTGGCGCTACAAGAGGAATGGGCTGCGATGCCTCAACAGGTCCTTGACAACCTCGTCCTCAGCATGGACAGACGTTGTGAATCTTGTAACGCAGTCAGGGGTGATCACATCCCCTACTAAAGATTGGATTTTTCTTGGTACCCGCCTGTCACATGGACGTTTCTGTCTTCTGTCCAGTTGTGCTCGAAGCTACCTTTTCAATAAAGTGCCTTTGTATCCTTTGGATTCCTTGTTTGAACGGTTTTGCTCACTTGTCCCATATTCTTATTTCTTGGGGATCTTATGGTATGATTTGAGTCGATGTGGAGAACTTCTGCACGACGTTACATTCGAAAAACCGTCTCGTCCTTAATTTTTGCACGCCAGTGTACATTTGCGCCTACTAGTGAAAAAAAAACACTTACGAAAATACACACACCAGTCACTGAATTGGAGACATTTATGCAAGTTTACGTAAGCGTCACTTACACAGGGTATATCTGTATGTTAACTACGTAGTCACGTGCGTCACCAAGTGATCTAGGCAACTATTTAAGACTGCTATTCGTCAGTACTGGTGATCACAATGGGAAAGACAAAGGACTTTTGAGAGTTGGATAAAGGGCAAATTGTTTGTATCCGTCCAGCTGGATGACGATTTTAAAAATATAAGCAGAACTGACCAGTTTCGTAGAAGGTGTATTGTCCCGGGTCTGAATCAGTGAAAAAATAACCTACATTGCTCATCTAAGAGGGGTATCAGTGGCACGACAACAATCTCTCACGAATGAGACCGCTGTCGTCTGAGACTGATTTTTGCGAAGAACGAGAAAGTTCGTCTACAGTGGTGTCAGGAAAAAAGTGATTGGTCACTGGAAGGCTGCAAAAATGTCATGCGGTCCGACGAGTCGCGGTTCACTTAGTTCTGTACCGACGGTAGGCAGAGAGTTTGGCGAGAGCCCCATGAAGCAGTGGAGAGACCTTGCCTTGTAAACACAACTGAAGGATCTGGAGGTGTTGTCATGGTGTGGGGATCGTTCTGTTGCTACGGAATGGTCCTCAAATACTGCTGGAAGGTTGGGTTTCCTCCAAGGATTACCAGAACATTGTTGCTGATCAAGCCCATCCTAAAGTGTTGACTTTTCATCCTGCAGGTGATGGCTGTTTAATGGAAGACTGTCCATCGCGCAATATCTGTTCAGCAGTGGTTCAGGAAACATGACAAGTACTTCCGCCGTCTTCCTTGGGCACCAGAAAAGTCGTATCTAAACCCCACTGAGAATGTATGGGACATGTTCAGGAGCAAAATTATTTTCCGTCAAATATGAGCCAGTCCGAGGACTTTCTAGTGAACGCCGAGAAGCTGATGTTTTCCGTGCACACCGCAATGTAGTAAATGAATTTACTGTTCCGTTATGAAGTTTTTAAATTTAAACTGACATTTCAGCATAATTTACAAAAGAACAAAAACCCAAAAATGGGAGTTAATTTAGAGATACATATTAAACCCAAAAATGGGAGTTAATTTAGAGATATACATCACTAAAAAACATAATGAAAACAATATAAGATTGCGATGGCCTCTGATCATTCGTCCGAAAGGGGTACGGGTTCGAATCCCGCTGAGGCATGGATGTTGTGTTTGTCTTAGGGCCCCTGCTCTATCCCTTCTCTGGAACCAGTGACCTTAAATTTGGGACGGGCGACTGCTTATAGCCCATTGAGTTGCTCATGGTGGTCTTTCAATCTCCAATAAAAAAAAGAGATTTTACAGAACCCATCGAAGTGCCTTATAGAAGTGTGGAGTTCCTTTTGAAAAACTGCTCAAACGTTCGGTAAACCATGGTTCCCTGATTGAGAAATATAGTGTTTCTCTGGTTGCCTAAGAGTTTTTTTCACAAATTCTGTTTTTAGAAATGTATAAAATATTTCTGTCACATACAGCAAAGACGAAAATGAATGAAAGATGAATATTACTCCTTACAAATTCATCATTTTGCTCATACATAAATTTTAGACGGCGAAAGATAATGTTACAATTTCTAAATAGGCTTTATCAACTTCAGATTGTCTTAAGAAAAACCCTTGATCTTATTGCTCTGTCGAGCATGACCATTCTTCTTGTACTACTGTTAATGGGGACTGTTGTTCTTGTGGTTCTCCTACAAAATACCATAATACTTTTATCTCTTTGCTAATTCTTTTTGTTGTTTTAGGTCTTCAATTCGAAGGTGTTCTTAAAAGAAATTTCAGTGCTTGGAAACTGCATTTTTCCAGATTGGGTGTCCACCCAGATTAAGAACATTTCATTCTTCTTGCATCCTCTGATGAAAGTTTCTGCCCAATGGATACACTGCCCAACCATTTATATCCGGAATTCTGTGTGTAGATAGTAAATTAGGTACTAAGCAAGCAGTACCTCACAGACCCAATTACAAATATACTCGGTAGGAGATAATATCACGCCCCTGAATAGAAGATGTCATGTCCGATAGAGATAACTGCTTCCAAGAGCGGATAGATAATAGGATACCGCAGAATCAAACGCTCGGTGTGTGACATTTCAACTGCATTGAGATCTCTAGTTCGACTGCTGGTGATGTTATATGCAAATGAAAGCTGACTAGGTATCAATCTGATAGTAAACGACCCGGCAAACCTCCGAAGCCAAAGTAACCTGACGCGAAAGCTCGGCAAAGGAATCTCCGATCAGAACACAAACCAAAATCACGCGAACCTAGTGTGAGACTAGTGGGACTGCTATTATTAGTATAGTACTCAGGACACTCCACGATATGGTTTACCATGTCATCGGCATGAGACAGTACACCCATTAACGTGGGGTAAGGAAAGTCGATCTTGAATTGTAGGCCAAAGGCAAACGGTGCTATATACTGACGACTCACGGTATATAGTATTCGTGCCAGGAAGTCTTCGTTAATGTGACGGATGGCAGAAAAGTACCTTATGGGTTGTATTGTCCTGACCATTAAGTTGGGGAAGGCAGCGTGATGTTGTGGAGCTATTTTCCGTGGTTCAGCTTCGTCCCATTAGCCAGTTAGAACAAAATCATGAAATCTACGATTTATCTAGACGTCCTGGAACATTACGCACCACCAGCGTTGTAGCAGTACTTTGAGGAAGGCCCATGCTTCTATTTGAAAGACAATTCACCAAATAATACTGCTCGCGTTGTTGTAAACTGGTTTGAAGACATATAATCAAAACGTTAGACTGGGCAACCCGGAGTCCTGGACAGAATAGAATCTCCGGGATTAATTGAACCGTCCGGCGCGTGGAAAAAGAAAACGTCCAACAAACAAAGCTAACCTGAACGCACAATTCCTCACAGCGACTATACCAGCAGGATATTTTTGGAAAAACTGGAGGAGAGTATTCTACGAAGATTAAAAGCCGTTACAAGAAGTCAAAGTTTCAGCGCACAATATGAAATCTTTTGTAAGTAAAGGTTATTTCTGGGCATTTATGCGTCCGAATAGAAATATTAGGACAGTGTATTAGTGTATCAGTCTGTAAGAAGATATTATAAAAGGATTTAAAACGTGTAAAGTTTACTCCGATTTATGTTTCCTTTTTGGTTCCTGTAAACTTTGGTTTATTCTGTTTAAGCGTTTTGTAACGTAACAGGAGATGTGACGTACCTGCCAGAAGGACGCACACGACATAAAGGCAGATAGGAATCAGAATAAAACGTCCGCGTAGCTCAATTGGTAGAGTGACTTATTCCTGAATGAGGATATACGGGTTCGAATCCTGGCGTGGACAGAAATGACGGAGAAATTTACTTCGTTATAATGGAGCCGGAACTACCCGGATGACACCGACCGTTCAAAATCTCGCAATGGTGTGATGTTATTTCCACACCGCGAGATAGGAAAAATAAGAGAATCCCTTCTCCAGCACTTCGAAAAAAAAAATAAGGGGGAGATGATGTAACGTACCAGGAGATGTGACGTATCTGCCAGAAGGACGCACACGACATAAAGGCAGATAGGAATCAGAATAAAACGTCCGCGTAGCTCAATTGGTAGAGTGACTTATTCCGGAATGAGGGGATCCGGGTTCGAATCCTGGCGTGGACAGAAATGACGGAGAAATTTACTTCGTTATAGTTTTTAGAACTTCACGCTACATTTTCTCTTGCTGAATATTTTTGTAGCATTCTGACTTGAAGCCAAAAGTTGAATGACGTATGTTAAGGAGATAAATAAGAGTGATGCTTACTAATGTATCAGAGTTCTCGTCAGAAATCGGCTATATTGTGAGATCGTTATAATTGCGTTGGAGAGAGATGTTAAGAGAGCTTAGCCTACCTGCTAATGATCAGTTCCTTCACGTTAAATATTACGCTTGGTTGATACTGAAGCCATAAAATGTTGAGTTCATGCGAAACTGGAGAAGCGTTCTAAAGGGTGCCCCGTAAGTCGGAACTCATAGGAAGAAAGCACATTCAATTGCAGAATATGTTTAAAGTGTCCTTCTTTGTGTTGCACATACAGATGAAGATTCAATCTCCACTCTTGCAGCACTTTATGGATCACACTCGCAAGAATTTGCTGACGCGTCTGCACTATGCGTTTTTTAAGATGGAGGAAACCTTGAGTTTTGACCTCGTACACCACGGATTTCAGGTGACCCCACAAATAAAAATCGAGCGGACTGAGATTTGAGTTTCTTGGAAGCCACAACACGTGTCCTCGGGTCCAATCCAATGTTCAGAAAACTGTGTGTTAAGGTAATGTCGCACTGACAGCGCGTAATGCTGAGGGTCACCATTCTGATGAAACCATTCCGGGAATATGCTCGCTGGATTCAACAGTCTTGAAAATGCTTCCTCCTGCAACGAGGTACGTTTCAGCGGTTACCGTCTTGTAAAAGAAGAAGGGACCAACGAGTCTGTCTCTCTATATCCCGCACCACACCATGCCGCGCCCACTGCCGCCTTGTTCCTTGGAAGGAGTGAACCGAAAAGGATTTTGTACTGATCAGTATCGAGTGTTCTGATGGGTGATTTCCCTGGAAACATAAGAGTTCATTTCATCAGAGAACATAATTTTTAATGGAAACGTCCCATATATCACGCATTGTTCTTCTGCCCATTCTCAAAACTTAATTTGCCTGTCAGGATCATCTTCACTTGAACGCTGATTGAGCTGCAGTTTGTTTGGATGCCAGTGATTAAGTTTCAAGATGCGGTGGATACTGTTCTTCGATATTCCAGTTTCAGTGGGCATCCGTCGAAGCGACTTCTTGCGGGATGCAAACGAAGCAAGCCATCACATTGTTACTGGTTTCGTCCCTGACGGTCCGGTGCGAGGCCTGCCATGTATGGACCCAGTTTCCTTAAATTTGGATCAGCTTGCCAACGCATCGGTCTGTGATAAGTGCGCGGTAGGGATGCAACTTGTTGAATTCTTCGGCCACTTTCCTGTGAGTCGGCGGTCTGGATGCAATTTATTGAATTCTTCGGCCACTTCCCTGTGGGTCCATGGTCTGGATGCAACTTGTTGAACTTTTCGGCCACTTCCCTGTGGGTCCGCGGTCTGGATGCATCTTGTTGAATTCTTCGGCCGCTTCCCTGTGGCTTCGGGTCCCAACCAACAAAATAACATCAAATTGTCCCTCCGTAATCAGAGACATGGTATACCTGTAAAAGGAAAAACACAAATGTGAGTAACTCCTATGGGTTAGGACTTACGGGACACCCGTTGCGTTATGCTGTCAAAGTACTAGTTGATTACGCACGTGGTGAATTCTGTTTTGATCTGCTGACTTGAACACCTGTCGACACTAATAAAAGGTTAAATTCACAAGTTGCTAACGTTTCGAGCCGTTGGTACTATTAAGTGCTTATTTAAGTGATTACGTACTAGTTAATTACGTACGTAGTGAATTCTGTTTTTTTTTTTTTTGATTGGAGGTTTAACGACCACCGTGAGCAACTCAATGGGCTATAAGCAGTCGCCCGTCCCTAATTTAGGGTCACTGGTTCCAGGGAAGGGAGAGAGCCAGTGCCGTAAGACAAACACAACATCCATGCCTCACCGGGATTCGAACCCGGACCCCGTTCGGACGAATGATCAGAATCCAACGCTTAGACCACTGCGTCACCGGGGCGGCGAATTCTGTTTTGATCTACTGACTTGAATACCTGTCGACACTAATAAAAGGTTCAATTCATAAGTTGAAAACGTTTCTAGAGTTAGTGCTCTTAAGTTATTTTTTAAGTGTTATATGGGGTAATTAAGCTATCCGGAGCACGTCTTAAATTTTACAAAATATTTCAGTACGAAGAGTACTTATATCGAAATAATGCTAACATTTTGGCGTCATTAACCGACGCCTGCAATCTCATTACTAAAGACATTACGACAGAACGAGTGAGAGAGAGAGAGAGAGAGAGAGAGAGAGGTTTTATCGTACTGCAAAAGCCCCTGATTCCGTTCTTTGACAGGATGACTAAAAATCATGTCACCCAAAACTATGTTCGTATTTGGTGATCGCCAACTGAAAAGAAATACCACAGAACAATGAATGAAACCGACAGGTTCTTCATTTTGTTGTCGAGTGGCAAGCCGATGCTGTTTCGTAAAAACGCAGCGTCGCTGCCACCAAGGATGACTCTCAAGGGAACTTCCAAGAAATTTAGTTCCTCCACGTCGCAAGTTGCCTGGAGTCTTAAACTAATGACCCTCTGGTGTAATTTCGTAGGTGTGCATTGTGCCCAGTGGATGAAACACAGACATTGAAAACTCAAAAGGACGAAACGTACCTTAACAATTACGAACAGAGGAGGGAGATTATATAAAAAAAAACCCATCAAAAGTCCAATAGCTGTCGCACTTTTAGAAAATAACGGAAACAAATACAGTGGGCGATAAATTAGGGTTTATATACCTTAGAAAGGCATTTCCTGTCGCAGTGATAATGCTCAGAAAACAAAATAAAGTCTTCCGTAGTGTAATGTCTTTTAATTTTGGTGAAACACGTTCTATTCGTTTTCGCATTAAAGCACGAGAATTTTCCCCCAGACCAGTTGAATCACACACAAAGGAAAACAATGGAAAATAAAACATTTTTATTTTTTCTCTTTCTCAAGTACTATTTAGAGACTAAATACGTGGTCTGCAGGCTGAAATAAAAGAAAAGGATTTTGTATGGAACGGTCGAAGACCAAAATGTAATACGAAAACTTTAAAATCCAGTGCGAATATATGCTGATGATTACGCCGGACATTCAGATGTTTTAATTGTTATGATCGAAAGGAATTATAAAATGAGAAAGACACAGGCAAGCATTGGGAGTAGGATATTCGTGGAACTTTACTTTTCACTTATTGATATTTTATTACCAAAATCCGGCTGCATTAAAACTGTATGGAGATAAGATGCGTTTAAAATATGTAAGCTGCAGACGTTCATCAATGTAATATACACATGGACTGCAACTGGAGTGCACGCAATGCACAGTATGAAAATCACACGTAATGTCAAGTACATAAAAGGATGACTATCACGTAGCTGTGCCTATAGATGCCGATTATCACGTAGCAGTGCTTATCAATGTCGACTATCACGTAGCAGTGCCTCAGTAGCAGGTGAAACAGCTGTTTTGCAGTAAATAGTGAAAATGTCAGATCACAGTTGACCTCAAAAACAAGGCATGCCCATTAATGCGGGTCTTGCTGTAGCTTCAGTAACTACACAGTTGAGTCACATTATTGTGACCACCTCTTACTTTTGACGTCAACAGCGCGTATGCGATGGAAGAAGGCACGTGTCGTGAGCTGGCTAGGAGGATATATAAGGTGTGATCTACGCATTCTGAAAACATATCACTCGTTGCTGTCATGGATCAAAGGAGCGATTTATCAGATTTGCAAAAAGGGATGAGTATCGGCTTTCGGGCCAAGGGTGGCAGTATTTCTGAAGCAGCGCTTTTTGCGAACAGTTCACGTGCTTCTGTGGTTAAAGTGTATCGTGATTGGAGAAATGGCACCATTGCGAATAAGCAACGTGAAAGCTGCGGAGCACCACGTACCATTGAAGTGAGAAGTTAACGTCGGCTTTGAAGATGTTATAACGAAGTAAATTTATCCGACATTTCAGTCCACGCTAGGATTCGAACCCGGATCCCCTCATTCCGGAATAAGTCACTCTACCAATTGAGCTACGCGGACGCTTGTTCTGACTACTATCTGCCTTTATGTCGTGTGCGTCCTGCTGGCAGGTACGTCACATCTCCCCCCCGAAAGAGGGCCGGGGGCATGGCCCACGGGTCAGCCGTGACCATGAATCGTTGCAGGCAGCCATCCACTGTAGAACGTGCAATTGAGAACTCCCAGTCAATCTGGTGTGTGGAATGGACCGTCACACACATTTATTTTTCGAAGCGCTGGAGAAGGGATTCTCTGATTTTTCCTATCTCGCGGTGTGCAAAGAACATCACACCATTGCTAGATTTTGAACGGTCGGGTCATCCGGATAGTTCGGGCGCCATTATAACGAAGTAAATTTCTCCGTCATTTCTGTCCACGCCAGGATTCGAACCCGATTCCCCTCATTCCGGAATAAGTTACTCTACCAATTGAGCTACGCGGATGTTTGTTCTGACTACTATCTGTCTTTATGTCTTGTGCGTCCTGCTGGCAGGTACGTCACAATGTGTGAGAAACAATCGACACGCTAGAGGGAAGCAACGCACGAGCCGAATGAACCATGGGGCTACCGGAAGTGTGTCTAAAACGACAGTTCAGCGAATCCTGTTGCGCATGGGGCTCCGATGCTGACGGATGGTAACTGCACCTATGCTAACAAAGGTGCACGGGCAGAAAAAGCTCACATTTGCACCGCAGTGTCAGAATTGCACATCTGCTGATTGGCAAGGTATTGCCTTCTTCGATGAGTCACGCTTCCTGCTTCATCGAACGGATGGACGTTGGCGTATAAGGCAAGAAACATCGGAGAACAAATACTCTTCAACCATTGCTGGAAGAACACAAGCTGGTATGGGCAGCTTTATGGTCTCGGGAATGTTTTCATGGCATCCTCTGGGTCCAGTAATACCTGTGGAAGGCACCGTGGATGAATTTCTTAGGAATCCATCCTTGCTGACCACGTGTACCCTTACATGCTGATTGTCTTCCTTGGCGCGGATAGGATCTTCCAGCACCACAATGCGACGTGTCACACAGCTAGAAATTTCCGATGGTAGTTAAAAGAGCGCGTTGACGACTTCAAAGTACTTCCCTGGCCCCCTAATTCCTCAGACTTAAACCCAAATTGAGCATATGTGGGACCACCTCGATCGTGTTGTTCGCTCTATGGATCCTCCACCACGTACCCTCCAGAAGCTGTCACCACGTACCCTCCAGAAGCTGCACTCCAGTCAGCATGACTCCACATACCTGTGAACACCTTCTAGTACCTTATTGAGTCACTCCCAGCCAGTCTAGCTGCTGTTCCTGCTGCCCACGGCGGTTACTCTGGATATTAGCTGGTGGTCTCAATAATGTGGCGCGACCGTGTAGAACTATAGAAAAAGCAGGTGTAACACGAGCAACTGCATGGAAGATTATAACTACCTATCGAAGTGGACACAGTGTAGCCTCCAAAACGTACAAATTGTGGACGCCATACTATGCTAAATAGGGATAGGCGAATGTTTGGTAGGGATTGTAGAACTCAAGCACAATACCACACTATCGTATATAGCTGCGGAGTGTAACACCAGTTGGAATGATTCCGTTTCCGTCATTTGAGTTTGTCGAAAAATCCATGTAGCCTGTTTTTATGGAGGAGCTGCAATTCATAAATTTCTATTACCAGCATCAATGCAACACAATGTGTAAGGTTGTGCAAAGTATATAAAATCTGGGATGCTAAAGACTGTCAACTTGTCATCCTGTCTGATGATCGTGCATCACATTGTTTTCCACCGCTAGTAGAGTGAATGTCTGTCGAAAACCCGCAAAAGCATATCATCCCGAATGTTTGGTTCAGACGGTGGAGTATGGAAGTGGGCCGGCCACCTCTACTGTGGAGGGTCATAATCATGGCATTACCCAGAGCCCTTTATTCTGCAGGATCGTGTCATATCTGCAGCTTACGAATCTACTCTTGGAGATCACCTGCGTCCAGTGCTGTAGGCATTGTTAAATTATGACTGTTATTAGTTCCAAGCAGAATATACACCCATGCATTGTGCGAAACATGTCAAGTTGTGGTTAGGGAGTGTGAGGATGAGGTACAGCAGCTACTCTGTACAGCTCAATCTCTAGACCTCAATATTACTGAACATTTATGGGGATATCAGGGGCAAAAAGTCCGACCACACTTTCCACCTTGAAAATGACTGGCACAGTTGGGATATATTTTACAGAAAGAACGGCCCCAAATACAATTATCTTATACACATGACTTGCAGAAGACTATTTCAAGTCCAATTGTTTCTGGCCGCCTGTGGGGTGCAGTGGTCTAAGCGCTGGTTTCTGATCACACGGCCGAGATGGATCAGTGTTCGAATCCCGGTGAGTCATGGATGTTGTACTTGTCTTACGGCACTGGCTTTCTGCCTTCCCTGGAACAAGTTAGCCCTAAATTTGCGACAGGTGCCCAATTTAGTTGCTCACTGTGGTAGTTAAACCCACAATCGGAAAAAAAGTTGCTTCTGCTGTGAAAGCTCGAAGTGGGCCTACAGCATATTAATAAAATTTATTCCCCAATGGTAAGTGTTACCCATTCATTATTTTGATTAATTTCTCTATTCTAAGCAGAAATGGCAATGAAAATAATTTTCAGTTGCACTGCTTTCCTTACTTCTACTACCTGAAATCGCAAAATGACTGAAAATTCATTGATATTTCGCTTTAAAAAAAGATTCATATATCGCACCTACTTTATTTGTGTCTGCACGTACTAAAAACAATTTCTGACTTCCTAGCGTGCTGTGTCTTTCAGTATTATGAATATTTTTTTTTATATTACAAACGCATACAAAGCGCAGTGGTCTAATACATGCACTGAGAAAAAAGTTTGTTTGAAACAACAAAATAATTTTGTTGAGCTGTTTTGTCGATTTAGTTTGTTGCTTTAGAAAAACTCCATCGGAATTGTTTTGTTGGCAACACAAAATTATTTCGTTGGCTATATTTTGTTAATTCAACTATATGGAGGTGGCATCGACCTTACGACAAAGCGCATGCGATTACTAGCTATTCCATACGGGCACTACTAGACTACCAGTGACCAGAAGAATCTAGTTTTGCGCTTAAGATTTCGGCTGACTACGAAGTGAGTGAATTGTTAGAAGTCTGGGAACTGTCAACTCTGATAGAGACATTCAGAGGTAAGAATTTCTAATATATCTTAATAATTCCAACGTATTTTTATGCTAGAGTTTATTGTGTGTTATTTTAGTTGGATTTAGTGAATTTTAGTGATAGTTTGACTTCGCTTTGTAGACTCATAATTACAATGAACATGATAGAATCCGAAACCCAGATTTCTGATAAAGCAATAATACATTTCTTATAACGGCGTGCGGTTCTTGATCGCAAATAAAAATTTGCACATGAGGTAATAATAAGAGTTGTAATTTATGTATAGAGCTTGATTTCATGTATAGGCTATATAAACAGGGTGTTTCAAAATTTGTGCGGCAACCAAAGATTGCATAGTGATAGTACCCTGGTACATATAGAGCGTTAAAAAATATTACGATGTTTTTTTGTCTTACCAAAAATGTCAATAATTTGTTTCATCTAAAAACTAAGGAAAACATTTAAAAATAAATCGGATTTAGAAACATGTTACGCACACACCAAAATAGTGTCAATACATCGTTATGTCAAGTACAAATTGTCCGTGAACTTTCGAGAAGGTAATAAACCCACCTTCAAATGCTGAATTCGCAGACAAGAACGTGCTTGCCAGGGCATGTATAGCCGAGTGGTTAGTACGCCTAGTTCTTAAACTAAAGGTCTCAGGTTTGAATCTACTCGGAGAGAGATTTTTCGCTGGCTCTGTAAAAATTTCCTCGTGACGTAACACCGTTCAAATTCATTTAAACACCACTACAAAGTAAATACGTCGGGAAAAATTAAAATACGGCTGGGGTAAAATGGCGGACGTAGAAGTGCACGGCCTAAAATTACTAGACCAACAAAATGTTGCCATCGGAAAAAAAGTTTAGGGACAAAGTGGTCCAGCTGCATAGCTCTAAATTTTGTTGGAGCAAGAAATTACTGTGTCACGATAACAATATGTTTGGTTGCAGCAACAAAACGTTTTATCACGATAACAACACATATTGTCGGATCAAAAAAACTCCCAAAAATCGACAAAATTAATTTGTTAAATGAACAAAACGTTTTGTCATGATAATAATAAATTTTGTAGAATCAACAATAATTTTCAACAAAATAAATTCGTAATCGACACAATTTTTTGGTTGATTTAACAATTTTTTCGTTGAATTAACAAAACGTTTTTATTAGTGCACGATAGCGCAATGGTATAAGTCCTGGCTTATGACCATTCGTCCGAGGTGGGTCCGGGTTCGAATCCCGGTGGAGTATGGGTGTTGTTTTTGTCTTACGGCACTGGCTCTTTCGCTTCCCTGGAACCAGTGGCCCTAAATTAAGGTCGGGCGGCTGCTTATAGCCCATTGAGTTTCTGACGGCGGTCGCTAAACCTCCAATCAAAAAAAAAAAAAAGGGGGTAACGCATTTCCTACAGGCTGGTTAAAATTGATCTCCATATATATAAAACATACTGTGTGTGTGTCTGTCGGTCGGATTTCACATAGAATTAGACGACCTAGAGCGACGAAATTTGTTATGAAGGTGCCTGTAGACATCTTCTGGTGCACCTCGAAGCGATTTTTTTTAATTTGAATTTTATTTTTAGTTATTTGATGTTACGCGTTTCTACCCGATCTGAGTGTGTCTTTCCGCTTTGTTGACATCAACCTGATCACACCGAACGTTAAGGCGTGCAGAAAAGTAGTTCACCTTAAATGTTAGGCGTTTTTTTTTAGAATTCCGCAACGACTATTTTCATTCGTAAATACATTTATTACGCCCTTTTTTGTAAGCGTTGTTTGCCGATTGTATTGTGACCTTGAGGGCGGAGAAGAACAAAAAGGAAATTTAACGTTGTTTTTCTAGTTGCGTTATTAGTTCAAAAGTGTCATACGTCAGAAGGTCATCATTCTGTGACGACGTTGTGAGCTAGAAAATAGAACGTTGTTTTAACAAAATTCTAAAAAAGAAATGGCTCAAATTTATCGTGAACTACTTATCTTCGCGCCTTCGCGTTGGGTGTGATCAAGTTGCATGTAAAGAAAGCGGTAAAGAAAGCGTCTGTCGGTCGGATTTCACATAGAATTAGGCGAATTAGAGCGACGAAATTTGTTATGAAGGTACCTGTAGACATCTTCTGGTGCACCTCGAAGTGATTTTTTAAAAATTTGAATTTAAGTTTTAGTTATTTAATGTTACGCGTTTCTACCCGATCTGAGTGTGCCTTTCGGCTTTGTTGGCACCAACCTGATCACACCGAACGTTAAGGCGTGCAGAAAAGTAGTTCACCATAAATTTTAGACGTTTCTTTTTTAGAATTCCGTTACGACTATTTTCATTTGTAATACGTTTATTACGCCCTTTTTTGCAAGCGTTGTTTTCCGATTGTATTATTACCTTGAGAGCGGAGAAGAAAAAAAGAAAATAGAACGTTGTTTTTCAATCTACGTTATTAATTCAAAACTGTCATACGTCAGAAGATCATCATACTGTGACGACGTTGTGTGCTAGAAATTAGAACGTTGTTTTAACAAAATTCGAAAAAACAAATGGCTCAAATTTATCTTGTACTAAAGGACCGTTAATATTGTTTATCCCGAGTCTGTACAAGAATAACGTACTCTTCATCTCAATCAATTTCATGGCATAAGCCTTCTGCTTTCAAACTTTTTGAATTATTTACATTGGACGTGACAACTACTAAATAATTCAAATACATTTTTATCCTAATATTCTATTCCGCGGGAAGTTGTACTACAAAGTTGTATAAACCTTGATTTACCAGTCTTAATTTAATTGCCGATATAGCTTTTACTTTATACTATCACTAGCCCGTCAACGACAGGTACAACAGGCTATTATAGCAATTAAATACGGTCTATAATTGCTGATCCTATTCCGTGTTGCAGAAAAGTGTTTCACAATGTGATGGTTCTAAAGATTTGAGCACATCAGCTTCACAATCAGCGTTCTTCGATAAATGGATACCACGTCATGTCAGAGAGGATATTTCTTCGTCTAGAGTTTCAATGACCGCCGTGAGAAACTCAGTGGGCTATAAGTAGTCGCCCGTCCCTAATTTAGGGTCACGGGTTCCAGAAAAGGGAGAGAGTCAGCGCCGTAAGACAAACACAACATCCATGCCTCACGGGGTTGTGAACCCGGACCCATCACGAACGAATGGTCAGAAGACAGCGCGTGGCCAAACTGGTCGCACGAAATGATGAGATATGAACAAACTGAATCACAACTTGCTACAAAAGGAGAAAACAATCGGGGGAAATGAATTGTACGTTGTGCTTTGTGAAGGAAAAATCATTTTATGTCATGCTGCATCAAATAATGGGTGGTGAGAAAATCAATTGGTCATCGAGCTCTGTGATGGACAATCATTCGATTTTGGTCATCATTCGATTTCTGTTTGCTACCGGCAAAAAAAAAAAAAAAAAGAACCTACACGCCAAGCAGCACCGAAGGATGAGAGGTAGACGAATCGATTAGTATCCAACTCCGTGACGGAAAATCATTTTGCGTCATAAGATACGAAATGGAAAGAGATCGGCAAATCAAATGTACGGTTTCATGTCTTACAACACCAAAAGACGAGAGAGGTGGGAGATAAATTGTACATTCTGTGGCGAAAACTATTTCATGCCATACGGCACCAAAGAATAAGAGGAAATAAAATCAGTTGGTCATCTTGCTCTTTTCATGAACAATCATTCGCGTCATGTGGTACTACAACAAGAAAATCAATTTTGCGTACAGCTGTTGGAGAGTTGGAGAAAATACTGAAATCTACGAAGGCGTATAGAAAAGTAATGCTGCTGTTTTCGAACGGGATTTGGAATACTCCGTTGTGACAGCAATGGGTACAACGGACTTGACGTTCAACGTAGCCGTGTCCGTATTTCATCTTTATCAGTTCATATGCGTTCCAGCTAGAGCAAGAGGGCTATACATTACCAAGTGAGTTAAACGTTCGTCCCGTTTTGAGCTGCACTTAATGTTGGACTTTCATGCCTGGGCAATAATAACGACTGGGTACCATTATGACGTGGGATACCCGAGGCTGATGTCATGCATTATAAATTGAGCAGAGGATGGAAGTCGATAATGGTGCTGTTCTTGTTTTCCTACGCCGTTGTTGGAAAACTGGGTTAAACGTCGTAGCGGAAGCGAGATTAATTTTTGGTTGCAGGCGAGTATACAGGAAACACTGCATGAAAATCTTTCCGCCGTTACACTTCTATGGACACCACCCACGAAGACAAGCCAAGGTCAAGGCGTCCAACTACAACACATTAACACTTTGGTCGTAGCTGTGTCAGTGAACCTCTGTACCAGTACATGGCAACCGGCGGCTGAGATAGGGTCTTCTGAATCCACCATTGTATGTCACTTGCACCATCTTCGTTCCTTCTGCATCGAATATTTCCCCAATTGACAATCCAGCGGGCGGAACAACATACGTCTCTTTGTCAAAGGTTGCTGTCAAATCAAGAGGACGATAGATTTTGGCGTCGTGTGGTTACAGGTGACGAAACTCTGGTATTCATACGTTATCCTACTACTGGGAAACAGTGGCTGAAGCCAACCAGGGAGTACAGCCAGTTGTTTAAAAAGATATGGTCAAGAGGAAAACCATGCTGCACATTTGGTGCAATTGTGAGGGACCTGTATATTAGGAACTCGTGCTTGATCGTCAGGCTATGGACCGGAACATCTATGCCGAACAACTGCAGAGGGTCTATGATACTCTGTGCCAACGCTACTCACAGCCAACCAACAGGAACTGGCTGTTGCTACAAGTCGACAATTTCCCAAGTCACAATCGCAGTGTTATACGCCCCAAAACTGCAGGAGTTAGAAGGGTTTGAGATCTTACCCCATCCTCCAAGCAGTCCAGACCCTGCCGTATCTGACTACCACCTGTTTCGCTCCACGGCCCATTTCCAACAAGGATTGCACTTTGTTTCATGGATGGATGTGGAATCTGGCATCAGAGAGTTTCTGCCCTTGGAGCCTGTGATGTAGTATTGCCGTCGGATCGTGGTTCTGGAAGAACGTTGGCAGAAGACTATGGAATGTAACAGGAAGTAATTTTCTGAAGGAGGTGAGCGTGTATGGCTTTATTGAATCATTCAGTTATTTAGCTGCAAACAGGAAGAACTTTTATCTTAGCCTTATTCATAGGAAAATGTCCCCGGGCAACAGAACGATAAACAAGAAACAATATTCATTGAGAGAAAGTAGTGTCGAGTTGACCCACCTTTGGCATGAATATGTGCATGCGTTTAGTCTCTCATTCGTGCCTTTAACTAAATGTTGAAAAATATCTGCAGTAATGCGTTTCCATTTCTTTTTGCAACACTTTTGCCACGGTTTGAGGTGAAGCAGGACAATTTTCTAAGATCTAATACGAAACTCTGATTCATTCCACATTTGCTGAAATCAAAGCCTTCTAAAGGACAGTCTAAACAGGAAACCCGATTTTCCGTACATCAGTCAGCATCAAAGTGTGGCGGGGGTTTACAGTTTTTCTGATACCGGCAGGACGTATTACTATTGTCAGTAGTACCACCAAAGAATTGGAAACAGGATGTCTAGGCAAAGCTTTCTGGAGCTTCAACAACAGACGAATTCTGTTCCGAGAGAAACAACACTTCACAAGAACACTGCCACTTCCATACGTAAGTGTGCGACCAGCACTTCCAGTAAGACCTACTCTCCTGGCATTTTCCATATCTATTAATGGCCATCTGACGGGCACATGGTATACGGTGATTCATCAGTCCGTAGGACCTTTTTATCCACTGTTATGGACCTAAATATTAAGGCTTGGTGAACTATGGCAAAAAACATCATTGGGTTGAGTGATGTGGGTTTTGCGGAAATGGCATGGCCACATGCTACCCCATTTGTTAGAGCTTCCTGCGAATTGTTATTTTACAAACTTGGATACCATAAGCCTTTGTTACATCTGTAAGTCGAACTCGTTGCGTCTTCAAGTTCATATTCTGCCCGTGGCCCGGGTATTGAGCCGTTTGAAGCTATAGAAAAGCTCGAAGTACAACTTAAACTCAGACACAATTATGTGCAAGTTTGGAAACTGCGCCGTGCCGTCCGTCACTAAGAAAGCAGAGGATGGACTCACGTGCGAGCAAAGAGTATACATGTTAGAAGTTTATTTTGCGGCGACGTCTTATGAACAATGCATTTTCGCCTTTACCCAAAGATTTCCGCAGCAGAGTCAACCTAACAGATCAACAATAAGCAATTTAATGCATCGATCTCGTGGAACTGGTAATGTTTATGAAAGACTCAGAAGTGACCGGACAAGGAGATTAACACCTGAAGCCCATGATGATGTTTGCAGCTTCTTTAAGTCACCAAAAAAAAATCCTTCCACGGTTCTCCCAACAGGTTCAACTTTCTTATGATTCCGTTCTCACAGCTACGAACATTTTGAGTCTGCGTGGATGAAACCTATCCGAGTTAGAGTGGAAATTACTTTGCCAGTTCAGTGGAGCAGTGGTTTAAGTGTTGGCTTCTAACCATTCATCCTCGATCGAATTTTGATTTGAATCCCGGTGACGCATAGATGTTGTACTGTATTTGTGTTGCGGCATTGACTCTCTCATATCCCTGGAACCAGTGGAAATAAATTAAAAACGGGAGACTGTTTATAGCCCATCGACTTGCTTCGCTCACGGTGTTCGTTAAACTTCCAAACAACAAACAGAACAAAGAAGAAAGCACTTGATGTGAATAAGGCAGTGCACTGCTGTCACCAGATTTGGAATGTTATGCGAACAGCAAACCTTGAGAGGCTTGTTTTCGCAGGAGAAGCCTGATTTTATTTGAAAAGATATGTAAACTCATGAAGCATGCGGTTCCGGTCGGCGGAAAATTCCCATGTACTGAATGATGTTCATTACATTATTTGAAGATCAATGTTCGGTGCACCACATCCCGATGGAGAATTGTGATGTCGCTGATTTTCAATACCGCCGTCACCTATAATGTTTGCTCCTACTGAATCTTTCAGTCTGTGAGTTCTCTGGAAGATCAGGAACGTTTATCATGGTTTCAATAAGATGGAGCGATATGCCATACCTGAATCGCTTCAATGAAACTTCTCCAAAGCAGGGTCGACAACCACAGTATCCCAGAGTGATTCTGGTCTCCACGTTCCCCAGATTGTTTGCATCCATACTTTTTTTTGAGGGGGTACTTGAACTAAAGAGTATTTAAAAACAGTCCATAGGAAGAAGACTCTGAAATTAGAAGGTCGTCGCTGCTTAATGGAAATATTTCTTTCAATGCTAAAGCCCGTATTTGAGAACATACAGGATGCCGACGTATGAGCACATACCTCTTAGCAATGTGGCGATCAATTCCAGCATCTCTCTAAGACATAAATACACGATCTACCAACAAGTAATTGGACACCTGTGATAGCAAAGGAAAACGAAGTTTATTCACCTTCAATAGTTGGTGGAGCCTCCACGAGCGGCGATTACAGCTGCGACCCTCCGGTGCATACTCTCAACCAGGCGTTGTACGACGGCTAGCGGTATTTTCTACCACTCGGCTTGGAGAAGACAGGTCAGTTCCTTCTCCGTTTTCGAACGGTGGGGGCACCCCTTAAGTCGACGCTCCAACTCGTCCCAGAGGCGCTTGATAGGGTTAAGGTCCGGGCTCTGCGCAGGCCAGTCCATTCGAGTAACCCCATTGTCACAATACCAAGCCATGGTGGACCTCGCAACATGACAGGTGGCATTGTCATCCTCAAAGTAACATGGGTCCACCCCGTAAAACTGCAACAACGTAGGAAGCGCATGGTCATCCAAAATGGTGCAGTAGGTCTCGGCGTTGAGTCTACCAGGAATTGCGACCAAGGATCCCATGCCGTAGCAGGAGAAACATCCCCATAGCATAATTCCACCGCCGCCGAACTTCACATTTGGCACAATACATTCCGGCAGGAGACGTTCACCTGGCAGACGCAAAACCTTGACCCTGCCATCTGAACGGTAGAGGGTGAACCTCGATTCGTCGCTCCAGAGAACCTGTTTCCACTGTTCAACGGTTCACTGTCGACGTTCTTTACACCACGTTAGCCGAGCAGCGCTATTGGACTTGGTGATCAAAGGCTTGTGGGCGGAAGCACGTCCATGATAACAGAGCAGATTGGCTTCTTTACGGATAGTACTCATCAAAAGAACACTCTGGATGTCTGTTGAAACTCCTCGCGGATGTGGCCCATCGATTTGGTGCGGTTGTTCCGAATTTCTCTGGCCAGCACCCGTCGGTCTCTAACTCCCAGTTTTGTGGGCCTGTCGGGTCTGGCACATTCCGACAGTTACCTCTCATCTTCCACTTGCCTATCACGTAGGCCTCTGTCGATTTTGGGTACTTCAACTCGCTGGATATGTCATGTATGGATCGGCCATTTCTGTGATACCCGACGATTAGACCTTTCTCGAAATCAGAGAGCTCCGAACTGCGTGGCATCTTGCATGCGACTGGTTGCGTTGTTGTTTCCCACACGATATTTAACGGCGGCGGCCATGACGTGTATCAGGACCGCAGATATCGTTGATTGCAAGGGTGTCAAATTACTTGTTGGTAGATAGTGTATATTTTTAAAATGTCCATGGAAGACACACACTAGCATTGAGGTACATGAAGCAAGTATATACTGTAGAGACCACCATGAAACAAGAATTCGGGAACTTTTTGCTCATCCTGTATTATTTCTAACATCAAGGAAAACGATGCGTGTAATGGAGGCAGTGTTTACGCGTGGGGTGAATTAATAAGAAGATGTTGCACTGCGCTTCATATCTTTGATTGAGGAGCCGTAACCTTTGGAAAATCAGAAGATTATATCATCGAACCTTGTATTCGGCATTTCACGGGAGCCCTTCATTAGAAGTTTCTAGTTATAGACCATAACGTGCTTCCCCGCAGAGTTCAGCTGGTGATAAAACACTTAGAAACGGATGATAACCAAGAAATGGCCTGATCAGCAAGATCTCTAAAAAACATATCGTCGAACATGTGCAGAACATACCTGAGAGGCACATTGCCTCTGTAGCTGGGTGAGAAAATGACACCTTTGGTGGCAGATTGCAATTTGTTGTCACAGACTGTTCTGGAAACCCTTATTTTCAGTTTCATTCTCCGCTGCCAATTATGTTTAAACGCCCTAGGTGGTCATACTCCTTACTGATGTTATTCGTGTGCCTTTGGAGCACCTGCATCAACTTTTGCAGCGTGCAGTATTTCTTTATTTTGATTTAACCACGGTAGATGTTCATTATGTCGTCTTTAGTGATTGTACTTGTTTCATTATTACACTAAAATACATTGCCATACTTTTTGGTAGTTCTATTAATTCGTAAAATTGAAAACTTACATTTAATTTTCCTATTCCTTTAATATTTTTCAGCTCATTTATGAGATTGCGACTTTTGTAATTACTTTAATGATATCAAACTATTAAGGCATTGCTTATAAAACTCAATTTTATGTTTACATGGCAAAATAAATAATTTTTACTAGCATCAATTACGTGGATTCTTCCTCCTGCAGCAGTTTTTGAAGCATTCGAGTGATGATACTACTCGTAAGTAGAGAGTGGGATTTCAATATTTGCGAACAATCTTGGTAAACAGTAAGAGCTTCTGAAACATATCAGATTTATAAATGGTATCAAATCTTAATTCCACAGATGAGCAACAATGTAGCATCTTTATTCTCCAGTGAATAAATCATCTTGCCTCTTAAATGTAAATGATGCTAACTATTTCGCTTCATGTAAAAGACTGGGAATACTTTTATAATGTCAATTCCAAATGCGCTATTCTGAAGAAAATTTGTTGTATGATGCAATTTTTAAAGAAAGACACGTTATGATTTTAGGCATTTATTTCTCGCGTGAACACTCTAAACCTATAAACTTTTTAAGTTGTTTAAACTAATCAGATCCTCTTACAATATCATTTGCTTTGAAAAAGATACTGTAGACATACTGCTCCCTTTCACCGCATTTTGTTCGTAATCTGCGCTTTGAAGGATTTGGTTTGATCCCCAAAACGGTACGAGATATATACCACTCTTCGTGTCCATTCTCGTGCAAAATATACCAGTGCGATCTAGAAGAAAATAAGCGCTTTCTTTAAAAGGTTCATACAGGCCAACATACTGTTTTGTCAAAATTATTGGAACATCCCAGGAGAAGCCTACATGAATCAAGGAACATGGAAATACGGAATAGGAAATGGACTAAGCAGACATTCTGGAAAGTTACATATGAAAGAAAGATGTACACAACAGTCTTAACTAAAACGTCACACAAAGAACTTAACGTCGAATATGGGCAAGTTAATGGATATCATATTTCAAAGCTGAGCGTAATAAGTCACTTAATACTTTCAGCATATCAATATGTAGCACTGCATAGAAATAGGCATTTAACAAAGTTCCACACTGTGTTGTGTGGCCAACACTAGGGAATTTAACAGAAAGTTAATGCAGCATGCAATGTCAAGCAGTCTTGTATGAAAAGGTGCAGAACAGCAAGGCAATCACCCAGTAGTTCCAGAAGTGAATGTCAGCATATTAGCTGTGTGCAAAGGTTCTACCCGTTTTTCATTTTGTAAATTCCAAGTAAAACATTTGCAATAAAAGACGAAGCGTGTGCCCACCAAAATGCTTCCGAAAGTAGGCTACAAGATGGCATGAAGCATGCAAGTGCATCTCATTCGTAAACAAGACACACAAATGTTAACACGTCAAGCAATAAAGACCACATTAGGCATTGTTTGCTTTATGAGTACAAAAAAGGCAACAATGCAGCTGAATCCTACCGCAATATTTGTGAGGAGTATGGCGAGGATCCTGTAGACAAAAACGCGTGTCGCCGTTGGTTCCGGATATTCCGCGAATGGGACAGAAGTTGCAGATGTCAACTACGTTCTGGCTGGACGTTCATCAGAGGTTTCTGAAGAGGATCTCAACCAAGCCATAATGACCAGCATCTAACCGTTTAAGAATTGTCAGAAAGGTTTTCTGTATACTAAACAATAATAGAAAGAAGGATGCATGTGCTTGGGTTTATCACAAAGATCGGCCATTGGGTACCAAATGACCTATCCGCAAGAAATCGTTTAGACAGGATGACCACGTGCCTTTCTTTGCTTGCGCGTCACAAAAATGAACCTTTCCTGGAATGATTTGTCACGCATGATGAAAAGTATGTCATTTTCAGAAATGCAAAGCGTCAAAGACTTCATGCCGAATTAGGGAGTCTGCTCCATCGAGTTCAAGAGGATGTCTGCATGCAAGAAATGTCTTTTTATGTGTATTTCGGAATGTCAAGGTGGTAAACCACTTGGAGCTGCTTGCACCTAACCGAACGATAAATGCTGATCTGTACTGCCAACAGTTGGAAAGGTGGAAAAATAATTTAAATCTAAGCGTCCAGCACTGTTTAATCGCCAAGACGTCATCTTGCAACACGACAACGCACGATCCTCTACAGCTTTAACCACTCAGAGAAAACTACTAGACATCGGATAGGAAATGTTACCTCACCACAGTGTTTCCCCAGATCTTGTAACTTTTCAAACTTCTCAGAACAACTTCGCTGGAAAAAATCTTCCATGAAGGTGTGGAAACTACACTGAAGTGCCAGAAAAACTGGTACAGACGAGCGTATGCAAAATACATAGCAACGCCCCCTATGCGCGTACTCGGTTGCGTCCGCCAGTGCGTATATTGAAGGATATACATCCTTGCCAGCTGTCAGAGCTGCTTTCGGCATGAGAATGACAAGCAATAACGATTTAAGCGATTTTCAACGCGGTGTCATAGTTGGCGCTCGTGAGATGGGCCATAGTATTTCGGAGGTAGAAACGAAGTTCGGATTTTCACGGACGACCATTGCAAGGGTGTACCGTGACTACAAGAATTCTAGCAAAACCTCCAACCTATGATACCAGTGGGGCGGTAAAAAGACATTCGGTGAACGTGACCATCGTCGGCTGTCAAGAACCGTTTCACGTGACACTCTCGCAGGTAGAATTGGAATTCAATACTGGAGCCTCCACAAGCATCAGCGTCCGGACTGTGCAACGTACCCTGCACGATATGGGCTTTGGGAGCCGACGCCCAACTCGAGTCCCCTTGATAGTTGAACGACACGCTTGGGCACGGCAACACCGCCACTGGACGCTTGATGACTGGAAACAAGTAGCCTGGTCTGACGAGTCGCGTTTCCAACTGTATCGGGCAGATGGAAGGATTCGTGCGTGGCGCAAACCCCATGAAGCCATGGATCCCGCTAGTCAAGAGAAAACTGTGCCGGCTGGTGGAGGGTCCGTAATGGTATGGGATGTATTTAGCTGGACATCAATTAGATCCCGGGTACGTCTACAAACGCCTGCGACCGACATACGTTATGTGCGTATCTTTTCTGATGAGGTACAATCATTCATGTCCTGCATTCATGCTGATGGATTGGGCCTGTTCCATCAGAACAATACACCTCAACAAAAGTTTCGGGACGCCACATCCTGGTTAGAGGAGCATTCATCTGAGTTTGGGGTGTTGCCACCTCACTCAGGTCCACAGATCGGAAAGTGATAGAACACATTTGGGATCCCATGCAACGCGCTATCGAACACAGGAATCAGAGACCTCGGAATACACCCGAATTGTGGAACGCTCTGCAGGAAATATGGTGTGCATTGCCTACAGCATATTTCCAGAAGCTGGCGGAGTCCATTCCCCGTTGTATTTCTGCAATCCTGTGGTCCCGTTGGGGATCTACCAAGTATTAAACTGGTGTACCACTTTTTCTGGCACTTCAGTGTATATTCCAAGTCTTTCTGTTTCCAAAAAGAAGGTGTTCTACAGAAGGGGAAATCAATTACTACCAGAAAGATAGGAATAGGTCACAGAAAATACAATGGTGTGCTAAAATTAAAGACGAAGAGGAGAGGTTAGCATAACAGCGGAACGAGCAGGCAGAACGGACCAAAAGAACCCTCAGGAGATAGACCAGAGTCCGGTACGGTAGGGCATGCGCATATATGCAGCATGACGTTAGGGTGGGGGAGTGTTGGAAAGGTATAAAGCACACGGGCGGCGTACGCTCAGCAATTCGGTGAAAGCTATTGCACGGTGTACATCGGTTTGAACGACGCGGAGGTGCTGCCACCGTGTTATATGGCCAACAGGCAATTTAGTAGACGACATCTGGATGACTCACCCGAGGTCGCTCTATTGGTAAGTTGGAAGAAGTTTGAATTGTGACTAGTGTAGCCGAAAAGTTCGGGATCGCTCACAGCATCGTTTCACGAGCTTGGAGAGCATTTCAAACGACAGGAACAGCCGTCCGAGAGTTTAGCAATGATCGTCCACGAGCAACCACGGCGGCGGACGACTGGTATATTGTCCTACAGGCGAGAAGAGACAGACGGCAGACAGCGGGAGAAATCGCAAAGCACATGCAACAGACAACTGGACGTCCGTTATCGGGTTTTACAGTTTCCAAAAGGCTGCACAAAGGTGGTCTATTTGCACGACGACCAGTACGGTGTGTGCCATTAACGCCTTCTCATCTGAGACGGCGGTTTCTGTGGTGCCAGGAACACAAGAACTGGACACATCAGCAATGGGGTCGAGTTCTCTTTACGGATGAGAGCCGATTTAATCGGACGAGCGATTCTGGACGTATACACATCTGGTGAGAGCATCAAACACGCAATCACACTTCCAACATCATCGAAAGGGACTGGTTTGGAGGTGGCAGAAATCTGGTTTGGGGCGGTATCATGCTTGGTAGTCGTACGGACCTCCACATCTTCCAAGGAGGTTCAGTCACTGGTGTCCGCTATTGTACCGAGGCTCTCCTGCCTCACGTGCGTCTGTTTAGAGGTGCTGTGTGTCCTGAGATCCTCTTCATGGACGACAACGCTACACCTCATCGTACAGTGGCTGTCGCAGAGCTATTGGAGAGTGAAGATATTCAACGCATGGACTAGCCCGCAAGATCCCCGGACCTAAATCCAATCGAACACGTGTGGGACCTTCTCGGGAGGCGCTTGGCATCACGTCACCAGCCGTCAGCAACGATTTCGCAGCTGCGATTGGAGCTACAAGAGGGATGGGCCGCGATGCCTCAACAGCTCCTTGACAACCTCGTCCTCAGCATGGACAGACGTTGTAAATCCTGCATCGCAGTCACGGGTGATCATATCCCCTACTAAAGACTGGATTTTTCTTGGAAGCCGCCTGTCACATGGAAGTTTCTGTCTTCTGTCCAGTTGTGCTCGAAGCTACCTTTTCAATAAAGTGCCTTTATATCCTTTGGATTCCTTGTTTGGACGGTTTTGCTCACTTGTCCAATATTCTTACATTTTGGGGATCTTATGGTTTGATTGGAGTCGATGTGGAGCACTTCTAGACGACGTTACATTCGAAAAACCGTCTTGTCCGTAATTTTTGCACGCCAATGTAGTTATACACCTCGAAAGGTTGGACGAAAGACGACGCGCATTTGGATTTTTGGGGGGATAGGGAATGGAAGGAAGTTAACGACTGCCATGGAAGGCTAATGGGGCTATTGGCAGCCTCTTGTCCCTGTTTTGTGTTATTGGTTCCCGTTCGGGTCTGGTGGGTGTTCCATGCCTCATCCGGGGTAAGGGCTTAGTCGCATCTCTGATATATGATCAGAAACCTGCCGATCCGTTTTCTCGGCCGGGTTTTTTGGGAATAAAAAATGCGTTTTGCGTAAGGTGCAGACTTGAAAGTGTCTATTAACTGATTTTGGAGCCTTCAGATCTCTCAGCGCGAAATTCGGCTACAATCATGAAAGATCTTTCATGATTTATGTGCTTCTCCGGGCAAACACGGGATAAGATTCTTTTTTTTTTTTTTTTTTTTTTTTTGATTGGAGGTTTAACGACCACCGTGAGCAACTCAATGGGCTACAAGCAGTCGCCCGTCCCTAATTTAGGGTCACTGGTTCCAGGAAAGGGAGAGAGCCCGTGCCGTAAGACAAACACAACATCCATGCCTCACCGGGATTCGAACCCGGACCCCTTTCGGACGAATGATCAGAGGCCATCGCTTAGACCACTGCGTCACCGGAGCGGCAGGGATAAGATTCTTAACCTCCAGATTCGCTAAACATGAATGCCAGTTGCTTCGACTAGCGAATCCTGTGATGGTTCTATTCAAATTGATCGGAAACTTGAAACTTGGTCGTTCTGGGTGGTGTAGTGGTTAGCATACCCGGGCGTTTTCTGGGAGACGCGGGTTCTAGTCCCGCTCCAGGACGATGAAAATTTTCAAGTTTTCGAATATTATCTGACTTACCATCCTTGTCACATTTACGCCAAAAATCAGATTGTCATCTTCAAAATTCGGCTACAATCGTTCGAAAACTAACAATGTGAGACATAAAATCAAAGCATCTGATGTAAAACTGTATTCACTTGTGAAACACCGCCCAGTGGCTGAGGGGCCACAGGCTCAGATATTTTTGACTAGTCATCCGAGCTATGTCCGATTTCTAGCGCCGGGCGTGGCATGGGAGGGGCGCCCTCCATACGGCGGCGTCCCATGCGCCGCCCAGAACCAGTGGCTCAGGAAAATGCTGATAGTTGTTGCTATACCATATTTTCTGTTTTGAAGAAAACAAGCTAAAAAATCCACTTTGGTATCTAACTGGAAGTTACGTTTTTTATCTTCTTATATTGTATCATAACCGGTAAACTGTTTACATCTGACAAATGACGTACTCTCTTCTCCGCATCTTCTGACCGCGAGCTATGTTCACGATTTAAGAGCCATGAAAACCTGCTTGTCACACTTAGTGTTTTAGTGAAACGTATCCACAGCACAGAATGTCGATATTGCATCAATATAAAAGTCATGCTTTTAGCAAAGGAGACAGGACCAGACTATTTCCAACATTTCGGAATTATGTTAAGCCATTCTAAAAATATTATAACAAAAGAGATGCCCTGCTTACAGAAAGAATATCTTGAGATTTTAGTCTTTTCATATGCTATGTTCAGTGGTTAGTTTATTGTATTCCAGTGGAATAATTCGTAAATCAAAATTAATGATACATAGACATTCATCCCCACAAAAATGAAATTTTTGACTGCACTTGAAACACGACTGAGGAACAAATACACTATCTACCAACAAGTAATTGGACACGCCTGCAATCGACGATATCTGCGGTCCTGATGCACGTCACGGCCGCCGCCGTTAAATATCGTGTGGGAAACAACAACGCAACCAGTCGCATGCAAGATGCCACGCAGTTCGGAGCTCTCTGATTTCAAGAAAGGTGTAATCGTCGGGTATCACAGAAATGGCCGATCCATACGTGACATATCCAGTGAGTTGAAGTACCCAAAATCGACAGTGGCCTACGTGATTGGCAAGTGGAAGATGAGAGGTGACTGTCGGAATGTGCCCCGACCCGGCAGACCCACAAAACTGGAAGTTACAGACCGACGGGTGCTGGCCGGAAAAATTCTGAAGAACCGCACCAAATCAATGGGCCACATGCGCGAGGAGTTTTAACAGGCATCCGGGAGTGTTCTATCGATGAATACCATCCGTTAGGAAGCCCATCTGCTCGGTTAGCATGGACGTGCTGCCGCCCACAAGCCTTTGATCACGAAGACCAATAGCGCTGCTCGTCTAACGTGGTGCAAAGAACGTCGACAGTGGACCGTTGAACAGTGGAAACAGGTTCTCTGAAGCGACGAATCAAGGTTCACCTTCTACCGTTCGGATGGCAGGGTCTGGGTTTGGCGTCTGCCTGGAGAACGCCTCCTGCCGGAATGTATTGTGCCAACTGTGAAGTTCGGCGGCGGTGGAAATATGCTATGGGGGTGTTTCTCCTGGTATGGCACGGGACCCTTAGTCGCAATTCCTGGTAGATACAACGCCGAGACCTACTGCACCATTTTGGAATACCATACGCTTCCTACGTTGTTGCAGTTTTACGGGGTGGACTCATGTTACTTTCTGGATGACAATGCCACCTGTCATGTTACGAGGTCCACCATGGCTTGGTATGTTGACAATGGGGTGAATCGAATGGGCTGGCCTGCGCAGAGCCCGGACCTTAACCCTATCGAGCACCTCTGGGACGAGTTGGAGTGTCGACTTAAGGGGTGCCCCCACCGTCCGAAATCGGTGAAAGAACTGACCTGTCTTCTCCAAACCTAGTGGAAGAAAATACCGCTAGCCGTCGTACAACGCCTGGTTGCGAGTATGCCCCGGAGGGTCGCAGCTGTAACCGCCGCTCGTGGAGGCTCCACCAACTATTGAAGGTGAATCCAAGATTTTGAAATCACGATTTTCTTCCACTTAGTTAGTTAGCAATTCAGCAAACTACTACCTGACCAGGGCCGTAGATAGTGATAAATTCCAGAGGGCGCCTTTAGTATTTTAGGGTAGGCTATTAGTAATGTAGGAAACGCTAGAAAAAAATTTAGTTTTATGTATATCATGGTAGCATCTCCTTTTTTGGTGCCATTTAGTAACACACTAAAAGAAAGAAGAGCTACTCTTGGGATCTTTTAGGACTCAAAAACTGTTTAACGGATCAAGACGAAATTTGTTCTCCAGAGAAATATTTCGTACACAATACACAATATTAAGATGAGAGCCGTCTTTGCACGATGAGAGATTACAAGAAGTTGCTAACCCTAAAAACATGTGATTTAATTAAAACTTAGTTAAAATATATAGAAGATATTTGGAAACCACGATGTAGTTCATCTTCAGGTAAATATCGAAACTAACACGATACTATTCCTCAAGTAAACTATCGTTGAAGCTTATGACGTTTAATATATGAAGCATGCGTTGAATCATATGATAAAGAATCATCTGCGCATGCTTCATATGTTAAACGTCATGTATTTTTCAAATATAGTTTACTTAAGGAACCGTATTGTTATAGTGTTAGTTTCGACCTTTACCTGAAGATGAACCACATAGTGGTTTCGAAAGATCTTGTATATATTTTAACTAACAAGGGAAACAATCGGACCTCCCGACGACAATCGTCACAGAACGTTCTGTGGTGGACAAGCATGAAACTAAATTAACAGGTGTGAAGTACGGCATTTAGCAATTGCCCCAAACCTCTAGAACATAGCTTTTAAAAGTGGGACGCCCGCCTGTAATGTATGCAGCCGTAAAGTGTCAAACAACATGTAAATGTGGGTGTGATGTGATTGGGTGACACTGCGCATGCCTGGAAGTTATTCTGCGTTGTGTACGTCAGTGACCGCTAACCGTGAGTAGTGCGAGACAGCAGACGTGCCTGTTCGTACTATAATGAATAAGCCTCTTTCTACCAGCTAAGCTAGTTATAATGAATAAAGCTTTTAACTAAGCTAGTAATGTTTTATAATGCTTCTACTACTGAATTATATGCTTGTACTAAGCTTCTAATAGTGAATTCAAATGGTTGTTGTTACTAGTTAATTAAGATCATAAATAAAGTCTCCTGCTAATAGTGTAGTAATAGTATTGAACAAACTTATAACTGGTAGTAATGTTGTAGCAGTAATTATTATGAATAAAGTCTTAACGCTGGTTGTTAATAGTAATAAACTAATGACATAAACCTAACAGCCAGACAGAGATCTGACAAAAACTATGAATTGAGAAAGACGTACTTACGAAAAGCTCTTTTATTATATAACTCTGGAATCATCCAACGCACACACACACAACTCGTTTCACAATAATGAAGAATCAAACTAATCACATAGAACGAAGCTCTCAAAACAACAACAAACTCTCTCCTTCACATAAACCAACGCTCTCCGTACAACAACAAACGCTCTCCCTAGATATCGCTGAACGCGCCTATTTATACAGGCTACCACCACGTCATGACTTACACTCATTGCCAGATCTCATTCAGCGGGTGAAATAACATCTCGTTCAGTCAGAAGATAATTTACATAGAAAAATAAAATAACCAGAGATATTAAAAATCAAAAGGAAAGTGAATCTAGAGTATACGTTACAGTACGCATACAAATATTGTGTTGTGTGTTTTAAGAAAATGGCTTGTAACCCTCATGCTGTAGTACAGATACTGATGAAAGAGGTGACGCAGAAATGCCAAGCGGACGAAACGGCTCCAAAGTACATCGACAGGCGAATTGCAAAGCAGTTGTATAGCGTTATGGAGGAAGATGCCATTGGAGACACTGACATGTTTGAAGGACAGACATTGTGGCGTGATAGTGATGAAACGTCGGACACGTTATCTGAACGTAGTGACACACTGGGTACTCCAGCACACAACGTGCCAAGCAGTTCGAGTTCCTATGAATCATCCCCCTCCAAAGTGAAACGGAAAAGCATTCACGAACAGTTTTCCGGACAAACCATGCAGAGTGTCTATGACAATGTGAAGGTCGCAAAGAAAACCGTTGCAGCAACTGCCCGTAAATACAAGATATCACCAGAAAAAGGGCGTCAAATAGTAACGGCTGTTGGGAGTAGTGGTACGATGGAACACACAAAACTGCACGCATTCGCCAGCATATGTACACCAAATTCCAAGATCCGCGTAACATGGGACTCTCAATTCACTACTGGAATTTAAAGACGTGGGCGGAGGAGCAGCTAACGCAATGGGTATCCCCAATTTTAAAGCTAGCACATATTTCCTGCACAAATTCAAACGCCGCTGTAAAATCTCATTACGTAAGATCACGAGGTTCGTTGCCAGGGGGGAAGTTACCCTTGACACGGCCGTAAGGATCAGCGCACTGGAGTTTGTACGAGATGTTACGGACTACATTACTGTCAATGCAATTGATGCCGACATGGTGTTCAATACAGGTCAAACTCGATTTGAATACGCACTCACGTCAAACAGGAAGCTATCACTGACTGGGGAGAAGACAACTGAAATTGTTGTGCGATCCGTTGCATCGACTACCCACTCCTATACCATTCAGGTGCTTATGTCCATGTCAGGACGCCTTGCAAAGAAATTGTTCATCTGCTTTCAGGAAGCGGGTGGTAAGTTTGGCAAACGTGTTTTCGAAACAGTACGACGTAACCAACCTCCAAATAGTGAATGTGATTGCAGCACCAGTGGTAAGATGTCCACAGTTATCGTTCTGTTCTGGATGCGTAAGGTACTGGAACCATAGCTAACAGGACCTTCCCTTTTCTTACTGGATTCGTGGTCTGGTCAAACCGACACTAGTTTGCCAGCCAAAGCCGTCGGTAACAGGGACGTCAATTTGCACACAAAAATCATACCACCGAAAGCCACCAAATATTGCTAGCATCTTGATGTGTATTTCGTTTGACAATGCAAACTTCTTGCACGACGCATGGAAGAGTACATACGTTCTGATGAGGTGCATGGCGTCATCCTGTATGACATAATCTTCATTTTAAAGTTGCATTCATTTATATACAACCAGTTGTGTGCACCACAATACCAACCTATGCTTCGCTATGCGTGGAAGGCGTCTGGATGCTTGCCACACGAAACGCCTTTTCCGCTCCGTAATGTGTTGGGCAACAATTTTGCTGTGCGTGACATGTGCAACGCTCATGGCTGTGATTCCAGTGCCGTCATTATCTGCTCGTCGTGTGAGATTCACCTTTGCTTGCAGCACTGCCTTCTCTCAACACATTACCATGACGTGAAGTGAGGTATGTATGACATTTGCAAATTAATGGTGTTGTACGCGGTCTCTCTCGACATTTAGGTGCCTTACATCTAACAGATAAATGTTGTTTGACACTTTATGGCTGCATACATTACAGGCGGGGGTCACGCTTTTATAAGCCATACTCCAGGGGTTGCGGGCAATTGCAAAATGCCGTACTTCCCACCTGTTACTTTGGTGTCACGCTTGTCCCCCACAGAACGTTCCGTGACGATTGTCGTCGGTAGGTCCGACAGTGTCCCTTGTAAGTTTTAATTGAATCACATGTCTTAGTGCTTACAATTTCTTGTAATCTTTCATCGTGCAAAGACGGCTCTGAAATTAATGGTACGAAATTTGCAATTTTCAGGCTTTGTTTAAAAACAGTTTATAGTTGGTTTGGTTGAAATGGACAGAAGTATACTTTATATAATGCGATATCGTTGTTTGCTTCCTATAGATTAGGAGATTAAATAAAAAATACGGACCAAATGTTTTTGAGAACGCCAAACGAAAAATCATTCAAGGAAGACCCAAAGGCAACATACTAATTATTTTTTACACCATGAATAGTTAAAAAGCTACTAATTGAAAATTGTATTAACCGGAAACTACAGAATTTAATTTATTCCACAGATAAACATGGTTTTAAACTGATACAGATGTCTGCAAATAGCATTCAAGTCTATTTTTTTAAACATGTAGATTCTACTGGTTTAACGGAATAAAATATATATATTTATATCCGTTGCATGTATTGGTTTCCCATAGCATAGTGTGATGTAGTTTGAAATGTTTCACTTGCTTTCCTGCGTTTGTGTTCCTTTGCTTCTTATTTTTACGAAGCAACAGAACTCCATACTCCTTTGCTTCGTATTTTTACATTTTATCGTTGATACTACTTTGTGCCTAAACTTTTGCGACAGATCTCACTGAATGCAAAGCATTTCAAAAATGAGTATTAATAATGAGAACTGGGAAATGGACGAGCATATGGTGTATGATTGCAAGAGTTTACATGAAAGCAAGAGCGCCAAATTGATCTACGAAGTGTACAGTTTTGCTGTATCTTAACAACCTTCTGTAAAAACATTTCAGTGTTAAAACTTCTAATTTTCATATTGATGGCTTAACGGACGTGATCTTCAGACAGCTGATTCACGAACATTTCATCTCAGTCAGATCGATATATAGCGCTTAAGCGTGATTCTGAATATTTTTCCGTTAATTTTTATTATACAAATAGTAAGCGCTAATTATATTTTGACGTTCGTTGAGTCTTTCGTAGGGGAGGCTCAAAACCTTTCAGGGGGTGGATCAGCCCCCAAGCTACGGCTCTGTACCCGACCTTTGCAACACACACTGAAAGGACAAATTATTACGTGTACCCCGGTGAAAATACGCAAAGCAGCAGGACAGCAGCAAACCGCGGTGTGCAGGAAAACCCGTTGGGCTATAAATAGAGTGGGTCGGTACACACAGGTATACATTCCGTCAAGTGCCAGCATGGATCGAGGACGAGACTTAAGTGAATTTGATCGAGGTCAAGTCGTGGGAGCCAGGAAGGCTGGATGTTCAATCAGCGCAACGCCGAAACTGTTAGGAATTCCGCTGCAAACCGTAGCAAATGTGTCGCTGGAGTACGTGAAATCCGGCAAGACCGCTAACAGTCGGATGAAATATTTCCGTGAAAGTGCATTTGGGTGATCGAGGACGCCAAGAATTGGCCCACATCTTACAGACGAATCGCGAGGCTTGTTTGCAGCAAATCACGTCACAATTTAATGAAGGAGCATCTACAAGCCTATGCTCAAAGACAATCTGTCGACACATGACACACATCGGCTGGGACACTCAACGATCACATCGTGTCCCGATGTTAACGGCACAGCATCGCATGATTCGGGTACAGTTTGCGAAGGCCAATCAAAACTGGAGCATGGATGATTGGAAACGCGTGATATGGTCGGACGAATCCCGTTTCACACTGTATCACGCCGATGGCCAGCCGCGTGTGTGGCGTAAATCACCCGAATCTATATATCTCGCATGCCGAGTTGCGGTACTACAGGCCGGTGGAGGCGTGGTAACTGTTTGGGCAGCTTTCACGTGGTCCGGCCGGAGTCCATTGGTACTTCTTGAGTCTTCCGTCACTGGTTCCAACTGTGTGCAGCTCCTTAGCGATCATCTCCACTCTTTCGCTACTGCTACTGTCAGAACCAAGTTCTGATCTTTCAACAGGACAACCCTCCGTCCCATCGGTCCCGGCTAGCGACCGACTGGCACCAGAATATTAGCAGTGAGCTTACCACACTCGCATCGTCCCCTCGCTCACCGGACATCAACACCAATAGAGAACCTATGGGACATGTGTTGTTCGTGAACAACCATCCCCACTCACATCTCTGCCCGCTCTACGCCAAACAATCTAAGAGGTCAGCGATACCTGAGTCTGTGTTTTGGAACCTCATTGCGTACGTTCCACGACGTTTGGATGCAGTCCTGCGTGTAAAACGTAGTGCCACACTATTAGGTGGGTGTACATATTAATTTGTCCTTTCAGTGCACGTCAGTGATTTAGCGACCGAAAATTAGCAGTTATGATGAAATAATCTCAAGTTAATACTTTCCTTTCTTTTACACTGGCGGAAAGTGAAAAAAAAACACAAAGAAGGAATTGACAAACGATCATGAAGTTTACATATGTTAATGGGGTCGAGTTTACGTAGGTGTGATGTTAATTTCGGGACCAACAGGTGAGCGCTTACGCCACAGCACGGCATAATATGCAAATTATCGTCGGTGGTATTTAAGGAGTACGGCGAAGGGAATGTAATCAGTCGTCGGCGTACGGACACGTGCGAAGACCCTGAAGAAGCTGCAATGCCTGGACATGGAAGACGTGTACGATTTCAGCAGTTATCGGACTTTGAGCGAATTCGTCTAGTCGGACTCCGCGAGGCCGAATGATCGTATCGTCGTATTGCGGAGCGAATTGGACGGGAAGTATCGGTTGTTGTACGATGGTGGCGTAGATGGTTCGCGGAACATTCCCACACGAGAAAACGTGGAACCGAGAGTTACAGACGGACTGATGAGCGGACCGATCGACGCATAAGAAGAGCGGCGTTGTCAAGCAGAACATCCACTGCGACGCAAATCCGAGCTGCCGTTGCATCCGAGGTGACTGTGAGAACAATCCGCAACCGTCTACTGGATGCAGGACTACGTGCACGTGTGCCTCTGGCATGTGTACCTCTGACTCCAGCCCACCGTCAGGAACGGCTGCAGTGGTGTCCCCAACGTCTGCACTGAAGAACGCAATGGCGATCTGTCGTGTTCAGCGATGAAAGCAGATTCTGCTTGGGAGCCTCCGATGGCCGTATGCGTGTTCGCAGACGCACAGGGGAGCGTCTCCACCCTTCTTTCATCCGCCAGCGTTACACAGGGCAAGAGCGATCAGCTATCACTCCCGTACACAACTAGTGTTTGTACCGGGTACGTTAAACAGTACCTCCTACATCAACGACATTATTCAGACCGTTGTTATGCCATTTGTAAGGTAGGTCCATCGTGGTGTTTTCCAGCACGATAACGCACGCCCACACACGGCACGTGCTACGCAACATGCCCTTCAGATTGTGAGACAACTTCCATGGCCTGCACGTTCACCGGATTTGTCCCCCATTGAGCACGTGTGGGATTTTATGGGACAACAACTTATCCGGTCTCCACGGCCAGCCACGACCATCCCCGATTTACGCGTCCAGGTTGAGGACGCTTGGAATTCAATACCCCAAACTTACATCCAACATCTGTACGACAGACTCCATGCCAGAATTGCACATTGTGACGCAGTTCATGGAGGTTCAACCTCGTACTAACCATGTTACATGGAAATGTTATTTTTCAGTTTACCAGCAAATACAGCTGTATTTTGCCATAATGTTTTGATCACGTTATCCTCTGTATTCCGTTATTATGCTGTATAAATTTCGTTGGTATCAGATGTCTCCTTCTTGGTGTTCTTTTTTCACTTTCCGCCAGTGTATTTTCAAATCTTCCAAGACAGATGTGAAAATGCAATGCTACTCAGACCAGTTTACCTTACATTTTCCTTTAATGAGGTATTGCGCATGTTTTATTAAATAATCAGCGTCTGCTCGACGGTTACAAAATATAACACGAAATGCCCACCATATTTAATTTCTGAGCTACGACTCGGGCGAAAGAAGCTTCTGAGGGAATATATTTATTCCGAGATTATGTGTAATCTATATGGCACAGAAAGGGAAAAGCGCCCAACGAAAATAACAGATGAAAATGAAAACCTAGCCATCAGAGCAGCGAAGATATCGCAACCGAAAAGAAATATCATCCAATATCGGGAATTATGTGCAATTTTTTTCCAGGAAAGTCAAGTGCGAATGATGTACTTTTTTGCATTTATAATTTGTTTTTCCTTAAAAGTGGGGAAGAATAATTCTGGAGAGTTCTGTTACTGATATCCACTTATTTTTGGAACACACCTCGAATCCTGATAAAGTCCACAAAATATCAGAGAAGGTACGCAATGTTTCATTATTTTAGTAGATATTGAGCGTTTAGTTTAGTAACACTTCTTCAAAATCAATTTAAAATTTTACCGTTGGTCCACATTTATAGATTTCTAACAAGAAACATCCAGATTTGATAAGAATTTTCTGTTGTAAAAGCGCCAATAAGTTTTTCATCTGCTCTATACATATAAAAACATTTAATAAAATCCTCTATGAAAACAAGCTCATAAATAAGCTGGCAATGAAGGAATTTCAAAATCGATGTTTCCCTTCATATCTGTTTAAGAAATTAGTTCATCTGATTTGTGGCTCCAAATTAGAACCAGAAAGAAGACACAGATCTTTCAGTTGTAATATGAACAAAAATCTTTCCGACCGTGAAAAATATTTCGATTTATATATATAGCAGGTTTTTAGAAAGTCCAAAATTTAAGCAAACAAGTTAGTAAAATCATGCAATGCATTGATTATGATATGCTTTCCAACATACCAGAAATCATTACCCAAATTATTACTCACGTTATGAGGATAATGGCTGTGGAATAAATCTCATTCCTGTGTCCTCACCTTTGACACCATTTCGATTAAATTAAACAGCATTGGTTCAGTATACCTCCGGAACAACATACCAAAGTTTTGTCGCAATAGAAACATTTTTAGTCAAGTTATGAGGATAATTGCTGTGGAATAAATCTGGCTACTGTGTCCTGATCTTTGACCCCATTTCGGTGATATTTAACAGAGCCGGTTCAGTGTACCTCCGAAACAACATACTAAAGTTGTGTTGCAATAGAAGCATTTTTACGTAAGTTATGACGCATAAGGGCAATGGAATGTATCTCGCTCCTATGTCGTGACCTTTGACCCCATTTCGTCCATTTTCAATAGGGTTTGTCCCCAGGTGGTCCCCTACCATATACTAAACTTTCATTGAAATCGAACCATTTTTACGTGAGTTATTAAGCGTACGGACAGACGGAAAAAGATGGAGCATATACGCTTCTTCAACCTACGGTTGGAAAGCGTAAAAAAGAAAATACACATAACGACCTAGAAAAAAACTGCGCATTAAAAATTCGCTACGCAACGGGAATAGGGTTATTGGTAGCAGATGGAAACTGTTTTAAAAAAACAATCAACCGGATTTCAGAATCGATAGAAACGTACAGAAATACAAATAGCTACTCACTTCCACTAGCGGCTGAAGAATATGTTATGGAAATTAACAAATTGCGTACAAGAACTTTGCATAGCAAAAGGAATATTTTGGGTTGGAAAGAAAGCATTGTCTGCAAATGTAAGGCAACACAAAAATGCTAATTACCAACTATACAAGTACATATCAGTCCAAAAAATGTTATCGCCATCCTTTGTCACGACCTGCTTCCATCTTCTGACCAGCTGTTGGATACCGTCTCTGTACAGTTGTGGAGGTTTCGACGAAAAGAAGTACGTAAGTGTGAGTTCAAGATCGTCCCGTTTGTTGAACGCGGATGTACCTCCAGGAAATGCTGCAACGACCGAAAAAGGTGGTAGTCGCTTCGGGCCATGTCCAGGGAATAGGCAGATCTTCTGACAAGTCACTTGTTCTGTGTTAGGTCCCGCACCATCCTGCTGTAAATGTACGACTTTGCTGCTCAGCAGTACTGGTCGTTTCGACGTGAGCGTTGCGTGCAGGCGGCAGTGCACATCGGCTGTGATAGTGTTGTTGTCTGACATCAGCTCAAAAACACGACATCTCGCATATCCCAACAAACAGATAGCAGGACCTTACGTGGGTGTAAGCTGGCTATGGGTGTAGGCATAGGCTTCTGTTTTGGGTCCAACCACTGTTTCCGGGCGTTGATATTGTCATACAGGACCCGTTGCGCATTATCTGTCACAATGCTGTCCAAGAACGGTTCAATTGGGCCCCGTGTAAGCAAGGAAACGTATGCACTCAGACGATTTGCTTTCTGCTCAACTGTGAGTTGATGGGGGACCCAAACTCACCTCTCGCGCAACATCCCAAATTGACGCAGGTGCGTGATAATGTTCGTGTGGGTAGTGCACGGCTTTTCTGCCAACACCCGCGTGGTCGCCCGTGGGTCGGTCTCCATGAACGTCTTCAGCATATCCATACCCACTATTGTGGGTCTTCTGGCTTTGGGACGACCTGACAGGTCAAAATTTCATTCTCGAAACCGTTCGAACTAGCGATAGAACTGATGATGTGCTATGGCATTTTGGTACACACTGGTAATGTTCCTTGCGGGGGTTCTACCGCTACGAAACTCATACAGCATACAATGGCGGATGTGCTATTTGAGGAGCGCGCAAGCAAGACCAAACATGTCACAAAAATGTGAATTATCAAGTAAGCATTGGATATGATAAACGATGATGGTCTGATTCCGTTTCTGTATCATAAACCGACCCAAACCAAAGAGCTCCTACTCATTTTATAGGCGAAAAATGCGCGATTCAAGCAAAAACGAACATGTCCCAGTTGCAGGCTCAAGCAAAATCAAACATGCCGAGTGAACCAATCAGAACTCCAAACTTCGGTCACGTAACGAGGCCGATAAGAGTGACGCAGTGGCATTAACGTTTTCAGACAGTCGAAGTGTTCTGTTCAAACGTGGTGATTATGTTCGTGCATTTGTCATAGTTTTAGAGATATGGAAGAGGTCGAAGATGGTTTAGTAATGTTGAAGGAAGGTTCAAAAGGACAAAGGAAAAGAACCAAAAGAGAAAGTGTGAAAGAAACAGCTAAGAAAGAACGCTATGGTGCACCAGATGGTTCCAAAGTTTTCATGGGTTGCAAACATCAGAACACTCGGTTCTTTTGCTATACAATTCGTCCATGTGATGCATTATTCGTCCATGTGAACATCAGGAACAATGTGACTCCCTGGAGGACGACTGTGGTCTACATATTTGATTTTTATTAATGTACTTGTTTTCTAATTTTCATAAAAATGCGTTCTTCTCAGTCAAGCATCTTTTTATACCACCTATTATTATTTTTGTTAATTTGTAATAAATTGAGCAAAATAAAGACATACCAACATGTGATAGCAACTTTGGCAAATAATGAACAAAAATTATAAAAAATAAATAAAAAACATCAACTGAAAAGTGAAAATGCTTCTCTTTCTCCATCAGCTTTTTCTTTCAAACCTTGAGATTTTTATTAGAGAATAGGTATTCTATTAATGACAGGTTGATTATTGAACAGATAGATAGATTAAATTCAGAATATGTGAATATGTTCAAGCAAAATCCAACAAATCACTAGGGCACCTGATCAAAAACAAACATGTCACTTGAAGCCCGAACAAAACAAAACATGTCAACAACAAAAAGTTCAATATTTTGATTTTTAAATATTTTTGATCTGAATCACATCCATAGGCGTGTTTAGAGCATCAAAAAGAAAGTGGCTGATAGTTGAACAGTACAAAATTCATTGCGCATAACTCAATGAACGTTTTTTCTGCCTACTGCAAATCTAGATCTGTTGTACATGTTTGGCCTTTCTTGCGAGCTCCTCATTTGTCCACTTCCATGTTGGCTGGCGCTTATACTCTTCGTTTTGTGACGGGTAACTGCCACTGACTTAAGTCACCTACCTGCTGATGTCATGCGGGTGTACTGTGATATCTCATACGCCAATGCTCAAGGTAGCTTCGACTGCGAGTACCTCGTCGTCGAACATTACTTTCTTTCCAAAACCATAGCTATATTTCATTTCATTTTATTTCATTTTTATTTTCAGTTGTGAGCATATACACCCAAAGCAGTACCATAATACACTGCTGGACAATTGCTAAGGACGGATCATAAACGGCTATATAGCGCATAAAAAAGTAAGTGTGGTTGGATGCCAAGTGAAATAAAATAATGTCAGAATGCCAGGACATTACAAGAAAGACAATTTATTGTGCTTTGAAATCCAGAAGGCTTTGGAACGTGTTCAAGGAACAAACAGGCCATTTTGTGCAGAATACGTAAACGTGAAAAAAATGCAATTACCGTCCGCAGGCGTTCCGGCGTAAGATGTCAATACGGGATATGGCCACCGTGGAGGGCGATGCAAGATTCCACACGTCGTGGCATGCTTTGCACAACATTATCAAGCACCTGTTGGAGTAATTTATCCCATTCCTTCCTTTAGTGCACGGATAAGGGTGTCCTTGTCTATTGGAGGGCATTGGCGACCAGCAAGACTCCTCCCCAAAGCATCCCACACATTTTCAATGGGATTCAGATGTGGAGAACGTGCTGACCATACGAGACGTTGAATATCCTCGCTCTCAAGACACTCCTGGACAGCGACTGTTCGATGACATGTTGCGTTGTCGTCCATGAAAATGAATCTATCACCGACAGCCCCACGGAACATGCGAACATGAGGCAGCAGAACATAATTAATGTATCGTTGGCCAGTCATAGTCCCAGTCGGAAGCACATAGAGGGACGTACGGCCATTGATCATGATGCCAGCCCATACCATGACACTACATGTTGGATATTGGTCCCTTTCCTGTATGTTTGCTGGACAATATGCAGTACCACTATCACGCCAGATCAGTTGTCGTCGACAATCAGACGATAGACTGTATCTACTCTCATCTGAGAAGAGGACAGCAGACCAGTCGTTATCAGTCCAATTGCGATGTTGATGGCACCATTGCAAATGGGCGGTTCGGTGACGTCTGGACAATGGGATGCACACAACAGGACGGCGGGCGTATAGTCCTCCTTCATGCAAACGTCTGACGACAGTTTTTCGGTAGATCCGCTTGCCAGTAGCAGGCATAAACTGATTTTCTACCTCACTAGCTGTGCTGCGCCGGTGTCTTTTTGTTGATAGCACTATGTACCGATCTTCTGCAGGTGTCGTACTGCGAACACGACCTCCCCCGTGACGTTTGCTACACTCTCCATTTGTTTGAAATCATTTCCAAAGCCTTGAAACAACACTGTGGCTGACGTCGAACTCCCTGGCAACATCTGTTATTTTTCGCCCTTCTTCAATCTTGCCAATAATACGGCCACGCGTAAAATCATCTAGGTGATGTCGGGAAGACATACTGAAAATTGCAAGTTCGTCAATTGATTCTTTCCCTTTCAACTTTGCGTTTGAACAACAACGGTCAATACGCGTCAAATCCTTTATATCTCTTATCAGCGCTATGACGTCACGAACAAGTTCGGCAATCCAAAATTTGCATACGCACAACACGTCTTACTGTATCCCGCAGTTATGCTAATTTCCATATCTTCCTGCCTTCCATTTTATGGTTGCTATCGTTGCTATTGTCATCCGTCCTTAGCAATTGTCCGGCAGTGTAATACCAGTGTAACTAATGCCAACTGGGAAGCACGAGAGAAAATGCCTGAATTGTCCTAACATAGCCCTCGACACTCATAATAAATATCGCATAAGTCAGGAACAGATATAACTAATTTTCTGACATCATATAAGTAAATTGGAGGTAGTAAATAAAAATTATAAAGAAAGAAAGGTCGCCATGAATAGTTTAGTATTGTGTAAGTAGAATTTTATCCCAGTTTCACAATTTTTCACTACAACTACCAGTATAGGCATAGGAAATTCCAAAAGTAAACAAGTTAACCTTCAAAGAGTTGGTCAAAAAAAAAAAACTGATAGAGCTAGTTCTTCCCCAATAGATAGTTTTAGTTTTTTCTTAAAACGATTAATATTATTAATAGCAGTAAGATGGGGAGGAAAAGTATTCCATAATTTAGGGCCAGAGTAATTTATGTTATTTTTAAAATTTTCTGTATGTGTGAATACCGGTAGTAGTTTAAATCTATTTCTTGTTGGATAAGTATGAGTATGCATATTGATTGTTATCAAATTGTAGTAGATGTTATATTTTATTATTTTAAATATAATCTTTCCCAAGTTATATTCATATAATTGTTGTATAGGTAATACTGTATATTGAAAGTATTGGGATGTGTAGTTGTTCTATATGTCAAATTGGAAGATTGATTAGTATTAATTTTTAATTCCAATAAGCTGATAAATTTATTTTGGAATTTTTGTAGTTTGTGAATGTTATATTGTGTTGGTTTCCCCCATATCAATATACAGTAGATAAAATAGGTCTGTACGATGGAATAGTATAACGCCAGCATTAATTTTAGGGTTAGATGTCTAAGAGTGCGACTAATAACTCCAATGTTTCTCGACATTTTAGTTGAAAGTAGAGCTATATGTGTATTCCATTTCAAATCATCACTTAAAGTGGCACCCAAATACTTACGCAGTGCACCACCTCAATATCATATCTAATTAATTTTATTTTCCGTAAGTTACAGTAGGTGCAAAAGCAGAATTTTTGCTAAAAATAATTATTTTTGTTATATAGTTATTTTAAAATAATTATTTTTGTTATATAGTTATTATTAAATAATTATTTTTGTTATATAGTTATTTTAAAATCATTAATTTTGTTTTATAGTTATTTTGTTATTTTAAAATCATTATTTTTGTTGTTAGTTATTTTAAAATCATTAATTTTGTTATATAGTTCATTATTTTTGTTATATAGTTTTGTTATATATATATATAGGGTAGCTTCAATTCATTTTCATACTTTAAGTACTAACATGTCTACATAAATAATAACGTAATATGTCTACATTGGATGACCAAACGTTCATTTAGGATTAGAGTCAACGAGCATAAGAGGGACATAAAGAACAGCAAATTAACCACTGCCCTATCCAGAGAAGTCCAGTTCAAGTCCGCCGATCCTATGTGGGATGACATAAAGAAATTAGCTGCCTACTCTACTCCTAAATCCACTGCCATTCGGGAAACATTGGAGATCATTACCGACGATGAGGCCTGCAATGATAGTCTCGCCAGAATTACCACGAATTTGGAACCAATTCTTCAAATAATGAATACCTTTTGCTTTCCTCCAAGGATTCCGCGTACAAAACTAACATGATGCCTCGTGTTTTTATTGAATTATTACGTTCGCCTCTCTTCGTTGCTTGTCAAGTCAAGTCACCGCGTTCATATTGTTGAAACTTTCTATTATCCAGTTTGCAGTCTACCGTCCTTGAGAAAGCCATGTGGTTGATATGCGAAAGCTTGGAAACCTTGATTTTATCTACGCCAATAAATTCGGAAAACTAGTATAGTTGTACTATTTTATGTGTACATAGTACAGCTGTAATTAATCTAAATATTGTAAATACCAACATGTTTATATAGTACAGCTGTAATTCATCTAAATATTGTAGATATCCGTATGTCTAGTATAGCTGTAGTTTGGTTTTCTATTATAGATATCAATATAGCTTTATATACATAGCGTATCTTAAAAGCTGCAGTTGAAAAGTTGGTTTTTAGTTAATAATTTTTCTCTTTTTCTTTTTGCAACTTAAGATCATCGTTTTTCTAACGTACATGATTAGTTTTTGAAAGAATTAGAACATACCGAGTCAGGATTTTTGCTGTTGGCAGGATGTAAAATTTTACGCAGAACCTGTTTTTAATTCTAGAATATCAACATAATTTTGAAGGTAATCTATTGCTGTTCGCTCTTACAATATTTTTTCTTCTTTCCCATTGTCAAATATTTGATGAATTTTAGAATGACTGCGCTCGAGTAATTTCAACACGTACGTATTTTAATCGTAACATATGAACACTCAGAATTTCAATTTACCTCCTTGGTTACAAGATTTATTTTTTAAAACAAAGGAAAATGCTAATGAGGACTGAGTCGCAGGACCCTTGCTGGCGAACATTCCGTGCTACAAATTGGGCGATAATTCCTGAATTAATTTTACGCTTCTTTCTTTTCTCATTGAGCTTCAACGCATAAAACATTAATGACTTTTTCTGAGTTTAATTTATTTTGTTGAACAAAAAAAAAATACAATTTTGGAGAGAATATATCAGCATAATGCAGAGCATAGAATCAAATGGTAAGGTCTGTTTGTTAACATCAGTTTCTTAATTACGTAACAATTCTTTTCAAAATAACTGAACGCGTTTGCACAGTTTAATGCTTTTGAACTGGTATAGGCTGAATCTTCTGAGAAATACATTATAACAGATTCATTTTTCTATTTTATATATAAAATATACGTTAAAATACCAAAAAGAAACCGATTATAACAATTCATCTTTATAGGCGGTTGAAATGGTTGATAGACATAAAAGCCAAGAGCAAAACAACCAAACCCGGATTTTCTGACAAATTTGTCTTGTTACTTGGGCCACACAAATGTTACGAAAGCCAAACTGTAAAACACAATTATCGGAAAATAAGAGTTGGATCGCATTTTCCTCTGTTATTATTTGTAAGAAACTTGAATAATTTTCAAACAAGAATTTTCCAAGACAGTACACTGAGAACGGAAGTGTACACTTGGACTTCTTGGAAAACAATGATTGGTCTGTTAGTTGGTTGTTAACACCAGACCGGGCATTACGCATGCAAATCAACAGATAAATGGCTCTAATAATAGAAGCTCCAAGGGCGGGAGGGATTGACATGTTCTCAAAGAGGAGCATTTACCCTGGAACCAATGGAAAAGTGTGGCTTTCAAACTGGTCCTTGGAGACAACGGGACAGGAACAAAGTTACCCTTCATTTTGAAGTCGTACATTATAACTACTAGTCGTACATTATACTACATTATAACTACCTAGCCAGCCAGCGTCACTGTAACCTAAAATTTCGCACTGTTAATTAACTCTTTGATGAAGAGCTTAACTGATCTTTCGTGTACTTTCTGACGCTCTGCATTACTTAGAAATGATAATGCTTCCCATCTTTATAGTAGTAAATTACATACAGTAAACAAATTCAGTAGGGTTTTTAAAAGCTAAGATACAGAGGCAAACAAAAGCACACAAACACCACCTAGCGACAGGACTGTGAACTACAAAAAACTCCACAGGTATAAGGAAAGTGTTCCACAAGGCAGATGGAGTGAGGTACTAAAATAATTTTTAAATCTGATATTTAGAGGCAGGGATATCGAGAAAAACAGATTAAGCAGTTGCGTCGCCTAGTGGTGAAATTATTCATTATTTTTGGAAGGAACCCCCAATCGAAAAAAAAAATATTTATATATAAATAGTTGTATCTCACAGAAAAAGAATATTTTTAATCGGGTATTTTATCAAGGCAGATGGAGTGAGGTACTAAAATAATTTTTAAATCTGATATTTAGAGGCAATGATATCGAGAAAAACAGATTAAGCAGTTGCGTCGCCTAGTGGTAAAATTATTCATTATTTTTGGAAGGAACCCCCAATCGAAAAAAAAAATATTTATATATAAATAGTTGTATCTCACAGAAAAAGAATATTTTTAATCGGGTATTTTATCACGTAGATATTGCTACAAATGTGCTGCAAACTGAAACGTAAATTAAAACTCTCTTGTAGCACACTTCGGCGAGAAAAAAAAAATATAAGCTAAACATTTCGTACCAGAAAAGAAAGAAACGTTCGTTATGGTACGAAACATTTCGTGCCATAAAGGAAGAATTTTTCAAGTTGGACTTTAGAAGCAGAGATGTAGACAAAAATAAAATATACATTTAAGCCCACTGGTGGAAAAACTATGCACTATTTTAAGCAGAAGGTATTCTTAGGTTTTTCGTGGTGAACTCTGTGGGTCCACAAACTAATTTTTGCAAATCGAGGTTTTAGAAGTGCAGATTTTGTGGAAATACGTCAGAAACAGGAAAACCACAGCCTCAAAAAAATTCCTTACCAAAAGTTGTGATTTGTTTTACTGAAGGTTTAACGACCACAGTGAGCAAATCAGTGGACGGCAAACAGTAGCCCGTCCCTAATTTAGGTCTACTAGGAGAGAGCCAATGCTACAAGACAAAAACAACATCCAAGCCTCACAGAGATCCGAACCCAGACCCTTCTCGGACGAATGGTGGTAAGCCAGCGCTTAGACCACTGCACCACCAAGGCGGCAAAATTATAAATTATATGCAGAACATCTCCCACTAGGAGATCTATCCGTCGCAGAAAGAATTTTTCAAATAGGACTTTTAGAAGTGCAGATATCGGGTAAATCGCAATTTAGCCGTTCGCCCCTAGCGGAAAATGTATGCATTTCTTGAAGAAAAAAATGCACCCTAAATCCTCTTCCATATAAATGGCATCGAAAGGAAGTAAAAATTTTGTCAATCAGGTATTTAGAAGCAAATGTATGGAATAAAGTATATTTTGAATTCGATAGCATCTGCATTTAAGCCCTCTAGCGGCTAAATATGCAGCGTAAAGGAGCCTAAAAGCTATGATCATCCTTTTCGCATTTCAAACTTTCAATGAAAAAATAATTTTTGAAATCGGACTTACAGGTGCAGAGATATGGTTTCCCAAGGCTGACGGACTGACAGACAAACGGACAAAGTGATAATCTAAGCACGTACTTTTTTTACAAACGACGTGCTAAACAGAATGCAATTCTTAGGACTACAAATAAGATAGATGATCACAGAAGTAGGAAAATTAAATGTTTGCTAAAAACACCTGCGAATAAAAGGCGTTTGACAGGAAAATATACAAAACAATTCTAACACATAGAAAGAGGCAACCGTGAAAAATTGGTGATAATTATGGTCCTACATTTAGCTTTTATATATTTTATTTTATATCTTAAAGGGGAATAGGGTTTTAAAACCATCCGAGTTCGAGCACAAGATATGAAGAATAAGGAAGTGCTGAAGGTCTTTAAAATTTTCCCGAACTTTGAAAGTTAAATCGCAGAATTCTCATACAAAAGCAGAAACTGCATTTAAAAATGCCTGTAAAAACGTTTTAAGTATTAAAGCAAAAAAAAAATATCAGTACGTCAGAAATTGCAGTCATAATGTAAAATAAACTAATGACAAGAACACGTACAGAACCTGTAAGCTGGATATAAACACAGCACACGTTCAAAATGCGGTCAACACCCGTTCGTAGGCAAAACATGTTTTCTCGCTAACAGCCCAACCATAATTACGTGCTGCTCATGAAAAGTAAGTGCATAAAAAAACGATTGGCTTTCTTCAGAAGATGAGAGCACCACCAAAAAGAAGGAGGAAAAGGCGACGGAGGAAAGGGAAAGGGGGTGGGGTGGGTAGCATGTTGCAATAACGGTGCTGTCATTGGCGACGCTCAAAGAGAACTGATAAATGAAAGAAGAGCGTAGGTTGAGTACAGACCGCATCCCGTCCGTGGGCAACATATGTATGTGACATAGGGGATTGAAATAGCTTGCCCTGTACAATAAAAAGTCAACACATGTATGCCAGCATAGAAGAAATTCTGCCATTTGTTACAGCATCCCTTTTTTCTTGATCTCGATGGGAACAAAGGTTTCCAGATTTGCCTTAATTAAATCTTTCAAATCTGCAGTGAGTATTACTAAATCGCCTTCTGCGAAACTCATTTTCTTTAACTGTCAACCTGAAGGCAAATCAGGAAACATAAAATCATTACCAGTACCTTTAAGGTGTTACGTTTTCTTTCTTTTTTTGTTTTCAGCTGTTGGACAAACACTAAATCAAGACAATTTTATTAAACTACTAAGAGAACGAATTTGTTGCTTTGACGTAAATGCCGATAAAAATTCTATTGCTACAGGTAGGTGCGTTTTACTTTATTCATGAACTAAAAGCAATTCAACCGGACCAACACGGGAATATATTATTTACTTTCCGCTGTTCAATTCTCTGTACTGACTTTTTGAATTATAGTAGCATCGGCTTTCAACCGACAAAATAATTTTTGGATATTGTAATAGATACTTCTTGATCTCCTGCTGCAGGGAAGGAAAATTAAAATACATTATATTGACAAAAGTCACAGGACACCCAGAAGAAAAACACAACATAGCCTTTATTGACATACATTAGCATGGTGTCGGTCCACCTTTGGCCTTAATGCAGGCACGGACCCTTCGAGACATGCTTTCGACAAAGTTTTGGAACACAGTGATGGGTATGCGCTTCCATTCAGTACATAATGCTGCCGCTAACTGTTGCTTAGTAGTAGAACTTGGTTCCAAACTTCTTATGCGGCGCTCTAATTCATCCCATAGGTGCTCTTTGGGATTAATATTAGGGCTATGTGCTGGCCAGTCCTCACACGATACGGAATTATCGTCAGGCCACAACACCGTAACAGTTCTTGCTTTATGGCTTGGTGCATGATCCTGCAGGTTCCAACAACGCTCGGTTCCATAGTATTGCCACAGAGTTGGTAAGGCATAAATGTCCAGAATATAAAGGTAGACGTGCTGGTTAACAGGTTTGTCCACGATAACCAATGGGCCGTTACCATACCACGAAAGACACCCCAACACGAGTACACTGCCAGATCCAAACTTGACCGTAGGAACAGTACACTGTGATAAATAGCGTTACCCCTGCTGCCGCAATACCCACACGCGGCCATCAGACTGATGAATCGTGAATCTGGATTCATCAGTCCATAGGACCAGTTTCCATTGAGCTACGGTCCACGATAAATGTTCTTTGCACTATGCTAAACGACGAGTAACATTTGGAGTGGAGGTGAAAGGCTTATGAGCAGCTGCACGACAACCGTAACCCATAGAATGAAGTTCTCTTCGAATAGTACGTGTACATACCGAGATTCCAGCATTTTTACTCACCTGTACGCTGATGTCTTGTGCAGTACTCCGTCGATTAGCTGTAACGACTCTCCCGAGGTTTCGACGTCCTCTATCACTGATTTTCTTTGGTCTGCCGGTATGTTTTGCTGCTTCAGGCACGCTATGTGTCTTCCACGTAATCAGTACATCCAGAACAGTTGACCTTGGTATTTTTAAACGCCTCTCGGTTTCTCTTATGGACAACCCACTAATATGACGCCCAACAATCTTACCTTTCTCAAAGTCAGTTATCTCCCGCCGCGACATTTTCAATCAACCTCACAGTGTGATATGATTGCGGTCAGCTGCAGGCTTGTTTTTATACCGTTTGCAGCTGTACCGCGCATCTTAACAACGCAGGGGGTCCGTTCATTTGCTTTTGAAGGGGTGTCCGGTGACTTTTGTCAATATAGTGTATTTCCGATTGCGAAGACCATATTGTGACGTACTACAGAGTTGGAAACATGTATCTAGACGAAACATCTGCAGCAAGACATTCTATCCGCGTAGCTCAGTTGGGAGAGCGACTTATTCCGGAGTGAGGGGACACAGTTTCGATTTCCGTCGCGGACAACCTTGTGTTTTCACGTTGGCGTCCGATTGTGGAAAATGGAACCACTGGCCGTTGGAAAAATGTGTGATGTTTGGTCCACACATTGTTTGGAATTAATAAAAGTTCCTACTTTGCTTCAAAGACAAAAAAAAAAATAAAATAAAATACGAGGGAGATGATGTGACTTACTACACAGGTGAAAACATGTTTGAAGAAAACACATCTGCAGCGAGACATTCTGTCCGCGTAGCTCAGTTGAGGGAGCGACGTACTCCGGAGTGAGGGGACACGGACAAACTTATGTTTTCAGAAGGTATTTCAGTATTTCCAGAAATTTGTAAACGCTCATGCTTTGTACAAACTCAACTTTTTAACCGTCTGGAACGAATTAACTCCGGGTTAACAAAATGTGGCTGAATTCGATTACTGATAGATAAACAATAGATTACTGTGATCAAATATATCTGCATTTTCAGAAATTTCTTAACGATAATGACTTGTAGAAAGCTTTACCCTTTAACAGGCTGGGACGAATTCACTTAGGGTTATCAACATAAGCTGAAATCATCTCCAACGGATATATTCACTTTCTAAGAAGGTGGCCGAACGGGGTTAAAACACGTGAACCTGCGAAACAGAAAGAGTTACTTAGCTTTGTTATTCAACGCGGTAATTTGGTGTATGATAAAGCTTTTCAGACTGATAATCGGCTGCAAAGGCTATAACAGGAGGGATGAACCTAAACAAGGATACAGATGATGTTTGAGTCACTTGTTTTATAACCAGTGGAATCATGTCTCTTTCAGGGTGACTAGTACTTTCTCATCATGCTTTAGGTCATGGAAAAAAAGAACAAAAGACTTATCGAGAGCATGTATCAGCAGTGGCCATTTTATGGTCGGTACTGATTGACTCTAATCGTTTCTTACTGATTAATTACTAAAAGGTCTGTAACAAGGGTGACTAACATAAGGAACGATAAACAGGATATTTGAGTCATTTGGTTTATACTCAGTGGCATGATATCTGCGTCAGGGGGACTAGTCCTTGCACATCATGATTTGTGTCATGGAACAGAAAATAATAAAGAGAGCACGTGTCACCAGTAACAGGTTTATTGTCGGTGGTACTGATTGACTTTAATCCTTTCGTACTGTTTACTTGCTAAAAAGGATGACGTATACCTAAGAAAGGATAAAGAAGATGTTTCGGCCACACGTTTTATACCCAGTAGCATAATGTCTGGGTCAGGGGATTTTCCATCATGCTTCGAGTGATGGAGCAGAAAATAAAGGACTTAGAGTGAGCATTTTATCACCCGTGGCAGGGATATGATCGGCACTGCTGAGATGAGAGGAGAAAAATAATTGTTTCGTCGTAGCTTTTGTAAAACTCGGAAACTATGAGAATCATTTAGGGAGTGCAAAACATTTTGGGTACCATTTAATTTTCTGTCTCTTAACTCTTTAACGACCATAACGCCCAAAACGCCCGTACATACAAAACGACCATAGCTGTCCAAAACGTCTGTCTAAAATGAGTCAGATTTCCTACCTTTACCTGTCCCTTAAATTTGCACGAATTATGAGGGATCATCAGGGGGGTCACATTCAGTCATCATTATTGCTACTAAATAAGGAAGTGAACAAACAGACAGTTTTGGGCGTTATGGTATCTAGAGTGATACAAAATTTTAGGGTCATGGTTGTTAAAGGGTTAAAGGATAAACGATATTTCGTAATTGAATAGTTGTTAATATCAAACCATCACTCGGCTGACTAAAAACTACAGGCACGTAATGAAATAACAAGTACGGATGTACACTGAAGTGCCAGAAAAACTACTACAGACGAGCGTATACAAAATACATAGCAACGTCATCTTTGCGTATACTCTGTTACGTCCGCCAGTGCGTATATAAAGCGATAGACATCCTTGCCAGCTGTCAGAGCTGTGTTCGGCTTGAGAATGACAAGTAATAAAAATTTAAGCGATTTTTAACGCGGTGTCATAGTTGACGCTCAAGAGATAGGCCATAGTATTTCAGACGTAGAAACGAAGTTCGGGTTTTCACGGAAGACCACTGCAAGGATGTTCCGTGACTACAAGAATTCCGGGAAAACCTCCAACTTACGATATCAGTGTGGCCGTAAAAAGACATTGGGTGAACCTGACCATCGTCGACTTACAAGAATCGTTTCACGCGATAGGCGTGCAACAGTCTCACAGGTATCATCGGTATTTAATGCTGGAGTCTCAACAAGCATCAGCGTCCGTACTGTGTAACGTACCCTGCACGATATGGGCTTTGGCAGCCGACGCCCAACTCGAGCCCCCTTGACGGGTGCACGACACAGAGCTATGCGCCTCGCTTGGGCACGGCAACACCGCCACTGGACACTTCATGACTGGAAACAAGTAGCCTGGTCTGTCGAGTCGCGTTTCCAACTGTATCGGGCAGATGGAAGGATTCGGGTGTGGCGCAAACCCCATGAAGCCATGGAACCCGCCTGTCAACAGGGAACTGTGCCGGCTGGTGTGGGGTCCGTAACGGCATGGGGTGTGTTTAGTTGGACTTCACTGGGAACCCTGGTACGTCTACAAACGTCTGTGACCGGCCAACGCTATGTGCGCAGCCTTTCTGACGAGGTACACCCGTTCATGTCCTGCATTCATGCTGATGGGTTGGGCCTGTTCCAACAGAACAATGCACATCCACACAAGTGTCGGGACGCCACATTATGGTTAGAGGAGCATTCATCAGAGTTTGGGGTGTTGCCATTCCAACCCAAGTCTCCAGATCTGAACGTGATAGAACACATTTATGATGCCATGCAATCTTTAGTAAGGTTCTATTTACACGCTCCGACGGATTGGCTTGAGGATGATATGGACTTATAAATTTGTGTTTGATTGGAAGTCTCGCACACATTCGCTCAAATAACTCCGAAATGAACTGAACCCCGTGGTCCGAGACTACGGTACGGGGACAGCCAAAACGAGAAAAAATATTATGTATTAAAATATCACATATTATATCAGCCGTAGCTGCTTTAATGGGGAATGCTTCCACCCATTTAGAAAAGTTATCTGTAACAACTAAAATATAACGAGACTTAGTTTTAGTTGATAATGGATAAGTGCCCAATAAATCTATAGATATGGTTTTAAATACATAATTATTTGAACTACAAATAAGGTGACTGTCCGGTCGTTTATTATCATAATTGTACTTTTGACAGTACTCACATCAGCAAATGTATGCGAGTATACTATTGTACATGCCCGGCCAGTAGGCTATGTTTCGAAGTTTAGTACGAGTTTTCCGTATGCCTAAGTGGCCGGCAAGAGGAATATCATGGAATTCATATAGTAAGGTCATGTGGAGAGACTGAGGTATCGCAGGGCGGTACTCAGCTCTCGAATTTACAAATTTTGTAAAATACAAAATACCATCGATGACCTCATAATTGTAACTACGACCCGCTAAAAAAGGTTCACTAGAAGCAGAAGAACCAGGGAGTAAGAAATTATAGATTTCCCCAAAATCTGGATCATTCGGCAGTTCAGAAATTGTTTACTCCCTTGAAGTAATTTCCGAAATGAGAAATAGTAAGGGAGGTTCAGTATCCGCCTGGCCACCAGAACTGACTGGACAGCGAGACAGTGCGTAAGGTAGTTGGTTTGATTTACCAGGGCGATACTGAATTCGAACATTATATTCCTGAAGTTGAAGTGTCCATTTTAACAATCTTCGAGACAGATTCTTTGCAGTGGTTAAATATTGTAATGCCGAATGATCCGTAATGACATTGACAGTTAAATGATTAAGGTAGTATTTAAATTTGGTGACAGCAAATAAAATAGCTATAGCATTCTCGTTCAGTAGCAGAGTAATTACGTTCTGCTTTATTAAGAATTCGAGAGGCATAATGCAATAGGATGCCCTCGTTGATATAGAACAGCTCCTAGACCAACACCTGATGCATCGGTAAAAATATTGAACATTTCTGCATGGTTAGGAAAGGCTAACACAGGTGGCGAAACCAAGGCATTTGTAAGAGCATTAAAGGCAGTCTATGCCTCCGTGGACAAAACAAAGTGTCTATACTTTCGTTTTAATGCAAATAAAGGTTCGCATAGAGTAGCGTACCCCAGAACGAACTGTTGATAACACCCGGTCATGCCTAGGAATCTAGACAATTCTTTTGCCGACTTAGGCCTAGGAAAGCCAGAAATTGGCTTGACCTTTGAGTCGTCAGTTAGAAGTCCATTAGGGGGAATTTTTAATCCGAGATATACTAGTTTGTCCCATCCAATTTGACATTTGGCAGACTTTAAAGTCAAACCCGCATTATGTAGCAGTTCGAAAACTTGGTCCAACAGAGACAGATTCTCATCAAAAGTCTCAGAAGAGACAATTATATAATCCAGATAGACATGGACATTCGGTCCGAGCACAGGACGTAAGACTGAGTCCATTAGGTGCTGAAACGTTGCAGGAGCATATGCCAAACCAAAGGGCATTTGTAGGTACTCATATGCTCCAAACGGGGCAATAAATCCAGTTTTTTCTACAGAATTTGGGTGGACAGAAACCTGCCAATAGCCACTAGCTAAATCCAAAGTTGACAGCTAGTTTGTTGACGATACGTTCTGGAGAACATCGCTAATTATAGGCAATGGATTATTGATAGCTTTAGTCACCGCATTGAGTTTACGATAATCTATCACAAAGCGATACTCTCCAGATTGTTTTTTTTTTTTTGGAACAAGAAAAGCAGGTGCTGCCCAAGGACTAAGTGATTCTTTAATAATTCCCGAATGGAGCATGTCCTGAATTTGTTTTTGGAGCTCAGCTTTTTTCTGGTTCAGACATGGATAAGGCTTACATGCAATGGGATTAGCCCTTTCCGTATCAATGGTATGATACACCACCTGTGTAAACCCTGGCTTGTCAGAAAATAACCCTGGTCTGTTGTGTAAAACCTGACCAAGTTGGCTCTTGTGCTCAGGCAGTAATCTGTCACTCGCAAGAACTGCAGAAAAATCAATAGGCTCTTCCGGGGTGAGAGGACTAATCTCAGGCATTAAGATTAGGCCATGCTCGAAATCAAGTGTAAGCTTAAACATTTGAATGAAATCCACCCCCAGAAAGCTATCAACAGGTAACTCTTAGATCAAAAAGAAAGTATAAGAAACTTGAAGTTTGCCAATCTTGACAGGTAAATGAACGGATCCAGAGATTGAAAAAACATTATTGTCGGCACCTCGCAGACATTGCTGGCAGGGCTCGACACAAGCATTTGGAAAGGTAGCAGCACAGAAATCAAGGTTTAATGCAGAAATGTCAGATCCAGAATTAATTTTAGTCGACAACACTACTTTAACCAAGATGACAAGAATATCAGGCAATAGCGGAGCTTGAATTAAAAAAAAAGAGATTTGAGGTCTTCAGGAAAACGAGGAGATAGACTCAACCCATCTACCTCCTGCTGAAGTTTAAATTGTCGTGAAACCTATGTCTTGATTGATTTTGCAAATTTGCCGAAGCACCAGAACGTGCTGAGTTATAGAAACGTTCAGGAGTGGCAGCACTAATATCATTAGGCTTGCCTTGCCCCCCGCCCCTCTCCCCGCACGGTGTTTTGGATATGTCTTGTCAACCGAGTAGTAATTATCTCGAGGACTAGAAACTTGGTTGTTATCCTGGTTCCCATAATAGTCAGGATGTCGCACCTCTGGTGCCCGACGATGCGGCGGCACGTATCTATACTGCTGATATGCGTTCTCTACCCTTGACTAATAAGCAGCCTGCCTAGGCGATTGAAAAATTGTCCTTGACGAAAGTTCTGTTTTGGCTGCTGATACCTAGTTGTTTGAATAGGAGGTTCATGGTACTGCGTAGATTGTTGGTACTCTTGGACCTGTGAAGATTGTCCTTTGCTGTGTCGTTCTTCATACACTCGAATGAGTTTTAGGCACTCATGAATGGAGACAGGATGCCGAACTTCTAAAAGATCCTGCAGGAAGGGATCCAGCTGCTGTAGCAAGGTATCGTAAATGGCAGACTCGACTGCAGCGGGATTCCATAATTTGCAAAGCCGAACTGTTTCCAGGGCGAACGAGACTGGACTATCTGACGCTCGCTGTCACCTGGAAAACAGTTGTTGGGCATGGCCAGCCTTATTGGTGCCAAAAGGAAAGACATCCAAAAAGTCAGCTCGAAATTGCTGATAGGAGCCCTCTGGGGTCATTCGACGCCACTGTCTGTACCAGACCTTTGCCGTGTATTGCAAACATGTGCCAGCAATAGGTATCTGACAATCTTCAGGAACAGTATATAGGTCAAAATGATTTGTCAAGATCCTCCAAAAACCTAAGCGAACCGCCGTTTCCCTTGAATACAATAGAACCCGTATGGGGTACGTAATGAGCACGAATTTTGCCCCTTCTCACGGGGGATGGTGGAGTAAACTGTTGTTGAGGCACTGCAGTCGATGTACGCGGTACATAAGCTTCGTACCTTGCGTATTTGCTGTCTGGCAAGTCGGAGTCGCAGGCCTCATACAGAGCACTTGGTGAATTATTTGGAACTCTACAACGCTAACTGCATAGATTGTTGCGGAATTATAAGCCTCATGATCTTGTCTATAACAGTCATAGAAGAGATTGATAGGATCCGTGATACTTTCCATTTTCTGTGACTTCTGCTATGAATCTGTTCGACAAAAGTTCGGGCGCCAATATAACGTAGAAGTCTTTTCGTACTTCTACTTTATTTTAAAAACATAACCATAAGATGAAATAGTTTCTAAATTAAACCTTAACGGCCAGACGAAACATGTAAACAACAGAAGTCAAACTTACGGAAAAGATGCTTTATTCAAGGTTTTCTCCAACACATCGTAACATGACATAGCACTTCGCATTAAACGCTCCACACACCAAACAGCTCCACAACACAGCGCTCTCCAAAACAACGCTTCACAAGCAACAGTTTACTCGTAGTTTCTATCTCTCGTTCTTATCAAAACAGGTATACGTCTCGTTCATTCAACCTCAATTATGTTGACAACAGTATTCGTTTGAGAGAAAAGATATCACGTTAAGAGTGAAGTAAATAAACTCAAGATTTACATAGGGAAAGAAACTGAAAAGGAAAGTTAATTTAGAATATACGTCACACGACTTTTTATGCAATATTATCATTCAATGCACATGATGCGATATTCTACTCGTATACAGCAATATGCATATCTGTACAACAAAAAAAAGGTATTTTTTTGAAAATGGTAACTGAACTATAGTAGGGTGTGTGGGCCCCCTTGAACAGCTAAGGCCTGTGCACACCTGTGTGGCATGGATATAATGAGATTATCTAGGAGGTTTTTGAGGAATATCGGTCATTCCTCAATGAGAACAGTGCTCAGCCTTCGAAGCCCAGCAAAACCATTTTGCTGGGCCAGAACTGAGCCATTGATGGCAGCCAGCAATGGCGCAACACTATGTTGCCACTGCCGAACCGTCAATAAAATGTTCGGGCGGCCAACAGAAGGGTCAGCAGTTCAGGGCAACAGCAGGCCAACAGTTGGCACCCCATTAGTTGCCATATGCCAGAACAGGGCCATCAGTTGTCCATCACAAGCAGTAGCTGCCACAAGTGGCCCTTCAGCGGCCCGGCAAGCACGTGCCAGAAATGATGGCTAGCCTAATGTGGTCCGCTAGTTTGCCAGTAGTGGCAGCCGGAAACCACGTGACGTAACTGGTGGCTTGCCGAATCTTGCCATAAAAAAAATCAAGGATAACCGCAGTTACCCAAATCTACAACTTTTTTTTTCTACTCTTACGAAACTTATAAATTTTAGCACTGCGCGGGGGAAATTTTCTCAACAGATCGGAAAAATGTCGGTTTGAATATGAGTGGATACGAACCAGGGCCGCTTTGCGTGGGAGCTGAGCTCTCTACCGACCGGACTAATTTGCCAAGCACGTGCGTGTGTTGAAGCTGTCTCTTTCGTATGGAATATGTAATCGAATGGTTCCTTCCCTCTTTCATTTTACAATATTGCGAGGTATTATTCATAAAAGTCAGTTTCATATAATTCATAAATTTATTTTTTTAACGTAACGATATTTTTATTTTTACCTTAAGGGAACTTCACTCATTTTTAAGGCGTGTACATACTTAGAGTCGCTTTCCAAAGTTTTGTACTGTCCATGGATGAGTACACCACATAGCGTTGCTTTTTTTTTTTTCAAATAATTAATAAATTTTGTACGCGTATAATTCTTTTTTTTTTTTTTCAACAAACATTGTTTTAATGGTTTTCCAGGATATTTGTTTAAAGCGGTTTCAAATTTTTTGTTGTTATTCATCCACCCCATTCCATGAATTATTATTCATGGGAATGGAGTGGGTGTATTTCATGGCTGTAATCTAGTATTTCACGGGTTAATCTGATATCTTCGTCGACGTAAAATTTCATTAGGAAATTAATTCGTCTCTCCACATATGGATTTTTTTCTTAACATCCTCTAAAACAACACGATGGCGATAGCGTCGTCTTCAACTAACTGGTACCATGAGAGACACAGCAAGTGTTGCTTCTGCACATGCGCAGTCCCGTTGTTTCCACCTGCTGTTGGAGTTGCATTGGTTGCGAGCAACGGGCCACTAGTGGCACTTGCTTGGAGGCCCACAATTCACGGCAATGCTGCAGGGCCATCAATGGCTCGCCAACTGATAGCGCTGCCACCAACGGACCGCTACCGGGCCGTGAGCGGCAGATTTTGGCCAGCAGTGAACCATCACTGCCAGCTGGTGGCCAGCAGTTACCCAGTACTTGTGCTTTTGCTGGAAGATGAAACGTAGGTGCAGGTCCAGCTCCAATGCTTCTGCCAAGTGTGTCCCAGGCATACTCAATTGGATTTAAGTCAGGAGAGCATGCTATGCTTGCCACTTCATACTCTTGATTCCCACCTCTTGAAGAATGTTGTCCATTAGCCAATCTCTATGAAGTCGAATGGTGCTGTCCATGAAAAGGAACGAATAACTGACGACTGCAGCATAGGGCAAGACAGAATCTCTTCTCTTATCTCTCTGCCGTCAGATTTCATTTCGGATGGTGTAAAGCCCCGTACGTCCACCGATACTTTTACCTGCTTAGACCATCAATCCATGTCTGCCGTAATGTGATGTTTCCTGCACAAAAGCTGAAATGTTTTGTGTGCCTGGTTTTCTCCAGATAAGAACTTGTCGATTGTCAGACTCCTGACTGAATATCGACTCGTCAGAAAAGAACACCTGACTCAACTCGTCGTGTCCCCGACCACTATTTTCCTCAGCCCCGTTTCTATTGGCCTTACTGTGTCGTACGGTTAAAGGAACACGCAACATTGGTCTATATGCATAAAGGCAACCTTCGTGAAAGCGATTGCGTATAATTTCAGTTGACAACCTGCGTTCTGTTAGCCCGAGAAGTTCTCGTGCTAATCTTACCGATTCCTCCGACTGGCAGTTAACATTAGATAACGGTTGTCCCTTGCTGCAGTTGCTCGTGGACGGCCTTGACCTTCCTTTCTTCAAACACTCCCTGATATTGTGTCCACAGTCGTGAAATGACGCATCGTGACACTACAATAGCTACTGCTATTACCCGCTGTGTTTCATTTGCTTCCAGCCTACCAGTAGGTCTTTCTCCACGCCGCAAATTCCCGTAAATCATACTGTTGAGACTAGAGAAGGCACATCGGTGGTTACTCATTCCTAAAACATCGATAGTATCGGTGAAAACCTTGATGTTTTTGCTAATAAGCCGGAAAATTCGTAGTTTTCATTCTGCAGCAGCAAATACGCAATAGATGTGCAAAATCTCTGTTCAACATAACAGTGATTACTCACCAATAACATTGGGTAACTAATAATATTTATTAAAATGTTCAACGCATTAGTAGAAACCTCTGTTTTTGTTCGATGTATCGGTTTAAACCTCGATGTTTTGTTAATAAACTGAAAACTCGCACTTTTCACCAGCACCAGTAAATAGGCAAACGATTTATAAAGTCTCTCTTTAATATAACAGTGATACTCACCAGTTCAACATCCATTAACATCATATAAAACGCTCGATGCATCGTGAAAATCTCGCTATTTCTTCGATGCATCGGTGGGAACCTCGATGTTTTGCTAATAAAATGAAAAATTCGCACTTTTCACCTGCACCAGTAAATAGGCAAACGATTTGTGAAATGTGTGTTCAATGTATCAGTGATACTCAATAATGCAACATCTAGTAACGTAATATTTGTTAAAGCGTCCGATACATCGGTGGAAACCTCGATTTTTCTCGATGTATCAGTGTGAACCACGATGTCTTGCTAACAAGCCGAAGATTTCACATTTTTTGATCTGCGGCAGCGAATGGGCCTATCGGTGGGTAAAATCTCTGTTCAATATAATGCTGATTAAATTTAAGAAATATATTTCTTAAAACGCCGTCTTTTCGATGTATCTGTGGAAACCTCGATGTTTTTTTGATTCATCGGCTTACATGTCTTTGAGGAAAAGATCTCGGTTTTCGCCAACGAATCAACTAAAACAGCCAATTGGAAGGTGATATTTCTTTCCTCTTTATAATTGGGAATGTAACAAAAAGCAATGCATTTACTTTTCGTAGAAGATATTCTCTACCAGTTCCAAACATCGGTCACGATACCTCGATGTTTTGTCGATGTAGCGGTATCGGCAACATCGATTGTTAAAACATCAATCATCGGGGCCAAAACATCGATGTTCAAAAGCATCGAGGGGTTTTGCCCATCCCTAGTTTTTTATTTTTTTTATTTTTTATTGGAGGTTTAATGACCATCGTGAGCAACTCAATGGGCTATAAGCAGTCGCCCGTCCCTAATTTAGGGTCACTGGTTCCAGGGAAGGGAGAAAGCCAGTGCCGTAAGACAAACACAACATCCATGCCTCACCGGGATTCGAACCTGGACCCCTTTCGGACGAATGATTAGAGGCCATCGCCTTAGACCACTGCCTTCAAAATAAACCTTTATTAGTCTAAAAGCAATGTACATGTGATACGCTTCAGTCACATGAGACTGTATTAAAAGAGACGAGGCCAAGAAGTCTCAACACAAAAGAAAGGAGGAAAGAAAACTGGTAACATCAGAACAAGGTTAAAATATATACAGATAAAAAAGGAACACAGAAAACAAAAACAAAAAACACACACATTACAAACCCAAACCCCAAAGTGAGGGAAGAAAACACATTCCAAAAACTAGTACATAGCAGCGCGAACACAAAGGTGACAAGTAAAAACACAACAACAATACAAAACAACACAAATTGACTGACACTGCAAGACAGCGGCAGGAGAAACAAAACTGTACTTCTGAAAACATGCAGCAGCGGCCAAAACATTAGTACAAGAAGAACATAAACAAAAAACCCTGCACATAAGGAGGGGTGTTAACCAACCGCTATAACTAAAAACGAAATACGAAGTGACGCATGTAAGTCAGGAGGAACACTGTACAGAAGAATACATGATAATAAGGGGAAAAACTGCTGCATCACACAAAATAAATGTAGCCAAACAGGCACACGAGGTTCACAAAAAAAAAAAATCGCACTCAATTCAAATTTCATACTCAAAACAAGAAGACGCGCGTTGACAAACCCCGGAAGCCGACGTGGCGCTATAGAGAGAATCACGCGGAAAGAAGATCGCATAGCATCATAACACATTGAAAACAACACAAAGTACGTCCAGTCGTGCACGGCAACAGAAGGCTGTGCCGAGAAAAAATACATTATTACAGGAAAAACCCGGACAGGAGAAGCACGAAGCAAGACGTAGAACCCTAGCTTGAGTGCAAAGAAATACAAAAACGAAAACACAAAAAGTGCACTTAAAACATAATCAGAGACAAAACTGCCTCAACTGACTACTTCACTACACATGTAGTCACATACAGTCACGAAAAAAACAGAAGAGGCACAGTAAAAAAAGCACAAGGCAAATAGTGCGTTGACCAACTCCTTGAATCAACGTAACCCAATAGACAAGATACGCACGAGAAGCACACTGTATAGAAAACGAGAGATAAGGCTGAGTACTCAATGAAAAAACACAACGATATCAGCAGGGCCACGCTAAGTAATTCAAAGTTCATAAAAAAGCAAAACAAGTGAACAGGAAACACAGGGCATGAAAAAAAAAAGGCTACCTAAACTGAGGAGTCAACTGAAACACGGAAGTAGAACATGCACAAACAAGTAAAAAAAACAAGAGGATCACATTAGCAGTATAGGTAAAATGCAATCACAGTATTAAAGAACTCACACAGGAGGAGAGCGAGCAGGACAGTCGCCATCCGAACTAAACAAAACATGTGCAAAAAACAAGAGCAATTACAAATACACGGGAATACCACACACAGGAAACACAGTACAAAAAAGATCAGGAACAACAACAAAGAAACAAGCACAAAAGAAACACAACACGCCAAAAAAAAACTTTGCAAAACTAGACAACACAGACTAGCCCAACGGAAAACAACAAACCCAACAAGCATCACACTATACCAAACAATAACACTTATCACAAACAAGTGGTGGCCAACCAGTACAACAAAACACCACAACAAGAAATGCGTCGACCAACAACTCTGGCAGACGAAAACATAGAAAGCAAGCACAGAATAATACATAGACAAACAACTCAACAAAAATACAGACACAAAAAAACAATAGCCGATTGCACAGCACCACCAAGAACCAGAAAAAAAACACAGAACAGAGGAACACAAATGCCCACGGACTCCCGACAGAAAAAAAAGTCAAAGCAACTAGCTGTAAAACATCCAATCACAGCGCAAAAACAGCAAGAAAATTTAGACAAAGAGGCCAAGGCCGCTAGTAAGAGGAAAAGTATAAATAAGCACTATCCAAGAAAGAATATACCGACCAGTAGAATGAGCTAACAAAGCACAGGAGAAAAAACAACAAAAAGACCGGAATCTCAAGGAAGCAAAACAGTACAACATAACCACAGGGCCATTATAAAAACAAAAAAAGGAAAACGGTAAAAAAATAAAAGGAAAAACTACAGGATCAGAGGAAAAGAATGAATACAAGGGAAAAAACCTGCAGCTCAATCAAAAACAGAACAAGACAACAAACCGGAAAAACAAAATCAGACAAAGTGAAGAAAACAGTACACAAAAACAAGAAAAAAAACTGATCAAATGAATTGAATCAATCCATGCTCAACCCGAAACCATGGAAGGTGGGGGGACCATATCGAGAAGAAAGCAGGAACTGCCTGCCGGGCCAGAGCTACCTCGTACTCAAGTTGGATGACGGACTTGATCGAGGAACGAAACCTACGGCACAGAAAAACTCTCGCAGGATGATATCGACGAAGAGCAGGCCGATCAACACTGGTATGATAGTATAAATAAATAGTCAGTTTGGCCTGCAAAATTAAAAACGCGCAAACTGGATTGTGAACAGCAGCGGAAGGATGATGACGGCGAAGAAAATAGTAATGTGAAACAGAGTGAAAGGAAGGACAGACCTTGGAGAGAAGAGCAAACATCAATGAAAAAAGAGACTGTAAAACTAAACAGGAGTCATATGCGTGATGAACATCACCGAGCGTTGAACAGAAAAAACACAAGGGAGAAGACAGGCGACCAAAACGATGAAGAGTTCGTGGTGTGAGCAAGCGGCGATGAAGATGTAGCCAATGAATATCAGTTGCTTTTGGGGAAGCCAGAGAAATGTGTGAATCGACCCATGTCTGAGAGGTTTCATCAGGAGGCACAAAAGGAATAGCGAGAGGTGCTCGAAAATAAGTAAGAAAGTGGCGGTACAAGAGTTTTGCAGTAACTTGATGCACCAGAAAGGGAACATCATTCAAATAAACCAGAAAAGGAAGGCAAGGGGACGCCGAAGAAAAAACAATTAACCCAAAAGAATTCACGAGGGACGGGTAAAGGCGTTGAAGCTAAAAATGAAGCAACCGTAGTTGGGCGCGATGTAAGGGAGTGTCAGCAAGAGGGGGGTCGATTTGGGAAAGAGACTTCCAGCGGAGAGAAGCATCTACAAGTTGGGATACCTGTACCACGCCACTGGCGAACCAGGTGGAGAAGCACAAGTACGGTGAAGAGGGAGAACGGAGTGCAGAAGAGTAAAAGAGAGGTTCCGCAAGCAGATCATTAGTTGAGGTAGGTGGGAGACGGACGGGACATAAGGAATGCCAGAGGAAAAAAACGGTGCGATAAGTATCGGGAAAGTGATCTGGAATGAGGGGGAACAGATCCATACGGAGGAAAGTAGCGAGAGTGAGAAACGGACTGCGGCGAGGGAAAAGTAAAGTATCAACAATAGTAATCGATGAAATCTGAGGATGAGAAAAAGAACGGGAAAAGGTCTGAAGATGAATAGCATTAGATTTTTGAAAAAGATCTGGTAGGGCAAGACCTCCAAAGGACAGAGGAAGGACGAGAGTAGAAAGATGAACCCAGTGAACTTTGTTCCAGATGAAATCAGTAAACAAACGTTGAGCGGATTGGAGAAAATGGGCGAGGGAAAACAAGCGAACCACGAATGTGTCAGAATGGGAAAAAGAAAGGAAGAAACCAGATGTGCTCTGCTAAAAAAGAACAAAAAAGTTTTGAACCGGCATAAAGGAGCAAGACGGCGATTGAGCTGCTGAACCAAAGGAATCCATGTGGCATCAGCAACCGCCACGGGATTTCCAACGTGCACACCAAGAAGTTTAATGACCGAGGATGACCAACGGGCACCCCAAGGGCGATCACCGTGTGTCACCCACGATCCGGCCCACAGATTTAGACATATTAAGTTCGGAACCGGACATTGAAGCATACTCACGATAAGCAGAAAGGACAACACCGAAAGAACGTTCAGTGCGAAGAAAGAGAGTGAGGTCATCAGCATATGCAGACAACACTATGCGGTGGTGACGAGTAGGAGCAATACTGCGAGGAATCACAGAAAACAAACGAGAACGCAGACAAATTAAGAGAGGTTCAAATGCAAGCGTAAAAAGTTTACCCGAAAGGGGACAACCCTGCCGGATCCCGTTGTCAAAGGGGATGGTAGCTGTCATGAATGTGGAAGTGCGAATACGGAAAGAAGAGTGAGAGTAAAGATTAATAAGTGCTTGACAAAAAAGAGTAAGAAAGCCAAAATGACGAAGAACAGCAAAGAGATATGAGTGATTAATGTAGTCAAAAGCTTGTTTCTGATCAATATTAAAAATTGCGAGAGGTTCGGAAAGTTGGGAAGCAAGAAAATATAAGTTGCGAATGGTGGAAATGTTGGTAGTAATCGAACGGGAGGAGGTAGTGTAAGTTTGATCGGGGTGGATTAAATGCTGCAAGACGGGATTGAGGCGAAAAGCGAGAATTTTAGCAAAGGTTTTGTAGTCAGTATTAAGAATAGAGATAGGACGCCAGTTAGAAAAAAGACCAAGGTTTCCGGTTTTAGGGATGAGACGGAGAAGAGCAAAAGTGAAATCAGAAGACTGAAAATTAGAAGAAGTTAAAACGGCATTAAAACAAGCAACCAGAAGCGGGAGGAGAGAAGGAAGAAACTTCTTATAAAATGAGAGCGGAAGACTGTCCGCGCCAGGGGAAGAACGGTCATTCAGACTGGAAATTGCAGAGCGGACTTCAGAAGGAGAGATAGGAGAAACAAGAGAATCAAAAAAACAATGTGGAACCTGAGGGAGGACATGAAGAAGAAGGGAGGTATCTGCAGGAGAAAGGAGTCGGTGTTGAAAACGATCCGAATAATGGGAAAAAGTAAGTTCACAGATACGATAAGGGTCGGTAACTGTAGATCCGTCAGGTAGTGAAAGAAAGGAAATTGTGTTGCTTTTAACATGATACTCCTCAAGGGACTTTAAACTAGAAAAGGGGTCGTCGTGAAACCGCAAGTGAGAATTTCAGACGAGTAATGGCTGTTGAAGCAAAAGTAAACAGAATACGACGAAGTTGAGCTTGAAACACGGGAAAAGAAGGATCAGAAGGAGAAATAGTCTGCAATTTACGACGGAAAACATCAATATCTTGAAAGCGAGAAGTACGGGAAGAGAAAGAAAACTGACGTGCAAAAGAAATAATCGAAATTTTCGTGGAAAGCCACAGAGCCACTGGGTCGTCAGACGAAGAAAGTTGTTGCACAGAAGACGAGATCATAGAGCGAATTTCAGCACAGAAAACAGGATCAGTTAAAACTGAATCGTCGAGCGACCAGACTGGGAAACGGGGAACAGAGGAAGAATTCAAAAAAAGTTTTAAAAGAACGGGGCGATGATCTGACGAAACGGAAGGATGATGAGTAATTTCAACTAGAGAGGAATGGAGAAAACTGGAAACATAGAAGCTATCTAGGCGTGCTGCGACACAGCGTGAAGCAGCGGGGGGGGGGGGGGCAGGAAAATTCCTTGGACCGGGGATGGAGGGAACGGAATGCATCAATCAAATCAAAATTAACAAAGAGTTGAGTGAGATTGGAAACAAGGTCGGAACGGCTTTCGGTTGAACCATCTCGGTCAAAACCGGGTTGCAAAGTGTAATTGAAATCGCCTGCAACAATGACTGTATCATTTGGATTGATGGTCGAAAGGATAGAAGAAAGATGTTGGAGGAGAATTTCTGCATCGGTAGCAGATTGCGGAATATGGATATTGAAAACATGAATACGTTTAGAACAAAAACAAAAAGAAATATGTTGAAAAGAACCCAGCAGACTCTGTGACTCAACAAGATCAGAAAAGGAAGAATGAAAACGCACATGAAACGCTATAGCGGTACCAGACCTGAGATGGGTCCGGTAATTATGATAAAAATGTACGGCCAGCGTCTCCAGCAGGAACACCCGGCATCCAAGGAACAGTTCGTCTCCTGGAGAAGGAGGATATTAGCCCCCAGGTAACGAACGTCCTCGTAAACCAAAGCATTCGCCGCAGAAGACGCAAGCCCTCTACAATTAAAGCTAAGTAGTGTTAACAAGGACATCACTGGTAGGTTGCATCCAGCCTTCCAGTTCAGCCCTCAAAATCTTAAGTATCCCAGACGGCGAGCATATTGCTCAGTCCCGCCAGGCAAAGTAACATTAGTTATAAATGCATGGAACTGGTTTAGCTGTGCAATCATTTCAGGCAGCAAGTGAAGCTTACTCTTAATGCAAGGTAGTGTGATCAACTTCGCCTTACGCGGGCGAGTGGTCAATGCATACAGATCAGATAAGGTAAGAGGGTGCAAAGGCACCGCAAGTTCTTCAAACATAGTAGAAATGTCAAGAAGTGTAGGAGAAGGAGAATCATCGTCAGAGTCAACCATTGCAGTGTCATCAGGATCAGTGGCGACCGTTTCCATAACATCATTATCTTGGAGACATGCGAATCGGTTCGAAACTAGTAATTCAGAATTTGGCTCATGATGGCTAGGTGAACCCGAGGTAGAATGGGCTGGTTTCTTGGACCGAAGACGTTGAGACGAACGGGAAGAGCGAGTAGAAACACCAGGTGAGCTGGGGTGTTTACGCTGTGATTTAGGTGCAGACACTTCCAGCGATGAAAAATCCTCATTGGAGGGCTCCAAACCATCCAGTACGACGACAGGAACCGGGAGGAAGGAACGACTGGAGAAACAGCAGGCAAAATTGATGAAGGTAGAATGTGAGCAGGTGCCTCAGCGGCCTGCACAACATCCTCAGGGGCAGCGGCCACCGGAACTGTAGTAGCTAATGAAGAATCAGATCTAGCACCAGGAGTAGCACGAGGACAAGCAGAAGCGGGATGACCTTCCCCTTACAGCGGAAGCACTGAACCCCTGCAAAAAGATTAAAAATGTACGTCCGGGTATCAGTGACTAATTCCAGAGTTGCAGGGCGTTCCGCAATTGACTGAGAAGTTGGAAAAATAACCCGGTACTGGCGGCGCCCACCCTGCACATGTTTCAGAGGGGAATCCCGGGCTGTAGCTGGAAGAATCTTGGTCACTCCCACAACACGACCCATCGTGTTAAGGGCATCAATTAACAGAGAATCAGGAACAGCCGTTGGTACAGGAGAGAGGGTCACCGTAACTGGTCTTTGGGCAGCAGCGACAGGTTGTAGATGAAAGGACCCAATATCAACCCCATGAACTATAATTAAATCTACTGCTTGCAGGTGGGTGAAGTGAAGCACCACCCCTCCACCCAAGCGAATAATGGACACAATGCTTTCGGCTGGAACGACCTTCGACACAGCATGCAGATACTGGGGGACGGGGGTGTCACGCAAAGCAGGAATGAAAACACTTAATAATAAGGCAGACGACAACTGCTTACCTTGCGGCGAATCACTTTGAAGAATAATTTTCAACGCCGAAGCTACACGTTTGAAATGTGGTGCAGAATCACTAGAAACATATGAAGTACTTCCCACAGCTTGTGCGAACGACGTTGAAGTAGATTCTGGAAGTCCAGCAGCACTAGTCGACGCAACATTCCCCGAAGAAGGCACAGAGCTAAGAAGCGAAGACATATCAGCAATCGACGAAGCAGCTGTAGACGACGGTGACTTATTCACAGTGGTAGTGGACATTCTCGACCACTGGCCCACCAAAACTCATGCGTCGTAACTGACGACACACGAAAATGAAAAAAAAAAATGAGCACCCACTCGGCACTCAGCCTCACTGCTCGAGAAGCGAGGGTACGAAACACTGCAACCAAAACACAAAGAACAGGTAAACAAACGAACGTTGACTTCTACGCAGGAGCCGAAAAAAATGCGACTTGTCTGTTCAACGACCACTGCGCCACCGGGGCGGCCATCCTTAGTTGAGACATCGTTCGAACCGAAGACTTCAACAAACCAAATACTAAATGTCACGGAGCTCCGGGAAAAACTTCGTTTTTGTCCCAATTTATAATTTATGCATTCTGAGGTCACAGACGCTAATTTGCAAAAGGATATGCATAATTCTGCTCTCCAAGTCACACTCGACTTGCGTTTTCCAAGCTTCGGTAAGATATCCTTTGATTGGCTTATATAATATTGCCAAAGTCACATGCTCCTCTAATTATTTTGAACAGTGTAGATAATCGTGGAAATAATATTCTACGAAGGCAACATGCCATCATACGGGCCAAAGGTTTCAGCACACAACATTATGTTTTCTGAAAATAAAGATTATTATTTGTAGAAGTGCAAGTGTTTGTCCGGATATTAAGGGCAGGGTAGTGTACATTCGCACCATTTGCATTTTCACAATTTGTTTTCCTCTTTTCTTTATTCAATTCCTCAATCTAAAACAACTGCCGTAAACGCTTTTTACCATGTATTTGATGCCTATTTATACAGTCTCGTGAGCCGAAATTTAGTTATAACATATCAAACATGTTTATTTTATTATATTTTGTTATTACGTCAAATATTTCAGAAAGGAAAACAAAAACATGGTTAATGAACTCAAATAATTCTCACTCTATTCTGTGTTGTTTGCTATGAAAAAAAAAGCTGAAAAGCTGAAATTTAGAACCTTTAAACCAACACAATTTCGATTCATCCTTTCGCTTATTAAACAGTTCGACACTGGTAGATTAGTGAGAATTAACCTACTTATAAAGCATTTTAGGAATTACTAACTCAACACTGCAAATAATATTTGATAATCGAATATGTATATTATGCTACCAAATAGTAAAAATATGAAGCTAAGTGTCATACAGAAAAAGAAGAATTACATTGGTTGGTTTTGTATGGTTGATAGCCACAATCTTTATCTTTCTCTTGAATATAAAAATGTTTCTGCAGTTCATTCGTTTTACTCCATATTCTTGCCAATGATATTAATCATGTTTAAGAACTGCTTTCTCCACCTTCATTTAAATTAAATGTCGGTCCCATTGCATTAAAACTTCGAGTTTTAGTATACTTTTTTCATCATAGAACTAATTTCGTTCTTTCTCGTATGCTTTGACATGGCTCTGGTGCGTTTGAAGTTTTTTGTTGCTCCCATGATGTGAGCGAATCACAGCCACGTGAAACCACACCCATAACTTTGGCTGTGCTGCTCCCTCAAGTTCTCTCTTCGAGTTTTTTTTTCTCATCACTCTTCATGCAGGACGAATTTCGAAAGTTTTTGATGAACTGTCTAGTAACTAATCCAAAGGAACAGAAGGCCCTTTCCCAGAGTGTCTGGGAACCTCAATAAATCTTGTCAGATCAAGGAAGATTTCTGAATAAGAATGTTAAATATACCTCTTTAAAAATCTAAAGATCTATCAATAATTTGTTCCGCCTGTCTTGAGAGCAAAGATCTTTTTAATTCCCTAGACTTAGCTCTGTCTTGTGAATACTGGAGTTAATAGCAATACCGGTTTTTCTACCACATCTTTGCCAGGTGTGTTTGCTTAAGAGTAGCTGAAAAAGAAAGCAAGAACATCATACGAGAGCGAACTAAAAAGAAAAGCATGTATTTTTGGAACATGTCCCAAAGAGCACATAAGCCAAACTGCTGTTCTAAACTGAGATATATTTGCATTAGGAATACTTACGTTATAACGCGTTGGTTTACTTTCCTGTGCAAACACAGACGCATAGGAACAGATTCTACAAGGTGTCGAACTTCCTTCATGCGTAACTAGACCTATGTCCTCTGTAGAAGCACCATCAGATCACACTCATTCCGTGCAGGTGGATCAGCAATTCTCTCACCCCGTTTTAGCATATCCCACAAATGTCCAATTGGGTTTATAACGAAGTAAATTTCTCCGTCATTTTTACCCGCGCCAGGATACGAACCCAGGTCCCCTCATTCCGGAACAAGTTGCTCTACCAATTGAGCTACGCGGACGTTTGTTCTGACTACTGTTTGCCTTTACGTCGTGTGCGTCCTGCTGGCAGGTACGTCACATCTCCCCCACGAAAGAGGGCCGAGGGCATGGCCCACGGGTCAGCCGTGACCATGAATAGTTGCAGGCAGCCATCCAATGTAGAACGTGCACTTGAGAACTCCCAGTCAATCTGGTGTGTGGAATGCAACGTCACACATTTTTATTTTTCGAAGCGCTGAAGAAGGGATTCTCTGATTTTCCTATCTCGCGGTGTGGAAAGAACATCACACCAATGCGAGATTTTAAACGGTCGGGTCATCCGGATAGTTCGGGCGCCATTATAACGAAGTAAATTTCCCCGTCATTTTTATCCGCGCCAGGATTCTAACTCGGGTCCCCTCATTCCGGAATAAGTTGCTCTACCAATTGAGCTACGCGTACGTTTGTTCTGACTACTATCTGCCTTTACGTCGTGTGCGTCCTGCTGGCAGGTACGTCACAGGTTGTTCAAGGTAGTTTCTAAGCGAAGACAGTTTGGCGAATTCGTTGTGGTGTTCTTCCAACCACTCAGTAGTTACACGAGTCCGATGACACTGTGTGTCTTTCTCTTGAAAGATGGCACTGAGGTCCGGGTATACCTCCTACACATGCGGGTGGACATCGTCGGCTAACATGTCTCTGTAGTGCCTACCATATAGTGTTTGTGGGGGGATAACCAACATACCTAGGGCTTGCCACGGAAAAGCTCCACAGTTGAGAGAGTGACTTACTCCGGAGTGAGGGGACCCAACTTCAATGCACTACGCGGAAAAACGTGTACGTTATACTGGCGCCCGAACTTCCAAAATGACACCGGCTGTTGGGTTTCTTGCAATGATGTGATCTTCTTTCCACACGACGATACAGGAGGAATGGGAATCCCAATTTCATTGCTTCGAAAAAATAAATCGGTAGGATGTTACGTTCCACACACCAAATTGTCTGGGAGTTATCAAATGCATGTTATTAATGGGATCAATGCCTACAGCAACACATAGTCCCAGCTGACCCGTGTGCCATGACCACCGGCCCTCTTTCGGAAGGGGAGATGTGACGTGCCTGCCCCGCAGGCCACACATGAGATAAAGGCAGATAGCAGTGAGAGACCATGTCCGCGTAGCTCAGTTGGGAGAGCGACTTACTCCGGAGTGAGGGGACGCCGATTCGATGAAACGCGCGGACAAACTTGTACGTTAGGCAATACACAAGGAATGAAATGAATGCAGATCGAGTGATTACTTAATTATGACCAACCCTGCCAAAAATGGAAACGGCCCGTTGACCACGTGATTTCCGAGATAGCTTGGTTTTTAGACCGACGTAGCATACATAAAGTGTGAGTATAGCAGTAGGTGGAAAAATGCGGAGCGTGATGGGTAAAAGGAAGGATTAATCGGACTTTGAGAAACGACAGATTGTGGGAGCTTGGTGAGCGGTTGCCGATATTTCTTAAACGGCTAAACTGGTGGGTAGTACACGAGCCGTTGTAGTTGAAGTATATCCCGCCTGGCATTAAAATGGTGAAAAAACGACCCGGAGACAAAACTGCACAAGGAAGCGAAAGATTGATGTGAGAGGTGAGCGCCGGGTCTGAAGACTCGTTCAGATCAACAAACGCAACACTGTTCAACAGTTGACTATCCAATGCAGCAGATGGCAATACCTAACAGTATACACTGAAGAGCGATTGAATTAGAGATACCTGTCTAGTAACGTGTAGCAACACCTTTCGCCCTGGTGACGGCGGCGATTTGTCCCCGGCATGGACTCAACAAGACACCGGAAGCGTTGGGAAGCCATACGGATACACGACCCCTGAACAAGCTCCCACAGTTCACGAAGATTTGATGGATGGGGATCATCTCTCTCCATGGCATCACAGATGTGCTCAATGGGATTGAGGTTAGGTGACCTAGCTGGCCAAGAAAGTGAGGTCACGTCGGGGGAGTGTTCATCCAACCATTCGGATGCCATTCGGGAGCGATGGCGCGGTACATTTTCTTGTTGCAGGATGAAGTCTTTAGTGTGAAGTTGAAGACGCACAAACGGGAGCAAATGGTCGTCCAGGATATCCCGGTAACGTTGACTTGTGAGGGATGATGTCACACGTATCAGGGGTAACATTTAAGTCCACGTAAACAGTCCCCAGACGAGAATGCCATCCCCACCAGCTTGAAGAGTACCCTGCTGGCAACAAGGATCCATCGCTTCATGTGGTTTGCGCCATACTCGTATCCTGCCATTTGCATGTACCAACGTGAATGACGACTCATCAGTCCAGGCAACATTTTCCCACATGTCTCGGGTCCAGAGGCGATGTTCCCGCGCCCACGCTAATATTTGCACCCTGTAATGCACTGTCAGCAGCGGTACCCTCGTGGGACGATGGTTTCTGTACCCCATAACAAGCAGATGCTTCTGGATGGTGTGGCTGCTTACACGTTTTTGTGCACCAGCGTTAAATTGCCGAGCGATTTCTTGCACTGTGGCCCGTCTATCCGCTGTTACAATGCGAGCTAGCCGACGATGACCTCGCTCACCCACACGCTGTTGCCCACGACAGTTGGCACTTGCAGGGATAGTTTAACGCCAGCTGTCTCTAATTCAATTGCTCTTCAGTGTATGTGTGGTCATGCGTGGCACGCATGTTCATGACAGATACTGTTTCGCAGCTGGCGACTTTGACGTCACCTTCTCCTAACCACTGTTCATCAGCGCAAAGTACACGCCTTGTGTAAAGATCATGCACATTTGACGTCGAATGACTGGAAAATAATGTGCTGGTTCTGACGAGTCTCGTTTCATACTCCAATCCGTGGATGGTTGTCTCCGTATATGGTGAAAACAACATCGATCCATCCTACAAGGTCTTGACAGTTCAAGCCGGTGGAGGCGGATGTATGTTGTGTGGCACGTTTTACTTAGCCGGAACTTGGACCCCTGGTGCTTGTGGAAAAGCGCGCCAACTATCGTGACTTGCTTGCTGACTCTGTAAACCCAGCAGTGTTGCATTTTTCCCGATTCGCTACGGTGTCTTCCAAGATGACAATGCCCTGAGCCGCAGGTCCAATGTTGTGCAGGAATGGTTTGAGGAACACAGTTCAGATTTCCATAATATAGACTGACTTCCGAACTACCCAAATATCAATCCCATAGAGCATGGGACACTGCGGAATGGCATATGAGGTGTATGGATACACCAATTACCTCCATACCTGCATAGATGGCCGCATTACACACAGCTTTGTTGGCCATATATCCCAGCTGCCTCCGCCATCTATGACGTACACTCTGAATTAACTTTCCTTTTTAGTTTCTTTCCCTATGTAAATCTTGAGTTTATTCTGTTATTCTTCACTCTTAACGTGATATATTTCTCTCAAACGAATACGTTTGGCAACACAATTGAGGTTGAATGCACGTGACGTATGCCTGAGTTTTGATAAGAACAAGAGATAAAAACAACTGGTCTATTGCTTGAGAGCGTTGTAAGAGAGAGCGTTGGGTTGTAAACAGATTATTGATAAGACTGTTGTGATAATGTGTGGTGCGTGGAGGGTTCACTACAATATGCTATGTTACTATGTGTGTGCTAAATCCTGAATAAAGCATCTTTTTCGTAAGTTGACTTCTGTTATTTACATGTTTCGTCTGGCCGTTAAGGTTTCTTTCATTTAGGAACTACATTGACGAAAAAAAACCCCAACACCAAGAAGGGGTTGTGTTAGATAAACGACAGTTGGTAGGCGGTGAGAGTACATCTGTAAGATGACGTCTATGCAAATTTCGCGCTGGGCGCATACGTGTGGCGCTAGTAGCGCCCCTCGGAGCATGCAAAGCAGGTTTGCTGTAAATACGCGCTTTAACGTTCGTGAGCGTTAATTATCGTTGAGATTCAACGTAGTGTGTTGATGTTAGTCAAGAATGCCTTTAAGAAGACGAAGAAGCCATTATCAACAGCTCACGGAGTTTGAACGAGGTCGTGTAATAGGGCTACGAGAAGGTGGATTTTCTTTCCGCAATATTGCAGAACGACTTGGCAGGAATGTAGCCACTGTGCATGATTGTTGGCAGCGGTGGTCAAGGGAAGGTACTGCCTCAAGAATACCGGGTTCCGGCCGGCCACGTGGCACTACTGAGAGGAAAGACCGCCGTGTACGGCGTATGGCCGTGGCGCATCGTACTACGTCTGCGGCAGCAATTCGAGCTGCAGTTGCCAACACAGTGACACAACGAACTGTTACAAATCGGTTACTTGAAGGACAGCTTCGAGCCAGACGCCGTGTAGCGTGCATTACACCTACTCCAAACCACTGCCATTTGCGACGTCAGTGGTGTCAAGCTAGAGCTCATTGGAGGAAGGATTGGAGATCTGTTGTGTTTTCTGATGAAAGCCGGTTCTGCCTGGGTGCCAGCGATGGCCGTGTGTTGGTTAGAAGGAGGCTAGGTGAGCGCCTGCAACCAACCTGCCTGCGGCCGAGACACACTGGACCTACACTTGGAGTTATGGTCTGGGGAGCAATTTCCTATGACAGCAGGAGCACTCTCGTGGTTATCCCACGCACCCTGACGGCACAGTTGTACGTCGGTCTGGTGATTCAACCTGTTGTGCTGCCATTCATTAACAGCATTCCTGGGGGTGTTTTCCAACAGGATAACGCTCGCCCGCATACCGCTGTTGTAACCCAACATGCTCTACAGAGTGTCGACATGTTGCCGTGGCCTGCTAGATCACCAGATCTTTCTCCAATGGAGCACGTATGGGACATCATTGGACCACAACTCCAGCGTCACCCCCAACCAGCATTAACCGTCCCTGTATTGACCGACCAAGTGCAACAGGCATGGAACTCCATCCCACAAACTGACATCCAGCACCTGTACGACACAATGCATGAACGTTTGCATGCTTTCATTCAACATTCTGGCGGTTACACCGGTTATTAGTGTACCAGCATTTCACATTTAAAATGGCTCTTCTCGCGCTTACATTACGCTGTGATCTTGAAACCTTAATCGATTAAATATGTTACCTATACAAATGTATTGCCACCATTTCATTCCTCTAGAAGTATTTTATCGTGGTGTTGGGATCTTTTTTCCGTCAGTGTATTTCTTAGTATGTTGATGTGTTTAAACAACGTAGAAGTAGAAAAGACTTTTACGCTATACATCGTTATGAATCGATGCCGCGTCAGATAGCTTCTGTACGGAGGGTGAAAATAGGACCTATGAAGTATTATGTAAGTGGTCATCGTTCTGTGATCACTCAGTGCATGTTCTGTTTTCTAATAAAAGCGTAATGATAACACTTTGCATTTAATATACGCTTTGGGATTACAAAACCCACTTCGTTCTTTTATCACAGGGTTAAAACGAACACCTGATAATTTATCCAAAAGTAGGAATAAGAAAATGGAACGTACCTGAAATATTTATTTTCTGTTTCCCCCAATTAGGGACCGACAGACCCTCGTATCCCCTAGAACTGATTATGGAAATCGTTTAACTCGAAAAAAAAAGGACAGTCAGTCTATCATCAGGCGTTTTAAATTCTCCTGTGTTCACTTTTCCACAATGATTTAATTTCATTGTCTCACTTCATTTACACTGTGTAAAAGAAAACTGAAGACACATTTATCATTTATTATCGCCGAAACTCCTAGAAACTCATTGCCCAGTGACAAACTTTAAAGCAAAGTGATCCATTTGGAATAAAAGTATAGGCGTCAGCAGTTTATGTTTTGTCAAACCGTAGAGGATAGACATGTTCAAAGATGAAACTTGATGAGCCGAAAGATTGTTTTTAGTCGGAGGCAAACCAAGTGTCCAGTAACAAAAATATACCCGCAACAAAACAAAACAGCTGAGGTAAGTTAAAACCAGAAACGTATAGCAAAAAAAAAAAAAAAAAAAAAGAGGAAGGAGGCTGGCAGGAAAGAAAGAGAAACTGTAACGAAATAATAAAGGAAAAAAACTCCACTAGTTTATCTCGTTGACTGCATAGAGGCGCCAGATGTCCTAGGGGCCCATTCATTGATTTGGATGGAGGAGTTTCACGAAAAAGTCACTGATCAGTTGTTGCAAAGTCCATTTGAAGCTAAGCGAATAAAAGGAACGAAAAATATTCGCTCCACCGTTCGCAAGCCCGTCTGCTAGAAGAAAGAGATCCTGCTAAAATGGAATTAGAAGATTCCTAAGTTTAAAAGTACTGTAGTTATCTATTTATTCTGTATCTATCCCTCTCTTTCTCTGTGTGTGTGCCGGTTATTCTTTTCTATCACCTCCTCGTTCTCTGTCTGCCTTTACAGTCTCTCTCTCTCTCTCTCTCTAGCCCTCATACACGCACGTACACGTACACCCACACAAACTGTTTCCGGGATGGGCTCTTTCTTTGTAAACTTGGGCTAATCTAATGGAATAAGAAATTCAGTTTCGGGGTGTGAAAACTGTTCTCCTCAAAACTCCAACGACAATATGAGGTTTGCAGGAGCCATCTTTATTTACTTATTCAATCAAATTATGGAGTGGAAGTACACTATCAGATCCAAAGTACTCAGACACTTGCGTATACACAAACTTACTGAAACAGTAAAGGGAACAATATCGAGTTGGTCCACCCTTTTTCACTATCACAGTCTCCATACCACTCGAAAGACTTCTGCGGTATGCAGCTGAGGGAATCGCCTTCTATTCTGCCAAAACATTATCAGTGGTGACGTTCATCGATGTCCGGCGGTTTGGCCTGGCTCGCACTTCAAGTTCCAATTTATCTCAAAGTCAAGCAGATGTTACGGGAAGACCAAAATTAATCATGCAACGGAAACCGAAACCGCATCTCCCGAACGCAAATTGAGAGATGCGGGTTTGGTCTCCGTTTTAGGACGAAGTGATTTTCAAGTTGTTTGAGGAATTTCCGCTTGCATCATTCCAAAGGGTCCGAAAAGGTTGAGATCAGGCCCGTTAAGTTTTCCCACGCCCATCTTATTGAGCCCTTTATGCACGGACTTTGCTTTGGGGATAGAGGAACTGTGCTGTTGGTAAAAGAAAGAGTCTTTACCTACCTGTTACCCTAACATTGAGAGCAGAGAGTTGTCGAGAATGTCATTATAGGATGCAGCGTTAAAATTCCCACACACTGAAACTAGGAGGGCAAACTATGAAAAACAACATTATGCTTCCTTCATCGAATTTCGCAGTTGCCAAAACAAAGTCGGGCAGGTAGCGTTCAGCTGACGCTCTCCACACTGAAACTCCTGCGTCGGATTGCCTTATGGTGAAGCGCCATTCATCACTCCACAGAATGCGTCTCAACTGCTACAGAGTCTCCTGGCGCAGGCTTTACACTATGTGACGTGCCTGCCCAGTAGGACACACGCGATATAAAGGCAGATAGCAGCGGTGACGAACGTCCGCGTAGCTCAATTGGTAGAACGACTTATTCCGGAATGAGGGGACCCGGGTTCGAGCCCCGGCGTGGACAAAAATGACGGAGAAATTTACTTTGTTATAATGGCGCCCTAATTTTCCGGATGACCTGGCCGTTCAAGATCTCGCAATGGCGTGATGTTCTTTCTACATCGCGGGATAGGAAAACTAAGAGAATCCCTTCTTCAGCGATTCGAAAAAAAAGTTTGTGATGTTGCATTCCACACACTAGATTGACTGGGAGTTCTCATGTGCACGTTCTACAGTGGATGGCTGCCTGCAATGATTCATGGTCACGGCTGACCCGTGGGCCATGCCCCCGGCCCTATTTCCGGGGGAGGTGACGTACCTGCCAGCAGGACGCACACGATATAAAGACAGATAGCAGCGGTGACGAACGTCCGCGTAGCTCAATTGGTAGAGCGACTTATTCCGGAATGAGGGGACCCGGGTTCGAGTCCCGACGTGGACAAAAATTACGGAGAAATTTACTTCGTTATAACTATTCCAACCTATACTTGGCGTTGGTGTTGCTGATATAAGGCTTGCGAGAAATTTTCGAGCACTAAATAAGATCATCTCATACGATTAGGTCGTTCTAACCTCTCGCATATTGAGCATTATTCAAGGTAATTTAGCGGAGGTAGGTCTTCCTAACCTCTCCCGTATGTCAGGGAAAAGGGAAGTTCTTTTTGTACGTGTAGGTCGGTCTGACCTCTTCCATGTTCAGGTATCAGCGATTATGCAAATGTGGCGCTGTGGGCGGCCCTGTAAACGGAAACGACATGACGTATGCAGCGATCCGACAATATAAGGAGTGATGCGACGGGAATCAGTAAGAGTCGGACGCAGTATGGGTAAGACTAAGTGCATTTGATCGTGGGCAAATTGTCGGAACCCGACGAATGGGTCACTCCATCTCGGAAGTCGTGCAGGCACTGGGATTTTCACGAGCCAATGTGCCACGGGTGCACCGCGAGTACATCAAATCCGGTAAAACCATTCCTGCAAGGGTCAACTGCCGTGGACAAGAGTGTGTAGATAAGAGGGTCATCGTCGGCTAGCTTGCATTGCAACAGCGGATAGACGGGCCACAGTGCAAGAAATCACTCGGCAATTTAACGCTGGTGCACAAAAACGTGTATGGAGCCACACCATCCAGAACCATCTCCTCGCTATGGGGTACAGAAGCCATCGTCCCACGAGGGTACCGCTGCTGACCGCACATCACAGGGTGCAAAGATTAAGATGGACGCGGGAACATCGCCACTGGACCTTAAACATGTGGGAAAATGTTGCCACATCCTGCTGATCACAAAGCATTCGACGTTGAGCCATCTTGCGAAGTCCGCTTGCCGTTACCCTGCTTCGAGTTGGCTTATCGCTCTGTAGAGTAAATCCGCTGGTAAATGACGTCTCGAAGCCATATTAACAAAATCGCTATATCGAAATCTTGTCGTTCACCGCAACACATGAATTGGCGACTCTCTCCAAAACAGCCGGTTTTAAGCTCTTGCGCATTTGCATAAAGCGCTGCCAACGCCACTAATTTGCGTTCCGTACATTGATGTTGTGTGTCTTTGCTCGCAACATATGCAAATTTTGTGCAATTTGAACTATATTTCGCTCAATTATCGCGATTTTTGGGTTTGTTGCTTAATTTATGGAAACCAATGTAGTTGAATTCCCAGACATATCTGCCTCCATATGTACATCGTTTGAGGACGATCCTATTTACCGCATTGGTGTGGTGGCATTTAATGGAAATGGTAGCGCACATTTCAGTTTTTTCGCACCACAGTGTATACAATGGAAACGGCGAAATTTTTATCGTGCTACTCCAAATAGGATTTAGAAAATGACAGAAACAGAAACTGAAATTTTTATTTCATTTTATTCCAGATCTCAACTTGTTTTCAAAGTATCATCCTGGAGAAATTGTTTTTGTGCGTCAGAGAGAGCGAGAGAGATTAAGAAGAAATGGAGAGAGAGAGATGTCTGTCACATTTTCTTAATATATATGGTGATCTTAAGAGTTTAAACAGAACTTCGGCAACCTAGGGTTCACGTTGTCCACAAAATAACAAAAGGGAAAGTAAATTCCATCTCTCTTTTGAACGAAGACTGACACCCGGTAAATCCCGTAAAGTGCCGTATAACTTGGGTACAGAAATTGGCTGAGAATCATCTAGCAAAATGCCACTTTCCTGATTATTAGATACGTTACCTTTTATCAGCTCATCTTTTATAACATGTAACAGAAAAAAATGTAGCACCGTTGGGACCAAGTGGTCAAAGTGCTAGGTTCTGAGCGTTCGTCTAAGATGTTTTAAGGTTCGAATCCCTGTGAGGCATGGATGTTGTGTTTGTCTTACGACACTGGCTCTCTCTCTCTCTCTCTCTCTCTTCCCTGAAACCAGTGACCCTAAATTAGGGACTGGCGACTGTGTATAGTCCATCGAGTTGGTCACGGTGGTCGTTCAAGCATCCCCCAAAAAACCCCTCCAGTAATATAACCCCGCACAAAAAAAAAAAAACAGAAAAACAACAACAACAAATTAAACTGAGAAAATGTGCCAGAAAAAAATAGCCCAAATATTACACAGCAGATATTTCCTGTCAAAGACTTACAGTCTATTTCAGCATCACAGTTGCACGGATTTCAATACAAAAAATCAGTTCTGTTATATAAACATGGCCATGAAAAGTTATCATTGCCATATCTCTCTTCCTGCCGAAACAACGCGCCGCGCCTCAAGGCAATATTTACCCACTTATTGTTTCTTGGCTCTGTACTTTATTATTAGCCAAACTTCGGATAATACGTTTGAGATTTCCTAGACGTGTTACTCCATATAACAGAGAGGTCTAACTGACGACCTATTACAGTAAATTTTCTAACCAGTGATAAACACGATCTATCGAAAAAGGACTTTAGATATTTTAACCCTCCAGGTGGCAGTAGTTTTGGAAGAGGCAATGCGTAGTTTTGTCACATGTACAACAGGAGACTCCCCTAAAAGCGTCATGTCTTTCTGTAGTATTCGCCGTCGTTAAGATACGTATATACGCGTTCTCACCACTTTTGAAGAGGTTTTCGATGAACGTACTATTGCGTCGTCGTCGCTTTGGGCACAGACATCTCCGAACGTACACATACGTGCTTGTCACCCGGAAGATTAAAGTTTGCGCAAAAGAAAAGAAGGAAGTAAACAAATTCCTTTCTTATTTTAGTAAAAACTTTACACAATTCTCAGAATAAATTGCCGAGCTCGAAAACGAATTTGAATTTTGGATTTGACTGCAAAAACAAACATTCCAGAATTTGTCAACACTCTTGCAGCTGAATTTGATAAGCAAATTCGTGCACTGCAGATGGAATTGTGAGCACTTTCTAGATATTTCTTCCTTTCATCCAAAAGCAAACATTACGAGTTTTGGAAACAACTGGCAAAGACGCATTATCCCAATCTTAATGATTTTGCTTTGAAAACAATGTTCGATGTTTGGCAGCACACACACACACATATATATATGCAGGGTATTTCAAAAAGGTTATATGCAAACTAAAGGAGCGTATAGCGGGGTCGGAATGTAGCAACTTTCGAATAGGAACCCGTGTTCTCCGAAGCACTCCTGAGTGAGTATATGCCCTAGACTGCAAGGAACTGCCTTGCGGACAACATAGCAATGAAATAATCTGAAACTACACAACATTTAATAAGTCAACAAAGATTACATGGACTCATTAAATGTATAGTCATTTGCAAAAGTTTAAGACCGCATGTCAATTTATTGAAAATTAAGATTTTCAAAGAAACAACTAATTACTAGTCAGCGGGGTAATTTGAAAAAATGACACCACAGGTGAATTCTTACACTCTTCAGAACACAAAAAGACCAAAATCTGTACTTTGTGTGGCCACCTTTGTTTTTTATAACGGACAGAATGGGATGTGGCATACTCTTAATGAAGGATTTGCAGCAGTCACTTGAAATGTCTTTGCACTACACGTACTTTCTCGCTTCAATCAAAGCTTGGGAATTATATGGCTGTTTATCTGCTGCCTTGTCTTTTACAATGATCCACAAATGTTCGATGGGTTTAAAGTCGGGACTATTACCGGGCCAGTCAAGCACGGATATGTTTTTCCTTTGCAGGTAGTCCTTTACTGTCTTTGATCTGTGACATGGAGCACCATCATGCACAAAGACTGTGCACCTGAGTTAACAGCTTCTCACGTAACTTTTCCACATAAAAAGAACCAGTCATGGTAGTGACTGTCGGAAAAAAGGGTAATGAAGCAGTACCGGATGCTCACCTAGCTCTCCATATCAACTAACTAGGCTGTTATCTCACGATGCTAACGGTGTATTTTTCATAAAACCTTTTGTCTTTGGTCGTTGAACATGTGTTTCACGCGGTGCAAATTAACACACAGTTGCATCATCGTAAAAAAGAACTTAATTTCAATTTTCAGCAGTCCACGATTGATGACGCTTCGGAAACTGGAGTATCTTCTTTTTCCTGACAGAGGTTTGCTCTGGTTAATGTGCAAGTTTATAAGACTTTAATCCAAAATCTTTCCTAAGACGTCGGGAAACAGTGCTTATACTAATACCAGAACATTTTGAATGCAAAAAGACCTTGCTTTTCTTGCACGAACTCCTCGGAGAACGTATAACTATTCGCCTTATGGTGTCCTTATCACGTTGGGTTGTTTTCCTTGGCTGTCCACTTCTCTTTCAGTCGCTAAATCCACCTGTATCTGGATATTTCATGATCGTATTATGAATAGCAGTCTTGCTCACATTTACCTTTCTGCTTTTGTCACGTTCAGAGTATCCTTCATGATATAGAGTCACTATTTGCGCCTTCTGAGTAACAAGTAATGACGTTGTTTTGCCCATTTTTTGCTATATAGGAAATACGTATAAAACCTCTCAGCATGAAAACCAGAAGCAAACTGATATTCGCACGCTTTCCCCAGCTCTCTCAACAGCTGCCTCTGTAGGATGATGCAATCGGCGGAAATCTTCTAATACCAACAAGTGGTCTTAAACTTTTGCAAATGTCTGTATTACAAAAGGTGTCCCAATTGGCGACCACCACTACAATGCAGGAATCGCATCGTTAAAGGGAAATCTGACTCACTCTCTTAAATACCCCAGGCATCTTCCGGACGACGCCACATGCTGCAAGTATTCTGGCTAAAAGTGTTTCTGGGTCTTCCACCTGTGTCTCGTAAACAAGGCTTTTGATATGTCCCCAAAGTAAGTAATCAAGAAGCATCAAGACCGGGGAACGGGCTAGCCATGCTACTACACGCAAAAGTACATCCTTTTCGACAGCAAATGTTCGAATATGTCGAAGACGACCAACACGATGCGCTCCACGCAGGGAACCTGTTTCCCGGAGTTGACGGTGAATTCTTTGGAACGCCGTATGTACTATACCGTGCCAATTAATTGGGACAAGCTATTTTATTCTCAGAATTGCAATGTGATCGCCAGTTGATGTCGGAAACCCACGTAAACCGATTTTATCAGCTGTGAGGTGGTGTGACTGTTAGAACGTGATAGTAAGAATGTGGTTTGACCGGTTTTAAACAGGAAATAGGCACTTCAGCTTCAGTTGTGAGCTTTCGTGTGTGACAGGTGGATGTTAGTTTTTGCTCTCTGTGAGTACGTGTTGCTTTGGTGTATATAGAAAATAGATATTTCTCCAAGGAAGCGTGCAAAACTAATTGCTCTGAAGGATCACGCTTCTATGACAGTGAGAGATATCGCTTCTAAGGGTGGTGTAGGCAAATCAAGTGTATCAACACTGCTTACGCGGTACAATGCATCTGGATCATCGCCTCCAAAAAGGAGAGGTAAATGTGGAAGAAAACGAAAAACAACTCCACGAACCGATAAATATCAATTCAGAAGTAGTAAAATGAATAAAAAAACCAGCACCGACCTTCAAAGAGATTTATTGGCTAGTGGTTGTAATGTTAGTGATTCAACTGTGCGCCGTAGGCTTCTGGAGGTTGGCCGGACGGCAAGAAGACCAACGAAAAAACAATATTGCTATGCGAAAATGAAGATAAAATGTTTGGCATTGGGCAAAAAATATAAATCATGGACTGCTGACGACTGGAAAAAGGTAATTTTCAGTGATGAAACGCATTTATTTGTGCAGGGTTACCAAGCAAATGTCGTTAGACGAAGCAACTTAAGACCAGAGCATGTCAAAGAAACTGTAAATCACCCTCTGAAACAGATGTTTTGGGGTTTTTTCACATCAAATGACACTGGAAGCTTAGTTCCTGTTCAAGGTATGATGAATTCAGCCAAGTACGTATAAGTATTACAACGTAGAATTGTTCCATTCTTGCAAACACTTGACGGGACATTTCAATATGACTTGGCCCCATGTCACAATTCGAAATTGGTCGAGAATTTCATGCTGGAAAATAAAATTCATTTGCTTGATTGGACTGGAAATTCACTAGACTTAAATCCCATAGAAAACTTGTGGAATATTTTGAAGATACGTTTAGGTAAAATGGACTGTACAACCAAAGAACGCATGATAACGAATGCCTTAAAAGTGTGGTTCCACGATTATGAAGTCAAAAATATGTTCACTCAATTAGTGGAGTCAATTTCACTCAATTAGTGGAGTCAATTTCACTCAATTAGTGGAGTCAATTTCACTCAATTAGTGGAGTCATTTCTGCTAAAGGAGGACATACTTCATGCTAATACAGGTATTTATCAGTATATATCAATGCATAGAATGATATAAAGGCATAGTTTTGGAAAAAAGAGTGATTTTTTACTTTGTTCCAATTAATTTGCACAGTATAGTACTGCGTGGCTCCTGTTCAGACATTGTTCCCGGTACAGGAGTTCAGCTTTGCGTGCATTTTAAGCGGCTGTGCCGTAGAAGAAATGCATGTCCCGGAGTTCTGCGTATTTAATGGATGTCAAGAGATTACGAAAGAACTAAAACGAGTTACCTTCAACTCAAAAACGCAAACAACTCCCCGACCTCTGCGCGGTAGATCAAACACACGTAACACAATAACGATTCGCAAAGGAACATTAGGCCCACAATGTAGTTCCTTTATTCATAGGCTTTTATTGAGTCAAGATTACTTCGGAGAACACGGGTTCCTATACAAAAGTTTCTATATTCCGACCCCTCTGTACGCTGCATAAGTTTGCCAATAACCTCTCGTAACACCTTGTATATATACCCTTTGATTATAAAAAAAGAAGAACTTCGAGAAATTCATTCGATACTGTTGAACCTCCGCATGCAAGAACTTCAAAGCCGAATATGCAAATTATTAAAATCTAACGAGCAGTGACTAAATAGTGGCCCGCCACAACGCATGGGATCTGCGCATCGAGGAGGGTATATCAAGAGCATAGCATGTCATCATCATCATCATTGTCAACCATTATCAATCCACTGCTGGACGAAGGTCTCCCCAAGTTTTCTCCACAACGGTCTGTCTTGTGCCAGTCTCCTCCATGTCACTCCCGCATATTTACGAATTTCATCCACCCATCTCCCATGTGGTCTTTTTCTGGGTCTTTTCCTGTCCCTTGGAATCCAATCTAAAATTTCGGCTGTCCATCTATGGTCTGTCCTTCTGGCAGTATGTCCAGCCCATTGCCATTTCAGGGATTTAACTCTGATCATGATGTCTTCCACTCTCGTCATTTTTCGGATCCACGAGTTCCTCTTCTTATCTCTCCTGGTTATACCAAGCATGCACCTCTCCATGCTTCTTTGAGTTGTCTGCAGCCTTTGTATGTCTCTTTTAGTTAAGGTCCACGTCTCTGCACCATACGTAAGCACTGGAAGGATGCATTGATCAAACACTTTTCTTTTAAGACATAATGGCATATTGCTCTTGAAAATTATGCTGTTTCTTCCAAAAGCTCTCCAGGCAAGTTTTGTACGCCGATTAATTTCTTCATCAATGTGACCCTCACTTGATATCTGCTGTCCAAGATAAACATACGTATCTGTTATCTCCAGTTTTTCTCCATCAATCGATAAATCTTCATTTCTTGTAAAAGCATTGAACATCACTTTTGTCTTCTGAAAGTTCATTTTTAATCCCACTTCTTTACTCTTGTCAGCAAGTTCCTGGATCATACTCTGCAGTTCTGATGGGGTAGTTGCAAAAATGACTACGTCATCAGCAAAACGAAGGTGGGTTAGATAATCTCCATTAATCTTTATCCCTTTGTTTTCCCAGTTCAGTGATTGAAAGACATTTTCCAATGTGACATTAAAGAGCTTCGGAGATATGGTGTCACCTTGTCTCACTCCCTTTCCAATTTTTATGTGTGTTGTATTTTCAAACAACCGAATCTTTGCACTTGCATTTTCATAGATGTTATTAATAATATTAATGTATGCATCTTCAATACCGCAGGATTTCAGAGCCGTGGTAACTGCTGATGGTTTCACCGAATCAAAGGCTTTTTCATAATCGATAAAAGCCATGCACAATGGAAGTTCATATTCCCTCGCTCTTTCAATTAGTTCTCTCAGTACGTGGATATGATCTATTGTGCTGTAGCCACTCCTGAATCCAGCTTGTTCTCTCGGTTGAGCCATGTCCAGTGTTACCTTCAAGCGGTGTGAAAGAACTTTAGTGAAGATTTTATAAACCACTGATAGGAGGCTGATAGGTCTGTAGTTCCTGAGATCCTCAATGTCACCTTTTTTATGTAGCAGGATCATTGTAGCATTGTTCCAATCCTCAGGAATCTTCCCTTCATTAAGGTATCGAGTGAAAATTTGGGCGAGTACTGTTTCAATTTCTCCACTTGCTTCTTGTATGATGTCTATAGTAATTCCATCTTCTCCTGGAGCTTTCCCCCGCTTCATGTTCTTGATCGCATGAGCAACTTCTGCTGGGAGGACTGGAAGAACTCTGGTACCTTTCATGATGTCTGGAGAACATGTATCATCCCTTTCATATAATTTGGAGTAGAAATCTTTCACTCTTGTCAAAATTTCGCCTCTATTTCTTGTTATAGAACCATCTTCTTTTCTCAGAGCCATAATCTGTTTTCTTCCCTTACTGAGATGTCCCTTTGCTATCTTAAGGCTTTGGTTGTTTTCAATTGCTTTCCTCACTAGCTCACAGTTGAATTTCCTTACGTCTTCAGTGATACTTTTTCGTGTTGTCTTGCATAGCTCTATATATTTCACTTTGGAAGTCACATCTTCTTTAGTTGTCCTCATCTCTCTTCTTTTTTGCATCAACATTTTGGTTTTTCCTGATAATTTGTTCACATGCAACTTGTTCTTAGACCCAGCTAATTTTGTTGCTGTTTCCATTAGAGCTTTGGTTACTTTTCTGTTAACTTCCGACATATCCACTTCTTCCGATGTTAGGCCTTCTAAAGCAGAGAATCTGTTCTTCAGTTCCAACTTGAAAGTATTATGGTGTTTTTTAAGGTTGGTTATGTCAATACATTTTGTTTGTCTTATGAGCTTGCCACGTTCCAGTTTAGTGTTGAGGTGCATCTTACATCTCACCAATCTATGGTCACTACCTGTGTTGAACTTGTTCAGCACACTGCAGTCTTCGATGACGAATTTTTTGTTACACATAATAAAATCAATTTCACTTGTCGTCCCAATTGGATGTCTCCATGTCCATTTCCTGTGTGGCTTTTTCTTGAAAAAGGAGTTCAAGATGAAAAATCCTTCTGCCTCTGCAAACTCAACGAGAGTATTTCCACGCTGGTTTCTGTTGCCGTGACCGAATTTACCTTCTGAAGTTTCATTCTGTTGCCGTTGCCCTATTTTTGCATTGAAATCTCCCATAATTATCTTCAAGTGCTGCTTACCGTTATTATTTAGATGACGAATTTCCTCATAAAATTCTTCAATTTCTTCTTCAGGATGACTTGTGGTGGGTGCATAAGTTTGAATAATCTGAGCCTGGTATCTTCTCGATAGTTGGATAACGAGTCGTGCAGCTCTGTCAGAGGAACTTTCAACTTCTACCACTTTATCCTTCAGTTTCTTGTTTATTATAAATCCAACACCACTAGTTCTGCCAGTATCTGTCCCACGATAATAGAAGAGATGTCCACTTTTCAGTTCAATGAGATCTTCTCCTTTTCTCCTTACCTCACTTAGCCCGACGATGTCCCACTTGATCCTTTGTAGTTCCTCTTCCAATTCAAGAAGCCTTGAATCAGAAGATAGGGAGCGTCCGTTATAGGTAGCCAGGGTCAGCATCAAATGGCAGCCTAGCCCGGTCCTCCGGGGATTCTTAGCACCCTCTGCCTTCATGTCGCACTGGCCGCTGCCTTGGCCAGGTACATTCCAGCTGCCGGAGACTGAGGGCCAAGGTTTAAGTTGTAGAGTCATTTTGGAGGTGTTTGGCCATAACTCACCACGCTGGCCAAGCGGGTTGGTGAGTGTGGGATAGCATTTCCTCTGATCCCGATGGTATAGTTATACCGCTATTGGCGGTCGTCAGAGCCCCTTTAGTGGGAACAGGATGCACCACGAGAAGGCGGGGTTGACATTTGTCAAGGAGAGGTTGTGATGTTACGCATCACCTGACCTTACATCCCGCATAGCATGTACACAGAGATAATTTTGATAGAGGATGTGCGATTGCATTAACCTACATGGACTCTGAGGATTCCTCGACGTCAGATACGCGCACAACACCAGCAGTCGAGCGAGTTTGAGAGAAGACGTATAGTTGGGCTGGTAGGGACCGGTTGGTCAATGCGCCATATCTCCAGGCATTTGGATCGGAGAGACGCGTCTGTCTGATGATTTTGGCAAGAATGGAGTCCAGAAGGGCACAACTCAGCGGCACTCGGAAAGTGGATGGCCGAGAGCAACTACAGAACACGAGGATCGAGCGATTGTGAGAGCCATTGGGCACTATCTCACGTTGATAGGTCCGAATTCGTCACTCTCAGCCCTCAGTGGCCATGTTGTGTCGTCTACAGGAAAGGTGGATACATAAAAAAAGCATGATATAAACAATGTTTAATTGTAATATTAACATAAAACAGAACAAATATAGTATGTTGAACAAAAGAAAAGCTAAAAGTCCTGTTCTGCTGCTTCTGCTTCAGAAGTTGTAGGCCACTGAAAAATGTCTACATAGAATTGTCGGTATTCTTCAGGTATATACTGTTGCAGTTTCTTCGGGTCTTCCATCTTGAACATCTTAAGAGGTAGTTTGACTGAATAACACCGAAATTCAGACAGGTATGGCAGGCTCGCACAAACTCCTTCTACTTTTGACAGTGAAAAGGATTCTTGAGTCGTGTTAGAAACGCAAGTGCGTGTTATCACGTCTCCCAGGTTCGAATTGAAACTCAAAATATTTTGACATATGAAATAAAAGTGTATCCTTGTTTCGCAAGCTCTTATAATAACTCTTGGCTGCAGCAGGTTTTTTCTTTTTTTGAAATTCAAATTTGACCAGTTCTTGAAGTCAATTATGTCTTTTGTCGCAACCTCCATGACCTATAATTTTAGCCATTTAATCACGTTTCGTTGCATGGAGGTGACCTTTAAATGTTTGCCATTTCAATCACGTTGTGCTTCCCAGCAAAAACAGTCTTGCTGGCCCAGCACTATGTTGCCGCTGCCGAACCATCAATAAAATGTCCGGGCGGCCAACAGAAGGGCCAGCAGTTCAGGCCAACAGCTGGCCAACAGTTGGCACCCCATCAGTTGTCATATGCCACAACAGGGACATCAGTGGTCCATCAGAGGCAGTAGCTGCCACAAGTGGCCCTTCAGTGGCCCTGCAAGCACGTGCCAGAAATGATGGCTAGCCTAATGTGGTTAGCTAGTGTGCCGTTAGTGGCAGCGAGCAACCACGTGACGTAACTGGTGGCTTGCCGAATCTTGTCCGCCAATTTCCCAGTAGTATCCATAATAATAAAAAAGCAAGGATAACCGCAGTTTCCCAAAGCTACAACTTTTTTTTCTACCCTTTCGAAGCTTGTGAATTAACGCACTGCGCTGGGGAAATTTTATCAACAGACCGGAAAAACGTCCGTTTGCATCTGAACCAGGGCCTTTAGCGCGGCAGCTTAGCTGTCTACCGACCGGACTACCCTATGGCACGATTTCCATATCCGGGGGACTACTACTTCCGAATCATTCCTTGGGTGCTGGAACAGAGAATACAGGACTTTAAGGAAATCAAACTATATACTGTAAGACTAAGGACTGCAAAGGAGCACTTACAACCAGTGACAGATTTATAGTCGATACTCCTGAGATGAAATAGAGAAAGGAATTGCTGTGCCGTAGGGTTCGTATAACCAGCTCACCATGAGAACACTTCTATTTGGGAGCGCAGAAATATTTGGGAAACTCTTAATTCAGGTAGTACATCGGCCGCTTAAAGGGTTAAACATCCCTGAATGTTGAAAGTCTCCTCAAGTCGTGTGAGGCGAGATCGCGAATTGAACCCAATGGCACCCTAAACCATGAAACTTGGCCGTCATTCTTTTTTTGATTGGAGATTTAACGACCACCGTGAGCAATTTAGTGGGTATAAGCATTCGACCGTCCCTAATTTAGGGCCATTTGTTCCAGGGAAGGGAAAGAGCCAAAATCATCATCAACCATGTGGACAATTCCCGTGGGTGTCTGTTGCCATGTTAACTATATTGTTCCATTGAAGTCTGTTGGTTGTAGCGTGGCTCACGTCTTGAAAGGTTCCACCGTACCAGTCTATTATAACTTCAGCCCACACACGGTGAGGGCGTTCCTTTGCATTTCTTCCGTTCTTAAGCCAAGAGAAAGTCAACGCCGTAAGACAAACGGAACGCAACATCCCATTGCTCACAGGGATTCGAACCCTGACCCATCTGGGAGTAATAATCATAAGATCGCGCTTAGACCACTGCGCCACCCGAGCGGCATTGTGCCGGCATGATGCTGCAACGTGCCGTTCAGCACGATGTCTTTGAACATGTATGTGACCATCATGATGCACCAAGTTCAATCGTGACTCGTCAGAGAACATGACCTGGCGCCAATCAGAGGACCAGTATCTGAATTCGAGACCCCATTGTAGCCTGAGGCGTCTGTGGTTTAGGGTCAAAGGAATGAGCAGCAATGGACTGCTAGTGACCAATCGCCTGTCAAGTAGACAACGTCGAACTGTGTTTAAGAACACAGCCTGACCTGTGACAGTGCTCCTCTGCTGCGCTAACACCGTGCATGTCGCTGTACGATTAGGCACTGCCGCGAGGCATAGGTGTGTGTCATCCCGTGTAGTCGTGCGATTTTGCAGTCCATTTCCCGGATTTTTGGGCGTCTGAGCCTCATCTGTTCCACTAGTGTCACGTTCGCATACCTGTTCTGGCCTTTCGTCCCGTACGAGGGGCAATTTTTTCGTAGACAAATCCAGTTTCTCTCGTTCCAACAATCCTTCCCCGATCAAAGTCCGTCAAGTATTCATAATGCGACCTTCATCGGCAACGTGGCATAATGTGACACAAGCAACACCCTTTCGTCTCAATGTTGGCTTTTACGGATTGCAGCATCACGTTTGTGTCATCTGTTTGTACCCAAGGCCGGACAGTTCAGAGGACGCTTCTCCAAAACTCCATGAAAATGTTCAGTATCATTTTAGTCATTTGCATGTCCTAGCCCGTTGTACATAACCTGCAAGTTTCAAGCTAGTATCAGTACTTCTTCATGGTGTTACAATTTTCACACAGTAGTGTACTATGGATGTGCTGCATACTTTGCGTGATTGGAGTTAGAAGTGAGAATGTACGTGAGTTTTAAACATCTGTTAACTATACAGGGTGATTCATAAAGAAGTATACAGTTTCCAGATGCTGTAAATCAGTAACAGTTGAAGACACGGACCACCACTGTGAACTGTTAGGCAGATGTACTCATAAAGTTTGTGTCCCGCTACTAAAGAAAATGACGCAGGCTATAGCACGCGTGTCACTTGACTAGTTAGTCTATGAACATATTCCTCACCGATGGATTGGACGAGCCGCGGACTACAACATGCCACTGACCCAATGGTCGCCCTGAAGTCCAGACTTAACACCTTGTGACTTTTTCCTGTGGGGGTACGTAAAGGACAAGGTATTCGCCCCTCCCCTTCCTGTTGATCTAGCGGAGCTGAAACAGCGCATCACAGCCACTATCACTACACTTGATTCAGATATCTTACCTCGCGTTTGGGCGGAAATGGATTACCGGCTCAATGTGTGTCGTGTGACTAAGGGTGCATACATAGAACATCTGTGGCTGTCTCTAAAAAAATTTTAAACATTCCGCTACAATTCTATTACAGGTAACATTAAATATCTTACATTGTTCTTGTTTTATGTTGTGTTGAAACTGTATACTTCTTTATGAATCACCCTGTATTTTGTTAAGTATTTCAACTAACTGAATTGGCGGCTTCGGTGGCGCAGTCGTTTTAGCGCTGGCTTATGACAATTCTTCCGAGATGAGTGAGAGTTCGTATGCCGGTGAGGAATGAGTACTTTGTTTGTCTTACGGCACTGGCTCTCTCCCGTCCCTGGAACCAGTGACACTAATTTAGGAACGGGTGATTGTAGCCCATCGAGTTACTCTAAGTGGTCGCTAAACCATCATAATAAATAAGAATTGAATTTAATTAATACCATGAATGACATATTTATTTCAGGAAATAAATTAAATTATTAGCGGACAATATACATAGCTATTTTATATTATGTGGCTGGGTCGAATTCGTGAGTTACCCACACACTCTCACTTTTTTTTTTGATTGGAGGTTTAACGACCACTGTGAGCAACTCAATGGGCTATAAGCAGTTGCCCATCGCTACTTTAGGGCCACTGGTTCCATGGAAGGGTGAGAGTCCAGTGCCGTAAGACAAAGACAACATCCGTGCCTCACCGGGATTCAAACTCTGACCCCTTCCGGACGAATGATCAGAAGCCATCGCTTAGACGTTTGCCCCAACGGGGCGGCCACATTTGCTCTTCAAAATCCAATCACGTCAAGCACGCAGCACATCGGTAAAACTTCGCTTGTTACAGTAAGATGAAAACAGGTCAAGCAGCTATTTCTTAACCATACGCTATCAAAAATTATAGCTCATCGTCAAAAAATGCAGACCAGAGAGCATATCGTAACCGCACGTAGGTCTCTCTTAGCTGTGCACATGGTTTTATTTACTGTTGATTACACTGTGACCTACCGTCGGGTTGCCAACTTTGAAAAGCTCATCGAGAGAAATAATGTGCCGCTAAGTGAGAAAATGTTTAATGAGGAGAAACCAAATTTACACGTTAACACATGAACTTAAAATGAAGGTTAACTTAGAGGTAAGCTCCACGCGCCCCCACAGCAGTCTTTTTAAAGATTTATTTCTATGTTTCTTGGTTTCTTTGTTGTGTTCTTCCTTTGTAATGGGCGGTTGTTTAGCGAACTTCGTAAGAAACTCTAAGAATTATAAACAATGTCCCATCACTCCGAAATTCCAGTATCGCGAGGCAGCAGACACATTATGCCTCATCCCGACTCAGACTCTGCCAAGCATGGATGATCAGTGGGGTGAATCATGAATGAATGGGATTTGTTTTTGTCCAATATAGTTTGGTAATAGTAATATAAGGATGCTAAATGATGTCTTAAATACACGTATAAAATTTTGTAACAGTTACATATGTTCTTCTGCCTCCGGATTGACCTTGAAATTTCATGAAATTGAGAAAAATTGTCTTATGGCCACGAATACATGGGGGATTTTTTTGTCCAATATCGGTTTCTAATAGTCATAAAACGGTGCTAAATGATGCCTTCAAATTACGTACAAAGTTTTGTAACGATTGCTTATGCTCTTCTGCCTCGGGATTGAAATTTTCATAAAATTGAGAAACATCGTCTGTTGTTAAAACCTAAAATGGAGTTTCAAAAACCTTTTGAAATGCACTAATAATGCAGTAAACACTAATTTGCAATAAAACATAATATACTGTCAACATATTGTATTTAATTAAGAGCAAAATCCTACTTACCCTCAAATTTCGGCATTATTTTGCGCGACTCTATCTTCGCCTTAAGGCTCTACGAGACCCGCCATCTTGTATTGCTGCCTTCTCTTGTTAACAAACGGGCAAGCGCATTTCACAAATTGCTCGGGCAATTTTGCACATTTTGGAACACCGTTTGTGGCTAACGCAAGATATATGATAAATAAAGAATTCCCTTGTTTCAGAATTTTTATTGACCTTTTCCTTCATTTTTTATCTGTATCGAAAGTCGTACCAAGGCGTCTTCCATAGTTTATTAATTAATAAAAAATACTTAAAGAGTCCAAAATGAAAATCTGAAACCAGGGACCTCTTTATTAATCATATATCTTGCGTTAGCCACAAACGGTGTTCCAAAATGTGCAAAATTGCCCTAGCAATTTGTGAAATACGCTTGCCCGTTGGTTAACAAGAGAACGCACAATACAAGATGGCGGGTCTCGTAGAGCCTTAATAAAGCCTTCTCTTTCTGATTTTGTACGTAAAGTACTCGAGCCTTCTGTCACAGATTTTACAGCTGCCTCAACAGAACCAAAAAGAAAGAGTATTAGTATAAAGTATAGAAGGTGTTTTGTACGTCGTGTGATGGATGTCAGTGAAGCCCGAGTTGTGCTTCAAGATCGCTGTAAATGGAGAAGTTTGATTCGGAAACAGTAAGTAAATAACGAGTTAAATTTTTTTCTGGTGGTTTGTATTTCTTTGTGGAGCTAACCTCTGAATATCAGAGAACAGCTTAGTGATATGTATGTGTGTACGTATTTAACACCCTTTTATCGCTATTAGAATCGAAGCATAGAAAAAAATATTTTTTGACCCACCCTAATGAGCAGCCAGTAACTTACGTCTCTGATAATTCGGCCACGAGAGCATGCTCTTCTCGTTTATAAGGATGGTCTTCTTCTTCGATTTCTTCCCAACTTTTTCTCAAGGGGGAAACATACGACTTATCTACCTCAGAGGCGACACACTTGTATAAAAAATAATTTGCAGCGATAAACCTTCGTCGATGTAGCACAAGCGGTAGAATATCCGACTCCCGAGAAGGAAAGTGTGGGTTCGAATCCCATCACACGTAAAAGTGGGCTTCTACTGTTTATTCTTCAGGAGTCGAAATTTCTCTGGATTCACTCATGTGAATCCATTTATTTCAATTTGTACTGCCGCTGTTTACTGATTAAATCTTTCAAGTACAGTCCTCACGTGTATATAATATAAAAGTATGTGCATATTGTCGCATATCCATGTTTTTACATAGTGCGAATTTTCCCCCAAAATGGATTTAGCAAAAACCAAATCAGATCATATGTAGAGGATTTTAAGAAGAAAGTGTCTGACCACTGGTCTTAAACTACCCTTAGAAATAGGAAGCTAGGAGATTTGGGCTAGAGTGCCCGATAAGAAAGTGACACGGAAGCTTGGTTGAAAGGGGGATGAAGACAGCCTTATTTATTACCGGGGGGGGGCAGTACCCGAGGTCCGGTGGCTTAACGTGCTTATCCGACGCACGGCGGATATATTGTGGATCGAGCGTTCGTACCTGCCTGGAATCGAACCTGAGGTCCTTTCCATTGCATTCACGAACGTTGTAGCGATAATCAGCTTCTACTATACCGTGCAAATTAATTGGGACGAGCTATTTTATTCTCAGAAATGTAATGTGGTCCCCAGTTGATGTCCGAAACCCACGTAAACCGGTTTTATCAGCTCTGAGGTGGTGTGACTGTTAGAACTTGATAGCAAGAATGTGGTTTGACCGGTTTTAAACAGGAAATAGGCACTTCAGCTTCAGTTGTGAGCTTTCGTGTGTGACAGGTGGATGTTAGTTTTTGCTCTCTGTGAGTTGGTGTTGCTTTCGTGTATTGAAAAATGGATATTTCCCCAAGGAAGCGTACAAAAAGAATTGATCTGAAGGATCACACTTCTATGACAGTGAGAGATATCGCTTCTGCAGTTGGTGTAGGCAAATCAAGTGTATCGAGACTGCTTACGCGGTACAATGCATCTGGATCATCGTCTCCAAAAAGGAGAGGTAAATGTGGAAGAAAACGAATAACAACTCCACGAACCGATAAATATCTAATCAGAAATAGTAAAATGAATAATAAAAAAAGAAACAAGCGCGGACCTTCAAAAAGATTTATTGGCTATTGGTTGTGATGTTAGTCATTCAACTGTACGCCGTAGGCTTCTGGAAGTTGGCCGGAAGGCAAGAAGACCAACGAAAAAACAATATTTGAATGCGAAAATGAAGATAAAACGTTTAGCATGGGCCAAAAAATATAAATCATGGACTGCTGACGACTGGAAAAAGGTAATTTTTAGTGATGAAACTCATTTATTTGTGCAGTGTTACCAAGAAAATGTCGTTAGACGAAGCAACTGTGAACCCTTAAGACCCGAGAATGTCAAACAAACTGTAAACACCCTCTGAAATAGATGTTTTGGGGTTTTTTCACATCAAATGGCACTGGAAGCTTAGTTCCTGTTCAAGGTATGATGTATTCAGCCAATTACGTAGAAATATTACAACGTAGGATTGTTCCATTCTTGCAAACCTTTGACGGGACATTTCAACATGACTTGGCCCCATTTCATAATTCGAAATTGGTCGAGAATTTCATGCTGGAAAATCAAATTCATTTGCTTGATTGGCCTGGAAATTCACCAGACTTAAATCCCATAGAAAACTTTTGGAATATTTTGAAGAGACTTTTAGGTAAAATGGACTGTACAATCAAAAAACGCATGATAACGAATGCTATAAAAGTGTGGTTCCACGATTATGAAGTCAACAATATGTGCACTCAATTAGTGGAGTCAATGCCAAAAGAATTCAACAAGTCATTTCTGCTAAAGGAAGACATACTTCATACCAATACAGGAATTTATCAGTGTATATCAAGGCATAGAATAATATAAAAGCATAGCTTTGGCAAAAAGAGGGATTTTTTACTTTGTCCTGATTAATTTGCACAGTATAGTACTTTATATCTTTATACTCTGTGTTAGTCTCGCATTACGAAGACCTGCTGTTTTATATATTCGGGGCTGAAGTACCGCGTGATATCAACGTCAGGTGCGGCTACTATAAATTCTGCAAACCTATCCTCTGTACGTAGTCAGTAACTAACCTATCCTCTGTACGTAGTCAGTAACTCTCTGCCAGTAATGGGGAAACATGGGGACGCTAGCCAATTTGACAATGGCCATATAGTTGGGGTTGCAGGGCAGGTACCAGTATTTCGGAAACAGTCGAACTTGACGGCAGCTCCCGTATTACAGTAACTAGAGTGTACCTGGACTGGATTAGCCATTCACATACATCCATCAAAAGGGCTTATGTTGGCCGGAAACGCGCATTTGATCCTAGAGGTGAGCAGCGGGTGGCACGCCTGGTGTCCAGCAACGACGTGCAACAATCACCCAGCTCACTAACTAATGCAAGAGTGGTGCAGTTCGACCTATTTCCGCATGCACCATGCGCCGTACTTTGCTTAGACTGGGGTTCGACAGCAGGAAACCAAAATGTTCCACAGCCGGAGAACAAAAGGTTCCACAGCCGTAGACCAAAAGGTTTCACAGCCGTAGACCAAAGGGTTCTACAGCCAGAGACCATGATGATGACCAGTCATCGCAAAAATGACTCTCATCAGCCAAGGAACGTCGGCAATGGACCCTACACAGATGAATGAAGTTCGTCTGAAATCATGAGTCCTCTTTCCTGATGCAGCATACTGATGGTCGCGTTCGCACATGCCATAAACAGCATGAAGCCGTATCCCCTGGTTGAACAGTTTAGGTTCAACAGGCCGGTTGAGGGGCTTTCTGGTTTAAGGGGGAGATTTTTCCTGGTAAGCCCTAGGTCCGTTGGTGTTCAACACACACACACTGAAAGGTGGACGCCATAGGGACCTGGTACCAGATCACCTTCATCCATGTTTGCAAGAAGTTTATCAGTGCAATCTTTCGACATCTTTTAAAGCGCCGTGTTATGAACTCGTTTAACTACTGAGTGGTTGGAAGAATACGTCAATGAATTCGCCACATTGCCGTGGTCCCAAGACTCCCCTGACTGTAACCCAATCGGGCACTTGTGGGATATGCTAGAACGGGATGTGAGAATTGCTGTTCCTCCTCCACGGAACGAGCGTGAACTGAGGGAGCAGCTGCAGCGGACATGGCTCACGTTACGCATGGAGGATATTTGATACCTTTTAGAATTTGTTCCGTCACGTCTGAGAGCCGTGAGTGCAGAGAAAGGCAGACCAACGCGTTATTAGATAACTGATCCTAATGTAAAGCTAACTCAGTGTATGTGTGTGTGTTGCACACCTTCTAAAGGTTGAAATGCTGATACTTCGATAGGGTTGGGTATGTGTGTTGGAGGGGTGTGGAATGTGTATGTATAAATCTCTAGGCTGGGTTACGCGACACACACATCGTTTTTCGCATTTTGGTTTCTTGCTTATATGGAAAATATCACATGTGATAAAAACCTTATTCCTGAATAAATAATACAGACATTTAACGTGAACCAGGAACATCAAACGAAGATCTTCGCTCTCTCCACGTTTATAAGTTAGTCACGGAAAAATTCTCATTGGCCGCCACCTGGAGTCGAACCCAGGGTCTTCCAGTTACGCACCGGATATGCTTCCGCTACACCACAGAGGCCCCGAATTCCTCCGGACTCACACACGCTAACTGCCAAGCCAATCTGGCAGGTTGCCTCTTGGAGCCCCGCACAATGCTGGGGATTCACCAAAGATGGTAAGCAGCAACTGAAGAAATAATTAGAAGGCGAATGAATAATTAATACAGACATTTAACGTGGACCAGGAACATCAAACGAAGATCTTCGCTCTTTCCGCGTTTATAAGTGAGTCACGGAAAAATTCTCATTGGCCGCCACCGGGAGTCGAACCCAGGGTTTTCCAGTTGTTCCTGCAATTATCATGGCGTAACCAGAATATGATTTTTTTTTTCAAAAGTAATGTACCTATCAGTTCTATTTTTATCTAAAACACTTTGAGTTCTTTATTTCTATGAGAAAAGCTGCTGTTTAGACTTAACAGATTCCGTTCGTTAGTGAATACGTAGTTTATAACCTCTTGAAGCCTTATTGCAACCTTCGGTGTGAAGAATCTACATTACTCCGAAGCGGTGAACTGGATAATAAGGTCGTTTGCCCTCCCCCTTTTTTGTTTTGCTCGAAAGGATGATATGCTTCTTCCTCTGAGTGTAACACGGGATGTGAGAATTGATGTGAGTCCGTTGTGAGTCGATTGATGTGATGCTTTCTTTGTTAGTCTCCTATATCTTTCATCGTTCTGAATGCGTATTATATGTGGATCACTTTGGCAACATCAGGCCATAAAATATGCCGATAACTGGCATCAAATCGAATATATCAATTCATGATACCTAGAAAGAAATTAGGTACTAGACTGAATAATACCGTTTTACTCTCTGATGATCTTGCAGTTGCATTATAACATTTTGCGCAAGCAATGGTGTATCATTTTTACTTTTGTTGTAAAAAAATCGTGCACTCACTCGCATTCTGCTCGAAATTTAGTGAGCTACGAACAATGTAGTTCCTAAAAACACGTACTCATGTAAACGTTTTAGTAACGAATACAGTCATTAAAATCGCACATTTCTCTTCTAGGTTTATTAGCACGTCTTTCGTAAAAAAAAGAACGTGCTTATGTTATCAGTTTGTCCATCCATCCGTCTGTAGACACGATATCTCTGCAACTTATAGTCAGATTTGAAGTATGCGAATGATGATCCTTCATTTCGTTTTCCTTTTACGACGTAGAATTTCGCCGCTAGAAGGCGTAAATGCAGATGATATCGAAATATAAATACATTTTATTCCATGTATTTGCTTCTAAACATCCGATTAAAAAATTTATTTTACCTTTCGATTCCATTTATGTCGAAGAGTATTTTAGGTATAGTCACTTTTTCAAGTTGCACATAGATTTTCTGCTAGGAGGCGTAAAAGTAAATTACGTTTTGCACGATACCTCTACTTCTAAAACTCCGATTTGAAAAATTTGTTTTTCGAAGAATACAGTTCCTGATGGGAAATCATTTGCATGCAATTTATAATTTTTGGTGAAGAACGGTTTGGCTACCAGGGGGCGTAATTGTTAATTCTTTCTTCTAATGTATTTGCAATAAAACTTCAGCTTCAAAATTCCCGATTATAAAAATTCATGCGTGAACCGATACCGCTCACATCTATAAACCTGTTCGGAATATTTAAAATATTGCACAGTTTTTCCGCAAGAGGGCGGAGATGTATATCTTATTTTGTCAATATCTCTGCTTCCAATGGCCCAATTTCAAAAATTCCTTCTTCACTGGATACAGTTTTCAGTGCGACATTCTCTCATATATATTCAAAAATTTTAAGCAATTAATAGATTTTCCGCTAGGTGGCGTAAAGGTAAATTGCTTTTCCCCCTATATCTCTGCTTTTAAAACTCCGATTTGAAAAATTATTTCTGCACGGAAAATTGCTCCTGATGGGAAATAGTTTGCATATAAATTTTAATTTTTGGTAAAATTGTTTTGCCCACCAGGTGGCGCAAGTTTTAACTTCCGCTTCTGATTTATTTGCAGCAAAATCTGAGCTCTTGAAAACTCGACTGAAAAAATTATTTCCTAGACTGATACTGCTGACATCGAAAAACCTTTTATTATTCTTTCTTCTTTAAATAGTGCATGTTTTCCGCGCCAGGGGGCTTGTGTGCATATCTTATATTTGTCGATATATCTGCTTCTAAGAGGCCAATTTGAAAATGATTTCTTTGTTGGAGAGCGTTTCGGCTACGAAATGTGTCTCATATAATATTTCGACAATTTTCTTAACGCACAAGTCTGCAACCAGAATTCGTAAGTTCACGATTCCGTTTACAACAATATCTGCGGGATTAAAAGTCCGATGGAAAAACTTTCGATACTACTCCCAGCAAAAGCGCAAATGTTGGGAAAGTACTGGCCACCAAATGGCAGTGATGGGCCACTGCTGGCTGAAATCTGCCGCACATGGCCCGCTAGCGGTCCGTTGGTCGAAACGCCGTCAATTGGCAGCCATTGATGGCACTGCAACATCGCCGTGAATTGCGGGCTTCCAAGCAAGTGCCACTAGTGGCCCGTAGCTGGCAACTGATGCAAACTCAACACCAGGTGGAAGGAACAAGACTGCGCCTGCGCAGAAGCAACACGAGCTGTGTCTCTCTTGGTTCCAGTAAGTTTTTGTTTTTTTTGTTTTGTTTTGTTTGGAGGTTTAACGACCACCGTGAGCAACTCAATGGGCTATAAGCAGTCGCCCGTCCCTAATTTAGGGTCACTGGTTCCAGGGAAGGGAGAGAGCCAGTGCCGTAAGACAAACACAACATCCATGCCTGACCGGGATTCGAACCCGGACCCCTTACGGACGAATGATCAGAGGCCAACGCCTTAGACCACTGCGCCACCGGGGCGGCGTTCCAGTAAGTTGAAGACGACGTTGTCACCATTGTGTTATTTTAGCGAATGTTAAGAAAAAAATATATCTAAAGAGGCGAATCGATTTCCTATAATGAAATGCCACATCGACGAATATATCAGATTAAGAAATGGAATACACCCACTCCATTCCCATGAATAACAAAAAGTAATTTCTGTGTAATCTTTCGTTTTAACATACACTAAACAGCTTGAAACAAAAGTCCTGGATAAACATAAAAAAAAGGTTATGTTGGAAAAAAAAGAAAAATTATAAGTGTACGAAATTTATCAATTATTCGAAAAAAAGAAGAAAAGAAACGCTGTGTGGATATAATGTACTCATCCATGGGTTAAATACACAACACTGGAGGAATTCACTTTAACGAGAAGTAAAATAAAACATCTTTCCTTTTCAAAACAAATGTAGCTTCGGACAGCGGAAAGGAAAGATACAACGTTAAAACTGTAACAGAATGTGATATTAACGCGTAAATATATTAGTTCAACAATTGCCTTTTAAGACAAAAAGGACAACACGAAACTTTGGAAAGCGCCTTTAAGTGGGTACACTCGTTGAAAATGAGTGAAGTTCCCTTAAGGGGAAAAAACAATCGTTACTGTGAAAAAATAAATTTATGAATTATATGAAACTAACGTTTATGAAAAATACCTCGCAATATTGTAAAGTTAAAAAGAGAACCATTCGTTACACATTTCGCAGGAAAGAGACTCAGCTTCAAGCAAACGTTCGGGCGTAGCAAAGCAGTACCTTTGGTAGAGCGCCCGCTTCCCGCGCAGACAGTCCTTGGTTCGTTTCCACCCAGATCTAAACGGGCGTTTTTTGGGAGATGCTGAGACAGTTTCCGAAACGCAGTGCTGTAATGCAGAAGTTCCGTAAAGCGAAAAAAGTTGTTGTAGTAGCTTTGGGAAATTACGGCTATCCTTTATCATTTTTTTATGGATACCACTGGCAAATTGGCGGACAACGCTCGGCAAGCCATCAGTTACGTCACGTGATTGCCGCCTGACACTGACGGGAAACTAGAGGACCACATTAGGCTAGCCATCATTTATGACACGTGCTTGCAGGGCCGTTAAAGGGCCACTTGTGGTAGCTACTGCCTGTGATGGATAATTAATGGCCCTCTTCTGGCATATGACAACTGAAGAGGGTGCCACTGTTGGCCCGCTACTGACCCGAACTCCTGGCCCATGTGGTGGCCGCTGGGACACTTTATTGACGGATGGGCGGCGGCAACATAGTGCTGGTCCACCGCTGGCAGTGCTGGCAGCCAGCAGTGGCACAGTAAGACTGTTTTTGCTGGGCTGTTTTCCATACCGGTTCCATTGACTTTGAATAGTTTTGATAAATTTAATTCGCATTAGAACAGATTGAAAAGGCGTACTCTTACACCCGAGAATTTGGTGTCGTCTTTCTTGTTTCTTTTTTAACAGTTTTTATTTTCTCTGATTGATATTTAGTACACTGCTCGACACAAAACATGCAAAAGAAAATATTTGCCAGAGCACCATGAATGCAACTAACAGAAAAACGAGATAGTTTTGCGCACATTTTGTCTGTTTCAATAGTTCGTACACGCCGTTGTGATAATTCAATTGGTACAGCAGCTATGAATGCTCTTTGGATAAACACAACATGAGAATAGTCTTAATAAAATTTCATGACGATTTTTATCTACAAATATCTGCAGCTAGAATTTGTTTGCTTTATTCTTGTCTTTAAACATACGGGAGATCAAGTACTCTGTCATGCAAGTAGGCTTACTGGGTCGATCAAAACCATACACAAAGAAAATTCAGCTCCTAGAACATAGACTGTCAAGAAAGGTCCGCGCACAAATCATTTTTATCTGAAATCCCTCTAAGTGTTCTGCTGTTGGAACTCCTCTCCCGACATTGAATTTTATCGGTTTAATTTCCAGTGGTTCACTTAAGAGCTATTCCGGGAATTGAAAGTTCAGATTCTGTGATAGCAGACGCATCATCAAAACTACAAGAGGTATAAATCAACAAACTTTCCCCATTAACACCTCTGAGATATATGAGCGTTAAAATTAGACAATGCTATGAACAACTATTCTGGAAAAAATCTTAGATGTTGACAATAATTTAATCTCCTCTTTTCTCTGTTTTGTATTTTGTTTCACATTACTACCGTTCATCAATTTCCAAACACTTCGCGGTCTTGAGATTTCCAGTGCCAAGGTCGCGGGCTCTTGGTTTTTCAAAGCTGTTGACTCTTGTTGGAATCCAGTGGATGTGGTGTTTGCTTTATTATCTCAGAGCATTGCACCCCTGCTTACTCATGGATTCGTTTTATTTTCAAAAGACCAATTGTGACAGGAAAGGCTGCTTTAAAGGGATGTTTTAAATCCCATTCTGTAAGTCGTACCGAATTGCTATCAATGCTGAATCCTTAAAGAAATATTAAGTGATAATCGTTGCTACAGACTGGCTAAAAAGATTACTCCTGATCAACAATTTTAAGTGAAGTTTCATCGAGACTGGAACGCTGTGTATCCGTTTTTAATGCGACCAAGCACATTAGCATGTAACTGGAAAAAGATGTAAATGAAGCATGTAATTTTCGAGTTTTTGAAGAAGTCGTTGCGTAGAAACAGAGAATATACGGCACATTTGTGCACTGGTGTGCAAAAATTAAGGACGAAGAGGAGAAATTATCATAACAGCGGAACGAGCAGGCAGAACGGACCAAAAAACCACTCAGGAGATAGACAAGGGTCCGTACGGTAGGGCATGCCCATATATTCAGCATGACGTAGGGGGGGCGGAAGTGTCGGAAGGGTATAAAGCACATGGGCAGTGTACGCTCAGCAATTCGGTGAAAGCTATTGCACAGTGTACATCGGTTTGAACGACGTCGAGTTGCTACCACCGTGTGATATGTCCAACAGGTAATCCAGTAGACGACATCTGGATGACTTTACCCGAGGTCGCGTTATTGGGAAGTTGGAAGAAGGTCGAAGTGTGACTAGTGTGGCCGAGGAGTTCGGGATCGCTTACAGCATCGTTTAATGGGCTTGGAGAGCATTTCAAACGACTGGAACAGCTGTCCGAGAGTTTAGCAGTTGTCGTCCACGAGCAACCACGGTGGCGGACGACCGGTATGTTGTCCTACAGGCGAGAAGAGACAGACGGCACACAGCGGGAGAAATCGCAAGGCACCTGCAACAGACAACTGGACTCCGTTATCGCGTTTTACCGTGGCAAGGAGGCTGCACAAAAGTGGTCTATTTGCACGACGACCAGTACGGTGTGTGCCATTAACGCCTGCTCATCGGTGACGGCGGTTTCTGTGGTGCCAGGAACACAAGAACTGGACACATCGGCAATAGCCTCTAGTTCTCCATAGGGATGGAAGCCGATTTAGTCTGACGAGCGATTCTGGACGTATACACATCTTGAGAGAGCAGGGAACACGCAATCACACTTCCAACATCATCGAAAGGGAACGGTTTGGAGGTGGCAGAGTTCTCGTTTGGTGCGGTATCATGCTTGGTAGCCGTACTGACCTCCACATCTTCCAAGGAGGTTCAGTCACTGGTGTCCGCTATTGTACCGACGTTCTCCTGCCACACGTGCGTCTGTTTAGAGGTGCTGTGGGTCCTGAGTTCCTCTTCATGGACGACAACGCTGCAGCTCATCGTACAGTGGCTGTCGCAGAGCTGTTGGAGAGTGAAGATATTCAACGCAAGGATTGGCCCGCAGGGTCCCCGGACCTAAATCCAATCGAACACGTATGGAATACTCTCGGGAGACGCTTGGCAAAACTTCACCACCCGCCAGCAAAGATTCCGCTGTTGCGATTGGCGCTACAAGAGGAATGGGTTGCGATGCCTCAACAGCTCCTTGACAACCTCGTCCTCAGCATGGACAGACGTTGTAAATCCTGCAACGCAGTTGGGGGTGATCATATCCCCTACTAAAGACTGGATTCTTCTTGGCAGCCGCCTGTCACATCGACGTCTCTGTCTGCTGTCCAGTTGTGCTCGATGCTACCTTTTCAATAAAGTGCCTTTGTATCCTTTGGATTCCTTGTTTAGGCGGTTTTGTTCAGTTGTTTCATATTCGTACATCTTGGGGATCTTATGGTATGATTTGGGTCGATGTGGTGCACTTCTGCACGACGTTACATTCGAAAAACCGTCTCATCCTTAATTTTTGCACGCCTGTGTATTTTCTTCCCTGCATTTGTGAAGAGTTATTTCTCCTGGAAAATTCGTTTGTTGTGCAGGAAACAGGGAGGTTTCCGTTCCTACAAGGCTGCACAGCACTTAGTTGGAACGTAACACCTAGTTGTTAATGTCATTATTTTACGCACTCCAGCCACTGAATTAGAAACATTTATGCAAATGTACATAAACGTCACTAACACAGCCTATATGCAAAATATGTGGTCAGGTGATCCAGGTAGCTATTTAGGACCACTGTTGTTCAGGTATTCCTCAGTAGTTTTGATCACACTGAGAAAGAGAAAGGACCCTTCGAAATTCAAAAAACGGCTTATTGTGGGGCACCTTATGGCTGGACGATAATTTTGAATACAGCATAGTTCACTGGTTTCTCATAAGATGAGATATCCTTGGTCTTTAGTGGGTGGAAAAATAACCCACATTGCTTGTCTAACAGGGGAAACGACGACATTCTGCCAGGAATGAGATCGCCGTGGCCTGAAAAGGCTTGTACGCAGAAACAAGACTTTTGTGTGCAGCAATTGACCGAAGAATTCAATAAAGGATGTTCCCGACCCACAAATCAACAGAACAATGCGCAGGGAATTGAGATCTGCATGCCTATAAGGAAACCACTGTTTTCCACAAAGAACCAGAACGTCCGTCTACAGTTGTGTCAGGAGCACCTTAACCGGGCAGTAGAATGCTGGGCAAAAGTCATGTGACCCGGTAAGTCGCGGTACATCTTATTCTGTGCCGATGGTAGGCAGAGAGTTTGGCTGGAGCCCCACGACACAGTGGACACAGCATGCCTTGTAAACACAACTCAAGGTTCTGGAATCTGTGTCATGGTGTAGTGCATGTTCTGTTGGTACGGAATGGATTCTCTGATATTGCAGGAAGGACGGTGACCTGTAAGGAATATCTGAAGAATGCTGCAGATAAAGTCCATCTTGGAGTGCTGACTATTTATTCAGTATGTGATGGCTGTTTCGTGGACGTGGACCACAGTGCCACTGTCCATGGTGCAAGATGTGTTCAGCAGTGGGTCAGCGAGCATAAGAGCGGTTTCTACCATCTTCCCTGGCCCGCAAAATGCCTGGATTTGAACCATATAAGAATGACTTCGAACTTGACAATACTTCTCCATCGAACATGTATTGACATTTATTAACTAGTGTGTCTATGGGTGAAATATTGTTTTTATATTTGCGGGAACTGTGTACCCAAGTACCTGTTATGAGTTCAGGATGCCAAACAGGAAAATTTGCTTGGTCAATAATAATAGCGCCGCACTCAGTAATTCTTTTTGGGCATTGACTTGGGTTCACTCCCAGGGGATGTAAATACACTCATCGTCCAAAGAAACAGTTGCATCCGGAAGGAAGCAACCGACAGGAATGACATTTGGCGTGTAGGTTTGACAGCGTGAGACATGCTAATGATTCAAGTATTACGCTCGGCCGCGCATAAGACGCAAGAAAGGAGGGTTGTAGCGCTGTGCCTGACCGGCTACATAAGGTCGTCCGCTTGCCATTCTGGCTCATGAAGTTGTATTGGTCCCATCCTTTGAAAGTGATGTATGCCTCTGAGAAACGTTTGGAATCCAATCGAGCAGTTGTAGATGTTCAAGAGGGGTAGTGGCGTCGTTCTCCGGGAAGCGGGATGGTCTTATCGCCGTATTGTGCGCCTTACCGGTCGTGCGGATATCACCGCAGCACGCTGTTGGCAGCAGTAGATAGGACAAGGCACGCAGCAGCGACAGAAAGGGTCTGGGAGACCAAGACGAACCGCGGAGAGAGAGAGGACCGACGGTTTGTTCGACGTGTGCGGAGTGTCCCAACAGATCAGATCAGATCATATGTAGAGGGTTTTAGGAAGGGAGTGTCTGACCCCAGGTCTTAAACAACCCTTAGAAATAGGAAGCTAGGAGATTTGGGGTAGAGTGCCCGATAGGAAAGTGAAACGGAAGCGAAGTAGAAAGGGGGAGAAGACGCCCTTATTTATTACCGGGGGGCCAGTACCCTGGGTCCGACGGCTTAACGTGCCCATCCGACGCACAGCGGATATGTAGTGGATCGAGCGTTCGTACCTGCCTGAGATCGAACCTGAGGTCATTTCCGTAACAGTCACAAACGTTGCCCACTAGGCCACCCGCGGCCCCGGAGTGATCCAACAGCCACGATTGCGGGTATTCATCGAGGAGTGATGCCGTATTCATCGAGGAGTGTCGTCCGATTAGTGCCAACGCCATTGGAAGACGGCGGCACGACGTAGGATTACACCCACGTTGACCGTTACTGACCTTAACACCATTGCATCGTCGTCAAAGACTGCAATGGTGTCGTGCCAAACTCTCATGGCTCCTCTCAGAATGGCAGCGGACGATCTTCATTGACGAGTCCCGCTTTTGTCTTGGAAGACACGACAAACAAATCCGTGTCTGAGGGCACCGTGGTCAGCGCCGAGATGAAACGTTTGTTGTCGAGTGTCACACGTCCAGAAGGCCTGGTGTTATGGTGTGGTGTGTCCTTGCCTACAATGCCAGATCACCTTTGGTTTTCATTACAGGCACTTTGGCAGCCCAAAGTTAGGTTAATGTGGTATTGCAACCAGTGACCCTACCTTCCTGAACGCTCACTCTAGTGCGATTTTCCAACAGGACAACGCTCGTCCGCATATTGCTGCTGTCTCGAGAGCTTGCCTTCAAGGCACTGACACTCTGCCATGGCCAGCAGTATCGGCAGACCTATCGCCGATTGAAAATGTGTGGGTTGCTATTGGAGGTGCTATCTACACTCCACCCATACCGTACAATCTGCAAAACCTGCTTCAGAAGATTCAAGTTGTATGGGATGGCTTATCGCAGAACACTGTTAGGAACCTGTACAAATCCACGCCGAGACGTTTGGCATGTTGTGTGAACTAACATGGCTGCCCGACGACATACTGAGAGACACTACTTATTGACGTGTAGCTCAATAGCTATCAGTCATGTCAGCCTCAATGTTTAATCGTTTATTGTTCCTGGTAACCTTTACTTTACACCCTAATAGCATTTAAATCCATTACGTCTTTCTCGGTACAACTATTTTTTTGACGATGAGTGTATTTTGCCCATGATATCGGCCTTACCTGCCTAATGTAAAGTGCATTTAAGATCTATCAACCTATCGTGTTTTTTTGCTTTGTTTGATGTTTAAGTGCTTCTATTTCTGTCTCCTAGTGAACTTCGTTGAACATATGTTTTACATCAGTAACAAATACGTGAATTAAGGATTTCAACGGCCAGGGTAAAACAAGCAGCACGGAAATTTCCATTCGACTTCGATACACTGGTCTCAAAATGTTGGGGATGCGACATGAAATCATGGATGTCTGTAACTTGAATCTAGCAAAACGCATTGAAAAAACATCAGTGAGGCTGCGTAACACAAACGATAAAGAATTCGTTTGCATAAAAAAATATTATGCATTTTCTGCACGCAACAAAGAAGCCGTGCAATATAGACAAAATGGTAAATCCGGATAATATCCAAAACTGCTCAATTTCAGTACCCGGTATCCCAACCATCGCATCTAAGAACATTTTGACATATACAAGGGATGCTTGCAATGATTTTATTGATTAGTGTCTGAGGCATCTCGTTCTATGTTACAGAGAACACGTTACAGAGTTCTGCCAGTGTACTGGAGTATGGAAGGTGGTTATCCAGAACAGTTTCCAAAATGTTCTGAATAATATTAAGGACAGGAAACCTCGGAGGCAGCTGTAACGATTAAATCCCATTGTTTCCCAACTGCGGAAGCACGCTGAAGGTACGGCGACTGGTTGTATTGGCATCCAGAAAATAAAATGCATATCTACCAGCGGGAAGCAGTGTCACAATGGTCACAATGATCTCTTTTCCGTACAGAGGAATTCATGTTGCCTTGACAAACATGCAAGACACACTCCTCCCCAGACCAGAACTGTATGCCACCGGTAAAATTGGATGTACTGCACGTAGTGTGATTGCATTTGTGTGCCGGATCTCATACGCACATGTCCTCGTCGAGTATCAGGATCAAAAGAGAAACGTAATACGCCTGTGAAACGTACGTGGTGCCACCCTGTATTCCATAACATGGCCTATTGGACCCAGGTACATCTTTAACGAGGGTGAGTTGATGTCAATGATATTCATCTGCGCGGCCTCCTTGCTGCGAGTCCGTACTCGTGAAGATGGTTTCGCCCCGTTTGAGTACATACTGTTACACCAGAAGTAGCTGGAAGAGATTCCAGGAGTCGGCTACATGCATTCTCCTTGCGTTTACTCTCAGAGCGAGGTCTTGTCTCCTTATGGTTATCCACGGGTGACCACGCCTGTGTTGATCTGCAACATTTCCATGCCGTAGAAATTTTGTGTGTATCCAACTTACTACACTTTGCGAAACTCCTAAAGCAGCAGTCACATCGATCTGCCGTACACATGACCTGCCTGTAACATGCCAACAGCCCTATTTCTGTTATCAATGCTTAAACGCCGTTTGGACATCTATTCATGTTAACCCCACACTGAAGGCAATACATTCAGCAAACTTCTAGACCAAGCCCTGAAAAGACCCGTTTTCCCCTTCTCGCAGGGTACTTTTTTCGGAGCTCGCACGTTACATGCTCTTCTGTCTGTTAGAAAGAGTGCGATGTGTCCGTTCGAGTTCCACAGACTAATAGATGGCGTTGCTGCGCTAAGCGAACTTATTCGAAAATTAAAAAAACTCTCATCTCACTCCAAGGGAAGGAGTAGTGATACGCTGACCTTTGACCTGAGAAAAACTGTCTCTTCCCGTGAGAATCAAAGCCAAAAGATGAAGAATTCTCTTATGCGTGCACGTACGTCGTTTGTGTTGTTTTTCCAAATCCAATATAAAATTAGATATCGTGTGATTTCAATCTACAGTGTTTTAGGTGTTTTAATATTCAGTGTTGTGTGTTGTGAATATATTCATTTGGTTAAAGATAAAGGATTACCTATTTAAAAGTGGTAAGTACTCTTTATGCTTTCAACCATTTGTTCAGTGAGTTTAAGAATTATCTTTCGTTTGTTAAATCCGTCATTTGATATCAACGCGTGAACTCTTTAGAATTTCTAACACTGTCGTGATGCTAATTTACATATGATGTACCTACCACGCTGGTAACTAATCTCCTGTTTTCGCTAAATTTGTATATCACCACCTTTTCCCTTCAAAACCTCAATATTCCTAACTTTTTGTTATCACTGTTTAATCCACTGCCAGAATGTAATCTCGCTCGCTTCAAGACAGATATCAATGTTATGATAATGACACTTGACCGTAAATCATATATATCACAACAGGTTTCATAGCGACTTTTAACAATCATGACATTTGTACAACTCCACTAATTCCAGTAACTCCACTCTTTACACATTCAATGTAGTCGTTTATGTTGTTCCGACACAATGGCATTATTTCCAAGTTGTAAAATCTTCTCCGGGAAGTAATGTACTGTTCAGTGAGAAAACGTTCAATCATGCAGTGAATAGATTTACATAGGAAATCAGAAACTCAAAAGGAAGGTTAAAAAGAGGTATACATCATTAGCCGTTGTCTTCCCTATTGCGTTTTAAAATTCACAAAATTATCGGTGACGCATATATAGAAGTCGTGCCTCTTCGCTCCGGAGCCAGTTGTTCTAACCGACTAAACTACACCGATGGAATGTATCACTGCAGATGTGTCGTCTTGACACGTGCTTCACCTCTGCCACGTCACCTTCTTCTTAATTATTTTTTTTATTTGCAGCTAGGAAGAACTTTTCATTAATTTCAGTCGATGTGTGGAACGAACATTACACATTTTTACATTTTTCAAAGAACCCAAGTACCAGTAGATCCATTTTACAAAATCGGGTACCCATGTAAAATTTACAAATTTGTCTGTTGATGGAATCGAAATCTCGCCTCCTCGCTCCGGAACCAGTTGTTCTAACTGACTAAGCTACACCGGCGGAATGTATCGCCGGTGGTTTTTAGTCTTGACACGTGCTTCACCTCTGATGTACGTCAAAGCGTTTTATCCTACCATCGTAAAACGCAAACAGTCACTCAGGATCAACTGCATGTAAACCGTACGAAACAGTGACCATCAAGATTTAACAATATTTTAAAACATACTTTGTTGCATTTTCCTTCGATACTGCAACCAACATTTTAAATCACTGTAAAACCGAAAACTGTTAATCAGGTCCTCCAATAAAACTTGAAGAATAAAACTGTTCTTTGTGTTTCTTCACATAGACATTTTCTTTCATGACTATAAAAAATTGTGTATATGTATTAACATCGTCACAAAAGGCGCAGAGTGATTTGTCTTGTACATGAGCACACATCATTTAACACAGCTTTGATGTCTTGATCCATTTTCTATGGTGTGACGTTCCAGCACCGCAGGATGTACATGAGAGCCGTGGAGTGAGTATCACCGAAACCGCCGCATTCGTGAAATGTTCCAGAGCAGCTGTTCTTAAAGTGTTTAAAGACTGGACTATCAGCCAAAAAACTGGGTCTCTACGTGCAACGTGTGGTCGTCATCGACTAGTGACTGCTCGAGCGGAACGGGGAGTGTCCAGACTTGTAACAGACAACAGAAGGGCAACAGTGCAGCAAATTACAGACCATCTTAATCACGGATCCCCTCAAATGATCTCTGCACGCACTTTTCGCCGTACACTGCATCGGATGGGATATGGCAGCCGAAGGCCTGTTCAAACACCTTTGCTGTTTGCAGTTAACAAGAGAAAACGTCTCCAGTTCGCACAGGAGCACAAGGATTGGACAGTCTATAATTGGAAATAAATTATGTGGTCCGATTAATCACGTTTTCAGTTGCACAATGCCGATGGGCGAGTGAGAATTTGGCGGAAACAGCACGAAAACATGGACCCCAAATGTATTGCTACAACCCTTCCAGGTGGTGGAGGCAACGTTATGGTTTGGGAATGTTTTCCTGGCATGCTTTGGGCCCCTTAATTCGTGTTTAAAAACGTTTGACTGGCACATTATATCTAAACATTGTTGCGCACTAAGTGCATCCTGTCATGTGGATGGTTCATCCGAATGACTTTCAACAAGATAATGCGTCCTGCCATAGTGCTCGTATTGTACAGGATTGGTTTGAGGAACATGCCGGTGAGTTTACTTTGCTTAGGTGGCCCCACAATCTCCAGGTCTCAACCCCATTAAGAATTTGTGGGATGAAGTTGAACGAGCCATGAGACAGCTGGATCCACAACCCTGCAATCTCACACTCCTGGAAAGAGCTATTCATCAAGCACGGTCTCAGATTCCACAAACCACCTAGCAACATCTCGTGGAGTCCATGCGACGAAGAATCGACGCAGTATTAAAGGCAAAAGGTGGCCCAACGAAGTACTGAGGGAGTGGTCATAATAAAGTGGCCACTCAGTGTATATTTGTATGCTGGCCTGCGCTCGCCCTTTAGTTCGTACCTGAAGATTTGTAGGTAGCCTACACGAAAGATCTAGCAGCGTTTTTAACTTGTGTTTTCTTCATAATAAATCTTTTAATCCTTGTGAAGAGTTCTTTCTCTAACATGTGCAATATCGTGCAGTGACAGCTTCAAACTTGTAATTGATGCACTTCGGCACGAAATATATTCTAGTGCCGCCTTCAGTACATAGACTGAGCAAGCCAGTCTATTCGTGAGACCGGAATTTCCCATTGTAGGCCTGGAAACATGACAAATGGCATTGTGGTCCTGGAAGAATCATTCATCGTGTCCGTAGAAATACCACAACGTGGGGAACATTGAGTTATCCAGGATATCTCTATAGAGCTCAGAGTTCAGGTTGTCATGAATAACAACCATTGGACCCACACTGTACCAGCTGCAAATGCACCATGCCATAACTCAACCGCCTCCGTGCTTCACAATCAATACTGTACACTCCAGAATCAGACGTTTTCCGGGCAACCACCAAACTCAGACACGTCCATCGGATCAGAATTATGTAAAGCGGGATTCGTTGCTAGTTAACACCTGCCGCCATTGCTCCAATGTTGAATTTTTGTACACCATCGTAACCACGTGGCTTTATTGGTCTTTGTGATGAGAGGTTCAAGGGCGACTGCACGGGCCTCTCTTCGAAGTGCCTGGATGAAGACAATAACATCTGTTGCCATCTGTAGCGTTCATTGGTCAGGACTTGGGTCTCCGGATCTCCCTCTGCTGCACCCTCCTTCCCCTGGGTTTCAGTTTCTTGGGTGTTCCACGACGAGGTGAATTCCTGCAACGTCCCGTCTTCTTAGATGTAGCAAACATGACGTCACAAACGTGTGGCATTTTGAGCAGACGAGTGAGACGTTGTGAGTACGTTTTCAACATTGTGGATATACGTAATAGACCGTTTTCCGTCACAAATCTTATACTTCTTTTAAAATAGTGCCGTGCATTTCCATGGGTTTTTTTTCTTGTTTTTTTAATGGGGGTTTCACGACCACCGTGAGAAATTCAATGGGCTATTATAAGCCGTCATCCTTCCCTAATTTAGGGCCACTGGTTCGACGGAAAGTACAGAGCTAGTATCGTAAGACAACCACAACATCCATGTCTCACCGGGATTCGAACCCACAGACCCATCTCAGATGTATGGTCATAAACCTGCAGCGCTTACACCACTGCATCACCAGGGCGGCCATTCCAATGCGTCACCTTATGAATTAAATCTCCTGCTCTTAGGAACTGCATTTTAGGAACTCACTGGACTATCGTTAGCAAACTACTGGTTCTGAAACTTGTTAAATGTTTAGTAAACAAGAATTTAGAATAATCTGTATCCCGAAAAATCATCTAGAATAATGTATTTATTTAGTAATAATCGATACACCTTAAAAATGTGTGTTATTTTTATACCTAATCTTGCTAACTATGAGGGTCCCGATCTGTGTTTTCGTCGGCGGAGAGAGTGCATCGCGGCAAGAAGTTTGGTTCTTATCGGCGAAGCTCTCTCAGACATGCGTGCATATAATACGGTGAGGAAATGATTAATATAAAAAAATAAATTAATGATCGTATGTTAGTGCTCTTTGTGTTGATCAGTTCCCGTAAACCTTTAGGCAAAATTGTTAATTACAAAATTACCAAATGTCAAAACTGGCAATTGCCTACCGCATTGCTTATATTAAGTACTACTGTACATACGTTCTGAAAAATTCGTTTTTTTCCAAAGGTACGACCCGCAAACTAATACGCGGGAAAGTCTTCAGCATGTCAGATAATCTAAGAATATATGATGTCTATTGTTCAAATATATGAATAAACATTTATCATTGCGAACCCTAAACGATGATATGTTAACAGGATTCTTTTACCGATCCACATGTTGAAATCTCAAAATATAGAGCTAAATACACGACACAAAGGACAGCCCCATTCTCACGACGTAGTGTGCTTTTTGACCTCAATCGTCTCACCAACATGACGGCAGAAGCTGTGCCTTCATGGTCGTGAGGTTTCGCTGGCTTTAATTTGCTTACACGAGCGGAATAGGTGGACCCTTACTCCATTTATTTTAACCTCCTTGGTGATATTTTGTATTGTCCACTTGGGCGACATCGATTTTCGGAAGCTCTATTTTCGTACATTATAGTTTTTATATCCCCAAATCACCGTTCCTACACAAAATTAAAATCTTATACATCATAGGGAACGAACATTTCAGACTGTCACATGAAAAAAAATGAGATCTTGTGCAAACAAATCTGTGGAGTTCAGTAAACATTCCTCAGGTAATTGCTAGTAATTGTGTGATCCAAAAATAGTTAAAATGTCAGACCATATTTATAACTTTTGCAAACGTTTTCCAGCTAAAAAATAAACTGGAATTTAAGACAGGAATGAACTGATTTAATTGCATTCCAAAAATATGTACAGTAAAGATCAAATAGAAGCACACGAGAATCAGTTGGCATAATATTTCGATTGATTCCTGTACTATATACACCGATCAGCCAAAACATTAAAACCTCCTACCTAATATGTATGATGTAAGTCCTGGTCTCGCCGATGAGGCATAGGTTCAACGAAATATTGGTAGGTGTATTTTGATATTTGGTACCATGACTGCAACAAAAGATACCGCAGTTCCTGTAAATTACGTGGTTGGATTGATGCTGCTGGTACATGTATCTCCAACCCAAACCACAAGTGCTCGATAGGATACATATTCGACGGATTTGGGGGCCATGGCAATAAATGGAATTCCTTTTCATGTTCTTGGAACAATTCCTGAAACTTCTTCGCCGTGTATCACGGACCATTCTCTTGTTGAAACACGCCATAACCGCTATAGAATAATACAGTCACCATAAAGGGGTGTACTTGGTAATCCACGATGTCCAGGTACGTGACAGCTGTCAGAATTCGCTCTACAGGGATAAAGGATCGAAGTGTTTCTCAACAAAATATCGCCCAGACCATCACACTCCCTTCCGCCGCCGGAAACCGGCCCACTGTCCATCAAGGTGAGAAGGCTTCCTTGGGTAAATGTCGCACACGAGCTCGTCCGTTGACATAGAATAACAGGAAACGGAATTCGTCTGACCATGAGACCTTCACCAGTTTTCTATGGTTCAATGTTGATGATTACGTGACCAGTGCAAGCGTTGACGACGGTGAACGGTTGTGAGCATAGGCACACGAATGAAGAGCGTACGATAAACTGTATGTTCGGACACATTGCGCCCTTCACCACGACTGAAATTATGGGTAATGTCAGCCATAGTAACCCACCTGCTGCTGCGGACAAGACAAGGTATCCTGCTCTGAATTCTGGTACCAATGATGCGTGACCTACCCACGACTTGTCGACGGTTCGGAGTGTCACTTGTTTCGGACCATCTTAGATAGATACTAACTACTGCATAGCGTGAGCAATCTACCTGAGTCGCTGTTTCGGGCGTCTTTCCATAACAATCTGGCATTTGTCTAAATCAGATAAATCCTTTGCTTTTCCCATGTCGAGACGATACGAAGCCCTTAATGAGAGAGCTCCGACCTAGGTATTGTGTATATCATTCGAGACCTTGACACGTGGCGCTTATTGGCTGCACGTGCGCTTATTTTCACAACGAGGCGATACGAAGCACTTAATGAGAGAGCTCCGATCTAGGTATTGTGTATATCATTCATGACCTTGACACGTGGCGCTTATTGGCTGCACGTGCGCTTATTTTCCCAACGAGACGATACGAAGCACTTAATGAGAGAGCTCCGATCTAGGTATTGTGTATATCATTCATGACCTTGACACGTGGCGCTTATTGGCTGCACGTGCGCTTATTTTCACAACGAGACGATACGAAGCACTTAATGAGAGAGCTCCGATCTAGGTATTGTGTATATCATTCCTGACCTTGACACGTGGCGCTTATTGGCTGCACGTGCGCTTATTTTCACAACGCAGAGGTCGTTTTAATCAAGGTACTTAGAAGGAGGAGAGGTAGGTCCATCGTAACGACGCCGTCTTCAGGCTTCTCTTCGCTGCGCTGTGACGTCACGGTGGCCATAAGCGGAGCTGTAACGCGCACGGAGCCATACCGAGAAAGTGTCGTGTGCTCTGAATTTTCAATCAAAATAACAGAGCTAGCTTTGAGTAAATATTTTTAAGTAAAAATGGTACAAACATCCAACTATTTTTCAAAATAGAGTAAGAAAAATATATATATATATATATACTGGGGAAAAGCAGGAATATGACATGCATACTGTTCGATGCTTTTTTGCTGAATATCTTTTTTTTCCAAAAGCACACTGCAATGGCCCTTTGGAGCTGGGAAATCTACATTTTATTACGTCGAATCAGTCATTTACCAATTTTATAAAATAAGCAATTTGTTTTCTTTCAGGAAAAATATACTCTACAGCTTTGCTTACGTTGTTAGATTGCATCTGGGACGCTAAAACTAATTCTCTGTCTCATGGGGCCTCTTACATTTGTGTGGATCCATTTTATTTCATGAAACACCTTTCATTCTGAGTTATTACGTTCCAGCCAAAGGTCAAATATCTGGCGAGTGGTGGTTCCACATTACAGCCTGTTCCGCGATCAAATATATGATTTCGGAGAAGTTTAATTAGATGGGGCACATCGGCAAACATCCATATTTTTCGATTTTCATTTACTGGATTTGGAAAAGAAGACAATAATGGGGTTATTCCAAGCTGCTTCCAAACCTTGATAACCCCCACCCCAATATGAGGTACCACTTCATGCACTAAATAACCCGATTGCTCAACGGCTCGAATTATGTCAGTTAACAGCGTTTGATCCATCTGCTTATCAAATGAATAATACAGTATATGGTTGTTTCCAAGCGTTCCAGAAGATTCTCAGCATAACTACTAAAACGTTACAATGCGGTCCTAAAGTTTTATCTGCAGCACCAACATAACAATATCGGCAATCAACGCTCATTTCACCAAAAGATAAAACTGAAACTTTGTCGAATTCGGTTAGGTGTTTTCATCACCTTTAAAACGGGCTCAATTAAAATATCGGTAACACAAATTTACCCCATCACCGTTTCACAGAGGAAATGCCTATAAGCAGTATGTGCATTTTATTTTTGATGAAAAGATATGCTTTTCGAGAAATAGCATGCAAAACAAGTGCTTGACTTATATCTTCTTCGTTCCATTTTGCTGGTCTCTTTTTTGAAACAAGAGTTTGAATTTGCACTTCAGTGAAACAACGGCCAAGCAAATTTATGATAGCTGTCCATCTTTCACTGTTGTTCAGCAAATTTCTATTCTTGCATTTGCGTTTTATAATATTAATTTCCGTTTTCAGGCTTCTTTTCTCGAGGCAAAAGCATTGTTTTACCACTACCAACTGTTTCCTTACGTTTGATAATTCTTCCCGTAGTGTATTATTTTCACTCTTCAGTTGCATTATATTTTTGTTCAAACATTTGCATTTCTCACATAACGTTGACAGTATAATAAATGTTGGTCAGGAATGATGTCACTTTCATTGTGACCTGTGATTTGACGTTTAATTAGAGATATACTTTCAATTCGATTTAAGGCAATTTTTTCTGACCTCTCCGATCTTAAACCGTTCACTTCGAACAGAAGTTTGCTCCTCCATCTACTAAGGCACATTTTTTGTAAGCACGGCATCTTTTCTCAGTTTTTTTCTGGGAGGCAAGTTCAGCAATTCATTTTTAAGATCTCGCTCTTACTTTGAGACATCAAAGTGTTCTGAACATGTTCGTGCTTTCTTTGCATCGAATACATCCTTTCGACAGCATTTCGCTACCCATTGCTTCAAGAAATCTCTATCCGATGAGAAAACATGGTATGTAACATCTAATTTCCTTTCCTTTGAACTGTTATTATTACAAAGTGCAACAGCGTATCCAGGTATTTTCGAGATAGTTGTACACAGAAAACAAATTAAGAAAAAATGAATGAAACAACAAAGCAGGTCTAAAATTGACAAAGAAATGCAGCGAATAATTGACACTACAGCACAAGCTCCGAATGCTCAAGCGATCGTTTATGGCCACTGTGACGTCACACTCCAGCTCGTAGGGTGGCAGCTCGCCGGCGGCACGGAAACAAAGGCGATTATACCTACCTCTCCTCTTTCTAAATACCTTGGTTTTAATGTTTTGGCTGATTGGTGTATTAATTATTGAAAGAACTATTGCCCTTTAAGGTGGACGTCAAGTAATTTTGTTTCCCATACTTCCAATGGAAAAACTTCTGTGCACATTTTCTTCAGAATTAATACGTTTCCAAGAATGAAAATTTGAACATCGATTAAAATAGCCTCATTTTATAACTTGCAATATTTAATATTTTCTAAAACAAAACCATAATTATGCTATCCAATATTTGTTTGTCTACTGACGTCATCAAAGTACAGGTCGTGCCATCTTTTTTCTGGTTTTAACACCACCAAAGGAAAAGTTATTGATTTTTAATATAATTATGGTTATGTTTTAGAAAATATAAAGTATTTCAAGTTATAACATGAAGTTATTTTAATCGATGTTCAAATTGTCATCTTTCGGAATACACTAATTGTGAAGGAAATGTGAACAAAAGTTTTTTCCATTGGAAGTATAGGAAGCAACATTACTTGACGTCCACCTTAAAGATGCTCAAAAGGGAAAACAAAGGTGAAGCCTCCATGTTGCATTATTCAATCATCATGAAAGAATATGATCTCAAAAATCAAATTAATGCACAAGGAAGAACAGTTGTTGATAGCCTTTACCCAGGATCCTTCAGCAGATGAAGAACGGTGATCAACTTTCTCATCACAAATATTTCATGGAAATCACTAAAACATTTTAGCAAAATAGTCTTTCAAACAAAAGTCATATTTGTTTTCTCTTTCTGCGATGTCATGCTCTTTGGGCAGGCGAATGATGCACGTAATAAGAAGACAGACCGTGTGATTGTGCTATTTGCAAAACTTTTCGTGCAGTCTAAACAAGTAATATATAACATTCAGAAAAAAACAGAATTTGGCGTCTAAAATGTGTTAATCAGTAAACCATTTTAGTTGTCAGTCAGTGTACTTAGTCACTAAATGTCCTTTATTTTCTGAACTAAGAGCTACAAAGCAGAACGGCTCACAAAGACCGTTGTCAAAATCTCTGATGCACGGCATATTTCACATACAGTAAAGAAACCTTTTCGATAAACAACTCCATAATACTTTACTACATAAACATTAATGGAAGAATTTGCTGAAATATGTATGAGTTCAAATCGATAACATCAGCTTATTTTTTTGCAAAATTATGTCAGTAGAATAAACACACACATCGCTCTTTCCACGTTTTAGCAACACACAGTAACCAAAAAATTGTTATTCGCTCACCGCCAGGGAACCGAATGACCGAATAACAATTATTTTTTTCGGTTGCTGTATGTTGCTAAAACGTGGAAAGTGCGATGTATTTGTTTATTTACTGATGCCACGTATTTTGAGAAATTTCACTGTGTAAGTAGAGTCTTTTACGGGAATTGCGAGGGGGTTAACAAACACGATGAGCAAACTTAAGGACTATAGAAAGATTTAGGGCACCTGGTTTCAGGAAAGCGAGAGAGAAACAGTCCGTACCGTATGACAAGCACACCAATCAGAACACCATCCAGAACTCGAATCTAGCCTTTTTTTTTTTTTTTTTTTTTTTTTTTTGATTGGAGGTTTAACGACCACCGTGAGCAACTCAATGGGCTATAAGCATTCGCCCGTCCCTAATTTAGGGTCACTGGTTCCAGGGAAGGGAGAGAGCCAGTGCCGTAGGACAAACACAACATCCATGCCTCACCGGGATTCGAACCCGGACCCCTTACGGACGAATGATCAGAGGCCATCGCTTAGACCACTGCGCCACCGGGGCGGGATCTAGCCCTTCAGGGCGAACGGTAAGAAATCAGCGCCAAGACCACTGCGACACCGGTGTGATAGGTAAAATATTAAGTATGGAGAATTACCTAACCAGCAAGATAGAATTTTCTTGAATTTATTCGTCGAAACACTTATTTTTTTTCTCATAACAAAATTACTTCTAATTTTTTTCATTGAGGAAATTCAACAAAACAAAGTTTATGTTTTCTATTAAAATTTAGTGGAACAACATCAAAGAGAGAAAAACTAGATGCTTTGTTTTTACTCTTTGATAATTTAAGAAGTTTTACGAGTAAGTAAACAACTCCTAGGAGAAGTCGTCTCCTTCTGCTTAAAAAATATTTGTTCCAAGAACTAGAAATAGAAAAAAATCAGAAGACATACGACGGCTGAGTTTCCATCGAAGAAGGTTCTTTTGCAACCATTAGTTCAGCCTGCGAATCTGATGAAAAAGCCTCTACATATCATACGCGCAACATGATGAATACATTCTACAGTATTCTTACACTTTTCCTACACTTCCAGATCTGAAGTCTTTTCTATGTGCGTTTTTTTCATGACACCGAAACATCGCACTTCGAAGTAAAGGGGGGGGGAAGAAACGAAAAAAAATCAACCCTTTATGTACAGCCACCGTTTGTACATTGCATTGTGGCGTAACATCAAGGGTGACGTTGTGTCAAATTTTCCAATTAAAACGGCTCAAAATTGGCTAACTATGATTCATCGGAAATCAAAATTAACATTAAGGTAAAAACCATGTAAACCAGAAAAAATGCAGTTTTACAGAGGAAGTTCACACATTTTTAGAAGGAAGTTCCAGCAATATAATTAACAATTAAAATAAAATTATTTATTTCTTAAATATTCGGTCTGATAGCTCTTTCTCACGACTAACATACAGCTTGATTTTCAAGATAACATGGCATTTCTTAAAATTAGTAGTGATACTTTTATTCCACCCCTCTTCCACAGCTTTCCATAGCCCAATCATTGTTTTAAGTCTTCGTTTAGAAAGCGCTCCGTCTGATAGCTCTTTCTCTCGACTATGAAACTAAAGCTCGATTTTCAAGATAACATGGCTTTTCTTAAAATTAGTAGTGGTACTTTTATTCCACCCCTCTTCCACAGCTTTCCATAGCCCAATCATTGTTTTAAGTCTGCGTTTAGAAAGCGCTCCGTCTGATAGCTCTTTCTCTCGACTATGAACCTACAGCTCAATTTTCAAGATAACATGGCTTTTCCTAAAATTAGTAGTTATATTTTTATTCCACTCCTCTTCCACAGCTTTCAATAGCCCAATCATTGTTTTAAGTCTGCGTTTAGAAAGCACTCCGTCTGATAGCTCTTTCTCTCGACTATGAAGCTACAGCTCGATTTTCAAGATAACATGGCTTTTCTTAAAATTTGTTGTGATATATTTATTCCACTCATCTTCCACAGCTTTCCATAGCCCAATCACTGTTTTAAGTCTGCGTTTATTTTTTTTTATTTTTTTCATTGGGGGTTGAACGACCACCGTGAGCAACTCAATGGGCTATAAGCATTCGCCCGTCCCAAATTTAGGGTCACTGGTTCCAGGGAAGGGAGAGAGCCAGTGCCGTAAGACAAACACTACATCCATGCCTGACCGGGATTCGAACCCAGACCCCTTACGGACGAATGATAAGAGGCCAGCGCCTTAGACCACTGCGCCACCGGGGCGGCAGTCTGCGTTTAGAAAGCACCCCGTCTGATAGCTCTTTCTCTCGACTATGAACCTACAGCTCGATTTTCAAGATAACATGGCTTTTCTTAAAATTAGTAGTGAGATTTTTATTCCACTAATCTTCCACAGCTTTCCATACACCAATCATTGTTTTAAGTCTGCGTTTAGAAAGCGCTCCGTCTGATAGCTCTTTGTCTCGACTATGAAACTAAAGCTCGATTTTCAAGATAACATGGCTTTTCTTAAAATTAGTGGTGGTACTTTTATTCCACCCCTCTTCCACAGCTTTCCATAGCCCAATCATTGTTTTAAGTCTGCGTTTAGAAAGCGCCCGTCTGATAGCTCTTTCTCTCGACTATGAACCTAAAGCTTGATTTTCAAGATAACATGGCATTTCTTAAAATTAGTAGTGGTATTTTTATTCCACCCCTCTTCCACAGCTTTCCATAGCCCAATCATTGTTTTAAGCCTGCGTTTAGAAAGTCCTCCGTCTGATAGCTCTTTCTCTCGACTATGAATCTACAGCTTGATTTTCAAGATAACATGGCTTTTCTTAAAATTAGTAGTAATATTTTTATTCCAATCCTCTTCCACAGCTTTCCATACACCAATCATTGTTTTAAGACTGCGTTTAGAAAGCGCTTCGTCTGATAGCTCTGTCTCTCGACTATGAACCTAAAGCTTGATTTTCAAGATAACATGGCTTTTCTTAAAATTACTAGTGAGATTTTTATTCCATTCCTCCTCCTACGGTTTTTCATAGCCCAATCATTGTTTTAAGTCTGCGTTTAGAAAGCGCTCCGTCTGATAGCTCTTTCTCTCGACTATGAACCCACAGCTGGATTTTCAAGATAACATGGCTTTTCTTAAAATTAGTCGTGATATTTTTATTCCACTCCTCTTCCACAGCTTTCCATAGCCTAATCATTGTTTTAAGACTGCGTTTAGAAAGCGATCCGTCTGATAGCTCTTTCTCTCGACTATGAACCTACCGCTCGATTTTCAAGATAACATGGCTTTTCTTAAAATTAGTTGTGAGATTTTTATTCCACTCCTCTTCCGCAGCTTTCCATACCCCAATCATTGTTTTAAGTCTGCGTTTAGAAAGCGCTCCGTCTGATTGCTCTTTCTCTCGACTATGAACCTCAAGCTTGATTTTCAAGTTAACATAGCGTTTCTTAAAATTAGTAGTGGTACTTTTATTCCACCCCTCTTCCACAGCTTTCCATAGCCCAATCATTGTTTTAAGTCTGCGTTTAGAAAGCGCTCCGTCTGATAGCTCTTTCTCTCGACTATGAACCTACAGCTCGATTTTCAAGATAACATGGCTTTTCTTAAAATAAGTAGTGATATTTTTATTCAACTCCTCTTCCACAGCTTTCCATACACCAATCATTGTTTTAAGACTGCGTTTAGAAAGCGCTTCGTCTGATAGCTCTGTCTCTCGACTATGAACCTAAAGCTTGATTTTCAAGATAACATGGCTTTTCTTAAAATTACTAGTGAGATTTTTATTCCATTCCTCCTCCTACGGTTTTTCATAGCCCAATCATTGTTTTAAGTCTGCGTTTAGAAAGCGCTCCGTCTGATAGCTCTTTCTCTCGACTATGAACCCACAGCTGGATTTTCAAGATAACATGGCTTTTCTTAAAATTAGTCGTGATATTTTTATTCCACTCCTCTTCCACAGCTTTCCATAGCCCAATCATTGTTTTAAGTCTGCGTTTAGAAAGCGATCCGTCTGATAGCTCTTTCTCTCGACTATGAACCTACCGCTCGATTTTCAAGTTAACATAGCTTTTCTTAAAATTAGTTGTGAGATTTTTATTCCACTCCTCTTCCACAGCTTTCCATACCCCAATCATTGTTTTAAGTCTGCGTTTAGAAAGCGCTCCGTCTGATTGCTCTTTATCTCGACTATGAACCTCAAGCTCGATTTTCAAGATAACATAGCGTTTCTTAAAATTAGTAGTGGTACTTTTATTCCACTCCTCTTCCACAGCTTTCCATAGCCCAATCATTGTTTTAAGTCTGCGTTTAGAAAGCGCTCCGTCTGATAGTTCTTTATCTCGACTATGAACCTACAGCTCGATTTTCAAGATAACATGGCTTTTCTTAAAATTAGTAGTGATATTTTTATTCAACTCCTCTTCCACAGCTTTCGATAGCCCAATCATTGTTTTAAGTCTGCGTTTAGAAAGCGCTCCGTCTGATAGCTCTTTCTCTCGACTATGAACCTACAGCTCGATTTTCAAGATAACATGGCTTTTCTTAAAATAAGTAGTGATATTTTTATTCAACTCCTCTTCCACAGCTTTCGATAGCCCAATCATTGGTTTAAGTCTGCGTTTAGAAAGCGCTCCGTCTGATAGCTCTTTCTCTCGACTATGAATCTACAGCTCGATTTTCAAGATAACATGGCTTTTCTTAAAATTAGTAGTGATATTTTTATTCCACTCCTCTTCCACAGCTTTCCATAGCCCAATCATTGTTTTAAGTCTGCGTTTAGAAAGCGCTCCGTCTGATAGCTCTTTCTCTCGACTATGAACCTACAGCTCGATTTTCAAGATACCATGGCTTTTCTTAAAATTAGTAGTGATATTTTTATTCCACTCCTCTTCCACAGCTTTCTATAGCCCAATCATTGTTTTAAGTCTGCGTTTAGAAAGCCCTCCGTCTGATAGCTCTTTCTCTCGACTATGAAGCTGCAGCTGGATTTTCAAGATAACATGGCTTTTCTTAAAATTAGTAGTGATATTTTTATTCCACTCATCTTCCACAGCTTTCCATACCCCAATCATTGTTTTAAGTCTGCGTTTAGAAAGCACTCCGTCTGATAGCTCTTTCTTTCGACTATGAAACTACAGCTCGATTTTCAAGATAACATGGCTTTTCTTAAAATTAGTAGTGATATTTTTATTCCACTCCTCTTCCACAGCTTTCCATAGCCCAATCATTGTTTTAAGCCTGCGTTTAGAAAGCGCCTCCGTCTGATAGCTATTTCTCTCGACTATGAATCTACAGCTTGATTTTCAAGATATCATGGCTTTTCTTAAAATTAGTAGTGATATTTTTATTCTACTCATCTTCCACAGCTTTCCATACCCCAATCATTGTTTTAAGTCTGCGTTTAGAAAGCACTCCGTCTAATAGCTCTTTCTTTCGACTATGAACCTACAGCTCGATTTTCAAGGTAACAAGGCTTTTCTTAAAATTAGTAGTGCTATTTTTAGTCAACTCCTCTTTTACAGCTTTCCATAGCCCAATCAATGTTTTAAGTCTGCGTTTAGAAAGCGCCCCGTCTGATAGCTCTTTCTCTCGACTATGAACCTAAAGCTCGATTTTCAAGATAACATGGCTTTTCTTAAAATTATTAGTGATATTTTTATTCCACTAATCTTCCACGGCTTTCCATAGCCCAATCATTGTTTTAAGTCTGCGTTTAGAAAGCGCTCCTTTTAGCAGTCCGAAGGCACAATAAATAGTTCACTGATGACACATCACGGTACTTCGAAGGAATATGAGCAAAAAGTTATAGACTTGATCCCTTTTTTCATTTTTTCGAGAAATAGAGTGATAATTAAATACACACATTGACGTGGATTAGGGGTATCAAACAGAAGTCATCGCCCTTTCCGCATTTATAAATGAGTTACGGAAAAAATCACATCGACTGTCACCGGGAATCGATCCCAGGGTCGTCCAGTTACGCGCCGGACATGCTGCCACTGCACCATAGCGGCCTTGAATTTCCACACTCTCACATACGGCTAACTGCCAAACCCCATGGCAGGTTTCTTCTTGAGCCCCGCACAATGCTGCGGATTCACCAAAGATGGTAAGTAGCAACCGAGCAAAAAACTAGGAGACGAATAAATAATCAATACACACATTGACGTGGATTAGGGACATCAAACAGAAGTCATTGTTGTTTCCACGTTTATAAGTGAGTCAGGGGAAAATTCTCATCGGCCGCCACCGGGATGGAACCCAGAGTCTTCCAGTTACGCGCCGGACATGCTTACCACTGCACCACAGCGGCCTCGAATTTCTGAGCAACCTGCCATGTGGTTTGGCAGTTAGTCGTATGTGAGTCTGCAAAAATTCGGGGCCGCTGTGGTTAAGTGGTAGCATGTCCGGCGCGTAACTGAAAGACCCTGGATTCGATTCCCGGTGGTGGCCGATGATAATTTTTCGGTGACTCACTTATAAACGTGGAAAGAGCAATGACTTCTGTTTCATGTTCCTGATCCACATCAGTGTGTGTATTAATTATTCATTCGCCTTCTAATTATTTGTTCAATTGCTGCCTACCGTCTTTGGTGAATCCCCAGCATTGTGCGGGGCTCCGAGAAGCAACCTGCCATGTAGTTTGGCATTTAGTCGTATGTGAGTCTGGAGAAATTCGAGGCCGCTGTAGTGCAGTGGTAGCATGTCTGGCGCGTAACTGGAAGACTCTGGGTTCGATTCCCGGTGGCGGCCGGTGATAATTTTTCGGTGACTCATTTATAAACGTGGAAAGAGCGATGCTTTTTGTTTGATAATAGAGTTATAGATTTGGATGTGTGACTGGTATCCTTTTCTGGTGGAGATCTGCTCTTTGAAGGCTTTGTAGATAACGAAATGCTATTTCGTCTTTAAAGATAGGAGTTAAGACATTATTTTGGTAATATGTAGAACTGATTTTAACATTATTTTCAACTTTCCTTAACTGTAATTTCCTGTTGTACGAGTAGCCAGCTGTAATCATGAACCCTTTACTGAAACTTTCTTTGGATTCTTGCAACCAAGTCTGTAAGTCTTTTTCTGCTCTTTTGCGATAGTAAATCTACCTTTTTTGTTACAGTTATTTAGGTTTGCGGCTAAGTGATTTTTCTTTTTTGATTGAAGGTTTAACGACCACCGTGAGCAATTCAATGGGCTAAAAGCAGTCGCCCATCCCTAATTTGGGGCCACTGGTTCCAGGAAAGGGAAAGAGCCAGTGCCGTAAGACAAAAACAAGATCCATGCTTCACTGGGATTCGAACCCTGATCCTTCTTGGACGAATGGTCATAAGTCATTTCTTAGACCACTGTGCAACCAGCGCGGCTAAGCGATTTTCAAAAAGTCTACACCGTGTTCTGCTCTCAGCCACGGGCCTAGGAAAGGGCGGTGAACTTTATTATTATTTTTTTCATACTCAAATCTGCATTTATTACCTTGTTTACAGTTGGTACAAAGAAGTTTAACGACTTAGCAATTACGTTTGTGGATTTTCTTTTAAAAACCAGAGGCCTTGCTTTTGAAACAGTCGTAAAAGTACGTACCTTCTTTGGATATTCGTTTGGTGTTCTTTTTCCTGTTAAAAGCAAGGCTTGACGATTTTCCCCTGTATTATTAGAAATATTGCTTAACTTACATTTAGAAATGCTAATTCAATGATTTTCACAGTGTTTTTTAATTCCAGAATACGAATATTTGTCTTCCTAAAAAAAAAAAAAACATAACCTTATATCCATAGTTTACTTACCTATGACATTTTCTTAACAGACGATATTTAATTGCAGCAGATATTTTTGCTTGTTCATCTTACACGCTGTTGCCAGTTTCAATTCTTTGAACTTCATTTTTATTTCTGATTTCTTATCAAGAACGTTCTACAAATGTGTGAACATTCTCTGCATGGTGTCTACCATGTGTCCACTGCCGTTCGAAGTGTTCATTTCCATCTCGGAAACTTCTGATATGCATTAAATAATGAAATTTACTTTGCATGGTAGGAAGAGACAGTAAATATTTTGATGATTAGAAAATGAATACAAAATCATGTTGAGTTAATAAAACTTTTCCAAGCGAAAATTAATATTCTTGCACAAAATCATTTTACATGCCGCGGTTTCTCCAAAAAAAACAAAAAAAACTCGTCTATTTTCGTTTGTGTTTTAGATTTTTAGATTGCACTCCAATTAGTTTCAAAGCACGATTTATTTAGCAAGTGCTTATGAAATATCATCATCCTGAGCGTCTGCTTGAAAGAATCATCTTAATTTTAAAATCACAGATTCACATCCTTGATTTAACCAGTGTCTCTAAAATTAAGGTGAGCTTCAATTGAATCATGGTCTGAAAAAACTGAAAGAGAATTCTTACACAGATTGCAAGTGTCGGTTCATCAAGTTAGGTTTTGTATTCGAAAAGGCAGGTTGGAATAGTAATATACTAAACACAGCATAATACGACCACCTACCTAATAATGGGAATAACCCCCTTGGTCCGGATGACAGCGGCGAGACGGCGTGGAATGGACGCAGTGAGGGCCTGGAAGGTTGCCCGAGGCACACGTGCCCATTTGGATATTCGGACTGCGCAACAGAACGGAGGTCCCGGAGATGACCTGTTTCTGGGTTGGCACGTCACACCTATTGATTCAAATAGTCCCACAAGTGATATATGGGATTGAGCTTGGACGATTTCGCCGGCCAAAGGAGAACGCAGACATCGCTGTTGTGTTCCTGGAACCAGTCACGCACCAAATTAGCAGCGTGGTACGGCGCATTGTCGTCTTGGTAGACACCATCACCACCAAGGTGAACGTCCAACATGGGGGATGCTTGGTGTCAGCGAGGATGGATAGTTATCCATTGGCGTTCAGGGGCATATCCAGTGGTACCAGTGGTACCAAGTCATACCAGGAAAACATACGCCAGACTAGCACACTGCCACCGCCGGTCTATACTTGTCCGACAAGGGTGTCCGGGTTTTGGTTCTCAAGTTTCTGACGCCGTATCTGCCACCGCCGGTCACTTCTGTGGAGCAAAAGCATCCATTCGTCGGAGAAAGCAACCTTTTTACACTCTTCAAAGGACCAACGACGGTAGTACCATGTGAACTGCAGGCGTCGTTGCCGATGGACCCTGGCCAATATGAGCACCTTGACGCAGCGTCGACTCCGGAGACCCAGGCGTAACAGGGTTCGCTCTACTGCTATCAGAAACACGTACCTGGGTGCCCCGAAATTCATTTGCGTGGTCAACTGCTGCACTGCTGCGCGTCGATTGCCCTTTGCCAGTCGACGGAGATGACGTTCGGTTCTGGATTCGATGGCCTTTAGGGCTTCACAGTTATGACGTCGGAAGGTATTCTGTGTGTTAGCGGTCTATCCTTGCTGAACCCTTACTGCAGCACCTCTCGAACAGTCCACGAAGTCTTCTGTCTCTGAGATGTTTCCATCCTTGTCGGTGTAGCCGATCATCATTCTTTTTGAACGTCCGTGAAGTCATTACCTCTGCCAATTGTGCTGACGTCACGCACTATGGCTCATATGTCCTGGTCGACATTGTCACGTGCATTATGTGACGCACAGAGGACGGTACACTGTGATTTCGGGATTGGTCATGTTATTCTGATACGACTGTGTATTTTGGCGGCTAGCGGATACCAAGGGTGTAGCGGTATATCAAGGAATGTTTTATACAAAGCACGTCATTTCAGACCAAAAAAGTGACGTTATGTAAAAATGGCCGAAAATCGAGGGTTGATTGTACTTCAAATTGTCTTCGTATGTTTCGCCATGTCAGCAACTGAGTGTTATTGAAATGCTTAGATTTTCACGAAGTCCGGTACTAAGTCAAAACAATGATGACTGTTCTAAGACATTCTTCTGATGTATTATAATTCCCTCCACAGATGCTACAATAATCTTCATGTGTATGTGCAGGTTTTACCTTTAAGAAGAATGCGTTTTGAACTACAGAAATTTACAGTCTCTTTTCAGGAATCCTTTGGACATCAGGCAAATCGAAGAGCTTATTAGGGTGACCCTTGTTACTCGTATGCAGCACAGAATATATGTCAACATCAATCATGATTCAGGTAGAAATCTGCGTATACAATACAGTAAATTCTCCGCGTAATATTTATAAGTTTTGATTGTTTTTAGATGTGTTAGTTTCGTTAGGATCGTGGGATGAAATAATAACAAATGTTTACCTCACACTACGAATAAACTAGGGGAGAGAAAAATGGATTAAAATCAGCTCGAAGGAATCATTTGCTCTCTAAGAAGAAGGCCAAATGCAGCTAGAACGGATTCATTCGGGGTATCCAAGGAAAAACAGTCGTTTTGCTGGGCCAACACTGCCACTAATGGCCCAGCACTATGTTGCCACTGCCGAACTGTCAATAAAATGTCCGGGCGGCCAACAGAAGGACCAGCAGTTCAGGCCAACAACTGGCCAACAGTTGGTACCCCATCTGTTGTCATATGCCACAACAGCGCCATCAGTGGTCCATCAGAGGCAGTAGCTGCCACAAGTGGCCCTTCAGTGGCCCTGCAAGTACGTGCCAGAAATGATGCCTAGCCTAATGTGGTTCGCTGGTTTGCCGGTAGTGACAGCCGGCAACCACGTGACGTAACTGGTGGCTTGCCGAATCTTATCCGCCAATTTCCCAGTAGTTTTCCAAAGCTACAATTTTTTTCCAACCTTACAAAACTTGTAAATTATAGCACTGCGCTGGGGAAATTTACTCAACTAACCGGAAATACGCCCGTTTGGATCAAAGTGGATTTGAACAACGTCCGTTTGCGTGGGAGCTGAGCTCTATACCGACCAGACTAATTTGCCACGCGTGAGCGTATTCTTGAAGCTGACTGTTTCGTAAGAAATGTGTAATCCTATGGTTCCCTCTCATTTTACAATATTGCGAGGTTTTTTTCGTAAAAGCCAGTTTCATGTAAATCATAAATTTATTTTTTCAACGAAGCGATAGTTTGTTTGTTTTTTTAACCTTAAGGGAACTTCACTCATTTTCAAGGAGTGTACATACTTAGAGTCGTTTTCCAAAGTTTTGTACTGTTCTTGTCGTCTTCAAAAGACATTGTTCAAATTATATAGATTTACCGGGGTTCATGTCACATTCTGTTACATTTTTAACGTTGTATATTTCCTTTCCGTTGTCCGAAGCTACATTTGTTTTAAAGAGGAAATATATTTTATTTTACTTCGAATTCCTCCCAGTCTTGTGTATTCAACCCATGGGTGAGTACATTATATCCACATAGCGTTGCTTTTTTTTTCTTTCAAATAATTAATAAATTTTGTACGCATATTTTTGTTTTCCAAGAAACGTTTTCTTAATGATTTTCCAGGACTATTTTTTCTAGCGGTTTCAAATTTTTTCTTGTCATTCACTACTCGGCCACTCCATGAATAACAATTCATGGAATGAAGTGGCCGAGCGGGTGCATTTCATGGCTTTAACTAGTATTTCATGGCTTAATCTGATATCTTTGTCAACGTAGAATTTCATAGGAAATTAATTTGCCTCTCTACATATGGATTTTTTTCTTAACATCCACTAAATTAACACGATGGCGCTAGCGTCGTGTTCAACTAACTGGTATCATGAAAGGCACAGCAAGTGTTGCTTCTGCGCATGCTCAGTCCCGTTGCTTCCACCTGCTGTTAGGTTTGCATTGGTTGCCAGCAGCGGGGCCACTAGTGGCACTTGCTTGGAGGCCCACAATTCACGGCGATGCTGCAGGGCCATCGATGGCCCGCCAACTGATAGCGCCGCCACCAATGGACCGCTACCGGGCCGTGAGCGGTAGATTTCAGCCGGCAGTGACCCAGCACTGCCAGCTGGTGGCCAGCAGTTTCCCAGCATCTGTGTTTTTGCTGGGATGTTTAGCGGTCCCAGCGCCGCTTGAACGAGTGACCTGTAAAACCAGAGTGTCAGCAAGCGTCGCTTTGCCTTTCACTTTGTCATTCAAAATGGTCATTCAGGGGAATGACTGAAACTATTCCTTACTGAATGATTGCCTGCTAAACTGCCAGAACAGTTGCGATGGATCTAAGAAAGGAGAGAGAAGCTGCTTCAATGCCATGATATCCGTGTCAGAGAGACTAGCCCTTACTCATTCTTGCCTTGGGTCATGCAGAAGAGAATAAAGGACTTAAAGGGAGCGCTTATCTTTTGTAATATGTTTATGGTCAGCACTGCTAGAATGAGAGGAATTGTTTTGTCGTAAAAAAACTGAGCTTTCCTGAGACCCAGCTACTACGTGACCACCCCTGTTTGATGAATACATACAATTTTCTGACAATGCATCCGTAAGCTGCTGGTGATTTGGGGAACCATTTCGTTCATGTAGATCGCCTGTTTAAGGGATTAGCATAACACTAATATCTCCAATGACGGTTTCAGAGATTGATAGAGCAAGAAATAAAACTTACAATGGCTCATTTGGTTTCTCGTTGTCGAATCAGACCTGCTATCGCAGCCCCTCTTTAAACAACTTAAGACCTTCGTTGACTTATTTACAATACCAGTCTCGTAAACAAGACCATTTCAGTGTATAGATCATCAAGACAGCTTGCGTGAAAATATCAGTAAAGTATATCCGTCGTACTACCACAACACTCTTCGACTCGTCGTCCGTTATTTCGAAAACAGCTCACACTTATTGCCAAAACATTCCTTATTAAACAACTCACAGACCTTCGTTAACTTATTCACAATACCAGTTTCGTAGATAGGACCCTTTCAGTACATAGATCATTAAGATAGCTTGCATGAAAATACCATCAGTAAAGGATCTTCGTCGTACTACCACAACACCCCTTCGACTCGTCGTCAGTTATTTCCAAAACAACTCACAGTAACTCTCTTTAAATACGTCACGGACCTTCGCTGACTTATTCACAATACCAGTCTCGTAGACAAGACCATTTTAGTGTATAAATCATCAAGACAGCTTGCATGAAAATATCAGTAAAAGATATCCGTCGTACTAATACAACACTCTTCGACTCGTCGTCAGTTATTTCGAAAACAACTCACACTTATTGCCAAAACATTCCTTATTAAACAACTCACAGACCTTCGTTAACTTATTCACAATACCAGTTTCGTAGATAGGACCCTTTCAGTACATAGATCATTAAGATAGCTTGCATGAAAATACCATCAGTAAAGGATCTTCGTCGTACTACCACAACACCCCTTCGACTCGTCGTCAGTTATTTCCAAAACAACTCACAGTAACTCTCTTTAAACACGTCACGGACCTTCGCTGACTTATTCACAATACCAGTCTCGTAGATAACACCATTCCAGTGTATAGATCATCAAGATAGCTTGCGTGAAAATGCCATCAGTATCTTCGCCGTACTATCCCCACACCCCTTCGACACCTCGTCAGTTATTGCCAGAAATTAATACGGAATTCGAGGGAGTGTCAGGAGGAAAATCTTAGGGAGAAATATCAAAATTTGCACAGGAACAGAAACTCAAAAAGGAAAGTTTAATTAGATGTCACATACATATCTTATACTAAATTAATTCATATCTGGTCCTTTTTTTGCCGAAGAAGGCCGCAGTTCTTCAGCTTCTATTACCTGCTCTCGACACGCTAACCTGTAGCCCAGACTGCGATACGGTAACAGAATGCATGGAGACTTATTTTTTTTTTCACATCATAAGAACAAAACATTTGTTTTGTGCAAGGTAACAAAACAAAAAGAGAAAAGGAACGCACTGATTTCTAATATCGTTTGCTACTGAGCGTCGAACCGCGAACATCAGAAGTATGTCATTGGTGATCACTACGCTCACTTATCATCTGACCCTCCATCTCAATCCATACCCTTGAGAGACCCCAGATACATACAAGTGAATGACAGCGTTATGCTCTTATCTCCATCATAACATCTCCTAGTTTTCATCTTTTTTGTGCTTTCCTGACTCGTGTAGCTGATACTTCTTCCACCCCCACCTTCGTTATGTTGTGTCTCTTGGTTTCCTAAACAGAATTTGGCTCTTTCCTCTTCCTCTTGCAAATTTTTTGTCCCTCTTCCTCGTCCTGGCGATTGCTGCCTCCGCTTGTTACTCTAGGGAGGTTCCCGGCACTCCATCCAGCCCCGCCTTGTATTATGAAGATGGATGGATATCATCCACGAATCGATATCCCCATCTCCTCTTTTACTCTCCATTCTATCTTTCTCTCTTCCTTACTCTTGCAACTTTCTTTTACATTCCCTTGGCTGCTGCGTCCTATCCTCCAGTCCTGCTCCCTCTCTGTCTCTTCCGTTTCTCTAGGTTAGAACATTTCCGTTCGATAATCAAATGATACGGGAAGCAAAGAAAAAAAAAGAAGAAAGGGAAACAAAACATCGGTAAAGAGAGAGTGGGGCAAAATGTAGGCGCATTGATGTTTTTGAGTTCCCAGAGTCAATAAAGTATCGATTGCCATTAAACTCACGCATTGTGGGGACTGGAAGTGCAGATAATTTTGGAATTAAAGATCAATTTCTTCTGAAGTATAAAAATAGCTCTTTAAGGGATTTAAACATTTTTTCCTAGGTGAAATGGGTTGAAAAGAACGTTGGCTTTGTCTTAAAGAAAAGCCTTCAGAATATTCTTCAATACGATATGGAACACATTTCAATACGAATGTTATAAATTACACTGTCGAAAAGTGTGCCGGAAACATGCATTTACACACAGCAGATATTTTTCAAGAATCAAATGTGATTGAAGTATCATTTAAAATCCTGAATGAAGTCACAAAGTATGTTTCACGTGCCTTCAAAATTGACACATTGTAAGAGATGATCAAGAAATATTTTCAAAACATTTACTCAAGAAACGTTCTTGAAACCCAACCTGTTATAGAAATTATTTCGTTCCTTCAGATTATAAACACGTACGCGACGAAGATTTTAAAATTTTCATTGGAAACCACCATGGGCGTCGCTGGCAAATAGGAATTGGGGGTGGGGACGCAAGCTTGCAGTAATAATAGCCAATTCCCAGCAAAAGCACGAGTGCTGCGAAACTGCTGGTCACCAGCTGGCAGTGATGGGTCACTGCTGGTTGAAATCTGCCTCTCACGGCCCGGTAGCGGTCAATTGGTGGCAGCGCTATCAGTTAGGAAGTCATTGATGGCCCTGCAGCATCGCCGTGAATTGTGGGCCTCCAAGCAAGTGCCACTAGTGGCCCGTTGCTGGCAACTAATGCAACCTCAACAGCAGGTGGAAGCAACGGGACTGCGCATGAGCAGAAGCAACACTTGTTGTGTCTCTCATGGTACCAGTTAGTTGAAGACGACGCTATGACCGTCGTGTTATTTTAGCGGATGTTAAGAAAAAAATCTATATGTAAAGAGGCGAATTAATTTCCTAATGAAATTCCACGTCGACGAAAATATCAGATTAGGCCATGAAATACACCCACCTTATTCCCATGAATAACAATTCATGGAATGGAGTGGGTGAATAACAAGAAAAAATTTGAAACCGCCTGAAACAAATGTCCTGGAAAACCATTAAAAAAACGTTTGTTGAAAAAAAAAAAAGGAATTATACGCGTACAAAATGTATTAATTATTTGAAAGGAAAAAAGAAAAGCAACGCTATGTGGATGTAATGTACTTCATCCATGGGTTGAATACACAAGACTGGTAGGAATTCGCTTCTAAAAATAACGAGAAGTAAAATAAAATATCTTTCCTCTTCAAAACAAATGTAGCTTCGGACAACGGAAAGGATAGATACAACGTTAAAAATGTAATTGAATGTGATATGAACCTGGGTAAATATATATTAATTCAACAATTTCCTTTCAAGACGACAAGGGCAGTACACTCCTTGAAAATAAGTGAAGTTCGCTTAAGGTAAAAAAAAAAAAACTATCATTACGTTGAAAAAATAAATTTATGAATTATATGAAACAGACTTTTATGAAAAATACCTCGCAATATTGTAAAATGAAAGAGGGAAAGGGCCATTCGATTACATATTCTGCACAAAACAGACAGCTTCAAACACACGCGCTGCGTGGCAAATTAGTGAGATTGGTAGAGAGCTCAGCTCCCACGCAAACAGCCCTAGTTCGTATCCACTCGGATTCAAACGGGCCTTTTTCGGTCTGTTAAGAAAATTTCCCCAGCACAGTGCTAAAATTCAGAAGTTTCTTTAGTGTAGAAGAAATATAAAAGTTGTAGTTTTGGGGAACTGCGGTTGTCCTTGATTTTTTTTTTTTTTTATGGCTACTACTGGAAAATTGGCGGACAAGATTCGGCAAGTCACCAGTTACGTCACGTGGTTGTCGGCTGCCACTACCGGTAAACTAGCGGGCCACATTAGCCTAGCCATCATTTCTGTCACGTGCTTGCAGGGCCGTTGAAGGGCCACTTGTGGCAGCTACTGCCTGTGATGGACAACTGATGGCCCTGTTCTGGCATATGACAACTAATGGGGTGCCAACTGTTGGCCTGAACTGCTGGCACTTCTGTTGGCCACCCGGACATTTTATTGACTGTTCGGCAGCGGCAACATAGTGCTGGGACATTGCTGGCAGTCCTCGTTGCCAGCAATGGCCCAGTCCTGGCACAGCAAATCTGTTTTTGCTGGGTTTCTTTGTTTTTTAAAACGATTTTTCAAAATATACTGGGGTCAGCAAATCTTTTAAGTGTATTGAATAAATGCCTATTTGAATGCATTGCAATAATTTGAATGCATTGCAATATCAGAAATATGGAGTGTACTCAGAAATATTTAAGGGGACATATCCGCCGTTCCCTGCCAGCGGCGCCCATGAAACGACTGGTGACACAGGTAAATAATTTCCATCTAAGGGGAAATATGTAAATCTCTATTCAATAATATAATTTGCAACATTAATAATTGAACCACCACTTTTACCAAATATAGAAGTCTTGCATGTTATCGCTTGGTTATCTATAATACATTTCTCGACATAAAAAAGGCCACAACGTAAAATAATGAACGGAATAAATCGAAACTAACCACACATGTAGACAAGTATGTATGAACGAAGTGATTTAATTTCTGAGGGATTACATGAATGCGATGGGCCAGGAAACAGCATGATGCACCCTGAGACTGTACGTCATATGATAGCCATTCATTCTGGTTTATACATTCGGCAATACGGCGTGGCATCTAGTGGAAAGTTTCCCGGAAGGTGTTCTAAGATACCTCTAAGCATGTGTCGTTGACCGGTGTCCACAATTCATAGACATTTTGAGGGAAGGTCATGCAGAAGCTCTGTGTAATCTGCCATTGATGTCATACATGTTCTGCATTTGGAAGAAGGCTTGGGAACGCGCTGGATAGGGCAGCACCTGGACATCTTACACGCACTTTCTGGTAACGCTGTAAGTGCATGGGGGTTATTATCTTGTTGAAGCAGGACATCAAATATACCATGGAGATACAGTATATTAAGTAAAACAGGGCGTCTTGTCATTTATTTATTTATGTATTTGTAAGCACATCACAACCTAGTTACAGAGATTGCTATAACATCATTGTGAGTTAACATCATAGAGCATTGAAAGTGATAATTACAATTTGCAAAACATACTTTACGAAAGAAATCATAACTTACAATTAAAATATCCGGACATTCTTCAAGTGAGTTGAGAACACTATATACACTGCCAGCCACCCAAAATGAAACCCCAAGCAGGAAGCATCCGATTGGTCTGAAATTCGTTGCATGCGTCGCCCGCGAGAGGACATGCAAATGATTAGCATTGCAGGGCATATACAAATCATGTGCGCCCGGCACGCCACGGAGAAGCACTATAAGAAGGGTGCACAGAAGGCGGGGTGTAAGTAGTGGAAGTGTGTGTGCTGCCGGACCTGTGCGCAGGAAGTTTCCTGATGCCTCGTCGCAGAATACGGTAGTCATTCCAGCACGTTTCGGAGTTCGACAGAGGACGAATAGTGGCTTATCGCGACAGCGGTTTATCGTACCGAGACATCGGCGCACGTGTGGGAGGACATCCAGCCACAGTGAGGCGAGTATGGATTCGGTGCTTGCAGGAGGGACGGACGGACCGACGTGATCGATTGCCGCAGTCCACCACCGAACGAGAGGACCGGCATGTTGTGCGGCAGGAATTGACGGCTCGCACCGCAACATCACGAACGTTAGCGCAAGAATTAGGGTGTGTTGCGCAACAACCTGTGTCAGCACGTACCGTTTAACATCGTCTGCAGGAGCGGGGACTTCTCTCACGGCTCCCATTGCTCCGATTACCATTAACGTTACACCACCGGCGCGCGCGGCGGCAGTGGGCCGTTAAACGCCGCATCTGGACTACGGAATGGCCCGACATTGCCTTCTCCGACGAACCCAGCTTCTGCCTGCAACACCACGGTCGTTGGATCCGCGCGTGGCGGCCCCGCGGCGAGAGACTGTATGACGCCTTCATTATGCACCGCCTTACCGGTCCGTCTACTGGCGTTATGGTTTGGGGCGCAGTTGAATATGACACCCGCACCTCTCTTGTACGCCTCGCCGGTACTCTCAACAGCCACCGCTACATCTCCGACGTTTTGGAGCCTGTAGTCCTCCCTTACCTGCAGGACCTGCCAGCGGCCACGTTTCAACAGGACAATGCGCGCCCGCACGTGGCACGCATCGTACAACAATTCTTCACGGCCCACCAGGTGTCACTACTGCCGTGGCCCTCCTGTTTTCCCGATATGTCGCCCATCGAACACGTCTGGTTGCTGATCGGCAACCGAGTGGTCACCACCCGTGGCTACGCCTGATGAACTGTGGCAACGTGTGGAAGCAGCCTGGACCGACATACCCCAAGCCCACATCCAAAGCCTCTTTCGTTCGATGCTGCGGCGTGCAGCGGCCGTTATTGCCAGCCATGGCGGCCACACGAACTATTGATCTCTACGTGTTCCGCAGGTTGCACGGGCCTGTAATCTCAATTGTTTCATCTTTGTATCTGTTGTTATGTGTCCAGTAAATCTGGCTTTGCTATCTCGTGTCCTTCTTGGTGTTGCATTTTGGGTGGCCAGCAGTGTATTTTGCATAACGGATAATGTTTTCCAGCTTCAATTGTTCAGAATGCGCTGCAAATACATGTACTTAACTTTTTGTCCTTGATGAACATGGCGCACGGAAATTTTATCGGTGTACAATTATGGAATATCTCTCGTGACGTACTAAAGAGGTGAAAACATTTATCAAGACTACAAATCTATAACGAGGCATTTTGTCCGCACAGCTTACTTAGGAGAGCGACTTACTCCGAAGTGAGGAGGACACGGATTCGTTGACCGTCGCGGACAAACTTGTGTTTTCACATTGGCGCCCGATTGTGGAAAATGGATCCACTGGGCGTTGGGTTCTTAGTGATGTTTGTTACACACATTGTTTGGAATTAACGACAAATTCCTACGTCGCTTCAAAAAGTAATTAAGAGGAAGATAATGTGACGTACTAAATAGGTAAAAACATGTGTCAAGACCAGAAACCTGCAGCGAGACATTCTGTCCGCGTAGCTCAGTTGGGAGAGCGACTTACTTCGGAGTGAGAGGACACGAACAAACTTGTGTTTTCACACTCTCCATTGATGATACAGTACAGAAAGTTAAATTGAAGAGAATGTAGTCACCTTGAAGAGTGACAGAAGAGGTCAGCCTTCCGGATATCACCGAATAAACTCAGTAGATCTGTGAATAAGTGTCATAGAAGTATCTTTTGTACTTCCTCAATTTCTTTCATTAGTGTTACGAGTCTAGAGCTCCAAATGATCGGAACATACTCTAGGAAGGATTTACCGTAGTCCGAAAAATGCGAATAAGTGTCTAAGGATTGAAAACAACACTTAAAAAGTCACATAATGATTCCAAAATTGCCATAGGCTGAACCTGCAATTCTTTCGATATGATTTTTAAATTTCAAGTAGGAATCAAATGTAACTATTCCCAAGTGCTCGACATTGTTAAAGTTGCTGTAAGATAATTTGTTGAAATGAACTAAGAGTATTTGTTAAATTGAAGTAAGATTATTTGTTAGTTGAAGAAGAGTATTTGTTATGTTGAAGTAAGAGTATTTGTTAAGTTGAAGTAAGAGTATTTGTTAAGTTGAAGTAAGAGTATTTGTTAAGTTGAAGATAAGAGTACTTGAGAGATCCCCGCCGAAGGAAATCAAGAAGAAAAAATCTTTCGTTCTCTTAAACTTGGGAGGAAGCAACATGTATTTGATAAGTGCACTGGTGTGCAAAACTTAAGAACAAAGTGGATAAAGTAAAATAACCCCGTAAATAGCAACGACTCAGGGACATGTCTGGGAACAAAAGAAACAGCACATGTGGATTAATAGAACATGAGGTGTAATTTGCGTGACGTTAAAACAAAATGCGCTTACGCAGTCCAATAGCATCAGTTAAAAGGAAGTTACCGGACTGTGTGAATAAGTGTTACATATAGTCGCTTGTGTTTGTTGTGAGCTAGACACAACGAAATAACCCGTCGAGAAAATCTTGATGAATTTATTCATTGTCGAATAATTGGAAGGCTCGAGGAGGAACAAACTGGGATGAGTGTGGGCCCAAGAGTTTGGTATCTCCCATAGCATCTTATCGTGCACTTGGTCGGCCTTCCAGGGTAACAAATACAGATGTGCGTAAGACCGGAGGATGCTGGGCAGGCACGTCACACACGGTACTCTTTACTGATGAGAGTAGATTTGGTCTCTAGCGATTCTAGACGATAGCTGATCTGGCGTGAGGTAGGCATTCGGTACCACGCGAAAACATCAGTGAAAGGGATAGATATCGCCGCCGAGGTGTTCTCGTATGAGGAGGCATTCTGATTGATGGACGTACGGGGATTCGATATTGGAAGGCAGTACTGTAACTTGTGCACGCTATTGCAATGAGGTAATCCATCCCTATGTTCGTCTGTTCCGCGGTGTCCCTGGCCCTCATTTCGTGTTAATGGACGATAACACCGCGCCTCATCGCACGGTGGCTGTTCACGAGCTGTTGGAAGTTAAGTTCATCGGATGAAATGGCAACCACGTTCCCCCGACCTAAATCTCATAGAACACGTGTGGGACGCACTGGGAAGAATCGTTTCGGCAAGCAAATACGCACCGCATACTGTCCAACAGCTGAAGACTGCGCTGAAGAAGAATAGGCAATGTTACCGCAAGAACTCATGAATAACTTACTAGAAATTATGGAAAGACGGCGAAATTGATGCATCAACGTTAGGGGTGATCTTATACCTTACTGAGAACCTACTCTTTCCTTTGCACCGCCTTTGGCAGTGACGCGTCTGTATCATGGCACTCAGTGCTACACATGTATGTAGCCAATTCAGAATAAAGTACAATTATATCATTCAGCATGTGCAGTTGTGTCGGTGTTGTTCCTGTCATCATTTTCGTAAGCAATGGGTTGCCTATGGTTTGAATTTCACAAAACCTGGCTTGCCCTTAAGTTTTGGACACCAGTGTAGCTATCAGTGACAAAATCGGGAATGTATCGTCTTACGTATTCATTTCGGAAAATTTAGGAGACGAAAAAGGAATCCCCAAAGCTGAATGTCCAGAACTATACAAAATAATATAAAACGCTCTTTGATGAAGACATAAAGAAATGTTACTATGAATGTTAACGAAAGTTACTGAGAACGGACACCCTGGAAGAAAAAAAAACATTACTGCTCAGAAGAGGAGGGAATACTATGACAAAAGGATTAAAGCTATTCTAAGAGACCTGCAGAACTATATATAAAAGTATGTAAAAGCTAATCTTTGCTACGGATATAATAAAAGAAGTAAACGAGAAACACTCTCGAGAGTCTGCGAAGAGAGTTACGCATGCAATTAGGAATACGGAACAAGAAAAGTTATCGAATCACACGAAACATCCTAAGAAAAATGTACTGAAAAAATAAAAAAAATGCGCTGGCTCTTTTTTAACTATTCCTTAATGAACAAACATTATTCACGACTTTAAGAATTCTCTAGAGCGCCTACTGCATAAATAAGTTGATAAAGATGCCAAACACAACAGACATGTTTCACTGCTACCTGTTATTCTAAGATCTTTACTAAGGTATAGCTACACTTTATCAAGAAACGGTCTCTACAGTCAAGCAAGGAGAACTGGGCCGCCCCGGTGGCGCAGTGGTCTAAACGATGGCCTCTGATCATTCGTCCGTAAGGGGTCTGGGTTCGAATCCCGGTCAGGCATGGATGTTGTGTTTGTCTTACGACACTGGTTCTCTCCCTTCCCTGGAACCAGTGACTCTAAATTAGGGACGGGCGACTGCTTATAGCCCATTGAGTTGCTCACGGTGGTCGTTAAACCTCCAATTAAAAAAAAAAAAAAGGAGAACTGGCTGGATTCTTCTTTTTTTTTCCGGTTGAGGTTTTACGACCACCGCGAGAAACTCGATGGGGAATAAGCAGACGCCCGGCCATAATTTAGGGTCAGAGGTTACGAAGAGAGCCAGTGCCGTAAGAAAAAACAACAACATCCATGCCTCACTAGGATTCAAACCCGGACCCTTCCCAGACGAATGGTCATAAGCCAGCGCTTAGACCACTAAGCCACCGGAGTTGTCAGGCTGGACTCAGCAATATGTTTCTTTGCTTCGAGGTTTAATTACCACCAAGAGCCAGTCAGAGACTTATAAACAGTCCTTTGTACAGAATCAAGAGCCACTAGTTCCCCGAATGACATACGCCCACTTCTAAAAATACGCCACTCATGTCTCATCAGGGAGTCGAACCCAAGCCCGTCTCGAACGAATGGGCAAATTCCAACGCCCCAGGACACTGAGCCACCGTGAGTACAGGACTGGGAGATGACTGCTGTACTATATATTGAAATATTCACGATTCTACCTTAAATATCAAATCTGCATAAAATACTACTACGTACTGCTGTTTCTATTACACACGGCCGAGTCACATTTCTGTGACCACCAGATTATATCCAGAGTAACCGCTATGTGCAGCAAGGACAACAGCTAGACGGGCGGGGAGTGACTCAGTAAGGTGCGGGAAGGTGTTCACAGGTATATGGAGCCATGCTGACTGCAGTGCATCGGACAGCTACTGGAGGGTGGGTGGTGGAGGATCCGTAGAGAGAACAACACGATCGAGAAGGTCCCACAGATTCTCAATTGGGTTTAAGTCTGGGGCCAGGGAAGTACTTTGAAGTCTTCACTGTGCTCTTCCAACCACTCTCAGACATTTCTAGCTGTGTGTAATGTCGCATTGTCGTGCTGGAATATCCTATCCGCCTCAGGAAAGACAAGCAGCATGTATAGGTGTACGTGGTCTGCAAGGATGGATTCATAACGAATTCGGTCCTTAGTGCCTTCCACAGGTATGGTTGGGCTAAGAGAGAGCCACGAAAACATTCCCCAGGCCATAACGCTGCCCCCACCAGCTTGTGTTCTTCCAGCAAAGGTTGAAGAGTGTTTGCTCTCCGATGTTTCTCATCTTGTACGCCAACGTCTATCCGTTCGATGAAGCAGAAAACGTGACTCATCGGAGTAGGCAATCCTTTGCCAATCAGCGGAGGTCAAATTCCGATACAGCCGTGCAAATGTAAGCCTTTTCTGCCGAGACAACTTCGTTAGCATAGGTGCAGTGACCATCCGTCTGCATCGGGGTCCCATACGCAGCATGGTTCGCTGAACTGCCTTTCTAGACACCTTTCCGGTAGCCCCCTGTTTAATTCGGCCAGGGAGTTGCTCCACTGTAGCGTGTCAATCGGCCCTCACGCTCCTTCGAAGCCGAGGTTCACATCTCAAATCAATGGCACGTGGTGCTCCGCAGTTTTGACGTCACTTTTTCGCAATGCTGCCATTTCTCCAATCACGATGCACTTTAACCACAGCAGCACGTGAACAGTTCACAAACTGCGCTGTTTAAAAAATACTGCCACCCTTGTTCCGAAAGCCGATCATCATCCCTTTTTGCAAATCTGATAAATCGATGCTTTTACCCATGACAGCAACGAGTGATGTTTTCAGATTGCCTACAGCTCACCTTATAACCCTCTAAGTCAGCTTACGACACGTGCCTTCTTTAATTAGCTACTCGCTGTTGACATTAATAGTAGGAGGTGGTCACAATATAGTGACTCGACTGTGTAATATACCGAGTGTCTCATAAATATTGTGACCGGGGTACATTACCTCAGCGATTAGTCGTAGATATGTACTTCGAATAGTGAAAATTATCAGAATGAAGAGTATCTTTTGTCGTTCCAGTTTGGGTGGTATGTGAATAAAAATATGGAATCTAAATTTTTATATGGCCCAATATATAATTCATCTTGAAAAAGTGCGGGCTTGCTGATTATTCTAAGGAAAGCAATTCCGTGTTTCTAGCTGCAAAAATAACTGAGGTATTACGAACACGTGTAGTGTTCGTATTTAATGCAGTTTTACACACACCGGCCACTGAACTTGAAACCATTATGTAGATGTAGTAAACGTCCCTTACCCAACAGTTTGCAAAATACGTGGTTACGTGCGTCAACACGTGATCAAGGCAACTATTTAAGGTTTAGTAACCGTCAGCATTTTTGCTTACAATTGGAAAAACGAAGAATCATTCTGTGCTCGATAAAGGGATTATTGGCGGTGCCCATCTGGATGGAGCGATGATTTTAAAAACAGCAAAGGTGACTGGTTTCTAAAAAGTGAGATATGCCAGGTCTTTAATGGAAAACTGACCTTTCTTGTCTAAGAGGCGCAACTCTGGAGCGACGACAATTTGTCAAGAACGAGATCGTCCTCTTTTGAGAAGGCTTGTACGTAGAAAGAAGACATCCTGTGTGCAGCAATTGACCGAAGCATAGAATGAAGGCTGTACCAGACTTATAAACTGAAGAGCAATTGAATTAAAGACAGCTGGCGTTATGCAAATGTGGCGCTGTGGGCGGCCCTGTAAACGGAAACGACATGACGTATACAACGATCGGACAATATAAGGAGTGGTGCGACGGGAATCAGTAACAGTCGGACGCAGTACAGGTAAGACGAAGGATCTAAGCGCATTTGACCGTGGGCAAATTGTCGGGCCCGACGAATGGGTCACTCCATCTCGGAAGTCGTGAAGGCACTGGGATTTTCACGAGCCACTGTGTCACGAATCTGGTAAAAACATCCCTGCAAGGGCCAACTGCCGTGGACAACAGCGTGTGGATGAGCAAGGGCTAACTGCCGTGGACAACAGCGTGTGGATGAGCAAGGGCTAACTGCCGTGGACAACAGCGTCGGCTAGCTCGCGTTGTGTAACAGCAGATAGACGGGCCACAGTGCAAGAAATCACTTGGCAATTTAAAGCTGGTGCACAAAAACGTGTAAGCAGCCACACCATCCAGAACCATCTCCTTGCTATGGGGTACAGAAGCCATCGTCCCACGAGGGTACCGCTGCTGACCGCACATCACAGGGTGCAAATATTAGCATGGGCATGGGAACATCGCCACTGGACCCTAGACATGTGGAAAAATGTTGCCTGGACTGATGAGTCGAGATTCACGTTGGTACATACGGATGGCAGGACCACATGAAACGATGGATCCTTCTTGCCAGCAGGGAACTCTTCAAGCTCGTGGGGGTGGCATTCTCGTCTGGGGACTGTTTACGTGGACTGAAATGGGACCCCTGGTACGTGTGACATCGTCTCTCACAGACCAACGTTACCGGGATATCCCGGACGACCATTTGCTCCCGTTTGTGCGTCTTCAACATCACACTGGGGACATCATCCTGTAACAAGACAATGCAACGTGCCATCGGTCCCGAATTGTATCCGAATGGTTGGATGAACACTCCATCGACGTGACCTCGCTTCCTTGGCCAGCAAGTCACCTGACCCCATTCCCGTCGAGCGCATATGTGATGCCATCGAGAGGGATGATCCCCCCATGAAATCTTCATGAACTGTAGGAGCTTGTTGGGGGGTCGTGAATCCGTATGGCTTCCCAACGCTTCCGGTGTCTTGTGCAGTACATGCCGAGACGAATCGCCGCCGTCATCAGAGTGAAAGGTGATGCTACACGTTACTATACAGGTATCTCTAATTCAATTGCTCTTCAGTGTATATCAGGGAACTGAAGACCATCAGTATTGACAGTCGCATGCCTACACGGAAAATACTGATTTCTGCGAAGAACTGGAAAGCTCGGTTAGAGATGTGTCAGGGACATCGTAACTGAACACTGGGAGAGTAGAAAAAAGTCATGTGGTCCGATGAGTCACAATGCACCTTGTTTTGCACCGACGGTATGCAGAGAGTTTGGCGGGAGCCCCATGAAGCCACGGCTTTGTAAACGCAACTTAAAGTTCTGGATGTGGCGGCGTGGTCTAGACACGCTCTGTTGGTGCGGAACAGTTCTCCTGATATTGCTGCAAGTCAGGGTGTCCTCCGAGGCTTATCTATTATTGTCCATCCTATAATGTTGACTTTTTGTCCAGTAGATGACGACTGTTTGATGGACGACAATGCAGTAAGTTGAACACATGTTGTCCATCGCACAAGATGTGTTATTAGAAGTGGTTAGGCGAGCAGGACAGCGACATCCACCATCTTCCCTGGCCACCCCAAAAAACAGACCTGAAACCCATTGAGAATGTAGCACATGCAATAGAAACAAATCCGGGAGCACAGTCTTCTTCCATCAAATCTGAGTCATTTAAAGGACTATCTGGTGAACGCATGGTATGCTATAGAAGCATACCAGGTTCAGCAGACAGTCATTTAAGTGACAAGAGACAGTTCACCAGACAGTACAGTAATTCGGGCTAAAGGAGGGTCAACCCGGTACTGAATGAAGGTCTACAGGGTTGCGATTGCTCTTTCCGTGCATAACTACAGCTCGAAGTACTGCGCTTTACTGTATCAAGCCATTATCTCCTGTAGGTGATATTGTATTACTGAATGGAAATGAGTTTGGGTACCAGCAAAATCATATGATAATTTACAAATTTGCATAAGAAAATAACAATGGGAAATCAAAATTTGCTTTGACATCCATGAGCGCAGTTAACGGGCTTTTATATCCCGCCAAAGGTAATATGGGTTGAAGGGCAACGGCAACACGGCTGTGACTGTAAAACATTATACACTTAGCGGATGAAGTGCTATGACTTCTCAAAAAACATAGTTTACATGACACGTGTTCTTTACTCACATCGCTAATATCTCAGCGAATTTTGCAGCGAGAAAGTCTAGGTTGTATTTTTTACGCTTTGCAAACGTAGGTTGAAGAAAGTATATGCTCAAGCTTTGTCCGTCTGTCTGTCTATCTGTCCGTCCGTCCATCTGCACTATAACTCGCGTAAAAATGGTTCGATTTCGATGAAATTTTAGTATGTGGTAGTTGACAACTGGGGACGAACCCTATTAAAAATGGACAAAATGGGGTCAAAGGTCAGGACATAGGAGCGGAATCCATTCAATCGCCCTTATGCGTCATAACTTACGTAAGAATCCTTCGATTGCGACAAAACTTTAGTATGCTGTTTGGGAGGTATACTGAACCGGTTCTGTTGAATATCGTCGAAATGGGGACAACGGTCACGGAACAGGAGCGATATTTATTCCACAGCCATTATCCTCATAACTTGCCTAAAAATGCTTCTATTGCGACAAAACGTTAGTATGTTGTTCTGGCAGCATACTGAACCAATTCGTTTTAATATCATCGAAATGGGGTCAAAGGTGAGAACACAGGAGCGATATTTATTCCACAGCCATTATCCTCATAACTTGCCTAAAAATGCTTCTATTGCGACAAAACTTTAGTATGTTGTTTTGGAAGCATACTGAACCAATTCTGTTCAATATCATCGAAACGGGGTCAAAGGTCAGAGCACAGGAGTGAAATTTATTCCAAAGCTATTATCCTCATAACTTGACTAAAAAATGCTTCGATTGCGACAAAAATTTAGTATGTTGTTCTGAAAACATAGTGAGCCAATTGTGTTTAATATCATTGAAATCGGGTCAACGGTTAGGGCACAGGAGCGAGATTTATTCCACAGCCATTATCCTTATAACTTGAGTAATAAGTTGAGTAATGATTCCTGGTATGTTGGAAAGCGTATCAGTCAATGCTTTGCATGATTTTACTAACTTTGTTACGCTTTCCAACACTAGGTTGAAGAAGCGTATATGTTCCAGCTTTTTCCGTCCGTCCGTCTGTCCGCACGATAACTGGCGCAAAAATTCTTCTATTTCGATGAAATTTTGGTATGTGGTAGGGGACCACACCTGTGGACGAACCCAATCAAAAATGGGACAAATGGGGTCAAAGGTTACGACGTAGGAATGGGATCCATTCCCTTGCCCATATGCCTCATGACTTGCGTAAATATCGTTCGATTTCAATGAAATTTTAGTATGTGGTACAGGACCACCTGGGGACAAACTATATTGCAAATGGGTGAAGTGGAGTCAAAGGTCAGGACATAGGAGCGGGATGTATTCCATTGCCTTTATGCGGCATAAAGTGCGTAAAAATGGTTCGATTTCGATGAAATTTTAGTATGTGGTAGGGGACCACCTGGAGAGTAATCCTATTGAAAATGGGACAAATGGAATCAAAGGTCAGGACATAGGATCGGGATCCATTCCATCGCCCTTATCTCTTATTATTAAGGTACACGTCAAGCAATTTTCGTTCCTATACTTCCAATGGAAAAATTTTTGTGCACATTTCCTTCACAATTAATGTGTTCCCAAGGATGAATATTCGAACATCGATTAAAATAACTCCATATTATAATTTGGAATACTTAATATTTTCTAAAACATAACAATAATTATATTAAAATCAATAACTTTTCCTTTATTGGTGTTGAAACCAAAAAAAAGACCGCGCGACCTGTACTTTGATGACGTCAGTAGACAAACAAATGTTGGATTGCATAATTATGGTTATGTTTTAGAAAACATTAAGTAATCCAAGTTATAAAATGAAGATATTTTAATAGATGTTCAAATTTTCATCCTTGGGAACGCATTAATTGGGAAGAAATTGTGTACAGAAATTTTTCCATTCGAAGTACAGGAAGCAAAATTACTTGACGTTCACCTTAAAGGAGGAATTCTTGTATGTATGTAAATTTTATTTTGAAAACGGCTCTAAGGATTTTGATGAAATTCGTTAACCTACCGTTTTATTTTATTAGAAATCGATTTATCTTGATCTCGACTATAGGGAAATTTGTTTAGTGGGTTAACTAACCACCCCGGAGTACCAAATTTTTAGTGTCATGGCGTCGTCTCATTAATGTTATCCATGCTTAGAAATCTTATGACGTCACACTCTCGCAATTCAGATGTTGGCGCGCAATCACGCCATCTGTCTCATTACGTCACGCGTTGTGTGTGGATACTATTAAAGTTTTATGACGTCACACTCTTGCGAGCAGATGGTCGCGATACCCATTTGCCTCATTACGTCACGCGTTGTGTGCGTATGTTCGTCCGCACGATGACTCGCGTAAAATTCGTTCGATTTTGATGAAATTTTACCATGTATTAGGGGAACATCTGGGATGGAATTCTATTAAAAGTGAACGAAATGGGGTCAAAGGTCAGGACATTTGAGCGGGATCCATTCCACTGCTTTTATACGTCATAACTAACGTAAAAAATGTTCGATTTCGATTAAATTTTAGTATGTTGTAGGTGACTTCCTGCGGCCAAACCCTATTGAAAATGGGCGAAATGGGGTCAAACGTCAGGACATAGGAGCAGAATTACTTCCATCGCCATTATGCGTCATAACTTACGTAAAAATGTTTCGATTTGGTTGAAATGTTAGTATGTTGTAGGGGTGTGCCTGGGGGACACTCCTGTTAAAAATGGGCGAAATGGGGTCAAACGTTAGGACACAGGAGCGAGATATATTCCATAACCCTTATGCATCATACCTTACGTAAAGTTGCTTAAATTGCGACAAAAGTATATCATGTTATTTCGGAGGCATACTGAACCAGTTCTGTTGAATATCATCGCAATGGAATCAAAGGTCAGGGCACAGGAGCAATATTTATTCCACAGCCATTATCCTCATAACTTGAGTAATGATTTCTGGTATGTTGGAAAGCGTATCATAATCAATGCACTGCATGATTTTACTAACTTGTTTACGCTTTCCAACCGTAGGTTGAAGGACCATATCTGCTCCAGCTTTGTCTGTTTATCTGCCTGTCCGCACGATAACTCGCGTAAAAATGGTTCGATTTCGATGAATTTTAGTATGTGGTCGGGGACCACCTGGGGAGAAACCCTATTGAAAATGGACGAAATGGGTCAAAGGTCACGACATAGGAGCGGGATCAACTCCACTGCCCTTATGCGTCATAAGTTACGTAAAAATGCTTTGATTGCGAGCAACCGTTATAATGTTTTTCCGGAGGTATGCGGAACCGGTTTTGTTGAATATCATCGAAATGGAGTTCATGGTCAGGGCACAGGAGCGAGATTTGTTCCACAGCCATTATCCTTATAACTTGACTAAAATGGTTCTATTGCGACAAAACTTTAGTATGTTGTTCCGGAAGCATAGTGAACCAATTCTGTTTAATATAATCGAAATTGGGTCAAAGGTCAGGTCACAGGAGCGAGATGTATTCCACAGCCATTATCCTCATAACTTCAGTAATAAGTTGAGTAATAATTTCTGGTATGTTGGAAAGCGTATCATAATCAATGCACTGCATGATATTATTGACTTCTTGTAGACTTGCAGTGATACACGTTCTCCGTACTATGAGTCTATAAAATCATTTTTCGAACATAAAATTAAAGAAATGGAAAAGTAATTAAAGCCAAGATTGTTGTTAAACATTAATCCTTTAATGGTCTTATCTATACGCTGTTATCCTTTCTAGCATGGCGTTGAATCGAACTTTACGGGCATCGGCTAAGTTTTCAGTAATTTTGGATTACGACAGTAAAGTTTCCAGGCTTTTTTACGCTTTCCAACCGTACGTTGAAGAAGCGTATATGCTCCAGCTTTTTCCGTCCGTCTGTCCATCCGTCTGTCCGTCTGTCGGCACGATAACTCACGTAAAAATAGTTCGATTTCGATGAAATTTTAGTATGTGATAGGGGACGAACCCTGTTGAAAATAGGTGAAGTGGGGTCAAAGGTCACGACATAAGAGCGGAATTCATTCAATTGTCCTTATGCGTCATAACTTGCGTAAATATATTTCGATTTCAATGAAATTTTAGTATGTGGTACAGGACCACCTGGGGACGAACCCTACTGAAAATGGGTGAAGTTGAGTCAAAGGTAAGGACATAGAAGTGGGATGTATTCCATTGCCCTTATGCGGCATAAAGTGCGTAAAAATGGTACGATTATGATGAAATTTTAGTATGTGGTAGTGGACCACCTGGAGAGTAATCCTTTTGAAAATGGGACCAATGGAATCAAAGGTCAGGATATAGGATCGGGATTCAAACCATCGCCCTTATCCCACACTATTAAGGTGGACGTCAAGTAATTTTGCTTCGTATATTTCCAATGGAAAACATTTTGTACACATTTCCTTCACAATTAGTGTGTTCCCAAGGATGGAAATTTGAACATCGATCAAAATAACTTCATACTATAACTTGGAATACTTAACATTTTGTAAAACATAAGCATAATTATATTAAAAAACAATAACGTTTCCTTTGGTGGTGTTGAAACCAGAAAAAAGATGGCGCGATCTGTGCTTTGATGACGTCAGTGGACAAATAAATGTTGGATTGCATAATTATGGTTACAATTTAGAAAATTTTAAGTATTCCAAGTTATGAAATGAAGCTATCTTAATGGATGTTCAAATTTTCATCCTTGGGAACGCATTGTTTGTGAAGAAAATGTGTACAGAAGTTTTTCCATTGGAAGTATAGGAAGCAAAATTACTTGACGTCCATTTTAAAGTAGCAATTCTTTTATGTATGTATGTACATTTTATTTTGAAAACGGCTCCAAGAATTTTTACGAAAGTCGTAAACCTACAGTTTTCTGGTACTAGAAATCGATTTAGCTTGACTTCGACTTTAGTAGAATTCGTTTAGTGGGTTAAATAGCCACCCCGAATTATAACGTTTTTATTGGCATGGCGTCGTTCCATCAATGTTACCAATGCTTAGAAATCTTATGACACCACAATCTCGCGTTTGAGAATGTTGGCGCGCGGTCACGACATCTGTCTCATTACGTCACGCGTTGTGTGTGGATCCTATTAAAGTTTCATTACGTCGCACTCATGCGGCGAGCAGATTGTCGCGATTCCCATCTGCCTCATTACGTCACGGGTTGTGTGCGTATGTACGTCTGCACGATAACTCGCTGTAACAATCGTTCGATTTCGACGAAATTTTAGTATCTGGTAGGAGATCACCTGGGAAGGAACCCTATTTAAAGTGAACGAAATGGGGTCAAAGGTTACATAGGAGCGGGATCCATTCCACTGCTCTTATGCGTCATAACTAACGTAAAAAAGGATCGATTTCGATGAAATTTTAGTATGTGGTAGGGGACCACCTGGCGACAAACCGTATTGAAAACGGGCGAAATGGGGTAAAGGTCACGGCATAGGAGCGGAATCACTTCCATCGCAATTATGAGTCATAACTTACGTAAAAATGCTTCGATTTGGATAAAATGTTAATATGTTGTAGGAGCCTTCCTGGGGACAAATTCTGTTGAAAATGGGCGAAATGGGGTCAAAATTTAGGATACAGGTGCGGGATCTATTCCATAGCCCTTATGCATCATTACTTACGTAAAATTGCTTCGATTGCGACAAAACTTTATCATGTTATTTCGGAGGTATACCGAACCGGTTCTGTTGAATATCATCGAAATGGGATCAAAGGTCAGGGCACAGGACCGTGATTTATTCCACAGCCATAATTCTCATAACTTGAGTGCTAACTTGAGTATTGATTTCTGGTATGTTGGAAAGCGTATCATAATCATAGCATTGCATTATTTTACTAACTTATTATAATATAATTTGGAGAAGGTTGTTTTGTTAATCCATTACTGTTTTACGATTTAGAGCACCAGACTTCTATGCATACGGTTTGACTTAAAATGATATCAGGCTTTGGCGCCATTTGATTTTAAATCAAAATTTCATGGAATTTTTACAGCATTTTAACTTTTCTGGCATAATTAACTTTAAACCTACCAGCATTTTGAACAGTAAAGCTAAGCCAAACTTTTGAATGTTTTGGTTTTCACAAATTTCTTTGTGTAGAAGTGATAGAAAAATTCAAACAGACAGGATTCCAAGGCCGCCATTTTTACTTTTTGCTTTTCGGACTTTTCTAGGTACCGGGACTTTAAGATATATCAGCATTTTGAACCGTAAAGCTAAACCAACCTTTTGAATTTTTTATTTTCAGACTTTTCAGTGTGTAGCAGAGGTAGAAAAATTCAAGAAGATAATAAATATTTCAAAACTGCGATTTTGATTTTTCTAGTTTTCGGACTTTTCTAAGTATCCGGATTTTAAGGGCTATCAGCAGGCTCATTTTCAGGTCATGTAGAAGTGGTCGAACGATTCGCGAAAATCTAAACATACAATATTCAGAAGCCGCTATTTTTGTTTCCTGATTTTTCCAGGTATCCGGACCTTAAGAAGTGTCAGCATTCAATTTTCAGATCTCTAGGTCATTCAGAAGTGGTCGAACAATTCGTGAAAAATCCAAGGATACATTACTCCAAAGCCTCCTTTTTTATTTTTATGGGCGTTCGAACTGTTTGTCCTAGGTATCCGAACCTTAATGCCTATCAGCATGCCAATTATCCGATCTCTAGGTTATTCAGAAGTGGTCGAACAATTTGCGGACGGACACACTCGCATTTTTCCACTTTGCTTGACCGTGGTCAGAAAGCATCTGCGTGAAAGACTGGCTATTCAATCACCGGAACTGCTGACCTGTAGGGATTTTCAACTAGAAGATCGCACGTATATACCAAAACTACGTCAAATACTTCAAAACTCGAAACAACGGAATAAATGTGGTCATAAACGTGCAACCTACTCACGAGTTAATCTCAGAATCTCCTGAATCGTTACAAGGAATCACACAGCTGCCGCGGACAAGATAACGTCGGAATTTAATGAGGACGCGTCCTCAAGAATATTATGCATAAAGACTATCCGTCGTTCCATGGAAAATGGGATATGCTAGTCGACGACGACGTTATGTTTCCTTGTTGAATCTAAGGCCCAACAATGTTAGGCTGCAATTTGCAAAGGACTTTTCGCAAGTGGAATCGGAAGACTGGAACTACGTTTTCTGCGGTCTGACTAATCACGGATTCAACACAATCATGCTGATGGGAGGGCGAAAGAGCGTTGCACGCAGCTTGCCAAGCTGAAGTCGTAAAGTCAGGTGGTGAAGGAGTAACAGTTTGAGGACCATTTATATGGGCTCCCTTGTGACTTCTCGTACCTGACGAGACCTCCGTCAATGGAACGTGGTGTGTGAACATCCTCGTCGACCATCTACACCCATCCGTAAAAATTCTGTTTCCACACCATGACGCGAATTTTTAATAAGACAAAGCATTCAAGTGAGCTAACGACACTCGAACGGCCGCTTCAATAGATAGCCGGACTACACAAGATTTCTACAGCATCGACACGTTGCAAATCGACCCAGGAGTGGTCTTCCGAGGATAACCACCAGAAGGCAAGATCGCTACCTGAGAGTAAGTGCGTGGAGAAAGCTTAGTATCATCAGTAGCCAACTCCGGAAAAAATCTTTGAGCTCCTTCTGGTGTCAAGGTACCTACGCTGCTATGTATATCATTGACATTAACTCACCGTTGTTTAAGATGTACCTGGGTGCGACACTACATGTCATGGGATACAGAGTGTCACCATGTGCTTTTCACAGACGAATCCCGTTTTACACTTTTTCATGATACTCGACGACGACAAGAGTGGAGGAGATCCGGCACACGAATGCAACCACACTATGCGCAGTTCGTGAACACTTACGGGCGGCAGTCAGTTGTGGTCTAAGAAGGAGTGTGTTTTAATGGCTGTACTTTCTTGTATATTTGTCAATGCTACATGAATACTTCACTGTACCGAAACGAGATTATTGTGCCCATTGTTACTCCTTCGCGCTGCTTTTGGACACGCATTCCGTTTTCAATCCATGACAATACAAGCAGTCTCCGTGTCTGGTGCGTGCTGAAGGAGCAGGAAATTCATGGGATTGAATCGTTGGAGTTGCCGCCGAGGTCTCCTGACTTTAATCCTATTGAGAACATTTGCGACGCTGTACCGCAACTTCTTGATAACCACGTTCTATACCTCAGTACGCCATCAGATCTCCGTAACGTATTGCATGTAACATGGTACGAGATTCCCCAGACACTCGTTAGTAATGCCCTTGGAAGTATATCTCCTAGGTGTCAAGACGATCTTAGACACAGGGGTGGTGGCACAGGTAGATAAAATCCAGAGGTACGGGCATTCTCCGTATACGTATATATAAATGTTTCACTGAAGACTGCAGTGTGCTGAACGGGTTCAACACAGGGAGCGATCATAGAATGATGAGAGGTAAGATGCACCTCAACACTAAATTCGAACGTGGCAAGTTCAATAAGCAAACAAAATGTATTGACATGACCAACCTTAAGAAGCATCGTAATACCTTTAACTGGAACTGAGGAAGAGATTATCCGCAATAACATCATGAAGAATTGAGCTTCTCTGAAGTTAACAGAAAATTAACCAAGGTTCTTACGGAAGCAGCAACAAAAGGTACTAAGAACATATTGCATATGAAAAAAAAACATTAGGAAAAAATTTATGCTAATGCAAAGGAGAAGGGAGATGAGGACAAATAAAGAAAATTGCACTTCTAAGGTGGAATATATAGAGTTATGCAAGACAGTACGAAATTATAGCAGTGAAGATTTAAGGAAATTCTACTGGGAACTAGTGAGAAAGGCAATTGGAAACAACCAAAGCCTGAAGAGGACAAAGAAGAATCTCAGTAAGGAAAGAAAACTGATTATGGCACTGAGAAACGAAGATGGCACTGTAACAAGAAATAAAGGCGAAATTTTGACAAGAGTGAAATATTTCTACCCAAAACTATATAAAAGTGATGATACATCTACTCTAGAGCTTACGAAAGGTAACAATACCAAAGTCTTCCAGTCCTTTCGGCAGAAGTTACACTTGCAATTTAAAACATGAAACGGGAAAAAGCTCCAGGAAAAGATGGAACTACTGTGGACATTATACAAGAAGCTAGTGGAGAAACTGAAATTAGACACGCCCAAGGTTTTACTTGATGTCTCAATGAAAGGAAGGAAACAGGTTTTTAGGATTGGAAACACAGAGGATTGGAACAATGCAACAGTGAACCTGTTACATAAAGAAGATGACATTGAGGATCTAAGGAACTACAGCCCCACCAGCCTCCTATCAGTGGTTTACAAAATCTTAACTAAGGTTCTTTTAAATCGCTTGAAAGTAACACTAGACATGGCTCAACCAAGAGAACAAGCTGGATTCATCGCTACAGATCAGATCCATATACTGTGAGAGCTAATTGAAAGAACGAGAGAATATGGATTTCAATTATGTATGGCTTTCATTGAATATAAAAAGGCCTTTGATTCCGTGAAACCATCGGCAGTTACAATGGCTTTGAAATCCTGCTGTATTGAAGATGCATACATTAGTAGCATTAGTAAAATCTATGAAAATACAAGTGCAAACGTTCGGTTATTTGAGTATACCGAACCAATAAAACTTGGAAAGGGAATGAGACAAGATGACACGATAGCTTCCAAACTCCTCAATGCGACATTATAAAATATATTTTAATCATTGAACTGGGAAAACCAAGGGAAGACGATTAATGGAGATTATTTAACTCACCTTCATTTTTTTTTTTTTTGATTGGAGGTTTAACGACCACCGTGAGCAACGCAATGGGCTATAAGCAGTCGCCCGTCCCTAATTTAGGGTCACTGGTTCCAGGGAAGGGAGAGAGCCAGCGCCGTAAGACAAACACAACATCCATGCCTGACCGGAATTCGAACCCGGACCCCTTACGGACGAATGATCAGAGGCCAGCGCCTTAGACCACTTCGCCACCGGGGCGGCCACCTTCATTTTCCAGATATTTAATTACAATTGAAAATTTAATGTTGTTCATGAATATTTTACAGTGTGAGAACGTATTATTGACAATGAGAGGAACTGTTAACCCTCAAATATTTTGATCATTGCATTTGTTTTACAGGAAGTATGGTAATTCGAACGTGTTAACTTATGTTCGCCGCCCCGGTGGCGCAGTGGTCTAAGGCGTTGGACCTCTGATCATTCGTCCGAAAGGGGTCTCGGTTCGAATCCCGGTGAGGCATGGATGTTGTGTTTGTCTTACGGCACTGGCTCTCTCCCTTCCCTGGAACCAGTGACCCTAAATTAGGGACGGGCGACTGCTTATAGCCCATTGAGTTGCTCACGGTGGTCGTTAAACCTCCAAAAAAAAACAACAAAAAAAAACTTATGTTCCAAACATCCTGATAAAACCGTAACCTACAAACTAACGAAATTTAATGCAGTCCTTATCCAGCGAAGAGATTTGAAAGTTCTTCTGAGCTCACTGTTTTTAACAGCGTAGGAGAGTACCAATAAAAACAAATGTTCTTGTTTGTACAAATCGAAGTGAACCTTGAGTCGAAAATGTTCTAAAATACTGCAGACCAAATACATTGAGCAGTTTACGTCTTGCACTATTCGCAATGATTGTGTGTGTAACTAAACCATACTTAAACTAAATTATTGGATGAGTAATGTTCTTAAAGAAAGAGTCCCATAGTGTTGACCACTGTCGCTGGTTACAATAACAGCGTCAGAATTCTTAACTACGCATTTTTACGTACACTTGAATTTGTAACAAAAAAGGTGGTTGTTCCCCATAAATTATCGCTTTGAAACACAACAAACTGATAAAAGTTACGTGTTAACCAAATAGGCTACAAAGCAAACAAAGTTAACGAAATAGGCGACAAAGCAAACAAGTTAACCAAATAGGCGACAAATCAAACAAAGTTAACCAAATAGGCGACAAAACAAACAAAGTTAACCAAATAGGCGACAAAGCAAACGAAGCAGGGAAACCCGGTTATAGGGACAGACTTTTGTGTACATATACTCCGCCGGTTTTTGCAGATAGCAACGTTACTTGAACGCCATGAGTGCCAATTTTTTTGCCCGGAGCAACTTTCTCATTGGCACGAAAGCAAGCATGTAGGAAACATTAAGAGTTCGAAAGTCTATAACAGTAACCCTAACGAAGGAAAAGATCGTGTGAGCATACAAGATTTTCTCTAACACTCTCTGATTTGAGATTCAAATGCTACCATGTGCTACTCAGATTGTTTAAAGAAGTCGACCGTCTCTTATTTAGAGCCACTGGCTCGAAGGAAGGGATAGATCCAGATCCATTGGGCAATCACTCCACCTAAGCTTCATCAATGACCTCTTGGACGAACGGTCCGAGTCCAAGCCCTCAGAGCACTGGACGAAAGTTGTCGTCTTTCTATATTAAAATACCTATATTTAGATTTTTTCAAAAGGTGCCCCCGAATAACTGGCACGTGACATGTTGCTACATCTTGAACACAATAATTTGCATTTTCCTCAGTATAAATCTTTTGTACTCAGGTGGTGAAAATTGTAAAAGAAAACATATTTTCACTTCATAACATAGTGCTAAATCTTACCTTCTCAATAAATACATAGTGTTTAATCTTACCTTCTCAATGAGTACATGCTGCCCCGGTGGCGCAGTGATCTAAGCGATGGCTTCTGATCATTCGTCCGAAAGGGGTCGGTGTTCGAAACCCGATGAGGCATGGGTGTTGTGTTTGTCTTACGGCACTGGCTGTCTCCATACCCTGGAACCAGTGACCCTAAATTAGGGACGGTCGACTGCTTATAGCCCATTCAGTTTGTGACGTACCTGCCAGCAGGACGCACACGACATAAAGGCAGATAGGAATCAGAACAAATGTCTGCGTAGCTCAGTTGGTAGAGCGACTTGTTCCGGAATAAGCGGCCTCGGGTTCGAATCCCGGCGCAGACGAAAAATGACGGAGAAATTTACTTCGTTATAAGTTGCTCACGGTGGTCGTTATACCTCCAATAAAAAAAAACAATGACAACATAGTGTTTATTCTTACCTTGTCAATGGATACATAGTGTTTAATCTTACCTTGTCAATGGATACATAGTGTTTAATCTTACCTTGTCAATGAATACACAGTGTTTAATCTTACCTTGTCAACGCTTTGGTTCTTATAGTTTCACAGTATTAAAATAATTTTTTTTTTTTAAAACTTCGGTCTTTGCCTGCGTCTGAGGTCTTTTCTGTTTCCTGGGTTTGAAGTCCACCATGAGAAAATCTCACAGGGCTACAATCGTAGCCAAGGAGGTAATCAGCACACTAAAAGCATACGGATGTCTCATACAACCAACCGCTGAAGATGGGCACAGCATTGCCAGAAACATGTTCGGACGATCGAGGAAGGACTTGTTGACTTTTTTAAATTTTTTAAAGTTTTTAAATCTTTTAATTTGAATACTTCATAGCAGCTTGGCATAGAACAGCGAAATGTTTCAATTGGTAAAATTCTGGCTGCGTCAACGTAATCTAGTCTTGACAGTGATCTCAAAATTTTTTTAACTCATCACCCCTTCTTGTAGAATTGTGCTGATGTTCGTATTTGTGTTGAAGTTTGAACGTGGAATATCTTTAATGACGTGGTACAACACCAGACAAGAAGCATGATCGATGGCAAGCCAGAATAATTGAAACCGGAGTAAGGTGAGTGCAATACGTGTTGCTCCATTTGCTTCATTGCCGTTTTTACGTCTCACTAAATATAACCTATGTGAGGATTCAACATTTAAATACTGTACCTAAACAAATATTCTTAATTTCAACTATAAATATTCCATTATCATTGAAGTCAACTTGTCTATTCGAAACTAATATACTACGTGTGTAACAGTATTATAGAGGACTTTGTCCTAATATACACTACAATCGTTCGTTTGTGTCTGATTTGCGGTGCCGCTTCCAGTGATGGCGGAGGTTATGCGTCCCAGGCAGATGCATCACCCATGACTCATTCGGGGCTCGCACCCGTGCTTATTTCAGACAAATGATTAGACTCCATTCCCTCAGACCACTCCTCTGCCGGGGTGGTGTTAGTCCATTGGTCAATGTAGGACAAAACCCGAGCTTGGCAACCAGATGAAGCTGAAATTCTTTTGACACAGCTTTGACTAAGGTCTAAATCCCTTCATTTGCTTTTGTTTTAAATATATGTCATTTGTGCTTCCTGCTTACATAATACACTTAGTATACAGAACATTAGAAATAGGGGTGATGGGCCGTTGACGTGGCATCCCCCGCGCAAGGTGGGCAGACTCAACCAGAACGTAGATGATAAATAGGCGGACAGCAGGGATTCGCAACAGTGTATCGCACTTGATGAACATAGGTAAACGTGGAGTCTGAGCGATTTTGCCGCCCCGGTGGCGCAGTGGTCTAAGCGCTGGCTTATGGTCATTCGTCTGAGATGGGTTCGGGTTTGAAACACGGTAGAGCATGGATGTTGTATTTGTCTTAAGGAACAGGCTCTCTCCCTTCCCTGGAAGTAGAGGCTCTAGTTTAAGGACAGGCAACTCCTTATAGCCCATTGAGTTGCTTATGATGGTCGTTAAACCCCCAATCTAAACACAAAATGAGCGACTTTTGTCGTGGGTGCAATGTCGGTGCAAAACAGAGGGGCCATTCAATCACCCAAGTGATAAGAACCTTAAGGTCCGAGGGCAACCCTTTCAAGGATGCATCGCGAGTATACCTAAATGTTATTGTGCTCGTGTTAGTTAGGTGCGTCGCATAAATATAGAGGCAGTCTACTGTGCGCCGTGAACGCAATGCGAATATTAGGTAGGAAGCTGAAGTGGTACCTGATTAGACATAACCCTACAACAAACGTTTCGATCTGTCGAGATGACCAGACGGTGTGAAAAGAACACCACAAGTTGAAATAGTGTAATTTTAGGTGTCTCATAAATATAAAGGCGACTAACTATGTAAAGTAGCCACATGCAAATGAGATGTACAAATTAGCATGTTGTACGCACGCGCATGGGCCGTAATTCGGTCCAGCGTACAAAAGACAGCGGACTTGCCGTCAGACATTCATTTGCCGAAATACCACGCAACAGTCAACTTTCTGGTGAGGAGGTGCAGAAGATTTGGAGACTGAGTGCAAATGGATTGCCTATAGCGAAAATTTGTAAAGCCATGGGGAGGAGTAGAGCACTCACTTAGAAGACTTTATGAAAACGCGGTGCGTTAACTGACAGAAAACAGCTTGAAAGGCCTCGAATAACAACCAAACGAAACGATCGTGCCATCATGCTTTTAGTTTCATCCTAAAGATTATCACTACGTCAAGTTCCTAAGACTGTTGGTGTCACCGTCTCAAAGGACACAGTTCATCGACGAATCAAGGAAAGTCGCAACATTGTGCTCCGTAAAACGCGCCATCTGCCACACCTCACGTGACGCCACAAAGAAGCTAGATTGTTACAGGCAAGCAGCCACATGCACTGGAGAGACGAGTGGGTCACAACTATTTTCTCCGATGAGAAAGAGTTTAATCTGGACGGTTGGAAATGCTATTGGCATGATTTACGACGCGAGCCACGCAACTTTATCAGCAGACGTAAGGAAGGGGGATCTGTTATTGTCTGAGGTGCCTTTGTTTTCAATAGGACAACGGATATCGGATTCCTGCAAGGCAGGCAAAACTCCGAAACGCATCAGGACATACTCATAGCAACCTTCTACCGTTTGTCGAAACTCTAGCGGGTGTTGATTATCTGTTCGAGCAAGACAATGCCTCTATCCATCGGTCTGCATGAACGAAAAGCTGGTTTAACACTCATCATGTGACCGTAATGGATTGGCCATCACTCAGTTCAGATCTGAACCCTATTGAGAACCTCTGGGGTATCCTCACTCGGGATGTGTATGCGAATGGACGGCAGTTCCCAAGTGTGGTGGCATTGAAAGTGCAGATTGAACGAAGTTGGTATGCACTCCGTCCAGAACACTTACATCACTTGATGGACAGCATGCCCAATTGGGTTTTCAGTGTTGGGAACAACGGCTCCACTATTCGTACCGGAGGTGCTCATAACTAGTAAGTCCTTATATTTTTGAGACAGCGTATTTCTGTTTTTTTTTTCTTGTACTTGGCGTTGGAATTGTTATGTTTCCGTAAAACTATTGTGCAGCTGCGTGTCCTGTTCTATTTTTGCTATAAATATGAGGTGTACATTTCAGCTCGATATTGTTTCTTTTTTATTCGAGAATTTGTTCTGTCTCTATATTTATGCGACGCAGTATAGCTACAGTCTTTTGTAACGGGACAGAATCGCCTTACTGAGAAAATCCCCATCGATTGGCATATCATCGCATAGAGAACAAGCGGTGGCTGACCACACGTTATTGATGACGACGCCAACGTACATTATACAGTCTCGTACAGACCGACCGCTTGGTACCGGCGGAACAAATCACATCCAGGTTAAATGACGATAGACCAAGCAGCGTCAGCGAGCGAAAGGTACGACGCACGTTGCATACCCTGGTCTACTGGAGCCTACGCCCTACTCGTGTGTCACTGTTGACTGCTCGTCATCGGACATTACGACTCTCCTGGTGCCTGGAACATCAAAACTGAACCTCTGCAGAATATTGCGACGTGACGTCGTGTGCTCACATAATTCCCCTTTTTAGTTGTACCGAGCTGACGGGAGGTTGCGGGTGTGGTGTATTAAGCATGAGGCCATGACCCCGTCGTGCCAAATCGGCTCTGTTCAGGGCGGTGGTGGCTCTGCGATGGTTTGGGGAGCCTTCTCATGGCACATATGTGCTCCCTTAATGTGCCTGTAGAAGTCCTTAACTGCCGCGTGCTGGCAGGATGTGCTGGTTGATCACCGACACGCTTTCATGGAATTCACGCTTCCTGCGTTCGATGGTCTGTTTGATCAGGACAATGCACCGCCCCTCCGGGCTGCAAACACCCTTTTCTTGTTTGCATTTTAAATATGTTGTTTTATTCATTTTTGAATGCTTTTACTCTACCATCGATTTTGTGACGCATTTCAGAGAGTTTTGTTGATTTAATTTTATACACTTGCTTTAAGTCCTTGCAGAAAAAATTTATTTCGCGGGATACCATTATTTCGTATATTCTATCACACAGTCACCCACACGTTATAGAAAGTTTATAGCTTCTACTGATATGTTAAAATTGAAAAGTCTCTAAATGTATGTTATACGCTTTTCGTCCGGAGAGTGCAAGAAACTTCGATTTTTATAGTGTGATAAGCAGTTCCCGTTGATCTATTCACAATGATACCTTTTGCATATTTTTCTTTGCTATTACCTATGTCAAAAGTTCAAATTCTGACATATTGTAGGCTATTTTGCTCTTGCAGGAGATGTGCATTGTGTCTTTCATCGATCATACTGGACGAAAAAGTTTTATACTTTTTTTACGCGAATCCATCATTTTCTTGTGTATGTAATTTCATGGTAAAACGACGTGCTCCTGTAAGTCTTTTTTCTCCTATTTCAGAGCCGATGTTCCCCACCCTTTTCATTTCTTTTTCTTTTCTTATTCATTTCTTTCCACTGGGTGACTCTGGCTATCACGTTACATCGTCTGACGAAAGGAGGATCGGGAAGAAAAAGGAGAAGAAAACGACATTCCTTGTGGAACGCGACAACATTTCGCAATTTCTGCATAACATTAGCAATTCAAACGGACTGTTACCGAATACGTCAGTCAGCGTCAAAGTGCTGAGAGGGATTTATCAAGCAGCGGAGGCAAGAAATTGGGTATTTTCGGTTATTCCGCCAAGAACATAATGTGGAAAAATGTGCCTTTTGAGACGGATGAGAAGAAATGAAAAATGTCATGCCCAGTTTCATGTTTAAAGATATGATTTTAAGTCATCTGAGCAACGCTTGGGGATTGTCAAATGATAAAGAGTCTCAGAAAATTAGAATTTGGTTATCAAAATTGATACCCCACTGTTCTTATTCCCTTGACACTAGACAAGAGACAAAAAACTAATAGCGACCATAAATACTTCTTCGCTTTGGTTTTTGTTTTAGTTTTTACTTCGACGACTCGCAGTGAGTTCTTCCCCACGACAAGGAAATTTCAGAGATGTTGGGGACTCTCGTATCTAAATATTTGAAATACGTTTTAATTCCTTAGGTTTTCGAGTACAAAACTTTTGTTAACGAAATATAAAGAAAAATACACCTGGCTTTCTTTAGGGTTCATTTTCATACTACATTTGCATAACAAATAACTTTATTTAATCGAGAAAATAGATGATTAAAGCTGTCAAACTTGTATATGAAAATCTTCTAATTGACAAACAAAATAATTGCAGAATGACGGTAGTAAAAAATCTTGAGAAACATCGCAGAACTACGTTCGACTACATAACATAAAACAAAAAGTCAAAAGTTTTTTGAAAGATCATTTAATTATTCGTGGAGCAAAGAAGAAAAAAATAAAACCAAAGCAGAAAGCTTGAATAGATATATTTGCATGTTTTCTTTACAACAGCAAAATATTTATTTCGGGAAAGTAGAAATTAACGATATCCTTCAATTTTTGGGGGATGGAGAGATTTAACGAGCACCACGGACAACTCTGCTACTATTAGCAGTAACCTAATTGAGGGCCATAGGTTTCAAAGAAGACACAGATCCTACGAATAAGCGCACTATGAGATTAACTTAGACGGATGCTGAGAAGCCAGGGCCTCCGACAATTCGATATCGAATTCGAGTTTGCAATTCAATTCATTTATTTTGCTGAGCTAAAAACCAGTGTTACAAAAATATTGTTACGACCTTTGGGCCTTAGATGTCAGGATGCCCAATTATTTCCGGAATGCGATTCGATCACTGGATCTGCAAATATACCTCGTTAGCTAATTAGCCTACACAGCACACAAATAAACCAATGGAAGCACAATATAACAATTAAAACAGGGATTTAATAGATACAAGCATAATTTACACCGGATTCTTCATGTAATAATAAAAGCTATAATTTCCGGCCAGCTTTGGCGCTCTTCGGTGTTTCAGAAAATATGTCCTAACGAAAAGTCTGTTCGTTCACAATGGGCTGCAAAGAAAATACTGATTAAAGTACTTACATATGTCCTCGAGTATCCTAAGTATTGATGACACAAACCTACACAAACACTCACTCACATTCACTAATATGTTGGCCCTACGGGTAGCTTTCTCTTTTTCCTCTTTGGAGGAGGAGGCGTTGCTTACGGACTCTATGCACGCAATCAAACGCACAGACTTCTTTCCTCCGTGGAACAAGAAAGGTGGCGATTCTCTCTCTCTCTCTTTCTCTCTCTCTCTCTGCAGAGGGGCTGCTTCGTTCCTCGGGCCAGGCGGTTCTCCTCTCCTCTCTGCATGAGCGAGGCAATTTCGTGATGATTTTATTTCTCTTTGCATTTCAATTGAAATGGCTCCTTACGGCAGGTATCGGTGGTCCGGCAAGGTAATGAAAGTTTTCAGGCAAAGTTCGTGCCGGTTATTCATCAGCTTATGTTTTTAGCTGGCTTCCCTTCTTTTGCTCAGAACTGCAAAAGCATCAGCAGACGGCAACAAAATCGAGCGCGAGGAAAATCAAGGCCTTGTTCTCTCGGCTATCAAACTGATTCTGCAACTCAACAACAATCTCCCGTCTTCAAAAGCTGATAAGCGGAGAATTCTACTACTTGAAACCGGGACATATTTATTAGTAAACCGCTCTTCAAGTCCAAGAGTTTTTGCATTGTTTCGCGCACAGCACAGACAAAAGCTTCAAAAGCGCCTGCCGTCCAAACACTTTTGAGCCATGGGAGAAAGCTCTTAAACCCTGACCAGTCCCATTTCCGTTTATGGGCTCTTTGTTCTCGTGGCAAACACCTGCAACTCGCCACATGAATTCAAAGGGCTAGAAGATCTTTTCTTTTATACCGCCTCTCGCAAGTGTTTAAACTATAACTCTCTGTTAATTAAAAACCCCAATCAAGTTTCAATTACCGTTAATTAGCCACGCCACTCGCCAATTAATTATGCGAGAGGGGGTGGGGTTGGGTGTGGGGATCGTCACAATATCAATTGAAACAATGCACAGCAAGGAAGCAAGGGGAAAAGGTCTGCCAGGCCTGACAGGGTCCCATCCTCCATAAGCTAGTTTTACACTTAGGTCAGTAGTTGTAGTTACAGACAAATCAGTGTTTCATAGAAACAAAAATAAAAAAAAAGGTAATGATATATGAGAAGATAATAAACATTACAGATAGTACCATTGAAAAATCAATTTACATCGCGATATACAAGTCATAGAACTACTCATAGTCCTCCTCCTCTGCAATCATCAATATAAGGAGCTGCAATTTATTATGAAGTCTTTTTAATTTTTTTTAAAAAGGTTAAAATTATTAAAAAAGTCAGTTCCGTCGGTAATGAATTAGAGCAGTGTGGGCCAATGTAATTTACACTTTATTAAAAAGTTAAACAAACATCAAGTATTCAAAGGACAAAGTCTCTATGTGATATGCATAAGACAGTACACTGTAAAAAAATTCTGAAATTCACGAGCCACGTTCCGTCATTTCTTTCGTGAATTAACAAAGCTTATTTATGATACAACATTTCCGTGAAATGACGGAAAGAAACGTGAATTTTTCGTATTGTATTTTTCGTATCACGGAAAACTTCTAAATTTTCAGAAACCTTTCCGTAGTTTCTTTCTTATATTGACGGTAAATTATCGTTTTAAAGATGTCTTAACGGAAAATTCTGAATTTTCAGAAACCTTCCTGCAATTATTTTCGTATATAGTAACGGAACAACTCCATTCTTACTTTATCCGTATTCGTATGACCAGAAATTATCGGTAATAGGAGCGACTGGTGAGAATAGTTGAGGTTTGCTTAACTTTTAAATTTCAATCGACTTTCAAAGTTCCGTAGCGAGATCGGATAGTGTGGATAGCATATCGGATGAATTTTGTTTATAGTTGCAAAAGATATTTCTTCTACTCTCCCCTATTTTGTGTACCAGCTATTTAATATACACCATATTGACGAAAGTCACCGGACATCTAGAAGAGAAACACAACATAGCATTTATTGACATACATTAGTACGATCTCGGTCCACCTTTGGGCTTAATGCATGCACTCACCTTTCGAGACATGCTTTCGACAAGGTTTTGGAACATAGCGATAGGTATGCGCTTCCATTCAGTACATATTGCTACCTCTAATTGTTGCTTAGTAGTAGGCCTTGGATCCAAACCTCTTATGCGGAGCTCTAACTCATCCCATAGGTGCTCTATGGGATTAAGATCAGGGCTCTGTGCTGGCCAGTCCGCACATGACACGGAATTATCGTCAAACCACGCCGTAACAGTCCTTGCTTTATGGATCGGTGCATTCTTCTGCTAGTACCAAGAAGGTTCGGTTCCATAGTATTGACACGGAGTTGGTAGGGCATAATTGTCCAGAATATCGAGGTAGACGAGCTGTTTAACAGGTTTGTCCACGATTACCAATGGGCCTGGACCATACCACAAAAACACTCCCACAAGAGTAAACTGCCAGCTCTAAACTTGATCGTAGGACAGTACACTGTGGTAAATAACGTTCCTCTGGCTACCGCCATACCCACTCACGGCCATCAGACTGATGGATCGTGTATCTAGATTCATCAGTCATTAGAACCCCTTCCCACTGATCTACGGTGCACGATACTAAACGATGAGTAGCATTCCGAATGGAGATGAAAGGCTTATGAGCAGCCGCAAGCCCACAGTAACTCATGGAATCAAGTTCTCTGCTAATGGTACGTGTACATACCGAGATTCCATCATTTTTACCCAACTGTGCACGGAGGTCTTGCGCAGTACTCCGTCGACTAGCTGTAACGACTCTCCTGAAGCTTCGACGTCCTCTATCACTGATTTTCTCTGGTCTGCCGGTACGTTTTGCTGCTTCAGGCACGCCATGTGTCTTCCACTTTTTCAGTACATCCAAAACAGCTGGCTCGGGTTTGTTTAAACGCTTATCGGTTTCTCTTATGGAAAACCCACTAATAAAACACCCAACAATCTTTCCTTTCTCAAAGTCAGTTCTCTCCTTCCCCCGACATTTTCACTCAACCTCACATTGCGATGTGAACGCGGTCAGCTGCAGGCATGTTTTTACATGGTGTGCTGCTGTACCGCGCATCTTAGCAACGCAGCGGATCCATTCATTTGCTTTTGAAGGGGTGCCTGGTGACTTTTGTCAATATACTGCATATACATAGTTCCATGAAAACGTTCCGAGACTAGGTACGTAGCGCACTAACAGATGGCAGTACGCGGATGCGCGAGCAGCAGTCGAGGGCAGTGACTTTCACGAATCATTGTGGTGAGGGGCGTCGATCTGTGAACATCAGGAGCTGTGCTACACGATATTTGGTGACCACGTGCAGAACACAGCAGCGATTTCGGTATGGACTGCAAATTAGAGCAGCGATCGAACATCAAATTCTGCGTCAAATTCGGCAAATCGGGAACGGGGAGGCATGAAATTTTGCGACAGACTTGCGGCAATGAAGCAATGAGTCGTGCGAGGTGTTTTGAGTTGCACTCGTGCTTTAAGAGAGGCACAGCTGCACTGGAAGACGACGAGAGGTCAGGGCGACCGTCCACGAGCAAGCCCACCGAAAACGTGGACAGAATTAGAGGAACTGGTGCATGAAGAACGTCGGAGAACCATTCAAGGCATTGCGACCATCGTCAATGTGTCATACGGAACAGTGCAAGAAATTCTGACGTCGGTTTTGAGCATGCACCGCATTGCTGCAAAGTATGTGCCGAAGATTCTGAACCCCGAACAGAAGGCGCTCGGTGTCGAACTCTGTCAAGATCTTCGTCAGCTGGTGGTGAATGAATCAAAGTTCCTGTTCCGGGTCATCACTAGGGACGAGACTTGGGTCTACGGTTACAACTCGGAGACCAAACAACAGTCGTCGCAGTGGAAGCACCCGGCATCTCCACGTCTGAAGAATTCCCGACAGGTCCGGAGTGCAACTAAAAGCATGCTCATCGTCCTGCGGTATTGAAGATACATACATTAATATTATTAATAACATCTATGAAAATGGAAGTGCAAAGATTCAGCTGTTTGAGAATACAGCACACATAAAAATTGGAAAGGGAGTGAGACCAGGTGACACCATATCTCCCCAGCTCTTTAATGCCAAATTGGAAAATATCTTTCAATCACTGCACTGGGAAAACAAAGGGATAAAGATTAATGGAGATTATCTAACTCACCTACGTTTTGCTGATGACGTAGTCATTTTTCCAACAACCCATCAGAGCTGCAGAGCATGATCCAGGAACTTCCTGACAAGAGTAAAGAAGTGGGATTAAAAATGAACTTTCAGAAGACAAAAGTGATGTACAATGCTTTTACAAGAAATGAAGATTTATCGATTGATGGAGAAAAGCTGGAGATAAGAGATGTGTACCTTTATTTTGGACAGCAGATATCAAGTGAGGGTCACATTGATGAAGAAATTAATCCGCGTATAAAACTTGCCTGGAGAGCTTTTGGAAGAAACAGCATAGTTTTCTAGAGCAATATGCCATTATGTCTTAAAAGAAAAGTGTTTGATCAATGTATCATTCCAATGCTTACGTATAGTGCAGAGATGTTGACCTTAACCAAAAGAGACATACAAAGGCTGCAGAAAACTCAAAGAAGCATGGAGAGGAGCATGCTAGGTGCAACCAGGAGAGATAAGAAGAGGAACTCGTGGATCCGAAAAATGACAAGAGTGGAAGACATCATGATCAGAGTTAAATCCCTGAAATGCCAATGGGCTGGACATACTGCCAGAACGACAGACCATCGATGGACAGTCGAAATTTTAGATTGGATTCCAAGGGACAAGAAAAGACCCAAAAGAAGACCAGATGGGAGATGGGTGGATGAAATTCGAAAGTATTCGGAGTAACATGGAGGAGACTGGCACAACACAGACCTTTGTGGAAGAGGCTTGGAGAGACCTTCGTCCAGCAGTGGATTGATATGGGTTGATGATGATCTGATCTGAGTTGTCGAAATCAACGTACATGGGCTAACGCTTGCAAGTTAAGATAGCGTCCACAACTGCCATACCACTTGCTGCTAGCTCCCCACACTATATACCTTGTTCTTATCTTGTCAACACGCACACATCATTCACCCTGACCTCAAGACCCCTGCTATTATATCATAATAGAACTCCCTTGCTATTATATCTCCTAGGAAGTTCCACTCATTTTTATGAACTCAGATATCCCAACGTCGTCACTTTAGCATATTATTTCATTAGGTCTGTTATTTTCATGTGTAAACAGGTGGATGAAGCCCTTAAAATGGGGAATAGGAAAGTCTTTTCGGAGTAAAAACGGGGAATAGTTTTCTGCGCAAGGAAGAAGGAGGCCAGTATTTTAGCACGCACATACACTGTTGCCCGTTCGAAGGCCACTGTAGTGGATTTATGGGTCGAATGGTCACAAGAGGAACAAAACTCCACACAACATAGCGAGAAGGAAAGGCAGTCGGCAATAAAACCAGTTGGCACGAACTGTGCATCTACGAACGAGAGTTGAAAATCAAGGCGCACCTGTTTGGACACAAAACTGTTTGATGGCTTATTTCGGAATTAGTAATCAGCTTCTGTTAAATTGGTTTAAACATCTCTCTTCATTAAAAATTTAAATTAGAAACTCTAGTTCTGCTGGAAATTTCAGCTTTATTATTGACAGAACATTTAATATGAATGGCTTAAATCATTCTAAGCATTCCAGACTATTGCATGAATAGACTAGAATTTTGATTCCATTCAGAGAATTAATAAAAATATTGAAAAAAAATCCTCCCTGAATCCGAAATAAGCCATCAAACATTATTTTGTACACTGACGTCATTAGTGTACAGATCGCGCCATCTATCAGCAGGTCTCAGCATTACCCAAGGAAAAATTATTGTTTTTAAATATAAATATAGTTAAGTTTAGGAAAATATTAAGTACGCCGTGGTATATTTTATAGTTAATTTTATTGTTGTGCAAATATTCTTCCTTAGGAATACATTAGTTGCGAAGAAAATGTTTACAGAAGATTTAACCTACTGGAAACATAGGGCAGAAGTTTTAGGTGGAATCTCCTTAAAGTTCTCATTCTCTAGCCACCCTGGTGGCTGAGTGATAAGAGGCGCGGGCATCCGGCTAATTGCCAAGGTTGGGCCCAGGTTTGAGCCCCAGATGAAGCATGAGTGGTGCGCGGGTCCCACGGAACCGACCCTGACCCATCTCTAGAACCAGCGACCCAACATTTAGGAAAGGCGACTCTTTATAACTTCAATGCCCACGGGAATCATTAAACCTCGAAGAACAAATAAAGCTCTGATTGTTAGGCTTTACGTTGTGGAACGGAAAGGAATACTATTTTCCATTTTAAAGCTGGTGGAAATGTATGAATTTTGTTAAGTGTTTCTAGAGAAGATTCAGATTAAATACGTGTTTATTCGCCTTTTCATTCAGCTGTTTTTTTATACAGGGATTCTTCTGCTATCTCATAACTGTTCATGCGCAAGAATCATATTATCATACACATTCAGGAATAAACAGACCACAAAAACTCTCTACCTAAATCGCTTTTGATATTTAAAAGAATCATCGGTCTGTATACCCTTTTAGAGCGCCTCAGTAATTTCATATTTTCATTTCATTGAAATGCTTTTTTTAATGTTGAAAAACAATTACGAACGTTTTCCAAACAATCTGTTATTTAATGCGAAGACAAAACAGAGCTTATATAGAAGGAAAGGGAAGAAATCACGATAAACTACACGCACGTTTTTGAAATGTTATCTGTGTTTCCCAAAAATATTTCATATTAAGTCATTTTTCATCAGACAAGGGCATTACGCTAATCGTGCAATTTTGCGATAACGTGCTATTGTTTAAACGAAGCGGTTTTTCCGATTCTACGGTAAGAGCATTGTAGTGTGCCCATAAAACAAAATTACTCCTTTCAAAAGAATTTTAACATATAAATTGTTTAAAAGGCAAAGAAGTAAGAAGAAATGAGTAAAAATTTAATACTGATAATATTTGATGCTAAGAAGTATCAAGAAGCTTTTTCATAACGACGGTGCAGTTTAAAGAAATGCATGGGTGGTTTCTAAGTTTGAGTAAACGTACAGAACCTAATGACAAAATCGTGAAAGTTACTGAAACAGTTTTTTATTTGTTTTGGGGGTTTAACGACAACAATGTGCAACACTTTAAGCCAGGTGTCGGCAAACTATGGCCCGCGAGCCAAATCCAGCCCTCCGCCTCTTTTTGTACGGCCGGCGAACTCAAAGAATTGATATTACATTTTCAAATTCTTTAAAATTTCAAAGTTTTTAAAATGGCAAAGTACGCGCTATAACAGGATGATCGACCGCCGAGTTGAGGAGTTACGAGATACGACTGTATTTGGCGCTCCTATAGCTTCGCATTCGGTGGTCTGTGCTGTGACGGCACGCAGTTATAATTCGGCAGAGTTTCCAGTGCCAGGTGTATCGCTGTTCTGCGACATTTTGTCCTCGTTTGATTACCCTTTACCCTTATATATCCATCATGTCACTGTTAAACCAGAAACGAAGAGTAAAGTGGATATCTGTATTTGGCAGCACCCAGCTGTGTGAAAATACATTTTCAAAGATGAAATACGTAAAAACTCAATACAGGTTAGCATTGAGAGATGAACATTTGCAATCAATTTTGATGATAGGGAGTACTGACTCTGAACTCCAATCTGGTGAAATGTTATCCCCTCCCCCAAAATAACAATTCCATTCCTCTCATTAGTAGAGCTGTATTTCAAACAATTGTAGCCTATTTTAGCCTGCTTATTATCATTATTATTACGTTACATTTTGTTCAATAAATTTGTGAAAACGTGCTTTTTTTTTGTTATTTAAGTATGTACTTAAATTACAAGAAAAAAAAATACCTGCATAAATATCCCCGAGTTTTCCTTTTGGCTCGCAGGGCCTAATATATTTACTATTTGGCCCCTTACAAAAAATGTTTGCTGATCCCTGTTTGAAGCCATATACTGTCACCCGTCAGGACATTTTGTCCTGTTTTGGATCAATAGCTCCAGGATAGGAACAAAGCCAAGCAGAATAGCATACCACATCCTGGACTTGACCCCAAGCCCATCTCGAACTATCCAGCACTTCTACCACTTGGGCACTGGGACTGAGAACCTGTTTTTGATTTCACAACCTATGAAAGACGATGCGATGTAGCCCTTTGACCGTCTGGAACGAATTAACTCGGGATTAGTAAAATGTGATGAAATCAGCTCGAACGGATAAATTCGCTGTCTAACAATAGAGCCGAAAGTGGTTGGAATGAGTGAACCTGCGCATTAGAAGGTGTTACTTTCCCCTCAGCTCTGTTTATCGAAGTGGTCATTATGAGGTTCATTGACACTAAACATTTCTGACTGATTACTTATTGAAAGAGCTATAACAATAGCGACGAACCTAAGAAACAAGAGACTTGTTTCTACCCGGTGGCATCATGTTCATGTCAGAGGGAGTAGCCCTTCGCTTTCATTCCTTAACCCTTTAACGACCATGACGCCCAAAACGCCGTACATACAAACGACCATTGCCGCCCAAAACGCCTGTCTAGAGTGAATCAGATTTCCCACAGTTACCTGTTCTTTAAATCTGCACGACGTATGAAGGATCATCAGGAGCCACCGTCAGTTACCATAGTTGTTACTAAAAAAAGAAGTGAATCAACTGACAATTTCGAGCATTATGGTATTTAGAATGATACAAGATCTTACGGTCATGACCTTTAAAGGGTTAACTACTCCAAAAATTTAAACTTTTCAGAGTAATTAAAATATAAATATTAAATAAGTCCTCTTAACATACTAAGAGAGAACCCTTATCACTATAGACAGGTTTATGGTCTGTACTGCTGAGATGAAAGGGAAAACGGAATTGTTTTTCCGTAGATTTTGTAAAACCCGAACGTTACAGTATGTAAGCATTTCTGTTTACGGGGCGCAAAAAATTGTGGACATCATTTCTTTCAGATACACCAACGGCTTAGAGGGTTAAAGTGAAGTGAAACATCATACTTCTGTACTTGTCTATGGGAAAGCTCTCTAACCATTGAAACTGTGTCATTGAAGAGTTGAAAATAGTTTTTCGTTAATTTCAATTAACGTAAATGGAAAGTTTTATATGGTTTTGTATTATGTAGGTCGGGAAGAAGATAACTTACCATAATTCATGTAATAAACAAGAAATTATCACTATATTGGAGAGTAATTATTAGTAGTTCCTATTGTACTTAATAATACATTTCCGAACTGTGGGCAGTTTACAGCTGCCATTAAAATTACCAGTGTCTGGGGAAAATGTTTACATTTCGGAGTTCAAAATCCTGTTTTCGTTGTAGCAAGTACCAGACATATTTTTCTTCAAAAGGCCAAAGCATATGAAATCACAGGGATCATGCACGGTGCATAAAGCGGGCGAGACAGCTTTACCCTACTGTTCTGTTCGTTGAACACCCGAAAAATCCCGGCCATGTGCGGTTGTTCGTTATCGTGTATCAAAAGAGGCAGGTGTGCATGACGTTGCATTGCTAATGCAGGGTTGGGCTTCTAAAGAAACGACTGACACCGCTCTGATGTCATGCTGATGTTTTCATCATACGTCTTCCAAAAATCCACGCCGCGAACATCCACGTTAAAGACCAATAAGATTTTTCTCTCATGCAATTCTGCCAGGGTCAAGGGCGCAGCGGAAATACCAGACTCAACCCAGGACAGTGATTGACGTTGTTGCGTGGGCGCGTAAAATTCCACCCAACTTTCGTCTAAGCAGAGAAACCTTTCCAGAACTCTAATGTTACGACGGTACCACGCAAGAATATTCGTGCAATTTTGTAACTGAATTCTTTCCGTGGCATGCTCAGTGCGTGCGGTACTAAAGTAGCTAGTTTGCCAATCTTTCATAAGCGCGGGTTATTTTTTTTAGAGGTTTAACGACCACCGTGAGCAACTCAATGGGCTATAAGCAGTCGCCCGTCCCTAATTTTGGGTCACTGGCTCCAGGGAAGGGAGAGAGCCAGTGCCGTAAGACAAACACAACATCCATGCCTCACCGGGATTCGAACCCGGACCCCCTAACGGACAAATGATCAGAGGCCAGCGCCTTAGACCACTACGCCACCGGGGCGGCGTATACAGCTTGTCAGAGCAAATAGTGAAAAATTATTATTTTAGCATTATGGTTGTTATATTTTATCATTTCCCGTTAAAATCCTTACCAGCCGATAATTTGTGTATTACGTCGTACTTTTTTAGTTTGAGTTCTAAAAGTTTTTTTTTTTTTATTTTTACCAAACGTGCCTCATACAAACAAACAATCGACCATCTTAAAAAAAAAAAACGTTTTCCTAATGTTTCATTTTGAAGGTGTGGCGTTTTTAATGACAACCACAAGCAAAGCTAAGGTCTATAAGCAACACCTATCCCTAACTTGAGGACACTGGTTTCAAGGAGGGAGAGAGTTAGAGCGCTTAGACAAACGCACCACCACTGCAACCTTCTGGACCCGAACACAGGCCTACTTGGAAGAACGATCAGACGCCACGGCTTAGACCGACCCAGCGCCACTGGGTCGGCCTACACCTTTTATCTGGTTTTTACAAGTTCTATTAAAAATACACAGCTGTCTGTTGAAAATGCACCACCAAGAAAGAGCTGAGATTTTAAAATGAGATTTATAGGGTACAGTTCTTATCATGACGCCCCGGTGGCGCAGTGGTCTAAGCGCTGGCTTATGGTTATTCGTCCGTGAAGGGTCCGGGTTCGAATCCCGGTGAAGCATGGATGTTTTGTTTGACTTACGGCCTTCGCTCTCTCCCTTTCGTGGAACCAGTGGCCTTAACTTAGAGACGGGCGACTGCTAATAGCCCATTGAGTTGCTCACGGTGGTCGTTAAACCTTCACTCAAAAGCAAAAAACAGTTCTTATGATACCAGACGTAAATGAACCGTAGTGCAGGCCTGTAAGTTATGTGGGACGCAAAATACGCAGTACCTCGTGTGTCCACCACAAGCGGCAGTTATAGCTCGTACACCACGCTTGTGATGGTATCGACTGGAAGAGGTTCTGGATGTTGCACGGCAGAAGGTCATTCCATGCTCTCTCGATTCCAGCCCAAAGTTCGTTTTGGATAACTGACGACGGAGCCTGAAAGTCAAGGCATTGACAGACGTTATCCCACATTTGTCCAATGGGCAACAAATTAGGCGAACGCGCTGGCCAAGGAAAACGTGGGAGATTTCGGGCAACCAGGAGATGTAATACGTTTCGTGAAACACTTAGTGGGGCGTTGTTCGTTTGAAGTATGGCAGCGCCACCGTCTGGAGATATGGCTGCTCTTCAGCCTTCATAAGTACCGGTCATTATTCCTGCGATGTGATAAGGCGGGAACGTGGATGGAGCCCAACAGTACCCCACACCAGAACGCTCGACGCTGGGCCCGTATGAAGCTGCATAATGTATGCTTTAAGCAGCCGTTCATCACGGTGTCGTAGTACAATGATACGTCCATCACGGGTCATTAGGTTCCACAGCGTCTCGTCAGAAACTCGTTGCGTGCGTTGCGATTCATCATGCCAGTGTCTGCGTTCTTGCCACATTCCAGCTGATGACATCTGCGATTTAAGGTCAAGAGAAGTCGAAGCAACAGGCGGCTAGCAACGAGGCCTCTCTGAAGAAAACGGTGTCGAACAGAGCTTCTTACAACCCTTGATGTGATACAGACTTCCACTGATGTACTTGCCTTCGGGACGTGGCTGTTCAGTTTGCCAACGGCATGAGGTGAAGATGACGGTTTTTTTGCGCGTTTGTCCGTCGTTGGGCTCCGGACCCCTCACTCCGTCTCTCAGATCTTCTTCTTCCCAGTGACGCTATATTCTCCCCACTGTTTTCGAATTTCGTCCAAGACGAGCGGCGTGGTCGTGGAAGGAAGGTCCGCTTCCACGCAGTCCACCACATCTGCCTTGCCAAAGTCTGTCAACGGTCTCCTGCGGAGGGGTATATTCAGTTAATACCACCACTTTACTGCGATAACTGTTGCAAATTGTCTATGGCTACGTTCCCTATGCTTCCTGATTTTTATATCTCCTGCGGGACAGCTACGAAGGTGTGGGTGGCACAAATATTTTGCATGTGCTCTGCGGTTGAAATGTTTTGCACCTCTTTACCTGATCTACCCATTCTGCGAGTTTCAGTCTGATCACACACCTTTGAGACTCGGAAGTCCCACAACCCATCATCGCTTGGTTGTAGGTTCCTTGTTCTGGGTGGTATAACGGTAACGTACTCGAAGGTAAATCGGGTGATGTGGGGTCGATTCGCGTTCCAGGGCGATGTCATTTTCAAGTTTTCTGCGGCATGTTTACTTGCATGAGTAATTTCGCTTCTTTTTGAGTTTCTGTGTTGTTACGCAAATTTGGTTTCTGCAAGTTAGATATTTTCTGATCTAACGTCACAGAAGTTTTTCCGACGTGCGTTTTAATGTTAGCAACCTGACAGTTGGTCAAAGAGCAGTCAAATTAAAATAAAGCGGTATCCAGAGTTACAGCTGTGTGTACAGATTCTCAGTATTCACTGAGAGAGTGAACTGTATTCATTTTGAGAGCCATATTGTAAAAGCAATGTTCAGAGTACCTGGCTATATGTTACTTTGAAAATAGACAATTGTCGAATGTATATTGTAGGAAAAGTCGTGCGAAACCTGTTGATCTTGTTTTTAAAAGCGAAGTCATATTTTCGACAATTTAACGTGCTAGGCTATTGAGTAAAAAGTGACGTTGAATTATGTAAGTACTAACTTATTATTCACCCTGGCCGTTTATTTAAAATGCACTCTAAGTGGCGAAATTATTATGAACACCTGGTTAGCACGTTGTTGGGCAAGCTTTTGCCGTTAATACTGCTTGAATTCGCTTTGGTGTGGACTTTATTAAATGTCGGTTACAGACTTGAGGTATATTAGCCCAAATGCGATGAATTTCGCCATCCAGCTATTGAAAATTTGATGGTAGAGGATTCAGCTGTCTGATATACCTTTCGGCTTCATAACAGAAATCATCCATTGAATGGAGATCCTGTGATTGTGAAGACCAATGTAGTGGCGAAAAGTCTCCGTGATGCCCCTTAAAGCATTCTCATACAATGTGAGCACTATGATATACAGTATTGTCCCGCTAACAGTACCCATATCCATTGGGATAAGCCATCAGTATAACTAAGGGGACTTTGTCGGCAACGATATTTAAACACCTTTGGGCGGTCAGACGTTACCAGCCTCGAATCAACCCAAACACTCCAACAAAAACATGCAGAAGACCATAAACAGCCCCAGCCAGCTTAAAGGTAACGGTGCAAGATGGGTCAATGCTGTCGTGCTGATGTCTCCAAATCCTCACCCATCATTCTGTATGGTGCGGTTGAAACCATTATCCGTCGTGCCACATTCCCTATTCCCACTCATTTATTGTTCAATTCTTTTGTTCCGAAGCGAACTGGATGCGTTTCTTCTTGTTCGCTACAGATAGCAATGGCTTACGGACAGGCCGTCTGCTTCTGTAGCCCATACGATGTAACGTGTAGCGAACTGTATGTAGAGAGTCCATCCGACGTGGTGCCTGATTCAGATTATCTGTAACCTGACACAGTGTAGCCCGTCTGTTGGACTGAAGAAGTCTGCCTACTGCCTGCTTAGCTCCAGCAGCCAGTAGCCGTTGAAGACTGCACGCCTTGCGCTCATACCCGGTTTTTTGACTATTGGTCCACTCTCTGCACACTTTTAACAACTGCTACCCTCGAACAGGGAAGTCGTTTCGACCATCCCACGTTCAAAATCTGTCACGTCGAGTCTTTTGCTCATTATTTCTTGCACAATGCACTTCATTAGTCTCTGAATGCCTTCAGAGACTCTTTTTTTATACCGATTCAGCCATCTTGCGTCAGCATCATCAGCTGGATAGCCACTTTGCATAAAATGATGAGGCTGTCATAATACTTTGGCCACTCATTCTCAGTGCATAAATATCAAATTATTAATGTTCAATTTAAGGTTTCAGCTGTTTCAAACAAGCATTAAACGACTTAGAATAACCAAACAGAAGTCATCGCTCTTTGCACGTTAATAAATAAGTCTCATACCCGGTTTTTTGACTGGTGGTACACTCTCTGCACACTTTTAACAACTGCTACTCTCGAACAGGGAAGTCGTTTCGACCGTCCCGCGTTCAAAGTCTATCACGTCGAGTCTTTTGCTCATTATGTTTTGCACAATGCATTTCATTAGTCTCTGAATGCCTTCAGAGACTCTTTTTTATACCGATTTAGCCATCTTGCG